>CM077671.1:441677978-451677978 GCA_039707655.1 Elymus sibiricus
ATGAAGAATGAATTTGCATGAATCATGAAGCAAACCACATACCCAGTTTTCCCCGAACCCACGTAGGTTGACGCTGCCTAGATGGTGTGGGACACCTTTCATTTGGGCACGCTTCTCCTTTGCACCGTCGTGGACGTTGCGCCATTGGGGAGTGCACCACTCATCCACCAACGCCTCCCAACGGTCCATCCTATCCGCACACCATCTCGGGGGCACCTAAGTTAAGCAAGAGAAATTTGAGCGCTACGCATACGAATCAAATCAAGGAACTAAGTACAAGGCCTTAAGAATAGGTAATTACCTTCATGTACTTCTCCTTACTCAGATAGTTGAGGCGGCACTTCTCTTTTTTCCTCCGAATACCAGTCGAGGCGTAGTAGTCTCGAATAGCCTACGTCCGAGCCTCGTGCCGAAAGTTTTGAAGTAGGCGCCTGCACTCGTTCCGATAACCCGAGCCGCGGCCTCCTCCTGTCCCTCAGCACACCTGTAGAAGGTCTGCAATCAAACAAGAAAACATGGATTAGTACAATCACTAGGGTTGCCAATCAAAGAAGAAAACACAACATAGATGGCAAAGGAGAAATTACCCAAAACGTCTGGATCACAATGTCGGCGACCGTGTGGCACTCGACATCGCCGATCCTATGCCCCGGTGGGGCCGGGGCAGCCAAGTAGTGCTCCCAGGTCATTCCTAGCTCTGGAACCCGGCCCTCACCGGGCAACGTGACCCACCCCGGGAAGCTCTGGTGACAAATCACGCCAAGGACACTGTTGGGCTTGCGGCAACCAGGCCCGTGTGTCCAAGACCTGCAGTATGACAAGGCCAACGCATTAGATATTCGAAGAAACGTGAAGACAAAAGGTTAAAAAAGAGTAAATGCACTTACTTCTCCCCCTGCGGCGCAATCAACCACCTCTGGTCGGGGGTCGCCGGGGTGGGCGGGAGCTTTGTACCACCACGCTGGTAGACTTTGCGCCCCTCAACCCACTCACTCTCGCTATAGCTATCAGAACTATAGCCACCCTCAGCACGGCCACTCGACGAGCCCGCACCTGGGTTCTGCTGCGACTCAGCGTGATCCCCAGTCTCGTGGGACGAAGGCTCGGCGGCCCGACGCTCGTCGGCCCCAGGCTCGTCGGCCGTAGGCGCGTCTGTCGTAGCCTCGTCTGTCGTAGGCTCGTCGGCCTGAGGCTCGTGGACCGGAGTCCGAGACGGCTGCACCTCAGGCTGCTCCATCTCAGACGGAGCACTCCTGTGGTCGGGTGAATCAGCTGGGGGTGGCGGCGAGGAAGGCGTAGTAGCAGCCTTCCTACCTCTCCCGCCGCCACGTCCACCTCTACCAACCTTCTTCCCCCCCCGACCTCTCCCGGTCAAAGAAGAAGCGCCCGCCGGTGTCTGCATACTGAGATCCAGCGCTCTCTGGAGGTGGTGGGGTGGGATGGAAGTACCCCTCCCACCACGCGCCGAGGAAGGATCCTCGGAGCGCTCTCGACCCGCGCCCACCATCTGTCAACACCTGCAATGACAAAGAGTAAACGAAGTTAGTACAACATTAAAAAAATGAATACCTGACATGAATATAATTTAAGTGTATCATCATCATGAACATAATAAAAAATTGAATACCTAACATGAACCAATTAATAATATATATGTACATAATAATAATTGAATACCTGACATGAACTATAATATTAATCTTCATCGTCATCATTAATAAATGCATCATCATCGTCTATATATGCTTCGGGGTCAATAAATGCATCATCATCATCACTATCAGTAATGACGTGCTCATCATCATCATCAATAAATGCATCAACATGTGGAAGGCCTCCTGTACGTAATCGGTCAAGCATTGACAGGTCATCCACAGCAGTAACCTCTTCTTGTTCCGGCTCTTCTTGTTCCGGTTCAGGCTCGGATTCACTGCCGCTGTCTACTTCAATGTTCTGAGGTGAAGTAGAGCGGTTCTTGAAACGTTTTTTGGAAAGACGTGTTTCTTGGAAGAATTCTCCTTCATATGTGTCTGGGTTAATGTGAGGTTCATAATCCTCTTCATTGGGGGGAGGTGGTCTAACATGTGGCGGCACTTCATAAACGACATCCCAACCTTTGAGATTTGGATCACTTTGGCAGGCCCACGGTAGATAGAAAACTTGGGTTGCCTGTTGAGCCGTAATATAGACATCGGGAACATCCAAATGGGTGCTTTGTTTGATTTCGACTAGCCCTAGATGTTCATGAGTCCTTCTAGTCTCCTTCGGCTGGAACCAATAACATTTGAAGACTACGACTTTCGGTGGGTTTGCACCATAGAATAGAAGTTCATAAATTGCTTCAACTCTTCCATAATACTCGGTACCTCCTTCGCCGATAGCAGAGACACAACAATTTGTAGACTTTCGGTCGGCCATAGATAGCTCTTTGCCATAGGTACGAAAGCGATACCCGTTGATGTCGTATTTGTCAAATGAACGGACCTTATAGTCAAAACCATTAGTGACTTGTCTCAATTCGGCGTCCATAGACTCTGAACTAGCCTACAAGTTTAATACGAAAGGATTGTTGCATTAGCCAGAAATTAGACGAAGAAATGAAATGGTCTAATGGAAATTACCGTTTGTTTGAACCAAGAGATGAAACCGGGATAGCTGCCTCCATGCATTGCCAGAAGCTCATACTCTTCGACGGAATCCTTTTGGATCACCGCTCCATACGAGAATTTGGCGACGTATCGACTGTATCAAATATCCGGGAATAAGAGCAGTTCAAAGGAATTAGAGGTTGCGAAAAAATGTACCGAGAACTTACTCGATGTACGGCCGCACTTCTGTTAGGTTGTTCAAGATATACAACGTAATGGTCCGCCATTCGTCGACATCCAGCGATAAGGAAGTATAAGCACCGGCTGGTGCGAGCTTCCCTTTGAATAGGCTGAGGTTGGATCCACCCTTTTTAGGGTCGCCAGCATTGTACCGAGGCTTCGGATTATGCAAATGATGATTTTTGGCTTCGTAGTGTGCTGTCACAAAGTTTGCCGCCTCCTCAGTAATGAATGCCTCGGCCATCGATGCTTCAATTCGACGTTTATTTTTACATTTTTCTCGAAGCGTCCTCTGCATCCTCTCAGTTGCGTAGCACCAACGATTCTGCACGGGCCCCCCCAATCGTGCCTCGGTCGGGAGATGCAAAATCAAATGCTGCATTGGATTAAAGAAGCCCGGTGGAAAGATCTTCTCTAACTTGCAGATCAACTCCGGTGCCAACTCTTCCAGTTCTTCTAGCAAGCCAGGCGATAGTTCTTTCGCACAAAGAACACGGAAGAAATAGCTCAGCTCTGCCAGTACTAGCCATTCATCCTCAGGGATAAAGCCACGCAACATCACCGGCATTACCCGCTCAAGCCATATGTGCCAATCATGACTCTTGAGACCAAATATTTTCAATTTTTCAAGGCTCGCTCCCCTCTTTAGATTCGCTGCATACCCATCGGGGAACATCAACTCCTTTTTCACCCACAGGATAATTTCCCTCATAGCTGGCCTTCCAAGATTGAACCATGCCTTTGGCTTCGTCCAGTTCTGCTTTCCTTTCAGTTGTCGCATATTTTGTAGCGGTCTATCACATAGAGCCTCCTGATCAACTCTAGCCTTAGGATTATCCTTTGTTTTCCCCTCTATGCCGAACAATGTACCAAAGAGGGCCTCGCCGACATTCTTTTCAGTGTGCATCACGTCGATGTTGTGTGGGCAAAGGAGGTCTTTGAAGTAAGGCAGATCCCACAAGCGTGTCTTGTGAGTCCAGGCGTGTTCGGAATTATACCCCTTGAAATACCCTGGATGCTCCGGATCCGGCTCGAGAGAGTTGAACTGATCCAGGGTCTGTTGGCCTGTCAACGCAGGTGGTGCAGAGTTTTTGACAACTCTACCTTTGATGAAGTTCTTCTTGTCTTTTCTGAACTTATGGCGAGGATCCAGGAACTGTCTATGCATGTCGAAGCAAGAAAACTTGCCACCCGCCTGCAGCCGATGAAACTCAAGAGATGCCTTGCATGTGGGGCACGGGAACCTTCCATGCACACCCCAGCCAACGAATAGCGCATACGCCGGCAAGTCATGCATCGAGTACATGTACCACGCACGCATTAGGAAGTTTTTTTTTGTAGCGGCGTCGTATGTCTTGATCCCATTATCCCAAGCTTCTTGCAGTTCATCCTTAAGCGGCTGCATGTACACATTCATATTCTTCCCCGGATAGTTGGGCCCCGGAATTATCAACGTCAGGAAAATGTTCTTTCTTGGCATAATCTGTCCGGGGGGGAGATTGAGTGGAATGACAAATACAGGCCAACAACTGTATTGAGCTGCCATCATACCAAACACATTGAACCCATCCGTGCTTATGGCGATTCGAGGATGCCTTGGATCTGCCGCTTTAGCATGATGTATTGCATCGAAGCGCTTCCACGCAAAAGCGTCCGATGTGTGTACCAACATCGGCTCCCCATCTGCATCTAGTTCGCTTCTTTTGCCCAATTTGTGCCATGTCATCTGTCTGGCCGTCTCTTCGACCATGAAAAGACGTTGAAGTCTTGGTATGATTGGCATATACCGAAGAACATTAACTGGGATTTTTGTTTGACTCTTCTCACCCATACCGTTGTCTACCTCAACATACCTGGAAGACTGGCAAACGGGACAATACTTCAAGTCCGCATACTCAAGCCTAAATAAGGCACATCCTTTCTCACAGGCATCTATCTTCTCATAGGGCATCTTAAGTGCACGGAGGATTTTGTCCGACTGGTACAGGTTTGCAGGCATTACATGGCCTTTGGGTAGAAAGCGTCCAAATAGTGTCATCATCGCGTCGTAGCATTCTCTGCCCAAGTTGAATTGAGCCTTCAGAGCCATTACTTGTGCGATGGCATCCAGCTGACAAAGCTCAGTGTGCTCGTGGAGAGGACGTTTTGAAGACTCCAACATATCATTGAAGGCCTTTGCAGATTCCTCCATCTCATCGTCCGAATCCCGAGCATCATCAAATTCTTCCACCATGTCTTCCATCCCGGTACCATGCTCGTCGGTGCGACGACGGCCCTCCTCAGCTCTGGCACATTGGGCAGACTCACCATGAAATGTCCAGACCGTATAATCAGGCGTAAAACCCAACTTCTGCAGGTGTTTGATCATTTCAAACTCGGACTTCTTATGAAAGTTGTCGCAGTCGACACAGGGGCACCAGTTTGTTTCCTGTCCATTTGCAAATGCGGCTCTCACAAACCCCTTGGTTTTTCTTAGCCATTCATGGGTCATGTCTTTCTGACTAGTGTGACCGGTGTACATCCACGCACGATCACTCATCTTGCCTAGCTACTGGACACACAAGAAATATATACATAATTCAGCAAACCATATTCATCAGTAATAGAGTTTGTCAGTTTTATTACGTCCATGCAACCTAGACGCTAGTAGGTAAAGATAGGTCCTAATCCCACCCGGGTATGTGTAGATTGGGTTCGTTTTCCCATGCTCTGCTCCGGATCCGACGCAAAATTTCGGCAGCACCTCCCCGCTGTTCTCCTGATACACGTCTCGGCAATAAGCAGAGAGGATGTTTACCCGGAGAACAACAGGGAGGCACTGACGAAATTCTGCATCGGATCCGGAGCAGAGCATATGGGAAAACGAACCCAATCTACACATACTCGGGCTGTCCATGGATAACGTTGGACAATTCGAAAGAATCACGGTTATAAATATGCAAATGCATGCATATTTATAGATGTAACCCTTTCGAACGGAAGACGCATAGTGGTCACGCATACTGATGATTGACACCTATAGCTAGCAAGTTTCATCGGCACGAAGACCGGAACAGAGCAAATGAAGGGGGGAGGAGGAGATGTCATTTGTGCTCACCCACGAACGCAGGGGCGGAGCTCGTCGAACGCACGGGGAGGTCGTCGAACACCAGACCCTCGCAGCCCCGAAAGAACTGCACATTTAAATCCACCCGATCAACACAAATATATATGATGTTTTTCTTAACAAAATCGGGAAATATACTTCCTAACTCATAATTCACAAATATATGACCCCGTCGGCCTCTGGAAGGCCGAAGAGCACCTTTTCGGTCAACAGGAGGCCGAAGAGGTGTCGGGGGTCAGGGCTGTCGTGTCTGGGTGGCGTGGTGTCGTGGTGTCGTGGTGTCGGGGTGTCGTGTCGGGGTCGGGGTGTCGGGGGGTGTCGTGTCTGGGTGTCGTGGTGTCGGGGTGTCAGGGGTGTCGGGGTGTCGGGGTCGGGGTGTCGTGTCGGTGTCGGGGTGTCGTGTCTGGGTGTCGTGGTGTCGGGGTGTTAGGGGTGTCAGGGTGTCGGGGTCGGGGTGTCGTGTCGGGGTCGGGGTGCCGTGTCGGTGTCGGGGTGTCGGGTCGGGGTCGGGGTGCCCTGTCGGGGTCGGGATCGAGGTCGGGGTGTCGGGGTCAGGGTGTCGGGTCGTTGTCGGGTTGGGGTCGGGGTCGAGGTGCCGTGTCGGGGTCGGGGTTTTTCCTCTTTTTTTCTTTTCTTCTTCTTCCTCTTCTTCCTCTTCTTTCTTTTCTTCCTTTTCTTCCTTTTTTTCCTTCTTCTTCTTCTTCTTCCTCCTTTCCTTTTTCCTCTTCTTCTTCTCCTCCTCTCCTCTTTTTTCTTCTTCTTCTTCCTCTTCTTCTTTTTTCTTCTCCTCCTCCTCCTCTTCTTCTTCTTCCTTACCTTTTTTCCTCTTCTTCTTCTCCTCCTCTCCTCTTTTTTTCTTCTTCTTCTTCTTCTTTTTTCTTCTCCTCCTCCTCTTCTTCTGTTTCTTCTTCTTATTAATTTTTGTTCTTTTTCTTTTTTATTTTTCCTTTTTTTTCTTCTTCTTTTCTTCTTTTTTTTCTTCTAGGTTTTTTCTTTTCTTCTTTTCTATCTAAGTTTTTTCTACCTAATAAAAACTAACTAATATGAACTAATAACTAACTAATATAAACTAACTAAATGAACTAATAAAAACAGAAAAAAAACAGGAAAAAAACAAAAAAGGGGGGGAATGGTGGAGCTCACCGGAGGGTGGTCGAGGCGGCGGCGCTGGGGAGGAGGGGGGCGGCGGCGGTCGGCGGGGAGGAGGGTGGCGGTGGCGGTCGGCGGGGAGGAGGGGGGTCGGCGGGGAGGAGGGGGTCGGCGGGGAGGGGGCGGCGGCGGCGCTGTGGAGGAGGGAAGGGGACGGCGGCGGCACTGTGGAGGAGGGGAGGGGGCGGCGGCGGCGCTGTGGAGGAGGGGAGGGGGCGGCGGTGGGGAGGAGGGGGGCGGCGGGGGTCGGCGGGGAGGGGGCGGCGGCGGCGCGCAGAGACAGAGAGAGAGAGAGAGATGTGAGAGAGAGACAGGGGGTTTGGGCGCGGGGGGCGAAAATTAAGCCCCCCTCTTTGCCGTCTCCTGGCAGACGGCAAAGAATTCTTTGCCGTCTGCCAGCAGACGGCAAAGACGGTGACCGTTAGCCCGTCCCCGCCGTTACACTGTGGGGCCCCCCTCACCTCTGTGCCGTCTGCTGGCAGACGGCAAAGAGTTCTTTGCCGTCTGCCAGCAGACGGCAAAGAAGTGGCCCGTGTGACCTAGCCAACGCAGTACCCCGTGGGCCCCACTTTGGTCTTTGCCGTCTGCTGGCAGACGGCAAAGAACTCTTTGCCGTCTGCCAGCAGACGGCAAAGAAGTGCAGATGGCAAAGAGCCTCTTTGCCATCAGCATGTTCTTTGCCGTCTGCTTTGTAAAAGCAGACGGCAAATATCCTCTTTGCCATCTGCCAGCAGACGGCAAAGAGCTGGCAGATGGCAAAGTCCCTGATTCCAGTAGTGATGCATGTCTACGAGTATAGCAGCGGAAAGTAAAGACATTGCACATGAAGTAAAGAGTTGAGATAGGTAGATCAAACGCAATAGGTGACGCAAGGATTTTTCCCGTGGTTCCGATAGGTGGTGCTATCGTACGTCCACGTTTATGGAGTCTTCAACCAACGGAGGGTAACGGTCGCGAGAGTCCACGGAGGCCTCCACCCACGAAGGGTCCACGAAGTAGCAACCTTGACTATTCCATAACGGCTTCCGTCCACGAAGGACTAGCCTCACTATGGGTAGATCTTCACGAAGTAGGCGATCTCCTTGCCCTTACAAACTTCTTGGTTCACTCCACAACACGAAGTAGGAGGCTCACAAGCGACACCTAACCAATCTAGGAGGCACCACCCTCCAAAAGGTAATAGGCTCGGTAATGACGATGAACTCCTTGCTCTTGTGCTTCAAGATGATAGACTCCTCAACACACAATCACTCTCTCACAGATTTGGCTTCGTGGAAGAGATGGGATTGGTGGAAAGCAACTTGGGGAGGCTAGAGATCAAGATTCATATGGTTGGAATGGAATGGCATGATCTCAACACATGAGTAGGTGGCTCTCTCTTAGAAAACTGATGGGGCAAGTATGGAATAGTTCTGAGTGCTTCTCCTTCGAGTAGGTGGTGGTGGAGGGGTATATATAGGCATCCCCAAAAATCCAACCGTTACATACAAAATGACCAACTCGGTGACACCGATGTGTTAATCTCGGTGGTACCGAAGTGACCAAAAGGTGGCAACTTTTGAATCTCGGTGAGACCGATATAGGAAACTCGGTTGCACCGATAAGGTGACCAACGGTCAGATTGCCCATTCTCGGTGACGCCGATCCAACAATCTTGGTGGTACCGATTTTGTGAATTTGCATAACAGAAAGTTGGCAACCTAAACTCGGTGGCACCGAAGCAGAATCGGTTGCACCGAAAAGGTAGGGTTTGGCTTAGGTCTGTCTGGATATGGGAATCGGTGGCACCGAGTGGGAAGTGTTGGTTGCACCGATTTTGGATATTTGACTTTGGACAGACTTTTGTGGGAGAGCTTGTGGGTGTTTTTGGTGACTATCACTTGTGCACGTATTAGCATTTTGTTCACCAACAAAACCTTACCCCCTTTTAATAGTATTGGCTTTCCTATGGACTCAAAGTGATTTCTCACAAATGTAAAATGTAGAGTCCCCTTGCTTGAAGCTTTGCCAACCTATTTCCTTGCATCTTGGGGTATTCCACAATCTCCACACTCCTTTTGTCAACCCTTCTCTCCATGGGCTATTATCTGAAATACACTAGGTAAAAGTATTAGTCCAAGAGTCAATGTATGTTGTCATGAATTATCAAAACCACCAAGGGAGCATGTTGTTCTTTCAATCTCCCCCTTTTTCGTAATTGATGACAACATACAATCAAAGCTTCAAATAAATATATATGCATGGATATAATGAAGACTTTGAGAGACACATGATTTAGACTTGCTCCCCCTAAGTGTGTGCAATCCCTTTAAAGGACAGTTGCTTTGGAATGCATGGACACACATGTAGTAGAAAGGATATGATGAGTCATGTGTATCTTGGCTATATGCATCAACCGTGTATATGAGTGAGATGTATCCTTGTTCAAGACTTCACTCTTGCAAACAATATGTGCAAGAAGCAAGAGATCACCTTGATCAAGGATGTGATGCATATACTTACCTTGAGTTCTTGAGCATTCTAGTAGTAGAAACACACTTGAGAAAACAATGTTAGGAAACACAAGAGTTTTCTACCAATCAACAAAGCAATAGAACTCAAAAGTACCAAGATATGGAGAATATATAAAAGATAGTAATCATTAATATTGATATGTCTCCAAGATCATTTAGAATTTTCTCCCCTTGGATACGAAAGTAGTAATCCTCTCCCCTGAATCTTAGCATGTAGATATTGGGATTGTATAGGGTAAGAAAATTCAATCAAATGAAATACATTTTGCGTTATAAACACATTTGGAGCAAACATATTTTTCTCCCCCTACTTTGGTGTTCTCACCTTGTCTAAATAAGTAACAACTTTGATATTCACCTCTCCCCCTTGATTATATCTACCCCTTTGCATAAGCAGGTATCTCCCCCTTTAGCATGAAGCTTTGTATATTTCTCCGCCTTTGGCATTAATTTCCAAAAAGGTCATACACAGGGACAGATACAGGGATCATTGACTAAACAGGGATCCTTGAGAACAAGGGTCATTGAGTGTAGGGTTCATAGAATTGAAAACTGAGGGAATCATTGGGCTGATCTGAGATCATATAAGACTTCTCCTCCTTTGGGTTAGGGATCCTTGAATAAAGAATTTCTCCCCCTAAGTTTTTTTAAGGGAATGCAAAAGTTTTTCCAAAGGATATCAACTAGAGAAGATTTGAGTGGTTCCGAGAAATCTTGCAAATAGTGAATGAACCGCACAAGATTCTTAACTAGATGATGGGCGGTGACAAGGTCACCTATATTAGAGTATATTGACTTAGGAGCCAAGCAAAAATACTTGATCATAGGTCATACTCAACGTTAAGCTCAAAATGGGGTTACCATTTTTCGATTAAGCATTTTAATGTCTTCATATCACTTGAGTTGCTTTAGCTCATGACTTGGAGTAAAGCCTTTTCAAGAATATGAGTACATACCTTTGAGTGATGTTGATGACGTAGCTTGTGGGTGAACTTGTTGAGGATGCTCGAGGTTGATGAAAATCATCTTGAGTTGGGAGCAATCCTTCTCGTTTGAGTACACTTGTCACCTACATAGGTTGGTCATGCAAGGAAGAACATGATATGACACGATACCAATTGTGAAGTACAAACTTGTGTCAAGGATATGTTTGTGTTGTCTTGTTCCTTCCATCATCAAGAGGGGTTGTTGACACTTGGTCATGACAAGATTGCTTATGATTGGAGTTGATGGCAATCTTGTGGAATGAAAATCTTCCAAGTACCTACAAAATGTTAGATGCAATACAAGGGAGCATAGAATTCCATGGCATAAGATAACATGTTAAAAGATCATGGAAATATCAAGAAAGCTCATGCCCTTGCATGCAACCGAGTGAGTCTAGCTCAAGTTTGAAGCATCAATGATGTTCAACTCACTCCTCAAGTGACAAAACATTTTCTCATCAAGTGGTTTGGTAAAGATATCGGCCAATTGCTTGTTAGTGCGAACATGCTTAAGATCAATATCTCCTTTGGCAATATGATCACGAATGAAATGATGTCTAACTTGAATATGTTTAGTTCGAGAATGTTGCACAGGATTATGACCAATTTTAATAGCACTTTCATTGTCACAAAGTAATGGAACATTTTTGACATGGATTCCATAATCCTTAAGCGTTTGTGTCATCCATAGTAATTGCGCACAACAAGATCCAGCAGCAATATACTCAGCTTCGGCACTAGATAAAGATACCGAGTTTTGTTTCTTGGAGGACCAAGATACAAGAGATCTACCCAAAAATTGACAAGTACCCAAGGTGAATTTTCTATCAACCTTGTCACCGGCATAGTCCGAATCGGAATAGCCAACAAGATTAAAGGAAGATCCCTTGGGATACCAAATGCCAAAGTTTGGTGTTTGTATCAAATATCTCACAATACGCTTCACAGCTAAAAGATGACACTCTTTAGGTGCAGCTTGATATCTAGCACACATGCAAACACTAAGCATAATATCGGGACGAGAAGCACATAGATATAGCAATGAACCAATCATAGATCGATAAACCTTTTGATCAACCGGTTCATCCTCCTTGGTGAGATCAACATGTCCACTAGTAGGCATGGGAGTTTTCATACCTTTGCATTCCTGCATGTTGAACTTCTTGATCAAGTCCTTGGTATACTTAGTTTGAGAGATGAAAGTTCCTTCTCTTGATTGCTTGATTTGCAAACCAAGAAAGAATTTCAGCTCACACATCATGGACATCTCATACTTCTCGGACATCAACCTTCCAAATATTTCACTAAATTGAGGGTTAGTGGAACCAAAGATAATATCATCCACATAGATTTGGCACACAAATAATTCACCATTAACTCTCTTAGTGAACAAGGTTGCATCAATTTTACCAATTTCAAAACCCTTTTCAATGAGAAACTTCGTTAAGCATTTGTACCAAGCACGAGGGGCTTGCTTAAGACCATAAAGAGCTTTACGAAACTTGTAAACATGATTAGGTTTCTTAGGATTCACAAAACCAGGTGGTTGCTTAACATAAACCTCTTCTTCAATTTCACCATTTCAAAAGGCACTTTTAATGTCCATTTGATAAAGCGTGATATCATGGTGATTAGCATAAGCAAGAAGAATGCGAATAGCTTCAAGTCTAGCGACGGGTGCATAGGTCTCACCGTAGTCCATACCTTCGACTTGCGTATATCCTTGGGCTACGAGACGAGCCTTGTTGCGTATGACTTGACCGTCTTCGTCTTGCTTGTTCCGAAACACCCATTTGGTTCCGATGATGTTGTGCTCATCCTCGGGCTTCTCCACGAGTGTCCACACTTCGTTCCTTTTGAAGTTGTGAAGCTCTTCATGCATGGCGTTCACCCAATCCGTGTCTTCAAGAGCTTGCTCTACCTTCAAGGGCTCAATGCTAGAGATGAAAGAATAATGCTCACAAAAGTTAGCTAAGCGAGTTTTAGAGCGAATGATCCTCCCGGTTTGTATGTCACCAAAGATTTGGTTTAGAGGATGGTTCTTGGTCACTTGTGCTCGAACTCGTGTCAGCTTCCTATTGTTGGATGGTGGAGCTTCTTCTTCATCATCATCTCCTTCATCTTCGTTGTTGTTGAAGGTGTCGTTCCCTTGAGGTGGTGGTGAAGGAGGTTGTGGTGGATCTTCATGATGCACTTCCTCCTCTACATCATCTTGTCGTGTACCGCTTGTGGATGCCTCCATGTCATGTTGTGGTTCACCTTGACGTGAAGTAGGGGCTTCCACTTGAGTTGATGAAGTAATTTCCTTCACCTCCATGGGACGAATCTTGCCGATGGGCAAATCTTGGATAGCTTCCGAAGGGTCCTTATCACCTACATCATTTGGCAATTGTTCGACTTGCGAACCATTAGATTCATCAAACTTCACATCTACCGTCTTTTCAACTTTTTGAGTGAAGTTGTTGTAGACACGGTAAGTGTGAGAGTTCGATCCGTAACCAAGTAGGAATCCTTCATGAGATTTAGGAGCAAATTTAGTGCGACGATGCTTATCAAGAATGTAGCACTTTGAGCCGAATACCCGAAAGTATCCAACTTGGGGTTTGTTACCGGTGAGTAGCTCGTATGCCATTTTACCGAGAAGTTTGTGCAAGTAGAGTCGGTTTGTGGCATGACATGCTGTTTCCACGGCTTCTGCCCAAAAGTGTCTTGGCGTCTTGTATTCGTCAAGCATTGTTCTTGCCATCTCAATGAGCGTTCGGTTCTTCCTCTCAACAACTCCATTTTGTTGAGGTGTGTACGTAGCCGAGAACTCATGTGAAACACCTTCTTCGTCAAGAAAGGTATCCACATGGGTGTTCTTGAGCTCCGATCCGTTATCGCTCCGAACCTTCTTGATCTTCACTTCAAACTGATTTTGCGCTTTGCGAACGAAGTTTTTGAAGATCTTTTGTACCTGCGACTTATCATCAAGAAAGAATACCCACGTAAATCTGGAAAAATCATCAACTATAACTAGACCATAGGAATTTCCACCGAGGCTCTTGTAAGCATTGGGACCAAAAAGATCCATGTGAAGTAACTCGAGTGGTCTCCTAGTAGTCATGATATTCTTAACAGGATGACTTCCACCTACTTGCTTTCCAGCTTGACAAGCACTACAAAGTCTATCTTTGTCAAAGATAACATCTTTAACACCAAGTATATGATCACCTTTGATGAGCTTGTCTAGATTACGCATGCCAACATGTCCTAGTCTTCTTTGCCAACGCCAACCTTTAGAAGATTTAGCAATTAAACAAGTGCGAGGTTTGGATCTCTTAGTGAAATCAACAATGTATAGATCACCTCTACGGATACCGGTAAAGACCATTTTATGATTATCTTAACGAAAAACTTGGCAATCTACTTTCGTGAATAACACATTGAAACCGAAGTCGGCAAGTCTAGATACGGAAAGAAGATTGTAGCCAAGAGATTCAACAAGCATAACATTTTGAATAGAGCTATCATGGGATATGGCCACTTTACCAAGACCAAGTACCTTACCCTTGGAGTTGTCTCCAAATGTTACGTACCTTCGCGGTCCATGGTTTGGTGTGATCTCTTCAAACATTTCTCTATCTCCGGTCATATGATTGGTACATCCGCTATCGAGAATCCACTCTTTTCCTCCGGACATGTAATCCTTGAAGTTTGCCATGAGACTTAGATTCTTCATGATCTTCTCATACTCGATGTCGAACAGCTTATCTTCATCATAGTAGCCATGTTCCACATTGTCATCATCAAGTGGGAAATCCTCGTCATAAAGAACAAGAGATTCGTTAGGATTGTGATCATGACAATGTTCAAATTTATGAACTCGTATGCCTTCTACAATGATGTTGCTAATGGTTATGACATCTCCTTTAGCACGCATGAGGTCTCTAAGTTCAAATAGACAATCATCAAACTTGGGATTACTAGGCGTCATTTTGTGGAAGGCAATAGTTTTATGAAGAATTTCATCAAGATTACTCAATGAATAATTTGGATATCGTTTCTCCAAGTCATTCCACAAAGTATAAGCACATTCAAAATTCTTCATTTGATTAAGCACATTTCTAGGCAATGCTCTAACAATGAGATTAACAGTTCTAAGATTGCATAGCATATCAATTTCCTCTTCGTGTGTGGGATGTAAAGGATCAATGGGAGGTACATAAGGGCTCTTAACATACTTGCTCAATTGAAACTCATTAAACATCTCAAGCATCAAGGTTTTCCATTGACTATAGTACTCTCCATCAAGAATAGGCACTCTACAACTCAAACTCCCTATACTAGACACATCCATCTTCCTCCACGGTGATTAAACCGAAGCAATGGAGACCAAAGCTCTGATACCAACTGTGGGATCACTAGAAGAGTGTCTAGAGGGGGGTGAATAGACTACTAGCAGAAATTTAAAACCTAACCTTTTCCCAAGTTAATTGGTTGGCAGATTTTAACAATCATAGCGAGATAGCAAGTCAAGCACACCCTACACATGCATGTCTACGAGTATAGCAGTGGAAAGTAAAGACATTGCACATGAAGTAAAGAGTTGAGATAGGTAGATCAAACGCAATAGGTGACGCAAGGATTTTTCCCGTGGTTCCGATAGGTGGTGCTATCGTACGTCCACGTTTATGGAGTATTCAACCAACGGAGGGTAACGGTCGCGAGAGTCCACGGAGGGCTCCACCCACGAAGGGTCCACGAAGTAGCAACCTTGACTATTCCATAACGGCTTCCGTCCACGAAGGACTAGCCTCACTATGGGTAGATCTTCACGAAGTAGGCGATCTCCTTGCCCTTACAAACTTCTTGGTTCACTCCACAACACGAAGTAGGAGGCTCCCAAGCGACACCTAACCAATCTAGGAGGCACCACCCTCCAAAAGGTAATAGGCTCGGTAATGACGATGAACTCCTTGCTCTTGTGCTTCAAGATGATAGACTCCTCAACACACAATCACTCTCTCACACATTTGGCTTGGTGAAAGAGATGGGATTGGTGGAAAGCAACTTGGAGAGGCTAGAGATCAAGATTCATATGGTTGGAATGGAATGGCATGATCTCAACACATGAGTAGGTGGCTCTCTCTTAGAAAACTGATGGGGCAAGTATGGAATAGTTCTGAGTGCTTCTCCTTCGAGTAGGTGGTGGTGGAGGGGTATATATAGGCATCCCCAAAAATCCAACCGTTACACACAAAATGAGCAACTCGGTGACACCGATGTGTTAATCTCGGTGGTACCGAAGTGACCAAAAGGTGGCAACTTTTGAATCTCGGTGAGACCGATATAGGAAACTCGGTTGCACCGATAAGGTGACCAACGGTCAGATTGCCCATTCTCGGTGATGTCGATCCAACAATCTCGGTGGTACCGATTTTGTGAATTTGCGTAATAGAAAGTTGGCAACCTAAACTCGGTGGCACCGAAGCAGAATCGGTTGCACCGAAAAGGTAGGGTTTGGCTTAGGTCTGTCTGGATATGGGAATCGGTGGCACCGAGTGGGAAGTGTTGGTTGCACCGATTTTGGATATTTGACTTTGGACAGACTTTTGTGGGAGAGCTTGTGGGTGTTTTTGGTGACTATCACTTGTGCACGTATGAGCATTTTGTTCACCAACAAAACCTTACCCCCTTTTAATAGTATTGGCTTTCCTATGGACTCAAAGTGATTTCCCACAAATGTAAAATGTAGAGTCCCCTTGCTTGAAGCTTTGCCAACCTATTTCCTTGCATCTTGGGGTATTCCACAATCTCCACACTCCTTTTGTCAACCCTTCTCTCCATGGGCTATTATCTGAAATACACTAGGTAAAAGTATTAGTCCAAGAGGCAATGTATGTTGTCATGAATTATCAAAACCACCAAGGGAGCATGTTGTGCTTTCACCTAGGCCTTGTTTTCAAGCATTGTAATACCGTTTGTGCTCACTTTTGTGACTTGCTACCTTGCTGTTTTTATATTTTCAGATTACAAAAACCTATATCTACCATCCATATTCAACTTGTATCACCATCTCTTCGCCGAACTAGTGCACCTATACAATTCGCCGAACTAATATACCCTTTGCTGTCAGTGACACCGGTTCGAAATTATCGGTGCCACCGAATTTCTCAACTGTCAGTTGACAGGTGTCGTGGTTTTGTCACTGTAGATGTCCTAGTGCAAGGATTTAGGGGTGAAGCCATCGCTACGGCGGTTAACTCAAAGGGGTTGATCGGGACGAAAGACACAAGTTTACCCAGGTTCGGCCCCTCTCGAAGGAGGTAATAGCCTACGTCCTGCTTTGAGTTGTATTGATTGGGCATCGATTACAAGGGAGCGGATTCGCTTGACCTAGCACTCGATCAAAGTTTTCGTGGCCTAAGCCGCCCAGGGAACCCGCCTTTATATACACAGGTCGAGGCCCTCGGCTTACAAGAGTCCGGGCCGGGTTACATCTAGTAACCGACCTTATCTCTAAATCACCTTGCCTTGTCTGACAAGCCGTCTCCTGGCGGCTTACGCCTCCGGGTCATACGTTGCCTTCCGGCTCTGGGCCTCTGTCAGGCCCGTCTGGCAAGTCACTTCCAAGCCTTGTCTTGATCTTCCGGCCTGCTTAAAGCCTCTCTGTATGAGTCGCCAACTTCCTAACACGCCCTCTCCTTGGGCGGGTTATACCACGGGGTTATATCCCCAACATTAGGCCCAGATTGATTCGAACCTGTTCATGTCAATCTTCAAGTCTTCTGGTTGGCGAGTCTTGCATTCTTCATACCACTTAACCTGGAATAAATTTTCCTGACCCGCCATGTGAAACGGATGACGTCATCTTTGGTAAATCCCAAAAGATTTTGATGACATCACTACGGATCTTTGCATTAACTGATCAACCCGAGAATCGAGGCGTTTTCTAGGTCAATCATCATTTTGTCTCCTCGATTCCCATGCTGGACTGTTGCTGTTCCATTCCCCCTATAAATAGGCGTGGGGGGTCCCATCCTTTTCACTTTTCCCCCACCGCCGCTTTTCTCTTCTTCTTCCTCCAGACGCCCGTGCGATCGAAGCTTCACCACGCCGTCCGGACCACGCCATCATCAACCAGGCCGCTGCATCACCCTGAACGTGTCCAAAACTTGCCGGCGCGCGCCCGCATCTCCTACACCTCTCAGGTTCCATTCGTTTTTTCTCCTAGATCCGCATTAGCTCGCCGGTGTTCTTCCGAGTCCGCCGCCGTTCACCAAAGTTCTTGCCGTAGATGAGAAAAGGAAACACCCTTAGGCCTTCAACTGCTGGCTAAAACCCGCGGCGCTCTGCTTAATGCGTTTTCCATATTCATCGTAGATCATCCCTTCACGGGAACTCATACACGAACTGTCTGTTCTTCCACGGATACTTTTAGGGTTAGAAAATGTTTCCCTTTTGTTTCCTTCCGTAGATCTTAAAACGGTAGCTGTAGTCAGTGGAACCTGTTTGTCCATACTTAGCAATATTTTCAACATTTGTTGTCTATTTGACCCGCCATCATGCCGCCGGCTCTCCTTGTAGCGATGTAACCCGCCTCATTCCTGTAGTTGGCGGCGGCTCATAACTTAGTAATGACCCGCCAAGTAGCGTCCTCGTTTTAGGGTCATAGCTATTTTGGTCATGCAGCATTCTTAACCCGCCGTGTTTCCATGCCTTTCCACAGTGTTTAACCCGCTGTTATGGCTAAAGCCCCCGCCTCTTGCGATTGGGTAGGCTCTGGGGTCACCGAGGAGATTCTCAACGATTTCGTAGTCATGGGAGTTTTGCCGGCTCAGGACGTCATCCAGTGGCGGGTCCCTTGTGATGAAATCACTCCCGAACCCAAGGATGGGGAAGTTATTGTCTTCACAGACCATCTTCTCCGTGGCTTCTCACCGCCCGGATCAAAGTTTTTCCGGGACGCCCTGCATTTCTACAAGCTGCATCCTCAAGACATTGGCCCCAACTCTGTTACCAATTTGTGCCAGTTCCAAATTTGCTGTGAAGCCTATCTACAAGAAGAGCCCACCGTTGACCTCTTCAGAGATTTTTTCTACATCAACCG
This sequence comes from Elymus sibiricus, assembly GCA_039707655.1. Classification (NCBI taxonomy): domain Eukaryota; kingdom Viridiplantae; phylum Streptophyta; class Magnoliopsida; order Poales; family Poaceae; genus Elymus; species Elymus sibiricus. Next base: position 441,696,653 of record CM077671.1, read on the forward strand.
CCAGACGGAGATCGCAGATGGACCGAGCCTTGAGCTTGGTGGTGTTTCAATTCAGAGGCGGAGAGATGTTTCCTTTCCCTCGGCGACTCTGCCTAGCCACCCTAAGGACTGGAATCATACCTGGTTCTATTGCAAGGGCATTTCCCCAGAAGGAGAAAATCCACTGCCGGGTTATCGTACTTATCGGCTCAGCACCAACACCGAGCTCCCACACCGGCTGTCTGCCGTAGAGCGCGCCCAATATGCTCAGACGTTCTCAAAGATAAGAGCCTTATTGGCCAATGGGCTAACTGGCGTTGATCTAACCCGCTGCTGGGTTTCTTCGAGGATCTTGCCATTGAGCCGTCGCGGTGGCTTAATGTGTGCATATACTGGTGAGGTGAATGACCCTCAGTGCTTCAACCAGACTCCCCTAACAGACAAGGACCTCAACCTGATTATCAAATCATTGTTCGGAGAACCTCAAGAAGTCTGCAACAAGACAGGGCTAAGTCCCTTCTATGCTCTTAATCCGGCTCCTGAGGTGAAACTTTTCCTCTCAATCTTTACTCTTTTTTCTTTAGATGCTGCATTTCATATGCCTCATTTAACCTATCTGTAAACATATATAGGCCGACTCTCCCTTATGGAAAAAGAGACTCACCACAGCCTCCACTTCCAAGAAGAAGAAGATAGCAACCAAGACCCGGGCTCCCGCTCGTAAGAAGAAACCATCAGCTCAAGATCTGCTTGAATTGGATGACTCGGAGGTAGAACTTGACTCTCTTGGTCTTCTTTTCATGCAACTTAATGACGTTGACTCCTCTCAGGGCGATGCGGAGGCAAGCCAAGCCAGCGCAGCAAAGGTAACTATCATCTCCTCCAACTCAGATCCCTTGCCAAGAGAGAAAATACGGCGGGTCATCCGGAAAGTAAAGTTTTCACACCCCCTTGCTCACTTGGATCCCAACTTTCTTTTGAAGAAGCAGCAACACGACTCCAGACGTCAGACCCGGAGCGGCGGCTCTGAAGATCTAGTGGCCAGCTTACATGACGCTCCGGCTCCTCGGAAACGCCGTAACGAGGTATTTCATAACTTATATTTTCACTTCTTCTGCATATTAGTCTTGTGCTGTCACTTGCTCATATTGCTCAATTTAACCGTGTCAGGAGTCACCTCCTTCATCTGGCGACTCAACCGCCTCCAAACTGCCTCCTCTTGTTATCAACCCGGGGTAAATTTCTTTGCATCCCCTTACTGCTTATTAATATTCTGTCCTTGCATATAACTAACAATGAAATCTTTGTTCGCAGGGGCCAGGCTAAGAAAAGGAAATTGAGCGGGTCAACTTCCCGTCCGGATGTCCCAGAGCCGGAGAATCCAAAGCTTGGCACTCCTGAAGTTCAAGTCGAGCCCTCTGAAGCTGCTCAAGGCGCCCACGATGAGACTCCACAGCCTACTGAGCCGGCGGATGTTGACATTATGATTCCTGAAGCTAATCCGGAGGCTGATCCGAAGCCGCCCAGCCCTCTGCCGATAGCTCAAGATGTGACTGCTCATGAAGAAAAGGTTACTATCACCGGCACAGCCTATACAGCTCCAGCCCCTTCCAGTGTGCTGACTAAGCACATTAGCAAGGATGAGGCGCCTTCACCTGAGAAGGAGAAGGCTAAACTTAACCTTCCTAACCCGGAGAAGCTTACTGCTGATGAACTGCACTCGGGATATCTTAGCCGCCTCGCCGCAAGCCAGGACATGGAGGCCAACTTAGTTGGCATGATGAAGAAAAAATACGAGGTAATCAACCTTCTTTGCCCTCCGCATATCCTTACGTAGCCCCCAAGAGCCGGCTTATTTTCTTGAAGATAAGCCGGGTCTTCAGCAATATGTAGATTTCAATAGACCAGCGTGTAGCCCCCAAGGGTCGGGTCATTATGCGAATAATGAGCCGGCACTTACTGTATGGTAAAGAAAATACCAAGTGTAGCCCCCAAGGGTCGGGTTATCTTCGTGAAGATGATCCGGGTCTTGTTTGTATTGTAGACGTTGAAAGAACTGATACATTAGCCCCCAAGTGTCAAGTATATTGCCTGCAATCTGCTTGAGACTTGCTACAACCTTCTTCAGTGTCTCCAAGTGCTATTATAAACCGGACTGGCGGCTTAAAATTGATAAACTTGTTGTTAACAATTGTCTTGTGCAGGAGGCTTTAAATGTGGCCGAGTCTAATTTGACCGACCTGAAGAAAAATCTGGCCTTGCAACAAGACGCCCGAGCTGAAGCTGACACAAAGTGGCGGCTCTCCACAACAGAACTGGAAAAGATCAAAACAGATTTTGAGGCGTACCAAAAATCTGCTGAAGCTAGCCAAGCCGCCTTGACCAAACGTGCAGAAGACGCCGAGGGCCGGCTTAAACCCGTTATGGAAGAGCTGACCAGTCTGAAACGCCATGTGGCTTGGATGACTGAGGCCGTCTTTGGTAAGTGTTTACCGATTATGTTATGAGCATTCTTTTTCAAAGTCTTATAAAGACTCACCCGGCGACTTACGAATTTGATCTGTTTGTAGGCCAGCGAACTCGCCAGCTTCCAGAGAACAGTTTGCTGAAGCTGAAGGCTTTATATGCCTTTACTGAGCAACTGTATGCTGGAAGCCTCTTCACCATCAGGTCCTTCATGGGCGAGAAAGGCACGCCCAAACTTATCAAAGATGTGCTGAAGTGCCTCTCCACCATCCCCCAGCAATTTGAAGAACTGAAGAAATCAGCCGCCCGGAAAGGTGCAGTAGCTGCTTTGAGCCGGGCGTTGGCTTACGCACCCGAGCTTAGCCCAGAAGAGATGAGTGGCGGCTTTCCATAGCTGAAGGATGACGGGTCAGAATTTACTCAAGAAGACTATGCCCGTTGCATCAAAGCATCACGAGCATTGGCTAGCCGGCTGGCCGCCAAAGCTGATCTTACAGTGTATCCGGCGGCTTATGATGACAACAATGTGCGAGTCCGGGCGTCCACTTTTGAGGCGAAAAACCTGACTCCCCAACGCCGTAAGCACATCTTTGCCCCTGATGTTGACCCGTCTCCAATTTTGCATGATGAAGCTGAATTCGAAGCCTTACTCAATTGCAACTGGGATGTGGACAACCTTCAAATCCAGGAAAACGAAGACCCGACGCATGATGACCCGTCAACGAGTTAAGCGAGGAGCTGGCCTCGGATGAAGTTAACCCGGGCATGCTGAGCCGCCGGGTTATAACTTTTGCGAAAAACTTGAGTCCAGAAATTTTGGGCTCTCTTAAGCCTTGTAATAGCCGTAGTAAAAACTTGATTGTCTGTGCCGTGCCTTTGCGCACGTTTTGAACTTTACCAGCTCATATTCTGGCAGCTTTGGCGCTTCAAAAAATTGTCCACAGTGTGAATGTTTTGATATGATCATATGCCTCAGTATCAATTCATCAATTCCCACTGGCGGGTTATAAACCATGAGCAATACTAAGCCGGGATAAGCTATTATCCAAAGACTCAGAATCTTATCATGAAAAATTCCTGCAAAATAACAAGCAGAAAATATATGTATATCGTTTGTTACTATTTAGGCGGCTTTGAAGGCACAGCCCAAAAAGAGATCAACTCTTGTTTATATTTTTGAGAAAAACTCTAGTTTTTTGCTTCAAAGAAGCTAGGCATGAGTGCCCAAAATCCCATAAGCTGGCTCTCACGTGACATAAATCCGTCGTTTTAACCTTAACCAGTTCAGGGTATTAAAAAAGATTGACTGTTAAGAGTACGAACGGGCCACATAGCGGAGAGACTACAACAGATAGGTGAGTTTATCCTAGCTCTCTATAAGCCGGCTCTCTCGTGACATAAGCCGCCGTTTTAACTTTGACAAGTTCAGGGTCTTAAAAAAGATTGACTGTCAAGCGTTCGGCGGGTCACTTGGCGGAGTAGCAAGTTGCAAACAGGCAGGTTTAACTCAAATATGGCATATAAAGCCGGTCAAGAGGGTATGAAAGCTAAACCCAGTGGGTTGGAAGCCCCCAAGTGACCTTATGAAGGATCAAATCTTTGCACAAAAACTTGGTGCATGAAAAACGGCAGAGGCCCCGAATTATGGGGATGCCGGCTTTATTTATAAAAAGCGGTATATACAATGACAGAAGTATGAACATTGATGAGAGCCGGTGACTCAAGTGTAGTAAGGCCGAAGATGAGCAATGTTCCATGGCCTGGTAGTCTCCTCCCCAGAAGTGCGTGACTTGTCGCTCTCCCGCACATCAATGAGATAATAGGAACCATTGTTGAGATTTCTGCTGATCACAAAAGGTCCTTCCCAGGGGGGTGATAACTTATGCATATCTGTCTGGTCTTGAATCAGACAAAGCACTAAGTCGCCTTCTTGGAACGTCCGTGTCTTGACTCTACGGCTATGATAGTGACACAAATCTTGTTGATAAATCGCCGAACGTGCGACTGCAAGATCCGGTTCTTCATCCAAGGCATCCAGTGCATCCTGACGCGCCGTCTCATTATCAGTTTCAACGTAAGCCGCCACCCTGGGCGAGTCATGACGGATATCACTGGGGAGAACGGCTTCTGCGCCATAAACCATGAAGAAAGGCGTGTAGCCTGTTGATCTATTGGGGTGGTTCTAATGCTCCAAAGGACTGAAGGTAACTCTTCCACCCAACAACCTGGCGTCTGTTCCAAAGGAACCATAAGCTGGGGTTTTATCCCTCTTAGAATTTCCTGGTTAGCACGCTCTGCTTGACCATTAGACTGTGTTCACTGTCACAGAACTCTTTCATAGCCCCCTTGGATAGATTTGTACCATTGTCAGTAATGATACTATGAGGGTAACCAAAACGAAAGATCAGCTTCTTGAAAAACTGAACTGCAGTTGCTGCATCGCACTTGCTGACCGGCTCTGCCTCAACCCACTTGGTAAATTTATCAACCGCCACCAAGAGGTGGGTCTTCTTATCTTTAGACCTCTTAAACGGTCCAACCATATCAAGCCCCCAAACTGCAAACGGCCAGGTGATTGGAATCATCCGTAACTCTTGAGCCGACACATGGGCACGTCGTCCAAATTTCTGACAACCATCACATTTGCTAACCAAGTCCTCTGCATCTGCATGAGCTGTTAGCCAGTAAAAACCGTGCCAAAAGGCTTTGGCCACAAAAGATTTTAACCCGGCGTGATGACCACAATCGCCGGCATGTATCTCTTGCAAGATTTCACGGCCCTCCTCGGGAGAGACGCATCGTTGAAAAACACCAGTCACGCTGCATCGGTGCAACTCGCCATTGACAATAGTCATGGATTTAGACCGTCTTATGATTTTTCGTGCCAAAGTCTCGTCCTCGGGTAACTCGCCGCGAGTCAGATACACCAGATAAGGCAGCGTCCAATCAGGAATAGCACGAAGAGCCGCCACCAAGTGTCCTTCCGGGTCAGGTATAGCAAGATCCTCCTGAAAGCACATTTGCTCCCTTGGTGGTTATGGTAATTAATAACAACATATATGTCATTGAACTAATGTTTCCACTAAGTACATTTTAGGAAAAGTTCAATGATGGGTTGGCAAAAGGATTGTGGAGAAACCCCTAGATGCAAGGAAATGGATTGGCAAAGCTTTAAGCAAGAGGGCTCTACATTTTACTTTGTGAGAAATCACTTTGAGTCCATAGGAAATCCAATACTATTAAAAGGGGGTAAGGTACTGTTGGTGAATAAGATGCTCCACATGCACAAGTGATAGTCACCAAAAACACCCACAAACTCTTCCACAAAAGTCTGTCCAAGCCTATCTTGAAAATCGGTGCTACCAACAATTCCCACTCGGTCCCACCGATTCCCAAACTCAGATAGACCCATGACAAACCCTAAGCCATTCGGTGCAACCGATTCTGCATCGGTGCCACCGAGTTCAGCTTGCCAACTTTAAGTTACCTCGTTTCATAATATCGGTCTTACCGAGGTTTTGGATCGGCGTCACCGAGTTGTGCAATCTGACCGTTGGTCACCTAATCGGTACCACCGAGAATTATATATCGGTCTCACCGAGATTAAAAAGTTGCTACCTTTGGAGCAACTCGGTACCACCGAGTTTTATACTTCGGTGTCACCGAGTTGGTCACTTTAGGTGTAACGGTTGGATTTTTGGGGATGCCTATATATACCCCTTCACCACTACCCACTCGAAATAGAAGCACTCAGAACTATTCCATACTTGCCACATCCTATTTTCTAAGAGAGAGCCACCTACTCATGTGTTGAGATCAAACTATTCCATTCCTACCATATGAATCTTGATCTCTAGCCTCCCCAAGTTGCTTTCCACCAAATCAATCTCTTCCACCATAGCCAAATCTGTGAGAGAGTGATTGTGTGTTGAGGAGTCTATCATCTTGAAGCACAAGAGCAAGGAGTTCATCGACATTGCCGAGCCTATTACCTTTTGGAGGGTGGTGCCTCCTAGATTGGTTAGGTGTCGCTTGGGAGCCTCCTACTTCGTGTTGTGGAGTTGAACCAAGAAGTTTGTACGGGCAAGGAGATCGCCTACTTCGTGAAGATCTACCCATAGTGAGGCTAGTCCTTCGTGGACGGAAGCCGTTATGGAATAGTCAAGGTTGCTACTTCGTGGACCCTTATGGGTGGAGCCCTCCGTGGACTCTCGCGACCGTTACCCTCCGTGGGTTGAAGACTCCATAAACGTGGACGTACGATAGCACCACCTATCGGAACCACGGGAAAAATCTTCGTGTCTTCAAATTGCGTTTGATCTTCCTTCCTACCCTCTACTATACATGCTTGTTATTACTTTCCGCTGCTATACTCTTAGACATGCATGTGTAGGGTGTACTTGACTTACTATCATTGCTAAAATCTGCCAACACTTAAAATTGGGAAAAGGTAAAAAAATTATTTGCTCAAGTAGTCTAAACACCCCCCCCCTCTAGACATACTTTCGATCCTACAAGAGGTATCAAAGCTTTGGTCTCCATTGCATTGGTCTCACAACCTAGGAGAGTATGGCGTCTAGTGAGGGAAATTATCACCGTAGAGGTCCGTACCTTGATGGCACAAATTTTGCTAGTTGAAAGCACAAAATGAAAATGCATATTCTTGGTCATAACCCCGCCGTTTGGGTTTTGTTCGTGTTGGCTTGCAAGGTGAATTCTTTGGTGATGGAAAGGAACCGGATCGTGAAGCGACCGCAGATGAATTGAAGATGTTGCAATACAACGCTCAAGCATGTGACATTCTTTTCAACTGCCTATGCCCCAAAGAATTCAACAAAATCAGCCGTCTTGAGAATGTAAAAGAGATTTGGGATACTTTGGTCGATATGCATGAAGGTACTGAATCCATGAGAGAATCCAAGTTGGATGTTCTTCAAAGTCAGCTTGACAAGTTCAAGATGAAGGATGGTGAAGGAGTCGCAGAGATGTACTCTAGGCTAGCTCTCACCACCAATGAGATTGCCGGCTTAGGAAGCGAAGAAATGACCGACAAATTCATCATCAAGAAGATACTTCGAGCTTTGGATGAGAGATATGACACCGTGTGCACATTGATCCAAATGATGTCCAACTACAAAGATCTCAAGCCTACGGAAGTCATTGGAAGGATTGTTGCTCATGAGATGACACTCAAGGACAAAGAAGAGCTTCACAACAAGTCTAGCGTTGCTTACAAAGCCACAAGTGATGCTCCCACAACTTCAAGCGACAACCTTGTCACCAATGAAGAGATAAGCCTCATGATCAAGAAATTCAACAAGTTCTACAAGAATAGATGCAAAGAACGAAGCTCCAACTCAAGATATGAAGAGAAGCGTTCGTCAAGTCGTGACCGAAACTGCTACAATTGTGGGAAGCCCAGACACTACTCCAATGAGTGCACGGATCCCTACAAACGAAGAGGAGAGTCACCTAGAAGACGAAGCTCAAGGAATGAATCACCTCAAAGAGAGAGAAGGAGTAGAGATGATCATTATGAACGAAGACCCTCAAGGAGAAGTAGAGACTCGGAGAAGAAGGACAAGTACACCAAGAGCTACTCAAGAAGAAGACATCAAGCTCATGTTGGTGAATGGGTTTCCGGCTCCGAATCCGACAACAACTCCGAGAGAAGCTATCACTCCAACTCCGACTATAGTCAAGATGAAGGTGTTGCCGGAATTGCACTAGTGACTACCAACTCCTATGATCTATTTGATTCACCAAATGAAGGGAGTGGAAGTTGTTTCATGGCTAAAGGCCCCAAGGTATCACATTGTGACGCCCCAATTTTGACCGTACGCTAATCATACACGCAATGCGTACGACCAAGATTAGGGACTCACTGATCGACATCACAACACAACACTAGAAACAAATTAAAGTCATACAGCTTCATATTACAAGCCAGGGGCCTCGAGGGCTCGAATACAAAGCTCGACATAAACACGAGTCAGCGGAAGCAAATAATATCTGAGTACAGACATAAGTTAAACAAGTTTTGCCTTAAGAAGACTAGCACAAACATAACACGGATCGAAAGAGGCGAGGCCTCCTGCCTGGGAACCTCCTATCCTACTGCTGGTCGGGGGCAGCCTCCACGTAGTAGTAGGCTCCGGCGGTGCTGTAGTAGTCGTCTCCGGCGTACTCCATCTCCTGGGCTCCGTCATCTGAACGCGGTAATCGTATCGAGGGGGAAAGAGAAAGCAAAGCAGCGGTGAGTACTCATCCAAAGTACTCGCAAGACTGACATCATAACTATGCTAAGTATGCATCAGTATCAAGGATGGGGTTATATCTGGGCTGACTGCAGAAAGCCGGAATAGGGGGAAGGCCTAGTCCTATCGAAGACTAGCATCTTCAGCATCTTGCAGCATTAGAAGAGAGTAGACTGGTATCTCATGTATAGCAATATTATTGTAACAAATTTTATTAAGTATCCACGCCCAGAGATTCTTCCTCGACTCCCGCGAGAAAGCAACCTCGGAGCCAACATTTTATTTCAAGTCATCACTTTTAGTTATATTAGCTCGGGATACAACTCCAAGTCGTCCTGTTATCGTGGACACGGCTATTCGAATAGTTAATTTCATCCCTGCAGGGGTGCACCACGTTTTCCATCACGCTTGATCACCTTTGGCCGGACACACTTTTCTGGGTCATGCCCGGCCTCGAAGATCAACACGTCGTCGCCCTACCTAGGCTCAACAGAGAGGCCAGGCCACCGGTCTAAATCCTAAGCACGCAGGGGTCATGGGCCCACTTACCCTTTGCGCTCCGGCACGATGCGTGGGCGGCCGGTGTCAATCCTGGCAACTCTTAATACAAGACGGTGCTATACGCGGGCCACCCGGGCGCGCGCCGCTCCATTGCTGACGTCCGAAGAGCTTCGGTTGATACAACGACGCCGAGTACCCATAACTTCTCCCACGTGAAGGTTAGTGCGAAAAGGTCAAATGACCACTCAGATCAAATACCCAAACCATTAGCATTTTATTAATTGCGGTGACGAGCGCGATACACGATATGTGGTCCCGTCGCCCCGTCTCGAGGTCTTGTGGCAAGGGCCAAGAATGCCCGGCCATGCCCCGTCGTATTACACCAACACCCTTCGGTCATCCTGGCCTCATCATGTATCCTCCGGTCATCCTGACCTCATCATGTATCAACAGTAAGGCAAATGTAACCGTGTGTCTGTAACACCAAGGGGAAAACAGAGGAATCACCCTCGATGGATCCCACTCAATGTAACCGTCAAGGTGACCAGAGAGGATTCACCCTCGATGGTCGACGCTTGAGGGGTTGCACGACAGAGTCGTCGTCGGGAGTGGTGAAGGAGGAATCACCCTCGCTAACCACGACCGACTAGCTACACTATAGAGTTAGCATCATGAGTATTTTACGAGGTGTCACCCTCGGTACTCGATAGTAGCTCTGCAGAGTCGTACAACTAAGGGGTGTGCGGTGAATGTGACGGGCATGGCTTGTCGGTCGGTTGACCGAGTCTTCAAGTCTTCGAGTCGTCGAGTCGTCGATAAAGAAGCAGGGGCAACTGGGACTAAGGGGGTCACAGGGGATTCATTGATCAACCTATACTAAGCAGTTGATATAACAACAGGTATAGTAGCAGTTTATCAAAAGCAGGCTATGCATGAGAATAGGAGCTAGCTAATACAGTAGCAAAATCTAATGCAAGAATGAGAGGGAAAGAATTGGGTGATATCGGAATGCTCAAGGGGGTTTGCTTGCCTTGCTGCTCTGCGGCAAAAGGCTGATCGTCAGGCGCGTAGTCGTACCCGACAGCAGCGTCAGTCTCGGGCTCTACCGGTAAGAAGAGGGGGGAGAAACAATAAATATAATGCAGACAGATGCATCACATGCATGACATGACAATAAGCAGACCTAGGCATGCACTAACGCAGTACTACATGTCGTAGACGGGTCGGAAGAATATCTGACGATATTTTTCGGGTCTCGGGCTACTACCGGACAGACGAAAATGATGGAAAGTTCCACGTTCGTTATGATAGGAGCAAGTGACAGACGAACGGAATGCGTATTCGGATTCGTGGGATTTTTCTGAACAACTTTCATGTATAAAATATTTTCATCCAAGTTACGGATTATTTTATATGATTTTTTCAAAGTTTTATCGAATTTCTGAATTTTTCTGCATTTATTTAATCCGAATTGACCAAGTCAATTTGACTGGTCAAAAAAGGGGAATGCTTGTGGAACCCAAGTGTAACTGACACATTTTAGGTGAAAGGTTATTTTAGGCATTGGGGTCCACATGTCATTGACACACTGACTAAACTAGCACTAGTTAACTCCTAACTAATAGAAAATTAGTCCAAACTAATTGTACACACACTCTCATGCACACACACGGGCTCACACACTCACGCACACACAGAACACACACTCACGCTCACACACACAGGCAGGCACACACACAACACACATACGCGTGTGCACACATCACACACGCATGGCACACTCGGCCATGGCCTTGCCATGGCTAGCAGCAGCGACGGTATGGAGCAGCAAGCGGCCGCGGCATGAGCAAGCAACAGCAACAGCACTAAGCAGCAGAGCAGCAAATAGCAACAGCTAGCACGAGCAGCGGCAGCAGCACAGCCAGCAGCGGCGGCGGCGGCAGTATGCAGCGGCAGCAGTAGCAGCGGCTACGAGCAGCAGCAGCAGCAAACGAACAGCAGCGGCAGCGACAGTTAGCAGGGGCAGCAGCAACGGCGACGGAGCTCGGGGACGACGGCTACGACGACCGAATGGAGAAGGGGAAAGAGGGAACATGGAGAGGAGCTCACCGCGAGCTCGGGAGTGTGTTCGGGGAGGCCGGAGGTGGACCGGAGACGAAGCAATCGACGACGGCGACCGGCGATGTACGCGACGGAAACGACCTCGATGGCGTGTGTACGGGGCGGCCCCACTCGACTTGATGCCCGGGATGGACGAAGTCAACGGTGGCGGTCCTTCTGGACACCTTGGCGCGACGAGGGTAGGCCGGTTGCCGCGGGATCGACGGTGACATGGCGACGGCGGTCTCAGGTGGTGGCGGGCAGAGGAAAAAAACACACGGGGGAGGGAGGCGGACGAAGCTAGGGTTTCGGGGGAGAGAGGGGGCGGCCTTAAGCCCGAGCGCAGCCGGAGGATGGCCGGCACGCGCCATGGCGCGGCTGGATGCCCGCCACGTCCATCCTCTTCCTTCTGTAGCAGGAGGTTGAAGGAGAGGTGGTGTTGATGGGCTGGGCTGGGCTGTGTATTGTAGCAATGGGCTACAAGTGCACAGTACAGTTTCTTTCCCATTTTCTTTTTGTAATTTATGTAGCTATTGTTTTGCATTTAAATCCTTGCCATCAAATGATTTTGCAAAAATGTGGAGCTGGTCAAAACAAATACTAGGGAAAAATAGCACTGCCACCAAAAAGTTTGGGATTTGTTTTTATTTGTTTGAATTTTCGTAATTCAGAAAAGGCATTTTAAATAATGTTTTGTCCTTTGTTTTAATTATTTTAGGCACTTAAATATTTCAAATGATGTTGGTTCCTGCATGACAATCAGTTACTGAATATTTGCAAACCAACCAAGATTTTAGTTTTACTGTTTGAAGAAATAATTTATTTGACTTGATTTTAAATTTGAATTTGGTTTTGATTTTTATCAAGTAGCAATTTGGATTAGTAATCATGATGACATGGACACCATTAGGGGGAGATTACTGTATCATGATTCTCGGGGTGTTACAAATCTCCTCCACTACAAGGAATCTCGTCCTGAGATTTAAGAGGTGGAGTAGGGGCGGAAAGTTTGGTTACGAAATTCTAACGAATCTCCTCGTTCTTGGTTGCTCTCCTCGAAGAAGTTGATCCCTTTCCTTGATGTCTTCAATTCTCTGCTTCAGGTCATCCTGATGAAGTCGTTATCCTTACTTCGGGATCTTCATCGTCCTACGAATGCAATAAGAAGGAAGAACTCTGGAAGAACGTATCTCCATAAGGTTGGGCATCTGACGGTGAACTCGGGAAGATGACAAGAATTATTCTGCGAGTTGTAACTCAGGGAATTCATTGAGAGCAATAAGCGATGGTACAAAAGTTTCAAACGGGTAGGCAATCATTCGATGCCTAATCAGAAGATGAAAGGGGTTCAGAGCAACGAAAAATAAAAATTGCGTCTGATCCTATAATAGATCATCCCTTGGACGGTGGCTCGGGAATTACATACGAAGCCAAGTGCAAAGGATATTTTTGGAATCAAAGATGTACAGGAGAGTCAGGTTTCAATCCTGTGGAACTGTGGGTTATGGGGCCACCATGAGGGTTAGGAGTAGGAAGAGTGGTGACATCTTGCACGGTCATGGTAGCAAGACATGTCAGAGGATAGCTTGTCAGTTATGTTGGCAACAACGTCGGTACCAAGGGCGGGGGACGAATAGAACCATTTTCCTGCTTGTTGAAACGAGGCGGACCAATAGACAAAGTTCTCGTCCATCGGCGGTTACCGGAATGTCATCAACAGTAGTAACAGGGTCTTACTGACAGAGTTGTACAACGAGATGCCTTCTTAAGCAGGGAGTCATTACTGCTTAGTTCATATAGATCATAAGAAGGGTTAAACGAACCAATGGAAAGTGAAAAGTGTTTAAACACAAATATCAGGAGTATAACCTTCCCAAGGACAAGCAGAGCATGATATCCATGACAAGATAGAAGTAGATGACCATTTAGGTAAAGGGGAGAGGAAATTCATGGCGTGACCCATACCATGATGTTTGGATAACTGATCAGGAAACATTTAGCATTATGCCTCAAATGTTCTTGCTGGTGATTGGAGTATCACAGTCATGCTTCAGGGAAGCATCGACATGGTCACAAGGCAAAGGCCAGACCTTAGATACGCAAGGGGTCCATCGAGAACAACTTATAAAATGAATCTTACAATTTCCTCATGGAAGAATGGCTAACCTTACAAAGAAGGTACTATAACAATAGGTCCTCCGGTCAGGCGTGCTAGCCACAACATCACCTTACCGAGTAACATAGATACCAATGTTATAAATCTTGGAAAAATATCCAACCATCATATCTGTCGAGATTCAGATCTGGTAGGTGTCAGGATTCTTCAGACTTAGCAGGCCTGAGAAGGAAAAAGGATGCAACACACATCGACAAGATCACGTTGCAAGATTCTCAGAACATGGAATACGGAAGCGAGCATCTGAAATATTGAGCTGGATTACGAGACACACGGGAATACATTGTTCAAGACAATCATGATCACAGGCAAGTCTTACGACGAAATGCAACCGAGTTAAGGTTGGGAACCTTCATTGAGGACATCGAAGTACTGGTGTAAGTCCGGATTAGCTCTTACGTAGAACTCCTTTTCCCAGATCAAATCAATCAGTGGCTTGGCGTGCTAGGAAATACATATGTATGAAGGTAGCAAATCTATCAAACCATAGAATACTTCGCGCATGCATGAATGAATTGGAACGATTCCAGAGGAAGCGAGACAAAAAAAATTCCCATAAGCACGGTGGCAAAAATGCACGTGAACTTATAGAAAAACACTTCCTTTATCAAGCATATTCTTCATGAGCTAGGCACAAAGATAATGCCTTCAAGGTTTCCAACACTAGCTTAAATGTTCATCATGAACCACGAAGAAAAGAGGATGTGGCCGATGGGCTCAGCAACAATTCGTCGAGATTTCCACAAAGATGGATTTCCACGATTGTGTGAACAAGGTGATAGCATTGGTCAAACCAGATGATACAATGAGGTATGCCCGAGGGAATCATCCATAATTAAACATTAATCGAAAGGTGCACCCAACATCCGAACTATGTAGCTCGACCAATGTTAGAATGTTGACTCAACAATCAACGCACTAAGAATGGACTTATTGTTTAATAACTCCAAGGTAATAGAGTTGCTATGCCATAATTGTTGGATTTACACATCACAGTCCATTTGTCGGTATTCCAGTTAGAATCAACACGGGGACCAAGAAATGAAAGGTGATGGCAAGAAGCATCACTATATCAGGAATTCTTAAGACGTGTGCAATTCTCACGACATTCTCGACAAAAGATGGTAATACTCCAAGATAGAACATAACACCAGATGGCTAACAGGGAACTTAAGGTTCAACCAAAACAAGACCAAGTCTGCGTTTGGAAGGAAGGCAAGGATGTCGTCAATGACAACACCAATTACCAAGGGAAAGGATGCTAATTCTCATCATGAATTTAATTGATACCCTGGAAGAGCTCAGAAGGTTGATGATGATCACGACACAATTGTCGAGAAGTCTCTTGAAGATGTAATCGATCAGCGACAACATCAAGCAAATAAATGGTGAAGCGTCAAGTTGTCAGAACCACATATTGGAGTGCGAGCTCAGAACCGAATTTGCCTTTCAAGACAACCAACATGATGTTGAAAGCTCGATGTAAGCTTACTGCACTATTGGAATTGTGTTCCGGGGATGAAGGACATAAGTAGCATGGTCAAGCTCTAGCATGACGATGATGATGTAGCCTAACAGCTTGGAAAGACATGATCGAGTACAAGCTTATAAGCAAAGAAGATTAGTAAGAGTTGTTGAATCGCAATGCGTCCTCGATTCCGTTATCGGTGTCCTTGAGTGTCCAACAACTCAGAACACGAGGAAAAAAAGGAATAAGAGGAATATCATGGTAGAAGAGGAGCTCATAAGAAGCTATGTAGCTCTGTGATATTCTTGATATACCAAGGATAATACTCGGAGGTAGATCAGAATTAAAGCTTGGACCAATGTATTGATCTGCAGATAACAAGTGCATTACCTTGTCCAAAAATGGGATCAAGAAGAACAATCATGGTCAGAACCACGGTTGCAAAGGACAAGATCACAGATACAAGATCAAATCATACAATGAATGATTATTGATAGGAGAAGCTTCTATGATAAGCTCAACATCGTTTCCATGGGCATGAACACAAGGTTCAAGGTCGACTCCCACTTCATCAATGCATCACCTTCCATTTACTCCTCGCCTTCGATGAAGTTGTAGTTTTAAAAGATTATCTGGCAAAACACCAGAAGAGTAAGACTCGTGAAAACTCTCGGGTTCACACGGAGTAAGGAAGGCATAGGTTCAACCCATCGACGCATCTTAGGAACATGTACCACAAGCTTCAAGAGTAATTAACACATGCTTGACAACAGAGCATGGCTGACAAAAGCATAGGATACAACTTATCAGAGGGAGAAGACACAATTTACCAATGGCATCATGTATCAGGGGAAGAACATCACAACAATTTTGAAGGTGAAAGATGATATCAGATAATAACCAAACAATGGGTCTGGCGGTCCACAACGGACCTGATGTGAGTGTCGGTACTCAATCAGAGGGAGAAAGAATGCAAGGCATCAGATTATAGAACAACCAAATAATTCGATGTTTAAGTAACCAAAGGAATTTAATATTTCCAAATTGGTGTATCAGAATCAGATGCTCCGATCAAATACAAGTAAGTTGAATGGACTTAGATGGACAATCAATCAAAGTTGATTTGTCGAGAACCAACTCATGTTTGAAAAGACGTCTGAGCCGGACATATAATTTATGAGAAACAACTGATGACTGCGTGCATTCACACACAGGTTGAATCAATAAAATCAAATGACCACCACAAAGGATTTAATGAATATTTCTAGACATATGGAATTAACCATAATGCAAGCGGTGAGAAAGGTTAAGAACAAAAGGCTAATGAGGATTTCGAAAGATCGAATAGCAATTGGAAGGATTTCGTGAAACCCATGACAACTAAGGATGAACGAATCCCCGATAAGCATAGGGGGGGATGGTAGAAGGGAATCGTAAGAGCGAGGAACACAAGTTCTTGAGAGAACATCGGAGAGTAACTTCGGAGTCTTCTGATGAATCAAGCCATCATCTGGAATGAGGGGCTCTCCAGGAGGAAGAAGTTACGAGAACCTAGAGTTAGAGTTAGCAAAATCTTTAACCCGAACGAGAAGAGAGATCAGAACCTAGAGTATAGACGAGGAATAAAAGATCCTAATACCACCCGATTGAGATGAGGGCCCGTAAGCCACACAACTATGTTAGTAAAAGTTTTTCAAGTACTAGACTCAACTTCGGCCAAGGAGTTGGAAAGGGAGCTACCTACAGGTAGTCGGCTCTGATACCAACTTGTGACGCCCCCATTTTGACCCTACGCTAATCATACACGCAATGCGTACGGCCAAGATTAGGGACTCACTGATCGATATCACAACAATAGACACAAATTAAAGTCATACAGCTTCATATTACAAGCCAGGGGCCTCGAGGGCTCGAATACAAAGCTCGACATAAACATGAGTCAGCGGAAGCAAATAATATCTGAATACAGACATAAGTTAAACAAGTTTTGCCTTAAGAAGACTAGCACAAACATAACACGGATCGAAAGAGGCGAGGCCTCCGGCCTGGGAACCTCCTATCCTACTGCTGGTCGGGGACAGCCTCCACGTAGTAGTAGGCTCCGGCGGTGGTGTAGTAGTCGTCTTCGGTGTACTCCATCTCCTGGGCTCCGTCATCTGAACGCGGTAATCGTATCGAGGGGGAAAGAGAAAGCAAAGCAGCGGTGAGTACTCATCCGAAGTACTCGCAAGACTGACATCAGAACTATGCTAAGTATGCATCAGTATCAAGGAATGGGGTTATATCTGGGCTGACTGAAGAAAGCCAGAATAGGGGGATGGCCTAGTCCTATCGAAGACTAGCATCTTCAGCATCTTGCAGCATTAGAAGAGAGTAGACTGGTATCTCATGTATAGCAATATTATTGTAACAAATTTTATTAAGTATCCATGCCCAGAGATTCTTCCTCGACTCCCGCGAGAAAGCAACCTCGGAGCCAACATTTTATTTCAAGTCATCACTTTTAGTTATATTAGCTCGGGATACAACTCCAAGTCGTCCTGTTACCGTGGACACAGCTATTCGAATAGTTAATTTCATCCCTGCAGGGGTGCACCACGTTTTCCATCATGCTTGATCACCTTTGGCCGGACACACTTTTCTGGGTCATGCTCGGCCTCGAAGATCAACACGTCGTCGCCCTACCTAGGCTCAACAGAGAGGCCAGCCCGCCGGTCTAAATCCTAAGCGCACAGGGGTCATGGGCCCACTCACCCTTTGCGCTCCTGCACAATGCGTGGGCGTCCAGTGTCAGTCCTGGCACCTCTTAATACAAGACGATGCTTTACGCGGGCCACCCGGGCGCGTGCCGCTCCATTGCTGACATCCGAAGAGCTTCGGCTGATACAACGACGCCGAGTACCCATAACTTCTCCCACGTGAAGGTTAGTGCGAAAAGGTCAAATGACCACTCAGATCAAATACCCAAACCATTAGCATTTTATTAATTGCGGTGACGAGCACGATACACGATATGTGGTCCCGTCGCCCCGTCTCGAGGTCTTGTGGCAAGGGCCAAGAATGCCCGGCCACGCCCCGTCGTATTACACCAACACCCTCCGGTCATCCTGACCTCATCATGTATCCTCCGGTCATCATGACCTCATCATGTATCAACAGTAAGGCAAATGTAACCGTGTGTCTGTAACACCAAGGGGAAAACCGAGGAATCACCCTCGATGGAACCCACTCAATGTAACTGTCAAGGTGACCTGAGAGGATTCACCCTCGATGGTCTACGCTTGAGGGGTTGCACGACAGAGTCGTCGTCGGGAGTGGTGAAGGAGGAATCACCCTCAACAACCACGACCGACTAGCTGCACTACAGAGTTAGCATCATGAGTACTTCACGAGGTGTCACCCTCGGTACTCGATAGTAGCTCTGCAGAGTCGTACAACTAAGGGGTGTGCGGTGAATGTGACGGGCATGGCTTGTCGGTCGGTTGACCGAGTCTTCGAGCCGTCGAGTCATCGATGAAGAAGCAGGGGCAACTGGGACTAAGGGGGTCACAGGGGATTCATTGATCAACCTATACTAAGCAGTTGATATAACAACAGGTATAGTAGCAGTTTATCAAAAGTAGGCTATGCATCAGAATA
Organism: Elymus sibiricus; assembly: GCA_039707655.1. Lineage (NCBI taxonomy): Eukaryota > Viridiplantae > Streptophyta > Magnoliopsida > Poales > Poaceae > Elymus > Elymus sibiricus. Next base: position 441,715,239 of record CM077671.1, read on the forward strand.
GGAGCTAGCTAATACAGTAGCAAAATCTAATGCAAGAATGAGAGGGAAAGAATTGGGTGATATCGAAATGCTCAAGGGGGTTTGCTTGCCTTGCTGCTCTGCGGCAAAAGGCTGATCGTCAGGCACGTAGTCGTACCCGGCAGCAGCGTAAGTCTCGGGCTCTACCGGTAAGAAGAGGGGGGAGAAACAATAAATATAATGCAGACAGATGCATCACATGCATGACATGACAATAAGCAGAGCTAGGCATGCACTAACGCAGTACTACACGTCGCAGACGGGTCGGAAGAATATCTGACGATATTTTTCGGGTCTCGGGCTACTACCTGACAGACGAAAACGATGGAAAAGTTCCACGTTCATTATGATAGGAGCAAGTGACAGACGAATGGACTGCGTATTCGGATTCATGGGATTTTTCTGAACAACTTTCATGTATAAAATATTTTCATCCGAGTTACGGATTATTTTATATGATTTTTTCAAAGTTTTATCGAATTTCTGAATTTTTCTGCATTTATTTAATCCGAATTGACCAAGTCAATTTGACGGGTCAAAAAGGGGGAATAGTGCTTGTGGGACCCAAGTGTCAGTGACACATTTTAGGTGAAAGGTTATTTTAGGCATTGGGGTCCACATGTCATTGACACACTTACTAAACTAGCACTAGTTAACTCCTAACTAATAGAAAATTAGTCCAAACTAATTGTACACACACTCTCACGCACACACACGGGCTCACACACTCACGCACACACAGAACACACACTCACGCTCACACACACAGGCAGGCACACACACAACACACATACGCGTGTGCACACATCACACACGCATGGCACACTCGGCCATGGCCTTGCCATGGCTAGCAGCAGCAACGGTATGGAGCAGCAAGCGGCCGCGGCATGAGCAAGCAACAGCAACAGCACTGAGCAGCAGAGCAGCAAACAGCAACAGCTAGCACAAGCAGCGGTAGCAGCACAGCCAGCAGCGGCGGCGGCGGCAGTACGCAGCGGCAGCAGTAGCAGCGGCTACGAGCTGCAGCAGCATCATACGAACAGCAGTGGCAGCGACAGTTAGCAGGGGCAGCAGCTGAACAGAGCAGCAGCAACGGCGACGGAGCTCGGGGACGACGGCTACGACGACCGAATGGAGAAGGGGAAAGAGGGAACATGGAGAGGAGCTCACCGCGAGCTCGGGAGTGAGTTCGGGGAGGCCGGAGGTGGACTGGAGACGAAGCAATCGACGACGGCGACCGGCGATGTACGCGACGGAAATGACCTCGATGGCGTGTGTACGGGGCGGCCCCACTCGACTTGATGCCCGGGATGGACGAAGTCGACGGTGGCTGTCCTTCTGGACACCTTGGCGCGACGAGAGGAGGCCGGTTGCCGCGGGATCGACGGTGACATGGTGACGGCGGTCTCAGGTGGTGGCGGGCAATGGAAAAAAAAAACACGGGGGAGGGAGGCGGACGAAGCTAGGGTTTCGGGGGAGAGAGGGGGCGGCCTTAAGCCCCAGCACAGCCGGGGGATGGCCGGCACGCGCCATGGCGCGGCTGGATGCCCGCCACGTCCATCCTCTTCCTTCTGTAGCAGGAGGTTGAAGGAGAGGTGGTGTTGATGGGCTGGGCTGTGTACTGTAGCAATGGGCTACAAGTGCACAGTACAGTTTCTTTCCCATTTCCTTTTTGTAATTTATGTAGCTATTGTTTTGCATTTAAATCCTTGCCATCAAATGATTTTGCAAAAATGTGGAGCTGGTCAAAACAAATACTAGGGAAAAATAGCACTGCCACCAAAAAGTTTGGGATTTATTTTTATTTGTTTGAATTTTCGTAATTCAAAAAAGGCATTTTAAATAATGTTTTTCCTCTTTTTTAATTATTTTAGGCACTTAAATATTTCAAATGATGTTGGTTCCTGCATGAAAATCAGTTACTGAATATTTGCAAACCAACCAAGATTTTAGTTTTACTGTTTGAAAAAATAATTTATTTGACTTGATTTTAAATTTGAATTTGGTTTTGATTTTTATCAAGTAGCAATTTAGATTAGTAATCATGATGACATGGACACCATTAGGGGGAGATTACTGTACCATGATTCTCGGGGTGTTACACACACCCCGAGTATCTTGATTTCAATAGTGATGAAGATGATTTACTTGGTGATGATGACTTGCTATTTGACAAAACTAGAGATATTAGTCAAAATGAACTTGATAATCTTCATGCTAGTCAAGATAAGTCGGTTGATGATGATAAGATGAAAATAGAACAACTAACTAAAGAATTAAACACTCTTAAGTTAGCTCATGAATCTACTCTAGAAGATCATAGAGAGCTTGTAAGGACTCATGAGAAACTACGCTTCGAGAAGCTCACCTTGGAGCAAGAACATGAGTTTCTTAAAGCTATCAATGACGATCTCTGAAAGAAGACTTCATCTTATCTAGCCAAACGACTACTCTTGTCTACATTCATGCCACAAGTTAAACCTAGACAAACTAGTAACAAAGGCAAGAAAGGTTCTTCATCTAGTAGCAACAACAAAAATGCTAAATCTAATGATGTTGCTTCTAGTAGTTCTATTGATTCCACTAATGATGATTCTCTTAGCCAAGTTACACTTGAGCAAGAAAACGATTTATTGAAAGGAATTATATAGAAAGGTATCTACAAGAGTATTGCCGGGTGTAAGCAATTTGAGGAGATTGTACGCAAGCACGAAGGATACCGGAAGAACCATGGCATTGGCTACTTCAACGCTAATGGAGTTGAATGGGAAGAAGGTCAATACCCCAAGCCCAAGTTTGTTCCTCAAAGGGAGAAGTATGAACATACTCTTCCCAAGGGAACAAACACTCAAGATGACCTTCCACCACAAGACCACAAGCTCAAGGGCAAGAACAAGCTTCAAGAGGACATTGACTCATATGAAGATAAATCCCAAGCTTTGGTGAAGTGGGTTCCCAAGGCTACTTCAAGCTCAACTTCTACAAGTGCCACTTCAACACCAAGGATCCCCATCAAGTTGATGTGGGTCCCCAAGAAGAAGAACTAGAGAAGTTCTTGAGGGATGACTCCGCCAATGAAATTCACTCATATTCATTATTGGCAAGAACTAGTTGCAATCCACGTCAACATCATGCAATAGTTCAAGGAGTCACACATTTCCTCAAAGGTAAGCAAGGGACAAGGTAATCAACAAATCCATGGACATCATCATGTATGCTTTGCACTCCATGTCCATAGACATCCTTGTATTTGTCTCTTGTGTGTTGGGACTAACCCATGTAGGTGAGAAGAGTAAGGAAACAACAAGGATGCTCCCAAATCTTGGTGATCTTCATCAATCTTGAGCATCCACCACTACATCACCCACATGAAGTCTTCTACGACAAACCCAAGGTTAGTTTATCCCTCCTATGGGGGGATGTCACATCAAGGGGGAGCTTTACTCTAAGACTTGAGTTAAAGCATCTCATAGTATGTGACAACATTTAATGCTTTATGTAAAAGTGGTAACCCCACTTGTGCTTAAACGATGAGTATGACCTATGATCAAGTATTCTTACTTGGCTCCTAAGTCAATATACTCATATATAGATGACTTCGTCATCGCCAAAATGCTTGATAGATACTAGTGTGTATGTGCATGTTTGCCATGATTTCATTTGACATCTTACTGTGTGAGCATGTTGGTCTGCACTTCTTTACTCATTCGAGGACATTCAATTGTTGCTATTTGGTTTTTGATTTTTCTTTTGCCAATTGGATGGACAAGAATGCCTAGGACCACTCTCTAGCTATCTATGCTTTCTCGTCTCATATTCTATTCTTGTTGCATCACAAAATTTGAACAAGTACTTTTCGATCCCTCTGTGTGAGGAGCACTCGGAGTTCTGCATCGACAAAGGACTGACCATTAAAACCTCCCAAGTGCATCTCGGTGGAACCAATACCAAATTCTCGATATCACCGAATGCCTAGGGTTGATCTGGTTTTCAATCTCGGTAACACTGATTCCTTATTCTTGGTTACACTGAGTTTCCCTGTCAACTGACAGTTCAGAAACTCGGTGGCACCGATAATTTTGAACCGGTGTCACCGACAGCAAAGGGTATATTACCTGGCGGACCCGACTTTTGAAATTCAACCGCAAAAGTCTGTTTTCCTCCAACCCTAAGCTGCCGCTCCGGACCCCCTGGTCGTCGCTCTTGTCTCCCCGTGCAGATCCGCCGTTGGGAATCGCCGCCGCCGACGGAATCTTCACCGTCGTTGTCGCCTTAGCGGATCCTTCACCGAGTTAGGGTATGGATTCGGCCCTCTTTGCGCTCCCCTTCCGATTCACGCGCATTAGAGTAACTTTTATTGATAATCCACTGATTGCAATCCTCTCAATCCTCTAGAAATCTCATTAGCCTAGCGAACAAAAGATTTTTAGGTCTAGCCGTCCGCAAAACCGAATCTCGGTGATACCGAGTCAGAAAAATCGGCTCTACCGATTTTGTTTTGGACTACTGAGGACAGTCTCGGTGAAACCGAGTGGCAATTTTCGGTACGACCGAACTTGCTGCCAAGTTTCTGTAAAGAGTTCTGTGCGTCTCGGTGGTACCGAAACTTTTGAATCGGTGACACCGAAATCCCTTGTTGCTGAAAGCTATATCTAAGAATTTCTTTGTTCAAACCTTTGAAAAATCTCTGCATTTTGTGATGACTCAACCATTCCACTCTTCTATACTCTATTTCACAGGGTCAGAGATGTCAGGCTCAGATGACAGTGAGAACAATTTCAGAGAGCAAAGTGTTGACATGAGCTCAGGCACTAGTCCTGAAGGGAGCTATGATGATGTTCCTAGCTCACCTGATCTGCCCAAGGCTGCAACTAGGGCAAGAAGGAAGCTCAACTCAAATGAGGAGGATGAAGACTTTATACCTGAGGAGCTACCCAAGAAGGATGATGCTGCCAAAAGCACTGTTGCTGCCTCTTCATCCAAGAAGAAAAAGGCAATAAGGAAAGAGTATGCTAGCTCAGGGACAGCAAGAGCACCGGAGAGCTCTAGGGCAACAATGACTGTTGAGCCCTCAAAGAAATCTATGCCTAAGAAGGCAGGAGAGAAGAAGAAGAGCATAAAAAGGATCATTCATGTCATGGGCAGACCTACCTCAATGTATGAGGACCCAGCAGAGGCTGCTGCTGAGGAGGAAGAGGAAGAGCCAGCTACCAAGGCTCCTCCTAAGAAGAAGAAGAAGCTCATGGCTGATGCTATGCCTAAGGCTACCTCATCCAAAGGCACCAAGACTGCCCCCAAGAAGGCTGCTGCAAACAAACCCAAGAGGTTCTGCAGAGACATACCAGTTTCTTCCAAGAACAAGACTTCTACCTTTAGGGAAGCTGAGGATGATGCTATGTCAGCTTTGATGAAGCTAAGACCACACCTTCCAGAGCATAATGCCAGCCACTTGCTTGCTGAAGATAAGAAGAAAAGGAAGGACTCTGGTTTGAGAGAATGGAGAGCTGTTGATCCATATTCACAGAGGAGGAAGACTGTTGTGGACTACAGGTTCTATACAAAGGAGCAACAAGATTTCTATGAAACTATCTTGCTTGATAAGAGCCCTGCTGTGAGTGATATGAGGTTTGTGGACTGGAAGTACATCAAGGAGAATGAGGACAACTTCCCAAGTGTGCAAGACAACTTTCATTGCATTGGACTTGATGAGTTTGTTGGTAAGGAGTTCACTGCTTGGAACGATGAAATGATCATGCAATTTTACTCCACAGCTCACTTCTATGGAGATGGTAGAATTGTATGGATGACTGAAGGAGCAAGGTATGAATCAAGTGTTGAGGAGTGGGCTACCATCTTAGGAGTCCCAGAGGTGGAAGATGGTGACATCAATGTCTACAATGAGCCCAAGGCAAGCCACAATGCCATGAAGAACATGTACAATGAGATCCCTGCTGCACATCTGAAGTCTCACAAGCTAGGATCCATTTACTTCCTCCAGGCTGGTCTACGCACTATCAACACCATATTGAGGCATACCTTGATGCCTAAGTCTGGAGATGAGAAGATGATTCGAGGATACTCCATCAACATGCTGCTCCATCTAGATCAACATATTAGATTCAGAGTGATGGATTTGATAGTGGAGACTGTGAAGAGAGTTGCTGCTGATCAGAAGCGTTCATGCTGCTATGCACCCTATATCCAGATGCTTATCAACTCCGAGTTGGAGAAGCACATATTTGCACTTGACCGACCACATTTGCCACTATTGCGAGATCTAGAAGACAACGTTGTGGTGATGGACCCAGATCATCCCACTTCAGCTACAGCACATGCACATGCAGAGGCAGCCAGAGACACCAGTTCTCAGGTGCCCAGGTCTAGGAGTGAGCAGATGGATCTCCTACTTAGCTCTGTGCTCAGCATACAGAAGGACATCAGCGAGATATTGAAGAACCAGGCGAGCCTCTCGAGGATTGTTGACAACAAATTTCATATTCTCAACAACAAGGTGGATGAGCTTACAGTGACTGTGAATGAGCTCAAGAAGGAAGTTGACGCAGAGCCTAGCCCTCACTCTAAAGATGATGATGAGGAGGAGGAGGATCGTGCACCTCTCAGGCCGAGCACTCAGTTCACTACTCAGGCTAGATCAGCTACAGTGCCAGCTCCAGAGTTGCGACCTTCTTCATCAGCACCTGCTACAGCTTCTTCAGCTCTATCAGCTCCTCCAGTTGCTACACCGACTCCGTCCATGACGTCTGCCGACATATTCGCTGATGCCGTTCTCTCGACTCCTTCATCGACCACCGGAGGAGATCAGCCCCAGAAGAACGATTAGCTATATCCCTTTGAACTTTTTGGTAACTTGTTGCCAAAGGGGGAGAAGATGTATATAGATCTTTAGGCTTCGAGAGAGAGGGCGTTGGTTTTTATCGCTTTTCAAAACATTTGATATCTTTTGGTTTGGTTGTGTTAAACTTTGTTGGTATTTGATCATACACTTGATGTGTATTGCTACTATTTCCTATCATTGTGATGCTTATGAGATGGTCATTCACCTTTACTTGATTGTGTTGTGCTATGATATTCATTCTTATTATTCTCGCACACCACCAAGTTGTATGTGACATGAAAGAGTGCCCCATGTACCTAATCGATTGTGCATTTGCATTCAAACGCAAATTCAAAATAATGCACAAATTTAGGGGGAGCTCTTGCTTATCACATACTTCTCAAAGCGACGATTATATTCATTCATTTATATCATATGTCGAAGCTTTGATCTATATGTTGTCATCAATTACCAAAAAGGGGGAGACTGAAAGCACATTTGCTCCCTTGGTGGTTTTGGTACTTAATAACAACATATATGTCATTGAACTATTGTTTCCACTAAGTACATTTTAGGAAAAGTTCAATGATGGGTTGGCAAAAGGATTGTGGAGATACCCCTAGATGCAAGGAAATGGATTGGCAAAGCTTCAAGCAAGAGGACTCTACATTTTACTTTGTGAGAAATCACTTTGAGTCCATAGGAAAGCCAATACTATTAAAAGGGGGTAAGGTACTGTTGGTGAACAAGATGCTCCACGTGCACAAGTGGTAGTCACCAAAAACACCCACAAACTCTTCCACAAAAGTCTGTCCAAGTCTATCTTGAAAATCGGTGCTACCAACAATTCCCACTCGGTCCCACCAATTCCCAAACTCAGACAGACCCATGCCAAACCCTAAGCCATTCGGTGCAACCGATTCTGCATCGGTGCCACTGAGTTCAGCTTGCCAACTTTCTGTTACCTCGTTTCATAATATCGGTCTTACCGAGTTTTTTGGATCGGCGTCACCGAGTTGTGCAATCTGACCATTGGTCACCTAATCGGTACCACCGAGAATTATATATCGGTCTCACCGAGATTCAAAAGTTGCTACCTTTGGAGCAACTCGGTACCACCGAGTTTTATACTTCGGTGTCACCGAGTTGGTCACTTTAGGTGTAACGGTTGGATTTTTGGGGATGCCTATATATACCCCTTCACCACCACCCACTCGAAATAGAAGCACTCAGAACTATTCCATACTTGCCCCATCCTATTTTCTGAGAGAGAGCCACCTACTCATGTGTTGAGATCAAACTATTCCATTGCTACCATATGAATCTTGATCTCTAGCCTCCCCAAGTTGCTTTCCACCAAATCAATCTCTTCCACCATAGCCAAATCTGTGAGAGAGTGATTGTGTGTTGAGGAGTCTATCATCTTGAAGCACAAGAGCAAGGAGTTCATCGACATTGCCGAGCCTATTACCTTTTGGAGGGTGGTGCCTCCTAGATTGGTTAGGTGTCGCTTGGGAGCCTCCTACTTCGTGTTGTGGAGTTGAACCAAGAAGTTTGTACGGGCAAGGAGATCGCCTACTTCGTGAAGATCTACCCATAGTGAGGCTAGTCCTTCGTGGACGGAAGCCGTTATGGAATAGTCAAGGTTGCTACTTTGTGGACCCTTATGGGTGGAGCCCTCCGTGGACTCTCGCGACCGTTACCCTCCGTGGATTGAAGACTCCATAAACGTGGACGTACGATAGCACCACCTATCAGAACCACGGGAAAAATCTTCGTGTCTTCAAATTAAGTTTGATCTTCCTTCCTACCCTCTACTATACATGCTTGTTGTTACTTTCCGCTGCTATAATCTTAGACATGCATGTGTAGGGTGTACTTGACTTACTATCATTGCTAAAATCTGCCAACACTTAAAATTTGGAAAAGGTAGAATTTTTATTTGGTCAAGTAGTCTAATCACCCCCCCCCCTTCTAGAGATACTTTCGATCCTACACCTCCTCAGAAGGCAATTTGACGGACGGGTGATGCATGACATCCAGAAACACATTAGGCGGCACCGGCTTACGTTGAGACCCCAAACGTGATAATGCATTAGCCGCCTCATTCTTCCTACGATCAATATGGTCCACCTGATAGCCCTTATAGTGACCAGCTATGACATCAACCGCCTGGCGATAAGCCGCCATACGAGGGTCCTTAGAATCCCACGAGCCCGAGACTTGCTGGGCCACAAGGTCTGAGTCGCCGAGACATCTGACCCGGCTCAAGTTCATCTCCTTGGCCACATGGAGCCCATGAAGCAAGGCTTCATACTCAGCTGCATTGTTAGTACAAGGAAACATTAGCCTTAATACATAACAAAATTTGTCACCTCTAGGGGAAGTTAAAACAACTCCAGCTCCCGAGCCTTCCAATTGTCTGGATCCATCAAAATGAATCGTCCAATAAGTATTGTCTGGCTTCTCTTCGGGTGCTTGACACTCTGTCCAGTCATTGATAAAATCTACCAGGGCCTGAGACTTGACAGTTGTTCGAGGCGCATACTTCAAATTAAGAGGCCCAAGCTCAATCGCCCAATTAGCAATCCTGCCGGTAGCTTCTCTATTCTGAATAATATCTCCCAAAGGAACAGAGCTGACCACCGTGATTGGATGTCCAAGGAAATAATGCTTCAATTTGCGATTTGCCATGAACACTCCAAACACCAACTTTTGCCAATGCGGGTACCTTTGCTTGGACTCTGTCAAAACCTCACTGACGTAATAAACCGGCCGCTGGACCGGATACTCTTTGCCTGCCTCCTTGCGCTCCACAACGACTGCAGCACTGACGGCCTTGTTATTAGCCGCCACGTACAGGAGCAATGGCTCTTTTTCCACGGGAGCCGCCAAGACAGGCAGCTCAACCAATTGTTTTTTGAGTGCCTCAAACGTATCATTGGCAGCATCACTCCAGACAAAATCATCTGTCTTCTTCATCATTTGATACAAAGGAATGGCCTTCTCGCCCAGGCGGCTTATGAACCGGCTTAAACCGGCAATACGACCCGCCAAGCGCTGGACGTCATTAATGCACGCCGGCTTAGATAATTAGGTGATGGCCTTTATTTTATCCGGCTTAGCTTCAATGCCCCGCTCTGAAACCAAAAACCACAGGAGCTTGCCTGCAGGTACACCAAAAACACACTTAGCCGGATTAAGCATCATCTTGTAAACCCGTAGGTTATCAAAGGTTTCCTTCAAGTCGTCAAGCAGAGTCTCCTTCTTCCTTGACTTGACCACAATATCATCCACATAAGCATGAACATTGCGGCCAATTTGACTGTGAAGACAATTCTGTACACAGCGTTGATAAGTCGCCTGCGCACTTTTGAGTCCAAAAGGCATGGACACGTAGCAGAAAGCTCCAAAAGGCGTGATGAAAGACGTCTTCTCTTGGTCTTTGATTGCCATTTTGATCTGATGATAACCCGAATAAGCGTCCAGGAAACATAAACTCTCACAACCCGCCGTTGCATCAATGATTTGGTCGATACGGGGGAGAGAAAATGGATCAACCGGACACGCCTTGTTGAGATCTGTGTAATCTACACACATGCGCCACGTGCCGTTCTTCTTAAGTACGAGCACGGGGTTGGCCAACCACTCTGGGTGAAAAACCTCCATGATAAACCCTGCTGCTAAGAGTCGGGCTACCTCTTCCCCAATAGCTTTACGTCGCTCTTCATTGAAATGACGGAGGAACTATTTGACCGGCTTAAACTTAGGATCCACATTAAGATGGTGCTCAGCGAATTCTCTCGATACACCCGGCATGTCAGAACGCTTCCATGCGAAGATGTCCTGATTCTCACGGATGAACTCGATGAGCGCGCTTTCCTATTTGGGGTCCATATTGGCCCCGATAGTGAACTGCTGCGATGAGTCACCAGGAACAAAGTCCACCAATTTGGTATCCTCTGCCACAAATTTCAGGGGCGGGTCAGATTCCGTGCTGGGCTTCTTCAACGGGGTCATATCCACCGGGTCAACATTGTCTTTATAAAACTTGAGCTCTGCCTCAGCACAACTTGACTCCGCATACGCAGCATCACATTCTTCACACTCAAGAGCAATCTTCCGATCACCATGCACCGTAATCGTCCCTTTCAAACCAGGCATCCTGAGTTGCGGTAAACATAACAGGGCCGAGCCATGAACTTGGCATAAGCCGGCTGTCCAAACAGAGCATGATATGGGCTCTTGATTTTAACCACCTCAAACCATAAGGTCTCCGCCCTGTAGTTGAATTCATCGCCAAAAGCTACCTCAAGGGCAATTTTTCCAACTAGATAAGCTGATTTGCCTGGTACCACACCGTGAAAAACTGTGGATGATGGCTTGAGATCCTTGTCAACCAGGTTCATCCTACGGAAAGTGTCATAATAAAGGATGTTGATGCTGCTGCCACCATCCATCAGCACCTTGGTGAACATGTAGCCTCCTACTTGAGGGGCTACTACAAGGGCCAAATGCCCCGGGTTATCAACTCGCGGTGGGTGATCCTCCCGGCTCCATGATATCGTGTGCTCAGACCACTTTAAGTACCGCGGAAGCCGGCATGGCTGAGTTAACCGCCCGCTTGCGCACCTTCTGATCACGCTTATCAAGGCTTGTTGTGAAGACGTGATACTGACCTCCATTAAGCTGCTTTGGGTTACTCTGATACCCTAATTGATTATTTTCGTGCTGACCACCATTGCCAGACTGCTGATTATGACCTCCCTGGTTACCTTGACCTTGATAAGCAGAGCTTGAGCCGCCTGCACCGAAACCTGGCCCATGAGAGCCGGATCCTGACCCGGCGGGCGGTCCATTGCCGTTACCGTGATGCTGGTTAAGGCTGTAGTTCCGAAATTCCCGCATGATATAGCAATCCTTCCAAGCATGAGTGGATGGCTTGTTGGGAAGACTATGGTTCGGGAGGGGTCGTTAAGCATCGCTTCCATGTTGAAAGGCTTACTTTTGCCGAAAGGTGGTTTACCACTGCCCTTGCCACGGTGGTTCCCAGTGTTGGTATTGGCCACCAGATCTGACCCGCCATCTGGATGCTTCCGTTTACCACCATTACCTGGGTTGTTGTTACCTGCCCCATTCTGCTGCTGACCCTTGCCGTTGCCATTCTTTTTACCCTTAGCCGATTTCTCATCATCAGACCCAGGATCCTTCATGCTGTCCGAATCTGCATATTTGGTGAGAGCCGCCATGAGCTCACCCATGTCCTGGCAAGAGCGCTTGAGCCGTCCAAGCTTCTGCTTAAGGGGCAAAAAGTGACAGTTTTTCTCTAGAATCGGAACCGCCTGAGCCGCCGTGATATTATCAGACGAGTGGATGATGGTTGAGACCCGCCGGACCCAATGATGGGCCGACTCATCTTCCCTCTGCACACAATGATCCAAATCAACGATTGTCATAGGCTGCTTGCACGTCCCTTGAAAATTCTTGATGAATCTTGCTTTCAACTCGGCTTAGGAATTAATGGTGTTGGGTGGCAAACCCTTTAACCATGTACGAGCCGGTCCTTCCAACATCATGATGAAGTACTTAGCACAGACTGCATCACTGACATCTAACATCTCCATGGCTAGCTCATAACTCTCGATCAAGGCTTCTAGGGGTAGATCAGCTGTGTAATTAGGCACTTTGCGTGGACCCTTAAAATCCTTCGGTAAGCGCTCGTTCCGTAGAGCCGGTACTAAACACGGTACTCCAACAGCCCTGGAAGTGACTCCGGCTCCCACCGAAGCTGAGGGGTTCATCGGGGGCGGCTCCTGGTAAGCCGTTGCGGCCGCCGCCTCCCGCTGAGCTCTAGCATTATCCATAATCGCCTGAGCATCGACAACGGGTGGGTCATCACGGGGCGGGTTTCGACGTCGCTCGCTGCTGGAAACCGCCGGCGACTCCAAACGCCGGCTATAACTACGGCTTGGAATGGGGGTTGAATGCACACGACTCCGGCTGTAAGCATACTTCTCCTGTTGAGCCACTGCTGTCTGCAAGTACCCAATGGCATTCCTTGCCTCTTCGGTGAAAGGTGTCCCTTCAGCAAGGGGGAGCGCATTGAGCCTGGTAGCCGCCGCTATCATGTTCTCCACCGGGTTAGAGTAATGACCAGGTGGTGTCAGAAAACGCTGCGGCGGGGTCTGATTCCTGCGGGGTGGGTCTAGCTGCCGATGCTGAGTCGCCGCCCTATTCCCAGGCACTTCCGCCGTTCGAGTCACGGTCAGAGGCGCGTTCTGTCCTGCCCCCGGTGTGTTAAAAAGATTTCTGGGCTCATACTGATCAGGCAGGCGGGTCTGATGCCTCATCCGAAGAACTGCCTCCGAGGCTTGTTGATCCAGATTAAGGCGAAAAACTTCAGCCCTGAGACACTCCGACTCAGCATCCATCTGAGCCTGCAATGCATTGATCTCCTCCTGGGTCCTGGTCATCTAGTCCTTCAGCCCTGCGATCTTTGCGTTACGGTTTGCTTGGTTTTCCGCTCTGAACTCGGTTCCCATCAGAGTTGTCAGCTCGTTCACCAGATCCAGCAAAACTTGAGCCGGCGGCTTGGTTGACCCAGATCCTGCCGCGCCTGCAGCCGTCGCTCCAGCCGCTGCGCTGCTGGAAACTGGCACCGTGCCTGCCATGAAGATGGCGGCTTGGCTCGGCGGCTCATAGGGCTCCGGAATACTGTCGCCATCGAAGTAGCCCCCAAGACCGCCGTTATGAAGCTGGTAGATTGATTCCGCCTCTCCGCTCGAGGATCCATCCCCTGAGCAGATTAGGGTTTGTTCTCGTGACACAGAGCCTTCCTCAAGCTCCGCGCCTTGGGTGAAGCCGACGAAGACGTGCTTCCGGCCTAGCTTGATCCGGGCGGGTTGCACGCGCCGGGCCGACTCGACGAGGTTGGTGCAGATGTCCGGCCCGGGCTTAGATCCGCCGATCTTGCCGATGAAAACGTGAATTCCGCCGAAGGGGACCCGGTACCCGTACTCGATTGAGTCGGCCTCGAGGCCCCAGCCAGCGTCGTCGATGTAGAGCTTGCCGTGGCGACTCTTAGTCATCCTGTCAACGGCGTATCCCTCAATCCCTGGGAGAGAGCCCTTCGAGTACTCCAAACCACCACGCATCTTCCCCACGGTGGGCGCCAACTGTCGTGGTTTTGTCACGGCAGATGTCCTAGTGCAAGGACTTAGGGGTGAAGCCATCGCTACAGCGGTTAACTCGAAGGGGTTGATCGGGACGAAAGACACAAGTTTACCTAGGTTCGGCCCCTCTCGAAGGAGGTAATAGCCTACGTCCTGCTTTGAGTTGTATTGATTGGGTATCGATTACAAGGGAGTGGATTCGCTTGACCTAGCACTCGATCAAAGTTTTCGTGGCCTAAGCCGCCCAGGGAACCCGCCTTTATATACACAGGTCGAGGCCCTGGGCTTACAAGAGTCCGGGCCGGGTTACATCTAGTAACCGACCTTATCTCTAAATCACCTTGCCTTGCCTGACAAGCCGTCTCCCGGCGGCTTACGCCTCCGGATCATACGTTGCCTTCCGGCTCTGGGCCTCCGTCAGGCCCGTCTGGCAAGTCACTTCCAGGCCTTGTCTTATTCTTCTTCCCCGTTTAAGGCCTCACTGCTAAGCCGCTGAAAGCACATTTGCTCCCTTGGTAGTTTTGGTAATTTATAACAACATATAAGTCATTGAACTAATGTTTCCACTAAGTATATTTCTGGAAATGTTCAATGATAGGATTGGCAAAAGGATTGTGGAGATTGTGGAATACCCCAAGATGCAAGGAAATAGGTTAGCAAAGCTTCAAGGAAGAGGACTCTACATTTTACATTTGTGAGAAATCACTTTGAGTCCATAGGAAAGCCAATACTATTAAAAGGGGGTAAGGTTTTGTTAGTGAACAAAATGCTCATACGTGCACAAGTGACAGTCACCAAAAACACCCACAAGCTCTCCCACCAAAGTCTGTCCAAAGCCAAAATATTCAAATCAGTGCAACCAACATTTCCATCCCGGTGCCACCGATTCTCAACCCTAGACAGACTCAGCCAAACCCTAGCCACTTCGGTGCAACCGATTCTATTCCGGTGCCACCGAGTTTAGGTTGCCAACTTTCTGTTACGCAAATTCACAATATCGGTACCACCGAGATTGTTGGATCGGCGTCACCGAGAATGGGCAATCTGACCGTTGGTCACCTTATCGGTGCAACCGAGTTTCATATATCGGTCTCACCGAGATTCAAAAGTTGCCACCTTTTGGTCACTTCGGTACCACCGAGATTAACACATCGGTGTCACCGAGTTGGTCATTTTGTGTGTAACGGTTGGATTTTTGGGGATGCCTATATATACCCCTCCACCACCACCTACTCGAAAGAGAAGCACTCAGAACTATTCCATACTTGCCCCATCCAGTTTTCTGAGAGAGAACCACCTACCCTTGTGTTGAGGTCAAGATCATCCACTCCAACCATATGGATCTTGATTTCTAGCCTCCCCAAGTTGCTTTCCATCAATCCCATCTCTTCCACCAAGCCAAATCTGTGAGAGAGTGATTGTGTGTTGAGGAGTCTATCATCTTGAAGCACAAGAGGAAGGAGTTCATCGTCATTACTGAGCCTATTACCTTTTGGAGGGTGGTGCCTCCTAGATTGGTTAGGTGTCGCTTGGGAGCCTCCTACTTCGTGTTGTGGAGTGAACCAAGAAGTTTGTATGGGCAAGGAGATCGCCTACTTCGTGAAGATCTACCCATAGTGAGGCTAGTCCTTCGTGGACGGAAGCCGTTATGGAATAGTCAAGGTTGCTACTTCGTGGACCCTTATGGGTGGAGCCCTCCGTGGACTCTCGCGACCGTTACCCTCCGTGGGTTGAAGACTCCATAAACGTGGACGTACGATAGCACCACCTATTGGAACCACGGGAAAAATCATCGTGTCTACAATTGCGTTTGATCCTCCTACCCTATCCTTTACTACTCATGCTTGTTGTTACTTTCCGCTGCTATACTCTTAGACATGCATGTGTATGGTGTACTTGACTTGCCATGAATGCTAAAATCTACCAACACTAAAATTTGGTATAGGCAAAACTTTTATTTGGTCAAGTAGTCTAATCACCCCCCCTCTAGACATACTTTCGGTCCTACAGCCGCCAACTTCATGACCCGGCCCTACAAGGGCGGGTCTTATCGTGGGGTTATATCCCAAACAACAGGGAAACTCGGTGTAACCGAGAATAAGGAATCGGTGTTACCGAGATTGAAAACCAGATCAACCCTAGGCATCGGTGAGACCGAGAATTTGGTATTGGTTCCACCGAGATGCACTTGGGAGGTTTTAATGGTCAGTCCTTGTTGATACGGAACTCCGAGTGCTCCTCACACAGAGAGATCGAAAAGTCCTTGTTCAAATTTTGTGATGCAGCAAGAATGGAATATGAGACGAGAAAGCATAGATAGCTAGAGAGGGGTCCTAGGCATTCTTGTCCATCCAATTGGCAAAAGAAAATCAAAATCCAAATAGCAACAATTGGATGTCCTCGAATGGATAAATAAATGCAGACCAACATGCTCACACAACAAGATGTCAAATCAAATCATGGAAAACATGCACATACATACTAGCATCTATCAAGCATTTTGGCGATGACGGAGTCATCTATATATATGAGTATATTGACTTAGGAGCCAAGTAAGAATACTTGATCATAGGTCATACTCATCGTTTAAGCACAAGTGGGGTTACCACTTTTACATAAAGCATTTAATGTTGTCACATTCTAAGAGATGCTTTGACTCAAGTCTTAGAGTAAAGCTCCTCCTTGATGTGACATCCCCCCATAGGAGGGATAAACTAACCTTGGGTTTGTCGTAGAAGACTTCATGTGGGTGATGTAGTGGTGGATGCTCAAGATTGATGAAGATCACCAAGAGTTGGGAGCATCCTTGTTGTTTCCTTACTCTTCTCACCTACATGGGTTAGTCCCAACACACAAGAGACAAATACAAGGATATCTATGGACATGGAGTGCAAAGCATACATGATGATGTCCACGGATTTGTTGATTACCTTGTCTCTTGCTTACCTTTGAGGGAATGTGTGACTCCTTGAACTATTGCATGATGTTGACGTTCATTGCAACCAGTTCTTGCCAATAATGAATGTGAGTGAATTTCATTGGCGGAGTCACCCCTCAAGAACTTCTCTAGTTCTTCTTCTTGGGGACCCACATAAACTTGATGGGGATCCTTGGTGTTGAAGTGGCACTTGTAGAAGTTGAGCTTGAAGTAGCCTTGGGAACCCACTCCACCAAAGCTTGGGATTCATCTTCATATGAGTCAATGTCCTCTTGAAGCTTGTCCTTGCCCTTGAGCTTGTGGTCTTGTGGTGGAAGGTCATCTTGAGCTTTCGTTCCCTTGGGAAGAGTATGTTCATACTTCTCCCTTTGAGGAACAAACTTGAGCTTGGGGTATTGACCTTCTTCCCATTCAACTCCATTTGCGTTGAAGTAGCCAATGCCATGGTTCTTCCGGTATCCTCCGTGCTTGCGTACAATTTCCTCAAATTGCTTACACCCGGCAAGACTCTTGTAGATACCTTTCTCTATAATTCCTTTCAATAAATCATTTTCTTGCTCAAGTGTAACTTGGCTAAGAGAATCATCATTAGTGGAATCAATAGAACTACTAGAAGCAACATCATTAGATTTAGCATTTTTAGTGTTGCTGCTAGATGAAGAACCTTTCTTGCCTTTGTTACTAGTTTGTCTAGGTTTAACTTGTGGCATGAATGTAGACAAGAGTAATCGTTTGGCTAGATAAGATGAAGTCTTCTTTCGGAGATCGTCATTGATAGCTTTAAGAAACTCATGTTCTTGCTCCAAGGTGAGCTTCTCGAAGCGTAGCCTCTCATGAGTCCTTACAAGCTCTTTATGATCTTCTAGAGTAGATTCATGGGCTAACTTAAGAGTGTTTAATTCTTTAGTTAGTTGTTCTATTTTCATCTTATCATCATCAACCGACTTATCTTGACTAGCATGAAAATTATCAAGTTCATTTTAACTAACATCACTAGTTTTATCAAAGAGCAAGTCATCATCTCCAAGTAAATCATCTTCATTACTATTGAAATCAAGATACTCGGGGTGTGATACCTTGGGGCCTTTAGCCATGAAGCAACTTCCACTCCCTTCATTTGGTGAATCAAATAGATCATAGGAGTTGGTAGTCACTAGTGCAAGTCCGGCAACACCTTCATCTTGACTATAGTTGGAGTTGGAGTGATAGCTTCTCTCGGAGTGGTTGTCGGATTCGGAGCCGGAAACCCATTCACCAACATGAGCTTGATGTCTTCTTCTTGAGTAGCTCTTGGTGTACTTGTCCTTCTTCTCTGAGTCCCTACTTCTCTTTGAGGGTCTTCGTTCATAACGGTCATCTCTACTGCTTCTCTCTTTTTGAGGTGATTCATTTCTTGAGCTTCGTCTTCTTGGTGACTCTTCCCTTCGTTTGTAGGGAGCCGTGCACTCATTGGAGTAGTGTCCGGGCTTCCCACAATTGTAGCAGTTTCGGTCACGACTTGACGAACGCTTCTCTTCGTATCTTGAGTTGGAGCTTCATTCTTTGCCTCTATTCTTGTAGAACTTGTTGAATTTCTTGACCATGAGGCTTATCTCTTCATTAGTGACAAGGTTGTCGCTTGAAGTTGCGGGAGCATCACTTGTGGCTTTGTAAGCACCGCTAGACTTGTTGTGAAGCTCTTCTTTGTCTTTGAGTGTCATCTCATGAGCAACAATCCTTCCAATGACTTCCGTCGGCTTGAGATCTTTGTAGTTGGGCATCATTTGGATCAATGTGCACACGGTGTCGTATCTCTCATCCAAAGCTCTAAGTATCTTCTTGATAATGAATTTGTCGGTCATTTCTTCGCTTCCTAAGCCGGCAATCTCATTGGTGATGAGAGCTAGCCTAGAGTACATCTCTGCGACTCCTTCACCATCCTTCATCTTGAACTTGTCAAGCTGACTTTGAAGAACGTCCAACTTGGATTCTCTCACGGATTCAGTACCTTCATGCATCTCAACCAAAGTATCCCAAATTTCCTTGGCATTCTCAAGACGGCTGATTTTGTTGAATTCTTCGGGGCATAGGCAGTTGAAGAGAATGTCACATGCTTGAGCGTTGTATTGCGACATCTTCAATTCTTCCGCGGTCGCTTCACGATCCGGTTCCTTTCCATCACCAAAGAATTCACCTTGCAATCCAACACGAACAATAGCCCAAACGGCAGGGTTATGACCAAGAATATGCATTTTCATTTTGTGCTTCCAACTAGCAAAATTTGTGCCATCAAAGTACAGACCTCTACGGTGATAATTTCTCTCACTAGACGCCATACTCTCCTAGGTTGTGAGACCAATGCGATGGAGACCAAAGCTCTGATACCACTTGTTGGATCGAAAGTATGTCTAGAGGGGGTTGATTAGACTACTTGAGCAAATAAAAATTCTACCTTTTCCCAATTTTAAGTGTTGGCAGATTTTTAGCAATTATAACAATTCAAGTACACCCTACACATGCATGTCTAAGAGTATAGCAGCGGAAAATAAGAACAAGCATATGAAGTAGAGGGTAGGGAGGAAGATCAAACGCAATTTGGAGACACGAAGATTTTTCCAGTGGTTCTGATAGGTGGTGCTATCGTACGTCCACGTTTATGGAGTCTTCAACCCACGGAGGGTAACGGTCGCAAGAGTCCACGGAGGGCTCCACCCATAAGGGTCCATGAAGTAGCAACCTTGACTATTCCATAACGGCTTCCGTCCACGAAGGACTAGCCTCACTATGGGTAGATCTTCACGAAGTAGGCGATCTCCTTGCCCGTACAAACTTCTTGGTTCAACTCCACAACACGAAGTAGGAGGCTCCCAAGCGACACCTAACCAATCTAGGAGGCACCACCCTCCAAAAGGTAATAGGCTCGGTAATGTCGATGAACTCCTTGCTCTTGTGCTTCAAGATGATAGACTCCTCAACACACAATCACTCTCTCACAGATTTGGCTTTGGTGGAAGAGATTGATTTGGTGAAAAGCAACTTGGGGAGGCTAGAGATCAAGATTCATATGGATGGAGTGGAATAGCTTGATCTCAACACATGAGTAGGTGGCTCTCTCTCAGAAAATTGGATGGGGCAAGTATGGAATAGTTCTGAGTGCTTCTCTTTCGAGTGGGTGGTGGTGAAGGGGTATATATAGGCATCCCCAAAAATCCAACCGTTACACCTAAAGTGACCAACTCGGTGACACCGAAGTATAAAACTCGATGGTACCGAGTTGCTCCAAAGGTAGCAACTTTTGAATCTCGGTGAGACCGATACAGAAATCTCGGCGGTACCGATTAGGTGACCAACGGTCAGTTTCCAAAACTCGGTGACGCCGATCCAAAATCTCGGAAATTCCGATTTTAAGAATCGAGATAACAGAAAGTTGGCAAGCTGAACTCGGTGGCACTGAAGCAGAATCGGTTGCACCGAAGATCTAGGGTTTGGCATGTGTCTGTCTGAGGTGGGAATCGGTGGGACCGAGTGGAAATTGTTGGTTGCACCGATTTTCATGATAGGCTTGGACAGACTTTTGTGGAAGAGTTTGTGGGTGTTTTTGGTGACTATCACTTGTGCACGTGGAGCATCTTGTTCACCAACAGTACCTTACCCCCTTTTAATAGTATTGGCTTTCCTATGGACTCAAGGTGATTTCTCACAAAGTAAAATGTAGAGTCCTCTTGCTTGAAGCTTTGCCAATCCATTTCCTTGCATCTAGGGGTATCTCCACAATCCTTTTGCAAACCCATCATTGAACTTTTCCTGAAATATACTTAGTGGAAACATTAGTTCAATGACATATATGTTGTTATTAATTACCAAAACCACCAAGGGAGCAAATGTGCTTTCAATGTGTTAGTTTTCCCAGACAAAAAGAAATGGATAAGACCTAGTCAAGCATAAAATGGAAGTAAATACATGACTAAGTACACATACAACAATGGTAAACATACATATATAAGTTAAAAGCAGATGAAGTATATACTAGATCAACACATACACAAACTAAGCCATGATAGATCAACATGATAACGAAGAGTTCAACACATACGTTGATAAATCAGCTAGTCCAAGTCGGCCCGGACCGTCAAGTAAGCATGTACTTGCCCAAAACTACTTTGATGTGTGACTAAAAAGGCAAACATGGCTGCTCATGAGATTGCCAAGTTTAATTTCAACAATAGGTCGGGGTTTTCTTTATTATAGTGTTCCGCCCTACGTGGCGTATTCTGTAATGAACGATTGTAAGCACGTTTTAAGTTGATTAATATATGGGGGTGTTTCTAAAAAAGAGAGGCCTATTTTGTAATTAAAGGGGGAATATCCTCATCTCACTGGCAATTGGGTAGGTGCCACAACCACTTGCTTGTTCTGAGGTGGCTGGGCAAAGTAAACACATCTTTTTTCTTGCGAGTACAGTAAACACATCCTCTTCACATCTTACTCTCATATCTAATGGAGCAAATGGGGACAACAAATGTTAGCATGATCGGCTATGAAGCAGTTTTTTTATTGATATGTAATAGAAAATCTTTTGCATATAAGTGAACATCTTACATATAAATCAAGTAGATAGCCCCATGTAAACCAAATAGGCAATAAAATAATAGAAATGGGTAACCAAGAACATATATTTCACTCTAATGCTTAAGTGACAAATGTAGAAGTGTGCAGATAATATTTGCCCAGATGTATTGAATAAAGCATGAATAATATTGTAAAAGAGAAACACAATTTAAGTTTGGAAAACCAAAGATAGGTAATCAACCATAATATCCCCAATTAGCCTTTGAAATACCTCCAATTAGGTATTCATGTTCCCTAGTGTAAATTGTAGCGTAAGTGATAACATGCTTTTCCAGTTGAGGCTTCTATGTTTGGAAGGAATTCCCATGGGATTGATGTTGGGAAACATGATAGAAACAAAAAAACGTCCTATGAATCAAACCCAGGAACACTATGAAGGTGTAGATGGGATTAGATAGAAAAAAATATATGTCCAATTGGAATGCAGCGGAAGAAGAGCTAGTGAAGATCGTTGATGAAAATTCTCGCAACTTGGATTTACAACCTCCCAACCATGAGAATTTCTTCCTCGAATGAAAACCGAAATCATGATCTTTCTACCGGTATGCACGGATAAGAAGTCACCGCTCCGAATAGTGCTTCGTCGTCTAAAACTAAGCGGCTTTGGAGAACTAGAAGGGGTGGGACAACCTAATGATGTAGGAAACTTTTTTTGAGAGAGGCAACCCTTGCGCGAGGAAGTTTTCCAATAAGAGGGGCCGCCCCCTCCACTATATATAGGCGCAGGGGGAGGGGTGGAGACTTGGAGGAGGAGCTCCCACCCTCTAGGGGCGACGCACCAAGGGGTGGGACCCACTCAACCCTAGCGCACCAACCCCTGCTTGGTTGCCAAGCCTAGGGGTGGTGCCCACCTAATAGGCCTCTAAGGCCCATGCGGCTAGCTACCCTTTAGTCCTTGCCTATGGGCTTGACCGCTAGAGCCTTCTTATACTATCTAGGGTTTATTTAATCTCCTTCGAAATGTTTCCCGTTTCCTAGTTTTATTCGGTTTTCTCTGGAACACCTCTGTTTTCTCCGAAACACTTATGTTTCTCCAAAACTTTTCCGGTGATTTTCTCTCAAGCTCTTAGCCCATCTAGTACTCAACAAATCAATGACCCTTAAGCGTGTGACCCCACGGTTCGTTAAAGTATAGACATGACTGGAAGTCCTTCCGTTCAACGATCAATAGTGGAAACGTGGACATTCATATTGACCCCTATAGCCACTCAAATAATTATCATATTGACCATGAAAAACAAGAACCTTTAGCACCTCGACAAACTCCACATCACATCAGACTGTCTTAGGGTTATCAAGGAGCAAGAAGCAAAGGAGAACTAAGGTGGCCACTACATGATCTTACAGGTGATCACCTCTCGCAAATCGTTTTTCCTGGCATGTCAATTTTATTATGAACAACGCGAACGTAAAGACAAGCCTCATAGACAACCTTGCTTGACGTGGGGAGGCACGTTTGGTTATCCGACGCCGTGAACACTCATGTGTTGATATTTGGTGAAATATTAATTGCATGATAATATTAGATATGGTATTAATTACTTGTTAATTACGTAATTAATGTTGATATTGATATATTTGTATGATATTAATTACACGCTAAACATGTTGGGTTGTTGGATAATATGGTTTGATGGCCGAGATTACTTGGGTTTGTCTCAATGAATCTTTTCATTTATATTGATATTGATATAGATATATTATTAGTCGCTAAATAAAGTTGCCTGTTTGACAAAAAAAATATTTTTGGAAAAGAAAAGCAGACGCGTCTTTATATGTAGCGTGTCTGGTAAAAACAATCAGCAGAAAACCTAACGCACCAATCCCCTCTCGGCTCCGCCGCCACCCCTTTGACGGCGGGTCTCGCCCCCCGATCCCCTCCGCTCCCACCGCCGCGCTCAGCTTCTCCCTGCTTGCGACCCGCTCCCGCCGTCGAGCTCCACCTTCCCCAATCCCCGCCCCGGGCGCTCCCTCCCCACCACCTAGCGCCACATCCTCCAATCCCTATCGCCAGCGGCGGCCGTGCTTCCGGCGACACCACCGGACGGCGGCGAGAAGGTATAGATATAGATAGGCACATCAAACGAATCTTTCCTCTCGCCGGTCTTCCATCTTACTCCACGCCCACCTCCAGAATGACAGAGCTCTGCAGGATTCCTGCTGCCATGGTAGCCGAATCCGTGGAAAGGTCATATTTGCTCAGGATAGATGGATACTCAAGAGTTCAGGGGCTACTGAAGAACGGCCAGTTCGTCACCTCCACCCCTTTCAGTGTTGGAGGCCACAACTGGACCGTGAAATATTACCCGAACGGCTGCCCCAAGCATTGCGATGATTTCATATCTCTGTATGTACGCCATGAATCTGCCTATGGCAAAGAAGCGAAGGCGAAATTGACGCTCAATGTGCTTGACAAGAATGGTGATCCGGTGCCTTCGTACACCCGGACCACCCCTGTGCACACCTTCTCAAGGAAAGCTCCAACCTGTGGCTACTATGACTTCATCCCAAAGGAAGAGTTTGAGGGTTCGGCGCATCTTAGAGGCGATTGTCTCACCATCAGGTGCGATGTCGCCGTTATGAAGGAGATCGAAGAAGCAATGGTTCCTCCAAGCGACCTGCACCGGCATCTTGGTGATCTCCTGAAGAGCAATGACGCAGCGGACATGACCTTTCAGGTCAACGGACAGATATACTCCGCTCATCGGTGTGTCGTTGCTGCTCGGTCGTCTGTCTTCAAGGCGGAGCTCCTCGGCGCCATGGAGGAGAGTTCCGGTAGTACCATTGTAATCCGTGACATGGAAGCTGATGTGTTCGAGTCCTTGCTCCATTTCATATACACCGACTCGGTTCCTCCAGCGCTTGATGTGGTGATGGCCGGACATCTACTTGTGGCGGCTGACAGGTACAACATCGGTAGGCTGAAGGTGATATGCGAGGAGAAATTGTGCAGTCACATTGATTCCAGTATGGTGGCTACCAGCTTGGCTTTGGCTGAGCAACATGGTTTCCGTCGTCTCAAAGAAGCTTGTTTGCAGTTCCTTACTTCTCCGTCCAATTTGGAGGCTATGATGTCAAGTGATGGTTATGAGCATCTGAAATCCAGCTGCCCGGCTGTTCTTAAGGAGCTGATAGCTAGAATCATCCCGGCTGAATTTACATCAGCAAAGGATATTATCATGACAATGTGGAAGTAAATGCCTACCATACCATTATCATATATACTGTCATTCAAATTTACTACCAAAGGATATTATGCTACATTTACATGTATGGTTGCGTGTATGTTTCAGAATAAAAATGCTACTTATCAATCATCCAATCACTCACGTGATGAGAATGGTTATGTTCTTTTCTTATACGAGATAAAAGAAAGTAGGAGTATTATAGAGACTGCCCATGTGCGTACCTTGTATCCTTCATTATCCATCGAGTATTATATTAATTATTATTGATCGATTACTTCATGGGTGCATGGTTAGGTTCAGCTGGATGCAAAATCAGGGTCATCCGTGTTCCAATGCCTCGCACAGTCGCATGGATGGTCTAGACTAGACTGTTCTTATTTTCTTCAGAAAATAGAAGCTTCACTACCCCCTGCTCGTGCATGTGGATTTTGGGATCATGTGAGTTCATTTTAAAGAACTAAGCAAAAAATAAATCTTCATGTAATCCTCAACCATTAATTATTAGTAATATCTGATGTTAGCTAATACTCTGAGAAGAGTTGAAGGGTCATTGGTTATTATTCCGCTCTGAATATCACTGGCAGTGCTGCTGTGTGAAGGACTTGCTATTCTGTTGAGGGTTTTTATTCAGACTTCAGACTTAGATTTTGAAAACTCGTTTTTAAAGGGATTGTGTGGGGGAAACAAGTTAACTGCTGCCTGTGTGCTAAATATACGATGTGTTGCGGGGGAAAATGGCACGTAACAGGAAACTAGCGCCAAATGTTAATTTGGTCATTGTCTTGTTGAGTAAATTGGCGGGAGGAAGAAAATGTTGTTGCGGTCGAGTACAGAGAAAACACTCTCCAAAATTGAGTTTCTTAACATGCTAAACGTGATCACGAAAATGTGCTTGTGGTGCGGATGTTGATTCATGCATTCAGGTCACCAGCACATTCAACTGGATTATATATTGCTTTCATTGGTATAACACTTTGCCTGTTGCTTGGCTCGCCCAAAATTCTGAATTATATTTGCAGGTTGCAACACATTCAGCTGGATTATCCCGTAGTTATACTGACATTGGTGTTCCAAATGGTCAAGATGCTTCCGTGTTCGGAACCATGCTACTCCTGGAATATAATGCAGATCGTATATTCGTATTGCTCACAACCATGGAATCTGCAGGCCATGTGCGTGCTTTCTGTTTATGTAAACATGTTTTGTGGTAACACCAATCTGGCTACTTGGTCCTTTCCCGCCAGTTTTTTGTTTGAAATTGCTTTGCAAACGACCTTTTTATACACGATGCAAACACGATCTGATGTGTCTCCACTGCACTGCATGCTGCATTCGTTTTCCTTCCCCGATGAAGCTGGTTGATTGGACGAAAGCACATGCAGAAGCAACCGTGCGTGTTTCGAACGTGAGAACGTCGTCTGTAGTAAAGCGCCCTGCCATTCTGAGGGAGGTGAAGCATTGGCTGCTAAAAAGTTTATTTTTTCACTGGGCAGATGAAAAGTTTAGTTTGTGCTGGCGCCTACTGTCTTCGTTTGCAGTGCAATGGCGTCTCCTCGTGAAGGTAAACGAGTAGTATTAATTAGTAAATGGCAGACGAAAACATCTAGATCGAGGTGTGAACAGGCCACCGTTTCGGTTTCACTTCCCGAGTGCACTTTCCTCTCTCTAATCTCACTCTATATATAGATACTACATGAAGCAAAGTACTCCTCCGAAATCATGGCTACTCTTCCATCCTAATCCAGGCTATACCACCAACACTCACTCTGTGCGTTCGGTTTATTCGGTTTACACGGTTCGGTTTATACGGTTTTTCGGTTTGTACGGTATCAATACTTCGGTAAATACGGTATGAGATTTATATACGGTTCGGTTTCGGTATATACCAAATTATTTCGGTATGGTTTCGGTATATACCGTATAAACCAAAGTTGACGCGAATTTGAAAATGGCATATAACAATTTACAAATTTATGACTCAAAACACACATCTTTTTATACGAAGAGTATATAACTATATGAAATGTATATGCATGCATAAATTCGATGGTTATGGACGTGCTTAGCATTCTTGTGAAGAGAAATATGACTTCATATAGTTATATACTCCGTTTTGGACCTCGTTGTCGGGAGGAAAACAGATGCACTTAATAGGAAATCTGGCTTCTGCACACAAAAATGACTACGTGTATGGTTGTTTCCCTAAGATATATAAATATATTTTGTACTTCGGTTTATTCGGTTAACCATTCGGTTTTTCGGTATATACCATAAAAACCAAACTTCAAAACGGTATGAAAAGTTCATACCATACCGAAACCATAAAACCATAAAAACTATAAAATTGGTTCGGTTCGGTTTATTTTCGGTATGGTTTTTCGGTTCGGTTTTAAAATGCACAGGGTGAACCAACACCAAGCCCACCTCCAAAATGGCAGAGCAATGCAAGATTTCTGCTGCCATGCATGCTATCTCTCTATCCGAGGAAAGGTCATACGTGCTCAAGGTAGATGGATACTCCAGAGCCAAGACGCTACTCAAGAACGGCGAGTGCCTTACCTCTGACCCTTTCATTGTTGGGGGCCACGACTGGGTCGTGAGATATTACCCAAACGGTGGCAGTAAGGGTTATGACGATTTTATATCTCTTTATCTCCGGCTTGAATCTGCCGATGCTGAAGATGTGAAGGCGAAGTTCATGTTCAGTGTACTTGACGAGAATGGAGAACCGGCGCCTTCCTACAGCCGTACCGACCCTATGCTTAGCTTCTCAAGCAGAGGTGATAGCTGGGGTTTCCATAAGTTCATGAAGAAGGCTGATCTGGAGGCATCGGCGCATATAAGAGATGACTGTCTCACCATCAGGTGCGATATCACCGTCATCCACAGCGAAGAAACAAGGGTTCCTCCAAGCGACCTGCACCGGCATCTCGGCGATCTGCTCATGAACAAGGATGCAGCAGACCTCACCTTTCAGGTCGGCGGAGAGACATTCTCCGCTCACAGGTGTGTCCTCGCAAGCCGGTCATCTGTCTTCAAAGCTGAGCTCCTTGGCGCCATGAAGGAGAGTTCTGCTGCTAGTCCTATTGAAATCTGTGACATGGAAGCTGATGTGTTCAAGTCCTTGCTCCATTTCATATACACCGACTCAGTTCCTATGGTGCTTGATGTGGTGACCGCTGGTCATTTACTCGTTGCGGCTGACAGGTACAACATTGGCAGGCTCAAGCTGATATGCGAGGAGAAATTGTGCAATCACATTGATTCCAGCATGGTGGCAACCAGTTTGGTTTTATCTGAGCAACATGGTTTCCATCGTCTCAAAGAAGCTTGTTTGCAGTTCCTTGCGTCTCCGTCCAATTTGGAGGCGATGGTGGCAAGTGATGGGTATGAGCATTTGAAATCCAGCTGCCCGTCTGTCCTGAAGGAGGTGATATCTAGAATCCTGCCGGCTGAACTGAAAGTGGCAAATGATATTATCATGGAAATGTGGAAGTAATGCCTATAGTTACTCTACACCAGTCTCGTACTGTTATCATATATGTCATCCAAATTTTATTAGTAATGGTTATTATCCTACTTCTGCATGTATGGGTGCAGAACAGAAATGCTACTTATGAGTCATTCAATCTACTCATGTAAGTGGAATGGTACCTTTCGTGCTAGATATGAAATCATTACTGAGACTGTCTGTGCACGTACCTTGCTTATCCATTATGTATTAGTGTACTTATTGAGTCGATTACTTCATGTGTGCACGGTTACGTTCAGGTAGATGTAGAATTAGTGCCATCCTTGTTCCAATGCTCGCATAAATGGTCTATACTCTGTTTTTTTTTTTCGAAAATAGAAGCTTCATCACCTAGGGCCTTGGTACCAACTAAAACTGTTGCAGATGAGGCTTCCGGTAGAATCAGTCAAGAATGACCAAATGAAAAGAGCCGATGACAAAAGGGCTCGTCACCGCAGCCCAGTTTTTTTGTGGCCGACTACAACGGCAGTTCACATTTGCCCTGTTTCTTTTTAATAAGCCGTTGCCGCGGCCAGAACATGCGCCTTTGCTAGTGGAGAGCAACCACAAATAAGGAGGAAGAAGATGTAGAGAGGCATGATAGAAGTACAGAGGAAGGACACCGAGAGGTTCAGTTCATTTTCCGTTTCGCCGGCCGTTGCTTTCCTTCTGTAGCAAACGATCGTCCGAATATTTTTTTTAAAAGGCCCTCTGAATATTGCTGGTAGTGCAGCTCAGCAGCTGTGTACTTGTGATGCTGTTGAGTGCTGTCCGGTTTCAGTTTCAGAAAAATCGATTGAAGGGATTGTAGGGGAAACCAGGTTTTTCTAGTCTTCAGTTAAGCATGACTGCATTTCTGTTGTCTGCTAAATATATGGTGCGTTTGGAGAATGAAAAAGTTGCTGTGGTCGAGCACAGTGAAAACATTCTCCAAAATCCCTACACAGCTTGCTAATTTGTTGAACGTGATCACGAAAATGTGCTTGTGGTGTGCATGATGATTTCTTCTGGTGGTTGCGTTCAGCTGGACTTTAGTACTACTTTGGTGAGTCGAAGAAACGTGATCTAGCATTTTGCTGAGTATATCTATGTATAGAGGTGCACTTTGGAGTACTGTCATTTTGCGGGGTTATTCGGACTCCTCGAAACAGGCTTTCGCTCCGCTTTATATATAAAGCAACATCAGAATAAAGTACACGGCAGGACGATACACGGTGGTGAGGCGACTCCATACAACACCGATCCTGAAATAATCGGATCACGCACAACACAACCGAAATAGTACATATAAAGAACTAAGAACAATGACGCTCTACGTCCTAACACACATAAGCTCCACAACAACGCCCTCAAGAGGGAAAACAGCGCAGAGCGACGCCGCTGGCACGAATAGTAGCACCTCGACAACGTCTTCAGGAAGAGAGCGGCACTCACAAGCGTCGCCGTCGTCGGCGCCAAAGCGCGGAGCTTTCACTCAGTAGCTCCTCGTGCGACCACGAGGTCTTCAGGACAAGCGCAACGATACCAGCTCCCTAGGTCCTGATCGGGGCGTAGAACTGCCAAGACAGAACGACTGCTTGAGCCACCCAGCGCTACAGCTCTTGCCGCCCACACGACCAAGAGGGGTAGCCACCACCACCACCATGGGACCCGCCGGAGAGCCACCCATGTGGACCGCCGCCCGGAGCCGCCGTCCCGGCATCCATGTTCGAGAAACCGCCAACGATCCAAAACACAACGTCACAGAAGGAGTGAAAGGGGCCTCCTTTCACTCGTAGCTTGACATCAGCCCCGGAGCCTTGGTCGACACCTCCACCATAGGAGACGTCCACACCTGCATCCCAAAACACAACGGCAAGCAAGTAAAGTGTGTAGATAATAGTAGATAATTGTAAATTGCAAAATAAAATAAAAAGTAAATAATGGCATCAAGGCAATGATAGTTTTTATAAATATATAAGTGAATAGACCCGTGGCCATAGTTTTCCCTACCGGCATCTCTCATGTAGGCAACATACAGTTGGTAAACAAATTACTGTTGGACAATTGATAGAAAAGCGCATAGTTATGTGATATTCACGGCAATGATCATATATATAGGCATCACGTCCATAAGCAAATAGACCGACTCCTGCCTGCATCTATTACTATTACTCCACCCATCGACCGCTATCCAGCATGCATCTAGAGTATTAAGTAAAACAGAGTAATGCTTGGAGAACATTGACATGATGTAGACTAGGAGAATTCAATTAATATGAACTAACCCCATCGTTTTATCCTTAGTGGCAACAATAAAAAGACCTGTCTTGTCCCTTTATGTCACTGGGATATAGAGCACCGCCAGATTGAACCCACTACAACACACCCCCTCTCAGTGAAGAAATATCAATCTAGTTGGCCAAACTATTTCAACAAATCGGAGAGATTTACAAAGCTATAATGATCATGCAAATAAGAATCATAATATTCAGGGATGACTCAAATACTTTTCATGAATAATCTGAAACATAAACCCACAATTCATCGGATCCCAACAAACACACCATACAAAAGAATTACATCGGATTGATCAAAGCGAAGATGCGATGATCATTGTATTGAAGATCAAAAGAGAGAGAGATAGCCATCTAGGTACTAACTAAGGATCTGTAGTTCTGTGGTGAACTACTCACACATCATCATGAGGGCAGCAAGGTTGATGAAGAGGCCCTCCATGATCGATCCCCCCTCCAGCAGGATGCCGGAACGGAGCTCCAGATGGGATCGCGGCGGAAAAGAGACTTGCAGCGGTGGAAAAAAGTGTTTCGGGATGCCCTCTACGGTTTTTTGAATATATGTGAATTTATAGGCAAGAGAACGGGGGTAGGAGGGCCACCAGGGAGGGACAAGCCATCAGGGCGCGCCTACCCCCCTAGGCACGCCCTGTTGGCTTGTGCCTCCCTCGTGCGGCCTCCGGTATTCTCTCGAAGCTTCCAGGTCTTCTTTTGGTCCAGAAAAAATCATAAAAAAGTTTTGGGGCAATCGGAGTTCGTTTGGTACTGTAAACCTAAAAAGTAAAAAACACGCAGAAAACAACAACTCGCACTGGGCACTGGGTCAATAGGTTAGTGCTCAAAAATAATATAAATTGGTAAATTATGACTCAAAAAGTATCCTAGAATGATAGTATAATAGCATGGAACAATTAAAAATTATAGATACGTTGAAGACGTATCAACATCCTCTTGAGTCACTCTCATGCTCACTATACCGTTATTCTCGTTACCGGTTTTTTTCTTTCTCGTTGATGTTTTCCGGCATCCCCGTTACTAAGTCACCTGTGTCTGGCCAGACAATGATTGATGTCGTCACACCGAGCTAACAAGTCCTTTGTCAAACTTTCCGATGAACCTGTAAGTTGTCGCTATGATCACCTAGTTAGAGATCACGTTTGAGCAACCTCAAAGATCATCGTATGGTAAGAAGTGATTACGATACTCTCATGGTCTAAGGAACATAAAACACATGTTAACTCTCCATGTTATAACAATTGATTTCAGACGATATTATCTCAAAGTATAACAAACAAGTATTTGGGTTGATTCAATATGATCGTTCTTCTAACGTCATAATCTCAATGTTGTTTTAAGATCATCGTTACACTTAAGGACATCCTAAGATCTGGAAAATGTGATCACCAAGAACACTTGAGCCAGTCTTAGAGGCAGGACTGGGAATCTCTATTTAACTGTTTATCATTCCACACGTGCATATGAGTTTTCCACTGAATCACATATTCCAGGATCAAAGCAGTTATAGCATAGAATATAAACTCTTAATTATGAATATGGAAATATAATAATACAATATTATTGCCTCTAGGGCATATTTCTAACACAACACCTCAGCAGTGCCATCACCACACATACATTGTAAGAACAGAGAGACGATGGACTCTCAAATGGCGCCTTAAGGAAGGACATGCCAATGAAGACCCACCGCCATCTAATCCACAGAGGACCAAATTTCACTCGGAGTACCTTGGAGGGGGAAGGTCGCATCAATGCTGTTAGAGCATATTTCTCCATGTGTGGTTTTGGTAATTGATGACAATCCATATGGACTAATGGTTGCTTTGAGTTTTACTTCAAGGATTTGTGCATAGGCATTTCTTGAAGTCCATTTGTTGGTTTCAAGGATTTTATGTGATGACCAAGGTGGTATTCAAGGATCTATCCAAAGAATTGTCATGTGAGAGTTGAGCTTATTGCAAGCATGTCTTCAAGAAGAAGATTGTGTGAACATTCACGTTTACCTTCAAGACATCATCTTTATGAAGAGAGAAGATAAGATACAAGCTTGATCAAGACTAAGGCAAAGAGTGATTCAAGTTGATCAACACACAAAGCATAGAAGATGTACCAAGTGGGATCAAGTGATCTCATGGTGTGGTAAGTACTGTCCATTACGCTTTGTGTACTAACCCATGGTCTTTGTGAGGTTTCCATGTGGGGTTAGGTATCTTTCCATGGGCTTGCATCAAAAACAAGATCTTATAAAACCCATGAAGGATGACATCAAGTGGTGATCGTCATCGCGGTTGAGGTTTGCAAGTTCAAGTGAAGCATCACGAAGAGATCACGTGCTTGAAGCTTGCCGCCCATTATGGTGATAATGAACATGTGAAGATGTGCCGAAGAGAGGCTCACCCGTAGTGGAGTATGGGGGAGCAATCTACTAGTGTTCATCAAGCCGACGCAATCAAGAAAGATGGTCCATCTTGAGGAGGACAAGATCGTCATCATCTAGCTCAAGTGGACTATGCGCAAGGCAAAGGTTTTCCCTTGATAGGTTTTCTATTTTACCGGTCTCATGGTGGTAGTTGGGAGACTGGGTTATAGGATCGATAGCCGTACTATCAAGGGGCGCTCACGAGTGAGTAGCTTTATCATATCGTTCGTTGAGAGCTCAAACCATTGCATTCTTAGCATCATCATCTTTCTTGGTTCTTGTTTGGCTTTTCTCTATGTGAGTTTTGGAGCTTATGGTCTTCATCGTGATAAGCTCAAACTCATCGAAAATGGATTTTGTATGCATCATCTTTGTGTTTTCGGTGTTGGAGATTTTGCTGGATAATGATGTCTACTACGCAACTTTATTCTTGTACACTTTGTTGGGCCTCCAAGCACAGAGTTTTGTAGGACAGTAGCAATTTTCCCTCAAGTGGATGACCTAAGGTTTATCAATCCGTGGGAGGTGTAGGATGAAGATGGTCTCTCTCAAACAACCCTGCAATCAAATACAAGAAATCTCTTGTGTCCCCAACACACCCAATACAATGGAAAATTGTATAGGTGCACTAGTTCGGCGAAGAGATGGTGATACAAGTGCAATATGGAGGGTAGATATAGGTTTTTGTAATCTGAAAATACAAAAACAGCAGGGTAGCAAGTAACAAAAGTGAGCACAAACGGTATTGCAATGCTTGAAAACAAGGCCTAGGGTCCGTACTTTCGCTAGTGCAATCTCTCAACAATGCTAATATAATTGGATCACATAACCATCCCCCAACGTGCAACGAAGAATCACTCCAAAGTTCTTATCTAGCGGAGAACATAAGAAGAAACTGTTTGTAGGGTATGAAACCACCTTAAAGTTATCCTTTCCGATCGATCTATTCAAGAGTTCGTACTAAGATAACATCAAGTTATCCTTTCCGTTCAATCTATCTAAGAGTTCGTACTAGAATAACACCATATGATATGCATAAACCAACTCTAATGTCACCTAGATACTCCAATGTCACCACAAGTATCCATGAGTTAATTATACGATACGCATCAAACAATTTCAGATTCATAATACTCAATCCAACATCAAGAACCTCAAGGAGCACCCCAAGATTTCTATCGGAGAATGTAGGACAAGAACGTGTATCAACCCCTATGCATAGATTACCCCAATGTTACCGCGGGAATCCGCAAGTTGAATACCAAAAAATATATCAAGTGAATCAATAGAACACCCCATTGTCACCACGGGTATCCACATGCAAGACATATATCAAGTGTTCTCAAATCCAATATTCAATCCAACATAACGATATCTCAAAGGGAAAGATTCAATTCATCACAACAAGATAGTAAGGGAAACACACCATATGATCCAACTATATTAACAAAGCCCGTGATACATCAAGATAATGACATCTCAAGAACACAAGAGAGAGAGAGAGATTGAACACATAGCTACTGGTACATACCCTCAGCCCTGAGGGTGGACTACTCCCTCCTCATCATGGCCTCCGCCGGGATGATGAAGATGGCCACCGGAGATGATCTACCCTCTCCGGCAGGGTACTGGAACGCCTCCAGATTGGTTTTTCGTCGATAGAGAGAGTTGCGGCGGCGGAGCGGAGAGTCTAGGGTTATTTCTGATGGTTTCTATATTTATAGGATTTTTGGGCGTCGGTTTCACGCCAAGATGGGCCACGAGGAGGGCACGATTCACCAGGGCGCGCCTGGGCCCTCTGGCGCACCCTGGTGGGTTGTGCCCACCTCGTGGCTCTTCTCCAGTGGTTCTTCGCTCCAATATTGCTTATTTGGTCTAGAAAAAATCACCAAAAAGGTTTGGGCGATTCCGAGAACTTTCATTTTCTGCACAAAAACAACACCACGGGAATTCTGCTGAAAATAGCGTCAGTCCGGGTTAGTTCTAGATAAATCATATAAAGTGCATCAAAACCATATAAAAGTATTGTAAACATAGGTGAATATGGCATGAATACTTCATAAATTATCGATACGTTGGAGACGTATCAGATAATATTTGGTAAGGTCATCTTCCTAATCCTCGTGGCATTTATTCTCCATTGCTTCCTTATCCTCGTTGTTGTTGGATAGCTCTTGTTGTTCTCTATCCAACAAGCTTGAGTTTGCTCAATTCAGAGCTCGTACGCAAAAGTTGTGGTAGTTTCATTCTCAGGACCGTTTTTTAGTGCTCAGGCGGTAGTACCACACTTGCCAGCGGTAGTACCGCTATCCAATATCGCGCGTACTACCACTGCTTCTGGGGATTTGACTTCTGGACAACATGCTATCCATTTTCTTTGCTTTCATTCGGTTTCTTGAATGTTTTTGCTTGGATTTTAACTTAGGCGATTTCTGGCTCGCACCTAAGTCCCCGAGTGTGGATGATGTCCTCACTTAGAGTCGTTTTAACTTAGGCCATCTCCGAATCATAGCTAAGTCCCCGAGCGTTGATGATGTCCTCACTGGAGAGTATTTAACTTAGGCGATTACTGGATCGCAGCTAAGCCCCCGAGTGTGGATGATGTTCTCACTCGGAGAGTATTTAACTTAGGCGATTACTGGATCGCAACTAAGCCCTCGAGTGGAGATGAAGTCCTCACTGGAAGAGTATTTAACTTAGGAGGTTACTGGATCGCAGCTAAGCCCCTGAGTGGGGATGATATCCTCACTAGGAGTGTATTTAACTTAGGCGATTACTGGATCGCAGCTAAGCCCTCGAGTGGGGATGATTTCCTCACTAGGAGTGTATTTAACTTAGGCGATTACTGGATCGCAGCTAAGCCCTCGAGTGTGGACGATGTCCTCACTCTGAGAGTATTTAACTTAGGCGATTCTGGATCACAGCAAAGCCCCCGAGTGGGGATGAAGTCCTCACTCAGAGAGTATTTAACTTAGGCGACTACTGAATCGCAGCTAAGCCCCTGAGTGGGGATGATATCCTCACTCGGAGTGTATTTAACTTAGGCGATTACTGGATCGCAGCTAAGCCCCCGAGTGGGGATGATATCCTCACTCGGAGTGTATTTAACTTAGGCGATTACTGGATCGCAGCTAAGCCCCCGAGTAGGGATGACATCCTCACTCAGAGTGTATTTAACTTAGGCATACTGGATCACAGCTAAGCCCCCGAGTGGGGATGATATCCTCACTCAGAGTGTATTTAACTTAGGCGATTACTGGATCGCAGCTAAGCCCCCGAGTAGGGATGATATCCTCACTCGGAGTGTATTTAACTTAGGCGATTACTGGATCACAGCTAAGCCCCCGAGTAGGGATGATATCCTCACTCGGATGTATTTAACTTAGGCGATTACTGGATCGCAGCTAAGCCCCCGAGTGGGGATGATATCCTCACTCGGAGTGTATTTAACTTAGGCGATTACTGCATCGCAGCTAAGCCCCTGAGTAGGAATGGTATCCTCACTCGGAGTGTATTTAACTTAGGCGATTACTGGATCGCAGCTAAGCCCCGAGTGTGGACGATGTCCTCACTCGGAGAGTGTATAACTTAGGCGATTTCCTGATCGTGGCTAAGGTTCTCGAGTGAAGAAATCTTCTTACACTCGAAATGTTTAAATCTCAGGCGAAATCAGGTTCGCAGCAGAGCCCCCGAGTGAGGATTCTTCCCCACTCGGAACGTTAAAACTTAGGCGACAGCGAGGTCGCGGCTAAGCACCCGAGTGTGGAAATCTTCCACACTTAGGATTTTTCAACTTAGACGAAGTCAGGTTCGCAGCTAAGTTTCTCGAGTGAAGAAATCTTCTTACCCTCGAAACGTTTAAAGCTCAGGCGAAATTAGGTTCGCAGCAGAGCCCCTGAGTGAGGGATTCTTCCCCACTCGGAACGTTAAAACTTAGGTGACAGCGAGGTCGCGGCTAAGTACACGAGTGTGGAAATCCTCCACACTTAGGATTTTTCAATTTAGACAAAGTCAGGTTCGCTGCTAAGTCGTTTCACCCACTAGGGGCAGAGGAAAGGGAACAAGGGCAATCACCGGAGTGAAAATGAAATTTTGGCAAATTTTGACAATGTAAGGGGAAAAGTAATACTTTTATTCATCAAAATCGCTCTGGAGTTCATTACAAAAAATGAAAGCATTTTTGTACCAAGTAAAGAACCTTCGGAGCAGGTCTGCGTTCCAAGCTCGGGGCTCTTCACAATTCTTCTCAAAGTTATACAGTCGGTAAGCTCTGTTGTTTAGGACTTTGGACATCACGAAGGGCCCTTGCCACGGGGGCGCTAGCTTGTGGGTTTTCTTCTGATCCAATCGGAGGACAAGGTCGCCTTCTTGAAAGGCTCGTCCTCTGACTTGTCTATCGTGATAGCGCCTCAAATCTTGCTCATAAAGCGTTGACCGAATGAGGGCTAACTCCCTTTATTATTCTAGGAGATCTACAATGTCCTGACATGCTTCTTCAGCTTCAGCTTCATAATAGAGTTCCACTCGAGGGGAATTGTGAAGCAGGTCACTCGGCAGCACAACTCGGATCCATATTGCATGAATAAGGGTGTTCGGTTGGTGGCACGATTCGGAGTCATCCTCAGGCCCCATAATACTGACGGCAGTTCTTCCACCCAAGCTCTGGCAGCATATTTCAGGTCTCTCATGAGACGCGGCTTCAATCCTTGCAAGATCATACCGTTGGCTCGTTCTGCTTGCCCGTTCGACTACGGGTGAGCCATGGAGGCGTAATTGACCCGAGTGCCTTGGGTGTAAAAGAACTCGCGGAATTCGTCCGAGTCGAAGTTAGACCCATTATTAGTGATGATGTCATGGGGAACTCCGAACCTAAAAATGATCTGTCTGACGAAGCTTATAGCAGTCATCGAGTCTAGGCTCTTCACAGGCTTCGCTTCGATCCACTTGGTAAACGTGTCCACAGCCACAAGCAGGTGGGTGAATCCACTCTTCCCGGTCCGAAAGGGTCCGACCATATCGAGGCCCCAGACGGCGAACGCCAAGTAACCAGAATTGTTTTCAGTGCAAATGTTGGCTTGTGGGACTGATTTTTGTAAAACTGACACCCAACACATAACTCCACGATGTCTCTCGCTGCCTCATTGGCACGCGGCCAGTAGAAGCCCTCTCGGAAAGCCTTGGCGACCAGAGTCTGAGAGGGCACGTGATGGCCTCAAGTTCCCGAGTGAATCTCGTGTAGGATTTGCAGGCCCTCTTCCGGGGAGATACAGCGCTGAGTGACTCAGGTAGTGCTCTTCTTGTATAACTGATCTCCCAGCACAGTGAAGGATTTGGACTGTCGGACGATCTAGCGTGCCTCTGTTTCATCTTTAGGGAGCTCTTGCTGGAGCAGGTATGCTATGTAAGGTTGAGTCCACTCAGGAACTATTACTAACATCTCGTTGACTAAGTCGACCACTGCTGGGATGTCAACCTCAGACGGGTCGGACGGGCCGACTTCTTGTGGGGACTCTTTCATGAAGGGATCTTCCTTGATTGTCGGGGCGTGCAGATGCTCGAGGAATACATCTCTCGGAATGACTCGCCGAGTGGAACTGATCTTGGACAGGTCATCTGCTGTCTGATTCTTCGCTCGAAGTATGTGGTGCAGCTCCAAGCCCTCGAAGTTTTTTTCTAGTTTTCTGATGGCATTGCAGTAGCCTGTCATTGCTGGGCTTCGAACGTCTCATTCTTCCATCACCTGGTTCACAACGAGGTCCGAGTCACCGCTTCATTGTTAGATGACTCAAAATGGATTTGAAGCATATAGCTCAGTCGGTCTCCCCTGGGGGAAACTAGGACTACTCCAGCCCCGAGCCATGGAGCATCTTAGATCCATCAAATAACATAATCCAATGCTCGGGGAGGCTCGGGAATGGTTTCTCCTATTCAATCCACTCGGCCAGGAAGTCCACTAGAGCTTGGGATTTGATAGCTTTCTTGGCTTCGAACTTTATCTCCAGTGGGAGGGGCTCAATCGCCCATTTTGCCACTCGACCAGTGGCATTTCTATTGTTCAAAATGTCCGACAAGGGAGCATCATTGATCACTGTGACCGAGTGGTCCTGAACGTAATGGGCTACCTTTTTCATCGTCAGGTAAATGCCATAGACCAGCTTCTAATAGTGCGGATATCTCTGCTTGGAAGGAGTCAGAACCTCTAAAATGTATAGATAGGGCGTTGAACCTTGAAGGCTTTTCCCTGTTCTTCGTGCTCCACAGTGAGGATGGTGCTATCCACTTGGCTCGTAGCCACGATGTACAAGAGAAAAGGCTCCGGGCTGTCCAGAGCAGCTAACACCGGCTGGGTGGAGAGCAAGGT
The DNA here is from genome assembly GCA_039707655.1 of Elymus sibiricus. Classification (NCBI taxonomy): domain Eukaryota; kingdom Viridiplantae; phylum Streptophyta; class Magnoliopsida; order Poales; family Poaceae; genus Elymus; species Elymus sibiricus. Next base: position 441,754,583 of record CM077671.1, read on the forward strand.
CTTGAGTTCTTGGAACGCGGCTTGCGCCTCGGTCATCCACTCGAACTTATCTAATTTTTTCATCAGTCGATAAAGAGGCAGTGCCTTCTCACCGAGTCTTGAAATGAATCGACTCAGGGCTACAAGGCAACTTGTGAGCCTTTGTACGTCATGGAGACGCTCTGGTTGCTTCATTCAGACTATAGCGCCGATCTTGTCAGGGTTGGCATCAATCCCCCGTTCGGAAACGAGGAAACCGAGTAACTTGCCGGTGGGGACCCCGAAAGTGCACTTGGCCGGATTGAGATTTATTCCGAAGCGCCATAGGTTCGCGGAGGTTTCGGCGAGGTCAGTCAGAAGGTCGGAACCTTTCCTAGACTTGACCATGATGTCATCCATGTATGACTGCACATTCCGACTGATTTGCTTTTGCAAGCATTTTTGGATCATGCGCTGGAATGTAGCTCCGGCATTTTTTAAGGCCGAATGGCATGGTGATGTAGCAAAAGCATCCGAATGGGGTGATGAAGGCCGTTTTTATTTCATCGGGGCCATACATTCGGATTTGATGGTACCCGGAGTACGCATCTAAGAACGACACGCGTTCACATCCGGCGGTAGAGTCCACTATGTGGTCTATGCGCGGCAAAGGGAAATGATCTTTCGGGAAGACCCGATTGAGATGCTTGAAGTCGATGCACATCCAAAGGGACTTGTCCTTTTTCGGCACCAGAACAGGATTGGCGAGCCACTTGGAGTGGTAGACCTCGCAGATGAACTTGGCATCTAGGAGCTGATCTATCTCTTCGCCAATCGCCTTGCGCTTCTCTGTGGAAGAGCGACGCGGGTGCTCCTTGACAGGCTTGATCTTCGGGTCAACACGGAGTCGATGCTCAGCCAGATCCCTGGGTACACCCGGCATGTCGGATGGCTTCCATACGAAGATGTCCCAGTTCTCACAGAGGAACTGGATGAGCTCGCCTTCCTATTTGTACCCGAGTGAAGTGGAGATGTTGTTCGCTGCTGCACTCAGGTCCGACGGGTGAATGTGAACTTGCTTCGTCTCGTCGGCCGACTGAAAAGTGAACTCTGTGGCTAGCTTTTTTGCCCGGAGAAGATCTGCTGCATCCATCGTCTTCTTGATCACGTCGAGCTCAGCAATGCCTATCTGCTTGTCGGCGATCTTGGAGCCCTGCTGAAGGCACCCCTCGGCGATCCTCCGATTGCCTGTGACCGTAATCACACCTTTCGGACCTGGCATCTTAAGTTTGAGATACACGTAGCATGGTCGGGCCATGAAACGTGCGTAGGCAGGCCTACTCAGGATGGTGTGATAGGCACTACGAAAGTCGACCACCTCGAAGGTCAGTCGCTCCTTGTGGTAATTCTTCTCGCTGTCGAATACAACGTTCAGGGCGATCTGGCCGGGTGATTTGGCCTTCTTTCAGGGGATGACCCGGTGAAAATGCATGTTGCTCTTGCTTAGCCGGGACAACGGGATGTCCATAGCGCTAAGCGTGTCGGCGTAGATGATGTTGAGTCCGCCGCCGCCGTCCATGAGGACTTTGCGCAGTTGGACCTCGTTGACCGCGGGATCGACAACAAGGCCTGCCGCCCGGGGGTCGGTATGTGGGCTGGATGATCCGACTGATCAAATGTGACGGGCGTCTTCGCCCAATCGAGGTACTTGGTGAAAGTCGGAACTGCCATGTTAACCTCCCGATTGATAACTTTCAATCGGCTCTTACTCTCGACGTCTGCGAAGATCATTAGGACCTTCTCGACGTGGGGGTACCCAGAGGTGTCTTCCCCCTCAGCGTCATCGTCGTCCTTGCCCCTAGAAGGTTCTCCTCGCATCTCCTGCTTGAGCAGGCGGCAATCCCGAGTGGAATGCTTGGGGAAGAAGGGGTTGCCATCCTCATCCTTCTTAGTGTGAATCTGACAGGGCTGATCCAAGATATCGCCCTTGGGCTTGCTCTTCTTCTTGGCGACCCAGTCTTTTTGCTATTTTTGTTTCGGCTCTGCCCTGGTATGGCAGCAGCTTCTGCCTTGCCTGCGGGCTCAGCCTTTCGCTTCTGCTTCTTTCTCGCATTGCCTCCCGAGTGAGGGGCTTTGTTGGTGCGGCCCTTGCCGCAATGGAGGTGGTCTTCTTCTTCACCATTGGCGTACCAACTGGCGATCTCCATTGCCCGACTGAGGGACAGATCACCGGTCCGGCCGAACTTCAAGATGAGTTTGCGGTACCGAATACCTGCCTTGAAGGCACACACAGATTGATGCTCGATGACGTTCTCGACCGTGTTATGCAGGGTAGTCCAACGCTGGATGTACTCTCGGAGAGTCTCGTTGGCCTTCTGCACGTAAAGCTGTAGTTCGGTCAATCCACCCGGGCGCTTGTATGTGCCCTCGAATGTCTTGACGAACACAAGGGCTAGATCCTCCCAACAATAAATACAGCCGGCGGGCAGTTGATTCAACCAGGCCCTAGCCGACCCTTCCAACATGAGGGACAAGTGCTTCATCATGGCGAAGTCATATCCGCCACCAATTTGGACTGCCACGCGGTAGTCTTCCAGCCAAGTTTCTGGCTTCGATTCACCATTGAACTTGTTGATCCCTGTCGCCAGTCTGTAGCTGGCGGGTATCTCCGCCTCTCGAATGTACCTACTGAAACACTCGAGACCCGAGGTACCCCGACCACTCGACCTCTCTGCTCGCCCTAGCCCTGTCGACCACGCCCTGGGCGATGATGGACCTCGCATTGAGCAGGGGAGCTCGAAAGTCTTCATCCCCGTAACCCCGGTGCCGAATAGGGCTACGCCTCCGGTCGTCCTCATAAGGTCGTCTGTCGTCGTAGGGGCGTTGGCCGTATGAACCGGCCCTTGGAGGGGGCGACCGACTACGATAGTGGTCCTCACGCCTCCGATGACCATACTGTCCTCTCGGAGGAGGAGATCGCCGATGTCTTCCTGGTGCGAGTGGGCTATGGGACGACTGCATCGTGTCCGCCCAGACAGACTTGCTGTGGATGCGGTTGTGCGACTGTGACTCCGCGGAGTTTTGCTCCAGAGCAGTCTTCAAGATCATCTGGATTTGTCGAATGCCTTACCCGGCTGCAGAATCAGACGGCTGAATAGAATCAGCGATCCGAGTGGATGCAGCTAAGTTTTGCAGTGGGGTTCGCATCACATTGTAGTTGCGCTGAGGGTCATTCGGAAACAACCGCCGGCGGTTTCGACTGGAACTTGGCTGCTCCCGAGCCGTGTGGTCATCGAGTGACTTCTGGAGCCGCTCGAGCCGCTCGCGTTCAGCCAAGGTGGCTTGGCGCGTGGCCTCTAGGGCCAACTCCTCCGGGATTGTCCCGGTAATGGGAGTGAGCAGAGCGTGCTCATTTCTCTGCCTAAGCTCTTCCCACTGCTCCCGACTGAGCGACTGGGGAACGTAGGCTTCTTCAGTGCCAGCGTTGTGGCTGTCTGCGTCTCGCCCACTGGAATTTCCCGCGGAGAACCTAGGTGATCCTCCGGCCGGGCCGGCCATCAGAATCTCCGCAGCGGACTCACTACTTTCACACTCGGACTCATTGGAGGAGCCGTCGCACGAGGAGGGGAACAAGTCGAGGGTGGGCTCGTCGGAGTCGAGCGTAGCCACCTGGTCAGCTGTGGCCTGAAGTGCTATAGCGTGCTTGATCCACCGCTGGAGCCGTGAGCGCCCGGAGCGCTTGCGATGGCTCTCAGCGGAGTGAAGGGGTGTCGTGTGGTACGGAACATATGGCTACCGGAGTAAGACTCCAAATGACGATGCACAAAAGTGCGCCACGACACGGGCAAGCAACGCGTCCGTGTCGAGCGGTGCTTCCTGCAACCACGCCGAATCGTCGGCGATGAAGCTAAGGGAACCGAGGAGAATCTCTCCACCGAGTGTCATCATGATGACCGGAAATGAAAATCCACCTACGTCGGAATTTGCAAGACGAGCAACCCCACGATGGACACCAACTGTCGTGGGAATGATCCTGACAATAATACCAGGGGTACGAATGAAGGGGCGAAGCCTAGCTATGGCGCAGGTGTATCACTCGGATTTAGCGAGTTTAGGCCCCTCTCGGAGGAGGTAAAGACCCTACGTCTCATGCCCGGAGGCTTGTGTTTTCTCTGGGGGGTGTTATTACAATGGAGTGCTGAACCCTTATCCAGGAGCTCGGGGGCGGCTTATATAGAGTGCGCCACGACCGGCCGAGCGCCATTACAAGGGCATTAAATGACAGTAACTACGGGAGTTATCTGTAACTGCAGCTCTAACTATCGACGTTAAGGGTAACGGTAGTCGTAACTATGCTTTATGTACAATGTTAAGTCCTCGGCGGTTGGAGCTCCCACGTCGTCCACGTCTCTTCCCTGTCCGAGTGACGGAGTCTGTCCGACTGGAGGGAGGACGCCCAAGTGACTTGATAGATCCGAGTGAATCCTGGTCTGTCGTCCAAGTGCGTCTGTAGTCCTGAGACTTCATCGTCCATGTGCAGCCCTATGTGGGCCTAGGATGTCCACTCGGTGACCCTACCACTAGTAGGTGACCTCATCAGGCACCCTTGAGCTTGTGCCTCTTGGGTGCTTTGGCGCCCTAGACGGTTGGTGGTGTCTCGGAGCTCAATCATTGTGGTGTACAGCTCTGGGCAAGCGTCGAGATCTCCAATTAGGTTGTGGAGATTTCCCCGAGCAATTTGTACGGGTTCTGGTGACCGCCCCCAAGGGTTACCAAAGTGTACGGGTTCGGTGACCGTCCCCAAGGGTTGCTGATTTGTACGGGTTCGGTGACCGCCCTCAAGGGTCCCTTAGTGGAATCACGACATCTTGCATTGTGCGAGGGCTTGAGGAGATTATGATGGCCCTAGTGGCTTCTTAGGGAGCATTGTGCCTCCACACCTCTCCAAACGGAGATTAGTATCCGCAAGGGCTTGAACTTTGGGATACATCGTCATCTCCGAGTGTCTCGGTTATCTCTTACCCGAGCCCTTTACTTATGCACTTTACTTTGTGATAGCCATATTGTTTCTTGTTATATATCTTGCTATCACTTAGTTGTTCATCTTGCTTAGCATAAGTTGTTGGCGCACATAGGTGATCCTAGTTGTTTTAGGTTTTGTGCTTGACATATCAAACGCTAGTTTTATTCCGCATTTGTTCAAGCCTAAACCGTAATTATTTTAAAGTGCCTATTCACCCCCCCCTCTAGGCAACATCCACTTCCTTTCAAATGCCTTTAAGGAGAGGACACCAATACATCGCCGCTACTAGTCAAGTCAAGAAAGACGTTTGCCTTAGAAATAATTCCCTCCTCCATGCATTCACATGGCAGGCCGTCGCCAACCGTCGCACCACTCCACACGCCCATCCGCCGACTGCCATTTAGCCCTCGCCACCATGGCCATCAACCAACAATTGAGTCGCAAGTCCGCGTCCTCTGTCGGAAAAGTTGTGGTCCCACCATCCAAAGCATCTGCACTGGCATCCGAACCCGCATGCCCCTCCGCCACCTTCAGTCTTCTATGTCGTCATCCACACGAAGGAGAATGGCTAGGGTAGCCCGCTTGCCCGATCCACAGACCAGCAACCGAACAACAGAACCCGGCTTCCCCTGCACGAAAAACCTTGCCATCCCAGCCTCCAAGGCTGCCCACAATCACCTTGGCCGCAACATCAGGTGATACTTGCCGACAGTCTCCACTAGCGCGGTGAGCAAGACGGGGCACCTTCGACGACGACACAACATGGGGCTAGGGTTTTTGACCTACCACCCTCCCCCGTGCCTCGCCTCGCAATGGCCCCCCAGGAGAGAGGCGACTGCCCCGCCACTATTGACCACTTCATGGAGAGCCAGAAGCACCGATGCGGGGGGGGGGGGGGGGGGGGGGGGGGAGGGCGGAGGAGAGAAAGTGCGACTAAATCACCTCCAGAGTTGCCCTCGACAGGATGAGGCGAGGGTCATGGTATGTTAATGCTCCTTTCACATCATCTATTATGCTACAATATACTGAATGCAATAAACAGAAATGTCAGACCACACAACGAATTCTAGCGTCTGGGAGCAACCAACTAGTTTATTATTAGGAAAGAAATGATTATCAGTAGTTATAGATGAGCTTGGCAGCAAAAGAAAAAACTGTTGCCGTTGAGTACACTGGAAATATTCTGCAAAATCTCTATCATTGTTTTTTTGCATGACTGGCCTGTGTCATGGGTTGGTAATACGAGTAGTACAGGGCCGAGTGTTTGGTCATGTAAGCCTTTTTTGTGTCATCCTCAGCTCATGTACTGAATCTATATGTGCATGTGTGTTTGCGAGAACTATATGTCGCTCGTACTAGATTCTAATAGGTCTCGCCTCAAGGTTTCGGTGTGGAGGCATTTCCTGGGCCGACATGTTAGGATCTCTGCGCTCGCTGGTTTGGGTCACTGTAGGTTGGTTTTTCTCTTATCTGTTGTACAATAGTTCGTTTTCTTCGGTTTTCAATGATTTCTTTCTTTCCTCCTTCTTTTGTGTGTTTTCTTTATGTTTTTCATCGATTTTCTTCAGTTTTCACTTATTTTTTCTTTCTTTTCATGTGTTTTTGTTTACGGGGTTCCTCGGTTTTTATAGTATTTTTTTTATTTTCTTCTTTATATTTCTGTGTTTTCTTTATGGGTTTTACAGGTTCACATAGGATTTTTTCTTTTCCATTTGTCTTCTATATTTCTTTATATTTTCATTGATTTTGATTTCGGGTTTCGATTCTCTGTATCTCTTACCTTTTTGGGAACGATTAGTTATTTTTTATTTTTTAACACATGTCTACCTTTTTTATACACATTGTACATTGTAGACAATAAGAACATTTTTTATACATGTTAAATATTTGTTAAATACACAATCAACATTTTTTAATATGTTTTGATGTCTACCTTTACATACATTCTTTCCTATACATATGTAAAATATAAACACATTTACATTTTAATATACATAATTAACATTTTTTCTAATATATGTCTTGGTGTTTACTTTTTCCCTACAGATTGTACATTTTCATATACACCTAAAACATTTTTTATATATGTTTAATTTGTTTCTAATAATTAATCTTTTGAACACATGCTTTGAACATTCTTTAAAATACGTGTTAAACATTTTTGAAATGCATTTTTAGCTATTTTTTCAAATGAGACGAAACAGTTTTTTAAAATCACGCTAACATTTTTTGTATGTTCTTTAATATTTTTAAAAATATCACAAACATATGTATGAAACACGTGAACATTTTGTTAAATATAACACACATTTTTTAGAATGGTCCGAACCAGTATATTTGAATTACATGAACCTTTTAAAAAAAATAAACATTTCTAAATGTTTCATATATATTTTTTGAAACATGTGACCATTTTTTAAATGGCACAAAGACTTATTGATACTGTCAACATTTTTGTAAGTTACGCTAACAAACGTTTTATAACGTGTTAACATTTTTCAAATTTGCGTATCATATTTTTTATAAATTAAAATTAATTTTCGAAATATATGTATTTGGAATTTACAAAAAAATAACAACAGAAAAAAAACAAATTCTATTTCTAACAGAAGGTCACGCATACATTTAACTTTTTCCTAATAAGCACGTGCACAAGATTACTAGTAGTAATTACTACTATTAATCAGTTCAATTCTTTGAACTAACATCATGACACGTATTATGTATTGGAGGGAGTATATGCCTAGTTGTTTTTTGTTTTTTGTTTTTTTAGGTGAGTTTTTTCTTCTTCTGAGCTAACGTATACTCAGATGCTTTTTTAGGTGAGTATTTGCCTAGTTCAGATGCTTTTTTTTTTGAGCAACTATCCTAGTTCAGATGCTAGGTTGTGGAGCCAAGCGATTCTGTTTTAATGGGCGGCCCAGCATGAGGGACGCTTCCACGCACTTTTCCTATTTACTGGGACCTCCTATGTGCCGCTTATTGCAGCACACAGTCGATGATTCGCACAGGGGACAGCTGATCTGGGCCGGGCCATTTGCGGTTGCGCGCGACAAAAATTAACAAAAATCTGCGCACAAGATGGGAATCGAACCAGCCACCAGCAGACACGGTTACTTTCCTGCAAATTTAACAGCGTGACTATTGAAGAAGGATTGAGGGAGACAAACAACAGCGGCAAAACTTAACAGCTCCGAAAAATGTATGCGTGAGTTCATTTATTTTTTTATTTTTTTAGGGGGGGGGGGGGGGGGGGGGTGAGGGGGAAAAGTATGCGTGAGTAGGATCGAACACAAGTACAGCTGATCTGGGCCAGCCCATTTGCGGTTGCGCGCGACGAAAAATGAACAAAAATCTGCGCCCCAGATGGGAATCGAACCAGCGACCAGCAGACACGGTTACTTTCCTGCAAATTTAACAACACGACTATTGAAGAACTATTGAAGAAACAAACAACAACGGCAAAACTTACCAGCTCCCAAAAAAGTATGCGTGAGTAGTATCGAACACACGATCTAACGTGAGTGAACGAAGTTCCTACCCACTGTAGTACATACATTTTGTTGTCTAAATCCAGCAGCTCAGTGTATATAAACTATTGGCAGGGAACGATTTTTTTTTTGAAATTTCAAACAGCATTTTTCTTTTTCATAAAAGTCAGCACTTTTTAAAAATCAAACAAAATTTGTAAAGACTCGAACATTTTTTGGCTCAAACATTTTTTGAAAAAAGGAATTTTTTTTAAACGAGTACATTTTTTGAAACTACGAATAAATTTTGAAAATGCGAGTTTCCGAAAAAAACAGGAACAAAAATGGAAAAGACGAACATTTTCTGAATTTATAAACAAGTTTTTCAAAACGCAAACATTTTATGGAATTCCCCAAACATTGTTTACATTTGTGAAAAATATATGAAAAGATAAACGTTTTTGAATTTCACAACAAGTTTTAAAAACATCAATATTTTTTGAAAAACAAGAACATTTTATGAAATTGACCAAACATTTTTTAAGTTTGCGAACAAATTTTGAAAAAATGAACATTTTTCAGAATTTGTGAAAAAAATTGAAAACACGAAGAGTTTTTTGAAAAAGCAATATTTTATGAAATTCCTCAAAGATTTTTTTCAATCTGTGAACAAATTTTGAAAACATGAACCTTGTTGAACTTGTGAACTAAATTTGAAAACAGGAACACTTTCGTAAATTCTTCAATTTTTTTTGAATTTCTGAATAAAACTTCAAAAATTAAAGTGTTTTTAGGAATATATTAATTTTATTTGAATTTTCGAAAATTATTTAAAAATAAATGAACAAATTCCGGAATACTAAACTGTTTTGTAATTTCTGAACAAAATTTGTAAACAAATGATATTTTTTGGAAATTGCAAACATTTTTTAAATTTATGAGCATTTCTTGAAAAAATAAAATAAACTTGAAAATAAAAATAAAAAATAAAAAAGGAAAGAAAAGAAACCGAAAAAATAAAGAAACGAAAAACGAGCGAAAAGAAATTGGAAAAAAATTAAAAAGAAAATACGAAAAGGAAACAGAAAAACAAGGAATTTTTTTGGCTTGGGAACCTCTAGAAAGTTCCAAAACTGGAAAAAACTAACTGCGAATGTTTAACGTGCTGGCCCATCCCGAAACTATCGTCGATCTCTCTGTGCGTCGCCGAGCACTAGCCGCAGTGTGCGGCAAATAGGGATTTCCCCCGTCAATCTGACCCAAATCAATACTCGGGCACAAACAAAACTTTTCCATGTGCCAATGCTCCATCGCGGCTCCTTTCACCTTCACCAATGGCAGAGCGCTGCAACGCAATGGCGTCTCCCCGTGAAGGTAAACGAGCGGAGTAAATGGCAGACAGGACAGGACGCAAAACATATAGATCGAGGTGTTCCGTATATATTAGACATAAGCACAAACTTACACAGAAACAGAACGTGCAGGTGTATTGGTATGGTTAGTACTCCATACCGAGTCGGATTAGTATTAAGAGATAGTCACCGAGTAGTACTGCTCACATTAGTACTGCTCACATACCGAGTCGGATTAGTATTAAGAGATAGTCACTTTAATCTAAATGTTGTTTCTTGCACAATTATTATTTATATTGTATATTAATATGTATAACCGTGTGTAAATACAACATAAATATAAAAAAAGATATGCAAGATTAGTAGTGCGGGGTAGAACCGCGTTGCTAATAGTTAGTAGTAGCGTAGGTACAAAACCATGCTACTGATACGTTAATTACCAGTAGCGCCGGCCTGCCCCACGCTACTGCTAACTGTTAGCTGTAGGCTGTAGCGCTCTAGCAGTAGCGTTGGCACCCAAGCCGGGAGAGAGAGGTCGACTCAAGTAATTTCCCGTCGTCTCCGTCCCTAGACCCATGCAGGCTTCGCCAACAGGGCCTTAGGCGACGGTGAGACGAGGAGGCTGGTGGGAGACCTCCGGCGGCGCGATTGGATCGCCCCGCGGTGGCCCAAAAATGTTATTCATATGTAAACTAATATAATACGTTTTAGAGATATAAAACGTTTTATATCAGTTTACAGTGGGAGTATTTATCAATCATCCAAGGCCAGTTCTGGAAACCAAGCAAAAGCACAATAGTTGAAATTACGTGGATAAGTTGAGGCAATGGCAGATAACAACAAGGTGGCCTATTCTCGATGAGGAATATGACTCGGAATTACCAGGTAAAACTAACGTCTCGATAACACAATAAATAGAGCAATTCTCAAATGCAAAAATGCCGAAGTTGCAACTCAGATGTATCGGGTAAAATTGCTCAGGAGAAATTCGTAAATGAGAATACCATAGATATCCATAAATCCGCGGTGACTAATTTTTTGAAATAAACTTGATAATTAAGCACTTAGTCCTCTCAATTGTTCTGTCATAAGTCACCAAAACATATCTTCTAAATCCCTTTCCTCCTATTGATCCTCAGTGAGAAGCTTATCCGAGCTAGGTTGAGTTCTTTGAGCATGGGTTGGTGATGCATTCGAGTCCCCTTCCTGCTCGATTACCTTCTGTCAACCCTCAATAAAAAAAGCTTATCTAGGATAGGTTGAGGCATTTTAGCAGAGGATGTTGATTCCCCATAAACGATGCATTCTTCCCCGGTCTCATTGATAACAATATGAACCAACATAATAGTCCTCACTGACATGTGTTTACCTAACATCATGGCAAAACAATCCTCATTGGCAACATTAAAGAATTTCTTTTGGATGTTGTCATAGTACCTGGACACGTAATGCTCGTTTTGTTGTTAGCGTTACTTCTCAAATTGCTTGAACATATCCGTCCAAGTTACTATGCCAAAGTTTACGGTCAATTCATAATCAAATACGCCGCTAACTATGATGCTACCTTCATGCAGGCGATCGGTACGACACGCATGCCAAATCTTCAACATAATTGAAATATTGTTGGTATGTGTCATCAGTGACCAGGAGCATTGCATGAGCAATATGTGTATAGGATGTGAGTGGAAGTGGATAGATGAAAGAAGGGCTCTACGCGCCAACAATTTGGTAAGTGCCACCAGCGAGTGTCCTGGCAAAATATTAGGCATGTACTACTATGGTGGATCTTGATTTTAACTAGAAGATTTTGAAATAAAAAAACTCAATTTTAAAGGAAAAACAAGTCTCTTTAAAAAACAAGATGAAATAAAGAAACAAACTAAAGAGTATCAAAAATTGTTTTCCATTAGAGCATGATGATCCGGCTCAAAGAAAAAAAACTTGAACATGATGAGTTGATGACATATCCCATCATCTCTCCCAGAATCCTTCATCAAATACTCCATCGAAGCCGCTCTTTCATGATCAATGGCGTCCGTAGCCTCTTGGTTGATTCGACGCAATTGCACAATTGACTAGTCCTGCTCCAACTCCAAAAATAATCTTAGTTTAAATATGAATATTTTGTCAACATGTTAAACGTAACCACGACAGAAAAAATGTTGTATTGATGTCGTTGGTGTTCCGATGCTCCTCTTGCTTGTTCTTCCAAAAATGGTCAGGATGCTTCTAAATTGCACCATTACCTGATCATGGCGAATGCATCTCAGCCGTCATATCTCCTGCCTGAGCCGATCTCGGCCGTCCGTTTTTCTGGCAGCGCCTGGTAAAAGCCATCTGGCAGAAAACCTAACTCGCCGGTCCTCTCTCCGCTGTCCGCTCCACTGCTTCCGCCGCCACCCTTTCCCCCCGCGCCTCTCCCTCCGCCACCGTTGCCGCGCTCCGCTTCTCCCCCCACGGCACTAGATCACGCCGTCGAGCTCCACCCTCCTCCAATCCCCTCCCCGTGCTCTGCCTCCCACCCCCCCTGGCGCCACGACCTCCAATCCCTAGCGCCGGCGGCGGCCGTGCTTCCGGCGACATCACTGGACAGCGGCGAGGGTGAATAGATAGATAGAGGGAACAAATTAATCGTTCCTCTGGCCAAACTTCCATCCTGCCTCCAGAATGGCAGAGCACTGCAAGATCTCGGCTGCCATTGTAACAGAGGAGAAGTCGTGTGTGCTCAAGGTGGATGGATACTCAAGAACGGCGAGTGCGTGACTTCTGCCCCTTTCAGTGTTGGAGGCCACGACTGGGCCGTGGAATACTATCCTAGCGGTGACATTAAGGATTGTGACGACTTCATATCTCTTTTTCTGCTTCTTCAATCTGCCGATGCCAAAGATGCGAAGGCGAAGTACACGCTCAGTCTACTTGACAAGAATGGAGAACCGGTGCCTTCATACAGCCGTACCTCCAGCGCTATACGCACCTTCTCACGGCAAGTTACGACCTGGGGCTACCGTGAGTTCATCAAGAAGGCTGATCTGGAGGCATCGGCACATCTAAGGGACGACTGTCTCACCATCAGGTGCCATGTCACTGTCATCCAAGGCGAAGAAACAAGAGTTCCTCCAAGCGACCTGCACCGGCATCTCGGCGACCTGCTCAAGAACAAGGATGCAGCAGACCTGACCTTTCAAGTCGGTGGAGAGACATTCTCTGCCCACAAGTGTGTCCTCGCTGCTCGGTCATCCGTCTTCAAAGCGGAGCTCCTCGGTGCCATGAAGGAGAGTTCTGCCACTAGTCCAATTGAAATCATTGACATGGAAGTCGATGTGTTCAAGTCCTTGCTCCACTTCATATACACCGATTCAGTCCCTCCAGTGCTTGATGTGGTGATGGCTGGTCATCTTCTAGTGGCGGCTGACAGGTACAACGTTGGCAGACTGAAGCAGATATGCGAGGAGAAATTGTGCACAAGCATCGATTCCAACATGGTGGCCACCAGTTTGGCTTTAGCAGAGCAGCATGGTTTTCATGGTCTCAAAGATGCTTGTTTCCAATTCCTTGCTTCTCCTTCCAATTTCAAGGCTATGATGGAAAGCGATGGTTATGAGCATCTCAAATCCAGCTGCCCATCTGTTCTCAAGGAGCTCATAGCTAGAATCCTGCCGGCTGAATGGGACGTCGCAAAGGATGCGGTCATGGAAATTTAGTAGTAATGCGTTTGATACTTTTATGCAACCAATTTTATAGTACCATAATGGTTATGCTACTTCTCCATGTATGGCTGCATATATATGTTTAAGAACAAAAATGCTACTTATCAATCAAATTCAATCTACTCACGTGAGTAGAATGGTTAATTTGTTTTCTTGCGAGATGCAAGAAAGTATAGTATTATTTAGACTGCACATCTACACATCTTGCTTATCCATTGTGTGCTAGTTTAACTATTGAGTTGATTACTTCATGCATGCTGATGATGACATTAAGCTGGAAACAGAGTTAGTGCAATCGTTGTTCCAGTGCTCCCATAATAAATGGTCTAAACTCTCGATATTTTTCAGAAAATAGAACTTCAATATCTTCGGCCTTTACACCAACTGAAACTGTTACATATGAGGATACCAAGAGAATCAGTCGAAAATGACCAGATGGCAAGGGCTGATGATGACGCGTCTCGTCATAGCTTACATCACTACTAGAGGCTTGTGTTGCTTCGTTCTCTCGGGATATTAGCACTCATCTGTATTTCTGCACTCACCTTGGGACCTTGGGAAAGTTGTAAAGCTACTACCACGCACCTCCACCTTTTATCTAGACTATCAAATTTTGCATCATCTATTATACAGTTTAAAGCACTAAGCAAAAAAGGAAAAAGAAAAACTACATATAATCCTCAAGCATTGACGATTATATTTTCTTTTAGCTATAGTTCTGACCAGCATTTATTGTTATTTCCCTCTGGATATATAGCCTGTAGTGGATATATAGCCTGTAGTGCAGTTGTGTATTTTGTTTTTCTGGGATGACCATCATGGTTAGCTTTATCATGCTCATCATTTAAGGATTTCACATTAAGCATTTTTATAAATTCTTCCTCTAACGATTGACCACATTTTTCCAAACCATTATTTTCACGAAAGACATTATAAAGGCGAAGCAATTGAGGCAACCTAAATTCCATCTTTTTATAGTTTTCTTTTATAAAACCAAACTAGTGAAAAACAAGAAACTAAAAGATTTAATTGCAAGATCTAAAGATATACCTTCAAGCACTCGCCTCGTCGGCAACGGCGTCAGAAAAGAGCTTGATGTCTACTACACAACTTTATTCTTGTAGACGTTGTTGGGCCTCCAAGTGCAGAGTTTTGTAGGACAGCAACATTTTTTCCTCAAGTGGATGACCTAAGAGCGTCTCCAATAGAAGATGCAAATTTGGAGATGTAAAACTAGGTGTTGGATAATTTACATCATCAAAAAGTGCTTTTTACATCTTCAAAAAAGAGTCAACTCCAACAGATGATGCAAAACGGAGATGTAAAAGAGCAACTCCAATAGAAGATGCAAATGGAGATGTAAAACTATATTCTTCAACTACTATTTCATTTGAAACCTATACTTTAAACATAGCAAATTCAACTAGTACTTCATTTCAAACATAATTCTAATTAATAAAAACATAGCAAACTCAACTACTACTAGTTCAACTTCTACTAGCTCGAGGTACTACATTCAGCTACTACTAGTACTAGTTCGAACTACATCGACTTGAACTACACCGAAGATAAAACTACTCCTCGTCATCAGAGCTTTCGAACTGTTCCTCGTCATCGGGGCTCCTGAACTTCTCCCAGAACGCCTCCTGGTCCGGGTCGTCACAAACCTCCTCCTCCTCCTCCGAGGACTCGACGGGGATCACCATCGAGGGGCCGGCCTCGTCCTTCTTCTTCTTCTTCTTCTTCTTCTGCTCGGCCTCGCGCTTCCAGAAGAACTCCTGCTCGGCCTGCAAATACTCTGGATGCTCGAACCTCGCCATCACCGCCTCGTCGCTATCACCAGGACTGACGACAATCGCAAGCATCTTCTTCTTCTTCTTCTTCTTCTTCTTCTTCTTCTTCTTCTTCTTGTTCGTCGTGATCTCCTCCATGCGAATGCCCCCCCGGCACGAGGAACTCCGCAGCCGCCTGGGTCTTGATCTCCGGGAAGTTGAGGTCTGTCTTCGGCCTCCCGGCACGCCACACCGCCACGTTGTAGGCACGCGTGGCCTCGTCGACGGTGGGGTACGTGCCGAGCCAAAAGCGGCGGCCGGCATCGGAGAACTCCACCCCGAAGTTGCCGGAGGGCTTTGCCCTCATGCCGAAGAAACCCCCCTTGCCCTTCGGGGTCTTCCTCGGCGGCATGGCGACGATGCGGTGGGGCGGCGCGGTGCGGTGGGGGCGATGAATCGGCGGCAGGGCGGTGCAGCGGGGGTGGTGTGGTGCGGTGGGGGCGGCGGTGCGGTGTGGGCGGTGGCCTGGCGGCGAGGGCGACGAATCGGTCGGCGGGGGTGATGAATCGGGCGACGTGGGCAGGGCGATGTGGTGCGGGCAGCTGGGCAACCAATCTGGCGGCGAGGCGATGGAGCTGGCGGGGGGGGGGGGGCTGGATCTTGTGAGGGGGCAGGCCGGCGGGCGGTGGGCAGTCGCCGGATGAAACGTCTCCAACGTATCTATAATTTTTTGCTTGTTCCATGCTGTTATATTATCATTCTTGGATGTTTTACAATCACTTTATAGTCACTTTATATCATTTTTTGGGACTAACCTATTGACATAGTGCCGAAGTGCGAGTTGTTGTTTTTGCTTATTTTTACTTCACAGAATAGCAATACCAAACGGAGTCCAATCGCGACGAAACTTTTTGGAGAATTTTTTTGGGCCAGAAGACACCCAGTGGGCCAAAGAAGTCCCAGAAAGGTGGGCTGTGGAGAGCACAACCCACCTGGGCACGCCAGGGGCCCCCGGCACCTTGATGGGTTGTGCCCTCCACGGGGCCCCTCTCCACCGCCTCTGATGCCTATAAATTCCCAAATATTCCAGAAACTCTAAGGGAGTTGACGAAAAACACATCCAGCCGCCGCAAGTTCTAGAGCCTCAAGATCCAATCTAACACCATCACGGAGGGGTTCATCATCCTCATTGTTGCCTCTCTGATGATGCGTGAGTAGTCCACCATAGACCTACGGGTTCGTAGGCAGTATCTAGATGGCTTCCTCTCTCTATCTCTCTTTTGATTCTCAATACAATGGTCTCTTGGAGATCTATTTGATGTAAACTTTTGCGGTGTGTTTGTTGGGATCCGATGAATTTTGAGTTCATGATCAGTTTCTATCCATGAATATTATTTGAGTCTTCTTTGATCTCTTATATGCATGATTACTTATAGCCTCTTATTTCTTCTTCGAATCTTTGGTTTAGTTAGGCCAACTAGATCGATTTTTCTTGCCATGGGAAGAGGTGCTTTGTGATGGGTTCGATCTTGCAGTGTCCTTTCCCAGTGACAGAAGGGGCAGCAAAGCACACATGTATCGTTGCCATTAAGGATAAAAAGATGGGGTCTATTCCTACATGAATATATCTTGTCTACATCATGTCATCGTTCTTATTGCATTACTCCATTTTTCCATGAACTTAATACACTAGATGCATGCTGGATAGCGGTCGATGTGTGGAGTAATAGTGGTAGATGCAGGCAGGAGTCGGTCTACTTATCTTGGACGTGATGCCTATATAATGATCATCGCCTTGGATATCGTCATGATTATTTGATCTTCTATCAATTGCCCAACAATAATTTGTTCACCCACCGTGTGCTATACTCATGAGAGAAGCCACTAGTGAAACCTATGGCCCCCGGGTCTACTTTTCCAACATATTGCTTTCCGATATATCCTTTTGCTTCTTTGTTTTCAGATCTACTATTCCAAAAACACAAAAATATATTGTTGCACTTTTTATTTGCCCTTTTTATTTTGTGTTCTTGAGAGATCTATCTCTCCAATCTATCATATCCTAATCTATCTTTTTACCGTAGAGAGATTGACAACCTCTCTTTCGCGTTGGGTTGCAAGTATTTGTTATTTGTGTGCAGGTGCTGCTTATTAGGTGGTGGTGATCCTCCTACTGGTTCGATACCTTGGTTTCATAACTGAGGAAAATACTTACCGTCGCTGTGCTGCATCATCCCTTCCTCTTTGGGAAAATACCGACGGAGTCTCAAGCCAAGTCACCTGATGGCGGCGGTGCGGTTGGAGGTCGGATGAAGAAGGAAGGGGAAGATAAATGAAGCGACGGTTGGGCGGTTGGCGGGCAGACGGAAATTTACATCTCCTGAAGTTGGAGATGCAAATTTGCACCGCGAAGTGCTATAGGATACATCTCTGGGAGGTGGAGATGTAATTTTTTTTGCATCTACATCATCTGTTGGAGCAGTGTTTTTGGACCTCGAAGATGCAAAAGGTGGTTATTTTTGCATCTACATCTTCTATTAGAGATGCTCTAAGGTTTATCAATCTGTGGGAGCTATAGGATGAAGATGGTCTCTCTCAAACAACCATGCAATCAAATACAAGAAATCTCTTGTGTCCCCAACACACCCAATACAATGGTAAATTGTATAGGTGCACTAGTTCGGTGAAGAGATGGTGATACAAGTGTAGTATGGATAGTAGATATAGGTTTTTGTAATCTGAAAATATAAAAACAGCAAGGTAATAAGTATTAACAGCGAGCAAAACAGTATATTAATGCTTGGAAATAAGGCCTAGGGTTCATACTTTCACTAGTGCAATCTCTCAACAATGCTAACATAATAGAATCATATGATCATCCCTCAACGAGCGACAAAGAATCACTCCAAAGTTTATAAGTAGTGGAGAACATAAGATGAAATTGTTGTAGGTAGTAGAACCACCTCAAAGTTATCCTTCCCGATCAATCTATTGAGCTATTCCTATAGGTGTCACAAACAACCCTAGAGTTCGTACGAAAATAACACCATATGATACATATTAATCAACCCTAATGTCACATAGATACTCCAATGTCACCACAAGTATTGTAACACCCTGGTTTTCGCTCCTGTTTTTTTTCTCTGCGGGATTTGACTCCCGTCTTTTTTCTCGGTGTTATCGGATTTCTCTAGCTCTTGGGTATGTGAAGATGGTCATCTAGCCTTGCCTTCCCTATCCAACCAGAGATTCTCTCCAGTCCAACCTTGCCACCCAAGCTACCTTCTCGAGATTCTGCCACCGAAACCCTACTCTCCGATCTATCGGAGGGGAAACCCTAATCTCTTCAGTTACAAAGGAACCTCAATTTCCTTTGATCTGTTGCCTCCCAAACTTTTCCCAGTGATCATCCTTTATCTATAAACCCTGGATATACAAAAATATTGCCAAGTCTTTTGCAATATTTTTCATTTATAATTAATTCCTTTTTCTGCCAGTTAAAGGAATTAAATCCAGGAAAATATCTATCTATCTCCAAAGTTCATGAAAACTTGTGGAGATATTTTTTGTGATCATATTGAGCTCCCATAAAAATATTGGCAATAATTAAATAAGGGAAATTGCCTTTTCCTATTTAATGCCAATATTGCATTTTTGGGCACTTTCTAAAGGAACTACCATTTTGGTAGCCAGGAAAAATCCCAAATAAATTGTGGAGCTTCTCCTATCCATATCTTGACCATTCCACCAAGAACCCAAGTTCCATAGTTCAAATTTTGAGCACAACATCAATTTGCAAATTTTGTCCAGTGGGGCAATTTGCAAAGGAAGTGCATTATTCATTTATCTATTTGAGCTGAAACTTTTCATGGTGGTTAACATTGCTAAATCACTCATGGAAACCAAAAACCAGCTCAATCCCTCTATCCATTATCCCATAGCATTTTTCCTAAGTTTCTGTCCATTTGGAACCTCTGTGAAGGAAGTATCACTTTGGTATTCTTGAATGAGCTGAAACTTTGCCAGTATCTTCATGTATTCAAATCACCTCCCTCCACCAAATTTCAGCCCAATTAATTTAGCCATTTTTGCCCAGCATCATTATCTTCATTTCTGTTCAGTTTGCCAATTTGTAAAGGAAGTGGTAGCTACGTTGATCTAATTGAGGTGAAATCTTGTGTACAGAGTGACCTCAGTAGATCATGGCTCCACCCCAAAAACCAGCACCCTTCACCAGGCCAGTCTCCCCCACCCCTCTCCAAACACCTTCTGTTCAGATGGGAAATCAGCTCAAATCAGTCAGCTCCTGCCCCCACATCCATCCAAAACCCTCACAGGTCAACTCACTAGCCTTAGATACATCTAGTGGACAAGGTCCCAGGGCCATTTAATGCCCCGGACACACGGTGCCCGTGGTGACCACGGGAGAGCACGCCAAAATGGTGCTCTGCGTGCTGACCGCGTCTGGTCACGTCGGCAAGCGAGCTCCGGCGTGTCCGGGTGTGTCCTACGGCTCCCCCGCGTCCACGTAGCCCCTATCCAGCACTTTCCCCCTTCTCTCCCTTCCTCCTCGCGCCATGGCGATCGCCACCAAGGTGCTGTCCGCCCGTGACTCGTCGTCGTCGCCTTCCTCTCCGTCTTCTTCCTCCCCGAGCTCTCCCGAAGCCCCTGCGAGCTTCTCCACCCTCCCAGAGCCCTTGCCGACATCGCCTCCTTCCTCCGCATGTCGCCGGAGCTCCAGGGCGACGATAGGAACGCCATGACGACCGTCCCTATCCACCTGCTCGGCCGGCTATAAAAGCCGCGGCCCGAGCCCTCCCCGAGCACCACCAGCACCCGTGGCCCCCTCCTCTCCCTTCTAGATCCTCCCCTGCCCGAAGGAGCATGCTCCGGTGCCCGAATCCCTCCCCACAGCCGCCATTGTTGCCGCCGGCCTCGACTCAAATTCGGGTCGACCGGGCTTCCCCTCTTCCTCTAAACCACCCCAGAGATCTTCCCCAGCCACCTCGAAGCTTCCCACCACCCCAGGCCATCTCCTCCGCCGCCGTGCCGTGCTCCCCATCACGGCCGACGCCACCGTCCGCCACAGCCGAGGCCCCGCTCGCTCCAGCACTCCCCGACGGCCGCAAGGCCCACAGGTGGATGCGGCTCGCTCCCCTGGTCACTCCGGTGGCCGCAGCATCGCCGGTGGTGGCCTGAGCCGCCCGGACAGACGCCGGCGCCGAGCACCTCCTCGGCGGGGCACGCGAGCGGGAGGATGAAGGAGACCTGCTAGGCGGGCCCCGCGTGTCGGTGACAGCAGCCGCTGCCCACGTGGATAAGTGGAAGCGCCCCAGTCCATTTACGCTTTCTCCGTGGGAAAGCGTATTTTGTCGGAGTGCGCGCCTGGCTGTGCTGCCAAGGGCCCCTCTGTGATTATTTTTCTTACAGATAGGTCCTTGACAGAGAAACCCTTATAACTTTGTATTCGTAACTCCGATCGAGGTGAATCCAACGCTCACGTCTTCAGTGCGTCGAGCCCGTTCCGATAAGGTCACTTTCATAATGTTTACACATTCTAAAAATGACCATTTTGCCCTTGCCTCTAATCAGCCCTCTTCGAGAGAGAACGGTTTCCGGCGATCCTTTCCGCGGACTCTCCGCACTTCTTCCCGGAGTATTCTTCGACCCCAGGCAAGCCGACCATCTGATATATGCCCTAAAGCATTGCTCTGTGTTATTCTCGCATGTTTAATTAATGATTATTCCTATGATAGAAATAATTAAACTTCTGTTAGATTGCACTCACTGTTTACATTACTTTCATTTACTTGCTACATAATAATTCAAAGTAAACTAATTTAATGCCTAGTTGATGCCATCTCAAGTTATTGTGATAAACCTCCATGCTTGCTAAATGAAACCTAGTCGGTTGATCTAGAGTCACCTGTCCGGACTTATTCGTGCAACCACATTTGCCGGTATGGGACGGCCTTGACATGGTCTGATCGCGTGCTCTTTCACCGGTACCACCCGACAGGGAAGGTTATGCGTGTGCGCTACCCTGGCCCGGTAGGCGGCGATAATATTGTGAGCCCAGTTGAGTTATATGGTACCAGGTCCCCGTTTGGGACAGTTTAGTTTGGCCACGACGGTGGCAGGTGTCACGAGGTGACACAAGGGCCACCCAGGGCAGGACTCTGGGGGAGGATGATTTCCGGTGGTACGGTGGAGGAGTCACGGGTTAGGCAGGTTTCGTTGGAGCAACGCTGGTCCACCCGAATGGGATCACGAGGCCAGATGCTTCATGGTGTGGGTAAAGTGCGCAACCTCTGCAGAGTGTAAAATCTATTCGAATAGCCGTGTCCACGGTATTGGACAGTCCGTCCAGACCTCGCTAGTTGGTCAACCATAACAGTGATAATGATGATGGAAGAACTTGTCTTATGCCCTGAAGTACTCAGTGGATCATGGATGTTCTGAGGGTTGTAAGGCAACCCAGAAGAGAGTAAGCTAGATCTGGTTTGGATTGGATCCTGAGAATGTTCGGAGTATGGATTATTTACTTGCCATGCCTTACTTTACTTTAGTAGTATCACACTGTATAATCCTGTTACAACATAGTGATTAATATTGCTAGATAGGTATGTTATGCCATGATAGTTAATATTGCTCTAATATCAAATGCATGCTTGAATGCCATGGATTGCTTTGCTTGGTGTATATGTTAGTTTGGTTTGCTTGCGAGTACATTCAAAAGTACTCAGCGGCCTTTAACATGGCCAGGTTCACATAAGGATCCGTCGTCCGTCGTCGAGGAGCCGGAGCGTTCGCGGGCTAGGAGAGTAACCCAGTCAGATCCCTGTGGATTGGAGCCGCACCAAGACTATGCTGCCTTAGATAGAGCTTTTCCGCTGCCATCACTCTTGTAATATATCTTGTAAGACTTATATAACCATTAATAGAAATGCCTGTGTTCACGATACTTTTTGTAAACGCGCATGCCAGAGTGATTTCCTGGGCTGGTATGCGTGGCGACCGTCTGGCTACAGTGGTAATCAGGCGGGGCGCCACAACGGATGGTATCAGAGCAGCCAGGCTGACTATAGGTTACCCTAGCCAGACTTCATTGTCCTGTGCTCAGTAGAAGGCCCAGATGGATTTCAGCCATCTTTGCCCACCTGGCACGGCTACTATTGATCATAAGGCAACCCCATAGGTCTTTGGCTTCATCAGACCCCCAACTCTTGTGGCCTTTGCCTCCGGTGTGAAATGCTCACACCCGGCAACGACCCGTGAGCCCTGAAACCCTTAGGTAAACCAGATATCCTTACCCTGCTTGCTAGCCATGGCATTTCTCTTCTTACTCTAGTTTCTTTTGGGAAACGCTTATAAATTCTATCTCTCCTCGACAACCTTAGGAACGTTGACTAAGCCACTTTGGCTATGGTCCTGCGTCGAGTGTGATGCTCCCTAAGGAAGTAGTAGGAGCTTGACACCAGTGCTACCAGGAGCATTGTGTGGTTTCGCTTCTAAATCCTTAGAGGTGCATCGAGTGCGCTATAATAGTTATACTAGTGGATCCCTGGCCACGTGTGTAAGGTCCGCAACATTTGAGCTTTATTTGCTTTTTGGTTTTTCGCGGTTCTTGTTTCTTTTGTCGATTCCGTCTCTCCGCTCTGACTGGATCCATCCGCAAGTGCCGTCAAGAAGACCAGCATACAACTTGGATAATACCCAATAATCCAGATTCAACAAAAGTCAAGCCATGCCAACTGCCTAATATTCAGAACAGCAACCTCGGATCTGTCAAGAACGAAGAATGGGTCAGAAGCAAAATATGTGTGCAACGGACAAGGCCAGAATATACCTGAGAGAGTTGGCCTCAGAACCGATCATACCCGAGGAGCAGTCAAATGAGCTACCAAGAATGAACACCAGTAAGGACAAATTATTCCGTCCGCGATACAGGGATTATTTCAGTCAGTAAAGTGAACCCTGAGTCTTCTCTCAATGGACCCAAGAATCATTTATTACCCACAGAAGACATATTTTAAGAATGTGAAGGTGCTGAGAGCAACAACTAAATTCTGGATTAATTGTGAACATGAAGTCTGCATCAGTTGTGCAGTCTTTACAGCAACAATGAGCAGACCAGCAGAAGGACAAGCGATGTGCGTGACCAATGGAAAATCTTCAGACAAGGTATGGCCTATATCAAGTTTGGCTCCGCCATGGGCAAAATTCCGGATACTTCGGAAGGAAGCCAGAATCGGCCATAAATCCGACTGCGTACACAGTGAAAGGCTTCTGATATAAGGAACCCAACCTTCCTCCGCAAGCTACCGAGAAGAAGCTTACGACACCAGACTCCCAATCTTCCTCACTACACCACTTGGTGCAAAAATCTTCTGGGATACGGTAACCCCCATCTTCCACAACGTGCTACCGCGGAAAACTTCCGGCATAAGGCACCTGACCTTCCGCAGTAAGCCACATGAAGGAAAGCTTTTAAGGCACGGTACCCAGCCTTCTTCAGCACGCTATCTTGGCAGAAGCTTCGAGCATAAGGAATTCTGTCTTCTTCAACACGCCATCGCGCCTACAACAAGCTTGTCAGGAGCACGAACTAGTCTGGACACACATCCGCCTCAGAACTCAGTGGTTATGAAAGGATTTACCCTACCGGCATGTGTTGTGAGCATGCAGTCCAGTGGATCAGTTCATGCGAGCCACTCGTACACGGGAATGACTGTGTTCAGAGAAACATTGGCCCTATGTTGAAAGGAAGAACATGAGCACAGCAACCCTTACGAGAGATGCAAGAGTAAGTTGTGAGAACAAGCCCGACAAGCCGGGAAAACAATCAAGGAGCCATGCTCGTAGGTCATTACAGATCCATCAAAGAATCCCCAAGAACAAAGAAGTGGTGGACAAACAACCTCTGTGACGGTCAACAAGATACAGTTTCACGGACAGAGTGGTATTACCAATCCTTGTCAGGCTCTTGCATATACGGCCACAACAATGCAGCCAGCATGCCGCACTCATCATGAATATGGGCCATCAACCAAGATAAAAGGCTATGCTCCGAAAGATACACCAGATGATAACAATACTATGCTTAGCTCAGTGGTCACAACAAGGACTACATATGCTATATACGACAGAGCCATCTCAACAAGCGACAGAGTTTGAAACAAGACATTCAGATAGAGTGACTCAGAGCACATCAGCATCAACAACTCGTAGACATCATGATGTCATTGGAATAAGAGATTACTGCCTATGATTACTTTGTGATCATGCCTGACATTTGACTTGAGGATATGGCAGCAATAGCTCGGTCATATTATTCCTTGGATTGTGGAACACCTAGGACAAAGTCAGAATGCCTAAGGCAGAGAGAAACATCAGTATGGGACCCACAGCCAGACTGAGCATTCTGACATAGCAAAAAGGAAAGCCACTCCCACTCACTCGAGGCCATACGAGCACGTAGGCCTTGTACCAGGAAAGGAGGTCTTGCCCATAACAGTCGGGGTACGAAGCATTACAATAAAACCCGAAGCAGTTACTTCCAGGCCTTGGAAATCGAGTTGTCTGTTGGTACTACTCGCTACCCCACCCAGCAATACCACTACCAGGACAAAAGGTACACCTGACAGGAAAGAGAAGAATTCAAGGAAACTGTGTGAAAAGACAACACATGGCCCATCAGAAAAGACAGTTAAAAGGGTCAGTGAACAAACGAAGACAAGACCGCTGATGGATCCAAGTCGCACACAGGTAAGTCCCCCTTAACACGGGAGGTAAGCCCGGAAATCTCGAGGACGAGATTTTCTTAAGGGGGGTAGGTTTGTAACACCCTGGTTTTCGCTCTTGTTTTTTTTCTCTGCGGGATTTGACTCCCATCTTTTTTCTCGGTGTTATCGGATTTCTCTAGCTCTTGGGTATGTGAAGATGGTCATCTAGCCTTGCCTTCCCTATCCAACCAGAGATTCTCTCGAGTCCAACCTTGCCACCCAAGCTACCTTCTCGAGATTCTGCCACCGAAACCCTACTCTCCGATCTATCGGAGGGGAAACCCTAATCTCTTCAGTTACAAAGGAACCTCAATTTCCTTTGATCTGTTGCCTCCCAAACTTTTCCCAGTGATCATCCTTTATCTATAAACCCTGGATGTACAAAAATATTGCCAAGTCTTTTGCAATATTTTTCATTTATAATTAATTCCTTTTTCTGCCAGTTAAAGGAATTAAATCCAGAAAAATATCTATCTATCTCCAAAGTTCATGAAAACTTGTGGAGATATTCTTTGTGATCATATTGAGCTCCCATAAAAATATTGGCAATAATTAAAAAAGGGAAATTGCCTTTTCCTATTTAATGCCAATATTGCATTTTGGGCACTTTCTAAAGGAACTACCATTTTGGTAGCCAGGAAAAATTCCAAATAAATTGTGGAGCTTCTCCTATCCATATATTCACCATTACACCAAGAATCCAAGTTCCACAGTTCAAATTTTGAGCACAACATCAATTTGCAAATTCTGTCCAGTGGGGCAATTTGCAAAGGAAGTGCTTTATTCACTTATCTATTTGAGCTGAAACTTTTCATGGTGGTTAACATTGCTAAATCACTCATGGAAACCAAAAACCAGCTCAATCCCTCTATCCATTATCCCATAGCATTTTTCCTAAGTTTCTGTCCATTTGGAACCTCTGTGAAGGAAGTATCACTTTGGTATTCTTGAATGAGCTGAAACTTTGCCAGTATCTCCATGTATTCAAATCACCTCCCTCCACCAAATTTCAGCCCAATTCATGTAGCCATTTTTGCCCAGCATCATTATCTTCATTTCTGTTCAGTTTGCCAATTTGTAAAGGAAGTGGTAGCTACGTTGATCTAATTGAGGTGAAATCTTGTGTACAGAGTGATCTCAGTAGATCATGGCTCCACCCCAAAAACCAGCACCCTTCACCAGGCCAGTCTCCCCCACCCCTCTCCAAACACCTTCTGTTCAGATGGGAAATCAGCTCAAATCAGTCAGCTCCTGCCCCCACATCCATCCAAAACCCTCACAGGTCAACTCAGTGGCCTTTGATACATCTAGTGGACAAGGTCCCAGGGCCATTTAATGCCCCGGACACGCGGTGCCCGTGGTGACCACGGGAGAGCACGCCAAAATGGCGCTCTGCGTGCTGACCGCGTCTGGTCGCGTCGGCAGACGAGCTCCGGCATGTCCGGGTGTGTCCTACGGCTCCCCCGCGTCCACGTAGCCCCTATCCAGCACTTTCCCCCTTCTCTCCCTTCCTCCTCGCACCACGGCGATCGCCGCCAAGGTGTTGTCCGCCCGTGACTCGTCGTCGTCGCCTTCCTCTCCGTCTTCTTCCTCCCCGAGCTCTCCCGAAGCCCCTGCGAGCTTCTCCACCCTCCCAGAGCCCTTGCCGACATTGCCTCCTTCTTCCGCGTGTCGCCGGAGTTCCAGGGCGACGATAGGAACGCCACGACGGCCGTCCCTATCCACCCGCTCGGCCGGCTATAAAATCCGCGGCCCGAGCCCTCCCCGAGCACCACCAGCACCCGCGGCCCCCTCCTCTCCCTTCTAGATCCTCCCCTGCCCGAAGGAGCATGCTCCGGTGCCCAAATCCCTCCCCACGGCCGCCATTGTTGCCGCCGGCCTCGACTCAAATTCGGGTTGACCGGGCTTCCCCTCTTCCTCTAAACCACCCCAGAGATCTTCCCCAGCCACCTCGAATCTTCCCACCACCCCAGGCCATCTCCTTCGCTGCTGTGCCGTGCTCCCCATCACGGCCGACACCATCGTCCGCCACAGCCGAGGCCCCGCTCGCTCCGGCACTCCCCGACGGCCGCAAGGCCCACAGGTGGATGCGGCTCGCTCCCCTGGTCACTCCGGTGGCCGCAGCATCGCCGGTGGTGGCCTGAGCCGCCCGGACAGACACCGGCGCCGAGCCCCTCCTCGGCTGGGCACGCGAGCGGGAGGATGAAGGAGACCTGCTAGGCGGGCCCCGCGTGTCGGTGACAGCAGCCGCTGCCCACGTGGATAAGTGGAAGCGCCCTAGTCCGTTTACGCTTTATCTGTGGGAAAGCGTATTTGTCGGAGTGCGCGACCGGCTGTGCTGCCAAGGGCCCCTATGTGATTATTTTTCTTACAGATAGGTCCTTGACAGAAAAACCCTTATAACTTTGTACTCGTAACTCCGATCGAGGTGAATCCAACTCTCACGTCTTCAGTGCGTCAAGCCCGTTCCGATAAGGTCACTTTCATAATGTTTACACATTCTGAAAATGACCATTTTGCCCTTGCCTCTAATCAGCCCTCTCCGAGAGAGAACGGTTTCCGACGATCCTTTCCGCGGACTCTCCGCACATCTTCCCGGAGTATTCTTCGACCCCAGGCAAGCCGACCATCTGATATATGCCCTAAAGAATTGCTCTGTGTTATTCTCGCATGTTTAATTAATGATTATGCCTGTGATAGAAATAATTAAACTTCTGCTAGATTGCACTCACTGTTTACATTACTTTCATTTACTTGCTACATAATAATTCAAAGTAAACTAATTTAATGCCTAGTTGATTCCATCTCAAGTAATTGTGATAAACCGCCAGGCTTGCTAAATGAAACCTAGTCGGTTGATCTAGAGTCACCTGTCCGGACTTATTCGTGCAACCACATTTGCCGGTATGGGACGGCCTTGACTTGGTCTGATCGCGTGCTCTTTCACCGGTATCACCCGACAGGGAAGGTTATGCGTGCACGCTACCGTGGCCCGGTAGGCGGCGATAATCTTGTGAGCCCAGTTGAGTTATATGGTACCAGGTCCCTGTTTGGGACAGTTTAGTTTGGCCACGACGGTGGCAGGTGTCACGAGGTGACACAGGGGCCACCCAGGGCAGGACTCCGAGGGAGGATGATTGCCGGTGGTACGGTGGAGGAGTCACGGGTTAGGCATGTTTCGTTGGAGCAACGCTGGTCCACCCGAATGGGATCACGAGGCCAGGTGCTTCATGGTGTGGGTAAAGTGCGCAACCTCTGCAGAGTGTAAAATCTATTCGAATAGCCGTGTCCACGGTATTGGACAGTCCGTCCAGACCTCGCTAGGTGGTCAACCGTAACAGTGATAATGATGATGGAAGAACTTGTCTTATGCCCTGAAGTACTCAGTGGATCATGGATGTTCTGAGGGTTGTAAGGCAACCCAGAAGAGAGTAAGCTAGATCTGGTTTGGATTGGATCCTGAGAATGTTTGGAGTATGGATTATTTACTTGCCATGCCTTACTT
Organism: Elymus sibiricus; assembly: GCA_039707655.1. NCBI lineage: Eukaryota > Viridiplantae > Streptophyta > Magnoliopsida > Poales > Poaceae > Elymus > Elymus sibiricus. The sequence goes on from CM077671.1 coordinate 441,783,155, forward strand.
TACTTTAGTAGTATCACACTGTATAATCCTGTTACAACATAGTGATTAATATTGCTAGATAGGTATGTTATGCCATGATAGTTAATATTGCTCTAATATCAAATGCATGCTTGAATGCCATGGATTGCTTTGCTTGGTGTATATGTTAGTTTGGTTTGCTTGCGAGTACATTCAAAAGTACTCAGCGGCCTTTAACATGGCCAGGTTCACATAAGGATCCGTCGTCCGTCGTCGAGGAGCCGGAGCGTTCGCGGGCTAGGAGAGTAACCCAGTCAGATCCCTATGGATTGGAGCCGCACCAAGACTATGCTGCCTTAGATAGAGCTTTCCCGCTGCCATCACTCTTGTAATATATCTTGTAAGACTTATATAACCATTAATAGAAATGCCTGTGTTCATGATACTTGTTGTAAACGCGCATGCCAGAGTGATTTCCTGGGCTGGTATGCGTGGCGACCGTCTGGCTACAGTGGTAATCAGGCGGGGCGCCACAAGTATCCATGGGTTAATTATTTGAAATGCATCAAACAATTTCAGATTCATCATGTTCAATCCAACATAATGAACTTCAAAGAGTACCCAAGATTTCTATCGGAGAAAGTAGGATGAAAACCTGCATCAACCCATGTGCATAGATCCCCCAAGGTCACCGGAATTCGCAAGTTGATGCCATAACATATATAAGGTGAATCAATAGAATACCCCATTGTCACCACGGGTATCCACATGCAAGACATACATCTAGTGTACTCAAACCCAAAGTATTCAATCCAACATAACGAGATCTCAGAGGGAAAGATTCAATTCATCACATCAAGTTAGCAAGGGAAGAACAACATATGATCCAACTATATTAACAAAGCTCATGATACATCAAGATTGTGACATCTCAACAACACGAGAGAGAGAGAGAGAGAGAGAGAGAGAGAGAGAGAGAGAGAGAGAGAGAGAGATCACATAGCTACTGGTACATACCCTCATCCCCGATGGTGAACTACGCCCTCCTCCTCATGGACACCGCCGGGATAATGAAGATGGCCTCCGGTGATGATTGCCCTCTCCGGCAAGGTGCCGGAACAGGGCTTCAAATGAGTTTTCCTTGGTACAGAGGCTCGCGGCGGCGGAGATGAAGTATGCGACTCAATTGAGAAAATAAAAATGAAATAATAAAAGAAATCTGCTAATTGGATTTCTGTCAAACTCCCTATGAAATGCTTGATAAAGAAATTCGGAAAACATAATATGTTAAATTTGCAATGAAAAATAAAAATAGCAAAGTACTTTGCATATGAAATACACCATAAAAGGCCAAATTTAGTTATAGTTTACTTGAAATTTAGAATAAGATATAGAAGGAGTCAACATTTTTTGTTTCATAAGAAATCCATATGAGATCCTAAAATACGTAAATTCGGAATAAAGTATGGATACCGTAGTACTAATTGGATAAAAAATACAGCTTGTGTCATACATGAACTTCGTCATAAGAGTATAACATAGCTATTTGGTTTAAAAATTCAAATTAACATTGAGTTTCCAAGAGGATGATTTTAGATAATTTTTTTTCTAAAAGATTCAAAAGAAGCATCATAACCAAATGTTCCCCAATATCTGTTAATTGCATAGCAACAATAAAAGCATTCAATTTTAGGCAACAAGAAAGTATTTAGTCAAAATGGATACTTCTATACAAAAAATTGGTTAAGTAAATATGGTTTGCCCAGCAAAAGAGTAATATGCTATGCCTTTTCGTCTCTATTTTTTATAATACTATCACCGACAACATATTTAGTATAATGACTACTGATAGTTGTGTATACTAAATTTAAATTTAGAAAAAAGAAACTAGAAAAAAGGCTTTCATATGAAATACATTTTTCATATATAATATTTTAATGAGATTTCGTTGTATGAAGTATTAGTATTTGGATTAATAATATGAGCATTAAAAATATTTGATTATTGTATAGTTGTCGAATGCATGATGCATATTAAGGTGGATTATTTCTCATGCATGCTGGCATGACGATTTCGTCCTGTTTATGATGGCATGTTGAGTTGGCGGAACTGCATGTTGAGAAAATTGGTGGTATTGGGGGATCAACTATTTATGTACATATAGGATATAGCCGCACAAGTTCGTCGGTATGCTATTTCTTTGTCCTTCTACTATGACATACCAAGAACTTTCTAACACACTTAATGGAAATATTTTCAGTGAGGTCCAACAATGTTCTCTCAAGATATACATTTTGGTATAGTCATTTCATGTGTTTTGAATGATGTACTATCTACTAATTGTTGGAAATATGCCCTAGAGGCAATAATAAAATGGTTATTATTATATTTCCTTGTTCATGATAATCGTTTATTATCCATGCTATAATTGTATTAATTGGAAACACTGATACATGTGTGGATACATAGACAACACTGTGTCCCTAGTATGCCTCTAGTAGACTAGCTTGTTGATCAAAGATGGTCAAGGTTTCCTAGCCATAGACATGAGATGTCATTTGATAATAGGATCACATCATTAGGAGAATGATGTGATGGACAAGACCCAAACTATGAACGTAGCATATGATCGTGTCAGTTTATTGCTATTGTTTTCTGCATGTCAAGTATCTGTTCCTATGACCATGAGATCATGCAACTCACTGATACCGGAGGAATACCTTGTGTGTATCAAACGTCACAACGTAACTGGGTGACTATAAAGATGCTCTACAGGTATCTCCGAAGGTGTCTGTTGAGTTGGCATGGATCAAGACTGGGATTTGTTACTCCGTATGACGGAGAGGTATCTCAGGGCCCACTCGGTAATACAACATCACAATGAGCCTTGCAAGCAATGTGACTAAAGTGTTAGTCACGGGATCTTGTGTTACAGAACGAGTAAAGAGACTTGCCGGTAACGAGATTGAACTAGGTATAGAGATACCGACGATCGAATCTCGGGCAGGTAACATACCGAAGAACAAAGGGAACAGCGTACGGGATTAACTGAATCCTTGACATAGAGGTTCAACCGATAAAGATCTTCGTATAATATGTAGGAACCAATATGGGCATCCAGGTCCCGCTATTGGTTATTGACCGTAGAGGTGTCTCGGTCATGTCTACATAGTTCTCGAACCCGCAGGGTCTGCACACTTAAGGTTCGGTGACGTTTCGGTAGTATAGAGTTATGTATGGTGGTGACCGAAGGTTGTTCGGAGTCCCGGATGAGATCCTGGACGTCACGAGGAGCTCCGGAATGGTCAGGAGGTAAAGATTGATATATAGGAAAGTGGTGTTTGAACTCCGGAAAGGTTTTGGGCATTTCCGACAGTGTACCGGGAGTGACGAATGGGTTCCGGGGGTCCACCAAGTGGGCCCACCACACTCCAAGTGGGTCACATGGGCCTGAGGGTGGCGCACCAGCCCCTGGTGGGCTGGGCGGCCGGCCCAAGATGGCCTATGCGGCTGGACTTGTGGGAAAGGGAAAGTCCAAGTGGGGAAGGGAAGGAGTCCTACTAGGAGTAGGATTGGAGGTGGACTCCTCCACCTCCACCTCCTTCGGCCGACTCCTAGGAGGCTTCCTAGGTCGGCCAGCCCCTCCCCTCCCTCCTTTATATACTAGAGGGGAGAGAGGGAAGCAACACAAGAAACCCTGGCCACGGTGCAGCCCTCTCTCCCCGATAGATCAAATCCTCTAGTTTTCAGCAGCGCTTAGGCGAAGCCCTGCTGGAATAGTTCCACCACCGCCGCCGCCGCGCCGTCGCACTGCCGGAGAACTCATCTACCTCTCCGCTCCCTCTTGCTGGATCAAGAAGGCGGAGATCGTCATCGAGCTGTACGTGTGCTGAACGCGGAGGTGCCGTCCGTTCGGCGCTAGATCGGGACAGATCGTGATTAGATCGCGGGTCGCTCGGCGATTTGGATCACGAAGACGTTCGACTACATCAACCGCGTTTCTTAACGCTTCCTGCTTAGCGATCTACAAGGGTATGTAGATCCACTCTCCCTCTCGTAGATGCTCATCACCATGGATAGATCTTGCGTGTGCGTAGGAAGTTTTTTGTTTCCCATGCATGCAATGTTCCCCAACAGTGGCATCATGAGCTAGGTCTATGTGTAGATGAGATCACGAGTAGAAGACAAAGGAGTTTGTGGGCGTTGATGCTCAGATTGCTTCCTCCTTTAGTCTTTTCTTGATTCAACGGTATTGTGGGATGAAGCTGCCCGGACCAACATTACTCGTACGCTTACGAGAGACCGGTTCCATTAACTGACATGTAACTTTGTTGCATAAAGATGGCTGGTGGGTGTCTGTCTCTCCCACTTTAGTTGGATCGGATTCGACAAAGGCGGTCCTTGAGAAGGTTGAATCGAAATTTGTGTATCACCGTTGTGGTTTTTGCGTAGGTAAGAATTGTTCTTGCTAGATACCCGTAGCAGCCACGTAAAACTTGCAACAACAATTAGAGGATGTCTAACTTGTTTTTGCAGGGTATGTTGTGATGTGATATGGCCAATTACATGATGAGATATATGTGATGTATGAAATGATCATGTATTGTATAGAATATCACGACTTGCATGTCGATGAGTACGACAACCGGCAGGAGCCATAGGGTTGTCTTTAATTTATTTTCGCCGTTTTTGCTTTACTTTATCGCTATGAGTTAGCAATAGTCATGGAAGCAACGGTCGGCGCGACAACCTCATGGCGACACGTTGATGGAGATCAAGATGATGGAGATCATGGTGTCATGCCGGTGACGATGGAGATCATGCCGGTGCTTTGGAGATGGAGATCAAAAGCACAAGTTCATGGCCATATCATGTCACTTATGATTTGCATGTGATGTTAATCCTTTTATGCATCTTATTTTGCTTAGGACGACGGTAGCATTATAAGGTGATCCCTCACTTAAATTTCAAGATAAAATTGTGTTCTCCCCGAGTGTGCACCGTTGCGAAAGTTCGTCGTTTCAAGACACCACGTGATGATCGGGTGTGATAGACTCTACGTTCACATACAACGGGTGCAAGCTAGTGTTGCATGTGCGGAACACTCGGGTTAAACTTGACGAGCCTAGCATGTACAGACATGGCCTCGGAACACAAGAGACCGAAAGGTCAAACATGAGTCATATAGTAGATATGATCAACATGAAGATGTTCACCATTGAAACCATCTCAACTCATGTGATGATCGGACTTGAGTTGGTGAATTTGGATCATGTGTCACTCGAATGACCAGAGGGATGTCAATTTGAGTGGGAATTTTTAAGTAATATGATTAACTAAACTCATTATCATGAACATAGTCAAAATGTTTTTGCAAATTATGTTGTAGATTACTAGCTCGCGCTGTAGCTCCCTTGAATTTTTATATGTTCCTAGAGAAATAGAGTTGAAAGATGATGGTAGCAATAATGCGGACTGGGTCTGTGATCTGAGGATTGTCCTCATTACTACACAGAAGGCTTATGTCCTTAATGCACCGCTCGGTGCGCCACCCCCTCAAGCGTCGTCTGTAGATGTTGTGAACATCTGACAGGCACGTTCTGATGACTACTTGATAGTTCAGTGCGTCATGCATTACGGCTTAGAATTGAGGCTCCAAAACATTTTGAACGTCACGGAACATATGAGATGTTCTAAGAGTTGAAATTGGGATCTCAGGCTCGTGCCCGTGTTGAGAGGTATGAGACCTCCAACAAGATTCTTTGCCTGCAAGATGAAGGAGAATAGCTCAATCGGTGAGCATGTCCTCAGATTGTCTGGGTGCTACAAATCGCTTGAATCGAGTGGGAGTTTATCTTCCAGATAAGATAGTGATTGATATAGTTCTCCAAGTCACCGCCACTAAGCTACTAGAAGCTTCGTGATGAACTATAAAATGCCAGGGATGGAAATAATGATCCCCGAGCTATTCTCGATGTTTGACACCGCGAAGGTAGAAATCAAGAAGGAGCGTCAAGTGTTGATGGTTAGTAAAACCACTAGTTTCGAGAAGGGCAAGGGCAAGGAGGGATACTTCATGGATGGTAAGCCAGTTGCTGCTCCAGTAAAGAAACCCAAGGTTGAACCCAAACCCGAGACTGAGTGCTTCTATTATGAGGAGAACGGTCGCTGAAGCGGAATTGCCCTAGATACTTGGTAGATAAGAAGGCTGGCAACGTCGACAGAAGTATATTTGATATACGTGTTATTGATGTGTACCTTACTAGTACTCCTAGTAGCACCTGGGCATTGGATACCGGTTCGGTTGCTAAATGTTAGTAACTCGAAATAAAAGCTATGGAATAAACGGAGGCTAGCTAAGGGTGAGGTGACGATGAGTGTTGGAAGTGTTTCCAAGGTTGATGTGATCACCATCGCACGCTCTCTCTACCTTCGAGATTAGTGATGAACCTAAATAAATGTTATTTGGTGTTTGCGTTGAGCATGAACGTGATTAGATCATGTTTATTGCAATACGGTTATTTATTTAAGTTAGAGAATAATGGTTATTCTGTTTACATGAATAATACCTTTAATGGTCATGCACCCAATGAGAATGGTTTATTGAATCTTGATCATAGTGATACACATGTTCATAATATTGATGCCAAAAGATACAAAGTTAATAATAATAGTGCCACATACTTGTGGCACTGCCGCTAAATGTCATATTGGTGTAAAACGCATGAAGAAACTCCATGCTGATGGATCTTTGGACTCATTCGATTTCGAATCGGTTGAGACATGCAGACCATGCCTCATGGGCAAGATGACTAAGACCCCGTTTTCCGGTATGATGGAGCAGGCAAGTAACTTGTTGGAAATGATACATGCTGATGTATTCGGTCCAATGAGTGTTGTAGCGTGCGGTGGATATCGTTATTTTCCTACCTTCACTGATGATTTGAGTAGATATGGGGATATTTACTTAATGAAACACAAGTCTGAAACGTTTGAAAAGTTCAAACAAAATCAGAGTGAAGTTTGAGATCATCGTGACAAGAAGATGAAATGTCTATGATATGATCGTGGAGGTAAATATCTGAGTTACGAGTTTGGTATACAACTTAAGACAATGTGGAAGTTGTTTCACAACTCACGCCACCTGGAACACCATAGTGTGATGGTGTGTCCAAACGTCATAGTTGTGCTCTATTGGATATGGTGCGAACTATGATGTCTCTTATCGATTTGCCACTATCGTTTTGGGGTTATGCATTAGAGACAACTACATTCACTTTAAAAGGGGCACCATCTAAGTCTGTTGAGATGACACCGTATGAATTTTGGTTTGGCGGAAACCTAAGCTATCATTTCTTAATGTTTGGGGCTGCGATGCTTATGTGAAAAAGGGTTTTCACCTAATGAGCTCAAACCCAAAGTGGACAAATGCATCTTCATAGAATACCCTAACGTAACAGTTGGGTAAACCTTCTATCTTAGATCCAAGCACAAAGTGTTTGTTGCAAAAACGGGTCCTTTCTCGAGAAAGAGTTTCTCTCGAAAGAATTGAGTGGGAGGAAGATAGAACTTGATGAGGTTGTTGAACCTTTGTTTCAACCAGAGAGTAGCGCAGCGCAGAAAGTTGTTTTTGTGGAGCCTACATTAGTTGAAGAGGAAGTTAATGATGATGATCATGAAGCTTCGGATCAAAGTTACTATCGAACCTCGTAGGTCGACAAGGACGCGTACTGCTCCAGAGTGGTACGGCAACCCTGTCTTAGAGGTCATGTTGTTGGACAACGATGAACCTACGAGCTATGGAGAAGCGATGATGGGCCCGGATTCTGAGAAATGGTTAGAGGCCATGAAATCCGAGATGGGATCCATGTATGAAAACAAAGCATGGGCTTTGGAAGTATTACCTGAAGGGCGAAAGGCCATTCAGAACAAATGGATCTTTAAAAGGAAGACGGACGCGGACAGTAATGTCACCGTCTATAAAGCTCGACCTGTGGCAAAGGGTTTTTCACAAGTTCAAGAAGTTGACTACGATGAGACTTTCTCACCCTTAGCGATGCTAAAGTCTGTTGGAATTATGTTAGCAGTTGCTGCATTTTTCAATTATGAAATCTGGCAGATGGATGTCAAAACATCGTTTCCTTAACGGTATCCGTGAGGAAAGGTTGTATGTGATACAACCGGAAGGTTTTGTCAGTCCTAAGGATGCTAAAATGTATGCAAGCTCCAGCGATCCTTCTATGGACTGGAGCAAGCATCTCGGAGTTGGAATATACGCTTTGATGAGGTGATCAAAGTTTTTGAGTCTATACAAAGTTTATGAGAAACTTGTATTTACAATAAAGTGAGTGGGAGCACTATAGAATTTCTGATAAGTATATGTGGATGACATATTGTTGATCGGAAATGATGTAGAATTTCTGGAAAGCATAAAGGGTTGTTTGAAAGGAGTTTTTCAAAGGAAAACCTGGAATGAAGCTACTTAAATATTGGGCATCAGGATCTATAGAGATAGATCAAGACGTCTGATAAGACTTTCAATAAGTACATACCTTGACAAGATTTTGAAAGAGTTCAAAATAGATCAGTCAAAGAAAGAGTTCTTGCCTGATTTGTAAGGTGTGGAGTTGAGTGAGACTCAAAGCTCGACCACGGCAGAAGAAAGAGAAAGGACGAAGGTCGTCCCCTATGCCTTATCCATAGGCTCTGTATAGTATGCCATGCTGTGTACCGCACCTAGTGTGTGCCTTGCCATGAGTTTGTCAAGCGGTACAAGAGTGGTCCAGGAGTAGATCACTGGACAGCGGTCAAAATTATCCTTAGTAACTTGAGGACTAAGGAAATGTTTCTCGGTTATGGAGGTGATAAGGAGTTCGTCGTAAAGGGTTACGTCGATGCAAGGTTTGACACCTATCCGGATGACTCTGAGTAGCAATCCGGATACGTATAGTGGAGCAGCCATTTGGAATAGTTCCAAGTGGAGCGTAGTAGCATCTGCAATATGACATATAGATTTGCAAAGAACACACGGATCTGAATGTTGCAGACCGTTGACTAAAAACCTCTCTCACATGCAAAGCATGATCGAACCCCAGAACTCATTGGGTGTTAGATTCATAACAATGTGAATCACATAGCGATGTGAGCTAGATTATTGACTCTAGTGCAAGTGGGAGATTGTTGGAAATATGCCCTAGAGGCAATAATAAAATGGTTATTATTATATTTCCTTGTTCATGATAATCGTTTATTATCCATGCTATAATTGTATTAATTGGAAACACTGATACATGTGTGGATACATAGACAACACTGTGTCCCTAGTATGCCTCTAGTAGACTAGCTTGTTAATCAAAGATGGTCAAGGTTTCCTAGCCATAGACATGAGATGTCATTTGATAACAGGATCACATCATTAGGAGAATGATGTGATGGACAAGACCCAAACTATGAACGTAGCATATGATTGTGTCAGTTTATTGCTATTGTTTTCTGCATGTCAAGTATCTGTTCCTATGACCATGAGATCATGCAACTCACTGACACCGAAGGAATACCTTGTGTGTATCAAACGTCACAATGTAACTGGGTGACTATAAAGATGCTCTACAGGTATCTCCGAAGGTGTCTGTTGAGTTGGCATGGATCAAGACTGGGATTTGTTACTCCGTATGACGGAGAGGTATCTCAGGGCCCACTCGGTAATACAACATCACAATGAGCCTTGCAAGCAATGTGACTAAAGTGTTAGTCACGGGATCTTGTGTTACGGAACGAGTAAAGAGACTTGCCGGTAACGAGATTGAACTAGGTATAGAAATACCGACGATTGAATCTCGGGCAAGTAACATACCGAAGAACAAAGGGTACAGCGTACAGGATTAACTGAATCCTTGACATAGAGGTTCAACCGATAAAGATCTTCGTAGAATATGTAGGAACCAATATGGGCATCCAGGTCCCGCTATTGGTTATTGACCGTAGAGGTGTCTCGGTCATGTCTACATAGTTCTCGAACCCGCAGGGTCTGCACACTTAAGGTTCGGTGACGTTTCGGTAGTATAGAGTTATGTATGGTGGTGATCGAAGGTTGTTCGGAGTCCCAGATGAGATCCCGGACGTCACGAGGAGCTCCGGAATGGTCAGGAGGTAAAGATTGATATATAGGAAAGTGGTGTTTGAACTCCGGAAAGGTTTCGGGCATTTCCGGCAGTGTACCGGGAGTGACGAATGGGTTCCGGGGGTCCACCAAGTGGGCCCACCACACTCCAAGTGGGTCACATGGGCCTGAGGGTGGCGCACCAGCCCCTGGTGGGCTGGGCGGCCGGCCCAAGAAGGCCTATGCGGCTGGACTTCTGGGAAAGGGAAAGTCCAAGTGGGGAAGGGAAGGAGTCCTACTAGGAGTAGGATTGGAGGTGGACTCCTCCACCTCCACCTCCTTCGGCCGACTCCTAGGAGGCTTCCTAGGTCGGCCAGCCCCTCCCCTCCCTCCTTTATATACTAGAGGGGAGAGAGGGCAGCAACACAAGAAACCCTAGCCACGGTGCAGCCCTCCCTCCCCGATAGATCAAATCCTCTAGTTTTCAGCAGCGCTTAGGCGAAGCCCTGCTGGAATAGTTCCACCACCACCGCCGCCGCGCCGTCGCGCTGCCGGAGAACTCATCTACTTCTCCGCTCCCTCTTGCTGGATCAAGAAGGCGGATATCGTCATCGAGCTGTACGTGTGCTGAATGCGGAGGTGTCGTCCGTTCGGCGCTAGATCGGGATGGATCGTGATTAGATCGCGGGACGCTCGGCGATTTGGATCGCGAAGACGTTCGACTACATCAACCGCGTTTCTTAACGCTTCCTGCTTAGCGATCTACAAGGGTATGTAGATCCACTCTCCCTCTCGTAGATGCTCATCACCATGGATAGATCTTGCGTGTGCGTAGGAAATTTTTTGTTTCCCATGCAACGTTCCCCAACACTAATGTAGTGACATATTAATTGCATGTTGGTACTCATCATACTAGAAACAACACAAAATAAGTTTTCATTTATTGTATTTGTAGAAAGAAGGCCAAGGCCCATCGTTAAATTAATGACGCCCTGCAACGGAACGCCGTAGTTGTCCCATCCCAAGAGGATAAGATTTTCAATCGGAGTGCCTTGGAAGGGGAAGGCCACAACAATGTCTTCAAGGAGACGACGTCAAAGACATCATCGCTACTAGCCGGTTTCAAGCTGGGAAATGCTTTCGCTTCAACAAGAATTCTTGCCTCCATGCATTCACATAGTAGGCCGTCGCCAACCGCAGCACCACTGCCACACACTCCATTCACCAACTGCCACGTAGCCTCACCACCATGGTTGTCACGCAAGTATGGGTCATCTAACCAGTGTTTTTTCCGATACACATGCGCCATGAGCCCGCTATGTGAGCGTCTCGGCCCACCAACCAGGCCCAATCAAAGAGCAACATAACCTGTGAGAGGCCTTGGGCCCTCTACCCTAAAAGGCTAGCCTTCTAGGAGGGACCCCCCTCCCTTATAAGTCGTACTCTGCGTCCTTTCACAACCGATTTGGTACTAAACCAACAATGACCATGAACCAACATTTTAGCCACGGCCCTCGCGGGAAAGTCGTGGCTCGCAATTGCCCGGTCCACCGACCTACACAAGAACCGCGGCGCCCGTGATTGCCCCTGCCCCTAACCAAGCAGATTTGGTTGGGGACGATGCATCTAACGCGACAAAGCCTAACCATCCGTGGCTCCAAGGATACCCACAACCAACTTGGTCGCGACCTTGTGTGATCCTTGTCGGCGGCCTCCAACAGTGCGACGAGCAGGACGGAGCACCTTCGAGGATGACACAATGGGGACCTAGGAGCAAGGCGACCGCCCCGCCCCCTCCGACCACCGCACAGGAGAGCTAGGCAGCGCCGTGGGGAGGAAGCACGGCCGAATACGTCTTGAGTCACCCTCGATAGGTTGATACAGGGGTCATGCTATGTTACAATGCTCCTTTCACATCATGCATTGTGCTACAATATTTGTAAACACCAAATGCAAGAAAACAAGAATGTCAGACCACAAAATGAATTCTCGCCGCGCAAATGTGTGGAGCACCCAACTAGTTTATAAAATGGAAAAGAAAAGATCATCAGTAGTTGTAGACGAGCTTGACAAGAAAAGAAAAAGTTGTCGCGGTCGAGTACAGTGGAAAAAATTGTCCAAAATCTCTATCATTGGTTTTGAGCTCGTTACGTTCATCAACTGGTTTTCCAGAGAAGAAATCGAAGACAGTGTGCGCCAGTGCAAACGTCTGCCTATCCAATTCACGCACCCTTTATCAGCTGCAAAAAAAAAAAGATTTTCCGCTCCGGTCAACGTGACCCAAATCGACGATACTCGGGCAGAAGCAAAACTTTCCACCTGCCAACTAGTATCGCGACTCCTGTCACCTCTCAGCGATGACAGAGCGCTGCAACGCAATGGTGTGGCGTCTCCCCGTGATGGTAACCGAGCTGAGTAAATGGCAGGCAGGGATCGAGTTGTTCCGTGTTAGACATAAGCACAAACTTAGTCCTACATTTCTCGCAAAAAAACAAACAAACTTAGTCCTACATGCATGCATGTGTCCTGGTATGGTCAGTAGACAGTACTCCATACCGAGTCGGATTCGTATTAGAGTTGGTCACCGAGTATTGCTCGAGAACGTACATCAGGCCTTTATATACACGAGGGATTGTAAGACACATCCCGTGAGTTGAGTTGAAGAATCATCAATCAATAAAGCAAAAGAAACAGGAGCGATTCCAATCGATCTCGCTGCTTCGCGTTTGTGTTCCGTTTCGGCCGGCGGCAAGAATAAATCGAGTCACGCTGCTTCTGTGCTAATTGTGGTCTCTACATAAGCTAGTTATATACTCGATTATTTGTTAAGAGGAAAGAAACCGCAATTCGCTTCGTCCTCGTGCCCGTCGTCCAGAAAGCACTCGGCGTTGGGGCGATGAGTTTGATGATGAGTATGAGTTCCCATTTCCCAATCCCAAGTGCACCTCTCGCCATAGATAGATGCAGCAAAATCTTTCCTCTCGCCAGTCCTCCATCTTACCCCGAGTTGAACCCCACCTCCAGAATGACAGAGCATTGTGGCGAGATCCCTGCCGCCATGATCGCCGACTCCGAGGAGAGGTCCTACGTGCTCAAGGTAGATGGATACTCAATGATCAAGGCGCTACTCAAGAACGGGGAGTGCATGACTTCCACCCCATTCAGCGTTGGAGGCCACATCTGGGTCGTGAGATATTACCCGAACGGTTATCCCAAGCACTGTGACGATTTCATATCGCTTTATGTACAGAATCAGTCCGCCGATGCCCAAGACGTGAAGGTGAAGGCGAAATTGACACTCAGTGTGCTTGACAAGAATGGAGCTCCGGTGCCTTCGTACAGCCGTGCCATCCCCGAACACACCTTCTCACGGAAAGCCCCGGACCGTGGCTACCATGACTTCATCCACAAGGCTGGCCTCGAGGGATCGCCGCATCTTAGAGACGATTGTCTCACCATCAGGTGCGATGTCACCGTCGTCAAAGACATCCTCGACGAAGAAGCCAGGATTCCTCCAAGCGATCTACACCGGCATTTCGGTAATCTTCTACAGAGCAAGGATGGAGCAGACCTGACTTTTCAAGTCGGCGGACAGAGATTCCCGGCTCACAGGTGTGTGCTCGCTGCTCGGTCATCCGTGTTCAAGGCGGGGCTCCTCGGTGCCATGGCGGAGAGTTCATGTAGTACTATTGAAATTCGTGACATGGAACCTGATGTGTTCGAGTGCTTGCTCCATTTCATCTACACCGACTCGGTTCCTCTACTTGATGTGGTGATGGCCGGGCATCTACTCGAAGCGGCTGACAGGTACGACATCCCTAGGCTGAAGGTGATATGTGAGGAGAAATTGTGCAGTCACATTGATTCCAACATGGTGGCGACCAGCTTGACTTTGGCTGAGCAGCATAGATTCCATCGTCTCAAAGAAGCTTGTTTGCAGTTCCTTGCTTCTCCGTCCAATTTGAAGGCTATGATAGCAAGTGATGGTTTTGAGCATCTGGCATCCAGCTGCTGGTCTGTTGTTGAGGAGCTGACAGCTAGAATCTTCCGGCTGAATTCAGCAGAGGATATTATCATGACATTCCGGAAGTAATGCCTTCCGTAGTATTATCATGTATGGCATCCAACTTTTTTTTTTGTAATGATTATACTCTACGTATTTTTTCCGGAAAGTAGGATAATCCCTGACCTCTGCATCAATTGACATAGTCATTCTTATCAAATTATTCAACAAAGCTTTACAAAATAAATACATGAATCAACTAAAAGCCACCTTCTTGACGAGCATTATCGCGATAGCTACACGCTTTGATGATGTGCCTTGACCTCACACCAACACACACCATTTAATCTCGTGGCCTCAGCAAGCCGTCCGCCGACGAGCCGCTAGCACCAACCGGTCTAGCAGACCCTCAGTGTGCACCGCATGTGCACGCTCTATAATCCGCCGCCGTCATCTTCTGTCGTCACATCTTTAGGAGTGATCACTGCATTGACCTTATCAGTCCCTTCTGCAGTTGACGTCACCATGATGCCAGACAACACCAAGCCTCCTGTGCGTGCCCCTAAACACGCGTCCATCGCCCACACTCCATTGTGCCACGCCAAATGTGATACATGCAACAGTGCTCCTTCTCTTGTCCCCTCGAGGCAGCGCCGCTCCAAACAATGCCCCCAAGAGGGAGAACGGCTCCGAAGACACTGTCAACGTCCGACCCGGGAGACACAAATCTAGGGTTTCCCCGGAGCAACCGAACTACGGTGACGACGATTGCAACCGTCGATGCCTTCGACAAGGAGACAATGCCCACGACGTCGCCATCGTCCGCCATGACCGAGCTCGACACGGTTTTCACCGGCAGTCGCACCACACTGAACTAGCAGCTGCCTGAAACCGCGCTGAGTCACGTCGTGACGACGCACGTAGTAACCGGAACACCGATAGGGATCCAGCGTCCCTTGTCGATCCTCAATGTGCCGCCGTCTGGCCACGAGCCCCATTAACAACTGGTCCGGGTGGGGGCCAAATCCACGGCACACAACCGCCCACCATAGCGAGGGAAACGTGCGAGCTCCCGCAGACATGGAGCCGAGCGCTGATACGTCTCCGTCGTATCTATAATTTTTTATTATTTCATGCCAATATTATACAACTTTCACATACTTTTGGCAACATTTTATATGATTTATTGGACTAACCTATTGATCCAGTGCCCAGTGCCAGTTCCTGTTTGTTGCATATTTTTTGTTTTGCAGAATATCCATATCAAACGAAGTCCACACGCGATAAAAATTTACGGAGATTTTTTTTGGAATATTTGTGAATTTTTAGAAGTGGAATCAATGCAAATGGAGGCCCACAGCCCCCACGAGACACCAGGGCGCGCCCCCAGGGCCCAGGCGCGCCCTGGTGGGTTGTGCCCAGCTCGTACGTCGGTTGGATCTCTCCTTCGAGCGCAAGGAAGCTAATTTTTGGATAAAAATCTCCTCAAAATTTCAGCCCGGTCGGAGTTACGGATCTCCGGGAATATAAGAAACGGTTTTCGGCCAGAAAACATGAACGGGAAACAGAAGAGAACAGAGAGGGAGATCCAATCTAGGAGGGGCTCCTGCCCCTCCGCCGCCATGGCGGCCATGGACCAGAGGGGGAACTCTCCTCCCATCTAGGGGGGAGGCCAAGGAAGAAGAAGAAGGAGGGGGGCTCTCTCCCCCTCTCTCCCGGTGGCGCCGGAACGCCGCCGGGGCAAGGATCGTGACGGCGATCTACATCAACAATCTTTCTACCGTCAACACCAACTCTCTCCCCCTCTATGCGCGGTGTAACTCCCCTTTTCCCCGCTGTAATCTCTATTTAAACATGATGCTCAACTCCATACATTATTTCCCAATGATATTTGGCTATCCTATGATGTTTGAGTAGATCCGTTTTGTCCTATGGGCTAATTGATGATCGTGGTTGGTATGAGTGTATATTTTATTATGGTGCTGTCCTACGGTGCCCTCCGTCTCGCGCAAACGTGAGGGATCCTCGCTGTAGGGTGTTGCAATGTGTTCATGATTTGCCTATGGTGGGTGGCGTGAGTGACAGAATACACAGACCCGAGTAGGTGGGTTGTTGCATATGGGAGTAAAGAGGACTTGATACTTAATGTGATGGTTGGGTTTTACCTTAATGATCTTTAGTAGTTGCGGATGCTTGCTAGAGTTCCAATCATAAGTGCATATGATCCAAGTAGAGAAAGTATGTTAGCTCATGCCTCTCCCTCATGTAAAATTGCAAGAATGATTACCGGTCTAGTTATCAATTGTCTAGGGACAAATAACCTTCTTGTTTGACAAAACCTTTCTACTAAACAACTAACTCTTATTATCTTGCAATTTACTCATAGTTTTATTTCCGCTAAGTACTTCTAGTTTTATTCGTGCAAGCTATCCTATCACCTACAAAGTGGTTTCATACTTGTTCTAGGTAAAGCAAACGTTAAAGTGTGCGTAGAGTTGTATCGGTGGTCGATAGAACTTGAGGGAATATTTTTTCTACCTTTAGCTCCTCATTGGGTTCGACACTCTTACTTATCGAAAAAGGCTACAAACGATCCCCTACACTTGTGGGTTATCAAGACCTTTTTCTGGCGGCGTTGCCGGGGAGAAATAGCGTGGCGTGAATATTCTCGTGTGTGCTTGTTTGCTTTATCACTAAGTAATTTTTATTTTCTGTTATTAGTTGTTTTATATCTTTAGTTATGGATACGGAACACGAAACACCAAAAAAATTATTGGTACTTGCTATTCATGGAGATGGGGATCCTCCTAAAACCCTCGATGCTAGTTATGTGCAAAGTATTAAATACTACTTTGATAATCCTGAGAAGACCCCATTCAACTTGATAATGGGAGTAATGTTGGATCAACATGAATACTTTAGAGATTATCGCTTGACTCAAAAAGGGAAATTGTTATGGGATCAAATTCATATGTTGTATTGGTATGCTCGGGAGCTATGCTTGAGATATGATATCACTTGTTGCTCTAGGATGAACGCTTCACACCTTCCCTTTTCATGCAAATTTAATGATAATGAAACCTTAGCTTCTTATGCTAAAGGTATTTATTATTACTATGATGTGGAACGAATAGAAGAATTTGTTGCTTTTAAATGTGCTTATGAAGTTGCTTCTTTGATGGAAAAGTATGATGATGTTTCTTACGAATATGAAAATCTTGCCATACTTAAATATTGCTATGAGAATTATGATTGCAATGCTGATATTATTGAATTTATTGAAAGAATGTCCGCTGCCTTGGAAGAGACTAATATTTTGCAGGGACCTATGGAAGAAGAAGTTGCTGAAACTGTGAGCTCATTAGATGAAGAAGATGAGGAGGAGAGCGAAGAACAAAAGGAGGAAGAGCGGATTAGCTACCCGTGCCCACCTTCTAATGAGAGTAACTCTTCAACTCATACATTGTTTAGTTTCCCTTCGCACATACCGAAGGATGAATGCTATGATGAATGCTATGATGATTGCTATGATCCCTTGGATTCTTTTGAAATATCCTTTTTTGATGAACTTGATGCTTGCTATGCTTGTGGCCAAGATGCCAATATGAATTATGCTTATAAAGATGAACTTGCTATAGTTCCTTATGTTAAGCATGAAATTGTTGCTATTGCACCCACACAAGATAGTCCTATTATCTTTTTGAATTCTCCCAACTACACTATAACGGAGAAGTTTGCTCTTATTAAGGATTATATAGATGGGTTGCGTTTAGCTACTACACATGATGATTTTGATGAATATAATATGCATGTGCTTGCTGCTCCTACTTGCAATTATTATGAGAGAGGAACTACATCTTCACCTCTTTATGTTTCCAATACTATAAAATTGCAAGAAACCGTTTATACTATGCATTGGCCTTTACTTAATGTGCATGAATTGTTCTTGTATGACATGCCGATGCATAGGAAGAGAGTTAGACTTCGTTGTCCCATGATATATATCACTTTGTGCTCACTACTAAATTACAAATCATTGTTGATTAAAATTGGCTTTGATATACCTTGGGATTCGGGTGGATCCATTACTTGAGCACTTTATGCCTAGCTTAATGGCTTTAAAGAAAGCGCTGCCAGGGAGACAACCCGGAAGTTTTAGAGAGTCATTTATTTCTGTTGTGTGCTTTTATAAAGTTTAAAAACAAAAAAAATATAGAGGGGAACCTAAAACTTCACAAAAGGAAAGGTGAAAGTGAGAAGAGATGATGAGCATCGTTGAGGTGGGGGCTAGCCTTGAACTTTTGTTCATGCCCATGGAAACTTTGTGAATCTTGAATCACGGAAACTTTTCCAACAAAAATAATTATCCCCTTGTACAAATCCATTGTATTATAAAAATAATGTGCCAAGATTTGCCTTTATGATGTTTGAATTGCTTGTTTGATGTGTGCTGTGCAAAAACAGAAACTTTTGCCGTAGTGTTTGAATTTTCATATTTTACTGGAGCGTGCCAAAATTCTGAAATTTTTACACAGTACTCTTTTGCAAATAATTTCTCACGTCCTAATTTTTCAGAATTTTTTGAGCTACAGAAGTATACGTGTCTACAAATCTTTACAGACTGTCCTGTTTTTCACAGATTGTTGTTATTGCTGCTTTGCGTGCTTATGTTTGAATTCTTGTTGAGCCCCATTGACTTGGGAGCCATAGAATTGTGATAGCATAGGATTTGGTGTTATGTGTACTAACGGATCTCACGAATTTTCTGTTAAGTTTTGTGTGATTGAAGTTTTCAAGTTTTGGGTGTTACCACGCTGAGAAGGAATAAGGAGCAGCAAGAGACTAAGATTGGGGATGCCCAAGGCACCCCAAGGTAATATTCTAGGAAGACTCAAGCATCTAAGCTTGGGGATGCCCCGGGAAGGCATCCCCTCTTTTATTCCAAATCATCGGTATGTCACTTGGAGCTATATTTTAATTCATCACATGATATCCGTAAAATCTTGGAGCGTCTTTTGTGTTTAGTTTTCACTTTTCTTTTATGCACCATGCTGGTATGAGATAGTCCATGGTTGATTTATAGAATGCTCATTGCACTTCACTTATATCTTTTGAGTATGGCTTTATAGAATGCTTCACGTGCTTCACTTATATCATTTGAAGTTTGGATTGCCTGTTTCTCTTCACATAGAAAACCATTATTCGTAGAATGCTCTTTTGCTTCACTTTATATTTATTAGAGCATGGTGGTCTTTTGTAGAAAGAATTAAACTCTCTTGCTTCACTTATATCTATTTAGAGAGTCAAGAAGAATTGGTCATTTGCATGGTTAGTCATAAAATCCTACATAAAACTTACGGATCACTGAATATGATATGTTTGATTCCTTGCAATAGTTTTGCAATATAGAGATGATAATATGTGGGAGGTACTAGTGGATGATCGTGTTTAGTAAGATATTGGTGTTAAGGTTTGTGATTCCCGAAGCATGCACGTATAGTCTCCCGTTATGCTAGGAAGTTGGAGCATAATTTATTCTTGATTGTCTATCTTTGTGTGAAGGTCGGGGGCGCGCGATAGTTAACTCCTACCAACCTCCCCCCTAGGAGCATGCGTAGTAATACTTTGCTTCGAGAGAGCTAATAAAACTTTTGCAATAAGTATGTGAGTTCTTTATGACTAATGTGAGTCCATGGATTATACGCACTCTTACCTTTCCGCAATTTGCTAGCCTCTACGGTACCGTGCATTGCCCTTTCTCACCTCGAGAGTCGGTGCAAACTTCGCCGGTGCATCCAAACCCCATGATATGATACGCTCTATCACACATAAGCCTTATTATATCTTCCTCAAAACGGCCACCATACCTACCTATTATGGCATTTCCATAGCCATTCCGAGATATATTGCCATGCAACTTCCACCGCCTCCGTTTTGATGACTTGAGCATTCATTGTCATATTGCATTACATGATCGTAAGATAGCTAGCATGATGTTTTCATGGCTTGTCCGTTTTTTGATATCTTTGCTACGCTAGATCATTGCATTCATATAGGGTCATACTTTGTTTTACTATCGTGGTAGTATTGAGTTGTAAGTAAATAGAAGTGTGACGACCATCATTATTCATTATTAGAGCATGCCCCAGTGATGAAAGGATGATGGAAACTATGATTCCCCCACAAGTCGGGATGCGGCTCCATACAAAGAAAGAAAAAGAAAAAAAGAAAAAAGGGGAAAAAGGGGAAAAAAGGAAAAAAAGGAAAAGAAAGAAAAAAAAATGAAAGAAGAAGGAATAGGGGCATGCTAATTCCAGACTTGTGCTTCAAAGTAGCATAATGTTTTTCATATAGAGAGTCTCCTATGTTGTCACTTTCATATACTAGTGGGAATTTTTCATTATAGAGTTAGATGCATACCCACTAAGTTTTCATATTGAGCTTTCATACACTTATAGCTCTTAGTGCATCCGTTGCATGGCAATCCCTACTCCTCGCATTGATATCTATTGATGGGCATCTCCATAGCCCGTTGATACACTGAGTTGATGTGAGTCTTTCTTATCTACTTTTACCCCTTTGAAACCTACCACCATATTCTATTCCAGCCATAGTGCTATATCCATGGCTTGCGCTCATGTAAAGCGTGAGAGTTGAAAATGCTAAAGCGCGTTAAAAAGTATGAACCAATTGCTTGGCTGACACTGGGGTAGTACATGATTTATACTTTGTGTTAAGAAGACAGAGCATGAAAAGGCTATATGATTTTGTAGGGATAGCGTTCTTTAGCCTTGATATTTTGAAAGACATGATTGTTTGTTGGGATGCCTGAGTATTAATGTCTTTATGTCAAAACTAGACTATTGCTTTGAATCACTTGTGTCTTAATATTGATGCCATGATTAGATATATGATCAAGATTATGCTAGGTAGCATTCCACGTCAAAAATTATCTTTTTTATCATTTACCTACTCGAGGACGAGAAGGAATTAAGCTTGGGGATGCTAATACGTATCCGTCGTATCTATAATTTTTGATTATTTCATGCATATATTATACAACTTTTACATACTTTTGACAACATTTTATATGATGTATTGGACTAACCTATTGATCCAGTGCCCAGTGCCAGTCCGTGTTTGTTGCATGTTTTTTGTTTCGCAGAATATCCATATCAAACGAAGTCCAAACGCGATAAAAATTTACGAAGATTTTTTTCGGAATATTTGTGAATTTTGAGAAGTGGAATCAACGCAAACGGAGGCCCACAGCCCCCACGAGACACCAGGGCACGCCCCCAGGGCCCAAGCGCGCCCTGGTGGGTTGTGCCCAGCTCGTAAGTCGTTTGGATCTCTCCTTCGGGCGCAAGGAAGCTAATTTTTGGATAAAAATCTCCTCAAAATTTCAGCCCGATTGGAGTTACGGATCTCCAGGAATATAAGAAACGGTTTTCGGCCAGAAAACAGGAACGAGAAACAGAAGAGAACAAAGAGGGAGATCCAATCTAGGAGAGGCTCCTGCCCTTCCGCCGCCATGGCGGTCATGGACCAGAGGGGGAACTCTCCTCCCATCTAGGGGGGAGGCCAAGGAATAAGAAGAAGGAGGGGGGCTCTCTCCCCCTCTCTCCCGATGGCGCCGGAACGCCGCCGGGGCAAGGATCGTGACGACGATCTACATCAACAATCTTGCTACCGTCAACACCAACTCTCTCCCCCTCTATGCAGCGGTGTAACTCCCCTTTCCCCCGCTGTAATCTCTATTTAAACATGGTGCTCAACTCCATACATTATTTCCCAATGATATTTGGCTATCCTATGATGTTTGAGTAGATCCGTTTTGTCCTATGGGCTAATTGATGATCGTGGTTGGTATGAGTGTATATTTTATTATGGTGCTGTCCTACGGTGCCATCCGTCTCGCGCAAACGTGAGGGATCCTCGCTGTAGGGTGTTGCAATGTGTTCATGATTTGCCTATGGTGGGTGGCGTGAGTGACAGAATACACATACCCGAGTAGGTGGGTTGTTGCATATGGGAGTAAAGAGGACTTGATACGTAATCCGATGGTTGGGTTTTACCTTAATGATCTTTAGTAGTTGCGGATGCTTGCTAGAGTTCCAATCATAAGTGCATATGATCCAAGTAGAGAAAGTATGTTAGCTCATGCCTCTCCCTCATGTAAAATTGCAAGAATGATTACCGGTCTAGTTATCAATTGCCTAGGGACAAATAACCTTCTTGTTTGACAAAACCTTTCTACTAAACAACTAACTCTTATTATCTTGCAATTTACTCGTAGTTTTATTTCCGCTAAGTACTTCTAGTTTTATTCGTGCAAGCTATCCTATCACCTACAAAGTAGTTTCATACTTGTTCTAGGTAAAGCAAACGTTAAAGTGTGCGTAGAGTTGTATCGGTGGTTGATAGAACTTGAGGGGATATTTGTTCTACCTTTAGATCCTCGTTGGGTTAGACACTCTTACTTATCGAAAAAGGCTACAAACGATCCCCTACACTTGTGGGTTATCAAGTGCCACCGCTGCATGACCAGAAACGCCGCCTTGGTTGCTGCGCACACTCACACCGTCTACGGAGACGTGGACGACGCTGAATGCGGAGGAAAGCGCGAGCGACAGTGATGAGGAAGTAGTTGGAGGTAGCGTTGCACAGCGAGGCCGACGAACTTCGAGGCGGTGACGGACGATGCGAGCGACGGGGAAGATTCAATCCACGACGCCATTCTAGCCGGCGGATTGTGACCTCGCCGGTGGCGAAGGACGACGCCACGACGCTGTCGACGACGGCGAAGCTAGAGAGACAGAGGGGATAAAGAGAGGTGTCCGATTGGATCTAAGCGGGGGTGCGGGTGGGGTAGGATAAGGTTGTGTATAGCAGTTGCAGGCACCTATGTGTACCCACCACAATGGACACTGATTAAATTTGAAACCGGTTGGTGCGTGATGCCCAAATATAGCTACGGTGGTCGTCGGCAACTGCCCACCGCTGCTTGGCTTTGGAGCAGTGGCGAGCATATCAACGTACTCGCCACTGCGACGTCCTGCACCTGAACAAATTAGAAAGCATATACCTGTGGCGGGTTCGAAAACGAGCCCGCCACAGGTACATGTGTAGCAGCGGCGCGTCGTTCCTAGCACCCACCATTGCTAGATATCCAAATTAGCTGTGGCGGGTGTCACGCCACGCCCACCACTTATTAGGCTCACCTGTAAGCCCTTTTCCAGTAGTGATTGTTGGAAGAGTTATCAGTGACGCCAAGGTGTCCTTGAGCATCATGTGCATAGGATGTGAGTGGAAGTGACCAGAAGAAAGAAGGGCTCTACGTGCCAACAATTAGGTATGTGCCACCATCGACCATGCTGGCAAAATATTAGGCATGTACCACTATCGATGCTGGTGGACCTCGATTTTAACTAGAACATTTGAAATAAAGAAACAAACTCGATTTTAATAAAAGGAAAACAAGTCTCTTTCAAAAATAAGTTGAAATAAAGAAACAAACTAAAGAGTATCATAGATTGTTTTCAACTAGAGCATAATGATTTGACTTAAACCTGGGCATGGACAACCCGGCCCGACGACCCGGCCTAGAAAAACCGGGCTTTGGGCTTCGGGCTTGGCATTCGGGCTGGGCTCGGGCTTCATTTTTCAGCCCGAGAGATAGTTCGGGCCGGGCTCGGTCTTCTCTTTTTAAGGATTTCGGGCCGGGCTTTCGGGCTTCGGGCCGGGCTTACACGTGCAAACAATAAAAAATAGCATTCGGGCCGGGCTTTCGGGCTTCGGGCTGAGCTCGGGCTTGAAAAAAGAGTGCATTTCGGGCTTCGGGCTGGGTTCGGGCTTGGGATTTTTTTTCGGGCTTTGCAAAGCCCGGCCCGTACCCAACCCGTCCGACCAATGATCAGGTCTAATTTGACTCAAAGAAAAAAAGCTAGAGCATGATGACAGATCCTATTATCTCTTTCGTGATCCTTCATAAAGTACTCTATCGAAGCCGCTCCTCCATGATCAGCGGCGTCCGTAGCCTAGGCCCAAAAAGGTTGATTCGACTCAATTGGCCAATTGACCGGTCCTGCTCCAGCTCCAAAGGCAATAGTCTGTCATCATGCTCCAGCTCCAATTGGCCAATATCAAATTTTGTTAAGATGTTAAACGTGACCACGACAGAAAATATGTTGTATCGATGTTGTTGTTGTTCCAATGGTCCTCTTGCCCGTTCTTCCCAAAATGGCCAGGATGCTTCTAAACTAAACAATTACCTAATCAGGGCAAGTGCAGTCTCGGCCGTCCGGTCTGCTCCCCTAGCCGATCTCAGCCGTCCATTTTTCTCACAGCGTCTGGTAAAAACCAACCGGCAGAAAACATAACTCCTATCCTCTCTCGATTTTACTGCTCCCGCCGCCACTCCTTTTCCCCGTGCGTCTCTCCCCCGATCCCCTCCGCTACCGCTTTCTCCCCCAGCGCCACCAGCTGCCGCCGTCGATCAGCGGCGAGAATGAACAGATATAGATAGAGGGGAGAAATTAATCGTTCCTCTGGCCAAACTTCCATCTTACTCCAAGCTCACCTTCGGAATGACAGAGAAATGCAAGATTTCTGCTGCCATGGTATCTGGATCCGAGGAAAGGTCGTACGTGTTCAAGGTAGATGGATACTCAAGAGCCAAGGCGCTTCTCAAGAACGGCGAGTGCGTGACTTCTGCCCCTTTCAGTGTTGGAGGCCACGACTGGGCCGTGGAGTATTTCCCAAACAGCTACCCCAAGGATTGTTCTGATTTCATATCTGTTTATCTATTTTGCGAGCCTGCCGATGCCCAAGATGTGAAGGCGAGATTCACGCTCAGTGTGCTTGACAAGAATGGAGAACCTGTAAGGGATGATTTTTCCTACACCCGTACCTCCAAAACTGTAAGTACTACCTTCTCAGGGGGAGGTTTTGGCGAGGGGTACGATATATAAGTTCGTCAAAAAGGCTGATCTAGAGGCATCGGCGCATCTGACAGATGACTGTCTCACAATCAGGTGCGACATCACCGTCATCCATGAAGCGGATACAAGGGTTCCTCCAAGCAACCTGTGCCGGCATCTCGGCGACCTTCTCAAGAATAAGGATGCCGCAGACGTCACCATTCAGGTCGGCGGAGAGACATTCCCTGCTCACAGGTGCGTCCTCGCTGCTCGGTCATCAGTCTTCAAGGCGGAGCTCCTCGGCCCCATGGAGGAGAGTTATGCAGCTAGTCCTATTGAAATCTGTGACATGGAAGCAGATGTGTTCAAGTCGTTGCTCCATTTCATATACACCGACACAGTTGCTCCAGTGCTTGATGTGGTGATGGCCAGCCATCTAATCGTGGCAGCTGACAGGTACAACATCGGCAGGCTGAAGCTGATATGCGAGGAGAAATTCTGCAATCAGATCGACTCCAACATGGTGGCCACCAGTTTGACTTTAGCAGAGCAGCATGGTTTCCATCGTCTCAAAGAGGCTTGTCTGCAATTCCTTGCTTCTCCTTCCAATTTCAAGGCAATGATGGCAAGCGACGGTTATGAGCATCTGAAATCCAGCTGCCCGTCTGTTCTCAAGGAGCTGATAGCTCGAATCCTGCCGGCTGAATGGAGCGTGGCAAAGGATGTGGTCATGGAAATTTAGTAGTAATGCGTTTGGTACTTTTATCATATATGGCATCCAAATTTATACGGTACTAATGGTTATGCTATTTCTCCATGTATGGTTGCATATGTATGTTTCAGAACAAAAATGCTACTGCTTATCAATCACATTCAATCTACATAGAATGGTTAATTTCTTTTCTTGTGAGATAAAAGAAAGTAGGAGTAGAATTATTTTGACTGCCCATCTACACCACCTTGCTTATCCATTGTGTACTAGACTATTGAGTCGATTACTTCATGTGTGCATGATTACGTTAAGCTGGAAACGGACTTAGTGAATCCTTGTTTCCGTGCTCCCATAAATGGTCTAAACTATGGATATTTTTCAGAAAATAGAACTTCAATACCTTCAGCTTTTACACCAATGGAAGCTGATGCATATGACGATACTAAGAGAACCAGTCGAAAATAACCAAATGACACGAGCGCGGCTTCTCATAGCTAGCAGCCCTGTTTTGTAGCAACCACCTACAACAGTAGTGTGCATGTGTCCTTAATACATCACTAATAGATACTTGTGTTGCTTGGTTCTATATCTATATGGTTATATTAGCACTCATCTGAATTTCTGCACTGAAGAACTGAATGTGTATGTTGACCTTGTGATTTGTTGTAACTCTACTACCATGCACCTACACCTTTTATCTAGACCATCCAATTTTACATCATCTGTTGTACAGTTTAAAGCACTAAGCAAAAAATAAATAAAAAGATAAACTACATGTAATCCTCAAGCATTGACGATTGTATATTCTGTTAGCTATAGTTCTGACCAGCATTTGTTGTTATTTCCCTCTGAATATTGCTTGTAGTGCAGCTGTGTATTTTTTTCTCCTGAACACTATTATATGGTTAGCTTTATTACTTAATCACAAGATATATCACCCACAGGAAGTTGCAAAATGTAACCTGGGGAATCCTCCAGTCACAATAACTTAGCTACAAAATTTTACTTCCCGAGCACAATGGTCAGTCTGGACCTTCCCAGAGCTCCGAGTCAGCTCCTTGCATTCATAGAGAATAGGTGCTGCCGTAGTCGCATGGCCTTTCACTAATTGTCATCTCCTGAACCACTCCAAGGCCACCAAAAAAAAAAAAAAACACTCCAAGGCAGTCTGAATGTCCAGATATTTTGCAAGAGTCGGGCCCTAATGGAGTGCGATAGCTTCAGCTGTATTGGCCCCAAGGATCTGATTCAGGAGGCAATTAGAAGAAGCAACAAAATCACCTGTGTCATGAGAGTAACCAGGATAAACATTCGGTAAAAGCATACCATGGATCTGATTCAAGGATCTGATGCCCCGCATGATCCTGAACTGTCCTCATAAGAGTAACCAGGATAAACATTCAGTAAAAGCATACCATGGAACTTCCTCCAACCACTATGCCTCAGAGGTGTTGGATTTTTTTTCCCGCAGATCTTACATAGCTTGTCGCCAAGGTATTGATTACCACTGCCGATCTGGAAGGGTTCGGCACGAGCTCGCCATTCCTTTTTCTACTGCAGCAACAACATCCTGAAATGCTATAGCACCCAGGTACTGCTTCTGTAATGTTGGGTCATAGAGGAGAAATTCAAGTACCCTGGACCCAACTGAATTAACCCCAAGGGCATAATTTATCATCTTTTTGATGCCATTGTCCTTCCCAACGGGCAGGAGGCCCTCCGCACCGTTCGTTTCTAGGTGGCGTGTCCCGGGGGCCTCTTGTCGCGCTGTCCGATCTGCCAGGACGACTCGGACCCAGGAAACCCGCCTGGGCGGTCCACGGTCACCGTCATGGGCTGGCTTCGGGCGTTTCTCTTTGTGGCTCCTCGCTCGTGATGGCGAGGCCGAACCGGCCTGTTGGCGGCCTCGCCCCGCGTCTGGCTAGTTCGATCGCGATAGTTGGGCGTGTCACATGCCCGTCTAAGTTGGCTCGCGCATAGGGCGTCCTCTGTCTGGCTGGTTCATTTGTGCCAGCCGGGTGCCTGCGGGGCACCCACAACGTCGGCTCTCTCGTGGGGGCCGGCTGTCAGCACAATACGCCATGTGCCATGTTGTTTCGCTTGCTCCAGCCGGGTCCCGTGTCGTGTTCGCAAATCCGGCTTGCGTGTGAGGCCAGCTTGTCAAGACCACTGGCCCCATGTCGGGTACGCACGTACGGCGCGTGTGGTGTGAGCCCTGCGATCCAAGCCATCCAGTAAGCAGACACAGAGTCGGACAAGCCCCATGCACGAACACACACGTGGGCTTTTTGATCTTTTCCTTAAGGCGGTTGAGTTTGGTGGCTGCATAAAAGACGCCCTCCCGATGCCCGACAACCCTAATATCTTTTGCAGGCTTCCTCACGCAATCCCTTCTCTCATCCCGTCACAGAGACTAATTTCTTGAAATAAACTTGATAATTAAGTAGTTAGTTCTCTCTATGTTTTCTCATAAACCCCCAAAACCCATCTTCTACTTCCCTCCTATGGACCCTTGGTCACAAGCTTATCTGGTCTAGATTGAGTTCTTTGAGCAGGGAATGTTGATGCAGTAGAATACCCTTCCAATCAGTTACCTTCTCTAACCGTCATTAAGAAGCTTGTCAGGCCTAAGTTGAGGTGTTTTAGCAGGGATATTGATTACCCGTTAACGATGCACACTTCCCTGGTCTCACCGATAGAAATATAAACTGGCATTAACATAGTCCACATTAACGTGTGTTTAGCCAACATCATGGCCTAACAATCCACGTCGGCTACATTAATGAATTTCTTTTGAATCTTGTCATAGTACTTGGCAAGGTAATAATCGTTTTGCTGATAGGGATACTTCTCATCCCTCCGAGTTACTACACATCATCTACGTTCAATTCATAATTAAACCCACACCGCTAACTATGAAACTACCATTAGGCAGGTGATCAGTGCAACACGCATGTGATATCTTCAATAGAATCAGAACGATGTTGGCAGACATTATCCTGTACGAAGGGGCATAGAATGACCATGCTATTTGAATCGAAAATGGGACTACAAAACAAGTACAGAAGAATGGAGAATGTCTTACCCTTCCGGGGGTCAAACGGCACTTTCACGAGGCTCTAGTGGACAGTGGTCGTTGTCCTTCCCATAGTATTTCTCTTCAAGCAATCAAGATCGAGGGCGCGGATGGAGGTCGTCATGATGGCATGCGTAAGGAGAGCATATCCTCAGTGAGGTGGAGGCGTGGATGTCGAAGGAGTAGCGAGCAGAGGTGGTGAATGGAAGTGGCGAGAAGAGAAGGGACTTACCCACCAAAAATTAGGTATCTGCCACTATCGAGCGTCCTACTGGTGGGCCCCGTTGAAAAGGGTGGGCCCCATAGCGGATGAAGGCTCAACCAAGTCTCCTCTCATTAAGGATGACATGACGTAGTGGTGGGTTCCATAGAGGTGGAAACGAGTAAAAGGAGACGACAACAAGGTGAACACTTAGGGCAACTTGTGGAGACGGCGGGCTTGTAGCCAATTTCTTCTCAAACGTTGATGGCACAACCACAATTCGTGAAAATATATTGGCATCCATCGAATATCATATCTGGGTAGTAGCACATACCGAATTTTCCTTTTTATAATTAGGCTCTGGCTGTTCTCTTATGGGTACAAGTTTTGAGTTCTTTTGCCCGAAGTTGCCTTGAGTTTGTTATGTGTTCTTGGTGTTATGCCGTCGTCGTCGTTGTCTAGTTAGATGTATGGTGAATGTTTTGCAAGCTTGCACCGATGTTGATGCGTGAACCTTATTCGATAACTAAAACTGGAGGATACGGTCCCTAATTCCAAAAACGGTACACTGGCTGTTTTATTGAGAAAATTGTGGGCAGAAAAATGTTTTCTTGGTTGAGTGCAATGAAAACATTCTCCAAAATCTTTGCATTGTTTTATCAGCAGACAACAGGGTCCTCGCCCCAGTTTCATTCTCGTCATCTCTTCCATGATTCTTTGTCAAATACTCCATCGAAGTCATTTTTCCATGATCAGCGTCGCCGGTAGCCTCGACGCAAGAAAATTGAGTTGGGGCAATTGCCTAATTGACCGGTCTTGCTCCAACTCCAAAGCGGATGTTAGTTCTCGATGTTAAATTAACCATTGTGACAAGCTAGAGCGACAAGCTAGAGTGTTAAATTAACCCAATCCCAAATTTTGTTTTTGCCACCAAAGCTTTTGTCAATTTTAGCTTTTGTCATCTTTAAATTATATACACGACTTAAGATAAAACTGTCTTATTAACCATTATACATGCCCGTATAGAGGGTCGGGTCTGGACCGTCCGGGCTCCTTCCCGAGCCGATCCCGGCCGTCCGTTTTTCTCACAGCGTCTAGTAAAAACAACTGGCAGAAAACCTAGCTCGCCAGTCCTCTCTCCCTTCTACTGCTCCCGCCGACACCCTTTCCTCCCGCGCGCCTCTCCCTCACGATCCCCTCCGCTACCGCTGCCGCGCTGCGCTCCTCCCCCCGGCGGCACTAGATCACGCCGTCGAGTTCCACCCTACTCCAATCCCCGCCCCGTGCTCTGCCTTCCATCCCCCCTGGCGCTACGACCTCCAATCCCTAGCGCCGGCGGCGGCCGTGCTTCCGGCCACGTCACTGGACAGCGGCGAGAATGAATAGATAGTTAGAGGGAGTAAATTGGCCATTCCTCTGGCCAAACTTCCATCTTACTCCAAGCCCACCTCCAGAATGTCAGAGAAATGCAAGATTTCTGCCGCCATGGTATCTGAGGAAAGGTCGTACGTGCTCAAGGTGGATGGATACTCCAGAGCCAAGGCGCTATTCAAGAACGGCGAGTGCGTGATCTCTACCCCATTCAGTGTGGGAGGCCAGGACTGGGCCGTGGCACTCTACCCAAACGGTGACGATGAGGGTTATGCCGATTCCATATCTCTTTATCTCTGTCTCAAATCTGGGCATGCCGAAGCTGTGAAGGCGAAATTCACGCTCAGCTTACTTGACAAGAATGGAGAACCGGTGCCTTCATACATCCGTACCTCCAAAACTACAAGTAGCTTCTCAGAGAAAGGTTCAGCCTGGGGGTACAATACCTTCATCAAAAAGGCTGATCTAGAGGCATCGGGGCATCTGACAGATGACTGTCTCACATTCAGGTGCGACGTCACCGTCATCCATGAAGCGGAGACAAGGGTTCATCCAAGCAACCTGTGCCAGCATCTCGGCGACCTTCTCGAGAACAAGGATGCCGCAGACCTCACCATTCAGGTTGGCGGAGAGACATTCTCCGCTCACAGGTGCATCCTAGCTGCTCGGTCATCAGTCTTCAAGGCGGAGCTCCTCGGCCACATGGAGGAGAGTTATGCAGCTAGTACTATTGAAATCTGTGACATGGAAGCAGTTGTGTTTGAGTCGTTGCTCCATTTCATATACACCGACACAGTTCCTCCTGCGCTTGATGTGGTGATGGCTGGCCATCTACTTGTTGCGGCTGACAGATACAATATCGAGAGGCTGAAGATGATATGCGAGGAGAAATTGTGCTGTCACATTGATTCCGACATGGTGGCAACTAGTTTGGCATTAGCCGAGCAGCATGGTTTTCGTGCTCTCAAAAAAGCTTGTTTACACTTCCTTGCTTCTCCATCCAATTTGGAGGCGATGATGGCGAGTGATGGGTATGAGCATCTGAAATCTAGTTGCCCATCTGTTTTCAAGGAGCTTGTAGCTGGAATCCTACCGGCTGAACTGAAAGCAGCGAAAGATATTATCATGACAATGTGGAAGTAATGCATCATAACTATTATCTATATCACATCCAAATTATCGTAGTAATGGTTATGCTACTTCTCCATGTGTGTTTCTGTCAATGTTTTAAATAGCGGGCTATGGCAAATAGCGGCGGACCTCCAAATAGGCTATAGCGGAGCTATAGCGGGCTATAGCAGGTTATAGCGTGCTTTTTGTACATGAGACCATTTAGCGGCACCCTGATGAAAAGGCTATAGCAAGGCTATAGCGGGGCTATAGCGGGCTATTTAAAACTATGGTTTCTGTACAAAATTGTTGGTATTAATCTCAGTCTAATTTATGTTCAGGTGAGTAGAATGGTTCTTCTTCTCGTCGCCGTTGCCCTGTTTTGTAGCTACTGACTAGTATACTGCTAGGTTGCGTGGGTCCTTAAAACACCACTGTTAGATGATGGTGTTACTTCGTTTTGTCGGGTTGTTGGCACTCATGTCTACTTCCGCACTGAAAAACTGAATGTAAAACGCATGTAATCCTCAAGCATTTGACTACTGATATCCTCTGTTAGCTAATACTAGCTGTGATGGGGGTTATTATTTCCCTCTGAACATTACTGGTAATGCTGCTGTGCACTTGTTATGCTGTTGGGGTTGTTTGGATTCAGTTTTAGAAAACTCGATTTTAAAGGGAAAAAAAGGGGTTATTGTAGTTTTCTGTTAAGCACAACTAGGGCAGTTCTGTTGTCTGCTAAGTACAGAGTGGTTGTTGTGTTGAGAAAATGTAGGGCGGAAAATCTGAGTACAGTGAAAACTTTCTTCAAAAACTCTCGTTACGGTCGACTATCATTGGCGTTCAGGTTGTTATGTTCAACTGGATTACACTATCATTGGTGTCCCAAACGGCTTCTGAATTATACCGACTTTTCCATAACACTGCAGATTGTATAGATTTGCAGTCCATCAGTGCTTTCTATTCTATTCCAGCAAATCGCTTGCACTTAGCAGTACTTTCTGGTCGCGCGAACATGAACCTGGCTTAATTGGCTCTTTGCTGCTGATTTTGTTGACAAGAAAACATGGTGCCGTTTGTGGAAGGTGCAGCATCTGGAGATGAAAAGATTTGTTCGTGCATTGAAAGGCTAAATTGTCGACTTGGGGTCAGACTGACTCAGGTGGAGATGAAAAGTTTTGTGTGTTGCATGCATTGCATCGGCAGATGAAAAGATTTGGGTGCACCGGCTCCCACTGTCTTGGTTTGCAGGGCAGTGGCGTCTCCTCGTGAAGGTAAACCAGTAGTAAATGACAGGTGGCAAGTTTAAGCGAGACCAGACATCTAGATCGAGTTGCGAACATTTCAATGTGAAACGGATGGAGTTATCTTCCCAAGTGTGCTTCTATATATAGGTGGACGCAGCAAAATCTTTCCTCGCCAGTCTTCCATCCTACTCTACTCCAAGCTACTATAGCACCAAGCACACCTCCAGAATGGCAGAGCGCTGCATGATCTCTGCTGCCATTGTAGCTGAGGAGAAGTCGTACGTGTTCAAGGTAGATGGATACTCAAGAGCCAAGGCGCTTCTCAAGAACGGCGAGTGCGTGACTTCTGCCCCTTTCAGTGTTGGAGGCCACGACTGGGCCGTGCAATACTGCCCAAATGGTTTGGCTAAGAAATGTGCTGATTGCATATCTCTTTATCTTCTCCTTCAATCTGCTGGTGCCGAAGATGTGAAGGCGAAATTCACGCTCAGTGTACTAGACAAGAATGGAGAACCAGTGCCTTCATACAGCCGCACCAACCCTATGTGTACCTTCTCAGAAGGTTCATCCTGGAGCCACGCACTCCTGATAGAAAAGGCTGATCTGGAGGCATCGGTGCATCTGAGAGACGACTGTCTCACCATCAGGTGCGATGTCACCGTCATCCACGACGAAGAAACGAGGGTTCCTCCAAGCGACCTGCACCGGCATCTCGGCCACCTCCTTAAGAACGAGGATGCAGCAGATCTTGTTGAGTATCGTGATTAGTTAGGAAATATGAGATAGACTAGGATTTGTCCTGCCTTGTCTTGTACTCTAAGTTGATCATGTATTTCTATATATATGCCCACGAGGCTCAAGAAATACAACAACTATTCCACCAAATCCCTCTCTCCCTTTCAACATGGTATCTGCCGCAAGTTCCTAGACCTAGCCGCCGCCCACCGCTTCCGCACCGCGCGCCGCCCCCGGGGCGGTCGGCCTCCATGACCGCCGCCGGGGGCCGCGCCGCCCGTACCTAGGGTTCGTCCGCCGGTCGTGTTGACCGGCTGCCCTAGAGAGTCTTTTCCCCGATCTCTTGATCCGGGGTTTTCTCTCTTCCGCCGGTCACCTTGATCGGTGTTTTCTTTTTGGTTTTCCGATCTAAGATCGGTTTGCGTCGCCCGCCGTCGTCGTCGACCACCGCGCTTCTACTTCGACATCGGCGCGACCCGGCCTCTACACTCGACCCAGCGGCCTCGCGCAACCCGGCGGCTCCTCAACGCCGCCGTTCGCGCGCCGGCACGCCCGTCGATCTACGCCGGCCGTCATCGTCCTGCTCCGATTGGGACTCCTGCACCGCCCTGACCCGACGGCCTCGCGCAATGCGGCGGCCCATCATAGCCGTCGTTCGCGGGCCGGCCTGCCCGTCGATCTTCACCGTCGCCTCGTCCGGTCGCGCACCGGCTGCGTCGGGCCGGCTCCCGGCTCCGTCCTCGCCGGCTGCCTCCCGCCGGCTGTGTCGGCCTCGCCGACTGCCTCGCGTCGGCCTTGTAGGCTACCTCACGCCGGCCGCTTCAGGCCGGCTGTCGGGCCGTCTGTGTCGCGCCGGCTGCTTCGGGCCAGCTGCGTCGGGCCGGCTGCCGGCTCCGGCCGCCACCCCGCCTCCACCGAGCGACGTCCACGACATCGCGCGCGATCGGATTGATCACCCGCTCGCTGCCGCGATCCGCCTCATCTACGCCGAGCGACCGACCTGGCCCGTCGGTTGCGCGCGCCTCCGCAGGTCCCGTGAAGACTGTCCCAAGTATAGCGCGCCCCTCCACCGATCGAGCACCGGACTACCGCTGCGTCGCCCTGTCGGGCCGCAGGGCCGCCGCCCCGTGGCTCTCCCCGCGGCTGCACCAACCCGCGCGCTACCGCTGCGTCGCCCTTCGGGCCGTAGTGTCGCAGCCCGCGGTCTACTGCTGCCCCGAGGCCGTCCGCTCCAGGTCGTCCCCGTGGCCGCACCGACCCTCGCGCTGCCGCTGCATCGCCCATCGGGCCGTAGCGAGCGTGGCACGCGGTCTCCGCCGCCGCCCGAGGCCATCTCCGCGGCTGCACCGACTCGCGCCCCGCCGCTGTGTCGCCCCTTCGGGCCATCACGCAGCGGCACGCGGTCCACGCCGCCGCCCCGAGGTTTTCCCGCCGTTGCCCTGACCCGCGCGCGGCTGCTTCGTCGCCCCATCGGGGCGTAGCACCGCGACGCGCGGTCCACTCCGCCGTCCCCGCGCGTCGACTTCCTCTGGTATGCGCCGCGCCGCCTTCCTCGGCGCGGGAATGCCATCGTCCGCGCCGGTCTTCATCATGCTGTCGGGTTATTCCACGCCTCCTTCGAGCATCGCCGCCGCGCTCCTAACCAGCCGCCGCCGCCGCCATCAGGCCGCCGCCGCCGCTGCTCTTCGGCGTCGCTGCGGCTCGTTCACCCGAGCCACGCCGCGCCTCTTCGGCGGCGCTGTCGCTCACCCACCCGAGCCGCGCCGCCCGTCCAACCCCTTCGTCTTCGTCCAGCACCAGCTCATCGCCAACGTCGCCGTCGTCTACCCCGACCACTTCATCTACTCCGACCACCGCGGGCGACATCGCCCCCCCGCCGATTTGCGCCGCAACCGTCGTTGAGTCCTTCTCTGCTAGCCTCCTCGACATGGCGTACAAGTTGTGTGCAGGTCCCCGTCTACGCATGCCCGGTGCTGGCAACACCGACGCGTGCCTTCGTCCCTGATGTGTTCCTAGGTCTGGCAAGCCTGGAGCGACGCATCATCAACACCGACTTCGTCCGTCTACGCATGCCCGGTGCTGGCAACACCGATGCGTGCCTTCGTCTACGACGTGTCCCCGGACTTGGCAATCCCGGCGCGACGCGTCTCAACTTCGTCTTCTTCCCGGCGCACCACTACTTCGACACCACTGTGCCCATGACTAACTCGGCGCCTCCTTGCGCCCGCGGCTCCATGGCGACTTCCTCGACACCGGCTACCCTGACTCGACATTGACCACGGCATTCTTCGCATGGCTACCTCGATCACGGCTACACCACCCTACGCTCTCGGCTACCTCGACAAACGGCACAAAGGGCTACCGCCTTGCTTGAGCATCCTCGTCGGTTTCCACTCCAGCCACAACTTCCGCGATGCATTGACCGTTACGACTATGGGGGGGATGTCCGTCGGCTTACCTTTGGATTCTTCTCCAGTCTCACCGTCTGTGTCGCTATCGTTGTGACTGCGGGGGGATGTTGAGTATCGTGATTAGTTAGGAAATATGAGATAGACTAGGATTTGTCCTGCCTTGTCTTGTACTCCAAGTTGATCATGTACTCCTATATATATGCCCACGAGGCTCAAGCAATACAACAACTATTCCACCAAATCCCTCTCTCCCTTTCAACAGATCTGACCTTTCAAGTCGGTGGCGAGGCATTCTCTGCTCATAGGTGTGTCCTCGCTGCTCGGTCATCCGTCTTCAAAGCGGAGCTACTCGGTACCATGAAGGAGAGTTCTGCCGCTAGTCCTATTGAAATCAATGACATGGAAGCTGATGTGTTCAAGTCCTTGCTCCACTTCATCTACACCGATTCAGTCTCTCCGGTGCTTGATGTGGTGATGGCTGGTCATCTTCTAGTGGCGGCTGACAGGTACAATATTGGCAGGCTGAAGCAGATATGTGAAGGGAAATTGTGCGCTCACATTGATTCCAACATGGTGGCCACCAGTTTGGCTTTGGCAGAGCAGCATGGTTTCCAACGTCTCAAAGAGGCTTGTTTGCAATACCTTGCTTCTCCTTCCAATTTCAAGGCTATGATGGCAAGCGATGGTTATGAGCATCTCAAATCCAGCTGCCCATCTGTTCTCAAGGAGCTCATAGCTAGAATCCTGCCGGCTGAATGGCACGTGGCAAAGGATATGGTCATGGAAATTTAGTAGTAATGCGTTTGGTACTTTTCGCTACCGGAATCAGGCTCGTCGCCGACGGCCAAAAGTATGCCGACGGCCTAGGTGAAGCCGTCGGTGTAAAAACGCCGTCGGCGTAGCTAGAGGTGTGCCTACGGTAGCCGTCGGCGTATGTAGGCCGTCGGCATATCGTGATATATGCCTACAGTGGCCGTCGGCATATACGGGCCGTCGACATCGATGTGGCCCCGGTGAGCCTTCCTCTGACGGGAGTTTGACGCCGTCATATCTACGCCGATGGTCCTGACGGCGGCCGTCGGCATATCTATGCCGACGGTAAGGCCGTCGGCATAGTAGTTGCCCACGTCACCGATCCGCGGCGTGTGCCACGTCATCGATCCGAGCCCCTCGTCGGTCCGTGGGGTGGCAGAGTTATGCCGACGGCCTTGCCGTCGGCATCGTCCATGTAATCGATCTGCATCCTACGCCACGTCATTGATCCAGGGCTTCGCCGATCCGTGGCATATATTTGTGCTAATTTTTTCCTATTTTATTTGTTTTCTCTTTTTTATTTATTGTTATTTTTTTCAAAACTAATTGCGGTGGGTAGCAAGGCCGCCAGGTGTTGCGGTGGGCCCTCCTACGCTTGTGGAAGCATGGTGGCAGGCACAAGGACCCGGCATGCGGCTCCGGGGTGTGCCCCCCCCCCCCCCCACACGGATGTCGCTGTCGCCGTGTCACGGAGTGGGGAAACGGCCGACACGGAGGGAAGCAGGGTTAGACGGGCCGGGACCGTGTTCGAGGGCGTAGCTATGGGCTGGGCTATGACAACCCGGTGAAAAGGTCCACCGGTCAAACCCCGTCCGGCGAAAGTCAAAGTGCTAGATCCGCCGGTCGACTGTGTCAGGGTTTGACGGGACGGGGTGCCTGGGGGGGTAGCAAGGCCGCCAGGTGTTGCGGTGGGCCCTCGTACGCTTGTGGAAGCGTGGTGGCAGGCGCAAGCACCCGGCACGCGGCTCCGGGGTGTGCCCTCCCTCACGGGCGTCGCTGCCGCCGTCGCACGGAAGGGGGAAACGGCCACGTCGGGCCGACACGGAGGGAATCTTGGGGTGGGTTGGGCCGGGACCGTGTTCGGGGGTGTAGCTATGGGCTGGGCTATCACAACCCGGTGAAAAGGTCCATCGGTCAAACCCCGTCCGGCGAAAGTCAAAGGGCTAGATCCGCCGGTCGTCTGTGTCAGGGTTAGACGGGACGGGGTACCTGGGGGGTAGCAAACACGCCAGGTCTTGCGGTGGGCCCTCCTACGCGTGTGGAAGCGTGGTGGCAGGCGCAAGCACCCGACACGTGGCTCCGGGGTGTGCCCTCCCCTCACGGGCGTCGCCGCCGCCGTCGCACAGGGGAGGGATCGGCCACGTCGGGAGCATAGACCTCCTATCTATGCCGACGGAAACGGCCGACATGGAGGGAATCAGGGTTAGACGAGCCGGGACCGTGTTCGGGGGCGTAGCTATGGGCTGGGCTATGACAACCCGGTGAAAAGGTCCACCGGTCAAACCCCTCCCGGCGAAAGTCAAAGGGCTAGATCCGCCGGTCGACTGTGTCAAGGTTAGACGGGACGGGGTGCCTGGGGGGGGGTAGCAAGGCCGCCAGGTGTTGCGGTGGTATGCAGAAAATAAATAATTGAGGTATGTTTTTTGTTTAGATAAGCCACATTTAAGTTTTGAAAAAAAAATAGAAAATAAATAAATAGGAAAAATATGCAGGAAATCTATACCGACGGCTAAGCCATCGACATAGTTACACGGATCGATGACGTGGCAGTGCGAGCACCTATGCCGACGGCTTGGCCGTCGGCGTAGATACGCCCCAGGTGCTGCCAGTGGCCTTCACGTGACGCAGATACGCCGACGGCTAGGCCGTCGTCATAGATTACCTTATCCCCTCGGGTCTGGCTCCTCCTCTACTCATTCCTCTTTCTCCCTCTCGCCTCACACCCATCTCCTCCACCCGCGCCGCGCCGGCCGCCCCTCTCCCCCCCGCCGCCGTGCCGCCCCGCCCCCGCCCCGCGCCGCGCCGCCCCGCCCCCGCGCTGCCACCCTCCTCCTCGCCCCGCCCCCGCGCCGCCCCGCCCTCGCGTCGCGCCGCCCCGACCCCGCGCTGCGCCGCCCCGCCCCCGCCCCCGCGCCGCGCCGTGCCGCCCCGCCCCCGCCCCGCGCCCCGCCGCCCCGCCCCCGCCTCGCGTCGTCCAGGCCGGCCCCGACTCGCCCCGCCATGGCCCAGCCCAGCCCGTCGGCCGCCTTGCTCCGGCCCTGCCCCGCCTCGCCGGTGAGACCCGCCACCCCCGGCATTTTTTTGTTTTGTTTTTTCATGATTTTGCAGATGATAGATAGTTAAATAGATAGATAGTTAAGTTAGATAGATAGATAGTTAGATAGATAGTTAAGGGGAGGGCATGGGAGCGGCGGCGGCGGGGGGTATTGGAAGGGCGCGTGCGCGCGCGGCGATCCGGTCTTATCCGTGCCCAATCCTCCGGCCCTCACGCGCGCGCCCGGGCTCGGTCGGTCGGTCGCTGCGGTTGTTTTATCGCGATGAATGAATGCATGTGTAAATGTTTTAAATATGCTCTATGAGTTGTGATGTTCTAAATTTTTGTCGCGATGGAATTTGTAGGCTTTGTGGTGTCGCATTTCATCGGAGTGACCGTCGTCCGACGCGTTGGTCCCTGAGCATCCCTCTGCTGTTCTACTACTTCCCCTACAGCCGAGGGTGAGCTACAAATCCATCTCCTCCATTTTTTCATGTCACTAGATTTTATTTTCAAGTCAAGTTGCGTAACCTAGGCGTCTCCCGTCCGAAAAGGTTGCATTGATAAATATGCATTCAATTGCATATTTATCACCGCATCTCTTTTGGATTGTCCAGCGTTTTCCACGGACAGCCCGAGGATGTGTAGATTGGGTACGTTCTCCATGTTCTACCCCGTTCCGAGACAGGATTTCGACGGCGCCTCCCCATTGTTCTCCGGAGCACATTCTCTCGGCTATTTACCGAGACGTGTATCTGGAGAACAGCGGGGAGATGCTGCCGACGAGATCGTGCTGCGCCAAGCGAAGAAGAAGGCCCGCCAGATGCAGTACGAGGTGCGCTGGGTGGCCATCACGCAATACTATCACGACGTTCTTGGTGTGAAGATGCCCAAGGAAGAAGCAAAGACGGGGGACATTACCTTGGAGAGGCACGAGTACTTGGCGGTAAGTATAAAAGATTTTTCATTCCGACGTTTGTGGTAAATTTCATCGTTTCGTGTTAGACATGCCATTATGCTTTCATTATGTAGGTGTGTCCAAATTCGTGTTATGGAAAAGACGACTCCTGGGCGGCATTGGTGGATCTGTGGTGTGGTCAGGATGGAGCCTGGGCGGCTACGAGCAGCAAAAACAAGGCTAACCGAGGGAAGGAGGGAGTACATGCTCAGGGAAACCGGAACCACTTTCTCCACAAGACACTTCATGTATGACTAACCTCATTAAACAATCTTCTTCTTCTATTTACCGTCACTTTCTTATGTATGACTAACCTCTGTTTGTTGGTGCAGGAGGAGAAACTGAAGCGGCCGCTCTCACATATGGAGGCGTGGGAGATCGCCCATACGCGGAGGAGGCCCAAGCCTGGCGAGGCCAAGTACTACGGCAAGACCGCGGAGAAGAAGAAGGACTACTCTGAGGCGTATCTGAAGCTACATCCTGACACACTTGACCCCATCAAGGCGCCTTTGGACGACAGGGTGGTGGTTGGCATGGGGCCGAAGGCTCATGGTCGGCAGCCGGTTCTGGATGCTGTGGTCACTCCTTCTATCTCCTTCACACAGCTCCGAGCTACCGACCTGAGCCTGAGACAGCGCACGACCACGACTACTGCGCAGTCACAGTCCCTCCTAGCCGAGCGGCACTCTGTAAGTATTTTTCCCTCTTATCTTCATTGCTCACTTTATTTTCCGCATTGAGATGTTTAATGAGTTCCATCACGTCATATTGTAGGCCTACATGGAGTACACACGCCAGGAGACCATGGCGTGGAGCGCGAGAGTTGCAGCCGTCCAGGACCACAACACTCGCATGATGACGGTTAGTTTAGCCCCTTTCATTTCATTTCCATATTTGCACTTTCATTTCTTCTGACATTCGTGTTTGCTTTGTCAATTAACATGCAGCTCGTTTTTGAGAGCATTAGGAACGGCACGATTCCTGAAATGGAAGCACCACCACCATCTGCAGGACCACAACCAGTGCTGCTTACCTTTGAGGAATTTCTAGCACAGCAATCGGGGACAACGGTGGTTAGTATATCCCCAAACTATTCAACCACCGCTTACTGTTTATTCAACACAATAACATCCACTGAACATGTCTTTTCAAACATCCAGGGAACCGGTGGATCATCCGTTGGTGGTGGTGCCGGTCTTCGCATCATTCCCGAGTCACGGAGCCCGGTCACTCCGATCCACCGAGGCGGTAGCAGTGGCGGTCTTGGCGGTAGCGCTGCCGCTAGCAGTGACGACCTCGGCTTTGGCGGACTTGGCGGTGACGACCTTGGCGGTAGAGGTGGATTTACTGGCGCTTAAGCCTGTGGATGAAATGTGCTCTTCAGATGACTTCTGCTCTTTTACGCTACTTCAGATGACTTGTGTGCTTCTTAGCTAGATGCTTATGTTTCTGATATGCTTATGTTGTTGGTTGTGAGGATGTGATGGTGGTGGTGTTGGTTGTGAGGATGTGATGGTGGTGGTGTTGGTTGTGAGAACATATATATTTATGATGCTTTTGATGGTGGTGCTGTTGGTTGTGATGGTGGTGCTGTGCATGTGTATTTCATTGTATATACCTGCTATTTGAATTGAAATGAATTGATATGAAACAGGGAAAAGGGAAAAAAATCAGACAAAAACTACGCCGACGGCTTAGCCGTCGGCATAGATAGTGTGCGAGTTACCAGTGGCCGCCACGTGACACCTATGCCGACGGCCTAGCCGACGGCGTAGCTGTGTCATATGCCGACGGCCTAGCCGTCGGCGTAGCTGGGCCTATGCCGACGGCTTAGCCGACGGCGTAGCTACGCCCCAGGAACTGCTAGTGGCCGCCACGTGGCGAGGCATATGTCGACGGCTTAGCCGACGGCGTAGTTGTAGCCTATGCCGACGGTGTAGCTACGCCCAGGAACTGCCAGCGACCACCACGTGTCGGCCACTGATTGGTATGCTCTTGACGGCGGCGCCATCGGACGCCGTTTGGCGGGGAACTTTGCCGACGGCTCAGGCCGTCGGCATAGTTGTACGGACGCCGTCGGGGTATCATCTACGCCGACGGCCTTTCTATGCCGACGGTTACCTGGGGTACGCCGACGTATATGTTGCCGACGGCCCTACGCCGACGGTGGCCGTCGGCATAGGTCTATCCCGACGGGAATCAGGCCTATGCCGACGGCCTGAACCGTCGGCATAGGGGTTTATTCTGGTAGTGTTTATGCGTCCAATTTTATAGTACTATAATGGTTATGGTACTTCTCCATGTATGGCTGCATATGTATGTCTCAGAACCTAAATGCTACTTATCAATCAAATCCAATCTAATCACGTGAGTAGAATGGTTAAAGAAAGTACAGTAGTAGTATTAATTTCCGTCCTTTCCGATTTATAAGGCTTAAATCTGAAATCTCATCAACCAAGGTAGACCGTGAGTGGATGACACGAGATTTGTGAATTTGTGAAGCCAGAACTTTTGTGAAGCCTGGGTTGAACTTGCTCGTCTTGCTGAAATTTATCATGAAGACTTCTCTAATGATGATCGTGGAACAATAAGAGAACTTTTATGAAGCCAGAGTTAGTGCCATCCTTGTTCCAATACACAATCTAATCACGTGTCCATTTGTGAGCCGCAACTTTTTTTATTTGCATGTTAGACATTCAGTCTTAAGTTGCCCAGGCTTCACAAAACTTTTTATCCTGGCATTTTCTCGAGACCACAACTTATTATACTACAACAGTTGTGCTTAACAGAAACTACAATACAAAAACCATCCCAAAAAACTACTAAACCTGTCTTCCCTTACAATCTCTTCAAAACCGGTTTTTCTAAAACTGAATCCAACATTCTGGACAACCCTCAACAGCATAACGAGTGGGAGTCAGCAGCTTGGTGAAAAGTTGCGGCTCACAAATGGACAGGGAAGCTCCTTTGCGCACTCTATGTAGAAAATATTATGGACTCAAATTACCTGTGAAGGTGAAGATCTGCCTATACGGAACAATTCCATGCTTCTGCATCTCGTGGGTAGGCATAGGGATGTAAACGGATCGGATCGGATCGGATAATGGCTTTATCATATCCTTTACCACATTTTTTTTGTCGGATTTGGAACGGATCGGTTAATGACCGGATGCGGATTCGAATACGGATTATATCGGAGTACGTATTCGGAGCGGAAGCGGAGCGGACTCGGACTGAAAACAGATAAAAAATATGTGTACATATTTTCCATAATATCTATCATGATCAATGCAAAGAAGTACAATGTATAAGTAACCAATAAAGTTTTACTGATCAATGAAATTAATAGCTGACATGCTGCAGCAATCAAGACATTAGACATCATAGGTTCATAGTGTTCTCTAGTCCATATTAGAATCTGTTTAAATATTAGCTACGTTAGCTTGTACAGTACGTGTTTTCAAGTCTACTGGCTATGTTTGTATGTACATGCTGAGTGTACAGTCATACGACGGTGCTATTAGGGTTAAGTTTATATGATATTTATATGTTGTGATTCTACTCAGTGGTCTAATTAATTGGGTATTTGGGCTTGTCGATTGAACCAAATTTATCGGATAATCCTATTTGGTAACACCAGATGATCCGCAAAAAATACCGGATAATCCACATCCGTCGGATATTATCGATACCATATCCGCTACCATATTCGTCGGATATCCGGTGAACAAAATCCGTATCCGCATCCGTATCCGTCGGATTTGTGAAAGTGCATACCATATCCTTAAAAACGGATGCAGATGCGGATTCAGAACGGAAATTATCCATACCATTTACATCCCTAGGTAGGCATGTGATAAACTATGAACTTGGCATTGAAAATATGATAAATTATGCCCTTGGGCTGGATCGAGATAGGTAATGTGTACTGTAGCATTTCAGCATGTTGTCGCCACAGCATGTTGGTACATATGGTGCGAGAGTATTAAGGACACGTGCACACTACTACCGTTGTTGTTGGTCGCTACAAAACAGGGCAGCCATGAGGAGCCACCCCATCATCAGCTCTTGTCATTGGTCATTTTCAACTAATTCTCTTGGTACCAATGTTGATAAACTTGCTCGTCTTGCTGAAATTTATCATGAAGACTTCTCTAATGATGATCGTGGAACAATAAGAGAACTTTTATCATGAAGACTTCACAAAAGTTCTGGATCCGCCTTTTCACTTGACTTATGTAAGTGAGGAGCTGCTCTCTTATTGTTCCACGATCATCATTAGAGAAGTCTTCATGATAAATTTCAGCAAGACGAGCAAGTTTATCAACATTGAACTTGGAGAAAGAGTCCTTGGGATCAAGACATGAGAAGCAATCAAGCACACAATTTGCTCCCTCACTAAAGCGGTGATCCATCTCCATGCATATTTTGTCAATGGTGACATAAAAAATCTCCGCACGGTAATGGTGAAGATTAGTGACCGTCCTACCGTCTCTCCTTGAACGACCACGAACTGGTATTCCTTCGTCCATATTTGGTACTAGAATACTATTAACACCACAAAAAATTTGGACATCACCAAATAAATTATCCCAACCACTCTCTCTAAACGTTGCCAACCAAGCCTTGACATCATTAACTAATTCCATGGCAAGAACAATATTAAGATCTTTTCTTTGCAAGACTTTTGAAAGCTCATTTGTGATGCCAAATAACTTCAACATAAGCTTCAGAATGAAAGCAAATTTAAAGCTCTCCATTTTTTTTATCAAATCCGCTGCTTGAGATGGTTCCACTAGTAGAGAAATGGCTAGCCACAACTCCTGTTGGTGGCGCGCCGTTTCCCGCCAATGCCAGCACTAATATTTTCAAATAGTGCTGGCGTTGCCTAAATTCGTACGTTATTGTACACACATAGTGGTGGCGTTCAAATTCGACCGAATGCCACTTGTATGTGGACCCCAGCGCTCCCCCCTTTCACATATTATTGTTGGGGTGGCTAATGTTTCCACGCCAGGACT
Source organism: Elymus sibiricus (assembly GCA_039707655.1). NCBI lineage: Eukaryota > Viridiplantae > Streptophyta > Magnoliopsida > Poales > Poaceae > Elymus > Elymus sibiricus. The sequence continues at coordinate 441,828,047 of CM077671.1, forward strand.
ATGCGTTGTACTTGTGTCGTGCTACTTATACGGCACGCCATAGGTATATTTTGTGGAGCCCACAAATATTGTGGCGACGTTTGTAAATGTAGAACGCCATTAATTAGTAGTTGCATCTCTATATATGGCTGACCCGGCCGGTCTGGTTTATCATAGATAATCTCTTAACGGTACTCTCACATATATGTGTGTATAGAGATACACGACCGGCGGACTCTGCCTTCGATCCATTGAGAGAACTAGGCAACTGTTTTGTGTGTGTATATCATTAATTTAGGTATGTAATGCCCGCATATATGTGTGTGTATATATAGTACATATTATGCTGAAATTGTTTTTGACCTTTTTTTGTAGGCACTGTGGAAGTGAATGATTTATGCTGGAATATATATATGGATCGAACTATAAATGGGTTCTTCAAGGTCGCGTTGGAAGATATGAATCGGAAAGGGGAAACAAAAATATTATGTCAATGTAAGAAGTGCGAAAACATAGTTTTGATTGACCCTTCTACTGGTCGTGTGAAGATGCACTTGTTGAAATATGATTTCATGCCTGGTTACACACGGTGGACAAGTCATGGTGAGGAAGAGAAGGATGTCGAAGTCGAAGGGTAGGTACATGATGATGAGCTAGAAGGAGGTGTGAAGAATGTTGCATAACATGAAAATCACCTCGACGGGCAGAAAGAACGCAATGGTAAAGAATTGTCAAAGGAAGATCTAGATGACTATGACCAATCTGGCATCTATCAAGAAGAAGATGACGTTATTCAGAAGGAGAAGTGTAAGAAAAGACATAGAAACACGTCGGATGCAGAAACTTCCGTTGAGAGACGTCGCAAAAACAAGAGAAAAGCCTCCGTTGAGAGCATCCGCACAAACAAGAGGAAAATATCGGTTCAGAGCCCCAGCACAAACAAGAGAAACTGAGAAACAGCGTCGTAGTTGATTTTTATCTATCTTTTATTTATTGTTAATTTGGCAGTTCGATCATATTTTAATGTTGATGTGTATGTGTGCAATATTCTTTCGGATGTGACCTTATTGAACCCCTTTTAACATTTTTGTCTTGAATGCATTTTATTATTCTACATTTGTAAGTTCGGAAGAAAAATAGCTATGGCGTTGTTGACGTCACCAACGACATAACTAATATATCTATGGCGTTGCATACGTCACCAACGCCATAGCTATTTTTCCCATTATCTTTGCCCGTTTGGGGGGAAGTGTTCACCGCAAACTTTCGTTTCGCGCGCTCGTACACCCTCCGCTCCCTGCGCCGCCGCCGCCACCTTCATCGTCGTCGCCGCCACCCCCTCCCCCGGCGCCGCCGCCACCATCGTTGTCGCCGCCATCGCCCACCTTCCCCTCCGGTCGCCGCTCCTCGACTCACCGTCGACCCCAATCGCCTCGACCTCACCGTCCGCCCCCAACCGCGTCGACCTCGAGCCGCCTTTATCCCCTCCCGCCGCCGGCCGGCCCGAACGACCTCAACCTCCCCTGCCGTCGACCTCAACCTCTCCTGCCGTCGACCTCAACCTCCCCTGCCGCCACCTCGATTCCTCCGGTAAGTGCTCGAAATGCGTTCGAGGAAATGTGGTTCAAATTTTGTTTTGATGGAAATGTGGTTGCTTGTGTATTGTTTGCAGGGAATGCATAGGGTTGCCAATGTTTTGGTGAAACATTGATTAATTTCCGTTTCGTCAAATTTCTGGCAACCAATATGTCCTATTTTTAGCAAAGGTCATGCCGAAATTTTGTATTTTATATATGAATTAATAAGGTTGCCAATGTTTTGTTTTTGTAGATCTCCAATTAAACGAACGACGCGTAGGATTCTTCTTCGACACATTCGGCACGCGGCGGTGATGCATTTACGGACGCGCAGGGACAGGAAGATTATGATGATGAGCTTAATCCAGATGAGTACTATATGAGAGGAAGAGGCTACAGTGTTACTCCTGGTGCGGACAGTAATCCTGATATGGACACTGATGGAGAGGACACAGAGGAGTATTCTCCCGCGGAAGAGGTGGATGTGAAGGTCGACGAGCATGTTTCAAAATCCAAGAAGCAGCGGAAACCTAGGAGCCGAAATGCTATAGGAACCGACAAGCTCGTCGTCACACGAGTTAACGAGACTGGTGAGCCTGTTAGTCCGCGGAAAGCCGCTGCTCACTATGGCAACGCCCTAGGTGTTATCCTTCGAGAAGTTTGCTCCATCAACGAGACAAATTTAAGGGATATGGACAAAGCTAATCTGCGAGAACTCCTCATAAGAAGGGTGCACACAAGATTCAAGTTTCCTGAGGAGTATGACAATCTATCGTACCCAAAGAATCAGGTAAACAACCATGCAATCCATAAGTTCTCGAAAAATTTGAGTTCTTGGAAATCTGCAGCAAGAAAAGATATTGCAACGAAACCCGACATAGATATCTTCGAGATCCAGCAGAAGTGGCCTACCATTAGTGTAGATGATTGGAACATTTTCAAGATGCAAAATCAGGAGAACTCAGTGATGACCCAGTCGTCATGGGGAAGGAAATGCGATCGAAGACATTAAGTAACCACTCCCTCGGCAGCCGTGGTTTTGTTGGGAAGAAGCCCGTATGGGACAAGCAGGATGCTGCACTTGCATCAAAGGGCATCCCAAACTACTTCGCGCAATTCAAGGACCCCCTTGAATATAACTATGTCAGGGGGCGGTACCATTATGATCAAAAGATAGGGGAATTTACCACGGATCACCAAACAAGGAAACTAGAAGAAGAACTGGCAAGGCAACATGCAGAACCTCATAGCTCGCAAGGGTCGACGGCCAGGTGGAACACTCCTCTTAACCGGTCGATCAACATTACCCTTGGCAAGGAGCCGTTAGCACCGCCAGCGGGTGGCCGTGTGAACGGTGCTGGATGCGGTGCCAAATGGGACTATCATTATCCCGAAGACCGGGAGCTGCAACGACAGAGAAGGAGAGCCAACAAGCGGAGCATTGAACGGCAAATAATGGAAGCCACGGCCGCAGCCACCGCCGCAGCCACAGCCGCAGCCACAGCCAACATCGAAGAACGCATCAACATTCAAAATCAAGCCCAAGCCCAAGCCATGTTGCCTTCAATATTCTATGTGTCATTCGAAGACATCTTCAACATGTTCCATCTAATGAAGCTTAGTTCTTCCTTAGTACGCCTATGGGCAATCAATGCTGCCTACACTGCAAAATGTGAGCTCAACAAGGATGTTGCGGTAGCGGACCCTTACCTCATGTACGAGACCAACACCAATCACCCTGAGCGCCGACAAGCTATGCACAGGCTTCATGATTGCCAACATGGACAAAGACTGCCTTCTCGTGCCCTGCTATCCGAAGTAAGTCATTATGTCCAACTAGATTACTATTTCTTACAATCTCATTATGCATGCTTCCACGTAACACCATTAATTAACTCGATCGACTTTGTATGCAGAGAACATTGTGTCCTCGTCGTTATTACCCCGAAGTTCGCTGAAACTTATTTCTTGGATTCGACGAGGAAAGTGAAAAAAGACTACAGAGGCATCAAGAAGGTCCTGGATGAAGCACTTTTTGAGTATACCAGACGGGAAGGAGTGATCAGAGAGGGATATTGCAAGTTTGACAAGTTTAAAGCGGTATGCTTCGGCCACAAAACTGACTTTTGTTGCATGCAGCTGCTGAAAAACAGTGATATAGACGGCTACTACGTTGTCCACCACATGGAGGAGTACATACGGGAGGGAGAACGCCTTAAAAAGAACTCAGACGTCATCGCATGGGGGAAGAAAATGGAGGAAATTAGCCTGGGAAATAACAGAGATGAATTCAGACGCATCCAGGTGAAGTTTGCTACCATCCTCAACAAGGATGTCATCGACCATGCCGGGGTTTTCAATGGCGGCGCACCTTCCGGCCCGGAGGAGATAAAAGCTCTCCTTCGGAAGCAAGGGCTTGATGCTGGCGGTCCTGTGTCTATCGCGGATCCGGCGAAGAAATATGTTAATGATACTTATGCCGATATGTAATAGGATAGTGTCAGCTACCAATGTTGTTGGTGTTGGGGAACGTTGCATGGGAAACAAAAAATTTTCCTACGCACACGCAAGATCTATCCATGGTGATGAGCATCTACGAGAGGGAGAGTGGATCTACATACCCTTGTAGATCGCTAAGCGGGAAGCGTTAATAAACGCGGTTGGTGTAGTCGAACGTCTTCGCGATCCAAATCGCAGCCGTCCCACGATCCGTCCAGATCTAGCACCGAACGGACGGCACCTCCGCGTTCAGCACACGTACAGCTCGATGACGATCTCCGCCTTCTTGATCCAGCAAGAGGGAGCGGAGAGGTAGATGAGTTCTCCGGCATCGCGACGGCGTGGCGGCAATGGTGGTGGAACTATTCCGGCAGGGCTTCGCCTAAGCACTACCGAAAACTAGAGGAGACGAACTATTGGGAGAGAGGGCTGCACCGTGGCCTTCTTTGGGTTGGGTCTCTTTGGCCCTCTCTCCCTCTAGTATATATAGGAGGGAGGGGAGGGGCTGGCCGCCATAGGGCTCCTCCTAGGAGTCGGCCGCAAGGAGGTGGAGGTGGATGAGTCCACCTCCAATCCTACTCCTAGTAGGGCTCCTTCCCTTCCCCACTTGGGTTTTCCTTTTCCCACAAGTCCAGCCGCATAGGCCCTCTTGGGCTGGCCGCCCAGCCCACCAGGGGCTGGTGCGCCACCCTAAGGCCCATGTGACCCCCTTGGGGTGTGGTGGCCCCACTTGGTGGACCCCCAAAACCCATTCGTCACTCTCGGTACACTGCCGGAAATGCCCGAAACCTTTCCGGAGTTCAAACACCACTTTCCTATATATAAATCTTCACCTCCGGACCATTCCGGAGCTCCTCGTGACGTCCGGGATCTCATCCGAGACTCCGAACAACCTTCGGTCACCAAGATACATAACTCTGCTATACCGAAACGTCACCTAACCTTAAGTGTGCAGACCCTGCGGGTTCGAGAACTATGTAGACATGACCGAGACACCTCTACGGTCAATAACCAATAGCGGGACCTGGATGCCCATATTGGTTCCTACACATTCTACGAAGATCTTTATCGGTTGAACCTCTATGTCAAGGATTCAATTAATCCCGTATTCTGTTCCCTTCGTTCTTCGGTATGTTACTTGCCCGAGATTCGATCGTCGGTATCTCTATACCTAGTTCAATCTCGTTACCGGCAAGTCTCTTTACTCGTTCCGTAATACAACATCCCGTGGCTAACACTTTAGTCACATTGCTTTGCAAGGCTTATTGTAATGTCGTATTACCGAGTGGGCCCTGAGATACCTCTCCGTCATACGGAGTAACAAATCCCAGTCTCGATCCATGCTAGCTCAACAGACACCTTTGGAGATACCTATAGAGCATCTTTATAGTCACCCAGTTACGTTGTGACGCTTGATGCACACAAGGTATTCCTCCGGTGTCAGTGAGTTGCATGATCTCATGGTCATAGGAACATATACTTGACATGCAGAAAAACAATAGCAATAAACTGACACGATCATATGCTATGTTCATAGTTTGGGTCTTGTCCATCACATCATTCTCCTAATGATGTGATCCCGTTATCAAATGGCATCTCATGTCTATGGCTAGGAAACCTTGACCATCTTTGATCAACAAGCTAGTCTACTAGAGGCACACTAGAGACACAGTGTTGTTTATGTATCCACACATGGAATGTGTTTCCAATCAATACAATTATAGCATGGATAATAAACGATTATAATGAACAAGGAAATATAATAATAACCACTTTATTATTGCCTCTAGGGCATATTTCCAACAGTCTCCCACTTGCACTAGAGTCAATAATCTAGTTCACATCTCTATGTGATTTACATTGTAATGAATCTAACACCCATACAGTTCTGGTGTTGATCATGCTTAGCCCTTGGAAGAGGTTTAGTCATCGGGTCTGCGACATTCAGATCTGTGTGTACTTTGCAAATATTTATGTCCTCCTCCTTGATGTAATCGCGGATGGAATTGAAACGTTGCTTTATGTGTCTGGTCCTCTTGTGAAACCTTGGTTCCTTGGCTAGAGTAATGGTACCAGTGTTGTCACAAAACATAGTCATTGGGTTTAGTGCACTAGGCACTACTCCAAATCTGTCATGAACTCCTTCATCCAGACACCTTCTTTCGCTGCCTCCGAGGCAGCGATGTACTCCGCTTCGCATGTAGAATCAGCTACTACGCTCTGCTTGGAACTGCACCAGCTTACCACACCCCCATTGAGAATAAATATGTATCCGGTTTGAGACTTAGAGTCATCCGGATCAGTGTCAAAGCTTGCATTGACGTAACCCGTTACGACGAGCTCTTGATCACCTCCTAAACGAGAAACATGTCCTTAGTCCTTTTCAGGTACTTCAGGATATTCTTGACCGCCGTCCAGTGTTCCATTCCTGGATTACTTTGAAACCTTCCGGCCATACTTATGGCAAGGCTGACATCGGGTCTTGTGCACAGCATTGCATACATGATAGAGCCTATGGCTGAAGCATAGGGGACGACACTCATCTTTTCTCTATCTTCTGCAGTCACTAGGCACTGAGTCTTACTCAACTTCACACCTTGCAATACAGGCAAGAACCCCTTCTTGGCCTGATCCATTTTGAACTTCTTCAAAACTTTGTCAAGGTATGTGCTTTGTGAAAGTCCTATTAAGCGTCTCGATCTATCTCTATAGATCTTGATGCCTAATATGAAAGTAGCTTCTCCTAGGTCCTTCATTGAAAAACTCTTGTTCAAATATTCCTTCACGCTTTTTATTTCCAATCAGCAATATGTCATCCACATATAATATTAGAAACGGTATAGAGCTCCCACTCACTTTCTTGTAAATACAAGCTTCTCCGTAAACTTGTATAAACCCGAACGCTTTGATTACCTCATCAAAGCGAAGATTCCAACGCCGAGATGCTTGCACCAGTCCATAAATGGATCGCTGGAGTTTGCAAACTTTGTCAGCATTCTCTGGATCGACAAAACCTTCTGGTTGCATCATATACAACTCTTCCGTAAGGAAACCGTTAAGGAACGCTGTTTTGACATCCATCTGCCAAATTTCATAATCGAAAAATGCAGCTATTGCCAACAAGATTCTGACGGACTTAAGCATCGCTACGGGTGAGAAGGTCTCATCGTAGTCAACTCCTTGAACTTGTGAAAAACCCTTTGCCACAAGTTGAGCTTTATAGACGGTGACATTCCCGTCCGCGTTCGTCTTCTTCTTAAAGATCCATTTGTTCTGAATGGCCTTTCGCCCTTCAGGTAATACTTCCAAAGCCCATACTTTGTTTTCATACATGGATCCCATCTTGGATTTCATGGCCTCTAACCATTTCTCGGAATCCGGGCCCATCATCGCTTCTCCATAGCTCGTAGGTTCATCGTTGTCCAACAACATGACCTCTAAGACAGGGTTACCGTACCACTCAGGAGCAGTACGCGTCCTTGTCGACCTACGAGGTTCGATAGCAACTTGATCCGAAGCTTCATGATCATCATCATTAACTTCCTCTTCAACCAATGTAGGCTCTACAGAAACATCTTTCTGCATTGCGCTACTCTCAGGTTGAAGTAAAGGTTCAACAACCTTATCAAGTTCTATTTTCCTCCCACTCAATTCTTTCGAGAGAAACTCTTTCTCAAGAAATGTTCCGTTTTTAGCGACAAACACTTTGCCTTCGGATCTGAGATAGAAGGTATACCCAACTGTCTCTTTTGGGTATCCTATGAAGACGCATTTCTCCGCTTTGGGTTCCAGCTTTTCAGGCTGAAGCTTTTTGACATAAGCATCACATCCCCAAACTTTAAGAAACGACAACTCTGTCTTCTTGCCAAACCACAGTTCATATTGCGTCGTCTCAACGGATTTCGATGGTGCCCTATTTAAAGTGAATGCAGCTGTCTCTAACGCATAACCCCAAAACGATATCGGCAAATCGGCAAGAGACATCATAGAACGCACCATATCCAATAAGGTTCGATTACGACGTTCGGACACACCATTACGCTGTGGTGTTCCAGGCGGTGTCAATTGTGAAACAATTCCACACTGTCTTAAGTGACTGCCAAACTCATAACTCAGATATTCTCCTCCTCGATCAGATCGTAGGAATTTAATCTTCTTGTTACGATGATTCTCAACTTCACTCTGAAATTGTTTGAACTTTTCAAACGTTTCAGACTTGTGTTTCATTAAGTAAATATACCCATATCTACTTAAGTCATCTGTGAAGGTGAGAAAGTAACGATAACCACCGCGTGCCTCAAAGCTCATCGGACCGCACACATCAGTATGTATGATTTCCAACAAGTCACTAGCCCGTTCCATTGTTCCAGAGAATGGGGTCTTTAGTCATCTTGCCCATGAGGCATGGTTCACATGTATCAAGTGATTCAAAATCAAGTGACTCCAAAAGTCCATCAGCATGGAGCTTCTTCATGCGCTTTACACCAATATGACCTAAGCGGCAGTGCCACAAGAAAGTGGTGCTATCATTATCAATTCTACATCTTTTGGCATCAATGTTATGAACATGTGTATCATCACTATCGAGATTCAAATAAGAATAAACCCCTCACATTGGGTGCATGACCATAAAAGATATTACTCATAAAAATAGAACAACCATTATTCTCTGATTTAAATGAGTAACCGTCTCACAATAAACAAGATCCAGATATAATGTTCATGCTTAACGCAGGCACTAAATAACAATTATTCAGGTTCATCACTAATCCCGATGGTAATCGAAGAGCGAGCGTGCCGACGGCGATCACATAAACCTTGGAACCATTTCCCACGCGCATCGTCACTTCGTCCTTTGCCAGCCTCCGTCTATTCTATAGTTGCTGTTTTGAGTTGCAAATGTGAGCAACCGAACCGGTATCAAATACCCAGGCACTACTACGAGAGTTGGTAAGGTACACATCAATAACATGTATATCATATATACCTTGTTTGGTGTTGGCCGCCTTCTTATCAGCCAGATACTTGGGGCAGTTCCGCTTCCAGTGACCAGTTCCCTTGCAATGAAAGCACTCAGTTTCTGGCTTGGGTCCAGCCTTGGGTTTCTTCATGGGAGGAGCAACTGCTTTGCCACTCTTCTTGGAGTTACCCTTTTTACCCTTGCCCTTCTTCTTGAAACTAGTGGTTTTATTGACCATGAACACTTGATGCTCCTTCTGAATCTCAGACTCAGCGACTTTCAACATCGCAAACAGCTCGGTGACTGACTTTTTCATCCCGTGCATGTTATAGTTCAACACGAAGCTTTTGTAGCTAGGTGGCAGTGATTGAAGAACTCTGTCGGTGATCGCCTCTGGTGGAAGGGGCATCCCCAATTCAGCAAGACGGGTGGAATACCCAGACATTTTGAGTATGTGATCACTGACAGACCCGTTCTCCTCCATCTTGCAAGCATAGAACTTATCGGAGGTCTCATACCTCTCGATCCGGGCATTCTTCTGAAAGATAAACTTCAACTCCTGGAACATATCATATGCTCCATGCTACCTCTTGAGCTTGCGTTGGTTTTCCCTTGAAGAGGAAAGGGTGATGCAGCGAAGTAGATAAGTATTTCCCTCAGTTTGTTGAGAACCAAGGTATCAATCCAGTAGGAGCAACAAGCAAGGCACCAATATTTGCACCTACACAAACAATCAAACACTTGCACCCAACGCTATAAAGGGTTTGTCAATCCCTTCACGGTTACTTGCAAGGATGAGATCTGATAGAGATAGATATAGATGATTGCCAAAAGAAAAACTAAAAGAAAAGTAAATAAAATTGCAGCAAGGTATTTTTGGTATTTTTGGTTTATAGATCTGAAAATATAATATGGAAAATAGACCCGGGGGCCATAGGTTTCACTAGAGGCTTCTCTCTTGAGGGAAAATAGTACGGTGGGTGAACAAATTACTGTCGAGCAATTGATAGAAAAGCGCATAGTTATGACGATATCCAAGGCAATGATTATGCATATAGGCATCACGTCCGTGTCAAGTAGACCGAAACGATTCTGCATCTACTACTATTACTCCACACATCGACCGACTCCTGCCTGCATCTAGAGTATTAAGTTCATGAAGAACAGAGTAACGCATTAGGTAAGATGACATGATGTAGAGGGATAAACTCAGGCAATATGATGAAAACCCCATCTTTTTATCCTCGATGGCAACAATACAATACGTGCCTCGCTACCCCTACTTTGTCACTGGGTGAGGACACCGCAAGATTGAACCCAAAACTAAGCACTTCTCCCATTGCAAGAATTACCAATCTAGTTGGCCAAACCAAATCAATAACTCGAAGAGACTTACAAAGATATGAAATCATGCATATAAGAATTCAGAAAAGACTCAAATAATATTCATAGATAATCTGATCATAAACCCACAATTCATCGGATCTCAACAAACACACCACAAAAGAGTATTACATCGGATAGATCTCCATGAAGATCATGAAAAACATGGTATTGAAGAACATAGAGAGAGAAGAAGCCATCTAGCTACTAGCTATGGACCCGAAGGTCTGAGGTGAACTACTCACGCATCATCGGAGGGGCAATGGAGTTGATGTAGATGCCCTCCGTGATCGAATCCCCCTCCGGCAGATTACCGGAAAAGGCTCCAAGATGGGATCTCACGGGAACAGAGGCTTCCGGCGGCGGAAAAGTATTTTCGTGGCTCTCTTCGGTATTGGGGGAATATTTGGTAATTTATAGGAGGAGAAATAGGGTTAGGAGGCCTGCTGGGGGGCCACAAGCCAGGGGAGCGCCCCCCCTAGGGCGCGCCCCTGTGACTTGTCGCCAACCGGCAGGTCTCCTGACCCCCTCTCCAAGTCTGGTAGGTTTCTTCTGGTCCAAGAAAAATCATATCGAAGATTTTATTCCGTTTGGACTCCGTTTAATATTCCTTATCTGCAATACTCAAAAACAAGAAAAAACAGAAACTGGCACCAGGCACTAGATTAATAGGTTAGTCCCAAAAATAATATAAAATAGCATATTAATGCATATAAAACATCCAAAACAGATAATATAATAGCATGGAACAATCAAAAATTATAGATACGTTGGAGACGTATCAAGCATCCCCAAGCTTAATTCCTGCTCGTCCTCGAGTAGGTAAATGATAAAAACAGAATTTTTGATGTGGAATGCTACCTAACATATTTATCCATGTAATATTCTTTATTGTGGCATGAATGTTCAGATCCATAAGATTCACAACAAAAGTTTAATATTGACACAAAAACAATAATACTTTAAGCATACTAACAAACAATCGTGTCCTTTCAAAATAACATGGCCAAAGAAAGTTATCCCTACAAAATCATATAGTCTGGCTATGCTCCATCTTCCCCACACAAAGTATTTAAATCATGCGCACCCCCAATGACAAGTCAAGCAATTGTTTCACACCTTTTATGTTCTCAAACCTTTTCAACTTTCACGCAGTACATGAGCGTGAGCCATGGATATAGCACTATAGGTGGAATAGAATATGGTGGAGGTTGCAAGGAAAAAGGAGAAGATAGTCTCACATCAACTAGGCGTATCAACGGGCTATGGAGATGCCCATTAATAGATATCAATGTGAGTGAGTAGGGATTGCCATGCAATGGATGCACTAGAGCTATAAGTGTATGAAAGCTCAAAAAGAAACTAAGTGGGTGTGCATCCAACTCGCTTGCTCATGAAGACCTATGGCAATTGAGGAAGCCCATCATTGGAATATACAAGCCAAGTTATATAACGAAAAATTCCCACTAGTATATGAAAGTGACAAAATAGGAGACTCTCTATCATGTAGATCATGGTGCTACTTTGAAGCACAAGTGTGGAAAAAGGATAGTAGCATTGTCCCTTCTATCTTTTCTCTCATATATTTTTTCCTTTTTTTTATTTTTTTGGTGGGCATCTTTGGACTCTTTTTTTTGGGCTTCATTGGCCTCTTTTATTATTTGTAAAGTCTGGAGACTCATCCCAACTTGTGAGGGAATCATAGCTTCCATCATCCTTTCCTCACATGGGACAATGCTCTATAATGATGATCATCACACTTTTATTTACTTACAACTCAATACCTAGAACAAAATATGACTCTATATGAATGCCTCCGGCGGTGTACCGGGATGTGCAATGATCTAGCATAGCAAATGACATCAAAAAACGGACAAGCCATGAGAACATCATGCTAGCTGTCTTACGATCATGCAAAGCAATATGAAAATGATGGTGCAATTCATAATAAACGGAACGGTGGAAGTTGCATGGCAATATATTTCGGAATGGCTATGGAAATGCCATGATAGGTAGGTATGGTGGCTGTTTTGAGGAAGGATATATGGTGGCTGTTTTGAGGAAGGTGGGTTTAATGCACTGGCGAAAGTTGCGCAGTACTAGAGAGGCTAGCAAAGGTGGAAGGGTGAGAGTGTGTATAATCCATGGACTCACATTAGTCATAAAGAACTCACATACTTATTGCAAAAGCCTATTAGTTATCGAAGCAAAGTATTAGACGCATGCTCCTAGGGGAGAGGTTGGTAGGAGTTAACCATCGCGCGCTCCCGACCCTCACAGAAAGGATGACAATCATTAAACAAATCATGCTCCGACTTCGTTACATAACGGTTCACCATACGTGCATGCTACGGGAATCACAAACGTTGACACAATTATTTTTACCAATCCACAATTACTCCCTAGCATGACTCTAATATCACCATCTTTATATCTCAAAACTTTATGCACTTTATATGAAAGTTTTTATTATATCCCTCTTGGATGCCCATTATATTAGGACTAAATTCATAACCTAAACCAATTACCATGCTGTTTAAAGACTCTCAAAATAATATAAGTGAGGTACGAGAGTTCAATTATTTCTATAAAATAAAACACCACTGTGCTCTAAAAAGATATAAGTGAAGCACTAGAGCAACATTGCCTAGCTCAAAACATATAAGTGAAGCACATAGAGTATTCTAATAAATTCATGATTAATGCGGGTCTCTCTCAAAAAGATGTGTGAATCAAGGATGATTGTGGCAAACTAAAAAGCAAAGACTCATATCATACAAGACGCTCCAAGCAAAACACATATCATGTGGTGAATAAAAATATAGCCTCAAGTAAATTTACCGATGGATTGAAGATGAAAGAGGGGATGCCTTCCAGGGCATCCCCAAGCTTAGGATCTTTGGTATCCTTGAATATGACTTGGGGTGCCTTGGGCATCCCCAAGCTTAGGCTCTTTCCACTCCTTATTCCATAGTCCATCAAATCTTTACCCAAAACTTGAAAACTTCACAACACAAAACTCAACAGAAGACTCGTGAGATCCGTTAGTATAGGAAAAATAAATTACCACTTTAGGTACTGTTGTGAACTCATTATTTATTTATATTGGTGTAATATCTACTGTATTCCAACTTCTCCATGGTTCATACCCCCCGATACAACCCATAGGTACATCAAAATAAGCAAATAACACAAAGAAAACAGAATCTGTTTAAAACAGAACAGTCTGTAGCAATCTGTAGACTTCGAATACTTTTGTAACTCGAAAAATTCTGAAAAATTAGTAAAATCTGGGAAATTTTTATATCAATCTTGTGTAAAAAATTCAGACTCTTTTGACGCTCTGGTGAATTTATAAAATTCCTGGACTGAGCGCAAAAGTTTCTGTTTTTCAGCAAAACCAAATCAACAATCACCGTAAACCATCCCAAATGTCTTACTTGGCACAAAAACTAATTAAAACAATAAAACACAATTACTACATAGGTAGTAATATGTGAAACACTCAAGAACAGAAGCAAAAAACAAAAACATAAAATAAAATTGGGTTGCCTCCCAACAAGCGCTATTGTTTAACGCCCCTAGCTAGGCATAACGCAATAGATCTAAGTATTGTCATCTTTGGTATGCAATCCATAAGTAGCTCTCATAATAGATTCATATGGTAGTTTAATTCTATTTCTAGGAAAGTGTTCCATACCTTTCCTTAACGGAAATTGGAATCTAATGTTTCCTTCTTTCATATCAATAATTGCACCAATCGTTCAAAGGAAAGGTCTACCAAGAATAATAGGACATGTAGGATTGCAATCAATATCAAGAACAATGAAATCTACGGGCACATAATTCCTATTTGCAACAATAAGAACATCATTAATTCTTCCCATAGGTTTCTTAATAGTGGAGTCCGCTAGATGCAAATTTAAAGAGCAATCATCAAGTTCATGGAAACCTAGCACATCACATAAAGTTTTCGGAATCGTGGAGACGCTATCACCCAAATCACACAAAGGATGGCACTCATAATATTTAATTTTAATCTTAATAGTAGGTTCCCACTCATCATAGAGCTTTCTAGGTATAGAAACTTCCAACTCATGTTTTTCTTCAAAAGATTTCATCATAGCATCAACGATATGTTTAGTAAAAGCTTTATTTTGATCATAAGCATGCGGAGAATTCAACATGGATTGCAACAAGGAAATACAATCAATCAAAGAACAACTATCATGATTAAAGTCCTTGAAATCCAAAAGAGTGGGTTCATTGCTATTTAAAGTTTTGACCTCTTCAATCCCACTTTTATCAATTTTAGCATTAAGATCTATAAACTCCGAATCATTGGGACGCCTTTTAAATAAAGTTGACTTATCTCCTGTCCCATATTTATCAAGATTTATATTAGAAAACAAAGATTCAATAGGAGTCACATCAATCACTTTAAGATCTTCATCATTATTATCACGAGAACACACTTTTTCAAGCCATTCACGCTTAGCACGCATTCTAGCGGTTCTTTCCTTACACTCATCAATAGAAGTTCTCATAGCTTTTAAAGACTCATTAATATCACGCTTGGGTGGATTAGATCTAATTTTCAAAGAATCAATCTCAAGCGAAATTCTATCAACGTTCCTAGCCAAATCATCAATCTTGAGCAATTTTTCTTCAATCGTAGCATTGAAAACGTTTTGAGAACTAATAAATTCTTTAATATTATTCTCAAGATCAGAGGGAATATTATTATAATTTCCATAAGAATTGTTGTAGGAATTACCATAATTATTAGAGGAATTACTAGGAAACGGCCTAGGATTGAAATTACCTCTATACGCGTTGTTACCAAAATTGTTCCTACCGACAAAATTCACATCCATAGATTCATTATTATTTCCAATCAAAGAAGACAAAGGCATATCATTAGGATCAATAGGATTACTCTTCCTATCAAACAATTTCATTAATTCATCCATCTTTCCACTCAAAGTATTTATTTCTTCTATAGCATGCACCTTTTTACTAGTAGGAGATCTTTCGGTATGCCATTGAGAGTAATTTTCCATAATATTATCTAGGAGTTTGGTAGCTTCTCCTAATGTGATTTCCATAAAAGTACCACCCGCGGCGGAATCTAAAAGATTCCTAGATGCAAAATTCAACCCCGCATAAATTTTTTGTATAATCATCCATAAACTCAAACCATGTGCGGGGCAATTCCTAATCATTAATTTCATGCTCTCCCAAGATTGTGCAACATGCTCATGATCAAGTTGCTTAAAGTTCATTATATCGTTCCTAAGGGAGATGATCTTAGCGGGCGGAAAGTACTTGGAAATAAAAGCATCTTTACACTTATTCCATGAATCAATACTATTTTTAGGCAAAGATGAAAACCAAGTTTTGGCACGATCTCGTAGTGAGAACGGAAATAGCTTTAATTTAAAAATATCATTATCCACATCTTTCTTCTTTTGCATATCACATAATTCAACGAAAGTATTTAGATGGGATGCGGCATCTTCACTAGGAAGGATAGAAAATTGTTCTTTCATAACAAGATTAAACAAAGCGGCATTAATTTCATAAGATTCCGCACTAGTGGAGGGAGCAATCGGAGTACTAATAAAATCATTGTTATTAGTATTGGAGAAGTCACACAACTTAGTATTCTCTTGAGTCATCGTGACAAAGCAAGCAATCTAGCACACAAGCAAACAGAAAGCAAAAGAAAAGACGAACGGAAGAAGGGCAAATAAAAAGGCAAATCTTTTTGGTTTTTCCTGAAAATCGTTTTAGAAGTGGGGGAGAGGAAAACGAGAGGAAAATGACAAATAATGTAAATGCAAGAGATGAGTTTGTGATGGGTACTTGGTAGATGTAGATCTTGTCTTGACTTGTATCCTCTCCGGCAACGGCGCCAGAAATCCTTCTTGCTACCTCTTGAGCTTGCGTTGGTTTTCCCTTGAAGAGGAAAGGGTGATGCAGCGAAGTAGATAAGTATTGCCCTCAGTTTGTTAAGAACCAAGGTATCAATCCAGTAGGAGGAACAAGCAAGGCACCAACATTTGCACCTACACAAACAATCAAACACTTGCACCCAACGCTATAAAGGGTTTGTCAATCCCTTCACGGTTACTTGCAAGGATGAGATCTAATAGAGATAGATATAGATGATTGCCAAAAGTAAAAGTAAAAGAAAAGTAAATAAAATTGCAGCAAGGTATTTTTGGTATTTTTGGTTTATAGATCTGAAAATATAATATGGAAAATAGACCCGGGGGCCATAGGTTTCACTAGAGGCTTCTCTCTTGAAGGAAAATAGTACGGTGGGTGAACAAATTACTGTCGAGCAATTGATAGAAAAGCGCATAGTTATGACGATATCCAAGGCAATGATTATGCATATAGGCATCACGTCCGTGTCAAGTAGACCGAAACGATTCTACATCTACTACTATTACTCCACACATCTACCGACTCCTGCCTGCATCTAGAGTATTAAGTTCATGAAGAACAGAGCAACGCATTAGCTAAGATGACATGATGTAGAGGGATAAACTCAAGCAATATGATGAAAACCCCATATTTTTATCCTCGATGGCAACAATACAATACGTGCCTCGCTACCCCTACTTTGTCACTGGGTGAGGACACCGCAAGATTGAACCCAAAACTAAGCACTTCTCCCATTGCAAGAATTACCAATCTAGTTGGCCAAACCAAATCAATAACTCGAAGAGACTTACAAAGATATGAAATCATGCATATAATAATTCAGAGAAGACTCAAATAATATTCATAGATAATCTGATCATAAACCCACAATTCATCGGATCTCGACAAACACACCGCAAAAGAGTATTACATCGGATAGATCTCCATGAAGATCATGGAAAACATGGTATTGAAGAACATAGAGAGAGAGGAAGCCATCTAGCTACTTGCTATGGACCCGAAGGTCTGAGGTGAACTACTCACGCATCATCGGAGGGGCAATGGAGTTGATGTAGATGCCCTCCGTGATCGAATCCCCCTCCGGCAGATTACCGGAAAAGGCTCCAAGATGGGATCTCACGGGAACAGAGGCTTCCGGCGGCGGAAAAGTATTTTCGTGGCTCTCTTCGGTATTGGGGGAATATTTGGTAATTTATAGGAGGAGAAATAGGGTTAGGAGGCCTGCTGGGGGGCCACAAGCCAGGGGGCGCCCCCCCTAGGGCGCGCCCCTGTGACTTGTCGCCAACCGGCAGGTCTCCTGACCCCCTCTCCAAGTCTGGTAGGTTTCTTCTGGTCCAAGAAAAATCATATCGAAGATTTTATTCCGTTTGGACTCCGTTTAATATTCCTTATCTGCAATACTCAAAAACAAGAAAAAAACAAGAAAAAAACAGAAACTGGCACTAGGCACTAGATTAATAGGTTAGTCCCAAAAATAATATAAAATAGCATATTAATGCATATAAAACATCCAAAATAGATAATATAATAGCATGGAACAATCAAAAATTATAGATACGTTGGACACGTATCACTCCATGACGTTCAAAACGTCTTTGAAGTCCCAGTTCTAAGCCATACAACATTGCACATTGAACTATTGAGTAATCATCAGAACGCGTCTGCCGGGCGTTCACAACGTCAGCAGACTCTACTGGAGCGGGTGCATCACCAAGCGGTGCATCAAGGACATAAGCCTTTTGGAAAGCCATAAGGATAATCCTTAGATTACGGGACCAGTCCACAAAGTTACTTCCATCATCTTTCAACTTAGCTTTCTCTAGGAACGCATTAAAATTCAGGGGTGCTACTGCGCGAGCCATTGATCTACAACATAAATTTGGCAAAAACAACTTAGACTATTGTTCAAGATAATGAGTTTAGTTAATCATATTACTTAAAAACTCCCACTCAAAATTGACATCCCTCTGGTCATTCGAGTGTCACATGATCCAAATTCACCAACTCAAGTCCGATCATCACGTGAGATGAGGTGGTTTCAATGGTGAACATCTTCATGTTGATCATATCTACTATATGACTCATATTCGACCTTTCGGTCTCTTGTGTTCCGAGGCCATGTCTGTACATGCTAGGCTCGTCAAGTTTAACCCGAGTGTTCGCACGTGCAACACTGGCTTGCACCCGTTGTATGCGAACGTAGAGTCTATCACACCCGATCATCACGTGGTGTTTCGAAACGACGAACTTTCGCAACGGTGCACACTCGGGGAGAACACAATTTTATCTTGAAATTTTAGTGAGGGATCACCTTATAATGCTACCGTCGTCCTAAGCAAAATAAGATGCATAAAAGGATTAACATCACATGCAAATCATAAGTGACATGATATGGCCATGAACTTGTGCTTTTGATCTCCATCTCCAAAGCACCGGCATGATCTCCATCGTCACCGGCATGACACCATGATCTCCATCATTTTGATCTCCATCAACGTGTCGCCATGAGGTTGTCGCGCCAATTGTTGCTTCCACGACTATTGCTAACTCATAGCGATAAAGTAAAGAAAAACGGCGAAAATAAATTAAAGACAACCCTATGGCTCCTGCCGGTTGCCGTACTCATTGACATGCAAGTCGTGATATTCTATACAATACATGATCATCTCATACATCACATATATCTCATCATGTAATTGGCTATATCACATCACAACATACCCTGCAAAAACAAGTTAGACGTCCTCTAATTGTTGTTGCATGTTTTACGTGGCTGCTACGGGTATCTAGCAAGAACGATTCTTACCTACGCAAAAACCACAATGGTGATACACAAATTGCTATTCAACCTTCTCAAGGGACGCCTTTGTCGAATCCGATCCAACTAAAGTGGGAGAGACAGACACCCGCCAGCCATCTTTATTCAACAAAGTCACATGTCAGTTGATGGAACCGGTCTCTCGTAAGCGTACGAGTAAGGTTGGTCCGGGCCGCTTCATCCCACAATACCGCTGAATCAAGAAAATACCAAGGGAGGAAGCAATCTGAGCATCAACGCCCACAAACTCCTTTGTGTTCTACTCGGGATCTCATCTACGCATAGACCTAGCTCATGATGCCACTGTTGGGGAACGTTGCATGGGAAACAAATTTATTTCCTACGCACACGCAAGATCTATCCATGGTGATGAGCATCTACGAGAGGGAGAGTGGATCTACATACCCTTGTAGATCGCTAAGTGGGAAGCGTTAAGAAACGCGGTTGGTGTAGTCGAACGTCTTCGCGATCCAAATCGCAGCCGTCCCGCGATCCGTCCCGATCTAGCACCGAACGGACGGCACCTCCGCGTTCAGCACACGTACAGCTCGATGACGATCTCCGCCTTCTTGATCCAGAAAGAGGGAGCGGAGAGGTAGATGAGTTCTCCGGCAGCATGACGGCGTGGCGGCAATGGTGGTGGAACTATTCCGGCAGGGCTTCGCCTAAGCACTACCGAAAACTAGAGGAGACGAACTATTGGGAGAGAGGGCTGCACCGTGGCCTTCTTTGGGTTGGGTCTCTTTGGCCCTCTCTCCCTCTAGTATATATAGGAGGGAGGGGAGGGGCTGGCCGCCATAGGGCTCCTCCTAGGAGTCGGCCGCAAGGAGGTGGAGGTGGAAGAGTCCACCTCCAATCCTACTCCTAGTAGGGCTCCTTCCCTTCCCCACTTGGGTTTTCTTTTTCCCACAAGTCCAGCCGCATAGGCCGTCTTGGGCTGGCCGCCCAGCCCACCAGGGGCTGGTGCGCCACCCTAAGGCCCATGTGACCCCCTTGGGGTGTGGTGGCCCCACTTGGTGGACCCCCGAAACCCATTCGTCACTCTCGGTACACTGCCGGAAATGCCCGAAACCTTTCCGGAGTTCAAACACCACTTTCCTATATATCAATCTTCACCTCCAGACCATTCCGGAGCTCCTCGTGACGTCCGGGATCTCATCCGAGACTCCGAACAACCTTCGGTCACCAACATACATAACTCTACTATACCGAAACGTCACCTAACCTTAAGTGTGCAGACCCTGCGGGTTCGAGAACTATGTAGACATGACCGAGACACCTCTACGGTCAATAACCAATAGCGGGACCTGGATGCCCATATTGGTTCCTACACATTCTACGAAGATCTTTATCGGTTGAACCTCTATGTCAAGGATTTAATTAATCCCGTATTCTGTTCCCTTCGTTCTTCGGTATGTTACTTGCCCGAGATTCGATCGTCGGTATCTCTATACCTAGTTCAATCTCGTTACCGGCAAGTCTCTTTACTCGTTCCGTAATACAACATCCCGTGGCTAACACTTTAGTCACATTGCTTTGCAAGGCTTATTGTAATGTCGTATTACCGAGTGGGCCCTGAGATACCTCTCCGTCATACGGAGTAACAAATCCCAGTCTCGATCCATGCCAGCTCAACAGACACCTTCGGAGATACCTATAGAGCATCTTTGTAGTCACCCAGTTACGTTGTGACGCTTGATGCACACAAGGTATTCCTACGGTGTCAGTGAGTTGCATGATCTCATGGTCATAGGAACAGATACTTGACATGCAGAAAAACAATAGCAATAAACTGACACGATCATATGCTACGTTCATAGTTTGGGTCTTGTCCATCACATCATTCTCCTAATGATGTGATCCTGTTATCAAATGGCATCTCATGTCTATGGCTAGGAAACCTTGACCATCTTTGATCAACAAGCTAGTCTACTAGAGGCACACTAGGGACACAGTGTTGTTTATGTATCCACACATGCAATGTGTTTCCAATCAATACAATTATAGCATGGATAATAAACGATTATAATGAATAAGGAAATATAATAATAACCACTTTATTATTGCCTCTAGGGCATATTTCCAACAGTTGGTTCTACAATACTGCTAGCTCGATCAACTACATGTTCGTGTGGTTTTGTGTTATAGTACTTTAAAACTTGATCACTAGCTATCTTAACTAATTATTTAAGCACTATCTACGAATCTAAAATGTCTTTCAATTGCCTTTATTTGTTACCTTATTCTGCCAGGTGCCCTTTCCCGCTGTCGTGGCAACGATTTTTCGATGCTTACAAATTAAGTAATGGTGTGCTGAGAAGGTATAACGCCTGTAATGTTTTTCAGTTATTTGTGACGTCGGAATAATATGTACGCCATAGATACAGGTCATAATGCTGGCGTATAACATAATCTGATGCCATAGGTATTCTAAATACTGCTGGCGTAGGCTCCAACGCCACCACTGTTTTTTAACTGTGGCGCCATATTGCTGGCGTCGGGTGTCTACGCCAGCAAGGCCCTTTTTGCCACGCCATAGCTAGGCTTTTCTACACTAGTGTGCAATTCCATATTAATCAACTGTACTAAGCACCTTTAACACGGAGGACCACATTTGATCCAAACGAAGTAAGGTAGTATGATGTGAACCCCATCTAGTATCTCCCGGTCTAGGAAGAGTAGATGATTGGTGCAAGCCCCTTCCAGTAGATATCTCACCACTCTCAAGTCTATCCAGAATATCTTGGTGGTGTACCTCGGTCAATGCATCCCTTCTCTTGCAAGATGTTGTTGTTGTAGTCACAATCAAGGAGATGTACTCAAAGAAATCATGAATAGATGAGCAACTACTAGCAACAGACACAACCACCAACTGCAGACGGTGAGCATAGCAATGAAGATAGAAAGCATGAGGGTTTTCATCTATGATCTTTTTCTGCAAACCGTTAAATTGACCTCTCATATTTGAAGCCCCATCATATCCTTGACCCCGTATCGTTGAAATTGATAACTTATAATGCAAGAATACCATAAAGAGCATCCTTTAGTGACTCAGACGTAGTATCTTTGACATGATGCAGAGCAAGAAATCTTTCCACAACCTTCCCTTTGTCATTCAAAAACCTACAGAAAAATGCAACAACGTGAGTTGGTTGCATGGAGAATAAATGGCAAACAAATAACAAAATAAAAGTGAAACTACTAACCTCAACATCACAACCATTTGCTCTTTCATAGATATATCACGTGATTCATGAATAAGCACCGATAATTATTTATCACCAAGCTCTGCCATGATCTTCTTGATAACTTCATGTGCAGAACACATTGCAAGCTCCTTTTGAATGTTACTAGATGTCATTGTGCAATTTCTTCCACCACGGTCAAAAGCATCTCTGACTTGCTCATTCTTAGTTTTTTCCAAATCTATCATCTCTCTAAAGTTTCCCTTGTTTAGAGAAGTAGCTGATTCATCATGTCCACAGAATGCCAAGCCTTGTGCCATGAGATATCTTGAACAACTTACAGAACAAGTTAAGCGAATCTTATACGCTTGTTCAGATTCCTTGCTTGCTCTAGCAAGAGTGCTTGCCACACTTTGTCTTTGATTATTATAATCATCATAATGCTTGACACAAGAGTTGTGCTTACTACCATGTCCACCAATATGATCTTTGAGCCTTTAGATGCATGCTTCCAATCTGTAAATCCCTCTTTGGTGAAGACTTCATAACCAAAGTGCTCAGTCCTTCCGGGTTGCTTAAAGAGAAAACAATAAAAACAATAAGATGCATTCTTCCACTCACTGTATTCTATCCAGTCGTACCTTTTATACCAAGATTTAGAAAATGCTCTTGAGGAACACGAACTTCCAAATTCAGTACGATGGTATTTTGGAAAATCTGGCTGCATTGGACCCTTCAATATATATGCTCTCCTCACTCGGTCTTGAATATCAGGAGGATACTCACAAATTTGTTTCCTCTTTCCCGGATCGCGCTCAATCGCATTTGGATTAAATTCATTGGCAACATTAGGCGTTGGTGGCTCTACTTCTATTTCAGGCTGCGCATCATTCATATTTTCAGTCCTTTGCTCTACTTCTTCTTCAGTTTGCACATCATTCATATTTTCAGTCCTTGCTCTCTTAACCAAAAACCTCCTCATCTCTGAAATTCAGTGAGTAAAAAATCTGGAGTTAGTTTCTACACAAGTAAGAAAATGGGCTATCACATGCAGTACTGATCACAAATTCATACCTCATAGTACAGTACAATAACAAAGCTACTTGCATCAACTACATGTATCAGACTATCAAATATTTCTTGGTGATGCCCAAAGTGAAATCAGTCATATATTTCTTGCCCTATTACTAGAGGAAAGAGTCTGCAAGACTGCAACCTGCATATTAATTAGTTTGTTAGTCTACTTAACTTACAGTTTCTGTAGTTTCCAACAGCTAACAAAAAGATTTTCTATTTGGTCACGATCATCCCCAATCAGAAGTTCCTAAATAAGCCCTAAGTACATCAATCTCAAGTCAAAATCAGCTATGTAGTACGGAATCTTACTGAAAGAAGCAGGAAAGGAACTGCCTCAGTCGTACTGCTGGGAAGGCAGGGACATAGCAGTGGACGAGTAGAATGACTGACTGCCCACGCGCCGTCGCCTGTCGGCTTGCCGGCTGCCGCTAGCCCCAGCTCACCCACCCGCTGATCATGCCATCTCCGCCTCGCCTTCAAGTCTCGGCCACCTCGCCTTCAAGTCCCTACCGCCAGTGCCGCGCACTTGGGAAAAAACGAGGAGAGGCGAGCGCGACTGGGCGAGAACTGTCTGGACTCTGGAGCGATCGATGGTACTCCCTCCGGTCCTTTTTAGTCTGCATATAACTTTTGTCCGAAGTCAAAGTACCTCTACTTTGACCAAACTTATAGAAAAAAGTATCAACATTCACAATGCCAAATCAATATTGTTAGATTCGTTATATAATGTAGTTTCATAGTATATATATTTGGTATTGTAGGTGTTGATATTTTTAAATATAAATTTGTTCAAACTTTGCAATGTTTGACTTGACACAATTCTAATACGCGGAGTAAAAAGGACCGGAGGAGTATTCCCAGTCGCCTCGTGGGCTGGAGCGAAGCGATCGATGCTATTCTTTTTTCTCGTGGGCTAGAGTGATCGGGACGTTCAAGTAAATAAATGGGTTGGGCTGTGAAGGAGGCCTAAACAAGTTTTGCCCGGGTAAAATCCACTCGGTAGCGAGCAGCTTTACGTATTGTGGTACGACCACCGTTGCCGTCCGAGTGGCAGCGAGTCCGGGCAACTGTCCAGGGTCGCTGGACGCTCCCTCCGCCACTCGCTGCAGTTGAGTACAGTGAAAACATTCTCCAAGATTTCTTGCTGCGGTCGAATATCATTGGTGTTCAGGTCATATATCATTGGTGTTCAGGTCATTATTTTCACTTGGATTATACATTCATTGGTGTTCCAAATGGTAAATATTCTTCTGAATTATACTAATCCACTTTAACACACCAGATTTTAAAAAATATATGCATTTGCACCAACGAAAACAATTGCCGATGAAGCTACCAAGAGAACAAGTCTGAAAGTGACCAAATGACATGAGCCGATGGTGGTGGGCATCGTCACCATTGCGATGTTTTGTAGCGACTGACTACAATGGTAGGTTCTTGGGTCCTTAAAACATCTCTACTAGATGTTTGTGTTACTTTGTTCTCTCCGGTTATTAGCACTCATGTCTATTTTGCACTGAAAACTGAAAAAATGAATGTAAAGTATGGATGTTGTGTATGTGGAATTTGATCTTCTGTTGTAATTCCATTTAAAGCGCTAAGCCAAAAATAAAAAATCTTAAAGCTACCTCAAGCATTAACTATTTAATATCTTACATTAGCTATATTTTCTTGAAAAGGCATTTGGTTATTATTTTGCTCTGATTATTGCTGATAATGCATCTCTTGACATGCTACTTTTTGACCCAGAAACTATAGAAAAATCCTTCTACATACTTGTTATGTTGTTGTGGATTGTTCGAATTAAGTTCTAGAAAAGGTCGGTTTTAAAGAATTGTAGGGGTGGTAGGCTTTTGTAGTTTTCTCCGCACTATTATGGTTTTGTGTTTTGTTGTTAAGTATATCATGCCTTGAGGAAAAAAAGATGGGACTTAAGGCATCTCCAACCGGACCGCCACTTCCCCTGTATACTCGGCCACGCAGACTGGTCACTATCGAGACAAAAACAACAACCTAATCAGTCCTTCAAACCCAGCCCATCTGCGCGGGCTATCTAGCACCCCTCATATCTATCCCATATATGGGGAGGATATGGGATGGTTCGGACACTGCGGCCACCTCGGGTCGGCCTGCAATGGCCCACCCCAACACTACAAAAAGCCCACCGCAAACAAACCCTAGCCACTAGCTAGTCCGCTCACATTCCACTATCTCGTCCGCTCCGCTTCCACTCCTCTCCCGTCGGCCCCCTTCGCCGATCTCTCCCATCCCCTTGCCGTCGTCTATCGCAACAATTGTTAGAACCAACAAACGGCTCTTTGTCTGAAGCCAACCTCGTCAATTGGGACACACTACAACAAAACAATGATTAAGTAACACAATGATGTAACACATAGAAAAACGTGTTACAGAGAGAAATTGCAGTAACACATCATATGTGTTGCAGGCTGGACAGTAACACATAGTTGGTAAGATTCGAAAATGTGTTATCGGCACATTACCGTAGTAACATATAAGTTTGTGTGGCTCCATTTGTGTTACCAATGATTGATACTGTAACACATAGTCATGTGTTGTTCCATAGTGTTACAAATTGTATGACTTTAGCGAAAAAAGAATAGGTTAATACTATATTTTAATAGATAAGGAATAAACATAATCAGGTTGCATCCGATCATTGTTTGCCTTTGTTCGTGTGTCATCAGGTTAGATCCTTCCGCTCTATGGTCCTGTTCGTCAGTGACGGATGTTGTTCTGGTGTGCTCGGCTCCGATGAGGGAGGGGCCATGAAGGCTGCTCGCCTTCGACTCTTGCTCCATCGCTTGTAATCGTCGATGGGTGGTTTATGTACATGGATGCAATTTCTATTGCTACTCGTGTTCTTTGTGCTGCCATGATATTTTATAAGTAGGTTGGAAGTTTTTCTCGCAGAAAAAGGTAATCTGCCAAGATTTTCATCTACTGAATCATAACTACTAGACATATATTTTGTACTAGATAAAATATCATCAAATAACATTTTTTGAGAGATTTTGTTGTAATTCAAATCTCTCATCATATTGGAATTGTTGTATTTTACAATAAATTTCATCTCAATGAGGTGAAAATATAGTTTTGGTGAACTTTTTATTTTGTATCATCTTTGACCAATGCATAGTCAAATTTACTCATGTTTTCTTTTCACCCATCGTGGGAGCAAAGCTTAATTTGTTATTGGCCTAGGAATTTTTTTCATAGACGACAATCAAAGTGGTCTTTTTGAAAGTTCTCGTCGGCACAAACTGATTAATCATACTTTGTTTTACCGCAACAAGATGGACAACTTCCTTGTTGGTGAGATCACCTATAGGTGTTTTTATTTTAAATATTGAAATGCAACGAGATCGAATCATCATATTGGAGATAATGAAGCATATACACTCTATATAAATTTTATGGAGATACATTTATTTGTAAAATTTTAAACTATTTAAACATGTTTACACTAAATATATGTAGCAAGTTGTATTTGTAGCCAGATTTTTAGGCATCCCGCCACTTATCCCTCATCTTCGCGCGCGTCCACCAGAAAATTTCCGGCCCTCAACGCAATTAAAAGTCCCGATATTGTCTCTCTCTAAAAAAAAGGGTCGTGATAATTTTTTTTGATGTAGACCACCACCGTCCCATGGGCCATGGGTGAAGCCTAAACCTAATTCCCCATCTCTCGATCTCCTCTCCACTCCTAGATCCCAGCCGCCACCCCATCCTGCATCTTTCCCTTCTCCACGACAGTGAGCTGCTGCAGTTATTCGCAAGGCCGCCGCCGCTAGCTCCCTACCCCAGCAGCCCACCGTGTCGATTCACTACTAACCCGCCCTGCACGCCGTGACACCGACACCACATCCACGGCCTCATCTCCAGCGGCCAGTCTGCCTCTCCGACATCCCGTAGCAAGAGGTACCAGGCCGACGACTTGACCACGTGCTCCCACGACCGGCAATGACTGTGACGGTGATACCTCCGTGGAGCAGAAAAAGGACCCCAAGCACGGACCACCTTCCTCTCCAGATCGCAGTAGTGACTTGCATTCTCTGCAGGTGATTCATGTGATGGCTTTACCTGTTGTAAATAGGTTTCTTGACTACTTTTTACTCTGGATGATTGCATATTATAATTATTTTCTATGTGATTTCAGGATAGTAATTGGCTAATGTGTTCACGCAAATGTTGTATCACTTCGACTAGGGTATCTTACTGCTGAATGTTTTGCTCGTGGACATACTAAGTCATTCAGTAGATTTGTTGTAATGTAGGATTCCATAAACTTCAGAGGTATTGCAAAACTTGGGCCTAAGCACTATGGAGTCTGGAATTTGGCTGTAGTTTGGACATAGTATTTATGAGATGTTGGAGAGCGTTCAAGGTTTAATTTACCCCTTCACTATGTAGAGGGTTTGCTCATCTACCTTTGTCTACCACATTAGCTATCATGGACCTACATGTTCCCTTCTCCACAAAGTAAATACTAAAGTTGTTGCTATAATTTATAGTTAAGTTTTCATAGCAGTTTGATATTTCTTTTGTTAGCAAGTCATTTTTCTCCATAGCCTGTAAATACAGTTTGTGAGCTCTTGTAAAACGATTCAACTGTGCTTCTATAGTTAATTGTAGTAAGTGCTCCATATTTTCTTTCAGTATATATTTTATCCATAAAGAGCTTCAAGAGCTTGTTTCACTTGGTCACCGTGTGAGTTTCTTTTAACTTTATGGGGGAAAACTTATAATGTTTCACTCAGTCCGTCTAACTGAATTATTGCGTGGTATTGTTCTGTACTTCATTATGCAAAGTTTTAATAACAAGTAATGTTGTTTGCAGCCTTCTTCCACCACCTCCTAATCTAGACGTCTCAGATGTGGTTGTTGAGAAAGCTGCAGATCAGGCTCTTGAATGAATAAACAAGGTTTTGGCTGTTTCTCATGGCACTTCCATCAAGAGAGATATGATAGATTTTACATACATATCTCTCTTGCACATGTTCTGGTTCCACACACGCACGTTAACATGCTTCTCTCTATCTTATATATATATATATTCTACTTCTGTTTCATTGTCTGCTTGGTTCAGAAGGCTATATTGGCTCAGTGGACAGTTTCATATATTGGGACACTCTTCAACTTTACAATCATTTTCATCCTTGTAGTCTCGTGGATTTCTACAATATTTGAATATGCAATGCTGATGGACAGGAAGAACAATGCCCGTCATTCTCGTGAGATTTCTATCCATCTTTTGCATTAATATCTCTTGATATGCAGTTTCGAACCAACATGCTTAGTTAATGCTTAAACTTGTATGTGTCTTCATTAAGTGGTGTCCTTATGTGCCACCGATTCTATAGCCCCTTACCTTACTTCAAGCATGTAACACACGCTATTATTTCATGTGTAATAAAGCAAAATCTTAGCTGATATTTAGGTAATTGCTATATGCTTTGTTAGTCAAACATCCTACATGCCAATACATTCAGTTTTACGTACTTGAGATGATTATCTGTAGGCAAAACAAACATTATTATGCTATAATTGGAATCAAAAGTTGCAAGTATTATGGTTAGATTGGATGTATACCTTTTTTAGTTTTGTGTCGTGTACAATGCTAATGTAGAGCAAGTGAACATTATAGAAAATATGATTTCCACAGAAGATCTAGATTTGCTAAAAATGATAACATGTCAATTTTATTGTCATTTATCATCTATATTCATACGCTATTGGCATCTTCCTTCGGTTCGTGTAACTCAACATGTACTTTCACTTTTGCAGATAATTTGGTGTTGACTCGCTTGCGGAGATTGGCATAGGAAACAAGTCTTTGGTTCAGCGCAAAATATTCTGATTTTGTACTAGTTACCAAATACTCTTTGTTCTTGTCATGACTTGGCCATGTGATATGGTTGGAAGCGATTCTAGTTGTTGTTTCTGTCCCATTAATGTAAATGTGATATACATCTACACTGTTTTTATGTATTTTGTGACTGAAAAGAAATAAGTTAATTTCGTGAGCCTGAAATTTGAACTTGGCTATCCAAATTCAACAGGAAAAAAAATCTATAACTTGATAGGCATTGCTATTGAAAATGAAAATTTAAATGTACCATGAATACTTGGCTGCGCTGAATGTGGAATCCGCATCACCTTTCCTTCTCTCTTAAAGGACATAGTTTATTGCCATGTCATCGTCGCAACATCATCAATGACAAGAAAAAATAATCAATGAGTTGCCACATAGTTGCCATGTCGGCGCATGTGTTATCATGTCAAAATCTCATCTACTTATTGTGTTCAATATTTGGACAAATATGTTGCCACGGGTACTAAAATGTGTTACAACCAGTGTTGCCAAAGTTAGAAAACCATATTACTATGCCTAAATTTATGTTACTACCGCTATAACTATGTGTTACCAGCTCATCTAGTAACACATATGCCGCATGTTACAATAACATGGTTGTAACACACTTGTTTAAATATAGTACAACCATTAGGTGTGACAGTGCATATCTCTTAGTAACAGGGCCTAACGTAACACTTTTCAAATTGTGTTACTCCATTGTTTCGTAACACTTTTTTGGACCTGTAGTAACACAAATGCGTGTTACGAAAACTCTGTCCCGTTGTGTTAAGAAATAATAGCTTTCATAAATATATAAGTGAATAGACCCGAGGGCCATTGTTTTCCCTAGCAGCATCTCTAATGTAGGCAACGTACAGTGGGTAACAAATTACTGTTGGACAATTGATAGAACAGCGGATAGTTATGCGATTTTCACGTCAATGATCATGTGTATATAGGCATTAAGTCCATAAGCAAATAGGTCGACTCCTGCCTGTACCTATTACTATTACTCCACCCATCGACCGCAATCCAACATGCATCAGTATTAAGTAAAACAAAGTAATGCTTGGAGAACAATGACATGATGCAGACAAAGTAAACTCAATACATATGAATAAACCTCATCGTTTTATCCTTAGTTGGATATAGAAATTCATCAGGGTGAACCTACCACAACGCACCTCTCTCACCGAAGAAATATCAATCTAGTTGGCCAAACTATTTCAATAGATCGGAGAGAATTACGAAGCTATAATGATCATGCACATAAGAGACATAATTAGAATTCAGAGAAGACTCAAATATTTATCATGATTAATCTGAACATAAACCCACAATTCATCGGATCCCAACAAACACACCGCACAATAGGATTACATCGGATAGATCAAAGCGAAGATGCGATGATCATGGTATTGAAGATAAAAAGAGAGAGAGAGCTTGCCATCTAGGTACTAGCCATGGACCCGTAGGTCTGTGGTGAACTACTCACACATCATCATGAGGACAACAAGGTTGATGTAGAGGCCCTCCTTGATCGATCCCCCCTCCAGCAGGGTGCCGGAACGGAGCTCCAGATGGCCTCGTGACAGAACAGAGACTTGCGGCGGTGGAAAAAGGGTTTTAGGACTCCTCTTAGGGTTTTCACAATATTAGAGAACTTATAGGCCAGAGAACAACTTTGGGAGGGCCACCAGGGGGGCACAAGCCATCAGGGCACACCCCAGGGGCGCGCCCTGATGGCTTGTGGGGCCCTGGTGTGGCTCCCGGCCATCTTCTGAAGCTTCTAGGTCTTGTTTTTGTTCAGAAAAAAATCATCAAAAAGTTTCGTGGTGACTATACCCAGTGCCTAGTGCTAGTTCTATAGCAAGTGTATAATTCATAGGCATTTCCTTTCGTTTACCAATGTTATCAACTCTTTGGCATTCATCACATGAAAGGACATACTTATGAGCATCTTTAACGAGAGTAAGCCAATAGAAACCAGATTGTAGTACCTTGTGTGCAGTTCTGTCACCAGCCTGGTGCCCTCCGTAGGCCTCGGAATGACACTTCCTTAGAATATGTTCCTGTTCATGCTCAGGTACACAACATCTAATAATACCGTCTACTCCCTCTTTATAAAGATGTTGGTCATCGCAGAAGTAATGTCGTAAATCATAAAAGAATTTTTTCTTTTGTTGATAGGTGAAACTAGGTGGGATATACTTAGCAACAATGTAATTACCATAATCAGCATACCAAGGAGTGCTATGTGAAGTATTTATAGCAGCAAGTTGCTCATCAGGAAAATTATCATCAATAGGAAGTGGGTCATCAAGAACATTTTCCATCCTAGACAAGTTATCTACTAGAGGGTTTTCAGCTCCCTTTCTATCATTGATATGCAAATCAAACTCTTGGAGTAAAAGTACCCACCTAATAAGTCTAGGTTTAGCATCTTTCTTTTCCATAAGGTATTTAATAGCAGCATGATCAGTGTGAATAGTTACTTTGGAATCAACAATGTAAGGTCTAAACTTATCACATGCAAAAACAAATGCTAAAAGTTCCTTCTCAGTGGTAGCATAATTTCTTTGAGCAGAGTCTAGAGTTTTACTAGCTTAATGAATAACATTTAATTTCTTGTCTACTGTTTGCCCTAGAACAGCACCAACAACATAATCACTAGCATCACACATGATTTCAAATGGTAGGTTCCAATCAGGTGGTTGAACAATAGGTGCAAAAATCAAAGACTTTTTTAGCATTTCAAAAGCTTCTACACAATCATCATCAGAAACAAAAGGAATATCTTTTGAAGACAATTAGTTAACGACCTAGAAATCTTTGAAAAATATTTGACGAAACACCTATAGAAACCATCATGACCAAGAAAACTTCTTATACCTTTGATATCTTTTGGGCATGTCATTTTCTCAATTGCATCAACTTTAGCTTTGTCTACCTCAATACCTCGCTCGGAAATTTTATGCCCAAGCACTATGCCTTCATTCACCATAAAATGGCACTTCTCCGAATTCAAGACAAGATTAGTTTCTTCACATCTCTGCAAAACTCGATCAAGGTTGCTCAAGCAATCATCAAAAGAAGTCCCGTAAACGGAAAAATCATCCATGAATACCTCAACAATCTTTTCACAAAAGTCAGAGAATATAGCAGTCATACATCTTTGAAAGGTAGCGGGTGCATTGCATAAACCAAAAGGCATACACCAATAAGCATAAGTTCCAAAAGGGCAGGTAGAGGTTGTTTTCTCTTGGTTCTCTTTTGACACGGGTATTTGAGAAAATCCAGAGTATCCATCAAGAAAACAAAAATGTGTGTGCTTAGATAATCTTTCTAGCATTTGATCATTAAAAGGCAAAGGATAGTGATCTTTCCTAGTAGCTTTATTTAATTTCCTGAAATCAATCACCATCCTATAACCAGTTACAATTCTTTGTGGAATAAGCTCATTTTTATCATTAGGGACGACAGTTATACCTTCTTTCTTAGGAACACAATGAACAAGACTTACCCATCTACTATTAGCAATAGGGTAAATTATACCTGCTTCTAGATATTTTAATATCTCAGTTCTTACCACCTCCTTCATCTTAGGATTGAGACGACGTTGGTGATCAAAGACTGGTTTAGCATCCGGTTCCGTATTAATCTTGTGTTGACATAGAGTAGGGCTTATGCCCTTAAGATCATAGAGAGTATATTCGATAGCAGCCCTGTGCTTCTTCAGAGTTTAAAGTAATCTCCTTTCATCATGTTCTGCAAGGTTACCACTGATAATAACAGGATATATCTTCTTTCATCAAGATAAGCAT
Organism: Elymus sibiricus; assembly: GCA_039707655.1. NCBI lineage: Eukaryota > Viridiplantae > Streptophyta > Magnoliopsida > Poales > Poaceae > Elymus > Elymus sibiricus. The sequence goes on from CM077671.1 coordinate 441,861,179, forward strand.
ATTTTAAGGTATCAGGTAAAGTCTTTAGCTCAAACACGGGATATCCCTTGGGTGGAGGAGGATCCCCTAAAATGTCAACTGGCAGGTTGTGTTTAAGAATCGGTGTTTGTTGAAGAAATATATTATCTATTTCATCTCTTTCATTCATATGCATATCATTTTCCACGTCTAGCAAATATTGTTCTAATGGATCAGCAGGAGGTACGGCAATAGAAGCAAGGCCCATTATCTCATCTGTGTTTAATAATTCTTTATCATGTGGATGTCTACCAAACTTACAGAAATTAAATTCATGAGACACATCACCAAAGATTACTTTGACCTTCCCAGTAACACAATTAATTTCAGCATTAGCGGTATTCAAGAAAGGTCTACCAACTATGCACTACTAGGAGAATGCTTATAGATAGCATTTTAGCAGTAGCGCCGGTTAGAAGGACAACGCTACTGCTAAATAGTAGTAGCGCGGGCGGCGACAGGCGCTACAGGTATCCAGTTAGCAGTAGCGCTGGACATTCAACCGGCGCTACTGCTAATCGGTCCCATCCCGACCGACAGGGGCGACCTGTAGTAGTAGCGGTTGTCAGAGAGCAATGCTACTGCTAAAGCCATAGCAGTAGCGCCCTTCTCGGCCCCGGGCTACTGCTATTTAGCGCCCTCGTGGACTTATCATCTTCCCCGCGCACGCCCCTCACTCTCTCCCTCCTCACTCCCTTGCGCCGCCACCGGTCCTCCCAACGCGACCCCGTGCAACTCTCTGCTGCCCCCGGCGATTCTCTGCTGCCCGGCGACCCTGACCCACTCCGCTGCCCCGGCTACCTCGACCCCGGCCCCGACCCCGACCCTAGCCTCTGCTTCTCCTCCGGTCGTCTCCTCCGCGCGCCGGCCATCTCCTTCTCTGGTGAGACATCCCCACACCTCCTCCGCCCGTTTTCTTGCTAGGGTTTCGGTGGATTGCTAGGGTTCTTGCTAGGACATTGCTAGGGATGCTTGCTAGGACATTGTTTCTGAAATTGTTTATGAAATTAGATAGTTAATAAGAAAACCGAGTCCAAAATGAGTCAAAATGAGTTTCATAAATTAAGCATTTCTGAAATAGCAAAACTGAGTCAAAAATGAGTCAGAAAAATGGTTTTGATGCCCAAATTCAAATGAGATGCTTGCTGTCCAAATGAAAATTAGTATTAATTTGGCATGCAGTATTAATTTGGACATGTTTTATATAATGTTTTTTAGGAGAAAAAATAAATTGTTCGCGTATTTCTTAGAAGATAAACAGAAAGTAAAACATTAAACGATAAGAAAATGTTCTCATAGGAATTTGTTCTCGACGTCGACGATGCCCGGTCCCGCATCCTCGTCGTCGACTCGACGGCGACATCCTTGAGAGGCGGCATGTCCGGGACTGGGCTCCGCCGGGCTGGCAGTGGGAGGTGCTACCTTCCGGGGCGCGTACTTGGTGAGGAATCGGGGTCTCGTCGTCGACCCGGAGCATCTTTGGTGGCGGTCGCGTGGGCCACTATCGGTGCGGAGGGAGCGGGCCCCCGCGGAGGTGGTATGTTGCCGTGTCAGGGAGGAGGACGAGCATGTCCGTCGCTACATGGCTGCGTCGGACGCCAGGTTCTCCAATACCTGGCAGGTTCTTCAGGGATCTCACCCGAGTTATGATCCTGTGATGGTTCCTTCTCTTTGGATGTGCACCGCCTGCGGCTCAGGAACCGCGAGTCAACTAGATTATTCGATAATATTCGATCTGTATTAGTGATATTATATGATAATAATCGAGATGTATTAGTTATAATATTCGAGATGATGTATTAGTGATATTATATTCGAGTTCATTATAAATTGATATTATAAATTGATTATTACTTTCGGTCTGTCGTTGCTCCTTGTGTGACTTTCATGTGTGTTCTTAATGTATGAATCCCGACTGTTGTCGTGGGGGGCGCTTTCTCCTCTTCTCTTCTTGCGATATATACCTCGGTATAATGCGCAAGGAGAGGAGAGGAGATGCGTCCATCATCGACGGTCGAACTATTAGTGTGAGAGAGTGTCCACCAACATATATACACCACCATATCAGTGTGAGAGAGTGCGCACCAACACACCATGAGATATGAGAGTTATTTAAGGAAAGCCTCGACTGACCGAAAGTCAACCGATATTGAATTAGGTCATGTGCGTATGTTATTGCAGGGAACACCTCCTAGTGCCTATGTTTTCCCGGAATGTTGATTTATTTCCGTTCCGGCAAATTTTAGGCGCTCAATATGTCTTACTTTAGCAATGGTCATGCCGTAATTTTTGAATCATGAACACAGGAAATGTCGTCGTCTGACGATGATAGGATCCAAGAGTGTGAATTCTGCGGCGAAGATCAGGGTCTTTGCGACCAGCCTCACCTGCGAGACGACAAGGTCTTCACCATCAAGCTTGACGAGACCTTCGATGTTTGTATGGTACACAACGATGACAAGTGTTTTTTCGTAATTAAGCATGACTTCTGTTTCTTTGCTTCAACGTGTAATTTCTGTTTTATACAATTCGACTAGTTCATCCCCTGCCATGCAAGACGGTATGTCTTGGAGAGGCTCGGTTTCGAAGACCACGAGAGTATGGAGACAAGGAGAGCAAACCTGAGGACTAAACATGGTCACACATTTCTAGTCAAAGTAATGAATGCAGTTAATAACACAGAATTAGGGTGCTCAAATTGGGAAGCTCTAGCCAAGGCATATGGATTTCAGGAGGATATGGAAATAACCTTCGTTCTTTGTCCTGAAGATCATATTGAAGGTAATATCGACATTTGGGTGGATGTCGATATGCTTCCAGTTTTACCTCCATGTGAGTTTGTCAACCATATTTGTCAAGTAATTTGCATTGTATATTTAAAATAGTTGGTGTTCATCCATACTAAATTTGTTAATTTATAATTTACAGCTTATTTCCTTTCTTCGAGTGAACCATGGAAAATAGCTAACTCGACACACTATACTTATGGATCACATCTAACTTGGGAGGAGAAGGATGTTCTTGTCACCTTTGTTAGTGGTGTCCTGTCTGGTAGGGACAACTACCCGTTTAATATGGGACCTGGCCAAAATTAAACATTATACATGCCACTAGTGCATAGGTTGAGGGCGGACGACATTCGCCGAAATATCTTGGTAAGAGTTGCTAATTAATTACACTACTATTGCATAAATGGTGTTGATTACATTGCTAACTAGGCTACTATTATGTTCTTCAATAGAAACTGCCAAATGATGTTGTGCCTCTGTTGATGCATGGCAAAGGTTATATGACAATTAAAAGCCTTACGAGGGTCCAGCTCGCTTTTGCATACTCGACTGAGCGCAAACCACAAGGACGGCTCCAAATTGAAGCATGGGGAGAAATAAAGAAGGATCACAAGCCACAAGTTGGACACCGTTGGATCTCTTTGGTTCATCATGGAGACATAGGTGTTATTCTGTTTTATGACATTTTACCTAGGAGGGAGGACTAGGTCCTGTGAGAGAGAAGTTTTCCTGGTTTATATTAACTTGGCATGATCGATTAGGATGAGTTGTTAGATGATTAAGATGATGATGAGTTGTTAGACGATTAAGAGGATGATGAGTTGTTAGATGATTAAGTGGATGATGAGTTGTTAGATGATTAAGCGGATGATAGGTTATATGACATATATTTGATCAAAGTGGATGGATGCAAGTGACCAAGTTGAATTCGTGGAAAATATGATGTTGTGATTCGCAACATCATATTTTCCTCTAATTCAACTTGGTCACTTGCATCCATCCACTTTAATCTAAATGTTGTTGCTTGCACAATTATTATTGATGTTCTATATTAATATGTATAACCGTGTGTAAATACAACATAAATACAAAAAAAGAAATCTGTGTGGTTAATAGTGGAGACTCGTAGTAGCGCGGGTGCCCGCGCTACTACTAACTCAGTTGCCAGTAGCGCTGGACAACAGGCGCTACTGCTAAATTTTGTTGTAGCGCTGGGAGACCGGCGCTACTGCTAAAAGTTAGCTGTAGTGCCGTAGCAGTAGCGCAGGCACCCACGCTACTAGTCTAGAAACATGCACTACTGCTAGGGTTTTCCCTAGTAGTGACGATGGGACAAAAGATATCTTGTTTTGAACCAAGTACTAAAAATCAGTAGGGTACTTAATTTTTCCACACAAGACTTCAACATCTCTAACAGTCCCTAGCAGTGTGATAGTATCTCTGTTTGCAAGTTTAATAGTGACATCAATATCTTCAATCTCAGAGGGTGCTATGTCATGCATAATTTCTTTATATAAGGTAAAAGGTATAGCATTAACACTAGCAACATGGTCACACAAACCATGATAACTGTCGTCGTTTTCTCACGACAGATGCCATGGGGTGGCTTATCGAGAGTGGTTGGGGCCAAAGGACGCCGACGGGCTCCGGGATCGGGATTAGGCACAGGCGGTGGGGGACACACGATGTACCCAGGTTCAGGGCCATTCGTGGGAGATAATACCCCTAGTCCTGCTGGTCTAGTTGGATGGGGAGTGGTGTTACAATGGTGCTCATTGAGCTGCTTGCCTAGAGGTGGAAGGAGCAGCCAGCTCCCTTCCCCCTGCTACGTGGGCGTGCGAGTGTGATGTGGGGCGAAGGCCTCCGTGCGTGTCTTGCCCGATGCATGGAGGCCTCGGGGGGTTTTATAGGCCAACCCCCCGGCTTACAATATTCCTAAGGTACTGGGAGGGGGGACCCGGTTGGCAGCCTCTCCAGCCAGCCAGGGGGCCCGCCGGTTGGGCCGTCTTATCGCCCGTAGGGCCCGCCGACTGCGCGGTCCCATCGCCAACTGGGGCCCGCCAGCCGGCTCTTCTATTGGCCCGCGCTCACCTACCGCGGCACGGGCCGCCCCGCCCGGCGTCGTCTTGCGCCAGCCGGCCGAAGTCAGCGGTGCGGCCGGCAGCGCTGTAGCCACGCCGCGGAAGGTAGCGGAGTGGACGGCGGCGCAGTGGCACTGTGGCTCCGCCGGGTCTCGATCAGTCTCCGGTCAGCGGTACGACCGCCCGGACTGTAGCCATGCGCGCCCGTGCGTCAGCAGCCGTTGTAGCCACATCGGAGTCCGTCGCGGGGGTCGCGTCCTGTCAGCGTACTTGGCCGTAGTGGGAGGGGACGGATACCTGCCCGTCCAGAGGTCAGCGGGCAGGCTAGTCGTGTAGCGGCCGAGTGCGCCTGGCCGTTGGCCAGGCGGCCGGTTCCAGTTCAGCCGGCCGCGGGCCAGCCGGCCAGGGGGGCAGCCGGCCCTTCGCTCGCCGGCCACGGACCAGCCGGCTGCGGGCCAACCGGCCAGAGAGCCAGCCGGTCGCGGACCAGCCGGCCGTGTGGTTTTTCCGAAAGGGGCTTGGACTGCCTTGTCTTGGTATACCCAGGGGTAATAACCCCGTCAGTAGTCCCCGAAGCCGGCGGGGGCCCGCGTCCGCCCGACGAGGGGCAGCTGGCGGTTTCTTCCGGCCATGTTCGCCCATCATGTGGGACCGGTTGGTCAGCTACGCCGGCAACCGCCCCCGACGCCTCGGGTCCCGTCATGCCGCTTCGGGCCTTGCGCTGGACCGTGGCGCGCCACGCGGGGCGTGATGATGCCGTGGGTCCCGCGCCTAAGGCCCGACGAGACTTCTTCCTGGGCCTAGCCCAGTAGGCCGCGGGCCTAGCCTGGTAGGTCTCGGGCCGCGCCCGGATCCCAGCGGCCGCGACGTGCGGCGCCCACGTCCCGAAGATTCCCTGGGGGAGTGGGCGCAGTTAATCCCCACGTCCCCCGGGCATCGCCCCGTATTTATAAGGGGAGGGGGGGCGGAGGCAGTTCGCGCGCCCCTCTCCCCTTTGTCTTCCTTCTCTCGCGCGGTTCGTCGCTTTGGCTCACGCCGCTGCCCCACTCGCCTTCTTCCTCGCACCCGATCGCCGCAGAGATGGCCGACGGATCCATCATCACCGAGGAGGACATCGCGCACCTCCGCCGCGCCCGTATGCTGCCGTCGGAGGACCGCGTTGCCGCTCATCCGCCGGGCGGCGAGGTGGTGCCCGAGCCCCAGGAAGGGGAGTACGTCGTGTTCGCGTGGCACTTCTCCCGCGGCTTCGGCCTGCCGGTGAGTCAGTTCTGCCACCTTTTCATGGACCACTACGACCTGCAGCCGCACCACCTCGGGCCCAACTCCATCCTCCAACTCTCAAGCTTCGTGACGCTCTGCGAGGGCTACCTCGGGCTTCTCCCCTACCTGGAGCTGTGGAGGAAGCTCTTCTACCTCAAGGCTTTGAGAAACGACGATGGGCAATACGCCTGCGGGGGCGCGGTGATATGCGTCCGGGGGCCGCTGTTTCCCCGGCTCTCCCTCATCGAGTCCGTCAAGAAGTGGAACCGGACGTTCTTCTATGTGAAGAACGTCGACCCGGCGCGGGATTACATCCGGCTGTCGGCCTTCGTCAACGCCCCTCCTCCGGGATCAACTGGACGGGCGACGGGCCGTTCGCGGACATTGTCGCGGTGCTGGGCTGGCTCCAGACCATGAGAGCCGGAGAGGGACTGGTTGCGGCTGATCTGGTGGCCGCCTTCATCGACCGCCGGGTGCTGCCCCTACAGTTGAGGCCGCACCGGATCTACGACATGTCGGGCCGGCGGGACCCCTGCCGGATATCCACCTTCGACCTGTCGACGGCCCAGGTGGCAAGGCGGGTGAACGCCATCACCAACTTCAAGCTGAAGCCGGGGACCTGGAGATTCGGCAAGCCGCCGTATAGCCGGCACGAGCCGGCACCTCTGGTACGTTCCGGCTTGGTGATCCTCTTCCTTTTCCTGTTTTCCAGCCGGCCGCGGCCTGCTCATGCGCCACGCTGACCGCAGCTCTTCGTTCCTCAGAACACACCGGACGGCCCGCACCCCAGGTATTCTAGGCGGAGCGTGCCGAGTCCGACCCGGAGGACTTCGAGCTGGGGGGCGGCGTCGAAGAGGGGGCCGACTCCTCGGGAGAGGTCGAGGCGGAAGGGGCGACTGGCGACACGGGAGCCAGCAGGTCCCGAGCGGCTGGTGAGTTCCCCTCCGGACCCTCGATCAAAGATTGGACTGACGACGATGATGATGATGATGATGTCCGGATCTTGGACGCGCCTCCCCCCACAGCTCGGCGGGGGCCCCGCGGACAGAGCGAGGAGGAGCCGGCCCGAGGCCGGACGGGCGAGACCTCCCGTCGGGAGAAGAGGCCGGTCACGGGGCAGCCGTTGACACAGCCGCCGGCTCGCAAGAGAGCGTGGGCGGCTGTCACGAAGCCGCCGGCCCGGCCCAGGCGGGTCCTTCCCGTCGTCGCTGGGGGAGCACCTTTTCCTATCTCTTATTGATTTTTCGGGTTTGTGAGCCGGCAAGCGCCTGAGGCCCTGTTTCTTGTCCGCTCTAGGGACGCCATCGAGCTCCACGACACGGAGTCGGCCGCCGGCCCGGTGGATGCCGCCAGCCTGCAGGCGCAGGAGCACGCGGCCACGGTGCGGGAGGAGAAGAGGCGGCTCGCGGAGATGCGAGCCGCGAACGCAGGGGCGAAGGGCGCGCCGTCGCGCTCGGGGGCCTCGAGCAGCGGGAGGCGGAGGCGATCCACCGACCCGGAGCGGGTGACGGACTCTGCGGCGGAATCGACGCGGAGGTCGAGGCCTCCGTCGAGTGAGCCGCGAGAGCCGGCCGTGGAGACAGTCGTGGCCCCGCCCACGGCGGAAGTGACCCGGCCGGCGGGAGCGGTCCCCGAGCCGGCTTTGGAGACGGCCCAGCGGGGGGAGGCGGTGGTGACCTCTTCTGCCGTCGAGCCAACTGCAGCGGGCGTGCCTGTCGCCCCGGCAGCGCCGGAGGCGGCACCGGAGGCATCGGCTGGCGGGAGGAGCGAGCCGGCCCAGCCGGCTGTCGAGCCGGACCGGCAGGTGGTGGAGCCGGCGGTGCCGGTCGTGGAGGAGCCCGAGGCCAGCTCCCGAGCCTTAGTGGTTACCGCCAACCCTCCACCGGCCGCTGCCGTGGTGGACGCCGGGTTGAGCGGCGGGTCGAGCCGGTCAAGTAGGACCATGCTGGACGTGATCCGGGACTGGGAGTCGCCGGCTCTCGTCCCGGCCCCGCCAGCCGTCGTCCCGGCGCTTGTGCCTGGGGAGCCAGGCCGCATCATGGCGCACTGCCGTGAGGGGCTGCCTAGGTTCGCGGAGGCCGCCGAAAGCAACTTTCGGCGCGTGGAGGCGGCGGTGGAGGCGAGATTCGGGCCGGCTGCATGGCCGCGTGGCAGCCGGGCCGGATCTAACCCTCTTTCCTTGTCTAACTTCTTGTTTCTTGGCGCGGGGCAGGCTGAGAACGCCAGGCGGCAGGCGCTCTTCAATGAGGCGGTCCTTATCCACAACCGCGGCAAGCTCGGCTACTACGGGGTCCAGGAGGAGCTGAAGAAGGCGCAAGGTATGTTTATTCCAGTGGGGGCGCGCGAGCGCACCCAGTGGGTGTAGCCCCCGAGAGTCGGGCCGGCTGCTCGGCAGCCGGTCCGGGTCTTCAGTGTTTGAGTAGCTCATGCTTGGTTTTTTGCAGAGGAGCTGATCCCGATCCGGCAGAAGAGGGATGAGCTGGCTGCCGAACGGGACCGGCTGGGGCAGGAGCTCCAGGCGGCCTCGTTGGAGCAGAACCGGCTGGGCGGCCTGGTTGCTGACGGTCAGGCGGCGCAGCAGCGCCTGATCGCGGAGCTGTAGCGGGAGGTGGCGGCCCGGGAGGACGCCGCCAAGCAGGCGGCCGATGCCACCCAGCGGGCCACCGCTCTTCAGGACGAGGTGGATCGCCTCAAGGGGGAGCTCGAGACGCGCGGGGTCGCCCTTGCTCAGGTGGAGGAGGCGCTGGAGAGGGAGCGGAGCGCAGGCCTTCAGTTCGCCCTTGAGATGGACGAGGCCTTCCAGCGTAAGTTTTGTTGTCGAGTCTTCTTCCTTTGCCGACCGCTTTCGACTTGCTTTTGTCTTGTTTGTTGATTTCTCTCTTTCTCTCCCTAGACCGGTTCCCGGAGACTTAGCGTCGCGCCGAGCGGGCCGTCGCGGAGCACCGGGAGTGCCTGCGGCAGCGCGGATAGGAGGTCGAGGAGCACGCCGGTTGGGACGTGCCGGAGCTTGCGCTGGCCGTCGAGAACCGGCTGATCCATGTCCAGCGCTGCATGGAGCGGCTCCTTACGGCCGGCAAGGAGGTGATTTCGGCCCTCTGGCCAGGTCGTGGGGCCCCGGAGGGCCGCGTGGCGCTGTGGCTGGAGAAAGCGGTGGCCCGGCTCGAGGTTTGGAAGGCGTCGGCGGCCCGCTCCGGGGCGCAGATGGCCCTCCGGTTTGTCACCTCGTGGTACCCCGGCGTCAACCTGGACCGGCTGGTCACGATGCGCGAGGTCCCTGAGGCGGAGCGAGCCGCCCGCGAAGGCGCCCTAGTCCGCGGAGCGTCCCCCTCAGGGACGGGGATTTCAGAGCCGGCGTTGACGCCGTCGAGCCGGGCCTGCTGGGCGTTGGCGGTGGCGATGAGGTCTTGGATGTGTCGTTCCTGCAGCTCTCGCTCTTCGCCCTCCAGGCCGGCAAGGTCGGCGTAGGCCATGTGGGCCGCCCTCAGGTTGGCAGCCGGAGTGTCGTAGGTGGGAAGCCTACCACCGAGGATTTCCGCGACCACGCGGACACGGTTGCGGACATCGCCACGCCGGCTGGGCTCGTTGCCGGCGGGGGTGAGACCATAGGCGGAGTTATACTCGCGCTGCGCGGACTCCATCCGGCGCTTGGTGGTGGTGAGCATGGTTGCCTCGTCGAACAGCAGCCGGCGAGCAGCTTCCAGCTCGGCCGTAGCCGTGGCTGGGTTCGTTGTAGGCGCAACGGGGGTGCTGAGGCCCCGAAGCACGGAGCCGAGGGGGTCGGAGGTGCCGGCGCGAGCAGTCGCAGCGGCCGCGTCCGCCTCCGCCCGGGCGCGGCCGGAGGTCGTGGAGGAGCCGGTGGCCATTACCCCTGCGTAGACGCGTGAGTTGCCGGCCTCGCCCGAGGCGAGTGCGCCCACGGACGAGGGCGGGTCAAGGCAGTCGAGCACCTGGCTGGGGTATTCGTCGGCAGCTGGCCCGTCGGCGAGGCTCAGCCTACCGGCGCGCTCGGTGAGGATGGTGATGTCGATCAGAGTGGCGCTGCCGAGCCGCTCGATGGGGGAGCCGGCAGCGTCGCCCGCAGGGCCAGCGGGGGCGGGGTTCCGCCCCGCAGGAGCAAGCCCCACGAGCGTGCAGTTCTGCCCGGACGTGAGGCGGCCAGGGGAGGTGGTGAAGGGTCCCGCCCGGAGCATGACTCCGGCCGGCGCCGCGGAGGGCCCCACGGTGGGCGCCAACTGTCGTCGTTTTCTCACGACAGATGCCATGGGGTGGCTTATCGAGAGTGGTTGGGGCCGAAGGACGCCGACGGGCTCCGGGATCGGGATTAGGCACAGGCGGTGGGGGACACACGATGTACCCAGGTTCAGGGCCCTCCGTGGGAGGTAATACCCCTAGTCCTGCTGGTCTAGTTGGATGGGGAGTGGTGTTACAATGGTGCTCCTTGAGCTGCTTGCCTAGAGGTGGAAGAAGGAGCAGCCGGCTCCCTTCCCCCTGCTACGTGGGCGTGCGAGTGTGATGTGGGGCGAATGCCTCCGTGCGTGTCTTGCCCGATGCATGGGGGCCTCGGGGGGTTTTATAGGCCAACCCCCCGGCTTACAATATTCCTAAGGTACTGGGAGGGGGGACCCGGCTGGCAGCCTCTCCAGCCAGCCAGGGGGGCCGCCGGCTGGGCCGTCTTATCGCCCGTAGGGCCCGCCGGCTACGCGGTCCCATCGCCAACTGGGGCCCGCCAGCCGGCTCTTCTATTGGCCCGCGCTCACCTGCCGCGGCACGGGCCGCCCCGCCCGGCGTCGTCTTGCGCCAGCCGGCCGAAGTCAGCAGTGCGGCCGGCAGCGCTGTAGCCACGTCGGGGCAGGTAGCGGAGTGGACGACGGCGCAGTGGCATTGTGGCTCCGTCGGGTCTCGACCAGTCTCCGGTCAGCGGTACGACCGCCCGGACTGTAGCCATGCGCGCACGTGCGTCAGCAGCCGCTGTAGCCACATCGGAGTCCGTCGCGGGGGTCGCGTTCTGTCAGCGTACTTGGCCGTAGTGGGAGGGGACGGATACCTGCCTGTCCAGAGGTCAGCGGGCAGGCTAGTCATGTAGCAGCCGGGTGCGCCTGGCCGTGGGCCAGGCGGCCGGTTCCAGTTCAGCCGGCCGCGGGCCAGCCGGCCAGGGGGGCAGCCGGCCCTTCGCTCGCCGGCCACGGACTAGCCGGCCAGAGAGCCAGCCGGTCGCGGACCAGCCGGCCGTGTGGTTTTTCCGAAAGGGGCTTGGACTGCCTCGTCTTGGTATACCCAGGGGTAATAACCCCGTCAATAACAGTGGTCTCCAATTTTAACCGAAACTACAGGCATACCAATAACTGGTTTATTTTTATCTAGCTCATCTTGTTCGTTTCTAGATGGTTTTGCAAATCTAGCAGCTTCACCATAGAAATAGATAACCTGACCCTCAATATTATCAACTGGAAGATATTTAACCATAGCAACTTCAGGCTCAACATTTATTTGTTCAGAAGGTGTAGGTGTCCTAACATGACTTTTATTAACCATAGTTGTAGCCCTAGCATGTTCCTTAATTCTAACTGGAAAAGGAGGTTTCTCAATGTAAGCAGTAGGGATAATTGGATCAACATGGTTAACAATTATTTCTTCCTTCTCAATTTTAATGGGTTCCTATAATGTGTTTTCAATGGGAGGATGATACTTAAACCACTTCTCTTTGGGAAGGTCAACATGAGTAGCAAATGATTCACAGAATTAAGCTACTATCTCAGAATCAAGACCATATCTATCGCTAAACTCATAGAAAGCAGTAGTTTCCAACAAAGACTTAACACAATCAAAATTAAGCTTTATACTTGATTCTTTACCTTCGTCGAGTTCCCAATCTTCAGAGTTGCGTTTAATTCTTTCAAGAAGATCCCACTTGAATTCAATAGTTTCCTTCATGTAGGAACCAGTAGCACAAGAATCGAGTAACACTTGATCATCATGAGAAAGCCGAGCATAAAAAAATTGTATAATCATTGTTTTCAAGAGATCATGGTTGGGGCAAGTGTGCATCATAGATTTAAGCCTCCGCCAAACTTGAGCGATACTTTCTCCTTCACGAGGCCAGCAATTATAAATAAAGTTCCGATCACGATGGACTAGATGCATAGGATAAAACTTCTGATGAAATTCCAGCTTCAAGCGATTCCAGTCCCATGATCCAATATAATCCAATAACCTATATCACATCAATGTTTTTCCCTCCAAAGATGAAGGAAAAAATTTCTTCTTAACCTTGTCTGCATACAAACCTGCAACCAGAAATAATCCACAAACCTCATCGACAAATATCAAATGGTAATTCGGATGAGTCGTACCATCATATGGATTAGCTAGCAGTTTTTCAAGCACACCCGAAGGAATCCCATAATAAATATTTTCAGTAGGTTCAGTAGGTTGAGGAACAACTTCCTCCTCTACATTTCGGGGCGAAGATGCCCCGAACAAGCCACTCAAAGGGTGATCGTTCGTACTGACTAGCAGCAGTAAAATTTCAGCACGAATAGAAATTGTTTCCTTACCAATTCCCACTTACCAGAGGCGCTTCACTCCCCGGCAACGGCGCCAGAAAAGAGTCTTAATGACCCACAATTATAGGGGATCAATCGTAGTCCTTTCGATAAGTAAGAGTGTTGAACCCAACGAGGAGCAGAAGGAAATGATAAGAAGTTTTCAGCAAGGTATTTTCTGCAAGTGATGTGAGTAACAATAGTTGATAGTTTTTAAGCAAGATAATTTGTAACAAGTGACAAGTAATAATAGTAACAAGTATGCAGCAAGATATCCCAATCCTTTTTATAGCAAAGGACGGGCCTGAAAGTGTTCTTATATTAAGCAAGCGCTCCCGAGGACACATGGGAATTTCCGTCTAGTCATAATCATCATGCTAAGTTGATTCGCGTTCGCTACTTTGGTAATTTGAGATGTGGGTGGACTGGTGCTAAGGTGTTGTTCTTACTTGAACTAACAACCTACTTATGACTACCCCCTCTCGCAAGCATCCGCAACTACAAAAGAAGAATTAAGATAAATCTAACCATAGCATGAAACGTGTGGATCCAAATCAGCCCCTTATGAAGCAACGCATAAACTGGGGTTTAAGCTTCTGTCACTCTCGCAACCCATCATCTACTTGTTACTCCACAATGACTTCCCTTAGACCCATAACATGGTGAAGTGTTATGTAGTCGGCGTTCACATGACACCACTAAGAGAAGTAACAACATACATATCATCAAAATATCAAACGAATACAACCTTCACATGATTACTTATAACAAGACTTCTCCCATGTCCTCAGGAACAATAGTAACTACTCACACCTCATCAACATGTTCAAGATAAGAGGTATAATAATAATAATTAAGGATCTGAACATAATATCTTTCACAAAGTAATCCAACAAGCATCAACTACTAGATGTAATCAACACTACTAGTAACCCACAGGTACCAATCTGAGGTTTTGAGACAAAGATTCAATACAAGAGAAGAACTAGGGTTGGAGCTGAGATGGTGCTGGTGAAGATGTTGATGAAGATTGGTCCTCCCACGAAGTAGGAAGCGATGGTGATTGATACTTGTGATCTGCGTTGGGTTTTCCGTGAAGAGGAACGGGTAATTACAGCACGAAGCGGATAAGTATTTCCCTCGGTTATGAAACCAAGGTTTATCAAACCAATAAGAATATCACTTCTCAACCGTCTTCAGCGACTGCACACAAAAGAACAAACAACTTGCACCCAATGCGGGCAAGAGGGTTGTCAATCCCCTTGATCTCGTTATTTGCAAGCAAATGAGTTGTGTAGATAATTGTTGATAAATATAAATTGCAAAATAAATAAGAGGTAATAAATAACAGCAAGGTAGCAATAGCGTTTGTGAATTTATATGTGAATAGACCCGGGGGGCATAGTGTTCTCTAGTGGCATCTCTCATGTAGGCAAAGTACGGAGGGTAACAAATTACTATTGGGCAATTGATAGAAAAGCGGATAGTTATGCAATTTTCACGGCAATGATCATGTATATATAGGCATCATGTCCATAAGCAAATAGGCCGACTCCTGCCTGCACCTATTACTATTACTCCACCCATCGACCGCTATCCAGTATGCATCTAGAGTATTAAGTAAAACAGAGTAATGCTTGGAGAACAATGACATGATATAGACAAAGTAAACTCAATTAATATGAATAAACCCCATCGTTTTATCCTTAGTAGCAGCAACACAAAGATGTATCTTCTCCCTTTCTGTCACTTGGATATAGAAACTTGTCAGGTTGAACCTACTACAGCGCACCACTCCCACCAAAGAAATATCAATCTACTTCGCCAAATCACATCAATAGATCGGAGAGTAATACGAAGCTATAATGATAATGCAATTAAGAGACAATATATATATATATATATCAAAGGTATCTCAAATACTTTTCATGAATAATTTGAAAATAAACCCACAATTCATTGGATCCCAAAAAACACACCGCACAAAAAGATTACATCGGATAGATCAAAGCGAAGATGCGATGACCATTATATTGAAGATCATATGAGAGAGAGAGAGCCATCTAGGTATTAGCTATGGACCCGTAGGTCTTGTTGGGGAACGTTGCATGGGAAACAAAAGATTTCCTACGCACACGCAAGATCTAGCCATGATGATGAGCATCTACGAGAGGGAGAGTGGATCTACATACCCTTGTAGATCGCTAAGCGGGAAGCGTTAAGAAACGCGGTTGATATAGTCAAACGTCTTCGCGATCCAAATCGCCGAGCGTCCCGCGATCCAATCACGATCCGTCCGGATCTAGCGCCGAACGGACGGCACCTCCGCGTTCAGCACACGTACAGCTCGATGACGATCTCCGCCTTCTTGATCCAGCAAGAGGGAGCAGAGAGGTAGATGAGTTCTCCGGCAGTGCGACGGCGCGGCGGCGGTGGCAGTGGAACTATTCCAGTAGGGCTTCGCCTAAGCACTACTGAAAAACTAGAGGAATCGATCTATCGGGAGAGAGGGCTGCACCGTGGCCTTTTTGGGTTGAGGTGCTTTTGCCCTCTCTCCCTCTAGTATATATAGGAGGGAGGGAAGGGAGGCCGGCACCCCTAGGGCTGCTCCTTTGGTGCGGCCGAAGTGAGGAGGTGGAGGAGTCCAACTCCAATCCTACAAGGAGTAGGATTCCTCCTCCCGCACTTGGAAACCCTTTCCACCTTTGGGTTTTCCCACCCCTAGCCGCATGGGCCTTAGTGGGGGGTTCGGCCAGCCCACTAGGGGCTGGTTTGACTCCTTCCACAGCCCATGAGACCCTTTGGGGCAAGAGGCCCCTCCCGATGGTCCCCCGGTACCCTCCCGGCACTCCCGGTACACTACCAAAATGACCGAAACTTTTCCGGTGACCAAAATGGGACTTCCTATATATCAATCTTTACCTCCGGACCATTCCGGAGCTCCTCGTGATGTCCGGGATCTCATCCGGGACTCCGAACAACCTTAGGTCACCACCATACATAACTCTATACTACCGAAACGTCACCGAACGTTAAGTGTGCAGACCCTGCGGGTTCGAGAACTATGTAGACATGACCGAGACACCTCTACGGTCAATAACCATTAGCGGGACCTGGATGCCCATATTGGTTCCTACATATTCTACGAAGATCTTCATCGGTTGAACCTCTATGTCAAGGATTCAGTTAATCCTGTACGATGTTCCCTTTGTTCTTCGGTATGTTACTTGCCCGAGATTCGATCGTCGGTATCTCTATACCTAGTTCAATCTCGTTACCGGCAAGTCTCTTTACTCGTTCCGTAATACAAGATCCCGTGGCTAACACTTTAGTCACATTGCTTGCAAGGCTTGATGTGATGTTGTATTACCGAGTGGGCCCTGAGATACCTCTCCGTCACACGGAGTAACAAATCCCAGTCTTGATCCATGCCCACTCAACAGACACCCTCGGAGATACCTGTAGAGCATCTTTATAGTCACCCAGTTACGTTGTGACGTTTGATACACACAAGGTATTCCTCCGGTGTCAGTGAGTTGCATGATCTCATGGTCATAGGAACAGATACTTGACATGCAGAAAACAATAGCAATAAACTGACACGATCATATGCTACGTTCATAGTTTGGGTCTTGTCCATCACGTCATTCTCCTAATGATGTGATCCCGTTGTCAAATGACATCTCATGTCTATGGCTAGGAAACCTTGACCATCTTCGATCAACGAGCTAGTCTACTAGAGGCATACTAGGGACACAGTGTTGTCCATGTATCCACACATGTAAATGAGTTTCCAATCAAATACAATTATAGCATGGATAATAAACGATTATCATGAACAAGGAAATATAATAATAACTACTTTTATTATTGCCTCTAGGGCATATTTCCAACAGTCTCTCACTTGCACTAGTGTCAATAATCTAGCTCACATCACTATGTGATTTACATTGTAATGAATCTAACACCAATACAGTTCTGGTGTTGATCATGTTTAGCCCTTGGAAGAGGTTTAGTCATCGGATCTGTGACATTCAGATCCGTGTGTACTTTTCAAATATTTATGTCGTCCTCCTTGATGTAATCGCGGATTGAATTGAAACGTCGCTTTATGTGTCTGGTCCTCCTGTGAAACCTTGGTTCCTTGGCTAGAGCAATGGCACCAGTGTTGTCACAAAACAGAGTCATTGGGTTTAGTGCACTAGGCACTACTCCAAGATCTGTCATGAACTCCTTCATCCAGACACCTTCCTTCGCTGCCTCCGAGGCAGCGATGTACTCCGCTTCGCATGTAGAATCAGCTACCATGCTTTGCTTGGAACTGCACCAGCTTACCACACCCCCATTGAGAATAAATACGTATCCGGTTTGCGACTTAGAGTCATCCGGATCAGTGTCAAAGCTTGCATCGACGTAACCCTTTACGACGAGCTCTTGATCACCTCCATAAATGAGAAACATGTCCTTAGTCCTTTTCAGGTACTTCAGGATATTCTTGACCGCCGTCCAGTGTTCCATTCCTGGATCACTTTGAAACCTTCCAGCCATACTTATGGCAAGGCTGACATCGGGTCTTGTGCACAGCATTGCATACATGATAGAGCCTATGGCTGAAGCATAGGGGACGACACTCATCTTTTCTCTATCTTCTGCAGTCACTGGGCATTGAGTCTTACTCAACTTCACACCTTGCAACACAGGCAAGAACCCCTTCTTGGACTAATCCATTTTGAACTTCTTCAAAACTTTGTCAAGGTATGTGCTCTGTGAAAGCCCTATTAAGCATCTCGATCTATCTCTATAGATCTTGATGCCAAATATGAAAGCAGCTTCTCCTAGGTCCTTCATTGAAAAACTCTTGTTCAAATATTCCTTCACGCTTTCCAACATTTCTATATTGTTTCCAATCAGCAATATGTCATCCACATATATTATTAGAAACGCTATAGAGCTCCCACTCACTTTCTTCTAAATACAAGCTTCTCCGTAAACTTGTATAAACCCGAACGCTTTGATCACCTCATCAAAGCGAAGATTCCAACTCCGAGATGCTTGCACCAGTCCATAAATGGATCGCTGGAGTTTGCAAACTTTGTCAGCATTCTCTGGATCGACAAAACGTTCTGGTTGCATCATATACAACTCTTCCTTAAGGAAACCGTTAAGGAACGCTGTTTTGACATCCATCTGCCAAATCTCATAATCGAAAAAGGCAGCTATTGCTAACATGATTCTGACGGACGTAAGCATCGCTACAGGTGAGAAGGTCTCATCGTAGTCAACTCCTTGAACTTGTGAAAAACCCTTTGCCACAAGTCGAGCTTTATAGACGGTGACATTACCATCCGCGTTCGTCTTCCTCTTAAAGATCCAGTTGTTCTGAATGGCCCTACGCCCTTTAGGTAATACTTCCAAAGCACATACTTTGTTTTCATACATGGATCCCATCTCAGATTTCATGGCCTCCAACCATTTCTCGGAATCCGGGCCCATCATCGCTTCTCCATAGGTCGTAGGTTCATCGTTGTCTAACAACATGACCTCTAAGACAGGGTTGCTGTACCACTATGGAGCAGTACGCGTCCTTGTCGACCTACGAGGTTCGATAGCAACTTGATCTGAAGCTTCATGATCATCATCATTAACTTCCTCTTCAACCGATGTAGGCTCCACAGAAACATCTTTCTGCGCTGCGCTACTCTCAGGTTGAAGTAAAGGTTCATCGACCTCATCAAGTTCTATCTTCCTCCCACTCAATTCTTTTGAGAGAAACTCTTTCTCAAGAAATGTTCCGTTTTTAGCGACAAACACTTTGCCTTCGGATCTGAGATAGAAGGTATACCCAACTGTCTCTTTTGGGTATCCTATGAAGACGCATTTCTCCGCTTTGGGTTCCAGCTTTTCAGGCTGAAGCTTTTTGACATAAGCATCACATCCCCAATTTTAAGAAACGACAACTTTGGCTTCTTGCCAAACCACAGTTCATATGGCGTCGTCTCAACGGATTTCGATGGTGCCCTATTTAAAGTGAATGCAGCTGTCTCTAATGCATAACCTCAAAACGATAGTGGCAAATTGGCAAGAGACATCATTGATCCCACCATATCCAATAAGGTTCGATTACGACGTTCGGACACACCATTACGCTATGGTGTTCCAGGCGGTGTCAATTGTGAAACAATTCCACACTGTCTTAAGTGACTGCCAATCTCATAACTCAGATATTCTCCTCCTCGATCAGATCGTAGGAATTTAATCTTCTTGTTACGATGATTCTCAACTTCATTCTGAAATTTCTTGTACTTTTCAAACGTTTCAGACTTGTGTTTCATTAAGTAAATATACCCATATCTACTTAAGTCATCAGTGAAGGTGAGAAAGTAACGATAACCACCGCGCGCCTCAATGCTCATCGGACCGCACACATCAGTATGTATGATTTCCAGGCAGTCACTTGCCCGTTCCATTGTTCCAGAGAACGGGGTTTTAGTCATCTTGCCCATGAGACATGGTTCACATGTGTCAAGTGATTCAAAATCAAGTGACTCCAAAAGTCCATCAGCATGGAGCTTCTTCATGCATTTTACACCAATATGACCTAAACGGCAGTGCCACAAGAAAGTGGTACTATCATTATCAACTCTACATCTTTTGGCATCAATGTTATGAACATGTGTATCATCACTATCGAGATTCAATAAGAATAAACCACTCACATTGGGTGCATGACCATAAAAGATATTACTCATATAAATAGAGCAACCATTATTCTCTGATTTAAATGAGTAACAGTCTCGCAATAAACAAGATCCAGATATAATGTTCATGCTTAATGCAGGCACTAAATAACAATTATTCAGGTTCATCACTAATCCCGATGGTAATCGAAGAGCGAGCGTGCCGACGGCGATCACATCAACCGTGGAACCATTTCCCACGCGCATCGTCACTTCGTCCTTCGTCCTTTGCCACCCTCCCTCTATTCCGCAGTTCCTGTTTTGAGTTGCAAATGTGAGCAACCGCACCGGTATCAAATACCTAGGCACTACAACGAGAGTTGGTAAGGTACACATCAATAACATGTATATCATATATACCTTGTTTGTTGTTGTTGGCCGCCTTCTTGTCAGCCAAATACTTGGGACAGTTCCGCTTCGAGTGACCAGTTCCCTTGCAATGAATGCACTCAGTTTCTGGCTTGGGTCCAGCCTTGGGTTTCTTCACGGGAGGGGCAACTGCTTTGCCATTCTTCTTGGAGTTTGACAATTAACACTTGATGCTCCTTCTGAATCTCAGACTCAGCGACTTTCAACATCGCAAACAGCTCGGCGACTGACTTGTTCATCCCGTGCATGTTATAGTTCAACACGAAGCTCTTGTAGCTAGGTGGCAATGATTGAAGAACTCTGTTAGTGATCGCATCTGCTGGAAGGGGCATCCCCAATTCAGCTAGACGTGTGGAATACCCAGACATTTTGAGTATGTGCTCACTGACAGACCTGTTCTCCTCCATCTTGCAGGCATAGAACTTATCGGAGGTCTCATACCTCTCGATCCGGGCATTCTTATGAAAGATAAACTTCAACTCCAGGAACATATCATATGCTCCATGACGTTCAAAACGTCTTTGAAGTCCCGGTTCTAAGCCATACAACATTGCACATTGAACCATTGAGTAATCATCAGAACGAGCCTGCCAGGCGTTCACAACGTCTGGAGACTCGACTAGAGCGGGTGGATCACCAAGCGGTGCATCAAGGAGATAACCCTTTTGGGAAGCCATAAGGATAATCCTCAGATTACGGGCCCAGTCCACAAAGTTACTTCCATCATCTTTCAACTTAGCTTTCTCTAGGAACGCATTAAAATTCAGGGGTGCTACTGCGCGAGCCATGATCTACAACATAAATTTTGCAAAAACAACTTAGACTATTGTTCAAGATAATGAGTTTAGTTAATCATATTACTTAAAAAACTCCCACTCAAATTGACATCCCTCTGGTCATTCGAGTGTCACATGATCCAAATTCACCAACTCAAGTCCGATCATCACGTGAGTTGAGGTGGTTTCAATGGTGAACATCTTCATGTTCATCATATCTACTATTTGACTCATGTTCGACCTTTCGGTCTCTTGTGTTCCGAGGCCATGTCTGTACATGCTAGGCTCGTCAAGTTTTAACCCGAGTGTTCCGCACGTGCAACACTGGCTTGCACCCGTTGTATGCGAACGTAGAGTCTATCACACCCGATCATCACGTGGTGTCTCGAAACGACGAACTTTCGCAACGGTGCACACTCGGGGAGAACACAATTTATCTTGAAATTTAAGTGAGGGATCACCTTATAATGCTACCGTCGTCCTAAGCAAAATAAGATGCATAAAAGGATTAACATCACATGCAAATCATAAGTGACATGATATGGCCATGAACTTGTGCTTTTGATCTCCATCTCCAAAGCACCGGCATGATCTCCATCGTCACCGGCATGACACCATGATCTCTGATAATCCCCAAGTGCAAGGAATCATCGTAGCAATTTCCAAAGGTGGAAGTGATAAGTATGGAGTGTCGAACCCACAAGGAGCTAAAGGTAAGATCAATATTCTCTCAAGTCCTATCTGCCACTGATACGACTCTACGTACGCCGAACATTTGCTTCCAACTAGAAACGAGAAATAAAACTACGTTGTGGGTATGAAGAGAATAGCTTTGCATGATATCGGAGAACTAAAATATAAAAATAGGTGCTGTTATCATAAAGTTAGAATATATTACAATATATTACAAATAGCGAGTGTGGAATAATGATGGGTCGGTGTGCGGAATTGTCCTAGGCAATTGTTAACAAGATCGGTAATCATTATTGCAATTTTATATGAGGGAGAGGCATAAGCTAACATACTTTCTCTACTTGGATCATATGCACTTATGATTGGAACTCTAGCAAGCATCCACAACTACTAAAGATCATTAAGGTAAAACCCAACCATAGCATTAAAGCATCAAGTCCCCTTTATCCCATACGCAACAACCCCCTTACTCGGGTTTAAGCTTCTGTCACTCTAGCAACCCACTATAAGCGAATCATGAACGTATTGCAACACCCTACAGCGGGAATCCTTCACGTGTGCGCGGCACGGAAGGCACCATAGGACAGCACCAAAATAAACATACAACTCAAACCAATCTATATCATCAATCAACCCATAAGACAAAAGAAATCTACTCAAAACATCATAGGATGGCAACACATCATTGGATCATAATATGTGGCATAAAGCACCATGTTCAAGTAGGGGATTACAGCGGGATGCGGGAGAGTGGACTGCTGAAAAGATATGAGGACGGTAATGAAGAAGGTGATGTTGATGAAGACGATCATCGCGGCAATGGTTCCCCCGATGGCACTCTGGCGCCACCGAGAGAGAGGGGGAGAGGGTCTCCCCCTTGTGCTTCCTCCTCCATGGCCTCCCCCCTAGGTGGGGAGAGGCTCTCCCTCTGGTCCTTGGCCTCCATGGTGATGATGGCCCCTCCGTCTTCCTCCTCCATGGTCTCCGGTGATGGTGACCCCCTCCGGCAGGGTGCCGGAGAGGGCCAAGATTGATTTTTCGTGCCTACAGAGACTTGCGGCAGCGGAACTTCTCATCTGGGGTTCTTTACGGGTACTTGGGTATTTATAGGAGTATTTGGCATTGGTCCCACGTCCAGAAGGTTCCCGAGGAGGTGACAAGCCAGGGGGAGCGCCCTAGGGGGGGCGCCCCCACCCTTGTGGCTGCCTCGGGCTTACTCTCCGGTATCTTTTCGCTCCAGTATTTTTTATATTTTCCAAAAATATTCTCCGTAAATTTTCAGCCCATTCCGAGAACTTTTATTTCTGCACAAAAACAACACCACGGTAGTTCTGCTGAAAACAGCGTCAGTCCGGGTTAGTTCTAATCAAATCATACCAAAATCATATAAAATTATTGTAAACATGGCATGAATACTTCATAAATTATAGATACGTTGGAGACGTATCAATCTCCATCATCTTGATCTCCATCAACGTGTCACCATGAGGTTGTCGCGCCGACTGTTGCTTCCACGACTATTGCTAACTCATAGCGATAAAGTAAAGCAAAATGGCGAAAATAATTACAGACAACCCTATGGCTCCTGCTGGTTGCCGTACTCATCGACATGCAAGTCGTGATATTCTATACAATACATCATCATCTCATACATCACATATATCTCATCATGTAATTGGCCATATCACATCACAACATACCCTGCAAAAACAAGTTAGACGTCCTCTAATTGTTGTTGCATGTTTTACGTGGCTGCTACGGATATCTAGCAAGAACAATTCTTACCTACGCAAAAACCACAACGGTGATATGCAAATTGCTATTCAACCTTCTCAAGGACCGCCTTTGTCGAATCCGATCCAACTAAAGTGGGAGAAACAGACACCCGCCAGCCATCTTTATGCAACAAAGTCACATGTCAGTTGATGGAACCGGTCTCTCGTATGCATACGAGTAATGTTGGTCCGGGCCGCTTCATCCCACAATACCGCCGAATCAAGAAAAGACCAAGGGAGGAAGCAATCTGAATATCAACGCCCACAAACTCCTTTGTGTTCTACTCGTGATCTCATCTACACATAGACCTAGCTCAGATGCCACTGTTGGGGAACGTTGCATGGGAAACAAAAAATTTCCTACGCACACGCAAGATCTATCCACGGTGATGAGCATCTACGAGAGGGAGAGTGGATCTACATACCCTTGTAGATCGCTAAGCGGGAAGCGTTAAGAAACGCGGTTGATGTAGTCGAACGTCTTCGCGATCCAAAGCGTCCCGCGATCCAATCATGATCCGTCCCGATCTAGCGCCGAACTGACGGCACTTCGGCGTTCAGCACACGTATAGCTCGATGACGATCTCCGCCTTCTTGATCCAGCAAGAGGGAGCGGAGAGGTAGATGAGTTCTCCGGCAGCGCGACGGCGCGGCGGCGGTGGCGGTGGAACTATTCCAGCAGGGCTTCGCCTAAGCACTACTGAAAAACTAGAGGAATCGATCTATCGGGAGAGAGGGCTGCACCGTGGCCTTTTTGGATTGAAGTGCTTTTGCCCTCTCTCCCTCTAGTATATATAGGAGGGAGGGGAGGGAGGCCGGTGCCCCTAGGGCTGCCCCTTTGGTACGGCCGAAGTGGGGAGGTGGAGGAGTCCAACTCCAATCCTACTAGGAGTAGGATTCCTCCTCCCCCACTTGGAAACCCTTTCCACCTTTGGGTTTTCCCACCCCTAGCTGCATGGGCCTTAGTGGGGGTTCGGCCATCCCACTAGGGGCTGGTTTGACTCCTCCCACAGCCCATGAGACCCTTTGGAGCGAGAGGCCCCTCCCGATGGTCCCCCGGTACCCTCCCGGCACTCCCGGTACCCTACCGAAATGCCAGAAACTTTTCCGGTGACCAAAACGGGACTTCCTATATATCAATCTTTACCTCCGGACCATTCCGGAGCTCCTCGTGACGTTAGGGATCTCATCCGGGACTCTGAACAACCTTCGGTCACCACCATACATAACTCTATACTACCGAAACGTCACCGAACGTTAAGTGTGCAGACCCTGTGGGTTCGAGAACTATGTAGACATGACCGAGACACCTCTACGGTCAATAACCATTAGCGGGACCTGGATGCCCATATTGGTTCCTACATATTCTACGAAGATCTTCATCGGTTGAACCTCTATGTCAAGGATTCAGTTAATCCCGTCCGATGTTCCCTTTGTTCTTCGGTATGTTACTTGCCCGAGATTCGATCGTCGGTATCTCTATACCTAGTTCAATCTCGTTACCGGCAAGTCTCTTTACTCGTTCCGTAATACAAGATCCCGTGGCTAACACTTTAGTCACATTGCTTGCAAGGCTTGATGTGATGTTGTATTACCGAGTGGGCCCTGAGATACCTCTCCGTCACACGGAGTAACAAATCCCAGTCTTGATCCATGCCCACTCAACAGACACCCTCGGAGATACCTGTAGAGCATCTTTATAGTCACCCAGTTACGTTGTGACGTTTGATACACACAAGGTATTCCTCCGGTGTCAGTGAGTTGCATGATCTCATGGTCATAGGAACAGATACTTGACATGCAGAAAACAATAGCAATAAACTGACACGATCATATGCTACGTTCATAGTTTGGGTCTTGTCCATCACGTCATTCTCCTAATGATGTGATCCCGTTGTCAAATGACATCTCATGTCTATGGCTAGGAAACCTTGACCAGCTTCGATCAACGAGCTAGTCTACTAGAGGCATACTAGGGACACAGTGTTGTCCATGTATCCACACATGTAAATGAGTTTCCAATCAAATACAATTATAGCATGGATAATAAACGATTATCATGAATAAGGAAATATAATAATAACAACTTTTACTATATCCTCTAGGGCATATTTCCAACAGGTCTGTGGTGAACTACTCACACATCATCATGAGGGCAGCAAGGTTGATGAAGAGGTCCTCCGTGATCGATCCCCCCTCCGGCAGGGTGCCGGGACGGAGCTCCAGATGGGATCGCGGCGGAACACTGACTTGCGGCGGCGGAAAAAGACTTTCGAGGTGTTCCTAAGGGTTTCCAGGATTAATGAGAATTTGTCCGACGGAGAACGAGGTCGGGAGGGCCTCAGGGGGCCACCAAGCTATCAGGGCGCCCCCCTTGGGCTGCGCCTGTTGGCTTGTGGGGCCTCCCTGAGGCTCCCAGCTCCCCTCCAAAGCTTCTAGGTCTTGTTTTCGTCCATAAAAATTTGTCAAAAAGTTTCGTGGCAATTGGACTTCGTTTGGTAAGGAAAATCTACAAAGTGAAAAACATGTAGAAAACAGCAACTGACACTGGGCACTGGCTCAATAGGTTAGTTCTCAAAAATATTATAAATTGGTAAATAATGACCCAAAAAGTATCTAAGAATGATAATATATCAGCATGGAACAATCAAAAATTATAGATACGTTGGAGACGTATCAGCATCTCCAAGCTTAATTCCTGCTCGTCCTCGAGTAGGTAAATGATACAAACAGAATTTTTGATGTGACATGCTATCCACTATGTAATCTTTTGCATGTATGCTCAATGAGAAACAATGAATCAATAAACATTAACATAGTAATACTTATAGATATAAGAAACAAAATCATTAATTTTTTCAAAGCATACGATCCTCAAAAGATGTCTACCCCTTATTCATCTTATATAATTAGCAAGGCATGGCTCCATCTTCACCACATTAATACAAATGTCAAGCACCACGATGTCTAAGTCAGGCAATTGGATCGTACTTTTTCAAGGTGCATAAACTTTTTATTCTTCACGCAATACATGAGCGTGAACAATTGGACATAGCATTTAGGTGGAATAGAGTAAGGTGGTAGATATCAAATAGGGTAAAGGTGGAGAAGATAGTCTCACATCAACTAGGCGTATGAACGGGCTATGGAGATGCCCATCGATAGATGTCAATGCAAGGAGTAGGGATTGCTATGTAAAAAATGATGCACTAGAGCTATAAGTGTATGAAAGCTCAAATGAAGCTAAGTGGGTGTGCATCCAACTTGCTTGCTCATGAAGACCTCGTGCATTTGAGGAAGCCCGTCATCAGAATATACAAGCCAAGTTTTAAAATAATGAAATTCCCACTAGCAATATGAAAGTGACATAACATGAGACTCTCGACATATGAGGAACATGGTGCCACTTTGAGGCTCAAGTGTGGTAAAGGATAGTAGCAAAGCCCCTTCTCTCATTTTCTCTCTCTTTATATATATATATATATATATATATATATATATATATATATATATATATATATATATATATATATATAGGACAAATTTTTCCTACTACCGGGTGTAGTTACTCCCACTTTGGTTTCGTACGTTGTAGGTAGTATCTATTATATTGGAGAGTACATACGTGTAGTATGTAGTATGTAAGAATGTTTGTGTAGTATATATACTATTTTATAGGTAGTATGTACCATATTTTGAGCATACTCCTTTTTACGTACAGATATGTACGCATTTCACAAATATGATAAAAACATGGACTTACATGCAATTTTTTCACATAACTCGTTTTGGAGTATCTTAGATATAGTATATGAACATATTAAAAATGATAAAGTAGTATATATACTACCACATGGTAGTATATGAGATATGGGTGTAACTACACCCGGTAGTAGGATGCATTTTCCCTATATATATATATATATATATATATATATATATATATATATATATATATATATATATATATATATATGGTGGGCTCATTTGGCCTCCCCCATTTTTATTTTCGTCCGAAGACTCTTCCTTACTTGTGGGGGAGTCATGGTCTCCATCATCCTTTCCTCACTAGGACAATGCTCTAATAATGATGATCAACACACTTTTATTTACTTACAACTCAATATGGAGAACTGATATGAAGATATGACTCTATATGAATGCCTCTAGCAGTGTACCAGGATGTGCAATGATCTAGCGTGACATGTATCAAAAATACATGAACGGTGGCTTTGCCACAAATACTATGTCAGCTCTATATGATCATGCAAAGCAATATGATGATGAACAAAGTAGTCATGTGAAGTGACGATGGAATTTGCATGGCAATATATCTCGGAATGGCTATGGAAATGCCATGATAGGTAGGTATGGTGGAGGTTTTGAGGAAGATATAATAAGGCTTATGTGTGACAGAGCATATCATGTCACGGGGTTTGGATGCACCGGCGAGAGTTGCACCGATCCTCGAGGTGAGAATGGGCTATGCACGGTACCGAAGAGGCTAGCAAATATGGGAAGGTGTGATTGCGTATGTCCAGGTTTCACATTAGTCATGAAGAATGCATATACTTATTGCAAAGTTTTATTAGTTTTAACACAAATCAAAGCATTCTCCGCATGCCCCGGGGGAAGAGGTTGGGAGGAGTTAACCATCGCACGCTTCCGACTCGGAAAAACACTAGGATTTCAACGAGGAATAGAAATACTCACACATCATCACCATGCCCTTTTAATTTTTAGAAAAATAAGAAATTAACACCTCTGAATATCGACACTTCTACAAATGAAAAAATTTGGACTCACACCTTTTCAGATTACTACATCAATATTATCAATCCTCATTCTCTATATGTGCTACATGATGGTTTTGATTATCACTCATTGGATACTTAATATTTTTGGACTAGTCTTATGACCCATGCAAATTACCATCACTATTTTATAACTCTCAGACAAATATAAGTGAAGAACGAGAGTGAAATTATTTCTATAAAATCTACACGCCAACGTGCTCAAAAAGATATAAGTGAAGAACTAGAGCAACTGCCAAGCTCAAAAGATATAAGTGAAGCACATAGAGTATTCTAGCAAATTATGATGAAGGTGTGTCTCTCTTAGATAGGTGTGCCCAGCAAACAATGATTGTGGAAAACTGAAAGTAAAAGCAAACTAAAACAAAAGACGCTCCAAGCAAAACTCATATTATGTGACGAATAAAAATATAGCTCCAAGTGACATACCGATGAATTGAGGCGAAAGAGGGATGTCTTCCCGGGGCATCCCCAAGCTTAGACGCTTGAGTATTCCTTAGAATATTACCTTGGGGTGCCTTGGGCATCCCCAAGCTTAGGATCTTTCCTCTGTTCATTCTTTAGCTCATCGTGATAACACCCAAAACTTGAAAACTTCAATCACACAAAACTCAACAAACTTCATGAGATCCGTTAGTATAA
The DNA here is from genome assembly GCA_039707655.1 of Elymus sibiricus. Classification (NCBI taxonomy): domain Eukaryota; kingdom Viridiplantae; phylum Streptophyta; class Magnoliopsida; order Poales; family Poaceae; genus Elymus; species Elymus sibiricus. Next base: position 441,889,675 of record CM077671.1, read on the forward strand.
GCGACATATCAAATACTTTAGGTATTGTTATAAATTGATTCAAATTTCAATTTTGCATAATAGGTACTGTGTTTTAACTTCTCCATGGCTTATAGCCCCTAATACAATCCATAGCATCATCAAAACAAGCAAACTATACAAGTAAAACGGAATCTATTTAAAACAGAATAGTCTGTAATGATCTGTATACACGCATACTTCTATAACTCTAAAAATTCTGAAAAATTAGGAAAACCTGAATAATTTGCAAATAAATACTGTGTAAAAATTTCAGTGTTTTTCCAAGTTCCAGTAAAAATGAGAATTCCTGTACTGAACACAAAAGTTTATGTTTCTGTACCGTATCAATTCTACACATCATGTGAGTCATCCCAAAGGTTTTACTTGGCACAAACACTAATTAAAACATGAAAACATAATCATTATAGAAGCAATAATCATGTTATAACAACTAAACAGAAAGTAAAAGCAAAAAAGTAAGATAACTATTGGGTTGCCTCCCAACAAGCGCTATTGTTTTATGCCCCTAGCTAGGCATAATGCATAGTTTCAAGTATTGTCATCTTTGACATCAAGCGTTTCTTAGGAGTCTTGATAGTGGGGTCTTTCATGATATTTATGAAGTCGGTGTGCACACGAATCATCTTAAGATCCTCATTTCTTTTGATAGGAGAAACACTATTGTCCTTAGGAACACACATAGACTGGAAACTACCCCTTTGGGGTGTGCTAGGTTTAGTTTTGGAAGGGGAAAATATGGAACCCATTTTATCAATGACTTCTTCCATCTTGTCAATTCTACTAAAACCTAGTTCTATCTTTTCATTAAAGGTTGTATCTTTCCCTTTTAGTTCCTTCAAAGTGTTTCCTACTTTCGAACCAAATTGATTGATATGATTATAAGTCTTTTTATCCAAAGCCTCAATTTGTTCTTTAGTGGCTATTTTATTTTCTATAGCATCTAGCCTCCTCATGACATCTTCCAATGTCAAAATGGTTCCTTTAACAATAATGGGAGGTGACCCTACAAGATTTTCAATAGCATTATAAGCATCCAAAGTGCGACACATTAAGAAATTACCACCAGTGATGGTGTCAAGAACGAATCTATGCCAAGTTGTCACATCCGCATAAAAATTGTGAAGCAAGGTAGTAGTGGATTGCTTATATATTAAATCATTTTGAGCATTGCAAATCATATACCAAGCATCTTTTAAATTTTCTCCTCCCCTTTGCTTAAAAGTGAACACTTCATTTTCAGAAGCGACGTAGACAAAAGAAGAAGTAGACATAGTGACAAGCAACAAGCAAAGTAACAACAAGCAAAGATACAAATTTTTGTATTTTTGATTTTTATAAGTCATGCTAAATATAAAAGCAAATAAAAAGATAAACAAGTGAATGAAAATTTGTGAGAAGCTACTTGATAGTTGATGATGATATTCCCCGGAAACGGCGCCAGAAATCCTTCCTGATACTTGTGATCTGCGTTGGATTTTCCGTGAAGAGGAATGGGTAATTGCAGCACAAAGTGGCTAAGTATTTCCCTCAGTTATGAAACTAAGGTTTATCGAACTAACAGGAATATCACTTCTCAACCGTCTTCAGCGACTGCACACAAAAGAACAAACAACTTGTACCCAACGCGGGTAAGAGGGTTGTCAATCCCCTTGATCTCGTTATTTGCAAGAAAATGAGTTGTGTAGATACTTGTTGATAAATATAAATTGCAAAATAAATAAAAGGTAATAAATAACAGTAAGGTAGCAATAGCGTTTGTGAATTTATATGTGAATAGACCCGGGGGCCATAGTGTTCTCTAGTGGCATCTCTCATGTAGGCAACGTACGGAGGGTAACAAATTACTGTTGGGCAATTGATAGAAAAGCAGATAGTTATGCGATTTTCACGGCAATGATCGTGTATATATAGGCATCACGTCCATAAGCAAATAGGCCGACTCCTGCCTGCACCTATTACTATTACTCCACCCATCGACCGCTATCCATCATGCATCTAGAGTATTAAGTAAATAAGAGTAATGCTTCGAGAACAATGACATGATGTAGACAAAGTAAACTCAATTAATATGAATAAACCCCATTGTTTTATCCTTAGTAGCAGCAACACAAAGACGTATCTTCTCCCTTTCTGTCACTGGGATATAGAAACTCGTCAGGTTGAACCTACTACAATGCACCACTCCCATCGAAGAAATATCAATCTACTTGGCCAAATCACATCAATAGATCGGAGAGCATTACGAAGCTATAATGATCATGCAATTAAGAGACAATATATATCAGAGGTATCTCAAATACTTTTCATGAATAATCTGAACATAAACCGACAATTCATCGGATCCCAACAAACACACCGCACAAAAGGATTACATCGGATAGATCAAAGCAAAGATGCGATGACCATTGTATTGAAGATCACATGAGAGAGAGAGAGAGATAGCCATCTAGGTACTAGCTACGGACCCGTAGGTCTGTGGTGAACTACTCACACATCATCATGAGGGCAACAAGGTTGATGAAGAGGCCCTCTGTGATCGATCCCCCCTCCGGCAGGATGCTGGAACGGAGCTCTAGATGGGATCGCAGCGGAACAGAGACTTGTGGCGGTGGAAAAAGATTTTCGAGGTGTTCCTGAGGGTTTCCAGGATTAATGAGAATTTATAGGATGGAGAACAAGGTCGGGAGGGCCTCAGGAGGCCCACAAGCTATCAGGGCCCCCCGGGGGCGCGCCCTGTTGGCTTGTGGGGCCTCCTTGAGGCTCCCGGCTCTCCTCCGAAGCTTCTAGGTCTTGCTTTCGTCCAGAAAAAAATCATCAAAAAGTTTCGTGGCAATTTGACTTCGTTTGGTAAGGAAAATCTGCAAAGTGAAAAACATGCAGAAAACAACAACTGGCACTGGGCACTGGGTCAATAGGTTAGTGCTCAAAAATATTATAAATTGGTAAATAATGACCTAAAAAGTATCTAAGAATGATAATATATCAGCATGGAACAATCAATATTATAGATACCTTGGAGACGTATCAGTGATGACGATGGCTTCCATCTCCCCCTCTCGGAGAGGAATTCCTCCAGCAGAATCTGACTGCCAGAGGGCAAAAGGGCCTCTGCCTAGGTTTCCGCCTCGAGACGGCGGCGCTTCGTCCCGATAGATTGCTTATGATTTTTTCTTGGGTAAAACACATCATATATGAGAAGAGTGGTGCCGGGAGGCCTGCATGGGGCCCACGAGCCATCAGGGCGCGGCCCAGGGGGGCGCGCCCTTTTGGCTTGTGGCCTGCATGTGGCCCCCCTTTGGTATATTTTTGCTCCAGAAATTCTTAAATATTCCATAAAAATTCCCCATGAAATTTCAGGTCATTTAGAGTCTGGGATCTTTTGGGGTATATAAAACTATTTCTTCGCGTGTGTCCCTTGCTTATTGCGCCGTAACCATGGATAATCTTCATCATTTAACTGGATGCTTGGGTCAGTCTTCACTATGAAGGTAGGAATTTCATGAAACTTTTCATAATCTTCTGACATGTCTGTCTTGTCCTCCACTCCCACAATGTTTCTTTCCCCTGAAAGAACTATGTGGCACTTTGGCTCATCGTATGATGTATTCGCTTCCTTATCTTTTCTTTTTTTCGGTTTGGTAGACATGTCCTTCACATAGAAAACCTGTGCCACATCATTGGCTAGGACGAATGGTTCGTCTGTGTACCCAAGATTGTTGAGATCCACTGTTGTCATTCCGTACTGCGGGTCTACTTGTACCCCGCCTCCTGTCAGATTGACCCATTTGCACCGAAACAAAGGGACCTTAAAATCACGTCCATAGTCAAGTTCCCATATGTCATCTATGTAACCATAATATGTGTCCTTTGCCCTATTGGTGTTTGCTACATCAAAGCGGACACCATTGTTTTGGTTGGTGCTCTTTTTATCTTGGGCGATCGTGTAAAATGTATTCCCATTTATCTCGTACCCTTGGAAAGTCAATACAGTCAAAGATGGTGTCCTGGCCAAGAAGTACAGCTCATCTCCAACAGTGGTGTTACCCATGAGATGTGTTTGCAACCAACCGCCGAAAGTCCCCCTGTGTCCACGTGTAATCCAGTCGTCAGACTGCTCCGGGTGTTTGTAGTGTAGAATATTCTTGTGTTCATTGATATACGGGGCCACCAAGGTAGAATTTTGTATAAATGTGTAGTGTGCTTGCGCCCAAGAATGCCCGTCCCTACATATTATTGAGTTCAGTCCTAGCGTGCCTTTTCCACCAGTTCTCCCCACATGTCGCGATTCAGGAACACCAATCGACTTAAGGTCAGGAATAAAGTCAACATAAAACTCGCCGTGAAATTTCAAGTCATTTGGAGTCTGGTGATTTTTCTGCCTTTTTCTCGGTTTTCCTGTCCAGAATTCCAGTTTCCAGATATTTCCCTCTTTGTGGTGTACATTGCATATTCAGAGAGAAAGGGCATAAGAATTATGTGATAACAGGGAATAATGGACAAAAATAACATAAATGTCAATAATAAATCATGATGCAAAATGGACGTATTATAGGTCTGTGGTGAACTACTCACACATCACCATGGAGGCAGCAAGGATGATGTAGAGGCTCTCCGTGATCGATTCCCCCTCAGGCAGAGTACTGGAAAAGGCCTCCAAATGGGATCGCGGGGAACAGAGACTTGCGGCGGCGGAAAAAGAGTTTTGAGATGCCCTTTAGGGTTTTCAGAATATATGTGTATTTATAGGCCAGAGAGGGGCGTCGGGAGGCAGCCGAGGAGGGGAGGAGGTATCTGGGCGTGGCCTACCCCCTGGCCGCACCTAGATGCCTCCTGCTCCCCTCGTGCTGCCTCCGGTCTTCTCCCGAAGCTTCCAGGCCTTTATTTGGTCCAGAAAAAATCATAAAAAAGTTTCGGGTCGATTGGACTTCGTTTGGTACTGTAAACCTGAAAAGTCAAAAACACGCAGAAAACAGGAACTGGCACTGAGCACTGGGTCAATAGGTTAGTGCTCAAAAATAATATAAATTGGTAGATAAATACCCAAAAAGTATCCTAGAATTAGAGCATGGAACAATCAAAAATTATAGATACATTGGAGACGTATCAGCACGGTATCTGACATACTGAATAGTCACATCAAACAGGCGCGCCATCGGTCATGAGTTCGTCTTTTGACCATTGAACAGCTAGAGAAGAGTGCGAGGAAGCAAAAGGACACAAAATCGTCCATCTTATATCCGAAGACAAACACACGATCTTAATTATGGTTGTGCCCCTGATATACTAACAACAATGCACATAAAATCCCCTCCTATATGTAGAACCATGCCTTCTTTAGTTTTGTGAGGCACAGGAAGCAGGAACACTAGCCCCGTAGGAGGAAGCTGACCGAGTCAAAGGTGACGTGCGCTTGTAACCCATCGGAATACGTGCACCTGTACAATCAGCATTCACTCCGTTTCGGGGAAATAAAAATACAAGCATCCATTCCGTCTCTTGGTCTCTCAAGCTTCTTTATATATTATTCCATCCCTCTGCCTCTCTCAATCACTTCGCCCGCTTCATCTCTCCCTCCTCATTAGTCCGCCTCGAGGGTTCGTAGTTCTTCGCTGATCCCGTCCCGCTCTACCCTTTACGTGTTCTGCGTTAATTTTTAAGCTATCGTTCTACAGAAATTACACGCCCGTCATTCATTAGAGTTGCTCTCCTCCATCCTCGTTTGTCCCCGGCTACTGGTCTACTTCTATAGGTATAGATCCTATTAAAATGTATACATCCGCTCCATGCTCGAATTCGTGATTACGTTTTTTCAGCAGGTTGCTTTGATTTTTCTTGTTTTATGTTTAGGGTTTACGTTTGTTTGGTTATTGATCGATTAGATCTGCTACAAAGTCCTCCTTCTCTAAAGAAATATAAGACATTCAAAAAAAAATTACTCTTTAAACAACACTCTTATATTTCTATACTGACGAGGGACTGTACAAGTACATTTGCTGCTCAATTTCTAGTTACCTAGCTACATAGGTGGTCAGATTTCTTTTTACCTATGAAACAACAAAATTCCATTACTTTTCTCTTTTGAGGTTTCACTAAGTAAAGACAGCCAGCTTATAGCACACCTTTTTTGCTCAGAAATTATTAGTATTTCATGATCTAAATTGATTGACGTTGAAGCTTCTTCGAATAATGATATTCTGATTGGTTTAACTTAATTGTTGTTATTTGTAGTTGCTATGTGTTTAACCTAGTGTGTTTTTGTTCTTTAATTACATGATTTTCTAGTTATTCCGTAACTTATTGCTCTTAATTATATAGATATGGTCTTCCCTACTTGCCGCAACACAAAAGTTCGTTGTGAACCTTATCCTGAAGAACTCAAGGAATTCGAGGTTATTCTAGATGAGAATTGCTCGAGGCGCATGGTTAGTGGATATATTTAACATACTGATATGTGTATCTTATTCAGTAATCACTGACCATGATCCAGTTTTGATTTCCATTGTTTACTTATTTTTAATTTTATTCTTCTTTTTTCTGCAAGTTTGCTTGTTTATACATTAATTATGTTCATGTATGTTCATCTATACAAACCCTATAGCCATTAATTTATAATACAATTATGTTGTTATCTTTAACTTACCACATATTTGGCTGTGCATTACGCAATTTCTTAAGCAGTCAAGCCCAAAGAGTTTGAATTTTTATTTACACATTTTCATTTTTAATATTTTTCCCAGTACGTGCCTTGCAATGCCAGAGCATTTCTTGTTGATAACGTTATTGGACAAAATGAACGTAAAAAGAAATGGCATGACAAGCAGACTATGGCCACACTTTTTACCTACGAAGTCAGGTTTTACGATGTTTTGTTCAAGCACAGTCTGAATTACACAAAACTCGGTAATGGTTGGGTGCACTTTACTGCTGATTATGGTCTAAAAGCTGCAGACCACATATAGTTTTTTTTTTGCCTTACCATGGACTGAGTCTGCATGTCGTAACTTATCGCAAAGATAAAAGGTTGTTTCCATTGCCTCATCTCGGTAAGAAATTAAAATTTTCAATTATTTTTTTGCTAGCTTTTATATTCATACCTAGTATTAAATCTTGATTACTACTAATTTTGTATATGTTCTTTTGCTAGCTCTCGACGATCTTTATTTTAATGATTCCGAGTACGTTCAGTGTTGTGTCCACTCACGGGATATTGAGCTTACGTAAAATCAGACACGCCTCTTTCTGCATCGCCTATTTAGAGATACATTCATCCGTTGTCGCCCGTTTGTCCATGTGTTGACAATAACCAACACAAAAGATAGTATCATGGTTAGTTATCATTCTTCATATGAAATGTTTTTCAGCATACTTTATCCCTAGAACTTGATGTTTTTCACCATTCAGTATGAAGTTCAAATATGACCTTGACCTGCTGACAATCTCACACTGCAAGTTCTGCATTTCTATTATACATACAGTGTACTAAAAAAACATTTCACCGTGTTGTTGTTCTCCTTTCTTGTTCCATCTGTTGATTGTTTTCACTTACTGGTTTCATAAGAAATTAGATTTATATAAGCTTACTTTCAATACTATAAAAATTATTGTTTCCACACTGAACTTACCCATTATTTAAATAGAATGTGCAATAAACCTTTTTTTATATTTACTTTAGCTTTGTTCTTTTAGTAAATTCCAAAGAGTGTTGTCTCAACCTTGAAGACGTGGGTGGATGTACCTGCCAACGCTAGGATGACCCTTGAAGATCGCGGTGAAAACACCCATGTCATCACACCTTCGTCATACTCCATCTGCAAAAAATACGGCAGGATGGTGATTGAGAAGTCTTCTTTCATAGAATTCTTGTCAGCTGCATCTTTTGCTAAAAAGAACGTTGTTCTGATCACCTTCAAAGAGCGCAATGATCATTCTGTCTCCATTATCTTTCAGCGCATTATATAGATGGTGTTAGTACAATGCGTTGTTGCTAAAGACTTGTTTGTTTACTAGGTTGAAGTGGTCTTTTGGCTCTACAATGATATCAAACGTCGTTTATTATCAGTGTTGGAAATATGCCGTAGAGGCAATAATAAATTGGTTATTATTATATTTCCTTGTTCATGATAATCGTTTATTATCCATGCTATAATTGTATTGATTGGAAACTCAAATACATGTGTGGGTACATAGACAACACTGTGTCCCTAGTAAGCCTCTAGTTGACTAGCTCGTTGATCAAAAGATGGTGAAGGTTTCCTAGCCATGGACATGAGATGTCATTTGATAACGGGATCACATCATTAGGAGAATGATGTGATGGACAAGACCCAAACTATAAACGTAGCATATGATCGTGTCAGTTTATTGCTATTGTTTTCTGCATGTCAAGTATCTGTTCCTTTGACCATGAGATCATGCAACTCACTGACACCGGAGGAATACCTTGAGTGTATCAAACGTCGCAACGTAACTGGGCGACTATAAAGATGCTCTACAGGTATCTCCGAGGGTGTCTGTTGAATTGGCATGGATCAAGACTGGGATTTGTTACTCCGTGTGACGGAGAGGTATCTCAGGGCCCACTCGGTAATACAACATCACTATAAGCCTTGCAAGCAATGTGACTAAAGTGTTAGCCACGGGATCTTGTATTACGGAACGAGTAAAGAGACTTGCCGGTAACGAGATTGAACTAGGTATAGAGATACCGATGATCGAATCTCGGGCAAGTAACATACCGATAAACAAAGGGAACATCATACGGGATTAACTGAATCCTTGACATAGAGGTTCAAACCGATAAAGATCTTCGTAGAATATGTAGGAGCCAATATGGGCATCCAGGTCCCGCTATTGGTTATTGACCGTAGAGGTGTCTCGGTCATGTCTACATAGTTTTCGAACCCGCAGGGTCTACACACTTAACGTTTGGTGACGATATAAGTATAGTTGAGTTGTTATGTTGGTGACCGAAAGTTGTTCGGAGTCTCGGATGAGATCCCGGACATGACGAGGAGCTCTGGAATAGTCCGGAAGTAAAGGTTGATATATGGGATAATAGTGTTTGGTCTCCGGAAGGGTTCCGGAATTCACCGGAAGGAGTTTCGGATGTTTCCCGAAATGTTCGGGTACGAGAACACTTTATTTGGGCCAAGGGGTAAAGCCCACGAGGCTTTAGGAAGGTGCAAAAGGAAGTTTTGCGGAGGCCAGGGGCCAGACGCCAGGGACCCTGGCGTCTGGGGCCAGACGCCGAGGACCCTGGCGTCTGGTCCTGGAGTCCGAGCAGGACTCTTGCCTTGCGGGCCAAACCGACTTTGAGGAGGCTCTTTCTCCAAGTTTCGACCCCAGGGCTCAACATATAAATAGAGGGGCAGGGCTAGCACCCGGAACACATCAAGAATTCCCCGAGCCGTGTGCCGGCAACCCTAACCCTCTAGTTCCTCCGTCATAATCTCCGTAGCGCTTGGCGAAGCCCTGCAGAGATTGTTCCTCACCACCATCACCACGCCGTCGTGCTGCCGGAACTCATCTACTACTTCACCATCGCTCGCTGGATCGAGGAGGTGAAGGCGTCATCAAGCTGTACGTGTGTTGAACGCGGAGGTGCCGTCCGTTCGGCACTAGTTCGTGATCGGTTCGAGGGACGACTTGCGATTTGGATCGCGGAGACGTTCGACTACATCAACCGCGTTTCTTAATGCTTCCGCTTAGCGATCTACAAGGGTATGTAGATTTACTCTCTCTCTCGTAGATGCTCATCACCATGGATAGATCTTGTGTGTGCGTAGGAAAATTTTTGTTTCCCATGCAACGTTCCCCAACAGTGGTATCAGAGCTAGGTCTATGCGTAGATGAGATCTCGAGTAGAACACAAACGAGTTGTGGGCGTGGGTGTATACATATTGCTTGCCGTTACTAGTTGATACTTGATTCGGTGGTATTGTGAGATGAAGCGGCCCGGACCAACATTACTCGTACGCTTACGAGAGACCGGTTCCTTCAACTGACATGTAACTTTGTTGCATAAAGATGGCTAGCGGGTGTCTGTCTCTCTCACTTTAGTTGAATCGATTTCAATGAAGAGGGTTCTTTTAGAAGATCAAAAAGCAATCACTACACCACGTTGTGGTTTTGCGTAGGTAAGAACGGTTCTTGCAAACCCGTAGCAGCCACGTAAAATTTGCAACAACAATTAGAGGACGTCTAACTTGTTTTTGCAGGGTATGTTGTGATGTGATATGGCCAATTACATGATGAGATATATGTGATGTATGAGATGATCATGTGTTGTATAGAATATCACGACTTGCATGTCGATGAGTACGGCAACTGGCAGGAGCCATAGAGTTGTCTTTAATTATTTTTGCCGTTTTGCTTTACTTTATCGCTATGAGTTAGCAATAGTCGTGGAAGCAACAGTCGGCGCGACAACCTCATGGCGACACGTTGATGGAGATCAAGATGATGGAGATCATGGTGTCATGCCGGTGACGATGGAGATCATGCCGGTGCTTTGGAGATGGAGATCAAAAGCACAAGTTCATGGCCATATCATGTCACTTATGATTTGCATGTGATGTTAATCCTTTTATGCATCTTATTTTGCTTAGGACGACGGTAGCATTATAAGGTGATCCCTCACTTAAATTTCAAGATAAATTGTGTTCTCCCCGAGTGTGCACCGTTGCGAAAGGTCGTCATTTCGAGACACGCCGTGATGATCGGGTGTGATAGACTCTACGTTCACATACAACGGGTGTAAGCCATGTTGCACGTGCGGAAACACTCGGGTTAAACTTGACGAGCCTAGCATGTACAGACATGGCCTCGAAACACAAGAGACCGAAAGGTCGAACATGAGTCATATAGTAGATATGATCAACATGAAGATGTTCACCATTGAAACCATCTCAACTCACGTGATGATCGGACTTGAGTGTGTGGATTTGGATAATGTTACACTCGAATGACCGGAGGGATGTCAATTTGAGTGGGAGTTTTAAGTAATATGATTAACTAAACTCATTATCATGAACATAGTCAAAATGTCTTTGCAAATTATGTTGTAGATTACTAGCTCGCGCTGTAGCTCCCCTGAATTTTAATACGTTCCTAGAGAAAGCTAAGTTGAAAGATGATGGAAGTAACTTTGTGGACTGGGCCCGTAATCTAAGGATTATCCTTACGGCTTCCCAGAAGGCTTATGTCCTTGATGCACCGCTTGGTGATCCACCCGCTCCAGTTGAGTCTCTAGACGTTGTGAATGCCTGGCGGGCTCGTTCTGAAGATTACTCAATAGTTCAATGTGCAATATTGTATGGCTTAGAACCAGGACTTCAAAGACGTTTTGAACGTCATGGAGCATATGAGATGTTCCAGGAGTTGAAGTTTATCTTTCAGAAGAATGCCCGGATCGAGAGATATGAGATCTCCGATAAGTTCTATGCTTGCAAGATGGAGGAGAACGAGTCTATCAGTGATCACGTACTCAGAATGTCTGGGTACTCCACCCGTCTGGCTGAATTGGGAATGCCCCTTCCGCCAGAGGCTGTCACTGACAGAGTTCTTCAATCATTGCCACCTAGCTACAAGAGCTTCGTGTTGAACTATAACATGCACGGGATGAACAAGTCAGTCGCCGAGCTGTTTGCGATGCTGAAACTCGCTGAGTCTGAAATTCAGAAGGAGCATCAAGTGTTGATGGTCAATAAAACCACTAGTTTCAAGAAAAATGGCAAGGGTAAGAAGGGTAACTCCCGTGAAGAAACCCAAGGCTGGACCCAAACCAGAAACTGAGTGTTTTTATTGCAAGGGAACTGGACACTGGAAGCGGAACTGCCCCAAGTATTTGGCTGACAAGAAGGCGGCCAACAACAAACAAGGTATATATGATATACATGTTATTGATGTGTACCTTACCAACTCTCGTTGTAGTGCCTGGGTATTTGATACCGGTGCGGTTGCTCATATTTGCAACTCAAAACAGGAACTGCGGAATAGACGGAGGCTGGCAAAGGACGAAGTGACGATGCGCGTGGGAAATGGTTCCAAGGTAGATGTGATCGCCGTCGGCACGCTCGCTCTTCGATTACCATCGGGATTAGTGATGAACCTGAATAATTGTTATTTAGTGCCTGTGTTAAGCATGAACATTATATCTGGATCTTGTTTATTGCGAGACGGTTACTCATTTAAATCAGAGAATAATGGTTGTTCTATTTATATGAGTAATATCTTTTATGGTCATGCACCCAATGTAAGGGGTTTATTCTTATTGAATCTCGATAGTAATGATACACATGTTCATAACATTGATGCCAAAAGATGTAGGATTGATAATGATAATACCACTTTCTTATGGCACTGCCGTTTAGGTCATATTGGCGTAAAACGCATGAGGAAGCTCCATGCTGATGGACTTTTGGAGTCACTTGATTTTGAATCACTTGACACATGTGAGCCATGCCTCATGGGCAAGATGACTAAAACGCCGTTCTCTGGAACAATGGAACGGGCAAGTGACTTATTGGAAATCATACATACTGATGTGTGCGGTCCGATGAGTATTGAGGCGTGCGGTGGTTATCGTTACTTTCTCACCTTCACTGATGACTTAAGTAGATATGGGTATATTTACTTAATGAAACACAAGTCTGAAACATTTGAAAAGTTCAAACAATTTCAGAGTGAAGTTGAGAATCATCGTAACAAGAAGATTAAATTCCTACGATCTGATCGAGGAGGAGAATATCTGAGTTATGAGTTTGGTAGTCACTTAAGACAATGTGGAATTGTTTCACAACTAACACCGCCTGGAACACCACAGCGTAATGGTGTGTCCGAACGTCGTAATCGAACCTTATTGGATATGGTGCGATCTATGATGTCTCTTGCCGATTTGCCACTATCGTTTTGGGGTTATGCATTAGAGACAGCTGCATTCACTTTAAATAGGGCACCATCGAAATCCGTTGAGACGACGCCATATGAACTTTGGTTTGGCAAGAAGCCAAAGCTGTTGTTTCTTAAAGTTTGGGGATGTGATGCTTATGTCAAAAAGCTTCAGCCTGAAAAGCTGGAACCCAAAGCGGAGAAATGCGTCTTCATAGGATACCCAAAAGAGACAGTTGGGTATACCTTCTACCTCAGATCCGAAGGCAAAGTGTTTGTCGCTAAAAACGGAACGTTTCTTGAGAAAGAGTTTCTCTCGAAAGAATTGAGTGGGAGGAAGATAGAACTTGATGAGGTTGTTGAACCTTTACTTCAACCTGAGAGTAGCGCAGCACAGAAAGATGTTTCTGTAGAGCCTACATCAGCTGAAGAGGAAGTTAATGATGATGATCATGAAGCTTTGGATCAAATTGCTATCGAACCTCGTAGGTCGACAAGGACGCGTACTGCTCCTGAGTGGTACGGCAACCCTGTCTTAGAAGTCATGTTGTTGGACAACGATGAACCTACGAGCTATGGAGAAGCGATGATGGGCCCGGATTCCGAGAAGTGGTTAGAGGCCATGAAATCCGAGATGGGATCCATGTATGAAAACAAAGTGTGGACTTTGGAAGTATTACCTGAAGGGCGTAAGGCCATTCAGAACAAATGGATCTTTAAGAGGAAGGTGTCTGGATGAAGGAGTTCATGACAGATCTTGGAGTAGTGCCTAGTGCGCTTAACCCAATGACTCTGTTTTGTGATAATACTGGTGCCATTGCTCTAGCCAAGGAACCAAGATTTCACAAGAGGACCAGGCACATAAAGCGACGTTTCAATTCCATCCGCGATTACATCAAGGAGGACGACATAAATATTTGCAAAGTACACACGGATCTGAATGTTGCAGATCCGATGACTAAACCTCTTCCAAGGGCTAAACATGAACAACACCAGAACTGCATGGGTGTTCGATTCATTACAATGTAAATCACATAGTGATGTGAACTAGATTATTGACTCTAGTGCAAGTGGGAGACTGTTGGAAATATGCCCTAGAGGCAATAATAAATTGGTTATTATTATATTTCCTTGTTCATGAATATCGTTTATTATCCATGCTATAATTGTATTGATTGGAAACTCAAATACATGTGTGGGTACATAGACAACACTGTGTCCCTAGTAAGCCTCTAGTTGACTAGCTCGTTGATCAAAAGATGGTGAAGGTTTCCTAGCCATGGACATGAGATGTCATTTGATAACGGGATCACATCATTAGGAGAATGATGTGATGGACAAGACCCAAACTATAAACGTAGCATATGATCGTGTCAGTTTATTGCTATTGTTTTCTGCATGTCAAGTATCTGTTCCTTTGACCATGAGATCATGCAACTCACTAACACCGGAGGAATACCTTGTGTGTATCAAATGTCGCAACGTAACTGGGTGACTATAAAGATGCTCTACAGGTATCTCCGAGGGTGTCTGTTGAATTGGCATGGATCAAGACTGGGATTTGTTACTCCGTGTGACGGAGAGGTATCTCAGGGCCCACTCGGTAATACAACATCACTATAAGCCTTGCAAGCAATGTGACTAAAGTGTTAGCCACGGGATCTTGTATTACGGAACAAGTAAAGAGACTTGCCGGTAACGAGATTGAACTAGGTATAGAGATACCGACGATCGAATCTCGGGCAAGTAACATACCGATAAACAAAGGGAACATCATACGGGATTAACTGAATCCTTGACATAGAGGTTCAAACCGATAAAGATCTTCGTAGAATATGTAGGAGCCAATATGGGCATCCAGGTCCCGCTATTGGTTATTGACCATAGAGGTGTCTCGGTCATGTCTACATAGTTCTCGAACCCGCAGGGTCTACACACTTAACGTTTGGTGACGATATAAGTATAGTTGAGTTGTTATGTTGGTGACCGAAAGTTGTTCGGAGTCCCGGATGAGATCCCGGACATGACGAGGAGCTCTGGAATAGTCCGGAGGTAAAGATTGATATATGGGATAATAGTGTTTGGTCTCCGGAAGGGTTCCGGAATTCACCGGAAGGAGTTTCGGATGTTTCCCGAAATGTTCGGGTACGAGAACACTTTATTTGGGTCAAGGGGTAAAGCCCACGAGGCTTTAGGAAGGTGCAAAAGGAAGTTTTGCGGAGGCCAGGGGCCAGACGCCAGGGACCCTGGCGTCTGGGGCCAGACGCCGAGGACCCTGGCGTCTGGTCCTGGAGTCCGAGCGGGACTCTTGCCTTGCGGGCCAAACCGACTTTGAGGAGGCTCTTTCTCCAAGTTTCGACCCCAGGGCTCAACATATAAATAGAGGGGCAGGGCTAGCACCCGGAACACATCAAGAATTCCCCAAGCCGTGTGCCGGCAACCCTAACCCTCTAGTTCCTCCGTCATAATCTCCGTAGCGCTTGGCGAAGCCCTGCAGAGATTGTTCCTCACCACCATCACCACGCCGTCGTGCTGCCGGAACTCATCTACTACTTCACCATCGCTCGCTGGATCGAGGAGGTGAAGGCGTCATCAAGCTGTACGTGTGTTGAACGCGGAGGTGCCGTCCGTTCGGCACTAGTTCGTGATCGGTTCGAGGGACGACTTGCGATTTGGATCGCGGAGACGTTCGACTACATCAACCGCGTTTCTTAACGCTTCCGCTTAGCGATCTACAAGGGTATGTAGATTTACTCTCCCTCTCGTAGATGCTCATCACCATGGATAGATCTTGTGTGTGCGTAGGAAAATTTTTGTTTCCCATGCAACGTTCCCCAACAGTTAGTACAATGCGTTGTTGCTAAAGACTTGTTTGTTTACTAGGTTGAAGTGGTCTTTTGGCTCTACAATGATATCAGGTCTAGATGTTGCTAGTTTAGTAGCTGAAATGGCACTTATGTACCTCGTATGAACCAACTGGCTATTTGAAGTCTGAGAAGCTTCTTTTGCGTGAAATCATCTACCAGATCCACGACTCTGTTTTTTTCTCGTAATTTTTCTTCAAATTGTCAGTCAAAAATTCAACCAAGTGAGCATACATTTTCAAAACTCACTTCACACCCGTATTATATCAAGTAAACATGTTAACGATAAAGTATTTAGAAAACGGTCGCATAACCTGTGACTCTCCTGCTTGCACAACAGTGCCTAAGTCTAGGAGTAAACGTGTCTCTACATAATATAACACACTGTCAGTACAAATATGGGTGTGAAGTGAGTTTTGTTTCTGTTTTATGTGAGTCTAGGTGTGTAATCGAACAGGCGTGCCATTCAGTTTTATGCGCATTGTTTGTTGTTGTTGCTTTGGGTTGATCTACAGGTACAGTAACAAGAAGTAACATCTGTTACAAATACAACCGTGCAAAGAAAAGAACCACTCGCAGCCGTGCCTATGTAAGTAAGACATCTAAGCGTAATCGAATATTGACTCACTTCTGATTAAAAATTCAACCAGGTGCCTAAACTAGCTACAAGTAAGCATGTTAACTATAAAATATTTACAACACAGAAGAACAACTCATAACTCTCCAGCATGTACAATAGTGCCTAGAGTGGATCCATGCATGTCACTCTATCAGCAATCTACATAATAATGCAGCTCCACGACCGTGCCTCTCTCTCAATAAACATCTTTTTTGTAAAAACCATGTATCTGCTACAGATAAATACGTGCATCTCATAACGACATACCCGTGCCTTTTCTCAGTAAGTGAACATGTCAAATAAAAAACACTACAAACAAAAAAAGACGAACAACCATGCCTTTTCTCAACATGAAATCATGCATCTCATCACGACATGACATTTAAGAGACAAAGTCAGCGTGCGTACCTATCCACGCATGGAACCGTGTTTCGGACAGCTTTTAAGCGTATCCCTCCATATGTGAATGTTTGACCGGGAAAAATTTAGAAACACACGCGCACGGTCGTGCTTCTGCTCTATGTGTTCATACATTTTGATCACAAAAGCACGTCCTTGCCTCCGAGACGTAAACAACCGTGCCTCTCCCAGTGTACGTATAAGTGTGTACAATTAAAAACAAAAGCACGACTGTGCCCCTAATTCATGAACAACCATGCCTCTAGCACCTTCATGAAAGTGCTCTCCCCGAGTATAACCGTGCAATAACAAACTGCAGTGCCGTCCCTCTCTGAGTGCAAATGCCAGGGACAACATATGGGACACAGCCGTGCCTCTTGTGTACAACAGTGCTAGACTAGATCCACGCGTGTCACTCTATCAATAATCTACATAAAATATAATGCAGCTCCACGAGCGTGCTTCTCTCTGTCAATAAACATCTCTAGTGTAAAAACCGTGTATCTGCTTCAACTAAAAACGTGCATCTCATAACGACATACACGTGCCTTTTCTCAGCAAGTGAACGTGTCAAATGAAAAACACCACAAACAAGAAACACGAACAACAGTGCCTTTTCTCAACATGGAATCATGCCATTCATAACGACATGACATTTAACAGACAAAGCCAGCGTACGTACCTATCCACGCGTGGAACCGTGCTTCGGACAGCTTTTAAGTGTATCCCTCCATAAGTGAATGTCTGACCGGGAAAAAATTAAAAACAGAGGCGCACGGTCGTGCTTCTGCTCCATGTGTTCGTACATTTCGATCATAAAAGCACAATCTTGCCTCCGATACGTAAACAAGCGTGCCTCTCCCAGTGTACGTATAAGTGTGTACAATTAAAAACCAAAAGCACGACCGTGCCCCTAATTCATGAACAACCTTGCCCCTAATTCATGAACAACCATGCCTCTAGCACCTTATGAAAGTGCTCTCCCCGAGTATAACCGTGCATTAACAAACTGCACAGACGTGTTTCCTGTCGATCTATATATATATCAATTTTATATATCTGAATAACAATCTTTTGTACCATATATTTTTTTAAAAACTTATGCATACAACTATACGCTACATAAATGTTTTAATTCACGGTCTATAAGTAGCATCACTGCGGCAGAAGACTGAAAATAATAGCAAGCTCCTCAATACGCTCTTTGAAGGTTCTGAGCACCAAATTATTTACTTCAATAGAGGATGCCCGAAGAAAATTAATGAAACCTTCCTTCTTGAACACCATTCTACCACCCAAACCCAATAAAGCAGGAACAAGGAATGCTCACATATATTTCATCAACTTGAAAGTCCAAAGTAACTTCAAGAGTTAAAGAACCAGTCCTAGGAATTGACAAAAATTCCATCAAGCTCCTCACAACCATGCTCGGAATAACCTGACCAAAACATCAAGTTATATGGTGTTCTGTTTACAAATTTAAAAGACTATACTAGAGCAAATAACAAATAAATAAACAGTAGCCAAAAACAAAGCTCACCATATGTTGACCATTAACATTCATGGAACTAATCCTATGAACAAAAGAAGAACACAATATGTAGTTGTCATCAAAGAGTTATCGCGACATGAAATACATTTGCTGATAATTCAGATTGACACCACGACTGTAAAAACAATTATCAACAAGTTCCCTCTCAGATTCACTCAGATCCTCAAGCGCTACAAAAAATTAATTTCACAGGATCAGTGGAACAGCAAAACGTATCAGGTGAAACAAAATTTAAAATTCCTTAAAAAAAACCTTACCAACGCAGGGTAAAGGGAACAACATATCACCACACCTCGATGAAAATCAACACCAATCATAGTTCCATAGTGCTCAAGCCTAACAATCATCATGTCACGATGATGGAGACCATAATCATTCATCAGTCCCTCCTAGGAAGGACTATGGAATTTACTGCTCACCCGACCATGGCTAAACAGAACACCATATAAGTCACCCTCACTGGTATGAAGAGCAAGCTCCATATCTTTGTCACTCCTCCGAATAGCTAAAACCCTGCACTGCTCAATGTACCGAGCAAGATGTGATCTAACACTGCACGGAACATACTACAAAAAGAATGGAAGCAACCATCATAATCATATAAACAAGGCAATAGAATATTTTCCATCCAAAACAGCATCAACCATATGCCACAAACAGATAAACAAGACATAGGATCTCACAACATGCCTCGAACAGCGCCGATCCAGCACCATAGTGAAAACAGAGGCACAAGAATCAAAGGAGGAAAAAGGGCCACCTGGCGCTCGGCAAAAGGGGCAAGCCATTACCTGCAAAGAAACCGTGACCACTAAGAACTGATTCCACAACCGAGTTGAAAGTTGACATTTGATTGTGTTGGAAGCTCCCACCCGTAATTACCCCACAAATCTCCATTTCCCAGAAATGTAATGGGAAAACAGAAAACAGGAAACAGGGAACCAACAGAAAACAAGCGATCCATACGTTACAGAGAACCCGTACTACGCGATTACCCGAGGACGACAACGCCGGGGCAACGACGGAGGGGACGACGAAGCCGACACCAGAGAAAAAGGGGAAGAGAGAAACATATCTGAAGAAATAGATGGGAGCATTACTAGAAAACCTAAATTGTTTAAGGACTAAATTGTAAAAGGGAAAACTGGAAACCGAAAATCATGGAACTGCTCCTCCGCGCGAAAAGTGTCACGCGCGGAGTGCGATTAAAAAGTCTCCAGCGCGCCCACAACGCGACACTTGTCGCGCGCAGAGAACACCCCGCGCGGCCTTTGCGAAGAGCCCAGTTCAAGAATTCGTCCGATTAATCTGTTAACTTGCCGATTAATCCCTACTTGTAGGGTCACCGAGTAGCCGATAAACTGATAAATCGTCCGATTAATTGATTAAATGGCCGATTAACTTGCCGATTAGCCTATTAATCCCGTACCCGTAAGCCAACCGAGCAACTACCAGTTAACGATTTTCTCAACAATGGTGAAGAGTACTCCCTAACTAGTGATTTCGCCATTCCATACCTAATCAGGGCGGGCGAGTGCAGTCTCGGCCGTCCAGTCCCGGAGCCGATATGGGGGGAGCAACTAATTAGCGAGTACTCCCTCGGACGCCTCCCAACGATCACTCCCACGCGCCGCCACTTGGCGCGTTCTCAACTGCTGCCATGTGTCGCGCTCTGAGCGTTTCCTTCGGATTTTATTTTTTTTATTTTTTCGCATGCGTTTTCGGTTTTTTAGATTGGTTTTTTTCTTGTTTTTTTGGTGTTCCGGTTTTTCACCGGTCTTTCTTAGCTTTTGGCCGGAAAAAAAAATTGCGCGAAAAAACGCATTTTTTGTTTTTTTTTTCGCGAGAGGCACGGCCGTGCCTCTCGGAAAGGAAAAAAACGTGTTTTTTGTTTTTTTTTCTTTTTCGCGAGAGGCACGGTTTTGCTTTCGCGAGAGGCATGGCCGGGCCTCTCGGAAAGGAAAAAAAACGCGTTTTTTGTTTTTTTTTTCGAGAGGCACGGTTTTGCTTCCACTAGAGGCATGGTTTTGCTTTCGCGAGAGGCACGGTCGTGCCTCTCGAAAAGGGAAAAAACGTGTTTTCTGTTTTTTTATCGCGAGAGGCACGGTGTTGTTTCCGCGAGAGGCACGGTTTTGCCTTTGCGAGAGGCACGGCCGTGCCTCTCGAAAAGGAAAAAAACCCGTTTTTTGTTTTTTTTTCTATCGCGAGAGGCGCGGTTTTTTCGTCTCCGGTTCTTTTCGTCATGTTTTTCGTGAAAAAAAAAGTTTGTCAAAACCTATCAACATGGTATCTAATTTTAAAGATCTCGACGCGAGGAACCCAACGGTGAAAACGGTTCAAGATTTTGACCCACGGTTTAAGAGATAAAACTTTTTGAAAATACGGATATATGAGAAAAAGGGAAAACTTTCAGGTTGCGACAAGTGACACACATGCAGTGCGCCACTTGTCGCAACTTGGGAGGTGGGAGTGATCCCTGGAAGAAGTATTCGTCAATTGGTGATTTTGCGATATGGGCTGTCCGTTTATCTCACAGCGTCCGATGAAAACTGTTGAAACTAAGCCTTGGACACAGCCCACCGTGGCAGCCCAAACTTGCCTGCCACGCCATTCCAGCGTAGCTGCCGTTGGGCAAGGTACGTATGCGACCTAAGGGCATGTACAATGGTTGATAAAATAGCCTTATCTTAAGTCTTACATATAATTTAGAGATGATAAAAAAAATGTCTGCAATGGGTCATCTCTTAGCCTTATCTTCAATAACTAGTAATTTCCTAAAAAAGTGGTGACACATATTGTGCTAAGAGATCATCTCTTGTCTTTTCTTAAATAAGAGAAAACAAACATTTTCTTATGAGTTCTTCCTCCTCTACCTCATCATTTATCCTACATGTCACTCCTAAGATAGCATCATTGTACATGCCTAAAAAATAGGATCAGTTAACCCACTCCCGCATGATCTCCTGCTAGTTAGGACTTAGTTAGCTGATCCTACGCTGCTGCACGTGTATAAATTCTGATGATTGAATCGTGCCGCACAAAAACAAGCGGAGAAAACCTAAGTCGCCAGTCCTCGCTCTCTCTCCCTTCTACTGCTCCCGCCGCCACCCTTCTCCCCATGGGCGTCTCTGGATTATATGAGACCAGGTCTCATTTGTTGGAGAGTGAGACCCACCCCGATGAAAGACATGTGGACGTTACAATCTCAAAGCACACTGGACTTCCTTCCCGTCTAGTATTTTCTAATACCAGCTCATGTACGCCGTCTTGTAAGGAAAATGGATCGTATACGTGCATAGGAGTCGAGTTCGATCTCGTCCTGGTGTTGCGCTCATCCATGGCGGCCCGCGGCCGCAGCGAGGTACCACGCCACCGGCGCTGGATGACAGGACATGACCTCGTCGCCGAGCGACCGTGCGGCAGTATGGTCTATGGCGGCGGCACTGAAGGAGCTTGGCGGCGGCGGCTGCGCGGCACGATGCTACAACGACTTCCCATCGACGGAGGCACTTGCTCACATCGTCAGGGACAAGGATTATTAGTCTCTCCAATCCATTCGGACTTTTGACAAAATTCTTTGTCTACGACGTAGTCATATGATCCATGAAATTCTGTGCCACCGGAGACAAGATCCTCCGGCGTGTCCGTCATGGACGATAAGGACCTTGTGTAGTCGTGTGAATAATACTGCCACGCGGCCGCCGGCGACGAGGTCCTTCGGAGCGGCCGCCAGTGATGAGAAATCGTTGTACCGTCCAGTTCTCCGACCGCCGGCGGCGAGGTCCCTTGGCGCGTCCGCCGGACAACAAATCGTACGTATGTATCGATCCGTTTTTCCTTAGAAGATGCGTACATGAGTTGGTATTGGAGCAGACGGGAAGGCAGGCCAGCGTGCTTTGAGATATTAACGTCCACGTGTCTTTCATCAAAGTGGGTCTCACTCTCCAACGAATGAGACCTGGTCTCATAGAATTTTTCTCCGGCGTCTCTACCTCCCGACCCGCTCCGCCACCGCTGCGCGCTCCGCTCCTTCCCCCCGAGCCACTAGCTCCCGCCGTCGACCTCCACCCTCCTCCATTCCCCATCCCGGGCTCTGCCTCCCATCCCCCCCTAGTGCCACCACCTCCAATCCATAGCGTCGGTGGCGGTGCTTCCGGCATTTCTTCCGCCATGGTATCTGACGAAAGGTCGGAAGTGTTCACGGTCACGGTACATGAATACTCCAAAGTTAAGGCGCGTCTCAAGACCGGCGAGTGCGGTACCTTTGAGCCTTTCAGTGTTGGAGGGCACGGCTGGACCCTGGCATTTTACCCAAACGGTAACAAGAGGAATCATGCTGGTTACCCATCCGTTTTTCTACGTCTTGAATCTGCCGATGCCGGAGATGTGAAGGCGAAATTCACGCTCAGTGTACTTGGCAAGAATGGATATCCGGTGCCTTCATACACCCATACCTCCCCTGTACTAACCTTCTCAAAGAAAGATTCAACCTTGGGCTTCCCTGAGTTCTTCAATAAGGCTGTTCTGGAGGGATCGGCACATCTGAGAGACGACTGTCTCGATATCATGTGCGATCTCACCGTCATCCGTGACCAAGAAACAATTGTTCCACCAAGCGACCTGCATCGGCATCTTCGTGACCTCCTAAACAACAAGGATGCACCAGACCTAACCTTTCAGGTCGGCGGACAGAGTTTCTCGGCCCATAGGCGTGTCCTCGCTGCTCGGTCATCAGTCTTCAAGGCAGAGCTCCTTGGCGCCATGGAGGAGACTTCCGCTAGTACCATTGTAATCCGTGACATGGAAGCTGATGTGTTTGAGTCCTTGCTCCACTTCATATACACCGACTCAGTTCCTTCGGTGCTTGACGTGGGGATGGCCAGCCATCTACTCGTGGCGGCTGACAGGTACAACATCGGCAGGCTGAAGCTGATATGCGAGGAGAAATTGTGCACTCACATCGATTCCAACATGGTGGCCACCACTTTGGCTGTAGCTGAGCAGCATGGTTTTCATCGTCTCAAAGAGGCTTGTTTGCAATTCCTTGCTTCTCCTTCCAATTTCAAGGCTATGATGGAAAGCGATGGTTATGAGCATCTCACATCTAGCTGCCCATATGTTCTCAAGGAGCTCATAGCTAGAATCCTCCCGGCTAAATGGGACGTGGCAAAGGATGTTGTCATGACAATGTGGAAGTAATGCCTACAGACCAATTTATTATCGCTTTTTTCTTGCTAGAAAGAGAGTCTTGTTTTAATGTTTATGCTACTTTCCCCATGTATGGTCGGATGTATGTTTCAGAACAAAGAATGTTAATTAGTATGATGCATTCAAATATATATGTTCACGCGAGTAGAATGGTACTTATCGATCATTGAATGGAAAGGAATTTGTGTCCTTTCTTAGAATCTGATAAATTAGTTCCTTAGAATAATTGTTCCTCTTATGATTCTGATAATTGATGCTTTGAATAAAGGAGAGATTAATACTCCATGTCTGAACTCTTAAGGCGTATAAGGAAAAACTGGAGCGCTTAGCCTGTACAGGTAGAGAAACTCCAGCAAATAGAATCAGTCACCTTTGGTAGGTTGCCGTGCACCCTTAATACTCCATGTCTACTTTTGCAGTGAAAAACTGAACCTGAAGTATGGATGCTGTCTAAGCTGACCTTGGTATCTTGTGTTGTAATTCAGTTTAAAGCATGAACTAAGCAAAAACAAAAACATCTGCATGTAATCCTCAAGCATTGATGAATATCTTCAGTTCGCTATAGTCGTGACGGGGCTTGTGTTATTGTTTCCCTCTGAATATTGCTGGTAGTGCAGTTGTGTACTAACTACTAAGTGCTTGTCATGCTGTTGAGGGTTAGTTTGGGTTCAGTTTTTGGAAAGTCGGTTTTAAAGGGGTTGCAGGGGAAAACAGGACTGTAGGTTTGTGATGAGCACTACTGTTGTAGTTTGTTGTCTGCTAATTAAATAAACAATGTGCTTGTGGTGTGGATGAAGCTTAGTTCAGGTCGTTACGTTCAGCTGGATTATGGTACTAGTATACTATCGTTGGTGTTCCAGTGCTCCTGAATTTGCCCGCCCCAAATGGTCAAAGATGCACCTGAATTTCATTACTTGCCACCCCGCAAAACATGAAATTTGTTAGCGACATCTGAGCTTGCTTTCTCTGTTTGAGTAAATCGCTCTGCACATATTTTCTCTGGCCGTGCGACCACGAACCTGGCTAGCTACATGTCATATACACCGACAAACTTTCTCCTTTGATTGATGTGGTGATGGCCAGTCATCTACTTGTAGCGGCAGATAGGTACAACATCGCCAGCGTGAAGCAGATGTGCTAGGAGAAATTGTGTTGTCATGTTGATTCAAACATATGGTGGCAAACAGTTTGGCTATAGCTGAGCAGCATGGTTTCCATCGTCTCAAAGAAGCTTGTTTAAGGTTCCTTGCTTCTCCATCCAATTTGGAGGCGATGTTGACAAGTAAAGGTTCACTGCAGCGCTGCCACTGTGCACGGCAGTGCTCCATTGCAGAGCGACGTCGACAAGGTTGCTGTGATGAAGCACATGGCGGCGACGGGTGGATGCTGCGACGCAGCGCGCAGCGGCGATGGTGGGTGCTTCGTCGTCTGCAGCACCGGCGGTCCCATTGCAACCCCCTAGTCGAAGCTTCACCATGCAGCACGCGCCTGTGTTTTGAATTTCGGCCGAATTTCGGCCATCTCGGCCTGGGGCGAAATCTATCTTCCGCCGAAATTGGTCAAGTTGGTCAAGTTTGGGTTAAATTTTAGTCAAATTTCAGTCAAATTTTGGCTGAAATTTTTGAAAATGGCCGAATTTCGGCCATCTCGGCCTAGGGCGAAAAAATTCTCAAACCAAAAATCAAAATGCTGGCACGCGCGCAATGTCGGGGGTCCGCGGCGTCGCCTCTTCCCTGCAGCAGATGAGGGAAGAGCCTGTGGAGGGGAAAAGGAGGGAAGATGATGAGGAGGGGACGAGTGGAGGGGAGCGCATCGGAAAATGATAAGATGGGAAGGAAGCGGTGGGCTGAGAGGGGCAAGTGTCGACGCCTCGAGGAGGCTTAAGCCGCGCTGTAATCAGCCGGTTGATTTTAATATTTTTCCTTTTTCTCTCTTTGGGGAGTTGATTATATTTGTTGAGAAAGAAAGCGGGTTGCACATAGTTTATATATAGTGGTGCACACAAACCAACCTAGATAGTTAATTGTTGGTTCTTTGTTGTAGAATTTGTCCCTACCAAAACCACATGAATTTCAGTTTCAGAAAAAAAAAACATTGAATATTTCAAGAGTAAAGTACAAGAAACAAATACGTATATCTTCCCTGCAAAAAAAAAAGTATATCTAGAATATAGTACACTAGCTCTCTCTTTCTCATTAAACAGGGTACCATATCAGATTTTCACCTACATATCAATGCTAAGATATATATAGGCCAAGGTGAAGCACCGGGTATACATGCACAAATGGATGCATCATCTACTTGACAAGATCTAAGAACTTCCTGATGGGGTGGTCGAGCGGGCCCATGACGGCCTGCCACCCGACCATGGTCGGGTTCATCTCGTCCCAGAAGAAGAACACATGGGGTTCGTCGCACACGTCGTAGAGTGGGTCCAGCGTCTCCGGGTCAACCTGCCCGCAGTATCCCTTGGGGTCCGTGCTCTCGCAGCACGGCACCAGCTTCTCCCTGAAGAGATCAGCGATGTAACCGTCCCGGAGGACGGTGCTGAAGGCGGCGTTGAGGTCGACCACCAGCACGTCCTTCATGTCGGCCAGCTTGTCGGCGAGGTGGTGGTTGTGGAGCGTGGCGGCCAGGTTGCGCCGCTCGTCGCAGTGGGTATGGTTGTACGCCCTGGTATGCGACGGCGCGCACCCGAAAGGGAAGAGGTTGTTGACCAGCACCTTGTGCATGCCGATGTCCTGCAGGCGCCGCACGTTCGCCGCGATCTCCGACGCCACCTGCTTGGCGAAATCCTCCACCTCGGCGAAGCTTTTGGTGTCAGCGGGGAGGCGGGCGTAGTCGTTACCGGACACGGCAACGAGCGCGACGGATTTGTCTACGAGGAGCTCTTGGTTGATGTCTCCGTCCTTGACGAGCTTGTGGAAGGTGTGGACCTGCCTGGCGAGCGTCTGGGTGCCCGGCACGTCAAACACGCCGGAGCCGCCGGCGGCGAAGTTCAAGCCAGCCGGGCCGACCTTGCGCGTGAGGCTGTGCGCCGGAGGGGACTTCATCTGCCCTAGCATGTAGGCTGCAACATAGTAAAACAGGCAGATTTACACGTACGTCAGTCCGTGGAGATGATACGACGGCAATGCAAAAGAGAGATGGAGAAATCGAGATTGAGGAAGGCAAGGACGCATGCACCGATGAAGTCGGGTTGAACCAAGAGGTTGGAGAAGCGGCCGTTGGCGGTGTATGGAGGGCACCACTGGCGATTCAGCTCGGATCTAGGGCGCATCTTCACCAGGTTGCCGTTGTCGGCGAAGGAGTCGCCGAACACATAGAAGCTGTACCCGTTGTAGTCGTCGTCACAGCGATGGTGTTGGTGACCGTCGTCGCCGCTGTGCCCGTTATGGTCGTGGTGGCGCCCCTTCCCGAGCCCCTGCGGCCGGGACGACTCCACGGGAAAAACTGCACGCACGCCCGCAGATCAATTTAAGCGGCAAAACGAAACATGAGCAGCGACCAATTACAACTTGTAGAAATTAAGCAAAAAGTGTGTGCTCTGCTGACTAACAATCTGGCTAATTAAGCTGATAATCATGTAGTCAGGGCACCAACCATTGAGATCGACAAGTAGGAGGAGGGCGCAGGCGATCGCCGGGAGATTGATCATCCTGCTCGATCGGTCGAACTGGCCGGCGTGAGAGGAGGAGCGAGGGGAGATGCGTGGAGAGGATCAGGTGAGTTTTATGTACAGTGAAAATCCTAGCTAGCTAGATCCATGCGATTGGCACGTCGTGATGCGGTGCGATCACAACAAACTGATCCATCATCTGCAAGTTGGTTACGTCGGACGCCGCCAACTCTTCGCCGAAACTACCGCCGCCGACCTATATCTGTGTCGCCCGCGGCCTCCTCTCTCCCACCCACGGTGCGACACCAAAACTTGAACTGCGTTCCGCTTAAAACGTGAGCATAATGACAATGGTAATTTTGAAAAAAATGTTTTTTTAATAATTACCATTTTTTAAAATTTCCGAGTATTCTTTGAAATCCTTAAATATTTTTAAGCGTCATTTTTTTTTAAAGTTTTAAAAAACACGGACATTCTTTAAAATCATGTTCTTTATAAAACATGAACTTTTAAATAAATGTGAACATTTTTTAATTTTTCCTACATTTTTAAAAATTGAACATTGTTTGGAAAGAAAATAAAAAGGAAAAACCCCAAAAAGAAAACCGGTAAAGAAAACAAAACAAAAACAAAAAAAACTGCCCCATCAGTGTGCCTCATTGCATTTGGTAGACATTTTGGCGCAGAGAATAAAAAATAGGATACTCTGACCTTGATAGCGGAAGAGTATGCATGGCTCACTCGTGTGTGTATGGAATGCGCGAGATTTATGCATGGCCGGCCCGACCGTCAATTGAAATTGCGAGGGGCATTTAAAATTAGGAGAACTGTTTCCATCAAGAATCTCGTGTCGTTTTCTCCTCCACAGAGAGAGAGAGAGAGAGAGTCCCCATCCTTCGCCGCCGGCAAGACGACGGGACGAGTGGGGAACCACTGTGCCTCGTTTCTCGCTGGTAGTAGGTTAGGGTTAGGTTTTTCTGGCAGCAACATTGTGATAGAGGCGGCGTCGTTGTCTCGAATAATTTGTCTCCGACTTCAACCCCGTCGGGATGGTCCTTCTCTTGGAGGAGGCGGGAAGCCTTGGCATTATCTTCCTCGTGGGATCGTTCTTCCGACGAGGCTTTTGTTTTCGAGCTTGGTCAACGAGCATGTGGCAGCGACGACCAAGCTATGGATATGTGTCCTATGGCCTCCTCCCCATTGCAGTGGCACGTGCTCCGATGCCGTTGTGAGGCATGTGGGTTCGTCATGTTTAGGAGTTAGCCGACGCCCATCATCTTTCATGGCGGCAAGAATTTGCAGAGGTTGGATGTTGTTCCAGCGCTTGCTTGATGGTTGCAGGATGGCGGTTCTTGTTTTGTTCATTAAGAACATCGTTTGGAGATGATGGATCCGGGGCTCGAGTTGCACGAGTTTAAACCCAGCCGACGTGCGACGATGATATGTGATTTGTCGTCCACGACGACGGATTCTTCGGGTCACAAAGCTTCGTTGCGACAACAACTCTTTGGCATGTGGGTCCTATCTCCTCTATCGTTGGCGATCGCTTCCGCGATGACGGTGGACGGTGGCAGGCGAAGCTTCCGATTAACACCCTCAGGGATGTGCAAGTAAAATTTTTTGGGGTGCTTTTTGTTGTTGTGTTAGAACAGTTGTTCCCTCTAGTGTTTTCCATTTTGTGCCACATTTGTTGTAAACTGTCGTGTTGCATGAATAACATGTGGTAGCCTTTCAAAAATAATAATACGACAAGCCAGCTATTTAGGCCAATAAAGTTAGGACAAGTCAGCACCCTAATTATATAGCATTACTAAAGAATACCCAACACGTTGCCGCGGAATCTTATGCGATGTTGTGATGGACCCGTGATGAGGTGACATGTGTGTATGTCAAGATGAAGAGGTAGTGAAGATGAAGTATTTAGATATATACTAGTACAAATGCCCGTGCGTTGCACCGGGCGAAAAATGAAATATAACCTTCTCGACGTGCCATTATGCAACATTTTCTTAATCCAATTTTTGCAAACGTCAGAAATAAGGTTACACTGAGTATTTCTTTTTGTACGATGTAATTTGGACGTACCCTAACAATGTTCGTCATTTCCTATTTCAGCTCCGCACTTTCATTTCATCCGAAAAACACGAATTTTTTTATCAATCAATTTTATTTTTTGTTGTTCAGAAAAACATGCTTTTTTTTTACTTTGAGAAGGTGTTTTTTTTAATTTTTTAGAATATTTTTTAAAATGGTATCATTTTTTATGGCGATGATCTTTTTTTTTTGGAATATTATATTTCATTTGTAATTTTTTGCACTGTTTTTTGGGCTTTTTCCATTGACATATGGAAAAATAATAGTAAAACCTACTCCGCATGCCATTACACAACACTTCTTATATCCAATTTTAGGAAACATCGGAAATAAAGTTGTGAAGAAGCTATCATAATGTCGTTTGTCAGGACCTACTTGAGGTCCGCACTTTCATCCAATGAAAGAGTTGTGGTACATGGAATAGTCTTTCAATCGTACCCGTTAGTTAGAGGCGGTGCTGCCGGGTATAGTCATATCCAATCCGGTAATACAGTCATTGAAGTATTGCAAATATAAAAAAAAATAGAATAATGTAGTTGTGTTTATGAATCTAATATATAAAGTTTATATCAGAAGCATTACATCGATACATACACATCAGTACATAGCAATTGGTCCAGGAAACAACAAAAGGCTCCAGTCCAAAAGCAAGCTATATATATTTAGTACATAGCAATTGGTCCAGGCAACTACAAAAGGCTTTAGTCCAAAAGCAAGCCAAGACAATTCATCGTCGCATAAAAAATACAATAACCAGGTCGTGGCATGTCTTGATCAAGCGAGATGCAATGCGAGATAATAAACCTACTTAGTTAGGCTATAGCCTAATACTTGATAGCTCGACCGGGTTGTCTCCTTGATTAAATCCTTACACGTCACGACCTTTGCGCTTTCGTGCCTCTCTGAAGAAAGCCACAGGTGCAAATACCTCATGCTCACGCGCTTGACTCTGCCTTCTCAACACATATAGCTTGTTCTCAAGACTGTTGCTTCTGTCCTTGAGATTATGAGCTACCACCTCAATAATATTGAGAGCCTCGTTTGTTGACTTGTCCACAACACGAGTAGGAGGAAAGGCATGTGCTAACACATATAGCTAGTTAGGAAGTGCGCCTTGGCGCACAGTGCCTGGCTCACCGTATTGTCCCAGCTATAAAACAAAGCATCTATTGTTGTCAAAAGGAATAAGAGCAATTGTTCAGGAGGGATCAACACAATTCAGCAAGTTTACATCCTTTGCCAAGGACGACCGAGTCCAGTACAGAGCATTTTGTCAAAGCAAGGCAAGCACGATACGTTTAGTCAATTGAGTAGATCAACGATGGATCTCATTAAGTAGATAACAATAGTTCAGTTATTAGATAGCAAAAGCAAGCCAGAGCTCCTCACACACCGTATAGTTCGGCTACTCGTCGCCTGATTCCTCACATGCCATATCATCTGAACTCGCTGTGATTATATTGTTTAGCCAACTAAATGACAAAAAATATTTTCATGGATAGCATGATTACAATTTTGTAACTGTCCTTGTCAAAGCAGGTAGATAGTGAGCAGCAATTCGCCTTTTTTAGTCTTCAATGCGAAGACACACATCTGATGATTTCCATTCTCTGATGTCTTCACGAAGTCCGACCAATTAATCGTTATGGTGGGTCTTCCATCAACTACTTTCGTACGTCGGACTCGTTCCTCAGCGCATCCACATGTGAGTTGGGTCCACATCTCCTCGACCGATGGATTGAGGTGTTAAGAAAGATATCTCCTTGTTAACGGAACCAAGAAACAATGGAAGCGGTGAGGATACGATGGTCAAGATCATTGATTAGTGAAGTTTATTTGCGTCAAGGAAAATGCATAGATAGAGCTCTTACCATCCGTTGGTCAGGAGCAGTGAAGGTCTTGTTCATCTCACATATGTAATACTTGATGGCAGGCTTGGTTGAACCAACTAAATGTTCGAGTTGATCAAGCTTACATGAAGATATTTTGAGTTTTTTTTTTGCATGGAAACACTCACATTCAAAGGTTGTACCATAGTGCACACGTGGTCCTGCATAACGAGTAAGAGTTCAGTTTAACATTTGAAAAACAATCTGCTGAGTTATATCATCACTGATGCAAATCGGTTTGTCAATCCTCGCCCCTTTCATAACATGTCTATTCCTAGAGTTCTAGTGAAAGTGGAAGTGTAAATGCGAGAGATTGTGATCAGCATAGGCTTAGAGAGAAAGGTCTTAATAAAAAGAACTAAAAATCAGTTTAGTTTATAAGTTCACACACAATTGATTATGACCGGTCATATTTAGTGGAACTCGTGCACATGTTTACCTTAATCGAATCTGATATACAACAACGCGTTGACAACCCAATCCGGAGTCAACCAAGAGTAGTACATCAGAACTGAATCTATATATGTTCACCAAATTTT
Organism: Elymus sibiricus; assembly: GCA_039707655.1. Lineage (NCBI taxonomy): Eukaryota > Viridiplantae > Streptophyta > Magnoliopsida > Poales > Poaceae > Elymus > Elymus sibiricus. The sequence goes on from CM077671.1 coordinate 441,921,367, forward strand.
AAGTTATCCATGCAATTAGTACAGTAGTTGTAACCATGTGCATATCTATGAGCTGGAAAATTACCTGGGCAAATGTCTTTCCTCCTATATGAAGCGCATCAGTATATAGTGAACTATATTCGCATTGGTTTCAATGTATTGGTTCTACAGTCCAGAAACGTCTGTTGGTGGTCAATAAGATAAAGAAACAGGGAAGGAAAGGTAGAGAAAGGTAGAGAAAGAGAAAGAAAGAGAAGGGGATAGGAGGGGAGTAGAGAATTGTTAGAAACAAAAAACACTACCATGTCTGAAATTCTGAATAGATGGCAGCTGCATCTGCGGGCGGCGCCATTGTAGTGTAGTTCCCTCCCATCGCCCTTTCTTGTTTTAGAGATGATGGGGAAAAGAGAGGAACCTGTAGGTCGAGCTGGAGCCATCGAAATCAGCATAGCTAGAGGAGGATGTCCGAGGACAACCACCGCCGTCTCACGTGATGCGCTGGCGGCAGGCCGTGCTTTTCCTCCATGCCACCATACAATGGTGTCAGGTGCTAGGGTTAAAAACCTGCATTATTTGTTTTGTATTTGGACCGGTCTCCATCTACTGCTCGCATATCTCTCAATGTTAGCTACTCATGGTCAATCAGATATAAAATCGGCAAGGGAGAGGAAGAGAAAGAGAGACAAACAGAGGAAGAGTGGGAGGGGGAGGAGATAGGCGAAAGAAACAAATCACAATGGACGGTGAACACATATGCGGGCGACACCGTCCCACCCTGCTTCTTTCCCATGGTTCTTTCCTGTTTTAGAAACACCGGGTAAAAGAAAGCAGGGGAAAGTGCATGAGCGAGCATGAGAAACAGGGAGAGGCACGAGGGGCGAGAGTCTACCAAGGTTCATCGACCGATTTCCGTCGAGAAGGGTAGGGCTTGTACCTTGACTACGTCGAGGTTGTTGTAGCCGCTTGAAATTTATAGTCCTTTAACATCGTGCTTGATCCAGTTTTCTGAAAATATAAACAATCAAGCTTCTATCAAGACTGTTGTATACATAAGCCTTTGGCAGCAGTATTGGTAAGCCTGATCAGAAACAAAAATGGATCAAAAATCAAAGTCAGCATGAATAGGCTCAATAGATTGCACAACAACGGCCAGTTGCTACATAATCAAACAACATCCATCTGAAGCAGAAACAATGTGGTCTCCCAGTGCTGGCAGTGAAATTTATACGTATTCTGCCTGATCATTACATACCATATATGATGTAAAATAAAGCACAAACTGAATATTGGACAGTAACTTAGACAATCCGGTACTGATTTTCATGCATTTAAATGACATGATTTGTCGGACTTAACCAAAATCATGGCATCGCCGAAATTATATATGTACCCAAAATCCAATTGTCCATGTGAAATCACTGAGAATCAACCCTAAATTCTAAGCCAGTTGTTTTTGTTCATTTTTTAATTCCAATATGAAAGAATCTACCATACTAATGCTTTTTTTATGATCAGTATAGTTGCAACCATGATACCAATGAGCAGAAAAAAGGGAAGGTTATGACTTACTTAATGCTTGGCAATTTCTGAACCTGATGCTTCTAAACCTGGATTCATAATGCTTGGCATGCTATCTCAACGCTGCAGGGTCCAAAGGGAATGAAAAGAAAGAGTTTTAGCTAGTATCATAACTGCTCACTTAACTCAGATAGCATGTGTAGGTTCATGTAGCTATACACCTGCATTGCCATGCCCTTCAGATAGGAGTCCAAGTGACCCAGGAGCATTATCTGCATATATTATCTATTTAATAACTACCATGATACAATAAACAAAATATCCAAGCAATCTGGTTGCTTTCACATGGCCAAAAGAATGAAAATATTTGATCTTAGTAGGCAGGGAAAACAAAATAGGTTTAATCTACATATATAGCCTTCTCCAAGATTTTCTCTAATCACACAGTAAAAATCACAACATGTAAGTGCACCTGGAGCATCGGAGCGAGTAGCATGTTGCGCCCCTCCTGGCGAAGGAGTGACAGGGGAACGACGCATTCAGCGTGTATCCTACAAAATCTGAAATTGGCAGCCTCTCACTTGAAACTGGTCGCACATTACTTGATCTTAAAAACACATAGGTAATAATATATTTTGGAGGTACCGGTTGGATGAGTTCATCGTCATCTGGAGCGGCTGACCTTCTCAAAGAGCCTGAACAACACATCCATCTCATTAAATGACACTTGATTCAGCCGAAAAAATAGGAACCTGAATCATACAACTCAAACTGTAGTAAGAAATAAATTAGGAGGAGGAGCTCACGTGAAGAGGTGCAAGATGAGAGAGGATCTTACGGTGGGAGGTGCAGGCCTTCGGCTACCTTCACAAGAGCAGGGTAGCAAACTCATGCTGTCAGTGGTGGATCTCAACCTGGACAAATTATCAAGCAGCCAGCATTTAAGATTCAAAACCTAGTGTCCGATTGGGAAATTTTAACGGGAGTATCTAATCAGCAGTGTTCCTCTCATCCTCTAAAGAAAAAGAGAGAAGTTGGTGGACGTGGCTGTCATGAGCGCTTCGCATCAAGCGCTCCTCGCCTTGCACCTCTACCCCCGCCACTCCTCGATCGAGACGGTGAGTTCTTCCTCCGCTGCGATGTGTCCATCTCCGAACATCTCCGAACAACTACATCAGAAATCATGCTTATAATTGTGATGACATCTTAAGGATTAAGCAAGAAATCAGGAGCAGAACTGTCATTGTCTTAAATAAAGTGAGCATCCACCGACACAAAAGCATTATTATTAGTTCAAGAGAAGTAGCAAGTTTATTTATGTAGAGAGCAAAATCCAAGTAGCGATTAATGAACAAACCATTGAGGATTACACAAGTGAAGCATGTATATCAACATCCAATATAATCTCACATTGCAGGAGAGAGTCACAACATGTACTCTTGCACAGAATTGGACCAGAAATTCCTAGCATCAGTAGTTGTATACATCGAGCAAAGTGTCTCTTGTAAGAAAGAGATGAATCTCATGGTCAGCTGAGCACCGCGAGGAAAACAGCAGCGCGACCTCACAAACGACAATAGTTCTACGCCTAAAATTGCTAGTACAATCGAATCATAAAACGTACATGTACAACTACGAATCCTGCCCAACAGGAGAAGAAATTTATCGCCAAAATTGATTTCGCACATCTCAAAAACTAAATATTGTGCTATCCTCAAAACGAAGCTAATTTCATGAAAACATGAACGAAATCTGAGCAGCGGCAAAGAAAAGAAGCTAACCTGGGCACAAATAGCTTCTGGAGGAGGAGGAGGATGGGGGGGGTGGCTCCTCCGGCGAAGGGAGAGCGCGAGCCGGCGGCTCGAGAGGAGGGGCAATGGGGACGGAGGACGGACCTGCTTGAGGGGCTTCAGGAGCATGGGGATGAGCACCTCCAGGCAGCCCGCATTCCCGGCCAGGCCGGTGCCGACGGCGCAGCGCGGGCCTCTAGGGAACAACGATGGCCGGCGAGCAGCAGCAGCAGGACCCCTGGCGAGAGCGAGTAGAAGAGGCAGCCCTTGCACGACCTCCCCTTCACCACCCCTGCCCCTGCCACCGGGGTCGCCGCCGCCGCGCCCTCCCCTGCCGCAGGGACCCCCGGCGCGGCGCCGGCGCGCTCCATATCCGCCGGTGTGGAGGTGCGGTGGCGGCGACGAAGCCCTGCCCGAAACCCTAGCCACAGGGGTGGGGTTGCGAGCGGGCGGTAGAGGACGGGAGTGGAGAATCTAGCCGGAGGGGAGGGAGGCGCGGACCGTGGGGAGCTCGGGGGCGTGCTGCGCGGCGCCGAAGGTTGCCGGAAGCGGCCGGCGTGGGTGGTGGCGGCGGCGATTTCTTCGTGGGCGAGAAGGATAGGAGGCGAGCCCGTGCTCCTTGTGTGGTCTTTTTTTTTCTCTTTAGAAATCTTCTCGGACCGCGGGTTGAATACTCTAAATGACAGGGTGTTTTGTGCAAAACCGAAACGTTTTCCCAGAGTACCACTTACACAGGGACTGCGGGTTGATTTCACAGAAACAGAGGGGCATTTTTGCAAAAACGCCGCGACGACGGACGACAGAAGCGATCGCCGCTTTATTATTAGGGAGAGATGATATAGGGTTGGGTAAAAAGCAACCGGTAGAAAACCAATAATCCTACACACTAGGTGTAAAGTTCGGACTGGGTACGGAAGCCTCCTCTGTTAATCTCTCCGCCCCCTGATTTTAAGTCGTGGACACCCATCTTCTCCTTTGTTTTTATAGTCATATGTGTTTCATTTACGTCATAAGGATTATAATACAAGTTATATACACAACGACTTGACAAAACTGAAAAAACAACAAAACTTTAGCACAAAGGAACACCATTTAAAAAAAATAAAAATACAATCAAGACCAAAAAATCCTTTAAGCTTGACACCAACGTCCGTCACCTGTCTCTGGCGCCACCGCAACAGGCACCAAAAGAAAAGAATGACGGATCACCTCCTCACCCAAACTCAACGCATCTCCATTGCTAATATGCAGCTTTGCAGACATTCAAGGTGGCTTACCAAAGGAGAAATCAATACCGTTGAACGAACTATACCAGAGTAACACCCCAGACACGCTATCGAACTCCAGATCTGGCACCCCCGCACGACTAAGACGTCGGAGGAGGAAACCATACCAGCCATCCACGAACCACAAACCCAACACACGATCCACCTTCTTTCAGACATTGTCGATGCAGATCACAATCTGCATCCGCTCTTGGATTATCTCCCAAGCTCCATGCCGAGGCTGGAGTAAACATCGTCGCAACGGCGGAGCCAGAGGACATAGGTCCACCACAAGGATGTCGTCACCACCACGCCATCCTTGCTAGAACATACTGGTTTCAAATCCATGCCCAACCATAGGACCGATTGCCTCGTCGAGGAAGGATCTGAAGAATCTTTATTCAGCGCAGCCATCCCCGTTGCCGAAGCCAAGACGATGTACAACCTAAAAATTTAGACTACAAGGGCCTAAGAGCATGTACAACCGAGCGCCCCAAACCCGTCTTAAACGCCCGGGTGGGCGGACCGGTCACTGACCAGTAATAAAATACCGACCCACCCGGGCACGTCAAACCGGCCTCAAATGTCAGGGTTTTCCGACGCCCCTCATATCCAACTAAATTGTAGGGTGGATATGGGACGACCCGAGCATGCCCGTGCGTGCCCGCCATGTCGGACCTGGCAGGCCCGGCCTACCACCGACCCCACAGTTGTCCGACAAAAAAACCTCAATCCGGAAGCCTCTTCCGAACCCTGGCTCACTCACTCTCCTCTCTTGCTCCGTCCCCTCTTCTCCCCTATCCGATTCCGATCTAATCCGGCGACATGTCGAGCTCCGACAGCCACTCCAGCTCCGACCTCGACGTCGAGGAGGAGTTGGCTCTCCGCATTCCCTTGGAGCGGTTCAAGATGGACACCGGGGGCAACTCGGGATCTGCACCATCGCCGCTCGCGCTTCAACGCAACTCGGACGCCAGAGCTGGCCCCTCCCATCCCGCGCGCAGCTCCGCCCTGCGCCATCGCCTTGCCTAGCCGACGTCTGCTCCGCGCGGGCATCAGCGGGTGCTAGTACCCGTGCCGCTGTCCTGCACATGCACTCCGAAATGGGAGGCGCGCAAGGCTGCGGGCAAGGGAGAGGACGCGCCAGAGCAGTTTGTGCGCTGCCGCCGCGGGAACGGAGCCCGACGAGGATGAGCGACTCCTTGCATGGGTCTACCACCGTTCGCCGACAACGATGGAGACGGACGCTCACCGCGTATGGCGGAAGAACTCGAAGGCGCTCCGGCTTGCCATAGAGCAGTCAGAGCGCGAGGCAAAGGAGGCGACTCGGGTGGCCAAGTTGAAGCGATAGTAGAACAGGGCCGCCATCTGAATGGACGGGCTAATCATCCTCTCTGACCCCCGTCCGACGACGCTGACGACCACAACTCCACCTCCGATGACGACGACCAAGATCCTCGACCAGCCATGGACGCCTACAGCTACGCCAGCGACCGGAAGGGCAAAGGTCGGGCAAGGAAGTGGTGAAGTCGCTTCTTCTCCTATGTTTATTATTGTTTATTAGTTGTTGAAGTTAAGGACTGGTTCGGCAATGAACTCTGGTGTCTTTTGGGTGATGTATAGTTTGTTTATGTGTATTTGGTTGTCCGTTTGATGTCGATTTGCTGTCCGTTGTTTGATCACGTAGAGTAGCTTATTACGTTGCATGGGTAATATGGATGTAGGGTGCCAAATATCAGAATTTGGCTTTGGCTCGTAGGTGTATATGCACCCATTGTTCAAATACACATTTTGAAAAGTTAAAAAATTACAGCGAAAAATACTGCGTGTAAATCCGGCCATTATATGTGCGTGCACAAAGTTTCAGTGAAAAAAGACATTTTTTGTTGCTTGTGTAAAAAAGACAAATTTTCAAACTTGATTACAGCTATTCACGAGGCATTTTTTTGTCTTTGTTGTACATGTCACAAAAAAAAATTCACCGAAACTTTGTGCACACGCATATAATGTCCGGATGTACACATTGGATTTTTCTACATTTTTTTTACATTTTGAAATGTGTTTTTTACATATTTTTTATAATAGGTGTATATGCACCTATGAGCCAAAACGCCGCTCTGGCCAAATATGAGGTACGCGAATGTGAAAGAAAAATCTTAAAGTATGACCGGTGAGTGTCTGCAGACATGTACGGATGCGTCCGCGGGCGTTTAAAGGACCGAATTTATAAGTTCAACTGTTGATGCTCTAAATGTGATTCACACGCGTGCATGGTTTTAAATAGCGGATAACGGGCTGATAACGGATATGGTTCCGCGTAGCGGAATGCGGATAGCGGGCGATATTGCGGGTGCTCTGTCCGCGTAGCGGCTTTATAAAAACATTAGATTCCTTTTTATATAACTAGAACATGAACGAAAAGTAATGACATTTAATTTGAGTGATAGAGATCGCTATTGCGCTAGCGTTATTGCGGACGCTATCTTTGCTATTTAAAACTATGCACGCGTGGATCCGACGATCCCCTCGTCTCCAACGATCAAGGTCGTCGGCGGAGGGGAGCCGCAGCCGGAACGGTGGCGGACGGGACTCCCTTGGCGCCTAGCTAGGGAGCTCGCCTTTTCTTTCTTCCGCTCTCGTACCACTTTCAGATCAATCTGAAGATCTGTCCTCCTAGTCTATACTACTATTAAAAGAGCAAACATAAACTCCCCTAAAGTCACACAACAAACTGTACACAGGATAACCAGGACCCTCCGATCAAATCAGTTTAAATACATCCTACTGCCCATATTATGCCAATGGTCTGCCATCTAGATTAACGTCTCAGATCAAATGTTCTGCCGAGCAGACGCCGTGGTCTGCCAATCGTCCTAGCGCTCACCTCCCTCGATCCCCGCGGCCCACCCTGATTTGCGGATCGGTTCCCACCAGAATCCCAGATCGAGAAGGATGGATCAGCAGCAACCATCCCCTCTTCCCCTCCTCCAGGCGCCGCCGCTCCTCCCTTCCCCTCCTCCTCGCTCCGCCGCTCCTCCCTTCCCCTCCTCCTCGCGCCGCCCCTCTTTCTACCGTCACCACTCCCCATCGGCGCCCTCCGCAGCCTGGCTGAGCCCCTTCGGCCGCGGCCGTGTTCCGGCGTCATCCCGCTGCAGGTTGTCGTACCCCTGGAGGTGCGGAGTGGTGGTGGAGGTGAGAGGGGAGGCGCAGGATCTTGGCCTTGATGTGACCGATCTCGACGTGGACGGCGTCTTGCTCGCGTCCGGGTGTCGGTGGTTCCGTGCCGTCACCGTACCACCAACAAGCATGGCACCCGATGGCCTCTCCCTGAGAGTCGTCTTTGCTTCGCCGATGTATCCCACCTGCGCCCCATGCCGAGGGTGTGATTCCCAGTGAGAAGGACCGCCGTCAGGCAGCAATGGACTTCACACATCCCCTTTTCTACTGTTCACGCATGCACGTACTGTTACCTAGAGCAGAAAGCATATAGAGATTATATTAATATATGTCTAGAAGTTATGATGATGGACTAAGATAATTCTGAGATTATTCTGTTGCACGATACTATGCACTGAGATTCAGTCATGGCATTTTTTGTCAGTATAGCATGAACATGATAGAGACTGATCAAATAAATGGCACTTGATTTCATCTACTTATATTCTTCAGGGTCACATGAGGCCCATGACTGAGGTACCATTCACTCATGCCATGCATCTGACCATGAAAACTGGAGGTGCAGGTACGCAAGCGGTGCATGGAAGCTGATACTTGCAATCTGTTTGCGGAATCCGGCAGCGTGCAGTCCAAGAATGAGAATCATGTGATTGCTGGTAAGTGCTAATTGCATGCGCGTAGGATGATGCATCATTGTCCAGTCCAGGTGCGTGATTTGTTTCAGGCCATCTTGGAGCCCTCCCCCCTCTCTCTTTTTCTGCTTCCTGTCCTGTTCTTGACATGTCCCATTTGGCAATACATCAGATCTTTTTTTAGAGTCAGGTCACTTCAGTTTCTGCAACTCCAGCTGGGTTTCATGAACTGTTTGGTCCTGTGCTGTTTTCTTAGATCGACTAGAACAAATTCATATTATTATGTTCCTTCGAATTTGATAACGATTATTCTCTTGACGCGGCTTGTTTAGGCATCGGCGTATCTACTGCTATCTGGGATTGGAGGAAAGGCAGCTTGAAAAACTAAAGCACTAATGGAGCAACAAGTGGAAGTCCAATTCAGAAAGAAGTAGTTTGTTCTATATACTAGATTGGACAATGCTTTTCTGCTGGAAGTCCATTGCTGAATCTTAAACTAAGAGGAAGGTATCTAACTGGTCTTCCATCTCATTTTCTTCTTAAGGAACCGGGAAGTTTCGCGAAGTCACTACAGTGGGCGAGAGATCAGCTAAGTCATTTGAGGTAACAAACCAGGCCTGGATTAACATGCCAACTTTCTTGTGATTTGCCTACAGTTAGATGAATTTACCATCAGTTTACATAGTGTACATAATATATAGACAAGTCAGGTTGCCAGAGAAATTTAATCTAGCATAGGCATTGTCATTGTTGTTGTGTATAAGGTACTTGAAATAAAGCCCCTGAGATATGGTTTGAAGAGCAGAGTGAAGCGCTCTTTCTATAAAGTGGAGAAATCCATGTAATCTTTATTTTAGTTATGTCTCTAGGTATGCCAAAAATTCATGGAGTAGCTCACATATGTCATTATGGTTGTAAATTTAATTATCCATTCAAGTGCATCGATCTCTAATCTCTATAGGCTTACTGAAGTATAACTTATTTGATATTCTGGCAATTCATTCGATGATATGTGCAGCTGACCATCTCCACATCACACAAGGACCATGTAGTGACTTGTAAGTATTGATATGTTGTCTTGTTTCAGTGAGACTATGTTGTGTTTTCCGCATTATTGGTCAAGAAACTTGAGCTCTATCTTGTAATTATGTGGCATCATGTTTCAAGACGGCTTCAAGAGGTGATAAATAGATATTTCAGATTTTAATTTCTACCTTTTCTTCAAGCATGTTTTACCTATTCAAAAACATTGTTAGTTGCTTTTACTTTGATGCATAGCAGATTCACTTGAAAAAAGGACGCTATATAATAGAGCAAACTATAATGTTCGTTCAATAAATTATCGCCTAAATAGTAGGTATTGCAGCTGATGCAAATATCAATGGTCCATTCGTTTTTGTTATAGATTCATTGTTCTTGAACTTCCAAAGAACCAATGAACTTTGTTCTGGCTTTTGAAACACGATAAGGGAGATAATAGTGTGGTACCGAGGAGTGGATCCCTGAATTTCACATTTGTGTAAGGCATGTACTGATGACATTTGACATGCAAATATTTGTAAAAGTTAATGTGACTACTATATTCATGCAGCGGAACGTTATTGTTTGGACATACTTAGTACTTCCTCTGTAACTTAATATAAGATATTTTTTGACACTGTCATGGACTCTAAAAATGTTTTATAAAAAGTTACAGAGGGAGTAGCATTTATGTTATTTTCAATTAGAATAAATCATATAGCCATTTTTGGTCCTTTGTAAACACAAAAGAATGATATTTTTTTTCATCTTGTATGCCAGTGCCGACCAAAGAACAACATAGAGATGTATTGCGCCATTTCCAATAAATCTCCAGTGCATTTTGTCAAGAGAACTAAAAACTAACTCGAGTGCTTTGATGAATTATGTGTTTGCTTAATAGTAACTTGAATCTAAAATCATAAAAGTATGTTTGTAGTTCAAACGTGCTTTGCGTATTCAAATTTTTGATTTTTAACAAGACGTGCATTGCACATGCACGCTTACCTGTCTTTAATAGAACAACAAACTGATTTTAGATGCTAAAATAAACACTAAACGCTACTTCCTCATGGCGACTATGTGTAGAAAGACGATCCCGGGGGAGGAGATCCCAACTATCGATGTGAAGCCGGGGTGGAAGAAGGGCACGAAGATCACCTTCCTAGAAGGAAGGATCTGATTTTTCCAGTGCAGTTATGTGTTTCAAAAAGTTATTGGGATGTAATTTTTGTATTAACACTATAGTCTATGAAGTTATATTTCCAGATATTTCACTTTTCGCATAAGCTGAGGCACCATTTTATTTTAAAATATTTTCTGGAGTAAAATTTGTGAATAAACTGCATGATGTTTCATGTGTGTGAATTGCTCTTTAGCTAAAAAAAAAATGAGATAACAAGGTGCAGAGGATATGAATGGTTGTGGCTTGTGGGGTCGGCCGGGAAGGCGACGGCGGCGGGGAGCAGCGGCACATCGGCAGACAGCAACGCATGTGTAGCGCACAGGGGCAGCGGCTGCACGGCCACGACGGACAAGCAACAACGCGAAGCAGGGGCAGATGGGGGTAAGAGTAAGTGTCACTTGTCATGTTTAACTCATGGTCAACAAAGAGTAAGTATCACCTGAAACTCACTACAGGAAGAATACTGCTGTGACGATTATATACATATATGTTCGACTTGGTTGCTCAGTTAGTATTAATTTCTTATCACTTCCTTTTGTGTGGATTCTTTGTTCAGTCCTGTTTAGCTTTGCCAAACAATAATTATTATAGCCCTTGATCTGCACATGCCCACTGTCCTTATATTGTACAGTTTCCTATTCTATAATAGCAGCCTTTCTGCACTGCTAAGATGTTGAAGCACGGCGACATGTTTAACTCATGTTTAATATTGTCAGAACTAAGCATATGGTAGAGAAAGGGTTGCTTGCATGCTATCCATGTCATAGAGAAAATGTTAAATTCCCTCTCTCCATTTCCTTACCATGAATCTAACGCTTTATTGATCTGTTTTTAGCTTCTAGATGTTCTGCAACTACACAATAGATACTATCTGTCTGAACTGTAGTTCCACTCCATGAGAAGCTGAGATAAACTAAGAATGGGGCAAAGAAATTCCGACTCTTCCTGCTCGCAGGCGAGGCCTGCTATGACTCCCATGGGTGGCTTTACCGCAACTGTCGATCCTTCAAATTCTGAAGATAACAAGTAGCCCGAATCCAAGAAGAAAACTAATTCAGTTCTGCCAAGACTGCTATTTTTTTTGGCTATCTTTGTCCCAACTTTGCATTGACACCACTTGGACAATGTTTATGTGTTCCTTTGATTTTCACCCAAGAAAATAAAAATTCTGAAATCTTCATAGGATATTTGATTCCATTTTTACTATACAATAGACTAAATAGGCTACGCCCTTACATTCTCCGTGGAGAAGTTGTCCAGCCAGTAGGTTGCCATTGATTTGTGACATTTTTTATGCAGTTATGATTTCTTTGTGGTCTGCTTGGTATCATCAAAAGATAATTGATGAGTTTGTACTTCTCCTTTTGTTTATAGAGAATGGGTCATCCTAGATTATGAATTCAAAATTTTATACCCGCATGAATTTGACATGGTTTGATTGAGACGTGCGTTGCACGTGCACGCTTACTAGTAATCGTAATAATAACCAAACATAACTTTGACACGTTAGTCTGTCCGTATAGGTTTACTCCCGTACGATTCAATCCGTATATAGCTCTAGCCTTCCTCGTATATAGAAATCCTAACGCGCCTGTCCCCTGTCGGCTCCGCCGCCACCCTTTTCCCCGACGCGTCTCTGCCCCCGCTGTGGCGCTCCGATTCTCCCGACTCCCGCTGTCGCGCTCCGATTCTCCCAACGGGGCAAATAATTAAAATTTTCCTCTCGCCAGTCTTCCATCTTACTCCAAGCCCGCCTCCACAATGGCAGAGCATTGCACGATCTCTGCTGCCATGGTATCCGAGGAAAGGTCCTACGTGCTCAAGGTGGATGGATACTCCACAGCCAAGGCGCTACTCAGGAACGGCGAGTGCGTGACCTCTACTCCTTTCAGTGTTGGCGGCCACAACTGGGTCGTGAGATATTGCCCAAACGGCGCACCTAAGAATTACGCCGATTACATATCTGTTTATCTATGTCTTGAATCTGCGGATGCCAAAGATGTCAAGGTGAAATTCACGCTCAGTGTGGCTGACACGAACGGAGAACCGGTGCCTTTATACAGGCATACCCTCGGCGAACAGACCTTCTCAAGGAAACGTTCAACTTGGGGCACCGCCGAGTTCATCAAGAAGATTTATTTGGAGGCATCAGCGCATCTGAGAGGCGACAGTTTTGCAATCAGGTGCGATGTCACCGTCATGAAGGATGTCCATGGTGAAGCAAGGGTTCCTCCAAGCGACCTGCACCGGCATCTCGGCGACCTCCTTGAGAACAAGGATGCAGCAGACATAACCTTTCAAGTTGGTGCATGGAGTTTCTCAGCCCACAGGTGTGTTCTCGCTGCTCGCTCATCCGTCTTCAAGGCGGAGCTCCTTGGCGCCATGAAGGAGAGTTATGCGGCAGCTAGTCCTATTGAAATATGTGATGTGGAAGCTGATGTGTTCAAGTCCTTGCTTCACTTCATATACACCGACTCGGTTCCTCCAGCGTTTGATGTGGTGATGGCCAGCCATCTACTCGTGGCGGCTGACAGGTACAACATCGGCAGGCTGAAGCTGATATGCGAGGAGAAATTGTGCGCTCACATCGATTCCAACATGGTGGCCACCACTTTGGCTTTAGCAGAGCAACATGGTTTCCATCGTCTCAAAGAGGCTTGTTTGCAATTCCTTGCTTCTCCTTCCAATTTCAAGGCTATGATGGCAAGCAACGGTTATGAGCATCTCACATCTAGCTGCCCATCTGTTCTGAAGGAGCTCATAACTAGAGTCCTGCCGTCTGAATGGAGCGTGGCAAAGGATGTTCTCATGACAATGTGGAAGTAATGCCCACAGTATTGTTATCATATATGTCATCCAAGTTCAGTACTACTAATTGTTATGCTACTTCTATGTGTATGGTTTGCTGGAACGTTTAGAACAAAAATGCTGCTAGCAACCATTTTGTTTTTCTTGCCAGAAAGAGAGTCATGTTTTAGTGGTTATGCATGCTAATTATCCATGTATAGTTGGATGGATGTTTCAGAACAAAGAATGTTAGTATGTTCATCCAATTCAATATATATATGTATATATGTTCAGACGAGCAGAATGGTACTGTACTTATCAATTGTGTATTAGTTAAATTCATCAGTCGATTAAAGCTGGACTCTGAGCTGGATGCAGAATTATTTTCATTTGCGTCGCGTGTCTCCATCTACACTGGAGTACTGGATACAACAGCGCGGCTTGGTTAGGCTATGACAAATTGACAATGCAAAGACCCCAGCCTAGCTTATTACTGGTAGAATCAGTCAACTCTGGTATGTTTTTGTTTTGTGGAGGGGAGTCACCTCTGGTAGGTTGTGGTGCATCACTACTAGATGTTTGTGTTACTTGCGTTCTGTACTTCTGTCAAGACATGTCTACTTCTGCACTGGAAACTGAAAAACTGAATGTAAAGTATGTATGCCGTGTCTGTGGAGCTGTGGACCTTGTGATGTAATTGAGGTTAAAAAACTAAGCAGAAAAAAGTCATGTAATCCTCAACCATTTAACTATCAATATATTTTGTTAGCTATTGTGATGGGGCATTGCTGGTAGTGCTGTGTACTTGTTATGCTGTTGAGGTTTGTATAGATTCTGTTTTAGGAAAATCGGTTTTAAAGGAATTGTAGGGGAAAACAGGATAAACCGTGTGCTTTTCTGTTGAGCACAACTGTTGTGGTTAGCTAATCAGATAAAGCGAGTGCTTGTGGTATGGATGCGCTTGTGGTATGTAAATCGCTCCAGACGTATTTTCTCTGCTGGTCGAGCGACCACGTCCGAATCTAGGCATCTCTAGCCAAATCCTTAAAAAATAGAGGAGTAAACGGTCGAGTACCCCGCAAAAAACGGCGTAGTAAATCTTAGTGGATTATATAACCCTCTATTTTTTGGTCGTTTCAAGCCAATCCCATCAATTTAGAGGAGTAAAATTTTGGTTTTGCCAAATTATTCCAATTGTAGTTACATTGCAACTGCATACTAGCACACATATAATACAAAACATAATAATTAGTGTTCAAACGATTCATAAAATTCATAGTTTAAAACCCGGATTATTCAAATTCAAACACACTGCATGGTTCAAATGAAGTAAATAACATGATAAAAGCACAACTACGAAGTGCTATGGAGATGCCACTGATACTCACCAAGATCATTTTGGAGCTGGGTATGAACTTCTCGGTTCCAATCGTATAATGTGCTTCGAGGAATGTCTGGATCCTATTGGGATCGTGCTCTGGCCCTATAGGATTCCCATTGGTGATGTACCGAAAGTTCTCACGCATGTCTCTCTCATCTTCAATGATCATGTTATGCAAAGATGATGCAACAACTCATGATTTGTCATAGAACCTTGGAGTTCCAATGCTAAGCATGGCCATGAACGATTGCAAAGCACTTCTGAAGCACACTAAAAGCTCTCTCCACATCCTTCTTAGTCGACTCTTGACGTGTTGCAAAGTGAGTTCTTTTGTTATCTTTTGGACGCGGAATTGTTTTGACAAATGTGGCCCATGGGGGATAGATGCCATCCGCAAGGTAGTAATCCGTCGTGTACTCACGACCATTGACCATATAGTTACGAGGAGGAGCATCTCCGGCAACAAGCCTAGCAAACAGTGGTTATCTCGACAGCACAATCAGGTCAATGTGAGAGCCAGGCAATCCAAAGAATGAATATCATGTCCATAGATCCTCTGATGCAACAGCCTCAAAATTGATCCTTGGGTCGTTGCAATGGCCTTTGTGCTGACCTTTTCACCCTGCATGACAATTCTTCCAGGTCCAGTGCATGCAGCCAACCGATCCTACCATCCTGGGTCATTCTCTTTCTTCACTCACTAACATAAGCCTATCGGTGTCTTCCTCGTTGGGGTGCGCTCAAGTACTCCGGCGCAAAGATATCAATCAATGCTTTTGTGAATCTTCGAACGGCCTCCAAGATTGTATCTTCTCCAATTCGTACATAGTCGTCAATTGTATCTCTCTGCATGCATTATTTCTAATCTTGAACCAGTCATCATACTTCTCTATGACTTTTGCAGTGGTCAAAAATAGACATGTGTGAATCCGAAAGCGGCGAAAATACTTCTCCGGATAGGACGGATTAGGATCAAAATAATCTTGGCATGGCCCTCCGCTCTATCATGGTTGAGTTGTATCCAGCCTAACTGCGGTCCTCTCCTTGGCAGCCGAATATCATCATTAAAAATCATGTCGCTGACAATTTTGAAGTCATCGTCATCTTCTTCCTCTTCGAATGATGATGAGTCCTCAAAGATCATCTATCTCAGTCTCTTCATCTTCAATTAAAGGACTCATTTCAGTTCAAAGGACAAAACAAAACGAAAACTCACCTAGGCAAACTGTTGAACACTTGCAATGTGGTGGAGGTGTACCCGCCAGCCGGTGACTTTGAGCCCAAACAAGCGGGCGGCAAGGCGTGGGGATGACCGACAAAGGTGCGTAATCACGGTGAGTTGCCGGGTAGCCAACGAGGAAGAAGATCTGATGCAGTTTCCGGCAAATCGGTCGATGCGGCAGCGGCGGCAGCTGGCAGACGGTTCGGACTCGGGCAGAAAGGCGGCGAGCTAGAGGCAGAGCAGTGGTTAGTTGCCGGCAGGTGTGCTGGCGACGATGCGGTGTGGTATGGGGAGGGTCAAAAAGTGTCCGCTCAGTTTACTCAGTCGGGTCAAGGCCGAGTATTTTTAGGCGTCCACAGAGACCAAGGAGTCAAAAATTTACACCTCTATATGGTTTAGGATTTCGGCTAGATGCCGATTAGCGGAATAAACAAAAAAATTACTACTCTAACTGGATTTAGGGGAACGGCTAGAGATGCCGTTAGTTATTTGTTGCTACCCGAAAAAAAAGTTATTTCTCGCCGACATAGGCACAAACTTCCATCGCGAAGAAAGAGAGGCACAAACTTGCACCGAACGTGCATGCATGCGTACACCATTATTATTATTTTTTGTATTCCTTACCGAGTAGGATTAGTATTTGCTCTAGTAGAGTTAGTCACCGAGTAGGATTCGTATTTGCTCTAGTAGAGTCAGTCACCGATTAGTATTTGCTCTACGTAGCTACCCTAGGCCTTTATATACATGTACACACCAGCGCTTGTAAGACATATCCCATTAGTTTTGAGTTAAAATAATCAATTAGGCAAAAGAAACGCCAATCGATTATTTGAGTGTTTCGCGTGGATACGTTGTGGTCCGGCCGGCCGGCAAAAACAAATAAGGTCCCGCCTGTCGTGTACGTGCTTGCGATCTCTAATTCCATGCCTAAGCTAGTCTTCCATCTTGCTCCAAGAATGGCAGAGGATTGCAAGATCTCTGTTGCCATGGTAGCTGAATCTGAGGAAAGGCCATATGCTCGGTCATATGTGCTCAAGGTAGATGGATACTCCAGAGCCAAGGTTCAACTCAAGAACGGCGAGTACCTGACCTCTACACCTTTCAGTGTTGGAGGCCACGACTGGGTCGTCAGCTATTACCCAAACGGTAGCAAGATTTGTCCCGATTACATATCTCTTTTTCTACATCTTCACCCTGCTCATGCCAAAGATGTGAAGGCGAAATTCACGTTCAGTCCACTTGGCGAGAACGGAGAACCGGTGCCTTCGTACACCCGTGCCCACGATATACATACATTCTCAAGGAAAGCTCCAAACTGGGGCTACCATAACCTGATGAAGAAGGCTAAGCTGGAAAGATCGGAGCATCTGAGAGATGATTGTCTGGCCATCAGATGCGATGTAACCGTCATGAAGGAGATGCTCGGCGAAGAAGAAACAACGGCTTCTCCAAACGACTTGCACCGGCATCTCGGTGATCTCCTCGAGAGCAAAGATGCAGCAGACCTAGCATTTCAAGTAGGCGGAGAGATATTCCCCGCTCATAGGTGTGTCATGGCCGCTCGGTCATCTGTCTTCAAGGCCGAGCTCCTCGGGGGCATGGAGGAGAGTTCTGGTAGTCTCATTGAAATTTGTGACATGGAACTGTTCGAGGCCTTGCTCCATTTCATATACACCGACAAAGTTTCTCCTATGATTGATGTGGTGATGGCCAGTCATCTACTCGTAGCGGCTGATAGGTACAACATCAACAGGCTAAAGCAGATCTGCGAGGAAAAATTGTGTTGTCATATTGATTCAAACATGGTGGCAACCAGTTTGGCTATAGCTGAACAACATGGTTTCCATCGCCTCAAAGAAGCTTGTTTAATGTTCCTTGCTTCTCCATCCAACTTGGAAGCAATGATGGCAAGCAACTGTTATGAGCATCTCAAGTCCAGTTGTCCCTCTGTTCTCAAGGAGCTCATAGCTAGAATACTCCCGGCTGATTGGAAAGCGGCAAAGGATATTATCATGGCAATTTAGTAGTAATAATGTGTCTGCTACCATCATCCAAAATTTTAGTAATAATGGTTATGCTACTTTTCCATGTGTGGTTGCAAAAATGGAAGTGTTAATCCAAAATGGAAGTGTCAATCATCCAGTATGTTCAGGCAAGTAGAATGGCATATTTTTTCTTGTGAGAAAAGAGAGTATTATTTGATTATCCATTGTTTGCCCATCAACCTGCCATACCTGCTCATCACCTTGCTTTGTGTATTAGTTGATTATTGACAAATTATTTCATCCCCCGCAAAAAAAAAGAGAAGTTACTTCATACAAGTCCCAGGTTGCTGCAGGCAAGACAACCCGGTACTTGGGGGCTACATATGTGGAACATTCAACTTATGACTGGTGACTCAGACGAACAGTCCAGATTTCTCTAGAGTTGCAATATTTATATTGAAGCAAGTCTTAAAGTTATCACTACGTTCCCCTCTTAAGACTTGGGGGCTACAGGTAATATGGATATGAGGAACCAGACGAATATATCAAACCAAGTCAATTGATAATAAGGGTTATTTTTTCTTCAAGGAGCCAGCGTCAGTGTATTGATATGACAGAGTTTCAGAATTTTCAGAATTTTTAGGAGCTGGTCAACTGGTCTTTTTGAGTGAGCCGGTCCCTTTACATATTCTTATTTCAAGAGTTTAGCATGAATAAATTCAAAGCTAAACTGGGGGCTAATGTCGGAGATATTCCCCACGACCAAGACCCGGCTCATAAGGATAAGCCGCCCTAAGGCTTAAGTCATTTCTGGGTTTAAGTTGCCCTGACGTTAAGTCATCTTTGGACTTAAGCGTCCCTGGTGAGACCCGGCAGGTGAGACCCGGCAGGTGAGACCAGACAGTTATGACCTGGCAGACGGTTAAGTCCCGGAGACGAGTCCCTAAAGATGAGTCCCTGAAGACGAGTCCCTGAAGATGACTCTTGAAGATAAACCCGGCTGTAAGCCGCCCGGCTGTAAGCCGCCCGGCTGGATATAAGAAGCCTGGGACTCAGAAGCCCACGAAGAGAAGCCCGCGAGGGGAAGTCATAATAGGTTAAGTCTTAATCCGATTTAGACTCTACATGTAAACCGCCCCTTCAACTTATATAAGGAGGGGCGGGTCACCCCAAGAGGGTCAAGTTTTTTAGACGTCTCAATAGACAGGTCTTAGACAGACAAGTTCAAGTCATTAGAGATAGACAGATTAGAGGCTCTCGAGATTAGAGGTAGCAATACGACACCCTTGTAATCGAGATCATCCTCATCATCCATACACACAAAGCAGGACGTAGGCTTTTACCTCCATCGGAGGGGCCGAACCTGGGTAAACTCGCGTCTCTCGATTCCGACCAACCCCTCTCAAGCCACCACCTAGTTGCGATGGCCTCATACCTAAGTTCTCTCACGAGGACATCTTGCCGTGACGAAACCACGATACAACCGGTCCAGCTCTATCTACTTGACATGCTTCATTAATCATCTGATCAACTCCCAAACACGTTTGGCTCGCGGACACAAGAACAGAAGATGCTTAATATCCTCCGCTCCTGCTAAGCAAATAGGGCATTGTCCACTAACTTTAATGTGTCGATTTGCCAGTACCGCATGACATGGAATGGTGCCATGCATAGTTCTCCATAAAAAAAAATTGCAGGAACCTGAAGCGACCAGATCATGTCCCAAATAGGGTGAGGATTCATCATACCTTGCTCTCCTCCGTCATTTAATCTTTGTCCAAACCGTGCCCCCCACTCAGCATGATAGGCTGATCTAACTGGGAAAATTAATGTTTTTGTCAAGCTCCATGCCGCAAAATCTGACATACCAAAAGTTGGCAATGGAATAGACAAAATCCTTTGTTGGTCTATAGGCCAGAACATTTGCTGGATCAGTTCTTCATCAAAATGATTAGTAGCCGGGTCAATCAAATCACATGCCTTCGATATCAAATTCTGACCCCTTCTAGTAATAACCTTTCTTGATACACAATTTGGAATCCATTCATCGGTCCAAATATCAATCGTGTTGCCATCTCCAACCCTTCAAATATGCCCTAGTTTCAAAGTTTTAATTCCGGAGAAGATGCTTTGCCAAGTAAACGAGCTCCCCTTTTTCAATTCAGCGTTTAGCAAGTCTCATGTAGGAAAGTATCTTGCTCTCAGCACCCTAGCACATAATGAATTAGAATATTCCAAAAGTCTCCATGCTTGCTTAGCTAAGAGCGCTAAGTTGAAGCAATGTATATCTCGAAACCCCATTCCTCCATTCTTTTTTGGAACACACATTTTCTACCATGAAAACCAATGCATCTTCCTTTGATCCACGTCATCTCCCGACCAATAATGCGCCATCGCGTCAGTTATTCCTTTAGACGTTTGTTTAGGAATTTGGAAGACGGACATTGCCTAAGATGGTATAGCTTGCGCAATCGACTTTAGAAGCACCTCCTTTCCACCAGTGCTCAATGTCTTTTCCTTCCATCCAATAATGACTTTACATACTCGGTTATTAATGAAGGCTCTTAATTCGCAAAAAAAAAGGATTCCGTACTTTTGTGCTGATCGAGCACATATTTCTTTGGTCGAGACCATGTACGAATCTGCCAGCTTTTTTTTTCTTTTGAAACTATCTGCCTAGCTAGTTATAGTTATATAATAAATATACTACTAGTATTATGTTGCAGACACAGGCAGAAATTTCCATCGCAGAAAAAGAAAAGACTTCCATCGCAAAAAAAAGAATAGGAGAAAAAAAAGAGGCACAAACGCACGGAACGTGCATCTGTAGCTCTGTGCACCAGTATTCCTTACCGAGTAGGATTAGTAGTAGTAGACCGATTAGTATTTGCTCTAGACCTTAGGCATTTATATACATGTATATATGCGAACCAGTCTGTGATTGGATGGTTAGAGGGACTGTGGTATTCCCAGCCCACCAGGGATCAAATCCTGGTGATCGCATTTATTCCTAGATCTATTTTAGGATTTTCGGCGATGCGCATTCAGTGGGAGGAGACGTTCCCGTCGACGACGAGGTAAGATGAGGTGTTCATAGGGGTAGGGTGTGCGTGTGTGCGTTCATAGGGGTGAGTGTATGCGCGTGTATATGAGCGCTTGTGTCTGTACTGTGTTCAAAAAAAATACATGCATATACACCAGCGCTTGTAAGACATATCCCGTTAGTTTAGTTATCAAAGAATCATCAATCAATAAAGCAAAAGAAACACCAGTCGATTATTCGAGTGTTTCGCGTGCATACATTGTGTTCTGTCCAGCGGCAAGAATCAATCAAGGCCCGGCTGTTGTCCACGTGCTTGTCATCTCTATCTACATGCATAAGCTTGTCTTCCATCTTGCTCCAAGAATGGCTAAGCATTGCAAGCTTTCTGTTGCCATGGTAGCTGATGAATTTGTGCATAGGTCATATGCACGGTCATTCGTGCTCAACGTAGACGGATACTCAAGAGCCAAGGCACTACTCAAGAATGGCGAGTACCTGACTTCTACAACTTTCAGCGTTGGAGGCCACGACTGGGCCGTGACCTATTACCCAAACGGTAGCGTGGTTTGTCCTGATTGCATATCTATTTTTCTACATCTTCAGTCTGTCGGTGCCAAAGATGTGAAGGCGAATTTCACGCTGACTCTACTTGACAAGAGCGGAGAACTGGTGCCTTCATACACCCGTAACCATGGTACACATAAATTCTCAAGGAAATTTCCAAACTGGGGCTACCATAACCTAATGAAGAAAGCTAAGCTGGAAAAATCGGAGCATCTTAGAGATGATTGTCTGACCATCAGATGTGATGTCACCGTCATGAAGGAGATCCACCAAGAAGAAGAAACAACGGCTTCTCCAGACGACTTGCACCAGCATCTCGGTGATCTCCTCGAGAGCAAAGATGCAGCAGACCTGGCATTTCAAGTAGGCGGAGAGATATTCCCCGCTCATAGGTGTGTCCTGGCCGCTCGGTCATCTATCTTCAAGGCGGAGCTCCTCGGCGCCATGGAGGAGAGTTCCAGTAGTGCTATCAAAATCTATGACATGGAACCTGACGTGTTCAAGGCCTTGCTCCATTTCATATACACCGACAAAGTTTCTCCTGTGATTGATGTGGTGATGGCCAGTCATCTACTCGTAGCAGCTGATAGGTACATCATCGGTAGGCTGAAGCAGATCTGCGAGGAGAAATTGTGTTACCATATTGATTCAACCATGGCGGCAACCAGTTTGGTTATAGCTGAGCAGCATGGTTTCCATCGTCTCAAAGAAGCTTGTTTACGGTTCCTTACTTCGCCATCCAATTTGGAGGCGATGATGGCAAGCGACGGTTACGAGCATCTAAAGTCCAGTTGCCCGTCTGTTCTCAAGGAGCTCATAGCAAGAATACTCCCGGCTGAATGGAACGCAGCAAAGGATATTATCATGTCAATTAGGTGATAGTGCGTTTGGTCCTGTTACCATGTATATTGTCATCCAAAATTTTAGTACTAACGGTTATGTTACTTCCCCATGTATGGTTGCATAATTATTGCATGTATGTTTCAGAGCAAAATGTTAATATCAATCATCCAATATGTTCATGCAACTAGAATGGCATATTTTTTCTTGCAGGAGAAAAGAGACTATTATTTGATTATCCGTTGCTTGCACATCAACCTGGCATGGCTGCCCATCCACCTTGGTTTGTGTATTAGTTTGATTATTGAGAAGTTACTTCATGCGTACATACATGGTTACATTCAACTGGATATTGAATTAGTATCATTCGTGTTCCAAGGTTTGCATATATTGTCTAGATGCTTCTGGAATTTTTCTAAAGAAAAATGGGAGCTTCATTACCCGCAGCTTATGTTCCAATTAAGAATATATGCAACCGTGTTATTACAAATCTGATAAAATGGGTAAAATAAAAGAAAGAACGAAGAGAATATATCATGATTGATTGCAAAACAAAATATAAACCAAATCAACTCCCTTGTAACCCCTTCTTGGAGCCTACCAAATGATTGTCCACACGCAACCGCAACTACACGGCAATGAGGTGTAGACAAGTCTAGTACATGTACATGCGAAAATAACCTGTCGTCGTTGTCACATACCGAAGTAACCGGACCGCCACGATCTTCAACCACCGAAGAATCCTTATGGGCTAGCTGCCCCGCGCTCCGGATGCGGCACGCCACGTTAGATCAGTAGCCCAACGCCTAGCATTGCCAAAAGCCTCCGCCAAGAAAGCCAAATAGCAACCTAATCACCGCTAAGGAATTGAGTGTCATACTGTTTTTTCTCTCTTCCCGGAGTTGATTATATTTGTTCGCAAAGCAGGTTGTACATAGTTTCTAGGTGCCCACAAACCAACCTAGTTAGTTAATTACTGGTTCTTTGTTGTAGAATTTGTCCATAACAAAACCACTTGACATTCGGTTTCAGAACACAACAGTCAAATATGTCAAAACTATAGTGCAAACAACACCAGAATACGTCTGTCTAGAATAAGACATGATAGCTCTCTCCCCTTCTCATTAGATAGGTTCCATATATCAGATTTTTGCCTACGTATCGCTAAGATATAGGTCAAGGTGGAGCGCTGGGTATACATGCATGTATGCACACGTGGATGCATCATCATCTACCTACTTGATGAGCCCTAGGAACTTCCTGATGGGGTGGTCGAGCGGGCCCATGACGGCCTGCCAGCCGACCATGGTCGGGTTCATCTCGTCCCAGAAGAAGAACATGTTGGGGTTGTCGCACACCTTGTAGACGGGTTCCAACGTCTCGGCGTCGACCTGCCCGCAGTACCCCTTGGGGTCCGTGCTCTCGCAGCACGGCGCGAGCTTCTCCCTGAATAGATTGGGGATGATGTCGCCGTCCCCGTCGTCGTGGTGGTGCCGGACGACCGTGCTGAAGGCGGCGTTGAGGTCGACCACCAGCACGTCCTCCATGTCGGCCAGCTTGTCGGCGAGGTGGTGGTTGTGAAGCGTGGCGGCCAAGTTACGCCGCTCGTTGCAGTGGGTGTAGTTGTTCGGCCTCGTCTGCGACGGCGAGCAGCCGATGGGGTGGAGGTTGTTGACCAGGACCTTCTGCACGCCGATGTCCTGCAGGCGCTGCACGTTGGCCACGATCTCCGCCGTCACCTTCGTGGCGAAACCCTCCACCTCGGCGAAGCTTTTGGTGTCGGCTGGGAGGGCGGCGTAGTCGTTGCCGGAGACGGCGACCAGGGCGACGGATTTTGATGCGAGGCGCTCTTGGTGGATGTCTCCGTCCTTGACGAGCTTGTGGAAGGTGTGGATCTGCCTGGCGAGCGTCTGGGTGTCCGGCACGTCGAACACGCCGGAGCCGCCGGCGGCGAAGTTCAGGCCGGCCCGGCCGACCTTGTGCGTGAGCCGGTGCGCCGGAGGGGACTTTTTCTGCCCTAGCATGAAGGCTGCAACATGCATGGGAGTACAAGAGAAGAATGACACGTCGGTCCATCAAGTATTTTACACGAGGCAAACACAGGGATCGATCTAAGTCTAAGATTTAGCAAGGAGACGCACATACGTACCGATCAAGTCGGATTGAACCAAGTTGTTGGAGAAGCGGCCGGATAAGCCGTAGGGAGGGCGCCATTGGCGGTTCAGCTCGGACCTTGGGTTCATCTTGACGAGGTTGCCGTTGTCGGCGAAGGAGTCGCCGAACACGTACAAGCTGTACCCGTTGTAGTCGTCGGAGTGGTCGTGTTGGTGCCCGTCGTCGCCGCTGTGCCCGTTATGGTCGTGGTGGTTGCCCTGCCCGGGCGCGTGGCGCCCCTTCCCGAGCCCCTGCGGCTGCGGCCGGGACGACTCCACGGGAGGAACTGCATGCACGCAGATCGATCAAGTTAAGCAGCAAAACGAAACATGAGCAGCCACCAATTAGAAGTGTGTGCTGACAAACGCGAACCGTCGAGATTGAGGAGGAAGAGGAGGAGGGCGCAGGCGAGAGGAATGGCCGCCGGTAGATTCATCCTGCTCGGCCGAACTGCGCGTGATGTGTACGTGCGTGGAGGAGGAGGAGCGAGCGTAGAGATGCGTACGTGGAGAGGATCAGGTGAGTTTTATAGCGAAAATCCTTGATCCACATGCGGTTGGTACGGGATGGGGCAACAAACTGATGGACCATTTGCAAGTTGTTACTTACGCCGGACGCCGCCAACCATGCCCCGAAGCTGCCTTTTATCGGTTTTGCTAGAACTCATCTAGATGAGAAATAGTTTGGTCTCATTCACTTTTATAGCCATTGGATGTGACTATAAGATGTGTGTGTGCTGATGTGGGTTGTAGTACTATTTTGTATCTGTTTTTGTTTCAAAGTGAATGAGACCAAACTATTTCTCATCTAGATGAGTTCTAGGCACTCCCGCCTTTTATACGGCTAGTAAAACGTGACGTTTCTTCTTTTTTTTTTGGACGATCTCACGAAGCTTTATTGAACTGTCACAATGGTTACAACGACGAACAAAAGATCATCGGTTTGGCCTAATCAGACATGATGTCCAACCCATAGATGTAAAGCATGTTTTGCTAAATTGTGAGCCTCGAAATTCAAGTAAGACCGTACAATTGTACGTCATTTACTTCTCAGGGCGTTGGAGAAGAGCTTAATCTCCTCATCCCGGGTCTCTCTGGCCTTTGGACGTTGGCTTGCGCTTGGTAGTAGAGTGTACCTTTGTTTAGGAGGTGCTTTGTGTTGAAATCGTTGTCGACAACTATTGGAAGGAACATCAACCATGTTTCAAAGGAACCACACATCAACTGGCAGGATCTGAAGAGAGCCCACGGATCCGAGGATAGAAACTCTCACGGATCCTTCGTCGAAGATGGATTGGGCGTCGCCGAGGTATGGACAGACTAGAGGGACCCGATTCCAACATGTCATCACCCCACCACCCTATATCGCCAGGGAAAACGAAAACCTGCAGAGAAAAAAAGTACGAACAGACTGAACCCCACTTCTCTTGCTGAGGATGAGGTCGCCAGATGGGGAAGATGAGGGCAGCCGATGCGTCGGCGTGGTTTATACACACTAAACATGGCAAAATTGTACATAAGATTTTGTAACGATTCACATGGCAACTAGAAATAGCTGTTATCTAAAAATTAATGGCAAAGTGTGTGAAAATTTTGATCTAGCAAACACATGGCAAATATAAATATTTTGTATGAACGTTCGTGTGACCAGGAGAAAACAGTTTCAAACTTTGCTATGTATTATAGGGAAGGAATTCCGATGTTTGCCAATGTGAACATTAGAACCTTTCACTAAAATGTGATGTAATTGAGGGCACAATTTTTTTTACAATTTCCGTGTGTCTGAACAAGCTTTTTGTAAAGTTTGCTATGTTGACCAAAACAAAAATTACAAGAAGTGTCATGTGACCAGTAGAAACCGTGTTCAAAATTTTCCATTTTTATAGGAAAAAAACATTTGTCATGTGGAAATTTTAGACGGTTATCTAAATTTTCCATGATTTAGGACACACAAATTTATAAATTGCCATGTGACTGGACAATTGTTTTTTCGGAAACTGCCATGTTGTTCTAAAAATTGCCATGTGACCAGTAGAAAAGATTGCCAGGTTACATATGGCAACCCGCATAAAAACGTATGGCAAAAATCATAAAAGTTGCTAGGATTAGAAATCCACAATGTAGATAGCAAAAGTAGTTCTAAAATTTAAAGCACAACTTCTCCCTAGGTGGTTTTGATAATTAATAACAACATATATTTCAATGGACTAATGTTTCCATCAAGTATATTTCAGGAAAGTTCAATGAATGGATTGGCAAAAGGATTGTGAGGAGATTCCCTAGATGCAAGGAACATCTATTGTCAACAAGCTTGAAGACTCTACATTTTACATTTTGTGAGAAATCACACCTTGAGTCCATAGGAAAGCCAATACTATTAAAAGGGGATGAGGTGTCTATGATGATCTGGTTGCTCAAGTGCTTAGATATTAGCCACCAAACATACACATGAAATTCTCCCACAAATATTCTGTCCAAAACCAAATATCCAAAATCGGTGCCACTAAAAATTTCCATTCGGCCCTACCGAGTTTCACTTAGACAGAATCCTAAGCCAAACCCTAGCATCTCGGTACTACCAAGTCTGCTTTTGGTCAAACCGAAACACGGTGACCAACTCCCTGGTTAGCCATTTTCGAAAATCGGAATTTCCGAGTTTAGTGAATCGGTCTCACCGAGATGAGGAGTTGTCCTGGCCAAACCGAAATCGGACGGACCGAGATGTATATATCGGTTACACCGAAAAGGCCAAAGTTGCCACATTTTGCACTAGTCGATAGGACCGAGTTTTTCATCGGTTTCACCGAGTTGGGCAATAATGTTGTAACGTTTGGATTTTTGGAGATGCCTATATATGCCCTTCCACCTCTTCTCTCTCGTAAAGGAAGCACTCAGAACACACTTACACTTGTGCCATCCATTTTTCTGAGAGAGAACCACCTACTCATGTGTTGAGATCAAGACCTTTCACTTCAACCATACTTTGGTTGATATGCACAAAGGTACCAAATCCGTCAGGGAATCTAAGTTGGATGTGCTACAAAGTCAACTTGACAAGTTCAAGATGAAGGATGGTGAAGGATTCGCGGAAATGTACTCAAGGCTTTCTCTCATCAAAATGAGATTGCCGGCTTAGGAAGTGAAGAGATGACCGACAAATTCATTATCAAGAAGATCCTTAGAGCCTTGGATGGAAAGTATGACACCGTGTGCACATTGATCCAAATGATGCCAAACTACAAAGATCTCAAGCCTACGGAAGTCATTGAAAGGATTGTTGCTCATGAGATGTCACTCAAGGACAAAGAAGAACTTCATACCAAGTCAAGCGGTGCATACAAAGCTACAAGTGACACTCCCGCTACTTCAAGTGACAACCTTGTTACCAATGAAGAAATAAGCCTTATGGTCAAGAAATTCAACAAGTTCTACAAGAGTAGAGGCAAAGAGAGAAGCTCCAATTCAAGATATGAAGAGAAGCGTTCCTCTAGTCGTGACCGGAATTGGTACAATTGTGGAAGGCCCGGACACTATTCCAATGAGTGCACGCCCCCCCCCCCCCCCACACACACACACACACAAAAGCAGAGAAGAGTCACCTAGAAGACGAAGCTCAAGAGATGAATCACCTCGTAGAGAGAGAAGGAGTAGAGAAGATCGCTATGAACGAAGACCCTCCCGGAGAAGGAAGGACTCGAAGAAGAAGGACAAGTACACCAAGAGCTACACAAGAAGAAACCATCAAGCTCATGTTGGTGAATGGGTTTCCGGCTCCGATTCCGACAACCAATCCGAGAGAAGCTACCACTCCAACTCTGACTATAGTCAAGATGAAGGTGTTGCCGGATTAGCACTCGTAACCTCCAACTCCTATGACATGTTTGATTCACCAAATGAAGGAAGTGGAAGTTGTTTCATGGCTAAAGGCCCCAAGGTATCACACCCCGAATACATTGACTTCAATAGTGATGAGGATGATTTACTAGGAGATGATGACTTGCTCTTTGATAAAACTAGTGATGTTAGTCAAAATGAACTTGATGATAATTATGCTAATCAAGATAAGTCGTATGATGATGATAAGAAGGAGATTGAGCATCTAACTAAAGAACTAAACACTCTTAAGTTAGCTCATGAATCTACTCAAGAAAATCATAGAGAGCTCTTAAGAACTCATGAGAAGCTGCGCTTCGAGAAGCTAAACTTAGAGCAAGAGCATGAGTTTCTTAAAGCTATCAATGACGATCTTGGAAAGAAGAGTTCTTCTTATCTTGCCAAACGACTAACCTTGTACACATTTGTTCCACAAGTTAAATCTAAGCAAACTAGTAACAAAGGCAAGAAAGGTTCTTCATCCAGTAGCAACAATACTAATGTTAAATCCAATAATGTTGCTTCTAGTAGCTCTATTGATTCCACTAATGATTCTCTTAACCAAGTTACACTTGAGAAAGAAAACGATTTATTGGAAGGGATTATAGAGAAAGGTGTCTACAAATTTTTTGCTAGATGTAAGCAATTTGAGGAGATTGTACGCAAGCATGGAGGATACCGGAAGAACCAAGGCATTGGCTACTTCAACGCTAATGGAGTTGAATGGGAAGAAGGTCAATACCCCAAGCCGAAGTTTGTTCCTCGAAGGGGGAAGTATGATCATACTATCCCCAAGGGAACAAAAGATCAAGATGACCTTCCACCACAAGACCACAAGTTCAAGGGCAAGGACAAGCTTCAAGAAGAGATTGACACATTTGAAGATGAATCCCAAGCCATGGTCAAGTGGGTTCCCAAGGCTACTACAAGCTCTACTTTAACAAGTGCTACTTCAACTCCAAGGATCCCCATCAAGTTGATGTGGGTCTCAAAGAAGAAGAACTAGAGAAGTTCTTGAGGGGTGACTCCGCCAATGAGATTCACTCACATTCGTTTTGGCAAGGACTATTTGCAATCAACTCCAACCTTATGCAATAGTTCAAGGATTCACACATTCCCTCATAGGTAAGCAATGGACAAGGTAATTAAAGAATCAATGGACATCATCTATTTGTGCTTCACTCCATGTCCATAGATATCCTTGTATTTGTTTCTTGTGTGGGACTAACCCATGTAGGTGAGAGGAGTACAAAACAACAAGGATTGCTCCCAACTCAAGATGATCTTCATCAACCATGAGCATCCACCACTACATCACCTACATGAAGTCTTCATCGACAAAACCCAAGGTTAGTTTGTCCCTCTTAGCGGGGATGTCACATCAAGGGGGAGCTTTACTCTAAGACTTGAGTTAAAGCATCTCATAAGATGTGACGACATTAAATGCTTTATGTAAAAGTGGTAACCCCACTTGTGCTTAAACGATGAGTATGACCTATGATCAAGTATTCTTACTTGGCTCCTAAGTCAATACACTCATATATAGATGACTCTGCCATCGCCAAAGTGCTTGGTAGATACTAGAGTAGTTGAACATGTTTTCCATGATTTCTATTGACATCTTTATGTGTGAGCATGTTGGTATGCATATCTTTCTCATTCGAGGATATCCAATTGTTGTTATTTGGCTTTTATTTTCTTTGGCCAATTGGATATACAAGAATGCCTAAGTACCTTCCTCTAGCTATCTATGCTTTCTTGTCTCAAATTCTATTCATGCTTCATCACAAAATTTTAGCAAGCACTTTTCGAACCCTCTGTGTGAGGAGCACTCGGAGTTCCGTTTCGACAAGAGCTGACTTCCAAAACCTCCCATGTGCAACTCGGTGTAACCAATTCCACAATCTCGGTTCCACCGAACCACTAGGGTTGATCAGGTTTTTGTCCTCGGTACCACCGATTTCTCCATCTTAAGAAACTCGGTGGCACCGAAATGTTTTAATTGGTGTCACCGACAGTAAGGGGATATATATCCAGCGGACCCGATTTTTGAAATTCAATCTTCAATCGTCGTCCTCCACAAACCCCTGTTCTCGTGCTCGTGTCTACGGACGTCGTAACCTCATCTTCGTGCGCCCTCGTCACCGGAGTTCCTCGCCGTCGACGGGAATCTTCTCCGCCGTCGCCGCCGTAGGAGATCTTCACCAAGCTAGGGTAAAGATCTCGCCCCTTTTGCGCTCATTGATTTTGATTCCTGCGCATTAGGTTTCGCCCATAATCTTACCACGGATTGCACTGCCTCCATCCTCTAAACAAATCTCGTAGATTAGCAGAACGAGAAAAATTAGGTTTAGGGTTCCGCAACCTGCATTTCGGTATCACCGAGTGGAAAGAATCGGTATGACCGATTTAGTTTTTAGGGCTCTGAGAACTTTCTCGGTGTGACCGAGGTATTCTATTCGGTGAAACCGAAAAGGTGACCAAGTCACTGTGTAAGAGGGAGTCTGTCTCGGTAGCTCCGAAAATTGAAACTCGGTGGAACCGAATTACAAGTTGCAGAATTATGAAACTACATTTTTGAGTTGAAACTTTCAAAAACTTCTGAATTTTGTGATGCTTATCCCTTCTGCTCATCTATATCTATTCACAGGGTCGGTATGTCAGGCTCAGATGACAGTGACAATGACTTCAGAGAGCAGAGTGTTGATTTGGATGCTGGCACTAGCCCAGAAGCTAGTTCTTCATCTTCAGAGGATCCAGGCACCCCCAGTTCTCATGGGTTGCCCAACGCTGCCACAAGGGCCAGGAAGAAGCTTAATTCAGATGAGGAGGACTCAGATTTTGTGCCAGAAGAGGTTCTAGCCAAGAAGCAACAATAAAAGAAAGAAAAAGCTGCTAGGAAATCTGCCAATGAGGTCACTTCTGCTAAGTGGCTAGTCAGGAAGGAGTATGCCAGTTCTGAAGCTGCAAGAGCACCAGAGAGTGCTAGGGCTGCTATGACTTCAAAGTCCATGCCCAAGAAGGTAGGCCAGAAGAGAGAGAGAAAGCAGACTGTTCGTGTTGTTGTTCTCCCCTCCACTCCAGAATATCTTGATGAAGAGGAAGAGGAAGAACCGGTTGCAAAGCCTCCTCCCTCCAAGAAGAAGAAGCTGATGGCTGATGCAATGGCTAGCCAGGCTGCATCCAAGGCCAAGCCAACATCTCCCAAAAAGCCATCTACCCCCAAGCCAAAGAGGACAACCAGGGATATACCTATTGCTGTGAAGAACAAGAGATCTTCCACCATGGATGAAGAGGAAGATGTTGCAGTGTTGAGGAAGCTGAGACCCCATTTTCCTGAACACAATGATGATCACCCAATTGATGAGGACATGAAGAAGAGAAAGGACACTAGACTGAGGAAATGGAGAGTTGATGATCCATATGCCATAAGGAGGAGAACTGTTGTAGATGCTCGCTTTCACACCAAGGAGCAGCAAGATTTTTATGAGATTGTCTTGTTAGACAAGAGTCCTACAGTTAGTGACATGAGATATGTGGACTGGAAGTACATTGTAGATAATGCTGACTACTTTCCTCATGTGCTAGAGAACTTCAAGGCCATTGATATAGATGCATTTGTTGGCAGAGAGTTCACTGCATGGAATGATGAGATGATCATGCAGTTCTACTCTACAGCTCATTTCTATCCAGATGGAAGGATAGTTTGGATGACTGAAGGCACTAGGTACCAAGCTACAGTTGATGATTGGGCTACCATCTTAGGAGCCCCACAGGTACAAGAGGGAGATCTTGATGTCTATACTGAGGCCAAGATGAGTCATAATTCCATCGCCAATATGTATAATCCTATCCCTGCTGCTTATTTCAAGACTCATAAGCTTGGCTCTGACTACTTTATGCAAGCTGGATTACCCACTACCAACACCATCGTGAGATATACTTTGATGCCAAAGTCTGGAGATGACAAGATGATTAGGGATTACTCCATCAACATGCTGCATTAGGTAGACACCCACACAAGATTCTGAGTGATGGATTTGATTGTTGGGACAATCAAGAGGACAGCTGCTGATCAGAAGAGATCGTGTGGATATGCTCCATACATTCAGATGCTCATTAATTCCAAAGTTGGAAAGAGCCTATATGCACTTGATCATCCACACCTGCCACTATTTCCAGAGTTCGAGGACAACGTTGTGGTGATGGACCCTTCTCTTCCCACTTCAGCTACTGCACAGGCAGAGGCAGAGGCAGCTAGAGCTACTAGTGCTTAGGTTCCTAGGACGAAGAGCGATCAAATGTCCTATCTTATCAGCTCTCTCCAAGGGATCGAAAAGAATGTGACTGAGATCCTCAAGAACCAGAAGAATCTTGAGAGGATAATGGAGACAAAGTTTCATGCTCTAGACAACAAGGTTGATTGGCTGACAGTGACTGTTGATACGTCTCCAACGTATCTATAATTTTTGCTTGTTCCATGCTATTATATTATCATTCTTGGATGTTTTAGAATCATTTTATAACAACTTTATATCATTTTTGGGGACTAACCTATTGACATAGTGCCAAAGTGCCAGTTGTTGTTTTTGCTTGTTTTTTACTTCGCAGAATATCAGTACCAAACAGAGTCCAATCGCGACAAAACTTTTTGGAGATTTTTTTTTGGACCAAATGACACCCAGTGGGCCAAAGAAGTGCCAGAGAGGTGGGCCGTGAAGACCACAACCCACCAGGGCATGCCAGGGGGCCCCGGCACGCCCAAATGGGTTGTGCCCTCCACGGGGCCCCTCTCCACCGCCTCTGATGCCTATAAATTCTCAAATATTCGCAAAACCCTAGGGGAGTCGATGAAACACAATTCCAGCAGCCGCAAGTTCCAAAACCTCGAGATCCAATCTAAACACCATCACGGAGGGGTTCATCTTCCTCATAGGTGCCTCTCCGATGATGCGTGAGTAGTCCACCATAGACCTATGGGTCCGTAGGCAGTAGCTAGATGGCTTTCTCCCTCTCTCTTATGATTCTCAATACAATGGTCTCTTGGAGATCTATTTGATGTAAACTTTTGCGGTGTGTTTGTTGGGATCCAATGAATTTTGAGTTCATGATCAGTTTCTATCCATGAATATTATTTGAGCCTTCTTTGATCTCTTATATGCATGATTACTTATAGCCTCGTATTTCTTCTTCGAATCTTTGGTTTAGTTAGGCCGACTAGATCGATTTTTCTTGCCATGGGAAGAGGTGCTTTGTGATGGGTTCGATCTTGCGGTGTCCTTTCCTAGTGACAGAAGGGGCAGCAAGGCACGCATGTATCATTGCCATTAAGGATTACAAGATGGCGTCTATTCCTACATGAATAGATCTTGTCTACATCATGTCATCGTTCTTACTGCATTACTCCGTTTTTCCATGAACTTAATACACTAGATGCATGCTGGATAGCGGTCGATGTGTGGAGTAATAGTGGTAGATGCAGGCAGGAGTCGGTCTACTTATCTTGGACGTGATGCCTATATAATGATCATCGCCTTGGATATCGTCATGACTATTTGATTTTCTATCAATTGCCCAACAGTAATTTGTTCACCCACCATGCGCTATACTCATGAGAGAAGCCACTAGTGAAACCTACGGCCACCGGGTCTACTTTTCCAACATATTGCTTTCAGATCTATCTTTTTGCTTCTTTGTTTTCAGATCTACAAAACCAAAAACCCAAAAATATTTAGTTGACGTAGTGAGTGGAACCTAATTATCTGTTTCCTTGAATACCAGAGTTGCCTTTTCTAGATGAGAAAGCCAACAATTTTGCAAGGAGTTGATAATTGCACTTGAAGTAGTAAGTTTAAAGACAGTTGAAACTTAATGGCACCGTTTAACCAAGCACTCTTGTAGCTTCGAAAACTCCGTATTCATTGCTGCACTTTTTATTTGCCTTTTCTATTTTGTGTTCTTGATAGATCTATCTCTCCTATCTATCACTACCTAATCTATCTTTTTACCGTAGAGAGATTGACAACCTCTCTTTCGCGTCGGGTTGCAAGTATTTGTTGTTTGTGTGTAGGTGCTGCTTATTGGTGGTGGTGATCCTCCTACTAGTTCGATAACCTTGGTTTCATAACTGAGGGAAATACTTACCTTCGCTATGCTGCATCATCCCTTCCACTTTGCGGAAATACCGACGCAGTCTCAAGCCACGTCAAAGGAACTTCTGGCGCCGTTGTCGAGGAGGAAGCAGTCTCTTCTACGTGCCTATCTCAGGCGCCGAGGAGACTCCATCATCATCTACCAGGTTCCTAATCACAAATCTCATCTCCTTGCAATTACATTATTTGCCATTTGCCTCTCGTTTTCCTCACCCCTCTTCACCAATTTGTTGTTTTATTCGCCCTCTTTTTCATTTGCCTTTTTTTTTCTCACCGAATCTCTTGCCTTGTTGTTATGGCTAGCGCTACTACTCCCCCTTTGTCACCAGATTTTGTAGTGCTATACTTCAAACAAAAACAAGGGGAAATTTTGAAAGATGCCTGGTATAGGCTAATGGAATCCTATCGTATCTCCAATCTAAAGGGAGATGCAAAAAATTTGCTTAGAAATTTTACATCGGATTGGCTTTGCATCATAGAGAGCTTTTGGATTTTGCCTCTAAAGGGAATTTTGTTGAACTTGATGCAAATGCCACTTATGAAGTTTTGGAAGGGATTTTGGGGGTTCCTCCATCAAAAAAGGGGCTTACTTTTATACAAGAGGGGGTTCAAATTCTCGACAAATTGGGTGACTTACATAAGCACTTGGTAGAGTTACAAAAATATCACGAACCCCTCAAACATATTAGTGGGAACCTCAATCGCTTGAATACTTTGATTACCCTTTGCAACAAGTGTTTGGATATTTTGGATCTCAAGATGGTTTCTTCTCCTGAAAATTTGGGGAAGTGTAAAGAGGCCCCCGGATTCGAGAAGGCCCTCACAAAAGTGGCCAAAACCAAAGATGACAATACTTGAATCTATGTGTTATGCCTAGCTAGGGGCGTAAAACGATAGCGCTTGTTGGGAGGCAACCCAATGAATAAATAAATTTTTGCTTTTTTCCTTTCTGTTTTTGAGTGTTGACACAATTATGCCTCTGTTATGATTGTGTTTTTATGGTTTATTTAGTGTTTGTGCCAAGTAGAACCTTTTGGATGATTCATAAGAAGAGTAGAAACGATGCTAAATCTGAAACAGAAACTTTGCATCCAGTATTTGAATTTTCATTTTTTTATGGAACGTGATCTTGAACTGAAATTTTAACACAGTGTTTCTATACAAATTCTTTACGTTGTCCTAATTTTTCAGAATTTTTAGAGTTACAGAAGTACGGTTAGAGTACAGATTACTACGGACTGTTCTGTTTAAGACAGATGCTGTTTTCGTTGCATTGTGTGCTTGTTTTGATGAATCTATGGGTTATATTGAAGGATATGAGCCATGGTAAAGTTAAAATACAGTAGGTATAATGCAATAACAAAATATGAATGGTTTTGCAACAGCACCTAAAGTAGTGATTTGCTTTATTATACTAACGGATCTCACGAAGATTTTGTTGAGTTTTGTGTGATTGAAGTTTTCAAGTTTTGGGTGAGATCACGATGGATGAAGGAATAGGAATGACAAGAGCCTAAGCTTGGGGATGCTACCGCACCCCCAAGATATATCGAAAGAGTAACAAGCAACTAAGCTTGGGGATGCCCCCGAGTGGCATCCCCTCTTTCTTCTAACAACCATCGGTATTTTACTTGGAGCTATATTTTTATTCGTCACATATCATGAGTTTTACTTGGAGCGTCTTGTATCTTTGCTTGCTTTGCTTGTTTGATTTTCCTTTTTATCCTTGCTGTACACACCTATTTGGGAGAGCCAAAATTATGCTATGATTTGTTAGAATTGCTCTATGTGCTTCACTTAAACTTTTTGAGCTATAGAATTGCTCTAGTGCTTCACTTATATTTTGTTGAGCACGGTGTGCTTGGAAATTTTTGTAGAAATACTCTCATGATTCACTTAGATTAATTTGAGAGATAGTAAATTTTGAAGAAATCCTCTCATGCTTCACTTATACCTTTTTGAGAGAAGAAATCTTTATGCTCATGTGCTTCACTTAGATTTGTTTGAGCTTGTCAAAAAATCAATAGCAATATATGAAACTAGTCCCAAAGTGATAGATATCCAAGGAGGATATAATAAAAAGTTTCATGAAGATCATTGGGCAAATTAAACTTGATTCCTTGTAATAGTTTTGAAACATGATGATAGTAATATGTGAGTCATGTTAGTGAGTAATTATGCTTGAGTAGGAATATTGGTGTTAAGGTTTGTGATTCCCTATGCAAGTACGAAAGTCAATAGTTATGCAATGAAATTACATCCTACTTGTGGTGCATTATTCGGTATTAGTTATGCTCAATGCTCACTTATGTGAATTTTCGTTTCTTGGTTTGGTTGCTTCTCAATCTATTTGCTAGCCTCCATTTGTACTAAGTAGAAATACTACTTGTGCATCCAAAAAACTTAAACCAAGGTTTGCCTTATGAGTCCACCATACCTACCTATATGCGGTATTTCCATGCCGTTCCAAGCAAATTTGTATGTGCCATCTCTAAATTTTCAAAATAAATTTTCTCTTTTGTGTGCTCATACCGCTCATGAAACGGTGGGGAGTGTCCAATATTTTTCCATGCTAGATGTGTTATTCTCAAGATGAGTGTTTATTCACTTGTCATTGCACGAGAGTGCGGCGGTAATAGGGATGCCCATTCCCGAAATGAAAAAGAAAAAATATTTACTTTATGTTATCAAATAATAAATTCCTTGGAAAGTGTTGGTATGGAAGGCAACCGTGGATACTGCCCGCCATGGAAAGTGAAAGTTTGGTCGAAAAAGGAATAAACTTTATTTTCTGTTTGGGAACCGCCTATGATGTATCTAGCATGGAAAGTATTGTGAGCTACTTTGTCGTTTTCGTTGACAGGAAAAGCATGCCACCCAAAAAAATTCTCTCTCAATTTAAAACTTTGAGTTCTGGCACCTCTACAAATCCCTACTTCCCTCTGCGAAGGGCCTATCTATTTACTTTATGCAATTTTTGTTTTTACTTTGAGTCTCCATCTTCTCTTATAAAGCACCAACTAGGGGGCACTATGATCGTACTTGAGCATTGGGTATAGCTAATATTTGAGTGTGTTTCATGAATGGATCAATGATTGAGCATGATGGGCTAGGGATAACTTTCTTTAGTGTTGATATTTTGAAAGACATGGTTGCTTGTTGACATGCTTGAGTATTGAAGTCATTATGTTAAAACTAGACTATTGCTTTGAATCATCTACAAGTCCAAATGTCTATGCTATACAAAAGAAAAGAATATGATGAACATGTTAGGCAGCATTCCACATCAAAAATTCTGTTTTTATCATTTACCTACTCGAGGACGAGTAGGAATTAAGCTTGGGGATGCTGATACGTCTCCAACGTATCTATAATTTTTTCTTGTTCCATGCTGTTATATTATCATTCTTGGATGTTTTACAATCATTTTATAACAACTTTATATCATTTTTGGGGACTAACCTATTGACATAGTGCCAAAGGGCAAGTTGTTGTTTTTGCTTGTTTTTTAGTTCGCAGAACATCAGTACCAAACGGAGTCCAATCGCGACGAAACTTTTTGGAGATTTTTTTTGGACCAGAAGACACCCAGTGGGCCAAAGAAGTGCCAGAGAGGTGGGCCGTGGAGACCACAACCCACCAGGGCGCGCCAGGGGGGCCCCGGCGCGCCCTGATGGGTTGTGCCCTCCATGGGGCTCCTCTCCACCGCCTCTGATGCCTTCTAATTCTCAAATATTCGCAAAACCCTAGGGGAGTCGACGAAACACAATTCCAGCCGCCGCAAGTTCCAGAACCTCGAGATCCAATCTAAACACCATCACAGAGGGGTTCATCTTCCTCATAGGTGCCTCTCCGATGATGCGTGAGTAGTCCACCATAGACCTACGGGTCCATAGGCAGTAGCTAGATGGCTTCCTCCCTCTCTCTTATGATTCTCAATACAATGGTCTCTTGGAGATCTATTTGATGTAAACTTTTGCGGTGTGTTCGTTGGGATCCGATGAATTTTGAGTTCATGATCAGTTTCTATCCATGAATATTATTTGAGTCTTCTTTGATCTCTTATATGCATGATTACTTATAGACTCGTATTTCTTCTTTGAATCTTTGGTTTAGTTAGGCCGACTAGATCAATTTTTCTTGCCATGGGAAGAGGTGCTTTGTGATGGGTTCGATCTTGCGGTGTCCTTTCCCAGTGATAGAAGGGGCAGCAAGGCACGCAGGTATCGTTTCCATTAAGGATAACAAGATGGGGTCTATTCCTACATAAATAGATCTTGTCTACATCATGTCATCGTTCTTATTGCATTACTCCGTTTTTCCATGAACTTAATACACTAGATGCATGATGGATAGCGGTCGATGTGTGGAGTAATAGTGGTAGATGCAGGCAGGAGTCGGTCTACTTATCTTGGACGTGATGCCTATATAATGATCATCGCCTTGGATATCGTCATGACTATTCGATTTTCTATCAATTTCCCAACAGTAATTTGTTCACCCATCGTGCGCTATACTCATGAGAGAAGCCACTAGTGAAACCTATGGCCCCCGGGTCTACTTTTCCAACATATTGCTTTCAGATCTATCTTTTTGCTTCTTTGTTTTTAGATCTACAAAACCAAAAAACCAAAAATATATTGCTGCACTTTTTATTTGCCTTTTCTATTTTGTGTTCTTGAGAGATCTATCTCTCCTATCTATCACTACCTAATCTATCTTTTTACCGTACAGAGATTGACAACCTCTCTTTCGCGTCGGGTTGCAAGTATTTGTTGTTTGTGTGCAGGTGCTGCTTATTGGGTGGTGGTGATCCTCCTACTGGTTCGATAACCTTGGTTTCATAACTGAGGGAAATACTTACCGTCGTTGTGCTGCATCATCCCTTCCTCTTTGGGGAAATACCGATGCAGTCTCAAGCCACGTCAACTGTAAATGAGCTAAAACAAGAAGTGGATGCAGTGCCCAGTCCCCACTCCAGTGATGACAATGGTCCTCCTCTCCGGCACAACACTTAGTTCAAGAGACAAGCCAGAACGTCTGCCTTGCCTGCTCGAGAGTTGAGGCCTTCCTCATCAGCACCAGCTACTGCTCTTTCAGCTCCTTCTGCACCTTTAGCGTCTACTCCATCATCTCAGAGGACTTCAGCTGAAGCATTCGCCGACGCCCTTCTTTCGACTCCTTCAACGGCTACCAGAGGAGATCAAGCCCAGAGAGACAATTAGCTCTACATACTTTGAACTTTTTGGTAACTTGTTGCCAAAGGGGGAGAAGTGTATAGATCATAGGGCTTCGAGAGAGAGTGTTTTGTCTTTTGGTTGCTCTCTTTGTTTTAAAAACATTTGGTTTATCACTTCGCTGTTCTTAAACTTGGTTTTGTTTGATCATACACTTGCTTGATGATGCTACTATTTCCTATCCCTGTGATGTTAATGTTATGATCATTCACTCATTTTTGGTGTTATGTGCATTGTAATCCATTCATATCATTTATGCGCACCACCAAGTTGTATGTGACATGAAAGAGTTACCCACACTCCTAATCGATTGGGCATTTGCATTCAAACGCAAATTTTTAAATACTGCACAAATTTAGGGGGAGCTCTCGCTTATCACATACTTCTCAAAGCGACGATGCTACTCATTGTTTTATCCCTATCGAAGCTTTGATCTATATATATG
Source organism: Elymus sibiricus (assembly GCA_039707655.1). Lineage (NCBI taxonomy): Eukaryota > Viridiplantae > Streptophyta > Magnoliopsida > Poales > Poaceae > Elymus > Elymus sibiricus. Next base: position 441,961,613 of record CM077671.1, read on the forward strand.
TTCTCATCAATTACCAAAAAGGGGGAGATTGAAAGCACAACTTCTTCCTAGGTGGTTTTGGTAATTATTAGCAATATATATTTCATTGGACTAATGTTTCCACCAAGTATATTTCAGGAAAGTTCAATGAATGGATTGGCAAAAGGATTGTGAGGAGATTCCCTAGATGCAAGGAACATCTATTAGCAACAAGCTTGAAGACTCTACATTTTACATGTTGTGAGAAATCACACCTTGAGTCCATAGGAAAGCCAATACCATTAAAAGGGGATGAGGTGTCTAGGATGATCTGGTTGCTCAAGTGCTTAGAGATTAGCCAGAAAAAATACACATGAAATTCTCCCACAAATATTCTGTCCAAAACCAAATATCCAAAATCGGTGCCACCAACAATTTCCATTCGGCCCTACCGAGTTTCACTTAGAAAGAATCCTAAGCCAAACCCTAGCATCTCGGTACTACCTTGTCTGCTTTCGGTCAGACCGAAACACGATGACCAACTCCCTGGTTAGCCATTTTCTAAAATCGGAATTTCCGAGTTTAGTGAACCGGTCTCACCGAGATGAGGAACTGTCCTAGCCAAACCGAAACCGGACGGACCGAGATGCATATATCGGTTTCATCGAAAAGGCCAAAGTTGCCACATTTTGCACTAGTCGGTAGGACCGAGTTTTTCATCGGTTTCACCGAGTTAGGCAATAATGTTGTAACGGTTGGATTTTTGGAGATGCCTATATATACCCCTCCACCTCCTCTCTCTCGTAGAGGAAGCACTCATAACACACTTACACTTGCCCTATCCATTTTTCTGAGAGAGAACTACCTACTCATGTGTTGAGATCAAGACCTTCCACTCCAACCATATGAATCTTGATTTCTAGCCTTCCCAAGTTGATTTCCACCCAATCAACCTCTTTTACCAAGCCAAATCTATGAGAGAGCGATTGTGTGTTGAGGAGACTATCTTTTGAATCACAAGAGCAAGGAGTTCATCATTTTTACCACATCTATTACCTTTTGGAGGGTGGTGCCTCCTAGATTGGTTAGATGTCGCTTGGAAGCCTCCTTCTTCGTGTTGTGGAGTTGAACCAATAAGTTTGTACGGGCAAGGAGATCGCCTACTTCGTGAAGATCTACCCATAGTGAGGCTAGTCCTTCGTGGACGGAAGTCATGATGGAATAGACGAGGTTGCTACTTTGTGGACCCTAACGGGTGGAGCCCTCCGTGGACTCTCGCGACCTCTACCCTCCGTGGGTTGAAATCTTCATCAGCGTGGACGTACGATAGCACCACCTATCGGAACCACGGGAAAAATATTCGTGTCATCAATTGCGTTTGATTCTCCTCTTTTTACCTTTACTTCCATGTGCATGTCTTTACTTTCCGCTGCTATACTCTTAGACTTGCATGTGTAGGGTGTTCTTGACTTGCTACAATTGCTAAAACTTGCCAACACTTAAAATTGGGAAAAGGCTAGTTTTTATTTTGTCAAGAAGTGTAATCACCCCTCCTCTAGACATACTTCGGATCCTACAAAAATAAGTTGCCATGTGTATCCCTTGAAATTTGTCATGTTCAAAATTTGTGGAAACACACTCGATCAACAGACAAAAAACAACAATCCAGTAGTCTTCCCCCACCACCACTAGCTAAACATAACCATGTCGAACCCCCATCTATTCCACCAACCAGGCGTCGCAGATTGAGAACAACGCAATCCCCGCACCCCACCCCCCCTCTCGCTAGAGAACAACTAAAACAAGGTGTGCGCCTCCTCGTGGCAGCACGGCTGTTGATATGCGCAGTGCAACGTAGATGGCCTATCAATGCTCTCTCTCTCTCTCTCTCTCTCTCACACACACACACACACACACACTCTCACTTTCTACAGGCAAAAAAGCGTGGAAATCAAAGACGACAGGGAGACGGTTCGTACGTCGCTGGCATGGATGACGGAGGCATCACATGCATGGTTGCAGGACAGAAAACGCGCGGCGACGATGAGCAGCCGCGGCAAAGGTTGGTGGTGATGCGGGTGGGAAGAGGACAACATGGTACCCCCCGCCATCCAACCCCCCCTCCCCCCCTATGTTTCTTGCCAGCACAGGATCCTCGTCGGAGATGGTGTGCGCGGGGGAGAGACTCGCGCCAAAGCTAGAGGTGGCACCTACACAGAACTGAGGTCGTGACAAATGCAATCGAGCAGCGTACCCCGAACCAACAACAAAGGTGCGACATGAAGGTTGAACGAAAACCGTCGGTGGGCGGCGGCGAAACAAATCACTTGGGGAGGGGTATAAGGAAACGTCGGGACATGCAGAGAAGAAGGGGAATGGGAGAGAGCACAAGCGGAGGTGATGAGACGAGCATACTAGACGAGGCGACCCGCATTGTTGACACCACGGAGCGAACGGTTTGTGACGATGACATAGCGACGCGCCCTACGTTGAGATTCTTGCGGCAAATCTGATGGCCCTCGCCGCATTTGCATGTGATATATTCCTAGGAACGTCAGTTCTATATGATTTCTGTTAACACAAATGTTTTAGATTAATTAGATTTGAACCGTTATAATTCAGACCCACAAAATCAATGGTTCTAGTATTGTTTATTTTTCTGTGATTAACGTGATAATTCTTAGGGAGCCTATAATTAGTTTAGTAAAATAGTTTTCTCATCTGATTAATTTTTTTAACACATTCGAGTTACCACGGACCTGCAAAAAAATCCATGATAGTTTTCCAACCTCGTGACATAAATTTAAGACAACCCATTTTAGTAGTGCATCGTGGGTGCCGAGCGCACTGCATATAATGGCGCACACCTTATACATATATTATCATCGTTGCGTATAAATCTTGAGGGAGTTTTTTATGCTTTCCGCGGAATGGACGCTTGGGGGGGGGGGGGGGGGGGGGGGGGGGGATTGAACACCGGTTAATCATGGCAGTAGGATGAACAGTTGAGTAGGTGTGACTGAAGGACTTGCCCTCATGAATTTTATGCTTGCATGCTCCATCTATATAATCTCACCTGGTATCTTACTCCGGTTCTTGCAATGAACCTCCTGGAGAAAAAACTTCGAATTTGTACATGAGATAGTGGAGCAAAACCAAAGCCAACGTTACATCGTTGCATTCTTATGCCTTGAGCCTTATTCAAGTCTAGCGGCGGAGCGATACACATACCTGCGTCTATGGTTTGTACATTTATGCAAAGCCTTATTCAAATCTAGCGGGTAGCTGCATGTCTCCGAGCCTTATCTCCATCAGAGGGAGGTGCACCCCTCCAGCTGGATGGAAGATATGATGTCGCTTCCCTCCAGCTGGAAGATATGATGTCGCTGGCCAGGTCGCAGAAAATGTGAAAATTCGGTTGCATGTTGTTGCCGATGAATGTCGTTTCATCCCGGCGGTAGTAAATTGCCGAGACTCCAGCATTGATTTTGCCCGATTTCATCCAGTTGTACATTGATCATCAGATTGCAAATTGTTCAAAGATTGTAGATTGTAATAGTTGAACTTCCTATCATTACTAAAAGTGCTTCCTTCAATATTTCAACGTTCAGAGAAAAGCAGTCAGCTGTCCACATAAACCGCCTGCGATGGTGCCACACTCGCAGTCGGCTCATAATTTTTACGGTCGGTCCCAACAAAAGCTACCTGGGATAACCCCTTACACAGTCGATTTTGGCATCGACTGTGGTGGCCTATTATGTAGCGGTGTATGCGAGTAGCAGTGCAAAACTTGCTCCACATTCCACATTTGTTTCCTTTCTTTAAGAAAGGATATCTGTATATACATGCATAGCAAAATGAGACAATGTGTATATACATGCAGTCATATGGTGCAGCTAGTCTTCGCGCTCATCTGCCCCATTTAGTTTACCTAAGAAAGAGGCCAGAGCATCAACGGCGATGCAAGACAACACCGTCTTCACAGCCGAGCTAACCTCGTCTGAAATGCATGCAGACTACCACCATGAATCTTGACTGCGATGGTGCAGAGCAGCAGAGCTTTATTACAGGAGAGAGCAGCGTGGTGTGCGGTCAACTGGAACTTACCTTCTGATGGGGCCTCGGGGTGCTCTTCTCAGCAGCTCAACCATGCACCGCGCCAGCCAATGCCCAAAGTTAGCTGCAGTTCTCATCTTGTCTCCTGGTGATCGAGTTCACGCCAGGATCTGACTATCTCTGAGTGTAGAAGCTCAAGTTTTTCAATCGACTTTAGTTAGACCATTATCGGCATCTGGTGATCCATCTGGAAGGAGGCCCAGGAGAGGAAGAGGCAGCAGGGAGCTGAGGTTGCAGATCACGATCAGCAGAGCCAGATTGTCAAAGTTGTCCCTTGTGACACCCAGAAACTGGGTTAGGCCTGCGCCCACCAGACCACCTGCGACACTTCCCGCGTTTGAAATGGACATCAGGGTGGCGAACAGCGTCGCTTCCACTCCCAGAGGACACAATCTCGCGGCCAACACCAACACGGGCATGAACGAAGCCTACAAAAAAAAAAAATTGGGCATCATCAGTGTTTACATCAGAAGACTGTAATTCTAAATGTGAAAAGGGACAGAAATGGCACAGTTTAAGTACCAAGATTATGCAAACACTTAGCCCTCGAGTTAACTAGTCATTGCAATAGTGTTTCATACCTGACCAAGGACTGTGAGGATCAAGGAATCCCCAATGGAGAACCATTCATCACTTATCCCCAGCTTCCTATTGAGCCCAGTGACAAGCAGAACCTGGAAGTGCAAAGACACTACTTACTGCTAAGCATGATTGGCCAACAAAGAATAGTAGGACTGCTACAATAAGTAAGCAGAGAAGAGGACCTGTGTCATTCCAAGGACAGAACCTAAAATTGTTGTCACAAGAAAGATTTTTCTTAGTGGAACTGCCTTCAGGAACGAATTATATATTCCGACGCCCAGCAAGGATGCAACAGATGTAACGAGTGTGACACGCCCTAGAAACTCTGGAGTGAATCCAATCTTGTTTGTGCTGAAATTCAATAGAAAGTAACATAATCAGCCAGTTTAAAAGATGTCGATCACACAAAATGATAAGGTACATATGTACAAGCAAGTAGCAGTTTACAATCCTGTTCCTTTTTATATTTAGAGTTTTATACACTGGCATTTTAGAAACTTCGTGTTTTTCTTCAGAATCCAAAAACTGTGTTTACAGAATATAAAACCAGGTCTAACAGAACAATCCATAGCAATCAAGTAGATCAAATCATCGAGTCTGTTGAACATACACGAAATAAAACATGGCAGAATCCGACTGTGGTGTAGCTTGCCAAAGGAATATGAACAAAGTAGGCAAGAAAATGTTCGGTTGCTTTACAGCAGTCCAAATCTGCCTGATCTGCTGCTTAGAGCTTTCAATCAATCCTGAACTTGAAAGTGAGATGGAATGTTCCTCGGAACGCAAATGCTGTTCATTTAGAAGAACTGCAACCGCAGATGTCATCAGGGGTAAAAATGCCGTAACACCAAAGACAAACCTGCATTTAGTGAAACACCTGATCAGCGAACTGTAATATGCAGAGGTGTCATTAGCTTTTACAGAGTTCCTTTGCACCAAGGAGCAAACCTTACACCATAAGTATCCACTAGAGAACCACTGAAGTATGCACTCACAATTGCCCCAAAGGCTGAGGATCCCCAGCACAGTGACTGCAGAGATCCAGATGTACTCTGTGACTCACCTCGAGCTCTCTCAACAACCATAGAATCAACCACCTGCAGTATTTTCAGTTAGTCACAAAACGAACTATGAGTACTAACACTAGTATCCTGACATGGGTCAAACACAAAGATGAGCTCATGAGGTACAGAAGGAGATTTTTTTTTTTTTTTTTAGAATATATTGCAGTTACTCTTTCTGAACTTTTGACAAGTGAGGCCGATACTGACTTGTGTTCTTTGAACAACGTATCAACATTTAAAAAAAATGGATATAAGATCTATGTTGAGCTCCTTATAGTTTAAAAATCATGTCAAAATATATTCAGAGCATCGTGAATTACATAGTCCTCCTATTAACAGGCTATGTGTCATGATAGCATGTGCATATGATATATTGTCCAAACTTTGTCGAATAACTGCTGCTCCACGGGATGACCAGAACATAACAGAAATGATAGCAAGTTATGTTTCATTTGAAAACCGGAAAAGCATTGGATCAGATCATCCCTTTATGGACCAACTCGAGCTGTACCCCTAAAGGGGGCTATAATTTTCTGAATGTCAACTTGTGAAGGTTTAAACAAAACTGAATAACTAACTACTACACCAGCATCATTGATGATCGATTCAGAGAAGAAGAAAAATATTGTGAAATACTTTTTCTGCTCTCACTTACAACATCAGAGAAGGCAACTGCAAGAGATCCAAGAATAATAGAGAGCGCTGCACTGTATTTATCATCCACAATTGTTGCCATCAAACTCCATGAAATTGCTCCAAGGAGTCCTGATAGAATGAGGTATGACCTTCTTCGATATCCAAAGAGAGGGACGGAATCACTGCATCGTAAATCACAACAATATAGTGTCACAAGTACATACAACATAAAAGAGCAGCAGGAATGAGATTTGATGTTTCGGTGAGACCTGATAAAACCATAAAGAGGCTTGACCAACCACGGCAAAGCTGAGAAACCAGTTATAACTGCAGTCTAGATAACCGGAACCAAATTATTCTCTGTGCCAACAGGTATTGCCCAAGGCTTACAACGTTAGCGGAAAAAGAGCTTCTAACAGAGTGATTCACTGGATGCACTCATGCTGTGCTTTTGCCCAACTGGAACAAAACCATGCATGTCCAAAGAAACTTGAGAAAAAATTATAATTATATAAGGAAAACAAAGATGGTGACGGCCATACCTCTGCTGGATCAAGCTGAAGATCATCTTTTAAGTAAAAGCTGACAGCTAGTCTGGAAAGACCTAAAACTCCTTGCACAAAATAAACAGTGGCAACAGCCACGTTATCTGGGGACAAATCCACCCCGAATGCTTTGGTGTAACCTGACTTGGACTTGCTACTGTATAAACCATCTGTCCCGCGTTGATTGTTTTCCCATTTTGCAAAATCTCCATTCATAGTGTCCCCTTTAGTCGAAGTTGCCTGATATCTTGGCGTCGCACTTCCTACAGTAGGTAATATAACAGGAATGATGGTGCATCTCACAAGAGTGTCGAAAAAGTAAGTATTACAAGTAGATTTGCCTAAGAACTACCAAACAAAAACAGCAGGTCCAATGATAAATTACACCAGTCACCAACTCAGTAGGCAGGCAAGATCTGGAAATTAGGAGCATGGGCACCGTGTTATAATGAACATTATGCTAGGCGGCATGCCACCCACGAGGAAATACGGCAACACTTCTTCTAATAAGTTTATGCTACAGCTGCAAGGACCATTAAGCAGGCAAGGCAAAGAGGAACAATCCCCATTTATTTGATGGCTCAACATAACACAATTCAAGTCAGCTACTGTAGATAACAATTCTACGACTATGTATTCAAGAAGGAGGCAAAAAAGTTAGTTCCCCTGCACGAAACCAGAGGGGATCTATCGATCTATGCATAAACCGCAAACATTCAGCAAGCTAATAAGTCAAAATTCATAGCTGTGGCACCGCAATACATGCTTTCGCGTGGTTTTTCTCTCCCCTCTCGTCGCAATCCAAACCTCCCTCCCCGAAATTTCCTCAACCACAGAACCACGCGCGAAATGTGCTAGAGATAAGGTCTGTCGTCAGTTAAGCTCGCGTGGTTCACCTGTCTGGCTGTCCGCGGAGGAGGCGGCGGCGCCGTCGAGTTCGACAGGTAGGCGAGGCGAGGCGGAGGCGTCCTCCTCTTCGCACGAGCCGCGGTCGCCGGAGCCGCTGCTGGTGGCGGTGGCGGGGGTTATCTCCGGCGAGCGGCCGCAGCGGCAGCGAGGTTCCCGCGGGCGGCGGCCGCGGTGCGCGGCCACTAGGTACGAGGACGAAGATGTGGAGGCGGAGGCGGCGGCCGCGGCGGGGCTGGGCAGCGGAGGCGACGGCGGGGGCAGCAGGAAGCTGCTCAAGGCCATCTGCATGCTTGCGGAGGGCTCTCTTTCTCTCCTCTTCCCCCGCGCCAAGCTCACAAGTCTCACCCTTTTTTTTTTTTTTTGAGAAAACAAGTCTCCCCTTCTCTCTCTCTCTCTCTCTCTCTCTCTCTCTCTCTCTCTCTCTCTCTTGGACTAAAGCGGCTCACCGCGATGGGCTCTGGGCCTTGGCAACAATTCTCCTACAAGTTGTTAGATCCCCCCCCCAAAAAAAAATACAGGTTGTCTTTTATTTTTAGGGGTTCCTACAAGTTGTCTAGAAAAACAATTCTCCTACAAGTCCCGAATTCCACTGGGCCCAAAAAGATGGTTTTTTCTATGCAACTGAAGAAAAAAAATCTACAGGGAACGAACCATTTGCAAATTGTCAAAAGGATTTTAGATCACATCGACGGAAGAAGATGTGAATGGAGAAAGCGTTCCCAAAAAAAAACCTACAGGTTGTCTTTTATTTTTAGGGGTTCCTACAAGCTGTCTAGAAAAACAATTCTCCTACAAGTCCCGAATTCCACTGGACCCAAAAAGATGGCTTTTTCTATGCAACTGGAGAAAAAAAATCTGCAGGGAACGAACCATTTGCAAACCGTCAAAAGGATTTTAGATCACATCGGGAGAAGAAGATGTGAATGGAAAAAGCCCACCCGACGGCAGCCATTGGTAGCTCCCTCTAGTTTCCCTTGTGTATGGAGGCCTATTTTACTTTTTGGGGCGAAAGAAATGACGGGTCAAAACTTAGAGTCATTTTTTTATTGTCATACATTCGATTTATGTGTCCTTTGGCGGTAACTTGTCAACGATGAGACAACATCATACGGAATGAAAGTTATATTTTTCAAACCTCTGCCCGGTGTGGATGTCATAACTAATTTGATTGACAACATTAAGGCAACTGCGTTTTTGCCTGATGACTCCGATCTTGTGGATTGTAGTTCTGCGCGTCAACCTATCTTTGTGGGGCGATGGCGGTGATGATGGTGTCAAACATGATCTCTCCTGTATTCTTTTCTCAAAGCATGACGATGAAGCAATAGTTCCTAGTACCTTGCAAGGCGTATGCTACACACTCGGCAATGTACCATTGCAAAATGGAAAACTAATAAAAATATGCTTTTATTTAACGTTCATATGATATGTACAATCCCTAGAAATTTCAAATCGATTTTGGAATACAAATGGAGAAAAAACTCATGTGTGAATTGTGTCGTTTTTTTGCTTTATCTTTTCTGATGTCATTCATGTCGATTTTGTCCTTTTGTTCCTTTCCCTATTATTTGGAATTGGGATTTGAAATTAGTAAGGCCCTTAACTGCCATCCAACGTTAATGCTTTCGCAAACCCATTATTGGCAAGGCTCAAAATCTATCAAATCCTCTTTTCCTCCCCTGTCCCTTGACCGCTAGGGCAAACTTTTCTCTCTAGTCTTCGACGGCGAGCTCTTGGATTCGCCTCCCATCTGTCAGCCACTACTGTGGCCGGTTGCAGGGAGGAGAATCCCGGTGCCTCTCCTCCGGTTAGTAGTTTAGGTTAGAATTTTTTAGTCTTTGCAGGTGCATCACTACTTCTTCGAGTTTGTTTTTCGGGTTCTGATCCTTCTCGAGTTCGTCCATCTGGATGTAATCGATGGAGCTACGATGTAGATTCATGTCGTCTTCTTAGAGCGGGTGACGAGATTTGATGTCAGGTGCTTCAAATCTATCGAAGGATTTAACGTGACGATATCGACTCTAAAATGCCGGTACTTAAAGGCACGTATACGAAGACTTTCCGGCTGTCATCGACAAGATCAATTCGGCCTATTTACCGTTGTTGGGCGCCAATTTTCGGGGAAGCACTCACCCGATCCATCCAAATCCAACGACGCCCCCTGCCTGCCCCCATCGCCCATCGGCCCTGGAGCTCCCGCCGCGTGCACATATTTTTGGGGGGTAAAACTAAAAAAAAAAGGCCTCACCTCAACCTTGCCTTTCTTCCTTTCCCTCTCTGGGCTCTTCCCCCCGCTCGCGGCGGCGCACCCCCGGACGGCGCGGCACCTCGAAGCGATTCTTCTCCCGGAGTCCTCCTCCTCTTCCTCTGCTCCACCAGGCCGGCGAGGAGCGGAGATTCGTCAGTACCTGCATTCGTTTGCTTTGCTGGTGACGAACCCTAGCCCCCCTTGGACTGTTCCGAGACTTCCTTTTCCTGTTTATTTCCTCTGCTTCGACCAGTCTATTTCGATTATTGCCTAGCTAGTTTCTCGCGGATTTGCCTGCTCGCTGGCGCACTACTGATAGAATCATACGAGTTTATTTTCCAGTAGGTCCGGGTTTAACTAGACCCCCATTCCCCTCAACGTTGAGGCAGCCCCTGTATCTGTATCCGAGCACGTCTGCAATCGCATTTTTAGCTGATAAATGACCAATTGGTTATCAGTTTCAGCTGTGAATATCGCGTCGTGGCCCATATGTACGCTAGAGCGAGTTTCGACCAAGCAAATGATGAATGCCTGGTGTGTAATTTGCTGTTTTGGAACTCTGCCTTGTACAGCAACATGCTTCGTTGCAGGCCCTTAGCAATAATTAAGCCTTTATTAACTAGCAAATCCTCCGGAAGACATCGTGTTAGGCGTGAGAGGAAACTAGAAGAGATTTTGTAACACGATAAGTTGACTGTTTGATTAAGGGACGTGTCTGAATAAACTGTGATAAGTCGGAACATCTCGTTTATGTTTGCAATGTGTGCTTTCGTTACTGTCACGTTGTTATACGAAGTACAGTGATATCAGTGTTTTGTATATTAAGTGCAGAAACTTTACATGTGCAGAACCACTATCGTCGTCAGCAAATTCAGAACAGTAGCACAGATCAAGGATAGTGCTCGTTCCGGGTTCACACCTAGCAGGGCAATATACTGCAGGTTGTGTAGTGAAGTGAAGGTCAGGATGCGGTTTGCGGTGACAAAAGTGTGCGCTAGTGGGGCGAAGGCTCGCGCTGGGTTGCTACAGATTGGAAGCAGCGGTGTTGAGACGCCAGCGCTGCTTTTGTCCACACGCAAGGGGCTGCCGGCGTTTATGTCTCCTGACCTGCTTTCCTCCCTCCCCCTTCCAGACTCCCTCCTCCTCAATGTCTGCCCAACCCACTTGTAAGCCCCCCACCCCCCTTCATTTCTTTTCTGTGCTGGTCATGTATTCTGTCTGACAAATTGCCATCAAAGAGCTAAAACCTCTCTGTTGGGATAGGATGGCCCCTTTCTTCTGAGTATTTGATTGACTCAATGAGTCTGGTCACCTTTCTTTTTGGTTTCACCAGTATTGAGGTTCCTCCATCAAAAACCATATCTAGTATTGGTGGTTTGCACCGTATGCTGGGTCTGCCTGATCATATCCTCGTAGCCGCAGCTGGTGAGTCTACTGAGTGTTTACCATCAAGTGACGCCACCAATAAATTTGGTGCATCTTTTGAAACACCTGCGGGTCGTAAACTGGTCGGTGGATGTAATCCTTTCTTCAACTTCCAAGAATACATATTTTGATGTGTGCACCTGAATTCAATTTTCTTCAACATTTTAGGTCAAACCATCAGACTATATGGAGTTGATTTCCTGCATGCAACCTAATTTGTGGGCAAGCTTGGCAGATGAGGTTCCAGCATGGGCTAATGAAAAACGCAACAAAACATCTGTTGAGCGAACATTACGCTGGCTTGACGCATGTATTGCATTGGATGCGGTATGATGTTAAGGTTTTTCCATCTGAACTTCTTTCCAGATTTTTTTATATGTTTCTTTTGCTAATTCCTTTTGAATTCTCAAGAGCAGAGCTAAATATAAATGCATGCCTAAGTGACACTTACATATTAATTTTCACGCTTAGTGAGCCCTTGTGACACTTAACTGCACTAGTAGTTGCCTTAGTTGCAAGCTTCACAACAGAAAAACTGCGAAATAAGATGTTATTTTCTATTGTAATACCGCTTTAGGGGCCCATGTGTTGCTTTTTTCTATATATATTGATGGAAATATTTCTTTTGGTCTTATACAGCTTTTATTTATTTTATTTTGTGTTCCTCACGATTTCAGGCTGCTGGGAGAAACTCTTTAGGTGTAGTTGTTGGGGGATCTAGTATAGAACAACGAAAACTGTGTGCCACTGAAGTATCGAAGAGGAATGTATCAGGTTAGTTTCATTTATCAACTCCTACTGCTAACCTTCACTGGTTTACTGCTTATTTACTCGTTCCCTTAGATGAGGATGAAGCCTAACCTTTTGCTCAGTTTTATACTTTCTTAATTCAGAAAATGTGTTGATGCTTATTTACTTTGAAAAGCCCAATGCATGCTGCTTCTACTGATTCTTTGTGGCAATATTGGATACAGGCTTTTGGATTGGAGGGTTTGGCCTTGGAGAGAGTGTTGAAGAACGTTGCAGTTTACTCAATGCAGTAACAGTGAGAAACATGTTCTTTATCTATTAATTATTACTGCAAGGTTGATGACATAATGCCCTTATGTAATTAGTGAAAGGGCATCAACTGTAGATGATCTTTGTGCAAAGTTGCTGCCCTCTTACCTCTCCTGCATTTGCTGATTCCTCAAGTGTAAAATTAATTCCACTTGTTAAAAAACCTGTTTCAAATGAAAACCTGCAAAACTTAAGACAAGCATATTTAAGAAACTGATATTGCATTTCAGATCTAGTCTAACGTGTCATGCTAAACATTCTTCGATTGACCTTGCTGAAATAAGTCTGACAACCTGTTGATGTTGCATGTTAGAGCATCAGGCTATTTTATGAGTTCTGATTTTTAAGATAGTGTTGAATGGTTACTATCATGTGGGGACAGTCACATCAACCTGTATTGTGTTGTAATGTTATAGCACCATGAAGACTTCAACCAAGAATTAGGTCTAGAATTGCCCCTGTGGCCCACCTCTCTCTAGCCTTTGGTTGCGGTTACAAGCTGAAGCTTTTTTTCATGCTTCCAGAAGCATTCTTTAAATTTTTTGAGAAGTGTTCTCTGTCTTGTGTTCATGCTGTTTAGCCTTTTCATTTCTGTTTCAGGATTGTTTGCCATTGGAGAAACCTCGTATTGTCTCTAGGCTTGGTCTTCCAGGTGCCTGTGATGCATCCTTTCTTTTCTTTTCTCAGTCGGCTTTTGATGCATCTTTGATGTGTTTATTTATTTAAGTTAATTTGATCATTATTAGTTCTTTTGTTGTCTTCTCTGCTCAACTGGGTCATGTCTGAAAGTTTTTGCTTTCTTTTTGGTCTCACCCATAGTGATTTATTACATTTTATTTAGTTTTATCATGACAGCATCACAATTCATAAGCTAGAGACTGGAACTGGTACAGTTACACTAATGTATAATCTATCTTAGAACATTAGTTGTATTCTGCACAGTGTGTTAGTAAGTAATGGTTGTTATTTTTTAGTAGATTGACTCGTGTTTGTTTTCCAATATGTTAAGCTTGTCCTAGCCCTTTCTGTCTTTTCCTTGCATTGGAACACTATTGTTGCATTGTTTTGTCTGTAGCCAGTTTGACAGGTTCAGTACTTTGTATGTTTTCCAGAGGAGGTCTTGGAGGGTGTAGCTTCTGGCATTGACCTTTTCGACTCCACGTATGCGAATTCATCTTGCACTGTAGCATTTGTAGTTCCTTTGGCTTGTTGATCAATTTTTTTTTCCATACTTCTGAAATGGCAGGTACATTTACCAACTTACTATGGGTGGTTTTGCACTGATCTTCCCCATTGACATGGTTGAAAGAGAGATGCAGGATGGTGCATTTGACAGTAGCGCGGGAGATTCTGCAAAGATTAACCTGCGTGCAACAATATATCGGTAGGTACCTGTTGTGCTGAAATAGCATGTTCTAGTGAAGTTCTATTTGAATTTTTGTTCATGGATGCTGACTAATGACTACTGTAGCCTACAACATGTTTCAAAGGATATATGGGAATTTACTACTTGGTTGAATTTCACTTGAAAAGTAGAAGCTGAGACAAGGTTCAGAAAACCACCGGTTTCCCCTACACATGTAAATATAAATTAGTAGTATCTTTACAAAATGCAACGAAGTATGTGAAGTACTGTTGGTGTGCCCTGATGTGAAAAGAAAAGCAGGGGCACTGATCCCAATTATAATTCTCAGTGCTTTACAGATGTCGAATGAACTTTACATCTGAACATAGAATCTGTTGATCCTTGTAAAGTGACTCATATGTTTGGGTATATATATTCCTTCAGGAAGGACACGTCACGGATAGTCGATGGCTGTGGCTGCTTCACGTGCCAGAATCACACCCGTGCCTACCTCAACCATCTGATCAACGTCCACGAGATGTTGGCTCAGATTCTGCTGGAGATGTAAGCCGAGTCGAAACCCAGTCATGCATTTCCACTGAGCAACAAGATATCACGGGCGAATGACTTGTTTTACCATTTTTTTGCAGACATAATACCCATCATTATCTCCGGTTTTTCCGGTCGATACGAGAGGCGATCAAGGCTGGAGAGTTCAACATCTTCTGGAAGCAGTTTGTTGAAAACAGGCGCTCCCAGATTGCTGCTGCTGCGCTGTAGACCTTAATTCATACAAGATCGGTCCAATTTGTGATAAAAATTTCTCAGTCAGCAGGTCTTTTAGGGTGGAGACTTTGACAGCGTGAAGACAGTTTGTTGTCAGGTTGCTCTGCCAGAGGAACCTGATAGGGTTAAGTGGATGCCCACCAAATCTGGGGTTTTTGCAGTTAGTTCAATGTATGCATACTTGATCACTGCGTTTTACGTACGGTCTTATGTTGGCTTGTACTCCCACTTTAGTGATCTAAAACGTCCTATATTAGTTTACGGAGGAATAGTTAGGAATCGTACCTAGATATGAAAAGTTTACAGAGAAACGTCCTATATTTTAGAGGAATAGTTTACGGGTAACCCCAATTTGGAAAGGAGGGGCTGGAAAGGAAATGATCTCCGGGTTTTGTGGGCGCTCTAGAGCCTAGAGAAGTTGTTCTTCACCTATCCTTTGGCTAAATATGTATGAAATGCAACAAAAGAGTGTCTCTTTGGGGATCTACTCTATGCCTGCAAATTCTAGTGAACTGTGTGTATAATAATACTCGGTTGACTGGTCATCTAGGGGTAAAGCACTGTTTTGGGACGGGCTACGTAAGCAGCACCAAATCGAGGCAAACTCTGAATACTGATATGACCCAGAAATAACAGGGGTCGCCCTCTCTTCTGTCAAGAGATGGAAAATTCAGCTACGATAGGTGCTGTGGACCTCTTAAGATGCTGCTGCTACTTATTGGCGCCTGATGGCGCGAGTGGGCGTGGCTACTTTTGCTCTGGGCCAAAGTTCGCCCTACCAAATATTCGGCCAGCCTAAACTCTGGCCATGGCTCTGCTTTTCTGTGTGATTTGGCCAGTGTCTGCAAGACAAATGAACTACAGAGAGCAAATTCGGCATGCATGATCATCATGCCAAAATTTTGCCAACCATCCAAACGAGGAGAAAAATCAAACATGCCCTCCTTCCAATTTCGCTTATGGGCTCCTTTTATATCGAAATAAATAATTTACTCCCCCCCCCCCCCCCCCCCCCCCCCCCCCCCGTCCGAACTAAATGGCGGAACCTCTATAAAACGTCCATTTTACATACCATAAAGGCTGCGTCAATTAATTCGGATCCAAGGGAGTAGTATCATTTTCTCTAAAATGTGCAGAGTATTTTCATTTTCATTTTGGACAAGGGAGTGGGCACACCCATGTGCAAAAGGGTCACTACATCCCCATGTTCCCAGCACACATAAGCATGTGCACCTTTGTTCTCTTCTTCCAAGTGACCAGCAGCACAGCATCATCATCATCATCTCTGTGTCTTCCGGCTCTGATGAATACCATCTTTTGTATTGGGAACTTTACAGAAGAAGCAGCAATACCCTCAAGTCTCAACTCTGAACTACAACACCGCCCGACCCGAGAGAAGCGCCAAACACGTACTGTATCGACTCCGGCAGCGAAAGCTCCACCCCACACCGAAGAACACGACGGATCTGAGACTGATAAAAGCAGCAGAAAACCCCCCACCCCCTCAACTACATCTACTAAGCAGCTATGGCGGCATGTACTGATGAAACAGGTACAGGCAACGAATGCTGGGCGCCCCCCTTAATTTTCACAGAAATGTACATGAGCCTTCGTCCTTGGGTTCATTGGATGACGCACACGCACGTCGAGATGCCCTCGTCGTCCATCGAGTCTCCGGATTCGCTGAAATCAGACAGGGGAAACAGTGTGAGTTTAATTAAGCAGTAGAGGAAGTCAACGATCAGCCAGCCATGAGAAGAAGCATAATATCTCTACAAGGTAAAGTCGCTAAAGGGTTCATTTCCGTACACGCTAAGGCCTATCGCGATAAAAGGGGCAGAAAAGAGGTTTGCTTTGTTGTTTTATTGCTTGCTTCAAGATAAGACCGGTGAAATAGGAACATCCTACTCAATTGTGAATCATCATGATATAGTTCCATGAAGCATTTTTTATTCAGAATTAAACTGTAACAAAAAGTTGCCACTTATCAAAGGTGAAAGCGAAATAACGAGGCAATCATTCTTGTTGCCAAGTAGTCATGATCAGTGATTTAACAGTTTGACCCGTAAACCACTACTGACAAGGAGTCCATGAGACTATGACAAGGCTATACCATGGTCTGAAATTAAGAGCATAACTAAAATGGGCATAGCCCCAGAATTGCTGATCATACGATTTATGCTATTATGCTTAGGTTGAAAACATGGCCTCAGAGGCTCAGACCACTTCGCTGAAACAATGCCCTCAACCACTTTGTTAAAGTTTAGAGGGTGGGCTTGAGAATCTAGAAGATTACTGATGCCAACACAATCTACATAACTAGCTGGCAACATTTTAAAAAGTCCAAGATAAATTTTAGGAATAAACAAAACTCATTTAAAATACCAAGTCCAACACATGTATAAAGTTGATCCTGTCATCTACACACGAAACATTAAATTTACTCCCCACCAAAACCAAGCATATAGAAATGCAGTGCATCTGAAGGATGTCTCTCGGACCGCCGGCGTAGTAAGACCTAATTATACGTGTCCGAAGTAAATATCATGACTGAGTCATTCCAAGTTGTAGTACAATACTGGGTGACCTGTCCCCTCCCCGTATCAAGAAGCAGATTTCTAGGAAGAACAAAACAATGTGAGACATCATCCAAGATAGATTAAGGAAAGCAGACGCGCATATGGCACCGGGGAATGGTTTCATTCGCGCATGTCAACGCTCGCACAACGCGCAATATGATTTAATATCCGGGAGGATCAGGTCGTTGTGCAAAATTTCAGCTTACTAAAATCGGAGCATGCAAAACATTCGCCTAGTTAATTGCAATGGTGAGCAGACACGTCACAGGACAATAATTCGCCCATCCCTGAATCAAACAGCACCCATAGAATCCAAAGTTGCAACAAGTTCATGGCTAGAGGAAGATGGTGGTATGGTATGTATACCTTGGCTCGAACTCCTTGACCTCGGTGAGATCCTTCCCCAGCAAATCAAGCCACTTCACATTGCCCTTGGGGGCGCACACGGCGTCGTCGCCGCAGTTGGCCTTCTTGAGGTTGCTCTTGGGTGGTGGCGCCGCCGCTGCGGCAATCGTCTTCTCGCCGTCCTCGTGCTCCTTGTGGTCCTCGTCGTCCTTGTCGGCTGCCGCCGGCGCCGGCGCCGCCACAACCTCAATCTTCTGGACCTGGGGCGGCTTGTCCTGGACCGGGCAGGGCGCGGCGGGGAGGACGGCGTCGGCGGCGGCGGCGGCAGGTGGAGCATCTTTGGATTTGGGGAGGCAGGGGATGTAGCAGAGGGGGGCAGCGCAGTAGCTCTCACAGTGCGAGAGCCTCATCAAAGTCGGGGAATTGGGGCAGCGGCAGCGGCACACCGGGAGCGCGGCCGAATCGGAACCCCGGGCTCCAGGAGCGCGCCACGCCGATCAAATCTGAGCCCCGGCGCAGATCGAGCCCGCCGCTCGAACTCAACCAACCAGCCGCCGCCGCCTCCAAGCAGCAATCTTTGTCCCCGGAGCAGCAGCGCCGAGCGCACGCGCGCGCGCGGCCACCACAGCAAGCAGGCGGAACCGGATCAAGAACCGCCGGACGGCGCGAGAGGAGGAGAAGGCAGGCGAATCTGCGGGTGTGCGGCGAGGAGCAAGGGAGGAGCGGCAGGGCGAGCAGGAACAGGAGCGGATTGAATCTTGCACTAAAAGGGCTGCTCCCCGGGCGCGGGGACCAGGCGGAGGGAGGAGGGAGGTGGAGGTGGGTCTCGTAGAAGAGAAGCCCCGAGGAAAGGAAAGGAAAGGAAAGCGGATGAGGAATCCAGCCGATAAAGATGGTGGCAGCGGCCAGCGGCGGGCTCTCCTCTTCTCTTCTCTTCTTCTTGCTGCAATCCTGCCCCACAGGCCACAGGGGGGGATCAAATCAAGCGCATCCAACTTGCAAGGCAACAAACGCATGAGAGGGAGATAATTGCGGCCTCGGATAAAAGAAAGAAGGAACGAGTGTGAATCGGCCGGAGCCAATGATGGATTGGGTTACTACTACCGGTGGCGCCCGGCGCATGCGTACTGGTACTGGTCCGCGGAGACGGGGATTTATTATGGTGGCGCTGCCTTTTTCTTCTCTCCGGGAGAGGGAGAGGGTGATAATCTATTGGTTGCCACCACACTGGAGTCGCTGTCCCAGGAAGACGGCTTCTCCGCCCGGTTTTTTTTTTTTTTTTTTTTTAACACGGTACATACGCAAGCGCTCATATACACGCGCATACACTCACCCCTATGAACGTACACACGCACACCCTACCCCTATGAGCACCTCCGAGAGACTGAGCCGGCATATCATCTTGAAATTTACGAAGTCACCGTAGGCACCTCGTCGTCGACGGGAACGTCTCCTCCCACTGAATGCGCATCGCCGGAAATCCTGAAATAATTCCAGGAATAAATGCGAGCACCAGGATTTGAACCCTGGTGGGCTGGGATACCACAGTCCCTCTAACCATCCAACCACAGGTTGGTTCGCGCCAGGTTTTTATTTCTACTAGATCATCGATGATGCGCGTTGCCGCATCCATCCATTTGCGATATAATTATATGAATTATGTAGATATGTGGACACACGAAACATGAACAGGTATATTCAGGGTATTTTGTGTTGGCTCAAAAAATTATAGTAGTGAAACTATATTGGAGCTTGATATTAGCTTTATAAGTTATTTTCAAATGTTTGAAGCAAAAGCGATAATCTTTGAAGTTAGATATCCATACAAAGCGCAATGGTAAGATTAGATATGCCCACAACATGAAGACACTTGAATAAAGATTGTAACATCAGGAGAGGTCATGTCTCAAACCCATTTCATCGCACTAAGAAAGCCAAGTAGGAATTTGAGCCCAATCAACGTTTGAAAACAAAGTTAGTACATCAGTCAAATATTATAGAGTTTCAAGCATCATAAGTGGTATGATAAAAACAAAGATATAATAATAATGCTTCACGTGATAAAAATATGAAAATTAAATACTTGAGATTCATTTCATGGGGTATTGAATAGTTTGTGAAAATTTTCACGGAGAGAACAGAAATATTCTGATGATGCTTCTTCTTCTTCTTCTTCTTCTTCTTCCTATGACGTTATCTTCAAAGGATATTTTTTTTTTTGACCCGTAAAATAATAATCCCTTGTTATCTTATATGTCGTTGCAAACACAAAATGGGCTATGCATGTCAAGGATATCAAGAAACTAGGATAGATCTATGAATGGGACACATACAAATTAGTCTAATCTCGAGGAATCACTTCAACTACAAAATTACAAAATATGATAATAAATTAGTTCGTATATTACTTCAATAACAATGATTTGCGTAGTGTTGCCGTCAGCAAGGTATAGCTGATCGTGCAAAGCATGGGAGAGCAGTTGTGGACGTCCTGTAGTACAGTTGCTCAGCAACAAGTTGTAAAGGGGAGAGGCAATGTATAGCCTCTCAACACAACTCTAAAAATCAAAAAGAAAAGGAAGGCAACCCCAACCAGCTGAAAGGGGTGCTGGACCCAAACGTTGTGTTTTTCTTCAGTTATTGCCTTGCTCTTCTGTTTTTCCAGCGAGGTCGAAACTGCTCCAGCGAGTAAATTCAGCCTCCGGTGAGTCCATCCCTTCAATCGGAGGAGAGTGTGACTAAGGAGCTGTCAATCGATTCAATATGAATTGAGAAAGATTTTCCATCATTGACCTTCAAAACTCATCAGATTAAACGAATTAGATTAGAGAAAATACGATACGGCATCTTATGTACCTTGCTGACTAAATGTTGATTCGAAGGACAGATAAAATTCATTGTGGGCGGCGAGCTCATCGACTCTGCCAAGAGCCAGCGCTCGTGGCGTGCATCCTGAACTTTTTATCTTTCTAGAATACGCATACATCCTGCACTTCTTCTTGGCCTAATAGTAAAAGACCGTACCAATTAAAAAAAGTCTTTGTAGAATGGAGATGTAGCTCACGCGTAATAGTAAGGTATCTATCTGCCTTGCCACTCTCCTAAATTGTACAGACTACAGTATACAGACATACAGTAGACAAGGAACTCATCTTGGAACTCATCATGAATATCTCTTCCGAAATTTTTTCCAGAACCAGCCTCCAATAGTCCCCAAACCAATATACCATAACCTACAGCAAAAAAGGGATAGAAAAAACAGATTTAGGAATTAGGACAAATCGGACTAATCAGATGGAGAATGGTAACGGTGAGAAAAAAAAATGCAGATAGCACCTTAGGAGTGCAAAATTGTACCCCGCCTCCACTGCTCCCCCATTAACCAAAACATATGTCAGCTTGACAACTCTGTTTATAAACGGAGGATGAAATTCCCTGCATCGGCCCTTGAGACCTTGTCCACATCGATTGTCTCGGCCGGTCGCCACTGCATCACCCCGCATCGTCTTGCTTCACACTGGCTCGCTCCGCATCGCCTGGATCCTAGTCGTCTCTGGTACACGCGCTAGATTAGATCGAAGCTTCTTCAGGAGGTTAAGCGACGGAAAGTATGAGTGAAAAGTGGTAGGGGGGGACGCACATATATATACACGTACCTACACCGCTCAGCAGCGGAAACGATCGGCACATCAGCCGCCATGAATGTGTGAATGGAAACTGAAGTGTGAATGCCTCTTTCAAGTTTCAGCGGAGCAGTTTCGATTAGATGAAGCATTGATCTCTCGGCTGGATCGAGCCGCCCATGCGTCACCCGCATCGCACGCATGGGCTGGATCCCCTCGGAAATCGATTGCCCGCGGCTGCTGCCATTACCTCGCCCTTACCTACACCTCCGCGGATTGGATCGGAACGACCCGGATCCCGCTCCTCTCGCTGGGATCCACCGGATGGAGCCGAATCGATCCCCGGATGGAACCGGCCGCACCGGCACGTGCGGCGCTCCCTCCTCTGTGCGACCGGACTGGACACTGGAGTCAACGCGCGACGGGAGGGATTGGATCGGGAGGATTAGTGAATGGCGGTCGGGTTTGCGAAGCCCAGCAGCGGGACTCCTTCGAATGGGCTGCTCGAAGGCCCAATACACCAGAGGCATTGGTTTCGGCTCGTGGAGCAGCAGCCCACAGGACAGACGGGCTAAATAAAATGGACTGCGCGGATCAGCTTCAGGAAGAACGTAATCCAACGACCAGAAACTCCTAATTAGCGAAATCCAACGGCCAGAAACGTCTAATCGCTGAGAGGGCAGGGATTAGGTGCAGTTTTACTGTCCTTAATTTCTTTTGACGTGTTTATTTATGTCATTTTTTTTATTTTTATGACAGCCACGCAATGGTCATTTCGTTCTCAACAGTGTGTTTGATAGTTACAGTCAAAAATAATAATAGTGTGGATCTTTTCTCTCTTGCATACAAAATCATGTTCAAAGTTTCGAAACTTTTTACTCTTTCTTTTTTTGAGAAGATGAAACTTTTCACTCAGGGGTTTATGCCTTGCCAAAGGCGTACGGCCCGAGACCCCTCCGGGCTCCCACGCGTTTGTGAAACGTCATGGCCGTGGGTTCTTGTGTTTCGAGTTTCGGAAATTTCAATTAGGGGTTGCGTCTTTGCGGCCGTTGGCCTGGAGCCCCTCGCGTGTTTCACGGGGCGCGACTATGAAGATCGAAGGATCATGACAGATGCGAGGACTATAGGGATCTAAAAGGTCCATTAGGGCCCTGCCACATGCATCTCATGGAACACCGAATCTTTTAGATTATGTTTGAAATCTCAGGGGAGTGAGAATTCAATTGGGGGGTTAAATCCTACAACTGCCGCCTAGAACCACACGCGTGTTTCATGGCGCGGTGGCTATGAACATTGAAGATCGCGACATCTATGAAGATCAAAAAAGGTTGAGTGGGGGCCGCTCCACGCGCTCTGTGGCCGTCGCCTAGAACCACGCACGTGTTTCATGCGGCGATGGCTATGGATATTGACGATCGCGACATCTATGAAGATCGAAAAAAGGTTCATTAGGGCCTGCTCCACGCGCATCTCATGAAACACCGGATCTCTTTAGATTATGTTTCAAATCTCGAGGGTGAAAAAAATCCAATTAGTGGGTTACACCTTGCAACTGGTCACCTAGAACCACCCGCGTGTTTCATATGATGCGGTGGCTATGGATATTGAAGATCACGACATCTATAAAGATCAAATTTGACGTAAAAAACATAAAAGGTTGACCGGGTCCCACTCTGTGTGCATCTCACGAAACACCGAATCTCTTCATATTATGTTTGATATTATAGAAGAAGAAAAGACGATTAGTTGTTACACGTTGGCGAGGAACAACCTTCCCTCTCCCTCGTGCTCCACATGTTCACATGATGACACGAGATGGTCATGTTTCTCTCTCGAGCTTTACTAGGCTTCCCCATTTCATGTTTCTGTTTTCCTCGCTTTGGAAAAACATACAAGGAAACGACTAAAGGCATCCCTGGCAAGGTTTGGTATCATGCTTTGATGTAGGCACAACGAAAAAAGGTTGATGTCACCACAGCGGCACCATCCCAGCAATGATGCACAATTAGTGTTGACCATTGCCACCTATGACAATAACTTACATGAGCTACTACTTAGTACTCTGTCTTTTGTGGTCAGAGGCGACAAGAATCACGATAGTCGACAGAGCAGGAAGTAGTGTGGCAAAGTGATTGCTTAAATAAGACAAGCATGAGGTCACTAGTTGCTACGATGGCGTCGATGGAGGAACAAAAGAGAATCAAAGGACAGGACTAGGTGCGACAACAAAGGATATGGGGTGTGACGCCCTGGATTAAGTGCTACAGTAAACTCTGTAATCAAGCTACAGTAATCTGAGGATTATGCTAATCCATGTGTGATCACTGTTGGAATCAAACTCGTTCGAATCCCTATGCAATTCAAAATTATTTGAAATGTGAAATTAAAAGTTTTACAAACTTCAATTTAAAAATCATGCTTAGGTTGCATTTATTCCCTAAGCTATTCTAAAATTGGAACCAACATTTTTTCATGTGGTTTTGTGCCTAAAAACTATTTTAACAGAGCCCAAAACAATTATTTAAATGCCCTTTTGGTTTTTGAAAATACCAAATTAATCCAAAGCCCCCCCAAACTTTTTGTAGCAGTACATAATATTGCATTGCAATTATTAGGCCAAGTGCCATATTTTACTAAAGTCATCTAGCCCTAAAATTAAATAAGTAAGAGAAAGATTTAAAACAGAAAAATAAAAAGAAAGGAAAAAGGAAAAGCCCCCCTCCCTCTGCCCTGGGCCTTAGGCCACAGTGGCAGGCCCAGGCCGGCCCAGCCGGTTCCCCCCTCGTCCCCAACCTCCCTCCTCCACCTGGCGTGGGGCGACCGAGCGCGGGCGTCGTCCCCGCCGGGCCAGCTCGCCGCCCGCGTCGCTACAGCGCCCCTGGAGGGGATAAGGCCGCCCCCGACCCCCTCCCTGGAACCCTAGCCCCCTCCAGATCCCCCTCTCTCGCTCCCTGCCTCCTCCCTCGCCAGATCGAGCGCCGCCATGTCCACCACGTAGCTGCGGCCACCGTGCTCCCTGTCCCTCTCCGTCAAGTCTTGGAGCTCCGCCTCGTCTTCCTCGACCCCCTGGAGCATTGGGTCGAGGCCCGGAAGCTCCCACGCCGCCGCCTGCGGTCGTCTTCTTCCTCGGACTAGCGAGCTCGCCGCCGTCGATCTGCTCCTCCCCATCGATTTTGGCTGCCCCGGGCCTTCTCGCCATCGCAAGTGAGCTCCCCCGCGTCCTCCTCTTCCTCTGTTTGCTCCCCTAGGCAAGCGTAGCACCCTTGCAACCGTACCCGAGCTCTGCTCGCCGCCATTGCCGACGTGCTCGTGCCGTGCGTGCGTTTGAGCACCCGTGCGTGCCACGGGCGTGCTCCGGGACATCCCCTGCTTCGATCCCGCGCGCTAGGTAGGTCGTTTGCGTGCTGGTTTGCTCGCTGCCATCGACGCCCGAAGCTCTCTTCCGCCGCCGTCGACGTAGCGCTCGCTACAGACCACCATTGCTCGCCCCGATGGCCGGAATGGAACGGCGGCAGCTCCAGCTTCTCAACGCAAGAAGAAGTGCTCGATTTGACCCACCGTAGATGAAATCCGAGCCACGCCGGTGATTCAGGAGCTCGCCGGAGCTTCTCCGGTGGCCGGACGGCGCCGCCGCCTACGTGGCCGGGCCGGGGCCACTGCCAGGGTCGCTGACCGGTGGGCCAGGCCGACCCTGTTGACCTGTTGACCAGGTCAACCTGCGGACTAGACTGGGTCCAGTCAATGGCAGGTGGGTCCCAGGCCCCCTGTGTGTATGACAGTGGGCCAGCCCTGTCATTAGCTAATCTGGCTAATTAGATTAATAAAAATGATTAATTAAACCCTAATGTCTCACTGACAGATGGACCCCACCCTGTTATATTAAACCTGTTTAGATTAAATTAACACTGGATTAATTCTGTGTCACTGACATGGGGGTCCCACATGTCAGGTTTGACCAGTCAACTGAGACTGTTGACTGCTGACGTCATCCTGACCTCATGCTGATGTCATAAATGTTTTTTCGAATTAATTTCATTCTGTTTAATTTTAGAATATTAATAAAACTTTGAAAATTAATATAAAATAATCCGTAACTCGGATGAAAATAATTTATACATGAAAGTTGTTCAGAAAAATCCCACGGTTCCGAATACGCAGTCCGTTCGTCCGTCACGTGCTCCTAGTATAGAGAACATGGAACTTTTCCATCGATTTCGTCTGTCCGGTAGTAGCCCGAGACCCGGAAAATATCGTCAGATATTCTTCCGATCCGTCTGCAATGTGTAATACTGCGTTAGTGCATGCCTAGCTCTGCATATTGCCATGCCATGCATCGTGATGCATTTGTCTGCTTTATATTTATTGTTTCTCCCCCCTCTTCTTACCGGTAGACCCCGAGACCGACGGTGCTGCCGGGTACGACTGCACCGTTGACGATCAGCCTATTGCCGCAGAGCAGCAAGGCAAGCAACCCCCCTTGAGCATTCCGATATCGCCCATTTCTTCCCTCTCATTCTTGCATTAGATTTTGCTACTGTATTAGCTAGCTCCTATTTCTGATGCATAGCCTGTTTTTGATAAACTGCTACCATACCTGCAATCATATCAACTACTTAGTATAGGTTGGTCAGTGAATCCCCAGTGACCCCTTAGTCCCAGTTGCCCCTGCTTCTTCATCGACGACTCGACGACCCGAAGACTCGAAGACTCGGTCAACCGACCGACGAGCCAGGCCCCTCACATCACCGCACACCCCTTAGTTGTACGACTCTACAGAGCTACTATCGAGTACCGAGGGTGACACCTCGTGAAGTACTCATGATGCTAACTCTGTAGTGCAGCTAGTCGGTCATGGTTATCGAAGGTGATTCCTCCTTCACCACTCCCGACGATGACTCTGTCGTGCAACCCCTCAAGTGTGGGACCCTCGAGGGTGATTCCTCTAGGTCCACCTTGACGGTTTCGTCGAGCGGGACCCCCTGAGGGTGATTCCTCAGGTTCCGTCTTGATGTTTTATACACACAGTTACTATGACCTGGTTACAGAAACATGTTGGTGATGGGTCAGCCCTGAGGGGTACCCACGGTTTGATGATGATGAGGCGTGGACGGGCAGGAGAGGCCCTTGCCACACATCCTCGAGACGGGGCGACGGGACCGCACTTCATGGGTCGCGCTTACCCCGCATTAATAAAATGCTAATGGGTTGGGTATTTGATCTGAGTTGGTCATTTGACCTTATACGCACCAAACCTTCACGTGGGAGAAGTTATGGGTACTCAGCGTCGTTGTATTAGCCGAAGCTCTTCGGACGTCAGCAATGGAGCGGCGCGCGCCCGAGTGGCCTGGACGGTACAGCTCTTGGACTAGAGTGTGCTAGGGCTGACCTCGGCCGCCTTCGCATCGTGCAGGAGCGCAAAGGGCAAGTGGGCCCATGACCCCTGGGCGCTTAGGATTTAGACCGGCGGGCTGGCCTCTCTGTTGAGCCTAGGTGGGGCGACGACGTGTTGATATCCCGAGGCCGGGCATGACCCAGGAAAGTGTGTCCGGCCGGAGGTGATCAAGCGTGTTGGAAATGCGGTGCACCCCTGCAGGGAAGAATTCATCTATTCGAATAGTCGTGTCCACGGTAACAGGACGACTTGGAGTTGTACCTTGATCTACTACAACTAAAATTGTGACTTATAAGTGAAATGAATGTTGGCTCCGGGATTGCTTCCTCGCAGGGAGTCGAGGAAGAATCTCTGGGCGTGGTTACTTAATAAAATTGCTACAATAATATGACTATATATGAGATACCAGTCTACTCTCTTCTAATGCTGTAAGATGCTGAAGATGCTAGTCTTCGATAGGACTAGGCCTTCCCCCTATTCTTGCTTTCTGCAGTCAGCCCAGATATAATCCCTTTCCTTGATACTGATGCATACTTAGCATAGTTCTGATGTCAGTCTTGCGAGTACTTTGGATGAGTACTCACCGCTGCTTTGCTTTCTCTTTCCCCCTCGATATGATTCTGCGTTCAGACGATGGAGCCCAGGAGATGGAGTACGCCGGAGACGACTACTACACCACCGCTGGAGCCTACTACTACGTGGAGAATGCCGACGCTCAGGAGTAGTTAGGTTGGCTCCCAGGCAAGAGGCCTCGCCTCTTTCGATCCGCTGCTTATGTTTGTGCTAGCCTTCTTAAGGCAAAACTTGTTTAACTTATGTCTGTACTCAGATATTATTTGCTTCCGCTGACTCATGCTTGTCGAGGTTTGTATTCGAGCCCTCGAGGCCCCTGGCTTGTAATATGAAGCTGTATGACTTTAATTTGTGTCTAGTGTTGTGTTGTGATATTGATTAGTGAGTCCCTAATCTTGGTCGTACGCATTTGTGTGTATGATTAGCGTACGGTCGAAACTGGGGGCGTCACAAGTTGGTATCAGAGCCGACTGCCTGTAGGTAGCCCCCTTTCCAACTCCTTGGCCGAAGTTGAGTCTAGTCATTGAAAAACTTTTACTAACATTGTTGTGTGGCTTACGGGCCCACATCTCAATCGGGTGGTATTAGGATCTTTTATTCCTCGTCTATACTCTGGGTTCTGATCTCTCTTCTCTTTCGGGTTAAAGATTTTATTAACTCTAACTCTAGGTTCTCGTAACTACTCCTCCCGGAGAGCCCCTCATTTCAGACGATGGCTCGATTCATCAGAAGACTTCGAAGATACTCTCCTATGTTCTCCCGAGAACTTGTGCTCATCGCTTTTGCGATTCCCTTCCGCCGTCAACCCCTATGGATGACTACATGCAATTGTCGCTCATACTTTCATATCCACTTGCTCTTGTTATTACAAGGTACATCGAATTATCTTACCGAAGATTCGTTCTTCCTCAGTTGTCATGAGTTTCACAAAATCATTCGAATTACTATTCGATCTTCCGAAATCCTCAGTAGCCTTTTGCTCTTGACATTCCCTCACCTGCTTGCGTTATGGTTAATTCCATATGTCAAGCAATATCCATTAAAATCCTCTGTGATTTTCATTTGATTTTATTGATTCAACCTGTGTGTGGATGCACGCAGTCATTAGTTGTTTATCATAAATTATCCGTCCGGCTCAGACGTCTTTCCAATCAGGAGCTGGTTCTCGTTAAATCAACCTTGGTTGATTGTCCATCTAAGTCCCTTCAACTTATCTGTATTGATCGAAGCATCTGATTCTGATACACCAAATTGGGAATCTTAATTCTTTTGGGTATTTAAGCATCGAATTATTGGATGTTCTATAATCTGATGCCTTGCATTCTTTCTCCCTCTGATAAGTTGTATCCTATGCTCTTGTCAGCCATGCTCTGTTGTCAAGCATGTGTTAATTACTCTTGAAGCTTGTGGTATATGTTCCTAAGATGCCCCGATGGATTGGACCTATGCCTTCCTTAATTCGTGTGAACCCGACAGTTTTCACGAGTCTTACTCTCCTGGTGTTTTGCCAGTTAATCTTTCAAATCTATAACTTCACCAAAGGCGAGGTGTAAATGGAAGGTGATGCATTGATGAAGTGGGAGTCGACCTTGAACCTTGTGTTCATGCCCATGGAAACAATGTTGATCTTATCATAGAAGCTTCTCCTTTCAATAATCATTCATTGTATGATTTGATCTTGTATCTTTGATCTTGTCCTTTGCAATCGTGGTTCCGACCATGTCGTCCTACTTTGATTTCATTCTCAGACAAGTTAAAGTGCTTGTTTTCCACAGATCAATACGCTAGTCTAACATCTATTCTGATCTACCTCCGAGAATTATCCCTGGTATCTTGATGAATATCACGGAGCTGTATAACTTCTTATGAGCTCCTCATCAACTATGATATTTCACTGATTCTAGTTTCCTAGTGTTCTGAGTTATGGGACACCGCTATCTGAATAGAGTACGCTTTGCGATTAAACGACTCTTAGAATCTTCTTTGCTTATGAGTTTATACTCAATCATGTCTTCCAAGCTGTTAGAGGTTGAAGCCCGCCTGTATGCCTGGAATGCATTAAACACGTCACCTCTTGAGGGGATTGAAAATATTCCAGTGGTCCGTGATTTTCAAGATGTCTTTCCAGAAGAACTTCCAGGGATTCCCCCTGTAAGGGCTGTCGAGTTTGTCATCGGCTTGGTACCTGGTACCACTCCTATAGCCAAGCGTCCGTATAAGATGCCACCACATGAACTCCTTGAACTTAAGCAAGAAATTGACAATTCGCTTCGTCTGGGTTTCATTCGTCCAAGTTCCTCTGCTTGGGGAGCACCTTCTCTCTTTGTCAAGAAGAAGGATGGTACGAATCGTTTGGTCCAAGACTACCGTCCCATCAACCAGGCTACAATTCAGAATAAATATCCGCTTCCTCGGATCAATGATTTATATGATCAACTTGCTGGTTCCTCAATATTCTCTAAACTCGACTTGAGGTTGGGTTACCATCAGATCCGTGTTCGTGAAGAAGATATCCCTAAGACTGCATTTGTTACTCACTATGGTTCATACGAATACACCGTCATGTCTTTCGGGCTAACAAATGCTCCAGCAACCTTCTCTCGCCTGATGAACTATATATTCATGGATTACCTCGATAAATTCGTCGTGGTTTATCTGGATGATATCCTGGTTTACTCCAAGAATAAAGAAGAGCATGTTGAACATCTTCGTCTTATACTGGAGAGGCTTCGAGAGCATCAACTTTATGCAAAGTATTCAAAGTGTGAGTTCTGGATGGACAAAGTAACCTACCTTGGTCATGTGATCTCCAAGGATGGTATTGCGGTCAACCCTGAACGAGTTCAGGCTATTCTTGACTGGACTCCCCCGAAGAATGTCAAGCAAGTCAGAAGTTTTCTCGGACTCGCCAGCTATTGCCGTCGATTCGTCAAGAACTTCTCCAAGATTGCAAAACCCTTAACCAATCTGCTTCACAAAGGTGTTAAATATGAGTGGACAGAAAAATGCCAAGAGAGGTTTCAGGCACTTAAGGACAAACTGACATCTGCTCCAGTGCTTGCTCCTCCGGATACTCGTAAGGACTTTGTCATTTATTGTGACGCTTCGCGTCAGGGAATAGGTTGTGTCCTAATGCAAGAGCGCAGAGTGGTTGCTTATGCATCTCGTCAGTTGCGTCCTCATGAAGAGAACTACCCAGTTCATGACCTTGAACTTGCCGCAGTAATTCATGCACTAAAAGAGTGGCGCCAGTACCTTATTGGTAATCGTTGCGAGATCTACACCGATCACCAAAGTCTGAAGTACCTGTTTACTCAGCCAGATCTGAACCTCCGTGAACAGAGATGGATGGAGCGCATAGCAGATTACAACGTGGGTATTTCTTATACACCAGGCAAGGTAATGTAATGGCTGATGTTTTGAGCCGCAAGTTATACTGCAACCACCTCCAGGTTCACAAGGTTCACCCCCTTCTTCAAAAGGAATTCCGCAAGCTGAACCTCCCTATTGTTCCTCAGGGTTATCTCGTTCCCCCTCCACCGGAGTTTCGCAAGATGAACCTTCGTGTTGTTAACCAGGGTTCTTTGAGTAACCTGGTTGTTGAACCAGATCTCATGGGCAGCATCAAAACTATGCAACACTATTGCAGTGAAGTCGAAAGGATTAAACGCTATCTGGCGGAAGGTAAACCCTCATTCTTCACCGTGGCTGATGATGGCGCCTCGTTTATTCGTTCCCATTACGAAGGAAAACCTGAATATGACTGCTAGAATACTGAAAGAAGCTCATGATACTCCGCTGTCTATTCATCCGGGTAGTACCAAAATGTATCAAGACATCCGTCAAAGATTCTGGTGGTCAAATATGAAACAAGACATTGCACGCTATGTTTCAGAATGTGACATTTGCCGTCGGATCAAAGCAGACCATCAAAAGCCTGCTGGAACTCTGCAACATATTTCTATTCCTGAATGGAAGTGGGATCATGTTGAAATGGACTTCATTACTGGTTTTCCTAGGTCGCAGAAGGGTAATGATGCTATTCTTGTCGTCATTGACCGTCTTTCCAAAGTTGCACATTTTCTGGCTGTCAAGGAAACTATTACTGCTAGTCAGCTGGCAGATCTATATATGTCCAGAGTTGTTTCACTCCACGGTATTCCATTGGTGATTAGTTCAGACCGTGGCAGCTTATTTACTTCAAGATTCTGGGCAAGTTTCCAGGAAGCTATGGGAACTCATTTGTCATTCAGCACCGCTTTTCACCCTCAATCCCAGGGACAAGTTGAAAGAGTCAACCAGATTCTCGAAGACATGCTTCGTGCTTGAGTCATTCCTTTCGGCAAGAAATGGGAGGAATCTCTCCCATATGCTGAGTTCTCCTACAACAATAGCTATCAAGCTAGTCTGAAGATGGCTCCTTTTGAAGTGTTATATGGACGTAAGTGTCGAACTCCTCTGAATTGGTCGGAAACTGGGGAGCGTACACTTATCGGTCCGGATATTATTCAACATGCTGAAGATCAAGTCCGCATTATTCATGCAAATCTGAAGGCTGCTCAGTCTCGTCAGAAGAGTCAGTATGACCGTCACCACAAAGATATGGTCTATCAACCTGGCGAAAAAGCTTATCTTCGAGTCACGCCGATGAGAGGTACACACCGTTTCGGGATCAAGGGCAAGCTGGCTCCTCGATATATTGGTCCTTTCACCGTTCTCGAAAGGCGTGGCAAGGTGGCATATCAACTGGAACTACCGCCAAACCTCTCCCAGGTTCACGATGTGTTCCATGTGTCACAGCTTCATCGCTGCTTCAAGGATCCTATCCGAGCAGTGGATCATGATATGCTTGAACTACAACAAGACCTTTCTTACAAGGAGCAACCGGTCCGCATTCTTGGTGAGACTGAACGTCGGACTCGTCAGAAGGTTACCAAGTTCTTCAAAGTGTAGTGGGCAAATCATTCTGAAGATGAAGCCACTTGGGAACGCGAAGATCATCCTCGTGTAGAATACCCCGGGCTCTTTCCTTCTACTTTTTAATTCTTGGGACGAGAATTCTTTTTAGTAGGGGAGAATTGTGACGCCCTGGATTAAGTGCTACAGTAAACTCTGTAATCAAGCTACAGTAATCTGAGGATTATGCTAATCCATGTGTGATCACTGTTGGAATCAAACTCGTTCGAATCCCTATGCAATTCAAAATTATTTGAAATGTGAAATTAAAAGTTTTACAAACTTCAATTTAAAAATCATGCTTAGGTTGCATTTATTCCCTAAGCTATTCTAAAATTGGAACCAACATTTTTTCATGTGGTTTTGTACCTAAAAACTATTTTAACAGAGCCCAAAACAATTATTTAAAGGCCCTTTTGGTTTTTGAAAATACCAAATTAATCCAAAGCCCCCCCAAACTTTTTGTAGCAGTACCTAATATTGCATTGCAATTATTAGGCCAAGTGCCATATTTTACTAAAGTCATCTAGCCCTAAAATTAAATAAGTAACAGAAAGATTTAAAACAGAAAAATAAAAAGAAAGGAAAAAGGAAAAGCCCCCCTCCCTCTGCCCTGGGCCTTAGGCCACAGTGGCAGGCCCAGGCCGGCCTAGCCGGTCCCCCCCCCTCGTCCCCTACCTCCCTCCTCCACCTGGCGTGGGGCGACCGAGCGCGGGCGTCGTCCCCGCCGGGCCAGCTCGCCGCCCGCGTCGCTACAGCGCCCCTGGAGGGGATAAGGCCGCCCCCGACCCCCTCCCTGGAACCCTAGCCCCCTCCAGATCCCCCTCTCTCGCTCCCTGCCTCCTCCCTCGCCAGATCGAGCGCCGCCATGTCCACCACGTAGCCGCGGCCACCGTGCTCCTCGTCCCTCTCCGTCAAGTCCTGGAGCTCCGCCTAGTCTTCCTCGACCCCCTGGAGCATTGGGTCGAGGCCCGGAAGCTCCCATGCCGCCGCCTGCGGTCGTCTTCTTCCTCGGACCAGCGAGCTCGCCGCCGTCGATCTGCTCCTCCCCGTCAATTTTGGCTGCCCCGGGCCTTCTCACCATCGCAAGTGAGCTCCCCCGCGTCCTCCTCTTCCTTTGTTTGCTCCCCTAGGCAAGCGTAGCACCCTTGCACCGTACCCGAGCTCTGCTCGCCGCCATTGCCGACGTGCTCGTGCCGTGCGTGCGTTTGAGCACCCGTGCGTGCCACGGGCGTGCTCCAGGACATCCCCTGCTTCGATCCCGCGCGCTAGGTAGGTCGTTTGCGTGCTGGTTTGCTCGCTGCCATCGACGCCCGAAGCTCCCTTCTGCCGCCGTCGACGTAGCGCTCGCTAGAGACCACCATCGCTCGCCTCGATGGCCGGAATAGAACGGCGGTAGCTCCAGCTTCTCAACGCAAGAAGAAGCGCTCGATTTGACCCACCGTAGACGAAATCCGAGCCACGCCGG
This sequence comes from Elymus sibiricus, assembly GCA_039707655.1. Lineage (NCBI taxonomy): Eukaryota > Viridiplantae > Streptophyta > Magnoliopsida > Poales > Poaceae > Elymus > Elymus sibiricus. The sequence goes on from CM077671.1 coordinate 441,995,222, forward strand.
TGATTCGGGAGCTTGCCGGAGCTTCTCCGGTGGCCGGACGGCGCCGCCGCCTACGTGGCCGGGCCGGGGCTACTGCCAAGGTCGCTGACCGGTGGGCCAGGCCGACCATGTTGACCTGTTGACCAGGTCAACCTGCTGACTGGACTAGGTCCAGTCAATGGCAGGTGGGTCCTAGGCCCCCTGTGTGTATGACAGTGGGCCAGCCCTGTCATTAGCTAATCTGGCTAATTAGATTAATAAAAATGATTAATTAAACCCTAATGTCTCACTGACAGATGGACCCCACCCTGTTAATTAAACCTGTTTAGATTAAATTAACACGGGATTAATTCTGTGTCACTGACATGGGGGTCCCACATGTCAGGTTTGACCAGTCAACTGAGACTGTTGACTGCTGACGTCATCCTGACCTCATGCTGACGTCATAAAGGTTTTTTCGAATTAATTTAATTCTGTTTAATTTTAGAATATTAATAAAACTTTGAAAATTAATATAAAATAATCCGTAACTCGGATGAAAATAATTTATACATGAAAGTTGTTCAGAAAAATCCCACGGTTCCGAATACGCAGTCCGTTCGTCCGTCACGTGCTCCTAGCATAGCGAACATGGAACTTTTTCATCGATTTCGTCTGTCCGGTAGTAGCCCGAGACCCGGAAAATATCGTCAGATATTCTTTCGATCCGTCTGCAACGTGTAATACTGCGTTAGTGCATGCCTAGCTCTGCATATTGCCATGCCATGCATCGTGATGCATTTGTCTGCTTTATATTTATTGTTTCTCCCCCCTCTTCTTACCGGTAGACCCCAAGACCGACGGTGCTGCCGGGTACGACTACACCGTTGACGATCAGCCTTTTGCCGCGGAGCAGCAAGGCAAGCAACCCCCCTTGAGCATTCCGATATCGCCCATTTCTTCCCTCTCATTCTTGCATTAGATTTTGCTACTGTATTACCTAGCTCCTATTTCTGATGCATAGCCTATTTTTGATAAACTGCTACCATACCTGCAATCATATCAACTGCTTAGTATAGGTTGGTCAGTGAATCCCCAGTGACCCCTTAGTCCCAGTTGCCCCTGCTTCTTCATCGACGACTCGATGACCCGAAGACTCGAAGACTCGGTCAACCGACCGTCGAGCCAGGCCCCTCACATCACCGCACACCCCTTAGTTGTACGACTCTGCAGAGCTACTATCGAGTACCGAGGGTGACACCTCGTGAAGTACTCATGATGCTAACTCTGTAGTGCAGCTAGTCGGTCGTGGTTATCGAGGGTGATTCCTCCTTCACCACTCCCGACGATGACTCTATCGTGCAACCCCTCAAGTGTGGGACCCTCAAGGGTGATTCCTCTAGGTCCACCTTGACGGTTTCGTCGAGCGGGACCCCCTGAGGGTGATTCCTCAGGTTCCGTCTTGATGTTTTATACACACAGTTACTATGACCTGGTTACATAAACATGTTGGTGATGGGTCGGCCCTGAGGGGTACCCACGGTTTGATGATGATGAGGCGTGGACGGGCAGGAGAGGCCCTTGCCACACATCCTCGAGACGGGGCGACGGGACCGCACTTCATGGGTCGTGCTTACCCCGCATTAATAAAATGCTAATGGGTTGGGTATTTGATCTAAGTTGGTCGTTTGACCTTATACGCACCAAACCTTCACGTGGGAGAAGTTATGGGTACTCAGCGTCGTTGTATCAGCCGAAGCTCTTCGGACGTCAGCAATGGAGCGGCGCGCGCCCGAGTGGCCTGGACGGTACAGCTCTTGGACTAGAGTGTGCTAGGGCTGACCTCAGCCGCCTTCGCATCGTGCAGGAGCACAAAGGGCAAGTGGGCCCACGACCCCTGGGCGCTTAGGATTTAGACCGGCGGGCAGGCCTCTCTGTTGAGCCTAGGTGGGGCGACGACGTGTTGATATCCCGAGGCCGGGCATGACCCAGGAAAGTGTGTCCGGCCGGAGGTGATCAAGCGTGTTGGAAATGCGGTGCACCCCTGCAGGGAAGAATTCATCTATTCGAATAGCCGTGTCCACGGTAACAGGAAGACTTGGAGTTGTACCTTGATCTACTACAACTAAAATTGTGACTTATAAGTGAAATGAATGTTGGCTCCGGGATTGCTTCCTCGCAGGGAGTCAAGGAAGAATCTCTGGGCGTGGTTACTTAATAAAATTGCTACAATAATATGACTATATATGAGATACCAGTCTACTCTCTTCTAATGCTGCAAGATGCTGAAGATGCTAGTCTTCGATAGGACTAGGCCTTCCCCCTATTCTTGCTTTCTGCAGTCAGCCCAGATATAATCCCTTTCCTTGATACTGATGCATACTTAGCATAGTTCTGATGTCAGTCTTGCGAGTACTTTGGATGAGTACTCACCGCTGCTTTGCTTTCTCTTTCCCCCTCGATACGATTCTGCGTTCAGACGATGGAGCCCAGGAGATGGAGTACGCCGGAGACGACTACTACACCACCGCTGGAGCCTACTACTACGTGGAGAATGCCGACGCTCAGGAGTAGTTAGGTTGGCTCCCAGGCAGGAGGCCTCGCCTCTTTCAATCCGCTGCTTATGTTTGTGCTAGCCTTCTTAAGACAAAACTTGTTTAACTTATGTCTGTACTCAGATATTATTTGCTTCCGCTGACTCGTGCTTGTCGAGCTTTGTATTCAAACCCTCGAGGCCCCTGGCTTGTAATATGAAGCTGTATGACTTTAATTTGTGTCTAGTGTTGTGTTGTGATATTGATTAGTGTGTCCCTAATCTTGGTCGTATGCATTTGTGTGTATGATCAGCGTACGGTCGAAACTGGGGGCGTCACATGGGGTATGCTCGACACGTGGCGGATGTTAGATGTTTTGTGTATCAGGATATCCATTGTTTCATTGCGTAGAAGCCGCTCTCCACTTATGCCCTTGAATTATTATTTATACTACTTTTGTAAAAAAAAATCAAATCAATGTTAAATGAGTCTAATCCCCTAGCCTCCTACGATTCACTCCTTATCTTTCTCCACCTAATTACCATATATCTTCTCATGGATTTTTGAACACTAAAATCCTCGCACCTACATCTTCTCTCTCGACTTCACCTTCACAATAGTTGCTGACCTTTGAGCTGTCACCATAGCCAGAACGCCTCGTCTGCTTGGGCTCATTGTTGTCGTAGACAAGAATGATTGGTTGGTTACCATGGTTTGTATCACTTGCTACAAAGAAATGTCGATTTTGGCCAGTTGCATCAACTAAAGGTCTATCGTCAAAGCTTGGGTGTCTCGCACCTCCTTTTTGTCAATGAAAATCTTTTGTTTTTAAAAGAACATGTCAAGCAAACTAACAAGACTAATACCACAATAAAAAATATGATAAAAGCTATTTCTCAGCTTCTTAGCCACTCAAAACGCTCTCTCATGTTGGGTCACAAGTACTTAGATATTGATGGACAACAGACATCTAATGTTATGAACATTGCTAGTGTTAGGTTCCGAGGATAAATACTTGGTCCTCTTAGTCCCGAAATGTCGCATGAAGAATTGGAAGTTCCAAAAAATTACAGATAAAATGGGGAAGAGACTAATCAACTAGTTAGAGAAGTACTTGCCGAGTGCGGCCAAAGAATTTCTCATAAAGTTGGTGGCTCAAGTGATCCCCTGCTATGCCATGAGCACTTTTAAATTCTCCACAACCCTATGTGAAGATCTCATGCAATCTATAAGAAATTTCTAGTAGGGGATGAAGCGTACCATTGGCATATGCATTTGACAAGTTTGCAAACCTCACCCACTACCGCTAGTGCGGGAGAGTCATATACAGACGGCTTTTACCCCCTCTCCGCGACTTAGTTTTAAATTGTCACTTTGTATGTCTGTGCGATCGGGGGGGCCATTGATGTCTGTGATCTACGTTGGGTTTTCCGTGAAGAGGAACGGGTTATTGCAGCACAAACGAGTAAGTATTTCCCCTTGTTAAGAACCAAGGTGTATCGAACCAATAGGAGTAACACGCAACCACCGTCTTCGGCGACTGCACACAAAAGAGCAAACACTTGCACCCAACGCGGGCAAGAGGGTTGTCAATCCCCTTGGACTCGTTATTTGTAAGCAAGTGAAACAAGTAGATAGTAGTGGATAATTGCAAAATAAAATAAAATATAATAAAGGCAGCAAGGTATTTAAAGCTTTTTGTAAATTATAAGTGAGAAGACCCGGGGGTCGTAGTGTTCTCTAGTGGAATCTCTCATGTAGGAAACATACGGTGGGTAAACAAATTACTGTTGGGCAATTGATAGAAAAGCGAATAATTATTTTCATATTCATGGCAATGATCATGTGTATATAGGCATCACGTCCATAAACAAATAGGACGACTCCTGACTGCACCTATTACTATTACTTCATTCATCGACCACTATCCAGCATGCATCTAGAGTATTAAGTAAAACAGAGTAATGCTTGGTGAAACATGACATGATGTAGACAAAGTAAACTCAATCAATATGAATGAACCCCATCATTTTATCCTTAGTAGCAACAACACAAAGACGTATCTTGTCCCCTTCTGTCACTGGGATATAGAAACCCATCAGGTTGAACCTACCACAATGCACCCCTCTCACCGAAGAAAGATCACTCTACTTGGTCAAAGCAAATCAATAGATCGAAGAGATTTATGAAGCTATAATGATCATGCTATTGGAAATATGCCCTAGAGGCAATAATAATTTAGTTATTATCATATTTCCTTGTTCATGATAATCGTTTATTATCCATGCTATAATTGTATTGGTTGGAAACTCAAATACATGTGTGGGTACATAGACAACACCGTGTCCCTAGTATGCCTCTAATAGACTAGCTCGTTGATCAAAGATGGTCAAGGTTTCCTAGCCATAGACATGAGATGTCATTTGATAACGGGATCACATCATTAGGAGAATGATGTGATGGGCAAGACCCAAACTATGAACATAGCATATGATCGTGTCAGTTTATTGCTATTGTTTTCTGCATGTCAAGTATCTGTTCCCATGACCATGAGATCATGCAACTCACTAACACCGGAGGAATACCTTGTGTGTATCAAACGTCGCAACGTAACTGGGTGACTATAAAGATGCTCTACAGGTATCTCCGAGGGTGTCTATTGAGTTGGCATGGATCAAGACTGGGATTTGTTACTCCGTGTGACGGAGAGGTATCTCAGGGCCCACTCGGTAATACAACATCACAATGAGCCTTGCAAGCAAAGTGAATAAAGATTTAGCCATGGGATCTTGTATTACAGAACGAGTAAAGAGACTTGCCGGTAACGAGATTGAACTAGGTATAGAGATACCGACGATCGAATCTCGGGCAAGTAACATACCGAAGAAACAAAGGGAACAGCGTACGGGATTAACTGGATCCTTGACATAGAGGTTCAGCCGATAAAAGATCTTCGTAGATTATGTAGGAACCAATATGGGCATCCAGGTCCCGCTATTGGTTATTGACCGTATAGGTGTCTCGGTCATGTCTACATAGTTCTTGAACCCGCAGGGTCTGCACACTTAACGTTCGGTGACGTTTCAGTAGTATAGAGTTATGTATGGTGGTGACCGAAGGTTGTTTGGAGTCCCGGATGAGATCTCGGACGTCACGAGGATCTCCGGAATGGTCCGGAGGTAAAGATTGATATATAGGAAGTCCCGTTTTGGTCACCGGAATAGTTTCGGGTACTTCGGTAGTGTACCGGGAGTGCCGGGAGGGTACCGGGGGACCATCGGGAGGGGCCTCTCGCCCCAAAGGGCCTCATGGGCTGTGGGAGGAGGTAAACCAGCCCCTAGCGGACGGGGTGACCCCCCCGCCCCAACAAGACCCATGCGGCTAGGGGTGGGAAAGCCCAAGTGGAGGAAAGGAAAACCAAGTGGGGGAGGAATCCTACTCCTAGTAGGATTGGAGTTGGACTCCTCCACCTCCCCACTTCGGCCGACCCTAGGTGAGGATCCCGAGGGCGCCGGCCCCTCCCATTCCTCCTATATATACTAGAGGGAGAGAGGGCCAAAGGACTTCAACCCCAAAAGGCCACGATGCAGCCCTCTCTCCCGATAGATTAGTTCCTCTAGTTTTCAGCAGTGTTTAGGCGAAGCCCTGCTGGAATAGTTGCACCACCACCGCCACCGCGCCGTCGCGCTGCCGGAGAACTCACCTACCTCTCCGCTCCCTCTTGCTGGATCAAGAAGGCGGAGATCATCATCGAGCTGTACGTGTGCTGAACGCGGAGGTGCCGTCCGTTCGGCGCTAGATCGTGATTGGATCGCGGGACGCTCGGCGATTTGGATCGCGAAGATGTTCGACTACATCAACCGCGTTTCTTAACGCTTCCCGCTTAGCGATCTACAAGGGTATGTAGATCCACTCTCCCTCTCGTAGATGCTCATCACCATGGATAGATCTTGCGTGTGCGTAGGAAATTTTTTGTTTCCCATGCAACGTTCCCCAACAGTGGCATCATGAGCTAGGTCTATGTGTAGATGAGATCATGAGTAGAACACAAAGGAGTTTGTGGGCGTTGATATTCAGATTGCTTCCTCCCTTGGTCTTTTCTTGATTCAGCGGTATTGTGGGATGAAGCGGCCCGGACCAACATTACTCGTACGCTTACGAGAGACCGGTTCCATCACCTGACATGTAACTTTGTTGCATAAAGATGGCTGGCGGGTGTTTGTTTCTCCCACTTTAGTTGGATCGGACTCGAAAAGGCGGTCCTTGAGAAGGTTGAATAGCAATTTGCGTATCACCGTTGTGGTTTTTGCGTAGGTAAGAATTGATCTTGCTAGATACCCGTAGCAGCCACGTAAAACATGCAACAACAATTAGAGGACGTCTAACTTGTTTTTGCAGGGTATGTTGTGATGTGATATGGCCAATTACATGATGAGATATATGTGATGTATGAGATGATCATGTGTTGTATAGAATATCACGACTTGCATGTCGATGAGTACGGCAACCGGCAGGAGCCATAGGGTTGTCTTTAATTTATTTTTGCCGTTTTGCTTTACTTTATCGCTATGAGTTAGCAATAGTCGTAGAAGCAACAGTTGGTGCGACAACCTCATGGCGACATGTTGATGGAGATCATGGTGTCATGCCGGTGACGATGGAGATCATGCCGGTGCTTTGGAGATGGAGATCAAAAGCACAAGTTCATGGCCATATCATGTCACTTATGATTTGCATGTGATGTTAATCCTTTTATGCATCTTATTTTGCTTAGGACGACGGTAGCATTATAAGGTGATCCCTCACTTAAATTTCAAGATAAAATTGTGTTCTCCCCGAGTGTGCACCGTTGTGAAAGTTCGTCGTTTCGAGACACCACGTGATGATCGGGTGTGATAGACTCTACGTTCGCATACAACGGGTGCAAGCCAGTGTTGCACATGCGGAACACTCGGGTTAAACTTGACGAGCCTAGCATGTACAGACATGGCCTCGAAACACAAGAGACCGAAAGGTCGAACATGAGTCATATAGTAGATATGATCAACATGAAGATGTTCACCATTGAAACCACCTCATCTCACATGATGATCGGACTTGGGTTGGTGAATTTGGATCATGTGACACTCGAATGACCAGAGGGATGTCAATTTGAGTGGGAGTTTTTAAGTTATATGATTAACTAAACTCATTATCATGAACATAGTCAGAATGTCTTTGCAAATTATGTTGTAGATTACTAGCTCGCGTTGTAGCTCCCTTGAATTTTTATATGTTCCTAGAGAAATAGAGTTGAAAGATGATGGTAGCAATAATGCGGACTGGGTCCGTGATCTGAGGATTGTCCTCATTGCTGCATAGAAGGCTTATGTCCTTAATGCACCGCTCGGTGCGCCACCCCCTCAAGCGTCGTCTGTAGATGTTGTGAACATCTGACAGTCACGTTCTGATGACTACTTGATAGTTCAGTGCGTCATGCATTACGGCTTAGAATCGAGGCTCCAAAACGTTTTGAACGTCACGGAACATATGAGATGTTCTAAGAGCTGAAATTGGGATCTCAGGCTCGTGCCCGTGTTGAGAGGTATGAGACCTCCAACAAGATTCTTTGCCTGCAAGATGAAGGAGAATAGCTCAATCGGTGAGCATGTCCTCAGATTGTCTGGGTGCTACAATCGCTTGAATCGAGTGGGAGTTGATCTTCCAGATAAGATAGTGATTGATATAGTTCTCCAAGTTACCGTCACTAAGCTACTAGAGCTTCGTGATGAACTATAAAATGCCAGGGATGGAAATAATGATCCCTGAGCTATTCGCGATGTTTGACACCGCGAAGGTAGAAATCAAGAAGGAGCATCAAGTGTTGATGGTTAGTGAAACCACTAGTTTCGAGAAGGGAAGGGCAAGGAGGGAAACTTCATGGATGGCAAGCCAGTTGCTGCTCCAGTGAAGAAACCCAAGGTTGAACCGAAACCCGAGACTAAGTTCTTCTATTATGAGGAGAACGGTCACTGAAGCAGAACAACCCTAGATACTTGGTAGATAAGAAGGCTGGCAACGTCGATAGAAGTATATTTGATATACGTGTTATTGATGTGTATGTCGTGGTTTTGTCACGGCAGATGTCCCCGTGAAAGGACTTAGGTTCGAGGCCATCGCTAAGGCGGTGATCTCGAAGGGGTTGATCAGAATCGAGAGACAAGGGTTACCCAGGTTCGGCCCCTCAGAAAGAGGTAAAAGCCTACGTCCTGCTTTGTGTTGTATTGATTGGGTATCGATTACAAGGGAGCGAGTTCACTTGACCTATCTATCATTTCGTGCCCTAAGCCGCCCAGGTGACCCGCCTTTATATACACAGGTCGAGGCCCTGGGCTTACAAGAGTCCGGGTCGGGCTATACTTGTCAACCGACCTCACCTCTAACTATACCTGCCTAGTTTTACAAGCCGCCACCGGGTCACACACATTGTCTTCTGGCTCTGGGCCTTCAGGCCCATCAAGCTTGTCCCAAACTTTATTGCTAAGACGCCAACCTCATGACCCGGCCCCACCTGGGCGGGTCTCACCACGGGGTTATATCCCCAACATTAGGCCCCAGATTGATTTGAACCAGTTCATGTCAATCTTCAAGTCTTCCGGTTGGCGCATCTTGCACACTGATAAATCTTCATGACCTGCCACAAATGGACAGCGTCGTCTCTGACAAATCTTCATGACCCGCCGTGATGTCATCTCAAGAAAATTCAAAAAGATTCCCCTGACGCCAGAGCGGATCTTTTTCCATTATTATGACCAGCCCGAGAATCGAGGCATTTCTTTAGTCAATTGCCGTCGTGCCTCCTCGATTCTCGCGCCGGCTGTTGCTGTCGCCTCACTGTTGGGGAACGTAGTAATAATTCAAAAAATTTCCTATGCGTCACCAAGATCAATCTAGGAGATGCTAGCAACGAGAGAGAGGGAGTGCATCTTCATACCCTTGAAGATCGCTAAGCGGAAGCGTTGCAAAGAATGCGGTTGATGGAGTCGTACTCGCGGCGATTCAAATCGCGGAAGATCCGATCCAAGCGCCGAACGGACGGCGCCTCCGCGTTCAACACACGTACAGCCCGGGGATGTCTCCTCCTTCTTGATCCAGCAAGGGGGAGGAGAAGTTGAGGGAGAGCTCCGGCAGCACGACGGCGTGGTGGCGGTGGAGCTCGTGGTTCTCCGGCAGAGCTTCGCTAAGCACTACGGAGGAGGAGGAGGTGTAGGAGGGGGAGGGCTGCGCCAGGGGCAAGTGGTGCAGCTCCCATGCGCCTCCCCACTATATATAGGGGTGGAGGGGGCTGGTTTATTGCCCTCCAAGTCCATTGGGGCGTTGGCAAAGGTGGGAGGAAAGAAATCCCATCCTTTCCCTTCCCCACCGATTGTTATCCCCGCTTTTTAGGGATCTTGATCTTATCCCTTCGGGATATGATCTTATTCCTTCTAAGGGGGGATCTTGGTGCGCCTTGACCATAGGTGTGGGGCCTTGCCCCCACTACCCACGTTCATGTGGGTCCCCCCATGCAGGTGGGCCCCACTCCGGAACCTTCTAGAACCTTCCCGGTACAATACCGAAAAATCTTGAACATTTTCCGGTGGCCAAAATAGGACTTCCCATATATAAATCTTTACCTCCGGACCATTTCGGAACTCCTCGTGACGTCCGGGATCTCATCCGAGACTCCGAACAACTTTCGGTAACCACATACAATTCCCATTACAACTCTAGCGTCACCGAACCTTAAGTGTGTAGACCCTACGTGTTCGGGAGCCATGCAGACATGACCGAGACACCTCTCCGGCCAATAAACAATAGCGAGATCTGGATACCCATATTGGCTCCCACATGTTCCACGATGATCTCATCGGATGAACCACGATGTCGGGGATCCAATTAATCCCGTATACAATTCCCTTTGTCCATCGGTATGTTACTTGCCCGAGATTCGATCGTCGGTATCCCTATACCTTGTTCAATCTCGTTACCGGCAAGTCTCTTTACTCGTTCTGTAACACATGATCCCGTGACTAACTCCTTAGTCACATTGAGCTCATTATGATGATGTATTACCGAGTGGGCCCAGAGATACCTCTCCGTCACACGGAGTGACAAATCCCAGTCTCGATTCGTGCCAACCCAACAGACACTTTCGGAGATACCTGTAGTGCACCTTTATAGTCACCCAGTTACGTTGTGACGTTTGATACACCCAAAGCATTCCTACGGTATCCGGGAGATGCACAATCTCATGGTCTAAGGAAATGATACTTGACATTAGAAAAGCTCTAGCAGACGAACTACACGATCTTGTGCTATGCTTAGGATTGGGTCTTGTCCATCACATCATTCTCCTAATGATGTGATCCCGTTATCAACGACATCCAATGTCCATGGTCAGGAAACCATGACCATCTATTGATCAACGAGCTAGTCAACTAGAGGCTCACTAGGGACATGGTGTGGTCTATGTATTCACACATGTATTACGGTTTCCGGTTAATACAATTATAGCATGAACAATAGACAATTATCATGAACAAGGAAATATAATAATAACCATTTTATTATTGCCTCTAGGGCATATTTCCAACACTCACATCCTCATAAATAGGCACGGGGGCCCATTATTTTCACCTTCCCGCTGCTGCCTTCTTCTTCCTCCTCCAGACGCCCGCGCCGCCGAAGCTCGCTGCGCCGTCCGGAGCTCACCGTCGCCTTCGACCCTGGCCGCTGCATCAACCTGACTTTGACCAGAAACTCGCCGGCGTCGACCGCCTCCTTGGCATTCCTCAGGTTCCTTTCTCTTACCTCTGCAGATCCATGTTAGGGTTTCAAGTTCTTCGCGGCCGCCGTCGCTCGCCGGTGCGTCCATCGTAGATCATAGAAAAATGATCCTTTAAGCCTTAGATGGCTACCCGAATCATGCGGTCTTCTGCCTCATACGTATGCCATGTTCATTAAAGATCACAAGCTTACTTTAATCCACATAGGATCCGTCTGTTCTTCCACTGGTTCTTTAGGTCCAGGAATATGTTTCTTTTTCCTTCGCCCGTAGATCTTCACGCAATAGCTGTAGCTGTTAGAATCTGTTTGTCTTCACTTAGTAATTTTTCCAATGCTTATGGCAAACTTGACCCGCCGTCACACTGCCGGCTTACATTGTCATATTGTGGCTTGCTTCGGCGGCTTATAATTTCATTTGACCCGCCAAATATCGTTACCACTTTTAAAGTCATAACCGTCTTGGTCATAACTCGTTGTTGACCCGCCGTATATTCATGCCTTTCCACAGTCTTGTAAGCCGCCGCCATGTCTAGAGTCCCATCCACTTGCAACTGGGTAAGGTCTGGGGTGACCGAGGAGTCACTCAAGGAGTTCGTCACCATGGGAGTCTTGCCAGCTCAAGAGGTCATCCACTGGCGGGTTCCGGGCGACGAAAATGTTCCTAAGCCCGAAGCCGGGGAAGTCATTTTGTTCATAGACCACCTTCTCCGCGGTTTCTCTCCTCCCGGGTCTAAATTTTTTCGGGATGTCTTACATTCCTTCAGCCTGCACCCTCAAGATATCAGACCCAACTCTGTCACCAATCTGTGCCAATTCCAGACCCTGTGCGAGGTTTATCTGCAAGAAGAGCCATCCGTTGACCTCTTCAAGGAGTACTTCTACATTAACCGCCAGACAGAAATGGCGGATGGCTTGAGCCTCGAGCTTGGAGGTGTCACTCTTCAAAGACGGAGGGACGTACTCTTTCCAGCAGCTACTCTTCCGAGTCATCCCAAAGAATGGAATAAGACTTGGTTTTACTGCAAAGACACTTCGCCAGAAGGGGAGAACCCACTGCCAGGCTACCGTCCTTACCGGCTCAGCCCTGATGCAGAGCTCCCAGGCCGGATGTCCGCTGCAGAACGCGCTCAATATGGCCCAACTTTCTTAAAGATAAGGGCCCTGCTGGCCAATGGGTTAATAGGTGTTGATCTGGCCCACTGCTGGGTCTCTTGGAGGATTCTGCCATTGAGCCGCCGCGGCGCCTTAATGTGCCAATACAGTGGTGAAGTAAACGATCCTCAGCGCTTCAACGGACCCCCTTGACAGATCATGACCTCAATACTATTGTCAAGTCCTTGCTGGGAGAGTCTCAAGCCGCCTGCACCAAGACGGGTTTAAGCCCCTTTTATGCACTTAACCCGGCTCCAGAGGTGAGTCTTCCATCCTAATCCTCTTCCATTCTTTTCATGTTGTACTTCATATATTGTATTAACCTTTCTGTCAATGCATTTTATTATTTGCAGGCCGGCTCTTCCTTCTGGAACAAGAGATTACCCGCCGCCTTCAAGAAGAAAAGCAAAGTCCCCAAGGCGTCTAAAGCTAAGGCGCCAACCCGTAAGAGGAAACAATCAACCGAAGAGCTGTTCGATCTAGATGACTCAGAGGTAGAACCTGACTCCCTTGGTCGTCTTTTCATACAACTTATTGACACCGATTCACCTCAGGAAGAAGCGGAAACCAGTCATGCTGATATTGCAGAGGTAACTATCATCTCCTCTGACTCGGAACTTTTACCAGTAAAGAGAGTATGGCGGGCTGTACGGAAGGTAAAATGCTCTCGCCCTTTTGCTCACTTGGATCCCAACTTTCTTTTGAAGAAACAGCAAGATGACAACCGACGTCAGACCCGGAGCGCCGTCTTTGAAGATCTCTTAGCCGGCTTATCAAATGATCCGGCTCCTCGAAAATGGCCCACTGAGGTACTTTCTTGCTTTGAACTTATCTCTTGTATGCTAATCTTGTGTTGCTACTTGCCTATATTTAACAATGATAACTTTTCAGGACTCGCCCCCTTCTTCCGGCGACTCAACTGCCTCAAAGCTGCCTCCTCTTATTATCAACCCGGGGTAAGCATTTTTATATCCCACTTCATGTGTTAACAGTCCATCCTTGCTCGTTGATGTTTAACTTCTCCTTTGCTCATAGGGCTCAAGCCAAACGGAAGAAAGTAGGCGGGTCGCCACTACTCCTGAAGGTCCAGAGTTGGCAGACCCAAAATCTAACACCCCTGAAGCTCACATTGAGGTGCCTGAAGCTGACAAAGATGCCCGTGAAGAAGCTCCTCAGCCTGATGAACCGGCTGGTATGGATATTGAGACTCCTGAGGCTCATCCGGAAATGGATCCTAAGCCGCCTAGCCCCCAGCCGTCAACGGAAAAAGTGGCTTCTCCTGAAGAACTGACTGTCACCGGGGCAGCTTATAAATCTCCAGCCCCCTCCCATGTCATATCAAGGCATACTGGTGAAGATGAGGCGGCTCCTTCTAAGGAAGGAAAGATTCAATTTGATCTTCCCGACTTAGAAAAACTCACTGCCGACGAATTACACTCTGGCTATCTGAGCCGTCTCTCTGCAAGCTGGGACATGGAGGCTAACTTGGTCGGCATGATGAAGAAGAAATACGAGGTATTCCGCTTCCCTTGTCTTTCCATATATATACTTATGTAGCCCCCAAGGGCCGGTTAACCTCTGAAGAAGGTCAGCCGGGCCTTCAATTACTTTGATCATGTAGTACTTAATTATAGAATACTGGCCAACTGTAGCCCCCAAGGGCCGGGTCATTACACAAGTAATGAACCGGCACTCAATCATAGACTAAGAGCCAAGTGTAGCCCCCATGGGCCGGGTCATTATGCAAATAATGAGCCGGCACTCAATCATAGAGTAAGAGCCAACTTTAGCCCCCAAGTGCCGGGTCATTATGCAAATAATGAGCCGACACTCAATCATAGAGTAAGAGCCAACTGAAGCCCCCAAGGGCCAGGTCATCTTTATGAAGATGATTCGGGTCTCAGATGAGTGTTGACTCCTTTGAAGAACTGATGCACATTAGCCCCCAAGTGTCAAGTATATTGCTTGCAATCTACTTGAAACTTGTAATACTGCTCCGGCGGCTTAATAAAAAATAACCCTATGCTTTGTCTGTTTGCATTCTGCAGGAATCTTTAAATGCTGCTGAGTCTAATCTGATGGACTTGAAGAAGAGCTTATCTTTGCAGCAGGACGCCCGAGCAGAGACGGAAGAAAAGTGGCGGCTCTGCTCCATAGATCTTGAGAAGATCAAAACAGAGTTCGAAACTTTCAAGCAGACTGCCGAAGCTGAACGAGCCGCCCTGCTTAAACGGGCAGAAACTGCTGAAGGTCAACTGCGACCTGTGTCTGAAGAGCTGAGCCAACTGAAGAGCCATCTCCCCCGGATGATTGGAGCCGTCTTTGGTAAGTGTCATTTGACTGTCAATATTCCTTGCAAAAGACTCTTCAAGAATCCTTCGAGGCGGCTTATAAAACTTTTCTTGCTTGCAGGTGAACGAAGTCGCCAACTTTCAGATGACAGTCTTTTAAAACTGAAGGCTTTATACTCCCTTTCTGAACAGCTCTATGCCGGATCACTTTTCACCATAAAGGCTGTTATGACTGAGAAAGGTGTGCCGAAGTTTATGAAGGGCATGCTCGAAGTCCTCTCCACCATCCCGAAGCAAATAGAAGAATTGAAGAGATCAGCCACCCGCAAGGGCGCAATTGCTGCTTTGAGCCGGTCGCTAGCTTATGCCCCTGAGCTTAACCCGGCCGAGATGATGGATGGCTTTCCTCAGCTGAAGGATGACGGCTCGGAATTTACACAAGAGGATTACGCCCGCTATCATAAGGCTTCCCGGGTCTTGGCAAGCCGGCTGGCCGAAGATGCTGATCTGTCGTCATATCAAGCGGCTTATTCGGAGGAAAACAAACGAGTTCGAGGGCCCACCTTTGAAGCGAAAAGCTTAATTCCTCAACGCCGTAAGCACCTCTTCGCTCCTGATGTTGACTCGTCTCCAATCATGCACGATGAAGCCAAATTTGAGGCCTTAACAAATTGCCATTGGGACGTGGACAACCTCCAGATTCGGGAGCCCGAAGACCCGGCGCAGGATGACCCGGCGACGAACTAGACAAAGAGCTTGCATCCTGTGAAGGTAACCCGGCCTTGTTTGATATGCCGGGTAATAACTTTGCTGAGAAAAACTTGAAGTCCGCAGCTTTTGGGCTTTTTAATAGCCTTGTAATAGCAGTAGGAAACATTTAACTGCCTGCCCTTGTGCCTTTGATGCACTTTTAAACTTCTTTTAATCCATATCCCGGCGACTTAGCAAATTTGCCTTTGATACATAATCGTCTGACTGCTTTAACTCGCCGGGCGGGTTATACTCCATGAGCAATGTCAAGCCGGAATAACCCCAAACTTAGAATCTTATCATGAGAGTACCTGCAAAAAACAAGTAACTTGTATATCTTTTGCCCTATAAGTCGGCTTTAAAGGCGCAGCAAGACAAGATAACTCTTGTTTGTTATGATTTTTTTTATTGTTTCCGAAGAAACTAGGCATAAAAGCCTAAAAACTCGTAAGCCGGCTCTCACATGGCATAAATCCGTCGTTTAAACCTTAGCAAGTTCAGGGTATTTAAAAGATTGACATGCTAAGAGTACGAACGGGCCATATAGCGGAGGGATTACGACAGACAAGGCGAGTTTATCCTAGCTCACTGTAAGCCGGCTCTCACATGACAAAAACCCGTCGTTTAAACCTTGACAAGTTCAGGGTCTTTGTGCGAGAATAACTTATAAAAGTTCAGGGTCTCTTATCAAGATTAACTGTCAAGAGTTCGGCGGGTCACATGGTGGAGTAGCAAGTTGCAAACAGGCAGGTTTAACTCGAACATGGCATTTGAAGCCTGGCCAAGAGGGTATGCAAGCTAAACCCAGTGGGTTGGAAGCTCCCAAGTGACCTGATGAAGGATCAACTCCTTTGCACAAATTTTAGTGCGGAAAAAACGGCAGAGGCCCCTAATCATTGGGATGCCAACTTTATTATATCATAAAAAGTGGTATATACAATGACAGGAATATGCACATTGATAAGAGCCGGACTGGCGGCTTAAGTATAGTATGGCCGAAGACGAGCAATATTCCACGGCCTTTTAGTCTCTTCACCAGAAGTGCGCGACTTGTCACCCTCCCGTATATCAATGAGATAATAGGAGCCATTGTTGAGATTTCTGCTGATCACAAACGGTCCTCCCCAAGGAGGTGATAACTTGTGCATATCTGACTGGTCTTGAATCAACCGGAGTACTAAGTCGCCTTCTTGGAACGTCCGGGTCTTGACCCTGCGACTATGATAGCGACGCAGGTCTTGCTGGTAAATCGCGGACCGAGCTGCTGCAAGATCCCGTTCTTCGTCCAAGGCATCCAAAGCATCCTGACGCGCCGCCTCATTATCAGCTTCCACGTAAGCCGCCACTCTGGGCGAGTCATGACGGATATCACTGAGGAGAACAGCTTCTGCGCCATAGACCATGAAGAAAGGCGTATAGCCTGTCGATCTGTTGGGGGTGGTTCTTATGCTCCAAAGAACTAAAGGTAACTCCTCCACCCAACAACCCGGCGTGCGCTCCAAAGGAACCATAAGCCGGGGTTTTATCCCTCTCAAAATTTCCTGGTTAGCACGCTCGTCTTGACCATTAGACTGTGGATGAGCCACAGAAGATACATCAAGGCGAATATGTTCATCATCACAAAACTCCTTCATAGCCCCCTTGGACAGATTTGTACCATTATCAGTGATGATGCTATGAGGATAACCAAACCGAAAGATCAGCTTTTTGACGAACTAAACTGCTGTTGCGGCGTCACACTTGCTGACCGGCTCAACCTCAACCCACTTGGTAAACTTATCAACGGCCACCAAGAGGTGGGTCTTCTTATCTTTAGACCGCTTAAAAGGCCCCACCATATCAAGCCCCCAAACTGCAAACATCCAGGTAATCGGAATCATCCGCAACTCTTGAGCCAGCACATGGGCACGTCGTCCAAATTTCTGGCACCCGTCACACTTACTGACCAAATATTCTGCATCTTTATGAGCTGTTAACCAGTAGAAACCATGCCGAAAGGCCTTAGCCACCAAAGACTTTGATCCGGCATGATGACCACAATCGCTAGCATGGATTTCTTGCAAGATTTCACGGCCCTCATCAGGAGAGACACATCGCTGAAAAACACCAGTCACGCCGCGCCTGTGTAACTCGCCGTTGACAATAGTCATGTACTTAGATCGCCTTGTGATCCGCCGTGCCAGAGTCTCATCTTGAGGTAACTTGCCACGGGTTAAGTACGCCAGATAAGGCAATGTCCAATCAGGGATTGCATGGAGAGCCGCCACCAATTGTCCTTCCGGGTTAGGTATAGCCAAGTCTTCCTCGGATGGTAACTTAACCGACGGGTGATGTAACACGTCCAGTAACACATTAGGCGGCACCGGCTTACGCTGAGATCCGAGTCGTGACAAGGCATCACCCGCCTCATTCCTCTGCCGATCAATATGATCCACCTGGTAGCCCTTAAAGTGGCCAGCAATGACATCAACCGCCTGGCGATAAGCCGCCATGCGAGGGTCTTTAGAGTCCCACGTGCCAGAGACTTGTTGAGCCACCAGATCTGAGTCGCCAAGACATCTGATCCGGCTCAAATTCATCTCCTTGGCCACACGGAGCCCGTGAAGCAAAGCCTCATAGTTAGCTGCATTGTTAGTACAAGGAAACATTAACCTTAAGACATAACAAAACTTGTCACCTCACGGGGAAGTCAAAACAACTCCAGCCCCCGAGCCTTCCAATTGCCTTGAGCCGTCAAAATGAATTGTCCAATATGTGTTATCCGGCTTCTCTTCAGGTATCTGACATTCTGTCCAGTCATTGATAAAATCCACCAGGGCTTGAGATTTTATAGCCGTCCGTGGCACATACTTCAGATTAAGAGGCCCAAGCTCAATTGCCCACTTAGCAATCCTGTTAGTAGCTTCTCTGTTTTGAATGATATCTCCCAAAGGAGCAGAGCTGACCACTGTAATTGGATGCCCAAGGAAATAATGCTTCCGCTTGCGATTGGCCATGAATACACCAAGCACCAGCTTCTGCCAATGTGGGTGTCTCTGCTTGGATTCTGTCAAGACGTCGCTGACATAATAAACCGGCCTCTGAACTGGGTACTCCATACCCGCCTCCTTGCGCTCAACCACAACTGTAGCACTGACAACTCTGTTGTTAGCCGCCACATATAAGAGCAAAGGCTCCTTTTCCACGGGAGCAGCTAAAACGGGCGGCTCAGCCAACTGCTTTTTAAGCGCCTCAAATGCCTCATTAGCCGCATCACTCCAGATGAAATCGTCTGTCTTCTTCATCATCTGATACAAAGGAATAGCCTCCTCACCGAGGCAGCTTATGAACCGGCTCAAGGCAGCAATACGACCCGCCAGGCTCTGAACATCATTGATGCACGCCGGTTTAGATAAGGAGGTGATAGCCTTTATCTTGTCCGGGTTAGCCTCAATGCCACGCTCAGAGACCAAGAAACCCAAGAGTTTGCCCACAGGTACACCGAATACACACTTTGCCGGGTTAAGCATCATCTTGTAAACCCACAGATTATCAAATGTTTCCTTCAAATCTGCCAGCAGAGTTTCCTTCTTCCTTGACTTGACCACAATATCATCCACATAAGCATGAACATTGCGCCCAATTTGATCATGAAGACAGTTCTGCCCACAACGCTGGTAAGTCGCCTGGGCACTCTTGAGCCCAAAAGGCATAGACACAGAGCAGAAAGCTCCAAAAGGCGTAATAAAAGACATCTTCTCTTGGTCTTTGACTGCCATCTTGATCTGATGATAACCTGAATAAGCATCCAGGAAGCATAGACTCTCGCAACCCGCCGTTGCATCAATGATTTGGTCGATACGGGGGAGAGCAAACGGGTCAATCGGACACGCCTTGTTAAGATCCGTGTAATCTACGCACATGCGCCACGTGCCATTCTTCTTGAGTACCAACGCCGGGTTAGCTAACCACTCCGGGTGAAAAACTTCAACGATGAACCCTGCTGCTAAGAGCCGGGCCACCTCTTCCCCAATAGCCTTACACCTCTCCTCATTGAAGCGACGGAGGAACTGTTTGACCGGCTTAAACTTAGGATCCACATTAAGGTGGTGCTCAGCGAATTCTCTCGGTACACCCGGCATGTTAGAAGGCTTCCATGCAAAGATGTCCCGATTCTCACGGATGAATCCGATGAGTGCGCTTTCCTATTTGGGATCCATATTGGCCCCAATAGTGAACTGCTGCGATGAGTCGCCAGGAGTCAAATCCACTAGCTTGGTATCTTCTGCCACAAACTTGAGAGGTGGCTCAGATTCCGTGCTAGGCTTCTTTAGCGGGGTCATATCTGCCAGGTCAACATTCTCCTTATAAAACTTGAGCTCCGCCTCAGCACAACTTGACTCTGCATAAGCCGCATCGCCTTCCTCGTATTCAAGAGCAATCTTTCGAGCACCATGCACTGTAATAGTACCGTTTAACCCGGGCATCTTGAGCTGCAAGCACACATAACAAGGCCTAGCCATGAACTTGGCGTAAACCGGCTGCCCAAACAAAGTGTGGTACGGGCTCTTTATTTTGACCACCTCAAACCATAAGGTCTCCACCCTATAGTTAGATTCATCACCAAAAGCTACCTCCAGAGAAATTTTTCCGACTGGATAAGCCGATTTTCTGGGCACCACTCCGTGAAAGACCGTTGAAGACGGCTTAAGGTCCTTATCAAGCAAGTTCATCCGGCGGAACGTGTCATAGTACAGGATGTTGATACTACTGCCACCGTCCATAAGCACCTTAGTGAACACATAGCCTCCGACTTGGGGGGCCACTACCAAAGCCAACTGTCCTGGGTTATCCACGCGCGGCGGGTGATCCTCCCTGCTCCAAATTATGTCATACTCTGACCACTTTAAGTACTGAGGGAGAGCCGACATAACCGCATTAACCGCCCGCTTGCGCACCTTCCGATCCCGCTTGTCAAGACTAGTCGTAAAAACGTGATATTGGCCTCCATTAAGCTGCTTTGGATTACTCTGGTACCCGGACTGGTTGTTTTGTTGCTGACCTCCATTGCCAGACTGTTGGTTGTTACCACCATGATTCCCTTGGCCTTGATAGCCAGAACCTGAGCCGCCTGCACCAAAGCCGGACCTAGGAGAGTCGGATCCTGATCCGCCAGATGATCCACCGCCGCCACCTTGATGCTGGTTAACGCTGTAATTTCGGAATTCCTGCATGATCCAACAATCCCTCCAGGCATGAGTGGATGGCTTATCAGGAAGACTATGTTTCGGGCAAGGAGCACTCAACATCGCCTCCATATTGACAGGCTTGTTTTTATCGAAAGGCGGCTTACCATTGCCCTTTCCACGGTTCCCTCCAACACTAGTGTTGGCCACCAAATCTGACCCGCCGTCCGGGTGTTTCTGCTTTCCACCATTGCCATTATTATTATTTCCTCCCCCGTTCTGCTGTTGATTCTTGCCATTGTTATTCTTCTTACCCTTGGCCGACTTCTCATCATCAGAACCAGGGTCCTTCGTGCTATCAGAGTCTTCATACTTAGTAAGAGCCGCCATGAGTTCCCCCATGTCCTGGCATGAACGTTTGAGCCGGCTAAGCTTCTGCTTCAGAGGTAAAAAATGACAATTCTTCTCCAGAATCAGAACCGCTTGAGCCGCCGTAATATTGTCGGAGGAGTGGATGATGGTTGAGACTCGCCGGACCCAATGATGGGCCGACTCATCCTCCCGCTGCACGCAATGATCCAAATCCACAATCGTCATGGGCTGCTTGCACGTCCCTTGAAAATTCTTGATAAACTTTGCCTTCAACTCGGCCCAGGAATTAATGGTGTTGGGTGGCAAACCCTTCAACCACGTGCGAGCCGGCCCTTCCAACATCATGATGAAATACTTGGCGCAAACCGCATCACTGACGTCTAACATCTCCATGGCTAGCTCATAACCTTCGATCCAAGCTTCCGGAGGCAGATCGACAGTATAATTGGGCACCTTGCGGGGACCCTTGAAGTCCTTTGGTAGGCGCTCGTTTCGTAAGGCCGGCACTAAGCACGGCACTCCCACAGACCTGGAAGTTATCCCGGCTCCCACCGAAATAGAAGGGGCTACGGTGGGTTCTTGATGAGCCGCCGCAGCTGCCAACGCTGCCGCCTCTCGCTGCGCTCTTGCCCGATCCACCAACGCCTGAGCATCAAGAGCCGGCTGATCATCTCGCGCCGGGTTTCGACGTCGCTCACTGCTAGAGACCGCAGGCGACTCTAAACGCCGGCTGTAACTATGGCTAGGGATGGGGGTTGAGTGCACGCGACTCCGGCTGTAAGTATACTTCTCCTGCTGTGCCACTGCTGTCTGTAAATAGCCAATGGCGTTCCGCACTTCCTCCACGAAAGGCGTCCCATCGGGGATGGGGATCGTGCCAAGCCTGACTGCCGCTGCCACCATATTCTCCGCCGGGTTAGAAAAATGACCGGGCGGTGTTGGAAAAGGCTGCGGCGGGGTCTGATTCCTGCGGGGCGGGTCTGGCTGCCTATACTGAACCACTGCCCTGCTCCCAGGTACTTCCGCTGTCCGAGTTACGGTCAGAGGTGCATTCCGTCCTGTCCCTGGCGTGTTAAAAAGATTCCTGGCCTCATACTGAGCCGACAAACGGGACTGATGTCTCATCCGGTGGACTGCATCTGCGGTCTGTTGCTCTAGGTCAAGGTAAAAAGCTTCCGCCTTAAGGCGCTCCGACTCAGCATCCATCTGAACCCTCAGTGCGTTGATTTCCTCTTGGACTCCGGCCATCTGGTCCTTCAACCTTGCGATCTCCGTGTTACGGGCTGCTTGGTTTTCGACCATGACCTCGGTCTCCATCAGAGTTGTAAGCTCGTTCATCAGATCCAGCAAAACTTGAGCCGGCGACCTACCTGACCCGGACCCGGTCGCGCCAGCGGCCGTGCTACCAGGGGCTGGTGCCGATCCTGCCATGAAGACAGCGGCGCGGCTCGGCGACTCATAGTATTCCGGCTCATGGTACTCCGGCTCAGGGTAATCCTCGATGTAGCCCCCAAGCCCGCCGTTGTGAAGCTGGTAGATTGATTCCGCCTCTCCGCTCGAGGATCCATCCTCTGAGCAGATGATGGTTTCCTCCCGCGACATGGAACCTTCAAGCTCCGCGCCTTGGGTAAAGCTGACGTAGACGTGCTTCCGACCCGGGTTAACTCGGGCAGGCTGCACGCGCCGGGCCGGCTCGACGAGGTCGGTGTAGATGTCCGGCCCGGGCTTAGATCCACCGATCTTGCCAATGAAGACGTGAATTCCGCCGAAGGGGACCCGGTACCCGTACTCGATTGAGTCGGCCTCGGGGCCCCAGCCAGCGTCGTCGATGTAGAGCTTGCCGCGGCGACTCTTAGTCATCATGCCAACGGCATATCCCGCGATCCCTGTGAGAGAGCCCTCCGAGAATTCCACACCACCGAGCGCCAGCCCCACGGTGGGCGCCAACTGTCGTGGTTTTGTCATAGCAGATGTCCCCGTGAAAGGACTTAGGTTCGAGGCCATCGCTAAGGTGGTGATCTCGAAGGGGTTGATCGGAATCAAGAGACAAGGGTTACCCAGGTTCGGCCCCTCGGAAAGAGGTAAAAGCCTACGTCCTGCTTTGTGTTGTATTGATTGGGTATCAATTACAAGGGAGCGAGTTCACTTGACCTAGCTATCGATGAGTTATTTCGTGCCCTAAGCCGCCCAGGTGACCCACCTTTATATACACAGGTCGAGGCCCTAGGCTTACAAGAGTCCGGGTCGGGCTATACTTGTCAACCGACCTCACCTCTAACTATACCTGCCTTGTTTTACAAGCCGCCACCGGCGGCTTACGCCACCGGGTCACACACATTGTCTTCTGGCTCTGGGCCTTCAGGCCCATCAAGCTTGTCCCAAACATTATTGCTAAGACGCCAACCTCATGACCCGGCCCCACCTGGGCGGGTCTCACCACGGGGTTATATCCCCAACAGTGTACCTTACTAATACTCCTAGTAGCACCTGGGTATTGGATACCGGTTCGGTTGCTAAATGTTAGTAACTTGAAATAAAAGCTACGGAATAAACGGAGGCTAGCTAAGGGTGAGGTGATGATGAGCGTTGGAAGTGTTTCCAAGGTTGATGTGATCACGATCGCACGCTCTCTCTACCTTCGGGATTAGTGATAAACCTAAATAAATGTTATTTGGTGTTTGCGTTGAGCATGAACGTGATTAGATCATGTTTATTGCAATATAGTTATTCATTTAAGTTAGAGAATAATGGTTATTTTGTTTACATGAATAATACCTTCAATGGTCATGCGCCCAATGAGAATGGTTTATTGAATCTTGATCGTAGTGATACACATGTTCATAATATTGATGCCAAAAGATACAAAGTTAATAATGATAGTACCACATACTTGTGGCACTGCTGCTAAATGTCATATTGGTGTAAAGCGCATGAAGAAACTCCATGCTGATGGATCTTTGGACTCATTTGATTTCGAATCGGTTGAGACATGCGGACCATGCCTCACGGGCAAGATGACTAAGACCCCGTTTTCCGGTATGATGGAGCGGGCAAGTGACTTATTGGAAATGATACATGTTGATGTATTCGGTCCAATGAGTGTAGTAGCGTGCGGTGGATATCGTTATTTTCTTACCTTCACTGATGATTTGAGTAGATATGGGTATATTTACTTAATGAAACACAAGTCTGAAACGTTTGAAAAGTTCAAACAAATTCAGAGTGAAGTTTGAGATCATCGTGACAAGAAGATAAAATGTCTACGATATGATCGTGGAGGTGAATATCTGAGTTACGAGTTTGGTATGCAACTTAAGACGATGTGGAAGTTGTTTCACAACTCACGCCACCTGGAACACCATAGTGTGATGCTGTGTCCGAACGTCGTAGTCGTGCTCTATTGGATATGGTACGTACTATGATGTCTCTTGTTGATTTGCCACTATCGTTTTGGGGTTATGCATTAGAGACAACTACATTCACTTTAAATAGGGCACCATCTAAGTCCGTTGAGATGACACCGTATGAATTTTGGTTTGGCAGAAACCTAAGATGTCATTTCTCAGAGTTTGGGAATACGACGCTTATGTCTGATAAGCTCGATCCCAAAGCGGAAAGGTGCATCTTCATAGGATACCCTCAGGAAACAGTTGGGTATACCTTCTATCTCAGATCCGAGGGCAAAGTGTTTGTTGCTAAAACGGGTCCTTTCTCGAGAAAGAGTTTCTCTCGAAAGAATTGAGTGGGAGGAAGATAGAACTTGATGAGGTTGTTGAACCTTCACTTCAACCAGAGAGTAGCGTAGCGCAGAAAGATGTTTCTATAGAGCCTACATCAGTTGAAGAGGAAGTTAATGATGATGATCATGAAGCTTCGGATCAAGTTGCTATCGAACCTTGTAGGTCGACAAGGACGCCTACTGCTCCTGAGTGGTACGGCAACCCTGTCTTAGAGGTCATGTTGTTGGACAACGATGAACCTACGAGCTATGGAGAAGCGATGATGGGCCCGGATTCCGAGAAATGGTTAGAGGCCATGAAATCCGAGATAGGATCCATGTATGAAAACAAAGTATGGGCTTTGGAAGTATTACCTGAAGGGCGAAAGGCCATTCAGAACAAATGGATCTTTAAGAGGAAGATGGACGCGGACGGTAATGTCACCGTTTATAAAGCTCGACTTGTCGCAAAGAAGTTTCCGACAAGTTCAAGGAGTTGACTACGATGAGACTTTCTCACCCGTAGCGATGCCAAAGTCTGTTGGAATTATGTTAGCAGTTGCTGCATTTTTCGATTATGAAATCTGGCAGATGGATGTCAAAACAGAGTTTCCTTAACGGTTTCCGTGAGGAAAGGTTGTATGTGATACAGCCAGAAGGTTTTGTCAGTCCTAAGGATGCTAAAATGTATGCAAGCTCCAACGATCCTTCTATGGACTGGAGCAAGCATCTCGGAGTTGGAATATACGCTTTGATGAGGTGATCAAAGTTTTTGGGTCTATACAAAGTTTATGAGAAACTTGTATTTACAATAAAGTGAGTAGGAGCACTATAGAATTTCTGATAAGTATATGTGGATGACATATTGTTGATCGGAAATGATGTACAATTTCTAGAAAGCATAAAGGGTTGTTTGAAAAGGAGTTTTTCAAAGGAAAACCTGGAATGAAGCTACTTAAATATTGGGCATCAGGATCTATAGAGATAGATCAAGACGTCCGATAAAACTTTCAATGAGTACATACCTTGACAAGATTTTGAAAGAGTTCAAAATGGATCAGTCAAAGAAAGAGTTCTTGCCTGATTTGTAAGGTGTGGAGTTGAGTGAGACTCAAAGCTCGACCACGGCAGAAGAAAGAAAAAGGACGAAGGTCGTCCCCTATGCCTTATCCATAGGCTCTGTATAGTATGCCATGCTGTGTACCGCACCTGGTGTGTGCCTTGCCATGAGTCTGTCAAGCGGTACAAGAGTGATCCAGGAGTGGATCACTGGAGAGCGGTCAAGATTATCCTTAGTAACTAGAGGACTAAGGAAATATTTCTCGATTATGGAGGTGATAAAGAGTTCGTCGTAAAGGGTTACAACGATGCAAGCTTTGACACCTATCCGGACGACTCTGAGTAGCAGTCCGGATACATATAGTGGAGCAAGCCATTTGAAATAGCTCCAAGTGGAGCGTGGTAGTATCTGCAGTATGACATACAGATTTGCAAAGAACACACGGATCTGAATGTTGCAGACCGTTGACTAGAACCTCTCTCACATGCAAAACATGATCGAACCCCAGAACTCATTGGGTGTTAGATTCATTACAATGTTAATCACATGGTGATGTGAGCTAGATTATTGACTCTAGTGCAAGTGGGAGACTGTTGGAAATATGCCCTAGAGGCAATAATAATTTAGTTATTATCATATTTCCTTGTTCATGCTAATCATTTATTATCCATGCTATAATTATATTGATTGGAAACTCAAATACATGTGTGGGTACATAGACAACACTGTGATTGGATCGCGGGGCGCTCGGCGATTTGGATCGCGAAGACGTTCGACTACATCAACCGCGTTTCTTAACGCTTCCCGCTTAGCGATCTACAAGGGTATGTAGATCCACTCTCCCTCTCGTAGATGCTCATCACCATGGATAGATCTTGCGTGTGCGTAGGAAATTTTTTGTTTCCCATGCAACGTTCCCCAACACATGCAATAATAATCAATTTAAGAACTCAGAGAAGACTCCAATATTTTATCATGAATAATCTGAACATAAAACCCACAATTCATCGGATCCCAACAAACACACCGCACAAAAGCATTACATCGGATAGATCAAAGCGAAGATGCGATGATCATTGTATTGAAGATGAAGAGAGAGAGAGAGAGAGAGAGAGAGAGATAGCCATCTAGATACTAACTACGGACCCGTAGGTCTGTGGTGAACTACTCACACATCACCATGGAGGCAGCGAGGTTGATGAAGACGGCCTCCGTGATGGATTCCCCCTCTGGCAGAGTACCGGAAAAGGCCTCCAGATGGGATCACGGCGGAACAGGGACTTGCGGCGGTGGAAAAAGGGTTTCGGGAGCTCTCCTGGGGTTTTTGGAATATTTGAGAATTTATAGGCCAGAGAGGGACGTCGGGAGGCGGCCGAGGAGGCCAGTACCCATCAGGGCGCGCCCTAGGGCCTGGCCACGCCCTGTTGGGTACTGGGCCCCTCGTGTGGCCGCTGGTCATCTTCCGAAGCTTCCAGGTCTTTATTTGGTCCAGAAAAAATCATAAAAAAGTTTCGGGTCGATTGGACTTCGTTTGGTACAGTAAACCTGGCAAGCTAAAAACATGCAGAAAACAGGAACTGACACTTGGCACTGGGTCAATAGGTTAGTGCTCAAAAATAATACAATAAGTACCCCAAAAGTATGATAGAATGATAATATTATAGCATGGAACAATAAAAAATTATAGATACATTGGAGACGTATCACCCATCCCACACGACATAGATAAATTGTCGGCAATGCCTCCTCCGGTCACACACGCGGGGCAAAAAGAGCTCATGTGCAATTGGGTGAACCATCGCAAATAGATATATTATAAAAGTCATGTGAGATGTTCTTAGCATCTGTCATTACTAAAACCGACTGATCTCGGGAAGGGGGTCCCAAGCTGTGGATCTGGGATCAATGGGTAACATGATACAAGGGAGACGATGTTTGCCTAGGTTTAGGCCCTCTCGAGGAGGTAAAACCCTACGTCCTGCTTGATTATATTGATGTGATGGAGTATCGAGTACAAGATGATCTACCTCGAGATCGTATGTTTGTGCTCTAAACCCTAAGGTGAGTAATTTTGTCTCTACGGACTAAAACCCTCGGCTTATATAGATGCCTGTGGTACCTGGGTTTACACAAAACGTGGGTTGCCCACTGATACGTCTCCAACGTACCTATAAATTTTTATTGTTCCACGCTATTGTATTACCATTCTAGGATCCTTTTTAAGCATTTACTTATTGTTTTATATTATTTTTGAGCACTAACCTATTAACCCAGTGCAAAGTGCTAGTTACTATTTTCTACATGTTTTTGGTCTTTCAGGAATACTGTACCAAACGAAGTCCAAATACCCCGAAACTTTTTGATGATTTTTTCAGGACAAAAATAAGACCTGGAAGATTCAGAGGAAGACCGGAGGGCACACGAGGTGCCCCCAAGCCAACAGGGCGTTGATACATCTCCAACGTATCTATAATTTTTGCTTGTTCCATGCTGTTATATTATCATTCTTGGATGTTTTACAATCATTTTATAACAACTTTATATCATTTTTTGGGACTAACCTATTGACATAGTGCCAAAGTGCCAGTTGCTGGTTTTGCTTGTTTTTTACTTCGCAGAATATCAATACCAAACGGAGTCCAATCGCGACGAAACTTTTTGGAGATTTTTTCTAGACCAGAAGACACCCAGTGGGCCAAAGAAGTGCCGAAGAGGTGGGCCGTGGAGACCACAACCCACCAGGGCGTGCCAGGGGGGCCCCGACGCGCCTTGATGGGTTGTGCCCTCCTCGGGGCCCCTCTCCACCGCCTCTGATGCCTATAATTTCCCAAATATTCCAAAAACCCTAGGGGAGTCGACGAAACACAATTCCAGCCGCCGCAAGTTCCAGAACCTCGAGATCCAATCTAAACACCATCACAGAGGGGTTCTTCTTCTTCATAGGTGCCTCTCCGATGATGCGTGAGTAGTCCACCATGGACCTACGGGTCCGTAGGTAGTAGCTAGATGGCTTCCTCTCTCTCTCTTATGATTCTCAATACAATGGTCTCTTGGAGATCTATTTGATGTAAACTTTTGCGGTGTGTTTGTTGGGATCCGATGAATTTTGAGTTCATGATCAGTTTCTATCCATGAATATTATTTGAGTCTTCTTTGATCTCTTATATGCATGATTACTTATAGCCTCGTATTTCTTCTTCGAATCTTTGGTTTAGTTAGGCCAACTAGATCGATTTTTCTTGCCATGGGAAGAGGTGCTTTGTGATGGGTTCGATCTTGCGGTGTCCTTTCCCAGTGACAGAAGGGGCAGCAAGGCACGCATGTATCATTGCCATTAAGGATTACAAGATGGGGTCTATTCCTACGTGAATAGATCTTGTCTACATCATGTCATCGTTCTTATTGCATTACTCTGTTTTTCCATGAACTTAATACACTAGATGCATGCTGGATAGCGGTCGATGTGTGGAGTAATAGAGGTAGATGCAGGCAGGAGTCGGTCTACCTATCTTGGACGTGATGCCTATATAATGATCATCGCCTTGGATATCGTCATGACTATTCGATTTTCTATCAATTGCCCAACAGTAATTTGTTCACCCACCGTGCACTATACTCATGAGAGAAGCCACTAGTGAATCCTACGGCCCCCGGGTCTACTTTTCAAACATATTGCTTTCCAATCTATCTTTTTGCCTCTTTGTTTTCAGATCTACAAAATCAAAAACCCAAAAACATATTGCTACATATTTTATTTGCTCTTTTTATTTTGTGTTCTTGAGAGATCTATCTCTCCTATCTATCACTACCTAATCTATCTTTTTACCGTAGAGAGATTGACAACCTCTCTTTCGCGTCGGGTTGCAAGTATTTGTTGTTTGTGTGCAGGTGCTGCTTATTGGGTGGTGGTGATCCTCTTACTGGTTCGATAACCTTGGTTTCATAACTGAGGGGAATACTTACCGTTGCTGTGCTGCATCATCCCTTCCTCTTTGGGGGAATACCGACGCAGTCTCAAGCCACGTCAAAGGAATTTTTGACGCCGTTGCCGGGGAGGAAGCGGTCTCTTCTACGTGCCTATCGTAGGCGCCGAGGGGACTCCATCATCATCTACCAGGTTCCTAATCACAAATCGCATCTCCTTGCAATTACATTATTTGCCAATTGCCTCTCGTTTTCCTCTCCCCAGTTCACCAATTTGCCATTTTATTCGCCCTCTTTTTCGTTTGCCTTTTTCTCGCCGGATCTCTTCCTTGCTTGCAATCTTGCTTGCGTAGTCACGATGAATCAAGAGAACACCAAGTTGTGTGATTTTTCCAATACTAATAACAATGATTTTATTAGTACTCCGATTGCTCCTCCCGCCACTAGTGCGGAGTCTTGTGATATTAATGCCGCTTTGTTGAATCTTGTCATGAAAGATCAATTTGCCGGTACTCCTAATGAGGATGCCGCGTCCCATCTAAACATGTTCGTAGAATTGTGTGATATGCAAAAGTAAAAAGATGTGGACAATGATATAGTGAAGTTGAAATTGTTTCCTTTTTCCTTGCGGGATCATGCAAAAATTTGGTTTTCCTCTTTGCCTCGCAATAGTATCGATTCTTGGAATAAGTGCAAGGATGCTTTTATCACTAATGATTTTCTGCCCGTGAAAATTATTTCCCTTAGGACACAAATAATGAATTTTAAGCAACTTGAGCATGAACATGTGGCACAATCTTGGGAAAGAATGAAGTTGATGCTAAGAAATTGTCCTACTCATGGTTTAAATCTTTGGATGATCATACAAAAAATTTATGCGGGATTGAATTTTGTCTCTAGAAATCTTTTTGATTCCGCCACGGGTGGTACTTTTATGGATATTACTTTGGGTGAAGCTACTAAATTGCTAGATAATATCATGGCAAATTATTCACAATGTCAAACCGAAAGAGCACCCACTACAAGAAATACGTCAACTTGTGACCTTCTGTCAGTGACCCTGGATGAAATGGTCGTAAATCTACGACCATTTGAGACTAATTGGTCGTAAGCTGTTCGGAGGTCTCCAAACCCTCAACTATAATGACCATTTTGGTTAGAAAGGTCATAATTTCCTTAGACGAAATGGTCGTAAAGCAGACAGCACTGGTCCGCTGCCTTATTTCTAGCTGATCACGACCAATATAGATGGTCATAACCTTGTAAATTGTGGTGGGTTGCGATGACTAGGCGCCACCTCATCAGTTTTGCCTATGTGTCATGTCCATGTGTCAATTTTTGCCCTAGCTAGGTTGTGAAGCAACCTATATTTCTGTTATTCCCAAAATTCCCAAACAATTCTCATAAATTCTTTGGATTATATCTTCGTCAAATATGTCAAAAACCTTCCTTGCCTAGTTCAAAAATAATTCAACAATATTCATTTTCCTATTGTGTTCAGAACAACACTTTGTGAAGGAAGTGATATTTATATATCCTTGATTGCCCTCAAAATTTTTGGGCACTCTTTCCTATCCTAATCATTGCCTCATGACAAAATTCAGCTCCATTTGCCCAGTAAATCTTCCTCGGAAATTTCCAAAGTTTTTGTTCAGCTAGAAGCTTTGTGAAGGAAGTACTAGCTATGCATATCCTAATGAGTTGAATTTTTTCCACATCTTCTATGTGCCCATATCATAGCTCTCCAAAAAAATTTAGCCCCATCTAACAATCCATGAGAGCTCACCATCCAATCTTTGTTTCTGGTAATATTTTCAGTTTGTGAAGCAACTATATTTTATATTAATTTATAATTGCTGCAAATTTACCAGGACATGACCCTGCCCATAGAACCTCCCTCCACCAAATTTTAGCTCATTTAATTTAACCACTTTCCCTCAATATTTTTCCCAATTTTCTGTTTAGTGGAGAGCATTGTGAAGGAAGTACCATTTTTATATATCCAAATGGCATGAAATTTATATAGTGACTTCATATGCCCAAATTATCACCCTCCTCCAAATTGCAGATCAATCAAATCAACTATGTGAGCCCAGGTTCAATTTCTATTTTATGGCCAGATTGGCACATTGCAAAGCAAGTGCTATCTAGACCCCTCCTATTACCCTCAAACTTTTTGGGCACTCTTCCATACCCAAATCATTGCCACATGATAATATTCAGCTCCATTTTCCTAGTAAATCTTCCTCAGAAAATTTCCAAAGTTTCTATCCAGAGAGAAGCTTTGTGAAGTAAGTACTAGCTAGGCTTATCCAAATGATCTTATATTTTTCCAAATCTTCCATATGCTCAAATAATCACTCTTCACAAAATTTGAGCTCTATTAAACAAACGATGTGAGCTCATCATCCAATCTTTTATTCTTGTCATATTTTCAGTTTGTGAAGCAACTATATTATATATTGCTTTATTATTTCTGAAAATTTACCAGGGCATGACCATACCTATGTAACTTACCTACACCAAATTTGAGCTCATTTCATTTATCCAGTTTCTCTCACTAATTTTCCCAAGTTTCTGTCCAGAGAAGAGCATTGTGAAGGAAGTACCACTTTGGCATGTCCAAATGGTATCAATTTTCTATAGTGCTTTCCTATTCCCAAATAACTATCCTCCACCAAATTTCAGCTCAATCCATTCATTATTTTGAGCCCAGCTTCAACATTCATATTTCTGTCCAGTGTGGTACTTTGCAAAGCAAGTACCACCTAGGCTCCTCCATTTGAGCTAAAAATTTGTGAAGACAGTCTTCTTAGTAGATGATCATCCTCAGCCAAAACTCACGCCCAGTGGCCATGTGCATTTCCCGTACCGCTAATTAAACACTTGGCTGCTAATTCATGTTTGAGCATAGTTCGGTCTCCTCGTGAGATTCTTCTGTTGTCATTTTATTCCCAGCACATCCCTGGGGAGTGCCCAACCCACTAGACATGCCTATGCCGCCCAGAACACATGGCAACACCACGGTCACGCGGTGACCACGCGGCGGGCATGCGAGTTTACGCGCTCTGGAGTTGGAGCCCTCGTACACCGTCCAAACCTGGACGTATCACCACCAAACCATGTATTTATGATTAAATATATACTTATGTAACTAGAAATGATTTTTTGAAAAAATAAAGAGCAAACTATAAGGCAGTTGCAGTTCAAATTTGACCCGTTTCCTCCTGAATCGACGGAAATTTGTCTTTTTCACGAGAGGTGGATAAAAGCTTTGCACACCCAAACATTTGGTCAATTGTGCATTAAATATGTCCTAGTATTATAGAAAATTGATTTGGTACAATTTTGCAACAAATATATGGTAGGTCCTTCACAAAAAAACTAATTTTGGGCACTCGAAAAATGGAAAATGATTTTTTCGTCCAAAGAAAATGAAAACTTCCTTAGGCAACATTGTTTGCCATTCCAAGATGCACCCTTGTGCACAATATGAGATCATTTGAACAAACTATGCCATGAATGTGGCCATAAGATTGATCATTTGGCTTGAAAGCCATGAATCTTCAAAGTTGATTGCTCATTTCTAAGAACACTTTTTTAAAAGAATTGCCGTATTACAAGTTTATTATTTTTCCCAGTAACTTGGTCACACATAATGACACAATGCGAAGGTTTTCCAATTTTTTGATTTTTTTTGAATTTTTCATGCCCATTTCAAAATGCGGTCAAAACAGCGGGCATGACCGTTCCTAGCTAGTGGTTGAATCTTGGAAAACTTTTGGTGTTTCTCTGATTAAATAGATACTTATGTACCTAGAAATGATTTTTGGAAAAAATAAAGAGCAAACTATGAGGCAGCTGCAGTTCAAATTCGACCCGTTTCCTACTGAATCGGCGGAAATTTGTCTTTTTCACCAGAGGTGGATCAAAGCTTTTGACACCCAACCATTTTGTCAATTGTACATTAAATATGGCCTAATATTTTACAAAAATGATGTGGTCTCATTTTGCAACAAATATATGGTAGGTCCTTCACATAAAAACTCATTTTGGGCACTCGAAAAATGGAAAATTAATTTTTCGTCCAAAGAAAATGAAAACTTCCTTAGGCAACATTGTTTGCCATTCCAAGATGTAAACTTGTGCAAAGTATGAGATCATTTGAACAAACTATGCCATGAATGTGGCCATAAGATTGATCATTTGGCTTGAAAGCCATGAATCTTCAAACATGATAGCTCATTTCTGAGAACAAATTTTTAAAAGAATTGCCGTATTATAATTTTATTATTTTTCCTGGTAACTTGGTCACACATAATGACACAACGCGAAGGTTTTCCAATTTTTTGATTTTTTTTGAATTTTTCATGCCCATTTCAAAACGCGTTCAAAACAGCGGGCATGGCCGTTCCTAGCTAGTGGTTGAATCTTGGAAAACTTTTGGTGTTTCTCTGATTAAATAGATACTTATGTACCTAGAAATGATTTTTGGAAAAAATAAAGAGCAAACTATGAGGCAGCCGCACTTCAAATTCGACCCGTTTCCTACTGAATCGGCGGAAATTTGTCTTTTTCACCAGAGGTGGATCAAAGCTTTTGACACCCAAACATTTTGTCAATGGTGCATTTAACATGGCCTAATATTTTAGAAAATTGATTTGGTCCAATTTTGCAACAAATATATTGTAGGTCCTTCACAAAAAAACTCATTTTGGGCACTCGAAAAATGAAAAATGAATTTTTCGTCCAAAGAAAATGAAAACTTCCTTAAGAAACATTGTTTGCCATTCCAAGATGCACCCTTGTGCACAATATGAGATCATTTGAACAAACTATGCCATGAATGTGGCCAGAAGATTGATCATTTGTCTTGAAAGCCATGAATCTTCACACATGATAGCTCGTTTTTGGGAACACTTTTTAAAAATAATTTCCGTATCATAAGTTTATTATTTTTTCTGGTAACTTGGTCACATACAATGACACAATGCGAAGGTTTTCCAATTTTTTGATTTTTTTTTGAATTTTTCATGCCCGTTTCAAAACGCGGTCAAAACGGCGGGCATGACCGTTCCTAGCTAGTGGTTGAATCTTGGAATTTTTTTGGTGATTCTATGATTAAATAGATAGTTATGTACCTAGAAATTATTTTTAGAGAAAATAAAGAGCAAAATATGAGGCAGCTATAGTTCAAATTTGACCCGGTTCCAGCTGAATCGGCAGAAATTTGTCTTTTTCACGAGAGGTGGATCAAAAACATTTTACCCCCAACAATTTGGTCAATTGTACATTAAATATGGCCTAATATTTTATAAAAATGATTTGGTCCAATTGTGCAACAAATATTTGGTAGGTCCTTCACAAAAAAACTCATTTTGGGCACTCAAAAAATGAAAAATTGATTTTTCGTGAAAATAAAATAAAAAATCCCTTTGGAAACAATGTTTGTAATTCCAAGATGCAAACTTGTGCGAAATATGAAATCATTTGAACAAACTATGAGGCAACTGTAGTTAAAATTTGACCCGCTTCCTAGTGAATCAACGAAAATCCCACCTAGTATGAAACTACCTCTAGTTATTCGAGGGAACCATACTTAAACATTGTCATAAAAAGAGAAGGGAACTTACCGCCGGGTGTCGTGGTGCTACGTTGGAGCTCCCCGACGCTGCAATGGAGCTTCGTCGGGCGCCGTGGTGCTGCGTTGGAGCTCTTGGCGTGCCGTTGAGAGCTGCAACGGAGGTTCATGGGGATGTCATCGGTGCAACGTTGAAGCTTTTTCACGCTCGGTGCTGTCGTGACATATTGATGTGATCGAACGACCACCAATGCGTAGATCGGGCGGCTAGCTAGGCGGATGATTTCTAGACAAAATCATCTGACTGGCTCGTAGCAGCAGCCTATTGTTAATCGATTACGACCAATTTAGATGGTCATAACGTCATCAAAGCGTGTACTTCGTTCTGATTGGTCTATGAGCATGTCACGCGGATCAAGCATCAGAGACCGTCGGATATTGCCAGATCCAACGGCCCACACCCCCTCACCCTCTCACCCACCCACCGCGAGCTACCCTAAAAAAAAAACCCCACCGCGAGCTCCTCTCTCTCCCCCGCGCAGCGAACCCTAGCCCCTCTCTCCCCCGCACACCACTCCTCCTCCCTTCCAGATCGCCGCCGCCACCTCCCTCCGGCGGAGGTCCCCGCCGTCCATGGCCTCCCCCACGCCCTCCTCCTCTCTCCCATCCCCTTCCCTCACCGCGAGCCCTTCTTCCCCGCGAGCCCTCTCTCTCTCCCTCCCGCGACTCCTCTGCTCCACCCGATTTCGGCGAGTTGAGGCGGTTCTTGCCGGCGCGCAGCACACCCCCGGGCTCCCCTCATGCAGCTCTTTCCTCCCCTCCCGTCAGATCCGTCTCTCGCACCCTCTAGTGAAAGCCCGCAACCCTCACCCGTGGCTAGGGTTTCGGCCGCCACTTTAACTTCGTTGGGAGTCTGCCACATCCGGCGATGGCGAGGCCAAAGGTGGCCGGATCTGGCACCGGTAAGCCCCTCCCCTCCTTCTTCATGCACCATCTCCTCACCTCACCTCGTCTCGTGTTCCTTTTTTGTAGATCCGTGTTCGCCATGTTCCTGGTCTCCGGCTATGGTGAGGGGCAGGAGCATGCGTCGGCCCTCGCTGGCGGCCGTCTCGGAGCCACGGCAATCCGCGTGCCGTACCGCCACATCCGGGACGCCGAGACGGAGCTCGTCCGCCTCAACAGCACCAGCAGCGGCGGCGACGCCGACCGGCCCAAGGAGGAGCAGGGCAGTGGCAAGAAGGGCGTGCCCAAGTACCGGGTGGTGCTGGTCTGCATGGTCGCCGCCGGCGTGCAATTCGGCTGGGCACTGCAGCTCTCACCCCTCACCCCATACATCCAGGTACTAGTTACCCAACGAGCAGCCCTGCACCTCGCTGGATCTCGCCCAAACCCCGCTCATCTTGCTGCTCGTGGCAGGGAATACTCTCTGTTGAGTATTTTGAGGAATGAAGATCTGTTAAG
The DNA here is from genome assembly GCA_039707655.1 of Elymus sibiricus. NCBI lineage: Eukaryota > Viridiplantae > Streptophyta > Magnoliopsida > Poales > Poaceae > Elymus > Elymus sibiricus. The sequence goes on from CM077671.1 coordinate 442,031,996, forward strand.
TATGGAGTTAGGATTATCTAATAAAATTTCTGCTATATATGCATGAAACTGAGATTGCTAGCATCATTTACACAAGATACACCCTTTGAATTGAATTGATTGGTTCAGTTTCGTATATTCTTGACCCACCTGGCCTTTTTATCTTCACAGAAATTGCTTGCTATCAACCTTTCATTGGTAACTTAATGTGTTAAATAACACTCAGTGGACCTTTCTTTGCTTGGTGGACCTCTTGCCAAATAAGTAGTCTTTACATGATGACACTTTGAGCATTTGGTCCCTATTATTAATGAGCTATCTATCTATATACGCTGCATCATGATATCATTTTAATGTTGTAACCAATAAAATCGAGCAGCTCGTGGAACTAGTGCTCTGCTCATGTTGTAAGACAGGATTTTCACTTCCTGCCATCCCAGCCTTCTATAATGCTTACAAGATTTTTCTCTTTCTTCAGTAGGTCACTTGTTCTTGCTAGCATCCCGGTCATTGAATGATGGCTTGTTAAGCATGAAACTGGGATTTCTAATAAAGTTTGCCATATGGCTTTGCGCATGCATGGAATTGGGATTACTAGCATCACCATTGATTTGTAGAGTTAACCATTGATTCATAAGAGATAAATGTGGTTGGGTGATGCTGTTAAATGCTTCAGTTAACCATTCACTAGTATATATGTACATAAATATGTGTGTGCATCTTGTAATCAATGAGAACAAGTGCAGCTATGTACTGACTATGCCTACTGAAATAGTATATGGTTCCAATTTTAAATTTTTGTGTGCTCTTTAGTAGCTTGGCCCGCCCAATTTTTTCCTTGCAGCTCCGCCACTGCTTGTAATGACACCGCAACTGTAGTATCATGGGACGAAACATGTGTTGTTGGTGTATGAATTGTTAGCATGGATTAGAACTACTGATGTGAGCACGACAAAGTGTTTAGCTATTCCCCCTTGCATGTCAATCCGTGCTTCACATTTGTGATCTCGCTCAATATAATAATTTGAACTCTACTGGCATGTTCATTTATGCACACTGTCTATTAGTGCATCATCTGTGTTGTTTGATTTCTACAAACCTGATGATCTTGCCCACCTTATGTCTACCTACCTGCAGATCAACGGGTCTCTGGCTCGCAGGGCCATCAAGGACCTGATGGAGAGGAGGCTCATCAGGATGGTGTCATCATTTTGGGCTGCCTTCAGGTTTCGTTGCCTCTGCCGCCAGTTAGTAGGCGTTGATGGGAAACATGAGGTAGGAGAAACACTTGTAGTCGTAGTAGCTGAACATGCTGTGCCTGTATATATGTCTGTAGCAGAATGTATGTATGTATCTGGTCCTGGTGCTGCGTCGGCCTCTGGTACTTAGCAGGAATGCATGTGGATGTTGGTTTGCTGTGCACTAGTTGGTGCTATGCTACATCCTGGGTTCTGGGTTTTATTTTAGAGATCTAGTACAGCAAACTAGGACTGCAGGCGCGCCTTGCCCGTCCCCTTGCTGTTACATCCCTGGCAAGTGCATTTCCTGTCGTGCTCGATATGATGAAATGTAGATCTGGCAGGGTTAGATTTGATCTGGATGTACTAATCCGACTAGCACGTGTTGGATATACCTCTCTTTTTATGTTTCATCATTACCAATATGCCGATTGCTTGCTTGTTGTGTTTCGTAGGATCTGTATAAATTGTTAAACATTGATATTTTTATATGTATTATTCAGAAGTTCTAACTGCTGTGGTTGGGTGTTGGTAGTCTGCTGTTCGATTATCAAACCTTTGAAGTTAATTTTGATCATATGTGCATCTGTGTGATATATCTAGGTTCAGCTTTGACGCTCCATCGGCAACCAGTTGTTCAATTAAGTTTGTTTGTTACAGTTATCTATATCAAGTATTGCTTTGTGAATACTGGAAACTTGGTCTTGGTGTCCTTAGTTGGATCAATTTACAGTCTGCTGCAAGAGCCTCTTGTATATGATGCATACATGTACACCGGTGGTGTTCTTTTTGGAAGTTGAATCATACTCACATGTAGTCGCTTCATTTGTTTGACCTGGAAGATGTTTCTCTTTCTCAGGTTCCTGTTGGGAGGACCACCCTTGGACGTGTCATTAACGTTATTGGTGAGCCTTGGTGGTCCCCGGCGAGGGGGACGGCGAGGACGCCATTGGAGCCTAGCACGGCAGCAGCACCAGTACCTTGCTGCTGTTGGGAATGGAAGGGAGCTGTTCCATGCACCGAATCCAGGGAGAAAATCACCTTCGGCATGTACGCCATCACCTTGGGCATGCTCGTGGCGCTGCTGCTCGGCCTCAACATGTCCTGGAGCGCCATTACCGCCGCCCTCACGCTCATATTCCTCGACTTCAAGGACGCCCGCCCCTGCCTCGAGAAGGTAATTGTCTGTCTGTCCGTCCGTCCGTCTGCAGTTAACTAAGTTGTGCCCCATTGATGTCCTACTACTGTTAATTATTACTACCATGGTGCTGATGCTGTTCAGAATATGATATGTGCCTTAATTCTAAGTTCTGGTCTCTCTTAAGAGACACTTCTAGCTTTTCTGACTCAAAGTTGTTAACTTGGTATTGCATGAGTTTTACTACTGCTAACACAGAGAGTATTTACTACTGCCAACACAGAGATTTTGTATGCACTGCTACCTGATGAGTGCTTTCTTTGTAATATTTCACCTTCGTATGCATAGGTTTATTTGGTTTGAACTCTGCATGACATGAAATAGATATTTACAGTGTTTTTCTCAACTTGTTTTTACTGTCACTTGATACATACTTAGCTTGTACTTGAAGCTGTGGGTTAATGATGGTGATTTTGTTCTACTTGGATGCATTGGTACCCCCATCATCGAGCGAACGGATGCAACAGCGGCAAGAAGCTCACAGATGTGTGCATCTAAAGCACACCATGGACATCATCCACCTCCTCACAGTGGCAAGAAGAGCTCCATGCTGAAGAACATAACACTTGTAGGGCTTGTAAAGTACTGTATCTAGTTATTGAACTTGTGGAGCTTGTATGTTAGAGCTTATTACGTGTTATTTGTACAGCAGGAGCTCTATACTGAATTTGGTTGATAATATTTGAAGTATTTCGTGTGTTTTCTGTGTGCCAATTTAAATACTAGGTATTTATTTACGTCAAATTAGAAAATGAAGAATATGGCCCTGACAGCTAGGACCCAGCACCAGAGTCTGACAATGGGGACCCACCTGACTAGTGAACCCATTTTATAAAAAAAGAAAACTGAAACTGTTGAGACAAAAAGGCGACGGCCCAAAAATAAAAAGGCTGCAATTTTGGGCTTGGCCCATGAAGCTGACCAGAATTAACAAGGAAAAAATAATAAATGGGCTGAATTGTTGGGCTAGGCCCATGTAGAACACCGAATTGGACCGGGCCGATTCTTATCGACGACCAATCCAATTGGTCGTAATTTTGCCAGGTCAGCTTGCCACGTTGGATCCGACGTGGTGTGGGCAGACTTCTAACGACCAAAATGATTGGTCGTAGAACCTATGACCTTTTTTTTGGTCGTAAACGTCTACGACCAATCCAGAAGAAAGGTCGTTAATTTCCATTAACGACGCTCAGCTTTTGACCAACTGTTTTTGGTCATAAAAAGGTAGTAAATGAAAAACAATGACCATTCGGTGACCAATATTGATGGTCGCAAGTTAGCATATTTCTTGTAGTGACCTACTAGTAAAAAAGTTAATTCGGTTGAAGAAATTAGTACTTTGAGTGATAAGGTTGATGCTTTGATGAAATTGGTTGCTAGTAAAAATGCTCCTATTGATCTTAATGATGTGCCTTTGTCCACCTTGATTGAGCAAAATAGTGATTCCGTTGATCTGAACTTTGTCTCGCGAAACAATTTCAGTAACAATGCTTATAGAGGTAATTTTAATCCTAGGTCTTTTCCTGGAAATTCCTCTAATAATTATGGTAATACCTATGGTAATTCTTCTTACAATAATAATTGGAACACCTCTGATCTTGAGAGTAATATTAAAGAATTTATCAATGCGCAAAAGGCTTTCAATACTACGATAGAAGAAAAGTTGAATAAGATTAATGATATGTCTAGAAGCATTGATAGAATTTCTCATGATGTTGAAAATCTCAAGTTAAAAGCTTTTGTGCCTAAGATTGATGAATCAATCAAAGCTTTATATTTCTCTATGGATGAAATTAAGAAAAGAATCGCTATGCTTATAGCTAAAGAGAAATCTTAGAAAAATCGTTTTCTAGTGATTGCCTTCATAAAAAAGATGAAGATCTTAAAGTGATCGGTGTTTCTACTATTGATTCCTTGTTTAGTAATGTTAAGATTGATGATAAAGGGACTGAAGTAGAGTCAACTTTAGCTAGAAGGCATCCCAATAATTTGGAGGGTGAAAATCTTGATGAAATTTTTGATAAAAGTGGGTTTGAAGAGGTCAAAACTTTAACTAGTGATGTGCCCACTATTTTGGATTGCAAAGACTTTAATTATGATAGTTGCTCTTTGATTGAATGCATTTCTTTACTACAATCCATGTTGAATTCACCCCATGCTTATGAGCAAAATAAAGCTTTTACTAAACATATCGTTGATGCCATGATGAAATCTTATGAAGAAAAGTTAGAGTTGGAGATTTATATTCCTAGAAAATTGCATGATGAGTGGGAACCTACCATTAAGGTCAAGATTAAAAATTATGAGTGCTTTTCTTTGTGTGATTTGGGTGCTAGTGTTTCCACGATTCCGAAATCTCTATGTGATGTGCTTGGTCTTACCAATAATGAAGAATGCTCTCATAATTTGCACTTGGCGAATTCTACTATTAAAAAACCTTTGGGGAGAATTAATGATGTTCTTATTCTTGCAAATAGGAACTATGTGCCCATAGATTTTATTATGCTTGATATTGATTGCAATCCGTCTTGTCCCATTATACTTTGTAGACCGTTTTTACGCACTATAGGTGTCGTGATTGATATGAAAGAAGGCAATATTCGTTTTCAATTTTCCTTGAGAAAGGGTATGGAACTTCCCTAGAACAAGAATTAAGCCACCATATGAATCAATCATGAGGGCATCCTATGTATCCGAAACCAAAGATGACAATACTTGAATCTATGCTTTATGCCTAGCTAGGGGCGTAAAACGATATCGCTTGTTGGGAGGCAACCGAATGAATAAATAATTTTTTGCTTTTTTATTTTATGTTTTTGAGTGTTGACACAATTATGCCTCTGTTATGATTGTGTTTTTATGATTTATTTAGTGTTTGTGCCAAGTAAAGCGTTTAGGATGATTCATAGGATGAGTAGAAGTGATGCTGAATCTGAAACAGAAACTTTGCGTCCAGTATATGAATTTTCATTTTTTGCTGGAACGTGATACTGAGCTGACATTTTAACACAGTGTTCCTATACAAATTCCTTATGTTGTACTAATTGTTCAGAATTTTTAGAGTTACATAAGAATGGTTAGAGTACAGATTACTACAGACTGTTCTGTTTAAGACAGATTCTGTTTTCGTTGCATTGTGTGCTTGTTTTGATGAATCTATGGGTTATATTGAAGGGTATGAGCCATGGTAAAGTTAAAATATAGTAGGTATAATGCAATAATAAAGATGAATGGGTTTGTAACAGTACCTAAGGTAGTGATTTGCTTTATTATACTAACGGATCTCACGAAGATTTTGTTGAGTTTTGTGTGATTGAAGTTTTCAAGTTTTGGGTGAGATCACGATGGATGAAGGAATAAGGAGTGAAAAGAGCCTAAGCTTGGGGATGCTACCGCACCCCCAAGATATATCCAAAGAGAAACAAGCAACTAAGCTTGGGGATGCCCTCGAGTGGCATCCCCTCTTTCTTCTAACAACCATCGGTATTTTGCTTGGAGCTATATTTTTATTCGTCACATATCATGAGTTTTGCTTGGAGCGTCTTGTATCTTTGCTTGCTTTATTTGTTAGTTTGTCATTTGTATCCTTGCTGGACACACATATTTGGGAGAGCCAAAATTATGCTATGATTTGGTAGAATTGCTCTATGTGCTTCACTTCAACGTTTTGAGCTATAGAATTGCTCTAGTGCTTCACTTATATCTTTTTGAGCATGGTGTGCTTGGAAATTTTTGTAGAAATACTCTCATGCTTCACTTAGATTAATTTGAGAGCTAGTAAATTTTGAAGAAATCCTCTCATGCTTCACTTATACCTTTTTGAGAGATGAAATCTTTATGCTCATGTGCTTCACTATTATTTGTTGAGCTTGCCAAAAAGTAATGGCAATATATGAAACTAGTCCCAAAGTGATAGATATCCAAGGAGGATATAATAAAAACTTTCATGAAGATCATTGGACAAATTAAACTTGATTCTTTGTAATAGTTTTGAAACATGATGATAGTAATATGTGAGTCATGTTAGTGAGTAATTATTATTAGTAGGAATATTGGTGTTAAGGTTTGTGATTCCCTATGCATGCACGAAAGTCAATAGTTATGCAATGAAGTTACATCCTACTTATGGTGCATTATTCGGTGTTAGTTATGCTCAATGCTCGCTTATGTGAATTTTCGTTTTTTTGGCATGGTTGCTTCCCAATCTATTTGCTAGCCTCCATTTGTACTAAGTAGAAATACTACTTGTGCATCCAAAGTCCTTAAACCAAGTTTTTCCTTATGAGTCCACCATACCTACCTATATGCGGTATTTCCATGCCATTCCAAGCAAATTTGTATGTGCCATCTCTAAATTTTCAAAATAAATTTTCTCTTTTGTGTGCTCGTACCGCTCATGAAACAGTGGGGAGTGTCCAATATTTTTCCATGCTAGATGTGTTATTCTCAAGATGAGTGTTTATTCACTTTTTATTGCACGAGAGTGCGGCGGTAATAGAGATTCCCATTCCCGAAATGAAAAAGAAAAAATATTTATTTTATGTTGTCAAATAATAAATTCCTTGGAAAGTGTTGGTATGGAAGGCAACCGTGGATACGGCCCGCCATGGAAAGTGAAAGTTTGGTGGAAAAAGGAATAAACTTTCTTTTCTATTTGGGAACTGCCTATGATATATCTAGCATGGAAAGTATTGTGAGCTACTTTGTCGTTTTCGTTGACAGGAAAAGCATGCCACCCAAAATATTTTCTCTCTCTCAATTTAAACCTTGAGCTCTGGCACCTCTACAAATCCGTACTTCCCTCTACGAAGGGCCTATCTATTTACTTTATGCAATTTTTATTTTTATTTTGAGTCTCCATCTTCTCTTTTAAAGCACCAACCACTAGTAGAAAACAGACCTTTTGTGCCGGTTCATAAGGGCCTTTAGTGCCGGTTCTTCAACCGGCACTAAAGGGTGGGGACTAAAGCCCTCCCCCCCCTTTAGTCCCGGTTCAACACGGCCCGGCACTAAAGGCCCACCACGTGGCACCTGCCGGCGCCGTGGGCCGGGGGAGACCTTTAGTCCCGGTTGGTAACACCAACCGGGACTAAAAGTATTTAATTCTTTTAATTTTGGTTTATTTTTCCTTTTAATCCTTTAGGGGTTTATGAATTAATTATGGTTTATTTTTCCTTTTAATTTTGTGTTTTCCATTTAATTATTTTTCATTTCAAACATATATTACGCTACTACATACTGTACACTTTGTGCATATATATATAAATAGAATTTCTCGTAGAACCGATCATATATATATATATATATATATATATATATATATATATATATATATATATATATATATATATATATATATATATCATCGAATTTCTCGTACGACGACCATTCACATACATATATATATACAATTTGGTATATACAATTTCTCCTACAATTTGCGGATCATTACATATGCAGGCATTACTGCTTGATCTTGTAATGGTATTCTCCTTTGGGATCTATGACCTGGTTGACCAGAAATCCAGCTATTTCCTCTTGAATTGCTCGTACGCGATCCGTTGGTAGGAGCTGGGCCCGCATCTCCGTCAGCTATAAGAAGGAGATCAAGATGAATATATTAGTTGTGTGTATATATATTAGCTAGATCATGATAGAAAAATTATGGATAGTGTTCTGGCAAACGTACCCAAAGATTTCTTTCGTTTTTGCTCCTTTCAGACGTGATCATGCGAATGTTCTCGCAAACGTAGTATGCGCATAAACTATTTCCCTGCTCCTGCCTCATGCACTTTACGAGAATAAAATTCAATCAGGTAATAATTAATCAAGCATGATAATGGTATTGAAACTAGAATTAAAGAGATGCACGGACGTAGCTAGCTAGTACTACTTAATTACCTTGGGTCGCACCCATTTCAGCTTTTGTGCGAAGTCGCCTGGGACCAGTTTGATGAACTTGGCCCAAGCCCTGCCCACCGGCAAAGAAAATGAATAAAGGAGTTATTAACTAGTTGATATCAGGAAATGAAGTAAAGAGGCAGACATAGTGCAATAATGATTGAAATTACCTGTCGACCATCCCCCTCACGGTTGCGTATTCGGATGGATTCTTATATAGTGAGTCCAGTACTTCAACTTTTCCATTGTCAACTTCAATGATTAACAAGATCCAATGGTAACTGCATGCGCACATGTTTTGTATAATTAAGCGGGCATGTGCATAACTCATCAACTACACTTATTAACATCTAGTAAGCAAAAAATAGAATTTGCAGTACAAGATATAGTAACACTCACCCAAAGTTGTAAGGAAGTAGTATTTCTGGTTGGGTGTTTAGTTGCTTCAAAAACTCTAGCAGGAATCTCTCTGTGTCTTTTCTCGAATATTCATCTTCCCATATCGCTTGATTAACCGTATTTGGGTCAATGAACCCAATGCCATAGCGTCCAGCTTTTTTCATTTCATACATCTTCATTCTGCATAATACCACAGAAAAGAATATAGTGAGGATAATTACAGGTAATGAACGAGAGCACAGCTAGCTAGCTAGAGACTTAAATTACAGAAAGAAATCACTTACAGACAATAGCAACTGACGATAGATTTGTCGAGTGCGTCTTGATTGAATAACTGAAACAACTCTGAATAATGAATCCACAAATCTTTTTTATGGAAGTAATGCTTTCTCTTGACTTTCACCATGAGGGACTCTTGATTGGTATTTGCTGTTTCTTGCATGTACCACGTATGCAAATTATACAATCTCGTTGGTAGAAGCTTGACATCGTCAGGCTTGACCAGAGGTTTGCTGCGGACATATTGGTATTTTACTTCCTCCTCTGTAATCCCGGGGATTTCCTCAAGGCCTAGGAGTTGTTCAACAGTGACACCGGCCTCTTTAGCCTGCCTTTTATGATCGTCGGTTATTACCAGCCGATCGGCGGTACTCACAGGTGTTTGTACAATGAGCGGGGGGATCGATTGCACTGCCTGTTCTCCCAGCTGGGGAACTGTTTTCCCGCTTTTTTTGCCAACTGCTTTGCTCGAGCTCGAGTTCGACTCCTTTTGTCCTGCTAAATATGACTTCTTGATAGACCGCACATAGTCGGAGTCCTTCTGATTGTCAGCCGGTCGAGCCATATCAATAAAGTGTTGTGAGACATGCTCAGGTACTTTCTCCTTTGGCGGCGGGGGCTGTTTCGGTCCAAAATGGGCCTTCAATTGGGCATCCACTACGGTGTTGAGTTCCTCCTCAGTCAGGTGGTAAGGCAACTTCGGAAGAGGCTTGAGGCTTGGACCATATTTGAAATTGTTGCCTGTTGTACCGCTAGCCGTCGTAGCTGCGGCCTTTCTCTTCCGCTGTTGCTTAGGCGACGGAGCACGCTGAGTCGGCGGAGGCGGCAGACGCGGTGCCGGACTTGGAGGAGGAGTCGGGTGACGCGGTGCCGGTGGACTTGGAGGAGGAGGAGTTGGCTGACGCCGTGCCGGACTTGGAGGAGGAGTCGGCTGACGCGATGCCGGACTTGGAGGAGGAGGAGTCGACTGACGCGGCGGCGGACTTGGAGGAGGAGGAGTCGGTGGCCTTGGAAAGACGATGCAATCCTTTTTCCATAGAATGATACGATGTATGGCCTCTCCTAGTGTTCTCTCCTCGTCACCTCCAAGAATGTCAAGTTGTAGCTCGTGATATCCTGACATCACTTCATCAACCCCGACACGAGCATAGCCAGCTGGAATGGGATTGCAATGGAAGGTTGCTTCAGGGGGATTTGCTAAAGCATAGCCGTCCGCCACCTTCATGGATAAGTTCTTCACTTTCATGTGTAGCTCACAGTTAGTCCTGTCTTTGATATCACTCACAGGGTAGCTAGCTAGCAGTGCATTATCGATATTGGCCGGGGCGGAACCCACGCTGCTTCTCGGCATAGATGGGACGGTGCTATCCAATGCTGGATCGATCTACTCATGCTGCCGCTGAGACGCCCTTTCCTGGCTGAGTGAGTCGATCTGCTCCTGCTGCCATCTGACAAATCGTTCCAACTCCAGGTGCTTTGATTCTAGGCCTTCAAGGCGGAGTTCTTCCTCCTTCTTCTTCTGCTCCTCCTGCATCTTCTTTCTCGCACGGCTTCTATAGTCGTCGTTCCAATCCGCAAACCCCTCAAACCACGGAACAACGCCTTTGCCTCGTGTTCTTCCCGGGTGTTCAGGATTCTTCAGGGCGCACGTAAGCTCATCGTTCTCTCTGTTGGGCGTGAACACCCCCGTTCGAGCTTCTTCTATTGCAATAAGTATTTCGTCTGTCGCTTCTTTAAGACTTGCCTTCATCATAACCAGCCCTGTCTCTGGGTCCAACTTCCCCCCATGCGCATAAAACCATGTCCTGCACCTGGGGGGCCATGTCAATGTAACTGGAGTGACCCCTGCACTAATCATCTTTTGCTCAGATTGATCCCACTTAGGCAGGGCCACCTGGTAGCCACCTGGTCCCAGAGTATGGTGCCACTTCTTTTTCGCAGCATTAATCTTGTTTTTTCTCAACTGTTCCTTAGCTTCTTCCGATTCCTTGAACTTCACGAAAGCGTCCCAGTGATCTTTTGCCTTCACCAATGCTCCCGTGAATTCTGGAGTCTTCTTTTTTGATTTGACGTACTTAGTCCATGCATTTTTCTTGAAGGTGTTGAATGCGATCGCCATCTTTTTAAGAGCACAGTTTCTGACTTTCTTCAGATCTGCATCTGTCAAATTATCTGGTAGGGTGAAATGTTCCATGAGCGATGTCCAAAGCACATCTTTTGCTCTTTCGTCGACAAAAGTAACTCCTGCTCGATCTCCCTTTGCTGGCTTTTTCCATTCTTGAACGGAGATCGGGATTTGGTCCCTGATAATAACTCCGCATTGATTCTTGAACTTGGTCGCATTTTTCCTAGGTTCAAGCGGTTCGCCAGTTGATGTTTTGATGGAATCGATGTTGAACTTTACGCCAGGATCCAACTTTCTGGCCGGGCCTCGAACTACCCTGTCGCTTGTAGAAGATTTGCTCGATCCGGAGGCCTAAAAGAAGATAGATCGATTCGTTAATACATACAAATCAATTAAGACATGTAATGATCACCGGATGGCTTATATAATAAATATACCTCGCCGGTCTTTGTTATTTGAAGAACATTTTCTTCGTCAACATCGTTGTCGTCGCCTTCATCTATTCGTTCGTCTTCATCAAATATCATACAACCCTCACCGGAATTGTTCAGATTTTGCGAGCTGTCATCATCTTCAGGTTCATGCTCTGGACTCGGGGAGGAGCGTATGCTGTCGAACAGAGCCTCTTCTCCTTCTCTGCCGGTATTGTCCATAGCTTTTATTTAACTAATCCAGAAGAAAGATAAAACAATTTAGTATTCAAATTAGAATGCATGCAATCAATAAGGAAAAACTGAATCATAGTACATAATATGCATCTCGAATAATTCATATAATATGCATCATCGAATATAATCTTGAATAAATCGTCTCGAATATTATCGAATATAATCTCGATTACATCTTGAGTATTATCACTAGCTAATACAGATTGAATATTATCAAAGAATCTAGTTCACTCGCGGTTCCTGAGGCGCGGGCGGTGGACACCCAAAGAGAAGGAACCATCACAGGATCATAGCTCGGGTGAGATCCCTGAAGAACCTGCCAGGTATTGGAGAACCTGACGTCCAACGCATCCATGTAGCGAAGGACGTGCTCGTCCTCCTCCCTGACATGGCGACGTACCACCTCCGGTGGGGCCGGCTGCCTCCGCACCGAAAGTGGCCCACGCGAACGCCACCAAAGAAGCTCCGGGTCGACGACGGGACCCGGGGCCGGGTTCCTCACCAAGCTGCGCCCCCCTGAAGATAGCACCTCCCAGTGCCAGCCCGGCGGAGCCCAGTCCCGAACGTTGCCCCTCTGAAGCAGGACGTCATCGCGAACGAGTCGACGACGAGGATGCGGGCCGGGCATCGTTGACTCCGAGAAGAAATTCTATGCAAATTTAACATTTTTTAAATGCTTGATTGTGATTTCTTATATACGAGGAACCTTGAGAATCCTAACGGATTCTCTTAACCTTTAAGGGATTTAACAAAATGGCGCCACTGTGGATGTGCAGAAAATGGTCCATATTTTTCCTGATCTCATCTACCCTTCTATATGTCACGTTGTCTAGCTAGTGTCAAAGGAAGAAAACCATGGCTTCATCATTAGCCGGAAGTAACAGGCGCATGATGGTACGAAGCTGTCCAAAGTTGTTTTGGAACGGAGTCCCGGATAGGATAATTAGCTTTTTGGTACGAAGTTCAGCAAGAGCCTTCCGAATATCGCTATTTGGAAGGCCTTTGCTGAACTTCGTACCAAAAACACTAATTATTCTATCAAGAACTCCGTTCCAAAACAACTTTGAAAAGCTTCGTACCATCATGCGCTTGTTACTTCCGGCTAATGATGAAGCCATGGTTTTCTTGAATCCTTTGACACTAGCTAGACAAAACGTGACATATAGAAGGGTAGATGCATGAGATCAGAAAAAAATTGGATCAACTTGTGCACATCCATAATGGGGGCATTCTTGATAAATCCCTTAAAGGACAAAGAGAATCTATTGTATACATATATATACTAATTGCAAATACATAACAAATTTTTGCAAATACAACATTAAAATATGCAACTTTTGCAAATACTAATTGCTATACATTGGATCAAATGTCAAAATTCATCAACTTTTTTCTATACATTGTATTCATACATATATATATACTAATTTCTTTACATATTGGATCAAAATGTAAAAATTCCTCAAATGTCAAAATTCCTTCACTTTTTTCTATACATCTAATTAATCATCTAGTGAAAAAAAATGTCAAAATTCTTGCATCTATGTCAAAATTCCTCAAATGTCAAAATTCCTTAACTTTTTTCTATACATCAAAATTCTTGCATCTAATCATCTAATCATCTATACATCTAATCATCTAATCATCTAGTGTGTGTGTGTGTGTGTGTGTGTGTGTGTGTTCATGCATATACGTGTGTGTGTGGGGGGGCTCGGGGAGGGGCCGGCGGCCGCCATGGCGGCACAGGGGGCGAGGGAGAGGGGGGAGCTCACAGCGGGGCGACGGCGAGGCGAGGCGAGTCGGGGGCGGCGACGACGAGGAGCTCGGGACCGGAGGAGCGGGCGCGGGCGGCGTCCCGGGCGGCGTGAGGCCGGGCTCGGGGAGGAGCGGGCGCGGGCGGCGTCGGGGATCGGCCCGAGGAGGCGCGGGCGGCCGGCGTCGGGGGCGGCGCCGAGCTCCGGCGTCGGGGAGGCAAGACGGCGACGGCGCGGCGATGTCGAAGAAAGCAGAGGAACTGAAATTTTTTGAAGTGTTGTATATATATAAGGAGGCCTTTAGTCCCGGTTGGAGCCACCAACCGGGACTCAAGGTTAATTTCACCAGCCGAAGCGGCGGGAAGCGACCCCCTTTAGTCGCGGTTGGTGGCTCCAACCGGGACTAAAGGGGGGCCTTTAGTCGCGGTTGGTGGCACCAACCGCGACTAAAGGACTGGCTTCCCGTATTGAAATGTTTTGTCCCACCTCGCTAGTTGAGAGGAGCTCGCACCGGTTTATATGCCCCGCCGCGGCTACCGTGTCGAGCTCCTCTCTAATGCAGGCCTACTGGGCCTACCACACCTCTGCCGCCCAGTGGGGCCTACTGGGCCGTATGGGCCTGCATCCTGTCCCAACTAGAGGCTGGGTTCCTAGTCGTATGCAGGCCGTGGCGGCCCAATAGGCGGGCTTTTTTTTAATTTATTAATTTTTCTGTTTTTTTCTGCTTTATTTATTTTCTTTTGTTTCTGAGTTCTTTTTTGATTTATTTAGAGTTTCTTTGTGAATCTTTTTGCTTTAGGTAAAAAAAATTATAAACTTTCTGTTAGTGCCAGTAGTTTTCAAATTTGAATTATTTGAAATTTGTGTGAATCACTAGTTTGTGAATAACTTTATTTTAAAAGTAGATTTTTTAGTGATTCTTTTTTCTGCTGTTTAATATTAGCGTGTTTTATCATTATATTCAATTTGGTAATTCTTAGGTTATTTAAAAATGAAATGCCTTAGTAATAGACGAGTTTTCGTCTGAAACCTTGATACTTCGAAAGAGATTGTCCATTTTGTACACGAAGTGCATCCAGTTTTTGCCGTAACCCTCTCAACTTTTTAGCACATGCTATGTGGGTGAAATGATGATACCATGCCAACTTTCAACCTTTTCAGAGTTCATTTGTAGTGCTTTTCAATTTCAGGGTCATTTAGCTCAAAAAAATCAGTAAATGCATGAAAAATAGCAAATGAAGTCAGAAAGGGTTGAAAATTGATGGCGCGGCTTCGAATGGTGCATACTGAACACACAAAACGTCTGGAGTTGAAATAAGTTTAAAAAAATGAAATGCCTTAGTAACAGATGAGTTTTCGTTTGAAACCCTGATACTTCGAAAGAGATTGTCCATTTTGTACACGAAGTGCATCCAGTTTTTGCCGTAACCCTCTCAACTTTTTAGCACATGCTATGTGGATGAAATGATGATACCATGCCAACTTTCAACCTTTTCAGAGTTCATTTGTAGTGCTTTTCAATTTCAGGGTCATTTAGCTCAAAAAAATCAGTAAATGCATGAAAAATAGCAAATGAAGTTAGAAAGGGTTGAAAATTGATGGCGTGGCTTCAAATGGTGCATACTGAACACACAAAAAGTCTGGAGTTGAAATAAGTTTAAAAAACTGAAATGCCTTAGTAACAGACGAGTTTTCGGCTGAAACCCTGATACTTCGAAAGAGATTGTCCATTTTGTACACGAAGTGCTTCCAGTTTTTGCCGTAACCCTCTCAACTTTTTAGCACATGCTATGTGGATGAAATGATGATACCATGCCAACTTTCAACCTTTTCAGAGTTCATTTGTAGTGCTTTTCAATTTCAGGGTCATTTAGCTCAAAAAAATCAGTAAATGCATGAAAAATAGCAAATGAAGTCAGAAAGGGTTGAAAATTGATGGCGTGGCTTCGAATGGTGCATACTGAACACACAAAAAGTCTGGAGTTGAAATAAGTTTAAAAAAAATGAAATGCCTTAGTAACAGACGAGTTTTCGTCTGAAACCCTGATACTTTGAAAGAGATTGTCCATTTTGTACACGAAGTGCATCCAGTTTTTGCCGTAACCCTCTCAACTTTTTAGCACATGCTATGTGGGTGAAATGATGATACCATGCCAACTTTCAACCTTTTCAGAGTGCATTTGTAGTGCTTTTCAATTTCAGGGTCATTTAGCTCAAAAAATCAGTAAATGCATGAAAAATAGCAAATGAAGTCAGAAAGGGTTGAAAATTGATGACGTGGCTTTGGACATAATATTTCGACGCGTTTCAAATGCCAAAACACATAAGTACACTACTATTACAAAGATTCCCTCCGGTTTGTCCGAAGTGGGACTTTCTAGATATATAAGTCCGGAAACTAACTAGAGAAGCCGGTCACATCCCAGAGTGGGATCTTTGGGTATAAAACTTTTTCTTCGCGTGTGTCCCTTTGCGTCGTAACCATGGACAATCTTCATCGTTTAACTTGATGCTCGGATCAACATTCACTCTGAAGGGAGCAATTTCATGAAACTTTTCATAATCTTCTGACATGTCTGTCTTGTCCTCCACTCCCACGATGTTTCTTTTCCCTGAAAGAACTATGTGGCGCTTTGGCTCATCGTATGATGTATTCGCTTCCTTATCTTTTCTTTTTCTCGGCTTGGTAGACATGTCCTTCACATAGAAAACCTGCGCCACATCATTGGCTAGGACGAATGGTTCGTCTGCGTACCCAAGATTGTTGAGATCCACTGTTGTCATTCCGTACTGCGGGTCTTCCTTTACCCCGCCTCCTGTCAGATTGACCCATTTGCACCGAAACAAAGGGACCTTCAAACCAAGTCCGTAGTCAAGTTCCCATATCTCCTCTATGTAACCATAATATGTGTCCTTTGGCCTATTGGTGTTTGCTGCATCAAAGCGGACACCACTGTTTTGGTTGGCGCTCTTTTTCTCTTGGGCGATCGTGTAAAATGTATTCCCATTCATCTCGTACCCTTTGAAAGTCAATATAGTCGAAGATGGTAACTTGGACAGCAAGTACAGGTCATCTGCAACAGTGTCGTCATGCATGAGACGTGTCTGCAACCAACCGGCGAAAGTCACCGTTTGTTCATGTGTAATCCAGTCGTCAGACTGCTCCGGGTGTTTGGAGCGTAGAATATTCTTGTGTTGCTCGATATACGGAGCCACCAAGGCGGAACTTTGTAGAACTGTGTAGTGTGCTTGCGCCAAAGAATGCCCGTCCCGGCATATTACTGAATTCTTTCCCAGCGTGCCTTTTCCACCCAGTCTGCCCTCATGCCGCGATTCAGGAACACCAATCGGCCTAATGTCAGGAATAAAGTGAACACAAAACTCAATGACCTCCTCTGTTTCATGGCCCTTGGAGATGCTTCCTTCTGGCCTAGCATGATTATGAACATATTTCTTTAAGACTCCCATGAACCTCTCAAAGGGGAACATATTGTGTAGAAATACAGGACCCAGAATGGCAATCTCCTCGACTAGGTGAACTAGGACGTGCGTCATGATATTGAAGAAGGATGGTGGGAACACCAACTCGAAACTGACAAGACATTGCACCAAATCATTCTCTAACCTTGGTAGGATTTTTGGATCGATTACCTTCTGAGAGATTGCATTGAGGAATGCACATAGCTTCAAAATGGCTAATCGAACGTTTTCCGGTAGAATCCCCCTCAATGCAACCGGAAGCAGTTGCGTCATAATCACGTGGCAGTCATGAGACTTTAGGTTCTGGAACTTTTTCTCTGCCATATTTATTATTCCCTTTATATTCGACGAGAAGCAAGACGGGACCTTCATACTGAGCAGGCATTCGAAGAAGATTTCCTTCTCTTCTTTGGTAAGAGCGTAGCTGGCATGACCCTGAAACTGCTTTGGATCCATGCCGTCTTCTCCGTGCATACGTTGCTGGTCCTCCCGTGCCTCCGGTGTATCTTTTGTCTTCCCATACACGCCCAAGAAGCCTAGCAGGTTCACGCAAAGATTCTTCGTCACATGCATCACGTCGATTGCAGAGCGGACCTCTAGGTCTTTCCAATAGGGTAGGTCCCAAAATATAGATTTCTTCTTCCACATGGGTGCGCGTCCGTCAGCGTCATTCGGAATAGATTGTCCGCCAGGACCCTTTCCAAAGATTACTTTTAAATCCTTGACCATATCAAGTATATCATCACCAGTACGGTGGCGAGGCTTCTTCCGGTGATCTGCCTCACCTTTGAAATGCTTGCCTTTCTTTCTTACGGGATGCCTGCTCTGAAGAAATCGACGATGCCCCAGGTACACATTCTTCTTACATTTATCCAAATATATACTGTCGGTATCATCTAAACAGTGCGTGCATGCGTGGTATCCCTTGTTTGTCTGTCCTGAAAGGTTACTGAGAGCAGGCCAATCATTGATGGTTACAAACAGCAACGCATGTAGGTCAAATTCCTCCTGTTCTTTCTCATCCCAAGCACGTACACCTTTTCCATTACACAGCTATAAAAGTTCTTCAACTAATGGCCTTAGGTACACATCAATGTCATTGCCGGGTTGCTTGGGGCCTTGGATGAGCACTGGCATCATAATGAACTTCCGCTTCATGCACAACCAAGGAGGAAGGTTATAGATACATAGAGTCACATGCCATGTGCTATGATTGCTGTTCTGCTCCCCAAAAGGATTAATGCCATCTGCACTTAAACCAAACCATACGTTCCTTGTGTCCTTTGCAAAGTCCTTCCACTTTCTCTCGATTTTTCTCCACTGCGATCCGTCAGCGGGTACTCTCAACTTCCCGTCTTTCTTACGATCTTCGTTGTGCCATCGCATCAACTTGGCATGCTCTTTGTTTTGGAACAAACGTTTCAACCGTGGTATTATAGGAGCATACGACATCACCTTGGCAGGAATCTTCTTCCTGGGGCGCTCGCCCTCAACATCACTAGGGTCATCGTGGCCGATCTTATAGCGCAATGCACAGCATACCATGCATGCATTCAAATCCTCGTACTCACCGCGGTAGAGGATGCAGTCATTAGGGCATGCATGTATCTTCTGCACCTCTAATCCTATAGGGCAGACAGCCTTCTTTGCTTCGTACATACTATCGGGCAATTCGTTGTCCTTTAGTAGATTCTTCTTTAACATTATCAGCAACTTTTCAAATGCCTTGTCAGATACACCATTCTCTGCCTTCCATTGCAGCAATTCCAGTGTGGTACCCAGCTTTTTCTTGTCATCTTCGCAATTTGGGTACAACAATTTCTTGTGATCCTCTAACATGCGCTGCAACTTCAGCTTCTCCTTTTCACTTGCGCAGTTTCTCTTTGCATCGGCAATGGCCCGACCAAGATCATCAGCGGGCTCATCTGATGCCTCTTCTTCAGCTCCTTCCCGCATTGCCGGCTCAGCTTCTTCCCCCATTGTTGTACCATCGTATTCATGGAACCCATGGCCAGGATAGCTGTCGTCATCCTCTTCTTCTTCATTCTATTCCATTAGGACCCCTCTTTCTCCGTGCTTGGTCCAACAGTTATAGCCGGACATGAAACCGGACTCAAACAGGTGGACGTGAATGGTTCTTGAGTTAGAGTAATTTCGATCATTCTTACAGCCAGCACATGGACAATACATAAAACCATCCGCCCGCTTGTTTGCCTCAGCCGCAACCAGAAAAGTATGCATGCCATTAATGAACTGGGGAGAGCATCGGTCATCGTACATCCATTGCCGGCTCATCTTCATTACACAACACCGAAAAGACCAAATTAATACAAGTTCATACACACTTGTTCTCATAAAACAACATACAAACTCTCTAGCTAAAGCATTTAAATGCCACAACAAATGCGATCAAGATCGCAACTAAGGTAACAATTGATCCAACAACATAGTGATACCAAGCCTCACTATCAATGGCATATTTTTTAAATTTTCTAATCTTCAAGCGCATTGCATCCATCTTGATCTTGTGATCATCGACGACATCGGCAACATACAACTCCAGTTTCATCTTCTCTTCTTCAACTCTTTTCAATTTTTCTTTCAAATACTCGTTTTCTTTTTCAACTAAATTTAACTTCTTGACAAGAATATCTATGTCGGTTGCAATTTCCGGTTCACATACCTCCTAGATAAAAATATCTATGTCAACTTGATGGGCATAATTGTCATAAACACGAAATGCAACAAATAGTTATAAAAGAGAGTATATACCACATCCGAATCATAAACCGGACGAGGGCCGACGGGGACGGATATCAAAACCATGCCACTATGTATAACAAACAACCATATAGGTAAGAAAACTATACAAGTAACTATCTAAATCTTACAAACATGATTTTTTTTATAAAAAGGATAAGAACAAGAGGCTCACCAAGGTGGTGCCGGCGACGGGACGGTGCGGGCGATCGACGGTGGTTAGGACGGGGACGGGAAGGCACTAAGTAAACCACACCTACACATGCAAAGTAAGAAGTTAATTTGAGCTCAAATTGCATATAAATCAAATAAACTACCACATATAAATACTCCCAAACTAAAACCCACAAATCACTATACTTATAGAGCATTGCAAGAGCTAATCTAGCAATGAGAGATGAAAGGACAAAGTTGCTAACCTTTGTGAACACTTGGATGGATGGGGTGCCTCCAAATCTTAACAAATTTTGGCAAAAATGGAGGTGAGCTCGAGCAAGGGGAAGAACAAAGGAGAGGAAGAAGGGGAAAAACCAGGGAGGAGTGTGCTCGGGCTGGCCGGAGGGTTCAAATAGGGGATCTTTAGTCCCGGTTCGTGACACAAACCGGGACTAAAGGTGAGCCTATAGTCCCGGTTCGTGGCACGAACCGGGACTAAAGGTGATCGTGGGGCCCCAGGCTGACACCAACCTGCCACCACCCCTTTAGTCCCGGTTCGTGTTACGAACCAGGACTAAAGGTCCGGAACGAACCGGGACTAATGATGCCCGTCCCGAACCGGGACTAATGGTCACATTAGTGCCGGTTCAAAACCAGACCGGGATTAATGCTTTGGACAAAAGGTCTGTTTTCTACTAGTGAACTAGGGGGCACTATGATCGTACTTGAGCATTGGGCATAGCTAATATTTGAGTGTGTTTCCTGAATGGATCAATGATTGAGCATGATGGGCTAGGGATAACTTTCTTTAGTGTTGATATTTTGAAAGACATGGTTGCTTGTTGGCATGCTTGAGTATTGTAGTCATTGTGTTAAAACTAGACTATTGCTTTGAATCATTTACAAGTTCAAATGACCATGCTATACAAAAGAAAAGAGATGAACATGTTAGGCAGCATTCCACATCAAAAATTCTGTTTTTATCATTTACCTACTCGAGGACGAGCAGGAATTAAGATTGGGGATGCTGATACGTCTCCAATGTATCTATAATTTTTGCTTGTTCCATGCTGTTATATTATCATTCTTGGATGTTTTACAATCATTTTATAACAACTTTATATCATTTTTTGGGACTAACCTATTGACATAGTGCCAAAGTGCCAGTTGCTGTTTTTGCTTGTTTTTTACTTCGCAGAATATCAATACCAAACGGAGTCCAATCGTGACGAAACTTTTTGGAGATATTTTCTGGACCAGAAGACACCCAGTGGGCCAAAGACACCCAGGGGGGCCCCGGCGCGCCCTGATGGGTTGTGCCCTCCTCGGGGCCCCTCTCCACCGCCTCTGATGCCTATAAATTCCCAAATATTCCAAAAACCCTAGGGGAGTCGACGAAACACAATTCCAGCCACCGCAAGTTCCAGAACCTCGAGATCCAATCTAAACACCATCAGGAGGGGTTCATCTTCTTCATAGGTGCCTCTCCGATGATGCGTGAGTAGTCCACCATGGACCTACGGGTCCGTAGGCAGTAGCTAGATGGCTTCCTCTCTCTCTCTCTTATGATTCTCAATACAATGGTCTCTTGGAGATCTATTTGATGTAAACTTCTGCGGTGTGATTGCTAGGATCCGATGAATTTTGAGTTCATGATCAGTTTCTATCCATGAATATTATTTGAGTCTTCTTTGATCTCTTATATGCATGATTACTTATAGCCTCATATTTCTTCTTCGAATCTTTGATTTAGTTAGGCCAACTAGATCGATTTTTCTTGCCATGGGAAGAGGTGCTTTGTGATGGGTTCGATCTTGTGGTGTCCTTTCCCAGTGACAGAAGGGGCAGCAAGGCACGCATGTATCGTTGCCATTAAGGATAACAAGATGGGTTCTATTCCTACGTGAATAGATCTTGTCTACATCATGTCATCGCTCTTATTGCATTACCCCATTTTTCCATGAACTTAATACACTAGATGCATGCTGGATAGCGGTCGATGTGTGGAGTAATAGAGGTAGATGCAGGCAGGAGTCGGTCTACCTATCTTGGACGTGATGCCTATATAATGATCATCACCTTGGATATCGTCATGACTATTCGATTTTCTATCAATTGCCCAACAGTAATTTGTTCACCCACCGTGCGTTATACTCATGAGAGAAGCCACTAGTGAATACTACGGCCCCCGTGTCTACTTTTCCAACATATTGCTTTCCGATCTATCTTTTTGCCTCTTTGTTTTCAGATCTACAAAACCAAAAACCCAAAAACATATTGCTGCATATTTTATTTACTCTTTTTATTTTGTGTTCTTGAGAGATCTATCTCTCCTATCTATCACTACCGAATCTATCTTTTTACCGTAGAGAGATTGACAACCTCTCTTTCACGTCGGGT
The DNA here is from genome assembly GCA_039707655.1 of Elymus sibiricus. NCBI lineage: Eukaryota > Viridiplantae > Streptophyta > Magnoliopsida > Poales > Poaceae > Elymus > Elymus sibiricus. Next base: position 442,054,333 of record CM077671.1, read on the forward strand.
TGCAAGTATTTGTTGTTTGTGTGCAGGTGCTCTTATTGGGTGGTGGTGATCTTCCTACTGGTTCGATAACCTTGGTTTCATAACTGAGGGAAATACTTACCGTCGCTTTGCTGCATCATCCCTTCCTCTTTGGGGAAATACCGACGCAGTCTCAAGCGACGTCAGGCGTGCTCAGGGGGTGGCCGCGCCCTGATGGCTTGGGGCTACCTCCCAGATCCTCTGGCCCGGATCTCTTCGCTATAAATTCTCGTATATCCCAAAAACCCTAGAGAGCCTCTCGAAACACTTTTCCCGCCGCCGCAAGTCTCTGTTCCGCCGTGTGCCCATCTGGAGCCCTATTCCGATGCCCCGTCGGAGGGGGGGGTCGATCACGGAGCGCCTTTACATCAACGCTGATGCTCCCATGGTGATGTGTGAGTAGTTCAAGATACTTTTCCGTCGTATCTATAATTTTTGATTGTTTCATGCCAATATTTTACAACTTTCATATACCTTTGGCAACAATTTATATTATTTTTGGGACTAACTTATCCAGTGCTCAGTGCCAGTTTTTGTTTTTTGTGTGTGTTTTGTTTCGCAGAAAATCCATATCAGACGACGTCCAAACGCGATAAAAATTTACGGAGATTTTTTTGGAATATATGTGAATTTTAGGAAGAAGAATCAACGCAACACGATGCCTGAGGGCCCCACGTGCCAACAGGGCGCAGCCAGGGGGTGGTTGCGCCCTGTTAGCTCGTGGCTTGGGGCCCTTATTTCGCCGCAAGAAAGATAATTTCGAGATCAAAATCCCCTCAAAATTTCAGCACGATCGGTGTTACGGATATCCGGATATTTAATAAACTATGAAGGGGTCAGAAAACAGTCACGAAAAAAAGAAGAGAAACGGAGAGATAGATCCAATCTCGGAGGGGCTCCTGCCCTCCGGGAAGCCATGGCGGCCATGGACCAGAGGGGAGACTCTCCTCCCATCTAGGGGGGAGACCAAGCAAGAAGAAGAAGGGGGGGCTCTCTCCCAGTGACGCCGGAACGCCGCCGGGGCAACCATCGTGACGACGATCTACACCAACAATTTCGCCACCGTTACCACCAACTCTCTCCCCCTCTATGAAGCGGCGTAAAACCTCTCTTCGTCATTGTAATCTCTACTTAAACATGGTGCTTAATGCGATATATTATTACCCAATGATGTGTGGCTATCCTATGATGTTTGAGTAGATATCTTTTGTCCTACGGGTTAATTGTGGTATGGTGTGATTGATATGAGTTGTATGTTAATATGTTTTTGTCCTAAGGTGCCTTTCGTGCCGCGCACACGTGAGGGATTCCCAATGGAGAGGGTGTTGCAATATGTTTATGATTCGCTTATAGTGGGTGGCTAGAGTGACATAAGCTTACACCTGAGTAAGGGGGTTGTTTGCGTATGGGAGTAAAGAGGACTTGATGTTTAATGTTATGGTTGGGTTTTACCTTAATGATCTTTAGTAGTTGTGGATGCTTTCTAGAGTTCGAATCATAAGTGCATATGATCCAAAGTACGGAACGTGTGTTAGCGTATGCCTCTCCCTCATTGCATATGATAAATATCTATCGTGATATATTCATTTGCCTATGGACAATCTTTCTCTTGTGTTACAAAAAAGCTTTCTACTAAACAACTAACTTAATTAATATTTATCTAAGAAGCCCCTAACTTTTATTTACTTGTTCTTTACTTTCTTGCAAAACTATCTATTACACCTACTAAGTACTTCTAGTTTTATTCCCGCAAAATAGTTTCATACTTGTTCTAGGTAAAGTAAGCGTTAGCATGCGTAGAGTTGTATCGGTGGTCGATAGAACTTGAGAGAATATTAATTCTACCTTTAGCTCCTCGTTGGGTTTGACACTCTTACTTATCAAAAAGGCTACAAACGATCCCCTACACTTGTGGGTTATCAGTTCACCACAGACCTACGGGTCCGTAGTTAGTACCTAGATCTCTCTCTCTCTCTCTCTCTCTCTCTCTCTCTCTCTGTGTTCTTCATTGCCAAGATCACCGCGATTCCCGCAGTGATCTATCTAATGTAATCAATCTTTGTGGTGTGTTTGTTGGGATCCGATGAATTGTGGATTTATGTTCAGATTATTCATGAAAATATATTGAATCCTTGATGGTTATTTATATGCATGATTGTTATAGCTTCGTAATGCTCTCTCATCTATTGGTTTGGTTTGGCCAACTAGATTGATTTATCTTCAAGTGGAAGTTGTGCGTTGTAGTGGGTTCAATCTTGCGGTGCTCAATCCCAGTGACAGAAAGGGACATGACACATATTGTATTGCCGCCACTAAGGGTAAAACCATGGGGTTCATTCATATTAATTGGATTTACTTTGTCTACATCATGTCATCATCCTCCAAGCATTACTATGTTTTTACTTAATACTCTAGATGCATGCTAGATATCAGTCGATGGGTGGAGTAATAGTAGTAGATGTAGGCAGGAGTCGGTCTACTTGCTTATGGACATGATGCCTATATACATGATCATTGCCGTGAATAAATATTGCATAACTATGCGCTTTTCTATCAATTGCCCAATAGTAATATGTCTACCCACCGTATGCTTTCTTTGAGAGAGAAGCCTCTAGCGAAAACTATGCCCCCCTGTCTCCTCATAGATATATTTATAAAAACTCTAAATACCTTGCTGCCATTATTTGCTTTATTTTTATTTTTCAATTTATATTTATCAAATTATTTATCTATCACTACTTATCGCTTGCAAGTAACGAGTTCAAGGGGATTGACAACCCTCTTGCCCGCATTGGGTGCAAGTGTGTGCTCTTTTGTGTGTAGGCGCTGAAGACGGGAAATTGCATGGTCCTCTTATTGGTTCGATAACCTTGGTTCTCATTGAGTAAAATACTTACATTACTGTGCTGCATCATCCCCTCCTCTTCAGGGAAAATCCCAACGCAGTTCACAAGTATCAGGAAGGATTTCTGGCACAGTTGTCGGTGAGTATCATCAAAAATTCTTTTTAGGTTCATACACACACATTATCATTCACTTGTTACAATCTCTACTTGCCTAGTGATACATCTCCATCGTATCTATAATTTTTGATTGTTCCATGCTGATATATTATCATTCTAGGATACTTTTTGGGTCATTATTTACCAATTTATAAAAAATTTGTGCACTAACCTATTGACCCAGTGCCCAGTGCCAGTTGTTATTTTCTGCATGTTTTTTGCTTTTCAGGTTTACTGTACCAAACGAAGTCCAATTGCCACGAAACTTTTTGATGATTTTTTCTGGACTATATGAAGACCTAGAAGCTTCGGAAGGAAGCCGGGAGGTGCACGAGGGCCCCACCACACATCAGGGCGTGCCCTGGGGGCGCCTTGATATGTGGTGGCCCCCTCGGGCGTCTCCCGATGTCCCTCTTCGGCCTATAAATTCTCTAATATTGTGAAAAGCCTGGAAGTAGTCCCGAAACCCTTTTTCCGCCGTCGCAAGTATCTGTTCCGTCGCAAGGCCATCTGGAGCTCCGTTTCGACACCTGCTGGAGGGGGGATCGATCACGGAGGGCCTCTTCATCAAGCTTGCTGCCCTCATGATGATGTGTAAGTAGTTCACCACAGACCTATGGGTCCATAGCTAGTACCTAGATGGCAATCTCTCTCTTATGATCTTCAATACAATGGTCATCTCATCTTTGCTTTGAGCTATCCGATGTAATCCTATTGTGCGGTGTGTTTGTTGGGATCCGATGAATTGTGGGTTTATGTCAGATTATTCATGAAAAGTATTTGAGATGCCTCTGAATTATATTATCTCTTAAGTGCATGATCATTATAGCTTCGTAATGCTCTCCGATCTATTGATATGCTTTGGCCAGATTGATATTTCATCGGTGGGAGTGGTGCGTTGTGGTAGGTTCAACCTGGCGAGTTTCTATATCCCAGTGACAAAGTAGGGGAAAAGATGTGTCTTTGTGTTGTTGCTACTAAGGATAAAATGATGGGGTTCATTCATATTGTTTGAGTTTACTTTGTCTACATCATGTCATCGTTCTCCAAGCATTACTCTGTTTTACTTAATACTCTAGATGCATGATGGATAACGGTCGATGAGTGGAGTAATAGTAATAGGTGCAGGCAGGAGTCGGCCTATTTGCTTATGGACGTGATGCCTATATATACATGATCATTGCCGTGAACATCGCATAACTATCCGCTTTTCTATCAATTGCCCAACAGTAATTTGTTTACCCACCGTATGTTGCCTACATGAGAAATGCCGCTAGGGAACACTATGGCCCCCGGGTCTATTCACTTATATATTTACAAATGCTATTATTACCTCACTTCCTTTATTTACTTTTTATTTATTTTGCACATAGCAACAATTATCTACACAGCTCATTTGCTTGCAAATAACGAGAACAAGGGGACTGACAACCCTCTTGCCCGCATTGGGTGCAAGTTGTTTGTTCATTTGTCTGCAGCCGCTGAAGACGGTTGAGGATTGATATTCCTATTGGTTCGATAAACCTTGGTTTCATAACTGAGGGAAATACTTATCCGCTTTGTGCTGCAATTACCCGTTCCTCTTCACGGAAAACCAACGCAGATCACAAGTATCAGGAAGGATTTATGGCGCCGTTGCCGGGGAATATCATCATCAACTACCAAGTAACTTCACGCAAATTTTCATTCACTTGTTCTTATTTTTATTTGCTGTTATATTTATCTTGTCTCATAAAAATCAAAAATACAAAAATATTTATCTATGCTTGTTACTAGTTTACTTCTTCACTTACTAGTTTACTTGTCCTGCTTGTTACTTTGCTTGTTCGGTCACCATGTCTCAAGATACTACTAAGTTGTGTGATTTCTCAAATACTAATAATAATGATTTTATTAGTACACCAATACCACCTGCCACTAGTGCGGAGGCTTTTGATATTAGTGCTGCGTTGCTAAATCTTGTCATGAAAGATCAATTTTCGGGAAGTCCTAATGAGGATCCCGCGTCACATCTTAATACCTTTGTTGAATTATGTGACATGCAAAATAAAAAGGATATGGATAATGATATCGTGAAATTAAAATTATTTCCTTTTTCACTAAGAGATAAAGCTAAAGCTTGATTTTCATCTTTACCACGTAATAGTATTGGAACATGGGATAAGTGTAAAGATGCTTTTATTGCCAAGTATTTTCCTCCCGCTAAGGTCATCTCCCTTAGAAATCAAATAATTAATTTTAAACAGAAAGATCAAGAGCATGTTGCACAAGCTTGGGAGATAATGAAATTAATGACAAGAAATTGTCCAACTCACGGTTTAAATATGTGGATGACTATCCAAAACTTCTATGCTGGACTAAACTTTGTGTCTAGAAATCTTCTAGATTCTGCTGCAGGTGGTACCTTTATGGATGTGACCTTAGGAGAGGCCACCAAAATTCTGGACAACATCATGAAAAAATATTCTCAATGGCATACCGAAAGGGCTCCAAACGGTAAGAAGGTAAATTCTATTGAAGAAATCGCTACTTTGAGTGAAAAAGTGGATGCCCTTATGAATATGGTTGCTAGTAAAAATGCTCATGTTGATCCCAATGATGTTCCCTTGTCTACTTTGATTGAGTAAAACAATGATGCTATTGATGTGAACTTTGTCTCGCAAAATAATTTGAATAACAATGCTTATAGAGGAAATTTCAATTCTAGACCATATCCTGGTAATTAATCTAACAACTATGGAAACTCTTATGGTAATTCTTATGGCAATTCTTCTACAAATGCTAATAGGATACCCTCTGATCTTGAGAACACAATTAAATAATTTATTAATTCTCAAAAGGTTTTCAACACTATGGTAGAAGAAAAATTGCATGTAGTTGACACTTTGGCTAAAAACATGGATATAACTTCTCTTGATGTGGAAAGTCTTAAAAATAAAGCTTTGCCACCCAAGCATGATTTTAATGATGCTATTAAATATATCCAAATATCTATTAATGAAAGTGAGGAGAGGACCGCTAAGTTGAGAGCTAAGTGGGAGTTCTTAGAAAAAGCTCTTCCACCCGGTTTTTACCGGAATCATGATGAAGATCTTAAAATGATTGGTGTTTCTCCTATTGAATCTTTATTTACCTCTCTGAATATAAATGATAAAGGGACTGAAGATGAGTCAACTTTAGTAGAGAAGCGCCCCATTTGCTTGGAGGGTGATACGTCTCCAACGTACCTATAATTTTTGCTGGTTCCATGCTGTCATATTATCATTCTTGGATGTTTTACAATCATTTCATAGCAACTTTATATCATTTTTTGGGACTAACCTATTGACATAGTGCCAAAGTGCCAGTTGTTGTTTTTGCTTGTTTTTTACTTCGCAGAATATCAGTACCAAACGGAGTCCAATCGCGACGAAACTTTTTGGAGATTTTTTTGCACCAGAAGAAGGCGAGTGGGCCAAAGAAGTAACCAGGACGTGATGCCTGTATAATGATCATCGCCTTGGATATCGTCATGATTATTTGATCTTCTATCAATTGCCCAACAGTAATTTGTTCACCCACCGTGTGCTATACTCATGAGAGAAGCCACTAGTGAAACCTACGGCCCCCAGGTCTACTTTTCCAACATATTGCTTTCCGATCTATCTTTTTGCCGCTTTTGTTTTTAGATCTATTATTCAAAAAACCCAAAAAATACCTTGTTGCACTTATTATTTGCCTCTTTTATTTTGTGCTCTTGCAAGATCTATGTATCCAATCTATCAGTACCTAATCTATCTTTTTATCGTAGAGAGATTGACAACCTCTCTTTCGCGTCGGGTTGCAAGTATTTGTTCTTTGTGTGCAGGTGCTGTTTACATAGTGTTGCGTGATACTCCTACTGGTTCGATACCTTGGTTTCATAACCGAGGGAAATACTTACCGTCACTGTGCTGCATCATCCCTTCCTCTTTGGGGAAATACCGATGCAGTCTCAAGCCACGTCAAAGGAATTTCTGGCGCCGTTGCCGGGGAAGAAGCAGTCTCTTCAACGTGCCAATCTCTGGCGCCGAGGAGACACCATCAACACCTATCAGGTTCCTAATCACAAATCTCATCTCCTTGCAATTTCATTATTTGCCATTTGGCTCTCGTTTTCCTCTCCCCCACTTCACCAAATTTGCCATTTTATTCGCCCTCTTTTTCGTTTGCCTTTTTCTCGCCGGATCTCCTTTTCTTTGCTTGTGTTGCCATGTGCCTTCTATTTGCTTGCATCTTCGCTTGTAAAAATCTATTGATATGGATCCTCATCCACTTGCTAATCTTTTCAAAAGACCAAACTATGATGAACCAATTGCTAGTGAGTTGAGTGCACTTGATTATCTCTATGAAGTTTTGTTTGAAAATCATGAATCTGAAAATTTTGATGAAGCGTTGAAAGAAGAAATTTATAAGCTGATTCATGATAGCTCCTTGATTGAAAAGCATGATCGCAATGATGTTACTATAAATTCTATTAATGTCAATTATGTTAATGATATGCAAAACTACAAGGTTGGGGATGATAATTTTGTCATGTCCACTTCTTATTGCACTGATCATGATTGGGGTGATAATGCTTCTTATGATCTTAAAAATTTATTTAAGCCTCATGTTGAATATGTTATTGATAATAATGTTTGCAATAGTATCGAAAGTGGGTTTGGAAGAGTGTCAACTTTAGGTAAAAAGAATTCCACATATTTGGAGAGTGTTCAATCTTATGAATTTTTTGATAAAAGTGGGTGTGGAGAGGTCATAAGTTTAGTTGATGATAATCCCACTATTTTGGAAGATGATAAAAACTTTACACATGTTGATCATAAAGAGAGTATTGTTTATGATAGCTATATTGTTGAATTTGATTATGATCCTACATGTAATTATTATGAGAGAGGAAATTATGGTTGTAGAAATTTTCATGATACTAAATTACATCTCTTATTGTTGAGATTGCTATTGTCTCTTTCTTCTTCCATCCATATGCTAGTTTTTGCTTGCCTTGGTAATTTGTTTGCTTATAAAATGCCTATGCATAGGAAGTATGTTAGACTTAAGTTTGTTTTTCATATGCTTCATGATGCTCTCTTTGTGTTGCTATTATTATCTTTCATGAGGGCATCATTGAAATCTCAAGCCTATCTTAATGGCTATAAAGAAAGAGCTTGATGGGAGGCAACCCAATGAATACAATTTATTTTCACCTTTTTCTTTCTGTTCTTGAGTGTTGAAACAATTATGCCTCTGTTATGATTGTGTTTTTATGTTTTATTTAGTGTTTGTACCAAGTAAAGCCTTTAGGATGATTCATAAGATGAGTAGAAACAATGCTGAATCTGAAACAAAAACTTTGACTCCAGTGCGCGAATTTTCATTTTTTACTATAGCGTGATAATGAGCTAAAATTTTAACACAGTATTTCTATACAAATTCTTTACGTTTTCCTAAGTTTTCAGAATTTTTATAGTTACAGAAGTATGGTTAGAGTACAGATTACTACAGACTGTTCTGTTTAAGACAGATTCTGTTTTCGTTGCATTGTGTGCTTGTTTTGATGAATCTATGGTTTGTATTGAAGGGTATAAGCCATGGTAAAGTTAAAATACAGTAGGTATAATGCAATAATAAAATTTGAATGGGTTTGCAACAGTACTTAAAGTGGTGATTTGCTTTATTATACTAACGCCTCTCACGAAGATTTTGTCGAGTTTTGTGTGATTGAAGTTTTCATGTTTTGGGTGAGATCACGATGGATGTAGAAATAAGGAGTGAAAAGAGCCTAAGATTGGGGATGCTAAAGCGCCCCCAAGATATTATCCAAAGAGAAACAAGTAACTAAGCTTGGGGATGCCCCGAGTGGCATCCCCTCTTTCTTCTAACGACCATCGGTATTTTACTTGGAGCTATATTTTTATTCGTCACATATCATGAGTTTTGCTTGGAGCGTCTTGTATCATTTGAGTCTTTGCTTGCTTTGCTTTTTTAGTTTGTCACAAGTATCCTTGCTGGACACACCTATTTGAGTGAGCCAAAATTATGCTATGATTTGTTAGAATTGCCGTATATGCTTCACTTAAAATTTTTGAGCTATGGAATTGCTCTAGTGCTTCACTTATATATTTTTGAGCACGGTGTGCTTTGAAATTTTTGTAGAAATACTCTCATCCTTCACTTAGATTAATTTGAGAGTTGGTAAATTTTGAAGAAATCCTCTCATGCTTCACTTATATTATTTTGAGAGATGAAACCTTTATGCTCATGTTCTTCACTTAAATTTGTTTGAGCTTGTCAAAAGCAATGGCAATATATGAAACTAGTCCCAAGGTGATAGATATTCAAGGAGGATATAATAAAAAATTTCATGAAGATCATTGGACAAATTAAACTTGATTCCTTGTAATAGTTTTGAGACATGATAATAGTGATATGTGAGTCATGTTGGTGAGTAATTATGCTTTAGTAAGAATATTGGTGTTAAGGTTTGTGATTCCCTATGCAAGCACGAAAGTGCGTTATATCGACTAGAGGGGGAGTGAATAGGCGATTTTTATAAATTCGTAATTGAGGAATTACTGGTTGAGGAATTTGCTAAGTGACGAATTACTTGAAGCGGAATAAGTACTCAAATGCATGCGAAACATAGCAGTAGCATAGTCATCATGATGAAATGAAACATACACAGAGCATAAGTAGTGTGAACAGGATAAGCAGGGAGAAGATAAAGTGACTGAAGAATTTGAGATGAGGAAATTGAGTAAGTCTTTAGTCAAATTCTTCAGACAGTAACGATCAGATTCATCAGCAAGTACTTTGAAGAAATGAAGGGGTTGAGGAAATAGAACCAGGAGCTCGATGAAGGCAGTGATTTGATGACCCAGTTCCAACTGCTGTGACAGTCGTACGTCTGGTTCGGATTGTCTTGGTATTTAAACCAAAGGACACACAGTCCTAGGAGACACAGTCCTTACCATATTCTCCTTGAACTAAGGTCACACAGACCTGGCCCAACACTCGTGGTAAGTCTTCAGGGTAGACTTCCAAACCCTCACAAACTCGGTCACCCGGCGATCCACAATTTACTGCTAGATGCTCTAGACCATGACGCCTAACCGTCTGGAAGATACACAGTCTTCAAAGGTAAAAAGCGTCGGTTCCACACAGGAACAATCTCTTCAGTGATGCTCAATCACTTTGGGTTTTGGTGGTTTGGGTTTTGGGTTTTTCCTCACTGATGATTTTCTCTCAAAGTCCTTGAGGAATGGGTTGCTCTCAAATGACAAGTGTCAAGTTCTCTCTCGGAGCAGCCAACCATCTATTGGTTGTGGGGGGCGGCTATTTATAGCCAGGGTGCAACCCGACATGATAAGACATAAATGCCCCACAATGATATGACTGTTAGGTGAATGAAATATCTGGGCAGCTCGCGCAAGGCATAGCAACGGTCGGAATTTGAACTGTCAAATTCCTCAGGGTTTATCATATTCCTCACTTGTAGGCAATTCACACTAGCGAAATCCTAACTCCTCAGTCATACCAATTTCCTCAGAGACCAGAAGAACATCGTCTCTGTCACTGAAGAACTTGACTGAACTGCAAGAGATTTCCAATGTCTTCACTCGAAGGATTGGGTTGTGTTGAGGCTTTTGAGTTGAGCATCAGATGGAAATTTTTCCTTAGTATTACCTCGGCCCCCTTTAACAGTACGGTGTTTCCTATGACTTAAAGAAGGAAATGAAACAATAAAAACAAAAGTCTTCATGCTTCATAGTCCTCGTTAATATCTTCAAGGTCACAGCGAATTCTCCAGCTTCAAAGTCTTCAGGTGAAGACATTCATTTTTAGGGGTCGATATTCTTTAAATATACCAAACTCCTCATCGACCTATAGAGCCGGTGTATACTCACAAAGATATTAGTCCCTTAACCTATAAGTCTTCAATACACCAAAATCACTAAGGGGCACTAGATGCACTTACAAGTTTTTCAACGGGGATAAACATATGAAGTGTAAGTACTGAGTTTGAGGAATTTGATTGCAAGATATAGAGGAACTCCCCCTGAAGATGTGCATATTTGAGGAATTTGCTTTGGACTGCAAATGCACATGGCAGGATAAAATCTTGGAGATCTCCCCCTATATCTTGTAATCCATACACGCATTTTATATATATCATGAGGAAATTGAAATGCATGATGGAAAATGGTGTCTGACGAAATTCAGCATGTGTGCATTAAGGTACTTGAGGAAATAAGCATGCGGAAAGCAGTTCAAAAGTATCAGACCACCATCGGACTTAAGTTTACAACTCAATCAACAAACACTTCACAAGAGCGAGAGTTGTAACTTAAACAAAAACAGCCCATATATAGACCCGCTTGAAGACTAACTCAAATTTCTCCCCCTTTGTCATCAAGTGACCAAAAGGGACGAAATTGAGGACTAACGCCCCTGAAGAATTTCACATTGAAGGTGGTGGAGGAACGCCGGCGTTCTAGTACAATGGTTGGTTGGCCTCGCGAGGGCTCTTGGTGGTGGTGAACTCGACTTGGTTCCACCTTGTTCGACCTGCCTTCTACGGTGGGAGCTCATCCCTATTTATAGGGGCCACGCTCCTCTTCCCTCGTCACACCGGCGGGAAGGGATCCTACAACGGCCAAATTTGAAAGGGGACAGGTAGTACACCCTATCCTGACTAAAGGTGGTCTTCGCCTGCAAAGCCTCTGGGTGTGACGCAGCGGTGGGCTCGGCGATGACATCCGTCCTGCCGAGCTCGTGGTCTTGGTCCTCTTGCACCGGGAAGGAAACCTTTGGGGGGTTCCTTGGGAACCCGCGTACGTCTTTGTCTCCTTTGCACCAAAGAGGAAACTGTCCTCCCTCTGCGCCCACTGGCGCCCGCCTATCTTGTTCGTCAGAACCCACGTCACCCCGGCCTCATGAGGCCGGGTACTTGCATAGGAATCTCCGCTCCTCGGGAGGTGGCATGAAGGGGTGCCGCTCCTCCGGAGGCCTTGGTGTTATACTCCTCGCGAGGCGGGGGCTCTCGCGAGGGCCTTGACTTGGGGGCTCGTTGCGGGGCCGTATAGGGCCTCCATGGTAAGCCACGCGCTAGCTCACAGGCAGGCAGGTCTGGGTACCCCTATTCCCAGAATGCCGACAACAACAGAACTCAAATGAAAAAAAAACCATGATAAACCCAACGGCGCAGCCAGGACCAAATCGAGAATCCCTAGAGCGGTTGATCCCCATGCGGCATGATGAGAATGAGACATTCTGCTGGTGGACGGACGAGCATATCACCTTTGTTAGACGGCTGCAGAGACAACAGTGTGCTAGTTATCGTTGGTCGCCTTGGGGGCTTGTCCCAGCGAGGTGCTTTCGGCGGTGGGTGTCCGGGCTGGGCCTCGGTGGTGAGGTGTGTGCAAAATTTGGGACTCCTTCCATAACAAATTAAGCAGGTACATATAATGCTTTCATAATAAGATTTTTTGTCATAATTTACTTATTAGTTTCCTTAAAATTCATTATTTTTTTCCTGAAAATATATTATTTCTTTCGTAAAACAAATTAGATTAATGAGAGAGATCGATTGATTTAGATAAGTTAGGAAAGTTTGGGACTCCTTCCATAACAAATTAAGTATGTACATATAATGCTTTCATAATAAGATTTTTTATGTCATAATTTACTTATTAACTTCGTTGAAATTCGTTATTTGTTTCCTGAAAATCTATTATTTCTTTCCTAAAACAAATTACATTAATGAGAGAGATCGATTGATTTAGATAAGTTAGGAAAGTTTGGGACTCCTTCCATAACAAATTAAGTATGTACATATAATGCTTTCATAATAAGATTTTTTATGCCATAGTTTAATTATTAACTTTCTTGAAATTCGTTATTTGTTTCCTGAAAATCTATAATTTCTTTCCTAAAAAAATTATATTAATGAGAGAGATCGATTGATTTAGATAAGTTAGGAAAGTTAGATCTGTGATCTTTTGTACGTTAGGAAAGTGCTGATTTTTTAAAGAAAAGAGTTGAGAGAAAAATAAACTAATTGATTAGAAAACCAGTAGGAGGGGATGGTGGAAGGTGGGACGAAAATAAACCGGTGGACAAAAATAAACCGGTGTACCAGGCTACCAACTCCCCAATTAGGAGTAGAGATTTCTCCCCCTTTGTCATCAAGTGACCAAAAGGGACGAAATTGAGGACTAACGCCCCTAAAGAATTTCATCTTGAAGGTGGTGGAGGAGCGCCAGCGTTGTCGGGGTCGGTTGGTGGGGTAGGACCTTCAGCAATATCTTCAATATCCTCAGCTTCATCCGTTGCATGCGATGAAGAAAATGAACTGGTGACGAGCAGAGGGACTTTGACCTTCTTGAATTTCTTCTCAGGAAGATGAGCCCAGTCAAAGTTCTGCTGAAATTCCATCTCATTGAGTTCTTCAGGAGTCTTGAAATGTGAGAGCATGGCCCCGATGCGGTTGAGGATTTCATGCACATAGTAATGATTCTTCCTCACTGAGTTCTGCGTCACAGTCATGTTCTGAAGAACTGATTTGAACTCACGCTTGACCCACTTGTGATTATGATCGACCTTCTGATGAAGACTTAGAAGAAGCTCACGATCAGTCATCACACGAGTGGTAGTAGCTCGAGGATTTTGAGCTGAGGCTTTTGCAGCAGAATCTTGTGTGGCAGAGTCATCATTGGTGGAGTAAGATGCAGCCTTACGAAACTGTTCATCCAATGGACAAGAGCCTTCATCAATTACAGCCTTGCCTTTTCCTTCAACTGAAGAAAATGTCTTCTTGAGGACTTCAATTGGAGGCAGGAAACTGAAGTGATTCTGAAAGTCAGTCTTGAAGGGAATTGAAGACCTTGATCTGATGAATTTCATGATCCAGGGAGCATAAGGCTTCAACTCGAATGGTGACACAGCAATATTCACCAAAGTCCTCATGAAGAAATCGTGATAATTGATGGGAAGCATGATAACTTCTTCTTCTTCAGAGTTGCGGCCTTTGATAGGACTGAGGGTTTGGGTCAATATGCGATAAATGGTCCTGGGCACATATAAAAAATCCTTCACTAAGAAGGTGGTCCTTGGAGGTTTTCTTGGTGCCAAAGGCTTCATTAGCACTTGCATCATGTGATTTGGCAATTCAGGTTCATCATATATGCATCTTCCTCCTTCTGAAGGAATTGGAATTGGAACACAGTGAAGTAATTCGCTCGTTGGAGCAGTGTAGTGGGTGTTGCCTGACATCCAATCCAAAATCCATGTGTTAACATCAGAAGCTTCACCAGAAATGTGCAAGGTTGCATAAAATTGAAGAATTAGCTCTTCATTCCAATCGCAGACATCAGCACAGAATGGAAGATGTCCAACGTCATGAAGAACTGTGAGCACTGGAGTGAAGCAGGGGATGGACTCCATATCTACGTGAGGAATTTTGTGATGCTGGAAAACCTTGTCTTTGTCAAATAGCACAACAGCATCGAAGTTCATATGAGAAGGAGTCCAGAACCTTGAGCGTCCAACTCTTGTTGAGTCATAAGGATTTGGGCCAGTGAAGAATATGTGCTCATTAAAGAAATTCGCCTTGATGAATTTGGGGCGCTTTGTGCCTTTGAAGGGTAGCTTTTGCTTCGGCTGAAGATTTGGCTTGAAGCGCCTTCCAATCTCACTAGGCACAATTGCAGTTTCCTGAGTCTGAGGAATTTGTTCAACAGGTTCCTCATGAGCACTTGGGGCAACATTGTCATCAGCTGATGCAGCTGGAATTTCTTCATGGGTGGACTGGAGAGGGGTATGTTGTTCATCAGATCCTGTTAGAATTTCTTCAATTTACACAAGGGACCGAGGAACCTGTGCAATAGGAGTGGCCATTGGTGAATTTGGGTGTGCTGCTTCCCAAAATTCATCATTGATGACTGGAGTGGTAGATCCAATGTCCACATCCTCATCCATTTCTTCAACACCGGCCTCTTCAGCAGTTAACTGAGGCTGGGGAGATGACACGAGAGGGGTTGAAACATTTGCATCCACCTCTATTTCTTCATCAATCTGCTCTGAGGAAGTAGTAGAGTGAGTTTCTTCATCTTCTTCATTTGGGATGACATAGTCTTCACCAAATGGAACAATTTCATAGGCCGGGACTGATGAAATAGGAGTAGCATCAATTGGTTCATTTGAAGAACTTGGCAAAGTCTTCAATTTCTTCGCAGCTGATGCATCTGCAGATGGTGATGCTTTCCTTTTCAGAGCAGCTGCCTTTTCCGCAGCCTTGGTTTTCTTCGATTCTGATGCAGAAGGAAGTGTGACTTTCTTCACCCTTGATGATTTTGCTGGGGGAGCATGGGGTGAGGGTGGTGTATTTTCTTCTGGCACGACTGATGCAGTCGCCCTAGCAGTTTCTTCAGGCGCAACGTTGTGAGTTGCCCTGGCAATCTCTTCAGCAACATGAATTTCTTTAGCTGCACTTGCAGTTTCTTCAGCAGGCTGAGCAGAGGAGCTAGCCTGAGGAATTTGCGGTTGCGATCTGGCTGCAACCCTTGAGTTGTGATCCTTGATGGCTTTATCAGCCAGTTTGACGAATCTGACCTTGGCGCCTTTCTAGTCTGCATAGTAATGGTCAAATTCATCACTGAGGCCTTTGATGTCCTTTTGAACGGAGACAAGTTGGTCAGGTGTCAGATTTAGAACGTTATTCTTCATGAAGCGCTCTTTCTTGAACTGTGCCTTCTTGGCCTTTCTGGCTTTTTCATACTTCCACTTTTCTTCACCAATGAAAGCTCTGAGGACATGGCTTGGATCGGGAAGCAGATTCAAATCATCAATCAGATTGTTAGGGTCCTGGTGCCAAATGTCGACGAAATTGAGCACAGTCTTTGGATCCAGCATGAGAGGAATTTGAGTTCCCTTTGCCTGAGCCACTCTCTCTTGTTTGTTTCTGACGATTGCTGCAAGTTCATCGTCATTTGCTTCATCATCCTCAGTGTCTGAGGGGACTTGGAAGATCACTTTCTTCTGATGAGGACTTGGCCTCCTGCCTCGTCCAACAATAGCTTTCATTTTTAGTAATGTTGGACTGCTTGATGAATGTGCTTGGGCTGATGAAGTTGCAGATGCCCCTGAAGCCATTGAAAAACCATCAGTCCTCTAACATGTGGCAAGGTGCACTGGAGTTGAGGACTTGGCAGCGGCAGCTGAAGATTGCGCAACCTCTAAGGGCATTGCAGGAGCCCTTGAAGATTTTGCCTGAGGCATTTTCTGTGAGGAACTTGGAGCTGAGGACTTTGGTGCTGAGGATTTTTGCTTCACAGCAGATTTCTTCTCCACGGATTTCTTCGGAGCAGGTGCACTAGCAGAGGCTCCGGCAGCAGCAGCAGCAGCAGAGTCTTCATTAAATTTCTTCACAGCCTCTTTTGCCTTTTTCGCTAGCTTGGCTTGATGCCTTTCCCATTCATGAGGAAAGTCTTCACCAGTTTTGAGACTGGTGGGATCAGCACGTTAGCGTTGAGCCAAAGGTGGCCTGTTTCATGGAGGTTTAACAACAAATTTCTTCATATATTTAGGAGTGACATAACGATAATCTCTCCATTCTCTTGCCCATCTCCTCTCAACTTTCTGTATTCGGATCTTTTGCTGCTTTTGAGTTTCCTTGCCTTGAGTTTCTTCATCAGGTGTGCAATATTCCTCATACAAATCATCAGGTATCTCAAACGCAGTTTGCACTTCAGGTTTCTTTCCTCCTTTCTGAGGCCTTTTCCCATCTGCCATTTTCTTTGAGTGATGAATTTGAACTTTTGAGGATTCTGAGGAAGTATGCAACTTTTCTTCAAGGAACGCTGCAAATGAGTTAAGTTGATGAGAACCTAGAGATTCATCAGCTGACATTTGTACCTGTGAATAGAGTATAGGTGCGAAGAATTTGAGGAGGTCATATGCGTTCTTAGATTTTTTTGCAAAAGTATCAAGTTTGAGGAATTTGACCATAGATGACTTGAAGAATTTCACTAAGTGTTCTTGACTTAGGTTCCAAGTTGTGCAGATTTGAAGATCCACACAATTTAGGAATCTTGAAGAAAATCACAACTTAGCGAAATAAATCAAGAGTAGGGGTTTGTTTGGTGTTTATGAGATGGATTGCTGAAGAATAAACACCTTTTGAGGATTTTGTGAAAATCATAGGGATCAAAAAATGGCAATAAAACTAGCTTTTATTTACCGTATGCGATGAACACGACGAACAGAGAAGTGAAGTGGAGGAGTTCGTCAGTCCAGATCTCCCACGCCCTAACTCGGCAGAGGGAGACAATTACAGCGGCGGCGGAGTGAAGACTTCTATGGCCGATGCGAGTACGACAATGGCGAGGTCGAGGCAGTGAAGCTCTTCCTCTCCGGCGGCGATGAGGTTAGAGGTGGCGCTAGATCTTGAGCTCGGGAGGGATGAGAGTGAGGAGTAACCCGAGCTTAAGGAAGGGATGGGGTATTTATAGTGGCAGCAAAAACTAACTGGTCCTAAGATTTTGGACCAGTATACCCCTGACCCTTGCTATTCACGCGACATGTGTCACCCATGTACTGTGTAGTGGAGATAGTGGGGGATTGCGGGTTATCCAGTCGTGGGAATCAGAACGGTTTGAGCGGCAATCGCCAAAAATTGAGATTGAATATTTTAAAGTTTCATTCGCAAATTCTTCAGTTGTCAAGGACACAATGAAGACTTTGAACGGGTTTCAGAGTAGAAAGCATATGAAGAATTTGTGAACAGACTAGGTTGGGCTTAGCATAGAGGGGAAACGGGTCCGATCACATTCACTTAGAAGAAAATCAACTTGAAGAATTAGCTATAAGTGAATGCTGTTGAGGACATTGAAAAAACTCAAATATATATATGTATAGTCAATGAAGAACTCAAGTTGTAAGTTTGAAGAATTTCAAGATTTTTGAGGATTTTGCAAACTTGAAGAATTTGAAAATTTGAAGAATTTGCAAAAAGAGGAAAAAACTCAAACATGAAGAATTTCAACTTTGGTTGGTGGCGTGACCCACCATATAAGAATGATGATTTCAGACACCGCGTACAATTGTCGTAGGGTTCTGAGAATCAAATTCTTCATTAATTTCTTCACACTTAGAGAGTTAGTCTTCATTGATTGAAGAAAAACGTTACTTCGTGTGTTGCACATCAAAGTCATCAATTTTGCATAAGTGTTAGGATGTGTTTCCTATCAAAGAACATTCGAAGATTCTAAGATATTTAGCTCACCCCGCAACTTGCAAAATCTCTTCTCATCCAAGGGCTTTGTGAAGATATCAGCCAGTTGTTCTTCAGTCTTCACGTGGTCGAGGAAGATGTCGCCCTTCATCACATGGTCACGAAGAAAATGATGACGAATCTGGATGTGCTTGGTCTTTGAGTGCTGAATTGGGTTGTGAGCAATCTTGATGGCACTCTCGTTGTCGCAGTAGAGAGGGACATTCTTCACGTTGATGCTGTAGTCCTTGAGGGTTTGCTTCATTCATAGCAATTGAGCATAGCAAGAACCAGCAGCAATGTACTCAGCTTCAGCAGTAGATAGTGACACACAGTTCTACGTCTTCGAGGACCAACAGACTAAGGATCGTCCGAGGAAATGACAAGTGCCTGACGTTGACTTGCGGTCCACACGATCACCAGCATAATCGGAATCAGAATATCCAATGAGGTCAAGATCTGAGCCCTTGGGGTACCATAATCCTAGTGTTGGTGTGTGAGCTATGTGACACCCCTGGATTCATGCTACAGTAATGCTTGTGTTTAAGCTACAGTGATCATAAGGATTAAGCTGATGTTTTGCTAAACCATGTTTGATCATCAATGGAATCAAACCTCACTTAAATTTCCTAATGATTTTCAAAATTCATTTGAAAAGTGGTTTTAATAGTTTTGCAATGCAAACCAAGAAATAAAAATAAAAGGAAAAGGGCTAATTGCCCTGGTCACTTAGTCATGCCGGCCCAGTGACCAGGCCCAGCCCATCTCCCCCATCGTCTTCCCCACTGCTCACGGGGGCAGACGTGGGCAAGCCGATGCCCGCCAGCGGCCGCGGCCGTCGCGCTGGCGGCCATCCGGCGGCCTCTCGCCGCCTACAAGGGTCCCCGCGGCAGCCCCGAACCCTAGCCGCCACCCATTCGCCCCCCTGCCAGATCTCCTCCTCCTCTCCCGATCCCGAGCGCCACCGTCGCCATGGCTCCGGCGTAGCCGCGACCACCAAGCCCCATTCGCCTCGCCCCCTCGCCCAGAAGCTCCGCCGTCGACCCCCGCATCCACCCCGACCGCAAGCACGAGCCCGGAGCTCCTGCATCGCCGTCCCCGCGCCTTCTTCCTCCTCGGGCCGCCGCCGTTCGCCCCGACGATTCCGGCGCTGTCGAGCCCTCCCCGAGCCCGCTAAGCACCTTTACGGGACCGCTGTGAGCTCCGGCTTCTTCCCCTCTCCCTCTCGTGCTAGGTCCGGCCCCGTAGCCCCCTTCCCCTCCCTGTCCGACACTCGGCTCCGCTCGAGCTCGATGCCGGCGAGCCTCCGGTGACCTTTTGGTCCCGGGGCCGTGCTCGTTGGCTTGCCCACAACGCGTAGAGCCTCCCTGCCCATCCCGTTTGTTCGCTAGGCCACCGTAGCGCCGTCCCCGTCGGAGCCCGATCGCTGCTCGCCGCTGACCTCGACACCGGCGACGATTCCGACCACTGACGGGGGGATTACCCCCGGGTAGGCTCAAGGAGACGACTCAACATTTTAAAACAACGGGGCGGCCAACGCCCCTCTGCCTGGCTGCTCCGGCTGGTACCCCGGTCTGACCGGCTACTGAGTCCGGCCAGCTCCCTGCCCAGCCGGCTGCTCCGACCGACCTCTGTCCGGCTCCTCCAGCCGGCCTGCTGCGCGAGGTCAACCACCACGTCCCATCGGACACGACATGAAGACACTATCGCCTGCATCATGCGTCACTTCACTGCACCCCAATAGTGGTGCACTATAGCCCGCGTCATCGCGTCACCTCGCATGTCATCTCCAATAGTGGTGCACTATTGCCAACATCATGCATCATCTCATATGTCTTCTCCAATAGTGGATATTTGGCCATGTGGGCCACCCCTTGTCCCCTGGGCCTCCCTTTATAAGAAGCACCAGGGGAGCTCACTCATGGCCAAGGCTTCTCTCATTCTCTCATCCTCTCCCATTCTCTCATCCTCACACACGTGAGGCCAAGGAAAGGAGCAGCCAGCTCTCTCTTCCTCCTCAGACACAGCTCCAGGAGCAACCCTGTACTACATATAAACCTCATATACAGACATGGAGGAGTAGGTGTATTATCTCTTCGGAGAGCCCCGAACCTGGGTAAACCACCGCGTGCTACTACCATATCCCGTCCCGGACCTTCCACGTCAGCCTTGCTCTCACCTCGATTAGCCACCCCCTGGCATCTGTTGTGAGAAAACGACGACAGTTGGCGCCCACTGTGGGGCTAGCTGCTGGTGGAACCGCGGTCTGGGCGGGACCATCCTCACCACCGCGACGTCGCTGCCGTGGGGCACGGGGGTTCGACATCGACACGCCCCCGGGGTGATCGCGCTGGACGATGCATCCCCGCCATTGACTTCGGCACCGAGCCATGGCTGCGTGCGTTGCGCACCCGTGTTCTTAGTGGCCTACGCACGCCGTCCACACCCATGCGCGGAGGCGTTCCTACGCTCGGCGCCGCCGGGCTCGGCCCTCGCGTTTGACCGACGGTTCCGTCGCGTGCCCCCGACTCCCGCCCGCATCTACCCTGTTGGCCGCCGCTTCGTCCGGCGCCCGGGACCTCCCCATCGCCTGGCCGCCGGCCCCACCTCTCCACTCCTCCCTCTCCGTGGCGTGGCTCCCCGCCCTGGAGCCGTCCTTCGCGGCGCGTGAGGCGACGCAATGCTGCCTCTCGACCTACCTCTTCCCGCCGGCGCCGCAGCCCCGCCCCGGCGTTCGAATCTGTGCCTACGGCCTGTTGGCGTGCTTCAGCTGGGGACGGGCGGCCGTTGATGCGCGGCGCGCGCTGCTCCATTGCTGCCAAGGTGGCCGTGTGCGCGGCGCTGCTGCTGCGGCAGCGCGCGGGCTTGCGCCCGGAGGAGGCTGACCTCTTCCTCGTGTCCGTCAACGCCTTCTGCAATTTCTCCATGCTGGCATGGTTCCCGCCGCCTGCGCATGCGTGCAGGCTTCTCACCGATGCCATCGACCTCGTCCGCGCTCCTCCCGACAGTGTCCGCACCTGAGCGCTTCCACGCCTGTGAGCTCGCCCGTGGGATCGCCGGTTGGCCACCTAGCGCCGGCCGCCTCCCCGCGCGCTGGCCCTTCCCCGCCTGGCGCCTCTACCTCGACCCAGGCGTCCACACGCCTCGTGCCCGGCCACTGGCCGCCGCTCCGGCCGGCCCCGCGGCCCTCCACCTGGTTCCTGCCCCGAGCGCCCACGCCGGCTCCGCGCCCCGACGTCCGCGCCTGCGCCGCCTCGCCCCCACGGCCGTATGCGCCCTCTGCTCCGCGCCGGCTCCTGTGCCCGGCCGGCTGGCCGCCCCGTCGGCCGTTCCTCTCCTCCCTGCTTCTCCTGCGCGTCCGTCCGCCCGCGTCCACATCGCCGCGTGCCACGGCCTCCGCGCTTCCCGTCTGCTGCGCGAGCGCGCCTCGACCAGCTGGCCTCCCATGCGGCTGCTGGCCGGCTCCGGCCCCATCCGCGGCTGGGCCTGCCAGCTGGCCCTTCGGGTCCCGGGCGCCGGCTCGCCCAG
Source organism: Elymus sibiricus (assembly GCA_039707655.1). NCBI lineage: Eukaryota > Viridiplantae > Streptophyta > Magnoliopsida > Poales > Poaceae > Elymus > Elymus sibiricus. The sequence continues at coordinate 442,076,167 of CM077671.1, forward strand.
CCATCTCCGGCCGCGCGCCGGATCCCCAGTGCCCGCGGCCTTGGTGTCCCGCCTCGCTGCACCCGGCCGTGCTGCCGCGTCGCGCGCGCCTCGCCGGTCAGGCTGCGCCAGGCGCCGGCTGCCGCCTGCGCCCCCCACGCCTCCCGTAGCCGGCCGCTGCCCCACGCCACAGCCGGCCTAACCGCCCGGCCTCCAGCTTCCCGGGCAGCTCGGCTCGCCACGCCGTGCGAGCGCCGGCTTCGCCTCGTGCCGGCCGCGTCCCCCTCCGCTCCAGCCTCCGCCTTGCCCCGCCTGCACCACCACGCGTGCTGGCTCCCGCGCTGCCGCTCCTGCGCGCCGGCTCCACTTCGGCGTCCGCCTCGCCCGCCCGAGACCTCCCGCTGCGCTCCGCCTCCACGCGCCGGCCGCCGCACTCGCCCGCCTTCGCGCTCCGGCTCCCGCTCTGGGCACAGCCGCCTGCTGCCCTCCCGCTCCGACAGTCGGGCTCGCCGAGGCTGGCCACGCCTCGCGGCTTTGTCCGGTTGTGCTTCCTCGCAGTGTCCCGTCGGCTGCGAGAGAAAAGCAAAAAAGTGGTGGGCCGGCTAAAAAAAGAAAGAAAAGAAAAAAAAGGCCCACCGGGCCTCGCTTGCCTGCGTCATCAAAGACCCGCCGGGCCCCGCTTGCCCGCGTCGTCACCTCGCTGGCAGGGCTGCCCGCCTACTTCAACATCGGGCCGGCTGGAGTGCCGGCCCGGCTGCCCATCTACTTCTACGCTGGCCGGTCGGGCCCGGCCGACCGGCACCTCCATCAACGGCCCCAGAGGCTACCTCCCTCGGTGGGCCGACTACACCCAACGGGTGCTGCCGGCGCGCCCCGCTGGCAAAAAGCCACGCCGGCTGTCATCGACAACAACCGCCTTGCCGGCACCAAAAACCAATGTGAGCTTTTCACCCGCACATCCTTGTGCCTAACACAAAAATCCGGATATCCCGAGCGACCCTCGGGGGCCATCCCCGCATTTGTTTCAACTACTTTACTGTTTACCTCGGCGCCAGCTAGTCTCGGCCCGGGGCTGGCCGTTTGGCCCAGTACGTTCGGTCCCACGAAACGGCTTAGTAGCTCATGAAGAATATGCTTGTTAAGAGAAGTGTTTTTCTCTAAGTTCACGTGCATCTTGCCGTTGTGGTTATGAGAAAGTTTTGCTTCGCTTCCTCTGGAATCGTTCCAATTCATTCAGGCATGTGCGAAGCATTCTATGGTTTGCTAGATTTGCTACCTTCACTCCATATGTATTTCCTAAGAACGCCAAGCCACTGATTGATTTGATCTGGGAAAAGAAGTACTACGTAAGATCTAGTCCAGACTTACACATGGAACTTTGATATCCTCTACGATGGTCCCCAACCAGAACTTGATTATACATTCCATTTCAGAAACTTCCATGTGGGCACGAATGTCTTGACATTGTGCTCATATGTCTTGCAGTCTGGCTAATGATTCAAGGCTTGCTTCTGCCGTTCATTCCGAGATTCTTGTAACATCATCTCGTAGATCTGTGTTGCATCCTTTTCTTCTCAGGCCTTCTATGTCTGAAGTATCCTGACACCAACCATATCTGAATCTCGGGCAGATGCGATGGTTGGATCTTGTCCAAGAATTATAACTTTTGTCCTTATGTAACCCGGTAAGATGAATTCATGCATAGCACACTTGGCTGGAGGACCTATTGTTGTAGTATCTTGTTCAACAAGATTAGCCTTTTCTCCCATGAGGAAATTGTAAGGCTTGTGTTATAAGTTGTTCCTGATGGATCCTTTGTGTCCCCAATGTCTGGTCTTACCTGATGACCATGTCGATGCTTCCCCGAAGCATGACTGTGATACTCCACTCTTCAACAAGGAATATTGGATGCGGAATGCTCATTATTTCTTGATCTTTTAAACAAACGCCGTTGCATGGGTAAACATCATGATTCTCCTTGCCCCATTTTCTAAGTGGATATATACGTGTTGTCCTGTCATGTATATCATGCTCTGTTGTCTTGGGAAAGGTATACTCTAATACTTGGAGTATAAACACCTTTTCCTTTCCATTGGTCTGGTTAGTCTATTAATCACATTGTTTCCTTCCATTGGCCTGTTTAACCTTTCTGGTAATCTAACTTATCTGAGCAGTGGTAATTCCCTGCTTAGGTAGACACCTCGGTGAACAACTCTGTCAGTAAGACCTTGTTACTGTTGTTGTTAACATTCCGGTAACCGCCGGTGGACGAGAACCTTGCCTATTGGTCCGCCTCGTTTCAACGAGTAGGAAAATGGTTCTGTTCGTCCCCCGCCCTTGGTACCGACGTTGTTGCCAACATAACTGACAAGCTATCCTCTGACATGTCTTGCTACAATGACCGTGCAAGATGTCACCGCTCTTCCTATTCTTAAACCACATGTTGGGCCCATAACCCACAGATCCACATGATCGAAACCTGACTCTCCTGTACAACCTCGATTCTAAAGTATCCTTTGCACTTGGCTTCATTTGTAATTCCCGAGCCACCGTCCAAGGGATGATCTATTCTAGCATCAGACGCAATAATTATTTCGTTGCTCTGGGCCCCTTTTCACCTTCTGTTTGGGCATCGAAAGATTGCCTACCCGTTTCAAACTTTAAACCTTCGCTTTTTGCTCTCAATGATTTCCCTGAGTTACAACTCGAGGAATGATTCTTGTCTTCTTCCCCGAGTTCACCGTCAGGTGCCCAACCTCGTGTAGCTACGTTCTTCCAGTGTTTTCCCTCATATCACATTCGTAGGACGACGAAGTTCCCGAAGAAAGGATGACGATTTCATCAGGATGCCCTGAATCAGAGAATCGGAGACATCAACGTAAAGGACCAACCTCTTCGATGAGAGCAGCCAAGAACGAGAAGAGCCGTTAGAATTTCGTACCCAAACTTCCCTTACTGCTACCTCTTAATTCTCGGGACAAGAATTTCTTTTAGTGGGGGAGAGTTGTGACACCCCTGGATTCATGATACAGTAATGCTTGTGTTTAAGCTACAGTGATCATAAGGATTAAGCTGATGTTTTGCTAAACCATGTTTGGTCATCAATGGAAATAAACCTCACTTAAATTTCCTAATGATTTTCAAAATTCATTTGAAAAGTGGTTTTAAAAGTTTTGCAATGCAAACCAAGAAATAAAAATAAAAGGAAAAGGGCTAATTGCCCTGGTCACTTAGGCCTGCCGGCCCAGTGACCAGGCCCAGCCCATCTCCCCCATCGTATTCCCCACTGCTCACGGGGGGAGACGTGGGCAAGCTGATGCCCGCCAGCGGCCGCGGCCGTCGCGCTGGCGGACATCCGGTGGCCTCTTGCCGCCTACAAGGGTCCCCGCGGCGCCCCGAACCCTAGCTGCCACCCATTCGCCCCCCCTACCAGATCTCCTCCTCCTCTCCCGATCCCGAGCGCCGCCGTCGCCATGGTTCCGATGTAGCCGCGGCCACCAAGACCCATTCGCCTCGTCCCCTCGCCCAGAAGCTCCGCCGTCGACCCACGCATCCACCCCAACCGCAAGCACGAGCCCGGAGCCCCTGCATCTCCGTCCCCGCGCCTTCTTCCTCCACGGGCTGCCGCCGTTCGCCGCGACGATTCCGGCGCCGTCGAGCCCTCCCCGGGCCTGCTAAGCATCTCTACGGGACCGCTGTGAGCTCCGGCTTCTTCCCCTCTCCCTCTCGCGCTAGGTCCGGCCCCGTAGCCCCCTTCCCCTCCCTGTCCGACGCTCGGCTCCGCTCGAGCTCGATGCCGGTGAGCCTCTGGTGACCTTTTGGTCCAGGGGCTGTGGTCGTTGGCTTCCCCACAACGCGTAGAGCCTCCCTGCCCATCTCGTTTGTTCGCTAGGCCACCGTAGCGCCGTCCCCGTCGGAGCCCGATCGCCGCTCGCCGCTGACCTCGACGCCGGCGACGATTCCGGCCACCGTAGCCCGTGCCACCACCACGACTCGACTCGTCGTCGAGCCCCCGTTCCAGCGTGCCAAACAGCGCGCGAAATGTTGCCCCCTGTGCAAAACCCTAGCCCCTCCCGAACGCGCCGCCGTGTTTTAGGTCGCCGGAGACGCCTCCGGTCGTCGGAGCTGGCCTGGCCGGCCGGGGCCACCGTCAGTGGCACTGTCCAGTGGGCCAGTGGCCCCCGGTTGACCAGTTGACCCAGTCAACTGGCTGATTGGGCACAGCCCAGTCACTGACATGTGGGGCCCCACACACCTGTGTCTATGACATGTGGGCCCAGCCCCTTTTAGTTAATTAAGTTTGCTTAATTAATCCTGCTAATTAAATTAAGATAAAAAGACACTGACAGATGGGACCCACGCCTCTAATTAACCTGTTAATTTAATTTAAACTCTGTTTAGACCCTGAGTCTATGACAGGTGGGGCCCAGCTGTCAGGTTTGACCTGAGTCAGCTGGGTTGACTGCTGACGCAATGCTGACCTCATGCTGACGTCATAAATACTTTTCAAATTAATTTAATTCTATTTAATTTCAGAATATTAATAAAACTTTGAAAATTAATATAAAATAATCTATAAGTCGGATGAAAAAGTTTTATACATGAAAGTTGATCAGAAAATCCCACGAATCCGAATACGTAGTCCGTTCGTCTGTCACGTGCTCCTAGCATAACGAACATGGAACTTTTCCATCTGTTTCATCTGTCCGGTAGTAGCCCGAGACCTGGAAAATATCGTCAGATATTCTTCCGATCCACCTGCGACGTGTAGTATTGCGTTAGTGCATGCCTAGCTCTGCATATTGCCATGTCATGCATCGTGTGCATCTGTCTGCCTTATATTTATTGTTCCCCCCCCTCTTCTTACTGGTAGACCCCGAGACTGACGCTTCTGCCGGGTATGACTACGCCGTTGGCGATCAGGCTTTTGCAGCAGAGTAGCAAGGCAAGCAACCCCCCCCCTTGATTATCCCGATATCGCCCATCTCTTTCCCTCTCATGCTTGCATTAGTTTTTGCTACTGTTGTAGATAGCTCCTACTCTGATGCATAGCCTGTTTTTGTTAAACTGCTACTTACCTGCTATCATATCACCTGCTTAGTATAGGTTGATCAATGAATCCCCTGTGACCCCCTTAGTCCCAGTTGCCCCTGCTTCTTCATCGACGACTCAACGACTCGACGACTCGAAGACTCGGTCAACCGACCGACCAGCCATGCCCGTCACATTCACCACACACCCCTTAGTTGTACGACTCTGCAGAGCTACTATCGAGTACCGAGGGTGACACCTTGTGACATACTCATGATGCTAACTCTGTAGTGTAGCTAGTCGGTCGTGGTTATCGAGGGTGATTCCTCCTTCACCACTCCCGACGACGACTCTGTCGTGCAACCCCTCAAGCGTAGACCATCGAAGGTGAATCCTCTCTGGTCACCTTGACAGTTACATTGAGTGGGATCCATCGAGGGTGATTCCTCGGTTTTCCCCTTGGTGTTATAGACACACGGTTACTTTTAATTTACTGTTGATACATGATGAGGTCAGGATGACCGGAGGGTGTTGGTGTAATACGACGGGGCGTGGCCGGGCATTCTTGGCCCTTGCCACAAGACCTCGAGACGGGGCGACGGAACCACTTATCGTGTATCGTGCTCGTCACCGCAATTAATAAAATGCTAATGGTTTGGGTATTTGATCCGAGTTGGTCATTTGACCTTTTTCGCACTAACCTTCACGTGGGAGAAGTTATGGGTACTCGGCGTCGTTGTATCAGCCGAAGCTCTTCGGACGTCAGGAATGGAGCGGCGCGCGCCCGGGTGGCCCGCGTGAAAGCACCGTCTTGTATTAAGAGGTGCCAGGACTGACACCGGCCGCGTACGCATCGTGTAGGAGTGCAACGGGTGAGTGGGCCCATGACCCCTGCGCTTAGGATTTAGACCGGCGGGCTGTCCTCTCTGTTGAGCCTAGGTAGGGTGACGACGTGTTGATCTTCGAGGCCGGGCATGACCCAGGAAAGTGTGTCCAGCCAAAGGTGATCAAGCGTGATGGAAAATGTGGTGCACCCCTGCAGGGATTTAGTTAACTATTCGAATAGTCGTGTCCACGGTAACATGACGACTTGGAGTTGTACCTCGATCTACTACAACTAAAATTGTGACTTAAACTTGAAATGAATGTTGGCTCCGAGATTGCTTCCTCGCAGGGAATCGAGGGAGAATCTTTGGGCGTGGTTACTTAATACAATTGCTACAATGATATTGTTACATATGAGTTACCAATCTACACTCTTCTAATGCTACAAGATGTTGAAGATGCTAGTCTTCGATAGGACTAGGCCTTCCCCCCTCATTCTTGCTTTCTGCAGTCAGTCAGGATATAACCCCCCCCTTTCCTTGATAATGATGCATACTTAGCATAGTTCTGATGTCAGTCTTGCGAGTACTTTGGATGAGTACTCACCGCTGCTTTGCTTTCTCTTCCCCCCTCGATACGATTACCGCGTTCAGATGACGGAGCCCAGGAGATGGAGTATGCCGGAGATGACTACTACACCACCGCCGGAGCCTACTACTACGTGGAGGCTGCCCCCGACCAGCAGTAGGATAGGAGGTTCCCAGGCAGGAAGCCTCGCCTCTTTCGATCCGTTGTTATGTTTGTGCTAGCCTTCTTAAGGCAAAACTTGTTTAAGTTATGTCTGTACTCAGATATTATTTGCTTCCGCTGACTTGTTGAATTTGAGCTTATGTATTCGAGCCCTCGAGGCCACTGGCTTGAAATATGAAGCTTGTATGACTTTAATTTGTGTCTAGAGTTGTGTTGTGATATCTTCCAGTGAGTCCCTAATCTTGGTCATACGCATTTGCGTGTATGATTAGCGTATGGTCAAATTGGGGGCGTCACAAGCTAGATATCGAAGAATATGTTTCACAGCCTTGTGGTGTGATTCCTTCGGTTTGGCTTGGAATCGGGCACACATGCAAACACTAAGGATAATATCTGGCCTAGATGCACATAGGTACAATAAAGAACCAATCATGGAGCGATAAATCTTCTGATCGAAATCTTTACCACTTTCGTCACTGCAGAGTTGAGCCGATGTGGGCATAGGAATCTTGACGCCTTTGCAATCCTGCATGCCGAATTTCTTCAGGACATCCTTGAGGTATTTCTCTTGAGATATGTAGATGCCAGTGCGTTGTTGACGAATTTGAAGCCCTAAGAAGAATTTGAGCTCTCCCATCATAGACATTTGATATTATTCACTCATCATATAGGCAAATTCGTCGCTGTAACGTTTGTCAATACATCCAAAGATGATATCGTCCATATATATTTGGCACACAAATAATTCATCATCATATGATTTTGTGAAAAGGGTTGGTGAACCGGGTTTGAAGCCTTTCTTCATGAGGAATTCCTTCAATGTGTCATACCACGCCCGAGGGGCTTGCTTGAGGCCATAGAGAGCCTTGTTGACTCTGAAGACTTTGTCCGGATACTTAGGATCTTCAAAACCTGGGGGTTGAGCAACATATACTTCTTCCTCAAGCTTACCATTGAGGATGCCACTTTTCACATCCATTTGATATAAGATGATTTTGTGATGGTTAGCATAAGCAAGCAATATGCAAATAGGTTCAAGTCTAGCAACAGGTGCAAAAGTTTCATCAAAGTCAATTCCCTCAACCTGTGTGTAGCCCTGTGCCACAAGACGGGCCTTATTCCTCAGTACCTGACCAAGTTCATCTTGTTTGTTGCGGTAGATCCACTTGGTACCTATGATATTGTGCTTGCGAGGACCTGGGCGTTTGACAAGTTCCCACACACTGTTGAGATTGAATTGATGCAGTTCCTCTTGCATGGCTTGAATCCACTCAGGCTCCAGGAAGGCTTCATCAACTATTGTAGGCTATGTGATAGAGACAAAAGCAAAGTGCCCTCAAAAGTTAGACAAATGAGAAGCTCTTGAGCGAGTGAGAGGACCTGGTGCATTGATGTCATCAAGGATTTTCTCGATCTGCACTTCATTTGCAAGTCGTGGATGAGCGGGTTGAAGACTTTGTTGAGGCTGAGCATTTTCTTCAGTGCCATTTTCTCCAGGTATATCAGCATGAATGTCTTCAGCGTTGGGTACAACTTCTTCAGAGAGTAGTTGTTCTTCTGTAGGGATCACGTCTTCAGTGGCCTTGAACCTAATGGATTCCTCTGGAGGCATTTCATCTAGCACAGGAGGCAGGTGCTCTCTTTGCGAGCCATTAGTTTCATCGAACCGCACATCTACAGTTTCAACAACCTTGTTGTGATAGGTGTTGAAGACTCTGTAGGTGTGCGAGTCCTTTCCGTAACCAAGCATAAAACCTTCATGTGCTTTTGGTGCAAATTTAGAACTGCGGTGAGGATCTCTAATCCAGCATTTTGCACCGAAGACTTTGAAATAACTCACATTGGGTTTCTTGTGAGTGAGGAGTTCATATGAAGTATTCTTGAGGAATTTGTGAAGATATACCCTGTTGATGATGTGGCAAGCAGTATTGATTGCCTCAGGCCAGAAGCGACGAGGAGTCTTGTATTCATCAAGCATGGTGTGAGCCATCTCAACAAGAGTCCTGTTCTTGCGCTCCACAACGCCATTCTGCTGAGGAGTATAAGGGGCAGATAGCTCACGAGTAATACCAAGTTCATTAGGATAATCATCAAGACCAGTGTTCTTGAACTCAGTCCCATTATCACCCCTGATATGCTTGATTTTGACGCCGAAGTTCGTCGAGGCCCTTGAAGAAAATCGTTTGAAGACATTCTGCACTTCAGATTTGTATAGGATAATATGCACCCAAGTATAGCGAGAGAAATCATCAACAATGACAAAACCATATAAGCATGGAGTATTTGTTAGTGTGGCATAGTGATTGGGGCCAAAGAGATCCATATGAAGCAATTCAAAAGGACGAGTGGTTGTCATGATGGTCTTGGATGGATGCTTGGATCTGGTCATCTTTCCAGACTCACAAGCCCCACACAAGTGATCCTTGAGGAATTTGACACCCTCAATACCAATGACGTGCTTTATCTTCGCGAGAGTGTGCAAGTTCCTCATGCCAGCGTGTCCAAGTCGTCGATGCCATAGCCAGCCTTCGGAAGCTTTTGCAAGTAGACATGTGGCCGGCTGTGGACCTGTAGAGAAATCAACAATATACAAGTCTCCTCTCCTAAAGCCTTCGAAGACTTTGGATTTGTCAGATTCCATGATGACAACACAACGGTATTTGCCAAAGATGACAACCATATCAAGATCACAGAGCATTGAGACAGACATGAGGTTGAATCCAAGGGACTCGACAGGCATCACCTTATCCATGTGTCGATCCTTCATGATTGCAACCTTACCTAGACCCAATACCTTGCTTTTTCCTTTGTCAGCGTAGGTGATATATTTCAGATGAGAGGGAGCCAGTGGAATGTTCATCAATAGTTTCTTGTCACCAGTCATGTGGTTGGTGCATCCACTGTCGAGGACCCACTCAGTTGTTTTGGGAGTTTCAATCCTGATGTCTACTACGCAACTTTATTCTTGTAGACTTTGTTGGGCCTCCAACCGCAGAGTTTTTTAGGACAGTAGCAATTTTCCCTCAAGTGGATGACCTAAGGTTTATCAATCCGTGGGAGGTGTAGGATGAAGATGGTCTCTCTCAAACAACCCTGCAATCAAATACAAGAAATCTCTTGTGTCCCCAACACACCCAATACAATGGCAAATTGTATAGGTGCACTAGTTCGGCGAAGAGACGGTGATACAAGTGCAATATGGACGGTAGATATAAGTTTTTATAGTCTGAAAATATAAAAACAGCAAGGTAACTAATGATAAAAGTGAGCACAAACGGTATTGCAATGCTTAGAAACAAGGCCTAGGGTTCATACGTTCACTAGTGCAAGTTCTCTCAACAATACTGACATAGTTGAATCATATGTAAATCCCTCACGTGCGACAAAGAGTTCACTCCAAAGTCACAAATAGCGGAGAACAAACGAAGAAATTATTGTAGGGTACGAAACCACCTCAAAGTTATCTTTTCCGATCAATCTTATGAGCTATCCCTATAAGTGTCACGAACAGCCCTAGAGTTCGTACTAAAATAACACCTTAAGATACACATCAACCAAAACCCTAATGTCACCTAGATACTCCAATGTCAACACGAGTACCCATGGGCTTGATTATACGATATGCATCACACAATTTCAGATTCATCATGTTCAATCCAACACAAAGAACTTCAAAGAGTGCCCCAAAGTTTCTACCGGTGAGTCAAGACGAAAACATGTGCCAACCCCTATGCATAGATTCCCAAGGTCACGGAACCCGCAAGTTGATCACCAAAACATACATCAAGTGTTCTCAAATCCTTTAAAGACTCAATCCGATAAGAAAACTTCAAAGGGAAAACTCAATTCATCACAAGAAGATAGAGAGGGGAAAACTCCATATGATTTATCTATATTAATAAAGCTCGCGGTACGTCAAGATCGTGCCATATCAAGAACACGAGAGAGAGAGGTCAAACACATAGCTACTGGTACATACCCTCAGCCCCGAGGCTGAACTACTCCCTCCTCGTCATGGAGACCGCCGGGATGATGAAGATGGCCTCCGGTGATGGTTTCCCCCTCCGGCAGGGTGCCGGAACGGGCTCCCAATTGGTTTTTCATGGCTACAGAGGCTTGCGGCGGCGGAACTCCCGATCTAGGTTTCTTTCTGGGGGTTTCTGTATTTATAAGAAAATTGGGCGTTGGAAACAAGTCAAGGGGGCCACGAGGCGTCCACAGCCAGGGGGGCGCGCCCTAGGGGGGCGCCCCCTAGGCTTGTGGTGGCCTCGTGGCTCTTCTGGCCCAACTCGAATGCCCTGTGGGCTTCTTTTGGTCCATAAAAAATCATCGTAAGTTTTTATTCCGTTTGGACTCCGTTTGATATTCCTTTTCTGTAAAACTTAAAAACAAGGAAAAAACAGAAACTGGCACTGGGCTCTAGGTTAGTAGGTTAGTCCCAAAAACAATATAAAATAGCATATGCATGCATATAAAACATCCAAGATGGATAATATAATAGCATGGAACAATCAAAAATTATAGATACGTTGGAGACGTATCATATCCTGCAGATGAATTAGTATAGCTTACAACCACATATGCTTCAGAGTGAAGAATATGACATCAAATTCATCAGATTGAATTTCATCACATAGAATAGTAAGAAAAGTAATGTGAGGACGTGAGAAATGAATGATTCATTTCTTCATGATTAGCTTGCATCCTTTCAAGCATTTCCTCAGGTCTCCAGCAAATTCATCAGACGTTCAAGTTCGTCTGGAGACCTGACCCTGCATAAGAGATGAGTTCAATTTCTTCACCACCCACATCTGAAGGGGTGGCAAAGAGTTCATCATTCTGCGAGCTCCATATGAGAATGGTGGCATTGAAGCAAGTGCACTTCGTTTCATAGGACGGGGGTTAGAGTACTCATATGAATAAGCAGAGAAATTCTTTGAGGATTTATGAACATAATGATTTGAAGAATAATGAGTATAATCATGACCCTTAGATTTTCCCTGCGAAACAGAAGCATTAGCACGAGAATGATATGATTTTTGACCATATGAGGAATTTGGTCCATGAGAGGACTTTGGTCCTTGTGAAGACTTTGGTCCAATTGAAGAATTTGATCTGGGGTTCCTGTTCTTCATTGGTGGTGTCATGAGGACATTCACCTGAAGACTTTCCAAGCAGCTCTTGGGAACCCAGATTTTCTTCAGAGGCGGACCATTCCTACAGTTAGTTCCAACATATCTGGCAAATACTTCACAATTTTGATTTTTGAACAGTTTATAGTTGGAGTCAATTGACTCATCAGAGGAATTTGAAGATTCACAAGTAAAACTAGATAAAGTGGATGGATTGATAACTCACAAGTATAGGGGATCGCAACAGTTTTCGAGGGTAGAGTATTCAGTACAAATTTATAGATTCGACACAAGGGGAGCCAAACAATACTTGAGAGTATTAGCAGTTGAGTTGTCAATTCAACCACGCCTGGAGATTAAATATCTGCAGCAGAGTGATCAGTAGCACAGTAATATGATAGTTTTGATAGCAGTAGAAATAGTAACAGTAGCGGTAACAGTAGTAGCAATAGTTTTGTAGCAGTTGGAATAGCAGCAACAACAGTAGTAACTTAGCAAGAACAATAAGTGGAAATGTTGTAGGCACTGGATTGGTAACTCGTTGGATGATATTCATCATGTAACAGTCATAACCTAGGGCGATACAGAACTAGCTCCAGTTCATCAATGTAATGTAGGCATGTATTCCGTAAATAGTCATACGTGCTTACGGAAAAGAACTTGCATGACATCTTTTGTCCTACCCTCCCGTGGCAGCAGGGTCCATAAGGAAACTAAGGGATATTAAGGCCTCCTTTTAATAGAGAACCGGAAAAAAGCATTAACACATGGTGAATACATGAACTCCTCAAACTACGGTCATCACCGCGAAGTATCCCAAATATTGTCACTATGGAGTTGACGGATCATAGAACGTAATAGGTGCATATGACTAGGCAAGATCGGATCAAGAACATGGATATAGAGATGATAACATAAACGGTTCAGATATGAAATCATGGCACTCGGGCCCTAGTGACAAGCATTAGGCATAGCAAAGTCATAGCAACATCAATCTCAGAACATAATGGATACTAGGGATCAAGCCCTAACAAAACTAACTCGATTACATGATGAATCTCATCCAACTCCTCACCGACCAGCAAGCCTATGAAGGAATTAATCACTCCCGGTGGGGAGCATCATGGAATTGGCGATGGAGAAAGGTTGATGATGACGAAGACCAAAGATTCCCCTCTCCGGATCCCCAAACGGGCTCCAGATCTGGCCTCCCGATGAAGAACAGGAGGTGGCGGCGGCTCCGTCTTGTGAAATGCGATAATTCTTTATCTGCTATTTTCTCTCCAAATTTAGGAATTTATAGTGGCGGAGGTAGGGCAAGTGGGGCCCCGAGGTGCCCAGCACCCACCAGGGCGCGCCGGGAGGGGGCTGGCGCGCCCTGGTAGGTGCTGCGCACCCTGGGCCCCCTCTCCGGTGGTTTCTGGCTCCAGTATTTTTTATATTTTCCAAAATAAATCTCCAGAAAGTTTCGTTCCATTCCGAGAACTTTTATTTCTGCACAAAAAACAACACCATGGCAATTGTGCTGAAAACAGCGTCAGTCCGGGTTAGTTCCATTCAAATCATGCAAATTAGAGTCCAAAACAAGGGCAAAAGAGTGAGGAAAAGTACATACATTGAAGACGTATCATGGATCTACAGGAGGTCCTTTTGCAGCAACCCATGAGGTTTTGGGGTACTGCTCAGGTTTCCAGTAAGATCCATCAGCATTGAGTTTCCTCTCAAAGGCAATACCCTCTTTCCTAGGGTTCCTGTTCAGAATCTGCTTTTTAAGCACATCACAAAGGGTTTGATGCCCTTTGAGACTTTTGTATATGCCTGTCACATACAATTCCTTCAACCCTGCATTTTCATCAGTGATACTAGTGGTATTCTCAGATGAGGAATTTGTGACCACGGAAATAGTTGAATAATTTGTAGCAATAGAAGCATTTGAACTTTCAGCTGAAGAATGAGCAGTTTCACGTTCGATGCATTTCAAGCAAGGTGGAACAAAATCTTCCTGAGCGGTACTGATCTGTTGAGCAAGCAAAGAATCGTTATCCCTTTGAAGATCTTCATGAGACACTCTTAGTTTCTCAAGATCTTGCTTTCTTTGAAGAAATTCATAAGAAAGTTTCTCATGATCCACTAAGAGGGCATCATGACGACTTTGAAGGTTATCAAACATAGACTGAAGACTTTGAAGTCCCTTAGTCAGAGTTTGAGTGCGATCCATTTCCTCATTCAACAGGTCATCGCTTTTGTCTAGCAGTTTCTGAAGCTTTTCAATGGCACTTTGTTGTTTAGTAGCAATATTAGCAAGTTTGGAATAGCTAGGTTTCATGTAATTCTCAGATTCACCATCACTTGATTCAGAGGAGGAATGGTGTTTGAGTACTGTCGTGGTTTTGTCACGGCAGATGTCCGAAGACTTAGGTTCGAGGCCATCGCCATAGCAGTGGACTCAAAGGGGTTGATCGGGACGAAGGACACGAGATTACCCAGGTTCGGCCCCTCAAGTAGAGGTAAAAGCCTACGTCCTGCTTGTGTTGTATTAGCTGGAGTATCGATTACAAGGGAGCGGATTGCTTGACCTAGCTCTCGATTCCTTGGTCTCTTCTCTAAGCCGCCCCGGGGTCTAGCCTTTATATAAGAGGTCAAGGCCCCGGGTTACACGAGTCTCAAACCGACTCACACAGCGTGTCCTATTCTGTCTCTAAGCCGCCATACCATCTTGGGTAAGCCGCCACCGGGCGGCTTAGCCACCCGGGTCTTCACGCCATCTTCCGTCTCTGGGCCCCTGTCAACGGCCCATCTGGTAAGCCGCCCTGGCGGCCTTGCCTGCATCCTTAAGCCCACCTTACAAGTCTTGGGCTTACGAGCCGCCCGGTGTAACCCGGCCCCGCCTGGGCGGGTCTCACCACGGGTTATATCCCCAACATTAGGCCCCAGGTTGATTTGAGCCAGCTCATGTCAATCTTTAACTTTACTTAACGGCGAGTCTTCATTGCGCTGTCATCTGGAAAGTCAACTTGTAACCCGCCATGACGTCACACGGAATATTCGGAAAAGATTCCATGACGTTTGCAACGGATCTTTGTCACCGAAAGGTCATCCCGAAAATCAAGGCGCCAATTTACTGTAGCTCCCCACTTTCGCGCGTACGGTTGCCCTTTTCCTTATAAATAGCGCCACGTGCGCCTCCTCCCTTTCTCGCGTGAAGCCTCCCTCTCCAGAGCTCCGCCGCCCGCAACCGAAGACGCGCCGTCGCTCTCCTCGCCGGCCACTGCCTCAGCCCGAAACGGACCAGAGCCTCATCGGCGCCTCCGCATCTCAGAGGTAAGCTCCTCTGATCCTCATTGAATCTGTGTACACTCCCATTAGGGTTCCGAGTTCTTCCTTGTTCTTGCAAGTTCATCACCATCGATAACCACCGAGGCATCGAGCACTGCCCAAGACCTCGTATCACTACCCTTTGGCTGCGGGCACTCCTCCGAAGTCCATCCCCCACTCATTTTTGTGTCCATATGACACTCATTGTTGCGGGTAGATTGATCTCGTTCATCCACTGTTATTTCTAGGTCGTATTCATTTTCATTTTTTCTTCGCCCGTAGATCTTGCAATGAATAGACAATATGCAAAATCTGTTTTCTGCACTTAGTCATTTTCCCATCCATACCATCTTGGCTTCGTAAGTCGCCATTGTATTGCCGGCTCTTCGCCAATTTTTCTGGCGGCTTAGCTCTTCCACTTACACTGATTATAACTGCATTACACAGCGACTGCTCTTCTTAACCCGCCATTCCTTCTATTTTTGTAGCGTAACCCGCCGTCATGACAAGGACTCCATCCTCCTGTGATTGGGTCAGCTCCGGAGTCACTGAAGAACTCCTAGCTAACTTTGTTGAATCTGGCATGTTACCAAGTAAAGAGGAAATACACTGGCGGGTTCCAGGACCGGAGAAGAGGCCTGAGCCCAAGGAGGGAGAGATCATCATATTTACTGACCACATCCTTCGCGGGTTTCTCCCTCCCGGGTCAAAGTTTTTTCGGGATGTTCTTCACTTCTTCCAGATCCATCCTCAAGACATAGGCCCCAACTCAGTTACCAATATATGCCAATTCCAAGTTTTAACTGAAGTCTATATGCAAGAAGAACCGTCTGTTGACCTCTTCTATGAATATCACTATGCAAACCGCCAGACTGAAATGGCGGCCGGTCCCAGCTTGGAACTTGGTGGTATTACCATCCAAAGACGAAGAGACCTGCCATACCCTTCAGCCACCTTGCCGAGTCACCCCAAGGACTGGAACAAAACCTGGTTTTATTGCCAGGACACCTCTCCTGAAGGCGAGAATCCCCTGCCGGGTTACCGTCCAACCCGGCTCTGCTTTACCAATGACAACCCCCTCCCAGCACGAATGACAGCCGCCGAGCGAGCAAAGTATGCCTCGGCTTACACCAAGGTCAAGGCTCTGCTGGCTAACGGCTTGACAGGTGTTGACCTAACCCGTTGCTGGGTAAGCTGGAAAATCATGCCGTTGAGCCGGCGTGACCGGCTTATGTGCGAATATACGGGTGAACCCAATGACCCCCTTTGCTTCAAGACAACTCCCTTGACTGACGAAGACATCAACAGTGGCGTCAAGGGACTCCTTGGCGAAAGTCAGGAAGCTTGCGACAAGGTTGGGCTAAAGCCCTTCTATGCCAAGAATCCGGCTCCAGACGTAAGTCTCTTTTCCTTCAATTGATTATACTTATCTTGCACCTTGTAACCTTAACCGGCGGCTTATATATATAGGCCAACTCCCCGTTCTGGAAGAAGAAATTTAACCCGCCGGTGAGAAAGCCTAAGACGAAAACCCCAGCCAAGAAGAAGAAGAAAGCCGCCACTCCAGAGCCGGCCGAAAGTGACGACTCGGAGGTAGAACTTGATTCTCTTGGCCGTCTCTTTATACAGCTTATTGACAATAATTACTCACAGGATGAGACGGAAGCAAGCCACGCCAACGCTCCTGAGGTAATTGATATTTCTGACTCAGAGATCTATTCACAAGACAGAGTACGGCGGGTCATCCGGAAAGTCCCCTTCTCTCATCCTCTTGCTCACTTAGATCCCAATTTCCTTTTGAAAAAGCAACAGCACAACTCCCGACGCCAGACCCGGAGCGCCGGCTCTGCCGACCTCGTGGCCGGGTTACCTCATTCCCCGACTCCTCGAAAACGGCCAGCTGAGGTATCCTTTTACGGAAACATAATTCTCATCAACTTTGCATTGTAATCTTACTGTCTTGTATTACTTTGGATGCCTTCAGGATTCTCCGCCTTCATCTGGCGACTCAACCGCATCAAAGCTGCCCCCAATGAAGATCAACCCGGAGTATGTATATTATTTTGCACTTGAATGTTTTCAATGTCCTTGACATATATATAACCATCAACTGCGCCTTCCAGGGCCCAAGCCAAACGAAGAAAAACTGGCGGGTCTACTGCCGCCCCAATTGCTAAAGAGCCAGTGTTTGCTAAGCCGGCCTCTCCACCAGCCGCAGATACTGAGAAAAACATTCACCAGCCACCTGAGCCGGCGGGTCATGATACGACCGCTGAAAGCCCTGCGAGGGATGATCCTAAACTGCCCAGCCCTTCAATGGCTGATGAAGAAACAGCCCTTCCAGACGTTGCTATTACTGAGACGGGTCACCACACCCCTGAACCCCGTGTATTAACAAGGCACTCTGGCAAAGCTGAAACTTCTTCGCTGGAGGAATTTAATTTGGAACCTACTGTACTGGAGAAGTTTACCGCTGATGAACTTCATGCTGGATTTCTAAACCGCCTGGAGTCAAGCCGGAAGATAGAGCTGAAGTTTGTCAGCCTTATGAAGAAAAAATATGAGGTAGTACTTTTACCAGCCTGTCCTTTATACCCTTTCCTAGCCGCCAAGAGCCGGATTAATATGTCAAATAATAAACCGGGGCTTTCCTTAGCAATACTTTTCATAACTTGAGCTGTAGCCCCCAAGTATCGGGTTTAGTATAAGTAGTAGGCCGATACTCGATGTATAGAGTTTGAACAGTTGTAGCCCCCAAGTCCGGGTTATCATGAAATGATGACCCGGATTCTCATTGGATACTGTATAAATGCTGATTGTAGCCCCCAAGGGCCGGCTTATCTTTTTTTTAAAGATCAGTCGGGACTTTAATTGAAAGACTTGAGCGTGATCTGTAGCCCCCAAGGGCCGGCTTTCCTTTTTTTTTTAAAGATTAGCCGGGACAAGCCCTAGAGAACAAATAGACATTAGCCCCCAAGTGTCGAGTATATTGCTTGCAATCTGCTTGAGACTTGTAGCATAATTTCCTCAGTGGTAACTTACCATGAACATTGAACCCCCCTTTTCCTGCTTTTGAATTGTTACAGGATGCTCTAGAGGCGGCTGAGTCTGAAATGGCCAGCCTGAAGAAAAATCTCGATGTGCAACAGACCGCCCGGTCAGAGGCGGAAACCAAGTGGCGGGTTGCCGTCGAAGATCTTGAAAAGACGCAAGTGGACTTTGCTCTTTTCAAGAAGAATACTGAAACTCATCAAGCCGCCCTGACCAAGCGTGCAGAAGATGCTGAAGGGCGGCTTGCCACTGTGTCGACAGAGCTGCAGACCCTGAAACAGCATATATCCAGGATGACCTCTGCTATCTTTGGTAAGCATATGGTACTTAATGACCGTCTTGTCCGTGATAAATAATATATCTGGCGGCTTATACCACCAAACCTTTTTTTTTTTTTTTTTTGCAGGTGAAAGGAGCCGCCAGTTATCCTCTGACAGTGTGATGAAGCTGAAGGCAGTGTACTCCTTAGCTGAACAACTCTACTGCGGGACTCTCCTGACCATTAAAGCTATGCTGACTGAAAGGAGCATCCCCAAGCACATGAAAGATATCTTAGAGCTGCTGTCCACGCTGCCTAAGCAGATTGATGAGCTCAAAAGATCAGCCGCCAGGCAGGGGGCTCTATCCGCGCTAAGCCGGTGCTTGGCTTTCGCTCCTGAGTTAACTGCTGACGAGATGATGGACGGGTTCCCGTCCAAGAAAGATGACGGCTCGGAGTTCACTACAGAAGACTATGCTCAATGCAGAAAATCTTCCAGGGTTCTTGCCTCCAAGCTGGTGGAGGATCTTGACATGTCAACTTACCAGGCGGCTTACAGCGAGACATCCAAGAAGATACGTGGTCCCACATTTGAATGCAGAGACTTGACCCCCGTGCGTCGTAAGCATTTCTTCGCCCCTGAGATTGATCCGTCTCCTCTGTTTGAGGACGCCCAGTTTGAAGCACTAACACACTGCAACTGGGACGTGGACAATCTTCAGATCGAAGAAGTCGAAGACCCGGAGCAGGATGACCCGCCGTCGAGCTGAACTTGATATTTGATAACCCGGCTTCTTGAGCCGCCGATGTGTATAAAACTTTTGGCTGCTTGCCTGGTGAGCTCTCAAAGAGAGCTTTGTAATAGGCTTGTAGAAAAACTCTTTCACTGTCTGACCCGTGCCATAGTGCACGTATGAGTCTTTAGTCAATCATAATATATTCCTTGCTTTTCTTCAAGCGGCTTATGATATCAATCTGCACGGCGTCTTACCTTGTAGACAAACCCGGCAATATAAGAAGACAGAAACATGTTCTGCATCACTGCGAAGGGTGACTTAAAAAGTCTAACCCGGAGGCGTGAAACCTCATTTTCTTTGCCTGCTTTTCCGAATATATAAGCCGGTTCTTCTGTGGTCTTAGCTACTTTGAACTCTTAATAAGAGCGTAGCAACCCAGAAAGAGACGCAGCAAATAGAAGAGTTAACCTCGCCGCTGTAAGAGGCACTTGCAGAGGGTAAGTTATAGAACTCGCTGCACCCCTGACAAAACACATCTACTTACAGGCAGGTATAACCCGTAGTTACAAATGTAAGAGTTAACCTCGCCGCTGTATGAGGCCTTTGTAGGGGGTAAGTTATAGAACTCGCTGCACCCCTGACAAAGCGCATCTACATACAGGCAGGTATAACCCGGCCTTACAGAGTTAGCCTCGCCGCTGTAAGAGGCCTTTGCAGGGGGTAAGTTTTAGAACTCGCTGCACCCCTGACAAAATGCATCTGCATACAGGCAGGCATAACCCGTTTTCACAGATTAGAGGAGGTGAGTTCATGACTCGCTGCACTCCCAGTAATCTTTGTTGATATTATCAACTTTGCACACCAACTTATAAGCCGCCGTCTTGTAAGCCGCCAGTATGTGGTGATATTGTAGATAAGGAGCCGATCAAGAAGGTTGAAGCTTAACCCGACGGGTTAGAAGCCCCCAAATGACCTTGTAACTCCGGCTTGAAGAGCCAGACCAAGAGGCTTGAAGCCTAACCCGGCAGGTTGAAAGCCTCCAAATGATCATATGATTGTAGCCATCTTGGACAATGTGATGTAAAAACGGCAGATACCCCAGCTTGCAGGGATACCAACTTTATTATATATATATATATAATATATACAATGATATTATACAACGAGGGAAGTCGATGACTTAGGTGTAGTAAGGCCGCAGATGAGCGATATTCCACGGCCGGAGGGTCTCCTGCCCAGAAGTTCGTGACTCGTCTCGTACGTCAATGAGATAGTATGACCCATTGTTGAGGTTTCTGCTAACCACAAAAGGCCCTTCCCATGGAGGAGACAACTTGTGCGCATCCGTCTGATCTTGAATCAGGCGCAACACTAAGTCGCCTTCTTGAAACGTCCGGGTCTTGACTCGGCGGCTGTGATAGCGGCGCAGGTCTTGCTGATAAATCGCCGATCGAGCCGCCGCCAGGTCACGCTCTTCATCCAAAGCATCCAACGCGTCTTGACGCGCTGTTTCATTGTCTGTCTCAACGTAAGCCGCCACCCGTGGCGAGTCATGATGTATGTCACTTGGTAAGACGGCTTCTGCGCCGTAAACCATGAAGAAAGGCGTATAGCCAGTGGATCTGTTGGGAGTTGTATTGATGCTCCACAAGACTGATGGTAACTCCTCAACCCAACAACCCGGCGTTCTCTGCAAAGGAACCATAAGTCGGGGCTTGATACCTCTCAAGATTTCCTGGTTAGCACGCTCCGCCTGACCATTGGACTGTGGATGAGCAACAGCAGAGACGTCAAGCCGGATGTGCTCTTCTTCACAGAAGGTTTGCATAGCCCCCTTGGATAGGTTTGTGCCATTATCTGTGATTATACTGTGAGGGTAACCAAAACGGTAGATCAATTTTTTGACAAACTGAACCGCCGTAGCTGCGTCACACTTGCTGACCGGCTCAGCCTCTACCCACTTCGTGAATTTATCAACCGCCACCAAAAGGTGGGTCTTCTTATCTTTGGATCTCTTGAAGGGCCCGACCATATCAAGCCCCCAGACCGCAAACGGCCAAGTAATCGGGACCATGCGCAACTCCTGAGCCGGCACATGAACACGCCGTCCAAACTTTTGACAGCCATCACACTTGAGCACTAAGTTTTCTGCATCCTTATGAGCCGTCAACCAGAAGAAACCATGTCTAAAAGCCTTGGCCACCAGAGATTTTGAGCCGGCATGATGACCACAATCTCCGGCGTGGATTTCATTAAGGATCTCCTTGCCTTCCTCAGGTGAAACACAACGCTGAAAAACGCCCGTAACACTGCGTTTATGTAACTCGCCATTGATGATTGTCATGGACTTAGATCGTCTGACGATTTGTCTTGCCAAGGTCTCCTCGTCAGGTAACTCGCCACGAGTTAGATACGCCATGTAAGGCAACGTCCAGTCAGGAATAGCACGCAGAGCCGCCACCAATTGCCCCTCCGGGTCAGGAATAGCCAGATCTTCCTCCGAAGGTAACTTAACTGAAGGGTGATATAACACGTCCAAGAAAACGTTAGGCGGCACCGGCTTACGCTGGGAGCCAATTCTTGACAATGCGTCAGCCGCCTCGTTCTTACGACGATCAATGTGATCCACCTGATAACCCTTGAAGTGACCTGCAACGACGTCTACCGCCTGACGATAAGCCGCCATGCGTGGGTCTTTGGAATCCCACGTGCCTGAAACTTGCTGAGCCACAAGGTCTGAGTCGCCGAGGCATCTAACCCGGCTCAGATTCATCTCCTTAGCAACCCGGAGGCCATGAAGCAAAGCTTCATACTCAGCTGCATTGTTAGTACAAGGAAACATCAGCCTTAATACGTAACAGAACTTATCACCTTTGGGGGAAGTTAAAACAACTCCAGCCCCCGAACCTTCCAGCTGTCTAGACCCGTCGAAGTGAATCGTCCAGTAAGTGTTGTCCGGTTTCTCCTCTGGCGACTGACACTCAGTCCAGTCGTTTATAAAGTCCACCAAAGCTTGAGACTTAACCGCTGTGCGAGGCACATATTTTAGATTAAGAGGTCCAAGCTCCAATGCCCACTTAGCAATCCGGCCAGTGGCTTCTCTGTTTTGAATTATGTCTCCCAACGGGGCAGAGCTAACCACTGTGATCGGGTGTCCCAAAAAATAGTGTTTCAACTTCCGGTTTGCCATGAATACTCCATAGATCAGCTTCTGCCAATGTGGGTATCGCTGCTTGGACTCGATCAAAACTTCACTGACGTAGTAAACCGGCCGTTGAACCGGATATTCCTTCCCTGCCTCCTTGCGCTCCACAACAACCGCAGCGCTGACTGCCCTGTTGTTAGCCGCCACATAGAGGAGTAACGGTTCCTTCTCAGCCGGAGCAGCCAAGACGGGCGGCTCAGTCAGTTGCTTCTTAAGCGCATCAAACGCCTCACCCGCCGCCTTGCTCCAGACGAAATCATCCGTCTTCTTTATCATTTGATACAAGGGGATTGCCTTCTCGCCCAGGCGGCTTATGAACCGGCTTAACGCGGCGATTCGACCCGCCAGGCGCTGAACGTCGTTTATACACGCCGGCTCAGACAAAGATGTAATTGCTTTGATCTTGTCCGGGTTAGCTTCAATCCCACGCTCAGAAACCAGAAACCCCAAAAGCTTGCCTGCGGGAACTCCAAAAACACACTTGGCCGGGTTAAGCATCATCTTGTAGACCCTCAAGTTGTCGAAAGTCTCCTTCAGGTCGTCCAGCAAAGTTTCCTTCTTCCTTGACTTGACCACTATATCATCCACATAAGCATGAACATTGCACCCAATTTGACTGTGAAGACAGTTCTGCACACAACGTTGATAAGTCGCCTGGGCACTCTTGAGCCCGAAAGGCATAGACACATAGCAGAAAGCACCAAAAGGCGTGATGAAAGCCGTCTTCTCTTGGTCTTTGACTGCCATCTTGATCTGGTGATAACCTGAATAGGCGTCCAGGAAGCATAAACTCTCACAACCCGCCGTTGCATCAATGATCTGATCAATCCGAGGGAGAGCAAACGGGTCAGCTGGACAGGCTTTGTTGAGATCCGTGTAATCCACACACATTCGCCAAGTGCCGTTCTTTTTAAGCACCAGCACCGGGTTAGCTAACCACTCCGGGTGAAAGACTTCCATGATGAACCCTGCTGCTAAGAGCCGGGCTACTTCTTCTCCAATAGCTTTGCGCCGCTCCTCATTGAAACGACGAAGGAATTGCTTGATCGGCTTGAACTTAGGATCCACATTAAGGTGGTGCTCAGCAAACTCTCTCGGTACACCCGGCATGTCAGACGGCTTCCATGCAAAGATGTCCCGATTCTCACGGATGAATTTGATGAGCGCGCTTTCCTATGCGGGGTCCATGTTAGCCCCTATAGTGAACTGCTGAGATGAGCCGCCCTCCGTAAAATCCACCTGTTTGGTATCATCCGCCGAAAACTTGAGGGGCGGCTCTGATTCCGTAGTAGGCTTCTTCAAGGGAGTCATATCCTCCGGGTCAACATTCTCTTTATAAAACTTGAGCTCTGCCTCTGCACAACTTGACTCTGCATAAGCCGCATCGCCTTCCTCACATTCAAGAGCCGTCTTCCGATCACCGTGCACAGTAATCGTTCCTCTTAACCCGGGCATCTTGAGCTGTAAGTAGACATAACAAGGCCTAGCCATGAACTTGGCATAAGCCGGCCGTCCGAATAAAGCATGATACGAACTTTTAATTTTGACCACCTCAAACCACAGGGACTCCACCCTGTAATTGTACTCATCACCAAAGGCGACTTCCAGCGAAATCCTGCCCACTGGGTAAGCCGACTTGCCAGGCACCACACCATGAAAGACTGTGGAAGACGGCTTAAGATCTTTGTCAAGCAGACCCATCCGGCTGAAAGTATCATAATACAGGATGTTGATGCTGCTACCACCATCCATAAGAACCTTCGTGAACATGTATCCACCAACTTGGGGGGCAACCACCAAAGCTAATTGCCCCGGGTTGTCAACCAGCGGCGGGTGATCCGCCCTGCTCCAAGTGATGTCATACTCAGACCACTTCAGATATTGCGGGAGAGCCGGCATGACCGCATTAACCGCCCGCTTGCGTACCTTCTGGTCTCGCTTGTCGAAGCTGGTTGTGAAGACGTGATACTGACCCCCGCTAAGTTGTTTTGGGTTACTCTGAAAACCGGACTGGTTATGTTGCTGTTGGCCACCGCCTCCAGACTGTTGATTATGACCTCCTTGATTACCCTGATTCTGGTAACCCGACCCTGAGCCGCCAGGACCCAAGCCGGCTCCTGACCCGCCTGGCCCTGAGCCGCCGGACGGTCCATTACCGTTGTTATGATGCTGCTGAAGGCTGTAATCTCGAAACTGCCGCATAATGTGGCAATTCCTCCACGTATGCCCTGCCGGCTTATCAGGTCGACTATGCTCTGGACAAGGCTTATTAAGCATTGCTTCCAAATTAAATGGAACCTTTCCCTTGTTAAAATTCTGCTTGAAGTTCCCATTGCCCTTGGCATGGTTATTCCCAGCGCTGGTATTCGCCACCAATTCTGACCCGCCGTCCGGGTGTTTCCGCTTGCCAGAGTTGCCGTTTCCAGCCGCGTTCTGCTGCTGACCCTTTCCATTGTTACCTTTCTTCCCTTGACCTGATTTTTCATCATCAGAGCCTGGGTCTTTCGTGTTGTCAGAGTCCGCATACTTGGTTAGAGCCGCCATAAGCTCCCCCATGTCTTGACACGAACGTTTAAGCCGGCCAAGCTTCTGCTTCAAAGGCGTAAAGTGGCAATTTTTCTCCAGAATCAAAACTGCTTGAGCCGCCGTGATCTGTTCTGAAGAGTGGATGATAGTCGAAACCCGCCGGACCCAATGATGAGCCGACTCATCCGTCTGTTGCATACAATGATCCAAATCCACGATCGTCATGGGCTGCTTGCACGTCCCTTTGAAATTTTTGATAAATTTCGCCTTCAACTCGGCCCAGGAAGTAATGGTGTTGGGTGGCAAACCCTTCAACCACGTGCGAGCCGGCCCTTCTAGCATCATGATAAAGTACTTGGCACACACTGCATCACTAACATCCAACATCTCCATGGCGAGCTCATAGCTTTCGATCCAAGCCTCCGGAGGTAGGTCAGCTGTGTAATTGGGCACCTTACGAGGGCCCTTGAAATCTTTTGGCAGGCGCTCGTTCCGTAAAGTCGGCGCTAAGCACGGCACTCCCACAGCCCGGGAGGTCAACCCGGCTCCGGCTGAGACGGAAGGTGCAGCCGTGGGTTCCGGATGAGCCGCCGCTGCCGCCAGAGCCGCCGCTTCTCGTTGTGCTCTCGCTCGATCCACCAGCGCCTGCGCATCCAGAGCCGGCCGGTCAGCCCGCGGCGGGTTCCGATGTCGTTCACTGCTAGATACCGCCGGCGACTCATAACGCCGGCTGTAACTGCGACTGGGGATGGGGGTTGAATGCACACGACTCCGGCTGTAAGCATACTTCTCCTGCTGGGCCATTGCCGTTCGCAGGTATCCAACCGCGTTCCGCACTTCTTCTGCGAAGGGTGACTCATCGGGAATTGGGATAGCAGTCAGCCGAGTTGCTGCCGCTACCAAGTTCTCCGCCGGGTTAGAGTAATGACCCGGCAGTGTAGGGAAAGAGGTCGGTGCAATCTGGTTTCGTCGGGGCGGGTTAACCTGCTGATGCTGAGCCGCCGCCCGGCTTCCAGGTACTTCCGCCGTCCGGGTTACGACCAAAGGCACGTTCTGTCCCGTTCCTGGCGTGTTGAAAAGATTCCTCGCTTCATACTGATCCGGCAAGCGGGATTGGTGCCTCATCCGCTGAACCGCCGCTGCTGATTGCTGCTCCAGCCCAAGACGGAAAGCATCCGCCCTAAGGCGCTCTGCCTCAGCGTCCATCTGAGTCTTCAGTTCATTGATCTCCTGCTGGACTTCAGTCATCTGATTCTTCAACCTCGCAATCTCCGTGTTACGGGCGGCTTGATTTTCAGCTGTGACCTCAGTTGCCATCAGGGTTGAAAGCTCACCCATTAAATCCAGAAGGACCTGAGCCGGCTGCCTGCCAGCCCCCGATCCGGTTGCCTCAGCAGCTGTGCTGTTATGAGCCGCCGCGGAACCCGCCATGAAGACGGCGGCGCGGTTCGGCGGCTCATATTCCTCCGGTTTATGAAAATCCGACTCGGGGTAAGGCTCAACGTAGCCCCCGAGTCCGCCATTATGGAGCTGGTAGATTGATTCCGTCTCTCCGCTCGAAGATCCGTTTTCAGAGCAGATGAGAGTTTCCTCCTGTGACATAGATCCTTCTAGATCCATGCCCTGAGTGAAGCCGACGAAGACGTGTTTCCGACCCGGTTTGGCACGGGCGGGTTGACCGCGTTGGGCGGGTTGCTTGCGCCGAGCCGGCTCGACGATGTCGGTGTAGACGTCCGGCCCGGGTTCAGATCCGCCGATCTTGCCGATGAAGACGTGAATCCCGCCGAAGGGGACCCGGAAACCATACTCAACGGAGTCAGCCTCGGGGCCCCAGCCGGCGTCGTCGATGTAGAGCCGGCCACGGCGACTCTTGGTCATCCTGCCAACCGCGTACCCCTCGATCCCTGGTAGAGAGCCCTTCGAGAACTCAACACCACCGAGCGCTGGCCCCACGGTGGGCGCCAACTGTCGTGGTTTTGTCACGGCAGATGTCCGAAGACTTAGGTTCGAGGCCATCGCCATAGCAGTGGACTCAAAGGGGTTGATCGGGACGAAGGACACGAGATTACCCAGGTTCGGCCCCTCAAGTAGAGGTAAAAGCCTACGTCCTGCTTGTGTTGTATTAGCTGGAGTATCGATTACAAGGGAGCGGATTGCTTGACCTAGCTCTCGATTCCTTGGTCTCTTCTCTAAGCCGCCCCGGGGTCTAGCCTTTATATAAGAGGTCAAGGCCCCGGGTTACACGAGTCTCAAACCGACTCACACAGCGTGTCCTATTCTGTCTCTAAGCCGCCATACCATCTTGGGTAAGCCGCCACCGGGCGGCTTAGCCACCCGGGTCTTCACGCCATCTTCCGTCTCTGGGCCCCTGTCAACGGCCCATCTGGTAAGCCGCCCTGGCGGCCTTGCCTGCATCCTTAAGCCCACCTTACAAGTCTTGGGCTTACGAGCCGCCCGGTGTAACCCGGCCCCGCCTGGGCGGGTCTCACCACGGGTTATATCCCCAACAAGTACCTTGGCACATTTTGCCATGAAGCAATAGGTGGGAGCATAGTCGTCGTTGCTCACGTCAGGGTCGTTGGAGTTGCCATTTTCCTCATCGTTGAAGATGGACTTGCTGACGAAAGCAGTAGCGAGAACTAGGCTCGCCACACCAGAGTCCGACTCCTCCTCAGATTCCTCCTCTTCCTCATATTCTTCAGATTCTTCTTCAGAATCCATTTCCTT
Organism: Elymus sibiricus; assembly: GCA_039707655.1. NCBI lineage: Eukaryota > Viridiplantae > Streptophyta > Magnoliopsida > Poales > Poaceae > Elymus > Elymus sibiricus. Next base: position 442,103,704 of record CM077671.1, read on the forward strand.
GCCAATAAGTGCCCGAGCGTTCCTTAAGTTGTTCTTCTTGTGCGATGAGGACTTTGAAGATGAGGACTTTGAGGACTTTGAAGATTTCTTCTTTTTCTTTGAGTCATCAGAACTATCATCCTTGTATTTCTTCTTCTTTGATTCCTTTTCCCAGAGAGGACAGTCAGCAATATAGTGGCCAGATTTCTTGCATTTGTGACAAGTTCTCTTCTTGTAGTCGCTTGATGAAGATTCTGAGTTCTTCATGCCACTTCTTGATGATTTTCCAAACCAACCTCTCCTTGAGAACTTCTGGAATTTTCTCACGAGCATTGCTAGCTCCTGACTCAGTTCTTTAGGATCACCAAGGCTGCTATCAAATTCTTCGTCTTTGGATGAGGAAATTGCCTTAGCCTTCAAAGCATGAGATCTTCCATAGCTTGGCCCGTAGAGGTCTCTCTTCTCAGCTTTTTGGAATTCATGAGTATTGAGTCTCTCAAGAATATCAGCAGGATCTAGTGACTTGTAGTCTCCACGTTCTTGGATCATCAAAGCAAGTGTATCGAATGAGGAATCAAGAGATCTCATCAGTTTCTTCAGCACCTCATGGTCGGTGATGTCAGTGGCACCAAGAGCCTGAAGCTCATTGGAGATATCAGTGAGGCGATCGAAAGTTTGTTGAAAATTTTCGTTGTCGATTTTTTTGAAGCGGTTGAAGAGATTGCGAAGAACATCAGCTCGAGAGTCACGTTGATTTGAAATGCCTTCATTTACTTTGGACAGCCTATCCCAGATAAGCTTAGCAGTTTCCAAAGCACTCACTGTGCCATACTGACCTTTGCTCAGATGGCCACATATGATATTCTTCGCTTGAGAATCGAGTTGCTTGAATCTCTTCACATCAGCAGCTTTGATAATGGGAGTGACAAAGGGAACACCATTTTCCACAACATACCAGAGATCGTTGTCAATTGCCTCAAGATGCATGCGCATCTTGTTCTTCCAATAGGGGTAGTCCGATACATCGAAGGTAGGACACCCAGCTGAGACCTTGATCATGCCTGCAGTCGACATAACTAAAACTCCAGGTGGTTAAACCAAAATCACATAGAACAAGGGAGTACCTTGCTCTGATACCAATTGAAAGAGCGTTATATCGACTAGAGGGGGGGTGAATAGGTGATTTTTATAAATTCGTAACTAAGGAATTACTGGTTGAGGAATTTGCTAAGTGACGAATTACTTGCAGCGGAATAAGTACTCAAATGCATGCGAAACATAGCAGTAGCACAGTCATCATGATGAAATGAAACATACACAGAGCATAAGTAGCGTGAACAGGATAAGTAGGCAGAAGATAAAGTGACTTAAGAATTTGAGATGAGGAAATTGACTAAGTCTTCAGTCAAATTCTTCAGACAATAATGATCAGATTCATCAACAAGTACTTTGAGGAAATGAAGGGGGTTGAGGAAATACAACCAGGAGCTCGATGAAGACAGTGATTTGGTGACCCAATTCCAACTGTTGTGACAGTCGTACGTCTAGTTCGGAGCGGCTTTGTATTTAAACCAAAGGACACACAGTCCTTACGGTATTCTCCTTGAGCTAAGGTCACACAGACCTCGCCCAACACTCGCGGTAAGTCTTCAGGGTAGACTTCCAAACCCTCACAAACTCGGTCACCCGGCGATCCACAATTTACTGCTGGATGCTCTAGACCATGACGCCTAACCGTCTAGAAGATACATAGTCTTCAAAGGTAAAAAGCATCGGTTCCACACAGGAACAATCTCTTCAGTGATGCTCAATCACTTTGGGTTTTGGTGGTTTGGGTTTTGGGTTTTTCCTCACTGATGATTTTCTCTCAAAGTCCTCGAGGAATGGGTTGCTCTCAAATGACAAGTGTCAAGTTCTCTCTCGGAGCAGCCAACCATCTATTGGTTGTGGGGGGCGGCTATTTATATCCAGGGTGCAACCTGACATGATAAGACATAAATGCCCCCCAATGATATGACCGTTAGGTGAATGAAATATCTGGGCATCTGGCGCAAGGCACAGCAACGGTCGGAATTTGAACTGTCAAATTCCTCAGGGCTTATCATATTCCTCACTTGTAGGCAATTCGCACAGGAGAAATCCTAACTCCTCAGTCAGACCAATTTCCTCAGAGACCAGAAGAACATCGTCTCTGTCAATGAAGAACTTGAGTGAACTGCAAGAGATTTCCAATGGCTTCACTCGAAGGATTGGGTTGTGTTGAGGCTTTTGAATTGAGCATCAGATGGAAAATTTTCCTTAGTATTACCTTGGCCCCCTTTAACAGTACGGTGTTTCCTATGACTCAAAGAAGGAAATGAAACAATAAAAATAAAAGTATTCACGCTTCATAGTCCTCGTTAATATCTTCAAGGTCACACCGAATTCTTCAGCTTCAAAGTCTTCAGCTGAAGACATTCATTTTTAGGGGTCGATATTCTTCGAATATACCAAACTCCTCATCGACTTATAGAGCCTGTGTACACTCACAAACATATTAGTCCCTTAACCTATAAGTCTTCAATACACCAAAATCACTAAGGGCACTAGATGCACGTACACTACTTATGGTGCATTATTCAGTGTTAGTTATGCTCAATGCCCGTTTATGTGAATTTTCGTTTCTTGGTTGGTTGCTTGTCAATCTATTTGCTAGCCACCACTTTACTAAGTAGAAATACTACTTGTGCGTCCAAAATCCTTAAACCCAGTCTTGCCTCATCAGTCCACCATACCTACCTATATGTGGTATTTCCATGCCGTTCTAAGCAAATTTGTATGTGCCATCTCTAATTTTCAAAATAAATTTCCTTTTTGTGTGCTCGTACCGCTCATGAAATGGTAGGGGGTATCCAATATTTTTCCATGCTAGATGTGTTATTCTCACAATGAGTATTTATTCACTTGTCATTGCACGAGAGTACGGCGGTAATAGGGATGCCCAGTCCCGAAATGAAAAAAAAAGAAATTTACTTTTTGTTGTCAAATACCCCCTCCATTCCTTTATGTAAGGTGTATTATTTTCGGCATGGTGACCAAGGCACATAATGAGACACATGTTAGGACGAAATTAACCTTAGGTAAACCATTGATAAGCGTCAACTACATCATTTAGACTAGGAAAGTAAGAAATATCCTCAATCAGGAAAGAGATATTTTCCTTTTTCTCTTTACCAAAAGAGATGAAGGAAATCAGGGGAGAGATACTTTCCTTTTTTTTGAAGGGCTAACAACGGAATTACGAGGAATTAGAAGACATGCACATTATATCATTGAATTTTATCAAAAAACAAATACACCTTATATAAAGGAACGGAGGGAGTAATAAATTCCTTGGAAAGTGTTGGTATGGAAGGCAACCGTGGATACGGCCAGCCATGGATTGTGAAAGAATGGTGGAAAAAGGAATAAACTTTACTTTATGTTTGGGAACCACCTATGATGTATCTAGCATGGAAAGTATTGAGAACTACTTTGTCGTTTTCGTTGACAGGAAAGGCATGCCACCCAAAATATTTTTCTCTCTCAATTTAAACTTTGAGCTCTGGCACCTCTACAAATCCCTACTTCCCTCTGCGAAGGGCCTATCTATTTACTTTATGCAATTTTTATTTTTATTTTGAGTCTCCATCCTCTCTTATAAAGCACCAACTAGGGGGCACTATGATCATACTTGTGCATTGGGTGTAGTTAATATTTGAGTGTGTTTCATGAATGGATCAATGATTGAGCATGATGGGCTAGGGATAACTTTTTTGAGTGTTGTTATTTTGAAAGACATGGTTGCTTGTTGGCATGATTGAGTATTGAAGTCCTTATGTCAAAACTAGACTATTGCTTTGAACCATCTAAAAGTCCAAATGTCCATGCTACAAAAGAAAAGAATATGTGATGAACATGTTAGGCAGCATTCCACATCAAAAATTCTGTTTTTATCATTTACCTACTCGAGGACGAGTAGGAATTAAGCTGGGGGATGCTGATACGTCTCTAATGTGGCTTGAGAATGCATCGGTATTTCCCCAAAGAGGAAGGGATGATGCAGCACAGCGACGGTAAGTATTTCCTTCAGTTATGAAACCAAGGTTATCGAACCAATAGGAAGATCACCACCACCCAATAAGCAGCACCTGCACACAAACAACAAATACTTGCAACCCGACGCGAAAGAGAGGTTGTCAATCTCTCCATGGTAAAAAGATAGATTAGGTAGTGATGGATAGGAGAGATAGATCTCTCAAGAACACAAAATAAAAAGGGCAAATAAAATATGCAGCAACATGTTTTTACGTTTTGGGTTTTGTAGATCTGAAAACAAAGATGCAAAAAGATAGATCGGAAAGCAATATGTTGGAAAAGTAGACCCAGGGGCCGTAGGATTCACTAGTGGCTTCTCTCATGAGTATAGCGCACGGTGGGTGAAAAATTACTGTTGGGCAATTGATAGAAAATCGAATAGTCATCCAAGGCGATGATCATTATATAGGCATCACGTCCAAGATAGGTAGACCGACTCCTGCCTGCATCTACCTCTATTACTCCACACATCGACCGCTATCCAGCATGCATCTAGTGTATTAAGTTCATGGAAAAACGGAGTAATGCAATAAGAACGATGACATGATGTAGACAAGATCTATTCATGTAGGAATAGACCCCATCTTGTTATCCTTAATAGCAATGATACATGCGTGTCTTGTTGCCCCTTCTGTCACTGGGAAAGAACACCGCAAGATCGAACCCATCACAAAGCACCTCTTCCCATGGCAAGAAAAAACGATCTAGTCGGCCTAACTAAACCAAAGATTTGAAGAAGAAATACGAGGCTATAAGTAATCATGCATATAAGAGATCAAAGAAGACTCAAATAATATTCATGGATAGAAACTGATCATGAACTCAAAATTCATCGGATCCCAACAAACACGCCGCAAAAGTTTACATCAAATAGATCTCCAAGAGACCATTGTATTGAGAATCATAAGAGAGAGAGAGAGGAAGCCATCTAGCTACTGCCTACGGACCCGTAGGTCTATGGTGGACTACTCACGTGTCATCGGAGAGGCACCTATGAAGAAGATGAACCCCTCCGTGATGGTGTTTATATTGGATCTCGAGGTTCTGGAACTTGCGGCGGCTGGAATTGTGTTTCGTCGACTCCCTTAGGTTTTTTGGAATATTTGGGAATTTATAGGCATCAGAGGCGGTGGAGAGGGGCCCCGAGGAGGGCACAACCCATCAGGGCACACCGAGGCCCCCCTGGCGCGCCCTGGTGGGTTGTGGTCTCCACGGCCCACCTCTTCGGTGCTTCTTTCGCCCACTGGGTGTCTTCTGGTCCAGAAAAAATCTCCAAAAATTCCATCGCGATTGGACTCCGTTTGGTACTCATATTCTGCGAAGTAAAAACCAAGCAAAAACAACAACTGGCACTTTGGCACTATGTCAATAGGTTAGTCCCAAAAAATGATATAAAGTTGCAACAAAATGATTGTAAAACATCCAAGAATGATAATATAACAGCATGGAACAAGCAAAAATTATAGATACGTAAATCGCGACGAAACTTTTTGGAGATTTTTTTGGACCAGAAGAAGGCCAGTGGGCCAAAGAAGTAACTAGGAGGGAACCCAGGCCGCCCACAACCCAGCAGGGCACGCCAGGGGCCCCGAGCGCGCCCTGATGGGTTCTGTCCGCCTCGGGAATCCCCACCATCGCCTTTGAGCACTATAAATACCCAAATATTCCAGAGACCCTAGAGGAGTCGGCGAAAAATACATCCAGCCGCCGCAAGTTCCAGAACCGCGAGATCCAATCTAACACCATCACAGAGGGGTTCATCATCCTCATTGGTGCCTCTCCGATGATGCGTGAGTAGTCCACCATAGACCTATGGGTCCGTAGGCATTAGCTAGAAGACTTCCTCTCTCTCTTTTGATTCTCAATACAATGGTCTCTTGGAGATCTATTTGATGTAAACTTTTTGCGGTGTGTTTGTTGGGATCCGATGAATTTTGAGTTCATGATCAGTTTCTATCCATGAATATTATTTGAGTCTTCTTTGATCTCTTATATGCATGATTACTTATAGCCTCATATTTCTTCTTCGAATCTTTGGTTTAGTTAGGCTAACTAGATCGATTTTTCTTGCCATGGGAAGAGGTGCTTTCTGATGGGTTCGATCTTGCGGTGTCCTCTCCTAGTGACAGAAGGGGCAGCGAGGCACGCATGTATCGTTGCTATTAAGGATAAATAGATGGGGTCTATTCCTACATGAATATATCTTGTCTATATCATGTCACTGTTCTTATTGCATTACTCCGTTTTTCTATGAACTTAATACACTAGATGCATGCTGGATAGCGGTCGATGTGTGGAGTAATAGTAGCAGATGCAGAATCGTTTGGGTCTACTAATCTTGTATGTGATGCCTATATAATGTTCATCGCCTTGGATATCGTCATGATTATTTGATCTTCTATCAATTGCCCAACAGTAATTTGTTCAGCCACCGTGTGCTATACTCATGAGAGAAGCTACTAGTGAAACCTACGGCCCCCGGATCTACTTTTCCAACATATTGCTTTCCGATCTATCTTTTTGCCGCTTTGGTTTTCAGATCTATTATTCCAAAAACCCAAAAATACCTTGCTGCACTTTTTATTTGCCTCTTTTTTTGTGCTGTTGCGAGATCTATCTATCCAATCTATCATTACCTAATCTATCTTTTTACCGAAGAGAGATTGACAACCTCTCTTTCGCGTCGGGTTGCAAGTATTTGTTCTTTGTGTGCAGGTGTTGTTTACATAGTGTTGTGTGATCCTCCTACTGCTTCGATACCTTGGTTTCACAACTGAGGGAAATACTTACCATCGCTGTGCTGCGTCATCCCTTCCTCTTTGGGGAAATACCGATGCAGTCTCAAGCCACGTCAGAGGGTGATGATTTTGATGCTAAAACTGAAAAATGTGGGTTTGGAGAGGTCAAAACTTTAACTGGTGATGCACCCACTATCTTGGATTACAAGGAATTTATTTATGATAATTTCTCTTTAGTAGAATGTATTCCTTCTTGCAATCCGTTATTAGCTCACCCAATGCTTATGAACAAAACAAAGCTTTTACCAAACATATAGTAGAAGCTATGATAAGAGCTTATGATGAGAAACTTGAGCTTGAAGTTTCTATTCCTAGAAAATCGCATGATGAGTGGGAACCTACTATCAACATAAAGATCAATAAATATGAATGCAATGCTTTGTGTGACCTTGGTGCAAGTGTTTCAACTATTCCTAAAACTCTTTGTGATGTGCTTGGTCTCACTAATATTGAAGATTGTTCCCTCAACTTGCATCTTGCGAATTCTACCATCAAGAAACCTTTAGGTAGAATTAATGATGTGTTTATTATTGCAAATAAAAATTATGTTCCTATAGATTTTATTGTGCTTGATACTGATTGCAATCCTTCTTGTCCCATAATACTTGGACGGCCTTTCTTACGAACTATAGGTGCAATCATTGACATGAAAGAGGGAAACATAAGATTGCAATTCCCATTAAAGAAAGGGATGGAACACTTCCCTAGGAATAAAATTAAACCACCTTATGAATCAATTATGAGAGCCACTTATGGGTGGAGTGTCAAAGATGACAATACTTGAAACTATGCATTATGCCTAGCTAGGGGCATAAAACAATAGCGCTTGTTGGGAGGCAACCCAACATATATCTTTAAATTTTTGGTTTAAACATTCTGTTTGTTTTTAATAGCATGATTATTTCCTCTATAATGATTATGTTTTTGTGTTTAAATTAGTGTTTGTGCCAAGTAAAGCCTTTGGGATGACTCACAAGATGAGTAGAATCGGTGCTGAAACAAAACAGAAACTTTTGACTCCAGTACAGGAATTTTCATTTTTTTGCTGGAGGGTGATAATGATCTGAAATTTTTACACCGTGTTTCTATTCAAATTTGAGAGGTTTTCCTAAATTGTCAGAAATATTAGAGTTACATAAGTATAGGGTATGTACAGATTGCTACAGACTGTTCTGTTTTAGACAGATTCTGTTTTTGCTTGCATAGTTAATAATTTTGATTAAACTATGGATTGTATCGGGGGGTATAAGCCATGGAGAAGTTAGAATACAATACCTATTATGCATTTGTGAAATTCTAATCAATTTACAACAGTACTTAAAGTATGCAATATGTTTCTTATACTAACGGATCTCACAAGGTTTTGTTGAGTTTTGTGTGATTGAAGTTTTCAAGTTTTGGATGTTATCTTGATGGACAAAGGAATAAGGATTAGCAAGAGCCTAAGCTTGGGGATGCCCAACGCACCCCAAGGTAATATTTTAAAGGAGACTCAAGCATCTAAGCTTGGGGATGCCCCTGAAGGCATCCCCTCTTTCGTCTCAAATCCATCGGTATGCCACTTGGAGCTATATTTTTATTCGTCACATGATATGAGTTTTGCTTGGAGCGTCATTTGCTTTTGTTTGCTTTTACTTTTAGTTTGCCACAATCATTGTTTGCTGGACACACCTATTTAAGAGAGACACACCTTCATCATAATTTGTTAGGTTACTCTATGTGCTTCACTTATATCTTTTGAGCTTAGTAGTTGCTCTAGTACTTCACTTATATCTTTTTGAGCATGGTGGCGTGTAGATTTTAAAGAAATGATTTCACTCTTGTTCTTCACTTATATTTGTTTGAGTGTTAATAAATAGTGACGGTAATTTGCATGGGTCATACAGACTAGTCCAAAAATATTAGGTATTCAAAGATTGATAATGAAACCCATCATGTAGCACATATAAAGATATTGTGGGTTAATGATATTGATGTAGTAATATGAAATGGGTGTTAGGGAACGTTGCATGGGAAACAAAAAATTTCCTACGCACACGCAAGATCTATCCAAGGTGATGAGCATCTACGAGAGGGAGAGTGGATCTACGTACCCTTGTAGATCGCTAAGCGGAAGCGTTAAGAAACGCGGTTGATGTAGTCGAACGTATTCGCGATCCAAATCGCAAGTCATCCCGCGATCCAATCACGATCCGTCCCGATCTAGCGCCGAACGGACGGCACCTCCGCGTTCAGCACACGTACAGCTCAATGACGATCTCCGCCTTCTTGATCCAGCAAGAGGGAGCGGAGAGGTAGATGAGTACTCCGGCAGCACGACGGCGTGGTGACGGTGGTGGTGGAGCTGATCCGGCAGGGCTTCGCCAAGCACCGTCGAATCTATCTAGAGGAGGAGACGATCTAGTGGGGGGAGAGAGGGCTGCACCGTGGCTTGGGGTGCAGCTCCCCTCTCTCCCCTCCAATATATATAGGAGGGAGGGGGAGGGGCTAGCGCCCTAGGGTTTCCCCCTAGGGTCGGCCGAACCACAAGGAGGAGGAGTCCACCTCCCATAAGGGAGGTGGAATCCTAGTAGGACTCCTCCCCACTTGGCCCCTTCCCCACCCCTTGCGCAAGGGCCTCCTAGGGGCTGGCCAGCCAGGCCACCAGGGGCTGGTGCGCCACCTCCTAGGCCCATGTGACCCTTGGGGTGGGTGGGCCCCACTTGGTGGACCCCCCGGTACCCATTCGTCACTCCCGGTACACTACCGGAAGTGCCCGAAACTTTTCCGGAGACCAAAACGGGACTTCCTATTTAGCAATCTTTACCTCCAAACCATTCCGAAGCTCCTCGTGATGTCCGAGGTCTCAACCGGGACTCTGAACAACCTTCGGTCACCACCATGCATAACTCAGTACTACCGAAACGTCACCGAATGTTAAGTGTGCAGACCCTGCGGGTTCGAGAACTATGTAGACATGACCGAGACACCTCTACGGTTAATAACCAATAGCGGGACCTAGATAACCATATTGGTTCCTACATATTCTACGAAGATCTTTATCGGTTGAACCTCTATGTCAAGGATTCAGTTAATCCCGTATGTTGTTCCCTTTGTTCTTCGGTATGTTACTTGCCCGAGATTCGATCGTCGGTATCTCTATACCTAGTTCAATCTCGTTACCGGCAAGTCTCTTTACTCGTTCCGTAATACAAGATCCCGTGGCTAACTCTTTAGTCACTTTGCTTGCAAGGCTTATTGTGATGTTGTATTACCGAGTGGGCCCTGAGATACCACTCCGTCACACGGAGTAACAAATCCCAGTCTTGATCCATGCCCACTCAACAGACACCCTCGGAGATACCTGTAGAGCATCTTTATAGTCACCCAGTTACGTTGCGACGTTTGATACACACAAGGTATTCCTCCGGTGTCAGTGAGTTGCATGATCTCATGGTCATAGGAACAGATATTTGACATGCAGAAAACTATAGCAATAAACTGACACGATCATATGCTATGTTCATAGTTTGGGTCTTGTCCATCACATCATTCTCCTAATGATGTGATCCCGTTATCAAATGACATCTCATGTATATGGCTAGGGAACCTTGACCATCTTTGATCAACGAGCTAGTCTACCAGAGGCATACTAGGGACACAGTGTTGTCTATGTATCCACACATGTATGTGTGTTTCCAATCAATACAATTATAGCATGGATAATAAACATTTATCATGAACAAGGAAATATAATAATAACCACTTTTTTATCCAACAATAGGTGTGAGTTCATAATTGTTAATCCGTAGAAGTGTCGATATTAAGAGGGTTTGACCTTTTTGTTCATCTAAAAATTAAAGAGGCATGGTGATGATGTGTGAGCATTTCTATTCCTCGTTGAAATCCTAGTGTTGTTTCGGGTCGGAAGTGCGCGATGGTTAACTCCTACCAACCTCTTCCCTCGGGGCATGCGATTAGTACTTTGATCTATGATAAACTAATAAAACTTTGCAATAAGTATATGAATTCTTTATGACTACCATGGTGATACGTCTCCAACGTATCTATAATTTTTGATTGTTCCATGCTATTATATTATCTGTTTTGGATGTTTTATATGCATTAATATGCTATTTTATATTATTTTTGGGACTAACCTATTAATCTAGTGTCGAGTGCCAGTTTCTGTTTTTTCCTTGTTTTTGAGTATTGCAGATAAGGAATATCAAACGGAGTCCAAACGGAATAAAATTCTACGATGATTTTTCTTGGATCAGAAGGAACCCAGGAGACTTGGAGAAGAGGCCGGAAGACCCACGGGTGGGCCACAAGCCACCTGGGCGCGCCCCTGGGGGGCGCCCCCTGGCTTGTGGGCCCCCCGTGGCTCCTCCAACCCTAATTCTCCGCCTATAAATTCAGAAATATTCCCCCAATACAAAAGAGAGCCACGATAATACTTTTCCACCGCCGGAAGCCTCTGTTCCCGTGAGATCCCATCTTGGGGCCTTTCCCGGTAATCTGCCGGAGGGGGATTCGATCACGGAGGGCATCTACATCAACTCCATTGCCCCTCCGATGATGCGTGAGTAGTTCACCTCAGACCTTCGGGTCCATAGCTAGTAGCTAGATGGCTTCTTCTCTCTCTATGTTCTTCAATACCATGTTCTCCATGATCTTCATGGAGATCTATCCGATGTAATACTCTTTTGCGGTGTGTTTGTCGAGATTCGATGAATTGTGGATTTATGATCAGATTATCTATGAATATTATTTGAATCTTCTCTGAATTCTTATATGCATGATTTCATATCTTTGCAAGTCTCTTCGAGTTATTGGTTTGGTTTGGCAAACTAGATTGGTAATTCTTGCAATGGGAGAAGTGCTTAGTTTTGGGTTCAATCTTGCGGTGTCCTCACCCAGTGACAAAGTAGGGGTAGCGAGGCACGTATTTGTATTGTTGCCATCAAGGGTAAAAAGATGGGGTTTTCATCATATTGCTTGAGTTTATCCCTCTACATCATGTCATCTTACCTAATGCATTACTCTGTTCTTCATGAACTTAATACTCTAGATGCGGGCAGGAGTCGGTCGATGTGTGGAGTAATAGTAGTAGATGCAGAATCGTTTCGGTCTACTTGACACGGACGTGATGCCTATATGCATAATCATTGCCTTGGATATCGTCATAACTATGCGCTTTTCTATCAATTGCTCGACAGTAATTTGTTCACCCACCGTATTATTTTCCTTCAAGAGAGAAGCCTCTAGTGAAACCTATGGCCCCCGGGTCTATTTTCCATATTATATTTTCAGATCTATAAACCAAAAATACCAAAAATACTTTGCTGCAATCTTTTTACTTTTATTTTACTTTTTGTTTTAGTAATCTTTTATATCTATCTCTATCAGATCTCATCCTTGCAAGTAACCGTGAAGGGATTGACAACCCCTTTATAGCGTTGGGTGCAAGTGTTTGATTGTTTGTGTAGGTACAAAGATTGGGGCCTTGCTTGTACCTCCTACTGGATTGATACCTTGGTTCTCAACAACTGAGGGAAATACTTATCTACTTTGCTCCATCACCCTTTCCTCTTCAAGGGAAAACCAACGCAAGCTCAAGAAGTAGCAAGAAGGATTTCTGGCGTCGTTGCCGGGAAGGATACATAGCAAGTCAAGACAAGAACTCTCCCGTCAACTTGCCAATTTTTGACATGGTTGTCGGAGGGATCTACATCAAGCCTACCAAGTACCCATCACAAACTCATCTCTTGCATTTACATTATTTGCCATTTGCCTCTTGTTTTCCTCTCCCCCACTTCTAAAATGATTTTCAGAAAAAACCAAAAAGATTTGCCTTTTTATTCGCCCTTCTTCCGTTCGTCTTTTCGTTTGCTTTTTGTTTGCTTGTGTTGCCATGTGCCTTCTATTTGCTTGCATCTTCGCTTGCTAAAAATCTATTGATATGGATCCTCATCCACTTGCTAATCTTTTCAAAAGACCAAATTATGATGAACCAATTGCTAGTGAGTTGAGTGCACTTGATTATCTCTATGAAGTTTTGCTTGAAAATCATGAAAAATTTGATGAAGTGTTGAAAGAAGAAATTTATAAGGTGATTCATGATATCTCCTTGATTGGAAAGCATGATTGCAATGATGTTACTATCAATTCTATTAATGTCAATTATGCTAACGATATGCAAAGCCACAAGCTTGGGGATGCTATGTTTGATGAAGATGATATTTTTTGTCCCCCAAGTTTTGATGAGAAAATTTATTATGATGATTGCATGCCTCCTATTTATGGTGATGGTGATGACACGTATGCTATAATGAGTAATGATAACCATGAAACTTATCATCATGATTTTAATTTGCAATGTGGTTATGCCAATCAAGTGTCTCATGATAGTTATTTTGTTGAGTTTGCTCCCACTACCATGGATGATAAGGAATTTGCTTATGTGGAGAGTAATGAAAGTTCTATGCTTGTGCATCATGAAAAGAATGATTTATGTGATAGTTATATTGTTGAATTCCTTCATGATGCTACTGAAATTTATTATGAGGGAGGAACATATGCTTGTAGGAATTGCAATAATATCAAGTTTCCTCTCTATGTGTTCAAAGTTTTGAAGTTATGCTTGTTTTGCCTTCCTATGCTAGTTGATTCTTGTTCCCATAAATTGTTTGCTCACAAAATCCCTATGCATAGGAAGTGTGTTAGACTTAAATGTGTTTTTCATGAGATTCATGATGCTCTTTTGCATATTTCAATTACTACTTTTTATGTGAGCATCATTGAAATCATTATGCCTAGCTAGGGGCGTTAAACAATAGCGCTTGTTGGGAGGCAACCCAATTTTATTCTATGTTTTTGTTTGTTTTTGTTTCTGTTTTTGAGTGCTTTACACATTATTACCTCTTTAGTAATTGTGTTTTACTGTTTTAATTAGTGTTTGAGCCAAGTAAGACCTTTGGGATGGTCTACGGTGATTGTTGATTTGATTTTGCTGAAAAACAGAAACTTTTGCGCTCAGTCCAGGAATTTTATAAATTCACCAGAGCGTCGAATGAGTCTGAAAGTTTTACACCAGATTGATATACAAATTTCCCAGATTGTCATAATTTTTCAGAATTTTTGGAGTTACATAAGTATTCGAAGTTTACAGATTGCTACAGACTGTTATGTTTTTGACAGATTCTGTTTTCTTTGTGTTGTTTGCTTATTTTGATGTATCTACGGGTTGTATCGGGGGGTATGAACCATGGAGAAGTTGGAATACAGTAGATATTACACCAATATAAATAAAGAATGAGTTCACAACAGTAACTAAAGTGGTGATTTATTTTTATTATACTAACGGATCTCACGAGTTTTCTGTTGAGTTTTGTGTTGTGAAGTTTTCAAGTTTTGGGTAAAGATTTGATGGACTATGGAATAAGGAGTGGCAAGAGCCTAAGCTTAGGGATGCCCAAGGCACCCCAAGAAATATTCAATGATACCAAAGAGCCTAAGCTTGGGGATGCCCCGGAAGGCATCCCCTCTTTCGTCTTCAATCCATCGGTAAATTTACTTGAGGCTATATTTTTATTCACCACATGATATGTGTTTTGCTTGGAGCGTCTTATATGATATGAGTCTTTTATTTTTAGTTTGCCACAATCATCCTTGCTGCACACATATTTTGAGAGGGACACACATGAATCGTGAATTTATTAGAATACTCTATGTGCTTCACTTATATCTTTTGAGCTAGGCAATTTTTCTCTAGTGCTTCACTTATATCTTTTAGAGCACGGTGGTGTTTTTATTTTATAGAAATAATTGAACTCTCGTACCTCACTTATATTATTTTGAGAGTCTTTAAACAGCATGGTAATTGGTTTAGGTTATGAATTTAGTCCTAATATAATGGGCATCCAAGAGGGATATAATAAAAACTTTCATATAAAGTGCATTGAATACTATGAGAAGTTTGATTCCTTGCATATAGTTTTGAGTTATAAAGATGGTGATATTAGAGTCATGCTAGTGAGTAATTGTGGATTGGTAGAAATACTTGTGTTAAAGTTTGTGATTCCCGTAGCATGCACGTATGGTGAACCGTTATGTAACGAAGTCGGAGCATGATTTGTTTAATGATTGTCATCCTTTGTGTGAGGGTCGGGAGCGCGCGATGGTTAACTCCTACCAACCTCTCCCCTAGGAGCATGCATCTAATACTTTGCTTCGATAACTAATAGACTTTTGTAATAAGTATGTGAGTTCTTTATGACTAATGTGAGTCATGGATTATACGCACTCTCACCCTTCCACCATTGCTAGCCTCTCTAGTACCGCGCAACTTTCGCCGGTACATTAAACCCACCATATACCCTTCCTCAAAACAGCCACCATACCTACCTACTATGGCATTTCCATAGCCATTCCGAGATATATTGCCATGCAACTTCCACCGTTCCGTTTATTATGACACGCACCATCATTTTCATATTGCTTTGCATGATCGTAAGATAGCTAGCATGATGTTTTCATGGCTTGTCCGTATTTTGATGTCATTTGCTATGCTAGATCGTTGCACATCCCGGTACACCACCGGAAGCATTCATATAGAGTCATATTTTGTTCTAGGTACCAAGTTGTAATTATTGAGTTGTAAGTAAATAAAAGTGTGATGATCATCATTATTAGAGCATTGTCCCATGAGAGGAAAGTATGAGGGAAGCTATGATTCCCTCACAAGTTGGGATGAGTCTCCGGACTTTACAAATAATAAAAGAGGCCAATGAAGCCCAAATAAAAAAAAGAGGCCAAAGATGCCCACCAAAAAAAATGAGAGAAAAGAGAGAAGGGACAATGTTACTATCTTTTTTTCCACACTTGTGCTTCAAAGTAGCACCATGATCTTCATGATAGAGAGTCTCCTATTTTGTCACTTTCATATAACTAGTGGAATTTTTCATTATAATGCACACCCACTTAGTTTCTTTTTGAGCTTTCATACACTTATAGCTCTAGTGCATCCGTTGCATGGCAATCCCTACTCACTCACATTGATATCTATTGATGGGCATCTCCATAGCCCGTTGATACGCCTAGCTGATGTGAGACTATCTTCTCCTTTTCCTCACAACCTCCACCATATTCTATTCCACCTATAGTGCTATATCCATGGCTCACGCTCATGTATTGCGTGAAAGTTGAAAAGGTTTGAGAACATAAAAGGTGTGAAAGAATTGCTTGACTTGTCATCGGGGTTGTGCATGATTTAAATACTTTGTGTGGGGAAGATGGAGCATAGCCAGACCATATGATTTTGTAGGGATAACTTTCTTAGGCCATGTTATTTTGAAAGGACACAATTGCTTTGTTAGTATGCTTGAAGTATTATTGTTTTTATGTCAATATTAAGCTTTTGTTTTGAATCTTACGGATCTGAACATTCATGCCACAATAAAAAATATTACATGGATAAATATGTTCGGTAGCATTCCACATCAAAAATTCTGTTTTTATCATTTACCTACTCGAGGACGAGCAGGAATTAAGCTTGGGGATGTTTGATATGTCTCCAACGTATCTATAATTTTTTATTGTTCCATGCTATTATATTATCTGTTTTGGATGTTCTATTTGCATTAATATGCTATTTTATATTATTTTTGGGACTAACCTATTAATATAGTGCCCAGTGCCAGTTTCTGTTTTTTCCTTGTTTTTGAGAATTGCAGATAAGGAATATCAAACGGAGTCCAAACGGAATAAAATTCTACGATGATTTTTCTTGGACTAGAAGGAACCTAGGAGACTTGGAGAAGAGGCCAGAAGACCCACGGATGGGCCACAAGCCACCTGGGCGCGCCCCTGGGGGGGCGCGCCCCCCTGGCTTGTGGGCCCCCCGTGGCTCCTCCAACCCTAATTCTCCGCCTATAAATTCAGAAATATTCCCCCAATACCAAAGAGAGCCACGATAATACTTTTCCACCGCCGGAAGCCTCTGTTCCCGTGAGATCCCATGTTGGGGCCTTTTCTGGTAATCTGCCGGAGGGGGATTCGATCACGGAGGGCATCTACATCAACTCCATTGCCCCTCCGATGATGCGTGAGTAGTTCACCTCAGACCTTCGGGTCCATAGCTAGTAGCTAGATGGCTTCTTCTCTCTCTATGTTCTTCAATACCATGTTCTCCATGATCTTCATGGAGATCTATCCGATGTAATACTCTTTTGCGGTGTGTTTGTCGAGATCCGATGAATTGTGGATTTATGATCAGATTATCTATGAATATTATTTGAATCTTCTCTGAATTCTCATATGCATGATTTCATATCTTTGCAAGTCTCTTCGAGTTATTGGTTTGGTTTGGCCAACTAGATTGGTAATTCTTGCAATGGGAGAAGTGCTTAGTTTTGGGTTCAATCTTGCGGTGTCCTCACCCAGTGACAAAGTAGGGGTAGCGAGGCATGTATTTGTATTGTTGCCATCAAGGGTAAAAAGATGGGGTTTTCATCATATTGCTTGAGTTTATCCCTCTACATCATGTCATCTTACCTAATGCGTTACTCTGTTCTTCATGAACTTAATACTCTAGATGCGGGCAGGAGTCGGTCGATGTGTGGAGTAATAGTAGTAGATGCAAAATCGTTTCGGTCTACTTGACACGGACGTGATGCCTATATGCATAATCATTGCCTTGGATATCGTCATAACTATGCGCTTTTCTATCAATTGCTCGACGGTAATTTGTTCACCCACCGTATTATTTTCCTTCAAGAGAGAAGCCTCTAGTGAAACCTATGGCCCCCGGGTCTATTTTCCATATTATATTTTCAGATCTATAAACCAAAAATACCAAAAATACTTTGCTGCAATCTTTTTACTTTTATTTTACTTTTTGTTTTAGTAATCTTTTATATCTATCTCTATCAGATCTCATCCTTGCAAGTAACCGTGAAGGGATTGACAACCCCTTTATAGCGTTGGGTGCAAGTGTTTGATTGTTTGTGTAGGTGCAAAGATTGGGGCCTTGCTTGTACCTCCTACTGGATTGATACCTTGGTTCTCAACAACTGAGGGAAATACTTATCTACTTTGCTCCATCACCCTTTCCTCTTCAAGGGAAAACCAACGCAAGCTCAAGAAGTAGCACATGGACATACGCAATCTCACATTTTCATAATTTGCTAGCCTCTTCGGTACTGTGCATAGCTCGTTCTCACCTCGAGGATCGGTGCAACTTTCGCCGGTGCATCCAAACCCCATGACATGATACACTCTGTTGCACATAAGCCTTATTATATCTTCCTGAAAACAGCCACCATACCTACCAATCATGGCATTTCCATAGCCATTCCGAGATATATTACCATGCAAATTCCATCGTCACTTTACATGACTAGTTTGTTCATCGTCATATTGTTTTGCATGGTCATATAGAGCTGACATAGTATTTGTGGCAAAACCACCTTCATAATGTTTTTGATACATGTCACGCTAGATCATTGCACATCCTGGTACACTGCCAGAGGCATTCATACAGAGTCATATCTTCATATCAGTTCTCCATGTTGAGTTGTAAGTAAATAAAAGTGTGATGATCATCATTATTAGAGCATTGTCCCAGTGAGGAAAGAATGATGGAGACGATGATTCTCCCATAAGTCCAGATGAGACTCCGGACGAAAATAAAGATGGGGGAGGCCAAATGAGCCCACCATCCATTCAAAAAAAATGAGAGAAAATGAGAGAAGGGACTTTGCTACTATCCTTTACCACACTTGTGCCTCAAAGTGGCACCATGTTCCTCATATGGAGAGTCTCATGATATATCACTTTCATATGCTAGTGGGAATTACCTATTCATTATTACAAACTTGGCTTGCATATTCCTATGACGGGCTTCCTCAAATACCCGAGGTCTTCATGAGCAAGCAAGTTGGATGCACACCCCACTTAGCTTCAATTGAGCTTTCATACACTTGTAGCTCTAGTGCATCATTTGCATGGCAATCCCTACTCCTCGCATTGACATCTATCGATGGGGATCTCCATAGCCCGTTGATACGCCTAGCTGAAGTGAGACTATCTTCTCCACTTCCTACCCCTTTGATATCTACCACCATTTTCTATTCCACTTAAATGCTATGTCCAATGGCTCACGCTCATGTTGCGTGAAGAATAAAAGGTTGATGCGTATTGAAAAAGTACAAACCAATTGCCTGACTTGGACACCGTGGTGCTTAACATTTGTATTAATGTGGTGAAGATGGATCCATGCCTTGCTAATACAATAAGATGAATGGGGGGGGTAAACGTTTCTTAAGAATCGTATACTTTTAGGAATTAACAATTCTGTTTCTTACACTTTGAATATTGGTATGTTAATATTTGTTGATTCATTTTTTCTCAATGAGCATACCTGAATAAGATTACATAGTGGATAGCATGTCACATCAAAAATTCTGTTTTTATCATTCACCTACTCGAGGACGAGCAGGAATTAAGCTTGGGGATGCTTGATACGTCTCCAACGTATCTATAATTTTTGATTGTTCCATGCTGATATATTATCATTCTAGGATACTTTTTGGGTCATTATTTACCAATTTATAATATTTTTGAGCACTAACCTATTGACCCAGTGCCCAGTGCCAGTTGTTGTTTTCTGCGTGTTTTTGCCTTTGCAGGTTTACGTACCAAACAAAGTCCAATTGCCACAAAACTTTTTGACGATTTTTTCTGGACTATATGAAGCCCTAGAAGCTTCGGAAGGAAGCCGGAGGCACACGAGGGCCCCACCACACATCAAGGCGCGCCCTGATATGTGGTGGCCCCTTCGGGCGCCTCCCGACGTCCCTCTTCGGCCTATAAATTCCCTAAAATCCTAAAAACCCCGGAGGCAGTCCCGAAACCCTTTTTCCACCGCCGCAAGTCTCTGTTCCATCGTGAGGCCATCTAGAGCTCTGTTCCGGCACCCTGCCGGAGGGGGATCGATCACGGATGGCCTTTTCATTAACCTTGCTGCCCTCAAGATGATGTGTGAGTAGTTCACCACAGACCTACGGGTCCATATCTAGTACCTAGATGGCAATCTCTCTCTATTATGATCTTCAATACAATGATCATCGCATCTTCGCTTTGATCTATCCGATGTAATCCTATTATGCGGTGTGTTTGTTGGGATCCGATGAATTGTGGGTTTATATTCAGATTATTCATGAAAAGTATTTGAGATGTCTCTGAATTATATTATCTCTTAAGTGCATGATCATTATAGCTTCGTAATGCTCTCCGATCTATTGATATGCTTTGGCCAAGTATATTGATATTTCATCGGTGGGAGTGGTGCGTTGTGGTAGGTTCAACCTGGCGAGTTTCTATATCCCAGTGACAAAGTAGGGGACAAGATGCGTCTTTGTGTTATTGCTACTAAGGATAAAACGATGGGGTTCATTCATATTGTTTGAGTTTACTTTGTCTACATCATGTCATCGTTCTCCAAGCATTACTCTGTTTTACTTAATACTCTAGATGCATGCTAGATAGCGGTCGATGAGTGGAGTAATAGTAATAGGTGCAGGCAGGAGTCGGCCTATTTGCTTATGGAAGTGATGCCTATATATACATGATCATTGCCGTGACAATCGCATAACTATCCACTTTTCTATCAATTGCCCAACGGTAATTTGTTTACCCACCGTATGCTGCCTACATGAGAGATGCCACTAGAGAACACTATGGCCCTCGGGTCTATTCACTTATATACTTGCAAATGCTATTATTACCTCGCTGACTTTATTTACTTTTAATTTATTTTGCTTTTATCAACAATTATCTACACAACTCATTTGCTTGCAAATAACGAGATCAAGGGGATTGATAACCCTCTTGCCCGCGTTAGGTGCAAGTCGTTTGTTCATTTGTGTGCAGCTGCTGAAGACGGTTGAGGATTGATATTCCTATTGGTTTGATAAACCTTGGTTTCATAACTGAGGGAAATACTTATCCGCTTTGTACTGCAATTACCCATTCCTCTTCAAGGAAAACCCAACGCAGATCACAAGTATCAGTTTTAAAATCCCTCTACCTACTGCGAAGAAGAAATATTATAATCTTATTGTTGGGGAGATGCAAAACCCCATTGAGGTAACTTAGTGTGATACGAAAATTCTTCAATTTCATGTTAATCGGAAACAGTTATTAATAAGACCTGATCAACCTTATTAATGAACCCTTTTTGAAAGACATGGTGTTGATTAATTTAGTAAGCACAACCCTCTGTACCATTAGTTTACTCCTTGTTATTCTTAGTTAAATAAAATAAAATACCATGTTTTTCCTGTTTTCTGAGATTCCCGTGCATTAAAAAATGACCCAAAAATAAAAAGTCTCAGATTGCCACAAAATTTTAACATGATTTTTTCTGGAATATTTAAGAATTTTTGGAACTGAAAACACATCAGGAAGGGGCACCTGTGGGCCACAAGGCAACAGGACGCGGCCCAACCCCTAGTCGCGCCCTATTGTGTGGTGGGTCCCACAGGGGCCCTCTGCCTTATCTCTTTAGCCCATGTCATCTTCTACCTCCAGCAAAAATTCATCGCACACTCTCTCTCGTGTTCTTGCTCCCGAAATTGAAATTTTCTATCTCTTTGCTCGAAACTCCGTTTTCAAAACTGTTTTGAGGAATTGCTCCTTGGTATGTGACTATCCCATTCCTCCAATTAGTTTTTGCTCTAGTGGTTTATATTTTGCATATTTTGCTGCACTTGGTGCTACTGAAAATGAGCTTGCATGTTGAATTCTTTGAGTTCCAAGTAATATGAATGCTTGATATGGCCTATAGGTACTTATACGAGCAGTTGCTACCAATCTTGCAAAGTTTTATTGAAATCATTTCGTGGCCCAAAAATTTCAGAAATTTGTGCTTAGGAAGATGAGTTTCTTTAGGAGAGGTTCTTCAAGCCGGAGCTCTAAAGGAGTTGTTGTGAGCGCCCCTGATCAAGATATCAACATCCCTCGCAACACGGAGGTTAGGCCGTGCGAATGGCCACATACACCTTTCATGAGTGAGGCGGGCTTTCATCAAGAGTCCATGCAATTCATTGCAAAGGCCGGACTGACCAACTTCCTCGCAGATGAGTGTGACCAATACTATCTCCTTACAAATTCCTTTGTGCAAAATTTTTATTTCAATAATAGGCTCGATGCTCCCATGGTGCGTTTTGATTTATATGCTGAACATCATGACTTACCACTGTCCGAATTATGTGAAATATGCATGATTCCTTATGACGGGGAAATTCGTGAGCCTAAACCAAAGGAGTTCAAGGACTTCCTCCTCACCTTAACCGTGGGAGAAACTAGGGGCATATCGAAGGCTAGGGCCACTAGTTTACATTTTCCTTTTGTGCACTACTTCGCTTTATTTATAGGAAAATGTTTCACTGCTATGCCATTATTGCTCGCTAGTTGGTTATGTATTGCCATGAGTGAATATGATGTTTAATTGTTATCATGGATATGGTCATTTATGATTTATGCTGAAAACTTGAGCACTAGCTAAGCATGTGTATAACAACGAGAACAAAAGAATCGCATATTGAATCTTGCTAAGTTACTACTGTCGCTGCTACTGTCACAACTGCTACATAATAGCTGTTATTACTGTCATTGCTACTATTGCTACTATTATTTGCCGTGCTACTAAATCTTTGCTGCACAGAGATATCCCAAGTGTGGTTGAATTGACAACTCAACTGCTAAGGCCGATAAATATTCTTTGGCTCCCCTTGTGTCGAATCAATAAATCAGGGTGAAATACTACCAGCGAAGACTGTATCGATCCCTTATACTTGTGGGTTATCAGTTACTTATGTTTATGGATATTACTATGTTAATGTTTGTTGATTCATCGTTTCTCAATGGTCATACCTGAAAAAGATTACATGTTGGGTAGCATGTCAGATCAAAAATTCTGTTTTTTATCATTTACCTACTCGAGGACAAGCAAGAATTAAGCTTGGGGATGCTGATACGTCTCCAACGTATCTATAATTTTTGATTGTTCCATGCTATTAAATTATCATTCTAGGATACTTTTTAAGCATTTACTTGCTGTTTTATATTATATTTGAGCACTAACCTATTAACCCAGTGCCAAGTGCCACTTGCTGTTTTCTGCATGTTTTTGGCCTTTCAGGAATACTGTACCAAACGAAGTTCAAATACCCCAAAACCTTTTGATGATTTTTTTTGCACAAAAAATAAGACCTGGATGCTTCGGAGGAAGACCGGAGGGCACACGAGGTATCCCCAAGCCAATAGGGCGCGCCCAGGGGGGTGGTCGCGCCCTGATGGCTTGGGGCTACCTCCCAGCTCCTCTGGCCCGGATCTCTTCGCTATAAATTCTCATATATTCCAAAAAACCTAGAGAGCCTCCCGAAACACTTTTTCCGCCGTCGCAAGTATCTGTTCTGCCGTGTGCCCATCTAGAGCCCTGTTCCGGTGCCCTGTCAGAGGGGGGATAGATCACGGAGGGCCTCTACATCCACCTTGTTGCTCCCATGGTGATGTGTGACTAGTTCACCACAGACCTACGGGTCCATAGTTAGTACCTAGATGGCTATCTCTCTCTCTATGTTCTTCATTGCAAAGATCACCGCGATTCCCGCGGTGATCTATCTTATGTAATCAATCTTTGCGGTGCGTTTGTTGGGATCCGATGAATTGTGGGTTTATGTTCAGATTATTCATGAAAATATATTGAATCCTGATACGTCTCCAACGTATCTATAATTTTTGCTTGTTCCATGCTGTTATATTATCATTCTTGGATGTTTTACAATCATTTTATAACAACTTTATATCATTTTTTGGGACTAACCTATTGACATAGTGCCAAAGTGCCAGTTGCTGTTTTTCCTTGTTTTTTTACTTCGCAGAATATCAGAACCAAACGGAGTCCAATCGCGACGAAACTTTTTGGAGATTTTTTCTGGACCAGAAGACACCCAGTGGGCCAAAGAAGTACCAGAGAGGTGGGCTGTGGAGGCCACAACCCACATGGGCGCGCGAGGGGGCCCCCGGCGCGCACTGGTGGGTTGTGCCCTCCACGGGGCCTGATACGTCTCCAACGTATCTATAATTTTTGCCTGTTCCATGCTGTTATATTATCATTCTTGGATGTGTACAATCATTTTATTACAACTTTATATCATTTTTTGGGACTAACCTATTGACATAGTGCCAAAGTGTCATTTGCTGTTTTTGCTTGTTTTTTACTTCGCAGAAAATCGGTACCAAATGGAGCCCAAACGCTGCGGCGATTTTTTTGGAATTTTTATGGACCAGAACAAAGAAGATGGGCCAAAGAACACCAGAAGAGGGGGCCCAGGGTGGCCATCCCCCACCAGGGCGCGCCAGAGGCCCCCTGGCGCGGCCTGGTGGAGGATGGGCACCTCGGGCACCCCCTCAACCGACTATCGAGCCTATAAATTCCCAGAAAATCCAAAAACCCTAGAGGAGTCGACGAAACAGAATTCCAACCGCCGCAAGTTCTAGAACCGCGAGATCTAATCTAAACACCATGATGGAGGGGTTCATCTTCCTCATAGGTGCCTCTCCGATGATGCGTGAGTAGTCCACCATAGACCTACGGGTCTGTAAGCAGTAGCTAGATGGCTTCTTCTCTCTCTTATGATTCTCAATACAATGGTCTCTTGGAGATCTATTTGATGTAAACTTTTGCGGTGTGTTTGTTGGGATTCGATGAATTTTGAGTTCATGATCAGTTTCTATCCATGAATATTAGTTGAGTCTTCTTTGATCTCTTATATGCATGATTGCTTATAGCATCGTATTTCTTCTTCGAATCTTTGGTTTAGTTAGGCCGACTAGATCGATTTTTCTTGCCATGGGAAGAGGTGCTTTGTGATGGGTTCGATCTTGCGGTGTTCTTTCCCAGTGACAGAAGGGGCAGCAAGACACGCATGTATCGTTGCTATTAAGGATAACAAGATGGGGTCTATTCCTACATGAATAGATCTTGTCTACATCATGTCACCGTTCTTATTGCATTACTCCATTTTTCCATGAACTTAATACACTAGATGCATGCTGGATAGCAGTCGATGTGTGGAGTAATAGAGGTAGATGCAGGCAGGAGTCGGTCTATCTATCTTGGACGTGATGCCTATATAATGATCATCGCCTTGGATATCGTCATGACTATTCGATTTTCTATCAATTGCCCAACAGTAATTTGTTCACCCACCGTGCGCTATACTCATGGGAGAAGCCACTAGTGAACCCTATGGCCCCCGGGTCTACTTTTCCATCATATTGCTTTCCGATCTACGTTTTTTGCAATCTTTATTTTCAGATCTACAAAACCAAAAACCCAAAAACATATTGCTGCATATTTCCTCTTTTTATTTGTGTTCTTGAGAGATCTATCTCTCCTATCTATCACTACCTAATCTATCTTATTACCGTAGAGAGATTGACAACCTCTCTTTCGCGTCGGGTTGCAAGTATTTGTTGTTTGTGTGCAGGTGCTGCTTATTGGGTGGTGGTGATCCTCCTACTGGTTCGATAACCTTGGTTTCATAACTGAGGGAAATACTTACCGTCGCGGTGTTGCATCATCCCTTCCTCTTTGGGGAAATACCGACACAGTCCAAGCCACGTCAAAGGAATTTCTGGCGTCGTTGCCGGGGAGGGAGCAGTCTCTTCTACGTGCCTATCGTAGGCGCCGAGGGGACTCCACCATCATCTACCAGGTTCCTAATCACAAATCTCTTCTCCTTGCAATTACATTATTTGCCATTTGCCTCTCGTTTTCCTCTCCCCCACTTCACCAATTTGCCGTTTTCTTCACCCTCTTTTTCGTTTGCCCTTTTTCTCGCCGGATCTCTTGCTTGTTGCTATGACTAGCGTTATTACTCCCCCTTTGTCACCAGATTTTGAAGTCCTATACTTCAAACAAAAACAAGGGGAAAATTTGAAAGATGCCTGGTATAGGCTAATGGAATCCTATCATTTTTCCAATCTTAAAGGAGACGCAAAAGTTTTGCGCAGAAATGTTTATATTTGTTTGGCTTTGCATCATAGAGAGTTTTTGGATTTCGCCTCAAAGGGCAATTTTATTGAACTTGATGCAAATGCCGCTTATGAAGTTTTGGAAGGGATTTTGGGGGTTCCTCCACCAAAAAAGGGGCTTGCTTTTTCACAAGAGGGAGTTCAAATTCTTGACAAATTAAGTGACTTACATAAGCACTTGATCGAGTTACAAAAATATCATGAACCCCTCAAACATACTAGTGGGAACCTCAATCGCTTGAACACTTTGATTACCCTTTGCAATAAGCGTTTGGATATTTTGGATCTAAAGATGGTTTCTTCTCCTGAAAATTTGGGGAAGCGGAAAGAGACCCCAGATTCGAGAAGGCCCTCACAAAAGTGACCAAAACAAAAGATGACAATACTTGAATCTATCCATTATGACTAGCTAGGGGCGTAAAACGATATCGCTTGTTGGGAGGCAACCCAATGAATAAATAAATTTTTGCTTTTTCCTTTCTGTTTTTGAGTGTTGACACAATTATGCCTCTGTTATGATTGTGTTTTTATGGTTTATTTAGTGTTTGTGCCAAGTAGAACCGTTAGGATGATTGATAGGATGAGTAGAAGTGATGCTGAATCTGAAACAGAAACTTTGCATCCAGTATATGAATTTTCATTTTTTGCTGGAACGTGATATTGAGCTGAAATTTTAACACAGTGTTTCTACATAAATTCATTACGTTGTCCTAATTTTTCAGAATTTTTAGGGTTACAGAAGTATGGGTAGAGTACAGATTACTACAGACTGTTCTGTTTAAGACAGATTCTGTTTTCGTTGCATTGTGTGCTTGTTTTGATGAATCTATGGTTTGTATTGGGGGGTATAAGCCATGGTACGTTAAAATACAGTAGGTATAATGCAATAACAAAATATGAATGGGTTTGCAACAGTACCTAAAGTAGTGATTTGCTTTCTTATACTAACGGATCTCACGAAGATTTTGTTGAGTTTTGTGTGATTTAAGTTTTCAAGTTTTGGGTGAGATCACGATGGATGAAGGAATAAGGAGTAGCAAAAGCCTAAGCTTGGGGATGCTACCGCACCCCCCAAGATATATCCAAAGAGTAACAAGCAACTAATCTTGGGGATGCCCCCGAGTGGCATCCCCTCTTTCTTCTAACGACCATCGGTATTTTACTTGGAGCTATATTTTTATTCGTCACATATCATGTGTTTTGCTTGGAGCGTCTTGTATCTTTGCTTGCTTTGTTTGTTAGTTTTTCCTTTGTATCCTTGCTGTACACACCTTTTGAGAGATCCAAAATCATGTTGTGATTTGTTAGAATTGCTCTATGTGCTTCACTTAAAACTTTCTGAGCTATAGGAATTGCTCTAGTGCTTCTTTTTGAGCACGGTGTGTTTGGAAACTTTTGTAGAAATACTCTCATGCTTCACTTAGATTAATTTGAGAGTTAGTAATTTTTTTGAATAAATCCTCTCATGCTTCACTTATACCTTTTTGAGAGATGAAATATTTATGCTCATGTGCTTCACTTAATTTTTTTTTGAGCTTGCCAAAAAGCAATGGCAATATGTGAAACTAGTCCCAAAGTGGTAGATATCCAAGGAGGATATAATAAAAACTTTCATGAAGATCATTGGACAAATTAAAACTTGATTCCTTGTAATGGTTTTGAAATATGATGATAGTAATATGTGAGTCATGTTAGTAAGTAATTGTGCTTAATAGGAATATTGGTGTTAAGGTTTGTTATTCCCTATGCATGCACGAAAGTCAATAGTTATGCAATGAAGTTACATCCTACTTGTGGTGCATTATTCGGTGTTAGTTATGTTCAATGCTCACTTATGTGATTTTTCGTTTCTTGGTTTGGTTGCTTCCCAATCTATTTGCTAGCCTTCATTTGTACTAAGTAGAAATACTACTTGTACATCCAAAATCCTTAAACCAAGTTTTGCCTTATGAGTCCACCATACCTACCTATATGCGGTATTTCCATGCCGTTCCAAGCAAATTTGTATGTGCCATCTCTAAATTTTCAAAATAATTTTTCTCTTTTTGTGTGCTCGTACCGCTCATGAAACAGTGGGGAGTGTCCAATATTTTTCCATGCTAGATGTGTTATTCTCAAGATGAGTGTTTATTCACTTGTCATTGCACGAGAGTGCGGCGGTAATAGGGATGCCCATTCCCGAAATGAAAAAGAAAAAATATATTTACTTTATGTTGTCAAATAATAAATTCCTTGGAAAGTGTTGGTATGGAAGGCAACCGTGGATACGGCCCACCATGGAAAGTGAAAGATTGGTGGAAAAAGGAATAAACTTTCTTTTCTGTTTGGGAACCACCTATGATATATCTAGCATGGAAAGTATTGTGAACTAATTTGTCGTTTTCGTTGACAGGAAAAGCATGCCACCCAAAATATTTTTCTCTCTCAAGTTAAACCTTGAGCTCTGGCACCTCTACAAATCCCTACTTCCCTCTGCGAAGGGCCTATCTATTTACTTTATGCAATTTTTATTTTTACTTTGAGTCTCCAGCTTCTCTTATAAAGCACCAACTAGGGGGCACTATGATCGTACTTGAGCATTGGGCATAGCTAATATTTGAGTGTGTTTCATGAATGGATCAATGATTGAGCATGATGGGCTAGGGATAAATTTCTTTAGTGTTGATATTTTGAAAGACATGGTTGCTTGTTGGCATGCTTGAGTATTGAAGTCATTATGTTAAAACGAGACTATTGTTTTGAATCATCTACAAGTCCAAATGTCCATGCTATACAAAGAAGAAAAGAATATGATGAACATGTTAGGCAGCATTCCACATCAAAAATTCTGTTTTAATCATTTACCTACTCGAGGACGAGTAGGAATTAAGCTTGGGGATGCTGATACATCTCCAACGTATCTATAATTTTTGCTTGTTCCATGCCCTTATATTATCATTCTTGGATGTTTTACAATCATTTTATTACAACTTTATATCATTTTTTGGGACTAACCTATTGACATAGTTCCAAAGTGCCAGTTGCTGTTTTTGCTTGTTTTTTACTTCGCAGAAAATCAGTACCAAACGGAGCCCAAACGCTGCGGGGATTTTTGTGGATTTTTTATGGACCAGAAGAAAGAAGATGGGCCAAAGAACACCAGAAGAGGGGGCCCAGGGTGGCCATCCCCCACCAGGGTGCGCCAGAGGCCCCCTGGCGCGGCCTGGTGGAGGATGGGCACCTCGGGCACCCCCTCAACCGACTATCGAGCGTATAAATTCCCTGAAAATCCAAAAACCCTAGAGGAGTCGACAAAACATAATTCCAGCCGCCGCAAGTTCCAGAACCGCGAGATCCAATCTAAACACCATCACGGAGGGGTTCATCTTCCTCATAGGTGCCTCTCCGATGATACGTGAGTAGTCCACCATAGACCTACGGGTCCGTAGGCAGTAGCTAGATGGCTTCTTCTCTCTCTCTCTTATGATTCTCAATACAATGGTCTCTTGGAGATCTATTTGATGTAAACTTTTGTGGTGTGTTTGTTGGGATCCGATGAATTTTCAGTTCATGATCAGTTTCTATCCATGAATATTATTTGAGTCTTCTTTGATCTCTTATATGCATGATTGCTTATAGCATCGCATTTCTTCTTCGAATCTTTGGTTTAGTTAGGCCGACTAGATCGATTTTTCTTGCCATGGGAAGAGGTGCTTTGTGATGGGTTCGATCTTGCGGTGTCCTTTCCCAGTGACAGAAGGGGCAGCAAGGCACGCATGTATCATGGCCATTAAGGATAACAAGATGGGGTCTATTCCTACATGAATAGATCTTGTATACATCATGTCATCATTCTTATTGCATTACTCCGTTTTTCCATGAATTTAATACACTAAATGCATGCTGGATAGCGGTCGATGTGTGGAGTAATAGTGGTAGATGCAGGCAGGAGTCGGTCTACTTATCTTGGACGTGATGCCTATATAATGATCATCGCCTTGGATATCGTCATGATTATTTGATCTTCTATCAATTGCCCAACAGTAATTTGTTCACCCACCGTGAGCTATACTCATGAGAGAAGCCACTAGTGAATCCTACGGCTCCCGGGTCTACTTTTCCAACATATTGCTTTCCGATCTATCTTTTTGCCTCTTTGTTTTCAGATCTACAAAACCAAAAACCCAAAAACATATTGCTGCACTTTTTATTTGCTCTTTTAATTTTGTGTTCTTGAGAGATCTATCTCTCCTATCTATCACTACCTAATCTATCTTTTTACCGTAGAGAGATTGACAACCTCTCTTTCGCATCGGGCCGCAAGTATTTGTTGTTTGTGTGCAGGTACTGCTTATTGGGTGGTGGTGATCCTCCTACTGGTTCGATAACCTTGGTTTCATAATTGAGGGAAATACTTACCGTCGATGTGCTGCATCATCCCTTCCTCTTTGGGGAAATACCGACGCAGTCTCAAGCCACGTCAAAGGAATTTCTGGCGCTGTTGCCGGGGAGGAAGCGGTCTCTTCTACGTGCCAATCACAGGCGCCGAGGAGACTCCATCATCATCTACCAGGTTCCTAATCACAAATCTCATCCCCTTGCAATTACATGATTTGCCATTTGCCTCTCGTTTTCCTCTCCCCCACTTCACCAATTTGCCATTTTATTCGCCCTCTTTTTCGTTTGCCTTTTTCTCGCCGGATCTCTTCCTTGCTTGCAATCTTGTTTGCGTAGTCATGATGACTCAAGAAAACACCAAGTTGTGTGATTTTTCCAATACTAATAATAATGATTTTATTTGTACTCCTATTTCTCCTCCCGCCACTAGTGTGTAGTCTTGTGATATTAATGCCGCTTTGTTGAATCTTGTCATGAAAGATCAATTTGCCTGTAATCCTAATGAGGATGTCGCGTCCCATCTAAACACATTCGTGGAATTGTGTGATATGCAAAAGAAAAAAAGATGTGGACAATTATATAGTGAAGCTGAAATTATTTCCTTTTTCCTTGCGGGATCATGCAAAAATTTGCTTTTCTTCTTTGCCTCGCGATAGTATCGATTCTTGGAATAAGTGCAAGGATGCTTTTATCACTAAGTATTTTCCGCCCACAAAAATTATTTCCCTTAGGACACAAATCATGAATTTTAAGCAACTTGAGCATGAACATGTTGCACAATCTTGGGAAAGAATGAAGTTGATGTTAAGAAATTGTCCTACTCATGGTTTAAATCTTTGGATGATCATACAAAAAAATTATGCGGGGTTGAATTTTGTCTCTAGAAATCTTTTAGATTCCGCCGCGGGTGGTACTTTTATGGAAATTACTTTGGGTGAAGCTACTAAATTTCTAGATAATATCATGGCAAATTATTCACAATGGCATACCGAAAGAGCACCTAATAGTAAAAAAGTTAATTCGGTTGAAGAAATTAGTACTTTGAGTAATAAGGTTGATGCTTTGATGAAATTGGTTGCTAGTAAAAATGCTCCTATTGATCTTAATGATGTGCCTTTGTCTACCTTGATTGAGCAAAATAGTGATTCCGTAGATGTGAACTTTGTCTCGCGAAACAATTTTAATAACAATGCTTATAGAGGTAATTTTAATCCTAGGCCTTTTCCTGAAATTCCTCTAATAATTATGGTAATTCCTATGGCAATTCCTCTTACAATAATAATAGGAACACCTCTGATCTTGAGAGTAATATTAAAGAATTTATCAATGCGCAAAAGGCTTTCAATACCACGATAGAAGAAAAGTTGAATAAGATTGATGATATGTCTAGAAGCATTGATAGAATTTCTCATGATCTTGAAAATCTGAAGTTGAAAGCTTTTGTGCCTAATATTGATGAATCAATTAAAGCTTTACATGTCTCTATGGATGAAAGTAAGAAAAGAACAGCTATGCTTAGAGCTAAAAGAGAAATATTGGAAAAATCGTTTTCTAGTGATTGCCTTCAAAAAAGAGATGAAGATCTTAAAGTGATTGGTGTTTCTTCTATTGATTCCTTGTTTAGTAATATTAAGATTGATGATAAAGGGACTGAATTAGAGTCAACTTTAGCTATAAGGCGTCCCAATAATTTGGAGGGTGAAAATCTTGATGAAAAATTTGATAAAAGTGGGTTTGAAGAGTCAAAACTTTTCTAGTGATGTGCCCACTATTTTGGATTGCAAAGACTTTAATTATGATAGTTGCTCTTTGATTTAATGTATTTCTTTGCTGCAATCCATGTTGAATTCACCCCATGCTTATGAGCAAAATAAAGCTTTTACTAAACATATCGTTGATGCCATGATGAAATCTTTCGAAGAAAAGTTGGAGTTGGAAATTTCTATTCCTAGAAAATTACATGATGAGTGGGAACCTACCATTAAAGTCAAGATCAAAAATTATGAGTGCTTTGCTTCATGTGATTTTGGTGCTAGTGTTTCCATGATTCTGAAATCTTTATGTGATGTGCTTGGTATCACCAATATTGAAGAATGTTCTCTTAATTTGCACTTGGCGGATTCTACTATTAAAAAACCTTTGGGAAGAATTAATGATGTTATTATTCTTGCAAATAGGAACTATGTTCCCATAGATTTTATTGTTCTTGATATTGATTGCAATCCATCTTGAACCATTATACTTGGTAGACCGTTTTTACGCACTATAGGTGCCATGATTGATATGAAAGAAGGAAATATTCATTTTCAATTTCCATTAAGAAAGGGTATGGAACACTTCCCTAGAACAAGAATTAATCCACCATATGAATCAATCATGAGGGCATCCTATGGATCCAAAACCAAATATGAAAATACTTGAATCTATGCGTTATGCCTAGCTAGGGGCGTAAAACGATAGCGCTTGTTTGGAGGCAACCCAATGAATAAATAATTTTTTGCGTTTTCCTTTATGTTTTTGAGTGTTGACACAATTATGCCTCTGTTATGATTGTATTTTTATGGTTTATTTAGTGTTTGTGCCAAGTAGAGCCTATAGGATGATTCATAAGATGAGTAGGAGCGATGCTGAATCTGAAACAGAAACTTTGCGTCCAGTATTTGAATTTTCATTTTTTACTGGAACGTGGTCTTGAGCTTAAATTTCAAAACAGTGTTTCTATAAAAATTCTGTACGTTGTCCTAATTTTTCAGAATTTTTAGAGTTACATAAGTATGGTTAGAGTACAGATTACTACCGACTGTTCTCTTTAGATAAATTCTGTTTTCGTTGCATTGTGTGCTTGTTTTGATGAATCTATGGGTTATATTGAAGGGTATGAGCCATGGTAAAGTTAAAATACAGTAGGTATAATAAAACAATAAAATATGAATGGGTTTGCAACAGCACCTAAAGTAGTGATTTGCTTTATTATACTAACGGATCTCACGAAGATTTTGTTGAGTTTTGTGTGATTGAAGTTTTCAAGTTTTGGGTGAGATCACGATGGATGAAGGAATAAGGAGTGAAAATAACCTAAGCTTGGGGATGCTACAGCACCCCCAAGATATATCCAAAGAGAAACAAGCAACTAAGCTTGGGGATGCCCCCGAGTGGCATCCCCTCTTTCTTCTAACGACCATCGGTATTTTACTTGGAGCTATATTTTTATTCGTCACATATCATGAGTTTTGCTTGGAGCGTCTTGTATCATTTGAGTCTTTGCTTGCTTTGCTTGTTAGTTTGTCACTTGTATCCTTGCTGGACACACCTATTTGAGAGAGCCAAAATTATGCTATGATTTGTTAGTATTGCTCTAGTGCTTCACTTATATCTTTTTGAGCACGGTGTGCTTGGAATTTTTTGTAGAAATACTCTCATGCTTCACTTAGATTAATTTGAGAGCTAGTAAATTTTGAAGAAATCCTCTCATGCTTCACTTATACCTTTTTGAGAGATGAAATCTTTATGCTCATGTGCTGCACTTAAATTTGTTTGAGCTTGTCGAAAAAGCAATGGCAGTATATGAAACTAGTCCCAAAGTGATAGATATCCAAGGAGGATGTAAGAAAAACTTTCATGAAGATCATTGGACAAATTAAACTTGATTCCTTGTAATAGTTTTGAAACATGATGATAGTAATATGTGAGTCATGTTAGTGAGTAATTATTTTTTAGTAGGAATATTGGTGCTAAGGTTTGTGATTCCCTATGCATGCACGAAAGTCAATACTTATGCAATGAAGTTACATCCTACTTATGGTGCATTATTCGGTGTTAGTTATGCTCAATGCTCGCTTATGTGAATTTTTGTTTCTTGGTTTGGTTGCTCCTCAATCTATTTGCTAGCCTCCATTTGTACTAAGTAGAAATACTACTTGTGCATCCAAAACCCTTAAACCAAGTTTTGCCTTACGAGTCCACCATACCTACCTATATGCAGTATTTCCATGCCGTTCCAAGCAAATTTGTATGTGCCATCTCTAAATTTTCAAAATAAATTTTCTCTTTTTGTGTGCTCGTACCGCTCATGAAACGGTGGGGAGTGTCCAATATTTTTCCATGCTAGATGTGTTATTCTCAAGATGAGTGTTTATACTTGTCATTGCATGAGAGTGCGGCGATAATAGGGATGCACATTCCCGAAATGAAAAAGAAAAAATATATTTACTTTATGTTGTCAAATAATAAATTCCTTGGAAAGTGTTGGTATAGAAGGTAACCGTGGATACGACCCGCCATGGAAAGTGAAAGTTTGGTGGAAAAAGGAATAAACTTTATTTTCTGTTTGGGAACCGCCTATGATATATCTAGCATGGAAAGTATTGTGAACTAATTTGTCATTTTCGTTGACAGGAAAGGCATGCCACCCAAAATATTTTTCTCTCTCAATTTAAACTTTGAGCTCTGGCACCTCTACAAATCCCTACTTCCCTCTGCGAAGGGCCTATCTATTTACTTTATGCAATTTTTATTTTTACTTTGAGTCTCCAGCTTCTCTTATAAAGCACCAACTAGGAGGCACTATGATCGTACTTGAGCATTGGGCATAGCTAATATTTGAGTGTGTTTCATGAATGGATCAATGATTGAGCATGATGGGCTAGGGATAACTTTCTTTAGTGTTGATATTTTGAAAGACATGGTTGCTTGTTGGCATGCTTGAGTATTGAAGTCATTATGTTAAAACTAGACTATTGCTTTGAATCATCTACAAGTCCAAATGTCCATGCTATACAAAAGAAAAGAATATGTTAGGCAGCATTCCACATCAAAAAATCTGTTTTTATCATTTACCTACTCGAGGACGAGTAGGAATTAAGCTTGGGGATGCTGATACGTCTCCAACGTATATATAATTTTTGCTTGTTCCATGTTGTTATATTATCATTCTTGGATGTTTTATAATCATTTTATAACAACTTTATATCATTTTTTGGGACTAACCTATTGACATAGTACCAAAGTGCCAGTTGTTGTTTTCCTTGTTTTTTACTTCGCAGAATATCAGTACCAAACGGAGTCCAATCGCGATTTTTTCTGGACCAGAAGACACCCAGTGGGCCAAAGAAGTACCAGAGAGGTGGGCTGTGGAGGCCACAACCCAGAAGGGCGCGCCTGGGGGGGCCCGATGCGCCCTGGTGGGTTGTGCCCTCCACGGGGCCCCCCTCCACCGCCTCTGATGCCTATAAATTCCCAAATATTCAGAAAACCCTAGGGGAGTCGACGAAACACAATTCCAGCCGCCGCAAGTTCCAGAACCTCGAGATCCAATCTAAACACCATCACGGAGGGGTTCATCTTCTTCATAGGTGCCTCTCCGATGATGCGTGAGTAGTCCACCATAGACCTACAGGTCCGTAGGCAGTAGCTTGATGGCTTCCTCTCTCTCTTTTGATTCTCAATACAATGGTCTCTTGGAGATCTATTTGATGTAAACTTTGCGGTGTGTTTGTTGGGATCCGATGAACTTTGAGTTCATGATTAGTTTCTATCCATGAATATTATTTGAGTCTTCTTTGATCTCTTATATGCATGATTACTTATAGCCTCGTATTTCTTCTTCGAATCTTTGGTTTAGTTAGGCCAACTAGATCGATTTTTCTTGCCATGGGAAGAGGTGCTTTCTGATGGGTTCGATCTTGCGGTGTCCTTTCCCAGTGACAGAAGGGGCAGCACGGCACGCATGTATCGTTGCCATTAAGGATAACAAGATGGGGTCTATTCCTACATGAATAGATCTTGTCTACATCATGTCATCGTTCTTATTGCATTACTCTGTTTTCCCATGAACTTAATACACTAGATACATGCTCGATAGCGGTCGATGTGTGGAGTAATAGTGGTAGATGCAGGCAGGAGTCGGTCTACTTATCTTGGACGTGATGCCTATATAATGATCATCGCCTTGGATATCGTCATGATTATTTGATCTTCTATCAGATGCCCAACAGTAATTTGTTCACCCACTATGCGCTATACTGATGAGAGAAGCCACTAGTGAATCATATGGCCCCCGGGTCTACTTTTCCAACATATTGCTTTCCGATCTATCTTTTTGCCTCTTTGTTTTCAGATCTACAAAACCAAAAACCCAAAAACATATTGCTGCACTTTTTATTTGCTCTTTTTATTTTGTGTTCTTGAGAGATCTATCTCTCCTATCTATCACTACCTAATCTATCTTTTTACCGTAGAGAGATTGACAACCTCTCTTTCGCGCCGGGTTGCAAGTATTTGTTGTTTGTGTGTAGGTGCAGCTTATTGGCTGGTGGTGATCCTCCTACTGGTTCGATAACCTTGGTTTCATAACTGAGGGAAATACTTACCGTCGATGTGCTGCATCATCCCTTCCTCTTTGGGGAAATACCGATGCAGTCTCAAGCCACGTTAAATCCTTGCTGGTTATTTGTATGCATGATTGTTATAGCTTCAGAATGCTCTCGGATCTATCGGTTTGGTTTGGCCAACTAGATTGATTTATCTTCAAGTGGGAGTTGTGCATTGTAGTGGGTTCAATCTTGCGGTGCTCAATCCCAGTGACAGAAAGGGACATGACATGTACTGTATTGTTTCCACTAAGGGTAAAACGATGGAGTTCAATCATATTAATTGGATTTACTTTGTCTACATCATGTCATCATCCTCCAAGCATTACTCTGCTTTTACTTAATACTCTAGATGCATGCTGGATAGCGGTCGATGGGTGGAGTAATAGTAGTAGATGCAGGTAGGAGTCGGTCTACTTGCTTATGGACATTATGCCTATATACATGATCATTGCCGTGAATAAATATTGCATAACTATGCGTTTTTCTATCAATTGCCCAGCAGTAATTTGTCTACCCACCGTATGTTTTCTTTGAGATAGAAGCCTCTAGCGAAAACTATGGCCCCCGGGTCTCCTCATAAATATATTTATAAAAACTCTGAATAGTTTGCTGCCATTATTTACTTTGTTTTTATTTTAATTTATATTTATCAAATTATCTATCTATCACTACATATCGCTTGCAAGTAACAAGTTCAAGGGGATTGACAACCCTCTTGCCCGCGTTGGGTGTAACTATGTGCTCTTTTGTGTGTAGGTGCTGAAGATAGGAAATTGCGTGGTCCTCCTATTGGTTCGATAACCTTGGTTCTCATTGAGGGAAATACTTACCTTTACTGTGCTGCATCACCCCTCCTCTTCGGGGAAAATTCCAACGTAGTTCAAAAGTATCACCAACTAGAGATGAACATGCCGGATACAAGAGTTGTCCTTGAAGTAGACGTCAAGTCTTTGACGGTTTCCATCTTGCTCACGATGAAGTCTTTAGCTTCGGCTATCCTCCAGGCGGTGGCTTGCTGGGCCTAAGTTCGGAGGAACAAACCCTACGGGCTAGTACCCCTAGTCTGGGACACCCTCGGTAGCCCCTGAACTGGTCTCCAATGCCGAGGAAGACCATTTTCCTCGGATTAGGATCTTGCACTTGGTGTCTTCGGCTTGGCAGGCGAGTTCCTTCAAAGTTGATTCGTGTTTAGATTCGAAGTCTATTCTTATCTGGGGTAACTTCTCAGGTTCCTCCTTTACGATTGTTGAGGCAACGATCCTGACAATGAGTACTAGGGGTACGAACGAGGGGCGGAGCCTAGCTACAGCGCAAGTGTAACACTCGGATTTTACGAGTTCGGGCCCCTCTCGGAGAGATAACAACCCTACGTCTCATGCTCGGGGGCTTGTGTTTTCTCGGGGGGTGTGATTACAGGAGAATGCTGAACCCTTGTCCAGGAGCTTGGGGGTGGCTTATATAGAGTTCGATTGGACCCATTAAGCGTCATCATATGGGTGAGTAAATGCCATTATGCGACAGTTTCTAGTAACAGCAGCCTATGACTACAACAGTTACTGGTAACGGTAGCTATGACTACACTTGATGTATTGTTTAAGTCCTCCACTCGTTGAAGCTGCCACTTCACCCACGTCATGTCTCTGTCCCAGTGCTGGAGCCTGGTCGACTGACGAGGAGACGCCCGAGTGACTCAGTGGATCCGAGTGGATCCTGATATATGCATCCGAATTCATCAATGGTCTTGGGACCTCAATGATGGTGTGGGGTCCTAGGTGGGCCTCCGATGTGAGGTCCATGACCCTAACACTAGTAGGTGACCCCATCATTAGCCCCTGAATCGGTTGGGGTTTCAGAAGATGAGTGGATTGAATCCTTGGAGTGACTCGGGTGCCTCGGGGGTGCCCAAAGCCTGATTCCAAGAGACTATCCATTCCGGCCTAAATAGAAGCCGCAATGGATTCTGGACTGTGAGTTTCCGAGTGATCGGATTGGAATGATTGCTGGGCAAAATTTGGTGGCATTCGGTTGTCTCTCGGGAGAGGTAGACTGGTGGCTCAAGTGTGGGCATGCCATGAAGCTCGAGCGACATCGCAAGAGTGAGGACATGTCCTCTCTGGATCTCAGGGGAACTTCTGTATCAGTCGGGTTAGAGCCCAAATTCACGAAGACTCGCCTTGGCGCTTAGGTAAGGGCCAAGTCAACCCGCGGAAGGGCTTCGAGTTCATCCTGTTGCAATCCTAAAGATGACTTCAGTCCTAGGATTTTTAAACGTCCGAGTGTCCAGGGACCTCTCATCGACGCACTCGGCTGGACGGAGGTGTTTTTCCCAAATAGAGAAACGCAGACAACCAATTGAGTTGGCGCGGGGTGAGATTCCCATGGTTTTGAACGCAAGACGTGCGCACGGAAGCGGTTGCGCCGCGGCGTAGTGGGGAAAGTGGGGGGCGTGATGCCTTGATTTCTGTCGCGGGATCCGCCACGTGCGTGATTTGCTCTGCGCGAGAGGATTGCGTCCGATTTGCACTCGATGGTGGAGATCTTCTTGCTGATTTTCTTGGGTTATAAGAACATGATTGTTTGTTAGTAAACCTGAGTATGGATGTCTTTTTGTCAAATGATAGACTATTGCCTTGAATCACTCATATCTTAATATTCATGTCATGATTACATACTTGTTCAAGATTATGTTAGGTAGCATTCCACATCAAAAATTATCTTTTTATCATTTACCTCTTCGAGGACGAGGAGGAAT
The DNA here is from genome assembly GCA_039707655.1 of Elymus sibiricus. Classification (NCBI taxonomy): domain Eukaryota; kingdom Viridiplantae; phylum Streptophyta; class Magnoliopsida; order Poales; family Poaceae; genus Elymus; species Elymus sibiricus. Next base: position 442,143,183 of record CM077671.1, read on the forward strand.
TAAGCTTGGGGATGCTGTTACGTCTGTGTCGTATCTATAATTTTTTAATGTTTCATGTCATTATTTTACAACTTTTATATATTTTTGGCAATGGTTTATATGATTTTCTTGGACTAACATATTGATCCAGTGTCTAGGCAAAAAATCCATATCAAACGAAGTCCAAACACGACAAAATTTTAAAGAGGTTTATTTTGGAATATATGTGATTCTTGGGAAAAAGAATCAATGTCATACGATGTCCGAGGGACCCACGAGCTCGCTAGGCGCGCTCTGGGGGGTAGGGCATGCCGGGAAAGCTTGTGGGAGCCTCGGAGGTCGGTTGGGGGTGTCCTTCTGCGTCAAGGAAGCTAATATCCAGATAAAAATCCCCTCAAAATTTCAGCCTAGTCGGAGTTACGAATCTCCGGAAATTTAAGAAATGGTGAAACACCAGAAAACAGGAACGTGAAACAGAAAAGAAACACAAAGAGAGATCCAATCTCGGAGGGGTTCCTCCCCTCTGAGAGCCATGGCAGCCAAGGACCAGAAGGGAAACCCTCCTCCCATCTAGGGGGAGGTCAAGGAAGAACACTAGTAGAGAACAGGGTACTAGTCCCGGTTCCAGAGGGCCTTTAGTCCCGGTTCTGGAACCGGGACAAAACAAACGGGACTAATACCCAAAACCTTTAGTCCCGGTTTGCTTACGAACCGGGACCAAAGGGGCTCCACGTGGCCGCTGCGGCGCGCCCAGGCAGGAGGACCTTTAGTCCCGGTTGGTAAAACCAACCGGGACCAAAAGGCAGCCACGCGTCAGCAGCTCGCAGGCGCTGGGGTTTTTTTTTAAGGGGTGGTTTAGGGGTTTTGGAGGGTTAATTTAGGGGTTTCATATTGTGTTAGCTAGCTAATAGAGAGAAGTGACCTCTCTTTCTCCGTGCTTGGTCGACGCTAGCTACTATACATATAGAGAGAACTCGACGCTAGCTAGTAAGCAAATGAAGGAAACCATTAATTACACAAGATCGTTATGAACATATATAGAGAGAAGTGACATCTCTTTCTCCGTGCTTGGTCGAACAACAAGTTTTCGTATATCTATCCGACGCTACTACATATGTACAATATAACATCTCTTACAATCCCTAATATCATCTACCTAAGACCATTGCAGTATTCTCTGTGTTCAGGTATGACGCGGTCAAGAAAGAATCCCGCCAATTCCTCTTGAATTGCTCGTATGCGATCATGTGGTAGGAGTGCATCCCGCATCTGCCAGATCTAATTTAAAGAAGGGGGTCAATACATATATATGAATGAAACTCAACACAATTGATGGTAATATATAAAATAAAATTGTGAATATTGTTTACCTACTTCAAATTGTTTCTCAGAGAAGCCCCGCTCAGAGGTCGAGTGGCGAATGAACTCGCATACGTAGTATCCACATAAATGATTCTCGGGTGCCTGGTAGAAGCACTTTACGAGAATAGAGTTCAATCAAACTGATAAGAAAGCATGATAATGGTATTGATGAAACTAGAATCAATGAGAGATGCGCGGAACTAGCTAGTACTACTTACTTTGGGGTGTGTAAATCGCAGCTCGTTGTTTAGACCGGGAACCATTCCGGTGAACTTTTTCCAAACCCTGGCAGGCAAAGAAAATGATTACTTGATATCAGGAAATGAAAGAAAGTTGCCGATATGGTCCCGGTATTGATTGAACTTACTTCTGGAGCATTCCAGTCATGTCCGCATAATTCTCGAGATCTTTACGTCTCGAGTCTAAGACAGTTACTAATGCCCCGTCAAGCTTAATGGATAGCAGAATAAAGTGGAACCTGTGCACGCATAACTCACCAGTTACATTACTTAACCTCGAGTAAGCGAAACCGAATATGCACAAGACAGTAACACTCACTTGAAGTTGTAAGGAAAGAGTATTTCCCTTTTGTTTTGATGTCTAAGGAACGCTTCTAGTAAGTTATCCTCAGTAACTTTGGCTCTCTTTTGTACCGACCATTCATTTACGGTATTTGGGCTAATGAACCCAATGTCATAGATTTGTTCTTTTTTGCATTCGACCATCTTCAATCTGCATAATATAGTGAGGATAATTATATATACATGCAATGAACGAGCTGAGCTAGAGACTTAATTATAGAAGTAATAATTACAGACAGTAGCAAGTCATGAGTTGTTTGTCGAGGGCCTCTTGATTGTATAACTGAAATAACTCCACAAATTCAATAGGCATCAGGTCGACTCCAACGAAGTCATGCTCTTTTTTAATTCTGATCATCAAACTGTCGGTCCCAGACTTCCTGCAGGTTTCCATGTTCCACTCATGCAATTTTTGCATCATCATTGTTAGATGAGGATGATCAGGTTTGACGAGAGGCTTCCCATGCTCGTATCTAAAGTCCTCTGCTGCTACTACCTCAGCCGTTTCAAACTGTACATCATCGCCCACGTAATCACCAAGAGTGGTACCGGGCAGTAGCACCGGATGATTAGCGATATCGCTAGACACCTTGAGCGGGGGGCACGATTGCTTCTCCTGTTCGCCGAGCTGGGGAATTGTTTTCCCACTTTTTCTTTTTTTGTCTCTTGCAGCACTGGAAGTACTTCCCGACCGCAACGCTTCATCATGTGTCTTTGTAATTATGCGGTCATAGTTGGATAGCCGAGGCGGTGGTGGTATCTTCAGGGCATGCAGAGTGCGCTTCGCTTTCACCGGATCTACTGTTTCCTTCGGAGGTGGATGTTTCCGTGCAAAATGGGACTTCACTTCGGCTTCACTGATTTCAGCGTTTTCCCTGTCAGTCCTCTCATATGGTAACTTTGGAAGAGGCTTGAGGCTTGGACCAAATTTGTATTTCTTCCCGCCTATTGTACTACTAGCCGCCAGAGCGGCGGCGTCGACTCTCTTCCGCCGTTGCTGACGCGCCGGAGGAGGCGGAGTGCCCTGACGCGCCGGAGGAGGAGGAGGAGGAGGCGGAGTGCCCTGACGCGCCGGAGGAGGCGAAGGAGGAGGCGGAGTGCCCTGACGCGCCGGAGGAGGAGAAGGAGGAGGTAGAGTGCCCTGACGCGTCGGAGGAGCAGGAGGAGGCGGAGTGCCCTGACGCGCCGGAGGAGGCTGAGTCTGCTGAGGCGTCCAGTTTGGAAGCTTGATGTACTCCTTTCTCCATAGACAGGTACTCCTCAATGCATTTTCCAGAAGAATAATATCCTCTTCACCTGTAGGGTTGTCAAGCTCCAGCCCCTCAAATCCATCCATTATTTCATCCACCGTCACAACAGCATAGCCATGTGGAATTGGACGGTAATGGAAAGTTTCCTCAGCTCGAGGAGGTACAACAGAGCCGACCGCCGCCTTGAAGGTCAGGTTCTGGCATTTCGTCATTAGCTCGCAATGTTCAGCCTCCGTGATACTATCCACGGGGTAGCGAGGAGCCATCAAATCAGGCTGAACGAGCTCCGTGGAAGCCACGCTGCTTCTCCACTGAGATGGTGGGGTAGCTTCTGGGCAGCGTCGAAGGAAGGATCTTCGTGCCGCTCAGATGGTTGGCCGGTAGCTCGCTGGCTCTCAAGTTCCTCTAGTTTTGCTAATCTTGCACTGAGCTTCTGCATTTCGCTTGCTTCCTGTTTCCTCTTTATCTCTCGGCTTTTATAACCACCGCTGTCGGGAAACCCATGCACCCACGGAACGAAGCCTGATGTGCCTCGTGTTCATCCAGGGTGTTCAGGATTCCCGAGGGCCTCTGTCAGCTCGTCCTTCTCTCTGTCGGGAATGAACGTCCCTTCCTGCGCTGCCTTTATTGCTGCCTGAAGCTTCCGGAAGGGTATTGCAAGTTGCTCGTCCGTCCAAACACACTCCCCTGTTTCTGGGTCCAAAGTTCCCCCAACCCCGAAGAACCAAGTCCTTGAACGATTTGGCCAGTGCAATGTCGCTGGTTGGACATTCTTAGCAAGCAGGTCTTGCTCAGCTTTGTCCCACAACTGTCGGGCTTTGTAGTAGCCACCTGACCCCGTGTGATGGTGATACTTCTTCTTTGCAGCATTTTTCTTGTTTGTCAGTGACCATTTCTTACCCTTCTCCGATTTCTTGTAGGCCACAAATTCGGGCCATTGATCTCTTATCTTCTCATATCGACCGATGAATTTCGGAGTCTCCTCTTTCTCGACAAACTTTGTGTTCAACTCTTTCTTCCAGTTCCAGAATAGTCCTGTCATCTTCTTAAGAGCAAACGCCTTGACCTTTCACTCTATAACTGGGTTATTCGTATCCTCCTCTCGCGGTAGGCTGAAATTTGTCATCAGCTTGGTCCAAAGATCATCTTTCAGTCTATCATGGACATAAGAAACTTCAGGGTCCTTATTATTATTATTCCATTGCTGGGTGGTGATCGAGACATAGTCCCTAACAACAACTCCACACTGATGTACAAATGCGTCCTTGGTCCGCTTGGGAGCAATCGGTTGGCCATCTTTCGCGACTTCTGTGATCGTGAACCTTTCATCCGGGCGCAAGCTTTTCTTCAGGCCTCGTCTCCTTACCTCGTTGGACTTTGCAACAGTTGAGGCTCCTTCCTCCGTTCGGTCACCGGAGCCGTGATCATGATCTCCTTCCTCTGCCATTCGGTCACCGGAGCCGTCATGATCTCCTTCCTCCTCCATTGTTGGATCACCGGAGCCGTCATCCTCTCCTTCCTGACCATCGGTGTCGTTGAGATACGACAAGGGATCACCTCCGGCGAGGATTATATCCCCCAACAACTGTTCTTTTTCAAAGTCTCTGTGATCCATAGTTTCTGCAAATATTACAACATGGCAATATACAAACATGAGATATGCAAATCAATACATGGCAATGCAACAATACGATCATATAATATCACTAATACATCATTGAATAGTATCTCTAATACATCATCGAATATTATCATTAATACATCTCCAATATTATTATATAATATCACTAATACAGATATAGTTGACGTCTCGCGGCGCAGGCGGTGGACACCCAAAGAGAAGGAACTATGACAGGATCATAGCTCGGGTGAGATCCCTGAAGAACCTGTCAGGTTTTGGAGAACCTGGCATCCAACGCAGCCATGTAGCGTCGTACGTGCTCGTCCTCCTCCCTGAGACGGCGACGTACCACCTCCGCGGGGGTCGGCTCCCTCTGCACCGAAAGTGGTCCACGCGACCGCTGCTACTTCTTGAGCTTGCGTTGGTTTTCCCTTGAAGAGGAAAGGGTGATGCAACAAAGTAGATAAGTATTTCCCTCAATTGTTGAGAACCAAGGTATCAATCCAGTAGGAGGTACAAGCAAGGCCCCAATCTTTGCACCTACACAAACAATCAAACACTTGCACCCAACGCTATAAAGGGGTTGTCAATCCCTTCACGGTTACTTGCAATGATGAGATCCGATAGAGATAGATATAAAAGATTACTAAAACGAAAAGTAAAATAAAAGTAAAAAGATTACAGCAAAGTATTTTTGGTATTTTTGGTTTATACATCTGAAAATATAATATGGAAAATAGACCCGGGGGCCATAGGTTTCACTAGAGGCTTCTCTCTTGAAGGAAAATAATACGGTGGGTGAACAAATTACTGTCGAGCAATTGATAGAAAAGCGCATAGTTATGACGATATCCAAGGCAATGATTATGCATATAGGCATCACGTCCGTGTCAAGTAGACCGAAACGATTCTGCATCTACTACTATTACTCCACACATCGACCGACTCCTGCCTGCATCTAGAGTATTAAGTTCATGAAGAACGGAGTAACGCATTAGGTAAAATGACATGATGTAGAGGGATAAACTCAAGCAATATGATGAAAACCCCATCTTTTTACCCTTGATGGCAACAATACAAATACGTGCCTCGCTACCCCTACTTTGTCACTGGGTGAGGACACCACAAGATTGAACCCAAAACTAAGCACTTCTCCCATTGCAAGAATTACCAATCTAGTTGGCCAAACCAAACCAATAACTCGAAGAGACTTGCAAAGATATGAAATCATGCATATAAGAATTCAGAGAAGATTCAAATAATATTCATAGATAATCTGATCATAAATCCAAAATTCATCGGATCTCGACAAACACACCGCAAAAGAGTATTACATCAGATAGATCTCCATGAAGATCATGGAGAACATGGTATTGAAGAACATAGAGAGAGAAGAAGCCATCTAGCTACTAGCTATGGACCCGAAGGTCTGAGGTGAACTACTCACACATCATCGGAGGGGCAATGGAGTTGATGTAGATGCCCTCCGTGATCAAATCCCCTTCCGGCAGATTACCGGAAAAGGCCCCAAGATGGGATCTCACGGGAACAGAGGCTTCCGGCGGCGGAAAAGTATTATCGTGGCTCTTTTTGGTATTGGGGGAATATTTCGGAATTTATAGGCGGAGAATTAGGGTTGGAGGAGCCACGGGGGGCCCACAAGCCAAGGGGGCGCCCCCCCCCCCCAGGGGCACGCCCAGGTGGCTTGTGGCCCACCCATGGGTCTTCTGGCCTCTTCTCAAAGTCTCCTGGGTTCCTTCTGGTCCAAGAAAAATCATCGTAGAATTTTATTCCGTTTGGACTCCGTTTGATATTCCTTATCTGCAATACTCAAAAACAAGGAAAAAAACAGAAACTGGCACTGGGCACTAGGTTCATAGGTTAGTCCCAAAAATAATATAAAATAGCATATTAATGCATATAAAACATCCAAAACAGATAATATAATAGCATGGAACAATCAAAAATTATAGATACGTTGGAGACGTATCAATCGCCACCAAAGAACCTCCGGGTCGACGATAGGACCCGGATTCCTCACCAAGTTGGGCGCCCCGGAAGGCAGCACCTCCCAGTGCCAGCCCGGCGGAGCCCAGTCCCGGACATGGCGCCTCTCAAGCAGGTGGTTGCGACCGAGTCGACGACGAGGATGCTGGCCAGGCATCGTCGACTCAACTCGTCGTCGACTCAACGGCTACGCTATGCAACTAAACATTTAAACATCTAAACATCATATATCTTCCTAATATAAAATCGTCGATATCGTCGGGGACTCTCTCTCCCTCACTGACGATCGTCGTGGACTCCTCGATATCGCGTCACCGACGACCGACGATACTACATTATTTCCAACTAAAACAACTAAAACATAAAAAAAACTAAACAACTAAAACATAAAACAACTAAATTAACTAAAACAATATGAAAATAATCTTCTATAGAAAATGATCTATCATCATCTATCCTCCATCATCTATATGAAAATAATTAACTAAATTAACTAAAACAACCTAATAATCAACTAAAACAATATGAAAATAATCATCTATATGAAAATAATCAACTAAATTAACTAAAACAATATGAAAACAACTAAACTAAATTAACTAAAAAATTACTATAGAAAATCATCGATGCGGGGGAGCTCACCGGGGGGCTAACGAGGAGAGCGGCGACGGCGACGAGCGGCGACGGCGTCGGGTCGGGGTGGCGATGGCGTCGGGTCGGGGCGGCGGCAGCGCAGGGCAGGGGCGGTGGCGGCGGCAGCGTAGGGCAGGGGTGGCGGCGGCGGCAGGGCAGGGGCGGCGGCAGCGCAGGGGAAGGCCGGAGCTCAGTGGGGCGGCGGCAGCGCAGGGCAGGGCGGCGGCGGCAGAAGGACAGGGCGGCGGCGGCGGCAGGGCAGGGGCGGCGTCGGGGCAGGGGCGGCATCAAGGGCGTCGGCGAGGGCGTCGACGGCGAGGTGGAGCAGCCTGACGGCGTCGACGGGGCAGAGGGCGGCGAGGGCGTCGACGGCGAGCTCGGGCAGCCTGGCGGCGTCGTTGTGCTCGGCGTCGTCGGGGGCAACTGCAGATGAAATCTGAAAAATTCCCAACTCCCGCTTATATACAGAGACCTTTAGTCCCGGTTGGTGGCTCCAACCGGGACTAATGCCACCCTTTAGTCCCGGTTGGAGCCACCAACCGGGACCAAAGGTCAATTTCAGCAGCCCAAAGGGCGGGAAGCAGAGACCTTTGGTCCCGGTTGGTGGCACCAACCGGGACTAAAGGGCGGCATTGGTCCCGGTTGGTGGCTCGAACCGGGACGAAAGGGTGGCATTGGTCCCAGTTCGAGCCACCAACCGGGACTAAAGGGTTGGTCCTGGCTGTGGTGGGAGTTTAGTCCCACCTTGCCAAGCGAGAGGCGCTCGCACCGGTTTATAAGCCCGCCCCTCTCTGCCATGTTAAGTTCCTCTCAAAGTGAAAATAGATGCCCTTATACAGGAAATTCGACCTAAATTCAAAGTGCTAGTATGCACTTTGAATTTAGGTCGAATTTTCCCTATAAGCGCATCTATGTTCACTTTTGCTATTTTTTATGTTATTTTTTTGCATATTAAAAGTTCTTAACAAAAAATACTTTATGAATATTCTTTTTGCTATTAAAGTTTTTAACAAAAATAACTTTTATAATTTTAGTTCCATAAATTTTATATAATATTAAGTTAAATAACTTTGATCGGACGAAAACACGTCTATTACAAAGGGATTTCAATTTTTTAAACATATTTTAACTCAAGACTTTTTCTGCATTCAATATGCACCATTCAAAGCCACATCATCACTTTTCAACCCTTTTCTGACTTCATTTGCTATTTTTCATGCATTTCATGATTTATTTTGAGCTAAAATGACCCTGAATTGAAAAGCACTGCAAATGAACTCTGAAATGGTTGCAAGTTGGCATGGTATCATCATTTCACCCACATAGCATGTGCTAAAAAGTTGAGAGGGTTACGGTAAAAACTGGATGCACTTCGTGTACGAACTGGACAATCTCTTTCGAAGTGTGAGGGTTTTGGATGAAAACTCATCTGTTACAAAAGGATTTCAATTTTTTAAACATATTTGAACTCAAGACTTTTTCTGCATTCAATATGCACCATTCAAAGCCACATCATCACTTTTCAACCCTTTTCTGACTTCATTTGCTATTTTTCATGCATTTCATGATTTATTTTGAGCTAAAATGACCGTGAATTGAAAAGCACTGCAAATGAACTCTGAAATGGTTGCAAATTGGCATGGTATCATCATTTCACCCACATAGCATGTGCTAAAAAGTTGAGAGCGTTATGGCAAAAACTGGATGCACTTCGTGTACGAACTGGACAATCTCTTTCGAAGTGTCAGGGTTTTGGACGAAAACTCATCTGTTACAAAAGGATTTCAATTTTTTAAACATATTTTAACTCAAGACTTTTTCTGCATTCAATATGCACCATTCAAAGCCACATCATCACTTTTCAACCCTTTTCTGACTTCATTTGCTATTTTTCATGCATTTCATGATTTATTTTGAGCTAAAATGACCATGAATTGAAAAGCACTGCAAATGAACTCTGAAATGGTTGAAAGTTGGCATGGTATCATTATTTCACCCACATAGCATGTGCTAAAAAGTTGAGAGGGTTACGGCAAAAACTAGAAGCACTTCGTGTACAAACTGGACGATCTCTTTCGAAGTGTCAGGGTTTTGGACGAAAACTCATCTGTTACAAAAGGATTTCAATTTTTTAAACATATTTGAACTCAAGACTTTTTCTGCATTCAATATGCACCATTCAAAGCCACATCATCACTTTTCAAACCTTTTCTGACTTCATTTGCTATTTTTCATGCATTTCATGATTTATTTTGAGCTAAGATGACCCTGAATTGAAAAGTACTGCAAATGAACTCTGAAATGGTTGAAAGTTGGCATGGTATCATCATTTCACCCACATAGCATGTGCTAAAAAGTTGAGAGGGTTACGACAAAAACTGGATGCACTTCGTGTACAAAATGAACAATCTCTTTCGAAGTATCAGGGTTTCACACGAAAACTCATCTGTTACAAAAGGCATTTCATTTGTTGACATGTAACTGCAGTGATATTCTAGATCAAAGCCATCATCAGAATAGTTGTGGAGAGAAAGTCTTCACTTTTTCTTCGCGTGCGTCCCTTGCTTATTGCGCTGTAACCATGGATAATCTTCATCGTTTAACAGGGTGCTTGGGTCAGCCTTCACTTTGAAGGGAGGAATTTCATGAAACTTTTCATAATCTTCAGACATGTCTGTCTTGCCCTCCACTCCCACGATGTCTCTTTTCCCTGAAAGAACTATGTGGCGCTTTGGCTCATCGTATGATGTATTCGCTTCCTTATCTTTTCTTTTTCTCGGTTTGATAGACATGTCCTTCACATAGAAAACCTGCGCCACATCATTGGTTAGGACGAATGGTTCGTTTGTGTACCCAAGATTGTTCAGATCCACTATTGTCATTCCGTACTGCGGGTCTACCTGTACCCCGCCTCCTGACAGATTGACCCATTTGCACCGAAACAAAGGGACCTTAAAATCATGTCCATAGTCAAGTTCCCATATGTCCACTATGTAACCATAATATGTGTCATTTCCCCTGTTTGTTGCTGCATCAAAGCGGACACCACTGTTTTGGTTGGTGCTCTTTTGATCTTGGGTGATCGAGTAAAATGTATTCCCATTTATCTCGTACCCTTTGTAAGTTAATACAGACGAAGATGGTCCCCTGGCCAATGAGTACAGCTCATCTACAACAGTGGTGTTACCCATGAGATGTGTTTGCAACCAACTGCCGAAAGCCCTGATGTGTTCACATGTAATCCAGTCGTCACACTGCTCCGGGTGTTTGGAGCGCGGAATATTCTTGTGTTCATTGACATACGGGGTCACCAAGGTAGAATTCTGTAGAACAGTGTAGTGTGCTTGAGACCAAGAATGCCCGTCCCTACATATTATTGAATTCGCTCCTAGCGTGCCTTTTCCAGTCAGTCTCCCCTCATACCACGATTGAGGGAGACCAATCGGCTTAAGGTCCGGAATAAAGTCAACACAAAACCCAATGCTTTCCTCTGTTTGATGGCCCATGGAGATGCTTCCTTCTGGCCTAGCACGGTTACGAACATATTTATTTAAGACTCCCATGAACCTCTCAAAGGGGAACATGTTGTGTAGAAATACAGGGCCCAGAATGCCAATCTCGTCGACTAGATGAACTAGGACGTGCGTCATGATATTGAAGAAGGATGGTGGGAACACCAGCTCGAAACTGACAAGACATTGCACCAAATCACTCTTTAACCTTGGTAGGATTTCTGGATCGATTACCTTCTGAGAGATTGCATTGAGGAATGCACATAGCTTCACAATGGCTAATCGAACGTTTTCTGGTAGAAGCCCCCTCAATGCAACCGGAAGCAGTTGCGTCATAATCACGTGGCAGTCATGAGACTTTAGGTTATGGAACTTTTTCTCTGCCATATTTATTATTCCCTTTCTATTCGACGAGAAGCCAGATGGGACCTTCATACTGAGCAGGCATTCAAAGAAGATTTCCTTCTCTTCTTTGGTAAGTGCGTAGCTGGCAGGACCTTCATACTGCTTTGGATCCATGCCGTCTTTTTCGTGCACACGTTGTTGGTCCTCCCGTGCCTCCGGTGTATCTTTTGCCTTCCCATACACTCCCAAGAAGCCTAGCAGGTTCACGCAGAGATTCTTCGTCACGTGCATCACGTCGATTGCAGAGCGGACCTCTAGGTCTTTCCAATAGGGTAGGTCCCAAAATATAGATTTCTTCTTCCACATGGGTGCGCGTCCCTCAGCGTCATTAGGAACAGATAGTCCGCCAGGACCCTTTCCAAAGATTACTTGTAAATCATTGACCATATCAAGTATGTGATCACCAGTACGGAGGGCGGGCTTCTTCCGGTGATCTGCCTCACCTTTGAAATGCTTTCCTTTCTTTCGACATTGATGGTTGGTCGGAAGAAATCGACGATGCCCCAAGTACACATTCTTCCTGCATTTGTCCAAATATATACTTTCGGTGTCATCTAAACAGTGCATGCATGCGTGGTATCCCTTGTTTGTCTGTCCTGAAAGGTTACTGAGAGCAAGCCAATCATTGATGGTTACAAACAGCAACGCTCATAGGTCAAATTCCTCTTGTGCATGCTCATCCCACACACGTACACCTTTTCCATTCCACAGTTGTAAAAGTTCATCAACTAATGGCCTTAGGTACACATCAATGTCATTGCCGGGTTGCTTAGGGCCTTGGATGAGCACTGGCATCATAATGAACTTCCGCTTCATGCACAACCAAGGAGGAAGGTTATACATACATAGAGTCACATGCCATGTGCTATGCTTGCTGCTCTGCTCCCCAAAAGGATTAATGCCATCTGCACTTAAACCAAACCATACGTTCCTTGGGTCACCTGTAAAGTCCCCCCACTTTCTCTCGATCTTTCTCCACTGCGACCCATCACCGGGTGCTCTCAACTTCCCGTCTTTCTTACGGTCTTCCTTGTGCCATCGCATCAACTTGGCATGCTCTTTGTTTCTGAACAAACATTTCAACCGTGGTATTATAGGAGCATACCACATCACCTTGGCAGGAACCCTCTTTCCGGTGCGCTGGCCCTCAACATCACTAGGGTCATCTCGTCTGATCTTATACCGCAATGCACAGCATACCGGGCATGCGTTCAAATCCTCGTACGCACCGCGGTAGAGGATGCAGTCATTAGGGCATGCATGTATCTTCTGCACCTCCAATCCTAGAGGGTAGACAACCTTCTTTGCTTCGTATGTACTGTCGGGCAATTCGTTGTCCTTTGGAAGCTTATTCTTCATTATTTTCATCACCTTTTCAAATGCCTTGTCAGATACACCATTGTCTGCCTTCCATTGCAGCAATTCCAGTGTGGTACCGAGCTTTGTGTTGTCATCTTCGCAATTTGGGTACAACCCTTTTTTGTGATCCTCTAACATGCGATCGAACTTCAACTTCTCCCTTTCACTTTGGCATTGTCTCTTTGCATCAACAATGACCCGGCGAAGATTATCATCGGGCACATCGTCTGGTTCCTCTTGATCTTTAGCTTCCCCCATTGCAGCATCACCGTATTCAGGGGGCGGATAGTTGTCATCATCCTCTTCTTCTTCGTTGTCTTCCATCATAACCCCTCTTTCTCTGTGCTTGGTCCAAACATTATAGTGTGGCATGAAACCCTTCTCAAGCAGGTGGACGTGAAGGGTTTTTGAGTTAGAGTAATCCTTCGTATCCCCACAGATAGTACATGGACAATACATAAAACCATTCTGCTTGGTTTCCTCAGCCACTTCGAGAAAAGTATGCAGGCCCTTAATGTACTCGGAGGTGCGTCGCTCACCGTACATCCATTGCCGGTTCATCTGCGTGCATTATATAATTAAGTGTATCAAACCATTACAGAACATCATGAATAGAGAAGTGACCAAATTAATAGAAGTTCATCATCACATTAAAACCAAAGTACAGTAGTGACCAAAATAAATACATAAAGTTCATACATAGTTCTCATTGAACAACATATAGCTCTCTAGAGCATCTAATTAAAACATACATTGAAACTATGTAAAACATTTAAATGCAACAACAAATGCGATCATAACCGCAACTAAGGTACCAATTGATCGAACGGCATAATGATACCAAGCCTCAGTATGAATGTCATATTTTCTAATCTTTCTAATCTTCAAGCGCATTGCATCCATCTTGATCTTGTGATCTTCGACGACATCGGCAACATGCAACTCCAATTCCATCTTCTCCTCCTCAATTCTTTTCAATTTTTTCTTCAAGTAATTGTTTTCTTTTTCAACTAAGTTTAACCTCTCGACAAGAGGGTTGGTTCGAATTTACGGTTCACATACCTCCTAGATAAAAACTATGTCACGTTGGTCGGCATAATTGTCATAAACACTAAATGAAATAAATAGTTATAAAAGATAATATACCACATCCAAATCATAGACAGGACAAAGGCTGACGGGGGCGGATACCAAAACCATGGCACTATATAATAACAAACAATAATAAAAGTAAGAAAATTGTACAAGTATCTATCTAAATCATACAAGTAAGAATTTTTTTTTCTTTTAGAAAGGAGATAAGAACAAGAGGCTCACCACGGTGGTGCCGGCGACGAGATCGGCGCGGGCGATCGACGGCGGTGAGGACGGGGACGGGACAGGACGAACCACCAAACCTAGACAAATCTTGAGGAAAATGGAGCTTGGAGGTCGAGCTTGGAGAGGAGAAAGCTTAAGTGTGGCTCGGGCATTTCATCGAACACCTCATGTGCATAGGAGGTGAGAGCTAGAGCAACACACACCTGCACACGCCGGCCGGCCAAAAAACAGAGTGAGCGGGCAGGGGCGGGGGTATATATAGGCTTATCTTTAGTCCCGGTTGGTGGCCAGAACCGGGACAGAAGACCGACCTTTGGTCCCGGTTCCAGCCACCAACCGGGACTAAAGGTGCTGGGCCAGGAGCGAGGCCCATTGGTCCCGGTTCGTGTCTGGAACCGGGACCAAAAGTGTCAGACGAACCGGGACCAATGGCCCCCGAGGCCTGGCCGGCGCCCTGGCCTCACGAACCGGGACTGGTGCACCCTTTGGTCCCGGTTCGTAATTGAACCGGGATTAATGCCCTTATCCTGGCCTCAACCAAAGCCCTGTTTTCTACTAGTGGAATAAGAAGGAGGGGGCTCTCTTTCCCTCTCTCCCGGTGGCAGCGGAGTGCCACCGGGAGAATCATCGTGGCGGCGATCTACACCAACAACTCCGTCGTTTTCCTCAACACCACAATCACCTTCCCTCATCTTTTTATAGCGACAAACTCTCCCACAACCCACTGTACCCCCTACTTGAACATGGTGCTTTATGCTTCATATTATTATCCAATGATGTGTTGCTATCCTATGATGTTTGGGTAGATTTCTTTTGTCCTATGGGTTGATTGATGATCTTGATTGGTTTGAGTTGTGTGTTTTATTTTGGTGCTGTCCTATGGTGCCTTCCATGCCGCGTACACGTGGGGGATTCCCACTGTAGGGTGTTGCAATACGTTCATGATTCACTTATAGTGGGTAGCGAGAGTGACAGAAGCTTATACCCGAGTAAGGGGGTTGTTGCGTATGGGAGTGAACGGGACTTGTTACTTAATGCTATGGTTGGGTTTTACCTTAATAATCTTTAGTAGTTGTGGATGCTTGCTAGAGTTCCAATCATAAGTTCATATGATCCAAGTACGGAAAACATGTTAGCTCATGTCTCTCCCTTATATAAAATTGCAACAATGATTACCGATCTAGTTATCAATTGCCTAGGACAATCTCGCAAATCCTACCACCACTTTTGCACACTCGCTATATTAACTTAATTATTTTTTATTAAAACAGCACCTAACTTTTATTTCCACGTTCTTTATTATCTTGCAAAACTATCTTCTTACACCTACAAAGTATTTCTAGTTCTATTCCCGCAAAATAGTTTATTTCTTGTACTAGGTAAAGTGAACATTGTTGCGCGTAGAGTTGTATCGGTGGTCGATAGAACTTGAGAGAATATTAATTCTATCATTATCTCCTCGTTGGGATCGAGACTTTTACTTATCGAAAAAGGCTACAAACGATTCTCTATACTTGGGGGTTATCAATTATCACTTCTAAATACGTGATTTCACTACCATTTCTGGGGGTCTTCTCCATATTATGGTAATTTATTCAAAAAGCATTACGTGAGGATTATCAAAAAAAGAGGTGCGCGAACACAGTAAAACTCCACAAAGCCTATGATGCAGGCATAAAATACTTGATAAAATTATCACATAAATTGAACTCATCATCGATCGATGTTGCATGCCCTATGTTTAGGGGGCACATGATAGGCCGAAAATCGGGATTACTGCTAGCAGGGGTGGAGCCAAAAAAATTTGTCAATGGGTTCATTCATTAGCTGGTTGTGATGATTTGGTACACGTTAATCAAGTGTAAGGTCTAATTTGAAACTATCTTACACCAAGCGTATTCTCGACAAAATCATAAAGAAACAAGAGTACAATACTCAAAGACTGTGTAGCAAACAAAATATGTTATTGATTATCACATATATTGACTAAATATAAAACCAAAGAGTGCAAAACATACTAGTTGGACCAAATTATAAAATCACTTATTTTCATTTATAAATATGGTAGTACCCAAATGAATTTTTTTAACACAGTACAGACGCAAGCGTTGATATATACGCACATACACTCACCCCTATGAATGCACGCACATCTTATCCCTATGAGCACCTCCCAGAGACCGAGCCGGCATATCATCTTGAGATTTACGAAGTCACCGTAGACGCCTCATCGTCGACGGGAACGTATCCTCCCACTGAATGCGCATTGTCGAAAATCCTGAAATAAATACAGGAATAATGCGAGCACCAGAACTTGAACCCTGATGGGCTGAAGATACCACTGTCCCTCTAACCATCCAACCACATGTTAGTTCGCAGTACCGAAATGACTTAATAGCTTCAAGTGCACCTTCCCATGTTGCTGAAAACATTGGGAAAAATGACAAGTTTAAAGTAAGGAGGTGCTAATAAATTGTACCTCGGTGACAAGTTTCAACCGGAGGCCAATTTCCCTTTTTTAAGATAGTAGAGAAGCAGACGCTCATACATGCACGCATACACTTAGCTTTATGAATATATGCACACACATTCTACCCCTATGAGCACCTCCGAAAGACTGAGCCGACACATCATCTTGAAAATGAAGAAGTCGCCATAAACGCCTTTGTAGCCGATGGGAATGTCTCCTCCCATTGAGCACCCATCACCAGAAGGCCTAAAATAAAATCAAAATAGAACGAGCGTCAATATCAAGCCTAGGACTTGAACTCTAGTGGGTTGAGGATATCACTGTCCTCCTAAGAGCATCTACAACCACGTGTGACAAATATGACCCCTCAAACGGCCGTGGACGCGTACGGGCTCGTCCGCAGGGAGTGACCGGGCACGCCTCAAATTAGCACAACTGCATCCAGACACCTCATACTAGATTCTTAAATCCATACAAAAGCATGCAAAATAAAAAAAACCTACGTACTACGTAGCTACTCCTCGTCGGAGATGTCGACTATCTCTGTGCCCTCCGGGGGTACATGCGCGCAGCTGCAGCTCCGCCCCCTCCGGCTGCTCTGCTCCGGCCTCCTCCTCCTCTATCTCCGCATCGAGTTCGTCAAAGAGCGCGTCCGCCTCCGTCTGCTTCTGCCAGAGGAACTGGCGGTTGGCCTAAACATAGGCCTCATCCTGGATGGATTCCAGGATGGCTTGCTGCTCCACCATCTCCTCGGCTTGGGCGCCGACGAACTCCGCATCCGCCTCTGCCATGTTCAACCCCAGAGCAGGCTGCTCCGCCTCGTCCTCCTCTGGATCTGCCATGTCCGTCGGCTCCGGTAGCTGCTCTCCCTCCTTCTCCTCCGGCTGCTCCTCCTCCTCCTCCTCCTTCGGCTCCAGTGAGTCCGGAGACAGCCCGTCAGTGATGCGGGCGACGTGCCTAGCCTAGATCTCCGCCTCGATCTGCATCTGGCGCTCCGACGTGAGCATCACGCAGGTGGTGATCTTTTGTCGAACAATGGCGACGCCGGAGAGCGTGGAAGAGTGGGGGAGAGGAGGGGGACGGGCTCGAGTGGCGGCGCAGAGAGGGAGGAGGTGGATGTGCTGGGCTGGGGGACGCCGACCGGCTTAAATAGCCGGATTTGGCCTTGGGCGGCGAGCTGGAGCGACGCCCTGCGGCGACGGAGGAGGCGTCCGTCGGACCGCCGGGTTTCCGGGCGAGTCTGCGTGGGACCCCATCGTCAGTCCTACGTGGCGGGCGTGCCCGAGCGTGCCCAGACGTCCCTATTTTCACTCCATATTTGGCTGGATATGAGGGGTGCCGGTCAGTCTGGGCGTTTGAGGCCCGTTTGAGACGCCCGACTGGATCGAAATTTCGTGACCAGTCAGTGATCGGGCGACATATCCATACGTTTGAGGGGTGTTTGGGACGTCCGGCTGTAGATGCTCTAACCATCCAACACAGGTTGGTCCGCAGGAGGCCAATTTCTGTTGAAACCTTGGAAGGAGGAAACCGTCCCTGATTAATACTACAACATCCTTTCAACAAATTTCATTTTGGGCTAGGCAACAATTTGGCAAACCAAGAATTTGGCTAGCAATTGAATACCCACCAACCCATACTTTGTCCATCCCACAAAACTTGTCAAAAGATGGCAAGTTATGGAGTTGCCAAATGTTGGCCAGCCAACTTCTTGGCTACGGAAGAATCACGCCCTTAATTACGTCGCAGGAAAGAGTTAACATAAATGATGATTTTATTAGGCTATGAATGTTGTTGTGCTAAACACAGATCTATAACTTGTCATTGAAAGATAGCCACGCAAGCAGGGAATTTGATTATAAACAAAACGAAAAATATATAGCTAGAAACGTATATTTTTCAATATCTTATAATCACAAATGCTTGCATACACGCGTATACACTCATTCCTGTAAAGTATAAACGTAGACATACATACTCTATCTTTACGAGCATCTTCGAGATGCTGAGACGATACAATATCTAAAATTTAAAAATTGATCGTGTGCATCTTACCTATGCAGAGACCGGGTGTAATACTTAATTTTTTTAAGTAATAAAGTGTCTTTTTAAAAAAAAAGTAAAATTAAAAATACGAGCCGCGGTGCTAAGCGTAGGACTTCAATATATCGAATGACCATTTCGCAAAAGAAGAAAAAAGAAAACAGAATGATCGTGAACAACTTTTATACCGAAAGTAGCCTCCGAGGGGGTCTTGGCGTTTTCTTTCTTTCACCGAGGTATTAGGGCATCTCCAATGGCGGTAAGATAGTTGTTGGTAAATTTTGCCACCTAGGATATATAATGACATGGCAATAAATAAATGAGGAGAGAGAGAGAGTAAAGTTGTATGTAGATTAACCAACAGCTCTTACACAAGCTCCAAGGCTATGTAGAGAGCAATTGCATTTATTCTCTCTTCTCTTATTGGATAGTATAGATGCAACCATTGGAGTAGTTGTATGATCCTTTGTTGGTTGATGACATGAACAATTTTATCAATAAGACTACATACAAACTATTGGTAGGTACGGTACTTAGCCATCCATCCACGCTGGCGCTGCGGCCCAACCAACCCAACCCCCTGCCGATGATGATGAGTGGCATCCATCCATCCGTCCATGATGGCACCACCGCCGACGGCGACCAAGCGAGCGGTGCCGCCTGCCGAGTCAACCGACGAGAATAGTCGCCCGCGCGTGCCCCGTAGGCCGGGCCCTCCTCCTCTCCGTCACCGGCTCCGGGCGGGGGTTCGATCGGCGCTCGCCCGCCTCGAAACAGCCGCACCGCTCTATCCATCTATATCTATCTATCGATCCGGATCGATCACGTACGCAGATGTGTGTGCTCCACGCCTCCACCCGACGACGACGACGACGACGACCAACCTGGGATTGGGATTGGGATGCCCATCCATCCATCCATCGTCCATCGAGCCGAACAGGGTTCAATAGCCCTGCCCGTTGTCTCCCCGCACGCATTGACCTTTGGCTTTACTTGCGAGTACGCACCACTAGCTCCTCGCGTAAAGCAAAACGCGGGATGGGATGTGATTTGACCCCTACGCTTTTGGCCTCTTTTGGCTGATTCCACCTTAAAAAATCACCTCTACCATGATCCCCTTTTTCATACGCCGAGTTTGGGCGAAATAGGTTGACCGAGGAAAAGAGAGCTAGGCCGCCTAGTGGTCATCTCGGCCGTCATGGACTTGATAAAACCTCCAATGTTGGTCAACGCATAAGAAACCCGCTTTGCGCAAATGTCTGCTTATGAAAACCGCTTTTAAATTCTCCGCTAAATAAATCTGCTTTCAAATTACTTCATCTTTTGGACCTCCTCTGGATTTACCTTGTTTCACTCTCGCCACTCCCATGCCGCGGAGTACAAACGCACGATTTTCCCTCCTTCCAACAATTTTTTCTTTGTCCTCACCAACAACAACGGTTTGTGCACCTTCTTCCCGGACGACACCGGGATACTTAGCCAAACTCTGGCCACCGCCTTCCCCGACCTCTTCTCCCACTCTATCAATCCCATAACCCTAGTCTCTCGGATCATGCTCTACAGTCTACTATCTAACTCGAGGAACCATTTAACAAAGGGTGGCTTCGGTAGAATTTAATGTTGCTTGCTCTTTTTTTGCGTGATTTTGGCACAAACGACTCTAGCGATGATCGCTTCCCATCCATGGGGCCACTTTCTCCACCAAAACACCTACTGGCTCGAAAGATTATCACATCAATATTTGCATACAATTTGGGAGTGCCACAAGCAACTAAAATGGAATATTTAGGCGGCAAAAAATCTACACGTAAAAGCACTTTCATAACATCAACAATAATAATAAAAGCTAACCCGAAGAGGAAAGTAGAGGAAGTCTTCCAACGGACGCCTCATTGCCTTGAGCTTGGTGGATAGTTGGGATTACAATGTAAAGTCCATGTCTTTGTTGAATATCATTAAGGTTGTGGTGATAGGTTGGGGATGGGGATGAATGTGTCACCCCTCGTCGGTATAGAGACATGAATGAGTGATAGCGGTGTTCAATAAGAGATAATGATGAGGAAGTGTGGTACTCAAAAAACGTCATTTTGTGAGTGACAACTCGATTAGATTGTAGAATCGTTACTCAAACACATGTATATTGGACTCGTAGTTTTCAAACTCATATGGGGATAGAAGTATTTACTTCAAAATTCTTATAAAAACTAGACACCATCTTTACATTTTTCCATGTGCTCTTTATTAGCATCTTGAAAATAAAATGAGCAGTCTAACATGAAGCTATATACTTTTGGTCCAATTGAGGGAGTCCGGGATTAAGGGGTCCTCGGACTGCCGAACTATTTCTCATAGTTCGGCCTAAGGGGCCACTCATTGAAGATAAGGTTGATCGAAGATCTCGTCGCTAGGCAGGAGACCTCAGGAGCCGTGGCGTGTCCATCAAGTTGAAGATGGTAGTTTAGGCATGTTATTTCTCTCCCGTGGGCAACCGACCTTATGTAACCCTATGTGACGCCCTGGTTTTGTGCTACTGTAATCTTTGTAATTAAGCTACAGTAATCACACGCTTGTGATGCCACGTCACCACGTTTACTGTTGCTAATCTTGCGATGATTCAATCCCGTTCAAATTCAAATTTAAAATAAAGTCAAACAAATAAAGTTTTCAAATATCAAAACAAAAATGCTCAAAGTGTGGCAAATATTCTCTGGATATTTGTCATGTTGAAACCACATTTTTATAAAGTGTTTAAATGCACTAAAATATTTAAAACAACAGCAAAACGATTAAATAAATGCCTTTTATATTTTATAAAATACTAGACTATTTTTATTTGGGGTTAAACCTTTTTGTGGCAGTGACATAATTATTAAAACTAAATTAGGGACTAGTTACATATTTTATAAATCAAAGTTTAAAAAGAAACTAAAACAAAACAGAAAAATAAATAAAAAGACAAAACAAAATTAAAAATAAAATAAAAACAAAAGCCCCCCCCCCCCCCCCCCGGGTCCAACTGGGTCGTGGCCCAGCTGGCTCCTATATGGAGCCAGGGGAACCCTAGCGCCCCCAGGCCCCCTGCTCCTCCCGATTCCCCCCCCCCCCCGACGGCGCCGCGCGCCCCCGACCCGACCCCCCCCCCCCCCCGCCGGCCCGAGCCGCGCCCGGCCCCGGCCCCGTCCCCCCCCCCCCGACGCGCCCCGCGGCCGACGCCGCCCGCCGCCGCCCGTCGCCCGCACCTCCTCGCCTGGACCGCCCCACCGCCACCCCGGCCCGCGTCGCAACGCCACCATGCCACCTCACCGCGCCGCCGCCACCGGCGTCGCCTCGGCCCTCCCCCGCTGTGAGCTCGCCCCCCCTCCCCCCACCCCGACGACGGCAGCAGCCGGCCCGGCCCGGCCGAGCCGGTGTGCGTGCGTGCGTGTGTATGTATGTGTGTGTGTGTATGCATGTATGCATGTATGTATGTATGTATGTATGTATGTATGTAGGTATGTATGTGCAGGTTTGTCCCTATGACAAACGGGACCCGCGCTTGTTAAAACGAAATTTATTAATAAAAATGATTTTTTGTAAATAAATAATAAATAATATTAGTAATAATTAATTAATTAGATTAATTAATTAGTTAAACAGTAATTACTATTGTTTTGGATAATTCGAATTTATTAATTAAAAGAATTTCAGAATAATGATAAATCTTTATTAATTAATATAAAATAAACCGTAGTCCGGATGAAAAAGTTTTGAACATGAAAGTTGCTCAGAAAAATCCTACGGTTTCGAATACGCAGTCCGTTAGTCTGTCACGTGCTCCTAGCATAGCGAACATGGAACTTTTCCATCGTTTTCATCTGTCCGGTAAAAGCCAGAGACCCGGAAAATATCGTCAGATATTCTTCCGACCCGTCTGCGACGTATAATACTGCGTTAGTGCATGCCTAGCCCTGCATATTGCCATGTCATGCATCGTGTTGCATCTGTGCTTTATATTTATTGTTTCTCCCCCTCTTCTCTCCGGTAGACCCCGAGACTGACGGTGCTGCCGGGTACGACTACACCGTTGACGATCAACCTTTTGCCGCAGAGCAGCAAGGCAAGCAACCCCCCCTTGAGCATTCCGATATCGCCCATTCTTCCCTCTTATTCTTGCATTAGTTTTTGCTACTGTATTAGTTAGCTCCTATTCTGATGCATAGCCTGTTTTTTGATAAACAGCTACTATACCTGCAATCATATCAACTGCTAAGTATAGGTTCATCAGTGAATCCCCAGTGACCCCTTAGTCCCAGTTGCCCCTGCTTCTTCATCGACGACTCGACGACTCGAAGACTCGGTCAACCAACCGACGAGCCAGGCCCCTCACCTCACCGCACACCCCTTAGTGTACGACTCTGCAGAGCTACTATCGAGTACCGGGGGTGACACCTCGTGAAGTACTCATGATGCTAACTCTGTAGTGCAGCTAGTCGGTCGTGGATATCGAGGGTGATTCCTCCTTCGCCACTCCCGACGATGACTCTGTCGCGCAACCCCTCAAGTGTGGGACCCTCGAGGGTGATTCCTCTAAGTCCACCTTGATGGTTTCATCGAGCGGGACCCTTTGAGGGTGATTCCTCAGGTTCCGTCTTGATGTTTTATACACACAGTTACTATGACCTGGTTACAGAAACATGTTGGTGATGGGTCGGCCCTGAGGGGTACCCACGGTTCGATGATGATGAGGCGTGGACGGGCAGGAGAGGCCCTTGCCACACATCCTCGAGACGGGGCGACGGGACCGCACTTCATGGGTCCTGCTTGCCCCGCATTTATAAAATGCTAATGGGTTGGGTATTTGATCTGAGTTGGTCGTTTGACCTATTACGCACTAACCTTCACGTGGGAAAGTTATGGGTACTCAGCGTCGTTGTATCAGCCGAAGCTCTTCGGACGTCAGCAATGGAGCGGCGTGTGCCCGAGTGGTCCGCAACGGCACTGCGCTTGTCATAAGGGGTGCTAGGACTGACCTCGGCCGCCTTCGCATCATGCAGGAGTGCAAAGGGCGATTGGCCCATGACCCCTGCGCGCTTAGGATTTAGACCGGTGGGCTGGCCTCTTCGTTGAGCCTAGGTAGGGCTACGACGTGTTGATGTCCCGAGGCCGGGTATAACCCAGGAAAGTGTGTCCGGCCAGAGGTATCAAGCGTGTTGGGTAATGTGGTGCACCCTTGCAGGGAAGAATTTATCTATTCGAATAGCCGTGTCCACGGTAACAGGACGACTTGGAGTTGTACCTTGACCTTATACAACTATAACTGTGACTTAAATTTGAAATGAATGTTGGCTCCAGGATTTCTTCCTCGCGGGGAGTCGAGGAAGAATCTCTGGGTGTGGTTACTTAATAAAATTGCTACAATAATATTGCTATATATGAGATACCAGTCTACTCTCTCCTAATGCTGCAAGATGCTGAAGATGCTAGTCTTCGATAGGACTAGGCCTTCCCCCTATTCTTGCTTCTGCAGTCAGTCTAGATATACCCCATTCTTTGATAATGATGCATACTTAGCATAGTTCTGATGTCAGTCTTGCGAGTACTTTGGATGAGTACTCACCGCTGCTTTGATTCCTCTTTTCCCCTCGATACGATTCTGCGTTCAGACGATGGAGCCCAGGAGATGGAGTACGCCGGAGACGACTACTACTACACCGCTGGAGCCTACTACTATGTGGAGAGTGTCGACACTCAGGAGTAGTTAGGAGGTTCCCAGGCAGGAGGCCTCGCCTCTTCCGATCCGCCGCTTATGTTTGTGCTAGCCTTCTTAAGGCAAAACTTGTTTAACTTATGTCTGTACTCAGATATTATTTGCTTCCGCTGACTCGTGCTTGTCGAGCTTTGTATTTGAGCCCTCGAGGCCCCTGGCTTGTAATATGAAGCTGTATGACTATAATTTGTGTCTAGTGTTGTGTTGTGATATCGATCAGTGAGTCCCTAATCTTGGTCGTACGCATTGCGTGTATGATTAGCGTACGGTCGAAATTGGGGGCGTCACAAGTTGGTATCAGAGCCGACTGCCTGTAGGTAGCCCCCTTTCCAACTCCTTGGCCAAAGTTGAGTCTAGTACTTTGAAAACTTTTACTAACATTGTTGTGTGGCTTACGGGCCCACATCTCAATCGGGTGGTATTAGGATCTTTTATTCCTCGTCTATACTCTGGGTTCTGATCTCTCTTCTCTTTCGGGTTAAAGATTTTGCTAACTCTAACTTTAGGTTCTCGTATCTACTTCCTCCCAGAGAGCCCCTCATTCCAGATGATGGCTTGATTCGTCAGAAGATTCCGATGATACTCTCCGATGTTCTCTCGAGAACTTGTGTTCATCGCTCTTGCGATTACCTTCTACCATCAACCCCCCTACGCTTACCGGGGATTCGTCCGTCCTCAGCTGTCATGGGTTTCACAAAATCCTTTGAATCGCTATTCGATCTTCCGTAATCCTCAGTAGCCTTTTGCTCTTGACCTTTCTCACCTGCTTGCATTATGGTTAATTCCATATGTCTAGCAATATTAAGTAAATCCTTTGTGGTTTTCATTTGATTTTATTGATTCAACCTGTGTGTGAATGCACGCAGTCATCAGTTGTTTATCATAAATTATCCATCCGGCTCAGACGTCTTTCCAAACATGAGTTGGTTCCCAAAAAATCAACCTTGACTGATTGCCCATCTAAGTCCTTTCATCTTTCTTGTATTTGATCGGAACATCTGTTTCCGATACACCAATTAGGAAATCTTAAGTCCTTTGGTTATTTAAGCAGCAAATTATTTGGATGTTCTATGATCTGATGCCTTACATTCCGTCTTCCTCTGATTGGGTACCGATACTCACATCAGGTTCTTTGTGGACCGCCAGACCCAGTGTTGAGTTATTATCCGATAGCATCCTTCACATTCAAAATTCTTGTGATGTTCTTCCCCTGATACATGATGCCATTGGTAAGCTGTGTCTTCTCCCTCTGATAAGTTGTATCCTATGCTTTCGTCAGCCATGCTCTGTTTGCAAGCATGTGTTAATTACTCTTGAAGCTTGTGATATATGTTCCTAAGATGCCCCGATGGGTTGGACCTATGCCTTCCTTAATTCGTGTGAACCCGACAGCTTTCACGAGTCATACTTTTCTGGTGTTTTGCCAGGTAGTCTTTCAAAACTACAACTTTATCAAAGGCAAGGAGTAAATGGAAGGTGATGCATTGATGAAGTGGGAGTCGACCTTGAACTTTGTGCTCATGCCCATGGAAGCAATGTTGATCTTATCATAGTAGCTTCTCGTAACGATAAATTTCTCTTGGTATAATTTGATCCGGTATATGTGATCTTGTCCTTTACAATCGTGGCTCCGACCATGATGTTCTACTTTGTTTTCGTTCTTGGACAAGTTAAGGTGCTTGTCCTCCACAGATCAATATGCTAGTCTAACCTCTATTCTGGTCTACCTCCGAGTATTATCCCTGGTATCTCGAGAATATCACGGAGCTATATAACTTCTTATGAGCTCCTCATCAACTATGATATTTCACTGATTACAGTTTCCTCGTGTTCTGAGTTGTGGGACACTCAGGGACACCGATATCTGAATCGAGTACGCTTTGCGATTCAACGACTCTTAGAATCTTCTTTGCTTATGAGTTTATACTCAACCATGTCTTTCCAAGCTGTTAGATGTTGAAGCCGCCTGTATACCTGGGCTGCATTAAACACGTCACCTCTTGAAGGGATTGAAAACATTCCAGTTGTCCGGGATTTCCAAGATGTTTTTCCGGAAGAACTTCTAGGGATTCCCCCTGCTAGGGCTTTCGAGTTTGTCATCGACTTAGTGCCAGGCACCACCCCTATTGCTAAGCGTCCGTATAAGATGCCACCACATGAACTCCTTGAACTTAAGCAAGAAATCGATGATTCGCTTCGTCAAGGGTTCATTCGCACAAGTTCCTCTGCTTGGGGAGCACCTTCTCTCTTTGTCAAGAAAAAGGATGGTACGAATCGGTTGGTCCAAGATTACCGTCCCATCAACCAAGCTACAATTCAGAACAAATATCTGCTGCCTCGGATCAACGATCTGTATGACCAACTTGCTGGTTCATCAGTGTTTTCGAAACTCGACTTGAGGTTGGGTTACCATCAGATCCGGGTTCGTGAAGAGGATATTCCCAAGACTGCATTTGTTACTCGCTATGATTCTTACGAGTACACCGTCATGTACTTTGGCTTAACCAATACCCCAGCAACCTTCTCTCGCCTGATGAACTATATATTCATGGATTACCTTGATAAATTCGTCGTGGTTTATCTGGATGATATCCTGGTTTACTCCAAGAATAAAGAAGAGCATGCTGAACATCTTCGCCTTATACTAGAGAGGCTTCGAGAACATCAACTTTATACAAAGTATTCAAAGTGTGAGTTCTGGATGGACAAAGTAACCTACCTTGGTCATGTGATCTCCTAGGATGGTATTGCGATCAACCCTGAACGAGTTCAGGCTATTCTTGACTGGACTCCCCCGAAGAATGTCAAGCAAGTCAGAAGTTTTCTTGGACTCACCAGCTATTGCCTTCGATTCGTCGAGAACTTCTCCAAGATTGCAAAACCCTTAACCAATTTGCTTCACAAAGGTGTTAAATATGAGTGGACAGAAAAATGTCAGGAGAGCTTTCAGGCACTTAAGGACAAACTGACGTCTGCTCCAGTGCTTGCTCCTCCGGATACTCGTAAGGACTTCGTCATTTATTGTGACGCATCGCGTCAGGGAATGGGCTGTGTCTTAATGCAAGAGCGCAGAGTGGTTGCTTGTGCTTCTCGTCAATTGCGTCCTCATGAAGAGAACTACCCAGTTCATGACCTTGAACTTGCTGCAGTAATTCACGCACTGAAAGAGTGGCGGTAATACCTTGTGGTAATCGTTGCGAGATCTACACCGATCACCAAAGTCTGAAGTACCTGTTTACTCAGCCAGATCTGAACCTCCGTCAACAGAGATGGATGGAGAGCATAGCAGATTACAACGTGGGTATTTCTTATACGCCAGGCAAGGCTAATGTAATGGCTGATGCTTTGAGCCGCAAATCATACTGCAACCACCTTCAGGTTCACAAGGTTCACCCCCTTCTTCAAAAGGAATTCCGCAAGCTGAATCTCCATATTGTTCCTCAGGGTTATCTCGCTCCCCCTCCTGAAGGGTCCTACAAAATGAACCTCCACGTTGTTTCCCAGGGTTCTCTTAATACCCTGGTTGCTAAACCAGATCTTGTGGACGTCATCAAGTGGATCCAGAAGTGTGACAATGAAGTCGAAAAGATTAAACGCTATCTGACGGAAGGTAAACCTTCATTCTTCACTATTGCTGAGGATGGCGCTTTGTACTTCAAAGGCCGCCTAGTGGTACCGAGTAAGGAGAAAAACAATGATGTGACTCAGGAGGTCATGAAGGAAGCACATGACACTCCGCTGTCTATTCATCCTGGTAGTACCAAGATGTACCAAGACATTCGTCAAAGATTGTGGTGGTCTAACATGAAGCAAGACATTGCACGCTATGTTTCAGAATGTGACATTTGCCGCGGATCAAAGCAGAACATCAAAAGCCTACTGGAACTCTACAACCTATTTCTATTCCTGAATGGAAATGGGATCATGTTGAAATGGACTTCATTACTGGTTTTCCCAGGTCGCAGAAAGGTAATGATGCTATTCTTGTCGTCATTGACCGGTTGTCCAAAGTTGCACATTTTCTGGCTGTCAAGGAAACTATTACTGCTAGTCAGCTAGCAGATCTTTACATGTCCAGAGTTGTTTCACTCCACGGTATTCCATTGGTGATTAGTTCAGACCGTGGCAGTTTATTCATTTCAAGATTCTGGGCAAGTTTCCAGGAAGCTATGGGAACTCATTTGTCCTTCAGCACCGCTTTTCACCCTCAATCCCAGGGGCAAGTTGAAAGAGTCAACCAGATTCTCGAAGACATGCTTCGAGCTTGTGTCATTTCTTTCGGCAAGAAATGGGAGGAATCTCTCCCGTATGCTGAGTTCTCCTACAACAATAGCTATCAAGTTAGTCTGAAGATGGCTCCCTTTGAAGTGTTATATGGACGTAAGTGTCGGACTCCTCTGAATTGGTCAGAAACTGGGGAACGTACACTTATCGGTCCGGATATTATCCAACATGCCGAAGATCAAGTCCGCATTATTCATGCAAATCTGAAGGCTGCTCAGTCTCGTCAGAAGAGTCAGTATGACCGTGTTGGAAATATGCCCTAGAGGCAATAATAAATTGGTTATTATTATATTTCCTTGTTCATGATAATCGTTTATTATCCATGCTATAATTGTATTGATTGGAAACT
This sequence comes from Elymus sibiricus, assembly GCA_039707655.1. Classification (NCBI taxonomy): domain Eukaryota; kingdom Viridiplantae; phylum Streptophyta; class Magnoliopsida; order Poales; family Poaceae; genus Elymus; species Elymus sibiricus. Next base: position 442,172,104 of record CM077671.1, read on the forward strand.
CAAATACATGTGTGGGTACATAGACAACACTGTGTCCCTAGTAAGCCTCTAGTTGACTAGCTCGTTGATCAAAGATGGTTAAGGTTTCCTAGCCATTGACATGAGATGTCATTTGATAACGGGATCACATCATTAGGAGAATGATGTGATGGACAAGACCCAAACTACGAACGTAGCATATGATCGTGTCAGTTTATTGCTATTGTTTTCTGCATGTCAAGTATCTGTTCCTTTGACCATGAGATCATGCAACTCACTGACACCGGAGGAATACCTTGTGTGTATCAAACGTCGCAACGTAACTGGGCGACTATAAAGGTGCTCTACAGGTATCTCCGAGGGTGTCTGTTGGGTTGGCATGGATCAAGACTAGGATTTGTTACTCCGTATGACGGAGAGGTATCTCAGGGCCCACTCGGTAATACAACATCACAATGAGCCTTGCAAGCAATGTGACTAAAGTGTTAGCCACGAGATCTTGTATTACGGAACGAGTAAAGAGACTTGCCGGTAACGAGATTGAACTAGGTATAGAGATACCGACGATCGAATCTCGGGCAAGTAACATACCGAAGAACAAAGGGAACAGCATACGGGATTAACTGAATCCTTGACATAGAGGTTCGACCGATAAAAGATCTTCGTAGAATATGTAGGAGCCAATATGGGCATCCAGGTCCCGCTATTGGTTATTGATCGTAGAGGTGTCTCGGTCATGTCTACATAGTTCTCGAACCCGCAGGGTCTACACACTTAACGTTTGGTGACGATTAGTATAGTTGAGTTATTTTGTTGGTGACCGAAGGTTGTTCGGAGTCCCGGATAAGATCCCGGACATGACGAGGATCTCCGGAATAGTCCGGAGGTAAAGATTGATATATGAGATAATAGTGTTTTGATCTCCGGAAGGGTTCCGGAATTCACCGGAAGGGGTTCCGGATGTTTACCGAAGTGTTCGGGTGCAGCAACACTTTATATGGGCCAAAGGGATAAAGCCCACGAGGTATTGGAAAGTGCAAAAGTAGTTTTGCTGCCGCGTAAGCGGTACTACCGCTTGGTGAAGCGGTACTACCGCCCGAGCGGTACTACCGCTTGTGTGAAGCGGTACTACCGCCCAAGCGGTACTACCGCTTGTGTGAAGCGGTACTACCGCTTGTGCGCGGCTGTGCACGGTTCGGCAGGGATCCGAGTTGGACTCTTTCCCTGCGGGCCAAACCGACCTTGTGCGGGCAAAACCGACCTGGAGGAGGCTTTTACTCCAAGTTTAGACCCCAAGGCTCAACATATAAATAGAGGGGCAGGGCTAGCACACGAGAATCATCAAGATTTCCCCAAGCCGTGTGCGGTAACCCTAACCCTCTAGTTCCTCCGTCATAATCTCCGTAGCGCTTGGCGAAGCCCTGCAGAGATTGTTCCTCACCACCATCACCACGCCGTCGTGCTGCTGGAACTCAACCACTACTTCATCATCGCTCGCTGGATCGAGGAGGTGAAGGCGTCATCAAGCCGTACGTGTGTTGAACGTGGAGGTGCCGTCCGTTCGGCGCTAGTACGTGATCGGATCGAGGGACGACTTGCGATTTGGATCGTGAAGACGTTCGACTACATCAACCGCGTTTCTTAACGCTTCCGCTTAGCGATCTACAAGGGTATGTAGATTCACTCTCCCTCTCGTAGATGCTCATCACCATGGATAGATCTTGTGTGTGCGTAGGAAAATTTTTGTTTCCCATGCAACGTTCCCCAACAGTGGCATCATGAGCCAGGTCTATGCGTAGATGAGATCTCGAGTAGAACACAAACGAGTTGTGGGCGTGGGTGTATACATATTGCTTGCCGTTACTAGTTGATATTTGATTCGGCGGTACTGTGAGATGAAGCGGCCCGGACCGACATTACGCGTACACTTACGCGAGACAGGTTCCTTCAACTGACATGTAACTTTGTTGCATAAAGATGGCTAGCGGGTGTCTGTCTCTCTCACTTTAGTTGAATCGATTTCAATGAAGAGGGTTCTTTTAGAAGATCAAAAAGCAATCACTACACCACGTTGTGGTTTTGCGTAGGTAAGAACGGTTCTTGCAAACCCGTAGCAGCCACGTAAAATTTGCAACAACAATTAGAGGACGTCTAACTTGTTTTTGCAGGGTATGTTGTGATGTGATATGGCCAATTACATGATGAGATATATGTGATGTATGAGATGATCATGTGTTGTATAGAATATCACGACTTGCATGTCGATGAGTACGGCAACTGGCAGGAGCCATAGAGTTGTCTTTAATTATTGTATGACCTGCGTGTCAATCATTAAGCGCTATGTAATGCTTTACTTTATCGCTAAACGTTAGCAATAGTCGTGGAAGCAACAGTCGGCGCGACAACCTTATGGCGACACGTTGATGGAGATCAAGATGATGGAGATCATGGTGTCATGCCGGTGACGATGGAGATCATGCCGGTGCTTTGGAGATGGAGATCAAAAGCACAAGTTCATGGCCATATCATGTCACTTATGATTTGCATGTGATGTTAATCCTTTTATGCATCTTATTTTGCTTAGGACGACGGTAGCATTATAAGGTGATCCCTCACTTAAATTTCAAGATAAATTGTGTTCTCCCCGAGTGTGCACCGTTGCGAAAGTTCGTCGTTTCGAGACACGCCATGATGATCGGGTGTGATAGACTCCACGTTCACATACAACGGGTGCAAGCCATGTTGCACACGCGGAACACTCGGGTTAAACTTGACGAGCCTAGCATGTACAGACATGGCCTCGGAACACAAGAGACCGAAAGGTCGAATATGAGTCATATAGTAGATATGATCAACATGAAGATGTTCACCATTGAAACCACCTCAACTCACGTGATGATCGGACTTGAGTTGGTGGATTTGGATCATGTTACACTCGAATGACCGGAGGGATGTCAATTTGAGTGGGAGTTTTTTAAATAATATGATTAACTAAACTCATTATCTAGAACAATAGTCTAAGTTGTCTTTGCTGTATTTATGTTGTAGATCATGGCTCGCGCAGTAGCACCCCTGAATTTTTAATGCGTTCCTAGAGAAAGCTAAGTTGAAAGATGATGGAAGTAACTTTGTGGACTGGGCCGGTAATCTAAGGATTATCCTTACGGCTTCCCAGAAGGCTTATGTCCTTGATGCACCGCTTGGTGATCCACCCGCTCCAATTGAGTCTCTAGACGTTGTGAACGCCTGGCAGGCTCGTTCTGATGATTACTCAATAGTTCAATGTGCAATGTTGTATGGCTTAGAACCGGGACTTCAAAGACGTTTTGAACGTCATGGAGCATATGAGATGTTCCAGGAGTTGAAGTTTATCTTTCAGAAGAATGCCCGGATCGAGAGATATGAGATCTCCGATAAGTTCTATACTTGCAAGATGGAGGAGAACGGGTCTATCAGTGATCACGTGCTCAGAATGTCTGGGTACTCCACCCGTCTGGCTGAATTGGGGATGCCCCTTCCGCCAGAGGCTATCACTGACAGAGTTCTTCAATCATTGCCACCTAGCTACAAGAGCTTCGTGTTGAACTATAACATGCACGGGATGAACAAGTCAGTCGCCGAGCTGTTTGCGATGCTGAAAGCCGCTGAGTCTGAAATTCAGAAGGAGCATCAAGTGTTGATGGTCAATAAAACCACTAGTTTCAAGAAAAATGGCAAGGGTAAGAAGGGTAAATCTAAGAAGGGTGGCAAAGCAGTTGCTGCTCCTGTGAAGAAACCCAAGGCTGGACCCAAACCAGAAACTGAGTGCTTTCATTGCAAGGGAACTGGACACTGGAAGCGGAACTGCCCCAAGTATTTGGCTGACAAGAAGGCGGCCAACAACAAACAAGGTATATATGATATACATGTTATTGATATGTTCCTTACCAACCCTCGTTGTAGTGCCTGGGTATTTGATACCGGTGCGGTTGCTCATATTTGCAACTCTAAACAGGAACTGCGGAATAGACGGAGGCTGGCGAAGGACGAAGTAACGATGCGCGTGGGAAATGGTTCCAAGGTTGATGTGATCGCCGTCGGCACGCTCGCTCTTCGATTACCGTCGGGATTAGTGATGAACCTAAATAAGTGTTATTTGGTGCCTGCGTTAAGCATGAACATTATATCTGGATCTTGTTTATTGCGAGACGGTTACTCATTTAAATCAGAGAATAATGGTTGTTCTATTTATATGAGTAATATCTTTTATGGTCATGCACCCAATGTGAGGGGTTTATTCTTATTGAATCTCGATAGTAATGATACACATGTTCATAACATTGATGCCAAAAGATATAGAATTGATAATGATAATACCACTTTCTTGTGGCACTGCCGTTTAGGTCATATTGGCGTAAAACGCATGAGGAAGCTCCATGCTGATGGACTTTTGGAGTCACTTGATTTTGAATCACTTGACACATGTGAGCCATGCCTCATGGGCAAGATGACTAAAACTCCGTTCTCTGGTACAATGGAACGGGCAAGTGACTTATTGGAAATCATACATACTGATGTGTGCGGTCCGATGAGTATTGAGGCGCGCGGTGGTTATCGTTACTTTCTCACCTTCACTGATGACTTAAGTAGATATGGGTATATTTACTTAATGAAACACAAGTCTGAAACATTTGAAAAGTTCAAACAATTTCAGAGTGAAGTTGAGAATCATCGTAACAAGAAGATTAAATTCCTACGATCTGATCGAGGAGGAGAATATCTGAGTTATGAGTTTGGCAGTCACTTAAGACAGTGTGGAATTGTTTCACAATTGACACCGCCTGGAACACCACAGCGTAATGGTGTGTCCGAACGTCGTAATCGAACCTTATTGGATATGGTGCGATCTATGATGTCTCTTGCCGATTTGCCACTATCGTTTTGGGGTTATGCATTAGAGACAGCTGCATTCACTTTAAATAGGGCACCATCGAAATCCGTTGAGACGACGCCATATGAACTTTGGTTTGGCAAGAAGCCAAAGCTGTCGTTTCTTAAAGTTTGGGGATGTGATGCTTATGTCAAAAAGCTTCAGCCTGAAAAGCTGGAACCCAAAGCGGAGAAATGCGTCTTCATAGGATACCCAAAAGAGACAGTTGGGTATACCTTCTATCTCAGATCCGAAGGCAAAGTGTTTGTCGCTAAAAACGGAACATTTCTTGAGAAAGAGTTTCTCTCGAAAGAATTGAGTGGGAGGAAGATAGAACTTGATGAGGTTGTTGAACCTTTACTTCAACCTGAGAGTAGCGCAGTGCAGAAAGTTGTTTCTGTGGAGCCTACATTAGCTGAAGAGGAAGTTAATGATGATGATCATGAAGCTTTGGATCAAGTTGCTATCGAACCTCGTAGGTCGACAAGGACGCGTACTGCTCCCGAGTGGTACGGCAACCCTGTCTTAGAGGTCATGTTGTTAGACAACGATGAACCTACGAGCTATGGAGAAGCGATGATGGGCCCGGATTCCGAGAAGTGGTTAGAGGCCATGAAATCCGAGATGGGATCCATGTATGAAAACAAAGTCTGGACTTTGGAAGTATTACCTGAAGGGCGTAAGGCCATTCAGAACAAATGGATCTTTAAGAGGAAGACGGACGCGGACGGTAATGTCACCGTCTATAAAGCTCGACTTGTGGCAAAGGGTTTTTCACAAGTTCAAGGAGTTGACTACGATGAGACCTTCTCACCCGTAGCGATGCTTAAGTCCGTCAGAATCATGTTAGCAATAGCTGCCTTTTTCGATTATGAAATTTGGCAGATGGATGTCAAAACAGCGTTCCTTAACGGTTACCTTAAGGAAGAGTTGTATATGATGCAACCAGAAGGTTTTGTCGATCCAGAGAATGCTGACAAAGTTTGCAAACTCCAGCGATCCATTTATGGACTGGTGCAAGCATCTCGGAGTTGGAATCTTCGTTTTGATGAGGTGATCAAAGCGTTCGAGTTTATACAAGTTTACGGAGAAGCTTGTATTTACAAGAAAGTGAGTGGGAGCTCTATAGCGTTTCTAATATTATATGTGGATGACATATTGCTGATTGGAAACAATATAGAAATGTTGGAAAGCGTGAAGGAATATTTGAACAAGAGTTTTTCAATGAAGGACCTAGGAAAAGCTGCTTTCATATTAGGCATCAAGATCAATAGAGATAGATCAAGATGCTTAATAGGACTTTCACAAAGCACATACCTTGATAAGATTTTGAAGAAGTTCAAAATGGATCAGTCCAAGAAGGGGTTCTTGCCTGTTTTGCAAGGTGTGAAGTTGAGTAAGACTCAATGCCCAGTGACTGCAGAAGATAGAGAAAAGATGAGTGTCATCCCCTATGCTTCAGCCATAGGCTCTATCATGTATGCAATGCTGTGCACAAGACCCGATGTCAGCCTTGCCATAAGTATGGTCGGAAGGTTTCAAAGTGATCCAGGAATGGAACACTGGACGGCGGTCAAGAATATCCTGAAGTACCTGAAAAGGACTAAGGACATGTTTCTCGTTTATGGAGGTGATCAAGAGCTCGTCGTAAAGGGTTACGTCGATGCAAGCTTTGACACTGATCCGGATGACTCTAAGTCGCAAACCGGATACGTATTTATTCTTAATGGGGGTGCGGTTAGCTGGTGCAGTTCCAAGCAAAGCGTGGTAGCAGATTCTACATGCGAAGCGGAGTACATCGCTGCCTCGGAGGCGGCGAAGGAAGGTGTCTGGATGAAGGAGTTCATGACAGATCTTGGAGTAGTGCCTAGTGCGCTTAACCCAATGACTCTGTTTTGTGATAATATTGGTGCCATTGCTCTAGCCAAGGAACCAAGATTTCACAAGAGGACCAGACACATAAAGTGACGTTTCAATTCCATCCGCGATTACATCAAGGAGGACGACATAAATATTTGCAAAGTACACACGGATCTAAATGTTGCAGATCCGATGACTAAACCTCTTCCAAGGGCTAAGCATGAACAACACCAGAACTGCATGGGTGTTCGATTCATTACAATGTAAATCACATAGTGATGTGAACTAGATTATTGACTCTAGTGCAAGTGGGAGACTGTTGGAAATATGCCCTAGAGGCAATAATAAATTGGTTATTATTATATTTCCTTGTTCATGATAATCGTTTATTATCCATGCTATAATTGTATTGATTGGAAACTCAAATACATGTGTGGGTACATAGACAACATTGTGTCCCTAGTAAGCCTCTAGTTGACTAGCTCGTTGATCAAAGATGGTTAAGGTTTCCTAGCCATTGACATGAGATGTCATTTGATAACGGGATCACATCATTAGGAGAATGATGTGATGGACAAGACCCAAACTACGAACGTAGCATATGATCGTGTCAGTTTATTGCTATTGTTTTCTGCATGTCAAGTATCTGTTCCTTTGACCATGAGATCATGCAACTCACTGACACCGGAGGAATACCTTGTGTGTATCAAACGTCGCAACGTAACTGGGCGACTATAAAGGTGCTCTAAAGGTATCTCCGAGGGTGTCTGTTGGGTTGGCATGGATCAAGACTGGGATTTGTTACTCCGTATGACGGAGAGGTATCTCAGGGCCCACTCGGTAATACAACATCACAATGAGCCTTGCAAGCAATGTGACTAAAGTGTTAGCCACGAGATCTTGTATTACGGAACGAGTAAAGAGACTTGCCGGTAACGAGATTGAACTAGGTATAGAGATACCAACGATCGAATCTCGGGCAAGTAACATACCGAAGAACAAAGGGAACAGCATACGGGATTAACTGAATCCTTGACATAGAGGTTCGACCGATAAAAGATCTTCGTAGAATATGTAGGAGCCAATATGGGCATCCAGGTCCCGCTATTGGTTATTGATCGTAGAGGTGTCTCGGTCATGTCTACATAGTTCTCGAACCCGCAGGGTCTACACACTTAACGTTTGGTGACGATTAGTATAGTTGAGTTATTTTGTTGGTGACCGAAGGTTGTTCGGAGTCCCGGATAAGATCCCGGACATGACGAGGATCTCCGGAATAGTCCGGAGGTAAAGATTGATATATGAGATAATGGTGTTTTGATCTCCGGAAGGGTTCCGGAATTCACCGGAAGGGGTTCCGGATGTTTACCGAAGTGTTCGGGTGCAGCAACACTTTATATGGGCCAAAGGGATAAAGCCCACGAGGTATTGGAAAGTGCAAAAGTAGTTTTGCTGCCGCGTAAGCGGTACTACCGCTTGGTGAAGCGGTACTACCGCTTGGTGAAGCGGTACTACCGCTTGTGTGAAGCGGTACTACCGCCCAAGCGGTACTACCGCTTGTGTGAAGCGGTACTACCGCTTGTGCGCGGCTGTGCACGGTTCGGCAGGGATCCGAGTTGGACTCTTTCCCTGCGGGCCAAACCGACCTTGTGCGGGCAAAACCGACCTGGAGGAGGCTTTTACTCCAAGTTTAGACCCCAAGGCTCAACATATAAATAGAGGGGCAGGGCTAGCACACGAGAATCATCAAGATTTCCCCAAGCCGTGTGCGGCAACCCTAACCCTCTAGTTCCTCCGTCATAATCTCCGTAGCGCTTGGCGAAGCCCTGCAGAGATTGTTCCTCACCACCATCACCACGCCGTCGTGCTGCTGGAACTCAACCACTACTTCATCATCGCTCGCTGAATCGAGGAGGTGAAGGCGTCATCAAGCCGTACGTGTGTTGAACGCGGAGGTGCCGTCCGTTCGGCGCTAGTACGTGATCGGATCGAGGGACGACTTGCGATTTGGATCGTGAAGACGTTCGACTACATCAACCGCGTTTCTTAACGCTTCCGCTTAGCGATCTACAAGGGTATGTAGATTCACTCTCCCTCTCGTAGATGCTCATCACCATGGATAGATCTTGTGTGTGCGTAGGAAAATTTTTGTTTCCCATGCAACGTTCCCCAACAGACCGTCATCACAAAGATATGGTCTATCAACCTGGCGAGAAGGCTTATCTTCGAGTCACGCCAATGAGAGGTACACACCGTTTCGGGATCAAGGGCAAGCTGGCTCCTCGATATATTGGTCCTTTCACTGTTCTCGAAAGGCGTGGTAAGGTGGCATATCAACTGGAACTACCGCCAAACCTTTCTCAGGTTCACGATGTGTTCCATGTGTCACAACTTCGTCGCTGCTTCAAGGATCCTATAAGAGCAGTGGATCATGATATGCTTGAGCTGCGACAAGACCTCTCTTACAAAGAGCAACCAGTCCGCATTCTCGATGAAACTGAACGTCGGACTCGTCAGAAGGTTACCAAGTTCTTCAAGGTGCAGTGGGCTAATCATTCTGAAGATGAAGCCACTTGGGAACGCGAAGATCATCTTCGTGCAGAATACCCCAGGCTCTTTCCTTCTACTTCTTAATTCTCGGGACGAGAATTCTTTTTAGTAGGGGAGAATTGTGACGCCCTGGTTTTGTGCTACAGTGATCTCTGTAATTAAGCTACAGTAATCCCATGCTTGTAATGCCACGTCACCACGTTTACTGTTGCTAATCTCGCGATGATTCAATCCCGTTCAAATTCAAATTTAAAATAAAGTCAAACAAATAAAGTTTTCAAATATCAAAACAAAAATGCTCAAAGTGTGGCAAATATTCTCTGGATATTTGTCATGTTGAAACCACATTTTTATAAAGTGTTTAAATGCACTAAAATATTTAAAACAGCAGCAAAACGATTAAATAAATGCCTTTTATATTTTATAAAATACTAGACTATTTTTATTTGGGGTTAAACCTTTTTGTGGCAGTGACATAATTATTAAAACTAAATTAGGGACTAGTTACATATTTTATAAATCAAAGTTTAAAAAGAAACTAAAACAAAACAGAAAAATAAATAAAAAGACAAAACAAAATTAAAAATAAAATAAAAACAAAAGCCCCCCCCAGGGTCCAACTGGGCCATGGCCCAGCTAGGCCAACCGGCCGGCCCAGCTGGCTCCTATATGGAGCCAGGGGAACCCTAGCGCCCCCAGGCCCCCTGCTCCTCCCGATTCCCCCCCCCCCCACGGCGTCGCGCGCCCCCTGCGCCCCCGACCCGATCTCCTCCTCCCCCCCCCGCCGACAGCTGGCGCTAGCCCGAGCCGCGCCCGGCCCCGTCCCCCCCCCCCCCCCCGACACGCCCCGCGGCCGACGCCGCCCGCCGCCGCCCGTCGCCCGCACCTCCTCGCTTGGACCGCCCCGCCGCCTCCCACCGACGCTCGCCGCCGCCGCCCCGGCCCGCGTCGCCCCGCCGCCCCGCCACCTCGCCGCGCCGCCGCCACAGGCGCCGCCTCGGCCCTCTCCCACTGTGAGCTCGCCCCCCCCTCCCCCCACCCCGACGACGGCAGCAGCCGGCCCGGCCCGGCCGAGCCGGTGTGCGTGCGTGCGTGTGTATGTATGTGTGTGTGTATGCATGTATGCATGTATGTATGTATGTATGTATGTATGTAGGTATGTATGTGCAGGTTTTTCCCTATGACAAACGGGACCCGCGCCTGTTAAAACGAAATTTATTAATAAAAAAGATTTTTTGTAAATAAATAATAAATAATATTAGTATTAATTAATTAATTAGATTAATTAATTAGTTAAACAGTAATTCCTATTGTTTTGGACAATTCGAATTTATTAATTAAAAGAATTTCAGAATAATGATAAATCTTTATTAATTAATATAAAATAAACCGTAGTCCGGATGAAAAAGTTTTGAAAATGAAAGTTGCTCAGAAAAATCCTACGGTTTCGAATACGCAGTCCGTTAGTCTGTCACGTGCTCCTAGCATAGCGAACATGGAACTTTTCCATCGTTTTCATCTGTCCGGTAAAAGCCAGAGACCTGGGAAATATCGTCAGATATTCTTCCGACCCGTCTGCGACGTATAATACTGCGTTAGTGCATGCCTAGCCCTGCATATTGCCATGTCATGCATCGTGTTGCATCTGTGCTTTATATTTATTGTTTCTCCCCCCTCTTCTCGCCGGTAGACCCCGAGACTGACGGTGCTGCCGGGTACGACTACACCGTTGACGATCAGCCTTTTGCCGCAGAGCAGCAAGGCAAGCAACCCCCCCTTGAGCATTCCGATATCGCCCATTCTTCCCTCTTATTCTTGCATTAGTTTTTGCTACTGTATTAGTTAGCTCCTATTCTGATGCATAGCCTGTTTTTTGATAAACTGCTACTATACCCGCAATCATATCAACTGCTTAGTATAGGTTGATCAGTGAATCCCCAGTGACCCCTTAGTCCCAGTTGCCCCTGCTTCTTCATCGACGACTCGACGACTCGACGACTCGAAGACTCGGTCAACCGACCGACGAGCCAGGCCCCTCACCTCACCGCACACCCCTTAGTGTATGACTCTGCAGAGCTACTATCGAGTACCGGGGGTGACACCTCGTGAAGTACTCATGATGCTAACTCTGTAGTGCAGCTAGTCGGTCGTGGATATCGAGGGTGATTCCTCCTTCGCCACTCCCGACGATGACTCTGTCGTGCAACCCCTCAAGTGTGGGACCCTCGAGGGTGATTCCTCTAAGTCCACCTTGACAGTTTCATCGAGCGGGACCCTTTGAGGGTGATTCCTCAGGTTCCGTCTTGATGTTTTATACACACAGTTACTATGACCTGGTTACAGAAACATGTTGGTGATGGGTCGGCCCTGAGGGGTACCCACGGTTCGATGATGATGAGGCATGGACGGGCAGGAGAGGCCCTTGCCACACATCCTCGAGACGGGGCGACGGGTCCGCACTTCATGGGTCGCGCTTGCCCCGCATTTATAAAATGCTAATGGGTTGGGTATTTGATCTGAGTTGGTCGTTTGACCTATTACGCACTAACCTTCACGTGGGAAAGTTATGGGTACTTAGCGTCGTTGTATCAGCCGAAGCTCTTCGGACGTCAGCAATGGAGCGGCGCGTGCCCGAGTGGTCCGCAACGGCACTGCGCTTGTCATAAGGGGTGCTAGGAATGACCTCGGCCGCCTTCGCATCGTGCAGGAGTGCAAAGGGCGATTGGCCCATGACCCCTGCGCGCTTAGGATTTAGACCGGCGGGCTGGCCTCTTCGTTGAGCCTAGGTAGGGATACGACGTGTTGATGTCCCGAGGCCGGGCATGACCCAGGAAAGTGTGTCCGGCCAGAGGTATCAAGCGTGTTGGGTAATGTGGTGCACCCCTGCAGGGAAGAATTTATCTATTCGAATAGCCGTGTCCACGGTAACAGGACGACTTGGAGTTGTACCTTGACCTTATACAACTATAACTGTGACTTAAATTTGAAATGAATGTTGGCTCCGGGATTTCTTCCTCGCGGGGAGTCGAGGAAGAATCTCTGGGCGTGGTTACTTAATAAAATTGCTACAATAATATTGCTATATATGAGATACCAGTCTACTCTCTTCTAATGCTGCAAGATGCTGAAGATGCTAGTCTTCGATAGGACTAGGCCTTCCCCCTATTCTTGCTTCTGCAGTCAGTCCAGATATACCCCATTCTTTGATAATGATGCATACTTAGCATAGTTCTGATGTCAGTCTTGCGAGTACTTTGGATGAGTACTCACCGCTGCTTTGATTCCTCTTTTCCCCTCGATACGATTCTGCGTTCAGACGATGGAGCCCAGGAGATGGAGTATGCCGGAGACGACTACTACACCACCGCTGGAGCCTACTACTACGTGGAGAGTGTCGACGCTCAGGAGTAGTTAGGAGGTTCCCAGGCAGGAGGCCTCGCCTCTTCCGATCCGCCGCTTATGTTTGTGCTAGCCTTCTTAAGGCAAAACTTGTTTAACTTATGTCTGTACCCAGATATTATTTGCTTCCGCTGACTCGTGCTTGTCGAGCTTTGTATTCGAGCCCTCGAGGCCCCTGGCTTGTAATATGAAGCTGTATGACTTTAATTTGTGTCTAGTGTTGTGTTGTGATATCGATCAGTGAGTCCCTAATCTTGGTCGTACGCATTGCGTGTATGATTAACGTACGGTCGAAATTGGGGGCGTCACACCCTAGTAACCCCTGGCGTCTATATAAGCCTGAGGGTTTTAGATCATACAACACAGAAACTCATCTAAGGTTTTAGCTAGTCGATCTCGAGGTAGATCAACTCTGTAACCTTCATATCATCAATATAATCAAGCAGGACGTAGGGTTTTACCTCCATAGGAGGGCCCGAACCTGGGTAAACATCGTCTCCTTCGTCCCTTTGTTACCATCGATCCTAGTCTCACAACTCAGAACCCCCTACCCGAGATCCGCCGGTTTTGACACCGACACCAATTACTATAAAACACAAAAAGTCTATCAAATACACTTTTTAAACAAATGCCAAATATGACTTTCCTTTTTCTTTTATAAGAAAACTTACCCGAAGGGGAAAGTAAAAAAGTCGTCGAAGGGGCACCTCCTTGCCTTATCTTGGCCGAGGGGCTCGGACCACAAGGTAAACTCTACATCTTTGTTGAAAATCGCTGAGGGTATGGCGATAGTTTGGAGATGGTGATGAATGCTTCACTCCTCTTCGGTGCATAGATATGCATGAGCAAGAGAGCGAGAGTGGTGCTCAAGAAGCGACAAAGCTGGACAAGTGCGGTGCTCACGAAGCGAGGGCGACAATTGAAAAGGACAATGGAGTCGTCATTCAAAGTATGTGTAAAAATGTTGGGAAAAATAAGATGTTGCTGTATTTTGATCAATATTGTCGCCTTTTCATGTGGTCTTTATCAGCAACTCCACAACAAAATGAGTAATCTAACACAAACTATACACTTTTTATCAAAAAAGTTACAGGACGCAAAAAAAAATCCAAAAACCATTTTTTTTAAACAAATACTCCCTCCGTTCTAAAATAAGTGTCGATGATTAGTACAAAATTTGTACTAGTTTAGTATAAAATCTGCGATACTTATTTTGGGACGGAGGGAGTAGTACATAATCTATTTTTCTTTTACATTTCATGGTATATGACATGTTGGGCCCACATGTAAGCCCAACCAGCAAAGCATCCAACGCCGTGTGATGTAATCTTCTCCGGGCGACGAGGAGAGTGAGACGATCCACTCGCTGCCAGAGCCAGAGGATAGGCAGCATTGCACGACGGCCATGTCGTCCTCGCCTCTGACCGCCACGCCCACCCCTCTCCTTCCCGCCAAATCCAAGACCCCGCCGTCGCACCACCCGCTCCTCCCCCACCTCCCGCACTGCACGAGCCTCCGGGCGCTCGCCCAGCTCCACGCCGCCGCCGTCAAGTCCGGCCTGGGCGCGCACCCGGCCTTCGTCACCAGGCTCCTCACGCTCTGCACTGAGCAGGGCACGGCCCCGGCGCACCTCGCGTACGCCTGCCAGGTGTTCGACAGAATCCCCAGCCCCGGGGACGTCGTCTGGTACAACACGCTGCTGCGCGGGTACGCGCGCTCAGCCGCCCCGCACGCCGAGGCGGCGCGGGTGTTCGCGCGGATGCTGGAGGAGGGCGTGGCGCCGGACACGTACACGTTCGTGTCGCTGCTCAAGGCGTGCGCAGCGGCCCGGGCCGGGGAGGAGGGCCGACAGGCGCACGGCGTGGCCGTCAAGACCGGCGCCGCGGACCACGAGTACGTCCTGCCCACGCTGATCAACATGTACGCCGAGTGCGGGGACGCGCGGTCCGCGCGCGCCATGTTCGTCAGGGTGCCGGACGGGGACTGCGTGGTCTCGTACAACGCGATGATCACCGCGGCCGTGAGGAGCAGCCGGCCCGGGGAGGCGCTGGTGCTATTCCGGGAGATGCAGGCCAAGGGGCTCAAGCCGACGTCCGTGACGCTGACCAGCGTGCTCTCGGCGTGCGCGCTGCTGGGCGCGCTCGAGCTGGGGAGGTGGATCCACGAGTATGTCAGGAAGGTAGGGCTTGACTCCCTCGTGAAGGTCAACACCGCGCTGATCGACATGTATGGGAAGTGTGGAAGCTTGGAGGATGCCATTGCTGTGTTCCAGGGTATGGAATCAAGAGATAGGCAAGCTTGGTCTGTAATGATCGTGGCGTATGCCAACCACAGCTACGGCAGAGAGGCAATTTCGCTGTTTGAAGAGATGAAGAAGCAAGGGATAAAGCCTGATGCTGTTACATTCCTAGGTGTGCTCTATGCCTGTAGCCATTCTGGCATGGTGAGCGAAGGGCTACAATACTTCGACAGCATGAGAGAGTATGGTATCGTTCCTGGGATAAAGCACTACGGTTGTGTGACTGATTTGCTAGCCCGATCAGGTCAGCTTGAAAAGGCTTACAAGTTCATTGATGAACTGCCGATAAAGCCCACCGCCATCTTATGGCGGACGTTACTTTCTGCCTGTGGAAGCCATGGAGCTGTTGATCTTGGAAAACGTGTCTTTGAGAGGATTCTTGAGCTGGATGATACTCATGGTGGTGACTATGTAATATTCTCGAATTTGTGCGCCAACACTGGGAAATGGGAGGAGATGAACAGGGTAAGGAAGCTGATGAATGAAAAGGGGGTGGTAAAGGTGCCTGGCTGTAGCTCAATTGAGATAGATAACAGGGTTCATGAGTTCTTCGCAGGAGATGGAAGACACCCACAATCACAAGATGCACGCCGAATGGTTGATGAAGTGATTGAGCAGCTCAAACTTGTTGGTTATGTCCCTAATACGTCTCAGGTCTTCCATGTTGAAATGGGCGAGGAGGAGAAGGCCACAAGCCTAAGATACCATAGTGAGAAGCTGGCGATTTCTTTCGGGCTTTTAAATACATCTCCAGGAACTACTCTCCGTGTTGTCAAGAACCTTCGTGTATGTCCAGACTGTCATTCGATGGCAAAGCTTGTCTCTATGCTCTTTAATAGGCGGATCATACTCAGAGATCTAAATCGTTTCCACCACTTTGAGGATGGGGTCTGCTCTTGTGGAGACTACTGGTAGATTTTAGGAACGCGATTTTTGTACCACAGATGCTCTATCCTTACTGTGTCCATTCAGGTATGGTCAACTTGTATATGCATGTGAAACTAACTGATAATTGAAGACTATTTTTAAATACTGATGACACTGAACAATAATAACTAACCCAAGTTTGTTACTGGATCTGTACCGTTTAGGCAAATGCCATAACTTCCTGACTGGCTGGATCGCATGTTTTACCATGATCCTTGCAGAGCATTACTATCTGTTATAGGTAGTGCATTAGTGTGCGCAAATGACCTCCTATGTTATTGTCAAGATTCTAAAAAAGCAACGCTATTAATGTAATTGATCCATGAGTACTGCTTCTTAGCATGAATGTAATTGATAGCTAACATGGGAGTCTGTATGCAGTTTATAGTCCTTTAAGAGCTGTAACAATCCCTGCTATATATTTTCTTCTCTCTTTGTTCCTGTTTCGATGGCGCTTTAAACTTGGTTGTACCCGACTGTTTATTTCCTCTTTACAATGAAAAGATGTACACCCTCCGATCCGAATTAATTGACGCAGCCTCTATACAATGTCCATTGTACATTGTATAGAGGCAGCATCAATTAATTTGGATCGGAGGGAGTGCAACACTTGTGGTGTTGAGAAAAAAAGAGTTTCTTAGTTGTGATTTTTTTCTTGCAAAATCATGTAGCTTATAAAAGCTGTTTAGTTAATTTGACAATCATACTATGGTCACCTTATTTATTGTTCATTGAACGCAGTTCCAGCTTTTTTGAATTGAATGCATTTCTTTGATAGTTTGTCTTGCTGCAAATGCAGTTCGTACTAGTCATGGTATGGGGTTTGGGTTCCAGGACACCTTTTCGCCAAATTCTGTAGAGCCTGTGAAGATGTGAACTCAATGCATTTTGCGCAGCAAACTTGTCAGTTAATGGATATCCCGCTCATTTTTACCATTTTTACATCCCCACTTGATGATGCACAACAGCAATTTAAAATCTTTTCCTGCCACCTTATTTCTTCTTACTAACATATTATGCCAAACCCATAAGCCCAAATAGGTGATTCTGATGATGTTAGTTTGTTCATTTCATGATTGTTGTCACTCAGTTTCCCAAAGTTCATATTTTCCTGATGTATAATGATAAAACCATGCCATCTGGACCTTAAAATGTTACTAATCTTATTTTGTTGTTAGCACTATCACTCTTGCCCATGTCAGGAGAGGAAAGGCACGTCAAAAGAATGAGAAAAAGCAGATGTTTTGTCACTTTATTTTTATGAATAATAGGTATTCTACAGATTAACTCGATGATTTGCTCCAACTGACCAGATCCATACTAGCAATGCAGGTCAGCACCGTGCCTTGCTGTGGAGTTAGATCATATCTTACACGGGACATTTATCAGATTATAGAAGTAGTCATAAGTTAAAATGTTTCCAAGTAATGGAAGACACTAGTTTTTTTGGTACACAACTCTGTCCCTAGGAAGGTCATCTGCCTGACACAAGCAATATGAAGTCTTGTGAGTAAGTAGTCGTTTCATTGTCTGTACAATGTGGTTGAGCCTTTGATCCTTGATAGCCCAATTGTTAGAAAAATGTGGGTAGTGCAGATAAGCTGTATAGAGCAGAGTCACGCAGACTGTTCGGTCTACGGAAGATGGTGTCATGTCACTGAAAATACATATAAATGTGTCTAGTCAATAGTGCCTTAGTTAATTGGCAATGAAAGTTGAAATAGACTGGCTGCTCCATTATAGCGCTGGAGGTTAAAATGTTGCAAAATTCTGACTGCAATGCAGATTCAGTAAATTTTGATGACATATCTAGTAGGACCATTGGACAATCTGCATATCTTTATCTCTATATGATGCTAGATTATTTGAAACCTGATTTTATAGTCAACATTTGCTATGTAAGTTACTAAGTTGGTATTGCATAAGTTGATTGGTTCCCCTTGTACTATTCAGGTGAAACTGGAGCATGTTCTATAGTCTACTTGTGTAGTATCACTGTTACACTCACATCCCATGGTTGAATTCATTGTATTTGTACTTTGTAACATTTCTGGCAAGGCGATTTTGTGATTTTTCCTGTGCTCACTGGAACTCATAGGAGATTAGGACATATGCAGAACTTTTTGGTAAACCTAATCTTCTACTGAATGAAATCAACACTTCATCATATACTGTGCCTTTAAGGTTCAGTTTGGTCATATATCTCTTTCTTGCATGTGCTGTCCTAATAAAACTCGTGGTATCTCCTACCAGTACATGTCTAAGAATAGTCATAACTGAATTAGATCTCAGACCCCATGTTCCTGCTACCAGCATAGAATAGTGTATCAGTTCGGCTTCATCATTTCTATGTTATGTCATAAATAGGGTAGCAAACCACGTTGTTTAGATGACTGGAATGAATGCTTGCCAAATCAGCCACCATTTATGCATCCTGAGATATGTTTAGATTGCCGTGCTTCATTTAACTTGGTAGACTGACCTTGGCGTATGAACATGACAATGCATTAGGTTACCTGCTATCTTGGGGGATTTGATTATCACAGGTTTTGTCTGCACCTTCATGAGTGGTTACTTAAACAACGAGGTAAGAACGCCATCACCTCTCTTTATCAATTATTCTAGGGCAAGTTGCATGTTTTACTTGGTCCAGCAGCTGTTTTAGTCATATCCATAGCCACATTTTCTTTTTCCTCTTCCATTATCTGGAAATATGTTCAGTATTTGCCTCGTTAACATACGCCATCTTGTCATTAACTTAACCCATCAATGATGAAAAGGTCAGTTATGCCATCCTGCATACCACTAAGTTTCATGTGTTTTATTTCGATTTCTTGTAGCTATGTTCTCCAGTCGTACCATACATGTTCTTGCCACCATACATACAGTTCCCATCGCTGTTGCCCGTCTCTGAAAATTGGTTGACATACTGTATTATATACGTAATTGATAGACTTTGAAACAGTACACCGTAATCTTTCAGTTATCTGAGCTTAGTGGGTTGCTGTGTGTGACAGGGTCAAGGTGCAAAGTTCACATGGGTCTGGTGAAACCATGAAGCCGTCTTGTTCGAGTGGATTGCGGAAAGGAACCCGGGCCTGCCTGGAGCCAGCAAAGAGGAGGGGTAGAAGAAGCTTCTTGCCCTTTGAGTTGATCAACCAACGAGTAAAAGAAACCCCCTCTTTGCAGCTGGAACCCATGAACGGTACTCGCCTTTTATTAATTCCTCTCTGACCAATCGTTATCAAATGCGTTTGTGCCATTACTGTTCATAGTTTGGTGGCTAAGAATCTTGGCTTACTTTATTGTCTACGTTTTCCATTACTTGCTCCGTCCTCTGTTTTTGTAGCTCCCTTTTTTCGACAAGGACATCCATATCCTTTTGAAATGGAGCTCTTTGGCAGTGTTTGATATCTGAGCTGCCAGATGGCATGATATTATGTGCTTTTCATAAATCCCTAGGGTTCGTATGTTTAACACTTTAGGTTAATTAATTTAGCCGAGCAGTCGTCTTTTAAACCTTTACAGAGAAAAACAGTGACACACTCCCTCTTTTCCCACTTTTAGCAGTGGTCCTAGGTCCTAACAACTAATCCTGAACTGAATTCTGACATATCATGGCCCCTCAACTAACTGCATCCCAGATCGGTCCAACTAATAACTACACCACGTATTTGCAGAAGTCGCCACACTGCTAAGTTAGTTAGTACTCCTTCCGATCCCAGCGACAATTAATATGGATAGGAGGGAGTGCTGCATTATTTCCATATGATTATGTAACACCAGATTGTTAAATAGAAATTGTTTCCTGAAGTGAGGAAGGAACAGGTACAGAACACTGAAACGATTCTTTGCCTCCAGTTCAGTTGAGTTCTACAGAGAAAATCTACCAATCCATTATTGTTGCTTTTGTTTCAAAAAATAAATGTTACATTATATACCATGTGTGTGCATTTTTACCCTTTCTCATCACGGCACAAAGGCAGCAAACAGTTACAGATTGCAGTATTGCCGTCTGCCGCGTATCAGTACATCGGCGGTGGAGGCGCATACATTGGCGGTGGCGACGATTGCCCGTGCGCGGCACACTGTGCCGGCGGCCGGTGGAGGAACTCGATGCACTGATCGCCAGGCCGCTGGTCGGGGCGTCCGGCGATGCAGTTCTGCCGGTCGTCGATGTGGGGCAGCTCCAGGCACCGGTGCGGCTCGCCGCAGAAGAAGTTGTGGGAGTAGGTGAAGTTCTTGAGGTTTGGTAGCGTGCAGATGCTCTCGGGGATCTCGCCGGCGAGCATGTTGTTCGCGACGTTGAGCTGCTCGAGGGCGTGCATGTTGCCGATGGTGTCCGGCAGCTTGCCGACGATGCCGTTGGAGCTGAGGTCGAGCACGGTGAGCTTGTCCAGCTTGCCGATCTCCGGCGGGATGCAGGAGGAGATGCCGCTGTTGAGGAGGATCAGCTCGTTGAGCGTCCCGGCCATGTCGCCGATGCTGCTGGGCAGGCAGCCCCCGACCCGTGGCAGGTTGGCCAGCACGATCACCGACGCCGTGGAGCTGCTGAAGTTGGCCGGCAGCGTGAACTCGAAGTTGTTGTTGTTGATGAAGAGCGCGTCGATCTTCTTCTCGAAGATGGCCGCCGGCACCTCGCCGCAGAAGTTGTTAAACCTTCAGAGACGCCATGGACAGCCAGTGGAGTTGTTAAACCTCTGACCTCTGTGCGGTGCAGGACCGGAGGTGCAGGATGATGATGATGTGCGCGTGCGTGCGTACCTGATGTCGACGTACTGGACGTTGGGGAGGCAGAGGAGCTGGGAGGGGAAGTTGCCGGTGAGCTGGTTGTTGCTGACGTCGATCTCGTGGAGGAGGTGGAGGGAGCGGAGCGCCTCCGGGAGCGCGCCGCAGAAGCGGTTGGAGTTGAGGTGGAAGACGGCGAGGTCGGAGAGGAGGCCCAGCTCCTCCGGCAGCGTGCCGGCGAGGTCGCCGTGGTTGAGGTCCACGGAGGCCACGGTGCGCGCGCAGGGGTCGTCGGGCGCCGTCGCGCAGTAGACGCCGTGGTAGCTGCACACGTCGGGGCCGCACCAGTTCTTGGTCATGTTCTTGGGGTCGTCCGTGATGGCCCGCTTCAGCGCCTGCAGCGCCACGTAAGCCTTCTCCAGCCGCGAGTTGTTGGTCGCCGGCGCCCCCACCGGCTGCGACGCCGCCAGCAGCATCGGCGACGCCACCACCACCAGCGCCAGGAACGCCGCCGCCGCCGTCGTCGACCCCATCGTCGCCGTCACTCACAGGTAATGGAACGTTGTTGGCTGCTTCTTTCCTTGGGATTTGTGTTCTAGCATATGTCTTGCCGTGCGTTCAATTCGGCTTATATAGCCGGCCGGCGCCTTTCTCCGCTTATTATTCCTTGGGTGTTCGTTGGTGGCGAGTGCATCGTTTGTTCATGTCCGCTTTCTTTCTTTGTTTCTATCAGAGTATAGGTCGGTTACGGATAGTATATCCAGGTTTGGAATTGTAATCTATTTCTATTAGTCTTGGAGATCAAGTTTTGTAATCTATATAAACAGCCCTTCGAGGCCCCAATCAATACAGTTATTATTCTCCAATTATCATGGTATCAGACGCCTAGGTTTTCCGCACCTGCCATGGCACCGCCACCCGTGCCGCCGCCCCGGCCAACTCGGCCCCTCTTCTCCATGGCCGAGTTTCGCGCCGCCGGCGCCCCCTCTTCTTCTTCCTCCTCCACAACTACCCAAATACCTCCCCCTCAATTCTCAATTCTCTCCCTCGCCGACACCATTGCCGACGTCTCCCCCTTCATCCCGATCTCGTTAGATCTTGGCGCCCACAACTACTACCATTGGCGCCACCTCTTCACCATCCATCTCGGCCGCTGCGGCCTCCGCCACCACATAGATCCATCCTACCCTCCGCAGCACACCGATCATCGCTGGGTGAAAGATGATCTCGCCATCATCCAGTGGATTTACACACGCATCTCCACGGAGCTCTTCAATCTGGTCTCCTCCGACGACGCCACCGCCGCCGAGCTTTGGGCGTCCCTTCAGCAACTGTTCCAGGACAACTCCGATGCGCGCATCAACGCCCTCAACACCGAGCTCCGTACGATCATCCAAGGAGACGCCCCGGTCACCGTTTTCTGCCAGCGAATCAAGGCGATCGGCGACGAACTCCGTGAACTCGGCGATCACGTCGACGATCGCGCCCTCATCAACGCTCTCCTCGTCGGCCTCGGCGAGCAGTTCGAGAAGCAGCAGTCCTTCATCCCCATGCTCAAGCCCTACCCCACCTTCAAGGAGGTTCGCTCTCTCCTCCAGCAAGAAGAGAAGAATCAAGCTCGCAAGGCGCAACGGCCACCGCAGGTGTTTCACGCTGCCGCTCCTGCCGCTGCTGGGCTTGCCGGGGCCGGTCTTGCCGGGGTCGGGCTTGCCGGGGCCCCGCCTGGCGTGCCGCGCCAATCTGCCGCACCCTCCCCTCCTACCGCGGCGGCAGCAGCTACTCCACCGCCCCAAAGCTAGCGCCCGAGCCCGAACTACCGGGGCAAGAATCCGATCTACCGGCCCCCTGCATCTCGCTCTGCCGGCACTGCCCAAGCTCCGCCATCGGCCTCTCCATCGCCACCGGCTCCCTCGACATGGCAGCCTCCGCACGATCCCTGGACTGACCTTGTTCAAGCTTGGCCGATGCCCTGGCCGGCCTCTTCGCTGTACGGTGCCCCGCCTGCTTCCACGTGCACGTGGAGCCCTGGCCTTCGCCCGGCAACCGGCTCTCCTGGACTCCTTGGGCCCAAGTCGCCGGCGCATGTCTACACCGCCACTCCTACGCCACCTCCCAGCGCGCCAGGACTACCGCCACCGTACTACACCTTGCCGGCTTCTTACGGCACCTTGCCGGGTTTACCGGGCTTGCCGGCTTACGGCACCTTGCCGGCCCCGGCAATCTACTACCAGTCGCCGACTCTGCCCTACGCTCCCATGCACGCTCCTGGCCCCTCTGCTCCCCCACAACAGCCGGCCTGGGATCAAGCCGCCTTCATCAACGCCATGAACAACTTTACTCTCAATAACGAAGGTACGGATTGGATTTTCGATTCTGGTGCATCCTCGCATATGTCTTCAAATATGAATTTGCTGTCAGCTTGCTTTCCTTCTGTTTTTTCTACGATCACCATTGGTGATGGTTCCACCATACCTGTTTCCTGCAACGGTCACTCTTACATCCCTTCCTCTTTCGGCAATTTTCTTCTCCGCAATATTCTTGTTTCTCCTTCCCTCATCAAAAATCTTATTTCTGTTTGCCAATTTTGTATTGACAATCGAGTAATTTTGGCTTTTGACCCTTTTGGTTTGTCTGTGAAGGATCTGGCAACGGGGGAGGTACTCGCTCGGTACAATAGCACGGGCGATCTTTATCCGCTTCATGGCACACCTACGTCCACTCCCCGCGCCATGCTTGCCTCAGTGGACTTGTGGCATTGTCGTCTAGGACACCCCAATAAAACAACCTTGTCGTCTTTGCTGCAAGAATTTTGTATCCCTAGTTCTAGTATTCCTCATAATCCCTCTCTTTGTAATGCCTGTCAATGCGGCAAACATGTTCGATTACCTTTTGGAACCTCTACTACCATTAGCACTTTTCCTTTTGAATTAATTCGCTATGATTTATGGACTTCTCCCGTTCCTAGTGTCTCTGGTTACAAATATTATCTTGTGATTGTGGATGACTATTCTCATTATATTTGGACTTTTCCTCTCCGTGCTAAATCTGAAGTCCATGCCATCTTTCTCAATTTTCGACGATATGTTTTTACACACTTTGGCTTGCCCATTAGATTTATTCAATGTGATAATGGTCGAGAATTTGACAACACTCAAAACCGCAACTTCTTTCTCTCTCAAGGCATTCTTCTTCGTTTTTCTTGTCCTTATACCTCCCCTCAAAACGGTAAAGCTGAATGTTCTCTTCGCTCCATTAATGATATTCTTCGCACCTTGCTCCTACAAGCTTCTCTACCCTCTCGTTTTTGGGCCGAAGCCCTTCGCACTGCCACTCTCCTTCTAAATATTCGTCCAACTAAGACTTGTCCTCTTTATTCGCCTTTTCAATCTCTTTTTCTCTCTCATCCCGATTATTCTTTTTTACGTGTTTTTGGCTGTCTTTGTTTCCCGAACACTGCCTCTACCGCCTCCAACAAACTTGAACCACGTTCACTACCTTGCATTCATCTTGGTCTTTCTGATGATCACAAAGGATATCGCTGTTTTGATCCATCTTCTGGTCGCGTCCTTGTCTCTCGCCACGTCACATTTGATGAAAACTGTTTTCCTTATTCTGTCACTACCACCGCATCAATCCCTACCAACACCCCCTCTCCCGCGGCAAGACCGGCAAGCCTGGCACCGACACGACCGGCAAGTCCGGACACGGCAAGTCCGGACCCGGCAAGTCCGGCAAGCCCGACAACCACGGCACCGGCAGGCCCGGACCCGGCAAGCCCGTACCCGGCAAGTCCGGACCCGGCAAGTCCGGCAAGCCCGACAAACACGACACCGGCAGGCCCGGCAAGCCCGGAACCGGCAAGTCCGGACCCGGCAAGCACGGCCCCGGCAACCTCGGCCCCGCCAACCTCCCCACCACCACTACCACCCAACGCCGTTCCCATTCCACCACCCACTAATGATCACGTCATGTGCACCCGCGGCAAACGCGGCTTCCTTCTGCCCACCAAACGCCTCAACCTCACAGCCACCCCAACCCTTTCTCCTATTCCATCTTCTTACAAACGTGCTCTTCTTGATCCTCTTTGGCTCTCAGCTATGCGCGATGAGTTTAACGCTCTTCAGCAAAATAATACATGGACTCTTGTTCCCAAACCTCCTGGCGTTAATGTTGTTTCTGGAAAATGGGTTTTTCGTCATAAATTTCATTCTGATGGCACTCTTGCTCGTTACAAAGCCAGATGGGTGTGTCGTGGTTTCTCTCAGCAACGGGGCATTGATTTTGATGAAACTTTTTCTCCTGTTGTTAAACCCAGTACTATTCGCGTTGTTCTTAGTCTTACTGTTTCCTCCTCTTGGCCCATTCATCAGCTCGACGTTAAAAATGCTTTTCTTCACGGCACTCTTAATGAAACTGTTTATTGTCAGCAACCATCTGGTTTTGAGGATCCCTCTTTTCCCAATTCTATTTGCCTTCTTCACAAATCTCTTTATGGTCTTAAACAAGCTCCTCGTGCATGGTTTCAACGTTTTGCTGCCTTTATTCAAACAGTAGGCTTCATTCCCTCCAAATCTGATTCTTCCTTATTTATTTTTCGCTCATCTTCCCACACTGCCTATCTCTTGCTTTATGTTGATGATATAGTTCTCACGGCTAGCTCTGACTCTTTTCTTCAACATATAATCTCTTCTCTTAGTCATGAATTTTCCATGACTGATCTTGGTCCACTTCATCATTTTCTTGGCGTTACCGTTTCTCGTACAAAGTCTTCCCTTTTTCTCTCTCAACGATCCTATCTTTTAGACTTGCTTTCTCGTGCTGGTATGTCTGATTGTCAACCCACTCGTACCCCGGCTGACATTGGTGCCAAGTTGTCGGCTGATGGTGATCCTGTTTCTGACCCCACCTTGTATCGTAGCATCACCGGTGCCCTACAATACGCCACTCTCACTAGGCCCGACATTTCCTACTCCGTTCAACAAGCCTGTCTTTTTATGCATGATCCTCGTGCTCCTCATCTTGCTCACGTCCACCGCATTCTTCGCTATTTAAAAGGAACTCTTGATCATGGTCTTCTCATTAACTCCTCTTCTCCGACAAGCTTGACAGTTTATTCTGATGCAGACTGGGCAGGTTGTCCAGATACTCGACGGTCCACATCCGGATTTTGTGTTTATTTGGGTGATAATCTTGTTTCTTGGTGTTCTAAAAGGCAGGCAACAGTTTCCAGGTCTTCTGCTGAGGCTGAGTATAGGTCGGTTGCTCATGCTGTGGCTGAAGCGGTGTGGCTGCGTCAGCTTCTCGTGGAACTTCATCGCCCACTTGATCGTGCAACCATCGTTTATTGTGACAACATCTCTGCAGTATACATGGCTTCCAATCCAGTTCAGCATCGTCGCACCAAGCACATTGAGATTGACATACACTTCGTTCGCGAGAAGGT
Source organism: Elymus sibiricus (assembly GCA_039707655.1). NCBI lineage: Eukaryota > Viridiplantae > Streptophyta > Magnoliopsida > Poales > Poaceae > Elymus > Elymus sibiricus. The sequence continues at coordinate 442,198,198 of CM077671.1, forward strand.
GGCTCTTGGCGAAGTTCGTGTTCTTCATGTACCTACCAGCGCTCAATCTGCTGACATTTTCACCAAAGGGCTTCCGACTGCATCTTTCACCGACATACGCTCCAGTCTCAACATCGTTACTCCTGATGCTGAGACTGCGGGGGGGGGGGGGGGGGGGGGGGGATATTAGAGTATAGGTCGGTTACGGATAGTATATCCGGCAAGGTTTGGAATTGTAATCTATCTCTATTAGTCTTGGAGACCAAGTTTTGGAATCTATATAAACAGCCCTTCGAGGCCCCAATCAATACAGTTATTATTCTCCAATTATCAGTTTCTCCCTCTTTTATTTAATGATGATGTCAGGATATCATTGGCGGGCATCCATGCAAATGCAAAAAAAAAAATCAACTCCTCGGTTGACCGCTTCGTTTTCGTTTTCGTTTTCGCGATTTTGTTCATACTGCAATGATTTCGGGAGTGGGTGCAAATTGATCCGCGTGTTTTTTCCTGCCTAGCAAATTGACCTTCGCTGTCGTGTGCCTTTGTACCCGACTCCTTGGTCCTGAGGAGGACACGGTCAAAAGACCGATGCCTGCACCCAGTGACAAAATCCCACTCACCCTGTTCTTCAGAGTTAGTGGCGCCAACGGAGCACACGCATAAAAACTACTCTCTCTGTATCTAAATACTTGTCGTTGGGAAAAACTAGTACAAGTTCCCCCCGTGACAAGTATTGTGGTACAGAGGAAGTATCCTGCGTTTTGTCATTGATGGAATGCACGTTGGTGAGATGCCTTCCCTCCAAGTCGCTTTGCAACCTCCTTATTGCTCATAAAACTCCTTGTCTGCTATTGCTTAGCTTCATTCATTTTGCAGAATACCTTCGCTTCATCCATTAATTCCTCTTGCTTTTGGCCCATCATGTTTGTTAATGGAGATCTCACCAATTCACAAACTTCATTTCATTGCAACGATGTCGATATATCTATCCATCTATCTACCTATCTCGCCGGTCTTGATTATACATGCTAATCATCTTCTTTTCAGTGCTGAAATCAAATGATGGCCTGCCCTGAGGCAAAGTACTAGTACTATGATCCGTTCCTTTAATTAACTTACGAGAAAGAGGGAGAATTATTCCCCGTGTTTGTCGGCCTTCATTGGCTTTTGTGCTCATGTATATGCTTTGGATCGCCACCCAATCAGCGCAAAGCCACCGGAATTATATGTGTGGCCTGCACGAATGTTGACGAGGGGGGCTTCATCGATTCTTCCTGTGTGGAATAGTGCAGAGGCGCAACTTGTCTGGCCTTTTCGTCTTGCCTTCACTATTCGGTGCCGGTGGTCATCATTTTTAGCTACTGTTAGGAGTCTACTACTTCTGATAGGCATATAATATCTGTTATCCTAACCTTTTTTCCTTTGAAAATTAGTAATCTTTTATTCCACCCTAGGAACAATTCTTCCATTGACATATGGATTCTAACTCATAGTCAAAAAGACATGGGTTCCAACTGTCGTCCGAAAACGAATATCGGTAACCAAATTCGACGGGATTTGAGGATGGTTGACAATGCAAGATTATCCGTGTTCGGCTTAATGTTCAAACTCTTATCAAGGAATGGCCGGATACCCCTTTTAGCTTTCATCACAAGAAACTAGTGAACATTAGACCATACATGAAAGTCTACCAAGTAAGAGAGTAGGAACCGCAGTTGCTGTACTGAAACTATGGGAATTATCATAGTTTAGTGGTGAGGTCACGTCTGGCCCATCTGCAGTTTTCTAACACCACGAACTGAAAACCATCGTCAGGTAGCTGTCACGCTCGATCCAAACGTAAACAAAGAATCACCACAAAATAGAATAGAAACCCAAACAAATTAAGAGAATATCTACTAGCAGGAACCATAAATCACAGGGAATATATAATGGCTGAAAAAATAGCACTCTTGTCTGTTGATGCAGGGTAGCATACATATACTAGTAGATTGGCCTGCATGAGAATCTCTGTTCCAGATGGTGACTGATGTCGTAATGCAACCATCTCCATTAGTTAATCGCATCCTAGCTAATTGTGTTTTCGCTCTTCGATCGCTGCGATTTGCTCTTAGTCTCGCATGATTCTGCGGTTTCGTGTGCCGCGGGAACCTCGACGTCACGCCCCGGTTCCGCACCGGATTCTGACGTGACCGGCGGCTGGCTGCTGCTGCTAGTCGTCGCGGGCCGGCAGAGGCATCAGGTGGCACGTCGGGCTCCCTGGATCGGCCGTTGGTGAGGGTGAGATGAGATGCTAAGTTGCTAACTCGTTTTCCCTAATGATTTGTGATGCATTGTATATTAATCTGCCTATGATTTAAGATCACTTTAACTATTATATTTTGGAAAAGGTCCACGGGGGGCTTAAGCTCACCTGACCGCTTTGATTATATGCAGTGTCTTCAACTACATGTCGTAATCCAGTACCGGTTCCTGATCGGTTGAACATCCTTTGCCGGGCTTGATTAACACAAGAATCTTGTGTATTTTCCAATATAATATTTGTTTTTTTAACTTGAGTTTAAATTATCATTTAAGCAATTGCATGTTAAGTGTTTGACATGATCATTTCAGCCAATTTGCTCCCTGTTTCAATTGATGTATTATCTTCTCATGTCTGCTGCATGTTTTTTTGACCAAATAATACCCACAATGCTTAATTATTCAAAGGGGTGCCATCATTGGGGATGATTCTCTTCATGGGAACTAGGCAACTATAGCTATGGCATGTGGTTGTTTAACCTAAATGTTGTTGGGTGATGGGTCATCTAGATTCTGAGGTGTATATGCTCCTTTGCTCATTTAATATGTAATATCACATTTGACATGTATGTCTGGACAAGAAAATTCTAAAATTTATAGTTGTACAAATGCAATACCTAGTTCCCCCCCTTTATCCTGTATAAAGTTAAGCTTAAATACTCGTTCATACGCGGAGCTATGTTTTTTCCTTAGAAAAGGAGATTGAAACTTCTGCCTCTGCACCATTGCGATGCACACATCTATATTTATTTAAAATGCAAGTAACATCATGCAATATCCAGTACAACACAAACACACCAAGGAGAAAAAAAAAGCACAAGCAGCATAAAGAGGGAATATATGTGCACACACACAGTATATTATTGGACTGTCATCCAAACAGTTGAATGTATCCCGTGCGACGTCTCCCATTGGTTGCATCCAAATGCTATAGGCTTTTGCACGTTCACACTTTAAAGTAAGGACCACACACAAATTCATCATGTATCTCGGAAAGTTCATATATAGGTTTTGAGTTGAAGAGAGCATGATTTAGACTTACTCCCACTTTGAACCAATGGCGACTCCAGGTTATAAGCTGACAGATCGGGATGTATCCAGTGCACCCATCCATGTAGTGCCACCGATGCACTAGATGACGTAGCACATTTTAAAATGTTTGACAAAAAATAGGAAAGAAAATCTAGCACATTAACACAATATCAATGTATGTTGTCACAAAATTTCATATCAAAGTTTGAAACATCGATCGAGATACAAAAATGAAAAATTTGACATCAATGTGATAATGGGTCAAATCTAAAGCCAACTTATTTTATTATTCAGTATTGAATTTGTTATTTCTGTTATCCGAGCTATGTTTCAAATGTGCACCAGCACACTTGTGTGAATGTGCTAAGTTTTTTCAGGTTTTTAGAACATTCTAAATTGTGCTACGGGAGTACGATGCACCACCAGATATTCTCCCAACAGTTGGTGGCTTAAAAAGGGTTTTAGGTTAGGAGAGAGTAAGTTTTTGATGCTCTAACATTGTTGTCCTAAAATCGAAACTTCAACTAAAAACACATAAATTCATTGCACATTTTAAAATCTAGTATGAAATGTTGCACAGTAAACATGAAGCAGGAAAGTTAAACACTATCACTCTCATAGATCCCTAGCAAGACATTGCGATAAACCTAACTCTACAATAGTCGTCAAAGTCACCGTGGGATGAGATTTCCACCACTCCGGTGCCGAAGGGGCCGGCCTCGTGGTCATTGGCGGTAGATGGCTTCACCTCCTCGTTGAAGAACTCCATCTCGAGATGTTCGAACAACTCATCGACCTCGACTTCGATCCTGCGATCCTCCTTCCCATCTTGTAATTTCTTGTGTTGTGCCTCCTCCTTGAAATATGCAATGTTCTGCGCGAGGAGCTCCAGACCGGCGTCGACGAGCTTTGCTATGTAGAGCACATCGTTGGCCTCTGGCTTGGTGGTGCTCCTTCTCCTCACGGGACAATGATCGGAATGGAAGGGATGAGGAATTCCACGTACTCAGCCTTCTCGGGGAAGTTGAGCACCGCCCGGTTCTGGCCGTACCAAAGCGTGGTCGCGTCGTAGGCCCGCGCGGCCAACTCCGCGGTGTCAAAGGTGCATACTAACACTATACATGGTTTCAACCGTGGTGCCGTTCATCGTTGCTTTGAGATTTGTGCTATATTTTAGGAAAATGCATGATGCATATGATTGGAAGCGGAAGCCAATGTAAACCTTGTATCTCTCTCTCACTAAAAAATAGTATAGGGCGTGTTTGGTTGCATTAGTGAACAGTAGCTGCATTGCATACACATCTCAACCCAGCCTGGTTGAGCAAAAACAGCCCCAAATGCGCCATCTGCAAGTTGTTTGGTTGCCTGCATCTAGGGTCCCTACATTAGGTAATACGCAAGTGCACTTTGTTTGGTTGCCTGCATTGGCCCAAGCGGCACATGGACAAGGTGTTTGGTTGCATACGGCGTACATGGTGTGCTTACCTTGTAACCTAGTTGGTGAGCTTACCCACAATGAGCACACCTAGCACACCAACGCCACAGCACAGCAATGGCGATGAACTGGGCGAAGATGATGAAGTTCTTCAGCTTCAGCCCAAAGTGACGATCCGCCTTAGCACCTTCCACTTTGACACCTCCAACCTTGCCACTGCCAACACTGATGCCTCCGTGCTTTCACACCCAGTTGGAGTAAGCTTGTTCTGCTGCCTGCCTAGTCTTGAACCCTCTATGGCTGCTGTTGCTATACGATGCCACTTGTGCACTGGCTTCTTCCCATGAACTGTAAACCCCTGGAGCCTTACCGATGAACACTTATGAGGATATATTCACGAAATATGATGATTCTGCTTGCTTAAGCTGGAAAGAAATATTGAGCCTCGTTGACAAATATCATAAGGTGAATTCATTCCTAGTTGAACTTATTACTTTGATTCGAAAGAACTTTATACTGCCTAAATCCTTGTGTGTATGTATCGTTAGGTACATTGGAGAGGAAGGCATGGCACAAGGGAACAAGGAGGCATTGCAGCAAGGAAGGGAGGAAGACCCTGCAGTTTCCAGGGCGGTAGTACCGCCCCACACAAGCGGTAGTACCGCTTAGCGGTAGTACCGCCCCAGTACTACCGTCCTAGTACCGCTTAGGAAACTTCTTCTGGAATCCAAGCGACCCCAAGCGGTACTAAGGCGGCACTAAGTATTTTTAGAGCGGAAGTACCGCTTAGGAGCGGTAGTACCGCTTGCTATAAGCGGTACTACCGTGCTGCCTGCGCGCAGACTTTGGGGCTGACGGCCCGTGTACCCCTTCAATCTATCTTAGGATATAAATACCCTTCCTTAGGGTTAGTTAGAGGCAGACCACGTTTAAGATAAACCCTAGTTCTTGAGATTGCTTGTAAGCATTCATCTTGAATCCTCATCTCCAATTCGTATCGATCTGGAGATCATATACTGCAAGTCAAGTGTAATCTGCTGTTCCATTGGGAATTAGTATATTGCAATTATACCGTTTCGTGGTCGAAGGCTACGTGCGCAAGTGTGTGACGTTGTGAATATCCAAAGGATTGAGACCTTTTGCATTGGCATCAGGGATCAAGCGAGGGAGAGTTCATCGGCGACATACAAGTTATCTATCATCTTCATCATCACCACCGCCGCTTACTGAGAAGATCGGGACACCCCATATCAAACACGGCATACCACTTGCCCTAGCAATGCACAAGAGCAAGAGTTGAAGCAGCAAATCAATGGAGCAGACAAGTAGAAGAGTAGAAGTAAAGCATGCATGATCATACGGCATAGCAAGTTCTACCTAGCACTACCATGGTGTTATCCTACCACCACATCCAAAAGAGGGTGTCGTCCTACCACCGCAAGTTCACCATCATCGTGAGGGGTTAGTATATACCACCTCACCAAAATATACAGACCATCAAATAGTTTTCCAGCCCTAGCTACACAAAATGTACGTCGTCATCTTCTTCGTCGTCGCCACCGCCATCGCCATCGGGGATCATGCACGCTCACAGGCAGCACTACTCTAGTAGTAGTGCTTGCCCAGCCAGCTCCTGAGCCACAGCACCCTGTGAGCTTCTGCCATGGCAACGAACCCAACACCCTGGGCCTTGTTGTCAAGCAGGTGGCTGAGAGCTGCCATGAGAGCCTCGTCGCTGAAGCCACCCTGGGTCATGACAGCGCCATACAGGTCAGGGTGGACGTCGAGGGGCTTGCACTCCCTGATGGTTGTTGCCACCTCCTTCACCGCCTCAGTCATGCTGCAAAAGACATTGATCTCCTCCTCCATCAGGCCTCCTCTCTTCCTCTTCCTATCATGGACGGGGTCAAAGGGCTTCTCGAAGTGCTTGTCAGGGCAATCAATGACCTCGACGTCCGGGGTCGCAGGGAAGTCTGGCATGGGAGAACCAAGAGGCTCCCCCGAGCCCATGGCATGCTTCCCAGTTGCCAGCCCGAAGGAGAAGATGTGCTGCATCTGGCTGTAGTTCTGTATGGGTGTGTTGAGGAACTCAGCGTCCCTTGGGTGGTCCTAAGAATGAAACACAAGTGTTGTTAGTTGCGATTAGGAGTAGGCAATGGTGGACAATATGAAAAGGAAGAGGGCTGTGAGCTAACCGCGACATGGCCGGCGTAGTGCTCTGCCTCCAGAACTATGGAGCAAGTGTTCTAATCCCATGGGGCGCCGCTAAGGTCTCTCAGCTTGGACACTTGGATCCATCGACCTCTCCACTTCCTCAGGTGGTTGTACACCTGGGTGGCGGACACGTCCTGCCCACAGAACTCGAACACCTGCTTCGCAACGGTGTTCAAGTGCACCTCCTTGAAGCCCTTGTTAGTCCTAACTCCACTAGAGATGAGCTCACACATCTTGTTCAGCACGAACGTGGACATGAACGGCTGCCACTTCATGTTGTTCGACCTACCATCCTTCTTTGCCTTTGCTGTTGCAGCGGCGGCATCAACAGCAGGAGTTTGCTCAACGAGCACTACTGGCACATAGACAGAATTAGACGCGAACACCTCTGAATCAGGTGCCATCTCGGACATAGGCTGCGAGTCCTGGACAAACGATGGAGCAAACTGGCTGTCGGACAGAACAAGGGCCTGACTAAGATCTTGCGTCTGCGTGGTCATGTCCTACAATCGTAGCACGCATTGACAGTAAGCATAGCACACAACACGGCCTAAACGTAATCTGCTATCTGCACACATCACTATCATACTAAGCACATGGTTCATCGCTATCATACTAAGCATACCGGACAATCTATGAGCAGGAACATACATCTACAACAAACATCATGCTACAAATGGACCACCAATAGCTACAAATCACAGATCTAAGCACGAATCAACACAAGCACAAGGTTCAACTTCAAACTCTACTACTAATCTAGCCTACCACATGCTTGAACATCTAACCCTACCACAAATTGCAACCGCAGCATAGCAATCTACCATATGAGCTCATAGATCAGAGCACTAATCAACCATGCATCTACATCAAACCCTAGCTGCAGCTCAGATCTAGCTAGAAGGAACAGAGAGAAAGGGGGATTGAACTCACAGAGGCCATGGATGCAGCTCGAGGACGAGGGGGGAACGGTCGTAGAAGATCACCGCCGGCCGGTGAAGGACCGCCGACGCCGTGGACCGCGGGCCGATGAAGATGCGCCGCTTACCTGCTCGTCGGTGCCGATGCGCGTCGGCGGGAAAGCTCGAAAGGGGGGAGAATGGTGGTGGGAGTTGGGGCGGTGAGGGAGGGGGCTAAATAGGGGCGGACTCGGCGGGAGGTGAGCCGAAATCCTCCCGCCGATTTTTCGGCGACGCGGGCGAGCTCGCGCCATCTCCCTGGTCGCACGAGGAGAGAAGCGCGTCGCCCTCCCCTGCGTCGCCCGAGCCAGGCTCGCGAGCTACTGCCGATTCGGGCGTTTCCCCTGGGCCTGGTCTGGAAGTGCTTTAAGGTTCGTGCCATGCGGGCCGCACAGTAAACGCAGGCAACCAAACGGGCCACTTTCTTCCCGCGCGGGCCAGGCTGGGCCATATGCTGGCAACCAAAAGCGTCCATATTGTTTTGGTACGATGCATGCACATTCACGCGTGTTGGAGGATAAGACGTAGTCTCTGCAGCTCCATGGCGAAGAGGACTGTAAAACGCGTGCACATTGCAACTTGCGCATTGTATATGAAAACTTGTGCAGACTGCTCTGTTGCAACTTGCAGGAGATCAGAAGCTTCTTTTTTTCCTTTGACGTTCGTTTGTTTGTCTTTGGTTTGCGTGCAATCCGTCGTTGGTAGGATTGAAAAAAGTGGGATGGAGTCGACCATTTCCGTGACCTGAAGATTTGGTTGACGTGTGCTCAACCACTGCATGCTCACCAACTACTGTACTACTACTGCGTGAGAGAGACGGACCAAGGTCATCGTTACATGCATGCATTTGTTTTTTACTACGACCATTTTACCACTGCAACTTGCACATTGTGTTATTCTTTTCCCTGAGGAGTTTTGCACATTATGTTTGACAGTTACTGCTCGCCTGAGATGCAGAGTGCAGACTCCACCTGAGAGCGCTGGCTTCCTTCCGGTGGCAGCACGGCGGATGCGTTGACCGGCGCCGACAGAGAATAGTTTTGGCGAGAAGAAACGCATAGCCCCACATGCCGCGTGACCCTGTAGTTCTTCGCCCCGATTTATATATAAAGTAACAATCGAAGAAAGACCACGATCAAATGATACAAAACGGTGAGGTCGTCCTTTTACAAAGTCGATCCCAGAATATATAATCGGATCACGCAGAACGCACGAGTCTACGCTACCAACTGAGAACACAGAAAGATCTAAGCACACCGCCACGCTACAACGTAAAACACCTAAGCTTCACGACAACGCCCTCAAGAGTAAGAACGGCACCGAGCGTCGCCGTTGTCGAGTCCACAACGGACAAAGGTCTTCACCCGGAGCCCAGGCACGAAGAGAAGAACCACAACGACGCCTTCAAGAAAAGTGCGGCACCCACGGGTGTCGCCGTCGTCGGCGCCAAGAGCGTGGAGCTTTCGCTCGGTAACTCACCCGCACCATCACGAGGCCGTCAGGACGAGCGCAGTGAGGTTAGACCCACAGATCCGGATAAGGGCGACACCCTAGAGGAGAGTACGCCCGAGCCACCCACTGCTATACCTCCCGTCGCCCACACGAACGTGAAGGAGAGCCACCACCGCAGCACTGGTGCCTGCCGACAAGCAAACCATGAGGACCGCCATCCGGGGCCGCCGTCCCGGAATCCATGTCGCGAGACACCGTCAACCACTCACTTCACAACGCACTCAACCATGGTAGGAAGAGCAGAGGCACGCCCCTACTGCTAGCCCGGCGTCAGTCACCGAGTCTGGGTAGGCGCCTCCACTATAGGAGGCACCCACAACTGCGTCCCTAGCCAATCCCGGTGGGTTGGCGGGGGGCATGACTCCGTGACTACCGACGGCTATTGACGAGAAGCCCAGGCCCTGGTCCAAGCTAGCACGCACGACACCATGTCCATGGCCACCGGCGTCTATTCGCCCAGCAACACAACAGTATCATGACCACCATCGCCGACCACCGCACCCACGAGGAGGGCAAGAGCACCACCTGTGAGCACAACCAAGACCGCACCCCACCTCACCTAACCGGAGCAAGCTCTGAGATCTGCCTCTCAGGCCCAGATCCAGTCCGCCCAAGCACAAACCCTAGGTCGTGGCCACCTCGACGAGTGCGAGCCCGCATGCCGTCTGCCCGTACCCAGGAGAAGGGAGGTTGTCACCGCCACCCGCACCCCGTCGCCAAGCAGCAGACATCGTGCCACGTCCACACCCGCGAACCGTGCACCCTCGAGCCACCACCAGCAGCCCACCCAAAGCATCGGGATCCCCAGCAGAGGCCAGCCATGGCAAAACCAGCCGTCGTAGAGCATCCACAGCAGGGGCCGGCAACCGCCGTTGGAGGCCAACCCCATGCCACGCCAGACGCCGGCGGTCAGATCTGGCCGCGCCAGACTGCGTCGCCGGACCACCATGGGTACGCCGTGAGCAGCCCCCGCGCGGTGACCAGGAGACACCGCGGGCGCGCGGCACGCACTGGATCCCGCCGTGGTCGCCTGAGTTCACGCTGACGCGCCCCGCCGTAGCGTGCCGCCGTCCGCCGAGGAGACCCGTCCGCGCAAGATCTCATCAGCCGAGGGAAGAGGAGGTCCCGTCGCCGTTGGCGCCGACCGGGCTTTGCCCGACGGCGCACGCTGGCGGCGACGAGGAAGAGAGGTGGAAGGGGAGGCACAGCCCGGTGGCGATAGGGTCCCCCTCCCCCCCCCCCACCCCCACCCCGGTCACCCGCGGGAGTGTTAGAGCATCTTCAGCCACGACTTGCAAATCCGGCCCCTCAAACGCCCGCGGACACGCCCGGTCAGTGACCGGGCGTGTCCGTTTTGAACCCCTACTTTTTCATCCATGCAGCCGCATCTTTCATATTTTTTCTCATATGTCCGGTCACTTGCACGTGATTGGTGGAGAAGAAGAGAGAAAGAAAAGAATGAATAAAGAAAGAGAAAAGGTGGTCCGGGGTGGGGTCACGTCCTACATGGCGAACTGACCGGGCGCGCCCGGACGCGTCTGCGACCCCTCATATCGTCCTCATATTTGAGATGGATATGAGGGGTGCCGGCAGTCCAGGCGTTTGAGATGGGTATGAGGGGTCCGTCTGGATCGATTTTTTATGACCGGACAGTGACCGGGCGGCCTGCACGGGCGTTTGAGGAGGGTATGAGGGGTCCGGCTGTAGATGCTCTTATGGGAGGGGCGACTTAGGAGCACTCGACAAACAGTGCCGTCGATGAGCATGATCGAACAGCTCGACCGAACAAGGCCCCCAAATTCCTGCAGCCCAGTACTTGTATATCATCTTTTTTTTTTTGAGCGAAACTATGTTTGCAATTTGCTCGAGCGGCCCAGGCCCAAAAAGCTTTGATCAGTTCCAAATATCCCGTCCGAGGTCGCGACGTTTCGCTCCATGATCGTAAGATCGATTTCCTCCCAGGCGCCCACACGCAGCATCGTTCGCGTCGCCGGCGTCTGTCGCGGCCGTCGCGCGCCTTCCACCCAGCCCAACACTGCGTCCCGCCGGGCCTCCGGCCGGCCGGCGTGTCCGATCCTTGCCGCCGAGGCTGTCTGCTGGTCCTCGCCGGCGTGTCTGTAGCGGCGTAGCCCTTCTCCGTTTGATTAGTCTGGCAGCCTGCTGAGTGCTGAGGATCGATCAGGTTCAGTTTGTTTAAGCCTGACAGCCTGCTGAGTGCTGATTGATTCGATCAGATCAGGTGCAGATAGATTGATCAAAGGTACGTGTGCACCCTGCTATTTATCTCTCCTAATCTGAATTTCTGATACGGTAGGACTAGGACTACTGCTGCAATTTGAATAATTGATAGATGCAGATCAATTCTGTCTCTAATTTATTTATTTGTGAATTAGGAGAAATCATGAGAAAAACAAAGTGTCAGTCAGGTTACGAAAAGAAGAAGAAATCATGAGAAAAACAAAGTGTCACTCAGTGGATTAGCGACAATAGCACTTGAGAACGATATCTTGGAGAAGATTAATTATAAAGATATGATTGAAGATTTATTTCAAGAAATACCAGACGGATGATGCGGTTTTGGTAGAACATGAGGTTCGTTTATTACTTTAGTGCCATATTTACTCTTTTTCAGAAGGAATACTTGATATGTTTCTAAATATTATGTGGAATGATACATTCTGAAGTTATATAATTAAGTAAACATATAATTTTGTTTTACCAGCTATTGAGTTTGAAAAAAAATTAGGCCCCTATTTTATGAGTCGCACCGAGGCCCCCAAATCCTGGAGACGGGGCTGTCGACAACACCCCAGGTAGAGAGTCCTGAGCCCGAACCGTGTGACCCCTGTAGTTAGTCAGATGTTTGGAAAATAGACAGTGTACTCATTGTTGTACGACGAGCCACGTTCGATCCTTTTGAATCGTTTGTTTAGCTCTGTTAGTGAAAGGTGAAATGACGAAAGTATCCTTGGCCCTGCTCTTAGGCTGGCCATCCGGTGGGCACAAACGCAGATTAAGGTCAATTCATTCCCAGCTTCGTGTGTCGCTGTGGAGATCTAGAGAGGAAACATGGCAAGTACTACTCCAGTGCTAAACATAGTGTTAAACTTAGCATGGCCTTCTTGTCTCCATCATTAATCACAGAATCAAAATACAAATTTATATGACAGCTCATATGACGGCAAAATCTGCATCTCTCACTAATCCAGTGTGTGTCTGTCTAGACAAGGTCCCGGGTTTTCTCGACCAAAGGTGAAATTTATTGACTCAAAATAAAACATTAAAAACGATACAAACACAATGAACACACAAAAGGTCTATGCATAGTTCGAATGCACACAACTAATACCAATGCGGGCATACACATAACAAACACGTTAGCAAACAGTAAAGTCATATAAGACCAAAATATACCAAACCGAGAAAAAAAAGGAAAAAAGAAACGAAGCGATCAAATCCGCGACCAACAAACTACAACTATGGCTATATCCGTGCCAACCATCTCATGATATCACAATAACGACGAGATTATTCAACAGCAACGCCTTCGAGAAGGGAGGTGACGCTCAAGCACCGCCGTCATCGGATTCAACCACCAAAGGACATAATCTAGTTTTCACCTTGAAGAGCTAGACCGAGCATATCCAAGCAATGCCTTCAACAAGATGACAACACAAAACATTGCCATTGTCAGGTATAACCAACATGGGTCAGAGCTAGGTTTTCACTCCGGAGTTCATCGAAGTCAATTGAGTGTTGTCGCCACCGCTTTTTCACAATCCAGCAGTTACATGCGATGGCCTAAAAAACAACAGCCGCTGCTGCACAACCGTACCTTCTACGCCAAGATATCGTCTGTAGATTGCATCACAAAGGAAACCACCATATTCGGAGAGAGGAGCCCTCACAAAAACTTTCGATGGCCACCACAATCCGCAAGGGTGCCGTCGCCGCAGTCCGGCATCACGAAGACCCTTTGGTTCCTAGCACAATCCGCAACTCAATTGGCTGGCCAGTGTCACCCCGGTTAGGTCTGTCCTTCAATTCCCTGGTCGCTCGCACCTTGGGTGACCTTGGTCATGGCGGTGACGACTGCTACGATGCGATGGCATTCCCGCAATCCTGACCGGGGCACGCCAAAGGCATCGCACGGATCGGGAACACCTGTGGCTTGCCCATTCGATAGGGATACCTACATCACTCATCATAGCAACCAACCGTTGGACAAGCCGCGGATCGTCAGGGCTTCAGATCGGGGTGAAGACGCCAGATCAAGCAGCATAAGCCAACGGCCAACACCGTGCACTCTAGTGCAGTATGCCACTACTAGGCATGAGCGGCTGGAGTGTAGCCTCCCATAGGGTGCACGCGCACGGGAACAAGGAGATGTTGCGAGCCACCTGCAACACGAATTGCCCAACTTGGGTGTTGCCGCCTATTTGAATCGATTTGCTTTTGATCGATGGAGAGTAACCCATAAGCGTTGTCGTCTGAAGATCCGATGACCACCGTCAGTCGTTGTCGTGATCGCCGTCCACCAACTGGTGCTACATGCGCCGTCAGCCGCTGCACGAGGAGCCGACATCCGCCATCTCTCTGCAAAAACAGAGAGGCCCTGGCGCCGTCACCACCGCACAGGCTTTGCCCGGAGGTGGCCTCCGACGGGGCCGAGGAGAAGGAGCAGGCAACAACAGCCGGAGTTGGTGGAGATCGGATTGCCGTCTGTGTCGCCTGCGGTTAGGCGATGCGGGGGCTGTCCCCGTCGCGATGTGCTAGAGGTACTGGGAAAGGGCCATTCCAGTGCACTTGCCAAATGACTGGCATTTTAACCCATAAAGGGTTCCAGTGTCGGACTTTCCGGCCTCCATTCGCGCACAGGTGGCGAAGATGCACCGTTGTCGGGACATACTTCCCGATTGAAAGGACGTGGATGTCGCCTAGAGGGGGGGGGGGTGAATAGCCGCTTTAAAATAACTACGGTTTAGGCTTGAACAAATGCGGAATAAAACTAGCGTTTAATATGTCAAGCACAAAACCTAAAACAACTAGGCTCACCTATGTGCACCAACGACTTATGCTAAGCAAGATAAACAACTAAGTGATATCAAGATATATAGCATGAAACAATATGGCTATCACAAAGTAAAGTGCATAAGTAAAGGGCCCGGGTAAGAGATAACCGAGGCACGCGGAGACGACGATGTATCCCGAAGTTCACACCCTTGCGGATGCTAATCTCCGTTTGGAGCAGTATGGAGGCACAATGCTCCCCAAGATTTCACTAAGGCCACCGTAATCTCCTCACGCCCTCGCACAATGCAAGATGCCGTGATTCCACTAAGGGACCCTTGAGGGCGGTCACCGAACCCGTACAAATGGCAATCCTTGGGGGCGGTCACCGAACCCGTACACTTTGGCAATCCTTGGGGGCGGTCATCGGTACCCGTACAAATTGCTCGGGGCAATCTTCACAACCTAATTGGAGACCCCGAAGCTTGCCCGAAGCTTTACACCACAATGATTGAGCTCCGAGACACCACCAACCGTCTAGGGCACCAAGGCACCCAAGAGGAACAAGCTCTAGGGTGCTCAAACACCCAAGAGTAATAAGCTTATCAACTTCTCACATCCACGTATCACCGTGGAGAACTCAAACCGATGCAACTAATGCAATGGCAAGAACACACGAAGTGGTCAAGTCCCCCACTCCCAAATCCCACCACAACAACAAAAGCTATGGAGGAATATGAGAGGAAGAACAAGGAGCTCACAAAGAACTCCAAGATCTATATCCAAGGGGTTGCCCTCACATAGAGGAGAAAGTGATTGGTGGAAATGTGGATCTAGATCTCCTCTCTCTTTTCCTCAAAAAGGAGCAAGAATCATTGGAGGGATTGAGAGTTAGCAAGCTCGAAGAAGATCAACAATGGAGGGCAAACACGAGCTCAAAGGATAGGGACCATTGGGGAAGAAGCCCCCTTAAATAGCCCCCCCCAATCCAACCGTTATGCCCACAAGTCGTGCTCAAGCGGTACTACCGCTCGGGGGAGCGGTACTACCGCTTAGCACGGTCAAAACAGCCCAACGAGATAAAAAAAAACATGAGTGGTAGTTCTGCCAGAGAGGTAGTATCGCTCGGGGGAGAGGTAGTACCGCTTGAGAGGTATTACCGCTCTCTACTACCGCTCTACTACCGCTCGCAACATAGAGAGCTGAAAATAAGCGGAAGTGTTGCGGTAGAAGGGAGCGGAAGTACCGCATAAGCAGTACTACCGCTCGGGGGAGAGGTAGTACCGCTTAAAGAAGTACTTCAGCCCAAGCAAAACTGAAACCGCCATAACTTTCGCATACGGACTCCGAAATGAGCAAACTCAAGCTTGTTAGATAGATGACGACAAGTACTATCAAGCAATGGAGAATAAATGCCAATAGGATAAGGAAGATGACCTTCCCAAGAATTATCCGGCAAAATCTCCAACACCGAAAACACAAATATGATACATACGAAAACCATTTTCGATGAGCTTGAGCTTATCATGATGAAGAGCATAAGCTCAGAAACTCCCAAAGCGAAAAGTCAAACAAGAACCAAGAAAGATGATGATGCTAAGAATGCAATGGTTTGAGCTCTCAACGAATGATACGATCAAGCTACTCACTTGAGATCCCCACTTGATAGTACGGCTATCGATCCTATAACCCGGTCTCCCAACTACCACCATGAGACCGGTAAAATAGAAAACCTATCAAGGTCAAACCTTTGCCTTGCGCATAGTCCACTTGAGCTAGATGATGACAATCTTGTCCTCCTCAAGATGGACCACCTTTCTTGATTGCGTCGGCTCGATGAAGACTAGTAGATTGCTCCCCCATACTCCACTATGGGTGAGCCACTCTTCGGCACATCTTCACATGTCCATTGTCACCACAATGGACAGCAAGCTTCAAACATGATCTCTCCGTGATGCTTCACTTGAACTTGCATACCGCAACCTTGATGACGATCACCACTTGATGTCATTCTCTATGGGTTGTATGGGATCTTCCTCTTGATGCAAGCCCATGAAAATATACCTAACCCCACAAAGAACTCTCACGTAAACCATGGATTAGTACACAAAGCGTAATGGACAATGCTTACCATACCATGGGATCACTTGATCCCTCTCGGTACATCCTGTACGCTTTGTGTGTTGATCAACTTGATTCACTCTTTGACTTAGTCTTGATCAACCTTGAATCTTATTTTCTCTCTTCATAAAGATGATGTCTTGAAAGTAAACATGAATGCTCACGCAATCTTCTTCTTCAAGACATGCTTACAATAAGCTCAACTCTCACATGACCAATCTTTGGATAAATCCTTGAAAACCACCTTGGTCACCATATAAACTCCTTGAAACCAACAGATGGACTTCAAGAAGTGCCTCTGGACAAATCCTTCGAATATAGCTCAAGGCAACCATTACTCCATAGGGATTGACATCAATTACGAAAACCAAATATGGAGAAATATGCTCTAACACCGATGATCTCGTTCACGAACTGGCTTTCGTCGAGGACTCCCTCTACTGGGACATGTGGTTCGATGACAAGCATGACCTTGCTCTAGCGTCATAGTTTGCTCGTGCACCAGCACCGCCGTGTGGCGCGAGCCGCTGTGGGGCCTCATGGTGAAGGAGGAGGAGGCCAAGGACGACGAGGAGGCCCCTAGAAGGCCCTTAGGACCTCCGATCTTGCGATGTGGCCTGATCTACCAGTGATGCTCCACGCATAGGTGGTGGAGGTCACCGCGCCTGCCTCCCGGAGCCGTGGCCACTGCAAGGGCTAGAGGGGTAGACGTGGACTTCCACGCCCCCTTGCACGCCCGAACCAGGGGAGGAGCGCCAGAGGAGCGGTAGAAGGCGACAACTATGCCACCACACGCGTCGACGGTAGGACCACCGGCACTAGCATGGCCATATCCATGGACGCCTCCAGTCTACATTGACCTTGTCAACGATGACCACAAGGACCAGATGTAGATCTAGGGTTTATTTATAAGATGTTTTAAACATTCAGTGTACCCGAAGTAACTAGTTTTATTTTACTTCCTCTGTTCATTTTTATAAGATGTTTTAAACATTCAGACACTGTCCAAAACAGTACAAAGCAAGCTGTCTAAAATGTCTTATAAAAACGAACGGAGTATTTTATTTCGTAAGTTCTCCATCTTACTGCGCGGGGCTCTAACTGGGCCGCGGCCCACAAGGCCGAGCTGGGGCATCTCTGCTCTCCTCTCTCTCCAGTCTTCCACCCCCCTCTGCGCCACCGTCAACCTTCGCCGCCGGATTCGAGCCCGTCCGCCGCCGCACGCCTCGGCTCTCACCCGTACCCTCTACTCCACTCCGACGATACAAGCTAAGCTTCCTTCCCCTGGGGGTATCGCCCCGCGTAGCCATCAGAACAGGCCGCCTGGTCGGCACTCAGGCCTCGGCAGAACCCAGGCGAGTGCGGCACGGGAAGGCGGCGCGGCGTGCTGACGTGCTCTACCGCGGCAGCCCGGCGAGGATAAAAGCAGGGCGACGGCCAGGCGGCAGGTGTGGGATGCGGTTCCTCTTCTCTAGCTCTCCGCTGATGATATCTGAATTTCCTTTTTCATTCAGTCGATGTACCAATGCGGCGTTCATTAACAGAATACCAAAACCTGCTTGTGAGTGCAATTTTTTGCCTGTGTGGAGCTTACAAATAGTGCAGACTAGACCTGATGTGCATATATTGACACTGTCATTGCATAGCAGTCGCCACACCTCATAGGATTTGTCCCATGTGTGTGTGTGTGTGTGTGTGATTGAGTGCTTCAACACCATGAAATGCTTAGTGGAAGTGCCTTACTCATGCAGAATTCTGCGGCTTGCTCCATTCTTGACCCGCTCGTGACTCGTCCATACTTCAGTGATCCTGTATTTACATCAGAACTACTACTACTACTACTGGTACTTGTACCGTTCCTAGTGTTAACAAGTGTGTCTGGTTTCATTTGTGTTTTCTTGTTTTTATTTCAGGGAACCACAGGACAGCAGTTGGCTTAAAGATTCTGCTCCAGCACGAATCCATGAATTGCACCTTGGCAGCTTAGCATGATTCCGTAATCATGTAGTTACCACCATGGCTCTGAAGGTTGCGTCTTGCCTACGGTTTTCAAGACTGCGCCTGTTGTCGAGCAAGCTAACATACTGCTCTTGCTCGGATGTGCCTGCTTCTCGGGCTTCTGGGGGTACAGCGGGGTCCACTGAGTTCGAATCTGCAATCCGGTCACTCAAGAACAATCTCCAGCCAGAGATACTGACCCGCTTTCTTGATTCTACTTCAGATTTGAACTTGTCCCTTCGGATATTTAAATGGGCATCAAGTCAGAGGATGTTTGCTCATACGGTTGACACATACGCCTGCATGATCTCCAAGCTCGGCGTTGTTGGGAATTGTGATGAGATGGACAGCCTCCTAAAGGAGATGGTTAAATTGAATGCCCCTGTGTTGGACAAAATCTTGAACGATTTAGTTCAGTTCCTGAGCAATAAGAACCGTTGCGATGAAGCCTTGCTGGTGATTCAGAATGCTTGCTCTGGGAAGCTCAAGATGTCAGTGTCATCTTGCAATGCTGTGCTGTGTGGTTTAGTCAAGGAACGGAGGGGTTTGCGACCATTCATCCGTGCGTACATGGAGATTGTGAAGGCAGGAGTACTTCCTGATGTGGATACCTTGAATTGCTTAATTGAGGCTTTGTGTGAAGCTGGCAAATTAGACCTGGCACTGATTCAGCTTGACAGGATGAGCAAGAAAAGGTGTACTCCTAATAGCCGCACTTTCAAGATACTCATAACAGCACTTTGTTCTCATGGCAGAGCAGATGAATCGATAGAACTCTTTGAGAAGATGCTGCAGCTGAGATGCATCCCTGATAGCTGCTTTTATGTTCAAGTGCTGCCCTTATTTTGTAAGTTCAATAAGCCCAAGGAGGCAAGTAAATTGCGTCAAATGATGAAACAAGATAGCCTTCAGTTGGACCTACATTTGTATAGTGCCTTGATTAAATGTTTCGGTGAGAACCAACTATTGGATGATGCCGTCACAACATTTAAAGAAATGACAGGGTCAGGTCATACACCATTGACAGATACGTATGTGAATGTTGTAGATTGCTACTGTACATTATCCAAATTCCACAAAGCTGTCAGTTTTCTTGAGGAAAATGATGTTACAGAAACAGAGCCATATAATGTACTGTTGAGAGTGTTATGTGAAACAGGTACTCTGAGAGATTTAGTGAGCTATTTTGAGGAATTTCGCACAAGGGGGCTTGTTGATTGTCGCTCATGGAACATGGTTATCACTCAGTTCTGCAATGAAGGGAACATTAGAAGAGCATCTGAGCTTATTGGTAGAATGACAGTTTCTTCTTTTACAGCTGATGAGAGTACTTATTCTTCTGTTGTATCTTGTTACTGTCAGTTAGGTTTGTACAGGACTGCCCTAGATATGTTTAGAAGGGCCAGTGTTAGTAATTTGGTACTGAATTCAGAGTCTTTCTCACAACTGGTAGAAGGTCTGTGCCACATGGAGCGGATCAAAGAAGCTGTCGAAGTTTTTAAATATCACTGCAAAAGAGGTTGCTGCCTTACTAACGAGGCGCTTGATATACTAATCCAAGGGAGTTGTATGGCTGGAATGATACGTGACGCAATCAGAATGCGTTCACTAGCTGTTTGCACTGGCACTTCCTGCACATTTTCAACTTATAACACAATTATCCATGCACTACTGCATTTGAAGAAGGAGAAGGATTTGTTGCTTCTCCTTGCACAGATGCTGATGGAAGGTTGTCTATTGGACAGCTACACATACAATGTTCTTGTGCGTTGTTTCCTCACCAAGGAGACAGTTCTCGAGGCTGCTCTGTTGTTCAACAAAATGGTGAATGATGGCTTTGTTCCTGACCAAGAGACATTTGAACTATTAGTCCCTGATATGGCCGTGTTTTCGTTACTAAGCAGGGTTTCAGAAAGTTTACTGAAAGTGGTAAGTATAGATGGAATGGCAAGCCCTAGAATTTCTAACATTATCATTTATGGCCTTATCAAAGAAGGCTTCAAGAGTGAGGCGTGTAAGTTTCTGGATCAAATGCTAGACAAGGGATGGGTACCTGATTCGAAGACACATTGTGTGTTAGTTGGCACCATTGATGGAGAGGAGGTTAGAGAAGTTGACAATGCCTTCCAAACAGCTGATGATGACACTGTGAGCAACATACTGTTGGAGGGGCTAGAATGAGAGTCTGACAAAAAAAAAACTACAGCTCCGAAGTTGACAATGTCTTACAAACAACTGACGACACTGTGAGCAACATACTGTTGGAGGGGCTAGAACGAGAGAGCCTTTTTCAGGTGACTATCTCAAGAAATACACCATCAATACTGAAAGTTTATTGAGATTAAATGTTGGATGCTCAAACAACGTCAACTGCGATATGAGCCTCTAGCTGATGAGATGTGACTGACTAATTTTCTGCATATATAACATCATGCACTTTACAGTTTCCACACATTTGGTCATCACTGTTGTGAAAAACATTGGCTGCTTTTGTGATGCACATCTGTCTTATACTATTACGTTGACGTGCTAGATTCCTTACATAATATACTGAAAAAATTTGTGTTTCTAAAACAAAAAGTAGCTCCTTGAAATGATCACTTTATCTTTTAATGATCCTCTGTTTATTTTCCCTTTAAGCATGTGATTTTCTCGAGCATCCTTGCAAAAATGGGCATAGAGTAACCAACGTTAAAACTATTGGATATCGGGTTCGTACCGGTTTGGCTTCGACATATCGGATGTCGAATATCGGGTAATATATCTTATATCGGATGATATGTGGATATAGCGGTGAAAACATATATGGATTTTTGAATTATTCTTGTTCAAAACACGTCTTTTTAGTAAAAATGAAATTGATGGTGTCAATGTTTTAGCATAAGAAATTCAGGCTCTTAGTTTATTAACTTGTTAATTAAGAAAGTATTTAAGTATGATTCACAAAATCCTTACTTGAAGATTAAAAAAAATACGTTATATATGTGTTTCTATAAAACACTATGCATGAATTTGGTAACATGCTGATGTTGTAAATACATAATCTTATGTTCACTGCTTCCTGATAAAAAGATGTTGTCATCGATGTACCGGTCTATAACAATGGGCATATCAGGTTAGATATCAGCCATATCAATGATATTTTCGGTCCATATCGAATGATATGTGTTAAAATGATAGTTACAAAATGATATGTTAATCTCACTAGAGACAGTAACTGATGCCTCACTCTTGAATGACCTAGATGTGTTTTGAAGGGTCATTGTTAGCAACTTGCCACCGAGAGAATCTTTCTCGCAGCTGGTAGAAACTTTGTTTCACATGAAGAGGATCAAAGAAGTTGCGGAAGTATTCAAATATAAGAAGCTTGATATATTAAAATCAAGGGGAGTTTTATGGTTGGAATGATATGTGACGCGATCAGAATAAGTTCACTAGCTCTTTGCACCGAGACTTGTTGCACATTTTCAACTTATAATATGACTCCCCACAAGTTCCATGTTGTCTTGAAACCCACGGAGCAACAAGTTTTTCCCTTTTTTTCTCAAAAAATGTTGGATTGTCCAACAGAACGAAGCTTAGACGTCTGACTAGAATATTTTGGCTTTTGCTCCTCTGCTTAGACGTGTGACTCTCCCTCTCTCTCTATCTCTCTCTCTCTCTCTCTACATAGAGGTAGAGTCCAGGCCCGTAGTGCAATAGGCTCGAAGCACACATTTTCAAAGGCCAAAGGAGCACATTCACCAGAGACTCGGCTTGGGCCCGTGTTCTGCCACGCAGACTGAGCTGACAGCCTTCCTCTCTCTCCCTCTCTCTCTCTCTCTCTCTCTCTCTCTCTCTCTCTCTCTCTACATAGAGGTAGAGTCCAGGCCTGTAGTGCAATAGGCTCGGAGCACACATTTTCAAAGGCCAAAGGAGCACATTCACCAGAGACTCGGCTTGGGCCCGTGTTCTGCCACACAGACTGAGCTGACAGACTTCCTGGAATGCGCCCCATTGGCTGCCATGCTGCTTTGATATCAGCAGGGCGCAAGAAATTGTTTCCATGAGACCACAAGCCACCATTGGGGCTCAAATGTCACCCTCTCGACCCATTTGTCGACGACACGATTCTAGATCTACGCGAACCTGGCCACCTCGAAGATCATGATGACAAGTACAATGGCACCTCGACTAATGCACCCGTCGACAGCGCTCGGCGTGTACACAGTCGCAAAGTTGGAGAGGCCCGCGGTGGCATGAAGGGACACGGTCCAGCCCAGACGGATCTTGTCTAGGTTCGTATAGCCCCCGAAGCCCACTAGGCACGAATAGTGATTGTTTGACATCAACATGGTCGCCAAAAGGATGAGGTTTGCCAGACTAGAAAGGTCAAAGACCGTGTTTTGGTTTCCTTGGAATTAGGGCAGAGCTTTCCTTTGTTGTAGGGGGGTAAGACCCCCACCCTTGCCCAATTCTACAAATATGTTTAAGTAAATCATTTATAGCATAACTTAGATATTAAGTAATGCCTGGATTTATTAAACCTTAAGTATATCTTGTCAGCTTGGCCCCTAAAGGGCTGCCCGATCAACCACGACATGTGGCCATCTCATGTAAGCTAGGCCCATCAGGCTCTTCCCAGTGCTCCATGGTGGACAGGTGCTAAGCATGCCACATAAGCAAAAAAATGACATGGCATAGCAATTAAGGAGGAAAGAGAGCACTTTGGTGACCCCAGGAAGAACCAATGTCATACACGTGAACCTAAGCAAACCACTTAAATGAAAGAAGATGACCAATGCATGAGAGAGTTTAGGTGCTAAATAATTAAATAGAGTGAGCTTAGCAACAACAAGTTAAGCACCTATGCATTGGAAAGTTGAGTTGCTAAGCTATTTAATGCTCTTAGCACCACATCTTAGCACCTTTGCATTGGAAGCAGCCTCATGGCGGCGAAGAAATCACAAGCCAACTTATTGGCCGCCGGTACCAGCGCCTTCATCATACCCAAACAAAGCAAAATGTAGTCAGCTCCTGCACCCCAACAACATGAATGGAGTAGTAAAGAATTGAATAAGGGCTACTCCACTTACTCCCATGAATGGAGAGGATATCTGGAAAAGCAATAGCTTTGGGCCTTGTGCATTTGATTAATCCTCTCCCCAAGGGGATCAGTGAGAATTAGAGAGGGCCGAGGGGGGTTTTGACTTAAAAGGGATTTAATCCCCTTCAAACCCCACTAAACCGAGCAACCCCTTACTGATTTTGAAAAACAATGCCACCATTATAAATCCATTAAACAATGCCCTCATTCTATTCCTCACTTCAACACTCGTTATCTCGATTGAGATCTAGTGAGGGTGGAAACGAGCGAGGGGTCGAATCATCTGCGACTTCCAAGGAAGGTCGGAGTTTTTTTTTCCTGAAAAGGAGGATAACTCGGCCACTCTATCAAAAGATGCACACAACTCGTTATATAGGAAAAGAAGGAAGTGTCTGCATACTTCCTGCACACTATGTGATCGATACAATCGTCTTATAAAAGACCAACTCTCTCTCTCTCCCTACATAGAGGTAGAGTCCAGGCCCGTAGTGCAATAGGCTCGGAGCATGCACTTTCAGAAGCCAAAGGAGCACATTCACCAGAGACTCGGCTTAGGCCCGTGTTCTGCCACACAGACTGAGCTGACAGCCTTCCTGGAATGCGCCCCATTGACTACCATGTTGCTCTGATATCAGCAGGGCGCAACAGATTGTTTTCCATCAAACCACACGCCACCATTGGGGCTCAAATGTCACCCTTTCGACCCATTTGTCGACGACACGATTCTAGATCGATGCGAACCTGGCCACCTCGAAGATCATGCTGACAAGTACAATGGTGCCTCGACTAATACACTCGTCGCCATCGTTCGGCGTGTACACAATCGCAAAGTTGGAGAGGCACGCGATGGCGTGAAGGGACACGGTCCAGCCAAGACGGATCTTGTCTAGGTTCTTATAACCGCCGAAGCCCACTAGGCACGAATAGTGATTGTTTGACATCAATATGGTCGCCAAAAGGATGAGGTTTGCCATACTAGAAAAGGTAGGTCAAAGACCGTGTTTTGGTTTCCCTGGAATTAGGGCAGAGCTTTCCTATGTTGGAGGGGGGAAGACACCCACCCCGTTCCCAATTTTACAAATATGTTTAATTAAATCATTTATAACATAATTTAGATATTAAGTAATGCCTGAATTTATTAAACCTTAAGTATATCTTGTCAGCTAGGCCCCTAAAGGGCTGCCCGATCAACCATGACATGTGACCATCTCCTATAAGCTAGGCCCATCATGGCGGCATAGAAATCACAAGCCAACATATTGGCGGCCAGTACCAGCGCCTTCATCATACCCAAACAAAGCAAAATGTAGTCAGCTCCTGCACCCCAACAACATAAATGGAGTAGTAAAGAATTGAATAAGGGCCACTCCACTTACTCCCATGAATCGAGAGATCTCTCCAAAAGCAGTAGCTTTGGGCCTTGTGCATTTGATTAATCCTCTCCCCAAGGGAATCGATGAGAATTAGAGAGGGGCGAGGGGGTTTTGACTTAAAAGGGATTTAATCCCCTTCAAACCCCACCAAACCGAACAACCCCTTGCTGATTTTGAAAAAAAATGCCACCATCATAAATCCATTAAACAATGCTCTCATTCTATTTCTCACTTCAACACTCGTTATCTCGATTGAGATCTAGTGAGGGTGGAAATGAGTGAGGGGTCAAATCATTTGTGACTTCCAAGGAAGGTGTGCGTTATGTTTTTTTTGTTCTGGAAAGGAGGATAACCCCGGCCACTCTATCAAAAGATGCACACAACTCGTTATATAGGAAAAGAAGGAAGTATATACATACATCCTGCGCACTATGTGATCGATACAATCGTCTTATAAAAGACCAACTCTATCTAGTTTCTTACATTTATTCATTTCACAGAACATGGTAGCTTATTACAGAACAATTGCCACAGTAGAGAAAACGTCTACTGTGTTGGAATTCCGTCCTCAGAATCGATTATATCAAAACACGATGAACACACTCACAGAAAAAACTTATAGCCAAGGGCCCTTATCATACCTTTACCCGGCTCTATTTCTCTTTTTTTCATGTATTCCATGTTCGTACTAGACTCCTAAGAGCATCTACACGCGATGGGCTAATTTGGTCCCTCAAACGCCCACGGACGCGCCCGGGCGCGTCCCCTGGCGCTGACCGGCCACGCCTCATATTTGCCTTCTCACAACCGAACACCTCAATTAGCATAACTCAAATCCATACAAACTCATGCAACTACGTAAACGATGAATACACATCATCCAGCTACTACATACAACATGCCATCGGACTACCAAAATTTGGCATGTTTGGCTATAGTGGAGAAGATCATCCCCGGCTGCCCTTGCCCTTCCCGACGCCATTGCGGTCCTTCTCGTGGAAGTGCCGGTCGAAGATGCAGTACGGATCAAGCCAGATCTGCTCGTTGTCGGAGCTGTCCTCACCGTCGATGTCCTTCTCCTTCTTTGGTGATAGTCCGGCCATTTCACGGACCGCCCGGTTCTGCTCTCAGGCGAGGGCGCACGTGTTCCTCCGCTGCCGCTTCTTCACAATGCGAGCGCGGGTGGTTTCCTCCTTTGCGGCCGCCCGTGCCGCCGCATCAGCCGCCTCCGTCGCCGCCATGTCGCCTCAATAGCCCTTATCCTCTCCTTCCCACGGCGGGCACACCGGTCTTGGTGGGACTCATACTCTGCACGACCAGTGATGGGGAAGGAGATATTTGAAGGCTGCTGGGACCGCGATGATCTAGCCCTGGAGGATCCGAGTGCACATTGAGCCGACGCTATGGAGTCACGCCAGACAGATCTTGCCGTTGGTCGGGTGATGTCCCCCCGGGAGCGGCGGAGTGCAATGCGGACGATCATTGCCTCCTCCAACCCGCATGGGATGACTCCCTAGTCGACGGATCCAGACTGGTCGGAGTCAGATCCGCTGCCTGCCATGCCGGAGATCGCCGGAGGTGAGCTTGGATGACAGAGGGGAGTGGAGTGAAGTGGCTAGGGTTTGGTCCAGCGAGCGGATGGGGAAGAATATATGTGAGGTCGGGTGGGTCAGCGTGGGCCTGGTCCGACGTGGCGGACGCACCCGGGAAACAAACAAAGTCACTTTGCAAAAATGTAAGAAGCAGCTAGGAAGGATACAGAGAGGACATTCAGACTGCTTCAAGCTTGTTGAGGATTTGTTCATGGAGCTGGAATAATGTGGGAATTAGAGACTTTATGGTAACTCATGACATTTTGTGTTATTTTGCACAATATGATTGTTGAGAACGAGGGTGATGGGGTAGCCCAAATCAATAATTTTGAAACGCTTGGATAACAAGTCCACATCTCGGAACAACAAGATACAGATCAACTTATGAATTTTCTGCAGATGCATCAGAATCTTCAAGATCATCAGATGCACGCGCAACTACTTAGTGATCTTGTGGAGCATATATGGACACACAGTAGAAATGACAGAGTTGATGTTTGAATTGTGAACTTAAAATAAAATTTTCATTCAGACTATGTATTTTTGCTATCAATAGGTATTATTTACGTGTGACATTTACGTGTATGATGAAAGTGAATGGACTTGCATGAATTTGAGGGTTTAGATTTATAGCTGCTAGCCACGACATATGAGGGGATGTCGGCACATCCCATAGGCCTGTCGGGCATGTCCACCGACGTATAAGGGGTCGGATTTGCCAAGTGCTCTCAGGTACCATGCCCGACTGGGTCGCGAATTTGACGATGTATATGTTGTCCGCCCGGACTGCGAGCATGGTCACGTTGTTCCCGCAGTTGTGCACTTCCACCGTTATCCAACGGGGAGGCGGTCGTGGCAGGGTATGTCGCGAAATAGCAGGTCGGTGGAAGGCTGCCCCCCCCCAATTGGACAGCTCTAGTAAGCACGTCCTTCGAGCGGTGCCTGCACGTCGGGCACGTCGCCACGGCAAAGAGGTTGCACGAGGGACGTACCATCGCGTGCGCGTTGACAAGAAAAAGAGAGATAAAAAGTTTTCATCATCGAGAATGAGGCAACAAGAGATGAACATGGCTTGGCTACTAAACTTACGCCCATGGATCAAGTGGGTCCCTCAAGAACAAGGCTGCGTCGGGGACTCCGTGCAACAGCGCCCCGATCAAGAGCGCCGCCATCATCCTCACTTCAGCAGGGACCCACATCCTCGACGTGATCTCTATGCCATTTGAAAGTTGTGAAAAGTTTTGAAAAAGTCTATGACATAGAGGCGTACCGGAAAACGTCTAGTTTTGGATCCTTTGAAATTAATTAGGGGCAGAGCTTTCCTGTGAGGGGGGCATGCCCCCCCTCCCAAAACCCAAAAACATGTCTAAGTAAATCATTTATAACATGCTTAAATTTCTAGAATCTTAAGTGTAAGAGGAATAGAAAAAGATTGACGAAGTCGATGATTGTATTGCTTGAGCCTTGTGGGCATATATAGAGGAGTACATGATCTTCATGGAATATAAGACAAGTTAGAATAAATCCTAGTCTATCCTATGTTTTCTAAATAATCTCGATACTCAACATTAAGCATATTGTCTCTATCTTGGCACCTCAAGATTTTCTATCAAGCTCCTTAATTGCTTGGACTTCCTGATTGACCACATGCTATGGGCATATCCAATCTAACCTATAAACCATGTTAGGCTACCCGCTATTCTGAGGGACTTGCGATCGCTAATGATTCTGGTTCGTGCGATCATTTCATCGTGGTACGGTTTTTACCGCTGGCAACTCCTGCACCGTCCAAACGTGTTGCACATTACCACTTTCATTGAGAATCAATGGCAGGTGGGGCTCATCAAGTGTGGGGCCAAGGAATGAAGCGAGTTTGCCTCCAATTCTCGGTACGAGAACAAACGCAGTGGGCAGCGCGTGCGGTGAAAACCCTTGCCCCCAATCCTTTTGCCCTCGACCCCCCATGCCACCTCCACTTCCCATTCGTCTCTTCCCTTCTCCCATGCACTCCACCGCCATCGTGCCCCTCCTACCCCCTTCGCCTCTCTCCTATGGTCGTTGCTACTTCTCCTCTCCGCCAGCCGCGCAACCAACCATATCTCTGCCACTTTCTCTTCCCCGCAGGATGACATCTCCCCATGTTCTCGATCCAACACCAATGCACATCGTGATTCTGGATTGGGTGTAGGCTGCCGCCATAGGAGAGCATGGCTAGTGTGGTCTTCATGCTTGGTGTGGAGGAGCAAGGGAGGATGAGTAGGACACGCATGGGGGAAGGAGGAGCCAGGCCGGAGCTCTGGTGGCGCTCGCGTCATGGTGGAATGGAGCTGACCATCACTATGGGCTGCTGATCGTCGGTCGTTGTTCCTCAATCTCTGTTGCACATATTTGGATTCACCATCTTCCTCCCCTGATTTTTACCTCTTTCCCCCCGGTTCTTTAATCTATTTTGGATTTATTGTTTTATGTTTCTCTAAACAAGATATTGATACTTGTGAAGTGCGTTGGGATTTTCCCCAAAGAGGAGGGGATGATGCAACACGGTAGTGATTGTTCTTTGTGTTCATTTCTTGGTTATTTCTCCCTCACTTCAGGATGTTTGTTGTTCATTCTTCTTACCTGCATTTCTCCCCCGCTCCAATCAGACAATGGGACTGTTGACTGGGTGTAAGGGCTTCTTCAGAAAATCCATGTTGTTTTCCGGAATCGCAATTTTGTTCAAGGTAAAACCAGCCAGGCCGGAGACTGCTACAATCCTATTTTTTGCAATATATAGTTGAGAGAATTCGACCCTGCTACTGTTAATATGGTTGCTATTTTCAATTATATATGAATAATGGCCTAATCTGAAACAAGCCAATGAAGAGAAATTTGGCAAGGCAAGTAATCAATGCGTTAGAGTAGTTGACCATTTTCCTTTTGTTATTGATCATGCAGGAATTTTTTGTTTTATAATCTTGCCATAGTTTTTAGATGCTATGAGAATGTTCAGTCAAAACAGAAGCAACCTCTATTTGCAAGTTATAGGACATCTCCATGTAATTAGCTTATTGTATTTTCAGGCCTCTTTCTCTGGATCATTGATATATGGAAATAGAAAATCACCAGGTATATGTGTAGAATCGATATCTAGAGCGCCAGTTCCTATCAAATCGCGGAGAATATGTAGGATCCGAAGTATGTCTAGAGGGGGGTGATTAGACTACTTGACCAAATTAAAAATCTAGTTTTTTCCCAATTTTAGATGTTGGCAAGTTTTAGCAATTGTAACAAGTCAAGCACACCCTACACATGCAAGACTAAGTGTATAACAGCGGAAAGTAGAGACATGCACATGCAAGTAGAGGGAAGGGATAGGAGGATCAAATGCAATTGGAGACAAAAAGATTTTTCCCGTGGTTCCGATAGGTGGTGATATCGTACGTCCACGTTGATGGAGACTTCAACCCATGGAGGGTAGCGGTCGCGAGAGTCCACGGAGGGCTCCACCCATAAGGGTCCACAAAGTAGCAACCTCGTCTATTCCATCACGGTTTACGTCCACGAAGGACTAGCCTCACTCGGGGTAGATCTTCATGAAGTAGGCGGTCTCCTTGCCCTTACAAACTTCTTGGTTCAACTCCACACACTAAGACCGAGGCTCCCGAGCGACACCTAACCAATCTAGGAGACACCACTCTCCAAAAAGTAATATATGTGGTAACAATGATGAACTCCTTGCTCTTGTGCTTCAAAAGATAGTCTCCTCAACACACAATCACTCTCTCACAGATTTGGCTTGGTAGAAGAGGTTGATTGGGTGGAAAGCAACTTGGGGAGGCTAGAGATCAAGATTCATATGGTTGGAGTGGAATATCTTGATCTCAACACATGAGTAGGTGGCTCTCTCTCAGAAAAATGGATGGGACAAGTGTTGGTCTGTTATGAGTGCTTCCTCTGCGAGTGAGAGGTAGGTGGAGGGGTATATATAGGCATCTCCAAAAATCCAACCGTTACAACATTATTGCCCAACTCGGTGAAACCGGAGCAAAAACTCGGTTGCACTGACTAGTGCAAAATGTGGCAACTTTTGACGTTTCGGTGAGACCGATATATAAATCTCAGTGTGACCAAATTGGCTGACCTAGGCAGTTTCCAAATGTCGGTGAGTCCGATTTCCAAATCTTGGAAATTCCGATTTTTAGAAATAGGATACCAGAGAGTTCGTCACTGATTTCGGTTTCAGCAAAAGTGAAAGTTGGTGTCACCGAGACCTTAGGGTTTGGCTTAGGATCTGTCTAGGGTAAAACTCGGTAGGGCCGATTTGGAAAACTTGGTGGCACAGAATTTGAGTGGTAGGGTTTAGACGAATTTTGTGGTAGAAATTCATGTGTATTTTTGGTGGCTAACTCCAAGCACTTGAGCAACCAGATCATCATAGACACCTCATCCCCTTTTAATAGTATTGGCTTTCCTATGGACTCAAAAGTGATTTCTCACAAAATGTAAAATGTAGAGTCTTGATTCTAGTTGCCAATAGATGTTCCTTGCATGTATGGGTTCTCCTCACAATCCTTTGCCAATCCATTCATTAAACTTTCCCTGAAATATACTTGGTAGAATCATTAGTCCAATGAAATATATGTTGTTATTAATTAACAAAACCACCTAGGGAGAAGTTGTGCTTTCAATCTCCCCCTTTTTGGTAATTGATGAAAACATATAGATCAAAGCTTCGATAGGGATAAAACAATGAATAGCATCGTCGCTTTGAGAAGTATGTGATAAGCAAGATCTCCCCCTAAATTTGTGCACTATTTAAAATTTAAGTTTGAATGCAAATTCACAATCGATTATGATCATGGGTAACTCTTCCATGTCACATACATCTTGGTGGTGCGCATAAATGATATGAATGGATTATAAGGCACATAACACCAAACAAGTGTGAATGATCATCATATAAACATCACATGGATAGGAAATAGTAGCATCATCAAGCAAAGCGTATGATAAAAAACGACGGAGTTTAAGAACAACCAAACGATAAACCAAATGGTTTTGAAACGAAGAGAGCAAACAAAAGACAAAACACTCTCTCTCGAAGCCCTATGATCTATACACTTCTCCCCCTTTGGCAACAAGTTACCAAAAATTTCAAAGGTATACAACTAAGCGTCGCTCTAGGCTCTATCTCCTCTGGCAGTCGTTGAAGGGGTTGAAAGAATAGCATCCGCGAATGCTTCAGCTCATGTCCTCTGAGGTGGTGGAGTAGATGCTAAAGGTGCTGAGGGAGCTGATGGAGCTGATACAAGTGCTAATGAAGATGGTCTCAACTCTGGAGCTGGCACGGCAGACAATCTGGCCTGTGTCCTAAACTGAGTGTGAGGCTGGAGAGGAGGACTATCATCATCATCATCACTGGAGTGGGGGCTGGGCACTGCATCCACTTCCTTCTTCAATTCATTGACAGTCTTGGACAGCTCAGTCACCTTATTGTCTAGAGCATGAAATTTCGTCTCCACTATCCTCTCAAGACTCTTCTGGTTCTTGAGGATCTCAGACACATTCTCCTCTATCCCTTGGATAGTGATGATAAGATAGGACATTTGATTGCTCTTCGTCCTTGGAACTTGAGTGCTAGTGGCTCTTGCTGCCTCTGCCTGGGCCTCTGCCTGTGCTGTAGCTGAAGTGGGATGAATAGGATCCATCACCACAACGTTATCCTCGAAATCTGGCAGGAGTGGCAGGTGTGGACGATCAAGTAGATAGAGGCTCTTTCCAACTTTGAAATTGATGAGCATATGGATATATGGACCATATCCAAAGATCTCTTCTGGTCAGCAGCAGTCCTCTTGATTGTGTCAACAATCAAATCCATCACCCTAAACCTGGTGTGGGTGTCTACATGGTGCAGCATGTTGATGGAGTACCCCCTGATCATCTTGTCATCACCTGACTTTGGCATCAATGTATGCCTCATGATAGTGTTGGTGGTGGGTAGTCCTGCTTGCAAGAAGTAGACAGAACCAAACTTGTGTGTCTGCACATATGCTGTGGGGATAGGATTATACATGTTAGCCATGGAGTTGTGGTTCATTTTGGCCTCAGTATACACATCAAGATCTCCTTCCTGAATCTCCGGGGCTCCTAAGATGGTAGCCCATTCATCAACAATAGATTGGTACCTGGTGCCCTCAGTCATCCAAACAATCTTTCCATCAGGATAAAAGTGAGTTGTGGAATAGAATTGCATGATCATCTCATCATTCCATGTTGTTATCTCTCTGCCAACAAAAGTATCAATGTCAATGGCCTTGAAATTCTCTAGCACATGAGGGAAGTAATCTTCATTCTCCTTGATGAACTTCCAATCAACATATCTCATGTCGCTCACAGCTGGACTCTTGTCTAACAAGACAGTCTCATAAAAAACTTGCTGCTCCTTGGTGTGGAAGCGAGCATCAACAGCAGTCCTTCTCTTGATAGCATATGGATCAACTGCTCTCCTTTTTCTGAGCCCTTGATCCTTTCTCTTCTTTATATCCTCTGCCACTGGATGATCAACATTGTGCTCTGGCAGGTGAGGTCTCAGCTTCCTCAAAACATCAACATCTTCTTCTTCTTGCATGGAGGTAGAACCCTTGTTCTTCTCAGCCAGTGGGATGTCTCTTGTGGTCTTCTTGGGCTTGGTGGTAGCTGGCTTCTTAGGTGCAGATGGCTTGGCCTTGGAAGGTGGCTTGCTAGGCATAGCATCAGCCAAAATCTTCTTCTTCTTGGAAGGAGGAGGATTTGCAGTTGGTTCTTACTCTTCCTCATCCTCAAGCTCAGCCGGGTCTTCATACATTGAAGTTGGCCTACCAACCACATGGACAATTCTCTTCCTCTCTCTCTTCTTTTGGGCAAGCTTCTTAGCTATAGACTTGGTCTGCCTGGAGGAGATTGGATTCTCAAGAGCGATAGTCATTCCTCTCTTGGCAGTCTCAGGAGCCTTCATAGCATCAGGGCTAGCATATTCCTTCCTTACAGGCCTCCTGGATGAAGTGACCTCTTCAGAATTTTTCTTAGCAGCTCTTTCCTTCTTCTCTTAGTGCTTCTTGGCTATCACCTCATCAGGCAAAAAATCAGCATCTTCCTCATCTGAGTTGAGATTTCTCCTGGCCCTAGTGGCTGCCTTGGTCAAGCCATGAGAACTGGGGGTGCCAGGGTCTTCAGAAGAAGAGCTAGCCTCTGGGCTAGTGCCTGCTTCAAGATCAACAATTGGTTCCCTGAAATCATTCTCACTTGCCTCTGAACCAGACATCTTGTCCCTGTAAATAGATGTAGAAGAGTGGAGGGGATAAGCATCACAAAACACATATATTTTGCAAAAAATTGAACTCAAAATCTCACTTTTAGATTTCTGCAATGTGAGTTTCGGTTCCACCGAGTTTGGATTTTTCGGAGTATCCGAGACTGAATTTCTCTTTAACAGAAACTTGGCCACCCTTTTCGGTTCCACCGAAAAAGGTAACTCGGTCTCACCGAGAAAGTTCTCAGAACCCTAAAACCTGAATCGGTGACACCGATTCAATTCCACTCGGTGACTCTGAAACGCATATGGCAAAAACATAACCCTAAAATTTCTTCGTTCGCCTATTCTAATGGAGATTTCTCGTGGATAGATGCGTTGCAGTCCATGGCTGATGACCCACAAGTATAGGGGGTCAATTGTAGTCCTTTCGATAAGTAAGAGTGTCAAACCCAATGAGGAGCATAAGGAAATGATAAGCGGTTTTCAGCAAGGTAATTTCTGCAAGCACTGAAATTGTAGGTAACAGATAGTTTGATAGCAAGATAATTGGTAACGTGCAAGTAAGGGTAATGGTAAATAAAGTGCATCAAGGTAGCCCAATCCTTTTGTGGCAAAGGACAGGCCAGAACAGTCTCTTATAATAGGCAAAGTGTTCTTGAGGGTACACGGGAATTTCGTCTAGTCACTTTTATCATGTTAGTTTGATTTGCGTTCGCTACTTTGATAATTTGATATGTGGGTGGACCGGTGCTTGGGTGCTGTTCTTACTTGAACAAACCTCCCACTTATGATTAACCCCCTCGCAAGCATCCACAACTACGAGAAAAGTATTAAGATAAAATCTAACCATAGCATTAAACGTTTGGATCCAAATCAGCCCCTTACAAAGTAGCGCATAAACTAGGGTTTAAGCTTCTGTCACTCTAGAAACCCATCATCTAATAACTACTCCACAATGCATTCCCTTAGGCCCAAGGATGGTGAAGTGTCGTGTAGTCGACGTTCACATGACACCACTAAGGGAATCACAACATACATATCATCAAAATATCGAACACATATCAAATTCACATGATTACTTGCAACATGACTTCTTCCGTAACCTCAAGAACAAAGGTAACTACTCACAAATAATATTCATGCTCAAGATCAGAGGGGTATTAAATAGCATAATGGATCTGAACATATAATCTTCCGCCAAATAAACCATATAGTAATCAACTACAAGATGTAATCAACACTACTAGTCACCCACAGGTACCAATCTGAGATTCCGGTACAAAGATTGAACACAAGAGATGAACTAGGGTTTGAGAGGAGATGGCGCTATTGACGATGTTGATGAAGATTGGCCTCCCAAAGATGAGAGGGTTGTTGGTGACGACGATGGCTTCGATTTCCCCCTCTGGGAGGGAAGTTCCCCCGGCGGAATCGCTCCACCGGAGGGCAAATGTGCTCCTGCCCAAGTTCCGCCTCGAGACGGCGGCGTTCCATCCCGAAAGTCCTATCCTTATTTTTTCTAGGTAAAAAGACTTTAAGTACCAAAAGATGGGCACCGGAGGTGGGCTGGGGTGAGCACAACCCACCAGGGCGCGCCTGGGGGGCCTGGCGCGCCCTGGTGTCTTGTGCTCACCAGGTGGCCCCCCTCCGGTAGTTATTTGCTCCAGTATTTTTTATATATTCCAAAATAATTCTCCATGAAGTTTCATCTTATTTGGAGATGTGCATAATAGGTGTCTCTGACATGCTTTTTCAGGTCCAGAATTCCAGCTGCCGGCATTCTCCCTCTTTGTGTAAACCTTGCATATTATGAGAGAAAAGGCATTAGAATTACTCCATAAAGCATTATTATGCATAAAAACATTATAAATAACAGTAGGAAATCATGATGCAAAATGGACGTATCAACTCCCCCAAGCTTAGATCTCGCTTGTCCTCAAGCGAAAGCCGGTATCGAAAAACATGTCCACATGGTTTGAGAGAGAGGTGTCGATAAAAACAAAATACGGACATAGTAGCATCATGCTTATTATCATAGCAGCAACAAACTTTATCATAGAAATTATTCATATAACTTTTATTATATAACTTGATCGTATAACTTCTCATGAACAAGTAAGAATTCATCACAACATAGAAGTATAAAGCATAAACTTTATTGAAAACCAACAAACTATGTTCTCAGTCAACTTTGCAACTACAATTCATCATATTTTCAGGAAGGGTCTCATGTCGGAGCCTTTTGGCAAGTCCACATACTCAACCATCATTTAGTGTTCTATGATTGCTAACACTCACAGCATACCCATGAGCAAAAAGTTTCAACCGGACACATAGAAAGATAGGGGCTTATAGTTTCGCCTCCCAACGTATTCACCTCAAGGGTGATGTCAACAATAATAACTCATGCTCACTCATATCCAACTGGATATATTTTCCTAGATCTTTCCTCACCACATGATGCTTGCAAAAAGAAAAAGTAAAAAGGAATAGGGAAGAATACTTTGACTCTTGCATAAAAGTAAATACATAAAAGTAAAAGATAGGCCCTTCGCAGAGGGAAGCAGAGGTTGCCATGCGCTTTTTGGTTTGTATGCCAAATCCCTTAATGTAAAAGAACGTCACATTATATTGCCCCCTATGATAGCAACCTCACCATCGTACAACGCTCAATTTTCTCTTACACTAATTGATCAAACACATTTAGAAGCAATTTTTACTGCCTTAGTGCATCGATGACAACTTACTTGAAGGATCTTACTCAATCAATAGGTAGGTATGGTGGACTCTCAAAACATGAGTTTGGGTTTAGGGTTTTTGGATGCACAAGTAGTATCTCTACTTAGTGCGGAATTTTTGGCTAGCAAAGATATTGATCAAGCACCACATGTTGAAGGATCTATGACAATACAACTTCTATGTGAATATGAACAAACATAAATCATTACGTTGTCTTCCTTGTCCAACGTCAATGATTTTGGCATATAATATTTAATGGGGGCTCACAATCATAAAAGATGTCCAAGATAGTGTATTTGCATGTGAATCTTCTCTTCCCTTATTAATTCTTTCATGAATTGCATCATTGACCAATGCTATGTTTGTCAACCTCCAATAAATTTTACCACTTCTACTTTTCCTTATGTGATGTCATTACTTACCATAAGATTAGCATATGATCCTTTTCATTTATTTCCCTTTTATTTTGATTGCAACAAGAAAGTAAAGAAGCAAAAGCTCAAACTAAACTTTATTATATAACTCTCACTCGATTAAATAGATAGATAGATCACGAAACTAGCACTCGAAAATAGATCATACTAAACTTTTATTCAACTAAATCAAGAAATAGCTAAGGATCGAACTGTAATAGGTAAAAGTAAATAAAGGTGATGGTGATACGATACCGGGGCATCTCCCCCAAGCTTGGCTCAAGCCAAGGGGAGTGCCCATACCTGTGTACTCAAGTCTCCTTTGGTGGTGAAGATGATGAAGGTGGTGGTGATGAAGTGGTAGGTTTGTCCTCCGGCTTCCAGGGCAAGGGCTCACCATCAAAAGTTGACGCACGAGTCCCCTGAGTCCCGCAACTGGCAGCTAAACTCATACCTTTAAATCTTGCTTCATACTCAAAAACTTGGTTTTGAAGATTATAGATTTGACTTTGCAGAAAATTGATTTGCTCGTTGAAGGTGAAGACGATGTCCTTCATAGACCGGCCATCCACCATCTGATCACGGGTGAATTCCGTGATCATGGAGTGATTGGCACTAAGCCCACGCACCACCATCCTTTGACACTTGAAGATGTCTTGTTCCACCACCTCGAGCCTAGCCTCCATGCTTCCCGTCCTCTTGGGTCACTGAACATCTCGAATGTGGAGCGCCCTCTCACGCATCTCAATGGTTTGAGGGTGCTTCATCACCTCCGGCAAGTACGGGTTGATGACCTTCTCGAAGAACTTGTCCTTAGAGGAGCTTGGTGGAGCCATGGAGATCTAGATCTGACGAGAAAACAACACGAAACAAGAATAGATAATTTTTCTGCGATGCGATGGTCAAAACAATCAGGGGTATATATAAAGTTTTTTTTTATCTTGGGAAGCAAGAACATGGAAAGAAAACAGAGTCGGGAAGGTGTCCGAGGTGGGCACAACCCACGAGGGCGTGCCTGGCAGGGCTGGCGCACCCAGGTGTATCGTGCTCACCTCGGTTGCTTTCCTATTTATTTCTTATTTTCCTAATTTTTGTAATATTACAAAACTGACAGAAAATATTTTTGTGGATTTTTCGGAGTCCGTTTACTTACCGTATCACGTACCTCCTCTTTTTCAGAATTCTAGAGTGTTCCGAAAGGTTTCTTTTATGTGTTCCTCCGGTGTCATGGTTTGGATAACATTGCTTTCAACATTAATAGGCATACCTGAGACATAGTGTTTAAGTCTTTGTCCATTGACCACCTTCGGGTTAGTACCTTCGGCATTATTAATCTTGATAGCTCCAGAACGATAAACTTCTTCTATAATATATGGTCCTTCCCATTTGGAAAGAAGCTTTCCTGCAAAAAATCTAAAACGAGAGTTGTACAAAAGAACATATTCTCCAACTTTGAATTCCTGCTTTTGGATTCTTTTGTCATGCCATCTTTTAACTTTTTCTTTGAATAGTTTGGCATTTTCATAAGCTTGGGTTCTCCATTCATCTAGTGAGTTAATATTAAATAAACTCTTCTCACCGACAAGTTTGAAATCATAATCGAGTTCTTTAATTTCCCAAAATGCTTTATGTTCTAACTCTAGAGGCAAATGACAAGCTTTTCCATATACCATTTTGTACGGAGACATACCCATAGGATTTTTATATGCCGTTCTGTAGGCCCAAAGTGCATCATCTAGTTTCTTAGACCAATTCTTTCGAGACCTATTGACAGTTTTTTGTAATATTAATTTTATTTCTCTATTGCTAAGTTCAACTTGACCACTAGATTGAGGATGATTGGGTGATGCAATTCTATGGTTAACATCATATTTAGCAAGCATTTTACCGAAAG
The DNA here is from genome assembly GCA_039707655.1 of Elymus sibiricus. Classification (NCBI taxonomy): domain Eukaryota; kingdom Viridiplantae; phylum Streptophyta; class Magnoliopsida; order Poales; family Poaceae; genus Elymus; species Elymus sibiricus. Next base: position 442,237,132 of record CM077671.1, read on the forward strand.
CACCATGAATAAAGTGTGAACCACCATCAGTCATTAAATATCTAGGGACTCCAAACCTCGGGAAAATAACTTCTTTAAGCATTTTAATGGAGGTGTTATGATCAGCACTACTAGTTGGAATAGCTTCTACCAACTTAGTAACATAATCAACAGCAACCAAAATATGAGTATACCCATTAGAGGAAGGAAAAGGTTCCATATAGTCAAAACCCCAAACATCAAATGGTTCAACAACAAGTGAATAATTCATAGGCATTTCCTGACGCTTACCGAAATTACCAATTCTTTGACATTCATCACAAGACAAGACAAACTTACAGGCATCCTTGAAGAGAGTAGGCTAGTAAAAACCAGATTGCAATACCTTGTGAGCAGTTCTATCTCCCGCATGATGTCCTCCATAAGCTTTGGAAGGACATTTCCATAGGATTTGTTCCTGTTCATGCTCAGGTACACAACGTCTAATAATACCATCTACTCCTTCTTTATAAAGATGTGGGTCATCCCAAAAGTAATGTCTTAAATCATAAAAGAATTTTTTCTTTTGCTGGTATGTGAAACTAGGTGGTATATATTTAGCAACAATGTAGTTAGCTTAATCATCATACCAAGGAGTATTTCGAGAAACATTTATTGCAGCTAACTGTTCATCAAGAAAACTATCATCAATATGTAGTGGGTCATCAAGAATATCTTCCAACCTAGACAAGTTATCAGCTACGGGGTTTTTAGCTCCTTTCCTATCAATGATATGTAAATCAAATTCTTGAAGCAAGAGAACCCACCTAATGAGTCTTGGTTTAGCATCCTTCTTTTCTATAAGATATTTTATAGCAGCATGATCGGTGTGAACGATGACTTTGAAATTAACAATGTAGGATCTAAATTTATCACAAGCAAACACAACTGCTAAAAATTATTTTTCAGTAGTAGCATAATTTTGTTGGGCACTGTCTAGAGTTTTGCTAGCATAATGGATAACATTCAATTTTTTATCAACTCTTTGTCCTAGAACAGCACCAACAGCATAATCACTAGCATCACACATAATTTCAAAAGGCAAGTTCCAATCAGGTGGTTGAATGGTAGGTGCAGAAGTTAAGGCTTTCTTGAGTGTTACAAATGGAATATCCTTTTGTAAAAGATTAGTAAGAGGCCTAGAAATTTTAGAGAAGTCTTTAATAAACTTCGTATAGAAACCAGAATGACCAAGGAAACTCCGAATACCTTTAATATCTTTAGGACATGGCATTTTCTCAATTGCATCAACTTTAGCTTTATCCACCTCAATACCTCGTTCAGATATTTTATGCCCCAAGACAATACCTTCATTAACCATAAAGTGGCACTTCTCCCAATTTAAGATGAGATTAGTTTGTTCACATCTCTGCAAAACTCGATCAAGGTTGCTTAAGCAATCATCAAAAGAAGTTCCGTAAACGGAGAAATCATCCATGAAAACCTCCACAATCTTTTCACAAAAATCAGAGAATATAGCAGTCATACATCTTTGAAAGGTAGCGCGTGCATTGCATAAACCAAAAGGCATACGTCTATAAGCATAGGTTCCAAAAGGACAAGTAAAGGTGGTTTTCTCTTGATCAGATTGTGATACAGGTATTTGAGGGAAACCAGAATATCCATCCAGAAAACAAAAATGTGTGTGCTTGGATAATCTTTCTAGCATTTGATCAATGAAAGGCAGAGGGTAATGATCTTTTCTAGTAGCTTTATTTAATTTTCTAAAATCAATTACCATTCTATAGCCAGTGACAATTCTCGGTGGGATGAGTTCATTTTTATCATTAGGAACAACAATAATACCTCCCTTCTTAGGGACACAATGAATGGGACTTACCCATCTACTATCAGCTATGGGATAGATTATACCTGCTTCAAGAAGCTTTAATATTTCAGTTCTTACCACTTCTTTCATCTTAGGATTCAATCATCATTGGTGATCAACAATGGGTTTGGCATCAGGTTCCATATTAATCTTGTGCTGACATAGAGTGAGACTAATGCCCTTAAGATCATCAAGAGTATATCCAATAGCAGCCCGGTGCATCCTCAGAATTTTTAATAATCTTTCTTCCTCATGTTCTAAAAGGTTAGCACTAATAATAACAGGATATATCTTTTTCTCATCAAGATAAGCATACTTCAAAGTGTCAGGCAATTTTTTTTAATTCAAACACAGGATTACCTTTAGGTGGAGGAGGACCTCCTAGAGTTTCAATAGGCAAATTGTGTTTTAGGAGAGGCTGTTGTTCAAAGAAATTTTTATATATTTTATTTCTTTCATGCAAGTGCATATCATTTTCATGGTCTAGCAAATATTGTTCTAGTGGATCAGTAGGAGGTACGGCAATAGAAGCAAGACCAACTATTTCATCCTTACTAGATAATTCTTTATCACGAGGTTGTCTACTAAACTTGGAAAAATTAAATTCATGAGACACATCCCCAAAATTAACACTGACGGTTTCTTTCTTGCAATCTATCTTAGCATTAACAGTGTTCAAGAAAGGTCTACCAAAGATTATGGGACAAAAGTTATCTTGTGGGGAACCAAGAACTAGAAAATCAGTAGGATATTTTATTTTCCTACACAAGACTTCAACATCTTTGATACGTCTCCAATGTATCGATAATTTATGAAGTATTCATGCCATGTTCACCTATGTTTACAATAATTTTATATGGTTTTGATGCACTTTATATGATTTATTTAGAACTAACCTGGACTGACGATGTTTTCAGCAGAACTACCGTGGTGTTGTTTTTGTGCAGAAAATGAAAGTTCTCGGAATCGCCCAAAACTTTTTGATGATTTTTTGGAACAAAAGAGGCACTAGACGCTTCGTGGGAGGGCCAAAAGAGCCATGACGTGGGCACAACCCACCAGGGCGCGCCAGAGAGCCCAGGCGCGCCCTGGTGTCTTGTGCCCTCCTCGTGGCCCGCCTTCGCATGAAACCGACGCCCAAAAATCCTATAAATATAGAAACCATCAGAAATAACCCTAGACTCTCTGTTCCACTGCTGCAACTCTCTATATCGATGAAAAACCAATCTGGAGATGTTCCAGTACCCTGCCGAAGAGGGGAATCCATCTCCGGTGTCCATCTTCATCATCCCGGCGGAGGCCATGACGAGGCGGGAGTAGTCTACCCTCGGGGCTGAGGGTATGTACCAGTAGCTATGTGTTCAATCTCTCTCTCTCGTGTTCTTGAGATGTCATGATCTTGATGTATCACGGGCTTTGTTAATATAGTCGGATCATATGATGTTATTCCCTTGCTATCATGTTGTGATGAATTGAATCTTTCCCTTTGAGATATCGTTATGTTGGATTGAATATTGGATTTGAGAACACTTGATATATGTCTTGCATGTGGATACCCGTGGTGACAATGGGGTGTTCTATTGATTCACTTGATATATGTTTTGGTACTCAACTTGCGGATTCCCGCGGTGACATTGGGGTAATCTATGCATAGGGGTAGATACACGTTCTTGTCCTACTTTCTCCGATAGAAATCTTGGGGTACTCTTTGAGGTTCTTTGTGTTGGATTGAGTATTATGAATCTTTGTTTGATGTGTATCGTATAATTAACTCATGGATACTTGTGGTGACATTGGAGTATCTAGGTGACATTAGAGTTGGTTGATGCGTATCATATGGAGTTATTCGAGTACGAACTCTTAGATAGATTGATCGGAAAGGATAACTTGGTGTTATCTTAGTACAAACTCTTGGATAGATCGATCGGAAAGAATAACTTTAAGGTGGTTTCGTACCCTACAAACAATTTCTTCTTATGTTCTCCGCTTGATAAGAACTTTGGAGTGATTCTTCGCTGCATGTTGAGGGATGGTTATGTGATCCAATTATATTAGCATTGTTGAGAGATTGCTGGCGGTGTCAAAACCGGCGGATCTTGGGTAGGGGGTCCCGAGCTGTGAGACTAGGATCGATGGTAACAAGAGACGAAGGGGACAAGGTTTTACCCAGGTTCGGGCCCTCCTATGGAAGTAATACCCTACGTCCTGCTTGATTATATTTATAGTAAGGAGATTACAGAGTCGATCTACCATGAGATCGAGTAACTAAACCCTAGTTGAGTTCTGTTGGTCTACAACCTAAAACCCTCTGGCTTATATAGACGCCAGGGGTCCCTAGGGTTTACACATGGTCGGTTACACGTCGAAGGGATAAACATGCCTATTCAGTACTCCAAACGTGGAGGACAAGCCACAATTCTCGAAGCTTCTTTCTTGGAGACGAGGTCTTCAATTCTTCCAGTATTCGGCAAGTGGCCCATACAGTCCGGCCCATAAGACATAGGCCGGCCTCCCGAGGACCCCTTAAACCAGGACTCCCTCAGTAGCCCCCGAACTAGCCTCCAACGCCAAGGGTCCAAGCTCCAGCTGCTTCGAGTGATCAGAGTCTTCGGCTTGCGAGGCGAGTTCCTTTCTCCCAGCAGCGATCGGCCGGGCTATAGTTCGGCCTCCGTCGACGTGTAATGTTTCCAATCATTGATCGTCCGTATACCATGAATAGCTCGGCCTTGAAGGCCAAACGTCAGAGAACCAATAGTGTTTTCTGACAACTTTCCAGATGAAAGGCCACGGCCCACCACGACCCCTAAACCAGTCGTGAGGACTCGATTCGTGGCTCGAGGCCATTTCCACCAGCATGATCCATCAATGCACAGATCGCGCCCCGTTTTACATGGGATATGTTTAATTATGCGCATATAATGGCACGCACACCTTGGGAAGCGGAGAGATTCACGGCTCCGTGAAGGGAGGCTAACCGGCAGCAAGCCTCAATAAAAAGGGAAGAAAACCCCAAGGCTTATCCGTACTTCCCATTCGCATCCCTGCTTCCCCAATCTTCCGAGCTTCCAGAGCCCAGATCTAGGTTTTACATCCCTTCTCCTCCGAGCTCAGCAATGGCCAGTGGCAAGTGGGAGGCTTCCTCAGTCACCGACCAGGACATCCGAGACCTCAAGGAGGCCGGATACCTCCCCGCCAATGTTTTCCACCGCGCCGCAGAGGAGGGTCAGGTGATCCCCACCCCCAAACCAGGCGAGAGGGTGGTCTTTGTCCCTCACTTCATCCGGGGACTGAGCTTCCCGCTTCACCCCTTCGTGAGGGGCCTCATGTTCTTCTACGGCCTCGACTTCCATGACCTCCCGCCGAACTCTTTCATGCATATATCGGCCTTCATCATAGTCTGTGAAGCATTCCTGCGAGTCGAGCCACACTTTAGACTGTGACTCAAGATCTTCAACATCAAGCCGAAGTGCGTTGCCGGCGCACACGCGGATTGCGGCGGGGCAGTCATCGGCAAGCTTCCGCGTGCAGTGTGGCCATCTGGCACCTTCATCGACACTATCAAGACTTGGCAAACAGAGTGGTTTTACATCACCGAGCCAAGGGAGGAGGGCGGAACTGTTCCTCCCGAATTCAGATCAGGCCCTCCGACCAGATTGACTTCATGGGTCCGAAAGGGCCTCGACTGGGGGTCGGACACAGAGGTGGAGGACCTGCAGAGGGGCATCGCCTCCCTAATCAGGGAAGGAATCGGCCTGACCAACATGGTCCAGGTCATGCTTCGGCGGCGCATCCTCCCCTGCCAGCGCCGGAGTTCTCCTATGTGGGATTACCGGGCTGACGACGACCCTACAGTTCGTCAACTTTTCCGCACCACGCAGGAGAAGCTATGGAAGGCGCTATTCAAGGCGCAGGAGAACTGGCCGGGCAAGAAGGAGGACAAGGGCTTAAGTGCCACCAAGCCCCCACCCGAGGTATAGTATAGTTTCATTTCATCGGCTCTGCCTTCCCACAGATAGCCTAAGCATCGCATCTTTACAGGAATGGTTGAGCAAAGCCACGGGCATCAAGTGTCTGGCTCCTCAGCCCGAAGACCCCAAGTCTCCGCTGCTGTTGGAGATGCTCGTCGTGGCGCCTTACAAGGCGCCAGAGAAGAAGGAGAAGAAGAAGCCAGGCCGAACAGGCCTGCGCAACAGGGACCAGCCAGGGGCTGTGTCCGAAGAGACTCATGCCTCCTCGAATCAAGAGGAGGAGCACGAGGCTGAGGGGGAAGGCGATTCCCCCACCACAGGAAAGAGGGCAGCGTCATCGGACGCCTCGGAGGAGGTAGCTCCTCCCGCCCAGAAGAAACCGCGCCGGACATAGGTAATCTCGTCCGACGACAGTTCGGACTCGAACACCGAGTCCGAGGACTTCGAGAGGGTTCCGCGGAGGAACCTCAGGGTCAAGCCCCCACCTCGAAGGTACAGATCCGAAGACCCTTCCGCGCTATTAATGCAAAGCTTCGAGTGTTACTAACACGTGAGCGCTTACTAACTTGCAGCCCACCGCGTGTTCTCCCCACCAATCAAGCATCGGATGGGGAGACCCCGCCCGCCGAGCTGGCGGAGAGCGGGACCGCGTCGCACCCCACTCCTCCGGGCGCCACGAAGGATACCGCGGAAGTGTCATCCCAGCAGGCTCCATTGGAGCCGGACACTGGGGGCGGGGGCGACGACATCATGGTCGAGGCTAATACCTCGGCCACCGAAGACCCGGGGGAGAAGCTCCTCCCGGATACCGAGGAGACCGGACAAGGGGATGTCCTGTCACCTCCAAGGCCGTCTCCGGAGCGCACCACGCCTCCGGAGGCACAGGTTCGATCCCCGGTCAAAGATCGGGTCAACCGCCCACCACCGGCACCGCCGATCACTGGGTGGCCGGCTATGGGGGAGGCTCTGTCAAGCGCCCTCATCTCCGAAGAGCACCGCACCCTTATGGGTACGGTACTGCAGAGCATTCAGTCCGTGGATACCGGACTGAAGGAGGCCTTCAACGGTCTCCTGACGGGCTTTCAGGTAAGCCAAGTAATGCTCTACTTTGTGAAATATTTAATTTCTGTAAGTTATGATTATACACATGGCAGCCCCCGAGCCCTAGGTGAGTTTGGAAAAACTTACCTGGGGGTCAAAACATAGATCCTTATCCGAACTATGTATAGGACAATATATGTTCGGAGCGTTCGGCCAGCCCTCAAAAGTACCGTACATAGGATCATTTTAGTGACAGTTCGGAGGTTGTAAACCCCTGTAACGTTATATGATGTTGTTTGTTACAGGCTTCGTCGACGGCAGCGGCCAATAACGCTGCCGAGCTAGAAGAGCTAAATCGGAAGCTCAAGAGCTCCGAAGACGAGCTTGACGCTCTAAACAAGAGATTCGACGAGGCGCAAGGTAAGTTGAATTAGAGTAAAAAACTCTTTGTTATCGTACTATCAATGCAGTGTTGTTTTGATATGCTTAATGCTTGCGCAGCCTCGGCGAAGGAAATTGAGAAGCTCAAGGCCGAACTTGAGAAGGCCAAGCAGGAGGCTGCGGTGGAGAAGGCGGCTGCCAAAGAAGCAGCTACCGCACAATCCGCCCTAAGAGCCACCAGCGACAAGCACGAGGCTCGGGTGGAGGAAATCCAGCAGGAGCTCAACGACGCTGGGCGGAAGTGCGATGACCTGGACCAGAAGGGCAAGGAGCAGGCCGCCGAACTGTCCACCCTGAAAACCAATCTCCAAAAGGAGCGGGTGGATAGGCGGTCATTTGAAGAGGAGCTCCGCCAAGCCAAAGCTATCATGGATGGTAAGCCGTATTCATTGCAGTGTATCTTCGGGGACAGCAAGTTCGAGTTGCTTACCCAAGTATGGCGTTCCTTAGGCGCCTGCCCGGACCTCCAGAAGAGCTTAGCGGACGTGAAGCAGTTCTATGCTTCGCAGGGAGAAGGAGATGAAGCTCGTCTATTCTGGGCGGCATTCGAAGCCCCCGAGCGTTCCCCTCTCCTTGTGGAACAGCTGAAGCAGCTGATGGAGCTACACCGGATGGCGGAACCGGACCTGAAGGATCTCTGTATCCGGCTGTGGCCCAACGAGCCATTGCCGGGCAGTTACTTCGGCCTGGTGCAGAAGCTGAGCGACGCCGCTCCTCAGATCGACGCATTGAGGCGGTCTTCCTGCATCGAGGGAGCTATGATGACCTTCGCGAAGGCCAAGGTGCACTGGCCGGGGCTGGATCCGATGAAGGTAGCCACAGCTCCTCCGCCTCCTGGAAAGGGTCATAGGCGCCCCGAGCTGTACTTCTCCGGAGTGATGGAGGGTGCTCGGGCCATAGAATCACAGTGTACGAGAGAGAATGAGTATGAATAAATTGTTGTAATATGTCCGAAGACTTGTCAGCGTGTATATATTTAAAATGCATGGTTTTATCATGTCTTGTATGTTTTGCATCCTTTATAGCTCCTTTGTGGCCGTTAACCCTGAAAGCTGCGAGTCGTCGGCTTCAGCCCCCGTGTAGATACTACACAAGGTGTCTCTTGCAACCGCACTATAACCCTTAGCCGAACTATCGGCGCCCTAAGGCGGTAGTGTGGAGCGGACAAGGCAATCGGACCATAATGCTTTATTGCTTTCACTTAGCCGTAGGGGCGCGAGAAAGGAGTGCGGGAGCTGAGAACCAGCCCCCAGGTGTTTGTGATGTTCGGATGAACCGCGGCCAAAGCCTATTTCACCTGGTTTGTACTAACACCAAACCCATCGTATGACACGGAATAACCTCTGACGAGATTTAGTTAAGCTCGGATTCGCAGACCGGTTCTCGCATACCATGACAGTCAGTTTTCGGCTTTCTCCGCTGAGGCGCTTGACCAGGCTAGCCGGAAGCACAATCGCAGCGGTGCTCCCTTTGCCCTTTTAGCCGAACGAGCGGAACATAAAGGGGCAAGCATAGGAGTCGGGCAACCCAACTATTGACCCAAGACATGGTTCGGAACCAATGCATATAAAGCGGAATTCCAAGACGCCGAACACTTAAAGAAATTGTGATTAGGGCGATTTTTAAGGCCGAGCCCCCGGTCTATTAGCCGGTTGCATCGTACCGTATACCAAACAGGTTCGCAAGAAGAGGGAGAAAACAGAAAGTGTTCCGAAAAGGGACAGTAAAGAGAAAATGATATATCTGTATTTTACTCAACAACTCTTATTATTCAAATTGCCGATGCAACTGTTTACAGGTATTTGATAAACGAAATATAAATTTTACAGGAGAGGTATGTACCAAGGGCCTTCGATAGATGACCTGACGTCCTTGATGTGCCCTGTCGCTTATCTGCTCCTGCATCTCCTAATGAGGTGTGTGCCTTTATGGGATTTATTAGTTCGGCGAACGGACCTTGAATAAGGGGTCTTGAGAAGTCGCCGAGGTATGGATGAGCTTGACGCCTTTAGCAGGCACTTTATGGTACCTGTAGTGTGTCCGAAGACGTATTGACGGTAATAGTTCGGTTCAGCCGAACACCTACCCTTTAATAGTTTTTCCCCACCGCTGCCCATGGAATTTTGAGCACAAAGTTGTGCCTCTTCGGCACGTACTTTGCCGGTAATGGGGCCGTGCGATGGGGGGCGAATCCCTATTTATGGGGAGAAGAAGGTTCTGGTACTTCGGGTTGAGACCGAGCTCGCTTCCCAGCCTTGGGTGCCTTGACGGCGGATGTCGGCGATTGCCAATCATCGGTGTAATGGAATTCGGCCGCCAGGGCCAACGCATGTTCCTCAGTTCAGAGGGAGCGCTCTGTATTGCCATTAACTGTAATGACCCCCCTAGGGCCGGGCATCTTGAGCTTGAGGTATGCGTAGTGAGGGACGGCGTTAAAGCGAGCGAACGCTGTACGGCCGAGCAGGGCGTGATAGCCGCTGCGGAAAGGTACAATGTTGAAGATCAAGTCCTCGCTTCGAAAGTTATCGGGCGAGCCGAACACAACTTCCAGGCTTACGGAGCCTGTGCACCGGGCTTCAACGCCTGGGATCACTCCTTTGAAGGTAGTGTTGCTGGGCTTGAACCTTGACGGATCTATGCCCATCTTTTTCACCGTATCTGAGTAAATCAGATTGAGGCTACTTCCACCGTCCATTAGGACTTTAATGAGGTGGTACCCATCTATTATCGGGTCTAGGACGAGTGCGGCCAAACCCCCGTGATGGATACTGGTCGGGTGGTCGCGTCGATCGAAAGTGATCGGATATGCCGACCATGGGTTATACTTCGGGGCTACAGGCTCTATGGCGTAGACATCTCGAAGGGCGCGCTTCCTCTCCTTTTTGGGTATATGAGTGGCGTAGATCATGTTTACTGTCTTTACCTCTGGAGGGAATTTCTTTTGAGCGCCACCGATCGGACCACGAGGCTCATCCTCGTCCTCGCTATGTGGGCTCTTGCCTTGGTCCTCGGATGCGAGCTTGCCGGCCTGTATGAAGACCCAACAGTTACGGTTGGTGTGATTGGCGGGCTTCTCTTGAGTGCCGTGGATCTGGCAAGGCCTCTCTAGGATCTTATCCAGCGGGGTGGGTCCGTCGTGTTTACCTTTAGGAGGCTTCTTCTGCTGCCCAGGACGGGAATTGCGGAAGCCGGCATTTACAGCCGTGTCATCGGCATCACTATTATTGTGCCGGCACTTGTTCTTGTTGCGCTTCGGTTTCCCGTTTCCATCCCGAACTTCAGAGGTTCCGGGGTCTTCGGGGTTATGGCTATGTCTTGCTAGCCAATTATCCTCGCCCGCGCAAAAGCGGGTCATGAGTGACGTGAGGGCGGACATTGTCCTTGGTTTGTCCTGGCCGAGCTGTCGAGCCAGCCATTCATCCCGAATATTATGCCTGAAGGAGGCTAGAGCTTCGGCGTCCGGGCAGTCGATGATCTGATTCTTCCTGGTCAGGAAACGATTCCAGAATAGCCGCGCGGACTCTCCTGGCTTCTGAACGACGTTGCTTCGATCGGAGGAGTCCGGTGGCCGAACATAAGTGCCCTGGAAGTTAGATCGGAATGCCTCTTCTAGGTCCTCCCAACACCCAATAGAGTTTTCGGGGAGGCTATTTAACCAGTGCCGAGCTGGCCCCTTGAGCTTCAGGGGTAAGTATTTGATGGCGTGGAGATCATCTCCTCGTGCCATGTGGATGTGGAGGAGGAAATCCTCAATCCATACGGCTGGGTCAGTTGTCCCATCGTATTGCTCTATGTTTACGGGTTTAAACCCTTCCGGGAACTGATGCCACATTACCTCGTCTGTGAAGCACAGTGGGTGTGCGGCGCCTCTAACCCGAGCTATGTTGTGCCGGTGATCGGTGTCTGCCCTAGCTCGGTGCTGTTCCCGATCTTCATTGTCACGGTCGAACCGGGGCCGGTACCCGTCCCGTCTATCGGGTGAGTATCCTCTGGATCCGTAGATGGATCGCGTACGATCTGCTCTGTAATCCAGGTCGTGTCACAGGTCGAACCTGTCATCGGGCTCTAGTGGCTCCTTTCCCCGTCTACGGGGTATCGTCAGCCTATAGCCGGCATCGTCAGCCGGCCTGTCTCGTCCGCGTGGAGGGCGGTCTGGCCTGTCATATGGGGTATGCTTGGGAGACGGCGTATCAGTGAGCTCGTCGTCGAATTGTGGCAGCAGCCTTCTGCGTGGGTAGCTCTTAGGTTGGTCCGATAGACCGGTGCCGTATCCTTCCTTAGCGGAGAGGACTCTCGTCCATCGGTCGTTGAGGTCGTCTTGTTCGGCTCTGAGCTGCCGCTCTTTTGCTTTCAGGCTGCGAGCTGTGGATATGAGCTGTTGCGTGAACAATTCCTGAGATTCAGGATTGTCGGGAATGGCGAAGTCATCGGCAGCCGCATTATCCTCCCCCTCGATAGAGCGGAGGTAGTCGTCGTCCTCAGGATCATCAGGATCATTGGGGTTGCGACGGTCTTCGGGTCTCTCCTGACCCTCTAACGGGTGTTCGGGGATTTCGGGGCCGCCGATATCTTCCGGGGTATCTCCGTCCCCGGTGCCATCGGTAGACTTTCGCCCCTTTTTCCCTTTTGACCGTTTATGCGGCTTTCGGCGCCTTGACGGCGCTTCATCCGATTTATCACCGTTGTTTTTCGGAGTGTCCACCATGTAGACGTCGTATGTAGAGGTGGCAGTCCACTGCCCGGTCTTAGCGGGGGTGAGGGAGTCATCTTCCTCATCCATGTACTCTGCTTCCTCGGAAGCGTAGTCTAGCATGTCGGTTAAATCCTCGACAGTGGCTATCAAGTGGGTGGTGGGTGGGACGAAAAATCTGTCCTGACCCGTCTGACGCCCGATCTGAGAATAGATCGGGGTTGGGTCGTCGTTGATTTTCATCGACGAGATCCGATCTAGAGCCTCATCGAGTATCGAGAGTTCGATCGGACCGGTCTGCCTAGAGCTTCCAGAGTGAACCTCCGATGCATCCATGCAGGGAGAGTGTTCGGCAAGAACTGATGTCCGGACGTCAGGCACTGTGACCTGATCCGGACTAAGAGTCAGGCCCTCGCCGGGGTAGATCCCATGGGTAGAGCCGAAAGATGGATCTGGGGTTAAAGCCTCAGAGTCTTCGGGCATGGCAGGCGAGACTGCAAGCCCGGTTAATGACAGATCGCCCCGAGAGTCTACGGAGAGCTCTAAGTTCCCGAATCTAACCTCTTGATCAGGGGCAAAACTTCCGACGTGGCCTAGATGGCCGGTCGGGTCGGCGTGCAGCACAATGCTGCCAAAAGCGAAGATCTGTCCAGGGACAAAATTGCCCGGATTGCGGACCTCTTCGTTGATGACTAGGCGAGCCATCGATTCCTTCTGGCGATCATAGCGGAACTCTCAATGAAAGCACCAATGTCGGTGTCAAAACCGGCGGATCTCGGGTAGGGGGTCCCGAGCTGTGAGACTAGGATCGATGGTAACAAGAGACGAAGGGGACAAGGTTTTACCCAGGTTCGGGCCCTCCTATGGAGGTAATACCCTACGTCCTGCTTGATTATATTGATAGTAAGGAGATTACAGTGTTGATCTACCACGAGATCGAGTAACTAAACCCTAGTTGAGTTCTGTTGGTCTACAACCTAAAACCCTCCGGCTTATATAGACGCCAGGGGTCCCTAGGGTTTACACATGGTCGGTTACACGTCGAAGGGATAAACATGCCTATTCACTACTCCAAACGTGGAGGACAAGCCACAATTCTCGAAGCTTCTTTCTTGGAGACGAGGTCTTCAATTCTTCCAGTATTCGGCAAGTGGCCCATACAGTCCGGCCCATAAGACATAGGCCGGCCTCCCGAGGACCCCTTAAACCAGGACTTCCTCAATTGCACTAGCAAAAGTACAGACCCTAGGCCTTGTTTTCAAGCATAGCAATACTGTTTGTGCTCACTTTTGTTACTTGCTACCTTGCTGTTTTTATATTTTCAGATTACAAAAACCTGTATCTACAATCCATATTGCACTTGTATCACCATCTCTTCGCCGAACTAGTGCACCTATACAATTTGCATTGTATTGGGTGTGTTGGGGACACAAGAGATTTCTTGTATTTGATTGCAGGGTTGTTTGAGAGAGACCATCTTCATCCTACACCTCCCACAGATTGATAAACCTTAGGTCATCCACTTGAGGGAAAATTTCTACTGTCCTACTAAACTCTGCGCTTGGAGGCCTAACAAAGTCTACAAGAATAAAGTTGCGTATTAGACATCAAGCTCTTTTCTGGCGCCGTTGCCGGGGAGGTGAGTGCTTGAAGGTATATCTTTAGATCTTGCAATTAAATCTTTTAGTTTCTTGTTTTTCACTAGTTTGGTTTTATAAAAGAAAACTACAAAAAAATGGAGTTTAGGTTGCATCATTTGTTTCGTCTTTATAATGTCTTTCGTGAAAATAAGGATTCAGAAAATTGTGCTCAATTGGTAGAGGAAGAAACAATGAAAATACTTAATGAGAATTCCTTGAATGATGAGTATGATTGCAATGTTGTTAGTATGAATTCTATGAATATCCAAAATAGTAATGATGATTGCACTAGTCATGATAAAAATGTTTCTTATAAGCATGTCAACTTTTGTGGAGTGGATAAAGTTTGTGAAGACGTGCCTTATAGGGATGATAGATTTTGTAAGAAGCATAAACATGATACAACCAATTTTTTGCTCAAAGTGATAGATGAATTTGCTACAAAATTATGTTCTCTTTGTCCTATTACTTGTGAACTTTGCAATAAAGTTGGTCATCTTAATTTCCAATGCAAACTTTTTCATGATCAAATCATGGCCAAATATTGTAATGACTTGATAACCCTTGAACTTTATAATGAGCTTTCTCTATTTTTGGGGAGTGAAGAATTGACACATAAAAATTGTTGGTTTGAAGTATTCATTCTCACGGACGACATTGAAACTAATCTAAAAATATCTATATGTTTTGCATGGTAAATTGCAATGAGAATGCTTATATTGCCAACTATAGAAAGATGGGAAAACCAATAGAATATAAAAGGAATACTAATGAAAGGGTAAAGATTTCCACTTTCCCTCCTATTGTCTCTCATGATGAAATAGGTGACGAGGAGGAGTTCCCTATTCAACCAATCTCATCAATAAGAAGCTCGAAGAAATTAATTAAACCCACACATGATGTGGTGAAGAAGAAGAAAAGAAGAAAGAGTAGAGGTAAAAAGGTATCTCTCCCAAATGACGTTGCTCCTATTATTGTTGTGCCTCACGAGGATGAATCAAAAATAATTGTGGAAGATGATAAACTTGATGATGATTTTGTTATGCCTATTGCTTGTTGTGATGACTATGATTGGGAAGAAAATGATACTTCTTATAATCTTGAAAATCTTTTTGGCACCAACTTGGTAAATTATGTTGATAATAATTGTTATACTATTGGTGTTATTCATACTATTAATGATGAGAGTGATTATGCTTATGATATGCCAAGCCACAAGCTTGGGGATGCTATGTTCGATGAGAATGACATGTTTGAGAATTTATTTGCTGCAAATGTTTGTCCCAAGCTTGGGGATGCTATGCTTAATAAAGATGATCTTTTTAGTTCCCCTACTTTGAATGATCAAATTTGTTATGATGATTGCATGCCTCCTATTTATGATGATTGTGATATTTATGAAAGTGGGTTTGGAAGAGTGTCAACTTTAGATAATTATTATCCCACTATTTTAGAGGGTGTTGAATTTTATTATAATGATAAATGTGGATTTGGAGAGGTCATGACTTTATTTAGTAATGATTCCACTATTTCGGAAGAGGTTTCACTTGACTATGATGAGAACAAAGTTGCTACTTATGATGATTATTTTGATGATACTTATGTTATAAAAAGTAGTAATAATTATTGTCATAATTTTGAATATCCTTTTACTGAACATTACTCTTTTAATGTGGAAACAATTTATAGTATTCGAGTTTGATTTGATGCTCCCACTATTATGAATGAGAAGAAATATGCTTATCTGGAGAGTAATAAATTTTCTATGCTTGTAGATCATGAAAAGAATGCTTTATGTAATAGTTATATTGTGAAATTCCTTCTTTATTCTACTGAAAATTATTATGAGGGAGGAACGTATGCTTGTAGGAATTTCAATAATATCAAGTTTCCTCTCTATGTGTTGAAAGATTCAAAGTTATGCTTATTTTGCCTTCCTATGCTAGTTGATTCTTGTTCCCATAAATTATTTTCTCACAAAATCCCTATGCATAGGAAGTGGGTTAGACTTAAATGTGCTTTTCATGAGATTCATGATGCTCTCTTGCATGTTTCAATTACTACTTTTTATGTGAGCATCATTGAAATCATCATGCCTAGCTAAAAGGCATTAAAGAAAAGCGCTTGTTGGGAGACAACCCAACACTTATACTTTCTGTTTTTGTGTGTTCACATGATTAATCTACTTTAGTAATCATGTTTTGTGTCTTTTATTTCAATAAAGTGCCAAGTAAAGCCTTTGGGATGACTCACAAGATGAGTAGAATTGATGCTGAACCAAAACAGAAACTTTTGACTCCAGTACACGAATTTTAAGTTTTTACTGGAGTGTGATCATTATATGAAATTTTTACACAGTCTTCATATACAAATTATTCAGGCTGTACTATTTTTCAGAATTTTTAGAGACAGGGAAGTATGGCTATACTACATATCTTCATAGACTGTTCTGTTTTTGACAGATTCTGTTTTGCATGCATAGTTTGCTTGTTTTAGTGTTTCCATATCTTATATTTAGTGGTATAAATTATGGTAATGATATAATGCAGTAGGTATCATGTGGGAACAATTAAGAATCTTGTCTTGACAGTACCTAAGTGAATAATTTATCTTTATTACACTAACCCTTCTCACGAAGTTCCGTTAAGTTTTGTGTGATTGAAGTTTTCAAGTTTTGGGTGAGACACCGATATGAGGAGAATAAGGAGTGACAATAACCTAATCTTGGGGATGCCCAAGGCACACCCAAGGTAATATCGATGGAAGACTCAAGCGCCTAAGCTTGGGGATGCCCCGGAAGGCACCCCCTCCTTCGTCTTCAACATTATCGGTATATCTTACTTAGAGCTATATTTTTATTCGTCACATAATATGAGTTTTGCTTGGAGCGTCATTTTATTTTCTTGTTCTCTGTTAGGTGTTATTTATAATCTTGTTTTTCAATAAAAAGTTCCAAGAATTTCCTTAGGATGCTTGCATTGCATGTTTTGATGTGTGCTGTGTAAAAACAGAAACTTTTGCTGTAGTGTTTGAATTTTCATATTTTACTGGAACGTGGAAAGTTTCTGAAATGTTTACACAGTGTTGTAATATAAATTCTTTAGCTTTTACTAAATTTTCATAATTTTTTGAGTTACAAAAGTACGCTGGTTTAATAGATTGCTACAGACTGTTCTGTTTGGACAGATTGCTGTCATAGTTTTGTTATCTACTTATCCTATAGTTTCCATAGCCTATATTGGTAGATATAAATTGTGGAAACGATAGTAAACAGTAGATGATGTTTGAAAATTAGTGTGCAACTTGTCTTGGAAGTACATTAAGTGTTGATTTATTCTTATGTGTACTAACCTATCTCACGAGTTCTTTTCGAGTTTTGGGTGGATGAAGTTTTTGAGAATAGGTGAAACCATGTTATGAGAGGATTGAACGAGATAAAAAAGCTCAATCTTGGGGATGCCCAAGGCAGCCCAAGTAAATATTTCAAGAAGTCTCAAGCATCTAAGCTTGGGGATGCTACGCATCCCACCTCTCTTCATCAACAATTATCGGTTAGCCTATGTTGAGCCTAAATTTTTATTTGTCCACATGATATTTGCTATTCTTGGAGTGCTATTTTTCTTTTGCTCGCTGTTTAAATAAAATACTTAGATCTGAAAATATTTATTGAGAGAGAGTCCTCACATAGCTACTTAATTGTTTGACTACTCATTGATCTTCACTTATATCTTTTGAGAGTAGTTTGATGTTTACTCTTGTGCTTCACTTATATCCTAAGAGTAAATTGTGAATGAATGAAATATCATAAATTTGAAATTATCAATGTGCTATATGTTGGAAATATGCCCAAGAGGCAATAATAAATTGGTTATTATCATATTTCCTTGTTCATGATAATCGTTTATTATCCATGCTGTAATTGTACTGATTGGAAACTCAAATACATGTGTGGGTACATAGACAACACTGTGTCCCTAGTAAGCCTCTAGTTAACTAGCTCGTTGATCAAAGATGGTGAAGGTTTCCTAGCCATAGACATGAGATGTCATTTGATAATGGAATCACATCATTAGGAGAATGATGTGATGGACAAGACCCAAACTATAAACATAGCATATGATCGTGTCAGTTTATTGCTATTGTTTTTTGCATGTCAAGTATCTGTTCCTATGACCATGACATCATGCAACTCACTGACACCGGAGGAATACCTTGTGTGTATCAAACGTCGCAACGTAACTGGGTGACTATAAAGGTGCTCTACAGGTATCTCCAAGGGTGTCTGTTGGGTTGGCATGGATCAAGACTGGGATTTGTTACTCCGTGTGACGGAGAGGTATCTCAGGGCCCACTCGGTAATACAACATCACAATGAGCCTTGCAAGCAATGTGACTAAAGTGTTAGCCACGAGATCTTGTATTACGGAACGAGTAAAGAGACTTGCCGGTAACGATATTGAACTAGGTATAGAGATACCGACGATCGAATCTCGGGCAAGTAACATACCAAAGAACAAAGGGAACAGCATACGGGATTAATTGAATCCTTGACATAGAGGTTCGACCGATATAGATCTTCGTAGAATATGTAGGAACCAATATGGGCATCCAGGTCCCGCTATTGGTTATTGGCCGTAGAGGTGTCTCGGTCATGTCTACATAGTTCTCGAACCCGCAGGGTCTGCACACTTAAGGTTCGGTGACGTTTCGGTAGAATTGAGTTATGTATGATTGGTGACCGAAGGTTGTTCGGAGTCCCGGATGAGATCCCGGACATCACGAGGAGCTCCGGAATGGTCCGGAGGTAAAGATTGATATATAGGAAGTCCCATTTTGGGCACCGGAAAAGTTTCGGGTATTTCCGGTAGTGTACCGGGAGTACCGGAGGGCCATCGGGAGGGGCCACCAACGCCGGGAGGCCACATGGGCCTGAGGGGGGTTGCACCAGCCCTTAGTGGGCTGGGAAAACCATCCCTACAAGTCCCATGCGGCTAGGAATAAGTGGGAAAGGAAAAACCCCAAAGAAGAGGGAAGGGAGACCAAATATGGAAGGTGTCCTATTTGGACTAGGATTGAAGTGGAGGAGTCCACCTCCTCCACCTCCAATTTCGGCCAGCCCTTGAGGGTTTGAGGCTGCCTCCTCCCCTCCCTCCCTCCTATATATACTAGAGGATTTAGAGGAGAAAAATAACCCTAATTGCCACGTGCTCCCTCTACTTCATCTAGATCGGTTTCTCCTCTAGTCTAGTTTCAGCGGTGCTTAGGCGAAGCCCTGCCGGAATTGTTCCACCACCATAGCCGCCGCGCCGTCGCACCGCCGGAGAACTCTTCTACCTCTCCGCTCTCTCTCTCTTGCTGGATCAAGGAGGCGGAGATCGTCATCAAGCTGTACGTGTGCTG
Organism: Elymus sibiricus; assembly: GCA_039707655.1. Taxonomy (NCBI): domain Eukaryota; kingdom Viridiplantae; phylum Streptophyta; class Magnoliopsida; order Poales; family Poaceae; genus Elymus; species Elymus sibiricus. The sequence continues at coordinate 442,256,158 of CM077671.1, forward strand.
AACGCGGAGGTGCCGTCCGTTCGGTACTAGATCGGGACGGATCGTGATTGGATCGCGGGACGCTCGGCGATTTGGATCGCGAAGACGTTCGACTACATCAACCGCGTTTCTTAACGCTTCCGCTTAGCGATCTACAAGGGTATGTAGATTCACTCTCCCTCTCGTAGATGCTCATCACCATGGATAGATCTTGTGTGTGCGTAGGAAAATTTTTGTTTCCCATGCTACGTTCCCCAACAGTGGCATCTGAGCTAGGTCTATGCGTAGATGAGATCTCGAGTAGAACACAAAGGAGTTTGTGGGCGTTGATATTCAGATTGCTTCCCTCCTTAGTCTTTTCTTGATTCAGCGGTATTGTGGGATGAAGCGGCTCGGACCAGCCTTACTCGTCCACGTACGAGAGACCGGTTCCATCGACTGACATGTAACTTTGTTGCATAAGATGGCTAGCGGGTGTCTGTCTCTCCCACTTTAGTTGAATCGGATTCGACAGAGGCGGTCCTTGTAGAAGGTGAAATAGCAAATTTTATATCACCGTTGTGGTTTTTGCGTAGGTAAGAATCGTTCTTGCTAGATACCCGTAGCAGCCACGTAGAACTTGCAACAACAATTAGAGGACGTCTAACTTGTTTTTGCAGGGTATGTTGTGATGTGATATGGCCAATTACATGATGAGATATATGTGATGTATGAGATGATCATGTGTTGTATAGAATATCACGACTTGCATGTCGATGAGTACGGCAACTGGCAGGAGCCATAGAGTTGTCTTTAATTATTGTATGACCTGCGTGTCAATCATTAAGCGCTATGTAATGCTTTACTTTATCGCTAAACGTTAGCAATAGTCGTGGAAGCAACAGTCGGCGCGACAACCTCATGGCGACACGTTGATGGAGATCAAGATGATGGAGATCATGGTGTCATGCCGGTGACGATGGAGATCATGCCGGTGCTTTGGAGATGGAGATCAAAAGCACGAGTTCATGGCCATATCATGTCACTTATGATTTGCATGTGATGTTAATATTTTTATGCATCTTATTTTGCTTAGGACGACGGTAGCATTATAAGGTGATCCCTCACTTAAATTTCAAGATAAATTGTGTTCTCCCCGAGTGTGCACCGTTGCGAAAGTTCGTCGTTTCGAGACACGCCGTGATGATCGGGTGTGATAGACTCTACGTTCACATACGACGGGTGTAAGCCATGTTGCACGTGCGGAACACTCGGGTTAAACTTGACGAGCCTAGCATGTACAGACATGGCCTCAGAACACAAGAGACTGAAAGGTCGAACATGAGTCATATAGTAGATATGATCAACATGAAGATGTTCACCATTGAAACCACCTCAACTCACGTGATGATCGGACTTGAGTTGGTGGATGTGGATCATGTGACACTCGAATGACCGGAGGGATGTCAATTTGAGTGGGAGTTTTAAGTAATATGATTAACTAAACTCATTATCATGAACATAGTCAAAGTGTCTTTGCAAATTATGTTGTAGATTACTAGATCGCGCTGTAGCTCCCTTGAATTTTTTATATGTTCCTAGATAAATAGAGTTGAAAGATGATGGTAGCAATAATGCGGACTGGGTCCGTGATCTGAGGATTGTCCTCAATGCTGCACAGAAGGCTTATGTCCTTAATGCACCGCTCGGTGTGCCACCCCCCTCTAGCATCGTCTGTAGATGTTGTGAACATCTGACAGGCACGTTCCGATGACTACTTAATAGTTCAGTGCGTCATGCATTACGGCTTAGAATTGAGGCTCCAAAACGTTTTGAACGTCACGGAACATATGAGATGTTCTAAGAGCTGAAATTGGGATTTCAGGCTCATGCCCGTATTGAGAGGTATGAGACCTCCAACAAGATTCTTTGCCTGCAAGATGATGGAGAATAGCTCAATCGTTGAGCATGTGCTCAAATTGTTTGAGTGCTACAATCGCTTGAATCGAGTGGGAGTTGATCTTCCAGATAAAATAGTGATTGATATAGTTCTCCAAGTCACTGTCACTAAGCTACTAGAGCTTCGTGATGAACTATAAAAGGCCAGAGATGGAGATAATGATCCTTGAGCTGTTCGCAATGTTTGACACCGCGAAGGTAGAAATCTAGAAGGAGCATCAAGTGTTGATGGTTAGTGAAACCACTAGTTTCGAGAAGGGCAAGGGCAAGGAGGGAAACTTCATGGATGGCAAGTCAGTTGCTGCTCCAGTGAAGAAACCCAAGGTTGAACCCAAACCCGAGACTAAGTGCTTCTATTATGAGGAAAACGGTCGCTGAAGTGGAACAACCCTAGATACTTGGTAGATAAGAAGGCTGGCAACGTCGACAGAAGTATATTTGATATACGTGTTATTGATGTGTACCTTACTAGTACTCCTAGTAGCACCTGGGTATTAGATACCGGTTCGGTTTGCTAAATGTTAGTAACTCGAAATAAAAGCTACGGAATAAACGGAGGCTAGCTAAGGGCGAGGTGACGATGAGTGTTGGAAGTGTTTCCAAGGTTGATGTGATCACCATCGCACGCTCTCTATACCTTCGGGATTAGTGATGAACCTAAATAAGTGTTATTTGGTGTTTGCGTTAAGCATGAACGTGATTAGATCAAGTTTATTGCAATACGGTTATTCATTTAAGTTAGAGAATAATGGTTATTCTGTTTACATGAATAATACCTTCAATGGTCATGCACCCAATAAGAGTGGTTTATTGAATCTTGATCGTAGAGATACACATGTTTATAATATTGCTGCCAAAAGATGCAAAGTTAATAATGATAGTACCACATACTTGTGGCACTGCCGCTAAAGGTCATATTGGTGTAAAAAGCATGAAGAAACTCCATGCTGATGGATCTTTGGACTCATTCGATTTCGAATCGGTTGAGACATGCGGACCATGCCTCATGGGCAAGATGACTAAAACCCCGTTTTCCGGTATGATGGAGCGGGCAATTGACTTATTGGAAATGATACATATTGATGTATGCGGTCCAGTGAGTATTGTAGTGTGCGGTGGATATCGTTATTTTCTTATCTTCACTGATGATTTGAGTAAATATGGGTATATTTACTTAATGAAACACAAGTTTGAAACGTTTGAAAAGTTCAAACAAAATCAGAGTGAGGTTTGAGATCATCGTGACAAGAAGATAAAATGTCTGCGATACGATCGTGGAGGTGAATATCTGAGTTACGAGTTTGGTATACAACTTAAGACAATGTGGAAGTTGTTTCACAACTCACGCCACCTGGAACACCATAGTGTGATGGTGTGTCCGAACGTCATAGTCACACTCTATTGGATATGGTGCGAACTATGATGTCTCTTATCGATTTACCACTATCGTTTTAGGGCTATGCATTAGAGACAACCACATTCACTTTAATTGGGACACCATAAGTTCGTTGAGATGACACCGTATGAATTTTGGTTTGGCGGAAACCTAAGTTGTCGTTTCTTAATGTTTGGGGCTGCGACGCTTATGTGAAAAAGGGTTTTTACCTAATGAGCTCGAACCCAAAGCGGACAAATGCATCTTCATAGAATACCCTAACGTAACAGTTGGGTAAACCTTCTATCTCAGATCCAAGCACAAAGTGTTTGTTGCTAAAACCGGTCCTTTCTCGAGAAAGAGTTTCTTTCGAAAGATTGAGTGGGAGGAAGATAGAACTTGATGAGGTTGTTGAACCTTTGTTTCAACCAGAGAGTAGCGCAACGCAGAAAGTTGTTTCTGTGGAGCCTATGATTAGTTGAAGAGGAAGTTAATGATGATGATCATGAAGCTTCGGATCAAGTTACTATCAAACCTCGTAGGTCGACAAGGACGCGTACTGCTCCTGAGTGGTACGGCAACCCTGTCTTAGAGGTCATGTTGTTGGACAACGACGACCCTACGAGCTATGGAGAAGCGATGTTGGGCCCGGATTCCAAGAAATGGTTAGAGGCCATGAAATCCGAGATGGGATCCATGTAAGAAAACAAAGTATGGGCTTTGGAAGTATTACCTGAAGGGCGTAAGGCCATTCAGAACAAATGGATTTTTAAGAGGAAGACGGACGCGGACGGTTATGTCACCGTCTATAAAGCTCGACTTGTGGCAAATTGTTTATCACAAGTTCAAGGAGTTGACTACGATGAGACTTTCTCACCCGTAGCGATGCTAAAGTCTGTTGGAATTATGTTAGCAGTTGCTGCATTTTTCGATTATGAAATCTGGCAAATGGATGTCAAAACATTGTTTCCTTAACGGTATCCGTGAGGAAAGGTTGTATGTGATACAACCGGAAGGTTTTGTCAGTCCTAAGGATGCTAAAATATATGCAAACTCCAGCGATCCTTCTATGGACTGGAACAAGCATCTCGGAGTTGGAATATATGCTTTGATGAGTTGATCAAAGTTTTTGAGTCTATACAAAGTTTATGAGAAACTTGTATTTACAATAAAGTGAGTGGGAACACTATAGAATTTCTGATAAGTATATGTGGTTGACATATTGTTGATCGGAAATGATGTAGAATTTCTGGAAAGCATAAAGGGTCGTTTGAAAGGAGTTTTTCAAAGGAAGACCTAGAATGAAGCTACTTAAATATTGGGCATCAAAGATCTATAGAGATAGATCAAGATGTCTGATAAGACTTTCAATGAGTACATACCTTGACAAGATTTTGAAAGAGTTCAAAATGGATCAGTCAAAGAAAGAGTTCTTGCCTGATTTGTAAGGTGTGGAGTTGAGTGAGACTCAAAGCTCGACCACGGCAGAAGAAAGAGAAAGGACGAAGGTCGTCCCCTATGCCTTATCCATAGGCTCTGTATAGTATGCCAAGCTGTGTACCGCACCTAGTGTGTGCCTTGCCATGAGTCTGTCAAGGGGTACAAGAGTGTTCCAGGAGTGGATCACTGGACAACGGTCAAGATTATCCTTAGTAACTAGAGGACTAAGGAAATATTTCTCGATTATGGAGGTGATGAAGAGTTCATCGTAAAGGGTTACGTCGATGCAAGCTTTGACACCTATCCAGACGACTCTGAATAGTAGTCAGGATACATATAGTGGAGCAGCCATTTGGAATAGCTCCAAGTGGAGTGTGGTAGAAGTGTCTACAGTATGACATAGAGATTTGCAAAGTACACACGGATCTGAATATCGCAGACCCGTTGACTAAACACCTCTCTCACATGCAAAGCATGATCTGATCGAACCCCAGAACTCATTGGGTGTTAGATTCATAACAATGTAAATCACATGGTGATGTGAACTAGATTATTGACTCTAGTGCAAGTGGGAGACTGTTGGAAATATGCCCTAGAGGCAATAATAAATTGGTTATTATCATATTTCCTTGTTCATGATAATCGTTTATTATCCATGCTGTAATTGTATTGATTGGAAACTCAAATACATGTGTGGGTACATAGACAACACTGTGTCCCTAGTAAGCCTCTAGTTAACTAGCTCGTTGATCAAAGATGGTGAAGGTTTCCTAGCCATAGACATGAGATGTCATTTGATAACGAAATCACATCATTAGGAGAATGATGTGATGGACAAGACCCAAACTATAAACGTAGCATATGATCGTGTCAGTTTATTGCTATTGTTTTTTGCATGTCAAGTATCTGTTCCTATGACCATGAGATCATGCAACTCACTGACACCGGAGGAATACCTTGTGTGTATCAAACGTCGCAACGTAACTGGGTGACTATAAAGGTGCTCTACAGGTATCTCCGAGGGTGTCTGTTGGGTTGGCATGGATCAAGACTGGGATTTGTTACTCCATGTGACGGAGAGGTATCTCAGGGCCCACTCGGTAATACAACATCACAATGAGCCTTGCAAGCAATGTGACTAAAGTGTTAGCCACGAGATCTTGTATTACGGAACGAGTAAAGAGACTTGCCGGTAACGAGATTGAACTAGGTATAGAGATACCGACGATCGAATCTCGGGCAAGTAACATACCGAAGAACAAACGGAACAGCATACGGGATTAATTGAATCCTTGACATAGAGGTTCGACCGATATAGATCTTCGTAGAATATGTAGGAACCAATATGGGCATCCAGGTCCCGCTATTGGTTATTGGCCGTAGAGGTGTCTCGGTCATGTCTACATAGTTCTCGAACCCGCAGGGTCTGGACACTTAAGGTTCGGTGACGTTTCGGTAGAATTGAGTTATGTAAGATTGGTGACCGAAGGTTGTTCGGAGTCCCGGATGAGATCCCGGACATCACGAGGAGCTCCGGAATGGTCCGGAGGTAAAGATTGATATATAGGAAGTCCCGTTTTGGCCACCGGAAAAGTTTTGGGTATTTCTGGTAGTGTACCGGGAGTACCGGAGGGCCATCGGGAGGGGCCACCCACGCCGGGAGGCCACATGGGCCTGAGGGGGGGTTGCACCAGCCCTTAGTGGGCTGGGCAAACCAGCCCTACAAGGCCCATGCGGCTAGGAATAAGTGGGAAAGGAAAAACCCCAAAGAAGAGGGAAGGGAGACCAAATATGGAAGGTGTCCTATTATGACTAGGATTGAAGTGGAGGAGTCCACCTCCTCCACCTCCAATTTCGGCCAGCCCTTGAGGGTTTGAGGCTGCCTCCTCCCCTCCCTCCCTCCTATATATACTAGAGGATTTAGAGGATAAAAATAACCCTAATTGCCACGTGCTCCCTCTACTTCATCTAGATCGGTTTCTCCTCTAGTCTAGTTTCAGCGGTGCTTAGGCGAAGCCCTGCCGGAATTGTTCCACCACCATAGCCGCTGCGCCGTCGCGCCGCCGGAGAACTCTTCTACCTCTCCGCTCTCTCTCTCTTGCTGGATCAAGGAGGCGGAGATCGTCATCAAGCTGTACGTGTGCTGAACGCGGAGGTGCCGTCCGTCTTAGTAGCAAGTTCACATTTGGTTTAGAAAGTAAAATCTTGTAAAGTTTAACAATCACAATATTGGTCATACACGCAATTCGTGAATGATTAGTATAAGGAAGAGAACTTTCACATACAAATATATTATCTTGGACATATTCTATGATTGTGAATACCCATTAATTATTTTCAAACTTGAGCAAATTAGTTGAAGTTGGACAAGGAAGACAACGTAATGAGTTATGGTTGTGTATATTTGCATAGAAGTTATATTGTTATGGATCCTCCAACATGTGGTGCTTGTTTAGAACCTTTTGCTAGCCAACACTTTGTACTAAGTATAGATACTACTTGTGCATCCAAATCCTCGAGCCAAGTTTCTTCCATAAGAGTCCACCATACCTACCTATATATGGTATTTCACTGCCATTCCAAGTAAATTTGCATGTGCCACCTCTAAACATTCAAATAAACATCTGTTTTGTGTCCCTGGACCGCTCATGGAGCGACGGGGGGCGGTCAGTATCTTCCATGTTAAGCGGGTTATTCTCATGACGAGTGTTTATTCACTCGTCCTTGCACGAGAGGGGCGGTAATAGGGATTCCCAGTCCCGAAAAAAATGCAAATAATTAAACAAAACTCCCCCAGGAATGTTGTTGGTATGGACGGTACCCGTGGATTCGGCTAGCTGTGGATTGTGTTTGTTGGTGGAGGGGGAGTAAACCTTTACTTTTACCGCTTGGGAACCACCGCTAATGTGTTTAACATGGAAGATATTGATAACTCTTGGTCGTAACGTTGACAGGAAGAGTGCACCTCCCAAAACTATATTCATCTCTTTTTTTAAACAATGAGCTCTGGCACCTTTGCAAATCCCTGCTTCCCTCTGTGAAGGGACAATCTATTTACTTTCATGTTATTTACTATTCATGTTGAGTCAATTTCTTATTCCAACCTCGGTCTATTAGTTGGCAAGCATCATGTGGTGGGGAAAGATCCAAACATATATATCTAGTCAAATATATTAGATCATGATTTATTATTGTTGACAATTATCTCTATGATAAATGAGTTGGGAGGCGAAACATTAAGCCCCTATCTTTCTCTGTGTTCGATGGATGCCATTTGTTCTAAAAATATGCTTTGAGTACTAGCAAAAATAGAAGACTATATGATGATTGAGTATGTGGAGCTCTTACTTAGACTTTGTTGCGAATAAGTTGAATTGCAATTGTTTGGTGACTAAGAACATAGGTTGTTAAGTTTCAAGGGAATTCATTGTTTGAACCATGACATGTGGATTGATTGCTTTATCATGATGATTTTTATGAGAAAAAGTTGTTGGTTATGATGCTAGAAAATTGACTAAAATTATCAATGATCAAACTTATATATTATGCTAGCATTCACACTTCATAAATTAGTTCTTTTATCATTTACCTACTCGAGGACGAGTAGGAATTAAGCTTGGGGATGCTGATACGTCTCCAACGTATCGATAATTTATGAAGTATTCATGCCATATTCACCTATGTTTATAATGCTTTTATATGGTTTTGATGCACTTTATACGATTTATTTAGAACTAACCCGGACTGACGCTGTTTTCAGCAGAACTACCATTGTGTTGTTTTTGTGCAGAAAATGAAAGTTCTCGGAATCGCCCGAAACTTTTGACGATTTTTTTAGAACAAAAGAGGCACTAGACGCTTCGTGGGAGGGCCAGAAGAGCCACGAGGTGGGCACAACCCACCAGGGCGCGCCAGATGGCCCAGGCGCGCCCTGGTGTCTTGTGCCCTCCTCGTGAAACCGACGCCCAAAAATCCTATAAATATAGAAACCATCAGAAATAACCCTAGACTCTACGTTCCGCCGCCGCAACTCTCTGTATCGACAAAAAACCAGTCTGGAGATGTTCTAGTACCCTGCCGGAGAGGGTAATCCATCTCCGGTGGCCATCTTCATCATCCCGGCGGAGGCCATGACGAGGCGGGAGTAGTCTACCCTCAGGGCTGAGGGTATGTACCAGTAGCTATGTGTTCAATCTCTCTCTCTCGTGTTCTTGAGATGTCATGATCTTGATGTATCACGGGCTTTGTTAATATAGTCGGATCATATGATGTTATTCCCTTCCTATCATGTTGTGATGAATTGAATCTTTCCCTTTGAGATATTGTTATGTTGGATTGAATATTTGATTTGAGAACACTTGATATATGTCTTGCATGTGGATACCCATGGTGACAATGGGGTATTCTATTGATTCACTTGATATATGTTTTGGTACTCAACTTGCGGATTCCCGCAGTGACATTGGGGTAATCTATGCATAGGGGTTGATACACGTTCTTGTCCTACTTTCTCCGATAGAAATCTTGGGGTACTCTTTGAGGTTCTTTGTGTTGGATTGAGTATTATGAATCTGAAATTGTTTGATGTGTATCGTATAATTAACTCATGGATACTTGTGGTGACATTGGAGTATCTAGGTGACATTAGAGGTTGTTGATGCGTATCATATGGTGTTATTCTAGTACGAACTCTTAGATAGGTTGATCGGAAAGGATAACTTGGTGTTATCTTAGTACGAACTCTTGGATAGATCGATCGGAAAGAATAACTTTAAGGTGGTTTCGTACCCTACAAACCATTTCTTCTTATGTTCTCCGCTAGATAAGAACTTTGGAGTGATTCTTCGTTGCATGTTGAGGGATGGTTATGTGATCCAATTATATTAGCATTGTTGAGAGATTGCACTAGCGAAAGTACGGACCCTAGGCCTTGTTTTCAAGCATAGCAATACTGTTTGTGCTCACTTTTGTTACTTGCTACCTTGCTGTTTTTATATTTTCAGATTACAAAAACCTATATCTACCATCCATATTGCACTTGTATCACCATCTCTTCGCCGAACTAGTGCACCTATACAATTTGCCATTGTATTGGGTGTGTTGGGGACACAAGAGATTTCTTGTATTTGACTGCAGGGTTGTTTGAGAGAGACCATCTTCATTCTACACCTCCCATGGATTGATAAACCTTAGGTCATCCACTTGAGGGAAAATTGCTACTGTCCTACAAAACTCTGCGCTTGGAGGCCCAACAAAGTCTACAAGAATAAAGTTGCGTAGTAGACATCAATCTCTAACAATCCCAAGTGGTGTGATGGTGTCTCTATTAGCAAGCTTAATAGTAACATCTATGTCTTCTATTTCGACGGGTGCTATATCATTAATAATTTCTTGGTATAAGGTAAAAGGAATAGCACTCACACTAGCACCCATATCACATAAACCATGATAGCAATGATCTCCTATTTTGACTGAGACAACAGGCATGCCCACTATGGGTCTATGTTTATCTTTTTCGTTAGTTTTGGCAATTCTAGCGGCTTCATCACAAAAGTAAATAACATGCCCATCAATATTTTCTACCAAGGGATCTTTAACCATAGCAACACTAGGTTCTACTTTAACTTGTTCAGAGGGCTTAGGTGCTTTAATATTACTTTTGTGAACCACAGTTGATACCTTAGCATGTTCCTTTATCCTAACAGGGAAAGGTTGTTTTTCAATATAAGCAGTACGCACAACTGGATCAACATTGTAAATGATGGTTTCATCCTTAACTCTTACCGGTTATTTAATTTCTTATTTAATAGGGGGATTATATTTAAACCACTTCTCCTTAGGGAGATCGACATGAGTGGCAAATGATTCACAGAAAGAGGCTACTATCTCAGAGTCAAGTCCATATTTAGTGCTAAACTTGTGAAAAGCATCGGGATTCATAAAAGATTTAACACATTCAAACTTGTAAGTTCATCTAGTGCCCCTTAGTGATTTTGCTGTATTGAAGACTTATAGGTTAAGAGACGGATGCGTTTGTAAGTGTACACATGCTCTATAAGTCGCTGAGGAGTTTGATACATTCGGAGATTATCGACCCCTAAAAATGTATGTCTTCAACTGAAGACTTTGCTGAAGACTTTGAAAAAGAAGAAGTTGGTGTGACCTTGAAGATATGAACGAGGACTATGAAGCATGAAGACTTTTGTTTTCGTAGTTTCATTTCCTTTCTTTGAGTCATAGGAAACACCGTACTGTTAAAGGGGGCCGAGGTAATACTAAGGAAAATTTCCAACTGATGCTCAACTCAAAAGCCTCAACCTATCCAATCCCTTTGGAAATCTCTTGAAGTTCAGTCAAGTTCTTAAGTGACAGAGACGATGATCTTCTGGTCTCTGAGGAAATTGGTCTGACTGAGGAGTTAGGATTTCGCCAGTGCGAATTACCTACAAGTGAGGAATATGATAAGCCTGAGGAAGTGGATCGGACTTAAATGCTATACAAAAGCGATGATCTGTTGAATGAGGAAGTGGATCAGACTCAAACTCTGTCTGATGATCTCAAAAGTCTTCAGACAAAGTATGATAACCTTCAGAGCCATCATAATGCTCTCTTGGTTGACCATGAGAAGCTTTCTTATGAATTTCTTCAAAGAAAGCAAGATCTTGAGAAACTAAGAGTGTCTCATGAGGATCTCCAAAGGGAAAACGATTCCTTACTGGCTCAACAGATCAGTACCGCTCAGGAAGAATTTGTCCCACCGTGTATGAAATGCATCGAACGTGAAACTGCTAATTCTTCACCTGAATGTTCAAATGCTTCTATTGCTGCAATTTCTTCAACTATCCCCGTGGTCACAAATTCATCATCTGAGGATACCACAAGTATCACTGACGAAAATGCAGGGTTGAAGGAATTGTATGTGACAGGCATGTACAAAAGTCTCAAAGGGCATCAAACCCTTTGCGATGTGCTCAAAAAGCAGATTCTGAACAGGAACCCTAGGAAAGAGGGTATTGCATTTGAGAGGAAACTCAATGCTGATGGATCCTACTGGACACCTAAGCAGTACCCCAAAACCTCATGGGTTGCTGCAAAAGGACCTCCTGTGGATCCATCCACTTTATCTGGCTTTACTTGTGAAACTTCATATTCCTCTGATGAGTCACTTGACTCCAACTACAAATTCTTCAAAAATCAGAAAGGTGAAGTATTTGCCAGATTTGTTGGAATGAACTGCAGGAACGGTTCACCTATGAGGAAAATCTGGGTTCCTAAGAGCTGCTTGGAAAATCTTCAAGTGAATGTCCTCACGACACCACCCATGAAGAAAAGGAACCCCAGATCAAATCCCTCATATGGACCAAAGTCTTCACTTGGACCAAATTCCTCAAATGGTCAAAAGTATCATTCTCGTGCTAATGCATCTATTTCGCAGGAAAAATCTAAGAGTTCTGAATATGTGCATTATTCTTCAAATCATTATGTTCATAAGTCCTCGAATAATTTCTCTGCTTATTCATATGAGTACTCTAACCCTAGTCCTGTGAAACGAAGTGCACTAGCTTCAATGCCTCCCTTCTCATATGGAGCTCGCAGAATGATGAACTCTTTGCCACCCCTCCAGATGTGGGTGGTGAAGAAATTGAACTAACTTCTTATGCAGGGTCAGGTCTCCAGACGAACTTGAACGTCTGATGAATTTGCTGGAGACCTGAGGAAATGCTTGAAAGGACGCAAGCTAATCATGCAGAAATGAGTTCCTCGTTTCTCACGTCCTCACACTGCTTTACTTACTATGTTGTGTGATGAAATTCTGCCTGATGAATTTGATGTCATATTCTTCACTCTGAAGCATATGAGTTCGTAAGTTGTACTAATTCATCTGCAGGATGAAACTCCAAAAACTACTGAGTGGGTCCTCGACAGTGGATGCACCAACCACATGACTGGTGACAAGAGTCTACTGATGAATATGCCACTTGCCCCATCTCATCTGAAGCATATCACCTACGCTGACAAAGGAAAAAGCAAGGTATTGGGTCTAGGTAAGGTTGCAATCTCCAAGGACCGACACATGGACAAGGTGATGCTTGTCGAATCCCTCGGGTTCAACCTCATGTCTGTCTCAATGCTTTGTGATCTTGATATGGTTGTCATCTTTGGAAAATATCGTTGCGTTGTCATCATGGAATCTGACCACTCCAAAGTCTTAGAAGGCTTTAGGAGAGGAGACTTGTATATTGTTGATTTCTCTACAGGTCCTCAGCCTGCCACGTGCCTACTTGCAAAGTCCTCAGAAGGCTGGCTGTGGCATCGACGACTTGGACATGCTGGTATGAGGAACTTGCACACGCTCCTGAAGAAAAAGCACGTCATTGGCATTGAAGGTGTCAAATTCCTCAAGGATCACCTCTGTGGTGCTTGTGAGTCTGGGAAGATGACCAGATCCAAGCATCCCTCGAAGACAATCATGACCACGACTCGACCTTTTGAATTGCTTCACATGGACCTCTTTGGCCCCACTCATTATTCCACACTAACAAATTCTTCATGTTTGTATGGCTTTGTCATTGTTGATGATTACTCTCGTTACACTTGGGTGCATATTATTCTGTACAAGTCTGAAGTGCAGGATGTCTTCAGACGATTTGCTTCAAGGGCCTCAACAAACTTCGGCGTCAAGATCAAGCATATCAGGAGTGATAATGGGACTAAGTTCAAGAACACCAATATTGATGAATATCTTGATGAACTTGGTATTACTCATGAGCTATCTGCCCCATATACTCCTGAGCAGAACGGCGTCGTGGAGCGCAAGAACATGACTCTTGTTGAGATGGCTCGCACCAAGCTTGATGAATACAAGACTCCTCGTCGCTTCTGGCCTGAGGCAATTGATACAGCATGCCACATCATCAACAGGGTATATCTTCACAAATTCTTCAAGAAGACATCATATGAACTCATGACTGGCAAGAAACCCAATGTAAGTTATCTCAAAGTCTTCGGTGCAAAATGTTGGATAAGAGATCCTCACCACAGTTCTAAATTTGCACCTAAAGCACATGAAGGTTTTATGCTTGGTTACGGAAAGGACTCGCACACCTACAGAGTCTTCAACACCTACCATCAAAAGGTTGTTGAAATTGTAGATGTGCGGTTCGATGAAACTAACGGCTCGCAAAGAGAGCACCTGCCTTCTGTGTTAGATGAAAAGTCTCCTGAGGAATCCATTAAGTTGAAAGCTACTGAGGATGTCATACCCACTGAAGAAAATCCTCAACCTACTGAGGAAGTCAGTCCAACCAATGAAGATATTCATGCTGATACACCTGAAGAAAATGGTGCTGAAGAAAATCCTCAGCCTCGTCAACCTGCTCATCCGAGAATTACAAATGAAGTGCAGATTGACAAAATCATCGACAACATCAATGCACCAGGTCCTCTCACTCGCTCAAGAGCTTCACATTTGACTAACTTTTGTGGGCATTTTGCTTTTGTCTCTATCATAGAGCCCACCAAAGTTGATGAAGCTTTCAAAGAGCCTGAGTGGATTCAAGCTATGCAAGAGTTGCATCAATTCAAGCTCAACAACGTGTGGGAACTCGTCAAGCGGCCAGATCCTCGCAAGCATAACATCATAGGTACCAAGTGGATCTACCGCAACAAGCAAGATGAAAATGGCCTTGTGGTAAGGAATAAGGCACGTCTTGTAGCTCAAGGCTACACACAGGTTGAAGGAATTGACTTTGATGAAACTTTTGCACCTGTTGCTAGACTTGAAGCTATTCGCATATTGCTTGCTTATGCTAACCATCATGATATCATCTTATATCAAATGGATGTGAAAAGTGCATTCCTCAATGGTAAGCTTGAGGAAGAAGTATATGTTGCTCAACCCCCAGGTTTTGAAGACCCTAAGCATCCTGACAAAGTCTTCAGACTCAACAAGGCCCTCTATGGCCTCAAGCAGGCCCCTCGGGCGTGGTATGACACTCTGAAGGAATTCCTCATGAAGAAAGGCTTCAAACCCGGTTCACTCGACCCAACTCTTTTCACTAAATCCTATGACAATGAACTGTTCATATGCCAAATATATGTAGACGATATTATCTTTGGCTGTACTGACAAACGTTACAGTGATGAATTTGCCTATATGATGAGTGAAGAATATCAAATGTCTATGATGGGAGAGTTGAAATTCTTCTTAGGTCTTCAAATTCGTCAGCAAGACAATGGCATCTTCATCTCACAAGAGAAATACCTCAAGGATGTTCTGAGGAAATTCAACATGCAAGACTGCAAAGGCGTCAAAACTCCAATGCCTTCAAAAGGCCACCTCTGCACTGACGAAAATGGTAAAGATTTCGATCAGAAGGTATACCGCTCCATGATTGGCTCTTTATTGTATCTATGTGCATCTAGGCCTGATATTATGCTGAGTGTTTGCATGTGTGCCCAATTCCAAGCAACACCGAAGGAATCACACCATAAGGCTGTGAAACATATTCTTCGATACTTAGCTCACACACCAACGCTTGGATTATGGTATCCCAAGGGCTCAAATCTTCACCTCGTCGGATACTCAGATGCTGACTATGCTGGAGATCGTGTGGATCACAAGTCAACCTCAGGGACATGTCATTTCCTCGGACGATCCTTAGTCTGTTGGTCCTCGAAGAAGCAGAACTGCGTGTCACTTTCTACTGCTGAAGCTGAGTACATTGCTGCTGGTTCATGCTGCGCTCAGTTGCTGTGGATGAAGCAAACCCTCAAGGACTATGGCATCAAGGTGAAGAATGTGCCTCTCTACTGCGACAACGAGAGCGCTATCAAGATTGCTTACAACCCAGTTCAGCACTCCAAGACCAAGCACATCCAGATTCGTCATCATTTTCGTCGAGATCATGTACTCAAGGGCGACATCTCCATCGACCACATCCCCACTGAAGAACAACTGGCCGATATCTTCACTAAGCCCTTGGATGAAAAGAGATTTTGCAAGTTACGGTGTGAGCTAAATATCTTAGAATCTTCGAATGTTCTTTGAAAAGACACACATCCTAACACTCATGCAAAATTGATGACTTTGATGTGTAACACACGAAGTAACGTTTTTCTTCAATCAATGAAGAATAACTCTCTAAGTGTGAAGAAATTAACGAAGAATTTGATTCTCAGAACCCTACGACAATTGTACGCGGTGTCTGAAATCATCATTCTTATACGGTGGGTCACGCCACCAACAATAGTTGAAATTCTTCAGAGTTGAGTTTTTCATCATTTTGCAAATTCTTCAAATTTTCAAATTCCTCAAGTTTGCAAATTCCTCAACTTTTCAAATTCTTCAAACTATGAAACTGGTGTTCTTCATTGACTATATATATATATATATTTGAGTTTTCAATGTCCTCAACAGCATTCACTTATTGCAAATTCTTCAAGTTGATTTTCATCTAAGTGAATGTGATCGGACCCGTTTCCCCTCTATGCTAAACTCAACCCAGTCTGTTCACAAATTCTTCATATGCGTTCTACTTTGAAACTCGTTCAAAGTCTTCACTGTGTCCTTGACAGCTGAAGAATTTGCGAACGGAAACTTTAAAATTTTCACTATCAAATTTTTCGGCGCTTCCCGCTCAAACAGTTCCCATTCCCACGACTGGATAAGCCACGATCCCCCACTATCTCCACTACTCAGAATGTGGGTGACACATGTCGCATGGAGAGCAAGGGTCAGGGGCAATCTGGTCCAAAATCTTCGGGCCGATTCGTTTTTACTGCCACTATATATACCCCCTTCCCTTCACTGTGCTCGAGTTACTCCTCACTCCCATCTCTCCCGAGCTCAAACCTAGCGCCGCCGCTAAAATCATCGCCGCCGGAGAGGAAGAGCTTCACTGCCTCGACCTCGCCGTCGCCGTACTCGCATCGGCCGCGGAAGTCTTCACCCCGCCGCCGCTGTAGCAGTCTCCCTCTGCCAAGCTAGGGCGTGGGAGATCTGGACGGACGAACTTCCCAGATTTCATCTCTCTGTTCGTCGTGTTCTTCATCAGGGTAAATAAAATCTAATTTTACTGCCCTTGTTTGATCTTCATGTCTTCCACAAAATACTCAAAAGTGTTTATCCTTCAAGAATCATCTTCTTAAGCACCTTATATGTTTCAATCCCTTGATGTTTTTCCTAAGTTATGATTTTCTTGAAGATTCCTCAATTGTGTGGATCAACATATTCGCACAACTCTGGAACCTAAGACAAAGAACACTTAGTGAAATTCCTCAAGACATCTATGGTCAAAATCCTCAACTTGTTGTATTTTGAAAAATTTCTGAGAACTCATATGACTTCTTCAAATTCCTCGCACCTATACTTTGTTCACAGGTACAAAATGTCTGCCGATGAATCACTAGGTTCTCATCAACTTAACTCATTTGCAGCGTTTCTTGAGGAAAAACTGTATACATCTTCAGAATCATCAAGAGTTCAAAGTCATCAAGTGAAGAAAATGGCAGATGGTAAAAGACCTCAGAAGGGTGGAAAGAAGGCTGAACAGAACACTGCTTTTGAGATACCTGAGGCTCTGTATGCCGGTTACTGTACTCCTGATGAGGCCATTCGTGGCAAAGAAACAAAAGAGCAGAGGAAAATCAGAATTCAGAGGATTGAACGGAGGTGGGCAAAGGAATGGAGAGACTATCGCTATGTCACTCCCAAGTACATGAAGAAATTCGCCCTCAAACCTCCTTGCAGAAGGGTCCTCCTGCTGATGATCAAGAAGTCGATCCCACTAGCGTTGCTCGTGGTGAAGACTTTCCAGCTGAATGGGCAAAGCATCAACAACAACTTCAGAGATCTGCCAAAGCTGTAGTGAAGCAATTCAATGGAGATTCTGCTGCTGCTGCTGCCTCTGCCGGAGCCTCTGCTAGTGCTCCGAAGAAATCAATGGTGAAAAAGTCTGCAGTGAAGCCAAAAACCTCAACTTCAAAGTCCTCACTGCAAAATCCTCATGCAAGTTCTTCAAAGGCCACTGCAATTAATGCCTTCAGTAGCTGAACAATCATCAGCTGCTGCCACAAAGTCCTCAACACCTGTACATCTTGCAACATGTCAGAGGACTACTGGCTTCTAAATTGCTTCAGGGGTCTCAGCAAGTTCCTCAGCCCAAGCACAGTCTTCAACAAGCCCTACTTTGATGAAGTTAAAGAGAACTGCTGGACGAGGTCAGAGACCAAGTCCTCACAATAGCCAAGCTACTGTGAATGTACCCTCAGGATCTGAGGATGATGATGAGGCTACTAATGAAGAATTGGAAGAAATCATCAGAAACAGTCAGCAGAGAGCTACAATAGCCAAGGGCAGCTCTGTTCCTCTCATGCTGGATCCTAAGATGATCCTCAACTTCATCGACATATGGCATGAGGAGCACTCCACTTTCCTCACTGAACCTACCTCTTGGTGTGGACCATGTCCTCACACACTTCATAGCTGAGGAAAAATGGAAGAGAGAACAAGCTCAGAGAGCTAAGAGAAGCAGGGCCAGAAAAGAAAAGTTCCTGAAGAACAGTGTGATGAATTTGACTCCCAATCAACTCATCACAGTTCAGTCTGAGATTCGCTGCCTTACTGACGAACAAGCAAAGTATGATGCTGAATGGAAGGGCACCAAAGTAAGATTTGTCAGGGCAGCCCAAGCTGCAGTTAAAGATCACAACTCAAGGGTTGCAGCTCAATTGCAACCGCAAATTCCTCAGGCTGAAGAATCTGCTCAGCCTGCTGAAGAAACTGCACGTGCAGCTGAAGAAATTCAGGCTGCTGAAGAACCTGTCAGGGCAACCTCCACTGTTGCGCCTGAAGAAACTGCTCCCCCTTCACCCTCTGCTGAAACTGCAAAATCCTCAAGGGTGAAGGACATCAACCTTCCTTCTGCATCAGAAGTGAAGAAAACTAAGGCTGCGGAGAAGAGAGCTGCTAAGAAAAGAAAAGCATCAACTTCAGATTCCTCAGCTGTGAAGAAGTTGAAGACTATGCCAAATTCTTCAATTGAGCCCATTGATGCAACTCCAATCTCCTCCGTACCTGCCTATGAGATAATTCCATTTGGTGTTGACTATGTCACTCCAAATGATGAAGATGAAGAAGATCATTCTGCTGCTTCCTTAGAGCAGATTGATGAAGAAATTGAGGTGGAAGCAAATGCCTCAACCCCACTGGTATCATCGCCCCAGCCTCAGTTGACTGCTGAAGAGGCCGGCGTTGAAGAAATGGAAGAGGATGTGGACATTGGAAACACAACTCCTCTTATCAATGATGAATATTGGGAAGCTGCACACCCAAATTCACCAATGACCACTCCCCTCACTCAAATTCCTTAGTCTCCAGCCCAGATTGAAGAAATTGATATAGGATCTGATGACTTGGCTGCACCTGTCCCTGAAGATATTCCAGCTGCATCAGCTGAAGAAATTGCTGCTCAAACTGCAACTGAGGAAACTGCTATTCAAATTCCTCAATCTGAAGAAGTTCCTCCTATGCCAAAAGAAATTGTGGGCCGCTTCAAGCCAAACCTTCAGCCGAAGCCCAAGATGCCCTTCAAAAGCTCAAAGTGCCCCAAATTCATCAAGACCAATTTCTTCAACGAGCACATCTTCTTCAATGGGCCGAATCCTTATGACACTGCAAGGGCCGGTCGCACCAGATTCTGGACACCCACACAGATGAACTATTATGCATCAGTGCTGTTTGACAAGGAGAAAGTCTTCGAGCATCAGCAAATTCCTCATGCGGACATGGAAACTATCCCATGCTTCACACCGGTGCTCGCAGTCCTTCATGATGCAGGAATTCTTCTATTCTGTGTGGACATATGTGATTGGAATGAAGATCTAATTCTTCAATTCTATGCCACCTTGCACATCACAGGTGATGCCTCTGATGTCAGTTCTTGGGTCTTGGACTGGATGACTGGATCCACTCACTACACTGCTCCAGCCTCTGAACTACTTCGATCAGTCCCAATACCAATTTCCTCAGAAGGAGCAAGATGCCTGGTTGATGAACCTGCCCTGCCCAATCACATGATGCAAGTGATGATGAAGCCATTGGCTCCTGGACAACCTCAAAGGACTTCCTTTCTTGTGAAGGATTTGCTCTATGTGCCCAGGACAGTCTATCGCATTCTGACCAAAACCCTCAATCCTCAGAAGGGCCACAACTCTGAAGAAGAAGAAGTGGAGGGAATCATGAAGAACATGCTATTCAACATCATTCATGGGATTCCCATCAATTACCATGATTTCTTCATGAGGATTTTGGCCAATGCTGCTTCAGCCCCATTTGAATTGAAGCCTTACGCTCCCTGGATCATGAAATTCATTAGATCAAGGTCTTCACTTCCATTCAAGGCTGACTTTCAAAATCACTTTAGCTTTCTGCCTCCGATCGAAGTCCTCAAGAACTCATTTTCTTCAGTTAAGGGAAAAGGCAAAGCTGTCATTGATGAAGGTACTCGTCCATTGGATGGTCAGTTTCGCAAAGCCGCATCTTATTCCACCAATGATGACACTGCTACTCAAGATTCTGCTGCAAAAGCCTCAGCGCAAAATCCTCAAGAGACTGCCCCTCGTGTGATGACTGATCGAGAGCTTCTTCTAAGTCTTCATCAGAAGATTGATTGCAATCACAAGTGGGTAAAGCGTCAGTTTGGTTCACTTCTTCGAGACATGACTGTCACGCACAACTCTATGAGGAAGAACCATTATTATCTTCATGAAGTCTTCGACCGCACATGGGCCATCCTGTCTCACCTCAAGACTCCTGAAGAACTCAAGGAGATGGAATTTCAACAGGACTTTAATTGGTCCATCCCTCCCAGGAAGAAATGGAAGAAAGTTCAAGTTCCTCAGCTGGTTACAAGCTCATTTTCTTCATCACGCCAGGCAGATGAAGCTGAGGATATTGACGACACTGCTGCAGGCTCTGCTCCACCAACCGACCCCGACACCGCTGGCGCTCCTCCACCACCTTCAAGATGAAATTCTTCAGGGGCGTTAGTCCTCATTTTTCGTCCCTTTTGGTCTTCGATGACAAAGGGGGAGAAAATTTGAGTTAGTCTTCAAGCGGGTCTCTATAAATGGGCTGTTTTTGTTTAAGTTACAACTGTCGCTCTTCTGAAGCTTTTGTTGGTTGAGTTGTAAACTTAAGTCCGATGGTGGTCTAACGTTTTTGAACTGCTTTCCGCATGCCTATTTCCTCAAGTACCTTAATGCATGCATGCTGAATTTTTTCAGACACCATTTTCATCATGCATTTCAAATTCCTCATATCATATGTTAAATGCGTGTATGAATTACAAGATATAGGGGGAGTTCTCCATGTTTTAACCTTCTATGTGCATTTGCAGTCCAAAGCAAATTCCTCAAATATGCACATCTTCAGGGGGGGTTCTTCTATATCTTGCAATCAAATTCCTCAAACTCAGTACTTACACTTCATATTATTATCCCCGTTGAAAACTTAACCTATTTGTCATCAATCACCAAAAAGGGGGAGATTGTAAGTGCATCTAGTGCCATTAGTGATTTTGGTGTATTGAAGACTTATAGGTTAAGAGACTGATGCGTTTGTAAGTGTACACAGTCTCTATAAGTCACTGAGGAGTTTGATACATTCGGAGATTATCGACCCCTAAAAATGTATGTCTTCAACTGAAGACTTTGCTAAAGACTTTGGTATTCACTGAAGACTTTGAAAAAGAAGAAGTTGGTGTGACCTTGAAGATATGAACGAGGACTATGAAGCGTGAAGACTTTTTTTTTCGTAGTTTCATTTCCTTTCTTTGATTCATAGGAAACACCGTACTGTTAAAGGGGGCCGAGGTAATACTAAGGAAAATTTCCAACTGATGCTCAACTCAAAAGCCTCAACCTATCCAATCCCTTTGGAAATCCCTTGCAGTTTAGTCAAGTTCTTCAGTGACAGAGATGACGATCTTCTGGTCTCTGAGGAAATTGGTCTGACTGAGGAGTTAGGATTTCGCCAGTGCGAATTGCCTACAAGTGAGGAATATGATAAGCCTGAGGACTTTCATAGTTCGAAATTCCGACCGTTGCTGTGCTAAGCGCCAGCTGTCCCCAATCATCCTATCCACATAACGGTCATATCATTGGGGGCATTTATGTCTTATCATGTCGGGTTGCACCCTGGCTATAAATAGCCACCCCCCACAACCACTAGTTGGTTGGCTGCTCCGAGAGAGAACTGACACTTGTCATTTGAGAGCATCCCATTCCTCGAGGACTTTGAGAGAAAATCATCAGTGAGGAAAAACCCCAAAACCAAACCACCAAACCCAAAGTGATTGAGCATCACTGAAGAGATTGTTCCTGTGTGGAACCGACGCTTGTTACCTTTGAAGACTGTGTATCTTCCAGACGGTTAGGCGTCATGGTCTAGTGCATCCTGCAGTCAATTGGGGATCACGAAGTGACCTTGGTCTAGAGCATCCAGCAGTCAATTGTGGAACGCCGGGTGACCAGTTTGTGAGGGTTTTGGAAGTCTACCCTAAAGACTTACCACGAGTGTTGGGCGAGGACTGTGTGACCTTAGCTCAAGGAGAATACGGTAAGGACTGTGTGTCCTGGGACTGTGTGTCCTGGGACTGTGTGTCCTCTGGTTTAAATACCAGGCCACTCCAAACCAGACGTACGACTGTCACAACAGTTGGAACTGGGTCATCAAACCATTGTCTTCATCGAGCTACCTGGTTCCATTTCCTCAACCCTTTCATTTCCTCGTATACTTGTTGATGAAATTGATCGTTACTGTTTGAAGAATTTGACTGAAGACTTTCACAATTTCCTCACCTCAAATTCTTCAAGCTACCTTGTTCCTCACCTGCTTATCCTGTATCACGCTACCTGTAATCTGTGCATGCTTTATTTCATCATGATGACTATGCGATCGCTATGCTTCGTATGCACTTGAGTACTTATTCCGCTGCTAGTTATTCATCACATTTCAAATTCCTCAAGTTGAAATTCCTCAGTGATGAATTTGTAAAAATCGCCTATTCACCCCCCCCCTCTAGTCGATATAACGCACTTTCAAAACTTAAGCTTAATACCTGACTCATTACCTTCGTCGAGTTCCCAATCTTCAGAGTTGCGTTTAATTCTTTCTAAAATATCCCACTTGAATTCAATAGTCTTCTTCATAAAAGAACCAGTAGAAGAAGTATCGAGCATGGATCGATCATTATTAGAAAGCCGAGCATACTCTCTCAGGAGCTCATGATTGGGGCATGAATATAACATTGACTTAAGCCTCCCCCAAGCTAGAGCGATGCTTTCTACTTCACGAGGCAAAAAATTCTATATATAATTCCGATCACGATGAACTAGATGCATAGGATAAAACTTTTGGTGGAATTCTAATTGCAATCGATTCCAGTTCCATGCTCCAATATCATCACGTAGCCTATACCATGTCAATGCTTTTCCCTTAAAAGATAAAGGTCTTTTTAACTTCATCTCTGGATAAACCTTCAAGCTTAAATAATCCACAAATTTCATCCACATGTATTAGATGCATATCGGGATGTTCAGTTCCGTCTCCTGCATATGGATTTGCTAGCAGTTGTTCTACCATACCCGAAGGAATTTCATAACCAATATTTTCAGTAGGTGCAGTAGGTTGAGGGGAAGCTAATTGTGGTTCCGGTCGAGGTGAAGATACCCCGAACAAACCCCTCAAAGGATTGTTTTCCATAGTAGCAAGTGATAATAAATTTCATCACATAGTATAAGTTTTTCCTTACTGATTTCCACTTACCAAGAGCGCTTCACTCCCCGGCAATGGCGCCAAAAAAGAGTCTTGATGACGCACAAGTATAGGGGGTCAATCGTAGTCCTTTCGATAAGTAAGAGTGTCGAACCCAACGAGGAGCAGAAGGAAATGACAAGCGGTTTTCAACAAGGTAATTTCTGCAAGCACTGAAATTGTACGTAACAGATAGTTTGATAGCACGATAATTGGTAACGAGCAAGTAACGGTAACGGTAAATAAAGTGCAGCAAGGTAGCCCAATTCTTTTGTGGCAAAGGACAGGCCAGAACAGTCTCTTATAATAGGCAAAGTGTTCTTGAGGGTACACGGGAATTTCGTCTAGTAACTTTTATCATGTTGGTTTGATTTGCGTTCGCTACTTTGATAATTTGATATGTGGGTGGACCGGTGCTTGGGTGCTGTTCTTACTTGAACAAACCTCCCACTTATGATTAACCCCCTCGCAAGCATCCGCAACTACGAGAAAAGTATTAAGATAAAATCTAATCATAGCATTAAATGTTTGGATCCAAATCAGCCCCTTACGAAGTAGCGCATAAACTAGGGTTTAAGCTTCTGTCACTCTAGAATCCCATCATCTAATAACTACTCTACAATGCATTCCCTTAGGCCCAAGGATGGTGAAGTGTCATGTAGTCGATGTTCACATGACACCACTAAGGGAATCACAACATACATATCATCAAAATATCGAACACATATCAAATTCACATGATTACTTGCAACATGACTTCTCCCGTGACCTCACGAACAAAGGTAACTACTCACAAATAATATTCATGCTCAAGATCAGAGTGGTATTAAATAGCATAATGGATATGAACATATAATCTTCCACCAAATAAACCATATAGTAATCAACTACGAGATGTAATCAACACTACTAGTCACCCATAGGTACCAATCTGAGGTTCCGGTACAAAGATTGAACACAAGAGATGAACTAGGGTTTGAGAGGAGTTGGTGTTGTTGACGACGTTGATGAAGATTGGCCTCCCAAAGATGAGAGGGTTGTTGGTGATGACGATGGCTTCGATTTCCCCCTCCGAGAGGGAAGTTCCCCCGGTGGAATCGCTCCGCCGGAGGGCAAAAGTGCTCCTGCCCAAGTTCCGCCTCGAGACGGCAGTGTTCCGTCCCGAAAGTCCTCTCCTTATTTGTTCTAGGTCAAAAGATCTTAAGTACCAGAAGATGGGCACCCGAGGTGGGCTGGGCTGAGCACAACCCACCAGGGCGCGCCTGGGGGGCCTGGCGCGCCATGGTGTCTTGTGCTCACCAGGTGGCCCCCTCCAGTAGTTATTTGCTCCAGTATTTTTTATATATTCCAAAATAATTCTCCAAGAAGTTTCAGCTTATTTGGAGATGTGCAGAATAGGTGTCTGACATGCTTTTTGAGGTCCAGAATTCCAGCTGCCGGCATTCTCCCTCTTTGTGTAAACTTTGCATATTATGAGAGAAAATGCATTAGAATTACTCCATAAAGCATTATTATGCATTAAAACATTATAAATAACAGTAGGAAATCATGATGCAAAATGGACGTATCAGTGGCATGAAGATGAACAAGACCTAATGTGCAAGAATCAGAACTTGGAGCGCAAGAGGGGTCGAGATCTTACCCTAACTTGGTGAAGACCTCACCACGGCGGCAACGGCGGGGAAGATCAGCGTTAATGGCGGCGGACTCCGACGGCGAGGACGCATGGGAGACAAGTTGGACGTCCGTAGACTTTGAGCGCGACAGCAGTGGGGTGCGAAGCGACGATTGAAGATTTAATTTCAATAGTTGTGTCCGCGGGATATATATACCCACCTACTGTCGGTAACACCGATTCAGAAATATCGGTTCCACCGAGATTCTCAACTGCCTGACAACAGAGAACATCAGTGATGTCGAGATTTAGGAATTGGTAGTACCGAGATTGAAAACCAGATCAACCCTAGTGCTTCGGTGAAACCGAGTTTTAGGAGTTGGTTACACTGAGTGGCACATGGGGGGTTTTGGAAGTTAGCTCTTGTCGAAACGGAACTCCGAGTGCTCCTCACACAGAGGGTCCGAAAAGTGCTTGCTCAAATTTTGTGATGAAGCATGAATAAAATTTGAGACGAGAAAGCATAGATAGCTAGAGGGAGGTACTTAGGCATTCTTGTATATCCAATTGGCCATAGAAAATGAAAGCCAAATAACAACAATTGGATATCCTTGAATGAGCAAAAATAATGCATACCAACATGCTCACACATTAAGATGTCAAATGAAATATGGCAAACATGCAAAACCACTCTAGTATCTAGCAAGCACTTTGGCGATGATGGACTCATCTATATATGAGTATATTGACTTAGGATCCAATTAAGAATACTTGAACATAGGTCATACTCATCATTTAAGCACAAGTGGGGTTACCACTTTTACATAAAGTTTTTAATGTGTTCACATCTTAAGAGATGCTTTGACTCAAGTCTTAGAGTAAAGCTCCCCCTTGATGTAACATCCCCCCTAAGAGGGACTAACTAACCTTAGGCTTTGTCGTAGAAGACTTCATGTAGGTGTTGTAGTAGTAGATGCTCATAGTTGATGAAGATCATCTTGAGTTGGGAGTCATCCTTGTTGTTTCGTACTCTTCTCACCTACATGGGTTAGTCCCACACAAGGAACAAATACAAGGATATCTATGGACATGGAGTGAAACACATGTATTATGATGTCCATTGATTCATTAATTACCTTGTCCCTTGCTTACCTATGAGGGAATATGTGACTCCTCAAACTATTGCATAAGGTTGGAGTTGATTGCATTAGTTCTTGCCAATGATGAATGCGACTGAATTTTGTTGGTGGATTCACCCCTCAAGAACTTCTCTAGTTCTTCTTCTTTGGGACCCACATCAACTTGATGGGGATCCTTGGAGTTGAAGTAGCACTTGTTGAAGTAGAGCTTGTAGTAGCTTTGGGAACCCACTTGACCATGGCATGGGATTCTTCTTCAAATTTGTGAATCTCCTCTTGAAGCTTGCCCTTGCCCTTTAGCTTGTGGTCTTGTGGTGGAAGGTCATCTTGATCTTTTGTTCCCTTGGGGAGAGTAGGATCATACTTCTCCCTTTGAGGAACAAACTTCGTCTTGGGGTATTGACCTTCTTCCCATTCAACTCCATTGGCGTTGAAGTAGCCAATGCCTTGGTTCTTCCAGTGCCATCCTTGCTTATCTCCTCAAATTGCTTACTTCCGGCAAGGCTCTTGTAGACACCTTTTTCTATAATTCCTTTCAGTAAATCGTTTTCTTGCTCAAGTGTAACTTGGCTAAGAGAATCATTAGTGGAATAAATAGAACTATTAGAAACAACGTCATTGGATTTACCATTAGTGTTGTTGCTACTAGATGAAGAACCTTTCTTGCCTTTGTTACTAGTTTTATTAGATTTAACTTGTGGAACAAATGTAGACAAGTGTCACATCCCTAGCTTTGGTATGCACTAGGGTTTATCTTTGTGCTTGCATCGTGTCTAAATTTCCTTTTAATCATGAAATGGGGATGACAAAACCCTAGCACTATTTGAATTCAAATAGGTTCACCCAAAATATTTTTCAATGAATCCAAAGTGGCCTTGTAAAATGTTCATCATCTCTGGAAAAATGTGGCAACATCAACCAGAGGTGACTCATATTTTTTGCTTGTCATTTTTATTTATTGAATTAAACCATAACTATTTGAATTGGAGCTATAAAATTCCATAAATACTTTTAATAGCTCCAATAATTCTGGAACTTTTTATGTGGCTCTATACTTTTTATATATAACCACATATTTATTTTCATAAGCAAAAAAATTGATTTAGTATTTTTACTAAATCAGAAACTTACTGCAAATAATAGAAAAACAAAACAAATGAATAAAAAAAGAGGCAGACCTACCTAAGGCCCAGGAGGGGGCCGGCCCAGCAGCCCAGCTGCCAGTCACCCCCAACCTCCTGCCAGGAGGATTGGGGCGTGTGGCTGTGGCACGCCGGCACACGCCCGGCCACCTCCTGCCTGCCTGCTTGTAGGGGAACGTAGCAGAAAACAAAAATTTCCGACCAACGCACCAGCCCAGGACCACTATGGAGACTGCATACAAGGTTTGATCTTTATCGTTACCGACTCGTAGCGCAGCGGAAGTAGAGTCGATGACGATCGGCGGTGCAGATCCCCGCAGCTAGGATTTACAACCTCCCAACCGCGAGGATGTATACCCTCGTCTGCCCCTCGGACAGCCCTCTGGGAGGCGGTCGGACAGTCCCTCGGACGGTGTCGCGGACAGCCCTTCAGGAGGACCTCCGAAACTCGGACGGTCACACGGACAGCCCTTCGGGAGGCACTCTCGAACTAAGACCGAAATTACGATCTCTCTACAGAGTTGCACACATACGGTGTCATCTATCCGGCAGGGCTTCGCCGTCCAGAACTAGTTCCCACCGGAACCCAGACAGCCTTTCGGCTCTACGAAACTATTTCGCTGGGAGGGATAGAGAAAGCCAGATCATGCATGGCACTTGTATGTGAGAAAGAGTGAGTTTGGGCAGCCCCCTCCACCTCTATTTATAGGAGAAGGAGGGGTGGAGGGGCTGAAATTTCAGCCACATCCATCCATGTCATCTCCAAGATATTTTGGAGCAAAAGCCCAAAAAGGTGGCTTTCCAAAAAGTAACCATAAAGCTGATTTCACTATTCACGACGACATTTTTTAGCGTCCGTTCGAACCGAAAATATTTATGTGGACCTAGAACATTTCCAGTACCCACTAAAATAATTTTCGACGCATTCTGAAACAATTCCGGATTAGTGATTTTCATCTGCGAAAAGCAAACAAATCGGTTCCGGCAGCTCCGGAACATTTTCGGTTTTTCTTCCGGAAAATTCCCAGAAGTTTCCAGAATGATTCTGGCACCCTCCAAGAATTATCAGGCGTGTGCCGAAACCAATTTGACTTAATGGTATCCCCTGAAACAACTTTTCATTTTTACCGGAACTCATCCGGTGACCTCTCTCTTCGGAACTTTTCCGCTGTATCCGAAACTTTTTCCGGAGACTTTCACTCAGACTCCCTGTCTAGTATTCAACAGATAGATGACCCTTAAGCGTGTGACCCTATAGGTTCGGTGAAGTATAGACATGACCCGGAACCCCTTCCGATCAATGATCAACATCGGAGCCGTGGACACCCACATTGACCCCTATACCCACACGAATGAATATTTGAGTGAACCTCCAGTTGCCGTGTGCTATTCCTGTTGCTTCACGATATGTTACAAATACCCAAGGTGAGACATGTTGGCATCCCCGTGGATCAACAACTTGTCCACTATGCCAGTTACCTCGTTACCGGTATTGTTCTCTTTTCTCGTTTCCGCGTTCCGGCATCCCCGTGATCAAATCACAATGTGTCTGGCCAGACGATGATGGATACCGTAACACCGAGGGGGCCCGAGAATATCTCTCCATCGTCGGAGGAGAAAATCCCAATCTTGAGCTATCTTGTTACTTGCCATACTTTTCCGTGAACCCGTAAGCCGCCGTAATAGCCACCCAGTAACGGATGACGTTTAACAAACCCCAAAGTTCACGAAGCAAGCACGAAGGAACTCGATACTCTCATGGTCTAAGGAATTATGCAAACATTAACTATCTCCGTGTTATTAACCATTAACTTGTGACGAATGTATCTCATAGCATAACATCAATTCGTGTCGATTCAACACAAGTGTTCTACCAACATTGCGCCCTCAAAATTGCCGGCATAGCCATGCCCATGATCAGGAAAACATGATCATCATGCAATACTTGAGCCAGTCTTAGAGGCAAGACTAGGAATACATTTTACCATTTATTATACCACACGTGCAAATGAGTTTCCCTCCGGGCCTCGTGGATATTGCAGACTCGAGAATCATTGCAGTTATAGCATGGAATATAAACTTAATTAGGAACATGGGGATAAATAATAACATTTATTATTGCTTCTTGGGCATATCTCCTACAGACTCCCACTTGCACTAGAGTCAATAATCTAGTCAATGCTAATGCACTTTACACCTATGGCATACTGGTGTAAAATATGCTTCGCTTGTGGTATAGCCTGATGTCCAACGGATCTGACAACTTCAGCTCTGTGTGTATCTTTGCATATCCTCGCGTTTTCACGCTTTCACAAAATTCATATTTTGTGTGGACTTGGCTTTGTATATATGTGAATCACTGGTCGAACCTTCATTCCTCAGACTGAGTTATGGAGCAACTATCAACAATAGTGTCCCATTGACCAAAGCCATCTTGGAACCATACTAAGTTCATGAACGAACTATATGATTCAACATCTTCTTTTTCGCTTCCAAAACGTCAACATACTTAGCCTTTGTTATAGAATTCGCCACAGTAACCTGTTTAGAACAATTCCAACTTACCGTGCCACCATATTGTGTATTACACAAAACCTTAACTTAAATCGAAAAATCGCATGGAGCATTGATGAAGACTGTATCGATGTAATTACTTACAACGAGCACTTCATAATCTCTGCTTGCGAGAAAACATGTCATCGGTGCTACTTTAGTACTCAATGACATATTTCACTGTTGTCCTTTGATCAGTACTTTGATCACTTTGGTATCTATACTCGCAACAGTTTGGGAGTATCGGACATATCTGGTTGTTTTACATACCATAGATTACATGATTAATCCAAACACAAGAGTGTGTGGAATCTCCATCATGTATTTTTCTCATCAGCGTTTTGGGACACCGAGTCTTACAAAACTCTTTCCATGTGACTTCGGCAAGAATCACTCCTTGGCGGTTTTAGTGCTAAATTGTTTTAGCATCTTGTCAATATGTATTTTTGCTTAGCCCCATTAGGCAAATCTATCTCCATAGATCATTATGCCTAATATCAAGGCTATTTAGCCCAAGCACTTCATCGAAAACTATTTTCAAATGAAGTCCTAATTCGTGTTAACAAATTTATTTCCAGTTAACAATGTGTCAAGCACACAAGGTTTTTAGAAATATTATTGTGCTCCCATTTACTTTCTTGAAACCACAAGCATCTTCATTATCCATTGATGAAATCAAACTCTTTTGATCATTTCATCAAAACGAAGATTCCAACTCCATTTTGCTCTCTTCTGTCCATTGCTGGAACTCTGAAGTTTGCATACTCACTAGCATCCTTTGGATCGACAAAATACTTTGGACTGTATCACATAAAAATCCTAGTTTGTTTTCCCATTTCATGGAAATTCTTTCGTCATCCATGTTTCATATCTCATGATTGAAATATGTATTAATTGCTAGTTCAACCAGAACCGACTTTAAGCATCGCTACGGTGAAACAACCTCATCGTAGTCAACTCCTTGAACTTTTTATTGCAACAAGTCGAGCTTTATGGATAAAACATTTTATCCACATCAGTTTATAGTTTCATAAATATTCGTTAGACTCTAAGTCTTCCGAAAGGTGTATCAAGGTTTTAATCTTGAATCACTTATATGGAAACTATCTCAGATTGTATTGGCATTTAGCCAATTCCGGAGTCAGGGCCCATCAATGCTTCCTTGTGTATCGTAGGTATACTGTTGTCTAACAACAACATATCGTATGCGCACCTGAGAGGTTTGCATGAGTTTTTCCTACGTGGTTCAGCTGCAAGTTCGACCGAAGTCCATACATCTCATGTAGAGGCTTCCGTATCAGTCGCAGTGGGAAACTCTGGAATTACTTCCAAGGTCTCTTTCCTTTGACCTGATGACGAAGATACTGTTTATCTCGTCGAGTTGCACTGTTCTCCCACTCACCTTTTTGAAAGAACAATTTTCTTCAAAAACCATACCGTTCTTTGTGGCAAAAACCTTATCCTCGGTATAGTGGTGGGGGAATACCCAATAACTTGGGATAACCTACAAAGTAGCACTTGTCTAATTTGGAATAGGTTTGTAACCTTTTACACAAGCCCCATATTCCAAATGTTAAGAAAAGATATAACAAGGTTGGGCGTACCATACCATGGCGTCATTTCAACAGACCCGATGGAGCTCTTTTCAGTGTAAAAGCCGCAGTCTCTAAAGCATCACTTTAAAAGGGATAATGGCAAATTTATTTATGTCATCTTTGATCTTACCATGTCATGAATGGTTCGATTACATCTTCACGGACTCTCCACTTCCAGTGGTGTTCCGGGAGGTGCAAGTTATGAAACCCCTTTCACAACTCATCAGACATTCGCTAAACTTGTAACTCAAATATTCCTTTCTGCAATCGAATTGTAGAAACATAATTTTCTTGTTACAACAACTTCTACTTCATTTTTGAAAACCTTTCGAATGATTTCAAAAGATCCAGACTTACGTCTCATCAAGTAAATATCCATATATCTACTTGAGTCATTTCTGAAGAGAGATAAATCCACTACTTGCAACAACATTTATTGAACTACACACATCAAAATGTATGATCACCAATAAGTTTGTTGCTCGTTCCTTATGGCCTGTGAATGGTATTTCAGTCACTTCACTTTTCGGACGAAAGTTGCAAGTGTCAGATGATTTAAAATCAACCGACTTCAAAACCATCATAATGGAATTTTCCATGCGGGTTTCTCCAATGTGACCAAATGCAGTGCCACACTTGTGTGGTATTCTTTTAGTCTTGCGACATTTAGCGTCAGTGTTATGGATGTATCATATTTCCATCAATATTCATAACATACATCCCATCTTGGATGGAAGCATGGCCCTTCATGTTATTCATAATACTGAACAACAATTGTTCTTTTATGAACAACCCTTTTGCAATAAACATTGTGCACTAGGTTAGAGTGTATGAAACTCTAAAATGAATTATGAAAGTAAACATAGAGGTAATATATTAATATCATTTTTCATAACATACATCTCATTCATAATGAAAGTATGGCCCTTATGTTTATTCATAACACCGAACATCAAAAGTTCTCTTATGAACAACCTTCTTGCAAGATACCTTATGCAAAGGGCTAGAGTGTGTAAAGCTGTAAAATGTATTATGAAAGAAAACACATAGGTAATACACTGATGGAAGGTATAGTAACTTTTACTATGTTCCCAGCGTGTATCAAGACCTCATTCCTGGCTAGTCTTTCATGCCATAGTAGTTCTTGCATCGAGTCGCAACAGAATGCAATCGAGCGGGTATCTTTGTGATCAACTCACAATACCCAAAAATTAGTGATTAACATGTTTAACCATAATTCCCAAGAACTATATCTTTGACCAGCCTTCTATACATCAAAAACTTGTATGACATTCATACATGAGCTGGATATTCCAGTCTTCTTTCTTTCTGCCTTTATACTTCTAACAGTTTAACTTTTAGTATTTCTCCTACTCTTAGAAGAAGCACCCAACTTAAGAGTGGCGTTTAGCCCCGGACTTCCTAGGCGTGAAAGTTTTACTAACACCCTTTGGACACTTCCTTTCTCTTTAAGTTGTTGTTTTATTCACCTTCATTTACATGACAGGCGTTCTCCTGGTGTCGGTGTCAAAACCGGCGGATCTCGGGTAGGGGTCCCGAGCTGTGAGACTGGAATCGATGGTAACAGGGGACGAAGGGGACAGTGTTTTACCCAGGTTCGGGCCCTCCTATGGAGGTAATACCCTACGTCCTGCTTGATTATATTGATGATATGGGTGTTACAGAGTTGATCTACCACGAGATCGTATGACTAAAACCCTAGATGAGTTCTGTTGGCCTACAACCTAAAACCCTTCGACTTATAT
The DNA here is from genome assembly GCA_039707655.1 of Elymus sibiricus. Taxonomy (NCBI): domain Eukaryota; kingdom Viridiplantae; phylum Streptophyta; class Magnoliopsida; order Poales; family Poaceae; genus Elymus; species Elymus sibiricus. The sequence continues at coordinate 442,289,517 of CM077671.1, forward strand.
AGACGCCGGGGGTACCTAGGGTTTACACATGGTCGGTTACACGTCGAAGGGATAAACATGCCTATTCACTACTTAAACGTGGAGGACACGTCATGATTCTAGAAGCTTCCATCCTGGAGTCAAGGTCTTTGATCAATCCAGTGTCCGGCAAATGGCCCATATAGTCCGGCCCATAAGGAATAGGTCGGCCTCCCGAGGACCCCTTAATCCAGGACTCCCTCAGTAGCCCCCGAACTAGCCTCCAACGCCAAGGGTCATAGCTCCAGCTGCTTCATATGATCAGAGTCTTCGGCTTGCGAGGCAAGTTCCTTTCTCCAAATAGTGATCGGCCGGGTTTAGCTCGGCCTCCGACGACGTGTAGTTTTCCCGATCATAGATCGTCCGAACATCATGTATAACCCGTCCCTGAAGGCCAAACGTCAAGGAGTAAACAGTGCTCCCTGACGACCTTTCAGATGAAAGGTCACGGCCCACCACGACCGCTAAACCAGTCACAAAAGCTCGTTTCGCGGTTCGAGGCCGTTTTCACCAGCACGACCCATCAATGCACAGATCGTGCTCCTTTTCACACGGGATATGCTTAATCATGCGCGTATAATGGCACGCACGTCTTGGGAAGCGGAGGGATTCTCGGCGCAGTGGAGGGAGGCTAACCGGCTACAAGCCCAATAAAAAGGGAAAGAAAACCCCAAGACTTAACCGCACTCCCCATTCGCATCCCTGCTCCCCCCATCTCCTGAGCTTCCAGAGCCCAGATCTAGGTTTTCCACCCTTTCTCCTCCGAGCTCAGCCATGGCCAGCGGCAAGTGGGAGGCTTCCACAGTCACAGACCAGGACATCCGGGACCTCAAGGACGCCGGCTACCTCCCCACCAATATCTTCCACCGCGCCACGGAGGAGGGCCAGGTGATCCCCACCCCCAAGCCAGGCGAGAGGGTGGTCTTCATTCCTCATTTCATCCGAGGACTGAGCTTCCCGCTCCACCCCTTCGTGAGGGGCCTCATGTTCTTCTACGGACTCGACTTCCACGACCTCCCGCCAAACTCCTTCATGCATATATCGGCCTTCATCATCGTCTGTGAGGCCTTCTTGCGGGTCGAACCACACTTCGGACTATGGCTCAAGATCTTCAACATCAAGCCAAAGTGTGACGCAGGCGCACACGCAAACTGCGGCGAGGCGGTCATCAGCAAGATCGCACGCGCAGTATGGCCATCTTGTACCTTCATCGACACTATCAAGACTTGGCAAAAAGAGTGGTTTTACATCACCGAGCCAAGGGAGGAGGGCGGAACTGTTCCTGCCCAATTCAGATCTGGCCCCCCGACCAGATTGACCTCATGGGTCCGAAAGGGCCTCGACTGGGGGTCGGATACCGAAGTGGATGACCTGCAGAGGGGCATCGCCTCCATGATCAAGGACGGAGTCGAGCTGACCAACGTGGTCCAGGTTATGCTTCGGCGGCGCATCCTCCCCTGCCAGCGCCGGGGCTCTCCTATGTGGACTTATCGGACTGACGATGAGCCTACAATTCGTCAACTCTTCCGCACCACATGGGAGAAGCTATGGAAGGCGCTATTCAAGGCGCAGGAGAACTGGCCGGCCAAGAAGGAGGACTAGGGTATGCGCGCCGATAAACCCCCTTCCGAGGTATGACATGATTGCATTAGATCGGCTCCGATTTCCTGAAGAAAACCTAAGTGCTTTCCGATCACTTTCGCAGGAATGGTCGAACAAGGCCACGGGCATCAAGTGCCTGGCTCCACAGCCCGAAGACCTTAGGTCCTAGCTGCTGTCGGAGATGCTCGTCGTGGCGCCTTACAAGGCGCCAGAAAAGAAAGAGAAGAAGAAGAAATTAGGCCGAGACGGCCTGCGCATCAGGGACCAGCCGGGGGCTGTGTCCGAAGAAACCCACGCCTCCTCGAATCAAGAGGAGGAGCACGGGGGTGAAGGTGAGGGCGAGGGCGGAGGCGATTCCCCCCTCGCAAGAAAGAGGGCAGTGTCATCGGACGCCACAAAGTACATACCTCCTCCCGCCCCGAAGAAAGCGCGCCGGACACAGGTGGTCCTGTCCGACGACAGTTCAGACTCGGATACCGAGTCCGAGGAGTTCGAGAGGGTTCCGCGAAGGACCCTCAGGGTCAAGCCCCCAGCTCGAAGGTAAAGATCCGAAGACTTCCTGAGCTATTGATACTAAGTTTTGAATGTTACTAACGTGTGAACGCCTACTGACTTGCAGCCCACCGCATGTTCTCCCCACGGATCAAGTCTCGGACGGGGAGACCCCGCCCGCCGAGCTAGCGGAGAGCGGGACCGCGTCGCACCCTTCTCCTCCGGGCGCCGCGAAGGATGCCGCGGAGGTGTCATCCCAGCAGGCTCCTTTGGAGCCGGACACTGGAGGTGGGGGCGACGACATCATGGTCGAGGCTAACACCTCGGCCGCCGAAGGCCGGAGGGAGAAGCCCCTCCCGGATACTGAGGAGACCAGACGAGGAGATGTCCAGTCACCTCCAAGGTTGTCTCCGGAGCGCACCATGCCTCCGGAGGCACCAGTTCAATCTCCAGTTGGGGATCGGGCCAACCGATCCCCACCGGCGCCACCGTCCAATGGGTGGCCGGCAATGGGGGAGGCTTTGTCAAGCGCCTCCATCTCCGGGGAGTACCGCACCCTTATGGGTGTGGTATTGCAGAGTATTCAGTCCATGGACATCGGACTGAAGGAGGCCTTCAATGGTCTCCTGACGGGCTTTCAGGTGAGCCACGTAATGCTCTGTTCTTTGAAATATTAATTTCTTTGAGTTATGATTATATACACGGCAGCCCCCGAGCCCTAGGTAAGTTTGGAAAAACTTACCTGGGGGTCAAGCATAGATCATTATCCGAACTATGTATAAAACAGTATTTGTTCGGAACGGTCTGACAGTCATTAGGAGGACCGGACATAGGATCATTTTTATGATAGTTCGGAAGTTGTGAGCCCGCGTAACTTGATATGGTTGTTTGTGTACAGGCTTCATCATCGGCAGCGGCTGTTAATGCAACCGAGCTGGACGAGCTGAATCGGAAGCTCAGGAGCTCCGAAGATGAGCTCGAAGATCTGAATAAGAGATTCGACGAGGCGCAAGGTAAGCCGGACTAGAATATCCAAATTCATCATCGCCGTACTGTCAAAGCAGTAAGTTTGATGTGTTTTAATGCTTACACAGCCTCAGCGAAGGAGATTGAGAAGCTCAAGGCTGAACTTGAGAAGGCAAAGCAGGAGGCTGCGGTGGAGAAGGCGGCGGCCAAAGAAGCGGCTACCGCGCTCTCCGCCCTAAGAGCCACCAGCGACAAGCACGAGGCTCGGGTGGAGGAGATCCAACAGGAGCTCAAGGACGCCGGCCAAAAGTGCGAAGACCTTGAGCAGAAAGGCAAGGAGCAGGCCGCCGAACTATCCACCTTGAAAACCGACCTCCAAAAGGAGCGGGTGGGTAGACGATCTTTCGAAGAGGAAGTTAGCCAGGCCAAGGCTATAATGGATGGTAAGCCATATTTATTGCAGTGTGTCTACGGGGATAGCAAGTTTGAGTTGCTTACCCAAGTATGGCGTTCCTCAGGCGCCTGCTCGGACCTCCAGAAGAGCGCAGCGGACGCGAACCAGTTCTATGGTTCGCGGGGAGAAGGAGATGAAGCTCTGCTGTTCTGGGCGCAGTTTGAAGCCCCCGAGCGCTCTCCTCTCCTTGTTGAGTAGTTGAAGCCGCTGATGGAGCTACACCGGATGGCGGAGCCGGCCATGAAGGATCTCTGCATCCGGGTAGCTACTTCGGCCTGGTGCGGAAGCTGAGCGACGCCTTGTCCCGGATCGACGCGCTAAGGAGATCTTCCTGCATCGAGGGAGGTCGGATGACCTTTGCGAAGGCCAAGGTGCACTGGCCGGGGCTGGATCCAATGAAGATAGCCACCGCTCTACCGGAAAAGAGCATAGGCGCCCCGAGCTGTACTTCTCCGGCGTAATGGAGGGTGCTCGGGCAATAGAGGCGCAATGTTCGAGAGAAAATGTGTATGAGTAAAGGCATTGTAATATGTCCGAAGACTCTTTAACGCGTTTATATTTAAGATGCATGGTTTATCATGTCTTATATGTTTTGCATCCTTTATAACTCCTGTGTGGCCGTTAAAACTGAAAGCGGCGAGTCGTCGGCTTCAGCCCCCATGTAGATACTACGCGGGGTGTCTCTGCCAACGCACTGTGACCCTTAGCCGAACTATCGGTACCCGAAGGCGGTAGTGTGGGGCGGACAAGGCAATCGGACCATAATGCTTTATTGCTTTCACTTAGCCGTAGGGGCGCGAGAAAGGAGTGCGGGGGGCTGATGACTAGCCCCCAGGTGTTTGTGATGCCCGGACGAGCCGTGGCCGAAGCCTATATCACATGGTTTGTACTAATACCAAACCCATCGTATGACACGGAATAACCTCTGACGAGATTTAGTCAAGCTCGTATTCGCAGACCAGTTCTCGCATACCATGACAGTCAGTTTTCAGCTTTCTCCGCTGAGGTGCTTGACCAGGCTAGCTAGAAGCACAATCGCAGCGGTTCTCCCTTTGCCCTTTTAGCCGAACGAGCGGAACATAAAGGGGCAAGCACAGGAGCCGGGCAACCCAACTATTGACCCAAGACATAGTTCGGAACCAATGCATATAAAGCGGAATTCCAAGACGCCGAACGCAAAAATCAGTTGTGCTTAAGGCGATTTTCTTTTAGTTCGAGCCCCCGGTCTATTAGCCGGTTGCATCGTATAGTATAGCAAACAGGTTTGCAAGAAGAGAGGGAGAATAGAGAGTGCGCGAAAAACAGTGAAACGATCATGCAAGATACATCTGTATTTTACTCATCAACGCTTATTATTCGAATTGCTGATACAACTGTTTACAGGTATTAAAACTGAAATATAAACCTTACAGGAGGGGTTGTACCAAGGGTCTTCGATAGGTGACCTGACGTCGTCGATGTGCCCTGTCGCTTGTCCGCTCCTGCGTCTCCCAAGGGGTTATATGCCGTGTTGGGTGTAATGTTCGGCGAGCGGACTTTGGAGAAAAAGTCTTGAGAGGTCGCCGAAATGTGAATGAGCTTTACGCCGTAGCAGGTACTTTATGATACCTGCAGTGTGTCCGAAGACATGTTGATGGTGATAGTTCGGTCCAACCGAACACTTACCCTTTAATAATTTTTCCTCACCGCTGCCCATGGAATTTTGAGCGCGAAGTTGTGCCTCCTCGGCACGTACTTTGCCGGTTCTAGGGCCGTGCGATGGGGGGGAATCCCTATTTATGGGGAGAAGAAGGTTCTGGTACTTCGGCTTGAAACCGAGCTCGCTTCCCAGCCTTGGCTGCCTTTACGGCAGACGTCGGTGCTTGCCGATCATCAGTGTAATGGGATTCGGCCACCAGGGCCAACGCATGCTCCTCAGTTCGGAGGGAGCGCTCTGTGTTGCCATTGACTGTAATGACCCCTCTGGGGCCGGGCATCTTGAGCTTGAGGTATGCGTAGTGCGGGACGGCGTTAAAGTGAGCGAACGCTGTACGACCGAGCAGGGCGTGATAGCCGCTGCGGAAAGGTACGATGTCGAAGATCAAGTCCTCGCTTCGAAAGTTATCGGGCGAGCCGAATACTACTTCCAGGCTTACAGAGCCCGTGCACCGGGCTTCAACGCCTGGGATTACTCCTTTAAAGGTAGTGTTGTTGGGCTTGATCCTTGATGGATCTATACCCATCTTTTTCACCGTATCTGAGTAAATCAGATTGAGGCTACTTCCTCCGTCCATTAGGACTTTAGTGAGGTGGTACCCGTCTATGATCGGGTCTAGGACTAGGGCTGCCGAACCCCCATGATGGATACTGGTCGGGTGGTCACGCCGGTCGAAGGTGATCGGGTATGCCGACCATGGGTTATACTTCGGGGCAACAAGCTCTATGGCATAGACATCCCGAAGGGCGAGCTTCCTCTCCTTCTTGGGTATATGGGTGGCGTATATCATATTTACCGTTTTTACCTCTGGAGGGAATTTCTTTTGTCCGCCACCTATCGGACCACGAGGCCCATCCTCGTCCTCGCTGCGTGGGCTCTTGCCTTGGTCCTCGGTTGCGAGCTTGCCGGCCTGTTTGAAGACCCAACAGTTACGGTTGGTGTGGTTGGCGGGCTTCTCTTGAGTGCCGTGGATCTGGCAAGGCCTCTCCAGGATTTTGTCCATCGGGGTGGGTCCGTCGTGTTTGCCTTTAGGAGGCTTCTTCCGCTGCCCAGGCCGGGTGTTGCGGAAGTCGGCGTTAACAGCCATATCATCGGCATCACTGTTATTGTGCCGGCGCTTGTTCTTGTTGCGCTTCGGTTTCCCGTTTCCGTCCCGAACTTCGGAGGTTCCGGGGTCTTCGGGGTTGTGGCTACATCTTGCGAGCCAGTTATCTTCGCCCGCGCAAAAGTGGGTCATGAGTGTTGTGAGGGTGGACATTGTCCTTGGTTTGTCCTGGCCAAGCTGACGAGCCAACCATTCATCCCGAATATTATGCCTGAAAGAGGCTATTGCTTCGGCATCCGGGCAGTCTACGATCTGGTTTTTCTTGGTCAAGAAACGATTCTAGAATAGCCGCGCGGACTCTCCTGGCTTCTGGACGACGTTGCTTAGATCAGAGGAGTCCGGCGGCCGAACATAAGTGCCCTGGAAGTTAGATCGGAATGCCTCTTCTAGGTCCTCCCAACACCCAATGGAGTTTTCGGGGAGGCTATTTAGCCAGTGCCGAGCTGGCCCCTTGAGCTTCAGGGGTAAGTACTTGATGGCGTGGAGGTCATCTCCTCGCGCCATGTGGATGTGGAGGAGGAAATCTTCGATCCATACGGTTGGGTCAGTTGTCCCATCGTATTGCTCTATGTTTACGGGTTTAAACCCTTTCGGGAACTGATGCCGCATCACCTCGTCCGTAAAACATAGTGGGTGTGCAGCGCCTCGGACCCGAGCTATGCCGCACCGGTGATCGGCGTCTGCTCTAGTTCGGTTCCGTTCCTGACCTTCATTATTGCGGTCGAGCCAAGGCCGGTACCCTTCCCGTTTATTGGGTGAGTATCCTCTGGATCCGTAGATGGATCGCGTACGACCTGCTCTAGCATCCAGGTCGTGTCGCAGGTCGAACCTGTCATCGGGCTCTAGTGGCTCTTTTCCCCGTCTACGGGGTATTGTCGGCCTATAGCCAGTGTCGTCAGCCGTCCTGTCTCGTCCTCGAGGAGGGCGGTCTGGCTTGTCGTATGGGGTATGTTTGGGAGACGGCGCATCAGTGAGCTCGTCGTCGAATTGTGGCAGCAGCCTTCTGCGTGGAGAACTCTTAGGCTGGTCCGATAGACCGGTACCTTATCCCTCCTCAGCCAAGAGGACACATGTCCATCGATCGTTGAGGTTGTCTTGTTCGGCCTTAAGCTGCCGTTCTTTTGCTTTCAGGCTGCGGGCCATGGCTATAAGCTGTTGCCTGAATAGTTCCTGATCTGCAGGATTATCGGGGATGGCGACGTCATCGGCTTCCGCATTGTCCTCCCCCTCGATAGAGCGGAGGTGATCGTCGTCCTTGGGATCATCTAGATCGTCGGGGTCGCGCCGGTCTTCCGGCCTCTCCTGACCCTCTATCGGGTGTTCGGGTATTTCGGGATCGCCGAGGTCTTCCGGGGTGTCTCCGTCCCCGGTGCCATCGGTAGCTTTTCTTCCCTTTTTTCCTTTTAACCGTTTATGCGGCTTTCGGCGTCTTGACGGCGCTTCATCCGATTTGTCGCCATCGTTTTTTGGAGTGTCCACCATGTAGACGTCATAAGTGGAGGTGGCAGTCCACCGTCCGGTGTTAACGGGGGTGAGTGCGCGATCCTCCTCATCCATGTAGTCTGCTTCCTCAGAAGCATAGTCCAACATGTCGGTTAAATCCTCGACAGTGGCTACCAAGTGGGTGGTGGGTGGGACAAAAAATCCGTCCTGACCTGCCTTGAGCCCGATCTGAGCATAGATCAAGGTTGGGTCGTCGGTAATCTTCATCGACAAGATCCGATCTAGGGCCTCGTTGAGTATTGAGAGCTCGATCGGGTCGGCCTGCTCAGAGCTTCCGGAGTTAACCTCCGACGCGTCCGCGCGGGGAGAGTGTTCGGCAAGAACAGATGTCCGGACGTCTGGCACTATGACCGGGTCCGGACTGAGAGTCGGGTCCTCGCTGGGGTAGATCCCATGGGAGGGGCCGAAAGGTGGATTTGAGGTTAAAGCCTCAGAGTCTTCGGGCGTGACAGGCGAGACTGCGAGCCCAGTAAGCGATAGATCGCCCCGAGAGTCTACGGAGAACTCTAAGTTCCCGAATCTGACCTCTTGATCAGGGGCTAAACTTCCGACACGGCCTAGATGGGCGGTCGAGTCGGCGTGCAGCACAATGCTGCCGAAAGCGAAGATCTGCCCGGGGGCGAAAGTGCCCGTGTTGCGGACCTCTTCGTTGATGACAAGACGAGCCATCGATTCCTTCTAGCGATCACAGCGGAACTCTCAATGAGATCACCAATGTCGGTGTCAAAACCGGCGGATCTCGGGTAGGGGGTCCCGAGCTGTGAGACTGGAATCGATGGTAACAGGGGACGAAGGGGACAGTGTTTTACCCAGGTTCAGGCCCTCCTATGGAGGTAATACCCTACGTCCTGCTTGATTATATTGATGATATGGGTGTTACAGAGTTGATCTACCACGAGATCGTATGACTAAAACCCTAGATGAGTTCTGTTGGCCTACAACCTAAAACCCTTCGGCTTATATAGACGCCGGGGGTACCTAGGGTTTACACATGGTCGGTTACACGTCGAAGGGATAAACATGCCTATTCACTACTTAAACGTGGAGGACACGTCATGATTCTAGAAGCTTCCATCCGGGAGTCAAGGTCTTCGATCAATCCAGTGTCTGGCAAACGGCCCATATAGTCCGGCCCATAAGGAATAGGTCGGTCCCCCGAGGACCCCTTAATCCAGGACTCCCTCACCTGGATCCCTCTCTTATCAGTCTAATGCATAGTAAACACCTTTACTAATAGTTTGCAAACAAATATTGCTTTGGATATTTCATATCTTTCAGACTTTGTTTGTATCTGAAAATTAATTTTCAGTTCCATGAATATCACATAACTATCCCAAAACTTTCGAAGTTCGGGTCTCATGGAAGCAAACGTATTGCACTTGACTGAAACGGAATTCTAGCTTTTGGATCGATGGACGAGAGTCACATGATCCATAGCATTAGTGGGAGAATACCGAAAGCATGCGATAGGACAAAGTCCTTCTCGGCACTTTTGAGGACAATCCTCACATTACGTTATCAATCGTAAAGTTTTAACCAGATAAATAACAGCTTATTCAATTTTAATAGGGAAGGTGGAAACGTGAGCCATTATTCTACAACTATTATGCAAATCACACTTAGACAGTGTTCAAAATTAATTGCACTAAGAATTAAAAGAATTAATTCTAAAGTGCGCTCCCACTCAAATCAATATCTCTCATAATTGATTGTGAGTGATTCAAGATCCGCATTTCAATTCAACGCCATTGATGTGGAGATCACTGATTACGGGAATTTTAATCGGTTGGCAAACTTGCCAATCACATCTTTATATGACTCTTGTTCATCTTTCGATGGGTGTGTTCTGAGCTCAGGACTATCCTGCCTGAACGTCAAAGACAACCAAGTGATCTTGCTGCGAGGTCTGACCTCACCCGCCTCATTCCTCTCGATTCGTTCGTACCCATGTGGACATGGCGCACCCCAAAAAGATACGAATTTCAGACGGTGCTACACTTGGGTGAACACTAACTACTTTGATATTTTTTAAAGTGAGAGATCACCCTAATAAAAAGCGACTACCGTGCAATCAAGAAGGGTGCATCATAAGGGATAAACATCTCAGGCAATTCATAATTAGCATGACATGGTATAGCCCCTTCTGACGGAGAAATCAAACATTTCTTCGTCTTCGGAATTTGCGTCGGTGTTCACCTTCGTGAAGATTGCCACCACCTTGTTGATGCATCAGATAATATTGCTATCTCTATAGCTAATAAAATAAGTGCATTACTCAAGGTTGACACGTAGGGCATTAAAGTGACAATCATATGGCTCCAGCCATCATGTCGAATCATGACACGCAGGTCATGTTAATTTACATCATATAGTCATCTCATACATAATCAAATTAATATGAGCATTGCTATACCACATCACATGCTCATGCAAACCCTCCTGCAAAACCAAGTTAGACACCTCTAATCGGTTTATGCAAGAACTTGTTTTTCGTGGCTTCTAAGGTTTCGAAACAAACCGAAGCTACCAACGTCCATCATCAAGTATGATAATTCAAGTTGCTAGATTAACTTTGCGGGGTGTATGAAACACGAGATAATAAAATCTCGAGCCCCATACTGAACTTCGTCATACGCATGACCCCCGTTCAGATCATATCTGCATTGCCCTTTTGTCTGCGAAATTTCATCTTTCTTTTTAACTACAGTGGAATTCAATGAACTGTTTGCACTTCGTTGTTCAATCAGGATCGCGGATTGCCAGAACATTGAAACTCCACCATGCTATTATCAAGATTAGAAATATGCAAATCCCAGGGAAGCAACAAGAACATCGGGTAACAGATTTCATCTGCTACCCGCACAAATAATTTTCAGTAATAGAACTCATCTACTACCTAATTATATTGTGCAACACCCATACATCTCTATGTATTCTAGATCGCAACCTGCATCTACGCATAGCACGGCTCATGATGCCACTGTAGGGGAATGTAGCAGAAAACAAAAATTTCCGACCAACGCACCAGCCCAGGACCACTCTGAAGACTGCATACAAGGTTTGATCTTTATCGTTACCGACTCGTAGCGCAGTGGAAGTAGAGTCGATGACGATCGGCGGTGCAGATCCCCGCAGCTAGGATTTACAACCTCCCAACCGCGAGGATGTATACCCTCATCTGCCCCTCGGACAGCCCTCCGGGAGGCGGTCGGACAGTCCCCCGGACGGTGTCGCGGACAGCCCTTCGGGAGGACCTCCGAAACTCGGACGGTCACACGGACAGCCCTTCGGGAGGCACTCTCGAACTAAGACCGAAACTACGATCTCTCTACAGAGTTGCACACATGCGGTGTCATCTATCTGGCAGGGCTTCGCCGTCCAGAACTAGTTCCCACAGGAACCCAGACAACCTTTCGGCTCTACGAAACTATTTCGCTGGGAGGGAGAGAGAAAGCCAGATCATGCATGGCACTTGTATGTGAGAAAGAGTGAGTTTGGGCAGCCCCCTCCACCTCTATTTATAGGAGAAGGAGGGGTGGAGGGGCTGAAATTTCAGCCACATCCATCCATGTCATCTCCAAGATATTTTGGAGCAAATGCCCAAAAAGGTGACTTTCCAAAAAGTAACCATAAAGCTGATTTCACTATTCATGACGACATTTTTCAGCGTCCGTTCGAACCGAAAATATTATGTGGACCTAGAACATTTCCAGTACCCACTAAAATAATTTTCGACGCATTCCTAAACAATTCCGGATTAGTGATTTTCATCTGCGAAAAGCAAACAAAGCGGTTCCGGCAGCTCCAAAACATTTCCGGATTTTCTTCCGAAAAATTCCCAGAAGTTTCCAGAATGATTCTGGCACCCTCCAAGAATTATCAGGCATGTGCCGAAACCAATTTGACTTAATGGTATCCCCTGAAATAACTTTTCAGTTTTAACGGAACTCATCCGGTGACCTGTCTCTTCGGAACTTTTCCGCTGTCTCCGAAACTTTTTCCGGAGACTTTCTCTCAGACTCCCTGTCTAGTATTCAGCAGATAGATGACCCTTAAGCATGTGACCCTATAGGTTCGGTGAAGTATAGACATGACCCGGAACCCCTTCCGATCAATGATCAACATCGAAGCCGTGGACACCCATATTGACCCCTATACCCACACGAATGAATATTCGAGTGAACCTCCAGTTGCCGTGTGCTATTCCTGTTGCTTCGCGATATGTTACAAATACCCAAGGTGAGACATGTTGGCATCCCCGTGGATCAACAAATTGTCCATTATGCCAGTTACCTCGTTACCGGTATTGTTCTCTTTTCTCGTTTCCGTGTTCCGGCATCCCCGTGATCAAATCACAATGTGTCTGGCCAGACGATGATGGATACCGTAACACCGAGAGGGCCCGAGAATATCTCTGCATCGTCGGAGGAGAAAATCCCAATCTTGAGCTATCTTGTTACTTGCCATACTTTTTCATGAACCCGTAAGCCGCCGTAATAGCCACCCAGTAACGGATGACGTTTAACAAACCCCAAAGTTCACGAAGCAAGCACGAAGGAACTCGATACTCTCATGGTCTAAGGACTTATGCAAACATTAACTATCTCTGTGTTATTAACCATTAACTTGTAACGAATGTATCTCATAGCATAACATCAATTTGGGTCGATTCAACACAAGTGTTTTACCAACATTGCGCCCTCAAAATTGCCGGCATAGCCATGCCCATGATCAGGAAAACAGGATCATCATGCAATACTTGAGCCAGTCTTAGAGGCAAGACTAGGAATACATTTTACCGTTTATTATACCACACGTGCAAATGAGTTTCCCTCCGGGCCTCGTGGATATTGTAGACTCGAGAATCATTGCAGTTATAGCATGGAATATAAACTTAATTAGGAACATCGGGATAAATAATAACATTTATTATTGCCTCTTGGGCATATCTCCTACACTGCTAGCCGCAGGAGACGCCTAAGAGTGCCAGCGCGACGCCCTCACCCCCGTGCCCTCTTTCTCCTCCTCCGTCCTTATCCCCTCTCCTCCCTTGGTCGGTTCTTCGACGCCGAGCGCCACCAAGGCCACGCCACTGTTGATTGCATAGCCCAGCCACCTCTAGCCACCGCCGTCGTGCCCAGAAGAATCGTAGCGCCTCCTTCTTCGTCGCAGGCGAGCCACGCAACGCCGGACGTCTTGCCTCGCCGCCAGCGCCTTCATCTTCAAGCTTCGCCACCCGACGTCACCGTCGTCGATTCGTCGGTCACAGCGCGCCCCCGATCTCGCCGCCAGCGCCAAGAGCTCCGCGGTGAGATCCTGCTCCGATCCCCCCTGTCCTCGATGTCGCCTGTGTGCCCTAGCTAGGATCCCCACCGTGCCCGAGCACCTCGCCGCCGGCGACATGGCCGCCTAGGCCAGAGCACTTGCCCTGCTCGTTTGAGCACTCTGGCGTGCTCATGGGGACCCATAGACGCTGCCCCGATCACCAGTTCAACCGCACGACCTCCACATCGCCGCGCCTGCCCATGCCGAGCTCCGTCCGCCGCGAGTGAGCTCGCCGCCGTCAGCTCCGGCCGCCCCTCACCTTCCCGCGTGTTCCACACGATGCGGGAGATCACGGGCCACGCTCCAGTGGCCCTAGCTGCCGCTCCCGTCGCCTGTGGGCGAACTCCGTCGTATGGCTTGGTCGCCGGCGACGAGCCCGTCGCCTGAGCCACTGACCAGTGCGGTCCCGTCGTTAGGTGATTAGCTTAAGGCTAATCACCAATTAGTTAAGCCCCGTTCCACTGACCAGTGGGGCCATGCCCCTGTTAAATCATAGTTCAGTTTAAACTGACTCTATTTTAAAACTGAGTCTTTGACATGTGGGGCCCACTCGCCAGGTTTGACCTAGGCTGGCGCCTTTGACCAGGCTGACGTCATGCTGACGCTCAGGTGATGCAATAATTGCATTTCTGGGTTTAAATCATTCCAGAAATTGCTAAAAAAACTTAGAAAATGCATATAAATTAATCTGTAAGTCAGATTGAAATAATTTATATATGAAAATTTATCATAAAAATTCAATGAATCCATCTGTACCATTCTCATGCATGATAGAGAAACCTAAATAGGAGAAATTGGACATTTTGTTCAAATACAATATGAAACCTCACATATGGAGTTGAATTTGAACCTTGGGTTCAAACCTACTTCATTTAACTATGTTGCTATATGCATTAGGCCAAACCACATCATATTGCCATGCCACATTCATGCCTCATTTTGTTGCATTTGATGTGTACTGATTTGTTCCCCCTTCGATGGTTGTTCTTCGTGTTAGGCACTGTCCTGGAGGGTACGGTCGAGTATCCATCTGAGGAGCAGTAACGTGTTGACGTTTTATCAGGCAAGCTACCCTCATTGAACATCTCCGATACAATCCCACTCTCTCGCTCTTGCTCTCATTTATTGCATTAGGACAATACGCTTCAACTGTTACCTGTTTTGGTAGTTGAACCCGTTCCTCTGCATGACCTGTCATTGTCACAGTAAATAGCTGAACCAAGCAACCTAGCATACCTGGTAGATGCTTGAGCCATGTTGTGCCATTTCCCTGCTATGCTTGCTATGCTTAGAGTTATGTCAGGTCTGATTCATCTGGGTGATGAACCAGAGTGAACTGAATGTGTTCTAATGATGAGAGTTAAGTGTTGAACCTGAGTTGGTAAAGGTAGCGATGAGAGGCCATGTAGGAGTACAAGGTGGGTTGTCTCATTGAGACCGTCCTTAAGAACCAAGTCCTGTGTATGTTATCCAAGACTAGCTACTACCGCACATTGGGATCCTTAATTGACTCTCTTGACTTATTAATTGCCCTGACTTCTGTCCAGAAGTTGCAACTAGTTTCTGGTGTTTGTACGCCGTGCTAGTAGTCTACCGAGTAGCACCCCGTACAGGTGGGCTTGGGTCAGACTAGGCACCGTGGCCCGGTGTACCAAGCGTAGTACCATCCCTCGAGGTGGGCTTGGGAACCCTGCACACATAGTTTGGGGCCGTGATGGAAACTCCGGCCGGACTTTCGTTGCGGGTTCAGTCTCAAATAGGCGATAAACCTGGACTAGAGTCTTGTGTGGTTAGTCAGGTCGTGGCCGACTCCCTCGCTAGGCTTCCGCTTGAAGGTTGCCGAGGTGCCTTTTTTACGTGCACATAGCGATAAGTGGCGGGAGCGTGTGTGACGAAGTACACCCCTGCAGGATAATCATCTATTCGAATAGCCGCGTCCGCGGATATGGGCTACTTGGAGACTTGTATGGTTCATAGACAACTTTAATGGTTACCCATAAAAGCTTCAAGACAAGTGTGAGTACCGTGGATGGCACTCTCGTAGGAAGACGGGAGTGGATCCATGGTAGTGTATTGTTGTGGTGTTAGTGGACTCGTGTACGTTTCACAAACTTTTCAAAGTACTGGTAGTCGTAGTACAGAATAGCCACCGAGTCAAAGATGGCTTGCTGCATTAAACCCCACAACCCCCTTTGTTGATACCGATGCATATGTAGTTAGTTCTGATGTAAGTCTTGCTGAGTACCTTTGTACTCACTATTGCTCATTTATGTTTTTGCAGAGGAGACTCCAGTCTTGCTAGTGGTTTCTACGATAAGATCGATGTTGACCGAGTAGCTTGGGAATCCCAGACAGAGGTCTGGTTCCTATGGAAGGTCTTGTAGATAGACAGGCTTCCCCAGCCTTCTTCTTTTTTAGATGTCTGTACCCAGACATGTTAAGCTTCCGCTTGTTGCTTGTATGACTTGTGTGTTGGGTCATGTGACCCCTGTTTGTAATATCACACTATGTTGGCTCTTATGAGCCTTTAATAAACACTTGTGTCATAGAGTTATGTTGTGATGCCATGTTGTATCTACACATATCATGCATATTGCGTGTATGATTGAAATGCATTGGTGTGTGTGGGATTCGACACCTAGTTGTATGCCTTTAGTAGCCTTCTTTACGGGGAAATGCCTCTTTGTGCTTCCAATGAGCCTTGGTAGCTTGCTACTGCTCCGGACACATTGATTGACCGGCGTGTATCCTTCTTTGCTGCTGTGTCTATCCCTACGGGGAAATGTCACGCGGTGTAACGGAGTCCTTGTCACTCGCTACGACTCGTCTACACACGCTGATGACTGACACCTGCATTGCTGGGTTACGTATGCATGTCCCTGTACGGTTGTGCCACTTGGGTCTATAGCTAGTCATGTCGACCCGGGTTCTCTGACATATGATTGCTAGCGACATACTCATATACGTGAACCAAAAGACGCAAACGGTCCCGGCCAAGGTAAGGTGGCAGTCGTGGGGATTACCGTGCGTGAGGCGACAAAGTGATATGATATGTTACATGCTAGATTCGTATGGCTTAGGATCGGTGTCCCGACAACAAGAGTAGTCGTTTGATAAGATAAGAAGAACTCTTCTTTCGAAGATCATCATTGATAGCTTTAAGAAACTCATGCTCTTGCTCTAAATTTAGCTTCTCGAAGTGTAGCTTCTCATGAGTTCTTAGAAGCTCTTTATGATCTTCTTGAGTAGATTCATGAGCTAACTTAAGAGTATTTAGTTCTTTAGTTAGACGCTCAATCTCCTTCTTATCGTCATCACACGACTTATCTTGACTAGCATGATTATTATCAAGTTTATTTTGACTAACATCACTAGTTTTATCAAAGAGCAAGTCATCATCTCCTAGTAAGTCATCCTCATCACTATTGAAGTAAATGTATTCGGGGTGTGATACCTTGGGGCCTTTAGCCATGAAGCAACTTCCACTTCCTTCATTTGGCGAATCGAATATGTCATAGGAATTGGAGGATACGAGTGCTAATCCGGCAACACCTTCATCTTGACTATAGTCGGAGTTGGAGTGGTAGATTCTCTCAGATTAGTTGTCGGAATCGGATCCAGAAACCCATTCTCCAACATGAGCTTGATGTCTTTTTTTGTGTAGCTCTTGGTGTATGATGACCCACAAATATAGAGGATCAATCGTAGTCCTTTCTATTGTTGGGGAACGTAGTAATAATTCAAAAAAATTCCTACGTGTCACCAAGATCAATCTAGGAGATGCTAGCAACGAGAGAGATGGAGTGCATCTTCATACCCTTGAAGATCGCTAAGCGGAAGCGTTGCAAAGAACGCGGTTGATGGAGTCGTACTCGCGGCGATTCAAATCGCGGAAGATCCGATCCAAGCACCGAACGGACGGCGCCTCCGCGTTCAACACACGTACAGCCCGGGGACGTCTCCTCCTTCTTGATTTAGTACGGGGGGAGGAGAAGTTGAGGGAGAGCTCCGGCAGCACGACGGCGTGGTGGCGGTGGAGCTCGTGATTCTCCGGCAGAGCTTCGCTAAGCACTACGGAGGAGGAGGAGTAGGAGGGGGGAGGGCTGCGCCAGGGGCGAGGGGTGCAGCTCCCATGCGCCTCCCCACTATATATAAGGGTGGAGGGGGCTGGTTTCTTGCCCTCCAAGTCCATTGGGCCGTTCGCAAAGGTGGGAGGAAAGAAATCCCATCCTTTCCCTTCCCCACCGATTGTTATCCCCCCTTTTTAGGGATCTTGATCTTATCCCTTCGGGATATGATCTTATTCCTTCTAAGGGGGGATCTTGGTGCGCCTTGACCAGGGGTGTGGGGCCTTGCCCCCACTACCCACGTTCATGTGGGTCCCCCCATGCAGGTGGGCCCCTCTCCGGAACCTTCTAGAACCTTCCCGGTACAATACCAAAAAATCCCGAACATTTTCCGGTGGCCAAAATAGGACTTCCCATATATAAATCTTTACCTCCGGACCATTTCGGAACTCCTCGTGACGTCCAGGATCTCATCCGAGACTCCGAACAACTTTCGGTAACCACATACAATTCCCATTACAACTCTAGCGTCACCGAACCTTAAGTGTGTAGACCCTACGGGTTCGGGAACCATGCAGACATGACCGAGACACCTCTCCGGACAATAACCAATAGCGGGATCTGGATACCCATATTGGCTCCCACATGTTCCACGATGATCTCATCGGATGAACCACGATGTCGGGGATCCAATTAATCCCGTATACAATTCCCTTTGTCCATCGGTTTGTTACTTGCCCGAGATTCGATCGTTGGTATCCCTATACCTTGTTCAATCTCGTTACCGGCAAGTCTCTTTACTCGTTCCGTAACACATGATCCCGTGACTAACTCAGTCACATTGAGCTCATTATGATGATGTATTACCGAGTGGGCCCAGAGATACCTCTCCGTCACACGGAGTGACAAATCCCAGTCTCGATTCGTGCCAACCCAATAGACACTTTCGGAGATACATGTAGTGCACCTTTATAGTCACCCAGTTACGTTGTGACGTTTGATACACCCAAAGCATTCCTACGGTATCCGCGAGTTGCACAATCTCATGGTCTAAGGAAATGATACTTGACATTAGAAAAGCTCTAGCAAACGAACTACACGATCTTGTGCTATGCTTAGGATTGGGTCTTGTCCATCACATCATTCTCCTAATGATGTGATCCCGTTATCAACGACATCCAATGTCCATGGTTAGGAAACCATGACCATCTATTGATCAACGAGCTAGTCAACTAGAGGCTCACTAGGGACATGGTGTGGTCTATGTATTCACATATGTATTATGGTTTCCGGTTAATACAATTATAGCATGAACAATAGACAATTATCATGAACAAGGAAATATAATAATAACCATTTTATTATTGCCTCTAGGGCATATTTCCAATAGTCTCCCACTTGCACTAGAGTCAATAATCTAGTTACATTGTGATGAATCGAACACCCATAGAGTTCTGGTGTTGATCATGTTTCGCTCGTGAAAGAGGTTTAGTCAACGGATCTGCGACATTCAGATCCGTATGTACTTTACAAATATCTATATCTCCACGACGCTTTGCTTGCAACTGCACCAGCTGACTGCCCCACCATTCAAAATATACACGTATCTGGTTTGTGACTTAGAGTCATCCGGATCTGTGTCGAAGCTAGCATCGACGTAACCCTTTACGACGAGCTCTTCGGCACCTCCATAAACGAGAAACATATCCTTAGTCCTTTTCAGGTACTTAAGGATATTCTTGACCACTGTCCAGTGTTCCATTCCGGGATCACTTTGGTACCTCCCTACCAAACTTATGGCAAGGACACATCAGGTCTGGTACACAGCATGGCATACATAATAGAGCTTATGGCTGAGGCATAGGGGATGACACTCATCTTTTCTCTATTTTCTGCCGAGGTCGGGCATTGAGCTGTGCTCAATCTCACACCTTGCAATACAGGAAAGAACCCCTTCTTGGACTGATCCATATTGAACTTCTTCAATATCTTGTCAAGGTATGTGCTTTGTGAAAGACCAATGAGGCGTCTCGATCTATCTCTATAGATCTTGATGCCTAATATGTAAGCAGCTTCTCCAAGGTCCTTCATTGAAAAACACTTATTCAAGTAGGCCTTTATGCTTTCCAAAAGTTCTATATCATTTCCCATCAACAATATGTCATCCACATATAAAATGAGAAATGCTACAGAGCTCCCACTCACTTTCTTGTAAATACAGGCTTCTCCATAAGTCTGTATAAACCCAAACGCTTTGATCACCTCATCAAAGCGAATGTTCCAACTCCGAGATGCTTGCACCAGCCCATAGATGGAGCGCTGGAGCTTGCATACCTTGTCAGCATTCTTAGGATCGACCAAACCTTCCGGCTGCATCATATACAATTCTTCCTTAAGGAAACCGTTAAGGAATGCCGTTTTGACGTCCATTTGCCAGATCTCATAATCATAAAATGCGGCAACTGCTAACATGATTCGGACGGACTTCAGCATCGCTACGGGTGAGAAAGTCTCATCGTAGTCAACTCCTTGAACTTGTCGATAACCCTTAGCGACAAGCCGAGCCTTATAGATGGTCACATTACCATCCGCGTCAGTCTTCTTCTTAAAGATCCATTTATTTTCTATGGCTTGCCGATCATCGGGCAAGTCCACCAAAGTCCATACTTTGTTCTCATACATGGATCCTATCTCGGATTTCATGGCTTCAAGCCATTTGTTGGAATCCGGGCCCGCCATGGCTTCTTCATAGTTCGAAGGTTCACCGTTGTCTAACAACATGATTTCCAGGACAGGGTTGCCGTACCACTCTGGTGCGGAACGTGTCCTCGTGGACCTACGAAGTTCAGTAGTAACTTGATCCGAAGTTTCATGATCATCATTATTAACTTCCTCTCTAGTCGGTGCAGGCACCACAGAAACATTTTCTTGCGCTGCGCTACTCTCCGGTTCGACAGGGGGTACAATTACCTCATCAAGTTCTACTTTCCTCCCACTTACTTCTTTCGAGAGAAACTCTTTCTCTAGAAAGGATCCATTCTTGGCAACAAAGATCTTGCCTTCGGATCTGAGGTAGAAGGTATACCCAATAGTTTCCTTAGGGTATCCTATGAAGACGCACTTTTCCGATTTGGGTTCGAGCTTTTCAGGTTGAAGTTTCTTGACATAAGCATCGCATCCCCAAACTTTCAGAAACGACAGCTTAGGTTTCTTCCCAAACCATAATTCATACGGTGTCATCTCAACGGATTTAGACGGTGACCTATTTAAAGTGAATGCGGCAGTCTCTAATGCATATCCCCAAAATGATAGCGGTAAATCAGTAAGAGACATCATAGATCGCACCATATCCAATAGAGTGCGATTACGATGTTCGGACACACCATTACGCCGAGGTGTGCCAGGCGGTGTGAGTTGTGAAACAATTCCACATTTCCTTAAGTGCGTGCCAAACTCGTGACTCAAATATTCTCCTCCACGATCAGATCGTAAGAACTTTATTTTCTTGTCACGTTGATTCTCTACCTCACTCTGAAATTCCTTGAACTTTTCAAAGGTCTCAGACTTGTGTTTCATTAAGTAGACATACCCATATCTGCTTAAGTCATCAGTGAGGGTGAGAACATAACGATAGCCACCGCGAGCCTCAACGCTCATTGGACCGCATACATCGGTATGTATTATTTCCAACAAGTTGGTTGCTCGCTCCATTGTTCCGGAGAACGGAGTCTTAGTCATCTTGCCCATGAGGCATGGTTCGCACGTGTCAAATGATTCATAATCAAGAGGCTCCAAAAGTCCATCTGCATGGAGTTTCTTCATGCGTTTGACACCAATATGACCAAGGCGGCAGTGCCACAAGTATGTGGGACTATCATTATCAACCTTACATCGTTTGGTATTCACACTATGAATATGTGTAACATCACGTTCGAGATTCAATAAAAATAAACCATTGACCAGCGGGGCATGACCATAAAACATATCTCTCATATAAATAGAACAACCATTATTCTCGGATTTAAATGAGTAGCCATCTCGCATCAAACGAGATCCAGATACAATGTTCATGCTCAAAACTGGTACTAAATAACAATTATTGAGGTTTAAAACTAATCCCGAAGGTAGATGTAGAGGTAGCGTGCCGACGGCGATCACATCGACCTTGGAACCATTCCCGACGCGCATCGTCACCTCGTCCTTCGCCAGTCTCCGCTTATTCCGCAGCTCCTGTTTTGAGTTACAAATGTGAGCAACCGCACCGGTATCAAATACCCAGGAGCTACTACGAGCGCTGGTAAGGTACACATCAATAACATGTATATCATATATACCTTTGACGTTGCCGGCCTTCTTATCCTCTAAGTACTTGGGGCAGTTCCGCTTCCAGTGACCGGTTCCCTTGCAATAAAAGCACTCAGTCTCACGCTTGGGTCCATTCTTGGGCTTCTTCCCAGCAACTGATTTACCGGGCGTGGCAACTGCTTTGCCATCCTTCTTGAAGTTCTTCTTACCCTTGCCTTTCTTGAAACTGGTGGTCTTATTCACCATCAACACTTGATGTTCCTTTTTGATCTCCACCTCCGCTGATTTCAGCATCGAATATAACTCAGGAATGGACTTCTCCATCCCTTGCATATTGAATTTCATCACAAAGCTCTTGTAGCTAGGTGGAAGCGACTGGAGGATTCTGTCAATAACCGAGTCATCCGGAAGATTAACTCCCAACTGAGACAAGCGGTTGTGCAACCCAGACATTTTGAGTATGTGCTCGCTGACAGAACTATTTTCCTCCATCTTACAACTGCAGAACTTGTTGGGGATATAACCCGTGGTGAGACCCGCCCAGGCGGGGCCGGGTTACACCGGGCGGCTCGTAAGCCCAAGACTTGTAAGGTGGGCTTAAGGATGCAGGCAAGGCCGCCAGGGCGGCTTACCAGATGGGCCGTTGACAGGGGCCCAGAGACGGAAGATGGCGTGAAGACCCGGGTGGCTAAGCCGCCCGGTGGCGGCTTACCCAAGATGGTATGGCGGCTTAGAGACAGAATAGGACACGCTGTGTGAGTCGGTTTGAGACTCGTGTAACCCGGGGCCTTGACCTCTTATATAAAGGCTAGACCCCGGGGCGGCTTAGAGAAGGGACCAAGGAATCGAGAGCTAGGTCAAGCAATCCGCTCCCTTGTAATCGATACTCCAGCTAATACAACACAAGCAGGACGTAGGCTTTTACCTCTACTTGAGGGGCCGAACCTGGGTAATCTCGTGTCCTTCGTCCCGATCAACCCCTTTGAGTCCACTGCTATGGCGATGGCCTCGAACCTAAGTCTTCGGACATCTGCCGTGACAAAACCACGACAGTTGGCGCCCACCGTGGGGCCAGCGCTCGGTGGTGTTGAGTTCTCGAAGGGCTCTCTACCAGGGATCGAGGGGTACGCGGTTGGCAGGATGACCAAGAGTCGCCGTGGCCGGCTCTACATCGACGACGCCGGCTGGGGCCCCGAGGCTGACTCCGTTGAGTATGGTTTCCGGGTCCCCTTCGGCGGGATTCACGTCTTCATCGGCAAGATCGGCGGATCTGAACCCGGGCCGGACGTCTACACCGACATCGTCGAGCCGGCTCGGCGCAAGCAACCCGCCCAACGCGGTCAACCCGCCCGTGCCAAACCGGGTCGGAAACACGTCTTCGTCGGCTTCACTCAGGGCATGGATCTAGAAGGATCTATGTCACAGGAGGAAACTCTCATCTGCTCTGAAAACGGATCTTCGAGCGGAGAGACGGAATCAATCTACCAGCTCCATAATGGCGGACTCGGGGGCTACGTTGAGCCTTACCCCGAGTCGGATTTTCATAAACCGGAGGAATATGAGCCGCCGAACCGCGCCGCCGTCTTCATGGCGGGTTCCGCGGCGGCTCATAACAGCACAGCTGCTGAGGCAACCGGATCGGGGGCTGGCAGGCAGCCGGCTCAGGTCCTTCTGGATTTAATGGGTGAGCTTTCAACCCTGATGGCAACTGAGGTCACAGCTGAAAATCAAGCCGCCCGTAACACGGAGATTGCGAGGTTGAAGAATCAGATGACTGAAGTCCAGCAGGAGATCAATGAACTGAAGACTCAGATGGACGCTGAGGCAGAGCGCCTTAGGGCGGATGCTTTCCGTCTTGGGCTGGAGCAGCAATCAGCAGCGGCGGTTCAGCGGATGAGGCACCAATCCCGCTTGCCGGATCAGTATGAAGCGAGGAATCTTTTCAACACGCCAGGAACGGGACAGAACGTGCCTTTGGTCGTAACCCGGACGGCGGAAGTACCTGGAAGCCGGGCGGCGGCTCAGCATCAGCAGGTTAACCCGCCCCGACGAAACCAGATTGCACCGACCTCTTTCCCTACGCCGCCGGGTCATTACTCTAACCCGGCGGAGAACTTGGTAGCGGCAGCAACTCGGCTGACTGCTATCCCAATTCTCGATGAGTCACCCTTCGCAGAAGAAGTGCGGAACGCGGTTGGATACCTGCGAACGGCAATGGCCCAGCAGGAGAAGTATGCTTACAGCCGGAGTCGTGTGCATTCAACCCCCATCCCCAGTCGCAGTTACAGCCGGCGTTATGAGTCGCCGGCGGTATCTAGCAGTGAACGACATCGGAACCCGCCGCGGGCTGACCGGCCGGCTCTGGATGCGCAGGCGCTGGTGGATCGAGCGAGAGCACAACGAGAAGCGGCGGCTCTGGCGGCAGCGGCGGCTCATCCGGAACCCACGGCTGCACCTTCCGTCTCAGCCGGAGCCGGGTTGACCTCCCGGGCTGTGGGAGTGCCGTGCTTAGCGCCGACTTTACGGAACGAGCGCCTGCCAAAAGATTTCAAGGGCCCTCGTAAGGTGCCCAATTACACAGCTGACCTACCTCCGGAGGCTTGGATCGAAAGCTATGAGCTCGCCATGGAGATGTTGGATGTTAGTGATGCAGTGTGTGCCAAGTACTTTATCATGATGCTAGAAGGGCCGGCTCGCACGTGGTTGAAGGGTTTGCCACCCAACACCATTACTTCCTGGGCCGAGTTGAAGGCGAAATTTATCAAAAATTTCAAAGGGACGTGCAAGCAGCCCATGACGATCGTGGATTTGGATCATTGTATGCAACAGACGGATGAGTCGGCTCATCATTGGGTCCGGCGGGTTTCGACTATCATCCACTCTTCAGAACAGATCACGGCGGCTCAAGCAGTTTTGATTCTGGAGAAAAATTGCCACTTTACGCCTTTGAAGCAGAAGCTTGGCCGGCTTAAACGTTCGTGTCAAGACATGGGGGAGCTTATGGCGGCTCTAACCAAGTATGCGGACTCTGACAACACGAAAGACCCAGGCTCTGATGATGAAAAATCAGGTCAAGGGAAGAAAGGTAACAATGGAAAGGGTCAGCAGCAGAACGCGGCTGGAAACGGCAACTCTGGCAAGCGGAAACACCCGGACGGCGGGTCAGAATTGGTGGCGAATACCAGCGCTGGGAATAACCATGCCAAGGGCAATGGGAACTTCAAGCAGAATTTTAACAAGGGAAAGGTTCCATTTAATTTGGAAGCAATGCTTAATAAGCCTTGTCCAGAGCATAGTCGACCTGATAAGCCGGCAGGGCATACGTGGAGGAATTGCCACATTATGCGGCAGTTTCGAGATTACAGCCTTCAGCAGCATCATAACAACGGTAATGGACCGTCCGGCGGCTCAGGGCCAGGCGGGTCAGGAGCCGGCTTGGGTCCTGGCGGCTCAGGGTCGGGTTACCAGAATCAGGGTAATCAAGGAGGTCATAATCAACAGTCTGGAGGCGGTGGCCAACAGCAACATAACCAGTCCGGTTTTCAGAGTAACCCAAAACAACTTAGCGGGGGTCAGTATCACGTCTTCACAACCAGCTTCGACAAGCGAGACCAGAAGGTACGCAAGCGGGCGGTTAATGCGGTCATGCCGGCTCTCCCGCAATATCTGAAGTGGTCTGAGTATGACATCACTTGGAGCAGGGCGGATCACCCGCCGCGGGTTGACAACCCGGGGCAATTAGCTTTGGTGGTTGCCCCCCAAGTTGGTGGATACATGTTCACGAAGGTTCTTATGGATGGTGGTAGCAGCATCAACATCCTGTATTATGATACTTTCAGCCGGATGGGTCTGCTTGACAAAGATCTTAAGCCGTCTTCCACAGTCTTTCATGGTGTGGTGCCTGGCAAGTCGGCTTACCCAGTGGGCAGGATTTCGCTGGAAGTCGCCTTTGGTGATGAGTACAATTACAGGGTGGAGTCCCTGTGGTTTGAGGTGGTCAAAATTAAAAGTCCGTATCATGCTTTATTCGGACGGCCGGCTTATGCCAAGTTCATGGCTAGGCCTTGTTATGTCTACTTACAGCTCAAGATGCCCGGGTTAAGAGGAACGATTACTGTGCACGGTGATCGGAAGACGGCTCTTGAATGTGAGGAAGGCGATGCGGCTTATGCAGAGTCAAGTTGTGCAGAGGCAGAGCTCAAGTTTTATAAAGAGAATGTTGACCCGGAGGATATGACTCCCTTGAAGAAGCCTACTACGGAATCAGAGCCGCCCCTCAAGTTTTCGGCGGATGATACCAAACAGGTGGATTTTACGGAGGGCGACTCATCTCAGCAGTTCACTATAGGGGCTAACATGGACCCCGCATAGGAAAGCGCGCTCATCAAATTCATCCGTGAGAATCGGGACATCTTTGCATGGAAGCCGTCTGACATGCCGGGTGTACCGAGAGAGTTTGCTGAGCACCACCTTAATGTGGATCCTAAGTTCAAGCCGATCAAGCAATTCCTTCGTCGTTTCAATGAGGAGCGGCGCAAAGCTATTGGAGAAGAAGTAGCCCGGCTCTTAGCAGCAGGGTTCATCATGGAAGTCTTTCACCCGGAGTGGTTAGCTAACCCGGTGCTGGTGCTTAAAAAGAACGGCACTTGGCGAATGTGTGTGGATTACACGGATCTCAACAAAGCCTGTCCAGCTGACCCGTTTGCTCTCCCTCGGATTGATCAGATCATTGATGCAACGGCGGGTTGTGAGAGTTTATGCTTCCTGGACGCCTATTCAGGTTATCACCAGATCAAGATGGCAGTCAAAGACCAAGAGAAGACGGCTTTCATCACGCCTTTTGGTGCTTTCTGCTATGTGTCTATGCCTTTCGGGCTCAAGAGTGCCCAGGCGACTTATCAACGTTGTGTGCAGAACTGTCTTCACAGTCAAATTGGGTGCAATGTTCATGCTTATGTGGATGATATAGTGGTCAAGTCAAGGAAGAAGGAAACTTTGCTGGACGACCTGAAGGAGACTTTCGACAACTTGAGGGTCTACAAGATGATGCTTAACCCGGCCAAGTGTGTTTTTGGAGTTCCCGCAGGCAAGCTTTTGGGGTTTCTGGTTTCTGAGCGTGGGATTGAAGCTAACCCGGACAAGATCAAAGCAATTACATCTTTGTCTGAGCCGGCGTGTATAAACGACGTTCAGCGCCTGGCGGGTCGAATCGCCGCGTTAAGCCGGTTCATAAGCCGCCTGGGCGAGAAGGCAATCCCCTTGTATCAAATGATAAAGAAGACGGATGATTTCGTCTGGAGCAAGGCGGCGGGTGAGGCGTTTGATGCGCTTAAGAAGCAACTGACTGAGCCGCCCGTCTTGGCTGCTCCGGCTGAGAAGGAACCGTTACTCCTCTATGTGGCGGCTAACAACAGGGCAGTCAGCGCTGCGGTTGTTGTGGAGCGCAAGGAGGCAGGGAAGGAATATCCGGTTCAACGGCCGGTTTACTACGTCAGTGAAGTTTTGATCGAGTCCAAGCAGCGATACCCACATTGGCAGAAGCTGATCTATGGAGTATTCATGGCAAACCGGAAGTTGAAACACTATTTTTTGGGACACCCGATCACAGTGGTTAGCTCTGCCCCGTTGGGAGACATAATTCAAAACAGAGAAGCCACTGGCCGGATTGCTAAGTGGGCATTGGAGCTTGGACCTCTTAATCTAAAATATGTGCCTCGCACAGCGGTTAAGTCTCAAGCTTTGGTGGACTTTATAAACGACTGGACTGAGTGTCAGTCGCCAGAGGAGAAACCGGACAACACTTACTGGACGATTCACTTCGACGGGTCTAGACAGCTGGAAGGTTCGGGGGCTGGAGTTGTTTTAACTTCCCCCAAAGGTGATAAGTTCTGTTACGTATTAAGGCTGATGTTTCCTTGTACTAACAATGCAGCTGAGTATGAAGCTTTGCTTCATGGCCTCCGGGTTGCTAAGGAGATGAATCTGAGCCGGGTTAGATGCCTCGGCGACTCAGACCTTGTGGCTCAGCAAGTTTCAGGCACGTGGGATTCCAAAGACCCACGCATGGCGGCTTATCGTCAGGCGGTAGACGTCGTTGCAGGTCACTTCAAGGGTTATCAGGTGGATCACATTGATCGTCGTAAGAACGAGGCGGCTGACGCATTGTCAAGAATTGGCTCCCAGCGTAAGCCGGTGCCGCCTAACGTTTTCTTGGACGTGTTATATCACCCTTCAGTTAAGTTACCTTCGGAGGAAGATCTGGCTATTCCTGACCCGGAGGGGCAATTGGTGGCGGCTCTGCGTGCTATTCCTGACTGGACGTTGCCTTACATGGCGTATCTAACTCGTGGCGAGTTACCTGACGAGGAGACCTTGGCAAGACAAATCGTCAGACGATCTAAGTCCATGACAATCATCAATGGCGAGTTACATAAACGCAGTGTTACGGGCGTTTTTCAGCGTTGTGTTTCACCTGAGGAAGGCAAGGAGATCCTTAATGAAATCCACGCCGGAGATTGTGGTCATCATGCCGGCTCAAAATCTCTGGTGGCCAAGGCTTTTAGACATGGTTTCTTCTGGTTGACGGCTCATAAGGATGCAGAAAACTTAGTGCTCAAGTGTGATGGCTGTCAAAAGTTTGGACGGCGTGTTCATGTGCCGGCTCAGGAGTTGCGCATGGTCCCGATTACTTGGCCGTTTGCGGTCTGGGGGCTTGATATGGTCGGGCCCTTCAAGAGATCCAAAGATAAGAAGACCCACCTTTTGGTGGCGGTTGATAAATTCACGAAGTGGGTAGAGGCTGAGCCGGTCAGCAAGTGTGACGCAGCTACGGCGGTTCAGTTTGTCAAAAAATTGATCTACCGTTTTGGTTACCCTCACAGTATAATCACAGATAATGGCACAAACCTATCCAAGGGGGCTATGCAAACCTTCTGTGAAGAAGAGCACATCCGGCTTGACGTCTCTGCTATTGCTCATCCACAGTCCAATGGTCAGGCGGAGCGTGCTAACCAGGAAATCTTGAGAGGTATCAAGCCCCGACTTATGGTTCCTTTGCAGAGAACGCCGGGTTGTTGGGTTGAGGAGTTACCATCAGTCTTGTGGAGCATCAATACAACTCCCAACAGATCCACTGGCTATACGCCTTTCTTCATGGTTTACGGCGCAGAAGCCGTCTTACCAAGTGACATACATCATGACTCGCCACGGGTGGCGGCTTACGTTGAGATAGACAATGAAACAGCGCGTCAAGACGCGTTGGATGCTTTGGATGAAGAGCGTGACCTGGCGGCGGCTCGATCGGCGATTTATCAGCAAGACCTGCGCCGCTATCACAGCCGCCGAGTCAAGACCCGGACGTTTCAAGAAGGCGACTTAGTGTTGCGCCTGATTCAAGATCAGACGGATGCGCACAAGTTGTCTCCTCCATGGGAAGGGCCTTTTGTGGTTAGCAGAAACCTCAACAATGGGTCATACTATCTCATTGACGTACGAGACGAGTCACGAACTTCTGGGCAGGAGACCCTCCGGCCGTGGAATATCGCTCATCTGCAGCCTTACTACACCTAAGTCATCGACTTCCCTCGTTGTATAATATCATTGTATATATTATATATATATATATATATATATATAATAAAGTTGGTATCCCTGCAAGCCGGGGTATCTGCCGTTTTTACATCACATTGTCCAAGATGGCTACAATCATATGATCATTTGGAGGCTTTCAACCTGCCGGGTTAGGCTTCAAGCCTCTTGGTCTGGCTCTTCAAGCCTGAGTTACAAGGTCATTTGGGGGCTTCTAACCCGCCGGGTTAAGCTTCAACCTTCTTGATCGGCTCCTTATCTACAATATCACCACATACTGGCGGCTTACAAGACGGCGGCTTATAAGTTGGTGTGCAAAGTTGATAATATCAACAAAGATTACTGGGAGTGCAGCGAGTCATGAACTCACCTCCTCTAATCTGTGAAAACGGGTTATGCCTGCCTGTATGCAGATGCATTTTGTCAGGGGTGCAGCGAGTTCTAAAACTTACCCCCTGCAAAGGCCTCTTACAGCGGCGAGGCTAACTCTGTAAGGCCGGGTTATACCTGCCTGTATGTAGATGCGCTTTGTCAGGGGTGCAGCGAGTTCTATAACTTACCCCCTACAAAGGCCTCATACAGCGGCGAGGTTAACTCTTACATTTGTAACTACGGGTTATACCTGCCTGTAAGTAGATGTGTTTTGTCAGGGGTGCAGCGAGTTCTATAACTTACCCTCTGCAAGTGCCTCTTACAGCGGCGAGGTTAACTCTTCTATTTGCTGCGTCTCTTTCTGGGTTGCTACGCTCTTATTAAGAGTTCAAAGTAGCTAAGACCACAGAAGAACCGGCTTATATATTCGGAAAAGCAGGCAAAGAAAATGAGGTTTCACGCCTCCGGGTTAGACTTTTTAAGTCACCCTTCGCAGTGATGCAGAACATGTTTCTGTCTTCTTATATTGCCGGGTTTGTCTACAAGGTAAGACGCCGTGCAGATTGATATCATAAGCCGCTTGAAGAAAAGCAAGGAATATATTATGATTGACTAAAGACTCATACGTGCACTATGGCACGGGTCAGACAGTGAAAGAGTTTTTCTACAAGCCTATTACAAAGCTCTCTTTGAGAGCTCACCAGGCAAGCAGCCAAAAGTTTTATACACATCGGCGGCTCAAGAAGCCGGGTTATCAAATATCAAGTTCAGCTCGACGGCGGGTCATCCTGCTCCGGGTCTTCGACTTCTTCGATCTGAAGATTGTCCACGTCCCAGTTGCAGTGTGTTAGTGCTTCAAACTGGGCGTCCTCAAACAGAGGAGACGGATCAATCTCACGGGCGAAGAAATGCTTACGACGCACGGGGGTCAAGTCTCTGCATTCAAATGTGGGACCACGTATCTTCTTGGATGTCTCGCTGTAAGCCGCCTGGTAAGTTGACATGTCAAGATCCTCCACCAGCTTGGAGGCAAGAACCCTGGAAGATTTTCTGCATTGAGCATAGTCTTCTGTAGTGAACTCCGAGCCGTCATCTTTCTTGGACGGGAACCCGTCCATCATCTCGTCAGCAGTTAACTCAGGAGCGAAAGCCAAGCACCGGCTTAGCGCGGATAGAGCCCCCTGCCTGGCGGCTGATCTTTTGAGCTCATCAATCTGCTTAGGCAGCGTGGACAGCAGCTCTAAGATATCTTTCATGTGCTTGGGGATGCTCCTTTCAGTCAGCATAGCTTTAATGGTCAGGAGAGTCCCGCAGTAGAGTTGTTCAGCTAAGGAGTACACTGCCTTCAGCTTCATCACACTGTCAGAGGATAACTGGCGGCTCCTTTCACCTGCAAAAAAAAAAAAAAAAAAAAAAAGGTTTGGTGGTATAAGCCGCCAGATATATTATTTATCACGGACAAGACGGTCATTAAGTACCATATGCTTACCAAAGATAGCAGAGGTCATCCTGGATATATGCTGTTTCAGGGTCTGCAGCTCTGTCGACACAGTGGCAAGCCGCCCTTCAGCATCTTCTGCACGCTTGGTCAGGGCGGCTTGATGAGTTTCAGTATTCTTCTTGAAAAGAGCAAAGTCCACTTGCGTCTTTTCAAGATCTTCGACGGCAACCCGCCACTTGGTTTCCGCCTCTGACCGGGCGGTCTGTTGCACATCGAGATTTTTCTTCAGGCTGGCCATTTCAGACTCAGCCGCCTCTAGAGCATCCTGTAACAATTCAAAAGCAGGAAAAGGGGGGTTCAATGTTCATGGTAAGTTACCACTGAGGAAATTATGCTACAAGTCTCAAGCAGATTGCAAGCAATATACTCGACACTTGGGGGCTAATGTCTATTTGTTCTCTAGGGCTTGTCCCGGCTAATCTTTAAAAAAAAAAAAGGAAAGCCGGCCCTTGGGGGCTACAGATCACGCTCAAGTCTTTCAATTAAAGTCCCGACTGATCTTTAAAAAAAAGATAAGCCGGCCCTTGGGGGCTACAATCAGCATTTATACAGTATCCAATGAGAATCCGGGTCATCATTTCATGATAACCCGGACTTGGGGGCTACAACTGTTCAAACTCTATACATCGAGTATCGGCCTACTACTTATACTAAACCCGATACTTGGGGGCTACAGCTCAAGTTATGAAAAGTATTGCTAAGGAAAGCCCCGGTTTATTATTTGACATATTAATCCGGCTCTTGGCGGCTAGGAAAGGGTATAAAGGACAGGCTGGTAAAAGTACTACCTCATATTTTTTCTTCATAAGGCTGACAAACTTCAGCTCTATCTTCCGGCTTGACTCCAGGCGGTTTAGAAATCCAGCATGAAGTTCATCAGCGGTAAACTTCTCCAGTACAGTAGGTTCCAAATTAAATTCCTCCAGCGAAGAAGTTTCAGCTTTGCCAGAGTGCCTTGTTAATACACGGGGTTCAGGGGTGTGGTGACCCGTCTCAGTAATAGCAACGTCTGGAAGGGCTGTTTCTTCATCAGCCATTGAAGGGCTGGGCAGTTTAGGATCATCCCTCGCAGGGCTTTCAGCGGTCGTATCATGACCCGCCGGCTCAGGTGGCTGGTGAATGTTTTTCTCAGTATCTGCGGCTGGTGGAGAGGCCGGCTTAGCAAACACTGGCTCTTTAGCAATTGGGGCGGCAGTAGACCCGCCAGTTTTTCTTCGTTTGGCTTGGGCCCTGGAAGGCGCAGTTGATGGTTATATATATGTCAAGGACATTGAAAACATTCAAGTGCAAAATAATATACATACTCCGGGTTGATCTTCATTGGGGGCAGCTTTGATGCGGTTGAGTCGCCAGATGAAGGCGGAGAATCCTGAAGGCATCCAAAGTAATACAAGACAGTAAGATTACAATGCAAAGTTGATGAGAATTATGTTTCCGTAAAAGGATACCTCAGCTGGCCGTTTTCGAGGAGTCGGGGAATGAGGTAACCCGGCCACGAGGTCGGCAGAGCCGGCGCTCCGGGTCTGGCGTCGGGAGTTGTGCTGTTGCTTTTTCAAAAGGAAATTGGGATCTAAGTGAGCAAGAGGATGAGAGAAGGGGACTTTCCGGACGACCCGCCGTACTCTGTCTTGTGAATAGATCTCTGAGTCAGAAATATCAATTACCTCAGGAGCGTTGGCGTGGCTTGCTTCCGTCTCATCCTGTGAGTAATTATTGTCAATAAGCTGTATAAAGAGACGGCCAAGAGAATCAAGTTCTACCTCCGAGTCGTCACTTTCGGCCGGCTCTGGAGTGGCGGCTTTCTTCTTCTTCTTGGCTGGGGTTTTCGTCTTAGGCTTTCTCACCGGCGGGTTAAATTTCTTCTTCCAGAACGGGGAGTTGGCCTATATATATAAGCCGCCGGTTAAGGTTACAAGGTGCAAGATAAGTATAATCAATTGAAGGAAAAGAGACTTACGTCTGGAGCCGGATTCTTGGCATAGAAGGGCTTTAGCCCAACCTTGTCGCAAGCTTCCTGACTTTCGCCAAGGAGTCCCTTGACGCCACTGTTGATGTCTTCGTCAGTCAAGGGAGTTGTCTTGAAGCAAAGGGGGTCATTGGGTTCACCCGTATATTCGCACATAAGCCGGTCACGCCGGCTCAACGGCATGATTTTCCAGCTTACCCAGCAACGGGTTAGGTCAACACCTGTCAAGCCGTTAGCCAGCAGAGCCTTGACCTTGGTGTAAGCCGAGGCATACTTTGCTCGCTCGGCGGCTGTCATTCGTGCTGGGAGGGGGTTGTCATTGGTAAAGCAGAGCCGGGTTGGACGGTAACCCGGCAGGGGATTCTCGCCTTCAGGAGAGGTGTCCTGGCAATAAAACCAGGTTTTGTTCCAGTCCTTGGGGTGACTCGGCAAGGTGGCTGAAGGGTATGGCAGGTCTCTTCGTCTTTGGATGGTAATACCACCAAGTTCCAAGCTGGGACCGGCCGCCATTTCAGTCTGGCGGTTTGCATAGTGATATTCATAGAAGAGGTCAACAGACGGTTCTTCTTGCATATAGACTTCAGTTAAAACTTGGAATTGGCATATATTGGTAACTGAGTTGGGGCCTATGTCTTGAGGATGGATCTGGAAGAAGTGAAGAACATCCCGAAAAAACTTTGACCCGGGAGGGCGAAACCCGCGAAGGATGTGGTCAGTAAATATGATGATCTCTCCCTCCTTGGGCTCAGGCCTCTTCTCCGGTCCTGGAACCCGCCAGTGTATTTCCTCTTTACTTGGTAACATGCCAGATTCAACAAAGTTAGCTAGGAGTTCTTCAGTGACTCCGGAGCTGACCCAATCACAGGAGGATGGAGTCCTTGTCATGACGGCGGGTTACGCTACAAAAATAGAAGGAATGGCGGGTTAAGAAGAGCAGTCGCTGTGTAATGCAGTTATAATCAGTGTAAGTGGAAGAGCTAAGCCGCCAGAAAAATTGGCGAAGAGCCGGCAATACAATGGCGACTTACGAAGCCAAGATGGTATGGATGGGAAAATGACTAAGTGCAGAAAACAGATTTTGCATATTGTCTATTCATTGCAAGATCTACGGGCGAAGAAAAAATGAAAATGAATACGACCTAGAAATAACAGTGGATGAACGAGATCAATCTACCCGCAACAATGAGTGTCATATGGACACAAAAATGAGTGGGGGATGGACTTCGGAGGAGTGCCCGCAGCCAAAGGGTAGTGATACGAGGTCTTGGGCAGTGCTCGATGCCTCGGTGGTTATCGATGGTGATGAACTTGCAAGAACAAGGAAGAACTCGGAACCCTAACGGGAGTGTACACAGATTCAATGAGGATCAGAGGAGCTTACCTCTGAGATGCGGAGGCGCCGATGAGGCTCTGGTCCGTTTCGGGCTGAGGCAGTGGCCGGCGAGGAGAGCGACGGCGCGTCTTCGGTTGCGGGCGGCGGAGCTCTGGAGAGGGAGGCTTCACGCGAGAAAGGGAGGAGGCGCACGTGGCGCTATTTATAAGGAAAAGGGCAACCGTACGCGCGAAAGTGGGGAGCTACAGTAAATTGGCGCCTTGATTTTCGGGATGACCTTTCGGTGACAAAGATCCGTTGCAAACGTCATGGAATCTTTTCCGAATATTCCGTGTGACGTCATGGCGGGTTACAAGTTGACTTTCCAGATGACAGCGCAATGAAGACTCGCCGTTAAGTAAAGTTAAAGATTGACATGAGCTGGCTCAAATCAACCTGGGGCCTAATGTTGGGGATATAACCCGTGGTGAGACCCGCCCAGGCGGGGCCGGGTTACACCGGGCGGCTCGTAAGCCCAAGACTTGTAAGGTGGGCTTAAGGATGCAGGCAAGGCCGCCAGGGCGGCTTACCAGATGGGCCGTTGACAGGGGCCCAGAGACGGAAGATGGCGTGAAGACCCGGGTGGCTAAGCCGCCCGGTGGCGGCTTACCCAAGATGGTATGGCGGCTTAGAGACAGAATAGGACACGCTGTGTGAGTCGGTTTGAGACTCGTGTAACCCGGGGCCTTGACCTCTTATATAAAGGCTAGACCCCGGGGCGGCTTAGAGAAGGGACCAAGGAATCGAGAGCTAGGTCAAGCAATCCGCTCCCTTGTAATCGATACTCCAGCTAATACAACACAAGCAGGACGTAGGCTTTTACCTCTACTTGAGGGGCCGAACCTGGGTAATCTCGTGTCCTTCGTCCCGATCAACCCCTTTGAGTCCACTGCTATGGCGATGGCCTCGAACCTAAGTCTTCGGACATCTGCCGTGACAAAACCACGACAGAACTTGTCAGAGACTTCATATCTCTCGACCCGGGCATGAGCTTGGAAAACCATTCTCAGCTCTTGGAACATCTCATATGCTCCGTGTTGCTCAAAACGCTTTTGGAGCCCCGGTTCTAAGCTGTAAAGCATGCCGCACTGAACCAGGGAGTAATCATCACTACGCGACTGCCAGGCGTTCATAACGTCTTGAGTTGCTGGGAAAATGGGTGCGTCACCTAGCGGTGCATCAAGGACATATGCTTTCTTGGAAGCTATGAGGATGATCCTCAAGTTACGGACCCAGTCCGTATAGTTGCTTCCATCGTCTTTCAGTTTGGTTTTCTCTAGGAACGCGTTGAAGTTGAGGGCAACATTAGCGTGGGCCATTGGATCTACAAGATAGATTGTAAAGACAATTTTAGACTAAGTTCATGATAATTAAGTTCATCTAATCAAATTATTTAATGAACTCCCACTCAGATAGACATCCCTCTAGTCATCTAAGTGATACATGATCCATATCGACTAGGCCGTGTCCGATCATCACGTGAGATGGACTAGTCATCAATGGTGAACATCTCCATGTTGATCGCATCGACTATACGACTCATGTTCGACCTTTCGGTCTCTCGTGTTCCGAGGCCATGTCTGTACATGCTAGGCTCGTCAAGTCAACCTAAGTGTTTCGCGTGTGTAAATCTGGCTTACACCCGTTGTATGCGAACGTTAGAATCTATCACACCCGATCATCACGTGGTGCTTCGAAACAACGATCCTTCACAACGGTGCACACTTAGGGGGAACACATTTCTTGAAATTTTAGTGAGGGATCATCTTATTTATGCTACCGTCGTTCTAAGCAAATAAGATGTAAAAACATGATAAACATCACATGCAAATCATAAAGTGACATGATATGGCCAATATCATCTTGTGCCTTTGATCTCCATCTTCGGGGCGCGGCATGATCACCATCGTCACCGGCACGACACCATGATCTCCATCATCATGATCTCCATCATCGTGTCTTCATGAAGTTGTCTCGCCAACTATTACTTCTACTACTATGGCTAACGGTTAGCAATAAAGTAGAGTAATTACATGGCGTTTTTGATTGACACGCAGGTCATACAATAAATTAAGACAACTCCTATGGCTCCTGCCGGTTGTCATACTCATCGACATGCAAGTCGTGATTCCTATTACAAGAACATGATCAATCTCATACATCACATATATTTCATCACATCCTTTTGGCCATATCACATCACATAGCATACCCTGCAAAAACAAGTTAGACGTCCTCTAATTGTTGTTGCAAGTTTTACGTGGCTGCTATGGGTTTCTAGCAAGAACGTTTCTTACCTACGCAAAAGCCACAACGGTGATATGCCAATTGCTATTTACCCTTCATAAGGACCCTCTTCATCGAATCCGATCCGACTAAAGTGGGAGAGACAGACACCCGCTAGCCACCTTATGCAACAAGTGCATGTCAGGCGGTGGAACCAGTCTCACGTAAGCGTACGTGTAAAGTCGGTCCGGGCCGCTTCATTCCACAATGCCGCCGAATCAAGATAGGACTAGTAACGGCAAGCAAATTGACCAAATCATCACCCACAACTACTTGTGTTCTACTCGTGCATAGAATCTACGCATAGACCTAGCTCATGATGCCACTGTTGGGGAACGTAGTAATAATTCAAAAAAATTCCTACGTGTCACCAAGATCAATCTAGGAGATGCTAGCAACGAGAGAGAGGGAGTGCATCTTCATACCCTTGAAGATCGCTAAGCGGAAGCGTTGCAAAGAACGCGGTTGATGGAGTCGTACTCGCGGCGATTCAAATCGCGGAAGATCCGATCCAAGCGCCGAACGGACGGCGCCTCCGCGTTCAACACACGTACAGCCCGGGGACGTCTCCTCCTTCTTGATGCAGCAAGGGGGGAGGAGAAGTTGAGGTAGAGCTCTGGCAGCACGTTGGCGTGGTGGCGGTGGAGCTCGTGGTTCTCCGGCAGAGCTTCGCTAAGCACTACGGAGGAGGAGGAGTAGGAGGGGGGAGGGCTGCGCCAGGGGCAAGGGGTGCAGCTCCCATGCGCCTCCCCACTATATATAGGGGTGGAGGGGGCTGGTTTCTTGCCCTCCAAGTCCATAGGGGCGTTGGCAAAGGTGGGAGGAAAGAAATCCCATCCTTTCCCTTCCCCACCGATTGTTATCCCCCCTTTTTAGGGATCTTGATCTTATCCCTTCGGGATATGATCTTATTCCTTCTAAGGGGGGATCTTGGTGTGCCTTGACCAGGGGTGTGGGGCCTTGCCCCCACTACCCACGTTCATGTGGGTCCCCCCATGCAGGTGGGCCCCACTCCGGAACCTTCTAGAACCTTCCCGGTACAATACCGAAAAATCCCGAACATTTTCCGGTGGCCAAAATAGGACTTCCCATATATAAATCTTTACCTTCGGACCATTCCAGAACTCCTCGGGACGTCCGGGATCTCATCCGAGACTCCGAACAACTTTTGGTAACCACATACAATTCCCATTACAACTCTAGCGTCACCGAACCTTAAGTGTGTAGACCCTACGGGTTCGGGAACCATGCAGACATGACCGAGACACCTCTCCGGCCAATAACCAATAGCGGGATCTGGATACCCATATTGGCTCCCACATGTTCCATGATGATCTCATCGGATGAACCACGATGTCGGGGATCCAATTAATCCCGTATACAATTCCCTTTGTCCATCGGTATGTTACTTGCCCGAGATTCAATCGTTGGTATCCCTATACCTTGTTCAATCTCATTACCGGCAAGTCTCTTTACTCGTTCCGTAACACATGATCTCGTGACTAACTCCTTAGTCACATTGAGCTCATTATGATGATGTATTACCGAGTGGGCCCAGAGATACTTCTCCGTCACACGGAGTGACAAATCCCAGTCTCGATTCGTGCCAACCCAACAGACACTTTCGGAGATACCTGTAGTGCACCTTTATAGTCACCAAGTTATGTTGTGACGTTTGATACACCCAAAGCATTCCTACGGTATCCGCGAGTTGCACAATCTCATGGTCTAAGGAAATGATACTTGACATTAGAAAAGCTCTAGCAAACGAACTACACGATCTTGTGCTATGCTTAGGATTGGGTCTTGTCCATCACATCATTCTCCTAATGATGTGATCCCATTATCAACGACATCCAATGTCCATGGTTAGGAAACCATGACCATCTATTGATCAACGAGCTAGTCAACTAGAGGCTCACTAGGGACATGGTGTGGTCTATGTATTCACACATGTATTACGGTTTCCGGTTAATACAATTATAGCATGAACAATAGACAATTATCATGAAAAAGGAAATATAATAATAACCATTTTATTATTGCCTCTAGGGCATATTTCCAACATGATAGCGGTAAATCAGATTAGTTGTCGGAATCGGAGCCAGAAACCCATTCACCAACATGAGCTTGATGTCTTCTTCTTGTGTATCTCTTGGTGTATGATGACCCACAAATATAGAGGATCAATCGTAGTCCTTTCTATAAGTAAGAGTGTCAAACCCAACAAGGAGCAGAAGGAAATGACAAGTGGTTTTCAGCAAGGTAATTTCTGCAAGCACTGGAATTGTAGGTAACAGATAGTTTGATAGAAAGATAATTGGTAATGAGCAAGTAACGGTAACGGTAAATAAAGTGCAGCAAGGTAGCCCAATACTTTTGTGGCAAAGGACATGCCAGAACAGTCTCTAGTAATAGGCAAAGTGTTCTTGAGGGTACACGGGAATTTCATCTAGTCACTTTTACCATGTTGGTTTGATTTGTGTTCACTACTTTGATAATTTGATATGTGGGTGGACCGGTGCTTGGGTGATGTTTTTACTTGAACAACCTCCCACTTATGATTAACCCTCTCGCAAGCATCCGCAACTATGAGAAAAGTATTAAGATAAAATCTAACCATAGCATTAAACGTTTGGATCCAAATCAGCCCCTTACGAAGTAGCGCATAAACTAGGGTTTAAGCTTCTGTCACTCTAGCAACCCATCATCTAATAACTACTCCACGATGCATTCCCTTAGGCCCAAGGATGGTGAAGTGTCATGTAGTCGACGTTGACATGACACCAAAGGAATCACAACATACATATCATCAAAATATCGAACACATATCAAGTTCACATGATTACTTGCAACATGACTTCTCCCATGACCTCAAGAACAAAGGTAACTACTCACAAATAATATTCATGCTCAAGATTAGAGGGGTCTTGAATAGCATAATGGATCTGAACATATAATCTTCCACCAAATAAACCATATAGTAATCAACTACAAGATGTAATCAACACTACTAGTCACCCATAGGTACCAATCTGAGGTTCCGGTACAAAGATTGAACACAAGAGATGAACTAGGGTTTGAGAGGAGATGGTGTTGTTGAAGATATTGATGAAGATTGGCCTCCCAAAGATGAGAGGGGTGTTGGTGATGACGATGGCTTCGATTTCCCCCTCCGGGAGGGAAGTTCCCCCCGCGGAATCGCTCCGCCGGAGGGCAAAAATGCTCCTGTCCAAGTTCCGCCTCGAGACGGCGGCGTTCCATCCCGAAATCCTCTCCTTATTTTTTCTAGGTAAAAAGACCTTATATACAAGAAGATGGGCACTGGAGGTGGGCCGAGGAGGGCACAACCCACCAGGGCGTGCCTAGCGTGCCTGGCGCGCCCTGGTGTCTTGTGCCCACCAGGGTGGCCCCCTCCGGTAGTTATTTGCTCCAGTAATTTTAATATAATCCAAAAATATTCTCCATAAAGTTTCAGCTTGTTTGGAGATGTGCAGAATAGGTATCTCTGTGTGCTTTTTCAGGTCCAGAATTCCAGCTGCCGGTATTCTCCCTCTTTGTGTAAACCTTGCATATTGTGAGAGAAAAGGCATGAGAATCACTCTCTAAAGCATTATTATTTAACAAAACATTATAAATAATAGTAGGAAATCATGATGCAAAATGGACGTATCGACTCCCCCAAGCTTAGACCTCGCTTGTCCTCAAGCGAAAGCCGATATTGAAAAGCATGTCCACATGGTTTGAGAGAGAGGTGGCGATACAAACAAAAATACGGACATAGTAGCATCATGCTTATTATCATAGCAGCAACAAACTCTATCATAAAACTTATTCATATACTTTCATCATATAACTTCTCATGAACAAGTAACAATTCATCACAACATAGAAGTATAAAGCATAAACCTTATTGAAAACCAACAAACTATGTTCTCAGTCAACTTTGCAACTACAATTCATCATATTTTCAGGAAGTGTCTCGTGTCGGAGCCTTTTGGCAAGTCCATCATTTCGTCTTCTATGATTGCTAACACTCACAGCATACCCATGAACAAAAGTTTCAACCGGACACATAGAAAGATAGGGCTTATAGTTTCGCCTCCCAACGTGATCACCTCAAGGGTGATG
Organism: Elymus sibiricus; assembly: GCA_039707655.1. Classification (NCBI taxonomy): domain Eukaryota; kingdom Viridiplantae; phylum Streptophyta; class Magnoliopsida; order Poales; family Poaceae; genus Elymus; species Elymus sibiricus. Next base: position 442,330,265 of record CM077671.1, read on the forward strand.
TCAACAATAATAACTCATGCTCACTCATATCCAACTGGATATATGTTCCTAGATCTTTCCTCACCACATGATGCTTGCAAAAGAAAAAGTAAAAAGGAATAGGGAAGAATACTTTGACTCTTGCATAAAAGTAAATACATAAAAGTAAAGGATAGGCCCTTCGCAGAGGGAAGCAGAGGTTGTCATGCGCTTTTTGGTTTGTATGCCCAATCCCTTAATGTAAAAGAACGTCACGCTATATTGCCCCCTATGATAGCAACCTTTATTATGCAGTCCGTCGCTTTTATTACTTTGCCATCATAAGTTCGTATAGCGCTCAATTTTCTCTTACACTAATTGATCAAAACACATTTAGAAGCAATTTGTATTGCCTTATTGCACCGATGACAACTTACTTGAAGGATCTTACTCGATCCGTAGGTAGGTATGGTGGACTCTCAAAGCATGAATTTTGGTTTTGGGTTTTTGGATGCACAAGTAGTATCTCTACTTAGTGCGGAGTTTTTTGGCTAGCAAAGATATTGAGCAAGCACCACATGTTGAAGGATCTGTGACAATATAACTTCTATGTGGATATGAACAAGCATAAATCATTACGTTGTCTTCCTTGTCCAACGTCAACTATTTTGGCATATAATATTTAATGGGGGCTCACAATCATAAAAGATGTCCAAGGTAGTGTATTTGGATGTGAATCTTCTCTTCCCTTATTAATTCTTTCATGAATTGCATCATTGACCAATGCTATATTTGTCAATCTCAAATAAATTTTACCACTTTTACTTTTCCTTATGTGATGTCATTACTTACCATAAGATTAGCATATGATTCTTTTCATTTATTTCTCTTTTCTTTTATTTTGATTGCAACAAGAAAGTAGAGAAGCAAAAGCTCAAACCAAACTTTATTATATAACTCTCACTCGATTACATAGATAGATAGACCACGAAACTAACACACGAAAATAGATCATGCTAAACTTTTATTCAACTAAATCAAAAGGAAACTAAGGAACGAATTGAAATAGGTAAAGGCGAATAAAAGTGATGGTGATACGATACCGGGGCACCTCCCCCAAGCTTGGCTCAAGCCAAGGGGAGTGCCCATACCCGTGTGCTCAAGTCTCCTTTGGCGGTGGTGATGAAGTAGGTGGTGGCGATGATGTGTCACACTTCAGGCTCAATAGGTACTCCAATTTGCGGATGACTCTCCGAAGGGTGATGATGTGCGCCTCAAGCAAAATATTTTCACGAGTAAGAAATTTATTCTGAACACGAACCGCTTCAAAAGCCCTAAAAGCATCAATTTCAGTGGGGGTGAGATGATTGTAATATGGTTGAAGAATATCTTCTTCTTCCTCCTCTTCTGTTATCATGGATTGCCCCCTTTCTGGAGCTTGATCCTTCATAGCCTCCTTGCCCTTGTCTTCATTATTGGCTTCTTTTGGTTCCTCTCTCTTAAGCTCCATCTTAATCAGCCAGGCATCTTCTTCTACGTTATTGGAGGAGGGAGAAGACATAACGCCTGGCTTGGTAGATCTGATAGGAAAACAGCACGAAACAAGAACAGAGGATTTTTCTGCGATGCGGTGGTCAAAACAGTTGGGGTATATATAGAGAATTTTTATTCTTGGGAAGCAAGCATATGGAAGGAAAACGGGGTCAGGAAGGTGTCGGAGGTGGGCACAACCCACCAGGGCATGCCTGGCAGGGCTGGCGCGCCTTCGTGTATCGTGCTCACCTCGGTTGCCTTCCGGTTTATTTCTTATTTTCCTAATTTTTCTAATAATCCAAAACTGACAGAAAATATTTTTGCGGATTTTTCGGAGTCCGTTTACTTACCGTATCACGTACCTCCTATTTTTCAGAGTTCTAGAGTGTTCCGGAAGGTTTCTTTTATGTGTTCCTCTGGTGTCATGGTTTGGATAACATTGCTTTCAACATTAATAGGCGTAACTGAGATATAATGTTTAAATCTTTGTCCATTGACCACCTCCAGGTTAGTACCTTCGGCATTATTAATCTTGACAGCTCCAGAATGATAAACCTCTTCGATAATATATGGTCCTTCCCATTTGGAGAGAAGCTTACCTGCAACAAATATTAGACGAGAGTTGAACAAAAGAACATAGTCTCCTATTTTGAATTCCCGCTTTTGGATTCTTTTGTCATGCCATCTTTTTACTTTTTCTTTGAATAGTTTGGCATTTTCATAGGCTTGGGTTCTCCATTCATCTAGTGAGCTAATATTAAATAGCCTCTTCTCACCGGCAAGTTTAAAATCATAGTTGAGTTCTTTAATTGCCCAAAATGCTTTATGTTCTAACTCTAGAGGCAAATGACAAGCTTTTCCATATACCATTTTGTACGGAGACATATCCATAGGATTTTTATAAGCTGTTCTGTAGGCCCAAAGTGCATCATCTAGTTTCCTAGACCAATTCTTTCGAGACCTATTGACAGTTTTTTGTAATATTAATTTTATTTCTCTATTGCTAAGTTCAACTTGACCACTAGATTGAGGATGATAGGGTGATGCAATTCTATGGTTAACATCATATTTAGCAAGCATCTTACGGAAAGCACCATGAATAAAGTGTGAACCACCATCAGTCATTAAATATCTAGGGACTCCAAACCTCGGGAAGATAACTTCTTTAAGCATTTTAATGGAGGTGTTGTTATCAGCACTACTAGTTGGAATAGCTTCTACCCACTTAGTGACATAATCAACAGCAACCAAAATATGTGTGTACCCGTTAGAGGAAGGAAAAGGCCCCATATAATCAAAACCCCAAACATCAAATGGTTCAACAACAAGTGAATAATTCATAGCCATTTCCTGACGCTTACCGATATTACCAATTCTTTGACATTCATCACAAGACAAGACAAACTTACGGGCATCCTTGAAGAGAGTAGGCCAATAAAAACCAGATTGCAATACCTTGTGAGCAGTTCTATCTCCCGCATGATGTCCTCCATAAGCTTTGGAATGACATTTCCGTAGGATTTGTTCCTATTCATGCTCAGGTACACAACGTCTAATAATACCATCTACCCCTTCTTTATAAAGATGTGGGTCATCCCAAAAGTAATGTCTTAAATCATAGAAGATTTTTTTTCTTTTGTTGGTATGTGAAGCTAGGTGGTATATATTTAGCGACAATGTAATTAGCATAATTAGCATACCAAGGAGTGTTTTGAGAAACATTTATTGCAGCTAACTGTTCATCAGGAAAGCTATCATCAATAGGTAGTGGGTCATCAAGAATATTTTCTAACCTAGACAAGTTATCAGCTACGGGGTTCTCATCTCCCTTCCTATCAACGATATGTAAGTCAAATTCTTGAAGCAAGAGAACCCACCTAATGAGTCTAGGTTTAGCATCTTTCTTTTCCATAAGATATTTTATAGCAGCATGATCGGTGTGAACAATGACTTTGGAATCAACAATGTAGGATCTAAATTTATCACAAGCAAACACAAGTGCTAAAAACTCTTTTTCAGTAGTAGCATAATTTCGTTGGGCACTGTCTAGAGTTTTGCTAGCATAATGGATAACATTCAACTTCTTATCAACTCGTTGTCCTAGAATAGCGCCAACAACATAATCACTAGCATCACACATAATTTCAAAAGGCAAGTTCCAATCAGATGGTTGAACGATAGGTGCAGAGGTTAAGGCTTTCTTGAGTGTTTCAAAGGCTTCTACACAATCATCATCAAAAACAAAAGGGATATCCTTTTGCAAAAGATTAGTAAGAGGCCTAGAAATTTTAGAGAAGTCTTTAATGAACCTCCTATAGAAACCAGCATGACCAAGGAAACTTCGAATACCTTTAATATCTTTAGGACATGGCATTTTCTCAATTGGATCAACTTTAGCTTTATCCACCTCAATACCTCGTTCATATATTTTATGCCCCAAGACAATACCTTCATTAACCATAAAGTTGCACTTCTCCCAATTCAAGACAAGATTAGTTTGTTCACATCTCTGCAAAACTCGATCAAGGTTGCTTAAGCAATCATCAAAAGAAGTCCCGTAAACGGAAAAATCATCCATGAAAACCTCCACAATCTTTTCACAAAAATCAGAGAATATAGCAGTCATACATCTTTGAAAGGTAGCAGGTGCATTGCATAAACCAAAAGGCATACGTCTATAAGCATAGGTTCCAAAAGGACAAGTAAAGGTGGTTTTCTCTTGATCAAATTGTGATACAGGTATTTGAGAGAAACCGGAATATCCGTCCAGAAAACAAAAGTGTGTGTGCTTAGATAATCTTTCTAACATATGATCAATAAAGGGCAAAGGGTAATGATCTTTTCTAGTAGCTTTATTTAATTTTCTAAAACCGATTACCATTCTATAGCCAGTAACAATTCTTTGTGGAATGAGTTCATTCTTATCATTAGGAACAACGGTAATACCTCCCTTCTTAGGGACACAATGAACGGGGCTTACCCATCTACTATCAGCTATGAGATAGATTATACCTGCTTCCAGAAGCTTTAATATTTCAGTTCTTACCACTTCTTTCATCTTAGGATTCAATCGCAGTTGGTGATCAACAACGGGTTTAGCATCAGGTTCCATATTAATCTTGTGCTGACATAGAGTGGGACTAATGCCCTTAAGATCATCAAGAGTATATCCAATAGCAGCCCGGTGCTTATTCAGAATTTTTAATAATCTTTCTTCTTCATGTTCTGAAAGGTTAGCACTAATAATAACAGGATATATCTTTTTCTCATCAAGATAATCATACTTCAAAGTATCAGGCAATTGCTTTAATTCAAACACAGGATCACCTTTAGGTGGAGGAGGACCTCCAAGAGTTTCAATAGGCAAATTGTGTTTCAGGAGAGGTTGTTGTTCAAAGAAATTTTTATCTATTTCATTTCTTTCACGCAAGTGCATATCATTTTCATGGTCAAGCAAATATTGTTCTAGTGGATCGGTAGGAGGTACGGCAATAGAAGCAAGACCAATTATTTCGTCCTATTACTTGATAGTCCTCTATCACGAGGTTGTCTACTAAACTTGGAAAAATTAAACTCATGAGACACATCACCAAAACTGACACCGACAGTTTGTTTTTCACAATCTATCTTAGCATTGACGGTGTTCAAGAAAAGTCTACCAAAGATAATGAGACAAAAGTCATCTTGTGGGGAACCAAGAACTAGAAAATCAGTAGGGTTTTTTACTTTCCCACACAAGACTTCAACATCTCTAACAATCCCAAGTGGTGTGATGGTGTCTCTATTAGCAAGTTTAATAGTAACATCAATATCTTCTATTTCAGCAGGTGCTATTTCATTCATAATTTCTTGGTATAAGGTAGAAGGAATAGCACTCACACTAGCACCCAAATCACAAAAACCATGATAGCAATGATCTCCTATTTTGACCAAGACAACAGGCATGCCCACTACGGGTCTATGTTTATCTTTTTCATCAGGTTTAGCAATTCTAGCAGCTTCATCACAGAAGTAGATAACATGCCCATCAATGTTTTCCACCAAGAGATCTTTAACCATAGCAACACTAGGTTCTATTTTAATTTGCTCAGGGGGCTTAGGTGCTCTAATATTACTCTTGTGAACCACAATTGATGCCTTAGCATGTTCCTTTATCCTAACAGGGAAAGGTGGTTTTTCAATATAAGCGGTAGGCACAACTGGATCAACATTGTAAATAATGGTTTCATCTTTAGCTATGACCGGTTCTTTAATTTCTTCTTTAATAGGGGGATGATATTTAAACCACTTCTCCTTAGGGAGATCAACATGAGTAGAAAATGATCCACAGAAAGAGGCTACTATCTCAGAGTCAAGGCCATACTTAGTGCTAAACATATGAAAAGCATCGGTATTCATAAAAGATTTAACACAATCAAACTTAAGCTTTATACCTGACTCATTACCTTCGTCGAGTTCCCAATATTCAGAGTTGTGTTTAATTCTTTCTAAGAGATCCCACTTGAATTCAAGAGTTTTCTTCATAAAAGAACCAGTACAAGAAGTATCGAGCATGGATTGATCATTATGAGAAAGCAGAGCATAAAAATTCTGAATAGTAACTTCTCTCGGGATATCATGATTGGGGCATGAATATAACATTGACTTAAGCCTCCCCAAAGCTAGATCGATGCTTTCTCCTTCATGAGGCCAAAAATTATATATATAATTCCGATCACGATGAACTAGATGCATGGGATAAAACTTTTGATGGAATTCCAATTGCAATCGATTCCAGTTCCATGATCCAAGATCATCACATAGCCTATACCATGTCAATGCTTTTCCCTTCAAAGATAAAGGGAAAACCTTCTTCTTAGCTTCATCTCCGAGTAGACCTGCAAGCTTAAATAATCCACAAATTTCGTTCACATATAATAGGTGCATATGAGGATGTTCGGTTCCATCTCCTGCATAAGGTTTATCAAGTAGTTGTTCTACCATACCCGAAGGAATCTCATAACCAATATTTTCAGTAGCTGTAGTAGGTTGAGGGGCAACTAATTGTGGTTCCGGTCGAGGTGAAGATACCGCGAACAAACCCCTCAAAGGATTGTTTTCCATAGTAGCAAGTAACAATAAATTTCAGCACGTAGTTTAAGTTTTTCCTTACCGATTTCCACTTACCAAGAGCACTTCACTCCTCGACAACGGCGCCAGAAAAGAGTCTTGATGACCCACAAGTATAGGGGATCAATCATAGTCCTTTCGATAAGTAAGAATGTCAAACCCAATGAGGAGCAGAAGGAAATGACAAGCGGTTTTCAGCAAGGTAATTTCTGCAAGCACTGAAATTGTAGGTAACAGATAGTTTGATAGCAAGATAATTGGTAACAAGCAAGTAACGGTAATGGTAAATAAAGTGCAGCAAGGTAGCCCAATCCTTTTGTGGCAAAGGATAGGCCAGAACAGTCTCTAGTAATAAGCAAAGTGTTCTTGAGGGTACATGGGAATTTCATCTAGTCACTTTTATCATGTTGGTTTGATTTGTGTTCACTACTTTGATAATTTGATATGTGGGTGGACTTGTGCTTGGGTGCTGTTCTTACTTGAACAACCTCCCACTTATGATTAACCCCCTCGCAAGCATCCGCAACTACGAGAAAAGTATTAAGATAAAATCTAACCATAGCATTAAACGTTTGGATCCAAATCAGCCCCTTACGAAGTAGCGCATAAACTAGGGTTTAAGCCTCTGTCACTCTAGCAACCCATCATCTAATAACTAATGCACAATGCATTCCCTTAGGCCCAAGGATGGTAAAGTGTCATGTAGTCGACGTTCACATGACACCACTAAGGGAATCACAACATACATATCATCAAAATATCAAACACATATCATGTTCACATGATTACTTGCAACATGACTTCTCCCGTGACCTCAAGAACAAAGGTAACTACTCACAAATAATATTCATGCTCAAGATCAAAGGGGTATTGAATAGCATAATGGATTTGAACATATAATCTCCCACCAAATAAACCATATAGTAATCAACTACAAGATGTAATCAACACTACTAGTCACCCACAGGTACTAATCTGAGGTTCCGGTACAAAGATTGAACACAAGAGATGAACTAGGGTTTGAGAGGAGATGGTGTTGTTGAAGATGTTGATGAAGATTGGCCTCCCAAATATGAGAGGGGTATTGGTGATGACGATGGCTTCGATTTCCCCCTCCGGGAGGGAAGTTCCCCCGGCGGAATCGCTCCGCTGGAGGGCAAAAGTGGTCCTGCCCAAGTTCCGCCTCGAGACGGCGGCGTTCCGTCCCGAAAGTCCTCTCCTTATTTTTTCTAGGTCAAAATACCTTATATACCCGAAGATGGGTGACGGTGTCCTGGACTAGGGGGTACTCACCACGTCGTCTCCCGACCAGTGGGTCGGGCCGAGGACCCCCAGGGCGATTCACTAATGGGCCAGTTCGGACAGCCCATGATGCATAAGAGGAAGATTCCACAAGACTTGGTGATCATGACAAGGACTCCTCTCCACTGACGTAGCCGACTAGGACTCTTGTTATCCTAGGCCTCTGGTGTGTTATATAAGCCGAGGCCAGGCTAGTCATTAGGGACAATCAGATCATCATAGATCATATGATCATACGAGCATAGCTCTTAGGGTTTAGACCACTACATACGATCTCGTGGTAGATCAAGTCTGTACTCGATACACCATCATCAATACAAACAAAGCAGGACGTAGGGTTTTACCTCCATTAGGAGGGCCCAAACCTGGGTAAACACCGTCTCCCTTGTCTCCTGTTACCCATCGATCCAAGACCCACAGCTCGGGACCCCCTACCCGAGATCCGCCGGTTTTGACACCGACATTGGTGCTTTCATTGAGAGTTCCGTTGTGGGATCGCTAGAAGGATCGATGGCTTGTCTGCATATTGCAGTTTTTTTCTGGACATCGAATTTGTGTTCGTCGTCCCCGTTTCCTCGAGCGTCGTTTTGACGATTGCTTCGGTGGAATTGTGCGGAATTGTATCTACAAAAAACCTGCAAACTTTCGTCGCGTTCTGATGGAGGAATCTCCGGCAATCTCCAATATACCGGAGCCCTATCGAATCTGGACGGGAATCTGGATGAGTTTAGGACGAGGGGTCCAGTATCTAGCTCGGATATCCGTTGGAAAATCCCACCGTTCATCGGCTGCGGAATTCCTATACCGATCACCCCTCAAACTTTCAGCTCGATCCGACCGTTCAAACTCTGGGAAGCACCCGATGAGTACAACGAATTTTGGATCTATTTTCTGCGCGAAAACGAATCCGACCCGAGTTCATCTTTTTCATGAACGGGTTGTCGGACGTCCTTTTTAAAGGAAATTTTCTCATCACCTCGGTCAACCGACCAATAGTTCGGCATCGCGAGGGCCGAATAATCATCAAGAGAACCTCGTCATCCGCGGGTTGTACGGGTCGGACGCTCCGTTGCCTCATCAAGCCAGCATTGACCTCGTCACAAATTCCGACCTGCGTCGGCATCGCCGCGCCGTTACTTTTTCAAGCTGACGTCCACCACGCCGACCTGCTTTGACACGTCGGCTGGCATGGAGCTCTAGCGTCACCTTACCGATCTGCTCCGTAACCTCGGCTAGACTGGGGGTTTCATCATCTCCTCATCAACCCGCTCCGGGGAGTTCGGCGTCACCAGCCGACCAGCTTCGACACCTCGGCTGGCGTGAGACTTCGGCGTCACCAGCCGACCAGCTTCGACACCTCGGCTGGCGTGAGACTTCGGCGTCACCAGCCGACCAGCTTCGTCACCTCGGCTGGCCTGAGACTTCGGCGTCACCAGCCGACCTGCTCCGTCACCTCGGCTAGACCGGGGCTTTGGCATCCCTTCATCAACCTGCTCCGGGGACTTCGGCGTCACCAGCCGACCTGCTTCAACACCTCGGCTGGCATGAGACTTCGGCGTCACCAGCCGACCTGCACGAGTCTTCGGCGTCCGCCGATCATAGCTTCGCCATGTTAACTGGACCGAGGACTTCATCTCGCCACATCGACCGCGCAGCGTCGCCACTTCGTCAAGCCGAACTCTTCGCTCAGGCACCTCGGCGCCCAGGCCATATTCCTTTAATTATTTGCTTCACTTAAATTAACTAAGTAGAAGAATTTTTTTTTAAAAATATATTATTATCTTTCTTTGTTATTACTTTTGTCTTGCACTATTTTATGAGTGTAGGAAATCGACTTCGACTGCCGTCACGCGGTCACCCCGGCGTCACCTTGCCGACCTACTCCACCACCTCGGCTGAACCAGGGGCTTCGCCTCGCCACATCGGCCGAGCCGTGACACTACTTCGGAGTGCCGAACTCCTCGTTCGGTCACCTCGAGACGGGCTTGGGGGCTGGGACCTCGGTCATGCCGAAGACTACACACCGGATCTGTCAAAGTTCGATGGGCATCCTCGTCCCGCCTCAAGCCCGGATCGCGTCATCGACACCGAGCACATTAACCAGCTAAGTCGCTTTCATGCTCAAAAACTTTCAATTTTAAATTTTGTTCGGTTCGACCACGCATTATACTTTTTTGACAAAAAGTTGTTTGCGAAAAACTTTCTTTGTCAAAACTTTGTTTGTTACAAACAAATTCAAATACCCCGTTTACTTGGGGGCTTCCTTTATGAAGCCATTCCTCTTGCATATGATTATTAATGTATCGCACCCTTCCTTGTTCGTGTTTACGCCAATATATGCATCATGTTGACTTAAGTGTTCCGCAAAGCTGGGTTGCCTTGCTCCTGTGCTTACCCTTACGTTCCCGATTGTTCGGCTAGGGAGTAAAGGGAGCACCTCTGCGATTGTTACGATCGGGTCATCCGAACTCGTACCTCAGACGGGTGAAGCCGAAAGCTAGCGCTCTTACTGTTTTCAACTATGGTCGGCCACGACGGAAGACAAGCATACATAAATCTATTGCACACCCCTCATGGTAATCATGAGAACCCAAAGAAAGGAACCGTTGGCGGAACTATTTTCTTTGAAGATGCTTCTTACGTTAAATAGTAATATAGCATAAGTTCCCTGGGCGCGCTTTGTCTGTTATAGCCTAATGGCCTGATTGCCTGGTTATTCGAAACACCTCCGATATCCTCGGATGGCGTAGTAGATAACACTTTTCGGCCCTTGGTCGAAGAGGGAGAAGCCGACAGTCGGTTAAGACGCGTTTAAAGTTCGGGCGAACACATATATGATATAAGTACTTCGGTACATACAATCATTATACATAAAATTCTTTTACCCAAGTCACTTGGGGGCTCTTAAATTTATATGAGCCGTTTTTTTTAATAAATGTGTTTTCTTCTTCGTCGTTGCAAAGTCTTTATCTACTACTCCTATTTGCAATGCGAGTGTGTGGTCAATAGCCGGATAGCTTGGTTTCTTTCTAAAGCCGCTCGAGTTTAGTTCGCTAAACAGGCCTCGGAGAAACACTCGGCCTTCGGGATATGGAGGTTGAAGCGAAAGGTTGACCCGCTTGGAGTCCGGAGATCGGATGTATCATGTTAAAGCACGACCGAAGCACACATTACATTTTAGACCAATTTCGGATTGGCACTGTTTTATTTTATCTAAACATAAAGTTTTTTGCGTAAGTTTTTTGGTTTTCCGAGCATTACTTTCGCAGTACAACGCCAGATACATTTCACGCATCGGCAATATTAAAGGGGGTCTACGGCTAGCACCAAACCCACCAAAAACCGAGGTACTCCATGCAGTCCTCGGCGAATGTTCTCGGATTTTGCTTTATATGCATCAGTTTCCAATTGTGTCTTCGGTCAATAGTTGGGTTGCCCGACTCCTGTGCTTGCCTCCTATGTTCTGCTTTGTTCGGCTAGGTGTGCAAAGGGAGAACCACTGCGATTGTGCTTCCAGCTCGAATGGTTAAGCGCCTCAGTGGAGAAAGCCGAAAACTGACTGTCACAATGAGCGTAAACTGGTCAGCGATCCGATGACTGTGTCAAACTACAGATCGATAGAGATCACCCCGTGTTAAACGATGGGCCTTTCATAAGATTGGCCGAAGTGTTACTGGTTTGACCTCGGCTGATGCCGAACACTATTCGGGGGCTAGTAACTGGCCCCGAACTTTAAACTCCTATGACTAAGTGAAAGTTATAAAGCCTGCATATCTGATTGCCTCGTTTCCGCTAACACAACCACCTCCGGGCACCGAGACGTCGGCTAAGGGTTGTATTGTTAGTACGGAAACACCCTGTGTAGCATCTACAAAGGGGTGGAAGCCGACGATGGGCCACTTTCAGGTTATAAACAGTCTCAATGGAGAATTTACCTTCCATAATTATCGTAATAAAGCCATAAATATGCATCAATTTGACATAAGATTTTGGCCAAGCTGGGTTGCCTGGCTCCTGTGCTTACCCCTATGTTCCCGATTGTTCGGCTAGGCGGTAAAGGGAGCACCTCTGTGATTGTTACTACCGGGTCATCCGGGTTAGTACCTCAGACTGGGTGAAGCCGAAAGCTAGCCATCTTAAAGGATATAATAGGTCGGCAATGATGGAAGTGAAAATTTTGGTTCATTATGGACCACAGAGTTCGGGAACTTTCCCCCAACTAAATCCTCAATATTTTCCTCCCACATTGATCGGAGATGAGGTTTCATGATCATGGTCAGCATGACAACCCAAAGAAAGGAACCGATAGCGGGACTAATTTCTTTGGAAGATGTTTCTTACGTTAAATAGTAATATAACATATCTCTCCGCGTACCTTTGTTTATAAAACCGTATGGCCGGATTGCCTTGTTTGCCATAAATCTTTGCCCTCATAAAGGCTTAATAAAGTAGGACAAACACTCCCCGGCCACTGGCCGAGGAGGTTGAAGCCGATGGTCGGTCAAAAAAGTTTTGTACAATGCGGATCCGAACATTAATGATGTAAAGTACTTGGATACATAGAATCATTACACATAAATTGTGATTAAAGTCAATCTACTCCGAATATCGATCCTTAATTCGGCCACCCGTGCCCACATTAAGTCTCGGGGGCTACTGGGCTTCGCGCTTATCATTTACAAATATTAAAGGGGCACATCGATCCCCTGATCTGGTGTTGCCACCCGACCAGTGGCTCGGGGGCTACTGCATTGCCTATTCAATGCAAAAAATTCAAAATGCTCAGTGTTCGGCTTGACCGAGCTATGGGCAAACGTGTCTTTGGACAATAATAGGTACCATCTGGACCTATCCGGCATCAAGCTAATATATTATGGCAACTTCTCAAGACCCTCTCTCAAGGGCCCGCTTGCCGATCACTATTTCCTCTAATATATTACATCGCGTTTCTATTCCTAAGTATGCTGCAGAGCTAGGAGTTGATCCTCAGGCCGATTTTGTGAATCGACCTGAGTCTCAGGGGCTACTCGGATCAGCGGTTTTATGTTTTCCTTCAGGTGCATGCCGGACATTCAACGGACACACACACCTTGAGGGCTACTGGCTATATATCTCGACAAAGAATACATTGCACAAATCTGAATTAAATTTACAAAAATCAGCCCATGGCCGAGGTGGTGCACCACCTCGGAAGGAGTCCGGCATAAAGCTCGGATGCAAGTGGCTGGCTCCATAGAGGGCATTTCCGGCATTAAGCTCGGTTGAACCCCTTCGACTTTTTCAAGACCGAGGTAATCTATGACACCTCGGATGTAGTCCGGCGCTCGGATACAGTCCGGCGCAAGAGCTCGAATGCAGTCCGGCGTTGGAGCTCGGCTGTAAAAAGACTCTTCGGATACAGTCCGGCGTTGGAGCTCGGAAGCAGTGCGGCATTGGTGCTCGGCTACAAAAGATACCTCGGATGCAGTCTGGCGTCGGAGCTCGGACGCGAGAGGACACCGCCGCACGGGAAACACTTCGAACCCGAGGTGTGGCATAAAAATAACAAGGCATTGATAAAGGCCGAAAACTTAAAGGGGCTCCTCGGATACCCGACGTATGAACTCTTTGGATACACCTCGTCGATACTCAAGATCGGAGATGGGAAGATTTGTAGAACCAGTTTTCAAGACCGACGGCCGAAGACGAAGAACTGTTCGGAAGAACCGAGGAGCGTCCCTAACTTGAAGACCGGTTCAGGGGGCTACTGACGGTGTCCTGGACTAGGGGGTACTCACCACATCGTCTCCCGACCAGTGGGTCGGGCCGAGGACCCCCAGGGCGATTCACTAATGGGCCAGTTCGGACAGCCCATGATGCATACGAGGAAGATTCCACAAGACTTGGTGATCAAGACAAGGACTCCTCTCCACCGACGTAGCCGACTAGGACTCTTGTTATCCTAGGCCTCTGGTGTGTTATATAAGCCGAGGCCAGGCTAGTCATTAGGGACAATCAGATCATCATAGATCATATCATCATACGAGCATAGCTCTTAGGGTTTAGACCACTACATACGATCTCGTGGTAGATCAACTCTGTACTCGATACACCATCATCAATACAAACAAAGCAGGACGTAGGGTTTTACCTCCATAGGAGGGCCCGAACCTGGGTAAACACCGTCTCCCTTGTCTCCTGTTACCCATCGATCCAAGACGCACAGCTCGGGACCCCCTACCCGAGATCCGCCAGTTTTGACACCGACAATGGGCACCGAAGGTGGGCCGAGGAGGGCACAACCCACCAGGGCGCGCCTGGGGTGCCTGGCGCGCCCTGGTGTCTTGTGCCCACCAGGGTGGCCCCCTCCGGTAGTTATTTGCTCAAGTATTTTTAATATAATACAAAAATATTCTCCGTAAAGTTTCAGCTTGTTTGGAGATGTGCAGAATAGGTATCTCTGATGTGCTTTTTCAGGTCCAGAATTCCAGCTGCCGGTATTCTCCCTCTTTGTGTAAACCTTGCATATTATGAGAGAAAAGGCATTAGAATCACTCCCTAAAGCATTATTATTTAACAAAACATTATAAATAACAGTAGGAAATCATGATGCAAAATGGACGCATCAGTGTACTTGTCCTTCTTCTCCGAGTCCTTGCTTCTCCGGGAGGGTCTTCGTTCATAGCGACCTTCTCTACTCCTTCTCTCTCTACGAGGTGACTCATCTCTTGAGCTTCTTCTTCTAGGTGACTCTTCTCTTCTTTTGTGGGGGGCCATCCACTCACTGGAGTAGTGTCTGGGCCTTCCACTATTGTAACAATTCCGGTCACGACTAGAGGAACGCTTCTCTTCATATCTTGAGTTGGAGCTTCTCTCTTTGCCTCAACTCTTGTAGAATTTATTGAACTTCTTGACCATTAGGCTTATCTCTTCATTGGTAACAAGGTTGTCACTTGAAGTAGCGGGAGTATCACTTGTAGCTTTGTATGCACCGCTTGACTTGGTGTGTAGCTATTCTTTGTCTTTCAGTGACATTTCATGAGCAACAATCCTTCCAATGACTTCCGTAGGCTTGAGATCTTTGTAGTTTGGCATCATTTGGATCAATGTGCACACGGTGTCGTACTTTCCATCCAAGGCTCTAAATATCTTCTTGATGATGAATTTGTCGGTCATCTCTTCACTTCCTAAGTCGGCAATCTCATTTGTGATGAGAGCAAGCCTAGAGTACATTTCCGCGACTCCTTCACCATCCTTCATCTTGGACTTGTCAAGTTGACTTTGTAGCACATACAACTTAGATTCCCTGACGGATTCGGTACCTTCGTGCATATCAACCAAAGTATCCCAAATTTCCTTTGCATTCTCAAGACGGCTTATCTTGTTGAACTCTTCGGGGCATAAGCAGTTGAATATAATGTCGCATGCTTGAGTGTTGTATTTCAACATCTTCAATTCTTCCGCGGTCGCTTCACGATCCGGTTCCTTTCCATCACCAAAGAATTCACCTTGCAATCCAACACGAACAGCAGCCCATACGACGGGGTTATGACCAAGAATATGCATTTTCATTTTGTGCTTCCAACTAGCAAAGTTTGTACCATCAAAATATGGGCGTCTACAATGATAATTTCCCTCACTAGACGCCATACTCTCCTAGGTTGTGAAACCAATGCAATGGAGACCAAAGCTCTGATACCACTTGTACGATCCGTAATATGTCTAGGGGGGTGATTAGACTACTTGACCAAATTAAAAATCTAGCCTTTTCCCAATTTTAGATGTTGGCAAGTTTTACCAATTGTAAAAAGTCAATCACACCCTACACATGCAAGTCTAAGAGTATAGCAGCGAAAAGTAGATACATGCGCATGAAAAGTAGAGGGAAGGGATAGGAGGATCAAACGCAATTGGAGACACGAAGATTTTCCCGTGGTTCCGATAGGTGGTTCTATCGTACGTCCATGTTGATGGAGACTTCAACCCACGGAGGGTAGCGATCGCGAGAGTCCGCGGAGGGCTCCACCCATAAGGGTCCACAAAGTGGCAACCTCGTCTATTCCATCACGGGTTACGTCCATGAAGGACTTACAAACTTCTTGGTTCAACTCCACACACGAAGACCAAGGCTCCCAAGCGACACCTAACCAATCTAGGAGACACCACTCTCCAAAAGGTAATAGATGTGGTAACAATGATGAACTCTTTGCTCTTGTGCTTCAAAAGATAGTCTTCTCAACACACAATCACTCTCTCACAGATTTGGCTTGGTAGAAGAGGTTGATTGGGTGGAAAGCAACTTGGGAAGGCTAGAAATCAAGATTCATATGGTTGGAGTGGAAGATCTTGATCTCAACACATAAGTAGGTGGCTCTCTCTTAGAAAAATGGATGGGACAAGTGTTGGTCTGTTCTGAGTGCTTCCTCTGTGAGTGAGAGGTAGGTGGAGGGGTATATATATAGGCATCTCCAAAAATCCAACCGTTACAACATTATTGCCCAACTCGGTGAAACCGGAGCAAAAACTCGGTTGCACCGACTAGTGCAAAATGTGGCAACTTTTGGCGTTTCGGTGAGACCGATATATAAATCTCGGTGTGGCCGAATTGGCTGACCTAGGCAGTTTCCAAATCTCGGTGAGACCGATTTCCAAAACTCAGAAATTCTGATTTTTAGAAATAGGATACCAGAGAGTTGGTCTCTGATTTGGGTTTCACCGAAAGTGAAAGTTGGTGTCACCGAGACCTTAGGGTTTGGCTTAGGATCTGTTTAGGGTAAAACTCGGTAGGGCCGATTTGGAAAACTTGGTGGCACCGAATTTGAGTGGTAGGCTTTAGACAGAGAATTTTGTGGGAGAAATTCATGTGTATTTTTGGTGGCTAACTCTAAGCACTTGAGCAACCAGATCATCATAGACACTTCATCTCCTTTTAATAGTATTGGCTTTCCTATGGACTCAAAAGTGATTTCTCACAAAATGTAAAATGTAGAGTCTTGAATCTTGTTGCCAATAGATGTTCCTTGCATCTAGGGGATCTCCTCACAATCCTTTGCCAATCCATTCATTAAACTTTTCCTGAAATATACTTGGTAGAATCATTAGTCCAATGAAATGTATGTTGTTATTAATTACCAAAACCACCTAGGGAGAAGTTGTGCTTTCAGAATACTAATATTTTTCCTTTGTTTCTTGGCATTTTTGGTGTTTCGGTTACAAAAAACAGCAAATTTTTAGATTCAGGAGTTGTGCAGCCTGGGCTTGGTCTGCTATAGCCATGCTTCGAGGGAGGTGAGATTCACATGCTACTCACCTACTCATTTGTTCCCTGAACAAACCCTAGACTTAGGGCATCTAAAATTACTGCTTTCTTGTGTGATGATTAGTCTATATCATCCATATTTGTTTATAAAGCCATGAAATTTAGTTATCTATTTATCTGTTACAATCAATTAGCCCACTTACTAATCTTCTCATGGTGTTTTAACCAATGTATGTATGTACGTGTGTGTGTGTAGATGTCTATTGCTATTGCTATTCGTGATTATCATGTAGGATGTTAATCAGTACCTTAGTTTGAGTTTCACAGTCGAAGTGATTATTATGCCCAATCCCAAATGAACATTATTGTTTCTATGAGCTTGATCTTCTCAAATGGACACGTCAGGTCATCTCTCCTTAGTAAAGGTGTTAATTTCTTCGTGTCTTTCATCGGCTCATTCCAAGCTTCAACCATGAGGAGCATCGTGAAAAGGTTCCTTTGATCTTCTTGGTCTGCAACAACCATTGATACTGGATGTAGCCATCTCTTGCAGGTGTTCTGAGCTTCTTTCTATTTACTTGGCCATCTTGTTTATATTTTTCTCTTATCTGAAAATGTGCCAAGACATTTTCTCATTTATGCAAACCATGCAGTACCATAAGATGCGCAATGTGCTTTTCATGGCAAAGTCAGAGTTCCTAAAGGTAAATGTGGATAATGCTACATTCAGCTGCATTATGGGTAGTACGAGTATATAACAACAATTGCATTACTTGAGATAATAAACTAGAGTTTCTTCCTACTTTCTACTTGCATACGAGTCAGTTCTTAACCATGTGACTGTGCACTTCAACTTCATGATTGAAGAGTCGGACTGGAATTTCATCAGAGCAAAGCAGGACCAAATTGATTTTCTATTCGGTGTGGATGATCACTGGGGTCCACTGACTCATTTGGAAGAGGTGAATAAATCTCATTCATTATTTCAGTAATATTACTCTGATTATGCTCTATCATTGATATCTTTGCTGATGTTATTTTTTCTTAGAGTCTTAAATTACAGATCTCAAAGCATGCCCTGCGGGTTGCCTTGTCGATCCAGAAAGAAGGACACACACATACGACCACTGCAGCGTGAAGGATGGATCCTTTTGGCTTGCTGACTGCGTCGCGAACTTGATTAAAAACCAAATGCTAATGTTAGGTAAAATCTTCTGTCTCTTTTCCAAGTATTGTGAATTATAGCATTATGCTTTTCCTTTTGTGAGTTCCGAGCGAGTTGCGTGGGAGCAGCACGAAGGCGCCGCCGGTCTTGGCGACCAGCATGCCGAGGCTGTCGATGCACATGAGCAGCACGAAGAAGGTGCCTTCGGCGCCCGGCGGGCAGAGCTTGGTGCCGAGGACCATCATCGGCATTAGCTTGGAGCTGATTGCGTTTCGGACTTTTGCCCGAAGGGTATCTATGCAAAAATGCCAGGGACCCACCTGTCATAATAGTGCTTAAACTGCCCTAACACACAGTTCGGTGCTTTCTCCAAATGATTAGGCCTGAAATCAGTGTTTTCTGCAACAAATTCGTAGAAGAGTCTTTCCTGCAAACCTGCGCTTCAATGTGGTGGTTTTCTGCAATTCACTCAAGCTATTCAGATTTTGAATAATTTTACTCACTCTATCATTGACATTTTCATGATACAGTGCACATGTGAAGGTTGTTGCACTGAACCTTCTCATATATTTTTCTAGCCCAATTGAGAATATCACTCGACTTCTGCTGCACAACTTACTCTCCTTGAAAATGAAATGCGAGGACTAAAGTGGGTGAATTGTAATAGTCTCTTCATAGTCTCTTCATTCACATGCTTTTCATTTGCTTATCTGATTCATCCTTAACATTAAGGGCTTCAGGCTACCCATTCATAATACATTATCAAGGCAATCCCATCTATAAACAATTTGTTGAGATAAATATCCTTGATCCTTTTCGTTCAGATTTTAGATGTTAATTGCTTACACCATGATATTAAGACCAGTTGAAGGATCTCATCTCCACGTACCGAATAAGAACACAATGCAAGGCTGCTTTCTACCATAACTTGTTTTCTTCTTCCTTTACAACCTATCGAGAATACTGAATGGACTAACAATATATTACTGTCTCTATGTAGCAACACGACCACACTTATTTCTCATTGTTGAGAATACAACTTGAGCGGAAACAGAATATTGTGTATACGTTTTTATATTCATGTGGATATCATTTGGTCATCGTTTGAGACGTGCATTGCACGTGCAAGCTTACTGGTTGGGAGTTAAAATACAATAGATAATCTAATTTTGATCCACTAAAATAATAAAAATATATATTATATATTTTATGTGCCAATGAGTAAAAAAGCAATATAAGTTCACCAAAACTAGACAATAATGCCAAAATTGAAATATGAGATCACAATGATTTCACACTGATTGATTGTGCAATCAATCACGTCACAACAAAGTGTGAATCAATTTAAAGACTCGTAAATGTATGACAAGTTATGTTTTATACACCAACTGAAAATATCACTCAGTCATTCAGTATTTAGACAACTGAAATTACATCACTTTACAGACAAGTTTTTGTCAGAAAAACATCAAGGAAATCATTCAATTGACATCAAATGGAGCATTTACATGACAAAGAGTAGCTATTTTTTGATAGGGCAAAACATTCCAAGTGAACAAAGTTTTGATAAAAAATATATCTTTTGTCAAATTTCTCTCTTATACTAACTTAATAGGACGAAAAAGGTCCAAACATTTTGTGTAGATTGTTCTTTTTATTGTAGCAATGTATGGTATTCTTTTGTTCGAGAGAGATCCACAGAGAAATATGTAACATAATTTCTTTTAATTAATTCATAATCTGCTAGCTCAGTGTCTCAAAAGTGTTTATAGGAGTAAGGTGTGCGTTCATGCATTTGTCGGGACGAATGTGTACGTGGGCGTGTCTGTAAACGTATATGTCTGTGTTTGTAAAAAAGAACATCTCAATGCATCGTATCAATTATATTTCAATAAACAGGTTAACAATCAGATTGGGAATTTGTATAACGGTGTACACTTTTTTTTTGAACTCAATGTATACTTAGTTCTGTTAAAACAAGATGGCATGGAAAACAAGATCCTCCACGAAACTTGAGCGTTCACTATTATCACATTTTGTAGCCCTCTCCGGGCAGCACAATGTATCGCTTGACACAAGTTAGAAGAATCGTTCGCTTCAAGTGCACATTATATGGGCTCGGCCTAAAACACGTCTGCCACTCGGCCGCTCGCCCTCTAGTGCGTATGTAAATTGCGATTCGGTGGCTTTTGCCGTTCGTTTTTTTAATTTTCCTCTTCTGTTGTTCATATTTTTAAAAATATCTTAAATACATATATTTCTAAACTTTAAATTTTACATAACAATTTCTAAAAACCTCAAATTTGAGAAAATTTTAGCACAATTTAAGAAAGTGTTGATAGATTTAAAAAAATGTTGGTAACAAAGAAAAATGTTCCCGTGTTTTTAGAACATTTGTATGCATTGTAAAAAAAATGTTTGTGTAATAGAAAAAAGGTTCCTACCATTAAAAAAAATTGTACGTGACATTTCAAGCAATATTCTCTTATTTAAAAAAATGTTCGGGTCAATTTAGAAAAATGCTCATACAGTGTAAACAAATGTTTGTTCAGGTTGAAAATTATTTATTTCCATCAAACAATGGATGTGACAATTCAAAGAAATATTTACATGTTTCAAAAAAGTGTCCTCAAATTTTGTTAAAATGTTTGTACAACGTAAAGGAATGTTCATAGTTAATAAAAATGTTATTGTCATTAAAAAATGTTTGACGTGTATTTGAATGTTTTTGAACATGTATTAAAAAATATTTATCTAAGAAATGTGCATCATGGATATGAAAACTATCCTTATTATTAAAAACATGCGAATCAAATATTTGAAAAATGTTTAATGCGTATAAAGTTTGTTACGTGTATACAGAAAATGTATCAGAAAATTATTTTTTATGCATACAAATTAAGTACTGTGTGTATGGAAAAAGTAGACATTTAACATATAAGTTTGAAAAAATGTTAATCATGTATTTACTTTTTTTACATGTCTATAAGAAAAATGTTTCTGATGTATGCGAAAAGTGTACAATTTGTATGACAAAAATTAGAGATAAAAAGATGTTCTAAAAAATATTAATTATAGTTATTTTTTGCATAAAATATGAATGATGTATTTGAAAAGTGTTTAAGAAGTATAAAAAAAATGGTTCCTACTGTATACGAAAAATGTACAATCTGCATGAAAAAGTGGAACTCAAAACATATATTTTGTTAATTTGAATTATGTATTTTAAAAATGACAAACATGTATTAAAAATGTTCCTATTGTATATGGGAAATATACAATGTACATTAAATAATAGTAGACATAAAAACATACATTTTATAAAAGATTAATTCTATATTTTAAAAAATTAAACATGTTTATCAAAAAGTCCCAGCGTACACGAAAGTGTGAAAAATTGTTTATTGCCACTAAAAAAATGTTCCCAATGTACTTGAAAAACGTTGACCATATATCCAGAAGAGTGTTAAAAAATGTATTTGCGGAAAAATGGACATAGTTTATTTGAAAATTCAACATGCACACTGAAATGTACGTTGTATACTGAATAATTAGACATTTGTTTAATAAAAAAAAGTAGCCAATGAAAACCAACCAAAAAAAGAAAGAAAGAAAACCAAAATTTTAAAAATAAAAAAAAATCAAATGAAAAATAATGGAAACAGTGAAAACCGAGAGAAAATAAAGAAACACGAAAAAACCAAATATATATATTAATAATCCGCAGAGAGACAAAGGAGAAAAATCCAGTGAAAACATAAAATAACAAAGAAATCATAGGGAAAAAGAAGGAAAATAAAAATTTGAGGGAAACAAAAAAACTGGTGAAAAAAGCAAAGGAAATAGAAAAACCAAAAAAATCCGTGAAAAAGCAAAGAAAACCAAAAGCAAAAACAGAAAGAAAAAAAAAGAAAAAAAGAAACCGGAACTAACTAACGAATTGGACAACGATCAAGTGAACGAGAAGGCAGCGGAAAGGAAAAAAATATATCAAAACTGGTCGACAAAGTATATTGTTCTACCACGTGTTGAGCGAGCTATATAGCTCTCGCGGCCCTCTCCGTCGTAATGTTCTTAATTCGGCCGGCGCGGCGCTCTAACTGGGCCGCAGTCCACAAGGCTGAGCTGGGGCATCTCTGCTCTCCTTTGCCCGCATCGCAGCCGTCCATTCACCACCGATCCAACCGCCCATTGCCCGAGCGCGCGGATCGACGGCCCCACACCGCCCCCTTCCCGCGCCGTTTAAATAGTCTGCCCAAACCCGTCGTCCTCTCATCACCAAAACAACGCACTCCCGCCTTCTCAAATCCCCCATCCCGCCAAATCTCTCCGCACCTCCAACCCTCAAATCTAGCCGCCATGGACGCCACAGCCACCGGCGCCGTCTCCAAGGTGAAGAAGTACGTGGTGGGGCGGAAGCTCGGCGGCGGCCCCAGGAAGAAGGCGGTGGCGCGGTCCGTCAAGGCCGGGCTGCAGTTCCCCGTCGGCCGCATCGGGCGCTTCCTCAAGAAGGGCCGCTACGCGCAGCGCGTCGGCATGGGCGCCCCCGTCTACCTCGCCTCCGTCCTCGAGTACCTCGCCGCCGAGCTTCTTGAGCTGGCCGGGAACGCCGCCAAGGACAACAAGAAGTCCCGCATCATCCCGCGCCACCTGCTGCTTGCCATCCGGAACGACCAGGAGCTCGGCAAGCTGCTCGCCGGCGTCACCATCGCGCACGGCGGCGTAATGCCCAACATCAACCCCCTGCTGCTCCCCAAGAAGACGGCCGAGAAGGAGCCCAAGTCCCCCAAGAAGGCCGCCAAGTCCCCCAAGAAGGCTTAGTTGATTCTCGCAAAATAAAAATAAAAAGGCTTAGTCGATTACTGTCTAGTGCTTACTAATAGAATTAGTGTTTGTGTTTGCTGTTTGGGTGATTGTGTCGATGTAGTAATGCTCTGTTCTGCTTTGGTAAAAAAAAAAGTCTGTTCATGATTTACAGTAAATTCATTCTCTGTTATCTGTCTGTTCATGATTTTCCAATGCTACGTAGTTTTAGATCTGTGTGGTGGGGTGAATACTCAGTATTGTATTTACTGCTCATTCGATTCTGACAAAATTCACTCGGTCTGGTTACTAGAAACTCTTAACTCAGAGTTGCAAGATGAGAAGAGGCCAAGGAGTATCCCCAACCTGTATTTTGGTGTCGCAAAGTTCAGACATTTGTGTATGTCAAGTACCACCAAGGTAAGTTTCAGACATTTGTTTATGTCAAGTACCACCAAACCAAATTTCCAGCTTATGTTGGAATACATGATTAGCTGAAGAAACATATTCCTCTAGTGGGTTATGTGATATGTCACCTGGGATCACTACATTCTAGAACACGTACTATGTTGCTTGATGACTGAATAAGTTCAGTTGCACATCTCTGAAACAAATACAGAGAAAGAGAATCCATTCTTGATAGCTTACAGTTGCTGGGGTTATGTGAACTTAGATGTGAGTGACTAATTTTCTTCATAACAACATGCACCTTTATGATTTCCACACATTTGCTCGTTGTTTGCGTGAAAAATATTGGCTGCTTTGCTGTTGCATATTCTAGTTGCATTGCTGTTGTATATTCTAGTGTCCGTGATCTGTTTTATACTACTTTTGCATTAATATACTGTGCAATGTTATTTTGTTCAACAAAAGGTAGTTCCTTAAGACATTCGTTTTGTCTTTTGACGATCCTCTGTTTATTTGTCCTTTAAGCATGTTATTTTCTGGAGTGTCCATGAAAAAATGGTCAGTAGTAACTAAACTGTCTAAGCATACAGTGACTGATGCCTCACTCTTAAATGCCCTAGATCTGATCAGAAGGGCCAGCGTTAGCAACTTGTTACCGAGTTCACAATATTTCATGCACTGGTAGAAGGTTTGTACCACACGGAGCAGATCCAAAAAGCTGCCAAAGTTTTCAAATGTCGTTGCAAATGAAATTTCAGCCTTACCAACTGCAGCGAGGCACTTGATATAGTAATTCAAGGGAGTTGTACACTTGAATGGCCGGAATGATATGTGACACGATAAGAATGAGTTCATTAGCGGTTTGCACCGGCTCTTGTTGCACATTTTCAACTTATAACACAATTTTCCCACGCTTCTCCACATCACAGATTTGGGAATTCCCAGGCAAAAGCGATGACTTTTTTTTTTCCGGCTGTAGCTGTGCACAATTTCACGTCGCAGCATACAGATCCTCACATTAACCGCCTTCTACACAACAATATATTTGAATGTAATAGCATACTCGTAGAATTACCTAGAGGCGGAGCTATGCACATGTGGGGAAGGGTGGGTGGGGGTGGGGGATGGGCACTGCCCCCTAAACCATTGATGGTTCCGGGGTCTTCCTCCTTTTCTAAAAAATACCATTGATGGTTATGTTTTGATCAAAGGATATGCAGTTATGACAATCGAAATATAGTATTATTTATTTTTTCTTTATTTAGAGCATTATCTCTCCCTGACTCTTTACTAGAGGTAAAGTCTAGGGCTTGAGCCATAGTAGCATATTAAAACATGCGTGGAGCCTGCATTATCTCTGAGCCAAAGGAGTGCGTTCACAAGAGCCTCGCTTGGGGCTGTGTGTTGTCATGTTGTCTACTAAGCTTCTGGGCTTCTGGCAACGTGCCCCACTGGCCACCATGTTGCTTTGAGATTAGCAGGCCGCAGGAGATGGTCTTCCACTAGACGACCATCAATTGTTGCGGCTCGAATGTCATCCCTGGACCCAATTGTCGGCGACTTAATGCTGGATCGGCCAGAACCTGACCGTCTCGAAGATCGTGACAAGGAGGGCAGCAATGTCCCGCCTCATGCAACCATTGTCGACCTTCGACAAGTACTTTGCTGCGAAGCTAGAGAGGCATGCGTCTGCGTGAAGCGGCATGGTCCGACCTAGATGAAGCTTGTCTAGGTTACTATTGCCACCGAAGCCCACTAAGGCATGAATAGTGATCATTTGACGGCAACATGGTCGCCAAAAGGGGGGTGGTCACTGCCCCCCTAAACCATTGATGGTTCCAGGGGTCTTCCTCCTTTTCTAAAAAAAACCATTGATGGTTATGTGTTGATCAAAGGATATGCAGTTATGACGGTCGAAATATAGTATTAGTATTTATTTCTTCTTTATTTAGAGCATTATCTCTCCCTGACTCTTTACTAGAGGTAGAGTCTAGGGCTTGAACCATAGTAGCATAGTAGAACATGTGTGGAGCCTGCATTATCTCCAAGCCAAACGAGTGCGTTCACAAGAGCCTCGCTTGTGGTTGTGTGTTGTCATGTTGTCTGCTAAGCTTCCGGGCTTCTGGCGACGTGCCCCACTTCCATTGTTGCGGCTCGAATGTCACCCCTAGACCCAATTGTCGGCGACTTAATGCTGGATCGGTCAGAACCTGACCATCTCGAAGATCGTGACAAGGAGGGCAGCGATGTCCCGCCTCATGCAACCATTGTCGACCTTCAACGAGTACTTAGTTGCGAAGCTAGAGAGGCATGCATCTGCGTGAAGCGGCGTGGTCCGGCCTAGATGAAGCTTGTCTAGGTTACTGTTGCCACCAAAGCCCACTAATGCATGAATAGTGATCATTTGACGGCAACATGGTCGCCAAAAGGATGAGGGTTTGCCATGCTAGAATAGGTAGGTCAAAGACCGTGTTTCGGTTCCCTTGGAATTAGGGCAGATCATTCCTATGTTGACGGCAACATGGTCGCCAAAATGTAGTTAGCTCATGCGCCCGATCGAGCAACAGAAATGATGGAGTAGTAGCGAACTGAACAAGGGATACTTCACTTACTCCCATGGGTTGAGAGGATCCCTCGAAAAGCAGCAGCTTCAGCCCTTGTTCGGCTAATTAATCCTTTCCCATGGGGAGTGTAGAGATTAGAGGGTACCGAGGTTTTTTTGGACTTACAACGCATAATTCCCCCTCGATCCCCTTGTTCAAGAAACAACCCCCCCCCCCCCCCCCCCCCCCCCCAATTGTAAATCCAATAAACAACACCCTTGTCAATTCCTCACTTCAACGATCTTCATCTCGATTGATATCTAGTATGGGTGGAAGTGAGTGAGGTGGGCGGATCATCTGTCACTTCCAAGGAGGGTGTGAGATAGCTACCTCATTATATAGAAAAACAAGGGAGTGCATACTTACTACCTGCATACTATACGATCGATACCTTCGTCTCATAAAAGACGAACCCTAGCATTTCACAAAACAGAGCAGCTTATTTCAGAATGTTTGTTGCAGTAGAGTAAACATCCACTACATTTCTTGTTATGCCATTTTATTTTCTGAATGTTTGTTGTATTCCTTCTTAGCCAAAGGAATGGTAGGTAGGTACGTGCGTACGTACGTAGCTGGTTGCATATAAGCAAAGTTATACTACTCTGCCGCCCTCTGGTCCCTTGAGTATATGTTGATCAGTTGATGCATGCGTACCAGTCTAGCATCTCTCCCGCGTCAACAACTCAACATACCTCAGGCTGCCTAGCTACAATGCCCACATGAGGTGTAGTCCGCAAAAGAAAAAGGAAGAAAACCAGGTACGAAAACGAGGAGCTCCACTTCTTGGGGCGGCGGCTCCTCTGGCCTGAAACGTAGCTCTGCCCCTGTTCTACAACAGTATTGAGCAACACAATTAATCATCCTTGACCAACACGTTCTGTTTGCATCAACTACAAATGAATAACATTTGGATTAAGTTCTAACACACTGAGCAACATAATATAGTATTTCTTAGCTTCACGCCAAAAATACCACGCCTGAAGCGCTTCTCTTCGAACAAGTTGCTGGACTTCACTTCTCTCCTAAATCTGCAGTACTAACTCGACCAACCTAACCCATCCATATATACACCTCTTTCACTACTCCCACATGGACATGCTTGGAAGTCCACACTCTACACATCACCGTTTTAGTCTCAACATAGAGGTATTATCGATCATGACACTAAAACAGATAGACAATCGAGTAACAACACCACAAACATCTAATTCATGTTTTTCGGGCAAGAATGCATGTGCTTGCTATCAATACAAATGCTGGTGATTTTGAGAAGGGAGGGCGTTAGGCGAATTCCATTAGAAAGATAGAAAATGCAAGTTAAGGCTTGTATTACTAGTTAGGTATGTCAAGTCTATGTGGTTTATTCATAGCTGATGTCAGACGTAATTAAGTGACTCATTTTCTGCATAAAGTTATGCACTCTCCGCATTTTCTACATAAACTTGTGCCTTTTGCTACTTCAATTTTTCTAGTCGTTGCTTCTTGTGGCGTACACATAGTGTGAAGAACATGAGAAGTATTCATACGAAATGGACAAGAAATGAACACAATGACATTTTTTGGAGCAAAAATTTAGAAGGAACTGGAGTGTCATCTATCCAATTATCTCTGCTATACTAGCTTATCTGTATATTTGCTTTGTCCCATTTCATATCTTTTTTCTAGGAGATATAAGTGCTTCGTGTGTCCATTGTATGGTGTCAAACTAGCGTGCAGAAATGAAACAAGTATCAAGAAGAGAAGAACAAAGAACACCATTTAGACTGCCCCGGCATTGCTCAAAATAGTACAAAATTTCAAGGTTAAAATCTGTTTTAACCCTTGAACTTGCAGGGGTAGTCTAAACGAACCCCAACCTGCCCGTCCTGGAATTTGGCAACATAAACTTGCTGATCTTGGTTGATCCCCGGTTGTTAGTTGTCAAAATACCGAGCATAACAGGATGGGGATGAGCGATAGCTCTCGTGCCCGCGGCGGCTGATTTGGCGCCCGTGGGTATGGACTTGGTGCGGCATGTGTCATGGGCCTCTCTAACCGACGACGACGAGGGCAACGATGATGATGAGGAGCTCGCCTCATACACGCCGTTGGCTGCCAAATGTTCCAGCAACGTGAGCGTGGTGCATGAGGCAGAGGTGTGTGAGCGTTGGCAGGAGGTGCGGTCACGGCGTGGCCCGCACTGCTCGACAATGTCCGCACCTGTTTTGGCTCCTCGACACATTCTTGCATGGCACCATGGTCGATGCTGCAGATGCCTTGTCTCTAGACATCGTGTAACAGGATGCAGCACTAGTGCAGGCGCCTGCTATACAAACGGTTTTTAACCCTTTCCGTGACGTAGTTTCAAACCGTCGCCTTGCATGTGTGGACGATAGGGGGGGGGGGTCTATCGCACACGACACGAAAAACCCGTTGGCGATGCCTGCTCCCGGTCACACACGATAGGCAAAATTATGTCGTGTGCGATTGGAAGGACTATCACAAAGAGGTATTTAGGAGAAATCGTGTGAGGTGTGCATACCATCCCACACTGTGAATCCCAAACATGCGTTTCCGTTCGCATTGTACATCACACATAATTTTCTGCTTAACATCGTCTATGTTTGGGGTGGCCATCACGCACGGTGCCTAGAAGAAACTGTTTGGCATAGGGCTGTCCATCACACACACGTTTTATGTGAAAACGTTTGCGATGGGTTTTCTAACACACACAGTTTGCGCCCGGAAATCGTGTGTGATTGTTCACTGATCCAACACGCCAATTTTCCAGCAAGCGTGTGGGTTTGTTGAGGTCATCGCTGACGGTGTTCTATGACAAACCGTCTGCAATACGAAACCCCAATAATCAGGTTAATTCCTCTATTATTTATAATCCAGCTAGTAAACAAATTGATACTTCAGATCAAGCACACAATATATTTATTTCGTATTACAGCAACCAGGATTTCATAATTGAAATACATCAAAGTACAACATCATATAGGCATATACTACCAACCTACCTAGTTACACGATAAGACCGAGTTTCACATGCAACATCTAAAACCTTTGGAGAATAGCATCATATACGGTAAATAGACAGATGAATCTCGTCTAGATAATTGTTGAAGCGGAAGGCAAATATTGGCCTTCACTGATGTCGAAGGTTCTTGCAACTTTATGCCAGTGCCTGTGGATGGTTGCCCGCCCTTCCTTCATCCTCTTGAGGAAGACTTCAACATTATACCGTGGGTGCTGTATGAATACCTTCCTCGCCTCTTGACCATACAGGTGGTTTGAGACGTACTCATTGATGAACTGCTTTGGAAAGGACTGGAAACAAAGATATGTGTAAATTTCGTTTCTAAAATTTGAAATGTCACAAAGGGAAAAAAGACAAGGTAAAAGAGATAGTACCATCTTATAGTTCACTGATGTCTTCTTCATTGTGCAGACAAACAGCTTGTTGTTTTTCGTCGCAAGTTTCTTTATCTTAACAATCTTTCTGAGTTTCTTGATTTGACTGATATTCATGAACACATCATTTCCCCACATGCAAAATGGGTCGAACAGTGGGTCTAAACCTCTTACGGCAGGACCTACATGTGCAAGACCAAATTATTGTTAAAAACCTAAATATTAGAATGGTTCCTGCAATTGCACAATAATGTGCTATTAGCCAAAGGATCATGAAAGTGCAAACCTCGATGGTAAACCTCAGTGTCTCCCATTGTTCCCCATGTAACGTGTTTAAGAATAGATATTGATCAGTAAAATCTGTTAATGAAAGATAAACGCATTGCATATCCAACATATGAATTCAAGCCACATGGAAAAGACAAGCGTGCTAAGAACTATGAAATATAGCAATTGTAGGTTTCACGTGCATAACAAAACAAAATTGTACCAACAATAATTGAACATGACATTGCAGATGATCACCAAAACAACTGAACCAAACAGTTAACTGAGCATCACATTGCACAATACAACATAGTAGTAGAAGGTCAGATTGCATAGTAGCATTACATTGCATATTTCACTATAGTTTCTTAAGGAAAGGCAGGAGCAGCACATGCAGCAGGTAAAACAAACATGCGTAGCTAGCTGAACACATGTCATTAGTAATTAAGCTTAAAAAACAAGATATTCCTCGTCGTTGGAGATATCGATAACGATGGGCTTGGACGAGGGCGAGGCCTCCACATCGTGGGTGCCCTCCTCGTAGTGGTGAGTCGCCTCAGCCTGTCCGGGCACCAACCTTCCTGCTATGGAGTTGAGGAAAGCACGGGCACGCTGAGAAAACAACACGGAGTCGTCGTCGAAGGCAATAGCGGAGCCCTGGAGAAAACACAACGAGCTGTTGTTCAAAGCAGCCAACCGCGTGGCGGCGTCCGCGCGTGAGGCGTCGACGGTGGCCTCGATGTCTAGATGCTGCTCCAAGATCTGGGGGTCAGCACGCATGGCAGCCATCGGGGACTCATCCGCGCGTGCGGTCGCGATTTGCTTCTCCGCTCCCAGGTACTCCTTGAGATCTTGGCTATACTTCGTGCACCATGTCTTTCGGCGGCGATTATGTGGGGGGTGGGCCAGTGATTTTGGTGGAATGTGTTGCGCCGGCGGTCGGGCCATGTGGAATGGAGGAGGAGGGGGTGGAGGGGTGAGGGGGTATGGGGAAGGTTTGGATTACGTGACTATGACTAGATGGATGAGGCCGAGCAGCAGGAAGGAGCGTCGCCGGCGAGGAGGCGGCGCTGCAAGCAAGCAGTGAAGGTTTGAACTTAGGAAATGAAGGGGGGAGCAGGGGAATGGGAAACATGGCTTTTGGTTGGTACGAGGGGCGGGGGAGGTAGATATTTGCGTGGCATCCCAAAATTTCGTTCGGTGCGGCGAAAAAGTAGCTCGCACAGTCACATCGGACACAGTACCTTTACCATAACTGTGTGCGATATTCAACAACACAAACGTATGCTATAGTTTATCCCGTGTGTGATGAGACTGAACGTGGAAATTTTGGTCTCCAATCTTCCGGCGTAAGATATCGGATAGTACATTGCACACGGTACTTGCATTTCATGTTCATTTGGAAGAGAAAATGGGGACACGGCGGCAAATTTTGGTCCAAATTTCCCTCGTTACATTGCTCATTGCTTAGTTTAACAACACTTGCAAATTTGAGTAGTACTACACAAAAGAGCCTACAACACTGCCCGCACTTACTTAATCGAGCAACTAATAAACATTAGTTAATTGACTTAAACATTACTCTAACAAAACACCATCGCTCTAGATAGAGACTAATATTCCGCCTGGCATTCGTCGATCTCCGCCGCCTCCTCGATGACCAGCCCCCGCTCGACGAACTCCGGGGAAAGGAGATCCATCACCACATACTCCAGGATCTCGTAGTCTTCGTCCACCATCTCTTTGGATAAGGCCGCCATGAGCCGGGCATGGGCAGCCTTGCTCCGGGCATGGACGGCCACAATCTTGGCTAGGGAGGCCGCCGACGAACGGACGCCTGCTCGAGCACACTCAGCGATTACCAACTCAACAGAGGTGGGTTGTCGACCGGTGTTGGAGAAGGCAGATGTGATTTGTGCAGCGACCGACACGAGATGGGCGTGGGCGGCCTCGAGATGGGACTGGGCGTCCGCCATCAGGGCTACGGCGACCGCCGAGGAACTGACAGTTGATGTGCCGTTCTCGCCATTTGCTATCCCCGTCGCGGTTGTTGCTGCCGCCCTCTCAGCTGCAGCAGCTGCCCTTTCGGTTGCTGCAGCCGCTCTGTCGGAGGTAGCGGCCGTGTTCAAGCATGTTGAGAGCGCGCTCATGGCTGATGCGGCCGCGCTCGGGCCGGAGTCGGTTGCCGAAGTTGCCCTCACGACGGGGATCCACGTCCCCATCTTTCACCGGCGACGATTGAAAAGTAAAATGGTCTGAGGAGTCAGTGCGGTAAACTGGCCAGCGGTGTACTGCAGCCGACGAAGCTTCCGGCCTAAGCCATGCATTACGAGGATTGGCCCAATATATTTTGTACTGCATCACACACAATTCATGAACGTCAACTGTTTGTGAAAGACTTATTTTTCAAAATGTTTTTAAAACAAAAAATGAGGTTAATTTGACAAAGGACGGTGTTTGGATTGCAATAAGATTTATGTGCAGTGAACACTGACCAATAGCTGTGTCGTGCTAAAATATGGAATTATTCATGGTCTGTTTGTCATTTTCATAAATTAATTGAATTTTCTAGACATTTAATTTGTATAATTCAAATTTGAACTATCGTCCCAATGTCCGTGCATCAAAATGGGATGAAAAATCATATTAGTGTTCATGGCTTCATCTTTAGGTCACAGGCAATAAATGGGAATGAACTTCAAACATCTCGGCATCTTGGCTCGGTCACAAACGTTGAGAAACTTGGTTTTTAAATTATTGTAAATCCAAAACGCGTCAGAAATTCTAAAAACTTGGCATGTTGTTATGACATGGCACATATGTGCCATGGTAAAAAAATTGTACAACATGGGACAATTTTAGCCACAAGTCCCTTACAAAGCAGACCTTCTCACTTCAATCTTTGAGGTCCCGATAAGGAAAACGTCACCTTACGTAGGCAAACGACATCCGCTCATCTTCTCGCCATGAACTTTTGTTAGAGGCAACTCGCACCAGTAAGAGTGTTTTGCTAAAATATGGAATTATTCAGGGTTCTTTTCTCATTTTCATACGTTAATTGAGTTCTCTAGGCATACAATCTGGATAATTAAAATTTGAACTAAAATCACAAGGTCCGGTGCATCAAAATGAGTTGAAAAATCATATAAGTGTCCATGGCTACTTTGGGCCCCATGCAAGATATGGGAATGGATTTCAAACATCTTGGGATCTTGGCTCGGCCACATACATTGAGAAACTTGGTTTTACATTCATGTATAAATCAAAAACTCGTCCGAAATTCAGGGAACTTGGCATGGTGTCATGGCATGGCTCATATGTGTCCTGATGATAAATTGTCCGATTTGGGACAAGTTTTGGCACAAGCCCTTACAAACCTCAGCTACTCACGGGAAGCTAGCTTTTGTGGTTTCGATAAGGAACGCGTCACCTTATGTGGTCGCATCGACATCCGCTGCCTCTTCTCGTCTTGACTATATATTTCTAGAGGCAACATATACCAAAATGAGTGTCGTTCCAAAATATGAAAGTATACATGGTTCGTTTGGGCTTTTTATACATTAATTGACTTTTATATGCATTATTTAACGTGCATAATTCAAATTTGAACTACATTCACAAGGTACGGTGCATCAAAATGGGTTGAAACCCGTATAAGTGTACATGCATCTTTAGGATCCCATGCAATATATGGGAATGAATTTCAAACATCTCGCGGTCTTGGCTCGGCCATACAAACATTGAGAAACACGGGTTTTAAATCATGTGTAAATCAAAAACTAGTCAGAAAATTCATGAAACTTGGCATGGTGTCATAACATGCATGGCTCATATGTGCCCTCGTAAAATAAGGTCCAATTTGGGACAAGTTTTGGTACAAGCCCCGCGCAAACCAAAGATTAATTACCACGTGAAGCTTTGTGTTTCGATATGGAATGTGTCACCTTATGTGTGCAAATCGACATCCGCTGCCTCTTCTCGTCTTGAACTATTTCTATAGGCAACATATACCAAAATGAGAGTGTCGTGCCAAAATATGAAATTATACATGGTTCGTTTGGCCTTTTTATACATTATTTGACTTTTATATGCATTATTTAACGTGCATAATTCAAATCCGAACTACAATCAGAAGGTCCGGTGCATCAAAATGGGTTGAAAACCATATTAGTGTGCATGCATATTTAGATCCCATGCAAGACATGTGAATGAATTTCAAACATCTCGGGGTCTTGGCTCGGCCACAGAAACATTGAGAAACTATGGGGTTTTAAATCATGTAAATCAAAAACTCGTCAGGAGATTCATGAAACTTGGCATGGTTTCATGAACATGGCACATAAAGGCATCACAGCATTTTGTTTTCCTATCTAAGACTCGTTTAATTAGAGCCAACATTGAGAATATTAGTTAAATTATAGTAAATCTAGAACTCATACAAAATTCAAGAAATTTGACATGTCGTCATTATATAGCACAAATATGCTGTGGTATTTTTCATGTCATTAATAGCAAACAAAAGCTTTTTGGAACAAAGAACTGTCACGTCTCCACGCAAACGGTTACATTATTTTCAAACCATTGGCGTTCTACTGTCCTTTACGTGCTGCCAAGCGTCGCACTCTTCCATTGGCTAGGGCTTAGGAGGTGTCATGCGAGCAGCTGCTAGAGTTGACAGGAGGCGTGCGAGTTGGCCTCCGCCGCGTAGGCTCACCGGGAGGCGTGCGGGCTATACGCCGTAGGCTCACCGGGAAGCGAGCCCTTTGACCTCCGTATCCGCCCTCCTCGCTTCCAACCTGTCCATCAATGGCGCCCGAGCCACTGTTTAATAGGCGGCTTTACTGCCCACTCACTCACAATCCTCTCTACATCTTCGCCTCCCATTCCCCTCCATCATTCAGACCTCCACGGCGACCTACGTCATGCTGCAGAAGGATCATATGCCACTAGTCTTCCGGTTTGGTGAAGTTGACACCGAGCCGAAAGAGATAGAACATGAAGACGAATGGGACGCCATGGACATGGCCCTGGAAGAGCTGCATGCCGCAGAGGATACTGCCCCGACGCACTCGCCATCAACCATCACCGTGCCCGCACCGGCAACCATCCCCGTGGCATTGACGGGCTGGTCGCCCAGCATCATCGCAGTGCTGGAAACCGCGGGCGTCAGGGAGGTCCCCGCCGACCCGCGTGAGCTCGTGTACGTGCAAACGCCAGCGCCTCCTCCTGCCCCCGTGCTCGTGCACGCCCTTACACATGCCACGCCGGTCCCAGTGCGCGTGCCCGCACCGACGGTGCCCGACCCCTTGCGCGCGCCTGCACCCACCGCGCCCGTGCCCATGCGCGCGCCTGCACTCATCACGGTCCCCTCAGCGGATTGGGCCGCTGCCATCGACAGCTTTCTCGCAGCGCCGCTAGTCGCCGCCCCCCGGCCCCGCGCCCGTCGATCGCGCGACGACCGGCTCTTTGATTGTGAAGTCCATAACATTCTGGTCTCGGTTGAAGAACTGTACAACTGCGCCCCGGAGCACGAGAACGCCGTCGCAGGAGGTCGCCGCCGCCGCCGCCGCAACTAGTTTTCTTTATATTGTATCTTGATTGTATGAATGTAAAGTGAAAGCTTGACTGAATGAAATCTATGGTTTGATAAACTAAGTATTTATCTCTGAATTCACGTAGCAAATAAAAAACCATCATAGTTTTATCTGAATGAACACACATCACAAACGGTTCAGGTTGAATACCCGTTTGAAGATCGACAACTATCTTTCCTTCGCCCGTAAGCCAAGTCAAAATATTGGCGTGAAGGATTGGTCCAATGCGTCATCGCAAACATTTCTCGAATATGATCCGTGTGCCTAGTACAGACAATCCAGGAAGATTTGCATCTATCATACTGGGTAAATTGCCATGTGTCAAATCGGAAACATTGGCATCTGTCGGTTTAGTAACACTGGCATTTGTCAACATTTTAGCACTGTCATTTGGCAAGTAATGCAGAAACAAAATCACAATTAGGGTGTAATTTTGCAACTGAAATTCACTTTAAACATGGATTTCATTCATACATTAAGCACTGGTCTTTGTACAATACAGTTCAACTCGACAGCTGAACCGAACAAACTTTTCCCCAATTGTTGCCAACCACGTACTGAATTTGCTAGTTCAACTATATACTAGCTAATTAAAGTGCGTGGTACAGTTCAACCATATCTATAGTTAGATGAACTGAACAAGTAGCCCCTAAATACTAGTACTACGGAGGGGC
Source organism: Elymus sibiricus (assembly GCA_039707655.1). NCBI lineage: Eukaryota > Viridiplantae > Streptophyta > Magnoliopsida > Poales > Poaceae > Elymus > Elymus sibiricus. Next base: position 442,366,315 of record CM077671.1, read on the forward strand.
TTTGTACTACTTCCAGCAGAATCGAGCGCGCCCAGTAAGAGCAAGTGGAGGAGGAGCCTGCCGACGAGTTGGTAGAGACGTGTCCGTTGCCTGCCAGTGCTGCCCTCCGACGCTCAAGATGCCCCTCCTCGAAGCGACGCGACTCTGCGTAGATATCTGCATTCCGCGCCGCCGCTGCGGCTTCTCCTCCGGCCACGGCGTCGGTGAGCTTCTTCGCGTGCGCGACTTGGCGCTCCACCTCCTTCTCTAGGAAGTAGATGTAGCGCGCAAGGGTTGCAATGCAGAAGCCCAACGGCGGGCCTTTGGCGGACTCCACCTCCCGCATTCGGGCCTTGGTGGCGGCGCGGGTTATGAGCCCGCAGCCTGACGGCGGGGTCGTGGCAAAGACGGACGACGGTGGGTTGGCGGCCCCGGCGGCGGAAGGCGTGGCGGCGGCCACGACGGCCACCGGCAGCAGCTGCCTTCAGGCAGCGGTGGTGGAGCGTGTAGTTGGTGGCGTGTGCACACCCACCAGGGACGCCACATGCATTACACGCTTCAGAGGACTGCCGCGCCGACGCGGTGAAGCCTCCCAGCTAGAGCTGTCCTCTGGCGGTGTGGCTGGGCGACGATGAACGGCCGGTGCCATTGGCGATTGGGGGAGAAGCAAACTAGACAAATTACGGGGAGCGGGGGGGGGGGGGATGAAGGCAATGTGGTGTCGCCGGCCGTGAGGGTTTATATAGCAAGCCGTCAAGCATTAGAGATTTCACCGAGCATGGCGGGAAGCTAGAGCCATAGGACGGTTTTTGCGCGCAGGAACCTGCGCGGTTCTGAGCGGGAACGGGATCATCGAGCGGGCGCGTGGCCAAAACCCAAAAGCAGTGCTGAAGCGTGCACTGGAATACTCGGGCGGCAACGCGGTGACAATGCGTGAGAGAGGAGGACGGACTGATGCGGAGGCACACACGTCAAAATAATAAAACATCTGTGATATTAATACAGCCAAACGACACTTCCCAACGTAGCGTCTGTAATGATCTCATCCATCGCTGCCAATTACTTGGCAGCAACCGTCTACCCACAACACACACAGCTTGTCAGTATGAATCGTCTGTGTTATTTCTGGTGTTCGCACACGATTCTCATTACTCACCTGTTTGCTGTATATCGCACACATCGTGTTGTGCCGAGTCGTTTGTGTTCTGATGTATCAGCGCACACACTTTATCCGAGTGAATTGTATGCCGTACTTCGCACACGTATGTAGTTTTGGTCACCGTTTCTGTTATCTTATCTAATCACAAACGGTTCATAAGAACAAACTGTCTGGTGTAGATTGCACACGCAACTACTTTCTGAATCGTATTTGATGGATCCACCTTCGCACACAGTTCGTACCATTAGCGACAGAGCTTCCACTATACCGTTTGCGATTCATGCATCGCACACAGTTTCGTCGAAAGGTCTCTGATTGATGTGTCGTGTTTGGACCATTCTGTAGTAGTACAGGTATCCCTTTAGGTTCTCCCGTTGCTTGGAGAATGGCCATCAGGCTCATGACTGTTGCAACGCTTGGAGTCCACTCATCTTGCTTGCAAGCCTTGACACGCTACCATTTTCGTGCCTCCACTCCAGGCATTGTCATGATGCAGATCAATGTGAGGCCCAGTTTGACGCCACACTTCCCTCAAAGGCAAACCACCATGAGTCCTAGGTTGTAGGACCGAAAGTATGTCTAGAGGGGGGGGGGTGATTAGGCTACTTGACGAAATAAAATCTACTTTTTCCCAATTTTAAATGTTGGTAGATTTTAGCATTCATAGCAAGTCAAGTACATCCTACACATGCATGTCTAAGAGTATAGCAGCGGAAAGTAAAGACAAGCATGAGTAGTAAAGGAAGGGTAGGAAGATCAAACACAATTTGTAGACACGAAGATTTTTCCCGTGGTTCCGATAGGTGGTGCTATCGTACGTCCACGTTTATGGAGTCTTCAACCCACGGAGGGTAACAGTCGCGAGAGTCCACGGAGGGCTCCACCCATAAGGGTCCACGAAGTAGCAACCTTGACCATTCCATAACGGCTTCTGTCCATGAAGGACTAGCCTCACTATGGGTAGATCTTCACGAAGTAGGCGATCTCCTTGCCCGTACAAACTTCTTGGTTCAACTCCACAACACAAAGTAGGAGGCTCCCAAGCGACACCTAACCAATCTAGGAGGCACCACCCTCCAAAAGGTAATAGGCTCGGCAACGTCGATGAACTCCTTGCTCTTGCGCTTCAAGATGATAGACTCCTCAACACACAATCACTCTCTCACAGATTTGGCTATGGTGGAAGAGATTGATTTGGTGGAAAGCAACTTGGGGAGGCTAGAGATCAAGATTCATATGGTTGGAATGGAATGGCATGATCTCAACACATGAGTAGGTGGCTCACTCTCAGAAAATCAGTTGGTATGAGTGGGGATCTGTTCTGAGTGCTTCTCTTTCGAGTGGGTGGTGGTGAAGGGGTATATATAGGCATCTCCAAAAATCCAACCGTTACACCTAAAGCGACCAACTCGGTGACACCGATGTGTGAATCTCGGTGGTACCGAGTTGCTCCAAAGGTAGCAACTTTTGAATCTCGGTGAGACCGATATATAATTCTCGGTGGTACCGATCAGGTGACCAACGGTCAGATTGCGCAATCTCGGTGACGCCGATTCTCACATCTCGATGGTACCGATTCTCGACCATGGCTTACCAGAGAGTTGGTCCGGAAACTCGGTGGCGCCGATCCACAATTCTCGGTGGTACCAATTTCTGTGAATGGCTATCCAAAGAGTTGGTCCAGAAACTCGGTGAGACCGACTGGCAAATCTCGGCGGTACCGAAGACTGAAAATAGCTAAACAGAGAGTTGGCAACTGAACTCGGTGGCACCGATGCAGAATCGGTTGCACCGATGTGCTAGGGTTTGGCATGGGTCTGTCTGAGTTTGGGAATCGGTGGCACCGAGTGGAAAGTGTTGGTTGCACTGATTTTGGATATTTGACTTTGGACAGACTTTTGTGGAAGAGCTTGTTGGTGTTTTTGGTGAATATCACTTGTGCACGTATGAGCATTTTGTTCACCAATAGTTCCTTACCCCCTTTTAATAGTATTGGCTTTCCTATGGACTCAAAGTGATTTCTCACAAAGTAAAATGTAGAGTTCTCTTGCTTGAAGCTTTGCCAATCTATTTCCTTTCATCTTGGGGTTATCCACAATCCTTTTGCCATCCCTATCATTGAACTTTTCCTGAAATGTGCTTAGTGGAAACATTAGTTCAATGACATATATGTTGTTATTAATTACCAAAACCACCAAGGGAGCAAATGTGCTTTCAATCTCCCCCTTTTTGGTAATTGATGACAACATATAGATCAAAGCTTCGACATATGATATAATCAATGAATATAATCGTCGCTTTGAGAAGTATGTGATAAGGAAGAGCTCCCCCCTAAATTTGTGCATTATTTTAAATTTGCGTTTGAATGCAAATGCACAATCGATTAGGTACATGGGCCACTCTTCCATGTCACATACTACTTGGTGGTGTGCGAGAATAATAAGAATGAATATCATAGCACAACACAATCAAGTAAAGGTGAATGATCATCTCATAAGCATCATAATGATAGGAAATAGTAGCAACACACATTAAGCGTATGATCAAACACCACATAGTTCAACACAAGCAATCAAAAGATCAAATGTTTTGTAAAGCGATAAAAACCAAACGCTCTCTCACTCGAAGCCTAAAGATCTATATACACTTCTCCCCCTTTGGCAACAAGTTACCAAAAAGTTCAAAGGTGTATACCTAAACGCTCTTCTGGGGCTGATCTCCTCCGGTAGCTGGTGAAGGAGTAGAGAGAACTGCGTCGGCAAAGACCTCTGCTGATGTCATGGATGGAGTTGGAGTAGCAACGGGAGGTACTGGAGCTGATGGAACTGAGGAAGCTGTAGCAGGTGCTGATGAAGGAGGCCTCAAATCTGGAGCTGGCACTGTGGCTGATCTGGCCTGGGTAGTAAAGTGAGTGCCTGGCCTGAGAGGAGAGTCATCCTCATCATCTGAAGTGTCGGGACTGGGCACGCTGTCAACTTCCTTCTTCAGCTCATTCACTGTCTTTGTCAACCCATCCACTTTGTCACTTAGGGTCTTGATCCTATTCTCAAAGATCCTCACAAGACTATTCTGATTCCCCAGTATGTCCTTGATGTCCTTCTGCATGCCCTGAACGGTAGAGATCAAAAGATCCATTTGCTCATTCCTGGATCTAGGGACTGGAGCACTAGTGGCTCTAGCTGCCTCTGCCTCTGCCTGTGCTGCAGCTGATGTGGGATGATCTGGGTCCATCACCACAACATTGTCCTCAAGATCTGGCTATAGGGGCAAATGGGGCCTGTCAAGAGCAAAGATGTGCTTCTCCATCTTGGAGTTGATGAGCATCTGAATGTAGGGTGCATAACAGCATGAGCGCTTCTGATCAGCAGCAACCCTCTTCACAGTCTCTACAATCAAGTCCATCACCCGTATCCTGGTGTGTCTATCAAGATGGATCAGCATGTTGATGGAATAGCCTCGAATCATCTTCTCATCTCCAGACTTAGGCATCAAGGTGTGCCTCAAGATGGTGTTCATGGTGCGGAGGCCAGCCTGGAGGAAGTAAATGGATCCTAACTTGTGAGATTTCAAGTTGACAGCAGGGATCTCATTGTACATGTTCTTCATAGAATCATGGCTCTCCTTGGATTCAGAATAGACATCCAAGTCACCATCTTCCACATCTGGGACTCCTAAGATAGCAGCCCATTCATCAACAGTAGATTCATATCTTGCTCCTTCAGTCATCCACACAATCCTACCATCTCCATAGAAATGAGCAGTGGAGTAGAGTTGCATGATCATCTCGTCGTTCCATGCAATGAGTTCTTTGCCAACAAATTCATCTAGGCCAATGCAATGAAAATTGTCTTGAACATTTGGAAAGTAATCTTCATTTGCCTTGATATACTTCCAGTCAACGTATCTCATGTCACTCACAGCTGGGCTCTTGTCAAGCAAGATTGTCTCATAGAAATCTTGTTGCTCCTTGGTGTAGAACCTGTAGTCCACAGCTGTTTTCCTTCTCTGGGCATATGGATCAATAGCTCTCCATGCCCTTAAACCAGAATCCTTCCTCTTCTTCATATCTTCAGCAGTTAGATGGCTGGCATTATGCTCTGGAAGGTGTAGTCTGAGCTTCATCAAAGCAGTGATACCATCATCATCCTCAGCTTCCCTGAAAGTGGAGATCTTGTTCTTGGAAGAAGCTGGGATCTCTCTGGAGAACCTTTTGGGTTTGTCAGCAGCAACAACCTTCTTAGGAGCAGATTTGGTGCTCTTGGAAGTGTTAGTCTTGGGCATAGCATCTTCCATAAGCTTCTTCTTCTTCTTGGGAGGAGCCTTTGCAGCTGGCTCTACCTCCTCTTCTGCAGCAGCTGCCTCCTCTGGATCCTCAAACATAGAGGTAGGCCTGCCAACAACATGGATAATCCTCTTCCTGGATTTCTTCTTCTCACCAGACTTCTTGGGCATAGACTTCCTGGGAGGCTCAATAGTCATGGTTGCTCTGGAGCTCTCACGTGCTCTCACTGTCTCAGAGCTAGCATACTCCTTTCTGATAGCTTTCTTCTTCTTGGAAGAAGTGGCAGCAACATCTTTCTTAGGCAGCTCAGCACGGATGAAGTCCTCATCCTCTTCATCAGAATTGAGCTTCCTCCTAGTCCTTGTAGCAGCCTTGGGCAGATCAGGAGAACTAGGCACATCATCAAAACTCTCCTCAGGACTAGTGCCTGAACTCATGACAATATTCTCCTCTCTGAAATTGTTCTCACTGTCATCTGAAGCAAACATCTCTGACCCTGTGAAAAGAATATAGAGGAGCAGAGGGGTTGAGCATCACAAAGCATAGAGATTTTAAAAAATTTGAACAAGGAAGACATTAGTTTTAGCTTTTTGCAGAAGGTATTTCGGTGTCACCGAGTGGTATTTTTCAGAGTCACCGAGACAGACCATATGCATCAACAGAGACTTGGCAGCCTTTTCGGTGGAACCAAAAAGTTTGCTTCAGTCTCACCGATATGGTTCTCAGTAACCCTAAAACACGATCGGTGGAACCGATTTTTTCAACTCGGTGGTACCGAGATGCAATCTGCGGACAGCTGACCCTAAAATCTTCATTGTTCGCTAATCTATGAGAACTCTGGTGGATAGGGAGAATTTCACACAGTGGCTTATAGATAAGAACTTCTCAATGCGCTAGAATTAGACGATGGAGCGCAAGAGAGGATCGGATCCGTACCCTAGCTTGGTGACGGTCCGCTACGGCGAAGACGGTGGCGAAGATGCCCGTCGACGGCGAGGATCCCAACGGCGGAGGAGCACGGGGAGACAAGGGCGACGACCGGAGGGGGTTCCTTTTTGGCAGCTTAGGGTTTTGGAGCGCGACGGTTTGAGGAGTGAATTTCAAAGCGTCGGGTCCACAGCATATATACCCCTTGCTGTCGGTGACACCGGTTCGAAATTTCCGGTGTCACTGAGTTTCTCAACTGTCAGCTGACAGGGAAACTCGGTGTAACCGAGAATAAGGAATCGGTGTTACCGAGATGGAAAACCAGATCAACCCTTGGCAATCGGTGAAACCGAGAAATGTTTATTGGTCACACCGAGTTGCACTTGGGAGGTTTTGGAGTGCAGCCCTTTTCGACACGGAACTCCGAGTGCATCTCACACAGAGGGATCGAGAAGTGCTTGATCAAGTTTTGTGATGCAGCAAGAAAAGAATATGAGGTGAGAAAGCATAGATAGCTAGAGAGTGGTCCTAGGCATTCTTGTCCATCCAATTGGCAAAAGAGAAAACAAAAGCCAAATAGCAACAATTGGATGTCCTCGAATGGATAAATAAATGCAGACCAACATGCTCACACAAAAGGATGTCAAATGAAATCATGGCAAACATGCATATACATGCTAGCATCTATCAAGCATTTTGGCGATGACGGAGTCATCTATATATGAGTATATTGACTTACGAGCCAAGTAAGAATACTTGATCATAGGTCATACTCATCGTTTAAGCACAAGTGGGGTTACCACTTTTACATAAAGCATTTAATGTTGTCACATTCTAAGAGATGCTTTAACTCAAGTCTTAGAGTAAAGCTCCCCCTTGATGTGACATCCCCCCATAGGAGGGATAAACTAACCTTGGGTTTTGTCGATGAAGACTTCATGTAGGTGAAGTAGTGGTGGATGCTCAAAGTTGATGAAGATCACCATGAGTTGGGAGCATCCTTGTTGTTTCCTTACTCTTCTCACCTACATGGGTTAGTCCCAACACACAAGAGACAAATACAAGGATATCTATGGACATGGAGTGCAAAGCAAGTGTGATGATGTCCATTGATTTGTTGATTACCTTGTCCCTTGCTTACCTTTGAGGGAATGTATGACTCCTTGAACCATTGCATAGAGTTGATGTTGATTGCAAATCGTTCTTGCCAATAATGAATGTGAGTGAATTTCATTGGTGGAGTCATCCCTCAAGAACTTTCTAGTTCTTCTTCTTGGGAACCCACATCAACTTGATGGGGATCCTTGGTGTTGAAGTAGCCCTTGCAGAAGTTGAGCTTGAAGTAGCCTTGGGAACCCACTCCACCAAAGCTTGGGATTCATCTTCATATGAGTCAATGTCCTCTTGAAGCTTGTTCTTGCCCTTGAGCTTGTGGTCTTGTGGTGGAAGGTCATCTTGAGTGGTTGTTCCCTTGGGGAGAGTATTTTCATACTTCTCCTTTTGAGGAACAAACTTGGGCTTGGGGTATTGACCTTCTTCCCATTCAACTCCATTAGCGTTGAAGTAGCCAATGCCATGGTTCTTCCGGTATCCTCCGTGCTTGCGTACAATTTTCTCAAATTGCTTACACCCAGCAAGACTCTTGTCGATACCTTTCTCTATAATTCCTTTCAATAAAGCATTTTCTTGCTCAAGTGTAACTTGGCTAAGAGAATCATCATTAGTGGAATCAATAGAACTACTAGAAGCAACATCATTGGGTTTAGCAGTTTTATTGTTGCTACTAGATGAAGAACCTTTCTTGCCTTTGTTACTAGTTTGCTTAGACTTAACTTGAGGCATGAATGTAGACAAGAGTAATCGTTTGGCTAGATAAGATGAAGTCTTCTTTCGGAGATCGTCATTGATAGCTTTAAGAATCTCATGCTCTTGCTCCAAGGTGAGCTTCTCGAAGCGTAGCTTCTCATGAGTTCTTACAAGCTCTCTATGATCTTCGAGAGTAGATTCATGGGCTAACTTAAGAGTGTTTAATTCTTTAGTTAGTTGTTCTATTTTCATCTTATCATCATCAAATGACTTATCTTGCCTAGCATGAGAATTATCAAGTTCATTTTGACTAATCTCACTAGTTTCATCAAAGTGCAAGTCATCATCACAAAGCAAATCATCTTCATCACTATTGAAATCAAGATACTCGGGGTGTGATACCTTGGGGCCTTTAGCCATGAAGCAACTTCCAGTCCCTTCATTTGGTGAGTCAAATAGATCATAGGAGTTGGTAGTCACTAGTGCAAGTCCGGCAACACCTTCATCTTCACTATAGTCGGAGTTGGAGTGATAGCTTCTCTCGGAGTCGTTGTCGGAGTCGGAGCCGGAAACCCATTCACCAACATGAGCTTGATGTCTTCTTCTTGTGTAGCTCTTGGTGTACTTGTCCTTCTTCTCCGAATCCCTACTTCTCCTTGAGGGTCTTCGTTCATAACGATCATCTCTACTCCTTCTCTCTCTTTGAGGTGATTCATTCCTTGAGCTTCGTCTTCTAGGTGACTCTTCTCTTCGTTTGTAGGGAGCTGTGCACTCATTGGAGTAGTGTCCGGGCTTCCCACAATTATAGCAGTTGCGGTCACGACTTGACGAACGCTTCTCTTCATATCTTGAGTTGGAGCTTCGTTCTTTGCCTCTATTCTTGTAGAACTTGTTGAATTTCTTGACCATGAGGCTTATCTCTTCATTGGTGACAAGGTTGTCGCTTGAAGTTGTGGGAGCATCACTTGTGGCTTTGTAAGCACCGCTAGACTTGTTGTGAAGCTCTTCTTTGTCTTTGAGTGTCATCTCATGAGAAACAATCCTTCCAATGACTTCCGTAGGCTTGAGATCTTTGTAGTTGGGAATCATTTGGATCAATGTGCACACGATGTCGTATCTCTCATCCAAAGCTCGAAGTGTCTTCTTGATGATGAATTTGTCGGTCATTTCTTCGCTTCCTAAGCCGGCAATCTCATTGGTGATGAGAGCTAGCCTAGAGTACATATCCGCGACTCCTTCACCATCCTTCATCTTGAACTTGTCAAGCTGACTTTGAAGAACATCCAACTTGGATTCTCTCACGGACTCGGTTCCTTCATGCATATCAACCAAAGTATCCCAAATCTCTTTTGTATTCTCGAGACGGCTGATTTTGTTGAATTCTTTGGGGCATAGGCAGTTGAAGAGAATGTCGCATGCTTGAGCGTTGTATTTCAACATCTTCAATTCATCCGCGGTCGCTTCACGATCCGGTTCCTTTCCATCACCAAAGAATTCACCTTGCATGCCAACACGAACAACAGCCCATATGACGGGGTTATGACCAAGGATATGCATTTTCATTTTGTGCTTCCAACTAGCAAAATTTGTGCCATTAAAGTACGGACCTCTACGGTGATAATTTCCCTCACTAGACGCCATACTCTCCTAGGTTGTGAAACCAATGCAATGGAAACCAAAGCTCTGATACCACTTGTAGGACATAAAGTATGTCTAGAGGGGGGGGGTGATTAGACTACTTGACCAAATAAAAATCTACTTTTTCCCAATTTTAAGTGTTGGCAGATTTTAGCATTCATAGCAAGTCAAGGACATCCTACACATGCATGTCTAAGAGTATAGCAGCGGAAAGTAAAGACAAGCATGAGTAGTAAAGGAAGGGTAGGAAGATCAAACGATTTGTAGACACGAAGATTTTTCCCGTGGTTTCGATAGGTGGTGCTATCGTACGTCCACGTTTATGGAGTCTTCAACCCACGGAGGGTAACGGTCGCGAGAGTCCACGGAGGGCTCCACCCATAAGGGTCCATGAAGTAGCAACATTGACTATTCCATAACGGCTTTCGTCCACGAAGGACTAGCCTCACTATGGGTAGATCTTCACGAAGTAGGCGATCTCCTTGCCCGTACAAACTTCTTGGTTCAACTCCACAACACGAAGTAGGAGGCTCCCAAGCGACACCTAACCAATCTAGGAGGCACCACCCTCCAAAAGGTAATAGTCTCGGCAATGTCGATGAACTCCTTGCTCTTGTGCTTCAAGATGATAGACTCCTCAACACACAATCACTCTCTCACAAATTTGGCTATGGTGGAAGAGATTGATTTGGTGGAAAGCAACTTGGGGAGGCTAGAGATCAAGATTCATATGGTTGGAATGGAATGGCATGATCTCAACACATGAGTAGGTGGCTCACTCTCAGAAAATCAGTTGGTATGAGTGGGGATCTGTTCTGAGTGCTTCTCTTTCGAGTGGGTGGTGGTGAAGGGGTATATATAGGCATCTCCAAAAATCCAACCGTTACACCTAAAGTGACCAACTCGGTGACACCGATGTGTGAATCTCGGTGGTACCGAGTTGCTCCAAAGGTAGCAACTTTTGAATCTCGGTGAGACCGATATATAATTCTCGGTGGTACCGATCAGGTGACCAACGGTCAGATTGCGCAATCTCGGTGACGCCGATTCTCACATCTCGGTGGTACCGATTCTCGACCATGGCTTACCAGAGAGTTGGTCCAGAAACTCGGTGGCGCCGATCCACAATTCTTGGTGGTATCGATTTCTGTGAATGGCTATCCAGAGAGTTGGTCCAGAAACTCGGTGAGACCGACTGGCAAATCTCGGCGGTACCGAAGACTGAAAATAGCTAAACAAAGAGTTGGCAACTGAATTCGGTGGCACCGATGCAGAATCGGTTGCACCGATGTGCTAGGGTTTGGCATGGGTCTGTCTGAGTTTGGGAATCGGTGGCACCGAGTGGAAAGTGTTGGTTGCACCGATTTTGGATATTTGACTTTGGACAGACTTTTGTGAAAGAGCTTGTGGTTGTTTTTGGTGACTATCACTTGTGCACATATGAGCATTTTGTTCACCAACAGTACCTTACCCCCTTTTAATAGTATTGGCTTTCCTATGGACTCAAAGTGATTTCTCACAAAGTAAAATGTAGAGTCCTCTTGCTTGAAGCTTTGCCAATCTATTTCCTTGCATCTTGGGGTTATCCACAATCCTTTTGCCATCCCTATCATTGAACTTTTCCTGAAATGTTCTTAGTGGAAACATTAGTTCAATGACATATATGTTGTTATTAATTACCAAAACCACCAAGGGAGCAAATGTGCTTTCATAGGCGCCTGTCGTTTCTGCTTCAACTGGTTCTACAACCTCATTTGTAGGTGGTTCCTCAGTCCATCTTCTCCGCGAGAGCTAAGCTGCAAGGCTTGTCTTCCTATTGGATTGTGGAGGTGGCCTAACCTCTATGTGACGTGGTTGACTCTTTGCACAATTGTCTACTACAGGCTGGGAGCCTTTTCGAGCGTGCGGAGGCTGCTACGGGTAGGCTCTCTATTGAGCCGGTTGTGGAGAAGTCACTTCCTAGGTCGCCTCCTCCGTGTGAGATTGATATTGACTTCATGGATAGCAACGATGCAGAGCTCGACGGGTGCTTCTCCCCTCGTGCTACTACCGCTTCGTCGACGTTGCCTACCTTTCCCTCTGTGGACGAGGCCTCTATCATGACTCCAACACCGGTGTTATAGATCATGCCTGAGGCCTCTATCATGACTCCTCTGTCTGAGCTCGATATTGACTTCGTGGATGGCAAAGATGCAGAGCTCTACGGTTGCTTCTCCCCTCATGCTACTACCGATTTGTCGACATTGCCTACCTTCCCCTCTATGGACGAGGCCTCTATCATGACTCCAGCACCGATGTTATAGATCATGCCTGAGCTTCATAAGCTGTGTGGAGAGCCAGTTTCGCCTCTGTCGGAGATGCATCTAAAGATGGGATCTCTTGCAGCTTCAACAGTGGCTTTTACGCTCACTCCACAACCCCTGGAGTCTAGTCAGGCGTTCTCTGATCTGTCGAGTACTGCTCATGAAGTTGCCACACTCTCGTCTGAGTTCGTTCGCTAGGTGGTTCCTGTAGACGACGATGTTGTTTCAGCCAAAGCATCGGTGCCGGACCTAGGTGAGATATTTTCCATCAAGCTTAATGATTTCTCACAAACTTGGTTCCTAACATGAGCAAGGCAATAGGACGTCCTTGAGGGAAATCAATCCTCCAAAGGGAGAAATCGAGTGCAGGAGGCCCCATGATGCACCTCTTTGAGATGCAAACGTGGGCTTGGTTCTGTCGGTCGTCTTCATTGAGGTTTTGTTTTTATGTTATGGTGAGCCATTGGAGTTTCATCTGTGATGTTAAGACCCAAGAGTTTGGGGTTGTGGATGTATTGCATTGGGTGTGCCGGTTGGTCGATCTCTGTTGTCCCGTGGCTTCATTGTTTGGAAGTAGTTCGCATGCGGGGTCTTATTTGTAACCTTTTTTTCTGGTTTGTCGTTAATTAACTAGACAACCCTCTTATTCTTAATTAACCAATGAGGCAAATCTTTTGCCTCCATTTTGGGAAAAAATAATATTCAGCATGGTATTGCTGAAGTCTTGAGACTGATCATCGAACATGTAGCAGATGGAATGAATATAGCCGTGTGCATTGCTCGATGCAGAAGCCGGGGGTTATCCTCCTTTTCGGAAAAAATGAGATGGAAAGAAGAAGATGAACAAAGACATAACCCTTTACGTACACATTAACCCACTACATGGCCCATATTGCTAGAAATTTCCTTCCAAACACCTTCTGTTCTCAAAGCTCTATCGTCTCATTATCCATAATTTTAAGCATACATGCTTATGCTTCTCTGTCAGGATGAAATTGGAAATAGTTCGTTCATGTAATTCATCGCTATCAATGTGAAGATATGAAACAAGTAACAATAAGAGAAAAACAACGAGCATCATTTCGACCGCCCGACATTGCTCAAAACAGTACACAATTTAAAGGGTAAAATCTATTTTAAAGCTTGAACTTGTAGGGGTAGTCTAAATCGAACCCAACCTTCCTATCCCCGAATATGGCACCATGAATTTGGCACCATAAAACTTGCCGATCTTGGTCGATCCCCGATCGTTAGTTGTCAAAATGTTGAGCATGGGATTGCTAAATGGATGTGTAGTAGATGGAAAGAGGAAGACGGAAGAAGAAAGAACCCTTCACACATACACATTAACCCACTACATGGCCCCATATTGCTAGAAATTTCCTTCCCGGCACCTTCTCTTCTCAAAGCTCTATCGTCTCCTTATCCATAATGTTAAGCATATATGCTTATGCTTCTCTGTCAGAACGAAATTGTCGTTCATGTACCTCATGGCTATCAATGTAGAGTACAATCAGGGGCGGATCCAGCCCGGCGGGCCGCCTGGGCCCTCTTTGTACGCTGTAGCATTTGCTACAGTATTTCGCTACAGTTTACACACGATTTGGGCCTCATGCCCCGGGCCTCCCCCCCGGCCTGGGGCCTAGATCCGCCCCTGAGTACAATGACTTTGACAGTCATGGAAGTGAATGTGAGAAAATTCACATATGTATCTGTATGTATATATACACGAGTGCATGGTGGCCTGATGAAAAGAGCACTTAATTTTGTCGGTAAAAAATAAAAGGACAGCTAGCAGCATAGTTTGGTTTTGACTACCAAATTAAAGCAAGTGTAGTACGTGTCCTCAAGAGACCAAATTAATGCTATAATCAAGAACCCTATATGTGTGTTGACAGGCGATGGGTGTTCATGTGTACCTTCAGCAAGCAAATATGTGGTACAAATAACTAAATTATGCTGACAGCTGCATGTGCTCTCGAAACCACAGAAGTGCATTTGTGCCCATGTTTTATAAATTGTAACCGAGACATCCTACCTTTCTATCTTTCGGAAGACAATAAGCGTTTAGTATGCATCATTGTGGCTTGCAGACTGGCCATGCACGTGCTTGCCCAGAGACTTTCCAGAGCATTGCTGGAATGGAGGGCACCGGAATGAGTGATATATCTTGGTGGAGCAAAGAAAGAGAGGGATGCTGCATGGGTACATGATATTGAATGTCATACAGGTCAAGGCGCAAAGCTGGCTCGGGCCGTAGGTGTCTGTGTGACCGGCTGAGTTGGATTCCTCTCGTCGTACTGGGACATTTTCCGAGATTAGAACTCCCCAGTCCTTAGATTCGCTCATGGTTCATTCCCCGTTCTCTGTTAGCACTAATTCCCCAATGAAGACATACATATATCGCCAATGGCAAGAAGCACAAGTGTGGCATTCCTTGCCTAGTTACTAACGAGGGGTCGATTTCAGAGGCGGTGGACCTCCAAAATCACATTTACTCCTACTATACGCAGATGCTTGGGAACTAGTCACCGAAGCGGAGAATGATGATGTGATCCTTTCTTTCTCCATGGATGAAACTGAACTAGCCCTCAAATAAATGAAATGGGCATCATGGCCAGACGGTTTCCGGTTGTGTTTTTCAAAAATTCTGGTCTTCTATTAAGCACGAGGCGGGCGTGATCATTAATGGTTTTGCTCTCAGGACGCAGTAGACATTTTATGTTTGAATTTTGCAATTTTGGCTCTCATAGCTAATGTTTAAGGTGATGGATACATTCAATAATTCAGCGCAATAACTCTGATTAATGTCATCTTCAAGTTGTCCGCCAAGTTATTTGTCTGCAACTAGACTCTCTCTGATTGCGCATAAGATTGTTAAATTTTGCTAATCGGCTTCCATCTAGAGGATGTTAGATAATCTTGTCTAGAGTTACGTTGTAATAGTACATGTCCGTGCTGTCCTGGGTGTATAGTCCTAGTAGCAGTCAGCTTCGGTTGAGTTAGTACGTAGGAAAGTAGTATACGGTGCTAGTTGTGTTTGATTAGGATTAGTACTAGGGCCATCAAGCTGGCCGGTGATTCGGATAGGTGTATTCACTACGGGAAAACGACGAGCTGCCGTGTGGGCCGCTCTTTGCCGTGTGCCCAGAAGCTCGGAACACGGCAAAGCCAGTCTATGCCGTGCAGGTACAAAAAGGAGCACGGCGAAAATAGAGAACACGACAAAGACAAAATAAAGAACACGGCAAAGACATGGACACGGCAAAACACAGACAGGGCACACGGCAAAGCAGAAAAGCACGGCAAATTCGGAGGTGGCACATGGCAAAGCTCAGCGGCACGGCAAAAATTCGTGACACGTGGCTTTCGTGTCCTCTTTTGACGGGGCGTTATAACGGCTGATCTTTGCCGTGTGCACAGGAAAAGAACACGGCGATGTGCACCTTTGCCGTGTGGATCGCAAAGACACACGGCAAACGTCTGTCTTTGCCGTGTTCCTTTGTCCGCCGACACGGCAAAGATTGCTTTCCCATCTTTTCAATTCCCGCCTTTCTCTTCCCGTCGATTTTTCCCGCCATTGCAGCCATCGCGTCCCTATATATAGCCATGTGTGTCTCGGCTCGAACACAAAACTCACCCAACCCAGCAATTCTCCCCCGCCATCACCGCCGAAGCCCCTCCGATTCCCTTCTTCCGTCGAGATGCCTCTTCGTCTCCGCGCCAACCAGAGCTCCACGTCCGAACAAATAATTGATACTTGCATCGATTTTGACAAATTTTATATGGTTTTTTATCATAATCTTGAAAGGATTCTGTTGCTATACTATGTTTTCAAATTTGAACAAACTAAAATAATGTTTGCTTCAGATTTACAGAAAAAACCCTTTTGTTTTGACTTTTTTGTATATTTTTCATTTCTTGGCCAAACGAAACAAATTTTATATCTACATCTGTCAGATTATTTCTAGGATTGTGGTGGCAGGTGTAAAGACCCGGCACGCGGCTCTGGAGTGCGACCCCCTTCACGGGTCAACGGGGCTAGGGTTAGGTCGGCCGGGGCCCTTCGAGGGGTAGCAATGCCACCAAAGCATCGCTTCGGGTCCTCATACATGTCTTAAATTATGGTGGGATGTTTGAACAGGCAATACGTGGCTCCGGAGTGTGGCCCCCCTCACGGGCGGCGATACCACCAAAGTAACGTTCTGCGGTTCTGGTGTTCCGTGAATTTTCCTGAACACTCAGAGCGTGATCAATTCATGAAAATTTATGATAAGCTGGGCTCAAATTTTGATTTAAAATGTTCCTATGGGCTAACCTAGCACAACCAGGTAGAAAAGTCCATTGGTCCAACGCCATCCGTCGAAAGTCAGAGGGGGTAGATCTCCGGGTCAACCGAGCCAGGGTTAGGCCGCTCGGGGGCCTTCGGGGGGTAGCAAACCCACCAAAACTTGTATTGGGTCCTCATACATGTCTGACAGTGCGGTGGGAGGTTGAAACACCCAGCACGCAGCTCCGGAGTGTGACCCCCTTCATGGACGGCACTACCGCCAGCACTTAGAGGGGGAAACTGCCACAGATTGTAGCTCGGAGGGAATCTTGTGATAGTCTGGGCTCAAAATTTGTTTTAAAATGTTCCTATGGGCTAAACTAGCACCACCAGGTAGAAAAGTCCATTGGTCTAGCGCCGTCCGATGAAATTCCAAGGGGGTAGCTTTCCCAGTCAACCGGGCCAGGGTTATGCCGCTCCGGGGTCTTCGGAGGGTAGCAATGCCACCAAAACTTGCATTGGGTCCTCATACATGTCTGAGAGTGTGGTGGGAGGTTCAAACACCCAGCACGCAGCTCCGGAGTGTGACCCCCTTCACGGACGGCACTACCGCCAGCACTTAGAGGGGGAAACTGCGACGGAGGTTCAATCCGGAGGGATTCTTGTGATAGGCTGGGCTCAAAATTTGATTTAAAATGTTCCTCTGGGCTAACCTAGCACAACCAGGTAGAAAAGTCCATTGGTCCAACGCCATCCGTCGAAAGTCAGAGGGGGTAGATCTCCGGGTCAACCGAGCCAGGGTTAGGCCGCTCGGGGGCCTTCGGGGGGTAGCAAACCCACCAAAACTTGTATTGGGTCCTCATACATGTCTGACAGTGCGGTGGGAGGTTGAAACACCCAGCACGCAGCTCCGGAGTGTGACCCCCTTCATGGACGGCACTACCGCCAGCACTTAGAGGGGGAAACTGCCACAGATTGTAGCTCGGAGGGAATCTTGTGATAGTCTGGGCTCAAAATTTGTTTTAAAATGTTCCTATGGGCTAACCTAGCACCACCAGGTAGAAAAGTCCATTGGTCTAGCGCCGTCCGGTGAAAGTCAAAGGGGGTAGCTTTCCCGGTCAACCGGGCCAGGGTTATGCCGCTCCGGGGTCTTCGGAGGGTAGCAATGCCACCAAAACTTGCATTGGGTCCTATCACATGTGTTGACACCTGATTTTGGCACGATGCAAAATGCAGTAAAGGTGGACTCAAGCGAAAAGTGAAGATCCAAACAGAGGTTGAAGATGACCCGGCAAGGAGGAATGCCTTGTGTGTATCAAACGTCGCAACGTAACTGGGTGACTATAAAGGTGCTCTACAGGTATCTCCGAGAGTGTCTGTTGAGTGGGTATGGATCAAGACTGGGATTTGTTACTCCGTGTGACGGAGAGGTATCTCAGGGCCCACTCGGTAATACAACATCACAACAAGCCTTGCAAGCAATGTGACTAAAGTGTTAGCTACGGGATCTTGTATTATGGAATGAGTAAAGAGACTTGCCGGTAACGAGATTGAACTAGGTATAGAGATACCGACGATCGAATCTCGGGCAAGTAACATACCGAAGAACAAAGGGAACAGCATACGGGATTAAGTGAATCCTTAACATAGAGGTTAAACCGATAAAGATCTTCGTAGAATATGTGGGAACCAATATGGGCATCCAGGTCCCGCTATTGGTTATTGGCCGTAGAGGTGTCTCGGTCATGTCTACATAGTTCTCGAACCCGCAGGGTCTGCACACTTAAGGTTCGGTGACGTTTCGGTATAGTAGAGTTATGTATGGTGGTGATCGAAGGTTGTTCGGATTCCCGGATGAGATCCCAGACATCACGAGGAGCTCCGGAATGGTCCGGAGGTAAAGATTGATATATAGGAAGTCCCGTTTTGGTCACCGGAAAAGTTTCGGATATTTCGGTAGTGTACCGGGAGTGCCGGGAGGGGTACCGGGGACCATCGGGAGGGTTATTTCGACCCAAGGGGCCTCATGGGCTGTGGGAGGAGTCAAGCCAGCCCTTAGTGGGCTGGCCAAGCCCCCCACTAAGGCCCATGTGGCTGGAGGTGGAAAAAAACCCAAAGGTGGAAAGGTGGAAAGTGTTTCCAAGTGGAGAGGAGGAATCCTACTCCTAGTAGGATTGGAGTAGGACTCCTCCACCTCCAATTTCGGCCAGCCCTTGAGGGTTTGAGGCTGCCTCCTCCAGAGCGGTACTACCGCTTGCCATATGCGCGCGTTAGCTTTATGGGAAAATAAAGAAATAAAGAAAAGTGAAAATAATACAAAAATAAACATTTATAAAATATAAACCTTAATAAAATTTTAATAAAGAAACAAGGAAAACCTTCAAAAAAAATGAAAAACAGCCCTTTGCCGTGTGCGTTTATCCAAAGCACACGGCAATGGTCGCTTTGCCGTGTCTTTTTATCCAAAGCACACGGCAATGATCACTTTGCCGTGTTCAGCCGGGATACACACGGCGAAGGTTGCTTGGCCGTGTTTAACAGGTAAGGCACACGGCAAAGTGGACTGCTTTAGGCCCACTTAGGGTTCCGACCAGCCAGTCCGACTCAGACAAAAAAAATAAAAATCCCCCACGCCAGCTCCCGACCGGGCCGCCGCCGCCCCCTCCACTGCCGTCGCCGCCCCTAGCCTCCACTGCCGCCCACCCGGTCGCCCCTTGCCTCCACCGCCGCCGCCCATTTGCTCCCCTCGAGCCGCCGCCCCCAGGCCCCACGGCGCTGCCGCCCCGTTCTCCTCCACTGGCTGCCGCTCGCCCCCACGACCAGCCCGCGACGGCATGACCGAGCGCCGCCGTCGGCTCGTCGCACGGTAGGCGCGGGCGGCCCGCTGCCACCTACCGTCCCGGGCGGCCCACCGCCACGACCGTCCGCCGCCACGACCGGGCACTGCAGGTATGTCCTCAGTCCTCTCCTATCCCATATTACTCTGCATGTACTCTGCTCTACATGTGGGATTTATTTGTTGTGTGCCATCCATCAATCAAGCCTGCAGATTTTATTTTCTTGCTTCAGCAAAAATTGTTTGTGTGCTAGCTGTTCATACTGGACGCCATTCAAGAGTTTTATTTGTGGTGGAGGAACAGACTGAGGTTTACTTCGCAGTAGCAGTACCAGTGTATCATATTTCTATCTAGTCCTCTCCTATCCCATATTACTTGTCTCAAATTTATTAAAATGTTCGATAAGGCTAGTTAGAAATATTTTGGGGGTGGGGAAATAGATAGGAATAATTTGGAGGAGCGCAGAAATATTTATAACCGTATTACTTGTCGCAGATTGAGAGCGGGGCTATCGTCGGAGTGCATTTTGGAGGAGCGCCACTCATCCTCTTCGGCGATCGATCACGCTTCGAGGGTAAGCCCTCGAACTAATACCGGATGCAATTATTGTGAAATATAGATTGAAAGCATTGTATGTATATTTTGGCACTGATTAAAGGATGGAGAATCGCGAGTGGATGTACACAGGCAGAACTAGTAAGTGGGACTTTACAGATGAATGGAGAGACAAGACCAAGCAGTTTGTGGAAAGTGCGTTTGCAGACCCAAGCAGGCCCGCAAAAATATTCTGCCCCTGCAAGAAATGCCATAACGAGAAACGACAGACTCAGGATGAAGTGAGTAAACACCTGATCAAGAATGGGGAGCCGGAGCAAAGCACAAAGAAGTTCTACGAGACTTTGTTTGCTGCGAGGAATGGGCGCTTATGGATTGGTGACGGCTCCATCGACCCTATGACCATTCCTAGTCTCTCCCAGCTCCGAAAGGGCAGGACGAGCTCCCAGCCTGCTATAGAGACCCGCCCACGGCTTGGGGTCATAGCTATAGATGAGATCCGGGTATGTTCTTTTTTCTCCCCAATCTACACTCCATTTCATATTTTCTGTTGCAACAATCATGATAGAACGAATGGCACAACGTAGAATGAGGTGGCCCAAGAAAGGAGACGGCGCGAGGAGGTGGAGGCTCTGGTGAGCCAGCAGCAGCAGCAGCTGGCCCAGCAGCAGCAGATGATGGAGTGGATGAGAGCCCAGATGGTTTCCTTGATGCCGAATGGCGGGACTGTTCCTCCTCCTCCTTTCACCTTCCCGTGGGTAAGTAGTCATGCGTCTAAGTGTCAATACATATGCCATTTTACTGTCTTGCACCTATTGTCAAATAATGCTCACCATTTTGATTGTTGTAGTCACAGAGTTCGGTGGGCGGCTCCAACAATGCGTCCCAAGGTCAATTGGAAAGCCCGTTGACGCCTCCTATGCCGGGTCAGCAAAGCAGGAACAATCCGAACGCCCGCGCGTTGTTCCAGGTTAGTTCTCCAAAATTTGTGACTCACGTGCTTCTAAGTTTAGCCTCACTCACTTTAGTCTTTGAACTTGTCCAAACCATATGACTTGTCAATCTCATTTTTTTTTGCTTTGGAACTTGTAGGATGGGCATCATGAGGCCCCTTGATCATCAACGGCGTGGCCGATGGACTATGTGTTGTCAACTTGTTGGATGATGACCATTTGGTGAACTTGTAGGATTTGTCACTTCTTGGATGTTGTTTGGACTTGTTTTGATGTTCTATGTGCTATGTGTGTATGACGATGACCATTTGGTGCTCTATTTGCTATATTGCTCTATATGTTGGTATATTTGTGCTATATATGTGATTTTGAACTGTTGCATATATTGCGGTAATATGAATTGCAAGGCTGTAATCAAAAACAGCAAAAAAATAGGCCAGGTAGGCGGCTTTGCCGTGTGCATGCACACGGCAAAGCTGCCACGTGGCGCGCACCTGTGCTTCCTGGGAAGTGTATGGGTGACCAAATGTCACCTTTGCCGTGCGCATCTGCTTGGCACACGGCAAATATGGCGACCACTGGTTCCTGGAAGGTGCTTTGCCGTCCCGTTTGCTCGAGGCACATGGCAAAGCCCCTCCGGTTCTGCCGTGCTGGCGGCCTCCAGGCACACGGCAAAGGATCCAGAAATGCCGTGTTGGCAAATGAGAGGAGCACGGCAAAGAATCGGCCAATGCCGTGTTTGCAAATGGACGGAACACGGCAAAGAGTCTCGAAATGCCGTGCGGGCAAACTGAAGGAGCACGGCAAAGGAGATGCTGACGTGGCGCCGTCAGGTAGGCAGGAAACCGTCAAGTCCACTTTTGCCGTGTCAAGGGAAGGAGGGCACACGGCAAAGACTTTGCCGTGGTCCGCTCAGAAAGGCACACGGCAAATATTCTTTGCCGTGCCGTTTTTTGCCGTGTCGCCTTCGCCGTGCTCCAGGACACGGCGTTTGATTTGCCGTGTTGCGAAACGGCTTTGCCGTGTATATTGCCAACACGGCAAAGCTTGGTTTTCCCGTAGTGATTAGTAGTGTGTTTAGTAAGAGTCCTAGTCGTGTAGGCTGTGTCCGTGTCTTAGTTTGTTTAGTGTAGGCCGAGTGCATGTAGGTTTAGGTGCTCAATAGGTCGACAGTTTGCGTATATATATACACAGCTATGGCCGTGGGTTTTGTATCGAGTTGAGAAAAGGAGAAAATAAAAAAGAACAAGGCACGACACGTGCCTTTGACAAAAGTTTTTTTTGTGTGTGTATGTTCATTGTGATTTGATGTGATCGATCCCGTGGGCGAGTTCCAACAGAGGAGACACATTTTGGAGGGTGTCCTTTCGATCCTGGACATTTGGAGCAACTGACTAGAGCACGTATTCAATAATTCACGCCTCTATATTCCTAAAGCGGGTAGTAAATAAAATCCAACCTTATTCTCTTGAGAAACTTTAAGCGAGCCATATGTTTGGCTTGGTGAAGAGTAGTGGCCTAAGATGATGACTGGTTCTGCTTTGAAAAGATGAATAATAGTTAGGCATGGACATAAGGGTCGATTCAAAATTTTAAATTGCAAAGCTAACATATATATTATGAAGATACATATAATACGAAAATACGTGATTTTTTTTGACTGAGTGTGTGCGCGCCATCTTATACGCTAGCTAGTATCTATATCCAAGCATATAGGTGTTCGAAGAGCAAGATTGATTTCATGTCGTTGATGCATACATGCGCATGGGCTTAGTGTTGAGTTTGAGAATGGAGGGCATCGGGAGGAACCAAGTGAGCGATCCACTAAAACATAGCTGTGAACTGGGATGAAGAATGGATCAACTTCTCTGAACTGCTTATGTTGATCCTCTAAAATTAGCATACTCCTGGTATCATTCTTTTGTGTTGCTACTTCTGTGGTAAGTCCGTGTTCCCATCTGGATGATTTGGAGGATAGAGCCCTCCTATTACTATAAATCATGTGGCATACGTGCAATTTATCGGGGAACGCTACAGTCCGATTGGGATAAGCGTGGCCTGCGACATCCTGATGCATCAGCTTCACGCCACAGCCACGTTCCTTCCATCGCAACCACGCGCGGCTCATAAAATGGCATTGAGCAATTTTGCCCGCTGGGACAACATTGCACATGTTCGCTCGTTACTAATCATGCTTATTTGATCATGTTTTTTGGGCGCGTAACTTCTGTGTAAATATTTGTTGGGATCTTGATTTAATAAAACATGGAGGTCTCTCTACTCCTCAAGCAGGTTCCTCATAAAAATATATAGCTCGATACAATTTAAATGTGGCATAAGATTTGCTCAGTGAAGAATAATGTTAGACATTTTCTAGCTATAAGTTTGGTAGAAGTGAGAATCGAACGGTGCTTTGGATTAGATCAAGGGCCATCTTTGGTTCCTGAAATGTGTAAGGAGAACTACAATTTTGCTGAGTGATAAAACTTCTTATATGCGCAAAAAAATGGTCCAAGATGATGAAGAATTTTGCTTCAAAAACTGTGAGCTTATGATCGACCCAGAGGTTCAATTTGTAGACTACGAACAAGGGGGTACGCATATCACGAAAGAAGAAGCTAAATAAAACAATGTGAAGATATAGGGCAGATCAAATTAATGGATGTCAATTAAGTGATCATCAATGGAGGATGTGCGATAGTGCACTTGCGGTCCGATGCTGATATTAACGACTGTATAACCAAAAACTACAACATCACAACAAACCCTAACAGGCTCCCCACCGAAACACCCGACCCATCTAGGTCTTGCGCTGACAGTGACGGGAAGCACCGCCGCCGCCACTGCCCACACATCGCCGCCACCACCACCTCACCTCTCTCTCTGCCATCACCACCATCGCCCTCTCCACCATGGTCACCGGAGCGGGCACATCCACCCAAGGTGAAGGTAATGAACCATCTCTACATGCACTACTCGCGAATATCAGACGCATCCGATCCACATAGGATCTAACAATGGTATTAGAGCCATCCTTGCGTCAAGATTTGCGGTAGTAAAAGAAAGCACATAATTTTTTTACCCCCCCCCCCCCCCCCCCCCCCATTTGCTCCCCTCGATCCGAACGGGCATCGGCAAGCCGAGCCGTTCGAACGAAGAACAACCCCACGAGGGGCAAAGTGCACCGCGGCCAATCCACTCGACGGCGGCGCGCTCACCGCAAGGGAGCACGCGACCGGCGAAAGGGGAGGCAACGGCGTTGCCTCACGCCGCCGTCTGGTGCTCCGCTGTGGCACATAGCAAAGGAACAGAGGAGGAGCGGGTGGTGGTTAGAATAGAAAGAGGAAGAAGGGGGGAAAGAGCGGCGCCGGGGGCGTCGGACGCCGTCGCAGGCTCGCCGGCGGCGCGACGGGCCGCTGGATCGAGCCACAGCCGCTGCATCAGAGAAGAAAAGGGGAAGGAGAAGGAGGGCTCGCGCGGCGCGGTGGCTTGACGCCGTCGCCGGCGGCCGGCGTGGCCCCTCCCCGCCGTCGGCGTGGCCGGCGGGCGCAGAGACGCGCAAGTCAACAGAAGAGCGAGCGGCGCGGGGGGAGGAGGGGCATGACCGAGGGTTCGCTCGGCTCTCCCTCGCTCACCGTTTTTGTTCGGGAGAAAAGGGCGGACGACCGTCCGATTGAAACCGACGGACTGGATTAAAACCCTAGCGCCGACCGGGCCTTTGGGCCGAAAGTGAAGGCGGCGGCAGCCACGCGGGCGCACCGACCGGGCCAGGCCGTGGGCCGCGATGGGCCGGGCCGCACAGGAACAATTTTTTTTTCTGTTAATTTTTCCAGAAGCAAATTTTTAATGAATTTCTACACAGTTTTAGAGTATTTTGCTCAGAATTTTTTCTATTCAAACAAATCCAACGAAATGTTTGTTTTAGAAAATAGAAAAGTAAAATAGAAAAGTTTCTGAAAATGAAAATAGAAAATTTTCAGAAAAAGAAAAGTGCATGAATTTTATAAAGAAAATAATAAAGTTCACGAATTTTTATTTGGTAAAAGAAAAGTTTCTGTAAATAATAAAAAGTCCATGAATTTTATATTCATGTTTTTTCCGCTGCAAAATAAATTATAGTGCTCTTTTACAAAGAAAATAAAAGTTTAAGAGAATTAAATTTAAAGAGCATATTAAAGTGATTATTAAAATAAATATGATTCTGTTATTTTTATGACCAACATTGTTAATAACATGATCATATTTTATTATTGCTATAAAAGGTGCATTTATTTCTATTTTTTTGCCCAACGGTAATATAGATTTAATTGCATAGACAATTGTATGTTTAATTTGACCAATGTTAGATTAATGCATATGATTGTTACAATGATCTCACTTCAATTGTGATTTCAGGAGGCTACCGCTTGATGAGTTGCCTAAAAGATGTTCCAACACTCAGAGGTGACAACTACACTGAGTGGAGGAAGAAAGTAGACCTGGCATTTGTCTGTGCTGAGGTGGACTGGGTTGTGGACACTCCACAGCCGGTTAGACCTACAGAGCCAGTCAGAGAGGCCACTGATGATGATGCTGCGTGGGACAAAAAAAGGGGGGATTATGCTCCATTGGAGATGTCATATACCCTCGACAACCAAAAGTGGATCAACGCCAACAAAAAGTGTATGACATTTATAAAGAACACAATTGAGAACGCCATTGTGGGCTCAATTGCAGAGTGCACTTCCGTAGGGGAGTTTCTAACAAAGATAAAGAGCCAATTCACTGGTTCTTCAAAGATATATGCCACCCAGTTGCTAAACCAACTGGTGACAGAAAACTACACAGGCGGTGGTCATGGAATAAGAGAGCACATCCTCAGGATGAGCAACATGGCAGCTAAGCTTAAGCCCATAGATGCGGATTTGGAGCTCAAACCTGTGCTCCTGGTCCACCTGGTTATGGCTTCACTGCCAAAAGGGTTTGAAACCTTTGTTGTCAACTACAACATGTCACCTGAAAAATGGGACATTGAAAAGACCATAGCCATGTGTGTCCAAGAAGAGGACAGACTTAAAGCCTCACATGGTGGTTCACTGAACTATGTGAAGGACAACAAGAAAAAGAACTACAATAAAAGTAGCAATAGTTCCCCTTCAAAGGCGCATGGAAAATCTCACATGCAGCATCAGCATAAGAAGAAGTCTTTTCCAGTGGACAAAGATACTTGCCTCCACTGTAAGAAGACAGGGCATTATAAGAAAGATTGCCCTGATTGGCTAAAGTCAATCATGGCAAAGAGAGGTAACAACATTGTTTCCTTTGTAAATGAATCCTTGTATACACAGTTTTCAAAATCTACTTGGTGGATTGACTCAGGTGCAACTGTTCATGTTGCAAATTCTTTACAGGGATTCCATTCGACGCGGACTACGCAAAGAAGCGAAAGATGCATTGAAGTTGCAAATGGAATTCAAGCAGAAGTTGAAGCTGTCGGTGACATCTCCTTGGAGTTAGCTGATGGATTCAAACTTCTACTTAGAGATGTTTTATATGTTCCTTCATGTCACAGAAACTTAATTAGTGTTTCGTGCTTGGATAAAGATTATTATGAATGTCATTTTGGACATGGCAAGTGTGCCATATGGTTTAATAATACTCATGTGGGTGTTGCATTCTTACACGATGAGCTTTATTTATTATCACTCCGTGAAAAAGTATATTCTGTGTGCAATGTGAATGAGCATGTTTCCGCGTCGAACAAAGAACAAAAGAAAAGAAAGAGAACTCACGACTCATCGAAATTATGGCACTGTCTCTTGGGCCATATTTCCAGGGGAAGAATAGAAAGACTAGTCAAAAGTGAAATCCTTCCTCCGTTAGAGTTCTCAGACTTAGAACAATGCATAGATTGCATTAAAGGAAAGTATGTAAAACAAATCAAAAAGGGTGCAACCCATAGCACTGGCACACTAGAAATCATTCACACTGACATTTGTGGACCATTTCCGGTGAAAAGTGTGGATGGATATGACTCGTTCATAACATTCACAGATGATTACTCTCGCTATGGTTATATTTATCCAATCAAAGAAAGATCTGAAGCGTTGGATAAATTTGAAATATTCAAGGCTGAAGTTGAAAATCAGCATGATAAAAGAATAAAGATAGTAAGATCTGACCGTGGGGGGGAGTACTACAGTCGACACACTCCATATGGCCAAGTCCCTGGACCTTTTGCAAAGTTCTTACAGGAGACTGGCATAGTAGCCCAGTATTCAATGCTGGGCGAGCCTCAGCAAAATGGAGTAGCTGAAAGGTGCAACCGTACACTTATGGATATGGTGCGCAGCATGATGAGTTACTCCAGTTTGCCATTGGGACTATGGATGGAGGCGCTTAAAACCGCCATTCACATTCTCAATAGAGTGCCAAGCAAGTCGGTGCCCAAAACACCGTACGAGCTATGGACAGGAGGAGTGCCCTCCCTACAACACTTCAGGGTGTGGGGGTGTCCTGCTGAGGCCAAAATGTTTAATCCAAACATTGCAAAGTTGGATCCCAAAACAGTGAGTTGCCACTTCATTGTCTATCCAGACAGATCAAAGGGTTTTCGTTTCTACTGTCCAGACAGATATACAAAGTTTGTAGAAACAAGACATGCAGTCTTCTTAGAGGACGAAATAATGAGGGGGAGCATGGTAGCTCGGAAAATTGATCTTGAGGAGAAGAGGGTGCATGCACCTAATCCGATGATTCAGGAGCCATTTTTCTCACTACCAGTTACAACTTCACCCATGACAACTATGAGGGTAGACCCGGAACCTGTCCGTCAGGAGCCGACTGAACCCGTTGTTGAGCATGAAAGGGAGCTGCAGCAGCCAATTTTAGACGATGTATTGGAAGTTGAGGCACAGAATGTGCCAGAAACTGAGGCCCTTAGAAGGTCTAATAGAACAAGAAGATCAGCTATTTCTACTGATTATAAAGTCTATAACACAGAAATGGTTCATATGGAAGGTGACCCCACTACATATGAAGAAGCCATAAGAAGCCCTCACTCATCATAATGGCTAGAGGCAATGGAAGATGAAATGAAATCAATGAGTTCCAAAGATGTTTGGGACTTAGTGGAAATTCCTAAAGGAGCCAAAACAGTAGGCTGCAAATGGGTCTACAAAACTAAGTATGACCCTAATGGGAATGTAGAAAAGTATAAAGCCCGACTTGTGGCAAAAGGATTTACACAAAGAGAAGGGATAGATTACAATGAGACTTTTTTCCCAGTCTCATGTAAGGATTCCTTCAGAATCATAATGGCATTAGTTGCACATTTTGATTTAGAGTTACATCAAATGGATGTCAAGACGACATTTCTGAATGGTGATTTAAAAGAAAAAGTTTACATGAAACAACCCAAGGGTTTTATCATGGAAGGCAAGGAAAATATGGGATGCCACCTGAAGAAATCCATTTATGGATTAAGGCAAGCCTCTAGATAGTGGTATCTAAAGTTTAATCAGACAATTAAAAGTTTTGGATTTAAAGAAAATATTGACGATAACTGCATTTATTCAAGGTTTAAAAATGGGAAATATATTTTCCTAATCTTGTATGTGGATGATATCTTGCTTGCTAGCAGTGATGTTAGTCTACTACTAGAAACAAAGAAGTTCTTATCCTCAAATTTTGATATCACAGATCTTGGTGAAGCATCATATGTTTTGGGCATAGAAATTCACCGAGATAGGAACAATGGAGTCTTAGGACTATCGCTAAAGGCATATTTAGAAAAGGTTCTTCAAAAGTATAATATGCATGCGAGTAAAGCCACACCTGCTCCTATAGTCAAGGGCGATAGTTTTGGGAAATTCCAATGTCCCAAGAACCAGTACGAGATCGATCTAATGAAACCAGTACCATATGCTTCGGCTGTTGGAAGCTTACAGTATGCACAAGTGTGCACTCGCCCGGACTTAGCTTTTGTCACCGGGGTACTCGGTAGATATCAAGAGAATCCAGGCATGGAGCACTGGAAGATGGTAAAGAAGGCATTGCGTTATGCGCAAGGCACAAAGCACTACATGCTAACATACAGGAGATCTGATTCCCTAGAGATAAGAGGGTATTCAGACGCAGATTTTGCAGGGGACGGAGATGATAGAAAATCCATGTCAGGATACGTGTTCACTCTCGCTGGAGGGGCTATTTCGTGGAGAAGCTCCAAACAGTCACTAGTTGCATCGTCCACGATGTATGCAGAATTTATAGCATGTTTTGAGGCCACGGGGCAGGCGATATGGCTAAAGAAATTTGTACCCGACTTGAAAGTGGTAGACTGTATTCACAAACCACTAAAGATGTACTGTGACAACCAGCCCGCAGTATTCTACGCTCACAACAACAAGTCGAGTAATGCTGCCAAAACAATAGAGATAAAGTATTATGTTGTGAAAGATAAAATCCAGGATCACACTATAAGTCTCGGGCATATAAGGACAAAGGATATGCTTGCGGATCCACTTACGAAAGGCTTACCACCCAATGTGTTCAAGGAACACTTAGCCGGCATGGGTTTAAGGGAAAGCCTTATGATTCCTGGATCATGAGAGGCCCAAAAGGAACAGAATTTGTTTCTAAACAAAACGTATGTTGTAGCTGTATGATTCTATCGGCAATTAAGCTGTGACGATGAAACAAGCTCTATATACCAATATGTGATGAAACAAATAAACTAGAAAGTATAAGGTTAAAACTAAAGTTGAGATCAAGGGGAGAATGTTAGGTTGATCTCCACCGAGTGGGCCCAACGGCCCACCGGGCCCTATGATCTGCGCCCTGATCGGGGGCGCTCAACCCATTATGGTTGGTGGACCCCTGTCACGCAGCGCTATAAAGAGAGGTGGGAGTCGGCGGCACGCAGTACGAGGTTCACCGCGTTGCCAGGCTCCCCACCGAAACACCCGACCCGATCTAGGTCTTGCGCTGACAGTGAGAGGAAGCACCGCCGCCGCCACTGCCCAGACATCGCCGCCGCCACCACCTCACCTCTCTCTCTGCCATCACCACCATCGCCCTCTCCACCATGGTCACCGGAGCAGGCACATCCACCCAAGGTGAAGGTAATGAACCATCTCCACATGCACTACTCGCGAATATCAGACACATCCGATCCACATAGGATCTAACAGGTTCCTCATAAAAATATATAGCTCGATACAATTTAAATGTGGCATAAGATTTGCTCAGTGAAGAATAATGTTAGACATTTTCTAGCTATAAGTTTGGTAGAAGTGAGAATCGAACCGTGCTTTGGATTAGATCAAGGGCCATCTTTGGTTCCTGAAATGTGTAAGGAGAACTACAATTTTGCTGAGTGATAAAACTTCTTATATGCGCAAAAAAATGGTCCAAGATGATGAAGAATTTTGCTTCAAAAACTGTGAGCTTATGATCGACCCAGAGGTTCAATTTGTAGACTACGAACAAGGGGGTACGCATATCACGAAAGAAGAAGCTAAATAAAACAATGTGAAGATATATGGCAGATCAAATTAATGGATGTCAATTAAGTGATCATCAATGGAGGATGTGCGATAGTGCACTTGCGGTCCGATGCTGATATTAACGACTGTATAACCAAAAACTACCACATCACAACAAACCCTAACAGAAAACTATCACTTTGGGAAAAATTGTCCAGAACTACCACTTTTCGTCTAATTTTTGACAAAAACTACCAAGTCAGAAAAGTGGTCGATTGAGCTCGTTTAAGATGGAGTATGATAGATTGGACCCGAACGTCAGGTTTGACCGTTATTGTAAATGAGGCCCACAGGTCAACCCTCTTCTTCCACCTCTTTCTCTTCTCCCTTCTTGTGCATTCCATCAAACATGTCAGCTTCGGCGACTGGTCGGCAATGTTGACATAACTGTGTATCTGTTGGAATGCATAACTGGCAAAAATCATTCTTGGCACTCTAGAAGACGATCCTCTCATTACGTTTACCAATCGTAAAGATTCAACTAGATTAAAACAACTAATCAATTTCAACATGAAAGGTGGAACCGTGAGCCATTATTCTACAACTATAATGTGAACTACAAAATACATTGTTTATAATTTATTGCACTAGTGATTAAACTTATTTAATTTTTAAGTGCGCTCCCACTCAAACCAATATCTCTCATAATCGATTTTGGGTGATTGAAGACACTAATCTTATTCACATCCATTGATGTGTGCATCACTCATGAAGTAAACTTCAACTAGCAGGCCAACTTGCCGATCATATCTCCATATGACTCTTGTTCATATTTCGATGCTTTGTGCTCTGGGCTTAGGACTATCCAACTATAACTTCAAAACAACCAAGTGTTCCTGCTATGAGGTCTGACCTTCACCCGCCTTACACCTCACGATTCATTCGTCCTCATGTGTACATGCGGTACCCCGAAAAGCGACGTGTTATAGACGGTGCTACACTAGGAAGAATACTAACAACTTGATATTTTAGTGAGTGATCACTCTAAGAAGAATGACTACCGCACAATGAAAAGGGTGCAAGCATAAGGGGATAAACATTTAAGGCAATTCAAAATAGCATGATATGGTCTTCATGCTCCTCATGAACTTTCAGCCATAAAACGTTGCCGTGGTAGGAGAAAAATCCTTGCCGTGCTAGTCGTTTCAAAAACGCTACCGTGGCAGCAATTTAAAAAACCGATGTCGTGGCACAAAAAATTCAGTCCTCCTCCTTGGGCCTTGTACAACCTCCTCGCACCGGGGGTCCTCCATGCAAGCTTGTCATAGACGATAGTAACTTGTATGCTATCTCTATAGGTATTCTATTACATTAAGTTTTGACATGTAGGTCATTAAAGTGACAATCCCGTGGCTCTAGCCATCATGTCGTACTATGACACACAAGTAACTTAAGCATTGCAATACATAACCATTTCATACATAAACTCATTATCATGACGATGGCTATACCACATCACATGCATCCTGAAAAACCAAGTTAGACATCCTCTAATCGGTTTGACAAATTTTAATTTATGTGACTTCTAGGGTTTCGGAGAACACTAGCTACCTATGCCCACCATCAAGTAAGATTATTCTCGTTACTTGATTAACTTTGTGGGGTGTGTGAGGAAAGAGACTTAATTAAAAATCTCTAGCCCCACACTTCACCTTGTCAATACGCGTGACCCCCGTGTAGATCATCATCTACATGCCCTCTCGTGTTTGCGACAGTTCACTATTCTTGAGTATAATGTAGCCCAAAGAACTGTTAGCAGATCGTTGACAGCTAGAGTCAATCGAGATTGTCAGAAATTTGTAGAAAGCTATATCATGTCGCCAATGAACTGAACCGAAGCATCACTAAAGGGAATCAAACAAGAACATCAAGTAAAAGATTGCATCTAACACTATAGATCTTATCTTTAATCACACAATTTTATTAAGCTCTAGAACTCATCTAGTTCTTAATTATTTTTCAGAAATAGATCAAATTCATTACTAAATACTTTGTGCAATACCCTCACAATCACATGTGATCTAGACCGTAATGTGCATCTACTCATAAAACCGCTCATGATGCCATTATTGGGAAATGTAGTAGAAAATAAAAAAAATCGCCCTACAACCAAGCTCCGGGATCACTATGAAGATGCATACAAGGTTAGATCGGATCGTTACCAAATTCGAGATGCAGCGGGAGAAGAGTTAGTGTAGATCGTTCTTGAAGTCCCTCGAACCGTCCACAACGATCCTTTGAACAAAAGACCGAAAGCACGACCTCTCTACAGATTGCAAGCATACATGCTTCACGATTCGACAACGCTTTGCCGTCCAGAGCTAATCGTCGCTAGGGAATTAGAAGGAGAAGAAGAGAACCACACAAGGCTTCTCTATTATGAGGATTAGAGAGAACTATGTTTAGCTCTAATCTAGATCAACTCTAAATTAGAATTAGAACTAGAGAACTAAAGAAAGCTCCAAAACATGTATCTCCAAAGGCCAAAATCCTCTATATATATAGGTTGAAGGGAGAGGGAGGGGTGGCCGATTTGGGGAAGGGTTTCCCCTCCCATTGCGCCGGCCTATGGCATCCCTGATTTGGCGCTTCACGCGCCTGTTACAGGGCATTTTGCAAACGGGCGCCTGAATCACACCCCATCCTGCGAGCTGGGTCGACTCATTTCCTTTATTTCCGTTTAAACAAGGAAAAAATGAACGCGTCGTGGAGATTCCAACCCGGGATTTCAGGTACTCGATAAACTACAGTAACCACCCGACCACAAAGCCTAAGGGGATAACTTCACCCTTTCATTCCTTTTCTTTTTCATTTTTCTTTCTTTTACTTAAGTTATCCTTTTCTTGTCTTTTTTTCTTTCCTTGAATTTCGTGTTTTTTTTCTAAAATCATTGAACTTTTTCCAAATTTGTCAACTTTTTTCAGAATTGATGTATTTTTTTCAAAATAAATGAACTTTTTTCAAGATTGTTGAATTTAAAAAAAAAATCGATGAACTTATTCCAAATTTGTGAACTTTCCCAGAATTGATGAACCTTTTTTCACAATCGATAATCTTTTTTCGAATTTGATGTACTTTTTCTCAAATGCGATGATGTTTTTAAAAAAATTGATGAACTTTTTGAAAATTTATGATATTTTTGATAATTGATGATTTAAAAAAAATGAATGAACTGTTTTCAAAATTGTTGATTTTTTTAAATTCAATGGTTTTTTTAAATAATGATGAACTTTTCCCAGAATTGATGAACTTTTTTTCACAATCAATGAGCTTATTGAAAATTTGATGATTTTTTCACAAATTGGATGATTTTTTCCAAAAAAAATCGATGAACCTTTTTCGAATTTGTTATTTTTTTCAGAATTGATGAACTTATTTTCACAACCGATGATCTTTTTGCAAAATCGATGAACTTTTCTCAAACTCACAAACTTTTTTCATTTTTTTTGCTTTTTTCAAATTCATGTTTTTTTGAATTTGTGATTTTTTTCAAAATATTTGAATTTTTTTCAATTCATGAACGTTTTTTGCATGTTCGTGAACTTTTTTCTCAAATATGTGATCTATCATTTTTTGGTTCACATTTAAAAAAAATCGCGTTTTGTGCAATACATAGCGAGTCTACTATTGTTCTTAAAAGGTGTGCGATGTAAATAGCCACTGGCACATAGTAGGTCGATTGGTTGGCCTGACACCTACTAGAGTGCTAGGGCGAGAGATAGATTCCTTGTAAATAATCATTTTTTGTGGTGTTTTTTTAGTGTTGTGATGCGCATTCATGGGTCGTCCCAACAGACACTGCCGTGAGTGCCCGTTGCGTTCCGCACCGCCAAAGGCGCGGAGTAGGAGGTCCCCGGCCTAAGGGGTGGTGGAGTCCAACTCCAGCTCCCAATTCTGCCACCCCTTGGGGCGCCTACACTAATGGGCCTTCGGCCCCATTAACTCTTCGCTAACAGACCTTTTTCTAATTTTTTAGCCCATTGGTTATGAATAAATTTCAGGGGCCTCCTAATCATATTAGAGCCCTTTATAGTTTTTATCGAATTCCTCAAAAAAAAATTACACCTATATATCATTTTTTGGTATCACCCGAAACTCTTCCGGTAACCCCGAACTATTTCTTATATTCTCGAAACTAGTTCGAGAATATTTCTCTTAACTCTTACTCCATTAGCAGTCAACAAATCATGATTCCCTTAAGCTTGTGACCCTGTAGGTTCAAAAAAACATAGACATGAATGAAACTCCTTTTCGTTAATGACCAATAGTGGAACCATAGATATCCATATTGATCCCTACGAATACATGAATGATATTCGAGTGAACCTTTGGTTATCATGTGCTATTCTCTTTACTTCGTGATAGTTTACAAAACCCAAGGTGAGATATACCGGTATACTCTTGAATCATTCTCTATATCGGTCTCCTTGTTGCCGGTTTTGTTTTTCTTTCTCGTTGACATGTTCCAGCATCCCTGTGACCTAGTCACATATTTCCCGCCGCCTGGTTCCAACATTTTGCTTCGTATGTTCCAGCATGCCGCTATCATGGTCG
Source organism: Elymus sibiricus (assembly GCA_039707655.1). Taxonomy (NCBI): domain Eukaryota; kingdom Viridiplantae; phylum Streptophyta; class Magnoliopsida; order Poales; family Poaceae; genus Elymus; species Elymus sibiricus. The sequence goes on from CM077671.1 coordinate 442,401,102, forward strand.
CAGCTCGTCGTGGCCGCCTTCTATCACCATCATATCAGCATGCCCTCCCCTAATTCCAGCAAAAACAAATGCCGGTGATAGCATTTGTGCTGCTGGATGCAGCCCTGCCATGTGCCACGTATGCTCTAGCAGATTCCCCGCCACATAGATTGTAACATCTTCAGGATGGAAGTAGCAATTTGCATATCCAGTAGTAGGAAAAAACACGGTTGCAGCAAAAGTCGCCGCCGTGGGTTGTAACAATGCCTGGGTGGATGTAGCAAATATTGGAGTTGGTAGTTGCGTCATGCGATGTCGGCTCCAGCATCCAGCAAATGTGGTTGCAACATTGGGCGGTCGTGGTCACCGCGGTTGTAGCATTCGCCCAATACGGCTGCAGCATCCAACAATTGCGGTTGCAGCATCCGACGCTCATGGTCACCGCGGTTCCAACATCCGCCTAATACGATTCCATGATCCAACAATTATGGTTCCAACATCCTCGCGTTGCGATTGTAGCTCACCGCCTTGTACAGTTTGTTGCAGATATGCCCTAGAGGCAATCATGTGATGATTTCATTTCCTATGTATTCATGAGTATTTTGTATTGTCCTTGAACATCATCAGTGATATGTATCAATAAGTATGTGACTTATTTGTGAGACTATATATTGTATGATGATTGTTCTAATAGTCCCTAGTTGTTAAGGTTATGCGGACACATATCCTTTACTAGTATACGATTCAGGTGATGACTATGTTTCACAAGTCATGTGCATAGAGATGCTAAACTGATAGTATGAACTCGGGGATTGAGCTCACGGAGTCGGACATACCCACTTTGAGACATAGCGAGATATTGTCATCTGTTAGTCTCAAGTACAATGTATATGCCATGTCCTAGACCTGAGGTCCTGAGGTCCTCGCATGTTCTCGGGATGAGGATCGACTTACTTAGGGTCTATCAAATGCTACTTCATAACTGGGTAGTTATAAAGGTAGCTTTCGGGTGAGTCGTGAGACATGCCGCGAGACATGGTTGACCAAGATGGGATTTGCCCCTCCGTAAGTAGAGATATTCTCTGGGCCCTCTCGAATGATCAGATTCAGAAAGCATGGCCATGCGACATGGGTTAGGTGTTAACCCAGCTCGGAAATCTGCATGACGGTTTCGAGAAGAGATGTCGAGCTACCACAAGGGTGACAAGTACTCGCCTTGAGCTCGACAACATATATCACCAGGCAAAAAGAATGTTGTATATGACACATTGTCGAGGTTCGTCTAACGACTTTGCGCACACATGAGAGTTCGCACGTTCTGCTAGGAGCTGCTACCGACTATCGACTCGGGTCGTGTCCATGTGTACGTGAACCTATTGGGTCGCACACTTAAGGGATTGCAGCCCATTCGGAATGGATTTGAATGGAAAATGGGACTAGACTCGTCGTGGGCCTCAAATGTTGAGCACACCTCGGAGGTCTATGTAATGGGGAGTGGACGCACCTTTCAGGGTTAATCCTTTTCTCCCCTCGACAGCGACCGCCACTTCCCACGTCACCATGCCGTGTGATTGGACCTAGCAGTCTGCCACCCGATGCTGCCCCCGTACGTGTGAATACCTTGAAGGCATCACATCTACGGTGCTTGGACGAACCGTTCGAGGGATCCGTGAGGAGCTGTTCGTGGGAGATCACTCCTCGTGGGAGATCGGCTATAGGAGGAGGAGACGATTCAGTTGATCGACTACATGCATCACCAACTCTACTTCCGCTGCGGTGGCTGCGCGTCTAGTGGTAAACCCGATCCCGTGGTCTATTTTCAACAGCATGTTCTTAAATGCTATGTAGAATTTTTTATTTGACGCTAGAGCAGTGTAGCGCGTGTTCCAACATAGTTCGTCGCCGCGAGAGATGAGGGAAAAAAGTGAGTGTGGTCAACGGCCACAACCAGTCACGATAGTGCGTGTTGTAGGTGGCTGCGACCACGACCGTCACAGGAAGAAAAAGGTTTGTGTGTGTAGGGGGGGGGGGGGGGGTCAAAAAGAAATTGACCACAGCCGGTGGCAAGACGTATTGACTACAGTCGTGTGAGTGTGACTCGTGCCATGTTCGTTCCTGTACTTTTTTTTAGAGAAAAGGCCAGAGCCCGACTTTATAAATAAAGCCACCAGGCAGAGTTCCACAACATCACAAACCCACAACTGAACCTAGAGAGAACAATAAAGCTGCGAAACCGCAAGTACTGGGTACAAGGCGCAGAGGCCACAACCTCGGCGCGCAGGCCGGAGAAAACCAAGTAGCAGCATGATAACAGATGAGACACCATCTAAGCCAGGGAGCACCAGAAACAACTAGGCAGCAGGCTCCTGCCTCTAAAGAGTAGATGCCGAAGCCCGAATCTTGGAGAGAAGGCAGTCAAACCCATCACGGTCTTGCATCTTAGTCAATGATCTCCACTGCTGCAGGAACAGGCAAGTTTTAAATAAGCAATCAGCAGGTTTAGCAGGGAAAATATGTTCAATAGTAAACTTATTCCTGGTTGTCCACAGGGCCCAACAAACCGCAGAAAACCAACCCAGAAAAGCCGCCTGGTAACCCCAATAAGACCATTGGCAAGGACCCGAAGCTCCGTAAAAGAAGAAGGATCCCAGGATACTTGGAGCCACGATCTAATACAGCACCAGACCAGCTTTGCAAGAACGCATTGGAAAAAGATATGATTTGTGTCCTCCAGACCGTCACACAAAGCACAGCGATCCGAGCCCGGGCCATTACGTTTACGAATTTGGTCAGCCGCAGGAAGACGAGCCCTAAAGGCTTGCCACATGAAGATCTTTACCTTAGGAGGGATACAGGCCCGCCAAACCTGTCCGAATCTGTTAGTGGGAGTACCGCCAATGATCCTAGCATACAAGGACTTAACAGTGAAGCGACCAGAAGACGAGTGAGGCCAAGAAACCGAGTCAGCTGTCTCCGAGAGCACGGGGAAGAAGGCAGCAAGCCGGTGCTAATCTTCCAACTCTGCAGGGGACAGAGAACGCCGGAAAGCAAGGTCCCAATTATTGGCCGAAAGCTCCGTGATGGAGATCTCAGGATCAGGGCAGAAAGAAAATAGCGTGGGGAAGGCCACCGAGAGGGTAGAATCTCCGCACCACCAATCAAGCCAGAACCGGACCGAGGCACCGTTGCCCACAATGAATTTGACGCGCTCCTTAAAAATGGGGCGAATCTTGATAAGATCTTTCCAAAATTGGGATCCTCCCCGAGCAGAAGCGAACATAGGGTTAGAAGAGGGAAAGTATTTCGCTTTGAGAAGAGAGAACCATAAAGAGTCAACACCTGAGCTCATGATTTTCCACCACCATTTAATCATAAGGCATTTGTTCATCACAGTAGTGTTAATGATCCCCAACCCCCAAGGTTTTTGGGTCTACAAATAATCTTCCATTTGACAAGCCAATATTTCCGTTTGTTATCAGCAGAGTTCCAGTAAAAAGCTCCCCTGTGTTTGTCAAAGCCTTCATGAGGGCCAGCCGAGAGGAGGTAGAAGCCCATGATGAACATAGGTAAAGAGGAGAGGCAGGAATTAGTGAGGGCAACTTTCCCGGCATTCGTATTATATCTACCCCGCCAAGGGAGCACTCTGTTGCCCACCTTAGCAACCGCCGGGGCGAACTCCTTGGCACACAATTTATCCGGGGCAATAGGAAGACCCAGGTACTTAAAAGGAAAAGAGCCAAGGCTACAGTTAAGGAGGCGGGCCACCCTAAGATCCTCCGCATCATCAACACCAGTAACAATAACCTCACTTTTGGAAAAGTTGATTTTCAGACCCGAAAGAGCTTCAAAGCAGAGAAGGATAAATTTGAGATGAGCAATGGAGGAGTCATTAAGTTCAACCATGATAATAGTATCGTCAACATATTGGAGGTGGGTGACATCCGCGGGAATGAGGTGGGAAATGACCGGGGAGATGTGGCCACATGAGGCAGCCCTAGAAAGAATACGGGATAAGGCATCCGCCACGAAGTTGAACAAAAGAGGAAAAGCAGGGTCGCCTTGCCTAAGACCTCTTCCATTAGCAAAGAAGTTGCTCACCTGACCATTAACTGCAATAGCTGTATGGCCTCCCGAGACCAGCTGCATAACCCTATGAACATAGGCCCCATCAAAACCTTTTGCAAGCAAGACCTGTTTCAGAAAGGGCCAGCTGACCGAATCGTACGATTTTTCAAAGTCCAATTTGAGAATCACCGCCTTAGATTTACGAACCTTAAGATCGTGAACTATCTCGTGTAAGCAAAGAATCCCATCCAGAATGAATCTCCCCTTCACAAAAGCAGATTGGAAAGGGCTAAGAACCCTATGGGCAACAGGGGACAGGCGCGTGGCGAAGCCTTCAGCAGGAAATTTCGCGAAATTATTGATCAAAGCAATCGGCCGGAATTGCGAGATCAACTCAGCACCCTTAACCTTAGGGATGAGCGAGATAACAACATAGTTAAAACGGGAGATATCCACCGTCCCAAGGAAGAATCCTTGAATAACCTTACAGATCAAAGATTTAAGCTGAGGCCAGAACCTCTTGAAGAAAGGAATAGAGAATCCATCAGGGCCCGAGGCGGCATTCGGATTGGCAGACTTAATAACCTTCCATATCTCCTCATCAGAGAGAGGCAACATTAGGGCATCGTTCTCCTCCCTAGAAATCCGCAAAGGAGTATCCCAAAGAGAGGAAGCAACCAGGAGACCCGACTCTGGTTTGGCAGCAAGGAGGGAGGAGAAAAACTCAACCACATGAGCTAGGATTTGGGACTGGTCAGAAGTTTTGATGCCGTTGATAAGAAGACTGTCGATCGAGCATCTTCTCCTTCCACCATTAGCGATCACAAAGAAATATGCCGTAGGGGCGTCACCCTTAAGAGTCCAGTTTAACGTGCCCCTTTGGCGCCAATAGATTTCGGCCTGTTGATGCAAATGCATCAAAGCATCCTCCAGTGCATAGCGAACAACCCAATCACTCTCCGAGAGGCCCGAACCATCAGCCAAAGCATCCAAATCAGCAAGCTGAGCCTCCAAAGAGCCCTTCTGACGGCGAGCCTCCACCGCTCTATTACGAGACCAGCCACGAAGGAATTTACGCAACGCATAAGAACATTTGTGCCAGTCATCCATGGGTCCGAACGAGCGGAGATAGGAAGCGAGAAGCCCGGAAATCTTGTTAGCCAGCATCTCAGAGAAACCATCAACCAACAGCCAGGAAGCATCGAATTGAAATCTAGTGGAAACCACAGGATTATCCAGGCCCGCGCCCAAGATAAGAGGGGCATGATCCGAACCCACAATAGGCTTAGCTGTCAGAGAGGCACGAGGGAAAAGGGAATCCCAATTCGGGCAAAGGAAGACACGGTCCAGCACAGAGCAAATCGGGGTGGCTTGGTGGTTAGTCCAGGTGAAACGGGCTCCCACCCGAGGGAGTTCCCGAAGGGCACAATCACGGATAAAAGCATTAAAAGCATCTGCTAAAGACCACGAGAAATTACTAGAGCTCTTATCAGCGGGGGAGCGCAGCAGATTGAAATCCCCACCTACCACAATAGGCAAGGTACAAGCATCAATTTTCGCTGAGATTTCGTCCAGAAACAAGGAGGATAGAGAGTGATCCACAGGACCATACACTACCATGAATTCCCAGAGAGTATTAAGTTGACGATGGTGCACCACAGTACTAGCCCAAAAAATACCATGATCAAAGGTAACAAAATCGAAAAGGTCTCGCTTAGTCCCAATAAGAATCCCCCCAGAATGCCCCGACGCAGGTAGAAAGTTCCAATCAAATCTATCCATCCCAGCAATAGCAGAAAGTTCATTAGGAGAAAAAGAATCTTTGAAAGTCTTGACTAGCCCAATGATATCGATGTTATCTCCTCTGACCACATCCCTAATCTGGTCCCGGCGCCCCCTAGCACCAAAACCCCTAATATTCCAGAATAAAGCCCTCATTTAAAAGACAAGTTTTTGATGCATAGACTAGACCTGCTAGGAGCTACACAGGATTTAGCACGTTTAGGAGGGGCCCGTTTGGAGGGAGGAGGAAGTGACTGGCCACCACCATTGTCACCCCCAACCGACGCGCCCGGGACTGCGGCGACCCCATTCGCCGCAGCCAACTCTTTGGCCTGGGCAATGGCCGCTTGGGCAACCTCGTTAGCTCGAATCACAGATAGAATAACAGAGGGAGACCCAAAACTCGGATGAATAGAAACCCCCACATCAGATAAAACATGCAGTAAATGGTCATCAGAGAGAGAAGGTAAAACTAACCTAGCCGGAGAAGAAGTGGAGGTAGGAGGGGGGAAGTACCTGTAGGAGGGAGATCCTTGGCCGCCGCACGCCGTTCCGCCCGCACCGCCACCGGCACCCCAGAGTCGCGCACCCGCCGCCCCTTGCGGGCCGTGGAGGTAGACGTGCGAACCGTCGGCGAACGAGCAGCAGGGGAAGGCACCGCAGACCTGGAAGTAGAGCTAGACGCCGCCCCCAGGTCAGCATCAAGGTGGCGGCACAGCCCAGCCACCGAATGCTTGGATCCCGACGATGCCCGACTCTTAGCAGAGAATTTCCTGACAGTATGCTTCTTCTTGCTCACAGGACTACCAGTAGAACGAATAGGGGAAGCAACCATATCTTCAATGCCCGAGGTGGAAGGGGACAGAGGCCGGATCGGCATGTTCGAACACACACCAGAGATGGGGGTACCAACGGGAGCCGCCTTCCCCTGCACGTTCACAGAAGGCTCAGCAGCAACAGACACGCTTTCCTTCACAGCCTCTTTCTGAGCATCCCCCATTGGTGCATTTTTCGGAAACAGATCCCTGACCGCTGGTTCCATGCCCTCCCATTCTGATTGAGTGAACCGGGCATCCGTCCCGCCACTCGGATCGTGTCCACCTGCCGAGCCATCATCATGCTTCTCCGAGTTCGAGGGCCCAGGAGGAGGAAAGGCCGGGGGAGCGTGAGTGGCCTCAGCCCCCTCGACCCGGACCCGAAGGCGGATACCTTCAGAAGAGAGAAAAACATCCACCACCCCGTGCAGGCAAACCGGATCAATAGCCCAAAGACGCATGCAGGCAGGGCCAAGCTTGTTCAGAGACTCAGAATCAACTTCAATTGGCTTACCCAACAGAACACCAAATGCCATCAAGAAAGGGACAGATCTGAGGCCCGCAGGAACATCATCAACCAGGACCCAAACATCAGATAGCGGACCAACAGATTTGGTGCCATTCACCGCGGCCTTAACAGAGATCACCAACTGGTTGTGCGGCATCGTGAAGCTGGTGCATGATGAAATCATCCTGAGACTCTCCTTAGATGGGAAGACTGCTGCAAACTCGAACTCAGAGATCTGATGCACCTGCCAGTCCCAACTGTCCACATCCCAGACCCGCAGCCCTTCCAACAGAACATGAGGAGAAATCTTCTGCCCCTGCACAGTGATGATGGCCGCGTTGGATAGCAAAGGAGCCACCACCACCTGAGGAATCTCACTGTCAAGAGCAAAGAAGGAGCAACCCGGGAGTCCGATCCCATAGTGCACAAAAGCAGGAGGCTTAATACGGTTTTGACAATCCATAGTGAGATGGCCCTCAGATTTGCAGATGAGGCAGTAGGGCGGATTGAAGCACCTAGACTGGAAGTGCCCCGGCTGGTGACACGCAAAGCAAGTGAGGGCAGAAGAGGAGTTAGGTGGAGGTGCGAGGGGACGCGGTGGGGGAGGCGGCGGGGGAGGGAGGATGCCATCGCCAAGGCCAGAGGAGGAAGCACCAGGAGAGGAGTTAGTGAAACGGCGAGCCTTGTACTGTTGGGGAGGAGGGCCGAAGTTAGAACGCAAAGGAGGACGAACCGCAACACCAGATCTAGGCGCACGGATCTGCTGGCGAGGGGGAGGAACCTGACCACGGGGAGGGGGGGGGGGGGTTGGAAGACGTCGAGCCCGCAGTGCCGCCCGCCGCCGCCGCCTCCCAAGGATCAGCCTCCGGAGCCGTCCCACCACCAGATCCAGTGGCCAGAGAACTGGATCCACCCAGAGATCGAGCCCACTCATCTCTCTGCAACCACTCCGGCCCCGCCGCCCAGGCCTCACGGTCACGAGCCACCTGCTCGCGGACCGCCTGCTCGGCCTCAAGCTTGGAGCGCAGAGAAGCTTCATATTCAAGATCAACACCCTCCGCCAGAGAGCCGTCGCGGCGGAGCTTGCTCCCAGAAACCGCCTCACTAGAAGAGCCTCGAGATTTATCCATGGTTAGGGCTTCCGCAAAGGTGAGGGAGAGAGGAGGTGGAGGGCTAGGTCTATGAAAGAGACGGATGGGGGCGCGGCGCCTGCGCAGATCGGAAGAGGAAGCCAGAAACCCTAGGAAAGGAGGAAAGGAGCCCTTGCGCACCCATAAGTATCCCGAGCACGCCGTGCCAGAGATGGGCTGGCGGGCCGAAAGGGCCGCAGAAGTAATGGAGTAGGGGGGTATGGGGGCGGGAGGCCCAACGATCGTAGAGAGGAGAGGTGGAAAATCAGAAGTAGAGGAGAGGGGGGGGGGGGGACCGTGGGCGGCCCACCCAAGGGCGGCCCAAGGTCCAGGAAGTCCACATGCCCACAAGCCTGCGAACAGGGAACCAGGGCTAGGGTTGGCACTGCCTCCATCCTCCCCACACCCGAGCCGCAGCGCGCCGCCGGCGACGCCCAGGCGGCCAGAGGTAGGGAGGGAGAGGCCGAACCAGCAAAGCACGTCGGAGAAGGGGGCGAGCCAGGCGAGGACACGGTATCCACCCCTAGGGATCCGACCGAAGATTCACCAGCACAACGAGCAGCGGAGGGGCAGGAGAGCTTACCAGATCTGTGCCGCCGCCTGGCCACACGAGACCAGCCGGGGGCATCCACCGCAGAGACGACCGGCCGTCCCCGGCCCCCAGGCGCAAACTTCCTAGCCCGGGGAGCCGGAGCACCCAACGGCACAACCGCCACCGCAGCACGAACATGCTCGAGGTCAGAGTCAGAGGCGTCGTCGTCGCCGGCCAAAGCCCAGAAACGATTCCCAGATCGGGGAGAGGGAGCGGAGAGCTCTGCCCTGGGGGCGACAGCCACGAGAGCAGCGCCGGAGACGGGAAGGGAGAGCGCAGAGAGCACATCCATCGCGGGCCGAGAAGGGGGAAGCGAGGTCGCCGGGGAGGAGGGGGGAGAGGGGAGGAGGGAGGGGGGAGAGCCATCGGGGGCAGACCTCACTTTCCCCGCGCCCCACCCACCACGCTTGGACTTCACCTCTTCGGTCCTGTACTTTTCAGTCTCGTCGCCGCCGTCTCGGCAGCCGCATCCCCTCTCTACTAGCAGCGGAGTCCACCTTCCTCCGGCGTCCTCCTTCTCCCCCACTCGAACCATCCTGACCTGATCACTAGGTTGAAGGGAATGGCAGCGACCGAGGACATCATGGACGTGGAGTCTTTCCTGGTGTCGTGCGCGGCATCAGGCGACGCGGCGTACGTGCTCCAGCGCCTCCAGGACCCCGCATCGCGATCCGCGGCCCGCCGTCTCCTCGGCGCCGTCCGCCGCCGCGTCGCCTCGGCCTCCGGGAAGGAGGAATATCCCAGCCGCGCCTTCCACTTCCGCATCCGCGACGTCGTCCTCGACCCCCACCTCAAAGGTTGCCCCCTTCCCTACACACCCCGTCCTCGACCCGCGTCTCTTTCGCCGATCTGGCCGTCAGAACCTTGCGGCTTGGTAGAAATCAAGCCTTGAATCTCGATCCATTTACGGCTGGCTAGTCGATCAGTAATTCGGCCATAACTAAAACCTTGGTCTCTAATCTCTACCTGACTACCAAGTTGGTTTTCTTTCTTCTTGTTTCCGTTTTTGTGTAGTTCGTTTTTTTTTTCCGAGCATGACGTTCTTGGAATTTGTATCAGATTCCAGTAATTCGACATTTTGCATTTTGGTGCGTGTTCTTGGAATTTATAACACAATGAGACATTGATCAAGTGATTTATGTAGAGGAGCATTTTTGTTCTTGTAAAGTTGTACTCCGTATACAATTCGCTATTTCCCAACAATTTTGATGGCCTCTAAGCATCTTTTATTCATGTCCACTGGGTACTGAGTACTGCGTAAGGTACAGATTTATTCATGTCTGTGTGTAAGCTGCAAATTTTGGAGAGAAAAGCTATCTATTTGGTTGTTGCGGCTGTGTGCATTCTAGATATGCAGAGGCCGGGTGTAATGCTTAAACCATTTTAAGTAATAAATCACCCTTTATCGAAAAAACAAATATTTGGTTATTCCAATTTGTTCTTTGGCAGAACAATCCTGCCCATCCTATCACCATAAGTATAAAAGCACGACAAATGAGTGGGGCAAGCGTGTTGCCAAACTAATATAGGACCTAAGCTACATATTTTGAGGGGCATGTTATCTAATTTTTTTCCTTCTAGTTTCTTCTTTGGGAAAACAATCCTACTCAACCTATAATCATAAGAATAAAAGCACGATAGATGAGTGCTGCAGACTATTGGCATATATAACAACGAAATAGGACATCTGTCCGCTATATCTGTAGTTAAAAATAATTGTATATAGACGCAGTCTTTGCGCTGGAAAAACTGCAACTAAATTTTTTCTTACATTATATGGAGTTTGGGTCTGATATGATTTCGTTGTGTGCATAAAAGCATTAACTTCTGTCTTTAGTTGGTGCATCGGTAAAAACATCCATTGCTTAATATTTTATTTGCTTTTCATAGCTTGATACAATTTCAACTGCTTCTAGGATCCCAGCAAAGAAATATGCTAACAATGATGGAGATGCCTAGCATTTTCATTCTTGAAGACCGGTCCTTCACTTTCTACGAGGGTCTCAATCAGCATCCAGATCCCGCTTTCAAGATTAAGATAGTCGCAGAGCTGGGATGTGGCAATGGTTGGATATCCATCGCGCTTGCAGAAAAGTGGTCTCCGTTGAAGGTATTCCCCTTCTTGCCCTGTGTATATTTTATCTTACTACCATCATTATAGAAGTCGGAGCTGCCACGGTTACATTATTGTTACAGAAGTGGGAGCTGCAGCAGTTAGATGTTTACTCCAATTTCATGATACACCACTTTCCAGACTTTCCGTAATCCACCAACAGTCTAACTTGCTTGGTACATCTGAGGAAACAATATCCGTTGAGATTTTTTCCTCCAAGTTTTAAGCAAGGCACTAGTCTATATACACTACAAATTATTCTAACCATGTTGAACAGTCGGTCCTTTGCAAGGGATATAAGGAAAATAACATGAAATTAGTTTTGAGTCGCACATGCCAGTGACCTGAATTACTTTGTACTAAGCTCGACATTACCTTAATAGTCCAGGCATTTATCTCTGTCAGAACCCAAGCTGAGCATTGTTTGTTTCTTTGAAGGTCTATGGTCTGGATATTAACCCAAGGGTTATCAAGATTGCACGGATAAATCTTTACTTGAATGCACTAGATGACGATGGTCTTCCAATCTATGACGGGGAGGGGAAAACATTACTTGATAAAGTTGAATTCCATGAGTCTGATCTTCTTGCATACTGTAGAAACAACAAGATCGAACTTGATCACATTGTTGGGTGCATACCTCAGGTACGGTCAGTTACTATATTTGGTGAAACAAAATTATATTATACCAGGACTGGTGGAAAATTCTTACTCCCACAATCTGATTTTCAGTTTCTTAATCCCAGTCCAGAGGCCATGTCAAACATTATCACTGAAAATTCTAGTGAGGAGTTCTTGCACTCCTTAAGAAACTACTATGCTCTTCAGGTGAGTTGAAAGACATCTTTTATATCGTCATCACATGAGCCGCTCAGTTTACCTAATGGCAATGGTGATTCATCGTCAAGTTGTATCTCTATCTGGAGTAGTAGGATCAAGAGTGAGCATTTTTTTTTCTGTAATTACCTTCTTGTTTTAATCGGATTAGAAGAAACAAAATGTGTTTGGAACATGCCATTTACTTGTTGGTGTGTATTTCTATCCCTGATATGATAAAAGAATTTTGAGAAGTAATATGTGATTTGTACAACTGTATTGACACCTTGGTTCCACCAGTATCACTACCAGAATTTGCCTAATTGCTGACGGCCGTATCTATGCCGACGCCCCCGTCGGCATACATGGACATATCCCGACGGCTTAGGGCGAGCCGTAGGCGTAGGCAAGCCGTCGGCATATGTCCACCTATGTCGACGGGGGCCGTCGGCATAACTCGGCCGTCGGGAGAGCTGACTGTATATCTACGGTGGCTGTCGGTATATGTCGGCCCGTCGGCACAGACGTGGGCCCGGCTACACGATCAGCGACGACCGTTTGACGACGTCAGCCCTACGCCGACGGGTCTAACGGGGGCCGTCGGCATAGCTATGCCGACGGCCATGCCGTCAGCATACCTATACCGACGTCATCGATACGTGTCCTCTCCACGTCATCGATCCGAGCCCGTCGGCGGTCCTTGGGGTCGCATAGGTATGCCGACGGCCTAGCCGTCGGCACAGGCCTGGCCCATGGCCTCTGCCACGTCATCGATCCCCGTCCTACGCCACCTCATCGATCCAGGGCATCGTCGATCCGTGGGCGTAGATCTGCCGACGGCATAACCGTCGGCATAGATTTTCTGCTAATTTTTTCCTATTTTATTTGTTTTCTCTTTTTTTTTTTTCAAAACTTAAATGTGCCTTATCTAAACAAAAAACATACCTCAATTATATCCCGATCCCCCCCCCACATGGACGTCACTGCCGCCGTGTCACGGAGGGGGGAAACAGCTGACACGGAGGGAATCAGGTTTAGATGGGACGGGGTACCTGGGGGGTAGCAATGCCGCCAAGTCTTGCGGTGGGCTGTCCTACGCGTGTGCAAGCGTGGTGGTAGGCGAAAGCACCCGGCACACGGCTCCGGGGTGTGCCCCCCTCACGGGCGTCGCTGCCGCCGTGTCACGTAGGGGGCAAACAGCCACGTCGGGCCGACACGGAGGGAATCTTGGGGTGGGTTGGGCCCGAACCGTGTGCGGGGGTGTAGCTATGGGCTGGGCTATGACAAACCGGTGAAAAGGTCCATCGGTCAAACCCCGTCCGGCGAAAGTCAAAGGGCTAGATGCCACCGAGACACCGCATCGGGTCCTCTTGGATGTGTGAAAGTGACGTGGCATGCGTAGACGCCCGTGTTGGGGCTCCGGGGTGTGGCCTCCCTCCACAACCGTCACTGCTGCCGTCACTTGGAGGGGGGAAACGTGCGCGTCGGGTAGAACCGGAGGGAATCTAGTGGTGGGTTGGGTCCAGACCATGTTCGGGGATGTTCCTATGGGCTGCCCTATCGCAACCAGGTGGAAGAGTCCACTGGTCAAAGCCCGTCCGGCGAAAGTCAAATGGCTAGATCTCCTGGTCAACGGGGCTTCGTGGTGGCCTTCCGGGGGTAGCAATGCCACCGAAACACCGCATCGGGTCCTCTTACACGTGTGAAAGTGACGTGGCATGCGTAGACGCCCGTCTTGGGGCTCCGGGGTGTGCCCCCCTCCACGGACGGCACTGCCGCCATCACTTGGAGGGGGGGAAACGTGCGCGTCGGGTAGAACCGGAGGGAATCTAGTGGTGGGTTGGGTCCAAACCGTGTTCGGGGATGTTCCTATGGGCTGCCCTATCGCAACCGGGTGGAAGAGTCCACTGGTCAAAGCCCGTCCGGCGAAAGTGAAAGGGCTAGATCTCCTGGTCAACGGGGCTTCGTGGTGGCCTTCCGGGGGTAGCAATGCCACGGAAACACCGCATTGGGTCCTCTTGCATGTGTGAAAGTGACGTGGCATGCGTAGACGTCCGTCTTGGGGCTCCGGGGTGTGCCCCCCCTCCACGGACGGCACTGCCGCCGTCACTTGGAGGGGGGAAACGTGCGCGTCGGGTAGATCCGGAGGGAATCTAGTGGTGGGTTGGGTCCAGATCGTGTTCGGGGATGTTCCTATGGGCTACCCTATCGCAACCGGGTGGAAGAGTCCACTGGTCAAAGCCCGTCCGGCGAAAGTCAAAGGGCTAGATCTCCTGGTCAACGGGGCTTCGTGGTGGCCTTCCGGGGGTAGCAATGCCACCGAAACACCGCACCGGGGCCTCTTGCATGTGTGAAAGTGACGTGGCATGCGTAGACGCCCATCTAGGGGGTCCGGGGTGTGGCCCCCCTCCACGGACGGCACTGCCGCCGTCTAGGGGGCTAGGGTTAGTGCGGTCGGTGGGGCTTCCGGGTGTAGCAATGCCACCGACACAGACAGAGCATCGGGTCCTATTGCATGTGTGAAAATGATGTAGCATGCGTAGGACATTTTAAAAATTGATAGGGTCATTTAGAAAATAAATTAAAATGATTGCAAAAAAAATAGAGGTAAAAAAACTATGCCTACGGTTTAACCGTCAGCATAGATAAAAATCCCTACAACCCTTATCCACTACCTTATCCCCTCACACCCCACCTCCACCACTCACTCCCTCCCGACCCCGATGCACAGAGCCCGACCCTCCCCACACCGGCGGCCGCCTGCTCGCCCCTGCCCGGCCGCCGACCGCCCCCCCGCCCCGCCCCCGTCCCGCTCCGACCCGCCGACCGCCGCCCCGTCCCTACCCCGCCCCGACCCCGCCCCACCCTGCCCCACCCTGCCCTGCCTCGCCGGCCGCCACCCCAACCCCGCCCCACCCCGACCCTCTGGCCGCCGCCGCGACCCCGCCCCGTCCCGCCCCGCCCCGCCGGCGTCCCGCCCCGTCCCGCCCCTGACCGCCGTCCGCCACCTCGCCACCGCCCCACCCCCGACTCCTCTGCCTCTGCTCCGGCCGGCCCTCGCCTACCGGACCTCGCTCCCGCACCGGTAAAAATTTTGTGTAGAGATTTTATAAATATGTTTTGTGTAGTTTTAGATAGATGTTAGATAGAAATATAAAGTGACTAGGGACTTTATAGTTATCTTTATTGTCAATATGTTTTATGTAGTTTCCAAAATAATGATGTGATGATATATACTTTTTGCACGGTGGTTTTTTGTTCATGATGGTGTTGCTACAAAATAATGATGAAATATTTTTTGACACTTAATGGTCTTGCTAAAAAATAGTTATTTGAGATAAATGGTAACTTGTTCATTAGGATTTAACATTTCTAATATTTTGAATGTGAAACTTTAAGTGGATGAATTTATTTTGTATTGCTCATGTAGTAAATAAATCTATGAAGGCATTGGTCCGTGATCTAAGTTTTTGACAATTGATGATCTAAGTTTATTTGTCGGTAAAATTTACAGGCTTTGTGGTGTTGCGTATCTTTGGAGTCATCGTCGTCAAAGGCATTGGTCCGTGATCTCGTCGCTGTTTGACTACTTCCTCTACAGCCGAGGGTGAGCTAAGAATCCATCCTAATAATCATGTCACTAGATTTTCTTTTCACGTAAAGTCGCGTAACCTAGCCGTCTCCCGTCCGAAATGGTTGCATGGATAAATATGCATTCAATTGCATATTTATCACCGCAACTGTTTCGGATTGTCCAGCGTTTTCCACGGACAGCCCGAGGATGTGTAGATTGGGTACGTTTTCCATACTCTACCCCGTTCCGAGACAGGATTTCAATGGCGCCTCCCCGTTGTTCTCCGGATGCACATTCTCTCGGCTTTTTGCCGAGACGTGTATCTGGAGAACAGCGGGGAGGTGCTGCCGAAATTTTGTCTCAGAACGAGGTAGAGCATGGAGAACGTACTCAATCTACACATCCTCGGGTGGGATTAGGACCCTCTTTACCTATTAGAGATGTAGGTGGATTCAGTGCCGTTTCTCATCAACCCGGTAGAAAATAAAAATTGTATGTGATTAATTTTAATGAATCCATAATTTTTGTTGTGTGGCTCGTGATAAAGCAGAGGATGTCAGATAATCAGTGGATGTACAATGGTTTTATCCGTCGGAACCAAGTGACAACAGAGTGGGTCGAGAAAACCGATGTGTTCTTGAAGGAGATATTCCATCCTCCAATGATAATTAACCCAGAATGCCCCTGTGCAAAAATGTTAAAGACGTCACCGTAGAGATCAGGGAGAAATGACTTTGCACCTTCGCACGTTTGGATATATGGAAGACTTTAACATGCCCATTAACTTTGCCGAGCGGGACCGTGGTAGAGAGGAGGTGATGCGACAACGCATCGGTGGTTATGAGGACGATGGGGTTAGAGACATGCTAGATGATGTCTTTGCTGCCGAGACGACACATACAACACCTTCAGAGAATGAACCGGAGGATCCGGAGGCAATCGCAAAGGCCTTCTTGGAGGTCTTGGCCTCGTCAAAGAAACCTCTTTATGCGGGTGCCAAAATTTCTCAGTTGGATGCCATCTCGCAACTGATGGCAGTCAAGGCTGAGTACGGCTGCACCCAAGCTTGCTTCGAAGCATTTCTGGGAGTATGGGCTAACAGCCTTCCTGAGGGTCATGAACTGCCGAAAAGCATGTACGCTACGAAGAAAATCATGAAGGCACTATCTATGAAATATGAGAAAATAGATGTTTGTCCGAAGAATTGCCTTTTGTTTAGGCACGAGTATGCCGGTGACAAGTACTGTAGGGAGTGCGGTTCCTCTCGGTACCTTGAGGTGGTCGATGAGCATGGTGTGAAGAAGCAACTAGACATCCCCGTAAAGATTCTTCGGTATCTCCATTTCATAGAAAGACTGCAGCGCCTTTTCATCACAGAGGAGTCTGCCAAAATGATGAAGTGGCACAAGGAAGGGAAAAGGTACGATAAAAAAATTGTACATCCATCACAAGCTAAAGCATGGAAGTCATTCGATAAAGAGTACCCCGAGGAAGCAGCCGAGGCAAGGAATATCAGGATTGCGATAACAGGTGACGGGTTGAATCCATATGGTTTGTCGTCCAATCCATACAGCTGCTGGCCCGTGTTTGTTATTCCGCTCAATCTCCCTCCCGGTGTCGTAATGCAACGCAAGACCATGTTCTTGTCGCTGATCATTCCACGACCTGATTACCCGGGAAAGAATTTGGGAGTGTTTATGCAGCCGCTGGTGGATGATTTGCTCCATTGTTGGTACTTCCCAAGGTTGACATACGACCGACATCTGCAGAAAAATTTCTTGATGAAAGTTTGGTTGATGTATTGCATGCATGACTTTCCCGACTATGCCCTATTTTGCGGACGGTGTACAAATGGGAAGATGCCATGCCCAGTGTGCATGCAGGCTCTACGTTTTATTTGGCTGCAGAAGGGTGGCAAGTATGTAGCCTTTGACATGCATCGACAGTTCCTCCCTCCAGACCATCCAGACAGGGAAGACAAGAAGAACTTCACGAAAGGCCGGGTTGTCCATGAAGTAAACGAGATTCCAACGTTTTCTAGGGCAGATGTTCTTGCTCACCTAAAAGCTCTCAAGCCTAAAGGCGAAGGAAAAGGCAAAGGCAAAGGCAAAGGGGAAAGTGAAGGCGAAGGCCCAGGCAAATGCAAAGGCAAAGGCAAAGTGAAACGCTTTGAGGGATATGGTGAGACGCACAACTGGACTCACATTACCCCGTTAACGAAGCTTCCCTATTTCAAGGACCTCAAACTTCCTTATAACATTGATGTGATGCACACCGAAAAGAATGTCGCAAAGTCCCTTTTTTACACGATCCTCAACATTCCTGATAAGACAAAGGATAACGTTAAAGCTAGAGCCGATCAACAGAAAATTTGTGATAGACCACGTCTAAACATGCGGCCTCCAACAGACGGTCGAAGAAACTGGTTCAAACCAGATGCTGACTTCATCCTTAAACCGCCAGAAAAGAAGGAAGCACTTATGTGGCTCAAACACATTGTGAAGCTCACTGATGGTTATGCATCAAATATAAGTAAGGGGGTCAATCTTTCAACGGGCAAAGTGACCGGGTTCAAGAGTCATGACTATCATGTATGGATTGAGCGGATAATGCCGGTGATGGTTCGAGGCTATGTCCCCGAGCGTGTCTGGCGAGTGCTTGCGGAGCTAAGCCATTTCTTTCGCACGATATGTGCTAAAGCAGTATGTCCCGAGGTGATTGAACAATTGCATAAGAAGGCACCGGACTTGATATGCAAGCTAGAGAAGATCTTCCCGCCAGGCTTCTTTACTCCGATGACACATCTCAATTTGCACCTCACGAAGGAGGTATTGTTGGGGGGCCCTGTGCAGAATCGTTGGTAGTACGGCCGTGAGAGACAGAACAAGCATCTCAGAAAGAAATGTGGAAACAAAGCTAAGATTGAAGCTTCCATAGCTGAGGCAGTTATCCTAGAGGAGGTGTCAGACCTCAGGACATCGTACTACCCAGACCACGTTCCCACTCTGCATAATAAGGTGTCTCGATACAATATAGAAGAGCCCAAGTATAAACCCAAGCTCGATATATTCAACGGGCAATGTGGCAGGGCTGGGGGTTCGAAACCTTATAACATGCCAGAACAAGAGTGGGAGGACATCATGTTCTATGTCTTGCACAACATCAAGGAAGTCGAGGAAGAGTGGATGAGGTAATATTGCTACACCATTCCTTTATGCAATTCGTTGAGGATGAGTCTCGTTCTAACACCGATTTTCTTCTTTTAGTCAATTCCTACATGAGGAGTGGACGGGAATGATTCCTCCTACTAAAGCGGAGGCACTTACTCTTTTACGGAACGGTGCCTCTGGCAGGAAAAATTTTGTTGCTTGGTTCATGGATAAAGTAATTTTTCACATTCCCCTAGTTCAACTTCCTAGTTCAACATTTATTAGTTGATGGAACTAATGCACCCATCAATTTCAATTAAACTTGTAGGGCAAAGATCCGAACACCTCTATGGATGACGAATTGAGATGGGTTTCCATGGGTTTTAACGCTCGGGTCATGAAATGTGATAAGTATGATGTGAATGGGTATCGCTTCCATATACATAGGATCACCAGAACAGCCGGCCTGATCCCAAAACTATAAACACAGGAGTGTACACCCGAGGAGAAAATGAAGTTGAGTACTACGGAAGGGTAGGAAAAATATACGAGCTGTCATTCGACCTTGGGGGCAAGGACCTAAATCTAGCTGTGTTCAAATGCCGATGGTTCGACCCATATGAGGGGTTGAGACATACTCCTTCCCTTGGTTTGGTCGAAGTTAAACCATCCACCGTTTATGCAGGAGCCGATCTCTTTATTGCGGCTACCCAGGCCACACAAGTTTATTATCTGCCCTACCCATGCCAGAGAGAGTACCTAAAGGGTTGGGAAGTTGTGTTCAAGGTGGCGCCACATGGTAAGCTACCGGACCCGGACGATGACGATTACTTCTACATTAACCCCATGACATACGAGGGAGTGTTCTATCAAGAGAAACTTGATGATGTTGATGTGGTTCGATACAATGACGCTGATGCCTTGGGTGATGTTGATGTGGATCCAAATGATGACGATTGACGAAATGATGGCGAGGCCATTGTGAACGACCAAGACATACTTATGCTAGAGAAATTAAATGAAGACGCTGAAGACGAGGAAGAGCCTGCACCTACGTCAGACAACGAAGATGATATGCGTGATAGTGACGATGAGACCGGTCGAGGAAACGGTTACAACAGTGATGATTCGTATGGGTTCTAGCAGATGTATGTTCCATGTCTTATTTGTATGTTCTATTAATATGTATTTTTTTATATGCTTTATTATTATGAATGTGCTTTTTTTATTCCTTTTTATTATGTCTACTCCTTCATTATTAATACACTAACTTTTTATTCTCTTTTCAATGCAGGTTCGCTAAGTATGGGAAAGGGCAAGGCCGATGGTACTGGTTTGCTAAGCAAACTCGCCGCGAAGGTTAGTCGGAGTGGTCGACCCCGTAGTGTCCCCTCCCGACTACTTGACGATGAGTTCTCACAGGGAGGTCGAGGGAGAGGTGCCCCTAGAGGAGGACGTGGTGGGGGGAGAGGCCCAGGGGGACGGTCTCGGGGCCAGAAACTGCGCTCTGTGACCGACATAGGGGGGTCGTCTTCGCGGACCTTCTCTAGTGAGGTACCCTCTCAGGAGGAGCAGGAGGTTGTGGAGGAGGAGGAGGAGGAGGAGCAGGAGGTTAAGGAGGAGCAGGAGGTTAGGGAGGATGAGGAGGATGAGGATGGTGGCGAGGAGGGGGATGGTGGCGAGGAGGGGGGTGCTGGCGGGGAGGGGGGTGGCGGTGATGATGGTGGTGGCGGGAAGGGGGGTGGCAAGCAGAAGGGTTGGCTGCGTGGTGGTGCGCGACTCCCAAAAGTTCCTGATACCGAGGAAATGAAGTGGCTCATTAAGACCAAGGGGAAAAGGTAAGTGCCCCTTAATAATATTTTAAACACATATTATCATTTTGATTGTACACATGCTAATATTTTCATTCTTTTGCAGTAGCTGGGAATATCCTGAAAATGCCCGTGTTCCAAACGGTGTCCTCACTATCCTGTTGAAGAAGCTTTGGCCGGGGATGTTTGCTCCGGACCGAGACAACGAGGAGCGTAAGATTTTGGCCACGTGCTGGGAGCACTACGAAGCGGCCTTCCACCCAACCCATGTGACGGCCGCTAAGGCCGTGATCTCAAAGTTTTGGGTAAGTTCTCTTCAGAAGCACAATTCTTGAGTTTCTTTCATAGTTTATCATCAAATCGTTTAACTCATGGCTTGTTCCATTCTGGTTTCATGAATGACTGTAGAATTTCTATAGAGTTCTTGAGGAGGACAAGGCCGAGGCCGATGAGTTCTTGCTGCGGGCTGCGAGAAGCAGGCCCGTCAGATGCAGTACGAGGTGCGCTGGGTGGCCATCTCACATTATTATCACGAGGTATGTAACGAGAAGGTGACCAAGGATGACGTGAAGGAGCATAACCTTACCTTGACTAAGGAGCAGTAAATGTTGGTAAGTATAACAGACTTTTCATTACGACATTTGTGGTAAATTTCATTGTTTCGTGGTCACATGCCATTATGCTTCTTATGTAGGTGCGTCCTGATTGGTGCTTTGGAAAGAATAATGGATGGGAGGGATTGGTGGATCTGTGGGTTGGCGAGGACGCAGAGTTTGCTGCCAAGAGCAAGATAAACAAGGCTAATCGAGGATCCGACGGAACACACCGTCAGGGAAACCGAAACCACTGGCGCCACAAGAAACTTCAGGTATATCTATGTACATGAAACATTCTTGATCTTCTCTTTACCGTATGTTATTATGTATGACTAACCTCTGTTTGGCGGTGCAGGAGGAGAAATTGAAGCGGCCGCTCTCAGACATCGAGTCGTGGAGGCTCGCCCGTGTGCAGCCTAATCCCAAGGCCGGCGAGAGTGAGTACTACGGCCATACCGGGGAGAACCTGATGTCATACACGAAGGACTTTCAGAAGTGGAATCCTGGCACATCAGACCCCATGTCTGTGGATACCAACGAGAGGGCCGCCGTCAGCATAGGGCCGAAGAGTCATGGTCGGCATCCGATTCTGGATTATGTGATCACCCCTTCTGTCTCGTACAGGCGGATCCGCGCTATCGACTCGAGGCCGAGCCAACGCCCGCGCCCCAATGTGTCCTCTACACTGTCATTCCTAGCCCAGCAGAACTCTGTAAGTATTTTCCCTCTTATCTTCTTTCTTTCAACCTTTATTTTCCGCATTGCTATGTTTTATGAGTTCCATCATGTCATATTTGTAGGCCTACATGGACTTCGTACGTCAGCAACTCTTCGACTGGAACGAGAGAGTTGCAGCAGCCACTGAGCACAACAGCCGCATGACGGAGCTTGTGGTTGCGTCTATGGCAACCGGGCAGATTCCTACACTGCCACCACCACCACCACCTCCTGGACCACAACCAGTGCCGCCTACGTTTGAACAATTCCTGGCAGAACACTATGGCACTCCGGTTAGTACATCACCAAACTATTCAACCACAACTTACCGTTTATTCAATACAATCATATATTGCCTTCCCATCTCTTTTCAAACATGCAGGGAACGGTGGATCATCCGCCGGTGGTGGTGCTACTTATGGTTCCACTCCCGAGTCACAAAGCCCAGTCACTCCGGTATGCCGAGGCGGTGGCGGTGGCGGTAGCGCTAGTGGTGGCGGTTGTGGTAGCGCTAGCGGTGACGACCTCGGCTTTGGCTACCTCGGCTTTGGCGGTGGAAGTGATGGCGCTTAAGCCTTTGGCGGTGTTTTATGTTTTGTTAAACTTGTGATGATGTTGTTGGCTTTGTTGAACTTGTGATGATATTGTTGGCTATGTTGAACTTTTCATGATGTTGAATTTGTGATATTATCCTCTCTATTCTGTTGCGATCTGTTATGATGATGATGATATATATATGTGCTGTGTATTTGAATTGAAATGCAACCAAAAAAATGAAAAAAAAATTCTGTGCATAACTATCCCGACGGCCTAACCGTCGGCGTAGTCTGGCACGAGGCACCAGTGCACGACACGTGGCAGTCGCTGGCAGCTCCTGGTGGTCCTCTACGCCGACGGTTTAACCGTCGGCATAGATTTTAGGTATCCCGACGGCCTAACCGTCGGCGTAGAGGACCACCAGGAGCTGCCAGCGACTGCCACGTGTCGTCCCCTGAATGGACAGCCTTGCCGTCAACGACCGTCAGTCACAATTCTTTGCCGACGGTCTATTTATGCCGAGGGCCGTACGGAAGCCGTCGGCATACCTGCCTATCCCGACGGTGTTTGTATGCCGACGGCCGCCCGGCGGTACGCCGACGTTCGAGTTGCCGACGGACGTACGCCGACGGCCACCGTCGGCATAGGTCTATCCCGACGGTTTTTGGGCCTAGGCCGACGACCTGAGGCCGTCGATACCGTGCGTTAGTCTGGTAGTGTATAATTAATTTTACTCCGGCTGGTTAGAAGGACAGCTGGCAGTCTACATTGACAAGTAGGGCGTGTATAATGGTGCTATCTTAGGAGTGCCGCGTATGATAAATACCGAGGTGGGGGAGAGATAAACTAGAAAAAAAAGGCTTGCCTTCTTTTAATTAAGAGGCGACCTGTTAGCAACGATATCTCTCGCCACATATTTAGGTTCATCTAGTTATTAGAGATGAGACTACAAGATAACTCATTACATCATATTTTTTATTGCCATCTCTAAATTACGTGTCAAGCTTAAGATAAGACTGTCTTATTAACCACTATACATGTACGTAGAATCACTTTCTTGGGCAGTAATAATTCATTCCTGACCTCAACTTCTAGCTATTGCGTGACTTTGTGCTACAACTTATAACTACAAACACGATTACTACTCCACTCTTTCATGTGGAGTTATTTGCAGTTTTTTTCTAGAATACTGGAATTTCTAGCGGTGGTATTCACTTTTTATCTGTTTAAAATTAAAGACAGAAGTTCTGATCAGTTGCTAACCATTAGATAGTATGTATGACATGATGTGCACATACTTTTAATCAAGTCAATTTTCTTATGTTGGCTGATTGTTCTATTTTGACTTCCTTTTATTATTGTTATGCTTGTAAACTTGTTGCATGTGTTATTGCATCTAGGATTTTTTTGAGGACCAATTTGGCCTCGTGTTGCTTGCTCGGGCAGTTGAAGAAGGGATAGCTATCATAAAGCCTATGGGTATTATGATTTTCAACATGGGAGGCCGACCAGGTCAAGGTGTTTATGAACGCGTATTTCTACGCCGTGGATTACACATCAATAAGCTCTGGCAAACAAAAATTATGCAGGTAGCAATGCTGTGAAAGACCATATTAATTAATCACGAAATATTTTGCATGCCAGCTTTATGCTCGTGTTTGGT
This sequence comes from Elymus sibiricus, assembly GCA_039707655.1. Classification (NCBI taxonomy): domain Eukaryota; kingdom Viridiplantae; phylum Streptophyta; class Magnoliopsida; order Poales; family Poaceae; genus Elymus; species Elymus sibiricus. The sequence continues at coordinate 442,424,949 of CM077671.1, forward strand.
CAAGAATATGTACTTCGAGTTGCACAACAACGTTTAGTAGGGCCTATAAATTTCATCTACCTGCTTATTCTATTTTGCAATGGCATTTTTATTTGGATAACCAACTAGTTGGGTTGTTTACAGACCGGCGTATTTTTGTGTGTGTGCGTTAATAGCTATGCAGAGGCCGGGTGTCTGCTCATTGTGTTGTATCCTTTTGATGCTCCATTTTGAGCCAATAAAATCCACCCTATATCTAAAAAGTTGGGTTGTTTACAGGCTGCTGATGTGGATATTTCAGCTTTAGTAGAAATTGAGAAAATTTATCCACATCATTTTGAGTTCTTCATGGATCTTCATGGGGATCAACCTGTCTCTGCACGCACTTCCTTGGCATACATGAAATCTGGTGGCCGTGTTTCACATGCTTTCTCCGTGTATAGCTGTCAACTTCGCCAACCTAACCAGGTTCCTTTCTGTTTTCTTTAGCTTTATAAAAGCAATAATATACCAACGGAAATAGTACTAATTCAGAGAATTTTCAGGTGAAGAAACTATTTGAGAGTATTAAAAATGGATTTCATGAACTCAGCAGCTCCCTCGATTTATCCTTTGATGATGATTCTGTTGCCGATGAAAAGATTCCCTTCCTAGTATACCTAGCTCGTTTTTTGACAGATAATAAGCCCAATCCTTGTGAGCCTCCAGCTGGATGTTTAAACTTTCGGAATCGTGTCGCTGAATTTATGAAGAGCTACCACCACATCCCATTAACTCCTGAAGTAAGGCTTTGTGTCTATTTCATTTACAATTTTGTTTGCTTATACCATAAATTTGCAATATCAAGCTATTCATTGCTTCTATCTTCTGCTTCATATGATAACTTTTTTCTTTTCTTTCCTGGTACACTCTAGGATGTTGTTGTATTCCCTTCACGTGATGTGGCAATAGAAAATTACCTTCGGCTGTTCTCACCATCACTTGCGATTGTCGATGAACATCTGACCAGACACTTGCCCAAGCAATGGTTGACATCTTCACCAATCGAGTTACCTCTCTCTCACTCTCTCTCTCTCCAACAAAAAGGCACGCACGCATGCATCGGCAGCTTGTGCATGTTATGGAACACTTCTTGTTTGAGCAACATCTGATCTGAACTAAGTAGTGATATGTTCTTTTGCCTTCAAAGTTATCTTGTTTAACCAGAACAGTGGAAAATACATGTCTGTCATGGGAAGAAAAATGATAGTTCAAGAATGTTGATGCTACTGCTTCCTTTTGACACTGCAGGGGAGAGCAGATTGTAACCGCGCTGAAGACACGGTCACAGTAATTGAAGCACCATGCCGGTCAGATTCGCTGATTGAATTGGTCAGGAAACTGAAGCCTCAGGTTGTTGTTACTGGCATAGCTCATTTTGAGGTTGTCACCAGTGCAGCTTTTGTGAACTTACTAAGCGCAACACAAGATGTTGGTTCTCGCTTATTCCTAGACATTTCAGAACATCTGGAGTTATCTAGTTTGCCGAGCTCTAATGTTGTGCTGAAATATCTTGCTGGAAACACCCTACCTTCACATGCAGTTATACTGTGTGGTCTGGTAAAAAATCAGGTGCCTATAACTTACCACATCAATTGTTTTATCCTTTATGGAACGACTACACATATGCCCTGTTAACTATACAATGCTAGATACATTAGTTTGAGCGACAAGTTTTCCGGACGGAGGGAGTATGATTTAGTTATGACGAGCTAACAACTTGATCTCCCTAACCCTGGACTGCCCCCACATGAGGGATGTGGTCAATGGATAATCTAGTACACCCTAAGATGACCATGCGTAAATAGATCGTACTTATGCAGTGTTGTTTCCATGAAGGGGACTTGCAGCCTGGAACTGTATTTAAACGTCTGTGCACTCTTACACAACATTGTCTAAAGATTTCATTTCTATATGCTCTATCTTATTACTTTGGATTAAAAATTGCAGGTTTATTCTGATCTGGAAGTTGCTTTTGCTATTTCCGAGGATGCAGCTGTATGTAAGCATTGTCACAAACTATTGAGATATTGGAAGGGCATACTTCTGTGATTAGCCAGCACTATTATGGATGTCTTTTCAATGAGCTGCTGGCGTTTCGAATTGGCGATCAGCATGCACAACAAGAGGTAAGCAGAATTTTCTCTGTCCAGTTCTTCACCTCACTTGACCTGACAATAACTTAACTTTTAAATATAGGGCCTCTATCAAAAATACAATTTGCATCTATATAAGGCCACTATCTCTTCCCTAGAAGAACTGATTAGATGCTTGCCTCGTACAATGGTGCTTATTAATGCAAACGTTGCATGCAACAATAGAGAAAGAGTGAGCCCCCGCGTACAGATTATTCTAGCCCCTGCGCCGCCCCCAGCGACGGCTTGGGAGGCGACGTTGGTCGCGCGGCGGCGGATCCCGTCGCTCCGGTCCTCATGGTGAACTTTGGATCTGGGGCGGCGGCCCCGGTAGGCGTGGCGGCGGCGCCCTTGGCTGGCGGCGCTCGCGGGTGGTGGATGGACAGCTTCTTGACCGAGTGGGCGGTGAGTCGACGGGGGATCTCCTCCCCGCTCCAGCATCTCTCCGGCTGCATGTAGTGGCTTGCGGTCTCGGACGTCGACCTCAGTGCGTTGGCGGGGGCTGGTAGAGGTGGATTAGTAACGGAGGAAACTTTGGATGGCTCGCTCATCCCGACGGTGGCGATGACCAAGGTCGCCACTCTCCTTCTTGTAGGCACCATCGAGGTCCCTCCCCTACACTCCGACGCCACGCCCGAAGTGAAGACCCAAAATCTCCTCGGATTGGGCGGCGACGGCACTACGTGTGTCGTGCCCTTCTTGGAGGCGCCGCCTGAGGTGTTCGGGTGTTCGGTTAGAGGAATTGCGGGCGGAGGGGGTGGGACCAGTGACAGGAGATGGTGTTCGCGAAGAAGGAGTGGCGTGGCATCTGGCACGTCGACAGCGGCGGGTCTCGGCGGCATGGAGCAGCGGGGTCTCAACGGTGGACACGTGTTGATGGACGAGCGCAAGATGGTGGTGCTGTCTGGCGTCGTGGTGGCGTCGATGAAAGTTGGGCCTTGCAAGGTCGATGCGTCAGTACCTTCTCTAAAGATGGATCGGTGGAATACGGTGGCGGCGGTCTCTGCAGCGTGCATGCGCGGTGAACATTGAGTGTGCGCCGAACCGGTGTGTGCCCCAGACCCGGTAATGCGGCTTGGTTGTGCCCTCCGACTTTAGATGTTGGGCTTTGGTGTGAGGTCTGGGTATGCGGCTCAGACAATCTACACCCCTTCATCAAGTTGATAGGAATAGCGACAAATGTTGTCAAGATGATGGTGACTTCAGACTTATTGATGTATTACTTTTTAAGATCTTGATGAATAATTAATAAAATGGCTACATGCATCGCCCTGATGCAGAGGCCGGGGTAGAGAAAGAGGCACCACATGCAACATGTTTAATTATCCCAGAATACGGGAGGTCTTCCGTACAATTAATCGTGCTATTTATTAGTTGACCTTGTTTTCTTGGTATCTAAGAAATGGGATAGTGGCCTTGTATACAAAGATGAAGGGAGGAACTCTTTTTAGTGGACATTCCACTCAGCATAAGTCGGTTAATTTCTAAATCTTGGATTAGTCCCTCCACTTAGGGCATTTCTAACCGATCCCCTAAAAATAGCGGAGAATCCGGTGGAGTAAACTCTTAGTGGAGTATATTTATTCCACTAAAATTTGGTCGGACCTACCAATCACTTATATATATAACAGAGTAAAAACCAAATTTGCCTAAAATCCAACATAGATTCGATTTAAACATACAAAATTTGACATAATGTACATATACTCAACCGAAATTTGCATAAAGTTCAACATATATTCTAATTAAATTAAACTTCGGTTTAACCTAACATAGATTCTAAATCATCTTATAGAGGGCTATCCATTTGGCCCGCGTCATACCACCGATCTTGGGGTCCAGCCTGTGTTGTCGTCGCCACAGTCGGAGAAGATGCGACGCCATTCTTCAACGTCAATATCCTCCTCGTCGTCGGAGAGGATGACGACCCCCCCCCCCCCCCCCCCCCCCCGGATCCACCACCTCATTGACGAAGCACTTCTGCTAAGCCTCCACCAACTTGGGGTACTGGCGACGGAGGTCCACAATGTACTCCTCGGCGGCGGCCTCCGCCGCGAGGCGTTCCCTTGCCACCCGGTTCTCCCGCACCACAGACGCGCTCACCGTTCTCGGCGGCGGCGGCGGGAGATCGACGGGCGTCATTCCCCGGAGGAAGTTGAGGCGCGTCTCCACGCAACCGGACGTCCCACCGGTCGTACTCGAGAGCCGCGAGTTCGGCTGTGTGGAACGACCTGAGCCAACTGCGTTTGTGGGTGTCCCTATCAGTGATCTCCGCCACCCAAGTCCCCCACCCCTGCAGCCGGATGTCATGGAACTTCCTCTGCGGCTACTGCGGCGCGAGGAGGTTGGGGAGGGGGTCCGGAGGGGCGGCATTGTCGCGGCTGCAACGACGACTACTTGAGGAGGATCCGGATCCGGCGGAGGACGTGCGGGGGGGGGGGGGGGGGGTGGGGGCGCATATCCACACTGTGGATCGGCGGTGGGGACCTCCGGCCACCACGTCCGGCCATTGGGCGGCGAGGGGGCGGCAGGGAACTACGGGAGGAGGCGCCGGCGGCGGGGTGGGGGAGGAGGAGAGGCGGGAGTGAGAATAAAGAGCAAGCAGAGTTTTTCCTCCACCGCCGAGCGGTGGAGTAAATATAGGGGGGCGATGCGGGCCGGAGGATAAGTTTTCCTCCACTATGGCCGATTGGGGTTCGGTTAGGTGGGTGTTAGAGGAGTAAAATTGACTTTTTACTCCTCTAATGTCGGATTGGGATTCGGTTAGAAATGCCCTTAGTTGGATAACACCTACTCAAAGTAAACAGCTAAATGTTTTAGCAGTAGGATGTTTGATTATTTTTCATAATATCTACGGACTCCATGTGAGTGGAAGTTAATAATATGGTCAGACACCTATGGAAAATCTCCCCGAAAGAGGGGCCCTATGGAATACTTGCTGATTTTAATGTTTATGTTTTTGTTTGCTCGCTTTTAATTTATTTCCCTTGCTTATTTTTCAGAGGCAACCTGCAGAAGTGACACCTCAGAAGATAATAGGATTTTCTAATTCAGCTATGACTACCCTAGAAGTAGCTGAATTTTTTGTTCCTGATTCCAAGGATTATAGTGTCATTCATATGGATTTAGACCGCAGCTTCTTGTCAGTACCTTCTACAGTGAACGCCTCCATTTTTGAAAGTTTTGTGAGGCAGAACATCATGGATTCTGAAGCCGATGTCCGTTCTAGCATTGAAAAGCTGGTGGGAAATAACTATGGTTTACCAGGAGACGGTTGTCCTGACATTGCAGAGGGCCGCGTACCATAAGGAAATTGTATATGGCAGCAGCTGTCTGGCACTCTTCAACAAGCTTGTCCTTTGTTGTATGGGAGAACAAGGCACCTTCCTTTTCCCCATGGGCACAAATGGACACTATGTCGCAGCTGCAAAGTTTATGAACGCAAAAACCTTGATGATTCCAACAAATGTAGATTCAGGCTTCAAGGTTGAACCGATGGCTCTAGATGCAGATCTAATGGATGCCATTGAGAAAAAGAATGTATTCCGTCCATGGGTGTATATTTCTGGCCCTACAATCAACCCTTCTGGTTTGCTGTACAGTGACAACGAGATAAAAGATCTGCTCTGTGTTTGTGTTAGACATGCAGCTAGGGTAGTGATAGATACCTCCTTCTCTGGTCTTGAGTGGCTGGAGTCGGTGGGATTTGGACCACTTACCTTATAATATTTGCTTATATTCGACACTCACTTACTTCATGCTCGGAGAGCTGTCTCTTCAGCTGACAGCGTCGGGCCTTGATTTTGGGTTTCTGATTTGTAGTAAGCCGCGTTATGTGGAACTTTGTTTCGGAAGCTTGAGTCAGCCACATAGGACACTGAAGTACGCTTTTAGAAAACTATTGGGTCTTAAGAACGAGTGTGATAGTCACTTCTCTAGTCTCTTCTATAGTCTCATCATGGAGCAACAGGACAAAGCTCAGGAATGGTTCCAACAAGTTCAAAAAGGTTAGCATGCTGTAACACTCTGAACTTCCCTCTCAATTTTTTCTTTCCCTCCGGTGCATAGTAAGGTATGTCAAGTGCATATGGATTATTCACAGCTGATAAGGGGAAATTCTCTAATATCATCATGGAGCAAAGGGAGAAACTCAAGAATCGTGCCAACAAGTTGACCAAGGTTAGCAGCTGTAACATTCTGAACTGCCCTCTCAATCTTGGCATTCCCTTTTAAATCTTAGATCAGAGATAAATATAGGCCGAACCGTAGCCCCTAACCTGAGTAACTTGAGTTTTTGTTAGCACTGGCTGCATCCAGAAGTTTTTTTTTTTGAATTTTCACCGGGGGGGGGGGGGGGGGGGGGGGAGTTTTCCCCACCTGAATCTTTATCATATATGCGAGCCAGGCGGCTCGATGGTAACCAGCGATCACAAGTACAAACACACACAAGGGAGGGAGAGGGAGGGGAGGGAATGGGGCTGGCTACACAGGCGGCACCCCGACACCGGGGCCCCGGTTGAAGCAGGCAAGCCACACATCCACAGCCTGTCTGATCGAGGCAGGTAGATGCACACGCCAGAGGACAGCGTCCTCACGGCACAGTTTAAGTAACCGGGGGAGCGACGGTGGCAGCCCCTGGAAGACAACCGCATTGCGATGCTTCCAGAGTTGCCAACAGCATAGAAGCAGGTGTCGTGGGAACAAGCCTGACAGTAGATGGTAGGGGTACGAATGGAGAGGGCAGAGTCCTAGCTACGGCGAGGATGTACACACAGATGTATGAGTTCAGGCCTCACTCGGAAGTGATAACAGCCCTACGTCTCAGTGCTCCGGAGAGCTCTCTACTCTGTCGAGTGAAATATGTGTGTTGTGTTACAAAGGGTTGCGAACCCTTGTGCCAGAGGGGAGGGGTGGCTTATATAGAGTGCGCTGCCCCTCATAAGTGTCCGGCATCCAAGGGTTTAATCGTGGTCATAAAGGGGTGAACGTTACTGGTAACGTACACAATAAATGCTATTAATGGTCTTGATGAATGCCTGCCCGTTAGCCTCCCTGGGGTGACTTCTGGGCTTCTGTGGTCGACTGTCTTCTGGTCCTTCCGAGTGAAAGGGTAAGCGTCGAGTGAAAGATATCTCCGAGTGTATATTGTCGAGTGACTCATGCATCAGGGTGATTCCAGTCGGAGATTTCCTCGTAGCCTTTAAGCTTTCTGGGGCAGTGTCCTTAGGTAGGGTATGTAGGTCAGGCCTATGACCCTACCCTAAGTACATATCCCCATCATTAGCCCCCGAATGGATCGGGGTTCGAGGGTAAAAGGTGTCAATGCAGGTTCAGACGAGACACAAAAATTCCGAGTATATTTTGAGGCTTCCCAGAAATCTGCGTCGATTGAAACCTTAATCGTCCGCCCTGATCAATTCTGTCTTGGAGTGTGTCCGAGTAAAACTGAACTCGAAAACTGGTCCGAGTGAAACTGAGCTCAAAGTCAGGTTCGAGTGATCTGCAGAATCTTCCGACGAGACGGTTTGCCCCATCGGGTCCGAGTCTCACGGGTTTTGAAATTTGGATAAGAGCGCGCGCGCGGAGCGGAGATGGCGTAACTGCTAAGGCAAGTGCAGGAACGACGCCTCGATTATCGCGCCGCCCATATCGCCACGTATCGCCCCTCCTCTGATTTCGGGATATCCAGAGACCCGGCGGGCCCGCAGGTCAGTGGCTCACACGAGCGGGTATAAGAGGCAACGACGCCGGTGCTGGTACAGTATTCTTCCCCAAATCTACTCTTCTCCTCCTCTTCCTCCGCCCTGCTCCGCTTCACTGACCGCCGCCGCCATGACGAAGGGCAAGACGGAGAAGCTCGAGCGCGCCAAGAAGGGAGGAGCCAAGGTGAAGAAGCCGTCGGGCGCCCGGTCGACGGTGCCGCCAGGGTGGATCCAGGGGGATTTTCTCCAATCGACGGTCACGGCGGAAGATGTGGACAAACTCGTCGTCGACGGGTTGATAGCTGCCGATTCCTGGCGGTTGCCGAAGGGGGAGGTCGAGCCGGAGCCACGCGACGGCGAGCGAGTTCTGCTTCTCACCCACATCGAGCGAGGTTTCTCCATGCCTCCCCATCCGTTCATCCGTGCTTTCTTGAACTATTTTGGAGCGCAACTCCACCACCTTCCTCCGAATGCAATTGCCTATCTTTCCTGCTTCGTAACCTTGTGCGAATGTTTCCTGGGCTGTCCCCCACATTGGGGTTTGTTCAAGCACATATTCTCTGTCAGATCCCAAGCCGTCAAGAAAGCCAATCCCAAAGATAGCAAAACCAATGTGATCCAACTGTGTGGTGGCTTAGGGATTCAGAAGAGAGGTAGGAGTGCGTTCCCCTCTATGACCTTTCCCGACTCCGTTCGGGGTTGGCAGTCGACCTGGTTTTATTGCAAAGATGTTGCATCACCAAATATGTCGACTGGACTTCCTCCTTTCACCCTGGATCGACCTGTTACTCCCAAACTGCTGTACGTGACAAAGGTAGAGAAAATCCAGGTAGGGATCTTAGTGAATGCTATATCTGAACTGATCCGCGGTGGAGTGACTGGTTTGGACCTCCTTGAAACGTTTCTGAGTCGACGAATTCAGCCTCTCCAAGCTCGGGATCACACCATGTGGCATTATTCGGGCCCTGAGGATACCACTCGGACTCATCCTGAGGAAGTTTCCGATCAGACTGTTTCTCAGTGGCTCAGAAGCATCACTGGAGCCTGCGATAACCCAGAAGGATCCAAACGAATTCCGCCTTTCCCCGCTTTGAACCCGCCAAAGAACTTGGTGAGTTATATATTTGTCGATTGTTTTAATATTTTGCCGAGTAACTGAATCTTCGGTCGACTGAATTTGAAGCTTGAATCTCGCAGGAATTTACGAACATGTACTCGCCTGTACCCAATGGAGAACATCCTGATGAAGAGGAAGGGAGCGTCGACGGTAGCGCAGACGGCGATTATGCTGACGACAGTGAGAGCAGCGACGACAATCTGGATGAAGACGAGGTGGAGGCTCCGGTCCCTTTGCGCACCGATCGTCGGGCCAAGCAGCAGAACGACCTGGAGGTCACCCCGAGCAAAACTGTGGCGTCAAGCACAAGGAACCCGAAACGTGACCGTGTCGCGACATCGGGGTCGACTGAAAAGGCCGCGAAACAGCTCAAGCCAGACGAGCCAAAGCCTCGGAAGGCCCTGCCTCGAATCAAGATAACCGTGCCTGTTGCCTCCACGTGAGTGTTCATTTTCCTTATCCTGCTGTTGAAGAACTTTATGTTGATGTTGACCGAGTGAAATTTATTTGCCAGAGCCGCTACCTCCGTAACGTCGCCCCATCGGGATGATGGAGACCATATGGAAGTAGACACTCCTGATGCGGCCACCTCCCAACGAGGTATGACAATTCCACACTTTACTCTGCTTGCTAAAGAATAATTGTCGAATTGTCGACTGCAGCTGACGAAGTCATCGAACTGGAAGATGATGAGGAGCCGCGGCAGGGAGCGGGGGGTGAAGCTGTGCTTCCGGAGGCTCCCCGCGTGGGCACTCGGGGACCACCGTCTGTCCAGACGCCCCGTGGGACGACTACTGCGACGCCTCCAACCCTTGTAGCTCCGCTGTCGAGTGCTCCGCCGGCTACTTCTACTCTGGTGGCTTCGACGCTGATCGGACAATCTCAAGCACCTCCAGCTGCTCCAGTGACTACACCAACTCACTCGACGCCTGCATACCCTTTGTACCATGTCCCGGAGGACCAAACCGGAGCTGCCAAGGAAGCCATGATCCAGGCTGGGCAGATGATGCTACGAACAAAGGAGGTGTATGAAGCCAGCAAGTTAGCCTATGATGCCAGCTCAGCGCTTCAGGCCAACGTCCAAGTAAGTGGTATTGTAAGTTCATTTCCGATTGAATTCCTGTCCGTCTTGATTTTACACCCACTGGGGTGTTTTTCTTCGCCAGTAGACCAAGCAGTTTCTGGTCCAGTGGGGGCACGCTGAGTGCACCCACTGGGTGTAGTCCCCGAGACCGCTGTCGAATGACGAAGGCATCGGCGGGGGTCTTAATATTATTTCCATTCAACAAGGCAGACCCTGTCGAGTAAAAGTAGGTCCAGTGGGGGCACGCTGAGTGCACCCACTGGGTGTAGTCCCCGAGGCCGCCGTCGAGTGCTTGCTTCGGCGGTGGTCTGATAAGGACGATGTTTGGTTGCTTGCTTCTTTATTTTATACTCGGACAGGCCAGACCTGGTCGGGTGTTTTTGTTTCCAGTGGGGGCACGCTGAGTGCACCCACTGGGTGTAGTCCCCGAGACTACTGTCGATCGTTGACGATGGGCAGTAGTCATTAGAACCATTCTGCAGGTTTCATGGACATCATTTCCATCAACCATGATATGACACTTGTTTAGGGTTGTGGGGTCGGGCGGCGGGCCGCCTTTCAGTCGACTGTAGTTGAACTTTTCCACTCGGGAGTAAAGAAATTATTATGTCGACTGAACCCCTATTTTTGCTGATTTCAGAAAGCCTGTGGGCTCGGGACCAAGTACGTCGAGCTGGAGAAGGAAAAGAACCAACTTCTGCTGGATCTGGAGCTGACGAACAACAACCTGGACCGTGCACAGACCGAACTGAAGACTTTGGGAGGTAATCTTTGTTGATCAATTGTATTATCACTTTCAATTTCCATCCTTTGAACCGAGTGAATCCACTCGAACAGACGTACGTGATGAAAACCGTCGTCTCCGAGTGCGCCTCAACAATGCTATTTCTTTAGATACCATGAAGAAGGCGCTCGAGGACAAGGACAAATCACTTGCTGATGCTCAGAAGGAAGCGAAGGAGAAAACTGCAGCTGCTGAGAAGAAACTTGCAGCAGCCAGTAAACTGGAAGAGGAGAACACCAAGCTCAAGCAGGAACGATCCGAATGGATCAAAAAACTCGAAGTGCAGACCAAGAGTAGGACCGCTCTGGAGAAACACTTGGGAGACTTTGCGAAGAAAATGTTCAGCATGCTCGAAGGTAACCCTCATCTGTCGAATGAATTTCTTCGGTTTTTCCAGAATGGTATTGTGATCACCCTTTCACTTTCTCTTCATGCAGAATTCTGTCAAGACTTCGAAAAAGAAACTGAAGAAATTGAACCCAATCTGGACCCCACAAAGTCTCTCATCGGAGACGCTGTGGCCATGGATATGTTTCGTCTCGAAGCTCGTCTTAAGAGCATCCAAGGATTCATCACTCGGCTGAGAGCTGCATTTGAGAAGGTCGACAAGGAACTGCGGCCTGAAGATCCTCTCCAGACTGACCTCGAGTCAATGATGACTCGGCTCAATGAGATTCCCAATCGAGTGCAATCGTGGAAGAAATCTGCTGCCCGCTGTGGTGCTGACGTGGCACTTTCACTCGTCAGGGTTCATTGCAAGGAAGCTAGAGAGGACAAACTGAAGGATCTCCGAGTGACCAACACGAAGAAACTCAAATTTGAAGATTTCATGGAGACATTCATCGATGCTGCCACCCGGATCGCCGACGGGATCGACCTGGATACCTTCGTTGAGCCTTCAAGTCCTGCTGGAGCTTAAATTGGTACTTTGCTTACGGTAAAAACTTTATTTGCCTCGGTATGCCGAGTGTTGGTGTAACCGAGTAAACTTCGTTTAGGCCTTAGGCCTGAGAACTTCCCTTTGCGCGAACAAATTTCTGCTACGCCAGAGATTTTAGTCTTACTCGCATTTCGCTTTCCGACATTTAGCTTGGATGAATTTATTTAATTCTCGAATGGAACGGGCGTTCAACACTCGGAGTAATTTTCGAACTTAGGCGAGGACTGGCTCGCAGCTAAGTCTCCGAGTGTACTAAATGTCATACACTCGGAAAGGTTTTGAACTTAGGCGAAACGGATTCGCAGCTAAGCCCCCGAGAGAGAGGATCGCTCTTCACTCGGAGTAATTTTGTCTCCGAGTGTACTGAATGTCATACACTCGGAAAGGTTTTGAACTTAGGCGAAACGGATTCGCAGCTAAGCCCCCGAGAGAGAGGATCGCTCTTCACTCGGAGTAATTTTGTCTCCGAGTGTACTGAATGTCATACACTCGGAAAAGTTTTGAACTTAGGCGAAACGGATTCGCAGCTAAGCCCCCGAGAGAGAGGATCGCTCTTCACTCGGAGTAATTTTTGAGCTTAGACGAGGACTGGCTCGCAGCTAAGTCTCCGAGCGTACTGAGTGTCATACACTCGGAAACGTTTTGAACTTAGGCGAAACGAATTCGCAGCTAAGCCCCCGAGAGAGAGGATCGCTCTTCACTCGGAGTAATTTTGTCTCCGAGTGTACTGAATGTCATACACTCGGAAAAGTTTTGAACTTAGGCGAAACGGATTCGCAGCTAAGCCCCCGAGAGAGAGGATCGCTCTTCACTCGGAGTAATTTTTGAGCTTAGACGAGGACTGGCTCACAGCTAAGTCTCTGAGCGTACTGAGTGTCATACACTCGGAAAAGTTTTGAACTTAGGCGAAACGAATTCGCAGCTAAGCCCCCGAGAGAGAGGATCGCTCTTCACTCGGAGTAATTTTGTCTCCGAGTGTACTGAATGTCATACACTCGGAAAAGTTTTGAACTTAGGCGAAACGGATTCGCAGCTAAGCCCCCGAAAGAGAGGATCGCTCTTCACTCGGAGTAATTTTCGAACTTAGGCGAGGACTAGCTCGCAGCTAAGTCTCCGAGTGTACTGAATGTCATACACTCGGAAAAGTTTTGAACTTAGGCGAAACGGATTCGCAGCTAAGCCCCCGAGAGAGAGGATCGCTCTTCACTCGGAGTAATTTTCGAACTTAGGCGAGGACTGGCTCGCAGCTAAGTCTCCGAGCGTACTGAATGTCATACACTCGGAAAAGTTTTGAACTTAGGCGAAACGGATTCGCAGCTAAGCCCCCGAGAGAGAGGATCGCTCTTCACTCGGAGTAATTTTCGAACTTAGGCGAGGACTGGCTCGCAGCTAAGTCTCCGAGCGTACTGAATGTCATACACTCGGAAAAGTTTTGAACTTAGGCGAAACGGATTCGCAGCTAAGCCCCTGAGAGAGAGGATCGCTCTTCACTCGGAGTAATTTTCGAACTTAGGCGAGGACTGGCTCGCAGCTAAGTCTCCGAGCGTACTGAATGTCATACACTCGGAAAAGTTTTGAACTTAGGCGAAACGAATTCGCAGCTAAGCCCCCGAGAGAGAGGATCGCTCTTCACTCGGAGTAATTTTGTCTCCGAGTGTACTGAATGTCATACACTCGGAAAAGTTTTGAACTTAGGCGAAACGGATTCGCAGCTAAGCCCCCGAGAGAGAGGATCGCTCTTCACTCGGAGTAATTTTTGAGCTTAGACGAGGACTGGCTCGCAGCTAAGTCTCCAAGTGTACTAAATGTCATACACTCGGAAAGGTTTTGAACTTAGGCGAAACGGATTCGCAGCTAAGCCCCCGAGAGAGAGGATCGCTCTTCACTCAGAGTAATTTTGTCTCCGAGTGTACTGAATGTCATACACTCGGAAAAGTTTTGAACTTAGGCGAAACGGATTCGCAGCTAAGCCCCCGAGAGAGAGGATCGCTCTTCACTCGGAGTAATTTTTGAGCTTAGACGAGGACTGGCTCGCAGCTAAGTCTCCGAGCGTACTGAATGTCATACACTCGGAAAAGTTTTGAACTTAGGCGAAACGGATTCGCAGCTAAGCCCCCGAGAGAGAGGATCGCTCTTCACTCAGAGTAATTTTGAATGTAAAACTGTGCGATCGGAATCTACAATAGACTGCGGGAGTCTTCATTTAACAAATAACATTGTCCGGGGTACTCTTATTGCATCAAAGCAACTCTGTTATCAAGAATAAAAACGTCGAAGCAGGTCTGCATTCCAGGCGCGTGGCTCGTCAATATTCTTCTTCAAGTTGAAAAGATGATACGCCCCGTTGTTAAGCACCTTGATGATGACGAATGGGCCTTCCCATGCTGGGGCCAACTTATGAGGTCGCTGCTGATCCACTCGGAGCACCAAATCACCTTCGTGGAACGAACGGCTCTTGACATGTCTTGCATGGAAGCGGCGAAGGTCTTGTTGATATGCAGTTGATCGGATCAGGGCCATCTCACGCTCCTCCTCTAGGAGATCCACTCCGTCTTGTCTTGCTTGCTCAGCTTCGTCTTCAGAGTAAAGATCCACTCGAGGAGAATTGTGAAGGACGTCACTCGGCAATACGGCTTCAGCTCCATATACAAGGAAGAAAGGAGTGCGTCCAGTCGACCGGTTGGGAGTTGTCCTCAGGCCCCACAGAACAGACGGTAACTCAGTGACCCAAGCTCCGGCAGCATGATCAAGATCTCGCATGAGCCGAGGTTTCAATCCTTGGAGGATAAGGCCGTTCGCTCGCTCAGCTTGACCGTTTGACTGGGGGTGCGCAACGGATGCGTAATCCACCCGAGTGCCTTGAGAAGAGCAAAAGTACCTGAACTCTTCCGAGTCAAAGTTAGAACCATTGTCTGTAATGATACTGTGGGGGACCCCATACCGGAACGTTATCTCTTTTATGAATTTGATGGCAGTGCGGGCGTTCAGCTTCCTGATAGGCTTAGCTTCGATCCACTTAGTGAACTTGTCGACTGCAACCAGTAAATGAGTAAACCCACTCTGACCTGTTCTAAGGGGTCCAACCATATCCAAGCCCCACACAGCGAACGGCCAGACGAGTGGAATGGTCTTCAAGGCAGACGCAGGTTTGTGTGATAGGTTCGAGTAAAACTGACATCCTTCGTAGTGATCGACAATATCCTTAGCCATCTCATTGGCGCGTGGCCAGAAGAAACCAGCCCGGTAAGCTTTGGCAACAATCGTCCTAGAGGACGCATGATGGCCTCAAGTTCCCGAGTGAATCTCCTCCAGAATCAGTCGACCTTCTTCAGGAGAAATGCACCGCTGAGCTGCACCAGTCACACTTTCTCTGTAGAGTTGTCCATTGATTACAGTAAAAGCCTTGGATCTGCGGACTATCTGTCGAGCCTCATCTTCATCATCTGGGAGCTCTCTTCTGAGAATGTACGCAATATATGGTACAGTCCAGT
This sequence comes from Elymus sibiricus, assembly GCA_039707655.1. Classification (NCBI taxonomy): domain Eukaryota; kingdom Viridiplantae; phylum Streptophyta; class Magnoliopsida; order Poales; family Poaceae; genus Elymus; species Elymus sibiricus. The sequence goes on from CM077671.1 coordinate 442,440,220, forward strand.
CGGGCGTGATTACCAAAATATCCATGACCAGATCAATGACAGCTGGGACATCAACTTCAGTCAGATCAGAGGCGCTCTTTGCTTGCGGGGGCTCTTCAGTGAAAGGATCTTCCTGCACCGAAGGAGAATGAATGTGCCCGAGAAATACGTTGCTGGGGACAGGTTTCCGAGTGGATCCAATCTTTGCCAACTCATCAGCTGCTTGATTCTTCACTCGGGGAACATGATGGAGTTCCAAACCTTCAAATTTCTTCTCAAGTTTTCTTACTGCATTGCAGTATCCAGTCATAGCGGGGCTCCTGACATCCCACTCTTTCATCACTTGATTAACCACCAAATCAGAATCGCCATATACCATCAGGCGTCGGACGCCGAGTGAAATGGCCATACGCAATCCATACAAAAGCGCTTCATATTCAGCTTCATTATTGGAGGAATCAAAGTGAATCTGTAAGACATAACTGAGTTTATCGCCTTTTGGGGATACCAGTACGACGCCAGCGCCAGATCCATTCAGCATCTTTGAACCATCAAAGAACATGGTCCAGTGTGCCGAGTGAAGTTGGATTGGCTGCTGTTGCTCGATCCACTCGGCGAGGAAATCAGCAAGCGCTTGAGACTTGATTGCTTTCTTTGCTTCAAATTTGATATCAAGATAAAGGAGTTCAATAGCCCATTTGGCCACTCGACCAGTCGCATCTCGATTATTGAGAATTTCAGATAACGGAGCATCACTGACGACTGAAATTGAGTGATCCTGAAAATAATGTGCCACCTTCTTTGCAGTCAGATATATACCATATACGAGCTTCTGGTAATGTGGATATCTTTGCTTCGACGGAGTCAACACTTCAGAAATATAGTAAACCGGGCGTTGAACTTTGTAAGCCTTGCCTTCCTCTTCCCGCTCGACAGTTAGTACTGTACTGACGACCTGATTAGTGGCCGCGATGTACAATAATAATGGCTCTTTGCTGTGCGGAGCAGCAAGCACCGGCTGGGTGGTAAGCAGGGCTTTGAGCTCGACAAACGCTGCTTCAGCTTCTGGAGTCCACTCAAATGTATCAGACTTTTTCATCAGTCGGTATAAAGGCAATGCCTTCTCACCGAGACGAGAAATGAATCGACTCAATGCTGCCAAGCAACCTGTGAGCTTCTGGACATCGTGCACACGCTCAGGGCTTTTCATTCGGACGATGGCGCCGATCTTTTCAGGGTTAACGTCGATTCCTTTTTTGGAAACGAGAAAACCGAGTAATTTTCCACCGGGAACGCCGAAAGTGCACTTAGTCGGATTTAACTTAATATCATACCTCCTCAAATTGGCGAATGTTTCAGCTAAGTCAGACAACAGGTCGGAACCTTCGCGAGACTTGACTACGATATCATCCATATACGCTTCAATGTTCCGAGGAATCTGATCGAGCAAACACTTCTGAATCATGCGCATGAAAGTAGCGCCAACATTCTTCAAACCAAAAGGCATGGTGATATAACAGAAACACCCGAAAGGGGTGATGAAGGCTGTCTTTATTTCATCCGGACCAAACAGATGGATTTGATGGTAACCAGAATAAGCATCAAGAAAAGATAGACGCTCACATCCCGCAGTTGAGTCAACAATCTGATCAATGCGGGGGAGTGGGAAATGATCTTTCGGGCAGACCCGATTGATATGTTTGAAATCAATACGCATGCGGAGTGACTTGTCCTTCTTAGGGACCATGACAACGTTCGATAACCACTCGGAGTGGTAAATCTCACGTATAAACTTGGCCGTCAAGAGACGAGCCACCTCTTCGCCGATTGCTTTTCGCTTCTCTGTTGCCGATCGACGCAAGTGTTCCTTCACAGGCTTGGCCTTCGGATCAACTCTCAAACGGTGCTCAGCCAGTTCCCTGGGTACACCAGGCATGTCAGCGGGCTTCCATGCGAAGATGTCCCAGTTCTCACGGAGGAACTGGATGAGCTCGGCTTCCTATTTGCTGTCGAGTGTTGTTGAGATGTTGGTCGGGGCAGAAGTTGGATCTGTCGGGTGAATGTGCACCTTCCTCACATCTCCTGCCGACTGAAAAGCTGACTCAGAAGCGGGCTTCTTAGCACGCAACAGATCGGCAGGATCAGCGTTCTTCTTGTATTCTTCCAACTCAACCATAGCCATCTGCTGGTCGGCGATCTTGGAGCCCTGCTGGAGGCACTCCTCAGCCCTCTGTCGGTTGCCAGTGACTGTGATCACACCCTTTGGTCCAGGCATCTTCAACTTGAGATACACGTAACATGGTCGGGCCATGAAACGGGCATAAGCTGGTCGACCAAGGATGGCGTGGTATGCACTCTGGAAGTCTACCACTTCAAACGTCAGTTTTTCTTTGCGAAAATGCTTGTCGTCACCAAACACCACATCCAACGCTATCTGGCCGAGTGAACGGGCCTTCTTCCCAGGGATTACTCCATGAAACTGCATGTTGCTTTCACCGAGCCGGGACATCGGAATGCCCATCGCCTTAAGGGTATCAGCATACAGGATGTTCAGACCGCTCCCGCCATCCATCAAAACTTTGCGGAGTCGAGCGCCCCCAACCACTGGGTCCACCACCAGCGCTTGCCGCCCGGGGGTAGCAATGTGCGCAGGGTGATCTGACTGATTAAAAGTGATAGCAGTCTGAGACCACTTGAGATATGCTGGGGTAGAGGGAACCGCCATGTTAACCTCCCTGTTGATAACTTTCAGTCGACTCTTGCTCTCAACATCAGCAAAAATCAACAAGGTGGCATTGACTTCAGGGAACTCTTCTTTTTCTTCCTCAGTTTCTTTCTCAGGGTCCTTCTCACTCGACTGGCCCTCTTTGAATGACTGGATCAACAAACGGCACTGTCGAGTGGTATGCTTTGGCAATATCAAATTGCCCTCTTCGTCTTTCCTCGTGTGGATTGCACACGGTAAATCCAAAACATCAGTACCCGACTGATTCTTTGACTTCTTTGGGGTGAACTTAGCCTTGGACTTTCCTTTACTCTTGCCTTGTGCCGCCACGGCGGCCGCTTCTGCCTGAGCAGGAGGATCAGCTTTGCGCTTCTGTTTCCGACTGGAATTCCCACCTGCGTTATTGTCGACTATTTTGGCTTTACCGCTTCGGAGGCGGTCTTCTTCTTCTCCATTGGCGTACCGAGTGGCAATCTCCATCATCTTGCTCAGAGAAATATCACCGGTGCGACCAAACTTCAGATAGAGCTCTCTGTATCTAACCCCAGCCTTGAAGGCACAAACAGCTTGATGTTCGGAAACATTCTCCACCGTGTGATGCAAGGTGGACCAGCGCTGAATGTAATCTCGCAAGGTTTCATTGGGCTTCTGGACACAATGCTGCAAATCAACCAAACCAGCTGGACGTTTACAAGTGCCTTCAAAGGTTCTGATAAACACTCGGGCCAAATCTTCCCAGCAATAGATGCTAGAGGGAGCCAAACGATTCAACCAAGCTCTGGCCGAACCATCCATCATCAAAGACAGATGCTTCATGGCTATGTTGTCGTTACCTCCACCAATCTGTACAGCCACTCGGTAATCATCCAACCAAGTTTCAGGCTTTGACTCGCCAGAAAACTTGCCAATTCCAGCCGCCAACCTGAAGTTAGGGGGAATCTCTGCAGAGCGAATGGCTCTGCTAAAACACTCGGGCCCAGAAACAACAGCACTGCTTCCACTCGGACAGTCTCCGTTATAACCATCTCTGTGGGCTCTGCCTCTGTTGACCCGTCTTTGAGCAAGGACGTCCCTTGCGTCGAACCCAGGATTCCGCTCATCGCCGAACGGGCGCCTATCATCATTGTGCCGGGACACATATGAACCATTCCGCGGAGGAGAAAACACTCGACGGCGGTCATCGCGGTGATAACGGGGAGCTGACTGATCTCGCCCCTGATCTCTGTACCGATCTTCACGGAATCCTCCGCCTCTGTGACACGAAGGTGACCCAGGACTGTGAGCCGACTGAACTGTTTCTGCCCTGGGAGAATTGCCGTGTAACCTGTTCTGCGACTGAGAAACAGCCGCGTTCTACTGCTGCGCTGCCTCAAGCAATGTCTTGATCTGCTGCAGACCTCTACCAGCCTCTGATCGTGACGGTTGAATAGACTCTGCAATCCTAGCAGCCGCTGCAACATTCAAAACTGGAGTACGAAATACCTCGACGTTATTTCGAGATCCACTCGGGAACAACTGTCGCTGTTGTCGATTGGGACGTGGTGGACGCTGCCCAGCACGCTCGTCGAGTGCCTCCTGCATCTCTTTGAGCCGAAGGCGTGTAGCCTCCATGGCCTGGGCCTCAGCAGTCGTACCGACGATGGGAGTATGGAGAACATCCTCATCCCGGCGCTGCTGTTCATTCGACGTTCCTCCAATCTCATGCCTGGAGTGGTTGAAGCCAGGCGGCGGACTCTGATGAGAGCCAGCCATAAAAACTTCTGCCGCAGGGTCGCAGCTCTCGCACTCGGAAGGAATGTCGGATCGGTCCGACGCCGAGTCGAACACGCCGTGAAGTGACTCGGCGGGCTCGATGGCTGCAATCTGCGGGGACGAAACCTGGCGTGCCGCCGCATGCCGCACCCAACGCTGTAGCCGTGAGCGACCGGATCGCTTGCGACGACAAACAGCAGGAAGGGCCGACACATACGGGGTCGACGGCTGAAGGAGAAGAACACCGCAGGAGCTTGCACAGAAGTGCGTCGCCCCGCGAATCGGGAGCGCCTCCACGTCCAAAGGCGCTTCCTGGAGCCATGCCGAATCGTCGGCGATGAAGGTGAGCGCTCCGAGACGGATCTCGCGGCCCAGGAACGAATCACCGCCGGAAGACATGACGAAGGAGAAAATATGCAACCTCGCCGGAAGTCGCTTAGACGCCTGCCCCACGGTGGGCGCCAACTGTCGTGGGAACAAGCCTGACAGTAGATGGTAGGGGTACGAATGGAGAGGGCAGAGTCCTAGCTACGGCGAGGATGTACACACAGATGTATGAGTTCAGGCCTCACTCGGAAGTGATAACAGCCCTACGTCTCAGTGCTCCGGAGAGCTCTCTACTCTGTCGAGTGAAATATGTGTGTTGTGTTACAAAGGGTTGCGAACCCTTGTGCCAGAGGGGAGGGGTGGCTTATATAGAGTGCGCTGCCCCTCATAAGTGTCCGGCATCCAAGGGTTTAATCGTGGTCATAAAGGGGTGAACGTTACTGGTAACGTACACAATAAATGCTATTAATGGTCTTGATGAATGCCTGCCCGTTAGCCTCCCTGGGGTGACTTCTGGGCTTCTGTGGTCGACTGTCTTCTGGTCCTTCCGAGTGAAAGGGTAAGCGTCGAGTGAAAGATATCTCCGAGTGTATATTGTCGAGTGACTCATGCATCAGGGTGATTTCAGTCGGAGATTTCCTCGTAGCCTTTAAGCTTTCTGGGGCAGTGTCCTTAGGTAGGGTATGTAGGTCAGGCCTATGACCCTACCCTAAGTACATATCCCCATCAGCAGGAACGTCGACCCTGAAGCAGCGGGCACGGAGCCCGGAGGGCTCATCTGGTCAAGGTGACGAACGGAGGAGACCTCAGGGGCCAGCCCAACAGATGACCAAAACTGACCAGCAAACGGGCAGCCGAAGATGAGGTGGTCCGCCGTCTCCAAGGCTTCGGGGCAGAGGCGGCAGCCCGCATCTTCAAGGGCAACAATATGCTTCTTCAGCACAACATCCCGCGTGTGGACCCGGGCTTGGAACAGAAGCCAGGCGAAGAAACGAACCCAGCTCGGGGCGTGGTTTCTCCAGACGAAGTCGGCGAAGGGCACCAGCACGCCCCGGAAGTGGCACAACTGGTAGACTCCAGCAGAGGAGAGTCCCACACCCCGAAGTGGCATCAAGTTAGTTGAGTCCTATCACCTAAAACTCTAATTGGTACAACTAGGTATACATACTTTTGCACAGCTTCAAGGACTTTGGGTTTGATATGGTGTCCTTTTTTTTGCTGCAATTTACACACTTGAGAGCTGTGGGTGGGATGTTGTCGGCGGACATGGAGGTATCTCGATGCTGGCGAAACCGACGGCCTACATTGGCAGATCATTCAAGATAGACGGTTTCGAAGGTGAACTCGACGGCTGCAACATCAGGGAAGCCATTCTTAGATCAACTGGTCTTTGCATAAGCAGTAGCAAATGGACCGGGATACCAGACTACTGTCGGTTCAGCTTTGCTCTGGAGAGCAGCGAATTCGACCGGGCGATGGACTGCATACTCCGGTTCAGAGGGTTAGTTCTGGGAGAGGACCAAGGCTCGCTCTGATGAATGGGTAGTAAATGTCAAGATTGGGATTAATGGATTGCAGCGAAGGTAAAACCTGAAGAAATACAATCGCCATTTTTGTACCTTTTTTCTACTTTTCTCTGTTGATTATAATGGGAACTTCTTTTTAGAACTGAAATAAAATTAGATACTGAAAATTAAAACCCAAAAAATGCAAGTTAAGGCTTTCATCTCCAGAGATTACTTACTAGTTAATTATGTCAAGTCTATATGGTTTATTCACAGCTGATGTGAGACTTAATTAAGTGATTCATTTCTGTTGGAGTTAACCACGATGTATGGACTCCAAGCCCGTACGGGACAAGGACTCCACACCGACTTCTTTTCGGTGTACCTGTACGATGTGATTCATCGGCCGACACGGCCTGCGCTAACATTGTCTGCATAAAGTTATGCACTCTCCGCATTTTCTGCATAAAGTTGTTCCTCTTGATGCTTCACTTTTCTAGGAGTGAATTGCATAAAACCACCACATTAGCAGCTAGGTTTGCAAAAAACACTCTTCTACGAATTTTGGGACAAAAAAGACTGATTCTCAACCTTTTTTTTTTGCAAAAAACACTAATCAATCACTTGGAGCATTTTGATGACGATTATGACATCTGGGCCCACATTTGATGACGTGGTGTAATGATTAACAGTAAACGACGTCAGTTCGGTATCTTTTGCAAAAAAAAAAACCTCCCTGCAAAAACGAATATCCTTCCCTACCCCGATCCAGATCGGATCGGGTTGTTCCCGCACGCCGCCACCCTTCCATCCTCCTGCCATCTGACGTCGCCGCCGGCGCCGTGCGCCCCGCAAGCTGCTGATCCCGACACTGGGCCGCGTCGCTCGCCGTCGTGGTTCTGCTCGCTTCACTCCGCCTCCTCTCGCTGGTTCCCTCCTCGGCGGTTGCTCAGGGCGCGAAGGGTACTAGGTTGGTAGTGCCAGCTACTGGATCCAGTCGGTGACGAAGGAGGGGCAGCACGATGGCGGGGCCTAGGGGATGTCCACGGAGGCGGCACCTATGGGAGAAGAGCTCAGGGAGGGAAGAGGAGAGATGAAAGAAGGAGCGAAGCAGGAGGTCAGGTGGCACAGCGGCGCGGGGTTGTCCTGTCGCCACGCCGCCTGGAACAGGAGCCCGTCGATGCGCTGTGGGGCGTAGTCGACGTCGTTGCCGTGCTGGCGAAGCGGTGCACAAACCACTACCGGAGCTCGCCGACGCCGCCCCTGCGTCGGCCTCGTCCGCCCGAGGGGCGCCTCACATCCTATCTGCGTGGAGCTTCGCCATGGTCATGCCGCTGGTGAGCAAGGCAAGCTCCATATCCGGCCGACATGTACTTTCTCCGTCACCGGCCATCTTGCCCGCACCGGAGTCGCGGTCCTCGCGCAAGATGAGTGCCCGCGGGGAGCGCGTGCGGGGGCTGCCGGCGTGCGGGTGCCTCCCCGGGGAGCTGATTGCAATTTTCTATTATGAATGAAGGGTGTCAATGCAAAATATCAGGGACTGTTTTGTAAATTTGGAACTGACCACTGTCTAACGCCATCTTTGCTGAACCGTTACGCAACATCAGCAAATATGGGTCCCACCTGTCATAATTGTGCTTAAAACAGCCTAAGCCGCCGATCAGTGTTTTTTGGAAAAGATTAAGCCCAAAATCAGTGCTTTCTGGCAGAAATTTGTAGAAGAGTGTTTTCTGCAAACCTAGGCTTCAATGTGGTGGTTTTCTGCAATTCATTCCTTTTCTAGTCGTTTCTTCTTGCAGGATGCATCTGCCAGATTGTAGTTTGTAGTTTTGTTTTGTTTTTGAAAGAGAAGGGTTTTCCCTCTGACTTCCATTATCAGAAACCAGAATACCTACAAGAAATTAGTTGTTTTTTATAAGTACTTGCATTTATAGATGTGTTGGAATTTGGTTGATCAAGGTACTGCAAAAATATGCATTCGTTCAATAGCGACATCTTGAATTTCCTTTGGCTTCAATGATCTTGACAATTTGGGTATGGTGCAGGAATGATTCATGGTGCAGGTATGGTCCAGTCGACAGAACGCGTCACCACGTCAGGGGGTGATGGCTAGTGGGAGAGACAACCCGGTGGTGTAGGGAAGATAGCAGTAGTGGACAAGAATTTGGGCCATAGAGAAATACAGTGTGAATTGAAAAATATGAGAAGTATTCATGTGAAACGGACAACAAATGACTATAACAGGCATTTTCCGAAGCAATAATTTGGATAGAATTGGAGTGTCATCTATCCAGTTATCTCTGCTACACTAGCTTATCTATACATTAACTTTGTCCATTTCGTCAGATGATTTTGTAGGAGATAGGTGCTTCCAGTGCCACTGTACGGTGTCAAACGAGTAAAGAAATGAAACAAGTAACAAGAAGAGAAAAACAATCAGTAACAAGACACAAAAACAACGAGCACTGTTTCAATTGTCCAGTATTGCTCAAAACAGTACAAAATTTGAAAGGTAATCTGTTTTAAACCTTGAACTTTTTTTCACGAATACGCAAAAGCTTTGCGTGTCATTGCATTGATAGGTAGAGTGAAAGTACATGAGTTGATTACAGACTGGTGAAATAGAAACGGCCAGCTAGCATGTACACAAGGATGGCGTGCTTCGTTGGCCATGGCACACTGGGATAGTGGGGTGTGCCAGCCACGAGTGCCCTAGCCTACGTCTCTGGCAGGATGAGGGCAAGCCTTGCGGCACCGGCATGTGCCCACAGCCGTGCCTCCTCCTGGATCGTGCACAAGGCCCGTCCCATAGCAGGAGGGTCGCCGTCGAAGAGGCATCCGTTGCGGTGCTTCCATCTGTGCCAGGCAGTGAGGATGGAGATGGAGGTGAGGCCGCGTCGGAGACAGCTCGTGGTGCTCGAGATGGCCGAGGGAAGCCAGGCGATGAACTCCTCGTCATGATCGTGGATCGTGCGGTGGATCGGCACCATGATTGTACCTCGTACCAGACTTGGCGAGAGAAGGAGCAGCCTGCAAGCAGATGCTGCATTGTCTCGGGTTCGTGATCACAGAGCGGGAAGAGCGGCTAGTGGGGGAAGCAACGGCCGAGCAAAGCGAGCCAGATGAAGAATTCGTTACGGAACTGTGCCCAGGATCGCCAAGTGATGCGCCAGTGGGGAGCAAAGTGAGCCGGATGAAGAATTCGTTACGAAACTGTTCCCAGGATCGCCAAGTGATGCGCCAGTGAGGATCGGTACCTTGAATTTACAGGTGTAGGATAAATCGAACCCCAACCTTCCTATCCCTGAATTTGGCACCATAAACTTTTTGCTCTTGGTCGATCCCTGATCGTTAGTTATCAAAATCTTGGGGATTGCTATAGTCTCAAGATCAAGCATGGGAGGTTTAGCGGAGGCATTACTGGTCTGCAGTAGCGCTAGAAATGTTCTTCCCGACACCTTCTATTCTCAACCTCTATCGTCTCTGTATCCTTAATGTTAATCTTTTCTGTCAACATGATGTTGGGAATGGTCTGTTCATGCACCTCATTGCTATCAGTGTGGAGTACAATGGCTTGACACAATCATGTAGGTGAATGTGAGAGAATTGAGAACGAGAGAAAATTCACATATGTATATGTATGTATATATAGACGAGTGCATGGTGATCTGATGAAAAAGAGCAATTAGTATTGTTGGTACAAATGAAAGGAGATAGCTAGCAGCGTAGCTTGGTTTTGATTACCAAATTAATGCTTTAATCAAGGACCCTATATGCGTTGACAGGAGATGGGTGTTCATGTCTACCTTCAGCAACCAATATGCTGGCAGGTGCATGTGCTCTCCAAACCATACAAGTGCATGTGTGTGTGTGTGCTTATAAATTGTAGCCCAGACATCTTATTTTTCTATCTTCGGAAGACGATATGCGTCTCAGTAGTGCATCGTTGTGGTTCGTGAACTGACTGGCTCGTGTGCGCGCTTGACCAGAGACTTTCCAGAGCATTTTGTTTTGTTGGAATGGAGGGCACCGGAATAAGTGACACATCTACGCGGATCAAACAAAGAGAGGGATGCTGTCATGGTTCATTCCCCGTTCTCGTTCTAACTACATGTGGACGCGTAGAGCAAGCACGCAGCGACCCTGAACAGCTGCCCGGCCTTGCCGGTATGGTGCCAGGAGGGAGCAGTGAGTGGACCATGTGATGCTGCATGTTCATTAAGACGGCTGCTACCCATCATCCGTTTGATGCTAGCCATAAGTACACCGCCTCGCGGGCCGTTAGATTAGACGCTTGCCAGCCGCATGATTAGTCTCCCAGATGTTTCGTTCCCATGAGTCGTGAGGCCCCTGAGGTGTGTTCACACCTCACGTGGGCATCACACCTCACTAGTTTCACTAGTGGAAAACAGGGCTATAATCCCGGTTTGGGAGGGCATTTAGTGCCGGTTCTACAACCGGCACTAAAGGGAGGGACTAAAGGCCCCCCCCTTTAGTCCCGGTTCGTCACGGCCCGGCACTAAAGGGGCTCCACGTGGCGCTGCTGGGGCGGAGGAGGGAGGACGTTTAGTCCCGGTTGGTGTTACCAACCGGGACTAAAGGCTCCACGTGGCGCTGCTGGGGCGGGGGAGGGAGGACCTTTCTTTAGTCCCGGTTGGTAACACCAACCGGGACTAAAGGTCCTTGCCGGGGGGGGAAAAATTGAATTTTTTTTTTGAATTTTTTTAAATTTTTTTTGATTTGTTTTTAAGTTTTATTCCGAATTTCAAATCTTTGAATTATTTGACAATTTAATCTCTAATCATCCCTCCTCACTGCTTCAGAATTTAATCTCTAGAGTCTCTAATCAGCACTCATTCCAAATCGTACTACTCCAGCCCGAGCACGCTTAACTTTCAGGTTCTATCTCCCCTAGTTTCCAAGTCTGCACTTGTTGATTTCCTGACAATCTTAAGCTATCAATCCTGTTAACCCTTAGGTCTTGATGTCACATGATTTAATTTTTTGAATTCTAAACAATTATTAAAATAAACAAAATAAGTACTAATAATATTGAATTTCAATGAAAATAAAATAAGTAATAATATTATTTTATTCATTTTTTTGCCATTTATTCATTTAATATGACATAATTAATATCTTTAAATCTGTAAATCAAAATTCGACAAATAATATATCCATTATTATCAGAAAAATGTGAGGAATCCAAATATGACATCATTTATTTATTTTAAATAAAATTATTTTTTAAAATTTTTAAAATTATTTTTTTGGATTTGAAATAACTTTTTTTACTTTTGGAATTTTGAGAATCTGAGAAAACTTCACCGGGTAAACCCGGGTGAAATCGAGTCCCAATTTTTCTCTAGTTTTTTTTGATATATTAAACTTTTTTTTTCGACGTCGTATGCAAAAGTTATGGCCGTTTTACATTTTTGTTCGTTTTTTTGCAAAAAAGGTCAAAATTCATATTTCAAAATTTCTATACCAACTAGACACTAAAACCTAACTACACCTCAAAGGATTTTAATTTTTGAAGATTTTATCATTTTTGTATATTTTCTACAAAACTAAAAAAGGCGGTCCACGGGCGGGGGGGGGGGGGGGGGGGTAGAGTTTGAAAATTTCAGAACCCCTTTAGTCCGGGTTGGTGTCCATCCAATCATACCGTCGACTACACATCTGCTAGCACCGTCCCAGTCAGAGTCACAACTAAGGTTAACCAAGTCAGAAAAGTATGCGGCCGTCGGCTTCGAAGTATCAGTGTTTCAGACGAAAACTCGTCTGTTACAAAGGCATTTCATTTTTTTAAACTTATTTCAACTCCAGACTTTTTGTGTGTTCATTATGCACCATTCGAAGCCACGCCCTCAAATTTCAACCCTTTCTGACTTCATTTGCTATTTTCATGCATTTAATGATTTTTTTGAGCTAAATGACCCTGAAATTGAAAAGCACTACAAATGAACTTTGAAAAGGTTGAAACTTGGCATGGTATCATCATTTCACCCACATAGCATGTGCTAAAAAGTTGAGAGGGTTACGGCAAAAACTGGATGCACTTCGTGTACAAAATGGACAATCTCTTTCGAAGTATCAGGGTTTCAGACGAAAACTCGTCTGTTACAAGGGCATTTCGTTTTTTTAAACTTATTTCAACTCCAGACTTTTTGTGTGTTCAATATGCACCATTCAAAGCCACGCCCTCAAATTTCAACCCTTTCTGACTTCATTTGCTATTTTCATGCATTTAATGATTTTTTTGAGCTAAATGACCCTGAAATTGAAAAGCACTACAAATGAACTCTGAAAAGGTTGAAACTTGGCATGGTATCATCATTTCACCCACATAGCTTGTGCTAAAAAGTTGAGAGGGTTACGGCAAAAACTGGATGCACTTCGTGTACAAACTGGACCATCTCCTTCGAAGTATCAAGGTTTCGGACGAAAACCCATCTGTTACAAAGGCATTTCATTTTTTTTAACTTATTTCAACTCCACACTTTTTGTGCATTCAATATGCACCATACTACAACATGTTAAAATCTACAGAAAGAACTAACTAAAAATAATAAAAAACAACAATTAAATGACTAAAACAACTATATAAGCAAAACAATATTGTTTTAATTAAAATCCTAATTTAAATTATTCTAAAAATAACCAAATAAATCTTACTGTGACAACAATCTAACATGTGACTAGGAGCAAAAAGAATTAAATTTAAAACTATTTGTAAACTCAAGTTATTCACAATCTAGGGTTTGAAGCAAATTTGAACAAATTCAAATTTAAACCATTCAAATTTGAAAACTAATGGCACAAATAGAAACTAGACAAAATTTTGAATCTAATGCAAAAAGAATCACTCAAAAACATCAAATATTTTAAAAGATATAAGCAATTTAAAACAGAAACTAAAAACAGAAAAAAAAAATTCAGAACCCCTTTACCAACCTTTAGTCCCGGTTGGAGACACCAACCGGGACTAAAGCCTCAACCCCTTTAGTCCCGGTTGGTGTTACCAACCGGGACTAAAGGGGGGGGGGGGGCCTTTAGTCCCGGTTGGTGATACAGACCGGGACTAAAGGGGCTCGTGGGGGGCCCAGCTGACACTAGCCTGGCACAACCCCTTTAGTCCCGGTTCGTGTTACGAACCGGGACTAAAGGTCCGGAACGAACCGCGACTAATGATGCCCGTTCCGAACCGGGACTAATGGTCACATTAGTGCCGGTTCAAAACCAAACCGGGACTAATGCTGCGGACAAAAGGTCCGTTTTCTACTAGTGTTTGCTGGCTAGGTTGGCTAACTAGATCCGGCTAGTTTGCTGGCTAGTTCCGACATGTTCATCCAGTGGAGTAGCTAGTACTTCATCCGTAAAGAAACACTCTTATACTATATTTTTTTTACGGAGTGCTGGCTAGCTTACTTCTACACTATAATAGCAAACTCACGTAACTCAGCTAGGTTTTCATTAAGTAGCACATGTACAAACACAGGCAAGAGTAGCACATGTAACAAACACATGCAACAACAACAACAACAACAACAACAACAATAACAACAAAAGTCTGCATATGGTGAAAAAAATCTATCTCCATGGCAAGAAATACATTGAAAAATGGACGCAACACATACAACATGAAAAGACAATGGGTTAATCTAGCCTTACAACCGTAATATACATGATTCTTGTGGCATTGCTAGGCGTGATCTGCGATCCACGGAAGAGAAAGGCCCGCACTACACGTCGGCCGACTAATCTTTTGCAAAGATTGGCCAAGTCACAAGCCGTTGGATCGACACGATCGAGTGGCCCAGTGTTGCGACTTCCTTTGCCGTACGACACATGTTACGCACTCCTTGCAACATGACACATGCTGCGAAGACCTTTGCAACATGGGGTATGTTGCAACGCCTTTTTTAGAACCTCCGCGACCTCCTCTCCGCAGTAAGCACGATGGGTTGCGGGCTTGCGGTCGATGTTGCATTGCCCCTTCACAACATCTCCTTTGTTGTGCTTGTAGTTATTTAACATCGTCGATATTACAGTCACCATGGCATCACTGTGTCATCACAACGTCACCCATGTTGCGCTCACTACGCCATTGCAACGCCGCCTCTGTTGCGCTCGTGTTTATGCAACTGCGGTGTTGCGGCGAGGGTCATCCTTGGGAGCAGCTGCGCCAGTCATGGGAGTCCTTCTCTTCGTCTCGAGCAAGATGTAGACGCATCGTCTCTGTATCCTTAATGTTAATCTTTTATGTCAACATGATATAGGGAATAGTTTGTTCATGCACCTCATCGCTATCAATGTGGAGCATAATGGCTTTGACACAATCATGTAGGTGAATGTGAGAATTGAGAACGAGAGAAAATTCACATCTTCTGTAACTATATATAGACGGGTGCATGCTGGCCTAATGAAAAGAGCAATTAATATTGTTGGTGCAAATAAAATGGGATACTCGCTAGCAATGTAGTTTGGTTTTGACTACCAAATTAAAGCAAGTGTAGTGCTATGTGTCCTCAAGAGACCAAATTAATGCTTTAATCATGGACCCTATATGTGTTGACAGGAGATGGGTGTTCATGTGTACCTTCAGCAACCAATATGCTGGCAGGTGCATGTGCTCTCCATTCTCCAAACCATACAAGTGCATGTGTGTGTGTGTGCGCGCGCACGCGCTTATAAATTGTAGCCCAGACATCTTATCTCTTTCTATCTTCGGAAGACGATAAGCGTTTCAGTAGTGCATCATTGTGGTTCGTGAACTGGCTCGTGTGCGCGCTTGACCAGAGACTTTCCAGAGCATTTTGTTTTGTTGGAATGGAAGGCACCGGAATAAGTGACACATCTACGCGGATCAAACACAGAGAGGGATGCTGGCACGGTTCATTTCCCGTTCTCGTTCTAACTACAGTACCTGATGGATGGGCAGAGCAAGCACTCTGCGACCCTGAAAAGCTGCCTGGCCTTGCCGGTATGGTGCCAGGAAGGAGCAGTGAGTGGGCTATGTGATGCTGGATGTTCGCTTTTACGAATTACTACGGATCATTACTCCATTCACATGTTTCTCTCCTGGCTATTTGGATGCGGCGGTTGTAGCTAGGCTAGCTTTTATGTGTAAGTAGCACAAATGGTCCTGGTACTTTGCGTGAATAAGAAACTGGGGTACGGGAGTACAACAAATTTGATCTGGAATGCATGTACACGATTCCTTTTATTTTCATACATTTTTGCTTGGAACCGAAACCAAGTTTACGTTCACCAAAATTGACACAAACGTTTGCGGACATGTTGGGACGTGATAGGGACAGCCATCCAACAACCCGGTGCGCCAAATATTCATCCTAGGTCTGACATTCTTCATTTGACATGCATATGTAGTCCAATAGCAATTTAGCATATGTTTAAATTGATGCACACATATGCAATCGCGATCAAAAAGCATCGTTCAAGAATTTTTTACATCCAATTGATCCCAAAAGTTTGCAACTCGGCTGTCTGTGCAAAAGACGTTAATATTTGCCTCCCCGGATATCCGTGCCAAATTCTTCACTCTTTGGTCGGCTTCTTCGAAACGTCCGCATATCGCTTCAACATGCTAGCACGATACATTTGCACAATCTTCGCCGCATCGGGATCCAAATCCAACATCTTGGCATCAAACTTCTTCTCTTGGAGTTTAATCTTCTTGTCTTGCGCCTCCATGAACTTGTCAAAACTATCGGTCCTTTTTTTCCTCCTTTGCGTCATAGCTTTTGACATATGACTCCTTCGCCATGATGTCCTCGAATCTCGCTGTCATCTTGGCTGTCGCCTCTTCTTGCTCCCCCTTCTCCTCCTCCCACTCCCCCTCGCGGTTCGTGACATCCTTTTGATTGGAGCAATGCCTCCTTTCGTTGGATGGATCTGCATCTTCATCTTCATTGGCGATGTCAGCAATCATGAGGGAATTGTCAGCGACATTGAGCCACCTGAAGTGATTCCCCTCCATGCTAAAAAACAATATTCACGCACAAACGACCTAGAAACAAGAGACATGAACACCAAATTGCATATCAGGCCAAATGACCAACACATAGAGCATATCCGGCCAAATGACTACAACACATAGATCATATCTAGCCAAATATCAACACACCTAGAGCACCAAAAAACTAATGAGCTCTTGGATTGTCGCCACTTGGCCACTACTTACAATGGTCTGAATACTTGTTGGCAGCCTCTTGGATGGTGTACCATCAATAAGTGAGCCACTTTGAATTGCAATCATGCATCACTTCCTTACGATAGGGATCATAGTATTTTTTTCTCACGGAACCAAACATGCACATTTGTCAAAATATTTCGCCCCTTTGCTTTGTGCCCTGAATCGCATGAATGCTTGTGGCCAACTACACATCAACCAGCAATTCATCCTCCTTCATGTTAATACTTTATCCCCTCTTCTTCATTGGGTCGGTGATGGTGTCATTGAAAGGGGTTGCTAACGACATCGGCTCCCAGAGGACATGGGCTGGGCCGAGGACCCCCAAAATGACTAGTTGATGGGCCACATTCATCAGGCCTGCTGAAGGAATCAAGATGGAATCTTCCGAAGATTTGGGGCATACTTCCATGCACAAAATCAATCTTCGGCACGTTTATCTTTAAATGCAACCGAACTATGTGTAATCTTAGGTACCCCCTAGTGTCTATATAAGCCGAGGAGTGTAGACCGTAGATCAACATGTACTCCGCATCCCAAGTTAGATCAACATGTACTCCGCATCCCTAAACCCTAAACCCTAAACCCTAAACCCTAAACCCTAAACCCTAAACCCTAAGTTAGATCAACATGTACTCCGCATCCCATTCATCAATACAACCAAAGCATGACGTAAGGTGTTATCTCCTAGAGTGAGTGTGAACCTGGGTAAAATCGTGTGTCCTTGTTACCATCACCCCGATGCTACCAACTCAGGACCCCCTACCCGAGATCTATCGGCTTCGGCTCCATCATTGTTGGCCCATATAGGTCCCTCTGTGTAGTTGAAGCGGCCCGATGGCGTTACCAGCCCACGGTCAGATCGGCACCAACATAGTTTCTACACCGGAATTCCCTCACTTCGGCTTGACCAAATCATCGAAGAAGATTGAAGCTCCTACCCCCCGTCGAGACATCGAACTCGACTACTTAAAATCTTTTATTATCCCCTCCCTAATGAAGCTAGATCTGGTCGAGGGACCGCATATTACCGCCGCCTGAGTGTCGGTTTTATATCGGCCATGGATAGAAATCACACTTCATCATACCAAGCCTGGAGCTCGGATATGATGACATAGTACGGTGCCCCGATAACTCGTGACCTGCAAAAAGGAACATGTCCAACGTTAGATCGACCCCTGGGAGAACTTATCTAGGAAGCTGATGTCAGATCGGATGGGGATAAATTTTTGGCTCCCACCCACTACCCATATCAAGTACCACCCAGATAACACGGGCCAACCGACATCTAGGATTTAGCCCTCTTTGTGCAAAATAAGAACGAGACGACCCGACAATTGTGGACACAATTCTTGTTTATAAAGGACAAGATTCCGGATTGCACAAATCAACAAGCCATAGAGGCATTCTGCCACAATGTCTACACCGAAGGGATCCTAAGGGAGGTCTCTCGATAACATCGGATGACATTCGCCGAACTCTTCGATATAGTAACAAGATACTATGTCATGGAGGACGCCTGGTTAGCCAATAAATGGGACAAAAACCCGAGCCCGGAGTTACCCGAGGCAGGGGAAGAGAGCAGGTGCCCACATCGTAATCAACAATCGAAGCTTGCTAACCCCAATAAATATGATGATCAACCTTCACGTAAGAAAGGTCGATCAAGAAATGGATCCAACTCCTTGTTGGACACGATGTTGGATCAACAATGCACAATTCACTCCACTTCCTCGGATAAACCGCCCACCCACAAGCTCAGAAGTTGTTCAATTTTAAGGCAGGTGATGAAAGGAGGAGTGGAGTTCCTGGATAAACCTGGCATGCATATAAGCCAAGGTGTAGCGGTCAACCATAACCTAGTGGTGCAGCGGTCCAAAATAGGGATGTCCTCATGATCTACGAGACCCACTCCCTCCAGAAATCAACGGAAAAGAGCACTTCAAGAGATCCGCCACGTTGACTGCATGCCGACCTTGAAAACATATGGTCAGACATTCCAATCACCTTTGGTCATCAACACCAACCGATATGAGTCCACAACCGAGGGTTGCAGCTCTCGTCCTTGACCCTATCATCGACGTCTATCAAATGTCCAAGGTCCTCAGGGACGGTGACAACAACCTCAACGTCATTTATGAGGATACACTGCAAAAAATTGAGTTCGACAAATCCCCCATCCAACCGAGATGGACCACGTTTAAAGGTATAGTCCTAGGAAAGGAAGCATGGTGCACCGGAAAGTCATGCTGGAAGTGGTATTCAGAACACCCAACAATTACCGGGCCAAGGAGTTAATCTTCAACATAGTCCGGGTGAATCAATTACTAGAGCACTTTATCCCTAGCTTAATGGCTTTACAGAAAGCGTTGCCTGGGAGACAACCCGGAAGATTTAGAGAGTCATTTTATTCTGTTGTGTGCTTATAAACATATTTAAAAAGACAAATAATAAAGTTGGGAACTTAAAACGTTTTTTCAAAAAAAAAAATGAAAGTGAAAAAGATGAGCACCGTTGAAGTGGCGGACGTCCTTGAACTTTTGTTCATGCCCATGAAAACTTTGTGAATCTTGATTACATAAAATTTTCAACAAAAATAATTACCCCCTTGTATAATTCCATTGTATTATAAAATAATGTGTCAAGATTTACCTTTAGGCCGTTTAAATTGCTTGTTTAATGTGTGCTGTGTAGAAACGGAAACTTTGGTTGTAGTGTTTGATTTTTTATATTTTACTAGAGCGTCAAAAGTTTATGAATTTTTTACACTATACCATTATCTAATGTTTTATTACTTACTATTTTTTCAAAAAATTGGAGTTACAAAAGTATATCTTTCATTTGCATCTTTACAAGTTTTCCCGTTTGCACATATTGGTGTTATAGTTTCTTTATCTCCTTCTGTTTGCAATTTTGAAGCCCCATTGCTGTGGGAGTATTAGAATTGTGTTAGCATACAGTAGGTAGTGTTTTATTATAATTATACAATATTGTTACAGCAAGACATGATGGGATTTGATGTTATATGTACTAACCCCTTTAATAAAAGTTCTGTTGAGTTTTGTGTGGATGAAGTGTTCAAAAACCGAGGGGGCATCGATATGAGAAGAATAAGGAGAGGCAATAGTTCAAGCTTGGGGATGCCCAAGGAACCCAAGTAAATGTTGAAGGAGACTCAAGCGTCTAAGCTTGGGGATGCCCCAGAAGGCATCCCATCTTTCTTGCTCGACAATTATCGACATGGCTCGGTTTTTGTTTTGTTCACATGATATGCGTAAATTCTTGGAGCATCTTTTGTGTTTATTTTCCCTTTTTACTTTATGCACCATTCTGGTATGGTGTAGTCCTTGGTTGATTTATATAATGCTCTTTGCACTTCTTTTATATATTTTGAGTATGGCTTTATAGAATGCTTCGTGTGCTTCACTTATATTCTTTAAAGTTTGGATGATTGCTTCTTTACATTGGAAACACCATTATTTGTGGATGCTCTTTTGCTTTACTTATATTTATTAGAGCGTTTCTAGGTCTTTTGTAGAAAGAATTAAACTCTCATGCTTGACTTATATCTATTTAGAGAGTTGACAGGAATTGGTCATTCACATGATTAGTCATAAAAACCTACACAAACTTGTAGATCATTGAATATGATAAGTTTGATTCTTTGCAATAGTTTTGCGAGATTGAGGTGGTAATGTGGGGGCATGCAAGTAAAAGTATTAAAGTTGAGTATTAACAATGGTGTTAAGGTTTGTGATTCACTATTCATTAAAGTGTCGGCCGTGGCATGACAAGGAAGTTGGAGTGTTATGTATCATTGAGTGAAAACCTTGTGTGTTGTCTAGCCGGGGGCGCGCGGTGGTTAAATCCTCCCAACCTCCTCCCTACGGGCATGTGATAAATGCTTTGCTTTGAGAGCGATAATAGAAGACACAATAATTATCTGAGTTCCTTGTGTTTAATGTGAGTTTGTGGACCATAAGCACTTTCCATCCTTTCCGTATTTTGCTAGCCTCTTCGGTACCGTGCATTGCACGTTCTCACCTTGAAATTTGGCGCATACTTCGCAGGTGCATCGAAACACCATCATATGGTATGCTCTATCACACATAAGCCTCATTATATCTTCCTCAAAACACCACCATACCTACCTATCATAGCATTTCCATAGTCATTCCGAGATATATTGCCATGCAACTTCCATCGTTACCGTTCATATGATTTGAGCATTAATTATCATTTTGCTTTGCATGATCATAGAGCTGACACGATATTTGTTGCAAAGCCACCATTCATCATTGCATACATGTTATGCTAGTATCATTGCACATCCTGGTAAACTACCAGAGGCATTCATATGTAGTCATGTTGTTTTCTAGTTTTATCAAGTTGTAAGTAAAAAAGAAGTGTGATGATCATAATTGTAATTATTAGAGTGTTGCCCCTACCTGTGAGGATAAGAAAAAGAGAAAGTCCGCAAAAGAGCCAATAAAAAAATTAGAGAAAAGAGAGAGGGGGCAACACTACTATCCTTTTTCCACACTTGTGCTTCAAAATAGCACCATGTTGTTCATATAGAGATTCCTCATGTTTAGTCACTTTCATATACTAGTGGGAATTAATATAGTCTTAGATTGCATATTTCATTTATGGGTTCCTCAATTGCCCGAGTACTTCATGATGCAGTTAGGCTAGATGCACACCCACTTATTTTTAGTAGAGAGCTTCCATACACTTACATGTCTTGTGCATCAAAAGTCGCATGACAATCCCTATTCCTTGCACCGATATCGATTGGAAGACATCTCCATAGCCCGACGATCCACCTAGTTGGCGTGAGACTATCCAAACTTTTGTCTTCTCTTATCAATCCCTACCATCATTCTAGTCCACCTAAAGTGCTGAAAGTCCATGGCTCACACTCAGGTACCAAGTGAAGTTCAAAAGGCTGAAGCATGTGAAAAACTAAGAGTCAAGTGCTTGATTAGGCACTGGGGTGATCATAATTTATAATTGACGTTAGGAAGACCGAGTTATGCCATTGCTTACATGATTAAATGAGTAGGGGGCCGGATTACCTTGTTTAGTGTTGTTATTTTGAAAGGCAAATGTTATTTGCTAGTATGCAACTTGATTATTGTTTCAATATTTACTAAGTCACCGTTTCTCGATATTTATACCTAAAATATTACATTGATACACATGCTAGATAGCATTCAACATTAAAAATTCTTTTTTTATCATTTACATACCTAAAAGATTACATTGATTCTCTTTTTTTTAGCTCGGAACCGAAACCAAGTTACAACCTCGGGAGGGAGATAGATAAATTTCACAATTGTGTGGATAGATAGCATATTGAGTTATGAAAGGGTAACTTTGGCGAAAATGCGAAACGGAGACCGAGCTCCATGGAGGCCTTTATTTGAAAACTTCAAAATTCAAACTTTTCAGTTTCAAAAAATTCTAAAAATAAATACACATATACCTAGATACATAACATACATGCTGTGTGCAAATTTTCAGGTCGAAATAGATTAAAATGTGAGCTACACAAAAAAAGACAAATCTGGGGCATTTTAGCATATGTACTGTTCATCTTCAAAGCCATGATTTTTTTTGCGCAGCTCGCAATTAAGGGTATTTCATCCTGAAATATTTCGCACATGCAATTTACATCCTTGCATACATGTGTATTTTTTTCAGAATGTTTTGAAACTAAAATTTAAGAATTTTGAATTTTTCAAAATAAAAGGCTCCATGGAGCTCGGTCTCCAAAATGCCCTACTCTAACTTTGATAACCAAACAGGTAGTACCAATAATTTAATTGTGCTAGTTGGCAGGTGCATGTGCCCTCGGAACCACACATGTGGCATGCAGGCATTTCTATAAATTATAACCCAGATATCCTAAGGGCGATGGAGAAGGCGATTGCTAGGCCGCCGCTAGGGTTAGGGTTTCCGGTGCGGGGGTGAGAGGTGAACTTCGGTGGCCTCCTGGACGGCGACGGCGCCGCTCGGTGAGGCAGATCGGCATCGTGGTACTTCGGATCCTGTGGCGACTGCCATGGCGGAGCGATCGGCTAAAGGGGGGGCGACCCCGAGGAGTGTGGCCACCCCGTCCAAGAAATCGGCGGGCACGCCGGCAGCGACGGGAGGAACGAGCAGGGGATCTACGGCGTCCCCGGCGGATGGCAAGACCTCGGCGGAAGCGGCTAGCCTCTCGGAGAGCTTCGGTGGCCTGGTTCTGACGGAAAAGGAAAAACAGGGTCTCATCTTCACGGAGCCGGCAGCGGAGCAGCACAGGGCCCCTAGATGGTCGGCGGTGGGGAAGGTCTTCTCTCCCCGGCTGTTCAACCAAACGGCGCTGGAACGTTTGATGCAAAGGGCCTGGGGACTGCACCGGGAAGCCAAGTTCAAGGACATAGGCGGTAACAAGTTTGTGGTCAGTTTTGGCAGTGAGGGAGATTGGAGGCACGCGTTGAATAATGGTCCATGGCAGTTTGATTTTCATGTGCTGGTTCTCAAGGACTATGAAGGAAATATCCGCCCCTCGGAGATGGTGTTCGACACGGTGGAGATGTGGGTGAGGGTGCCTAACTTGCCCCTGGACAAATGCACTGAAGCTTTTGGGATAGCTCTTGGGGATTGGTTAGGCGAGGTGGTGAGAGTTGATGTGGAAAAAGATGGATTTGCCAGAGGGAAATACCTCCGGGTGCGAGCAAAGATCTCTATCTTTGAACCCATTGTGAGGAAATTCAGGCTCAGGACCTCACTGGAGGATCTTGAGGGTACTTGGTTTGAGTTTAGATATGAAAAAATACCCCACTTTTGCTTTGATTGTGGTCGGCTTGTTCATGCTAATGGGGTCTGTGAAAAACTTCTCGATGCATCTAGTCAATGGGGTGCGTGGCTTAGGGCTTCACCGACCAGATCCTCTTCGTCTAAGAAGGACAAGCCACATACTGGGTATAGCTCGATGAGTTGGGACATGTCTAGGTCGGGGGAGAGCGATAATGCATGGAGGCAGAGGGAGGATGGAAAAGGTATACCTGTGAAGATGAGTTTGCATAGTGATTTGAATGTGTCTGCTAGCTCACACACTGGTGTGAAGCAAAAGGGTGATACAGGAGAAGTCTCCAGCCCTAACAAGGACGGACGGATACATGTTGAAGGGAAGGGGAAAGATTTGAGACACAGCTTGGAGGAGAAAAAAGAGAGGGATCTGCGGGAGGAACTGAAGGACTGCTACATGGGGACCCCACGGGGGGACAAGAGAGATTCTGGGCACTCATCTGTGGATGGACGCTCCGACCAGCCACTAGTACAAAACAGGGCATCGGTCCACCCCTGAGAAGCCCATTAGTCCCAGTTCACTCACGAACCGGGACCCATGGGGCATCGGTCCCGGTTCGTGAGGCCAGGGCGCCGGCCGGGCCTCGTGGGCCATTGGTCCCGGTTCGTCGGACCCCTTTTGTCCCGGTTCTAGACACGAACCGGGACCAATGCACCTCGCTCCTGGCCCACAACCATTGGTCCCGGTTTGTGGCTGGAACCGGGACTAAAGGTGACCCCTTTAGTCCCGGTTCCAGCCACGAACCGGGACCAATGCACCATTGGTCCCGGTTTGTAGCTGGAACCGGGACCAATGGTTGGCCTATATATAGCCCCCGCCCGCGAGCAGAGCAATGCATTGCTCTGTTTTTTTGCCCGGCCATGGGAGAGCTTTTGTGGTGCTCAAGCTCACCTCCTATGCACATGAGGTGTTCGATGAAATGCCCGAGCCACACTTAAGCTTTCTCCTCTCGAAGCTCCTTGTCCAAGCTCCATTTTCCTCAAGATTTGTCTAGGTTTGGCGGTCCATCCTGTCCCGTCCCCGTCCTCACCGTCGTCGATCGCCCGCGCCCATCTCGTCGCCGGCAACACCGTGGTTAGCCTCTTCTTCTTATCTTCTTTTTAAAAGAAAAAAGTTCTTAATTGTGTGTTTTAATTAGATACTCTAGAGAGTTATATGTTGTTCAATAATAAGAACTATATAACGCACGCAGATGAACCGGCAATGGATGTACGGTGACCGACGCACCTCCGAGTATATTAAGGGCCTACATAATTTTCTCGAAGCGGCTGAGGCAAACAAGCAGAATGGTTTTATGCATTGTCCATGTACTGTCTGTGAGAATACAAAGGCTTTCTCCAACTCTAAAACCCTTCACTTCCACCTGCTTGAGAAGGGTTTTATGCCACACTATAATGTTTGGACCAAGCACGCAGAAAGAGGGGTTATGATAAAAGCAACGAAGAAGAAGAGGATGATGACAACTACCCGCCCCCTGAATACGGTGATGCTGCAATGGGGGAAGCTGAAGATCAAGAGGAACCAGACGATGTGCCCGATGATGATCTTCGCCGGGTCATTGTTGATGCACAGAGAGAATGCAAAAGTGAAAGGGAGAAGTTGAAGTTCGATCGCATGTTAGAGGATCACAAAAAAGGGTTGTACCCAAATTGCGAAGATGACAACAGAAAGCTCGGTACCACACTGGAATTGCTGCAATGGTAGGCAGACAATGGTGTATCTGACAAGGGATTTAGTTCGCTGCTGAAAATAATGAAGAAGAAGCTTCCAAAGGATAACGAATTGCCCGGCAGTACGTACGAAGCAAAGAAGGTTCTATGCCCTCTAGGATTGGAGGTGCAGAAGATACATGCATGCCCTAATGACTGCATCCTCTACCGCGGCGAGTACGAGGATTTGAACGCATGCCCGGTATGCGGTGCATTGCGGTATAAGATCAGACGAGATGACCCTGGTGATGTTGAGGGCGAGCGCCCCAGGAAGAGGGTTCCTGCCAAGGTGATGTGGTATGCTCCTATAATACCACGGCTGAAACGTCTGTTCAGAAACAAAGAGCATGCCAAGTTGATGCGATGGCACAAAGAAGACCGTAAGAAAGACGGGAAGTTGAGAGCACCCGCTGACGGGTCGCAGTGGAGAAATATCGAGAGAAGGTGGGGGGACTTTGTAGGTGACGCAAGGAACGTATGGTTTGGTTTAAGTGCAGATGGCATTAATCCTTTTGGGGAGCAGAGCAGCAATCATAGCACCTGGCCCGTGACTCTATGTATCTATAACCTTCCTCCTTGGTTGTGCATGAAGCGGAAGTTCATTATGATGCCAGTGCTCATCCAAGGCCCTAAGCAACCCGGCAATGACATTGATGTGTACCTAAGGCCATTAGTTGAAGAACTTTTACAGCTGTGGAATGGAGAAGGTGTACGTGTGTGGGATGAGCACAAACAGGAGGAATTTGACCTACATGCGTTGCTGTTTGTAACCATCAACGATTGGCCTGCTCTCAGTAACCTTTCAGGACAGACAAACAAGGGATACCACGCATGCACACACTATTTAGATGACAACGACAGTATATATTTGGACAAATGCAGGAAGAATGTGTACCTGGGGCATCGTCGATTTCTTCCGACCAACCATCAATGTCGAAAGAAAGGAAAGCATTTCAAAGGTGAGGCAGATCACCGGAAGAAGCCCGCCCTCCGTACTGGTGATCACATACTTGATATGGTCAATGATTTACAAGTAATCTTTGGAAAGGGTCCTGGCGGACTATCTGTTCCGACTGACGATGCGGGACGCGCACCCATGTGGAAGAAGAAATCTATATTTTGGGACCTACCCTATTGGAAAGACCTAGAGGTCCGCTCTGCAATCGACGTGATGCACGTGACGAAGAATCTTTGCGTGAACCTGCTAGGCTTCTTGGGAGTGTATGGGAAGACAAAAGATACACAGGAGGCACGGGAGGAACAACAACATGTGCATGAAAAAGACGGCATGCATCCAAAGCAGTATGAAGGTCCTGCCAGCTACGCTCTTACCAAAGAAGAGAAGGAAATCTTCTTTGAATGCCTGCTCAGTATGAAGGTCCCGTCTGGCTTCTCGTCGAATATAAAGGGAATAATAAATATGGCAGAGAAAAAGTTCCAGAACCTAAAGTCTCATGACTGCCACGTGATTATGACGCAACTGCTTCCGGTTGCATTGAGGGGGCTTCTACCGGAAAACGTTCGATTAGCCATTGTGAAGCTATGTGCATTCCTCAATGCAATCTCTCAGAAGGTGATCGATCCAGAAATCCTGTCAAGGTTAAGGAGTGATTTGGTGCAATGTCTTGTTAGTTTTGAGCTGGTGTTCCCACCATCTTTCTTCAATATCATGACGCACGTCCTAGTTCATCTAGTCGACGAGATTGTCGTTCTGGGCCCTGTATTTCTACACAATATGTTCCCCTTTGAGAGGTTCATGGGAGTCTTAAAGAAATATGTTCGTAACCGCGCTAGGCCAGAAGCAAGCATCTCCATGGGCCATCAAACAGAGGATGTCATTGGGTTTTGTGTTGACTTCATTCCTGACCTTAAGAAGATTGGTCTCCCTCAATCGCGGTATGAGGGGAGACTGACTGGAAAAGGCACGCTAGGAGCGGACTCAATAATATGTAGGGACGGGCATTCTTGTTCTCAAGCACACTACACAGTTCTACAGAATTCTACCTTGGTGACCCCGTATGTCGATGAACACAAGAATATTCTGCGCTCCAAACACCCGGAGAAGTGTGACGACTGGATTACATATGAACACATCAGGACTTTCGGCAGTTGGTTGCAAACACGTCTCATGGGTGACAACACTGTTTCTGATGAGCTGTACTCGTTGGCCAGGGGACCATCTTCGACTGTATTGACTTACAAAGGGTACGAGATAAATGGGAATACATTTTACACGATCGCCCAAGATCAAAAGAGCACCAACCAAAACAGCGGTGTCCGCTTTGATGCAGCAACCAAGAGGGGAAAGGACACATATTATGGTTACATAGTGGACATATGGGAACTTGACTATGGACATGATTTCAAGGTCCCTTTGTTTCAGTGCAAATGGGTCAATCTGTCAGGAGGCGGGGTACAGGTAGACCCACAGTACGGAATGACAACAGTGGATCTCAACAATCTTGGGTACACAGACGAACCATTTGTCCTAGCCAATGATGTGGCGCAGGTTTTCTATGTGAAGGACATGTCTACTAAACCGAGAAAAAGAAAAGATAAGGAAGCGAATACATCATACGATGAGCCAAAGAGCCACATAGTTCTTTCAGGAAAAAGAGACATCGTGGGATTGGAGGGCAAGACAGACATGTCTGAAGATTATGAAAAGTTTCATGAAATTCCTCCCTTCAAAGTCAAGGCTGACCCAAGCACCCTGTTAAACGATGAAGATTATCCATGGTTACGGCGCAATAAGCAAAGGACACAAGCGAAGAAAAAGTGAAGACTTTCTCTCCACAACTATATCATTGCAGTTACATGTGAAGAAATTAAATGCCTTTTGTAATAGATGAGTTTTCGTCCGAAACCCTGATACTTCGAAAGAGATTGTCCGTTTTGTACACGAAGTGCATCCAATTTTTGCCGTAACCCTCTCAACTTTTTAGCACATGCTATGTGGGTGAAATGCTGATACCATGCCAACTTTCAACCTATTCAGAGTTCATTTGTAGTGCTTTTCAATTTCAGGGTCATTTAGCTTAAAAAAATCAGTAAATGCATGAAAAATAGGAAATGAAGTCAGAAAGGGTTGAAAATTGATGATGTGGCTTTGAATGGTGCATTTTGAACACACAAAAAGTCTGGAGTACAAATAAGTTCAAAAAAAATGAAATCCCTTTGTAACAGATGAGTTTTCGTCCGAAACCCTGATACTTCGAAAGAGATTGTCCATTTTGTACATGAAGTGCATCCAGTTTTTGCCGTAACCCTCTCAACTTTTTTGAACATGCTATGTGGGTGTAATGATGATACCGTGCCAACTTTCAACCTTTTCAGAGTTCATTTGAAGTGTTTTTCAATTTCAGGGTCATTTAGCTCAAAGAATGAACTAATAGCAAAAAGAATGAACTAGAAAACCTTTATGTAACTCTAATAGCAGAAATAATGAACTAAAAATAATTAATTAAAAAATTCTGTTATGATCAACTAAAATAAAACTATAATATTCTTCAATAGCAAAAAGAATCAACTAAAAAGCTTTTATAAAACTCTAATAGCAAAAGGAATCAACTAAAAATATTTTATAAACCTCTAGTATTTATGAAACTAAAATTATATAAAATTTATGCAACTAAAGTTATCAAAGTATTTTTTGTTCAAAACATTAATAGCAAAAAGAATTTTCATAAAGAATTTTTTTAGAAACTTTAATAGCAAACTAAAATAACAAAATCTGTTTTTGGTTAAAACAGACATTTAAAATTACCTAAAAATTACCAAATTGAATATAATGATAAAACACAGTAATATTAAATAGCAGGAAAAAGAATCACTCAAAAATCTATTTTTATAGTAAAGTTATTCACAAACTAGTGATTCACACCAATTTAAAAGAATTCAAATTTAAACTATTCAAATTTGGAAACTAATGGCACTAACAGAAAGTTTATAATTTTTGTGACCTAAAAGCAAAAAGAATCACTGAAAAACTGTGAGTAGAAACAAAAGAAAATAAATAAAGCAAAAAAGAAAACAAAAAAAGTAGAAAAAAATTAAAAAAAATGCCGCCTAGTGGGCCACCACGGCCTGAATATGACTAGAAACCCAACCATCTAGTTGGGCCAGGATTCAGGCCCGCAGAAGGCCCAGAAGGTCCACAGGCAGAGGTGTGTGAGATTAGGCCCGTAAGCCTGCTGTTGAGAGGAGCTCGAGAGGGCTCGCGCAGCAGCGCTTATAAACCACTCTCGAGCCCTCTCAGCTAGCGAGGTGGGACTAAACTTTTGGCCCCGGGCAGCACCACTCTTTAGTCCCGGTTGGTGGCACCAACCGGGACCAATGCCACCATTTAGTCCCGGTTGGTGCCACCAACCGGGACCAATGCCACCCTTTAGTCCCGGTTGGTGCCACCAACCGGGACCAAAGGTCTCTGCTTCCCGCCCTTTGGGCTGACGAAAAGAGACCTTTGGTCCCGGTTGGTGGCACCAACCGGGACCAAAGGGAGGCATTGGTCCCGGTTGGAGACACCAACCGGGACCAATGTTGTGTGTATATAAGCAGCACTTGTGAAAATTTCACAGTTTTCATCGCCACTTCGCCCGACGACGCCGACCTCCTCGACGCCGCCAGGCTGCCCCGACGCCGTCCACCGCCCACGCCGTCGCCATCGCCAGGCCCCTGCCCCATCGTCGCCGTCGCCGTCGCCGTCGTCGTCCCCGAGCCCGTGGCCCTGCCCCGCCCCGGAGCCCACGCCCCTGCCCCGTCGTCGCCGTCGCCGTCGTCGTCCCCGAGCCCGCGGCCCTGCCCCGCCCCCGAGCCCACGCCCCTGCCCCGTCGTCGCCGTCGCCGTCGTCGTCCCCGAGCCCGCGGCCCTGCCCCGCCCCCGAGCCCACGCCCCTGCCCCGCCCCCGAGCACGCCCGGCCGCGCCCCTGCCCCGGCCCGCCCCCGCCGTCGCCGGCGCCCTCGCCGCCCCCGCCGTCGCCGTCACCTTCGCCGGCCGCCCCCGCTGTGAGCCGCCGCCGCCCCTGCTCTGTGCAATTTTTTTATATATATATGTTGATTTTTTTTATATGATGAATGTTTTTGTTCATATATAATGTATATATGTATGTGGCTATATGTATGTATGGATGGATGTATATATGATGTTTTTTTGTTCATAGCATGTTTTTGTTCATATATAATGTATATATGTATGTGGCTATATGTATGTATGGATGGATGTATATATGATGTTTTTTTGTTCATAGCATTTTTTTGTTCATAGCATTTTTTTCCATGTATGTATGTGGCTATATGTATGTATGTCGCCATCGCCCTCGATCTCCTACCCCCTCCCGCCCCTACCCGACAAACTCTCGAGGCCACCCAAACCCCTAGAAGAAAACTCCGGTAAATTCGACATGAGGGGGGACGTCGTACATATCGGGCGACCAACTCTCGAGGCCACGCAAACCCTAGAAAAAAAGCGTTGTCGATCTCCTACCCCCCCTCCCCTACCTGACAAACTCCCGAGGTCAGCCAAACCCCTAGAAGAAAACTCCGGTAACTTCGACATGAGGGGGGACGTCCGACATGACATGAGGGGGGACGTCCGACATGACATGAGGGGGGACGTCGGACGTCGGACATGAGGGGTGAGCGTCGTTGTCGTCTACCCCCTCCCCGATAACTTCGACATGAGGGGGGACGTCGGACATGACATGAGGGGTGAGCGTCGTTGTCGTCTACCCCCTCCGGTAACATAGATAACTCCGGTAACATAGATTTATCAAGAATGCCCCCATTATGGATGTGCAAAAGTTGATCCAATTTTTTTTTGATCTCATCTATATATATTCTTTATATGTCACGTTGTCTGTCAAATTATTGAAGAAATCCATGGCTTCATCATTAGCCGGAAGTAACATGCGTATGATGCTATGAAGCTCTTCAAAGTTGTTTTGGAACGGAGTTCCGGATAGAATAATTTGCTTTTTGGTACGAATTTCAGCAAAGGCCTTCCAAATAGCGATATTCGGAAGGCTCTTGCTGAACTTCGTACCAAAAAGCTAATTAATTATCCTATCCGGGACTCCGTTCCAAAACAATTTTGGAGAGCTTCGTACCATTATGCGCCTGTTACTTCCGGCTAATGATGAAGCCTTGGTTTTCTTGAATCCTTTGACACTAGACAACGTGACATATAGAAGGGTAGATGAGATCAGGAAAAATATGGACCATTTTCTGCACATCCAGAATGGCGCCATTTTGTTAATTAAATCCCTTAAAGGTTAAGAGAATCCCTTGTTTGACATTCATGAGAGAGGCGGTCCGGACGTCGGACATTCATGTTTGTATATTAATTGCCATGTTGTAATATTTGCAGAAACTATGGATCAAAGAGACTTGGAACAAGAACAGTTGTTGGGGGAGATAATCCTCGCCGGAGGTGATGCTGTCTTGTCGTTTCTCAACGACACCGATGGAACAATGGAGGAGGAAGGACATGATCATGATGGCTCCGGTGACATGATCATGATGGCTCCGGAGGTGCTGACTAGCTAATTGATGCATTAATTGTTTTGGTATGTACATATATTAACTCTTCTTTCTTCTTTTATAGCCCTCCGGATCGAGCCAAACTTCGGTAACGAGACGAGGCCCGAAGAAGAGGTTGCGCAAGGATGAAAGGTTCACGATCACAGCACTCGCGGACGATGGCCTACCGATTGAACCCAAGCGGACCACGGACGCATTTTCTGCTCAGTGCGGAGCTATTGTTAGGGACAACATCCCGATCAGCATCAAGCAATGGAATAAGCCTAAGGACGACGCCCCTGAAGGTGATTATGTCACCGATAGACAGAAAGATGATCTTTGGACCTTGCTGAAGGCAAATTTGACCCTACCGCCAGAGGAGGATCCGAATAAGCCCGTTATAGAGCCACTGGTAAAGGCGTGTGCTCTTAAGAAGATGGCAGATCTATTCAGGAGGTGGAAGAAGGAGTTGAAATCAAAGTTTGTCGACAAAGGTGAGACTCCAGAATTCATCGGCCGATTTGAGAAGATAAGAGATCACTGGCCCGCATTTGTGGCCTACAAGACATCAGACAAGAGTAAGAAAATGTCAGAGACAAACAAGAACAACGCTGCAAAGAAGCAGTATCACCATCACACGGGGTCAGGTGGCTACCTCAAAGCCCGGCCGTTGTGGGACAAAGCTGAGAATGACCTGATTGCTAAAGGGGTCGAACCAGAGACATTGAAATGGCCAGACCGTTCAAGGACTTGGTTCTTCGGGGTTGGGGGAACTTTGGACCCTGAAACAGGGAAGTGCCGTTGGACGGAAGAGCAACTTGCAATACCCGTCACGAAGCTTCAGAAGTATATCACCGCAGCGCAGGAAGGGACGTTCATTCCCGACAGAGAGAAGGACGAGCTGACTGAGGCCCTAGGGAATGCTGAGCACCCTGGACGAACACGAGGCACACCAGGCTCCGTTCCGTGGAAGTTTGGGTTTCCCGACGCAGGCGGTTACAGAAGCCGGGAGAGAAAGAGGAAAGCGGAGCTGAGCGACATGCAGAAGATGAGTGCAAGACTACAAAAGCTAGAGGAAGCTGAGAGCCAGCGAGCTGCCGGCCAACTATCTCAGCGGCACGAAGCTACCCCGCCATCTCAGCGGAGAAGCAGCGTGGATTCCACGGAGCCCGTTCAGACTGACTTCACGGAGCCTATCTACCCCGTGGATACTATCACGGAGGCTCAAAATTGCGAGCTTATGATGAAATGCCATAACCTCACTTTCAAGGCGGCTCTCGGCTCTGTTGCACCTCCTCAACCCAACGGAACTTTTCACTGCCTTCCGATTCCACATGGCTATGCTGTTGTGATGGTGGATGAAGTAATGGAGGGATTTGAGGAGCTCGAGCTTTACAACTCTACAGGTGAAGGGGAGAATCAGCTGGTTCGTGCTCTGAGGAGTACATGTCTATGGCAGAAGGAGTACATCAAGCTTCCAAACTGGACGCCTCCGCCTCCTCCTCCTCCTCCGGCGAGTCAGGGCACTCCGCCTCCTCCTCCTCCTCCTCCGGCGAGTGATCAGGGCACTCCGCCTCCTTCTCCGGCTCCTCCGACGCGTGAGGGCACTCCGCCTCCTCCTTCGCCTACTCCGGCGCGTCGGAGCACTCCGCCTCCTTCTCCGCCTCGTCAGCAACGATGGAAGAGAGACGCCACCGCTCCGGCGGCTAGCAGTACAAGCAGAGGCGGGAGGCAATTCAGATACGGTCCATCTCTCAAGCCTGTGGAAAAGTTACCATATGAGAGGACCGAGCAGGAAAACGAGGACATATGTCGTGCCCAAGTGAGGGACCATTTTGCAAAGAAAACTCCACCTCCGAAGGAGAAGCTAGATCCGGTGAAAGTGAAGCGCACTATCGATGCCCTGAAGCGACCACCACCGCCTCCGCCGGATTCCAACTATGACTGCATAATTACTAAGACACATGCTAAAGCGTAGCAGTCGGGAAGTACTTCCAGTGCTGCAAGAGCGAAAAAACGAAAAAGTGGGAAAACAATTCCCCAGCTCGGCGAACAGGAGAAGCAATCGTGCCCCCCGCTCAAGGTGTCTAGCGATATCGCTAATCATCCGGTGCTACTGCCCGGTACCACTCTTGATGATTACCTGCCCGATGATGTACAGTTTGAAACGGCTGAGGTAGTAGACGTCTTTAGATACGAGCACGGGAAGCCTCTCGTCAAACCTGATCATCCTCATCTAACAACGATGATGCAAAAATTGCATGACTAGTACATGGAAACCTGCAGGAAGTCTGGGAAAGACAGTTTGTTAGTCGGAATTAAAAAAGAGCATGACTTCCCTGGAGTCGACCTGCTGCCTGTTGAATTTGTGGAGTTATTTCAATTATACAATCAAAAGGCCCTCGACAAACAACTCATGACTTGCTACTATCTGTAAGTATTACTTCTATAATTAAGTCTCTAGCTCAGCTCGTTCATTGCATGTATATATAATTATCCTCACTATATTATGCAGATTGAAGATGGTCGAATGCCAAAAAATAGGAATCTTCGACGTTGGGTTCATTAGCCCAAATACCGTAAATGAATGGTCGGTACGAAAGGCGGCTGAAGATACCGAGAACAACTTACTACAAACGTTCCTTACACATCAAAACAAAAGGGAAATACTCTTTCCTTACAACTTCAAGTGAGTGTTACTGTCTTCTGCATATTCGGTCCCGCTTACTCGTGGTTAAGTAATGTAATTGATGAGTTATGCGTGCGCAGCTTCCACTATATTCTGCTATCCATTAACCTTGACGGGGCATTAGTAACTGTCTTAGACTCGCTCCGTAAAGATCCCAAGTATTATGCGGACATGACTGCAATGCTCCAGAAGTAAGTTCAATCAATACCGGGAGCATATCGGCAACTTTCGTTCATTTCCTGATATCAAGTAATCATTTTCTTTGCCTGCCAGGGTTTGGAAAACGTTCACCGCTAAGGTTCCGGGTCTGAAGAAGGAGCTGCGATTTACACACCCCAAAGTAAGTAGTACTAGCTAGTTCCGCGCATCTCTCATTGATTCTAGTTTCATCAATACCATTATCATGCTTGCTTATCAGTTTGATTGAACTCTATTCTCGTAAAGTGCTTGTTGCAGGCACCCAACACTCATTTATGTGGATACTACGTATGTGACTTCATTCGCTACTATACCTCTGAACGGGCCTCCTCTGAGAAACAATTTGAAGTACGTAAACAATATTCACAATTTTATTTTATATATTACCATCAATTGTGTTGAGTTTCATTCATATATATGTATTGACCCCTTCTTTAAATTAGATCTAGCAGATGCGGGATGAACTCCTACCACATGATCGCATACGAGCAATTCAAGAGGAATTGGCGGGATTCTTTCTTGACCACGTCATACCTGAACAAGGAGAATACCATGTGAAATTGAAATTGTTGTAAGGGATGTTATATATTGTACATATGTAGCAGCGTCGGATAGATATATGAAAACTTGTTGTTCGACCAAGCACGAAGAAAGAGATGTCACTTCTCTCTATATATGTTCATGACGATCTTGTGTAATTAATGGTTTCCTTTATTTGCTTACTAGCTAGCGTCGAGTTCTCTCTATATGTGTAGTAGCTAGCGTCGACCAAGCACGGACAAAGAGAGGTCACTTCTCTCTATTAGCTCGCTAACACAATATGAAACCCCTAAATTAACCCTCCAAAACCCCAAAACCCCCCTTCCAAAAAAAAAACAAAACCCCCAGCGACTGCGAGCTGCTGACGCATGGCTGCCTTTTGGTTCCGGTTGGTGTTACCAACCGGGACCAAAGGTGGAGCCTTTAGTCCCGGTTGGTAACACCAACCGGGACTAAAGGTCCTCCCTCCCCCGCCCCAGGCAGCGCCACGTGGAGGGCCTTTGGTCCCGGTTCGTAAGCAAACCGGGACTAAAGGTTTTGGGTATTAGTCCCGACCCTTTAGTCCCGGTTCCAGAACCGGGACTAAAGGCCCTTACGAACCGGGACAAATGGCCCTTTTTCTACTAGTGAGCAGCATGGGGAGAGGCACCGGGCAGACACAAGACGCGATGGGGAGAGCCATGCAGGATCACGTCGAGAAGTGGAGCGCCATGCAGATGCCAGGAGAGATGGGATGCGCCATGCTGATTATCAATTTGATTACAGGAGACATGCGGGGGGCTACTACGAGGTGGGACACAACGATGGCTGAGGACGGGGAGACATGCATGGATATGTCACATCTCGGCCGGGGGGGGGGGGGCAGGACAAAAGGAAGATACGTACGGAAGCCGAGGCCCAATGATGAGGGAATTAATTCAAGTAGACAGAACTATCAGGAGAAGGTGGAGGGAAGGAAGAGAAGGCCAAAGCAGCAGTGGGTCCCGGTTGCTAAGGGGGACCCGGACAAGCAAATACAAGATGATACTTTCATTCGTGACACGAGGCAACGTACGTCTATAGTTTTTGACCGTATTTCGAAACCAAATGATGCATCGGCGGACCCTGCGGAGCAGGGCCGCCGGGACCAATGAATTGCCTGGCCTAGAACTGTTGAGGACTGGGGTTGGACTCGACAGTAGGCGAACTGCGTGACCTGATTAGGTCCTACAACACAGCGGTGGTGTTTCTGAGCGAGACAAAGAAATCAGCGCGTGCAATGGAAAAACTAATGTGGAGTATTGGCTTCAGAAACGGGGTGGCGGTGGACTGTGTGGGAAGAAGTGGTGGGTTAGCACTGTGGTGGAGAGATCATCTGCAGGTTACGGTGAGGCCGTGGTGTCAGTACTTTATTGATGCAGTGATAGTTCTAGATGGCAAAACCTGTAGATTCACTGGTTTCTACGGGGAGCCATGTACTGAGCTTCGGAAGAAGTCGTGGGATGCAATACGATACCTCAGGGGCCAGGATAATTTGCCTTGGTTGTGTGCAGGTGACTTCAACGAAGCAATGTTCCAATCTGATCAAAAAGGGGGTAATATGCGGCCTTTCTCTCAGATGGAGGACTTTAGGGACTGCTTGGCTGATTGCGGCTTGGTGGACCTAGGATTTTCGGGCTACCCCTACACGTGGGATAACAAGCAAGATGGAGAGAGGAATGTACAGGTCAGACTAGATAGGGGGGCATGTGATGATGGATTCTTGACTATGTTCCCGGAGACTACTGTAGAGCATATCGTCACGGAGGAGTCTGACCATGTGGCCCTGCTGATCCGTGCTATGGAGACAGCTCCAACACGGAGGCAAGAGGGTGAGCGACCCTTCCGATATGAAGAAGCGTGGACGAGGCATGAATCATACGACGGAATGGTGGCCGAGGCGTGGGGAGAGACATGGACGGGAGAGGACAGAATTAGGGCGACATGCAACAGACTTGGGAAGCTCACAGTGAGCATGCAACAATGGGCCAGGGTTGTGTTCGGCTCGATCCGGCGCCGGATTAGACAATTAAAGGAGCAACTGGAAGGTGCAAAGCACATAGCACTTGTTTCGGGTGTGACACAGGAGGTGAGAGAGTTGGAGGAGCAGCTAAGGGAGATCTACACTTGCGAGGAGCTTCTGTACAAGCAAAGGTCGCGGATTGACTGGCTGGCGGCGGGTGACCAAAATACAAAATTCTTTCAGGGGCGCGCAACTCACCATAAAAGGAAAAACACGGTTAAGGTGCTCGTTAGGGAGGATGGCTCACGGTGCACGGTGGACGAGGAGATGCGAGAGATGGCAGCAAGTTTCTATGCCAACTTGTTTGCCTCAGAGGGATCGGCCTGTGCAAACGGGCTGCCTGAAAATATTGCCCAGACAGTTACGGAGGAGATGAACACTAAGCTATGTGCGCCGGTTTCAGATGAGGAGATTGAAGTGGCGCTGTTTCAGATGGGCCCTACTAAGGCTCCCGGCCCGGATGGGCTGCCGGCACTCTTCTACCAAAGACACTGGTCGTTGGTAAAGGATGATGTGTGCAGGACTATGAGAGATTTCCTTGGAGGAGTGGCGGCACCAGATGCGTTTAATGCAACTGTCATTGTCATGATCCCGAAAGTCAACTCACCGGAGTTGCTTTCTCAGTTTAGACCCATAAGCTTATGTAATGTGCTTTATAAAATTGCTTCTAATGTTCTTGCTAACAGACTGAAGGTGATTTTGCCAGTGCTTATTTCAGAGGAGCAAAGTGCATTTGTACCAGGGCGGCTCATCACGGACAATGTGCTTGCGGCATATGAGTGCGTTCATGCTATAAGATCCAGGAAGAGAAAGAAACCCTTATGTGCGGTCAAACTGGACATGATGAAGGCTTATGACAGAGTAGAATGGATCTTCCTGGAGCAGATGATGTCACGGTTTGGGTTCAACCAGGTGTGGATTTCTATGATTATGCGGTGTGTGACTTCTGCAAACTTCAGAGTTAAGCTCAATGGGGGCTTGTCACTACCCTTCTCGCCATCCAGGGGGCTGCGGCAGGGAGACCCATTGTCCCCATACCTCTTCTTGTTCTGTGTTGAGGGGTTTTCGGCGCTGTTGAAGAAGGCGAAGGATGAAGAGAGGATAAAAGGTGTCTCGTTTGGGTGCACTCGCCCCCAAGTGACACACCTGTTGTTTGCAGATGACAGCATTGTCTTCCTACAGGGCTCCTCTGACAGCCTCCAACTACTCAGAGATATTCTTATCAGATATCAGGAGGCATCGGGACAGAAGGTAAATCTGCAGAAGTCCTCCATCTTCTTTGAGAAAGGTTGTTCGGAGGAGGACACAGTAGCGTTCAAGCAGATCTTGGGAGTTCAGACAGAAGCCTTATCAGAGAGATACTTGGGGCTGCCTACTGTGGTGGGGAAATCCAAGGAAGGAACTTTTAAATATGTGACTGAGACGGCTAAGGGTAAGATTGCGGGTCTGAAGGGCCAAGGGTTATCAAAAGCAGCGAGAGAAGCGCAAGTCAAATCCGTTTTACAGGCCACACCTACGTTTACTATGAGTTGTTTTCACCTCACGAAGAAGATGTGCCGGAACCTGACTTCCATCTCTTCGAAATTCTGGTGGGGTGGAACAAATGGTGAGCGGAAGGTCCATTGGATAGCATGGGACAAAAAGTGTGTGTCAAAGCGAGATGGTGGGATGGGTTTTAGAGATCCCGAAGCTTTCAACCAAGCCTTGTTGGCCAAGCAGGCATGGAGATTGGTTCAGTATCCGGAATCATTGTGTGCAAGGGTCCTCAAAGCAAGGTATTTCCCTATGGCTCAGTTATGAATGCTACGTTCCCTTCTGGTGGTTCGTACACCTTTAGGAGCATCATCCATGGACGTGAACTGTTGAGGCAGGGCTCCATATGGCGAATTGGAAGCGGTGCCAGGGTGAACATCCACCATGATCCATGGATTCCAAGGCAAGGAAGCTTAACACCACTGGGTGCTGTTTATGAGCAAGGTGTCACAAAGGCTTGTGACTTGATGACACAAACAGGGCGTGCGTGGGATACGAGCAAAGTTGATCGCATGTTTTCTGTTGATGATGCGAATGACATAAAACAAATTATGATTGGTGGCCCTGATATGGATGATTATTTGGCATGGAATCATACTAAGAATGGGCAGTTTACAGTCCGGTCAGCATATCACCTGCGGATGGCCATGAACGGGGCGAGAACTGGACGGCCAGAATCGTCGCTCTCTGTGGCTCATCACAAAGGCTAGCTTGGATTATGGGACTCATGCGTCCCGAACAAGGCCAAGATCCATGTCTGGCGGCTCATCAGGAATGGTCTGGCGGTCGGGACAGAGCTGCATAGGCGGCGGATAAAGCCAGGCATCTTCTGCCCAGTCTGCGGCAGAGAGGAGACAATTATTCATAGGTTCTGGAGTTGCCCACATTCGACAATGTTTTGGAAGAAGCTTCGATCGGAAAAGGGAATTCCGGTGGCGATCCCACCGGTCCACGTCAATTCCCAGAGCGAAGTGGCATCATGAATGTTGGGCTGGTTCGCCGATGCTAGTG
Organism: Elymus sibiricus; assembly: GCA_039707655.1. Classification (NCBI taxonomy): domain Eukaryota; kingdom Viridiplantae; phylum Streptophyta; class Magnoliopsida; order Poales; family Poaceae; genus Elymus; species Elymus sibiricus. Next base: position 442,479,818 of record CM077671.1, read on the forward strand.
AGGAAGAGAAAGAGATTATGGTTCAAGCATTGTATGGCCTGTGGCTCGCCCGCAATGAGACAAGGGAGGGGAAAAAGATTGCTGAAGCACATGAAATCATGAACTCGGTGTTGGCTTATGTGGCCGAGTGGAGGGCTGTCACTAGTAGAAAAAGGGCCATTTGTCCCGGTTCCAGAGGGCCATTTGCCCCGGTTCTGGAACCAGGACTAAAGGGTCGGGACTAATACCCAAAACCTTTAGTCCCGGTTTGCTTACGAACCGGGACCCGGTTTGCTTACGAACCGGGACCAAAGGCCCTCCACGTGGCGCTGCCTGGGGCGGGGGAGGAAGGACCTTTAGTCCCGGTTGGTGTTACCAACCGAGACTAAAGGCTCCACCTTTAGTCCCGGTTGGTAACACCAACCGGGGACTAAAGGAATTTTTAGAAAAAAAATTGAATTTTTTTTTTTGAATTTTTAAAAAAAAATTTCTTGAATTTTTTTGATTTGTTTTTAAGTTTTATTCCGATTTTCAAATCTTTGAATTATTTGACAATTTAATCTCTAATCACCCATCCTCACTGCTCCAGCGTGGAGCACTCATTTCAAATCGTCTAACTTCCCGGCCGGTCACCCATCCTCTCACTGCTTCAGCCCCAGCACGCATAACTTCCTGGTTCTATCGACCCTAGTTTCCAAGTCTGCACTTGTTGTTTTCCTCACAATAGTAAGCTATCAATCCTATTAACCCTTAGGTCTTGATGTCACATGATTTAATTTATTGAATTCTAAACAATTATTAAAATAAACAAAATAAGTACTAATAATATTGAATTTCAATAAAAATAAAATAAGTAATAATATTATTTTATTCATTTTTTTTGTCATTTATTCATTTAATATGACATAATTAATATCTTTAAATCTGTAAATCGAAATTCGACAAATAATATATCCATTATTATCAGAAAAATGTGAGGAATCCAAATATTACATCATTTATTTATTTTTAAATAAAATTAATTTTTAAAATTTTTAAAATTATTATTTTTGATTTCAAATAACTTTTTTTACTTTTGGAATTTTGAGAATCTGAGAAAACTTCACCAGGTAAGCCGGGTGAAATCGAGTCCCAATTTTTCTCTAGTTTTTTTTGATATATTAAACTTTTTTTTTCGACGTCGTATGCAAAAGTTATGGCCGTTTTACATTTTTTTTTGTTTTTTTGCAAAAAAGGTCAAAATTCATATTTCAAAATTTCTATACCAACTAGACACTAAAACCTAACTACATCTCAAAGGATTTAATTTTATGAAGATTTTATCATTTTTGTTTATTTTCTACAAAACTAAAAAAGGCAGTCCACGTGGGGGGGGGCGTAGAGTTTGAAAATTTCAGAACCCCTTTAGTCCGGGTTGGTGTCCATCCAATCATACCGTCGACTACACATCTGGTAGCACCGTCCCAGCCAGAGTCACAACTAAGGTTAACCAAGCCAGAGTCAACCCTTTTCTAACTTTATTTGCTATTTTTCATGCATTTAATGATTTTTTTGAGCTAAATGACCCTGAAATTGAAAAGCACAACAAATGAACTCTGAAAAGGTTGAAACGTGGCATGGTATCATCATTTCACCCACATATCTTGTGCTAAAAAGTTGAGAGGGTTACGGCAAAAACTTGATGCACTTCGTGTACAAACTGGACCATCTCCTTCGAAGTATCAAGGTTTCGGACGAAAACCCATCTGTTACAAAGGCATTTCATTTTTTTAACTTATTTCAACTCCAGACTTTTTGTGCATTCAATATGCACCATTCAAAGCCACATCCTCAAATTTCAACCCTTTCTAACTTCATTTGCTATTTTTCATGCATTTAATGATTTTTTTGAGCTAAATGACCCTGAAATTGAAAAGCACTACAAATGAACACTGAAAAGGTTGAAACTTGGCATGGTGTCATCATTTCACCCACATAGCTTGTGCTAAAAAGTTGAGAGGGTTACGGCAAAAACTGGATGCACTTCGTGTACAAACTGGACCATCTCCTTCGAAGTATCAAGGCTTCGAACGAAAACTCGTCTGTTACAAATGCATTTCATTTTTTTAACTTATTTCAACTCCACACTTTTTGTGCATTCAATATGCACCATTCAAAGCCACATCCTCAAATTTCAACCCTTTCTAACTTCATTTGCTATTTTTCATGCATTTAATGATTTTTTTGAGCTAAATGACCCTGAAATTGAAAAGGCCTACAAATGAACTTTGAAAAGGTTGAAACTTGGCATGGTATCATAATTTCACCCACATAGCATGTGCTACAAAGTTGAGAGGGTTACGGCAAAAACTGGATGCACTTCGTGTACAAACTGGACCATCTCTTTCGAAGTATCAAGGTTTCGGACGAAAATCGTCTGTTACAAAGACATTTCATTTTTTTAAACTTATTTCAACTCCATACTTTTTGTGCATTCAATATGCACCATACTACAACATGTTAAAATCTACAGAAAGAACTAACTAAAAATAATAAAAAACAACAATTAAATGACTAAAACAACTCTATAAGCAAAACAGTATTTTTTTAATTAAAATACTAATTTAAATTATTCTAAAAATAAACAAATAAATCTTACCGTGACAACAATCTAACACGTGACTAGGAGCAAAAAGAATTAAATTAAAAACTATTTGTAAACTCAAGTTATTCACAATCTAGGGTTTGAAGCAAATTTGAATAAATTCAAATTTATAATAAATTCAAATTTATACCATTCAAATTTGAAAACTAATGGCATAAACAGAAACTACACAAAATTTTGAATCCAATGCAAAAAGAATCACTCAAAAACATCAAATATCCTAAAAGATATAAGCAATTTAAAACAGAAAGTAAAAACAGAAAAAAGGGCTAGCTACAGTACAACCGGGACTAAAGCCTCAACCCCTTTAGTCCCGGTTGGTGTCTCCAACCGGGACTAAAGGTGAAATCGGCCCCTTTAGTCCCGGTTGGTGTCTCCAACCGGGACTAAAGGTCCCATTTGAACCGGGACTGATGCCCTAGCCGCTCGAACCGGGACTAATGCTCACATTAGTCCCGGTTCGTAATACAACCGGGACTAATGTGTAGATCGAGCTGTGACGAAAGCCCTGTTTTCTACTAGTGTGTTCATGGCGAGAAGAAGCCACCAACAAAGCCGGAGACAGTCTAGAAGTGGAGCCCGCCGGAGGAGGGGTGGATTAAGGTAAATTTTGATGGTGCAACTTACAAACAGGGAGCTAAGTGTGGGGCTGGCGCTGTCTTGATGGACTCCGCTGGAGCATTCAGGGCGGCAGCATTCCACATCCAGGACGGTGTCTCGGATCCGGAGGTTGCGGAAATCTTGGCATGCAAGAGGGCTCTTCATGTGGCTGCAGAGTTGAACGTTGAAAAGCTTGTGTTGGAGACAGATTGTGCCACCCTCGCAAAGAAGCTGAAGACGACGGAGAAGAACCTCTCATCGAATGGCCCATTGGTGGAGGAGCTAAAGGAGCGAGTGAAGATGTTCCAAGAGGTGATGGTTTCGTGGGTAAGGCATAGTGCGAATTCTCCCGCGGATAATTTAGCTAAGGTAGCGTTAAGTGATGAACTTTGTAAGGTTTGGTTTGGTGTCCCCCGGACTGTGTTGTGGGGATTATTTCGGACGAGATTCCTAGTTTTGTTAACTAGTTAATAAAGCGGCAGAAGTTAATCCTCAAAAAAAAAAACCAGATATCCTATCTTGATATCTTCAGAAGACGATAAGCCTTTTAGTAGTGCATCGTCTTGGCTTGCTGGTTCGGCTGTGTGTTATGCATGCTTGACAAAAAGAAAAATCCAAAGTATCATTGGAATGGAAGGCACCGGAATGAGTGATACATCCCAATGAAGCAAAGAACAGGAGGAAGGCTGGCCCCGTTTATCCTTCGTTCCCCTTCTAACCACCACCGCTGATGAAAACGGGCAGAGCCAACAACCGGCGACCCTGGAAAGCTGCCCGGGCTCAACAGCATTTTTCCTTCAAGGAGCAGTGATGTCATCGCTGGATAGTCCCATGGAAAGAGTTCGCGGGATTCGTTTCCTGGCCCAATCAATGGGTCACCCAGTCACTACTAAACTTCTTGGTCGTTCCTTGACTGCACGTCAAACCGTGAGCGCACCTCCAAAGCTCAACAGTCAATGCACCGAAGATAAGCATGTTGTGTGGATATTCCCGTGTAAATCAATTCGTATGACGTTGTAATCCCTGGTGATTAGCAACCGTCTTATATCTTATATTTACTAATTGGATGCACCATACGAGCCTTCACATTAAACCTGAAGGTTAAAAGTTTCTGTCCATCAGATTAACTAATTTTCTAATGAGAGCCGTCAGATCAAAGGATGCTCACTCCACCAATTTTGCGTGAGACGGACTCTTCTCTTTCCTTCTATTGCCAGAATAGTACAACCAAAAAAAAGGTACACGTAACTAAATTACATAAAGAAAAAAGAAACGGGACAAACATGTGTAATCCTTCCCGTCTCCTACACAAATGAAAGGACGTGATAAACAAAAAAAAACATCTAATCTTTTTTTTTTGCAGGGGAAATCTCATTTCATTTCATTAAGGAGGCCTTTCAGCCATCACCAAGTTTACAATAAAGTCTGGTCCACCAGCAAACCAAACTGCCGTGCGAGGGGTGCTACGCCCATACGCGGGCAACTCATGACTAACACTGTTCTGCCAACGGCTACATTGAGTGGAAAAAATATCCCTAGCATCTAAAGTGATTAAACTCCTGATGTCCTCTATAAGTGACCGGTGCGGCGACCTATCTGTCAAGGTTGAGTTAAACATCGCCACTGCCTCCGCACTATCCATCTCAACGATAATAGGCATCGTAGTCCTATGCAAGGCAAGGTCTAGGCCTTCTCTGCAAGCTGCGAGCTCCGCCTCCAGTGCGTTATCGCATGCACGTAACTCCCTACATGCGCTATAGATAATATCTCCTCTGTCGTCTCGAAGGATCATACCTCCACCAGCCGCTCCTGTGGTCGCGATGAAACTCCCATCGGTATTGAGCTTGGCCCAGCCAGTGGGAGGAGGTGCCCAGGTCGGCCGACCTATGGCCATTACGTTCGGCCTCACACACTGGGGGAATGAGCTAACCACCATCTTCCCCTTTTCCATATCGCCCCCTGGGTGTCATCTAATCATCACGTCATGTCTCCAATTGGTTTGGCCGGTGCAAGCTTTAGGAGAAGTCGCTGCATGTCTTCATGCGCCTCCACACATGGCTGCATCACGCAATCTTCAATTTCACCCATGTATCAGATCAGACGTACAACATGATCTGGAGTAGGCGTTGATTCCCAGCAGATTCATCAGTAGCATGTTTTGAGGACGACCACAAATATTTGATCGATGACCTTCCTGTACTTATAAAATAAAATTTGATGGATATAGTGAATCCGGTTAGCATCATTTTCTGTTGGCAATATATATCTTTGTTTGAGTTGTTAGCAATCAGCAATAATGGTTGTATTTTTCTCATGTAAATTCGCATGTCTAAGTTCGAATTTCCAATTTACTAGAGTAGATCTTAATTTCTTATTCTAAAGCAGACGTGTCAATGTTTTCCAGATTTATTTTGAGGGAAAAAAACTAAATGTATAGATGCTGACAGCTCCTAATAAGTAATCTCCATGAAAAAATATGAATGAGGCATGTGTACTTTAAAAGGAAGGAAACATGCAGATGGGACAAAAGAAGACTGCATAGCCGTCACCAAGCCAAGGCGTTCAATTGAGCGTTGTGCACGACGTGGTCAAGTGATCAGGAGGCTCATGCCAGGAGACGATAGCGAATGTTAGCCAGCCCGCCAGCAACTGCAAGAGCTTTTCAGGTCTACAAGTACGTGCCGGCTGCTGCCTCCGTATGTGGGCAAAGGTAGGTTTTTTTTTTTTTTGAAACGAGGCAAAAGACTTGCCATTTTCATTGATTAAGAAGAAGAGAATTGCTCGGTTAATTGACGGAAAATCGGGCTAAAACCGATACATCACAACCCACATGACATGGGCACCACCGGCCAACCTGGCCACCGACATGGAACAAGCCACGACGGCACATGCCAACGGATGGCCACACGCGCAAGCAACCGACAGCTCCGACATAGACGACGAGCAACACAAGGGAAATATGCAGGACTTGCGCCGACCATGCCCACCGCAAACGACCACCGAATGTCTGTCATCGTCACCACTGGACTCGCTCCAACACAGCTCCGACTTCAAAGCAACCCAGCAACCACGGAAGAGCACCTCGGACACGCCGGGAAGAACCGACTACCGAAGACCACGCCGCGACCCAAGCTCCTCTCAACGCCATCATCGTTGCCAAACAGAAACCAGCGCCCCGCCCTAGCCTCAGCAACCCACGCGGCGAAGATGCCGCCATCGACGGCGAAGATGCCATCATCCTCCAGACTCTCAGTCGTAGCCGGCTCCGAGACGATGCCCCCAAGGAGGAGAAAGACGCGAAGACGCCTCCATCGCCCGATCCAGCGGATCTGAGGTTTCCTTCCGGAGCCCAAGCCGTGGAGAGAAGGTGGAGCACCTCCACGACGACGCTTCCAAGAAAGACCGCGGCACCCGCGGGCGTCGCCGTCGCCGGCTCCGGTGAAGACCGGAGCAAGGATTTCTCCCGGAGATGTGCCGACCACCTGCCACCACCGACCGCCGCCCACGAACCACCACCCCTGCCGAGGCCGACTCCAATCTAGTCACGGGACCCCCAGATCCGCCGCGTCCAGAAGCGATCCGCCCCCTGGCCAAAGCCACCACCACCGAACCCGGGGCCGCCGCCCCGGCAACCACAGCCCACCACCGCCGACGACATCACCACCAAAGAAGCCTGACCAGGCCCATCGGTCCGGAGCCCACATCACCAGATCCAGAGGCAAGGGAGGGCCTGACCAGATCGGAGACCTCGCTCCGGGCCTCGCTGCGAGATGGCCGGCAGGCAGAGAAGCCGCCGGGAAGCCGCAGCCTCGCGCGACGCACAGCCCTCCGCCGTCAGATGTGGCCGGAGTCACATCGAAGGATGGGGAGGGGGGCGCCGCGGTCGCTGGGCCCCAACCACACCGCAAGGCACGGCCACGCCGACGCCGCCGCAGCAGCCGCGCACCGCACCGCCAGCTCGAGCCACCGCCAGGGGAAGCCGCCGTCGCAGGGGCTCTAGATCCGCCACCGCCTCCTACCGCCGTCGGACGAGAGGAAGAGGAAGGGGAAGACCCCGCCGCCGCCGTCCGCCGCCCGGGCTTAGCCCGACGGCCTCCTCCGGCGACGGCGAGGGGAGGGAGGGGGGGCGAGGGGGGCGGCCCGGCGGCGCGGACGAGGGCTCCGCCCGAGTCGCCAGAGAGGCGACGCGGGGGACGACTCGACTTTTTTTGTCTGCACTTTTATGGCAAAGGTAGGTTTGATATTACTCTATTTGTGCTTTAGATAAGGGTAGACTTCGCTGATACTTTGGACCACGGTGATCTCTATACGTATACATCTCACGCAAGTGAATAAAAGTAAATCGTGTGTATCTACCATGAAAAAGATGTAATGCACACAAAAAAAACATCTATTCTATAAACAATATGCATAGATATTTTGCCAAAAATTACCTATAATCCGACTTTGCTTCAATCTGATCTGATATAATAAATAAAAATGAATGAAATCAATCTGATGTAGTTTAACATAACAAATATAGGAAAAGGGTACACCTATATCTTTGTTTTGAGTTTATTGGGCATATGTGGCTTGAATATTTGATAGAACATGGTGCATGGATCTGTTCAGTATCACCAATCAAGAATGAATTTATGTACTCCCGATAAAAATGAATTATTGTCCACCCGCAAAAAAAAAAAAATGAATTATTGTTTTATGTGCATAGTAATGAATTATTCAATACTAAGTACAACAGCTAAAAAATAATTTAAAATGCTGTTGGCGACATGTGTGCTCAATAACACGGAAGACTATACTTTTTATTTTCGTGGGGAAAAGGAACAACATATCATAAATTCACTTAGTTTTGCATTTTCAGCCCTATAGCCAACAAGTACATAAACAAGCTTCTGAAAATTGCTAACATTGTTACATATTTTATTTCAATTTGAGGTTCTGGGCATGACAACAGAAGAATATCATAAGTTTATATATATATATATATATATATATATATATATATATATATATATATATATATATATATATATATATGAAATATCACAGAGTTCTAACACAATTGATGTTTCAAAAAGTGTAAGCATGCAAACATTAGAAACACATTTTGCTAGGACTATTTAAGTCAATCCTATTCCATGTTCTCCCGCCATGTAGCTAAGACTTTTTTTACCAGTAATGGATGAAAATATCACCCTAAGTACGCTCTATGTTTAAATATAAAAATTTGCTAGCCCGTGCAGATGCACGGGTTTGATGACTAGTACATCCTAATTAAGCTTTGATGCATTGGTAAGAAAATCTTGTGTCCCGTCTATTTTTACATGCACAGGATGGTAGTTCATCATAAATATGCAAGAATGAAATCAACACAGGGGACACGGGATTTTAACGTTAAAAACCCCTCCAAGGCGAAGGGGGAAAAACCATGGGCGCCAGTCAGGGAACTTCACTATATTGGGAGAGGTTACAAATGTCGGAGATTTATAACTGATTAATTTATCCCATCCAGTGGCTTACAAGAGTTATATATAACACACTACACAGGTGACTAGGTCAATACTGATCCGCTTCGGCCCAAAGCGTACCGGCGATGGGCCTTGCTTCGCTCGCTCGTCTGAAGTTAGACTTTGTCTTTATACTTGCATTTGAAGCATAACGTAACAAGACGGTGTAGGGGAACGCAGCAGGAAAAAAAAATTCCGACCTACGCACTAGCCCAGGACCACTATGGAGACTGCATACAAGGTTTGATCTTTTTCGTTACCGACTCGTAGCGCAGCGGAAGTAGAGTCGATGACGATCGGCGGTGCAGATCCCCGCAGCTAGGATTTACAACCTCCCAACCGCGAGGATGTATACCCTCATCTGCCCCTCGGACAGCACTCCGGGAGGCGGTCGGACAGTCCCCCGGACGGTGTCGCGGACAGCCCTTCGGGAGGACCTTCGAAACTCGGACGGTCACTCGGACAGCCCTTCGGGAGGACCTTCGAAACTCGGACGGTCACACGGACAGCCCTTCGGGAGGCACTCCCGAACTAACACCGAAACTACGATCTCTCTACAGAGTTGCACACATACGGTGTCATCTATCCGGCAGGGCTTCGCCGTCCAGAACTAGTTCCCACCGGAACCTAGACAGCCTTTCGGCTCTACGAAACTCTTTTCGTGGGAGGGAGAGAGAAGCCAGATAACATCAGATGGCATGTGTATGCGAGAACAAGCATGAAGGTTTGGGCAGCCCTCTCTCCTCCTTTTATAGGAAACCCAAGGGGTAGGGTGGTTTTACAAGAAAACCCAAAACCCACATAAAAAGGAGTCCTTCCCAAGGACCTAAAGGTGAAACCAAGGAACAAGTGGGGGCTCCATGGAGGAGCCCCCCTGTGGCCGGCCACCCCTAGTAGGGCCCCTTCAAAAGGGGTCCTATCCATCCATGTCACACCCCAAGATCTTTTAAGCAAAAGCCTAAAAGAATGGCTTTCCAAAAAGTAATTCAAAAGGCACTTTCACTATTCACGACGACATTTTTCAGCGTCCGTTCGAACTGAAAATATTATGTGGGCTTAGAACATTTCCAGTACCCACTAAAATAATTTTCAATGCGTTCCGGAACAATTCCGGATTAGTGATTTTCATCTGCGAAAAGCATCCGAAGCGGTTCCGGCAGCTCCGGAACATTTCCGGTTTTTCTTCCGGAAAATTCCCAGAAGTTTCCAGAATGATTGTGGCACCCTCCAAGAATTATCAGGCATGTGCCGAAACCAATTTGACTTAATGGAATCCCCTGAAACAACTTTTCAGTTTTACCGAAACTGTTCCGGTGTTCTCTCTGCGGAACTTTTCCGCTGTCCGAAACTTTTCCAGGTGTCCGAAACTTTTCCGGTGTTTTTCTCTCAGACTCCCTGTCTAGTATTCAGCAGATAGATGACCCTTAAGCGTGTGACCCTATAGGTTCGGTGAAGTATAGACATGACCCGGAACCCCTTCCGATCAATGATCAACATCGGAGCCGTGGACACCCATATTGACCCCTATACCCACACGAATGAGTATTCGAGTGAACCTCCAGTTGTCGTGTGCTATTCCTGTTGCTTCGCGATATGTTACAAATACCCGAGGTGAGACATGTTGGCATCCCCGTGGATCAACAACTTGTCCACTATGCCAGCTACCTCGTTACCGGTATTGTTCTCTTTTCTCGTTCCCGTGTTCCGGCATCCCCGTGATCAAATCACAAAGTGTCTGGCCAGACGATGATGGATACCGTAACACCGAGAGGGCCCAGAGATATCTCTGCATCGTCGGAGGAGCAAATCCCAATCTTGAGCTATCAAGTTACTAGACATACTTTTCCATGAACCCGTAAGCCGCCGTAATAGCCACCCACTTACGGATGACGTCTAACAAACCCCAAAGTTCATGAAGCAAGCATGAAGAAACTCGATACTCTCATGATCTAAGGAATCATGCAAACGTTAACCATCTCTGTGTTATTAATCATTAACTTGTGACGAATGTATCTCATAGCATAACATCAATTCGGGTCGATTCAACACAAATGTTCTCCTAACATTGTGCCCTCAAAGTTGCCGGCATAGCCATGCCAATGATCAGGAAAACAAAACCATCATGCAACACTTGAGCTAGTCTTAGAGGCCAGACTAGGAATACATTTTACCGTTTATTATCCCACACGTGCATATGAGTCTTCCTCCGAGCCTCGTGGTTATTGCAGACTCGAGAACCATAGCAGTTATAGCATGGAACATAAACCTAATTATGAACAGGGAGATAATCAATAACATTTATTATTGCCTCTAGGGCATATCTCCTACAGACGGGACCGAGACGAAATCGTTTGTTTGATGCCCCCGATCAGGGCATGTACGTGGGAGGTTTAGCTCGCCCTTATCTCTTAGTTTGTTACAATTGAAGATTAATTCCAACAACATGTACTTCGTCGCTCTCCCCAGTAGTCACCAGCCCAATGGTGCTGTGGATCTCAATCTCAAGTTCCTAGAGGACATGTTGTGCCGCACACTGCAAATCAGCTTGAGCTGCAGCAGCTTGGTGCAGATGTGCTCAATCACGTCACCATGGATGACGACACATGCGAGATGTGGCATTCGAGAGAGCAGGGAACTTCGAGCAAGGGTCGGTGTGGCGGCGCCACTAGTAGGCGCCGTAGGAGGCGGTGGAGGCAGGGTTGGGATGGTGGCGTCCAGGCGCTAGCTGGGCTGGGTGAGAGATGTTGTAGGGGTCGAAAAATGAACAAATAAAAGGGAATGTTTAGGTGTTTGGGTGATGTGGGGCTGTGTTGGCTGTCGAGTAGGCGGTCAACTCTTGAAAACCGATTGGAACAGTCTAGAAAATTAGTTTAAGAAGAGGAGGGTTAATATATGTTCGGTTTTTAGATCCCAGGGTTGATTCATAACCGGTTTTAGAGTTTGGAGTTGATTGGTAGACTTTGATGAAAATTTAGGGTCATAAGATTGCAGTACGAAATAACATCATCAAAGTATTGCACCTCAAGAACAACATCTTGTACACGTGGAAGAACCAAGTGAAAGCGGACATGAGCTGCATGTGGCATGATACATTGACAGATCTAGTTGCAGGCATGGTGGTGGCCAGAGACGTATGTGACCGTAGGCAGCGATAGGACCGGTGTGGGACTTGGACTGCAATATTTGGTGATTTTTAGGGGGGCCATGCAATATGTGTACACCCTCTCCACGTGCCCCCTACTCCGATTTTTGTACCATCAGAGGTCTATCTCACCTTCACGGAGACTTCCATCTTCACATTTGACCGGAGAGGGCACCTACAGATGATGGCTCTATAGTTTTTCAAGTTCACTATTCTTCGCATTCCCTCTGATCGATATTAGTTGTCGCTCAAATGGATGTATCTAGTATGATTCCACATACATCCATTTGAGCGGCAAGATGCTCGTACATTGTCTCTTAGTGCACCAACTGGCAGGTCAGGGTAACATTGAGCTGAAAGCACACCTCAACCAGATAGCTATAAAAGCTAGGCTTCATCCTTTCCCTTCATTAGTTTCGCGTCACGTAAACAAAATTTGATGTATCAAGCTAAGACACAACAAATATAGCTCATGTTTCCTAGTACTAGCGATGTGCCCGTGTGTTGCAACAGATCCAAAGTAGAATAATACATGTTCACAAACTTAAAATGAACTCTAGTTTTGATATACATTTATCACTACAAATATATTACATTTCGTTCAAAATATATTGCTCAGGTTGTTTTGATGAGGTTAGGGAGGGATGTGGTTGGTTTCAAGATACTAAGGGGTTTTTGGCAAATTGGAACACAGAAGTGGATTATTGTTGCAAACATGACACAACTTACCTCACAATCGCTAGAGGCACATCTAATGGTAAAAAAATGACGAATACACACCATCATCATCAACTGAGTCTTTTATAGAAGTAGAGATAATGTGCATGGTAGATAAGTGCAGTACGTACTTACTCAAAAAATAATACTTGGCCAACAATCTACCATGAACTCTTCATGTAAAAGAGGTACACAGCTGAAGCTGCTAACTAGTACTAGTAAATTTGTGATCGTTCGATCCATCACTTTCTCACCCAACTCCACCTCCCTATCACGTCCTTGGTAACCATCCATCTAACGATATATCCCTCCGTTTATATTCCAGGGTAAAAGACTTGTCGTGTTCATTCATCAAGAGAGAGGGAGAGTTCAAACAAGTTGCACATTGTAAGGCAAGAACCGTAAATAACAAAATCATTCTCCCCCCCCCCCCCCCCCCCCCGCAATACTACTACACAAATGTTTCTCCCCCCGACGATCCAGCTTTCCACGTTGCTTTGAATTCGTACTCCTCGAAACTGGCGGCGCCGCCACTGCTTATATCTTTTGAACATGAATTCAGCGTAGCGGCTTATTGCTAGGGCATATGAGGAAGACCGATTTCATATTTTAAGAATGGTTGGCAACGATAGAAATCTTCTAGGTACCTAGATCATTGCAAGTAACTAGTTTCATTCTAAAACATATGGTAATTATTTTGTACACCTGAGATTTGAAACTCCTGAGAAAAATTATAGGAATGAGAAAAGGTCGATCTTTGATACTTCCTCCGTTCACAAATATAAGATGCTCTAACTTTTTTTTCCATATTCAGATGTATATAGACGCATTTTAGTGTGTTTGTTCGTCCATTTCAATTTTTATGTAATCTATATTGGAATATCTAAAACATTAATTAGCGGCGGGAGTAGTATTTATTCTTTTGGAGTCAGTCAGCCGTGTTGGTCAACCTTACCTCACAAAAGAAAAAGAAAAAAACTAAAGCGTTGTGTACTAGTTTCGGTGGTAGGCCATATGGGGCTTTGGAGTTCATTCAACAGACAACAGGGCGACGTGTTCCTCCACCATCGCATTTGCTTCATTCCCACGAAACAACTAAACAATGTTCTCTAGATCCACCCATTGGATTGATTTTTTTTTGTTGGCAAAATGGCTTCAGGAAAGTGTAGACAAAAGGAGGTGGCAAATTGCAGTCATTTTGAGCTAAAAACACCATTTTTCACTTGGTGGTGGAGAAATTTTTGGGCCATGCAAAAACAGAGTGAAAAAGAGGAGAAGTATTCATGTGAAATAGACAACAAATGACTATAATGGCATTTTTTGGAACAGTAATTTTGAAGGAATTGGAGTGTCATCTACCCAATTATCTCTGCTATACTAGCTTATGTATACATTTGCTGTGTCTCATTTCATCAGATGTTTTTGAAAGAGATAGGTTTTTCATGTGTCCACTTTATGGTGTCAAAGTGCAAATAGAAGAAACACATAACAAGAACAGGAAAAGAATCAAGACCATTTCGGCTGTCATGACATGTCTTAAAATAGCTCATGATACAAACATGAGTAGAAGATGAAAATTAAAAGTGCAATGTCTATTTTAAAACTTGAATTTGTAGGGGTGGTCGGTCCCTAACCTTCACACCCTTGAATTTCGCATCGTGAACTTGTCAATCTTGGTTGATCCTGGTCGCTAGTTGCCAAAATCTGTTTGTGCTCTGGGATTGTTGACGTTTCCTAGAGAAAAATTTCTCGTCTTTTTGGCTCTCTACAATTGAATTTTGCATCCATGATAGAAGATGCCAATGATGATATACCTCAACTCTCCACTGAGAATTTTTGTGTGTTGATAACACCTTTCATAGAAAAGGAGGTATTGGAGGTCATATCTCAGATGAAGTGTAATAAAGCGTTGGGACTGGTCATTAATGGTGATCTTCATACAATGTTTGAGGACTTATACAAGGATGAACCTTTTTTTGTCTCATCTTAGTTTTGGAATTATCACACTCTAACCCAAGAAAGTGGATGATATTCAGATTGAGCAATTGAGACCCATTTATTTGTTGAACATCAGTTTTAGTATCTTCATAAAGGTGGGGACTAATAGATTGTCTATTATTTCTTATACGGTCATGCATCCAATGTAGATTGTCTTTATGCCTCGACACAATATTCCTAAGGGTGGGGTTGTCCTTTATGAGACGATTCATGATTCCACACTAAGAAATTCGATGGATTTATCTTTAAGGTGGACATTTAGAAGGCCTACGTCAAAGTAAAGTCGTCGTTTCTTCAAAAGGCCCTTCGCATGAAAAGTGTTGCAGATGAATGGAGGGAACAAGTGGCTTCTTACCTTTAGGGGGGAGTGTTGGGGTTAATGTCAATGATTACATCGATCATTATTTTGATCCCATGTCACCTATCTTAC
Organism: Elymus sibiricus; assembly: GCA_039707655.1. Lineage (NCBI taxonomy): Eukaryota > Viridiplantae > Streptophyta > Magnoliopsida > Poales > Poaceae > Elymus > Elymus sibiricus. Next base: position 442,494,835 of record CM077671.1, read on the forward strand.
TTAATATTATGGCTGGTATGTTGGCCATTCTCGTAGCAAGGACTAAGGAGGATGGTCAGGTTTGGGGCGTTATTTTGCATCTGGTTGATGGAGGTGTGTCTATCCTCCAGTATGCGGATGACACTATCATTTTTTGGAACATGGCCTTCAAAAATCAATTAATATGAAGTTGATCATGTGTCTTTTCGAACAACTATGAGGTTCCAAAATTAATTTCCACAAAAGTGAGTTCTTCTATTTTGGTAAGGCCAAAGATGCACTAGTACAAAACAGGGCTTTGGTCCAGGCCAGATCAGAGCATTAGTCTCGGTTCTGTTACGAACCGGGACTAATGGGTGCATTAGTCCCGGTTCGAGCGGCGCAGGCATTAGTCCCGGTTCGAACGGGACCTTTAGTCCCGGTTGGTAACACCAACCGGGACTAAAGGGGCTTTGAACGGTGCCAACCCCTTTAGTCCCGGTTGGTGTTACCAACCGGGACTAAAGGTTGGACCTTTAGTCCCGGTTGGTAACACCAACCGAGACTAAAGGGGTTGGACCTTTAGTCCCGGTTGGTAACACCAACCGGGACTAAAGGGGTTCTGAAAGTTGTTTTTACATTTGTTTTCTGTTTTTAGTTTCTGTTTTAAATTGCTTATATCTTTTAAGATATTTGATGTTTTTGAGTGATTCTTTTTGCATTAGATTCAAAATTTTGTCTAGTTTCTGTTTGTGCCATTAGTTTTCAAATTTGAATGGCTTAAATTTGAATTTGTTCAAATTTGCTTCTAACCCTAGATTGTGAATAACTTGAGTTTACAAAAAGTTTTTAATTTAGTTCTTTTTGCTCCTAGTCACGTGTTAGATTGTTGTCACAGTAAGATTTATTTGGTTATTTTTAGAATAATTTAAATTAGGATTTTAATTAAAACAATAATGTTTTGCTTATATAGTTGTTTTAGTCATTTAATTGTTGTTTTTTATTATTTTTAGTTAGTTCTTTCTGTAGATTTTAACATGTTGTCGTATGGTGCATATTGAATGCACAAAAAGTGTGGAGTTGAAATAAGTTAAAAAAATGAAATACATTTGTAACAGACGAGTTTTCGTCCGAAACCTTGATACTTCGAAGGAGATGGTCCAGTTTGTACACGAAGTGCATCCATTTTTTGCCGTAACCCTCTCAGCTTTTTAGCACAAGCTATGTGGGTGAAATGATGATACCATGCCAAGTTTCAACCTTTTCAGAGTTCATTTGTAGTGCTTTTCAATTTCAGGGTCATTTAGCTCAAAAAAATCATTAAATGCATGAAAAATAGCAAATGAAGTTAGAAAGGGTTGAAATTTGAGGATGTGGCTTTGAATGGTGCATATTGAATGCACAAAAAGTGTGGAGTTGAAATAAGTTAAAAAAAATGAAATGCATTTGTAACAGACGAGTTTTCGTCCGAAGCCTTGATACTTCGAAGGAGATGGTCCAGTTTGTACACGAAGTGCATCCAGTTTTTGCCGTAACCCTCTCAACTTTTTAGGGACAAGCTATGTGGGTGAAATGATGATACCATGCCAAGTTTCAACCTTTTCAGTGTTCATTTGTAGTGCTTTTCAATTTCAGGGTCATTTAGCTCAAAAAAATCATTAAATGCATGAAAAATAGCAAATGAAGTTAGAAAGGGTTGAAATTTGAGGGTGTGGCTTTGAATGGTGCATATCGAATGGACAAAACGTGTGGAGTTGAAATAAGTTAAAAAAATGAAATGCCTTAGTAACAAATGGGTTTTCGTCCGAAACCTTGATACTTCGAATGAGATGGTCCAGTTTGTACACGAAGTGCATCCAGTTTTTGCCGTAACCCTCTCAACTTTTTAGCACAAGCTATGTGGGTGAAATGATGATACCATGCCAAGTTTCAACCTTTTCAGAGTTCATTTGTAGTGCTTTTCCATTTCAGGGTCATTTAGTTCAAAAAAATCATTAAATGCATGAAAAATAGCAAATGAAGTTAGAAAGGGTTGACTCTGGCTTGGTTAACCTTAGTTGTGACTTTGGCTGGGACGGTGCTAGCAGATGTGTAGTCGACGGTATGATTGGATGGACACCAACCCGGACTAAAGGGGTCCTGAAATTTTCAAACTCTTCCCCCCCCCCCCCCCCCCCAAGTGGACCGCCTTTTTTAGTTTCGTAGAAAATAAAAAAAAATGATAAAATCTTCAAAAAATAAAATCCTTTGAGATGTAGTTAGGTTTTAGTGTCTAGTTGGTATAGAAATTTTGAAATATGAATTTTGACCTTTTTTGCAAAAAAACGAAAAAAATGTAAAACGGCCATAACTTTTGCATACGACGTCGAAAAAAAAAGTTTAATATATCAAAAAAAACTAGAGAAAAATTGGGACTCGATTTCACCGGGGTTTACCCGGTGAAGTTTTCTCAGATTCTCAAAATTCCAAAAGTAAAAAAAGTTATTTCAAATCCAAAAAAATAATTTTAAAAATTTTAAAAAATAATTCGAAACTCGGACGGTCACTCGGACAGCCCTTCGGGAGGACCTTCGAAACTCGGACGGTCACACGGACAGCCCTTTGGGAGGAACTCCCGAACTAAGACCGAAACTACGATCTCTCTACAGAGTTGAACACATACGGTGTCATCTATCCGGCAGGGCTTCGCCGTCCAGAACTAGTTTCCACCGGAACCTAGACAGCCTTTCGGCTCTACGAAACTCTTTTCGTGGGTGGGAGAGAGAAGCCAGATAACATCAGATGGTATGTGTATGTGAGAGCAAGCATGAAGGTTTGGGCAGCCCTCTCTCCTCCTTTTATAGGAAACCCAAGGGGTAGGGTGGTTTTACAAGAAAACCCAAAACCCACATGAAAAAGGAGTCCTTCCCAAGGACCTAAAGGTGAAACCAAGGAACAAGTGGGGGCTCCATGGAGGAGCCCCCATGTGGCCGGCCACCCCTAGTAGGGCCCCTTCAAAAGGGGTCCTATCCATCCATGTCACACCCCAAGATCTTTTAAGCAAAAGCCTAAAAGAATGGCTTTCCAAAAAGTAATCCAAAAAGCACTTTCACTATTCACGACGATATTTTTCAGCGTCCGTTCGAACTGAAAATATTTATGTGGGCTCAGAACATTTCCAGTACCCACTAAAATAATTTTCAATGCGTTCCGGCACAATTCCGGATTATTGATTTTCATCTGCGAAAAGCATCCGAAGCGGTTCCGGCAGCTCTGGAACATTTCCGGTTTTTCTTCCGGAAAATTCCCAGAAGTTTCCAGAATGATTCTGGCACCCTCCAAGAATTATCAGGCATGTGCCGAAACCAATTTGACTTAATGGAATCCCCTGAAACAACTTTTCAGTTTTACCGAAACTGTTCCGGTGTTCTCTTTGCGGAACTTTTCCGCTGTCCGAAACTTTTCCGGTGTCCAAAACTTTTCTGGTGTTTTTCTCTCAGACTCCCTGTCTAGTATTCAGCAGATAGATGACCCTTAAGCGTGTGACCCTATAGGTTCGGTGAAGTATAGACATGACCCGGAACCCCTTCCGATCAATGATCAACATCGGAGCCGTGGACACCCATATTGACCCCTATACCCACACGAATGAATATTCGAGTGAACCTCCAGTTGCCGTGTGCTATTCCTGTTGCTTCGCGATATGTTACAAATACCCGAGGTGAGACATGTTGGCATCCCCGTGGATCAACAACTTGTCCACTATGCCAGTTACCTCATTACCGGTATTGTTCTCTTTTCTCGTTCCCGTGTTCCGGCATCCCTGTGATCAAATCACAAAGTGTCTGGCCAGACGATGATGGATACCGTAACACCGAGAGGGCCCAGAGATATCTCTCCATTGTCGGAGGAGCAAATCCCAATCTTGAGCTATCAAGTTACTAGACATACTTTTCCATGAACCCGTAAGCCGCCGTAATAGCCACCCATTTACGGATGACGTTTAACAAACCCCAAAGTTCATGAAGCAAGCATGAAGAAACTCGATACTCTCATGGTCTAAGGAATCATGCAAACGTTAACCATCTCTGTGTTATTAACCATTAACTTGTGACGAATGTATCTCATAGCATAACATCAATTCGGGTCGATTCAACGCAAATGTTCTCCTAACATTGTGCCCTCAAAGTTGCCGGCATAGCCATGCCCATGATCAGGAAAACAGAACCATCATGCAACACTTGAGCTTGTCTTAGAGGCCAGACTAGGAATACATTTTACCGTTTATTATCCCACACGTGCATATGAGTCTTCCTCCGAGCCTCGTGGTTATTGCAGACTCGAGAACCATAGCAGTTATAGCATGGAACATAAACCTAATTATGAACAGGGAGATAATCAATAACATTTATTATTGCCTCTAGGGCATATCTCCTACAGACGGGACCGAGACGAAATCGTTGGTTTGATGCCCCCGATCAGGGCATGTACGTGGGAGGTTTAGCTCGCCCTAATCTCTTAGTTTGTTACAATTGAAGATTAATTCCAACAACATGTACTTCGTCGCTCTCCCCAGTAGTCACCAGCCCAATGGTGCTGTGGATCTCAATCTCAAGTTCCTAGAGGACATGTTGTGCCGCACACTGCAAATCAGCTTGAGCTGCAGCTGCTTGGTGCAGATGTGCTCAATCACGTCACCATGGATGACGACACATGCGAGATGTGGCATTCGAGAGAGCAGGGAACTTCGAGCAAGGGTCGGTGTGGCGGCGCCACTAGTAGCCGCCGTAGGAGGCTGTGGAGGCAGGGTTGGGATGGTGGCGTCCAGGCGCTAGCTGGGCTAGGTGAGAGATGTTGTAGGGGTCATAAGATTGCAGTACGAAATAACATCATCAAAGTATTGCACCTCAAGAACAACATCTTGTACACGTGGAAGAACCAAGTGAAAGCGGACATGAGCTGCATGTGGCATGATACATTGACAGATCTAGTTGCAGGCATGGTGGTGGCCAGAGACGTATGTGACCGTAGGCAGCGATAGGACCGGTGTGGGACTTGGACTGCAATATTTGGTGATTTTTAGGGGGGCCATGCAATATGTGTACACCCTCTCCACGTGCCCCCTACTCCGATTTTTGTACCATCAGAGGTCTATCTCACCTTCACGGAGACTTCCATCTTCACATTTGACCGGAGAGGGCACCTACAGATGATGGCTCTATAGTTTTTCAAGTTCACTATTCTTCGCATTCCCTCTGATCGATATTAGTTGTCGCTCAAATGGATGTATCTAGTATGATTCCACATACATCCATTTGAGCGGCAAGATGCTCGTACATTGTCTCTTAGTGCACCAACTGGCAGGTCAGGGTAACATTGAGCTGAAAGCACACCTCAACCAGATAGCTATAAAAGCTAGGCTTCATCCTTTCCCTTCATTAGTTTCGCGTCACGTAAACAAAATTTGATGTATCAAGCTAAGACACAACAAATATAGCTCATGTTTCCTAGTACTAGCGATGTGCCCGTGTGTTGCAACAGATCCAAAGTAGAATAATACATGTTCACAAACTTAAAATGAACTCTAGTTTTGATATACATTTATCACTACAAATATATTACATTTCGTTCAAAATATATTGCTCAGGTTGTTTTGATGAGGTTAGGGAGGGATGTGGTTGGTTTCAAGATACTAAGGGGTTTTTGGCAAATTGGAACACAGAAGTGGATTATTGTTGCAAACATGACACAACTTACCTCACAATCGCTAGAGGCACATCTAATGGTAAAAAAATGACGAATACACACCATCATCATCAACTGAGTCTTTTATAGAAGTAGAGATAATGTGCATGGTAGATAAGTGCAGTACGTACTTACTCAAAAAATAATACTTGGCCAACAATCTACCATGAACTCTTCATGTAAAAGAGGTACACAGCTGAAGCTGCTAACTAGTACTAGTAAATTTGTGATCGTTCGATCCATCACTTTCTCACCCAACTCCACCTCCCTATCACGTCCTTGGTAACCATCCATCTAACGATATATCCCTCCGTTTATATTCCAGGGTAAAAGACTTGTCGTGTTCATTCATCAAGAGAGAGGGAGAGTTCAAACAAGTTGCACATTGTAAGGCAAGAACCGTAAATAACAAAATCATTCTCCCCCCCCCCCCCCCCCCCCCCCCGCAATACTACTACACAAATGTTTCTCCCCCCGACGATCCAGCTTTCCACGTTGCTTTGAATTCGTACTCCTCGAAACTGGCGGCGCCGCCACTGCTTATATCTTTTGAACATGAATTCAGCGTAGCGGCTTATTGCTAGGGCATATGAGGAAGACCGATTTCATATTTTAAGAATGGTTGGCAACGGGAGAAATCTTCTAGGTACCTAGATCATTGCAAGTAACTAGTTTCATTCTAAAACATATGGTAATTACTTTGTACACCTGAGATTTGAAACTCCTGAGAAAAATTATAAGAATGAGAAAAGGTCGATCTTTGATACTTCCTCCGTTCACAAATATAAGATGCTCTAACCTTTTTTTTCATATTCAGATGTATATAGACGCATTTTAGTGTGTTTGTTCGTCCCTTTCAATTTTTATGTAATCTATATTGGAATATCTAAAACATTAATTAACGGCGGGAGTAGTATTTATTCTTTTGGAGTCAGTCAGCCGTGTTGGTCAACCTTACCTCACAAAAGAAAAAGAAAAAAACTGAAGCGTTGTGTACTAGTTTCGGTGGTAGGCCATATGGGGCTTTGGAGTTCATTCAACAGACAACAGGGCGACGTGTTCCTCCACCATCGCATTTGCTTCATTCCCACGAAACAACTAAACAATGTTCTCTAGATCCACCCATTGGATTGATTTTTTTTGTTGGCAAAATGGCTTCAGGAAAGTGTAGACAAAAGGAGGTGGCAAATTGCAGTCATTTTGAGCTAAAAACACCATTTTTCACTTGGTGGTGGAGAAATTTTTGGGCCATGCAAAAACAGAGTGAAAAAGAGGAGAAGTATTCATGTGAAATAGACAACAAATGACCATAATGGCATTTTTTGGAACAGTAATTTTGAAGGAATTGGAGTGTCATCTACCCAATTATCTCTGCTATACTAGCTTATGTATACATTTGCTGTGTCTCATTTCATCAGATGTTTTTGAAAGAGATAGGTTTTTCATGTGTCCACTTTATGGTGTCAAAGTGCAAATAGAAGAAACACATAACAAGAACAGGAAAAGAATCAAGACCATTTCGGCTGTCATGAAATGTCTTAAAATAGCTCATGATACAAACATGAGTAGAAGATGAAAATTAAAAGTGCAATGTCTATTTTAAAACTTGAATTTGTAGGGGTGGTCGGTCCCTAACCTTCACACCCTCGAATTTCGCATCATGAACTTGTCAATCTTGGTTGATCCTGGTCGTTAGTTGCCAAAATCTGTTTGTGCTATGGGATTGTTGACGTTTCCTAGAGAAAAATTTCTCGTCTTTTTGGCTCTCTACAATTGAATTTTGCATCCATGATAGAAGATGCCAATGATGATATACCTCAACTCTCCACTGAGAATTTTTGTGTGTTGATAACACCTTTCATAGAAAAGGAGGTATTGGAGGTCATATCTCAGATGAAGTGTAATAAAGCGTTGGGACTGGTCATTAATGGTGATCTTCATACAATGTTTGAGGACTTATACAAGGATGAACCTTTTTTTGTCTCATCTCAGTTTTGGAATTATCACACTCTAACCCAAGAAAGTGGATGATATTCAGATTGAGCAATTGAGACCCATTTATTTGTTGAACATCAGTTTTAATATCTTCATAAAGGTGGGGACTAATAGATTGTCTATTATTTCTTATACGGTCATGCATCCAATGTAGATTGTCTTTATGCCTCGACACAATATTCCTAAGGGTGGGGTTGTCCTTTATGAGACGATTCATGATTCCACACTAAGAAATTCGATGGATTTATCTTTAAGGTGGACATTTAGAAGGCCTACGACAAAGTAAAGTCGTCGTTTCTTCTAAAGGCCCTTCGCATGAAAAGTGTTGCAGATGAATGGAGGGAACAAGTGGCTTCTTACCTTTAGGGGGGAGTGTTGGGGTTAATGTCAATGATTACATCGATCATTATTTTGATCCCATGTCACCTATCTTACTTAATATTATGGCTGGTATGTTGGCTATTCTCGTAGCAAGGACTAAGGAGGATGGTCAGGTTTGGTGCGTTATTTTGCATCTGGTTGATGGAGGTGTGTCTATCCTCCAGTATGCGGATGACACTATCATTTTTTGGAACATGGCCTTCAAAAATCGATTAATATGAAGTTGATCATGTGTCTTTTCGAACAACTATGAGGTTCCAAAATTAATTTCCACAAAAGTGAGTTCTTCTATTTTGGTAAGGCCAAAGATGAGAAAGAGTCACTACAGACAAATGTTGGGTTGTGAGGTGGGGTCCGTCCATTTGCATACCTCAATAATCCCATTCATAACCGTACGTAAGCTCACTAACAAGGAACGTGAAATTATTGAATACCACTTCGAAAAGAAGTTTAGCAGTTGAAAGGGTATATTTTAGCCATATGGAGGATGACTTACCGTCAGTAGTGTTGTCTTTACTAGCCTTTTTTAGATACCTAAATTGGTTATGAAAACACTAAAATTATGTCGATCTAGGTTCATCTGACAATGTGAGGACGAGAGTAGTAAGTACATACTTGCTTAATGGGACATTTTGTGCATGCCTAAGGATCAAGGTGGGTTGGTCATTTAAAACCTCAAAATCAGAAGAAGAAGAAGAATGCCTACTCAACAAATGGTTGTATAAGTTCTTTAAAGCGGAAGGTATTTTGCAAGAGTTGTTGCATAACAACTACCTAAACTTGAAAATGTTATCCCAAGTAGATGCTAAGCCTACCAATTCACAGTTTTAGATATGTTTGATGAATGTTAAGTCATACATTTTTAAGAGACGTTCCTTCAATGTTGGTGATGGCGAATTGATGAGTTTTTTGGAAGCTACCTGGTTGGGTGAAACCCCATTAGGTCTAGAGTACCCAACCCTGTATAATATTGTGTTTACAAAATAGGATTTGGTGACTTCTATTCTAGGGCCTAGCCCTTTGAACATCCAATCTTATATGGCTTTACTTTTTGACAAATGAACTAAGTGAATCGATTTGGTTTCTAGGGTTGATCTCGATTAATCAAACTAAGAGGCCAAAAAATCTAAGTGGAGGTTAACCACTTATGGTATCCTCATGGTGACATCTATGTATGTTTATCTTATTGATTTTGACCTTTTTTGCAGAAAACACATTTGGAAAACAAAGTTTCTTGCCAAGATCAAAGTTTTTATGTGTTTTTTGCACTGGGAGGTACTTCTTACCAAAGATAACCTTGCCAAGTGTAACTGGCATGGTAGCAAAAGTGTTGTTTTTATGATCAAGAGGAGACAATTCATCATTATTTATATCATGTCCATTTACTAACTTGATATGGTGCACAATTCATGTTTCGTACAATTTAGCACAACCAACGAGTATTCCAAATTTGTTTGGAAACTGGTTGGGTGTGTTTATCGTAAGCTAAAGGGTCCTATCCATTTGGGAGTTTGTGCCATTCTCTGAGTAATATGGAATTGCTTGAATGACTGCATTGCAATCCGTATGTGGCCATCATTGAAACATGTGGATGCACAAGTGCTTATGGCCTCTAGGTGTAGCCGGATGGGAACAGTTGTGTAGGGGTTATTCCACCAGTATGGCTGGCAAGCCACTCATAAATTATGTGGATGAGCTTGGTAATCTTGGGTCCGATTAGTTGTAGTCGTCTTTTCTTATTATTTGTCTTACCGCCCGATACTTGGTGACTCAAACTTGATTTAAGTTTAATAAAATGGTTGTGTACATCCTGTGAAACAGAGGCAAAGGTGCGCTCTTCCCGAAAAAATAATAATAAGGGATGCTTCAATCCTTCACTCATACAACGTACAACATAGGCAGTATCAATCCACAGTGTGACGAAAGAGATGGAAAGAAATGAAGAAAGATTGAACCCTTGATATACAAAGCGACCCGCTAACAGGTTCTGTATAGCCAAAAGTTTTCTTCCAGATGCCTTCTATTCTTAAAGGTCAGTCGTCTCCTTATGCTTAAAATTACTCATATATGCACATGCTTCTCTATTAACAGGATACTGGGAATAATTCGTTCTACCTTACCGCTATCAATGTGGGGTACAATGGCTTTGCCCGAGTCAAGAAGGTGAATGTGCGATATTTTTAGGGGAAGGTGAATGTGAGATAACCGTGTGAATGAGAGAGGTGTATATGTATGAATATACATAGAGAAGTGCATGGCAGCCCAAAGAATAGAGCAATTAATTGTCGGTACAACTAAAAATCAAAAGAGATAGCTAGCAGCCTAGCACCCACCTTCTCCCTGCCACAAAGCAAGTGCAGTATCTGTCCTCCAAATTAATGGATATATTGAAGGACTCTGTATGTCATGATAGGAGATGGAGTTCATGTGATTGAGACTAGGAAAGAATGGCTTCAGTGTCCAAACCTGTAGTACAAATAATTAAATTATTATGCTGACAGGTGCATGTGTTGGTGTGCACAGTGCATTCGAAACCGCACAAGTGTGTTCGTTTCTATAAATTGTAACCCGAACATATCATATTTCTATCTTCAAAAGATGGTAAGCCTTTCGGTAGTAAAGCATCGTGGCTCGGTCACTGGCTATGGGCGCGCTTGACCAGAAACAGAAAGAGTATTGTTGAAATGGGAGTCACCAGAACAAGTGATACATCTGATTGGAGTGAAACAAGAGAGGGTGGTTGGCCTGGCTTACCCTCTGGTCTCCTTCTAATCACATCCTCCTCCGGTCAAGTGGAGGGCTAGCAACCGGGGACCCTGGGAAGTTGCCCGTGTGCGCCAGAATGTTTTCTTGACGGAGCAACGATGTCGTCGGCTGATGATAGTCGAGGGCAAATATTTTCTTGGGCTTCACTTTCTGGCCCAATCGGCACCCTCCCCCTTGGTGTCCTTCCTCGACCGCACGTCAAACCTAGAGCGCTCCTCCAGAGCTCAGCAGTCAATGCACCAAGAAGATATACATGTTCTGTAGATAGCCTCGGTAGATAACGTTGTTAGTTACCGTTTAAATCCTGTCGTATCACATTTTAATCCATGGTGATTAGTGATCTTGGTTGTGGTTGTATGGCGTGTATAAATAAAGGAGCTAGCCGACATACAATTGAAGCATCAGATAACAAATCTTGAGTCACATCTATTTTTACATATACACTAATAAGGCCGAAACTGATGTCTCACTGCTGGGAAACAGTTTATAAGTTAACTCTAATTAGTGACGTGCATAGTAGGGCACCCGCCACAACTATTTTTAAAACCAAGCAGTGGCGGATAGCAACAACGGCCCGCCACAACGAAGAGCGTAATTGTGGCGGGCAGAACTCATCGCTCGCCGCAGGAATAATCTCCCGGGTGGGACTTGTTTGCGTAACTCAGCAGTGACGGTCCCTACCTAGCGCCCGCCACGATAGTGGACCAAGAAGTGGCGAGCGTTGGCTAGCAATCGCCACTAGTCACCCTTGCCAGATCACAGAACGTAGTTCTGGCGAGTGCTCGGTACCGCCCGTCGCACCACGAGCATATTTTATCAACCCACGCGCACCCCGGCCCGTCCTCCCCCTCACTTCACTCACTCACTCACCGTACCCTAACTATCCCCCATGGATCTTGCTGTTGGCGCCGCCGTCGCCTCTGCCTCACCGTCCTCTTCACCGGCCCCGTCGGCCTCGTCGTCCTGTTCACCGGCTCCGATGGCCTCGCCATCCTCTTCGCCGCCCCCGTCGCCCCTGCCGTCCTCTTCGTCGGCCCCGTCGGCCTCGCCATCCTCTTCACTGGCCCTGTCGGCCCCTCCGTCGTCGTCGCCATGGGATCCGGTACGATTAGTTGTCCCCGCCGTCACCCACACCCACGATCGTGGCCGCTACCCAGATTGGTAGGGTAACTAGGGTTAGAGTTTGGAGTATGTGGTTAGGGGCTTACGGCTAGGGTTTGTATATCGTAGATTGCTTGTGATTCATGTTGTTTCTATTACATTTTTTGTTGGTAGGGTTATGCCTAATATTTTAAACCAGAGTTCATGGCCAAATTTTAATGTAGTGTTGTTGATATAGTTAGCTATATTATTTGTTCGCAGATTATAGGACCTTTCTTATTCGTATTCGTAGATCGTAAACCATAGATTATAGGGACTTTCTTACTCGTACCCGTAGATCATAGACCGTAGATTATAGGAACTTTCTTTACAGGGATTCATAATAAGTGCTAATGTTTTGGTGAAACGTTGATTTATTTCCGTTTCGTCAAATTTCTAGCACTTGATATGTCCATTTTAAAGCAGAGTTCGTGCCCAAATTTTAATGCAATGCTGTTGAAAATAAATCATGTAGCTATTTAATGTTTTTTCTAAAGGTAATACTTAATTAGTCTGATGAGATTGTTAGCTACATTTTTTGTTCAGGCGGACAATTCTCACTCTAAATCCACATACTAAGATGAAAGTTGTTTTCAGAAAAGGATACAGACTGTTGTCGTAGGGACCGTCCTTCCTCACCTCCTCCTCCTCGAACTTGGTAAAGTGGGAGGAGAAGGACAAGGACGACCTTCACCAACGGTCAAAATAACATTGAGTGTACATCATATATAAAACCACTTGGAAGATGAACCGACTGTTGTCATAGAGGGTCGCTTTGGCCTCCTCCTCCTCCTCTGATACGTTGGTAAAGGAGGAGTAGAACCTGAAGATCGAACATCACCAACAGTCGATGTACCAGTCATGGAGTGCCCAACATATGTACAACCACTTAACAGTGAAAACTGCCCACCCAAAGAAAGACATCGAGGATTGCCGTACACAATTTTAATTATCTTCTTACATAGTTGCTTTCGTATAAATATGATTTTTGTAACTATCAACTTTTGTGATTTAGATGGAGGAGCCGAGACGCCTCGTTATGACTCCTACAGCCCTAGACGCCGTCTCGAGGCTGGTTGGGTACTCGATGTTCGCGCTCACATGTGTGGAGAGGACCTTAATAGACACCCAAAAGGCTCTACAATACGCCACGAGCGCTAAAGGATGTTCCGAAGTTGCGAGGGCATCCACTAGGAAAGGCAAGGCTGCTGCATAGAGTGCGCGAGGAGCCGTCGAGTCTGCCAAGACAGTTTTTGAAACTACCAAGTCCGTCCTAGCCGATGTCAACAAGATGATTTGACATGAGGACAACTCTTCACAGAGCTGAGCTTAATTTCAAGTTGCTATGATGGAGTTGAAGTTTTGTATGTCAACTATTTGTTCACTGCCATAATGTGGTCTCTATGATCGATGCTCTCAATGTAGTTTCTATATTTCTATGAAATTTCCTATAAGACTTTGCTATATGCTATGAACAACTTGTTGTTAGCTTGTTTATTGACTATGGTAAAATGTGTTGCTCATCTCTGATACATCATAATGCATATGATAGAATATGTAAATTCTCGCTGGTTATATGTATAGTTGTGGCGGGAAGCCCAGATTGTCAGCCCCAACTACAACATCTAGTTGTGGCGGACGAAGGCAGTTTGACCGCCACTACTACAACAACTACCTGTGGCGGGCAAAAGGGGGTGCCCGCCATCAGTAGCGGACCCAGAAAATTTGCAAGACCCAGGCCACCTTCGAGTACTGTAGCTACAGTCAACGAAGCAAACAACCTGCACGCCCCAGGCAGCTGCCCGGGCTGCCTGGGGCCTGAATCCGCCTCTGCCTGCCATTGAAAATGATAGATCAATGGCGGACACCCTCCCGCCACTGATGCCATTATAGCAGTGGCGGGAGGTCAGTGGTGGACGCCCCTGAGAGCCTTGCCCGCCACTGCTGACCTTTTTCCACCCGTCACTAATAGACATTCTTGCAGTAGTGTCTCCGCCAACACTACGGTCGCCACATGATCATTGTTGGGTCGGCTTATCTATCGATGGACCCTACAACCCAGATCCAGATGGTACTGTAGGTGCAGGGAATCATTCGTGACCATCTTAGTCATTACATTGTCTCGGCCTGCAGTGATGGGGTTGGACTAGGCTCAACCTTTCACAACTGTCCCCATTGCTTTCCAAACTGATTGTGCTTTTTCTAAAGGAATATAAACCCTGGCTTCTGTATCAAAATGATGCATGCAGTCATATATTATTACTAATGCAAAATTCAGCAGCCAAGCAACCTCGGTCCGGAAATAAAACGGAAAAAACTGATTGTGCTAAACTGAAGATGGGTCCGGGAATTGTTGTAGCTGAACTCCATGAACTGATCACTCGACTCTGGAGATGGGGAGTTTTTCTTTTGGATAAATGGCACTTTATTTATTCACAATGTCGCAGCAAGTGATACAACTGTAAGAGGCACGCCTCAACCCCCATCCTTGGGATGAGATTGAAGAAAAGTACAGCCTAAACGCACCCACGCACGAATCACGAACCATGGGACTGAAAGCTCGAAAAATTCAGGTGGCAGCTGCTCGGAAAAATATATATCTGGAGACGACTAAAAAAAACGAAAAGACAAGACAAGCATACACAGATCCTCACAACCAGGTGCGGCGAGGACACACGTATGTGACAAGCGCAAGTAGATAGTATCTCTAATAAAAATCGTGAGAAGGGCCGAATGCACATCGGGCGGCAAGTACCGAGTACTAGCCAGTCCACTACCTACGGCAGATCCCCTTGGAATGTACGAAGTACACACCCGCAGCAAGACAAATCCAATGTTCCAACGTATACTTGTAAACATCTACTTCGAACTTTAGTATACACCCCATAAGTAGTGGCCACGCTTTACCAAATCCTCTCAGCAACAAGCGGTACATCATGGAGGCCGTCGAGAAGCCCCACGCCGTTTGCCTGCCGGCCCCGGCGCAGGGCCACATAACGCCGATGCTCAAGTTAGCCAAGATACTCCACACCCGGGGCTTCTACGTCACCTTCGTCAACACCGAGTTCAACCACCGCCGGCTGCTCCGCTCCCGCGGGCCAGCGGCGCTTAATGGCCTCCCGGACTTCCGCTTCGCGTCGATGCCGGACGGGCTCCCGCCATCAGACGCGAATACCACCCAGGAAGTCGGTGGACTATGTTACTCCATCATGACCACCTTCCTGCCCCACTTCATGCGTTTCTGCTCCGGTGCTCCCCCCTGGAGTGAACGTTCAGCGCGAGAAACACAAGGACGGCCCAGATGCGTCGATGGCCGTTCGTAACGAGGGGCACGATGGTCATTTCAGGTGGGCGTAGAGCGCGCGTAGACCAGTCGTAGAGCCCTGTACGAGCCCGTGCCGGCCCGTGTACTATTGTACGCCAGGCGTGTACGTGTATTATACGGTGGCGTTTGCGTTTCCCCGCGGTCGTGCGCGTGCACGTGTGCGTGGATAACTTCCAAAAAAAGGCCGACAGTATAAGAGGAGGGGAACCGGCACCGGCCGCATCGCCCACCCATTTCCCCCAAATCCAAATCGCCTCCGTCTCCCTCCTCTCTCCTCTACCTCATCGTCTCCCTCACCGGCCACCCCACCTGCTCGCTCACCACCACCGCCTCCCTCTCTCGTCCTGCTTGCTTGTGGCTCCGATGGAGCAAGGCCCTGGCAAAGCCGCCGTCGCGGAGGGAGATGTGAAGAAGACGGGCGCGGAGACCGCGGCAGATGCCGTGCAGGCCTGCGTCGGCGCTGCGGGTGCGGGAGGTGCTGCATCCCCACGAGCTGGATCTCCGTCGTTGCGGCGGCGGATTTGGAGGAGAAGAAGGTGGCCGTGTCGGACTCCGCCGTGCCGGAGCTGGGCGTGACGGCGTCGAGCGGCGCATCTCATGGACCTGCGGAGGCCGGCGGCGAGCACGTGGACCTGCTGGTAATCCTCTCCAGCAGTCCCCTCCGTTGCTAGTTACTCCTGTTAAGCAGTAGATGTAGGTGTTAGGGTTATTTGTTGTTGCTAGTTGCTGCATCCCCTTCTGATAATTAGGGTTTTTTGATATTGGATTCATTTATCAGCGCTCAATGGTAAATCTTGGATAGATTCTGTGACCTATCAGTGCTCATTCAGAACTGAGACTAAGAAAAAATGGCTATAGGGGATATTTCAAGAACAAGAAGTATGAGTATGTTGACATAATTTCAGTAGTAGTCATATGAGTTGCAAAAAAATGCAGTACCAAGGCCTACTGTTCAACCTTTAAATGCAGTACGAAGGCTCTTTAATATAAAATTTGTACACATTTTATAATGAACTTCCAAGCAAATATGGATACATTTGCAGAAGGGTGGCCTAAAAAACATTAACATGGCCTTGAAAGATTGTTCTTGTACAAAATTATATAAACCATGAAGTAAATATTCCAAGGCAGGATCCTAGCAACAAAATATACTATCTTTTTTCATTAATTAGTGTGGGGGAAATTCCCTCAAAAGAAAAGTGTTGGGTTAATCCAGGGAATGTCAAGAATCCAGCCTGGATTTTCATTAGCATTTATGAAGGAAAGCATTTATTTGTTGATTGATTGCTTAGATTTTGTATTTATAAGGAAAGCATTTCTTTGTATGTACATATCAATGAACTTGTATGTTGATAACCCTACTGTTTATTGTCGGAAATATGCCCTAGAGGCAATAATAAAATGGTTATTATTATATTTCCTTGTTCATGATAATTGTCTATTGTTCATGCTATAATTGTATTAACCGGAAACCGTAATACATGTGTGAATACATAGACCACACCATGTCCCTAGTGAGCCTCTAGTTGACTAGCTCGTTGATCAATAGATGGTCATGGTTTCCTGACCATGGACATTGGATGTCGTTGATAACGGGATCGCATCATTAGGAGAATGATGTGATGGACAACACCCAATCCTAAGCATAGCACAAGATTGTGTAGTTTGTCTGCTAGAGCTTTTCTAATGTTAAGTATCATTTCCTTAGACCATGAGATTGTGCAACTCCCGGATACCGTAGGAATGCTTTGGGTGTATCAAATGTCACAACGTAACTGGGTGACTATAAAGGTGCACTACAGGTATCTCCGAAAGTGTCTGTTGGGTTGGCACGAATCGAGACTGGGATTTGTCACTCCGTGTGACGGAGAGGTATCTCTGGGCCCACTCGGTAATACATCATCATAATGAGCTCAATGTGACTAAGGAGTTAGTCACGGGATCAAGTGTTACGGAACGAATAAAGAGACTTGCCGGTAACGAGATTGAACAAGGTATAGGGATACCGACGATCGAATCTCGGGCAAGTAACATACCGATGGACAAAGGGAATTGTATACGGGATTAATTGAATCCCCGACATCGTGGTTCATTTGATGAGATCATTGTGGAACATGTGGGAGCCAATATGGGTATCCAGATCCCGCTATTGGTTATTGGCCGGAGAGGTGTCTCGGTCATGTCTGCATGGTTCCCGAACCCGTAGGGTCTACACACTTAAGGTTCGGTGACGCTAGAGTTGTAATGGGAATTGTATGTGGTTACCGAAAGTTGTTCGGAGTCCCGGATGAGATCCCGGACGTCACGAGGAGTTCCGGAATGGTCCGGAGGTAAAGATCTATATATGGGAAGTCCTATTTTGGCCACCGGAAAATGTTTGGGATTTTTCGGTATTGTACCGGGAAGGTTCTAGAAGGTTCCGGAGTGGGGCCCACCTGCATGGGGGGACCCACATGAACGTGGGTAGTGGGGGCAAGGCCCCACACCCCTGGTCAAGGCGCACCAAGATCCCCCCTTAGAAGGAATAAGATCATATCCCGAAGGGATAAGATCAAGATCCCTAAAAAGTGGGGATAACAATCGGTGGGGAAGGGAAAGGATGGGATTTCTTTCCTCCCACCTTTGCCAACGCCCCAATGGACTTGGAGGGCAAGAAACCAGCCCCCTCCAGCCCTATATATAGTGGGGAGGCGCATGGGAGCTGCACCCCTTTCCCCTGGCGCAGCCCTCCCTCCTCCTACACCTCCTCCTCCTCCGTAGTGCTTAGCGAAGCTCTGCCGGAGAACCACGAGCTCCACCGCCACCACGCCGTCGTGCTGCCGGAGCTCTCCCTCAACTTCTCCTCCCCCCTTGCTGGATCAAGAAGGAGGAGACGTCCCCGGGCTGTACGTGTGTTGAACGCGGAGGCGCCGTCCGTTCGGCGCTTGGATCGGATCTTCCGCGATTTGAATCGCCGCGAGTACGACTCCATCAACCGCGTTCTTTGCAACGCTTCCGCTTAGCGATCTTCAAGGGTATGAAGATGCACTCCCTCTCTCTCGTTCGTTGCTAGCATCTGCTAGATTTATCTTGGTGACACGTAGGAAAATTTTGAATTATTACTACGTTCCCCAACAGTGGCATCAGGAGCTAGGTCTATGCGTAGATTCTATGCACGAGTAGAACACAACTAGTTGTGGGCGATGATTTGGTCAATTTGCCTGCCGTTACTAGTCCTATCATGATTCGGCGGCATTGTGGGATGAAGCGGCCCGGACCGACTTTACACGTACGCTTACGTGAGACTAGTTCCACCGCCTGACATGCACTTGTTGCATAAGGTGGCTAGCGGGTGTCTGTCTCTCTCACTTTAGTCGGATCGGATTTGATGAAGAGGGTCCTTATGAAGGGTAAATATCAATTGGCATATCACCGTTGTGGCTTTTGCGTAGGTAAGAAACGTTCTTGCTTGAAACCCATAGCAGCCACGTAAAACTTGCAACAACAATTAGAGGACGTCTAACTTGTTTTTGCAGGGTATGCTATGTGATGTGATATGGCCAAAAGGATGTGATGAAATATATGTGATGTATGAGATTGATCATGTTCTTGTAATAGGAATCACGACTTGCATGTCGATGAGTATGACAACCGGCAGGAGCCATAGGAGTTGTCTTAATTTATTGTATGACATGCGTGTCAATCAAAAACGCCATGTAATGACTTTACTTTGTTGCTAACCGTTAGCCATAGTAGTAGAAGTAATAGTTGGCGAGACAACTTCATGAAGACACGATGATGGAGATCATGGTGTCGTGCCGGTGACGATGGTGATCATGCCGCGCCCCAAAAATGGAGATCCAAGGCGCAAGATGATATTGGCCATATCATGTCACTTTATGATTTGCATGTGATGTTTAGCATGTTTTTACATCTTATTTGCTTAGAACGACGGTAGCATAAATAAGATGATCCCTCACTAAAATTTCAAGAAATGTGTTCCCCCTAAGTGTGCACCGTTGCGAAGGATCGTTGTTTCGAAGCACCACGTGATGATCGGGTGTGATAGATTCTAACGTTCGCATACAACGGGTGTAAGCTAGATTTACACACGCGAAACACTTAGGTTGACTTGACGAGCCTAGCATGTACATACATGGCCTCGGAACACGAGAGACCGAAAGGTCGAACATGAGTCGTATAGTAGATGCGATCAACATAGAGATGTTCACCATTCATGACTAGTCCATCTCACGTGATGATCGGACACGGCCTAGTAGATATGGATCATGTATCACTTAGATGACTAGAGGGATGTCTATCTGAGTGGGAGTTCATTAAATAATTTGATTAGATGAACTTAATTATCATGAACTTAGTCTAAAATTGTCTTTACAATCTATCTTGTAGAACCAATGGCCCACGCTAATGTTGCCCTCAACTTCAACGCGTTCCTAGAGAAAACCAAGCTGAAAGACGATGGAAGCAACTATACGGACTGGGTCCGTAACTTGAGGACCATCCTCATAGCTCCCAAGAAAGCATATGTCCTTGATGCAGCGCTAGGTGACGCACCCATTTTCCCAGCAACTCAAGACGTTATGAACGCCTGGCAGTCGCGTAGTGATGATTACTCCCTGGTTCAGTGCGGCATGCTTTACAGCTTAGAACCGGGGCTCCAAAAGCGTTTTGAGCAACACGGAGCATATGAGATGTTCCAAGAGCTGAGAATGGTTTTCCAAGCTCATGCCCGGGTCGAGAGATATGAAGTCTCTGACAAGTTCTTCAGTTGTAAGATGGAGAAAAATAGTTCTGTCAGCGAGCACATACTCAAAATGTCTGGGTTGCACAACCGCTTGTCTCAGCTGGGAGTTAATCTTCCGGATGACTCGGTTATTGACAGAATCCTCCAGTCGCTTCCACCTAGCTACAAGAGCTTTGTGATGAACTTCAATATGCAAGGGATGGAGAAGTCCATTCCTGAGTTATATTCGATGCTGAAATCAGCGGAGGTGGAGATCAAAAAGGAGCATCAAGTGTTGATGGTGAATAAGACCACCAGTTTCAAGAAAGGCAAGGGTAAGAAGAACTTCAAGAAGGACGGCAAAGCAGTTGCCGCGCCCGGTAAATCAGTTGCCGGGAAGAAGCCCAAGAATGGACCCAAGCCTGAGACTGAGTGCTTTTATTGCAAGGGAACCGCTCACTGGAAGCGGAACTGCCCCAAGTACTTAGCGGATAAGAAGGCTGGCAATGTCAAAGGTATATATGATATACATGTTATTGATGTGTACCTTACCAGCACTCGTAGTAGCTCCTGGGTATTTGATACCGGTGCGGTTGCTCACATTTGAAACTCAAAACAGCAGCTGCGGAATAAGCGGAGACTGGGGAAGGACGAGGTGACAATGCGCGTCGGGAATGGTTCCAAGGTCGATGTGATCGCCGTCGGCACGCTACCTCTGCATCTACCTTCGGGGTTAGTTTTAAACCTCAACAATTGTTATTTAGTACCAGCTTTGAGCATGAACATTGTATCTGGATCTCGTTTGATGCGAGATGGCTACTCATTTAAATCCGAGAATAATGGTTGTTCTATTTGTTGGAAATATGCCCTAGAGGCAATAATAAATTGGTTATTATTATATTTCCTTGTTCATGATAATCGTTTATTATCCATGCTATAATTGTATTGATTGGAAACTCAAATACATGTGTGGGTACATAGACAACACTGTGTCCCTAGTAAGCCTCTAGTTGACTAGCTTGTTGATCAAAGATGGTTAAGGTTTCCTAGCCATGGACATGAGATGTCATTTGATAACGGGATCACATCATTAGGAGAATGATGTGATGGACAAGACCCAAACTACGAACGTAGCATATGATCGTGTCAGTTTATTGCTATTGTTTTCTGCATGTCAAGTATCTGTTCCTTTGACCATGAGATCATGCAACTCACTAACACCGGAGGAATACCTTGTGTGTATCAAACGTCGCAACGTAACTGGGTGACTATAAAGGTGCTCTACAGATATCTCCGAGGGTGTCTGTTGGGTTGGCATGGATCAAGACTGGGATTTGTTACTCCGTATGACGGAGAGGTATCTCAGGGCCCACTCGGTAATACAACATCACAATGAGCCTTGCAAGCAATGTGACTAAAAGTGTTAGCCACGAGATCTTGTATTACGGAACGAGTAAAGAGACTTGCCGGTAACGAGATTGAACTAGGTATAGTGATACCGACGATCGAATCTCGGGCAAGTAACATACCGAAGAACAAAGGGAACAGCATACGGGATTAACTGAATCCTTGACATAGAGGTTCGACCGATAAAAGATCTTCGTAGAATATGTAGGAGCCAATATGGGCATCCAGGTCCCGCTATTGGTTATTGGCCGTAGAGGTTTCTCGGTCATGTCTACATAGTTCTCGAACCCGCAGGGTCTACACACTTAACGTTTGGTGACGATTAGTATAATTGAGTTATTATGTTGGTGACCGAAAGTTGTTCGGAGTCCCGGATAAGATCCCGGACATGACGAGGATCTCCGGAATAGTCCGGAGGTAAAGATTGATATATGTGATAATAGTGTTTTGATCTCTGGAAGGGTTCCGGAGTTCACCGGAAGGGGTTCCGGATGTTTACCGAAGTGTTCGGGTGCAGCAACACTTTATATGAGCCAAAGGGATAAAGCCCACAAGGTATTGGAAAGTGCAAAAGTAGTTTTGCTGCCGCGTAAGCGGTACTACCGCTTGGTGAAGCGGTACTACCGCCGGAGCGGTACTACCGCTTGTGTGAAGCGGTACTACCGCCCAAGCGGTACTACCGCTTGTGTGAAGCGGTACTACCGCTTGTGCGCGGCTGTGCACGGTTCGGCAGGGATCCGAGTTGGACTCTTTCCCTGCGGGCCAAACCGACCTTGTGCGGGCAAAACCGACCCAGAGGATGCTTTTACTCCAAGTTTAGACCCCAAGGCTCAACATATAAATAGAGGGGCAGGGCTAGCACACGGGACACATCAAGATTTCCCCAAGCCGTGTGCGGCAACCCTAACCCTCTAGTTCCTCCGTCATAATCTCCGTAGTGCTTGGCGAAGCCCTGCAGAGATTGTTCCTCACCACCATCACCACGCCGTCGTGCTGCTGGAACTCAACCACTACTTCACCATCGCTCGCTGGATCGAGGAGGTGAAGGCGTCATCAAGCCGTACGTGTGTTGAACGCGGAGGTGCCGTCCGTTCGGCACTAGATCGGAAGGATCGTGATTGGATCGCGGGACGCTCGGCGATTTGGATCGCGAAGACGTTCGACTACATCAACCGCGTTTATTAACGCTTCCGCTTAGCGATCTACAAGGGTATGTAGATTCACTCTCCCTCTCGTAGATGCTCATCACCATGGATAGATCTTATGTGTGCGTAGGAAAATTTTTGTTTCCCATGCAACGTTCCCCAACAGTGGCATCATGAGCCAGGTCTATGCGTAGATGAGATCTCGAGTAGAACACAAACGAGTTGTGGGCGTGGGTGTATACATATTGCTTGCCGTTACTAGTTGATATTTGATTCGGCGGTATTGTGAGATGAAGCGGCCCGGACCGACATTACGCGTACACTTACGCGAGACAGGTTCCTTCAACTGACATGTAATTTTGTTGCATAAAGATGGCTAGCGGGTGTCTGTCTCTCTCACTTTAGTTGAATCGATTTCAATGAAGAGGGTTCTTTTAGAAGATCAAAAAGCAATCACTACACCACGTTGTGGTTTTGCGTAGGTAAGAACGGTTCTTGCAAACCCGTAGCAGCCACGTAAAATTTGCAACAACAATTAGAGGACGTCTAACTTGTTTTTGCAGGGTATGTTGTGATGTGATATGGCCAATTACATGATGAGATATATGTGATGTATGAGATGATCATGTGTTGTATAGAATATCACGACTTGCATGTCGATGAGTGCGGCAACTGGCAGGAGCCATAGAGTTGTCTTTAATTATTGTATGACCTGCGTGTCAATCATTAAGCGCTATGTAATGCTTTACTTTATCGCTAAACGTTAGCAATAGTCGTGGAAGCAACAGTCGGCGCGACAACCTTATGGCGACACGTTGATGGAGATCAAGATGATGGAGATCATGGTGTCATGCCGGTGACGATGGAGATCATGCCGGTGCTTTGGAGATGGAGATCAAAAGCACAAGTTCATGGCCATATCATGTCACTTATGATTTGCATGTGATGTTAATCCTTTTATGCATCTTATTTTGCTTAGGACGACGGTAGCATTATAAGGTGATCCCTCACTTAAATTTCAAGATAAATTGTGTTCTCCCCAAGTGTGCACCGTTGCGAAAGTTCGTCGTTTCGAGACACGCCGTGATGATCGGGTGTGATAGACTCTACGTTCGCATACAACGGGTGCAAGCCATGTTGCACGTGCGGAACACTCGGGTTAAACTTGACGAGCCTAGCATGTACAGACATGGCCTCGGAACACAAGAGACCGAAAGGTCGAACATGAGTCATATAGTAGATATGATCAACATGAAGATGTTCACCATTGAAACCACCTCAACTCACGTGATGATCGGACTTGAGTTGGTGGATTTGGATCATGTTACACTCGAATGACCGGAGGGATGTCAATTTGAGTGGGAGTTTTTTAAAATATGATTAACTAAACTCATTATCTAAGAACAATAGTCTAAGTTGTCTTTGCTATATTTATGTTGTAGATCATGGCTCGCGCAGTAGCACCCCTGAATTTTAATGCGTTCCTAGAGAAAGCTAAGTTGAAAGATGATGGAAGTAACTTTGTGGACTGGGCCCGTAATCTAAGGATTATCCTTACGGCTTCCCAGAAGGCTTATGTCCTTGATGCACCGCTTGGTGATCCACCCGCTCCAGTTGAGTCTCTAGACGTTGTGAACGCCTGGCAGGCTCGTTCTGATGATTACTCAATAGTTCAATGTGCAATGTTGTATGGCTTAGAACCGGGACTTCAAAGACGTTTTGAACGTTATGGAGCATATGAGATGTTCCAGGAGTTGAAGTTTATCTTTCAGAAGAATGCCCGGATCGAGAGATATGAGATCTCCGATAAGTTCTATGCTTGCAAGATGGAGGAGAACGGGTCTATCAGTGATCACGTGCTCAGAATGTCTGGGTACTCCACCCGTCTGGCTGAGTTAGGGATGCCCCTTCCGCCAGAGGCTATCACTGACAGAGTTCTTCAATCATTGCCACCTAGCTACAAGAGCTTCGTGTTGAACTATAACATGCACGGGATGAACAAGTCAGTCGCCGAGCTGTTTGCGATGCTGAAAGCCGCTGAGTCTGAAATTCAGAAGGAGCATCAAGTGTTGATGGTCAATAAAACCACTAGTTTCAAGAAAAATGGCAAGGTTAAGAAGGGTAACTCCAAGCAGAGTGGCAAAGCAGTTGCTCCTCTCGTGAAGAAACCCAAGGCTGGACCCAAACCAGAAACTGTGTGTTTTCATTGCAAGGGAACTGGACACTGGAAGCGGAATTGCCCCAAGTATTTGGCTGACAAGAAGGCGGCCAACAACAAACAAGGTATATATGATATACATGTTATTGATGTGTACCTTACCAACTCTCGTTGTAGTGCCTGGGTATTTGATACCGGTGCGGTTGCTCATATTTGCAACTCAAAACAGGAACTGCGGAATAGACGGAGGCTGGCAAAGGACGAAGTGACGATGCGCGTGGGAAATGGTTCCAAGGTTGATGTGATCGCCGTCGGCACGCTCGCTCTTCGATTACCGTCGGGATTAGTGATGAACCTAAATAAGTGTTATTTGGTGCCTGCGTTAAGCATGAACATTATATCTGGATCTTGTTTATTGCGAGACGGTTACTCATTTAAATCAGAGAATAATGGTTGTTCTATTTATATGAGTAATATCTTTTATGGTCATGCACCCGATGTGAGGGGTTTATTCTTATTGAATCTCGATAGTAATGATACACATGTTCATAACATTGATGCCAAAAGATGTAGAATTGATAATGATAATACCACTTTCTTGTGGCACTGCCGTTTAGGTCATATTGGCGTAAAACGCATGAGGAAGCTCCATGCTGATGGACTTTTGGAGTCACTTGATTTTGAATCACTTGACACATGTGAGCCATGCCTCATGGGCAAGATGACTAAAACTCCGTTCTCTGGAACAATGGAACGGGCAAGTGACTTATTGGAAATCATACATACTGATGTGTGCGGTCCGATGAGCATTGAGGCGCGCGGTGGTTATCGTTACTTTCTCACCTTCACTGATGACTTAAGTAGATATGGGTATATTTACTTAATGAAACACAAGTCTGAAACATTTGAAAAGTTCAAACAATTTCAGAGTGAAGTTGAGAATCATCGTAACAAGAAGATTAAATTCCTACGATCTGATCGAGGAGGAGAATATCTGAGTTATGAGTTTGGCAGTCACTTAAGACAGTGTGGAATTGTTTCACAATTAACACCGCCTGGAACACCACAGCGTAATGGTGTGTCCGAACGTCGTAATCGAACCTTATTGGATATGGTGCGATCTATGATGTCTCTTGCCGATTTGCCACTATCGTTTTGGGGTTATGCATTAGAGACAGCTGCATTCACTTTAAATAGGGCACCATCGAAATCCGTTGAGACGACGCCATATGAACTTTGGTTTGGCAAGAAGCCAAAGCTGTCGTTTCTTAAAGTTTGGGGATGTGATGCTTATGTCAAAAAGCTTCAGCCTGAAAAGCTGGAACCCAAAGCGGAGAAATGCGTCTTCATAGGATACCCAAAAGAGACAATTGGGTATACCTTCTACCTCAGATCCGAGGGCAAAGTGTTTGTCGCTAAAAACGGAACATTTCTTGAGAAAGAGTTTCTCTCGAAAGAATTGAGTGGGAGGAAGATAGAACTTGATGAGGTTGTTGAACCTTTACTTCAACCTGAGAGTAGCGCAGCGCAGAAAGTTGTTTCTGTGGAGCCTACATTAGCTGAAGAGGAAGTTAATGATGATGATCATGAAGCTTTGGATCAAGTTGCTATCGAACCTCGTAGGTCGACAAGGACGCGTACTGCTCCCGAGTGGTACGGCAACCCTGTCTTAGAGGTCATGTTGTTAGACAACGATGAACCTACGAGCTATGGAGAAACGATGATGGGCCCGGATTCCGAGAAGTGGTTAGAGGCCATGAAATCCGAGATGGGATCCATGTATGAAAACAAAGTATGGACTTTGGAAGTATTACCTGAAGGGCGTAAGGCCATTCAGAACAAATGGATCTTTAAGAGGAAGACGGACGCGGACGGTAATGTCACCGTCTATAAAGCTCGACTTGTGGCAAAGGGTTTTTCACAAGTTCAAGGAGTTGACTACGGTGAGACCTTCTCACCCGTAGCGATGCTTAAGTCCGTCAGAATCATGTTAGCAATAGCTGCCTTTTTTGATTATGAAATTTGGCAGATGGATGTCAAAACAGCGTTCCTTAACGGTTTCCTTAAGGAAGAGTTGTATATGATGCAACCAGAAGGTTTTGTCGATCCAGAGAATGATGACAAAGTTTGCAAACTCCAGCGATCCATTTATGGACTGGTGCAAGCATCTCGGAGTTGGAATCTTCGTTTTGATGAGGTGATCAAAGCGTTCGAGTTTATACAAGTTTACGGAGAAGCTTGTATTTACAAGAAAGTGAGTGGGAGCTCTATAGCGTTTCTAATATTATATGTGGATGACATATTGCTGATTGGAAACAATATAGAAATGCTGGAAAGCGTAAAGGAATATTTGAACAAGAGTTTTTCAATGAAGGACCTAGGAGAAGCTGCTTTCATATTAGGCATCAAGATCTATAGAGATAGATCGAGACGCTTAATAGGACTTTCACAAAGCACATACCTTGATAAGATTTTGAAGAAGTTCAAAATGGATCAGTCCAAGAAGGGGTTCTTGCCTGTTTTGCAAGGTGTGAAGTTGAGTAAGACTCAATGCCCAGTGACTGCAGAAGATAGAGAAAAGATGAGTGTCATCCCCTATGCTTCGGCCATAGGCTCTATCATGTATGCAATGTTGTGCACAAGACCCGATGTCAGCCTTGCCATAAGTATGGTCGGAAGGTTTCAAAGTGATCCAGGAATGGAACACTGGACGGCGGTCAAGAATATCCTGAAGTACCTGAAAAGGACTAAGGACATGTTTCTCGTTTATGGAGGTGATCAAGAGCTCGTCGTAAAGGGTTACGTCGATGCAAGCTTTGACACTGATCCGGATGACTCTAAGTCACAAACCGGATACGTATTTATTCTTAATGGGGGTGCGGTTAGCTGGTGCAGTTCCAAGCAAAGCGTGGTAGCTGATTCTACATGCGAAGCGGAGTACATCGCTGCCTCGGAGGCGGCGAAGGAAAGTGTCTGGATGAAGGAGTTCATGATAGATCTTGGAGTAGTGCCTAGTGCGCTTAACCCAATGACTCTGTTTTGTGATAATACTGGTGCCATTGCTCTAGCCAAGGAACCAAGATTTCACAAGAGGACCAGACACATAAAGCGACGTTTCAATTCCATCCGCGATTACATCAAGGAGGACGACATAAATATTTGCAAAGTACACACGGATCTAAATGTTGCAGATCCGTTGACTAAACCTCTTCCAAGGGCTAAACATGAACAACACCAGAACTGCATGGGTGTTCGATTCATTACAATGTAAATCACATAGTGATGTGAACTAGATTATTGACTCTAGTGCAAGTGGGAGACTGTTGGAAATATGCCCTAGAGGCAATAATAAATTGGTTATTATTATATTTCCTTGTTCATGATAATCGTTTATTATCCATGCTATAATTGTATTGATTGGAAACTCAAATACATGTGTGGGTACATAGACAACACTGTGTCCCTAGTAAGCCTCTAGTTGACTAGCTTGTTGATCAAAGATGGTTAAGGTTTCCTAGCCATGGACATGAGATGTCATTTGATAACGGGATCACATCATTAGGAGAATGATGTGATGGACAAGACCCAAACTACGAACGTAGCATATGATCGTGTCAGTTTATTGCTATTGTTTTCTGCATGTCAAGTATCTGTTCCTTTGACCATGAGATCATGCAACTCACTAACACCGGAGGAATACCTTGTGTGTATCAAACGTCGCAACGTAACTGGGTGACTATAAAGGTGCTCTACAGATATCTCCGAGGGTGTCTGTTGGGTTGGCATGGATCAAGACTGGGATTTGTTACTCCGTATGACGGAGAGGTATCTCAGGGCCCACTCGGTAATACAACATCACAATGAGCCTTGCAAGCAATGTGACTAAAAGTGTTAGCCACGAGATCTTGTATTACGGAACGAGTAAAGAGACTTGCCGGTAACGAGATTGAACTAGGTATAGTGATACCGACGATCGAATCTCGGGCAAGTAACATACCGAAGAACAAAGGGAACAGCATACGGGATTAACTGAATCCTTGACATAGAGGTTCGACCGATAAAAGATCTTCGTAGAATATGTAGGAGCCAATATGGGCATCCAGGTCCCGCTATTGGTTATTGGCCGTAGAGGTGTCTCGGTCATGTCTACATAGTTCTCGAACCCGCAGGGTCTACACACTTAACGTTTGGTGACGATTAGTATAATTGAGTTATTATGTTGGTGACCGAAAGTTGTTCGGAGTCCCGGATAAGATCCCGGACATGACGAGGATCTCCGGAATAGTCCGGAGGTAAAGATTGATATATGTGATAATAGTGTTTTGATCTCTGGAAGGGTTCCGGAGTTCACCGGAAGGGGTTCCGGATGTTTACCGAAGTGTTCGGGTGCAGCAACACTTTATATGAGCCAAAGGGATAAAGCCCACAAGGTATTGGAAAGTGCAAAAGTAGTTTTGCTGCCGCGTAAGCGGTACTACCGCTTGGTGAAGCGGTACTACCGCCGGAGCGGTACTACCGCTTGTGTGAAGCGGTACTACCGCCCAAGCGGTACTACCGCTTGTGTGAAGCGGTACTACCGCTTGTGCGCGGCTGTGCACGGTTCGGCAGGGATCCGAGTTGGACTCTTTCCCTGCGGGCCAAACCGACCTTGTGCGGGCAAAACCGACCCAGAGGATGCTTTTACTCCAAGTTTAGACCCCAAGGCTCAACATATAAATAGAGGGGCAGGGCTAGCACACGGGACACATCAAGATTTCCCCAAGCCGTGTGCGGCAACCCTAACCCTCTAGTTCCTCCGTCATAATCTCCGTAGTGCTTGGCGAAGCCCTGCAGAGATTGTTCCTCACCACCATCACCACGCCGTCGTGCTGCTGGAACTCAACCACTACTTCACCATCGCTCGCTGGATCGAGGAGGTGAAGGCGTCATCAAGCCGTACGTGTGTTGAACGCGGAGGTGCCGTCCGTTCGGCACTAGATCGGAAGGATCGTGATTGGATCGCGGGACGCTCGGCGATTTGGATCGCGAAGACGTTCGACTACATCAACCGCGTTTATTAACGCTTCCGCTTAGCGATCTACAAGGGTATGTAGATTCACTCTCCCTCTCGTAGATGCTCATCACCATGGATAGATCTTATGTGTGCGTAGGAAAATTTTTGTTTCCCATGCAACGTTCCCCAACACTATTTATATGAGAGATATGTTTTATGGTCATGCCCCGCTGGTCAATGGTTTATTTTTATTGAATCTCGAACGTGATGTTACCCATATTCATAGTGTGAATACCAAACGATGTAAGGTTGATAATGATAGTCCCACATACTTGTGGCACTGCCGCCTTGGTCATATTGGTGTCAAACGCATGAAGAAACTCCATGCAGATGGACTTTTGGAGTCTCTTGATTATGAATCATTTGACACGTGCGAACCATGCCTCATGGGCAAGATGACTAAGACTCCGTTCTCCGGAACAATGGACCAACTTGTTGGAAATAATACATACCGATGTATGCGGTCCAATGAGCGTTGAGGCTCGCGGTGGCTATCGTTATGTTCTCACCCTCACTGATGACTTAAGCAGATATGGGTATGTCTACTTAATGAAACACAAGTCTGAGACCTTTGAAAAGTTCAACGAATTTCAGAGTGAGGTAGAGAATCAACGTGACAAGAAAATAAAGTTCTTACGATCTGATCGTGGAGGAGAATATTTGAGTCATGAGTTTGGCACGCACTTAAGGAAATGTGGAATTGTTTCACAACTCACGCCGCCTGGCACACCTCAGCGTAATGGTGTGTTCGAACGTCGTAATCGCACACTATTGGATACGGTGCGATCTATGATGTCTCTTACTGATTTACCGCTATCATTTTGGGGATATGCATTAGAGACTGCCGCATTCACTTTAAATAGGGTACCGTCTAAATCCGTTGAGACGACACCGTATGAATTATGGTTTGGGAAGAAACCTAAGCTGTCGTTTCTGAAAGTTTGGGGATGCGATGCTTATGTCAAGAAACTTCAACCTGAAAAGCTCGAACCCAAATCGGAAAAGTGCGTCTTCATAGGATACCCTAAGGAAACTATTGGGTATACCTTCTACCTCAGATCCGAAGGCAAGATCTTTGTTGCCAAGAATGGATCCTTTCTAGAGAAAGAGTTTCTCTCAAAAGAAGTAAGTGGGAGGAAAGTAGAACTTGATGAGGTAATTGTACCCCCTCTCGAACCGGAGAGTAGCGCAGCGCAGGAAAATGTTTCTGTGGTGCCTGCACCGACTAGAGAGGAAGTTAATGAGGATGATCATGAAACTTTGGATCAAGTTACTACTGAACTTCGTAGGTCCACGAGGACACGTTCCGCACCAGAGTGGTACGGCAACCCGGTCTTGGAAATCAGGTTGTTAGACAACGGTGAACCTTCGAACTATGAAGAAGCCATGGCGGGCCTGGATTCCAACAAATGGCTTGAAGCCATGAAATCCGAGATAGGATCCATGTATGAGAACAAAGTATGGACTTTGGTGGACTTGCCCGATGATCGGCAAGCCATAGAAAATAAATGGATCTTTAAGAAGAAGACAGACGCGGATGGTAATGTGACCGTCTATAAGGCTCGGCTTGTCGCTAAGGGTTATCGACAAGTTCAAGGAGTTGACTACGATGAGACTTTCTCACCCGTAGCGATGCTGAAGTCCGTCCGAATCATGTTAGCAGTTGCCGCATTTTATGATTATGAGATCTGGCAAATGGACGTCAAAACGGCATTCCTTAACGGTTTCCTTAAGGAAGAATTGTATATGATGCAGCCGGAAGGTTTTGTCGATCCTAAGAATGCTGACAAGGTATGCAAGCTCTAGCGCTCCATCTATGGGCTGGTGCAAGCATCTCGGAGTTGGAACATTCGCTTTGATGAGGTGATCAAAGTGTTTGGGTTTATACAGACTTATGGAGAAGCCTGTATTTACAAGAAAGTGAGTGGGTGCTCTTTAGCATTTCTCATTTTATATGTGGATGACATATTGTTGATGGGAAATGATATAGAACTTTTGGAAAGCATAAAGGCCTACTTGAATAAGTGTTTTTCAATGAAGGACCTTGGAGAAGCTGCTTACATATTAGGCATCAAGATCTATAGAGATAGATCGAGATGCCTCATTGGTCTTTCACAAAGCACATACCTTGACAAGATATTGAAAAAGTTCAATATGGATCAGTCCAAGAAGGGGTTCTTGCCTGTATTGCAAGGTGTGAGATTGAGCACAGCTCAATGCCTGACCTCGACAGAAGATAGAGAAAAGATGAGTGCCATCCCCTATGCCTCAGCCATAGGCTCTATTATGTATGCCATGCTGTGTACCAGACCTGATGTGAACCTTGCCATAAGTTTGGTAGGGAGGTACCAAAGTGATCCCGGAATGGAACACTAGACAGCGGTCAAGAATATCCTTAAGTACCTGAAAAGGACTAAGGATATGTTTCTCATTTATGGAGGTGCCGAAGAGCTCGTCGTAAAGGGTTACGTCGATGCTAGCTTCGACACATATCCGGATGACTCCAAGTCACAAACCGGATACGTGTATATTTTGAATGGTGGGGCAGTCAGCTGATGCAGTTGCAAGCAAAGCGTCGTGGCGGCATCTACATGTGAAGCGGAGTACATAGCTGCTTCGGAAGCAGCGCAGGAAGGAGTCTGGATGAAGGAGTTCATCACCGACCTAGGAGTGACTCCCAATGCGTCGCGCCCGATGACTCTCTTCTGTGACAACACTGGAGCTATTGCCATTGCAAAGGAGCCCAGGTTTCACAAGAAGACCAAGCACATCAAGCGCCGCTTCAACTCCATTCGTGGTTACATTCAGGATGGAGATATAGATATTTGTAAAGTACATACGGATCTAAATGTCGTAGATCCGTTGACTAATCCTCTTCCACGAGCGAAACATGATCAGCACTAGAACTCTACGGGTGTTCGATTCATCACAATGTAACTAGATTATTGACTCTAGTGCAAGTGGGAGACTGTTGGAAATATGCCCTAGAGGGAATAATAAAATGGTTATTATTATATTTCCTTGTTCATGATAATTGTCTATTGTTCATGCTATAATTGTATTAACCGGAAACCGTAATACATGTGTGAATACATAGACCACACCATGTCCCTAGTGAGCCTCTAGTTGACTAGCTCGTTGATCAATAGATGGTCATGGTTTCCTGACCATGGACATTGGATGTCGTTGATAACGGGATCACATCATTAGGAGAATGATGTGATGGACAAGACCCAATCCTAAGCATAGCACAAGATCGTGTAGTTCGT
Source organism: Elymus sibiricus (assembly GCA_039707655.1). Taxonomy (NCBI): domain Eukaryota; kingdom Viridiplantae; phylum Streptophyta; class Magnoliopsida; order Poales; family Poaceae; genus Elymus; species Elymus sibiricus. The sequence goes on from CM077671.1 coordinate 442,527,879, forward strand.
CTGCTAGTGCTTTTCTAATGTTAAGTATCATTTCCTTAGACCATGAGATTGTGCAACTCCCGGATACCGTAGGAATGCTTTGGGTGTATCAAATGTCACAACGTAACTGGGTGACTATAAAGGTGCACTATAGGTATCTCCGAAAGTGTCTGTTGGGTTGGCACGAATCGAGACTGGGATTTGTCACTCCGTGTGACGGAGAGGTATCTCTGGGCCCACTCGGTAATACATCATCATAATGAGCTCAATGTGACTAAGGAGTTAGTCACGGGATCATGTGTTATGGAACGAGTAAAGAGACTTGCCGGTAACGAGATTGAACAAGGTATAGGGATACCGACGATCGAATCTCGGGCAAGTAACATGCCGATGGACAAAGGGAATTGTATACGGGATTAATTGAATCCCCGACATCGTGGTTCATCCGATGAGATCATCGTGGAACATGTGGGAGCCAATATGGGTATCCAGATCCCGCTATTGGTTATTGGCCGGAGAGGTGTCTCGGTCATGTCTGCATGGTTCCCGAACCCGTAGGGTCTACACACTTAAGGTTCGGTGACGCTAGAGTTGTAATGGGAATTGTATGTGGTTACCGAAAGTTGTTCGGAGTCCCGGATGAGATCCCGGACATCACGAGGAGTTCCGGAATGGTCCGGAGGTAAAGATCTATATATGGGAAGTCCTATTTTGGCCACCGGAAAATGTTTGGGATTTTTCGGTATTGTACCGGGAAGGTTCTAGAAGGTTCCGGAGTGGGGCCCACCTGCATGGGGGGACCCACATGAACGTGGGTAGTGGGGGCAAGGCCCCACACCCCTGGTCAAGGCGCACCAAGATCCCCCCTTAGAAGGAATAAGATCATATCCCGAAGGGATAAGATCAAGATCCCTAAAAAGGGGGGATAACAATCGGTGGGGAAGGGAAAGGATGGGATTTCTTTCCTCCCACCTTTGCCAACGCCCCAATGGACTTGGAGGGCAAGAAACCAGCCCCCTCCACCCCTATATATAGTGGGGAGGCGCATGGGAGCTGCACCCCTTGCCCCTGGCGCAGCCCTCCCTCCTCCTACACCTCCTCCTCCTCCGTAGTGCTTAGCGAAGCTCTGCCGGAGAACCACGAGCTCCACCGCCACCACGCCGTCGTGCTGCCGGAGCTCTCCCTCAACTTCTCCTCCCCCCTTGCTGGATCAAGAAGGAGGAGACGTCCCCGGGCTGTACGTGTGTTGAACGCGGAGGCGCCGTCCGTTCGGCGCTTGGATCGGATCTTCCGCGATTTGAATCGCCGCAAGTACGACTCCATCAACCGCGTTCTTTGCAACGCTTCCGCTTAGCGATCTTCAAGGGTATGAAGATGCACTCCCTCTCTCTCGTTGCTAGCATCTCGTAGATTGATCTTGGTGACACGTAGGAAAATTTTGAATTATTACTACGTTCCCCAACATTTATTATCTAGATAACTTAATATATAGTCTATCAAATAGTTGTTGAAATGTACATACCATGTCTAACCAGTGCACTTTTTCAATATAGTTTGGAGCTTTCCTTCATTATGCAAAAACAAATTGTTTAGGTAGCTTTATTTTTTTATCTGTAGGTTTCATATTAAATTGTTTTTGCATTGGAAAATATATTGACAATATTGGTCACTTGCAACATACCTTTGCGGTTCACATTCACAATTTTGTTTGTAATGACATTCTTTGAACTGCAATTCAATTCCTTGTAATTGTTGTGCTTGCTTGACAATATAGCAGAAGGAGGATCTTGTGGGCCACAAAAGGAAGTTGGACAAGACTGGGTTCTACCCATATGATAGTGATGAGGATGAGCCATACGAGGTAAGGCCTACTTGAAATGTTATTTGTGCATTGAGTTAGTCTTACATGTTCATAGTATTTGAATGCATAATGTATTAATGTCATTCATTCATGTGTGCAGTATGATTCTGGAGATGATGTGGACGAGGGGAACGTCAAGTCCTTCGAAGAGAAGCTGGTGCAGAAGCTAAGGGCCCAGGGAACTGGTAGCTACCACAACCCGAAGACGGACAAGTACCACTGCCCCTACTGCAGCAAGCCCAAGCCCAGGGATGGGTTATTGGAGCACCTTATGGAGCATTGTCGGGCTACAGCGGTGAGCGGTGAGGACTACAAGGTAAGGGCGCAGCATGCTGCCGTCCTGAAGGTCCTGAGAACCCCTCGCCTGTAGTTGCCCTACATCTTGCTTGTCATCAGAAGGAGGAAGCCTCAGTGCTTTTGCTGAACTAAATGTGGCTGTCTGATGTTGCAAACTTTATGTGCTACTCTAGTATGTACTTAATGTAAGTGTAGTAGTGTGATCTGAACTTGGTGGTGATCTGAACTTGGTGGTGACTGCATCAGTATGTGTGTTCTGTAGTTGATGCTATCTATATATGGTAATAATCTATATTGCTATCTATATTTGTGTGCCTTAAATTTGCCATTATGCTTCCTTAGATTTAGATGTTGTGAGGTATGATTTGTTTGAGTGTGCATTTTCTGAATTTCTGTGCTGCAATGATCACACATGCTGCTTCAGTGTTATGAGACATGCTGCAAACACTTCCCATGCTGTGGCCATGTGCAACATGCTGTGCCATTGGTGCAAACAATTCCCATGTTGTGGCCATGTGCAACATGTTGTGCCCATATGCAAATCCTACCAAATGTAGAACATGGGGTTAAGTTAATTAATGGGGTTTAGCGAAGTAAGTGGCCCACACATATTACATCTTTCCATCATTTGAGTAAGCAAAAAGAGCAAATACTCCACCATATGATCAAATATTCCAATAACAGAGCACATATACCATCATTTCATCAAATAATAATAAAATAGAAGTTAAAGATGGTGTGTGTGTGCAAAAAACAACATTTGAATTAAGATGTAATGATTTTTTGTAATAAAGGAGTATTATCCTAATTACTTGTGGCATGTTTATTCATGAAATCCAAGGTGATTTTTTGTAATATGAAAGATTTCCATTTTTTATAAAATTTTACAATTTTATAGTGGCTCGGTGAAGCCGCGTGTTTCGAACTGGCATTGGCCAGGGCATAAAAAATTCAAAAAAATCAAAAAATTGTGAAACCTTGAAAACCTATCTATGTTTTAGTAGGAGATCATGTGTGCAAATTTTGAGGTGATTTGGAGGAGGTCAAAAAAATGACCTCATTTCGGACGGACCGTTTGGTCTCTCACCTAAGCCATTTTTTGTAGCAAGGTCATTTTTCCCACCACCTCCAAATGACCTCAATTTTTGCAGTCATGATCTCCTTGATATAAATAGAAATATTATGAAAGATTTCCATTTTTTATAATTGTTTACAATTTATAGTGGCTCGGTGAAGCCGCTTGTTTCGAACTGGCATTGGCCAGGGCATAAAAATTTCAAAAAAAATCAAAACATTGTGAAACCTTGGAAACCTATCTATGTTTGAGTAGGAGATCATGTGGAAAATTTTTGAAGTGATTTGGAGGTGGTCAAAAAAATGACCTCATTTCTAACGGACCGTTTGGTCTCACCTAAGCCAGTTTTTGTAGCAAGGTCATTTTTCCCACCACCTCCAAATGACCTCAATTTTTGTAGGCATGATCTCCTTGATATAAGTAGAAATAATATGAAAGCTTTATTTTTTTATAATTGTTTACAATTTATAGTGGCTCGGTGAAGCCGTGTGTTTCGAACTGGCATTGGCCAGGGCATAAAAAATTAAAAAAAAACAAAAAATTGTGAAACCTTGGAAACCTATCTATGTTTGAGTAGGAGATCATGTGTGCAAATTTTGAGGTGATTTGGAGGAGGTCAAAGAAATGACCACATTTCGGACGGACCGTTTGGTCACCTAAGCCAGTTTTTGTAGCAAGGTCATTTTTCCCAACACCTCCAAATTACCTCAATTTTTGTAGGCATGATCAACTTGATATAAGTAGAAATAATATGAAAGATTTCCTTTTTTTACAATTCTTTACAATTTATAGTGGCTCGGTGAAGCCTCGTGTTTCGAACTCGCATTGGCCAGGGCATAAAAAATTCAAAACAAATCAAAAAATTGTGAAACCTTTGAGACCTATCTATGTTTGACTAGGATAATGTGTGCAAATTTTGAGGTGATTTAGAGGAGGTCAAAAAAATGACCTCATTTCGGACGGACCGTTTGGTCCCTCACCTAAGCCATTTTTTGTAGCAAGGTCATTTTTCCCACCACCTCCAAATGACCTCAATTTTTGCAGGCATGATCTCCTTGATATAAATAGAAATAATATGAAAGATTTCCATTTTTTATAATTGTTTACAATTTATAGTGGCTCGGTGAAGCTGCGTGTTTCGAACTGGCATTGGCCAGGGCATAAAAAATTCAAAATAAATCAAAAATTGTGAAACCTTGGAAACCTATCTATGTTTGAGTAGGAGATCATGTGTGCAAATTTTGAGGTGATTTGGAGGAGGTCAAAAAAATGACCTCATTTCGAACGGACCGTTTGGTCTCACCTAAGCCAGTTTTTGTAGCAAGGTCATTTTTCCCACCACCTCCAAATGATCTCAATTTTTGTAGGCATGATCTCCTTGATATAAATAGAATTAATATGAAAGATTTCCTTTTTTATAATTGTTTACAATTTATAGTGGGTCGGTGAAGCCGTGTGTTTCGAACTGGCATTGGCCAGGGCATAAAAAATTAAAAAAAATCAAAAAATTGTGAAACCTGGGAAACCTATCTATGTTTGAGTAGGATATCATGTGTGCAAATTTTGAGGTGATTTAGAGGAGGTCAAAAAAGTGACCTTATTTCGAACAGACCGTTTGGTCTCACCTAATCCAGTTTTTGTAGCAAGGTCATTTTTCCCACCACCTCCAAATGACCTCAATTTTTGTAGGCATGATTTTGTCAAATTTATATTTTAAATAAAATAGAAAAATTGAATTATTCAAACTTATGAATGTACCAAAATTATGAAAGGAAAATATATGAATGTACAAAAATAATTTACACAAATAAGTGTCTGAAAGGAAAATATATGAATGTACAAAAATAAATTTGGGCATCCTCACATGGTGGCAATGTTTGGTCCAAACATGTCAAATTTCTACTTTAAATAAAATAGAAAAATTGAATTATTCAAACATATGATAATCTGTACTACATGTTTTTCCATTTGTATTATATTTAAAGTACAAATGTGTGTCAAAAAAGTAATTATAGAAAAAAAGACCCACCTACTTAGGCAGGATATTTCCCAACACCTCGGCCTGCGTACGACTAGAAACCCAGACAAATGGGCCAGGACGCAGGCCCGTGGTGCAGGAACATGTCCTACCAGTAGGCCCCACAGGGCAGAGAGGAAACAGAGTAGTGCATCGGCTGGCTGGTGAGAGAGGCTCATGCCAACCCACTCGCACCCGCGTATATAAGCAGGTGCGGGGCTCTCTCGCTAGGCGAGGTGGGACTAAACTCCCAGCCCCAGCACCCGTCAGCTGTGGCCGGCGCGGCTCAGCGTTGGGCCCAAAGCTGGTGGGCTGCACTGGGCCAGCCTCCCCCGCGCGGAGTGGTGCTTAGTAAGTTTTATATTCTTTTCTGTTTCATATTTCAAATATGTTTAATTCAAATCTAATTATCTGTTGTCTTTTAAATTAGAAACAAAATTGCATGATTATATGTTGTCTTTTAAATCAAATTTAAAGTCAAATATTTTTATATCAAATATATTTTTCCTCTCATATTTCTTCGTACAGTTATAAAAATCAAATATGCATGTTTGTATGTTATCTTTTATTTCACTGATTAATTCTAATATTTCTTATCTATTTTCTATTTGTGTTTAAAATATTTTTAGATCAAATATATGTTTTCTCTTTTATATGATCTTAATTATAATATATCCTAGGGTGTGCATAAAGTTTGGGCTCTATTCGTGGGACCATGAAAATAAACCTCTTTCATACTTGCCCTCCGGCAGGACCCGAATGGTCCTGCCGGAGGGCAAGTATGAAAGAGGTTTATTTTCATGGTCCCACGAATAGAGCCCAAACTTTATGCACACCCTAGGATGACCATGGCAAGCATGCATGACAAGTATCGTTGATTTCCGACACTCGATGCATTTTCTAGGGTTTTGCCGGTGAAAAAACCCTAAAACACTGGCCGGACGTGACGCAACATGCGTTTCGAGTCCGAATTCGTGCAGAACTTGCCTGTGGGACCACATTGGCCACCCACATAGTGCCAACAGTTGGGGTCATCTCATGCATGCCTGCAAATGCACCATGTGCAAGCAGGACCATTCGGATCTGCCGGAGGGCAAGTATGAAAGAGGTTTATTTTCCTGGTCCCACCAATAGAGCCCAAACTTTATGCACACCCTAGGATGACCATGGCAAACATGCATGACAAGTATCGTTGATTTCCGACTCTCGATGCATTTTCTAGGGTTTTGCCGGTGAAAAAACCCTAAAACACTGGCCGGACGTGACGCAACGTGCGTTTCGTGTCCGAATTCGTGCAGAACTTGCCTGTGGGACCACATTGGCCATGCCCACATGGTGCCAACAGTTGGGGTCATCTCATGCATGCCTGCACATGCACCATGTGCAAGCAGGACCATTCGGGTCTGCCGGAGGGCAAGTATGGAAGAGGTTTATTTTCCTGGTCCCACCAATAGAGCCCAAACTTTATGCACACCCTAGGATGACCATGGCACGCATGCATGACAAGTATCGTTCATTTCCGACACTCGATGCATTTTCTAGGGTTTTGCCAGTGAAAAAACCCTAAAACACTAGCCGGACGTGACGCAACGTGCGTTTCGTGTCCGAATTCGTGCAGAACTTGCCTGTGGGACCACATTGGCCATACCCACATGGTGCCAAAAGATGGGGTCATCTCATGCATGCCTTCACATGTACCATGTGCAAGCAGGACCATTCGGGTCTGCCGGAGGGCAAGTATGAACGAGGTTTCTTTTCCTGGTCCCACCAATAGAGCCCAAACTTTATGCACACCCTAGGATGACCATGGCAAGCATGCATGACAAGTATCGTTGATTTCCGACACTCGATGCATTTTCTAGGGTTTTGCCGGTGAAAAAACCCTAAAACACTGGCCGGACGTGACTCAACGTGCGTTTCGTGTCCGAATTCGTGCAGAACTTGCCTGTGGGACCACATTGGCCATGCCCACATGGTGCCAACAGTTGGGGTCATCTCATGCATGCCTGCACATGCACCATGTGCAAGCAGGACCATTCGGGTCTGCCGGAGGGCAAGTATGGAAGAGGTTTCTTTTCCTGGTCCCACCAATAGAGCCCAAACTTGATGCACACCCTAGGATGACCATGGCAAGCATGCATGACAAGTATCGTTGATTTCCGACACTCGATGCATTTTCTAGGGTTTTACCGGTGAAAAAACCCTAAAACACTGGCCGGACGTGACGCAACGTGCGTTTCGTGTCCGAATTCGTGCAGAACTTGCCTGCGGGACAGCCATGCCCACATGGTGCGAAAAGTTGGGGTCATCTCATGCATGCCTGCACATGCACCATGTGCAAGCAGGACCATTCGGGTCTGCCGAAGGGCAAGTATGGAAGAGGTTCTTTTCCTGGTCCCACCAATAGAGCCCAAACTTTATGCACACCCTAGGATGACCATGGCAAGCATGCATGGCAAGTATCGTTAATTTCCGACACTCCGATGCATTTTCTAGGGTTTTGCCGGTGAAAAAACCCTAAGACAACATTTTATCATACAAATTTGAAATTGAAAACTATAAGAAAAATGTTAGGGAATTATGAAACATAAAATAACAATTAGGAATAAGAAGGAGAAACATAAAATAACAGGAAAATCAAAAAAGGAAATTGAAAAAATACATTTGATTTTAGAATATTGCAGATATGAAAGAAATACTATATATATTTTTAAACATAAACAAATATACAACAACTAATAGGAAACTAACATAAAAAATAAATATGTGAGTCGATCACGGGAGTAGTTGCCGTTTTGTTACACAATTCTGGGATCGTGGTAATCCTTATCTACCTAATCCCTAGGATTGAGGAGCACGTTCTGCCTCGCGTCAACGGAGGAAAATATAGATCCGGAGATACGCCACAGGGAAGTTACGACGACCCAGGAGATCGACCTCGTATATAATCTCCACCTGGTCGCACATGTCGTCGTCTAGATCGCCTCCTGCCGGCGAGTCGACGAGAGCTCCGTCCGCCGCATCCCACACGCCAGAAAAACCCCGAGAACATCAAGGTCGTCCGCACGTGGTGGCCGCCCTCGACGAACTACGCCAGAAAAACCTCGCTGACTACTTTCATCTTCATCGACCGATCAAGTATGTTGTCCCTCTAAATCTTTTGTTCTTTGATAGCATGGTCAAGTAATTATGTTTTGGTGTCCCTCTAAATCTACTAGGTGTTGTTTGTCGACAAGCATGATCCAATTATATTTTTGTCACATGATCCAATTATATTCTTGTCATATGATCCAATTTTGTCACATTATCTAGATGGCGTACATGGACGAATTTCTATCAGTTTTGCATTAGATGCTAGTAAGTCATCGCCGCCGCCGCTCTTTTATTTGAGATCGTCGGCCAAGGACAAACCTTGGTACTTCCGCTGGCGCTCCTCCTGCGCCCCACGCATCGGGTCAGTCCTCTGGCCAGCAATGGTTGTGCTGATGGCTGCAACGCGAGTCCATAAGGCATTGTTGGCTGAGCATGTGCATGCCTAGTTGCGTGCGGTCATACCGGGTCATACGCGTGCCGCGTTGTGCTACAGCCTTGCTCGCCGCTGCTGGCCACGCTTGTGCTGCTCCTGATCGCCGCCCGTGCCTCCGCTCGCCACCCTAGTACCTATAGTTTAAAATACTGTAGTTTTCCAATACTACAGTTTTTGCACTACGCTGTTGTCAAACGAAGCCTAACTGTTAGGCAGTGTCACCGATTCTTATATCTTTTTGTACAGCACCATATGAAAGTAATAGATCAAATAAGTAATTCTGAAACTGTCATTTTATGTGCTGCACGTGTCTCTGCTGAATGTTTCAGTACGAATGAATTATGTAGTACTTTTTTCGATCTACTGTTAGATAGTGTCACCATTATTATGTTTATTTCAACAGTATGGTATGAAAAAAGTTGATTAAACAATTTTTGCTAGTGTGACCAAGTCTTATTTTTTTTCAACAAGATGGACGAGCTCAATGGAGAAATTGTTTGCGCCGTTGAAAAATGGTGCAAGCTTATTGCCGCTCTATCTGGCGGTCAACGTGCTAAAGTCGCCGAAACCACATTGCGTAGCATGCTTCAGATACCATCGCTTAAGATGCGTACACTATTGATAAGGTACATGGTGGAGAATTTTGAGGCCAGCACGGGGAGATTCATTATACAAGAGCTGGTTGGGGAGGTGTCCCTCAGTGCCGTGGACGTCGAGTGCATTTTCAACTTGGAGAACCAAGGACTGTCGGCTTCAGACATTCTCATTGAAGAAGGTGAGGATATTAAGGACCGGGTGCCGCCACAATTTCTCAGTAAGACAACAGGTAACATAGTGATTGATGATCTCATTGCGGACATCATTAAAAATAAATCCGCCGATGACGATTTCCTTCGGAAATTAGTCCTTGTCCTGCTAGCAATAGTTATTGCTCCCATGTCGAGCAAGATTGTCCCAAAACTGTACTACGCGTTGGTGGATGATGTCAAACGTATTTCCAAGATTAACTGGAATGCGTTCACCCTCCGTGTTCTTCTCGATTGCCTTCGCATAGTCAAAAAAGGCAAACACCTCCGCCAATGGCCGAAAGGCAATTTAGCTCTCTTGCAGGTACACATATGAGACCTGTTGCATTGTCAATTATTATATCATTGCAAATTTATGTGATGTATTGTACTAACTCTAAATGTCTATATTTTTTGGCAGTACTTGTACTGGGAGAAAGTGCAACCTGTGGAAGGTGATTGCGCTTTCAATCCGAACTTGTCCATACAACCTCTGATGAGGAATTGGACTGAAGCTGCAGCCACTAGGAGAGATCGGTTTGACTACAACAATGCCCGCGGCCGTGGTAACATCAAGGTAAGTCATTGTGTTGTGTCTTTCTTAAATGTTTTGTAACTAAATAATATTTATTTTTAATTCATCACATGTACTTGAATATCGCATGCAGATCGAAGATAATATAACCCAAGAATATAGGGCGTAGGAGCCCAAAGTCCCAGATCATGAGCCTACACAGAAGCCAAAAAACAAGCCCGCTAGTGCAACCGCAAGGAAGTCGAAGACAGCCCCAAACTCAGATGAGATGATGGAGGTTCTAATGAAGCGGTGTATGGACTACATACACACCCAGATGAGGCAAGTCCCTGATCAAGTTGCTGAGGTGTCACATCCTAACTTTAAAGTTTACAGTATGTTTGATGTTTTAAAACCATGCACGCATTACTAACTTTATATTTATATTGCAGAGATTGTTGGAGAAGTTGAACAAAGCAGGTGTCATGTACAAGCCGGCTGCTGCCGTGCCATCCGCGGACAATGATGTGGATGAAGAATTGGATTCGTTCGAGAATGGTCCGTATGAAAAGAAGGAATTCGTGTACAAGGAAGAGAAAGACTCTGACGGAGAGCCGATCATTGATATGACGCAGCCTGTTGAAGTGGTTCCCAACCATAAAACCGAAACCGAAACCGAAACTTTTGTACGTGCTGAAATGTTCACATGATTATTTTTCCCAAATAGAAAACCCCAGCTAAGATGAATGGCCACAAGGGTGCTTCACCTATTAAGCCTAATGATGAATGTGGGGCTACACCGGAAAACCCTTGGATCATTGGTAATTCTACTGAAGCACCTTCATCGGACATAGACATTTGTCCATCTTCTGTCAGCAAGTTCATGGCTAAGGCGAATGGAAAAAAGGGTGCAACAGTCGATAAGGATGAGGAAGTTATGTCCGGGAAGCGGAAGCGGACCGTTCCCAAGAAATTTGAATCCCCCTACGCACTTGACAAGCCCAGCAGGCGTACCAGCCGCAGTCAGAAAGCCTCCGGTACTACTACCGCTAGTAGAGGTATTGTAACTAACTTTCTTAATTTGTTATTTACTACTAATGCATATAATCACAATTGTTGACGTTAATATTATTTCATGCAGCTCTGTTTTCTGACAATGATGTGCCCGAGGATGTGGCAGACGAGTTGACGCCGGAAGTAATTGATGCAGCTGTTGCATTTGTGGAGATAGCTGCTCGGACCGAGAAGAATAAGGGGAAAAAAGTTTACTACAGTGAAGGGCGTGGCATATCTCTGACTTCGGAAAGGATTCTACCGGTACTAAAGCATACATGGTTGTCGGACGATGTAAGTACTACTTGCATGTCCTGTTATTAAATTGCTAAATAATCTGTGTGTCAACTTTCAACATGTAATGCCCTGATACTCTATGAAGGTTATTGACGCTTATATGGGACATTTGGAGCTGTGTGTTGGTCATGATCGTTACCTCTGTCCAGCGTGGAGGTCCAAATTCCTTGTAGATCGCGCTATCGCACGAGACGATCCATTGCCGTCGAGCTACAACATGGATAGTCTTCTCTCCAAATCTGGAGCAGTTGAAAGAGTCAAGAAAGAGTATACTGTGCGTGAGAAGGTACGTTCTGTTTGTAATTGTTCACTACAGGACATTTCATGAAGTATTTCGTTTGATCCATAATGTTTTGTTGCACTGTAGACGTATATCGCGTTGAATATCCTCAATAAACACTGGATGACCGTGGTAATGCACATGGTCAAGCAAGAATTCCAAGTTCTCGATTCCCTCTATCCACTGGATCTGACTTTGAAGACTGTTAAAGCACCGGTAATGTAACCAACATTTGTAGCATTGGTCTTACATATTGTTTTATGATTCTTCGTTAACACTATCCTCTTTATAGCGAATGGCTATAGCAAACGATATGCATGAGGCAAATCTTATTACACCAGGGAAATATCCAGACGTCAGTAAGTGTCCTATCATTGAGTATGACATGCCCCAGCAAGAGGATGGGTGAGTTAATACTACATCATATTCGAACAACGACACACATGTTCGTATTGCCCATGTCTAATGTTTGCATATATACCAGGAACTCTTGTGGCATTTTTGTCACAGAATGTCTAGAAAGTTGGGACGGGGACCAAATGACCCGCGATTTTACCCAGGTATGATGTTATTTATGTTTGTACACTTGCTAGTATGGTCGTGTAGCAACTTCGGTTCATGTAACCTTTATGTCAATTTTTGCAGGCCTCCGTTAATGCTAGGAGAAGACGTTTCGTCGCTGAGTTGATTATGTCACCGTCGAACACGCTGGAGTGTGTGAAGAACAACATCCGCGGAATCGCAAAGAAAAGGCGCGCGTGAAGACTTCATACATCATGCAAGATTGAAGTTTTAGTGGTTTCGATTTAGTGCCGGAAGAAGGTTTCGACGGCATGAATATCTTAGGGTTTCTATCATTTATGTAATAAACAGGGCATCTCGAATATTGTGACTTATCGATGCTTACACATACATGTTTATGTGTCTGTCAAACTATTCGCTCGTAGAAGACAATTCGGTCGTACCAATAATTTTTTTGCTTCACTTATCAATTGATCTTGCTTAATATTTTTCTCATTCTCCAATTTTTTTAATTCTATTTTTCACATTCTATTTTTCACTTCAAGTGTTGTCCTATGTTTCATATTATATTTTTCACATTCTCTACTCTTTTTAAAACTCTATGAAGCTTGCAGTGACAAGTTCAGTTATAAATTGACTTGAATTGCTCATGATTTATTTAGGATGCTATCACTTGCGATTATGTTGAATGGGTTGATGGGGAGTGGGATATCAAAGCCAAGTCGGTCATTAAGTATCTTGCCATAAAGAACACGAAACTGGAGAATAAGATTACAGATTATGAAGCAGTAATTAAAAGGAATGAGAAAGAAAAGAGAGCAATGGTTAAGATGTAGAAGGAAATAATGCTCTATAGGGATAGGATTTTAGGATTTGGAGGTCTGCTGTATCTTGGCCTGTAGATTGTTGTCATAGTTAGCAAGTAGATTGTTCACAAAGTACGCAGTCATGTATTGCCATCATTGTTATTGACATAATAAAATGATGATGAAATATTTGCTATTCAGTTCATGGGCACATTGTAACAGAGATTGCAGCAGAAATAACATGGGGGAATCATGATGGCATGTTCTATATTTGGCAGCACAACTGATTTGTGCAGCAGCACAGTTCATTGTACTCTACAGAGTAAATTGCAAATAACCACCATAATTGGGGACCCTAAATCAGGAAACCGCCACCATTCGGTTTTTTTTCAAAAAACCACCAACATTGGGGTGACAGTTTTCACAAAACGTTGATACCGTGATTTTGAGCGTCTGAGTGGATTTCTGATCGTTGGGTCCCATTGTCAGGCGCCACGTGGCCAGGGCGAGGCGGCGGGCATGACGAGCCGTTAGACGGCATCGGTCTAAACCTAACTAGCGGGTCGAACCCAACCCATTCGTCCATTCTCTCTCTGTCTCTCTCGCAGTTCTCTGTCGCCGCCGCCCGACCCCCCGCCGCCGACCGCTCGAGCCACAGCCGCCGACTGCCGCAAACATGGTCTCGTGGAAGGACGGCGAAACGAGTAGCAAGGAGTCTGTTTCCCCCTTTTTCATCTTGCACGCGGACGAATCCTATGTGAGTTCCTGTTCTTTCTGAATTAGGGTTAGGTTTTCTTTTCACCCATTTGATCTGGGATTTGAGGATGTACTATATCTGAATCGGTGTAGGTTCCACAAACCATTGTTGACCCAGAGTGGTGTGGCATTGTTGCCGGAGGACCGATGTGCAGTCACAACTTGCCGGTGCATAGGGGTGTTGTATTCCAAGGCGTGAACACCGGCCGTAGGTTTTACGGATGTGGGAATGCGTTTCTGCTCCGGTGCTCCCCCCTGGAGTGAACGTTCAGCGCGAGAAACACAAGGACGGCCCAGATGCGTCGATGGCCATTCGTAACGAGGGGCACGATGGTCATTTCAGGTGGGCGTAGAGCGCGCGTAGACCAGTCTTAGAGCACTGTACGAGCCCGCGCCGGCCCGTGTACTATTGTACTACGGGCGTGTACGTGTATTATACGGTGGCGTTTGCGTTTCCCCGCGGTCGTGCACGTGCACGTGTGCGTGGATAACTTCCAAAAAAAGGCCGACAGTATAAGAGGAGGGGAACCGGCACCGGCCGCATCGCCCACCCATTTCCCCCAAATCCAAATCGCCTCCGTCTCCCTCCTCTCTCCTCTGCCTCATCGTCTCCCTCACCGGCCACCCCACCTGCTCGCTCACCACCACCGCCTCCCTCTCTCGTCCTGCTTGCTAGTGGCTCCGATGGAGCAAGGCCGTGGCAAAGCCGCCGTCGTGGAGGGAGATGTGAAGAAGTCGGGCGCGGAGACCGTGGCAGATGCCGTGCAGGCCTGCGTCGGCGCTGCAGGTGCGGGAGGTGCTGCATCCCCACGAGCTGGATCACCGGTCGCTGCGGCGGCGGATCTGGAGGAGAAGAAGGTGGCCGTGTCGGACTCCGCCGTGCCGGAGCTGGGCGTGACGGCGTCGAGCGGCGCGTCTCATGGACCTGCGGAGGCTGGCGGCGAGCACGTGGACCTGTAGGTAATCCTCTCCAGCAGTCCCCCCCCCGTTGCTAGTTACTCCTGTTAAGCAGTAGATGTAGGTGTTAGGGTTATTTGTTGTTGCTAGTTGCTGCATCCCCTTCTGATAATTAGGGTTTTTTGATATTGGATTGATTTATCAGTGCTCAATGGTAAATCTTGGATAGATTATGTGACCTATCAGTGCTCATTCAGAACTGAGACTAAGAAAAAATGGCTATAGGGGATATTTCAAGAACAAGAAGTATGAGTATGTTGACATAATTTCAGTAGTATTCATATCAGTTGCAAAAAAATGCAGTACCAATGCCTACTGTTCAACCTTTAAATGCAGTACGAAGGCTCTTTAATATAAAATTTGTACACATTTTATAATGAACTTCCAAGCAAATATGGATACATTTGGAGAAGGGTGGCCTAAAAAACATTAACATGGCCTTGAAAGATTGTCCTTGTAAAAAAAATTATAAACCATGAAGTAAATATTCCAAGGGAGGATCCTAGCAACAAAATATACTATCTTTTTTCATTAAGTAGTGTGGGGAAAATTCCCTCAAAAGAAAAGTGTTGGGCTAATCCAGGGAATGTCAAGAATCCAGCCTAGATTTTCATTAGCATTTATGAAGGAAAGCATTTATTTGTTGATTGATTGCTTAGATTCTGTATTTATAAGGAAAGCATTTCTTTGTATGTACATATCAATGAACTTGTATGTTTATAACCCTACTGTTTATTATCTAGATAGCTTAATATATAGTCTATCAAATAGTTGTTGAAATGTACATACCATGTCTAACCAGTGCACTTTTTCAATATAGTTTGGAGCTTTCCTTCATTATGCAAAAACAAATTGTTTAGGTAGCTTTATTTGTTTATCTGTAGGTTTCTTATTAAATTGTTTTTGCATTGGAAAATATATTGACAATATTGGTCACTTGCAACATACCTTTATGGTTCACATTCACAATTTTGTTTGTAATGACATTCTTTGAACTGCAATTCAATTCCTTGTAATTTATGTGCTTGCTTGACAATATAGCAGAAGGAGGATCTTGTGGGCCACAAGAGGAAGTTGGACAAGACTGGGTTCTACCCATATGATAGTGATGAGGATGAGCCATACGAGGTAAGGCCTACTTGAAATGTTTTTTGTGCATTGAGTTAGTCTTACATGTTCATAGTATTTGAATGCATAATGTATTAATGTCATTCATTCATGTGTGCAGTATGATTCTGGAGATGATGTGGACGAGGGGAACGTCTAGTCCTTCGAAGAGAAGCTGGTATAGAAGCTCAGGGCCCAGGGAACTGGTTGCTACCACAACCCGAAGACGGACAAGTATCGCTGCCCCTACTGCAGCAAGCCCAAGCCCAGGGATGGGTTGATGGAGCACCTTATGGAGCATTGTCAGGCTACAGCGGTGAGCGGTGAGGACTACAAGGTCAGGGCGAAACATGCTGCCCTCCTGAAGGTCCTGAGAACCCCTCGCCTGTAGTTGCCCTACATCTTGCTTGTCATTAGAAGGAGGAAGCCTCAATGCTTTTGCTGAACAAAATGTGGCTGTCTGATGTTGCAAAATTTATGTGCTACTCTAGTATGTACTTAATGTAAGTGTAGTAGTGTGATCTGAACTTGGTGGTGATCTGAACTTGGTGGTGACTGCATCAGTATGTGTGTTTTGTAGTTGATGCTATCTATATATGGTAGTAATCTATATTGCTATCTATATTTGTGTGCCTTAAATTTGCCATTATGCTTCCTTAGATTTAGATGTTGTGAGGTATGATTTGTTTGAGTGTGCATTTTCTGAATTTCTGTGCTGCAATGATCACACATGCTACTTCAGTGTTATGAGACATGCTGCAAACACTTCCCATGCTGTGGCCATGTGCAACATGCTGTGCCATTGGTGCAAACAATTCCCATGCTGTTGCCATGTGCAACATGTTGTGCCCATATGCAAATCCTACCAAATGTAGAACATGGGGTTAAGTTAATTAATGGGGTTTAGCGAAGTAAGTGGCCCACACATATTACATCTTTCCATCATTTGAGTAAGCAAAAAGAGCAAATACTCCACCATATGATCAAATATTCCAATAACAGAGCACATATACCATCATTTCATCAAATAATAATAAAATAGAAGTTAAAGATGGTGTGTGTGTGCAAAAAACAACATTTGAATTAAGATGTAATGATTTTTTGTAATAAAGGAGTATTATCCTAATTACTTGTGGCATGTTTATTCATGAAATCCAGGGTGATTTTTTGTAATATGAAAGATTTCCATTTTTTATAAAATTTTACAATTTTATAGTGGCTCGGTGAAGCCGCGTGTTTCGAACTGGCATTGGCCAGGGCATAAAAAATTCAAAAAAATCAAAAAATTGTGAAACCTTGAAAACCTACCTATGTTTTAGTAGGAGATCATGTGTGCAAATTTTGAGGTGATTTGGAGGAGGTCAAAAAAATGACCTCATTTCGGACGGACCGTCTGGTCTCTCACCTAAGCCATTTTTTGTAGCAAGGTCATTTTTCCCACCACCTCCAAATGACCTCAATTTTTGCAGTCATGATCTCATTGATAGAAATAGAAAGATTATGAAAGATTTCCATTTTTTATAATTGTTTACAATTTATAGTGGCTCGGTGAAGCCGAGTGTTTCGAACTGGCATTGGCCAAGGCATAAAAAATTCAAAAAAAAACAAAAAATTGTGAAACCTTGGAAACCTATCTATGTTTGAGTAGGAGATCATGTGTGCAAATTTTTCGGTGATTTGGAGGAGGTAAAAGAAATGACCTCATTTCGGACGGACCGTTTGGTCTCCTAAGCCAGTTTTTGTAGCAAGGTCATTTTTCCCACCACCTCCAAATGACCTCAATTTTTGTAGGCATGATCTCCTTGATATAATTAGAAATAATATGAAAGATTTCCTTTTTTATAATTGTTTACAATTTATAGTGGCTCGGTGAAGCCGCGTGTTTCAAACTGGCATTGGCAGGGCATAAGAAATTCAAAAAAAATCAAAAATTTGTGAAACCTTTGAAACCTATCTATGTTTGACTATGAGATCATGTGTGCAAATTTTGAGGTGATTTAGAGGAGGTCAAAAAAATGACCTCATTTCGGACGGACCGTTTGGTCTCACCTAAGCCATTTTTTGTAGCATGGTCATTATTCCCACCACCTCTAAATGACCTCAATTTTTGCAGGCATGATCTCCTTGATATAAATAGAAATATTATGAAAGATTTCCATTTTTTATAATTGTTTACAATTTATAGTGGCTCGGTGAAGCCGCGTGTTTCGAACTGGCATTGGCCAGGGCATAAAAAAATCAAAAAAAATCAAAACATTGTGAAACCTTGGAAACCTATCTATGTTTGAGTAGGAGATCATGTGGAAAAATTTTGAAGTGATTTGGAGGAGGTCAAAAAAATGACCTCATTCCGAACGGACCGTTTGGTCTCACCTAAGCCAGTTTTTGTAGCAAGGTCATTTTTCCCACCACCTCCAAATGACCTCAATTTTTGTAGGCATGATCTCCTTGATATAAGTAGAAATAATATGAAAGCTTTATTTTTTTTATAATTGTTTACAATTTATAGTGGCTCGGTGAAGCCGTGTGTTTCGAACTGGCATTGGCCAGGGCATAAAAAATTAAAAAAAAACAAAAAATTGTGAAACCTTGGAAACCTATCTATGTTTGAGTAGGAGATCATGTGTGCAAATTTTGAGGTGATTTAGAGGAGGTCAAAAAAGTGACCTTATTTCGGACGGACCGTTTGGTCTCACCTAAGCCAGTTTTTGTAGGAAGGTCATTTTTCCCACCACCTCCAAATGACCTCAATTTTTGTAGGCATGATTTTGTCAAATTTATATTTTAAATAAAATAGAAAAATTGAATTATTCAAACTTATGAATGTACCAAAATTATGAAAGGAAAATATATGAATGTACAAAAATAATATACATAAATAAGTGTCTGAAAAGAAAATATATGAATGTACAAAAATGACTTTGGGCATCCTCACATGGTGGCAATGTTTGGTCCAAACATTTTTCAAATTTTGTCAAATTTCTACTTTAAATAAAATAGAAAAATTGAATTATTCAAACTTATGATAATCTATACTACATGTATTTCCATTTGTATTATATTTAAAGTACAAATGTGTGTCAAAAAAATAATTATGGAAAAAAATGGCCCACCTACTTAGGATGACCATGGCAAGCCGGAGGGCAAGTATGAAAGAGGTTTATTTTACTGGTCCCACCAATAGAACCCAAACTTTATGCACACCCTAGGATGACCATGGCGAGCATACATGACAAGTATCGTTGATTTCCGACACTCGATGCATTTTCTAGGGTTTTGCCGGTGAAAAAACCCTAAAACACTAGCCGGACATGACGCAACGTGCGTTTCGTGTCCGAATTCGTGCAGAACTTGCCTGTGGGACCACATTGGCCATGCCCACATGGTGCCAACAGTTGGGGTCATCTCATGCATGCCTACAGATGCACCATGTGCAAGCAGGACCATTCGGATCTGCCGAAGGGCAAGTATGAAAGAGGTTTATTTTCCTGGTCCCACCAATAGAGCCCAAACTTTATGCACACCCTAGGATGACCATGGCAAACATGCATGACAAGTATCGTTGATTTCCGACACTCGATGTGTTTTCTAGGGTTTTGCCGGTGAAACAACCCTAAAACACTGGCCGGACGTGACGCAACGTGCGTTCCGTGTCCGAATTCGTGCATAACTTGCCTGTGGGACCACATTGGCCATGCCCACATGGTGCCAAAAGTTGGGGTCATCTCATGCATGACTGCACATGTACCATGTGCAAGCAGGACCATTCGGGTCTGCCGGAGGGCAAGTATGAAAGAGGTTTCTTTTCCTGGTCCCACCAATAGAGCCCAAACTTTATGCACACCCTAGGATGACCATGGCAAGCATGCATGACAAGTATCGTTGATTTCCGACACTCGATGCGTTTTCTAGGGTTTTGCCGGTGAAAAAACCCTAAAACACTGGTCGGACGTGACACAACGTGCGTTTCGTGTCCGAATTCGTGCAGAACTTGCCTGCGGGACCACATTGGCCATGCCCACATGGTGCCAAAAGTTGGGGTCATCTCATGCATGCCTGCACATGCACCATGTGCAAGCAGGACCATTCGGGTCTGCCGGAGGGCAAGTATGGAAGAGGTTTCTTTTCCTAGTCCCACCAATAGAGCCCAAACTATATGCACACCCTAGGATGACCATGGCAAGCATGAATGACAAGTATCATTGATTTCCGACACTCGATGCATTTTCTAGGGTTTTGCCGGTGAAAAAACCCTAAAGCACTAGCCCGATGTGACGCAACGTGCGTTTCGTGTCCGAATTCGTGCAGAACTTGCCTGTGGGACCACATTGGCCATGCCCACATGGTGCCAACAGTTGGGGTCATCTCCTGCATGCCTGCACATGCACCATGTGCAAGCAGGACCATTCGGGTCTGCCGAAGGGCAAGTATGGAAGAGGTTTCTTTTCCTGGTCCCACCAATAGAGGCCAAACTTTATGCACACCCTAGGATGACTATGGCAAGCATGCATGACAAGTATCGTTGATTTTCGACACTCGATGCATTTTCTAGGGTTTTGCCGGTGAAAAAATCCTAAAACACTGGCCGGACGTGACGCAACGTGCGTTTCGTGTCCGAATTCGTGCAGAACTTGCCTGTGGGACCACATTGGCCATGCCCACATGGCGCCAACAGTTGGGGTCATCTCATGCATGCCTGCACATGCACCATGTGCAAGCAGGACCATTCGGGTCTGCCGGATGGCAAGTATGGAAGAGGTTTCTTTTCCTGGTCCCAACAATAGAGCCCAAACTTTATGCACACCCTAGGATGACCATGGCAAGCATGCATGACAAGTATCGTTGATTTCCGACACTCGATGCATTTTCTAGGGTTTTGCCGGTGAAAAAATCCTAAAACACTGGCCGGACGTGACGCAACGTGCGTTTCGTGTCCGAATTCGTGCAGAACTTGCCTGTGGAACCACATTGGCCATGCCCACATGGTGCCAAAAGTTGGGGTCATCTCATGCATGCCTGCACATGTACCATGTGCAAGCAGGACCATTCGGGTCTGCCGGAGGGCAAGTATGAAAGAGGTTTCTTTTCCTGGTCCCACCAATAGAGCCCAAACTTTATGCACACCCTAGGATGACCATGGTAAGCATGCATGACAAGTATCGTTGATTTCCGACACTCGATGCATTTTCTAGGGTTTTGCCGGTGAAAAAACCCTAAAACACTGGCCGGACGTGACGCAACGTGCGTTTCGTGTCCGAATTCGTGCAGAACTTGCCTGTGGGACCACATTGGCCATGCCCACATGGTGCCAACAGTTGGGGTCATCTCATGCATGCCTGCACATGCACCATGTGCAAGCAGGACCATTCGGGTCTGCCAGAGGGCATGTATGAAAGAGGTTTATTTTCCTGGTCCCACCAATAGAGCCCAAACTTTATGCACACCCTAGGATGACCATGGCAAGCATGCATGACAAGTATCGTTGATTTCCGACACTTGATGCATTTTCTAGGGTTTTGCCGGTGAAAAAACCCTAAAACACTGGCCGGACGTGATGAAACATGCGTTTCGTGTCCGAATTCGTGCAGAACTTGCCTGTGGGACCACATTGGCCATGCCCACATGGTGCCAAAAGTTGGGGTCATCTCATGCATGCCTGCACATGTACCAGGTGCAAGCAGGACCATTCGGGTCTGCCGGAGGGCAAGTATGAACGAGGTTTGTTTTCCTGGTCCCACCAATAGAGCCCAAACTTTATGCACACCCTAGGATGACCATGGCAAACATGCATGACAAGTATCGTTGATTTCCGACACTCGATGCATTTTCTAGGGTTTTGCCGGTGAAAAAACCCTAAAACACTGGCCGAACGTGACGCAACGTGCGTTTCGTGTCCGAATTCGTGCAGAACTTGCCTGCGGGACCACATTGGCCATGCCCACTTGGTGCCAAAAGTTGGGGTCATCTCATGCATGCCTGCACATGCACCATGTGCAAGCAGGACCATTCGGGTCTGCCGGAGGGCAAGTATGGAAGAGGTTTCTTTTCCTGGTCCCACCAATAGAGCCCAAACTTTATGCACACCCTAGGATGACCATGGCAAGCATGCATGACAAGTATCGTTAATTTCCGACACTCCGATGCATTTTCTAGGGTTTTGCCGGTGAAAAAACCCTAAGACAACATTTTATCATACAAATTTGAAATCGAAAACTATAAGAAAAAATGTTAGGGAATTATGAAACATAAAATAACAATTAGGAATAAGAAGGAGAAACATAAAATAACAGGAAAACCAAAAAAGGAAATAGAAAAAATACATTTGATTTTAAAATATTGCAGATATGAAAGAAATACTATATATATTTTTAAACATAAACAAATATACAATAACTAATAGGAAACTAACATAAAAAATAAATATGCGAGTCGATCACGGGAGTAGCTGCCGTTTTGTTACACAATTCTGGGATCGTGGTAATCCTTATCTACCTAATCCCTAGGATTGAGGAGCACGTTCTGCCTCGTGTCAACGGAGGAAAATATAGATCCGGAGATACGCCGCAGGGAAGTTACGACGACCCAGGAGATCGACCTCGTATATAATCTCCACCTGGTCGCACATGTCGTCGTCTAGATCGCCTCCTGCCGGCAAGTCGACGAGAGCTCCGTCCGCCGCATCCCACACGCCAGAAAAACCCCGAGAACATCAAGGTCGTCCGCACGTGGTGGCCGCCCTCGACGAACTACGCCATAAAAACCTCGCTGACTACATTCATCTTCATCGACCGATCAAGTATGTTGTCCCTCTAAATCTTTTATTCTTTGATAGCATGGTCAAGTAATTATCTTTTGGTGTCCCTCTAAATCTACTGGGTGTTGTTTGTCGACAAGCATGATCCATTTATATTTTTGTCATATGATCCAATTATATTCTGGTCATATGATCCAATTTTGTCACATTATCTAGATGGCGTACATGGACGAATTTCTATCAGTTTAATTTGCATTAGATGCTAGTAAGTCATCGCCTTCCTCGCTGTTAGCCACTGCCGCCGCCGCTCTTTTATTTGAGATCGTCGGCCATGGACAAACCTTGGTACTTCCGCTGGCGCTCCTCCTGCGCCCCACGCATCGGGTCAGTCCTCTGGCCAGCAATGGTTGTGCTGATGGCTGCAACGCGAGTCCACAAGGCATTGCTGGCTGAGCATGTGCATGCCTAGTTGCGTGCGGTCATACCGGGTCATACGCGTGCCGCGTTGTGCTGCAGCCTTGCTCGCCGCTGCTGGCCACGCATGTGCTGCTCCTGATCGCCGCCCGTGCCTCCGCTCGCCGCCCTAGTACCTATAGTTTAAAATACTGTAGTTTTCCAATACTACAGGTTTTGCACTACTCTGTTGTCAAACACAGCCTAACTATTAGGCAGTGTCACCGATTCTTATATCTTTTTGTACAGCACCATATGAAAGTAATAGATCAAATAAGTAATTCTGAAACTGTCATTTTATGTGCTGCACGTGTCTCTGCTGAAAGTTTCAGTACGAATGAATTATGTAGTACTTTTTTCGATCTACTGTTAGATAGTGTCACCCATTATTATGTTTATTTAAACAGTATGGTATGAAAAAAGTTGATTAAACATTTTTTGCTGGTGTGACCAAGTCTTATTTTTTTTCAACAGGATGGACGAGCTCAATGGAGAAATTGTTTGCGCCGTTGAAAAATGGTGCAAGCTTATTGCCGCTCTATCTGGCGGTCAACGCGCTAAAGTCGCCGAAACCACATTGCGTAGCATGCTTCCGATACCATGACTTAAGATGCGTACACTATTGATAAGGTACATGGTGGAGAATTTTGACGCCAGCACGGGGAGATTCATTATACAAGAGCTGGTTGGGGAGGTGTCCCTCGGTGTCGTGGACGTCGAGTGCATCTTCAACTTGGAGAACCAAGGACTGTCGGCTTCAGACATTTGTTGGGGAACGTAGCATGAATTTCAAAAAAATTCCTACGCTCACGCAAGATCTATCCATGGAGATGCATCACTACGAGAGGGGAGAGTGTGTCTACGTACCCTCGTAGACCGTTAGCGGAAGCGTCTCACAATGCGGTTGATGTAGTCGAACAATCCTGCGAGATCCACCGATCGAGTACCGAACGTACGGCACCTCCGAGTTCTACACACGTGCAGCTCGGTGACGATCCTCGCCTTCTTGATCCAGCAAGACGTCGAGGAAGTAGATGAGTTCCGTCAGCACGACGGCGTGGCGACGGTGACAGTGAAGTGATTCCGGCAGGGCTTCGCCTAAGCTCTCCGAAAATATGACCGAGGTGGAAAAACGGAGATCGGGGCACCGCACACGGCTATGGGAGAATTGTATGTCTCCAAGGGGTGCCCCTCCTCCGTATATAAAGGAGGGAGGGGGAGGAGGCAGCCAAGGGGCTGCGCCCCCATAGGGAGGCCGAATCCCACTAGGGATTCCTCCCATTGGCCGGCGCCCCCCCCCCCCCCCAATCCTACTCCAAGTAGGATTCCTACTTGGAAAGGGGGGGAGAGGGAGAAGGAAGGGGGGCTGGCCCCCAACCCTAGCCCAATTCGGTTTGGCCCCCTAGGGGGGGCGCACCAGCCCCTTGTGGGCTGTTGCTCCTCCCCTACATGGCCCATGTGGCCCATGTGGCCCCCCGGGGGGTTCCGGTAACCCCCCGGTACACCGATAAAATATCCGGAACCTTCCGGAACCTTTCCGGTGTCCGAATACCACCTTCCAATATATGAATCTTTATCTCTCAGACATTCCGAGACTCCTCGTCATGTCCATGATCTCATCCGGGACTCCGAACAACATTCGGTCACCAATCACATAACTCATATAATACTATATCGTCATCGAACCTTAAGTGTGCGGACCCTACGGGTTCGGGAATGATGTAGACATGACCGACACGACTCTCTGGTCAATAACCAACAGCGGAACCTGGATGCTCATATTAGTTCCTACATATTCCACGAAGATCTTTATCGGTGAACCTCATATGTCAACATACGTTGTTTCCCTTTGTCCGGCGGTATGTTACTTGCCCGAGATTCGATCGTCGGTATCTAATACCTAGTTCAATCTCGTTACCGGCAAGTCTCTTTACTCGTTCCGTAATACATCATCTTGCAACTAACTCTTTAGTCACGGTGCTTGCAAGGCTTCTGTGATGCTGTATTACCGAGAGGGCCCAGAGATACCTCTCCGATAGTCGGAGTGACAAATCCCAATCTCGATCCATGCGAACTCAACAAACACTTTCGGAGATACCTGTAGTGCACCTTTATAATCACCCAGTAACGTTGTGACGTTTGATACACCCAAAGTATTCCTACGGTATCCGGGAGTTGCATGATCTCATGGTCAGAGGAACGTGTATTTGACATAGTGAAAGCACTAGCAATAAACTGAACGATCATTTGCTATGCTAACGGTTGGGTCATGTCCATCACATCATTCTCCTAATGATGTGATCCCGTTATCAAATGACAACTCATGTCCATGGTCAGGAAACCTTGACCATCTTTTGATCAACGAGCTACTCTAGTAGAGGCATACTAGGGACATAGTATTTGTCTATTATCCACACATGTATTTAGTTTCCGGTCAATACAATTCTAGCATGAATAATAAACTATTATCATGAACGGGGAAATATAGATAATAACTAATTTATTATTGCCTCTAGGGCATAATTCCAACAGTCTCCCACTTGCACTAGAGTCAATAATCTAGATTACATCTCCATGTAATTAACACTTAATCAGTTCTAAAGCTGATCATGTTTTGCTTGTGAGAGAGGTTTTAGTCAACGGGTCTGCAATATTCAGATCCGTGTGTTCTTGGCAAATCTCTATGTTATATGTAGATGCTGCTACCACACTCTGTTTGGAGCTACTCCAAAAGATTTCCCCCTATACTTATCCGGTCTGAGACTCATAGTCTTTCGGATCAGTGTTTAAAGCTTGCATCGACGTAACCCCTTACGACGAACTCTTTATCATCTCTATTCCTGAGAAATTCTTCCTTAGTCATCTTAAGGATAATTTGACCGCTGTCCAGTGATCTACTCCTGGATCACTTTGGTACCTCTTTTGCCAGACACATGGCAAGGCACACAGCTTGGCATACTTTATAGAACCTACGGCCGAGGCATAGGGTATAACATTCATCCATTCTATTTATTTTGCCGTGGTCGAGATTTGAGTCTTACTCAACTTCACGCCTTTCACCACAGTCAAGAACTGCTTCTTTGACTGATCCATTTTGAACTTCTTCAAAATCTTGTCAAGGTATATGTTTTGTGAAAGTCATATGAGGCGTCTCAATCTATCTCTATAGATTTTGATGCCTAACATGTAAACAACCTTTACCTAGATCTTCAAGTCTTACTCCACTTCACACCAGCCAAGAACTTATTTCTTTTGACTTGATCCATTTTGAACTTCTTCAAAATCTCATCAAGGTGTGTGAAAATCTTTTATCAGGTGTCTTGATCTATCTCTATAGATCTCGATGCTCAAACCGTGGATAACTCAAAAACAGGTTTTTTATTGAAAAACTCCTTTCAATTAATTCTTTATGCTTTCCAGAAATTCTACATCATTTCCAATCACATATACTTATTAGAAATGTTATAGAGCTCCCAATCACTTTGTTGTAAATACAAGTTTCTCCATAAACTTGCATAAACCCAAACGCTTTGATCACTTCATCAAAGCGAGTATTCCAGCTCCGAGATGCTTGCACCAGTCCATAGATGGATCGCTGGAGCTTGCATACTTTGTTAGCACCTTTAGGATCGACAAAACCTTCCGGTTGCATCATATACAATTCTTCCTTAAGGAATCCATTAAGGAATGCCGTTTTGACGTCCATTTGCCAGATTTCATAATCATAAAATGCGGCAATTGCTAACATAATTCTGACAGACTTTAGCATCGCTACGGGTGAGAAAGTCTCATCGTAGTCAACTCCTTGAACTTGTCGATAACCTTTAGCAACAAGTCGTGCTTTATAGACGGTGACATTACCATCAGCGTCCGTCTTCTTCTTAAAGATCCATTTATTTTTAATAGCTCGCCGTTCATCGGGCAAGTCTACCAAAGTCCACACTTTGTTCTCATACATGGATCTAATCTCGGATTTCATGGCCTCAAGCCAATTGTCGGAATCCGGGCTCACCATCGTTTCTTCATAGTTCGTAGGTTCACCGTTGTCTAACAACATGACCTCCAAGACAGGATTGCCGTACCAATCTGGTGCGGAGCGTGTCCTGGTTGACCTACGAGGTTCTGTAGCAACTTGATCCGAAGCTTCATGATCATCATCATCTACTTCCTCTCTGGTCTGTGTCGGTGTCACAGAAATTTCTTTCTGTGGCGTACTACTATCCATAGGAGGTACAATTACCTCATCAAGTTCTACTTTCCTCCCACTCACTTCTTTCGAGAGAAACTCCTTCTCTAGAAAGGATCCATTCTTAGCAATGAATACTTTGCCTTTGGATCTGTGGTAGAAGGTGTACCCAACGGTCTCCTTTGGGTATCCTATGAAGACGCACTTATCGGCTTTGGGTTCGAGCTTATCTGGCTGAAGCCTTTTGACATAAGCATTGCATCCCCAAACTTTCAGAACTGACAGCTTAGGTTTCTTGCCAAACCATAGTTCATACGGTGTCGTCTCAACGGATTTAGACGGTGCCCTATTTAAAGTGAATGCAGCTGTCATTAATGCATAACCCCAAAATGATAGTGGCAAATCGGTAAGAGACATCATAGAACGCACCATATCTAATAGAGTACGATTACAACGTTCGGACACACCAATACGCTGTGGTGTTCCAGGTGGTGTGAGCTGTGAAACAATTCTACATTGTCTTAAGTGATTGCCAAACTCGTAATTCAAATATTCTCCTCCACGATCAGATCGTAAGAACTTTATTTTCTTGTTACGATGGTTCTCTACTTCACTCTGAAATTCTTTGAACTTTTCAAATGTTTCAGATTTATGCTTCATCAAGTAGACATAGCCATATCTACTCAAATCATCTGTGAACGTGAGAACATAACGATATCCACCGCGCGCCTCAACACTCATCGGACCGCATACATCGGTATCTATTATTTCCAATAAGTTGGTTGCTTGCTCCATTGTTCCGAAGAACGGAGTTTTAGTCATCTTGCCAATAAGGCACGGTTCACATGTCTCAAATGATTCATAATCAAGAGATTCCAAAAACCCATCTGCATGGAGTTTCTTCATGTGTTTAACACTGATATGACCTAAGCGGCAGTGCCACAAATATGTGGTACTATCATTATCTTTTGGCATTCGTGTTATGAACATATGTATTACTACGATCAAGATACAATAAACCTTTCATTTTAAGTGCATGATCATCAATGATATTATCCAAATAGAATAACAATTATTCTCTGAAATTGAATAACCGTCTTGCCATAAACACTATCAGATATAATGTTCATGCTTAACGCAAGCACCAAATAACAATTATTTAGGTTCATCACTAATCCTGAAGGTAGAGAGAGCGTGGCGATGGTGATCACATCAACCTTGGATACACTTCCAATGCACATCGTCACCTCGTTCTTTAGCTAGCCCTCGTTTATTCCGAAGCTCCATGTTTCAAGTTGCAAGCAACTGAACAAGTATCAAATACCCAGGTGCTCCTACGAGTACTAGTAAGGTACACATCAATAACATGTATATCAAATATCTTTGTTGACATTGCCAGTCTTATTATCTGCCAGTTACTTTGGGGAAGCTCCGCTCCTTGTGACATTTCCCTTTGCAATGGGAGCACTAAGTCTCGGGTTTGGTTCAGCCTAGGGTTTCTTCGCGTGAGCGGCAACTGTTTTACCGTTCTTCTTGAAGTTCCCTTTTCTTTCCCTTGCCCTTCTTGAAACTAGTGGTCTTATTAACCATCAACACTTGATGCTCCCTTTTTTGATTTCTACATCCGTAGATTGTAGCATCGCGAATAGCTGAAGGATCTTCTATCCCTTGCATGTTTATAGTTCCTCACGAAGATCCAGTAGCTTAGTGATAGTGACTGGAGAACTCTATCAATCACCACTTTATTCGGAAGTCTAACTCCCACTTGATTCAAGTGTTTGAAGTACTCAGACATTCTGAGTACATGCTCACTAACGGAGCTGTTCTCCTCCATCTTGTAGCTATAGAACTTGTCGAAGGTGTCATACCTCTCGACCCGGGTGTGAGATTGAAAAACAAATTTTCAGCTCTTGGAACATCTCATATGCTCCGTGTTGCTCAAAACATATTTGGAGCTCCGGTTCTAAGCCGTAAAGTATGGCGCACTGAACTATCGAGTAGTCATCTTTTCTTGTCTGCCAGACGTTCATAACGTCCTCAGACGAAGCCGTAGGGGTATTTCACTGAGCGGTGCATTAAGGACATAAGCCTTCTGTGCATCAGTGAGGACAATCCTCAGATCACGGACCTAGTCCGCATAGTTGCTTCCATCAACTTTCAACTTCGTTTTCTCTAGGAACATAATAAAAACAGGGGAACTACAGCGCGGTCTATTGATCTACAACATAAAATTGCAAAGATTATTTAGACTATGTTCATGATAATTGAAGTTCAATTAATAAAATTACTTAAGAACTCCCACTTAGATTAACATCCCTCAAGTTGTCTAAGTGTAACATGATCCACATCAACTAAACCACGTCCGATCATCACGTGAGGTGGATTAGTTATCAATGGTGAACATCTTTCATGTTGATGATATCTACTATATGACTCATGTTCGACCTTTCGGTCTCTTGTGTTCCGAGGCCATGTCTGTACATGCTAGGCTCGTCAAGTTTAACCCAAGTATTCTGCGTGTGTAAAACTGGCTTACACCCGTTGTATGCGAACGAAAGAATCCATCACACCCGATCATCACGTGGTGCTTAGAAGCGTCGAACCTTCGCAACGGTGCATACTAGGGGAGAACACTTATCTTGAAATTTAGTGAAGGGATCATCTTATAATGCTACCGTCGTCCTAAGCAAAATAAGATGCATAAAAGGATTAACATCACATGCAATTCAATATATGTGACATGATATGGCCATCATCGTCTTGTGCTTTTGATCTCCATCAGCAAAGCACCGTCATGATCTCCATCGTCACCGGGTTGACACCTTGATCTCCATCGTAGCGTCGTGACACCTTGATCTCCATCATAGCGTCGTGGTCGTCTCGCCAGCTATTGCTACTACTACTACTGCTAACTTATAGCGGTAAAGTAAAGCAATTACATAGCGTTGGTATTGCATACAATAAAGAGACAACCATAAGGCTCCTGCCGGTTGCCTGATAACTTACAAAACATGATCACCTCATACAACAACTTATATCACATCATGTCTCGGCCATATCACATCACCGGCATACCCTGCAAAAACAAGTTAGACGTCCTCTACTTTGTAGTTGCAAGTTTTACGTGGCTGCTACGGGTTTGCAAGAACCGTTCTTACCTACGCAAAACCACAACGTGGTGTAGTGATTGCTTTTTGATCTTCTAAAAGAACCCTCTTCATTGAAACCGATTCAACTAAAGTGAGAGAGACACACACCCGCCAATCACCTTTATGCAACGAGTGCACGTAGCGGTGAAACCTGTCTCGCGTAAGCGTACGCGTAATGTCGATCCGGGACGCTTCATCTCACAATACCGCCGAATCAAGTATCAACTAGTAACGGCAAGCAATATGTATACACCCACGCCCACAACTCGTTTGTGTTCTACTCGTGCAAATCACATCTACGCATAGACCTGGCTCTGATGCCACTGTTGGGGAACGTAGCATGAATTTCAAAAAAATTCCTACGCTCACGCAAGATCTATACATGGAGATGCATCGCTACGAGAGGGGAGAGTGTGTCTACGTACCCTCGTAGACCATTAGCGGAATCGTCTCACAATGCGGTTGATGTAGTCGAACAATCCTTCGAGCTCCACCGATCGAGTACCGAACGTACGGCACCTCCCAGTTCTACACACGTGCAGCTCGGTGACGATCCTCGCCTTCTTGATCCAGCAAGACGTCGAGGAAGTAGATGAGTTCCGTCAGCACGACGGCGTGGCGACGGTGACGGTGAAGTGATTCCGGCAGGGCTTCGCCTAAGCTCTCCGAAAATATGACCGAGGTGGAAAAACGGAGATCGGGGCACCGCACACGGCTATGGGACAATTGTATGTCTCCAAGGGGTGCCCCTCCTCCGTATATAAAGGAGGGAGGGGGGAGGAGGCAGCCAAGGGGCTGCGCCCCCATAGGGAGGCCGAATCCCACTAGGGATTCCTCCCATTGGCCGGCGCCCCCCACCCCCCCAATCCTACTCCAAGTAGGATTCCTACTTGGAAAGGGGGGGAGAGGGAGAAGGAAGGGGGGCCGGCCCCCAACCCTAGCCCAATTCGGTTTGGCCCCCTAGGGGGGGCGCACCAGCCCCTTGTGGGCTGTTGCTCTTCCCCTACATGGCCCATGTGGCCCCCCGGGGGGTTCCGGTAACCCCCCGGTACACCGATAAAATATCCGGAACCTTTCCGGTGTCCGAATACCACCTTCCAATATATGAATCTTTATCTCTCGGACATTCCGAGACTCCTCGTCATGTCCATGATCTCATCCGGGACTCCGAACAACATTCGGTCACCAATCACATAACTCATATAATACTATATCGTCATCGAACCTTAAGTGTGCGGACCCTACGGGTTCGGGAATGATGTAGACATGACCGACACGACTCTCTGGTCAATAACCAACAGCGGAACCTGGATGCTCATATTAGTTCCTACATATTCCACGAAGATCTTTATCGGTGAACCTCATATGTCAACATACGTTGTTCCCTTTGTCCGGCGGTATGTTACTTGCCCGAGATTTGATCATCGGTATCTAATACCTAGTTCAATCTCGTTACCGGCAAGTCTCTTTACTCGTTCCGTAATACATCATCTTGCAACTAACTCTTTAGTCACGGTGCTTGCAAGGCTTCTGTGATGCTGTATTACCGAGAGGGCCCAGAGATACCTCTCCGATAGTCGGAGTGACAAATCCCAATCTCGATCCATGCCAACTCAACAAACACTTTCGGAGATACCTGTAGTGCACCTTTATAATCACCCAGTAACGTTGTGACGTTTGATACACCCAAAGTATTCCTACGGTATCCGGGAGTTGCATGATCTCATGGTCAGAGGAACGTGTATTTGACATAGTGAAAGCAATAGCAATAAACTGAACGATCATTTGCTATGCTAACGGTTGGGTCATGTCCATCACATCATTCTCCTAATGATGTGATCCCGTTATCAAATGACAACTCATGTCCATGGTCAGGAAACCTTGACCATCTTTTGATCAACGAGCTACTCTAGTAGAGGCATACTAGGGACATAGTATTTGTCTATTATCCACACATGTATTTAGTTTCCGGTCAATACAATTCTAGCATGAATAATAAACTATTATCATGAACGGGGAAATATAGATAATAACTAATTTATTATTGCCTCTAGGGCATATTTCCAACAACATTCTCATTGAAGAAGGTGAGGATATTAAGGACCGGGTGCCGCCACAATTTCTCAGTAAGACAACAGGTAACATAGTGATTGATGATCTCATTGCGGACATCATTAAAAATAAATCCGCCGACGACGATTTCCTTCGGAAATTAGTCCTTGTCCTGCTAGGAACAGTTATATTGCTCCCATGTCGAGCAAGATTGTCCCAAAACAGTACTACGCGTTGGTGGATGATGTCAAACGTATTTCCAAGATTAACCGGAATGCGTTCACCCTCCGTGTTCTCCTCGATTGCCTTCGCATAGTCAAAAAAGGCAAACACCTCCGCCAATGGCCGAAAGGCAATTTAGCTCTCTTGCAGGTACACATATGAGACCTGTTGCATTGTCAATTATTATATCATTGCAAATTTATGTGATGTATTGTACTAACTCTAAATGTCTATATTTTTTGGCAGTACTTGTACTGGGAGAAAGTGCAACCTGTGGAAGGTGATTGCGCTTTCAATCCGAACTTGTCCATACAACCTCTGATGAGGAATTGGACTGAAGCTGCAGCCACTAGGAGAGATCGGTTTGACTACGACAATGGTCGCGGCCGTGGTAACGTCAAGGTAAGTCATTGTGTTGTGTCTTTCTTAAATGTTTTGTAACTAAATAATATTTATTTTTAATTCATCACATGTACTTGAATATCGCATGCAAATCGATGATAATATAACCCAAGAATATAGGGCGGAGGAGCCCAAAGTCCCAGATCATGAGCCTACACAGAAGCCAAAAACAAGCCCGCTAGTGCAACCGCAAGGAAGTCGAAGACATCCCCAAACTCGGATGAGATGATGGAGGTTCTACTGAAGCGGTGTATGGACTACATACACACCCAGATGAGGCAAATCCCTGATCAAGTTGCTGAGGTGTCACATCCTAACTTTAAAGTTTACAGTATGTTTGATGTTTTAAAACCATGCACGCATTACTAACTTTATATTTATATTGCAGAGATTGTTGGAGAAGTTGAACAAAGCAGGTGTCATGTACAAGCCGGCTGCTGCCGTGCCATCCGCGGACAATGATGTGGATGAAGAAGTGGATTCGTTCGAGAATGGTCCGTATGAAAAGAAGGAATTTGTGTACAAGGAAGAGAAAGACTCTGACGGAGAGCCAATCATTGATATGACGCAGCCTGTTGAAGTGGTTCCCAACCATAAAACCGAAGCTGAGGAAGTATGTATTTATTTTTTTGTCTATAATTTTCTCGTTAAACTTTTGTACGTGCTGAAATGTTCACATGATTTTTTTTCCCAAACAGAAAACCCCAGCTAAGATGAATGGCCACGAGGGTGCTTCACCTATTAAGCCTAATGATGAATGTGGGGCTACACCGGAAAACCCTTGGATCATTGGTAATTCTACTGAAGCACCTTCATCGGACATAGACATTTGTCCATCTTCTGTCAGCAAGTTCATGGCTAAGGCGAATGGAAAAAAGGGTGCAATAGTCGATAAGGATGAGGAAGTTATGTCCAGGAAGCGGAAGCGGACCGTTCCCAAGAAATTTGAATCCCCCTACGCACTTGACAAGCCCAGCAGGCGTACCAGCCGCGGTCAGAAAGCCTCCGGTACTACTACCGCTAGTAGAGGTATTGTAACTAACTTTCTTAATTTGTTATTTACTACTAATGCATATAATCACCATTGTTGACGTTAATATTATTTCATGCAGCTCTGTTTTCTGACAATGATGTGCCCGAGGATGTGGCAGACGAGTTGACGCCGGAAGTAATTGATGCAGCTGTTGCATTTGTGGAGATAGCTGCTCGGACCGAGAAGAATAAGGGGAAAAAAGTTTACTACAGTGAAGGGCGTGGCATATCTCTGACTTCGGAAAGGATTCCACCGGTACTAAAGCATACATGGTTGTCGGACGATGTAAGTACTACTTGCATGTCCTGTTATTAAATTGCTAAATAATCTGTGTGTCAACTTTCAACATGTAATGCCCTGATACTCTATGAAGGTTATTGACGCTTATATGGGACATTTGGAGCTGTGTGTTGGTCATGATCGTTACCTCTGTCCAGCGTGGAGGTCCAAATTCCTTGTAGATCGTGCTATCGCACGAGACGATCCATTGCCGTCGAGCTACAACATGGATAGTCTTCTCTCCAAATCTGGAGCAGTTGAAAGAGTCAAGAAAGAGTATACTGTGCGTGAGAAGGTACGTTCTGTTTGTAATTGTTCACTACAGGACATTTCATGAAGTATTTCGTTTGATCCATAATGTTTTGTTGCACTGTAGACGTATATCGCGTTGAATATCCTCAATAACCACTGGATGACCGTGGTAATGCACATGGTCAAGCAAGAATATCAAGTTCTCGATTCCCTCTATCCTCTGGATCTGACTTTGAAGACTGTTAAAGCACTGGTAATGTAACCAACATTTGTAGCATTGGTCTTACATATTGTTTTATGATTCTTCGTTAACACTATCCTCTTTATAGTGAATGGGTATAGCAAACGATATGCATGAGGCAAATCTTATTACACCAGGGAAATATCCAGACGTCAGTAAGTGGCCTATCATTGAGTATGACATGCCCCAGCAATAGGATGGGTGAGTTAATACTACATCATATTCAAACAACGACACACATGTTCGTATTGCCCATGTCTAATGTTTGCATATATACCAGGAACTCTTGTGGCATTTTTGTCACAGAATGTCTAGAAAGTTGGGACGGGGACCGAATGACCCGTGATTTTACCCAGGTATGATGTTATTTATGTTTGTACACTTGCTAGTATGGTCGTGTAGCAACTTCGGTTCATGTAACCTTCATGTTAACGCTAGGAGAAGACGTTTCGTCGCTGAGTTGATTATGTCACCGTCGAACACGCTAGAGTGTGTGAAGAACAACATCCGCGGAATCGCAAAGAAAAGGCGCGTGTGAAGACTTCATACATCATGCAAGATTGAAGTTTTAGTGCTTTCGATTTAGTGCCGGAAGAAGGTTTCGACGGCATGAATATCTTAGGGTTTCTATCATTTATGTAATAAACAGGGCATCTCGAATATTGTGACTTATCGATGCTTACACATATATGTGTATGTGTCTGTCGAACTATTCGCTCGTGGAAGACAATTCGGTCGTACCAATAAATTTTTTGCTTCACTTATCAATTGTTCTTGCTTAATATTTTTCTCATTCTCCAATTTTTTTTAATTCTATTTTTCACATTCTATTTTTCACTTCAAGTGTTGTCCTATGTTTCATATTATATTTTTCACATTCTCTACTCTTTTTAAAACTCTATGAAGCTTGCAGTGACAAGTTCAGTTATAAATTGACTTGAATTGCTCATGATTTATTTAGGATGTTATCACTTGCGATTATGTTGAATGGGTTGATGGGGAGTGGGATATCAAAGCCAAGTCGTCATTAAGTATCTTGCCATGAAGAACAAGAAACTGGAGACTAAGATTACAGATTATGAAGCAGTAATTAAAAGGAATGAGAAAGAAAAGAGAGCAATGGTTAAGATGTGGAAGGAAATATTGCTCTATAGGGATAGGATTTTAGGATTTGGAGGTCTGCTGTATCTTGGCCTGTAGATTGTTGTCATAGTTAGCAAGTAGATTGTTCACAAAGTACGCAGTCATGTATTGCCATCATTGTTATTGACATAATGAAATGATGATGAAATATTTGCTATTCAGTTCATGGGCACATTGTAACAGAGATTGCAGCAGAAATAACATGGGGGAATCATGATGGCATGTTCTATATTTGGCAGCACAACTGATTTGTGCAGCAGCACAGTTCATTGTACTCTAGAGAGTAAATTGCAAATAACCACCACAATTGGGGACCCTAAATCAGGAAACCGCCACGATTCATTTTTTTTCAAAAACCCACCAACATTGGGGTGACAGTTTTCACAAAACGCTGATACAGTGATTTTGAGCGTCTGAGTGGATTTCTGACCGTTGGGTCCCATTGTCAGGCGCCACGTGGCCAGGGCAAGACGGCGGCCGTGACGAGCCGTTAGACGGCGTCGGTCTAAACCTAACTAGCGGGTCGAACCCAACCCATTCGTCCATTCTC
The DNA here is from genome assembly GCA_039707655.1 of Elymus sibiricus. NCBI lineage: Eukaryota > Viridiplantae > Streptophyta > Magnoliopsida > Poales > Poaceae > Elymus > Elymus sibiricus. The sequence continues at coordinate 442,564,427 of CM077671.1, forward strand.
TCTCTGTCTCTCTCGCAGTTCTCTGTCGCCGCCGCCCGACCCCCCGCCGCCGACCGCTCGCGCCACAGCCGCCGACCGCCGCAACCATGGTCTCGTGGAAGGACGGCGAAACCAGCAGCGAGGAGTCTGTTTCCCCCTTTTTCATCTCGCACGCGGACGAATCCTATGTGAGTTCCTGTTCTTTCTGAATTAGGGTTAGGTTTTCTTTTCACCTATTTGATCTGGGATTTGAGGATGTACTCTATCTGAATCGTTGTAGGTTCCACAAACCATTGTTGACCCAGAGTGGTGTGGCATTGTTGCCGGAGGACCGATGTGCAGTCACAACTTGCCGGTGCATAGGGGTGTTGTATTCCAAGGCGTGAACACCGGCCGTAGGTTTTACGGATGTGGAAATGAGGTTTGTGCAGATCCTTTGTATGCCATTGATCAATTTTTTACTAGACTCAGGTGTAAGTTGAGATTAGGCTTATATGTATGTTGCTGTATGATAATTACAACGGTTTAGTGTTCAGTTCCTATTCAATTGTACTTAGTACTTTCTCCTTTTGCAATTTTTTTAATGCAGGAAGGTGACAACTGTGATCTGGTAGAGTGGATTGATGCAGAATGGTCAGAACCAATGAAGAATGCATTGCGCAAGATTTGGGATATGTATGACCAGAGCAACACAGAGATTGAAAGAAAAGAGAAGATGATAGTGAAGCTGGAAGAAGAAAAGAACTTAGAACAAGAGAAGCATCACAACCATATAAAAGAAATAAGCCATTTTTTTGCAACAGTTCACAAGAATGTGATGAGGGAGAATTATGAGAAGATTATGTAGGATAGTGATGTAGAGAAAGCTTTAGTTGAAGCCCACGAAGAGAAGGCTAGGCTTGAGAAAGAGAATATGGAACTGAAGCTAGCACTTCAAGTGATTAAGCAGAGCAATGATGAACTGATCACCAATTGGAAGAAGGCTGTAGCAGATCAAGGTATGGAACAGGTGAAGCAAGAGAAGAAAAGGCTGGAGTATATCATAGCTGATCTACTGAAGGCTGGGGAACAGAACAAGGATAAGATTAGGAAAATCAGACAAATTTGTGATGAGTAAATTTATGGTTTAGGTATTATGTATTATATATGGTTGTGGCTATCAATGTTGGAAGCAAGAACAATGTGTGGTACTATCTGAACCTATATTATCATGTATGGTTGTGGCTACTAATGTGTTGCTGTGATATCAGAACAATTATGATGTTAGGTTTAGACCGACGCCGTCTAACGGCTCGTCACGGCCGCCGTCTCGCCCTGGCCACGTGGCGCCTGACAATGGGACCCAGCGGTCAGAAATCCACTCAGACGTTCTAAATCACGGTATCAGCGTTTTGTGAAAACTGTCACCCCAATGTTGGTGGTTTTTTGGAAAAAAAACGAATGGTGGCGGTTTTTCGAATTAGGGTCCACAATTGTGGTGGTTTTTTGCAATTTACTCTACTCTACACCATCGAATCAACACTGAAGCAAAGCAACATTACATATTCAATATTCTGAAATAGGTAAACACTAGATATTCAGTTCTTCAGTCACAAAACCAAACATAGTTGAACCAAAGCACAGTCCCACTAAACAAACTGCCGATGAAGTTGCTACAATATATAGGAACCAAACACGCGAAACGTCGAACTAAACATGATGCCATAATGTGAAGGATATACTCGGCAGTTCACTCGATTCATCCGTAAATAATTGAAGCAAGTGTTCTACTCTTGTTCCTTCTCCACATTTCTGCACATGATAAAAGACAAGATAAGTTAATGAATGATAAGGAAAAAAAATCGACAATGCATACAAACACTTCTTATTTTGTTCATCTGTTGTATACCAGTGAGTATCTATCCGTTTACAACAGATGAACATTGAATCACATTTGTTAGGCCCCCACGACTCTGTTGTGTGATATGCGAGCTTGCTCGGCTAGAGCAGAGTAGAGCACGTTCATGGCCTGGTCGGAGAATGCCGGCCATGCGCAAGCCCAAGTCAAGAGAGCGCCGGCCACGAGCATGAAGCCCATGATCTCGACCAGGGCGAGCATGGCGTGTACTATTGCTGAGGCGAAGCATGGCCAAACCGAGCTTGACGATGACGGGAACGACCAGGATGCGGACACACAGCTGGAAGAAGCAGCCTCGGTCTAGGAAGCGGTGCCGGCTGCGATGCTACCGCTGGCCGCGGGAACGCAGAAGATGCAGTTGGCGTCCAAGGCAAACGCGGTGGGCAAAACGTGGCAAGCACAGACGACAGCTGCCTAGGTTTGCTCATCACGGCTGGCATAGTCTTCCACATGGCTTTCTTCTCACACTTCGTCGCTGGCCGTCAGAATTCATAACTTGGTGTCGGCAGCCATGGCGGCCGTGGGTATCGCAGGAAACGGCAAGCTCGGACGATGGCTAGGGAGAACATAGTGTTTCTAGTTCATGCAAGCTTTGCTCCATGTAGCAAGCAGAAGACTAGGAAAAAAGGTATATGGACTTTAGAAGATGATCGTGGGGAAAGATTGATGGGGAAGAATGGGTGTCTACAGGAAGAATGATCATGATGTGGAGAAGAGAGGGGTGGGAGGCTGGGAGCTCGTGTGCATTGAATGTACTGTTGGCACTTGGATGGTTGGGCGCTGGTGGTTAAGGTCAGGCGTGGATGTACTATCTGACAATGCCAGTGCAGAAAATGCCTAAATACAAAGCACGCATGTGAGAGATACATGTTGAATAAACTCCTAATACGTACTGCTTAATATAGGAGATGTGAATCCCAAGGCTAGTGAATGGGTCAGATTCCGTTGGGTGGAGTCGCCGGGTGCTCCTACACACTTTCGGTCCCCTCATTCATTTCATGTAACTAGCAGTAATTAGGCATGAGAAACAGTTCGCTAACAAGGTTGTATGAATATGTAATACGTGGTATATCTTCTTCTTTTTTTTGCATGGTAATATGTGGTATATCTGGGACTAACAAGTTTGACTCTCGGATGTATAGACTTCCTTTACGATTTTTTTTAGTAATTACAAAGAAAGTAAAGAAAGGACAAATATTTTTTGGAATTTTTTTTTTGCAGTTGTATAAATAGTTTGGTAAAATAGAAACTCCCGTTGACTTCTAGGCGGGAAAAAAACATCATAAATACAGAACGAGTCAAAAAAAATATGAAACTTTTTTGGAAAAAAATATGACTTTCTTTGGTAGCTGTATACAAAGTTCGGTGAAATAAAAACTCCAGTTGACTTCAGGGCTAAAAAATTAAAATCATAATTACAAAAGGATTCAGAAAGTTCTAGAACTTATTTGAAATAAATTTTACTTTCTTTTATAGTCGTATGAAAGTATGGCGAAATAAATATCATGAAAGTTATTCCGCAAAAAATACTTTGTCATTCCAAAAAAAAAATTCAACATATACGTTCGAACAAATAAAGATTCAAATATCCAGAACCTGTTCGTTTAAAGTGTATATACATCTGATATGGGAAATTGTTTGGAATTACGAAAAAAAGTCAAAACAAAGCTGAATTTTTTTTGAAATAAACTTGACCTTCTTTTGTACACGCATAAAAAGTTTCGCGAAGGAAAAACTACCATTAATTTCAGAGAATAAATAAATTCTAGTTCAAAAAGTGTGAATGGTAACTTGCGTATAGGGTTAATTTTATTTTCTTCCACCAATTTTTTTTTTGTTATCCCAAAAGTTTTTGTATATATATATTCCGAAAAAAAAATCCGGAAAAAAGTTGTGGCGTGTTGTAAAGGTGATGGCTCTAGATATTTACCCATTTTAATTTTGATGAATTAAAACATGTGTGGATGTATCCAAAAGATGAACAATGATTGATGAACAGTAAGTCGTCCGATACATGTGACAAGTAATTATGCACCAGAGGTCTAATTAAATTACTCCATCAGGAGTTTGCAAAAATTATCGCAAGTGTTGATAACAAAGGTAACGTGTACCAGTGAAAAGCACCTGCTTGTCAGGGACAGTGGCCGGCGAGTAGGGCTGCATCAATGCTCTTGTGGGGCTGAGCAAAGCAGTACAGGTCTGAGGGCATCTAATACAAATAGAAACGGTACAGAGAAAGAAAGAATACGAACGAAAAGCAAGCAATACTAATAGGTACGTCTGAGATCAGGGCTGAATGAATGTCGAGATTCCCGGGACAGATGTCCCCAGGAACCATTGGGTATTTCCCGTTATGAAAGCGTAACTTCGGCGACCAAACATGCAGTACCAATAATTCAATTATGCTAGTTGGCAGGTGCATGTGCCCTCGGAACCACACATGTGGCATGCAGGCGTTTGTATAAATTATAACCCAGATATCCTATTTTGCTATCCTCAGAAGACGATAAGCATTTTAGTAGTGCATCGTCTTGGCTTTCTGGTTGGGCTGTACCTGTACATTGTGCATGCTTGACCAAAAATTAAAAACTGTTTCCAGAGTGTCGTTGGAATGGAAGGCACCGGAATGAATGATACATCCTCGTGAAGCAGAAAAAGGGAGGAAGGCTGGCCTCGTTTATCCTTCGTCCTCCTTCTAACTACGACCGCGGCTGGAGAAGCGCGGAGCCAGCAACCCGCGGCGACTCTGGGGAGCTACTCGGGCAAACCAGCATGTTTGCTTCAAGGAGCAGCGATATCATCGCTGGATAGTCTTCGCGGGCTTCGTTTCCTGGCCGAATCAGTGGTTCACTAATTCAGTCCTAAGACTTCTTGGTCGTTCCTCGACTGCACGTCAAACCGTGAGCGCTCCTCCAAAGCTCAACAGTTTTTTTTTTTTTTGAAAGAGAGGCAAAAGATTTGCCTCATTCATTAATTAAGAAGGAGAGTTTAGAGTACATGGTGGCCGGCCTTACATCCTGGCCCATCGACGGAACAACAGATAAGTAAATGACTACTCTCGCGGCATGATTGCACTCAGATGTCTAGCCCCTGCAGTCACCCACGTCTTGGCCTCCTCCTGGATAAGTTTTAGAATGTAATGTGGTGGTGTCGACTTCTTACGGAAAACTATCGCGTTTCTCTCGTTCCAGATAACCCAACATATCAGCATTGTGAGAGATGCCATCGCCTTCCTGTAAGGTGTATTTGGTCTAGACATATTTGTCCACCAATGTTTGGTGCTCCTTTCCGTCCCCCAGCTATCAACGTCCAGAGCTTCCAAGCACAGCCATGTTTTTACCATCCGCCAGATGCGACGTGTGAATCGACATTTGAAGAAGAGGTGACTCGATGTCACGTTGGCCCTCTTGCAAAGGGTGCATAGGCCACAGTTCTCCCAGCCCCTCTTCTCCAGTCTGTCCGCCATCCAAATCCTATTTTGAATTGCCAGCCAAGAAAAGAACTTGACCTTGGGAGGCGCCCAAACCTTCCAAACGGTCTTGTTCATGGTGGTGGACGTGGATCCCAGAAATTGTGCCCTGTAGGCAGAGCTCGCCGAGTATTCTCCGTTTGCTTCAAATTTCCATGTGATGTCGTCTTCAACATCCAATTGTAGCTGAGTGCCTTGAAGCTGCATCCACAGGTCGACGAATTCCACAATATGTTGGGCCGAAAGGATGGTTGAGGTGTTTATCTTGTGCACCCAAGCATCGTCTCGCATGGCCTCCCTTACGAACCAGTTTTTGCGTGTGCAGGCCGCGAAGATGAGAGGGGCAATATCCTTCGGCCTTTTCCCTCCCAGCCATGGAGCATCCCAGAAGGGTGTCTTTCCACCGTTGCCTAAGGTGATGACGGTGGAAGCGTAAAAAGGGCCATATCCACCTCGGTGCATGGATTTCCCAGACCAACCCACAGCTTGGATGGATCCTTCCAAGCCACCCAGGGCCATCTCAATCTCAGGGCTCTCGCAAACTTCCCCAAGTGGAGAATCCCAAGCCCACCAAGCTGTGTGGGGCGGCATACAGTCTCCCAATTGACCTTGCACTTGGCACCTGTGGTAGTATTGCTAGCGGACCAGAGGAAAGCCCGTTCAATCTTGTTGATGTTCTTCAGTATCCCTGGTGGCACATCAAGCGGGGTGATGTGATAAATGACCTGCGAGGTGAGGACTGACTTCGCCAAGGCCGCCCGTCCAATGGTGGTGATGTTCCTCCCCTGCCAGGGGGGGAGTCTTGTCGCGACCTTATCTTCAAGGGGTTGAAAGTCGACCCTATTGAGCTGCCAGATAGAGAGTGGGAGACCCAGGTATTTCATCGGAAAGGTCGTCCGCGTGGCGGGAAGGCTGTGCAAAATGACATCTAGGTCCAGATGACCACATCTTATGGGGACCACCAAGCTTTTTTGAAGGTTGGTGGACAACCCGGTAACCTCTCCGAAGGATTTTAAAATGGCAGCCAGGTTATGGACATCCTCGCGTGTCGGAGAGATGAAGATCGCCGCGTCATCCGCATAAAGGGATGTACGGGCAATCGAACCTCGTCCCCGTATCTTGTGAAGGAGGTTATGGCTGGTCGCGACATCGAGGATCTGCTGAAGTGGGTTGATCGCGATGACAAAAAGCAGGGGGACAGCGAGTCACCCTGCCGAAGCCCACAGCCATGCAGGATAGGAGGCCCGGTGACGCCATTGAGGAGGACACGAGAGGATGAGCTATCCAATCGCGAAACCGGTTCGGGAACCCCAAGCGACGAAGAAGATCCAGGATATATTCCCATCGCACCGAGTCAAAGGCCTTCCTGATGCCCAAGCTCAACAGTCAGTGCACCGAAGATGAGCATGTGTGTAGATATCCCCGTGCAAATCAATGTGTATGATGTTGTAATCCCTGGTGATTAGCGATCGTACATCCTAATTAAGCTTTGATGCATTGGAAAATAAATCTCGTGTCCCATCTATTTTTACATGCACCAGATGGCTAGTTCATCATAAACATGCAAGAGCGCCATGCACAATCTTTATTTTATTTTTATTTTCTCGAAAATACCTCAAGAGGGGCAGGGGGTTCATGCATTTCATTAAGAAGAAGATAGTTGGTCCAGTTTATAAGAAAAAACGGACCAGAAAACCTAACATTCTCGGCAAGGAATACCGAATGAAAACCCAAAAAAAAAGAAAAAAAGAAAACGAGAAAAAAGAGGCACTGGAACTTTGGGATAGGAAGAAGACAAAAACAACATCAAGAGATATCGTCGGAGCCAGACACCAGAGTGCCTAAGCCAAAGCAGTTGGTCGAGGCTCAAGTGCAACCCAAAGTGACCGCAACTCGCCGAAGGGCCATACATATCGAATGACTCTTCTGTCTCGGCCTCAAAGAATCATGTGCTAACACTATCTTGTGAAAATCCTGAGAGGTCTAACTTTGACTTTCCCGCGATCCTCGCCAAAGAGCTCAACGCCTCGATCACTTGCTATGAGAGCGGGTTTTTTGTACATGTCCAGGTATGCTTTCATCTTTTGCTCTGGACCATCTGCTTTGCTGACCCTCCGGCAGTTCACCAAAAGTCTCCAACATCCTATACTCTGCGCGCTTGGATGTCGGGATGTTGCACACCTTATTCTTCTTATCCAGAAGCCCGCTCCATCGCTCGTCATTCTTCTCCCCATGCGAAGGCACCGGGGTCCCAAGAAGTGGTTGTGGGAGCGGACAAGTAACCTTGCTGAGAAAATCCTCCGGAGATAATGGTGCTGCTTTAGTTTGTGCCACCTTCGCAACAACATCGCACACCTCAACCACAAGCTCAACCAAAATGGTGGGCGCGTTGAAACCAAGCGGCTCGTCTGGACTGAGCATCGCACTTGCAAGGGACTGAACTACGGAAGACGAGGAGGAGCCTCCAAGGCATGGCGACCAGAACGTAGCCTCCAAGCGCATGGGATCACTGATTCCTCACTCCCTACCGACGAGGCACCATGGGTCAACCACACATCATCGCCCCAAGCTGAGCATCCCACATGACCGATGACGGCAGGCAAAACCTGAGGAGAAGGGGCCATTGATTTGTCAAGCATAGGATCACTATGCCATCGATCGATGCCCACCGGCCTAGCCGAGAGCATAGTAGCTAGGAGATCTTGCTTGACAGGAGCGTGAGGGAAGATGCGGCACTCCGCACGACCAGCCGAGCGATCTCCATGGGACGACGCTAACAAAGCCTCAGCGTACGAACATAGCTTAGTACCATGGCTGGCCGGCGCGTCATGGCGAACCCCAACACCGAGTCGAGGATCGGAGGGAGGCACCGACGAGGAAAGCTTCGATGGAGGGTCATGGCATTGACTGGCAAGATGGAAATCCTTGTAGCAGCGCCAACACTTTAACGGCTGCTCGCAATCAATGGCAAAATGCTTGCGGCTTACACAACGGAAACATCGCCCGTCCATCCATTTGAGGTAGGCGGCGCGCTCAGCCGGACTAACCATCGGGCGCTGCTGTGGCGGCGTAGTCCGATCGCCCCTACCAGCATCTGCACATCCCTTACTCCCCCGCACCTCAATCCATCGAACACAATTCGAGGAAAGCAACGAATCCCCTACCCCCAGTGTCAAGGTAGTGTCCCGGACTACCATCGATTTGAGGCGAGTTCGTCTAGGGGAGAGCAAAGCAGCAGCAACAACAACAACCTCCGGGTTGGGCGAAGAAGAAGCAACATAAACCCGCAACAACTGCATCAGGATGGAGCAGGCAGAGGCGGACGGAGCCGGCTGATCCAACACAACCACAGGAGCAGATGGCGAGCCCTCTGCAGCGCCGCCACAAGGCCCCTTCGATGGTGAATATGATGCAAGCAAACCAGTAGGGACGGATCTGGGGCACTGAGCAGGCCAGAGCGGCGTTGTTGCGTCGAGCAGAGCCAACGGCCGCATGATGCAGGCCTGGAACTCCGCTGGGATGGTGGCGGGAGGAGGCGACAACGCTCCCCCGGAGGCAGACGTAGATGCCGCGGAGGACGCAGGAGCGAGCGGAGGGGACCCAGGCATGGAGCTTGGGCGTGAATCCATGTCGACGGATGAGAGCCGCACGAGGGAGCGAGGCTTCCGAGGGGATATGAGAGAGCGCGCTTGAGGAGGCCCCGGATCTGGCAGAGGCGGGTGCCGGGCCAAACGGAGCAGGGAGATCAAGCGGGCGCTGCCGCTCAAGCTCACCCGCCACAGGAGCAGTCACGAGAGCTAACTGAATAGTTTTTTCTAGATAGATAAATAATGTTCCCCGCTAACGAATCATATCATAATGTACACTTTTTTCCCCATCCCCTCCCGCGTCGCCCCGCGTGCGACGGGGAGGGCGACCACGCCGCCGCCGCCAGAGGCCTCCTCCACCCCGCTCCTCCTCCCTCGCCGCCGCCACAGGGTGCGGCCAGGCAAAGCCTGGCCGGCGCCGGCGGTGGCAGGGCGTTCTCGGCTCCTCGCGCGGTGGCCCCGATGCGGGACGGGGCGGCCACGGCGGGATGCGGCGCTGGCGGCGGGCGCAGCGGCGCGGCGGCTCTCCGGCGCAGTCTCGGCGGCGGCAGAGCGTGGGCCGTGTGCCGGGCGGCGCGGTGGTGGGGAAGCATGGCCGTGGGGGCGGCTTGCCTCGGCTTTGATCTGGATCGGGCGGGGGAGGTGCCTGGCGGGCGGTGCGGGCTGGAGCTGGCGCGGACGCCGGGGGGGCGGCCCCGGAGCGGTGGTGCGGAGCGGCGCGCTCGGCCATGGCGGCCCGCTGTGGAGGCGGGCGACAGTGGCATGGCGGCGCAAGATGCGGGCGTGTGCGATGGCGTGCACGGCGGATCTGGCGCCCTCGGCGGCGCGGCCGCGTTCGGCGGTGATGCAAGGGGCTCGGGAGGAGCGGCGGGTCTGTCCTGGCGGCGCTCGTGTGCTATGCTGCTCCTTTGGCGGCGGCTTCGTGTGGTGCCATGGGCCTGCTTCGTCAGAGGGGATTGGAGGATGCCGGGGCGGCGGCCCCGGGCCTGACGCCGCCGGGTCTTGCCGGCGGATTGGTCGTCGTGCGTGGATCTTGTTCCTACTTCGAGGATCCATGCCGAGTGGTGGTGGTTCTGCCGACGAAGCGGGACGTGCTGCGGCTGGCAGGTCACTGAGAGCCGGTGGACGTCGACCATGGGGATTGTGTGCTTTGTAGTGCTTCGGATCTGCTTGGATTCGGAGGTGTGGTGGAGCTCCGGGCGAAAGTCCAGCCCCGACCTTGGGTCGGTGCCGGCAACGGCAGCGCCATGGCGTCGTTCCCCTTCTTGAAGGCGTTGCCATGGAGCTCCATTGCACGACTCTCCGGGAGAAATCTCTAGCTTCGGATGGTCGAAGCGGGCGATGACGGCGGCTACGTCGTTTCCTTCTTTGAGGCATCGCCTTGGAGAGTCAGCATACTGCAGTTTGCACGGATCTCTTCGTCGTCGGGGACAGTGGACATCGGGGCAGCGGCTCCGGGCGATTTCTGATTGTGCGTCGAGATGGCGATCTCGGGAACAATGTGAGTGGCAGCTCTATGAGGTGGGGCCCTATCTCGACATTGGTTGTGTGGCATCCTTGTCCCGCTTGGGCGGTAGGGGTGTCGTCTCGGTCGATGCGCCCTAGAGGGGGCGATCTGACTTTACGTCGGGGCGGCAGCCCCGGATGTGGTGCGACGTTCGTGGTCTGCGAGCGGTTGCCCTGAGCAGCGTGGGCTGCGGGCAGCTGGGTTGTGCGGCGTTGCTGCTCGAGGGGAGCGGTGGTATGTCGGGGCGGCGGTCCCGGAAGGCGGTGCCGGTTGATTGCGCTGGCGCGACGGAGCGGTGGTATGTCGGGGCGGCGGCCCCGGAAGGCGGTGCCGGTTGATTGCGCTGGGCGCGACGGAGCGGTGGATGTCGGGGCGGCGGCCCCGAGAGAATCACTGTGGCGACCAGACTTCTGTGGCAACGATGATGGTGGGAGCGATGTCGGCGACGCGGCAATGGTTGCGATAGTCGGCTCTTCTCCGACGTGTCCACGGTATTGCTTCGGTTTGTTTGTTGCTGTGGAGTCGAAGCTGCGGCGGCGGGGCCCTGTGGTATACAATGACTGGCTGCAGGTGGCCCTTTCGGCGATCTTCCGTGGCGCCAGCCGTGCCTGGTTCTGTTCTTTTGAGTTCTCCGTCAGAGTCGGAGCTGCGTTGTCCGGCCGTAGGTCGACAACAATTAGGGTGGGCTTTGCCCTGTGTGTTTCAGTCTATGGGAGTGGGCTTGGCCCTTGTTGTTCCGATTTTTGCCCGGTTTTTCGTAATTAACTGGGCAATTCTCTTCTGCTTAATTAATAGATGAGGCAATCTTTGCCTCCGTTTCAAAAAATATCATAATGTACATGCAATCCTTCTGCGGCACACCTCAAGACCGGTGAGTGGATCATTGATGCCTGCCTCAAAGCACAATACCCACGCACAATATTTATCAATTGAACCGAGGCGGGACTGAGACCAAATCGTTGGTTTGATGCCCCGATCAGGGCATGAACGTCGGAGGTTTAGCTCCCCCTTTTCTCTTAGTTTGTTACAACTGAACACTAATTCCAACAACATGTACTTTGTCACTCTCACCACTAGTCACCGGTCGTATTTTTCGTGGATCTCGATCTCGAGTTCCTAGAGGACATGTTGTGCCGCACACTACCGATGAGCTCGAGTTGCAGGCTGCAGCAGCTTGGTGCCAATGTGCTCAATCACCTCACCATGGATGACTACGCGTGCTAGATGTGGCGTTCGGGGGAAAAGGGAACCCGGGGCAAGGGTTGGTGTGGCGGCGCCGCTAGTCCCCGCTGTAGGAGGTGGTGATGGCAGGTCGGGTTGGGATGGAGGCGGCTGGGTTGGATGAGAGATGTTGTAGGGGTGGGAAAATGAACAGACAAAAGGGCAGGTTTAGATGTTTGGATGAGGTGGGGTCTATGTTGGTTGTTGAGTAGGCGGTCGACTCTTCAAAACCGCTTAGAACAGTCCATAAAGTTGGCTTAAGAAGAGGAGGGTTGATATCTGTTCGGTTTTTAGAGTCAAGGGTTGATTCATAGCTGGTTTAGAGTTTGGGGTTGATTGTTAGACTTTGATGAAAATTTAGGGTTGTAAGATTCGAAAATGTCTTTTGGAGCTTGGCCTCCATGGAGGCCGGTTTTTGAAAAACCCAAAATTCATGAAAATTCAAATTTTAACATTTCAAAAAAAAATGAAAAAAAAATACAGATATACATAGAGGCATAACACACATGTGTGTAAATTTTTAGAACGAAATACGTTGAAATGAATGTTGTGCAAAAAAGACAAATCTGAGGCTTTTTAACACATCATACTATTCATCCTCAGAGTCCAGAAATTTGTCTTTTTTGTACAGGTCGCATTTCAAAGTATTTCATCTTAAATTTTTACACACACATACATTTCATCCTTGTATAATTGCATATATATTTTTCAGAAATTTTTGAAGTCGAAAAGTTTGAATTTTGATTTTTTCAAAACTAAAGGACTCCATGGAGCTCGATCACCAAAACACCCTACTCTGTAAGATTGCAATACGAAATAACATCATCAAAGTATTGCGCCTCAAGAACAACATCTTGTAGACATGGAAGAACCAAGTGGAAGCGGACATGAGCTGCATGTTGCATGCTGCATTGACGGATCTAGCAGTTGCAGGCATCATGGTGGCCAGAGACGTATGTGACCGTAGGGCAGAGAGAGGATTGGTGAGGGACTCAGACTGCAAGATTTGGTGATTTTGAGAGGGGCATGCAATATGTGTACACCCTCTCCACGTGTCCCCGACTCCAATTTTGTACCATAAGGGCATCTTCAAGGCGGTCCCGCAAACCTCCCACAACCGTTCGGACCGTGGAAGCCATCCAACGGTCCTGTATCGGTTCGCAGGATGGTCCGGACAGGATTTCTCCCGCAAACCGGAGACAAACATGGGGGAGGTTTGCGGGAGTCTGGACCGCTACTTCTCCAGATTCTAACCGCCCTGGCCCACCAAAAAACCCTCCCCCTCCCGCGCACGCTTCCTTCCCGGTGCCAGTTGCCCGCATTCATGCGGCTGTAGAGCGGCCGCTCCCCATTGAAGAACGGACACGACCTCTCACTGGCACCGGCATTGAAGCGGCTCGCCAGCCGAGGGCGCCGCCGGCGACGTGTCTCCGGTGTCCGCGCCTGTTCAATGCCGGAGACGCGTGACTGGACAGAATAGGATGGATATCTACCACGACCATTCAATGCCTCGTCCGTCCGTATGCCGACATTAAGCAGGCTCGCTGGACGAGAAACCCACTCCAGCGTCCCGCATTGACGTCTGGCCTCACCGGAATCCCCTATTTAAGGGCGGCCACACCCAGATATCTCCACAACACAAAGCATCCACTCCACTTCCTTTCCATATCCTCCTCCCTTGCACCACATCTGCCATGACTGCAGGTGGCGAAACTCTATGGGACAGCCTTTCCCCGGAGATGAAGCACGAGGTGGTCGCCCGTGCCGCCGCCTGGCAGAGCTTCCGAACCAGGCAGATCGAGGCCAGCTTGCCGGCCAACTTGTCTGAGGTCTCCGACGACGACGAGGATGACACCACAACGGAGACCGGCTCCGATGGCACCGCCCCGGCTCCCGCGCCTCCTGTGCACTCCAGCAACACCATGGCACAGGCGCAGGTGCACTAAAACGCAACCATGGCGGAGCGGCAGCCAGCGCCGATGCGTACGTCAGCGTTGGAGCAAGCGCTGGAGCAATATCGACTCGTGTTGGGTCAGATCAACGATGAGCGCGCGAGCCAAGAGGCCCTGGCGTCCATGGTCGTGACGAACCCGAACTTCGTCGTGTAGCAGCGTGCCATGTACGATGCCATCCGCGCTCAATCCGCCGCTCGCCAAGAAGCGGCCGCCGCGGAGGCACAGCTGCAGGCGATCGCGGAGGAGAACTACGCCCGTTGCGCCTCCTACGCGCCGTCGACGAACCATCAGCCGGCCTGGTGGGACGAAGACAGCGGCGTCGCCACCATTTTCATCGTCGACCTCACGTCCACCGGCGACGGACAGGTTGCAGACTCCTCATAGGATGAGTAGGCCATAGGAGGCGGCGGAGCCTTGTGTCGCATGCGGGCCAGTCCGTCTTCCATGTTCTACTCTTCTTTGCCGGAGACCACACCTTCACTTCATCGGTCTTATCGCCGGTGCTCATAGAGACGGCGGATGGGAGGACGACACGTGCTTGGATGTCAGCCACCGCCGCCGTAGGATAGTTTTAGGGGCGGGTCCTTTTTTGTTCTAAATGTTTGAACTGTAATGAAATCCGTCGTGTTTGCATGAAGTCCGGACATGTTTGCATGAAGTCCGGCCATGTTTGCATGAACTTCGTCTGGTTGGTTTGAGTTGTTGGACGGATGTATGCGGCTACGATTGGATGTCGCCCTCCCGCATCAGTGTCCGCGGACTGGTCCCCCCTGTCCGCGGACGGATGTGGAAAGAAATTTGCGGGTTGCAGTTGGAGATGCCCTAAGAGGTCTATCTCACCTTCATGATGACTTCCATCTTCACATTGGACCGGGAGAGAGCACCTGCAGATTATAGCTCTATAGTTTTTCAAGTTCACTATTCTTCGTATTCCCTCCAATTCATATTACTTGTCGCTCAAACGGATATATCTAACGTGATGCCACGTACATCCATTCGAGCGATAAGATGCATGTACATTGTCTCTTGCGTGCCACAACTGGTAGGCCAGGGTAACATTGAGCTCAAAGAACACCTCAACCAGATAGCTAGAAAAGCCAGGCTACAGGCTTCATCCTTTCCCTTCATTAGTTTCACGTCATGTAAATAAAATTTGATGTATCAAGCTAAGAGACGGCAAAGACAGCTCATGGTTGATAATAACATGCATGATAGATTGATGCAGTACCTACCTACTCAAAAGAATAATACTTGACCAACAATTTACCATGAACTCTTCATGTAGAAGAGGTACACAGGGCAAGCTAGTAAATTTGTGATCGTTGGATCCATCACTTTCTCACCCAACTCCACTTCCCTATGACCCTATCACGTCCTTGTAACCACCTATCGATCGATATATCCCTCCGTTTATATTTGAGGGTAAAAGACTTGTCATGTTCATTCATCAACAGACAGGGAGAGTTCAAACAAGTTTGTGCGTTCTAAGGCAAGAACTGCAAATAAAATCATACTCCCCCGTCCTACCACTACCCAAATCCGTCATGTTTACATGTCGCTTTGAATTCATACTTCCTCGATCCTGGCGCCACCGCCATTGCCTATATCTTTGGCACATGAATTCGGCGTAGCGGCTTATAGCTAGGGGATATCAGGAAGATCGATTTCATGTTTTGAGAATGGTTAGCACCGGGAAAAATCTTCTAGGAACCTAGATCACCTCAAGCAACTAGGGTAATTGTAAAATCTCCGGTAATTACTCTCTCCATAAACAAATATAAGACTTGTTAGGTCACTAAACGTCTTACATTTGTCTACACTGAGTATTTTGTATACCTGAGATTTTGAACGAGCAAAACTACAGGAAGGAGAAAAAGTCATTATTTGATGAAAATGTCTAGAGAAAAGTCCATATTATAACCCTCAACTAACCAGTCGGTTTTAGAATCAACCTTGAACTACAAAACTGGTCGAAACACACCCCGAACTTGCCACTCCGTTTAAAAATCAACCCACCTCTCGGTTTTGACCATCTGTAGTGGTATTGAGCGTGTTGACCAGTGACTAGGTAGCTGACTAGGCGCCAAGTCAGTAATCTCTCTCTCACACACACACATCCCTTCCCCTTTCTGGAGCTTCACCACACAGCCACCGCCAATGCCGCCCCACGCGCCTCTAACCTCCCCTCGTCGGCGATGCACCTCCTCTCGCTGGCGCAGCCCTCCTGGAGATCCGGGGGTCTCCTCCTCAAGCTCCCCTCCCGGAGTCCGAGATGGCAGCCTCGCTGCCCCCACAAGTTCTTCCCCATCTCGATCTCCGGCGCTCGATTCGGGCGACCACCGGCTCTCACGGCAGCAGATAATCATGCGCATCCACTCCCTTCCCACAGCACCACCGGTGCGAGATCAACGGCCACCGCCCCGAATCATGTGCTCTGCTCTACGCCCGTGGCGGAGCACCTCTCACTCTCTCTGCCGTACTACTTGAGCGGACAGGTCGGTGAGGATCTCCAATGGCACCCCCGCGTAGTGGGCAGCCTGTTCGCATGCAGTATTGGTGCAGTGCCGCGCATATGTGCGTGCAGTGCAGTATGGCGTACAAGGTCGGGGTCGTGAGAGGCGGCGGATCCTGTTGTGATGGGGATGGGGTCGGGCCCGAGGACACGAGAGAACGCATGGTGGAGGTGCAGCGGCGCCCTTCGTCTGTCGACGGTAGAGGACGGGGCCGGGACGGTGAGGGGGCGACGACGGCGGCAGCAGCTGCTCGGGCTCGAGCAGACCTTGTCAAACGGGCCGGCCCGGCACGACACGGCACGGCCCGCCCATAAACGGGCCCAGCACGACATGACTCGTCCAGACACATTTAGTAAACGGGCCGTGCCGTACCAACCCGTGGGCTGCGCTTCTAGGCCCAGGCACGGTCTGATTACTAAACGGGCCGACACGTTAGCCCGTTTAGCATGCTGGGTTACACATTTTCAGCCTGTCGGGCATAGTTTTAGTCCTATTGGATTGTAATTTAAGTATATATATATTAAAAAAATCTGAAAATACATAAAAAAATAAACGGGTCGTGCCGTGCCGGCCCGCGTGTCCAGCCTCCAGACCCAGGCATGGCCCGAGGCGTGCCGCGTGCCAGGCCCAGCCCGTTTACGATCGTGTCGTGCCTGGCCCATGACAGGCCGTGCCGGCGTGCTCGCGGGCTGGCCTGGTTAGCCTGGTCCGTTTGGCCAGCTATAGGCTCGAGCGGATGAAAATATACGAGACAGAGAAAGGAGATTGTTGTAGGCATCTCACTTTGCTAGTCAGTTGCCCAGTCACTGGTCAACACGGTTAATAGCGTTTCAGATGGTCAAAACCTAGTGGAGGGTTGATTTTTAAACAGCATGGCAAGTTCGGGGTGTTTCAACCGCTTTCGTAGTTAAGGGTTGATTGTTAAACCGACTGGTTAGTTAGGGTTGTATTTTTTTTCGTTTTTATTTACTTCGCATATTAGATTTGATCAAAGTCAAGCTTTGTAAACTTTGACAAAGTTTATATACAAAAATATTAACATATACAATAACAAATCAATACCATTAGATTTATTATTGAATGTAGTTTCACATCATATATATTTGTTATGATAAATATTTATATTCATTTTTATAATTTGGTACTTTCACTTCAGTCAATTTGAATATGCAGAGTAATAAAAACGAAGGGAGTAATGTGGACTTTTTTCAAATATCTAAAACATCTTATGACAGAAGTGGTATTTAGTCTTTGGAGTCAGTCAGCGGGCTCGGTCAACCGTAGCTCGCAAAAGAAGGAGAAAAATTGTAGCGCCGTGCACGCGTCTCAGTGGTAGGCCATGTGGGGCTGTGGAGTTCATAAAACTGGGGCTACGTGTTCTTTGTGTGAGAGCATTTAGAGCATCTTCGGCCACGACTTGCAAATTCGGCCCCTCAAACGCCCGCGGTTCGTTTTGAATCCCTACTTTTTTATCCGTGCAGCAGCATCTTTCATATTTTTTCTCATATGTCCGGTCACTTGCACGTGATTGGTGGAGAAGAAGAGAGAGAAAGAAAAAAATGAATAAAGAAAGAGAAAAGGTGGTCCGGGGTGGGGTCACGTCCTACATGGCGGACTGACCGGGCGCGCCCGAGCGCGTCTGCGACCCCTCATATCGTCCTCATATTTGAGATGGATATGAGGGGTGCCGGTCAGTCCGGGCGTTTGAGATGGGTATGAGGGGTCCGTCTGGATCGATTTTTTGTGACCGGACAGTGACCGGGCGGCCTGCCCGGGCGTTTGAGGAGGGTATGAGGGGTCCGGCTGTAGATGCTCTTACAGCCGAATTTTGCAAATTCGGTCCCTCAAACGTCCGCGAACGTGTCTGGCGCGTTCACGGACACTGATCGGTCACGTCTTTAATAATGCATTCTACAACCGGACATCTTAAATTTCATATCTCAAATCCATATAAACCATGCAACTGCTACGTCGATGCATTACACACATCGTCCAACCACTCCATCACTACTAACATGCCATCGGACTATCAAAAATTGACATGTTTGGCTATGGTGGAGATCATCCACGGCTACCCTTGCCCTTCCCGGAGCCCTTGCCGTCCTTCTCGTCGAAGTACCAGTCGAAGACACATTACGGATCGACCCGGATCTGCTCGTCGCCGGAGCTGTCCTCGTCGGAGCTCACCTCCTTCTCCTTCTTCGGTGGCAGTCCGGCCATTTCACAGACCGCCCGACTCTGCTCTCGGGTGAGGGCGAGCGTGTTCCTCTGTTCCTCCGTTGCCATTTCTTCAAAATGCGGGTGCCGATGGCTTCCTCCTCTGCAGCCGCCCGTGCCGTCGCATGAACCGCCTCCGCCGCCGCCATTTCCTCCGCGAGACAGGCCTTGGCGGCCCTTATCCACTCCTTCCCATGGCGGGCAGCCCGTTCCCGGTAGGGCTCATAGTCTGTCGGACCGGTGATGGGGAAGGAGAGATTTTTCGGCCACCGGGACCGCGATGATCCCGCCCCAAAGGACCCGAGAGTCCGCTCAACTATGGAGTTGGCCGGACAGATCCCGACGTCGGCCGGGTGCTGTCCTCACGGGAGCGGCGGAGTGCAATGCGGACCGCCATTGCCTCCTCCAATCCGCAGGGGACGACCCCCCAGTCGACGGATCCGGACTGGTCGGAGTCAGATCGGCTGCCCTCCATGTCGGAGAAGGTTAGAGATCGCCGGAGGTAAGCTAGGGTGGCGGATGGGAGTGGAGGTGAGTGGAGTGAAGTGGCTAGGGTTTGGTCCGGCGAGTGGATGATGACGAATATATGTGGGGTCGATGCGGGCCAGACGGGCATGCCCGAGCGCGCCCGAGCGCCCCGATATCTGCCCCATATTTGGCCTGGATATGAGGGGTGATGGTCAGTTAGGCGTTTGAAGCCGGTTTGAAAGGCCCGATTGGGTCGAAATTTCATGACCGGTTAGCCGGGGGTATGAGAGGTTGTAGATGCTTTGACTGCACATTTTGGTGTGAGAGAATCTTGCACGAGCAGATGAGCTCCCTCCACTATCGCATTAGCTGCATTCCCACGAAAGAACTAAACAATGTTCTCTAGATCCACGCATTGGATTCTTTTTTTTTTTGTGTGTGTGTGTGTGTGTGGCGAAATACCTTCAGGAAAATGTTGACAAAGGTGGCAAATTACAGAAATTTGGGGTAAGGAAACCACATTTTCACTCATCTGACCAACTTAATTATACCATGCAAGTATGCAACCAATCAATTTTGCGCAAGCAGATCAGCATCCGGAACTCTTCCATGTTCTAATCAGGATTAAATAAACTATGAAATCAATCAATTCCGCCTCAAGTTAAGTAGTTGCAGCAAGTAGCCAATCAACACCATCCATCCTAGCCAGACCTGGCAGAGCTATTTCTACTTGACCAGCGGAGAGCCAAGTCTACACACCCCCAAGTCCCAACTACCACCGTCGCCCGTCCTCCGCCAGATCTCACCGCGCGCGCGATGGCCGCCGCCGTGCCCACCCTGGCCCTGCATCCGCATCTACAAGAACCGCGTGGAGCGCTACTTCGGGTCCGAGTTCGTCGCCGCCTCCGCCGACGCCGACGCCGCCATCGGGGTCGCCTCCCGCGACCGCGTCATCTCCCCGGAGGTCTCCGCGCGCCTCTACCTCCCACGCATCCTGATGGCCAGAGACGGATCTACCAGTTGCTGGCATCGTGATGGCCAGAGACGTATGTGACCGTAGGGCAGCGATGAGACTCGGACTGCAATATTTGGTGATTTTGAGGGAGCACGTGCAATATGTGTACACCCTCTCCACCTGTCCCCTTACTCCGATTTTTGTACCATCATAGGTCTATCTCACTTTCATGGAGACTTCCATCTTCACAATGGACCAGGAGACTAGGAGAGGGCACCTGCAAGCTGATGGCTCTATATGATTTCAAGTTCACTATTCTTTGTATTCCCCCTGATCCATATTAGTTGTCTCTCAAATGGGTGTATCTAGCATGATGCCACATACATTCATTTGAGCAACAAGATGCATTTACATTGTCTCGCATGCACCAAATGGTAGGCCAGGGTAACATTGAGCTCAAAGCACACCTCAACCAGATAGCTAGAAAAGCGAGCCTTCATCCTTTCCCTTCATTAGTTTCACGTCATGTAAATAAAATTTGATGTATCAAGCTAAGAGACGGCAAAGATAGCTCATGTTTGGTAATATTAGCAATGTGGTTGTGCGTTGCAACGGATCCAAAGTAGAGTAATACTTGTTCACAAACTTATAAAAGAACACTTTAGTTTTGATATACATATATCACTACAAATACATTGTGTTTCACTTAAAATATATTCCTTGCGCTGTTTTGATGAGGTGAGGGAGAGATGTGGTTGGTTTCAAGATACTATAGGGTTTTCTGTAAATTGGAGCAGAGAAGTAGACCATCGTTGCAAACATGCCACAACTTACCTCACAGTCGCTAGATGCAGATTTAATGGTCAGAAATGACGGATGGCACACACACCATAATCACCAACCAAGTCTTTTGAAGGAGTAGAGATAACATACATGGTAGATCGGTGCGGTACCTGCCTCACTACCAGAATAACCACCTATCCCGACGGCCTAAGGCCGTCGGCATAGGCCCAAAAGCCGTCAGCATACGGCTACGCCGACGGTGGCCGTCGGCGTACCTCCGTCGGCAACTCGAACGTCGGCGTACCCCCGGGCGGCCGTCGGCATACAAAAACCGTCGACATAGGCATGTACCCCGACGGCTTCCGTGTAGCCGTCGGCGTAGATACCCCCTCGGCAACGAATTGGGACAGACGGCCGTTGACGGCGAAGCCGTCCATTCAGACGTCGCCACGTGGCCGCTCCACGCAGCTCCCGGTGACCTTCTACGCCGACGGTTATGCCATCGGCATAGTGTTCTCTGTATCCCGACGGTCTAACCGTCAGCGTAGAAGGTCACCAGGAGCTGCGCACAGCGGCCACGTGGCCCACTACGCCGACGGCTAGGCCGTCGGCATACATAGAAACCTATCCCGACGGCATAACCGTCGGCATAGCTCAATTTAATTAATTAATTTTTTTTCAAAAAAAAAAATTTCAATTTTTTTTTTCAATTTTTTTGATTTGTTTTTAATTTTTTTCTGATTTTCACAATTTTGAATTATTTGACAATTTAATCTCTAATCACCTCTCCTCACTGCTTCGAAATTTAATCTCTATTCTCTAATCAGCACTCATTCCAAATCGTCTAACTTCTCGGCCGGTCACCCATCCTCTCACTACTCCATCCCCAGCACGCTTAACTTTCAGGTTCTATCTCTCCTAGTTTCCAAGTCTGCACTTGTTGTTTTCCTGACAATCTTAAGCTATCAATCTTGTTAACCCTTAGGTGTTGATGTCACATGATTTAATTTTTTGAATTCTAAACAATTATTAAAATAAACAAAATAAGTACTAATAATATTGAATTTCAATGAAAATAAAATAAGTAATAATATTATTTTATTAATTATTTTTGCCATTTATTCATTTAATATGACATAATTAATATCTTTAAATTTGTAAATCGAAATTCGACAAATAATATATCCATTATTATCAGAAAAATGTGAGGAATCCAAATATGACATCATTTATTTATTTTTAAATAAAATTAATTTTTAAAAATTTTAAAATTATTATTTTTTGATTTGAAATAAGCGGTAGTACCGCTCTGGGCACGGTAGTACCGCTCCAGCGGTAGTACCGCTCTGGACACGGCTAAGTGCCGCGCTACTTCCGCTCGGGGGTCCAGAAGTAATTTCTAAGCGGTAGTAGAGCGGTAGTGGAAGCGCGGTAGTACCGCTCAAGCGGTACTTCCGCTTATGGGAGCGGTACTACCGCTCTGGAGGGACAGGGCCGCACTCAGATGGCTCTAACTTTTGCATATGACCTCGGATTTAGACGATTTTTATATCAAAATCGACCGATTCGACGAGACGAAGACAATCCCTGTAGAACATTTTCTCATATGAGGTCGTCTTGGGGGCTTAATCAGGCGAATAGTGTTCTGGATACAAAATCTCAGTACTTCGAACACAACTTCGGCCTTAGAGATGAGATCGGATGGCTATGGCCCAAATATCAAAGTTTCTCCTTTCGACGATATGGAACTTTCTCACTTTGAGCACTTTTCCATTTGAGGCCTTCTTAATTATGTTTTTGACCATGCCAAAATCTGGTGCCAACAGAACTCTGAAAAGGTTGAAACTTGGCATGGTATCATCATTTCACCCACATAGCTTATGCTAAAAAGTTGAGAGGGTTACGGCAAAAACTGGATGCACTTCGTGTACAAACTGGACCATCTGATTCGAAGTATCAAGCTTTCGGACGAAAACTCGTCTGTTACAAAGGCATTTCATTTTTTTTAACTTATTTCAACTCCAGACTTTTTGTGCATTCAATATGCACCATTCAAAGCCACATCCTCAAATTTCAACCCTTTCTAACTTCATTTGCTATTTTTCATGCATTTAATGATTTTTTTTGAGCTAAATGACCCTAAAATTGAAAAGCACTACAAATGAACTCTGAAAAGGTTGAAACTTGGCATGGTATCATCATTTCACCCACATAGCTTATGCTAAAAGTTGAGAGGGTTACGGCAAAAATTGGATGCACTTCGTGTACAAACTGGACCATCTGATTCGAAGTATCAAGCTTTCGGACGAAAACTCGTCTCTTACAAAGGCATTTCATTTTTTTAACTTATTTCAACTCCAGACTTTTTGTGCATTCAATATGCACCATTCAAAGCCACATCCTCAAATTTCAACCCTTTCTAACTTCATTTGCTATTTTTCATGCATTTAATGATTTTTTTTAGCTAAATGACCCTGAAATTAAAATCCTAATTTAAATTATTCTAAAAATAACCAAATAAATCTTACTGTGACAACAATCTAACACGTGACTAGGAGCAAAAAGAATTAAATTAAAAACTATTTGTAAACTCAAGTTATTCACAATCTAGGGTTTGAAGCAAATTTGCAAATTTAAACCATTCAAATTTGAAAACCAATGGCACAAACAGAAACTAGACAAAATTTTGAATCTAATGCAAAAAGAATCACTCAAAAACATCAAATATCTTAAAAGATATAAGCAATTTAAAACAGAAACTAAAGACAGAAAACAAATGTAAAATTGACCGGGCTATGCCGACGGCATAGCCGTCGGCATAGCTCTATTTAATTAATTTTTTTAAACAAAAAATTATAAAAAAACGAATTTTTTTTTTTAAAAAATGACCGTAGATATGCCGACGGCATAGCTCCCTGCCACGTCAGCGATCCGCGGCACCGTGGGGCCGGAGATATGCCGATGGCATAACCGTCGGCATAGCTCCGGGCCCACGGTGCCGCGGATCGCTGATGTGGCGGCAGATAGGTATGCCGACGGCCGACGTTAGGGCCGTCGGCATACGTATGACGGCGTCAACCGGCTGTTAAAACCGGGGCGGCCGGGCCCACACATATGCCGATGGTCGGGCTACGCCGACGGCCACTGTCGGCATAGTCAGAGATATGCCGACGGCCTCCCTATGCCGACGGCCACCGTCGGCATAGACGGAGGTATGCCGACGGCCGGGTACGCCGACGGCTGGCTCTAGGCCGTCGGCATACCGCCGTCTATGCCGACGGTGGCCGTCGGCATAGATAAGGCCGTCGGCGTCGACGTCAATTCTGGTAGTGCCTACTCAAAAGAATAATACTTGACCAACAATCTACCATGAACTCTTCATGCAAAAGAGGGTACACCGCGGAAGCTGCGAACTAGAACCAGTAAATTTGTGATCGGTCGATCCATCACTTTCTCACCCAACTCCACCTTCTTATCATGTCCTTGGTATCCGTCCATCGATCGATGTATCCCTCCATTTATATTTAAAGGTACAAGACTTATCGTGTTCATTCATCAATCGAGGGGGATGGTACAAACAAGTTTGCGCATTCTAAGGCAAGAACTACAAATAACAAAATCCTACTCTCCCGACATACTACTACACACATGTTTCTTCCCCTGGCGACCCAGCTTTCCACATCGCTTTGAATCCATACTCCGTCGATACTGGTGGCGCCGCCACTGCTTATATCTTTGGCACATGAGTTCAGCGTAGCGGCTTATTGCAAGGGCATATGAGAAAAATCAATTTCATATTTTGAGAATGGTTGGCACCGGGAGAAATCTAGTAGGAAGCAGGATGGCATCATGTAACTAGGATCATTCTCATTGGCGGTTTCAGGCCCCAGGCAGTGGACTGTAGCAGTCCCAGTGCTACAGTACGAAGCCTGCCTGGGACTTGGCCCAGTTCGCCTGGGCCTTGGCCCAATCCTAGGTCCGCCACTGATCATTCTAAGACCTCTGGTAATTACTTTGTACACCTGGGATTTTGAGCTCCTGAACAAAATTATAGGAAGGAGAAAAAGTTGATCTTTGATATTCCATCCGTTCATAAATATAAGATGGTCTAATTTTTTATTTCAGATTATTTTAGTTTGTCTTTTCGTCCATTTCAGTCTGCATGTAATTCATATTGAAATGTCTAAAACATTTTAGGATTGTGAACGGTCGGAGTAGTATTTAGTCTTTTGGAGTCGGTCAGCTGGGTCGGTCAAACGTGGCTCGCAAAAGAAGAAGAAAAATCTGTAGCGCTGTGCACGAGTTTCAGTGGCAGGCCATCTGGGGCTGTGGGAGTTCATTCAACAGACAAAAGGGGCGACGTGTTCTTGTTTGACTCTTCATATGTTGGTGAGTTGAGAGGCAGAGCATATACTCGTGTGTAAAAGAATCTTGCACGAGCGGATGAGCTCCCACCACTATCGCATTTGCTGCATTCCCACGAAACAACTAAACAATGTTCTCTAGATCCACGCATTAGCTTCGAGGTTTGCTTTGTTTTTTGTGGCAAATTGCATCCATTTTGGGCTAAAAAACACCATTTTTCACACATTTGACCAACTTAATTAATTATACTACGCAACCAATCAATTTTGGGCAAGCAGATCAGGGTCCAGAACTCTTCTTGCCGCAAAAAATAAAGAAAAATCACAACTCTTCCATGTTCTACTACTAATCAGGATTAATTAATTAAACTATGGACCCAATCAATTCCGCCTCAAGTTAAGTAGTTGAGTTGCAGCAAGTAGCCAATCAACACCATCCATCCCATTCCCAGCTAGGCGCTGGCAGAGCCATTTCTCCGGGTGTGTTTGGTAGCATTCCCAACCTAGCATGGTTGTTCCCCTCTCATACATGCTGAGTGTAGACATGCTGAGTACATGCATTTGATGTTGTTTGGTAGCGATGTATGTGCTAAGACATGTTAAGTTGAGACTTTGTTTGGCAGCTTGTAATCGGTATTTTCAAATAAGTGAAAAAAATGTAAAAAAAAAATTGAAACATGGAAAAAAATAACATTTTTTGAAAATTTAAACAGATTTTGCAATTCTGAAGTTTTTTTGAAAATTTAAACAAATTTTTAAAGATTGATATTTTTTAAAATTTTAAACAAATTTTGAAAATCTGAACATTTTTTGAAAAAACAAAAATTTAAAAATTCCAAACATTTTTTAAAAATTTAAACAAAATTGAATTTCTGTACATTTTTGAAAATTTCAACATATTTTGAAAATCTGGACATTTTTGAAAATTTGAACAAATTTTGAAAATCTGAATAATTTTTGGTATTCCGAACATTTCTGAAAATTATATTGTGTTTTAGAAATCCAGAACATTATTTGAAACACATTGTCGCTCGCTTCGCTCATGCATGTTGACCAGCGAACAGCTATTGGGGTGTTCTCTCTTCATGCATGCTAAGAGGGTATTTGGGATGAGGTCGTGCATGCTGAGGAGGCCCCGTGCAGGCTACCAAACACCCAAAAGTGGGTCGGGGAGGAAACTGTTGAGCTCATGCACCCTCCGTGCACTCTACCAAACACACCCTACCTGACCAAAGCAAAGCAAAAGTCTACACATCCCCCTCGACCTCAACCCCAAGTCCCAACTACCACCGTCGCCCGTCCCCCTCCAGATCTCGCCCGCGCGCGCGATGGCCGCCTCCGCGCCCACCCCGGCCCCGCCGCCCGCGGCCGGCGACGAGATCGTCTACGAGTCCATGCCCTGCATCCGCATCTACAAGAACCGCGTGGAGCGCTACTTCGGCTCCGAGTTCGTCGCCGCCTCCGCCGACCCCGACGCCGCCTCCGGGGTCGCCTCCCGCGACCGCGTCATCTCCCCCGAGGTCTCCGCGCGCCTCTACCTCCCCCGCATCGACCTCGACAAGCCCGCCAAGCTCCCCGTCCTCGTCTACTACCACGGCGGCGGCTTCTGCCTCGGCTCCGCCTTCAACCCCACCTTCCACGCCTACTTCAACAACCTCGCCGCGCTCGCCGGCGTCCTCGTCGTCTCCGTCGAGTACCGCCTCGCGCCCGAGCACCCCGTCCCCGCCGCCTACGCCGACTCCTGGGACGCGCTCGCCTGGGTCGTCTCCCACGCCGCCCCCGCCCCCGCCGCCGCCGCTGGCTTTGAGCCCTGGCTCGCCCACCACGCCAACTTCGCCCGCCTCTACCTCGGCGGCGAGAGCGCCGGCGCCAACATCGCGCACCACGTGGCGATGCAGGCGGGCGCAGAGGGCCTGGCCCACGGCGCCACCATCCACGGCCTCCTCATGATCCACCCCTACTTCCTCGGCACCGACAAGGTGGCCTCCGACGACCTGGACCCGGCGGCGCGGGAGAGCCTGGCCAGCCTGTGGCGCGTCATGTGCCCGACCACCACCGGGGAGGACGACCCGCTCATCAACCCGTTCGTGGACGGCGCGCCGGGGCTCGACGCCCTGGCCTGCAGGCGCGTGCTGGTGTGCATCGGCGAGGGCGACGTGCTCCGCGACCGCGGCCGCGCCTACTACGACCGGCTCAGGGCCAGCGGGTGGGGCGGCGAGGCGGACATCTGGCAGGCGCCGGGGAAGGGGCACACCTTCCACCTCCTCGAGCCTCTCTGCCCAGAGGCCGTCGCCCAGGACAAGGTCATCGCCGAGTTCCTCAACCATTGATTGCGTCGTCTCTTCACCATGTATACTCAGGAAATCGGGAAATAAGTGTGGCTTCATCGTTCAGTTTCAGTTCGTGGATGCTGCTTTAACATTTCGGGTTCAGAATTCAGATTTGTGTTGGTGCTGTTTGCCCATTGTTCAGAATTCAGGTATTGGGTTTACGGACGGAAGGGGATCGCCATTGTCTGTGGCAATGGATGCTGTATCAGGATTGTTGGAGGATATATGGTACATTCATAGTTTCATACAGAGATGATACTAGTATACTTGTTGTATTGGACCCAATGTCTTCTTTGCATTATATGTACTTGGGTGTTCAAAGTTCAGGAATTCTTTCTCTTCGCTAATTTTATTTATACATGCACGGGTTTCTGAAATTGCTGCTTGCTTGTTTGGCACTAGCCGCTTTGCTGCAACAGTGTCAAGTTCATCCTGTCACCTTGTCTACGGTGAAAGGGGAATCGCCATTGTTGTAGGCATGGGCACTGTATCAGAATTGTTGAGGATGGTACTGTCATAGTTTCATACAGATGATGATAGTATGCTTGTTGGATTGGTGATCAGAATTCTTTGCATTATACTCCCTCCGTCTCGAAATAAGTGTCTTGAGTCTAGTACAACTTTGTACTCCCTCTGTTCACTTTTATAAGGCCTTGTAGACATTTCAGACACAGTGCAAAACAACTCAATTTGAGTTGTCTGAGACGACTTATAAAAGAACGGAGGGAGTACTAAAGTTAGTACAAAATTAAGACACTTATTTTGGATGGAGCGAGTACATACTTAGGAGTTCAATGTTCAGGAATTATTTTCTATTCACTAATTTTATTTATAGCTGTACAGTTTTCTGAAACTGCCGCTTCCCTGTTTAGTAGTACTATCTAGAGTTGAAAGCTCATTTCAAGTTCATTTGCTTGAACCGCTAAAAAAAAAAGTTATGTCTCCAAGTTGCATTTCCTCTGCTTAGCTAGCTGGCTTCACATGGAAATATACCTTTGCTTAGCTGTTGGTTGTCATTTGATTGGTAATAATCCCTCTTGTCTTCCATGTTGCACCATGAGTTGGTGACCATGTTGTGCTCGGTTCCGCAAGTCAATGGTTCAGCTTATTCTCTCATTCTCACTTTTAGCCATAAACATTGCAAGATGTATAAAACAATTCTCTTTAGCTTCAGTTACTTTAGCCAACTCTTCAACTCTAGTTTCTATAGCAACGTAGTGGCTCTCACAATATTGTTAAGGTGCGTTATTTTACTACGCTTTATGGTTTCCTCCAATCAGCATCGTAAGGTTTCAAGGCATAGATGTCCAATACGAAGAATGCACCATGGATGATTGTCAGCAAAACCGTGAGTAAGTGATCTTTTCAGCTTTGCCAGAAAACTTCTGTTTGTGCAATATCACGCACGCAAGTATCAATTCGGCCCAGACATGCAAATAGATCTGTTGTTCCATTTGCCACCCACTAATGTATCAACCTCCAAGGTTTTGAACTGGGTTCCATTTGCCACCCACTAATGTATCAACAAAACTAAAAACTAAAAGCAACATCTATTTTGATCAACTGCCTGAAGCCCGCGAGACAATGTACATGCATCTTGTGTTGGTTCATCTTATTATTTTTGTTGTTGAGAAATTCATCTTAGTAGTTGAGTATAGGTATGGATGCAACATCAGTATCAGGTGAGAGCATAATGGCAAGCTGCGAGGGAATAGCGTGTACGCACGCTAGGCGGAGCAGCCTCACATGTTGGTGGCGATGACTTTTTGATATACATAGTTGTGTTGGATGGATATTGAGCCGTATTGGTGGTAGAAAGGAAACATATCAAGTTTTCTTGACAATGACTTAATTTGTCGCATGCCAAATTTTCTTACACAAGTGAGTTTTGGGAAATCCTGCCTAGAAATAAGTAGGTTACATTTCCTAACCGTCGCATTATTTTATAGAGAACTGATTAATTATAGATTGACAATCCATTGACGATGAAGAACGCACCATCAAGTTTTTAATAAAAGCGCAGAAATCTGTTAGGTCAAGAATATAAACTACATACCATTGACCATGAATATCCCTGAACATGAAAGCCCTCTTTTCCCACCTTGCATTCATAACTCGCACTCTTTCTTCCATGTCATATTTTTGTAACAAGGCAAAAGATTTGTCATTTCATTGATTAAGAAGGAGGTTTCAAACAAGAGCCGCAAAGCGGCAAAACAAAGGTCTACTCTCGTGGCATTACAACATTCATCTGCTTCACACCCGCCATCGCCCACAAAGACACCTCCTCTTTGACCTTACATATTAGAACCATGGAAGGGATGGCCGTGTGTCGGAAGACCCTTGAGTTACACTCCGTCCATATCTCCCATTAGATGAGCATCATCAGCGAGGCGAGCGCCTTAGGTGTGTCAAGACGAATCTGAAGGTTGTCGTTCCACCATGCTCTCACAGATGCCCATGTCTGCCAAGCCGCCGTACAAACGTTATGCATGCCAAGTCACGGAAGGATATGGTTCCAAATGCGGGTGGTGTAGCGGCATTGGAAGAGGAGATGGGCAGCCGACTCCTGACATTGCCTGCAAAGTGGGCAGAGGCCACAGTTTGGCCAACCGCGATGTATTAGACGATCCGATGTCCAAATCCTGTTCTGAAGGACTAGCCAAGCGAAGAATTTGCATCGAGGGGGGGGGGGGGGAGACCCTCCACACAGAGTGGACAAGATCAGATGAAGTTAGTCGCTCAAATTGTGCTCTGTAGGCCCAGGATGTCGAATATTTCCAAATGATGGACTCTTCTATGTCATCATTCAGAGCAATCATGGAAATCTTCTCCTAGAGGTCAGAAAAATTGCTGAACATGTGCAAGTGATAGGCCATTGGAGGTGTCAATGAGGGAGATCCATTTGTTGTTGTTAAGGGCCTACTGGACGGAGGAGTCCTTTTGGCGGGAGATGGCAAAGACACTTGGTGCAATATCACGAGGGCACAAACCATGCAGCCATGGCGAGGTCCAAAACCTTGCCGTGCGTCCGTTGCCCACTGTGACCGTTGTGGCAGCCGCAAAAAATTTGCGGTCGTCCTCGGAGCATGGAGATCCCATGCCTAGCCATGGCTTGCTTTTGTCCACCCACTCGAACCATAGCCATCGGAGGCGGAGTGCCTTAGCGAATTTGTCCAAGTTGAGCATACCCAATCCGCCAAATTGTTTAGGCTTACAGACTAGGCCCCAGTTGATCTTGCATTTTCCTCCCGAAACATTGTCAGTGCCTGCCCAAAGGTAAGCACCACTAGTAGAAAAAGGCCCATTAGTCCCGGTTCCAGAGGGGCTTTAGTCCCGGTTCTGGAACCGGGACTAAAGGGTTGGGACTAAAGCCCAAAACCTTTAGTCCCGGTTCGCTTACGAACCGGGACCAAAGGGGCTCCACGTGGCCGCTGTGGGGAGCCCACGCAGGAGGACCTTTAGTCCCGGTTGGTAACACCAACCGGGACTAAAGGAGCTCCACGTGGCCGCTTCGCAGCACTCAGGCAGGAGGACCTTTAGTCCCGGTTGGTAACACCAACCGGGACCAAAAGGCGCTGGGGTTTTTGTTTTTTTTAAAGGGGGGGTTTAGGGGTTTTGGAGGGTTTAGGGGTTTCATATTGTGTTAGCTAGCTAATAGAGAGAAGTGACCTCTCTTTCGCCGTGCTTGGTTGACGCTAGCTACTACATATAGAGAGAACTCGACGCTAGCTAGTAAGCAAATGAAGGAAACCATTAATTACACAAGATCGTCATGAACATATACAGAGAGAAGTGACCTCTCTTTCTCCGTGCTTGTTCGAACAACAAGTTTTCGTAAATCTATCCGACGCTACTACATATATACAATATAACATCCCTGACATCATCAAGCGCCAAACTCTCATTGAATTTCCGCATGGTATTCTCCCTTTTCATGTATGACGTGGTCAAGAAAGAATCCCGCCAATTCCTCTTGAATTGCTCGTATGCGATCATGTGGTAGGAGTTCATCCCGCATCTGCCAGATCTAATTTAAAGAAGGGGGTCAATACATATATATGAATGAAACTCAACACAATTGATGGTAATAAAAAAAAATTGTGAATATTATTTACATACTTCAAATTGTTCTTCAGATCTGCCCCGCTCAGAGGTCCTGTGGCGAATGTACTCGCAAACGTAGTATCCACATAAATTATTCCCGGGTTCCTGCCACAAGAACTTTACGAGAAAAGAGTTCAATCAAACTGATAATCAAACACGATAATGGTATTGATGAAACTGGAATCAATGAGAGATGCGCGGAACTAGCTAGTACTACTTACGTTGGGGTGTGTAAATCGCAGCTCGTTCTTCAGACCCGGAACCTGTCCGGTGAACTGT
This sequence comes from Elymus sibiricus, assembly GCA_039707655.1. Lineage (NCBI taxonomy): Eukaryota > Viridiplantae > Streptophyta > Magnoliopsida > Poales > Poaceae > Elymus > Elymus sibiricus. Next base: position 442,596,058 of record CM077671.1, read on the forward strand.
TTCCAAACCCTGCCAGGCAAAGAAAATGATTACTTGATATCAGGAAATGAACGAAAGTTGTCGATATGGTCCCGGTATTGATTGAACTTACTTCTGGAGCATTGCAGTCATGTCCGCATAATCCTTGGGATCTTTACGTCTCGAGTCAAAGACAGTTACTACTCCCTCGTCAAGCTTAATGGATAGCAGAATATAGTGGAAACTGCGCACGCATAACTCATCAATTACAGTACTTAACCTCGAGTAAGCGAAACCGAATATGCACAAGACAGTAACACTCACTTGAAGTTGTAAGGAAAAAGTATTTCCCTTTTGTTTTGATGTCGAAGGAACGCTTTTAGCAAGTTTTCCTCGGTATCTTTAACTCTTTCTTGTACCGCCCATTCATTTACGGTATTTGGGCTAATGAACCCAATGTCATAGATTTGTCTTTTTTTGCATTCGACGATCTTCAATCTGCATAATATAGTGAGGATAATTATATATACATGCAATGAACGAGCTGAGCTAGAGACTTAATTACAGAAGTAATACTTACAGACAGTAGCAAGTCATGATTTGTTTGTCGAGGGCCTTTTGATTGAATAACTGAAATAACTCCACAAATTCAACAGGCATCAGGTCGACTCCAATGAGGTCGTGCTCATCTTTAATTCTCACCAGCAAACTATCGGACCCATTCTTCCTGCAGGTTTCCAAGTACCACTCATGCAATTTGTACATCATCGTTGTTAGAGGAGGATGGTCAGGTTTGACGAGAGGCTTCCCGTGCACGTATTTATATTCTTCTTTTGGTACCTCAGCCATTTCAAAAATTACATCATCCCCCAAGTAATCACCAGGATTGGTACCGAGCACCATCCCCGGATGATTAGCCACGATATCGCTAGACACCTTGAGCGGGGGGCACGATTTCTTCTCCTGTTCGCCGAGCTGGGGAATTGTTTTCCCACTTCTTCGTTCTGCTAACCTTGCATCACTAGAAGTACTTCCCGACCGCCGCGCTTCATCATATGTCTTTTGAATAATGCGGTCATAGTTGGATTGCGGCGGAGGCGGTGGTGGTCGCTTCAGGGCATCGATAGTGCGCTTCACTTTCACCGGATCTATTGTTTCCTTCGGAGGTGGAGTTTTCTTTGCAAAATGGGCCCTCACTTGGGCACGAACTATGTCCTCGTTTTCCTGCTCGGTCCTCTAATATGGTAACTTTTCCAGAGGCTTGAGAGATGGACCGTATCTGAATTGCCTCCCGCCTCTGCTTGTACTGCTAGCCGCCGGAGCGGCGGCGTCTCTGTTCCGTCGTTGCTGACGAGGCTGAGAAGGAGGCGGAGTGCTCCGACGCGCCGGAGGAGCCGGACCGGCAGCGTCTGTCTTCCGCCGTTGCCGACGAGGCGGAGGAGGAGGCGGACTGCTCCGACGCGCCGGAGTAGGCGAAGGAGGAGGCGGAGTGCCCTCACGCGTCGGAGGAGCCGGAGAAGGAGGCGGAGTGCCCTGATCACTCGCCGGAGGAGGAGGAGGAGGAGGAGGCGGAGTGCCCTGACTCGCCGGAGGAGGAGGAGGAGGCGGAGGCTTCCAGTTTGGAAGCTTGATGTACTCCTTCTGCCATAGACATGTACTCCTCAGAGCACGAACCAGCTGATTCTCCCCTTCACCTGTAGAGTGGTTAAGCTCGAGCTCCTCAAATCCCTGCATTACTTCATCCACCATCACAACAGCATAGCCATGTGGAATCGGAAGGCAGTGAAAGTTGGCATGGTATCATCATTTCACCCACATAGCATGTGCTAAAAAGTTGAGAGGGTTACGGCAAAAACTGGATGCACTTCGTGTACAAAATGGACAATCTCTTTCGAAGTATCAGGGTTTCGGACGAAAACTCATCTGTTACAAAGGGATTTCATTTTTTTGAACTTATTTGAACTCCAGACTTTTTGTGTGTTCAAAATGCACCATTCAAAGCCACATCATCAATTTTCAACCCTTTCTGACTTCATTTCCTATTTTTCATGCATTTAATGATTTTTTTAAGCTAAATGACCCTGAAATTGAAAAGCACTACAAATGAACTCTGAACTTTCATGCATTTACTGATATAGTTGTGGAGAGAAAGTCTTCACTTTTTCTTCGCTTGTGTCCTTTGCTTATTGCGCCGTAACCATGGATAATCTTCATCGTTTAACAGGGTGCTTGGGTCAGACTTGACTTTGAAGGGAGGAATTTCATGAAACTTTTCATAATCTTCAGACATGTCTGTCTTGCCCTCCAATCCCACGATGTCTCTTTTTCCTGAAAGAACTATGTGGCGCTTTGGCTCATCGTATGATGTATTCGCTTCCTTATCTTTTCTTTTTCTCGGTTTGGTAGACATGTCCTTCACATAGAAAACCTGCGCCACATCATTGGCTAGGACGAATGGTTCGTCTGTGTACCCAAGATTGTTCAGATCCACTGTTGTCATTCCGTACTGTGGGTCTACCTGTACCCCGCCTCCTGACAGATTGACCCATTTGCACTGAAACAAAGGGACCTTGAAATCATGTCCATAGTCAAGTTCCCATATGTCCACTATGTAACCATAATATGTGTCCTTTCCCCTCTTGGTTGCTGCATCAAAGCGGACACCGCTGTTTTGGTTGGTGCTCTTTTGATCTTGGGCGATCGTGTAAAATGTATTCCCATTTATCTCATACCCTTTGTAAGTCAATACAGTCGAAGATGGTCCCCTGGCCAACGAGTACAGCTCATCAGAAACAGTGTTGTCACCCATGAGAGGTGTTTGCAACCAACTGCCGAAAGTCCTGATGTGTTCATATGTAATCCAGTCGTCACACTGCTCCGGGTGTTTGGAGCGCAGAATATTCTTGTGTTCATCGACATACGGGGTCACCAAGGTAGAATTCTGTAGAACTGTGTAGTGTGCTTGAGACCAAGAATGCCCGTCCCTACATATTATTGAGTCCGCTCCTAGCGTGCCTTTTCCAGTCAGTCTCCCCTCATACCGCGATTGAGGAAGACCAATCTTCTTAAGGTCAGGAATGAAGTCAACACAAAACCCAATGACATCCTCTGTTTGATGGCCCATGGAGATGCTTGCTTCTGGCCTAGCGCGGTTACGAACATATTTCTTTAAGACTCCCATGAACCTCTCAAAGGCACTACTGGAATCAGCAACTTTGCCGTCTGCCATGGCTGACGGCAAAGGCATGCATTGCGGACGGCAAAGGTCTTTGCCGTCAGCCAGCAAACGGCAAACAGTCCGGCTGAACAAGGTCCGGCAAAGGGCACTTTGCCGTCTGCTGGCAGACGGCAAAGAAGCAAAGTTCTTTGCCGTCTGCTGGCGGACGGCAAAGAGGTGAGTGTCTTTGCCGTCTGCCGAGCAACCTACAGACGGCGAAGCGAGCATCTTTGCCGTCAGCCGAGGTACAACAGACGGCAAAGAATGGGATTAAAATTAAAAAAATAAAAATAACGCGGTACAGAAGCCACGCCGCCGTTCGTCATTCGTGTCTGTCCGTTTCGTGTTTGTGTCCAGTTCATGTCCGTCCGTTCATCATTAGTTTCATGTTTGTTGGTCGTGTCCACAGCAGCAATCGGAGCCGAACGGAGGACACTGGCCGCCCTGTCCGCGCCGGCCGTGCCCTGCTCGCGCCGCCTGCCCGCGCCCTGCTACCGCCGCCAGCCTGCGCGTCGCTCGCAGCGGCCTCCCGCGCCGGCCGCCCTGCCCGCACAGGCCCGCAGCGGCCGTGCCCTGCTCGCGCCGTCCGCCCCGGTGGTTCCTGGAGAGAGAGGATTTAGAGAGGGGCCAGAGTAGAGGAAGGGGAGGCCGGGGGCCTGCCGGTGCCGGCAGAGGGTTCGCTGGCCGGAGGACTAAGACTGGTGACCGGCGAGTGGATCGGACCTTGTGGCGCGTTGCAGCGGGAGAAGAAGGGAGCTGAAGGAGGCAGAGCAGAGGAAGGGGAGGCCGGAGGTCTGCCGGCGGTGGCGGAGGGTTCGCCGGCCGGAGGACCCGCGGCTGGTGGCTCCGGTGAGAGGACCGGGACGCGGGCGAGCTGGTTGCGCCGACGAGAGATAGAGACACAGAGAACGTGGGGTGGGGTGGATAAGGGACGAGGGAGAGGGCCCTGTGCACGATGGCTTGTCTGTGCGATGCGTGGTTGGGGTGGATGCCCCTGCCATGTCATCGATCCAGGGGAAAAAGGTTCCAACCAATAGGAAATCAGCAGAAGATTTGTGTTTGTTCATCCTATTTCTTTTGATAAAATAGACATGCAAAAATTTAGTAAATTTTCTTAAACTTTTTCCACGTCTTCTAGGACTTATAAACCAATACCGTGCCAAATTTCATATTCTTTTGACCTTGTTTAGATTTTCAAAAAAATCAAAAGGTTGATACATCTGTGTGTTATGCCTTTTCTTTGCGGTGCGGGAGAGAGAGGGGGGAGAGAGAGAGGGGTGGGGCCGGGCGGAGAGAGAGGGGAGAGAGAGGAGGTGGGGGCAACGGCTTTTTTTTTACCCGAAAAAAAAAGATAGACCCACCTCTTTGCCGTCTGCCAGCAGATGGCAAACTTCTTTGCCGTCTGCTAGCAGACGGCAAAGGAGGGACATTGCCGTCTGCTAGCAGACGGCAAAGAAGTTGACCTCTTTGCCGCCTGCTAGCAGACGGCAAAGAAGTTGACCTAGCCACCGGACCCCACCCCACCTCTTTGCCGTCTGCTGACGGACGGCAAAGTTTCTTTGCCGTCCGCTAGCAGACGGCAAAGAGGTGGCTGATGGCAAAGAGCTTCTTTGCCGTCAGCTAGTTCTTTGCCGTCTGTTTTCTGGAAACGGATGGCAAAGAGCTTCTTTGCCGTCCGCCAGCTGACGGCAAAGAACTGGCTGACGGCAAATTTGCTGATTCCAGTAGTGAGGGGAACATATTGTGTAGAAATACAGGGCCCAGAACGACAATCTCGTCGACTAGATCAACTAGGACGTGCGTCATGATATTGAAGAAGGACGGTGGGAACACCAGCTCGAAACTAACAAGACATTGCACCAAATCACTCCTTAACCTTGGCAGGATTTCTGGATCGATCACCTTCTGAGAGATTGCATTGAGGAATGCACATAGCTTCACAATGGCTAATCGAACGTTTTCCGGTAGAAGCCCCCTCAATGCAACCGGAAGCAGTTGCGTCATAATCACGTGGCAGTCATGAGACTTTAGATTCTGGAACTTTTTCTCTGCCATATTTATTATTCCCTTTATATTCGACGAGAAGCCAGACGGGACCTTCATACTGAGCAGGCATTCAAAGAAGATTTCCTTCTCTTCTTTGGTAAGAGCGTAGCTGGCAGGACCTTCATACTGCTTTGGATGCATGCCGTCTTTTTCATGCACACGTTGCTGTTCCTCCCGTACCTCCGGTGTATCTTTTGTCTTCCCATACACTCCCAAGAAGCCTAGCAGGTTCACGCAAAGATTCTTCGTCACGTGCATCACGTCGATTGCAGAGCGGACCTCTAGGTCTTTCCAATAGGGTAGGTCCCAAAATATAGATTTCTTCTTCCACATGGGTGCGCGTCCCGCATCGTCAGTCGGAACAGATAGTCCGCCAGGACCCTTTCCAAAGATTACTTGTAAATCATTGACCATATCAAGTATGTGATCACCAGTACGGAGGGCGGGCTTCTTCCGGTGATCTGCCTCACCTTTGAAATGCTTTCCTTTCTTTCGACATTGATGGTTGGTCGGAAGAAATCGACGATGCCCCAGGTACACATTCTTCCTGCATTTGTCCAAATATATACTGTCGGTGTCATCTAAACAGTGTGTGCATGCGTGGTATCCCTTGTTTGTCTGTCCTGAAAGGTTACTGAGAGCAGGCCAATCGTTGATGGTTACAAACAGCAACGCATGTAGGTCAAATTCCCCTGTTTGTGCTCATCCCACACACGTACACCTTCTCCATTCCACAGCTGTAAAAGTTCTTCAACTAATGGCCTTAGGTACACATCAATGTCGTTGCCGGGTTGCTTAGGGCCTTGGATAAGCACTGGCATCATAATGAACTTCCGCTTCATGCACAACCAAGGAGGAAGGTTATAGATACATAGAGTCACGGGCCAGGTGCTATGATTGCTGCTCTGCTCCCCAAAAGGATTAATGCCATCTGCACTTAAACCAAACCATACGTTCCTTGCGTCACCTGCAAAGTCCCCCCACCTTCTCTCGATTTTTCTCCACTGCGACCCGTCAGCGGGTGCTCTCAAGTTCCTGTCTTTCTTACGGTCTTCTTTGTGCCATCGCATCAACTTGGCATGCTCTTTGTTTCTGAACAGACGTTTCAGCCGTGGTATTATAGGAGCATACCACATCACCTTGGCGGGAACCCTCTTCCTGGGGCGCTCGCCCTCAACATCACCAGGGTCATCTCGTCTGATCTTATACCGCAATGCACCGCATACCGGGCATGCGTTCAAATCCTCGTACTCACCGCGGTAGAGGATGCAGTCATTAGGGCATGCATGTATCTTCTGCACCTCCAATCCTAGAGGGCATAGAACCTTCTTTGCTTCGTACGTACCGTCGGGCAATTCGTTATCCTTTGGAAGCTTCTTCTTCATTATTTTCAGTAGCGAACTAAATCCCTTGTCAGATACACCATTGTCTGCCTTCCATTGCAGCAATTCCAGTGTGGTACCGAGTTTTGTGTTGTCATCTTCGCAATTTGGGTACAACCCTTTTTTGTGATCCTCTAACATGCGATCGAACTTCAACTTCTCCCTTTCACTTTCGCATTCTCTCTGTGCATCAACAATGACCCGGCGAAGATCATCATCGGGCACATCGTCTGGTTCCTCTTGATCTTCAGCTTCCCCCATTGCAGCATCACCGTATTCAGGGGGCGGGTAGTTGTCATCATCCTCTTCTTCTTCGTTGTCTTCCATCATAACCCCTCTTTCTCCGTGCTTGGTCCAAACATTATAGTGTGGCATAAAACCCTTCTCAAGCAGGTGGAAGTGAAGGGTTTTAGAGTTGGAGAAAGCCTTCGTATTCTCACAGACAGTACATGGACAATGCATAAAACCATTCTGCTTGTTTGCCTCAGCCGCTTCGAGAAAATTATGCAGGCCCTTAATATACTCAGAGGTGCGTCGGTCACCGTACATCCATTGCCGGTTCATCTGCGTGCGTTATATAGTTCTCATTATTGAACAACATATAACTCTCTAGAGCATCTAATTAAAACATACAAGTAAGAACTTTTTTCTTTTAGAAAGAAGATAAGAAGAAGAGGCTAACCACGGTGGTGCCGGCGCCGAGATGGGCGCGGGCGATCGACGGCGGTGAGGACGGGGACGGGACAGGACGGACCGCCAAACCTAGACAAATCTTGAGGAAAATGGAGCTTGGACAAGGAGCTTCGAGAGGAGAAAGCTTAAGTGTGGCTCGGGCATTTCATCGAACACCTCATGTGCATAGGAGGTGAGCTAAAAGCTCTCCCACGGCCGGGCAAAAAAACAGAGCAGTGCATTGCTCTGCTCGCGGGCAGGGGCTATATATAGGCCAACCATTGGTCCCGGTTTGTGGCTGGAACCGGGACTAAAGGACCCCATTTGGTCCCGGTTCCAGCCACAAACCGGGACCAATGGTTGTGGGCCAGGAGCGAGGCGCATTGGTCCCGGTTCGTGTCTGGAACCGGGACCAAAGGGGTCAGACGAACCGGGACCAATGGCCCACGAGGCCCGGCCGGCGCCCTGGCCTCACGAACCAGGACCGATGGCCCCATGGGTCCCGGTTCGTGAGTGAACCGGGACTAATGGGCTTCTCAGGGGTGGACCGAAGCCCTGTTTTGTACTAGTGCACGCCGAAGGCTGTCAATTGCGGGAAGGATCTACGCAGGGATGTCAAGTGGCGTGAGATGATAAATTGCAATGGCCGTGAGGACCACCTTGACAAGAACCACGGGACCCGCACTGGCGACATGCCTTCCCTGCCATGGAGGAAGTTTGCCGGCGACCTTGTCCAATAGATGTTGGAAGTGAATGCTTTTGAGGCGCTTGACCGATAGTGGGAGGCCAAGATATCGCATCGGGAACGCAGTTCGCGCCGCCGGGAAGGCCTATAGGATGTCATCGAGGTTTATGTTGTCACAGCGAATCAGAGCCATCAGGCTTCTTCTAGAACAGTTAGTGACCAAGCCGGTCACTTCCCCAAAATCGGCCAGGGTGGAAGCGAGAAAACGGACGTCCTCCTTAGTAACATTAACTCTTGCATGTCATATGACCTAACCATAGTAACACACGGCTCCATTAATTCTTACCAATTACGAGTGCATGCCTATATGTACTCCACTCCCTTCGCTAACTAGTTCCTCTCATGATTGAACCATTGTAGGGATATGAGCGGTGGGAACTTGTAAGAATATAGTGGGAAATAAGAAACCTATTAGGGAGTTGAGAAGCGAAGCAATGACAGGCGTTTGCAACCTAGTGGAAATCAACACACTCAATAGAACTGCAAGGCATTCTTGACTAACAATCTGACTTTTAGGAATCTGAGTCATCAGCAAGGTTTTTCTGAGTAGATGATAACTATACCGTGCATCATGTTGATAATTTGGATAGAACTTCCAAAATATTCGTGCATCATGGGTCGTGAATTCATCTTGCAATAAAGAATGATGAGCTAACTTTAAGCAGCAAGTTGGACACCTTTGTTGTATTTCCTCTCTGACTGAATCATGGGCCAAAAGGCAAAATCATGAACCTTGTGCTGTGTAGGCGATGCTTAGCAGCATAGTTTTCCAGAAGTTGATTACTTTTAGGACCCGTCAAGTATTTTATTTAGTTTTTTTAGACAAAAGTATTTTTTTAGTGAAACCCATTGTCAAGTACTGAACCAGCATCCTACTTCGTATCTTTGACAGGTAGGCTCAAACTGATACGCACAAATGAGGAGGTGTTCACCCCCCCCCCCCCCCCCCCCCCCCCACAGAGCCTGCATATGTCTGTGTCACGACACTTCAAGATCTTTTATTACCCGCCGATACATACCCATATAGCTCTTTCCTTTTGTATTTCCGAAGATTTTTTTATTTCCCCGTTGAGAGGTATTTTTATTTAATTTTCACAACAATATTGTATATAGACTATGTTGAGTTAGAAAATGTATATACAAACATTCCTTACATCTTATGACTAAAGTTGAAGTAAAAGTATCGTAGATTCTCCCATTTGCGTGCGTTGGGCGCTGGCATGCCGTAAAGTCAAAATGACCCGAGCGTGTAGCTGACAGGCAGAGCCCATGCGGACCTCAAAACTTGATCGAGGCACGTGTGCAAAATACATGTGCATGCTCTTTATGCCTATTTCATATTGTACATGATAAGTGAAAGTACCTAAAAAGGAAAAGCATCAGCTAGCCAGTTGACAAATGCCTAATGCCCGCGAGAATACGTGTTGGCATATTTCTATTAAATTAATCTCTATAGTTGAATCAAGGAGAGGGTGAACGATGAAATGAGTTCAGCGCATGCTGATTATATTTGTCGCGACAACAGTAGGTCAAGGCGTGAGGGAATAGCGCATCTCGGCCACCACAACACACTAGGCAGAGCAGATCATGTTGTCCGCATAATGCCACCATGTTACTCTCGAACATTTGAACAATGTGTATACTCTGGTCTATATGGGGTACATACGTAGCTAGTATTTAATTTGAGCATACATCATAATGACTGAAAATCATGTTGTTTTTTATAAAATGGTACGAAGTAAGATCATAAATAAGCAAGGAAGTAAATCAGCTCGTGTACTTTTCGGGTGTTGCTTTACTTATAAAGTGGGACGAAAGCTTGTTTCGAGGAGTAGAGAAGCGAAGCAGTGACAGACGATTTGCTACCTAGTGGGAGTCAACACACTCAGAAGGAAGGAATTTCCAACTACCCAGAGTCTTAAGAATGGGAGGCATCGGCAAGGCTTCTCCAAGACAAATATTACCCTTATGGGCTCGGTTGAGAATGCACATTTCATGGGCTCTCACACCATGTGACCTGGGATCCAGGTCTCCCGGCTTCTGCTAGGGCTGCAAACATCAAGACCTACTTATGCCAGAAGTCTTGCACGCCACCGCAGCGAGTCCTTTGCTTCTGTTAGCACAATCTTGAGTTAGCTTGTGTCCAGTTATTTTGTCTGGATTACCAAGGCTGCCAGATAATTAATATTAGTCTAGTATGTAGCGTGTTTGGTTAGTTTTCAAGCTATGTACGTGCAACAACAAGAGTACTAGTCCTACGGAGCTAGTTTAGGGCATCTCTAGCCGATCCCTAAAAAATAGAGTAAACCGGCGACTTCGACTTAGTGGAGTAAATTTACTCCGCTAAGTTTGGCCAGACCTAGGTGAACTCTAGTGGAGTAAAAATTTGTTTCTGGAAAAGTGTTTCAATTCTAGTTTACTTAATACATTGCAACTACATATTAACACACATATAAAAACCAAATACAATAACTAAGTTACACACAAATCATGAATATAACAAATTCATAGTTTACAGATCAAATTATTCAAATTCAAACACGCCGAATGGTGTGAATGAAGTAAAATCACAACTACGAAGTGCTATGGAGATGCCACTAATGCTCAACAACATCATGTCAGACCTGAGTGTGAACTTCGTCGAGCCAGCGTAATCAAGAAAGGTGGTCCAACATGAGGAAATTAAGATCGTCATTATCTAGCTAAAGTGGACTATGCGCAATACAAAGGTTTGACCTTGATAGGTTTTTTGTTTTACCGGTCTCATGGTAGTAGTTGGGAGACCGGGTTATCGGATTGATTGTCGTATTATCAAGGGGGGCTCTCTAGTGAGTAGCTTGATCGTATCGTACATAGAAAGTCCAAGCCATTTCATCCTTGGCATCATATTTCCTGATTCTTGTTTGGATTTTCTCTATGTGAGTTTGGAGGTTGTGGTCATCTTCATCGAAAACGGAGTTCGTATACATCATCTTTTGTGTTTTTGATGTTGGATTTTTTTCCGGGTTTTCACTGATGAAGGTTTCTCACCACTATATCATTGGCATATCCCTCTTGCCACTTCTGAAGTCGTGATTTGACAACTCTTTTCATCAGCTTTCTATCAAACTTTAGTTCGTCGAAATCAGAGTTCATTTACAGAATTTATGGCAGTTTTGGTCTTACTTGATCCATCTGTTTTGGTTGGGCACTTGCAGTACCCAGGCGATAGTACCGCGCGACTCCACGGTAGTACCGCTTAGGCGGTACTTCCGCTGTGAGCTACCGCGGTGACTACCGCCTGCAGTGAGGCAGCGTGCAAGTTTTTGTTGCCCATCTGCTATTGCGGTGTAGCACGGTAGTACTACTTGTGTGGTACTTTCGCTTATTACTACCATTTCTACTACCGCTTGTGTTCGAGGGAGTGTGCAATTTTCTGTTGCACATTCCGCTCTCGCAGTGATTGAATGGTAGTTATATGGTAGTACCGCTTTACGCGGTACTTCCGCTCTGGTACCACTCCACTACCGCTGGTCCCTCTATATCAAGTGACAATTAGCGGTAGTACCACGCCAGCGGAACTACGTGATTTTACTCTCCAGTACACACTGGCTGACACTGGAACTACCGCTCTCCCAATCAGTAGTACCGCTCGAGCATGGGCTATGTGCATACTGGTTAGATATCCCCCTCGCTATAAAAGGGGGCCTTCTTCCCCAATGATCTCCAACACTTGAGCTCGTGTCCCCCCTCCATTGTTCACCCTCCTTGAGCTTGCTATCTCTCAATCCCTCCAATGATTCTTGCTCCTTGTTGAGGGAAAATAGAGAGGAGATCTAGATCTACGTTTCCATCAATCACTTTCTCCTCTAAGTGAGGGAAACCCCTTGAATTTACAACTTGGAGTTCTTTGTGTTCCCTTCCTTGTTCTTCCTCCCATATTCCTTCATAGTATTCGTTGTTGTGGTGGGATTTGGGAGAGAAGGACTTGAACACTCCTTGTGCTCTTGCCATTGCATTTGGTGAATAGGTCTGAGTTCTCCACGGTGCTACGTGGAAGTGAAAGTTTGAGAAGGTTATTACTCTTGGGTGTTTGGGCACACTAGAGCTTGTGCCTCTTGGGTGCCTGGACGCCCAAGACGGTTGGTGGTGTCGCGGAGCTCAATCATTGTAGTGTAAAGCTCCGGGCTCTCCAATTAAGTTGTGAAGATTGCCTCGAGCAATTTGTATGGGTTCGGTGACCGTCCCCAAGGGTTGCCAATTGTATGGGTTCGGTGACCTCTCCCAAGGGTCACCATTTGTACGGGTTCGGTCACCGCCATCAAGGATCCCTTAGTGGAATCACGAGCATTTTACATTATGTGAGGTCGTGAGAAGAATACGGTGGCCCTAGTGGCATTTTAGGGAGCATTGTTCTTACAAACCGCTCTAACGGATATTAGCATCCGCAAGGGTGATAACGCATATGACAACTTGGATGTTGGAGCTTGGAACATATGCATGTCTTGGTCTTGTTTGATTCCGTCGAATAATTAGTTCTCGCTCAATTAGTCCTTGCATCTTCACATGGGGTTTGTACATATCTTAATCCTGCATATAATAAAATAATGTCTTGTATTTCTATTTGGAATAACAAGCTAAAAATTTATATGATTTATATTAGAATTCACCTGATTATTGTTTTCACGCGTAATAATTATGGTTATATATGTAGAGTCCATGTCCATATCACTTTGCCCATCTCCTGGCCGTACATGCATGCAAATGCATCAACGAGCACACACACAATTTGGATGTTGGATCTTGGAACATATGCATGTTTTGGTCTTGTTTGATTCTGTCGAACAATTAGTTCTCGCTCAATTAGTCCGCGCATCTTCACACGGAGTTTGTACATGTCTTCTGCAATCTTGCATGTAATAAAATAATGTGTTGTATTTCTATTTCGGATAACAAAATAATAATTCATATAATTTTTATTAGAATTCACCTGATAATTATATCTGTAGGGCCCATGTCCATACTGCTTTTGATTTGATCTATGTATTTATTTTGTAAGATCTTGTTGAATAACGCAATAAGATGGTTGTGTGCATCGCTCGATGTGGAGGCCGGGAGCAATCCTCTTTTTTTTAAAAAAACCCTACTATATATGATCAATTATCCTCAGACCCATGATTAACAATGGCAAAGATTCATCATTAAGTTAAAAGCCTAAACAACAAAAACTAGCAGCTAGTTATTAGTCGGGAAATGATGATGCCCACGAAAATATGTGTTGGAATCTTGTGTTGATTCAACTTAGTACGTAGTTGAATCAAGGTGTAGATGCATAATGAAATCAGTTCAACGCGTGCTGATTATATCTGTCGTGGCACCGGAATGGAAAGCCATGAGGAATTGCTAGCGCTCCGGAGCACTAGGGGGAGCAGCCTTATACGTCGACACTCTCCTAGCGCGGGGGCACTTCTTTGATTCATCGGAACCCCAAAAATGAAAAGCAACAGTTGCTTGATTGATTGTCTGGAAACCCACGAAACAAAGTGCATTGGTTCATCTTAGTAACTGAGTAAAGATGTTGATGCATGATAAGATGGGAGTTCAAGAGAATGGCAAGCCAAGAGGGAACATCGTGCGGCAGCCACCAGCACGTTAGGTGAAGCATCCTGACATGTTGGTGGCGATGATGTTGCTTGGGTTGTTTTCTACATAGTTGTGTTGTATGGATATGGAATCTCGTATTGCTGGCAGTGGCGGAGCCAACGTTGAACCATTGGGTTCAGATGAACCCAATAAAGTTTGCTGCCTACGTGTATATTATGTACGACTAGTAAACATGCCCGTGCGTTGCAACGGGAGAAAAAATAACATCTCACGATGTCTGAAAAGGAAAAACTCCCATTGAATTCAAAGCAGAGCTTACTATAGAATGTTATTCAAAAGTAGCACTCAGATTGAAAGACTATGCATGATAGAAGTACACTGGATACTACAAATCTGTAGGGGCAAGCAACAGGAAGATAGCAAAGAAGGCACGTCTTTGTCAGCTCAGCATTTCTTCCCTCTGCTTCACTTATCTCGTCTTTAAGATGTATTGTTTGCTGTCCTACCTGTGAAGTGCTTCCTCTAGTTCTTCTTTCTCGGCCATAAGAGTTGCCAAAAGTTGTCCATTTGCTTCATTATCTAAGTTTTTTCTGAAACACATCACGATGATATATAGTCAGTTTTGAGTATGTCTTCCAAATAACTGAAAGCATCATTATCAGATCAGGATCTTTGTACCAAATAATGTTATATGAAAAAGAAAAAATATGGAAGACAAGCAGAATGCAATCTTCTAACTATAATAACAATATAATTTAGGTAAACATGACCCGTACTGGAAAGTTGTAACAAGCTGAAAGGAAGACACAAAATTTGTAAACAACATTATTAGTGCGAGATGCTGAATCTGAATGAAATAAAAATAATGGCATACATGTACAGAACCTAAATTTGCATATCGATGTTGAACTCAAAGACAAAAAATGTGTATGGATGCATGAGTAAGACCAACACATATAGCTTAGCAAAACATGTATTTATCCATGCAAATAAGATAATGGCAAGCTGTTCATGTACGACACAGTCGTGAAAGATCCATAATAAAGGCCAATACCTTCCAAACAAAAGAAGCATCACACCAATATAATCAGCATAATCCCCGAGGAGCAAACAGGGTAAACTAAAAAAGTACACAGTGATTTATAATAGCAATATAGGGTCATCTAGGGAATGACTTTTGCATATGCATTATGTGTGGTTTCATCACTCTTTTCTCCTCCAAACGATAATTTTCTCCTTGCCAAAAGACACAATAATGCAAGCAACAAGGTAAAGTGTGGCCATGTAATATTACCCTATTTATTCATTTTGTATAATGAAGTAGGGACCATACTGTTCCTTAAAGGAAGAAACATAACACTAAAAATGATAACATTGAAAGTCCAAAGTTTGAATAATGAGGTGTTGCAAATAACAAAAATTCTTAGTTGCACGTACATGCCAACAAAATTGTTATTTTTTCTGAAATAACAGAAAAATCTTTGGCATGTAATCTATCAATAACATCAATGTGGAAACTTATTAGTTATTTAATATATTGTCAAAGCTGGAAAGAATAACCATATTAGAAAGTAACTTATATGTGCACTGCTGAACGACAAACTGCAGTTAGCAATAAAGCAGGGCATCTTCGACGGACTATAGTTGCTCTGTTCAGAAAGTCTCCTTTGATCTAACAATGATATTCATTGCGATGCGAAATGAACGCTTAGGTGTAACTCTAGGCCCAAAAACATAAAGCATTGTAAGTCCGTTTCACAAAGCTATGATATATATATGATTCAAAAAACATGTCAGCTAAGCTAAAATGTCTCATCCATCTTTAAAGATAAATAATTTTATATTTAAACATGCCAATTTCTTGGGCACTGCATCTCACTACAATTTTATGACTTCAGAGAGATAAGAATACATGTACATACATAATGTTTCTTTCTCATGCCAATTAGCTAATCAACAGGGCACCAAATAGGGAGAAAAACCATGGCAAGCAGGCAACCACATTGACATAGCAACAACTTTGAATTTAGTTCAATAGTAATGGAAGGACCAAAATTAGTGAATCATAAACATGAATGGTCGAAGCACTAAGTCAGCTTGTGCTCAGTTCGGTCACCATAATCTACTTTATCTTCGTTGTGAGTTAAATGATTATCTACTTATCTCCTAGTAAAAAAATTCTCAGCAAGCCTGAATATTAATCAGATTTTAGGCCAATCACTTGCTCCAAACTGCCATAGGAAAAGCCAGCAAATAGGAACAGATGGCAACAGTGGTGAACATAGAACGCCTGCTGGCAGCTTTTCAATTTTTTTGACAGTGTCTATACTTTGAGCCTAAAACTACTGTTCTTAAGACAACACTATTGACTAATTAATCTTTCCAGTAGGCTTTTCACCGGTGACATGTTATGTATTACTACTGAGAAATAGTAAATATGATAGTAATAAAAACTAAAATTTTGCGGTTGAAAACATGGATTATGTAGCAGACCAGATAGTGCTAAACCTGAAGCAAAAAAGAACAGGGCATATAAAAGTATTCTGTAAGAAAAAAACACAACGCACACTCTTTCATTTTCATCTGCAGATCCGCGTTACTGGCATCCGAAATAGAGTAGTCCAAAATCCATCTCCTCTTCCAAACCCTTAAGAACCGAGCAATTAAACATCATGGAGAAGTAGAACTAACATAAATTCGTACCAACATTTACCTGGCAGCTCCAAAAATTTAACAGACTTTCCCAAAAGACCATTGTTCTCTGCCCCTGTATGACATCTGCACCAAAATTACAAGAATAAAGAACCACTTTCTCCTCTAAACTTAATCAGCACATGCATCTCCTATGGATGATGTTTACTCAGCTCTGTTTAATCCGCTCACAGGGATAGAATCTCCTGTGGGTATTAACCACAATCACAATCTTGGCACTGGTAATGCCCACAATGGTATCGATCCAATACCCCTCCCGCTCTGCTCTCTCCCCTGCCGGCGTTTGCCATTATGCCGGAGGACGTCGCCGCGTGGGATGCTGAGCGGAGGCACCGCCGCCGGGATCTGGATGTTTCACAGGAAGCTTGTTCACCCAATTATCCTACATCCCTGATGTCATATGAAAAAAATCCATCTGAAACATCAACACAAAATCAAGAATATGTCTTCATGTTTAATTAAGTAGTGCTAAATCAATTTTCTATGCCGCTTAGTCATTCTGCAAATCTAGTGTCATATTCGATTTCATGAGGTCATATAAAAGATATTGCCCTGATAAAGTAATAATTTCTTGTGGGAATTAGCACAAACATTTGCTTGGCAACCAAAACCCAGGTTCTGCATATTACACTGTACTGTACTAATGTAATGGGTATTATCGATCTTCTGAAACAAAATAAGAAGGGCTAGCTTATAAACTGAAAATATCGTTTTACAGCTCAATAAGTATTAGCAAACATGACATGATAGCAGGAGTGCTATGATCAATTTTACAAAATTGGGCAATAATGTAGCATGACGTTCAGCTTGTTTGGGCAAGTGATGTTCAGCTTGTTCGGTTTGATCTCACCAAAAGGATTAACGTAATTCAAGACATGGGAACTCAACCAAGAATACATTGGTACCTATCAATACCTCCCAATTGGATTTCGCCTTGAATCAGTGCAGGGGTGGCAGCAGAGCACATGTGTGTGTACCTGCGCGTGGTCGTGATGATCGGTTCGGACAAAGTAGTGTCCTCGCCGGCGTTGCAGAGGAGGGCATGGGTGGAGGAGCCGTGTTCCATGGATAGCACACGCTCGGCCGTCAGGGCGGCGCCCAGCCGGACCATCTCGGGAAGACGCAGGGAGATGGGGAGCGGCTGCACGACGGGAAAAATTGGGAGGCCAGCAAAACATTGGAAATCCATCAAGAGTTGGTCTGCAGTGTTGCAGTATATAGTCAATGTTCTCAAGACTTTGCAGATTCAACTTCTCAAGCAAAATCATAGTAAAATTGAATCGTTTTACACACTATGAACATTCAGAAGCAGATAACAAACCTATCAGGCGTCTATTGACTGTTGCTAACATTGTATCTAACCATTAGATGAGGAAGTCACCAGAGAAGTTGTTCTGTATATTGAACATGTACTCCAACACTCATGGGTGCTGCCCACACGCCACAGAAAAATCTTCCATACAAAATTTATCAGGGGAGAGCATGCCCATGCCATTGAATTCTCACGCGACCTGGAGGTTGCTGTTGGCCACGGGCTGAACTTATGAAGGGCATCTCTAGCAATTAGCAACGACACATCATACTTTTTTTTGCGGGGAGGAGAGGAATCCGGACACAGACCTGGATCCGACGACCGGAGCCGCCGCCGGACCAGCAGCAGGTAGCCCGCAGTCCCTACTCTCCCTTCTCTTCTCTCCATCTCACCTCGTCTCCCTTTCTTGTCTCCTCCCAGAAGACCGAGTCGCCATGGTCTCCAGTACGCACCGCCGCCGCCGCGCTGGATACCGACCTGATCCGCCTTGCGCCGACCTCCGCCGCTTCCCCGACGTTCACCGCCTCCCGCAGCCCTGCCGCCGTCGTCCTGCTCCCGATCGGATCGGGAGCGCCGCCGCTCAATCTGCAGCCCCAAAAAAATCTCGAACCGTAGGCGTGGGAGAAGATGGGAGGCAGGAGGCGGCCGGCGGCGCGCGGTGAGGCGGGGCGGGGCAGGAGGCGGCCGGCGGAGCGGGGCGAGGCGGGGCGGCGCAGGAGGCGGGGAGAGGCAGAGGCAGGGCTGGGTTATTTTTTTTCCTTCGTACCCGTTGGGGTTGCCTTATTATGATGACCACGGGTTGAATACCAGAAAACATAAGGGCTTTTTTGCAAAAACGCCACGACGTACGACCAGAAGTTATCCGTGCTTTATTATTAGGTAAAGATATGTTGGTCATGACCCCAATAAAATATTAGGCAGGACCCCATTAAGCTGCTAACGTCACATGGTTAGACAAAAATAAAATATTAGGCCTGACCCCATCAAGCCCAAAAGCCCACTCTTAGGCATCTTCGTTACTACAATATCAATACCTGTACGACATCTAAAAAAAGATCAATAACTGTAGTCAACTTGGTGGAGGCGGGGCTCTCCCTGGCTGGAGGCGGTGCTCATCGGGAGGCGGCGGCCCGGCTCCGGCCGGGTGGTGGCGGCACGACGGAGTGGCGCGCGGGCCTGCGGGGCGGCGCAGTGCCGCGGCGGCGGCGTGCAGCGGTGATGGCCGGCCGGGCCCCTCGGCCCAGATCTGGGCCCGTCGGGCCCCATCTGGGTTTGGGCGGGCCTGCATGACCTGCGGCTCGATCTGCAGCTGGAGGTGATGACGCGGATGCAGGGGACGGCGGCGACGACGGCCGGCATGTTGCAGCGCGGCGGCGATCTTCACGGGCCCGATCTAGGCCCGACCGGACCCTTTTAGGACTGGTGTGCCCCAGGAGGGCTTTACGGGCCCGCTAGGCCCGGCCGGACCTGACAGGGACTGGTGTGATCTGCGGCCGCGTCCGGTCGATGACCGTCTTCGGCGGTGGAGGTTGGTCCCTCCCGCTGGCCGCGATTCTGCTGTCCTCGGGTCATTCCTCTCCTCTCCTTCGGCCTGCAGACCTCGTGGCTACGGCCTATTTCGTGAGGAATACACGGACGGCCGCCGCACGCGTCGTCGCTTTCCCAACTCGGCTCGCCTCTCTCTCCCCTGCCCGTCGCTTCGGTCCTCACCTCAACGCCGCCCGACGGCACGGCGGCACACAAGCGCACTGCGCACAAGCGGCTCATCTGCAGTTTAATTCAAGGCAGGAAGATCACCTCCGTATCTCTTCTCTTTGTACGTTCTACCCAATCTAAATCTAATAGCCTGATGCTAATAGCCTAGTACGGGAACTTTTTGCCCTAATTTTCTAATTCTTCTTTTTGTGGGCTTTGATTGATGTAGGCCATGGAAAGATATTTTTCAAAGAAGAGAAGTCGAACACCTGATCCAGGTAATGATGCGGGGACATCAAGGTCACCGGTTAGATGCAAGCAAAGTGCATCAAATGTTGCTGTCAGTAGTCTCCCGAAGCCTTCTATTCACAAAGAGATTAATTTAGATGAGTTGCCCAACGATCCGGCTGATCGGAAGAGAATTTCAGAGTACACAAGAAATCCTAAGAAGCAAGATGAAATTAGGCAACGATATTTAACGAGGGGACCTTACAGGCCGCGGTCTACTTTTGTTTATCCATACAGGAACATTGGAGATGTTGCACGAAGATTTAATCCAGAATGGTATAAAAAAATATGGTCGTTGGCTTGAGTATAGTGACAAGGTGCATAAGGCCTTTTGTTTATGTTGCTATCTTTTCAAGAGATAATAATGAGGGACAAGCTGGGAGTGATGCATTTGGAATTAACGGTTGGAATAAGAAAAGTAGGTTGGATACCCATGAGGGTAAAGATAATGTTAATCTCTACTCCTAAAGGGGGACTTGGTAGCTTTTTTTCTTGGTTTTTTTTTCGTCATCTCTTTCACTTTTGGTTTTTTTTCGTCCGTTTTTTTGTCCCACCTCCTCCACCCCTTCTCAGTGGTCTTTTTCGTCCGGTTTTCTCCTCTTCCTTCCCCATACGAAAATCCCCCGAGCCGCTCCCTTCTTTCCCATCGCGCAAGCCGCTCCCCTCCTCGATAACCCTCACGGGCGCTAGGGTTCCTTGCGCCGCCGCCGCATCGGAGCTCCTCGACCAGCCACACCTGCTGCCGCTCAACCCCCTGCTTCTCTCCCCGACCGCTGCACTCACCATCTTCGCCGCCCGCCATCCACGAAGGTTGCAACCTTCCTCGTCGATTCTCCAGTAGGCGCCTTGTGGTTGGGGAACTCGGCAGTAGTGGTTTGAAGGACGTGGGGAAGATCAACCATGATGGCGGGACGGATGACCGATCTGCGGCACCGCGGAAGGAGAGCTCGGCGGCGGCTCAGTCAGATGTTTTGTGACGTTTTGGAGGGTGAAATCTGCATACTGCTGCGCGTATAGGTGCGTACTATCCTGACCGCTCACTTCCCTTGGATCCGACAAGTTCACTCCGCCGGACCATCCCTCGCAACTGCCATCCTTCCCCCCGACGAGATCACCGCCGCGGCTGCTGCGGTCCGAGCTGGTCGGCCACTTTTACCGGACAGGGTGGAGGAGGAAGAAGTTTCAGTAATCATATAAGTGGTGAGCCAGGCAGGGGGGGCACGGGATGATGAGTATGGATCAAGATATATTTGTCGACTGGAAAACAAGATTCTAAGGTTAGCCCCTTTTCTTTGCTAATGTCTGATCCTTTCTCCTCTGCCTCCAGATTTTTTGCTGGTAGGTTATGTACTCTAGAACATCTATGCTGGGCTAAGTATTTACAGTTAAAAGTTGATAAAATGATATACAAAGTCTGACAACATATTGACAATAATGGGTGCTAATTAAAGGTCCGGGATCGGGATACATTTCATTACATATACTCAGTACGAGATAGTAGTCTATGTTGTTCACAAGGAATTAAAATCTTAAATCAATCCGATTGCTAATCTATATGTGCAACTCAATATAATTGCATATACTCAGTACGAGATAGTAGTCTCTGTTGTTCACAAGGAAGTTGCAGTAATCATATTAGATGACAAGGAATTAAATTGCCTGCCGAAGCTGCTCGAGTGCGGTGACGGCCTTGGCCCTCAAGTTGCATGCCACAACCCTACTGCTCAATGTATGTATTGAATTCATAACTAGAATTTGTATGTATTGACGCATGTATTGTCTGGTCCGAATTTCCTTTAGTTTGAGCTTGAAACGAGTTAACCTAGGCAGTAGAGCCAACCTATAGCTTTGTCTCTGATTCCTATTCAGAAAAAGTAGTTTCAGTAATGCACAAAGGAGCGTCAGTTTATTCTGAAATGAGCCAGGATTTGATCAGTTAATGAAACATTTCTCTTCTAGGAAAGATGATACTGAAGATTGAAGTTGAGTGGCTCAACTGAATCGAGGGGACTTTCACTAGTAAAAAACATGGCTTTCGTCCTAGTCGGATCGGAGCAATAGTCCCGGTCGCGTTACGAACCGGGACTAATGTGAGCATTAGTCCCGGTTCGAGCGGCTAGGACGCCGGACGGGGCTCGGCAGGCATCAGTCCCGGTTCGAATGGGACCTTTAGTCTCGGTTGGTGACACCAACCGGGACTAAAGGGTGGTACCCTTTAGTCCCGGTTGGTGTCACCAACCGGGACTAAAGGTCTATCTCTAGTCCCGGTTGGAGACACCAACCGGGACTAAAGGCACCCCCTTTAGTCTCGGTTGGTGTCTCCAACCGGGACTAAAGTGTTATGAAAAAGTAAAACGGCTATAACTTTTGCATACGATGTCGAAAAAAAACTTTAATATATCAAAATGGTCAGCACGAGAAACTGGTTTAATTACTAAAGGTCCTTTTTCAGTTTTTGTTTTGTTTTTTGTTTTATTTATTTTCATTTGTTTCTACTTACAACGAAATATTTAGAGTTTTTGAGTGAAATTTGTGTGAATCACTAGTTTGTGAATAACTTTACTTTGAAAATAGATTTTTTAGTGATTCTTTTTCCTACTGTTTAATATTAGTGTGTTTTATCATTATATTCAATTTGGTAATTTTTAGGTTATTTTAAATAGGTGTTTTAATGAAAAACAGATTCTGTTTAGCTCTTTTAGTTTTATAGCTCAAAAAATCAATAAATGCATGAAAAATAGCGAATGAAGTGGGAAAGGGTTGAAAATTGATGATGTCGCTTTTAATGGTGCATGTTGAACGCTCAAAAAGTCTGAAGTTGAAATAAGTTTAAAAAAATGAAATGCCTTTGCAACAGATAAGTTTTCGTCCGAAACCCAGATACTTCGAAAGAGATTGTCCAGTTTGTACATGAAGTGCATCCAGTTTTTGCCGTAACCCTCTCAACTTTTTAGCACATGCTATGTGGGTGAAATGATGATACCATGCCAAGTTTTAACCTTTTCAGAGTTCATTTGTAGTGCTTTTCAATTTCGGGGTCATTTAGCTCAAAAAAATCAATAAATTCATGAAAAATAGCGAATGAAGTGGGAAAGGGTTGAAAATTGATGATGTGACTTTTAATGGTGCATGTTGAACACACAAAAAGTCTGGAGTTGAAATACGTTTAAAAAAATGAAATGTCTTTGTAACAGATGAGTTTTCGTTCGAAACCCTGATACTTCGAAAGGGATTGTCCAGTTTGTACACGAAGTGTATCCAGTTTTTGCCGTAACCCTCTCAACTTTTTAGCACATGCTATGTGATTGAAATGATGATACCATGCCAAGTTTCAACCTTTTCAGAGTTCATTTGTAGTGCTTTTCAATTTCGGGGTCATTTAGCTAAAAAAAAATCAATAAATGCATGAAAAATAGCGAATGAAGTGGGAAAGGGTTGAAAATTGATGATTGGGCTTTGAATGGTGCATGTTGAATGCACAAAAATTCTGGAGTTGAAAAGTTTTAAAAAAATGAAATACCTTTGTAACAGATGAGTTTTCGTCCGAAACCCTGATACTTCGAAAGGGATTGTCCAGTTTGTACACGAAGTGCATTCAGTTTTTGCCGTAACCCTCTCAACTTTTTAGCACATGCTATGTGGGTGAAATGATGATACCATGCCAAGTTTCAACCTTTTCAGAGTTCATTTGTAGTGCTTTTCAATTTCAGGGTCATTTAGCTCAAAAAAATCAATAAATGCATGAAAAATAGCGAATGAAGTGGGAAAGGGTTGAAAATTGATGATGTGACTTTGAATGGTGCATGTTGAACGCACAAAAAGTCTGGAGTTGAAATAAGTTTAAAAAAAGTGTTATGAAAAAGTAAAACGGCTATAACTTTTGCATACGATGTCGAAAAAAAGTTTAATATATCAAAATGTTCAGCACGAGAAACCGGTTTCGATGGCAACCGCCGTAGGCTGTTTTGTAAAATTTTAGAATCCTCAAATTCTGAAAGGAAAAAAAGTTATCCTCAAATTTAAGTTTTTTTGAATTTTTGGTCAAACTACTTATTCAATAAATATTAGTGTTACTAAGTAATTATTGTTTTTTAGAATAATAATTTCAAACTCAAATGGTGAAACGTGTGACATCATGCTCAAGGGCTTAATAGGATTGATATGATACATATAACATAAATTAATTGAATAAGTAGTTTATTTTCTAAACGTTTTTATTTCTTTTAGATTTTTGAAATTCGAAAAGAATAAAAATTCAGATTTTAAAAATTAATTTTATTTAAATAAATAAATAAATGATGTCATATTTGGATTCCTCACATTTGTCTGATAATAATGGATATATTATTTGTCGAATTTCAATTTACAGATTTAGAGATATTAATTATGCCATATTAAATGAATAAATGGGAAAAAAGGAATAAAATAATATTATTACTTATTTTATTTTCATTGAAGTTCAATATTATTATTACTTATTTTATTTTAAACTTTTTATTATTTTGGATTTTTTGTTTTTTTTGTTTTTTGAGATTTTTTTTGAAATTTTTGCCTTTTTTTAAAAGTTTTTTGGAGTTTTTAAATTAATCATTGTTGTTTGTTTTAATACTTGTTTGGATTCAAAAAATTAAATCATGTGACATCAAGACCTAAGGGTTAATAGGATTGATAGGTTACTATTGTTAAGAAAACAACAAGTGCATACTTGGAAACTAGGGCAGATAGAACTCGAAAGTTAAGCGTGCTGGGGTTGAAGCAGTGAGAGGATGGGTGACCAGCCGGGAAGTTAGACGATGAAGAGTTCATCGTAAAGGGTTACGACGATGCAAGCTTTGACACCTATCCGGACGACTCTGAGTAGCAGTCAGGATACATATTGTGGAGCAGCCATTTGGAATAGCTCCAAGTGGAGTGTGGTAGAAGTGTCTACAGTATGACATAGAGATTTGCAAAGTACACACGGATCTGAATGTCGCAAACCCGTTGACTA
This sequence comes from Elymus sibiricus, assembly GCA_039707655.1. NCBI lineage: Eukaryota > Viridiplantae > Streptophyta > Magnoliopsida > Poales > Poaceae > Elymus > Elymus sibiricus. Next base: position 442,620,658 of record CM077671.1, read on the forward strand.
AAGACCTCTCTCACATGCAAAGCATGATCGAACCCCAGAACTCATTGGGTGTTAGAACAATGTAAATCACATGGTGATGTGAACTAGATTATTGACTCTAGTGCAAGTGGGAGACTGTTGGAAATATGCCCTAGAGGCAATAATAATTTAGTTATTATCATATTTCCTTGTTCGTGATAATCGTTTATTATCCATGCTATAATTGTATTGATTGGAAACTCAAATACATGTGTGGGTACATAGACAACACTGTGTCCCTAGTATGCCTCTAGTTAACTAGCTCGTTGATCAAAAGATGGTGAAGGTTTCCTAGCCATGGACATGAGATGTCATTTGATAACGGGATCACATCATTAGGAGAATGATGTGATGGACAAGACCCAAACTGTAAACGTAGCATATGATCGTGTCAGTTTATTGCTATTGTTTTCTGCATGTCAAGTATCTGTTCCTTTGACCATGAGATCATGCAACTCACTGACACCGGAGGAATACCTTGTGTGTATCAAACGTCGCAACGTAACTGGGTGACTATAAAGGTGCTCTATAGGTATCTCCGAGGATGTCTGTTGGGTTGGCATGGATCAATACTAGGATTTGTTACTCCGTGTGACGGAGAGGTATCTCAGGGCCCACTCGGTAATACAACATCACAATGAGCCTTGCAAGCAATGTGACTAAAGTGTTAGCCACAAGATCTTGTATTACGGAACGAGTAAAGAGACTTGCCGGTAACGAGATTGAACTAGGTATAGAGATACCGACGATCGAATCTCGGGCAAGTAACATACCGAAGAACAAAGGGAACAACATACGGGATTAACTGAATCCTTGACATAGAGGTTCGACCGATAAAGATCTTCGTAGAATATGTAGGAGCCAATATGGGCATCCAGGTCCCGCTATTGGTTATTGACCGTAGAGGTGTCTCGGTCATGTCTACATAGTTCTCGAACCCGCAGGGTCTACACACTTAACGTTTGGTGACGATATAAGTATAGTTGAGTTGTTATGTTGGTGACCGAAAGTTGTTCGGAGTCCCGGATGAGATCCCGGACATGACGAGGAGCTCTGGAATAGTCCGGAGGTAAAGATTGATATATGGGATAATAGTGTTTGGTCTCCGGAAGGGTTCCGGAATTCACCGGAAGGGGTTCCGGATGTTTCCCGAAATGTTCGGGTACGAGAACACTTTATTTGGGCCAAGGGGTAAAGCCCACGAGGCTTTAGGAAGGTGCAAAAGGAAGTTTTGCGGAGGCCAGGGGCCAGACGCCAGGGACCCTGGCGTCTGGGGCCAGACGCCGAGGACCCTGGCGTCTGGTCCTGGAGTCCGAGCAGGACTCTTGCCTTGCGGGCCAAACCGACTTTGAGGAGGCTCTTTCTCCAAGTTTCGACCCCAGGGCTCAACATATAAATAGAGGGGCAGGGCTAGCACCCGGAACACATCAAGATTTCCCCAAGCCGTGTGCGGCAACCCTAACCCTCTAGTTCCTCCGTCATAATCTCCATAGCGCTTGGCGAAGCCCTGCAGAGATTGTTCCTCACCACCATCACCACGCCGTCGTGCTGCCGGAACTCATCTACTACTTCACCATCGCTCGCTGGATCGAGGAGGTGAAGGCGTCATCAAGCCGTACGTGTGTTGAACGCGGAGGTGCCGTCCGTTCGGCACTAGTTCGTGATCGGTTCGAGGGACGACTTGCGATTTGGATCGCGGAGACGTTCGACTACATCAACCGAGTTTCTTAACGCTTCCGCTTAGCGATCTACAAGGGTATGTAGATTCACTCTCCCTCTCGTAGATGCTCATCACCATGGATAGATCTTGTGTGTGCGTAGGAAAATTTTTGTTTCCCATGCAACGTTCCCCAACAGTGGCATCCGAGCTAGGTCTATGCGTAGATGAGATCTCGAGTAGAACACAAACGAGTTGTGGGCGTGGGTGTATACATATTGCTTGCCGTTACTAGTTGATACTTGATTCGGCGGTATTGTGAGATGAAGCGGCCCGGACCGACATTACGCGTACGCTTACGCGAGACAGGTTCCTTCAACTGACATGTAACTTCGTTGCATAAAGATGGCTAGCGGGTGTCTGTCTCTCTCACTTTAGTTGAATCAATTTCAATGAAGAGGGTTCTTTTAGAAGATCAAAAAGCAATCACTACACCACGTTGTGGTTTTGCGTAGGTAAGAACGGTTCTTGCAAACCCGTAGCAGCCACGTAAAATTTGCAACAACAATTAGAGGACGTCTAACTTGTTTTTGCAGGGTATGTTGTGATGTGATATGGCCAATTACATGATGAGATATATGTGATGTATGAGATGATCATGTGTTGTATAGAATATCACGACTTGCATGTCGATGAGTACGGCAACTGGCAGGAGCCATAGAGTTGTCAATAATTATTGTATGACCTGCGTGTCAATCATTAAACGCTATGTAATGCTTTACTTTATCGCTAAACGTTAGCAATAGTCGTGGAAGCAACAGTCGGCGCGACAACCTCATGGCGACACGTTGATGGAGATCAAGATGATGGAGATCATGGTGTCATGCCGGTGAGGATGGAGATCATGCCGGTGCTTTGGAGATGGAGATCAAAAGCACGAGTTCATGGCCATATCATGTCACTTATGATTTGCATGTGATGTTAATCCTTTTATGCATCTTATTTTGCTTAGGACGACGGTAGCATTATAAGGTGATCCCTCACTTAAATTTCAAGATAAATTGTGTTCTCCCCGAGTGTGCACCGTTGCGAAAGTTCGTCGTTTCGAGACACGCCGTGATGATCGGGTGTGATAGACTCTACGTTCACATACAACGGGTGTAAGCCATGTTGCACGTGCGGAAACACTCGGGTTAAACTTGACGAGCCTAGCATGTACAGACATGGCCTCGGAACACAAGAGACCGAAAGGTCGAACATGAGTCATATAGTAGATATGATCAACATGAAGATGTTCACCATTGAAACCACCTCAACTCACGTGATGATCGGACTTGAGTTGGTGGATTTGGATCATGTTACACTCGAATGACCAGAGGGATGCCAATTTGAGTGGGAGTTTTAAGTAATATGATTAACTAAACTCATTATCATGAACATAGTCAAAATGTCTTTGCAAATTATGTTGTAGATTACTAGCTCGCGCTGTAGCTCCCTTGAATTTTTATATGTTCCTAGAGAAATAGATTTGGAAGATGATGGTAGCAATAATGCGGACTGGGTCCGTGATCTGAGGATTGTCCTCAATGCTGCATAGAAGGCTTATGTCCTTAATGCACCGCTCGGTGCGCCACCCCCTCAAGCGTCGTCTGTAGATGTTGTGAACATCTGACAGGCACGTTCTGATAACTACTTGATAGTTTAGTGCGTCATGCATTACGTCTTAGAATTGAGGCTCCAAAACGTTTTGAACGTCACGGAACATATGAGATGTTCTAAGAGCTGAAATTGGGATCTCAGGCTCGTGCCCGTGTTGAGAGGTATGAGACCTCCAACAAGATTCTTTGCCTGCAAGATGATGGAGAATAGCTCAATCGTTGAGCATGTGCTCAGATTGTCTGGGTACTACAATCGCTTGAATCTAGTGGAAGTTGATCTTCCAGATAAGATAGCGATTGGTATAGTTCTCCAAGTCACTGTCACTAAGCTACTAGAGCTTCGTGATGAACTATAAAAGGCCAGAGATGGAAATAATGATCCCTGAGCTATTCGCGATGTTTGACCCCGCGAAGGTAGAAATCAAGAAGGAGCATCAAGTGTTGATGGTTAGTAAAACCACTAGTTTCAAAAAGGGCAAGGGCAAGGAGGGATACTTCATGGATGGCAAGCCAGTTGCTGCTCCAGTAAAGAAACCCAAGGCTGAACCCAAACCCGAGACTAAGTGCTTCTATTATGAGGAGAACAGTCGCTGAAGTGGAACAACCCTAGATACTTGGTAGATAAGAAGGTTGGCAACGTCGACAGAAGTATATTTGATATACGTGTTATTGATGTGTACCTTATTGGTACTCCTAGTAGCACCTGGGTATTAGATACCGGTTCGGTTGCTAAATGTTAGTAACTCGAAATAAAAGCTACGGAATAAACGGAGGCTAGCTAAGGGTGAGGTGACGATGAGTGTTGGAAGTGTTTCCAAGGTTGATGTGATCACCATCGCGCGCTCTCTCTACCTTTGGGATTAGTGATGAACCTAAATAAATGTTATTCGGTGTTTGCGTTAAGCATGAACGTGATTAGATCAAGTTTATTGCAATACGGTTATTCATTGCAGTTAGAGAATAATGGTTATTCTGTTTACATGAATAATACCTTCAATGGTCATGCACCCAATAAGAGTGGTTTATTGAATCTTGATCGTAGTGATACACATGTTCATAATATTGATGCCAAAAGATACAAAGTTAATAATGATAGTACCACATACTTGTGGCACTGCCGCTGAATGTCATATTGGTGTAAAACGCATGAAGAAACTCCATGCTGATGGATCTTTGGACTCATTCGATTTCGAATCGGTTGAGACATGCGGACCATGCCTCATGGGCAAGATGACTAAAACCCCGTTTTCCGGTATGATGGAGCGGGCAATTGACTTATTGGAAATGATACATATTGATGTATGCGGTCCAGTGAGTATTGTAGTGTGCGGTGGATATCGTTATTTTCTTACCTTCACTGATGATTTTAGTAGATATATGGTATATTTACTTAATGAAACATAAGTCTGAATCGTTTGAAAAGTTCAAGCAAATTCAGAGTGAAGTTTGAGATCATCGTGACAAGATGATAAAATGTCTACGATATGATCGTGGAAGTAAATATCTGAGTTACGAGTTTGGTATATAACTTAAGACAATGTGGAAGTTGTTTCACAACTCACGCCACCTGGAACACCATAGTGTGATGGTGTGTCCGAACGTCGTAGTTGTGCTCTATTAGATATGGTGCGAACTATGATGTCTCTTATCGATTTACCACTATCGTTTTAGGGTTATGCATTAGAGACAACCACATTCACTTTAAAAGGGGCACCATAAGTCCGTTGAGATGACACCGTATGAATTTTGGTTTGGCGAAAACCTAAGCTGTCATTTTTTAATGTTTGGGGCTGCGACGCTTATGTGAAAAAGGGTTTTCACCTAATGAGCTCGAACCCAAAGCGGACAAATGCATCTTCATAGAATACCCTAACGTAACAGTTGGGTGAACCTTCTATCTCAGATCCAAGCACAAAGTGTTTGTTGCTAAAACGGGTCCTTTCTCGAGAAAAAGTTTCTTTCGAAAGATTGAGTGGGAGGAAGATAGAACTTGATGAGGTTGTTGAACCTTTGTTTCAACCAAAGAGTAGCGCAGCGCAGAAAGTTGTTTCTGTGGAGCCTACGTTAGTTGAAGAGGAAGTTAATAATGATGATCATGAAACTTCGGATCAAGTTACTATCGAACCTCGTGGGTCGACAAGGACGCGTACTGCTCCTGAGTGGTACGGCAACCCTGTCTTAGAGGTCATGTTGTTGAACAACGATGAACCTACGAGCTATGGAGAAGCGATGATGGGCCCGGATTCTGAGAAATGGTTAGAGGCCATGAAATCCGAGATGGGATCCATGTAAGAAAACAAAGTATGGGCTTTGGAAGTATTACCTGAAGGGCGTAAGGCCATTCAGAACAAATGGATTTTTTAAGAGGAAGACGGACGTGGACGGTAATGTCACCGTCTATAAAGCTCGACTTGTGGCAAAGGGTTTTTCACAAGTTCAAGGAGTTGACTACGATGAGACTTTCTCACCCGTAGCGATGCTAAAGTCTGTTGGAATCATGTTAGCAGTTGCTGCATTTTTCAATTATGAAATCTGGCAGATGGATGTCAAAACATCGTTTCCTTAACGATATCCGTAAGGAAAGGTTGTATGTGATACAACCGGAAGGTTTTGTCAGTCCTAAGGATGCTAAAATGTATGCAAACTCCAGCGATCCTTCTATGGACTGGAGCAAGCATCTCGGAGTTGGAACATACACTTTGATGAGGTGATCAAAGTTTTTATGTCTATACAAAGTTTATGAGAAACTTGTATTTACAATAAAGTGAGTGGGAGCACTATAGAATTTCTGATAAGTATATGTGGTTGACATATTGTTGATCGGAAATGATGTAGAATTTCTGGAAAGCATAAAGGGTCGTTTGAAAGGAGTTTTTCAAAGGAAGACCTGAAATGAAGCTACTTAAATATTGGGCATCAAGATCTATAGAGATAGATCAAGACGTCTGATAAGACTTTCAATGAGTACATACCTTGACATGATTTTGAAAGAGTTCAAAATGGATCAGTCAAAGAAAGAGTTCTTGCCTGATTTGTAAGGTGTGGAGTTGAGTGAGACTCAAAGCTCGACCACGGCAGAAGAAAGAGAAAGGATGAAGGTCATCCCCTATGCCTTATCCATAGGCTCTCTATAGTATGCCATGCTGTGTACCGCACCTGATGTGTGCCTTGCCATGATTCTGTCAAGGGGTACAAGAGTGATCCAGGAGTGGATCACTGGACAGCGGTCAAGATTATCCTTAGTAACTAGAGGACTAAGGAAATATTTCTCAATTATGGAGGTGATGAAGAGTTCATCGTAAAGGGTTACGACGATGCAAGCTTTGACACCTATCCGGACGACTCTGAGTAGCAGTCAGGATACATATAGTGGAGCAGCCATTTGGAATAGCTCCAAGTGGAGTGTGGTAGAAGTGTCTACAGTATGACATAGAGATTTGCAAAGTACACACGGATCTGAATGTCGCAAACCCGTTGACTAAAGACCTCTCTCACATGCAAAGCATGATCGAACCCCAGAACTCATTGGGTGTTAGAACAATGTAAATCACATGGTGATGTGAACTAGATTATTGACTCTAGTGCAAGTGGGAGACTGTTGGAAATATGCCCTAGAGGCAATAATAATTTAGTTATTATCATATTTCCTTGTTCGTGATAATCGTTTATTATCCATGCTATAATTGTATTGATTGGAAACTCAAATACATGTGTGGGTACATAGACAACACTGTGTCCCTAGTATGCCTCTAGTTAACTAGCTCGTTGATCAAAAGATGGTGAAGGTTTCCTAGCCATGGACATGAGATATCATTTGATAACGGGATCACATCATTAGGAGAATGATGTGATGGACAAGACCCAAACTGTAAACGTAGCATATGATCGTGTCAGTTTATTGCTATTGTTTTCTGCATGTCAAGTATCTGTTCCTTTGACCATGAGATCATGCAACTCACTGTCACCGGAGGAATACCTTGTGTGTATCAAACGTCGCAACGTAACTGGGTGACTATAAAGGTGCTCTACAGGTATCTCCGAGGATGTCTGTTGGGTTGGCATGGATCAAGACTGGGATTTGTTACTCCGTGTGACGGAGAGGTATCTCAGGGCCCACTCGGTAATACAACATCACAATGAGCCTTGCAAGCAATGTGACTAAAGTGTTAGCCACGAGATCTTGTATTACGGAACGAGTAAAGAGACTTGCCGGTAACGAGATTGAACTAGGTATAGAGATACCGACGATCGAATCTCGGGCAAGTAACATACCGAAGAACAAAGGGAACAGCATACGGGATTAACTGAATCCTTGACATAGAGGTTCGACCGATAAAGATCTTCGTAGAATATGTAGGAGCCAATATGGGCATCCAGGTCCCGCTATTGGTTATTGACCGTAGAGGTGTCTCGGTCATGTCTACATAGTTCTCGAACCCGCAGGGTCTACACACTTAACGTTTGGTGACGATATAATTATAGTTGAGTTGTTATGTTGGTGACCGAAAGTTGTTCGGAGTCCCAGATGAGATCCCGGATATGATGAGGAGCTCTGGAATAGTCCGGAGGTAAAGATTGATATATGGGATAATAGTGTTTGGTCTCCGGAAGGGTTCCGGAATTCACCGGAAGGGGTTCCGGATGTTTCCCGAAATGTTCGGGTACGAGAACACTTTATTTGGGCCAAGGGGTAAAGCCCACGAGGCTTTAGGAAGGTGCAAAAGGAAGTTTTGCGGAGGCCAGGGGCCAGACGCCAGGGACCCTGGCGTCTGGGGCCAGACGCCGAGGACCCTGGCGTCTGGTCCTGGAGTCCGAGCAGGACTCTTGCCTTGCGGGCCAAACCGACTTTGAGGAGGCTCTTTCTCCAAGTTTCGACCCCAGGGCTCAACATATAAATAGAGGGGCAGGGCTAGCACCCGGAACACATCAAGATTTCCCCAAGCCGTGTGCGGCAACCCTAACCCTCTAGTTCCTCCGTCATAATCTCCGTAGCGCTTGGCGAAGCCCTGCAGAGATTGTTCCTCACCACCATCACCATGCCGTCGTGCTGCCGGAACTCATCTACTACTTCACCATCGCTCGCTGGATCGAGGAGGTGAAGGCGTCATCAAGCCGTACGTGTGTTGAACGCGGAGGTGCCGTCCGTTCGGCACTAGTTCGTGATCGGTTCGAGGGACGACTTGCGATTTGGATCGCGGAGACGTTCGACTACATCAACCGCGTTTCTTAACGCTTCCGCTTAGCGATCTACAAGGGTATGTAGATTCACTCTCCCTCTCGTAGATTCTCATCACCATGGATAGATCTTGTGTGTGCGTAGGAAAATTTTTGTTTCCCATGCAACGTTCCCCAACAGTGGGGACCGGATTATCCTGGTCAAGCTGGTAGTTGGGGACTTAGTTCTTAATGTTATCAGCGCGTATGCCCCGCAAGTAGGCTCTTCATAGGAGGAGACCTCAATGGCCATGTGGGCACATCTAACACAGGTTTTGAAGGGGTGCATGGGGGATTTGGCTATGGCATTAAGAATCAAGAAGGAGATGTCTTAAGCTTTGCGCTAGCCTACGACATGATCGTAGCTAACACCCTCTTTAAGAAGAGAGAATCACATCTAGTGACTTACAGTAGTGGGCAACACTCTAGCCATATTGATTTCATCCTCTCGAGAAGAGAAGACAGGCATGCATGCCTAGACTGTAAGGTGATACCTGGAGAGAGTGTTGTCCCTCAGCATAAGCTTGTGGTTGCTGACCTCCGCTTTCAGATTCGTGTCCAGAAGGCCGCAAAGCGAGCTGTGAGTGAATCAAGGGGTCGGGCGTATGAGGACCTCTACCAATGGTTAGACACGAAGGAAGGCGAAAGGGGCATCTATAAGATGGCCAAGATCCGAGAGAGGAAGACGAGGGATGTTGACCAAATCAAGTGCATCAAGGACGGAGCAGATCAACTCCTGGTGAAGAACGAGGAGATTAAACATAGATGGCGGGAGTACTTTGACAAGCTGTTCAATGGGGAGAGTGAGAGCTCTACCATTGATCTGGACGACTCCTTTGATGATACTAGCAGGCGTTTTGTGCGGCGAATCCAGGAGTCGAAGGTCAAGGAGGCTTTAAAGAGGATGAAAGGAGGCAAGGCGATGGGCCCTGATTGTATCCCCATTGAGGTGTGGAGAGGCCTCGGGGACATAGTGATACTATGGCTAACCAAACTTTTCAGCCTCATTTTTCGGGCAAACAAGATGCCAGAAGAATGAGACGGAGTATATTAGTACCAATCTTCAAGAACAAGGGGGATGTTCAGAGTTATACTAATTACCGTGGAATTAAATTGATGAGCCATACAATGAAGCTATGGGAAAGAGTCATTGAGCACCGCTTAAGAAGAATGACAAGCGTGACCAAAAATCAGTTTGGTTTCATGCCTGGGAGGTCGACCATGGAAGCCATTTTCTTGGTACGACAACTTATGGAGAGATATAGGGAGCAAAAGAAGGACCTGCATATGGTGTTCATTGACTTGGAGAAGGCCTATGATAAGATACCGCGGAGTGTTATGTGGTGGGCCTTGGAAAAACACAAAGTCCCAACAAAGTACATTACCCTCATCAAGGACATGTACGATAATGTTGTGACAAGTGTTCGAACAAGTGATGGCGACACTGATGACTTCCCGATTAAGATAGGACTGCATCAAGGGTCAGCTTTGAGCCCTTATCTTTTTGCCTTGGTGATGGATGAGGTCACAAGGGATATACAAGGAGATATCCCATGGTGTATGCTCTTTGCGGACGATGTGGTGCTAGTCGATGAGAGTCGGACGGGGGTGAACAGGAAGTTGGAGTTATGGAGGCAAACCTTGGAATCGAAAGGTTTTAGGCTTAGTAGGACTAAAACCGAGTACATGAGGTGCGCTTTCAGTACTACTAGGCACGAGGAGGAGGATGATGTTAGCCTTGATGGGCAGGTGGTGCCTCAGAAGGACACCTTTCGATATTTGGGGTCAATGTTGCAGAAGGATGGGGATATCGATGAAGATGTGAACCATCGAATTAAAGCCGGATGGATGAAGTGGCGCCAAGCTTCTGGCATTCTCTGTGACAAGAGGGTGCCACAAAAGCTAAAAGGCAAGTTCTATAGGACGGCGGTTCGACCCGCAATGTTGTATGGCGCTGAGTGTTGGCCGAAAAGGCGACATGTGCAACAGTTAGGTGTGGCGGAGATGCGCATGTTGAGATGGATGTGTGGCCACACAAGGAAGGACCGAATCCGGAATGATGATATACGAGATAGAGTTGGGGTAACGCCAATTGAAGAGAAGCTTGTCCAACATCGTCTGAGATGGTTTGGACATATTCAGCGCAGGCCTCCATAAGCCCCAGTGCATAGCGGAAGGTTAAAGCATGCTGATAATGTCAAAAGAGGCCGGGGTAGACCGAACTTGACATGGGAAGAGTCCGTAAAGAGAGATCTCAAGGATTGGAGCATCACCAAAGAACTAGCCATGGACAGGGGTGCGTGGAAGCTTGCTATCTATGTGCCAGAACCATGAGTTGGTCGCGAGATCTTATGGGTTTCACCTCTAGCCTACCCCAACTTGTTTGGGACTAAAGGCTTTGTTGTTGTTGTTGTTGTTGTTGTTGTTGTTGTTGTTGTTGCTGGAACTGATTGGCAGTATACAAAAAATAATGTTTGTATTTTTTATGGTTGTCTTATTTGAGTTTCCTAACATACAGAAATGACCCAATTTTGTCTCCCGGAGCGGCGATCGAGACCCAAAGGTAGCAGGGCAAGTAAGGAGCAGGGGGGGATGTCGTCGCTTGCTGGTCTAGCATCTAGCCATATGGAGACGAGACGATGCACCTGGTTTGGGATGGTACCAGGATTCTAAGATCAATCAAGTTGACTGAGGAGGGTCTCCGCTGTGAGGAGATCTAGTGATGATCGACACAATGTGGACATGGTCGTGCAAAGTATGAAGGGTCAGCGGGTGACGTACTCTGTCGTTGAAGGTACCTTTCTTGTCCCTCCTCACCTACTTGAGCTGTTTTGGTTGCGTCAAATCCTTGTGCTCTTAATTCTAGATTCTTAACTATAGATTACTTTCTGGGTGCATCCTTTCATAAGTTGGGATTACTCCTGCATCTTCCTTTCCATGGGGCAAGCATATCTTGTTTAAACACCTAACGAGCATAGTGGCAGGTGAGGCAATAACCATGGTAAAGTGGTAATGGTGTTTGGGAACATAAATGACCGAGCTAAGTCGGTTTAAGTAAGAAAGGAAGTGGTATGTTGTGAATCCGCAATCCTGTGATTTGTGATGTGATTTTTTCATAAGTCTGATTTTTCATGTGATTTGTGATGTGATTTTTTCTATTTCTGCAAGCAGACTAAAGGTTAGCTTCTACAGTTCCATTTTCATGAATATTACCTTTGCTTAATATAATTTCCCCTTCATGTATTTTTTCTTATTCTGATCTGCATGGACCGAAACTGCCATTCATTGGGAAAACAGGGAAAGCAACAACGCAATTGAACATACAACACATCCTTTATTGGAATACTCATCGTAAGCATTATAGAATATTAGAACTGTACGACAAAAAGGAGACTAATCTTCCCTTTCATTAGTGATTAGTCATACCCTTCTTGAGGCAATTCCAAGTACAGTTTGTACATGAGCACTACTCATGTTTGGTTTCTGTTCATGTTAGTACAGTGCAGATATTTGAATATTTCCAATAGAAAATTATGGTATATAAATTATTTTCTATCCACTGGTGAAGTTGGATTTATTATTTTGTATGGATCATAACATCAGGAATTCTGGCTGAAGTAATTGTGTACTTATACATATTCTCGATGCTTGTCAAAAAAATAATTTATCCATCGTGCAAAAGTATGGTAAAAGATGACTCTTGTTTCATTGATCTACTTATGAATATGAACTATTGTCCAAATGGTAAAAGAAGTAATGGCTTACCAGGTACTACTATTGTTGTGGTCGTGTGCTCTGTCATTTTTTAGGTGTGGCATTTGAAGATTCAAATAAAAATTACTTGTATTTTTTTAATCCACGGGCATGTTAGTAAATCTCTACTCCTAAAGGGGGACTTGGTAGCTTCTTTTCTTGGTTTTTTATGGTCATCCCTCCCACCTCCATTTGGTTTTTTTTCGTCCTTTTTTTTGTGCCAGCTCCCACCACCCCTCGCACTGGTTTTACCTCTTTACAAATATTTACAGAAGGATATCATCATCTCCCCCTTGTTCTCTTGTGTTTGAATCAGATTTAGTGGTTCTTGATTTTACAAGCATGCATCGATCTTGCTCTTGTTCTGTATGTATAGGGTACACCTAATGTTTTACGGGGTGTTCTGCAGATCTTTAGAACACTGAGGGCATACCTTGGCTTGGAATGATGCTGGGTGGATGAACGTCATGCATCGTGGCAGGTGAACACTCCTCTCCCCTTTCCCTCTATGCTAAATATTACTCCAATTTCCATACAAGTTCGCCAATTTAGATCCAGAAATAAAAATTCTGTACGAGATTAGTTATCAGGATCTTGTCGGAATCTACTTGAACTCAAGTTGAACAACATATGCAATGTCAAATTCAGCGAGATATCATGATTCGATTTCACTTTCATTCACAGTTGAGATCGTAATTTGGTTGATATTTTGCATCTTCTATAGATATAGATTGATAACATTTAATGATGTTATAGGATATATAATTATTAGAGAGGAAAAAGAGACCATGTGTTTTATGGATCAAAAATGATACTTGTTCATGCTTCTAATCTACAGGAGTAGAGAATAGCAGCTTACTCCGTCATTACAAACTTTATTATCACCACTGTTGGGTAAGCTCATCAAGTTTTATCTTGGTTGCAGTTTGCATATGCTTTGTTTGGATTACATCGACCTTTACCAGATATATTTCCCTGATCGGTCTATACAGTGATTGCATTATATGCTACCATGTTTTTTATGTTTGTATCACGTGGATCCTCGATCAGACCCAAAAATAAGCACCGACACATAAAAAATTGTCGGGACAGGCCGTTTGAACTACCACCAACCCATATAAAATGGTGCATCATGCCATGATGGTATAAGTCATGCTTACCCAGCAGTTATGTTCATATGTTTGGACAGATGGAATACGATCCGAGCCACTGGTATGTGTTTCTACTGATTGAAGAACAACTAGGGCACTTGGAAAAAGACATAGATGCTGACAAGGTATGCTGGAGGGCAGTGTCGGTCCTTGCCTATTTTTCATTAGTTATTTTGTTTAGACAGATTTACTCTGTTATCAAATTTGTGTGTTCAACAACTTGCAGAAATTGTGTCATGGTGGTGGACTTCAAATTGTTATTTGCCATGTTAGTTTGGTGCAGGTAGCAAGGATGAATTATGGCGAAGAGCTTCATATTTTGCTTTCAGGTATATGTTAATGTGGCCATATTATAATGACCATCAAGTCTCAGGTTGAAGCTATTTGATTTATATTATGCCATGCAGGAGCATATTTTATTTTGTTTTGCAGAGGAAAATATGATTCTAAATGTATATTCTTTGCCTCCATCAAATTTTATGAAACGACAACCCTTTCTTTGCAAGAACAAGTGAATACATAGGTCAAAACCTTTTAGAGTTGTTGAAAAATTAGGGGTTGTTTTCTTTTATTTATAACCATATTTCCTGTTTATGTACCTTCAATGTGAAATATAACATGATGGACCGTGCCATTAGCTTTCTTTATTGAGAACTACTTCATATATTCATCCTAATTTTTTTTGAAGCTACTGAATTTTGATTGTGAGTCAGATGTGTCCTTGAGTATGGTGATAAGATTCGATTTGGTAGGTGAAGATGGTGGGTGGAGTAATAAGAATAAAAGTGATTTAACAGTAGAATAGAGAAGCTACCAATCCGGCTTGATATACACGAGGATCCTAAAGTACATGTTTGATATACATGAGATTAGCAAGTGTCTATACATGATGTGCTTCGACATTGTCAGTTCGATAAACATGATTTTTGTGAAGCGAATACCAGAAGCTCTGCTCTTTCACAGAGAGAATACAGTTAAAGGTAAAAAGGAGGAAAAAGGAAGTACGGAGTGAACATCTCTGCCGGTTGTATAACAAAGAGGGGTTACTTCACCTACACCTTAGAAGTGAGGCTAATATATCTCTAATCAGGTGGAAAAGCAAGGGCGCAACCATAATTTTCTGTTGGAGACTTCTATTTCTCCCATTCTAGAGGTGGTAGACTGTTGTAAGAAGCGACAGTGTAATTCTTTTTTATCTGAATCTTTGGGCTCTATTTTCAAATTTTGAACCACCAATGCTTGATCGGAACCTTGCCAAGATAACAGATACACTGTTTGGAAAGGATCGCAAAAGTGACAAGTGTCATGGTGAGGCCAGTTTCTGTTCCGAATGTTGCCTTATTCTCTTCTATATCTGCAGTTTGCTTCCGTATTCTATATTTTTGTGTGGATATTTTAAATCATTTTGTATGCTCATTGATGTTGATCTATGGCAAGAGTCTGGTTCATCGCAACATTGCTGCTGTTTCGTTCTTCTTTTCTCCAAGCAAGGTTCTGGCTCGGCAGAAAATTCCATATCATGGTTGATTGCTGCATCTAGAATACATATGAGAACCATATATCTTGACGATTTCTTAATGGCCTCATGATTGTTGGTGTGTCTTTTCTTTTAAATGAAAACAACAATGTTATTATCCTAAGTGTCATAGTTTGTACAAGCAGGATTATCATAACAACTAAGCAATTTTTTTCCAGGTGATTACGTAGTTTATTGTGCCTAATTTCATTAAATAAGGATCATGATTTTGCAAGGCTTCAATTTTTAGACTATGTTTACTTCTTTGCCAAGCTGGAAATTTGAATATAAAAATTAACGTGTGTCTTAGGTGTGAATTCCAAAAAAGAGCCTTCGTTTCTTTTCCAAGCAGAATGAATAAACGATCCATCTTCTCCCAACTAAGTCCGCCTCTTTCCCTGTCGAGATACCCTGCCACCAAAAATCAATCTTCTCTCACATTCGCCTCCAGCCGTTGCTCTCCCCTCCGCCTCGAGTCGTCGAGGATGGGATCCTCTTCCCTCATCTTTTGTGTAGTAGATTTTTGGGTCAACTTGACAATGCTCCGACGATGATGTGGTGTCATCTCGAATAAAAGTTCTCGGGCTTCAATTATGTCTTGGTGTAGCGTGGCCGATGAGCCTTAAAGTTTTTCTCCCCATTGTTCTTCATGGATAACGGGTTGGTTATCTGTGTTGTCCATCGACGTGACTCGTTGTGCATCATCGGTGGCAACTACATCATCTTCTTCAACAACCTCTTCCTTCAAGTATTTCCGAGCAAAGTCATTAGCTTGGTTTGGCGACTGTATTCGTAGAGAAATTCGAGAGGAAAGAAAAAAACATGCACATTCCAAATTGGTTGTTGGTAAGATGCACAGAAATATTGTGCATCGCCATATCCCAGATTTACAAAAGTTAGTGGCAGGTTAATTAAGCCTAATTCTAATATCTCAGAGAAAAAAAAATCTAAACCTTGCATGTTTAACTTGTGTAACATAAATAATGGGGAATACGGATTGAAGTTACATGTAAGGGGTGGTTGATGGAAGGGAGGGTAGTGAGAGAAAGATGTGACCAATTTTTTGTTATGGTCCTAATAGGAGCCATGCTAAATATACACATGGAGGATTCTTGAATGGCGAGGATAGCGAAGGAGAAGCGATACACATAAGGAACTCCTCCTTGGCGGTTCGTGGGGAAGTACAGTGTAAAGTAAAGTGGGCGTCATGGCGAAGATGAGGTGTGCATTATCTGATTTTAAAGGAGAGAGGGATCCAGCGAGAAATGTCCCACTATGATGGGAAACTGAGCGGGAAGAGAAGGGTCCGACAGAAAAATGGAAGAGTGTGTAGTGAGATGGGGATTTGTGTTGGGTCCGCGTGTTGGAGATAATATGTTGGATAGTCCGAACAACCACATTTCTACCCACATATGGGCTGGATCTGGGAGAGACTGGGCTGTCCAGACGACTGAATTTTGGGGAGTCCACTAGACCCCGTTTGATGTTCGAACACGCCCGGACGTATGAGAGATAATTGAGCTTCGACCTTGAATACGACTATAGTCATCTCTTTGATTGATTTATATGTATTGTAGCCCGTAGCAACGCACGGGCGTTCTACTAGTAGCTTTCATAATGTAGCAGTAAAACGGTGTGATGCTTTGATGAATCAAGATCAATCAATTGAGGTTGCACTCGATAAGCAAACTGATCTTACAAAAAAGCAAAATTGAATTCGGCTTAATGCTTCAATCGATTCAGTTAGATACTTGTTGCATCAAGGCTTAGCTTTCCGAGGCCATGATGAATCAGAAGAGTCAAAAAACAAGGGCAACTTTCGAGAGTTGGTAAAGACTTTGGCAAATCAAAATGATGATATACGGAAGGTAGTTGTTGAGAATGCTCCAAAAAATTGCAAGTGGGTATGTGGAGATATTCAGAAGGAAACTGCCAACTATTTTGCAAAGGTAATATCATCATGAAAATATATTTCCTATTATTTTTGTTGTCTTACAAGTTACACTGATCCCTAATGATTCCCTTATTGTTTTGTGTAGATAACTTTGGATTCTATTATTGAAGAAATTGGAGGTGATGTGTTCAGTTTGTTGATTGATGAGGCTGCTGATGTGTCTGACAAAGAGCAAATGGCAGTTGTTTTGAGATATCTTAGCAAGCATGGATTTATCATTGAACGGTTAGTTGGAGTTGTACATGTGCAAGAAACATCGGCAGTATGTCTTCAGGCCGCACTTCAAAAATTATTCACCGATATTGGTTTAAGCATAAAACAAGTCAGGGGACATTGTTATGACGGGGCTAGCAATATGCGCGGTGAGTTCAATGGTTTGAAAGCAAAGATTTTGCAAGAGAATAAGTCAGCCTATTATGTGCATTGTTTTGCTCACCAACTCCAGTTGGTTATTGTAGCAGTAGCAAAGAAGCATGAAGATATTGCAGATTTTTTTTACATGATCTCCATTTTATTTAATGTGGTTGGAGCTTCTTGCAAAAGAAAGGACATGATTAGAGAGAAACATCGAGATGATGTAATAAAAGCCATAGGTAGTGGGCAGATTAGCATTGGCAAAGGGTTAAATCAAGATCAAACTCTTCAGAGAGCTGGTGACACACGTTGGGGCTCACACTATAGAACTCTATCAAGTCTAGTGAAGTTGTTCCCTGCAATCATGTCTGTTCTGAAATATGTGGAGAAAGAAGGAAAAAATGAAAAGAAAAGTCAAGCACGTGGTCTTGTAGCATATTTTGAGACATTTGATTTTGTGTTTTATTTGCACATGATGCTGCATATATTAGGAAATGCAAATACTTTGTCACATTCTTTACAAAAGAAGGATCAAGACATCCTAAATGCCATGTCATGTGTGAAGTCCACAAGGAACGAGCTGCAAGAACTAAGGGAGAATGGATGGGACTCACTGATACAAACGGCATATTCATTTTGTGAAGAACATCACATTGAGAACGTGGATATGCAAGAGCAATATATCAATCGACAAAAACCAAGACAAAAAACTAATAAGACAAACCTCCAGCATTATCGAGTAGAGTGTCTTAATTCTGTTATTGACAGGCAACTTCAAGAGTTTGATGACCGTTTCAATGAGGTAAATTCTGCATTACTTGGTCACATGGCTTCTTTCAGCCCAAACGATGGATTTGGTGCTTTTAACTTGGATAGCTTAGTGAAGCTAGCTGAGTTTTATCCAGATGATTTTGATTCAAATAAAATGGATGATCTTGGTCATGAACTGCGCACTTACATTGATAATGTGCGAGCGGATGAAAGGTTTGCTAATTTGGACGGGATTAGTGATCTTGCAAAGTTAATGGTGCAGACAAATAAACATGTTACTTTTCGTTTGGTCTATCATCTTCTAAAGTTAGTATTGATATTACCAGTTGCCACAACATCCGTGGAGAGATGCTTTTCCGCTATGAATGTTGTCAAGAAAAAGTTGCGCAACAAAATCGGTGATCAGTTCATGAGTAATTGTCTAATTTGCTATGTGGAGAAAGAGATGTTTTCTCCCATTAGTAATGATGTTGTGTTTGATCTTTTTAAGGCGATGAAAAATCGAAAAGGGACTCTCTGAAATGTGAGTTACTTTACATGATTCTTTCACATGATCTCACTTTTATTATAAACTTGCCAAACTAACTTTTTATTTTCTTCAATGTTTTCAGAAAGATGAGAAGTTGGATCTGAGTTATGAAGTTTATTTTGGTACTACTTTATCTATAATATGTAAACAAGTGATTTATAATCTCATCCGATCAGTATGTTATGCACTCTTATTTTTCAAAGTAACAAATATGTGTGATAAGTGATATAATATTCATATTCATTGTGCTTTCTTTGACTCATATAATGTCATTGCAATATGTCACAAATTAGGACTTAGTTCATACAAAATTTTCACAACTAGTTAGTGAATGAACCCATTGACGAAAATTTCTGGCTCCGCCCCTGATTGCTGGTAGTATTGAGACACCATCATGTTTTCTTGACAAATGACTTTTAGTTTGTGTCAAATGCCCGATTTTCTTAGACAAATGAGTTTTGTGAATTAGGGGGTCACATATGAAATCTTGCCTAAAAATAACTACAAAAACTAAGTAGGTTACATTCCACGGCCGCCAAATCAATGATTAACTATAGGCTACACTGACGATGAAGAATACACCATCGTGGTTTTTCATCAAAGAGCACAAACATGAGAGGTTCATAAGATCACCTGCATATCATTGTCCATGGGGCTCCCGCTCCTAGATCCCATCGAGACCCCCGCTCCCGTTCCTGTGCGGCGCCGCCCCGCCGCCTTGGAGCGCCGCCGTCCCCTTCCTCTGGTCCTCTCCAATGCCATCTCCAGTACCGCCGCCGCCGCCGGGGGCTCGCAAGCAAAGCCTGTGCGCCACAACGGTGGCGGCGACGCTCCTTCTCGGCCAGATCCGGTCAGGGGGGCGGCGGTCCTCGCCGGCCGGACATACGGCAGTGACGCGGGGCAACGGCGGCCAGTTTCGGCATGTAGGCGCCGCCGTACGGCGACGGGTCCTGCGGAGGCGACTTGGGTGCCCGATCTGATCCCAGATGGGCTTCGGCGGGCCGCACAAGTTGCTGTCGTGTACCATCCCTGTTCCATCTATGACATGCTGCCACTGGGCTCGACCTGCAACACGAGGACGTCGGGGGCTCTGGCCCCGGGCGTGGCGGTGGTGGCCACCTCCTTCGCCAGAGGTGGTCGGCCTAAGGCCGGGTGGTCGGATCTCAAGATCTGTCATCTAGTCCCAGCTGCGAGTTGGGGAGACATAGTTGCCGGTGAAAACCTAGCCGTTATCTTGATGAAGGCATCGTCGTGTAACTGTTGTCGACCCACTCGTGCTGCTTCGGGGAAAACCCTAGGATCTGGTCTTCCAGATCGGACGATGGCGGTACTGCGGTGCTGTTTTTCTCTTGGGAGCATCGTTTGTGGAGCATTGTTTGTGGAGCAGCGCTGGAAGACAGAGGTAGGAGGTGGAGCGGTTTCGTCTTTCATGGAGCTTCGGTGGAGCGATTTCGTCTTGCACGGAGCTTCGGTGGAGCTGTCAAGTCATGCCTGGCCGACAGGTGCTACGCTGAGTTTTGCATGGTTGGCAGGTGCTACGCACGACAGTTCTAGAGTCTTCGCGTCTGGACGGACGAGTGCAGGGCGGTGACGCCGTTGGGCGCTGTGGTGGCGTCGACGGATGTTCGGACTGGCAAGGATGGTGCTGATCTCTCTCCTGAAGATGGGTCAGTGGTCCGATGATGATGGCGACTTCTAAAACGTGTGCATGTCATGTGCGCTTTAGGTCTGCTACACCGGCTGTTGGTCCCGATACGTTATGTGGATGGATTGACGACAACACCGATTTTAGATATGGGGAGCCTTATCGATCTGTATGTGTGAATGGTGGCTTCGGGTGGATTGATGTATGTTTTTGTTAGACCTCTGTGAAATAATTAATAAAGATGGCTGTATGCAGAGGTCGGAGGTTTAACCTCCTTTAAAAAAAACATTTCATTGTCCATGGATATCCTGGAACATGAAAGCACAGTTTCCCCACCTTTTGTTCATAACTCACACCCGCTCAAGCATGTCATATGACCTAACCACGGTAAAATGTGGCTCCATTAATTCTTACCAATTTGGATATCTGTAGCATCTGACACCAACCATGAGCGCATGCCTATATGTATTCCATTCCCTTCGCCAATTATTTTCCTCTCATGATTCAGCATTTTTACGCACATGAGGGGTAGGAGCTTGCATTAATATAGTAGAAAATACAAGAAGCTATTTGGAAGTTGAGGAGCGAAGCAATGACAAGCCTTTTCTGCCTAGTGGCAGTCAACAACACACCCAAAAGGTCCGCACGACATTACAAACTAATTATCTAAAGTTCTAGGAATGTGAGGCATCAGAAAGGCTTCTCCGAGGTGCACCACCTGGGAATGTGCGTCCTGTGAATATTCGACTACACTTTGAATATAACACAGTGTGGTGTTGGTCGAATATTCATCTTGCAATAAGCAGTAACGAGACAACTTTAGGCGGCAAGTTGGGAATCTTTGGTTGCCTTTCTCTTTAATAGATGAAGCCGCCATCAAGATAATCAGTGTCGAGCGGAGGCTGTTGAATTGCGAAGAAAGAATGCATAATCAAAATCCTTGTGGGGTCTAGGCGACGGTCAGCAGCTTAGTTTCCAGAAGTTGACTATTTTAGGATCTCACGGTCCCAAAAGTTGTAAGTCAGCATCACTACGTCGTATCTTGACACATATATAGGACTAAGCTGGTAAGCCCGAGTGAGAAGTGCCCAAACCCGTTGCATGCAACCACTTCTTGGATCTCCCAGAGCATATAGGGTGATTGATAAGGCTAATGATCCATAAAGCCCATGCGCGTCCAGGCCATGACACTTCAAGAGCTTTTATTACCCGCTAATGTATGCCCATATAGTTCTTTTCTTATTTCTCAAAGAAAAAACTGTTCTATTCTTTTTGTATTACCAATAATTTTCATCTTTCCCCAATAAAGATGTTTTATTCTAAATTTGAAGAAAATTAGAGTATATGAATAATGTTGAGTTAGAAAATGCATATAAAAATCTTACACCTTATAACAAAAGCATTGTAGATTTCTCCCCTTTGCGTGGGGTGGCACGCCCTAGAGGCAAAAAAATCTGAGCATGTAGCTGACACGCGGAGCCCATGTGGACCTCAAGACTTGATCGAGGCACATGTGCAAGATGCATGTGCATCCTGTTCAGGCCTCTTTCAGATTGTACATTATAAGTGCTAAATCAACGATAACTAATATGAATGGAAGGAAGAAGAAGGCAAACAAAAGTTAGCCAGTTGACAAAGACAAACGCCTGATGCTCACGACAATAAGTGTTGCCATCTTCAATGAAATTAATCTATCTGGTTGAATCAGGGAGAAGGTGCATGTCAAAATGAGGTCAGCGTGTGGTGAATATATTTGTCGCCAGAACAATAGGTCAAGGTGTGAGGGAATAGTGCATCACGGACACCACGGCACACTAGGTAGACAGCTCGTGTTGTATGCATTAATTCCACCAGGTTACTCTCGAACAGTTGAACAATGTGTATACTCTTGTTTGTATGGAAAATACACTTTGGTTTCTAGTTGTATATGCACTCTATATGAGGATTTTTAGATTAAACTTTTCGAGAAAAGGCATCAACCGAGCCCGAGATGGGGCTCGAGCCTAGCCCGACTTTGAATTAACAAAGCCATCAACCAGCCTGGATTACAAGCACACCCCAGGGGCAAAGAGAAAGACATACAATGCGGTAAGATACAAAGACATTGGACAGCTCCAAACCAAGCCTACAATGCTACGAACAACGGAGATACTCAATGAGGAGAGGAGCTGAAGACGTCGAGGTCCTCCAACGTGAGTGTTGCACCAGGAACAAGAGCACACCGGCTCGAAGGAGAGAGGGCCCGACACCAGCAAGGCATGTCGTCGATCAACAGCTACGGACCCCGGCACGGCACATCCAACACACCATACTCGAAGAAGGCCACTACCTTCTCGCCTGGATCGAAGGCGCCGCACCGTCGTAGGATGGGGTGGATGCCGCCGGAACATGGTCACATACAGGGGGTCAGCGCATCCCCGCCGAGCCGCCGGGGACTCTCCTTGAGCAGAACATCGCCACTGCACGCATCCAGCACCGGAGGATGGGAAGCTTCACGCCAGGACGAAGACGAAGAGGGCCACACCAACGCCGCCACACTCCACCCAAAGGCGCCCACCACCCACCGGCTCCCAAAGCGGCGCCTTCAAGAAGGAAAAGGCGCTGAGAGCGCCGCCGCCGCCCAACAGAGTTAGGCTTTCGCCCGGGAGACCAAGGAGATGGGGAAGTGGGGGAGCCAGGCCAAACCGACGCCTCCAGGGAAGGGAACGACGCCCTCAGGTGCCGCCGTCGTGACCGGCCAAGGATTTCTCCGGGCCTGAGCTCCCCACCACCACCAGCACCCCTGCCCGAAACCGTCGACCCGAGGGAGCACGGCCAAGCCAGAGGAGCACGCACACCCAGCGGGGAAGGGAGGGAGAGCGCCAGATCTGGCGCCGCCGGATGCCGGAGTAGCCACCACGCGTCACTCGCAACCACCGAGCTCCCACCGCCCGCGCGGCCAGGGGCATCGGGTCCAACGCCCGCCCCGCCGCTCGCCGCAGAGCCGACATAGCCTCACCGGGGGAGCCGCCGCTCCAGATCCAAAGCTCCCCGTGGGAGAGCAGGGTAGCAGGAGGCCTCGCCGCCACCATCCTTGGCGGCACCCCGGGCTTGCCCGGCGGCGGCGAGGGAGGCTTGGGGAGGAGGAGGGGGGACCTGCGCGGCTAGGGTGTTCGCCCCCGAGTCGCCCGAGCGGGGCCTTTAGATTAAACTTGACTTTGTTTTGCACTAGTATATAAATTTTCAAGAAAAAAAACCAGCATTGACTTCTGGGCAAAAAGACAAAATTTATTTGCTATTATAGGTCACTATTCATGCTATTTTGACCGAAAATTTATATTTTTTGTAAAGAAGTCAAAGTGTAATTTTATTTTTGTGAATTTTTTCTCACAAGTACAATGGAAGGTCAAGTTTATATCAAAAATATTTTCTGATTTTTTTACTTTTTGTTGAATTGTTATTTTTTTTACATATAGGGTGTAGATACACCCAAAAACCAAAAGTTCCCGTCCTGTTTGTATATGGGACATACGTATCTACACTAGTAGAAAACAGGGTTTTGATCCTGGCCAGATCAGAGCATTAGTCCCGGTCGTGTTACGAACCGGGACTAATGGGAGCATCAGTCCCGGTTCGAGAGGCTAGGACGCCGGCCGGGCCTCGGTAGGCATCAGTCCCGGTTCCATCCACCAACTGGGACTAAAGGTGTTGCTGCCCTTTAGTCCCGGTTTGTGTCTGGAACCGGGACTAAAGGGTAGGCCTTTAGTCCCGGGTTTAGATACAAACCGGGACTAATGTTTTGCCTATATATATCCGCCCCCCCACCCATCTCCTCCGTTTTTTGGCTGTGGAAAGGTGTGGGAGGTGTGTACTACTCTGTTCTCACCTCCTATGCACATGAGGTGTTTGATGAAATGCCCGAGCCACACTTAAGCTTTCTCCTCTCCAAGCTCGACCTCCAAGCTACATTTTCCCCAAGATTTGTCTAGGTTTGGCGGTGCACCAACTACACAAGTGTTCTACAAGGTTAGCAACTTCATCCTTTCATCTCTCACTGCTAGTTTAGCTCATTTCAAATGCTCTAGAAGTAGAGTGGTTTGTGGGTTTTAGTGGAGGAGTGTATGTAGTGGAGGAGTGTATTAATTTGGTCACTTCTCTATTCATGATGTTCTATAATGGTTTTTGATATACTTAATTATATAATGCATGCAGATGAACCGGCAATGGATGTACGGTGACCGATGCACCTCCGACTACATTGAGGGCCTGCATAATTTTCTCGAAGTGGCTGAGGCAAACAAGCAGAATGGTTTTATGTATTGTCCATGTACTATCTGTTGGAATATGAAGGATTACTCTTCTCGGAAAACCCTTCACTTGCACCTGCTTGAGAAGGGTTTCATGCCACACTATAATGTTTGGACCAAGCACGGAGAAAGAGGGGTTATGATGGAAGACGATGAAGAAGAAGAGGATGATGACAACTATCGTCCTATGTTCCCTGAATACGGTGATACTGCAATGGGGGACGCTGAAGATCAAGAGGCACCGGATGTGCCCGATGATGATCTTTGCCGGGTCATTGTTGATGCACAGAGACACTACTAGGAGAATGCTTATAGATAGGACTATAGCAGTAGCGCGGGCAAGACAGCAGGCGCTACTTCTAACTAGCAGTAGCGCGGGTAAGTGTAAGCGCTGCTACTACGCAGTTATCAGTAGCGCTTGTTATCCCTAACGCGCTACTGCTAACTGGTCCCATCCCGACAGATGGGGGCACCTGTAGTAGTAGCGCTTTGCAGAAAGAAACGCTACTACTAATGCGTTAGCAGTAGCGCGTTTCTGCGGCCCGTGCTACTGCTACTCCGACCTGTACATATCCCCGCCGACACCGCTCGCTCTCCCCCTCTCTCCCTCCTCTCGCCCTCCCTCTCGATCCGCCGCCGCCGCCGCCGGTCCTCCAACAGGCTGCTGCCCTCGACAAAGATCCCGCCACTAACGCCCCGACCCCGACCCCGCCGCCGCCGAAGCCCCGACCCCGACCCCGCCACCGATCCCGACCCCGACCGTCTCCTTCTCCGGCCGTCTCTGCCTATTCTTCTCCTCCGGTCGTCTCCTCCGCA
Organism: Elymus sibiricus; assembly: GCA_039707655.1. NCBI lineage: Eukaryota > Viridiplantae > Streptophyta > Magnoliopsida > Poales > Poaceae > Elymus > Elymus sibiricus. Next base: position 442,645,980 of record CM077671.1, read on the forward strand.
CGCCGTCCGTCTCCTTCTCTGGTTAGAAATCCCAGCTCCGTCCGTTTGATTGCTTGTTTACATTTCGGTGGATTAATTTCTAGCTAGGGTTGTGGCTAGGACATTGCTAGCTAGGGTTGATTTCTAGGGTTCTTGCTAGGATTGCTAGGATGAAATTGTTAATGAGATTAGATAGTTAATAAGAAAACTAGGTCAAAAATGAGTCAAAAATGTGTTTTGGACATGTTTTATATAATGTTTTTTATGTGAAAAAATAAATTGTTCGCTTATTTGTAAGAAAATAACTAGAAAGTAAAACATTAAACGATAAGAAAATGTTCTCATAGGAATTTGTTTTCGACGTCGACGATGCCCGGCCCGCATCCTCGTCGTCGAGTCGGCGGCGACATCCTTGAGAGGCGCAATGTCCGGGACTGGGCTCCACCGGGCTGGCACTGGGATATGCTACCTTCCCGGGCTCGGAGCTTGGTGAGGAATCTGGGTCTCGTCGTCGACCCGGAGCTTCTTTGGTGGCGGTCGCGTGGGCCACTTTCGGTGTAGAGGGAGCGGGCCCCCACGGAGGTGGTACGTCGCCGTGTCAGGAAGGAGGACGAGCACGTCCGTCGCTACATGCCGAATTTTTGAATCATGAACACAGGAAATGTCTAACAATGATAAGATCCCTGAGTGTGATTACTGCAGCGATGATCGGGGTTTGTGCGACATGCCTCGCCTACGAGACGACAGGTTCTTCACCATCAAGCTTTATGAGACCTTCATTGTTTCTACGGTACGCAACGATGACAAGTGTTTTTTCGTAATTAAGCTTGACTTCTGTTTCTTTGCTTCAACGTGTAATTTTTGTTTTATACAATTCGACTAGTTCATCCCCTGCCATGCAAGACGGTATGTCTTGGAGAGTCTCGGTTTCGAGGACCATGAGAGTATGGAGACGAGGAGAGCTAACCTGAGGACTAAACATGGTCACACATTTCTGGTCAAAGTAATGAAGCAGTTAATAACACATAATTAGGGTGCGCAAATTGGGAAGCTCTTTGCAAGGCATATGGATTTCAGGAGGATATGGAAATAACCTTCGATCTTCGTCCTGAAGATCAAATTGAAGGTAACATTGACATTTGGGTGGATGTCGATATGCTTCCTGTTTTACCTCCATGTGAGTTTATCAACCATGCATATTTGTCAAGTAATTTGCATTCTATATTGAAAAATAGTTGGTGTTCATCCATACTAAATTTGTTAATTTATAATTTACAGCTTATTTCATTTCTTCGAGTGAAACACGGAAATTAATTGACACGACACACTACACTTATGGATCACATCTAACTTGGGAGGAGAAGGATGTTCTTATCAACTTTGTTATTGGTGTCCTAGTTGGTAGGGACAACTTCCCGTATAATTTGGGAATTTGCCCAAATTATACATTTTACATGCCACTAGTGCATAGGTTGAGGGAGGATGACATTCGCCAAAATATCTTGGTAAGAGTTGCTAATTAAGTACACTACTATTGCGTAAATGGTGTTGATTACATTGCTAACTAGGCTACTATTATGTTCTTCAACAGAAACTGCCAAATGAAGTTGTGCCTCCGTTGATGCATGGCGAAGGTAATATGACAATTAAAAGCCCTATGAGGCCCCAGTTCTCTTTTGCATACTCGACTGAGCGCAAACCACCAAGACGGCTCCAAATTGAAGCATGGGGAGAAATAAAGAAGGATCGCAAGCCACAAGTTGGAGACCGTTGGATCTCTTTTTGCTTCATCATGGAGACATAGATGTTATTCTGTTTTATGACATTTTACCTAGGAGGGAGGACTTGGTCCTATGAGAGAGAAGTTTTTCTGGTTTATATTAACTTGCAATTGATTAGGATGATTACTATTATGATGTTTTTTTGTTTTATGAGATTTTAACTTGGTATGATTAAGATGATGATGAGTTGTTAGATGAGTAAGATGATGATGAGTTATATGACATATATTTGATTAAGGTGGACGGATGCAAGTGATCATGTTGAATTAGAGGAAAATATGATGTTGCGTGGCAACATCATATTTTCCTCTAATTCAACATGATCACTTGCATCCATCCACTTTAATCTAAATGTAGTTGCTGGCACAATAATTATTGATGTTGTATATTAATATGTGTAACCGTGCGTAAATACAACATAAATATAAAAAAAGGAATATGTGCGTTTAACAGTGGCGCGGGTTAGAGAAACACGCTACTGATAACTTGCTTAGCAGTAGCGCTGGTTAAGAGCCGTTACTGCTAAACTTTAGCTGTAGCGCTGGTTAACCAGCGCCACTGCTAAAAATTAGCTGTAGCGCCGTAGCAGTAGCACGGGTACCCGCGCTACTGATAGCTCAAAAACAGGCGCTACTGCTAGGGTTTTCCCTAGTAGTGAGAGAATGCGAAAGTGAAAGGGAGAAGTTGAAGTTCGATCACATGTTAGAGGATCACAAAAAAGGGTTGTATCCAAATTGCGAAGATGGCAACACAAAGCTCGGTACCACACTAGAATTACTGCAATGGAAAGCAGAGAATGGTTTATCTGACAAGGGATTTGAAAAGTTACTGAAAATAATGAAGAATAAGCTTCCAAAGGATAACGAATTGCCTGACAGTACGTACGAAGCAAAGACGGTTCTCTGTCCTCTAGGATTAGAGGTGCATAATATACATGCATGCCCTAATGACTGCATCCTCTACCGCGGTGAGTACGAGAATTTGAACGCATGCCCAGTATGCGGTGCATTGCGGTATAAGATCAGACGAGATGACCCTGGTGATGTTGAGGGCGAGCGCCCCACGAAGAGGGTTCCTGCCAAGGTGATGTGGTATGCTCCTATAATACCACGGTTGAAACGTCTGTTTAGAAACAGAAAGCATGCCAAGTTGTTCCGATGGCACGTAGAAGACCGTAAGAAAGACGGAAAGTTGAGAGTACCCACTGACGGGTCGCAGTGGAGAAAAACCGAGAGAAAGTGGCGGGATTTTGCAGATGACGCAAGGAACATATGGTTTGGTTTAAGTGCAGAAGGCATCAATCCTTTTGGGGAGCAGAACAGCAATCATAGCACCTGGCCCGTGACTCTATGTATATATAACCTTCCTCCTTGGTTGTGCATGAATCGGAAGTTCATTATGATGCCAGTGCTCATCCAAGGCCCTAAGCAACCCGGCAACGACATTGATGTGTACCTAAGGCCATTAGTTGAAGAACTTTCACAGCTGTGGGATAAAAAAGGTGTACGTGTGTGGGATGAGCACAAACAGCAGGAATTTGACCTATGAGCATTCCTGTTTGTAACCATCAATGATTGGCCTGCTCTTAGTAACCTTTCAGAACAGACAAACAAGGGATACAACGCATGCATGCACTGTTTAGATGATACCCAAAGTATATATTTGGACAAATGCAAGAAGAATGTGTACATGGGACATCGTCGATTTCTTCCGACCAAGCATGCCTTAAGAAACAAAGGCAAGCATTTCAAAGGTGAGGCAGATCACCGAAAGAAGCCCGTCCTCCGTACTGGTGATGATATACTTGATATGGTCAATGATTTACAAGTAATCTTTGGAAAGGGTCCTGGCGGACAATCTGTTCCGAATGACGCTGAGGGACACGCAGCCATGTGGAAGAAGAAATCTATATTTTGGGACCTACCCTATTGGAAAGACCTAGAGGTCCGCTCTGCAATCGACGTAATGCACGTGACGAAGAATGTTTGCGTGAACCTGCTAGGCTTCTTGGGCGTGTGCGGGAAAACAAAAGATACACCGGAGGCACGGGAGGACCAGCAACGTGTGAACGAAAAAGACGACATGCATCCAAAGCAGTATCAAGGTCCTGCTAGCTACGCTCTTACCAAAGCAGAGAAAGAAATCTTCTTTGAATGCCTACTCAGTATCAATGTCCCGTCTGGCTTCTCGTCGAATATAAAGGGAATTATAAACATGGCAGAGAAAAAGTTCCAGAACCTAAAGTCTCATGACTGCCACGTGATTATGACGCAACTGCTTCCAGTTGCATTGAGGGGGACTTCTACCAGAAAATGTTCGATTAGCCATTGTGAAGCTATGTGCATTCCTCAATGCAATTTCTCAGAAGGTAATCGATCCAAAAATCCTACCAAGGTTACAGAATGATTTGGTCCAATGTCTTGTCAGCTTCGAGTTGGTGTTCCCACCATCCTTCTTCAATATTATGACCCACGTCCTAGTTCACCTAGTCGACGAGATTGCCATTCTGGGTCCTGTATTTCTACACAATATGTTCCCCTTTGAGAGGATCATGGGAGTCTTAAAGAAATATGTTCGTAACCGTGCTAGGCCAGAAGGAAGCATCTCCACGGGCCATCAAACAAAGGAGGTCATTGGGTTTTGTGTTGACTTTATTCCTGACCTTAAGCCGATTGGTGTCCCTAAATCGCGGTATGAGGGGAGACTGAGTGGAAAAGGCACACTAGGAGCGGATTCAATAATATGTAGGGAAGGGCATTCTTGGGCGCAAGCACACTACACAGTTCTACAGAATTCTACCTTGGTGGCCCCGTATTTCAATGAACACAAGAATATTCTATGCTCCAAACACCCGGAGGAGTCTGACGACTGGATTACACGTGAACACATCAGGACTTTTGGCGGTTGGTTGCAAATACATCTCATGCGTAACAACACTATTGGAGATGACCTGTACTTGTTGGCCAGGACACCATCTTTGACTGTATTGACTTACCAAGGGTACGAGATAAATGGGAATACATTTTACACGATCGCCCAAGATAAAAAGAGCACCAACCAAAACAGTGGTGTCCGCTTTGATGCAGTAATCACCAATAGGGCAACGGACACATATTATGGTTACATAGAGGAGATATGGGAACTTGACTATGGACATGAATTTAAGGTCCCTTTGTTTCGGTGCAAATGGGACAATCTGTTAGGAGGCGGGGTACAGGTAGACCCGCAGTACAGAATGACAACGGTGGATCTCAACAATCTTGGGTACACAGACGAACCATTCGTCCTAGCCAATGATGTGGCGCGGGTTTTCTATGTGAAGGACATGTCTACCAAACCGAAAAAAAGAAAAGATAAGGAAGCGAATACATCATACGATGAGCCAAAGTGCCACATAGTTTTTTCAGGGAAAAGAAACATCGTGGGAGTGAAGGACAAGACAGACATGTCTAAAGATTATAAAAAGTTTCATGAAATTCCTCCCTTCAAAGTGAAGGCTGACCCAAGCATCTTGTTAAACAATGAAGATTATCCATGGTTACGGCGCAATAAGCAAGGGACACACGCGAAGAAGAAATGAAATCCCTTTGTAATATATGAGTTTTCGTCCGAAACCCTGATACTTCGAAAGAGATTGTCCAGTTTGTACACGAAGTGCATCCAGTTTTTGCCGTAACCATCTAAACTTTTTAGCACATGCTATGTGGGTGAAATTATGATACCATGCCAAGTTTCAACCTTTTCAGAGTTCATTCGCAGTGCTTTTCAAATTCAGGGTCATTTAGCTCAAAATAAATCATGAAATGCATAAAAAATAGCAAATGTAGTCAGAAAAGGGTTGAAAATTGATGATGTGGCTTTGAATGGTGCATATTGCACGCAAAAAAGCCTGGAGTTAAAATATGTTAAAAAACTGAAATCCCTTTGTAATATATGAGTTTTCGTCCGAAACCATGATACTTCGAAAGAGATTGTCCAGTTTGTACACGAAGTGCATCCAGTTTTTGCGGTAACCCTTTAAACTTTTTAGCACATGCTACGTGGGTGAAATTATGATACCATGCCAAGTTTCAACCTTTTAAGAGTTAATTTGCAGTGCTTTTCAAATTCAGGGTCATGTAGCTCAAAATAAATCATGAAATGCATGAAAAATAGCAAATGAAGTCAGAAAAGGGTTGAAAATTGATGATGTGGCTTTGAATGGTGCATATTGAACGCAAAAAAGTTTGGAGTTAAAATATGTTAAAAAAATGAAATCCTTTTGTAATATATGAGTTTTCGTCCGAAACCATGATACTTCGAAAGAGATTGTCCAGTTTGTACACGAAGTGCATCCAGTTTTTGTCGTAATCCTCTAAACTTTTTAGCACATGCTATGTGGGCGAAATTATGATACCATGCCAAGTTTCAACCTTTTCAGAGTTCATTTGTAGTGCTTTTCAAATTCAGGTTCATTTAGCTCAAAATAAATCATGAAATGCATGAAAAATAGCAAATGAAGTCAGAAAAGGGTTGAAAATTGATCAACTAAAACAAAACTATAATATTCTTCAATAGCAAAAAGAATCAATTAAAAATATTTTATAAACCTCTAGTTATGATCAAAATAATATTAACTTAAAATTATTTAAAATTTATGCAACTAAAATTATCAAAGTATTTTTTGTTAAAAACTTTAATAGAAAAAAGAATTTTCATAAAGTATTTTTTGTTAAAAACTTTAATAGCAAAAAATTTCATAACGTATTTTATGTTAAGAACTTTTAATATGCAAAAAAATAACAGAAAAAAATGCCCGCCTACTAGGCCACCACAGCGTGCATACGACTAGAAACCCAACTATACATGGGCCAGGATGCAGGCCCGCGGGGAAAATTGGCCGAACAGGCGAGAGATCAACGTTAGGCCTGCAAAGCCTGCTTTAGAGAGGAGCTCGAGAGGGCAGCCGCAGCAGGGCTTATAAACCACTGCGAGTGCCTCTCACTAAGCGATGTGGGACTAAACTTCCACCGCCCCGCGGCCGTGCCAGGAACAGGCCTTTAGTCCCGGTTGGTGGCTACAACCGGGACTAAAGACCCCCCTTTAGTCCCGGTCCAAACCACCAAACGGGACTAAAGGCCTGGGCTTTCCGCCCTTTCGCCTGGTGAAATTCACCTTTAGTCCCGGTTGGTAGCTCCAACCGGGACTAAAGGTGGGCCTTTAGTCCCTGTTGGAGCCACCAACCGGGACTAAAGGTGAGGCTATATAAAGGGGACTTGCAAAAAATTTCCCCCAATCTCCCATTCTCTCCCCGACGGCCGAACCACAGCACGACGCCGCCAGGCTGCTGCGCAGGAGACCGTCGTCGCCTCTGAGCCCGTCGACGACGCCCTCGCCGTCACCTCCGAGCCCGCCACCGACGCCCTCGCCATCGCCGACACCCTCGCCGTGCCCTGCCCCGACGCACTCGCCGCGCCCTGCTCCGACGTCGCCGTCGCCGAGCCCTGCCCCGACGCCGTCCCCGCTGCCCTGCAACACTGTGAGACGCCGTTCCCCTCCTCCTCCCCCCCGCGCCCCGCCGCAGCTCGCCGCCCCGACGCCGACGCCGCCCGCGCTCCGGCCGCTCCGACCGCCCCTCTTTTTTTTTCCTTTTTTTCATTTTTGTTAATGTGATTTCTAGTGAGCATATTAGCAATGTTGAAGAAGAAGTGATCTTAATGGACAGAAATTTTTTATAATGTTTGATCCAATTTTTTCTTAGGGAGAACAAAACGTGCGTGAATATGCTAGTTAGGATGTTGTTAAATAGCTATGCATGTGAAATGTGCTCTAAAATAGCTATATATGTTAAATAGCTAAAACAAATTGAAGAATATTTTTTTTTGCATTAGAGTTCATTTTGTCTTTTTTGTATGATATTTGTTGTGTGCGAGTGTGTGCGTGTGGATTTGTTATAAAATATGTTATTGTTTTTATTTTTATTGTTGTTAAATGAAATGTTATTTGCTAGCCACAATTTGTTCTCGTCGAAGATACGTCTCCAACGTATCTATAATTTTTGATTGTTCCATGCTATTATATTATCTGTTTTGGATGTTTTATATGCATTAATATGCTATTTTATATTATTTTTGGGACTAACCTATTAATCTAGAGCCTAGTGCCAGTTTCTGTTTTTTCCTTGTTTTTGAGTATTGCAGATAAGGAATATTAAACGGAGTCCAAACGGAATAAAATCTTCGGAATGATTTTTCTTGGACCAGAAGAAACCTGCCAGACTTGGAGATGAAGGCAGGAGACCTGTCGGGAGGCGACAAGCCACCAGGGCGCGCCCTAGGGTGGGGGCGCCCCCTGGCTTGTGGCCCCCCAGCAGCTCTCCTAACCCTATTCTTCGGCCTATAAATTCCTAAATATTCCCTGAATACCAAAAAGAGCCACAAAAATACTTTTCCGCCGCCGGAAGCCTTTGTTCCCGTGAGATCCAATCTTGGAGCCTTTTCCGGTAATCTGCCGGAGGGGGATTCGATCACGGAGGGCATCTACATCAACTCCATTGCCCCTCCGATGATGCGTGAGTAGTTCACCACAGACCTTCGGGTCCATAGCTAGTAGCTAGATGGCTTCTTCTCTCTCTTTGTTCTTCAATACCATGTTCTTCATGATCTTCATGGAGATCTATCCGATGTAATACTCTTTTGCGGTGTGTTTGTCGAGATCCGATGAATTGTGGGTTTATGATCAGCTTATCTATGAATATTATTTGAATCTTCTCTGAATTCTTATATGCATGATTTCATATCTTTGCAAGTCTCTTCGAGTTATTGGTTTGGTTTGGCCAACTAGATTGGTAATTCTTGCAATGGGAGAAGTGCTTAGTTTTGGGTTCAATCTTGCGGTGTCCTCACCCAGTGACAAAGTAGGGGTAGCGAGGCACGTATTTGTATTGTTGCCATCAAGGATAAAAAGATGGGATTTTCATCATATTGCTTGAGTTTATCCCTCTACATCATGTCATCTTACCTAATGTGTTACTCTGTTCTTCATGAACTTAATACTCTAGATGCAGGTAGGAGTTGGTCGATGTGTGGAGTAATAGTAGTAGATGCAGAATCGTTTCGGTCTACTTGACATGGACGTGATGCCTATATGCATAATCATTGCCTTGGATATCGTCATAACTATGCGCTTTTCTATCAATTGCTCGACAGTAATTTGTTCACCCACCGTATTATTTTCCTTCATGAGAGAAGCCTCTAGTGAAACCTATGGCCCCCGGGTCTATTTTCCATATTATACTTTCAGATCTATAAACCAAAAATACCAAAAATACTTCGCTGCATTCTTTATACTTTTGTTTTACTTTTTGTTTTAGCAATCTTTTATATCTATCTCTATCAGATCTCATCCTTGCAAATAACCATGAAGGGATTGACAACCCCTTTTAGCGTTGGATGCAAGAGTTTGATTGTTTGTGTAGGAGCGTAGATTGGGGACTTGCTTGTATCTCCTACTGGATTGATACCTTGGTTCTCAACAACTGAGGGAAATACTTATCTACTTTGCTGCATCACCCTTTCCTCTTCAAGGGAAAACCAACGCAAGCTCAAGAAGTAGCGAGAAGGATTTCTGGCGTCATTGCCGGGGAGATCTACATCAAGCCTACCAAGTACCCATCACAAACTCATCTCTTGCATTTACATTATTTGCCATTTGCCTCTCGTTTTCCTCTCCCCCACTTCTAAAATGATTTTCAGAAAAAACCAAAAAGATTTGCCCTTTTTATTCACCCTCTTTTTAGTTTGCCTCTTTTCTGCCGGATCTCTTACTTGTTGCTATGTCTAGCGTTACTACTTCCCCTTTGTCACCAGAATTTGAAGTTCTATACTTCAAACAAAAACAAGGGGAAAATTTGAAAGATGCCTAGTATAGGCTAATGGAATCTCATCGTATCTCCAATCTAAAAGGAGATGCAAAAGTTTTGCTTAGAAATTTTTATGTTGGATTGGCTTTGCATCATAGAGAACTTTTAGATTTCGCCTCAAAAGGGAATTTTATTGAGTTGGATACGAACGCTGCTTATGAAGTTTTGGAGGGGATTTTGGGGGTTCCTCCACCAGAAAAGGGGTTTGCTTTCTCACAAGAGGGAGTTCAAATTCTCGACAAATTGAGTGACTTACATAAGCACATGGTTGAGTTACAACAATATCACGAACCCCTTAAACATATTAGTGGGAATCTCAATCGCTTGAACACTTTGATTACCCTTTGCAATAAGCGTTTGAATATTTTGGATATTAAGATGGTTTCTGCCCCTACAAATCTGGGGAAGAGGAAAGAGCCCCCCGGATTGGAGAAGGCCCTCACAAAAGTTGCCAATACCAAAGATGACAATACCTAGATCTATTGTGTTTTGCCTAGCTAGGGGCGTTAAACAATAGCGCTTGTTGGGAGGCAACCCAATTTTATTTTTATGCTTTTGTTTTTGCTTCTGTTTTTGAGTGTTTTACACATTATTACCTCTGTAGTAATTGTGTTTTCTTGTTTTAATTAGTGTTTGAGCCAAGTAAGACCTTTGGGATGGTCTACGGTGTTTGCGATTTGATTTTGCTGAAAAACAGAAACTTTTGCTCTCAGTCCAGGAAATTTGTAAATTCACTGGAATGTTCTTTTGATCTGAAATTTTTACACAAGATTGATATACAAATTTCCCTGATTTTCCTAATTTGTAAGAATTTTTGGAGGTACAGAAGTATTCGAAGTCTATAGATTTCTACAGACTGTTCTGTTTTAGACAGATTCTGTTTTCTTTGTGTTGTTTGCTTATTTTGATGTATCTATGGGTTGTATCGGGGGGTATGAACCATGGAGAAGTTGGAATACATTAGATATTACACCAATATAAATAAAGAATGAGTTCACAACAGTACCTAAAGTGGTGATTTATTTTTCTTATACTAACGGATCTCACGAGTTTTCTGTTGAGTTTTGTGTTGTGAAGTTTTCAAGTTTTGGGTAAAGATTTGATGGACTATGGAATAAGGAGTGGCAAGAGCCTAAGCTTGGTGATGCCCAAGGCACCCCAAGCCATATTCAAGGATACCAAAGAGCCTAAGCTTGGGTATGCCCCGGAAGGCATCCCCTCTTTCGTCTTCAATCCATCGGTAAATTTACTTGAGGCTATATTTTTATTCACCACATGATATGTGTTTTGCTTGGAGCGTCTTGTATGATATGAGTCTTTGCTTTTTTAGTTTGCCACAATCATCCTTGCTGCACACATATTTTGAGGGGGACACGCATTAATCGTGAGTTTATTAGAATACTCTATGTGCTGGACTTATATCTTTTGAGCTAGGCAATGTTGCTCTAGTGCTTCACTTATATCTTTTTAGAGCACGGTGGTGTTTTATTTTATAGAAATAATTGAACTCTCGTACCTCACTTATATTATTTTGATTGTCTTTAAACAGCATGGTAATTGGTTTAGGTTATGAATTTAGTCCTAATATAATGGGCATCCAAGAGGGATATAATAAAAACTTTCATATAAAGTGCATTGAATACTATGAGAAGTTTGATTCCTTGCATATAGTTTTGAGATATAAAGATGGTGATATAAGAGTCATGCTAGTGAGTAATTGTGGATTGGTAGAAATACTTGTGTTAAAGTTTGTGAATCCCATAGCATGCACGTATGGTGAACCATTATGTAACGAAGTCGGAGCATGATTTGTTTAATGATTGTCAACCTTTGTGTGAGGGTCGGGAGCGCGCGATGGTTAACTCGTACCAACCTCTCCCCTAGGAGCATGCGTCTAATACTTTGCTTCGATAACTAATAGACTTTTGCAATAAGTATGTGAGTTCTTTATGACTAATGTTGAGTCCATGGATTATACGCACTCTCACCCTTCCACCTTTGCTAGCCTCTCTAGTACTGCGCAACTTTCGCCGGTGCATTAAACCCATATTCCTCAAAACAGCCACCATATACTTTCCTCAAAACAGCCACCATACCTACCTATTATGGCATTTCCATAGCCATTCCGAGATATTTTGCCATGCAACTCCCACCGTTCTGTTTTTCATGACACGCACCATCACTTTCATATTGCTTTGCATGATCGTAAGATAGCTAGCATGATGTTTCCATGGCTTGTCCGTTTTTTGATGTCATTTGCTAGGCTAGATCGTTGCACATCCCGGTGCACCACCGGAAACATTCATATAGAGTCATATTTTGTTCTAGGTATCGAGTTGTAATTTTTGAGTTGTAAGTAAATAAAAGTGTGATGATCTTCATTATTAGAGCATTGTCCCGTGAGAGAAAAGGATGATGGAAGCTATGATTCCCACATAAGTTGGGATGAGTCTCCGGACTTTACAAATAATAAAAGAGGCCAATGAAGCCTAAATAAAAAAAAAGAGGCCAAAGATGCCCACCAAAAAAAATGAGAGAAAGAGAGAAGGGACAATGCTACTATCTTTTTTCCACACTTGTGTTTCAAAGTAGCACCATGATCTTCATGATAGAGAGTCTCCTATTTTGTCACTTTCATATAACTAGTGGAATTTTTCATCAAGCATGACCACTTAGTTTCTTTTTGAGCTTTCATACACTTATAGCTCTAGTGCATCCGTTGCATGGCAATCCCTACTCACTCACATTGATATCTATTGATGGGCATCTCCATAGCCCGTTGATACGCCTAGTTGATGTGAGACTATCTTCTCCTTTTCCTTACAACCTCCACCATATTCTATTCCACCTATAGTGCTATATCCATGGCTCACGCTCATGTATTGCGTGAGAGTTGAAAAGGTTTGAGAACATAAAAGGTGTGAAACAATTGCTTGACTTGTCATCGGGGTTGTGCATGATTTAGATACTTTGTGTGGGGAAGATGGAGCATAGCCAGACCATATGATTTTGTAGGGATAACTTTCTTAGGCCATGTTATTTTGAAAGGACGCAATTGCCTTGTTAGTATGCTTGAAGTATTATTGTTTTTATGTCAATATTAAACTTTTGTTTTGAATCTTATGGATCTGAATATTCATGCCACAATAAAGAATATTACATGGATAAATATGTTAGGTAGCATTCCACATCAAAAATTCTGTTTTTTATCATTTACCTACTCGAGGACGAGCAGGAATTAAGCTTGGGGATGCTTGATACGTCTCCAACGTATCTATAATTTTTGATTGTTCCATGCTATTATATTATCTGTTTTGGATGTTTTATATGCATTAATATGCTATTTTATATTATTTTTGGGACTAACCTATTAATCTAGAGCCTAGTGCAAGTTTCTGTTTTTTCCTTGTTTTTGAGTATTGCAGATAAGGAATATTAAACGGAGTCCAAACGGAATAAAATCTTCGGAATGATTTTTCTTGGACCAGAAGAAACCTGCCAGACTTGGAGATGAAGGCAGGAGACCTGTCGGGAGGCGACAAGCCACCAGGGCGCGCCCTAGGGGGGGGCGGCCCCTGGCTTGTGGCCCCCCAGCAGCTCTCCTAACCCTATTCTTCGGCCTATAAATTCCCAAATATTCCCTGAATACCAAAAAGAGCCACGAAAATACTTTTCCGCCGCCGGAAGCCTCTGTTCCCGTGAGATCCAATCTTGGAGCCTTTTCCGGTAATCTGTCGGAGGGGGATTCGATCACGGAGGGCATCTACATCAACTCCATTGACCCTCTGATGATGCATGAGTAGTTCACCACAGACCTTCGGGTCCATAGCTAGTAGCTAGATGGCTTCTTCTCTCTCTTTGTTCTTCAATACCATGTTCTTCATGATCTTCATGGAGATCTATCCGATGTAATACTCTTTTGCGGTGTGTTTGTTGAGATCCGATGAATTGTGGGTTTATGATCAGCTTATCTATGAATATTATTTGAATCTTCTCTGAATTCTTATATGCATGATTTCATATCTTTGCAAGTCTCTTCGAGTTATTGGTTTGGTTTGGCCAACTAGATTGGTAATTCTTGCAATGGGAGAAGTGCTTAGTTTTGGGTTCAATCTTGCGGTGTCCTCACCCAGTGACAAAGTAGGGGTAGCGAGGTACGTATTTGTATTGTTGCCATCAAGGATAAAAAGATGGGGTTTTCATCATATTGCTTGAGTTTATCCCTCTACATCATGTCATCTTACCTAATGTGTTACTCTGTTCTTCATGAACTTAATACTCTACATGCAGGCAGGAGTCGGTCGATGTGTGGAGTAATAGTAGTAGATGCAGAATTGTTTCGGTCTACTTGACACGGACGTGATGCCTATATGCATAATCATTTCCTTGGATATCGTCATAACTATGCGCTTTTCTATCAATTGCTCGACAGTAATTTGTTCACCCACCGTATTATTTTCCTTCATGAGAGAAGCCTCTAGTGAAACCTATGGCCCCCGGGTCTATTTTCCATATTATACTTTCAGATCTATAAACCAAAAATACCAAAAATACTTCGCTGCATTCTTTTTACTTTTGTTTTACTTTTCGTTTTAGCAATCTTTTATATCTATCTCTATCAGATCTCATCCTTGCAAATAACCGTGAAGGGATTGACAACCCCTTTTAGCGTTGGGTGCAAGAGTTTGATTGTTTGTGTAGGTGCGAAGATTGGGGACTTGCTTGTATCTCCTACTGGATTGATACCTTGGTTCTCAACAACTGAGGGAAATACTTATCTACTTTGTTGCATCACCCTTTCCTCTTCAAGGGAAAACCAACGCAAGCTCAAGAAGTAGCGAGAGTCGACGGTGCCCATCCCGCATCCTCGTCGTCGACTCGGCGCCGACAACCAGTTGCGCCATGTCCGGGACTGGGCTCCATCGGGCTGGCACTGGGAGATGCTACCTTCCGGAGCGCACAGCTTTGTGAGGAATCCGGGTCTCGTCGTCGACCCAGAGCTTCTTTGGTGGCGTTCGCGTGGGCCACTATCGGTGCGGAGGGAGCCGGCCCCTGTGGAGGTGGTACGTCGCCGTGTCAGGGAGGAGGACGAGCACGTTCGTCGCTACATGATTGCGTTGGACGTCAGGTTCTTCAATACCTGGCAGGTTCTTCAGGGATCTCGCCCGAGTTATGATCCTGTGATGGTTCCTTCTCTTTGGGTGTCCACCGCCCGCGCCTCAGGAACCGCGAGTCCACTAGATTATTCGATAATATTCGAGCTGTATTAGTGATAATATTCGATGCTCCATTAACTGGGTTATTCGAGATTTATTAGTGATATTATATGATAATATTATATGAAGAGTCCCCGACGATCGCCGACGATATTATATGTATTTGTGATATTATATGATGATCTTGCTAAAAAAAATTGCCGTCGATTTTTAATCTTATAATCCTGAACACAGGAAATGTCGACATCGTCTGACGACGATAGGATCCCTCAGTGCCCTTTGTGCTGGGATGACAGGGGTATATGCGACCTTTGTCCTCACCTAGACAACGGTACATCCTTCACCGTAAAGCTAACGGAAGAATTTAGTATTATTACGGTATGTCTAGACGACATGTATTTTTTTGTTAATGTAATATGATGTGTGTTTTTTTGCTTTAATTAACCTTTAATCTACTTTTGTACAATTCGACTAGTGTGTTCCCTCCCATGCAAGATTCGCTGTGTTGGACAAGTTCCATTTCAAGGAGAAGGGTAGTACAGAGCCTAAGATAGCTCACCTAAGAAGGGACCATTACACTTTTGTTGTTAAGGTACAAAATAATGAAGATCACACATATTTTGGTTGTTCTAATTAATTGGAGATCATTTTGCAAGGCGTATGGGTTGGATGAGGACATGAACATTACCTTCGATCTTGGTAATGACGATGTTCATGATAATAATATAGAAATTTGGGTGAATGCGGAGGATGACTTGATTCCAGTTCTACCTCCAGGTGCGTTTGTCAAAAGATTTGTTAGGTAATTTATATTGATTATTGGAAAGTATTTGGTACTTATCCCGACTAAATTTCTTTTTTATTATTATTAGCTTATTTCCATGCTACAAGAACTACCCGATAGATAATAGATCGCATGTACTACAGTTATGACTCCGAGCTTACTTGGTTGGAGAAAAATCATCTGATATCATTTATTCGTGATGTTGAGTATCATGCTAAATATTACAAGACTGACAACATTTATCATGGATATGTGCCACTAGTGCACAAGTTGAACCGTTATAACATCACTTCAGACAACTTTGTAAGATTTTTTTTACCATTGCATCACTAGTCCATCTTTTTCGTACATTGTTCTTAAGCAAAACTAGTTTGCTAACTATGTTATTATTACTAATGTTCTTCAACAGGTACCCCCCCAGAGACCATGCCTAAATGGATGTTTCAAAATGGTGATTTGCAAATGGTTAGCTTACGGCCACTCCCGATTAATTTCAATGGTAAATACAGGATATCTCAAAGTGAAGAAACCCTGAAAATCAAAGGATGGAGAAATGCAATACAAGCATCCACGCTACCACTTGGAGAGGAATACTTGCGCATCCCACAAGTTGGAGATAGGTTGATCTGTGTTCTTCAATGGGGAGATGTTGGAGTTCGCCTTTATTATGCTATTTTAGCTAAGAGAGAGAGAGCACTAGTTAGTATGTTTCAACCTTGTGAGATAACTACAATGATGATGATCAGAGTTGATTAAGATGATGATGAGTTGTTGGATGTTGAATGATGATGAGTTGATTAAGATGATGATGATAAGTTGTTATATGACATATACCAATACAAATTAGATGGATGCAGTAGACCAAGTTGAATTAGAGGAAAATACGATGTTGCGGATTCGCAACATCGTATTTTCCTCTAATTAATTCAACTTGGTCTATTGCATCCATCTAATTTGTACTCATGTTGGATGTTGTTATTCCATAATTTGTAGTGATGTTGTATATTAATATGTGTAACCGCGTGAATATACAATATAAATATAAAAGAAAATGAAAATACAAAATGAAACACGGTCCTTTCCAAAAAAAACCCAACTGCCTTTTAGTCCCGGTTGGTGTTACCAACCGGGACTAAATGTCCTCCTGCCTGGGCGCCCGACAGCGGCCACGTGGAGCCCCTTTAGGCCCGGTTCGTAACCCAGCCAGGACTAAAAGTGAGGGCCTTTAGTCCCGATTGATTTGTCCTGGTTGACCAACCGGGACTAAAGGCCCTTCAAAACCGGGACTAATGGCCCATTTTCTACTAGTGCTAGTATTGAATTTGAGCATACATCATAATGACTGAAAATCATATTGTTTCTTATAAAAAGTGTGTGAAGTGTAATCATGAGTAAGAAAAGCCATTAGAATGTTGAGGAGCGAAGCAGCGATGAAGGATTTGCTACCTAGTGGCAGTCAACACACTTAGAAGGACTGCATGGCATTTCTCAACTACCCAGAGTTTTAAGAATGCGAGTAATCGGCAAGGCTTCTCCAAGAACAATACTATCATGATGTGCTCACTTTAGAATATAATGCACATTTGAGGGGATCTCACACATTGCTAGCCTCGGGATCCAGGTCTCCTAGGTTCTGCTAGCGCTGAGGACGTCAAGACCTACTTAGAGCAAGTACAATAGCAGACTTATAACCCGCTTACATGACAATTTTGCCTATGTGAAGGAGAGAGACATGAAAAAAATAAAGGGAGTGGACTCTCATGCAAGAGCCTAGCTATATGTGTGCTCCTAGGCAAATGCATTAAATGTGATAGAGGTAGAGAGAAGATGAGAGAAAGTACTAATCTTATAGGCAACCTTATAGCTAACCTTGTTGTATGACTATATGTGTTGTCTATAAATGATATGGCAACATCTTATGCCAAAAGTCTTGCATGGCACCGCAGCTTGTCCTCTCTGTGGTCTGTGCTTCTTCCTCGGCAATAAACTACAACAGTCAATCCATTTGCATATCCAAAAGTCACATCAATCGACTCACTCGGCCAAATGCACTAAAACCTGAAACACACAAGGTTCCTCGCTTTCCAAATCTCCCCAATCACAACTGAAAGTATAACAAATATAAGATTCATCGGTCTACCATTTAATCCCCCAAGCCAAGTCTGTATGCAATCTTCGGCGTTTGCATAGTGGTAATCAAAACCAAAAGCACAATTGGCTACATTCCATACATATCTAGCCATGGGTCACGTCTACAACATACGTTTGTTTAGAATCATACAGCTACAACATACATTTTGTTTAGAAACAAATTCTGTTCCTTTTGGGCCTCTCATGATCCAGGAATCATAAGGTTTTCCCTTAAACCCATGCCGGCTAAGTGTTCCTTGAACACATTGGGTGGTAAGCCTTTCGTAAGCGGACCCGCAAGCATATCCTTTGTCCTTATATGCTCGAGACTTATAGTGTGATCCTGGATTTTATCTTTCACAACATAATACTTTATCTCTATTGTTTTGGCAGCACTACTCGACTTGTTGTTGTGAGCGTAGAATACTGCGGGCTGGTTGTCACAGTACATCTTTAGTGGTTTGTGAATACAATCGACCACTTTCAAGTCGGGTACAAATTTCTTTAGCCATATCGCCTGCCCCGTGGCCTCGAAAGATGCTATAAATTCTGCATACATCGTGGACGATGCAACTATTGACTGTTTGGAGCTTCTCCACGAAATAGCTCCCCCAGCGAGAGTGAACACGTATCCTGACATGGATTTTCTATCATCTCTGTCCCCCGCAAAATCTGCGTCTGAATACCCTCTTATCTCTAGGGAATCAGATCTCCTGTATGTTAGCATGTAGTGCTTCGTGCCTTGCGCATAACGCAATTCCTTCTTTACCATCTTCCAGTGCTCCATGCCTGGATTCTCTTGATATCTACCGAGTACCCCGGTGACAAAAGCTAAGTCAAGGCAAGTGTACACTTGTGCATACTGTAAGCTTCCAACAGCCCAAGCATATGGTACTGCTTTCATTAGATTGATCTCGTACTGGTTCTTGGGACATTGGAATTTCCCAAAACTATCGCCCTTGACTATAGGAGCAGGTGTGGCTTTGCTCGCATGCATATTATACTTTTGAAGAACCTTTTCTAAATATGCCTTCTGCGATAGTCCTAAGACTCCATTGTTCCTATCTCCGTGAATTTCTATGCCCAAAACATAGGATGCTTCACCAAGATCTGTGATATCAAAAATTGAGGATAAGAACTTCTTTGTTTCTAGTAGTAGACTAACATCACTGCTAGCAAGCAAGATATCATCCACATACAAGATTAGGAAAATATATTTCCCATTTTTAAACCTTGCATAAATGCTGTTATCCTCAATATTTTCTTTAAATCCAAAACTTTTAATTGTCTGATTAAACTTTAGATACCACTGTCTAGAGGCTTGCCTTAATTCATAAATAGATTTCTTCAGGCGGCATCCCATATTTTCCTTGCCTTCCATGATAAAACCCTTGGGTTGTTTCATGTAGACCTTTTCTTTTAAATCACCATTCAGAAATGTCGTCTTTACATCCATTTGATGTAACTCCAAATCAAAATGTGCAACTAATGCCATTATGATTCTGAAGGAATCCTTACATGAGACTGGGGAAAAAGTCTCATTGTAGTCTATCCCTTCTCTTTGTGTAAATCCTTTTGCCACAAGTCGGGCTTTATACTTTTCTACATTCCCATTAGGGTCATACTTAGTTTTGTAGACCCATTTGCAGCCTACTGTTTTGGCACCTTTAGGAATTTCCACTAAGTCCCAAACATCTTTAGAACTCATCGATTTCATCTCATCTTCCATTGCCTCTAGCCATTTTGATGAGTGAGGGCTTCTTATGGCTTCTTCATATGTAGTGGGGTCACCTTCCATGATGAACCATTTCTGTGTTATAAACTTTATAATCAGTAGAAATATATGATCTTCTTGTTCTATTAGATCTTCTAAGAGCCTCAGTTTCTGGCACATTCTGTGCCTCAACTTCTAGCACATCTTCTACAATTTGCTGCTGCACCTCCCTTTCATGCTCAACAACGGGTTCAGTCGGCTCCTGACGGACAGGTTCCGGGACTTCTCCCATAGTTGTCATGGGCAGAGTTACAGCTGGTAGTGAGAAAAATGGCTCCTGGATCATCGGATTAGGTGCATGCACCCTCTTCTCCTCAAGATCAATTTTTCGAGCTATCATGCTCCCCCTCATCATTTCGTCCTCTAAGAAGACTGCATGTCTTGTTTCTACAAACTTTGTATATCTGTCTGGACAGTAGAAACGAAAACCCTTTGATCTGTCTGGATAGCCAATGAAGTGGCAACTCACTGTTTTGGGATCTAACTTTGCAATGTTTGGATTAAACATTTTGGCCTCAGCAGGGCACCCCCACACCCTGAAGTGTTGTAGAGAGGGCACTCTTCCTGTCCACAGCTCGTACGGTGTTTTGGGCACCGACTTGCTTGGCACTCTATTGAGAATGTGAATGGCGGTTTTAAGCGCCTCCATCCACAATCCCAATGGCAAGGTGGAGTAACTCATCATGCTGCGCACCATATCCATAAGTGTACGGTTGCGCCTTTCAGCTACTCCATTTTGCTGAGGCTCGCCCGGCATTGAATACTGGGCTACTATGCCAGTCTCCCGTAAGAACTTTGCAAAAGGTCCAGGGACTTGGCCATATGGAGTGTGTCGACCGTAGTACTCCCCCCCACGGTCAGATCTTACTATCTTTATTTTTTTATCATGCTGATTTTCAACTTCAGCTTTGAATATCTTAAATTTATCCAATGCTTTAGATCTTTCTTTGATTGGATAAATATAACCATAGCGAGAGTAATCATCTATGGATGTTATGAACGAGTCATATCCAGCCACACTTTTCACCGGAAATGGTCCACAAATGTCAGTGTGGATGATTTCTAGTGTGCCTGTGCTATGGATTGCACCCTTTTTGATTTGTTTTACATACTTTCCTTTAATGCAATCTATGCATTGTTCTAAGTCAGAGAACTCTAACGGAGGAAGAATTTCACTTTTGACCAGTCTTTCTATTCCCCCCTGGAAATATGGCCCAAACGACAATGCCATAATTCCGATGAGTCATGAGTTCTCTTTCTTTTCTTTTGTTGTTTATTTGACGTGGAAACATGCTCATTCACATTGCACAAAGAATACACTTTTTCACGGAGTGATAATAAATAAAGCTCATCATGTAGGAAAGCAACACCCACATGAGTATTATTAAACCATATGGCACATTTGCCATGTCCAAAGTGACATTCATAACAATCTTTATCCAAACAGGAAACACTAATTAAGTTTCTGTGACATGAAGGAACATATAAAATTTCTCTAAGTAGAAGCTTGAATCCATCAGCTAACTCCAAGGAGATGTCATCGACAGCTTCAACTTCTGCTTGAATTCCATTTGCAACTTCAATGCATCTTTCGCTTCTTTGCGTAGTCCGCGTCGAATGGAATCCCTGTAAAGAATTTGCAACATGAACAGTTGCACCTGAGTCAATCCACCAAGTAGATTTCGAAAACTGTGTATACAAGGATTCATTTACAAAGGAAACAATGTTGTTACCTCTCTTTGCCATTATTGACTTTAGCCAAACAGGGCAATCTTTCTTGTAGTGCCCAGTCTGCTTACAGTGGAGGCAAGTGTCTTTGTCCACTGGAAAAGACTTCTGCTGATGCTGATGCTGCATGTGAGATTTTCCATGCGCCTTTGAAGGGGAACCTTTGCTATTTTGATTGTAATTCTTTTTCTTGTTATCCTTCACATAGTTGAGAGAACCACCATGTGAGTCTTTAAGTCTGTCCTCTTTTTGGACACACATGGCTATGGTCTTTTCAATGTGCCATTTTTCAGGTGACATGTTGTAGTTGACAACAAAGGTTTCGAACTCTTTTGGCAGTGAAGCCATAACCAGGTGGACCAGAGCGCAGGTTTGAGCTCCAAATCCGCATATATGGGCTTAAGCTTAGCTGCCATGTTGCTCATCCTGAGGATGTGCTCTTTTATTCCATGACCACCGCCTGTGTAGTTTTCTGTCACCAGTTGCTTTAGCAACTGGGTGGCATATATCTTTGAAGAACCAGTCAACTGGCTCTTTATCTTTGTAAGAAACTCCCCTACGGAAGTGCACTCTGCAATTGAGCCCACAATGGCGTTCTCAATTGTATTCTTTATGAAGGCCATACACTTTTTGTTGGCGTTGATCCACTTTTGGTTGTCGAGGGTATATGACATCTCCAATGGAGCATAATCCCCCCTCTTTTTGTCCCACGCAGCATCATCATCAGCGGCCTCTCTGACTGGCTCTGTAGGTCTGACCAGCTGTGGAGTGTCCACAACCCAGTCCACCTCAGCACAGACAAATGCCAGGTCTACTTTTTTCCTCCACTAAGTGTAGTTGTCACCACGGAGTGTTGGAACATCTTTTAGGCAACTCATCAAGTGGTAACCTCCTGAAATCACAATTGAAGTGAGATCATTGTAACAATCGTATGCATTAATCTAACGTTGGTCAAATTAAACATACAACTGTCTATGCAATTAAATCTATATTACCGTTGGGCAAAAAATAGAAATAAATGCACCTTTTATATAGTAATAATATAACATGATTGTGTTATTAACAATGTTGGTCATAAAAATAACAGAATCATATTTATTTTAATAATTACTTTAACATGCTCTTTAAATTTAATTCTCTTTAAACTTTTATTTTCTTTGTAAAAGAGCACTATAAATTTATTTTGCAGCGGAAAAACATGAATATAAAATTCATGAACTTTTTATTCTTTACAGAAACTTTTCTTTTACTAAAGAAAAAATTCATGAACTTTATTATTTACTTTATAAAATTCATGAACTTTTCTTTTTCTGGAAATTTTCTATTTTTATTTTCAGAAACTTTTCTATTTACTTTTCTATTTTCTAAAACAGATTTTTCATTGGAAAATATTTGCATAGAAAAAAGAATCTAAAAATGAAACTGTTTGAATCTGCCCAAACGGCCTCCTCGCGAGCTCGCTCCGGAGCGGCCCATTTCTGGCCGAAAACGGCCCAGCTTACGGCGTCGGGCCACACAGCCGGTCGGCCCACGGCGCTGTCGCCAGAGCTCGCTGCAGCGGCCCAGGTAGCGGCCTCCTTTCGGCCCAAAGGCCCGCGGGGAAACTAGGGTTTGGAGTCTGGCCGTCGGATGAAATCCAACGGCTGTCCTTTACTTTCGCCGGATCAAAACATAGCAGAGCCGGCCCCCGACGGAAAACCCTTGCCGCCCCGCGTTTTCTTTCCGCCTCGCTCGCGATCTCTCTCCCGCAGCGGCGGCTACGCCGGCCGCCGGCCGGCATTGTGCACCACCGAGCCGCCGCGAGCCCCCTCCATTTCCCCTGCTTCTTTTCTTCCTCCACCCTCCGTCTCCAGTGGCAGAGAAAAAGAGGGACGCGGCTGCGCCCTCCTCTGCTCCCCTGCGCCCGATGGACGACGACGGTGGAGTTACGGCGCCCTCCCTGGCCCTCTCGCCGGCATGCGTGAGCACCCGATGGTGAGCGCGCCGCTGTCAAGCGGCTCAGCGGGGTTGCCCTGTCCCCTTTGCAGGGTCCGGTTCTTCATCCCGGTCGCCTCGGCATGCCGATGTGCGACGGGATCGAGAGGAACGTGCGGCTGGAGTGACGGCGCACTTTGCCGGCGGCCCAAGGCCTTCTCCGGTGAACTTTTGCGTTTTCTTTTTTTTGTTTGCTTTTCTCTGCCCTTCTAGGGTTCTTCGGGGGGAGGGGATTTTCTTTTCCTCTTTGCTTTCTACCGGAATACCAGCACAAAACCGGCTCTGAAACCATTGATGGAAGTGCTGGATCGCACGGGGTTGGGATTCCGGCAGTGGACGAAGGAGGGGATGATTACCTTCTCCCTGACTTGAGCTGCCAGCGCCTGTGGCCATGGTGGAGAGGGACGACGGCGTGGGCGAGTGCGTGTGCGGTGGTGGCGCTGGTTGCAGAGAGATGGCGAGGTGGTGGCGCTTCCCGTGAGCACCGCACTAACCCTAGATCGGTAGGGAATATCGGTGGGGTTTGTGGCGGCGGTGAACTTCGTGTACCGTGCCCGGCCCCCCATCTCTGTTAATATAGTGCGGGTCACAGGGGCCCACCAACCAGAAGAGGGTTGGGCGCCCCCGATCAGGGCGCGAGTCAGGGGCCGTTCGACCCGTTGGGTTCGAACGGGAGGAGATCAACCTAACAATGTAGCCATGGGTCACGTCTGCAAAACAAACATTGTTTGATACACTTTCCACCTCTACGGATTAGAACATCTCTAGTTAATATACACTTATTAGCACTAGACAAATGAATGTTTTTATACTTAAGATATTTTAATCTTCCACAAGAACTTGTATGGAACAGTACAATGGTGTTGCAAGGCGACAAATGTCAGTTTCCAAACCAACTTATCTGAATCTTCTGTCGAAACCACCTGGCGACAAATGTCATTCAGCTTAACTAAGTGTTCATTCCTAGGACCAGCCAGAGCATGTCTAAATTTAAGGGAATTTAAACCAACAACAAACACAACACACACCGAAATGTTTAATTTGAGAAAATAGCATATAGTGCGGGAAAGGAAGCTGCCAGAAAACAAGTACTAGTCGGCCTCCCTGATTTGCTTCCTTGACGCACGCCCAAAGCTCATATGCGTGAGTCTAAGTGCAGCTAACCTAGCGCGCCAAAATCCTAAAAACAAGGGAAAAGCGACAACTATTCTGATCAATTTCCTGGAAGCCTGCGAGACAAAGTACATCCATATTGTGTTGGTTCATCATAGTAGTTTAGTTTTTTTTTAAATCATCTTATTTGAGTATAGGTATTGATGCAGTATCAGTTGAGAGTTCAGCCACCGGCACACTAGGCGGAGCAGCCTGACACGTTGGTGGCAATGAGGTTGTTTGGTCTTTTTTACATAGTTGTGTCGTATTGGTGGCAGGAGTGAGACATCAAGTTTTCTTGACAAAAGACTTTTAATCTGTGCCATGCCAAATTTTCTTGGACAAGTAACTTTTGAGAACTAGGGGGTTCCATATGATTTCTCGCCTAGATATTAATACCAAAACTAAGTAGGTCAGATATCCAAACCGCCGAAATCATTGATTAACTATGGATTGATACTCCATTGATGACGAAGAACACACCATCAAGTTTTTAATAAAAGCGCAATAATCTTAGAGGTCAAGAATATCAACTACATACCATTCACCATGAATTCAAATTTAGGGTGCGCTCGAAGGAGGATGGATTCTAGTGGGCGCTTGTGACAGTATACGACGCCGCCCAACCGGAGTTCAAGATGGACTTCTTGGCTGACATGGTCAGGGTATGTGGAGACGAGCGGTTACCTATTTTAGTTGCGGGTGGGGGGGGGGGGGGGGGATTTTAATATTATACGAAGGAGAGATGAAAAAAATAACGATAACTTTGATGGCAGATGGTCATTCATGTTGAACACAATCATCGAAAGTTTAGACTTGCGAGAGATAGAACTTTCAGGCAGAAAGTTTACTTGGGCCAACACATTGCCCAATCCAACTTTTGAGAAGTTGGATCGGATTCTCACTAGTGTGGAATGGGAACAGAAATTCCCTCTGGTGACAGTTCGGGCATTGCAAAGAGCGATCTCTGATCATACCCCATTACTTGTTGACTCCGGGGAAGCAACCCACGCGGGTAACAAGAACGTTTTCTCTTTCGAATTAGCATGGTTTGAGAGAGAAGGCTTTATGGAACTCATAGCTAGAGAATGGGCTAGGACCATAGGGGGGAGATCAAATGTGGATAAATGGAAAAATAAGATTAGGCACTTGAGGCAGTTCTTAAGGGGCTGGGCAAAGAATGAGAGTGCAATTTATAAGGTGGAAAAGGAAAGGCTTCTTAATCTTATACATGAGCTGGACATAAAGGTTGAATCCACATTGTTAGATGCCAATGATAGGGCATCTAAAACGGAGGCAGAGCAAAAACTCAAACAGCTTCTCAGATAGGAAGAGCTAAAATGGGCACTTAGAGCTAAGGTGCGACAGGTGGTAGAGGGGGATGACAACACACAGTTTTTCCATATGGTTGCTAATGGAAAACACAGAAAGAAGAAAATATTTCAGCTTGAACAAGATGAGGGTACAATTGTAGGACACGAGAACCTAAAATTGTATTTCTCTGAACATTATAAACAACTATTTGGCGCTCCCGAGGACAATTTTGTGTCCATGGATGAGCAAATGGTCGGAGATATTCCTCAGCTCGGGACAGACGAGAATGAGATTCTATCCGCACCATTTACGGAGAAAGAGGTGTTTGAGGCCATAGCACAAATGAAGAATAATAAGGCGCCAAGCCCGGATGGGTTTCCGGTTGAGTTTTATAAAAGATGTTGGCACATAATTAAACATGACTTACTTCCTATGTTCCATGATTTGTTCAATGGTCACTTGCAGCTTTTCCACCTAAATTTTGGGACAATAACGTTGTTGCCAAAGAAGGAGGGTGCGGTGTGCATTGATCAATTCCGTCCTATCTTCCTGCTTAATGTGAGTTTCAAGATATCCACTAAGGTTGGGACGAATAGATTGACATGGATTGCACATGCTGTGGTGCAACCGAGTCAGACGACTTTCATGTTGGGCAAAAACATACTAGAGGGTGTGGTTGTCCTACATGAAACCTTACACGAAATTCACTCGAAGAAACTAGATGGGGTTATCTTCAAGGTGGATTTCGAGAAAGCGTATGACAAAGTTAAATGGCCATTCCTACAACAAGCTCTATGTATGAAGGGATTTGACGAGCTATGGAGGAAGCACGTTGAATCCTTTGTACAAAAAGGAAGCATTGGAATTAAGGTTAATGATGACATTGAACATTATTTCCAAACACATAAAGGTCTAGGGCAAGGAGACCCAATGTCGTCTATCCTATTCAATATAGTTGCGGACATGTTGGCAATTATGATAGGAAGGGCTAAAGAGGAGGGCCTGGTAGGAGGACTAGTACCACACCTAGTGGATGGTGGTGTCTCCATACCACAATACGCGGATGATACTATTCTTTTCATGGAACATGATTTAGCAAAGGCTAGAAATATGAAACTGGTACTTTGCATGTTTGAATAGTTGTCTGGCTTAAAAATTAACTTTCATAAAGGCGAATTGTTTTGCTTTGGGAAAGCCAAAGACGACCAAGATACGTATAAACAACTGTTCGGATGTGAACTGGGCAGCCTACCGTTCAATTATCTAGGCATACCAATTTACCATCATAAGTTATCGAACAAGGAGTGAAAGTGTATTGAGGATCGTTTCGAGAAAAAATTAAGCTGCTGGAAGGGCAAGCTTTTATCTTATGGAGGACGGCTAATACTGGTTAATTCAGTTCTCACAAGTATGCCAATGTTCCTTATGTCCTTCTTTCAGATACCTGTAGGGGTACGCAAAAGATTGGACTTCTATCGATCCCGCTTTTTTTGGCAGAGTGATGAGGTCAAGAGAAAGTATAGGCTTTCTAGATGGGACATTATTTGTAGGCCTAAAGAATGGGGGGTCTTGGGATTGAGAATTTAGAGGTAAAGAATAGATGTCTGCTCAGTAAATGGTTGTTCTAACTATATATGGAGACTGAAGGCATGTGGGTACAAATTTTACGAAATAAGTACTTACAGTCTAAGACCTTGGCCCAGGTCACAGTTAGACCTAACGATTCACCATTTTGGAAAGGCCTGGTGAGGATGAAAGAGGCTTTCTTCCATAGGTCTAAGTTTATCGTACGAAAAGGTGAGTCGACGAGATTCTGGGAAGATATGTAGTTGGGGGAGACGCCGCTAGCTACGCAATATCCATCTCTCTATAATATTGTGCAGCGTAAGGAGGCGTATGTTGCCACAATATTTTTGTCTACTCCTCTAAATATACAATTCTGAAGGGCCTTAATGGGTGATAGATGTACAGCTTGGCTTCATCTAGTCAGAAGGTTGATGGATGTTCATTTGTCAGATGAGTCTGATAGACTTCATTGGAAGTTATCTACAAATGGCATCTTTTCGGTGAAATCGATGTATTTTAACCTCATAAACTCTGGACCGATTCCCAAGTCGATACATATTTGGAAGGTCAAAGTACCCTTAAGAATTAAAGTCTTCATGTGGTTTGTTCACAAGGAGGTGATTCTTACCAAGGATAATTTGGCAAAACATAATTGGGAGGGTAGTAAAAGATGTAGCTTTTGTGATCACGATGAGACTATCAAACACCTCTTTCTAGACTGTCCATTTGCAAAAATTCTTTGGCGATCCGTACATATAGCCTTTAATATCACACCTCCAGATAGTATTCACACGTTATTTGAGACGTGGCTAAATGCAGTAGAGATACATACAACAAGACATATTCGGATAGGAGTATGTGCTTTACTGTGGGTTATATGGAATTGCAGAAATGACATGGTTTTTAACAGACAAACTCGTATAAATTTTTTGCAGGTCTTATACAGGGCAACTACTTTGATCCGTACGTGGTCATTACTCACTCCTGTGGAAACAGGGAGCCTTTGGTTACTGGGTCTACCCGATGGGAGATGGTTGCTCGGGGTATCTACAACCGGTTTGGATGGCGGTCCAGCGGTAGGATAAGTGGTTAGGCATCTAGTCCTATTTTCGCCGGTTGTGGCATCTTTTTATTACTTTCGAACTATTTCATACCTTTTTTTCAGCCGGTATTGAACCGCAGACTATTTGGTTGATTTGTTAATAAAGAGGCCGCATGCATCTTTCTGATGCCGATGCCGAAGGTATTCCTCCTTTTCTAAAAAAAACATTCACCATGAATATCCCGAAACGTGAAAGCCCTTCTCCCCACCTTGCATTCATGACTCACACCCGCTCTAGCATGTCCTATTGATGTGACCTAAAGAAGCAACACGTGATATCTATAACATCTCATGCCAACTGTGAGAGCATTCCTATATGTACTCCATTCCTTTCACTAACTATTTCCCTCTTATGATTCAGCACTTGTAGGGATATAGGGATAAGAACTTGTCTGCATATAGTTGAAAATAAGAAATGCTATTAGGAAGCTAAGTAGCGAGCAGTGACAAGTGTTTGCTACCTATTGGTAGTCAACACACTCGAAAGGACCAAACGACATTCTAAACCATGTATCTAGATTTTAGGATGAGAGGCATTGGCAAGGCTTCTCCAGGTGAGAGCCTTGCAGAATAGCGCGTCAGGAGGAAATATCGTGCACAAGCCACTGCCATGCTAGGCAGTTGTGTGGCCAGGGTTGGGATACACCGCAGGACAACCCTTGGCGATACATCTGCTAAAGTAGCAACAATATTGAAAAGTGCTACAACCACCAAATGGTTTGACAGGCACCACCTAGGCCATGGCCCTTGCTGCCTGGGGCCTGGCTATGCCTTGAGTAGCAACCTAACACGTGCTAGGCGGAGCAACCTAAACGTGAGTAGCGATAATGTTGCTTTTTTTTTTTTTGACATAGCTGTGTTGTATGGAGATTAAATCTCATATTGTTGGCAGAATTGAGAGACTAAGTTTTCTTGATAAATGATTTTTAGTTTGTGTCATGCCAATTTTTTTCCATAAATTATTTTTGTGAACTAGGGGTTTATGTATAAAATCTCGCCTAGAAATAACTATAAAAACTTAGTAGATTACATTTCACGACTGCCAAATCATTGATATTAACTATAGATTGATACTCTATTTACGATCAAGAACACACCATCAAGTTTGTACTAAAAGCTCAAAAATCTGAGAGGTCAAGAATATCAACTACATATCATTGATCATGAATATCCATGAACATGAAAGCCCTTTTTCCCACCTTGCATTCATAACTTGCACCCGCTCTAGCATGTCATATGACCTAACCATAGTAACATGCGGCTCCATTAATTCTTACCAATTGCTGTATACATAACATCTCTCACCAGCCATGAGTGTATGCCTATACGTACCCCACTAAATTTGCTAACTATTTTCCTTTCCTGATTCGACACTTGTAGGGATATTAGTGGTAGGAACTTGTGTGCACATTGTAAAAAATAGGAAATTTATTAGGGAGTTGAGAAGCGAAGCAATGACAAACGTTTGCTACCTAGTGGCAATCAACACACTCAAAAGGACCTCACGATATTCTGAACTAACAACCAAGAGTTTTAGGAATGTGAGGCATCAGCGAGGCTTCTCTGAGGAGAAGACTACATGACGTATCAACTTGGGCATATCAGCTTGGATCTGCCAAAGCCCATAGGGTGATCGATGAGGCCGACGACCCAGAAAGAGCTATATGGAAAGCCTTGCTATAGCTATTTCCTGAGTAAATAGGAAAAAAAAACAAAATTACATTTGGGGATAGGGTTACAAAAAACTACCACTTTCTCTTATTTCTCAAAAAGGTACTACTATTTTGGTTGGCTGTTCCAAAATAACACTAGTTGCTAAAGCGTTAACTTTTAACCGTAATTATGACAACACTGGCCCACTCATCAGGTGTGATGTGGCACAAAAGTCAACACTGTTAGCTTGACCATTAGGTTGACTACTATGACAGGTGGAGCCCACATGTCGGTCCTTCCAAAAAATAAAAAGCAATCAGATCCCTGTAACTTTTCTAAAAAAGCAATCCCGTCGCTGTAAATTTTTAAAAAATAACCGGGTACCTGTAACTCTCAAAAAACAATCAGGTCCCTGTAACTTTCAAAAAAAAATGGGTCCTTGTTAGTTTTTCTAAAAAAAGCAAGCAGGTCCTTGCTATTTTTTTCTTAAAAAGCAATCCGGTCCACGCACGACCATGACGAGCTGGAGCTAGCTGGCTCATGCATGGACGCAGTCGGAGCTAGCTAAGAGCATCTCTAGCAGATCCCGCAAACTGAGCCGTCTACTATAATAACTGCCGATATAGCGGACTGGGCCAATTTTCCGCCCGAAACAAATTCTACAAAATCGCCCACCGCTAAATTTGTTTGTGGGATCGTGCAAAGTCTTGGCTGATTCCTCCATATCTACTAGCCCCCTCCCTTTTTTGTCGGTTCCCCTATCTGCCCCACGTCTTGGTCCCAAGGAACTTCCGCCCCCTTCCGATCCCGCCTCACTAGTCGCCGCTGCCTCTGATCTAATCGTCCCATCACCGTCCGACCTTGTCGTGCCTCCAAACCGGTCCTACGGAGTACCTGCAGCCACCGGGCGCCGCCGTTCATGTGTCGCCGCCACCAACTATGCCACTCCGTCTTCCCGCTCGTCCCTGGGTCGTGCATGCCGGCGTCGAGCCAACACCTTCCACCATCGGCGACAAGCGGAAGCTGTAGGGGAGTCAGATGGTGCAAGGAGGTGTTCTGGCGCGACAGCATTTCCTGTCGCCGCGGCCCCGTTTACTCCCGTCACGCCCGCCAACGTGAGCAAGAAAACCGCCTCCATCGGCCTGGCCGGTGCGCGGGCGAAGCCCCCAAGGAATAAGGTGGCTGCGTCAAGTGGTCGGGCTCATCCTCACCTCCGACTGGCCACATTCTCCCTGCGCACGACCATTCATCCGGTCACGCTTACAACGTGTTCATCTTCGATGAAACATCCGGGAGGTAAAAAAATGTTTCATTTTCCTCAAAACACACCGGTGATCTTTGGTTTGACATTGAAGCACTGGTTTACGTTTTCCCCGTTGAATTTTGTAGCCAAAACATGCACTCAGCATATACAGAAATGTTGGAGGAGAATGCGGCGGATTTGAATGTTCTCCTTGACGATTTCGATATGCCTCAAGTGGAGGTCGAGGCAGAGGTGGATCAAGCGAATGACGGTGGTGATGAAGTGAAAGAGATTGAGGAGGTCGAGTACGATGCTAGAATGGGGAGGACGAACAACTACAAGGAGACGGAGGACATATGCTTAATTCAACCATGGGAGAGTATGTCATTTGACGCAGTGATCGACAAAGATCAAAGCTTTGGGAGTTATTGGCAAAGGATTGAGGACAAGTACCACTGGATCTTGTCGTTCCCCTTCGGCTAGTCATTGAAGTCCATCCATGGTCATTGGAACATGAGCAAGAAAATTTGTGGCCATTGGAGTGGGTGCTTGGAGCAAGTGCAAAATGCACCTCCAGGTAACGTCATTATTGATGATTATGTGGGTATTTCTTCATTGTGTTGACTTCGTCCGAGTTGATAAAAGTTTGAGCTCATACTTTCCTCTATGTCCATGTGTAGGATCACATCACTAATGAATATTTAAAGCAAACCGTGGGCATCAAGGGTCGTCCGTTCACTCTTCATTATTGTTGGCACTTGCTAAAGGATAGTGAGAAGTGGACGGTGAGAGACAAGGAAGCTCCCCCAAAGAAAGATTTGCTTGTCAAATTGGAAGATGAGAATGATGATAGAGATGATGCACCAAGAGGAAGAATAAACAAGGGCAATCCGAATGGAAACAAGAAGGATAAAGCGAGAGTGAAGAATCAGCCAGGGAAACCACTTTGAGAGATCAAATTGGTGAAATGGCGAAGATGAAAAAAATATACGTTAACCAAGCATTGGGATGCTAAAGTTGTCATGGCAGAGAAGAAAGAAAATCACAAGAAAGAGAAGTGGGAGAAAATGTGTGCCTTCGAGGAGCCCAAGATCGCCTTAGAAGAGCAAACGAGGAGGGACGAAAGGACCGCCAAGGAGGACCCGGGTTCATGATGATGAGTCCGGAGGGTATGAATGCAATGACAAAAAAATTGGGAATTGAGAAAATGCATGATGAAATGGGTTTTGTGCGTGCTGAATATATTTCTCGCAGAAACAGTAGGTCAAGGCGTGTGAGGGAATAGTACAACACGGCCTCCACGACACACTAGGCAAAGCAACTCGAGTTGTATGCATTAATTCCACCATGTTACTCTCAAATAGTTGAACGATGTGTATAGTCTCGTTTATATGTTGTACATACGTAGCTAGTATTTAATTTTAGCATACATCATAATGTTTGAAAATCATGTTGTTCCCTAGAAGAAGGGTATGAAGTATAAGTCTAGTCATTGTGAAGAGTAACTTAGGTTACTGTATAACATTAGTCTATGTTACTACCTTCATACTGCGAAGTGTCATAGGGATAGTATCATAGATGGATGTATTTATTAGCTTGTAGAATCATTTTTTCATGGGAAGTGTCATGTGATGGTAAAATAATATGTTACCACTATCGTCTCTTTTCTTATTTAATACTATGCCATGTCACTGATATGCCTAGTTGACATTACATGAGAAAGCATGTTACTATCTATATTACTCCCACTATGACTAGTCTAATCATGAATCGTGATCATGAGTAAATGACCTAGTTACCTACACAACTTGTTTGCGGATTTGAATGGAAAGTTCTACTAATTTCAAATTCTCGTTAGAACTAGTAAGGCCACCACCATGTCATTCGCTTCCTCCCCTCCCTTCCCCTTCCTTCATATATCTTCTACGTCGAGGTCGGTCGTTTGGTAGAAACAAGTTACAAGAAATGCAAGAGCTATGTGTAGGATGTATTCATGCATGCATGGTACATCTAGGCACAATTATATACACCGGAGGTAACCATGAAAAGTTTCGAGAATAGGAGGCATCGGAATAAATTGATTGAGTTTGACTTTACATGCTCATTCTAACATTCAGGTTGGGTGCTACTACTATATGGTTGCATAAATAACTGTTGAGAGATATCTAATCAAGATAGTTAGTGTTCTTCTTTATTTAAGTCTGCAAGGCTAGCTATAGCTTCATGTAATGGGCAAAGAAGTAAGGAAAAGAACGCCAAATTAGCTGAGTTGGCTTGGAGAGAGGTAGCAACTCATGCCGCATGCAGTCAGCAAACCTTGGAACTGCTGATCTGGGTCGTCAGGTAGAGCCGGAACAAGCTAGCTAGGCTAGTGGTTGACCCGGTTCAGTTGTCGTCCGGCCAAACGCGTGATAGGCCGGCAAGTCATCTTCCTCAGCCGAGTCACGTGACTTTATTGTGTTGGAGCGCTAAGCTTCACACACTGTTGTACGAATAGCTCCCTGCATTCCTACCGCCCTTATTGCTTCACAGTGGAACCTGCCGCGCATTTTGGTGTCATTTTAATGGATCGAACTTCAGGTGAGGTCTTCCCCAGCGACGCATGCTTAGGGAAAAGTAGACTTATCGTTGTTAGGGAAAGAAGCCTGACGATCTTGCAACGTAATTTTGTTTTCTTCATCATGGTTCCATGCTTATTCCTTATACGACATGTAAACAAGTAACTACATGTGGAGTGGGTGGGTAGAAAGGTGCTTATCAGCATGGGTGGCGGTTTAATCTTCGAAACAACCATTCGTCGTTTTAGGATGTATGGTTCTAGTAACATCTTATATTATCGGACGAAGGAAGTATTTTTAAATCGATACTTTCATCGTCTATAATCATTGTGTCTTTGTCTTTCGTGGATGATGCAATTTGTTATCCAGATGTTGCGTGTGAACTGTTTTCGATTAGATCACACTGATGCAACATTTTGAGTTAATATTCTTTATTATTAATGGAAGACTGACTCAGAAGAAAATTCATGCATTTCACATTCTATTTATTGTTTGTATGTAGCTTATCTACGCATTGGTAGTTGTGGGACGAAAAACCGAAATTCTACAACCAAGATATGCTAGTAAATTATTTGAGCGCCTACCACTTAACAGAAAAAGAAGAAGAAATTATCTGCTTCTTGGAGAAGATGATCTAGTTCTTATCTTAATAAAAATATATTAATTACAGATAAAAGTGGGGCAATTTAAGTCATGACTTCGAAAATATTAACTTCTTTTCTTTCTTTGGCAAGAGTCTCTCGTGCTACTTTGATTAGGTTTCCAGATATCTAATATATATGTCTAATACATAATCGATTGGATGTGACAAGCTGCTATTTTTTTTTGGATCCTAGTGTTTACATCAATATTGTCAAGCTATCGTGTTTCGTGATGAGCCCTAACACGAAAACATGCCTTGACAAAAAATTTTGGAGGGGATCCGCAGGTACGGTCCGGTCCGGTAACATTGGTGCTTGTGCGCCCCCTTTTCTCGAGGTGTTCCTTGGAAGGCGGAGATAGTTTTTGTCGATAAGAGCATGGTTAATAATATAGCTAGCTGATGGCAATATGTTATTGCCATGTCACATATAGTCGTCACTTATAGCCACACATACAATAAGGTTAGCTATAAGAGTACTACTTTTTTCACCTTCTTACTATCTTTTTTGTCACATTTATTGCAATTGTCTAGGAATACACATATAGCTTGGCTCTTGCATGAGAGTCCACTCTCCTTACTTTTTTCTCTCTCTCTCCTCCACATAGGCAAAAGAGCCATGTAAGCGGGCTATAAGCTCACTATTGTACTTGTTCTAAAGGGTTCCCCGCTTTATATTATAAAGCAACCATTCGATACATCCAGCTCATTAGTGCCGCAGCACAATCAAGTCCAAAAGAAGAAACGAGAGAAAGAAAGAGAAACAAATGCCAACACTGGCAGATCAACAAAACGAAGATGATCGGCAACCACGGCACCCTCCGAAAAAGTTCCACCGCGCTCCTAGAACTCCGAAGCGTCGCGTACCGAGCAACACCTTCAAGAAAGAATGGGACGACGACTGCTGCTGCCAGGACAAGTCCTAGGGTTTCCCCCAGTACGCGGAGGGCGGCGGGGAAGGGCTATGCCCGACGTCCTTCAGGAAGGTCCGGCGGCGCCTGCAGGTGTCACCGAGTCGGTGCCGGATGAGCCGCCAGGGATTTCTCCCGACCCAAAACAACCACCACCACCCCGGAGGATCTGTAGTGCACCACCCACCTGCCGCCCACCAGCCTGTGCCACCATGGTCACTAAACCAACTTCGCAGTCTCACTCAGGCCACCGACACGTTACCTAAAGGGAGGGAGAGGAGACATCGGGCTCGGGGGCGTCCGCAACTCAGCCGATAGGAGGGAACAACCTCCACCGTCGTCGGGGAGTCGACCAGACGCGACGACTGGGACCTAGCAGGCCCCTACTAGCCCGGCCGGGCGCAAATGAGTCCCGACAGCCCCTGCCGCCCCGCTGCAGCACACCGGCCGACGAAGACGCCACCACCTACAGACCACCGCCACCTCGCCACCATCACCAGGGAGGCATGCCCCCGCACGCCAAACAGCTGACCCGCCCCTACAGACCACCGCCGCCAGCCACCACACCACCACGCGTCCCCCCGGCCAACGGCAACGCCGCCACATCAAGGGCACTCGAGGCCCACGGGATCCCCGTTGTCGGCCGAGAAGCACCACCGCCATCAGGGGAAAGACCGGCCTGCTGCTACCAGTGCCGCACGGGCAGGGCCCGGCGAACCACGCCAGCGGAGGCGGCAGGGGAGAATGGCAGAGAGGGGAGCTGGAGGAGAGGGGGTCAAGGGTTCGCCCATCGCTCGGGAGGGCCGAGCGAGCAAACAGGGGAGGGGGTTCCACTAGCACACAGGTTATTGGTCGGCAATCCCTCGCAAGTGTTCTTTGGGCGGAGATAGTTCTCCAGAGAACTTCAGACTGTCATATACTAGTTGGATTGGTCATCGCCATTGGATGGTTCCATTGATGTTGAAGACATTTTCTTCTCATAATCACACGTTTGTTTTGTCTCTTCATGCACTTCACTTGTAATATTTTTGGTGTGTTCATCATCAAGATTCAGTGACCCGGAGATGATAACTAAATTCTTCCTCTTCCAAGAAAAATAAATATATACACAAGACAAGAGGAAACAAATACCAAATCAACTACTCTTATGTGTCTGGCTTGCTCACATCAATCTATATGTATTGCACATGCTCTCAGATTCAGGAAAAAAAGGAGTTGAGGGTCATTGCTTTCTCATCCACCTTCCTCATGTGCCTATGCCACTCAATCAGTTCGGCTATCCATATATATGTATATACATACACATCTACAAACAACCTTAATCTCACCTTGTACGTAGTTGACTGTTTGTGTACTCAGTTTGTTGTATGCAATAGGAGACACTTAAGAAAATAGATAATGAGTTATAGATGCAAAGACGATGCAGATGTTATTGTTGGTTTTGGTAGGTAAAAAACTTTGTCCATCAAAATGTGATTATAGGGCATCGGGAGGTAGTCTCTTAGTCAACATATCAGATCTCTAACTTTTTTTTTTTTTTTAGAAAAGGAGGTCACCCCCCGGCCTCTGCATCAAAATGATGCATACGGCCATATTATTAAAAAGCAAAAAGTGTAACAAAATCTCCAAGTCTCCGAAAAAAAAAGTGCTCAAAATAAAGAAAGCAGGGTAGCCACAACCGGCGGAATAAAAGAAGATAGGAAACTAAACTCCTATCCTATTACATGACCGCCATCCAAACCGGTTGAAGATAGCCCGAGCTACCGTCTCCCACCGGATAGACCCAGTAACCATACGCTCCCTGGCATCCGTCGGAGTGAGTAGCGACCACATACGGATCAGCGAAGTGGCCCGAAAGATAACCTGCAAGAAATGAACATTTGTTGCTCTGTTAAAAACCATATCATTCCTGCATTTCCATATAGCCCATAATAGAGCGCATACGCCTACACGGATGTGTCTCGCTGTTTCTATCTCAACTCCATTTAGCCACGTCCCAAACAACGTGTTAATACTAGTAGGAGGAGCAATGTTAAAGGCTATATGTATGGACCGCCATAAAACTTTGACCATCGGACAATCGAGAAAGAGGTGTTTGATAGATTCGTCCTGGTCACAGAAGCTGCATCTTTTAGATCCAGTCCAGTTACGTTTGGCCAAGTTGACCTTAGTGAGAATCACTTGCTTGTGGACAAACCACATGAACACTTTAATCCGTAGGGGCACTTTGACCTTCGAAATATGCAAAGATCGAGGGAGGGAAACCGAATTGATCAAATCCAAGTACATGGATTTCACTGAAAACACTCCAGTCTTGGTTAGTTTCCAATGTAACTGATCTGGCTGTTGAGAAAGGTGGTCATCCATCAATCTTCTCACAAGATGGAGCCACGCTTCCCAACGGTTTCCGGCTAGCGTCCTTCTGAAATGTATGTTTAGAGGGTTTGACTGTAATACTGTTGCAACATATGCACCTCTACGCTGAACAATATTATAGAGAGAAGGATATTGGATAGCAAGGGGCGTCTCCCCTAGCCATGTATCCTCCCAGAATCTCGTGGAACTGCCATTACCAACAATAAACTTTGTTCTATTGAAAAAGGCTAATTTCACTCTCATTAGTCCTTTCCAAAAAGGCGAATCAGTTGGTCTGACCGTCACTTCTGCTAAGGTCTTAGAGTGAAGGTACTTATTACGAAGAATCTGGGCCCATGTGGCCTGGGTCTCTACAGATAGCTTAGATAGCCACTTGCTAAGTAAGCATCTGTTCTTCACCTCAAGATTTTCAATCCCAAGACCACCTTGATCTTTAGGTCTACAAATAACATCCCATCTAGCGAGTCGGTATTTCCGCTTTAACTCGTCACTCTGCCAAAAGAAGCGTGATCGATAGAAGTCTAATCTTTTTCGTACCCCTACTGGGATCTCAAAGAAGGATAGTAGAAACATTGGCATACTCGTGAGTACCGAATTAATGAGAATTAGTCGGCCTCCGTATGACATTAGCTTGCCCTTCCAGCAACTTAGTTTCTTTTCAAATCGATCTTCAATGCACTTCCATTCTTTATTAGATAACTTGCGATGGTGAATCGGTATGCCTAGGTATGTGAAAGGCAACGAGCCTGTCTCACATCCAAATAGTTGTTTGTAAGCTTCTTGTTCATCTTTAGCTCTCCCAAAGCAGAACAATTCACTTTTATGGAAGTTAATCTTTAACCCCGACAACTGCTCAAATAGGCATAACACAAGCTTCATATTCCTTGCTTTCGCCATATCGTGCTCTGTGAAGATGATAGTATCATTAGCGTACTGTAGAATAGACAGTCCACCATCCACTAGATGCGGAACAAGCCCACCTACTTGGCCATTCTCTTTAGCTCTTCCTATCAGAATCGTCAACATGTCTACCACGATGTTGAACAGGATAGGTGACATCGGGTCTCCCTGTCTTAAACCCTTGTGTGTCTGGAAATAGTGATCAATATCATCATTCTTCTTTATTCCGACACTGCCTTTTTGCATGAAAGAATCTACCTGCTTTCTCCAGGATTGATCGAAACCTTTCATCCGTAAGGCTTGCTGAAGAAAAGGCCATTTAACCTTATCATACGCTTTCTCAAAATCCACCTTGAAAACCACCCCATCTAGTTTTTTCTTGTGGATCTCATGGAGCATTTCATGAAGGACCACAACCCCTTCAAGGATGTTTCTGTCCGGCATGAAAGCTGTTTGAGAGGGCTGCACCACACTGTGCGCAATCTGCGTCAGCCTGTTCGTCCCCACCTTCGTAAAGATTTTAATGCTGACATTAAGAAGACATATGGGTCGGAACTGCTCAATCCAAACCGCCTCTGACTTCTTACGAAGTAAAGTTATCGTGCCAAAGTTTAAGTGAAATAGCTGCAAATGCCCAGCGAACAGATCGTTGAACATTGGAAGCAGATCACCCTTAATAATATGCCATCACCGCTTATAAAACTCAGCCGGAAAACCATCCGGTCGAGGAGCTTTATTATTCTTCATCTGTGAAATCGCCTCAAACACCTCTTTCTCCGAGAACGGGGCAGCTAAGATCTCATTCTCATCCGTCGCTAGTTGAGGAACATCCTCAACCCGCGACTCATCTAAGGACACAAAGCTCTCCTCAGGAGCCCCAAAAAGCTGCTTATAATAGTTTGTGATATATAATTTTAGGTTCTCCTGCCCTAAAATCGTCCCCTCATCCTGCTCTAGCTGAAAAATTCTTTTCTTGCGATGCTTGCCATTGGCAATCAAATGAAAGAATTGCGTGTTATCATCTCCTTGGACCACTTGTCGCACCTTAGCTCTAAGTGCCCACTTCAATTCTTCTTCACGCAACAATTCTTTCAATCTCAATTCCGCCTCCACTTTAGTCTCCAGTTCTCTGGAATCTAGAATGGAAGACTCAGCCTTCACATCTAATGCATCAATAAGGTTAAGGAGTCTTTCCTTCTCGGCCTTATAAACGCCACTCAAATGCTTGGCCCAACTGCGCAAGAACTGCCTTAAATGCCTAATCTTATTCTCCCACTTTTCAACGTTCGATCTCCCTCCTGAATCCTTTGCCCACTCCCGTGCAACCAGATCCAAGAAACCTTCTCTCTCAAACCATGCTAGTTCAAAAGAAAAGATATCTTTATTCCCCATGTGTGTCGCCTCCCCAGAGTCAACAAGCAGTGGGGTATGATCCGAGATCGATCGTGACATTGCCTGTACCGTCACCAGAGGAAACTTCTGCTCCCATTCCACACTGGTTAGTACACGATCCAACTTCTCATATGTTGGAGTTGGCAATGAATTGGCCCAAGTGAATTTTCTACCGGAAAGCTCTATCTCCCTGTGATCCAAACTTTCGATAATAGTATTAAACATAAACGACCATCTGCCGTCGAAGTTATCATTGTTCTTTTCGACTCGCCTTCTAATAATATTGAAATCACCCCAACCAAAATTGGGAGTCTTTCATCTCCACAAATCCGAACTAGGTCGGCCAGAAAATCTGGTTTTAGCTCAGGTTGCGCGGCTCCATACACTGCCACCAGCGCCCATTGGAAACCATCGACCTTGGACCTAACTCGAAATTTATCTACAAATTCCCCTAGAACAATGTTGCGAACCTCTAGGGTCTCGCACTTAATCCCAAGTAAGATCCCACCAGATCTTCCTCTTGGGGGTAAGCAATGCCAATCGAAATCAACCCCTCCCGTTAACGTACGAAGAAACTGAGAGGTAAAATTATCCCTCCCAGTTTCAGAGAGAGCGATGAAATCTAACTTGTGCTCTATCGATGCATCCGCCAGGAACCGCCGTTTAGCCAAGTCTGTCAGACCTCTGCTATTCCAAAAGATTCCTTTCATATTTCATCATGAAATTTTTTGGCGGTCCGAATTCTGACACTTCTTCGCACTGCGGAGTCCGGGTAAATCTTCCGGTTCCACTTGCGCTTAGGCTTGTTTTGCTCACCAACTTGGTCCATACAACCAAGCTCAGTGGGCTCACATGCCTGAGGGCTGTCATGAGTTGACCCCTCCAGAACCTCTAAACTTTCATCCTCCTCCAACTGCTCGGGGGAGGGTCCAAGGTCTCCACAGAGACTATCTAGAACCCTAACACCCAAGGCATCAATTTCCGAATCATTCAACGGTTTAACAGCCGCTAGGTTTCTAAGAATCTCGATAGCTCTCTCCGCCTCAAGATCCAGTAGGTCATTAACATATTTAGCAATTTCCTTACCATTACTACCTAGTGAAACTCCTAGCTGGTTTGCATTAATCATGATCTCATCCTCAGAAAAATGCAAAATGGAATTAGAAGTACTGACTGACATACCTGTAGTGACCTCAATGTCACGAAGCTTGGCCTGCCGCATGGCACGCCCCAGCTGCAGATCGTCAACGTCAGGCTGAACCTGGAGATGACTGCTCATCCGTCTGCCCTCAGACCTGGGATCCGGAATCCCTCCGAAGGCGACGATCTCGTCTCTCAAAGGCCCGCTCGGGGTAAGGCCTCCCGCCGTACTCCCAAGCAGGCCCACATCCACCATATCAGTTGGGCTTTGGCCACCTGCCATGTGCCCAACCGAAGAAGAAGCCGTCACCACCTCGGCCGCGCACGCCGGAGACACCCTCGGAGGTGAGCGCGCGGGCGCCGGTGAGCCCCCCGGTGTCCCACGCAGGCTGTAAGCGGGGGTCCCCGACGGAGGCGGCCCCACCACGGTCGTGCACAGCGGAGACACCCTCGGAGGCGAGTGCTCACGCGCCGGTGAAGGCCGCGGAGACAGGCAGGGGCCACACGCAGAAGTGGCCACAGGAGGCACACCCACGACCGGCGAGGCCACCCTCGGGGCCATGGCCACACCCACTGAAGGCACCTCGAGAGTCGGTGAAGCCCTCACGCCCTCCTCGGCCAGAGCAGTCGCAGTAGGTGCAGCCAGAGGTGACAACGGCGGTGGCAGCTCCTGCTCCACCGGATCCTCAGTGTCAGCCCTGTGACCCCAAAGGTGGCTAGGGGCCGACGCCGCCCCGAAAGAACCAAATCTGAGAGAGTTCATAGGTGTCTCCGAAGGCACTGCCCGCTTTCCCCCAGGACCTCCCGACGACTGCGTCGACTGTCCCCTCGTCATATCAGCTCCCGCACGAGCCGAGTCATCAGTGCCCAAGTCACGCGAACTGTGGGCATCATCCCCCCCAGTCATATCCATGTCCGAGGTCCCATCCACTGACTGGAAAAACTCTGGAGTCTCAAACTCAATCTCCAGGTCGTACATCCGACCGGCATGGTACCATCTCACAGAATCAGGAACCAACGCAACATCTAGGACGCTCACCAGTAATCGTGCCACGCCATTTGCGCGGGTGAAGGGCATATCCACCTTCTCAGTCTTACCAATGAGCGACCCTAAGCTCCAAGTAGTCCGAGTGCTCTGCAGAGGCTTAGGAGGAACCCCCTTAAAGCGAACCCAGATCTGAGGAAGAGCCATTCCTAGAGGCTCCGGCTTCTTCCAAGGGGCAAACTCCAAGATACAATTAGTGCTGGCCACTTTGCACATGCCAAACTTGAGGATAAAATTCAGATCCTCCAGGGATGGAAAATCAACTTTATATGTCTGACCCTCAAGCTGCACCAGATTCCACTGAAAATTGCCCGGCG
Organism: Elymus sibiricus; assembly: GCA_039707655.1. NCBI lineage: Eukaryota > Viridiplantae > Streptophyta > Magnoliopsida > Poales > Poaceae > Elymus > Elymus sibiricus. The sequence goes on from CM077671.1 coordinate 442,688,555, forward strand.
CCAACTCACTAAGCTGTTGCACAATCTGAGCCTCCGTGAGTGTCCCACGTGTCACCTTGACCACACCCGCGAGCGAAACCTCCGTCACAGGTGCTTCTGTTTCAACAGAAATTGACTCAAAGAACATTAGATCAGCAGAACAAACTCCATAGAGAGCGACCACCGGCATGGGCCCCATGAGCTCTGGACACTCTCCTGATTCATGCCTAGGCTTCTGGCATGTGTCGCACATCACAGTGGTGCACTCAGCAACAAAATGACCCGCCACACCGCAGCGGCGGCAAGTCATCTTCTCCTTTTTCCGAGCCCACTTGGAAGCACGATCACCGGCAGGCTTGTCCACCTTGTCAGTCGCCGGTGCCCTAGCCGTATCAGCAGCCGACTCGGGCACCTCCACCATGGCCAGAGCCCTAACAGACTCCATGGCCACAACACTGAGCTCACCAGAAACCTCCTCCGTAGTCCCCCCGGAAGGCACGTCGGGGTTCACCACAGTTGGCGGACGCGGAGGAGGAGGTCGCCTACCCCCTCCCCTGCCTCCGCGATTCTTCCTGCGGTGGCGATAGATCGGGCCAGATGCCCCTTCCACAAACCCACCAGGAGGTCCGTAAAAACCATCACCGGCAGGTTCGCGGTAGGCCTCCGGTGGTCCGTAGTGATCGCGGCCCAGACCACCGTCGCCGGTCCAAGCATAACCCCGGCCATCGCCAGAAGAGGATGATCCCCGGTGCTACCTCGCACCGTAAGCGTCATACCCGTCGTCCCCCCACCGTCCACGCGGGGGGTTCCGGGAGGCATCGGCCGATCCGTTCCCATAGCCACGAGGGTCCGGACCCCGTCCAACATTCGCCTGAAAACCTGGGCGGTGCGCGGCGGCCCTTGCCGGCGGAGGCGGACCCCCTGACCGGGGCTGACCAGAACCAGCCCACGCCGGTGGCTGCTACTGCACACTGGCCGCCGCCAGCTGGCCATTACGGTCGCGCGCCGGGGGTTGCTGCGGACCAGCCGCCACCTGCTGGCCACCGGGTTGAACCGGCTGCGCATTAGCCACCGCAGCCGGTGCAGCCCTAGGAGCAGCCGCGGACGACGACCCAGGCGCGGGCGCCTTCTGACCCGGCGGCCCGCCGCCACCCCGGCCCGCCATGGCAAGGGGCGGGATACGACCGGCTCGTCCTGGTCGAGGCGCGGGGAAGCGAGGCACTGACAGTTGGGGACGAACCCTAGTGGAGGCGGAGAACACAGGAGCACCTCTGCCGCCGCACGTACGATTGCATGAAAACGCTGCGGAGGTTGCGATATGAGCCGGTTTTGCCTGGGTCACAGACCTAGCTATTAACGGCCCACTCCGCCCACGCTCGTCACGCGGCCCAACTGTTGGAAATATGCCCTAGAGGCAATAATAAATTGGTTATTATCATATTTTCTTGTTCATGATAATCGTTTATTATCCATGCTATAATTGTATTGATTGGAAACTCAAATACATGTGTGGGTACATAGACAACACTGTGTCCCTAGTAAGCCTCTAGTTAACTAGCTCGTTGATCAAAAGATGGTGAAGGTTTCCTAGCCATGGACATGAGATGTCATTTGATAACGGGATCACATCATTAGGAGAATGATGTGATGGACAAGACCCAAACTATAAACGTAGCATATGATCGTGTCAGTTTATTGCTATTGTTTTCTGCATGTCAAGTATCTGTTCCTATGACCATGAGATCATGCAACTCACTAACACCGGAGGAATACCTTGTGTGTATCAAACGTCGCAACGTAACTGGGTGACTATAAAGGTGCTCTACAGGTATCTCCGAGGGTGTCTGTTGGGTTGGCATGGATCAAGACTGGGATTTGTTACTCCGTGTGACGGAGAGGTATCTCAGGGCCCACTCGGTAATACAACATCACAATGAGCCTTGCAAGCAATGTGACTAAAGTATTAGCCACGAGATCTTGTATTATGGAATGAGTAAAGAGACTTTTCGGTAACGAGATTGAACTAGGTATAGAGATACCGACGATTGAATCTCGGGCAAGTAACATACCGAAGAACAAAGGGAACAGCATACGGGATTAATTGAATCCTTGACATAGAGGTTCGACCGATATAGATCTTCGTAGAATATGTAGGAACCAATATGGGCATTCAGGTCCCGCTATTGGTTATTGGCCGTAGAGGTGTCTCGGTCATGTCTACATAGTTCTCGAACCCGCAGGGTCTGCACACTTAAGGTTCGGTGACGTTTCGGTAGAATTGAGTTATGTATGATTGGTGACCGAAGGCTGTTCGGAGTCCCGGATGAGATCCCGGACATCACGAGGAGCTCCGGAATGGTCCGGAGGTAAAGATTGATATATAGGAAGTCCCGTTTTGGCCACCGGAAAAGTTTCGGGTATTTCCGGTAGTGTACCGGGAGTACCGGAGGGCCATCGGGAGGGGCCACCCATGCCGGGAGGCCACATGGGCCTGAGGGGGGTTGCACCAGCCCTTAGTGGGCTGGGAAAACCAGCCCTACAAAGCCCATGCGGCTAGGAATAAGTGGGAAAGGAAAAACCCCAAAGAAAAGGGAAGGGAGACCAAATATGGAAGGTGTCCTATTTGGACTAGGATTGAAGTGGAGGAGTCCACCTCCTCCACCTCCAATTTCGGCCAGCCCTTGAGGGTTTGAGGCTGCCTCCTCCCCTCCCTCCCTCCTATATATACTAGAGGATTTAGAGGATAAAAATAACCCTAATTGCCACGTGCTCCCTCTACTTCATCTAGATCGGTTTCTCCTCTAGTCTAGTTTCAGCGGTGCTTAGGCGAAGCCCTGCCGGAATTGTTCCACCACCATAGCCGCCGCGCTGTCGCGCCACCGGAGAACTCTTCTACCTCTCCACTCTCTCTCTTGCTGGATCAAGGAGGCGGAGATCGTCATCGAGCTGTACGTGTGCTGAACGCGGAGGTGCCGTCCGTTCGGCGCTAGATCGGAAGGACCGTGATCAGGATCGCGAGACGATTCATGATTTGATCGCGGGACGGATCATGATGGGATCGTGGGACGGATCGAGATTGGATCGCGAGATGGATCGTGATGAGATCGCGGGACACTCGGCGATTTGGATCGCGAAGACGTTCGACTACATCAACCGCGTTTCTTAACGCTTCCGCTTAGCGATCTACAAGGGTATGTAGATTCACTCTCCCTCTCGTAGATGCTCATCACCATGGATAGATCTTGTGTGTGCGTAGGAAAATTTTTGTTTCCCATGCAACGTTCCCCAACAGTGGCATCTGAGCTAGGTCTATGCGTAGATGAGATCTCGAGTAGAACACAAAGGAGTTTGTGGGCGTTGATATTCAGATTGCTTCCCTCCTTAGTCTTTTCTTGATTCAGCGGTATTGTGGGATGAAGCGGCTCTGACCAAGCTTACTCGTCCACGTACGAGAGACCGGTTCCATCGACTGACATGTAACTTTGTTGCATAAGATGGCTGGCGGGTGTCTGTCTCTCCCACTTTAGTTGAATCGGATTCGACAGAGGCGGTCCTTGTAGAAGGTGAAATAGCAACTTTTATATCACCGTTGTGGTTTTTGCGTAGGTAAGAATTGTTCTTGCTAGATACTCGTAGCAGCCACGTAAAACTTGCAACAACAATTAGAGGACGTCTAACTTGTTTTTGCAGGGTATGTTGTGATGTGATATGGCCAATTACATGATGAGATATATGTGATGTATGAGATGATCATGTGTTGTATAGAATATCACGACTTGCATGTCGATGAGTACGGCAACTGGCAGGAGCCATAGAGTTGTCTTTAATTATTTTCGCCGTTTTTGCTTTACTTTATCGCTATGAGTTAGCTATAGTCGTGGAAGCAACAGTCGGCGCGACAACCTCATGGCGACACGTTGATGGAGATCAAGATGATGGAGATCATGGTGTCATGCCGGTGACGATGGAGATCATGCCGGTGCTTTGGAGATGGAGATCAAAAGCACAAGTTCATGGCCATATCATGTCACTTATGATTTGCATGTGATGTTAATCCTTTTATGCATCTTATTTTGCTTAGGACGACGGTAGCATTATAAGGTGATCCCTCACTTAAATTTCAAGATAAAATTGTGTTCTCCCCGAGTGTGCACCGTTGCGAAAGTTCGTCGTTTCGAGACACCACGTGATGATCGGGTGTGATAGACTCTACGTTCGCATACAACGGGTGCAAGCCAGTGTGGCACGTGCGGAACACTCGGGTTAAACTTGACGAGCCTAGCATGTACAGACTTGGCCTCGGAACACAAGAGACCGAAAGGTCGAACATGAGTCATATAGTAGATATGATCAACATGAAGATGTTCACCATTGAAACCACCTCAACTCACGTGATGATCGGACTTGAGTTGGTGGATTTGGATCATGTTACACTCGAATGACCGGAGGGATGTCAATTTGAGTGGGAGTTTTAAGTAATATGATTAACTAAACTCATTATCATGAACATAGTCAAAGTGTCTTTGCAAATTATGTTGTAGATTACTAGATCACACTGTAGCTCCCTTGAATTTTTTATATGTTCCTAGAGAAATAGAGTTGAAAGATGATGGTAGCAATAATGCGGACTGGGTCCGTGATCTGAGGATTGTCCTCAAATTGCTGCACAGAAGGCTTATGTCCTTAATGCACCGCTCGGTGCACCACCCCCTCTAGCGTCGTCTGTAGATGTTGTGAACATCTGACAGGCACGTTCCGATGACTACTTAATAGTTCAGTGCGTCATGCATTACGGCTTAGAATTGAGGCTCCGAAACGTTTTGAACGTCACGGAACATCTGAGATGTTTTAAGAGCTGAAATTGGGATCTCAGACTCGTGCCCAAGTTGAGAGGTATGAGACCTCCAACAAGATTCTTTGCCTGCAAGATGATGGAGAATAACTCAATCGTTGAGCATGTGCTCAAATTGTTTGAGTGCTACAATCACTTGAATCGAGTGGGAGTTGATATTCCAGATAAGATAGTGATTGATATAGCTCTCCAAGTCACTGTCACTAAGCTACTAGAGCTTCGCGATGAACTATAAAAGGCCAGAGATGGAAATAATGATCCCTGTGCTGTTCGCAATGTTTGACACCGCGAAGGTAGAAATCAAGAAGGAAGCATCAAGTGTTGATGGTTAGTGAAACCACTAGTCTCGAGAAGGGCAAGGGCAAGGAGGGATAATTCATGGATGGCAAGCCAGTTGCTGCTCCAGTGAAGAAACCCAAGGTTGAACCCAAACCCGAGACTAAGTGCTTCTATTATGAGGAGAACGGTCGCTGAAGTGGAACAACCCTAGATACTTGGTAGATAAGAAGGTTAGCAACGTCGACAGAAGTATATTTGATATACGTGTTATTGATGTGTACCTTACTAGTACTCCTAGTAGCACCTGGGTATTAGATACTGGTTCGGTTGCTAAATGTTAGTAACTCGAAATTAAAGCTACGGAATAAACGGAAGCTAGCTAAGGGTGAGGTGACGATGAGTGTTGGAAGTGTTTCCAAGGTTGATGTGATCACCATCGCATGCTCTCTCTACCTTCAGGATTAGTGATGAACCTAAATAAATGTTATTTGGTGTTTGCGTTAAGCATGAACGTGATTAGATCATGTTTATTGCAATACGGTTATTCATTTAAAAAGAAATAATGGTTATTCTGTTTACATGAATAATACCTTCAATGGTCATACACCCAATAAGAGTGGTTTATTGAATCTTGATCGTAGTGATACACATGTTCATAATATTGATGCCAAAAGATACAAAGTTAATAATGATAGTACCACATACTTGTGGCACTGCCGCTAAATGTCATATTGGTGTAAAACGCATGAAGAAACTCCATGCTGATGGATCTTTGGACTCATTCGATTTCGAATCGGTTGAGACATGCGGACCATGCCTCATGGGCAAGATGACTAAAACCCTGTTTTCCGGTATGATGGAGCGGGCAATTGACTTATTGGAAATGATACATATTGATGTATGCGGTCCAGTGAGTATTATAGTGTGCGGTGAATATCGTTATTTTCCTACCTTCACTGATGATTTGAGTAGATATGGGTATATTTACTTAATGAAACACAAGTCTGAAACGTTTGAAAAGTTCAAACAAAATCAGAGTGAAGTTTGAGATCATCGTGACAAGAAGATAAAATGTCTACGATATGATCGTGGAGGTGAATATCTGAGTTACGAGTTTGGTATACAACTTAAGACAATGTGGAAGTTGTTTCACAACTCACGCCACCTGGAACACCATTGTGTGATGGTGTGTCCGAACGTCGTAGTCATGCTCTATTGGATATGGTGCGAACTATGATGTCTCTTATCGATTTACCACTATCGTTTTAGGGTTATGCATTAGAGACAACCACATTCACTTTAAAAGGGGCACCATCTAAATCCGTTGAGATGACACCGTATGAATTTTGGTTTGGCGGAAACCTAAGCTGTCATTTCATAATGTTTGGGGCTGCGGCGCTTATGTAAAAAAGGGTTTTCACCTAATGAGCTCGAACCCAAAGCGAACAAATGCATCTTCATAGAATACCCTAACATAACAGTTGGGTAAACCTTCTATCTTAGATCCAAGCACAAAGTGTTTGTTGCTAAAACGAGTCTTTTCTCGAGAAAGAGTTTCTTTCGAAAGATTGAGTGGGAGGAAGATAGTACTTGATGAGGTTGTTGAACCTTTACTTCAACCTGAGAGTAGCGCAGCGCAGAAAGTTGTTTCTGTGGAGCCTACGTTAGTTGAAAAGGAAGTTAATGATGATGATCATGAAACTTCGGATCAAGTTACTATCGAACATCGTGGGTCGACAAGGACGCGTACTGCTCCTGAGTGGTACGGCAACCCTGTCTTAGAGGTCATGTTGTTGGACAACACCGAACCTACGAGCTATGGAGAAGCGATGATGGGCCCGGATTCCGAGAAATGGTTAAGACCATGAAATCCGAGATGGGATCCATGTAAGAAAACAAAGTATGGGCTTTGGAAGTATTACCTGAAGGGCGAAAGGCCATTCAGAACAAATGGATCTTTAAAAGGAAGACGGACGCGGACGGTAATGTCACCGTCTATAAAGCTCGACTTGTGGCAAAGGGTTTATCACAAGTTCAAGGAGTTGACTACGATGAGACTTTCTCACCCGTAGCGATGCTCAAAGTCTGTTGGAATCATGTTAGCAGTTGCTGCATTTTTCAATTATGAAATCTGGCAGATGGATGTCAAAACATCGTTTCCTTAACGGTATCCGTAAGGAAAAGTTGTATGTGATACAACCGGAAGGTTTTGTCAGTCCTAAGGATGCTAAAATATATGCAAACTCCAGCGATCCTTCTATTGACTAGAGCAAGCAACTCGGAGTTGGAATATACGCTTTGATGAGGTGATCAAAGTTTTTGAGTCTATACAAAGTTTATGAGAAACTTGTATTTACAATAAAGTGAGTGGGAGCACTATAGAATTTCTGATAAGTATATGTGGTTGACATATTGTTGATCGGAAATGATGTAGAATTTCTGGAAAGCATAAAGGGTCGTTTGAAAAGAGTTTTTCAAAGGAAGACCTAGAATGAAGCTACTTAAATATTGGGCATCAAGATCTATAGAGATAGATCAAGACGTCTGATAAGACTTTCAATGAGTACATACCTTGACAAGATTTTGAAAGAGTTCAAAATGGATCAGTCGAAGAAAGAGTTCTTGCCTGATTTGTAAGGTGTGGAGTTGAGTGAGACTCAAAGCTCGACCACGGCAGAAGAAAGAGAAAGGACGAAGGTCGTCCCCTATGCCTTATCCATAGGCTCTGTATAGTATGCCATGCTGTGTACCGCACCTGATGTGTGCCTTGCCATGATTCTGTCAAGGGGTACAAGAGTGATCCAGGAGTGGATCATTGGACAGCGGTCAAGATTATCCTTAGTAACTAGAGGACTAAGGAAATATTTCTCGATTATGGAGGTGATAAAGAGTTCGTCGTAAAGGGTTACGTCGATGCAAGCTTTGACACCTATCCGGACGACTCTGAATAGTAGTCAGGATACATATAGTGGAGCAGCCATTTGGAATAGCTCCAAGTGGAGTGTGGTAGAAGTGTCTACAGTATGACATAGAGATTTGCAAAGTACACACGGATCTGAATGTCGCAGACCCGTTGACTAAAGACCTCTCCCACATGCAAAGCATGATCTGATCGAACCCCAGAACTCATTGGGTGTTAGATTCATAACAATGTAAATCACATGGTGATGTGAACTAGATTATTGACTCTAGTGCAAGTGGGAGACTGTTGGAAATATGCCCTAGAGGCAATAATAAATTGGTTATTATCATATTTCCTTGTTCATGATAATCGTTTATTATCCATGCTATAATTGTATTGATTGGAAACTCAAATACATGTGTGGGTACATAGACAACACTGTGTCCCTAGTAAGCCTCTAGTTAACTAGCTCGTTGATCAAAAGATGGTGAAGGTTTCCTAGCCATGGACATGAGATGTCATTTGATAACGGGATCACATCATTAGGAGAATGATGTGATGGACAAAACCCAAACTATAAACGTAGCATATGATCGTGTCAGTTTATTGCTATTGTTTTCTGCATGTCAAGTATCTGTTCCTATGACCATGAGATCATGCAACTCACTGACACCGGAGGAATACCTTGTGTGTATCAAACGTCGCAACGTAACTGGGTGACTATAAAGGTGCTCTACAGGTATCTCCGAGGGTGTCTGTTGGGTTGGCATGGATCATGACTGGGATTTGTTACTCCGTGTGACGGAGAGGTATCTCAGGGCCCACTCGGTAATACAACATCACAATGAGCCTTGCAAGCAATGTGACTAAAGTGTTAGCCACGAGATCTTGTATTACGGAATGAGTAAAGAGACTTTTCGGTAACGAGATTGAACTAGGTATAGAGATACCGACGATCGAATCTCGGGCAAGTAACATACCGAAGAACAAAGGGAACAGCATACGGGATTAATTGAATCCTTGACATAGAGGTTCGACCGATATAGATCTTCGTAGAATATGTAGGAACCAATATGGGCATCCAGGTCCCGCTATTGGTTATTGGCCGTAGAGGTGTCTCGGTCATGTCTACATAGTTCTCGAACCCGCAGGGTCTGCACACTTAAGGTTCGGTGATGTTTCGGTAGAATTGAGTTATGTATGATTGGTGACCGAAGGTTGTTCGGAGTCCCGGATGAGATCCCGGACATCACGAGGAGCTCCGGAATGGTCCGGAGGTAAAGATTGATATATAGGAAGTCCCGTTTTGGCCACCGGAAAAGTTTCGGGTATTTCCGGTAGTGTACCGGGAGTACCGGAGGGCCATCGGGAGGGGCCACCCATGCCGGGAGGCCACATGGGCCTGAGGGGGGTTGCACCAGCCCTTAGTGGGCTGGGCAAACCAGCCCTACAAAGCCCATGCGGCTAGGAATAAGTGGGAAAGGAAAAACCCCAAAGAAAAGGGAAGGGAGACCAAATATGGAAGGTGTCCTATTTGGACTAGGATTGAAGTGGAGGAGTCCACCTCCTCCACCTCCAATTTCGGCCAGCCCTTGAGGGTTTGAGGCTGCCTCCTCCCCTCCCTCCCTCCTATATATACTAGAGGATTTAGAGGAGAAAAATAACCCTAATTGCCACGTGCTCCCTTTACTTCATCTAGATCGGTTTCTCCTCTAGTCTAGTTTCAGCGGTGCTTAGGCGAAGCCCTGCCGGAATTGTTCCACCACCATAGCCGCCGCGCCGTCGCGCCGCCGGAGAACTCTTCTACCTCTCCGCTCTCTCTCTTGCTGGATCAAGGAGGCGGAGATCGTCATCGAGCTGTACGTGTGCTGAACGCGGAGGTGCCGTCCGTTCGGCGCTAGATCGGAAGGACCGTGATCAGGATCGCGAGACGATTCATGATTTGATCGCGGGACGGATCGTGATGGGATCGTGGGACGGATCGAGATTGGATCGCGAGATGGATCGTGATGAGATCGCGGGACACTCGGTGATTTGGATCGCGAAGACGTTCGACTACATCAACCGCGTTTCTTAACGCTTCCGCTTAGCGATCTACAAGGGTATGTAGATTCACTCTCCCTCTCGTAGATGCTCATCACCATGGATAGATCTTGTGTGTGCGTAGGAAATTTTTTGTGTCCCATGCAACGTTCCCCAACACCAACAACCGACGCAACCGGCGGCCCACTCAACACCAGCAAATTTTTCAAACGTTCCTGCCTAGCCACCCTGATCCGGATCGCCGGATCGGCCGCCGGCAGCGAACTCCGCGTCGCCGGCGCCCGCGGCGCCTTACCCTTCTTCTTCCCTTTGCGAGTCACTAGCGTCCAATCTTGTGGCAAGAAATCAGATAGAGTAATAGGAGTGAGACTTACCTGCGGAAGAGGGCCGATCCATGGGCGAACCGGCGGCGCCGCCGGCCGCTTGGGCACGACCCGGAGAGAAGAAGGAGCCGCGCAGTCCGATCTGGCCGCCTGCCCAAGGCCGGACACGGGTACCATGGCCATCCTCAAGGAGATCGGCGCGACCACCTCCGCCACCGAGCCCGTCGTCGTTGTCTCATCATCGTCATCGCCGTCGGCGAGAACCCAGAACCTACCTCCCACCTTGGCTGCGCCTCTCTCCGACGAAAGATCGACGCAATCCACCGGCTCATCCACACTCATCTCCATCTGCACAAGACAACCAACAAAAACCTCGAAGATGTCCACGATGAAACACATACCTTCTTTGATCTCCTCGTCCGGTCCTTGGTATCGGCCCGCAAGGATGTCGTCGTCGAGATCCCTCAGCGTAGCCCATCTGGATCGTGGATGCGGGTTGAAATGGAGGATGCCGCCAGTCCGATCCCCACCCCCTCCAATGAGCACGAAACGGACGTGCCATCTCAGAGATGGTCTCTCCGCCGGCGGCGGCGAACAGGCCTCCGGCACCACCCGCGATCCCACCCCCGAATCACTCCTAGGTGACAGATCAGTCGGTGGAACAGGCGGCAAGGGCGCGGCCACCGTCACGGTCGCCACGGTCGCCGAGGCCGCCGCGGTCGCCCTCTCCTTACCCGAGCTTTCCATCCACCTGTTATTTGCACAACATTGAATCTTCCTAGTTGCACCATATCTTCCCCCGTCAACTTTCTGCTCCCAACTTTCAATGCTTGTGAATTATAGCCTTCTGCTGTCTTGAGTGCAACTTACATATTCTGATCTCCAGCTAATATGAAGCGGTCGATACATGATATTATTGCTTTTGTTTCTTTACCCCAGCTGTTGTTGAATATAAATTCCCTACAGTTTGGCTTAGTGCGTGGATTTCTAAAGAATACAAATAATATTCTTATGCTCGAACCAAGTTTTACTTTCAAAACAGTAAACGCTTGTCAAATTTATGCCAGCATGCACACAAAGACGACACATTGACCCTATTTTATTGGGTAAAATCGTCTGCATGACCTGATGCACGGTCAATTGGACGGTCTTCAGTTTGACGGATGTATGGAAAATGCATGTTGATCAAAATGACTATTTTTGAACACGATCACCTCTAAGAGCATCTACAGCCAGACGTCTCAAACCTGTCTCAAACGTTCGGACGCCACCGCGGTACGTCCAGGAACTCTCAAGTTGTCCATTGCATTCTATGTGTTTGACACATTGTCCGACCCGGTTTCTTGAGATTTTTTTAGGGAAAACGATGAATTATGATGCTTCGTCGGACGAGGAGTATGGACCGATGGATCTTGATCAAATGATTCAAGATGAGTTCTTTGATTCGTCGGATTCGAACGAAGAAGTCGACATGATCATGCTCATGAGCATGCAAGAGGAAATGGACCAGCAAGTGGAGCATATTCTCAACTTTAAGGGTTCAATAAAAGGAAGAAGAGTGATCAATCGAGATAGGGTCTCCAGCGCATGGCTACTGCGGAAGGACTACTTTTCTCTGGACCCAACTTTTCCAGATGATCCATGGTTTTGTCGCCGTTTTTGCATGCGGAAACCCTTATTTTTGCGCATTATGGAGGAAGTGGAGGTACACGATGACTACTTCAAGCTCACAAGAGATTGTTGTGGACAACTTTCTTTTTCTACTAAGCAGAAATGCACAGCTGCTCTGAGGATGCTTGCACTTGGTACTACCGCAGATGTCGTTGGTGAGATGGTCTGGATGGGGGAGCAGGTATTTGGAGCAGAGTATCTGAAAGAACCAAATATGCCGGACACATAAAAGTTGTTGGCTATTGAAGAGGCCAGAGGGTTTTCAGGAATGCTCGGATCAATGGACTATATGCATTGGCAATGGAAGAACTGCCCCAAGGGTTTGCAAGAAATGTATCAAGGTCACACCAAAGAGGTCACCATCATAATGGAAGCGGTAGTATCCCATGACTTATGGATTTGGCATGCTTTCTTTGGAATGTCGGGTTCTCACAACAACATCGGCGAGCTTCAACGGTATTTGGTGTTCAGGAGGCTTTGTAATGGGGAACTGCCGCCATGCAACTACACTATCAACGACCGTGACTACAACATGGGATACTATCTTGTCGATGGCATCTATACTCAATGGGCGGCGTTCGTAAAGACCATATCCAAACCACACGGAAACAAACAAAAACACTTTGCAACAATGCAGGAAGCGGCTAGGAAGGATGGGGAGAGGGCATTTGGAGTGTTTCAAGCATGTTGGGAAATGGTTCATGGAGCTGCAATGATGTGGGAATCAGAAACTTTGTGGTAGCTCATGACATGTTGTGTTATTTTGTACAACATGCTTGTCGAAGATGAGGGCGATGGTGTTGCGCAAACCAATGATTTTGAAGCGCCTGTAGAACAAGTTTAAATCCCGAAAGATCAAGATGCAAACCAACTTATGAACTTTTTGCAGATGCATCAGAATCTCTGAGATCATCAAGTGCATGCACAAATACTCGCTCCATATGTGGACCCACAATGAAAATCAATGAGCTGATGATTGAGTTGTGCACTTTAAATAAAATTAATGTAAGAACTATGCATTTTCGCTACCAAATATTTGTTATTTACGTGCGACATTGACGTATATGATGTACGATGCATGAATTTGCATATATTTGAGAGTTTGGACTTGAGATATATGGATGCCGGACAGGAGATTTGAGGAGCCGTCCGGATGTGCCTGCAGGCGTGCCCGGACGAGTCCGCAGATGTATGGGGGGTCGGATTTGCCAACTCTGGTTGTAGACGTTCTAAGAAAAGAACCTCAAAAGAATGAAAAGGCAGCGAATAGTTGGGTGGTGGCCTGAAGTATTGTCTAAGTGCATCCACAGCCGGACCCCTCATATCCTGCTCAAACGCCCGGGCAGGCCGCCCGATCACTGACCAGTCACGAAAAAGCGACCCAGACGGACCCCTCAAACGGGCCTCAAACGCCCGGGCTGACCGACACCCCTCATATCCAACCCAAATAATAGTGGATATGGGGGAGCCCGGGCACGCCCGCACTGGCCCGCATCTACCCCACATATATTCATCCTCATCCGTTGGCTGGACCAAACCCTAGCCACTTCACTCCGCTCCCATCCACTCCCATCTGCCACCCTACCTCACCTCCGGCGATCTCCGGCCTTTTCCGGCATGGAGGGCAGCGGAGGCGACTCCGACCAATCCGGATCCATCGACTGGGGGGTCGTCCCATGCAGAGTGGAGGAGGCAATGGCGGTTCGCATTGCACTCCGTCGCTCCCACGAGGATAGCGCCTGGTCGACGGCAGGATCTGTCCGCCGTGGCACCATAGCGTCCGCTCAACGGGCGCTCGGTTCCTCCGGGGGATCATCAAGGTCCCGGAGGGCGGAGCCATCGACCGGTCCGGCGGACTTCGAGTCCCACCGGGAACGGGCTGCCCGCTGTGGGAAGGAGAGGATAAGGATTGCCGAGGCCTTTCTCGCGGAGGAAATGGCGGAGGCAGAGGCGGCTGATGCGACGGAGCGGGCGGCCGCAAAGGAGGAAGTCATCCGCGCCCGCATTTTGAAGAAACGGCAGCATTGGAACACACGCGCCCTCGCCCGGGAGTAGAATCAGGCGGTCCGTGAAATGGCCGGACTACCACCGAAGGAGGAGAAGTAGGTGAGCGACGGCGAGGACAGCTCCGGCGACGAGCAGATTAATACGTCTACAACGTATCTATAATTTTTGCTTGTTCCATGCTTTTATATTATCATTCTTGGATAATTTACAATCATTTTATTACCACTTTATATCATTTTTTGGCACTAACCTATTGATATGGTGCCAAAGTGCCAGTTGCTATTTTGCTTTTTTTTTACTTCGCAGAAAATCAATACCAAACGGAGTCCAATCACGACGAAACTTTTTGGAGATTTTTTTCTGGACCAGAAGACACCCAGTGGGCCAAACAACTGCCGGAGAGGTGGGCTGTAGAGAGCACAACCCACCAGGGCGCGCCAGGGGGGCCCCGGCGCGCCCTGATGGGTTGTGCCCTCCTCGGCCCCCTTCTGCACCGCCTCTGATGCCTATAAATTCCCAAATGTTCCAAAAACCCTAGGGGAGTCGACGAAACACAATTCCAGCCGCCGCAAGTTCCAGAACCGCGAGATCCAATCTAAACACCATCACGGAGGGGTTTATCTTCCTCATAGGTGCCTCTCCGATGATGCGTGAGTAGTCCACCATAGACCTACGGGTCTGTAGGCAGTAGCTAGATGGCTTCTTCTCTCTCTCTCTCTCTCTCTTATGATTCTCAATACAATGGTCTCTTGGAGATCTATTTGATGTAAACTTTTGCGATGTGTTTGTTGGTATCCGTTGAATTTTGAGTTCATGATCAGTTTCTATCCATGAATATTATTTGAGTCTTCTTTGATCTCTTATATGCATGATTGCTTATAGCCTCGTATTTCTTCTTCGAATCTTTGGTTTAGTTAGGCCAACTAGATCGATTTTTCTTGCCATGGGAAGAGGTGCTTTGTGATGGGTTCGATCTTGCGGTGTTCTTTCCCAGTGACAGAAGGGGCAGCAAGACACGCATGTATCGTTGCTATTAAGGATAACAAGATGGGGTCTATTCCTACATGAATAGATCTTGTCTACATCATGTCATCGTTCTTATTGCATTACTCCGTTTTTTCATGAACTTAATACACTAGATGCATGCTGGATAGCGGTCGATGTGTGGAGTAATAGAGGTAGATGCAGGCAGGAGTCGGTCTATCTATCTTGGACGTGATGCCTATATAATGATCATCGCCTTGGATATCGTCATGACTATTCAATTTTCTATCAATTGCCCAACAGTAATATGTTCACCCATCATGTGCTATACTCATGAGAGAAGCCACTAGTGAACCCTACGGCCCCCGGGTCTACTTTTCCATCATATTCCTTTCCGATCTACGTTTTTGCAATCTTTGTTTTCAGATCTACAAAACCAAAAACCCAAAAATATATTGCTGCATATTTTCTCTTTTTATTTGTGTTCTTGAGAGATCTATCTCTCCTATCTATCACTACCTAATCTATCTTATTACCGTGGAGAGATTGACAACCTCTCTTTCGCGTCGGGTTGCAAGTATTTGTTATTTGTGTGCAGGTGCTGCTTATTGGGTGTTGGTGATCGTCCTACTGGTTCGATAACCTTGGTTTCATAACTGAGGGAAATACTTACCGTCGCTGTGCTGCATCATCCCTTCCTCTTTGGGGAAATACCGACGCAGTCTCAAGCCACGTTAAAGGAATTTCTGGCGCCGTTGCCGGGGAGGAAGCAGTCTCTTCTACGTGCCTATCGTAGGCGCCGAGGGGACTCCACCATCATCTGCAAGGTTCCTAATCACAAATCTCATCTCCTTGTAATTACATTATTTGCCATTTGCCTCTCGTTTTCCTCTCCCCCACTTCACCAATTTGCCGTTTTATGCGCCCTCTTTTTCGTTTGCCCTTTTTCTTGCCGGATCTCTTCCTTGTTTGCAATCTTGTTTGCGTAGTCATGATGACTCAAGAGAACACCAAGTTGTGTGATTTTTCCAATACTAATTACAAAGATTTTATTAGTACGCCTATTGATCCTCCCGCCACTAGTGCGGAGTCTTGTGATATTAATGCCGCTTTGTTGAATCTTGTCATGAAAGATCAATTTGCCGGTAATCCTAATGAGGATGCCGCGTCCCATCTAAACACGTTCATTGAATTGTGTGATATGCAAAAGAAAAAAGATGTGGACAATGATATTGTGAAGTTGAAACTATTTCCTTTTTCCTTGCGGGATCGTGCAAAAATTTGGTTTTCCTCTTTGCCTCGCAATAGTATCGATTCTTGGAATAAGTGCAAGGATGCTTTTATCACTAAGTATTTTCCACCCGCGAAAATTATTTCCCTTACGACGCAAATCATGAATTTTAAGCAACTTGAGCATGAACATGTTGCCCAATCTTGGGAAAGAATGAAGTTGATGATAAGAAATTGTCCTACACATGATTTAAATCTTTGGATGATCATACAAAAAATTTATGCGGGATTGAATTTTGTCTCTAGAAATCTTTTAGATTCCGCCGCGGGTGGTACTTTTATGGAGATTACTTTGGGTGAAGCTACTAAATTGCTAAATAATATCAATGCTAATTATTCTCAATGGCATACCGAAAGAGCACCTACTAGTATAAAAGTTAATTCGGTAGAGGAAATTAGTACTTTGAGTGATAAAGTTGATGCGTTGATGAAATTGGTTGCTATTAAAAATGCTCCTATTGATCTTAATGATGTGCCTTTGTCTACCTTGATTGAGCAAAATAGTGATTCCGTATATGTGAATTTTGTCTCTCGAAACAATTTCAATAACAATGCTTATAGGGGTAATTGTAATCCTAGGCCTTTTCCTGGAAATTCCTCTAATAATTATGGTAATTTCTATGATAATTCTTCTTACAATAATAATAGTAACACCTCTGATCTTGAGAGTAATATTAAATAATTTATCAATGCGCAAAAGTCTTTCAATACTACGATAGAAGAAAAGCTGAATAAGATTGATGATATGTCTAGAAGCATTGATAGAATTTCTCATGATGTTGAAAATCTCAAGTTGAAAGCTTTTGTGCCTAAGATTGATGAATCTATTAAATTGTTATATGTCTCTATGGATGAAAGTAAGAAAAGAACCGCTATGCTTAGAGCTAAAAGAGAAATCTTAAAAAAATCGTCTTCTAGTGATTGCCGCTATAAAAACGATGAAGATCTTAAAGTGATTGGTGTTTCTTCTATTGATTCCTTGTTTAGTAATATTAAAATTGATAATGAAGGGACTGAAGTAGAGTCAACTTTAGCTAGAAGACGTCCCAATAATTTGGAGGGTGAAAATCTTGATGAAAATTTTGATAAAAGTGGGTTTGAAGAGGTCAAAACTTTAACTAGTAATGTGCCCACTATCTTGGATTGCAAAGATTTTAATTATGATAGTTTTTCTTTTATTGAATGTATTTCTTTATTGCAATCTATGTTGAATTCACCCCATGCTAATGAGCAAAATAAAGCTTTTACTAAACATATCGTTGATGCCATGATGAAATCTTTTGAAGAAAAGTTGGAGTTGGAGATTTCTATTCCTAGAAAATTGCATGATGAGTGGTAACCTACCATTAAGGTCAACATTAAAAATTGTGAATGCTTTGCTTTGTGTGATTTGGGTGCTAGTGTTTCCACGATTCCGAAATCTCTATGTGATGTGCTTGGTCTTACCAACATTGAAGAATGCTCTCTTAATTTGCAGTTGGCGGATTCTACTATTAAAAAGCCTTTGGGAAGAACTAATGATGTTATTATTCTTGCAAATAGGAATTATGTGCCCATTTATTTTATTGTGCTTGATATTGATTGCAATCCGTCTTGTCCCATTATACTTGGTAGACCGTTTTTACGCACTATAGGTGCCGTGATTGATATGAAAGAAGGCAATATTCGTTTTCAATTTCCCTTGAGAAAGGGTATGGAACACTTCCCTAGAACAAGAATTAAGCCACCATATGAATCAATCATGAGGGCATCCTATGGATCCAAAACCAAAGATGACAATACTTGAATCTATCCAATATGCCTAGCTAGGGGCGTAAAACGATAGTGCTTGTTGGGAGGCAACCCAATGGATAAATAAATTTTTGCTTTTTCCTTTCTGTTTTTGTGTGTTGACACAATTATGCCTCTGTTATGATTGTGTTTTATTGCTTTATTTAGTGTTTGTGCCGAGTAAAGCCTTTAGGATGATTCATAGGATGAGTAGAAGTGATGCTAAATCTGAAACAGAAACTTTGCGTCCAGTATATGAATTTTCATTTTTTTGATGGAACGTGATCTTGAGCTGAAATTTTAACTCCGTGTTTCTATACAAATTCCTTACGTTGTCCTAATTGTTCAGAATTTTTATAGTTACAGAAGTATGGGTATAGTACAGATTACTACAGACTGTTCTGTTTAAGACAGATTCTGTTTTCGTTGCATTGTGTGCTTGTTTTGAGGAATCTATGGTTTGTATTGGGGGGTATAAGCCATGCTAAAGTTAAAATATAGTAGGTATAATGCAATAACAAAATATGAATGGGTTTGAAACAGTACCTAAAGTAGTGATTCACTTTCTTATACTAACGGATCTCACGAAGATTTTGTTGGGTTTTGTGTAATTGAAATTTTCAAGTTTTGGGTGAGATCACGATGGATGAAGGAATAAGGAGTAGCAAAAGCCTAACATTGGGGATGCTACCGTACCCACAAGATATATCCAAATAGAAACAATCAACTAAGCTTGGGGATGCCCCCGAGTGGCATCCCCTCTTTCTTCTAACGACCATCGGTATTTTACTTGGAGCTATATTTTTATTCGTCACATATCATGAGTTTTGCTTGGAGCATCTTGTATCTTTGCTTGCTTTCTTTGTTAGTTTTTCCTTTGTATACTTGTTGTACACACCTATTTGAGAAATCCAAAATCATGCTATGATTTGTTAGAATTGCTCTATGTGCTTTACTTAAACTTTTTGAGCTATAGAAATTGCCCTAGTGCTTCACTTATATCTTTTTGAGCACGGTGTGCTTGGAAACTTTTGTAGAAATACTCTCATGCTTCACTTAGATTAATTTGAGAGTTAGTAAATTTTGAAGAAATCCTCTCATGCTTCACTTATACCTTTTTGATAGATGAAATCTTTATGCTCATGTGCTTCACTTAAATTTGTTTGAGCTTGCCAAAAAGCAATGGCAATATATGAAACTAGTCCCAAAGTGATAGATTTCCAAGGAGGATATAATAAAAACTTTCATGAAGATCATTGGACAAATTAAACTTGATTCCTTGTAATAGTTTTGAAACATGATGATAGTAATATGTGAGTCATGTTGATGAGTAATTATGCTTAGTAGGAATATTGGTGTTAAGGTTTTCGATTCCCTATGCATGCACGAAAGTCAATAGTTATGCAATGAAGTTACATCCTACTTGTGGTGCATTATTCGGTGTTAGTTATGTTCAATGCTCACTTATGTGAATTTTCGTTTCTTGGTTTGGTTGCTTCCCAATCTATTTGCTAGCCTTCACCTATACTAAGTAGAAATACTACTTGTGCATCCAAAATTCTTAAACCAAGTTTTGCCTTATGAGTCCACCATACCTACCTATATGCAGTATTTCCATGCCGTTCCAAGCAAATTTGTATGTCCCATCTCTAAATTTTCAAAATAATTTTTCTCTTTTGTGTGCCCGTACCGCTCATGAAACGGTGGGGAGTGTCCAATATTTTTCCATGCTAGATGTGTTATTCTCAAGATGAGTGTTTATTCACTTGTCATTGCATGAGAGTGCGGCGGTAATAGGGATGCCCATTCCCAAAATGAAAAAGAAAAAAATATTTACTTTATGTTGTCAAATAATAAATTCCTTGGAAAGTGTTGGTATGGAAGGCAACCGTGGATACGGCCCGCCATGGAAAGTGAAAGTTTGGTGGAAAAAGGAATAAACTTTATTTTCTGTTTGGGAACCGCCTATGATATATCTAGCATGGAAAGTATTGTGAGCTACTTTGTCGTTTTCGTTGACAGGAAAAGCATGCCACCCAAAATATTTTTCTCTGTCAATTTAAAAACTTGAGCTCTGGCTCCTCTACAAGTCCCTACTTCCCTCTGCGAAGGGCCTATCTATTTACTTTATGCAATTTTTATTTTTGCTTTGAGTCTCCATCTTCTCTTATAAGCACCAACTAGGGGGCACTATGATCGTACTTCAGCATTGGGCATAGCTAATATTTGAGTGTGTTTCATGAATGGATCAATGATTGAGCATGATAGGCTAGGGATAACTTTCTTTAGTGTTGATATTTTGAAAGACATGGTTGTTTGTTGACATGCTTGAGTATTGAAGTCATTATGTTAAAACTAGAGCATTGCTTTGAATCATTATAAGTCCAAATGTCCATGCTATACAAAAGAAAAGAATGTGATGAACATGTTAGGCAGCATTCCACATCAAAAATTCTGTTTTTATCATTTACCTACACGAGGACGAGTAGGAATTAAGCTTGGGGATGCTGATACGTCTCCAACGTATCTATAATTTTTGCTTGTTCCATGCTGTTTTATTATCATTCTTGGATGTTTTACAATCCTTTTATTACCACTTTATATCATTTTTTGGGACTAACCTATTGACATAGTGCCAAAGTGCCAGTTGCTGTTTTTGCTTGTTTTTTACTTCGCAGAAAATCAATACCAAACGGAGTCCAATCGCGACGAAACTTTTTGGAGATTTTTTCTGGACCAGAAGACACTCAGTGGACCAAACAACTGCCGGAGAGGTGGGTTGTGGAGAGCACAACCCACCAGGGCGCGCCAAGGGGGCCCCGGCACGCCCTGATGGGTTGTGCCCTCCTCGGCCCCCTTCCGCACCGCCTCTGATGCCTATAAATTCCAAAATATTCCTAAAACCCTAGGGGAATCGACGAAACACAATTCCAGCCGCCGCAAGTTCCAGAACCACGAGATCCAATGTAAACACCATCACGGAGGGGTTCATCTTCCTCATAGGTGCCTCTCCGATGATGCGTGAGTAGTCCACCATAGACCTACGGGTCCATAGGCAGTAGCTAGATGGCTTCTTCTCTCTCTCTCTCTTATGATTCTCAATACAATAGTCTCTTGGAGATCTATTTGATGTAAAATTTTGCGGTGTGTTTGTTGGGATCCGATGAATTTTGAGTTCATGATCAGTTTCTATCCATGAATATTATTTGAGTCTTCTTTGATGTCTTATATGCATGATTGCTTATAGCCTCGTATTTCTTCTTCGAATCTTTGGTTTAGTTAGGCCAACTAGATCGATTTTTCTTGCCATGGGAAGAGGTGCTTTGTGATTGGTTCGATCTTGCGGTGTTCTTTCCCAGTGACAGAAGGGGCAGCAAGACACGCATGTATCGTTGCTATTAAGGATAACAAGATGGGGTCTATTCCTACATGAATAGATCTTGTCTACATCATGTCATCATTCTTATTGCATTACTCTGTTTTTCCATGAACTTAATACACTAGATGCATGCTGGATAGCGGTCGATGTGTGGAGTAATAGAGGTAGATGCAGGCAGGAGTCGGTCTATCTATCTTGGATGTGATGCCTATATAATGATCATCGCCTTGGATATCGTCATGACTATTCGATTTTCTATCAATTGCCCAACAGTAATTTTGTCGGCGTTCTGGATACCGGGGTACCCAGACTTGCTTGCCTGTGGCCTAGGGCATGGGCCACCTCGAAGACCGAGTACGGCCCAGCGTGGCCTCGCTCAACACAAGGCCCTCGCGAGACCCCGAGCTTGCGAGGGAGACAGTGCCAAGACCCGCAGGGGGTTAGGCCTCCCCAGGCCTCCTCCGGAGCGGCGGAGATCTCTATGCAACGCTAGGCCTCAGGAGGTCAAGGGTGACGACAGCCAGGCCAGGCGGGCGCCAGCGCGCCAGAGGGGACAGTTTCCTCTTTGGTGCAAAGGGGACAAGGACGAGCGGAGGTTCCCAAAGCGCCCCCCAAAGGTTTCCCTTCTGGTGCAACAGGACTAAGACCCCGAGCCCCGCAGAACAGACGTCATCGCCGAGCCCACCTCTGCATCACTACCGGCTGCTTTGCAGGAGAAGACCGCCTTTCGTCAGGATAGGATATACCTCCTGTCCCCTCTCAAATTTGGCCGTTGTGGGATCCCTTCCTGCCATTGCGATAAGGGAAGAGGACCCGGGCCGCTATAAATAGAGGCTAGGCAGCTCGGTAGAGGGGGGTCGAACAAACGCACTCGCGAAGCATCACACTATTGTACTAGTTCAACCGCAAACCTCCTCGTGAGGCAATCCACCAAAAAGCAGGAGTAGGTCTTTACGCTTCGCAGCGGCCCGAACCTGGGTAAACTCTCGTGTGCCATCCTCTTCCTCGCCTTCGTGTGGGGTTATCGTGTTTTGAGCTTGGAGGGGGCGAAGATGTTGTGGATCTTCGTACACGCCCCTGGGTACGAACTTCTTAGGGTTTTGCGGAGCCCGAAATCTGACATTTGGCGCGCCAGCTAGGGGGCGTGTCGGGATCCTTGCTCAATCTTCGCCTCGCCGCCGCTCGGCGCTTCCATGGCCAAGGAACGTCGGGCCCGCGCCGAACAACGTGTTGCACGCGTTACCCGGGCAACGCCAGCAGACCTCGGCATCCCGCGCTGCCTTGCTCTTCCGTTGGAAGGCGCCGTCTCTAGCCCGGCCTTGGACAGGCACCGGGGGCTATCGCCCTTTTCAACCGCACAACGCGCCCTCGCCGCCCTGGCCCTCCCCAGCGTCCACGTCGCGGCATCATCTTCCCGGGCTCGCCGCGACCCAGCACGCGGGCGAATGGCGCTCCTCGTGGCCCGTGAGCTGCAGGCTTTCCGCATTGCTCGCGGACGCTACGACAGCTGGATATGTCGCGCGGCCATGCGCGCCACCCCGAGAGGTGAGGCCCAGGCGCTTCCCTATGGGACGGCCCAGGAGGCTCGCGTCCATGAAGTCGCTCAACCAACCGCCGAGGCGCTGAGGACGTGCGGGCGCACCGGGGACGTGCGTCGTGACCCGCACCTGCCGGGAGTACGGCCCGGCTCATCGGGCATGCAGGAGTTAGCCCCTGGCACACACGGGTGCCGACGGAAGCTGCCATCCGCGTGGGGTAGGCGCCATAACGTGCCTCCCAGCACACCCGGCGCATCAAGGGAGGGCGCCCGGCGACTCGTCTACACCAACGCCTGGGGGCTCACGCGACTCTACCACGACCATGTCGGCGAGCGCCCGGGCCATAATGGGAGCGGCGCCGGCTATCACGACAACAGGAGGAGCGTATGCGACCCCGCGAGCGGCTTTCGTTGGGGCTGGTGTGAACAGCCTCGCGAGGGCGGCTGGCGGGGCCGGCCTCATGAGGATGCCAGGCGCTGGCAGCCTCGTGAGGCGCGCCCGCTGGTGGAGGGCTACCCTTGGCAAGCGCCTGGGTCCGCGGACCGGGGGTCGCCTGCCTGGAGACGGAGGGTGGAACACACGCCCATGTCCCCAGGCAGGGCGACTCCATCCTGGAGACGGAGGGTGGAACACACGCCCATGTCCTCAGGCCAGGTGCTTCCAACCTGGAGACGGAGGGTGGAACACACGCCCATGTCCCCAGGCCAGGTGCCCCCAGCCAGGAGACGGAGGGTGGAACATACGCCCATGTCCCCTGGCAGGGTGACTCCTACCCAGAGACGGAGGGTGGAACATACGCCCATGTCTCCGGGCCGGGTTTTGCTCAACCAGTGGCAAGAGCTCACGTACTCACCCATGTCTCCGGGCCCGGCTCGGCCCGCCCGGGGACGGGCGGTGGGGTACCTGCGCGGAGCTCCCGAGCACCCTGGCGAGGCACGCTGGGGGACCGCCTTGGGCGTCCGCCTCGCGCGCGACAGAGGGCCCCTGCTCCGAGCCGCGCCCGCGGCACAGGGGGCTGCGGCGCCGCAACAACGACGTCACCCATCCCCGGGCTTTGGAGAGCCCGAGGCCCTGCTCCGGGATGGGCCCTCCCTGCGAAGGGCATGGCGGGCTCGCCCCACGCTCGAGGGCCCGTTCGGGACCCACCCCACGTCGCCGCATCATGCTTGGGGGCTGGGAGCGGGCTCCATGTCAAGGCGGCATGGAGCTCTCAGCGCACCCCCACGCCCAACCCGTGATACTCTCACGTAATAATGAGTGGGCTGTATACGCCCGGAGCCCCCCGAGGACGCGGAGGGGTTCCATCCCATGCCCAAGTGGAAGCCCCATGCTCCGCGTTGGCGGACGGCACTGTCCTCCAATGACTATGCCCACGCAATGTGGATGCCCTATGTTCCGCGCTGGGGGAAGACGAAGACTAGCCTAGGTGCCGGATGCGGCTGTTCTCTGCCTTTCTTGTGTTCGAATTTGCCTTTTTCATGGAACGAAGTCCGAGACTTTTTGTTGACTCTATTTAAAGGAAAAGGGGCGGGAATTTTTTCTTCTTGCAGTCCTCTCTCTTGAAATTTCTTTCTTCGATATAACGCCTGCCAGCCTCTCCCTCCCGCGCCCCGCGAGCGGGGGCTACTGGCACGGTGTGCACACCTCGCCAAGGCCTTGGCGTCCTGGTCCCCGCGTGGCCTTGGCGTCCTGGTCCTCACGTGGCACTCTCGAGCAAGCTAGCAGGCGTGCGCCGCCTCACCCTCGCTCGGGGGCTCCGCCGCGGCTCGGTGCGCTGTCTTAAAAACCCCTGGAGGCTCACGCTCCCTGGGGACAAGAACCGGCAGAAAGGATTGGTCGCCACTTGAACATCAAGGGAGGCTCCTGAGCACTGCGCCTCAGGAGTCGCACCGATCGCGTGGCTACTGCTCGCTATTTGGTCTTGTCCTGGTGATCCGGACGCCCCAATGGTGGACGAGGCCTCGCCCCTTTGGTCTCGTCCTGGTGATCCGGACGCCCCAACGGTGGTCGAGGCATGCACGGGATCGGGCCCCACCGACATAGAGTGGCGCTTGAGCGTCAAAAGGGGGCTCCTGAGCACTGCGCCTCAGGAGTCTCACTGATCGCGTGGCTACTCGCTCGCTATTGGTCTCGTCCTGGTGATCCGGATGCCCCAATGGCGATCGAGGCCTCGCCCCCTTTGGTCTCGTCCTGGTGATCCGAACGCCCCAACAGTGACGGGGCATGCACGGGATCGGGCCCTGCAGACATAGAGCGTCGAAAGGGACCCCCCAAGTCGCCTCATTCGTAGGAAGGATGAACCTCCCCAAGCTCTCCAAGTGCTACTAGCTCACCGGGCGCCACTGCTAAACCTCACGATGCGGAAGCCCGCCGCGGACGCATCAAGCTAAGCACTCTAACTACGATCAAAGGGAGGCCTCAGTTAATGGTAACGCATCGACCGTAATACGTAATGAGAGTGCTAATAAGAGGGCGCAAGCGTGAAAGTTCGTCACACACCCGAAAGGGCCCCCCATGATTTTGATTACAGGCAGAAGAAAAGAAAAGAAGGCGAAGAAGCCCCCGCCCCGGGGGGCCGCCGCTCCTGAGGCCCCGGCCTTGGCACGCCGGTGCTTAGTCGGAGTCCTCCTCCTCCTTGATGGCGCTGTGGTGGCACGTCGGCGTGGCCGCTTCCCGGGCGGCGGAGCGGCGCCTCCGCGGCTGGCTTCCCCCCAAAGTCCGGGTGCGCCGGCGTGGCGGGGCGTCATAGCTGTCGTCACTCGGGCTCTCCTCGGAGGATGTATCGCTGCTTCTGGAAACATGGCGGCCGTCGCCAAGGGCAAGCTCACCTCCAAGATCGCCGCTGCCACCGCCCTCCGGGCAGCACTCCAAATGCCTGCCATCCTCATCAAAGATTTTGACGAAAAGCGTCGCGGCGCCACCATGCTTGAAGTGGAGCGTGGGCCTCCCCTCTAGGCCGTGGGCGTGGGCGAAGGTATGCCACCCACGGCCCAAGAAGGCGTTGCCTGCGGGGGTGACCTCAACCTCCACCCACAAAGCGCCGCTGCAACACCCGTCGGCCTGCAGCCACAGGCCCGCGGGCGCGTCAGCCGGCAACGTCTTTGTGAAGGAGCGTGCGAGCTGCAACCAGGAGCTCGCCGCCCTCTCCACCGGCACCAGGAACTCCAGGCCCGCGTTGGCCGTGCGGGCTTGCAGACGCGGCGGCCGGGCACCGACTGCAAGCTTCTCCCCCTGCCACGGCCACCGCGCCCACCGCCTCCGGCTGCGCCAGCGGAAATGCCAGGCCCCGCGAAGGGGCGCCCTCGCCCACGGGGCGCCGCCGGAGACGTCCCAGCATACTTGCGAGGGCGACCCCTACTCCTCTTGGGAGGTTGTTGGCCCGGCGCCCCCTGGCAGGCCTTTCCCTTCTCGACGGCGGAGAACCTCCTCACCGGCGTCATAATGGGGAAGACGAAGGACGAAGGCGGGGGAGCAAGAAGTAGGAATAGGCTGGGGGCTCAGTTTCCCGCCGCCCATTTATAGCTGGATGGAGGCCAACCGGCGTTTTCCCAACCCCGGGTATTGATGGCCCCGCAACGTGCACTGATTGAAGGTCAGACGGAGCGGTTTCTGAGGCGTCATGGGGAGTGGAGCTGCCGTGCACCTTGAGCGACGCGTGCCAGGCTCGATCGGCGTGCTACAGTGCCTCACGTCGCTTCCTCTGCACCCGTCGGGTCACATCCGCGTGGCCCGAGGAGGGGGAGGACGCAAGGGGTCAGCCGCACTCAAAGAAGAGCAATGATGGCCAAGGAGGTGCGCAGGCCTCGCGCCAGCCCGACCCAGGGTAGTTTCCGACGTCTTCGGGGAGCCGAGACACCCACGTCTCATTGTGCGCCACGCGTCAAGCTGGGCCCGCAGGCGGTTGGGCCCCGCGGCGCTTCGGGCCATCCTCAGTGGCTTCACCCCAAAGTTAGCTCGAACGCGCCTCGGGCCCGGGGGCTATTGTCGGCGTTCTAGATACCGGGGTACCCAGACTTGCCTACCTGCGGCCCAGGGCATGGCCCACCTTGAAGACTGAGTACGGCCCAGCACGGCCTCGCTCAACACAAGGCCCTCGCGAGACCCCGAGCTCGCGAGGGAGACAGCGCCAAGACCCGCAGGGGGTTAGGCCTCCCCAGGCCTCCTCCCGAGCGGCAGAGATCTCTATGCAATGCTAGGCCTCAGGAGGTTAAGGGTGACGACAGCCAGGCCAGGCGGGCGCCTGCGCGCCAGAGGGGATAGTTTCCTCTTTGGTGCAAAGAGGACAAGGACGAGCGCAGGTTCCAAAAGCGCCCCCAAAGGTTTCCCTTCTGGTGCAACAGGACCAAGACCCCGAGCCCCGCAGAAAAGACGTCATCGCTGAGCCCACCTCTGCATCACCACCGGCTTCTTTGCAGGCGAAGACCGCCTTTCGTCAGGATAGGATATACCTCCTGTCCCCTCTCAAATTTGGCCATTGTGGGATCCCTTCCCGCCATTGCGATAAGGGAAGAGGACCCGGGCCGCTATAAATAGAGGCTAGGCAGCTCGGTAGAGGGGGGGGGTCGAACAAACGCACTCGCGAAGCATCACACTATTGTAATAGTTCAGCCGCAAACCTCCTTGTGAGGCAATCCACCAAAAAGCAGGAGTAGGGTTTTACGCTTCGCATCGGCCCGAACCTGGGTAAACTCTCGTGTGCCATCCACTTCCTCGCCTTCGTGCGGGGTTATCGTTTTTTGAGCTTGGAGGGGGCGAAGCTGTTGGGGATCTTCGTACACGCCCCTGGGTCCGAACTTCTTAGGGTTTTGCGGAGCCCGAAATCTGACAAATTTGTTCACCCACCGTGCGCTATACTCATGAGAGAAGCCACTAGTGAACCCTACGGTCCCTGGGTCTACTTTTCCATCATATTGCTTTCCGATCTACGTTTTTGCAATCTTTGTTTTCAGATCTACAAAACCAAAAACCAAAAAATATATTGCTGCATATTCGCTCTTTTTATTTGTTTTCTTGAGAGATCTATCACTACCTAATCTATCTTATTACCGTAGAGAGATTGACAACCTCTCTTTCGCGTCGGGTTGCAAGTATTTGTTGTTTGTGTGCAGGTGCTGCTTATTGGGTGTTGGTGATCCTCCTACTGGTTGGATAACCTTGGTTTCATAACTGAGGGAAATACTTACCGTCTCTATGCTACATCATCCCTTCCTGTTTGGGGAAATCCCGATGCAGTCTCAAGCCACGTCACAGATCTGGCTCGATCCGTACTACGTATTCAACCGGTGCTTCCACGACAAGGACGGCAACGGCGCCGGGAAGGGCAAGGGCATCCGTGGATGAACCCCACCATAGCCATACATGCCAAATTTTGATAGTCCGATGGCATGTTAATAGTGATGGAGTAGACGGACGATGTGTGTAATGCATCGACGTAGTAGTTGCGTGGGTTGTATGGATTTGAGATATGAGATTTTTTTTTTGAAAGATCCGGGTGCACCGGTGATGTCTACTACGCAACTTTATTCATGTAGACTTTGTTGGGCCTCCAAGCGCAGAGTTTTGTAGGACAGTAGCAATTTTCCCTCAAGTGGATGACCTAAGGTTTATCAATCCGTGAGAGGTGTAGGATGAAGATGGTCTCTCTCAAGCAACCCTGCAGTCAAATACAAGAAATCTCTTGTGTCCCCAACACACCCAATACAATGGCAAATTGTATAGCTGCGCTAGTTCGGTGAAGAGATGGTGATACAAGTGCCATATGGATGGTAGATATAGGTTTTTGTAATCTGAAAATATAAAAACAGCTAGGTAACAAATAGTAAACAGTGAGCAAAACGTTGTATAAATGCTTGGAAACAAGGCCTAGGTCCGTACTTACGCTAGTGCAATCTCTCGATAATGCTAATATAATTGGATCACATAACCATCCCTCAACGTGCAACGAAGAATCACTCCAAAGTTCTTATCTAGCAGAGAACATAAGAAGAAATTGTTTGTAGGGTACGCAACCACCTTGAAGTTATCCTTTCCGATCGATCTATTCAAGAGTTCGTACTAAGATAACATCAAATTATCCTTTCCGTTTGATCTATCTAAGAGTTCGTACTAGAATAACACCATATGATACGCATCAACCAACTCTAATGTCACCTAGATACTCCAATGTCACCACAAGTATCCATGAGTTAATTATACGATACGCATTAAACAATTTCAGATTCATAATACTCAATCCACACAAAGAACCTCAAAGAATGCCCCAAGATTTCTATCGGAGAAAGTAGGACAAGAACGTGTATCAACCCCTATGCATGGATTACCCCAATGTCACCGCGGGAATCCGCAAGTTGAGTACCAAAACATATATCAAGTGAATCAATAGAACACCCCATTGTCACCTCGGGTATCCACATGCAAGACATATATCAAGTGTTCTCAAATCCAATATTCAATCCAACATAACGATATCTCAAAAGGAAAGATTCAATTCATCACAACTAGATAGAGAGGGAATAGCATCATGTGATCCGACTATATTAACAAAGCCCGTGATACATCAAGATCGTGACATCTCAAGAACACGAGAGAGAGAGAGAGATTGAACACATAGCTACTGGTACATACCCTCAGCACCGAGGGTGGACTACTCCCTCCTCGTCATGGCCTCCGCCGGGATGATGAAGATGGCCACCGGAGATGGATTCCCCTCTCCGGCAGGGTACTGGAATGTCTCCAGATTGGATTTTCGTCGATACAGAGAGTTGCGGCGGTGGAGCGGAGAGTCTAGGGTTATTTTTTGGGGTTTCCAAATATTTAGGAATTTATAGGCATCGGAGGCGGTGGAGGGGGTGCCCAAGGTGCCCAGCACCCACCAGGGCACGCCAGGGGGCCTCTGGCGCGCCCATGTGGGTGCTGGCCACCCTGGGCCCCCTCTTCTGGTGTTCTTTGGCCCATCTGGTTTCTTCTGGTCCGTAAAAAATCCATAAAAATCCCCGCAGCGTTTCATCTCTGTTTGGTACTGATTTTCTACGAAGTAAAAAACAAGCAAAAACAGCAAGTGACACTTTGGCACTATGTCAGTAGGTTAGTCCCAAAAAATGATATAAAGTTGTAATAAAATGATTGTAAAGCATCCAAGAATGATAATATAACAGCATGGAACAAGCAAAAATTATAGATACGTTGGAGACGTATCCGCATCCCCAAGCTTAATTCATACTCGTCCTCGAGTAGGTAAATGATAAAAACAGAATTTTTGATGTGGAATGCTGCCTAACATGTTCATCATATTCTTTTCTTTTTTATATAGCATGGACATTTGGACTTGTAAATGATTCAAAGCAATAGTATAGTTTCAACATAAGGACTTGAATACTCAAGCATGTCAACAAGCAACCATGTCTTTCAAAATATCAACACTAAAGAAAGTTATCCCTAGCCCATCATGCTCAATCATTGATCCATTCATGAAACACACTCAAATATTAGCTATGCCCAATGCTCAAGTACGATCATAGTGCCCCCTAGTTGGTGCTTATAAGAGAATATGGAGACTCAAAGCAAAAATAAAAATTGAATAAAGTAAATAGATAGGCCCTTCGCAGAGGGAAGTAGGGATTTGTAGAGGTGCCAGAGCTCAAAGTTTTAAATTGAGAGAGAAAAAGTATTTTGGGTGGCATGCTTTTCCTGTCAACGGAAACGACAAAGTAGCTCACAATACTTTCCATGCTAGATATATCATAGGCGGTTCCCAAATAGAAAATAAAGTTTATTCCTTTTTCCACCAAACTTTCACTTTCCATGGCGGGCCGTATCCACGGTTGCCTTCCATACCAACACTTTCCAAGGAATTTATTATTTGACATCATAAAGTAAAGTTTTTTTTCTTTTTCATTTCGGGAATGGGCATCCCTATTACCGCCGCACTCTCGTGCAGTGACAAGTGAATAAACACTCAGCTTGAGAATAACACATCTAGCATGGAAAAATATTGGACACTCCCCACCGTTTCATGAGCGGTACGGGCACACAAAAGAGAAAATTTATTTTGAAAATTTAGAGATGGCACATACAAATTTGCTTGGAACGGCATGGAAATACCGCATATAGGTAGGTATGGTGGACTCATAAGGCAAAACTTGGTTTAAGGATTTTGGATGCACAAGTAGTATTTCTACTTAGTACAAATGAAGGCTAGCAAATAGATTGGGAAGCAACCAAACCAAGAAACGAAAATTCGCATAAGTGAGCATTGAACATAACTAACACCGAATAATGCACCACAAGTAGGATGTAACTTCATTGCATAACTATTGACTTTCGTACTTGCATAGGGAATCACAAACCTTAACACCAATATTCCTACTAAAGCATAATTACTCACTAACATGACTCACATATTACTATCATCATGTTTCAAAACTATTACAAGGAATCAAATTTAATTTGTCCTATGATCTTCATGATTTTTTTTATTATATCCTCCTTGGATATCTATCACTTTGGGACTAGTTTCATATATTGCCATTGCTTTTTGGCAAGCTCAAACAAATTTAAATGAAGCACATGAGCATAAAGATTTCATCTCTCAAAAAGATATAAGTGAAGCATGAGAGGATTTCTTCAAAATTTACCTACTCTCAAATTAATCTAAGTGAAGCATGAGAGTATTTCTACAAAAGTTTCCAAGCACACCGTGCTCAAAAAGATATAAGTGAAGCACTAGAGCAAATGACAAGCTACTCTCAAAAGATATAAGTGAAGATCAATGAGTAGTCAAACAATTAATTAGCTATGTGAGGACTCTCTCTCTCTCTCTCAATAAATATTTTCAGATCTGAGTATTTTATTCAAACATCAAACTAAACAAAAATAGAACTCCAAGAATAGCACGCATCATGTGAACGAATAAAAATTTAGGCTCAACATAGGCTAACCGATAGTTGACGAAGAGGGGTGGGATGCGTAGCATCCCCAAGCTTAGATGCTTGAGACTTCTTGAAATATTTACTTGGGGTGCCTTGGGCATCCCCAAGCTTGAGATTTTGTATCTCGTTCAATCCTCTCATATCATGGTTTCACCTAAGTCTCAAAAACTTCATCCACACAAAACTCAAAAAGAACTCGTGAGATAGGTTAGTACACATAAGAACAAATCAACACTTCATGTACTGCCAAGACAAGTTGCACAATAATTTTCAAACATCATCTACTGTTTAGTATCATTTCCACAATTTATATCTACCAATATAGGCCATGGAAACTATAGGATAATTAGATATCAAAACTATGACAGCAATCTGTGAAAACAGAACAGTCTGTAGTAATTTATGAAAACAGTGTACTTCTGTAACTCAAACAATTATGAAAATTTAGGACATGCTAACTAATTTATATGAAAATACTTTGTAAAAATTTCAGAAACTTTCCGTGTTCCAGTAAAATATGAAAATTCAAACACTACAGCAAAATTTCTGTTTTTACATAGCACACATCAAAACATGCAATGCAAGCATCCTAAGACAATTCTTGGAACTTTTTATTGAAAAACAAGATTTTAAATAACATCTAACAGAGAAAAACAAAATAAAATGACGCTCCAAGTAAAACACATATTATGTGACGAATAAAAATATAGCTCCAAGTAATATATACCGATAGTGTTGAAGACGAAAGAGGGGATGCCTTCCGGGGCATCCCCAAGCTTAGGCGCTTGAGTATTCCTTGGATATTACCTTGGGGGTGCCTTGGGCATCCCCAAGCTTTGGTTCTTGTCACTCCTTATTCTCCTCATATCGGTATCTCACCCAAAACTTGAAAACTTCAATCACACAAAACTTAACGGAACTTCGTGAGATGGGTTAGTATAATAAAGATAGATCATTCACTTAGGTACTGTCAAGAAAAGATTCAGAATTGCTCCCACATGATACATACTGTATTCTACCATTCCCATAATTTATACCACTAAATATAAGCTCTGGAAACACTAAAACAAGCAAACTATGCATGCAAAACAGAATCTGTCAAAAACAGAGCAGTCTGTGAAGATCTGTAGTGTAACCATACTTCCCTGTCTCTAACAATTCTGAAAAATTACGACAACATGAAGAATTTATATATAAAGACTGTGTAAAAATTTCAGATGATTATCACGCTCCAGTAAAAAATATAAATTCCTGTACTGGAGTCAAAAGTTTCTGTTTTGGTTCAGCATCAATTCTACTCATCTTGTGAGTCATCCCAAAGGCTTTACTTGGCACTTTATTGAAATAAAAGACACAAAACATGATTACTACAGTAGCTTAATCATGTGAACACACAAAAACAGAAAGGAAAAGTGTTGGGTTGTCTCCCAACAAGCGCTTTTCTTTAAAGCCTTTTAGCTAGGCATGATGATTCAATGATGCTCACAAAGGAATAATATTTGAAACATGCAAGGGAGCATCATCAAACACATGACAAGCACATTTAAGTCTAACCCACTTCCTATGCATAGGTATTTTGTGAGAAAACAATTTATGGGAGCAAGAATCAACTAGCATAGGAATGCAAAACAAGCATAACTTCAAAACTTTGAAAACATGGAGAGGAAACTTGATATTATTGCAATTCCTACAAGCATATGTTCCTCCCTCATAATTATTTTCCATAGCATCATGAAGGAATTTCACAATATAACTATCACATAAAGCATTATTTTCATGATCTACAAGCATAGGAAATTTTTTACTCTCCACATAAGCATATTTCTTCTCATTCATTGTAGTGGGAGCAAACTCAACAAAATAACTATCATGAGACACTTGATTGACATAACCACATTCAATATTAAAATCATGATGACAAGTTTCATGATTACTATCACTCTTTATAGCATACATGTCATCATCATAATCATCATAGATAGGAAGCATGCCATCATCATAATAAATTTGCTCATCAAAACTTGAGGGACAAAAAATATCATCTTCATCAAACATAGCATCCCTAAGCTTGTGGCTTTGCATATCATTAGCATCATGTATATTCAGAGAAGTCATACTAGCAACATTGCAATCATGCTCATCATTCAAGGAATTCTCATTAAGTATTTTCATAATTTCTTCCTCTACCAATAGAGCACAATTTTCTGAATCCTTATTTTCACGAAAGACATTATAAAGACGATACAAATGATGCAACCTAAACTCCATTTTTTTGTAGTTTTCTTTTATAAAACCAAACTAGTGAAAAACAAGAAACTAAAAGATTTAATTGCAAGATCTAAAGATATACCTTCAAGCACTCACCTCCCCGGCAACGGCGCCCGAAAAGAGCTTGATGTCTACTACGCAACTTTATTCTTGTAGACTTTGTTGGGCCTCCAAGCACAGAGTTTTGTAGGACAGTAGCAATTTTCCCTCAAGTGGATGACCTAAGGTTTATCAATCCGTGGGAGGTGAAGGATGAAGATGGTCTCTCTCAAGCAACCCTCCAATCAAATACAAGAAATCTCTTGTGTCCCCAACACACCCAATACAATGGCAAATTGTATAGGTGCACTAGTTCGGCGAAGAGATGGTGATACAAGTGAAATATGGATGGTAGATATAGGTTTTTGTAATCTGAAAATATAAAAACAGCAAGGTAACAAATAGTAAACAGCGAGCAAAACGTTATATAAATTCTTGGAAACAAGGCCTAGGGTCCGTACTTTCGCTAGTGCAATCTCTCGACAATGCTAATATAATTGGATCACATAAGCATCCCTCAACGTGCAACGAAGAATCACTCCAAAGTTCTTATCTAGCGGAGAACATAAGAAGAAATTGTTTGTAGGGTACGAAACCACCTTAAAGTTATCCTTTCCGATCGATCTATTCAAGAGTTTGTACTAAGATAACATCAAATTATCCTTTCCGTTCGATCTATCTAAGAGTTCGTACTAGAATAACACCATATGATACGCATCAACCAACTCTAATGTCACCTAGATACTCCAATGTCACCACAAGTATCCATGAGTTAATAATACGATACGCATCAAACAATTTCAGATTCATAATACTCAATCCACACAAAGAACCTCAAAGAATGCCCCAAGATTTCTATCGGAGAAAGTAGGACAAGAACGTGTATCAACCCCTATGCATGGATTACCCCAATGTCACCGCGGGAATCCGCAAGTTGAGTACCAAAACATATATCAAGTGAATCAATAGAACACCCCATTGTCACCTCGGGTATCCACATGCAAGACATATATCAAGTGTTCTCAAATCCAATATTCAATCCAACATAATGATATCTCAAAAGGAAAGATTCAATTCATCACAACTAGATAGAGAGGGAATAGCATCATGTGATCCGACTATATTAACAAAGCCCATGATACATCAAGATCGTGACATCTCAAGAACACGAGAGAGAGAGAGAGATTGAACACATAGCTACTGGTACATACCCTCAGCCCCGAGGGTGGACTACTCCCTCCTCGTCATGGCCTCCGCCGGGATGATGAAGATTGCCACCGGAGATGGATTCCCCTCTCCGGCAGGGTACTGGAACGTCTCCAGATTGGTTTTTCGTCGATACAGAGAGTTGCGGCGGCGGAGCGGTGAGTCTAGGGTTATTTTTGGGGTTTCCGAATATTTGGGAATTTATAGGCATCGGAGGCGGTGGAGGGGGTGCCCGAGGTGCCCAGCACCCACCAGGGCGCGCCAGGGGGCCTCTAGCGCGCCCATGTGGGTGCTGGCCACCCTGGAGCCCCTCTTCTGGTGTTCTTTGGCCCATCTGGTTTCTTCTGGTCCATAAAAAATCCACAAAAATCCCCGCGGCGTTTCATCTCTGTTTGGTACTGATTTTCTGCGAAGTAAAAAACAAGCAAAAACAACAACTGGCACTTTGGCAGTATATCAATAGGTTAGTCCCAAAAAATGATATAAAGTTGTAATAAAATGATTGTAAAACATCCAAGAATGATAATATAACAGCATGGAACAAGCAAAAATTATAGATACGTTGGAGATGTATCAACCGGCTTCATTGATTTAGGAGAAAGCATGCGGAAAACATTGTGATCAAGTGATCGGTGTGGTGATTCAGAGAAAAAACACAAAGAGAAGGCAAAATAAAAACCCTCGCATAGGCAGCTATCTCATGACTGAATCCCTGAACGGGGCCTCTAGGCAAATGGCTCCTGCTAGCCTCCATTGTTCTTTGTCGCTATGAATGGCATGAATAACATCATCACTCGATGGTAACTTGGCTCGGAAGACGCAGATGTTTCTTTCCTTTCAGATCTTCTAGGATATCATCATCAGCATTGATTTGACTCCTCGCTTGTAAACGTCAGGTGTCAGATTGATCATCTTCTGACAGTGAGCAATGATGGTCCGATTTGGTGCCATCGGGAGGCTGAGAACGGTGCAGCCATGCCAAGTGGTGGCTCTTTGCCAGATTAGGGCAGAGAAAGGGCATTCCCACAATAGGTGTTTGGACGTCTCCAGGCTTCTCATGCACAGGGAACAGAAGTATCCATTCGGCCACCCTCTGCGCTGTAGCCGATCATTGACCCATAGCCTGTTGTGGTGCAGCAACCAAGCAAATAAATTAACATTACCAGGATCCCAATTTTTCCAAGTGAATGATATGAACCCAGCCACAGGCGAGACTTGGTTGAATTGGTGGCGGTATGCCGAGCGGGTAGTATAGGAGTTGCCGCCTCCGGCCATCCATCTGATCTGATCCGGAGTTTGGGCTACAATCACAACATCCGAACTCTGAATTTCTCGCCAAAGCAGCAGAAAGTCGTTGGCGATCTCGAAGGTGTTCCCGTGCTGCAAGTCTCGGGTCCATTGGTCATTGACTAGGGCCGATGCCACCGTTCTGTTCATTCTTCTAGTGTTATTGAAGAGGGCTGGAAAGACTAAGCAGAGGGGGCCAGGACCAAGCCAGGAGCATTTCCAAAAGCTCGTTGATTGACCGTTGCCGATGGTGATCTGGGTGGCCTTTGCAAACAACTCTTGATCTCTAGGGTCAGCGGCGAGAGCGAATGCCATCCACGGCCGTTGCGGCTGCTGCCAGGACAGCCAGAGCCAGCGGAGACAAAGAGCAGTGCTGAAGTGCTGCAAATCTGGGATGCCCAGCCCTCCCCTAT
Source organism: Elymus sibiricus (assembly GCA_039707655.1). Taxonomy (NCBI): domain Eukaryota; kingdom Viridiplantae; phylum Streptophyta; class Magnoliopsida; order Poales; family Poaceae; genus Elymus; species Elymus sibiricus. The sequence continues at coordinate 442,725,712 of CM077671.1, forward strand.
CAATCGGTGAGCAGACTGATTTCCATGCCACTCTGCATTTACCATCGGTCAGCGAGTCCTCCTGTGCCCAAAGGAAATAGTGCCGTGTCTTATCAATCTCTCTTAGGATCTTCTTTGGCACCTGGAGCACCGTGAAGGCGATGGTCGATAGCGCAGAGAGAATTGCACGCACCAGCATTCTGCAGCCTGCCAGGTTCATCAATTTGCCCTTCCATCCAGCTAGGCGAGCTCGGATACGATCAATGATGAATTGGAATTGCCCAAAACGCACTCTTCTTGGGGAGATGGGTAGGCCCAGATATGTTGTCGGAAAAGTAGCCGTCTGCCCCTTGAACTCCTGTAGCACGTCCGACAACGGCACATTCTCGCAATTTATTGGGATGACCGTTGATTTTTCTTTGTTCAGTTTCAGTCCCGTAGGTTGCCCGAAGGAAATGAGTAGATCAAGTGCATTTGATCGCAAAAAAGACTGGCATTGGCTCCGGGTCAAATCTACATTGAGCAAGTTGTCCACTTCCTCCTTGACTGGATTTGCAAAGATATGAGATTTGAGGTGTCCGGATGTCGAATGCATTATTTGAGGCGTGAACGGTCAGTGTCCGCGGATGTTTGAGGGGCCGGATTTGCAAGGTCCGGCTATAGGTGCTCTAAGTTGGTTGGTGTGTGCTCAATATGTCTGCCGCTACAATGCAATAGCATGCCCCGCCCATTGGCACGCTAGGGGGAGGAGCCTTACATGTCAACGTTCTTCTTGCAGGTGTAAACAAGAACATGGCTATTGATGGTTCTTAGTGTGTGCACACATTGCACTGCTTTACTTTGCACCATCTGTATGTGTAGTAGCCGTGAATAATTTGAGCATTCTTTGAAATTAATGGAACAAGGTGCTTCCTGCAGAGAAACAATCCCCGATATGATATGATTATATGATTAATGACATAGCTACCTACATATGCCACTTACTTGCGAAAGGGAATCCAAAAATGTAGCATTCTTGGTACCCACAAGACAAGTTAAGCTAGGCAACACCGATCACCATACAACAAGTCTTCGTATAACTACACGTACATATAGGTATGGTACTGCCCCCTCATATGCCGTCATTGTGGTCCTCTATATATTTATATCTTTGACGATCAATTGGTAAAAGCAAGTTACAAGAAGGGAGCTATGTGATGGTAGTGTTCATGGCATGTACTAACTTAAGCAGTACGAAAAGAAAGGTCAAGGGCAAAAGGCTACTGAGGATTACGGAAGATCGAATAGTGTTTCAAAGAATTCTGTGAAAGACAAGAACAACTGGGGACGAACGAATCCTCGATAAGGATGAGGAGTTATCCGTAGGGGTTGGCGATGGAAGGAAATCACAAAATCGACGAGCACAAGTTCTCAGAAGAACATCAGAGAGTATCTTCGGAGTCTTCTGATGAATCAAGCCATCATCTGGAATGAGGGGCTCTCCGGGAGGAGTAGTTACGAGAACCAAGAGTTAGAGTTAATAAAATCTTTAACCCGAAAGAGAAGAGAGATCAGAACCCAGAGTATAGACGAGGAGTAAAAGATCCTAATACCACCCGATTGAGATGTGGGCCCGTAAGCCACACAACTATGTTAGTAAAAGTTTTCCAATGACTAGACTCAACTTCGGCCAAGGAGTTGGAAAGGGGGCTACCTATAGGCAGTCGGCTCTGATACCAACTTGTCACGCCCCTGATCTCGACCGTACGCTAATCAATCACGCAATGCGTACGACCAAGATTAGGGACTCACTGATCGATATCAAAACATAACACTAGACACAAATTAAAGTCATACAGCTTCATATTACAAGCCAGGGGCCTCGAGGGCTCGAATACAAAGCTCGACAAACACGAGTGAGCGGAAGCAAAATAATATCTGAGTACAGACATAAGTTAGACAAGTTTTGCCTTAAAAGGCGAGCACAAACATAAGCAGCGGATCAAAAGAGGCGAGGCCTCCTGCCTGGGAACCTCCTAACTACTCCTGAGCATCGGCGTTCTCCACGTAGTAGTAGGCTCCAGCGGGGGTGTAATAGTCGTCTCCGGCGTACTCCATCTCCTGGGCTCCATCGTCTGAACGCGGCAACATATCGAGGGGGAAAGGGAAAGCAAAGCAGCGGTGAGTACTCATCCAAAGTACTCGCAAGACTGACATCAGAACTATGCTAAATATGCATCATTATCAAGGGGAGGGGTTATATCTGGACTGACTGCAGAAAGCAAGAATAGGGAGAAGGCCTAGTCCTATCGAAGACTAGCATCTTCAGCATCTTGCAGCATTAGAAGAGAGTAGACTGGTATCTCATATATAGTCATATTATTGTAGCAATTTTATTAAGTAACCACGCCCAGAGATTCTTCCCCGACTCCCTGCGAGGAAGCAATCTCGGAGCCACAATTCATTTCAAAATTTAAATCACAATTATAGTTGTATAAGGTCAAGGCACAACTCCAAGTCGTCCTGTTACCGTGGACACGGCTATTCGAATAGATTATTCATCCCTGCAGGGGTGCACCGCATTTCCAACACGCCTGATCACCTCCGACCGGACACACTTTCCTGGGTCATGCCCGACCTCGGGATAGCAGCACGTCGTCGCCCCACCTAGGCTCAACGAAGAGGCCAGCCCGCCGGTCTAAATCCTAAGCGCGCAGGTTCATGGGCCCACTTGCCCTTGCACTCCTGCACGATGCGTACGCGGCCGGAAGCAGACCTAGTACACTCCAGTCCAAGAGCTGCACCATCCAGTCCAATCCGTCGCGCGCCGCTCCATTGCTGACGTCCGAAGAGCTTGGGCTGATACAACGACGCTGAGTACCCATAACTTCTCCCACGCGATGGTTTGGTGAGTAAAATGGCCAACGACCCAACTCGGATTAAATACCCAACCCATTAGCATTTTATTAATGCGGGGCAAGCGCGACCCATAAAGTGCGGTCCCGTCACCCCGTCCCGAGGATGTGTGGCAAGGGCCTCTCCTGCCCGTCCACGCCTCAACATAACCCGGATGCCTTACCGGCGCATCCCACCACATCTCACACACGGGTACCCTTGGGGCCGACCCGTCTCAAGACTGTCGGGAACTCAGGTCCACCTCAACCAGGGTGGTACCGCCTGTCCCTCCAGTCCCGTCTTTCACATGTAAACAAAGTCAAGTAGAAGTAACTGTCTGTTTATACACCAAGTGGATATCCGAGGAATTAGCCTCGATGGATCCCACTCGAGGTATGTGTATGACAAGAGTCGCTATCGATAAATGGGAAGGAGGAATCACCCTTGATACCCACGACCGATTAAGTGAGGTATCACCCTCGGCACCCGATAGTAGCTCTGCAGTGCCATACTTAAGGGCTGTGCGGTGATGTGAGGGGCCTGGCTCGTCGGTCGGTTGACCGAGTCTTCAGGTCTTCGAATCGTCGATAGAGAGCAGGGGCAACTGGGACTAAGGGGGTCACAGGGGATTCACTGATCAACCTATACTAAGCAGTTTGTATGATTGCAGGTAAAGTAACAGTTTATCAGAAATAGGCTATGCATCAGAATAGGAGCTAACTAATACAGTAGCAAAATCTAATGCAAGAATAAGAGGGAAAGCAATAGGCGATATCGGAATGCTCAAGGGGGGTTTGCTTGCCTTGCTGCTCTGCGGCAAAAGGCTGATCGTCAACGATGTAGTCGTACCCGGCAGCACCGTCAGTCTCGGGGTCTGCCGGAGAGAAGAGGGGGGAAGAAACAATAAATATAAAGCAGACAAATGCATCACGATGCATGACATGACAATATGCAGGGCTAGGCATGCACTAACGCAGTATTATACGTCGCAGACATATCGGAATAATATCTGATGATATTTCCCGGGTCTCAGGCTACTACCGGACAGACGAAAACGATGGAAAAGCTCCACGTTTGCTATGCTAGAGGCATGTGACAGACTAACGGACATCGTAGTTGGAATCGTAGAATTATTCTGAGCAACTTTCATGTTCAAAACTTTTTAATCCGGGCTACGGTTTATTTTATATTAATTTCTAAAGATTTAATAATATTCTGAAATTAATTTAATTATTAAATTCGAATTATCCAAAACAGTAATTACTGTTTTATTTAATCAATTAACAGATTTATTAATTAATCTAATTAATCTAATTAACTAATTAATTACCTAATTAATTAATCCAATTAATTAATTATTAATATTAATATCTATTTATTTATTTATTTATTTTCTAAATTCAATTCTAGTAATATTTTTATTTTCATTTATCTTTTTAGTATATATGTACATGTATACGTACATACATACGTATGTATATACATACATACATACACACATATACACACACACGCACACACCACAGCACACACACGCGCGTGCATGGGCCGCGGCGTGGCGGCCGGTGGTCGCCGGCGGGGGGGGGGGGGGGGGGGGGGGAGGGGGGGAAGCTCACGGGGGGCCGGCGTACGGCGGCGGCGCGAGGCGGCGGAGGCGATGCAAACGGCGGCGGCGGCGGCGCGGTCCGGGCGACGGCTCCGGCCGGCCGGGGCTGTGCGTCGCCGGGGGGGCGGGGCGGATCGACGCGCGGGGGGGGGGGCAGGCCCGTCGGCGGGGGGGGGGTCGGGAGGAGCGCTGGGGGCAGGGGCTTCGGGCACTGGCGCGGGCCGGCGTCCGCGAGGGGGGGGAGGAAATCGGGCGGGGCTGGGGCGCTGGGGGCGCTAGGGTTCGCCCCTGGCCCCCTTATAGTGTTAAAATGGGCCGGCCCGATTTTGGCCCAGTAGGGTTTTTCCTTTTTTTATTATTATTATTAAACATCGTCTATTTTAATTATTTAGGGGCTCTAAAATACTTCCAAAAATGTCGGTTTCAATTTTATAAATCCTTAGGGAATATTTGCAATCCATCCAACATTTTTAATTCCAGTTTTGCCAAACTTTTAAATTCACCTTTCAGACGAATTAAATTTGCAACGCAATTTGAACGGGGTTTGAACCAACGCAAGTTTAACAATAGTAAACGCGGTGACGTGGCATCATTAGTGCGGGATTACTGTAGCTTAAATACAGAGATTACTGTAGCACAAAACCAGGGCGTCACAATTCTCCCCTACTAAAAGAATTCTCGTCCCGAGAATCTAGAAGTAGAAGGAAAGAGCCCGGGGTGTTCTGCACGAAGAAGATCTTCGCGTTCCCATGTAGCTTCATCATCAGAATGGTTTGCCCACTGCACTTTGAAGAACTTGGTAACCTTCTGACGAGTCCGACGTTCAGTTTCATCGAGAATGCGGACTGGTTGCTCTTTGTAAGAAAGGTCTTGTTGCAGTTCAAGCATATCATGATCCACTGCTCGGATAGGATCCTTGAAGTAGCGACGAAGTTGTGACACATGGAACACATCATGAACCTGGGAAAGGTTTGGCGGTAGTTCCAGTTGATATGCCACTTTACCATGCCTTTCGAGAACAGTGAAAGGACCAATGTATCGAGGAGCCAGCTTGCCCTTGATCCCAAAACGGTGTGTACCTCTCATTGGCGTGACTCGAAGATAAGCCTTCTCGCCAGGTTGATAGACCATATATTTGTGATGACGGTCATACTGACTCTTCTGACGAGACTGAGCAGCCTTCAGATTTGCATGAATAATGCGGACTTGATCTTCGGCATGTTGGATAATATCCGGACCGATAAGTGTATGTTCCCCAGTTTCTGACCAGTTCAGAGGAGTCCGACACTTACGTCCATATAACACCTCAAAGGGAGCCATCTTCAGAATAGCTTGATAGCTATTGTTGTAGGAGAACTCAGCATACGGGAGAGATTCCTCCCATTTCTTGCCGAAAGAAATGATACAAGCTCGAAGCATGTCTTCGAGAATATGATTGACTCTTTCAACTTGACCCTGAGATTGAGGGTGAAAAGCGGTGCTGAATGACAAATGAGTTCCCATAGCTTCCTGGAAACTTGCCCAGAATCTTGAAGTGAATAAACTGCTACAGTCTGAACTGATAACCAGTGGAATACCGTGAAGTGAAACAATTCTGGACATGTAGAGAGTTGCCAGCTGACTAGTGGTAATAGTTTCTTTGACGGCTAGAAAATGTGCAACTTTGGAAAGTCGGTCAATGACGACAAGAATAGCATCTTTACCTTTCTGGGATTTGGGAAAACCAGTAATGAAGACCATTTCAACATGATCCCATTTCCATTCAGGAATAGAAATAGGTTGTAGAGTTCCAACAGGCCTTTGATGTTCTGCTTTGATACGACGGCACACATCACATTCAGCAACATAGCGAGCAATGTCTTGCTTCATGTTAGACCACCAGAATCTTTGACTTATGTCTTGGTACATCTTGGTACTACCAGGATGAATAGACAGCGGAGTGTCATGTGCTTCCTTCATGACCTCCTGAGTCAAATCATTGTTTTCCTCCTTACTCGGTACCACTAGGCGGCCCTTGAAGTACAAAGCGCCATCCTCAGCAATAGTGAAGGGTGAGGGCTTCCCTTCTGCGAGATCGAATTTAATCCTCTCGACTTCACTGTCACACTTCTGGATCCACTTGATGACGTCCACAAGATCTGGTTTAGCAACCAGGGTATTAAGAGAACCCTGGGAAACAACGTGGAGGTTCATTTTGTAGGATCCTTCAGGAGGGGGAGTGAGATAACCCTGAGGAACAATATGCAGGTTCAGCTTGCGAAATTCTTCTTGAAGACGGGGATGAACCTTATGAACCTGAAGGTGATTGCAGTACGACTTGCGGCTCAAAGCATCAGCCATTATATTAGCCTTGCCAGGTGTATAAGAAATTCCCACGTTGTAATCTGCTATTCGTTCCATCCATCTCTGTTGACGGAGATTTAGATCTGGCTGAGTAAACAGGTACTTCAGACTTTGGTGATCGGTGTAGATCTCGCAATGATTACCAACAAGGTATTGTCGCCACTCTTTCAGTGCATGAATTACTGCTGCTAGTTCAAGGTCATGAACTGGGTAGTTCTCTTCATGAGGACGCAATTGACGAGATGCATAAGCAACCACTCTGCGTTCTTGCATTAGGACACAGCCCATTCCTTGACGCGAGGCGTCACAATAAATGACGAAGTCCTTACGAGTATCTGGAGGAGCAAGCACTGGAGCAGACGTCAGTTTGTCCTTAAGTGCCTGAAAGCTCTCCTGACATTTTTCTGTCCACTCATATTTAACACCTTTATGAAGCAGATTGGTTAAGGGCTTTACAATCTTGGAGAAGTTCTCGACGAATCGACGGCAATAGCTGGCGAGTCCGAGAAAACTTCTGACTTGCTTGACATTCTTCGGGGGAGTCCAGTCAAGAATAGCCTGAACTCGTTCAGGGTTGACCGCAATACCATCCTTGGAGATCACATGACCAAGGTAGGTTACTTCGTCCATCCAGAACTCACACTTTGAATACTTAGCATAGAGTTGATGTTCTCAAAGCCTCTCCAGTATAAGACGAAGATGTTCAGCATGCTCTTCTTTATTCTTGGAGAATACCAGAATATCATCCAGATAAACCACGACGAATTTATCGAGGTAGTCCATGAATATATAGTTCATCAGCCGAGAGAAGGTTGTTGGGGCATTGGTTAAGCCGAAGGACATGACGGTGTACTCGTATGAACCATAGCGAGTAACAAATGCAGTCTTGGGAATATCCTCTTCACGAACCCGGATCTGATGGTAACCCAATCTCAAGTCGAGTTTCGAATACACTGCTGAACCAGCAAGTTGATCATACAGATCGTTGATCCAAGGAAGTGGATATTTGTTTTGAATCGTTGCTTGGTTGATGGGGCGATAATCTTGGACCAATCGATTCGTACCATCTTTCTTCTTGACAAAGAGAGAAGGTGCTCCCCAAGCAGAGGTACTTGGACGAATGAAACCCAGACGAAGCGAATTTTCAATTTCTTGCTTAAGTTCAAGGAGTTCATGTGGTGGCATCTTATACGGATGCTTAGCAATAGGGGTGGTGCCAGGTACCAAGTCGATGACAAACTCGACAACTCTAACAGGGGGAATCCCTGGAAGTTCTTCCAGAAAACATCTTGGAAATCCTGAACAACTGGAATGTTTTCAATCCCTTCAAGAGGTGACGTGTTTAATGTATTCAGGGCATTTAGCCAGGCTTCAGCATCTAACAGTTTGGAATGACATGATCGAGTACAACTCATAATCAAAGAAGATTACTAAGAGTTGTCGAATCGCAATGCGTACTCGATTCAGATATCAGTGTCCTTGATTGTCCAACAACTCAGGACACGAGGGAACTGGAATCAGTGAAACATCATAGTTGATTAGGAGCTCATAAGAAGTTATAAGGCTCCGTGATATTTATCAAGTTACCAGGGATAATACTCGGAGGTAGATCAGAATAGAGGTTAGATTAGTGTATTGATCTGTGGAGGACAAGCACTTTAACTTGTCTGAGAATGAAATCAAAGTAGAACAACATGGTCGGAACCACGATTGCAAAGGACAAGCTCAAAGATACAATATCAAATCATACAATGAATGATTATATGAAAGGAGAAGCTTGTATGATAAGATCAACATCGTTTCCATGGGCATGAACACAAGGTTCAAGGTCGACTCCCACTTCATCAATGCAACACCTTCCATTTACACCTCGCCTTTGATGAAGTTGTAGTTTTGAAAGTTTAACTGGCAAAACACCAGGAGAGTATGACTCGTGAAAATTGTCGGGTTCACACAAATTAAGGAAGGCATAGGTCCAACCCATCGGGGCATCTTAGGAACATATACCACAAGCTTCAAGAGTAATTAACACATGCTTGCAAACATAGCATGGCTGACGAAAGCATAGGATACAACTTATCAGAGGGAGAAGACACAGTTTACCAATGGTATCATGTATCAGGGGAAGAACATCACAAGAATTTTGAATGTGAAGGATGCTATCGGATAATAACCCAACACTGGGTCTGGCGGTCCACAAAAGACCCGATGTGAGTATCGGTACCCAATCAGAGGGAGAAGGAATGTAAGGCATCAGACCATAGAACATCCAAATAATTTGATGCTTAAATAACCAAAGGAATTAAGATTTCCAAATGGGTGTATCGGAAACATAGGTTCCGATCAAATACAAGTAAGATGAAAGGACTTAGATGGGCAATCAATCAAGGTTGATTTGTCGGGAACCAACTCATGTTTGGAAAGACGTCTGAGCCGGACGGATAATTTATGATAAACAACTAGTGACTGTGTGCATTCACACACATGTTGAATCAATAAAATCAAATGAAAACCACAAAGGATTTGCTTAATATTGCTAGACATATGGAATTAACCATAATGCAACCAGGTAAGAAAGGTCAAGGGCAAAAGGCTACTGAGGATTACGGAAGATCGAATAGCGTTTCAAAGAATTCTATGAAAGACAAGAACAACTGGGGACGAATGAATCCTCGATAAGGATGAGGAGTTATCCGTAGGGGTTGGCGATGGAAGGAAATCGCAAAATCGATGAGCACAAGTTCTCGGAAGAACATCAGAGAGTATCTTCGGAGTCTTCTGATGAATCAAGCCATCATCTAGAATGAGGGGCTCTCCGGGAGGAGTAGTTACGAGAACCTAGAGTTAGAGTTAATAAAATCTTTAACCCGAAAGAGAAGAGAGATCAGAACCCAGAGTATAGACGAGGAGTAAAAGATCCTAATACCACCCGATTTAGATGTTGGCCCGTAAGCCACACAACTATGTTAGTAAAAGTTTTCCAATGACTAGACTCAACTTTGGCCAAGGAGTTGGAAAGGGGGCTACCTACAGGCAGTCGGCTCTAATACCAACTTGTGACGCCCCCGATCTCGACCGTATGCTAATCAATCACGCAATGCGTACGACCAAGATTAGGGACTCACTGATCGATATCACAACACAACACTAGACACAAATTAAAGCCATACAGCTTCATATTACAAGCCAGGGGCCTCGAGGGCTCGAATACAAAGCTCGACAAATGCGAGTCAGCGGAAGCAAAACAATATCTGAGTACAGACATAAGTTAGACAAGTTTTGCCTTAAAAGGCTAGCACAAACATAAGCAGCGGATCGAAAGAGGCGAGGCCTCCTGCCTGGGAACCTCCTAACTACTCCTGAGCGTCGGCGTTCTCCACGTAGTAGTAGGCTCCAGCGGGGGTGTAGTAGTCGTCTCCGGCGTTCTCCATCTCCTGGGCTCCATCGTCTGAACGCGGCAACGTATCGAGGGGGAAAGGGAAAGCAAAGCAACGGTGAGTACTCATCCAAAGTACTCGCAAGACTGACATCAGAACTATGCTAAATATGCATCATTATCAAGGGGAGGGGTTATATCTGGACTGACTGCAGAAAGCAAGAATAGGGAGAAGGCCTAGTCCTATCGAAGACTAGCATCTTCAGCATCTTGCAGCATTAGAAGAGAGTAGACTGGTATCTCATATATAGTCATATTATTGTAGCAATTTTATTAAGTAACCACGCCCAGAGATTCTTCCCCGACTTCCTCCGAGGAAGCAATCTCGGAGCCACAATTCATTTCAAAATTTAAATCACAATTATAGTTGTATAAGGTCAAGGCACAACTCCAAGTCGTCCTGTTACCGTGGACACGGCTATTCGAATAGATTATTCATCCCTGCAGGGGTGCACCGCATTTCCAACACGCCTGATCACCTCCGGCCGGACACACTTTCCTGGGTCATGCCCGGCCTCGGGATAGCAGCACATCGTCGCCCCACCTAGGCTCAACGAAGAGGCCAGCCCGCCGGTCTAAATCCTAAGCGCGCAGGTTCATGGGCCCACTTGCCCTTGCACTCCTGCACGATGCGTACGCGGCCGGAAGCAGACCTAGTACACTCCAGTCCAAGAGTTGCACCGTCCAGTCCAATCCGTCGCGCGCCGCTCCATTGCTGACGTCCGAAGAGCTTCGGCTGATACAACGACGCTGAGTACCCATAACTTCTCCCACGCGATGGTTTGGTGCGTAAAAAGGCCAATGACCCAACTCGGATTAAATACCCAACCCATTAGCATTTTATTAATGCGGGGCAAGCGCGACCCATAAAGTGTGGTCCCGTCACCCCGTCTCGAGGATGTGTGGCAAGGGCCTCTCCTGCCCGTCCACGCCTCAACATAACCCGGATGCCTTACCGGCGCATCCCACCACATCTCACACACGGGTACCCTTGGGGCCGACCCGTCTCAAGACTGTCGGGAACTCAGGTCCACCTCCACCATGGTGGTACCGCCTGTCCCTCCAGTCCCGTCTTTCACATGTAAACAAAGTCAAGTAGAAGTAACTGTGTGTTTATACACCAAGTGGATATCCGAGGAATCAGCCTCGATGGATCCCACTCGAGGTATGTGTATGACAAGAGTCGCTATCGATAAATGGGAAGGAGGAATCACCCTTGATACCCACGACCGATTAGCTACGCTATAGAATTAACATCGGGGGTGCTAAGTGAGGTATCACCCTCGGCACCCGATAGTAGCTCTGCAGTGCCATACTTAAGGGGTGTGTGGTGATGTGAGGGGCCTGGCTCGTCGGTCGGTTGACCGTGTCTTCGGGTCTTCGAGTCGTCGATAGAGAGAAGGGGCAACTGGGACTAAGGGGGTCACAGGGGATTCACTGATCAACCTATACTAAGCAGTTGGTATGATTGCAGGTAAAGTAATAGTTTATCAGAAACAGGCTATGCATCAGAATAGGAGCTAACTAATACAGTAGCAAAATCTAATGCAAGAATAAGAGGGAAAGGAATAGGCGATATCGGAATGCTCAAGGGGCAAAAGGCTGATCGTCAATGATGTAGTCGTACCCGGCAGCACCGTCAGTCTCGGGGTCTACCGGAGAGAAGAGGGGGGAAGAAACAATAAATATAAAGCAGACAAATGCATCACGATGCATGACATGACAATATGCAGGGCTAGGCATGCACGAACGCAGTATTATACGTCGCAGACGGATCGGAATAATATTTGATGATATTTCCCGGGTCTCGGGCTACTACCGGACAGATGAAAACGATGGAAAAGTTCCACGTTTGCTATGCTAGAGGCATGTGACAGACTAACGGACAGCGTAGTTGGAATCGTAGAATTATTCTGAGCAACTTTCATGTTCAAAACTTTTTAATCCGGGCTACGGTTTATTTTATATTAATTTCTAAAGATTTAATAATATTCTGAAATTAATTTAATTATTAAATTCGAATTATCCAAAACAGTAATTACTGTTTTATTTAATCAATTAACAGATTAATTAATTAATCTAATTAATCTTAATAATCTAATTAACTAATTAATTACCTAATTAATTAATCTAATTAATTAATTATTAATATTAATATCTATTTATTTATTTATTTTCTAAATTCAATTCTAGTAATATTTTTTTTTTTATTTTTCTTTTTAGTATATACGTACACGTATACGTACATACATACATCTGTATATACATACATACATACACACATATATACACACACGCACACACCACAACACACACACACGCACACACGCGCGCGCACGGGCCGCGGCGCGGCGGCCGCTGCTCGCCGGCGGGGGGGGGGGGGGGAAGCTCACAGGGGGGGGCGGCGTACGGCGGCGGCGGCGCGAGGCGGCGAGGCAGTGTGGCGGCGGGGCGACGGCGATCGGCGGCGGGGCGGCGTCGGCCACGGCGGAGGCGATGCAGACGGCGGCGGCGGCGCGGTCCGGGCGACGGCTCGGGCCGGCCGGGGCTGCGCGTCGCCGGGGGGGTGGGCGGGGCGGATCGACGCGGGGGGGCCGGGCAGGCCCGTCGGCGGGGGGGAGATCGGGAGTAGCGCTGGGGGCAGGGGCTTCGGGTGCTGGCGCGGGCCGGCGTCCCCGGGGGGGGGGATCGCCGCGGGGGGGGGGGGGAGGCAATCGGGCGGGGCTGGGGCGTTGGGGGCGCTAGGGTTCGCCCCTGGCCCCCTTATAGTGTTAAAATGGGCCGGCCCGATTTTGGCCGAGTAGGGTTTTTCCTTTTTTTATTATTATTAAACAGCGTCTATTTTAATTATTTAGGGGCTCTAAAATACTTCCACAAATGTCGGTTTCAATTTTATAAATCCTTAGGGAATATTTGCAATCCATCCAACATTTTTAATTCCAGTTTTGCGAAACTTTTAAATTCACCTTTCAGACGAATTAAATTTGCAACGGAATTTGAACGGGGTTTGAACCAACGCGAGTTTAACAACAGTAAACGCGGTGACGTGGCATCATTAGTGTGGGATTACTGTAGCTTAATTACAGAGATTACTGTAGCACAAAACCAGGGCGTCACACCAGGGACGGAGGCATAGAGGCCCAACCTAGGTCATTGGACACTGGCTAGAAGCCACCGACTGGATGTGAGCGTGTCCCATCTGCATGCCAATGCGGCAAGCGACGCGGCCACACACTCACCCCGAGGCACACAAGATTCGTGTGCAACATGCGCCTGTAGCTTGTTGGCTTTTTGCCTCCTCCCATGTTGATTCCTCATAGCATCGCCCTCACCCGTGTTGGTCACCCAACCATATATCGTCGAAGCATCATGGTGTGTCGGCGTTGTAATCCACTCACCTAGATCGCTAGAGAAAACAGGCATCACAAGACTAGTCGTCAATCTTTCTCAATTGTGTACTTCTATTTCTTTTTAACTTGCTTCCAAAGGCCCAAAGTGTATGGGTGAGGGTTCAAATTTAAGTGCTAAAAATAGAGAATTTGATTAATATGATTTCCCAATTTTAGGAGTGGTTCATACCGGTTTGATAATTGTATTACTGTGGTTTTCCATTTTTTGTGGTGATTCACATCTGTTAGAGATTGTATTACTATCATCTGAAAGGTTTGGGAGTGATTAATGTGATTTCTCTTTACTTAGTTGGCTTGACATGGAAAACATACCGTTGTTTAGTTGTTGCATTTGAATGATAATCCTTGTTCTCTTCCATGTTGCACCATGAATCCATGTCCATGTGTTATACTCAGTCATACATGAGTTAATGGTTCAACTCATTCTCACCTAGCCACAAATGTTGCAAGATATAAAAGAACTCTCTTCACCTTCAGTTTCTGTAGCTTAACTCTTCATCTCCAGTTATTGCCTTCATCTCAGTCATGAGCTCAACCGTACTCGTCATGGTCTCTGTTTTTATTTGTAAAGCTTCAAAGGTTTTCAACTTCGGCTATCCTGAATTGTTTTGTCAATCGTGATAGCACTATCGGCACTAACTTATATGTCTTTCTTTATAACATAAAAGGTGCTTTTATTTACTCAAAACATAGCATCAAGGGGATACATCGCATCATGAGCATACATCCGGACTTTGCATGACTAGGATGCACACATCCAACATTGACACACTCATACAAGAAACATAAACACCAGCCAAAGTAAAGTCACCAGAGACTGAAACTAGGCTAGGGTGAACAGGATGGGGGACCTGTCCGTAGACTATGTCATCACCCATGTTGGGTAAGAACATCCATGGTCGCCTGATCCAAATGTACACACCGCCATAAACAACGGTCGGTGTTCCACTGGTTGTAGAGAAGATCACGTACGAAGCCGGTGCTTACACTGGTAGATAACTTGCGACGTATTTTACTGTTAAACACCATGTCATTGTAAAGCAATTGATGAAGCGTCTCAACTCTCGTACAGAGAGCCCGCAATGGTTTATATTGATGTGATCGAGGGGGGTTCTCGTAGGTTTACAAAAAGAAGCGTGCAAGGCACGATCGGGAGATTACAGGAGAGGTTAGGATAGATAAGAGAAGGAGAAGATTTAAACATGAATATCTCTACTCCTAACTACCTAACCGTGCTATACAAGACAATACAGTCGGCCCACACATCTCCGTAATGCATGGTTTAACACTCCCCATTAATCTGAACTTCGTAAGTTTAGATTACGCTTGAACTCTTCAAACGGTCTTGTAGACAATGCCTTTGTGAAGCCATCTGCAACTTGATCTTTTGAGGAAACAAACCGAATCTCTAACTCTTTGCTAGCAACTCTTTCTCGCACAAAGTGATAGTCAATCTCAATATGTTTAGTCCATGCGTGAAAGACAGGATTGGCAGATAGATATGTAGCACCAAGATTATCGCACCAAAGACATGGAGGTGGTGTGTTGAATATCCCAAGCTCCTTGAGCATTGATTTAACCCATATGATCTCTGTTGTTGCATTCGCCAAAGCCTTATATTCTGCCTCAGTACTTGATCTTGATACTGTAGGTTGTTTCTTTGCACACCACGAGATCAAGTTAGGTCCAAAGAAAACAGCAAACCCACCTGTTGATCTTCTATCATCCAAACATCCTGCCCAGTCAGAATCAGAAAAAGCGCTGACAAGAGTAGATGATGACTTATTAAAGCTGAGTCCAACACTTAAGGTATGTGATACGTCTCCAACGTATCTATAATTTATGAAGTATTCATGCCATGTTTACAATAATTTTATATGATTTTGGTATGATTTTATTAGAACTAACCCGGACTGACGCTGTTTTCAGCAGAACTACCATGGTGTCGTTTTTTGTGCAGAAATAAAAGTTCTCGGAATGGGCTGAAAATTTACGGAGAATATTTTTGGAAAATATAAAAAATACTGGAGCAAAAGATACCGGAGAGGAGTCCCGAGGCGGCCACAAGCCTAGGGGGCACCCCCCCCCCCTAGGGCACGCCCCCTGGCTTGTGGGCCCCTCGGGAGTCCCCTTGACATGAGACCAAAAATTCCTATAAATACCAAAACCCCCAGAAAGAAACCTAGATCGGGAGTTCCGCCGCCGCAAGCCTCTGTAGCCACGAAAAACCAATCGGGAGCCCGTTCCGGCACCCTGCCGGAGTGGGAAACCATCACCGGAGGCCATCTTCATCATCCCGGCGGTCTCCATGACGAGGAGGGAGTAGTTCACCCTCGGGGCTGAGGGTATGTACCAGCAGCTATGTGTTTGATCTCTCTCTCTCTCTCGTGTTCTTGAGATGGAACGATCTTGATGTACCGCGAGCTTTATTAATATAGATGAATCATATGGAGTTTTCCCCTCTCTATCTTCTTGTGATGAATTGAGTTTTCCCTTTGAAGTTTACTTATCGGATTGACTCTTTAAGGATTTGAGAACACTTGATGTATGTCTTGCGATGGAATATCCGTGGTGACAATGGGATGTTCTATTGATCCACTTGATGTATGTTTTGGTGATCAACTTGCGGGTTCCGTGACCTTGGGAATCTATGTATAGGGGTTGGCACACGTTTTCGTCTTGACTCTCCGGTAGAAACTTTGGGGCACTCTTTGAAGTTCTTTGTGTTGGATTGAACATGATGAATCTGAAATTGTGTGATGCATATCGTATAATCAGGCCCATGGGTACTCGTGGTGACATTGGAGTATCTAGGTGACATTAGGGTTTTGGTTGATGTGTATCTTAAGGTGTTATTTTAGTACGAACTCTAGGGCTGTTCGTGACACTTATAGGGATAGCTCATAAGATTGATCGGAAAAGATAACTTTGAGGTGGTTTCGTACCCTACAATAATTTCTTCGTTTATTCTCCGCTATTTGTGACTTTGGAGTGAACTCTTTGTCGCACGTGAGGGATTTACATATGATTCAACTATGTCAGTATTGTTGAGAGAACTTGCACTAGTGAAAGTATGAACCCTAGGCCTTGTTTTCAAGGATTGCAATACCGTTTTTGCTCACTTTTATCATTAGTTACCTTGCTGTTTTTATATTTTCAGATTACAAAAACCTATATCTACCATCCATATTACACTTGTATCACCATCTCTTCCCCGAACTAGTGCACCTATACAATTTACCATTGTATTGGGTGTGTTGGGGACACAAGAGACTCTTTGTTATTTAGTTGCAGGGTTGTTTGAGAGAGACCATCTTCATCCTACGCCTCCCACGGATTGATAAACCTTAGGTCATCCACTTGAGGGATATTTGCTACTGTCCTACAAAACTCTGCGCTTGGAGGCCCAACACGAGTGTCTACAAGAAGAAGGTTGCGTAACAGACATCAAGCTCTTTTCTGGCGCCGTTGCCGGGGAGGTGAGTGCTTGAAGGTATATCTTTAGATCTTGCAATTAAATCTTTTAGTTTCTTGTTTTTCACTAGTTTGGTCTATAAAAGAAAACTACAAAAAAATATGGAATTGAGGTTGCCTCATATGCTTCATCTTTTTAATGTCTTTCGTGAAAATGATGGAAAGGAAAATTGTGCTCAAGTGTTATAAGAAGAAGTTATTAAAATGTTTGGCACTAAATCTTTGAGTGATGAGCATGATTCCAATATTGCTAGTATGAATTCCTTGAATATTCATGATGCTAATCATATGCAAAGCTACAAGCTTGGGGATGCTATGTTTGATGAAGAAGATATGTTTAGTCCCCCAAGTTTTGATGAGCAATTTATTATGATGAAAGCATGCCTCCTATTTATGATGATTATTGTGATGACATGTATGCTATAAAGAATAATGATAACCATGAAACTTGTCATCATGATTTTAATTTTCAATTGGATTATGCTTCTCATGATAGTTATTTTGTTAAGTTTGCTCCCACTATTATGAATGAGAAGAAAATTCCTTATGTGGAGAGTGACAAATTTTCTATGCTTGTGGATCATGAAGATAATGCTTTATGTGATAGTTATGCTGTGAAATTCCTTCATGATGCTACTGAAAATTATTATGAAGGAGGAGTATATGCTTGTAGGAATTGCAATAATATCAAGTTTCCTCTCTATGTGTTGAAAATCTTGAAGCTTTGCTTGTTTTACCTTCCTATGCTAGTCGATTATTGCTCCCATAAATTGTTTGCTCATAAAATCCCTATGCATAGGAAGTGGGTTAGACTTAAATATGCTTGTCATGAGATCCATGATGCTCTCTTGCATGTTTCAATTACTATTCTTATGTGAGCATCATTGAAATCATCATGCCTAGCTAAAAGGCATTAAAGAAAAGCGCTTGTTGGGAGACAACCCAACACTTTTCCTTTCTGTTTTTTTGTGTTCACATGATTAAGCTACTGTATTAATAATGTTTTGTATCTTTTATTTCAATAAAGTGCCAAGTAAAGCCTTTGGGATGACTCACAAGATGAGTAGAATTGATGCTGAACCAAAACAGAAACTTTTGACTCCAGTATAGGAATTTTCATTTTTTTACTGGAGCGTGATAATGATCTGAAATTTTTACACAGTTTAAATATACAAATTCTTCAGGTTTTCCTAATTTTTCAGAATTTTTAGAGACAGGGAAGTATGGGTATACTACAGATCTTCACAGACTGTTCTGTTTTTGACAGATTCTGTTTTGCATGCATAGTTTGCTTGTTTTAGTGTTTCCATAGCTTATATTTAGCAGTATAAATTATGGGAATGATAGAATACAGTAGGTATCATGTGGGAACAATTATGAATTTTGTCTTTACAGTACCTAAGTGAATGGTCTTTATTTATTATACTAACCCTTCTCACGAAGTTCCGTTAAGTTTTGTGTGATTGAAGTTTTCAAGTTTTGGGTGAGACACCGATATGAGGAGAATAAGGAGTGACAAGAACCTAAGCTTGGGGATGCCCAAGGCACCCCCAAGGTAATATTCAAGGAAGACTCAAGTGTCTAAGCTTGGGGATGCCCCGGAAGGCATCCCCTCTTTCATCTTCAACACTATCGGTATATCTTACTTGGAGCTATATTTTTATTTGTCACATAATATGAGTTTTGCTTGGAGCGTCATTTTATTTTCTTGTTCTATGTTAGGTGTCATTTATAATCTTGTTTTTCAATAAAAGGTTCCAAGAATTGCCCTTTAGGATGCTTGAATTGCATGTTTGATATGTGTTGTGTAAAAACAGAAACTTTTGCTGTAGTGTTTGAATTTTCATATTTTACTGGAACGCGGAAAGTTTCTGAAATTTTTACATAGTGTTGTCATATAAATTAGTTAGCTTTTCCTAAATTTTTACATAAGTACACTGTTTTCATAAATTGCTACGGACTGTTCTGTTTGGACAGATTGCTGTCATAGTTTTGTTATCTACTTATCCTATAGTTTCCATAGCCTATATTGGTAGATATAAATTGTGGAAATGATAGTATACAGTACCTAATGTTTGAAAATTATTATGCAACTTGTCTTGGCAGTACATAAAGAGTTGATTTATTATTATGTGTACTAACCTATCTCACGAGTTCTTTTCAAGTTTTGTGTGGAAGATGTTTTTGAGAATAGGTGAAACCATGATATGAGAGTGTTGAACGAGATACAAAAGCTCAAGCTTGGGGATGCCCAAGGCACCCCAAGTAAATATTTCAAGAAGTCTCAAGCATCTAAGCTTGGGGATGCTACGCATCCCACCTCTCTTCATCAACAATTATCGGTTAGCCTATGTTGAGCCTAAATTTTTATTCGTTCACATGATGCGTGCTATTCTTGGAGTGCTATTTTTCTTTTGATTGCTATTGAATAAAATACTTAAGATGTGAAATTCTTAGATGAGAGAGTCTTCACATAGTTATTTAATTGTTGGCTACTCATTGATCTTCACTTATATCTTTTTGGAGTAGTTTGTCATTCACTCTCGTGCTTCACTTATATCCTATGAGTAAATGGTTGAATGAATTGAATATCATAAATATGAAATTAAATATTCTTCATATACTTATCCCATGGGGAGTAATGACTTCACACATAATAAGTATAGGTGGTAAAATTTATTGAAAGTTAGCAAACACCGCATTGGTCACTTGAACAATTCATGAAAGAATATTGAAGGAAGAGAGATTCCACATATAAATATAATATCTTGGACATCTTCTATGATTGTGAGCTCATTAATTATTTTCAAACTTGAGCAAATTAGTTGAAATTGGACAAGGAAGACAACGTAATGAGTTATGTTTGGGTATATTTGTATAGAAGTTATATTGTTATGGATCCTCTAACATGTGGTGCTTGCTTCCACCTCATACTAGCCAAAACTTCCGCACCAAGTAGAATACTACTTGTGCATCCAAACACCCTTAAACCCAAAGTTGTTCCATATGAGTCCACCATACCTACCTATATGCGGTATTTACCTGTCATTCCAAGTAAATTTGCATGTGCCAAACTCTAAACCTTCAAATAATATTCTGTTTTGTATGCCCGAATCGCTCATATAGTGACTAGGGGCTGTCAGTATCTTCCATGCTAGGTGGGTTATTCTCACGATATGTGTTGATTCACTATAATTCACGAGAAAGTGGCTGGTATTCGGGATGCCCAGTTCCATGCTCAAAAATCAAATCAAAATATAATGAAACAAAACTCCCCCAAGATTGTTGTTTGAATGGACGGTACCCGTGGATTCGGCTCGCCGTGGAGTGTGATTGATTGGTGGAGGGGGAGTAAAAACTTTACCATTCTGTTTGGGAACCGCCTATAATGTATCTAGCATGGAAGATACCGAGATCTCTCGGTTGTTATGTTGACAATGAAAGCATACTGCTCAAAATTATTATTCATCTCTGTTTTAAAAGCTCGAGCTCTGGCACCTTTGCAAATCAATGCTTCCCTCTGCGAAGGGCCTATCTTTTACTTTCTAGTACTTACCTTTATGCAAGAGTCATGGTGATCTTCACCACTTCCTATATTTCGCCTTTCTCTATTGGCAAGCGTCATGTGTTGGGGAATGATCTAGACATATATATCCACACAAATATATTTGATCATGAATTATTATTGTTGACAATTATCTATATGATAAATAAGTTGGGAGGCGAAACATTAAGCCCCTATCTTTCTCTGTGTTCGATGGATGCTATTTGTTCTAAAAATTTGCTTTGTGTGTCAATAATCATGGAAGACTATATGATAGTTGAGTATGTGGAATTTGCTAAATCAAAGCTCTTACATAGACCCTTCCTAAAAATAAGATGAATTGCAATTGTTCGATGACTAGGAATATGGTTTGTTAATTTTCAAGAAACTTTCTGGTCTATACTTTAACATGTGAATAGCTTGTTACTTGATCATGAGAAGTTTTATGAGATTAGCTACTGTTTATGGTTTATATTGATGCTAGAAAAAGTGATCGGAATTATCATTGATCAAACTTGTGCACTTGCTAGCATTCACACTTCATAAATTATTTCTTTTATCATTTACCTACTCGAGGACGAGCAGGAATTAAGCTTGGGGATGCTGATACGTCTCCAACGTATCTATAATTTATGAAGTATTCATGCCATGTTTACAATAATTTTATATGATTTTGGTATGATTTTATTAGAACTAACCCGGACTGACGCTGTTTTCAGCAGAACTACCATGGTGTTGTTTTTTGTGCAGAAATAAAAGTTCTCGGAATGGGCTGAAAATTTACGGAGAATATTTTTGGAAAATATAAAAAATACTGGAGCAAAAAGATACCGGAGAGGAGTCCCGAGGCGGCCACAAGCCTAGGGGGCGCACCCCCCCTAGGGCGCGCCCCCTGGCTTGTGGCCCCCCCGGGAGTCCCCTTGACGTGAGACCGACGCCAAAAATTCCTATAAATACCAAAACCCCCAGAAAGAAACATAGATCGGGAGTTCCGCCGCCGCAAGCCTCTGTAGCCACAAAAAACCAATCGGGAGCCCGTTCCGGCACCCTACCGGAGGGGGAAACCATCACCGGAGGCCGTCTTCATCATCCCAGTGGTCTCCATGACGAGGAGGGAGTAGTTCACCCTCGGGGCTAAGGGTATGTACCAGTACCTATGTGTTTGATCTCTCTCTCTCATGTTCTTGAGATGGCAGGATCTTGATGTACCGCGAGCTTTATTAATATAGATGAATCATATGGAGTTTTCCCCTCTCTATCTTCTTGTGATGAATTGAGTTTTCCCTTTGAAGTTTACTTATCGGATTGAGTCTTTAAGGATTTGAGAACACTTGATGTATGTCTTGCGATGGGATATCCGTAGTGACAATGGGATGTTCTATTGATCCACTTGATGTATGTTTTGGTGATCAACTTGCGGGTTCTGTGACCTTGGGAATCTATGCATAGGGGTTGGCACACATTTTCGTCTTGAATCTCCGGTAGAAACTTTGGGGCACTCTTTGAAGTTCTTTGTGTTGGATTGAACATGATGAATCTGAAATTGTGTGATGCATATCGTATAATCAAGCCCATGGGTACTCGTGGTGACATTGGAGTATCTAGGTGACATTAGGGTTTTGGTTGATGTGTATCTTAAGGTGTTATTTTAGTACGAACTCTAGGGCTGTTCGTGACACTTATAGGGATAGCTTATAAGATTGATCGGAAAAGATAACTTTGAGGTGGTTTCGTACCCTACAATAATTTCTTCGTTTGTTCTCCGCTATTTGTGACTTTGGAGTGAACTCTTTGTCGCACGTGAGGGATTTACATATGATTCAACTATGCCAGTATTGTTGAGAAAACTTGCACTAGTGAAAGTATGAACCCTAGGCCTTGTTTTCAAGCATTGCAATACCGTTTTTGCTCACTTTTATCATTAGTTACCTTGCTGTTTTTATATTTTCAGATTACAAAAACCTATATCTACCATCCATATTACACTTGTATCACCATCTCTTCGCCGAACTAGTGCACCTATACAATTGTTGACACACGAACGCGTCACGCGTACCCTCGACGCCGGGGGTGATGCACCGCAGCTCACGTCGAGGGAGGTCCTACCGGCAGCGCGATACGCAAGACAACCGGAGGACGCTTTTGAAGACCCGAAACCCCGCGCACCCAGGAGGGACCCCGTCAGGGAGCGCGGCGGCTATGGGCTGCCCTAGGTCGATTCGCTCGCCCCTAGGGCCTCGGAGTTCGCAGCTCTCCAACACGAAGAACGACGAAGAACGAGGAAGAAGATACGAGGGTGGGAGACAAAACGTAGGTGAAAAAGTAGTATATTGATTGTTCGATTGTGTGTTCTTTCAATCGGCCGTCACCCCCAACATATATAAGAGGCGGCTGGACTTTCCGTACAAGCAAAGGATTCATCTAGGCTTTCCTTACAAGAAAATTACATTAATTCACGTCCTAGAGTCCTAGTTCTGGTCCCGCTCGGATTCAGCCTGAATCTGGTCCAATCTCCTGTCTTGCTCCTTGCGTGGGCCGTGGAATCTGCACACGACCTCCGATGGAGATGGTCCAAACACGAATTTTGTGCGCTTCGACGAGGCCAATAATCCGTATGTTGATCACTTTTCCAAATAAGGCCATCTTGAATACTCCACGGGGTCATCCTTAATTTCGAGTCGGACTCATTCATATAGCTGACCGGACCGTCCGACTCTTGTATCGTCTCTGCAGGTCATATACTACGTCGGATGACGATGACTCCAAAAGCAAAGTTGACCGTTTCGACGAGACGAACAACTTTCATGTTGAACACTTTTTGATCTGAGGCCACCTAGATAAGTATTTGAGCCCATCTTCAGCATCTCGTCGGACAGTTTTACTGTTCACGCGCGGCAAGCTCCCCCCGGCAAGGTACTGTTCACGCGGGGGGTACTGATCACCCGGCAAGTTACTGTTCACGCACGGCAAGCTTCCCCGGCAATGTTACTGTTCACGCGCGGCAAGTTTTCCCCCGGCAAGGTACTGTTCACCCCGGCAAGGTTACTGTTCACCCGGTAAGGGTACTGTTCACCCGGCAAGATTACTGTTCACGTGCGGCAAGCTTCCCCAGCAATGGTATTGTTCACGCGCGGCAAGCTTCCCCCGGCAAGGTACTGTTCACGCGGCGAGGGTACTGTTCACCCGGCAAGTTACTGTTCACGCGCGGCAAGCTTTTCCCCGGCAATGGTACTGTTCACGCGCGGCAAGCTTTCCCCGGCAAAGATACTGTTCACGCTCGGCAAGCTCCCCCGGCAATGTTACTGTTCACGCACGGCAAGCTTTCCCCGGCAAGGTTACTGTTCACCCGGCAAGGTTACTGTTCACGCGGCAAGCTTTCTGGTTGCACCTTGCGGGCCCTTTTTGAGGCAGTAAACGACCTCGGATGAAAATGTGCCCAAAACCAATTTTGACCGTTTCGACGAGACGAACAACTTTCATGTTGAACGTTTTTTGATCCGAGGCCATCTTGAATGGCTAATTGCTCACGCATTGCATCAGACACTCGCCAAGACGTGTCTGGTCTCCCGCGTCTTATTTCGCCTCTTGACATGGCTGCATTCAGATAGCTCTAACTTTTGCATACAAACTCGGATTGAGACGATTCTTATATGAAAATCGACCGATTCGACGAGACGAAGACAATTCATGTAGAAATTTTTCTCATATGAGATCATCTTGAGGGCGTAATCAGCCGAATAGTGTTCTGGATACAAAATCGCAGTACTTCGAACACAATTTCGGCTTTCGAGATGAGATCGGATGGCAATGGCCCAAACTTCAAAGTTTCTCCTTGCCGGATCGCCTCCTTGCCGGGCCGTCTCCTTGCCGGATCGCCTCCTTGCCGGACCGTCTCCTGCCTCTGTTTGGGCCTTCGGCAAGCACTCAAAACCGGCAAGCTTTTCGCTTGAGCCCACCTTTACTGCATTCTGCATCGTGCCAAAATCAGGTGTCAACACATGCCCCCCTGTTTTTCGGCAAAACTTGTGTGCCGAAAAATAATTTGCATTAGGCTTGTTCTAAGGACGATGTCAACACTCCATCGGCCATTAATATGTGCTTAGGGCGATAATTATATATCGGCCATTGCCTATTTAGGCTTCTTGCCACACACTTGGGTGGTACTTCTTCAAATACCTGCCATTGAGAGCTCGAGGTAGCAATGTTCCTTGCATGGATTCCACCAAATATGAATTTCTGGGAACTATTCTTGCAATCTTGAAAGGACCTTCCCAGCTTGGAGACCACTTCCCGAATTTTCTGTCCTTTGAACCAATCGGTAGAATCACCTTCCATACAAGATCACCAATCTGAAAATTCTTCAACCTAACCTTCTTATTGTAAGCTCTTGCTACCCTCAACTTGTCCCTTTCTATGGCTTTTAATGCAGTCAAACGTTTATCGGCAACCTCATCAACATTGTCCATCATCAAGTTATAAAAGTCCACTGCCGATAAATCATTTTGTTTGGCTATTCTCAAAGCATTCAAATTCACCTCTACCGGTAAAACGGCTTCTTGACCATATACGAGCTCATATGGAGTTACCTTCGTCGCACCATGCCTTGAGATTCTATGCGCCCACAAAGCCTCGGACAATAATTCATGCCACCTTCTTGGATTATCTTCAATCTTCTTCTTGATGAGCTTGATCAAAATTTTATTGCTAGACTCAGCTTGTCCATTGGCTTGAGCATAATACGGGGAGGAATTGAGCAACTTTATCTTATATGATTCGGCAAATTCTCCAACTTGATGAGACATGAAAGATGAACCTTGATCCGTAGTTAATGTTTGCGGAATACCGAATCTATGAATAATGTGCTCACTTATGAATTGAATTACCTCCGTATGCGTCATATTCTTGAGAGGTACTGCTTCAGACCACTTAGTGAAATAATCAGTTGCCACCAACACGAACCGATGCCCCTTTGAAGAGGAAGGATGAATCTTTCCAATAAAGTCCAATCCCCAACCTCTAAAGGACCACGGCTTGATAATAGGATGTAACATAGCAGCGGGAGCTAACTGAATATCACCAAACTTTTGACAAGCTTCACATCCTTTATAATACCTGAAGCAATCATTGATCATCGTCGGCCAATAAAATCCAGCACGTCGTAACAACCACTTCATCTTGGGGGCCGACTGATGAGTACCGCAAATTCCTTCATGAACCTCTCCCATAGCAACTCTTGCTTGATCCTCGTCCAAACACTTCAAAAGAACATCTTCAACCGTTCGGCGATAAAGACAACCGTCTCTTATTGTATATTTGAAAGCCATGCGCCGAACAGCCCTGTCCACCCTCTCACTCGGATTGTACAAGTAATCAATAATGGGCTTTCTCCAATCATGATTTTCACCTGTACTAGATTTATTGTTAGTGACCGAATCGGTGTGCTCTGGTTCGGCCTCCCCTATATTAGCAAGACAAGACATCGGCTCTTGAGAGATATGAAACATGCCATGATTGACATGATAGCCAGATGCTTGCTGTGCTAACTCATTTGCTCTCCAATTATCATGTCTAGATATATGAGCAATGCCAAAATGATCCAAAGTAGAAATTATATCCAGACATTTATCAAGATAAACATTAAGTGATTCGTCTAAACATTGAAAAACTTTGGATACTTGTTGCACTACTAATAACGAATCACCAAAAGCCTCAATATGTGTAGCACCTATGGCCAGCAACATCTCTAAACCGAATAACAATGCTTCATATTCTGCTTGATTATTTGTGCAAAAATATTCTAAGCGGCATGAGGCTTCAAAAACAGCACCATAAGGAGATATATAAGCAATACCAACACCTTGGCCGTTGCTACAAACTGAACCGTCAAAATATAATCTCCATGGTACTAACGAGACAAGGTTTATATCAATATCTTGCTCGTCATTAATCCGATGCTCAACGATAAAATCAGCAACAATTTGGCCTTTCATGGATTTTAGAGATTCATAAGCCAAATCATACTCAATTAAAGCATAAGCCCATTTACCAATTCTACCACTAAGAATTGGTCTATGCAACATATATTTAATGACATCGGTTTGACAAGCTACTATGCAAGAACTTGGCACTAGATAATGTCTCAATTTTGTGCAAGCATAGTATAAGCATAGGCATAATTTTTCAATATACGTATACCTTGTCTCAGCATCCAATAGACGTCGGCTCAAATAAGTGATAGCATGCTCTTTTCCTTCGGTTTCTTGGGTCAAAACAGCACCAATAACACCTTCCTCGGCTGCAATGTAAAGTCTAAAGGGCTCTCTATGCTTGGGCGCCTTCATCACTGGAGGAGTGCACAAATAATTTTTAATCATATCAAATGCTTCTTGCTGTTTTGCCCCCCAAGTAAAATCAACATCATTCTTCAACCGAAGGATATGAGTAAATGCATCAACCTTCCCTGACAAATTAGCTATGAACCTCCTCAAATAATTGACCTTGCCAAGGAATTTTTGCATATCTCTCTTGCATATTGGAGCCTCCACTTTTTGTATAGCTTCTATCTTTTTGGGATCAATCTCTATGCCATCTTCATGAATAATGAAACCCAAAAACTTACCAGCCGACACGCCAAACGCACACTTCAAAGGATTCATCTTCAGCCCATATTTCTTCATCCTCTCAAAAGTTAAACGCAAATCGGCTAAGTGAGATTTAAAAGCATCCGATTTGACAACAATATCATCAATATAGACCTCAAGTATAACCCCGAGTAAATCATGAAAAATCAAATTCATAGCCCTTTGATATGTGGCGCCGGCATTCTTCAATCCAAAGGTCATTACTGTCCACTCAAATAATCCAAGGAAACCGGGGCACCGAAAAGCCGTTTTGGACATGTCCTCTTCGGCCATGAAAATTTGGTTGTACCCCGCATTGCCATCAAGAAAGCTAATAACCTTATGTCCAGAAGCATCATTAATAAGCATGTCGGCTATAGGCATAGGATACTCATCTTTGGGCGTAGCTCTATTCAAATCTCTGAAATCAATGCACACCCTCAACTTGCCGGAGCCTTTCTTTTCCACTGGCACAATATTAGAAATCCACTCGGCATACCTGCAAGGTCTAATAAAATTAGCTTTATGCAAACGACCGATCTCTTCCTTGATCCGGTCATATATTTTTGGATTGAACTTCCTAGCCGATTGTTTATACGGTCTAAAACCGGCTTTTATAGGTAACCGATGCTCCACTAGCTCTCGGCTTAAACCTGGCATCTCATGATATTCCCATGCAAAGCAACAAATATATTCTTTCAATAGCTCGATTAACTTGACTTTACAATCGGCTTTCAAATTTTTGTTTACATATGTCGGCCTAGGAATTGAGCCATCTCCAATATCTACTTCTTCTAATGGATCGGCCGATGTAAAACCTTGTCCCAGTTTATCCATATCACCTAACTCCTCTATAGACTCATACATATCGTTCCCATTGGACCGATATTCTGCAAGCCGCTTTTGTAACCACTCAGAGTTAGGATCCATTTAAATACGTAATACCTTGGAGCCGATTTCCACCAACCGGCTTTAAAGAAACCGGTACAAAACCACTTTTTGTGGCGCTAAGAAAATCAAATTCTGACAAGTCCCGTCCCGTCAAGCAAGCAGCATTGGGGTGTTGCCAATCCACCGGTGTATCGGCTAACGCAACGCAAGCCGAATTATCCGCATGAACGATCTCCACTTCATCATCAACCCATTGAATTAAAAACTGGTGCATAGTGGATGGCACACATTGGTTTGCATGAACCCAATCACGGCCTAGAATGACGTTGTAGTTACCTTGCACCTCGGCGACAAAGAATGCAGTAGCCAAAGTTTTGCTCCCAACCGTAAGCTCCACGTACATCACCCCTTTGGCTTCGGTTTTCTCTTTGCCTTCAAATCCATTGAGCACCATATTGGTCTTCATCAATCCTTCGTCGGGCAAACCCAATTTCTTGAAGACTGAATAAGGCATGAGATTCACTACAGCACCACCATCGACAAGCATTCGAGTAATCGGTGACCCGTGGATATGGCCTCTGAGGTACAACGGTTTCAAGTGCGTCACTGGTTCTTTTGGCTTCTCAAATATTGCATTCTTAGGACCAAAATCCAGCTGAGCCACCTCCCCTTCTTCATCTATAGCACGAAACTCAGCAGGTAAATAAAACACCATGTTGATATCCATTCCTTCATGTACTGGTGTATGCTCACAATCTATCACGTCGCCCTCCTCCTCGGGTGTGTTCAGTGCTGGGCTTGCCGGTGTTGGGCTTGCCGGGCCTGCCGAGCTTGCCGGGTCTGCCGAGCTTGCCGGGTCTGCCGAGCTTGCCGGATCTGGGTTTGCCCTTTTCATTGATTTTGAAATCTGTTCGGGCGAAACGGAATCAATAGGCGCTGTAGACGATGTAACAGCAGTAGCATCGTCCTTCCTTGGTGGTACAGGTGCTGATGTGACAGATGTAGAAACCACCGCACTTTGTATTCGCTTAGGCACCCATACTTGTTCTGTAGGTACCATGGGCCGAACGTCATTGAACCACTCATCTCATTTCTTCTCGGCCTCCTGTTCTGCCATCTCATGACTCCTTAACCTCTGTAGTTTCCTCTTTTGCGTTTTTGTTAGCCCTGGAGGACACCACTTAGGCTGCATGTACTTTGGATCTTTGAACTTGGCTTTGCTCGTGCTAGCTTCATGATTTCTAGCCGAGTGTTCTGGCGCGATAGCAAGTATCGGCTCAGCAGGGTTGCTACGCACAGTCGGCTGTTGTATGGTGAATGTTTCAGTACCCAAGATGAGTGAGTCAGCATCAACTTTTTCTTTGCCCTTTCCAGACCCAACTGCTGCACTTGGTGATTTGGCACGCCACACCTGCTTGTTGATCCCTTCTTGATTATTCTGCATTGGCCGATTGACTCCTTTGTTCAAACGGCCTCGAGTGGGATAAGAAAACTTCTCACGTATAGGCCTCCTTGGTTCTGCCCATCCTGGATGAAAAGCATAAGGGGCCATTGGGGGCTGCCCCCATCCTCCATTGAAGCCTCCCATGTAATGTGGCGCATAAGGTGGTGGCGCCATCCACGGTCTCGGTGCCCACGGCCCATATGTCCTTGCATGATGCTGAAATTCTTGCCTTGGAGGTGATCTTGAACGCTTCAAATTAGCTGACCGATTAGAGCTAGAACCGGCCGCTTGATTGGCGTATTTGGACAGCAACATATCAAAAGTTGGCTTGATTTTCTTGCGCTGCACTTTAGCTTCATTCGTCTTCCATTTGCCAATTTCTGGACTCTTGGGCTTAATAAATTTAACACGAGCGTCTTGCTGCACCTGTGGTTGCCCCCCGAGTGTAGGATTCTTGATGGTGATCCTGATCACTTCCTTGCCATCAGGTTGCTTGTCAAGCACAACCTGCCTCCCTAAGACCTTGCTATCCTCCTTGCCTTTCCTGGGCTCGCCAACAATGACATTAGTTTTATTAGCAGATTCGGCCACTTCCGGCCGAATGAGTAACTTTTTTCCCTCCAAATCCAGAGTATTCATTGGGAAGGGCTGCTTATCAACTTGCATCTCAGAAAAGTTCAATCGTCCGTCATTAATGGCCGATTGTATCTGTCGTCGAAAAACATTGCAATCATTAGTCGCATGAGAAAAAGAATTATGATACTTGCAATAAGCACGCCGTTTCAGTTCTTCAAACGGCGGTAAAGTATGAGATATTCTAATAATCTTAGCTTGTAGCAAAGCATCAAATATTCTATCACATTTAGCAATATTAAAAGTAAACTTCATCTCATCATCACGATTCTTATGAATCGGCTTTAAATCATTGCAAGTAAATGGTTTGGCCTTCGAGGGCCAAACAAATTCAGCAGCATAAATATCACCCTCATCGTCCGAACGATCACTATCATATTCAACCATATTCATCTTTGGACGATCAGTTTTATATCTATGCACTTCTTTAAGCTCCTTGCTTCAGCTTTCATGAGCCAAAGCCCTCTGTAAGACTTGGTTGATACTTATAAATTCATAGCCTTCTAGTTTCTCTCTAATATGAGCTCTCAAACCATTAAGCACAAGATCAGCCAAGTCTCTCTCAGTTATCACTAAACTATAGCACCGGTTTTTTGTTTCCCTAAATCTCTTGATGTAATCAGAGACCGATTCGTCATGCTTCTGCTTAACCGATGTAAGATGTGACAACTTAAGTTCATTATCGCCGCTATAAAAATGATCATGAAATTTTTTCTCTAGCTGCAACCATGCACGAATAGAGCCATGCGGCAAAGAAGAAAACCATGAAAATGCGGTACCAGGTAATGACAAAGGAAATAAACGCACTTTAAATTCATTTATCGAACCTTCTTCACCCAATTGTGCTAGGTATTGGCTAACATGCTCCCATGTGGTTTTTGTGCCCTCTCCATTAAACTTAACAAAATCTGGAATTTTATACCCTTGAGGGCACGGAATTGCATCAAAGTACTCAGGATACGGCTTTTGATAAATCCGATTCCTAGGTAGTTCAACACCAAAATTCTCTCGAAGTGTTTTAGCCATCTCGTCTCTAAACCTAGCTAGAGCATCGTCCGTAGTAGACGATGAAGCTTGTGGCACTGGCATAGGAGGATTGGGGTTAGCAATCATGGGTGTAAATTGTGACATGTTTGCCGAACCATAGTTCGGCAATGATCTAGCAGTGTTTCCACATATTTGGTTCGGCGTTGCCACCGAACTCTGCATAAAAGGATTAAGTGGTGCAGCCACAATTTGATTGGTATGGGTAGGAAAATAATTCATCGGCATGGGAGGCGCCGATGAAATAGGCAAAGCTGAATCAGGGTTTCCCATACTAGAAGGCATGTTAGGCATATTCTTCTGAGCATTAGTATTGTCTAAGAAAGCTTGATAGATCAGATTATTGCTATCAGTAATACGATTCTCAATTTCAGCCCATTGCTCAGGAGAAAAGGTAGTACTTACAGAAGGTTTAACCTGCTCAGTTTGAAGAGGAGGAAACTTGATTTCTCCAACCGGAGTGATATTGCCTTGGCGGTCCTTCTTGAAGTTTCCAAGGAACTCCTGCAACTCCTTCTCTTCACGCGCCTTCTTGTACTCCTCATAAGCTTGACGATGCTCGGCCGATAACTCCTCTAGATTGGGCTTGATAATGTTATCGGCGTCAACTTCCGAGGGATTGGGAAGATTGGACATGATGGATGATGATTCTTGATCAAAAGGTCCCCAGCGGAGTCGCCAAAAAGTGTGTTGACACACGAACGCGTCACGCGTACCCTCGACGCCGGGGGTGATGCACCGCAGCTCACGTCGAGGGAGGTCCTACCGGCAGCGCGATACGCAAGACAACCGGAGGACGCTTTTGAAGACCCGAAACCCCGCGCACCCGGGAGGGACCCCGTCAGGGAGCGCGGCGGCTATGGGCTGCCCTAGGTCGATTCGCTCGCCCCTAGGGCCTCGGAGTTCGCAGCTCTCCAACACGAAGAACGACGAAGAACGAGGAAGAAGATACGAGGGTGGGAGACAAAACGTAGGTGAAAAAGTAGTATATTGATTGTTCGATTGTGTGTTCTTTCAATCGGCCATCACCCCCAACATATATAAGAGGCGGCTGGACTTTCCGTACAAGCAAAGGATTCATCTAGGCTTTCCTTACAAGAAAATTACATTAATTCACGTCCTAGAGTCCTAGTTCTGGTCCCGCTCGGATTCAGCCTGAATCTGGTCCAATCTCCTGTCTTGCTCCTTGCGTGGGCCGTGGAATCTGCACACGACCTCCGATGGAGATGGTCCAAACACGAATTTTGTGCGCTTCGACGAGGCCAATAATCCGTATGTTGATCACTTTTCCAAATAAGGCCATCTTGAATACTCCACGGGGTCATCCTTAATTTCGAGTCGGACTCATTCATATAGCTGACCGGACCGTCCGACTCTTGTATCGTCTCTGCAGGTCATATACTACGTCGGATGACGATGACTCCAAAAGCAAAGTTGACCGTTTCGACGAGACGAACAACTTTCATGTTGAACACTTTTTGATCTGAGGCCATCTAGATAAGTATTTGAGCCCATCTTCAGCATCTCGTCGGACAGTTTTACTGTTCACGCGCGACAAGCTTCCCCCGGCAAAGACTGTTCATGCGACGAGGGTACTGTTCACCCGGCAAGTACTGTTCACGCACGGCAAGCTTCCCCCGGCAATGTTACTGTTTCACGCGCGGGAAGCTCCCCCCGGCAAGGTACTGTTCACCCGGTAAGGTTACTGTTCACCCGACAGATTACTGTTCACGCGCGGCAAGCTTCCCCGGCAATGGTACTGTTCACGCGGCGAGGGTACTGTTCACCCGGCAAGTTACTGTTCACGCGCGGCAAGCTTTTTCCCGTCAATGGTACTGTTCACGCGCGGCAAGCTTTCCCCGGCAAAGGTACTGTTCACGCGCGGCAAGCTCCCCCGACAATGTTACTGTTCACGCGCGGCAAGCTTTCCCCGGCAAGGTTACTGTTCACCCGGCAAGGTTACTGTTCACGCGGCAAGCTTTCTGGTTGCACCTTGCGGGCCCTTTTTGAGGCAGTAAACGACCTCGGATGAAAATGTGCCCAAAAGCAATTTTGACCGTTTCGACGAGACGAACAACTTTCATGTTGAACGTTTTTCGATCCGAGGCTATCTTGAATGGCTAATTGCTCACGCATTGCATCAGACACTCGCCAAGACGTGTCTGGTCTCCCGCGTCTTATTTCGCCTCTTGACATGGCTGCATTCAGATAGCTCTAACTTTTGCATACGAACTCGGATTGAAACGATTCTTATATGAAAATCGACCGATTCGACGAGACGAAGACAATTCATGTAGAAAGTTTTCTCATATGAGATCATCTTGAGGGCGTAATCAGCCGAATAGTGTTCTGGATACAAAATCGCAGTACTTCGAACACAATTTCGGCTTTCGAGATGAGATCGGATGGCAATGGCCCAAACTTCAAAGTTTCTCCTTGCCGGATCGCCTCCTTGCCGGGCCGTCTCCTTGCCGGATCGCCTCCTTGCCGGACCGTCTCCTGCCTCTGTTTGGGCCTTCGGCAAGCACTCAAAACCGGCAAGCTTTTCGCTTGAGCCCACCTTTACTGCATTCTGCATCGTGCCAAAATCAGGTGTCAACAACAATTTACCATTGTATTGGGTGTGTTGGGGACACAAGAGACTCTTTGTTATTTGGTTGCAGGGTTGTTTGAGAGAGACCATCTTCATCCTACGCCTCCCACGGATTGATAAACCTTAGGTCATCCACTTGAGAGAAATTTGCTACTGTCCTACAAAACTCTGCGCTTGGAGGCCCAACACGAGTCTACAAGAAGAAGGTTGCGTAGTAGACATCAGTTTGCTTAACATATCTCAATATACGCTTGGCAGCTGTCAAATGAGTTGTAGTGGGTGCATGAAGAAACTGGCATACTTTATTCACTGCAAACGAGATATCAGGTCTGGTGAGTGTCAAGTACTGAAGAGCACCTACCAAACTTCTGTACTTAGTGCCATCCTCTTGACTCAAGGGATCCCCCTCTATGAGAGACAATTTTTCTAAGCTGGATAGTGGTGTGGGAGAAGGTTTACAGCCCTGCAACCCTGCCTTGCTCAAAAGATCAGTGGCATACTTTTCTTGAGACAAATGAAAACCACCTTCTTTGTTCCGTTTGACTTCAATACCAAGGAAGAAATGCAAGTCCCCTAGATCCTTGAGAGCAAACTCAGAATTTAAGTCTTGTAAAAGAGCTGTGACTGCCTTATTGGATGAACTGGTGACAATGATATCATCAACATAAACAAGCACAAAAATGACTGTGTTGGACTTATTATAAATGAACAAGGATGTATCAGACTTAGAGGGAACAAAGCCAAGGACTTGCAACTTCATGCTCAATCGAGAATACCACGCTCGTGGAGCTTGCTTCAGGCCATAGAGAGATTTATCAAGCTTGCATAGATGAAAGGGTTTGTTCTTGTCCACAAAACCAGGAGGTTGTTTCATATAAACTTCCTCTTCCAGAACACCATGAAGGAACGCATTATGCACATCTAGTTGGCATAGGCTCCAGCCTCTAGAGACAGCAATGGAGAGAACAAGACAAATAGTAGCAGCCTTAACAACAGGACTAAATGTATCTTCATAATCAAGTCCATACCTCTGCTTGAACCCTTTCGCAACAAGTCGAGCTTTGTAGCGATCAATGGTACCATCGGAGCGTTGCTTGATTCGGAATACCCACTTGCAATCAACCACATTTATACCAGGTTGTGACGGAACAAGATGCCACGTGTGATTTTTCTGAAGAGCATGAAATTCATCATCCATAGCCGCTTTCCACTTGGGATCAGCAAGAGCATCCGAGACAGTACGGGGTTCTCCTGTGGAAACACCAGAAGCAACTAAACCATATTTAGTTTTATAGTTCACCGGTTGTATTTTACCTGACTGAAGACGTGTACGCGGTGGAGTTGATGGGGAAGATGCAGGCATAGAAGATCTAGAGCCAGAATCACCTGGCGAAGGAATCGAGCCAGGTGATCCCAGCGAGCTCGAGGAGACGGTCCCGCCCGGACCAGGCGGATTTTCTGCGACCGGGGAAGCAGGCAGAGACAGCAGCCGAGTCGCAGAGGATCCGGGAGAGCCATCTGTACTCGCATCGGATCCCGCGTTGGCCCCGCCTAGCGGAGCAGGCGCAGAGCACGACGCTCGCCTGGAGTAGACGAGTGGGTCCAGTGCAAACCGCGAGGGCGAGTGGTCCGGAGGCGCGGATTGGCGCGCCGCACCAGACAAGGGCTGGTCGGGGGCGGTATGACGCGTGGCCGCTGCAGGTTGGTGCGGAGCGGGAGAGTGCGGCCGGTCGGTGTCGAGCGGACGGCCGCCGATCCCAAGGAGGAATCAGTCGGACCTGACGTACTTAGACGCGGCGATCCCGAGGGGGATCTCGCTGGATCGCTAGAGCGAGCAACAGAAACCCCCTGATCATCATTTTGTGCAGAATTTTCATCGGTGGACATGCCAAGTTCAGTGTTGCGTCTGCCTGTATCATCAATCTCAGATATAATAAGAGGAGATTTGTTAGTCATTATATAGTCATCACTAGTATCATTACCCACACGATCAACATCGGAGAGATGGGATGGAAACAAAAGAATTTCTTTGCGAAGAAGAGCGCCGGCATTGGGATGAAGCTTGGCAAAGGGAAACTGTGTCTCGTCAAAGACCACATCACGTGAGATATAGACACGACCAGAAGGAACATCAAGACACTTAACCCCCTTATGTTGAGCACTGTATCCAAGAAAGACACACTAGGTAGAACGGAACATAAGTTTGCGAGTGTTATAGGGACGAAGGTTGGGCCAACATGCGCACCCAAAAATACGGAGGCTAGTGTAATCTGGTGTGTCATGCAAGAGTCGTTCATGAGGAGTTTCATTAGAAATAACACGACTAGGCCACATATTAATAAGATGGACAGCAGTAAGAAATGCTTCATCCCATAATTTTAGTGGCATGGACGCAGAAGCGAGAAGGGCTAAACCAACTTCAATGATGTGTCTATGCTTGCGCTCGGTAGACCCGTTTTGTTGATGTGCATGAGGGCATGAGACATGGTGAGAAATACCTATCTTTTGAAAAAAAGAGTTTAATTTCTCATATTCACCACCCCAATCAGATTGCATGGCAATGATGTTGCTGTCAAACTTGCGTTCAACAAGAGCTTGGAAGTTATGAAAGACTTGAAACACCTCAGAACGTTTTTAAGAAGATAAATCCAGGTGTACTTGATATAATCATCAACAAACCTCACATAGTAAGAATATCTACCAACAGAGGTGGGTGCTGGACCCCAAGCATCAGAAAAAATAAGTTGCCAAGGCTTGGTAAACACACTAGTGGATACAGGATATGGTAATTGATGACTTTTTGCTCGTTGACAAGAATCACAAATGGTTTCTGAGTTTCTGTCCCCAAAAACAGGGAGTTTATTTCTACTAAGAATTTGATGAACAGTAGCAAATGATGGATGACCTAAACAATCGTGCCACCTTTCAGCGGAGAGCTTGATGGCACCATACACTTGTTTATTGTACTGGCAATACTGAGGAAGCAATGCATAGAGTCCTTGCACACAAACACCTCTATGAAGAATTTTCTTCGTGACCTGGTCCTTGATCAAAAAGAACAACGGGTGAAACTCTAGAAACACATTATTGTCAAGAGCAATACGGTGAACAGATAGCAAGGTTTTGGAGGCATTTGGAACATGCAAGATTTCATTGAGTTTAAGAGTTTTGTGTGGGGTTTTGATAAGTGATTGACCAATATGACTAATCTCCATACCTGCACCATTTGCTGCGGTGTAGACTTGATCATGGCCACGATATTTCTCGTGCATGGTCAGCTTCTCCATCTCTCCAGTGATGTGGTTTGTGGCGCCCGTGTCCATATACCAATTGGTATCAACCCCATACGACATGTCGGCTGCAGCTGCAATTTTCTTTTTTTGGGAATTGTCATCGACGTAGCGCCAATCACAATCCTTAGCAATATGATTTGTTTTCTTACATATTTGGCACTTTCCTTCATAACCATCATAACCTTGGAAGTTGCGCCCTCTGTTGCTGTTGGAGGGAGGGCGCCGATTGGTGTTGCCACCGCCGGAGTTGTGGGGGTGATAGTAGCCTCTGCCACCACCCCCTTGGTGCCCGGCGCTGCCGTTGTTCTGCTGGTAGCCGCCACCAGTGCCCTGGTAGCCGCCACCACCAGAGTTGTTGTAGCCACCGCCGCTAGGACCATTGTAGCTGCTACCACCAGCACCTTGGTAGCCACCGCCACCGGTGCCATTGTAGCCGCCGCTGCCGCCACGCGATCCGCAGCCACCTCCACCTTTCTGGTTTTGGTAGTAGCCACTGTTGGAAATATGCCCTAGAGGCAATAATAAATTAGTTATTATCATATTTCCTTGTTCATGATAATCATTTATTATCCATGCTATAATTGTATTGATTGGAAACTCAATTACATGTGTGGGTACATAGACAAACAATGTGTCCCTAGTAAGCCTCTAGTTAAACTGGCTCGTTGATCAAAGATGGTGAAGGTTTCCTAGCCATAGACATGAGATGTCATTTGATAACGGGATCACATCATTAGGATAATGATGTGATGGACAAGACCCAAACTATGAACATAGCATATGATCGTGTCAGTTTATTGCTATTGTTTTATGCATGTCAAGTATCTGTTCCTATGACCATGAGATCATGCAACTCACTAACACCGGAGGAATACCTTGTGTGTATCAAACATCACAACGTAATTGGGTGACTATAAAGATGCTCTACAGGTATCTCCGAAGGTGTCTGTTGAGCTGGCATGGATCGAGACTGGGATTTGTTACTCCGTATGACGGAGAGGTATCTCAGGGCCCACTCGGTAATACAACATCACAATAAGCCTTGCAAGCAATGTGACTAAAGTGTTAGGCACGGGATCTTGTATTACGGAATGAGTAAAGAGACTTGCCGGTAACGAGATTGAAGTAGGTATAGAGATACCGACGATCGAATCTCGGGCAAGTAACATACCGAAGAAACAAAGGAACAGCATACGGGATTAACTGAATCCTTGACATAGAGGTTCAACCGATAAATATCTTCGTAGAATATGTAGGAACCAATATGGGCATCCAGGTCCCGCTATTGGTTATTGACCGTAGAGGTGTCTCGGTCATGTCTACATAGTTCTCGAACCCGCACGGTCTGCACACTTAACGTTCGGTGACGTTTCGCTAGTATTGAGTTATGTATGGTGGTGACCAAAGGTTGTTCGGAGTCCCGGATGAGATCCCGTATGTCACGAGGAGCTCCGGAATGGTCCGGAGGTAAAGATTGATATATAGGAAGTCCTGTTTTGGTCACCGGAAAAGTTTCGGGCATTTCGGTAGTGTACCGGGAGTGCCGGGAGGGTACCGGGGGACCATCGGGAGGGGCCTTTCACCCCAAAGGGTCTCATGGGCTGTGGGAGGAGTCAAACCAGCCCCTGGTGGGCTGGCCGAACCCCCCACTAAGGCCCATGCGGCAAGGGGTGGGAAAACCCAAAGGTGGAAAGGGTTTCCAAGTGGGGGAGGAGGAATCCTACTCCTAGTAGGATTGGAGTTGGACTCCTCCACCTTCCCACTTCGGCCGCACCAAAGGGGCAGCCCTAGGGGTGCCGGCCTCCCTCCCCTTCCTCCTATATATACTAGAGGGAGAGAGGGCAAAAGCACTTCAACCCAAAAGGCCATAGTGCAGCCCTCTCTCCTGATAGATTGATTCCTCTAGTTTTCACCAGCGCTTAGGCGAAGCCCTGATGGAATAGTTCCACCACCACCGCTGCCGCGCCGTCGCGCTGCCGGAGAACTCATCTACCTCTCCGCTCCCTCTTGCTGGATCAAGAAGGCGGAGATCGTCATCGAGCTGTACGTGTGCTGAACGCGGAGGTGCCGTCCGTTCGGCGCTAGATCAGAAGGATCATGATTGGATCGCGGGATGGATCGTGATGGGATCGCGGGACGGATCGTGATTGGATCGCGGGACGGATCGTGATGAGATCGTGGGACGGCTTGCGATTTCGATCGCGAAGACGTTCGACTACATCAACCGCGTTTCTTAACGCTTCCCGCTTAGCGATCTACAAGGGTATGTAGATCCACTCTCCCTCTCGTAGATGCTCATCACCATGGATAGATCTTGCGTGTGCGTAGGAAAATTTTTGTTTCCCATGCAACATTCCCCAACAGTGGCATCATGAGCTAGGTCTATGTGTAGATGAGATCACGAGTAGAACACAAAGGAGTTTGTGCGCGTTGATGCTCAGATTGCTTCCTCCCTTGGTCTTTTCTTGATTCAGCGGTATTGTGGGATGAAGCGGCCAGGACCAACATTACTCGTACGCTTACGAGAGACCGGTTCCATTAACTGACATGTAACTTTGTTGCATAAAGATGGCTGGCGGGTGTCTGTCTCTCCCACTTTAGTTGGATCGGATTCGACAAAGGCGGTCCTTGAGAAGGTTGAATAGCAATTTGTGTATCACCGTTGTGGTTTTTGCGTAGGTAAGAATCGTTCTTGCTAGATACCCGTAGCAGCCACGTAAAACATGCAACAACAATTAGAGGACCTCTAACTTGTTTTTGCAGGGTATGTTGTGATGTGATATGGCCAATTACATGATGAGATATATGTGATGTATGAGATGATCATGTTTTGTATAGAATATCACGACTTGCATGTCGATGAGTACGGTAACCGGCAGGAGCCATAGGGTTGTCTTTAATTTATTTTCGCCGTTTCTGCTTTACTTTATCGCTATGAATTAGCAATAGTCGTAGAAGCAATAGTCGGCGCGACAACCTCATGGCGACACGTTGATGGAGATCATGGTGTCATGCCGGTGACGATGGAGATCATGCCGGTGCTTTGGAGATGGAGATCAAAAGCACAAGTTCATGGCCATATCATGTCACTTATGATTTTCATGTGATGTTAATCCTTTTATGCATCTTATTTTGCTTAGGACGACGTTAGCATTATAAGGTGATCCCTCACTAAAATTTCAAGATAAAATTGTGTTCTCCCCGAGTGTGCACCGTTGCGAAAGTTCATCGTTTCGAGACACCACGTGATGATCGGGTGTGATAGACTCTACGTTCACATACAATAGGTGCAAGCCAGTGTTGCACATGCGGAACACTCGGGTCAAACTTGACGAGCCTAGCGTGTACAGACATGGCCTCAGAACACAAGAGACCAAAAGGTCGAACATGAGTCATATAGTAGATATGATCAACATGGAGATGTTCACCATTGAAACCACCTCAACTCATGTGATGATCGGACTTGAGTTGGTGAATTTGGATCACGTGACACTCGAATGACCAGAGGGATGTCAATTTGAGTGGGAGTTTTTTAAGTAATATGATTAACTAAACTCATTATCATGAACATAGACAAAATGTCTTTGCAAATTATGTTGTAGATTACTAGCTCGCGCTGTAGCTCCCTTGAATTTTTATATGTTCCTAGAGAAATAGAGTTGAAAGATGATGGTTTCCGTGATCTGAGGATTGTCCTCATTGCTGCACAGAAGGCTTATGTCCTCAATGCACCGCTCGGTGCGCCACCCCCTCAAGCGTCGTCTGTAGATGTTGTGAACATCTAACAGGCACGTTCTGATGACTACTTGATAGTTTAGTGTGTCATGCATTACAGCTTAGAATTGAGGCTCCAAAACGTTTTGAAACGTCACGGAACATATGAGATGTTCTAAGAGCTGAAATTAGGATCTCAGGCTCGTGCCCGTGTTGAGAGGTATGAGACCTCCAACAAGATTCTTTGCCTGCAAGATGAAGGAGAATAGCTCAATCGGTGAGCATGTGCTCAGACTGTCTGGGTGCTACAATCGCTTGAATCGAGTGGGAGTTGATCTTCCTGATAAGATAGTGATTGATATAGTTCTCCAAGTCACTGTCACTAAGCTACTAGAGCTTCGTGATGAACTATAAAATGTCAGGGATGGAAATAATGATCCCTGAGCTATTCGCGATGTTTGACACCGCAAAGGTAGAAATCAAGAAAGAGCATCAAGTGTTGATGGTTAGTAAAACCACTAGTTTCGAGAAGGGCAAGGGCAAGGAGGGAAACTTCATGGATGGCAAGTCAGTTGCTGCTCCAGTGAAGAAACCCAAGGTTGAACCCAAACCCGAGACTAAGTGCTTCTATTATGAGGAGAACGGTCGCTGAAGAGGAACAAACCTAGATACTTGGTAGATAAGAAGGCTAGCAACGTCAACAGAAGTATATTTGATATACGTGTTATTGATGTGTACCTTACTAGTACTCCTAGTAGCACCTGGGTATTGGATACCGGTTCGGTTGCTAAATGTTAGTAACTCGAAATAAAAGCTACGGAATAAACGGAGGCTAGCTAAGGGTGAGGTGACGATGAGTGTTGGAAGTGTTTCCAAGGTTGATGTGATCACCATCGCACGCTGTCGGTGCACTAAGGATTGGGTCCTTTAGTACCCCGTACTTGTGCACGGACAGTTGTAGCCACACCTGCGGCCAGGCCTGCCGGGGAACAACCGAATGCAAGTTCATAAAGTCAAGGAGGCATCCAAGACAAGGCAATAATCAGAAGATAGAAGACCGAAGGCTGGAGCCCCGGCAAGATCTTGCCGGGATGGCTCACGGCCCCGGCAAGGCTCGCACCCGGCAAGACCTCGCCACTCTGTCACCGCTCCAGTGCAGCGACTAGCTTGTCGTTTAGCTGTTGTCCTCCTGGGTGCGTGTCAGATGCTAGTGGTAGAAGGGCTTAAGCGGTGCTGATGGGACAGCTTCTTTTCCCATCCCCAAGACGCTAAGGGACACCTCAACGGAGCATTAAATGTTCTTGTCCTAAACCGTCAGTGTTAGGTATGATAACACTATAGCCACTTTTACACCTCATGTATGCCCTGTACGCCACTGTTGGTGAACCCTTCGAACGTATAAAAGGAGGCCCAAGGCGTAGCTACAGGGGGATCGGATCTTCTCTAGCCCATTCTGCATGAGTAGCGACTGAGTATTGTAGCGCTCCCAGAACTTGAGCTAGAGCACATCTAATACAACCAAGCAGGAGTAGGGTTTTACGCATCTTTGCGGCCCGAACCTGGGTAAAATTCATTTGTGTTGATCATCAGATCTACTCTCCGTACAAACCCTTCCCCTTGCCGAATCGTAAAGGGATCCTCGCGATCCCATAGGTGTCGTTTCTCCGACATCTTTGGCGCGCCAGGTAGGGGGAAGAAGGTTGTGCAAACCTGATCTGGTGACTAGCGCGCCAGTTCTTCATCATCTTTGTCGCCATGGCCCCCAAGAGGAAGGGTTTCATGGCGGTTGGACCATCCACGTCCGCTGCGCCTGTGCTTACACGCACGGGCGACGGTGTCGACGCGGGTGGAGTTGGTAGAGATCCAGAGCTTCCACGACGCTCTGGTGATCATAGCCAGGCGAGCGGCGTCGTTGGCGCCGCTAGATCTAGGGATGGAGCTGTGCTGCCAGCAGGCGGTGCAGCGAACTCCAGAGACGGAAGGGCGCCTTCCAAGACACCCACACCGGCGCACGCGCCGCGACCTTCTCAGGGCGCTCGCGATGAATGTCACCGTGATGTTGGTGGGTCCGGGCGTCCCCATGGAAAGTCTCCTGAGCATCAACCTCGGGATGTGCGAGACCAGCATGCACGTCCACATGCTGGTGGAAACGGTGTACGGTCGCGGTACCGTGATCTAGCTCCTTCCAACATAGTTGGGAGTCAGAGCACATCACGTTCCTCGCACCTGTCGCCGCCGCCTACACGAGCAGAAGCGCTGGCACGCGCACAGCTGCCTCTGAACTTCCCTCCTGCTGCGGACAAGCTCGACGAATGGAGAGCTGCCATTCAGAGCCTCGTAGGCCTCGCCAACGAAGATAAGCCGGAGCAGGCGGAGCCCTCGCGGCGGCAGTCCATCGAGCCGGCACGCGTCGATGGTGAGAAGACTCTGGGCGGTACAACTACGGTGTACTCTCCCCCACAGCGGCAGCAGCGGACGCTGACTCGACGGGTCGACACCCGTGATGACGATTCCACGGCGTCGTCCAATCCGCGAACTCGCCGCGATCAACGTCAAGTTCTTCAGTAGCGACGCAAGGAAGACGCTCGAACTACGATCGAGCGGCGACGGGAAGCGTGCTATCAATCTGACAAGCGCGCAGGACCTACTGTAGACAAGCCAGCGCCGGGGTATCCTGTCGATCTACCTTACGAGGTGGGTTGTCCAGCGTTTACCCGTGAGCTGCGGCGAGTCCAGTGGCCCAATTCCCGCACGTTCAAGCCGGAGGTCCCGGAGAAATATGACGGCAAGACCCACCCGTTAGAGTTCCTGAGCGTTTACACCATTGCGGTGCAGGCTGCCGGGGCTCGTGACGACAAGATACTCGCCAACTACTTCCCGTTGGTGCTTAAGCCCAACGTCAGGTCGTGGTTGATGCATCTGCCGGAGAATTCTATTTCTTCCTAGGCAGACCTGTGCCATGAGTTTGTTGGCCCCATTACCGGAGGCCACCAAGCTCTTGGCCAGGAAAGCGATCTACATCTCATCCCCCAGAAGGAAGGCGAGACTTTGCGCAAGTACATCCAGAGGTTCAGCCGCATACATCACAACATTCCAGACGTTCATCCTGCCGCTGTTATCAGCGCGTTCCATCAGAACATGCGCAAACGCAGGATGCGGGAAGAGCTGGCGATGAACAAGGTCAGGGATGTTGCCGAGCTTTATGCTCTGGCAGATAAGTGTGCTCGAGCTGAAGAAGGGAGGAAACTCCCCGGCGAAGATGCTGGCGCAGGGGTCGACTCTGGTGATGAGGACACCGCCGTTCCGGCAAAGAAGGGCCGGAGGCGTAACGGGAAGCGCAAGGGCAAGGCCGTGCTTGCCGTTGAGGGATCCGGCAACCCCGGTACCGCCAAGAAGGCCAAGGTTGATGACCCCGGCAAGGATGTTGCCGGGTGTGCCTCCTGCCAGGCCTTGGCGGCTGCTAACAAGCCAGACGGTTCCGGCAAGCAGTACTGCAAGATCCATCGCACCAAGGGCCATGATCTCCAAGACTGCCGGCAAGTTGAGCAGCTTGTCGAGAAGCAGAAAGCCGAGTACGAGAGGCGAGACAAGGAGAAGGCCCAGGATGGCGCGGAGGGGTCTGGCAAGAAGAGTGGTGGCCGAGGAGGTCACCGCGGCAAGGCCAAGCAACAGAAGGACCGGCCCGCTCGAGGCCGTGACAAGCAAGAGGGGGGTGATTATGACAT
This sequence comes from Elymus sibiricus, assembly GCA_039707655.1. Taxonomy (NCBI): domain Eukaryota; kingdom Viridiplantae; phylum Streptophyta; class Magnoliopsida; order Poales; family Poaceae; genus Elymus; species Elymus sibiricus. Next base: position 442,770,335 of record CM077671.1, read on the forward strand.
TGAGGAGGACGACGAGTCCAGCGAGCAAGAGTTCCACAAAGCTACAGACACCATGTGCGTCGATGGAGGTGCCTCGTTGCATTCTTCCCACCGCCAACTTAAACAGTGGGCGCGTGAGGTTAATGCGACTGAGCCATCTGTCGACGCCCGGAAGCCTTTGAAATGGTCCAACACGCCTATCGTTTTCGACGTTGAGGATCACCCTGATCGCATAACTGCGGTTGGGTGTTTGCCGTTGTTGGTCTCACCAACGATTCGCAACCTCAAGGTGACGAAGATGTTAGTTGACGGTGGGGCTGGTTTGAACTTGATCTCACCCGAGGTAATCAAGAGATTGCAAATTCCTGATGGAGATCTCGAGGAAACGGGCTCGTTTCAAGGGGTCAATCCAGGAAGGAGCCAGCCCAAGGGAAAGATCACGCTGTCGATGACATTTGGTAGCGACCTGAATTTCAGGACAGAGAAGATTGTCTTCGATGTCGCCAAGATTCCGTTGCCATATAATGGGATCCTTGGCCGTCCAGCACTGGCCAAGTTCATGGCGGCATCACATTACGCCTACAATGTGCTGAAGATGCCCGGGCCGATGAGCGTTATCACTGTCAGTTCCGACAAGAAAGACGCGCTTATCTGCACCGATCAACTCTACCGGGAGGCAGTTGCAGCATCTGCCGCCAAGGCACTTGCTCCTGCCGCTGAAACTCTCAGGGGGAAGAAGACCGGCAAGACCTCCCACACACACTCCGGCAAGCGCGCCTCCTCGGAATGCTGCGCTCCTGTTGAGGATGTGCCAGAGAGTTCCACCGGCAAGAGCAAGAAGTCCAAGGCGGCTCCGCCACAGACCAAGAAGGTGCCCGCCAAGGAAGATGGCTCGGGAGGAACTTTCACCATAAGTTCCACCCTCGACAGCAAATAGGAAAGCGCGCTCGTTGCCTTCCTGCGGGCGAATGTCGATGTGTTTGCATAGCAACCATCTGATATCCCCGGTGTTCCCAGGGAGGTGATTGAGCACCACCTTGTCGTCTGTCCACACGCGCGGCCCATCAAGCAGAAGGTCAGGAAGCAAGCCTTGGAGCAGCAATAGTTTATTGCCGAAGAAATCAAGAAATTAGAAGCGGCAGGCTTGGTTAGAGGAGTACTTCATCCAACATGGTTGGCCAATCCAGTTGTAGTGCGCAAGGCGAATGGAAAATGGAGGCTATGTATTGATTATACGGATATCAATAAAGCCTGTCCAAAAGATCCTTTTCCCTTGCTGCGCATCGACCAGATTGTGGACTCCACTGCCGGCTGCGACTTGCTGTCATTCCTTGACGCATATTCAGGCTATCACCAGATTTTTATGGCCAAGGAAGACGAAGAGAAGACCGCATTTATCACCCCATGTGGTACGTATTGCTTTTTGCGTATGCCTTTCGGGTTGAAAAGTGCTGGTTCTACATTTGCAAGAGCGGTCCAGATTGGTTTTGAACCCCAGCTACACAGAAATATGGAAGCTTATATGGATGACATAGTAGTCAAAACCAAGGACAAGGCAACGCTCATATCAGATTTAGAAGAAACATTTGCCAATCTGCGCAAGATCAATTTAAAGCTCAACCCTGAGAAGTGTGTGTTCGGTGTCCCATCCGGCAAGCTTCTCGGGTTCTTTGTATCTCAACGTGGAATTGAAGCAAATCCCGACAAGATCAAAGCAATTGAGCAAATTGAAGCGCCAAGACGTGTCAAGGATGTGCGTCGCCTTGCCGGCTGTGTCGCAGCTCTGAGTATGTTCATCTCAAAATCTGCTGAGCACGCCCTGCCCTTTATCAAAATATTGAAGAAGGCAGGTCCAATGAAGTGGACTCCGGAAGCGGAGGCAGCGCTGCAGGATTTGAAGAAGTACCTCTCCTCTCCGCCAGTCCTAGTCGCGCCAAAACCACAAGAGCCGTTACTGCTATATTTAGCAGCAACGAATCAAGTGGTGAGTGTCGCGCTAGTGGCAGAGAGAGATTGATGAAGAAGCAGCGGTAACGGTAGGACCGCCAAGCGACAAGCCAGGATCCTCCCCGGTAGGGTCTGGTGCAGACAAAGCAGGATCTGTGCAGCCAAATGAATCAATTTAGAAGAAGAAGATGGTGCAGCGCCCGGTCTATTTTGTCAGCTCCCTTTTGCAGGGGGCTAGGTCAAGATATTCTGGTGTGCAGAAGTTGCTCTTCGGCCTCCTCATGGCCTCGAGGAAGTTGCAGCATTACTTCCAAGCACACGAGATCACCGTTGTCACTCGCTTTCCATTGCAGCGGATTTGGCGGAACCCAGATGCTACCGGCAGGATTGTGGACTGGGCTTCGGAGCTGTCAACCTTTGTCTCAAGTTTGAAAGTACTTCGACCATCTAGAGCAGAGCCTTGGCGGAGTTCATTGCAGAATGGACCCCAACGCCAGATGAAGAAGTTCCAGAGTCAACTCTCCCCGGCAAGGAAACACATCAAGAGTGGATCATGTATTTTGATGGGGCTTTCTCGCTGCGAGGCGCCGGTGCTGGCGTGCTGCTTGTCGCACCCACCGGAGAGTACCTCAAATATGTGATTCAGATGCATTTTCCCCGGGAAAGATCAACAAACAATACTGCCGAGTATGAAGGGCTGCTTGCCGGTCTCAGGATCGCGGCAGACCTTGGAATCCAGAAGCTTATTGTCAGAGGTGATTCTCAACTTGTCGTCAAGCAAGTGAATAAAGATTATCAAAGCCCGTTGATGGAAGCTTATGTAGATGAAGTGAGAAAGTTGGAAGAGCATTTTGACGGCCTGCAAATGGAGCACGTTCCTCGTGCAGAAAACAGCATTGCTGATGGCCTGTCAAAATGCGCTGCTCTCAAGTTACCTGTGGAACCAGGGACTTTTGTGCTTCGACTGACTCAACCATCCGTGACACCATCAATGGGACAAGAGAAGAGAAGAAAGTTGAGTTCCGGCAAGTACTTCCCGGCAGAGCTCCCAGAAGCCGCCGGCAAAGAAGTTGCCGGAAACGACGCCAAGCTTGCCGGAGAGCGACAGGCTCCGGCAGAGCCTCAAGCTCTTGCTGTCGAGACAAACGCTCCCGCCAAGCTTGCCGGGGAACATCATGCTCCGGCAGGGTCTCAGGGCCTTGCTGTCAAGACGATTTCTCCCGCGCCAGAAGATATGCCTTTAGTCCTTGCTGTCGAGCCCCAGGCTCCAGCATGGGCACAGCACATCGTCCATTTCCTTCAGACAGGAGAACTCCCTGAGGAACAAGAAGAAGCGGAAAAAGTAGCCCGGCGGTCCAACATGTACCAGTTCGTGGACAATGTCCTGTACAGAAAGAGGCCGAACGGTGTGAAATTGAAGTGCATTTCTCGGGAAGATACATGGAGGCATATGTGGCTCCCACATAGGATCAAGAGCACTTGCCGGTAAGGCATTCCGGCAAGGTTTCTTTTGGCCCACTGCTCTCCAGGATGCAACTGCGCTAGTAACCAAGTGTGAAGCATGCCAGTTTCATTCAAAGAAATTGCATCAACCAGCTCAAGCTCTTCAGACAATCCCTCTCTCCTGGCCATTTTCGGTCTGGGGGCTCGACATCTTGGGCCCTTTTCCCCGTGCTACCGGGAGCTTTGAGTACTTGTATGTTGCAATCGACAAGTTTACAAAGTGGTCGGAAGTGGAAGCAGTGAGGAAGGTGACAGCACAGTCAGCCATCAAGTTCTTCAAATGAATAGTTTGCCGCTTTGGTGTACCAAACAGGATCATCACCGACAACGGCACACAGTTCACGAGCCGCACCTTTATGCAGTATGTCCAAGACCTTGGCGGCAAGATTTGTTTTGCTTCTGTTGCCCACCCGAGGAGCAACGGCCAGGCGGAAAGGGCTAATGCTGAAGTGCTGCGATGCCTCAAGACGAGGACTTTCGACAAGCTGCGCAAGTGCGGAAGGCGCTGGATTGATGAGTTGCCGGTGGTTCTTTGGTCAATCAGGACGACACCGACTCGAGCCACCGGCCAGACACCCTTCTCCCTAGTATATGGGGCGGAAGCAGTTCTCCCCACAGAACTCACATACGGGTCACCTCGAGTGCTCGCTTATGATGAGCTTGAGCAAGAGCAGCTGCGGCAAGATGACGCGTTGCTCCTTAAGGAAGATCGTCTTCAGGCTACTGTGCGAGCTGCACGCTACCAGCAAGCATTGCGCCGCTATCATAGCCGCAAGGTTCATGCCCGAAGTCTTGAGGAAGGCGACCTTGTTCTTCGGCGCATTCAGTCCGCCAAGAATTCCAACAAGTTGACGCCGAAGTGGGAAGGCCCTTATCGGGTAGTGCGAGTCACCAGGCCTGGCGCAGTCCGCCTGGAGACCGAAGATGGCATCCCAGTGAGCAACTCCTGGAATATCGAGCATCTTCTTAAGTTCTACCCATGAGGCACGGTTGTCGGGTCTCTCGGCAACCCCTTTTGTACAAGTCTTGCCGCTGAAGCATGTAATCCTTTGTACAAAGCCAGGCGCAGACCCTGTGCATAGTTGAATAAAGCTAAGTGTTTTGCAAATCTTGTTGATGTTCATGTTTACTTATGTGCATGTTTATCTGAGATATTGTATTACACTTATCTCCAGCAAGTGCTAACGAACCGCCAAGGTTCCATATCTCTATTTTCTCTTCTTTCTTTTTCTCAAAGGACAGAAGGTTCCCTCGCATGCAAGTTTACCGGGGGGAAAGGATGGTATGGATGCCGACAGGCGACATTCAAGGTTGACATCTTGCCGGAAGAAGTACAAGCGAAAAAGCTAAGTTGCTAAGTTGCAGAAACTTTAAACAAATTTTTCTGTTTTTGTTATTCTCCTTGAACGATTTCAACTCTTGTATGGAAAACCTGCACGCGAAGGAACCTTGTTGTGATTGGTTGCGCCCTTATCCTGTTTCGAGTCCGCTCAACAGTTTAGGTGGTTGCACTGAAAACACCAAGGTCTCTTGCCGGTAGCGGCACCGCCAGCAGGCTGCTAAAGTCCCGCACCTAGCGCTCGCGGCAAGGGTGCGCGCGCCGGCAAGTTTCCAATTAAGCGTAGGGCGAATACATACAGAAAGAAATTAAACAAGGGGAATAGCATAGCATTTGTCCAGAGCATAGCAAATTATATTACATCAATCTTGCCACGGTTCTGACATAAGATAAACTGTTCTTGGCATGGATGGCGGCGAGAAGTAAGGCAACTAATACCGGCGATCGCCTTCAACTCTTTTGATTTGGCTTACCCTGTCGACGATGGGCGCGACAAGTTCTTCTGCCGCCTTGAGATCTGCATCCTTCGGCAGGCGGTCAAGGACGTTGGCGAGGTTGATGCCGGGGTTCCTGTGCACCACCTTGACGAGCACCTTGCGGAGGACAGCCTGGCAGAGCTTGCGTGACTCGCTGGCCAGATGGGTTGTTCGGTCAGACTGGAGCTGCTTCAGGGCGTAAATCGTTCCATCGAAGAACATGGTCAGCTTGGCGCTCGGGGATACCCTGTCGTCAGAAGAGTACCTGAAACCTTGCAGGCCCATGGTGGACAATTGCGCGGCAAGCTTCTCCGCAACATCAACAAGCTTTTCGGTCCAGATTTGCACTCCTGACACATAGTCGTTGTGAGCGGCGGCAGCGCTCTTGAGCAGCTCCTGCTCATTACGGAGATCTTTGACCAAGGCCTTCTCTCGAGCCCTGTTGCCCTCAAGAGTCTCCTCCAACGTGGCCAGTTTCGTTTTCAGATCTTCGATGGAGTCAGTGGCTGAAGAGAGCTGTTTGGTCTTGTCGGATATGATGACCTGCATCTCCATCAGGCTGTGGAGAGCTTTGTCTCTTTCAGCTTCGAGTGTTGAGATCTTCTTGCCGTGGTCCTCGAGATCTGCCTCCAGCTTCTTCACCCTCTCCTCCGGCAAGTTCTTGGCAGCCTCTGCAGCTCCGGCAGCATCGATGGCCTCCTTTAGCTTGCCGGCATGGTCTGCGGTCAGGGCCTCAAGTGTCTCCCTGTGCTTCAGCTCCAGATCCTGGGTCCGCTACGCGACAAGCCTTTCAATCTCCTCGTCCTTGGCGCAGAGCTTGTCGGCAAGTGCCTTCTCGCGAGCGGTCAGGTCATCATCATGAGCCTCAAGCCCGACACAAACCTCTCTTAGGCGTGCTTCCTCTGTGGCGGCCTGTTGTTTGGCATCTTCCTGTGCCTGCTCAACGTCGGACAGCTTCATGAGGAGCTCGTCCCACCTTCGGCTCAGTTGCCCTTGGCCCGTCCTCAACTCCTGAAAAGCTTCGGCAAACCAGGCCTGCATCTCCTCAACATGTTTCTGGAGATCTGCTTCAACCTTGTCGACAACCGCGGCCCTGGAGTCTAGTTTCTCCTTCCGGGCGCAGTGGAGTGCTTGGAGCTTCTGGTAGTTGTCGCCCATGGCCTTGAGGAGCTTCTCTTCTTCAGATTTGCTGCTACTGGTGCTTGGTTCATCAACGACCTCGAGCCCAGCAGTGGCGATGGCGTCTTCATCAAAGACTTCCCCTTCAGTTGGCGCCCTAGTGCTTGCCGTGCCTGGGATGCTGACGAACAAGTTGTCGCCAATCTTGAGGTACTTGCTCGACGAGGGAGCTTCGGATGTTGATGGCTGTTCCTCAACAGCCGCCTCTCCGGCAGCTGGGGGCTCTGTGTCCGGCGTAGCGCCTGGTGCTCCTGCGGCAGGGATGCCGTCAGTACGATCACTAGCCTCCTCGCCGGCCCTCTCGGCGGATTCCTTGGCGGCCTCTTCCTGCGCAGCCCTAGCAGCTTCGGCGCTGGCATCCTTGGCGGCCTCGGAGGCAGCATTCTTGGCGGCTTTGGCAGCTTCGGCGGTAGCATTCTTGGCGGCCTCGTCAGCGGAAATCCTGTCAGCCTCGGCGGCAGCATCCCTGGCGGTCCCCTCGATGACAGCATCGACATCCATATGCTCCACCGAGGGAATGTCTGGGGGGCCAATAAAACAAATCAAGATGAGATTGAGATGAAAGTTCAAGAAGACAAAAAAGAAGGAAAACAGAATAACAAATACCTATGCCAACATTGGTTGCCGGCGTAGAGCTGTTGGTGCCCATGCTTGCCGACTCTTCCTCATCACGATAAAGCACGCTAGAGGAAGTCCTTGCCGGAGATCCATCTCTGGGCGGCGTAGCTGACGAAGGCGGCACGACAGGGTCGGCCTCCGACGGTTCTCCTTGTCGTTGCTCTCCTCCTGCACGCCTGGTGATGTCAGCAGTGAAGATACACACCCCGGCACTTCCCAGCGGAAAGTGAATAACGGACTCACGCTGGGGGCTGCGCCAGGGGCTGTGTTGAGGGCTGCGTCGTGGGCTTGACTCCGGGCTGACGTTGATCGTCTCTGGCGCACCTGATGTGCTTGCCGGCGGTTCGTCACCCGTCGAGGTCTTTGCCCTCTTCGCTACCCTTTGTGCCAATGTTTCTGTATCATCTCTGCAGGAGCAAATCAAAGCAAAACAAATGAGATAAGAAAAACCAAAAACTCAGAAAGTAAAGGACGCGGCAAGATCCTTACTCTTCTTCTTCTTCTCCCGAGATAAAGGCAAAGAGGTCGAAGTCGACTTCCGCCACGGGAGGAGGTGGAGGGGTGCTCCTAGGCCGCTTAGCTGCGGCGGGCGCGGGTTGCTGATGAGCCCCTTGCCGCTGCGTGGCCTTGCCGGCTACCCCCTTTCCGGGGGCTCCACCGCTCGAGGAAGGCTGGTGGACTGCGGTGCCAGAGGTGGCACTTCGAAGGACACGCCTCTTCCTTACTTCGAGAGTTGGGGGCTCCTCCTATAGCTCCTCCTCGGCTGTGTCTTCAGCAGATGTGCCCCCGGCAGCAGCGCCGCTCTGTTTCCCGGCAACCTCGCCTTCCCCGGCAAGATTTTCCCCCGACAGCACTTTGCCTTCGTTGGTTTCTCCTTCCACGAAGCTAGCGCTGCCAGCCTCCGCGGCAAGATTTGCATCCTCCGCCCTGCTGGCGATGTATGCCAGCTCTTCGTCAGTGGTGGCACGGACAAGGTTTTCTTCTGCGTGGATGGCCCTTTCCGACAGATTGTCAAAGAATTGTTGCACCTGCTCTGTGGGCGGCTCAATCCAAGTATCGTCAAGGCTGTGAACGTCAAACACCGGCATCATGGCGATGATTGAAGCCAGAGCGGAGTTGTTGCACAGAGGGATTATGCTTGCCGGCAGCCTGCCTACTACATCTCCCCTGAACAGCTTCTGACAGAGGGCTGCCTGCTGCATCAATGTCAAATTGCTATTCAGCCCGGGGCGCAGCCTCATGATGTCTGCTGCATTCCGGAACTCCCAGGCTGGCCTCCCTTTGTTCTACAGAGGGGCGATGCGCCGGCGAAGGAAATCGGCGCCTATCATCTCTACTGTGAGTCCGGCAGCTCTAAGGCGGTGGATCCTAGTGGTTGCGACTGTGAGCTTCTCATCGTTAGGATCGAGGGCGCTCCAGTCGTTGCCGCGCACTATCTTCGTCTGTCGCGGCGAGCAGAAGGAGGGGACCTTTGCCTCTTGGACCCAGCACCACTTGGCCCGCCATTCCTCCCATTTCTCGCGGTAAGCCCCATCTGGGTAAACCTCCTTAGTTCCTGGCCGTGGAATCCAGGCGATGGATCCAGAAAGGGCATCGCCTTTTTAGATGCGAGGAATGAAATAATGGCGGAAAAGGGCCGTGCTGGGGACTACTCCGGCGAAGTTTTCGCAGAGGTGAGCAAAGACAGACATACACGTCACCGCATTCGGCGTGAAATCCAACAGTTGGAAGCCGTATGTGAGCATAACGTCATTGAACAAATCGGAGAACGGGGCGCAGAGTCCACAGTAAAAGTAATCGGCAAAAAAGTGATATTTTCCTGGGCCACCCCTGGAAGAACCTGGGCTCACGAGAGTTGCAGGATGCGCCGTTGTCTCCTTCGCCCACATGAACTGGTACCGCTCCTTCAGAGTGCCCGCGTCGAGCGCCGGGGGGAAGACGGCGTGCTCCTTCCGCATCTTCACCAGCTTGTTCTCCGGGACGACGGTTTCCACCTCTTTGCCCTTGCTGGCATTGGGCGGCATGGTGGCTATGGAGGCGGGAGCGGAAGGCAGAGAAGGCGCGGAGGCGTGGATGAATGGAAGGAACTCTATTTCGGGCTCGAGGAAGAAGATGGCGGCGGTTCCCAGATTGGAAAAGACAAGAGGTAAATCAGCGGCGCCTCTGCGGATTCCTTCTTATGGGGAGGACGCGAGGCCGCCTCTTTATTAAAATAATATTGAAACGCTTCGCGAGCGCGCTGCTGTAATAGCCGCGCTGCGCACGTCCCCCACGTCCCGCATTCAATGGGCGTCGTGGGCGACGCAGTAAATGGAATGATTACGGTGGATAACTCGTGCCACGCGTGCCCGTGCACTGTTTGGGCCTGGCCCAACAACGCCTCGCACCCGTGTATGGCCCAGGCCCGGGGGCTCCTGTCGGTGCACTAAGGATTGGGTCCTTTAGTACCCCGTACTTGTGCATGGACAGTTGTAGCCACACCTGCGGCCAGGCCTGCCGGGGAACAACCGAATGCAAGTTCATAAAGTCAAGGAGGCATCCAAGACAAGGCAATAATCAGAAGATAGAAGACCGAAGGCTGGAGCCCCAGCAAGATCTTGCCGGGATGGCTCACGGCCCCGGCAAGACCTCGCCACTCTGTCACCGCTCCAGTGCAGCGACTTGCTTGTCGTTTAGCTGTTGTCCTCCTGGGTGCGTGTCAGATGCTAGTGGTAGAAGGGCTTAAGCGGTGCTGATGGGGTGGCTTCTTTTCCCATCCCCAAGACGCTAAGGGACACCTCAACGGAGCATTAAATGTTCTTGTCCTAAACCGTCAGTGTTAGGTATGATAACACTGTAGCCACTTTTACACCTCATGTATGCCCTGTACGCCACTGTTGGTGACCCCTTCGAACGTATAAAAGGAGGCCCAAGGCGTAGCTACAGGGGGATCGGATCTTCTCTAGCCCATTCTGCATGAGTAGCGACTGAGTACTATAGCGCTCCCAGAACTTGAGCTAGAGCACATCTAATACAACCAAGCAGGAGTAGGGTTTTATGCATCTTTGCGGCCCGAACCTGGGTAAAATTCCTGTGTGTTGATCATCAGATCTGCTCTCCGTACAAACCCTTCCCCTTGCCGAATCGTAAAGGGATCCTCGCGATCCCATAGGTGTCGTTTCTCCGACACACGCTCTCTCTACCTTCGGGATTAGTGATGAACCTAAATAAATGTTATTTGGTGTTTGCGTTGAGCATGAACGTGATTAGATCATGTTTATTGTAATACGGTTATTCATTTAAGTTAGAGAATAATGGTTATTCTGTTTACATGAATAATACCTTCAATGGTCATGCACCCAATGAGAATGGTTTATTGAGTCTTGATCGTAGTGATACACATGTTCATAATATTAATGCCAAAAGATACAAAGTTAATAATGATAGTACCACATACTTGTGGCACTACCGCTAAATGTCATATTGGTGTAAAACACATGAAGAAACTCCATGCTGATGGATCTTTGGACTCATTCGATTTCGAATCGGTTGAGACATGCGGACCATGCCTCATGGGCAAGATGACTAAGACCCCGTTTTCCGGTATGATGGAGCGGGCAAGTAACTTATTGGAAATAATACATGTTGATGTATTCGGTCCAATGAGTGTTGTAGCATGCGGTGGATATCGTTATTTTCCTACCTTCACTGATGATTTTAGTAGATATGGGGATATTTACTTAATGAAACACAAGTCTGAAACGTTTGAAAAGTTCAAACAAAATCAGAGTGAAGTTTGAGATCATCGTGACAAGAAGATAAAATGTCTACGATATGATTGTGGAGGTAAATATCTGAGTTACGAGTTTGGTATACAACTTAAGACAATGTGGAAGTTGTTTCACAACTCACGCCACCTGGAACACCATAGTGTGATGGTGTGTCCGAACATCGTAGTCGTGCTCTATTGGATATGGTGCGAACTATGATGTCTCTTATTGATTAGCCATTATCGTTTTGGGGTTATGCATTAGAGACAACTACATTCACTTTAAAAGGGGCACCATCTAAGTCCATTGAGATGACACCATATGAATTTTGGTTTGGCAGAAACCTAAGCTGTCATTTCTTAATGTTTGGGGCTGCAACGCTTATGTGAAAAAGGGTTTTCACCTAATGAGCTCGAACCCAAAGTGGACAAATGCATCTTCATAGAATACCCTAACATAACAGTTGGGTAAAGCTTCTATCTTAGATCCAAGCACAAAGTGTTTGTTGCTAAAACAGGTCCTTTCTCGAGAAAGAGTTTCTCTCGAAAGAATTGAGTGGGAGGAAGATAGAACTTGATGAGGTTGTTGAACCTTTGTTTCAATCAGAGAGTAGCGCAGCGCAGAAAGTTGTTTCTGTGGAGCCTACGTGAGTTGAAGAGGAAGTTAATGATGATGATCATGAAGCTTTGGATCAAGTTACTATCGAACCTCGTAGGTCGACAAGGATGCGTACTGCTCCTGAGTGGCATGGCAACCTTGTCTTAGAGGTCATGTTGTTGGACAACGATGAACCTACGAGCTATGGAGAACCGATGATGGGCCCAGATTCCGAGAAATGGTTAGAGGCCATGAAATCCGAGATGAGATCCATGTATGAAAACAAAGTATGGGCTTTGGAAGTATTACCTGAAGGGCGAAAGGCCATTCAGAACAAATGGATCTTTGAAAGGAAGACGGACGCGGACGTTAATGTCACCGTCTATAAAGCTCGACTTGTGGCAAAGGGTTTTTCACAAGTTCAAGGAGTTGACAACGATGAGACTTTCTCACCCGTAGCGATGCTAAAGTCTATTGGAATTATGTTAGCAGTTGCTGCATTTTTCGATTATGAAATCTGACAGATGGATGTCAAAACAGAGTTTCCTTAACGGTTTCCGTGAGGAAAGGTTGTATGTGATACAACCAGAAGGTTTTGTCAGTCCAAAGGATGCTAAAATGTATGCAAACTCCAGCGATCCTTCTATGGACTGGAGCAAGCATCTCGGAGTTGGAATATACGCTTTGATGAGGTGATCAAAGTTTTTGGGTCTATACAAAGTTTATGAGAAACTTGTATTTACAATAAAGTGAGTGGGAGCACTATAGAATTTCTGATAAGTATATGTGGATGACATATTTATGATCGGAAATGATGTAGAATTTCTGGAAAGCATAAAGGGTTGTTTGAAAAGGAGTTTTTCAAAGGAAAACCTAGAAAGAAGCTACTTAAATGTTGGGCATCAGGATCTATAGAGATAGATCAAGACGTCTGATAAAACTTTCAATGAGTACATACCTTGACAAGATTTTGAAAGAGTTCAAAATGGATCAGTCAAAGAAAGAATTCTTGCCTGATTTGTAAGGTGTGGAGTTGAGTGAGACTCAAAGCTCGACCACGGCAGAAGAAAGAGAAAGGACGAAGGTCGTCCCCTATGCCTTAGCCATAGGCTCTATATAGTATGCCATGCTCTGTACCGCACCTGTGTGTGCCTTGCCATGAGTCTGTCAAGGGGTACAAGAGTGATCCAGGAGTGGATCACTGGACAGCGGTCAAAGTTATCCTTAGTAACTAGAGGACTAAGGAAATATTTCTCGATTATGGAGGTGATAAAGAGTTCGTCGTAAAGGGTTACGTCGATGCAAGCTTTAACACCAATCTGGATGACTCTGAGTAGCAATCCGGATATGTATAGTGGAGCAGCCATTTGGAATAGCTCCAAGTGGAGCGTGGTAGCATCTGCAGTACGACATATAGATTTGCAAAGAACACACGGATCTGAATGTTGCAGACCGTTGACTAAAGACCTCTCTCACATGCAAAGCATGATCGAACCCCAGAACTCATTGGGTGTTAGATTAATAACAATGTAAATCACATGGTGATGTGAACTAGATTTTGACTCTAGTGCAAGTGGGAGACTGTTGGAAATATGCCCTAGAGGCAATAATAAATTAGTTATTATCATATTTCCTTGTTCATGATAATCGTTTATTGTCCATGCTATAATTGTATTGATTGGAAACTAAATTACATGTGTGGGTACATAGACAAACAATGTGTCCCTAGTAAGCCTCTAGTTAAACTGGCTCGTTGATCAAATATGGGGAAGGTTTCCTAGCCATAGACATGAGATGTCATTTGATAATGGGATCACATCATTAGGAGAATGATGTGATGGACAAGACCCAAACTATGAACATAGCATATGATCGTGTCAGTTTATTGCTATTGTTTTCTGCATGTCAAGTATCTGTTCCTATGACCATGAGATCATGCAACTCACTGACACTGGAGGAATACCTTGCGTGTATCAAACGTCACAACGTAACTAGGTGACTATAAAGATGCTCTATAGGTATCTCCGAAGGTCTCTGTTGAGCTGGCATGGATCGAGACTGGGATTTGTTACTCCGTATGACGGAGAGGTATCTCAGGGCCCACTCGGTAATACAACATCACAATAAGCCTTGCAAGCAATGTGACTAAAGTATTAGCCATGGGATCTTGTATTACGGAATGAGTAAAGAGACTTGCCGGTAACGAGATTGAACTAGGTATAGAGATACCGACGATCGAATCTCGGGTAAGTAACATACCGAAGAAACAAAGGAACATCATACGGGATTAACTGAATCCTTGACATAGAGGTTCAACCGATAAAGATCTTCGTAGAATATGTAGGAATCAATATGGGCATCCAGGTCCCGCTATTCTTTATTGACCGTAGAGGTGTCTCGGTCATGTCTACATAGTTCTCAAACCCGCACGGTCTGCACACTTAACGTTCAGTGACGTTTCGGTAGTATTGAGTTATGTATGGTGGTGACCGAAGGTTGTTCGGAGTCCCGGATGAGATCCCGGACGTCACGAGGAGCTCCAGAATGGTCCGGAGGTAAAGATTGATATATAGGAAGTCCCATTTTGGTCACCGGAAAAGTTTCGGGCATTTCGGTAGTGTACCGGGAGTGCCGGGAGGGTACGGGGGGCCATTGGGAGGGGCCTTTCGCCCCAAAGGGTCTCATGGGCTGTGGGAGGAGTCAAACCAGCCCCTGGTGGGCTTGGCGAACCCCCCACTAAGGCCCATGTGGCTAGGGGTGGGAAAACCCAAAGGTGGAAAGGGTTTCCAAGTGGGGGAGGAGGAATCCTACTCCTAGTAGGATTGGAGTTGGACTCCTCCACCTCCCCACTCCGGCCGCACCAAAGGGGCAGCCCTAGGGGTGCCGGCCTCCCTCCCCTTCCTCCTATATATACTAGAGGGAGAGAGGGCAAAAGCACTTCAACCCAAAAGGCCATAGTGCAGCCCTCTCTCCTGATAGATTGATTCCTCTAGTTTTCAGCAGCGCTTAGGCGAAGCCCTGCTGGAATAGTTCCACCACCACCACGGACGCGCCGTCGCGCTGCCGGAGAACTCATTTACCTCTCCGCTCCCTCTTGCTGGATCAAGAAGGTGGAGATCGTCATTGAGCTGTACATGTGCTGAACGCGGAGGTGTCGTCCGTTCGGCGCTAGATCGGAAGGATCATGATTGGATCGCGGGACGGATCATGATGGGATCGCGGGACGGATCGTGATTGGATCGCGGGACTGATCGTGATGAGATCGTGGGACGGCTTGCGATTTGGATCGCGAAGACGTTCGACTACATCAACCGCGTTTCTTAACGCTTCCCGCTTAGCGATCTACAAGGGTATGTAGATCCACTCTCCCTCTCGTAGATGCTCATCACCATGGATAGATCTTGCGTGTGCGTAGGAAAAATTTTGTTTCCCATGCAACATTCCCCAACAGCCACCACCTCCACCCTTGTTGCCTCCCTGTCGACCTTTGGCAGCCATGTTTGCAGATGATTTGAAGCCGCCGTTGCCGTTGCCGTGGAACATCTTGACCCGTTGGTCGAAATTGGCCAACAGGGAGAAGAGGAGGTCAACTGTTACCGGATCAGTGTGAACATCCAGCGCGGATATGATCGGCTGGTACTCCATGTCGAGTCCGGCGATGATGAAGGAGATCAGCTCCGGGTCGTCGAGTGGTTTCCCTGCCGCGGCGAGCTCATCAGCAAGCGACCTCATGTGGCCGAAGTAGGAAGAGGCGGACAGGGATCCCTTCTGCGCATTAGTCAGGGCAGCCCTAATGTTGTTTGCACGAGACAGAGACACGGCGGAAAACATGTTTCCCAGTGTGCTCCATATCGCGTGCGACTTCTGATGTCTACTACGCAACTTTATTCTTGTAGACTTTGTTGGGCCTCCAAGCGCAGAGTTTTGTAGGACAGTAGCAATTTTCCCTCAAGTGGATGACCTAAGGTTTATCAATCCGTGGGAGGTGTAGGATGAAGATGGTCTCTCTCAAACAACCCTGCAATCAAATACAAGAAATATCTTGTGTCCCCAACACACACAATACAATGGCAAATTGTATAGGTGCACTAGTTCAGCGAAGAGATGGTGATACAAGTGCAATATGGATGGTAGATATAAGTTTTTGTAATCTGAAAATATAAAAACAGCAAGGTAGCAAGTAACAAAAGTGAGCAAAAACGGTATTGCACTGCTTGAAAACAAGGCCTAGGGTTCATACTTTCACTAGTGCAAGTTCTCTCAACAATACTGACATAGTTGAATCATATGTAAATCCCTCACGTGCGACAAAGAGTTCACTCCAAAGTCACAAATAGCGGAGAACAAATGAAGAAATTATTGTAGGGTACGAAACCACCTCAAAGTTATCTTTTCCGATCAATCGTATGAGCTATCCCTATAAGTGTCACGAACAGCCCTAGAGTTCGTACTAAAATAACACCTTAAGATACACATCAACCAAAACCCTAATGTCACCTAGATACTCCAATGTCACCACGAGTACCCATGGGCTTGATTATACGATATGCATCACACAATTTCAGATTCATCAGGTTCAATCCAACACAAAGAACTTCAAAGAGTGCCCCAAAGTTTCTACCGGAGAGTCAAGACGAAAACATGTGCCAACCCCTATGCATAGATTCCCAAGGTCACGGAACCCGCAAGTTGATCACCAAAACATACATCAAGTGGATCAATAGAACATCCCATTGTCACCACGGATATCCCATCGCAAGACATACATCAAGTGTTCTCAAATCCTTTAAAGACTCAATCCGATAAGAAAACTTCAAAGGGAAAACTCAATTCATCACAAGAAGATAGAGAGGGGAAAACTCCATATGATTCATCTATATTAATAAAGCTCGCGGTACATCAAGATCGTGTCATCTCAAGAACACGGGAGAGAGAGATCAAACACATAGCTACTGGTACATATCCTCAGCCCCGAGGGTGAACTACTCCCTCCTCGTCATGGAGACCGCCGGGATGATGAAGATGGCCTCCGGTGATGGTTTCCCCCTCCGGCAGGGTGCCAGAACGGGCTCCCGATTGGTTTTTCGTGGCTACAGAGGCTTGCGGCGGCGGAACTTCCGAGGGTTCTTTTCGGAGGTTTGGGTATTTATAAGAATTTTTGGCGTCGGTCTCACGTCAAGGGGGTGCCCGAGGGGCCCACAAGCCCGAAGCACCCTCCCTGGGGGTAGGGCGCGCCTAGAGGGCTTGTGGCCTCCTCGTCCACTTCCTGGCCCAGATCTTGTGCTTCGGGGGTCTCTTTTGGTCCATAAAAAATCACCGTAAATTTTTATTCCGTTTGGACTCCGTTTGATATTCCTTTTCTGTAAAACTCAAAAACAGGGAAAAAACAAAAACTGGCACTGGGCTCTAGGTTAATAGGTTAGTCCCAAAAATAATATAAAATAACATATTAATGCATATAGAACATCCAAAATAGATAATATAATAGCATGGAACAATCAAAAATTATAGATACGTTGGAGACGTATCAAGCATCCCCAAGCTTAATTCCTGCTCGTCCTCGAGTAGGTAAATGATAAAAACAGAATTTTTGATGTGGAATGCTACCTACATTTTTATCAGTGTAATCTTTTTTATTGTGGCAAGATTATTCAGATCCATAAGATTCAAAACAAGATTTTAATATTGACATAAAAACAATAATACTTCAAGCATACTAATAAAGCAATCATGTCTTCTCAAAATAACATGGCCAAAGAAAGTTATCCCTACAAAATCATATAGTCTGGCTATGCTCCATCTTCATCACACAAAGTATTAAATCATGCACAACCCCGGTTTTAGCCAAGCAATTGTTTCATACTTTAGTATTCTCAAACTTTTTCAACTCTCACGCAATACATGAGCATGAGCCATGGATATAGCACTATAGGTGGAATAGAATATGGTGGTTGTGGAGAAGACAAAAAGAAGGAGATAGTCTCACATCAACTAGGCGTATCAACGGGCTATGGAGATGCCCATCAATAGATATCAATGTGAGTGAGTAGGGATTGCCATGCAACAGATGCACTCGTGCTATAAGTGTATGAAAGCTCAAAAAAGAAACTAAGTGGGTGTTCATCCAACTCGCTTGCTCACGATGACCTAGGGCAATTTGAGGAAGCCCATCATTGGAATATACAAGCCAAGTTCTATAATGAAAAATTCCCACTAGTATATGAAAGTATCAATATAGGATACTCTCTATCATGAAGATCATGGTGCTACTTTGAAGCACAAGCGTGGAAAAAGGATAGT
Organism: Elymus sibiricus; assembly: GCA_039707655.1. NCBI lineage: Eukaryota > Viridiplantae > Streptophyta > Magnoliopsida > Poales > Poaceae > Elymus > Elymus sibiricus. Next base: position 442,788,022 of record CM077671.1, read on the forward strand.
AGCATTGCCCCTTCTCTCTTTTCTCTCATTTTTTTTAGTTTCTATTTTTTTTCTTTTGGTGGGCTTCTTTGGCCTCTTTTATTTTTCATAAAGTCCGGAGACTCATCCCGACTTGTGGGGGAATCATAGTTTCCATCATCCTTTCCTCACATGGGACAATGCTCTAATAATGATGATCATCACACTTTTATTTACTTACAACTCAAGAATTACAACTCGATACTTAGAACAAAATATGACTCTATATGAATGCCTCCGGCGGTGTACCGGGATGTGCAATGACTCAAAAGTGACATGTATAAAAAATATGAACGGTGGCTTTGCCACAAATACGATGTCAACTACATGATCATGCAAAGCAATATGACAATGATGATGCGTGTCATAAACGGAACGGTGGAAGTTGCATGGCAATATATCTCGGAATGGCTATGGAAATGCCATAATAGGTAGGTATGGTGGCTGTTTTGAGGAAGGTATATGGTGGGTTTAATGCACCGGCGAAAGTTGCGCGGTACTAGAGAGGCTAGCAAGGGTGGAAGGGTGAGAGTGCGTATAATCCATGGACTCAACATTAGTCATAAAGAACTCACATACTTATTGCAAAAGTCTATTAGTTATCAAAACAAAGTACTACACGCATGCACCTAGGGGAAGGGTTGGTAGGAGTTAACCATCGCGCGATCCCGACCTCCACACAAAGGAGGGCAATCAATAAATAAATCATGGTCCGAATTCGTCACATAACGGTTCACCATACGTGCATGCTACGGGAATCACAACCTTTAACACAAGTATTTCTACCAATCCACAATTACTCACTAGCATGTCTCTAATATTACCATCTTTGTATCTCAAAACAATCATAAGGAATCAAACTTCTCATAGTATTCAATGCACTTTATATGAAAGTTTTTATTATATCCCTCTTGGATGCCCATTATATTAGGACTAAATTCATAACCTAAGCAAATTACCATGCTGTTTAGAGACTCTCAAAATAATATAAGTGAAGCAAGAGAGTTCAATAATTTCTATAAAATAAAGCCACCGCCGTGCTCTAAAAAGATATAAGTGAAGCACTAGAGCATATTGCCTAGCTCAAAAGATATAAGTGAAGCACATAGAGTATTCTAATAAAATCACGATTCATGCATGTCCCTCTCAAAAGATGTGTGCAGCAAGGATGATTGTGGCAAGCTAAAAAGCAAAGACTCATATCATACAAGACGCTCCAAGCAAAACACATATCATGTGGTGAATAAAAATATAGCCTCAAGTAAATTTACCGATGGATTGAAGACGAAAGAGGGGATGCCTTCTGGGGCATACCCAAGCTTAGGCTCTTGGTTGTCCTTGAATATTATCTTGGGGTGCCTTTGGCATCCCCAAGCTTAGGCTCTTGCCACTCCTTATTCCATAGTCCATCAAATCTTTACCCAAAACTTGAAAACTTCACAACACAAAACTCAACAGAAAACTCGTGAGATCCGTTAGTATAAGAAACTAAAATCACCACTTTAGGTACTGTTGTAAACTCATTATTTATTTATATTGGTGTAATATCTACTGTATTCCAACTTCTCCATGGTTCATACCCCCCGATACTACCCATAGTTTCATCAAAATAAGCAAACAACACATAGAAAACAGAATCTGTCTAAAACAGAACAGTCTGTAGCAATCTGTAAACTTTGAATACTTCTGTAACTCTAAAAATTCTGAAACATTAGGAAAATCTGGGAAATTTGTATATCAATCTTGTGTAAAAAATTCAGATCCAATCGACGCTTCTGTGAATTTATAAAATTCCTGGACCGGGCGTCAAAGTTTCTGTTTTTCAGCAAGATCAAATCAACTATCACCGTAGACCATCCCAAAGGTCTTACTTGACACAAACACTAATTAAAACACTAAAACACAATTACTACAGAGTTAATAATGTGTAATTTATTCAAGAACAGAAACAAAACAAAAAAAAACATAAAAATAAAATTGGGTTGCCTCCCAACAAGCGCTATTGTTTAACGCCCCTAGCTAGGCATAATGATTTCAATGATGCTCGTATAGGAAATAGTATTTGAGACATGCAAAAGAGAATCATGAATCACATGACAAGCACATTTAAGTCTAACCCACTTCCTATGCATAGGGATTTTGTGAGCAAACAATTCATGAGAACAAGAATCAACTTGCATAGGAAGGCAAAACAAGAATATCTTCAAAATTTTGAACACATAGAGAGGAAACTTCATATTATTGCAATTCCTACAAGCATAAGTTCCTCCCTCATAATAATTTTCAGCAGCATCATGAAGGAATTCAACAATATAACTATCACATACAACATTCTTTTCATGATGCACAAGCATAGAATTTTTATCACTCTCCACATAAACAAATTTCTTCTCATTCATAATAGTGGAAGCAAACTCAACAAAATAATTATCATGAGGTACTTGATAGACATAACCACTTTGAATATTAAAATCATGATAACAAGTTTCATGGTTACTATCACTCTTTATATCATACATGTCATCATCATAATCATCATAGGTAGGAGGCATGCAATCATCATAATAGTTTTGCTCATCAAAACTTGGGGGACTAAAAATATCATATTCATCAAACATAGCATCCCCAAGCTTGTGGCTTTGCATATCATTAGCATCATGGATATTCAGAGAATTCATACTAACAATATTTCTATCATGCTCATCATTCAAGGAATTCTCATCAAGTATTTTCATAAATTCTTCCTCTACCAATTAAGCACAATTTTCCGAACCATCATTTTCACGAAAGACATCAAAGAGATGAAACAATTGATGCAACCACAACTCCATTTTTGTAGTTTTCTTTTATAAAACCAAACTAGTGAAAAACAAGAAACTAAAAGATTTGATTGCAAGATCTAAAGATATACCTTCTAGCACTCACCTCCCCGGCAACGGCGCCAGAAAAGAGCTTGATGTCTACTACGCAACTTTATTCTTGTAGACTTTGTTGGGCCTCCAAGCGCAGAGTTTTGTAGGACAGTAGCAATTTTCCCTCAAGTGGATGACCTAAGGTTTATCAATCCGTGGGAGGTGTAGGATGAAGATGGTCTCTCTCAAACAACCCTGCAATCAAATACAAGAAATCCCTTGTGTCCCCAACACACCCAATCAAGAACAATGTATATATGAAAAAGATGGACTAGTGATGCAATGGTAAAAAAGTTCTTACAAAGTTGTTTGAAGTGATGTTATGATGGTTCAACATGTGCACTAGTGGCACATATCCATTATAAATGTTGCCAGTCCGGTAATGTTTAGCATGATCCTCAACATCATGAATAAATGAGATGAGATGATTTATCTCCGAACAAGTAAGTTTGGAGTCATGACTGTAGTACGTCCGATCTATTATCTGTCGGGTAGTTCTTGTAGCACGGAAATAAGCTGATAATTAAAAATAAAGAAATTTAGTCGGGATGAGTACCAAATACTTTTCAATAATCAATATAAAGTACCTAACAAATCTGTTGACAAACGCACCTGGAGGTAGCACCGGAATCAAGTCATCCTCCGCATGCACCCAAATATCTATATTATTATCACGAACATCGTCATTACCAAGATCGAAGGTAATGTTCATGTCCTCATCCAACCCATACGCGTTGCAAAATGCTCTCCAATTAGAACAACCAAAATATGTGTGATCTTCGTTATTTTTCACCTTAACAACAAAAGTGTAATGCTCCGTTCTTAGGTGAGCTATCTTAGGCTCTCTACTATCCTTCTCTTTGAAATGGAACTTGTCCAAGACAACGAATCTTGCATTACAGGGAACGCACTAGTCGAATTGTACAAAAGAAAATTAAAGGTTAATTAAAGCAAAAAAGCACACGTCATACTTCATTAACAAAAAATACATGTTGTCTGTACATACCGTAATAATACTAAATTCTTCTGTTAGCTTGACGGTGAACGACCTATCGTTGTCCAGGTGAGGATAAATGTCGCATAGACCCCTGTCGTCCCAGCACAAAGGGCACTGAGGGATCCTATCGTCGTCAGATGACGTCGACATTTCCTATGTTCATCATTCTAAGATTAAAAATCGACGGCAAAATTTTGAAGCCAGATCATCATATAATATCACTAATACATATGATATCACCGGCGATCGTTGGCGACTCTTCATATAATATTATCATATAATATCACTAATACATCTTGAATAATCCAGTTAATGAAGCATCGAATATTATCGCTAATACAGCTCGAATATTATCATATAATATCATTAATTAATACAAATCGAGTTGACGTCTCACGGCGCAGGCGGTGGACACCCAAAGAGAAGGAACCATCGCCGGATTATAGCTCGGGTGAGATCCCTGAGTAACCTGCCAGGTATTGGAGAACCTGGCGTCCAACGCGGCCATGTAGCGATGGACGTGCTCGTCCTCCTACCTAACACGACGACGTACCACCTCCGCGGGGGCCGGCTCCCTCTGCACCGATAGTGGCCCACGCGACCGCCACCAAAGAAGCTCCGGGTCACCGACGAGACCCGGATTTCTCACCAAGGTGCGCGCCCCGGAAGGTAGCACCTCCGAGTGCCAGCCCGGCGGAGCCCAGTCCCGGACATGGCGCCTCTCAAACTGGTTGTCGGCGCCGAGTCGACGACGAGGATGCGGGATTGGCATTGTCGACGAGAACAAATTGTGGCTATATAGCAAATATCATTTCATTTAACAACAATAACAACAATACCATATTTAATATGCATTCCTATCCCTACATAGGATTGATTCCTATCCTCCACATTTCAAAGGAAAACAAAAAAGAGCCTAGACAATGCATGACAGCATTTTTGCTTCTATTTCTCAACATACAGCTTGAGTTTATAGTTGAAGTGTTCTTCTAACTAATGACGCTATCAATTGTACCTACCTAATATGTTTCACTGATTTGACTAGATGAACTGGCATGTCAATTCTATCCCACACTGCTTCGGCCGGCGACGGGGACGGGCGATGACGGTGACCGCGGGGGGTGCGGGGGGATAGGAGGAGGGGAACGGCGGTGTGCCGGCTGCTCACCTAGGAGCAGGAGGGGAGCGGGCTTGGGGCGACGACAGGGACGGCGACGGGGACGGCATCGGGGGCGGCGACGGGGACGGCGTCCGGGGCGGCCACGGGGGCGGCGCGACGAGGAGCGGGCTCGGGGAGGCGACGGCGCGGTCCGGCAGCCGGCAGCGTCGAGGTTTTCTTCGGCGCCGTCGGGGGAGATGGAGATCGAAAGCTTCAGATGGATTTTGGTCCACTTATATACCCATCCAACCGGGACTAAAGGGCAGGGCCTCCAACCGGGACTAAAGGTGAATTTCAGCAGCCCAAAGGGCGGGAAGCCCAGCCCTTTAGTCCCGCTTGGTGGCTCCAACCGGGACTAAAGGGGGACCTTTAGTCCCGGTTAGAGCCATCAACCGGGACTAAAGGGTTGGTCCTGGCTGTGGTGGGAGTTTAGTCCCACCACGCTAGTTGAGGAGCACGACGACCAGCTTATAAGCCCCGCTGTGAGAGAGGCAGCACGAGCCTCTCTCAAACCAAACATGTGCCTACTATGTCGCTGTTACTAAAGTGAACATAGATGCACTTATAGAGAAAATTCAACCTAAATTCAAAGTGTTAGTAAATTCAAAGTTAACTAGCACTTTGAATTTAGGTTGAATTTTCTCTATAAGCGCATCTATTTTCATTTTTGCTATTTTTTTATGTTATTTTTTTGCATATTAAAAGTTCTTAACAAAAAATACTTTATGAATATTCTTTTTGCTATTAAATTTTTTAACAAAAATAACTTTGATAATTTTAGTTGCATATATTTTATATAATCTTAAGTTAAATAACTTTGATCGGACGAAAACACGTCTATTACAAAGGGATTTCAATTTTTTAAACATATTTTAACTCAAGACTTTTTCTGCATTCAATATGCACCATTCAAAGCCACATCATCACTTTTCAACCCTTTTCTGACTTCATTTGCTATTTTTCATGCATTTCATGATTTATTTTGAGCTAAAATGACCCTCAATTGAAAAGCACTGCAAATGAACTCTGAAATGGTTGAAAGTTGATATGGTATCATAATTTCACCCACATAGCATGTGCTAAAAAGTTGAGAGGGTTACAGGAAAAACTAGATGCACTTCGTGTACAAACTGGACAATCTCTTTCGAAGTATCAGGGTTTCGGACGAAAACTCGTCTATTACAAAGGGATTTCAATTTTTTAAACATATTTTAACTCAAGACTTTTTCTCCATTCAATGTGCACCATTCAAAGCCATATCATCACTTTTCAACCATTTTCTGACTTCATTTGCTAGTTTTCATGCATTTCATGATTTATTTTGAGCTAAAATGACCCTGAATTGAAAAGCACTGCAAATGAACTCTAAAATGGTTGAAAGTTGGCATGGTATCATAATTTCACCCACATAGCATGTGCTAAAAAGTTGAGAGGGTTACAGGAAAAACTGGATGCACTTCGTGTACAAACTGGACAATCTCTTTCGAAGTATCAGGGTTTCGGACGAAAACTCGTCTATTACAAAGGGATTTCAATTTTTTAAACATATTTTAACTCAACACTTTTTCTGCATTCAATATGCACCATTCAAAGCCACATCATCACTTTTCAACCCTTTTCTGACTTCATTTGCTATTTTTCATGCATTTCATGATTTATTTTGAGCTAAAATGACCCTGAATTGAAAAGCACTGCAAATGAACTCTGAAATGGTTGAAAGTTGGCATGGTATCATAATTTCACCCACATAGCATGTGCTAAAAAGTTGAGAGGGTTACAGGAAAAACTAGATGCACTTCGTGTACAAACTGGACAATCTCTTTCGAAGTATCAGGGTTTCGGACGAAAACTCGTCTATTACAAAGGGATTTCAATTTTTTAAACATATTTTAACTCAAGACTTTTCTGCATTCAATATGCACCATTCAAAGCCATATCATCACTTTTCAACCATTTTCTGACTTCATTTGCTAGTTTTCATGCATTTCATGATTTATTTTGAGCTAAAATGACCCTGAATTGAAAAGCACTGCAAATGAACTCTAAAATGGTTGAAAGTTGGCATGGTATCATAATTTCACCCACATAGCATGTGCTAAAAAGTTGAGAGGCTTACAGGAAAAACTGGATGCACTTCGTGTACAAACTGGACAATCTCTTTCGAAGTATCAGGGTTTCGGACGAAAACTCGTCTATTACAAAGGGATTTCAATTTTTTAAACATATTTTAACTCAAGACTTTTTCTGCATTCAATATGCACCATTCAAAGCCACATCATCACTTTTCAACCCTTTTCTGACTTCATTTGCTAGTTTTCATGCATTTAATGATTTATTTTGAGCTAAAATGACCCTGAATTGAAAAACACTGCAAATGAACTCTAAAATGGTTGAAAGTTGGCATGGTATCATAATTTCACCCACATAGCATGTGCTAAAAAGTTGAGAGGGTTACAGGAAAAACTGGATGCACTTCGTGTACAAACTGGACAATCTCTTTCGAAGTATCAGGGTTTCGAACGAAAACTCGTCTATTACAAAGGGATTTCAATTTTTTAAACATATTTTAACTCAAGACTTTTTCTGCATTCAATATGCACCATTCAAAGCCACATCATCACTTTTCAACCCTTTTCTGACTTCATTTGCTAGTTTTCATGCATTTCATGATTTATTTTGAGCTAAAATGACCCTGAATTGAAAAGCACTGCAAATGAACTCTGAAATGGTTGAAAGTTGGCATGGTATCATAATTTCACCCACATAGCATGTGCTAAAGAGTTGAGAGGGTTACAGGAAAAACTGGATGCACTTCGTGTACAAACTGGACAATCTCTTTCGAAGTATCAGGGTTTCGGACGAAAACTCGTCTATTACAAAAGGATTTCATTTCTTCACATGTAACTGCAGTGATATTCTAGATGAAAGCCATCATCGGAATAGTTGTGGAGAGAAAGTCTTCACTTTTTCTTCGCGTGTGTCTGATACGTCTCCATCGTATCTACTTTTCCAAACTCTTTTGCCCTTGTTTTGGACTCTAATTTGCATGATTTGAATGGAACTAACCCGGACTGACGCTGTTTTCAGCAGAATTGCCTTGGTGTTATTTTTGTGCAGAAATAAAAGTTCTCAGATTGACCTGAAAATTTACGGAGAATATTTTTGGAATTAATAAAAAATATTGGCGAAAGAATAAAGCCAGGGGGTCCACCTGTTGGCCACAAGCCAGGAGGGCGCCCCCCCCCCCTCCTAGGGCCGACCTGATGGCTTGTGGGCCCCCCGTGGCTCCTCCGACCCTAATTCCAGCTCTATATATTCATATTCGGAGAGAAAAAAATCAAGAAGAAGAGTTCATCGCGTTTCACGATACGGAGCCGCCGCCACCTCCTGTTCTTCCACGGGAGGGCAGATCTGGGGTCCGTTTTGGGCTTCGGAGAGGGGAAATCGACGCCGTCGTCATCACCAACCATCCTTCATCACCAATTTCATGATGCTCTCCGCCGTTCGTGAGTAATTCCATCGTAGGCTTGCTGGACGGTGATGGGTTGGATGAGATTTACCATGTAATTGAGTTAGTTTTGTTAGGGTTTGATCCCTAGTATCCACTATGTTCTGAGATTGATGTTGCTATGACTTTGCTATGCTTAATGCTTGTCACTAGGGACCGAGTGCCATGATTTCAGATCTGAACCTATTATGTTTTCATGGATATATATGTGTTCTTGATCCTATCTTGCAAGTTGTAGACACCTATTACGAGTTATGATCCGCATCCCCCAGGGTGACAATAACTGGGATTCTTTCCGGTGATTACCGTAGTTTGAGGAGTTCATGTATTCGCTAGGTGCTAATGCTTTGGTCCGGTTCTCTATTAAAAGGAGGCCTTAATATCCCTTAGTTTCCATTAGGACCCCGCTGCCACGGGAGGGTAGGACAAAAGATGTCATGCAAGTTCTTTTCCATAAGCACGTATGACTATATATGGAATACATGCCTACATTACATTGATGAATTGGAGCTAGTTCTGTGTCACCCTATGTTATAACCGTTGCATGATGAATGCCATCCGACATAATTATCCATCACTGATCCATTGCCTACGAGCTTTTCACATATTGATCTTTGCTAAGTTACTTTTCCGTTGCTACTGTTACAATCACTACAAAACTGCTACTGTCGCGTTTGCCATCGTTACCGTTACTTCCATACTACTTTGCTACTAAATACTTTGCTACAGATATTAAGTCTTTCAGGTGTGGTTGAATTGACAACTCAGCTGCTAATACTCGAGAATATTCTTTGGCTCCCCTTGTGTCGAATCAATAAATTTGGGTTGAATACTCTACCCTCGAAAACTGTTGCGATCCCCTATACTTGTGGGTTATCAGTGTCCTGTTTGATCTTTATGATAAATCTTTTACCATGGACCTACAAGATTTTAATGATGCATGCAAAATTCCACAATAGGGCAGTTATATTAAGCCGCGCAAAACTGAATATACCGATTTTCTTGCTAGCATCAGTGTGGGAGAAACTAGGAACATTAGACAGGCTACCATAGGGAGCATTCACTTTCCTGGCATACACTATTTCGCTCTCTTTATAGGTAGATGTATTAACGGTAAACATGAACATAGCCACCTTTGTGCATCAGATCTTAGCGTCCTCAAGTGTGCGGTAATGAATGATAGACGTTATAATCTGGGGGCCAATTTTGCCAGGAGGCTACATTTGAACGCCAAAGAAGGAGATTTCTTTGGCGGGATTTATGCCACCCATTTAGCTAATTATCTTGGGGTATCCATAAGGGGAAATGATATTGAGTTACCACCTGCTTTTCTTGATTATGAGGCTATGGTGCGCTACCAGTTTCTTGAGAGGAACGAACAGTCCTTCCTGTACCGACTAATTTTTTATAGACAGCGTGCTGTCCATATTACCCTTCCTGCTCCTGCCTTCTTTAATTCAGGAAAAACGAAGACACTTTATAACCAGAGAAGAGGCAAACGAGTACGAGAGAGAGGCGGAAGCCGCTCGCCTCCGCGCTGCAGCCGTTCAGGCAGTAGCTACCACAGCCCAGTACAACCCCAATTATGACTTTGGATATTATCCGGGCCAGCCATGGCACTAGACCAACTTAGGCCAAAGACCTAAGCTTGGGGGAGTACGTATTTCTCACCGACATTACATTCATGTTCACACACTCATTCGAGTAGTCGGTGCTTATGCTTTTTCATTGTATCATCCAGGGCATTTTATTTCTTCTTTCCGCTTTCTTCTTGTGTGTTTAATTAACCTTGAGAAAAATCCAAAAAAAATTAGTTCTAGCTTTACCTTTTAGTTTGTTTAGTTGTATCATTAAAAGAAAACCGAAAAAGATTTCTCGTTCTTCTTTTGCTTGTTGGGAGCTTTCCCGTGTAAATAGTTTTTCTCGTTCTTGTTTTGAAATTTCTTTCCTTTGGGTCGTAAGGAGAAGACCACAATGAAAATGTTGAGTGGCTCTCATATGCATTATTATTTATCTTACAGAGAGCCCATATTACCTTGCCTTCTCCTTTGAGTTATTGTTTGCAGATTCTAGCTTAGTCCAATGCACGTGCACTCTTATTATTATTCACACCGTTCGGTCGTGCAAGTGAAAGGCAATAATGACGATATATGATGAAGTGATTGAGATGGAGAAAAAGCTGGTATGAACTCGACCTATTTTGTTTTTGTAAATATAATTAGCTCATCATTCTGGATTCAGCTCATTATGGATGAAACATGTTTGCAATGACAATTAGAGATTATAGTTACTCATGCCATGCTTAATTAGCTAAGAGTGTATAATGGTTTGTCTTGAGTGCCAACATGCATTTTAAAATGGTTGTGATGTAGTATGATAGAATGGTATCCTCCTCTGAATGATTCAAGTGGCTTGACTTGGCATATGTTCACGCATGTATTTGAAACAAAATCAACATAGCCTCCACGATATTTATGTTCATGGTGATTTATATCCTACTCATGCTTGCATTCAATGTTGGTTAATTTCAATGCATGTTTATGACAGTTGTCGCTCTCTAGTTGGTCGCTTCCCAGTCTCTTGCTAGCCTTCACCTGTACTAAGCGGGAATACTGCTTGTGCATCCATTTCCATAAAACCAAAGTTGTTCCATGTGAGTCCACCATACCTACCTATATGCGGTATTTACCTGCCGTTCCAAGTAAATTTGCATGTGCCAAACTCTAAACCTTCAAATAATATTCTGTTTTGTATTCCCGAATCACTCATGTAGTGACTAGGGGTTGTCAGTATCTTCCATGCTAGGTGGGTTATTCTCACGATATGTGTTGATTCACTATCATTCACGAGAAAGTGGCTGGTATTCGGGATGCCCAGTTCCATGCTCAAAAATCAAATCAAAATATAATGAAACAAAACTCCCCCAGGATTGTTGTTTGTATGGACGGTACCCGTGGATTCGGCTTGCCGTGGAGTGTGATTGATTGGTGGAGGGGGAGTAAAAACTTTACTATTCTGTTTGGGAACCGCCTATAATGTATCTAGCATGGAAGATACCGAGATCTCTCAGTTGTTATGTTGACAATGAAAGCATACTGCTCAAAATTATTATTCATCCCTATTTTAAAAACTCGAGCTCTGGCACCTCTGCGAATCAATGCTTCCCTCTGCGAAGGGCCTATCTATTTTACTTTATTGTTGAGTCATCCTCCTCTTATAAAAAGCACCAGTTAGAGAGCACCACCGTCATTTATATGCTTTGTTATTAATTGATATTGAGTATGACTGTGACTGGATCTCTTTTACCATGAATTACAATGTCTAGTCAGTCCTTGTTCTTCAGAGGTGCTCTGCATTTATGTTTTGCGGTCTCAGAAAGGGCTAGCGAGATACCATTATATCATATTGTATCATGATTGTTTTGATAAAATTGTTGTCATCCGGGATTTATTATTATTGCTCGCTAGTTGATTATGCCATTGATATGAGTAAATGTGAGACCTAAATGTTATTGTGGATGTGGTTAGTCTATAATCTTTGTTGAAAATCTAAACATCAATTAGACATATTTACAACAACAAGATCAAACAGAGTTTGTAAAAGTTTTTCTTTGTCACTTTCAGTTTGTGAACTGAATTGCTTGAGGACAAGCAATGGGTTAAGCTTGGGGGAGTTGATATGTCTCCATCGTATCTAATTTTCCAAACTCTTTTGCCCTTGTTTTGGACTCTAATTTGCATTATTTGAATGGAACTAACCCGGACTGACGCTGTTTTCAGCAGAATTGCCTTGGTGTTATTTTTGTGCAGAAATAAAAGTTCTCGGATTGACCTGAAAATTTACGGAGAATATTTTTGGAATTAATAAAAAATATTGGCGAAAGAATCAAGCCAGGGGGGTCCACCTATTGGCCACAAGCTAGGAGGGCGCCCCCCCCTAGGGCGCGCCCTGATGGCTTGTGGGCCCCCCCGTGGCTCCTCCGACCCTAATTCCAGCTCTATATATTCATATTCGGAGAGAAAAAAATCAAGGAGAAGAGTTCATCGTTTCACGATACGGAGCCGCCGCCACCTCCTGTTCTTCCTCGGGAGGGCAGGTTTGGGGTCCGTTTTGGGCTCCGGAGAGGGGAAATCGACGCCGTCGTCATCACCGACCATCCTTCATCACCAATTTCATGATGCTCTCCGCCGTTCGTGAGTAATTCCATCGTAGGCTTGTTGGACGGTGATGGGTTGGATGAGATTTACCATGTAATCGAGTTAGTTTTGTTAGGGTTTGATCCCTAGTATCCACTATGTTTTGAGGTTGATGTTGCTATGACTTTGCTATGCTTAATGCTTGTCACTAGGGCCCGAGTGCCATGATTTCAGATCTGAACCTATTATGTTTTCATGGATATATATGTGTTCTTGATCCTATCTTGCAAGTTGTAGACACCTATTACGAGTTATGATCCGCATCCCCCAGGGTGACAATAACTGGGATTCTTTCCGGTGATTACCGTAGTTTGAGGAGTTCATGTATTCACTAAGTGCTAATGCTTTGGTCCGGTTCTCTATTAAAAGGAGGCCTTAATATCCCTTAGTTTCCATTAGGACCCCGCTGCCACGGGAGGGTAGGACAAAAGATGTCATGCAAGTTCTTTTCCATAAGCACGTATGACTATATATGGAATACATGCCTACATTACATTGATGAATTGGAGCTAGTTCTGTGTCACCCTATGTTATAACCGTTGCATGATGAATGCCATCCGACATAATTATCCATCACTGATCCATTGCCTACGAGCTTTTCACATATTGATCTTTGCTAAGTTACTTTTCCGTTGCTATTGTTACAATCACTACAAAACTGATATTGTCACGTTTGCCATCGTTACCGTTACTTCCATACTACTTTGCTACTAAATACTTTGCTGCAGATATTAAGTCTTTCAGGTGTGGTTGAATTGACAACTCAGCTGCTAATACTCGAGAATATTCTTTGGCTCCCCTTGTGTCGAATCAATAAATTTGGGTTGAATACTCTACCCTCGAAAACTTTTGCGATCCCCTATACTTGTGGGTTATTAGTGTCCCTTGCTTATTGCGCCGTAACCATGGATAATCTTCATCGTTTAACAAGATGCTTGGGTCAGCCTTCACTTTGAAGGGAGGAATTTCATGAAACTTTTCATAATTATTCAGACATGTCTATCTCGCCCTCCACTCCCACGATGTTTCTTTTCCCTGAAAGAACTATGTTTCGTTTTGGCTCATCGTTTGATGTATCCGCTTCCTTATCTTTTTTTTTCTCGGTTTGGTAGACATGTCCTTCACATAGAAAACCTGCGCCACATCATTGGCTAGGACGAATGGTTCCTCTGTGTACCCAAGATTGTTGAGATCCATTGTTGTCATTCCGTACTGCGGGTCTAACTGTACGCCGCCTCCTGACAGATTGGCCCATTTGCACCGAAACAAAGGGACCTTAAATTCATGTCCATAGTCAAGTTCCCATATCTCCTCTATGTAACCATCATATGTGTCCTTTGCCCTATTAGTGATTGCTGCATCAAAGCGGACACCACTGTTTTGGTTGGTGCTCTTTTTATCTTGGGCGATCGTGTAAAATGTATTACCATTTATCTCGTACCCTTGGTAAGTCAATACAGTCGAAGATGGTGTCCTGGCCAACAAGTACAGGTCATCTGCAACAGTGTTGTTACGCATGAGATGCATTTGCAACCAACCGCCGAAAGTCCCGATGTGTTCACGTGTAATCCAGTCGTCAGACTGCTCCGGGTGTGTCCAGCGTAGAATATTCTTGTGTTCATTCATATATGGGGCCACCAAGGTAGAATTCTGTAGAACTATGTAGTGTGCTTGCTCCCAAGAATGCCCGTCCCTACATATTATTGATTTCGCTCCTAGCGTGCCTTTTCCACTCAGTCTCCCCTCATACCGTGATTTAGGGACACCAATCGGCTGAAGGTCAGGAAAAAAGTCAACACAAAACCCAATGACCTCCTCTTTTTGATGGCCCGTGGATATGCTTCCTTCTGGCCTAGCATGATTACGAACATATTTCTTCAAGACTCCCATGAACCTCTCAAAGGGGAACATATTGTGTAGAAATACAGGACCCAGAATGGCAATCTCGTCGACTAGATGAACTAGGACGTGAGTCATGATATTGAACAAGGATGGTGGGAACACCAACTCGAAGCTGACAAGACATTGCACCAAATCATTCCGTAACATTGGTAGGATTTCTGGATCGATTACCTTCTGAGAGATTGCATTGAGGAATGCACATAGCTTCACAATGGCTAATCGAACGTTTTCCGGTAGAAGCCCCCTCAATGCAACCGGAAGCAGTTGCGTCATAATCACGTGGCAGTCATGAGACTTTAGGTTCTGGAATTTTTTTCTCTGCCATGTTTATTATTCCCTTTATATTCGACAAGAAGCCAGACGGGACCTTCATACTGAGCAGGCATTCAAAGAAGATTTCCTTCTCCGCTTTGGTTAGAGCGTAGCTGGCAGGACCTTGATACTGCTTTGGATGCATGCCGTCTTTTTCGTTCACACGTTGCTGGTCCTCCCGTGCCTCCGATGTATCTTTTTTCTTCCCATACACGCCCAAGAAGCCTAGCACGTTCACGCAAACATTCTTCGTCACGTGCGTCACGTCGATTGCAGAGCGGACCTCTAGGTCTTTCCAATAGGGTAGGTCCCAAAATATAGATTTCTTCTTCCACATGGGTGCGTGTCCCTCAGCGTCATTCGGAACAGATTGTCTGCTAGGACCCTTTCCAAAGATTACATGTAAATCCTTGACCATATCAAGTATGTCATCACCAGTACGGAGGACAGGCTTCTTTCGGTGATCTGCCTCACCTTTGAAATGCTTGCCTTTCTTTCTTAAGGCATGCTTGGTCGGAAGAAATCGACGATGTCCCAGGTACACATTCTTCTTGCATTTGTCCAAATATATACTTTGGGTATCATCTAAACAGTGCGTGCATGCGTTGTATCCCTTGTTTGTCTGTCCTTAAAGGTTACTAAGAGCAGGCCAATCATTGATGGTTACAAACAGCAACGCTCGTAGGTCAAATTCCTCTTGTTTATGCTCATCCCACACACGTACACCTTTTCCATTCCACGGCTGTAAAAGCTCTTCGACTAATGGCCTTAGGTACACATCAATGTCGTTGCCGGGTTGCTTAGGGCCTTGGATGAGCACTGGCATCATAATGAACTTCTGCTTCATGCACAACCAAGGAGGAAGGTTATAGATACATAGAGTCACGGGCCATGTGCTATGATTGCTGCTCTGCTCCCCAAAAGGATTAATGCCATCTGCACTTAAACCAAACCATGCGTTCCTTGCGTCACCTGCAAAGTCCTCCCACTTTCTCTCGATTTTTCTCCACTGCGACCCGTCAGCGGGTGCTCTCAACTTCCCGTCTTTCTTACGGTCTTCTTTGTGCCATCGCAACAACTTGGCATGCTCTTTGTTTCTGAACAGACGTTTCAACCGTGGTATTATAGGAGCATACCACATCACCTTGGCAGGAACCCTCTTCCTAGGGCGCTCGCCCTCAACATCACCAGGGTCATCTCGTCTGATCTTATACCGCAATGCATTGCATACCGGGCATGCGTTCAATTCCTTGTACTCACCGCGGTAGAGGCCGCAGTCATTAGGGCATGCATGTATCTTATGCACCTCTAATCCTAGAGGGCAGAGAACCTTCTTTGCTCCATACGTAGTGTCAGGCAATTCGTTATCCTTTGGAAGCTTATTCTTCATTATTTTCAGTAACTTTTCAAATCCCTTGTCAGATAAACCATTCTCTGCCTTCCATTGCAGCAATTCCAGTGTGGTACCGAGCTTTGTGTTGCCATCTTCGCACTTTGGATACAACCCTTTTTTGTGATCCTCTAACATGCGATCGAACTTCAACTTCTCCCTTTCACTTTCGCATTCTCTCTGTGCATCAACAATGACCCGGCGAAGATCATCATCGGGCACATCGTCTGGTGCCTCTTGATCTTCAGCCTCCCCTATTGCAGTATCACCGTATTCAGGGTACATAGGACGATAGCTGTCATCATCCTCTTCTTCTTCGTTGTCTTCCATCATAACCCCTCTTTCTCCGTGCTTGGTTCAAACATTATAGTGTGGCATGAAACCCTTCTCAAGCAGGTGGAAGTGAAGGGTTTTAGAGTTGGAGTAATCCTTCGTATTCTCACAGACAGTACATGGACAATACATAAAACCATTCTACTTGTTTGCCTCAGCCACTTCGAGAAATTTATGCAGGCCCTCAATGTACTCGGAGGTGCGTCGGTCACCGTACATCCATTGCCGGTTCATCTGCGTGCATTATATAATTAAATGTATCAAAAACCATTACAGAACATCATGAATAGAGAAGTGATCAAATTAATACAAGTTCATCATCACATTAAAACCAAAGTACAGTAGTGATCAAATGTTATTACTGAAAAAATAAATACATACAGTTCATACATAGTTCTCATAGAACAACATACAAGTAAGAAAATTATACAAGTATCTATCTAAATCATACAAGTAAGAATTTTTTTTTTCTTTTAAAAAGAAGATAAGAACAAGAGGCTCACCACGGTGGTGCCGGCGACGAGATCGGCGCGGGCGATCGACGGCGGTGAGGACGGGGACGGGGACGGCATCCTACACATGTGCAGACTCTAAGAAGTTAATTTTAGCTCTAATTGTAAGTCTAAATCAAAAGAACTCCCACATACACTCCTCCACTAAAACCCACAAACCACACTCTACTTCTAGAGCATTTGAAATGAGCTAAACTAGCAGTGAGAGATAAAACGATGAAGAAGTTAACCTTTTAGAACACTTGTGTAGTTGGTGCACCGCCAAACCTAAACAAATCTTAGGGAAAATGTAGCTTGGAGGTCGAGCTTGGAGAGGAGAAAACTTAAGTGTGGCTGCGGCATTTCATCGAACACCTCATGTGCATAGGAGGTGAGAACAGAGAGCAACACACCTCCCAAACGCCGGCCGGCCAAAAAACAGAGGAGTGAGCGGGCAGGGGCGAGCATATATATAGGCGTTGTATAAGTCCCGGTTGGTGGCTAGCACCGGGACTAAAGGTGCCTCTTTAGTCCCGGTTCCAGCCACCAACCGGGACTAAAGGGACTGGGCCAGGAGCGAGGCCCTTTAGTCCCGGTTCGTGTCTGGAACCGGGACTAAAGGGGTCAGACGAACCGAGACTGGTTCCTACCGAGGCCCGGCCGGCGCTCTGGCCTCATGAACCGGGACTGATGCACCCATTAGTCCCGGTTCGTAACACGACCGGGACTAATGCAATATTCTGGCCCGTTTCAAAGCCCTGTTTTCTACTAGTGTATCATGAGCGAGGTTGTCCTTTTTCAGGACCGCACATCGATCAAGATACCATATAAGAATTTTAACCTGCAATGGGATCTTTGATTTCAAGGAGTTGAGGGGGTCATTGCTTTCTCATCCACCCTCCTCATGCCTCGTGCTACTCAGTCAATTAGGCCATCCATATATATGCATCTCCATACAACCTTAATATCAGCATAGGTAGTTGAATGTTTGTGGTATTCAGTTTGTTATATGCAATGGAGACACAAATAAAAGAGATAATGAGTTAGAAATGCAAAGATGATGTGGATGTTATTGATGGTTTTGGTAGTTAAAAAGACTTTGTCCATCAAACTAATATTAGAGTGCATCGGGAGGTAGATGCTTAGCCAACATGTTTGATCTCTAACTTGTCACCCTGATGTTTACACAATGTTAAGCCTTTAGATTTTTTCCGAGCCATGATAGATTTTAAGAACATGGCTTCTCCCAGTAACATTATGCTCCCAATGTTCAATGTCTCCCCATTATAGCCCCTTCTGGTTGTCCTCAGTGGAACTTACATCCCTAACCGATATGTCTGGTAGTGTTCATGCATGTGTGGTAGCCGTGATTAATTTGAGCATTCATTGGACTTCATGGAACAAGGTGCTTCCCAAGAAACAATCGGCAACATGATATGATTATGATTAATGACCTAGCTACATATTGTACTTACTTGCGAAGGGGAATCCAAAATTGTACAGTATTCATCGTTCCCACATGACTAGTTACGTTTAGCACCACCAATCACCATACAACAAATCTTGGTATAACTACACGTACATATAGGTATAGTACTACTTCGTCATATGCCGTCATTGCAGTCCTCTCTCTATATATATATTTGACAATCGATTGGTAGAAACAAGTTACAAAGAAGAGAGCTATGTGATGGAAGTGTTCATGGTATGTACCAACTTATTAGAACACAACGAAGAGTTTTAAGAATCGGCACCGGGACGAACAAATGAATTAGGCCTGGACCCAGTGACGAGCTTCTGAATTAGCATTTTTTTTTTCTATAAGCATCAAGTGAAAACAAGCCGGAGAACAATGTCCATAGCAACATTGTGTGATACAGTTCACAAAACCCAGATCAGCAGATAAACAAGATCAGAGACCTACACATGAAGAAATTTTTAGGAAATGTGATAAGCATCACCATCTGCTCTACCCGACTACACAGTCGTCAACTCTGAAGAGAGTACTTGAGTGTACATATGAACAATAAACTGCAAGTCCTGATGATAATATTTCCCAACAAACTGAAACAAGTCCATGACAATGATTGCGTGGGCAGAGGGAAGTAGATGATCTCCTCAGCTCATTGCCTTGCCGGTGACCCTTCCCAGCAGCCTTCTCTTCCAAGACATCCTTCAGCCCTTCCTGATAGACATCCTTCAACTCTGGACCGATGTCCCTGACCCAGGAAGCCCCATACTGCCTAGTTGCCTCCTCTGAGTATACACCATTTTTCTTTTAGTGTGAGCTTAGGGCGCCTCTTGGTACCCGGAGGGTCAGGCAGAGAACACGGGAAGGCGATTTCTTAAGATCATACCTCACATAATTTGTACAACTTCCGGCAAACAACTCTAAACTTCATTCTGACTGCTACTGCAACAGCTTGTTTATGCGGTTCAACGATAGATTAACCTGTTCCATGGTAAAGCACAAGAGAGTAAAAGGTCAAATGAAGCGAAGTACTAAGACCATATGTTTTGCTCGAGCCTGTATTGTGAATGTGACAAGAACAAATCATTTCTAATACTAAAAAGGTTTGAAAAAAACAGAACAATCTACAAACACCTGGGTGCTGATGTTCATCTCAGAAGCATTTAACCAAACACCTTCTGTGCACAAAGAATCTACAGTACAGCAATTGATCATATTTTGCAAGCGTTGATACGAAGTTGATGATTGGTTGGGCTGTGATGGAAAATAAGAAGCCACTGTCTGTTTTGCTCATCTTCAGCAAGCAGGCAACAAGCATTCAATCAGGTTACCGAATTTGTGGTGTCAAAAGGATTTGCAAGATGGGAATGCAGAGTTACCTTTTTTTTGTAGCACAACAATATAAGTCCTGAATGTTCACAATAATATAATACATGAAGTACAGTGCATACAATTCACATTGCTTCTCTTCTTTTGCCCACTACCACTGTGCTCCACCAAGTCTCAACCAAACAAAAGGAACCAGTAGACGAATGCAAAGGAATGCTAAGAGTCAACAATGAATCAATCGATAAAGGTAAGAGTTATCCTCTGTTCTCAACCGCGAAAATCAGAAATTGTGATGGATCAGAATTTGGATGCTTGCCGGATGTGTGTGCCCTTAGCCCGTGCCTAGCGCCAGAGGAAGAGGGACGGGATCGTCTTCAGGTTGGGTACCGGCCGGCCTGGGCGCTGGGGAGGGAGATGTGGCGGAGCAACCCCGGCACTCGGCTCCGACTGCGGCCTTGCGCAGTTCTGGCCGAGTATTTTCTTTAGCACAATTTTAGTTCAAACCTTTTTTGTAAATCGAATTCTACTCAAGCGTGTATCCACAGTTCCTGCGTTCCTGGATTTACACTACTCCAGCTAAGATTGTTAAACCAGCTTTAAGTGACCATCACAAGAAAATGTACACAACCGTACCAACTCTACCATTTTTACTGTGACATGAGTTTTGGTAAACAAACCAACTGGGTGAGGCAAGCCCCAACTGGATGCCAAGTATCACAAGATAGGTGTCAGAGTCAGATCGTTCTGTCTGAATTCCCATGGTGCTCTGCTCTGTTAACTGAAGAATGCATGTCACTTCTCACACGAGTTCAGCTCAGAGAGTTCAAAGCTCTGCTTAGTTTCAGAAAAAACATTTTAGCCAGCGTATATGCAAACATCAAATAAATCCCTGAATGAAGACAGTGTATATATTTATCAGCTAATATTCAGTGGACACGTCTAGGGAGCGGCCGGCTGCTCCCTAGCGGTCCAGAGTGGCCTACTTATATGGAAAGTGTTAATCCCTACCGCATACTAAAAAGGGCAAAATTACTGTAATCCAAAAGTGCTAAAAAGGACACTGCTAATTAATCATCCTATGTGGTCTCTTCGCACGTGATGGATACTTGCATGCCGCTGCATTAATGTTCCTCATGTTCTCCGTTGTGCATTAATTTTTTGTTTTCAAAATTATAAAAGCCATATCTTCTAAACCACGTGTCGGAATTCAGATCCGTTTTCACCGTTGAAACCCTCGTGACGTGTTCTTCAAAAGTAGATCCCGTATGGGGATGTTTCGACGAACTTCTTTGTGTGCAATTTAGTCTCTGTTTGGTGCAACTGTCTAGCAGTCGATGTGCAATTAGCTCATAGTCGATGTGCAACTTTCTCCCTACTCGTAGATGTGCAGTTTTGACTGATGCAAACAAGTGTATATGCAGTTAATACCGGTATATGTGTGTGCAACTAGACTACATTGCCACGCCAGCTGAGCTTATGTGCGTGTAACTAGTCCTGCCAACTGAACATCAATGTCTATGCAAGTATGCTATATTGCCGTGCCAACTGAGCATATGTATGTGCCAATAGTCATGCCAACTAAATATCAATTTGTGTGCAACTAGACTACATTGCCGCGCCGACTGAGCATATGTGTGTGTAACTAGTCATGCCAACTAAACATCAATGTGTGTGCAACTAGACTACATTACCACGTTGATTGTGCATATGTGTGTGCAACTAGTCATGCCAACTAAACATCAATATGTGTGCAACTAGACTACATTGTCGCGCCAACTGAGCATATTTGTGTGTAACTAGTCCTGCCAACTAAATATCAATGTGTGTGCAACTAGACTATATTGCCGCGTTAATTGCGCATATGTGTGTGCAACTAGTGTCCTGCCAACTAAACATCAATGTGTGTGCAACTAGACTACATTGCCACGCCAACTAAGCATATGTGTGTGCAACTAGTCTTCCTGCCAACTAAACATCAATGTATGTGCAACTAGACTACATTACAAGCCAACTAAACATCAATGTGTGTGCAACTAGACTACATTACAAGCCAATTGAGCACAAAGTAGCAGAATATAGTTGTCATGGAGTCGGGACACCACAAGCATCCTACCCTCTTCTCCTAGTACTATTCTTCACAAAGGTACACTAGTAAAGCAACACAACCAGTTGTTGAATAGAAAAGAACTCCATTTTCCATCCGCCGTCGTCTTCGTCTTACTCCAGATCGAGGACGAGCTCCTTTTCTCCTGCTGTGTATGTGCTTCCTCCGACCGCTTCACCTAGATCCAAACATGTGCTTCCTCATCTCCCAGCCACTGCAGTGACGCCTAGACCTCACGGTGGCCGTTGATCACTTCCCTGCTCCGTCCAGAGCTCGCTTCGTCCTCTACCCAGCCTCAATAGATCAGGCACGGGTGGGTACGCCGGCCACCGGATCCGTTACGTACGCGAGAGGCGGCGCCCGATCTAGCCGACTAGCGCGGCGCCCGTCCCTAACTTACAGCGGCCAGCGCGAGAGAAGCGGAGGCGGCGGTGGCGGCTCGAGGTGTGGCGGACGTGGCCGACGCGAGGAGGATGGGGATGAAGGGTGTGGCAGCGTAGATAGCGACAAACGCCAGCCATTCAACGGTTGGGAGCACCCGACCAGGTACCACCGGGCGGACTAGTGCTGCGATTTGGGGGCGGGATCGAGCAGCCAGGAGCTGGCCGCTCATTCTCTCCAAATAGTGCGTAAGCACTTTTTAGATTTTAGGATATTCAGTCCTTTAGCTGATCTTTTTTAGTTACGTTTCACTGTCTATTCCCATGAACCTGTCATCAGTACTGAAAGTTTTGGGATGGGTAGTTGGGTGTCGGTACCGACTAATCTTTTACATGTCGTTTGAGTGTTTTAACACAAACATTGTTTACTATGCATGCCCAAGTATGTAAAGCATGAAGAAATGCTTAAAGAAATATGGTGAAATTTATGTGTTTGAGTGTGTATTGATTAGAAAAGATGCCCACCAAGAACCATAAATAGATAGCATAAAGATAACTTTGTCAGGATTAGGGTTAAGGTAGTCATATGTTCTCAGAATTATTTCAGTTATCTTTCTTCAGTCCTCAGTTTCTTCAGTCATGTTAGTTGTTTCAGTGGTAGTTGTGAGTTCAGTTTTGGGCAATAGTTGCACACTATTGATCTCACTCAGTGGTAGTTTATTCCTTTTAAGTCATCTTTCTTCAGTCTGTAGTAAATGTTTCATCTCGGTATTCAATATTTTACTTTTCAGTGATTCTTGAGTCATCTTACTATTCAACCACCTTTGAGTCTTGTTTATTCAGTCCTCTTCTCTATCTATCTTCAGTTTTTTCAGTGTCGAGTTCTTCAAGTTTTCTATCCAGTTATTTTTCGCTCCGTCTTATATCTCTCACTTCAGTCTATTATTTCATTTGATTTCTTGTACTCGTAGCAATTCTCATTTCCTCATACTTAATTACTTATTCTTCAATCCTTTCTTTTTCAATGACTTACCACTCTTTCGGTCTTTCGCCCTTGTCATTTAATTTCTGTCAGTCTTGTCATTTGGTCATTCTTTTCTTATACTAGTGTAGTAAGTTTGAGTGGTGTAGTTTTTGAATTTTGGTTTGCCTTGTCAACTGTCAGAGCGAGGTCATTCTCAGTTCCTGAAATTTCCTTTCAGTCTTACTCCATTGTTTAATTGAGCAGTTCAAAGTTTTTTTTCGAGGGTACGCCAATGGCGTACCATAGCTTTATAGGAGAGGACGTTCTTTAGGAACAACCGGAACCATTCCATATTATTTCGTTGGAAAAAGAAGAACCGATGGATATTGTAGAAGCTAGGTGTCGACCATTGCTGACTTTTGATTGATAAAGCAGCAAGTATTAGGGTACCACAATAGTGCAAAGACACAATACTAGAGAGCGAGTTGCATCAATATCTGAGGAGATCATCAAAGTTCAGTTCGACTAGTGTATCTGTGTATGCATGTCGCCTTCTGACATCAGCTGAACACTGCAATAACTATTCTTGATGATTTATAGGAGTATGAGATAAGATTGTTCCACCAGCTTTAAGTGACCATCTCAAGAAAATGTCCACAACCATACCAACGGTACCACTTTTACAATGACATGAGTTATGGTAAACAAACCAACTGGGTGAAGCAAACCTCAACATGAAAACACTACATGCGTTCATATTTCCAAACTCGCCACAACTCCAGTACTCTTTTGTCACCTTCCCTTCCTTATATGTTCTTTACCATGAAATTTTTCAAAAATCAAACTCTCCTGAAGCCTTGCTGAATAGAACATCTCTGCCATTCAGATGCATGATTCCATCCTTCAAAGCGCACTTCCAGCGATTCTTTGTCCTTGTTATCTTGTCAAATTGTGCAAGGACAAGGTGCTGCGTGTCATCATAGTCATCTGTCTCGTCATCGTCGTCGTCATCTTCGTTAAGAGGAGGTTCATCATCATCACCACCCGCCGCCGTATCGTTTCGTGGCTCTGGTGTTGCAACAGCAGGTGTCGGAGTTCGATATTCTGAAGACTCCCCAAGGGTATTGTAGTCTTCGGCTGGAACTCCTGGGAAGAAAACCTGGTCTGCACATCCATCCTGTTGTGGCACAAATGAAGCAGAAGGGTATTCATCCCTCTTCCGTTTTCCGGAAGACATCATCAGAAAATCCTTGGTCATCGGCATCATCCGGTCTGGGATCTCACGGCTCTCCTCATAAGCAAAAGCAAGGTTCACATCAACCCCCAGTGGTCTCTGATTCATCCAGGGCGATGGAGGTTGCATGTAAGGGCTTGGGCGGCCAGTTTTTGGATCAGCCCCGTTTCTCATGTCACTGATCGGCGATGGGGCATAGTCCCACGGCCACGTATCAACCCCAGCTGGGAGTGGGGTCTGGATCGGGGTCGGAGGGAACAGCATGTCGGCGGTTGGGGTGGCGTACTCCTCGGACGTGGCCTCGTAGGGCACGTTGAGGTCGTGCACGGGTGGAGTCGCGCCGGCAACAGCGGACGCTCCGGCGGGGGCAGCCCTGTTGCGGTCGATGTTCCCCGAGATTGCGCCGCAGTGCAGCAGCTTCGTCTCCCAGAGAGCCTGGAGCTCGTTGAGGACCGCATCGCCAACGCCGTCGGCGATGAAGTCCTTACGAACCTTGGCGACGACGTAGTCGATGACGGAGATGTAGACATTGCCGCTGGCCATGGCGTTGGAGGGCGAGGTGCCTAGGGTTAGGGTTTGCGTGGGAGGAAGCGGCGGCGAGGCGGGTTGTATCTCGGAGAGGGGAAACTGGGAGGACGAGGAGGGGGAACTGAGATATATATAGGGGGGATACCGACCGAATCAGACTTCGTTCGCCACGCTAACTTCTCTAATCTCCAGTTCGAGCCTCCAATTGGGCCCAAAAAACCCCAGTTTTCTTGGACGCCTCTACGGAGACTTAAAAACTCGTGTTTGGACCTCGTCTTAAATATTTGAACACAAATACAAAAAAATGCCCGTGACGTGCAAAAAACGGAAAAATACAATATGTCAAACCATAAAAATTCAAAAAAAATCATAAAAAGAATAACAGGAAAAAAAATTGCCACATTACACACATTTACTAAACAACAGATGCCATGATTATTTATAACAAATGAAAATTTCAAGAAAAATCCAAATCGAGTTGAGCAAACTATTTTATTAATTTCCATGATGGTATTTTTTACAATGGCAAGTTTTACAGCAATCTGATTTCTGAAAGAAAAAACATGGCAAATATTTCCATAGTCTGTTTTTTCCATGAAAAAAATAAGGGTTTGCCACGGCAAAAAAATTGAAGAATTTCCCATGGACAAAAAATTGCCATGCTAACAGTAACGGATTAAAAGCTAACTTGATTACTTGCCCTGGTTCATTTTACCATTGCAAAAACAGAAGAAAATTCCCATGCTTTTGGTAATATATGATATTGCCAATGAAACAAACACATTGTACAAACATAAAACACAGAGTATATGATATTACCATGGCATATACGTTTGTCTGAATGATTTTCCATGTCGAATACAAAACCAAATTTCTCTGTAGGATCAAACACACCACTCGCATTTCGGTCTTATAAAAAGAGAAGGGTTTAAGCAGAATTCTTAATTGGGATAACACAGTAGAATAGCGACAGCCAACACATGCAGGACACCGAGCAGTGTAGTTGACCTAGGCGATGAGGCATGTACCCCTGAAGAGCACCACGCCGCCTCCACCACGGCGCCGACGGCCAACTCATCATAGGCAATGAAGTCGAGCCCCACACCACTACTGTTGTTGCCCCTTCGGAGGCAAAGTTCACGGTTTTGACCCTTTTTGCTAACTTTAGCCCGATCTGACTCCGTTTGTGAAACTTTTTCGGATCTGACCCTTTTTCCTACCACCACCCACTGTGGCGGTAGGCATACACACCCTACCGCCACAGTCGAGTCAATGCAGACGTTGTCGTTTGACCCCGCTGATCCGACGATGCCATCTGCGTTGACCCGACCCCTACCGCCACTGCCTGTGGCGGTAGAGTGTGTATGCCTACCGCCACACAGCGGGTGGTGGTAGGAGAAAAGGGTCAGATCCGAAAAAATTTACAAACGGGGTCAGATCGGGCTAAACTATGTCAAAAGAGTCAAAACAGTGAAATCGGCCCCCTCCGGCCCTGCAACCCCGTGCCTCTTCTGCCGTATTAGCCAGGGCACCCTTGTCGTCCCCTAGGACCAGCTTGTGCATCGTGCACAAA
Source organism: Elymus sibiricus (assembly GCA_039707655.1). Lineage (NCBI taxonomy): Eukaryota > Viridiplantae > Streptophyta > Magnoliopsida > Poales > Poaceae > Elymus > Elymus sibiricus. Next base: position 442,814,823 of record CM077671.1, read on the forward strand.
AATCAGACAAGAGCGGAGAGAACAAGTAGGGAGGAGAAGGTTAACGACCTCTAGGTGAGAAGAGATGGTACTTGCAGCCGACGACGACCCCCGGCAATGTAGCTGAATTGTTCAGGAACCAACCTTTCAATGGAAGTAGCCGTTGTGGGCGAGGCAAAACAGCTGGAGCAGGGGAGGAAGCAAACAATGGCGCCACCCTGAGCCGGAGGCCCTCGCGTCACTGTGGAAGTGCAGCACCATCTTACATCCTGCAACCCCTCATACGAATATCGGAAAGACAAAGGGAGCATCCGCCCCCGATGATGAGAACCCTCCATGGATCTCGCGAATGTCCATTGCTGTCTCTATGTTGCAGCCACTAGAGAGAAGAAGATGCAGTCGCCATATCGGCCGAGAGGATTTGAGAGATGGTGGAAGGGGAGAAAGTGAGTAGGTAGCGGCTACTCAATGGGTAAGGAGAGGCGTTCGGGCATAGAGGTGGTAGGCAGCGAACGCTCGTTATGGTTCGCACTAGGGAGGAAAGCCATCGAACGCATCAAGGTTGGTGCCTCATATCCGACGACAGAAAATGTGTTCACTTTAGATGTCTAAAAATCTGATGTCTCATTTTATTGATTCCGAAACTAATTAATCAAAATTACTCATAACACCCTGCCTTATCGCTTAATAGGTGGAACCTGTCGCACATTTGGCACCGTTTTAATGGATTGAACTTCTGATAGGGTCTTCCCCACTGACTCATGCGTAAAGCAAGGTAGCCTTGGCGTTGTTAGCTAAGGAAAGAACCTTGACGATGTTGCAATGTAAGTTTTGCTTCAACATATGTTCCATATTTCCTTAGACATCATGTAAGCCAGTGAGTGCATGTCGGGAAGGTGGCCAAGAAGTTGCTTATCCAGCATGGATGGCGGTTAAACCTTCGAAATGGCCTAAGTTTCATGTTGCTTTATAATGTATTTTTTGGTAGAGACTTTCATAGTCTATATGTGTTGTATCTTTGTCTTTCGTGGAAGATTCAATTTCTTATGCATATGCTGCCTCTGGAATGTTTTCAATTAGATTGCTCTTTGAGTAAATCTTATTTATTGTTCAATGAGAGCGAGTCGCAAGAAAATGTGTGCATGTTCATCCATTTCTCATTTTATTTGTTATTTATGTGTAGCTTGTCTACATGTTGGTGGTAGTGGGATGAAATATCCAAAGTCCTGCAAGCAAGAGATTCTAGTGAATGATTTGAGCGCCTACAACTTAACGGCAAGCATAAAATAAGCATGTATGCTTCTTGAAGGAGATGATCTAGTCTTGAGCTTCCTAAACCCAATATTAATTCTAGACAAAAAAGGGGGCAATTTGAGACGTGGCTCCCAACATTTTTGACTAATTTTCTTTCTTCCTACAATCTCTTGTGAACTTTGATTAGGTTTCTAGATGGCTAATATATAATCGATTGGACACGAAAAGCTATTGAATTTGTTGGATCCTAGTTTTTTTATCAATATTGTCAAGTTATCAGACTTTGGGATTAGCCCTAAAACCGAACATGACAACTTGACGATATTTTTTCCATCAATATTGTCAAGTTTCCAGAGGCGTTATTTCAAATATGGAGATGGCACTTCAAGCTGGCTTTACTAGTTGAACTCACCATCACGATTGGATAGTTTCATTGATGTTGTAGACAATATTCTTTCTTGTTATCACTAGCTTTTTCTTGTCTCTTCGTGCACTTTGCTAACTTGTAATAATATGGTTTTTTGCATCATTAAGATACATTCACTGGGGATGATAACAAAATTCTTCATCTTCCAAAAAAGTAAATATCTACACAAGAAAAGGAAACAAATACCAAATTAACTACTCTTATGTCTCTGTTTTGCTCATGAGTGTTGTATATACTAGATGATGCCCCGCATGTTGTTGTGGGAATGTTTTGCAATATATTCATTGAGAATTGGTTGTATGGAACATGAATATGTAGGTAATAACAAAAAAAATGATTTGTAGTGTTTGGTTATTGTATAATATAAATAGCAAAATAGTATGTAAATTCTCATGCATGTTTGCATGTTGAGGTGGCTTTTTATTATGCATGGTTGCATGTTGTGGTGGTCCTTTCTCCATGCATGTTGAATGTTTAGGTGGCATACTTGCATGTTGAGAGAAATATGTTAGTGGGGCTAGCTATTTAGATATAGAAGATGTTGAATGATGAGGACATACGTGCATGTTGAGAGAGATATGTTAGTGGGGGCTAGCTATTTAGATATAGAAGATTGCACGTGATCTCAAATTCAGAAAAGAGGAGCTGAGGGGGTCATTTATTTCTCATCCACCCTCCTCGTGTATACTTCATCAATTCAGTTATCCCTATATACATCTCCATACAACCTTAATCTCAGCATATATGTAGTTCAAAGATGATTTGGACATTATTGATGGTTTTGGTAGTAAAAAAACGGTGTCCTTCAAATCTAAGATTAAAGGGCATGGATATAGTCTCTTTCAAATACATCAGATCTAGAAGTTGTCATCCCGATGTTTGCACTTTGACAATCCTTCATAGTTTTGCCGCGTCGCAAGAGACTTCCACAACACGGCTTCTCCTAGCAACGATCAATTTCTGCACATTATAGCCCTCTGGATGTCCTCAATGCAACTTGCGTCTCCGACTGGTTTGAAGCATTCTAAATATTCTATTGTTGATTTGTTTTTGTTTGTTCACCAACCTACTGTTGAATATAGCTGCTTTACAACTGGGCTTATTGATTGGTGTACTGAAGAAGAAAAATAATCTTCTTATGCTCAAAGAAAAAAATACTTTCAAGAAATTAAATACGGGGTACTTGTCAAATTTATGCTAACATGTAAACATAGATGACACATTTGAACATATTTATTGGGTAAAATCGTCCATATGACCTGCCACGCGGTCACTTGGATGATCTTTAGTTTGGCGGATGTATGGAAAAGGTGTTAGAATAATTCGAGATGCATAGTCAATCATTTAAGGACCAAGCAATCACACGAGCCATCACATCAAGATTTGTTCATCTACATCCCCTGGGCATGACTACGGACGCTCCTTCCGGAAACATCATCACAATACTGCACCCCCCCCCCCCCCCCCCCCCCCCCCCTCCCCTCTGCGCATCTGTGCAATATGTTGGCATAGGTTACATCATGAGTTTACCCCCTCATTATATATGAGGCATGGATACAAAATGTTCTATTAGGACACAACTCCTACCTTATCTAGACACAATACAAATCAGAGTCCAACTATAATCTACGTTGTACAATACATTCAACACATTTCCAACAAAAGGCGTCTTAATCAAAGTGACCGGATTTGACCACAGTGATCCGTAAGCAAAGATCTTTATTGGACCGGTGGCATGAAGCATGCTCGCCGCAACAACAGAGTAGCCCACCCTGCTCACCGGCACGCTAGGCAGGGCAGCCTTACATGCCACGGCTGTTCTTGCGGATTTAAAAGACCACGACTCTTGATGACTGCTGATGTATCATCCATGCACGCACTGATTTGCACTGTCTTATTCTGAAACAGTTGCTCTGCTCCATGTGAGTGGTAGCTGGTGATGACCTTACGCGTTTATTAGCATTGGTGGAACAAGGTGCTCCCTGCAGAGAAATAGTCTGCAAATACGATAATGATTATGATTAATGACCTAGCTACCTACCCTACTTTCTTGCGAATTGGAATATTCCCAGTTTCCATAAAACTAGCTAGGCTAAACACTATCAACTACTCCCTCCGTCTCATAAGATAAAAGCGTTTTTTAGACTACACTAATGTAAAAAAATACTCTTATATTATGGGGCGGAGGGGTACTATACAACAAGTCTTAGTATAACTAGACGTACGTCTGGGTATAGTATTGCCATGTCATGTGCCATCATTACGGTCCTCTTTCTTCATATATATCTTCTATGATCGATTGGTAGCAACAAGTTATCAGAAGGAAACTATGTGATGGTAGTGTTCATGGTATGTACTAACTAGTAAACTACAAAGAATTTCAAGAATAGCAGACATCGGGATGGATTAGGCCGGGGCCGGGCCCATGGGTATGCGGACTGTGCGGCCCACGGATTGCCCATAGATTTTGGGGCCCCAATGTTTTATAAGGCCTATGTATATTTCTTCCAGTGCCCTTCCGAGGCAATCTGGTCGATCTATCGGCCGCTGAGATCTTGCACACCCCAAGTCGTCCCCCATCTCACCCACCACGGGCGAGCCTTTGGCGTGCTCTTCCAACCCCCGAGAGAATAGCAGAGCAGCAACGAGCCAACGATAAAATCGCATGAGAGGGATCAGATAACGGTGAGACTTGGGCGGAATCAGATTTGAACAACCATATAATATGATTACACGGGACCTCATTACGTTGAAGTCGAACCAAACACAAACCAACGTATTCGGGTCCCATCGTTATCGAGTTACGTTACGAAACGTCGAACCAAACACCTCCTAAATGCATGTATTAAGTACTGCTTTGTATTATGTTGGTGGATTTCAATGCGCTAGTCTAGTGATTTTGTTCACTTGCATATAAGACAACATGTTAATTCACAAATTAGGCGTGTCGCTCGAAATGAATTTGATTAATTTGGCAAATCACATGATCATTTCATCCAAATGAAATTTCTGCAAAAGACCCCATGGTCTAAAGTTAATCTAGATTCACAAGGATTATTTTCCATGAAGTTTTATTTATTGTGTGGTCATTCGCTTCCCTCGCCCCTCATATTTAAATCTTGGCTCCGCTCCTACACTTGAGAGCGAAACGGTCAAAGAAAATTAATTACGAGGATATCATTGAAGATTTCATTTTAAAAATACTAAAGAAATAATGGTGGTCAAGTAAATACCAGGAAACCTGGAGTTGAATAGGTATACGAGGATATCATTGAAGATTTCATTTTAAAAATAGTAAAGAAATAATGTTGGTCAAGTAAATACCAGGAAACCTGGAGTTGAATAGGTATGATTTTTTATATATCCAATTGTTATGTAAGACATTGTATCATATACATTATAATTGTTCGTTAGTTTATTTTATTATTATGGCCCCATTTTTCAGTTTCGCACAGGGCCACGGATTTTGCCGGCCCGACCCTGAATTAGGCCTAGGCGCAGGGACAAGCAACTCGTATGTTCTACCAGCTTAGGGGCCCTGCCAAATGTAATAAGCATCGCTCTGTTCGCTAGCTGAGCGGAAGTGCTCCGAAATTGGCAGGTCCGGCCAGGGACGGACCCACAAAGGACCAACTTGGGTCACTGGCCGGCTAGAAGACAGCGACGGACGGGAGGTGCGCGTGGCCCATCTACAAGCCCTCCGCTTGGACGAGCGAGTCTCTTTGTCTTCATTCGCAATCGCCGACCGATCTCGGCGTAACCACTTCTCTCCTCGAGGAAATTCCTTATATAACACTCTTTTAAATGTTGTTTCCCTATTTAGCACCGGATTTATTTTCTTCCTCATCTAACACCCAAGTGTAAATTTTGTTCCCTTTCTAACACTTCCGTTAGTTTTGTTAGCCTACACCGTTGAAACATGCATGTAGTGATGTCAGTTTTTGTTAGCTAGACGAAATTGCCCCTGCCCAACATGAGAAAAAGGAAAACGAGATAGACCGAACCGGCCATCTCTCTTCTCTCCCGACCCGCGCCTCTCATCCCCTTTCTCCCAACCCTAGAGGCGGCGGCGGTGCCGGCGGCGACGTCGACGGCGACCCCGGGTAATGGATGGCGGCCGCGCTGCGGATGGGAACGGCGCTGCGGAGGACGGCCAGGGAGCGACTGCGGAGGGGTCTGACCTCGCCGCTGCTGCGGAACCGGCGTTGGTGAGCGATGGCGATGGTGGTGCTGCGTAGGGGTCGGGCCAGCGGGCGACTTCGGCAGGTGGCGGTGTCTGGGCTGCAGCGGGCTCGGGTCCCTGCCGACGCCGGTGAACATATCCCTGATCCCCTGACTCCATCCGATGCCTTCCCCGTTGCAGCGGCCGCTGACAGCTCCGTACGCCGGGACCTTCATCGACCGCTGCTATAACTCACGAAGACAAGTCAGCGTCCTCCTCTCAGGAAAGGGCCTTGTCTCCAACAAGCTCGGTCACGCAGCCACCAACAAGCTTTTCCCTGTGAAAATCTAGATCAAAACTCTCTTTGAATTAGTCTGTTATATGCTGCAGTTAAGGAACAATGTTTGTAGTAGGAAGGATAGTGTAAATTGTGACCTGTTCTTATTTTCGGACTCCAGAGCTGCTTGTTCCTGGCCAACAACCTATTAGCAGGTAATGCTACTTGAATTGGAAACAGAGAAACACAACCATTTGTTCAGTAGTGTAAGGTTCATTCCTTTCTCATGTGCAAACTGAGAAACAAAACCATCTATATGAATTATGTTACATATAGATGCTTCATGCATGGCCGGTCTTGTATTACGTTTCATTTTCGAGATTACCATTTCTTGCATAACAATGGTGCCATTTGACAGCCCAGCAATGGTCACACCAAAAGAGAAAAAACTAATCCAGCTTCTGTAGGATAAAATTGGCTCATTCGTGTCGGTGATGATTGTACATATATCAAGACGATAAAAGTTATTGCTTCTGTAATAATGTGAATAATTTTGTCACAAGTTGCATGAGGGGTAAAATTGTCTTTTCAGGTGCCATTTAACACCGTTAGTAGTCAAAATGGACGGAAGTGTCACAGAGGGAACAAATTTTAGAATTGGTGTTACATAGGGAAGAAAAAGATTTCTAGTGTCAAATAGGGCAAAAAGTTTTAAGCCAGTGTTAAATAAGGAATTCTTCTCTCTCTCCTCGGGGTTACTCGCCTCTGCCTAGTGCCTACCCTCAGACCTTGTGACGCCGTTAGTTCGAACTTTCCTAGGTAAGAGTTTGCACATGGCTCCATTTTTTATTGGATCAAACCTACCTATAGAACAAATATGCTCATTCTAATGACCCCATGATATTTGTCACGTAGATGATCGAAAAATCAACTGACAAGAGAGATCTAATTAGCATACTATGTTTTCTTTCTGTTTGTCTAAGCATCACTTTATGTTTGTCTGAGCATCGTCAACTGAATAAACAAGGCGAAGAACAATGTCCATAGCAACACTGTACAGTACAGTTCACATAACCATGATCAGCAGATAAACAAGAGCAAAGACCTATATACAGAGAAAGAGAAGTTTAGGAAATTTAATAAGCATCACCATCTGTTCTACCCCACTACACAGCCGTCAACTCTGACAAGAGTACATTTGAACGATAAACTGCGAGTCCTAATGATAATGATTCCCCACAAACTGAAACAAGTTCATGACGACGATTGCGGGGGCGGAGGCGGAGGCCTGTATTGTGATTTGTGAGTGTGACAAGAACAAATCATTTCTGATACTAAGAAGGTAAAAAACAGAACGATCTACAAACACCAAAAACACCTGGGTGCTGATGTTCATCTCAGAAGCATTTAACCAAACACCTTCTCTGCACAAGGAATCTACAGTGGATGGTTGATACAAAAAGGTTCGATGCAGAAGTTTCTTGATCTCTTCTTTTGCCCACTACCACTGTGCTCTACCAAGTCCCAACCCAACAAAACGAACAAGTAGATCGACGAATGCAAACAGCCAACAATGAATCAATCGATAAATTTAAGGATTATTATCCTCTCTTCTCAACCGGGGAAATAAGAAATTGTGCTTGCCGGATGTGGGTGCCTACCTGCCTGAGGGCTGACGAGCACCCGAGGACGGAGGATCGTACGCCGGCGCTCCACGGAGGTCTTCAGGTTGGGTACGGGCCGGCCTGGGGAGGGATGGGGTGTGGCTCCGCTCAGGTCGCCGTCACTCCTCCTGGAGACCTCCTCCTCATTTTTTTAGCAGAAGACCGACTCCTTGGTGCTCAGGCGAGCCCTAACGGGCTTTGGCCCAGGCAACTCGCTCGCTTGGTGTCGCCAGCGCGTTTTAGTACAGTTCCCTGCAAAAAAAACAATTTAATTTTTACTAGATTAAATTTTCGTATATTCAAAAAATCTGAAAAAATGAATTCGAAAAAAATATGAAATTAGGAAAACACGAATTTGTAGAAAACATGAATTTAAAATAAGTTCATGAATTCAAAAAATGTTCACAGATCCAAAAAAGTTCTTGAACTCAAAAAATAGTCCATGAATATTCGAAAAAGTTCATGAATTCAAAAAATATCATGAATTCAAAAAAGGCATAATTTTAAAAAGAAGGCGAATTCAATAAAAAGGTCGTGAACCCGAAAAAAGTTTGTGAAAACGACAAAAAATCAAACTTTAAAAAATTTCATCAATTTTAAAAATGTTCACAAACTTGAAAATACTTTGCAAATTTGGAAAATATTCATGAAATTATAAAAAAGTAAAAATAAAAATTAAAAACAAATAAACCCATAAAAACAAATAAAAAACAACCGGTTGAAAGCTTCTAGAAGGTTCATAAAAACCGGTCATAAACTTTACAAAACCGGCTAGCATTTGTGCAAACGAGATACCCTAGATGGGTCGGCCCATTAGGAACGAAGCTGTTGAACAGGGTGTGCGCCACAAGAGGAGTTGGCCGGCGCATGCGGCCTTGCGCTCGAGCGTGCACGGGGACGCTCGGCTCTACCGGTGACAGTTACTGCCTTCCTGGACTAGATCAAGTAGCCCAGTGGCAACCCAAAATGAGACTTCACCTCACATGGGAAGGCATTATGCAAGAGCCTAGGTAGTGGGTACAATGCAAGGTGCTTAGGGGAGGTGTTTAAGAAAATAAACCATACTTTTCTTAAGCATCAGTGCTTATTTGTACAGGATAGACGCTTAGTTAAGCGTCTCTCCTATAGAAATAGGCACCTGTGCTTAAGAAAAACCCGGTTTTATTTTCTAAGCACCTCCCTAAGCGCCTAGCATTGTACAAGGCCTAAAAGGCCATCTGGCAACAAGACACAATCTAAAAAAGGGCAACAAGCAACAAAAAACCAGCAAAGGGAAAATTACATCAAAAATCATATTGGTCGTCTTCTTGCTGTGCCCCCCACTAGAGCTTACACTAGTAGAAAAACCCTTATAGAAATTGCATGTTACTGGCAGTGCACCTATTTTGGATGCCGCTGCTATTTTCGTAAAATAGCAGCGATGTACGTAAATTGGTCGACGCTACTGACATCAAGCTATTACTAGCGTGCCCATGATATACAATATCACTAGTGTGATGGTCATACTAGTGGCGTTGACACCCAGGCAGCGCAGCTGGTAGCTTACTTACTCGTGTCGGACCTTTCCTTGACGCCACACATCCGATGAGTCGATCCCATAGAACTACTAGTGGCATTGCGTTATTTAATTTTGCCAGTAGTGGATTTACTTTTGCGGCGTTGGTGAAAGTTTACACGCCACTAGTTACTTAGAGCATCTCCAGCCGTTTGGCCTCCCCAGGGTCATTTTTTTCACCGGCGAGAGGTGAGCCGGCGGAAGTTTTGGGCTGGAGGCTTGTTTATTCCCAGCCAGTCCCCCATGCCATGCCTTTTCCTTGCTTTCGATTGGTGCATGCCGCATGCTGGTCTTGCCCCATGCGTGGTCCCGCCGCATGCACATGGGAGAAAAAGAGAGGAGAGAGGAGAGAGTGATCCCACAGCCCCACAGTCAGCCATGCAAAAAATACCGTCGGCGTCCCCAGCTGCCCCCCAGGATCCTGGGTTTGGGGTGGGTTCGCCGGTGCTATTTTTGGCCATATCCGGCGCTAATCGAGCTCGTGGGGCGCGAGTGGGAACTTTTTCTTCCGCCGGCGCAGAAAAAATGCTTCTGAGGGCCTTCCGGGGGGGACGGGTGGAGATGCTCTTAAGGTGCCAAAATCCATGCGTGAACTTTTACACCCCATAAGCTATTGGTGTTGGTAGTTGCATTTTCTGGCGCGCATTCCGCCGTCGGCACAACTAATAACCGGCACACACAAAATTAAACGGTGCTATAATCACGAAATCTAGTGTGAAATGAAATAGGTTTCGAGTCCCTCCTCTCCTCCATTGCACTATAAATAGCATGGTAGGACGTTCGACGAGGGCAGACTCTCCCTGGTCTTTCTCTCCCACCAAAGCTCCGATCCAAAAGAAGTTTGTCGGAGAAGATAACAATGATAGCAAACAATAATGTTGTTCGTGTGGTGCCAGACATTGTCCCCAACTTCTCGTGGGTGCGGGCAGAGACGAAGAACGTCGAGCCGCCAAACCACGAGCAGGCAGTTAGAGATGTCCTATAAATGGCATTTTTAGACAAACGGTATTACACCTTCAGGCTACGGAAGGACAACGACATCTCCATTCAGTTCTTCTACATAGACTCTGCGAAGACGGTCCACGGTCACGTATGGGGCAGCGACCTCTAGACCGTGACCTTTCACTCCATCCCCTATGACGCCAAGAACAAAATGCCTCTTGCATCAAAGAGGTGGATCCAGATAGCTTGATGAAGAGGCGGTCTTTATGCATTTCTTATATATGTATGGGAAAACAGTTATATGATCTTTATATGTATTGTTTATCTCTTTATATATTATTATCAAAGTGTTTTATTTGGCAAATGGATGTCTCTAGCTTTCTTTTATGGAACCAGTTGTCGGGCTCGTATACCTAGCCCATCTCTCTTCACCGACCGGTTGTGTCCTCCTGCTCCTCTCGCTCCTCTCAACCTCGCCCCCGATCCCCAATTTCTTTGCCTCGCCCACGAGCTTATTCCGGCAAACTCCGGCGAGTCCAGCACCACGACTCGCACTGCCCTGCCTATATCGGCCCACTCTATCTTTCCATCCCTGTTGATCCAGACCCGGAAGGCTTCTACGCCACCTCCTAGCTAACCATAGCCGAAGCCTTTAGTCTGGATCCACGACAACGGGCAAGGTATCAGGCCACCGAGCCCAGCCGATCGATGGCTGCGGGAGAGGTAGAGGGCCACGGACGTGGACCCGCATCTATGGTGTGGTAGGAACAGGGGCACCACGTGGATCTGCATCGACGGCGGTGGCTGCATCAGGTACAACTTTCGAAGCCATGGTCTATGTGATGAGAATTTTGTAAGCTACATTGACCTCTCGTGGTTGCAATTTGGTTCACTAGGCTCCATGGATGAATGTTGTAGTCCAAGTTTAATTATGCATTACTTAGATAATGTTCCATTCTACTGTTATCTCTCGTGGTGGCAATGTGCATTACTTAGATAATGTTTCATTCTACTGTGTTGGTCTAGTTGGGTGCTATATATACAACTAGTTTGGTTTGTCTAAACATGTAAAAGATTGCATATAGCTATAGCTTTTGTATTTAATAATGCATTTTTTTGACACATGGGATCCCACCATTTTTACCAAACTAGTGACTTTTAATTAGCTAGAGCTCCTAGGTGATGCATCATAGACTTCTTTAGTTTGGAGCTGTCCGTTGAGGTAGGACACGGGCTTATTCGCATCCTGCCTTCCAATTTCAAGGGGAGAGCTTTCTCATCTCGCTCTAATAAACAAATTGTTAGAGGCACACGAGAAAGCCCTCCCCTTAAAATTCGAAAGCGGAATGCGAATAAGCTTGTATCCTCCATCGACAGGCTGCTAACACACATTGAATAATAGTACATTAGACCAAATAGCAACATAAGTACATACAAATAGGGCTGCAGATTACATACCTGCACAACACAACCTTGGAATCTCCTCCCAGTCAAACTACCTTCAAAAGGTACCATCTTCTTCGGCCTTTGACCATGGACCATGTATTTTGGCTCAAATTTAAACACTAACCCACAGAAAGATGGATCGACCACAGTGTCACGTGTTTCCTGCAAGAATTGGAACAGAAACACCGTTGGATATGAGCAGAGCTAGCCAAATCTGAGTTGAAAATGTAAAATCCCCAAACCCAAACCCTAACCCTAATTCAATAGAATAATGTAGACTTACAAAGAGCTCCATCTCCATGCCAACCATCGAGATGCCGTTGTCCGTGCTCTCCTCCCCGTCCTTCCAGGAAGTCACGCTCAACGCCGACGAGTGGGAATGGCGACAACGGGAGCAGCGTCGTAGTCGAAAAAGAAGAGGGCGAGTGAGTGAGTGGGCGAGCTCAAAGAGTGGGTGCGACAGGGAGGAACGAGACTGAGATGGTCAAGCCCTTTTGGACCACATCACAACGTGGTCCGACCGACACACGTTGTTAACGGTCATCTAGAGGGCGCCGTGCGCGGTGTGTGATACGTCTCCGACATATCTATAATTTTTTATTGTTTCATGTTGTTATCATACCACTTTTACATATTTTTTACATCAACTTATATTATTTCTATTTGCACTAACCTATTAAGCCAGTGTCAAAGTTCAGTTCATGTTTTCTATCGTTTTGGGGTTTTAGTTAAAAAATTCACAGAGCCGGAATGACCTGAAAATTTACGTGCATTTTATGTGGAATATAATTAATTTTTTGAGCAAGAATCAACGCAAGAGTGGGCCCATGGGCCCCACAAGCCAGGGGTACCCCCCTAGGGTGTGTCGGGGTGGCTTATGGCCACCCTGTAAGTCGGTTGGCGTTTTCCTTAGGCCGCAAGGAAGCTAATATTGATGGGGGGATCGTCTAAAAATTTCAGCCTGATCGGAGTTACAGAACTCCGGATATTTAAGAACAGTGTTTGGCTAGGAAATAGAACTGAAAGTGAGAAGAAACCCTAGAGAGAGAAAAAGAGGAGAGATCCAATTTCGGAGGGGCTCCCACCCCTTGGGGGCCAATGAGGCCAATGACCATGGGGGGGACCATTCTTCCATCTAGAGGAAGGCCAAGCAAGAATAAGAAGGAGGGGAGCTCTCGGGGGAACCATCGTGATGACGATCTACTCCAACAACTTCACAGCCGTCATCACCAACTTTCTCCCCCTCTATGCATCGGTGTAACCTCTCTCACCCCGTTGTAATCTCTACTTGAACATGATGCTTTATGATATATATTATTATCCAATGATGTGTTGCACCTCTATATGATGTTTGCGTAGATTCGTTTTGTCCTATGAGCTAATTATGGTATGATATGGTTGATATGAGTTTTATGTTATTATGGTGTTATCCTATAGTGCCCCCCGTGTTGCGCAAGTGTGTGGGGTCACCGATGTAGTGTGTTGCAATATGTCAATGATTTGTTTATAGTGGGTTGCGGGAGTGACATAAACCTAAACCTGAGTTAATGAGTTGTATTGTGTATGGGATCACGGTGGACTTTTTTTACTTAATGCTATGATTGGGTTTTACTTTAATGAAGCTTTGGTAGTTGTGGATGCTTGCGAGAGTTTCTATCATAAGAACATGTGATCAAGTACGTAAAGTATGTTAGCTTAAGCATCTTCCTCATAAGTATGGTGATTATCACTATCATGTCATATTCAAATGCCTATGGGCAAACCTTTTCTCATTGTTCTTCAAAAACCTTTACTTTATTGTTTTTTTATTAAAACAACAACAAACTCTTTATTATCTTGCAAAGCTATCTTTTTATTCCCATAAAGTACTTCTAGCTTTATTTCCGCAAAGTAATTTTATTTCTTGTTCTAGGTAAAGTAAGCGTTAGCGTGCGTAGAGTTGTATCAGTGGTCGATAGAACTTGAAAGAATATTAATTCTACTTTTAGCTTCTCATTGGGTTTGACACTCTTATTTATCGAAAACGCTACAACTAATCCCCTATACTTGTGGGTTATTAGTGTGCTGACGCGTCGCCTGACGTGCGGGCCCACCCTGTCGTAATCCTGTTTAAAAGAGCTGAAGCGAGCACTTTCCTAACATGGTAGTCTCTTGCAACAGATTAGCAATAAAATGGTTTTTTTTTTGCTTATTTTTATATAGTGGTAGTTTTCTATTATGGTTGGATGGAATGTGATAGGTTTGTTAAATACTCCACTTCCGCGCTAGCACGTCCATGGGCGGGGGTTGTTGCTCGTTGTCCGCTTTCTCCCATGGTTGTTGGGGGGGGGGGGGTAACAACGATGCGGGGAGAACGAACCAGTTGCCTAGTCTAACGGCTGGGAGACACTGCATCGGACGCGTGGGGTGCGACGGTCGAAAGTTTGGGCCGGCCAGTCGGCGCCTATCATTTCCTAAATCAAATTGCACGCATCATAAAACTTTGTGAATTACAATATGTTGGTGGTTGACACAAAATGGGTTCCCCCCCCCCCCCCTCTCAAAAAATAAGAAAACCCTAATCTAGCCATAACAAGCACCGCAAAAGACCTTACATGTATTTTATTGTATCGAAATATTGTTTTGCTACTGAAATGCCGGTGAACGTTGTCGCTGATTACGGATATGGATTTTCCATGGGAATGAACAGGGACGGGACGGGATGAAGACAAGGGAGTATTTAACAAAAAACTACCACAATTCATGAAACGGTGCCTACAAACTACCACTTTACAAATTTGTGTCGAAACCTACCACTTTTTTTCTAATCCGTTGCTAAAAACTACCGAATGAGAAAATTGCCCGCTTCGCCATGTTTAAACCTGTTTATGACAGGTTGGGTCCACTTGTCAGAACTAAAAAAGTCCACTCCGTTAACTTTGACCGTCAACAGTCCCCACATGTCACTTCTATCTTCTCTATGGGGATCTAGATCAGATCAGGGGAAATCCCCGTCTACCGCGCGCGTGCCTAGGCCGACCAGGAGCTCCTCGTCGGACTTGATGGCCTGCGGGGGCGCGAACTCCTAGATCCCGACGGCGCACCACCCTCGGCCCGGTCTCCCCACCGGGACGGATGGCTCCTCCTCTGCCTCGCGACCGCGGTCACCGCTGCATCTCCCGTGAACTGGAGCTAACCTCTAGGGATCCCGTGAACTGAAGCTAGCACCTGAACGATGCTCTTGGACGAGAAAATCACCACGTACAAATTAGCCAAGCTAACCTCTCAAACAGGTGGATTGATTCTTCCCGGCCGGATGCGCACGTACAGGTACAGGAGCTAGCCGGATGCGCTCCTAGACAAGGTTTCAGCCCTCGGAGAGGTGGGTGCCACGACGGCGAGCGAACCCACGCCGGCAGCGTGCTCTGGACCTGAGTGACAGGGAATATGGTTGGGGAGAAGATAGAAGTGACATGTGGTCCCCACATGTTGACGGTCAAAGTTAATGGAGTGGACTTTTTTAGTTCTGACAAGTGGACCCAACCTGTCATAAACAGGTTTAAACATGGCGAAGCGGGCAATTTTCTCATTCGGTAGTTTTTAGCAACGGATTAGAAAAAAAATGACAGGTTTCGACACAAATTTGTAAAGTGGTAGTTTGTAGGCACCGTTGGATGAGCCCGGCTAGGTAATTCCCATTGACGGCGGGGGGGGGGGGGGGGGGGGGGGAGGGGAGGGGTCAATGGGCAAAAAAAAATTGACGTGGGGTCAGGAGGGAACCCACTTCGCTTTTCTTTTGGCATGCACTCATTCTAACTCTCGCATCTGGGAATTAAGTTTCTTCGATCGAATTAAAGCTACACTCAGCAAATTAAGGAACGGAAAGAAAGCGATCCAGTCGAAGGTGGTACAGTACGGACAACAAGGACACATCAAATATGGAGATTAACTCTTCTTTTAGAAGGAGAATAGCTATATAAAGTTATAAACTAATGCTTATAATTCACAGTGTAAAAATTTAGGACCCAAAGTTTTAGGAGCCATTTGGAGTCGCACAGTCTGCATATATATGCACAATCTGAGTGTTATGCGTCAAAATTCTTCTCCTATAGCAAATCTGAAGAGAGGATGCATTTTCAAAGGGAAGCATTGGAACGGGGGGCCCACTGGACATCAGCATCAACAGCCCGAACAACGCATCCGCCATCTCCTCCCCAACCGCCTCAACTATCTCAGCCCTCGTCACGTCCCGCGCCACGGCTTGGCCCTGACTCACACGTCCACCCGCCGCCGGCTTGGTCCCTATCTTCGCTCGCGCCGCCTTGGCCGGTGCCTGCCTCTTCGTCTTCTGGACCGGCCGCGGCGCAAACACCCTTTCTTCCTCGCCGCCGCCGCGGTGGACGTCCCTGCTCTCGTCGTGATACACTCGGAGGCGAAACCCGAGGGTGCCGTCAGGGTGGCCCTTTAGACACTCGACGCCGGGAACCACGGGCTGCGCGGGCAACATCGGCGACCGAAACGCCCACAGCTCGACGACAGAATGAAGACGGTCGTCCTTCACCGCCTCCACCAACTTGTTGGTGGCCACGAAGTCGTTCCAGCCGCTGCCGATGAAGCGGTACCCGCCGTTGGACTCG
This sequence comes from Elymus sibiricus, assembly GCA_039707655.1. Classification (NCBI taxonomy): domain Eukaryota; kingdom Viridiplantae; phylum Streptophyta; class Magnoliopsida; order Poales; family Poaceae; genus Elymus; species Elymus sibiricus. The sequence continues at coordinate 442,831,145 of CM077671.1, forward strand.
AGGTACTTGAGCTTGAAGCTGAACTGGTTGTCGTGGTCGTCCAAGGCGCTCACGCTCAGCCCGTCGCCCCACTCATGCACGAAGAAGGTCTCCTGCTCGGCCAGGAGCCCGGTGATGGGGTGGCCCTGGATGAACTCGCGCTTGCACGAGAACAGGAGCCGGCTCTGGTTGCGGTGCACGTCGCTCCTCTGGAGGGTCTTGAGGATGACGAACTGCGGGGCCGTGGCTCCGAACGCCCTGAGGTGCTGCTGCTGCTCCTCGCTGAGGTGCAGCGGCCTGTTGACCAGCGGGGCGGCGTCCCGTGCCGGCCGCGGTCCGTTCTTTCTACCGCTTTTCCTGTTCCTATTCCGATTCTTCTTCGACGTCGCCGCCCCTGCCGCCGACGTCCCGGCTTCCTCTTCGTCCATGCTCACGTACGCAGCGTTGCACGCCGCCACTCGCCGAGGCCGGCTCTGAACCGGGGTGCCCTCGCCCCCGGTATCCACCACCCGTCTCTTCTTCGGCGGGACCACGAACGTATCATCGGCGCTGCTGCCGTCGCTCGTGGTCGTAGCCCTCTTCTTGAACGGCAAGAGATATTTCTCGGTGTGTGGCTGCGCGGCGTCGGTGTCGGCGTGTCGGAAGCCCGACGAGAAGGGATCTCTTGGGGCTTGCGTCATCGGATTGGATTGGAGATGCGAGATTCGGAAGACCTAGATGGTTTTGCGGAGGTTTTGCAATCGGAACAGACGGGTTGTCTCAGGGGTAAAGGAAGAGATGGATCGGGACTAGAACTCTGCTTCAGACACGTACCCTGGTCCGTGGCGTACGGGCCCTGTCTTGGAGAGAGTTTAATTGTGTCGGAATAGGCCCTCGAGTCCGCTTCAGATACGTACCGGCGCTGTCTTGGAGAACTGAGAGACTTTTGGTGTCCCCTTTGGAATAGGCCCTGAAATCCGTGCAAGGTACGAATTCTCTCAGTTCGTATTTTCAAAAGGAATACTCTAAAATATTTCAAATACATACTCGTTCCGTCCCAAAAAGCTTGTCTTATATTTGCGTTGATACGGATGTATCATATTAGATACACATGTATCTAGATAAATATAAGACAAGCTTTTTGGAAGGGAGGTAATAAATTTTAAAGACATAAAATTACTTTAATATTTAAAAAAAACATGAATTTGAAAATGTTAACGCAGTGTAAAAGACAGTTAGTGTACTTTTTAAAAATGTTCTTAGGATTCAAAAAATGTCTGGGTGATTTAAAAAAACAACAGATATTTGAATATAATTTGTGTGGCGTTTCCAAAAATATTTTACACCAATTCAGAATATTTTCAAAAAAAATGTTAATCATGTGTTTGAATTTTTTAAAACATGTATAAAAATGTTTTAAATGTATACGCTACATGTACAATGTGTATGCAAAAAAATATATATCTAAAAATATATTAATCATGTATTTTAAAATATTAAACAAGTATTACTGTTTCCAGTGTATACGTAAAATGTACAATGTGTATGAAAATAATGACATGTGTTGAAAAAATAAAAGGAAAAAAGGAAAGAAAGAGAGAACATAATAAAGAGGGTGTAAAACAGAAGAAAGAAACAAGGGAAACCAAAATAATCCAAAAAAGGAAAAAAATGCAAAAGTAAAAATGATAATAAGAAACCAAAACAGAGAAAAAAAAAGTCGAGTTAGAGGCGCTACAATACTTGGTCGGCCCGCTACTTCGCGCCAAGAGGTGAGACCGAGTTGTGTGTCGGTACGAGCGATATATAGCCGGTTTTGTTGGCACGCGACATTGGATTGGGCTAAGGCCTATATGCTTTTGGCCTTTTTCTGGGTTATGCTCTAGATTCCCCCTCAGAGGGAAAATCCTATTTGACGTCGTCATAGCAACCTAGCTCCATATACTCGTTTTCCCCTCTCCTCCCGGGCCGCTCGCGCAGGTGACTTCGAAGGAGAAACCCTAGCCCCAAGTGGTCCTTCCCCGTGGCTCCTTGACCGCCGCCGGCCGTGGTGGCGGCGCCCGACCGTCAAAGGTGGTGGGCGAGATCTGCGAGCCCGCAAGGGCCTCCCTTGCGCGGGGGAGCACATTCTAGCGGGCAGCCCGACGGCGGTATGTTTCTGGTGCGCCGGCGGACGACAGATAGCAATGCGGGAGCAGAGCACGGTCGTGAGGAGATGTGGCTTGGAGGTCTTCTTCGAGCGTTGGCACTGGTGTTGGAGGTCGCAACACAGAGGTCTTGGAGGCAGCGGATCTCGGCTAGAAGCGATGGATGGGAGCGGCGCGCTTCCTGTTGTCGCTGACATGGTTTCGAGGAAGGCGACGCCTTTGGGAGATGGTGGCGGCGCGGTCAGGATCTAGGCCGGAACTTTGCATAGTGAGTCGCAATGGGAGCGCCTTGACGGGTGCGCACGTTGTGTTGGCGGGTTTCACCCGTCCGGATTCCTGGGTTGTAGCAGCGACATGCATGGTTGGCTATCAGGAGGTGTGTGGCTAGCAAATGCCTGTGGACTGTGGTGGCGACAGATCTTTGCGGCGCTGGTATTGGAGGGTGATTTTGGAGCTTGTGCTGGTGTTCTTCGACCGTGCAGGAGATGGATGTTGGTCGGCATGCTGTCGGTCGTGCGATGGGTCGGTGTTCCGCAACGGTTTGGCCTGATGGCGAGGTGTTGCGATAGTGGCGGTGCAACCCCCGAATTTTTGACCCAATCCGTTGATAGGGGTGGGAGGTGTGCGATGGTTTGGATGAAAACCCTGCTCGTCTTCGGTCGGAGCTCGCGATGATGGTGCTTGTTGGTGTCGTTTCCTCCTTGGAGACATCGTCGAGGTGTGTCAGCATCTCCCCTTCTTGATCGGGTTGTGGTCTCCGAGCGAAAGCCTTGGTCCATTGGGCACTGGCGATTGCGGTGTTGTTGGGTCGTTACTCTATGGAGAGCATTGCAGGTGGATACTTGGCTTGGAGGTTCTGTCATGTGGTTTATCTGGTGCTTGCCGATGGTCCGAGTTGCTTTTCGTGGGCATTGTGTATCAGATTCCGGTGAATCCAAGATGATGGCTTTCTCAGGACCGACTGAGTCCTGCTATCCACCCGTCGTCTTCTCTTAGGCACACAAGGATGGTTAGTGTGTTGGCAAGGAAATTCGGCCGGAGTTTTTGCTCTTCAAGGTGATCGACCTTTGTTGTGACGCGACTAGATGACAGATCCTTTTGATGTGAAGTTCGTGCTACACATGTTGTTCGCTGGAAGTTATAGTTTCTTGTACTTCTGAAGAAGAAAGCACTGGTTAGAGCATCTTCAACAATAGATAACAAAAAAAAATCTAGGTGTTTAGAGAGAAGGTTTTATGTATCTTTAAAAAAATGCTTCTGTATAGTAGACTGAAAACTTAGGCCAAAAATTTGGTCTTTGTCGTACCCCAAGTTATGGAAATAGAAAATAAGAATAATTCAACACCTTATAAATTTCACCTGCTGCCGATAGACAAGCAATTGCATCCAGCTAGCGTGTGCGCAACCGGCGGCGATATTTCTAAAAGAACTACTCCGGCACCTAAAAGAACTACTCCAGCACCACTAGTAGAAAACAGGGCACTAGTCCCGGTTTCAGAGGGCCTTTAGTCCTGGTTCTGGAACCGGGACAAACCAAACGGGACTAATGCCCAAAACCTTTAGTCCCGGTTTGTTTACGAACCGGGACCAAAGGGGCTCCACGTGGCCTCTGCGGGGCGCCCAGGCAGGAGGACCTTTAGTCCCGGTTGGTAACACCGACCGGGACTAAAAGGCAGCCACGCGTCAGCACCTGCCAGGCGCTGGGGTTTTTGTTTTTTGTTTTTTTTAAGGGGGGGTTTAGGGGTTTTCCTATTGTGTTTCCCCCTTTTATTTTAGTGTTTACCATTTTTATTTTACGCTTTTCATTCAACTCGACGCTAGCTACTACATATAGCAACGAAGGAACCATTACACAACATCGTCATGATCAATATATAAAGAGAAGTGACCTCTCTTTCTCCGTGCTTGGTCGAACAATATGCAACAAGTTTTCGTAAATCTATTCGACGCTATTACATACAGTACACGTTCATGCATATATACAATATAACATCTCTTACGATCCTAACGTCGTCTATTACCAACATCGCATTCGACATCCTTATGGTATTCTCCGTCTTTAGGTATGACATGCTCAACAAAGAATCCCGCCAATTCCTCTTGAATTGCTCGGATGCGATCAGTTGGTAGGAGTTCGTCCCGCTTCCGCCAGATCTAATTTAAAGAAGGGGTTCAATATATGAATGAAACTCAACACAATTGATGGTAATAAAATAAAAATGTGAATATTGTTTACGTACTTCAAATTGTTGTAAAGATATGCCCTGGCCCCGCTCAGAGGTCGAGTGGCGAATGAACTCGCAAACGTAGTAGGCACATAAATTAGTCCCGGATGCCTGCAACAAGCACTTTACGAGAATAGAGTTCAATCAAAATGATAACCAAGCATGATAATGGTATTGAAACTAGCATCAATGAGAGATGTGCGGTACTAGAGTAGTACTTACTTTGGGCTGTACAAATTGCAGCTCCGGTTTCCAGCTGACACGCTTAACCTTTTTGGTGAACTTTTTCCAAACCCTGCCCGACAAAGAAAATGATTACTTGATATCAGAAAATGAACGAAAGTTGCCGATATGGTGCAATAATGATTGAACTTACTTCTGAAGCAGTTGCCTCATGTTCGTCCACTCCTTAGGGTCTTTACGTCTCGAGTCCAAGACAGTTACTTTTCCCTCTTCAAGCTGAATGTCTAGCAGAATAAAGTGGAAACTACGCACGCATAACTCGTTAATTGCACTTAACCTCGAGTAAGCGAAACAGAATGTGCACAAGATAGTAACACTCACTTGAAGTTGTAAGGAAATAGTATTTCCTTTCTGGTTTGTTGTCCAAGTAACGCCTTTAGCAAGTTGTTCTCTGTTTCGGCGGGAAAATCTCGTAACGTAGGTTCATTTATGAAATTTGGGTCAATGAACCCAATGTCATAGATTTGTTGTTGTTTGCATTCGAGGATCTTCAATCTGCATAATATAGTGTGAGGATAATTAATACATGCAATGAACGAGCTGAGCTAGAGACTTAATTACAGAAAAAAAATACTTACAGACAATAGGAACTGACGATAGTTTTGTCGAGTTCCTTTTGATTGTATAACTGAAATATTTTTCTTCAAATTCAACGAACAACACCTGCTCTCCATTGAAGAAATGCTCATCTTTAATTCCCACAAAGATATTGTCGGTCCCGTCCTTGCAGGCTTTCAAGTACCATTCATGCAATCGTCGCATCATCGTTGGTAGACGGTCGAGCTCCTTATGTGTGACGAGAGGCTTCCCGTTCGCGTATTTTAAGGTTTGTACTACCTCAACCGTTTCAAACTGTACCGAGTCGGGTAAGTAATCATCATCAGTGATAGCAAGACCAGTGTCCGCTTTCTCTGGCTCATTAGCGATATCGGTAACCACCTTGAGCGGAGGACACGATTGCAGTTCTTGTTCGCCGAGCTGGGGAATTATTTTCCGACTTCTTGAGCCACTTCTACTTAAGCTTCCCGACCGCCTCGCTTGATCATATTTCTTTTCAATACATCGGTCATAGTTTGATGGCGGCGGAGGCGGTGGTGGTCGCCTAAGGGCATCCAGAGTTCGCTTCGCTTTCACCGGATCTATTTTCTCCTCTTCAGGTGGGCGTTTCGGTGCGAGCTGACGTTTCACATCGGCATCCACGATCTCGTCGAGTTCCTCCTCAGACCTCTCGTAGGGTAACTTGGGAAGAGGCTTGAGGCTTGGGCCGTATCTGAATCTCCTCTGTTTCGTATTGCTGCTAGCCGCCGGAGCGGCGGCGCCTCTCTTTCGCTGTTGCTTAGGCGGCGGAGGAGGCGGAGTTCGATGACGCGGCGGAGACAGCTGAGGCGGAGTAGGATTCTGCTGAGGGGCCTCCTCCGTCGGAGTCCGCTGAGGCGGCGGAGACGGCTGACGCGCCGGAGACGACTCAGGCAGCGGAGACGGCTGACGCACCGGAGACGGTTGACGCACCGGAGACCGCTGACGCACCGGAGACGACTCAGGCACCGGGGCCTCCTCCGCCTGAGTCTGCTGAGGCGGCGTCCAGTATGGAAGCACGATGTGTTCCTTTCTCCATAGACAGGTAGTCCTTAAGGCATATCGAAGAAGAAGCTCCCCTTCACCTGTAGGGTACTCAAGCTCCAGCCCATCAAATTCGTCCATTATTTCATCCACCCCGACAATAGCAAAGCCAGCTGGAACCGGAGTGTAATGGAAAGTTGCATCAGGTCGAGGAGGTAAGACAGAGCCGACCACCGCCTTAAAGGTCAGGTTATGGCATTTTGCCATTAGCACACAATGTTCATTATGCGTGATACCATCCACGGGGTAGCGAGGAGCCATGCTATTAGGATGAACGAGCTCAGTGGAAGCCACGCTGCTTCTCCGCTGAGATGGTGGGGTAGCATCGTGGGTAGTCTCCAATGAAGGATCTTCGTGCCGCTGAGATGGTTGGCCGGTAGCTCGCTGGCTCTCAAGTGCCTCTAGTTTTTGCTAATCCTTCATTCAACTTCTCCATTTCGCTTGCTTCCTCTTTCTTCTTTCTCTGTCGGCTTCTGTAACCAGCGTTGTCGGGAAACCCAACCTTCCATGGAACGGAGCCTGATGTGCCTCGTGTTCGTCCAGGGTGTTCAGGATTCCCGAGGGCAAATGACAGCTCGTCCTTCTCTCTGTCGGGAACGAACGTCCCTTCCAGCGATTTCTTGATTGTTTCCTCAAGCTTTTTGAATGGTATTGCAAGTTGAGCTTTCGTCCAGACACACTTCCCTGTTTCTGGGTCCAAAGTTCCCCCAATCCCGAAGAACCAAGTCCTTGCCCGATCTGGCCAGTGCAATGTCACTCGTTGGACATCTTTAGCAAGCAGGTCTTGCTCAGCTTTGTCCCACGTAGGCCGGGCTTTTCTGTAGCCACCTGACCCCGTAACATGGTGATACTCCTTCCTTGCAGCATTTTTCTTATTTGTAAGTGACATGTTCTTAGCCTTCTCCGATTTCTTGTAGGCCACAAATGCGGGCCAGTGATCTCTCATCTTCTCATATTGACCTCTGAATTCTGGAGTCTTGTCTTTCTCGACAAACTTCCTGTTCAATACTTTCTTCCAGTTCTTGAATAGTTCTGCCATCTTATTAAGAGCAAACGCCCTGACCTTTCGCTGTATAACTGGGTTATTCGGATCCTCCTCTGGCGGTAGACTGAAATTTCTCATCAGATTGGTCCAAAGATCATCTTTCAGTCTATCGTTGACATAAGGAACTTGAAGGTCCTTCTTCTTATTCCATTCTTGGCAGCTGATCGGGACGATGTCCCTAACAACCACTCTGCACTGATGTATAAATTTGTTCTTGGTCCGGTAGGGAGCAATCGGTTGGCCTTCTGGAGAGACTTCTTCGATCGTGAACCTTTCTTGCGCGTCCAACCTTCTCCATAGGATTAATTAATATATACCTAGAAGCGTTAATATATGTACATACAAAAAAATTAATGCATCTAGTCAGCAGAGGATTAATTAATATATACCTCGCCGGACTTTGAAGTAGTTATGGATCCCTTCTCCATTCGATCACCGGAGCCGTCATGATCTCCTTCGTCCCCAGTTCGATCACCGGAGCAGTCATGATCTCCTTCCTCCTCACCGGAGCCGCCATCCTCTCTTTCCTCACCATCGGTCTCGTTGAGAAACGACAAGCAGGTGAGATCGATATCACCTCCCTCTTGTATTATATCCCCCAACAATTGTTCTTTTTCTAAGTCTCTGTCCGCCATAGTTTCTGCAAATATTACAACATGGCAATATACAACCATGAGAGATGGATTAGTGGGAAACATCATGCAAAGTTCACAAGTTTTATAACAGTCAGTTTCAGACGATCGTCGAGGACTCCTCCCCCCTCATGTCTGATGAGTCGCCCTATTTTTCGAGAGAGGATACTTTGCGGACCGCCTCTCTCATGGTCGTTTGTAGTGAAGGCTAAATGGCCCAATATGCTTAGCGTAGTATTTTGACGGGGATGGTGGGTTTCGGGTTCGGGTATTACTGAAACGGGTTTGAACCCGAGACCGCCTCTCTCATGGTCCTCGAGGATACTTGCGGACCCCCACCCCCCTCATGTCGAAGTTATCATTCTACGAACATATGAAAATTCTCAAGTGCATTATGTTCATATGGTGGGACTGGCAACCTACGAAGCACCGATGCAGCGACATTGATACGGTGATACGGGTACGGCGATACGGGATACGGCAATTTCTAAAAACAGCAATAAGGCGATACGGTAAACATATATAAGTAATAATAAAATGACATGGACTGTCTCATTTTTAAAATCTCACTATGGGGGATACGGCATAGTAAACATATATAAGTAATAATAAAATGACATGGACTGGACATTGATACGGTAAACATATATAAGCAATAAGGCGATACGGCGATACGGGATACGGCAATAAACAAGAACTCTCAAAAAGCAACAAGCCATCAGAATCAACATGCAAGCCATGTTCAATGGGCTCACTGTGGGGGCAGGGGCCGGCACGGCGACGTCGAGGCCGACAGGGGCGCGGCGACGGCGACGGGGTAGGGGGAGGCGACGACCGGGAAGGGCGAGGCGACGGCAACGGCGGGGCAGGGCGAGGCGACGGCGACGGCGACGTGCGTAGGGGCAGGGCGCGGTGACGGCGACGACGACGTAGGGACAGGGGCGCGACGACGGCGGGGCAGGGCGAGGCGACGGCGACGGCGGGCCAGGCGACGGCGACAGCTGGGCAGGGCGAAGCCACGGCGACGGCGACGTAGGGGCAGGACGCAGCGACGGCGACGACGACGTAGGGGCAGGGGCGCGACGACGGCGGGGCAGGGCAAGGCGACGGCGACGGCGGGGCAGGGCGCGGCGACGGCGACGGGGAGGAGGGCGCGCGAGGAGGTCCGTCGCCGGCGACGGTCAGCGGGCTCGGGGACGGCAGGGCGACGGCGAAATCCGGCAGCCTGGCGGCGTCGATGTCGTCGTCGGCGCCGAGGAGAGAAGAAACTGCAATGGATTGGAAAAACTGCTAAGTCCCGCTTATATAGCCCCCCCCTTTAGTCCCGGTTGGTGGCACCAACCGGGACTAGTCCCGGTTGGTGGCTCCAACCGGGACTAATGCCCCCCTTTAGTCCCAGTTGGTGCCACCAACCGGGACTAAAGGTCAATTTTCAGCAGCCCAAAGGGTGGGAAGCAGGGACCTTTAGTCCCGGTTGGTGGCTCCAACCGGGACTAAAGGGGGGCATTAGTCCAGGTTGGAGCCACCAACCGGGACTAAAGGGTTGTGCTTCCCGTACCAAAAGTTTAGTCCCACCTCGCTAGTCGAGAGTATACCTGGCCATGGGCCGGGCCGGGCCGGGCTTGGGCCTGGCCCTAAAAAACCCAGGCCCTGCCATAAAGCCTACTTCGAAGCCCAAGCCCGACCCAAGCCCTGAAAAGCCCGTCGGGCCTGGGGCCGTGGGCCGGGCCTCTTCCTTAAATTTCCAATTAGCCAAGCCCAAGCCCGGCCCGGCCCTGCTGGTGGGCTCAAAACTCAGGCCCAAGCCCGGCCCACGGGCAAGCCCGTCGGGCCTAGGCCCTGGATTTTAGGGCCGGGCCTGGGAGGGCCGGCCGGGCCGGACCTGAGATGGCCACATATAGTCGAGAGGGACTCGGAGTGGTTTATAAGTGCTGCTGCCGGTGCCCTCTCGAGCTCCTCTCTAATGCAGGCAGTACATGCCTATTTGACGCCCTGTTGGACCTGCTAGCACTGCGGGCCTGCATCCTGGCCCATTTGTAGGGTTTCTAGTCGTATGCAGGCCGTTGTGCCTAGTAGGCGGGACTTTTTTTTGTATATATTATGATTTTTAATGTTATTTTTTGCATATGTTATTTTTAGTTATATAATTTTAGTTGCATAAATTTTATATAATTTTAGTTGCATAAGTTTTATTTTTTATTGGTTCTTTTTAGTTGATTCCTTTTGCTATTAGAGTTTTATAAAAGCTTTTTAGTTTCTATTAAAGCTTGTAACAAAATATACTTTATGAAAATTCATTTTACTATTAAAGTTTTTAACTCAAGATTTTTTCTGCATTCAATATGCACCATTCAAAGCGACATCATCACTTTTCAACCCTTTTCTGACTTCATTTGCTATTTTTCATGCATTTCATGATTTATTTTGAGCTAAGATGACCCTGAGATTGAAAAGCACTGCAAATGAACTCTGAAATGGTTGAAAATTGGCATGGTATCATAATTTCACCCACGTAGCATGTGCTAAAAAGTTGAGAGGGTTACGGCAAAAACTGGATGCACTTCGTGTACGAACTGGACAATCTCTTTCGAAGTGTCAGGGTTTTGGACGAAAACTCTTCTGTTACAAAAGGATTTCAATTTTTTAAACATATTTGAACTCAAGACTTTTTCTGCATTCAATATGCACCATTCAAAGCCACATCATCACTTTTCAAACCTTTTCTGACTTCATTTGCTATTTTTCATGCATTTCATGATTTATTTTGAGCTAAGATGACCCTGAGATTGAAAAGCACTGCAAATGAACTCTGAAATGGTTGAAAGTTGGCATGGTATCATAATTTCACCCACGTAGCATGTGCTAAAAAGTTGAGAGGGTTACGGCAAAAACTGGATGCACTTCGTGTACGAACTGGACAATCTCTTTCGAGGTGTCAGGGTTTTGGACAAAAACTCTTCTGTTACAAAAGGATTTCAATTTTTTAAACATATTTGAACTCAAGACTTTTTCTGCCTTCAATATGCACCATTCAAAGCCACATCATCACTTTTCAAACCTTTTCTGACTTCATTTGCTATTTTTCATGCATTTCATGATTTATTTTGAGCTAAAATGACCCTGAATTGAAAAGCACTGCAAATGAACTCTGAAATGGTTGCAAGTTGGCATGGTATCATCATTTCACCCACATAGCATGTGCTAAAAAGTTGAGAGGGTTACGGCAAAAACTGGATGCACTTCGTGTACAAACTGGACAATCTCTTTCGAAGTGTCAGGGTTTCGGACGAAAACTCATCTGTTACAAAAGGATTTCAAATTTTTAGTTCATTCTTTTTAACAAATAAATACTTTGATAATTTTAGTTAATATTATTTTGATTCTTTTTAGTTCATTCTTTTTAGTTAATGTTTTAGTTGATTCTTTTTAGTTCATTCTTTTTAGTTAATATTTTAGTTGATTCTTTTTAGTTCATTCTTTTTAACAAATAAATACTTTGATAATTTTAGTTAATATTATATTTAACTGCAGTGATATTCTAGATCAAAGCCATCATCAGAATAGTTGTGGAGAGAAAGTCTTCACTTTTTCTTCTCGTGTGTCCCTTGCTTATTGCGCCGTAACCATGGACAATCTTCATCACATACATCACAATGCTTCAGAAAGCTTGCTCACATCATACTAAATATTCTTACACACAAACCGTACTTAAACAGGGACATAATAGAAATAATAGTTCAGATATCCATTACAGAAAGTACTGCATAATTGAAGATACCAATCCTACTCTTTCGGATTGCAAACCTACTCGTCCGAATCAGGAGACCCCCAAGCACTACATAATAGAGATAAAAGTGTTCGCCATTGCAAACACTACTCATCGTCTGGATCAGAATACCCCCAAGCAGGAGATACTAGCGGTACGAGGTGACGCTGCCCATAATTGAAGATTCCAATCCTGCGGTACAACTCGTATGCAACCTACCCATCTATTGCTGCATACTCAATGTTGATAGGGTCAAGTGGGGTCTTCTCCCAATGTTGGTGCCCTGACTTGGGGAATTTTGTCTTCATATCAGCGTAGTCCTCGTCGATCTGGGCGGCTGCCATATCAGCCATTGAAGTCTTGTCATTCTCAAGCCTGAACCTGCCCTGAAGATCAATGTGGCATTCAGCTGGTATCTCAATACCCTAGGTGCGCCTCATCTTGATCTTGTCATTCGTTATATCAACGCTAGCAAAATATATGCCGCTGCGAAGGAACTCCATGAATTTTGGACAGTGCTTGTTACTACTGCAACAACAAAATGGAACAAATGTGTTAAATACTGCTGCAACAAGTATATTTTAGAACAAGTATAATAAGAATCATAACAAGTATATTTTAGAACAAGTATAATAAGAATCATAACAAGTATATTTCGGCACAAGTATAATATAAGAATCATAACAAGTATAATTCGGAACAAGTATAATAAGAATCATAACAAGTATAATAAGAATCATAGCAAGTTTCCTATTCCTATGCATTTCCTATCCTATGAATCAAAAGAAGCCCCTAAACTATGACATGTTCTCCCACGATGGCCAATATGCAACTACAAGGAAAATTCTTATGCAATTTTCCTATCCTATTCCTATCCTCCTATTCCTATTCCTATGCAATTTTCCTAATCCTCCTATTCCTATGCAATTTTCCTATGAATGAAAGAAAAGCCCCAATTTTCCTATGAATCAAAGAAAAGCCCCAATTTTCCTATGACTCAAAGAAAAGCCCCAATTTTCCTATGCATTTTTCCTATGCATTTTTCCTATGAATCAAGGAAACTATGACATGTTCTCGACATTCCTAATCCTCCTATTCCTATGCAATTTTCCTATCCTATGAATCAAAGAAAAGCCCCAATTAAAACTATGACAAGTTTCGTATTACCTTGCCCACTGGAAGACCATGACATGTTGCTTCAAACAAAGTTGGACGACGGCAACATTGCGACCATCGACCGTGTACTCGAGATCGAGGCCCATGAACTTGTGTTTCTCCTCTTGAAGCCATTCCTTGAACATGGAAAGAAAACCCTCGACTTTGGCGCTATCGTTCGTGTAGACGACATGGAGATTGGTCGTGCCATGTGCGAGCACGTTCCCGTAGCGAGTTCGTGGATTCATAGTGGAGGATGGGGAAGAAGAGAGGAGAGGGAGACGAACAGAAATGGAGGCCGGTCGCGTTACTGTAGTGTTTCCCATGTATGATCTCGCGCGGAACAACTTCCAAGGCGCCGGATTTGAACGGTTGGGACCTTTAGTCCCGGTTTGATCCACGAACCGGGACTAAAAGGGCTCGCGCCAGGCGAACGGTTGCCACTACCCCTTTAGTCCCGGTTGGTGTCACCAACCGGGACTAAAGGTCCCGTTCGAACCGGGACTGATGCGTGACGAACCCCGGTCGGCGTCCTAGCCGCTCGAACCGGGACTAATGCTCACATTAGTCCCGGTTCGTAACACGACCGGGACTAAAGCTCTGATCCGGCCTGGACCAAAGCCCTGTTTTCTACTAGTGCACGTTCATCATTCTAGCGTCTCACTACTCCGGCACGTAAAAGAACTACTCACAAAGAGCATCTACAACTATGACCTGCAAATCTGGTCCCTCAAACGCCCGCGGACGCGTCCGGGCACGTCCGCGGACACTAACCGGTCACGCCTCAAATAATGGATTCTACATTAGTGTATTTCATATCCGGTCCCTCGTATCCATACTAGCATGCAACGTAGATAAAAAGAACGTACATCAATACATAAACATAGAATAGGACAGAGGAATGCACATTCCGATCACCAAAAGATCACCGCCGATCACCAAAAGATCACCGCCGGATGTCCAAAAGATCGCCACAGTTCACATAATTCACATAAACGATGGACAAATTTAAACTACATTACTGAAAACTTGAAATTGAAGACAGAGACGGCGAACATTCACCACTTACTCGCCGGCCCTTTGCCCTTCTGGTCGCCGACACAACTGTAGGGGTCGGCGGATGGTGGCGGATCGTTCGACTTGTCCGATGAGGAGCCGTGGTCATCGCCAGAGGAGGAGGTGTCGGAGAGGATGATGAGCCCTTTTAGCCGCGGGACATCCGTGTCCTACTGCCGCTTGAACTTCGCGAGCCGAGCCGCCTCCGCCGCTGCGTCCGCCGCCTCGTGCTCAGACTGCTCAATGGCAATCCAGAGCGCCTTGGCGTTCTTCCGGCGGAGCCACCGCGCGACCGTCTCCGTGGTCGTAAGCGACCGACAGTAGACCCATTCGAGGAGCCGCGCGTCCTCGCCGGGCTCCGCCTCCATCCCGCGGCAGCGGCGCACGGACTACTCCACCTCCCTCCTCTCTTTGCTGCTGCCGCTCGCGGCGGGCGGCGCGCGCCTCTGATTTCGGCGTGCGTGTCCGGGCTGGCGGGGTGGGCACAAGCACCCACGGCTTCCCACGTGGGGGAGCGGCAGCCGACAGGGGCAGGGGACGGCGTAGGGGAGGCGCGGATTGCGCAGGCCGCTTGTCGGAGTTGAGCATGGGCCGGGAGGGGCCAGCGCCGGCGCCCGAGCTGCGCCGGCGGGGAAGCGATGAGGCTGCAGATCCGGAGCTGCCCCCGGTCTCCACCTTGGACCGCTCCAAGGCGATGCGAAGGGCAACCTCATAGTCCGGATCCAGGTCGGAGACGGAGCGGCTACTGGAGCTCGACATTGCGCTAGATTCGATTGGAATCGATGCGGGGAGAGGAGAGGACAGAGCGAGAGAGGAGAGTGAGTGAGCTAGGGTTTCAGACCGATGAGCCGGATGGGGTTTTTTGTGGGACAACCGTGGGGTCGGTGGTGGGCCGGGCTTGCCAGGTGGACGCGCCCTGGCGTGCCCGAGCCACCCCATATCCGCCCCATATTTGGGCTGGATATGAGGGGTGCCGGTCAGCCCGGGTGTTTGAGGCCCGTTTTAGGCGTCCGTCTGGGTCAAAAAATCGTGACCGGGCGGGCTGCTCGGACGTTTGAGGCCGGTTTGGGGCATCCGGCTGTAAATGCTCTAAAGTCTCACTAGTACAGAAAACACTAATGTCGTTCAAAAAAACACCTTGGTGATGTTAGGGGTCGACACCGTCAAGATGACGCCATTGTTAACAAAATACCGATGACGTGCCGATCCCATGCCATCGGTATTTTACATACTAATGATGTGGCACTGTTCATCATTATAGTAATACGAACGTGTAATTACGATAACCGACATACATGCAACTGCGTGTGGCCAACGTGTATGCTACCCGATGGCATTTTGAAAAAGAAAAATAATTTACATCTGGACGACAACAGACATCCAACAGTGTGCGGCTGACACGTGTGCTACAAATGACAATATTTAAGCGAACCAACATGTCGTTGAAGGGTTAGGAGGACATAGGTATCCCAGCTTACTTGGGTTCAAGTTCTAAACTTGGCACTAGTGCTTGCATTTTTCTATTTTATTTCAGGATTTTAATCGATATTTGTTCAGTGGGAGGAGACGTTTCTGTTGACTACGAGGCGTCTATGGTGACTTCGTCAATCTCAAAATATTGTGTCGGCTTAGTTTCTCAGAGGTGCTCATAGGGATAGGGTGTATGTACGTGTGTTCATAGGGACGAGTTGTTTATGAGTAAAAAAGAATTACATACGAACAACCAATGTGTAGACTTTGAATTCTGATAGTTTTTTTTAGTTTTTCTACAAGGGTAATTCAGATTTACCACATCTTGGCAGCTGTTTTCAACACACGATCCAGTAGGACAAAACGTAACACATATCTGTCCCCTAGGTTATGACCTAGGGTTATCCTGTCCTCCGGCGCGCCGCCGCCGGAGTTCTCCCGGATCGCTGCCATCGAGCGCGATCGGATTAACCGCTCCAGGCTCCAGCGACACCCCCGCCTCTGGTTGCTCTGGAAAGATGCAGTTTGCCCCTAGGGTTTCGAAGGAGATCGCCCGTTGCCAATGGCAACACCAGATGAGGCTCAGAGATTGGATGACCCCAACGTCCTCCTGGAGAGGTTGCACCTTGAAGAGGATAAAATGGATAATCTCGTATGGGAAGAGGAGGCAGAGGAACCGGAAGAAAAACCAAAGTGGCTAGCCCTGGCAAGGGTCTTGACGGAGAAGTCTTTTGGACAGGGAGCCTTGATCGCCGACATGAAGGCAGCATGGAACCCGGCAAGGGAGGTCATCTGGCGCAGAATTAACCCAAATTTATTTTTTGTTCAATTCAATTGCTTGGGTGATTGGAACAAAGCAATTCATCAAGGACCGTGGGATTTCAAAGGTATGGCGCTGATAATCGATGAGTACGATGGATTGAAAAAGCCTGAGACAGTTAAGCTTGATAAAATTGAGACCTGGTGCCAGATTCTTAAGCTCTCTGACATGGTTCTGAAGAGAGAGCAGTTTGTTAAGAGCATGGCATCACGTATTGGCGAAGTGTTGGAACTCCAGATAGTTCTTCCTAATGGGTTCATCGGGGAGTTCATACGGGTGAGAGTCAAATTGGATGTCAATAAAAAACTCACCAGATTTGAGTTTCACAAAGGCCGGTGAAAACAAATTCTACCAGGTGAAGTTCGAGAAGCTTCCTATGTTTTGTTATATGTGTGGTCTTTTGGTCCATTGGCATGAAGAATGTGGTACCAGGGAGCACAAGGAGGAAGATATGGAACGGGGCCCCTTCGTGTTAGCATCGAGAAGAGGACGTGGAGGAGGTGGACGTGGCTCTGGACGGGGTGTTGGACGAGGTGATGCCTCCCAGTCTGCCAATCAGCATACCGCCTTTGGCAGGGGGCGTGGTGCAGGTAGAACAGGGGTGCGATGTGAGTTGTGGAGGAATAATGAACTCTATCATGCGGATGGGACTGCAAATATTGAGGATGCTGCTGATGGCCAGCACCCGATGAAGAGCTGGCGTTTTAATGCCAATAATCCTATGGAAGTGGATCCAAACATGGCTGCTATTGACCCAGCTCCTTGTGAAATCGGGAGCAGGGAGGATTTGAACATCCTTGGCAAAAGAATTTCTACTGACTCATCCACTCTTGCGTCGCCTGCGAACAATCTGAATGATAACACTAATGCTATTGTTCCTTTTGGAAACACGGCTG
The DNA here is from genome assembly GCA_039707655.1 of Elymus sibiricus. Lineage (NCBI taxonomy): Eukaryota > Viridiplantae > Streptophyta > Magnoliopsida > Poales > Poaceae > Elymus > Elymus sibiricus. The sequence goes on from CM077671.1 coordinate 442,848,178, forward strand.
AAATCGTTGAGCATTTTGAAGGTTCAGAAGATAGTGTGGTGGTTGGCACACCACAGAAAAATGCCAATAAGAAAAGGTTAAGAGGAGATGATGGAACATCTATTGACAGTTCAACAACCAATGAAGTGGCGGCCTCCATGTCGGGGGACCGCCCGAGCCAATGAATCTCCTGAGTTGGAACTACCGGGGAGGGGGGAATCCCCGGAAAGTTCGTGATATTGCGACTATGTTACAGTCGCATTCCCCCATGTTTGTTTTCTTGTGTGAAACTCGTCAGAAAGCTAGTAAAATTAGGAAGATAAGAGGGCGGCTGGGCCTCCAAGGTTTTGAAGGTGTGGACAGCAACGGGCTAAGTGGACGTCTAGCTCTATTCTGGCATGAATCGTGTCAGGTCACAGTTCTAGGAAAGGGCGATCGGTTCATCGATGTTACGGTTGGTCCTGTTGGTGCTAATCAATGGAGAATGACGGTGGTGTATGGAGAGCCTAGGGTATAAAACCAACACTTGATGTGGGCTATCATGCAGAACTTGAAACAAGTTTCAGATTTACCGTGGTTAGTTGTTGGAGACTTCAATGAGGCGCTCTGGAACTTTGAACACATGTCTTTATCATCGAGACCTGAGCCGCAAATGGCTGCATTTAGAGATGTCCACATGACGTGCGAGCTGGTTGACTTGGGGTTTAGTGGCGTTACGTACACATATGATAACATGAGAGTGGGTTCTGCTAATGTACGTGTCCGGCTAGACCGCGCGGTAGCTACCAACTCATGGAGGAACTTGTTTGCTCAATACTCGGTACATCATCTGGCTTCCCCCAGTTCGGACCATGTCCCATTGCTGATTAAGGGAACAACGGAACAACAAACACCAAACAAAAAACTACACAGGTATGAGATTTTTTGGGAGCGTGATGCTGACCTTCCAGAGATTATTAAAAAATCTTGGACTGTGATACGTCTCCAACGTATCTATAATTTTTGATTGTTCCATGCTATTATATTATCTGTTTTGGATGTTTTATATGCATTAATATGCTATTTTATATTATTTTTGGGACAAACCTATTAATCTAGTGCTTAGTGCCAGTTTCTGTTTTTTCCTTGTTTTTGAGTATTGCAGATAAGGAATATTAAACGGAGTCCAAACGGAATAAAATCTTTAGAATGATTTTTCTTGGACCAGAAGGAACCTACCAAGCTTGGAGACCAAGGTAGGAGAGCCGTCGTGTGGCCACAAGCCACAGGGGCGCGCCCAGGGGGGTAGGGCGCGCCCCCTGGCTTGTGGGCCCACGGCAGCCCTCCTAACCCTATTCTTCGGCCTATAAATTCCCAAATATTCCCTGGATACCATAGAGAGCCACGATAATACTTTTCCGCCGCCAGGAGCCTCTGTTCCCGTGAGATCCCATCTGGGGACCTTTTCCGGTAATCTGCCGGAGGGGGATTCGATCACGGAGGGCATCTACATCAACTCCATTGCCCCTCCGATGATGCGTGAGTAGTCCACCACAGACCTTCGGGTCCATAGCTAGTAGCTAGATGGCTTCTTATCTCTCTTTGCTCTTCAATACCATGTTCTTCATGATATTCATGGAGATCTATCCGATGTAATACTCTTTTGCGGTGTGTTTGTCGAGATCCGATGAATTGTGGGTTTATGATCAGATTTTCTATGAATATTATTTGACTCTTTTCTGAATTCTTATATGCATGATTTCATATCTTTGCAAGTCTCTTCGAGTTATTGGTTTGGTTTGGCCAACTAGATTGGTAATTCTTGCAATGGGAGAAGTGCTTAGTTTTGGGTTCAATCTTGCGGTGTCCTCACCCAGTGACATAGTAGGGGTAGTGAGGCACGTATTGTATTGTTGCCATCGAGGATAAAAATATGGGGTTTTCATCATATTGCTTGAGTTTATCCCTCTACATCATGTCATCTTAACTAATGCGTTACTCTGTTCTTCATGAACTTAATACTCTAGATGCAGGCAGGAGTCGGACGATGTGTGGAGTAATAGTAGTAGATGCAGAATCGTTTCGGTCTACTTGACACGGACGTGATGCCTATATGCATAATCATTGCCTTGGATATCGTCATAACTATGCGCTTTTCTATTAATTGCTCGACAGTAATTTGTTCACCCACCGTAATATTTGCCTTCATGAGAGAAGCCTCTAGTGAAACCTATGGCCCCCGGGTCTATTTTCCATATTATACTTTCAGATCTAAAACCAAAAATACCAAAAATATCTTTCTGCAATCTTTTTACTTTAGTTTTACTTTACTTTCAAGCAATCTTTTCCATCTATCTCTATTAGATCTCATCCTTGCAAGTAACCGTGAAGGGATTGACACCCCTTTATAGGGTTGGGTGCAAGTGTTTGATTCTTTGTGTAGGTACATCTATTGGGGACTTGCTTGTATCTCCTACTGGATTGATACCTTGGTTCTCAACAACTGAGGGAAATACTTATCTACTTTGCTGCATCACCCTTTCCTCTTCAAGGGAAAACCAACGCATGCTCAAGAAGTAGCAAGAAGGATTTCTGGTGCCGTTGCCGGGGAGATCTACATCAAGACTACCAAGTACCCATCAACAACTCATCTCTTGCATTTACATTATTTGCCATTTGCCTCTCGTTTTCCTCTCCCCCACTTCTAAAATGATTTTCGAAGAGATTTGCCTTTTTATTCGCCCTTCTTCCGTTCGTCTTTTTGTTTGCTTTTTGCTTGCTTGTGTGCTTTATTGCTTGGTTTGTTACGATGACTCAAGAGAATACCAAGTTGTGTGACTTTTCCAATACTAATAATAATGATTTTATTATTATCCCGATTGCTCCAGCCACTAGTGCGGAATCTTATGAAATCAATGCTGCTTTGCTTAATCTATTTATGAAAGAACAATTTTCCGGCCTTTCCAATGAAGATGCCGCATCCCATCTAAATACTTTCGTTGAGTTGTGTGATATGCAAAAGAAGAAAGATGTGGATAATGATATTGTTAAATTGAAGCTATTTCCGTTCTCACTACGAGATCGTGCTAAAACTTGGTTTTCATCTTTGCCTAAAAATAGTATTGATTCGTGGAATAAGTGTAAAGATGCTTTTATTTCCAAGTAGTTTCCGCCCGCTAAGATCATCTCCCTTAGGAACGATATAATGAATTTTAAGCAACTTGATCATGAGCATGTTGCACAATCTTGGGAGAGGATGAAACTAATGATTAGAAATTGCCCCGCGCATGGTTTGAGTTTATGGATGATTATACAAATTTTCTATGCTGGATTGAATTTTGCATATAGGAATCTCTTAGATTCCGCCGCGGGTGGTACTTTTATGGAAATCACATTAGGAGAAGCTACTAAACTCCTAGATAATATTATGGCAAATTACTATCAATGGCATACCGAAAGATCTCCTACTAGTAAAAAAGTGCATGCTATTGAAGGAATAAATACTTTGAGTGAAAAGATGGATGAATTGATGAAATTGTTTGCTAGTAAGAGTGCTCCTATTGATCCTAATGATATGCCTTTTTCTTCTTTGATTGGAAATAATAATGAATCTATGGATGTGAACTTTGTTGGTAGGAACAATTTTGGTAATAATGCGTATAGAGGTAATTTCAATCCTAGGCCGTTTCCTAGTAATTCCTCTAATAATTATGGTAATTCCTACAGCAAATCTTATGGAAATTATAATAAGATGCCCTCTGATCTTGAGAATAATATTAAAGAATTTATTAGTTCGCAAAATGGTTTCAATGCTATGATTGAAGAAAAACTGCTCAAGATTGATGATTTGGCTAGGAACGTTGATAGAATTTCTCTTGAGATTGACTCTTTGAAAATTAGATCTATTCCACCCAAGCATGATATTAATGAGTCTTTAAAAGCTATGATAATTTCTATTGATGAGTGTAAGGAAAGAACCGCTAGAATACGTGCTAAGCGTGAATGGCTTGAAAAGTGTGTTCTCATGATAATAATGATGAAGATCTTAAAGTAATTGATGTGACTCCTATTGAATCTTTGTTTTCTAAAACAAATCTTGATAAATATGGGACTGGAGATAAGTCAACTTTAGTTAAAAGGCGTCCCAATGATTCGGAGTTTATAGATCTTAATGCTAAGATTGATAAAAGTGGGATTGAAGAGGTCAAAACTTTAAATAGCAATGAACCCACTCTTTTGGATTTCAAGGACTTTAATGATGAGAATTGTTCTTTGATTGGTTGTATTTCCTTGTTGCAATCCATTTTGAATTCTCCGCATGCTTATGATCAAAATAAAGCTTTTACTAAACATATCGTTGATGATATGATGAAATCTTTTGAAAAAAAAATTGAGTTGGAAGTTTCTATACCTAGAAAGCTTTATGATGAGTGGTAACCTACTATTAAGATTAAAATTAAAGATTTTGAGTGCCATGCTTTGTGTGATTTGGGTGCTAGCGTTTCCACGATTCCGAAAACTCTATGTGATGTGTTAGGTTTCCATGAATTTGATGATTGCTCTTTGAATTTGCATCTAGCGGATTCCACTATAAAGAAACCTATGGGAAGGATTAATGATGTTCTTATTGTTGCAAATAGGAATTATGTGCCCGTAGATTTCATTGTTCTTGATATAGATTGCAATCCTACATGTCCTATTATTCTTGGTAGACCTTTCCTTAGAACGATTGGTGCAATTATTGATATGAAGGAAGGAAACATTAGATTTCAGTTTCCATTAAGGAAAGGCATGGAAGACTTTCCTAGAAAGAAAATTAAATTGCCTTATGAATCTATTATGAGAGCTACTTATGGATTGCATACCAAAGATGACAATACCTAGATCTATTGCGTTTTGCCTAGCTAGGGGCGTTAAACAATAGCGCTTGTTGGGAGGCAACCCAATTTTATTTTTTGCTTTCTGTTTTGGTGTGTTTTGCACATTATTACTTCTGTAGTAATTGTGTTTTTATGTTTTTATTGGTGTTTGAGCCAAGTAAGACCTTTGGGATGGTCTACGGTGATTGTTGATTTGATTTTGTTGAAAAACAGAAACTTTTGCGCTCAGTCCAGGAATTTTATAAATTCACTGGAACGTGATTTTGATCTGAAATTTTTAAACAAGATTTATATGCAAATTTCCCTGGTTTTCCTAATTTTTGAGAATTTTTGGAGTTACAGAAGTATTCGAAGTCTACAGATTGCTACAGACTGTTCTGTTTTTAACATATTCTGTTTTCTTTGTGTTGTTTGCTTATTTTGATGAATCTATGGGTTGTATCGGGGGGTATGAACCATGGAGAAGTTAGAATAAAGTGGGTATTACACAAATATAAATAAATAATGAGTTCACAACAGTACCTAAAGTGGTGATTTATTTTTCTTATACTAACGGATCTCACGAGTTTTCTGTTGAGTTTTGTGTTGTGAAGTTTTCAAGTTTTGGGTAAAGATTTGATGGACTATGGAATAAGGAGTGGCAAGAGCCTAAGCTTGGGGATGCCCAAGGCACCCCAAGCCATATTCAAGGATACCAAAGAGCCTAAGCTTGGGGATGCCCCGGAAGGCATCCCCTCTTTCGTTTTCAATCCATCGGTAAATTTACTTGAGGCTATATTTTTATTCACCACATGATATGTGTTTTGCTTGGAGCGTCTTGTATGATATGAGTCTTTGCTTTTTAGTTTGCCGCAATCATCCTTGCTGCACACATCTTTTTGAGAAGGACACGCTGAATCGTGAATTTATTAGAATACTCTATATGCTTCACTTATATCTTTTGAGCTAGGCAATTTTGCTCTAGTGCTTCACTTATATCTTTTTAGAGCACGGTGGTGTTATGTTTTATAGAAATATTTGAACTCTCGCACCTCACTTATATTATTTTGAGAGTCTCTAAACAGCATGGTAATTGGATTAGGTTATGAATTTGGTCCTAAAATAATAGGCATCCAAGAGGGATATAATAAAAACTTTCATATTAAGTGCATTGAATATGATGAGAAGTTTGGTTCCGTGCATATAGTTTTGAGATGTAGAGATGGTAATATTATGAGTTATGTTAGTAAGTAATTGTGGATTAGTAGAAATACTTGTTTTAAGGTTTGTGATTCCCGTAGCATGCACGTATGGTGAACCGTTATGTAATGAAGTCGGAGCATGATTTGTTTAATGATTGTCATCCTTTGTGTGATGGGTCGGGAGCGCGCGATGGTTTACTCCTACCAACCTCTCCCCTAGGGGCATGCGTGTAACACTTTGCTTCGAGGACTAATAGACTTTTGCAATAAGTATGTGAGTTCTTTATGACTAATGTGAGTCCATGGATTATACGCACTCTCACCCTTCCACCTTTGCTAGCCTCTCTAGTACCGCGCAACTTTCGCCGGTGCAATAAACCCACCTTCCTCAAAATAGCCACCATATACTTTCCTCAAAACAGCCACCATACCTACCTATTATGGCATTTCCATTGCCATTCCGAGATATATTGCCATGCAACTTCCACCGTTCCGTTTATTATGACACGCACCATCATTGTCATATTGCTTTGCATGATCGTAAGACAGCTAGCATGATGTTTTATGGCTTGTCCGTTTTTTGATGTCATTTGCTATGCTAGATCATCGCACATCCCGGTACACCGCCGGAGGCATTCATATAGAGTCATATGTTGTTCTAAGTTTCGAGTTGTAAGTAAATAAAAGTGTGATGATCATCATTATTAGAGCATTGTCCCATGAGAGGAAAGGATGATGAAAACTATGATTCCCTCACTAGATGGGATGAGTCTCCGGACTTTACAAAAAATAAAAGAGGCCAGCGAAGCCTAAATAAAAAAAAAGAGGCCAAAGATGCCCACCAAAAAAAAGAGAGAAAAAAAATGAATGAGAAAAAGGAGAGAAGGGACAATGCTACTATCCTTTTCCACACTTGTGCTTCGAGTAGCACCATGTTCTTCATGATAGAGAGTCTCCTATTTTGTCACTTTCATATACTAGTGGGAATTTTTCATTATATAACTTGGCTTGTATATTCCAATGATGGGCTTCCTCAAAGTGCCCTAGGTCTTCGTGAGCAAGCGAGTTGGATGCACACCCACTTAGTTTCCTTTTGAGCTTTCATACACTTATAGCTCTAGTGCATCCGTTGCATGGCAATCCCTACCCACTCACATTGATATCTATTGATGGGCATCTCCATAGCCCGTTAATACGCCTAGTTGATGTGAGACTATCTTCTCCTTTTCCCTTGCACCTCCACCACATTCTATTCCACCCATAGTGCTATATCCATGGCTCACGCTCATGTATTGCGTGAGAGTTGAAAAGGTTTGAGAACATAAAAGGGGTGAAACAATTGCTTGACTTGTCATCGGGGCTGTGCATGATTTAGATACTTTGTGTGGGGAAGATGGAGCATAGCCAGACTATATGATACTGTAGGGATAACTTTCTTTAGCCATGGTATTTTGAAAGACATGATTGCTTGTTAGTATGCTTTAAGTATTATTGTTTTTATGTCAACATTAAGCTATAGTATTGAATTTTACGGATCTGAATATTCATGCCACAATAAAGAATATTACATGGACAAATATGTTAGGTAGCATTCCACATCAAAAATTCTGTTTTTATCATTTACCTACTCGAGGACGAGCAGGAATTAAGCTTGGGGATGCTTGATACGTCTCCAACGTATCTATAATTTTTGATTGTTCCATGCTATTATATTATCTGTTTTGGATGTTTTATATGCATTAATATGCTATTTTATATTATTTTTGGAACTAACCTATTAATCTAGTGCCTAGTGCCAGTTTCTGTTTTTTCCTTGTTTTTGAGTATTGCAGATAAGGAATATTAAACGGAGTCCAGACGGAATAAAATCTTCGGAATGATTTTTCTTGGACCAGAAGGAACCTACCAAGCTTGGAGACTAAGGCAGGAGAGCCGCCGTGTGGCCACAAGCCACAGGGGCGCGCCCAGGGGGGTAGGGCGCGCCCCCTGGCTTGTGGGCCCACGACAGCCCTCCTAACCCTATTCTTCGGCCTATAAATTCCCAAATATTCCCTGGATACCATAGAGAGCCACGATAATACTTTTCCGCCGCCAGGAGCCTCTGTTCCCGTGAGATCCCATATGGGGACCTTTTCCAGTAATCTGCCGGAGGGGTATTCGATCACGGAGGGCATCTACATCAACTCCATTGCCCCTCCGATGATGCGTGAGTAGTCCACCACAGACCTTCGGGTCCATAGCTAGTAGCTAGATGGATTCTTCTCTCTCTTTGCTCTTCAATACCATGTTCTTCATGATCTTCATGGAGATCTATCCGATGTAATACTCTTTTGCAGTGTGTTTGTCGAGATCCGATGAATTGTGGGTTTATGATCAGATTATCTATGAATATTATTTGAGTCTTTTCTGAATTCTTATATGCGTGATTTCATATCTTTGCAAGTCTCTTCGAGTTATTGGTTTGGTTTGGCCAACTAGATTGGTAATTCTTGCAATGGGAGAAGTGCTTAGTTTTGGGTTCAATCTTGCGGTGTCCTCACCCAGTGACATAGTAGGGGTAGCGAGGCACGTATTGTATTGTTGCCATCGATGATAAAAAGATGGGGTTTTCATCATATTGCTTGAGTTTATCCCTCTACATCATGTCATCTTAACTAATGTGTTACTCTGTTCTTCATGAACTTAATACTCTAGATGCAGGCAGGAGTCGGTCGATGTGTGGAGTAATAGTAGTAGATGCAGAATCGTTTCGGTCTACTTGACACGGACGTGATGCCTATATGCATAATCATTGCCTTGGATATCGTCATAACTATGCGCTTTTCTATCAATTGCTCGACAGTAATTTGTTCCCCACCGTAATATTTGCCTTCATGAGAGAAGCCTCTAGTGAAACCTATGGCCCCCGGGTCTATTTTCCATATTATACTTTCAGATCTAAAACCAAAAATACCAAAAATATCTTTCTGCAATCTTTTTACTTTAGTTTTACTTTACTTTCAAGCAATCTTTTCCATCTATCTCTATCAGATCTCATCCTTGCAAGTAACCGTGAAAGGATTGACACCCCTTTAGAGCGTTGGGTGCAAGTGTTTAATTCTTTGTGTAGGTACATCTATTGGGGACTTGCTTGTATCTCCTACTGGATTGATACCTTGGTTCTCAACAACTGAGGGAAATACTTATCTACTTTGCTGCATCACCCTTTCCTCTTCAAGGGAAAACTAACGCATGCTCAAGAAGTAGCAGACTGCCTTTGGTGTTATGGAAAACCTGGGACAAGTGAATGAAGCATTACGATCAACCATGGCCTCTCTTCGATCCTGGAGTAACAATAGGTTTGGAAACATAACCAAGGAAATTAACAAGACACAAACTAGATTGGAAGAACTCATGAACATGAACGCTGATAGGGAAGAGATAAGAGGATTCTCGGACAAACTTAATGAAATGCTATATAAAGAGGAAATGATTTGGTTGCAAAGATCACGGATCACGTGGCTGAAGGAGGGTTATAGGAATACGAAGTTTTTTCAGAGTAAAGCTGTTTGGAGGGCAAGGAAAAACAAAATACGAGAGCTCCATGATGAGGAGGGCAACATACACACAGATGATATGACCATGGGGCACATGGCTACATCGTATTTCCAAAAGATTTTCACTGCAAATCCCTCTCTGGATGCTTCGGGGTGGTGGACCTGTTTAATACAGTGATCTCGGACGAGGATAATGCTAAGCTGTGTGGTGAGTTCTCAGATAAAGCGATATCGGATGCTCTCTTTCTGATAGGACCACTGAAGGCCCCGGGCCCTGATGGGTTCCCCGCGAGGTTTTTTCGGCGCAGCTGGGACGTGCTAAAAAATAATATCTTCAAAGCTGTGAGAGAATTCTTGAGAATGGGGATCATGCCCCAAGGGGTTAATGAGACTTCTATTGTTTTAATTCCGAAGGTTGCTAATCCCACAAAATTAGCTGAGTTTCGTCCAATAAGCCTCTGTAATGTGATCTATAAAATTGTTTCTAAATGCTTGGTAAACAGGTTGAGACCCTTACTTGATGACATAATATCTCCTGAACAAAGTGCTTTCATATCTGGCAGGATGATCACTGATAATGCCTTGATGGCCTTTGAGTGTATTCATTACATCAAACAGGAGAAAGATCTGTCAATTTTTTTGTGCCTACAAGCTAGATCTATCAAAGGCATATGATCGGGTTGATTGGAACTTCTTGAGGCAAGTGATGCAAAAGATGGGTTTTGCTCACCGATGGATTGACTGGATTATGACTTGTGTCACGTCGGTGAGATATTTCGTGAGATTTAATGGGACCCTCTTGGATTCATTTGCACCGTCGTGTGGGCTACGGCAAGGTGATCCACTCTCCCCGTTCTTATTTTTGTTCGTTGCTGATGGGCTCTCTTTCATCCTAAGGCAGAAAGTTGAAGTGGGTGCTATTACTCCAGTCAAAATTTGTAGAAGGGCACCAGGTATATCGCATTTGTTGTTTGCTGATGACACATTGTTGTTTTTTGAGGCCTCTCGTGACCAAGCAGAACAGGTTAAATCTTGTCTTGATCTATATGCTCGGGCCATGGGACAACTTTTAAATTACAATAAATGCTCTATTATGTTTGGGGAAGCATGCCCTACTGATCTCCAATATGATGTTCGTGATGTTCTGAATGTCATAGACACAAACTTTGAGGAGAAGTATTTGGGTCTACCGACGCCAAATGGTAGGATGTCCAAGGGTAGATTTCAAAATCTACAGACACAGCTTATGAAGAGGCTAGTACAATGGGGTAATGGCCACTTAGCGCAGCCTGGTCGGGAAGTACTCATCAAATCAGTTGCAGAAGCGCTGCCGGTATATGTAATGGGAGTTTTTAAACTACCCTTCCCGGTATGCGATGATCTGACTGAAATGGTGAGGAATTTTTATTGGGGAGCTGAAAAGGGAAAATGGAAGGTTCACTGGAAATCTTGGCCGAAACTTCAACAACCAAAGAGTAAGGGTGGTGCTGGCTTTAGAGACTTTCGTTTGTTTAATCAAGCTCTATTAGCACGCCAGGCATGGAGATTGCTAACCAAACCAGAAAGTATATGCGCACGGTTGCTGAAATGTAAATATTACCCTAATGGTAAACTTGAGGATACGGTTTTCCCTACTAATGCATCATCTACCTGGACAGCAATCAGCTATGGCCTTGACCTCCTCAAGAGAGGTCTGATATGGAGAGTTGGGAACGGAGAACATATACGAATTTGGCGAGATAATTGAATTCCGAGGCCTTTTTCCTATAAACCAGTGTCGGCTCAAGGAACATGCAGATTTCGGTTTGTGTCACAGCTACTGAATGATAATGGGTCCAGAACGTGAATATGTTACAGTCTTCCTTTTTACCATGTGATGTGGAGGAAATTTTGAAAATTAGAGCATCCCCTAGACTTGGTGTTGACGTCCTTGCATGGGGCCCAACTCCAAATGGGATTTTTTCAGTAAAGTCTGCTTATGACTTCGCGTTTGAGGAATCCCACAGAACAATAGCTGAGGCTTCTAGCGCAGCATCTGATGGACGGCGTTTCTGCTGGCAGCTAATTTGGAAATGCCATGTTCCTCCCACGGTCAGAAATTTTGCATGGTGTGCCTCAGTTAACTCACTGCCTACATGAAAAAACAAGCGCATGAGAGGCCTTGAAATATCGGAAATTTGCCCAGTATGTGGACGGGAGACTGAAGATTCGTTTCATGCTCTGTGTCACTGCCCCCTTGCTGTACAACTATGGCGACTTATGGCAAAAAATTGGCATCTGCCAAAGATTGAGGAGGTATGTAACACTGGGAAGGAATGGTTGCTTGATGCTTTTTACCCTTTGTCTGATACCGCAAGAAGCATGCTGCTGATGACACTATGGCGGGCTTGGTACAATCGGAATGAAATTGTTCATTACAAGGATCCCTCTCCTTTGGAGGTTTCAAAAAGATACTTAATTAGCTATTTGGACTCACTGTTATCACTTCAAAGTCCGGATTGCAATCATGTGAAAGGGAAGCAGGTAATTTCCTATGATAGTTTCATTACTTCCTCACATGCGAAGAAAAGTGAGGGGCCAGGACCTGGATGGGCTTTGCTAAGGGAAGGGTGGACTAAATTAAATACAGACGGTGCATGGAATGCTGATGGACGAGCTGGTGCTGGAATGATTCTTCGAGATGACACAAGAAGCATAATTTTCTCATCATGTAGAGAACTGTTCTCATGTAGGAGTGCCCTGGAATCGGAGCTAAGTGCATGCATGGAAGGGTTATCTATTGCCATTCAGCGAACTGATTTGCCAATACAATTAGAGATGGACTCGATGTTAGCGGTGAACATGATAAATGGCGAAGGTAAAGACAGATCAATCTTTTCCTCACTCGTCCAGGAGATAAAGTATTTGATGAGTCTTCGAGTTACTCGTGTTACACATGTTATGCGTAGTCAGAACCAGGGCCGTCTCCAGGATTTCGGGGGCCCGGTGCGAAATGATAAACTGGGCTCTAGAACTTTGAAAAAATCCTACAAACAAAGAGCTAATATAGTCAAATCATACTTTCATTTTATTTTAGAACTTCTAATATGTGTTATTTCATACAAATATGGGTTGCTATACAATAATTTGAATTATATCAAGCATGGGTGCTAAAAGAGGAAAGACAGTGCAATATTAATAAACTGACTTCACGTGTAGAAAAAAATGATCCATGAGAAGCGATCTTCATAAAACAGTTCTACCATTCATGTGAAGTCAGAAACTTGGGCTGTAGATCGTAAATAATTTATTAATTATCAATCTATCTATTTTCTTTTTGCGGGTAACTCTACCTAAAGTAAAGAATAAGGCTGCAGTAGATTAATTATCAGTTATGCTACTAGTGTATTGCGCATTGTCAAAAATAGCTAGATAAGCTACAAAGGCAATTACGGAAACTAATAGTGAAAGATTGGCCACAACATAAAAGCCGAAAAATTGACAGCATATAACACTGTCATATACGAATTCAGATCGATCTGGCCGAACAATCAAATTCAGCCAAGAATCACACGGAGAATCAAATTCAGCCGAACAAGTCTATTAATGTTTGGATTAAAATTTTCCATCAGATCGATCTGGCCGTGTGTGCTCAATTTGAGGTAGAGAGGGGAAACTGGAGATTAAAAAAATCTTCTTACAGAACGGGCAGCGGCCGGGCAGATGAAAAAGAATCGGTCGGCAGTAGGCCGGGGCGCCCTGATCAGGGATCAATCCCTCGTCTCACACAGCGGGCACTAGGGCAAGGCGGGCACGCAATCAAAGGAACAGCCAAATCGCGAACGAGGAAAACAAGCAGGCTGGAAACCAGCAGGACGGTTGTTTCACTGCTATTTTTTTTTCTGATTAAGCCTACAGATCCAGTGATTTGGGGGCCCCAAAAATTTGGGGGCCCTGTGCCGTCGGCCACTTTGGCCTGCCTTGTCGACGGGCCTGGTCAGAACTATGTTAGTGACTACTTGGCTAAATTTGCTAGGAGTAATGGTAGAACCATAGTTTGGTTAAACTCTGGCCTGTCAGAGATAGTAGATCTTTGTATTGCAGACTGTAGCGCTTCGGCTACTTGATTAATACATTTTTCTATCCGAAAAAAACAGGGTAACAGGATTTCTTCGTTTATGCATCGGCGCACAAACATACCCTCCTTCACGCGGCAGGTGTTTTCCATTTGGTTACATCGGTTTGGTCGGAGCATCGCTTTGACTTGCTCTCTCTTTCCACCTACGGCCTCGACTGCTGGAATTTGATATATGTATGGGCCAGCCCAATAGCAGTTTCAGAATTCCTAATAAATCCTAGAGGCCCACTAAGCCCATTCGTGCAAGGCAAGAGGTGGGACAAAAGTTTAGTCCCACATTGCTAGTTTATTAGGAGTTGGACCTCCTTATAAGGGAGGATGTTTCTCCACGTGTATGAGCATGAGAACAAGAAAGACATATACGCGCGCTCCTCCTCCGCCGCGCGCCCCGCCGCGCCGCGGGTTGCGGGAACGAGCCGATGTCTAAATTTTTACCACGCACGACTACTTTTGTTGTAGTAGAGATTAATTACGAACGCTGCACCCTTCGGCTGCTGCCTGTTCGTCTCGTCTCCCTCTTTTGCTTCGCCTCCCGTCGCTGCCTCTTCGCCTCCTTCTCCTGTGCCTATAAAAGGGAGGTCGCTCCTCTCTAGAGAGACACACCAGAACATCATCTTCCTCACGCCATCGGGTTCCAATCGCTGAGCTACTAGGTTCTTCCCCATCCCGACTTGCGGCGTGCACCGTCGGTCGGGACAGTAGGCCTCCGAAACCCCACCACTTTGAGTCCTGTACGGGAGAAGGGTGATAAGGTTTTTGGGGAGCGCTCTGCGCGACTACTGGCTTCTTCATCACGGACGCCACGGACGCCGACGATCACTTCCCAGACGACGACTTCTTCCCCGACATCAACAACCTCTTCGGCAACATGGCCGGTGACGATGTCAACGCCAATCCTGCTACTGCTGCAACTCAGTACGTGTTCGTGTTCATTTTGTTTGAGTTCTTGCCACAGTTCGTTGTTCTACTTTCTGTTCTAGATATGTTCCGTTCATACTCACCACTTCAGATGCTTTTTGCATACTCTCTGTATGATTGCATGACTAGTCTTATAACTGCTATGATAGTCATGATTTATCTACTATTTCTGATAATAAAATCATATGATAAATTGCTCATATTTCCAACATCGACCACTCTGGAATCCCACCCCACTATCGTGAGCCCCTTCTCTCCATCCTCTTGCCCCGTCTCCTCCCTCATCTATCTCTTTTTGTCCTCTCTTTACATCTTGAGTTGTCCGTCCCCCAACCCGCCTCCTTATTACTTTTTTCCTTTCACATCGTCCTCCCCCATAACAAAACAGAGAGGTTGATGTATGTGTGCAGACACTCCATCCATTTCTCCTCATCCTGCATCGGCACTTCCATCATTTGCTTCCTTGGCTAGGGCTGCCTCTCCCTTTTCCACCAGATGGGCTGGCGCGGCCAAAAGCAGCGGAAGAAAGACGCCCTCTTCGGCCGATCTCTTTGAGTAGCACAGCGCCCTAGCACGGGTTATAGCATCCTCGCTCTTCTTTGTTTCCCCTTTCTCCTGGCAGTGGGGTTGCATCAGAGTCAGGCTCCCTTGACAGTTTTGGTGAAGGGGGCATGCTACTCCCGTAGGAGTTTTTGTATTTCGCCGAAGTTGAAAGGTGATGTAGCATCGCAACATAAAGTATTTTTCCCAGTTAAGAATCAAGGTCTATCAAACTAGTAGGACTCTTTAAGCTAACAATATAAGCAACACCTACACACAAAACAAAATGAATGCTTGCACTCAACTTGGCAAGGGGGTTGTGAATCCCCTCGTCTTGCTAATTGCAAGGTCAAAGGCAAATAATGATAGATAATGATAGGGTGAATCAGAAAAATGGTAAAGGAGCAACAATGTAGCAACAAGTGTTGACAGAGAATGGTCCGAGCGCCATAGGTTCACTAGTAAAAACTCTCTCGAAAGCAGGTAATGACATGGTACACAAATTACTGTTGGACAATTGACAGAAAAATAACATTCATAACTATGATTGTTTGTGGCATAAACTTGTATAGGCATCACACCCAGGACAAGTAGACCGTTAAACTCACCAGTACAGAAAACACTAGTGTCGGCATTAAAAAACCACGTTGATGGCGTTAGGGGTATGCCACCAAGATGACGCCATTGTGAACAAAATACCGATGACGTGCAGATCCCACACCATCGGTATTTTACATACCGAGAGTATGGCATTGTTCACTCGCGCCATCACTAACCAAAAGAGCAATGACGTGCACATATATACCATGTCACCACTATAGACTAGTACTAGTAACGTTGACATAGCCTACCAAGCCATCGCTAAGTATTTATTCATTAAAAAAATCATTTATACAATTCATCCATGCAACCAAATATTTATGCATTCATTCATATATTAAAATATATACATATAGTTTATCCACCAGTACATTTTGTACATTTTGGAATGTAAGAAAAAGCCACAGCACCGCTCGTCGCCGACGGTGCCTCTTGTTGCCGCCGCTGCTCCTCTTCCGAGCTCATTGTGGATGTCGTTGTTGTTCTGTAGCACCGTGTGAATGTTGTCATTATTCCACATATTTACAAAACTTACTGAAACATCTCTCAGCATAATAACCAAAGATGACTGTATATACATTCACTATGTAATTCGCCTATTTTCTTGCTATGAAACAAACCTTATCTCCTACATAGAGTTCAGAAAGAAACCTTTCATAGTGAATGTAAGTATACTTCGATGAACAGGTCGTACTTACTGCTACCAAAGCGTATACATGAGCATCAATCAACAACATATGCATCACACATGACCAAATACGATATGAATTGGAACCATACATAGTTTAACTAAATAACTAGGCTCGTACAGAAAGGACCTCATGATGCAAATTGCAGAATTTTAGCAAGGGAACCTCCACTGGTGGCATCAATCAAGCAAGGCAAACAATAAAGGAAACCTTCCCATCAATTCATCAAATATATAAAGGATTTAAAGCGTCTAAGCTAGGATGCACCCCGTGCGTTTGCAAGCTTGATGCTTAGCTCTTCACTAGCTAATACGTGTCTTCAATTTTCACCATGGTCTACTTCTATTTTCTTTAATATGCTCTACTTTTTGTTTTTTTATCACGGTACAAACGTAAATGTTTATACATGCGCACATATTCTTACCCTTGTGAACGCACGTGCACACACCCTACATTTATGAGCACCTCCGAAAGACTGAGCCGACATGTCATCTTGAGATTGACGAAGTAGCCACAGACGCCTTCGTAGTCGACGGTACATTCTCGTCCCACTGGACGCACTTCACCATAAGGCCTGAAATAAATTCAGGAAAATGCGAGCACCAATGTCAAGTCTAGAGCTTGAACTCTCGTGGGCGGGAATAACACTGCCCTCCTAACCATCCAACTACAGGTAGGTTCGTAGGTCCACTCTCGACTTCATAGTGTGTGTTTAGACTAGACTAGATGTTTCTCATGGACTCCAGAAACTGCTTGTGTCTCACCCCGCCGCTTTATTCTCTCACCTTGATCTGGCGCAGCCGTGTCTCTTTCTCTTATTTATTTTCCCGGTTCAAATCCACTCATCATACACATTAGAAGTGTCGATTCTTCCATAGTCATCGAACGAGGGCCCGACTCTCCTCATGGCAGCAAAGCACCGCATGCCTCTACCCACGCCCACTCCATCGCGCCTCCCCGACTGGATATGGGAGCCAACGACCGTCAGGGTGGATTTCTTGGGATGGGCTGTGCAACAACATGGCACCCTCCTACCATACCTCATCATCACGCACTCTCTGCCAATGCCTCTCCCCACGGGCCGCGGGAGCCAGCCTCAACGTCCACCGGTACCAGGAACTCCTCCGTCGACCCCTGTCTATTTCGCCCACTGCACGAAGCTCGCCTCGGTCATCTCCCTAACTCCCCGGCCGCCACCTCGATTGACCCCACCTTGCCTACCACCTCCACTACATCGCGACGGCCGTGTTGCTGACTTTAACTCCGGTAACCTCTTCCTCCTACTTGACCGCATGTAATTTTTTTCCTCGCTGCAACTTGCGGCCCAACTTCCTATGTGTTTTGGTTAAAAATATGTTTTGACAGTTTTAGAGTCTACAAATTTCAGATTTTGTAAGATATATTTTTTAAATACTTTGATTTCCTAAGAAAGAAGGTGTGCACACATGTTGAATGTGATGCTTATCCCTTGTGGAATATGTACATGTTGAATGTTGTATATTTTTTTATAGTTAGCATACATATGTTGTTTGACTAACATAATAGTTTTATCATCTTAAAAAGGTTGTCAGATATTGAACCAATGGAAATTTCCGAGCAAACTTTGGTAGTATTGCTTATGGTACTGGTAAATTGTGTCATGTTTATATTTGATTAATGCTTCTACCTAATCAACGCCACTACATCTATACGTTTGATTGGTAATATCATGCTTTGTTGAAAGACATAAAGAACTAAAAGATAACTTCCAATTTTTTTCGTGCACCTGTTTTCATTGCTATATGATATTCATCTATTTCTAATATCAAGTATGAGGTGAGGATATTCATTTATGTGCACACTCTGGATACTATTTAAGAAAGTTGAGGATTCCGGTCTACCTATTAGCTCACACCTCCTACAAGGTGAAGACTCAAATATATGTGGGCAATGGCTTTGCTTCTGTTGTCTGTTTATAGCTCAAACAAAATAAACATGTATATTCAAAGCCTTTAGCTCTTCTTTCCTACTACACTAAGTAATTCTATTTGCTTCTATGGAATAAATCAAATGTGTTTTCAGTATGATAAGCCTGATTGAATTCACATGTTCATTGTGTTGTTGAAGGGAATGGACGATAGATAGCATTCAGCTTATTGGCATCTATGATACTTTCAGGTGTTCAGCAACATGAGAGAAGTGAAGAATTAGAAGGGATCAATCAGTGTGGATAGTATGCGCTGACGGCTATCAAGCTAGATTCATGTACTAAAACAAGATGCTTAAAAATCAACTACAAAATCTGGTTATTTTCACTTTATTAAGTGTATATTTCTTCAATCCAATATTCTGTTCATTATATTGATCCGTTCATTTTTCTAGGTATTCCAACAATTTTGTAATCGATTCATAACTTCAACTCTTTTCAATAGTCTATAATCTTAAAATGCTACTTAGTAAAATTAAACAACAAAAAGTAAACACGAACAACCGACAAATTAAGATGCAATTTAGCTAACAACGGGCTCATACTCGGACGCGGCGTGCCACCGCGCCTTTCGCCTGCTAGTATAATACTATATTGATAAGAACTATAGGAACTATGCAGGCTAGAACAAATGTTGGTGGGAATTCAAGAGCAACTCATCATAGTTCCACATGTCTTCCCAGAGGAGCACGGTATCTCCAGCCGCAGGTAAGCACGTTGTAGTCCTCTGTAGATGTTCATTAGGGAGAACACATCATGCCACCAAAATGACCCGCAACTAGGTCAAGAATGGGTTGGTGTTGAATCATAGTATGCATGCAACACAAGGAGGTCCCAAGGCACATCTGCTTTGTGGATAAATCTGTGGACAAATTTCAGCAGCAACGTCTTGTTTTCTATCTTTAAGTCCATCACCCCAGCCCTCCTTTTTGTTTCAGTCTACATATTAAATCCAAGGACGCAAGCGAATGCATATCTTTCACCACTCCTACATGGCCAAGCGCTTTGAAGTGCACGCTCTACACTACTATATTAATATCAACATATAGATGTCATCGGTCATGACACAATAAAAATAGATACTCAAGTTAGAAGACAAAGAAATATTAAATTCGTGTTTATTAGGTGTGTATGGATGGGCTATACAAATGTTGATGATTTTGGAAATGGATGTCGCCTCGAGGAATTCCATTATAAGCATATGTTATGGAATTTTGTGTGGGTCCTAGTAGCTGCGATATTCAACCCAAATCAACCTAGATGTTTGCCGAAAACATGAGAATAGCCTAGGATGCCGCTAGTTTGAGCGCATATATGCATATGTTATGGTCCTAGTAGCTGCGAGAGAGCGTGGATTTGGGGTGTCTTAGGCTAAACTCTTCCGCGTTGGATGTTCAGAGGCATGAGCGGCATAATCTAGATGATCATGTGTTGTGAGATTTCATAGGAGCAACTTCTTACTTAGTGAATGTTTACTAGTTTATTGATTGGTGGAAATTAACCCATCAGGAGTGGGCATGGGTGTGCTTACTTTGGTTGTAGACACCATAGAAAGAAAGGAAAATGCGGTAGAGAAAAAAATGTAGCAAAAAGTTGCTAAAACATGCAGTAGACAACCCATAAAAAATGTAATATAGAAAAAACTACACAATAAAATGTTGCTAGAAGGTGCGGTAGGTATTGATAGAATATGCAGTAGAAGATTTTAAAAATGGAGTAGAAAGTTGACAAAAAGTGCACTAACTATAGCAAAAATATAGTAGACAAAATTACACAGTTCGAACTTGTAAAAAATACAATAGACAATCAACAGAAAATACAATAGAGATAAATAGAGGTAGAGAAATACAAGAAAACACAATGACTCGCACCTCCAAAAAAGACATGAGACGGAGATATGTGATACGTCTCCAACGTATCTATAAGTTTTGATTGTTCCATGCTGACATATTATCATTTTAGGATACTTTTTGGGTATTTATTTACCAATTTATAATATTTTTTAGCACTAACCTATTGACCCAGTGCCCAGCGCCAGTTCCTGTTTTCTGCGTGTTTTTGCCTTTTCAGAGTTACAATATTAAACGGAGTCCAATTGTCATGAAACTTTTTGGTGATTTTTTCTGGACAAATACAAGACCTAGAAGCTTCGGAGGAGGGCCAGGAGAGGCCCTAGGGGCCCAACACATATCCAGCCGTGCCCCCTAGGGGGGGCGTGGCCAGATATGTGGTGGCCCCCTGGAGCGCCTCCTGACGTCGTTCTCTGGCCTATAAATTCACAAATACCCTAGAAACACCAGGAGCGCTCCCGGAACACTTTTTCCGACGCCGCAAGTCTCTGTTCCGACGGGAGGCCATCTACACCTCCATTCCGTCACCCTGCCAGAGGGGAGATCGATCACGGAGGGCCTCTTCATCAACCTTGCTACCCTCACCATGATGTGTGAGTAGTTCACCACAGACCTACGGGTCCGTAGGTAGTACGTAGATGGCAATCTCTCTCTCTCTCTCTTGATCTTCAATACAATGTTCATCGCATCTTTGCCTTGATTTATCCGATGTAATCCCTTTGTATGGTGTGTTTGTTGGGATCCGATGAATTTTGAGTTTATGTCCAGATTATTCATGAAAAGTATTTGAGTCAAACCTGATTACTATGATTCTTATTTGCATGATCATCATAGCTTCGTAATGCTCTCTGATCTATTGAGATAGTTTGGCCAACTAGATTGATATTTCTTCGGTGGGAGTGGTGCGTTGTAGTAGGTTCAACCTGACAAGTTTCTATATCCCAGTGACAGAAGGGGACAAGTTGTGTCTTTGCGTTGTTGCTACTAAGGATAAAACGATGGGGTCTATTCACAATTAGTTGAGTATACTTTGTCTACATCATGTCATCGTTCTCCAAGCATTACTCCGTTTGTCATGAACTTAATATGTAGAGAGGCAAGCATAGAAGCGCTCTTGAAGCGGAGTAATTGTAGTAGGTGCAGGCAGGAGTCGGCCTATTTGCTTATGGATGTGATGGCTATATACACATGATCATTGCCGTGAACATCACATAATTATTCGCTTTTCTATCAATTGCCCAACAGTAATTTGTTTACCCACCGTATGCTTTGCTTATGAGAGATGCCACTAGAGAACTCTACGGCCCCCGGGTCTATTCACTTATATATTCACAAACGCTATCATTACCTTGCTGTTATTTATTACCTTTTATTTTATTTTGCACTTTACTATTATATACAATTATCTACACAACTCACTTGCTTGCAAATAACGAGATCAAGGGGATTGACGACCCTCTTGCCGGCGTTGGGTGCAAGTTGTTTGTTCTTTTGTGTGCAGCCACTGAAAACGGTTGAGGATTGGTATTCCTATTGGTTCGATAAACCTTGGTTTCATAACTGAGGGAAATACTTACCCACTTTGTGCTGCGATTACCCGTTCCTCTTCATGGAAAACCCAACGCAGATCACGAGTATCAGGAAGGATTTCTGGCGCCGTTGCCGGGGAATACCATCACCAACTATCAAGTAACGTCGCACAAAATTTCTTATTTTTATTTGCTGTTATATTTAGTTTGTCTCATAAAAATCAAAAATACAAAAATATTTACCTTTGCTAGTTACTAGTTTGCTTCTAGTTTGCTTTACTTGCTAGTTTGCTTGTCTTATTATCATGTCTGATTTTGAGATTAGTGGTGTTTCCGCCGCTAGTGCGGAAGCCCTTGAGCACCCAACTTCACCTTGCACTAATAATGCTAAAAGAAATTTTGATGAAGTTGCTAAAGAAAAACTTGATAATCTTGCGGATGACGATCCTTCTAAAAGTGAACCCACTATGCAAACAAAGAAACTTCGTATAGGTAGTGGGAATATTATTGGAAAGAGTGTGATTCAAGATTTTTTCACTTGTGCGGGATCATTACCATTAATGGGAGGTTCCATTGTTACTAGAACTATGAGTTATGCGGATGCCATATCTATACTTATTGCACAATTGGAAAGACAATTTGTCCACGTGCACCCCTTCATACAATGGTTGTTTTTAGAGTTCTCTAATATTCAGGAAGCTCCTACTAAACGTCTAGCTACTATATTTCTTGTTCAAGAATTTGGCAATATCATAAAAGAGGCTAGAGATATATTTGCTTATTATAGTATTAATTGTGAATGCCCACCAATAGAAGGAATTCTCTATGAAATGGAAGCGGTGAGAAAACTACGATCAACGGACTATGTTGCTTATGATGAAAACCTTAGAAAGTAGGTTCCACCTAATGTCCTAGTTGATAAAATCTCTGAACATAATGATAAATTTTCTATACCAAAACTTGGAATGGGTATGAGCTTGAGAGAGAATTAAGAAAATACCTTCATCGAAATCTATACAATGAGGAAATAGTCATCACTTATGAGAAACCCAAAGAAGAGCCTCCTATTCCTCCTGAAATGGATCTCTCGGATCCTTGTGTTGTGAAATTTAGTCCCTTCAATTATTTTTGCTTACCCATTAGGAAGCTTGCTGCTGAAAGAAGGGAATATGATTATAGCATGATGGATCGTTTCCGTAGATATGACAACACTTGAAACTATGCATTATGCCTAGCTAGGGGCATAAAACGATAGCGCTTGTTGGGAGGCAACCCAATATGTATCTTTATTTTTGTTTTTACTTTCAGTTTTTGTGTGATAAAATGATTATTTCCTCTGTAATGATTATGTTTTTATGTTTTAATTAGTGTTTGTGCCAAGTAAAGCCTTTGGGATGACTCACAAGATGAGTAGAAACGATGCTGAATCTAAAACAGAAACTTTGACTCCAGTGCAGGAATTTTAGTTTTTTACTGGAGCGTGATAATGATCTGAATTTTTAACACATTATTGCTATACAAATTATTTACGTTGTCCTAATTTTTCAGAATTATTAGAGTTACAGAAGTACGGTCTATCTACAGATTGCTACAGGCTGTTCTGTTATAAACAGATTCTGTTTTACTTGCATGGTTTGCTTGTTTTGATTATGCCATGGACTATATCGGGGGGTGTAAGCCATGGGGAAGTTAGAATACAGTATCTATTATGAAAAAATGAATTTGAATCAATTTATTACAGTACCATAAGTATGCAATATGTTTCTTATACTAACGGATCTCACGAAGTTTTGTTGAGTTTTGTGTGATTGAAGTTTTCAAGTTTTGGGTGTGATCACGATGGACTACGGAATAAGGAGTAGCAAGAGACGAAACTTGGGGATGCCCAAGGCACCCCAAGTATGATTCTAAGGAGACTCAAGCATCTAAGCTTGGCGATGCCCCGGAAGGCATCCCCTCTTTCGTCTCAATCCATCGGTATGTCACTTGGAGCTATATTTTTATTCATCACATGATATGTGTTTTGCTTGGAGCGTCGTTTGCTTTTGTTTGCTTTTACTTTCAGTTTGTCACAATCATCATTTGCTGGACACACCTATTTGAGAGAGACACACCTTCATGATAATTTGCTAGAATACTCTATGTGCTTCACTTATATCTTTTGAGCTAGGCAGTTGCTCTAGTACTTCACTTATATCTTTTTGAGCACGGTGGCGTGTAGATTTTATAGAAATAATATGTTCTCGTTCTTCACTTATATTTGTTTGAGAGCTGAGAAATAGTGACGGCAATTTGCATGGGTCATAAGACTAGTCCAAGAATATTAGGTATTCAATGAATGATAATCAAAACCATTGTGTAGCACATGTAGAGAAGTTGTTGATTAATGACATTGATGTAGTAATATGAAAAAGGTGCGAGTCAAAAAAAATCGTAGAAGTGTCGAGATTAAGAGGTGTTAACTTGTTATTCATCTAAAAATTAAATAGGCATGGTGATGATGTGTGAGCATTTATATTCCTCGTTAAAATCCTAGTGTTGTTTTGAGTCGGGGGCGCGCGATGGTTAACTCCTACCAACCTCCTCCCTCGGGGCATGCGAGGAGTACTTTGATTTATGATAAAACTAATAAAACTTTGCAATAAGTATGTGAGTTCTTTATGACTAATGTGACACCATGGACATACACATCTTCACCTTCTCATATTCGCTAGCCTCTTCGGTACCGTGCATAGCCCATTCTCACCTCGAGGATCGGTGCAAATATTCGCCGGTGCATCCAAACCCCGTGACCTGATACGCTCTGTTGCACATGAGCCTCATTATATCTTCCTCAAAACAGCCACCATACCTACCTATTATGGCATTTCCATAGCCATTCCGAGATATATTGCCATGGAAATTCCATCGTCACTTCACATCACTAGTTCGTTCATCATCATAATGCTTTGCATGATCGTATAGAGCTGGCATAGTATTTGTGGCAAAGCCACCGTTCTACATATTTTTAATACATGTCACGCTAGATCATTGCACATCCTGGTACACTGCCAGATGCATTAATACACAGTCATATCTTCCTATCAATTCTTCATGTTGAGTTGTAAGTAAATAAAAGTGTGATGATCATCATTATTAGAGCATTGTCCCAGTGAGGAAAGGATGATTGATACGTCCATTTTGCATCATGATTTCCTATTGTTATTTATTATGTTTTTTTGAATAATAATGCTTTAGGGAGTGATTCTAATGCCTTTTCTCTCATAATATGCAAGGTTTACTCAAAGAGGGAGAATACCGGCAGCCGGAATTCTCGACCTGAAAAAACACATCAGAGATACCTATTTTGCACATCTCCAATGAAGATGAAACTTTACGGAGAATATTTTTGGAATTTATGAAAAATACTGAATCAAATAACTACCGGAGGGGGTCACCCTGGTGGGCACAAGATACCAGGGCGCGCCAGGCCCCCCAGGCACGCCCTGGTGGGTTGTGCCCTCCTCAGCCCACCTCCGATGCCCATTTTCTGGTATATAGGGTCTTTTGACCTAGAAAAAAATCAAGAGAGGACTTTCAGGACGGAATGCCGCCGTCTCGAGGCAGAACTTGGGCAGGAGCACTTTGGCCCTCCGGCGAAGCGATTCCGCCGGGGGAACTCCCCCCCCCCCCCGGAGGGGGAAATCGAAGCCATCGTCATCACCAACACCCCTCTCATCTTTGGGAGGCCAATCTTCATCAACATCTTCAACAGCACCATCTCCTCTCAAACCCTAGTTCATCTCTTGTGTTCAATCTTTGTACTGGAACCTCAGATTGGTACCTGTGGATGACTAGTAGTGTTGATTACATCTTGTAGTTGATTACTATATGGTTTTTTTGGTGGAAGATTATATGTTCAGATCCATTATGCTATTCAATACCCCTCTGATCTTGAGCATGAATATTATTTGTGAGTAGTTACCTTTGTTCTTGAGGTCACGGGAGAAGCCATGTTGCAAGTAATCATGTGAATTTGATATGTGTTCGATATTATGATGATATGTATGTTGTGATTCCCTTAGTGGTCTCATGTGAACATCGACTACATGACACTTCACCATCGTTTGGCCTAAGGGAATGCATTGTGGAGTAGTTATTAGATGATGGGTTGCTAGAGTGATAGAAGCTTAAACCCTAGTTTATGCGCTACTTCGTAAGGGGCTGATTTGGATCCAACCGTTTAATGCTATGGTTAGATTTTATCTTAATACTTTACTCGTAGTTGCGGATGCTTGCGAGGGGGTTAATCATAAGTGGGAGGTTGTTCAAGTAAGAACAACACCCAAGCCCCGGTCCACCCACATATCAAATTATCAAAGTAGCGAACACAAATCAAACCAACATGATAAAAGTGACTAGATGAAATTCCCGTGTACCCTCAAGAACACTTTGCCTATTACTAGAGACTGTTCTGGCCTGTCCTTTGCCACAAAAGGATTGGGCTACCTTGCTGCACCTTATTTATCGTTACCGTTACTTGCTCGTTATCAATTATTTTTCTATCAAACTATCTATTACCTACAATTTCAGTGCTTGCAGAAATTACCTTGCTGAAAACCGCTTGTCATTTCCTTCTGCTCCTCGTTGGGTTCGACACTCTTACTTATCGAAAGGACTATGATTGATCCCCTATACTTGTGGGTCATCAAGACTCTTTTCTGGCGCCATTGCCGGGGAGTGAAGCGCTCTTATTAAGTGGAAATCGGTAATGAAAAACTTATACTACGTGCTGAAATTTATTGTTACTTGCTACTATGGAAAACAATCCTTTGAGGGGTTTGTTCGGGGTATCTTCACCTCGACCGGAACCACAATTAGTTGCCCCTCAACCTACTGCACCTACTGAAAATGTTGATTATGAAATTCCTTCGGGTATGGTAGAACAACTGCTTGCTAAACCTTATGCAGGAGATGGAACCGAACATCCTGATATGCACCTATTATATGTGAACAAAATTTGTGGATTATTTAAGCTTGCAGGTTTACCCGGAGATGAAGCTAAGAAGAAGATTTTCCCTTTATCTTTGAAGGGAAAAGCATTGACATGGTATAGGCTATGTGATGATATTGGATCATGGAACTGGAATCGATTGCAATTAGAATTCCATCAAAAGTTTTATCCCATGCATCTAGTTCATCGTGATCGGAATTATATATATAATTTTTGGCCTCGTGAAGGAGAAAGCATCGCTCTAGCTTGGGGGATGCTTAAGTCAATGTTATATTCATGCCCCAACCATGATATCCCAAGAGAAGTTATTATTCAGAATTTTTATGCTTGTCTCATAATGATCAATCTATGCTTGATACTTCTTGTGCTAGTTCTTTTATGAAGAAGACTATTGAATTCAAGTGGGATCTCTTAGAAAGAATTAAACGCAACTCTGAAGACTGGGAACAAGACGAAGGTAATAAGTCGGGTATAAAGCTTAAGTTTGATTGTGTTAAATCTTTTATGAATAACGATGCTTTTCACAAGTTCAGCACTAAATATGGACTTGACTCTGAGGTAGTAGCCTCTTTCTGTGAAGCATTTGCTACTCATGTTGATCTCCCTAAGGAGAAGTGGTTTAAATATCATCCCCCTATTAAATAAGAAATTAAAGAACCGGTCATAGCTAAAGATGAAACCATCATTTACAATGTTGATCCAGTTGTGCCTACCGCTTCTATTAAAAAACCACCTTTCCTTGTAAGGATAAAAGAACATGCTAAGGTATCAACTGTGGTTCACAAAAGTAATATTAGAACACCTAAGCCTCCTGAGCAAATTAAAGTAGAACCTAGTGTTGCTATGGTTAAAGATCTCTTGGTAGAAAATATTGATGGGCATGTTATCTACTTCTGTGATGAAGCTGCTAGAATTGCCAAACCTGATGAAAAAGATAAACATAGACCCATAGTGGGTATGCATGTTGTCTCAGTCAAAATAGGAGATCATTGCTATCATGGTTTATGTGATTTGGGTGCTAGTGTGAGTGCTATCCCTTTTACCCTATACCAAGAAATTATGAATGAAATAGCACCTGCTGAAATAGAAGACATTGATGTTACTATTAGACTTGCTAATAGAGACACCATCACACCACTTGGGATCGTTAGAGATGTTGAAGTCTTGTGTGGGAAAGTAAAATACCCTACTGATTTTCTAGTTCTTGGTTCCCCACAAGATGACTTTTGTCCCATTATCTTTGGTAGACCTTTCTTGAGCACCGTCAATGTTATGATAGATTGTGAAAAACAAACTGTCGGTGTTAGTTTTGGTGATGTGTCTGAAGAGTTTAATTTTTCCAAGTTTAGTAGACAACCTCGTGATAGAGAATTATCTAGTAAGGATGAAATAATTGGTCTTGCTTCTATTGCCGTGCCTCCTACTGATCCATTAGAACAATATTTGCTTGACCATGAAAATGATATGCACTTGCGTGAGAGAAATGAAATAGATAAAAATTTCTTCGAACAACAACCTCTCCTGAAACACAATTTGCATATTGAAACTCTTGGAGGTCCTCCTCCACCTAAAGGTGATCCTGTGTTTGAATTAAAGCAATTGCCTCATACTTTGAAGTATGCTTATCTTGATGAGAAAAAGATATATCCTGTTATTATTAGTGCTAACCTTTCAGAACATGAAGAAGAAAGATTATTAAAAATTCTGAGGAAGCACCGTGCTGCTATTGGATATACTCTTGATGATCTTAAGGGCATTAGTCCCACTCTATGTCAGCACAAGATTAATATGGAACCTGATGCTAAACCCGTTGTTGATCACCAACAACGATTGAATCCTAAGATGAAAGAAGTGGTAAGAACCGAAATATTAAAGCTTCTGGAAGCAGGTATAATCTATACCATAGCTGATAGTAGATGGGTAAGTCCCGTTCATTGTGTCCCTAAGAAGGGAGGTATTACTGTTGTTCCTAATGATAAAAATGAACTCATTCCACAAAGAATTGTCACTGGCTATAGAATGGTAATTGATTTTAGAAAATTAAATAAAGCTACTAGAAAAGATCATTACCCTCTGCCTTTCATTGATAAAATGCTAGAAAGATTATCTAAGCACACACATTTTTGTTTTCTGGACGGATATTCTGGTTTCTCTCAAATACATGTATCACAATCTGATCAACAGAAAACCACCTTTACTTGCCCTTTTGGAACCTATGCTTATAGACGTATGCCTTTTTGGTTTATGCAATGCACCTGCTACTTTTTAAAGATGTATGACTGCTATATTCTCTGATTTTTGTGAAAAGATTGTGGAGGTTTTCATGGAAGATTTCTCCGTTTACGGAACTTCTTTTGATGATTTCTTAAGCAACCTTGATCGAGTTTTGCAGAGATGTGAACAAACTAATCTCGTCTTGAATTGGGAGAAGTGCCACTTTATGGTTAATGAAGGTATTGTCTTGGGGCATAAAATATCTGAACGAGGTATTGAGGTGGATAAAGCTAAAGTTGATGCAATTGAGAAAATGCCATGTCCTAAAGATATTAAAGGTATTCGAAGTTTCCTTGGTCATGCTGGTTTCTATAGGAGGTTCATTAAAGACTTCTCTAAAATTTCTAGGCCTCTTACTAATCTTTTGCAAAAGGATATTCCTTTTGTTTTTGATGATGATTGTGTAGAAGCCTTTGAAACACTCAAGAAAGCCTTAACTTCTGCACCTATCGTCCAACCACCTGATTGGAACTTGCCTTTTGAAATTATGTGTGATGCTAGTGATTATGTTGTTGGTGCTGTTCTAGGGCAAAGAGTTGATAAGAAATTGAATGTTATCCATTATGCTAGCAAAACTCTAGACAGTGCCCAACGAAATTGTGCTACTACTGAAAACGAATTTTTAGCAGTTGTGTTTGCTTGTGATAGATTTAGATCCTACATTGTTAATTCCAAGGTTATCGTTCACACCGATCATGCTGCTATAAAATATCTTATGGAAAAGAAAGATGCTAAACTTAGACTTATTTGGTGGGTTCTCTTGCTTCAGGAATTTCACTTACATATATATCGTTGATAGGAAGGGAGTTGAGAACCCCGTAGCTGACAACTTGTCTAGGTTAGAAAATATTCTTGATGACCCACTACCTATAGATGATAGCTTTCCTGATGAACAGTTAGCTGCAATAAATGTTTCTCAAAACACTCCTTGGTATGCTGATTATGCTAATTACATTGTCGCTAAATATATACCACCTAGCTTCACATACCAACAAAAGAAAAAAATCTTCTATGATTTAAGACATTACTTTTGGGATGACCCAGATCTTTATAAATAAGGAGTAGACGGTATTATTGGGCGTTGTGTACGTGAGCATGAACAGAAACAAATCCTACAGAAATGTCATTCCGAAGCATATGGAGGACATCATGCGGGAGATAGAACTGCTCACAAGGTATTGCAATCTGGTTTTTATTGGCCTACTCTCTTCAAGGATGCCCGTAAGTTTGTCTTGTCTTGTGATGAATGTCAAAGAATTGGTAATATAGGTAAGCGTCAGGGAATGCCTATGAATTATTCACTTGTTGTTGAACCATTTGATGTTTGGGGTTTTGATTATATGGGACCTTTTCCTTCCTCTAACGGGTACACTCATATTTTGGTTGTTGTTGATTATGTCACTAAGTGGATAGAAGCTATTCCAACTAGTAGTGCTGATCACAACACCTCTATTAAAATGCTTAAAGAAGTTATCTTTCCGAGGTTTGGAGTCCCTAGATATTTAATGGCTGATGGTGGTTCACACTTTATTCATGGTGCTTTCTGTAAGTTGCTTGCTAAATATGATGTTAACCATAGAATTGCATCACCCTATCATCCTCAATCTAGTGGTCAAGTCGAACTTCGCAATAGAGAAATAAAATTGATATTACAAAAAACTGTCAATAGGTCTCGAAAGAATTGGTTTAAGAAACTAGATGATGCACTTTGGGCCTATAGAGCAGCTTATATAAATCCTATGGGTATGTCTCCATACAAGATGGTATATGGAAAAGCTTGTTATTTGCCTCTAGAGTTAGAACATTAAGCATTTTGGGCAATTAAAGAACTCAATTATGATTTCAAACTTGCCGGTGAGAAGAGGCTATTTGATATTAGCTCACTAGATGAATGGAGAACCCAAGCCTATGAAAATGCCAAACTATTCAAAGAAAAAGTAAAAAAGATGGCATGACAAAAGAATCCAAAAGCGGGAATTCAAAATAGGAGACTATGTTCTTTTGTTCAACTCTCGTTTAAGATTTTTTGCAGGTAAGCTTCTCTCCAAATGGGAAGGACCATATATTATCGAAGAGGTTTATCGTTCTGGAGCTATCAAGATTAATAATGCAGAGGGTACTAACCCGAAGGTGGTCAATGGACAAAGAATTAAACATTATATCTCAGGTACGCCTATTAATGTTGAAAGCAACGTTATCCAAACCATGACACCGGAGGAACACATAAAAGAAACCTTCCGGAACACTCCAGAATTCTGAAAAATAGGAGGTACGTGATACGTAAGTAAATGAACTCCGAAGAATCCGCAAAATATTTTCTCACAGTTTTGGAACATTAGAAAAATTAGGAAAATAAGAAATAAACCGGAAGGCAACCGAGGTGAGCACGATACACCAGGGCACACCGGCCCTGCCAGGTGCGCCCTGGTGGGTTGTGCCCACCTCGGACATCTTCCCGACTCTGTTTTCTTTCCATATGCTTGTTTCCTAAGAATAAAAATTCTCTATATATACCCCCGACTGTTTTGACGACCGCATCACAGAAAAATCCTCTATTCTTGTTTCGTGTTGTTTTCCTATCAGATCTACCAAGCCAGGCATCATGTCTTCTCCCTCCTCCAATAACATAGAAGAAGATGCCTGGCTAATGAAGATGGAGCTGAAGAGAGAGGAGCCAAAAGAAGCCAACAAGGAAGACAAGGGCAAGGAGGCTATGAAGGATCAAGCCCCAGAAGGAGGGCAATCCATGCTAACAGAGGAGGGGGGAAGAAGAACATATCCTTCAACCTTATTATAGTCACCTCACCCCTATTGAAATTGAAGCTTTTAGGGCTTTCGAAGCGGTTCGTGTTCAGAATAAATTTCTCACTCGTGAAAATATTTTGCTAGAGGAGCACATCAATACCCTTCGGAGAGTCATCCGCAAATTGGAGTGCCTATTGAGTCTGAAGTGTGACACTTCTTCACCACCACCTTCTTCATCACCACCACCAAAGGAGACTTGAGCACACGGGTATGGGCACTCCCCTTGGCTTGAGCCAAGCTTGGGGGAGGTGCCCCGGTATCGTATCACCATCACTTTTATTCACCTTTACCTATTTTAGTTCGATTTTTAGTTTCGCTTTGATTTAGTTGAATAAAAGTTTAGCATGATCTATTTTCGTGTGTTAGTTTCGTGGTCTATCTATCTATGTAATCGAGTGAGAGTTATATAATAAGGTTGGTTTGAGCTTTTGCTTCTCTACTTCTTGGTGCAATCAAAATAAAAGGAAAGAGAAATAAATGAAAAGAATCATATGCTAATCTTATGGTAAGTAATGACATCACATAAGGAAAAGTATAAGTGGTAAAATTTGTTGGAGATTGACAAACATAGCATTGGTCAATGATGCAATTCATGAACGAATTAATAAGGGAAGAGAAGATTCACATGCAAATACACTATCTTGGACATCTTTTATGATTGTGATCCCCCATTAAATATTATATGTCAAAATTGTTGACGTTGGACAAGGAAGACAACGTAATGATTTATGTTTATTCATATTCACATAGAAGTTATATTGTCATAGATCCTTCAACATGTGGTGCTTGCTCAATATCTTTGCTAGCCAAAAATTCCGCACTAAGTAGAGATACTACTTGTGCATCCAAAAACCCAAAACCCAAATTCATGTTTTGAGAGTCCACCATACATACCTACGGATCGAGTAAGATCCTTCAAGTAAGTTGTCATCGGTGCAATAAGGCAATAAAAATTGCTTCTAAATGTGTTTTGATCAATTAGTGTAAGACAAAATTGAGCGTTATACGAACTTATGATGGCAAAGTAATAAAAGCGACAGACTGCATAATAAAGGTTGCTATCATAGGGGGCAATATAGCATGACGTTCTTTTACATTAAGGGATTGGGCATACAAACCAAAACGCGCATGACAACCTCTGCTTCCCTCTGCGAAGGGCCTATCCTTTACTTTTATGTATTTACTTTTATGCAAGAGTCAAAGTATTCTTACCTATTCCTTTTTACTTTTTCTTTTTGCAAGCATCATGTGGTGAGGAAAGATCTAGGCACATATATCCAGTTGGATGTGAGTGAGCATGAGTTATTATTGTTGACATCACCTTTGAGGTGAGTACGTTGGGAGGCGAAACTATAAGCCCCTATCTTTCTATGTGTCCGATTGAAACTTTTTGCTCATGGGTATGCTGTGAATGTGAGCAATCATAGAAGACTAAATGATGGTTGAGTATGTGGACTTGCCAAAAGGCTCCAACATGAGACCCTTCCTGAAAATATGATGAATTGTAGTTGCAAAGTTGACTGAGAACATAGTTTGTTGGTTTCCAATAAGGTTTATGCTTTATACTTCTATGGTGTGATGAATTGTTACTTGTTCATGAGAAGTTATATGATAAAATTTATATGAATAAGTTTTATAATAGAGTTTGTTGCTGTTATGATAATAAGCATGATGCTACTATGTCTGTATTATGTTTTTATCGACAGCTCTCTCTCAAATCATGTGGACATGCTTTTCAATATTGGCTTTTCGCTTGAGGACAAGCGAGGTCTAAGCTTGGGGGAGTTGATATGTCCATTTTGCATCATGATTTCCTACTGTTATTTATTATGTTTTGTTGAATAATAATGCTTTAGGGAGTGATTCTAATGCCTTTTCTCTCATCATATGCAAGGTTTACTCAAAGAGGGAGAATACCGGCAGCCGAAATTCTGGACCTGAAAAAGCACATCAGAGATACCTATTCTGCACATCTCCAATGAAGCTGAAACTTTACGGAGAATATTTTTGGAATTTATGAAAAATACTAGAGCAAATAACTACCGGAGGGGGCCACCCTGGTGGGCACAAGACACCAGGGTGCGCCAGGCCCCCCAGGCGCGCCCTGGTGGGTTGTGCCCTCCTTGGCCCACCTCCGGTTCTCATCTTCTGGTATATAGGGTCTTTTGACCTAGAAAAAATCAGGAGAGGACTTTCGGGAAGGAACACCGCCGTCTCGAGGCGGAACTTGGGCAGGAGCACTTTTGCCCTCCGGCGGAGCGATTCCGCCGGGGGAACTTCCTTCCCGGAGGGGGAATCGAAGCCATCGTCATCACCAACACCCCTCTCATCTTTGGGAGGCCAATCTTCATCAACATCTTCAACAACACCATCTCCTCTCAAACCCTAGTTCATCTCTTGTGTTCAATCTTTGTACCGGAACCTCAGATTGGTACTTGTGGGTGACTAGTAGTGTTGATTACATCCTGTAGTTGATTACTATATGATTTATTTGGTGGAATATTATATGTTAAGATCCATTATGCTATTCAATACCCCTCTGATCTTGAGCATGAATATTATTTGTGAGTAGTTACCTTTGTTCTTGAGGTCACGGGAGAAGCCATGTTGCAAGTAATCATGTGAATTTGATATGTGTTCGATATTATTATGATATGTATGTTGTGATTCCCTTAGTGGTGTCATGTGAACATCGAATACATGACACTTCACCATCCTTGGGCCTAAGGGAATGCATTGTGGAGTAGTTATTATATGATGGGTTGCTAGAGTGGCAGAAGCTTAAACCCTAGTTTATGCGCTACTTCGTAAGGGGCTGATTTGGATCCAAACGTTTAATGGTATGGTTAGATTTTATATTAATACTTTACTCGTAGTTGCGGATGCTTGCGAGGGGGTTAATCATAAGTGGGAGGTTGTTCAAGTAAGAACACCGGTCCACCCACATATCAAATTATCAAAGTAGCGAACACAAATCAAACCAACATGATAAAAGTGACTAGATGAAATTCCCGTGTACCCTCAAGAACACTTTGCCTATTACTAGAGACTGTTCTGGCCTATCCTTGGCCACAAAAGGATTGGGCTACCTTGCTGCACCTTATGTATCGTTACCGTTACTTGCTCGTTACCAATTATTTTGCTATCAAACTATCTATTTCCTACAATTTCAGTGCTTGCAGAAATTACCTTGCTGAAAACGGCTTGCCATTTCCTTCTGCTCCTAATTGGGTTCGACACTCTTACTTATCGAAAGGACTACGATTGATCCCCTATACTTGTGGGTCATCAATAATGGAGACCATGATTCCCCCACAAGTCGGGATGAGACTCCGGACGAAAAATGAAATAAAAATGGGGGAGGCCAAATGAGCCCACCATATATTAAAAAAAAGAGAAAATGGGGGAGGCATAAAAAAGAGAGCAAAGTCCACCATATAAAAAAAGAGATGAGAGAAAAGAGAGAAGGGACTTTGCTACTATCCTTTACCACACTTGTGCCTCAAAGTGGCACCATATTCCTCATATAGAGAGTCTCCTATGTTGACACTTCCATATGCTAGTGGGAATTACCTTTTCATATAATAAACTTGGCTTGTACATTCCTATAACGGGCTTCCTCAAATGCCCTTGGTCTTCATGAGCAAGCAAGTTTGATGCACACCCCACTTAGCTTTAGTTGAGCTTTCATACACTTATAGCTCTAGTGCATCACTTGCATGGCAATCCCTACTCCTCGCATTGATATCTATCGATGAGCATCTCCATAGCTCATTGGTACGCCTAGTTGATGCAAGACTATCTTCTCCATTTTTTACCCCTTTGATACCTACCACCATATTCTATTCCACCTATATGCTATGTCCAATGGTTCACGCTCATGTATTGCGTGAAGAATAAAAAGTTGATGCATATTGAAAAAGTACGATCCAATTGCCTGACTTGGACACCGTGGTGCTTAACATTTGTATCTATGTGGTGAAGACGGAGTCATGCCTTGCTAATATAATAAGATGAATAGGGGTAAACATTCTTTTAGGATCGTATACTTTGAAAAAATAATGATTTTGTTTCCTATACCTATAAATATTACTATGTTGCGGTTTGTTAATTCATCATTTCTCAATGAACATACACACCAAAGATTACATAATGGGTAGCATGTCACATAAAAAATTCTGTTTTTATCATTTACCTACTCGAGGACGAGAAGGAATTAAGCTTGGGGATGCTGATACGTCTCCAACGTATCTATAATTTTTCATTGTTCCATGCTGACATATTATCATTGTAGGATACTTTTTGGGTATTTATTTACCAATTTATAATATTTTTGAGCACTAACCTATTGACCCAGTGCCCAGTGCCAGTTCCTGTTTTCTGCGTGTTTTTGCCTTTTCAGAGTTACAATACTAAACTGAGTCCAATTGCCACGAAACTTTTTGGTGATTTTTTCTGGAAAAATACAAGACCTAGAAGCTTCGGAGGAGGGACAGGAGAGGCACCAGGGGCCCACCACATATCCAGCCGTGCCCCCTAGGGGGGGCGTGGCCAGATATGTGGTGGCCCCCTGGAGCGCCTCCGGACGTCGTTCTATGGCCTATAAATTCACAAATACCCTAGAAACACCAGAAGTGCTCCCGAAACACTTTTTCCGCTGCCGCAAGTCTGTGTTCCGATGGGAGGTCATCTACACTTCCGTTCCGGCATCCTGCCGAAGGGGAGATCGATCACGGAGGGCCTCTTCATCAACCTTGCTGCCCTCACCATGATGTGTGAGTAGTTCACCACAAACCTACGGGTCCGTAGGTAGTACGTAGATGGCAATCTCTCTCTCTCTCTCTCTCTCTTGATCTTCAATACAATGTTCATCGCATCTTTGCCTTGATCTATCCGATGTAATCCCTTTGTATGGTGTGTTTGTTGGGATCCGATGAATTGTGAGTTTATGTTCAGATTATTCATGAAAAGTATTTGAGTCAAACCTGATTACTATGATTCTTATTTGCATGATCATCATAACTTCGTAATGCTCTCCGATCTATGGAGATAGTTTGGCCAACTAGATTGATATTTCTTCGGTGGGAGTGGTGCGTTGTAGTAGGTTCAACCTGATGAGTTTCTATTTCCCAGTGACAGAAGGGTACAAGTTGCGTCTTTGTGTTGTTGCTACTAAGGATAAAACGATGGGGTCTATTCACAATTAGTTGAGTATACTTTGTCTACATCATGTCATCGTTCTCCAAGCATTACTCCGTTTGTCATGAACTTAATACGTAGAGAGGCAAGAATAGAAGCGCTCTTGAAGTGGAGTAATAGTAGTAGGTGCAGGCAGGAGTCTGCCTATTTTCTTATGGACGTGATGCCTATATACACATGATCATTGCCGTGAACATTGCATAATCATTTGATTTTCTATCAATTGCCCAACAGTAATTTGTTTACGCACTGTATGCTTTGCTTATGAGAGATGCCACTAGAGAACTCTACGGCCTCTGGGTCTATTCACTTATATATTCGCAAACGCTATCATTACCTTGCTGTTATTTATTACCTTTTATTTTATTTTGCACTTTACTATTATCTACACAACTCACTTGCTTGCAAATAACGAGATCAAGGGGATTGACGACCCTCTTGCCGGCGTTGGGTGCAAGTTGTTTGTTTTTTTGTGTGCAGCCGCTGAAGACGGTTGATGATTGGTATTCCTATTGGTTCGATAAACCTTGGTTTCATAACTGAGGAAAATACTTACCCACTTTGTGCTGCGATTACCCGTTCCTCTTCACGGAAACCCAACGCAGATCACGAGTATCAATATGGCCCTTGGAAGAAGCTTCACATACTGGGGATGAAACTGAAGGAGACAAATATATATGTACACTAGATCATTGATGACACGCGTTGCGGCGCCCGTCTATTTTGGCTCTTAGTTGTTAGGAATATAATGCAGTTTGTGTACATTTGCTTGCATTGTTTCAAATATCAGGCTTTCCTATTTTACAAAATAATGGCATGTAATTAAAGAAAGGAAGCAGATTGTTCCTATAGCTCTTATTATGTAACTTATCTTCACTTGGGGCAACGTCAACCTCCATGTGAACATAAGCTTATATATAAATGTTGGCACAAGACGGTTAAAAAATGGATGGCTATGCACTGTTTGGTTGAAGCATAGAAGCTTGTTTGCAGTTGTATACGAACATGGAATTAAACATAATATTATATAATTGCAATGGAAAATGATGGAAGAAGGCAGTGTGACAAGATATTCGAATACTCGGAAAATAGATTGTATGGCAGCATAGAACGAACTGAAGAAGATGACAACCTCAAATAGGCACCAGAAACACTGCACATAAATTTATATAGTTATGGATACACCAGATAGGACAGAGAACAGGAGAAGCGTAATCGTATACTATGTAAGAAAGTGAAGAATCTTGATTATTACATCAAAAGGAAGCCACTACATGCTTACATATCATGTTGTTCGTGAGGACACATATAATAATATCTTCTAACACAAGAATATAATTTGGCACAAAATAATTTCTTTATACAAATGCCAATGGCACTACAATATTTTTTCTGTGGGGCTTAAAATTTGTTGTGCCATTTTACATGGAATAGGAGGAACTGAACTGAGCAAGGAAAGGTTACATTTACACAAATCAGTACTCTTTTCGTTCTCTGCATTCATTATCTTTCTGCAGTAAATGTAGCTTGCAATATCATAATTGTTTCAGTCAGTAGGGGCCGGAAGCTATACCTATGGTGACTGTCATAGATGGATACACGCAGCTTCGCCGACCAGGTTGCAGCCTCAAAGAGATCACCCCACTTGTGATTATGCTTAGAAACGTGATGACCTCATGTATTACCTTGCTCAGAATAGCCAAGTGTGTTAATCCACCTTAATCCTGACAATACAACAACACGGCATTAACTTGAGTTCAGGCGCTATGGAGTCAGAGTGATTACATGACTCGAGGTGGAGGTGAAGGTGTGGCACAGGGCAGCAAGTTGGGGGTGAAGGTGTGGCAGCTACATACCACCACAGAACACCGGCGAGTCGGAGGACGGGAAGATACAGAATCATTGATGTCTTATGGGCGAATTCCTCCACTCGTTGCATGCCACCGACTGACATATTCCCCTGGAAGAAAGAAAGAAACCCAAGAGTACGTAACTCAAATTTATCCATGTAGAGCTGCGATCATTTGAAATTATAAATTAGACAGAGAACACAACTGTACAAAAATTCGAAACTGATATCTTATCATTGCTGTGCAAACAACCACTTAATGGCAATAAAATTAACACATTCAGTGTTTTCCCCTTGAGGCGCAATTCATTGATTAGATAAACATGTTACTGTAGAAGGATTGAACCCATAAGTGTTAGTGAGATATAGTATGATTCAAGAACCTGTAGCTTACCTGCACCAAGAACATGTTACTGTAGAAGGCCTTTAACTCGTAAGTGTGAGTGAGAGAGACCGTATGATTCTAGAATATGTAGCTAACATGCACCAGCTTCAGAATTCTTCACCGCTATTATAGTGATAATAACTTCACAACTTGCTTTGATGCGGGCTCCCAACCTCTTGCCTCTTCTTTCACCTGATTTGGCAGTCAACGTTGGAGTGGAGTTTGCAGCATGTTGATCATTATAACTCCAAGCACATAGGACTTTGATATATGATAGGAAGCAGTTGCAACGAATGTTCAGTGACAAGCAATAAGAGTAGTAAGAAGGAGAGCAAGAGCAGCATTGACTTGACTACTGTAAGAAAGCAAACAAATCGATTTACTTGTGAATACGAAAATTTGTGGAGCAGCAATGCTTGCTCGGCTGCAACAACACTGAAAGTCAGAATTTTCTCTTATCTGGTTTACTAAGCATGTAGTAACAAACATGTGATGTATTGTTTGATCAGGGTCGTCATGTATGTTCCACTCCTATCCAATGCGAGGGACATCAAACATAGCCATAAGAAAACTTATGAATATACCTGCAATCCATTGGTTCAGCCGAGGATAAATTTGTGTCCTTCCGCCTCGACATCCCTGTTTGCAGAAAAAGAAAATCTAGACCAGTAGGGCTACGGAAATAAATTGGGTAGCCAATTCAGGACTAAAAAAAGGCGTGACAACCATAGTATACAACTCCTCAGAATCAAAGGCACATCACCTTCCACTTCCAAATGGATAATGCCTAAACCTTCAAATCCAGTAGGATGAGGCTGAAATTCGTACAGAACCTGCATTTTTCTGCACAAAGAACAATATCAATAAACAAAACAAATTTAAAAAATGGAAGAAGAATTGGGGGAAGAGGAGATTCAAGAAGAGGGAGAATTGGGACGAAATCATCGCGCGGTGAGCCGATCCAGCCATCACACACCTTATAATTAAATCAAGGAAAACATCGTCATGATCATCAGGCCCTAAAAAATAAAATCAACATATCACGGCCGGCAAGAGTAATTTCGCAATCGATACTAATTGGATCAACATAAAAGAGCCGAAGCCAATAGAACCAAGGGGAACCGACGAACAGAGGCTGGCATGGTCGTGGCGGTAGTGGTGCAAGCGGCGAAGAGAGGGCGAAGAAGGAACTCCTCGTGATGGACTCGTCGCTCGTGGGCTCGATCTCGTCACGCACACCGCCGCCACGGCAACCGTACATCATCGCCGCAGGCCCGCAGCAACCTCCTCCTCGCTGTCGCCACTGCCAAACCCTACGCTCCTGATCCGCCAGCGCTTGCTGCAGCCTGCAGGGAAAGGGAAAAGGAAGCAAGACTGATAAGTCACGCTGCAGATCTCACCGCATCACCACCATAGCTATTGCTCCATCAAACTTACGATTTGGGAGGAGTTGGGACGGGGCGACGGAGAAG
This sequence comes from Elymus sibiricus, assembly GCA_039707655.1. Taxonomy (NCBI): domain Eukaryota; kingdom Viridiplantae; phylum Streptophyta; class Magnoliopsida; order Poales; family Poaceae; genus Elymus; species Elymus sibiricus. The sequence goes on from CM077671.1 coordinate 442,888,919, forward strand.
GGAAAACAGAAGGAAGCCAGAGCCAGAGGAAGTATCGATCGATCGGTTTCCTTTCTCGTTGGAGTAGTGGTTCGGCCAATTGGGCTGAGAGAAACGGCCCAAGTAACCACAGGGCTCCGTTTTTTCTTCCAGAGCAGCAGCCCCTTAGGACAGCTGATCTGATGGTCAAAAACGACCAAATCAATAAAATGGACGGCCAAAAACGTTCAATACATGAGAGGGCTGGGATTAGGTGCAGTTTTACTGTCCTAAATTGCTCTTATTCCACTCCCTGAACTTTTTTTCTTGAAGTCATTCAAATATTACTAGTGTCGGCAATGAATATGAATGTGGATAATATCGGTCACGAATTTGAAATGTAAATCGTGTGTATGACTCCTGGTTCATGTGCATTTAGTATTATAAACAAAAATGGCATTTCTGATCACGATTTCTTGCGTTTCCAGTAGTTGTGGGACATAACTTTTGTATGACCTTCATTACGAGTTTTTCAAGTGGCCCATAAGCTTGGCTTGGTGAAGACTAATTGCTCAACATGACGACAAACTCTGCTTCAGAAAGATGAAGATATTGTGTGTGTACTTAAACAATGTTAAGAATTTAGGCGAGATGAAGATGTGCTAAAGCATGATAATTGTTGAAAGAGGATTTTTATAATGCATTCATTTTATCTAGAGAAGATAATTGTAGATCATGTCTTAGTGTTATCTCCAACGAATAATTTTTTATGCTCCAAATTAAATTATGCAATGATTAAGATTAAACTACAAATTTTATAATTAGTAGAAGACATAACAAGCGATGGAGAAAATGTCTAGTAGCTAGTAGTAGTATCATGATTAATCTATATGATTTTGCTCATATTAGTGACTAATATTTTTTTAATCTAACTATACGTGCAATAACTTGTCTTGCATTTACTGGAAGGTGAGAGTACTAGAGAGCACCTATTCTTATGTGTGATTGGGCCAAAATGGAAGGCATGGTTCCTTCTAATTACCACCATAGAGGTGCTCTTGTCAAATTTCCAAAAATCTATTCCTCCTTTTCTAAAGGTAAATGGGCATGTGAATGCATTACAAGATGTATGTGCATGCCCTCACCTTGTAGGCTTTTCTTTGATGTGCTTCCAGGCTTTGAACATGGAGCTGTTGTGGGGCTCCCTAACCAGCTACCACTCAGTTCACTAACCCATTGCAATAAACTCAACTACTCATATGTTATATATGTAGGAGTGTGTATCTTCGCTTCTACGTGGCCAAACTACTTATTGGTACCTTATATTCAGCTTGAAGTAGTCCATTATGTACACTCGTATTTATATTTGAGCATATATTTGTTGTTCATCGAATGATACACAAAAATAAAGAGACGATAAGTTGGAAGGGAAAGATTAACTCCATGTTGTTGATGAGTACATACTCATGGTGTTGGTAATGAGTTTGAGAGTGGGTGGCATCAGGACGAATTGTCGCAGACAAACGGACAAACATCGTTGCCTCGGTCAACTGTTACATCCGAGAGCATGATCTAGATTCCAAAGTTGCTCGATGCACTTGTGTGGAAATTCAATACTGATCTGAAGCATAGATACTCCAGTTATCTGGACCGCACGAAAATGTGGAAGTTCAACAAGTGACTTCAGGGATTTTGCATCTTCTATCCGGACGAGCAGCCAGAAATGTATCTCCACGACCTACATAAGTATATCTCCATGGCATACATTAGTATATGTGCTAAGAAATGTATCTCCATGGCATACATTAGTATATGTGCTAAGAAATGTATCTCCATGGCATGTATATGTTTGACAATGAAACCCAACAAAAAAGGGGAATGACATTCTTAGCACAAATGGCAAATGGCCATGAACAATAGGAGTAGTACTAGCATCCTAGCTATTGTATGGCAAATGACTCTGTATTCTAAAGCAGGTACAAAACAAAAGTCCAATGTGATTTACTTCAAATGGACCATAAGCTTGTCGCGGTGAAGACTAATTGCTCGAGATGACGACCTATTCCACTTCAGAAAGATGAAGAGAGTGTGCTTGCACTTAAACAATGTTAAGATTTTTGGCGGGATGAATATGTGCTAAAACATGATAATTGTTGATAAGACAAGTTTCTTATGCACTAACTTTATCTAGAGAAGATAATAATAGATCGTGTCTTAGTGCTATCTAGCAAATATATTTTTTGATGCTCGAAATAAAATTATGAAATGATTAAGATTAAACTCGAGATTCTGTAACTAATAGAAGACATAACATGCGATCGAGAAAATGTCTAGTAGGTAGTAGCAATATCATGATTAATCTATACTAGAAGAGTTGGGCGCGCTTTGCTGCGTCGTTGTTGTTGTTGGGTTTCTTAAAAATAATACTCACTCTGTTTCAAAATATAAGGTGTCTTACTTTTTTTTGAAGTCATACCTTTTTAAGTTTAATCAAATTTGTAGAAAAATATATCAAAATATATAATATCATTTCGGTATAATTAGATTCATCATGAAATGGATTTCCATTTTTTTGTTTAATATTGTGGATGTTGATATTTTTGGCTCTGAACTTGGTCAACTTAAAGGAATTTGACTTTCCAAAACTAATACCCCTTATATTTTGAAATTGATGGAATATTAGTTTGGCCGGGTGGGGAGATGATGGAGTGTTTTTTTTATAATACGATGATTTGGTGGGCCTTTCTCTGTGTGATTCTGTGTTATTCACTAATAAACCCATATTTAGGTGGGGAAATTTCTGTGTCGGTAGCTCCATGTACTATATTGGGGTTATAGTATCATATGGTGACGTTTCTTTTTTCTAGGTGGTGGAAGGGTGCGTGGGATTGATATGTTTTTATAGGCCGGTTGCTGCTGGTTGGTTTAAAAAGTCATTGGACCGATCAAAATCGTAAAGCAAATCCGAATTGAATATCGCAATCGAATGAAAGAGCTTCAAAATTAGGGAATGTGGTGAATTAAAATAATTGAATGGGGGAGCTATTTGAGAAATTATTGACTCGGTCAAAATTGAGTGACTAAATTTTAAATTGAAGACCTTAATTAATTGTGAGGCCTTAAAAATTAAGAAGTATAACGTATAGTATAAAAGAAATGAATGAGAGAGCTTTGAGAAATTGTTGACCCGGTAAAAATTGGGTGACCCAATTTCAACTAGACCAAAATTAGGAAGCTTAGAATTATAGAGGATGCTTTTGCTCATATTAGTGATCAATATTTTTAAAGCTAACTATACGTGCAATAAGTTGTCTTGCATTTCTGGAAGGTGATAGTCTATTCTGATGTGTGATTGGGCCGAAATGGTAGGCATGCTCCCTTTAATTTCGTGTTGTTAATGAGTACATGTGCATGTGCCCTAGTGATGAGTTTGAGAATGGATGGTATAAGGAGGAATTGTCGCCGCCAAATCGCCAATCCTCGTTGAGATCAACCGGGACGTTTGAGGGCATGATCTAGATTTCGAAGTCGGTCAACGCAACGGCGTGGAAATTCAATACTGATCCGAAGCATAGATACTCCAGTTATCTGGACGGCAGAAAAACATGGAGATTCAACAAGTGACTTCAGGCTCTTGCATCTCCTAACCAAAAGAGCAGCATTTTACAAAAATGTATCTGCAATTCTGTATGCATCTCCATGGCCTGCATAAGCATAAAAAGTCCCACATTGTCACCCGGCAAAAAAAGAGAGGAAAAATTACTAGGACCGTATGACAATCTTAGCACAAGTGTCGAATGAGCCTGAACGATAGTACTAGGAGTAGACTGAGCGCTGGCTGCTGCCCCTGCATGCAGAGGGAGGATTAATTAGTAAGGCGGCAGCTAATGGGATGGTTAATTAAGGCGGCAACCTAGAGATGCCCTCATCCTTCATAATCATGAAGTTGCTATCCTTCTTTTCCATCACTATCCTTGTGTTGTATTGTGCCTCGAGTGCCTTCTAAGTTTGATTTTGCACCTAGAGATGCCACATTGCACTGCCAAGCCCCAAAGCACAGCACCCCGATAACTTGTAATATGTGCAATAGCTTCTGAATTTATATGTGCTCGTCCGTTGTGGTGATGATGGAAATAACAAAAATCTTAACGTTATGCTATTTGACTTTGTGGACAGAATGTTTCGTCAACATTGCAGCAAGATGACTCTCATGCACCCGCAAAGGAACAAAACAACTCAGAAGATACATTGAGCCTGCAGCTGGAGTTGGCCATAACGAAAACAATTCTTCTGGAGGAGCTAAAAGCCCGAGCAGAAGCTGACGTCAGGGCAACTGCTTTAGGAGATGAGCTGAAAGCAGCGAATCAACGCACCCTTGAAGCTTGCAGGCAGAAGGAAGCCAAAGAAAAGGAACTCAAAGACACAATATCTGTTTTGGATGTTGTTGAATCGGAGCAGATTAGTTTGATAAAGGAAATAAAGGAGCTGAAGAAGAACAATTTCCAAAGCCCAGTATTTCGTAAGAAGAGGGATGTGGAAACCCCGATGTTAAACACTGAGCTTCAGGAAGAAAGTGATGAAGTCCATAGGCAGGCTATGGGTGAAACGTATGAGGTGATTATATCCTTAGATAAACAGGTGTTGTCACTGCAACAGGAGCTAGATGCCTGTAACAAAAAAGAGTTGTTGGCCACCAAACAAAGCCTTGTTTTGATGGATCAATCCACCGAAATTCTTGTGCAGAAGGAAGTTCTTGAACAATACTTTGTTTCATTACTGAGGGGGATGGAAGAAGAGACTCGTCAGCTCGAGTCCAAACTAGACCAGTCAAATAGATTCTATGAAGGCAGAATTAAAGAATTGGAGATAAAGATGCAAGAAATGGATTATCAGGCTGGATCATTACTTATTTCATGGAATAAAGAAAAAGAGGTAACCCTTTGAAAGGCAATTAGGCTTACCTCATCGGAGTTTTTGTCTTTTCATATAGATTTTTTCTTCTTTGAACAACAAATTATGGTAGTGGCATTCTTTGCGAACCAATTATTAGTTAGGATGCAAGCATGTTTTAGTTGTTCTGACTTCCAGTCATTCTCATTATGAGATAGTGAATTAGTGATGCTTTGCAATACTATTAGTTTGGATAGCTTTGAGGTTGTTAGTTCGTTGATCTCACGGAATTTTCTATGTTCTTTATAAAGGTCTCACACACAAAATTATGCATATATTCTTCTTTATGAGTGATTTTGCTTTTTATCCTTTTTTGGGTGCATGGTAGATAAAAAATGCCAAATGCCATACTTATATCAATATTATATGTTGCATTATGGGAGTTCTTTAAATTTGCGCATGAGAATATCTTTACAGCATATCTACAGCATATCAATAAATACATTCAGATTTTAGTATTTGTCCAAGAAGGCCCTACAAACAGCCGTGATTAGGCATGGACGAAATATCTATGATTGTTATAACCCTTCCATTTATAATTAATATTATTTTTTAGATATCAGAGGAAAGGAAGGCATTTGCCGAAGAGAAAGATAAAGTAAACAAGCTATATTGGAGATGTCTAACGAGGATGCCGAAATTACTGTGTGTTCATTGGAAGAAAAGGTAAGTTTGCCACTGCTGGTATGTTAATAGTTTGATTGGTCACTTATTTTTCTTTCTCAGCACTGATTTTTTTTCATTTCTCCTAAGGTGAAATTACTCGAGGAAGAAGCAGAACAACACAGAAGGCAGCAGGAAAAACTAGAAGTGGAGCTGCAGAATGCCAGGCAACAATTGCTACCATCCTCTACGGAAGCAAAGAGCTCCCCGGAAGACAGAATGGTTGATTCACCTGACCCAACCAGGTTTGCTTTCTGTTACCATGCATCTATGTTTGCAGCTGTAAGGGCAACTACATAACACTCACCTTGATCTCTTGCAGGCACCCGAGTAATATAAACAATGGGGTACTGCGTTCTCATGAGAGTAGAATTCGAAAGGAGGCTTTTGAATCAGTGGTAATGACGTCATTCTGTGAAGAGCAAATGCAAGGAAGCTATGCAAGCTCATTTAGTGATATATTCAAAGAAGCTGCAGATGATTCTCTTCCTGCTTCATACTCTCTTCCACACATTACAAGCCAAATAAAGCCGAATCCAAATGCAGTTGAGGAGGCAGTCGAGCTAGACACTATAGTTGTTGAGTCAACTCCTCTAGTGGAACACCAAGAGGAGCCTGGTAAGCCTTCTTCAGATGAGTGCATGCAGGAGGCCGACCCATCAGATCTAGAGATGGCAAAGGCACATTCATTAGAAAAGGATTTCTGGTCAGAAAGCTCGGAGTTTGATTCAGAAGAGCAAGTGCCACCTCCAGCTGTGGAGTCAGTGATTGAAGTTCTGATGGAGAATGAGTTGCCTCCAGTTCCTCTAGTGCGTCCCAGTGATCCAGTGGAGTACAATCTAGCCCCTTCTGCTGAGCTGAAGAGGCTCAGAAGCAGGAACCACTATGAGGGGCATAGGACAGCAACAGACAGGAGATTCTGGTCCATTGAGCAGCAGGACTTGTACAACTACATATACAGGGGGGGCAAGCCGTTTGAAATGAAGTGGATAGACTGGGACTACATTGATAGCATAGATGAGTTTTCTGGTGTCAGACAGAGATGTGCCCATGTGGGGCTTGAGCAGATCATGGGATACCATTGTGATTGGGACAACGAACTCATTTGGCAGTTTTACTCTACAGTTCATATCAGCGACGACAATAGCTCTATTACTTGGATGGCAGATGGCAGGAGAATCACTACCAACAAGAGATCATGGGAGGAGGGATTTGGCATTCCTTCCAGTGTTCACACTGCAATAATTCACTCAGAGTTTTTGCTTCATGATGATGACAAGAGGATCATGTACACAGCTGCAGAATACACATTAGGCCTAACCAGGGGCCTCTCTCCATTGGCTAGCATAGCCAATAAGATTATCAAGACAACCATCTATCCCAAGTCTCCAAGTACAGTTCACGGACATGACTGGAACCTCGTACGTCATATTGTGGAGCAGAATCCATTCGACATCATTGCTTTGATCTTCAGGGAGATTGAGTTGCTTATTTCGAAGCCCAAGCCCTCTAAGCTCTTGTATGCACCATACATCATGGGGATGATTATGCGAGCTTTTGAATATGATGGGCCTAGAGAAACCAGGCACCCTTCCTACAGGCCCAAACCGGCACCTGCAGTAGCTGCGCCTTCAGAGCCACCACCTTCAGCATTTCAGCCGGAGGTAGAGGCCCATGTTGAGGCAGATGACCACATCCAGTTCGAGGAAGCCGGACACTGGCCCCAAGGAGAGGCAGTGCAGCATACTGATGGCTCTTCGTCGTTTCAGATCCCAGCTCCACGCTCCTCACCGCCTCCGGCTCCAGCAGCTTTTCCTGAGCAGGCCAGCATGATGCACGCCGGCCTCCGGTGCTTCAGCTCAGCCAGCTGTTTTGGGGCCAAGTCCTTTTAGTCGCTTTATTAGTTGGTAGCAAAGGGAGAAGTGATGGGTTTATGTGCTGTCCTTGATGTCTATCATGCACTCGTATTCTGGTTATTTTGTATCTATATATCTTGGACCTGTTCGCCTTGTTCTTGGGAAGAACCGAAGGTTCATTTGCACCATGTATATTCTTCTAGCAAGAAAGAACTTGTTGAAGGGCTTATCGAGACTTGAGAACTCAGTACTATATAGGCATCTGTGTGCTGACTGTCTTGTGTGCACTTAGTCAAGGCCCTTGGGTCTCCTAAATACTATATGTATGATTCTGCAGCTTTTGATCTTCTTTCATTTTGAGTTTGGTTAATGTGTTCACAGTCCAGTACCAGAGATGAACAAGCTCCTATTCACCAACAGCAACTTGAGGTATTGGCTATTGATTGTGGCTCAGGCTTCACTTTTTTAGTTGTGCTCCTGTCCTGTACATAAATAATGTTCATGTGTCCATACTCGAGAAAAATGTGTCCCGTTGCAACTAATGATTCTGAAAACCGCAGTCTGATTCAGGAAGACCCATTTTCCGAAGGTAAACTCAAAGCGTGATCTTTCAAATTTTGATATGGTTTGGCTCCTTGTTCTGAACATTCAGAGCTTCGGCAATTCTCACATCAAACTTGTGATGCAGAAGAATGGTCCAGGATACAATGGTTGGCCGCCTGGCTAGTGAGGGGTGCTAGCTGTGGGATGGGCTACATGGTGGTGAGCATCAACTACTCGCGAAAATGCTTGCGTGGGACAAGATCCGGCTGGCAGGGCATGTGTTGGTTCAACTTGGCTTCTGGGCTTCAGAAATCTTCGCTGGGCGCTATCAGGTGGTGTTTGGTGCCTGATCTCATCTGGTTTTGAGTTTGTGCTGGACGTGCAGCTTGGGTAGTTAGTAATAGATACCTCCTTATTTGTCTTTGAGTTTCAAACCGGTTGCTGGAGTTGGTGGAATCTGGATAAATTTCCTCATGATATTTCTTGTGTCCCCCCTCACTTATTTCATGCTTGGAGAGCTGTCTCTCTTTAACTGTGACCACGGATGGGTTTTTCATTTTCGAAGCTTGAGTCAGCCACATAGTACATTGAAGTACACTTTCAGGAAGCTGCCTTTTGATTTTCCACATGATGTATACTGATTCTGTTTTGTAATCTCACATTCTTAAATCTGTACCTTAATATTCCGGCTTCAACAAACCCAAATTTCCAGTACTTCTTTTAACAGATGGCGCTTAGAGCGCCATATATTCATCCAGATGCAATGTACATGAGTGATTATAGAATGCTGAATATTCATCTGTGAAATGCAATGAAGGAATTTACTTGCATCCTAGAGTGAGCATAATTCTTGTCTTGCAGCTAAAGATGGGCAGAGCTGCAGAGTTCTGGTTGATCGCCTATTGAGCTCTTGAGTGTGCCTCTGTACTGGAGTTCCTGGACTAAGTAAGAGACTGTAAGACTAAGCAAGGCTGGGGCATTGATTGACTCGGTTCAATCACAGAAATCTGCCAGGTGTGCTCTAATTTGCCAGTGTCCAGGACTTTCTTGGAGACCTGCCTGCTGCTGCCTTCGCCAGAGTGGTATCATCTGTAAGAAATTTGGCATCTTGTATGTGCATTTGGTTTGCTATGGTACCATCAAGCTTCTGTGCTTGAGCTTCCGCCAAATTCTTGTCCTAAGGCCGAGCTCTGCAGATTCCAATCCATATGCGCTGATGAGCTTGAGTGTTTCCTTCCATGTTGCATCTGTGTAGACCTTGTTTCCTACCAATCAAATGTCCTCCTTGTTCGTTTTTTTTTTGCCGGTGATCCTTGCATGACTCCTGTTTTCTTTCGTCTTTTCCCTGTTGTTCAGCCATATTGTCAAGCAATAATCGACTGCTTATGGCTTGTGCTTCGTAGTAAACCTGCAGCAGCCAGTCATTCCTTGATTTCCAGAACTAGCTAGTCGCATGATTATTTCAGTTATTCAGTGCGAGAAATGACTAAAATAATCTGATCTTAAACACCAAGGGTTAACAAATAAGTTCCAGAACAGAACAACGAGCTATTTCATTTCTGAATAAGCCAGCTCCAGGGAGGGATGGTTCACTATTAATAGTTTTTTTTCCTTTGAATTGGTTGGCTGCGCTGGCTATTAACATGGTTTCTTCCACTGCTATACTATATGGGGGCTTTGGAATCGCCATGATAATTAATCTGGTGTTTGACAAAGATCAGTAGATCAATGTTAATTCTCTGTTTTTCAGGGGGAAGAAGATTGCTGCACAAGGAGTCGTCACTGAAGGTACTGGAATGCTTCGTAACATATCTGGAAGGCCATGGCTTGTCAGGCGACGTGCCACTCCTACATGCATGATGGAGGTCATCAGGTGGTTTGTGGTGCCTGATCTGGCAGTTCAGCTGTGCCTCATTGCTGCCTTTCCAGTGGTGGGTGTTTGGTGAGACAGAGATGTTTGCGCAAATGCAAATGCTACAGATAAATGGTTTACTGAATTTATATGTAGCTGCAAGAGCTTGAGCAATGGCAGGCTGGTCTAAAGCTCACGGTGGTACGCACGACTTTATACAGAAAAAGAGGAAACATGGCAGCATCTTCAGCTCTCTGCCGGCTATTTGTTTCATGATGAAACCAAAAGAACACATCACCCACCAAAGAGCACATTCATTTCTGGCTTCAACATTGAACTGATGACCAATCTTACATGGGTGTATTTACAATCAACCGTTGTGATTACATATCTCCTGTGTTTGTGCTCAACATGCAGCTAGGGTAGTGAACTGGTATATACCTCCTTGTCTGGTCCACAAATTTATTTTATGCTCTGAGAACCGTCTCTTGAGACGGTAACATCTGGGATTGGATTCGGGTTTATGATTTTGAGGAACTTAGATTCAGAAAACTGTGTGAAGCTTGAGTCAGCCACATATATAGCACATCAGATTGCACTTTCAGAAAAAAAAACTGTTTGGTCTTAAGAATGTTCAAAATTTTCCTAAAAAAACGTTGGATCTCTTGTTCCCCTGCAGTTCGGGTATAGTGTCAGGTTGTACTCGAGGAGATAACACGAGTGTCATTTATCCAATTATTATATAGTACATCGTGGTGCACTTTGAGAACACTGTTATGGTCTGAGAACGTGTCGAATTTCCTGTTGCCAGGTTGGAAATGGCGATCTTGGAAGGGAATTGAAGTGTCATATAGTATCCAATTATCTCTGCTTTGTTCCATTCATTTTGTCCGAGGTTTGGACTCGAGGAGATATTAGCTGAGTATCCTCTCAGCCTGAACCTGAATATTTTGGGTTCTTACAAATATTGCAGCAGGTAAGTATGTTTTTCAAGTTGGCTCATCTGCCTACTCTTCTCATCCTTAACAGCATCTTACAATTTTAGCTATACAGGTAAATTTTTCACCCTGCATCGCAGCAAAAATACCAAGGCGCCGGTCAAAATAGCTCATGAGACAGACACTTAGACAGAAGGGAAATTTTGAAGTTAGAATTGGTTGGGGAGCAGCTAGGGTAGTGATAGATATATCCTTCCCCCGTCTTAAATTTGTTATGATGTTTGTTTTTCGAAGCTCGAGTCAACCGCATAGCACATTGAAGTACACTTTCAGAAAGCTGTTAAAGAGTCTTGCGAACAAGCGGGATAGGGCGGGTTGGCATGGCAGGTGTCGGTTCGACTTGGCTCATCGGCTTTAGAATTCCTTGCTGGACGTCGTCAAGTGGTGTGTGGCACATGAAGTCTTCACTCTTTTAACTGCGCTTCTGTACGTAAAGAATGCCAATGTCCATGGTCTTATAACTGGAGAAAAATGTGTCCCTCTGCAACTAAGGATTATGAATATCAGAGTCTGATTCCAGAAGACCCTTTGTCTGAATATAAATTCAAAGTTTGGTCTTTCAAATTTTGCGATGGTTCAGGTCCTTATTCTGAACATTCTTTTTTTGAGAAGTTATTCTTTTTGACGTGAACAGCAGGAGCTCTGCCTTTGCATTATAGTAGAAAAGAAGTCATACAACACACCCCGCAGGCCAGGAGAGATTCCCAGCCTGGCTCATCACCCAACTACTCTAGGCTCCCAAGTGACAGCATGAAAAAATTACAACTCGACAGCAGCTATCATGCCTTTCGCCTCATAGAAAAGCTTTACATCCCCTCTAATCAGAGCAGCTAGCATGATCGCAGTCATGGTTTTTTGCTCAAAGACCCGCCGGTTCCGTTCCTTCCACAGGTGCCACGCGGTGTAGGAAGCCAGTGTGATATCCTCATTGACCCTGTCTTTGCTCCCACGACCAGAACATAGCCTCATCCACCAGTCCTCAATTGAAGTGGCCGAAGCTGCGATAGCACACATCCCGGCGCTTGTTCCTTGAAACTGGAACCATGTCTCTCGCGCATAGCAGCAACGAAGCGTTAAGTGTTCAGCAGTCTCCTCCTCCTGATCACAGAGCCGGCATATATCATTATGTGGCCAACCCCTTGTTTGCAGCCGGTCAGCCGTCCAGTTTCTGTTCTGCAGTAACAACCACATATAGAATTTGACCTTTCCCTCCATCTTACATCTCCATATCCGGTCCAGGCCCGGCCTCTCGATCCTTGTTGCGAACTGGATCCCATAAGCAGAGCATGCGGAATAGCCAGCATGGGCAGTTAGGGACCAGCCGATCGTGTCCTTAGCAGTGGTAAGAGCTACCAACTGCACCCTCTCCCATAAATTGACAAGCTGCGAAAGCTGCACCTCATTGTACATCCTTTGCAAGCCTTGCATCCAGCGACCATTCAGCAGAGCCTCCCTTACCGTAATCTTCTTAAATCGAGCCAGCTTAAAAGTGTCCGGGGCAAAACAACACGGGGCTTCACCGTCTAGCCATCGGTCAAGCCAGAAGAGCGCGATACTGCCATCCCCCAACTGGATAGTAGAGCTACTTGAGAAAAGCTGCTTATCAGTGTCATCACACGGCGTAGGAGATCCCTTCCAAGGTCGGTCCACATCATCCCATTTGAACCACTCCCATCGTAATCGCAGCGCTCTGCTGAAACACTCGATGTTCTTCACCCCTAATCCACCATATCTCTTGGGGGAGCAAACCTGCAACCAATTCACTAAACTCTTGCCACCCGCAGCCCCCTCCTCCGCCTCCCAGAGGAAATTTCTCCTCAGTTTGTCTACTTTCTTGATGAACCATTTATCCGGCTGGAAGACCGTCAGAAAATATGTGGTGGTGGCAATGACCACCGAGTTGATGTAGACCAGCCTGCCCATTCTGTTTAGTAAACGCCCTTTCCTGGGAGAGAGTTTCCCCGCAATCTTGTCCAGCACCGGTTGCACCTCGGCCCTCCTCGGCTTTCTAGTCCCAAGTGGCAGCCCCAAGTACTGACATGGGAAGGTCCCCTGCACCCCTCCAAAAGCAGCCACCATGGGCGCAATGTCATGACCCGTGCAGGAGATAGGATAGGCCACCGTCTTCGCCATATTTGCCGTGAGCCCAGAGACATCTCCAAACAGCTTAAGAATGGCTTGAACAGCAACAAAGTCCCGCTGTGACGGATTGATAAAAAGTGCCGCGTCATCAGCATAGAAGCTTGATCGAAAACGAGCAACACGCAGCCTCAACGGCGACAGGATGTTCCTCTCAGTGGCAATAGAAAAAAGCCGCTGCAGTGGCTCCATGGCGATGATGAAAAGCAGCGGGGACAAAGGGTCCCCCTGCCGCAGCCCCCGTCTATGAAGAAAGGGTGACCCAGGCGACCCATTCAACAAAACTCTTGAAGAGGAGGAAGACAAAATCAGCGAGACCATGTCTCTCCATCGCTGTCCAAACCCCATTGCCTCCATCACCTCCAGAAGATATCCCCAGCCTACCGAATCAAATGCCTTGGCCACATCAAGCTTTAGGAACACCAAAGGGAATTTTGCAGTATGAGCGGCCTTAATCACGTTCTTCACATACAAAAAATTATCCTGAATAGATCTTCCTCTTATGAATGCACTCTGGTTATTTGTAACAAGGCGGTGGATCTCCGGAGCCAGCCGAGACGCTAACATCTTGCTCACAAGCTTCGGTACACTGTGCATTAGGCTCACAGGTCTAAAATCGCTAGCCTCCTGTGGCCCATCTCTCTTGGGCAACAACACCAAGTTGGCTGTGTTGAGCAGTTTCCAGTTTTGACCGCGAAGCGAGTGCACGCAGTTAACAGCAGCAAGAAGATCACCCTTGATTAGCTGCCAGCATCTTTTGAAAAATGCCCCTGTAAAGCCATCCGGCCCCGGCGCCTTCTCTCCATGTGTCTCATTGACAGCCGCAATTAACTCCTGCTCGGTGAACGGACCATCCAAATGAAGTAGCTCCCTTCTCGGCAAGTCCATGGCCTCCCAGTTCAAACCAGCGGTGCTCGAAAAAGGCATGCCCATTAGCCCTTTGAAACGGTTGAGCAAAATTCTGGCCTTCCCATCATGATCTGTTACCACCCCATCACTTCCGATCAGGCTTGGTATGTGATTCTTGCGCCGCCTCCCGCTAGCTCTCAGGTGAAAAAAGCGAGTGCTAGCATCCCCCTCTCTTATCTCAGTCAGCCGAGACTTTTGCCTCCATCTTGCTCGATCGATTGCCGCCAGACCCAGTAACTTTGTCTTGAGCATGACACGCAGACTCCTCTCTTCATCGGTCAGATCCCTTTCCTCTTGGGACAAATCCAGCCGGAAGATGATCTCACTCGCCAAACCAGACATGAACACAGCCCCTCTTAACTTCTGTTTACTCCAAGAGCGCAGCGCCCCTGCAGTTCTGGAAAGCTTCGTGTGCAACACCCTCACTGGGTCAGCCGATCTCACCGCTCTACTCCAAGCCTGATTGACAACCTCATCAAAATCCTGAAACTTTAGCCAGTGGTTTTCAAATCTGAAAGCTTTATAGTGTGAGCACTCCATCTTCCTCAACACAATTGGACAGTGATCAGATATGTTAGTGGAGGCGGGTGACAACTGGTAGTGAGGAAAGCTGGCCTCCCAATCACCGGACACAAGAATTCTGTCAATCTTCGTGTGTGTAACATTTTCCCGCTCGTTTGACCAAGTGAACCTCCTCCCAAGCAGCGGGAAGTCAATCAATTCCATGTCCTCTATTGCAGCCCTGAAACGCCCCATCATTCGCAGGTTTAGGCTGTTGTTGCTCTTATCACTTGCTCTGCAAATCATGTTGAAATCGCCAAGAAGCATCCACCGCGGTAGCATGAGCTGCCTAATTCTTTTCATCTCATCAATAAACAAAACCTTTTCCCCCTCCAGCTGGGGTCCATACACACCGGTGATCGACCAGCAGCCTCCATCAGATCTGCACTTAATTGTCCCCGAAACTGAGTGCACACCGGCAGCCAAAGGAGCCTCCATGATCTCGAAATCATCAGAGTAGGCAATCAAAATTCCCCCTCTGGTGCCAACCGCCGGCAAAGAGATGAAATTGTCCCTGAACCTTGGCCCCAAAGTTTCCACGACCAAAGCACTTGTCAGATCACTAAGCTTCGTCTCTTGTAAACAGACAATGTTGCATCTTAACTCAGTCACAAAAATCGGCACCGCCCTCCTCTTCGCGGGACTGTTCAGACCCCGCACGCTCCAGTTCGGAATTGAACAATCCATAAAACAAACCAATCCCAAACACATTCCGACAGCAGCCAGCCAGAAGCACTATTGGTTCGCATACATCCATCCACAACCCACACCCTACTCCAGGAGAACACCACCAAAGATGGAAAGCAACTCAACATGGCCACAGAAACACATACAGCACAAGTAGCATAGGGATTTACTAACATTGTAAACCAGAGGGGCACCATCAACTAAAACTGACGAAACAGGTGGAACAGTTCAGACAGCCAAGGTCTGCGCCTATCCCCGCTTATCCATCCCCTTCTTCCTCTCCTGCCCCGTTGCATCAAGCATGGCTGTCACCGCAGCAATGAAGTTGCCAGGCAGCTGTTGCTTGTATAAATCCCGGTACCTTTCCAGATCCGCAGCAGAGGCGGCCACGGGCGGCGCCTCCCCGTCCCAGATGCCGCTCTTTTTCAGGAGCACCATCTGCACCTTGTCCATCGTCGACCAACCAGCCGTTGGCTTGGCTGCCAGTCTTCCGCTGCTCCGCTTCGTTAGCCTCCCCGCCTGGCCCTCCTCCTTTCCGTCGCCACCGGTGCTCGGGGTGGGAAGCAGAGCGGTGGGTGGAGGGGAAGAACAACCGATGAGGAAAACACTCAGCGGATCAGCCGATTCCTCGCTGGCCCCTCCATCCTTAACCTGATCCGTATCAACGCCATCATTGTGGGCCTCACCCTGATCCGAAGAAAGCGACCCATGGCCAGCTCGTTGTGGGCCACCCCTCGGTGAGTGCGGCCCATACCTTCCCACACCATCCAGAGCCTCACCACCCGCCTCCAACACCACAGTGGCAATCAGGTCAACTCCATCCCGCCCATCCCCTCCTGGTCCCACCTCCACTTGCCCCACCTCTGCGGTCATGCAGGCACCAGTGGCCATGCTTGCATGGGATTGTGCATGCACGGCGCTCTCCTCGCCGATGCAGGCCGTCTTCCCTTCCTCTTCTAGCCCTGCCCTTCTTTCCTCCATCTGCACCGCAGCAGGCGACCGCGGCAGCCCAGCAGAAAACAGCGAGGGCAGACTTTCACGAGAAGGGACACTCAAACTTTTCGGCAGGCCATCTGTAGCTTGTTCCCCATTCCTCTCCTGGCTCATAGTCCACCCCGCCTCCACATGCACCGTCTGAAACTGGCTGGTGATCAGCGTAGCCCCGTCAGACGCAGAAAACGGGTCGTTTCCGGGCAAGGAGCAATCCAACAGGTCAGCGTCAATGAGCGGTAGGTCTCTTTCCGTCGGCTGCCCGTCGTGCCGTCGGCCACCGCCGCCGCCTCCGCCTCTCCGTCTTTCTTCCGCCCCATTCTGCCGGCTTCCTCCAGCGTGGTGCAACCCGATGCTAGCTTGACGAAAACCGTCCCCGCTGCCGTACGTGCGCCTCCCCCCGCCTCCGCCATTTCCTCCCTGGTCCGGGAACCGCAGCCGCGAGTGAGCCGACGCCCTTGGCGGCGGGGGTGGGAAGTCGCCGTCCTCGTAGCTGAGGTACCATTGATAACCCCACCGTGCCGGCCATGCCGGCATCATGCCATCATCCGACGGCATCCCGCTGATGCCGCTGCTGCTGCTGCTCACCCCGCTCCCCGTACCAGACGTCGGCGGACAGGAGAAATCCACCACGTGGTCGAGGTGAATGAGCACCGGGTGCCCAAGCAGCCCCACCTGCCCCCAGCGTGGCGGCACCTCCTCCATGATGTTCAGCTCCGGGAAATGCATCTCCGGCGAGCCCCTCTCCCGTGGCTCCTCCAGCTGCAACACTCCCCTGGTCTTGAGCTTCTCCACCGCATCCATCCACACCCAAAGCCTGAAACACCCCGTTTCCTCCTCCCGTCGCACCTCGTTGTCGATCCCCTCAATGAGCATGGACGGATCAAACAGAGAGGCCATGCTGTCGATGTCCCACGCGTGCTCCGGCACCCCCTCCAGGCAAACTCTGACCTTGTACAGCATCTTGGCCGGCGAGGCACGACGAAACCGCGACCAAGGTGCCATCATGAAAGTGACCCTCCCAAGCACCATGGGACCTTGCGCTCCCAGCACCCTGTCCCGGATCGCTGCGTCATCGAAGATGAGCAGCAGCTCGCCAAGGGCACGGAGAGACACCTTGACCGCCTCCTCCTGGATGCGGAACTGCAGCGCCAAGGCCCTCTTGACGTCCACCAGCTCGAACGACAGCGGCGAGCCCACCACGACGGCCACCACCGCACACCTCGATAGCCTCCTCTCCGCCTCCGCCAAGGCCGCCGTCCTGCGTGCCGTAGCGATGATCAGACCACGCCGCGCCTCCGGGTCACTCGCCGGGGCCTCCATTGGTGCCATCGAGGGGCGCCAGCTGTGGCGTGACATATCTCATACCTCAACCAAAACTTGTTTCCAGCAGCGGCGAGCATGTGCCGGCGCCACGTCACTCCTACATGCTCCCAGTTTATGGGCTGCTGTGATGCGCTTTATCTGGGATGAGAATGAATGTTGTGTTGTGCTGTAGTTTCTTAGCGAAAACTTTGCTTTATTCGAAGCGGCCTCAAGCTGCGCTTGCCCTCTCACTTTTTCGTAACACTCTGAACTGCCCTCTCAATTTTTGCGTTCTCTCATGTGCATAAGCTGGGCATGTGCTGATGAGAAGTAACTACTCCCTCCGTCCGGAATTATTTGTCGCAGAAATTGATAAAAATGGATGTATCTAGAACCAAAATACGTCTAGATACATCCATTTCTCCGACAAGTATTTCCGGACGGAGGGAGTAGTATTTTGCATAGAGAAACTGCTTATGTCTTCCTGAAACTGAATATTCTGCATCTTCCTTGTGTGACAGCATCAACAAACGTTAGTTTCAGTACCGAATCCAGCAGGAGAGCGGAACAGCCGGCATTTCAGGTTTGAATTAATAAGCTCCAGTGAATTACGGTTCATACTAACAAGTTTTTTTCTTTTGATTTGGTTGGGGTGCGGAACAAGCTTCTGGGAGCCATCCATAGCCACCGTGCATGCGCCCATCGCCGCAGCCGTTGCCGCCCCCTCCGAGTCAGTGCCGAGCGGGCAGGTGGATCCTCCACGACTGGACCGGCGTCGAGTGCCCGCGGCATCAAATGTGCGAACGCAGGTAGAGCAGCGTCTCCTGCGGCCAGGAGCAATCCAGTTGAACAGGTGAAATGTTGAACACCACCAGTGGGTCTTGTTGCCGGTATGAACAAGACAATAACTCGCGGTGCGTGTGGTACATACATTATAATGAATAAAAATCATCTGATCTGTATGTGGAGTGATTAATATGACAGCACATTATAGTGAATGAAAAAACAAGGTGTTTTTACGGTCTGAGATATAATCATGATCCTCAGGAACCAGGAATGCATAGTTGTATTGATTCCTAGTTATCACTGGAACAAGCTAGGCCACCAGTCTTAATATATAGTATTAGTACACTAGCTACACGTACGTATAGTAATAGTACAACCCAGTTATTGCTAAGTAATTGGCTCAACTCTTGCATCTCCACTCACTGCTTCCCTCTATATATCTTCGATGTAGAGGTCGGTTGGTTGGTAGAAACAAGTTACAAGCACTACTCACATGTTGTGTTCAAATAGATTAAAATCGCGGGAGAAACGATTTCGCGGCGGCCTCTCCCAGCAGCTATAGCGGCCGTCATAGCGGGCAATTGCGGCAAATAGCGGAATTTTTTTTTGGTGGGAGAGATGATTTCTAGAGGGTTTTGCTTATTTTTGAACCATTTAGACATTTAGAGGGATATGTGAATGATTTCGCGGCAGCGGCCATAGCGTAGCGGCGAGGCTCCTGGGCAGCTATAGCGCAGCTATCGCGGCTATTTCGCGGGCTATTTTATTCTATACTGTTCATGCATGATACATGTAGGCTTGATTATATACACCATTAGAAGTTTTGGGAATAAAGGGCATCGGGATAAATTGTCCGAGTATAATCTCACGTAAATCTTGACGTGAGGCTTGAGCTTGTGGGCTCGTTCCACACTCGTCGTGGCTCGATTCAGATCGGGCTTGAACAGAGACATAAATAGGCTGTGGCTAGGTCCTTTATTGGGCTCATTTGTGTCTTGAGCCAAGCTTAGCTCTGATTGGGGTAGCTCACGGGGTAAAAAGCTTGTGTCTAGGTAGCCTATTCTGGGCAATTCTGGGGAATGAAACCAGCTGAGGAAGACAACCCAAGTGTTGATCACGCGCATACGGTAGGGTTTACGTCCGGCTATATGATGGGGTCACACCCGCACGCTTCCACCCATCGCCGCCGCAAACACCGAACCCTCTCCTTTGTGTATTCCCTATCGCCTCCATCACCAAGCACACAACACTCGACTAAAAGTTCCTTCACTCAAGCTCTGGATTCCTCTCCTAGTTGACATCCATCGTTTGCATCGGTTGATAAAAAATCCTCTCGGAAATGGTGCCTACATCTTCCAGGAACGGAAAGCCTGCACGTAAAAGAGTTGGTACCTTCTCTTGATTCATTTCAGTAGTGTAAGCAAGTCTGAATGCATGATCGAGTGAGTCCCATCTGTGCTCAATACTGCTGTCACGATAGTGGAAAAGCAATGTCGCGAGGTAACGCCTCGCCATGCCCAGGCCACCGGCACAGCACGAAGAGCAGCCTTACAAGCCAACGCTGTTCTTGCGGGTGTAAAGTGTGTGGTAGCTACTGTGAACATTCAGAGCTTCAATAATTTTGACATTGAACTTGTGATGCGCAGTTCAAGACCAGATGGTTGGCCGCGTGGCCAGCGAAGGGCGCCAGCTGCAGCGCGTCATACTGATCGAGACTTGTTTGCGTCATATGGCGAGGCTGGTGTCAGAGCCGTACCGCTTCTACATGCACGATGGACGGCCTCGGGTGTTTTGTGCTGCCTGATCTGGCATTGAGCTATACCCCAATTCTACCATTCCAGTGGTGGGTGGTACGTGAGATAGCTATGCTTGTTTAAATACTAGAGGTAGATGCTTACTGGTTTACTGAATTTCTGAAGCGGCAAGAGCTTGAGCATGGCAGGTTTGGTCCCAAGCTCACAGCGGTACGCACTTTATAGAGGAAAAAGAGGAAAGATGGCAGCATCTTCAGCTCTTGGCCGGCAATTTGTTTCGATGAGACCAAAAACCAGATCACGTACCAAAAGTCCCATACATTTCTGGCTTCAAGACTGAACTGATGGCTCTCGAGGATGCATCTGAGGGCAAGAATGCAAACCATGCATGGGTGTATATTTTTGTCATTACAACCATGAACCATCCCTTCTGGTTTCATGTACAGATCTCCTTCTGGTTGCATGGGTGTATATGTTTGTGCCCAGCATGCAGCTAGGGTAGATACTAGATACCTCCTCCTTTATGTCCTCCACTCATTTATTTTGTACTCCCTCCGTTCCTAAATATAAGTCTTTTTAAACATTTCAATAGGGGACTACATACGGAGCAAAATGAGTGAATCTACACTCTAAAATATGTCTATATACATCCGTATGTAGTTCAATAGTGAAATCTCTAAAAAGACTTATATTTAGGAACGGAGGGAGTACTAGTTATATTCTGCATTGCTGCTGTACATCAAGGGTGGAACAAACTTCTATTCGGTAGCAGCAAGTTAAGGTATTACCTATTGATATTTGGCTCAGGATTATTTTTTTATAGTTATTGTTATGTTGTGATCAAATTCAAGTATAAAGATAAAGCCTAACTTTTGACGAGCGGAGCGGAGCGAAATTTGAAGGGCAAATGTGATCCAGATCCAAATTATTTGCTGGACGTCGTCAGGTGGTGTGTGGCACATAAAGAATGCCCATGCCCATGTGGTGGTCTTATAACTCATGAAAATGTGCCCGTCTGTAAATATCGGTTCTGAATATAGGAGTTTGATTCCAGAAGACCCTTTGTCTGAATATGAATTCAAAGCACGATCTTTGAAAACTTGCGATGGTTCAGGTCCTTATTCTGAACATCCACAGCTTCAGTAATTCTCACATGTCCTAGTTACCATCGAGGGGTGCCAGTTGCGGCGCAACATACCAACTGAGAGTTGTTTCCAGCAGCGACGAGGATGTGCCGGCGCCACACCGTTCCTACATGGCGTGTTTGTTAGAAAGAACTTTGCTTTATTCGGAACGTCCTTAAGCTGCGCTTGCCCTCTCACCTTTTTATAACACTCTGAACCGCTCTCTCCCTCGTGTGCATAGCTGGGCATGTAAGTTTATGGATTACACAGCTGATGAGAAGAAACTCGTTTTCTGCAGAGAGACTGCTAATGTCTTCCTGAAACTGAATATTTTGGATCTTCACATTAGTTTCTGTACTAAATACAGCAGCAGAGGTGAACAGCCAACATTTCAGTTTTGAATATGCGACAGAGAAGAACGGTCCATATTAACAAGATTTTCTTTTGGGTTGGTTGGGGTGCGCCAGGAGGAGCTCCTACTCGGCGGGGATGTACCTGGTACATCGGGGCAATTGGTGCTACCGGTGCACCGGACCCGTTGCACATTTTAAAATATTCAAGAAAAATTTAGTGCATTGACACAACATAATGTATGTTGTCACAAAAATTCAAATCAAAATTCGAAACTTTGCTCGAGATACAAAAATAACAAACTCGGCATCAATGCGCTAATGGGCCAAATCTGAAGCCCAACTTATATTATGTACTATTCAATGTCGAATTTGTCATTTTTGTATGTCAAGCAATACGTCAAATTTTGATTTGATCTTTTTTTTTTGAGGCTAAACACACGCTTAGATTTGATCTTTTATGATAACATACATTGATGTTGTGTCAATGCACTAAATTTTCTCGGATTTTTTTGAACATTTTAAAATGTGCAAAGGGGGTCCGGTGCACCAGTAGCACCAATTGCCCCGAAGCAGCAGATACACTCCCTCTGCTCGGCGCTTTAGGCGCTCGAACTGGGACCTAGCACCCACGTGCCTCCGCTTGTGGGCCAGCCCAAGAAGACTGGTCACTCGATTTGTGTTTTTTTCGCGGGCCCGATCTCATTGGACCAGCCGCGGTTGAGTAGTTGACTCGTCAACCATTGACTTTTCCATACACAATAAAAAATTTCATGAATTCAAACAAGTTCACGGATTTTAAAAATAAATTCAAACTTTAAAAAAAATCATGAATTTGAAAAAAAAACATACATCCGATTAAAAAAAATCTATTTTTTAGAAAACAATTCATCGCATTTGAAAAAAGTTCACAATTTTTTAAAAAGGTAATCAGTGTCGAAAAAAAATTCATCAAATATGAAACAAGTTCATCGACTTTGAAAATACATTCACCGAAAAAATCATAGAATTTTAAAAAGTTGGTCGAAATTGAAAAAAATCATCAAAATTGAAAAATAGTTTATCAAATTTGTAAGTGTTCATCGATATGAAAAAAAGTTCATTTTTTTAAAATTTCACCGAATTTTAAGAAGTTCAAAAAAATTAGTAAAGAAAAAACTAGTGGAAAAGGAAAAGAGGAAAATATTATAAAAAAAAGAAACAGAAAATCAAACAAAAACCATGGCCTTTGCGAACCGGAAAAAACCGGATTGGGAAGCTTCCCAAAACCAGAGGTTGTCCACGAACTTAGGAAGCATAAAACAAGAAAATGAAGTGACAAGTCACGATCGGCACGTCGTCCACACACCTTTTTTGCAGTTTAACAGAAAAAATGCAGAAAAGGCAAATGGGTCGGCCCAGCAAGGAAGGGGGTGCGGCCATTTCAAATTGAACAATAGCGGGCGCTAAAGGTGCCAAATAAGAAATGCCTACGCCATACCTAGGCAGCAGTGCAACCCCCAGGCGACACGCAATGACACACGTGACAAGCCATTATGATGGGCCCTCCTCCATGAAAAATAAATTTAATATCATTATGGACACATGGCCATATCAAATATTAAACTGATAAAAACATGTACTAAATTTGATTTTAGCCAAAAGGCCGAGAAATATATGTGTTATAAGCCACGCCACCCCCTTTGTCTTATAGCCTCACCAAGCACCACCCCGTCCCTCGTTGGGCGACGTGGGACTAAAGGAAAGAACCAGCCGCTGCTCCTCGCACGCACCGGTGGCGTGTTCTCTCATATCTGAACCTGAAATGGGACTAAATTTTGGATCTACCACACCTCGGACCATCTCACTAAGTGACATTTCCTCTTCCTGCCATAGAAGTCTAGCTCTAAAAAAATTCATTCTCTTGTTAACCCCAACAGGGAGTCCATAAAAGGACACCATGAAGTATGGTATCCGGTCAACGGGATTGTATCAATGTCGCCCTTCCTGCACTAGCTAGCAGCCTCCCTTGCCATCTACTGCATTTTTTCCATTCTCCCCTCAGGAGGTTTCCAATCTTTAATTCTAATTTTTTTTTAATCAATAGGGGGACCCAAGTACCTCATGGACAAGGTTCCCACAGGGCAAGTGAAGATCTGAGAAAATTTATAGCTTTGTCAACAACATCTTCGAATAAAAACAATTCACTTTTGTGGAAATTTATTTACAATCCGGACATTTGTTCAAACAAGCAAAGTATGTATTCAAATTATGAGCACTACTATAATAATCTTGTAGTATAAAAATTGTGTCATCTTCATATTGCAACATGTTTTTACCATTCTCAATATTCTCCTCTAACACCCCTTTGATAAGGCCACTCACTCTAGCTTTGTCCATTAGCATAGCTAGTGCATCAGCCGCCAAATCAATATGAGGGGTACATGGAATCCCCCTGCCTCAACCCTTTATGTGTAGGGAAATAAGGTCCTAAGTTCTCATTTACTTTTATACAACCCCCCCCCCCCCCCTCCAATTTATAGCATATATCACCCAATCAATACATTTATCTATGAAACCTTTTATTTTAAGGATTTGTAAGACAAAGTGCCACTTGACTTTATCATGGCTTTTCAAAATCACCTTAAACAGCATTTTGTGGTGTATGCTATTTCATGTTTCATGCAAGATGAGGACCCCCTTCATAATATATCTACAAGGATGGCTCCAAGACCGTGGTGGCGCATGCTGGTGGGCGGCTAGCTGGGTGGAGCTCGACGGAGCGTCCAGGGTGGTGGTGGTTATTTTGGGTCGGGAGAAATCCCTGGCGGCTCATCCCCCACCGACGCGGTGACGCTTGCGGGCGTCGCCATTCCTGTCGGGAAACGTTGCATGGGAAACAAAAAATTTCCTACGAAACACCCAAGATCTATCCATGGAGATGCATAGCTACGAGAGGGAGAGTGGATCTACATACCCTTGTAGGTCGCTAAGCGGGAAGCGTTAAGAAACGCGGTTGGTGTATTCGTACGTCTTCGCGGTCCAATCACGATCCGTCCCGATCTAGCGTCGAACGGAGGGCACCTCCGCGTTCAGCACACGTACAGCCCGATGACGTCTCTGCCTCCTCGATCCAGCGAGCGACGGCGGAGTAGTAGATGAGTTCTCCGGCAGCACGGCGGCGTGGTGGCGGTGGTGGCGGAGCAATCTCAGCAGGGCTTCGCCAAGCGCTGTCGTAGATGCGTTTTCTGGAGAAACATATCTAGGGAGAGAGGGAGGGCTTCACCTATGGCTTGGGGTGAGGCTGCCCTCCCTCTCCCTCTCTATATATAGGAGGAGGGGATAGGTAGGGCACAACCCTAGCCCCTCCTCCAAGGAGGGGTCGGCCGAAGGTGGGACGAGGAGTCCACCTCCCACAAGGGAGGTGGGAACCCTAGGGAGGAGTCCCTCCTCCTCAAGGCACCTCCCCACCTACCACCAGGCACATGGGCCCTTTATGGGTCGGCTGCCCCGCCCACCAGGGGCTGGTGTGCCACCTCTTAGGCCCTTGTGCCCCCCGGGGTGGGTGGGCCCCTCCCGGTGAACCCCCGAAACCTTTTCGGCACTCCCGGTACAATACCGAAAACACCCGAAACTTTTCCGGGACCCGAATACCACTTTCCTATATATAAATCTTTACCTCCGGACCATTCCGGAACTCCGCGTGATGTCCGGATCTCATCCGAGACTCCGAACAACCTTCGGTCACCAACATACATAACTCATTAATACTATATCGTCATCGAACCTTAAGTGTGCGGACCCTACGGGTTCGAGAACTATGTAGACATGACCGAGACACTCTCCGGTCAATAACCAATAGCGGGACCTGGATGTCCATATTGGCTCCCACATATTCTACGAAGATCTCTATCGGTCGAACCACGATGTCAAGGATTCAGTCAATCCCGTATGCAGTTCCCTTTGTCCATCGGTATGTTACTTGCCCGAGATTCGATCGTCGGTATCTCCATACCTAGTTCAATCTCGTTACAGGCAAGTCTCTTTACTCGTTCCGTAATAGAAGATCCCGTGACTAACTCCTTAGTCACATTGCTTGCAAGCTTCTCATGATGATGTATTACGGAGAGGGCCCAGAGATACCTCTCCGTCAAACGGAGTGACAAATCCCAGTCTCGATTCATGCCAACCCAACAGACACCCTCAGAGATACCTGTAGAGCACCTTTATAATCACCCTGTTACGAAGTGACATTTGATACACACAAGGCATTCCTTCGGTGTCAGGGAGTTGCATGATCTCATGGTCATAGGAACAGATACTTGACATGAAGAAAGCAATAGTAAGAAACTAAGTGATACGATCATATGCTATGCTTATGGTTTGGGTCTTGTCCATCACATCATTCTCCTAATGATGTGATCCCGTTATCAAATGACAAGTCATGTCCATGGCTAGGAAACCTTACCCATCTTTTGATCAACGAGCTAGTCTAGTAGAGGCTCACTAGGGACACAGTGTTGTTTATATATCCACACATGTATTTCAGTTTCCGGTCAATACAATTATAGCATGGATAATAAACGATTATCATGAACAAGGAAATATAATAGTAACCACTTTATTATTGCCTCTAGGGCATATTTCCAACAGTCTCCCACTTGCACTAGAGTCAATAATCTAGCTTTACATTGTAATGAATCTAACACCCATAGAGTTCTGGTGCTGATCATGTTTTGCTCGTGAGAGGGGTTTAGTCAACGGGTCTGCAACATTCAGATCCGTGTGTACTTTGCAAATGGTTATGTCCTCCTCCTTGATGTAATCACGGATGGAATTGAAGCGGCGTTTTATATGTCTGGTCCTCTTGTGAAACCTGGGCTCTTTGGATAGAGCAATTGCACTAGTGTTATCACACAAGAGAGTCATCGGATCCAGTGCACTGGGCACAACTCCGAGATCTGTCATGAACTGCTTCATCCAGACTCCTTCCTTCGCTGCTTCCGAAGTAGCTATGTACTTCGCTTCACATGTAGAATTTGCTACCACTCTTTGCTTGGAACTGCACCAGCTTACCGCTCCACCATTCAGAATAAATACGTATCTGGTTTGAGACTTAGAGTCATCCGGATCTGTGTCAAAGCTAGCATCGACGTAACCCTTTACGACGAGCTCTTGATCACCTCCATATACAAGAAACATTTCCTTAGTCCTCTTCAGGTACTTAAGGATATTCTTGACCGCTGTCGAGTGTTTCACTTAGGGATCACTTTGAAACCTTCCGGCCATACTTATGGCAAGGCTGACATCTGGTCTTGTGCACATCATCGCATACATGATAGAGCCTATGGCTGAGGCATAGAGGATGACACTCATCTTTTCTCTATCCTCTGTAGTCGTTGGGCATTGAGTCTTACTCAACTTCACACCTTTCAGGACATGCAAGAACCCTTTCTTGAACTGATCCATTTTGAACTTATTCAAAACCTTATCAAGGTATGTCCTCTGTGAAAGTCCTATTAAGCGTCTAGATCTATCTCTATAGATTTTGATGCCTAATATGTAAGCAGCTTCTCCGAGGTATTTCATTGAAAAACTCTTATTCAAATATATCTTCACAGTCTCCAAAAATTCTATATTGTTTCCAATCAGTAATATGTCATCCACATATAATGCTAGAAACGCTATAGAGATCCCACTCACTTTCTTGTAAATACAAGCTTCTCCATAAACTTGTATGAACCCAAACACTTTGATCACATCATCAAAGCGACGATTCCAACTCCGAGATGTTTGCACCAGTCCATAAATGGATCGCTGGAGCTTGCAAACTTTGTTAGCATTTTTAGGATCGACAAAACCTTCTGGTTGTATCATATACAACTCTTCCTTAAGGAAACCATTAAGGAACGTTGTTTTGATGTCCATCTGCCAGATCTCGTAATCGAAAAATGCAACTACTGCCAACATAATCCTGACGAACTTAAGCATCGCTACGGGTGAGAAAGTCTCATCGTAGTCAACTCCTTGAACTTGCGAAAACCCTTTTGCGACAAGTCGAGCTTTATAGACGGTTACATTACCGTCGGCGTCCGTCTTTTTCTTAAAGATCCATTTATTCTGAATAGCCTTGAGACCATCAGGTAAGTCTTCCAAAGTCCATACTTCATTTTCATACATGGATCCTATCTCGGATTTCATGGCCTCTACCCATTTGTCGGAATTTGGGCCCACCATCGCTTCCTCATAGTTCGTAGGTTCACCATTGTCCAACAACATGACCTCCAAGACAGGATTACCATACCACTCAGGAGCGGCACGTGTCCTTGTCGACCTACGAAGTTCGGTAGTAACTTGATCCGAAGTTTCATGATCACTATCATTAGCTTCCTCTTCAACTAGTGGAGGCGTCACAAAAACATCTTTCTGTGTTGCGGTACTCTCCGATTGAAGCAAAGGTTCAATAACCTCATAAGTTCTACCTTCCTCCCACTCAATTCTTTCGAGAGAAACTCTTTCTCCAGAAAGGATCCATTCTTGGCAACAAAGACTTTGCCTTCGGATCTGAAATAGAAGGTGTACCCAATTGTTTCCTTAGGGTATCCTATGAAGACGCATTTCTCCGCTTTGGGTTCGAGATTATCAGGCTGAAGCCTTTTCACATAAGCGTCGCAACCCCAAACCTTAAGAAACGACAGCTTAGGTTTCTTGCCAAACCATAATTCATACGGTGTCGTCTCAACGGATTTAGATGGTGCCCTATTTAAAGTGAATGCGGCTGTCTCTAATGCATAACCCCAAAACGATAGCGGCATATCAGTGAGAGACATCATAGATCGCACCATATCTAATAGAGTACGATTACGACGCTCGGACACACCATTACGTTGTGGTGTTCCAGGTGGTGTAAGCTGTGAAACAATTCCACACTGTCTTAAATGCATGCCAAACTCATAACTCAGATATTCTCCACCACGATCAGATCGTAGAAACTTTATCTTCTTGTTACGATGATTCTCTACTTCACTCTGAAATTGCTTGAACTTTTCAAACGTTTTAGACTTTTGTTTCATTAAGTAAATATACCCATATCTACTTAAGTCATCAGTGAAAGTGAGAAAATAACGATATCCACCGCACGCCTCAACACTCATCGGACTGCACACATCAGTATGTATGATTTCCAACCAGTCACTTGCCCGCTCCATTGTTCCGGAAAACGGGGTGTTCGTCATCTTTCCCATGAGGCACAGTTCGCATGTATCAAGCGATTCAAAATCGAGTGATTCCAAAAGTCCATCAGCATGGAGTTTCTTCATGCGCTTTATACCGATATGACCTAAGCGGCAGTGCCACAAGAAAGTGGTATTATCATTATTAACTTTGCATCTTTTGGCATCAATGTTATGAACATGTGTATCACTACGATCGAGATTCAATAAGAATAAACCATTTGCATTGGGTGCATGACCATAAAAGATATTACTCATATAAATGGAACAACCATTATTCTCTGATTTAAACGAGTAACCGTCTTGCAATAAACAAGATCCAGATATAATGTTCATGCTCAACGCAGACACCAAATAATAATTATTTAGGTTTAAAACTAATCCTGATGGTAATCGAAGAGCGAGCGTTCCGACGGCGATCACATCAACCTTGGAACCATTTCCCACGCGCTTCGTCCTTTGCCAGCCTCCATTTATTTCGTAGTTCCTATTTCGAGTTACAAATATGAGCAATCAACCCGGTATCAAATACCCAGGCACTACTATGAGAGGTAGTAAGGTACACATCAATAACATGTATATCAAATATACCTTTGTTGATGTTGCCAGCCTTCTTATCAGCCAGGTACTTGGGGCAATTCCGCTTCCAGTGGCCAGTCCCCTTGCAGTAGAAGCACTCAGTCTCAGGCTTGGGTCCAGCCTTGGGTTTCTTCGTGGGAGCGGCAACTTGCTTGCCATTCTTCTTGAATTTACCCTTCCTTCCCTTGCCTTTCTTGAAACTAGTGGTTTTATTAACCATCAATTCTTGATGCTCCTTCTTGATTTCTACTTCTGCGACTTTCAGCATCTCGAATAGCTCGGAGACTGACTTGTTCATCCCTTGCATATTATAGTTCATCACGAAGCCCTTGTAGCTAGGTGGCAGTGACTGGAGAATTCTGTCAGTGACCGTTTCAGGCGGAAGCTCAACTCCCAACTGGTTCAGGCGGTTGTAGTACCCAGACATTCTACGTATGTGTTCACTGACAGAACTATTCTTCTCCATATTACAGGTGAAGAACTTATCTGAGGTCTCATACCTCTCGATACGGGCATTTGCTTGAAATATTAATTTCAACTCCTGGAACATCTCATATGCTCCATGGCGTTCAAAATGCTTCTGCAATCCCAATTCTAAGCTGTAAAGCATGGCATACTGAACTATCGAGTAGTCATCGGAACGTGCCTGCCGGACGTTCACAACATCTGCAGACGCCGCTGAAGGGGGTGGCGCACCAAGCGGTGCATCAAGGACATAAGCCTTGTGTGAAGCCGTGAGGATAATCCTCATATTACGGACCCAGTCCGCATAGTTGCTTCCATCATCTTTCAACTTATCTTTCTCTAAGAACACAGTAAAATTCAGGGGAACTACTGCGTGAGCCATTGATCTACAACATAACTTACAAAGATAACTTTAGACTATGTTCATGATAATAAGTTCAATTAATCAAATTACTTATGAAGTCCCACTCAAATCAACATCCCTCAGGTTGTCTGAGTGTAACATGATCCAAATCCACCAACCCAAGTCCGATCATCACGTGAGATGAGGTGGTTTCAATGGTGAACATCTCCATGTTGATCATATCTACTATATGACTCATGTTCGACCTTTCGGTCTCCGTGTTCCGAGGCCATGCATGTACATTCTAGGCTCGTCAAGTTTAACCCAAGTATTCTGCGTGTGCAAAACTGGCTTACACCCGTTATATGCGAACGAAGAGTCTATCACACCCGATCATCACGAGGTGCTTCGAAACGACGAACTTTCGCAACTGTGCATACTTGGGGAGAACACAATTTATCTTGAAATTAAGGAAGGGATCATCTTATAATGCTATCGTTGTCCTAAGCAAAATAAGATGCATAACAAGATAAACATCACATGCAAATCATAATAAGTGACATGATATGGCCATCATCATCTTGTGCTTTTGATCTCCATCTCCAAAGCACCGGCATGATCTCCATCGTCACCGACATGACACCTTGATCTCCATCATTGTGTCGTCACGAGGTTGTCTCGCCAACTATTGCTTCTAAAACTATTGCTAACGCATAACGATAAAGTAAAGCAATTACATGGCATTTAATGATTGACACGCAGGTCATACAATAAATTAAAGACAACCCTATGGCTCCTGCTGGTTGCCGTACTCATCGACATGCAAGTCGTGATAACTATACAAAAACATGATCATCTCATACATCACATATATCAAATCACGTCTTTGGCCATATCATATCACCACATACCCTGCAAAAACAAGTTAGACGTCCTCTAATTTGTTGTTGCATGTTTTACGTGGCTACTATGGGCAACTAGAAAGAACCGTTCTTACCTACGCAAAACCACAATGGTGATATTCAAGTTGCCTTTTAGCCTTCTACAAGGACCGCCTTTGTCGAATCCGATTCAACTAAAGTGGGAGAGACAGACACCCGCCAGCCACCTTTATGCAACGAAGTTACATGTCAGTCGGTGGAACCGGTCTCTTGTGCGAGGACAAGTAAGGTTGGTCCGGGCCGCTTCATCCCACAATACCGTCGAATCAAAATAAGAATAAGGAGGTAAGCAATTTGAACATCAACTCCCACAACTTCTTTGTGTTCTACTCGTGCATATCATCTACGCATAGACCTAGCTCATGATGCCACTGCTGGGGAACGTTGCATGTGAAACAAAAAATTTCCTACGAAACACCCAAGAACTATCCATGGAGACGCATAGCTACGAGAGGGAGAGTGGATCTACATACCCTTGTAGATTGCTAAGCGGGAAGCGTTAAGAAATGCGGTTGGTGTAGTCGTACGTCTTTGCGATCCAATCACGATCTGTCCCGATCTAGCGCCGAACGGACGGCACCTCCGCGTTCAGCACACGTACAGCCCGATGACGTCTCCGCCTCCTCGATCCAGCGAGTGAAGGCGGAGTAGTAGATGATTTCTCCAGCAGCACGGTGGCGTGGTGGCAGTGGTGGTGGAGCAATCTCGGCAGGGCTTCGCCAAGCGCTGTCGCAGATGCGTTTTGAGGAGAAACAGATCTAGGGAGAGAGGGAGGGCTGCACCTATGGCTTGGGGTGCGGCTTCCCTCCCCCTCCCTCTCTATATATAGGAGGAGGGGGTAGGTAGGGCGCAGCCCTAGCCCCTCCTCCAAGGAGGGGTCGGCCAAAGGTGGGGGGAGGAGTCCACCTCCCACAAGGGAGGTGGGAACCCTAGGGAGGAGTCCCTCCTCCTCAAGGCACCTCCCCACCTACCACCAGGCGCATGGGCCCTTTAGGGGTTGGTTGCCCAGCCCACCAGGGGCTGGTGCGCCACCTCTTAGGCCCATGTGGCCCCCCGGGGTGGGTGGGCCCCTCCCGGTGAACCCCCGGAACCTTTTCGGTACTCCCGGTACAACACCGAAAACACCCGAAACTTTTCGAGAACCCGAATACCACTTTTCTATATAAAAATATTTGCCTCTAGACCATTCCGAAACTCCTCCTGACGTCCGGGATCTCATCCGGGACTCCGAACAACCTTCGGTCACCAACATACATAACTCATTAATACTATATCGTCATCGAACCTTAAGTGTGCGGACCCTACGGGTTCGAGAACTATGTAGACATGACCGAGACACTCTCCGGTCAATAACCAATAGCGGGACCTGGACGTCCATATTGGCTCCCACATATTCTATGAAGATCTTTATCGGTCGAACCACGATGTCAAAGATTCAGTCCATCCTGTATCCAGTTCCCTTTGTCCATCGGTATGTTACTTGCCCGAGATTCGATCGTCGGTATCTCCATACTGTCGTCGTTTTCTCACAGGGGGTGCCCCGGGACGGCAGATGCCATGGGATGGCTTAAGAGGTGAGAGCAAGGCTGTAGTGGAGATCCGGGACGGGATAGGGCAACAGCACACGGTGGTTTACCCAGGTTCGGGTCTCTCCGGAGAGATAATACCCCTACTCCTGCACGTCTGTATATGAGGTGTATTGCAGTACAGAGTTGCTCCTAGAGCTGTATGGGAGAGGAGAGCCATGAGCCTTCTTGCCTCATATGTGTGTATGTGTGTAGGCATGAGAGGAATGAGAGAGTGAGCTCCAGGGAGCTCTCACGTGTGTGTGAATGAATGCCCTGAGAGGCTCCCCTGGTGCCTCTTATAAAGGGAGGCCCAGGGGACAAGGGGTGGCCCGCATGGCCAACTAAACACTATTGGAGATGACACGTGAGGTGACGCATGATCCAGTCAATAGTGCACCACTATTGGGGGTGCAACGAAGTGACGCATGACGCAGGCTATAGTGTCCTCATGTCGTGTCCGACGGGATGTGGCGGTTGACCTCGCGCAGCAGGCCGGCTGGAGCAGCCGGCCAGAGGTCGGTCAGAGCAGCCGGCCGGGCAGGGAGCCGGCCGGACTCAGCAGCCGGCCGGACCGGGGTACCAGCCGGAGCAGCCGGACAGAGGGGCGTTGGCCGCCCCGTTGTTTTAAAATGTTGAGTCGCCTCCATGAGCCTACCTGGGGGTAATCCCCCCGACAGTAGTTTCCGAGCCTCCGGGCGACTTGGGGAGTCGGGCGGAGGGTTTTCGCCGTTGTTGTTGTTGTTGTTGTTGTTGTTGCAGGAATTGTTGAGGACGGTTGATCGCGGGCCGAGGACGGCGTGGCTTGCTTCCAGCGGGGGCGCGCCAGCGCACCCGCTGGGTGTAGCCCCCGAGCCTCCGGCCGACTTGAAGAGTCGAGCGGAGGGTCTTTGCTGTTGCTGAAGCAGATGGTGGCGTCGAGGACATCGGGAGTGGACGCGGGGTCCGCCAACTGACGGGCGTGGGGCCCTGCCTGGCGCGGACGCGGAGTCCACCGGCTGGCTGTTTCCAGCGGGGGCGCGCCAGCGCACCCGCTGGGTGTAGCCTCCGAGCCTCCGGGCGACTCGAAGAGTCGGGCGGAGGGTCTTTGCTGTTGCTGAAGCAGACGGTGGCGTCAGGGCTGCCGGGCGCGGACGCGAGGTCCGCCGGCTGATGGGCGTGGAGCCCTCCCAAGGGCGGACGCGGGGTCCGCCAGCTATCGAGCGCGAGGCGCTGCCGGGCGCGGACGCGGGGTCCGCCGGCTGATGGGCGTGGAGCCCTGCCAAGGGCGGACGCGAGGTCCGCCGGCTGTCGAGCGCGAGGCGCTGCCGGGCGCGGACGCGGGGTCCGCCGGCTATGGAGCGCGAGGCGCTGCCGGGCGCGGACGCGGGGTCCGCCGGCTGATGGGCGTGGAGCCCTGCCGAGGGCGGACGCGGGGTCCGCCAGTTGTCGAGCACGAGGCGCTGCCGGGGGCGGACGCGGGGTCTGCCGGCTGACGGGCGCGGGGCCCTGTCGGGAGTAGCCTCCGAGCCTCCGGGCGAGGAGGTTCCTCATGGATATGATCGTGCAGAAGACAAGGTTTAGTCGGCGCAGATATATCAAATATTTGATTTTGGTAGTGCAAGTTTATACAGAGGGTGCCGACTCGGTTTCGTCGGAGCCCCCTTCAATCTTTTTCATGTGCTCTCCGCTCTTTGGCTTTTGCTCTTGCCAGCCGGACAGCCGGGAGCCGGTCTGTGGCTGAGGCGAAGAGTGGGCCGCGGAATGGAGCGTACAGTACTCGGACTCTGGGAGCAGACTCGACCGAGCAGATACTCACGAATAAAACGACCGTGTTGCCCGAGCCATTTTCTCCCCGGACGTTTTTCGCGTGAAGTGACCTCCAGCTTTTGCTCTCGCTAGCCGGACAGCCGCGGTGCGGACTGTAGCTGAGACAAAGAGTGGGCCTTTGGTACCCAGCATGCTACTAAGCCGTCTATGGGTATGAACGTATCGGGCCAAACGGCCAGCCCCGGATCGAGACTAGCTGGCGCCGGGATGAATAGTAAAGTAGCTGAAACAAATGCGGGGATGGCCTCCGAGGGGCGCTCGGGGTATCCGATGTTTGTGCGTGGCACGAGGATGGGCGATCGGGAGCTCACATTGTTTTTCGCGTAGGCGAGGAAGGTGTTGTCGAAGATAGTCGGCTGCCGGCTTGCAGACAGCGTGGCCTTTTACCAGCGGGGCGCGCCGGCCGCACCCGCTGGGTGTTACCCGCTGGGTGTAGCCTTCGGGGCGGTTGATGGAGGTGCCGGCCCGCCTGGCCCGACCGGCCGGCGTCGAAGTAGACGAGCAGCGGAGCCGACTCTCCCGCCGGCCCGGTGTCGAAATAGGCAGGCAGGCCAGCCGGGAAGCTGGCCAGGCGGTGACTCACGCAGGCCAGCAGGCCAGCCGGCCGGACGGCGACGCGGGCAGGCGCGCCAGCCGGCCGAGCGGCGATGCGGGCGGGCGGATCAGCTGGTGTGGGCAGACGGACGCACAGTTTTTTTTCGCCAGCAGTGCAGCCGGCCCCTTCCTTCTCTGTTTTTTACAGCGCGGACGAACCGGCTGCCGGCTGGTGCGTCCAGCCGGCCGGCGGGACGGGGCGGCAGCCGGCGCGTGGGGCGAGCCGTCGGCCAGGACGTAGGGAGCCAGCGTGGCTGGTGGCGGAACTGGCCCGGCCAGAACGCGGGGGACGGAGGCGACAGGCGGAGCCGGCATGGGCAGCCGGCCTGGGCGACGAGCCAGTGTGTGGAGGCCGGCCAGCAGGCGGAGCGCGGGGGCCGGAGCCGGCGGGGGCCGGAACCAGCGGAGGACGCACGCGGGGGGCCGTGGGCGCGGAACGGGAGCCGGGCGTCCGAGGCGGCGGGTCGGCCGCGGGGGACGACGCGGCGTCGGCGAGGCGCGCAAGGGCGCGGGGCAGGCTGCCGGATGGCAAGCCTCCGCGGGGGCGCAACGGCCATGGTGGGAAGGGATGGTGCGAGACGGGGCTTGCAGGCCTCGGGCGCTAGGGGAGCAGAGGAGAACGGCACAGTGCAGGGGCGCGCGTGAGGCCGGGCCGGCGTGGAACGCAGCGTGGCCGGCCAGCGTGACTAGCTGGCGGGCGGGACACGGCGCTGAGGAAGAGGAGGCCGGGCGCGGCGCACGCGCGCGCGGACGGCGCTTGGAGCGGAGGAGCGGCCGGGGCCGGCGGAACCGGACCGTGGGGTGCCGCCAGCGACGGCCAACCCAGAGGCGCAGCCGGCGGAGCTAGGCGTCGCAGGCGGACCCGGCGGAGCCGGACTGTGGTGCGGTGGAGCAGCACCAGCGATGGCTTGTGGTGAAGGAGGGCGCAGGAAGACCCTCGCGGGCGGACTGGGGAAACTCGCGGAGGAGCAGCGGCAGGGGCACGCGCAGGTGGAGGAGCAGCGGCACGCGCAGCGGCGCAGGCGTGCGGCCGGTGTGCGTAGGCTCGCGGGCGTGGAGCAGGATCGGCTGCGACGGGGGAGGCGCGCAACTGCATAGGTGGGGCGGCACGCGCGGAGGTACGGGCGCGGGACGCCGCGGGCGGAGCAAGGCGATGTGGTGAGTTGGCGCAGCGATACGGGCGGACTGGTGCATCGAGGCCGAGCGCGGGCGGAGCCGCACGATGATGCGCAGCGCGTCGGTGTTGCTGCGCCCGGCGATGGCGAGGAGGGGCGCGAGCGAACGTGCCGGTGCCGGGCGCAGGCGGAGCAACGCGGGAGCGGCGGTGGGGACCGGCCCCGCGGTGGTGGCAAGAAGGATCCCGGCCGGACCGCGGTTGACGATCCCGAAGACGAGCGACGGCCGCGGGTGAAGATGACGGCGATGGCGAGTGCATCGGCCATCCCGGCTCGGTTCGTTGCCCGTGGAAGACGGAGTCGACGGTGGAGACGGGCGATGCCGAGGCCGGCGATGAGGACGCAGCCGGCGCCGCCGCGAGTACCCGGGGGCGTGTTGATGTCGGACCCCCGAGCCCCGTCGGAGAGACGGCGGCAGCGTCGCGGTGATGACGATGAAGAGGGTCCCGCCCGGACCGCGGTTCCAGCAGCAGCTAGCCCCACGGTGGGCGCCAACTGTCGTCGTTTTCTCACAGGGGGTGCCCCGGGACGGTAGATGCCATGGGATGGCTTAAGAGGTGAGAGCAAGGCTGCAGTGGAGATCCCGGATGGGATAGGGCAACAGCACACGGTGGTTTACCCAGGTTCGGGGCTCTCCGGAGAGATAATACCCCTACTCCTGCACGTCTGTATATGAGGTGTATTGCAGTACAGAGTTGCTCCTGGAGCTGTATGGGAGAGGAGAGCCATGAGGCTTCTTGCCTCATATGTGTGTATGTGTGTAGGCATGAGAGGAATGAGAGAGTGAGCTCCAGGGAGCTCTCACGTGTGTATGAATGAATGCCCTGAGAGGCTCCCCTGGTGCCTCTTATAAAGGGAGGCCCAGGGGACAAGGGGTGGCCCGCATGGCCAACTAAACACTATTGAAGATGACACATGAGGTGACGCATGATGCAGTCAATAGTGCACCACTATTGGGGGTGCAGCGAAGTGACGCATGACGCAGGCTATAGTGTCTTCATGTCATGTCCGACGGGACGTGGCGGTTGACCTCGCGCAGCAGGCCGGCTGGAGCAGCCAGCCAGAGGTCGGTCGGAGCAGCCGGATGGGGCAGGGAGCCGGCCGGACCGGGGTACCAGCCGGAGCAGCCGGACAGAGGGGCGTTGGCCGCCCCGTTGTTTTAAAATGTTGAGTCGCCTCCATGATCCTACCCGGGGGTAATCCCCCCGACACATACCTAGTTCAATCTCATTACCGGCAAGTCTCTTTAGTTGTTCCGTAATACAAGATCCCGTGACTAACTCCTTAGTCATATTGTTTGCAAGCTTCTCGTGATTATGTATTACCGAGAGGGCCCAGAGATACCTCTCCGTCAAACGGAGTGACCAATGCCAGTCTCGATCCATGCCAACCCAATAGACACCCTCGGAGATACCTGTAGAGCACCTTTATAATCATCCGGTTATGAAGTGACGTTTGATACACACAAGTCATTCCTCCGGTGCCAGGGAGTTGCATGATCTCATGGTCATAGGAACAGATACTTGACATGAAGAAAGCAATAGCAAGAAACTAAGTGATACGATCATATGCTATGCTTATGGTTTGGGTCTTGTCCATCACATCATTCTCCTAATGATGTGATCCCGTTATCAAATGACAACTCATGTCATGGCTAGGAAACCTTAACCATCTTTTGATCAACGAGCTAGTCTAGTAGAGGCCCACTAGGAACACAGTGTTGTTTATATATCCACACATGTATTTCAGTTTCGGTCAATACAATTATAGCATGGATAATAAACAATTATCATGAACAAGAAAATATAATAATAACCACTTTATTACTGCCTCTAGGGCATATTTCCAACAGTTCCTTCCTGAGGGGCGTCGGGTATACCCCTTCCACATTGTCCTACGCGTACCGGGGGAAACCCTAGGACTAGTCCGGGAAGTAGCAGCGTCGTCGTCGCATTCCTTCTTGAAGGTGTTGCTCGGTACACGATGCTTCGGAGTGCTAGCTCCGCGGTGGGTCTTCTCCGGAGGGCGCGGCGGTGGCCGGTCATCTTCGTTTCGTTGTTCTGTCGATGTCGTCATTTATTTCTTTTTTCTTTCTCTCTTGTTTTCTTTTGGGCTTCGTTGTGTTGCGGCCCAGCAAGCTTTGTATTAGGTGGTTGCTTTATAATATAAAGCGGTGGGAAACCTTTTATCGTCAAAAAAATATATCTACCTTTAACAAAAGCAGTTTGTATTGGAGATATAGTCTCTCCAGCGACTCCACAAAAAAGTTTGTGAATATTTTGAAAATTACATTCAAGAGGCAAATTGGTCTATATTTCTGAATCTGATTTGCCTGTTTAGTTTTAGGAACTAGTGTCACAATCCCATAGTTAAATCTAGAAATATCAAGCACTCCAGCATAGAAATCTTCAAACAGATCCCTAATATCATTTTTCAAAAGCTCCCAAAAATTAATGTTGATAAAACTCAGTTGTAAACCCATATGGGGAAGGTGATTGTGATTTATTGTGTGCCATTCCAAACACTGCATTCTTAATTTCCTCTTCGGTACATGTGTCTCTCAATTTTTCCGCAACATCCCCAGGTATTCTCCTAGGGTTATTAATTTCCAGAATAATACTAAACCTCTCTGGATGACCAAATAGGTCTTTATAATATTTTTGTGATATATTCAGTAACATTCTTATCCCCCTCAATCTTCGCATCCTCTTGATCTAAACTATTAATCCTATTCTTCCTCCTTCTTCCATTAGCCTTGGCTTGGAAAAATTTGGTGTTTCTGTCTCCCTCTAAGAGCTCATCTATTTTAGCTCTTTGTTTTCATTTTTCCTCTTCCTGTTTTAACAACATATCTAGCTGAGCTCTAAACTCCATTTGGTCGATATGGTGAATATGGTCGACTTCATCTATTTTAGCAGGTGGATATGGTCGACTTCATTGACTGGACCGGCGGTCCAGCTTCTAGTGCCCCCGGCCAGTCAAACAGTTGAACATGTACTCGGACTAGACCAGTGGATCTTGTTGCTGGTTTAAACAACACGATGACTCGTATTGCATGCATCCATTCCACCATCATACTCTCAAACAGTCGAATGATATATACTCTGGTTGCGTGTCCTACGTTGCTGGCATTTAATTTGGGTGTACATACGTACATTGTAGTGAATGGAAATCATCTAGTTTGTATGTGCTATACTAGCATTAATCTAAGAGTATACATTACAATGAAGGCCAAACAAGGTGTTTCTTAATAAAGATGGCCTGAAATATAATCACAATCCTCAGCAATAGCCTTACCTACACAACTATCGGAGTCCAAAGTTGTATTGATTCCTAGTTCTCATTGGAACAAGCCTTTCAGTAACTGGTCCACCCCCTCCCATCTTAGCAATAACTAGTTCACCAGCCTTATAGTAATATACAGTACTACAACAGCTACACATACTTCTTCGCTCTATATATCTTCGGCGTAGAGGTTGATTGGTTGGTAGAAGCAGGTTACAAGAGGAAACTATGCACACTTTCACAGGTTGTTTTCAGACATGGTATGCATAGGCTTAATTATATACACCAGAGGCAGCAATGAAAAGTGAGAATGGACGGCATTGGGATAAATTGCCCAACCATAACCCAACATAAATATGAACATCATGCTCGAGCTTTTGCGCTCGTCCCGTGCTCGTCGTGGCTTGGTTCAAATCAAAACATAAACAAGCTGAGCCGAGGTACCTTTTCGGGCTCTTCAATACCTCAAGACAAGCTTAGCTCAGCTTGGGCTAGCTCACGGGCTAAAAAACTTGCGTGTCAGTAGTCTAAGATGGCCAATCCAGCAGGCTAAAAAGGAAGAAGTGGTACAAGTGTTGCCTACACGCATGGAATAGGGTTCCCTTCCAACTATACCGTGGGGTCACACCCGCGTGATTCCAGTCACTGTCGCCGCAAGCCTCTCCACCTCTCCTTCGGGAATTTCCTTTCGCCTCCACCATCGAGCGCACAACACTCGACTGTGTGTACCCTCACCCAACCACTTGATTGCTCTCTCTTGGCCTACACCAGGTGTTTGCTTCAGTTGATAAGAAATTGTTAGAAGCCATCCTACCATGTATGCACATGGGCTTGCCTGCTGGGCCGCTCATGGACTTGGCCCGTCGGCTACCCCATCGCTGCAGCTACAAGTACCAGATCGAAGGAAAGGAGCAAGCATCCAATGGATCACGGACGGCTCGGCAACAGCGGCTCTCTTCTCCTACCTCTGCTCCTCTCTGTACTATCCCCAATTCATCTGTAATCCAATCATTGTATCAGATCATGAGTGTGTGAGAACTATAACCTAGGCAAGAGATATCTGGTACCTTACATCTGGTATACAGAGCCAGGCACCACCCTTTCCCCTTAAATTTCCCCATTTTTTCTCCCAATTCCACCGGCGACGACGCCATGCCCGCTATCAAACCACCAGAGTGGGAAACCATGTCTGCCAATGAGCAGTTGTTGTGGTATCTCAAGAGATTATGCGCTACGGCGGAGGAGATGAGCTTAGTGCTAGGTGTTGAAAGCACGGGTGACCCTCCCGTGGTTACCCCGCTTGTCGATCCGGCGGCCTCAACCACGACGCACGCCTCGTCGGTGCACATCCCCGACGTCTCTGGCTCCATCACCAAGGCCCAGGAAGTGCTCGAGGTCATCCGCGACACCCCCCCCCCCCGGTGTGCATCGCAATGGTGCCTGTCACCTGTTCGACGGAATGCTCGACCCAGGTCGACACCATCGATAGCGTCGACGAGATCCATGACGCCGCCACCACCGTCCACCTCAAGTCCGTGGTCGACCTCAACGACAAGGAGGTCGAGCAGCCCTTCTCCACGCCCGCAACTACATCGTCAACGACTTCCTTAGCCATGCCTCGTGTGATGGCCTCAACGATAGCTGTCGAGTGCCAGGAGGGCCTCGCTGCTGTCCACGATACATCCACTGAGAGCATCACTGTGCCGTCCATGACCTGTTCGATAAATTGCTCGAACCAAGGCATGACCGCATTGTTGCTCACAACTCCAATCACAACAGTGTCGCTGCTCCCAACAGTCACACTTGCGCTTGTCGCCGACCCCAATCACCTTGCTCCCAACGCTGATCGTACCCTGCGGGCGCCCCTGGCACTAGTAGAAAACAGGGCTTTGAAACGGGCCAGAATATTGCATTAGTCCCGGTCGTGTTACGAACCGGGACTAATGGGTGCATCAGTCCCGGTTCGTGAGGCCAGGGCGCCGGCCGGGCCTCGGCGGGAACCAGTCCCGGTTCGTATGACCCCTTTAGTCCCGGTTCCAGACACGAACCAGGACTAAAGGGCCTCGCTCCTGGCCGAGCCCCTTTAGTCCCGGTTGGTGGCTGGAACCGGGACTAAAGAGGCACATTTAGTCCCGGTGCTAGCCACCAACCGGGACTTATACAACGCCTATATAAATGCTCGCCCCTGCCCTCTCACTCCTCTGTTTTTTGGCCGGCCGGCGTTTGGGAGGTGTGTTGCTCTCTGTTCTCACCTCCTATGCACATGAGGTGTTCGATGAAATGCCGGAGCCACACTTAAGTTTTCTCCTCTCCAAGCTCGACCTCGAAGCTACATTTTCCCTAAGATTTGTTTAGGTTTGGCGGTGCACCAACTACACAAGTGTTCTAAAAGGTTAACGACTTCATCGTTTTAGTGGAGGAGTGTATGTGGGAGTTCTTTTGATTTAGACGCACAATTAGAGCTGAAATTAACTTCTTAGAGTCTGCACATGTGTAGGGTGCCGTCCCCGTCCCCGTCCTCACCGCTGTCAATCGCCCGCGCCGATCTCGTCGCCGGCACCACCGTGGTGAGCCTCTTGTTCTTATCTTCTTTCTAAAAGAAAAAAATTCTTACTTGTATGATTTAGATAGATACTTGTACAATTTTCTTACTTTTATTATTGTTTGTTATTATATAGTGCCATGGTTTTGGTATCCGCCCCCGTCGGCCCTCGTCCTGTCTATGATTCGGATGTGGTATATTATCTTTTCTAACTATTTGTTTCATTTAGTGTTTATGACAATTATGTCGACCAACGTGACATAGATGTTTTTATCTAGGAGGTATGTGAACCGGAAATTCGAACCGACCCTCTTGTCGAGAGGTTAAATTTAGTTGAAAAAGAAAACAATTACTTGAAGAAAAAATTGAAAAGAATTGAGGAGGATAAGATGGAATTGGAGTTGCATGTTGCCGATGTCGTCGAAGATCACAAGATCAAGATGGATGCAATGCGCTTGAAGATTAGAAAGATTAGAAAATATGCCATTCATACTGAGGCTTGGTATCATTATGCCGTTGGATCAATTGGTACCTTAGTTGCGGTTATGATCGCATTTGTTGTTGCATTTAAATGATTTACATAGTTTCAATGTATGTTTTAATTAGATGCTCTAGAGAGCTATATGTTGTTCAATGAGAACTATGTATGAACTTTATGTATTTATTTTG
The DNA here is from genome assembly GCA_039707655.1 of Elymus sibiricus. Lineage (NCBI taxonomy): Eukaryota > Viridiplantae > Streptophyta > Magnoliopsida > Poales > Poaceae > Elymus > Elymus sibiricus. Next base: position 442,931,522 of record CM077671.1, read on the forward strand.
GTCACTACTGTACTTTGGTTTTAATGTGATGATGAACTTCTATTAATTTGGTCACTTCTCTATTCATGATGTTTTGTAATGGTTTTTGATACACTTAATTATATAATGCACGCAGATGAACCGGCAATGGATGTACGGTGATCGACGCACCTCCGAGTACATTAAGGGCCTGCATAATTTTCTCGAAGTGGCTGAGGCAACCAAGCAGAATGGTTTTATGTATTGTCCGTGTACTATCTGTGGGAATACGAAGGATTACTCTAACTCGAAAACCCTACACGTCCACCTGCTTGAGAAGGGTTTCATGCCACACTATAATGTTTGGACCAAGCACGGAGAAAGATGGGTTATGATGGAAGACAACGAAGAAGAAGAGGATGATGACAACTATCCGCCCCCTGAATACGGTGATGCTGCAATGGGGGAAGCTGAAGATCAAGAGGAAGAACCAGACGATGTACCCGATGATGATCTTCGCCGGGTCATTGTTGATGAAAAGAGACAATGCCAAAGTGAAAGGAAGAAGTTGAAGTTCGATCACATGTTAGAGGATCACAAAAAAGGGTTGTATCCAAATTGCGAAGATGACAATACAAAGCTCGGTACCACACTGGAATTGCTGCAATGGAAGGCAGAGAATGGTGTATCTGACAAGGCATTTGAAAAGGTGCTGAAAATAATGAAGAATAAGCTTCCAAAGGACAACGAATTGCCCGACAGTACATACGAAGCAAAGAAGGTTGTCTGCCCTCTAGGATTGGAGGTGCAGAAGATACATGCATGCCCTAATGACTGCATCCTCTACCGCGGTGCGTACGAGGATTTGAACGCATGCCCGGTATGTTGTGCATTGCAGTATAAGATCAGACGAGATGACCCTGGTGATGTTGAGGGCCAGCGCACCGGGAAGAGGGTTCCTGCGAAGGTGATGTGGTATGCTCCTATAATACCACGGTTGAAACGTTTGTTCAGAAACAAAGAGCATGCCAAGTTGATGCGATGGCACAAGGAAGACCGTAAGAAAGACGGGAAGTTGAGAGCACCCGGTGATGGGTTGCAGTGGAGAAAGATCGAGAGAAAGTGGGGGGACTTTACAGATGACCCAAGGAACGTATGGTTTGGTTTAAGTGCAGATGGCGTTAATCCTTTTGGGGAGCAGAGCAGCAAGCATAGCACATGGCATGTGACTCTATGTATGTATAACCTTACTCCTTGGTTGTGCATGAAGCGGAAGTTCATTATGATGCCAGTGCTCATCCAAGGCCCTAAGCAACCCGGCAATGACATTGATGTGTACCTAAGGCCATTAGTTGATGAACTTTTACAACTGTGGAATGGAAAAGGTGTACGTGTGTGGGATGAGAACGAACAGGAGGAATTTGACCTACGAGCATTGCTGTTTGTAACCATCAATGATTGGCCTGCTCTCAGTAACCTTTCAGGACAGACAAACAAGGGATACCACGCATGCACGCACTGTTTAGATGACACTGATAGTATATATTTGGACAAATGCAGGAAGAATGTGTACCTGGGGCATCGTCGATTTCTTCGGACCAACCATCAATGTCGAAAGAAAGGAAAGCATTTCAAAGGTGAGGCAGATCACCGGAAGAAGCCCGCCCTCCGTACTGGTGATCACATACTTGATATGGTCAATGATTTACAAGTAATCTTTGGAAAGGGTCCTGGCGGACTATCTGTTCCGAATGACGCTGAGGGACGCGCACCCATGTGGAAAAAGAAATCTATATTTTGGGACCTACCCTATTGGAAAGACCTAGAGGTCCGCTCTGCAATCGACGTGATGCACGTGACGAAGAATCTTTGTGTGAACCTGCTAGGCTTCTTGGGAGTGTATGGGAAGACAAAAGATACACCGGAGGCACGGGAGGACCAGCAACGTGTGCACGAAAAAGACGGCATGCATCCAAAGCAATATGAAGGTCCTGCCAGCTACGCTCTTACCAAAGAAGAGAAGGAAATCTTCTATGAATGCCTGCTCGGTATGAAGGTCCCGTCTGGCTTCTCGTCGAATATAAAGGGAATAATAAATATGGCAGAGAAAAAGTTCCAGAACCTAAAGTCTCACGACTGCCACGTGATTATGACGCAACTGCTTTCGGTTGCATTGAGGGGGCTTCTACCGGAAAACGTTCGATTAGCCATTGTGAAGCTATGTGCATTCCTCAATGCAATCTCTCAAAAGGTAATCGATCCAGAAATCCTACCAAGGTTAAAGAGTGACTTGGTGCAATGTCTTGTCAGTTTCGAGCTGGTGTTCCCACCATCCTTCTTCAATATCATGACGCACGTCCTAGTTCATCTAGTCGACGAGATTGGCATTCTGGGCCCTGTATTTCTACACAACATGTTCCCCTTTGAGAGGTTCATGGGAGTCTTAAAGAAATATGTTCGTAACCGTGCTAGTCCAGAAGGAAGCATCTCCATGGGCCATCAAACAGAGGAAAGCATTGGGTTTTGTGTTGACTTTATTCCTGACCTTAAGCCGATTGGTCTCCCTCAATCGCGGTATGAGGGGAGACTGACTGGAAAAGGCACGCTAGGAGCGAATTCAATAATATGTAGGGACGGGCATTCTTGATCTCAAGCACACTACACTGTTCTACAGAATTCTACCTTGGTGACCTTGTATGTCAATGAACACAAGAATATTCTGCGCTCCAAACACCCGGAGCAGTGTGACGACTGGATTTACATGAGAACCCATCAGGACTTTCGGCAGTTGGTTGCAAACACATCTCACGGGTAACACCACTATTGCAGATGAGCTGTACTCGTTGGCCACGGGACCATCTTCGACTATATTGACTTACAAAGGGTACGAGATAAATGGGAATACATTTTACATGATCGCCCAAGATCAAAAGAGCACCAACCAAAACAGTGGTGTCCGCTTTGATGCAGCAACCAACAGGGGAAATGACACATATTATGGTTACATAGTGGACATATGGGAACTTGACTATGGACATGATTTTAAGGTCCCTTTGTTTCGGTGCAAATAGGTCAATCTGTCAGGAGGCGGGGTACAGGTAGACCCGCAGTACGGAATGACAACAGTGGATCTGAACAATCTTGGGTACACAGACAAACCATTCGTCCTAGCCAATGATGTGGTGCAGGTTTTCTATGTGAAGGACATGTCTACCAAACCGAGAAAAAGAAAAGATAAGGAAGCGAATACATCATACGATGAGCTAAAGCGCCACATAGTTCTTTCAGGGAAAAGAGACATCGTGGGAGTGGAGGGCAAGACAGACATGTCTGAAGATTATGAAAAGTTTCATGAAATTCCTCCCTTCAAAGTGAAGGCTGACCCAAGCACCCTGTTAAACGATGAAGATTATCCATGGTTACGGCGCAATAAGCAAGGGACACGCGCGAAGAAAAAGTGAAGACTTTCTCTCCACAACTATTCTGATGATGGCTTTGATCTAGAATATCACTGCAGTTACATGTCAAGAAATGAAATGCCTTTTGTAACTGATGAGTTTTCGTCTGAAACCCTGATACTTCGAAAGAGATTGTTCATTTTGTACACGAAGTGCATCCAGTTTTTGCCGTAACCCTCTCAACTTTTTAGCACATGCTATGTGGGTGAAATGATGATACCATGCCAACTTTCAACCATTTTAGAGTTCATTTGCAGTGCTTTTCAATTCAGGGTCATCTTAGCTCAAAATAAATCATGAAATGCATGAAAAATAGCAAATGAAGTCAGAAAAGGTTTGAAAAGTGATGATGTGGCTTTGAATGGTGCATATTGAATGCATAAAAAGTCTTGAGTTCAAATATGTTTAAAAAATTGAAATCCTTTTGTAACAGATGAGTTTTCGTCTGAAACCTTGACACTTCGAAAGAGATTGTTCATTTTGTACACGAAGTGCATCCAGTTTTTGCCGTAACCCTCTCAACTTTTTAGCACATGCTATGTGGGTGAAATGATGATACCATGCCAACTTTCAACCATTTCAGAGTTCATTTGCAGTGCTTTTCAATTCAGGTCATTTTAGCTCAAAATAAATCATGAAATGCATGAAAAATAGCAAATGAAGTCAGAAAAGGTTTGAAAAGTGATGATGTGGCTTTGAATGGTGCATATTGAATGCATAAAAAGTCTTGAGTTCAAATATGTTTAAAAATTGAAATCCTTTTGTAACAGATGAGTTTCGTCTGAAACCCTGATACTTCGAAAGAGATTGTTCATTTTGTACACGAAGTGCATCCAGTTTTTGCCGTAACCCTCTCAACTTTTTAGCACATCCTATGTGGGTGAAATGATGATACCATGCCAACTTTCAACCATTTCAGAGTTCATTTGCAGTGCTTTTCAATTCAGGGTCATCTTAGCTCAAAATAAATCATGAAATGCATGAAAAATAGCAAATGATGTCAGAAAAGGTTTGAAAAGTGATGATGTGGCTTTGAATGGTGCATATTGAATACATAAAAAGTCTTGAGTTCAAATATGTTTAAAAAATTGAAATCCTTTTGTAACAGATGAGCTTTCGTTTGAAACCCTGACACTTCGAAAGAGATTGTTCATTTTGTACACGAAGTGCATCCAGTTTTTGCCGTAACCCTCTCAACTTTTTAGCACATGCTATGTGGGTGAAATGATGATACCATGCCAACTTGCAACCATTTCAGAGTTCATTTGCAGTGCTTTTCAATTCAGGGTCATTTTAGCTCAAAATAAATCATGAAATGCATGAAAAATAGTAAATGAAGTCAGAAAAGGGTTGAAAAGTGATGATGTGGCTTTGAATGATGCATATTGAATGTAGAAAAAGTCTTGAGTTAAAATATGTTTAAAAAATCGAAATCATTTTGTAATAGACGTGTTTTCGTCCGATCAAAGTTATTTAACTTAATATTATATAAAATTTATGCAACTAAAATTATCAAAGTTATTTTTGTTAAAAACTTTAATAGCAAAAAGAGTATTCATAAAGTATTTTTTTGTTAAGAACTTTTAATATGCAAAAAAATAACATTAAAAAAATAGCAAAAGTGAACATAGATGCGCTTATAGGGAAAATTCGACCTGAAATCAAAGTGATGCACTTTGATTTCAGGTCGAATTTCCCGTATAAGGGCATCTATTTTCACTTTGAGAGGAACTCAACAAGGCAGAGAGGGGCGGGCTTATAAACCGGTGCGAGCGCCTCTCGCTTGGCGAGGTGGGACTAAACTCCCACCACAGCCAGGACCAACCCTTTAGTCCCGGTTGATGGCTCCAGCCGGGACCAATTCCAACCTTTCGTCCCGGTTGGGGCCACCAACCGGGACTAATTCCACCCTTTAGTCCCGGTTGGAGCCACCAAGCGGGACCAAAGGTCTCTGCTTCCCGCCCTTTGGGCTGCTGAATTTGACCTTTAGTCCCGGTTGGTGTGCTCCAACCGGGACGAAAGGGTGGCATTGGTCCCGGTTGGAGACACCAACCGGGACTAAAGTTCTCTGTATATAAGCGGGAGTTGGGAAAATTTCCAATCCCATCTGCAGTTTCTTCTCTCCCCCGACGGCGCCGACGACCACCTCGACGCCGCCAGGCTACCGGATTTTGCCGTCCCCCGCTCCCCTGCCCTGACGTCGCCGTCGCCGTCGCCACGCCCTGCCCCTACGTAGTCGTCGCCGTCGTCGTCGCCGCGCCCTGCCCTGCCGCCTTCGCCCTCGGCACCGTCGGCCTTCTCCGATCGATTCGCAGCAACGAGGACCTCCCCGGCCGCGCTGTCGACGCCTTTGCAACCGCGGTGAGGCCCCGGTTCTTTTACCCCTAGCCCCGTCGCCGATCTCGTCTCCTAACCCCGCTAGCCGCCTTGCCCGTGAGCTCCTCGCCGCTGGTCGTCTCGCCGCCGTGGCTAGAGCTCCCGTGACCCCCTTTAGACGCGGCCGAGCACGGGCTATGCCCTAGTGGCCTCAGGCGCCGCTCTTGTGGTCCCTAGCGTGGGCACCGCCGCGTCCAGAGGTCGCCGGCGACGAGCATCGCCGCCTGTGTCACCTGCAGGTGGGCCCCGACCGTCAGGTGATTAGCTTAATGCTAATCACCCTGTTAATTAACCCCTGGGTCAGTGACATATGGGCCTGACCCTGTTAATTTGATAGTTAGGTTAATTTTAAAACCCCTGGGTCACTGACATATGGGCCCGATCACTAATACATCACCGCCGCTCGCCCCCGCCCACCGCGCGCAGCACCGCCACCGGCCCCGCCTCCGCCCACAGCAGCACCGCCGCTGGCCCCGCGCGCGTCTCCGGCGAGCACGCAGCGCCGCCCGCGCCCGACGATTTTAGTTGATTTAGTTAATTTTAGTTGTTTTAGTTGATTTAGTTAATTTAGTTGTTTAGTTAATTTAGTTGTTTTAGTTGTTTTTATTGTTTAGATGTTTAGTTCTTTTATCGTCGGTCGTCGGTGACGCGATATCGAGGAGTCCCCGACGATCGTCGGTGAGGGAGAGTACCCCCCGACGATCGTCGGTGAGGGAGAGTCCCCGACGATATCGAGGTGTCCCCGACGATCGTCGGTGACGCGATATGATGTTTAATTAGATGTTTAAATGTCTAGTTGTATAGCGTAGCCATTGAGTCGACGATGCCCGGCCCGCATCCTCGTCGTCGACTCGGCGCCAGCAACCACCTGCTTGAGAGGCGCCATGTCCGGGACTGGGCTCTGCCGGGCTGGCACTGGGAGGTGCTGCCTTCCGGGGCGCCCAGCTTGGTGAGGAATCAAGGTCCCGTCGTCGACCCGGAGGTTCTTTGGTGGCGGTCGCGTGGACCACTGTCGGTGCAGAGGGAGCCAGCCCCCGCGGAGGAGGTACGTCATCGTGTCAGGGAGGAGGACGAGCACGTCCGACGCTACATGGCTGCGTTGGACGCCAGGTTCTCCAATACCTGGCAGGTTCTTCAGGGGTCTCACCCGAGCTATGATCCTGTCATAGTTCCTTCTCTTTGGGTGTCCACCGCCTGCGCCGCGAGACGTCAACTATATCTGTATTAGTGATATTGTATAATAATATTCGAGATGTATTAATGATAATATTCGATGATGTATTAGCGATACTATTCGATGATGTATTAGTGATATTATATGATCGTATTGTTGCATTGCCTTGTATTGATTTGCATATCTCATGTTTGTATATTGCCATGTTGTAATATTTGCAGAAACTATGGATCACAGAGACTTAGAAAAAGAACAGTTGTTGGGGGATATAATCCGAGCCGGAGGTGATCCCTTGTTATATCTCAATGACACCGATGGTCAGGAAGGAGAGGATGACGGCTCCGGTGATCCAACAATGGAGGAGGAAGGACATCATGACGGCTCCGGTGACTGAATGGCAGAGGAAGGAGATCATGATCATGGCTCCGGTGACCGAACGGAGGAGGGAGCCTCAACTGTTGCAAAGTCCGACGAGGTAAGGAGACGAGGCCCGAAGAAAAGGTTGCGCCCGGATGAAAGGTTCACGATCACAGAAGTCGCGAAAGATGGCCAACCGATTGCTCCCAAGCGGACCAAGGACGCATTTGTACATCAGTGTGGAGTTGTTGTTAGGGACTATGTCTCGATCAACACCCAGCAATGGAATAAGAATAATAAGGACCCTGAAGTTTCTTATGTCCATGATAGACTGAAAGATGATCTTTGGACCGAGCTGATGACAAATTTCAGCCTACCGTGAGAGGAGGATCCGAATAACCCAGTTATAGAGTGAAAGATCAAGGCGTTTGCTCTTAAGAAGATGGCAGAACTATTCAGGAACTGGAAGAAAGAGTTGAACACAAAGTTTGTCGAGAAAGAGGAGACTCTGAAATTCATCGGTCGATATGAGAAGATAAGAGATCAATGGCCCGAATTTGTGGCCTACAAGAAATCGGAGAAGGGTAAGAAATGGTCACTGACAAACAAGAAAAATGTTGCAAAGAAGAAGTATCACCATCACACGGGGTCAGGTGGCTACTACAAAGCCCGGCAGTTGTGGGACAAAGCTGAGCAAGACCTACTTGCTAAGAATGTCCAACCAGCGACATTGCACTGGCCAGATCGTTCAAGGACTTGGTTCTTCGGGGTTGGGGGAACTTTGGACCCAGAAACAGGGGAGTGTGTTTGGACGGACGAGCAACTTGCAATACCCTTCTGGAAGCTTCAGGCAGCAATCAACGCAGCGCAGGAAGGGACGTTCATTCCCGACAGAGAGAAGGACGAGCTGACAGAGGCCCTCGGGAATCCTGAACACCCTGGACGAACACGAGGCACCCCAGGCTCCGTTCCGTGGAAGCATGGGTTTCCCGACAGTGGTGGTTATAGAAGAGAAAGAGGAAACAGGAAGCAAGCGAAATGTAGAAGCTCAGTGCAAGATTAGCAAAACTAGAGGGACTTGAGAGCCAGTGAGCTACCGGCCAACCATCTGAGCGGCACGAAGATCCTTCCTTCGACGCTGCCCCAGAAGCTACCCCACCATCTCAGCGGAGAAGCAGCGTGGCTTCCACGGAGCTCGTTCAGCCTGATTTCACGGCTCCTCGCTACCCCGTGGATAGTATCACGCAGGCTGAACATTGCGAGCTAATGACGAAATGCCAAAACCTGACCTTCAAGGCGGCGGTCGGCTCTGTTGTACCTCCTCGAGCTGAGGGAACTTTCCATTGCCGTCTGATTCCACATGGCTATACTGTTGTGACGGTGGATGAAATAATGGATGGATTTGAGGGGCTGGAGCTTGACAACCCTACAGGTGAAGAGGATATTATTCTTCTGGAAAATGCTTTGAGGAGTACCTGTCTATGGAGAAAGGAGTACATCAAGCTTCCAAACTGGACGCCTCAGCAGACTCACCCTCCTCCGGTGCGTCAGGGCACTCCGCCTCCTCCTCCTCCTCCGGCGCGTCAGGGAACTCCGCCTCCTCCTTCTCCTCCTCCGGCGCGTCAGGGCACTCCGCCTCCTCCTTCGCCTCCTCCGGCGCGTCAGGGCACTCCGCCTCCTCCTCCTCCTCCGGCGCGTCAGCAACAGCGGAAGAGAGTCGCCGCCGCCGCTCCAGCGGCTAGCAGTACAATAGGAGGGAAGAAATTCAAATTTGGTCCAAGCCTCAAGCCTCTTCCAAAGTTACCATATGAGAGGACTAGCGAGGAACGCGCTGAAATCAGTGCAGCCGAAGTGAAGGCCCATTTTGCATGGAAAGATCCACCTCCGAAGGAAACGGTAGATCCGGTGAAAGCAAAGCGCACTCTGCATGCCCTGAAGCGACCACCACCGCCTCGGCTATCCAACTATGACCGCATAATTTCAAAGACACATGATGAAGCGCTGCGGTCGGGAAGTACTTCCAGTGCTGCAAGAGACAAAAAACGAAGAAGTGGGAAAACAATTCCCCAGCTCGGCGAATAGGAGAAGCAATCGTGCCCCCCGCTCAAGGTGTCTAGCGATATCGCTAATCATCCGGTGCTACTGCCCGGTACCACTCTTGGTGATTACGTGGGCGATGATATACAGTTTGAAATGGCTGAGGTAGTAGCATCAGAGGACGTCTTTAGATACGAGCACGGGAAGCCTCTCGTCAAACCTGATCATCCTCATCTAACAATGATGATGCAAAAATTGCATGAGTGGTACATGGAAACCTGTAGGAAGTCTGGGAAAAACAGTTTGATGATCAGAATTAAAAAAGAGCACGACTTCCCTAGAGTCGACCTGTTGCCTGTTGAATTTGTGGAGTTATTTCAGTTATACAATCAAGAGGCCCTCGACAAACAACTCATGACTTGCTACTGTCTGTAAGTATTACTTCTATAATTAAGTCTCTAACTCAGCTCGTTCATTGCATGTATATATAATTATCCTCACTATATTATGCAGATTGAAGATGGTCGAATGCAAAAAAGAACAAATCTATGACATTGGGTTCATTAGCCCAAATACCGTAAATGAATGGTCGGTACAAAACGAGGCCAAAGATACCGAGGACAACTTGCTAGAAGCGTTACTTAGACATCAAAACAAAAGGGAAATACTTTTTCCTTACAACTTCAAGTGAGTGTTACTGTCTTGTGCATATTCGGTTTCGCTTACTCGAGGTTAAGTAATGTAATTGATGAGTTATGCGTGCGCAGCTTCCACTATATTCTGCTATCCATTAACCTTGACGGGGCATTAGTAACTGTCTTAGACTCGCTCCGTAAAGATCCCAAGTATTATGCGGACATGACTGCAATGCTCCAGAAGTAAGTTCAATCAATACCGGGACCATATCGGCAACTTTCGTTCATTTCCTGATATCAAGTAATCATTTTCTTTGCCTGCCAGGGTTTGGAAAAAGTTCACCACTATGGTTCCGGGTCTGAAGAAAGAGCTGCGATTTACACACCCCAAAGTAAGTAGTACTATCTAGTTCCGCGCATCTCTCATTGATTCTAGTTTCATCAATACCATTATCATGCTTGCTTATCAGTTTGATTGAACTCTATTCTTGTAAAGTGCTTGTACCAGGCACTCGGGACTCATTTATGTGGATACTACGTATGCGAGTTCATTCGCCACTATACCTCTGAGCGGGGCTTCTCTGAGAAACAATTTGAAGTATGTAAACAATATTCACAATTTTATTTTATATATTACCATCAATTGTGTTGAGTTTCATTCATATATATGTATTGACCCCCTTCTTTAAATTAGATCTGGCAGATGCGGGATGAACTCCTACCACATGATCGCATACGAGCAATTCAAGAGGAATTGGCGGGATTCTTTCTTGACCACGTCATACCTGAACACGGAGAATACCATGTGGAATTGCAATGGTTGTAAGGGATGTTATATTGTACATATGTAGTAGCGTCGGATAGATATACGAAAACTTGTTGTTCGACCAAGCACGGAGAAAGAGATGTCACTTCTCTCTATATATGTTCATGACGATCTTGTGTAATTAATGGTTTCCTTCATTTGCTTACTAGCTAGCGTCGAGTTCTCTCTATATGTATAGTAGCTAGCGTCGACCAAGCACGGAGAAAGAGATGTCACTTCTCTCTATTAGCTAGCTAACACAATATGAAACCCCTAAATTAACCCTCCAAAACCCCTAAAGCCCCCCTTCCAAAAAAACAAAACCCCCAGCCCCTGCAAGCTGCTGACGCGTGGCTACCTTTTGGTCCCGGTTGGTGTTACCAACCGGGACTAAAGGTCCTCCTGCCTGGGCGCCCCGCAGCGGCCACGTGGAGCCCCTTTGGTCCCGGTTCGTAAGCAAACCGGGACTAAAAGTTTTGGGTATTAGTCCCGCTTGTTTTGTCCCGGTTCCAGAACCGGGACTAAAGGCCCTCTGGAACCGGGACTAGTACCCTGTTTTCTACTAGTGTGGCCATGAAGGACGAGCTCCTAAAAACCCCATCTCCTTGGATGCTCTCTGTTGTCAATGCAATGCAGTCTTTCATGAATCATGACCTGGACGTCTCGCTGCCCACAAGGCACGAAGGGCTGCCGATACGGCCGACACCGTGGCCATCATTTTGGGTGCATCATAGTGCAGAGGGGAATGAGGTTCGACCCACTCCGTGGCCTTCGTTTTCTTGCTCTCATGAAGGTATGACTCTGAATCATAAAGGCCTGCTGCCACAAGTTACTTGTGTGATGACGATTCCAATTGGTGTGCCATCGGAGGAGACTGCAAATTCAGATTTATGTGTGCAATTGTTCGGGCAGGTGAAGAAAATGGGTGTCCTAAGCACACAACTCTTCAGCAATCTTGGTCTGCAATTAAGTCTATTTGAGTCATTATTGTCCTCTGCTCCAGCTATCATCACACTGCATTGCTTGATCTCCATGGTGCCAAGAGATACGTCTGTCCTGATTCAGCCAATAATGCATGTTATGGGTGATCTGACCCGGGATGTTGTGGAATGGCGACTAGTTATCTATTCTATGGCTGCACATCTAGTTCAGAGCATGCAGCAAATGGGCGCTCTAAGCACCGGATGTTTGAACAATATTTTTCTTCAGTTCATGCGAATTGGACCATATGAACTAGGCTGTGTTGCTGTTGTTTACTTGCTTGAGGACTATTTGCGACCAGTTATTCTTGAGCTGCGAAGTGAATAGCCACCGCCAGTAAAAGCTAATTTCAGCGAGTTGTGTTCACTCAGGCAGTTTGGTTCAGATTATTTATTATACTTCCCTTGGATTCCAGGGGATTATTTGCTCAGAATTATCACGGAGTTTCTTACTGCTAGTAGTGGTTCACAATGGCATGTTATGTGTATCATTGGAGATTCCGGTCAGTGCTTCTCTCGGATTGCAAAAATTCAGTGGTTGTTTCCCATTTGTCTGGAGATGATGATGCGGTGCTTGGTTTTACTATCTCCTGCTGACATTGATTATGAGCTGTGGCGTCGACCAGATCAAACAAAAAATTATGGTGTGCTTGTGAAGTTCAGAATATTGCATATTTTTTTAGCCCCTTCAGTCAAGTTGCAACCATGGCCTTGCTGCAGACTATCACTGATTTCTCTAGCTAGCATCTCTGAACAATGGATATTTAACTATGACGACCATGCTGTTGTATCTATTATTCCGTGGCATGAGAAATTGCATGGGGCCATACATACCGGGAGCATGTCAGTGAATTGGTCATTTCTGAGTCGAAGGGGAATTAAGTTTCGATATGAAGCGGACTATCTTGAGGAGCTATGTTCAATTTGGTCTGACTGTCACCATACTGTAATTATTTACTTGAGGGAAGAGGGAATTATGGAGAGAAAGATTTCCACCGTGCAAGCAACTTCTAGAGGAGTGGGAATGCAGGCAACAAGAATGCTATGTGTCCCTGGATCACCTGCCAAACCTCCTGAATATTATGACAAGTGCATCATTCTTTTCGTAAGAATGCAGACTATCACTCCAGCACCATCTCCAAGCTGTGTGCTGACCACGTTGAAGCCACTGTTTGAGATGCTACTTTTGCCGGTGCAAGGAAACTGCACGGCACCCTGGGGCCAGTGCAAGTGTGAATATTTGCAACCTTGGGTCAGCAGCACAAAAGTACTATATTTCACTGTCTTTGCCAGCGGAAGTCGGCGTATGTCCCAGTTACATTTTCATGCTTGTCATAGTGGCAGCCGGACAGCGAGTCAGGAAACATCTTGTATTGGCACATTGCATACACATGCAGGTTATATGGCCTATATAAATCTTAACATCACTTGGATGGGTTCAGAAGCAATAGACGGGGTGCATGTGAACTACAAGAACGTACAGTCTTATATATCCTATATGGTGCAGCAACTAGAACATGCTGAATCTTTTTCCTATGGTCTTTCCCATTGGGAAAATTATTTGGAGAAGTTTGCACTGCTGTGGAAGATGGAGAAACATGGTTCAAACAATTCAGTTGTTACTATCCCTGCTTCCTTCAGACATAGCAGCAACATTTGTTCTTTTCAGAACGTCCTAGTACTTACCTGGGTGGATTACCTGGAAGCTTGCTCTGTCTTAGCACATTTGAATCTGGATACCCATTGGTGCAGGGGAGCAAGCGTTGATCCCAGTACAGTTGATGTGTATCAAGCAGGACATCAGTCCTATGAGCTCCATTTGATTATCTTCTCTTTGGTGCTATAGAGTTGTTGGGGTCTCACTGGAGCATCTACCAGCTGGTAACACCTTGGGATCCTGGAGGAATTGCACGGTGGCTGTTATTGAAATGGACTCGACAAATGGTTTGTCAAGGCGGATGGGGTGTCATCGCTGTCACTGCCAGCTTTCCACAAGGCTTCGTCGACCACAAGTACGCCGGCTTTGACAATGTCTACTTCGACATCTCATTTGATTGGGTCGCCACCGGCCACAGCTACTACAACCCCGTCATTCAAGTCAACCCTAATTTCGGCTACCACCACGACTTTGAGCTAGTCAAGGAACATCGGGTGCAGTGGGATCCGGGCGGCTCTCGGTGGTTTCGGCTTGGGGTCAAGCCGAATTTTAAGAAGGGGGGGATGTTAGAAGCCATCCTACCATGTATGCACATGGGCTTGCCTGCTGGGCCGCTCATGGACTTGGCCCGCCCGCTACCCCATCGCTGCAGCTACAAGTACCAGATCGAAGGAAAGGAGCAAGCATCCAGTGGATCACGGACGGCTCGGCAACGGCGGCTCTCTTCTCCTACCTCTGCTCCTCTCTGTACTATCCCCAATTCATCTGTAATCCAATCCCTGTATCAGATCATGAGTGTGTGAGAACTATAACCTAGGCAAGAGATATCTGGTACCTTACAGAAATCCTCTCGCAAGCAAAAGATGGCTAGCCCCTACTTCCTTGGGCATGTGGGACTAGACGAAACGACCAGAAGCTCGCACGCACTAGGGCATGTTCGATGTTATGCTGAATGATAACCGTGTGGGCATTTGGTTCTGCTTGCCCGATGGGCTTTGAACCGAGCGATGGAGCGCCCAGACAGTGAGCAAGTAACGCAGTGATTCCCGCGGCCATACATGACCCACTAGAACTGTTGAACAAAGTCTACTCGATCTGGTATGATAATGTCTCCTCACTGCTAATCGCCAAGACGTATGCAGTTGACTTCGGGATGGGCTTCGTCTGCTCCATTATATTGGTCTCTGGTCTGTGATCATAGGGAGTGATGCCCAGCAATAGATGAGATGGCGGATTGAAGATACATGTGTAAGAGGATTACCGATGGTTGTATATGTTGGGAAGTAAAAGCACTGAGAGCATGTTCAATAGATGATGTAGATACAAAGAAACTAAATTTTGCATCTTCGAGGCTCAAAAACCCACCTCCAACAAATGATGTAGACGCAAAAAAAAAAAAAAATACATCTCCATATTCCAAAGATGTAAAATAAAACACATCGAGATGTTTTTGAAATTTGCATCTCCACCTACAGAAAATGTAAACCCACATGTAAAAACCAGCGCGCATCAACCGTCCAACCGCCTTTGGTTTTGTTCCACCCGCCCGACCCCCGCCCGCCCGCCCAAAATTGTCATCGCCGCCGCCCGCCCGTCCATCTCCGACCAGCCACGACCCCACCCGCCTATCCCCGTCGCCTGCCTCGCCGCTGTAGTGACGGTCGCCGCCGCCGATTCAATTCGGAGATTCGTCGGAGTTGCGGTTGTCGTGATGCCGTCGACGGCGTGGTCGTGGATGCGCCGGTGCTTTAGCTAGCCGCGACCTGCTGTCGGAGCTAGGGGAGCCACGTGACACCGCCCGCCCACGCATGGAGCCGTGCGACGCCGGAGCAACCCGCCGCCCGCCCGCACCAGTTGTCGCCCATCTACTGCCCGACCCGGCACGCCGACCGATTGCCTCCACCTTGCCCGCAACGTGTTCGAGCAAATTCTGTCGGGTTGTTTTACATCTCCAATTTGCGTCATCTATTGGAGTTACACTTTTACATCAACAATATACATCATCTGTTTGAGTTACCTCTTTTTTAAGATGTAAAATGCATTTTTTGATAATGTAAATTTTATATCTTCAAATTTGCATGGTGCATGTGTTGACTTTTCACCGTTGATTACATCCGGAGAGATGCAAATGGACTAGCACATCTTTGTGCCAAGCAACCTAGACACGTAGATGTCTTTGGATCAAATTTTAGCCATACTTTTCAGTTTGATTGTAATCCTGGATTACTGATCAATAAACCTTTTCAAGTAGAAATATATATATCCTGGACGACCGTTTGGGGCACCTAGGTGCCCAGGCTCCTTACCTTTTCACCATTTGATTGCATTAAGATGTGTGTTGTTGTAATGGTATTCGGGTTAACGGGTCAATCCACCATAAATTGCTGATTTGGAAATAGTTACATATTTTGGAAAGAATGGTAAAGCGAATCATAAATGGCTGCCATTAACCATGGCCTAGAACGACATGCATGGTAACGTTTATTTACCAATCAATAAAATATCATGCATGTGTGAGAGGTGTTAATATAAATTGGAGAGAAACTAGAAATTAAGTACCTCATTATTAAACGTCCATATGTTGGGTATATCAACATTAATTCCATACATGTATTACTTGAGGTATGTAAACGATTGACTGTATGCGTACATTATATTTTAATTAACCGAGTATATATGTAAACGTATTTTACTTCAGGTATATATACTTTGATAGTTATATACGTAGGCAGGTATATACATGATTCTGGGTATGTAGCACGGTTGACTTGATGCGTGCAACATATTTACGTAGCGGGGTAGATACGTAGTCAGGTATATACGTGGTCATATTTTACTTCAGTTATATACGTAGCCGGGTATATACGAAGCCATATTTTACTTTAGGTATATACGTTGACTCGATACCTACAACATTTTCATAATCTTTTTCATGTAGTAGTGTATATACGTGCGCAGACACATTGGGTATATTTTCACTTGTGGTATATTATTTTTATATAGGTATACCATATGTACAAAGTACAGGGGCTGTGGGGGACATGAGAGGCGACCATGGGGGCGACCGCGGTGGCGACCGCGGGACGGCGCACCTGACGTCGACGCAGGCCTCGCATCGCGGCGGCAATAGGTTCTGGGCCCTCGCTGGCTCGGACTCCGACGGCTCCGATGATGAGGAGGGCCAGGACGGCGGCGGATCCGGTGCGGCGGCGTATTCCCCAACGCCAAGTGACTATGTTTGTGAGTCGCTCCGGGTTGGATACTCTGAAGAGGAGGTGGCCGGTTTCATCGACGGGATCGTTCCGGCGAGCGACCGTGCTTGGGACGGGCTTGGCAAGGCGGATGCGGTGGAGGTACTCCGGCGAGTGGTGCATCGTCGGACGGCTCCGACGGCGATCCGTCCTTGGAAGGGTCCACCACCCAAGGTATGTCTTCCATCACTTACTCTAGGTGATTTTTTGGGTTCATGGAAGGTTGTAAAAGGACGCCGGCGGTGAATCACGGCGAGATCCGAGCGGCTAGGGAAGATCGTTTGAAATCCTTGTTGGGCCATGTTGGGCCTGACTCGGCGAGTGTGGGCATGGACGCATCAGTACCTGGGTATTCGGCCCAGGTAGCGACCCAACCCACCAATTCACCGATCCACCCCCTCGAAACGTTGCATGAGGTTGTCTCGGGCTGCGAGTCGGGACATGCACGCACGTTTCCTAGGGTTCGACTCATCGCCAAGCCGGGGTTCCCTAAGCTAGGGCGAGGCCGCGCTACGAGGGTGCCGCCGGCGGCCGCTGCGGGATCTCTGTCGGCGTTCTCAACCGACGCGGAGGGCATGGCCGGCCGCGGGTCTGGGCCGCCCCCGCCTCAGAGGGCACCTCCGCCAGCGGCTCAAGGGGGCCCGCCGGCTAGGATGCCTGCTAGAGACGGGCGGGCAACGATGAATGCTCAAGGCGCCGGCCGAGGTCGCCATGCCGGCGGCGGGCAAAATTACGGTGCCCCGGACGGTGGTCACATCCCGCCCCATGGACAGTGGGGCGATGATGGTTACAACGCCTACGGGGAAGGTCAGCATCGCGGATCCTCTTCGACGGGAGGGGGTCGCGGGTTCGCGTGGCAGAATGACGGCGGTGGTGGACGAGAATTCTACGGTCCTCCGGGAGGTTTCGTGGAGGGGCCATCCGGTCTGAATTTTCGGCAGCGCGAAAACTACCGCCACAATCGTGGAGGGAGGGGGGCGGCAGATGGCCGCCTCCGCCTAGACCTCCGCCACCACCAGCTCAGGATACGGCGGCCCAGAAGACAGCGACGCCAGAGGTCGTTGATGCGGCACCTAAGCCGGTGCTCTCGGAGGCTGCGATGGACGCGGTCACCGCCCTGGCATCCGTGAAGGTTCCCGCAGCGAAGCAGGCGGCAACTAAGCCACGGGACTCTGTGTCTGATAAAGGATCTGACAAGTCTGACAGCGAAAGAATGTCCAAGTGGGCGCGTAAAAAAGAGAAACTGACGTGTCATCGATGTGGGCTTCAGGGACACTTCGTTGCAGAGTGCACGGTGGAGCTTTGCGATGTTTGTCTCAAGCCAAAACATATCTCTGGAGATTGCCCACTTTTGCTTGGGCCCAAGCCGGTGGTCACGATCTATGGAGTTTGTTGTGAAGATTTGATGTTTTTTGAGTCACCTGAAGTCGAGCAGACCTCGCATATCTTAGACACATCTTTTCCGGGCATCGTGAAGGTAATGAATGGTACCATGACGGAGGCACAGATTGTGCAACAGCTACGAGAACTGGCACCGGGTAAATTCTGTTGGAACTTGGTTAGAATTGAGGGACAAACTTATAAACTGGAGTTTCCTTCAAAGGAGGATCAAATTCGTATACTGAAATTCGGCATGTGCAGAGTGCCTAGTACTAGCATCTTTCTGGAATTCGACAAGTGGAAACAAAAGGAGCCGCAGGGTACACCTCTGACTCAGGCTTGGGTCCGGTTCTCTGGGGCACCTCCCAAACCACTTCATAATTTTTATGTGACTTGGAGTTTGGGATCTCTCATTGGCAAGACGGAGAAGGTTGATATGCCTTTTACTCGCGCGAACGGTGTAGCGCGGCTTCTTGTCAGTGTAGTTAACGTTGAGCTTGTGCCAGATGTGGTAAAGTGGACTCATGTGGGGATCACTTACGAGCTTGAGGTGGAATTTGAGGACACACCGTTGGTTCAGGGTGAGGATGGTCATCAGGACATGGATACAACGGATGGTGATGGTAACGCTGGGGAAAAGAGTAAGGATCCACAGGATGGGTCACAGGAGACACCTAAGGGGTCTGCTGCACAGTCTGGGAAGGCAGATGCGACGACTAAGGGTGTTAACGCTGTGGCGCCATCGAACTCGTTGAGTTTTGGGTCGTTCGGAGTGTCTTCGGCTTCTTGCCGCTTATGGAGCCGCAGGGTAGAGTCGGAGGATCCACACGAGTCTCTTTTGCCACCTTTGTCAGACTTAGCGGCGGGTTCGATCACTGCACCGACGGTCGACGGGAACCTGGAGGTTCCCTCGCCGCTTACTAATCCCGTCCGCTACGGTGCCGGCGCTGAGGACAGTCACGGGTAGGAGGCCTGTGTTACGACTCCGTTGTCGGCTACTCGACGGTTGGCGGCGGCCACGCCTCGCGGCGGTGCCGCGTCGGCGGGACGGCTGACCGCGCTGACCGTTGAGGCTGCGTTGGCCGGGCGCCAGGCTGCGCAGGTGCAGGGGGCACTTGCTGGCGGTCCTACCTCCGGTGAGGGGCGGCTGAGGGTGGCTTCCCCTCGCCGCCCGACGACGGTTCCTTCCCGGCTCGCCAGCCCGACCACGCCCGGTGGTCCGGTGGTGGAGTCGGCCCCGGCGAACGGGGCAGTTGCTGGCGGCTCGACTGCCGGCGCGGGGCTGCTTGGGTCGGCCTCCCTCCGCCGCCCGATGACAGTTCCTTCCCGGCTCGCCAGCCCGACCACGACCGGGGGTCCGGTGGTTGACTTGGCCCCGGTGAAGGGTGCTCTCGCTGGCGGCTCTCCCTCCGGCGTGGGGTCGCTAGGTTCGGGCCCCCTCCGATGCCCGGCGACGACATCTTCAGGGTTGCCCCGGACGGATGCTCCCATGCCGGCGAGTGTGGGTAACTCTGAGAGGAGCACAGTGGCCGGTCTCGGGACTACGGACGTGGTGGGAGTAGACCCAGCTGGGATACAGGCAGGCGGCCTAAACCCGGTTGGGCCTACTCACGACGACATTGTTGCTTTCGGAGGGATCCCGGATCCCAAATCCGAAGGTAGACGCATGAGCAGCCGTCTCCAGGATCAGCCTGACATTGACGACCTGCAGCTGGGGCGCGCCATGCGGGCGGCCAAGCTTCGTGATATTGAGGTCACCACAGGTATGTCAGTCAATACTACCAATTCCATTTTCAATTTTTCTAAGGTAGAGATTATGAATAATGCAAATCAGTTGGGTGTCACTCTAGGTAGTAATGGTAAAGAAACTGCTAAATCTATTAATGACTTACTTGATCTTGAGGCGGAAAGAGCCATGGAGGTGATTAGAAACTTAGCGGCTGTTAAACCTTTAAATGATTCGGAGATTGATGCATTGGGTGTTAGGGTTCTTAATAGTTTTTGTGAGGACCTTGTGCCATCTCCCGCCCGATCTGAGTGGGACGAGAGTTTTGAATCTCAGGAGGTTTCAGCTCCCGTCGATCCAGAGGCATGTAAACTCACTGAGCTCGGTTGTATGGACCGAGTTGATGAGCAAAACAAGCCTAAGCGCAAGTGGAACCGGAAGATTTATCCGGCTTCGGCTGTACGCAGAAGTGCTAGGATCCGGACCGCTAAAAAATTCTATGATGAAAAATGAAAGGAATCTTTTGGAATAGCAGAGGTCTGACAGACTTGGCTAAACGAAGGTTTCTGGCGGATGCATCTATAGAGCACAAGTTAGATTTCATAGCCCTCTCTGAAACTGGTAGAGATAATTTTACATCTCAGTTTCTTGGCACCTTATCGGGAGGAGTTGATTTTGATTGGCATTGCTTACCCCCAAGAGGAAGATCCGGTGGGATTTTACTTGGGGTCAAGTGCGAAACTTTGGAGGTTCGGAACGTTATTCTGGGAGAATTTGCGGTTAAATTTTGGGTTAGGTCAAAGGTTGATGGGTTCCAATGGGCACTCGTGGCAGTGTATGGAGCTGCGCAGCCTGAGCTAAAGCCAGATTTTCTGGCTGACCTGGTTCGTATTTGCGGAGATGAACGGCTCCCAATTCTGGTTGGGGGTGATTTTAACATTATAAGAAGGCGGGATGAAAAGAACAATGATAACTTTGATGGCAGATGGTCGTTCACGTTTAACACTATTATTGAAAGTCTGGATCTCGGGGAGATCGAGCTTTCTGGCAGAAAATTTACTTGGGCCAACACACTGCCAACTCCAACTTATGAGAAGTTGGATCGTGTTCTCACCAGTGTGGATTGGGAGGAGAAGTTTCCCCTGGTGACGGTCCAGGCGTTGTCGCGAGCGATCTCGGATCATACCCCACTTCTTGTTGACTCTGGGGAGGCGACTCATGTGGGGAATAAAAATATCTTCTCCTTTGAATTAGCATGGTTTGAGAGAGAAGGTTTCTTGGATCTGGTTGCACGTGAGTGGGCAAAGGATTCAGGAGGGAGATCGAACGTAGAAAAATGGCAGAATAAGATTAGACACTTAAGACAGTTCCTTCGAGGTTGGGCCAAACATTTGAGTGGCGTCTATAAGGTCGAAAAGGAAAGGCTCCTTAGCCTTATAGATGCCTTAGATTTAAAGGCCGAGTCCTCCATTTTAAATACCAGAGACTTGGAGGCTAAAGTGGAGGCGGAGCTGAGACTGAAAGAATTGCTGCGAGAGGAAGAATTGAAGTGGGCGCTTAGAGCTAAAGTGCGAAAAGTCGTCCAAGGGGACGATAACACGCAATTCTTTCATATGATTGCGAATGGCAAGCATCGCAAGAAGAAAAAAATTCAGCTCGAGCAAGATGAGGGGACGATTTTGGGTCAGGAGAACCTAAAATTATACATTACCAATTATTACAAGCAGTTGTTTGGGGCCCCTGAGGATAGTTTTGTGTCCTTAGATGAATCCAGGGTTGAGGATATCCCTCAACTTGCGACGGATGAGAATGAGATCTTATCCGCCCCATTTTCAGAGAAAGAGGTGTTTGAGGCAATTTCACAGATGAAGAATAATAAAGCGCCTGGGCCGGATGGCTTTCCGGCAGAGTTTTATAAAAAATGCTGGCATATTATTAAGTGTGATTTGCTTCCAATGTTCCATGATTTGTTTTCTGGGCATTTGCAGCTATTTCACTTAAATTTTGGAACGATTACTTTGCTCCCTAAGAAGACAGAGGCGGTGCGGATTGAGCAGTTCCGACCGATATGTCTTCTTAACGTCAGTTTTAAAATCTTCACCAAGGTGGGGACTAACAGACTGACGCAGATTGCACATAGTGTGGTGCAACCATCTCAAACAGCCTTCATGCCGGACAGAAACATCCTTGAAGGGGTTGTGGTCCTTCATGAGACACTCCATGAGATCCACACGAAAAAATTAGATGGGGTGGTTTTTAAGGTGGATTTTGAGAAAGCGTACGATAAGGTTAAGTGGCCATTTCTTCAGCAGGCCTTGCGGATGAAAGGTTTCGATCAATCCTGGAGAAAGCAGGTAGAGTCTTTCACGCAAAAAGGCAGTGTCGGAATAAAAGTGAATGATGACATAGGTCATTATTTCCAGACACATAAGGGTCTAAGACAGGGAGACCCGATGTCACCTATCTTGTTCAACATAGTGGTAGACATGTTGACAATTCTGATAGGAAGAGCTAAAGAAAATGGCCAAGTAGGTGGTCTTGTCCCGCATCTAGTGGATGGTGGAGTGTCCATTCTACAGTACGCAGATGATACTATCATCTTCATGGAGCATGATCTGGCGAAAGCAAGAAATATGAAGCTTGTGTTATGCTTATTCGAGCAGTTGTCGGGGTTAAAGATTAACTTCCATAAAAGTGAATTGTTCTGCTTTGGAAGAGCTAAAGACGAACAAGAAGCTTACAAACAACTTTTTGGATGTGGGTTGGGCTCGCTGCCATTCACATATCTGGGCATACCGATTCACCATCGCAAGCTCTCTAACAAGGAATGGAAGTGTATTGAAGATCGATTTGAAAAGAAACTAAGTTGCTGGAAGGGCAAACTTATGTCATATGGAGGCCGACTAATTCTCATTAATTCGGTGCTCACGAGTATGCCAATGTTTCTCTTGTCCTTCTTTGAGGTACCAGTAGGGGTACGGAAAAGATTGGACTTCTATCGATCGCGTTTTTTCTGGCAAAGTGACGAGTTAAAACGGAAATACAGACTTGCTAAATGGGATATTATTTGTAGGCCAAAAGACCAAGGTGGTATTGGCATTGAAAATTTAGAGGTGAAGAACAGGTGCTTACTCAGCAAATGGCTGTACAAGTTATCTGCAGAGACCGATGCCACATGGGCCCAGATTCTGCGTAATAAGTACCTTCATTCTAAGATCTTATCACAGGTGACTGTCAGACCAACCGATTCGCCTTTTTGGAAAGGACTGATGAGAGTGAAATCAGCCTTCTTCCACAGGACAAAATTTATCGTTGGTAATGGTACTTCTACGAGATTCTGGGAGGATACATGGCTAGGGGAGATGCCTCTAGCTATCCAATATCCTTCTCTCTATAATATTGTTTAGCGTAGAGATGCCTATGTTGCAACAATATTACAGTCCAATCCTCTAAATATTCAATTCAGAAGGACCTTAGCGGGAAACCGTTGGGAAGCTTGGCTCCATCTTGTGAGAAGATTGATGGATGTCCACCTTTCTCAACAGCCAGATCAGTTGCACTGGAAACTAACCAAGAATGGAGTGTTTTCGGTAAAGTCCATGTATTTGGATATTATTAACTCGGTCTCTATCCCTCGATCTGTGCATATCTGGAAAGTCAAAGTGCCCTTAAGAATTAAAGTGTTCATGTGGTTTGCCCACAAACAAGTCATTCTCACTAAGGACAATTTGGCAAAACGTAACTGGTCAGGATCTAGAAGGTGTAGCTTCTGTGATCACGATGAATCTATCAAACACCTCTTTCTTGAGTGCCCATTGGCCAAAATTTTATGGCGGTCTGTCCATATAGCGTTTAACATTGCTCCTCCCTCTAGCATCCACACGTTATTTGGGACGTGGCTAAATGGAGTTGACATAGAAACAGCGAGACACATCCGTGTAGGCGTATGTGCGTTATTATGGGATATATGGAACTGCAGGAACGATTTGGTTTTTAACAGAACAACAAATTTTCATTTCTTGCAGGTTATCTTCCGGGCCACTACGTTAATCCGTATGTGGTCGCTACTCACTCCGATGGATGCCAGGGAGCGTATGGTTACTGGGTCTATCCGCTGGGAGACGGTAGCACGGGCTATCTTCAACCGGTTTGGATGGCGGTCATGTAATAGGATAGGTGTTTAGTTTCCTATCTATTTTTTGTCGCCGGTTGTGGCTGTCCCGACTCCCTATCTCCAGCTCTTTGTGAGCGTTTTTACTGTTTGTGACTTGGAGACTGTTGAACTATTTGCTTATTAATAAAGTGGCCGCATGCATCGTTCTGATGCAGAGGCCAGGGGATAACCTCCTTTTCGAAGAAAAAAAAAAGGTATACCATATGTCTTAATATGATAATAAGTAAGTTGAAACCTGGGTATACCATTTTTGAAGTTTACGTGTCAATGGGTTTATTTTTTCGTTCGTTGTATAAAACCTCCACACCAGGTACTGATTTTTTTTTTGCATTTTGTATGGAAATTTTTAGGAGAAGAAAATCAATAAAGGAAATATGCATTGTTTAGGCAATTTCAATCAGTTGGTGTTATCACTTACCTGTCATGTCTTGCATGCAAGTAAAATTGTAAATAAATCAAACGTGAGGTTGCTTGCATTCAAACGAATGCACTAACGGGTCTAACCCGACCTAGGTGCCCTGAAATATCCATCAACACGGCCCAACAACATTTGAATTGTGTCGGGAGAGATAATTTACGTGTTCACTGAAATATCCATCAACACGGCCCAACAACATTTGAATTGTGTCCGGCCACGGTAGAGAGGCACACACTGAGATCCGGCGAAAATTCATATCAATAGTACATCAAGAAGCATATTACACAAACATTAATTTTGATATGATTTTTGTATGACGATTCTGATTTTAAAGAGCCTAATTTTCCAAAAAAAAAAACTATCAAGGCATTATTTGTAAGTTGAAGCAATGTTTGGAATTTGCACCAAGTCGTGAGAAAAATCTCAATAAAAGGATTCTCTCCTTTATATTTTTTGAAGCCCTCGCTTTTTTATCCCCCACTTATCACACCTTTTTATTCTCTTCTTTCTTTATTACTCCTATATGACCATTGAAACCGATCAATCATACTCCCTCCAATCCATATAGGCCCTCCAACAACTTTATATAAAATTTATATTGTGTGTTAGCATTTTCCAAAATACACCATTACAATTAATTAGGTTAATTAAGCTTATACCCTAAATAGAATCTTTAGGCGGTTAATAGGAACAAATAATAGCACGGTTGGAAAATATACATTTTTCTGATCAAATTACATATAGAAATTATTTGAATCCGAGTTACGGTTGCAAAGTTATAGCATTATCGTGTTTAACCTATTTTAAATCTATACATATACATATATATTACTAATAAAGTACAGAGTGTTTCTGCCCATCCGTCATACGTTTTTTTTAAAGCCCTTGAGTTTTTATTTAAATAACCCGCAGTACAACATTAAGTGTTTTTGGGCTTCGACCCAACCGCGATAGCCGTTATCTCACGCACCTGGGCGCTGGTTAGTATAATCCGCTTCAGTACGGTGCAATAGGCTCAATTCGCCCTGCTTTCAGCCCGTTTAGATCTCTGACTTTTATATTTACAAAGAATATGTTAAACATGATCACGCTATAACTTTACAGCCGTAACTCGGATTAAAATAATTTTTATATGTAATTTTATCAAAAAAATGCATAGTTTCCAATCGTGCTATTACTTTCTCTTGTGAATCACTTTAAAACTCTATTTTGGGCATAACTTTAATTAACCTAATTAATTGCTATGGTGTATTAAATGCTAACACACAATATATCATTTATATATATAGAGTATGTTAGGAGGGTCTATATATATGGATCAGAGGGAGTATCAAGGATAAATTTTAATGGACATATAGAATTAATAAAGATAGGAGAGAATAAAGGGTGTGAGATATTTTTTATTAATTTACAAGCATATGCAGAGATGGCTTAAAAGACATTTAATCGAATCCTTTTACTAAGATTTTTCTCATGACTTGATGCAAATTTCAAACATTATTTCAACTTACAAGTAATGCTTTGGTACGAAAAAATTGAAAATTATGCTCTTTAAGATCAGATTAGTCGTACAAAAACCGTAACAAAAGTATTGTATGCATGCTTCTTAATGTCCTACTGATATGAATTTCTACTAGAATTCAGTGTGCGCCTCTCTACCATGGTCGGGCACAATTCAGATGTTGTTGGGCCATGCTGACGAAAAGTGGACACGTCAATTATCTCTCCCGTTGGAACGCACGGGCATATTTGCTAGTAAATAATAAAAGGCCAGGGATCAAAATAGGTCGAAAACAGTGTGAACTGGGCAAACACGAAATACTAAACAGTGCCCACGAACGCAAGATAGCGGTTACCGCAGTTGGGCCGAAGCCCAACAAAGAAAGGGCACTTAATGTTGAACCACGGGTTACTTGAAGGAAAAAATCAGCCTTTTTTGTAAAACGTAAATGTATGACGAAGGACGGGCAGAAACACTCGGTACTTTATTAGTAGGTATAGATATATATACTTTAGCCGGTTGATATTCTTGCCGGTTTAAACAAGACGATGACTGTGTATGCATTAATTCAACAGATGTAGAGACCGAGGGATATCCTTCTTTTCGAGAGAAAAAATACATTAATTCAACAATCTTACTCTCAACAACTAAACACCGTACACTCTGTTTTTTTCGAAAAGAGAAGACCCCGACCTCAACATCATCATGATGCCCACAACCATTTTTATTAAGAACTGGATTTAACCGGCGCTCCTGCGACCACGCCCGCGTGGCGCGGGCTAGCAGAGCGCCTCCTGATCTCCCTCGTCCATCCTCACATGTGCCCACTTCGCTCGGATCTAGGAAGACCTCGCCCGTGATCCCGACAACCCTGGCGCCGCCAGGGACGCTGCCCCCTCCTTCGTTCAGGTCGGTGCGCCTCTCCTCGCAGGCCCCGTGGGCTCTCTCAAAGGAGCAGCGGCTCCTCCTCGCTGGCTTCAGATCGTGGTCTGAGCCTCTTGTCTATGATGTCGTCAACCTCCCCACCACGCTCATCCATGCCATCTGTGACATCCTCTCCTTGCAAGAAGAGTGTGGTGGCCTCCCCTCCCTATTGCGGGACGAAGTCCTCGCCCCCACTGTCCGGGTTGGCCTGTGCTCCGCCAGTACTGCGCCTCCTGGCTATTGTCTTGGTTGTGAGGTGGTTGTGGGGATCCATCCGGTGTCCCCTCAAGTTGTGGCTTCGCCTCAAGACGAGGCCCCATGGCTACCAGCTGCAAAGTCGCGCCGTTCGCCACATGATGGTCGTGCTCGGTGACGCGATGGTGCCTCGACCATGCCCATAACATATTTGCGTGAGGACCAAGCACGTGCTAGTTTCCTCCGATACAAGAATTGGACGGCTGGCGTGTGCTTCCATTGCCTTGCATCGTTCTCCCCGAGACACCGTGCCTCCACCTGCCAGAACCTTGTTTGTTGCATCTCCTACAACGTCTCCGGCCATTGGGGGCATGCCTGCTCGACACGCCGCGCCCCCAAGAAACCTTCATGCCCTATTGTGGTTGTGTCCACTGGGCTTCTTGTCGTGGGCTTAGATCGTCGCCAGCACTCCTCGCCCTGAAATCTTGCTCCCGTTAACCAATGCAATCCATGGCACATACGTCAATCTTAGGAGGACATTCCAAGATCAAGCCCGCCTCCTGCTCGCGGAATTGCACACCGACCTCGACGCGGTTTTCATGCTGGTGAAGGAGGAGGTCTCCAATCTCAATTAGTGGATGTTGCGTGTGTCTTCCTTCATGGAGCTGATTGAAATTGATACGTGTCCAACATATCTATAATTTTTTATTGTTCAATGTTGTTATATTTTCATTCTAGGATATTTTATATGCATTTGTATGCTATTTTATATCATTTTTGTGAACTAACCTATTAACCTAGTGCCTAGTGCCAGTTGCTATTTTCTGCTTGTTTTTGGCCTTTCAGGAAAACAATACCAAATGAAGTCCAAATGACCCGAAACTTTTTGATGTTTTTTTCTGGACAAAAATAAGACCTGGAAGCTTCAAAGGAAGGCTGTAGGCCGCACGAGGCGGTGCCAAGGCAACACGGCGTGCCCAGGGGGGTGGCCACGCCCTGTTACCTTGGGAACACTTCTGGCTCTGTTTGACCTAACTCCGCCACTGTATATTCTCCAAAATCAGGAAATCAACAGGGAGCCACCCGAAACCCTTTTTCCGCCGCCGCAAGTCTCGGTTCTGCTGTGTGACCATCTGGAGCCATGTTCTGGTACTTTGCCGGAGGGGGGGGGGCTCGATCACGGAGGGCCTCTACATCAACCTTGCCGCTCCCATGATGATGTGTGAGTAGTTCACCATAGACCTACGGGTCCATTGCTAGTACCTAGATGGCTTTCTCTCTATATATATGATCTTCAATAGAAAGTTCACCGCGATTCCCACGGTGATCTATTCGATGTAATCTTCTTTGCGGTGTGTTTGTTGGGATCCGATGAATTGTGGTTTTATGATCAGATTATCTAAATTCTTTTATGCATGATTTTTATAGCTTCGTATTTCTCTCCAATCTATCGTTTTGGTTTGCCAACTATATTGATTTATCTTCAGTGGGAGTGGTGCGTTGTGATGGGTTTAATATTGTGGTGCTCTATCCTCGTGACAGAAGGCGTCAAGACACGTATTGTATTACTGTCATTAAGGGGGAAACGATGGGGTTTATTCATATTAGTTGAGTTTACTTTGTTTACATCATGTCATCTTGCTCAAAGTGTTACTCTATTTTATACTTAATACTCTAGATGCATTCTGGATAGCGGTCGATGGGTGGAGTAATAGTAATAGATGCAGGCAGGAGTCGGTCTACTTTCTTATGGACGTGATGCCTATATACATGATCATTGCCTTGGATGATTGTCATAACTATGCGATTTTCTATCAATTGCTCAACAGTAATTTGTTTACCCACCATATGCTTTCTCCGAGAGAGAAGCCTCTAGCGAACACTATGGCCCCCGGGTCTACTTAAGCATAAATACTAAAATCCTAAAAATAGCTCGCTGCCTTTTATTATTTTTATTATTTTGCAATATCTATCTATCAAGATTTAATCCTCGCAAGTAACGAGTTCAAGGGGCTGACAACCCTCTTGCCCACGTTGGGTGCTAGTGTTTTATTCTTTGCGTGCAGGTGCTGTTGACCGGTGTTTGCTTGATTCTCCTATTGGTTCGATAACATTGGTTCTCACTGAGGGAAATACTTATCTCTACTGTGCTGCATCTCCTCTCCTCTTCGAAAAATCCCAACGCAGTTTAAAAGTAGCAGAAACCAACTTGGCTTACGTCGAGGCTCTCTTGTCGCCTTCCCTTGGTGATCGCTTGAATTGTCAGGCGGACAGATGCATCCTCCCTCGTGAGCAGGATCTCCTAGCTACAATGCTCTTGAATGGGCCGATGGACATCAATTCGCGGCAAAGTGATCCTATGCCTGATGATCCGTTGGCCCTACCTCCTCAGGAAGTACTTGTTCTTTTATGTCTTGCAGACTACTCTGATTGGTGTTATTAAGTGGGTTTGGACCCTATTGTTCCATCGATGGAGAGTGAGGTGCTTGTCGACCCAATGTGCTCAGAGGCTATGATCTTGTTGTCCCACCTCAATGGCTCCTACCAGACTACCGATGTGCACTCTCTCGCACATCCAATTCCCAATTCATAGAAGCCGCTTGGTTTCAACAAAGAGGACGGGATACGGGTCATGCCTCGCGTTAAGGTTGAAACTCAAGTTGAGGTGATCAATATTGTTGCGGAGGCGACACGAGTTGATGCTCCTCCATTATCTTTGGAGAAATTTCTTAGCAAAGTTACTAAGGAGGTCCCCTACCCTCTGCTTGGGACCCTGAAGCCTTTGCACTGGGAGAAGGATGATGCCTCTCGCTCTGACCGACGTAGGGGGCGTCTGGAAAAGAAGAATATCGCGTGCAACATCCCGACAGCCAAGCGCATAGAGTACATGTTGTTGGAGGTTTTTGGTGAGTGTGAGTTGCCGGAGGTGAGCAAAGTGGAGGGCGCCGAGCAAAATACGAAGGCCTATCTGGACATGTACAAGAAACCGCTTTCGTCGCAAGTGATCGTGATGTTGAGCTCTTTGGATGGCATTGCCGGGAAATCAACGTTGGATGTTTCTCTCATGATAATGTCATCTCATGAGGCTTGCATGCGAAGGTGGCGGCAGGGCTCGATCTCGATGAGATCCATTGGGCGCAGTTTGGTTACACTTGAGCCTCGCCTATTGGCTTTGGGCCTTGGTGCTCTTGTGTCTCAGACCATGTCGCGTGTGTCCTGTCCTTGTCCCTATCCCCAAGCTCTAGTGTATTTTTTTCTGTTTTTTTGTTTTTTCACTTGGTTTTCCCTAATTAACCATGAATGTTTGGTTTTTGGCTCCGGTTTTCCTTATAATTTAGACCATCTCTCTTCTTCTTAATGAATTGCAGGAACCCTCCGCCCTCGCGATGAGGTTCTTCAAAAAAATGTTAAGAACTCAGCAGGTGAAGAATGTTAAGAACCCAACAATATATTATTTGCCATGAGAAAGGTATATTCACTATATGTGTTGTTGCACGGTAGGTAAAAGTTCCATGGCGAGCTGCAAAATTGTGAAATTGTTTCATAATAGACAAGTAAGGCTAATATCTTGCCTTGGATGTCGCACGTAGAAGCATATGTCATGAAGTTGTTTTGGGTCCTAGATATAGCTACTTGTTTGTATGTCCCGGGGACGTCTAAGTGGAAATGTCATAATATGACACCCCTTCTCCGGATAACTTTATCTAACTCTTCCACGTTAATCTTGTAGCTTGATCCTTAATGACAGCCAATCACCAAGTTGAGCTTGTTAAGCTTAATAAGATTAACGAACAAGCTAACAGGTTCTTTCATTATGGGTTAAGAGTATAGGTCCTCTCTAAATACAATATGTATAGTTTTACATCTTCTGGTCTTCTTTTGTTGTGGGTTACTTTGGTTACTGTGTTCAAAGTCGTAAAGAAAGAAGCTTCTCCTATTCAGCAGCAGCAGCAAGTTAAAAAGGTCTTGGCAATTGAGTTTAGCCCAGGCTTCACTCTTTTAGTTGTGCTCTTGTACATAAACAATGTCCATGTCTATGGTCAAGATAAATGTGTCCCTTTGCATTTGCAACTAAGGACTATGATTATTGGGTCTGATTCGAGAATACCCTTTTTGAAGGTAAATTTGCTACGGTTCAGGGTCCATCATTTTTGAAGGTAAATTTGCTATGGTTCGGGGTCCATCATTCTCACATGAATCTTATAAATTTTGCACCCTGCAAAACTATCAAGGCATCACATGCGTGGAGCAAAACAGAGTTCTTATGTGGTGCACGAAGAATGAACCTGAACATCAGAAATCTGCCTTCAGTTCGTAGGAGATGCAGAGCACAGCAGCCAGCTCCAGAGCAGGGCAAATTTTGCATTTGAATTGGTTGGGGTGCGCCGGGCCCAGGCAGCAGTGCAACGCTTGGGCGACACGCGAGGGCCCCAGTGGCAAGCCACTGTAGTAGGCCCTTCCTCACAAAAAATAAATTTAATATCGTTGTGGGCTCATGGCCCACATATCAGATATTAAACTGATAAGAACAGATACTACACTTGATCTTAGCCAAAAGGCCGAGAAAGGTATGAGCTTCGACGCTGCCCCCGCCCCTCTATTTGTACCCTCCGCGCCCCCCCCCCCCCCCCCCCCCCCCCCCGTCTCCTGTCGTTGGGCGAGGTGGTACTAAACGAAACAACCAGCCGCTCCCTCACGCACGCACCCAGCGCTGACCCCGTGGGCTTCGGTTTCCACCAGCCCGATGGGCCTCGACTCGAACGGACCGACGGTGAGCCCAGACCGAGAAAAAGAAAGATTCAAATACGTTAGGGGTGCCCTAACTTGTCCGCCATGGTCACTTTAGGCCTGAAACTTGCAAAATACACGAAACTGGTTATGCAACTTGTCCCTTCGTGCATATACGTGCCTCCTTCCATATTAGTGCGTACGCCCAGACTATTGGCGCGCCAACCTGGTGGTGGCCCACATGTTGGTGGCTGAGAACGAGGAGGCGCTGGGTGTCTCGCATGTGAGGATTTTTTTAACAAAAACACCCTCATATTTTATTTAATCATACCAAAAATAAAATGAAAGAAACCTACATAGACGGGTGTTGAATCAGGAACCTCCGGGTTTATACGAGGCGTGATCTGACCTCCTGGCCGAACTAAACTTTGGGAAGAAATTTTACCTGAAAGTCTATACACACACTCCACGTATCACCGCTCTGTAATTTTTCTGAAGCGTTATGTACTGGTTTTATTTTTGCAGGCCGATGGATCCCACCAGTCAGTACGCTAGAGAGAATAACAAAGAAAAATAACTTTTTTTAGGATCAACAAAGGAAATAAACTGGATGGAGGGTTCGAACGGCTGACATCCTTGTTAACTGCCTAGACGAGTTGGCCACACAGAAATTCCACGTATAGCTTTGCAATTTTCCTGATGCGCTCTCTACCGTTTTTTTTTTTGTTTTGCTTTTCTTAATTTGGTTTAGTTTTCATGATACATAAATTTTTCCTGTATAGAAAATACAATACTAATTAATATACAATTATTTCGTACAATCTTTATGCTATTTTCATTATTGTGTACCTTAGGTAAACATAAACTTTTTTTAAATTAATGTGGCGTGTATTAACAATTATTTTTCTTAATTTCCCTCAAAAAATTATTTTTACAATTTTGTATCTTCTTTCGGGACAACAACCATCCTCAATTATTGTATATATTCGTTGTATTTTGGAAATATTTTAAAACATAGCAATATTTTATCTTGAAAATTGCTCAATGTGTATTTAAAATTATTGTGTAATAATAGTAAATACTATAAATGTATTGAAACATGTTAAACATTGCTTGTCGAAATGTAGGAATGAATTAAACACAAAATTTTTGAATACATGTTGAATATTTTCTAAAAACATGTTGTCAATTTTTTTATTAATGCAATTGTATTTTTTTCTTACATTTCTTTCTTTCAAACAGGAAAGATAATACCAGAAAGAAAAATAAACCAGAACTTGAAAATGTTAAAAGAAATTTGTACGGGTCCATAGGAGCGCCATATGTAAACGTAAAAAAATGCTTCAATATATACATGCGAGGCTATGTATAACATTCTACCTCATGAATGTCACCAAATTAGAGTTTTGCTTGGTGGATAGGTAGTACAGATTAAGCAATGCCTGTACGTGAGGTCCCAGGGTTGACCCTCTATGTAGTTATTTATTTTGTTGTTCGAATTTTCGAGCTGTTTATTATAAGGTTAAATTAAAATTCAGTGTTTTTCTAAAAAAATCAATCACACGGCTCATCTAGCGCCTCCTCGCTCTCAGCCACCGACATGTGGGTCACTATCATGCGGCCATGCCACATGGGCATGGCGTACACCCGAATACGAAAGGAGGCATCGTATTTGCACAACCGAACAAGTTAAGGCACCTCCCATATATTTAACTCTTGTGGAGGTGATGCTTTTAGCATGCTGGAACATTTGGATTGTCAGAAATGCCAGGGTTTTTAGATTTGAGAGACCAATTTTCTATAAGTGGAAGAGAGGTTTTGTGCATTATATCTCCTTAGTAGCCCACATGATCAAACAGAGATACGAGGAGGCTTTTATATCTCCTTAGATGGGTTTCTTTCTTACCTCCTTTAGATGCTTGTATATTTTTCTTCTTTTTTAATTTTTTCTCCATGTAAATTTTGTGGTGTTGATATATAAATAAAATGCAAGGCTGTGGGGGATTTTGCCCCACAGTAAACTGTCAACAAAACTTATTTTTCTGTGCTAGTTATTTTGCCTTCTTCAAAAATGAAAATAAGAAACAAACCGTGGGCTTCAATGTTTATCTAGCCATGGGCTCTCGAACCATCAGAACAAAATCACATTTTTCCCCGTCAGGCCGTCACACACCGCGTCACCCAGCGCCACCCCCACGGGCCACGGCCCACGGACTCTTCCCCTCCGGCTCTCCTCTTCTTCTCCACCCCGCACTCCCGCAGCGCACTGCCGCTCTCGAAATTTCGCGACTATCTGCCGCCTGCTCGTGCTCGATCGCCATGGAGATGGAGGCGATGGGAAAGCAGCAGCGGGAGGAGGCGCTCCTCCGCGTCGCCTCCGTCGGCAATCTCCGCCTACTCAAGAGTAACTCCGCATTTTCCGTTCGCTCTTCCTTCTTAGGGTTAGTAGCTTGACGGATTTAGTGCCTGACTTGGGTCCCAATTCTCGCGTTGCGAAGAGATGGCGCGGTGGATGGGCTCGGGAGGCCAAGGCGAGGCCGGCATCCTGGGCACGGTGGAGGACGGCGTAGGGGACCGCGCGCTGCACCTGGCGGCCGGGGCGGGGGTGGTCGAGGTCTGCAGGTACCTCGTCGAGGACCTCAGCCTCGATGTCAATCAACCCAACTTCATAGGTGGTGTTCCCTTCTCGTCAATTCGCAGATTCGTCAACTTTTGTTCATGTATTTATGCTGATTCTTCAACTAGTTAGTTACTACCATGTGAAATTTGCATCTCAGGCTTCAAATTTGGTGCTACATGTTGTACGCATCTGTAAATTGTGACTGCGTAACAAGTGGAGTTAAGATATCAAATGTATGCACGCAGCCTTGCCCAGAGAATCCATGCACCATACCACAAACATTGCCGATTTTGTTTGGATATGTTATATGTGCAAACCACCATTTGTGAACTGTATCTAAAGTGTCTCCCCTGCCTGCCGTTGTACAATTTTGTCAACACGGTAAACATGTGTCAGATGGAAAGGCATTTGATACTGCACTAGTGAAGTTCTCTTTCCACGTTTGGCTCTCTTGTGTACAACTTGTTGTATTGAGGGCAGGATCGGCATGAATTTGTTGAGCTCCTCATGTTTATTTTTTCGGCTGTTGCAGGTGACACGCCACTGTACCATGCTGTCTTGTATGGGAGGGCTGCTGCTGCAAGATATCTTCTTGATCATGGTGCTGATCCACTAGCTGGCAAAGTACACTCGCCTCTCTATGCCGCTGCAAAGAAAGGTCTCTCTCTTTCCCAATAAGTATGCTTATTCATCGCATGTGTCAGTGCATACATAGTCAATCTGATTTTTTGCCCTAGAAAGCCACATCACTGGATATAAGCCGCATTAGACTCCGACAAACTATCAATAGAGCTGGGAGAGCAAGAAGAACTGGAAAGGGGTTCAGGAGACGTGATTCTCCTTTTTGATGCTGTCAAACGTTTTGTTGCTATTCCTTCAGGGTTCACGTTGATTTGGGGATATGGAAGCTTGGAACCAGAAATATTTGCTGGAGTTAAATCTAATCCTGTATTTGAATGGAGGGAATTGGAAAAGGAGAAGGATAGGCATATGAACCTGCATTTTCAACGCAAGGGGGAGGCTAGGTTATGACGTGGAAAAGGGCATGGCTGACCATTTTGAATTTGTCATTGTTTAATCCTGTTATAAAATAAATTTTGAATTTGTCACTGTTAGATGAAATCAATTTCCCATATTATCAAGAGAAGTAAGCATTTCTGGGTCGACTGATCCAAATTGGATCCATTCCTTCAAATTAGTTATTAGTTTTCTTTTGATAAGATTAGCTAGTCTTAATTTTGTTAACATTTGTTTGGTGGCCTCTCTCTGTTAGAATAGACTTGGTTAAGGAATAAAGTAAGCAAGAAACACACATCACAGGCACAGGGCTACAACCTTCACTCTCGGGATCGTGACAGTTGACTACTATGACACCTCTCTTGGCTAGTGCGATGCTTGATGTTTCTATTTTAGCATATCTTGCCATATGTTTATGTGATTTCCATTGAACAAAGCTCCCATAAATATGATTTGGATGATGGCCGAAGAAACATTATTATGTGTGTGGAGAATAACTTTGAGGTTTGGAATTTTGAAGTTGCATATCCAATGATATCCAAGTTGTTGATTATAATCTTATAAGCTCAAAATCGACGACTTCTTCTATTTCCAAGGATAAACAAGTAAATTTTGAATAGTCTCAATCGGATCGCTTTTGAAAACCTGGTCCTGGATGAGATGTGTGGTAAACAAAAAGGTTACTGGGCAGTTCATGATCACTAAACTGAAAACTGGCCCAGAGTTATTTTTTCGTGCAGATGTAAAGTCAGCTACATCTGAGGTAAAAGGTGTTGCCTTGTGACCATGAGCTCACGGGTTCGAGTCCTGGAAACAGCCTCTTGCAGAAATGTAGGAAAGGCTGCACACGTACAAATGACCCAAAGTGGTTGGACCTTTCGCCAGACCCTGCGCAAGCGGGAGCTACATGCACCGGGCTGCCTTTTATGTAAAGTCAGCTACATGTTGGGAAATATTTTTGTCTCAATTCATTTTTTTTGAAACTTTGTTTTCCAGGACATCGTGAAATAGTAGAACTGTTGCTTTCAAGAGGAATCAATGTGGATTTAGATTCTGCACAAGGGACGCCATTGCATGCAGCTGCTATCGCTAAAGACCATGACATAATTAAGATTTTGTTGGAGCACCATGCTGATGTAAGACACCAGTTTCTTGGTTCTCTTTGCGGTGAAAAAGAAAACTCTGGAACGGAATATCTTGTGGCCAGTGGTACTCGTGCTCCATCTCTATATTCTATATTTGGGAATGTACTGGAATGGAAAATCTTGTTGCCTTTGATACCTGTGCTCTATCTGATCAAAAGATTTGCATTGTATTTGAAGCAAAAAAAATTCATCATGGACAGTACTTAATTATTCTAAAGTAAAACGTGCTCACTTTCCCAGAAGCCAAGGACATGTTATGTCTAATTTCTATGTAAATATATTTCTTTCTTTTGCCTTCAGAAAACCAATATAATTAACACGCCACAAGTAAATTTTATTTCTCTGTTGACGTATCTCAGAATTAATCTCTATTGGCCCCTTATTTTTTTGACAAGTGTAAGTTATTGATTCTTCCACTTTTTGTAGCCTAACAAGGTTTTCGGTCTTGGTTATACCCCATTGAGTTGGGCCATCCGGGCCTTTGAGCCCATGCCTAGAGAGCCGTTGGAATGTGTCGAGCTACTTGTTAAGGTCAGTACTCTTTCTTCGTATGGAGCTTTGTTAAAGTTCTGTAGGCACAGCTTTGTTTTCTTTGTGTATATGTTTTCTGTGGCTGACATATCAAGCATTAACTCAAACAAATGATCAAATAATTATTCATTTGCACAGGCTGGTGCAGATCTGAATTTTATTGACTTCGATGGTGGTAGTTACGTGATGTTGGCAGTGATGTTTGGCGTCCCAGGCATCATGAAGTTCTTGCTTGATGCTGGTGCTAACCCCAATATTCCTGATGAAGTGAGCCTTACTTGTTTTCCTGTTGTCACTTGTCATCATCTACTTTTCATGCATATGCTGTAAGTTAGCTGAACATTGTTCCATTTTTTCTCTATGAAGCCATGTTAGGCTGTAGATATTGTATAAAAAATGTGGCTTTAGACTCTTGACACTTGACAGATTAGGATAATCTTCTTACCCACACTTCGTCTGATGCCAGGAATAGGCTTACATGAGGATAAAACACTACTTCCTCCGACTACAAAAGGATGGATACACACTTTTCAAGATTTAATTTTGACAATCGATTATAGAAATAATACACAAGTCCTGTAACTTAAAAATTATACCATCGGAAAATTCTTTATATATGAATTTAATGGTAAAAAAATTGTGACACATAACCCACATTTTCTGGTTAAGGTCAAGGCTTAAGACATTTGTGACGACTATATAATTATATGTGCAGTATGCAATGCAGTAAATAGAAGAGAAGATGCTGCTTCTGGGCATAACCAAAATCCATTTTTTAGTTGCGATGAAGAAAAATGCACGAGTCAAACTTATGTGGGATTATAAATTGGAATGATTAGGTTGTATTTGTACATCTGACATTCACTCCGGTTAATTCCTGATGAGACATGGCCAGGGGAATTCAGTAACCTTATTTCACTTCTTATTCTGTGAGGGTACCTTCTTGCACCTTGGTTTAAGTGTTAAAGGTACTGTAAATACTAAATACATAAGCAAAAGGATGTAAAAATATGTAACTTATGGTAGAGCAAAGTTGCCAGTTATTGTACCTTAGTCTATCAATTAATCGGAGATGCCAAACTTATAGCAATATTCCTCAATCTCTTTAATGCATCTCACTTAGTCATGCTTGATATCATGGATTAACCTCCCATGTAAAAGCAGATCACCAAAAATCCATCTGAATAATTTCGCTCTCAGATCAACATGATAGATTATGACATTTCCTGTTAGAGTACTATATGTATAGCCATGTAGCCTTTTGTATTTACCCCCATTGCATAAGGGGTCTTCTGCATATTTTCTACACATGCACATGTATATATACCAGCCTATGGCCCCATGGGAATACAAGTTGCATATTTCCTAACATGGTATTAGAGCCTAGGTTTTTTAGCACGCGCAACTCGTGCTTGATCCTCTACTTGTGCCACCGTGGTCTCCTTGCCGGTTTTCGCTGCTTCGTCTCCTTCAGTGGCCGTGTCTCCTCTGCTTCGGCTGCTGCCCACCCTCCCAACTACCCTGTCTGGTCAGCACCCGATCCAGACGCCTGTCAGGTCAACACCCGGTCTAGGCGGAGACCCCACTCAACGCTTGTCTGATTCCGAGTCAGCTGCCGCGGCCTCGATCCATCCGCCTTTGTTTCTGTTCTCACATACAGTGTTCTGCCTCAGTTTGCCTCCGAGTTCCTCGGCCTCGCTACCTTATTTGAGATGTGGACCCGTCCTGACCAGCGCTATC
Source organism: Elymus sibiricus (assembly GCA_039707655.1). Classification (NCBI taxonomy): domain Eukaryota; kingdom Viridiplantae; phylum Streptophyta; class Magnoliopsida; order Poales; family Poaceae; genus Elymus; species Elymus sibiricus. Next base: position 442,970,309 of record CM077671.1, read on the forward strand.
AGCCCTCTGGTGATGCTTTATGCTTGTTTGTGGTTCACTAGGGGCATGCTCTTCAGCAGGGCGACTCCACCGTTGATGAGTTCTACACACAGGGTTATGCTATTTGGCGGCAGCTTGATTCTCTTCGCACTGTTGGTTCTCGTTCTTGCCAGTGTTGCCAGGCTGTGCCGTCGGACTTGGAGTTCCATCGCGTCTACGAGCTCCGTAAGGAGTTTGAGCCCCGACGTGCTCAGTTGTTTGCTCGTGGTTGTATTTTTCTTATGGAGGCGCTTTCTGAGATTCATGTTGAGGAGACTCCTACATGGTGTTGGTTTACTTGAGGTTCCCTCTGTGCTCACTACTTGAGCTCTTACTATGCCACTTGCTGCAACAGTTCTTTCCTGTTCCAGTACTCCATTGCTTTTGCCCACTCCTAGTGTTGGTGAAGGCCGCTCTCGTCCTCATTGCGGCTACTGCAGCAAGGATGGCCATCCCGAGTCTGAATGCTTCATTAAGAAGCGACACATACGCAGCAAGGCACGCACATCATCTTCTAGGACTCGTGCTTCTACTCTGACACCTTCAGCCACCGCCTTGACTGAGCAGGATGTTCTGAGACTTAAGCGTATACTTTTCGCTTCAGGTTCTTCGTCGGTACTGCAGGTTTTGTACTGATGCTTCCCACACTGAGCGACCACCCCTACACAGTCATGTACATCCCCGTGGGTTCTAGATTCTAGAGCTACTTTTCATGTCTTCTGATTCTTCCACTTTGTCCTCTCTTAGATCTCTTGATTTTCATGTTCATGTACTTACTGCTCATGGTACTCCTCTTTCTGTTGCCAGTTGAGGCAATCTCACCACTACTTATTCAGGTTTTGATGTTGCTCATGTTCCTCGACTTAAAATGAATATGTTTTCTGTTGGTCAGCTTACTGACCCTGGTTGTCGCGTCATCCTTGACGTTGACTTTTGCTCTGTCAGGATTGTCCCACACACACTTTGGTTGGGGCTGGCCCTTGCCGCCGTGACTCTCAGGGTATTTGGGAGTTAGACTGGTTTCATGTTCCTTCCGTTGCTACCACTATCGCTAGTCCATCCATTTTTGTCTCTTAGCTACCGGCTCCTTCTAGAAGTGGCATCTTCGACTTGGTCATCTTTGTGGTTCTCGTTTGTCGTCTTTAGTTTGTTGAGGTCTTCTGCGGTTTGTCTCAGGAGATCTCTCTTTAGAGGGTCAGGGTTGTTGGCTTGGTAAACGGATTTAGTTACCTTATCCTACTAGTGAGTTAGTGTCTCGACGTCCTATTGATTTAGTTCATTCTGATGTATGGGGTCTGGCCCCCTTCGCTACGAAAGGGGCCATCGATACTATATTAATTTCATAGATGATTTCTCTCGGCACACTTGGTTTTATTTTGTAACTTCTCACAGTGAGGTTCTGTCCATATATAAGCGTTTTGCTGCCATGGTTCACACTCGGTTCTCTTCGCATATTCGTGTGTTTCGTGCTCACTCCACTGGCGAGTATATTTCCAAAATGTTACGTGGTGTTCTTGCTGAGACGGGGACTCTTGCTCAGTTCTCTTGTCCTGGTTCTCGTGCTCAAAATTGTGTGGGTAAGCGCAAAGCATCGCCACCTTCTTGAGACGCCCGTGCGTTGATGATCGCTGCCTCTCTCCCGCGTCACTTTTGGGTTGAGGTTGTCTTCACTTCCACCTATCTCATCAACCTTCAGCCAGTCACTGCTCTCCAGGGCGGCGTTCCTTTCGAGCGTCTCTTTGATATTATCGACAGATTATTCAACGCTTCGTTTGTTTGGTTGTGTTTGTTACGTTCTTCTTGCCCCTCGTGAACGCACCAAACTGATCGGTCAGTCTGCTGAGTGTGTCTTCTTAGGCTATAGTGATGAGCGTAAGGGCTATCATTGTTGGGATCTTGTTTGTCGTCAGATACGTATTTCTCAGGATGTGACTTTTGATGAGTCTCGTCCCTCCTACCCGCGTCCATCTTCCTCAACCTTTCTAGTGGAGGTTATATCTTTCCTCACTTTTCCTGGCACGCCTATCACCCCCATTCAACCATTGCCCGTCTGTCCTACTACCCCTGCTTCTCTGACTATTGCAGATCCGACGCCACCATCTCCCATGGTTTCCCCACCTCGATTGTCACAAGATTCTGCACCTTGATCCCTGGTGTCTTCTTCGTCACCTTCGCCTATTATGGTGATTCCCCCTCATATTCTTCCATCTTGTCTTCAGTATTATACTCGTTGTCTGCTTGTTGTGGATGCGTCTACTAATGTGCCATCTTCCCGTCTCAACCTACTTGTGGCTTGCGTCCTCATCCACTTCCGCCTGTTGACCGCCTTGTTTTGTCAAGTGCTGCCGTTGCTGTCCTTGAGCCGACTTCTTATTGTGATGTTGTTGTTCACCCTGAATGCAACTTGCGATAGTAGAGGAGATTGCTGCTCTTGAGCGCACCGATACGTGGGATCTTGTTTCTCTTCCTCCCGGTGTCCGTCCCATCACTTGTAAGTGGGTCTACAAGGTTAAGACCCACTTCGATGGTTCTCTTGAGCGTTAAAAAGCTCGTCTTGTGGTTCGTAGCTTCCAGCGGGAGCATGGTCGTGATTACGATGAGATTTTTGCTCTAGTGGCCCATATGATCACTGTTCTCACACTTCTTGCTGACTGTTTGCCGCTAGTCTGTGTCTTAGCTTGATGTTAAGAATGCCTTTCTTAATGGTGAGCTGCGTGAAGAGGTTTACATGCAACCACTGCTTGTGTATTCTATTCCTGACAACATGGTTTTTCAGTGAGGGCTCACGATCCCGCGTTGTTTGTCCACCTTTATGCTCGAGGTAGGACCCTTATTCTTCTATATGTTGATGGCATGATTATCAATGGTGAAGACACGACTTTGTGAGCAGTTTCTTATGTCTAATCTTGGTCCTCTACTTTATTGGGATTGAGGTCTCTTCTACCTCTGATGGGTTTTTTATATCCCAAGAAAAGCATATCCAAGATCTTCTTGCTTGTGCTGCTCTTACTAATGAGTGCACTGTTGAGACGCTCATGGAGCTCAAAGTTCACCTCCGTGAGACTGATGGTGACCCCTTGTTTGATCGACGTGTCATCGTCATTTTGTTGGGAGTCTTGTCTATCTAGCTGTCACTCTTTCAGCTATCTCTTGTGTTGTCCATATTATGAGTCAGTTTGTTGCTGCTCCCACTTTGGTTCACTACGATCACCTCCTTCGTGTTCTCCGATATCTTCATGACACAATCTCTCACCGCCTGTTCTTTCCCCGCTCCAGTTTATTACACCTCCAGACCTATTCAGATGCTACGTGGGCTAGTGATACTGTGTTTTTCTTGGTGGTTCTCTCATTGCCTGGAAGACTGCAATTTCCTATTCCAGTGTAGAGGTTGAGTTGCATGTTATGGCTCTTTTGACAGCGGAGGTGACTTGGTTATGGTGGTTACTTTAGGAGTATGTTGTTTCTGTCATTACACCTACTTTGCTCTTGTCTGACACTACAAGTGCTATTAGCATTGCGCGCGACCCTGTGAAGCATGAGCTCACCAAGCATATTAGCGTTTTTGCTTTTTTTGTGCGTGTTGGTGTGTAGGATTATTGCTCTTCAGAATGTGCCTTCTGAGTTACAGCTGGCTGATTTCTTTACGAAGGCCTTGACTAGAGCGCGACATGTTGTTAATCCACCATGAGTTTGAGGGGGAGGGGGGGTTAGAGTACTATATATGTAGCCATGTAGCCTTTTGTATTTACCTCATAGTGTAAGGGGTCTTTTGCATATTTCCTACACATGTACATGTATATATGCTGGCCTCTAGTCCCATGGGAATACAAGCTGCATATTTTCTAACATTTCTGTACTTGGTCTTTTGGCCACAGTCAGAAGATCAGAACCAAATAACTACCTCTAAATAGATCTATGGATGCTGCATGTCCTGCTTCACGTTCTAACAAAACAGAAATATAAAGGCTCCCGTCGAAACAAAATCTCTATTATAAAGGATGCAAGTATGATGAAAATATGCATCTCTGTTTACTTCCCTTGTATCATCAGAATTGATGGTTAAGTTTCTTGTACCCAGGTCATAGATACCCGGCCCGAAGTAGGGTGTACAAGCTAAGGTGTAGTTATGTACGGTCATTTTTCTTGCACTTACCTTATGCTTTTACAAAGACAACAAAAATCTAAAACATAACATGGGAAGAACGTTAGTACTGGTGCCTTACTTCTAGTTATTTATGATAAAAATATAGCTTTTACGATAAAGGACATTTATATTCAATCGATATATAGAGGCGGTACAACCGCACCGAGTGAATGGCCGGCCTCTGCTATGTATGATGCACACGACCAACACAACCAAAAAAATAAGAAAATGCAAATATAAGATAAAAAATATAGCTATATCTGTCAACAGAAATAAATCAATGTAGACACGCAAACCTCAAATCTTCGAAGCATTTGGCACTGAAATCCATCACTATCTAGGTTTCTGCTGGCACCAACGTCCCAGTGCCTTGATTTGGTGTGGGACACTATTATCAATGCATCAGACGCTCAGAAGAGGATCAGACCATGTGTCCCACCTAGGACCCCTTCACCCCACCTCAACTTTGACTCTGCGGCCAGGAGGCAATGGAGGTCGGCACCGATGCAGCAGGAATTGCAGGTGGACTCCACATAGCCGTGCTCTGACAAAGGGCAGCAGTGGTGTAGAGAGGGAGGGAGAGTGACTGGGCCAGTTCATTTGGTGATTTTTTTGGGCTTCTAGAATAAGCTGCCCCCTACACAGCTTATTCTAGAAGCCCAACCAAAAATATATTTTTAGAACCCTGCTAGTTAAGTCTTAATTAGTAGTAGGCTTCTAAAAGTATAAATTTGGTTGGGCTTTTGGAATGAGCTGGGTAGGGGGTAGCTTATTCCAGCTTATTCTAGAAGCTAGCAAAAGAACTGCCCAGAGAGATGTTTGTTTATAGTAGTAGAGATGATGTCGAAACATTGTAAAATTTGAATCTTCTGTGTTGTAAATTGCAGAGTATGTCATGTAAATGTTTCTTGCCCACTGAACTAGGAATTGAAAAAAAATCTCCAGCTTCTTCATAGCCTGGTCAAAGAAACATAAAATGCTACTTCTGCAAAGATTTCTTTTGCCCCATCCATTTTATTTTGGCATTCGGGTCATCTTCATCCTATTCTGTTTTGAAAAGTTTATGCAATACAACATATGAACTGAATCTTTGGTTATTAATGTTACTGTATTTGACGTAACCCTTGTCTTACAAATTTCGTTACGAAGGATGAACGAGGCTGTTCCACCATTTGGTGTCCTTGCATAGTGGTTCTCTTTGTTAAGCTTCATGCACTAGCCAACGCAACCAAAAGTCCGAACTGATGGAAAGGGCTAGACAATTGACATATACACTTAAACACCCCCTCTCATGTGTGACGCGAGAAGTCAACACGTGAATAGACTCAGAGGTATCTCAAGAGGCCTATACGTGGACAAAGGGGGGCAGCAATAATTTTTTGGAATAATTGCGAAAGCCGGGACTTGAATTCAAGACCTTAGGCTCTGATGCCATGTTAAGCTTCATGCACTAGCCGACGCAACCAAAAGTCCGAACTGATGGAAAGGGCTAGGCAATCCGCACATACACTTCAACTTCCCCTTTCACATGTGACGCGGAAAGTCAACATGTGAAGTCCATCCAGCCATTTCGTTGAGATCTTAGGCTGTGATTCCTAACTATTAATGTGTAAAGCTTCCAATTACATTTTGTATTTATATTTGATATTTACTCTTGCAGTGTGGTAACACACCAATTGAAGTTGCTGCCTCTAAAGGCAGTAGGGACATGGTTGAAATGTTATTCCCTTTAACTTCTCCTATTTCAACGCTGCCGGACTGGAGTATTGATGGAATCATTTCTCATGTGAAACACTGTGGTTTGAAGCCGAGGGTATGTGTTTCCTTCTGTGCTCATTTGCAGTCCCATATGTTTTTATCCTCACCCTGTAGTCTGTTGTTTGGCAGTTCTGCCTACCATTTTAGAGTAGAAATAGTTTTTTCACGATTATTGTAAACTTCATTGTGCAAACAAAACATTCCATGCAAATTTTACTTTTGGTGCATTGCATCACTATTACTTCCTCCATCTCAGTTTATAAGTCTTGCACGTGTATTTAGGTCGCCAATTTGACTTGTATAAAATAAATTGTTTAACATAAAAATTATATCATTGGAAAATAGAGCACCCAAAGTTTCTAATGATATATTTTTTGTAATATATGCCTCTTATTAAGTTGGTCAAATTTACGACCTAGGTAGACGTGCAGGACTTGTAAACTGAGATGGAGGGAGTAGCAAACTTCTAGTCTTTGGGTATGACCACATGGTGTACTATTAATGTGCTAGACTTAAACAAGTTGTCTTGGATGATATTTTGCCTGCCCTGAAACTCCGGACAATAGTTTTTATTATGAGTTTATAGTCTTGTACATTATTAGGATACACCCTGAATTCTGGATAAACCCTGCAACACTGCAGTACAACACATTTTTTTTTGTCTTATACATTAATTAGGCGATATAGGCTGAGACTTACACATTTGTGCATTTTTCATGTTTTACATTACTAGCTAGTTCTACATATTTGTTGTAACCACATTTTTTTGGTGGTCAGGATAAACAAAAATGTGCGAAGATAATAGCTGAACTAAAACAGAAAGCTTCAGAGGCTTTTATGGAAGGGGAATATTATAGGGCATCAGAGCTGTATACTGGTGTAAGTCACTAGGGCCCATTTTTATTGCCTGAAGGAGTGATGGTTATTTTTTATATTTGTGAACTGTTAAAACATGTGCTGCTGGATGTCAGTTCCACCTTTCTGGTAAAACATGTGCTTTTGGATGTCAGTTCCACAGTACTCCCTCCGTTCCTAAATATAAGTCTTTTTAGAGCTTCCACTACAGACTACATACGAATGTATATAGACATACTTTAGAGTGTAGATTCACTCGTTTTACTCCGTATGTAGTCTCTAGTGAAATCTCTAAAAAAGACTTACATTTAGGAACGGAGGGAGTACAAGGCATACACAATCTAGGTGTCCTGCTCTCTTAGTAATTATTAGGTAGTTGAGCAGTTTGTGTTCAAAGGGCTGAGGTGGTAACACAGTACCTTTTTTTTTTTTTTTTGAGAATGCAGGTAAGAAGTTCCTATTTTGAAATGTATCTGCTTTTCCAATACATTTGCTGGTTTTATGTCTACGGAGATCTCTATATCAATCAGACTAACACCACCTGAGCGTCATCCTCGTTGATATAATTATTGTCTTGGAGTACTCTATTTTTGGTATTGCTAAAAGCTGCATGCGACTGATGTGTTGTAGGCAATGGCATTTGACCCTAGTCCAGATGATTGTGCAACCATATTGGCGAATAGGAGTCTCAGTACGTTGCGCGGTGGGAATGGAAGAGGTGCTCTCTCTGATGCTACCATGTGCAGGATGGCGCGACCTCTTTGGCCAAAAGCTTGCTATCGAGAAGGGGCAGCTCTTATGTTATTGAAGGTAAAAAGAACGCAGTAGTTTTCTTCAAGCATTCGTGATCATGATCATGTAACTGAATATCTTATGGCGTGTGCTTGTAGAAGTACGAGAGAGCATGCGAGGCTTTTGCGGATGGCTTGAAGCTTGAACCTAAAAATGGTGATCTTGCAAATGCTTTAAGGTAACTGGTCCATTTTTTTTCATGATGTGTAGGGTTACATGCTGCAGTCCCCTGCTTCATAAGTTAAGTGAAAGGATAAATGATATCTTGATAGACCATTGTTTGTGTGCATGGAAGATGGTCGCCATCTCTGGATTCAGTCATTCAAGTCTGTCGAGTTACTTTCTTGAGCTGGAGCGATTTACTAGTCGCAGCAAGAGCACCTAGTGTCGATCTGCGTATTATTATGATTGATCTTCAGGGCAAGTTGTACACGGATTCCTGACAATGCTCATGTTTGTAATATTTTTGGTCGCAGGCAAGCCCAAGAAGCAGCGAAGGATGCTCGTCGCACTGAAAAGTGATTTACGTGTCAAACATTACATGCAGAATCTGAGGCGTTTTGTTGCTAATCACCTTTTGTCTAGCCTGAAAACTTCCGGCAAGAGTAGAATATCTCGTGGCTTTTAAGACTTCCTTGGCACCCATCGTTTGTAAATATAACTGGGGATGAACTCACTTGCACTGGAATCTGAGTTAAGCTTGTTATATCTTGAGTCGAATCATGGAATTCAGTACTGAGGTTTGGGGCTGATAGAGACAGTGAAGTTCCTCTGACGTTTCTTGGTGAACTTGGCATTGTGACTGTGGCAGCCATTCTGAGGCTGGTCTAATGCCTTGGATTGGCTCTCGGCAGTGGCAATGACATGAAGGGTGCGGTGGAGGAGATGTAATTGGCTCATTCACTCTGCTTTTGTTTTCCTTTGTGGGCCGAGAGAGGAGCTACTTCACGACAGATCAGGGCCGGTTCTGAGATTTTGGGGACCCAGGGCGAGACTAGAACTTGGGGCCATGCACTGTCCGCAGCCACTCCTGTCTTCCTGTCCATGGCCATGTCTAGATCCCGAGCGGCAAGCTTGACAATGTGCATGGAAAAAGGTTGCACCTTCCCTTGCCGACTTCTGGCATCGGCGGACTTATGGCATCACCATGGTCGTGCCTGGGATGACGTCGTGAGCTAATGGCCCACTCAACGTCCAATGCGCCTCTTTGCTTTCTTCGATGACTCTTCATGGAGTGAATTGCAAAAGACATTGAAACCACTAATTCCGAGGCTAGTTTTCTAAAAAAAAACATTTGTTAATGGCTCAGGCAGTTTTGAGTGTGATTATGACAGGTGGGTCCCGTTGAACAGGATGACATGGCAAAAAGAAAAACCAATTACATTTAGATAGGATTTAGTTTTGCAAAAACACCCCTGGAAAAGAGCAATCGGGTACTTGGCCCTGAAAACAAAAAAGCAATCGGGTCCTTTGTCTCCCACCGGTCCTGTGGGATTGCTCCAGTAAGCGTCCGTCGCCATCGCCACCTGCTTGCGCCTGCAGCCGCCTTTGCGCCCGCCAGTTTACGTGCCTGCTGCCGTGCCTCGCGTCCATCCTCGCGCCTGTTGTCGCGCCCCGGGAGCACGAGCATGGACGCCCGTCGCCGCGCCCCGGGAGCACGAGCACGGACGCCCGCCGCCCCACCTCGCATCTCAGCCGGCCAGGTCACCCCCGGCGATGAGCATATGTATGAGAAATATATAAATTTTGTATTGGTGGCGACTCTCTCTTTTCTTTGAAAGGTCAAAACACTTTATTATTATTGATTGATCAATAGCAAGGTACATAGACAAGAGTGAATGGTTTCTAGAGATAAGGCCCTGCGGCAACTTGGCGAGGTTGTGGCTAGCTGTGTGCAGTGGCGGAGGACGGACAAAAGTTGAGGTAGGGCGGGCTCTGGTCATTCGCCACCGGCAACGCCGCCGCGCCGATGCGCCACCTTGCGCCCTGCCTGCGCCGGACAAATCAAGGTAGGGCGGCCGCTGGCCCCGCCCTACCGGCTCCTCCGCCCATGGCTGTGTGTCTGGTGGGAGATTGTGTTGTAGATGTAGCGGGCATGGGAATCCGTTGCAACCTGAAGATGTAGAGTAGTTCCAGTGTTTGTTTGGTAGCCTTTCTTCTGCAAGTTTTTATATAGGTTCTTAAATTGGATTACAATTTTCCTCAATTATGAAATTTCTTGATCATAAAAATATAATCTATAACAACTTAAACATGCATTGCACACTGTAATGACAAGCTAGCGCAACCTCATACCTCAATTATCATTTTACTCCACCTAGTTTAGAGCAGTGCATCAACACTTAGGCCTCAAATGGTAGTGCCTCTCCACTTGTGCTAATTTTCTGTTGCTTCATGTGCAGGGTTATTATAGGTTCTTGAAGCTACTCAACCCCGTCTCCTTTAAATTAGATCAAGGCATTACTCCAGTCGCATGGTGATGCCTACTGAAGGCACCAACACGAAAACTCCAAAATGATGACTTATTATTTCCAGTCAGGATGGTGGCCAGCTAAGGATGTGATTTTCGGTGCCCCTACTCAGCTACATCGACAATGAAGATGCACACAACATTCCGGATATGGTATGATAACTGATTAGGCGTAGTAAGAAATACCGAGATACTAATGTTATCAGAGTATCTGACATGAACACAAGTATTAAGAAATACTGATATAATAATGTTTTTATGGCTCTATGGGTAGGATGCTACATCAAAGTGTTTTCTTGACTTGCAATACTTTTTAGTGCAATCAAAATATCTTTATTTATGTTAATTTTCACATATATGTATGTAATATTAGTCGTGATGTGCATTTGCACGTGCACGCTTACTAGTTAGGCAAAAGATCCAGGGAACTCTTTACTATCTACTGTTTGTTTTGTCCCGTGCCCTGAAGCACTGGCGGAGGTCCCCAGTGGACAAGATATGGCAGCCGCCATACCTTAATTCTGGGCAATAAAATTTTTATATCCTAAATATAGGTCTTTGTAAAGATTCCACTACGAACTATATACAAATGTATATAAACGTACTTTAGAGTGTAGATTCACTTATTTTGCTTCGTATTTAGTCCATAGTGAAATCTATAAGAAAAACTTATATTTAGGAACGGAGGTAGTACATACGCATGTATCGATATATCTGTTGCCTCGTTCGAGCGCATCCAAAAAATGGTGAAAGAAAGAGACCGCTGGCCTGATGGGCCGACCCATCCAGCTGTTGTGCCAGGAATCGGTCAAGCTCGATTCGATCGAGCGCCCACGCACGACACGCGACCAACTCCACCCGCACACGCACACGCGACTCAACCCCTAGGCAGCTAGCACAACGGCGGCGGCTGGCTAGGTCGCGAGGAACGGGCGGGCGACTGACGACGGGTAGCCTATGGAGGCGCCAGACTGAGGGCTTAGAGCATCTACGACCGGACCTCTTAAACCCGTTTCAAATGGCCGAGCAGGCCGTCCGGTCACTAACCGATCACAGCAAAATGATCCAGACGGGCGTCTCAAACGGGCCTCAAACGTCCGTACTGACCAGTAGCCCTCATATCCAACCCAAATATGGAGGCGACCGTGCGCGTCCGCCACGTCGGACCCGGCCCACGCTGGCCCACCCGACCCTGTATATATTCCTTCTCGTCCGCTCGACAGACCAAACACTAGCCACTTCACTCAACTCACCTCCACTCCCCTCCATCATCCGATCTCTCCTCCGGCGATCTCCGGCCTTTTCTGCCATGACGGGCAGCGGATCTGACTCTAACTAGTCCGAATCCGTTGATTGGGGTGTCATCCCGTGCGGGTTGGAGGAGGCAATGGCCGTCCGCATTGCACTTCGCCGCTCATGCGCCTGGCCGACGGCAGAATCTGCCGACGCGACTCCATAACTTTGGACCTCCAACGATCTCCGGCAGACTTCGCCACACCTTAAAAAAAAATTCGTCCTCCGCCTCTGCCCTGAAGTGGTAGCAGTAAAATGACGCGAGCCAACCAACGCGCATATGTCGCCAAGGGCAACTGCCGACGGTTTTGTACAAAATGGATTAATTACAATCCAAACAAACTCCATCGATCAACTGCAGAGAGGGGGTTACTTCACACGACTGATGGGATCCGTGGTGGGCACGGCGGCGAGCGGCGTGGGCACGCTGCTCGGCGACGCCGTCACCGCGCCCTTCAGGGCCCTCCTCGGCGCGTCCTGCGAGGGCGTCTGCTCGGGGACGTGGGACGTGGCCTGCTTCCTGGAGCACCTCTGCGTCGCCAGCCTGGCCAGGCTCTTCATGGTCATCCTCCTCACCTACGTCGTGCTCTTCTTCGCCTACCTCGTGTGCAAGGCGGGGATCGTCCGGTGCGTGGCCAAGAACGCCTGCAAGGTCGCCGGGGCGGCGTGCTCCGGCTGCTGCCGCGCGCTGCGGGGCGCGTCGTGCTTCTGCTGGCGCAAGCTGCGGGACACCAGGTGCGTGTACCACGGCCGCCGCCGCCGCCAGCGGTGGCCTCGTGACGTGGAGACGGGGGCAGGAGAGTGGGGCTCCGACGAGGAGAGCGACGGCGGTTGTGATCGCGGCCATGGTACGAGGTGGCGGAGAGCGAGAGAGGGGTCGTCGTCGTCGGTGAGGGAGAGGAGGAAGGACAGGCTGCGCCGGTCGCTGCGCCTCAGGAGACTCACCTCCAACAAGGAGCAGTACGCCGCGGCGAGGAGCCATGGGGGCGGACGGCATCGTCACCGCGGCAGAGTCGGGGCGCCGTCCACGTCGCTGCGCGTCGACGCCGGGAGGAAGTTCAAGCGCGTCCGTGCATAAACTGGAATGTCTTCAACTAGTTCAAATCATTTATCGGCTTTGTTAAAAAAGAAAAGGATGCTTGATATTGCCGGCAAACTTCATCTTTGATTAAGATTTCTCAAAAAAAATTGTGGAAATAGCGCAAGGAGAAATGTGTTTGATGTGTTGTTGAAACCCCTTCAAACCTGAGGGGAAGGTATGCAAGGAAAAAGTGATACAACATATGATGGTAAGTTCGTCGCAGCCCGACTAATAAAGGTCAGTACGTGAGATTTTACCCCGCACATGAAACGGTGTTTCAATCAGTATCTTGTTAACGGATTGTTTGGTACTCCCATCTGTCATAGACGAAGAAGGCACTGGCAAATTGATGGGATGTCTCCTCACCTTAGACCCTCCTATGTCTCGGCACAGATATGGCGTTGTTGCTCTAGTGCTTCACGCTTTGCTAAAAAAGCACTAGCAAATCAGTGGGATGTCTTCCCACCTCGGCCTTTTGATCAAAAGGCCGCTCATGTCAACGCACGGATCTACCGTTGTCACTCCACACTAACATTGTAGCATCCACTATAATACCATATCATCAGAGTCGTTGCCCTGGTACTAGTGCTGGTGCCATGAATCCATTCACCGGTTTGTAGTAAGTTATGCTCGTACGATCAAATATTTATGTAATTTATTACTACAGGGCAAAATCGTTTCCCTTTTGTAGTGATCTTCTAACGGTTTCGTATCTCATTTGCTTATTTCAAATGGAAACAAGGCTGCCCCTGTGTACGAATTCGATCAATACTTGACGATTTGTTTGTGGCATACCTGCATTTAGCTGTAATTGCTGCCACTTAATGTTGACCGGACGCATTTCACTTGTGCAATTGCCAAAACCAAGCTGATCATATTACCTAAGTTGAGTCAAAATTGCCAAAATGCCGCAAGCTGGCTTGATGATGACAAAACATGACACCGTGCATGCCAAATAAGCAATGCGAGTATTTTCTGAAGATGAACCCCTGACGGATAACACAATATTGATCAAACAGTACCAGACACATTAGTTTCAGGCACCAGAACCAGGCTGAAACACCAGGAAGAGCATCGTTTTTTAGACAACTTCGATTCGGTATCACCGCCAAACACTTAAAAATGAAATAACCTAATTTGCAAAAAAGAAACAGATTGATTAACATTCCAACCACAAAATTTGAACTCCATAAACTAGATGGGTGAATTTAGGTAAAGTGTACAATAAAGAAAGATCAACAAATTATCCGCTTGATCTACGGAGCCTATCATGCAAAACGATAGCAATTTACACGACAGGCAGCAGAAAATGAACAGAGGCTAGCATAAGCTTCTTGTGTGCTTTCACTCCTGGTCCAGGTCAAATGCAACAATTTCTTCTGTGACATCCACCAACTCCTCCGCCTCAATCTCCTTGTATTCCGCCTCTTCCTCCTTGTCGCTCTCCTCCCCGCCTCTCAGCTCCATCCTGTATGATCGCTCCTCCTCGTGCAGCTGCTTCCACTTGGCCACCCATGCTAACCACTCCTCCTGAAGCTGCGTGCGCCTCTTGCGCTCCTGCTCGCCCACCTGGTTGGACACGTCCAGATCCTCTTGTTCGTACTTCTTGCTGTACCGCTTGAGGTTCTTTGAGATGTCCTCCTCCTTCTCAGGAGTAAGTAGTGATGGTGGCCTTGGCCGCCATTGGAACTGTACCATCATGCAGCAAAGGGCAAGGCATTACTACAGCACATGCATGGAGATTCAAAGAACAAAGGATGGACCGAAGCTCTACCTGATAGAAGTGATCTTTTGAAATCTTGTAAATTAGCTTCCCATTGAAGGACCAAATTTGAAAACCATTTTCCATCTCATGAACCGAGGTAACTGCAGTTGCGAGAAATCTGAACAAGCAAGTTCAAGAACCATCTTAGTTCATCAGTGGTAAATGGAACACATTTTATTTTAGTTCTACTAAATTACAAGGAAATCAGTCGATATAAAAATGAAACACACTATTACTATTTGTTGATTTCAACTAATAAGTCCATACAATTTGAGGGTGAGTGTTTTAACAGGTGAAGGAAAATAAAGTTTCCATCAATTTCAGCTGAGCCTCTATGCTCCCAGTGTTCAGGGTATGTATAAGAATTCCTATAACCAATTCAGCAGATGTTTATTATTGCTTTAGCACTTGATTTTGTAAAATTCACCAGATAGAGACGTCAGGAAAAAATTCATCAAGTGATAAGCTCACCTTCCAGTAGGATCCCACATGATGTCAGTCGCCATAAAATGTTCTCCTGTCGCCATGGTCTCAAGATCATCAACGTTGAAGAACTCCAGCTGGCCATTGAAACCCTTCAGCCCTGCCAGAACAATGAAACGCCCAGCAGGAGACCAGAACAATGCATTGGCCTGCTTGCCCTTGAGTGTGGTGAGCTTGGACACACGACTAACATTATTGTTGACTGCTTTCATGGTGTAGAAACTTATATCAGGCTTAGGCCCATCACCATGAATAACAGCAAAGCGGTGACCTTTAGGCTCCCATGCAAAGGCAATTATCTTGTCATTCTTGTTTTCCAATTCAAAGACCTCAATTGGGATGTCTCGTTCCTTGATTCTGAACAGCTCGAACCCAGTGTAAATGCTCTTCTTTGTTTTTGTGTACCTGTCTACCTGGACAGCCAGATATTCTCCATTGTTCTGCCAGTACATTTTGCAGTCGCTAACACTGAAAAGGTTTTTCTGCCGAATCTCCTCTTTGCCCGGAATTTGCACAAGACTCACCTTTCAACACAAAGCACATATTTTAGTATTCGATGCTTACTGAATGAACATCTTAAAAGAGGTAACTGAAGCAATTTGTACTTACCCTGGCAGGCTGATTTCCACCACCCAGTTCAGGCACAAAGAGTGATATGATAGGATCGGTTGGAGACCAACTAAAGTCAACCACATTTTCTACCTTTAGGGACTTCTTATCGATAAGAGAGAACGTCTCAGTCTCATAGACAGATATAACATTCTTTCCAAGTCTAGCAAAATACTTATCATCTCTTCCACCACCCCACCTTAAAAAACACATAAAAACCCATATTAAGCATCAATTCAGGCAACCTAATAAGTTGTGCATTCACTTCAAAGTACAAAACTAGTGTTTTCACCTGAAGATAGGCCATGAAACACCAGAGACACCCATATTTCCACCAGTAGTGAAATCATCAGCACTTCCCTTGAAGTCCCGCATCACTTTTCCAGTGCGTACATCAAAGATGTTTAGTAGGACCCTCTACAAGCATAACAATGCCAGTCAGATAGGACACAAGACATGACAGAAAACAGAAAATAAGTCTAATCACATCCACATACATGCGTGTCCCTAGGGTTGCTGGGCTCCTGGCTGCTGTAAGTGATCAAATATTTCTCACCGGGAGAGAAATCAATGAGTTTCACCTGTCACAGGTAGCTATCAGCTAAAAGAACATTGTGTATTACATAGATTTACTGTTAGCAGAAACCAGTACCTGTGGATGAGCAAAGCGCATTAGACGAACAAACTTGTCATCACCACCCCACACCTGCGCGCCCTGCCTATGCACAGTAGCCAAGTGTGTTCCAAGAGGGGACCATTGGATATAACTATCCGTCCAGTACTGGCAAAGAAGAAGGATATAGGATATTCATTAAGCTAGTTCTCCTTATAGAATAGGCCTCAATGAACTGTATTTTCCATTTTGTAATAAACTAGAAGCAAAAGTTAAGTACCTGCTTTTGGTACACAAGCTCAGGCATTGCCCGTCTGGCATCGTTCCAGTACACTTCAGTGAACGTCCCAGCACGGATCACAAACTGATCTCTGGCCTTATCATCAGTTAGCCACTTCAGAAGATTTTCCTGCAACACACACATATAACACCCAAAGTTACATGAAACCTGTCGTAACGTAAAGAAACAACATTGTGTGTGCGCGGGGGGGGGGGGGGGGGGGGGGGGGGGGGTGGGGTGGGGTGGGGTTAGAGTACATACTCCAGGAGTGTATGGCTTGATTTCAGCCGGCGCCCATTCATCAGGAACTTTCATGTACTTCTCAAAGTCATCAAACATATTAACAGCAAATATGTGAGATTTGTCCAGTTTGTAGCCATTTGTTTTTTCCCTAGCAAGCTCAGCTTCCTGGCACATTGTCAAACAATCATCTTTGAGGGACATGAATAATTTGACAGTCACAGAACAAAAAACAATTTATGAAAGCAAAAGTGGAGTTCAATTTGGACGGACATTTAACTAAATTTGGTCATAACTGCAAAACATAATAGCAATAATCCCATAAAACTAGAAGTGCAAATAATCTTGCTTTGAGCAATCGTCTTTCTACAGAAAAATCTTAACAATTAAGCAATTGAACAAATTCTACCAAAACAAAGATGCTTTTCATGCATGTTTTCTCTACTGGTTATCTTCCTCCGATCCATGTTAACTACTACTCCCTCCGTTCCTAAATATAAGTCTTTTTAGAGATTTCACTAGGGGACTACATACGGTCCGTATGTAGCCTCCTAGTGAAATCTCTAAAAAGACTTATATTTAGGAACGGAGGGAGTAGTAAAAACGTGAAGCAGGGTAGATAGTTCATAGAAGGAATGCACATGACTTGCAAAGGTAACAGAATTAAGGCATTACCTCATTCCACCATGCAGATAAGTAATAAATGTAACTGACAAGAAGCAACATACCTGCGGAGTGTTATATTCAATGAAGCAGTAGCCGTAGGTCTTCTTGGTCTCTGGGTGTGTGGGCATCCAAAGCCCACCTTCCTTGATCACACCAATTTGACTGTATATCTTGCGTACAACGTTCTCCAGCTTCTCATACTTTTCTGGGGGAACAACCGGCAGATTGTCCACCACAATAATGTTTGAAAAGCCCATCTCAAGCTCTGGAATGTCTTCATTCTGAAGTAAATCCTCATCATCACTGCAAATAAAAGCACAACACAGATAACAAAGTCAAGAAATACTCCCAAGCCAGGAAAGCTATAGATAAATAACGTGAAGATGCCCCGGAATTAGTTCCCATCCTGGTTACGCAGGATCAAGGTATTATAGGCATTCTTCTTAAACTTTTTTGATCTTCGATGGAGCTACCCTAACAATTAGCCGATTGCTGGCATGTAAAGCAATGCATCAGCAGCACAGCGGTACTGCATAAAAGCAGTAACGGATGAATTGCATAACCAAAACAGCAACACATGTTCACAGCTCTGCACAACTGAATAATGCCAGTAAGCCAACCAAGACAGTAGATAGTTATACCATGTGGTGATCTACTTGGAACATACAGAGTGTCATAGGGTGGGTCAGTATATACAGAGTACTACTGAAATGAACACAGAGCAGCAGAGCCACGCAGAGCAAGCAAGCATTCTGTCAAAACCACCCACCACTAGAGTCTGCGGCGAAAGAAAATCAACATTTCACAGATCCTAACGACCCTGGGGCGGGAGCTTGCATCCCGTCCGGATGAAGCGAGAATGCTCTAGGCGAATGGGGCCGGAGACGCCATCAGCCAACCACGTGACGGATCTGGAAGGACGCGCGGGCGGATACCAACCTGAGGATGTCGAAGTCCTCGCCGGGCGGGAGGGTGATGGAGTCAACGTCGACGGAGTCGAGATCGATCCCCAGCTCCCGCGCGCGCGCGTCTATGGCTTCCATCGAGATCGCTAGCGCCATCTTCGGCTGCGTGCAGGATGGATCCTCGGCGCGGGTGTGGTTGGGGGACGCCCGGAGGCGACGGCGGGGGGCGGGGGAGGCGCTGGTCTAGCTAGGGTTCTGGATGCGGAATGGGTGATGGGCTCTGTCAGCGCGACCTTATGCGCGACGGCCGTGCCATTCCTGGGCCTGGCCTTGAGTGTGCCGCTGGGGCAAATGGGCTGAAAGAACAGTCAAATGCATGTGCTGATTACGAGCGTAACTCTCAGCTCTGCGCGTTTGGGCCGTCCGATCGTGTCCATCACTCGATCTTAGCCGTCCTTTGTCGTGCTCTGCTCACATAGTGAAAAATCCCCGCGGCCTCCTTCTACTCCCGTCCTGCCTGCCCCCGCCCATTCGCCTCCTCCTGTGCGCTGCCACTGACGTTGCCGCTCCTCCAACCGTATGCGCCGCCGGCTGAGAAGTTGAGCTGGGTAATAGAAAAAATGTGTGCTAGGTGTGGGTAGAAGTTGAGATCCTTGTGGTCGAAGTACTTGGCATTTCTGAATTTATATATATAGTGACATGCATGTTTGCAAACATTAAAACTCTCACTACACGGAACCATAACCTTGATATGACTGGAAACGTTTTTTTATTTTTAAATTGTTGATTGTTGTCGTGCTCCTATTTTTCGGCATTTATCCTTTCACGTCTACATTTAATGTTTGCCTCTGTCAAACTCTGAGTTTGATGGGGAAATGAGGTTGTTGTTTCTTGATTTATCTATGTTATGCTTAAGCGACTGAAAGACATATCTTGGTCTCATTGATGTGTTCTATGAGGTAATTCCTTTTGATTGCCCAATTTGGTCCTTATTGCATATGCAAGTAGCAAGCTGATACCTTTTACATTTACGAAATAATTATGTGATTTGGTGTTAGTCATCCTTTTGGAAAATGCAATGCATTTCAACTCCTGCTTTGTATTATTCAGGCTTCTTCCTTTAATGTTAGTTTGTTGTTGGTCACATTCCTAGTGATATTTGCCAATACATGTATCCAGAGTTCTCCTATGTAATTAATGGTTTGTCTGTCATGCAACCAATACGTTTTTTCTCTTGGGTGACGTATTGCTTGCATGCCTGGCAGACATGCATCCATGGTGAATTGGTGATCTTAAGCACGTCAAAGAACATGACAAAAGACATCCATGAGGGTGAGCTTCACTACATTGCAACCCCGAAAGGTCGAGTGTCTTACTTTTATAGCTTTTATATGTTTTAGTTGCCTTGTCACCTGAATATTTAACATTTCAGTTTTTTTGCTTGTTGCGTGTCTCATATTCTGAGAGCATTTTCATTGATTGTTCTCCATGACATCAATAACAGTTTCCAGGATACAGTTGAAGCAAAATATTTTTCTTCATTTTCAGATTTGCTCCCGCTTCCCGATAGAGATGGTTGCCTTCTTTTAGTTGGCATGCTAAGAAATAGTAATTCGGGAATTATTTAGTTCGTTACATGGTTAGATCTCCATCCTAACAACCACTTCGCATGTGGCGTTTTTGTCCTAGACTCACAGGTTAGTAAACACATCTACGATCTACTTGGCATGATTTGTGTGCTTCCAACTTTCTCAGCAGGGAACAAAAAGTATGCTACATGAAAATTTGACATGGTAGATTGTGAACCACTATTTCAGACCTAGAATATCTGGAACAAATTAGCTATAAATTCTAACGAAATGTTGATATTTCTCGCTCTCTAGTAATGGTGTGTACATAAATAGCGCCAAGAGAATGTTACTGCAATCCATGCTGTAGTTTTTGCCAATATGTACATTACGTTCAGTTTTTTTTTCTTCCTCTAGTGTCGATTGATGATATATGATGCTTCCATGACTTAGTACAACTGTACAAGAAATGGTTGGTGATATTCCGTGGCCTAGGGTCATTGGTTGCTATTTTTTATTGTCATACTTTGGTGTCTGTCATCCAAAAATGAATTCAGATGGATAAAGCAAAGTAAGAATGCTTTAGTTTGCATCCAGTTAAGTTGCATGGTTCCTGCTTCATATTTTTTCTGTTCATCCATGATTGATGCAACCCTTGGCCATAGTTTTATGACCATAGTCGGCACCGCCCATTTGTTCTACCCACCAATGTGCTTTTGGTGTTCTCGATGCCTATATGTCCATCATGTGTAAGGTGCTTAATAAACTAGAGAATACCCCGCGTGTCGCTACGGAATCGATTGCAATATATTTTAGTGATTTGATTCTATGAAACATGCATAGTTTAATTAATAATGTATGCATTAAAACTAAAATGAATATTATATATTGTATTTTATTATTGTCCAGATGATTTTTTTTTAGTATAAGTGGCATAATTGAATGGAATCTTTTTCCCATACATGTTAAGTGCACCTTTGATGAGGTGACATGTGTGATGAGATGAGAAGTGTGCATGGGATCAACTAATAATGTAAAAGTTTGTTCATGCATGTTGTGGTGGGCCTTTAATGAGTTGACATGTGTGCATTTTAATATAATAGAGATGGCAGGGATTAACTACTCCCTCCATTTTTGTGTACACGACCACAAACTCAAATACAAGTACCAAGCTAAAATTGAATAATTTCTTTGCAAGCTAACTTTTTCTCTCGTTTACCAGATTAATTAATAGGACACATGCAAACTAGAGAAAATTGAGTGGAGAAAGAAGCATCCAATGCATGCACGAGAGTAGTTAATCCATGGGTTGCTAGTACGAGGCAATTTCATTAATGTTTGCCTCGTTTACTATTAGTGGCCTTGTATATATGCAAAAATGTATATTTTATTGTGGCCTTGTATAAAAAAATGGAGGGAGTATTTAGGTATATATATGATTTCTTAAGATGTCTACAGTTCACAAAGAAGTGCATTGTTGTTAATTATAACTTTTGATAAGTACCACAAAAACTTAACATTTTTTATTTTAAAACATACTCCCTCTGTATCGAAATACTTGTAGTTGGGGAAAACTACAGAAGAAGTAGTTTTGTGTTATAATGTGTATTGTTATTCTCATACGAGTTATCCATGCTTCATCACATTCCCTGTTCTATCGCAATGAAGCTCGCTCGCTTCACTCTCTAAAATGGGTGACGCGACACGCCGCATCAGCCTTTGCAAAAAAACTCATATTGAGCTCGCTGCCAAACCGTTTTTTTACCTTTGTTTTGCACTAGGCGACGATCTGTCACCTACGCCTTGCGTGATGTGGTTATTTTTGTCACCATTGCAACATGGATCATGTTGCAGTAACATCGACGTCATCATTGGCGTTGCAAGTCGTCGCCACACAACATCGAATGTGTAAAATATTCGACACGATTATAGCAAAAATAAATAAAAAGAAGCATTAAACCCCTACTAACTTTCATCTATCTATCTACTATCTATCTATCTATTACCCCTATAAAAACACGAAAGGGCAGAGAACCAATTCATCTCATCCATCCAATCCCAAGATCTCTACATCATCTATCTATCTATCTACTATCTACTTCTACTACCTCTATAAAAGCACTAAAGAACCAATTCATCTCATCCATCCAATCCTGAGATCTCATGGTCTACATCAGTTCACCAAACATGTTATATGCTTTAATTACCCATCATGCCATTACGTTAATCCTTTCCTACCTCTTTCATAACACAACCCTCGCTTGCACGACCCTTTTTCGCCTCGCCCCGGTCCTCCTCACAAACCGCCCCCGCCCCACTCCTCTGCTCCCTCCGGGACCGGGGAGACGAGTCGGCGACGCCAAGACTGAGATCGTCAGAAGGGGCGGCACTAGGGTTCGGCTCAAGCATTAGGGTAGGAGGTCGGTCGAGCTCGCTGTCATGGTGCACGGTGGCGTCGGATCGAGTGGGGAGGGGGGCTAGGGCGCCATCGAAGTCTACGTCCACCTCTGTTTGGTGGCCCCCATCGACGCGGAAGACCATGAGGTCGCCGGATTCGTCGCTGGCTGACCGAAGGGTACCTGGATGATGATCGTCGGCCGGGAGCCTCGTCGTCTACTTCCACCAGCCGTCCCGCACGCCATTGCTCCCTGTCGTGTCCGCCGTTCTTCCTGACCGTTGACATTGACATCACCGGCGCTGCCGCTCCCTCTTGCTCCGTGCTCCTGTCCTGCTGTCGTGGCGATGCCCGGGGGATCCAAGCGTTCGACAACAGCCAGTGGCTCCTCGGGATTTGGCCACGCCTCCTCGGGTGGGGCCACTGGTTCACGTTACGGCAGCTCGAGGAGGCCACCAATGGCCTCGCCGAGAAGAATCTGGTCGGTGGGCAAGGCTATGGATTGTTTGCGGAGGCACGCTGCAAGATTCAACCATCACTGCCGTCAAGAATCTGCTCAATACTAGGTGATCTTGTCACCTCATATCTCAAAAGTTTCTTCTCTTATTTCCTATGATCTGTTCGATTCTAATTGAACAAAAATCTCCTATGCTCGATTGAATGAGTGAGGATCGAATTTCTATGTTGTGGTTTGAAGCGGGCGGGGATTGTATGTTAGATACTGTAAATTGTATGTATTGCACACATGTGTAACCGATCCTATTTCCTTGGATCACGTTGCCCCGCTGGCCTGCGTGCCGACTCTTGCAGGAGCTCTCTCTCCCTCATACGGGTGTATATCTCTTGTACCATGTAACAGACAACACAAGGCAATCAATATCGTTTCCAACTTGGTATCAGATAGCCAGGCACCCATGGCCGGAAACCAATCCACCTCCGCCGCCACGAGCGCCGCCACTTCGCCGAGCTCTCTCTCCTCCTCCTCGGCGTCCGCCCCGGACACCTCTGACGCCTCGTCCCTGCCCTTCGTTTTTGGCCCCCACACCTCCCCTCCCAGCGGCTTCTTCGCCTCCTAAGGCTCTCAGAATGCCCCGCTTTTCTCCTCCGTCGTTGTCCCTCCTCCGTCGCCGGCGGCCCCTACTCCCCGACACCCAATCTTTAGCGACCACATCACAAACCACATCAAGTTCCTTCTCAATCCGACTGATCACAACTATCACAAGTGGAAGACCTTCTTTCTCATGGTTCTTCTTTGCTACGGTGTCACCTACCTTCTCGATCACCCTCCACCACCCAACGCTCCTCCCCACTACCTTGAGTTGGACGCCCATGTCACCCTTTGGATCTATGCCACCCTCTCGGACACCATGTGTGATCATGTCGTTGGGGCGACCACCACTTCTGCCCTCTGGCAGAAGATCAAGGACTTCTTTCTCGCCAACAGGGTCGCTCGCTTCATGGTCCTCAATCGCCAGTACCGCATCTTGTTTCATCCACCAGACAGAGCGAATTCCACTTGTTGCATGATTTGATTTGGAAAATAGGCTTGCAAGCAAATATTATTGTGCATGTTTGATGGATGGATCCATCCACTACCTTTCGGACTGAAATCCCATCCATTGCCATGATTTATTCCAATTTATTCATGAAATTGTGCTTTATTGATGAACTGTTGGATTGTGGGGCTTAGAATAATTTCAAATTGTTGTCATCATTAACTTCATCGTGTTCTTGTGGGAACTCTCCGATCCACAGGTAGAGCATCGAGCTGGGAGGAAGCGTTGTTGTGCAGCACGTTGTCGTAGTTAGGGGATCGGCGCAGCAGGGGGACGAGGCGATAGTGCAAAGCCTCACGGAGGTGCACGATGTTCCAGGGCCGGCAACATCAGGCAGGCGGTCATGGACGATGGAGCACATGTTGGAAATATGCCCTAGAGGCAATAATAAATTGGTTATTACCATATTTCCTTGTTCATGAGAATTGTTTATTATCCATGCTAGAATTGTATTGATCGGAAACTCAGATACATGTGTGGATACATAGACAAGACCGTGTCCCTAGTGAGCCTCTACTAGACTAGCTCGTTGACCAAAGATGGTTAAGGTTTCATAACTATAGACATGAGTTGTCATTTGATAACGGGATCACATCATTAGGAGAATGATGTGATGGACAAGACCCAGACATAAGCATAACATTTGATCGTATCACTTAGTTTGTTGCTACTGCTTCTTCATGTCAAGTATCTGTTCCTAAGACCATGAGATCATGCAACTCCCTGACACCGGAGGAATGCCTTGTGTGTATCAAACATCATTTCGTAACTGGGTGATCATAAAGGTACTCTACAGGTATCTCCAAGGGTGTCGGTTGGATGGCATGGATCGAGACTGGGATTTGTCACTCCGTTTGACGGAGAGGTATCTCTGGGCCCTCTCGGTAACACAACATCACAAGAAGCTTGCAAGCAATATGACTAAGGAGTTATTCATGGGATCTTGTATTACGGAAAGAGTAAAGAGACTTGCCGGTAACGAGATTGAACTAGGTACGGAGATACCGACGATCGAATCTCGGGCAAGTAACATACCGCTGGACAAAGGGAACTGCATACGGGATTGACTAAATCCTTGACATAGTGTTTCGACCGATAAAAATCTTTGTGGAATATGTAGGAACCAATATGGGCATCCAGGTCCCGCTATTGGTTATTGAGCGTAGAGGTGTCTCGGTCATGTCTACATGATTCTCGAACCCGTAGGGTCCGCACGCTTAACGTTTGATGACGATATAGTATTATTGGGTTATGTATGTTTGTGACCGAATGTTGTTTAGAGTCCCGAATGAGATCACGGACATGACGAGGAGCTCCGGAATGGTCTGGATGTAAAGATTTATATATGGAAAGTTGTTTTCAGGGTTCCGAAAAAAGTTTCAGTTTTTTCGGTATTGTACCGGTAAGCTTCCAGAAGGTTCCAGAAACTTCCAGAGGAGTCCGAAAGTCCACCAAGGGTTGCACCACGTCCCAAGGGCCAGTATGGGCTAAGGGGAGGCACCCTGTCCTTATTGGGCCAGGCGCACAAGTCCCTCAAGGCCCATGTGGCTTGGGAGAGGTGGAAAGTCCACCTGTGTATGGAAAAGGAGGGAATTGGACTAGGAGTCCAACTCCTCCCCCTTGGTTGTGCCCCTAGGCTTGGAGGGCTGGCCACCATGCCCCTCCACCTATATATAGAGAGGAGGGGGCGCCCCCAAGAGTACACAACAATCCCTACGCCCCGGTGGCAGCCCTCCCTCTCCTGTTACTATGTTTTCTCCTCAGATCGCATCTACGATACCGCTTGGCGAAGCCCTGCCGGGATTGCTCCACCACGCCGCCGTGCTGGTTGAGATCCCATCTACTTCTCCTCCCTCGCTTGCTGGATCAAGAAGGAGGAGACGTCATCGCCGCACGTGTGCTGAACGCTAATGTGTCGTCCGTTCGGCGCTGGATCGGATTGGATCGCGATTGGATCGTGAAGAGTACGACTACATCAACCGCGTAATATATGCTTCCGCTTAACAGTCTATGAGGGTACGTAGACACACTCTCCCCTCTCGTTGCTATGCATCTCCATATAATAGATCTTGGGTGTAAGTAGGCATTTTTTTTGTTTCCCATGCAACGTTCCCCAACAGTAGCATCATGAGCTAGTTCTATGCGTAGATGATATGCACGAGTATAACACAAAGTGTTTATGGGCGTTGATGTTCAGATTGCTTACCTCCTTAATCTTATTTTGATTCGGCGGTATTGTGGGATGAAGCGGCCCGGACCAACCTTACTTGTCCTCGCACAAGAGACCGGTTTCACCGACTGACATGCAACTTGTTTGCATAAAGGTGGCTGGCGGGTGTTTGTCTCTCCCACTTTAGTTGAATCGGATTCGACAGAGGCGTTCCTTGTAGAAGGTTAAAAGGCAACTTGATTATCACTGTTTGGCTTTTGCGTAGGTAAGAACGGTTCTTGCTAGTTGCCCATAGCAACCACATAAAACATGCAACAACAAACTAGATGACGTCTAACTTGTTTTTGCAGGGTATGTTGTGATGTGATGTGATGTATGAGATGATCATGTTTTGTAATAGTTATCACGACTTGCATGTCGATGAGTACGGCAACCGGCAGGAGCCATAGGGTTGTCTTTAATTTATTTTATGTCATTGCTTTACTTTATCGCTATAAGTTAGCAATAGTTGTAGAAGAAATAGTTGGCGAGATAACCACATGACAACACGTTGATGGAGGTCATGTCGGTGCTTTGCAGATGGAGATCAAAAGCACAAGATGATGATGGCCATATCATATCACTTATTTGATTTGCATGTGATCATTATCTTTTATGCATCTTATTTTGCTTAGGATGACGGTAGCATTATAAGATGATCTCTTCACTTAATTTCAAGAAAATGTGTTCTCCCTAAGTATGCACCATTGCGAAAGTTCGTCGTTTCGAAGCATCATGTGATGATTGGGTGTGATAGACTCTTCGTTCAGATACAACGGGTGTAAGCCAGTTTTGCACATGCAGAATACTTGGGTTAAACTTGACGAGCCTAGCATGTACAGACATGGCCTCGGAACACAGGATACCGAAAGGTCGAACATGAGTCATATAGTAGATATGATCAACATGGAGATGTTCACCATTGAAACCACCTCATGTCACGTGATGATCGGACTTGGGTTGGTGCATTTGGATCATGTCACACTTAGACAACCTGAGGGATGTTGATTTGAGTGGGAGTTCATTAGTAATTTGATTAACTAAACTAATTATCACGAACATAGTCAAAATGTATTTGCAAATTATGTCGTAGATCAATAGCTCGCGTTGTAGCTCCCATGTATTTTGATACGTTCCTAGAGAAAAGTAAGTTGAAAGATGATGGTAGAAATTATGCGGATTGGGTCCGTGATGTGAGGATTGTCCTCATTGCTGCACATAAGGCTTATGTCCTTGATAAACCTCTCGGTGCACCACCCCCTCAAGCGTCGTCTGTGGATGTTGTGAACATCTGACAGGCGCGTTCTGGTGACTACTTGATAGTTCAGTGTGTCATGCTTTACGTCTTAGAATTAAGGCTCCAAAGACGTTTTAAACGTCACGGAGCATATGAGATGTTCCAAGAGCTGAAATTGGAATTTCAGGATCATGCCCGTGTTGAGAGGTATGAGACCTCCAACAAGTTATTTGCCTGCAAGATGGAGGAGAATAGCTCAATCAGTGAGCATGTGCTCAGAATGTCTGGGTGCTACAATCGCTTGAATCAAGTGGGAGTTAATCTTCCAGATAAGATAGTGATTGACAGAGTTCTCTAGTCACTGTCACAAAGCTACTAGAGCTTCGTGATGAACTATAATATGCAAGGGATGAACAATTCAATCTCCGAGCTATTCGTGATGTTGAAAGTCGAGAAACTAGAAATAAAAAAGGAGCATCAAGTGTTGATGGTGAATAAAACCACTAGTTTCAAGAAAGGCAAGGAAAAGAAGGGAAACTTCGAGAAGAATGGCAAGCAAGTTGCCACTCCCGTGAAGAAACCCAAGGCTGGACCCAAACCTGAGACTAAGTGCTTTTACTGCAAGGGGACTGGCCACTAGAAGCGGAATTGCCCCAAGAACCTGGCTGATAAGAAGGCTGGCAACGTCAACAAAAGTATATTTGATATACATATTATTGATGTGTACCTTACTAATACTCTTAGTAGCGCATGGGTATTAGATACCGGTTCAGGTGCTAATATTGGTAACTCGAAACAAAAGCTGCGGAATAAACAGAGACTAGCTAAGGGCAAGGTGACGATGTGTGTTGGAAATGTTTCCAAGGTTGATGTGATCACCATCGCACGCTCCCTCTACCTTCGGGATTAGTGTTGAACCTAAATAAATGTTATTTGTTGTCTGCGTTGAGCATGAACATGATTAGATCGTGTTTATTGCCATACGGTTATTCATTTAAGTCAGAGAATAATGGTTGTTCTGTTTACATGAATAATACCTTCTATGGTCATGCACCCAATGTGAATGGTTTATTGAATCTCGATCGTAGTGATACACATGTTCATAATATTAATGCCAAAAGATGCAAAGTTAATAATGATAGTACCACATACTTGTGGCACTGCCGCTAAGGTCATATTTGTGTAAAGCGCATGAAGAAACTCCATGCTGATGGATCTTTGGACTCACTCGATTTCGAATCGCTTGAGACATGCAGACCATGCCGCATGGGCAAGATGAACAAAACCCCATTTTTCGGTACGATGGAGCGGGCAAGTGGCTTATTGGAGATAATACATGTTGATGTATGCGGTCCAATGAGTGTTGAAGCGTGCGGTGGATATCATTATTTTCTTACCTTCACGGATGACTTGAGTGGATATTGGAACATTTACTTAATGAAACACAAGTCTGAAATGTTTGAAAAGTTCAAACAATTTCAGAGTGAAGTTGAAAAGAAGATAAAATGTCTACGATGTGATCGTGGTGGTGAATATCTGAGTTACGAGTTTGGTATGCATTTAAGACAATGTGGAATTGTTTCACAGCTCATGCCACCTGGAACACCACAACGTAATTGTTAGAGCATATTGGGCACTTCACGATCCTAAAAATGTGTGTACATGAGGAATACCACTTAGTATTGATATTACAAGATTATCTAGCTTCTATGTGGTATCTCTTCTCATGAGAAATTCAAATTCTAAATGGTCCATTAATTATCTTTTGTTGGATTTCATTTGCCACTTGTTAATTATTTTGGGTTATCACATTATGGGGGAGTAATATGCTATGTGCATA
Source organism: Elymus sibiricus (assembly GCA_039707655.1). Lineage (NCBI taxonomy): Eukaryota > Viridiplantae > Streptophyta > Magnoliopsida > Poales > Poaceae > Elymus > Elymus sibiricus. Next base: position 442,999,086 of record CM077671.1, read on the forward strand.
TTACAAGCCTAGAAAATGTGTACATTGGAGGTATTGCCACTTAGTGTTGATATTATAAATTATCTTGTTCCTAGGTGGCATGTTAGCTCTACAAGTGTCATTTGCTTGTGATTTAGGTGTAAATATGATGTTGGGTCTTTTTGCAATCTACCAATGGGAATTATTTCCAAATACTTCTTGTACTTTGACAATTGGTATTCCTTTTAAGTGGTAGAAATTGCTAATCATCTTTACATTGGATTTTGTTTATCGTTTGTCTTCCCTGCCTCTTGTGGATCGTTTTGAGCGTGTCTAGTGTTTCTATAGATATAGGGAAAGTGATGATCCCATCTTGTGCATTTTTTATTCAAATGCAAATTCTATATAATGCACATCTCTTGGGGGAGCTACCCTATTTTCTTTAGAACACTCTCTTTATGTGTTTATCATAAAATCTTTTGATCCTCATCAAGTGTGTTGGTGGGAGGCAAGCCTTTTCCTCATGGTGCTTTGTGCCATCATGAAAATATGCTGAGGGTTTGGTTTGTTTGGAACCTAGCTCTCTTTTGGGAACTTGATACCTCTTGTTTGTTTTCCTTCAATTGGTATCTTGTTTCCTTCTATTTGGCATGTGTCAATGGATATCTCATTCCTTGATGTATCTTTTAATTGGTATCCTTCAAGTGATATTTTTTTGTTTGGTATCTTATTTTCACTTGATACCTTGTCTTTTGGTATCTTATCAACTATGTGTTGATTTGGTTCTTGAATGCTTGAGCATGCACATTACTATATGTACTTTCTTTGGCATCCTTTCTCTCTTTGACCCAATATATAGGGGAAACTCCACTATGTCACAAATTGGCTAAAGTGTGCATGAAATCAATTTCATATCTATATGCACATAGTTATGTGGAGTTTGTCCTATGTATTGTTGGTCCACTAACTCTTTGGTCCCAATGAGTTTGGGTACCACTTTGTTTGTGTTGTTGTTCTAGGAACAATTGGAGATACATTGGACGCTCGGCTCACTTACAAGGAAGGTGTTGACACCATGTGCTTATTGGAGCCAAGTTAGGATGATCGATGAACCATTATCTACTACATCAATCCAATGCTATCTCGGTAACAAGTATCTATTTCATGCATACATTTCTTGCATTCAACCTTTTGTAGGTTGCATGGCATGAATTTATTAATTCTTTCTTGTGATACTTGTTTCCTTTCTCAAAGCATCTCAACTATGATGTCTTATTGCTAGTTGTGATGTCTTTGATGTTTGTGTATTGGGAGTTCATTTATGTACAATAAGAAAATATTAGGCTATGTGCTATGCTTTCAAGCAAAGATCTTATTGGTATATTTATGAGTTCCTTTTGGACATCTTGTTCATTCCTTTTTGTAACTATTTTGTGTGTACATCATTCTTTGTGGATATATCATCATGATTGTCTTCTACCTAGAATCTTATACACATGAGAGAAGTTACATCTCTAGTTGATATCCTCTTTTCTTTCACGTCCACCATTGCTTTCTCTTTTTTTCTTGGTGGTTTCGTGAAAGGATTTGTCTTGAGTGCGGAACTTATATCCTTGCATCTTGATGCACTCTTTGGTGCTGAAGATTATTTTCCTCATGCTTGTCTTGATGAGGGTTTTGCCATTTCGATCGGTATCCCTCCTCTTGACAAGGCTATTATTTCCTATCTTCACCATGGGTTGTCACAAGCTTCGGTTTTTTACTTTTCTTATTAGTAAGCTTGAGGACCTATTTGCCAGTGGTTTGTGTGTGTGGGAAGGATATGTCTTGCACTTTGTGTCTCATTTCATCAAGACTATGTTGATGCTTAATTCTCATCCTTATATTAGTCTTCTCAAGTGCTTTGCCATGACTCACACACATCTTCTTGGTTGAGCCTATTCTTAAGATTGCCTCTTTTACATGTTGCTCAACCATATGTTTGGTGCAAGTACTATGCGTATTGTCTTATCTACTTGCTTGCACTTGTTGTGTGTTTCTATTGATTTTGGGGGAGTCGTGATCCTATTTTGTGCACTTGTATCCAAATACAACAATTCTTAATAGTGCACAAATCATGGGGAGCTTCTCTAGTTTCTTTAAAACACTCCTTTGCCCATATCATAATATATTTTATTCATGTGACTCGTAGGATCATGTGATTGTTTGTTCCTATTGGTATCTTTTGATTGCTTGCTTCTCTTTTGGTATGTCTTTGTGCCATACGATCCTTTTTGCAATCTTTGGGTCCTCAATATAGTTTGTTTTCCTCCAACTACTTATCATTGGATATGTGTATCTCATTGCTCTCATCTTTTAGATATACACACCTTTTGGAGGAACACCTATTATATTGGCTTTCTAAGCCTTTCGCCCATTTTTGCAATCGATGCCAATGGGGGAGATGTTTAGAAAGTTTAGTTTGGAGTTGTTTAGAGAGTTTTGCTTTTGATTCTCTCATACCCATGCATATGCATTATTGGTTGTTGCTTTGCATGGGTGTAATTGGTTGTGCTTATTTCCTTATATAAACTCTCTTGAAAGTGATTGTCATCAATTACCAAAATGAGGGAGATTGTTAGAGCATATTTCTCCATATGTGGTTTTGGTAATTGTTGACAATCCCTATGGACTAATGGTTGCCTTGAGTTATATTCGAAGTATTTGTCCATAGGCACTTCTTGAAGTACATGTGTTGGTTTCAAGGAGTTTATATGGTGACCAAGGTGGTATGTAAGGTTTTATCCAAAGATTGGTCATGTGAGAGTTGAGATCATTACAAGCATATCTTGAAGAAGAAGATTGTGTGAACATTCATGTTTACCTTCAAGACATCATCTTTGTGAAGAGAGAAGATAAGACACAAGGTTGATCAAGATTAAGGCAAAGAATGATTCAAGTTGATCAACACACAAAGCGTAGAAGATGTACCAAGTGGGATCAAGTGATCTCATGGTATGGTAAGTATTGTCCATTACGCTTTGTGTACTAATCCATATTCCTTGTGAGTGTTCTTTGCAGAGTTAGGTATATTTCCATGGGCTTGCATCAATAGGAAGATCCCATACAACCCATGTAGGATGACATCAAGTGGTGATCGTCATCAAGGTTGCGGTGTGCAAGTTCAAGTGAAGCATCACGGAGAGATCATGATTGAAGCTTGCCATCCATTGTGGTGACAATGGACTTGTGAAGATGTGCCAAAGAGTGGCTCACCCATAGTGGAGTATGGGGGAGCAATCTACTAGTCTTCATCGAGCCGGCGCAATCAAGAAAGGTGGTCCATCTTGATAAGGACAAGATCGTCATCATCTAGCTCAAGTGGACTACGCGCAAGGCAAAGGTTTGACCTTGATAGGGTTTTCTATTTTACCGGTCTCATGGTGGTAGTTGGGAGACCGGGTTATAGAATCGATTGCCGTACTATCAAGGGGGGCTCTCAAGTGAGTAGCTTGATCGCATCGTTCATTGAGAGCTCAAACCATTTGCAGCATTGCATCATCTTTCTTGGTTCTTGGTTGGTGTTTCTCTTTGTGAGTTTTAGAGCTTATGGTCATCTTCATGACAAGCTCGAGTTCATCGAAAACGGAGTCCATATACATCTTCTATGATGTTTTCGATGTTGGAGTTTTTGTCGGTTCTTCATTCATAGAGGTTTCACATCTCTATATCATTGGCATTTTTCTACTACCTCTTCTTGCTATAACTATTCGTTGTTTGGATAGTACTTGTCGTCTGCTATCCAACAAGCTTGAGTTTGCTCAATTCGGAGCTCGTATGCGAAAGTTATGGCTGTTTTTGTCTTACTTGTTTTACACTGAGATGTTGTACCGATTCTAACAGAGGTTGTACCGGTCGACCGGTACAACCGGTGTTTGGAGCGGTTGTACCGCTCCAGAATTGGTCCGGAGGTTGTACCAGCCATGTACCGCTCTACCACCGGACTAGGTTCTGTTTTGGAGCGGTTCTTGGGCGGTTGTAGGCCGGTTGTTCCGGTTTAATCGGTACTAGCGATTGTACCAGTGCGCATAGCGGTTGTACCGCTCCTATGTTATTCTGCACATAACGGGTAGATTCGTGGGGACCTATTTAAGGGGGTCTTCTTCCCCAATGGTCCCTATCCTTTGAGCTCGTGTTCTTCCCCCATTGTTGACCTTCTTTGAGCTTGCTAACTCTCAATCCCTCCAATGATTCTTGCTAGTTCTTGAGGGAAAAGAGAGAGGAAATCTAGATACATGATACGTCTCCAACGTATCTATAATTTTTGCTTGTTCCATGCTGTTATATTATCATTCTTGGATGTTTTACAATCATTTTATAACAACTTTATATCATTTTTGGGACTAACCTATTGACATAGTGCCAAAGTGCCAGTTGCTATTTTTGCTTGTTTTTTACTTCGCAGAAAATCAATACCAAACGGAGTCCAATCGCGCCGAAACTTTTTGGAGATTTTTTCTGGACTAGAAGACACCCAGTGGGCAAAACAACTGCCGGCGAGGTGGGCTATGGAGAGCACAACCCACCAGGGCACGCCAGGGGGGCCCCGGCGTGCCCTGATGGGTTGTGCCCTCCTCGGGCCCCTTCCGCACCGCCTCTGATGCCTATAAATTCCCAAATATTCCAAAAACCCTAGGGGAGTCGACGAAACACAATTCCAGCCGCCGCAAGTTCCAGAACCGCGAGATCCAATCTAAACACCATCATAGAGGGGTTCATCTTCCTCATAGGTGCCTCTCCGATGATGCGTGAGTAGTCCACCATAGACCTACGGGTCCGTAGGCAGTAGCTAGATGGCTTCCTCTCTCTCACTTATGATTCTGAATACAATGGTCTCTTGGAGATCTATTTGATGTAAACTTTTGCGGTGTGTTTGTTAGGATCTGATGAATTTTGAGTTCATGATCAGTTTCTATCCATGAATATTATTTGAGTCTTCTTTGATCTCTTATATGTACGATTGCCTATAGCATCGTATTTCTTCTTCGAATCTTTGGTTTAGTTAGGCCGACTAGATCGATTTTTCTTGCCATGGGAAGAGGTGCTTTGTGATGGGTTCGATCTTGCGGTGTTCTTTCCCAGTGACAGAAGGGGCAGCAAGACACGCATGTATCGTTGCTATTAAGGATAACAAGATGGGGTCTATTCCTACATGAATAGATCTTGTCTACATCATGTCATCGTTCTTATTGCATTACTCCATTTTTCCATGAACTTAATACACTAGATGCATGCTGGATAGCGGTCGATGTGTGGAGTAATAGAGGTAGATGCAGGCAGGAGTCGGTCTATCTATCTTGGTGAAAGCACATCATGCTCCCTTGGTGGTTTTGATAATTTATGACAACATACATTGTCTCTTGGACTAATACTTTTACCTAGTGTATTTCAAATAAAAGTCCACAGAGAGGGTTGGCAAAAGGATTGTAGAGATTGTGGAGATACCCCTAGATGCAAGGAAACGGATTGGCAAAGCTTCAAGCAAGAGGACTCTACATTTTACTTTGTGAGAAATCACTTTGAGTCCATAGGAAAGCCAATACTATTAAAAGGGGGTAAGGTACTGTTGGTGAACAAGACGCTCCACGTGCACAAGTGATAGTCACCAAAAACACCCACAAACTTTTCCACAAAAGTCTGTCCAAGCCAAATACCCAAAATCGGTGCAACCAACAATTCCCACTCGGTGCCACCGATTCCCAAACTCAGACAGACCCATGCCAAACCCTAGCCAGTCGGTGCAACCGATTCTGCATCGGTGCCACCGAGTTCAGTTGCCAACTTTCTGTTTAGCTATTTTCAGTCTTCGGTACCACCGAGATTTGCCAGTCGGTCTCACCGAGACTTGGACCAACTCTCTTGTTAGCTATTCACAAGAATCGGTACCACCGAGAATTGTGAATCGGTCTCACCGAGTTTTTTGACCAACTCTCTGGTTAGCCATGGTCAAGAATCGGTACCACCAAGATTTGAGAATCGGCGTCACCGAGTTGTGCATTCTGACCGTTGGTCACCTAATCGGTACCACCGAGAGTTATATATCGGTCTCACCGAGATTCAAAAGTTGCCACCTTTTGGTCACTTCGGTACCACCGAGATTCACACATCGGTGTCACCGAGTTGGTCACTTTAGGTGTAACGGTTGGATTTTTGGGGATGCCTATATATACCCCTTCACCACCACCTACTCGAAAGAGAAGCACTCGGAACTATTCCATACTTGCCCCATCCAATTTTCTGAGAGAGAGCCACCTACTCATGTGTTGAGATCAAGCCATTCCACTCCAACCATATGAATCTTGATCTCTAGCCTCCCCAAGTTGCTTTCCACCAAATCAATCTCTTCCACCAAAGCCAAATCTGTGAGAGAGTGATTGTGTGTTAAGGAGTCTATCATCTTGAAGCACAAGAGCAAGGAGTTCATCGACATTGCCGAGCCTATTACCTTTTGGTGGGTGGTGCCTCCTAGATTGGTTAGGTGTAGCTTGGGAGCCTCCTACTTCGTGTTGTGGAGTTGAACCAAGAAGTTTGTACGGGCAAGGAGATCGCCTACTTCGTGAAGATCTACCCATAGTGAGGCTAGTCCTTCGTGGACGGAAGCCGTTATGGAATAGTCAAGGTTGCTACTTCGTGGACCCTTATGGGTGGAGCCCTCCATGGACTCTCGCGACCGTTACCCTCCATGGGTTGAAGACTCCATAAACGTGGACGTACGATAGCACCACCTATCAGAACCACGGGAAAAATCTTCGTGTCCCTCATGCGTTTGATCTTCCTATCTCTACTCTTTATTTCCATGTGCAATGTCTTTATTTTCCGCTGCCATACTTGTTGACTTGCATGTGTAGGGTGTGCTAGACTTGCTATAATTGCTAAAATCTGCCAACCAATTAACTTGGGAAAATGTTAGGTTTTAAATTACTGCTAGTAGTCTATTCACCCCCCTCTAGACACACACTTCTAGTGATCCCTCAATTGGTATCAGAGCATTGGTCTCCATTGCTTCAGTTTCATCACCGTGGAGGAAGATGGATGTGTCTAGTATAGGGAGTTTGAGTTGTAGAGTGCCTATTCTTGATGGGGAGTACTATAGTCAATGGAAATATAAGATGCTTGAGCTATTTAATGAATTTGATTTGAGCAAGTATGTTAAGAACCCCTATGTACCTCCCATTGATCCTTTACATCCCACACACGAAGAGGAAATTGATATGCTATGCAATCTTAGAACTGTTAATCTTATCGTTAGAGGATTGCCTAGGATTGTGCTTAATCAAATGAAGAATTTTGAATGTGCTTATACTTTGTGGAATGACTTGGAGAAACGATATCCAAGCTATTCATTGAGTAATATTGATGAAATTCTTCATAAAACTATTGCCTTTCACAAAATGACGCCTAGTGATCCCAAGTTTGATGACTATCTATTTGAGCTTAGAGACCTCATGCGTGCTAAAGGAGATGTCATAACTATCAACAACATCATTGTAGAAGCCATTCGAATTCACAAGTTTTAACATTGTCATGATCACAACCCTAACGAATCTCTTGTTTCTTGTGACGAGGATTTCCCACTCGATGATGACAATGTGGAACATGACTACTATGATGAAGATGAGTTGTTCAACATCGAGCATGGGAAGATCATGAAGAATCTAAGTCTTATGGCAAACTTCAAGGATTACATGTCCGGAGGAAAAGAGTGGATTCTCGATAGCGGATGCACCGATCATATGACCGGAGATAGAGAAATGTTTGAAGAGATCACACCAAACCATGGACCACGAAGGTACGTAACATTTGGAGACAACTCCAAGGGTAAGGTACTTGGTCTTGGTAAGGTGGCCATATCCCATGATAGCTCTATTCAAAACGTCATGCTTGTTGAATCCCTTGGCTACAATCTTCTTTCCGTATCTAGACTTGCCGACTTTGGTTTTAATGTGCTATTCACGAAAGTAGATTGCCAAGTGTTTCGTCAAGATAATCATAACATGGTCTTTACCGGTTTCCGTAGAGGTGATCTATACATTGTCGATTTCACTAAGAGATCCAAACCTCGTACTTGTCTTATTGCAAAATCTTCTAAAGGATGGCTTTGGCATAGAAGACTAGGACATGTTGGCATGCGTAATCTAGACAAGCTTATCAAAGGTGATCATATACTTGGTGTTAAAGATGTTATCTTTGACAAAGATAGACTTTGTAATGCTTGTCAAGCCGGAAAGCAAGTAGGTGGAAGTCATCCCGTAAAGAATATCATGACTACTAGGAGACCACTCGAGTTACTTCACATGGATCTTTTTGGTCCCAATGCTTACAAGAGCCTCGGTGGAAATTCCTATGGTCTAGTTATAGTTGATGATTTTTCAGATTTACGTGGGTATTCTTTCTTGATGATAAGTCACAGGTACAAAAGATCTTCAAGAACTTCGCTCGCAAAGCGCAAAATCAGTTTGAAGTGAAGATCAAGAAGGTTCGGAGCGATAACGGAGCGAAGTTCAAGAACACCCATGTAGATACCTTTCTTGACGAAGAAGGTGTTTCACATGAGTTCTCGGCTACATACACACCTCAACAAAATGGAGTTGTTGAGAGGAAGAACCGGATACTTATTGAGATGGCGAGAACGATGCTTGACGAATACAAGACGCCAAGACACTTTTGGTCAGAAGCCGTGGAAACAGCATGTCATGCCACAAACCGACTCTACTTGCACAAGCTTCTCGGTAAAACGGCATACGAGCTACTCACCGGTAATAAACCCCAAATTGGATACTTTCGGGTATTCGGCTCAAAGTGCTACATTCTTGATAAGCATCGTCGTACTAAATTTGCTCCTAAATCTCATGAAGGATTCCTACTCGGTTACGGATCGAACTCTCACACTTACCGTGTCTACAACAACTTCACTCGAAAAGTTGAAGAGACGGTAGATGTGAAGTTTGATGAATCTAATGGTTCGCAAGTCGAACAATTGCCAAATGATGTAGGAGATAAGGATCCTTCGGAAGCTATCCAAGACTTGTCCATCGGCAAGATTCGTCGTCAACTCAAGTGGAAGCCCCTACTTCACGTCATGGTGACCCTCAACCCGACATGGAGGCATCCACAAGCGGTACACGCCAAGATGAAGAGGAGGAAGTACATCATGAAGATCCACCACAACCTCCTTCACCACCACCTGAAGGAAACGACACCTTCAACAACAACGAAGATGAAGATGATGATGATGAAGAAGCTCCACCATCCAACAAGCCGAAGCTACCCTGAGTTCGAGCAAGAGTGACCAAGAACCATCCTCTAAACCAAATCTTTGGTGACATACAAACTGGGAGAATCACTCGCTCTAAAACTCGCTTAGCTAACTTTTGTGAGCATTATTCTATCATCTCTAGCATTGAACCCTTGAAGGTAGAACAAGCTCTTGAAGACCCGGATTGGGTGAACGCAATGCATGAAGAGCTTCACAACTTCGAGAGGAACGAAGTGTGGACACTCATGGAGAAGCCCAAGGACGAGCACAACATCATCGGAACCAAATGGATGTTTCGGAACAAGCAAGATGAAGACGGTCAAGTCGTACGCAACAAGGCACGTCTCGTAGCCCAAGGATATACGCAAGTCGAAGGTATGGACTACGGTGAGACCTATGCCCCCGTCGCTAGACTTGAAGCTATTCGCATTCTTCTTGCTTATGCTAATCACCATGATATCACGCTTTATCAAATGGACATTAAAAGTGCCTTTTTAAATGGTGAGATTGAAGAAGAGGTCTATGTTAAGCAACCCCCTGGTTTTGTGAACCCCAAGAAACCTAATAATGTTTACAAGCTTCGTAAAGCTCTTTATGGTCTTAAGCAAGCTCCACGTGCTTGGTATAAATGCTTAACGAAGTTTCTCATTGAAAAGGGTTTTGAAATTGGTAAAATTGACGCAACCTTATTCACTAAGAGAGTTAATGGTGAATTGTTTGTGTGCCAAATCTATGTGGATGATATTATCTTTGGATCTACTAACCCACAATTTAGTGAAAGATTTGGAAGGTTGATGTCCGAGAAGTATGAGATGTCCATGATGTGTGAGCTGAAATTCTTTCTTGGTTTGCAAATCAAGCAAACAAGAGAAGGAACTTTCATCTCTCAAACCAAGTATACCAAGGACTTGATCAAGAAGTTCAACATGCAAGAGTGTAAAGGTATGAAAACTCCTATGCCTACTAGTGGACATGTTGACCTTACCAAGGAGGATGAACCGGTTGATCAAAAAGTTTATCGATCTATGATTGGTTCATTGCTATACCTATGTGCCTCCCGTCCCGATATTATGCTTAGTGTTTGCATGTGTGCTAGATATCAAGCTGCACCTAAAGAGTGTCATCTTTTGGCCGTGAAACGTGTTGTGAGATATTTGATACAAACACCAAACTTTGGCATTTGGTATCCCAAGGGATCTTCCTTTAACCTTGTTGGCTATTCCGATTCGGACTATGCCGGTGACAAGGTTGATAGAAAATCCACCTCGGGTACATGTCAATTTTTGGGTAGATCTCTTGTGTCTTGGTCCTCCAAGAAACAAAACTCGGTATCTCTATCTACTGCCGAAACTGAATATATTGCTACCGGATCATGTTGTGCACAATTACTATGGATGACACAAACGCTTAAGGATTATGGAATCCATGTGAAAAATGTTCCATTACTTTGTGACAATGAGAGTGCTATTAAGATTGGTCATAATCCTGTGCAACATATTCAAGTTCGACATCATTTCATTCGTGATCATGTTGCCAAAGGAGATATTGATCTCAAGCATGTTCGTACCAACAAGCAATTGGCCGATATCTTTACTTAGCCACTTGATGAGAAAGTGTTTTGTCACTTGAGGAGTGAGTTGAACATCATTGAAGCTTCAAACTTGAGCTAGACTCACTCGGATGCATGCAAGGGCATGATCTTACTTGATACTTCCATGATACGCTTACCATGTTATCTTATACCATGGAATTCTATGCTCCCTTATATTGCAACTAACCTTTTGTAGGTACTTGGAAGAACTTCATTCCACAAGATTGCAAACAACTCCAATCATAAGCAATCTTGTCATGACCAAGTATCCACAACCCCTCTTGATGATGGAAGGAAGAAGACAACAAAACATATCCTTGACACAAATTTGAATTTCACAATTGGTATCGTGTCATATCATGTTCTTCCTTGCATGACTAACCTATGTAGGTGATAAATGTACCAAAACAAGAAGGATTGCTCCCAACTCAAGATGAACTTCATCAACCTAGAGCATCCTCAACAAGTTCACCTACAAGCTACGTCATCAACATCACTCAAAGGTATGTACTCATATCCTTGGAATAGCTTTACTCCAAGACATGAGATAAAGCAACTCAAGTGATACGAAAACATTAAAATGCTTAATCGAAAAACGGTAACCCCATTTTGAGCTTAACGATGAGTATGCCCTATGATCAAGCATTCTTGCTTGGCTCCTAAGTCAATATACTCTAATATAGGTGACCTAGTCACCGCCCATCATCTAGTTAAGAATCTTGTTTGGTTCATTCTCTATTTGCAAGGTTTCTTGGAACCACTCAAATCTTCTCTAGTTGATATTTCGTTATAAAGTCTTTTGCATTCTCTTTGAAAATCCTTCTGACACTTTGTTACAAGTTTTACAAAATTTGCAAGTTTCTCAAACATTGCCAAGTTTCTGTTTACCCCTCGGAGCCTCCGACTCAAACCTCTCGGTTCTACCGATTTAGCAGATGAGCTGCATAACAACAACTCGGTTCTACCGACTCGTTTGACTCAGAGTCACCGAGTTGATATCTTCTTTAGTCTGTGTTCATGTTAGGTAAATTCTTATTTCTTTCGTGATCCTACAAGTGACATTTTCATTTATTCGATGATCCCTCATTAAAAAAAATATTAAGGGGGAGAAATTCTATTCTAGGATCCCTAACTCAAAGGAGGAGAAGACTTACAAGCTCTCAAATCAGCCAAAGGGGGAGAAATTATTTTCAATAATACCCTCAGCTTTGATGCTCTCTCTAATCTTCATTTCTATGAACCCTACATTCTATGACCCTTGTTCTCAAGGATCCCTTCTTAATCAATGATCCCTGTGTCTGACCCTGTATATGACCTTTTTGGAAATTAATGCCAAAGGGGGAGAAAATACCAAAGCTTCAATGCTAAAGGGGAGATACATGCTTATGCAAAGGGGGAGATATAATCAAGGGGGAGAGGAGAATGTCAAAGCTTATATATAGACAAGGAGAGAATACCAAAGTAGGGGGAGAAAAATATGTTTGGGAGAAAATAGAAAATATGTTTATTTCATTTGACTACTCATGTTAGACTTTTCTCACCCTATCCAATCCCAATATCTACATGCTAAGATTCAGAGGGAGAGGATGATCTACTATTTTCATATCTAAGGGGAGAAAGCATATTTTCTATATGATCTTGGAGACATATCAATCTTAAGGAACACTATTTTATATATGATCTCCACATCTTGGTACTATTGAGTTCTATTGCTTTTTGATTAGTAGAATACTCTTATGTTTCCTAACATTGTTTTCTCAAGTGTGCTTCTACTACTAGAATGCTCAAGAACTCAAGGTAAGTATATGCATCATATCCTCGATCAAGACGATCTCTTGCTTCTTGCACATATTGTTTGCAAGAGTGAAGTCTTGAACAAGGATACATCTCATTCATAGATACATCTCATTCATATATCTTTGATGCATATAGCCAAGATACACATGACTCATCATATCCCTTCTACTATGTGTGTGTTCATGCATTCCAAAGCAACTATCCTTTAAAGGGATTGCACACATTTAGGGGGAGCAAGTCTAAGTCATGTGTCTCTCAAAGTCTTCATTATATCCATGCATATCTTTATTTGAAGCTTTGATTGTATGTTGTCATCAATTACCAAAAAGGGGGAGATTGAAAGCACATCATGCTCCCTTGGTGGTTTTGATAATTCATGACAACATACATTGTCTCTTGGACTAATACTTTTACCTAGTGTATTTCAGATAAAAGTCCACAGAGAGGGTTGGCAAAAGGATTGTAGAGATTGTGGAGATACCCCTAGATGCAAGGAAACGGATTGGCAAAGCTTCAAGCAAGAGGACTCTACATTTTACTTTGTGAGAAACCACTTTGAGTCCATAGGAAAGCCAATACTATTAAAAGGGGGTAAGGTACTGTTGGTGAACAAGATGCTCCACGTGCACAAGTGATAGTCACCAAAAACACCCACAAACTCTTCCACAAAAGTCTGTCCAAGCCAAATACCCAAAATCGGTGCAACCAACAATTCCCACTCGGTGCCACCGATTCCCAAACTCAGACAGACTCATGCCAAACCCTAGCCAGTCGGTGCAACCGATTCTGCATCGGTGCCACTGAGTTCAGTTGCCAACTTTCTGTTTAGCTATTTTCAGTCTTCGGTATCACCGAGATTTGCCAGTCGGTCTCACCGAGACTTGGACCAACTCTCTGGTTAGCTATTCACAAGAATCGGTACCACCGAGAATTGTGAATCTGTCTCACCGTGTTTTTGGACCAACTCTCTGGTTAGCCATGGTCAAGAATGGGTAGCACCGAGATTTGAGAATCGGCGTCACCGAGTTGTGCATTCTGACCGTTGGTCACCTGATCGGTACCACGGAGAGTTATATATCGGTCTCACCGAGATTCAAAAGTTTCCACCTTTTGGTCACTTCGGTACCACCGAGATTCACACATCGCTGTCACCGAGTTGGTCACTTTAGGTGTAACGGTTGGATTTTTGGGGATGCCTATATATACCCCTTCACCACCACCTACTCGAAAGAGAAGCACTCAGAACTATTCCATACTTGCCCCATCCAATTTTCTGAGAGAGAGCCACCTACTCATGTGTTGATATCAAGCCATTCCACTCCAACCATATGAATCTTGATCTCTAGCCTCCCCAAGTTGCTTTCCACCAAATCAATCTCTTCCACCAAAGCCAAATCTGTGAGAGAGTGATTGTGTGTTGAGGAGTCTATCATCTTGAAGCACAAGAGCAAGGAGTTCATCGACATTGTCAAACCTATTACCTTTTGGAGGGTGGTGCCTCCTAGATTGGTTAGGTGTCGCTTGGGAGCCTCCTACTTCATGTTGTGGAGTTGAACCAAGAAGTTTGTACGGGCAAGGAGATCGCCTACTTCGTGAAGATCTACCCATAGTGAGGCTAGTCCTTCGTGGATGGAAGCCGTTATGGAATAGTCAAGGTTGCTACTTCGTGGACCCTTATGGGTGGAGCCCTCCATGGACTCTCGCGACCGTTACCCTTCGTGGGTTGAAGACTCCATAAACGTGGACGTACGATAGCACCACCTATCGGAACCACGGGAAAAATCTTCATGTCCCTCATGCGTTTGATCTTCCTATCTCTACTCTTTACTTCCATGTGCAATGTCTTTATTTTCCGCTGCCATACTTGTTGACTTGCATGTGTAGGGTGTGCTAGACTTGCTATAATTGCTAAAATCTGCCAACCAATTAACTTGGGAAAAGGTTAGGTTTTAAATTCCTGCTAGTAGTCTATTCACACCCCCCTCTAGACACACACTTCTAGTGATCCCTCACTTGGACGTGATGCCTATATAATGATCATCGCCTTGGATATCGTCATGACTATTCGATTTTCTATCAATTGCCCAACAGTAATTTGTTCACCCACCGTGCGCTATACTCCTGAGAGAAGCCACTAGTGAACCCTACGCCCCCCGGGTCTACTTTTCCATCATATTGCTTTCCGATCTATGTTTTTTGCACTCTTTGTTTTCAGATCTACAAAACCAAAAACCCAAAAATATATTGCTGCATATTTACTCTTTTTATTTGTGTTCTTGAGAGATCCATTTCTCCCATCTATCACTATCTAATCTATCTTATTACCGTAGAGAGATTGAAAACCTCTCTTTCGCGTCGGGTTGCAAGTATTTGTTGTTTGTGTGCAGGTGTTGCTTATTGGGTGGCGGTGATCCTCCTACTGGTTTGATAACCTTGGTTTCATAACTAAGGGAAATACTTACCGTCGCTGTGCTGCATCATCCCTTCCTCTTTGGGGAAATACCGACGCAGTCTCAAGCCACGTCAAAGGAATTTCTGGCACCGTTGCCGGGGAGGAAGCGGTCTCTTCTACGTGCCTATCGTAGGCACCGAGGGGACTCCACCATCATCTACCAGGTTCCTAATCACAAATCTCATCTCCTTGCAATTACATTATTTGCCATTTGCCTCTCGTTTTCCTCTCCCCCATTTCACCAATTTGCCGTTTTATTCGCCCTCTTTTCGTTTGCCCTTTTTCTCGCCGGATCTCTTCCTTGCTTGCAATCTTGTCTGCGTAGTCACGATGACTCAAGAGAACACCAAGTTGTGTGATTTTTCCATTACTAATAATAATGATTTTATTAGTACGCCTATTGCTCCTCCCGCCACTAGTGCGGAGTCTTGTGATATTAAAGCCGCTTTGTTGAATCTTGTCATGAAATATCAATTTGCCGGTACTCCTAATGAGGATGTCGCGTCCCATCTAAACACGTTCGTAGAATTGTGTGATATGCAAAAGAAAAAAAATGTGGACAATGATATTGTGAAGTTGAAACTATTTCCTTTTTCCTTGCGAGATCGTGCTAAAATTTGGTTTTCCTCTTTGCCTCGCAATAGTATCAATTCTTAGAATAAGTGTAAGGATGCTTTTGTCACTAAGTATTTTCCGCCCGCAAAAATTATTTCCCTTAGGACGCAAATCATGAATTTTAAGCAACTTGAGCATGAACATTTTGCACAATCTTGGGAAAGAATGAAGTTGATGCTAAGAATTGTCCTACTCATGGTTTAAATCTTTGGATGATCATACAAAAATTTTAGGCGGGATTGGATTTTTTCTCTAGAAATCTTTTAGATTCCGCCGCGGGTGGTAATTTTATGGAGATTACTTTAGGTGAAGCTACTAAATTGCTAGATAATATGAAGGCTAATTATTCTCAATGGCATACCGAAAGAGCACCTACTAGTAAAAAAGTTAATTCGGTAGAGGAAATTAGCACTTTGAGTGATAAAGTTGACGCTTTGATGAAATTGGTTGCTAGTAAGAATGCTCCTATTGATATTAATGATGTTCCTTTGTCTACTTTGATTGAGCAAAATAGTGATTCCGTAGATGTGAATTTTGTCTCTCGAAACAATTTCAATAACAATGCTTATAGAGGTAATTTTAATCCTAGGCCTTTTCCTGGAAATTCCTCTAATAATTATGGTAATTCCTGTGGTAATTCTTCTTACAATAATAATAGGAACACCTCTGATCTTGAGAGTAATATTAAAGAATTTATCAATGCACAAAAGGCTTTCAATACTACGATAGAAGAAAAGTTGAATAAGATTGATGATATGTTTAGAAGCATTGATAGAATTTCTCATGATGTTGAAAATCTCAAGTTGAAAGCTTTTGTGCCTAAGATTGATGAATCTATTAAAGCTTTATATGTCTCTATGGATGAAAGTAAGAAAAGAACCGCTATGCTTAGAGCTAAAAGAGAAATATTACAAAAATCGTTTTCTAGTGATTGCCTTCATAAAAAAGATGAAGATCTTAAGGTGATTCGTGTTTCTTCTATTGATTCCTTGTTTAGTAATGTTAAAATTGATAATGGAGGGACTGAAGTAGAGTCAACTTTAGCTAGAAGGCGTCCCAATAATTTGGAGGATGAAAATCTTGATGAAAATTTTGCTAAAAGTGGGTTTGAAGAGGTCAAAACTTTAACTAGTGATGTGCCCACCATCTTGGATTGCAAAGACTTTAATTATGATAGTTGCTCTTTGATTGAGTGTATTTATTTGTTGCAATCCATGTTGAATTCACCCCATGCTTATGAGCAAAATAAAGCTTTTACTAAACATATCGTTGATGCCATGATGAAATCTTTTGAAGAAAAGTTGGAGTTGGAGATTTATATTCCTAGAAAATTACATGATGAGTGGGAACCTACCATTAAGGTCAAGATTAAAAATTATGAATGCTTTGCTTTGTGTGATTTTGGTGCTAGTGTTTCCACGATTCCGAAATCTCTATGTGATGTGCTTGCTCTTACCAATATTGAAGAATGTTCTCTTAATTTGCACTTGGCGGATTCTACTATTAAAAAACCATTGGGAAGAATTAATGATGTTCTTATTCTTGCAAATAGGAACTATGTGCCTATTGATTTTATTGTGCTTGATATTGATTGCAATCCGTCTTGTCCCATTATACTTGGTAGATCGTTTTTACGCACTATAGGTGTCGTGATTGATATGAAAGAAGGCAATATTCGTTTTCAATTTCCCTTGAGAAAGGGTACGGAACACTTCCCTAGAACAAGAATTAAGTCACCATATGAATCAATCATGAGGGCATCCTATGGATCAAAAACCAAACATGACAATACTTGAATCTATGTGTTATGCCTAGCTAGGGGCGTAAAACGACATCGCTTGTTGGGAGGCAACCCAATGAATAAATAAATTTTTCCTTTTTCCTTTATGTTTTTGTGTGTTGACACAATTATGCCTCTGTTATGATTGTGTTTTTATGGTTTATTTAGTGTTTGTGCCAAGTAAAGTCTTTAGGATGATTCAAAGGATGAGTAGAAGTGATGCTGAATCTGAAACAGAAACTTTGCATCCAGTATATGAATTTTCATTTTTTGCGGGAACGCGATATTGAGCTGAAATTTTAACAAAGTGTTGCTATACAAATTCCTTACGTTGTCCTAATTGTTCAGAATTTTTAGAGTTACAGAAGTATGGGTAGAGTACAGATTACTACAGACTGTTCTGTTTAAGACAGATTCTGTTTTCGTTGCATTGTGTGCTTGTTTTGATGAATCTATGGGTTATATTGAAGGGTATGAGCCATGGTAAAGTTAAAATACAGTAGGTATAATGCAATAATAAGATATGAATGTGTTTGCAACAGTACCTAAAGTAGTGATTTGCTTTATTATACTAACGGATCTCACGAAGATTTTGTTGAGTTTGTGTGATTGAAGTTTTCAAGTTTTGGGTGAGATCACAATGGATGAAGGAATAAGGAGTGATAAAAAGCCTAAGCTTGGGGATGCTATTGCACCCCCAAGATATATCCAAAGAGTAACAAGCAACTAAGCTTGGGGATGCCCCCGAGTGGCATCCCCTCTTTCTTCTAATGACCATCGGTATTTTACTTGGAGCTATATTTTTATTCATCACATATCATGAGTTTTGCTTGGAGCGTCTTGTATCTTAGCTTTCTTTGCTTGTTTGTTTTTCCTTTGTATCCTTGCTGGAATCACCTTTTTGAGAGAGCCATAATTATGCTATGATTTGTTAGAATTGCTCTATGTGCTTCACTTAAACTTTTTTGAGCTATAGAATTGCTCTAGTGCTTCACTTATATCTTTTTGAGCACGGTGTGCTTGGAAATTTTTGTAGAAATACTCTCATGCTTCACTTAGATTAATTTTAGAGTTAGTAAATTTTGAAGAAATCCTCTCATGCTTCACTTATACCTTTTTGAGAGATGAAATCTTTATGCTCATGTGCTTCACTTAAATTTGTTTGAGCTTGCCAAAAAGCAATGGCAATATATGAAACTAGTCCCAAAGTGATAGATATCCAAGGAGGATATAATAAAAACTTTCATGAAGATCATTGGACAAATTAAACTTGATTCCTTGTAATAGTTTTGAAACATGATGATAGTAATATGTGAGTCATGTTAGTGAGTAATTATGCTTAGTAGGAATATTGGTGTTAAGGTTTGTGATTCCCTATGCATGCATGAAAGTCAATAGTTATGCAATGAAGTTACATCCTACTTGTGGTGCATTATTCGGTGTTAGTTATGTTCAATGCTCACTTATGAGAATTTTCGTTTCTTGGTTTGGTTGCTTCCCAATCTATTTGCTAGCCTCCAATTGTACTAAGTAGAAATACTACTTGTGCATCCAAAATCCTTAAACCAAGTTTTGCCTTATGAGTCCACCATACCTACCTATATGCGGTATTTCCATGCCGTTCTAAGCAAATTTGTATGTGCCATCTCTAAATTTTCAAAATAAATTTTCTCTTTTGTGTGCCCGTACCGCTCATGAAACGGTGGGGAGTGTCCAATATTTTTCCATGCTAGATGTGTTATTCTCAAGATGAGTGTTTATTCACTTGTCATTGCACGAGAGTGCGGCGGTAATAGGGATGCCCATTCCCGAAATGAAAAAGAAAAAAAATATTTACTTTATGTTGTCAATTAATAAATTCCTTGGAAAGTGTTGGTATGGAAGGCAACCGTGGATACGGCCCGCCATGGAAAGTGAAAGTTTGGTGGAAAAAGTAATAAACTTTATTTTCTGTTTGGGAACCGCCTATGATATATCTAGCATGGAAAGTATTGTGAGCTACTTTGTCGTTTTCGTTGACAGGAAAAGCATGCCACCCAAAATATTTTTTCTCTCTCAATTTAAACCTTGAGCTCTGGCACCTCTACAAATCCCTACTTCCCTCTGCGAAGGGCCTTTCTATTTACTTTATGCAATTTTTATTTTTTGCTTTGAGTCTCCATCTTCTCTTATAAGCACCAACTAGGGGGCACTATGATCGTACTTGAGCATTGGGCATAGCTAATATTTGAGTGTGTTTCTTGAATGGATCAATGATTGAGCATGATGGGCTAGGGATAACTTTCTTTAGTGTTGATATTTTGAAAGACATGGTTGCTTGTTGACATGCTTGAGTATTGAAGTCATTATGTTAAAACTAGACTATTGCTTTGAATCATTTACAAGTCCAAATGTCCATGCTACACAAAAGAAAAGAATGTGATGAACAAGTTAGGCAGCATTCCACATCAAAAATTCTGTTTTTATCATTTACCTACTCGAGGACGAGTAGGAATTAAGCTTGGGGATGCTGATACGTCTACAACGTATCTATAATTTTTGCTTGTTCCATGCTGTTATATTATCATGCTTGGATGTTTTACAATCATTTTATAACAACTTTATATCATTTTTTTGGACTAACCTATTGACATAGTGCCAAAGTGCCAGTTGCTGTTATTGCTTGTTTTTTACTTCGTAGAAAATCAATACCAAACGGAGTCCAATCGCGACGAAACTTTTTGGAGATTTTTTCTGGACCAGAAGACACCCAGTGGGCCAAACAACTGCCGGAGAGGTGGGCTGTGGAGAGCACAACCCACCAGGGCGCGCCAGGGGGGCCCGGCGTGCCCTGATGGGTTGTGCCCTCCTCGGGCCCCTTCCGCACCGCCTCTAATGCCTATAAATTCCCAAATATTCCAAAAACCCTAGGGGAGTCGACGAAACCCAATTCCAGCCGCTGCAAGTTCCAGAACCGCGAGATCCAATCTAAACACCATCACAGAGGAGTTCATCTTCCTCATAGGTGCCTCTCCGATGATGCATGAGTAGTCCACCATAGACCTACGGGTCCGTAGGCAGTAGCTAGATGGCTTCCTCTCTCTCTTATGATTCTCAATACAATGGTCTCTTGGAGATCTATTTGATGTAAACTTTTGCGGTGTGTTTGTTGGGATCCGATGAATTTTGAGTTCATGATCAGTTTCTATCCATGAATATTATTTGAGTCTTCTTTGATCTCTTATATGCATGATTGCTTATATCATCGTATTTCTTCTTCGAATCTTTGGTTTAGTTAGGCTGACTAGATCGATTTTTCTTGCCATGGGAAGAGGTGCTTTGTGATGGGTTCGATCTTGCGGTGTTCTTTCCCAATGACAGAAGGGGCAGCAAGACACGCATGTATCGTTGCTATTAAGGATAACAAAATGGGGTCTATTCCTACATGAATAGATCTTGTCTACATCATGTCATCGTTCTTATTGCATTACTCCGTTTTTCCATGAACTTAATACACTAGATGCATGCTGGATAGCGGTGGATGTGTGGAGTAATAGAGGTAGATGCAGGCAGGAGTCAGTCTATCTATCTTGGACGTGATGCCTATATAATGATCATCGCCTTGGATATCGTCATGACTATTCAATTTTCTATGTATTGCCCAACAGTAATTTGTTCACTCACCGTGCGCTATACTCATGAGAGAAGCCACTAGTGAACCCTACGGCCCCCGGGTCTACTTTTCCATCATATTGCTTTCCGATCTACGTTTTTTGCACTCTTTGTTTTCAGATCTACAAAACCAAAAACCCAAAATATATTGCTGCATATTTACTCTTTTTATTCGTGTTCTTGAGAGATCCATCTCTCCTGTCTATCACTACCTAATCTATCTTATTACCGTAGAGAGATTGACAACCTCTCTTTCGCGTCGGGTTGCAAGTATTTGTTGTTTGTGTGCAGGTGCTGCTTATTGGGTGGCGGTGATCCTCCTACTGGTTCGATAACCTTAGTTTCATAACGGAGGGAAATACTTACCGTCATTGTGCTGCATCATCCCTTCCTCTTTGGGGAAATACCGACGTAGTCTCAAGCCACATCAATCCACATTTCCACCAATCACTTTCTCCTCTATGTGAGGGGAACCCCTTGGATCTAGTTCTTGGAGTTCTTGGTGTTCTTCTTCGCTCTTCCTCTCATTTTCCACCATAGCATTAGTTGTTGAGGTGGGATTTGGGAGAGAAGGACTTGGGCACTCTGTGTGCCCTTGCCATTGCATTTGGTGCATAGGTTTGAGTTCTCCACGGTGATACGTGGAAGTGAAGTTTGAGAAGATTATTTCTCTTGGGTGTTTGAGCACCCTAGAGCTTGTTCCTCTTGGGTGCCTTGGCGCCCTAGACGGTTGGTGGTGTTGCGGAGCTCAATCATTGTGGTGTAAAGCTCCGGGCAAGCGTCGGGGTCTCCAATTAGGTTGTGGAGATTGCCCCGAGTATTTGAGGTTACCTCGGAGCCACAATCCTTTGTGGTGAAGCTTCGTGGTGTTGTTGGGAGCCTCCAATTAAGTTGTGGAGATTGCCCCAACCTTGTTTGTACGGGTTCGGTGACCGCCCTCAAGGGTCCCTTAGTGGAATCACGGCATCTTGCATTGTGCGAGGGCGTGAGGAGATTACAGTGGCCTTAGTGGCATCTTGGGGAGCATTGTGCCTCCACACCGCTCCGAACGGAGATTAGCATCCGCAAGGGTGTGAACTTCGGGATTCATCGTCGTCTCCGCGTGCCTCGGTTATCTCTTACCCGAGCCCTTTACTTATGCACTTTACTTTGTGATCGCCATATTGTTTCATGCTATATATCTCGCTATCACTTAGTTGTTTATCTTGCGTAGCATAAGTTGTTGGTGCACATAGGTGAGCCTAGTTGTTTTAGGTTTTGTGCTTGACATATTAAACATTAGTTTTATTCCGCATTTGTTCAAGCCTAAACCGTAATTATTTTAAAGCGCCTATTCACCCCCCCCTCTAGGCGACATCCACGTCCTTTTAGTAATGGTGTGTCCGAGCGTCGTAATCATACTCTATTGGATATGGTGTGATCTATGATATCTCTTACTGATTTGCCACTGTCATTTTTGGGTTATGCATTAGAGACAGTTGCATTCACTTTAAATAGGGCACCATCTAAATCCGTTGAGACGACACCGTATGAATTATGGTTTGGTGAGAAACCTAAGTTGTTGTTTCTTAGAGTTTGGGAATGTGACACTTATGTCTGATAAGCTCGAACCCAAAGCGGAAAAGTGCATCTTCATAAGATACCCTAAAGCAACGATTGGGTATACCTTCTATCACAGATCCGAATGCAAGGTCTTTGTTGCCAAGAATGGATCCTTACCAGAGAAGGAGGTTCTCTCGAAAGAAGTGAGTGGGAGGAAGGTAGAACTTGATAAGGTTATCGATCCTTCACTTGAATTGGAAAGTAGCGCAGCGCAAAAATTTGTTCCTGTAATGCATACACCAATTGAAGAAGAAGCTAATGATGATGATCATGAAACTTCAGATCAAGTTACTACCAAACCTCGTAGGACGACAAGGACACGTACTGCCCCGAGTGGCACGGTGATCCTGTCTTGGAAGTCATGTTGTTAGACAACGACGAGCCTACGAACTATGAGGAAGCGATGATGGGCCCGGATTCAGACAAATGTCTAGAGGTCATGTATTCCGAGATAGGATCCATGTATGATAACCAAGTATGGACTTTGGTAGACTTTCTCGATGACCGGCAAGCCATTGAGGATAAATGGATCTTTAAGAAGACAGACGCTGGTAGTAATGTCACTATCTGTAAAGCTCGACTTGTTGCAAAGGTTTTTTTTTGACAAGTTCAAGGAGTTGACTACGATGAGACTTTCTCACCCGTAGTGATGCTTAAGTCCGTCAGAATTATGTTAGCAATAGCTGCATTTTTTTATTATGAAATTTGGCAGATGGACGTCAAAACTATGTTCCTTAACGGTTTCCTTAAGGAAGAGTTGTATATGATGCAGCCAGAGGGTTTTGTCGATCCTAAAAATGCTGACAAAGTGTGCAAGCTCCAGTGTTCCATTTATGGGCTGGTGCAAGCATCTGGGAGTTGGAATCTTCGCTTTGATGAGGTGATCAAAGCGTATGGGTTTATACAAGTTTGGAGAAGCTTGTATTTACAAGAAAGTGAGTGGGAGCACTATAACATTTCTGATAAGTATATGTGGATGACATATTGTTGATTGGAAATGATGTAGAATTTCTGGAAAGCATAAATAGTTGTTTGAAAGGAGTTTTTCAAAGGAAGACCTGGGTAAAGCTGCTTACATATTGAGTATCAAGATCTATAGAGATAGATCAAGACGCTTGATAAGACTTTCATAGAGCACACACATTGACAGGATTTTGAAGGAGTTCAAAATGGACCAGTCAAAGAATGAGTTCTTGCACGGTGTGAAGTTGAGTAAGACTCAAATCTCGACCACAGCAGAAGAAAGAGAAAGGACGAAGGTCGCCCCCCTATACCTCAGCTATAGGCTCTATAATGTATGCCATGCTATGTACTCCACCTGATATGTGCCTTGCTATGAGTCCGACAAAGGGGGTATAAGAGTGATCCAAGAGTGGATCACTGGAGACAACGGTCAAAATTATCCTTAGGTACCTAAAGAGGACTAAGGAAATGTTTCTCGGTTATGGAGGTGATAAAGAGTTCGTCGTAAAAGATTACACCGATGCAAGCTTTGACACCAATCCGGATGACTCTGAGTAGCAAACCGGATATGTATAGTGGAGCAGTCATCTACAGTATGACATATAGATTTGCAAAGTACACACGGATCTGAATGTTGCAGAACCATTGACTAAAATCTCTCTCACAAGCAAAACATGATCAAACCCCAGAACTCATTGGGTGTGAATCACATGGCAATGTGAACTAGATTATTGACTCTAGTGCAAGTGGGAGACTGTTGGAAATATGCCCAAGAGGCAATAATAAATTGGTTATTATCATATTTCCTTGTTCATGATAATCGTTTATTATCCATACTAGAATTGTATTGATCGAAAACTCAGATACATGTGTGGATACATAGACAACACCGTTTCCCTAGTGAGCCTCTACTAGACTAGCTCGTTGATCAAAGATGGTTAAGGTTTCCTAACCATAGACATGAGTTGTCATTTGATAACGGGATCACATCATTAGGAGAATGATGTGATGGACGAGACCCAGACGTAGGCATAGCATTTGATCGTATCACTTAGTTTGTTGCTACTGCTTTCTTCATGTCAAGTATCTGTTCCTAAGACCATGAGATCATGAAACTCCCTGGCACCGGAGGAATGCCTTGTGTGTATCAAACGTCACTTCGTAACTGGATGATCATAAAGGTACTCTACAGGTATCTCCAAGGGTGTCGGTTGGGTTGGCATGGATCGAGACTGGGATTTGTCACTCCGTTTAACGGAGAGGTATCTCTGGGCCCTCTCAGTAATACAACATCACAAGAAGCTTGGAAGCAATGTGACTAAGGAGTTAGTCACGGGATCTTGTATTACAGAACGAGTAAAGAGACTTGTCGGTAACGAGATTGAACTAGGTATGGAGATACCGACGATCGAATGTCGGGCAAGTAACATACCGCTGGACAAAGGGAACTGCATACGGGATTGACTGAATCCATGACATCGTGGTTCGACCGATAAAGATCTTCATGGAATGTGTAGGAACCAATATGGGCATCCAGGTCCCACTATTGGTTATTGGCTGTAGAGGTGTCTCGGTCATGTCTACATGATTCTCGAACCCGTAGGGTCCGCACGCTTAACGTTCGATGACGATATAGTATTATTGGGTTATGTATGTTTGTGATGGAATGTTATTTGGAGTCCCGTATGAGATTCCAGACATGGCGAGGAGCTCCGGAATGGTCCGGAGGTAAAGATTTATATATGGAAAGTTGTTTTCAAGGTTCCGGAAAAAGTTTTAGTTTTTTCGGTATTGCACTGGTAAGCTTCCACAAGGTTCCAGAAACTTTCGGAGGAGTTCGGAAGTCCACCAAGGATTCCACCACGTCCCAAGGGCCAGCATGGGCTAAGGGGAGGCGCCTAGGCCTTATTTGGCCAGGTGCACAAGTCCCCGCGCGGCGTGCCAGGGTGCCGCCCGGCTTGGCCAACCAGCGGCCTCACACGCACGAGCGCCAGGGCCTCGCCCCCCTCAAGGCCCATGTGGCTTGGGAGAGGTGGAAAGTCCACATGTTTATGGAAAAGGAGGGAATTAGACTAGGAGTCCAACTCCTCTCCCTTGGTTGCGCCCCTAGGGCTTGGAGGGCTTGGCTCCTCCCTCTCTCGTTACTCCGTTTTCTCCTCAGATCGCATCTACGATAGCGCTTGGCGAAGCCCTGTCGGTATTGCTCCACCATCATTTCCACCATGCCATCGTGCTGGTTGAGATCCCATCTACTTCTCCTCCCTCTCTTGCTAGATCAAGAAGGAGGAGACGTCATCGAGCCACACGTGTGTTGAACGTGGAGGTGTCGTCCGTTCGGCGCTGGATCAGATTGGATCGCAATTGGATCGTGAAGAGTACGATTACATCAACCGCGTAATATACGCTTCCGCTTAACGGTCTACGAGGGTACGTACACACACTCTCCCCTCTCGTTGCTATGCATCTCCATAGAATAGATATTGGGTGTACGTAGGAAATTTTTTGTTTCCCATGCAACATTCCCCAACTGCACATGGTTGGGGGTGGCATGCGGCTAGTGGAGCGTTGAGATAGTTCAGATTTTCATTACTTTGTGAGCCTGCAAACCTTGTTTCTTGTTTTTCAATTTTAGACTTTCCCTTCAAACGCCATGAGACAAGTCCGGGATATGATGGTAGATGATGCACCCACCTCCAACAAGAGATCAAACTCTTATGATTTCAGGTAGGAAACTGCCATGGTTATTATTTTACTCTCTAGATGTTGCACAAATGCTTGAACAATTTCATCCCCTTGTAGATTCTCATTTTAGTGGTTGCAAGTGTTGATGAAAATGCAGGAAACCTATCACCGTGATCTTAAATTGGGCTGCACCCTCTTGTATGAGAGTCCAACAACTCGAGTGAAAATTTGCAACTTTGGTTACTCAAATGCGCAAATAGTTACTGTATCATGGATTGCTAGAATTGACCTTTCCCTTTTTGTGAGAAGTTAGCCTAGGGACCCGGTGTGAGTGTGTTGGTGCCCATATGATGGATGTTCGCATCATCGTTGGACTCTTGTAAATTGTTTTGCTCCCTTTTATAAAATTAAGGTGTGCCTTGGGCACACTCTCAAAAAAAAATATCCATATCATATATGGTTATCTAGTTCTTGCTTTCCATACACTCCTTTAGCTAAGCATCATCATATTTTTGCCGCTTTAAGACATGGAATTCATTGAAGGGTGCACAACTTTGAATGCAAGATGAGCAAGGACACTGACTATTATCACACAATAGCTTTATTTGTTTTGTTGTTCTTAACTAGAATATCCTTAATGCTAATAAAATTTAGATGACACCTTAACCCCCAAGTCATGTTTCTTGCAGTGTAATTTTTTTAAAACTTCCTTAACTTTAATCATATAGGTCTACAGTAGTCACTTCTTCAAAATTAAAGTAGCCTGTTTATGAGAGATATAAAACAATCCAGTTCTCTGCCCATGAATAATGCGGGAAAATTCAAATTGTTTGATGGAAAAATCAACACACTTTAAAAAGTAAAGGTTGGTATTTTTGAAAAGGAAGATTCTCTGACATGCATTTAAATTCTAAGTTGTCATACTTTGCCTTCACCTGCAAAATAACACTACTTGTAGATGTACTCTGCCTTGACCTACACAATAACATTGCCTTGATGTACTATGGCATCCCTGACCACTTGAGTTCAGCTAGCATCTTCGCTCATGAGATCACTATAAGCTTGTGCAGCCTGCTCAAGTTTCACCATTTGTGGCACATGTGTTTAGTTTTTCTCTGGTTGTTTATATTGGAGTGACTGAATTATGGTAGGTGCAATGGGACTAATGAATTTACTTTACAAATTGTTGTTGATGCATTTTTCTATACAAGTCAGGACGGTAGGAAGAATTATGTGAAAGGAAGAACTCTGAAATGGAGATCCTATAGCAAATTATAGAAGGTACTCCTCTCCGTCGCATAATATAAGACGTTATACATCCCATATACTCCAGTGAAGAAGACATCACACGTCGGTCAAGAAGAAGAAGAATCTAGGAACACTAGGAACCAAGAGAATTTGCTGTTGAAAGGACGTGGATGTCGCCTAGAGGGGGGGGGGGTGAATAGGCGCTTTAAAATAATTACTGTTTAGGCTTGAACAAATGCGGAATAAAACTAACGTTTAATATGTCAAACACAAAACCTAAAACAACTAGGCTCACCTATGTGCACCAACAACTTATGCTAAGCAAGATAAACAACTAAGTGATAGCAAGATATATAGCATGAAACAATATGGCTATCACAAAGTAAAGTACATAAGTAAAGGGCTCGGGTAAGAGATAACCGAGGCACACGGAGATGATTTTGTATCCCGAAGTTCACACCCTTGCGGATGCTAATCTCCGTTTGGAGCGGTGTGGAGGAACAATGCTCCCCGAGATGCCACTAAGGCCACCGTAATCTCCTCACGCCCTCGCACAATGCAAGATGCCGTGATTCCACTAAGGGACCCTTGAGGGCGGTCACCGAACCCGTACAAATGGCAACCCTTGGGGCGGTCACCGGAACCCGTACAAATTGCTCGGGGCAATCTCCACAACCTAATTGGAGACCCCGACGCTTGCCCGGAGCTTTACACCACAATGATTGAGCTCCGAGGCACCACCAATCGTCTAGGGCGCCAAGGCATCCAAGAGGAACAAGCTCTAGGGTGCTCAAACACCCAAGAGTAATAAGCTACTCAAACTTCACTTCCATGTGTCACCGTGGAGAACTCAAACCTATGCACCAAATGCAATGGCAAGGGCACACGGAGTGCCCAAGTCCTTCTCTCCCAAATCCCACCACAACAACTAATGTTGTGGAAGAAAATGAGAGGAAGAACGAAGAAGAACACGAAGAACTCCAAGATCTAGATCCAAGGGGTTCCCCTCACAGAGAGGAGAAAGTGATTGGTGGAAATGTGGATCTAGATCTCCTCTCTCTTTTCCCTCAAGAACTAGCAAGAATCATTGGAGGGATTGAGAGTTAGCAAGCTCGAAGAAGGTCAACAATGGGGGGCAAACTCAAGCTAAAAAGGACGGGAACCATTGGGGAAGAAGACCCCCTTAAATAGGTTCCCCCAAATCCAACCGTTATGCACTCAGCCCGTGCATAAGCGGTAGTACCACTCAGGTGAGCGGTACTTCCGCTGGTACGGAAGTATCAAACCATAGCGTGCAACAGAGGAGCTCAAAGGAGGCGGTAGAGCCGCCGAAGCGGTACTACTACTTCCTCCAGCGGTACTTCCGCCCGGAGCGGTACTACCGCCCTCTACTACCAAGCGGTACCACGCAGAAAACCAACCTATCCAGAGAGCAAAATATAAGCGGAAGTACCGCTCAAGCGGTACTACCGCCTGATCAGACAAAAACAGCTCTGGCACTAAAACAACCATAACTTTCGCATACGAGCTCCGAATTGAGCAAACTCAAGCTTGTTGGTTATCTTAAGTAGAGGCAGTATAAAAATGCCAATGATATAGAGATGTGAAACCTCTATGAATGAAGAACCGACAAAAACTCCAACATCGAAAACATCATAGAAGATGCATATGGACTCCGTTTTCGATGAACTTGAGCTTGTCATGAAGCAGACCATAAGCTCAAGAACTCACATAGAGAAAAGCCAACCAAGAACCAAGAAAGATGATGATGCCAAGAATGCAATGGTTTGAGCTCTCAACGAACGATGCGATCAAGCTACTCACTTGAGAGCCCCCCTTGATAGTACGACTATCGATCCTATAACCCGGTCTCCCAACTACCACCATGAGACCGGTAAAATAGAAAACCCTATCAAGGTCAAACCTTTGCCTTGCGCATAATCCACTTGAGCTAGATGATGACGATCTTGTCCTCCTCAAGATGGACCACCTTTCTTGATTGCGCCGGCTCGATGAAGACTAGTAGATTGCTCCCCCATATTCCACTATGGGTGAGCCACTCTTCGGAACATCTTCACAAGTCCATTGTCACCACAATGAATGGCAAGATTCAAGCATGATCTCTTCATGATGCTCCACTTGAACTAGCACACCGCAAACTTGATGATGATCTTCACTTGATGTCATCCTCCATGGGTTGTATGGGATCTTCCTCTTGACGCAATCCCATGGACACATACCTAACCCCACATAGAACTCTCACGTAGACCATGGGTTAGTACACAAAGTGTAATGAACAATGCTTACCATACCATGGGATCACTTGATCCCTCTCGGTACATCTTGTACGCTTTGTATGTTGATCAACTTGATTCACTCTTTGACCTAGTCTTGATCAACCTTGTATCTTATCTTCTCTCTTCATAAAGATGATGTCTTGAAGGTAAACATGAATGCTCACAGAATCTTCTTCTTCAAGACATGCTTGCAATAAGCTCAACTCTCACATGACCAATCTTTGGATAAAACCTTGAATACCACCTTGGTCACCATATAAGCTCCTTGAACCAACAGATGGACTTCAAGAAGTGCCTATGGACAAATCCTTCGAATATAACTCAAGGCAACCATTAGTCCATAGGGATTGTCATCAATTATCAAAACCACACATGGAGAAATGTGCTCTTACAACGGTTCACAAGCCAGCTCTAGGAACCAAGAGAAATATGCTTCATTGGCTTGGGGGATGAATATGCTTACTTGTAGGACCATGCTTGTGTGCGCGCGAGTGTGTGTGTTGACACTCACTGTAGTGTTGACACTCTACTCACCTGCGCGGCCATGCTTGGATCAGTATTGCACGCATCCCACCATGGCATCGCTCTGCATGCCAAGGGAGGTGCATGGCATCGTTGGACAGGGTACGGGTTCTCACCGGTGATGAAAGGACAAACAAGAGCGTAGGGGTGTTGATGCTAGTTATCATGGTGATGGTGAAAATGACATGATAGTGGCATCGATGAATCGCTGATGTGGTTGAGTACAATTTGTAGCTGGTTAGGAGGAAAAACGAGAAGAGTTGGGGGCAACTAAAGCCGAACAAGTATTACTGGAGCTACCTTCACATTGCCTGAAGCCTAAATTATAGAGGGTCTACTCATTCATTCGTTGTCTTGATTTTGTGATTGTTCAACAAGTTTACTGGATTATCTTTTTATGGTAAAGCCTTCCCTTTTTTTGTCTTTGAACACAAGTTGCATTGCATTATGAAATGAGTATACATTTTATTTTTTATGCGATCAATGAAATTTTCACAATACTATGTATGATCTAAACAATGGATAGAAATCAATTTTAGTTGACATAATATTTGAAGTTATGGCGAAACTATAAAACATCCAATATAGTTTATAAGTTTGTCTGGTTATTTTCATTTATATTAGTCAAGACGTGTGTTACACGTGCATCCTTACTAGTGGACTATAGAAAACGCAAAGGGCATAGGTCATATAGGACGCATTTGGTAGGCTGCATTAGGTCGGGCCAGGCCCGCACGGGATGAAAATGGGATGTTTGGATGCATGTGTTTACTGTTTGGCCCGCATAGCACGAACCTCAAAGCACCCTTTAGCCAGGACCGCTAGGAATGGTCGAATCGGCCGTTTCTAGCGAGCCAGGCCTTAGCGATGCAAGAGAGGAGAACGTCGTGCCGCACCGCGCAGGGGAGGGAGATGGCGGGAGCGATGTCGCATCTCCAAAAAAGCGGCGGGACGAATTCGAGTCACCGCCCGCCGATTCGGTCGCCCTATATATCGAGGGTGACCGCCGCGGCAAAACTCCCGCCACCATTTCCCCCCTCTCGAGCTTTCCCTTCGGCACTGATCCACTTCGACGACGAGGTAAGCGGCGCAAGTACTCCGGCAACCGGTTGACTACGGCGGCGGGTCGACTACTCCTCCTCTCCGACGTGCCAGGCACCTCCTCCGCGGTCGTTTCGATGGCGTTTGTAAGTTCAATCACCACCTCCTATCTACTAGTTCTAGCTAGATCTGTCCATGTGCTAGGGTTAGGTCGTCCGATCTGTTTGACCGTGATGTTGTAGTAGCTAGTTGTGATGGATTTGGAGCATGCTAGGGGTTGTTTCCATGTGGGCAAGTTTTGGTAGCTAGTTGTCATGGATGGATCAGTGGTATGCTAGTGTGCAAGTGTTGAACAAGATCATTCATGTGTCCATGATTAGTGGTCTGTTGTCCATGATTAGTGCTCTGTTATGTTGTGTTGAGCTGTGGTATGCTTGTGTTGTCTTCAACTAGATCAGCCATGTGTGCATGTGTTACTGCTAGTTCGATCTGTCCATGTTGTACTGCTAGTTCCTACTATCCATGTGTAGTGTCTTGTGGTGTTGATGGCGCTTACGTTTGTAGGACATGACCACACAAATGCAAGAGTTTAGTCAGGCCCTCGTGATGTCTGAGATCCAGATCCCAGCGTCGTATGTCGAGGACTCCCAACCTCCTATGGAACAGATGTCTCCTGATTCAAATGTTTTCGAGGTGTCGCCTACGGTTCCTCCATTTGTGCTGGCTCAACCCAATGTTGTTACTCATGCTGCTGCTCAAAAGGCACCCGCAAAGGAGAAGAAGGATGGCAGGAGGAACATCATGAAATGGCAGCCGTTCCTCTCCACTTTTGTGCTTAACAAGATGTGTGAGATCATAGCTAGTGGGGTGAGGACTGACAAAGGCTTCAAGGAGGTGCACTTGAACCTTGTTGCAAAGCAGGTGTTCGACTTCTGTGGACAGGAGGTCACCTCGACCTAGGTGTACAACCACCTGAGGAAGTGGAGAGCGAGGTGGATCACCGCGTCCAAGCTTAGAGACCTCAACAATGCTTCATGGGATGAGGACACCTGCTCGATCCTTTTGGAGGCAGAGCACTACTAGGCCATGTCGCGGTTAGCTCACAAACCATGCCATTCTAACAAACCAGCAGTTTAAGCCTATGAACCATTGCCATACTAACTAACCTCTCTGCCCTGTTTCTTCTTAGGCTCACCCCAAGGACGCAGAGTTCCTCAACACCCCTATCCAGATCTACCACCAGATGCAGCAGATCTTCTCCTTCGGACTGGCAACCGGCAAGCATGCCATGGGCTCTGGTCAGGCACTGGGCTCGCCGATGCCGGAGTATCCAGACACCCAGGAGTATCCAGACACCATCAACGTTGATACTCCTGAGAAGGATGTTGAGCACGTTCCTGTGTTCGATAGGAAGAGGAAGCGGGCATGCTTCATGGAGGAGGAGCTGAGCGTCTTCAGCAGCATGACTGAGGCAGTGAAGGAGGTGCCCACCGCCATCAGGGAGAGCAAGAGTGTGGACGTCCACCGTGAGCTCTACAGCGTCGTCATGGAGCAGATTGGCTTCAGCCCAGAGGCTCTCATGGTGGCTCTCAGCCACCTGCTGGACAACAAAGCCCAGGGTGTTGGGTTTGTTGCCATGGGAGCAGCCCACAGGGTGCTCTGGCTGAGGACCTGGCTGGGCAAGCACTACTACCGGTGCTGCTTCTGCTGGTGGCGACGGCTTGCATGATCCTTCATGGCGATGGCGACAAGGACGACGATGACGATGACGACGTATATTTTGTGTAGTTAGGGCTTGAAAACAATCTTATGGTCTGTATATTTTGGTGAGGTGGTATATACTAACCCCTCACGGTGATCACGAACTTCCGGTGGTAGGATTATACCCTCTTTTGGATGTGGTGGTAGGATGACACCAAAGTAGTGCTAGGTTGAACTTGCGATGATCATGCATGCTTACTAATGCTCTTGTGATCCATTGGTTGCTCCTAGAGTTCTTCATTGCTTGTTGTTTGTGTGTTCCAATGTTTGTTGCTTGAACTTATTGCTCGTTTGCACTGCCAGGGCAAGTGGTATGTGGTGTTCGAAGGTAGGGTTCTAGGGGTTTATAGTTCATGGGAAGCTTGCAACAAACAAGTTTCAGGGTACGGTGACAGCAACCACAGAGGAGGGTTTAAGACTAGGCAGGCGACAGAAGATGCTTACTCCAAGTATGTGCGAGAGCATTCATGCAGCAAGGTTGAGGTTGGCAAGGTGGATCGACCGTTAGGGCTAAAGAACTTCATCATCTTCCTCCAGTTCATCGCCATAGCAGTGCTGTGGCGTTGGTGTGCTCGCTGTGAATGTGTGTAAGGTGTAGTAGTATTGGTAAACTCACTAAGTAGGGTACAAGGTGAGCACAACTCTATGCTCGTATGTAACCAAACAACGTGCACTCATGTGAGCACATATAATGCGAGCAACCAAACGCGGTGCATAGAGGCGTCGCTACGATACAAGGAGAGGACATGAAGAACGCGGTGCATAGAGGCGTCGCTACAATACAAGGAGAGGACATGCAGGCAACCAATCAACATGCAAATGTTGGTTTTTTGCCTGCATATGCTCAACTAGGCCCAACTAGGACAAGTATGCAAAAGGGCCAAAAACGATGCAGGTAACTAAACACGCCCATAGTCAGCTCTGGACCATGACAGATGCAACCAAAGAACTTGTATGAATAACTATATGAGTAAGAGACAAACTTGAATGGTTTCAAGTGATGCCTAATTGACTTACCTATGTCAGACAAAGCAAATAATTGCATTAATTTTGTTAAAGGAACATGGTAAGCCTTTAAGATAAACTAAAATAAAAGGAGATGAGTATTCAACGGAAACACTGAACAACTTTGAAAAGGCAGTCCATTACCAAATTTTAAGTTGGATCTGAAAGCATTTAAATAAGGGATTTTTATTTCTGTGCCCCTGGTTCCTTAGTTGTACTCATTCATCCCCACGCTCTTAACTTTTGCTCACTTTTCCCCACTCCCTTGCCCGAAACCCTCAGAACAGGTTACAACGGACGTTGCCGTCGGGTCAATGCCTCTGACCGTTAATTCTGACGAGTGGGGCCACTCCCGCGCATGCAACTCACCGCGGTCGTGGGGTAACACGTGTCCATGGGACATGTCCGAAACGTCCCATCGTATAAAGAGGAGGAACCACCTCCCGGCGCATCGCCCCTACCATTTCCCCCAAATCCCCTCCCTACCGCATCGTCTTCCTCTCTCCCACCGCGTCGTCTCGCTTTCCTCCACTGCCTCCACCGCACCGTCTCGCTCTCCCCCACCGCAACCTCTTCCTCACCTTCATCGCCTCCATCTGTCCGATGGCGGACGCTCGTGGCGACGCCGGAGCAGCGGCCGGAGATCTAGTAGTGGAGCTGCAGGGTGCGGTGACCGCGGATGAAGTGAAGGACGTTGGCGGCGTCCACAGCGGTGCGGGGAAACTCGCAACCGCTGCAGATGTGGAGAAGGAGGTGGCGGGCTCCGCCTCAGCGCTGCCGGAGCTAAAGCTGACGGCGTCGAGCGGCGCAGTCCATCCCGATGCGCATCCTGGCGAGGAGCAGGAGGTATTTGCACTTGCTTGTTAGTTCCAATATTTAGCTTGTAGAGTTAGTTGCATTGGTTAGATTATGATTCGTACGGTAGTACAGATGGTTAGAGTAGTTGGTTTGACGGATGGGCCGGGGTTTTCTGTATGGGGGGGGATTGGGGTTTTTGTACTAGGTTTTTTTGGATTACATTCTTTGCAAAAATGCTAGATATATCTGTATGAGAGATAGGGATCTCTGTGCTTCAATGCTACACAGATGTATGCTTATTAGATTTTGTTTTTAATGCTACACAGATTGGCTTTTTTAATGCTACAAACATGTATGCTTATTAGATTGAGTCCCTATTAGATTTGTTTTTGAATGCTACGCAGATTGGGGTTTTGAATGTCATATGCCCAAATGGAATCCATTGATTAAGAAGTTATTTGATTCATTAGTATATAAATTTGTCCACAATATGTAGTTATATTAGCTCTGTTGTTCAATGTGTGTGCATGACAATGGAAAATGCAAATAGGATCATAGTATATTAGCCCTATGATCAATGTGTCATGTGTGCATATCTAAATTTTCAATTGGCTTCTGTATTTACTAGTGATGGATGTAATTGTATATTCAGGAGGATGATGGTTGGGGGAAAAAGAGGAAGCTGGACCTTACTGGGTTCAAGGACCCATACGATCCAGGGTATAGTGACGACGAAGAGTATGAGGTAAGCCTACTTGAAATTTAGATTGTTCATTTAGTTCCTTTGACATGGTGTATATGAATCTATAATGTATTAATGTAATTCATTCGTGTGTGCAGTATGTCTCTGGAGAAGATGTGGATGTGGACGACGCAACTTCGCGTCCTTCAAAGCGAAGGAAGAGGAGAAGATCAGGGCCAAGGGAGATGGTTACTACTACAAAAGCAAGACCAACACTTGGCGCTGCCCCTACTGCACCACCAAGCCAAAGCCAAAGTCCGGCCGCTTCGCTCACCTTCTAGCTCATGCAGAAGATGTAGCCATCCACGGCGATGACTACAAGATCAGGGGGCAGCATGGTGCCCTCGCGAAAGTCCTGACTCCCCTTCCCAAGTGATGTGATGATGTGATGATGTGTTTTACTTACTTTTGGTTGTTTGGTGAACTTTGTGTGTGAACTATCTATGGATGGTATGGTACTATGATGGTATGGCTATCTATATTGGGTATTTGTGTGTTTTTAAATTTGTATGCTATGATTTGTTTCAGTGTTTATTTTCGGAGTTTAGGTGCTGCAATGACCACACATGCTATGATGGTATGGCTATCTATATAGTCCATCATTTTATCAAATATTCCAATAACAGAGCAAAAAACAACATTCGACAGGACAGTATAAATTCAAAAAAATGCAAATTTTTTTTGAGGTGATTTAGAGGAGGTCAAAGAAATTTGAATTTGAGAAATGTGCTCCAAATGAGCTCCCAGGCTAAGGTAAACAACCCCATTTGTAATCAAGTTTTTTTGGACCTACTCTAAATGAGCCAAATGTTTTTTATTAACACCTATTCAATCTATATAGTGTAGATTCGAAGTCTCACTATTTTTTGAATTAATCTTCATATTTTTACATTTCTTTTGAAAAAATATGCTTTAATATAAAAACTATTAAAAAACACGTTTCAAATATGAAAATGGAAAACTAAGTTCAGATCCTTCTTATTCACTTTGAAATAAAGCTTTGGTGATTTTTTTGATTTTTTAAAAATTTTCAAAAATAGAAGGTAACCCTACCTCCTCTCCTTGAACTCTATGAAATGTTGTACGTGATAGCTCATATGTGTGAAGGTTTTTTCATGAAAATGACCATAGACCAAGTTTATGATTTTTTGGTTGGTAACATGTCACATAAGACAACATTGTGCGCAGGTTTTATATTTTTTTGATTTTTTTAAATTAATGGAGCTCATTTGACCTCGATCGTGCCAGCTAGGTTTTTTTTTGAAAATGTCCGTATACCAAGTTTAATATTTTTCCTAGTTAGTGTGTCTTATAAAACGACGAACGACGAAGGTTTCATATTTTTTCGATTTTTTTTAAATTAGTTATGCTCAGTCAAAGCCTTGGAAACCCCGTTGACCAGCTCGAAACCCTTCTAAACCCCTCCTAACCCTAGCTCCAAACGTCAGCCGTCCGATCATATGGACGACTCCGCATCGTTGGATCGTGGGGCGATCCGCGAGAGGCGATCCTATTGGTTGTGCTCGGCTGCTCGCCCTCCATTGACTCCGCGAAAAAAAACGTAGTTATTGGGCCCAAAAGGAAACCAAGCACTGGTTGGGCCCTCAAATTGCGTCGTTTTTTTGCATCGTTTGCTCTGTTTTTAGTGAACGTGCTGGCTCTGTTTTTTTGCATCGTTTGAAATTACACAACAATTGACATTGCCTAGAAAATTTAGTTCTTTTTGTTCAATACAAATGCAAAATGACCAAATTTATAAGGGCCGAAGTTATTTTTATCATGCAAAATGGCCACAAACTATTCAAAAATTGTCTCTTTTTGTTCATATAATATATATGACCACGGATTCCCACGCGTGTAATTAGCTTCTTTTTCTTCTTCTTTTCAAACCACAGTTTCCCACGCGTGTACACTCCCGACGCCGCGGTGGGTGTGAAAACGGGCCACTTCACATTTGACCCCGTTATTGCCACGGCGAAATAACACGTAGCACTACGGCTATTTAAGCCACCCTCTGCCTCTGCCATCCCTCATCCATCTCCCATCCTCTGCCATCTGCCCTTCTTGCTCTTCGACCCCTTCTCCTTCTTCTGCACATCCCTCAGCCATGCAGTACACCGGACCAACCTACCGCTTCCCACCCACCGTACCGGAGAGGCTCCACCCTACCGGCGTGTACGTTGTGCGCACACTACGTGTGTGGGCGATATCAAGGTGGAGGACTGTGACGCCCCCGATCTCGACTGTACGCTAATCAATCACACAATGCATACGACCAAGATTAGGGACTCACTGATCGATATCACAACACAACACTAGACACAAATTAAAGTCATACAGCTTCATATTACAAGCCAGGGGCCTCGAGGGCTCGAATACAAAGCTCGACAAGCACGAGTCAGCGGAAGCAAATAATATCTGAGTACAGACATAAGTTAAACAAGTTCTGCCTTAAGAAGGCTAGCACAAACATAAGCAGCGGATCGAAAGAGGCGAGGCCTCCTGCATGGGAACCTCCTAACTACTCCTGAGCGTCGGGGGCAGCCTCCACGTAGTAGTAGGCTCCAGCGGTGGTGTAGTAGTCGTCTCCGGCGTACTCCATCTCCTGGGCTCCATCGTCTGAACGCAGAATCGTATCGAGGGGAAAAGAGAATGCAAAGCAGCGGTGAATACTCATCCAAAGTACTCGCAAGACTGACATCAGAACTATGCTAAGTATGCATCATTATCAAGGGGAGAGGTTATATCTGGACTGACTGCAGAAAGCAAGAATAGGGAGAAGGCCTAGTCCTATCGAAGACTAGCATCTTCAGCATCTTGCAGCATTAGAAGAGAGTAGACTGGTATCTTATATATAGTCATATTATTGTAGCAATTTTATTAAGTAACAACGCCCAGAGATTCTTCCCCGACTCCCTGCGAGGAAGCAATCTCGGAGCCACAATTCATTTCAAATTTAAATCACAATTATAGTTGTATAAGGTCAAGGCACAACTCCAAGTCGTCCTGTTACCGTGGACACGGCTATTCGAATAGTTTATTCATCCTTGCAGGGGTGCACCGCATTTCCAACACGCCTGATCACCTCCGGCCGGACACACTTTCCTGGGTCATGCCCGGCCTCGGGATAGCAGCACGTCGTCGCCCCACCTAGGCTCAACGAAGAGGCCAGCCCGCCGGTCTAAATCCTAAGCGCGCAGGTTCGTGGGCCCACTTGCCCTTGCGCTCCTGCACGATGCGTGGGCGGCCGGAAACAGACCTAGTACACTCCAGTCCAAGAGCTGCACCGTCCAGTCCAATCCGGCGCGCGCCGCTCCATTGCTGACGTCCGAAGTGCTTCGGCTGATACAACGACGCTGAGTACCCATAACTTCTCCCACGCGATGGTTTGGTGCGTAAAAAGGCCAACGACCCAACTCAGATCAAATACCCAACCCATTAGCATTTTATTAATGCGGGGCAATCGCGACCCATAAAGTGCGGTCCGTCGCCCCGTCTCGAGGATGTGTGGCAAAGGCCTCTCTCGCCAGTCCACGCCTCATCACCATCAAACCGTGGGTACCCCTCAGGGCCGACCCATCACCAACATGTTTCAGTAACCCGGTCATAGTAACTATGTGTATAAAACATCAAGGCGGAACCTGAGGAATCACCCTCAAGGGGCCCCGCTCGATGAAACCGTCAAGGTGGACTTAGAGGAATCACCCTCAAGGGTCCCACACTTGAGGGGTTGCACGACAGAGTCATCGTCGGGAGTGGTGAAGGAGGAATCACCCTCGATAACCACGACCGACTAGCTGTACTACAGAGCTAGCATCATGAGTACTTCACGAGGTGTCACCCTCGGTACTCGATAGTAGCGCTGCAGAGTCGTACAACTAAGGGGGGTGCGGTGATGTGAGGGGCCTAGCTCGTCGGTCGGTTGACCGAGTCTTCGAGTCTTCGGGGCGTCGAGTCGTCGATGAAGAAGCCGGGGCAACTAGGACTAAGGGGTCACTGGGGATTCATTGATCAACCTATACTAAGCAGTTGGTATGATTGCAGGTATAGTAACAGTTTATCAAAAACAGGCTATGCATCAGAATAGGAGCTAGCTAATACAGTAGCAAAAACCTAATGCAAGAATGAGAGGGAAAGGAATGGGCGATATCGGAATGCTCAAGGGGGGGTTGCTTGCCTTGCTGCTCTGCTGAAAAAGGCTGGTCGTCAGGGGCGTAGTCGTACTCGGCAGCAGCGTTAGTCTCGGAGGCTACCGGAGAGAAGAGGGGGAAGAAACAATAAATATAAGCAACCAAATGCAACACGATGCATGACATGGCAATTCGCAGTGCTAGGGGTACTCTAACGTAGTACTACACGTATCAGACGGAGCGGGAGAATATCTGACGATATTTCCCGGGTCTTTGGATTTATCGGACAGACGATCCGGAGGGGAAAGTTCCATGTTCATTATGCTAGGAGCATGTGACAGATGAATGGATGGCATATTTGTATTAGTGGGATTTTTCTGATCAACTTTCATGTATAAAGTTTTTTCATCCGAGCTACATATTATTTTCTATGATTTTTCAAAGATTTAATCATTTCTGGAATTATTCTATTTATTTAAATCAACATTATCCAGAACAGTGTAGAGTGACGTCAGCATGAGGTCAGCATTGCATCAGCAGTTAACAGTGGGGCTGACCAGGTTAAACCTGACCAGTGGGTCCCACATGTCATAGACTCAGCTTTATTTCAGGTTTTTAATTAAACTAAACAGATTAATTAACAGGTGGGGTCCATTTGTCAGTGAGTCATTAGGTTAACTTAATTATTTTTATTAATCTAATTACTAATTAGAAATCTGACAGGGGGTGGCCCACATGTCATACATAGGGGGGAACAGTAACCACGTTGACCGTGGTCAACGCGGTCAACTGAGGCGTTGGGGCCCAGTGGCAGCCTCACTGGGGGTGGCCCCAGCCAGGCCACGTCGGCGGCGGCCGGCGACTCAACGCCGGCGACGCCAAAACGCGGCGGAGGGCACGGGCGAGCTTCGGGTTTCGCCCACAGGGCATCTCCGGGGCTGCGGTTGAGCTCGTTCGAACGGGGACGCGACGGCGGTTCGAACGGTGGTGGTGGCGGCGCCGGAGGTGGCCGGAACGGTCGCCGGCGACGACGTCGGGCGGCGACGGCTTCGGGCGTGCAACGGGATGGGGGCTACGGCGTGCTAACGGGCAAACGGAGCGGCTGGGGAGCCTCTACGCGACGCGGCGAGCGCGATGGTGGTACGCACGGGACCCAAAGTCGCCGTGGCTATGCCGGCGACGAGCTCAGGCGGAGGAGCGTTCGGGCGCGCGTCGTGGACGGCGCTAGGAGACACGAGCGGGGGCATGCGTGTGGGCGTTGTGCTCCTGGGAGCACCAGGAGCACGGTGCTGCTCTCTGGCGAGCGTGACGGTGACGGTGGCGACGACCACAAGCTCGTCGGCGGCAGCACGCTTCGGGCTCCGACGGAGCAACTAGCTAGGGGGCGCAGGCGAGCTTATCTACAAGGGGGAAGAGGAGCTGGAGCTCACCGGGACCTACAGGTGTGCAACGGTGGGCTCGGGGAAGGGCGACGGCGGCGAATCGAGGCGGCGGAGCTACGGGCGTCCGAGGAGGAAGAAGAGTCGATGGCGACGGCGCAGAGCTCCAGGGGCTTGGTCCAGCGGTCGAGGAGGATGGGCTCGTCGCAGCGGAGCTTCTGGACAGGCTACGGAGGCAGGGGAGTGGCTACGGCCGCGGCTAGCCGGCGTCCATGGCGGCGGTTGCGCTCGGGAAGGAAGGGGGCAAGCGAGGGAGAGGGGGAGAGGCGATCCAGACGGTTCCAGGGGGTCGCGGGGTCTCCCTCTTATCCATCCACGGCGGCAGGGGCAAAAGATCGGGCGCGAGGGGGCCCCGGGCGGGCGCGCGCTCTCCCTGATCGACAGCGTGCAGGAGAGAGGCGGGAGGTGGGAGACGACGGCGCTGGCGGGCTGGGCCGCCACTGTAGCCATGGGCTTAAGTGCACAGGAGTCCTTTTCCTTTTTCCTTTCTTTTTCTTTTCTGTTTCCTCCACAACTCCTTTTCCATTTTATTTTTGCATTAATTCTCCATAGCAAAAATGTGAGACATGGCCCAATAAATTCCTTGCACTATTCCACATGGCCACATACACTTTGGGCATTTTTGGAAATTGTTTGCAATTTCAAATTTAATTTAATAGCAGTTTTAATTGCTTTTAGCTTCTGTTTAGGAGTGTGGGGTCCACACCAACATCAAGGTGATGTTGTTTTCCTCAACAACCTTTGTTTTGTGATTTTTCACAAGTGTGCAACATTTTTCCCTTGCTGTTTGCAAAATATTATTTTATCACAATAAAATTCAATGCCCTTTTAAAGGGGAATTTGAAATGAGATATGATTTTCAACTTGATCATATCCTATTTAGCAAAATGATTAGGCAATGATCATGGTCATCACTGTGCTTAATTACAATGATCACTGTAGCACAAAACCAGGGTGTCACAATTCTCCCCTACTAACAAGAATTCTCGTCCCGAGAATTAAGAAGTAGAAGGAAAGAGCCCGGGGTATTCGGCACGAAGATGATCTTCGCGTTCCCAAGTGGCTTCATCTTCAGAATGATTTGCCCACTGCACTTTGAAGAACTTGGTAACCTTCTGACGAGTCCGACGTTCAGTTTCATCAAGAATGCGGACTGGTTGCTCCTTGTAAGAAAGGTCTTGTTGTAGTTCCAGCATTTCATGGTCCACTGCTCGGATAGGATCCTTGAAGCAGCGGCGAAGTTGTGACACATGGAACACGTCGTGAACCTGAGAAAGGTTTGACGGTAACTCCAATTGATATGCCACTTTACCACGCCTTTCGAGAATAGTGAAAGGACCAATATATCGAGGAGCCAGCTTGCCCTTGATCCCGAAACGGTGTGTACCTCTCATTGGCATGACTCGAAGATAAGCCTTCTCGCCAGGTTGATAGACCATATCTTTGTGATGACGGTCATACTGACTCTT
The DNA here is from genome assembly GCA_039707655.1 of Elymus sibiricus. Classification (NCBI taxonomy): domain Eukaryota; kingdom Viridiplantae; phylum Streptophyta; class Magnoliopsida; order Poales; family Poaceae; genus Elymus; species Elymus sibiricus. The sequence goes on from CM077671.1 coordinate 443,041,924, forward strand.
CTGACGAGACTGAGCAGCCTTCAGATTTGCATGAATAATGCGGACTTGATCTTCAGCATGTTGAATAATATCCGGACCGATAAGTGTACGTTCCCCAGTTTCTGACCAATTCAGAGGAGTTCGACACTTACGTCCATATAATACTTCAAAGGGAGCCATCTTCAAACTAGCTTGATAGCTATTGTTGTAGGAGAACTCAGCATACGGGAGAGATTCCTCCCATTTCTTGCCGAAAGAAATGACACAAGCTCGAAGCATGTCTTCGAGAATCTGATTGACTCTTTCAACTTGACCCTGGGATTGAGGGTGAAAAGTGGTGCTGAATGACAAATGAGTTCCCATAGCTTCCTGGAAACTTGCCCAGAATCTTGAAGTAAATAAGCTGCCACGGTCCGAACTGATAACCAGTGGAATACCGTGAAGTGAAACAATTCTGGACATGTAGAGAGTTGCCAGCTGACTAGCAGTGATCGTTTCTTTGACGGCTAGAAAATGTGCAACTTTGGACAGTTGGTCAATGACGACAAGAATAGCATCATTACCTTTCTGTGATCTGGGAAAACCAGTAATGAAGTCCATTTCAACATGATCCCATTTCCATTCAGGAATAGAAATAGGTTGCAGAGTTCCAGCAGGCTTTTGGTGTTCTGCTTTGATGCGACGGCAAACATCACATTCAGCAACATAGCGAGCAATGTCTTGCTTCATGTTAGACCACCAGAATCTTTGACGAATGTCTTGGTACATCTTGGTACTACCAGGATGAATAGACAGCGGAGTGTCATGTGCTTCCTTCATGACCTCCTGAGTCATATCATTGTTTTTCTCCTTTCACGGTACCACTAGGCGGCCTTTGAAGTACAAAGCGCCATCCTCAGCAATAGTGAAGGGTGAGGGCTTTCCTTCTGCGAGATCGAATTTAATCCTCTCGACTTCACTGTCACACTTCTGGATCCACTTGATGACGTCCACAAGATCTGGTTTAGCAACCAGGGTATTAAGAGAACCCTGGGAAACAACGTGGAGGTTCATTTTGTAGGATCCTTCATGAGGGGGAGTGAGATAACCCTGAGGAACAATATGGAGGTTCAGCTTGCGAAATTCTTCTTGAAGAAGGGGGTGAACCTGAAGGTGATTGCAGTACGCCTTGCAGCTCAAAGCATCAGCCATTACATTAGCCTTGCCAGGTGTATAAGAAATACCCACATTGTAATCTGCCATGCGCTCCATCCATCTCTGTTGACGGAGGTTCAGATCTGGCTGAGTAAACAGATACTTCAGACTTTGGTGGTCGGTGTAGATTTCGCAACGATTACCAACAAGGTATTGCCGCCACTCTTTCAGTGCATGAATTACTGCAGCAAGTTCAAGGTCATGAACTGGGTAGTTCTCTTCATGAGGACGCAATTGACGAGATGCATAAGCAACCACTCTGCGCTCTTGCATTAGGACACATCCTATTCCCTGACGCGAAGCGTCACAATAAATGACGAAGTCTTTACGAGTATTCGAAGGAGCAAGCACTGGAGCAGACGTCAGTTTGTCCTTAAGTGCCTGGAAGCTCTCCTGACATTTTTCTGTCCACTCATATTTAACACCTTTGTGAAGCAAATTGGTTAAGGGCTTTGCAATCTTGGAGAAGTTCTCGACGAATCGACGGCAATAGCTGGCGAGTCCGAGAAAACTTCTGATTTGCTTGACATTCCTCGGGGGAGTCCAGTCAAGAATAGCCTGAACTCGTTCGGGGTTGACCGCAATACCATCCTTGGAGATCACATGACCAAGGTAGGTTACTTCGTCCATCCAGAACTCACACTTGGAATACTTTGCATAAAGTTGATGTTCTCGAAGCCTCTCCAGTATAAGACGAAGATGTTCAGCATGCTCTTCTTTATTCTTGGAGTAAACCAGGATATCATCTAGATAAACCACGACGAATTTATCGAGGTAATCCATGAATATATAGTTCATCAGGCGAGAGAAGGTTGCTGGGGCATTGGTTGAGCCGAAGGACATGACGGTGTACTCGTATGACCCATAGCGAGTAACAAATGCAGTCTTGGGAATATCCTCTTCACGAACCCGGATCTGATGGTAACCCAACCTCAAGTCGAGATTCGAATACACTGCTGAACCAGCAAGTTGATCATACAGATCGTTGATCCGAGGAAGCGGATATTTGTTTTGAATCGTTGCTTGGTTGATGGGACGGTAATCTTGGACCAATCGATTCGTTCCATCTTTCTTCTTGACAAAGAGCGAAGGTGCTCCCCAAGCAGAGGAACTTGGACGAATGAAACCCAGACGAAGCGAATTGTCAATTTCTTGCTTAAGCCAAGGAGTTCATGTGGTGGCATCTTATACAAACGCTTGGCTATAGGTGTGGTACCAGGTACCAAGTCGATGACAAATTCGACAGCTCTGGCAGGGGGGATCCCTGGAAGTTCTTCCGGAAAAACATCTTGGAAATCCCGGACAACTGGAATGTTTTCAATCCCTTCGAGAGGTGACTCATTTAATGCATTCATAGCATATAGTCGGGCTTCAGCATTCCGAACAAGATGAGCATGATAGCTTACGATCTCATTCGAAGGATGTAGGAGGTGGACGGTTTTGGTGTCACAAACAATTGAAGCGGTATGTGCTTTCAACCAATCCATTCCGAGAATGAGATCGATATTGGAAGACTTCAGCATTATGGGGGAGGCATGGAATTCCAACCCTTCAATTTCAATGATGACATTGGGACTAATAATGGAGGTCCGACATTGGCCCGCGGGAGTGTTTACCACTATTGGGACGTTCATCTCTTCACACTTAATGTCATGCATGCAAGCGAAATCTTCAGACATAAAAGAATGCGATGCTCCTGTATCAAACAATACAGAAGATGGTACTAAGTTGACGAGAAGAGTACCCATCACAGTAGTAGGCTGGTCTTGAACTTCATTCAGTACAATATTGTTGGCTTGAACGCGCGCCTGAGCAGGCCTGGCATTGTTGTTGCGAGGCTGGTTGGAAGGCAGTGCAAGTTGATTCTGAATCTGCCTGCATTCTCTAGCACGATGTCCTGGACGACCACACTTGAAGCACAGCCCATCCTCAGGACGAGAAGGGGGAACAGGAGCTCGGGGTGGCGGAGCTGGGAGCCTCGGCTGCCTAGGTGGGGGTGGAGGCAGACGAGGTGCAGCATAGGACGGCCTCGGAGCAGGAGGCGGTGCATGGTACATGTTGTGGGGGATCCAGATCTTGCGCTTCTGACTTCCTGAGCCCGAAGATGAGCCCATGTCACGGTTGCACTTGCTACTGTCCTTGTAGTCCTGCAGAGCTGTTTCCACTATAATAGACTTGTTCACCAAGGTGGCAAAGTTACCGAAGTCTTGAGCAAGGAGTGCCAGCTTGATATCCGGGTGGAGGCCTTCACGGAACTTCTCCTGCCTGCGAGCATCAGTTGCAACGTCTTCTTCAGCATAGCGAGATAAGTCCAGAAATTCCCGCTGATAAGCATCCACAGTCTTGTTGCCCTAGACTAAGTTGCGGAATTCACGCTTCTTCTTATCCATCAGTCCCTGAGGAATGTGACGAGCACGGAAAGCGGCTTGGAATTCTGGCCAGGTGATGATTGTTCCAACAGGCTGAGAGCGCATGTGGCTGTCCCACCATTAAGCAGCGGGGCCCTTCAGAAAGTACGAGGCAAAGGTGACGTAGTTAGCCATTGGGGCGCCTGAAGACTCCAGTTCAAAAGTGTTGTCACGGAGCTAGTCATCTGCGTCAAGCGGCTGAGTTGAGCTGCGGTAGGTCGTAGGGTTGAGGCGCATGAAGTCTTGCAGAGTCATTGGGGATGGTTGCTGATTCATATTCAGCCTCGGGATCTGGTCCATCAGCCCTTACATAAACTGGCGGTTCAGTTCAAACTGCTGCATCATACCAGCCATGTAGTCCGGTGGTGGTGGTGGTTCAGGCGCACCACGACCACGACCAGCTGGCCTAACCATTCTGTCAAATTTTAACAGTGGTAGTTTAGTATTGGGTAATTGCAAAAACAATGAATCATTCATGAAGTAAATTGCACAAGGAAGGCAGTGCAATAGATACGACATAGTAGTTTGAATTTCAACATACAGATCAATACATAGGTCTATTACAAACAATAAGTCTGTTACAAAATAGACGATAGGTCCGGCATGAAAACAACCTAGACAACTAGGCGGCACGTAGGCACGCGGTGGAGGGATACAACAACGGGACATGGCGATAAGCTATATCAACGTCGGGGACAACGAAAGTAGCCACGGAACTGCAGATGACCTTGATTGTGAAAGCCGGTGGCAGGGTCCTGCATCCCGTGCACACTCTGATGCAGAACCTGCATACCAAGCGGGAGCGCAGGTCCACGTGCCGGAGTACAACCTCCAACCTCAGGCCATTCAAGACCTGGAGGAAACTCAGTCCGAGGCGGGTAAAGGATGTGCTCCGGATGTATCCTCGCACGGACTGCTGGCAACAACTGCTCCATAGCCTGATGCAGACGAGCTCGGGTGGCGTACAACTCGAAATTAAGAGCCCTGACAGTGCGATCCAGTGCCTCAGTGTACTGGACCAGAACCTGTGGGTCGTAACGACGACTCACGTAGGGGGTGCAGACAGCAGAGTAGGACCGGTCATTGCGCTGCCGTGCGAAAGGGGTCAAGACCTCAGCGTCGGCTGCCGTATCAACTCTAGCAGGGACATACGGGATGTATCTATATGCCGTCTCCTCCAAACAGGGGTTCGCTGCACGAAGACGAACAATAGCAGCATAAGCAGCATCCTGTACTGCCATCTCAACAGTCACTCCAATGCCACGGAAGGTGTGCAGCTCAGTGATGGAGAGGTCCTGTCGATCCCAGATAACCATCTCAGCCTCATACTGTTCCTGGTTGAACGCGGTAGTCCTCGTAAACAGTGTACTCGGGGTACCAGCGATATCCCAGCTTCTTCAAGAGGCCGACCAGAATGGCCGGGAACCCAGTCATATCGTGTGCGAAGGTCAGACGAACGATCTGCCTACCGGGACGCATCTGTAACAAGGAGATTCAAGATGTCAAATGACAGTGCGTGCATCATACTTCAAGAGAAAACAATTGTCGACGAAACAATCTCTGGTGGATGTGATCACGAGAACCTAATGTTAGATTTAGCAAAATCTTTAACCCGAAAGAGAAGAGAGATTAGAACCCAGAGTATAGACGAGGAATAAAAGATCCTAATACCACCCGATTGAGATGTGGGCCCGTAAGCCACACAACTATGTTAGTAAAAGTTTTTCAATGACTAGACTCAACTTCGACCAAGGAGTTGGAAAGGGGGCTACCTACAGGCAGTCGGCTCTGATACCAACTTGTGACGCCCCCGATCTCGACCGTACGCTAATCAATCACGCAATGCGTACGACCAAGATTAGGGACTCACTGATCGATATCACAACACAACACTAGACACAAATTAAAGTCATACAGCTTCATATTACAAGCCAGGGGCCTCGAGGGCTCGAATACAAAGCTCGACAAGCACGAGTCAGCGGAAGCAAACAATATCTGAGTACAGACATAAGTTAAACAAGTTCTGCCTTAAGAAGGCTAGCACAAACATAAGCAGCGGATCGAAAGAGGCGAGGCCTCCTGCCTTGGAACCTCCTAACTACTCTTGAGCGTCGGGGGCAGCCTCCACGTAGTAGTAGGCTCCAGCGGTGGTGTAGTAGTCGTCTCCGGCGTACTCCATCTCCTGGGATCCATCGTCTGAACGCAGAATCGTATCGAGGGGAAAAGAGAATGCAAAGCAGCGGTGAGTACTCATCCAAAGTACTCGCAAGACTGACATCAGAACTATGCTAAGTATGCATCATTATCAAGGGGAGGGGTTATATCTGGACTGACTGCAGAAAGCAAGAATAGGGAGAAGGCCTAGTCCTATCGAAGACTAGCATCTTCAGCATCTTGCAGCATTAGAAGAGAGTAGACTGGTATCTCATATATAGTCATATTATTGTAGCAATTTTATTAAGTAACCACGCCCAGAGATTCTTCCCCGACTCCCTGCGAGGAAGCAATCTCGGAGCCACAATTCATTTCAAATTTAAATCACAATTATAGTTGTATAAGATCAAGGCACAACTCCAAGTCGTCCTGTTACCGTGGACACGGCTATTCGAATAGTTTATTCATCCCTGCAGGGGTGCACCGCATTTCCAACACGCCTGATCACCTCCGGCCGGACACACTTTCCTGGGTCATGCCCGGCCTCGGGATAGCAGCACGTCATCGCCCCACCTAGGCTCAACGAAGAGGCCAGCCCGCCGGTCTAAATCCTAAGCGCGCAGGTTCGTGGGCCCACTTGCCCTTGCGCTCCTGCACGATGCGTGGGCGGCCGGAAACAGACCTAGTACACTCCAGTCCAAGAGCTGCACCGTCCAGTCCAATCCGGCGCGCGCCGCTCCATTGCTGACGTCCGAAGAGGTTCGGCTGATACAATGACGCTGAGTACCCATAACTTCTCCCACGCGATGGTTTGGTGCGTAAAAAGGCCAATGACCCAACTCAGATCAAATACCCAACCCATTAGCATTTTATTAATGCGGGGCAATCACGACCCATAAAGTGCGGTCCGTTGCCCCGTCTCGAGGATGTGTGGCAAAGGCCTCTCTCGCCAGTCCACGCCTCATCACCATCAAACCGTGGGTACCCCTCAGGGCCGACCCATCACCAACATGTTTCAATAACCCGGTCATAGTAACTGTGTGTATAAAACATCAAGGCGGAACCTGAGGAATCACCCTCAAGGGGCCCCGCTCGATGAAACCGTCAAGGTGGACTTAGAGGAATCACCCTCGAGGGTCCCACACTTGAGGGGTTGCACGACAGAGTCATCGTCGGGAGTGGTGAAGGAGGAATCACCCTCGATAACCACGACCGACTAGCTGTACTACAGAGCTAGCATCATGAGTACTTCACGAGGTGTCACCCTCGGTACTCGATAGTAGCGCTGCAGAGTCGTACAACTAAGGGGGGTGCGGTGATGTGAGGGGCCTGGCTCGTCGGTCGGTTGACCGAGTCTTCGAGTCTTCGGGGCGTCGAGTCGTCGATGAAGAAGTAGGGGCAACTGGGACTAAGGGGTCACTGGGGATTCATTGATCAACCTATACTAAGCAGTTGGTATGATTGCAGGTATAGTAACAGTTTATCAAAAACAGGCTATGCATCAGAATAGGAGCTAGCTAATACAATAGCAAAAACCTAATGCAAGAATGAGAGGGAAAGGAATGGGTGATATCGGAATGCTCAAGGGGGAGTTGCTTGCCTTGCTGCTCTGCTGAAAAAGGCTGGTCGTCAGGGGCGTAGTCGTACTCGGCAGCAGCGTCAGTCTCGGAGGCTACCGGAGAGAAGAGGGGGAAGAAACAATAAATATAAGCAACCAAATGCAACACGATGCATGACATGGCAATTCACAGTGCTAGGGGTACTCTAACGCAGTACTACACGTATCAGACGGAGCGGGAGAATATCTGACGATATTTCCCGGGTCTTTGGATTTATCGAACAGACGATCCGGAGGGGAAAGTTCCATGTTCATCATGCTAGGAGCATGTGACAGATGAATGGATGGCATATTTGGATTCGTGGGATTTTTCTGATCAACTTTCATGTATAAAGTTTTTTCATCTGAGCTACATATTATTTTCTATGATTTTTCAAAGATTTAATCATTTTCTGGAATTATTCTATTTATTTAAATCAACATTATCCAGAACAGTGTAGAGTGATGTCAGCATTGCATCAGCAGTCAACAGTGGGGCTGACCAGGTCAAACCTGACCAGTGGGTCCCACATGTCATAGACTCAGCTTTATTTCAGGTTTATAATTAAACTAAACAGATTAATTAACAGGTGGGGTCCATTTGTCAGTGAGTCATTAGGTTAACTTAATTATTTTTATTAATCTAATTACTAATTAGAAATCTGACAGGGGGTGGCCCACATGTCATACACAGGGGGGAACAGTAACCACGTTGACCGTGGTCAACGCGGTCAACTGAGGCGCTGGGGCCCAGTGGCAGCCTCACTAGGGGTGGCCCCAGCCAGGCCACGTCGGCGGCGGGCGGCGGCTCAACGCCGGCGACGCCAAAACACGGTGGAGGGCACGGGCGAGCTTCGGGTTTCGCCCACAGGGCATCTCCGGGGCTGCGGTTGAGCTCGTTCGAACGGGGACGCGACGGTGGTTCGAACGGTGGTGGTGGCGGCGCCGGAGGTGGCCGGAACGGTCGCCGGCGACGACGTCGGGCGGCGACGGCTTCGGGCGTGCAACGGGATGGGGGCTACTACGTGCTAACGGGCAAACGGAGCGGCTGGGGAGCCTCTACGCGATGCGGCGAGCGCGATGGTGGTACACACGGGACCCAAAGGTCGCCGTGGCTACGCCGGCGACGAGCTCAGTTGGAGGAGCGTTCGGGCGCGCGTCGTGGACGGCGCTAGGAGACACGAGCGGGGGCGTGCGTGTGCGCGTTGTGCTCCTGGGAGCACCAGGAGCACGGTGCTGCTCTCTGGCGAGCGTGACGGCGACGGTGGCGACGACCACAAGCTCGTCGGCGGCAGCGCGCTTCGGGCTCCGACGGAGCAACTAGCTAGGGGGTGCAGGCGAGCTTATCTATGAGGGGGAAGAGAAGCTGGAGCTCACCGGGACCTACAGGTGTGCAACGTTGGGCTCGGGGAAGAGCGACGGCGGCGAATCGAGGCGGCGGAGCTACGGGCGTCCGAGGAGGAAGAAGAGTCGATGGCGACGGCGCAGAGCTCCAGGGGCTTGGTCCAGCGGTCGAGGAGGAAGGGCTCGTCGCGGCGGAGCTTCTGGACAGGCTACGGAGGCGGGGGAGTGGCTATGGCCGCGGCTAGCCGGCGTCCATGGTGGCGGCTGCGCTCGGGAAGGAAGGGGGCAAGCGAGGGAGAGGGGGAGAGGCGATCCAGACGGTTCCAGGGGGTCGTGGGGTCTCCCTCTTATCCATCCACGGTGGCAGGGGCAAAATATCGGGTGCGAGGGGGCCCCGGGCGGGCGCGCGCTCTCCCTGATCGACAACGCGCAGGAGAGAGGCGGGAGGTGGGAGACGACGGCGCTGGCGGGCTGGGCCGCCACTGTAGCCATGGGCTTAAGTGCACATGAGTCCTTTTCCTTTTTCCTTTCTTTTTCTTTTCTGTTTCCTCCGCAGCTCCTTTTCCATTTTATTTTTGCATTAATTCTCCATAGCAAAAATGTGAGACATGGCCCAATAAATTCCTTGCACTATTCCACATGGCCACATACACTTTGGGCATTTTTGGAAACTGTTTGCAATTTCAAATTAAATTTAATAGCAGTTTTAATTGCTTTTAGCTTCTGTTTAGGAGTGTGGGGTCCACACCAACATCAAGGTGATGTTGTTTTCCTCAACGACCTTTGTTTTGTGATTTTTCACAAGTGTGCAACATTTTTCCCTTGCTGTTTGCAAAAAATTATTTTATCACAATAAAATTCAATGCCCTTTTAAAGGGGAATTTGAAATGAGATATGATTTTCAACTTGATCATATCCTATTTAGCAAAATGATTAGGCAATGATCATGGTCATCACTGTGCTTAATTACAATGATCACTGTAGCACAAAACCAGGGTGTCACAAGGACCGTAAGGAACTTCACCGAGTTCTTCCTCGCGGCCGGCTACCGCCACCTCCCGCGGGGATCTCCAACGATGTTCCGCGTCGAGGAGGTCATCCAAAACGGGGTGGTGGTTGCTCTCCTTGCCCACTTCACCAACACATTCGACGCCTTCTACCTCCTCGGCGGGGTGTTTTGGTGTGGCTGCGAGTTCATCGCTTTCACCACCCACAACAGGTATACGGAGTACACCAACATCTTCCCCACCGCGTCGCGCATGCACACTCTTCCGTACCCCCGTCGACAACGCCCCGGAGGAGCAGTGAAGGGCGCCCGGAGGAGGAGCGAGGTGGAGAGGCGGCGGCTAGGGTTCTAAACCCTCTATCTATTTTTCTTTTTTTTGAATCTATGTTATGTTAATTAAGTTGTAATTGAACTATGTTGGAGATGCTATGGGCTTGTTGGCCCTTTTATTAAGTTCTATTATTAAGTTTTCTATCTATTCTATTATTAAGTTCTTGCTAGTTTGAACTATGTGATCGTGCTATGGGCTTGTTGGCCCTATCTACATATTTGTTGATTGTTTTCTTAGAGAGCTCGCTTTGTTAGTAACCACCTAGTGCATGCAGCCACAACGAACCCTTCTCTTTTTTTTACACAAGCCACAAATATGTAGCCACCTAGCTAGTGCATGCAGCCACAAAAATATAAAACATATTGTTCAATTTATTTGTCGTAGCAAAACGGGTGCAGATGCGAGTGGATCGAAAAGGCTGAAACTGAACGTAAAAAAACGATGCTCTAAATCGAGGAGACAAGTGTGCGAGAAGAGAGGAACCAGCGGCAGTGACCGTCGTTGCATCCGTGGCGGCTGGCGTGCACGAAAGCGGCTCGGTCAGTGCATCGTGGCGGCACGCATCGGCGCATGCAAGCTCGGTCGGCGCATCATGGCGGCGCGCATCGACCCATGCCGGCAGGCTTGCTGGGTGCATGCATAGCAGGCTTCTGTCGTGGTGGCGCGCGCAGGCGTTTAATGCAAGGGACGGCCCAACGGTCGAACAGCGACACCGCCCAACGCGGCCCCACTTGTCAGGACCAACGGGCGACACAGTCCAGCGCGTCCCCACTCGTCAGAGTTAACGGTCAAGCCATTGACCCGACGGCAACGTCCGTTCTGACCTGTTCTGAGGGTTTCGGGCAAGGGAGTGGGGAAAAGTGAGCAAAAGTTAAGAGCGTGGGGATGAATGAGTACAACTAAGGAACCAGGGGCACAGAAATAAAAATCCCTTTAAATAAAGTTACCACACTTTTTATTTTTCTTGTATGGATAGGGATGCACCATTCCTTAATGCAGGATGTTGTCGATCTAACAGAAACTCCGGATTAAAGAAAAATTACAGATGGAAATAATTTATAGATTCGTCTGACTTATTAATTATCTAGAACAATGATACGCTTACCTATTTTGACTTACCAATTCCCGAACACATGTTAGCTGAAAAACCATGCCAATTATGAAACAATATTCCACAAATTTGTACTCCCTAAGTTGAGTCACTTTTGAGTCACTTATTTTGGGACGGAGGGAGTATGAATTAGTATCTAATCCAGGAAATGTACCCACTATATTTATATGCACTATCAACTTTTTCTATGGAACATAGCATTCAGAAAGGAACATATCAAGATGTCAATAAAGCTAGCAACAACCTTGTTACTGCTTTCTTCCTTTTAGCCAACCGGAAATTCTTCCTACTCAAACTTCCATTTCTTTCAAGTTGTCAAAGCTTACACAAACAGCTAAAAGCATCAGGAAGGTAACCTCCAACAACTAAGCTACCTAGTAAACTTATAGCTCCTCACCCAAGATGTCAGCATAACAATTCAAGATATACTGAGCCTCCACACACCAACGTGGTTTTCCCGCAGCCCGGACAAAATTCAGTGTTACACCAGTAAGCCTGGGCGATCTCTGTATGTGTTTTTGGGTTGCTAGCATGAATTAACTACAATGAACAACTGGAGGATAAGCTCCACTTGTTCTAGAAGTTCTACTGATTGCTTTCCTTTCATAATTCTCCCGTCATAGGGACGTGAAGTTTTTGCACCCGAGTTCAAATGAGCTCGGTGAACAATAAAATAGAAAAATATTTTAAAAATATTCTAAGAGCTTGCAAAGTTTCATCATGAAAACGTATTTATGGAAGTCATGGCAAAAAAAATCGATACTCTAAAAATGCTACTTTCAAAAGCATTTTGGCACAGTTTTTGTTTTTTTGCCATGACTTACACAAATATGATTTTGTGATGAAATTCTGTAAGCTCTTAGAACATTTGTCGAAGTTTTCCATTAAAAAAATCCGTTTTTTAAATTTTAAAATGTTTTTTTAAGTTACTGTTCATCCTGCATTTGAACTCGGGTGTAGAAAGGGACTTTCGCCGTAAGCTCCTAGAAACATACATGTTCAATTTGATTGTTAAGAAAGCAAACACAGAACTGGAGGTAACGGACTTACGGCGTCAACTGAACTGAACTCACATGAAGTGCGATCAAATATTTGTTTAAGCTGATCAGAGCTTCGTGAGCAGAGTCATTAACTCAAGCTAAGTTAAGCTCCATCTATAAACAAATGCATCACAATGTCGCCATTGGCCTTGCTCTTCCTGCTCGCCGCCCACCTCGCCGCCGGCGAGCCCACCACCTCCGCGACGACCCTCACCGCCACCCCGACGACGCTGACCAAACCAGGCCACGCAGTCACCCTCCAATGGTCCAACCTCCCCGACCCGGGCCCGCTCGACTACATCGCTGTCTACTCCCCGCCGACCTCCGGCGACCTCGACTACATCGGCTTCCTCTTCCTCAACTCCTCCGCCTCCTGGGCGATGGGCGCCGGCAGCGTCACCCTCCCGCGCCTGCCCGACCTGCGCGCCCCCTACCAGTTCCGCCTCTTCCGGGGGCCGCCGGGCCAGAACTCGCGCGTTGACCAGGACGGCGGCCCGCTCCCGGACGCCAGCCGCCGCGCCGCCGTCTCGGGCGACGTGGCCCACGAGGGATCCGGCGCCCGGCCCGCCCAGCTGCACCTGGCGTTCACCGACGAGGCGGACGAGATGCGGGTGCTGTTCGTGTGCGGCGACGGCGGTAGGAGGTCCGTCAGGTACTGGCCCGCCGGCCGGCGCGAGGAGGAGGAGGGGTGGGAGGAGGTGCCGGCGGTGGCGAGCACGTACGAGCGGCGCCACATGTGCGGCCACCCGGCGAACCACACCGTCGGGTGGCGCCACCCCGGGTTCGTCTTCGACGGCGTCATGAAGGGGCTGCGGCCTGGGACAAGGTACTCCTACAAGGTAGGAGCACAGTAGGCACATAACTTGCATGGATCTTGCTAGCTTCCACTTCAGATTTGAACTATAACAATCCAAACATCCTAGCTCAGTTTGGGGCCTCCAAAGAATCAGATGGGATCGTCGGAAAGCTGTGCAAAATTTCATTTTAGAACACCAACTTCAGTTTGATATGCAGTCTAGTGTATGATGCAAGAATTGTTTTCTCATAGCTCATAGTTTCAAGTTCCAACGACACAATGAGTATCCAACATCATCAGCACTTGATATAAAGTCTAAACACTCCATCCTACACCACATTTCACCTAATCTTTTCAAATTTGGACTGTTCTTGACAGGTTGGCAATGATTCAGGAGGTTGGAGTGAGACACACGGCTTCATCTCGCGCGACACCGAGGCCAACGAGACCATCGCATTCCTCTTCGGTGACCTGGGCACCTACGTTCCTTACAACACCTACTTCCGAACACCTCAAGAAAGTTTGTCAACCGTGAAATGGATCCTCCGCGATCTCCAAGCCCTCGACGACAAACCCGCGATCATTTCACACATCGGCGACATCAGCTACGCCAGGGGTTATGCATGGTTATGGGATCATTTCTTCGAGCAGATCGAACCCATTGCTGCCAGCACACCATACCACGTCTGCATTGGGAACCATGAGTATGACTGGCCTTCCCAGCCCTGGAAACCCTCCTGGGCTGCAAACACATACAACGGGAAGGATGGCGGTGGCGAATGCGGAGTACCATACAGCATCAAGTTCAGAATGCCCGGGAATTCTTCTCTCCCTATCGGCACCAACGCCCCTGACACCCGGAACCTCTACTACTCCTTGGATGCAGGTGTTGTCCATTTCGTTTACATGTCCACTGAAACAGATTTTACCAATGGCAGTGATCAGTACAACTACATAAAAGCCGACCTCGAGCGCGTCAACCGGAGTCGAACGCCGTTCGTCGTGTTCCAGGGCCACCGGCCGATGTACACCTCGAGCAACGAGACCAAGGACGCGGCCCACAGGGAGCAGATGATCCAGCACCTGGAGCCCCTCCTTGTGGAGCACGGCGTGACGCTGGCCCTGTGGGGGCACATTCACAGGTACGAGAGGTTCTGCCCCATGAAGAACTACCACTGCCTCAACACGTCGTCGAGCTTCGTGTATCCTGGTGCTCCTGCTCATGTCGTGATCGGCATGGCCGGGCAGGACTTCCAGCCGAGCTGGGAGCCGAGGCCCGACCACCCTGACGTCCCCATATTCCCTCAGCCGCAGCGGTCCATGTACCGTGGCAGTGAGTTCGGGTATGCGAAGCTTGTGGCCACGAGGGAGAAGTTGACACTGATGTACATTGGGAACCATGATGGGCAAGTCCATGACATGGTCGAAATTCTGTCGCCGCAAGTCGGTACCGCTGGCGGCGCGCCTGGTAAAGTGATCGGTGCGATGCCGGAGAAGATGAGGTACCTGGGAATTGCCGGCAGCGTGATGCTTGCCATGCTGCTCGGTTTCATGGCTGGCTTTGCTGCTAGAAAGAAGAAGACGAAGACGGGGTCTGCAGGATGGAGTCGTGTCGTCGAAGATGAGGATTCCTAATTGATTCGCCCTTTTTACTCCTTTGTGCTGGTAATTGCTCTTTCTTTTCCACTGTAACATATTGAATTGAATGTCTAGACACGACAGCAACTATAACATTTAGTCTTCAGATTCACTGTCAGTCATCAGTGTGTGTGACTTTGGTTACAACTTTTTTTGTTGTGTCATCCTTTGATGCAGAGACCGCGGCTTGATGAAACTACTTCCTCCGTTCCTAAATATAAGTACTTTTAGAGATTTCAGTACGAACTATATATGGATGTATATAGACATACTTAAAGTGTAGGTTCACTTATTTTGCTTCGTATATAGTATGTAGTGGAATTTCTAAAAAGACTTGTATTTAGGAACAAATGGAGTACTATATATGGTTACCCTGAATGAAGTAATAAGATCAATCTTGACACGCTGTTGATGCATCTTTAATACATACATGCATTTGAAAAAAGTTATCCGAGTAATACTATCGATCTCAACCATTTCTCTGCGTTTTCAACCATGGAAGATTTGTTTATCTTGTTCATTGTGGTGTGCTGATTGCCGGTGTGATTCTTCTGTACCTTCTTGTCTAAGCACGTTGTTGGTGAGTACCATATTTGGAGTGAGAGAGTCATTTGAACATTTGAATATTTGATTACCATGTCGATATATTTACTGTTACCCAAAGGCGCAAAGGCTGGAGATTTTCTTCGCATTCAGAGAAATTTATGACTGTTGGTTCAATCTCTCATAATAAATCAGTACTGCTTTCTAGTCTCCGAAAAATAATAATAACAACAAACTCACACCAAGAGCAGGAGTCGACAAAGTGGCTACAACTGCTATACTCCACACAACAAGGTGAACAATTCAACCAGATGCTTGTTCAGCTGTAGCGTTCTGTGGCAATGTAGTATGCATCGGTTGGTAATTGCACCAACATGTCCACTTGTGTTGTTGGCAGTTGCTTGTTTCCGGTGTCTCTGCCGTGGTCGCGTCGCGGACACAAGAGCAGCGTATCATGCTACGACGGTCAGCTGCTCTGGTACTCAGACGCGCTCAGGTACTCGCCGTTCTCCTCGAAGTACTCCACCAAGCGTTTCAGGAACCTGTCGCTGCTTACGGTCTCGGCATCACACACTATGCAGCACTGCCGCCTTGCTCGTGTCACAGCGACGTTCATCCTCCTATGATCGCTCAAGAACCCAACCTGGAGAAGCAAATTGATATATGTTTTAGTTTTACCAACTAGACAAGAGTTCAAGCATCCCAGCTGCCCACGGAGCGGATATGAATTTTCAAAATTAAGAACAAACAGATTTTTTTGTTCATTATACATACTAACTCAGGGCCGCAGGCACCCAATATTTGCAGACCACTCACGTCATATCTAGAATGCCCGCTCTATTTTATTAGACATTTAATCGTACTCCCTCCGTTCCTAAATATAAGTCTTTTAAGAGATTCCACTATGGACTACATACGGAGCAAAATGAGCGAATCTACACTCTGAAGTATGTCTATATACATCCGTATGTAGTTCGTAGTGAAATCTCTTAAAAGACTTATATTTAGGAACGGAGGGAGTATAAAACTTCCGTCTCCTTTTTTTTGGATCAACGATGCAATGCAAAATCAACACCGATGTCTCATGCCCGTGTACATCAGACACCGAAACAGAGGATAATTCTTAACCTAGGAAGATCATGCAAGGAAGCTTACCTCTTTCTTTGGGTTGGATCTGACCATCGAAATGATTATGGCCTCTTTCTCCCTACCCTGAAACCCATCAACCGTTGATATCTCCAAGTCCTTCAATTTAGCATCTTTGTTTCTCATCATTTTCAGGCAGGTTACCTGTTGCACCATTCAAGGAACCAAATGTCAATTTCTATCAGATAAATGAATTGCAAGCCAAAAACTATAACGATGAAATGTTACAGAAAGAGAAGAACAGAGTCTTTCAAACAACGCACAACCAACCAATATGTGAAGACTCGAGCAGAACAGCGAAAAAAACATGCAGCAACATGATACTACTGAATACAATGAAGACAACTAGCGAGTGTAAACAACTAAACATGATACTACTGAATACATACATATGAAGACAACTAGCGAGTGTAAACAACTAAACATGATACTACTGAATACATATGCATGAAGAACGCATGGCTAATAATTATCTACTAGCTATAAATTTCAATGAATACAGAGAGCATATAATAAAAAAACCTGTGCAGAATATGGCGTAATAATGCCAATATCAATTGCACGGACACCACTCTCAACAAGCAACTTGGCATGAGCAATGGATACTGCAGCCTCGCCCTCATTCATGGTGCTCTCCTCTTCATCTTTCACTTCTTCCATGTCACATCTAAAAAGTACTTCAGACAGGTTATTATTATAAAAGACCCATTTCAAAAACATTCATATTGTTTATCATTCAGAAAAAATAAATTTTTTAGTATCACCCAAAGATTGGTCTACACTTGAAATAATAATGAACCTGTCTAATTATTGTATTAGCATGTGAAATATCTCTCTTCAGTCAAAGCCACCAGCTAGTCCTACTTTTGTACAAGAGTATCTTGAAAACTACAACTCAAGGCAGAGGGTGGGAAAACTTAAAAATAGCCAAGGCTTCACTGCATGCACACAGTTTGCCATGTGTAAGTACTCTAACAAGCCACTGAGGGGGGAGCATCAGAGAATACAGACCCTGTAGTGTCAACAAGTATAATAGTTGGTTCTGTTGAAGAAGATTTATTCACTCCTTCAAGATCATAGAGCATATGCCCAGCAACACTAGAGTGCGCTTTGATCTGAGAATACAAAAGGAAAAATAACATGAGAAAATCGTAGCGTAAAGAGAAAGAGAGACTGAAATACAAGTAGCACAATAATGTAAGAGAAAGCATACCTTATTATTGTAAAGTTCTTTTGATGACCAGTTCATAATTAACTCGTGCATCCTGTACTGGATAGTGAGCATGGATGTGATTTCCTCTCCATAACCTTCTGTAAGGCGTTCAAAGAGTGTCTTTCCCATACCCTTCTTCTCAGCCTCAACACTTTGGATCGTTGGAGGAAGTTGAAGATGGTCTCCAGCAAGCACGCACCTTTGGCCCTGAATATCAAAAGAATATAGAACAGATAAATACATAAATGAGAAGCTCCATAACACAAATGCTACCTTAACAAGAACAAAAGAGTAACCATTTTATCCAAAGCATTATGCATGCCAATCATGTCAAACAGATAAACAACTGCATTGCTGATGGCATAGTCAGCTAACACCATTTGAAAATCCCAAAACTAATCAACCACCAGAAGCAGGGTGCCGTGACTGTAAAGCCAAAAGCCATATTCCCTACGATCTGTCTACTGGTCACACTTATGGAAATTACAGCAGATTAACATTACATCCTTACATGGTTTTATCAGATGTGCTACAATTTACACCAATACAAGAAACCAGCCTCAAACATACACATACCTATTTAACTGTTAACGATTTATCCTCTTTTGGAAGATAAGTTGCTATTTCAACTTTTACCGTAACTGTAAGTTACAACTTACCTTCAGTAAGGCTATCCAACAGGCCACCTCGAGTGCCTGAGCAGCCTCATCAATTATTACCAGATCAAATGTAATGCCAGCTATCTTTTTGGAAGATGCACCTGTCAAAGTCGACAGCACAACATCTGCATTTTTTATGACATCAGTGACTGCAAGCTGCTGCCGTTTTCGCTCCTCTTTGGCAAGGGTTTTAAGCTCTTTCCTGATGTCCCTTTTCGTATTTCTATCTTTAGCTTTCAGCAATTTGCTATTAAGCACCTGACAGAAAGAACAGAACATATCAACAAATATAACACTACATCGGCCAAAGAGGACTGAGAAGGGATGCCATACTATAGACTGGGCAAGCAAAGCAAGGCACACGAATAAAAATACAACCATTGGTACTATCTAAATAAGACATCTTCCACACTAGACCGCTCCTTAACAGTTATGGATAGACATGCTGTCCTAGAATTACAGAAAAGTTAGGAACTTGGAAATGAATGGTTACCTTCATTTCCTTGCGAATGTCTCCGGCCAAGCTGCTATTATCTGCTCGCAGTACCTGGTCCCAGAAGATTAATCAGGCCAACTATCATAAGGTTAACAGGGACACATTAAGGCATCACAGATAATACATCTGCCAAATATAGCTCACCCAATTTAAATTGAACGGGACATACAAACTAATCAATTAAGTTGCCTAAGTCAATAAGTAATAACAAAAACATAGTAGAATTTCTTATGTTAGAATAAAAGGCATAAGCAAATAGGAAAAATGATCCAACCAAAATCTTTATTTGAATCATAAGTTGCAGGCATGGTAGAGTGAAATAAAACATAACATGAATTCCCATAGAATCTCATATAAACGCAAAGGTGGGTACACTTAACCATGCAGTGGATGAGTATTGAAGTTAAATGTGATCCAAAGCATAACTTACAAGCTAATAAAAAAAGGAATGTATCTTCATATGGTTCCCCAGTACAAAAGCAAATTGAACAACTTAAACAGGGGTTTCACCTGTGCATCAAGAGCACTGTCCAACACTTGCGGTAGTAAACGGGCAGGATGCCCTAACCTCACCAATTTTGTTCTACAGAAAAAAATAAGGATATTTAACTAACTTAGGGTTCAGATGATTAGGTCACTAGAATCCACTTTTTTGTAAGGGCTACATATATGATTATAACATTTTTCCCACTGAAACTATGGGAAAATGATGGACGCAAAAAATACATGTTACACTTTTTTTAGCAACCTGTACTGTGAGAGTCGCTCAACAATGTTATCGACAGCAATGTTGGAAGCAGCACAAGCAAGAATTTTCGCTCCACGCTTGACCTCCTGCAATATTATCTCAATGATGGTTGTTGTTTTCCCAGTTCCAGGAGGTCCATGAAGCAAAAAAGCATCCCTTGATCTGAGGGCCTTCGAGATAGCATCTTTCTACACAAGAAATATGTTACATTTCTCCATACAATCTGTGCTCTTTGAAAAGCATTTCATAGAACAATTGACTTTACATGCCTACAGTCGTAAATTTATAACAGTTGTTTAATTTTATAATGCTTCCTGCCACTGGTACATGAAGAGAAGTGTAAAAAAAATTAAAGGCATGTCATAAAAAGCAAAAAACATCCATTGCAATATTTCTGATTTAGTGTTAAACAAATGTGCCTACCCCAACTTGTTTGGGACTAAAGGCTCTGTTGTTGTTGTAGTGTTAAACAAACGTAACTACAGCTCCAAACAAGGACGTTCAAAAAATTCTATACTAGAACTAAATTGACCTGTGCACTGCTTCAAGAGCACATATAAACTATGTAAGAAAACCTATCAAGATGAGTTATCCAGTTTGCCCATCAGGAGGCATCATCTACTTTAGTTCTCAAGTATAGCATATGATGTACTATAGTATTTCAATACTCCAACAATCTATTCACTAAAAGCTTTCTCTCTGGCCCTCCTACAAGGCATTTACCAAAGCCTAACAGCATTCTTTATGGTGTCATGATGTGGAACATTACGAAACGCATCGCAGAGTTGCAAGTTGGGTCCCATTTGTTAGGTGTGGGTCAGTTTGCAGCTTTCACCGCAAGATTGATTATACAAATAATAGATCCCCTTGTTTATAATGATAAGGAACCAAATCATTGCCTCATATATGATTTACTTCATGTAATGCAATTAAGCATATGATAGCAACACTAGCAAATTAGATGGTAAACCTAACTGTTCTAGACTTCTCATGAACACCAGTAGGTCCTAATAGCATATTCTTTTTTCTCTACTCAAATTGGGTGGATCAGAACAGAAATGGAACATAGGCAGCAACACAGAAGAAAAACGTAAAAAAAAGTCTAACCTGTGAGTCGTCCAAATTCTTGTTAAATGGACTGAACTTCACGGCATCCTTGGAACGCATAGGCGAGTTCTCTCCAAATAACACAGGAACAAGGTTTGCAGAAGGTCCTGTTTGGATGCCCTTGCTAAGTTGAATTAATGCATCCTTCATCCTGCGGTAAGTAACCTAAAAGAGGGATTAATAAATGGTATGATAATGCTGGTGCGCAATTAAAAAATAATGGATTAAGAAACAAAGAGGTGCTAGGTGACAAATATGCTGTAAATTTGTGCAATTCTACAATGAAACCATGCGGATTTTTTTTTGGAGTACCTCATTCGCAAGCTTCTCAAGACGGAGAGGGCTATTTAATCCATCTTCAGGAATATCATCGAAAACAACGGTGATGGAAGAATCCTGTTTGTTCAAACACAACATCGCAATCAATGTATGCACACTCCTATGTAACCAACAACCCTTGGATGTGAGTAAGATACCTTCAAGCGATAAACTACACCTTGCCCAAGAGCAGGGGATCCAGCATCTGCTTTATTTGGCTTGAGGGCAACCACGTCGTGTGTCCCAAACTGGAGCAGCAGAGGACATAGACAAGCAAGATCAGTGCTGTTAGCGAAAAGAAACGCAGCGCTAATCCCAAATAAGTCCTGGGGATGTGATTCATAATGAAATTGACAAATGCAAGTATTTGATTAGTACAACATCGACCACACCATCCATTTTCAGCAATTAACATTCCATGATCACGCATAGATTATACACTACTCAAGTGGCATAATAATGGCCTATAAGAAACGACCAAACCACATTTGCAGAAATAACTCCTAACCTGAGTGGCACCCTACCCTAGCAAGCAGCCAAACCGAGAAGAGGGGAAACTGCAGAGCTCACCTTGTGAGGCGGAAGCACGTCGCCCTTGTTGGGCTGGAACTCGAGGAGCGTCTTCCCCATCAGCCCGGTCTACTCTACCCACCAAAGGCAACACACAGCAAGCAATAGATTAGCACCAACCAAACCCGCGCATCACTCGAGCCAGCAATGGAGCCAGCCAAATTAGCCAGCGACCTACCTGGGCGTCGGTGCACTTGAGGTTGGGCATGACGGACCCCCTCCTCTCCTTCCTCTTGGAGCTGGCCTCCGACTCCGCCGATATCTCCGCCGCCTGCGCACCAAACCCGCAGCAGCTCATCATCGCAATCCATTCCAACATCGAAACAACTGGGAGGGGAGGGGCCAGGGAGCAAACCTTCTCCAGGTCGATGAGGGGCGCCATGGAGGAGACGAACTCCTGGAGCGACATCATCTTCCCCGGCGCCCCCTTGCCGGCGCCCCGGCCCCCGCCGCCTCCTCCTCGCCGCTCCTCCATGGCCGCTCCCTGGATGACTTCGCCTAGCCGCCTCTGGTCCCACTGCAAGAGGAAGAAAAAGAGAAGCGAAGGGCACGTGGGCTCGGCCCACTTAGACCATTCGGCCCATTAGAAAAATTTACGCGCACCGGGCCCATGCGGGCCCATGGGAGAGGCGCACGAGCCGAGCAACAACCCTAGCTAAACCCCCCCTCGGCCCCCTCCGCCGAGCCTCCGCTTTGCTTTGCTCTCCGTAGCCCCATCCATCTCCCTTCCCCCCTCCCTTCGAAACCCTAGGATCCGGCGCGGCATGGCGGACGGCAAGGGCGGCGCGGACGGCCTGGCGGAGAAGCTCGCGGGAGCGGAGATCGCCGCGGACGGCGGCGGCGGCGGCGAGGAGGAGCCGAAGCTCTCGAAGAAGTGCGCCTCCTTCCTCGCTTATTATTACTAACTTCCGTTTCGCGCGCGTCGCCGTCTGCTCTTGCCTGTTTGTTATGCTCCGACTTGATTGTTGGCTGTTGGATTGCAGCGCCCAGAAGAAAGAGGAGAAGAGGAAGAAGCAGGAGGAGCAGCGCCGGCTCAAGGAGGAGGAGAAGAAGAACAAGGTGTTATGCTGTGCTGCTTTTCTGATGCAGATAATACTGATGCAGTTCTGCAGCTGGGGTCTGAGAGAGAGCTCCCTTCTCTCTATCTTGTTTGCTGAAACACTAATATCTCCGTGTGCATGTGTGTCTTTTAATTGTTGTAGGCGGCGGCGGCGGCGGCTTCGGCCGGTGGAGCGCCCCAGCAGGCGGCTGCGGCCGATGACGAGGACATGGATCCTACTGTATGTCATATTGCCACCGCGCTCTTGCTGATATGTTGTTATTAGCTGAATTACGTTCTTTCCCTGCTAGGGAAGTTCTAATCAATGTGTTTCTTGCTGCAGCAATATTATGAGAACAGGCTCAAGACCCTTGACACACTGAAGGCTGCTGGTGCTAACCCCTATCCGCATAAGTTCCTAGCTAGCATCTCTGTGCCTGGATACATTGAAAAATACAAGGGCCTTAATGAGGGGGAGAAGCTTGCTGATGTTACCGAATGTCTAGCAGGTATATTTTTTTCCATTATCCAGGAGAGTAATATGTGATTCAAGATGCATACAGGTTTTTGATTTGTCGCTTTATTTTCAAAGGGAGGATCATGAACAAGAGAACATCATCTTCTAAGCTCTTATTTTACGATCTTTATGGTGATGGCGTGAAGGTTCAAGTAATGGCTGATGCCAGGTAAACTTTCAAGACCAATATGGTCTCTGTTTGGAGGGCTTCGTGACTTTTCAGCTTGACTATTATACTCTCAGTACTGATCTCATGAAATGTATTGACTTCCATTCTCACATTTTTATCCATCAATAGGACCTCGGAATTGGAAGATACTGAATTCTCTAGTTTCCATTCTGGTGTGAAGCGAGGTGATATTGTTGGTATATGTGGAATTCCAGGTATGTTAGCTTGTCTTCCAATTTAATTGTTGATTATCACAGTCTTCTATCTTTGAAAGAAACATACCAGTTCCTGGCTTTTCAGTTTTCATGTTTGCTACTTAATTAGCTACTAAAGCACATTGCTGCATCGCCAGTTCAGTCAATTGTGTTGCATTCTGGTTTTTACTGGGTTGGACAAACCTTTTTCCAACAGTCAGAGTGATTTAATTTATTTTTCTGTATAAAATAGTAATAAGTGCTTATATTATTTATGGTTGATTTTGGGTCTGGTATTATAGTTTTCTGTTGTAAATTGTATATAGCTGGTTGTACCATTGTTGAACTTCTTCTGTAACAAAAGTATACATGTAGGTTGTTTCTTTTTGCTGTTTAAGTGTGTCTGATGACTCAGAATTCTTACTTGTTAATCATCAGGAAAAAGCAATAGAGGGGAGCTAAGTGTATTCCCACGGAAATTTGTTGTGCTCTCTCCTTGTCTTCACATGATGCCCCGGCAGGTGCAAATTGTTTTTCAGCCCATGCATTACTTTTTCAGTCTGCAGTGTTTCCTCTGATTTCTTGAAGTCTTAGTTGGGCTGTTTGCTTAATTGAACTAATTACATAAGTATACATTTTACAGAAGAATGAAGCAAGTGCGGTACATACACCATGGGTCCCAGGAATGTGTAGGAATATCGAGAAGTATGTTTTGAGGGACCAGGTTTGTTCTCATTCGAACTCTTGTTACTTTTCTCTCACTAAATTCTTTCTGCGATGTGGAGTAGCGGTCAAGCAAGTAGTAACTGTTAGGAATATTGCATAGGGTAGTATATGCTTATTTTCCTTCTTATTATGTACATGTAGGGAACTTGGCCTTTTGGCCCATGGAATAGATTAAGATCCATTTCTAACTTGGTGGCTTTCTTCTCCCCACTCGAGACCCTGGGAAGCCCACAACCAATCTTCACCATAGATTAAGACCCATTCCCCATAGTAACATTGTCTTCTGTAGCATTTTTTTTGTATATTTAGTCTTCTTTGTTGGTTTACCTCCTGTGCACAGTCTGTAATCAATTTAGCACATTTTCCCACTTCACTTTCACATGTAACATAATCTGAAGCAGTAAAATGGTTGCCATTGAGGACCTAAATATATAAAAATCACTAGACTGGCTTTGAAGATTTTGTGAACACCCTCAGGCATGTCATATGCTAAGGAATGGATCTGACGTCCACTTTCTTTTTGGTACATCTTATCCATTTGTTCACATTGTTGTGGGTGTGGATGGATAGTACAGTGCCAGTTTCTTTACCAAGTTAATTTTTGAGTCGCTCCTGGTATTTCTAATTTGCATGACTGAGTCATCGTGTTAATGCATGCGACTTTCAGTTATCTCTGTTTCAACGGGCTGTGAATTCTGAATAATCCAGCATGCCACCTTTGGGTACATGTTCAAATGTTGATCATTTCCACTAGCGGTGCTTTGATTCTTGACCTGCTTGTTTTGTTAAATCAGGAAACTCGTTATCGTCAACGATACCTTGATCTTATGGTAAACCATGAAGTGAGACATATCTTCAAGACCCGATCAAAAATTGTCTCGTTTATTCGAAGGTTTCTTGATGGCCTTGATTTTTTGGAGGTATGATTCTTCAAATATATTTTCTTGTACTTCTGTTGATCCCTCGGATGTTGAACTATCTACATGTCTCTAGGTGGAGACTCCAATGATGAACATGATTGCTGGTGGAGCCGCTGCAAGGCCTTTTGTCACACACCATAATGATCTAAACATGAAGCTTTATATGCGTATTGCACCTGAGCTTTATCTGAAGGAATTGGTTGTTGGTGGATTGGATCGTGTCTATGAAATTGGGAAGCAGTTCAGGAATGAAGGGATTGATTTAACACACAATCCTGAATTCACAACAGTTGAGTTTTATATGGCTTATGCAGATTACAATGACTTGATGGAGCTTACTGAAGCCATGATATCTGGTGAGAAACTATTTCATCCATATTTCCTTCCTCCTTTGTAACTTGTTCCTTTTATTTTTTTATTTTACGACAATGTAACAATTTTTATTTTGATGTTGACAGGTATGGTTAAGGAGCTGACAGGTGGGTATAAGATAAAATATCATGCCAATGGAGTTGATAATCCACCGATAGAGATTGATTTCACACCTCCCTTTAGGTAATATAAGTAGCCATAATTAAGGTGTATTTGTTTAGTAATATCATTTAAATTGCTCCAGATGTGCTTTTTAACTGACCACCCAATTTATTGCCTTAACTGCAGAAGGATAGACATGATTGAAGGATTGGAGGCTATGGCCAAACTGGAGATACCGAAAGATATTTCCAGCGATGAAACAAACAAGTATCTGATAGATGCATGTGCTAAGTATGATGTTAAATGTCCACCTCCCCAGACAACAACACGGTTGCTTGACAAGGTTTACTTTTGCCTGTGGATACTCCATCTGAAGACGTGTCTTCATTTTATTGTTGGGTAGTTTTGGCATATGTTTTGGATTATACGACAAGTATTTGATGAAGAAAGTTGCATTCCCGTAGAACCTCTTATTTTGCATTGTATTTAACAACTTGCTAGTATTATGGAAACTAAAATCACAATCTCAGTGATATTATTTGTTATCATGATCTAAATTACTGTTGGGTTTGTGCCTTTCTGCTCAAGTTTCTTGATAATTTGTTAGCTAATTTAACAAGTCATGTTCTTTTAACAGCTAGTGGGCCATTTCTTGGAAGAGACATGTGTGAACCCAACATTTATTATCAACCACCCAGAGATAATGAGTCCATTGGCAAAGTGGCATAGGTCCCGACCTGGTCTGACAGAAAGGTTTGAGCTCTTTGTTAACAAACATGAGGTATGCACTATTCTTCATATAGGGCCTTCGATACCTGATCTAATTTATGTTGTCTTACACGGTGAGCTGCAAATGTCTTCAGGTGTGCAATGCCTACACAGAGTTGAACGATCCTGTTGTGCAAAGGCAACGGTTTGAGGAACAACTGAAGGTACCTTTTTTAATGCGCCCAAGAACTAAATATAACCTTGTTAATTGTAATTCTTGCTGTAACTAGCCCACTCTGTATGTTTTGAACTTGGCAAACACCTAAGTAACCTTGTACATTTTCATATTGATAATTAGACTATGTATGTTTAGGAACTTGAATGTCGTGCACTGGAATTATGGGTTACTATGGAGCCTACATTGCTCTAATTTCACGAGTTAAATAATTTTCTGGTCTTTATTATGTTCCAGGATCGTCAATCTGGTGATGATGAGGCTATGGCTTTGGATGAAACATTCTGCACTGCCCTCGAGTATGGACTGCCACCAACAGGTGGTTGGGGTTTGGGCATTGATCGCCTTACAATGATGCTGACAGATTCCCAGAACATCAAGGTTAGGCTCTTTCCATCATTTGTGTTTGTTATGCAGTGCCACACTTTCGACTTGCATCGCCCATCTTTGGATATGCGGGACTCATCTTTGTGATGCATTTTCAGGAAGTTCTTCTCTTCCCGGCTATGAAGCCCCAAGAGTAGCTGTTTGCAAAGATGAAACCCATCGCTCGGTATGTGAGCGCACTTATTTATCTAGTAACTCCTGTGTGCAACATACAAATGCAAACCCTCTGTGCGTATGGAAAATGGAACGTTTGCTTTGTCTCAGAGCATGGTTAATAGTATAGCCAGCTGCTGGCTATAAGCCATTGCCATGTCATCTATAGCCCATCTTATAGCCAACATGTACAATAGTTGATTAGAAGAGGGTACTACTTATTTATTATATGGCCCACCTTTCACTCTCACAAAGTGCCTAGGAGCACGTGCTAGGGCTGGCTCTTCACCAAGAGCCCGCTTACCTTCTCTCTCCTCTTCTCTTTCCTCCAACTAAGCAAAAATATACTAGTTTATTTCTTATAGCCCGCTGACTCAGCTCTATTGTACTTGCTCTCAGGTCTTGTGGATCATTAAATGTCTCGGGTGTTAACAAAACTAAAGAGAAATAGTGCTCTGATCTCTTGTCATGACTGAAAATGCAGCAGTAGTATACATTTTTGTCCTGACATTCCTGTACCATGGATGAGTTTGTTGATCTGACTCTGTATGTCTATGCTGCTTCTGCAGAAGGTACTTGACAATACATGGAGTTTTAACTGCACTGAACAAAACATGTGTAGCAGCACTGGAGGTATAAGTCATCAGCTTCTTGTGCGTCGATGGGTTGTTGAAATTTTGAACTCTGGTTAGGACGAACAGTGAGGCATATTAAGCAAGAATATTCACCGGAGGAGCCAACGTGTGCTGCATGTTTGCTTGTTTTTCTTTTTGAGAAAACAAAATTAGGACTTGGTATTGTTATACACTTTGTTGGATGTCCTCGTAACAGCTGCCTTGCGTCTTATTTTGTATGGAGATGAACCACAACACAATAGTGGTAGGGCTGCTCCTTCCTCTTATGCTTGTAGCCAGGGTATTTGTTTCTGAAAATCGGGTAGTGGGGCTTGAAGGTCCCAGAAGCTGGCATTTATATCAAGAATTTATTACAATACCGCTTAGAGGACCCTATATATAACACTAAAATTACAAACATAGATTACAACAAAACTCCGCTAGGTGCCAGCACAGTGATCTCGTTGGTGATTTTGTGGGCATGGCTACCATAGGCATATAGAAAGCAATTTTCTTTATTCCGTCGCTTCAATCAAATCAACTCTGCCTATCGGAGAAGCTGAAACGGATCAACGTGTCCACTGCCCAGCACCCGCTGGAGGAGAAGAGTTGAGGAGCTGGGCAACCACGGGACTATGACCGTGTGAGTAGCATTTAACGTACAGTATAACTCAAATCAAAAGAGAAGGAAAAGGTTGTGGAGCTGTTGTCCCTGCAGCGATATGTCTGGTTTTGCGTGTGAATTTACCAGCAAGTCTACATCAGCAGGGATTTTGGCCTACAAGTCATATGAAAACTAAGTCTAGTGCATCCTGGAACATCACACAGGATGAGGCTAGCTAGTGTTATCAGAGGCTGCTGTACGTCGGCACTCTCTTTAGATGAGGCACCTTGGTCTCGTAAAATGTCCCTAAAGTCACTCCTTGCACCGCTGCTCCCGATGCCTCGCGTTCCCTCACGTTCGATCTTTCCATTCTTTGGGTTTTCTTCTCTTGCCTTCTCCATGCTATGTGTATGTGATGCTTCTTCAATGTGTATGTGATGCCAGCTGAAGGTTGAGTGGTATATTTAAGGGAGGGCCAAGTCATTATTCGCACATGTGAGTTTGGTGAAGAATTCATTTTGCCGAGAGATGAATGCATGCCAAGGGTCACACTAGGTGTGCTGGTACCTACATTTGGTGAACACTGCTGCTCACTCGTTGCCCGGTCATATTTGATCCCTATAGTCGAAAACATACAAGTTTAGCCCTCAAAATAACACACATCGCGTCTCTCGAACGGTGGCAAAGAGTTTTGGATGACTCGGCAATAGTTTCACACAATTAGCATCCATCAGCACGGAAGATCAAGAAAACATGAACACGTCAAATCTTTTTCATGTAAGGCTGTGATAGATGTGTCCAGCCTTCCTACTTTAAACAGATCCAGCTCCTTGTAAACCGGCTAGATGGTACTAATCCACGCACTTGGCCGAGCAGCGAGGGTAGTCAGCATGAGCACACACAAGTTCATGGATCATGGGCCATCTTTACTTGGATGGAGAATGGAGAGATCGAGAAAGCCAGCACGATGACATACCAGCCGATCCAAGAAATATGGAAAGTGTTCTGCTACACCATCACACAGCTTCGTGACAGATACTGGCGGAGCTAGCATCGGGTTATGACTAGGGCTAAGAAAGCTTAAGCGATGCACTCTAGTAATTTTATATATTTTGTAAAAATGAATTGGAAAGGCTATATCCTCAACTACTCTAGGCCTCTCTCCATGGTGATAGATCACATAAGATGAGGCCTCTTTCAATGCACGGATGCTAAGCACATTAAAGAGTTTAACAACTAATCCCCAATGCATAGGTACTTAATTTGTTGTACTAGCTAAGCTTCCTTTATTTAATGATTTAACTATTAAACTCTTCCATGCGTTGGCGAGCTTGTTTTATTTAAATGATTTGCCTAGGTTCATGCGCTTGGCATTGTTTCTTCCTGGGTCACCAAACTCATTTCTCTGCTCTTAATTACTTTGCCACATCAGATTTTTCTCCAACACAACTACACTACATTACATCCTTGGCACATGTACAAAGTGGAGCATTGGGAAAAGCCTCGTGGCTCCAAGGCCCTTGATCCATCGTCGTACACACGATGTGGACATGCCAGCAGAACACACGATGCTAGCTTGTGCAAACCGCCAGTCCTGCTCAATGAGGCTCCGCTTGGAATCGGTGTATCTTTCTACACCGGTATTTATCTTACAGGTGTATCTCACCGGCTGTATGTGATTTTTAACTGAGAAGAAAATGACGGAACGAGGTCAGTATAGGTGTAAAGCGCTGAAAAACAACAATGAAATCATGTCCTTAGGCTCTCACTAGGATGAAGCGCCTCAGTTATGTCCCTTGTCTCTCAAGTAACTTGCCGCGCCACGCCTCCTCTCCTGATGCCTCACGTTCCCTCCTGTTCTCAAAATTTCTCTTTGAATCTTTTCTATGGTAAACATGTTGAAGTCAAGTACCTTGACCTAGTCGGATGGACACGTGGACAGTGTTTTGCATCCTTTTGTTCAACAAAGCATGGAGGGCTTCACGCTTCCAGCTTTTGTTCGGTTGTACTAAGTGGCAAGAATTACGTGCAATAGTGCAAGAGGTTATTACTAAGGCCGCCACTGTGTTGAGAGACCAATCAATGTGAAGGTCTCTTACACTGCACAACTCTTGGATATATGTATATGGTTTCCTAGCGTTCTGTTATGTGCAGTAATATGGTAAGGGTAGATCAACATGTTTAATGCATATTTATCTTAATTGTGATTTATTTTAGGGTCGATTACTTGAGTGCGTTTGCTGGATAATTGTTAAATGAGGACAGGTAGGTGTGCTACTTAGCTGCAGTTAGTAGTAATTGGTAAATGAGGACATAAATTCTATTGTGGTGGCCTGTTGTCGGCTGTCCTGTTCCGACCAGCAGTGAGCATAAATCGAACAGTTTGCCTGGATAGCTACGACGCTTAATTCTATGACGGAAAAGGCCATGGCTGCACGAAAGTCTACAAACTAAGGAGAAACTGAGTGCGTCAACAAAAAAAAGGAGGAGAAAGTGAGGATTGACAAATCTACCACTGTGGCTCCTCCATCGCACACTCACTCGTGCCCAACCACGTTCGGGTTCTTATAGCAGCTCCAACCCGACGACCCAAATGGTCCGTGTCCATTTGCGTCGGAACAAAATAAAATCACGGCCCAACGCACCGACCCAAATTTAAAATGTGTCTGCTTGCTGTCTGTCTGGACGCATTTCAGGTCCATATTTACATTCGGTTTGCGGCCACATGGACATGAGACGGCCGCGCCGCGCATCCGCTCGGTGTCCGCCGCAGCCCCATCTCTCCGCTACCCAATTACCAACAACGGTCGTAGTCAATGCGGTCACCTAACTCGGACCCGCATGACATCGTGTGGAAGCATCCGGACGGTCGTCCTTTTTAAAATGCGAGTGTGCGGGCGCGCGGGGAGGGGGGCTCATCCACTTCTTCCATGACCACATCTGGCCACACATTTTCCCTCGCCGACAACAACAAAACCCTAGCTCGCTATGGAATTCTTTGGCAAGGGAAAGCTTGACGTCGGTGCCAGCTCTTCCAACGTGTAACCCCCACTGCCACCACACTCTCAGATGCAGCCGCCTGCGGCCAGCCGCCACGGGACAAGTTGTACACCCCGGTCACCAAGCGCGCTAGCACTGGCAGTACCGTCAGCCATTGTCGTATCCGGATGTCAACCTCCTCCACGCCTGGCATCTTGACCCGCACCGCATACTGGTGTCGGCAGTGCCTCGGTCATCGCGGACGCATACACAGGAAGTGCGCATGCGTCGTGTCCTCCTCACGCCGGAGTAGTGTTGCCACCCTGCGTATGCGCTGGACTCCCCCAACTGGAAGGCCTGGTTCGTCATGGAGCACGACGTGGCCCGCTGCCCGCCCGAGGTCAGGCCGGAGGAAGAGGAGGAGGAGGAGGACGCCTACCAGGTAACACTGAAGACAACAATGCAGCGCGCGGGAGGAAAAATGAAAACCCATCAACTGGTATGTGAGCACACTTCTTTATCTAGTAACTCCTGTGTGCAACATACAAATGCGAAGTTGCAAACCCTCTGGGCATTACACAAACCCGTGTATGGAAAATGGAACGTTTGCTTTATCTCAGGTCTTGTATAACCGAGTCCTGTGGATGTCTCGGGTGTTAACAAAACCGAAGAGAAATAGTGCTCTGATTTCTTGTCGCGCCTTAAAATGTAGTACTAGTATACATTTCGGCCTGTTATCTTTGTAGCATGGATCAGTTTGCCGTCGGTCTGACTCGGTATGTCTATGATGCTTCTGCAGAAGGTACTTGACAATACATGGAGTTTTAACTACACTGGACAAAACATGTGTGTAGCAGCACTGGAGGTACAAGTCATCAGCTACTTGTTGCGTCGAAGGGTTGTTGAAATTTTGAACTCTGGTTAGGACGAACCATGAGGCACATTAAGCAAGAATATTCATCGGAGGAGCCAAAGTGTGCTGCATATTTGCTTGTTTTTTCTTTTTGAGAAAACAAAATTAGGACTTGGTATTGTTATACACTTTCTCGGATGTCCTCGTAACAGCTGCCTTGCGACTTATTTTGTATGGAGATGAACCACAATAGAGCTAGAGCTGCTCCTTCCTCTTATGCTAGTAGCCAGGGTATTTGTTTCTGAAAATCGGGTAGAGGGGCTCGAAGGTCTCAGAAGCTGGCATTTATATCAAGAATTTATTACAATACCGCTTAGAGGAACCTAAAGAACACTTTTTTTTTTGAGAATCACCGGGGGAGGAGTCCCTCCACCTGAAGAACACTAAAATTACAAACATAGATTACAACAAAACTCCGTTAGGTGCCAACACACATTGATATCGTTGGAGATTTTGTGGCCATGGCTCCAATAGGCATATCGAAAGCAATTTTATTTATTCCGTCGCTTCAACCAAATCAAGTGAGCCTATCGTAGAAGCCGAAACGATCAGCGTGTCCTCTGCCCAGCGCTTGCTGGAGGAGGATAAGACTTTTTTATTTTTGAGAGGAGGAGGAGAAGAGTTGAGGAGCTGAGTAGAGTACC
This sequence comes from Elymus sibiricus, assembly GCA_039707655.1. Taxonomy (NCBI): domain Eukaryota; kingdom Viridiplantae; phylum Streptophyta; class Magnoliopsida; order Poales; family Poaceae; genus Elymus; species Elymus sibiricus. The sequence continues at coordinate 443,074,598 of CM077671.1, forward strand.
TCAAATCAAAAGAGAAGAAAAAATTGTGGAGCAGTTGTCCCTGCAGCGATATGTGTGGTTTTGCGTGTGAATTTACCAGCAAGCGAAGAGCATCTGCCTTGGCTACATAAGCAGGGATTTTGGACTAGAAGTCGTATGAAAAATAAGCCAGAAGACTCCGAGATTCACCGGTGCATGCTGGATCACACATGATGAGGCAGCTAGTGCTAGCAGAGGGTGCAACACGGTGATACTCTCTTTTACGACGAGTCACCTTGGTCTCGTAAAATGTCCTAAAGTCACTCCCTGCACCGCTGCTCCAGATGCCTCGCGTTCCCTCACGCTCCTTCTCGCCATGCTTTGGGTTTTCTTCTCTTGCTTTCTCCATGCCCATGCTAGGTGTATGTGATGCTTCCCCAAGCTATGTATATGTGATGCCAGCTGAAGGTTAAGTCGTATATTTATGGGAAAGCCAAATCATTATTCGCACATGTGAGGTTTGGTGGAGAATTCAATTTGCCGTGAGATGAATGCATGCCAGGAGTTACAATGGGTGTGCTGGTACTTATATTTGGTGAACATTGCTACTCAATTGTTGCCCGGTTATACTTTATCTCTACATATGCTCGAAAACATACAAGTTTAGGCCCTCAAAATCACACACATCGCATCTCTCGAGTGGTGGCAAAGAATTTTGGATGACTCGGCAATAGTTTCACACAATTAGTAACCATCAGCACAAAAGATCAAGGAAAACATAGAGATGCCATATCTTGTTCAAGTAAGGTCGCGCTAGGTACTTTAAACAGATCCAACTCCTTGTAAACTGGCTAGGTGGTACTAATGCCACGCACTTGCCAAGGAGCGAGGGTAGTCAGCATGAGCACACACAAGTTCATGGATCATGGGCCATCTTTGCTTGGGGTGGAGTATAGAGAGATCAAGAAAGCCAGCACGATGACATACCAGCCGATCCAAGAAATATGGATAGTATTCTACCACACCATGACATAGCTTTGTGATGGATACCGGCGGAGCTAGCATCGGGTTATGCCTAGGGTTAAGATAGCTTAAGTGATCCATTCTAGCAATTTTTATATATATTGCAAAAAAGAATTGCAAAGGCTATTGCGATAGATCACACAAAGATGCTAGCTCCACCAAGATGAGGCCTCTTTCAATACACGGGTGCTAGGCACATTAAACAGTTTAGCAACTAAAGCCTTCAGTGTATATGTGCTTAACTTGTTGTGCTAAGCTTCCTTCATTTAATGATTTAGCAACTAAAAACTCTTTCATACATTGATGAGCTTCTTTCATTTAAATGGTTTGCCTCGGTTCGTGCGCTTGGCATTGTTTCTTTCTAGGGTCATCAAACTCATCTTTTTTCTCTTAATTACTTTCCCATATCAGATTTTCACCTACATGACATCCTTATCACATGTACAAAGTGAAGCATTGGGAAGAGCCTCATGGCTCCAAGGCCCTTGACCCATCGTCGTACACACGATGTACATGTGACAACACAACACACGCCGCTAGCTTGTGCGAACCGCCACCCCCGCTCATGGCTCTCACTAGGACGGAGCACCTTAGTTCTGTCCCTTGTCTCTCAAGTGACTCGCCACGCCGCGCCGCCTCTTCTGATGCCTCACGTTGCCCGTGTTCTCAGAATTTTCTCTTTGACTTTTTTTCTCATATGTGGGTAAGATAGCGCTCTTTTTCTCTCGAAATGGTGAGCCAGTGCTCTAAAACATGCTGAAGTCAAGCACCTTAGCCTAGCCGGATGATGGGCATGTGGACAGTGTTTTGCATCCTTTTCTTCAGCAAAACATGGAGGGCTTAGTGCTTCCAGTTTTTTAATCGGTTGTAGTATGTGACAAGAATTGCGTGCAACACTGCAAGAGGTTATTACTAAGGTTGCAACTGTGTTGAGAGACCAAGCATTGTGAAATGTGAAGGTCTCTTGCACTGCACAACCCTTGGATATATGTATATGGTTTCCTAGTGTTCTGTTACGTGCAGTAATATGGTAAGGGTAGATGAACATGTTCCATGCATCTGTGTCATAATTGTGGTGGTTTATTTTAGGATCGATTACTTGAGTGCGTTTGCTAGACACGATCGTGTGAAGGCTGCTTGCACGCCGCGTCCCGAGTGTGTGTCGACAACTGCTTCGGTCGCGACGCCTGCCGCCCCGGTCCCTGCCGGTGCCGCCTCTGGTGTGTTGCTGCCGGCCCCTGTTGCCTCGGCCAATGGAGACGATGTGGGCTGTGAAGAGGAGCTGGCTGTGACCCTGCCACCACGGACGGTGTTGTGGGCCTCCGCTGCTGATGATGACGACGAAGATGACGAAGAGGTGTTGGCTCCCCAGACACCGCCGGTTGCCACCAAGGCCCTCGACTCCGGAGGGATGTGCGTGGGGCATGTAACAGACACAAATGAGGGTTGGCAAGAGGTGCTACCGCGGCGTGGCCCGCGTCGTCCGACTTCGTTGCCATCCTCGACGATGACTCCTCGCCCCATCCCCGCTTGGCTCCGCGGTAGATGTTGCAGATGCCTCGCTTGTGGTCATCGTGCAGCTTATTGCAAAAATCCGGTGCGGTGCTCCTGTTGTTTGGAGAACGGTCACCGTGCACGCGGCTGCTGCAACCCATGGCGTCCTCTGAGCTCACTGCCATGCCTTGATGTGCCGCCTGTGCCCTGCCTCGACAATGTGCATCGTCCAGCTCTTGCTTCATGTAAGCATCCGATGAGATCCACACTCCCGTCCAAGGCACTTCATCGTGGATCTTGGGCATCTATCGTCTCTGCTACCGCCGGAGTTAATGTTGCAGTCCTGAAAGTGCGTTATATCGACTAGAGGGGGGGGGGGGGGTGAATAGGCGATTTTTACAAATTCGTCACTTGAGGAAATACTAGTTGAGGAATTTGCTAAGTGACGAACTACTCGCAGCGGAATAAGTACTCAAGTGCATGCGAAACATAGTAGTAGCATAGTCATCATGATGAAATGAAACATACACAGAGTATGAGTAGCGTGAACAGGATAAGCAGGCAGAAGATAAAGTGACTGAAGAATTTGAGGTGAGGAAATTGAGAAAGTCTTCAGTCAAATTCTTCAAACAGTAACGATAAATTTCATCAACAGGTATACGAGGAAATGAAAGGGTTGAGGAAATGGAACCAGGTAGCTCGATGAAGACAATGATTTGATGACCCAGTTCCAACTGCTGTGACAGTCGTACGTCTGGTTTGGAGCGGCCTGGTATTTAAACCAGAGGACACACAGTCCCAGGACACACAGTCCTTACCGTATTCTCCTTGAGCTAAGGTCACACAGTCCTCGCCCAACACTCGTGGTAAGTCTTCAGGGTAGACTTCCAAAACCCTCACAAACTGGTCACCCGGCGATCCACAATTTACTGCTGGATGCTCTAGACCACGGTCACCCGGCAATCCCCAATTGACTGCAGGATGCACTAGACCATGACGCCTAACCGTCTGGAAGATACACAGTCTTCAAAGGTAAAAAGCGTCGGTTCCACACAGGAACAATTTCTTCAGTGAAGCTCAATCACTTTGGGTTTTGGTGGTTTGGGTTTTTTGATTTTTCCTCACTGATGATTTTCGCTCAAAGTCCTCGAGGAATGGGTTGCTCTCAAATGACAAGTGTCAAGTTCTCTCTCGGAGCAACCAACCAGCTAGTGGTTGTGGGGGGGGGGCTATTTATAGTCAGGGTGCAACCCGACATGATAAGACATAAATGCCCCCCAATGATATGACCGTTAAGTGGATAAAATATCTGGACAGCTGGCGCAAAGCACAACAACGGTCGGAATTTGAACTGTCAAATTCCTCAGGGCTTATCATATTCCTCACTTGTAGGCAATTCGCACTAGCGAAATCCTAACTCCTCAGTCAGACCAATTTCCTCTGAGACCAGAAGAACATCATCTCTGTCACTGAAGATCTTGACTGAACTGCAAGAGATTTCCAAAGGCTTCACTCGAGGGATTGGGTTATGTTGAGGCTTTTGAGTTGAGCATCAGTTGGAAATTTTTCCTTAGTATTACCTTGACCCCCTTTAACAGTACGGTGTTTCCTATGACTCAAAGAAAGGAAATGAAACTACGAAAACAAAAGTCTTCACGCTTCATAGTCCTCGTTCATATCTTCAAGGTCACACCATCTTCTTCATTTTCAAAGTCTTCAGGGAATACCAAAGTCTTCACAAAGTCTTCACCAAAGTCTTCAGTTGAAGACATTCATTTTTAGGGGTCGACATTCTTTGAATATATCAAACTCCTCAGTGACTTATAGAGCCTGTGTACACTCACAAACATATTAGTCCCTTAACCTATAAGTCTTCAACACACCAAAATCACTAAGGGGCACTAGATGCACTTACAATCTCTCCCTTTTTGGTGATTGATGACAAATAGGTTAAGTTTTCAACGGGGATAAACATATGAAGTGTAAGTACTGAGTTTGAGGAATTTGATTGCAAGATATAGAGGAACTCCCCCTAAAGATGTGCATATTTGAGGAATTTGCTTTGGACTGCAAATGCACATGGCGGGATAAAATCTTGGAGATCTCCCCTTATATCTTGTAATTCATACACGCATTTAATATATATCATGAGGAAATTGAAATGCATGATGAAAAATGGGGTCTGAGGAAATTCAGCATGCGTGCATTAAGATACTTGAGGAAATAAGCATGCAGAAAGGAGTTCAAAAGTATCAGACCACCATCGGACTTCAGTTTACAACTCATCAAACAAACACCTCAGAAGAGCAAGAGTTGTAACTTAAACAAAAAAAACAACCCATATATAGAGACCCGCTTGAAGACTAACTCAAATTTCTCCCCCTTTGTCATCAAGTGACCAAAAGGGACGAAATTGAGGACTAACGCCCCTGAAGAATTTCATCTTGAAGGTGGTGGAGGAGCGCCAGCGTTGTCGGGGTCGGTTGGTGGAGCAGGGCCTTCAGTAGTATCTTCAATATCCTCAGCTTCATCTGTTGCACGCGATGAAGAATATGAGCTTGTCCCCAGCTGAGGAACTTGAACTTTCTTCCACTTCTTCTTTGGAGGAATCGACCAGTCAAAATCTTGCTGAAATTCCATCTCCTTGAGTTCTTCAGGAGTCTTGAGGTGAGACAGAATGGCCCAAGTGCGATCGAAGATTTCATGCACATAGTAATGATTTTTCCTCACAGAGTTATGCGTCACAGTCATGTCACGAAGAATTGAAGCAAACTGACGCTTTACCCACTTGTGATTGTGATCAACCTTCTGATGAAGACTGAAGAGAAGTTCACGATCAGTCATCACACGAGGGGCAAAAGCTTGAGGTTTTTGAGCTGAGGCTTTTGCAGCAGAATCTTGGGTGGCAGAGTCATCATTGGTGGAATAAGATGCAACTTTGCGAAACTGACCATCCAATGGACGAGTGCCTTCATCAATTATAGCCTTGCCTTTTCCTTCAACTGAAGAAAATGTCTTCTTGAGGACTTTAATTGGAGGCAAGAAACTGAAGTGATTCTGAAAGTCAGCCTTGAAGGGAATTGAAGACTTTGATCTGATGAATTTCATGATCCAGGGAGCATAAGGCTTCAATTCAAATGGTGACACTACAATATTGGCCAAAGTCCTCATGAAGAAATCGTGATAGTTGATGGGAATCCCATGAATGATGTTGAACAGCAGATTCTTCATGATGCCAACAACTTCTTCTTCTTCTTCAGAGTTGCGGCCCTTAATTGGACTGATGGTTTTGGTCAATATGCGGTAGATGGTCCTGGGCACATACATCAAATCCTTTACTAAGAAGGTGGTCCTTGGAGGTTTTCCAGGTGCCAAAGGCTTCATCAGCACTTGCATCATGTGATTCAGCAGCTCAGTTTCATCATAGATGCATCTTGCTCCTTCTAAAGGAATTGGAATGGGGACACATTGAAGCAATTCATTTGCTGAAGCAGTGTAGTGAGTGTTTCCAGACATCCAATCCAAGATCCATGTGTTGATATCAGAAGCTTCACCAGAGATATGCAGAGTTGCGTAGAATTGAAGAATTAGCTCTTCATTCCAATCGCAGACATCAGCACAGAATGGAAGAAGTCCAACGTCATGAAGAACTGAGAGCACTAGAGTGAAGCATGGGATGGATTCCATATCCACATGAGGAATTTGATGATGCTGGAAGACTTTGTCCTTGTCAAACATCACTGCAGCATAGAAGTTCATCTGAGAGGGAGTCCAGAACCTTGAGCGTCCAACTCTGGCAGATTCATATGGGTTTGGCCCTGTGAAGAATATGTGCTCATCGAAGAAATTCGCCTTGATGAATTTGGGATGCTTCGTGCCTTTGAAAGGTAGCTTTTGCTTCGGCTGAAGATTTGGCTTGAAGCGTCGTCCAGTCTTGCTTGGAACAATGGCAGTTTCTTCAACTTGAGGAACTTGTGCAGCAATTTCATCAGGAACATTCTGGACAGGAACTTCATCAGCTGATGCAGCTGGAATATCTTTAGGAGCAGTTATGAGGGGAGTAGATGGACTGGCAGTCTCTGTTGGGATTTCTTCAGTTGGGGCAGGAGACTGAGGAATCTGAGTGAGAGGAGTGGTCATTGGTGAATTTGGGTGTGTTGCTTCCCAAAATTCATCATTGATGACTGGAGTGGTTGATCCAATGTCCACTTCCTTCTCCATTTCTTCAACGCCAGCCTCTTCAACAGTTAACTAAGGTTGGGGCGATGATACCAGTGGGGTTGAAGCATTTTCTTCAACCTCTATTTCTTCATCAATCTGCTCTGAGGAAGCATCAGATTGAGTTTTTTCATCGTCCTCACTTGGGATGACATAGTCTTCACCAAATGGGACTATTTCATAGGCTGGGACTGATGAGATAGGAACAACATCAATTGGTTCATTTAAAGAACTTGGCAAAGTCTTCAATTTCTTTGCAGCTGAGGAATCTGCAGATGGTGATGCTTTCCTTTTCAGAGCAGCTGCCTTTTCCGCAGCCTTGGTCTTCTTCGCTTCTGATGCAGAAGGAAGTGTGACAGTCTTCACCCTTGATGATTTTGCTCAGGAAACCTGGGGTGAAGATGAAGCAGTTTCTTCAGGCACGACTGATGCAGTCACCCTGACAGTTTCTTCAGGCGCAGCAAATTCTTCAGCTGGCCTCTCAATTTCTTCAGGCGCAACATTGGAAGTTGCCCTGGGAATTTCTTCAGCAGCATGAATTTCTTCAGCTGCAGTTGTAGTTTCATCAGCAGCCTGAGCAGAAGTTTCAGCCTGAGGAATTCGCGGTTGCGATCGTGCTGCAACCCTTGAGTTGTGGTCCTGGATCACTTTGTCGCCCACGTTGACGAACCTCACCTTGGCACCTTTCCAGTCAGCATAGTACATGTCAAATTCATCGCTGAGGCCTTTGATGTCCTTTTGGACAGAGACAAGTTGGTCAGGCATCAGATTGAGAACATTGTTCTTCATGAAGCGTTCTTTCTTGTACTGAGCCTTCTTTGCCTTTCTGGCCTTTTCATACTTCCTTTTTTCTTGACCAATGAAAGCAGTGAGGACATGGCTAGGACTTGGAGGCAGATTCAAATCATCAATCGGAGTGTTTGGGTCCTGGTGCCAGATGTCGATGAAATTGAGCACAGTTTTTGGATCCAGCAGGAGAGGAATTGAAGTGCCCTTGGCTTGAGCCACTCTCTCTTGCTTATTTCTGACAATGGCAGCAAGTTCTTCATCACTTGCTTCATCATCCTCAGATTCTGAGGGAATATTGAAGACTACTTGCTTCTTGTGAGGACTTGGCCTCCTGCCTCGTCCAGCTGTTGCCTTCACTTTCAGCAAAGTGGGACTGCTTGAGGAATGTGCTTGGGCAGATGAAGTTGCAGATACCCCTGAAGCAATTGAAAAGCCGGCAGTCCTCTGACAAGACGCCAGATGCACTGGTGTTGATGACTTGGTAGCAGCTGTTGAAGATTGTGCAGCCACTGAGGGCATTGCAGGAGCCCTTGATGATTTTGCCTGAGGCATTTTCTGTGAGGAACTTGGGGCTGAGGACTTTGCAGTGGATTTCTTCACCACTGATTTCTTCGGATCAGATGCACTAGCAGAGGCAGCAGTAGCAGCAGAGTCCACATTGAATTTCCTCACAGCTTCTTTAGAGATCTTTTGAAGCTTTTTCTGATGTTTCGCCCATTCTTCAGGAAAATCCTCACCTCTCATGAGGCTTGTGGGATCAGCTGTCTGATTATTTCCCAATGGAGGTCTTCAGAAGGTGGTTTCAGTGCAAATTTCTTCATGTACTTAGGAGTGACATACCGATATTCTCTCCATTCCTTCATCCATCTCCTCTCAATCTTTTGGATGCGAATTTTTCGCTTTTCCTTGGTCTCTTTCCCATAGATTTCTTCATCAGGTGTGCAATACTCAGGATAGATATCCTCAGGGATCTCAAATGCAGTATTGGATTCAAGTTTCTTTCCTCCTTTCTGAGGTCTTTTCCCATCAGCCATTTGCTTCAACTGAGGAATATGAACTGTTGAAGTTTCTGGCGAAGTATGCAACTTTTCTTCAAGGAACGCTGCAAATGAGTTAAGTTGATGAGAACCTAGAGATTCAACAACTGACATTTGTACCTGTGAATAGAGTATAGGTGCGAAGAATTTGAAGAGGTCATATGCGTTCTCAGAAATTTTTGCGAAAGTATCAAGTTTGAGGAATTTGACCATAGATGCCTTGAAGAATTTCACTAAGTGTTCTTGACTTAGGTTCCAGAGTTGTATAGATTTGAGGATCCACACAATTGAGGAATCTTGAAGAAAATCATAACTTAGCGAAATAAATCAAGAGAAGGAGTTTGGTGCTTTAGAGATGGATTGCTGAAGAATAACACCTTTTGAGGATTTTGTGAAAATCATCGGAATCAAAAATGGCAATAAAACTAGATTTTAATTACCGTATGCGATGAACACGACGAACAGAGAAGTGAAGTCAGTCCAGATCTCCCACACCCTAGCTTGGCAGAGGGAGACAACTACAGCGGCGACGGGGTGAAGACTTCCGCGGCCGATGCGAGTACGACGACGGCGAGGTCGAGGCAGTGAAGCTCTTACTCTCCGGCAACGATGAAGTTAGCGGCGGCGCTAGGTTTGGAGCTCGGGAGAGATGGGAGTGAGGAGCAACCCGAGCAAGTGGAAGGGAGGGGGCATTTATACCGGCAGTGAAAACCAACTGGTCCGAAGATTTTGGACCAGTATGCCCCTGACCCTTGCCATCCATGCGACATGTGTCACCCACGTACTGTGTAGTGGAGATAGTGGGGGATCGTGGGTTATCCAGTCGTGGGAATCGGAACGGTTTGAGCGGCAATCGCCAAAAATTGAGATTGAATATTTTAAAGTTTCCGTTCGCAAATTCTTCAGCTGTCAAGGACACAGTGAAGACTTTGAACGAGTTTCAAAGTAGAACGCATATGAAGAATTTGTGAATAGACTAGGTTGAGCTTAGCATAGAGGGGAAATGGGTCCGATCACATTCACTTAGAAGAGAATCAACTTGAAGAAATAGCTATAAGTGAATGCTGTTGAGGACATTGAAAAAAACTCAAATATATATATATATATATATATATATATATATATATATATATATATATATATATATATATATATATAGTTAATGAAGAAAAACTCATGTGAGGAACATCAGTTGAAAAGTTTGAAGAATTTGAAATTTTGAAGAATTTGCAAAATGATGAAAAACTCAAACTTGAAGAATTTCAACTGTTGTTGGTGGCGTTACCCACCGTATAAGAATGATGATTTCAGACACCGCGTACAATTGTCGTAGGGTTCTGGGAATCAAATTCTTCATTAATTTCTTCACACTTAGAGAGTTAGTCTTCATTGATTGAAGAAAAATGTTACTTCGTGTGTTGCACATCAAAGTCATCAATTTTGCATAAGTGTTAGGATGTGTGTCCTTTCAAAGAACATTCGAAGATTCTAAGATATTTAGCTCACACCGCAACTTACAAAATCTCTTCTCATCCAAGGGCTTTGTGAAGATATCAGCCAGTTGTTCTTCAGTCTTCACGTGGTCGAGGAAGATATCACCCTTCATCACATGATCACGAAGAAAATGATGACGAATCTGGATGTGCTTGGTCTTTGAGTGCTGAACTGGGTTGTGAGCAATCTTGATGGCACTCTCGTTGTCGCAGTAGAGAGGGACATTCTTCACGTTGATGCCGTAGTCCTTGAGGGTTTGCTTCATCCATAGCAATTGAGCACAGCAAGAACCAGCAGCAATGTACTCAGCTTCAGCAGTTGATAGTGACACACAGTTTTGCTTCTTCGAGGACCAACAGACTAAGGATCGTCCGAGGAAATGACATGTGCCTGATGTTGACTTGCGATCCACACGATCACCAGCATAATCAGAATCAGAATATCCAATGAGGTCAAGATCTGAGCCCTTGGGGTACCATAATCCTAGTGTTGGAGTGTGAGCTAGATATCGAAGAATATGTTTCACAGCCTTGTGGTCTGATTCCTTCGGTTTTGCTTGAAATCGGGCACACATGCAAACACTAAGCATAATATCTGGCCTAGATGCACATAGATACAATAAAGAACCAATCATGGAGCGGTATACCTTCTGATCAAAATCTTTACCACTTTCGTCACTGCAGAGTTGAGCCGATGTGGGCACAGGAATCTTGACGCCTTTGCAATCCTGCATGCCGAATTTCTTCAGGACATCCTTGAGGTATTTCTCTTGAGAGATGAAGATGCCATTGCGTTGTTGACGAATTTGAAGCCCTAAGAAGAATTTGAGCTCTCCCATCATAGACATTTGATATTCTTCACTCATCATATAGGAAAATTCGTCGCTGTAACGTTTGTCAGTACATCCAAAGATAATATCGTCCACATATATTTGACACACAAATAATTCATCATCATATGATTTTGTGAAAAGAGTTGGGTCAAGTGAACCGGGTTTGAAGCCTTTCTTCATGAGGAATTCCTTCAGTGTGTCATACCACGCCCGAGGGGCTTGCTTGAGGCCATAGAGGGCCTTGTTGAGTCTGAAGACTTTGTCAGGATACTTAGGATCTTCAAAACCTGGGGGTTGAGCAACATATACTTCTTCCTCAAGCTTACCATTGAGGAATGCACTTTTCACATCCATTTGATATAAGATGATATTGTGATGGTTAGCATAAGCAAGCAATATGCGAATAGCTTTAAGTCTAGCAACAGGTGCAAAAGTTTCATCAAAGTCAATTCCCTCAACCTGTGTGTAGCCCTGTGCTACAAGACGAGCCTTATTCCTCACTACCTGACCAAGTTCATCTTGTTTGTTGCGGTAGATCCACTTGGTACCTATGATATTGTGCTTGCGAGGATCTGGGCGTTTGACGAGTTCCCACACATTGTTGAGCTTGAATTGATGCAATTCCTCTTGCATGGCTTGAATCCACTTAGGCTCCAAGAATGCTTCATCAACTTTGGTGGGCTCTGTGATAGAGACAAAAGCAAAGTGCCCACAAAAGTTAGACAAATGAGAGGCTTTTGAGCGTGTGAGGGGACCTGGTGCATTGATGTCGTGGAGGATTTTCTCGATCTGCACTTCATTTGCAAGCCGAGGATGAGCAGGTTGATGAGTTTGTTGAGGCTGAGCATTTTCTTCAGCACCATTGTCTTCAGGTGTATCAGCATGAATGTCTTCAGCGTTGGGCACAACTTCTTCAGAGAGTAGTTGTTCTTCAGTAGGGATCACATCTTCAGTGGCTTTGAACCTAATGGATTCCTCAGGAGGCATTTCATCTAGCACAGGAGGCAGATGCTCTCTTTGCGAGCCATTAGTTTCATGGAACCGCACATCTACAGTTTCAACAACCTTGTTGTGATAGGTGTTGAAGCCTCTGTAGGTGTGCGAGTCCTTTCCGTAACCAAGCATAAAACCTTCATGTGCTTTTGGTGCAAATTTAGAACTGTGGTGAGGATCTCTAATCTAGCATTTTGCACCGAAGACTTTGAAATAACTCACATTGGGTTTCTTGTTAGTGAGGAGTTAATATGAAGTCTTCTTGAGGAATTTGTGAAGATATACCCTGTTGATGATGTGGCAAGCAGTATTGATTGCCTCAGGCCAGAAGCGACGAGGGGTCTTGTATTCATCAAGCATGGTGCGAGCCATCTCAACAAGAGTCCTGTTCTTGCGCTCCACAATGCCATTCTGCTGAGGAGTATAAGGGGCAGATAGCTCATGAGTAATACCAAGTTCATCAAGATAATCATCAAGACCAGTGTTCTTGAACTCTGTCCCATTATCACTCCTGATATGCTTGATTTTGACGCCAAAGTTTGTCGAAGCCCTTGAAGAAAATCGTTTGAAGACATTCTGCACTTCAGATTTGTACAGGATAATGTGCATCCAAGTATAGCGAGAGAAATCATCAACAATGACAAAACCAAATAAGCATGGAGTATTTGTTAGTGTGGCATAGTGAGTGGGGCCAAAGAGATCCATATGAAGCAATTCAAAAGGACGAGTGGTAGTCATGATGGTCTTGGATGGATGCTTGGATCTGGTCATCTTTCCAGACTCACAAGCCCCACACAAGTGATCCTTGAGGAATTTGACACCCTCAATACCAATGACGTGCTTTTTCTTCGCGAGCGTGTGTAAGTTCCTCATGCCAGCGTGTCCAAGTCATCGATGCCATAGCCAGCCTTTTGAAGCTTTTGCAAGTAGACATGTGGCCGACTGTGGACCTGTAGAGAAATCAACAATATACAAGTCTCCTCTCCTAAAGCCTTCGAAGATTTTGGATTTGTCAGATTCCATGATGACAACACAACGGTACTTGCCAAAGATGACAACCATATCAAGATCACAAAACATTAAGACAGACATGAGGTTGAATCCAAGGGACTCAAAAAGCATCACCTTATCCATGTGTCGATCCTTCGAGATTGCAACCTTACCTAGACCCAATACCTTGCTTTTTCCTTTGTCAGCGTAGGTGATATGCTTCAGATGAGAGGGAGCCAGTGGAATATTCATCAATAGGTTCTTGTCACCAGTCATGTGGTTGGTGCATCCACTGTCGAGGATCCACTCAGTTGCTTTGGGAGTTTCATCCTGCAGATGAATTAGTACAGTTTACGAACGCATATGCTTCAGAGTGAAGAATATGACTTCAAATTCATCAGATTGAATTTCATCACATAGTATAGTAAGCAAAGTAATACGAGGACGTGAGAAATGAATGATTCATTTCTTTGTGATTAACTTGCGTCCTTTCAAGCATTTCCTCAGGTCTCCAGCAAATTCATCAGACGTTTAAGTTCGTCTGGAGACCTGACCCTGCATAAGAGATTAGTTCGATTTCTTCACCACCCACATCTGGAGGGGTGGCAAAGAGTTCATCATTCTGCGAGCTCCATATGAGAAGGGTGGCATAGAAGCAAGTGCACTTCGTTTCACAGGACGGGGGTTAGAGTACTCATATGAATAAGCAGAGAAATTCTTCGAGGACTTATGAACATAATGATTTGAAGAACAATGAGCATATTCATGACCCTTAGATTTTCCCTGCGAAACAGAAGCATTAGCACGAGAATGATATGATTTTTGACCATATGAGGAATTTGGTCCATGTGAGGACTTTGGTCCTTGTGAAGACTTTGGTCCAACTGAAGAATTTGATCTGGGGTTCCTGTTCTTCATTTGTGGTGTCATGAGAACATTCACCTGAAGACTTTCCAAGCATCTCTTGGGAACCCAGATTTTCTTCAGAGGAGGACCATTCCTGCAGTTAGTTCCAACATATCTAGCAAATACTTCACCATTCTGATTTTTGAACAGTTTATAGTTGGAGTCAATTGACTCATCAGAGGAATATGAAGATTCAAAAGTAAAACCAGATAAAGTGGATGGATCTACATGAGGTCCTTTTGCAGCAACCCATGAAGTTTTGGGATACTGCTCAGGTTTCCAGTAAGATCTATCAGCATTGAGTTTCCTCTCAAATGCAATACCCTCTTTCCTAGGGTTCCTGTTCAGAATCTTCTTTTTAAGCACATCACAAAGGGTTTGATGCCCTTTGAGGCTTTTGTATATGCCTGTCACATACAATTCCTTCAACCCTGCATTTTCGCCAGTAATACTTGTGGTATCCTCAGATGAGGAATTTGTGACCACGGAAATAGTTAAAGAATTTGCAGCAAGAGAAGCATTTGAACATTCAGGTGAAGAATGAGCAGTTTCACGTTCGATGCATTTCAAGCAAGGTGGAACGAAATCTTCCTGAGCGGTACTGATCTGTTGAGCAAGCAAGGAGTCATTATCCCTTTGAAGATCTTCATGAGACACCCTTAGTTTCTCAAGATCTTGCTTTCTTTAAAGAAATTCATAAGAAAGCTTCTCATGATCGACTAAGAGAGCCTCATGACGACCTTGAAGGTCCTTAGTCAAAGTTTGAGTATGAACCACTTCCTCATTCAACAGGTCATCGCTTTTGTCTAGCTGTTTCTGAAGCTTTTCAATGACACCTTGTTGTTTAGTAGCAATATTAGCAAGTTTGGAATAGCTAGGTTTCATGTAATCCTCAGATTCACCATCACTTGATTCAGAGGAGGAATGGTGTTTGAGTACCTTGGCACCTTTTTCCATGAAGCAATAGGTGGGAGCATAGTCGTCGTTGCTGACGTCAGAGTCGTTGGAGTTGCCATTTTCCTCATCATTGAAGATGGACTTGCTGACGAAAGCAGTAGTGAGAGCTAGGCTCGCCACACCAGAGTCCGACTCCTCCTCAGATTCCTCCTCTTCTTCATATTCTTCAGATTCTTCTTCAGAATCCATTTCCTTGCCAATAAATGCCCGGGCCTTCCTTAAGTTGTTCTTCTTGTGCGATGAGAACTTTGAAGATGAGGACTTTGCAGATGAGGACTTTGAAGATTTCTTCTTTTTCTTCAAGTCATCAGAACTGTGATCCTTGTATTTCTTCTTCCTTGACTCTTTTTCCCAGAGAGGACAGTCAGAGATAAAGTGACCAGATTTCTTACATTTGTGGCAAGTTCTCTTCTTGTAGTCGCTTGATGAAGAATCTGATTTCTTCATGCCACTTTTTGATGATTTTCCAAACCGACCTCTCCTTGAGAACTTCTGGAATTTCCTCACGAGCATTGCTAGCTCCTGACTCAGTTCTTCAGGATCACCAAGGCTACTATTAGATTCTTCGTCTTCGGATGAGGAAATTGTCTTGGCCTTCAAAGCACGAGATCTTCCATAACTTGGCCCGTAGAGGTCTCTCTTCTCAGCTTGTTGGAATTCATGAGTATTGAGTCTCTCAAGAATATCAGCAGGATCTAGTGACTTGTAGTCTCCACGTTCTTGGATCATCAAAGCAAGTGTATCGAATGAGGAATCAAGAGATCTCAGCAGTTTCTTCACCACCTCATGGTCGGTGATGTCAGTGGCACCAATAGCTTGGAGCTCATTGGAGATATCAGTGAGACGATCGAAAGTTTGCTGAGATTTGGGTTTTTTGGTTTTTCCTCACTGATGATTTTCGCTCAAAGTCCTCGAGGAATGGGTTGCTCTCAAATGACAAGTGTCAAGTTCTCTCTCGGAGCAGCCAACCAGCTAGTGGTTGCGGGGGGGGGGGGGGGGGGGGGGGGGGCTATTTATAGCCAGGGTGCAACCCGACATGATAAGACATAAATGCCCCCCAATGATATGACCGTTAGGTGGATAAAATATCTGGACAGCTGGCGCAAAGCACAGCAACGGTCGGAATTTGAACTGTCAAATTCCTCAGGGCTTATCATATTCCTCACTTGTAGGCAATTCGCACTGGCGAAATCCTAACTCCTCAGTCAGGACAATTTCCTCAGAGACCAGAAGAACATCGTCTCTGTCACTGAAGATCTTGACTGAACTGCAAGAGATTTCCAAAGGCTTCACTCGAGGGATTCGGTTATGTTGAGGCTTTTGAGTTGAGCATCAGTTGGAAATTTTTCCTTAGTATTACCTCGACCCCCTTTAACAGTACGGTGTTTCCTATGACTCAAAGAAAGGAAATGAAACTACGAAAAAAAAGTCTTCACGCTTCATAGTCCTCGTTCATATCTTCAAGGTCACACCATCTTCTTCATTTTCAAAGTCTTCAGGGAATACCAAAGTCTTCACAAAGTCTTCACCAAAGTCTTCAGTTGAAGACATTCATTTTTAGGGGTCGACATTCTTCGAATATATCAAACTCCTCAGTGACTTATAGAGCCTGTGTACACTCACAAACATATTAGTCCCTTAACCTATAAGTCTTCAATACACCAAAATCACTAAGGGGCACTAGATGCACTTACAAGTCCGCTCTGGCTGATCAGACTGCATTGCTACAGGGATGTCTCACACATGTTGGCAGCTTTTTGGAGCGAGCGGAGGCTGTCTTGAGTAGACTCTCCCTTGTGCCGGCTATGTTGCAGACTTCTCTGACGTCGCATCCTCCTTGTGTGGCCAGTGCTTGTTCCGTGGAGGATGGGGAGGTGGAGTTATATGGCTCTTTCTCCCCTCGTGTTGGACACAATTCATCATCGACGTCAATCTCTCCTTCTATGTTGTCATCATCTGAGGGCGAGTCCATCGCCGTGCTCGTGGCTCCGGTGTTGCAGATCATGCCCGAGCTTAGGGAGTTATGTCTGAGTTTGTCAGTGGGTCATATGAAGGTGGAAACGCCAATGACCTCGACTGAGGGACAAGATTCATCTCTGTCAAGTGAGCAGCTGGAGGTTCCTATGGTTGATGATGCAAAGGGGAAGGCGTTCGCAATTTCATGATGGATAGTTCTCGGTTTCTCGTGTTGTCGACGTGGTGTCAGTTTTCTCATCAGGGGTTCCGTTGTATTGTAAAAGGGTTGAGCGTTGAGGACTTGAGGTAGGGTTGAGGACTTGAGGTTCTGGTGTGTTGGAAGCATTTGACGGGCCGTCTACGTCTTGGGGTGTTTCGTGTTGAGTGAGGTTGATTGTATTGGTTTTTGCCCGGTTTTCCGTAAATTAACTGGGCAATTCTCTTCTTCTTAATTAATCGATGAGGCAATTCTTTTGCCTCCGTTTCAAAAAAAAAATCTCTTACAGAGCAGAGCACTGGTAGGTGTGGTACTTTGTTGTTAGTATACTTGTTAAGTGAGGACTCAAATTCTGTTACCGTGGCGTGTTATCGGCTGTCCTGATCTAACAAGCAGTGAACATAGATCGAACAGTTCGCCTGGATATCTATGGTGCCTAATGTTATGTTGATCTCCTCCGATAGTCCCAACGGCCTATTGGGCCCTTGGTCAATGCGCCCTGATCGGGGGTGCCCAACCTCCTCTGGTTGATGGCCCCCTGTTGCCAGCCCTATATTAACAGAGGTGGGGGTCGGGGCACGGGATACGAAGTTCACCGCCGCCACAAACCCCACCGATACGACCAAACCCGATCTAGGTCTAGCGCTGTGCACGGGAAGCTCCCCCGACACCACCTCACCTCTCTCTCTGCCATCACCGCCGTCACCATCCCACCATGGCCAACGGCGGGAGCTCTTCGAGCCTAAGCGAAGGTATAAACTCCATCTAAATTCCGACACTACCGTGGGTATCCAACACATACGATCCAGACGGATATAAAAATGGTATTAGAGCCTTTCTTGTGTTGAGATTTTCGGTAAGAGAAGAAAGAACAGAAATTTTTTGAACCTCTCCCAAAGAACCCTAACAGAGGAAGGGACTCACCGGAGCAAGGCCTTGGGCCGCCGGCAAAGTACGCCGCCGCAAGGCCGCGCCGGTTCCTCTCGATCCGAATGGGCATCGGCAAGCCGGGCCGTTCAGACGAAGAACAATCCCACAAGGGGCAAAGTGCACCGCCAAACCGCTCGACGGCGGCGCGCTCACCGCAAGGGGGACGCACATCCGGCGAGGGGGATGGCAACGACGCCGCTTCATGCCACCGTTGGGTGCTCCGCCGTCGACGAGCACAGGGAGCAGAGGAGGCGCGCCCGCGTTCCTCTCTCTGTTTTACAGGAGGTGGAGGAGAGAAAGAAAGTGAAAGGGAGCGGGCTCGCGCGGCGCCGTGGCGATCACCGTCGTCACCGGCGGCCGGCGGAGCCGCCGCTCGGAACGAGCTCGCTGGGAGCCGTGGCGCTCGACGCGCGACAGAGACGGGGGCGTGCGGGAGAATGCGGCTAGGGTTCTTCGGTCAGGGACGACCCTGCCCGTTTTTGTTCCAGCGAAGGTTGCGCACGACCGTCGGATGCACAGATCTCGATCGGACGGTCGTCGATAGAGGGGGCCAAACCCTAGCCAGCCCTGGTGGCCGTTGGGCCGCGTGTGGACCGCGTCGGCACTGCGGCAGAAAAGCAACAGCCGCGTGCACGCGCGGGGCTGTAGAGCAGGCCGGCCAGGCCGAGTGCCTGTTTTTTTTTTTTCCTGGTTTTATTTTTTCCAGAAGCAGAATTAATCGTTTTTTGTCCGTTTTTGGGCAAATTTGATCAAGTTTTTTCCCTATTCAAAGTTATCCAACGAAATTTTGTTTAGAGAATATAAAAGTAAAAGAAGCACTTCTGTAAAGTATAAAGTTCATGAATTTTTTATTCATGTCTTCCGCTGCAAATAAATAAAAGTGCACTATTAAAGGGAAATAGAACTAAAAGTGAGAATTAAAATTTAAAGAGCATGTTAAAGTGATAATTATGGTTTTGTTATTTTACGACCAACGTTGTTAATAACATGATCATGATTTATTATTATTGTTATATGTGTGCATTCATTGCTATTTTCTGCCCAACGGTGATATAGTTTTAATTGCATAAACAGTTGTATGTTTTAATTTTGACCAACGTTGGATTATTACATGCAATTGTTGCTATGTTCTCACCTCATTGTGATTTCAGGAGGTTACCACCTGATGAGTTGCCTAAAGGATGTTCCAACACTCAGAGGTGATAACTACACCGAATGGAGAAAGAAAGTTGATTTGGCCTTTGTCTGTGCTGAGGTGGACTGGGTTGTGGACACTCCACAGCCGTTCAGACCAACAGAGCCAGTCAGAGATGCCAATGATGATGATGCTGCATGGGACAAAAAGAGGAGGGATTATGCTCCATTGGAGATGTCATATACCCTCGACAACCAAAAGTGGCTCACCGCCAATAAAAAGTGCATGGCTTTCGTAAAGAACACAATTGAGAACGCTCTTGTGGGCTCAATTGCAGAGTGTACTTCCGTAGGGGATTTTCTTGCAAAGATAAAGAGCCAGTTCACTGGTTCTTCAAAGATATATGCCACCCAGTTGCTAAAGCAACTGGTGACAGAAAACTACACAGGAGGTGGTCATGGCATAAGAGAGCACATCCTCAGGATGAGCAACATGGCAGCTAAGCTTAAACCCATGGATGCGGATTTGGAGCTCAAACCTGCGCTCCTGGTCCACCTGGTTATGGCTTCACTACCAAAAGAATTTGACACCTTTGTTGTCAACTACAACATGTCACCTGAAAAATGGGACATTGAAAAGACTATAGCCATGTGTGTCCAAGAAGAGGAAAGACTTAAAGCCTCACATGGTGGTTCTCTGAACTATGTGAAGGACAACAAGAAAAGGAACTACAATAAAAGTAGCAATGGTTCCCCTTCAAAGGCGCATGGAAAATCTCACATGCAGCATCAGCATCAGCAGAAGTCTTTTCCAGTGGACAAAGATACTTGCCTCCACTGTAAGAAGATTGTGCATTACAAGAAAGACTGCCCTGATTGGCTAAAATCAATAATGGCAAAGAAAGGTAACAACATTGTTTCCTTTGTAAATGAATCCTTGTATACACAATTTTCGAAATCTACTTGGTGGATTGACTCAGGAGCAACTGTCCATGTTGCAAATTCTTTACAGGGATTCCATTCGACGTGGACTACGCAAAGAAGCGAAAGATGCATTGAAGTTGCAAATGGAATTCAAGCAGAAGTTGAAGCTGTCGGTGACATCTCCTTGGAGTTAGCTGATGGATTCAAGCTTCTACTTAGAGATGTTTTATATGTTCCTTCATGTCACAGAAACTTAATTAGTGTTTCGTGTTTGGATAAAGATTATTATGAATGTCATTTTGGACATGGCAAGTGTGCCATATGGTTTAATAATACTCATGTGGGTGTTGCATTCCTACACGATGAGCTTTATTTATTATCACTCCGTGAAAAAGTGTATTCTGTGTGCAATGTGAATGAGCATGTTTCCGCGTCGAATAAAAAACAAAAGAAAAGAAAGATAACTCATGACTCATTGAAATTATGGCACTGTCGTTTGGGCCATATTTCCAAGGGGAGAATAGAAAGACTCGTTAAAAGTGAAATTCTTCCTCCGTTAGAGTTCTCAAACTTAGAACAATGCATAGATTGCATTAAAGGAAAGTATGTAAAACAAATCAAAAAGGGTGCAATCCATAGCACAGGCACACTAGAAATCATTCACACTGACATTTGTGGACCATTTCCGGTGAAAAGTGTGGATGGATATGACTCGTTCATAACATTCACAGATGATTACTCTCGCTATGGTTATATTTATCCAATCAAAGAAAGATCTGAAGCGTTGGATAAATTTAAAATATTCAAAGCTGAAGTTGAAAATCAGCATGATAAAAGAATAAAGATAGTAAGATCTGACCATGGGGTGGAGTACTACGGTCGGCACACTCCATATGGCCAAGTCCCTGGACCTTTTGCAAAGTTCTTACAGGAGACTGGCATAGTAGCCCAGTATTCAATGCCGGGCGAGCCTCAGCAAAATGGAGTAGCTGAAAGGCGCAACCGTACACTTATGGATATGGTGCGCAGCATGATGAGTTACTCCACTTTGCCATTGGGATTATGGATGGAGACGCTTAAAACCGCCATTCACATTCTCAATAGAGTGCCAAGCAAGTCGGTGCCCAAAACACCGTACAAGCTTTGGACAGGACGAGTGCCCTCCCTACAACACTTCAGGGTGTGGGGGTGCCCTGCTGAGGCCAAAATGTTTAATCCAAATATTGCAAAGTTAGATCCCAAAACAGTGAGTTGCCACTTCATTGGCTATCCAGACAGATCAAAGGGTTTTCGTTTCTACTGTCCAGAGAGATATACAAAGTTTGTAGAAACAAGACATGCAGTCTTCTTAGAGGACAAAATGATGAGGGGGAGCATGGTAGCTCGGAAAATTGATCTTGAGGAGAAGAGGGTGCATGCACCTAATCCGATGATTCAGTAGCCATTTTTCTCATTACCAGTTGTAACTCCACCCATGACAACCATGGGAGAAGTCCCGGAACCTGTCCGTCAGGAGCCGACTGAACCCGTTGTTGAGCATGAAAGGGAGGTGCAGCAGCCAATTGTAGAAGATGTGCCGGAAGTTGAAGCACAAAATGTGCCAGAAACTGAGGATCTTAGAAGATCTAATAGAAAAAGAAGATCAGCTATTTCTACTGATTATAAAGATTATAACACAGAAATGGTTAATATGGAAGGTGACCCCACTACATATGAAGAAGCCATTAGAAGCCCTCACTCATCAAAATGGCTAGAGGCAATGGAAGATGAAATGAAATCGATGAGTTCCAAAGATGTTTGGGACTTAGAGGAAATTCCTAAAGGAGCCAAAACAGTAGGCTGTAAATGGGTCTACAAAACTAAGTATGACCTTAATGGGAATGTAGAAAAGTATAAAGCACGACTTGTGGCAAAAGGATTTACACAAAGAGAAGGAATAGATTATAATGAGACTTTTTCCCCAGTCTCATGTAAGGACTCCTTTAGAATCATAATGGCATTAGTTGCACATTTTGATTTAGAGTTACATCAAATGGATGTCAAGACGGCATTTCTGAATGGTGATTTAAAAGAAAAGGTCTACATAAAACAACCCAAGGCAAGGAAAATATGGGATGCCGCCTGAAGAAATCTATTTATGGATTAAGGCAAGCCTCTAGACAGTGGTATCTAAAGTTTAATCAAACGATTAAAAGTTTTGGATTTAAAGAAAATATTGAGGATAACTGCATTTATGCAAGGTTTAAAAATGGCAAATATATTTTCCTAATCTTGTATGTGGATGATATCTTGCTTGCTAGCAGTGATGTTAGTCTACTACAAGAAACAAAGAAGTACTTGTCCTCAAATTTTGACATAACGGACCTTGGTGAAGCATCATATGTTTTGGGCATAGAAATTCACCGAGATAGGAACAATGGAGTCTTAGGACTATCGCAGAAGGCATATCTAGAAAAGGTTCTTCAAAAGTATAATATGCATGCGAGTAAAGCCACACCTGCTCCTATAGTCAAGGGCGATAGTTTTGGGAGATTCCAATGTCCCAAGAACCAGTACGAGATAGATCTAATGAAAGCAGTACCATATGCTTCGGCTGTTGGAAGCTTACAGTATGCACAAGTGTGCACTCGCCCTGACTTAGCTTTTGTCACCGGGGTACTCGGTAGATATCAAGAGAATCCAGGCATGGAGCACTGGAAGATGGTAAAGAAGGCATTGCGTTATGCGCAAGGCACGAAGGACTACGTGCTAACATATAAGAGACCTGATTCCCTAGAGATAAGAGGGTATTCAGACGCAGATTTTGCGGGGGACAGAGATGATAGAAAATCCACGTCAGGATACGTGTTCACTCTCGCTGGAGGGGCTATTTCATGGAGAAGCTCCAAACAGTCAATAGTTGCATCGTCCACGATGTATGCAGAATTTATAGCATGTTTCGAGGCCACGGGGCAGGCGATATGGCTAAAGAAATTTGTACCCGACTTGAAAGTGGTAGATTGTATTCACAAACCATTAAAGATGTACTGTGACAACTAGCCCGCAGCATTCTACGCTCACAACAACAAGTCGAGTAATGCTGCCAAAACAATAGAGATAAAGTATTATGTTGTGAAAGATAAAATCCAGGATCACACTATAAGTCTCGAGCATATAAGGACAAAGGATATGCTTGCGGATCCGCTTACGAAAGGCTTACCACCCAATGTGTTCAAGGAATACTTAGCCGGCATGGGTTTAAGGGAAAGCATATGATTCCTGGATCATGAGAGGCCCAAAAGGAACAGAATTTGTTTCAGAACAGAGAGGTATGTTGTAGCTGTCTGATTCTATCGGCAATTGAGCTGTGACGATGAAACATGCTCTATGTATTGATCTGCGATGAAACGAGTAAAGTAAAAAGTATATGGTTAAAAGTAAAGTTGAGATCAAGGGGGAGAATGTTAGGTTGATCTCCTCCGATAGGCCCAACGGCCTATTGGGCCCTTGGTCAACGCCCTGATCGGGGGCGCCCAACCTCCTCTGGTTGGTGGGCCCCTGTTGCCAGCGCTATATTAACAGCGGTGGGGGCCGGGGCACGGGATACGAAGTTCACCGCCGCCACAAACCCCACCGATACGACCAAACCCGATCTAGGTCTAGCGCTGTGCACGGGAAGCTCCGCCGACACCACCTCACTTCTCTCTCTGCCATCACCGCCGTCACCATCCCACCATGGCCAACGGCGGGAGCTCTTCGAGCCTAAGCGAAGGTATAAACTCCATCTAAATTCCGACACTACCATGGATATCCAACACATACGATCCAGACGGATATAACAATGGTATTAGAGCCTTTCTTGTGTTGAGATTTTCGGTAAGAGAAGAAAGAACATAATTTTTTTGAACCTCTCCCAAAGAACCCTAACAGAGGAAGGGACTCACCGGAGCAAGGCCTTGGGCCGCCGGCAAAGTACGCCTGGTGTAGACGCCCGCCGCGACACGGGAGCACCCGCACATGAGCTCATGGCCGCCGTACGCGCTCCACGCCAGGAGCTAGGCTGCGCGCTGGCACAGACGAGACCACCGTGCGATTATTGCGAGGGCCACGACAGCGGCGGCGCTGGTGGCACGCGACGACGACGACGGATGCGGGGCGGTGGAGCCCATCGGCGACGTCGACGTGCGCCCGTGCCCGCGAGGCACGCACGCGCGGACGTGGTGGTCGTACGTGCGTCTGTGAGGTCGATGGATGGCGCGCGGTGGGCGGGCTCCGCGGCGCCGGCAACGTCGCGGCCGCGCATTGACGCGCGCGTGTGGGCGTGTTGGTTCGGCGACCGACCGCAGCCCGGCAGGGCAGTAAAGACGCGACCGAGCCAGAGCTGTACGTGCGTGCGACCGACCTGAATGTCTGGCCACCTGCGTAGTACGTGTGCAACAGTAAGCACGTATGTACGGCTTCGTGCCCGTGCAATTCGTCGCGATCGATGCACGGCTCGGCGCGCACTACTGGGGCTGTATGCATCACCATCGTGGTGAGCACATGGAGAATGGTTCTGGTTTGCCGTCCGTACGACGCAGAGTTGACATGTTTTTTTTAATGAGATGGACATGTTTGTGCCTTGGCACAAGTGTGGGTGGATGCTCTCTGTTTCGCTGCCGCGCTTTCTTAGACAGTACTAGTCTCCACTTGCGATCCATTTCTTCGCCACGTTTTTTTAGCTTGTCATCCTTCGCTAGAACTAGGATACTGACCATCGACTAACGACTGATCATAGCTCACACAATTAGGTTCTTTGTCGTGGAATAATCCCATCAGAATTCAGAATTCAAGTCTTAAACTTGACATTGATGTTTGCAATTTTCTGGTTTTATTTCAGACTTTCCGACGATGCTTTTTAATAGAAGGAGATGTTTCCGTCAATTACATAGACGTCTGTGTGTTTTTTTTTGAAAACTAATCATATGGATAACACATTTCGAAAAAATTGAAAAAAGGAAAAAAAATCTGGATAACACGAGCCGGACACACAATTCAATTAGTTTTAACTGCCTCCTTGCTCACAACTTTGTAATACACCTAAATTCCTCCAAGTTCTTCACTGATAAGGCCTTGATGATGTCATAACCAACCCGGTCGCTTGAATGGATGAACCTTGATGTCTACATGTTTATTACAAACTCTCCCTCTCCCTCTCCCCCTCCCTCTCCCTCTCCCCCCCTCTCTCTCTCAGTGAAAAGGTGTGTTCCAATGTGTTTTATACTAGCATCAATTGATTAGAAGATATTACCTCCGTTTGCCACTTATTTCCGAAACGGGGAGTAGTATATAAATGGGTGCCCTTTTTGAAGACACAGCTACAAAAGTATCGCATTGAAGGCCACTGCTATACGCCCAGTGCATATGTTCTTGTTCAGCCTGCAGCGGGCGACTAGACTGGCGAAGTTAGCGGCCGACCGGGGCCGCCGTGGAGGATGGCCTCCGAGGAGGCAACCGGTTCCGGGCTCTCCCCGGAACGGACTCCGACGAGTCCGATGATGACGACGACCGCATAGCGACTGGGACGGTGGCGGAGGCTCCATCGCCTACGCCGTCAGACCTTATCTGTGAGTCCCTTCGTGTGGGCTATTCGGAAGAAGAGGTCGCCGCGAACATCGACGTGATTGTGCCGTCCACCGATCTGGCATGACAAGGGCTAGACGGGGAAAATCATGTCGAGGTGCTACAACGGATAGTTCATCGGAGGACGACACTTACGGTGATTCGTCCATGGTGATGCCCATTGCCGAAGGTATGTCCTCCATCTCTAACCTTGGGAGATTTCATTGGTCCGGATTCATGGAAGGTCGTTATGAGAAGAAGAAAGAAATGACGGCCCACGGCAGCGACGCCGCCGACACCGGTGCTACTTATGAATGTGTTGGGTTTCCCCCGAAGAGAAAGGGTGATATAGTAAAGTAGCGAAAAGTATTTCTCTCAGTTAAGAACCAAGGTTTATCGAACCGATAGGAGAACCAAATAAACAACCGTCAGCAGCACCGGCACACAAAAAAGCAAATACTTGCACCCAACACGGGCAAGAGGGTTGTCAATCCCCTTGTACTCGTTAGCGGTAAAGATCAAATCTGATATTGATAGGTTGATAAATTACAAAGTAAATAAATAACAAAAATAATATTTTGGTTTTTGCAATATGATTAAGATAGACTCCGGGGGGGGGGGGGGGCATTTTTTTTACTAGAGGCTTCTCTCTTAATAGCATGGCATCACTGGGTAAACAAATAATTGTCGATCAATTGATAGAAAAGCGCATAGTTATGACGTTATTCATAGCATGATCAAATACATAGGCATTACGTGCAGGACAAGTAGACTGACTCCTGTGCATCTACTACTATTACTCCACCAATCGACGGACTCCTGCTAGCATCTATGGTGTTAAGTTCATGACTGATACGTCCATTTTGCATCATGATTTCTTATTCATATTTACGTTATTCCTATCCATTATTCCCTGTTATCATACAATTCTTATGCTCCTTCTCTCTGAATATGCAAGGTACATCACAAAGAGGGAATTATCTGGAAAATGGAATTCTGGACCGAAAAATCGAGAAAAAGGCAGAAAAATCACCAGTCTCTAAATGACCTGAAATTTCACGAGGAATTTTTATTGAATATATAAGAATTTCTGGGCCAAGAATATACCAGAGTGGGGCCACCAGCCAGGCACAAGCCAACAGGGCGCGCCCCCCAGGCCGCGCCCTGATGGCTTGTGGGGCCCTGGCTGGCCTCCCGACGCCCCTCTTCTCATATATGGTGTGTTTTACGCTAGAAAAAATCATAAGCAACTTTTCGGGACGAAGCGCCACCGTCTCGAGGCGGAAACCTGGGCGAGGCCCTTTTGCACTCCCGCAGTCAGATTCTGCCGGGGAAATTCCTCTTCGGGAGGGGGAGATCGAAGCCATCGTCATCACCAACGCTTCCTCCTTCGTGAGAGAACCAATCCTCATCAACATCTTCACCAGCAACATCTCATCTCCAACCCTAGTTCATCTCTTGTATTCAATCTTTGTCTCAAAACCTCAAATTGGTACCTGTGGGTTACTAGTTGTTTTGATTACATCTTGTAGTTGATGCTTGTTGGATTACTTGGTGGAAGAAATTATGTTTAGATCCTTAATTATTATTATTGCACCTCTGATCTTGAACATGTTGATGAGGTGTGAGTAGTTACTATTGTTCCTGAGGACATGGGAGAAGTTTGGTAATAAGTAATCATGTGAAGTTGGTATTCGTTCGATATTTTGATGGTATGTATGTTGTTACTTCTCTTAGTGGTGTAATGTGAACGTCGACTACATGACACTTCACCATGCTATGGGCCTAAGGGAAGTCATTGTGGAGTAACAAGTAGATGATGGGTTGCTAGAGTGACAGAAGCTTAAACCCCAGTTTATGCGTTGCTTCATAAGGGCCTGATTTGGATCCACATGTTTCATGCTATGGTTAGATTTATCTTAATTCTTCTTTCGTAGTTGCAGATGCTTGCGAGAGGGGGTAATCATAAGTAGGTTGTTAGTTCAAGTAAGAACAACACCTTAGCACCGGTCCACCCACATATCAAATTATCAAAGTAGTGAACGCGAATCAACTCAACATGATGAACATGACTAGACAGAAATTCCATGTGTCCTCGGGAGCGCTTGCTTAATATAAGAGTACTTTCATGCCTGTCCTTTCTATAAAAAGGATTGGGCTACCTTGCTGCACTTTTGTTACTATCGTTACTTATCACTTGTTACAAATTATCTTGCTACAAAACTATCTAATATCGCTACTTACAGCACTTGTAGAGAATACCTTGCTGAAAACCGCTTGTCATTTCCTTCCACTCCTCGTTGGGTTTGACACACTTACTTATCGAAAGGACTAAGATTGATCCCCTATACTTGTGGGTCATCAAGACTCTTTTCTGGCGCCATTGCCGGGGAGTGAAGCGCCTTTGGTAAGTGGAATTGGTAAGGAAACATTTTCTATACGTGCTGAAATTTACTGTTGCTTGTCGCTATGAACGGTCACCCCGTGAGTGGCTTGTTCGAGGCATCTTCGCCTCGAACCGAAGATGAGGAAATTGTTCCTCAACCTACTGAACCTATGGAAAACATTTATTATGAGATCCCTTCGGGTATGCTTGAGAAACTGTTATCTAATCCATATGATGGAACGACTCATCCTGATTACCATTTGATATTTGTCGATGACGTTTGTGGATTATTTCAGCTTGCAGGGTTGTCTGGAGACAAAGTAAAGAAGAAAATTTTCACTTTATCTTTGGAGGGAAAGGCATTAATGTGGTACAAACTATTGGGTGATATTGGATCATGGGACTGGAATCGCTTGAAGTTGGAGTTTCATCAGAAGTTTTATCCTATGCATCTAGTTCATAGTGACCGGAAATTTATTTATAATTGCTAGCCTCGTGAAGGAGAAAGTATCGCTCAAGCTTGGGGGAGGCTTAAATCTATGATGCACACCTGCCCCAACCATGAGATTCCAAGAAATACTATTATACAAAAAATTTATGCTCGGCTTTCTCATGATGATCAAGTACTACTCG
Organism: Elymus sibiricus; assembly: GCA_039707655.1. NCBI lineage: Eukaryota > Viridiplantae > Streptophyta > Magnoliopsida > Poales > Poaceae > Elymus > Elymus sibiricus. Next base: position 443,103,049 of record CM077671.1, read on the forward strand.
ATTCTTCTTCTACTGGTTCCTTCATGAATAGGAATATTGAATTCAATTGTGATCTTCTGGAAAGAATTAAGTGCAACTCTGAAGATTGGGAACTCGACAAAGTTAAAGAGTCAGGTATAAAGCTCAAGTTCGATTGTGTAAAATCTTTTATGGAAACCGATGCTTGTTATAAGTTGAGTAATAAACATGGCCTTGACTCTGAGATAGTAGCTTCTTTCTGTGAATCATTTGCTACTCATGTTGATCTCCCTAAGGAGAAATGGTTTAAATACCATCCACCCATTGAAGAGCAATTAGAGAAACCCATTAAAGTTGAGAAGGAAGAAATTATTGTTAACCATGTTGAGTCAATTGTTCCTACTACTTACATTGAGAAGCCACCTTTTCCTGTTAGAATTAAGGAACACGCTAAAGCTACAACTGTGGTTAATAAGAGTCATGTTAGGACACCTACCCCTTCTGAACAAATAAATGTTGAGCCTAAAATTGCTATGGTTAAAGATCTTCTAGCGGATAATGTTGATGGTCAAGTTATTTACTTGTGTGGTGAAGCTGCTAGAATTGCGAAACCTACTAGAAACGCTCAGGATGAGCTAGATAAAAATAAACCAGTTGCGGGCATGCCTGTTGTCGTGGTTTTGTCACGGCAAGATGTCCTCGTGAGAGAACTTAGGTGTGAGGCCATCGCAAGTAGGTGGCGGCTTGAGAGGGGTTAGTCGGAATCGAGAGACGCGAGTTTACCCAGGTTCGGCCCCTCTGATGGAGGTAAAAGCCTACGTCCTGCTTTGTGTGTATTGATGATGAGGATGATCTTGATTACAAGGGTGCCGTATTGCTACCTCTAATATCGAGAGCCTCTAATCTGTCTATCTCTAATGACTTGAACTTCTCCCTCTTGGGGCGCCTTACCCCTCCTTATATAGGTTGAAGGGGTAGGTTTACATGTAGAGTCCTACTAGGAGTAGGACTAGGACTAGTCTCTCTTGAATCCTAATCCGGGTCTTGTTTCCCTTGTGAGGGAGTCTTTCCTTTCCTTGGGCCTTCTCTGTGAGCCGGTCCACCATAACATGAGTCGGCCCTCCCCTGAGCCGCCTTCTGGGCCGTTGGGTCTTTGTCGTTCGTCTGACCCGCCTGTCGGGTCACCAATGAGCCGCCAAGTCCCGGCCGGGTCATACTTCAGGCCGGGTTATACCGCGGGGTAATATCCCCGACATTAGCCCCCAGGTTAGCTTGAATTTATTCATGGTAACTCCTGAAATAAGAATAACAAATATGTTAAGGGACCGGCTTGCTCCACTGGCCGGCTTAAAGAAGTAGCTCCTTGAAAATCCGGGTTTCTTCTTTATATTAACGAGCCGTCTTCACAAACATCGTGCAGGTCTGTGTCCTTCGCAAAATATTGGGAATAAAACACCCATATGTCGTTGAGTCGACCTCCAATGCTTTGGCTTAAATATACTTTTGAGAACAAGAAATCCACATGATGTTGAACCGGTTTTCCATTGCTTTGATTGGGAATAGAAAATCGTCCATTGTTAAATCACTTTCAACTTGTGAAGTCAGGGTGCTTATATAGACTCTGCCGGGTTATGATCTTTTGATAATGTCGGGTCATGCTTTGTTGGTGACGCCGGGTCAAACAAATGGACTCCAGCTGACTTGATAAAATTATTGGGAATAAACAAATCCGTGTGATATTGAGCCGGTCTTTCAATGCTTCAGCTCCATGAAGAAATGAGACCCGTCTCGCTCACAATTGACATCTTGAAAGTGTTCTTCTATTTTTTATATCCATATTACCTGTAGCCCCCAAGCTCCAATTTTATCCATGATGACTTGGTGCTTTTCAACAATATCTTTTGATTGTGTAGCCCCCAAGTGTCGGGTTGTCTTGCCTGCAACAACCTGGGACTTTGAACTTGGTGTTGAATGTTGAGAAATCTGGGTTGTCATCTGAGTCACCAGATATAGACTGAGTGTCTTGTATTTCACATGTGTAGCCCCAAAGGGCCGGCTCATTAGTATGTGATGGGCCAGGTCTTCAACTTAGACCTTATAATCTGTTTGAACATCTGAATACTGTAACCCCCAAGTGCCGGGTCGCATGCCTACAGCGACTTGGGACTTTAGAAAATTTTGCTCTGAGCAGTGTAGCCCCCAAGGGCCGGGTCATTATACAATAATGAGCAGGAACTTTTTGTCGATCTGATCATATAGACTTGAGGAGCAATGTGTAGCCCCCTAGGGCCGGCTCAGTAAGACAATACTGGGCTGGGACTTAGAAAAAGATAGAAAGGCCGGCTCATCTCCTTGAGATAACAGGGTCTGTTGACAATGTAATGATTTGAAAAACAACTTGCATTAGCCCCCAAGTGCCGTGGTGCATGCTTGCAGCGACATGGGACTTGCATACTTGATATAAACTGGACTTGAATAATGTAGCCCGTCATAATGCAGTTCAGAAGTTCTCTTGAACTAATATTGATCTGATTTGAATGAATCCTTGACCGTGCTTGCAATGTAGCCCGGTATGAATATTCTGGAATAATGCCTTTGTCTTTGAAATAAAATCCCTGCTCGTGGTTGCGGTGCAACCCGGCAAATATATGTTTTGAGAAATCCAAGTTGAAAAAATCCAAGAGTCGGTCAATTAAATGACCCGACATTATATGTGATAGGTCGGCTCTTCGAGAATAGTAATTTCTTCCGAGCTGGCTTGAAAAAACGCCAATCATTTAATACTGGTTATGATAAACCATGATGAAGATCCAGCCATTTTGGCTATCAAAGATCTATTTGTTCCTGCAGAAGTTACGATGTAACCCGGTTTGATGACCGGCTTGATATGCATGTATGATGCATGATGCAATGCAGGATGATGTATTTATATGATAAAGATAACTAACAGAGAATATATACATGTATATCTCAAATATTTGTAAGTCGGCCTTGAAGGCACAACCAGAAGAGATCAACTCTTGTTCTTTTTTGAAAAACTCAAGGTTTTTGCTTCCAAGAAGCTTTGGCATGAAAGCCTTTTAATCCCGTAGGCTGGCTCTCACGTGACATAAATTTGTCGTTTTAACCTTAACAAGTTCAGGGTCTTAAAAAAGATTGACTGTTAAGAGTACGAACGGGCCACATAGCGGAGAGACTACAACGGACAGATGAGTTTATCCTAGCTCTCTGTAAGCCAGCTCTCTCGTGACATAAACCGCCGTTTTAACCTTAACAAGTTCAGGGTCTTATTGAAAGATTGACTGACAAGAGTTTTAACCTTGACAAGTTCAGGGTCTTATTGAAAGATTGACTGTCAAGAGTTCGGCGGGTCACCTGGTGGAGTAGCAAGTTGCAAATAGGCAGGTTTAACTCATATATGGCGTGGAAGCCAGTCAAGAGGGTATGAAAGCTAAACTCATTGAGTTGGAAGCCCCCAAGTGACTTTATGATGATCCAATAAATCCGGTGCACCCATGTTTGGACGGCGCATCATGGCGGCCCGTCCTCTTGGGCAACTTTTAATTTTTCGCCAATAAAGCAGGGCACCCATGTTTGAACGGTCGCATCATGGCGGCTCGTCCTCTTGGGCGACTTTAAATCTTCCGGCAATAAGGTAGGGCACCCATGTTTGAACGGTCGCATCATGGTGGCTCGTCCTCTTGGGCAACTTTAATTCTTCCGCCAATAAGGCAGCAGCCCCTCGGACCGGGTTATCTTCCCTGCAATGACCCGAGGTTCCAGAATATTTGAACCCGGTTGAATCTGTCGAGTCATGACTGTGTAGCCCCCGAGTCTTAAGTCATCTCGAGGAGGCGGCTTAAGAGTCTTCATACTCGGTTGTGGCATAAGCCGGCAGAAGGTTGACGGCTGAACGATGGAATTTATGCAAACTAGAGACGATGTAGTGAGCTGATGATCTTCATGATGCTCATCATATGTTTGTGGCAAATATCATGGCCAAATCGTGTTCATATGTCTCTTGACCCATTCTTTGCTATTCTCATTTGGTCCAGCTCTCCTAGCTCCTCCAGGTCCATGTTTTTCCTTTTTATTTTTGCCAATGACTTTGAATTTGCTGGCTCTGCTGTGGCTGACCCTCTTTGCTCCTCCAGGGACGTGTCCTTCATGGAAAGCTCTCTTGTTTCTTTGATATGTTTGAAGTAAACCTGACCGGGGGATGGCAAGCCAGTGCGCCTATCCATTGGTCAACCCGGCGCAGGCGAAGGCTGATAATAGATATATATTTCTTTCTTGCTCCAGCGTTGTTGGAGCACACCGGACCGCAGGGACGGCGGCTTGCGCGCGTTCATTTGGGCGGTTCACGCACATCCGTTGGACGGGTGAACAAGTATGCGCAGCACCGGCGTGTTGATGTAGACTCGGGAGTTGCCCCTGGCGTTGTAAGCCGACGTGGACACGTGAGTCGTCTGCGGCTTTGGAAACCGGTGTGGACGCACGAGTCGGCCGTAGTGCGTTGATGTAGACTGGACTGCACGGGCGGCGGCTTACGCGAGTCTGATTCCGTGGTATGGCATCACTTTCATAGTGAACACTTGTCTGTAGTATTTTTTGCTCGCACCACTTTTTTTTATCGGCTCCCACATCTTTTTCTAGCCGGCTCCCTACTTTTTTTTAAATGGCTCCCCACCTTTTATCCATCCAACCGGCCTCCCACTTACCCTCCCTTGACGGTAATGGCCACGGCGCCGCGGTGGGTCATGGCAGAGGTGAGGGGGCAGCCACGGCGCCGTAGCGGGGCGAAGCCGAGGTGAGGGGGCGGCCACGACGCAGCGGCGCGGCGAGGCCGAGGTGAGGCGGCGGCCACGGCGCAGCCGCGGGGCGACGCCGAGGCGAGGGGGCGGCCACAGCGCAGCGGCGCGGCGAGGCCGAGCCGGGGAGGCTCATGGCTGCAGCGGTTGGAGGAGGTCGGGGGCGAGGCGGAGGTGAGTGGCTGGAGGCTCTGTGGTGGAGGCGAGTCACGGGGGCGCAACTGCGAGCCGGCCTGTGTGGGTGCAGGAGGTGAGGTGGGCATGGGGGCACAGCGGCGGAGGTCGCCGGCCCGAGGTGCAGCAGCACGGGGCGGCTTTGCAGGCGCGGCGGCTCGAGGGACCGGCTCACATGCGTGGTGGGAGCAGCGACATGGCACTGAGGCGAGGCGGAGTCCAGCGCGCTCAGGGCCAGCGAAGGCACATCCGTGGATGCGAACGACGGCAAGAGAGCGGGGCGCATGACGCGGAGGAGGGAGCCTGGTATGCGGCTGCGGCGCCGGTGTGGCGAGCGTGAGAGGCGCCGGAGCCACCACCCGGCAGAACGTCGAGGAGACGGAGACCGGCTCGGATACGCAGGAGCGGAAACAGGCGAGGCCAACCCGGCTCGGATAGGTAGCAGCGGAAACAGGCGAGGCCAACCCTGCTCGGATGTGCGACAGTGACGCGAGGTGGAGCGGAGGCCGAGTCCGGGCGGCTCGGACGCGTGCGAGCAGAGGTGATGCGCCGCGGAGGTCGAGTCTTGGCGGCTCGGAGGTGCGTCGGCGAGTCCGTGTCTGTATCTTCGTGCGGGTCGTGGACCTCCTTTTTCTTTTTCTTGCATGATCTAAACTTTTGCCTTCTCATGGCATAGCACTAATTGAAATAATAAGGTTGCTATTGTTTGCTCATATGAACCGATGTGTCAGCAAATTGATTTTGCAGGCTTTTGATCTTCTCGTAAGAACACAACGAAGACTGCATGTGCGTGTGCTTTGGTTGGTCGATCGAAGGAAAACGAGGACTGCGGCGACTTGACGGCGATGCAGAATTAACGAAGACTGCGATGACTTGATGACACGGTGCAGGATTGATGGGGACTGCGACGTCTTGATGACAGCGGAGGATCGCTTCACGCTGGCCTCAGTGTATACGTCCTGTGGGCAGACAAAAACTGCAGCAAAAAAGTGTGATCTTGGTCTCGGCGACTTTTTCGGACGGCGGCGGCGGAAAAGACCGCAACCCTAACTTTCCTTCAATCCCAATCTTGTACATGTCGTCCCGACTGCTGGTCATGGTGATGATGTAGATCCTTCCGCGCTAGCTTCATCCGGTACATTGCGAGCTTCTCGATCCTTGGGAGAGATCCCTCAAGAACTCAACACCACCGTGCTGGCCCCACGGTGGGCGCCAACTATCGTGGTTTTGTCACGGCAAGATGTCCTCGTGAGAGAACTTAGGTGTGAGGCCATCGCAACTAGGTGGCGGCTTGAGATGGGTTAGTCGGAATCGAGAGATGCGAGTTTACCCAGGTTCGGCCCCTCCGATGGAGGTAAAAGCCTACGTCCTGCTTTGTGTGTATTGATGATGAGGATGATCTCGATTACAAAGGTGCCGTATTGCTACCTCTAATCTTGAGAGCCTCTAATCTGTTTATCTCTAATGACTTGAACTTCTCCCTCTTGGGGCGCCTTACCCCTCCTTATATAGGTTGAAGGGGTAGGTTTACATGTAGAGTCCTACTAGGAGTAGGACTAGGACTAGTCTCTCTTGAATCCTAATCCGGGTCTTGTTTCCCATGTGAGGGAGTCTTTCCTTTCCTTGGGCCTTCTCTGTGAGCCGGCCCACCATAACATGAGTCGGCCCTCCCCTGAGCCGCCTTCTGGGCCGTTGGGTCTTTGTCGTTCGTCTGACCCGCCTGTCGGGTCACCAATGAGCCGCCAAGTCCCGGCCGGGTCATACTTCAGGCCGGGTTATACCGCGGGGTAATATCCCCGACACCTGTGGTTTCAGTTAAAATTGGAGATCATTGTTATCATGGTTTGTGTGACCTTGGTGCTAGGGTCAGTGCTATTCCTTTTACTTTATATCAAGAAATTATGAATGACATAGCACCATCTGAGCTTGAAGACATTGATGTTACTATTAAACTTGCAAACAGAGACACTATTACACCACTTGGGATTGTTAGAGACGTTGAAGTGTTGTGGAAAAATTAAGTACCCCACTGATTTTCTAGTACTTGGTTCGAAACAAGATAATTTTTGTCCCATTATATTTGGTAGACCGTTCTTGAATACTGTTAATGCTGAAATTAATTGTGTTACTGAGAAGGTCAAGATAGGCTTTGGTGATGTGTCCCATGAATTTAACTTCTCCAAGTTTGGTAAACAACCACATGAGAAATAATTACCATGTAAGGATGAAATCATTGGTCTTGCTTCTATTGCCGTACCTCCTACCGATCTGTTAGAGCAATATTTATTAGACCATGAAAATGACATGCATATGAATGAGAGGAATGAAATAGATGACATATTCCTTAAACAAACACCTATTCTTAAACACAACTTGCAAGTTGATATTTTAGGGGATCCTCCTCCACCCAAGGGAGATCCCATGTTTGAGTTAAAGACTTTACCCGATACTTTGAAATATGCTTACCTTGATGAAAAAAAGATATATCCTATTATTATCAATGCTAACCTTTCAGAGCATGAAGAAAAGAGATTACTTAAAACTTCTATGTCAGCACAAAATTAATATGGAGCTGCACGCTAAACCTGTCGTTGATCATCAACGCCGCTTAAATCCTAAGATGAAGGAAGTGGTAAGAACTGAAATACTAAAGCTTCTGGTGACAGGTATAATTTATCCTATTGTTGATAGTAGATGGGCAAGTCCTGTTCATTGTGTTCCTAAGAAAGGTGGCATAACTGTCGTTTCTAATGATAAAAATGAACTTATCCCACAAAGAATAGTAACTGGTTATAGGATGGTGATCGATTTCAGGAAATTAAACAAAGCTACTAGGAAAGATCACTACCCTTTGCCTTTTATTGATCAAATGCTAGAAATATTATCTAAGCACACACACTTTTGTTTTTGATGGATATTCTGATTTTTCTCAAATACATGTGTCGAAAGAGGATCAAGAGAAAACCACCTTTACTTGCCCTTTTGGAACATATGCTTATAGACGTATGCCTTTTGGTTTATGCAATGCACCTGCTACTTTTCAAAGATGTATGACTGCTATATTCTCTGATTTTTGTGAAAAGATTGTTGAGGTTTTCATGGATGACTTTTCCGTTTACGGGAGTTCTTTTGATGATTGCTTAAGCAACCTTGATCGAGTTTTGCGGAGGTGTGAAGAAACTAATCTTGTCTTGAATTGGGAGAACTGCAATTTTATGGTGAATGAAGGCATAGTGCTTGGGCATAAAATTTATGAACGAGGGATTGAAGTGGACAAATCTAAAGTTGACGCAATTGAGAAGATGCCATGGCCAAAAGATATCAAAGGTATAAGAAGTTTCCTTGGTCATGCTGGTTTCTATAGGCGTCTCATCAAAGATTTCTAGGCCATTAACTAATCTTCTTCAAAAAGACATTCCTTTTGTTTTTTATGATGATTGTGTAGAAGCTTTTGAAATACTTAAGAAAGCTTTGATTTCTGCACCCATTGTTCAACCACCTGATTGGAACTTGCCATTTGAAATTATGTGTGATGCTCGTGATTATGTTGTTGGTGCTGTTCTAGGGCAAAGAGTAGACAAGAAATTGAATGTTATTCATTATGCTAGTAAAACTCTAGACGCCGCCCAAAGAAATTATGCCACCGCTGAAAAGGATTTTTTAGCGGTTGACTTTGCATGTGATAAGTTTAGACCTTATATCGTTGATTCCAAAGTAAATATTCACACTGATCATGCTGCTTTTAAATACCTTATGGAAATGAAAGATGCTAAACCTAGACTCATTAGGTGGGTGCTTTTGCTTCAAGAGTTTGATTTGCATATCGTTGATAGAAAGGGAGCTAAAAACCCCGTAGCAGATAACTTGTCCCGAATGGAAAATGTTCTTGATGACCCACTGCCTATTGATTATAATTTTCCTGATGAACAACTTGCTGCTATAAATACTTCACGTAGCACTCCTTTGTATGCTGATTATGCTAATTATATTGTTGCTAAATATATTCCACCAAGTTTCACCTATCAGCAAAAGAAAAAGTTATTTTATGATTTACGACAATACTTTTGGGATGACCCACATCTTTATAAAGAGGGAGTAGATGGTGTTATTAGACGTTGTATACCTGAGCATGAACAGGAACAAATTTTAAGGAAGTGTCATTCCGAGCGTTACAGAGGACATCATGCTGGTGACAGAACTGCACACAAGGTACTACAGTCTGGTTTTTATTGGCCTACTCTTTTCAAAGATGCTCGTAAGTATGTCCTTTCATGCAATGAATGTCAAAGGGTTGGTAACATTGGTAAACGTTAAGAAATGCCTATGAATTATTCACTTGCCATTGAACCATTTTATGTATGGGGTTTTGATTTCATGGGACCTTTTCCTTCCTCGAATGGATATACTCATATTTTAGTTGTTGTTGATTACGTTACTAAGTGGGTAGAGGCCATTCCAACTAGTAGTGTTGATCATAACACTTCTATTAAAATGCTTAAGGATTTTTTTTTTCCGAGGTTTGGAGTCCCTAGATATTTAATGACTGATGGTGGTTCACATTTTATTCATGGTGCTTTCCGTAAACTTCTAGCTAAATGATAACCCACAAGTGTAGGGGATCGTTTGTAGCCTTTTTCGATAAGTAAGAGTGTCAAACCCAACGAGGAGCTAAAGGTAGAACAAATATTCCCTCAAGTTCTATCGACCACCGATACAACTCTACGCACGCTAATGCTTGCTTTACCTAGAACAAGTATGAAACTACTTTGCGGGAATAAAACTAGAAGTACTTTGCAAGAAAATAAAGAACGTGGAAATAAAAGTTAGGTGCTGTTTTAATAAAAGAACAAAGAGTAAATAACTTAGTAGAAAGCTTTTTGTGTAACGCAAGAGAAAGATTGTCCCTAGGCAATTGAATATAATATGATAGATACTTGTTATATGCAATGAGGGAGAGGCATACGCTAACACACTTTCCGTACTTGGATCATATGCACTTATGATTGGAACTCTAGCAACCATCCGCAACTACCAAAGTTCATTAAGGTAAAACCCAACCATAGCATTAAATATCAAGTCCCCTTTACTCCCATATGCAACAACCCACCTACTCGGGTTTATGTTTCTATCACTTAAGCAACCCACCATAGGCAAATCATGAACATATTGCAACACCCTACATTGGGAATCCCTCACATTTGCGTGACACGGAGGGCACCATAGGACAGCACCATATCAACATACAACTCACATCCATAACATCATACCACAATTAACCCATAGTACAAAAGAGATCTACTCAAACATCATAGGATAGCCAAATATCATTGGGAAATAATATATGGAGTGGAGCACCATGTTTAAGTAGAGATTACAGTGGGGAAGAGAGGTGTTACACCGCTGCATAGAGGGGGAGAGAGTTGGTGTTGACTGCGACGAAGTTGTTGGTGTAGATCGCCGTCATGATTATTGCCCCGGCGGCGTTCCGGCGCCACCGGGAGAGAGAGGGGGAGAGAGCCCCCCTCCTTCTTCTTCTTCCTTGGCCTCTCCCCAGGTGGGAGGAGAGTTCCCCCTGTGGTCCATGGCCTCCATGGCGGTGGAGGGGCAGGAGCCCCTCCTAGATTGGATCTCCCTCTCCGTTCTCTTCTGTTTCGCGTTGATTCCACTTCTCAAAATTCACAAATATTCCAAAAAAAAATCTTCGTAAATTTTCATCGCGTTTGGACTTCGTTTGATATGGATATTCTGTGAAACAAAAAACATGCAACAAACAGGAACTGGCACTGGGCACTGGATCAATAGGTTAGTCCAATAAATCATATAAAATGTTGCCAAGAATATGTGAAAGTTGTATAATATTGGCATGAAACAATCAAAAATTATAGATACGATGGAGACGTATCAGCATCCCCAAGCTTAATTCCTGCTCGTCCTCGAGTAGGTAAATGATAAAAAAGATAATTTTTGATGTGGAATGCTAGCTAGCATAATCTTGATCATATATCTAATCATGGCATGAATATTAAGACACAAGTGATTCAAAGCAATAGTCTAGTTTTGACATAAAGACATTAATACTCAGGCATCCCAACAAACAATCATGTCTTTCAAAATATCAAGGCTAAAGAACGATATCCCTACAAAATCATATAGCCTTGTCATGCTCTGTCTTCTTAACACAAAGTATAAATCACGTACTACCCCGGTGTCAGCCAAGCAATTGGTTCATACTTTTTAACGCGCTTCAGCATTTTCAAATCTCACGCAATACATGAGCGCACGCCATGGATATAGCACTATGGGTGGAATAGAATATGGTGGTAGGTTTCAAAGGGGTAAAAGTGGAGAAGAAAGTCTCGCATCAACTCAGCGTATCAACGGGCTATGGAGATGCCCACCAATAGATATCAATGCGAGGAGTAGGGATTGCCATGCAACGGATGCACTAAGAGCTATAAGTGTATGAAAGCTCAATATGAAAACTAAGTGGGTATGCATCTAACTCTATAATGAAAAATTCCCACTAGTATATGAAAGTGACAACACAGCAGACTCTCTATATGAAAAACATGGTGCTACTTTGAAGCACAAGTGTGGAATTAGCATGCCCCTTTTCCTTTCTTTCTCATCTTTTTTCCCTTTTTTTCCTTTTTTTTATTTTTTTTATTTTTCTTTTTTTTTCTTTTTCTTTTTTTCTTTGTCCGGAGCCTCATCCCGACTTGTGGGGGAATCATAGTTTCCATCATCCTTTCATCACTGGGGCATGCTCTAATAATGAATAATGATGATCATCACACTTCTATTTACTTACAACTCAATATTACAACGATAGTAGAACAAAGTATGACTCTATATGAATGCAATGATCTAGCGTAGCAAAGATATCAAAAAACGGACAAGCCATGGAAACATCATGCTAGCTATCTTACGATCATGTAATGCAATATGACAATGAATGCTCAAGTCATCAAAACGGAAGTGGTGGAAGTTGCATGGCAATATATCTCGGAATGGCTATGGAAATGCCATAATAGGTAGGTATGGTGGCTGTTTTGAGGAAGATATAATAAGGCTTATGTGTGATAGAGCGTATCATATCACGGGGTTTGGATGCACCGGCAAAGTTTGCACCAACTCTCGAGGTGAGAAAGGGCAATGCACGGTACCGTAGAGGCTAGCAAATTGCGGAAAGGTAAGAGTGCGTATAATCCATGGACTCACATTAGTCATAAAGAACTCACATACTTATTGCAAAAGTTTTATTAGCTCTCTCGAAGCAAAGTATTACTACGCGTGCTCCTAGGGGGGGGGTTGGTAGGAGTTAACCATCGCGCGCCCCCGACCTTCACACAAAGATAGACAATCAAGGATAAATTGTGCTCCAACTTCCTAGCATAACGGGAGACTATACGTGCATGCTTCGGGAATCACAAACCTTAACACCAATATCTTACTAAACACGATCATCCACTAGTACCTCCCACGTATTATCATCTCTATATCGCAAAACTATTGCAAGGAATCAAACATATCATATTCAGTGATCCCTAAGTTTTATGTAGGATTTTATGACTAACAATGCAAATGACCAATTCCTGTTGACTCTCTAAATAGATATAAGTGAAGCAAGAGAGTTTAATTCTTTCTACAAAAGACCATGCTCTAATAAATATAAGTGAAGCAAAAGAGCATTCTACGAATAACGGTTTTCTATGTGAAGATAAACAGGCAATCCAAACTTCAAATGATATAAGTGAAGCACATGAAGCATTCTTATAAGGCCAGACTCAAAAGATATAAGTGAAGTGCAATGAGCATTCTATAAATCAACCATGGACTATCTCATACCAGCATGGTGCATAAAAGAAAAGTGAAAACTAAACACAAAAGACGCTCCAAGATTTACGCATATCACATGAACGAAACGAAAACGAAAACATACCGATACTTGTTGAAGAAAGATGGGATGCCTTCTGGGGCATCCCCAAGCTTAGACGCTTGAGTCTCCTTGGATATTTAATTGGGGTGCCTTGGGCATCCCCAAGCTTGAACTCTTGCCTCTCCTCCTTCTCCTCATATCGAGACCTCCTCGATGTTCGAACACTTCATCCACACAAAACTTAACAGAAGACTGGTGAGATCCGTTAGTATAATAAAGCAAATTCCTACTTTAAGTATTGTTGAAAACCCATTCATATTTTATATTTGCATTATCCTAGCTTCATTATAACTTTTCCATGGCTTATACCAACGATAAAATCGATAGTTTCATCAAAACAAGCAAAACAATGCATCAAAAACAGAATCTGTCTTAAACAGGACAATCTGTAGTAATCTGAACTTCCATACTTCTGTAACTCCAAAAATTCTGAAAAATTAGGAAGAAATAAACATTTTGTGTAGCAATACTATGTAAAAATTTCAGAAACTTTTGACGTTCCAGTAAAAAAAATGAAAATTCACGCACTACAACCAAAGTTTCTGTTTTTACACCGCACATACCAACAAGCAATCTAATCATCCTAAAGGCAAATATTGGCTCATTATTTTTATAATACAATGGATTTGTACAAGGGGATAATTATTTTTGTTGGAAAAGTTTCCGTGATTCAAGACTCACAAAGTTTCCATGGGCATAACAAAGTCCAAGGATATCCCCCACTTCAACGATGCTCATCATCTCTCTCACTTTCACCTTTCCTTTTATGAAGTTTTAGGTTCCCCTCTATATTTTTTTGTTTTAAAACTATATAAAAGCACACAATAGAAATAAATGACTTTCTAAAACTTTCGGGTTGTCTCCCTGGCAGCGCTTTCTTTAAAGCCATTAAGCTAGGCATAAAGTGCTCAAGTAATGGATCCACCCGGATCCCAAGGTATATCAAAGCCAATTTTAATTAACAATAATTTGTAATTTAGTAGTGAGCACAAAGTGATATATATCATGTGACAACAAAGCCTAACTCTCTTCCTATGCATCGGCATGTCATACAAGAACAATTCATGCACATTAAGTAACGACCAATGCATAGTATAAACAGTTTCTTGCAATTTTATAGTATTGGAAACATAGAGAGGTGAAGATTTGGTTCCTCTCTCATAATAATTGCAAGTAGGATCAGCAAGCACATGCATATTATATTCATTAAAACCATCATGTGTAGTAGCAAAACGCAACCCATCAATGTAATCCTTAATAAGAGCAAACTTCTCCGATATAGTGTAGTTGGGAGAATTCAAAAAGATAATAGGACTATCATGTGTGGGTGCAATAGCAACAATTTCATGCTTAACATAAGGAACTATAGCAAGTTCATCTTTATAAGCATAATTCATATTGGCATCATGGCCACAAGCATAGCAAGCATCAAGTTCATCAAAAAGGGATATTTCAAATGAATCCACGGTATCATAGCAATCATCATAGCATTCATCATAGCATTCATCCTTCGGTATGTGCGAAGGGAAATTAAACAATGTATGAGTTGAAGAGTTACTCTCATTAGAAGGTGGGCACGGGTGATCAATCCGCTCTTCCTCCTTTTGTTCTTCGCTCTCCTTCTCATCTTTTTCATCTAATGAGCTCACAATTTCAGCAACTTCTTCTTCCATAGGTCCCTGCAAAATATTAGTCTCTTCCAAGGCAACAGACATTCTCTCAATAAAGTCAATAATATCATCATTGTATTCATAATTCTCATAGCAATATTTTAGTGTGGATAAATTTTCAGATTCGTAAGGAACATCATCATCATACTTTTCAAGCAAAGAAGCAATTTCATAAGCACCTTTAAACGCAACAAATTCTTTTATTCGTTCAACATCACAGTAATCATAAATACCTTTAGCATATGAAGCCAAGGTTTCATTACCGTTAAATTTACATTGAAAGGGAAGGTGTCGAGCTTCTATCTTAGAGCAACAAGTAAAGTCACATCTCGAGCATGCATCCCAAGCAAACCATTGCAATATTCTAATTTGATCCCATAAGTGTTTCCCTTTTTGAGACAAGCGATAATCCCTAAAGTACTCACGTTGATCCAACGTGTCTCCCATTATAAAGTTCGATGAGGATTTCTCAGGATTATCAAAGGAGTAATTAACGTGTTTGACATAACTAGAATCGAGGGTTTTAGGAGGTTCCCCATCTCCATGAGTAGCAAGTACCACTAATTTTCTGGTGTTTCGTGTTCCATATCCATAACTAAAGATATAAAACAACTAATAAAAGAAAATAAAAAAATACTTAGTGATAAAGCAAACAAGCACACACGAGAATATTCACCCCACGCTATTGCTCCCAGGCAACGGCGCCAGAAAAAGGTCTTGATAACCCACAAGTGTAGGGGATCGTTTGTAGCCTTTTTCGATAAGTAAGAGTGTCGAACCCAACGAGGAGCTAAAGGTAGAACAAATATTCCCTCAAGTTCTATCGACCACCGATACAACTCTACGCACGCTAATGCTTGCTTTACCTAGAACAAGTATGAAACTACTTTGCGGGAATAAAACTAGAAGTACTTTGCAAGAAAATGAAGAACGTGGAAATAAAAGTTAGGTGCTGTTTTAATTAAAGAACAAAGAGTAAATAACTTAGTAGAAAGCTTTTTGTGTAACGCAAGAGAAATATTGTCCCTAGGCAATTGAATATAATATGATAGATACTTGTTATATGCAATGAGGGAGAGGCATACGCTAACACACTTTCCGTACTTGGATCATATGCACTTATGATTGGAACTCTAGCAAGCATCCGCAACTACCAAAGTTCATTAAGGTAAAACCCAACCATAGCATTAAGTATCAAGTCCCTTTACTCCCATATGCAACAACCCACTGACGTGGCTTGAGACTGCGTCGGTACTTCCCCAAAGAGGAAGGGATGATGCAGCATAGCGACGGTAAGTATTTCCGTCAGTTATGAAACCAAGGTTATCGAACCAGTAGGAGGATCACCACCACCCAATAAGCAGCACCTACACACAAACAACAAATACTTGCAACCCGACGCGAAATAGAGGTTGTCAATCTCTCTACGGTAAAAAGATAGATTAGGTAGTGATAGATAGGAGAGATAGATCTCTCAAGAACACAAAATAAAAAGAGCAAATAAAATATGCAGCAATATGTTTTTGGGTTATTGGTTTTGTAGATCTGAAAACAAGGATGTGAAAAGATAGATCTGAAAGCAATATGTTGGAAAAGTAGACCCGGGGGCCGTAGGGTTCACTAGTGGCTTCTCTCATGAGTATAGCGCACGGTGGGTGAACAAATTACTGTTGGGCAATTGATAGAAAATCGAATAGTCATGACGATATCCAAGGCGATGATCATTATATAGGCATCACATCCAAGATAGGTAGACCGACTCCTGCCTGCATCTACCTCTATTACTCCACACATCGACCGCTATCCAGCATGCATCTAGTGTATTAAGTTCATGGAAAAACGGAGTAATGCAATAAGAATGATGACATGATGTAGACATATCTATTCATGTAGGAATAGACCCCACCTTGTTATCCTTAATAGAAACGATACATGCGTGTCTTGCTGCCCCTTCTGTCACTGGGAAAGAACACCGCAAGATCGAACCCATCACAAAGCACCTCTTCCCATGGCAAGAAAAATCGATCTAGTCGGCCTAACTAAACCAAAAATTCGAAGAAGAAATACGAGGATATAAGTAATCATGCATATAAGAGATCAAAGAAGACTCAAATAATATTCATGGATAGAAACTGATCATGAACTCAAATTCATCGGATCCCAACAAACACACCGCAAAAGTTTACATCAAATAGATCTCCAAGAGACCATTGTATTGAGAATCATAAGAGAGAGAGAGAGGAAGCCATCTAGATACTGCCTACGGACCCGTAGGTCTATGGTGGACTACTCACGCATCATTGGAGAGGCACCTATGAAGAAGATGAACCCCTCCGTGATGGTGTTTAGATTGGATCTCGAGGTTCTGGAACTTGCGGCGGCTGGAATTGTGTTTTGTCGACTCCCCTAGGGTTTTTGGAATATTTGGGAATTTATTGGCATCAGAGGCGGTGGAGAGGGGCCCCAAGGAGGGCACAACCCATCAGGGTGCGCCGGGGCCCCCCTGGCGCAACCTGGTGGGTTGTGGTCTCCTCGTCCCACTTCTCCAGCACTTCTTTCGCCCACCGGGAGTCTTCTGGTCCACAAAAAATCTCCAAAAAGTTTCGTCGCGATTGGACTCCGTTTGGTATTAATTTTCTGCGAAGTAAAAAACAAGCAAAAACAACAACTGGCACTTTGGCACTATGTCAATAGGTTAGTCCCAAAAAATGATATAAAGTTGTTATAAAATGATTGTAAAACATCCAAGAATGATAATATAACAGCATGGAACAAGCAAAAATTATAGATACGTTGGAGACCTATCACCCACCTACTTGGGTTTATGTTTCTGTCACTCAAGCAACCCACCATAGGCAAATCATGAACATATTGCAACACCCTATAGTGGGAATCCCTCATGTTTGCGCGACATGGAGGGCACCATATTAACATACAACTCACATCCATAACATCATAGTACAATTAACCCATAGGACAAAAGAGATCTACTCAAACATCATAGGATAGCCAAATATCATTGGGAAATAATATATGGAGTTGAGCACCATGTTTAAGTAGAGATTACAGCGGGGAAGAGAGGTGTTACACCGCTGCATAGAGGGGGAGAGAGTTGGTGCTGACGGCGACGAATTGTTGGTGTAGATTGCCGTCACGATGATTGCCCCGGTGGCGTACCGGCGCCACCTGGAGAGAGGGGGAGAGAGCCCCCCTCCTTCTTCTTCTTCCTTGGCCGCCCCCCTAGATGGGAGGAGAGTTCCCCCCTGGTCCATGGCCTCCATGATGGCGGAGGGGCAGGAGCCCCTCCTAGATTGGATCTCCCTCTCTGTTCTCTTCTATTTCGCGTTGATTCCACTTCTCAAAATTCACAAATATTCCAAAACAAATCTCCGTAAATTTTCATCGCGCTTGGACTTTGTTTGATATGGATATTCTATGAAACAAAAAACATGCAACAAACAGGAACTGGCACTGGGCACTGGATCAATAGGTTAGTCCAATAAATCATATAAAATGTTGCCAAAAATATGTGAAAGTTGTATAATATTGGCATGAAACAATCAAAAATTATAGAAACGACGGAGACGTATCACTAAATATGATGTTAACCATAGAATTGCATCACCATATCATTCTCAGTCTAGTGGCCAAGTTGAATTGAGCAATCGAGAATTAAAATTAATCTTGCAAAAGACTGTCAATAGATCTAGGAAAAATTGGTCTAAGAAACTAGATGATGCTCTTTGGGCTTATAGAACTGCTTATAAGAACCCCATGGGGATGTCCCCATATAAAATGGTGTATGGAAAAGTTTGTCATTTACCTCTTGAGCTAGAACATAAGGCTTATTGGGCAATTAAAATACATAATTATGATATTAAACTTGCCGATGAAAAGAGGTTATTTTATATTAGCTCACTAGATGAATGGAGGACACAAGCCTATGAAAATGCTAAGTTGTTTAAAGAAAAAGTTAAAAGATGGCATGACAAAAGGATTCAAAAACGGGAATTCAATGTAGGAGACCTTGTGCTTTTGTACAATTCTCTTTTTAGGTTTTTTGTAGGAAAACTTTTATCCAAATGGGAAGGTCCATATGTTGTCGAAGAGGTCTATCGCTCCTGTGCCATAAAAATTAATAACTTTGAAGGCAAAAACCCGAGGGTGGTGAATGGGAAAAGAATCAAGCATTATATTTCAGGGTACGCCCATTAGTGAAGAGACAAATATCATTCAAGTGATAACACCGGAAGAACACATACAGGAGGCCTTCCGGAACACTCCAGAAACCTGAAAAAGGGGTAGGTATGTGGTACGGTAAGTAAACCAACTCCAAAAATTCCAAAATACTAATTTCTGTTGGTTTTAGTAGTTTAGAAAAATTCCAAAAATAAAACGAAGTCAGGGGGACCAATGAGGGAGGCACAAGCCAACAGGGTGCCCCCCCCTCGGGCGCGCCCTGATGGCTTGT
Organism: Elymus sibiricus; assembly: GCA_039707655.1. Lineage (NCBI taxonomy): Eukaryota > Viridiplantae > Streptophyta > Magnoliopsida > Poales > Poaceae > Elymus > Elymus sibiricus. The sequence goes on from CM077671.1 coordinate 443,122,072, forward strand.
GCGGCCCTCGTGTGCCTTCCCGACTCGGATTTCTTCCCGAACACGTATTCTGACCTAGAAAAAATCATTATATATACTCCCGTGTGTTTTGACCACCGCATCATGAGTTTCTCCTCTGTCCTTGTTTCGAGCTGTATTTCTGGCAGATCCGAGAATATGTCATCTCAAGATTCGGATGGAGAGAGCTATGTCTCCAACTATGTGGCAGACCCAAAGATCTTTGGGGATATTTACCCCTACCTATGGTCCACTGAAGAGGAGGGAGACACCGATCCAGAGGAGACGGAAGAAGCCGGCCCAGATGCTAGTTCGGATGAAGATGAAGTTCCGCTACATCAACCCGGGGATATGCATGTGGAATTCAAGAAATCAAGCCTCCCTAAAAGGACAAATCCAAGGGTCAATTTATCCCGTCTCGTTTTCTACAGGAAAGCAAGGCAACCTTATGCAAAAAGATCTTGAAGCTCGAGCAAGAAAACGATGATTTAAGAGAGGAAAACTTCATCCTCCGACGTAAGTTGGAGAAGAAGGGTGCCACTACTCCAACACCACCGCCATCACCGAAGAACAATTGAGCACATGGGTATGGACACCACGCCTAACTTGTTCCAAGCTTGGGGGAGGTGCCCCGGTATCGTATCACCATCAGTTTTTACCATCAACTTTTATTTCAGTTTGATCCTTAGTTATTTCGTGGTTTAGAGAAATTAAAGTTTCAGATTTACTTTGCTTAGGATTTTGTTTTGAGATCTACCTACCATTGTAACTGAGTATGAGAGTTATATAATAAAGATTAGTTGAGTGCGTGTGCTTTACTCCCTTGCACCAATCATCATAGCATGGCAATAAAAAGAATAATAAAGATCATAAACCCACAATTCATTGGATCCCAACAAACACACCGCAAAAAAAGAGTTACATCGAATAAATCTCCGAAGAAAACATGGTATTGAAGATCAAAGAGAGAGAAGAAGCCATCTAGCTAATCACTATGGACCTGTAGGTCTGTGGTAGACTAGTCACACATCATCATGGAGGCAGCAAGGTTGGTGATGATGGCCTCATGATCGATTCCCCCTCCGGCAAAGTACCGAAAAAGGCCTCGAGATGGGATTGCGAAAGAACAGAGACTTGCGGTGGTGGAAAAATTGTTTCGGGTCTCGCTCTTGGTTTTTTGGGATATTAGAGAATTTATAGAGTTGGAATTAGGTCAGACGGAGCCACGAGGGGCCCACAAGACATCAGGGCGCGCCTACACCCCCAGGGCACGCCTTGTTGCCTTGTCGTCTCCTCGTAGGTCTTCTGGTCCTCCCCCGAAGCTTGTAGGGTGTTTCCTGGTCCAGAAAAAATCATCAAAAAGTTTCGTCCCATTTGGTATTGATTTTTCGGAAAAAAATCCCCCAAATATAGGCAAAAAACAGCAATTGGCACCGAGTTAATAGGTTAGTCCCAAAAATAATATAAAATTGCATATAAAGTATCTAAGATTGATAAAATAATTGCATGGAACAATCAAAATTATAGATACGTTGGAGAGGTATCAATTCCCCAAGCTTAATTCATGCTCGTACTCGAGTAGGTAAATGATAAAAACAGAATTTTTGATGTTGAATGTTGCCTAGCGTATTTATCATGTAATCTCTTTTGACAAAATGAATATTGAGAGACGATGAAGTAAGATATCAACGTAATAATATCCATGAATATAAGAACATAATCATTACTATTCAAAATATATGATGCATAATGAATGTCATCCCCGCTCATTGAATTATGTAAGAATGGCATGACTCTGTCTTCCTAACATAAGTACAAATCGTGAGCACCATGTTGTGAAGTCAAGCAATTGGATCATACTTTTCACGTGCTTCAAAATTTTCAACTTTACTCAATACATAAGTGTGAGCCATGGACATAACATTAGGGTGGAATAGAAGGTGGTGATATGGATAATAAGGGAAGGCAAAAATGAAGTAAGTCTCGCATCAACTAGGCGGACCAACGGGCAATGGAGAGACAGTCAATCGATATCAATACGAGGAGTAGGGATTGCCATGCAACAGATGCACTAGAGCTATAAGTATATGAAATCTCAGACTGAAACTAAGTGGGTGCACATCCAACTTGCTTGCTCAAGAAGACCCCGGATATTTGACGAAGCCCTTCATCAGAATATACAAGTCAAGCTAATGAAAAATTCTCACTAGCATATGAAAGCGACAAATCAAGAGACTCTATATATGAAGAACATGGTGCTACTTTGAAGCACAAGTGTGGTAAATGGATAGTAACACTGTCCCTTCTTTCTTTTTCTCTCATTCATTTGTTTTGAATCAAAGTCAGGAACCTCATCCTCATTCTTTTACCTCACTCAGACATTGCTCTAATAATGATGATCATCACACTTTTATTTACTTACAACTTGATAAGCCTAGAACAATATGACTCTATATGAATGCATCCGGTGCTTAATACTTTGGCATCAATTTTTTTCTAGTTAAATAAGCAAACAATAGAATCATATTTAGGACAGTAAAATTACACCTAATCCGCTCACGCATCCGTTGTTTAATACTTTGGCAGCAACTTGTTTTCTCCAAGACGAGCTATAACCCTAATACATATTGGAGTTTGTTCTGCTCGTGCCAAGATTCTGGTCATGTACCAGACACGCCATGGTGGTAACGTGCTGAGCCTCACATGGAGCTACAACTGTTACAACAATGAGCTGGTGGAATATTACCTTCTTCCTCGAGTACTAGGCTAGAAGTTCCCGCTAGAGGGCATGATCTTCGAGGGCGATCCAATGAGTGAGCGCCATGGGAGCTCTAGCACAAACACAAGCGGAAGGACAATGCTTTCTTCTTTGCTCGTGGACAAATGATCAACGACATGTTACTGAACAAATGCCCAAGAGTAAGCAACAATAACGTTCTCACCCTATTAGCGTATACACCAAAGCCACTCAAAACATTTTTTTGGTCTCCACACGAGTCAAAATAAACTTAATATTTGTACTAAACTTTTACATTTATGTATAACTTATTTGATAACTTATTTATGGTAATTAACTAACTGATAATAATGCTAAATATTAATGGTGGTCCTTTATGCTACATTTGTAATGTCTATCATAAGAAAGTGTGAATGTGTTGTGCTAAATTTGATTTAGTTTGTAATTATAGTTATATTTTTTTCCTTTTTGATACATTTCATCGTAAAATATAATTTAATCGTAGAAAGGGATAAAATAAAAAAACATGTTTTATGGGTTAATTTGGAATACTCCCACCAATATAGTTTACTTATTTGAGTGTGTATCCTTAAATATCTTGGTAGAGATCTGTAAAGTGTATGTTGTTGGAAATATCTGATAGCGGTTTCTGGTTTACAATTAGTTATACATAAGTCAATCCGAGCGCTAATGCAAACTATTTCAATGGCTAGGCTTCTTTTGGTTCATAGGATAGAATTATCATAGGAATAGAAAACTTATAGAAAATGAGATGACATGTATCTCAAATCCTATGATTAGGAATAGGAAAAGAGATGTCATTTGGTTTGCATCATAGGAATTTTTCCATTGAGTCTAGGTTCATGCTTATTTTTCTTTGAAATGTGGAGGATAGGAACCCATCCTATGTAGGAATAGGAATCAATACCTATGAACCAAAGGGCTTTAAAGGAAAATTTCCTATAGGAATCCTATACTATAAAATTCCTATGAAATTCCTACAAACCAAAGGAGGCCTAAACCTGAATGTCAACAAGACATGAAATAATAAAAGTCTAAAACTACTTATGTCAAGAGATGGGCACAAACTGTCAGCCCAGAAATATGCAAAAAAATTGGGAACTATAATATGGGAAATAGCACTGATATCCACCATCCACAGATTTTGTTTGAACAATAGAGCTATAACTTACTTTATGTTGGCATATAAACATGACCAGTTGTATATGATCAAACAAGGCTGTTGAACTCTAGTGACATATCGAGCCAATACTGTCCAAGCTCACTTTTGTGATCTCGGATTTGTTTGTGCATTCACATCAATAGATTTCTTAGGTCGTCTCAAAGGAGGACCCGCATACCTCCCGCAACGGTCCGGACCACACGGTCCGAACCGCGGAGGCCATCCAACGCGGTCCTGTATCGGTCCCGGAGCGGTCCGGACGTGATTTCTCCCATAAACTGGAGACAAACGAGGAGAAGGTTTGCAGAAGTCCAGGCCGCTACTTCGCATGATTGTGACCGCCTTGGCCCACCAAAAACCCCTCCTCCTCCCGCGCGCGCTGATATGTCTCCAATGTATCGATAATTTTTGATTGTTCCATGTTATTATATTATCAATCTTGGATGCATTATATGCAATGATATGCTATTTTACATTATTTTTGGGAACTAACCTATTAACCTAGTGCCAAGTGCCAGTTGTTGTTTTTGGTTTTTCAGAAAACCAGTACCACGCGGAGTCCAAATACTATGAAACTTTTTGATGATTTTTTCTGGACCAAAAGAGGACCTGGAAGCTTCGGAGGGAGACCAGACGACACACGAGGAGACGACAAGGCAACAGGGCGCGCCCAGGGGGTAGGCGCGCCCTGATGTCTTGTGCCCCCCCCCCCCCCCCCCCGTGGCTCCGTCTGACTTAATTCCGCCTCCATAAGTTCTCTAAAATCGTGAAACCAATAGAGAGGCACCCGAAACAATTTTTCCGCCACCGCAAGTCTCTGTTCTGACAGGAGGCCATCCGGAGACCTTATTGGTGCCCTGTCGGAGGGGGAATCGATCACGGAGGCCATCTACATCAACCTTGCTGCCTCAATGATGATGTGTGAGTAGTCCGTCACAGACCTATGGGTCCATAGCTAGTACCTAGATGGCTTCTTCTCTCTTTGATCTTCAATACAAAGTTCACCGCGATCCCCGCGGTGATCTATTTGATGTAATATTCTTTTGCGGTGTGTTTGTTGTCATCCGATGAATTGTGGGTTTATGATCAGATTATTCATGAAGATATATTGAGTATTCTCTGAATTCTTTTATGCATGATTGTTATAGCTTTGTATTTCTCTCCGATCTATCGGTTTGGTTTGGCCAACTAGATTGACGTGCCTTCAGTGGGAGTGGTGCGTTGTGATGGGTTCAATCTTGCGGTGCTCAATCCCAGTGACAGAAAGGGACATGACATGTATTGTATTGTTTCCATTAAGGATAAAATGACGAGATCTAAATATATTGCTTGTCTTACTTTGTCTACATCATGTCATCTTGCTCCAAGCATTAATCTCTTTCGTACTTAATACTCTAGATGCATGCTGGATAGCGGTCGATGAGTGGAGTAATAGTAGTAAATGCAAGCAGGAATTGATCTACTTGTTTATGGACGTCATGTATATATAGATGATCATTGTCGTGAATAACATGTCATAATTATATGCTATTCTGTCAATTGCCCAATAGTAATTTGTTTACCCACCATATGCTATGTTCAAGAGAGAAGCCTCTAGCGAAAACTATGGCCCCCGGGTCTACTTTAAACATTATAACAAAAACTCCAAAAATACTTTGCTGCAATTTATTTACTGTAATTTAATTTTATTTATTTGTATTACCTATCTATCAGTATTTAATCCTTGCAAGTAACGAGTTGGGTGCAAGTGTTTGGTTCTGTGTGTGTTGGTGCTACTAAAGAAGGTTTTGTGTGATTCTCCTATTGGTTCTATAATCTTGGTTCTCACCGACGGAAGTACTTATCTCTACTATGCTGCATCTCCCCTCCTCTTTGGGGAAAATCCCAACGCACTTTACAAGTAGCACGCACTTCTCGCCCGGTGCCAGCTGCTCGCATTCATGCCGCTATAGAGCGCGCTGCTCCACATTGAAGGCGGCTCAGGACGGATGCAACCTCTCACTGCCTCCGCCACTGAAGCGGCCGCCAGCCGAGGGCACCACCCGCTGCACGCCTGGCTGAACACGCATCCTCGCCACATTCAAACGCCCCAATTAATCACGCGTGGAAGCTGAGAAACCTACTCCATCCACACGCCCCTTCATGAGTGGGTCGGCATTAAACGCAACGCCGACCGGGCTCCTCCTGTCCGCTCTCTATTTAAACAAGGCCTGACGCCGGGAAAGAATCGCACCCCTCCGCCGCTCCCCATCTCCTCCTTCACCATTTTCTCCACTTTTCCGATGGCTTCCGAAGAGCAGTTCTTCGGCATACAAGCCGGCTGGGTGGCCCGCCGAGCCCGTCGGATACGAGCACGTGCAAGCCAACTCGCTGCTTCGCTTCCCTCGCCTAGCCCGGCAGAGCTAGTTGCTGCCCCAGTCAGCGCATGGTTCAGCAACTCGCCGCTCCAAGCTAGCTCGATGAGGAGTGGCGAGTTGCTCCATGCCGGCACTAGTGGGGAGCACGGCGATGACCGTGCCTCTCGTGTTTGCGACCGCGCCATCCACCGTTGACATGCGCGTAGCCTTGCCATGTAGGTAGAGAAAGAAGCCGGCTGCACGGAGAGCGACGTACTGGTGGCCAGCGCCTCCGCACCCGCTGACATCATCGAGGAGAAGTAGAACACGGGAGGCCACCACGGCTTGGGTCCCATGAAGGCCACCACCGGAGCGACGCTGGCGTACACTGCCGGTGTCTTGCCCGGTTCTTCTCTTGCGAGGACCTTCGTTGACCCTGCATGGCCTGCACGGAAGCGGAGGTGCCCGCTCCCCCCCCCCCCCCGCTGAAGCATCAATCAAGGGTTCCGCTCCCATGTGCGGTGGGGAAGCAAAGTGTCTTTTACACTGAAGCATATGCCTCCAGGGCTCCCGACAGTCCGGCGAGCGGGCTGCCGGACATGGGGAAGACAAAGGGATCCGTCGCGGCCGGCCGTAGACTAGTGTCGCGTATCCGGGTCGTGAGAGTGGAGCTCCTTGCGACTGTACGTTCACATAGTTTCACCTTTTAGTTAAAATATGTTCGAAATGTAATGAAATCCGCCGTGTTCGTATGAAATCCATCATGTTTGCATGAAATCCGGTCATGTTTGCATGAATTTCGTCCGGTTGGTTCGAGTTGTTGTCAAAATATATGCGGCTATAGTTGGATGTCGTCCTCCCGCATCCGTGTCCGCGGACTGGTCCCTCTGTCCATGAATGAATACGGGAGGAAATTTGCGGGTTGCCATTGAAGATGCCCTTATAGCAGAGAAATTCTCATATGCAACTGAGAAAGCATGCCAATTTTTATACTCAGGTTAGCTTGAAAGACACACACACAAAAAAGAAACTTTTTTGAAAGTTAGCAGGAGAACTGCTAAATTCATTGAATAGGCAGAATGGTTGGTCCAGTTTATGAGGGAAACTGGACCCAAAAACCATATAGACGGTGCCCTTCGGCATACAACACACACATCCTCACAAGCCACGGGTCCCTCTGACCGGATCTACCTTCAGGACAATGCCCCCAAGAGATAATGCGACGTCGTATAGCACCGTCATCGTCCGATCTAAACTAGATCAAGGGTTTCCCCCCGGAGCACGTCAGGAAAGGCAAGGTGGGAGCTGCTACGTCGATGCCTCCAACGAGGGAGCGACGCCAGAAAGCATCACCATCATCGACAATAGCCACAACTAGAGTATGACTTTCGTCGGCAGCCCCACCTGCATAGCTCGAGCCCAGGATCCGATCAGCCTACACACCAAACCACTACCCCTGCCTCCACGGCCAACAACACCTCCCTGGTAAGGTTGACGTGCTTCCAAACCTTGCGTCCGCGTCCCCCACTGGACGGAGGATGCAACCCCCACAGTGGCGTCATTCTTCTTCCATCGAAAGGATGCAACCAAGCATGACGCCATTCGTCTCCTCGATGATGCGACACATGCGGGCCATTTATCTCCCGACGATGGACGCAACAACTGCCGCGATGCCATTCCTCTCGCTCTAGCCACCACCATCTCATCCTCCCACTTGCAGCAACGTCGAGCTGACTGAACCACCAACAGGAGGATGCAACACCAAGCAAGGTGTCATTCATCTCCCACAGCTTCTTCTGCACGGCTTGTGGCCAGCAGCAACGCCGAGCACGTCGTCGGCCGAGGCACCTCCAGACCCCCCGCCGCCAGGGTGCCAGATCCGACCGCACCAAGCCAGGGGCCGCCCGCTGCCATGTAGTACTCATGCAATAGTCACCTTCGGGCCACCAGCCACCCTAGCCCCAGATCCGGCCGGCAAGGCTCATCAGATCCGGACGCTCTTAGCCAACTGAGGTAGCCCACGTCCCCCAGTAGCATCCCACGAAGACAACGCGCGCGTTCTTGCCACCCCTGTGCCTCCACGCAGCGGTGACCGCGCCCAACGCCCCAACATGCAGCCAGATGCACGCACACACTAGGGGTTGGGCGGGCGCACGGCCAACACCTCCACTGCGCCGCCATGGATGCGCATCGCATGGATCCGATGTGCGGGCCACGGATCCAGAGCCCCGCTGAGCGCCAGTGTATCTCCTCGACGTGTCGTGAGGCGGCCCCTCTCGACGCGCCGCACCAGCAGGGGATAGAGCCCGCCAGCGCCTTCCTCGGGGCCGGCCCGGCTTCGCCGACGAGCACCCTCTGGCAGTGGCGAGACGGGTGGGAGAGGGAGAGAACGGTGCCGTCGCTAGGGTTTGTTCCCTCGTGTCGCCCGAGCGAGGCGACACGGGGGTCGTGGGCGTCGGCACATAAAAAAGATATTTCTTACAAAAGATGAGATAACATTCCCAATCTCACCATGAGAGACGGAAAAAATGATAAATTGATTATGCTGGGGCACCGGGAGACAAACCTGTATGGGCCACTTTCTGGTGTACGTTCACGTACTTGAATCAACGAAGCCATCCACCGGTCCAGTATGGTCAATTCCAACGCAAGACCCCACCGTCCGTGTCCGTTTTGAGGTAAACGGACACAAAACATGGTCCAACACGCGTGAGCAAACGAAAATTTGTTCGTTTTTTACCCATTCCAGCCCAAATTTGGGCCGCGGTTGCGTCAAAACGGACAGCCCGCTGATGTCTACTACGCAACCTTCTTCTTGTAGACTCGTATTGGGCCTCCAAGCGCAGAGTTTTGTAGGACAGTAGCAAATTTCCCTCAAGTGGATGACCTAAAGTTTATCAATCCGTGGGAGGCGTAGGATGAAGATGGTCTCTCTCAAACAACCCTGCAACCAAATAACAAAGAGTCTCTTGTGTCCCCAACACACCCAATACAATGGTAAATTGTATAGGTGCACTAGTTCGGCGAAGAGATGGTGATACAAGTGTAATATGGATGGTAGATATAGGTTTTTGTAATCTGAAAATATAAAAACAGCAAGGTAACTAATGATAAAAGTGAGCACAAACGGTATTGCAATGCTTGAAAATAAGGCCTAGGGTTCATACTTTCACTAGTGCAGGTTCTCTCAACAATACTGACATAACTGAATCATATGTAAATCCCTCACGTGCGACAAAGAGTTCACTCCAAAGTCACAAATAGCGGAGAACAAACGAAGAAATTATTGTAGGGTACGAAACCACCTCAAAGTTATCTTTTCCGATCAATCGTATGAGCTATCCCTATAAGTGTCACGAACAGCCCTAGAGTTTGTACTAAAATAACACCTTAAGATACACATCAACCAAAACCCTAATGTCACCTAGATACTCCAATGTCACCACGAGTACCCATGGGCTTGATTATACGATATGCATCACACAATTTCAGATTCATCATGTTCAATCCAACACAAAGAACTTCAAAGAGTGCCCCAAAGTTTCTACCGGAGAGTCAAGACGAAAACATGTGCCAACCCCTATGCATAGATTCCCAAGGTCACGGAACCCACAAGTTGATCACCAAAACATACATCAAGTGGATCAATAGAACATCCCATTGTCACCACGGATATCCCATCGCAAGACATACATAAAGTGTTCTCAAATCCTTTAAAGACTCAATCCGATAAGAAAACTTCAAAGGGAAAACTCAATTCATCACAAGAAGATAGAGAGGGGAAAACTCCATATGATTCATCTATATTAATAAAGCTCGCGGTACATCAAGATCGTGTCATCTCAAGAACACGAGAGAGAGAGATCAAACGCATAGCTACTGGTACATACCCTCAGCCCCGAGGGTGAACTACTCCCTCCTCGTCATGGAGACCGCCGGGATGATGAAGATGGCCTCCGGTGATGGTTTCCCCCTCCGGCAGGGTGCCGGAACGGGCTCCCGATTGGTTTTTCGTGGCTACAAAGGCTTGCGGCGGCGGAACTCCCCTATCTAGGTTTCTTTCTGGAGTTTACTGGATATATAGGTATACTTGGCGTTGGAATCACGTCAGGGGGTTCCACGAGTCGGCGACAAGCCAGGGGGGCGCGCCCTAGGGGGTGCCCCCTAGGCTTGTGATCGCCTCGTGGCTCTTCTGGCCCACCTCCAATGCTCCTTGGGCTTCTCCTGATCCATAAATGATCACCGTAAATTTTTATTCCGTTTGGACTCCGTTTGATATTCCTTTTCTGTAAAACTCAAAAACAAGGAAAAAACAGAAACTGGCACTGGGCTCTAGGTTAATAGGTTAGTCCCAAAAATAATATAAAATAGCATATTAATGCATATAAAACATCCAAAACAGATAATATAATAGCATGGAACAATCAAAAATTATAGATACGTTGGAGACGTATCAAGCATCCCCAAGCTTAATTCCTGCTCGTCCTTGAGTAGGTAAATGATAAAAACAGAATTTTTGATGTGGAATGCTACCTAACATATTCATCCATGTAATTTTCTTTATTGTGGCATGAATATTCAGATCCATAAGATTCAAAACAAAAGTTTAATGTTGACATAAAAACAATAATACTTCAAGCATACTAATAAAGCAATCATGTCTTCTCAAAATAACATGGCCAAAGAAAGTTATCCCTACAAAATCATATAGTCTGGCTATGCTCCATCTTCATCACACAAAGTATTAAATCATGCACAACCCCGATTTTAGCCAAGCAATTGTTTCATACTTTAGTGTTCTCAAACTTTTTCAACTCTCACGCAATACATGAGTGTGAGCCATGGACATAGCACTATAGGTGGAATAGAATATGGTGGTTGTGGAGAAGACAAAAAGAAGGAGATAGTCTCACACCAACTAGGCGTATCAACGGGCTATGGAGATGCCCATCAATAGATATCAATGTGAGTGAGTAGGGATTGCCATGCAACGGATGCACTAGAGCTATAAGTGTATGAAAGCCCAAAAAGAAACTAAGTGGGTGTGCATCCAACTTGCTTGCTCACGAAGACCTAGGGCAATTTTGAGGAAGTCCATCATTGGAATATACAAGCCAAGTTCTATAATGAAAAATTCCCACTAGTATATGAAAGTGACAATATAGGAGACTCTCTATCATGAAGATCATGGTGCTACTTTGAAGCACAAGTGTGGAAAAAGGATAGTAGCATTGCCCCTTCTCTCTTTTCTCTCATTTTTTTTTCATTTTTTTCTTTTGGTGGGCATCTTTGGCCTCTTTTTTTTTATTTGGGCTTCTCTGGCCTCTTTTATTTTTTGTAAAGTCGGGAGACTCATCCCGACTTGTGAGGGAATCATAGTCTCCATCATCCTTTCCTCACATGGGACAATGCTCTATAATGATGATCATCACACTTTTATTTACTTACAACTCAAGAATTACAACTCGATACTTAGAACAAAATATGACTCTATATGAATGCCTCCGGCGGTGTATCGGGATGTGCAATGACTCAAGAGTGACATGTATAAAAAATATGAACGGTGGCTTTGCCACAAATACGATGTCAACTACATGATCATGCAAAGCAATATGACAATGATGATGTGTGTCATAAACGGAACGGTGGAAGTTGCATGGCAATATATCTCGGAATGGCTATCGAAATGCCATAAAAGGTAGGTATGGTGGCTGTTTTGAGGAAGGTATATGGTGGGTTTAATGCACCGGCGAAAGTTGCGCGGTACTAGAGAGGCTAGCAAGGGTGGAAGGGTGAGAGTGCGTATAATCCATGGACTCAACATTAGTCATAAAGTACTCACATACTTATTGCAAAAATCTATTAGTCATCAAAACAAAGTACTACACGCATGCTCCTAGGGGAAGGGTTGGTAGGAGTTAACCATCGCGCGATCCCGACCTCCACACAAAGGAAGGCAATCAATAAATAAATCATGCTCCGACTTCGTCACATAACGGTTCACCATACGTGCATGCTACGGGAATCACAAACTTTAACACATGTATTTCTATCAATCCACAATTACTCACTAGCATGTCTCTAATATCACCATCTTTATATCTCAAAACAATCATAAGGAATCAAACTTCTCATAGTATTCAATGCACTTTATATGAAAGTTTTTATTATATCTCTCTTGGATGCCCATCATATTAGGACTAAATTCATAACCTAAGCAAATTACCATGCTGTTTAGAGACTCTCAAAATAATATAAGTGAAGCATGAGAGTTCAACAATTTTTATAAAATAAAACCACTGCCGTGCTCTAAGAAGATAAAAGTGAAGTACTAGAGCAAATTGACAAACTACTCCAAAAGATATAAGTGAAGATTAATGAGTAGGTAAACAATCAAGTAGCTATGTGAGGGCTCTCTCTCAATAAATATTTTTAGATCTGAGTTTTTTATTCAAACCGCAAACTAAATAAAAATAGCACTCCAAGAATAGCACGCATCATGTGAATGAATAAAAATTTAGGCTCAACATAGGCTAACCGATAATTGTTGATGAAGAGAGATGGGATGCGTAGCATCCCCAAGCTTAGATGCTTGAGACTTATTGAAATATTTATTAGGGATGCCTTGGGCATCCCCAAGCTTGAGCTCTTGTGTCTCCTTAATTCCTCTCATATCATGGTTTCCCTAATTCTTATAAACTTCATCCACACAAAACTCAACAAGAACTCGTGAGATAGGTTAGTACACATAAGAATAAATCAACACTTCATGTACTGCCAAGACAAGTTTCACAATAATTATCAAACATCATCTACTGTTTACTATCATTTCCACAATTTATATCTACCAATATAGGCTATGGAAACTATAGGATAAGTAGATAACAAAACTATGACAGCAATCTGTCCAAACAGAACAGTCTGTAGAAATTTATGAAAACAGTGTACTTCTGTAACTCAAAAAATTATGAAAATTTAGCACATGCTAAATAATTTATATGACAATATTATGTAAAAATTTCAGAAACTTTCCACGTTCCAGTAAAATATGAAAATTCAAACACTACAGCAAAAGTTTCTGTTTTTACGCAGCACACATCAAACATGCAATGCAAGCATCCTAAGGCAATTCTTGGAACTTTTTTATTGAAAAATAAGATTATAAATAACACCTAACAGAGAACAACAAAATAAAATGAGTCTCCAAGCAAAACTCATATTATGTGACGAATAAAAATATAGCTCCAAGTAAGATATACCGATAGTGTTGAAGACGAAAGAGGGGATGCCTTCCGGGGCTTCCCCAAGCTTAGGCGCTTGAGTCTTCCTTGGATATTACCTTGGGGGTGCCTTTGGCATCCCCAAGATTAGGTTCTTGTCACTCCTTATTCTCCTCATATCGGTGTCTCACCCAAAACTTGAAAACTTCAATCACACAAAACTTAACGGAACTTCGTGAGATGGGTTAGTATAATAAATAAAGATAATTCACTTAGGTACTGTCAAGACAAGATTCATAATTGTTCTCAAATAATACCTGATGTATTCCATCATTCCCATAATTTATACCACTAAATATAAGCTATGGAAACACTAAAACAAGCAAACTATGCATGCAAAACAGAATCTGTCAAAAACAGAACAGTCTGTGAAGATCTGTAGTGTAACCACACTTCCCTGTCTCTAAAAATTCTGAAAAATTATTAAAACCTTAATAATTTGTATATAAAGACTGTGTAAAAATTTCAGATCATTATCACACTCCAGTAAAAAATGAATATTCCTGTACTGGAGTCAAAAGTTTCTGTTTTGGTTCAGCATCAATTCTACTCATCTTGTGAGTCATCCCAAAGGCTTTACTTGACACTTTATTGAAATAAAAGACACAAAACATGATTAATACAGTAGCTTAATCATGTGAACACACCAAAACAGAAAGTATAAGTGTTGGGTTGTCTCCCAACAAGCGCTTTTCTTTAATGCCTTTTAGCTAGGCATGATGATTTCAATGATGCTCGCATAGGAATAATAATTGAAACATGCAAAAGAGCATCATGAATCTCATGAAAAGCACATTTAAGTCTAACCCACTTCCTATGCATAGGGATTTGTGAGAAAACAATTTATGGGAGCAAGAATCAACTAGCATAGGAAGGCAAAACAAGCATAACTTCAAAACTTTGAACACATAGAGAGGAAACTTGATATTATTGCAATTCCTACAAGCATATGTTCCTCCCTCATAATAGTTTTCAGTAGCATCATGAAGGAATTTCACAATATAACTATCACATAAAGCATCCTTTTCATGATCTACAAGCATAGAAAATTTATTACTCTCCACATAAGCATATTTCTTCTCATTCATCGTAGTGGGAGCAAACTCAACAAAATAACTATCATGAGATACATGATTGGCATAATCACATTCAATATTAAAATCATGATGACAAGTTTCATGGTTACTATCACTATTTATAGCATACATGTCATCATCATAATCATCATAGATAGGAGGCATGCCATCATCATAATAAATTTCCTCATCAAAACTTGGGGGACTAAAAATATCATCTTCATCAAACATAGCATCCCCAAGCTTGTGGGTTTGCATATCATTAGCATCATGGATATTCAGAGAATTCATACTAGCAATATTGCAATCATGCTCATCATTCAAGGAATTCTCGTTAAGTATTTTCATAAATTCTTCCTCTACCAATTGAGCACAATTTTCCAAACCATCATTTTCACGAAAGACATTAAAAAGACGAACCAATTGATGCAACCTAAACTCCATTTTTTTTGTAGTTTTCTTTTAGAAAACCAACCTAGTGAAAAACAAGAAACTAAAAGATTTAATTGCAAGATCTAAAGATATACCTTCAAGCATTCACCTCCCCGGCAACGGCGCCAGAAAAGAGCTTGATGTCTACTACGCAACCTTCTTCTTGTAGACTCGTGTTGGGCCTCCAAGCGCAGAGTTTTGTAGGACAGTAGCAAATTTCCCTCAAGTGGATGACCTAAGGTTTATCAATCCGTGGGAGGCGTAGGATGAAGATGGTATCTCTCAAACAACCCTGCAACCAAATAACAAAGAGTCTCTTGTGTCCCCAACACACCCAATACAATGGTAAAGTGTATAGGTGCACTAGTTCGGCGAAGAGATGGTGATACAAGTGTAATATGGATGGTAGATATAGGTTTTTGTAATCTGAAAATATAAAAACAGCAAGGTAACTAATGATAAAAGTGAGCACAAACGGTATTGCAATGCTTGAAAACAAGGCCTAGGGTTCATACTTTCACTAGTGCAAGTTCTCTCAACAATACTAACATAGTTGAATCATATGTAAATCCCTCACGTGCGACAAAGAGTTCACTCCAAAGTCACAAATAGCGGAGAACAAACGAAGAAATTATTGTAGGGTACGAAACCACCTCAAAGTTATCTTTTCCGATCAATCGTATGAGCTATCCCTATAAGTGTCACAAACAGCCCTAGAGTTCGTACTAAAATAACACCTTAAGATACACATCAACCAAAACCCTAATGTCACCTAGATACTCCAATGTCACCACGAGTACCCATGGGCTTGATTATACGATATGCATCACACAATTTCAGATTCATCATGTTCAATCCAACACAAAGAACTTCAAAGAGTGCCCCAAAGTTTCTACCGGAGAGTCAAGATGAAAACGTGTGCCAACCCCTATGCATAGATTCCCAAGGTCACGGAACCCGCAAGTTGATCACCAAAACATACATCAAGTGGATCAATAGAACATCCCATTGTCACCACGGATATCCCATCGCAAGACATACATCAAGTGTTCTCAAATCCTTTAAAGACTCAATCCGATAAGAAAACTTCAAAGGGAAAACTCAATTCATCACAAGAAGATAGAGAGGGGAAAACTCCATATGATTCATCTATATTAATAAAGCTCGCGGTACATCAAGATCGTGTCATCTCAAGAACACGAGAGAGAGAGAGAGAGATCAAACGCATAGCTACTGGTACATACCCTCAGCCCCGAGGGTGAACTACTCCCTCCTCATCATGGAGACCGCCGGGATGATGAAGATGGCCTCCGGTGATGGTTTCCCCCTCCGGCAGGGTGCCGGAACGGGCTCCCGATTGGTTTTTCGTGGCTATAGAGGCTTGCGGCGGCGGAACTCCCCGATCTAGGTTTCTTTCTGGGGGTTACTGGATATATAGGGGTACTTGGCGTTGGAATCACGTCAGGGGGATCCACGAGGCGGCGACAAGCCAGGGGGCGCGCCCCCTAGGCTTGTGATCGCCTCGTGGCTCTTCTGGCCCACCTTCAATGCTCCCTGGGCTTCTTCTGGTCCATAAATGATCACCGTATTTTTTTATTCCGTTTGGACTCCGTTTGATATTCCTTTTCTGTAAAACTCAAAAACAAGGAAAAAACAGAAACTGGCACTGGGCTCTAGGTTAATAGGTTAGTCCCAAAAATAATATAAAATAGCATATTAATGCATATAAAACATCCAAAACAGATAATATAATAGCATGGAACAATAAAAAATTATAGATACGTTGGAGACGTATCACCCACAGATAGGGGGGGGGGTGCGCGCCCTTGTCCGCCCCTGGCCCGCCCGTCGGTGGCACATACATCCCCACCATCGTCGCCGCTGCCCGCACCCATTTTCTTCGGTCGCGTTCCTAGCTTTCTTGATAGGCCGCCCAAACCACCACCACCCTCATGGCATAGACGACCCACTCAAAAGCGTTTCAGACGAGTTTTTACCGGTGTTCGTGGCTCTTCCGGCATGGAGAGAAGCTATGGCAACCGACGACGCCCATTGACCTCAATACCTTCCAGCAGGTGCTGCATAGCCGCACGGTGTCGCCCGCGAACGCCAACTTTGCGTGATGCCTGTGAGGGCGATCTTGAGGTGCTCTTCCCGTCCTCGTCTCCACCACGACCGCAAGGTGTTCGACACTTTGCTCACAAGTTACCATGGATAATGGGGATGAATATTTTTTTCCCCAACTTCATTTGTTCATCGGATGATTCGCCCTCGAATGACGAAGACATTGTGGTGGCAACATTGGTCATCAACGACTACATTGCTAGGCAGCGTCCTCGGTTTAGGGGATCAGTCCCGGGCCATGCTCCGGCCTTGAACCGGAATAGGGGAGCGGACACACCCTGCTCTATGCCAATTACTTTGAGAATGGCCCGCTTTACAAAACCACATCAATTTCGCTGTCGATTCCGTATGGCGAGACATGTGTTCAATCGTATTAGGGAGGGAGTGGTAGCATATGACCCATACTTTGAGTGCAAACGGGATGCCCTTGGCAAGCTTGGATTCCCCTTTTATCAGAAATGCACTGCGTCTATGTTCATGCTTGCACATGAAATTTCAGGCGATCTTGTGGATGAGTACGTGCGTATGTGTGAGTCCACATGCCTCCAATCTATGTATAATTTCTGCAGGGCTGTGGTGGCAGTGTTTGGTCCTATGTACCCGAGAGAGCCAACTGCCGCTGATAAAGAGAGGTTGTTGGCGATCAATGCCGACAGGGGCTATCCGGGCATATTTGATAGTATAGATTGTATGCACTGGAAGTGAAAGAATTGTCCATTTGCTTGGCTGGGGCAATACAAGGGGCATGTGAAAGGTGCCTTTGTCATGCTAGAAGCGGTGGCTTCACAAGATCTGTGGATATGTCATTCTTTCTTCGGCATGGCTGGTTCTCACAATGATATCAACGTGCTTCAGCGTTCTCCAGTGTTTGCAAGGCTTGCAGAAGGCCATTCCCCAGAGGTCAACTTTGATATCAATGGCAACCATTACAACAAAGGATACTACCTAGCTGATGGTATCTATCCTCAGTGGTCAACTCTTGTGAAGACAATACCCAATCCACAAGGAGACAAGAGACAGGGATTTGCCCAAATGCAAGAGAGTGCTAGAAATGATGTGGATCGTGCTTTTGGTGTGCTTCAATCATGATCGGGTATCGCTCGAAACCCTGCACTCACATGGAGCACCGAGAAGTTTTGGGAGGTGATGTCTGCTTGTGTGATCACGCCCAACATGATCATGGAGGATGAGCGTGTAGACATCATCTACGACCAGGGATTTGATTTTCAGGATGAAAATGTTGACCCAGAGCATCAACAACTGGCAACCTTTAAACAGTTTACCCAATTTCATCATGAAATGCGTGATTAGCATGCTCATATGCAGCTCCAGAATGACTTGGTAGAGCACATGTGGACTCACATTAGCAACCAGTAGATGTATTGATTCATTTACGTTTCATCTATTCTATACAATTTTGATTGGGTTGTAAAACTATTTGATTGTGTTTTTATTTGAACATTGAACTATTATGTTTGCAAAACTATTTGCAATGTTTGATTTATAACAGTCATGGTCCTAGGCCTTTTCCTGGCCGTGGCGGACAAGATGCGTCCGTGCGTTGGGCGTACGGTCGGCGCATCCAGAAAAAACGGCCGGACGCCGCCCCATTGACATATCCAAACGGGCGAAATCTGGACAAAACGGACGTCCGTTTGGGGTCGTGCGTTGAAGTTTCCCTAAGGGCATGTACAATCATGCTATTTTAGGAATGCCAGGTAGGATAAATGTTGAGATGGAAAAGAGAGAAATCATAAGAAAATACATGTCTTCTTTTATTTAAGAAATGATCTCCTAGCATAATATGTGTCATCATGTTTTTAGGAATAGCTAATTTTAAAGATAAAACTAAAAGATAACACATTGTATACATGCTTTTATTGTCATCTTTAAATTACATGCAAGATTTAAGATAAAATTGTCTTATCAACTACGGTACGTGTCCTAAGCAATCCCATAGAGAACAACCACAACTGGTGTGGATAGCTCTGCGGAGCAGACTATAAGAACAAATCAGGACATCCAGGCGGGCTATCAACGTCAAAGCAATGTGAGGGCTAGCCTAATTTTACCGTTTCTTAATTTCTAAATAGAAAATAGATATCTATTTAGTTGCACTGCACACAAAAAATGCTTCTTAGAGAAGTCGATAGGACTAGAATTTGAATTTCTTTTTTCGAGAGCAGTTCGAATGACACTACTCAAAAACTAGGAACATGATCTAGAGAATTTTTGAGAGTGTTGTCTGTCCTCATCACACCACGGCCTAAGTCAAGTATGATTTTCTCGACAAAATACATCAAATAAATACACATCATGTTTATGATCATAATATTTTTTGTGTATCACATGGTGTATTATCTTTTAACCGCATTACACAAATGAACTAATCACATTGGAGTACGTACAAATGACTTTCTGACCACACTAGTCATCAGATTGCAAGGTTAACTTATTTCTTATTTATTAACATTAATTGATGAATATTTACTAATAACTAAGTTTTCTTGCATTTTGTTTCAAATATCCTGACCATGTTTTTCATATATATATTGATTTTAGTTGCACTGCACAAAATGCACACAAAAAAGACCGTTCAGTAAGAGACAAATGGCACCAACTAATAGCTACATGTGCCAACACCCGATCTATTACATTAGTATGGATCGAAATTGGGTATGATACTTTTAACTACAAGAACGGAAACCAAACCAAACCAATTAATATGTTATACATTGATTGTCTTGACTTTTTTTGTTGGTGCAGATTTATATTTTTGTTACACTACAGTAGAGATGATCTAATCATTCTCGCGATCTTCTTTCAACCACGTGGTCTCTACTTCGGTAAGAGGTGCGACGAGAGACTACTCAGAGACAATGAGTAGTTAATGAATCTTTCGATTTAGTTTTATGTGCTCTCTCTAGTTCGTTCAGAGGCGAGACGGGTAGAGTACTTGGGACGAAGTACTTTAGAAATGTTTCATTCAGATGTGACTTTTGAACTATGTCAAATTGTGAAACATATTTGAACATATTATAAGATGTAATTGGCTTGTGTGATGAATGAGTATGTACACTTTTGCAAATGTAATGTGATAGAACTGTAAACTCAAAAGATTTATTTTTCAAAACTAAACATTAGTTATGCTACAGAAACCGTTGTGGTGATAGTGTAGTGGAGGTGGTTTCAAAAACAAAAGTCATCTCTGCGAGTCGTCACATTGGAGGCAATTGTTTTCATAAACCGC
The DNA here is from genome assembly GCA_039707655.1 of Elymus sibiricus. Classification (NCBI taxonomy): domain Eukaryota; kingdom Viridiplantae; phylum Streptophyta; class Magnoliopsida; order Poales; family Poaceae; genus Elymus; species Elymus sibiricus. The sequence continues at coordinate 443,142,487 of CM077671.1, forward strand.
CTGTGGTGGATTATCAGTGCAGGTGGTTTCGGAAACCGCCTGCATTAGTCCGAGTATTAGCGACAAAACTTTTGAGGCGGATGGGGAGCCGCCGCTGACACATGCACGAAAACCATCGGCGATAGCCCGATTTTATACTAGTGAGGGCTCTGAGGGGTGGAGTTTTGGGTCGCGGCCGACCGACTTAAATAGCGGGTCAGGCGGAGCGAGGGCTGAATGCAGCGCGCTGGAGTAGGCTTCTCGGGTTTCGCTCCGTTGTGAATGCCGTGTAAGCGGATGACCGGTTAGCCGACTTGAATGCAGGGTCCGCTTGGAATGTGCGGAGGGTTCTCGAGATGATGTGAAGAGAAAGGGGTTTTGGATGTGTCCGTGTTGTTAGTTCAAATGTGACAGATGTTCCGACTCCGCCAAACCTCCTCCCGTTTGGTTCCGGTTTCGACGGTTTGCGGGATTTCGGACGTCCGGACCAATCCAGACATTTTTCGTGACCGTCGTCGAATGGCCAAAAGTATCCAGACCGTTCGATCCAAACATTCGCGTGCGACTTGATGAATCACGTTGGAGTTGCCCTTATATAGCTCGCCCGTAAACGGTAAGAAAGCAAACAGCAACAAGATGAAACGGAACAGTAAATAAAAAAAGAAAAAGAAATGGAACAGTAAATAACGTTTCAGGCGAGGCGCGCTAGGAGAGTCGTTGGATCCCGTCGCGAGTTTCGATAGCAGCCGTTTGATAACTGAAGAAATGAATACCCTTGTCTGAAGAATGAGACACCCAGCGTAGCCTGGTACCCCGACGTTACGCGCCGCCCACCTGCCAGGAACCGACGTCTTCTCCGCCGTCGTCAGGATTCCGCCACCACGAGCCTCGCTTGCGCCGCGCCGCCTGCCGTACGTCTGCCCTCCACCAGCGGCTCCATTAGCCGTCGACCCGCAGGCAGCCTCCTCCGCCGGCCGCGTCGCCGGCGTCGAAGAAGACGACGGAGGCGGCCCGGCCCAGATCTGGGTTTTCGTCTTCTTCTCTCCCTGTTTTCCTCTTCTTCCTTCTTTAGACTTCTTCGTATGCTGAAATTTGGCAATCCTGGAGTCGGAAGTAGATCAATTCAAATTTTAGAAAAAGTAGATCAGTTCTAAGTTTCTTAGATCAAATATTTCAGTTGAAAGCTGCGTTCTCGGTCGATTTTTCATCCGAATCTGGTTGATAGCTGAGAATCATTCGTGTCCTTGGAGTAGCAACTTCCTGCTTCAACAGTGATGTGACACCATCTGTCGACGTAGGTCGCCGATATTGACCACTTGTGTGTCGAGTTCCGTGTGCAGACTGCAGAGTCGACATCACCAGAGACTCGTGGCTCTGCGAATGCATCTCCAGTCAGTTGAATTCCATAGCTCTATCTACCACTCCAACCACAATGGCTGCTCCGTTTACAGTAGAGAAGATGAAGATGAAATGGCCTGTCAAGAAGACCGATACTACCCAGTTTCATCATATCCACAAAGTCGCCGCAGCTGCCATGATCTTGCTCCTGTTCGCCTCCAGATTACCACCGGCCACCTCCGCCGATGCAAAGGGCCGATCAACCTCGGGTTGCGTTGCAGGAGAAAGGGAGGCGCTCCTTTCCTTCAAGGAAAGCCTCCTGGACCCCGCTGGCCGTCTCTCCTCGTGGTGAGGCCGAGACTGCTGCCAATGGAAGGGAGTCCGGTGCAACAGCAGTACAGGACATGTCGTCAAACTCGATCTCCGCAACACCGCCAAAGATCACTGGAGCGCTGACTTGAAGCTATCGAGCGGTGAGATAAGCTCCTCCATCACCGGGTTGCGATATTTGAGGTACCTTGATCTGAGCTACAACTACTTCGGCCGGACAAGCATACCGATGTTCATCAGTGCTCTCGACAGCTTACGGTACCTCAACCTCTCTTGTGCAAATTTTCAAGGGAGAATACCTTCACACATCGGTAATCTCTCCAAGTTGCGGTATCTGGATGTTAGTGATGATAGTGGTAGTCTTTCAATATCTGATCTTTCATGGTTGCGCCGGCTCTCGCTTTTGAGGCATCTCGATGTGAGCAGAGTGTCTGTCAGATCAGCTAGGAATTGGATCGGCCACGTGAACATGATGCCTAATCTTAAGGTCCTCCGGTTGTCCGGTTGTGGGCTTGACAGCACCGTCTCTACTCTATCCCCTTCCAACCTCACACATCTGGAGGTGCTTGATCTGTCAGGCAATGCATTTGGCACTTCACTCCAACACAACTGGTTCTGGGATCTCACTGGCATCAGGGAGCTTCAGCTCTCAGGGTGTGACTGGTCAGCAGGCCCAATTCCTGATGCTCTGGGCAACATGTCCTCCCTTGAGATCATTGATTTAAGTGCCAACTATCAACTAGTCGGGTACATCCCAGCAAACCTGGAAAAGCTGTGCAATTTGCAGGTGCTGAATTTGGACTGGGTGAATATCAACGGGGACCTGACAAAACTCATGGAGAGATTACCAAAGTGTTCGTGGAGTGTGTTGCGTGAGGTGCATTTGTTACGAGCGAATTTGTCTGGGAAACTGCCAGATTGGATAGGAAATATGACCAGTCTGAGCCATCTTGACCTATACCAGAACATGCTAGTTGGCCCCATACCTGCCGGGATTGGAGCACTTGGCAATCTGGCTTACCTGGACTTCGGCTTGAGCACGCTCAGCGGCGTGCTATCCACAGAACATTTCGCAAGCCTAGTGAGCTTAGAATATCTTGACCTTTCACACAACTCTCTGAAATTGGACCTAAACGGCAGCTGGGTTCCACCATTTAGATTGGATACAGGATACTTCAGATCATGTGACTTGGGTCCTCAATTCCCGACGTGGCTAAGTTGGCAAGCTGGAATAACTCAGCTTGATATTTCGAACACAAGCATAAGTGATGTCTTGCCTGAATGGTTCTGGACTGTTTCTTCTCATGCTTCAAGATTGTACTTGTCAAGGAATCAACTGAGTGGGGCTTTTCCGGCAAAGTTAGATCTAGTATCAGTTGAAGTGATGGATCTTTCGAAAAATTCCCTGTCAGGGAAGCTCCCAACAAATCTCACAGCTCCGGTACTCCGTCAGTTGCATCTTTCCAGCAATCATATTGAAGGTACCATCCCACCATATGTGTGTCAATTGAATGGTTTGTTGGAACTGGATCTGTCCAACAATCAACTGACAGGAGATTTTCCAAGATGCCCAGAAAATATTACACGGAGATCCATTGGTCCCGATTTCACATATTGTGTTCAATTCGGCTGTTCCTTGTCGATTCTAGACTTGAAGAATAACATGTTGTCAGGTAAATTCCCAGATTTCCTCCAAAATGCCTCAGGGTTAAGTTTTCTTGACCTTTCACGCAACGTATTCTCTGGTAGTTTGCCAACATGGATAGATGAGAAAATGCCAAGCCTAGAAGTGCTGGTTCTACGATCAAACATGTTCTCTGGTCACCTTCCTAAGCAGTTCACAAATCTGCCCAGTCTTCATTACTTGGATGTGGCACATAACAGCATATCAGGAAGGATACCTTCCTCTCTTGCGAGAATGAAAGCTATGACAGGTGAATCCGAAGGAAGCAAAAATAATTACAGCGACAACAGCATAATGACCGTCACGAAAGATCAGGAGCGCAAATACACCCTTGATTTCACAAACCCGATTGTGCTAATTGACCTGTCATGTAACATTTTAACTGGACATATTCCGGAGGAACTATCTTTTCTTAAGGGACTTCAGACGCTGAATCTCTCCGGCAACCAGCTAGATGGAACAATCGTGGATGGTATCGGTGCCTTAAGGAAATTGGAATCTCTTGACCTATCTTACAACAGTTTGGCCGGCAAAATCCCGTCAGGTTTATCTGACCTCACATTCCTGAGCTGGCTGAACTTGTCCTACAATGGTCTATCAGGAAGAATCCCCTCGGGGAAGCAGCTACAGACACTCAACGATCCGTATATATACGTCGGCAACCCTGGTCTCTGTGGGCCTCCTCTCCCCAACAATTGTTCAAATGGAGCAAACCCAAGTGCCCATGGAGAACACGAATATGCATCATTCAGTGATGCGACGTCTTTGTTCCTTGGCATAAGCATGGGGTATGTGGTAGGCCTGTGGATAGTGTTCTGCATCCTTCTGTTCAGAAGAACTTGGAGGGCTGCGTGGTTTCGGCTTTTTGATCAGTTGTGTGACAAGAGCTATGTGCAAGTGGTCGTTATGAAGGCGGCCATGGTAAGGAACTTCAGAGACGAGGCACTGTGAAGGTTTTCTGGCACCTTCACAGCCCTTGGATATATGGTAATTTATGGCTTCTCAAGTGTTATGTTGTGTGTAATGTGTCTTCAATGTGTAATGGCTTCTTAAGCATTACTCCATGGAGTAATAATATGATAAAGAGAGAACATGTTTATTGTGTCTGTATCTTCAGTGCGGATTTGTTTAATGGTGGTTCCGTGTGCGAAGAAGTATGCGACTTTAAAGTACTATCAGTGTAATTTCTAGTATTACTTTTGCCTGCCTGAATCTGTTTTTTCATGTCCGATTTTGTGCTTAAAACAAAACAAATGAAGTAACAATCATTCACCAACTCTTCCCACATCTACAGTGAACTTGTTGTTTCTCTATATTTTCTTCTGCACTAGTTTTTTTTTTTTTTCAAGAGGGGAACATGGGATTTATTTTTTCTTGCACATGTTTTGAATGGTTTGTCGGAGTTGGACCTGTCCAACAATCAGCTGACAGGAGATTTTCCAAGATGCCCATTCCCAGAGGATAGTACATGGCTATCCATATCACATAGGTTCCCCATCACATATTGTGTTCAATTTGGTTGTTTCTTGTCAATTCTAGAATCGAAGAATAAGTCATGAGGTAAATTCACAGATTTCCTCCAAAATGTCGCATCGTTAAGTTTTCTCGACCTTTCTCGCAACATGCTATGGTAGTTTGCCAACATGGATAGATGAGAAGATGCCAAGCCTAGAAGTGTCCGTTCTGCGATCAAACATGTTTTGATCACCTTCCCAAGCAGTCCACAAATCTGTCCAGACTCCAGTGCTTGGATGTGTGGCACATAACAACATATCAGGAACCATACCTTCCTATCTGGCGAGACTGAAAGCTAGTGCCCATGAGGAAGATGAAGATGCACCCAATGCTCATCAATGATACGATGTCTTTGTTCCTTGGCATAAGGCATAAGCAATGGGTATGTGATGGGCCTCTGGACAGTGTTGTGCATCCTTTTGTTCAGCACAGCTTAGAGGTCTGCAGTCTGCGTGGTTTCGGCTCTTTGGTCAGTTGTGTGACCAAGTGTTATGTGCAAATGGCTGTTGTTAAGGCTGCCATTGGTGAGAAACTTGAGAGGCCCGGCCGGCATTGTGAAGGTCTTCATGAACTGAAGTGTTGTGTTCAGTGTAACAATATGATTCGTAGTCGTAGAACGCGTTTAATGCCGCTGTATCTTCACTTGGTTCATTTCAGAGGACGGTGAATTGCTTATGCATTCAGTAGCTTTTAGTACTAACTGTTACTAAAAGAGAACTCAAATTCTGTTGTCGCGGCCTGTTATCGCCTGTCCTGTTCCGGTTCAGGAGTCGGCATAAACCGGGCGGTTTACCTGGATAGCTACCGCTGTGGCTTAATTCAGCTCAAATGAAGAGAAGGGCAGGGGCTCGAGTGATAAAGGAAATCTTCGGACAAGTAATAGCGCAGGAAGTAACGGGAGCAAGCAAGGAAGCGATGAACCATCGTGGAGAAGGATTACACCAGGAAGAGAGGAAGAGGGAGGACCAAGAAATAGAGAAGGAAAAGAAGTAATGAGTCCCCTCAAGCTACAACAGGCCATTGACCCAGAAACTATGAAAGGGAAGAGTTCGAAGTTTGATGGTAAATTGTTGGATGCATTCTCTGAAAGTAAACCGGAATCGAAAGCAGAATTAAATAATTCTGAAGGTAAGCATAACAAGGGCACATATATAAATAAGATTTCAGAAGAGCCTGTGAAGGAAATACCGGCACAAAAGAAGGAAGGGACTCAGAAGAAAGAGGAAAATAAATTTCAGCAATCAGAGAAAGGTACGAAACAGCGCACCTTTAAGCGTCTCAAGAGGGGGAAGGACAATTAGCAGTCTCAGTCCATAATAACAGAACCAAAGAAAAGGAATGTTGACTTGAGTGCAGTTGATGAGGAGGTAGAGCAAGCAAAGAAAGCAAAGATGGAAGTTGATGGAGATGACACTAGTAGAAAACAGGCCATTAGTCCCGGTTGGGAAGGGCCTTCAGTCCCGGTTCCCCAACCGGGACTAAAGTATAGAGACTAAAGGGTCCAAGCCTTTAGTCCCGGTTGGCTACGAACCGGGACTAAACCCTGGCCACGTGGTCGGCAGCGCGAGCCAGGGCATGGGGACCTTTGGTCCCGATTGGTAACACCAACCGGGACTAAAGGTTTAGGGGTTTAGGGGTTTAGGTGTTTAATTAGTGTTTATTGTTTATTTTTCCTTTTCATTTTGTGTTTTCCATTTAATTTTTTTTCATTTCAAACATATTTTACGCTATTACATACTGTACACATTATGCATATATAATAGAATTTCTCGTAGAACCGATCATATATCATAAAATTTCTCGTACAAGCAATCATATATCATAGAATTTCTCGTACGACCACATGCATACACATATATATATACAATTTGGTATATACAATTTATCGTACAATTTGCAGATCATTTGCGGGTCGGGTAATGGTATTCTCCGTCGGGAGATATGACATGCTGAAGCAAAAATCCCGCAATTTCCTCTTTAATTGCTCGTATGCGGTCCGTTGGTAGGAGCTTATCCCGCATCTCGTGCATCTTTAAAGAAGGAGATCAATATGAACATGTTAGTTGTGCGTATATGTATTAGATCATGATAAAAAAAATATTAATGGTGTTTACGTACCCAAAGATCTCTTGCACTCTTGTTGCTTTCGGTCATAAAGCGAATGTTCTCGCAAACGTAATATGCACATATTTCAGTCCCCGCTGCCTGCCTCATGCACTTTACGAGAATAGAATTCAATCAGATAATAATGAAGCATGGCAATGGTATTGAAACTAGAATTAAAGAGATGCGCGGACGTAGCTAGTACTACTTAATTACCCTGGGCTTTCGCCATCTCAACTCTGGTTTCCATTCACCGGTGATCTCTTTGATGAAACGTTTCCAAATCCTGCCCGGCAAACAAAATGAATAAAGGAGTTATTAATTACTTGATATCAGGAAATGAACTAATAAAGAAGCCGACATAGTGCGTCAATGATTGAAATTACCTTTCGAGCAACGAATGCAAGCTTATGTAATCTTCAGGGTCTTTACTTAGCGAGTCCAGTACTTCAACAGTTCCATCGTCAACTCTAATGATTAGAAGGATCCAGTGGTAGGTGCGCACACGATTTGTATAAGCGGGCATGCATAACTCATCAACTACACTTAACATCGGGTATATATATATAAGCAAAAATAGAATTTGTAGTACAAGACAGTAACACTCACTCGAAGTTCCAAGGTAAAATTATTTCTGGTTTGTACTTTAGGGCCTTCAAAAACCTTAGAAGCAATTTCTCCGTGTCTTTAGGGTGCCTTCTCAACACTTCTTCATTGACGGTATTTGGGTCAATGAACCCAATGCCATAGACTCCAGCTCTTTTCAATTCAAAAATCTTCATTCTGCATAATACCACACAAAAGAATATAGTGAGTATAATAACAGGCAATGAACGAGCTGAGCTAGAGACTTAAATTACAGAAAGAAATCAGTTACAGACAATAGCAACTGACGATAGATTTGTCGAGTGCTTTTTGATTGAATAACTGAAAAAATTCTTCATTTTCAATCCACAAATCTTTTTCATGGACGTAATGCTCTTTGTCGATTTTCACCATGAGGCTCTCTCGCGCGTCCTTTACTTCTCTCATGTACCAGTCATGCAATTTGTACATTTGCGTTGTTAGAAGCTTCTCGTCGTCAGGAGTGACCAGAGGTTTCCCGGGGACATATTGCCATGCTATTTCATTCGGATCTAACGGTGGAAATTCCTCGATCTCTAGTAATTGTTCAACGGTGATACCGAGCATTCTAGCATTCTCTCTATCAGCGTCGGTTATTACCACATTATTGGCACTCACCTTGAGCGGGCTGATCGATTGGACTGCATGTTCTCCGAGCTGGGGAACAGTTTTCCCGCATTTACTGCTACCGCTCGACTTCTGTCTTTTCTGGGATTCATAGGACTTGGTAATATAGCGTTCATAGTCTGATACCGGTCTTTTCTCCACTGGTTTAGCTGCATCAATAAAGTGTTGTACGACCTCGTCGGGTATTTTCTCCTTTGGCGGCGGGGGCGCTTTCGGTCCAAAACAGGCCCGCAAAGCGAGATTCACTGATTCATCGAGTTCCTCGTCAGTCTTCTCGTAAGATAACTTCTTTTTGGCAGGAGGCTCGGGTTTCTTCTTTTGTGTTCTCTTCTGCTTTGGAGACGCTGTTTTTCGATATCGCGGACGTCTCGCGCTAGGCTCCGTCTCGGGGTGGGATGGACTCTGCTGACGTGGCGGAGCTTGATATCGCGGACTCGCCATGCGCTCCGTCTCGGGGTGGGATGGATTCGGCTGGCGCGGCGGAGATGGATATGGCGGACTCACCCTGCGCTCCGTCTCGGGGAGGGTTGGAGTCTGCTGACGCGGCGGACTTGGAGGAGGAGTCGGTGGCCTTGGCACCGAGTTTGGAAACACGATGCATTCCTTTTTCCATAAAATGACACAACGCCTGGCTTCTCCTAGTGTCCGCTCCCCTTCACCTCCAGGGTAGTCAAGATCTAGTGATTCATATGCCGACACAACTTGATCCACCCCGACACGAGCATAGCCAGGTGTAATCGGATTGCCGTGGAAAGTTGCTTCAGGTCCACTCGGTAAAGCAAAGCCGTCCGCCGCCTTCATGGATATGTTCTTCAGTTTCACGTGTAGCTCACAAGGTGTCGACTCTAGGATATCATCCATGGGGTAGCGAGCCAGCAGTGCATCATCGGTCGGGACCTCCGTGGAACCCACGCTGCTTTTCGGCATAGATGATGGAATGGTACCATCCAATGCTGGATCTGGTTGCTGCTGCTGCTGAGACGCGCCTTGCTGGCTAAGTTTGTTGATTTGCTCCTGCTGCATGTTATATTTGCGTTCCAAGTCCTGAATCCGATCTACTTCATGCTTATTCTTTCTGTCACGACTTCTGTAGCTGTCGTTCCAATCCGCAAACCCCAGAAACCACGGAACCATGCCTTTGCCTCGTGTTCGTCCCGGGTGTTCAGGATTCTTGAGGGCGCGCAAAAGCTCGTCCTTCTCTCTCTCGGGCTCGTACACACCCGCTCGAGCTTCTGCTATTGCTTTAAGTAACTCGTCCGTGGCTTCTTTAAGACTTGCTAGTTCAAGAACCTCCCCTGTCTTTGGGTCCAACTTTCCCCCATGTGCATAAAACCAAGTCCTGCACCTCTCGGGCCAAGTCTCTGTTACTGGAGTGACCCCTGCAGCCTTCATGTTTCTCTCCGATTCATCCCACTTAGGCAACCCATACTTGTAGCCGCCTGGCCCAAGACGATGGTGCCACTTTTTTTTTGGCATTTATCTTGTCTATTCTCGACCGTTTCTTAACTTCTTCTGATTCCTTGAACTTCACAAATTCGTCCCAGTCATCTGCTAACTTCACATATTCTCCTTTGAATTCTGGAGTCTTCCTTCCGTTTTCCACGTAACTTTTCCATAATCTTTTCTTCCAAGACTGGAATTGTGTGGCCATCTTCTTAAGAGCACACTTCTTGACTTTCTCCCGTTGGAGATCTGTGAGACCCTCTGGTAGGGTGAAATGTTTCATGAGCTCCTCCCAAAGCAGATCTTTTGCTCTTTGGCTGACAAAAGAAACTGCTTGGGTATCTTTAGGCTGATTCCATTCTTGAACGGTGATCGGGATTTGGTCCCTAACGATAACTCCGCATTGACGTATAAATTTGTCCGCATTCTCTTTAGGAGCAATCGGTTTGCCATCTGCTCTGATTTGATCGATGTTAAACTTTACGCCTTGTTTCAACTTTTTTGTCGGGCCACGTTTAACCCTTGTAGAAGATTTGCTCGATCCGGAGGGCTATAAGGAAGAAAGATTCATTAATATATACAAATCAATCAATACATCTGATGATCACCAGAGGGCAAATTAATACCTCGCCGGACTCTGTTAAATGGACAAAAATTTCTTCGCCATCGTCATTGTCAGCTGGTTCGCCTTCGCCTCTTGGTTGTTCTTCCTCAATTCCCTCACTGGATGGGTTAAGGTATTGTGAGCCATCATCTACTTCATTCTCTTCGTTTCCGGAGCGTATCAGGTCGTACATGGCATTCTCTTGATCATGGTCTCTGTCTCTACCGTCCATAGCTTAACTAATCCAGAACAAATATAAAACAATTAGAATGCATTCAATAAGCAGAACCGGAGATATGCAAATCAATACAAGGCAATGCAACAACAAATGCGATCATATAATATCACTAATACATCATCGAATATAATATCACTAATACATCATCAGAATAGTTGACGTCTCGCGGCGCAGGCGGTGGACACCCAAAGATAAGGAACTATGACAGGATCATAGCTCGGGTGTGATCCCTGAAGAACCTGCCAGGTATTGGAGAACCTGGCGTCCAACGCAGCCATGTAGCATCGGACGTGCTCATCCTCCTCCCTGACACGGCGACGTACCACCTCCGCGGGAGCCGGCTCCCTCTGCACCGACTGTGGTCCACGCGACCGCCACCAAATAACATCCGGGTCGATGACGGGACCCTCATTCCTCACCAAGCTCCGCGCCCCGGAAGGCAGCACCTCCCAGTGCCAGCCCGGCGGAGCCCAGTCCCGGACATGGCGCCTCTCAAGCAGGTGGTTGCCGCCGAGTCGACGACGAGGATGCGGGATGGGCATCGTCGACTCGAGAACTTATAAACGTGGGATTTGCCTAACGATGATTATCATTTTATTATCCTAATCATATTTATAAACAAATTCAGCAACATCTAAACACATCTAAACATCTATCTAAACATCAAACATCAAACATCTAAACATCTATCAAACATCTATCTGAACATCAAACATCAAACATCTAAACATCTAAATATCTAAACATCTGAATGGATTTGGGGATCAAGGGCCTCACCTTGACGAACGGACCGGCCGGACGGGAAGAGCTGGAGGCAGGGGGTCAATGGAGGCGGCGGCACCGGGGTAAGACTAGCAACCTTTAAAGAGACATAAATAAACAAATGTTACTTTTACTAAATGTGAGACCTATCTCAAATAAACAAATACGCCGCTATCCTAATGCATGTGAGAATAACATTCTTGTAACAAATTATAAATATAAGTATGCCTTCAGTTCAGAATGTGAGAATCACATTCTTGTAACAAATTATACATGTCATAGCAGAAGAGGGCAAACACATTACAATTTTAAATGTATTGACTACAGTACGCCTACTAGAGATCTCTCAATTTTGGTCTTCATATTAAAAATACTACTACGAACATCTCTCAATTTTGACCTTGCATGTCAAAATACTAATCTCTAATTAATTTCGGTTTTCTGACATATGATGCTAATTGGGAGATTTTAGTTTAGCAGCTATAAACAGAAAATCGCCACCAAACGGCATAACGATGAATCCGGGCTCCGCCCCTGCTCTGCCTCATGCTCGCCGCCACGCCGTCACGCCCTTCTCCGTTGCCTTCAGCGCCGTCGGCATGAACTGGGCAAGTACATCATCGTGGCCTTCGGCACGCTCAAGGGGATGGCCATGGCGCCGCCACGCTCGGGCAGGCCGGCGGCCATGGCGCCGCCGCGCGCGCTCGGGCATGGCGAGGGGAGGTCAGGGCGGCGGAACAGAGAGGGGGGAAGGAGGCAGAGGCTCACCGTGGGAGGAGTGGGTGCAGCAGGGGCTCGTCGGCGGGCAGCAGGGGGCGGGCCGACGTCGAGGTCTGGCGGCGAGGAGCGGCGACGGAGACGAGGAGTCTGGCGGCGTGGTGTGGTTTCGGCGTCGGGGGAGGGGAGAAACTGAGGAGGGAGCGCGCGCTTTAAATACCCCGGGACCCTTTAGTCCCGGTTGGTATCACCAACCGAGACTAAAGGTCCTCCCTTTAGTCCCGGTTGGATCCAGCAACCGGGACTAAAGGCCCATCTTTTCGGCGGCCCAAATTCCGCGCGGGAAGGGAACTTTAGTCCAGGTTGGTAGCACCAACCGGGACTAAAGCTGTATTTTCTCTTTTTTTGTTTTGTTTTGTTTTTCTAATTTCTGTTTTTAGATTTGGAATAACTGTTAGAATATTTATAGTTTTTTAATGAATCGTTTTTCTTTACGTCAAAACAATTACAAACTTTCTGTTAGTGCCAGTAGTTTTCAAATTTAAATAGTTTAAATTTGAATTCATTTGAAATTTGTGTGAAACAGTAATTTGTGAATAACTTTAGTTTAAAAATAGATTTTTCAGTGATTGTTTTTCCTATTGTTTAATATTAGTATGTTTTATCATTATGTTAAAGTTGGGACTTTTTAGGATAATTTAAATAGGTGTTTTAATCAAAACCAGATTCTGTTTAACTCTTTTAGTTTTATACCTTCAATTGTTTTAATCAAAATCACCCAAATGAACTCCAGACTTTTTGTGCATTCAATATGCACCATTCTAAGCCACATCTTCAAATTTCAACCCTATCTAACTTCATTTGCTATTTTTGATGCATTTAATGATTTTTTTTAGCTAAATGACCCTGAAACTAAAAAGCACTACAAATGAAATCTAAAAAGGTAGAAACTTGGCGTGGTATCATCATTTCACCCACATAGCATGTGCTAAAAAGTTGAGAGGGTTACGGCAAAAACTGGATGCACTTCGTGTACAAACTAGACCATCTCCTTCAAAGTATATGAGGGTTTCGGACGAAAACTCATCTGTTACAAAGGCATTTCATTTTTTAACTTGTTTCAACTCCAGACTTTTTGTGCATTCAATATGCACCATTCTAAGATACATATTCAAATTTCAACCCTTTCTAACTTCATTTGCTATTTTTCATGCATTTAATGATTTTTTTGAGCTAAACGACCCTGAAATTAAAAAGCACTACAAATGAACTCTGAAAAGGTTGAAACTTGGCATGGTATCATCATTTCACCCACATAGCATGTGATAAAAAGTTGAGAGGGTTACGACAAAAAACTAGATGCACTTCGTGTACAAACTAGACCATCTACTTCGAAGTATGAGGGTTTCGGACAAAAACTCATCTGTTACAAAGCCATTTCATTTTTTTAAACTTGTTTCAACTCCAAACTTTTTGTGCATTCAATATGCACCATTGTAAGCCACATATTCAAATTTCAACCCTTTCTAACTTCATTTGCTATTTTTCATGCATTTAATGATTTTTTTGAGCTAACGACCCTGAAATTAAAAAGCACCACAAATGAACTCCGAAAAGGTTGAAACTTGGCATGGTATCATCATTTCACCCACATAGCATGTGCTAAAAAGTTGAGAGGGTTACAACAAAAACTGGATGCACTTCGTGTACAAAACTGGACCATCCCGGCTACTCACTAGAGAAGAAAAGTGATGACGGTGCAGCCAATCACATCCCAGAGTGGGATCTCGGGGTATAAATTTTTTTCTTCACGTGTGTCCCTTGATTATTGCGCTGTAACCATGGACAATCTTCATCATTTAACAGGATGCTTGGGTCAGTCTTCACTGCGAAGGGAGGAATTTCATCAAACTTTTCATAATCTTGTGACATGTCTGTCTTGTCCTCCACTCCCACGATGTTTCTTTTCCCAGAAAGCACTATGTGGCGATTTGGCTCATCGTATGATGTATCCGCTTTCTTATCTTTCCTTTTTCTCGGTTTGGTAGACATGTCCTTCACATAGAAAACTTGCGCCACATCATTGGCTAGAACGAATGGTTCATCTTTGTGCCCAAGATTGTTGAGATCCACTGTTGTCATTCCGTACTGCGGGTCTACCATTACCCCTCCTCCAGTCAGATTGGCCCATTTGACCCGGAACAAAGGGACCTTCAAATCACCTCCATAGTCAAGTTCCCATATCTCCTCTATGTAACCATAATATGTGTCCTTTTCCTTGCTGCTTGCCGCATCGTCAAAGCGGACACCACTGTTTTGGTTGGTGCTCTTTTTATCTTGGGCGATCGTGTAAAATGTATTCCCATTTATCTCATACCCTTGGAAAGTCAATATAGTCGAAGATGGTCTCTTGGCCAACAAGTACAAGTCATCTTCAACATTGTCGTCATTCATGAGATGTGTTCGCAACCAACCGCCGAAAGCCTCAATGTGTGTACGTTGAATCCAGGGGTCAGACTTCTCCGGGTTCTTCGAGCGTATAATTGTTGGGGAACGTCGCATGGGAAACAAAAATTTTCCTATGCACACGCAAGATCTATCCATGGTGATGAGCATCTACGAGAGGGAGAGTGAATCTACATACCCTTGTAGATCGCTAAGCGGAAGCGTTAAGAAACGCGGTTGATGTAGTCGAACGTTTCCGCGATCCAAATCGCAAGTCGTCCCTCGATCCGATCACGAACTAGTGCCAAATGGACGGCACCTCCGCGTTCAACACACGTACGGCTTGATGACGCCTTCACCTCCTCGATCCAGCGAGCGATGATGAAGAAGTAGATGAGTTCCGGCAGCACGACGGCGTGGTGATGGTGGTGAGGAACAATCTCTGCAGGGCTTCGCCAAGCACTACGGAGATTATGACGGGAGGAACTAGAGGGTTAGAGCTGCCGGCACACGGCTTGGGAAATCTTGATGTGTCCCGTGTGCTAGCCCTTCCCCTCTATTTATATGTTGAGCCTTGGGGTCTAAACTTGGAGTAAAAGCCTCCTCCAGGTCGGTTTTGCCCGCACAAGGTCGGTTTGGTCCGCAGGGAAAGAGTCCAACTCGGATTCCAGCAATATCGTGCACAAGCGGTAGTACCGCTCACAGCGGTAGTACCGCTTACGCGGTAGTACTGCCTTACTAGCGGTAGTACCGCTTAAGGCAGCAGCAAAACTTCCTTTTGCACTTTCCAATACCTCGTGGGCTTTACCCCTTTAGCCTATATAAAGTGTTGCTGCACCCGAACACTTCGGTAAACATCCGGAACCTCTTCCGGTGAATTCCGGAACCCTTCCGGAGATCAAAACACTATTATCACATATATTAATCTTTACCTCCGGACTCTTCCGGAGACCCTCGTCATGTCCGGGATCTTATCCGGGACTCCGAACAACCTTCGGTCACCAACAAAATAACTCAACTATACTAATCGTCACCAAACGTTAAGTGTGTAGACCCTGCGGGTTCGAGAACTATGTAGACATGACCGAGACACCTCTACGGCCAATAACCAATAGCGGGACCTGGATGCCCATATTGGTTCCTACATATTCTACGAAGATCTATATCGGTCGAACCTCTATGTCAAGGATTCAGTTAATCCCGTATGATGTTCCCTTTGTTCTTCGGTATGTTACTTGCCCGAGATTCGATCGTCGGTATCTCTATACTTAGTTCAATCTCGTTACCGGCAAGTCTCTTTACTCGTTCTGTAATACAAGATCTCGTGGCTAACACTTTAGTCACATTGCTTGCAAGGCTCATTGTGATGTTGTATTACCGAGTGGGCCCTGAGATACCTCTCCGTCACGCGGAGTAACAAATCCCAGTCTTGATCCATGCCAACCCAACAGACACCCTCGGAGATACCTGTAGAGCATCTTTATAGTCACCCGGTTACGTTGCGACGTTTGATACACACAAGGTATTCCTCCGGTGTCAGTGAGTTGCATGATCTCATGGTCATAGGGACATATACTTTGACATGCAGAAAACAATAGCAATAAACTGACACGATCATATGCTACGTTTATAGTTTGGGTCTTGTCCATCACATCATTCTCCTAATGATGTGATCCTGTTATCAAATGACATCTCATGTCCATGGCTAGGAAACCTTCACCATCTTTTGATCAACGAGCTAGTTAACTAGAGGCTTACTAGGGACACAGTGTTGTCTATGTACCCACACATGTATTTGAGTTTCCAATCAATACAATTATAGCATGGATAATAAACGATTATCATGAACAAGGAAATATAATAATAACCAATTTATTATTGCCTCTAGGGCATATTTCCAACAGTCTCCCACTTGCACTAGAGTCAATAATCTAGTTCACATCACTATGTGATTTACATTGTAATGAATCGAACACCCATGCAGTTCTGGTGTTGTTCATGTTTAGCCCTTGGAAGAGGTTTAGTCATCGGATCTGCAACATTCAGATCCGTGTGTACTTTGCAAATATTTATGTCGTCCTCCTTGATGTAATCGCAGATGGAATTGAAACGTCGCTTTATGTGCCTGGTCCTCTTGTGAAATCTTGGTTCCTTGGCTAGAGCAATGGCACCAGTATTATCACAAAACAGAGTCATTGGGTTAAGCGCACTAGGCACTACTCCAAGATCTGTCATGAACTCCTTCATCCAGACACCTTCCTTCGCCGCCTCCGAGGCAGTGATGTACTCCGCTTCGCATGTAGAATCAGATACCACGCTTTGCTTGGAACTGCACCAGCTAACCGCACCCCCGTTAAGAATAAATACGTATCCGGTTTGTGACTTAGAGTCATCCGGATCAGTGTCAAAGCTTGCATCGACGTAACCCTTTACGACGACCTCTTGATCACCTCCATAAACGAGAAACATGTCCTTAGTCCTTTTCAGGTACTTCAGGATATTCTTGACCGCCGTCCAGTGTTCCATTCCTAGATCACTTTGAAACCTTCCGACCATACTTATGGCAAGGCTGACATCGGGTCTTGTGCACAGCATTGCATACATGATAGAGCCTATGGCTGAAGCATAGGGGATGACACTCATCTTTTCTCTATCTCCTGCAGTCACTGGGCATTGAGTCTTACTCAACTTCACACCTTGCAAAACAGGCAAGAACCCCTTCTTGGACTGATCCATTTTGAATTTCTTCAAAATCTTATCAAGGTATGTGCTTTGTGAAAGTCCTATTAAACGTCTTGATCTATCTCTATAGATCTTGATGCCTAATATGAAAGCAGCTTCTCCAAGGTCCTTCATTGAAAAACTCTTGTTCAAATATTCCTTTACGCTTTCCAACATTTCTATATTGTTTCCAATCAGTAATATGTCATCCACATATAATATTAGAAACGCTATAGAGCTCCCACTCACTTTCTTGTAAATACAAGCTTCTCCGTAAACTTGTATAAACTCGAACGCTTTGATCACCTCATCAAAGCGAAGATTCCAACTCCGAGATGCTTGCACCAGTCCATAAATGGATCGCTGGAGTTTGCAAACTTTGTCAGCATTCTCTGGATCGACAAAACCTTCTGGTTGCATCATATACAACTCTTCCTTAAGGAAACCGTTAAGGAACGCTGTTTTGACATCCATCTGCCAAATTTCATAATCGAAAAAGGCAGCTATTGCTAACATGATTCTGACGGACTTAAGCATCGCTACGGGTGAGAAGGTCTCATCATAGTCAACTCCTTGAACTTGTGAAAAACCCTTTGCCACAAGTCGAGCTTTATAGACGGTGACATTACCGTCCGCGTCCGTCTTCCTTTTAAAGATCCATTTGTTCTGAATGGCCTTACGCCCTTCAGGTAATACTTCCAAAGTCCACACCTTGTTTTCATACATGGATCCCATCTTGGATTTCATGGCCTCTAAC
Source organism: Elymus sibiricus (assembly GCA_039707655.1). NCBI lineage: Eukaryota > Viridiplantae > Streptophyta > Magnoliopsida > Poales > Poaceae > Elymus > Elymus sibiricus. Next base: position 443,160,374 of record CM077671.1, read on the forward strand.
CACTTCTCGGAATCCGGGCCCGTCATCGCTTCTCCATAGCTCGTAGGTTCATCGTTGTCCAACAACATGACCTCTAAGACAGGGTTGCCGTACCACTCAGGAGCAGTACGCGTCCTTGTCGACCTACGAGGTTCGATAGCAACTTGATCCAAAGCTTCATGATCATCATCATTAACTTCCTCTTCAGCTAATGTAGGCTCCACAGAAACAACTTTCTGCGCTGTGCTACTCTCAGGTTGAAGTAAAGGTTCAACAACCTCATCAAGTTCTATCTTCCTCGCACTCAATTCTTTCGAGAGAAACTCTTTCTCAAGAAATGTTCCGTTTTTAGCGACAAACACTTTGCCTTCGGATCTGAGGTAGAAGGTATACCCAACTGTCTCTTTTGGGTATCCTATGAAGACGCATTTCTCCGCTTTGGGTTCCAGCTTTTCAGGCTGAAGCTTTTTGACATAAGCATCACATCCCCAAACTTTAAGAAACGACAGCTTTGGCTTCTTGCCAAACCAAAGTTCATATGGCGTCGTCTCAACGGACTTCGATGGTGCCCTATTTAAAGTGAATGCAGCTGTCTCTAATGCATAACCCCAAAACGATAGTGGCAAATCGGCAAGAGACATCATAGATCGCACCATATCCAATAAGGTTCGATTACGACGTTCGGACACACCATTACGCTGTGGTGTTCCAGGCGGTGTCAGTTGTGAAACAATTCCACATTGTCTTAAGTGACAGCCAAACTCATAACTCAGATATTCTCCTCCTCGATCAGATCGTAGGAATTTAATCTTCTTGTTACGATGATTCTCAACTTCACTCTGAAATTGTTTGAACTTTTCAAACGTTTCAGACTTGTGTTTCATTAAGTAAATATACCCATATCTACTTAAGTCATCAGTGAAGGTGAGAAAGTAACCATAACCACCGCGCGCCTCAATGCTCATCGGACCGCACACATCAGTATGTATGATTTCCAACAAGTCACTTGCCCGTTCCATTGTACCAGAGAACGGCGTTTTAGTCATCTTGCCCATGAGGCATGGCTCACATGTGTCAAGTGATTCAAAATCAAGTGACTCCAAAAGTCCATCAGCATGGAGCTTCCTCATGCGTTTTACGCCAATATGACCTAAACGTCAGTGCCACAAGAAAGTGGTATTATCATTATCAATTTTACATCTTTTGGCATCAATGTTATGAACATGTGTATCATTACTATCGAGATTCAATAAGAATAAACCCCTCACATTGGGTGCATGACCATAAAAGATATTACTCATATAAATAGAACAACCATTATTCTCTGATTTAAATGAGTAACCGTCTCGCAATAAACAAGATCCAGATATAATGTTCATGCTTAACGCAGGCACCAAATAACATTTATTCAGGTTCATCACTAATCCCGATGGTAATCGAAGAGCGAGCGTGCCGACGGTGATGACATCAACCTTGGAACCATTTCCCACGCGCATCGTCACTTCGTCCTTTGCCAGCCTCCGTCTATTCCGCAGTTCCTGTTTTGAGTTGCAAATATGAGCAACCGCACCGGTATCAAATACCCAGGCACTACAACGAGAGTTGGTAAGGTACACATCAATAACATGTATATCATATATACCTTGTTTGTTGTTGGCCGCCTTCTTGTCAGCCAAATACTTGGGGCAGTTCCGCTTCCAGTGTCCAGTTCCCTTGCAATGAAAGCACTCAGTTTCTGGTTTGGGTCCAGCCTTGGGTTTCTTCACGGGAGGAGCAACTGCTTTGCCACTCCTTTTGGAGTTACCCTTCTTACCCTTGCCATTTTTCTTGAAACTAGTGGTTTTATTGACCATCAACACTTGATGCTCCTTCTGAATTTCAGACTCAGCTGCTTTTAGCATCGCAAACAGCTCGGCGACTGACTTGTTCATCCCGTGCATGTTATAGTTCAACACGAAGCTCTTGTAGCTAGGTGGCAATGATTGAAGAACTCTGTCAGTGATAGCCTCTGGCGGAAGGGGCATCCCCAATTCAGCCAGACGGGTGGAGTACCCAGACATTCTGAGTACATGATCACTGATAGACCCGTTCTCCTCCATCTTACAAGCATAGAACTTATCGGAGATCTCATACCTCTCGATCCGGGCATTCTTCTGAAAGATAAACTTCAACTCCTGGAACATCTCATATGCTCCATGACGTTCAAAACGTCTTTGAAGTCCCGGTTCTAAGCCATACAATATTGCACATTGAACTATTGAGTAATCTTCAGAACGAGCCTGCCAGGCGTTCACAACGTCTAGAGACTCAACTGGAGCGGGTGGATCACCAAGCGGTGCATCAAGGACATAAGCCTTCTGGGAAGCCGTAAGGATAATCCTTAGATTTCCGGCCCAGTCCACAAAGTTACTTCCATCATCTTTCAACTTAGTTTTCTCTAGGAACGCATTAAAATTCAGGGGTGCTACTGCGCGAGCCATGATCTACAACATAAACATAGCAAAGACAACTTAGACTATTGTTCTAGATAATGAGTTTAGTTAATCATATTACTTAAAAACTCCCACTCAAATTGACATCCCTCCGATCATTCGAGTGTAACATGATCCAAATCCACCAACTCAAGTCCGATCATCACGTGAGTTGAGGTGGTTTCAATGGTGAACATCTTCATGTTGATCATATCTACTATATGACTCATGTTCGACCTTTCGGTCTCTTGTGTTCCGAGGCCATGTATGTACATGCTAGGCTCGTCAAGTTTAACCCGAGTGTTCCGCATGTGCAACACTAGCTTGCACCCGTTGTATGTGAACGTAGAGTCTATCACACCCGATCATCACGTGGTGTCTCGAAACGACGAACTTTCGCAACGGTGCACACTCGGGGAGAACACAATTTATCTTGAAATTTAAGTGAGGGATCACCTTATAATGCTACCGTCGTCCTAAGCAAAATAAGATGCATAAAAGGATTAACATCACATGCAAATCATAAGTGACATGATATGGCCATGAATTTGTGCTTTTGATCTCCATCTCCAAAGCACCGGCATGATCTCCATCGTCACCGGCATGACACCATGATCTTCATCATCTTGATCTCCATCAACGTGTCGCCATAAGGTTGTCGCGCCGACTGTTGCTTCCACGACTATTGCTAACTCATAGCGATAAAGTAAAGCAAAATGGCGAAAATAATTAAAGACAACTCTATGGCTCCTGCCAGTTGCCGTACTCATCGACATGCAAGTCGTGATATTCTATACAACACATGATCATCTCATACATCACATATATCTCATCATGTAATTAGCCATATCACATCACAACATACCCTGCAAAAACAAGTTAGACGTCCTCTAATTGTTGTTGCAAGTTTTACGTGGCTGCTACGGGTTTGCAAGAACCGTTCTTACCTACGCAAAACCACAACGTGGTGTAGTGATTGCTTTTTGATCTTCTAAAAGAACCCTCTTCATTGAAATCGATTCAACTAAAGTGAGAGAGACAGACACCCGCTAGCCATCTTTATGCAACGAAGTTACATGTCAATTGAAGGAACCGGTCTCTCGTAAGCGTACGAGTAATGTTGGTCCGGGCCACTTCATCTCACAATACCGCCGAATCAAGTATCAACTAGTAACGGCAAGCAATATGTATACACCCACGCCCACAACTCGTTTGTGTTCTACTCGAGATCTCATCTACACATAGACCTAGCTCTGATACCACTGTTGGGGAACGTCGCATGGGAAACAAAAATTTTCCTACGCACACGCAAGATCTATCCATGGTGATGAGCATCTACGAGAGGGAGAGTGAATCTACATACCCTTGTAGATCGCTAAGCGGAAGCGTTAAGAAACGCGGTTGATGTAGTCGAACGTTTCCGCATCCAAATCGCAAGTCGTCCCTCGATCCGATCACGAACTAGTGCCGAACGGACGGCACCTCCGCGATCAACACACGTACGGCTTGATGACGCCTTCACCTCCTCGATCCAGCGAGCGATGATGAAGTAGTAGATGAGTTCCGGCAGCACGACGGCGTGGTGATGGTGGTGAGGAACAATCTCTGTAGGGCTTCGCCAAGCACTACGGAGATTATGACGGGAGGAACTAGAGGGTTAGAGTTGCCGGCACACGGCTTGGGAAATCTTGATGTGTCCCGTGTGCTAGCCTTTCCCCTCTATTTATATGTTGAGCCTTGGGGTCTAAATTTGGAGTAAAAGCCTCCTCCAGGTCGGTTTTACCCGCACAAGGTCGGTTTGGTCCGCAGGGAAAGAGTCCAACTCGGATTCCAGCAGTATCGTGCACAAGCGGTAGTACCGCTCACGAGCGGTAGTACCGCTTCACAGCGGTAGTACCGCTTACGCGGTAGTACTGCCTTACCAGCGGTAGTACCGCTTAAGGCAGCAGCAAAACTTCCTTTTGCACTTTCCAATACCTCGTGGGCTTTACCCCTTTAGCCTATATAAAGTGTTGCTGCACCCGAACACTTCGGTAAACATCCGGAACCTCTTCCGGTGAATTTCGGAACCCTTCCGGAGATCAAAACACTATTATCACATATATTAATCTTTACCTCCGGACTCTTCCGGAGACCCTCATCATGTCCGGGATCTTATCCGGGACTCCGAACAACCTTCGGTCACCAACAAAATAACTTAACTATACTAATCGTCACCAAACGTTAAGTGTGTAGACCCTGCGGGTTCGAGAACTATGTAGACATGACCGAGACACCTCTACGGCCAATAACCAATAGCGGGACCTGGATGCCCATATTGGTTCCTACATATTCTACGAAGATCTATATCGGTCGAACCTCTATGTCAAGGATTCAGTTAATCCCGTATGATGTTCCCTTTGTTCTTCGGTATGTTACTTGCCCGAGATTCGATCGTCGGTATCTCTATACTTAGTTCAATCTTGTTACCGGCAAGTCTCTTTACTCGTTCCGTAATACAAGATCTCGTGGCTAACACTTTAGTCACATTGCTTGCAAGGCTCATTGTGATGTTGTATTACCGAGTGGGCCCTGAGATACCTCTCCGTCACACGGAGTAACAAATCCCAATCTTGATCCATGCCAACCCAACAGACACCCTCGGAGATACCTGTAGAGCATCTTTATAGTCACCCAGTTATGTTGCGACGTTTGATACACACAAGGTATTCCTCCGGTGTCAGTGAGTTGCATGATCTCATGGTCATAGGAACAGATACTTTGACATGCAGAAAACAATAGCAATAAACTGACACGATCATATGCTACGTTTATAGTTTGGGTCTTGTCCATCACATCATTCTCCTAATGATGTGATCCCGTTATCAAATGACATCTCATGTCCATGGCTAGGAAACCTTCACCATCTTTTGATCAACGAGCTAGTTAACTAGAGGCTTACTAGGGACACAGTGTTGTCTATGTACCCACACATGTATTTGAGTTTCCAATCAATACAATTATAGCATGGATAATAAACGATTATCATGAACAAGGAAATATAATAATAACCAATTTATTATTGCCTCTAGGGCATATTTCCAACAATAATATCCATGTGTTTCTCGATATACGGGGTCACCAAGGTAGAATTCTGTAGAACTGTGTAGTGTGCTTGCGCCCAAGAATGCCCGTCCCTACATATTATTGATTTTGGTCCAAGCGTGCCTTTTCCACGCAGTCTCCCCTCATGTCGCGATTGAGGAACACCAATCGGCTTAATGTCAGGAATAAAGTCAACACAAAACTCAATAACCTCCTCTGTTTCATGGCCCTTGGAGATGCTTCCTTCTGGCCTAGCACGGTTACGGACATATTTATTTAAGACTCCCATGAACCTCTCAAAGGGGAACATATTGTGTAGAAATACAGGACCCAGAATGGCAATCTCTTCGACTAGGTGAACTAGGACGTGCGTCATAATATTGAAGAAGGATGGTGGGAACACCAACTCAAAACTGACAAGACATTGGACCAAATCATTCTGTAAGCTTGGTAGGATTTCCGGATCGACTACCTTCTGAGAAATTGCATTGAGGAATGAACATAGCTTCACAATGGCTAATCGAACATTTTGTGGTAGAAGCCCCCTCAACGCAACCGGAAGCAATTGTGTCATGATCACGTGGCAGTCATGAGACTTTAGGTTCTGGAATTTTTTCTCTGCCATATTTATTATTCCCTTTATATTCGACAAGAAGCCAGACGGGACCTTCATACTAAGCAGGCATTCAAAGAAGATTTCCTTCTCTGCTTTGGTAAGAGCGTAGCTGGCAGGACCTTGATACTGCTTTGGATGCATGCCGTCATTTTCGTGCACACATTGCTGGTCCTCCCGTGCCTCTGGTGTATCTTTTGTCTTCCCATACACGCCCAGGAAGCCTAGCAGGTTCACGCAAAGATTCTTCATCACGTGCATCACGTCGATTGCAAAGCGGACCTCTAGGACTTTCCAATATTCTAGCTCCCAAAATATAGATTTCTTCTTCCACATGGGGGCGCGTCCCTCAGCGTCAGTCGGAACAGATTGTCCGCCAGGACCCTTTCCAAATATTACTTGTAAATCCTTGACCATAGCAAGTATGTCATCACCAGTACGGAGGACGGGCTTCTTCCAGTGTTCTGCCTCACCTTTGAAATGCTTGCCTTTCTTTCTTAAGGCATGCTTGGTCGGAAGAAATCGACGATGTCCCAGGTACACATTATTCTTGCATTTGTCCAAATATATACTTTCAGTCTCATCTAAACAGTGCGTGCATGCATGGTATCCCTTGTTTGTCTGTACTGAAAGGTTACTAAGAGCAGGCCAATCATTGATGGTTACAAATAGCAACGCTCGCAAGTCAAATTCCTGTTGTTTGTGCTCATCCCACGCACGTACACCTTTTTTATTCCACAGCTGTAAAAGTTCATCAACTAATGGCCTTAGGTACACATCAATGTCGTTGCCGGGTTGCTTAGGGCCTTGGATGAGCACTGGCATCATAATGAACTTCCGCTTCATGCACAACCAAGGAGAAAGGTTATAGATACATAGAGTCACAGGCCATGTGCTATGCTTGCTGCTCTGCTCCCCAAATGGATTAATGCCATCTGCACTTAAACCAAACCATAAGTTCCTTGGGTCATCTGCAAAGTCCGGCCACTCCCTCTCGATTTTCTCCACTGTGACCCATCAGCGGGTACTCTCAACTTCCCGTCTTTCTTACGGTCTTATTTGTGCCATTGCAATGACTTGGCATGCTCTTTGTTTTGGAACAAACGTTTCAACCGTGGTATTATAGGAGCATACCACATCACCTTGGCAGGAATCCTCTTCCTGGGGCGCTCGCCCTGAACATCATCACTAGGGTCATCGCGACCGATCTTATATCGCAATGCATTGCATACCGGGCATGCATTCAAATTCTCGTACTCACCGCGGTAGAGGATGCAGTCATTAGGGCATGCATGTATCTTCTGCACCTCCAATCCTAGAGGGCAGACAACCTTCTTTGCTTCGTATGTACTGTCGGGCAATTCGTTGTCCTTTGGAAGCTTATTCTTCATTATTTTCAGCACCTTTTCAAATGCCTTGTCAGATACACCATTCTCTGCCTTCCATTTCAGCAATTCCAGTGTGGTACCGAGCTTTGTGTTGTCATCTTCGCAATTTGGGTACAGCCCTTTTTTGTGATCCTCCAGCATGCGCTGCAACTTCAACTTCTCCTTTTCACTTTCGCAGTTTCTCTTTGCATCAGCAATGGCCCAACCAAGATCATCAGCGGGCTCATACGATGCCTCAGCTTCTTCTTCTTCATTCTCTTCCCCCCATTGTAGTACCATCATATTCAGGACACCCATGATAGTTGTCGTCATCCTCTTCTTCTTCATTCTCTTCCATTAGAACCCCTCTTTCTCCGTGCTTGGTCCAACAATTATAGCCAGACATGAAACTGGACGTAAACAGGTGGACGTGAATCTGTTTTGAGCTAGAGTAAGTCTTATCATTCTTACACACACCACATGGACAACACATAAAACCATCCCGCTTGTTTGCCTCAGCCGCACGCAAAAAACTCTGCACGCCATTAATGAACTGGGGAGAGCGTTGGTCATCGTACATCCATTGCCGGTTCATCTTCATTACACAACACCGAAAAGACCAAATTAATACAAGTTCATACATAAAGTTCATACACACTTATTTTCTCATAAAACAACATACAACTATCTAGATAAAACATTTAAATGCAACAACAAATGCGATCAAAATCGCAACTAAGGTAGCAATTGATCCAACAGCATAATGATACCAAGCCTCTTTATTAATGGCATATTTTCTAATCTTTCTAATCTTCAAGCACATTGCATCCATCTTGATCTTGTGATCATCGACGACATCGGCAACGTACAACTCCAATTTCATCTTCTCTTCTTCAACTCTTTTCAATTTTCCTTTCAAATCCTCGTTTTCTTTTTCAACTAAATTTAACTTCTCGACAATAGGGTCGGTTGGCATTTCCGGTTCAACTACCTCCTAGATAAAAATATCTATGTCAACTTGATGGGCATAATTGTCATTAACACAAAATGCAACAAATAGTTATAAAAGAGAATATACCACATCCGAATCGTAAACCGGACGAGGGCCGACGGGCACGGATATCATAACCATGGCACTATATATAACAACAATCATACAAGTAAGAAAATTATGCAAGTAACTATCTAAATCATACAAATACGATTTTTTTAATAAAAAGGATAAGAACACAAGAAGAGGCTCACCAAGGTGGTGCCGGCGACGGGACGGTGCGGGCGATCGATGGTGGTTAGGACGGGGACGGGAAGGCACACTAAGTAAACCACACCTACACATATGCAAACTAAGGAGTTAATTTGAGCTCAAGTTGCATATAAATCAAAAAAACTACCACATAATTACACTCAAACTAAAACCCACAAATCACTATACTTATAAAGCATTGCACAAGCTGATCTAGCAATAAGAGATGAAAGGACAAAGTTGCTAACCTTTGTGGACACTTGGATGGATTGGGGTGCCTCAAATCTTGACAAATCTTGGCAAAAATGGAGGGAGGAACTCGAGCTAGGGGAAGAACAGAGAGGGGAATTCGAATGGAGAAAACAGAGAAATGGAGTCGGGTTGGACGAAGGGTTTATATAGGGAAAGCTTTAGTCCCGGTTGGTTATACAAACCGGGACTAAAGGTCCACCTATAGTCCCTGTTTGTATCACAAACCGGGACTAAAAGGGCTCGTGGGGGGCCCAGGCTGACACCAGCCTGCCACCACCCCTTTAGTCCCGGTTTGTGATACAAACCGGGACTATAGGTTCCAAATGAACCGGGACTAATGGTGCCCGTGCCCACCGACCACTCCTAGCCGTTGGAACCGGGACTAATGGTCACATTAGTCCCGGGCCAAAGCCAAACCGGGACTAAAGGGTTAAACGGAAGGCCTGTTTTCTACTAGTGGGAGGAGAAAGAGGAAAACATCAACTCTGATATTGGGAACGCTAGGCTGCATGGACAGCCCGGCGAGTCAAAATGAAAATTACAGTCTGGAACTGTCGGGGATTGGGGAACGGCCCGGCAGTGAGAGGACTTCTGGACCTCCAGAAGCAGGCAGACCCCGATGTCCTCTTCTTGTCAGAAACAAAGATGGATGAGAGAGGAATGGAAAAAATTCAAACGGATGCTTGGCATGGGAAATATGCTGGTTAAGGAATGTGATGGGAAGAGTGGCGGTTTGGCATTATTGTGGAAAAGGGAAATAAACCTTGAGCTGCATAATTACTCAAGATATCACATTGATGTTGAAGTAGTAGAAAATGATGGTTTTAGATGGAGGTTTACAGGAATATATGGTGAACCAGCCCGGGACAAAAAGTGGAAGACATGGAGATTGTTGAGAATCTTAAATCAGCAATTGGACCTCCCTTGGTTGTGTGCAGGAGATTTCAATGAAATCCTATACAGCCATGAAAAGAAAGGAGGGCCAGCCAGACCACAAAACCAAATGGAAAGCTTCAGACTAGCATTATTTGAATGTGGGTTGCGAGACCTAGGATTTGAGGGAGATAAATACACTTGGCGCAATCACAGTCATGATGCTAATATGTATATCAAAGAAAGATTGGACAGAGCAGTGGCCTCAAGGAACTGGTGTGCACGATTTCTAGCACACAAAGTCCTGAATGGAGATCCACATCCCTCAGACCACAGGCCAATAACTATTTTCGTGGAAGGCTCAAACAGAGATTCGGTAGGCAGGAGCGATGCACACATCTTCAGATTTGAAGCAAAATGGATACAAGAAGAAGATTGTGAGGCAGTGGTAAGTAATGCTTGGGCTACAACTGCTGCCAGAGGGGATCAAAATATCTCTGATAGGTTAAGAACAGTAGCTCGTGCTCTCCAAAACTGGGACTCTAACATATTAGGTGAGTTGCCGAAAAGAATTAAGGCACTCAAAAATGAATTGGAAGATGTAAGAAGAGGGGCAATTAATCAGCAGCGAGTATCAAGAGAACACTACTTGAGGGACAAGCTAGATCGGCTAGAACAACAGCTGGACACATTTTGGAGGCAAAGAGCCCATGTTAAATGGCTACAGGAAGGAGACAAAAACACAAGTTTCTTTCATGCCTTTGCTTCAGAGAGAAATAGGAGGAATACACTGAAAATTTTGAAGACCGAAGATGGTAGGTGTATCGAAGTGAATGATGCGCTGAAAGAGTATATTACCAATTACTTTTCTAACATCTTTTCCTCCACTGCAAGGAAAGACAATGACATCATCATGCGGTTTGTGTCTACCAAAGTAACTTCAGAGATGAATGAGATCTTGTGTGCTGAGTACACCGAGGAAGAAGTGAAAGCTGCACTTCAGAGCATTGGGGACCTAAAAGCCCCTGGACCTGATGGGATGCCAGCGATATGTTTCAAACGGTTTTGGCATACTATTGGTGAGCAGGTCACTCAAGATGTTCTAAAGGTCTTGAAAGGAGGTCAGATGCCAGAGAGCTGGAATGACACCCTTGTAGTTCTCATTCCAAAGAATACCAATCCGGAAAGAATAAAGGACTTGCGGCCAATAAGTTTGTGCAATGTAATATATAAGTTGGTGTCCAAGGTAATCACAAACCGCTTAAAAATAATACTCCCTGATATTATCTCTTTAAACCAAAGTGCCTTTGTACCGGGACGAATGATATCAGATAATGTCCTTTTAGCATATGAACTAACACATTTCTTACAAAGGAGGAGGAACGGATCAGTGGGTTATGCTGCACTCAAATTGGATATGAGCAAAGCATATGATCGTGTCGAATGGAGGTTTTTGAAGGATATCATGTATAAACTGGGATTTAATGGTGGATGGATTGAACTAGTAATGAAGTGCATTTTCGATACCAAATCAAGGTAAATAAAGATATCACAGATGTAATTATTCATCAAAGGGGACTGAGACAAGGGGATCCTTTGTTCCCTTACCTATTCTTACTGTGTGCTGAAGGTTTTTCGGCGATGCTACATCATGCTGAACAGAGTGGAAAATTTAAAGGAATTAAAGTCTGCAATGGTGCCCCTAGTATCAACCATTTACTGTTTGCAGATGACTCATTGCTGTTGATGGAAGCCAATGCCAGAAATGCTCAAGAAGTGAACCATATTCTCATTATATATGAAGCATGTTCAGGCCAGGTGATTAACAAGGACAAATCAAGTATCTTGTATAGCAAGAACACAAGACCTTGGCAAAAGGAGGAGGTGAGACGCATTTTGCATATTACAACAGAGGGCCTATCTCCAAAATATTTAGGCGTTCCAACCTATATAGGCAAATCAAAGACAAAAACTTTTGAATATATAAAAGAAAGAGTGTGCAAGAAAATACAAGGCTGGAAAGAAAAATTATTGTCAAAAGCTGGTAAGGAAATACTTATAAAAGCCGTGGCACAAGCTATACCAGTATACACTATGGCTTGTTTTGATATAACAAAATCTATATGTGATGATCTGAGCTCGATGATAGGACGCTACTGGTGGAGTCAAATGGATAAGCAAAATAAAATGCATTGGGTCTCCTGGGATAAATTGTCGAAGCCAAAAAACGACGGAGGGTTGGGTTTTAGAGATCTATATTCTTGTAATCTAGCTATGTTAGCTAGGCAAGCTTGGAGAATCATTCAACACCCTTCATCACTATGTGCTAAAGTGCTCTCGGCAAAATATTTTCCAGGAAAGTCAATTCTGGAAGCTACACCTAGGAAGGGTATTTCTTACACTTGGCGCAACATCCTAAAGGGCATACAATTATTAAAAAGAGGTATTATATGGAGGGTTGGGAACGGTAAAAACATAAAAGTCTGGATTGATCCATGGATCCCACGAGACGGCACAAGAAGAGTAATATAAAAAAAAAGCACAACCTTATAACGAAAGTTTCTGAATTAATTGACCCAACCACAAGCTCATGGGATGTAAATCTAGTCCGACAAACCTTCCTACCTGAGGATGCAAATGTGATCCTACGGATACCCATCCATGAGAATATGGACGACTACATAGCTTGGCATTATGACAAAAAAGGTATTTTCTCTGTTAAATCGACATATAAAGTGGCGGTGGACACTCATGACCAGGAATCCCTTTTAGGCCTGACATCTTCTTCTAGTGCAGATAGTGGTTTCAATTGGAAGAAACTTTGGTTGCTGCCATTACCAGGCAAGGTGCTACATTTCTTATGGCGGATCACCACCTACAGTTTGCCTCTACGTACGAAACTTCAGCGCAGAGGTATGGATATTGACACCATTTGTCCTCTGTGTTTTAGATATGATGAAGATGCTGGTCATTGTTTCTTAAAATGTAAAAAGGTAAAAGGCATATGGAGACATGCCCTGTTAGAGCACATTAGGCTTCGGCTACTTGAATGCCCAGATTCTTTTAAATTCATGGAAGAAATTCTTGAGCTTAATGAAGAAGAAAAACTTAAAACTTGTATTCTCCTTTGGATATGGTGGCACCAGAGAAACAAAGCTAATGTGGGAGATAGAGTCAAGTCGAACGATGAAATATGTTTCTCAATTAACCACTATCTTGTTAATGCTCTGAACAATGTGCAGCCAAGCAAACACACACGACAGAACACTGTCCAAAGATGGAGTCCTCCTCCACTGGGAATTATGAAGATTAACACTGATGGTGCCTTTCAAGAGGAAACTCATTCTGGAGGTTGGGGCTTCACTCTAAGAAATGATACATGTGCACTAATAGCAGCCGGAGCAGGGAACTTGGAATACTTATCAGATGCCCTTCACTCAGAAGCACTTGGGATGCTCCATGCTATGAATGTGGCAATCAGGATGTGATGTGATCGGCTAATTATAGAAACTGACTCTCTTTTGCTGAAGCAGGCTGTAACGTCAAATAATTATGATTTTTCACAGTTAGGTGCTATCTTTAGAGATATTAAATATCAACTTAGAGTTGGTTTATCTTATGTATCTGTCAAACACTGTAACCGGGAGTGTAACCATGCTGCACACACTTTAGCTGTACATGGCGCAACCATGAGTAGGAGTACATGCGAAATTTGGCTTGACAAATTTCCACCCTTTGTATCAGACTGTGTAGCTGGAGATTCCGCAGCAGTACTTTATAATGGAATGCAGAGTGTTCCTTTGAAAAAAAAAAATCCATGGCAAGAAAAGTTGAAAGCCTACAATTCAAGGAGAAACCGAGGATAAACCTACCACCGTGGCTCCATCTCCATCACGCGCTCACTCACGCCCTGCCACGTACAGGTTCTTATCGCCTTGTCGCCAAGCTTTGGCAAGAGGGTTCATGGCCTGGCCAGGAGCACACGCTCGTACATGTGCTCGCGCCGTGCGCGCCCCACGCCAGGCGCTAGAGCGCGCCAGCGCAGACGAGCACGGCCGCAGCGCCGGCAGACGATCGACCGAGCGATAACTGCGCCCGAGCGTGTACTGTGGCCAATGTAATCATGCGCTCGCTCACCGCCGAGCTGTGGCAAGGGGGGTTCGCGGCCGACGCGCGCGCGTCGCGACACGGGAGCACACGCACATGCGCTCGCGCGCGCGCGCGCTCCACGCCAGGAGCTAGGGCGCGCGCTGCCCTGCCAGCGCGGCCAGGCAGGCGGACGAGACGACCGGGCGATAATTGCGAGGGCCACGACAGCGGCGGCGCTGGTGGCGCGCGGCGACGTCGACGTGCGCCCGTGACCGTGGCCGCGAGGCACGCACGCGCGGACGTGGACGCCGTGCGTACGTGCGTCTGCGACTGCGAGATCGACCGATGGCGCGCGTTGGCGGGTGCGTGGGCTCCGCGGCGTGTGGGCGTGTTGGTTCGGTGAGCGACCGCGGGCCGGCAGGGCAGTAAAGATGTACGTGGGCATGCACGCGCCCGAACTAGCCAGAGCTGTACGTCCGGCCTCCCGCGATCGACTGGCCACCTGCGCGGTACGTGTGTGACCGCAAGCACGTATGTACGCGCGGGACTGGTTCCGTGCGTGCGTGGCGAGAGGACCACTCAGTACGTACGTACGTGTACGTGGGCTTCGTGCCCATGGCCTGATGGCCATGGAATTCGTCGCGATCGATGCACAGCACGACGCGCCCTACTGCGGCTGTATACATCACCGTCGTGGTACGACATGGAGAATAGTTCTGGCGTGCCGTCCGTACGAGGCAGGAATTGACATGTTTGTGCCTCGGCACAAGTGTGTGTGTGTGTGGATGCTGTTTGTCTCCCTGACACGCTTTTTCTTAGACCACTACTATAGTCTCCCCTTGCGATCAATTTCTTCGCCACGTTTTTCTAGCATGTCACACTTGCTAGAACTAAGATACTGACCACCTAACCACCTGGTCGCGAAATGAGCCTAACCCGGATAGTTCGGTTCTTTGTGGTGGAATCAACCCACCATGATTTAGCTCTAGACTTGATGACGGTGATGCTCACATTTTTCTAGGTTTATTGCTGTCTTTTCGGTGATGCTTGTTCAGTAAGAGAATATGTTTCCATCGACTATAGTGAAATCTTTATGTGTTTAAAATAAACTGACCACCTAAATAACACATCTCGGAAAAGAAAAAAGAAGTCTAGATAGCATGAGCCGGGCACACAATTCAAGTTTGTTTTAACTCCCTCCTTGCTCACAACTTCGTAATACGCAATTTCTCCAAATTCTTCATTGGTAAGGCTTTGGTGATGTCGTAAGCAACCCGATCGCTTGAATGGATTAACCTTGATGCCTGTGTGTTTATTACAAAACTCTCTCTCTCTCTCTCTCTCTCTCTCTCTCTCACACACACACACACACACACACACACACACACACACACACACACACACACACACACACACACACACACACACACAAAGTGAAAAGTGTGTCTCGATGTGTTTTATTCTAGCATGAAATTGAGTCCAAACCACATCACCTATTTTCAAACGGAGGGAGTAGTATATAAATGAGTGCCCTTTTTTAAAACACACCTACAAAAGTATCACACTGAAGACAATGGAGTTTGATCTTGTTTGACTCCGAGCTCAATGAGCAATCAGTACAAGATAATTCCGTTGTTGCATTCTCCAAGACCTTATTTTCTCCGTCATCGCTCTTTGTCAACCTTTGTTGCCTCCCTGACCTTTGCTCCGGTGTCGTTCGTCATCTGAGACTTCAACTCGTTGGGATTGGACCAGAACTCAATGAAGCATCTGCGGTGGCAGGGAGCCCCATGGTCGGAGCTCCCCGGCGGTGGTCTGACGCTTACAAATCAAGACATGGAAGGGCTGGATCGGAGTTGCGGATATGGCTGGTGACGTTGTGCTCGGGGGAGGGGAGATGAGAGCTAAAATTCCTGGCGCAAAGAAAAAATGATAGAAGGGTCTCTATATTTCGCCCTCCCTCTTCCCTAAAAAAAGGAAAGTGGATGTTTTTGGACTGACTTTACAAATAGGATAGAGGGCCAATTAGGAAATTTGTTAGAGCGGGTAAAAGCTGTAAGCCGGTAGTTTCTGAAGGATGAAGGGTTTTGTAGGATTTTTTTATAATTGGTATTACTTGTTTTATTACCGCCAGTCTTGTTTAGATCCGTGATAAAGACGTATGGACGTCAATGGCGCATGCATGCGGTTGAAATTTTCAGAAATTCAGCTGCTTTGTCCTACAAATGGTCCACCAATAAAGTGTGGTTAATAAGTGAGTCTGGCTCACTTGGTTAGGGGAGTGGAGGTACAAACTAAACCTGGGCATGGGCAGCCCGGCCCGGTGACCCGGCCCGAAAAACCCGGGCCGGGCTTTAGATTCGGGCTGGGTTCGGGCCTGGTTTCCAAGCCCGGGCAGCAGTTCGGGCCGAGCTCGGACTTACCAAAATCACCATTTTACACGGAGGCCCGGCCCGGCCCGGCCTGAAAATCTCCTGTTTAGTCCGTTCGGGCCGGGCTCGGGCCTGTTTATTGCATTTTTTTCGCCGGGCCAGGCCGAGCTCGGGCTTGAGATTTTTGGTTCGGGCTTTCCAAAGCCCGGCCCGAAGCCCGGCCCGGCCCGGTGCATGCCCAAGTTTAGTACAAACTAGCCACTCAAATTCAAAAAAATGGTTGAAACTTCACCTATGTGGGTGAAACTACAAAATGTGTTTGAAACTTCACATATAGTTATCTAAAAACAATTGAATGAAGAAAAACTAATTGGAACCTTTAAAAAATGGGTATGTGTAGCAGCGTTCGGATGGATGGCAACGCTTCTTCTTCAAGTCACTCTTCCAGGCTTCAATTTTCCTTAAGTTCAATGGTCCTTGGGGACTCGTGCATGAAGACTTCCTGTTTGTCATCGACAAGGTACGGCTGGCTTCGGTATGGGAGCGATGATAGTGGCGCGTCGGCGATTCGTTCCGGCACGACAGTGGTCGTTCGGTGGTAGGGTGACTTGGATGTAACTTTTATTATGTTTGGTATTCTTTTGTACTTTTTTTTAACACATTACAAATGCAAATGTTCATACATGTGCATGTACACCCATCCTTATGAACGCACACACGCACACCCTAATCTTATGAGTACCTTCGAGAGACTGAGTCGGCACATTATCTTCATATTGACGAACGTCTATTTTCATTGAACTTATATCACCCAAAAATGCGAGCACCGGTGTTAAGTCCGAGACTTGAACTCTGGTGGGCTAAGGATATCACTGTTTTTTTCTTTTGTACTTCTAATGAACCTCTATAATATTAGATCCGAGTCTTATTAAAAGAATTAAACTTGCCACGTTGTCCCCCCAAAAAAAAGAATTAAACTTGCGACTATCAATCACACTCGCCCTCACTCCCAAGTGGCCAAGTGCGCACTGGTATTCCATTAAAAAAAAGTGCGCACTGGTAGTTATCGCCTGTGCCAAGGGGACTCGTGGCCTGGCCTACACGCGCGCGTCGCGACACAGGGGCACACGCACATGTCTTCGCGCCGCGTGCGCGCTCCCCGCCAGGAGCCAGAGCGCGCGCTGCCAGGCACGCGGCGCTGGCGCGGACGGGACGACCGAGCGGTTACTGCGAGGGCCTGGGCGGCGGCGCCGCTGGTGGCGCGCGATGACGACGGACGCGGCCGGAGAACATGGACGGACGACGCGCGTGGGCGCGGGCCTCGCCGGGCGTCGACCGTACACATGCGGATTGATGGCGCGGCGCGTGCGGGCGCCGGGGCGCCGGCAACGTCGCGGCCGCGCATTCACGCGCGCATGTGGGCGTGTCTGTTGTGACCCCCGTGCGACCGCGGCCCGGCCAGACAGCGGAGTGAAGACGGGGGCACCCACGCGCGCGGGCTGTACATGTGACCGCGGTCGACGCGACATGGGTGGATGGTGATCGTGGACGGGCGGGCCGCGGGCGGATGGCTGCGTGCGCGCGCGAGTACGTAGTAGTTTCGTGCGTGCCGGGCGGGAGGAGAGGACCACGCCAGGCTCGCCCGTCTCGTCTGTATGCGTGCCTACGCTGGCTCCATCTCCGTGCCCATGGGATTTGTCGCCATCGATCATCGATGGTCGATGCCACGAATGGCGCTGCGGTGTCATCGTACCTGCAGGACACTGGGTGTGTTTTTGGTTTTTGGTGCTAAAATTGGAGTACTGTTCAGGGAGGAGGGGAAAAAAAGGAGAAACCAAAAAACTATCCTAAAATCTTTAAAGTGCGAGCGCACTCTTTTGACGAAACGAGCGACCGGCTCAGAGTGCATGTATGTGTTAATTTTTTGTCTGCTAGTGTATGTGGCTTTGGCATTAAATGTGTTTACACTGCCTTCTTTAGTTTGAAAAAACAGAACCATGTGTATTTATTTCGGGTTTTCAAAAATTGAAAAGGACAGATCTTTCAAACCGCGTGTTGGAATTTAAATCGGTTATCACTGTTGGAATCATCGCGACGAGATCTTTGAAACTAGATCCCGAATGAATATGTTTCGGTGAAAAAATTTCGATGCCAACTTTGATGTTATATGGTGCAATTTTAGTATTGCGTGATGCAACTTTAGTACTGCATGGTGTAACTTTTTTTCAAAACCAATTTTTAAGCGGCATGATCAAACTTACTAACAGGTTACAACATAGCAACCATAACAACCAACTTTAGTGATGTGCAATTAGTCTACTCCCGCGGCCAACTACCTAGTAGTAGATGTGCAACCCTTCTTCCTACTTGTGGATGTTTAGTTTTTCACTGTTGGCACACCCTGGCCCACCTCTTCCTACCATGAACATGTGCCACCTAGTATGTTGTTCAAGCCAATTGTTTATTAGTCGATGTACAACTCTTTCCCCTTCCTACTTGTGGATATGTAGTTTCAATTGGCGGGGGCAACAAACGGAGTTGCACATAGGCTGCTAAGCAGTTGGTCAGAGAGAAACATACGAAGTTACACATCTCAAGGCATGGATAGTTGGATGGTGAAAATTCCACATTCACGAGGATAGTGAAAAACTGCATATAGACAGGACGCTAAAGTTGCAAATCTCACTAACGGAGGTGGTTTGGACCGGTTGCTAGAAGGGAAAACTACACATCCATGAGCGGTGCGATGGAAAGTTGCACATCATTGTTAGACAATTGGTCATGGCAGTATCCGAAGTTGCACATCCACTGCTAGGCAGTTGGCGATGCAGCTAAGAGTGAAAGCACATCCTTGAGTAGGGACTAGTGGAAAACAGAGCATTAGTCCCGGTTGGCAACGGCCTTTAGTCTCGGGTCATCAACCGGAACTAAAGGGTGAGGACTAAAGGCCCCCACCCTTTAGTCCCGGCTAGCCACAACCCGGGACTAAAGTTCCTCCACGTGGTCGCGAGCGTGCGGTGGGGGATGGAGGACCTTTAGTACCGGTTGGTGACACCAACCTGGACTAAGAATTTTGTGTTTTTTTTGTTGGGGGTTTAGGGTTTATGGTTTATTTTTCCTTTTCATTTTGTGTTTTTCATTCAATTTTTTTTCATTTCAAACATATTTTACGCTACTACATACTGTACACGTTAATGCATATATAATATAATTTTCTCGTACGACCATACATACATACATACATACACACACAGATATATATATATATATATATATATATATATATATATATATATATATATATATATATATATATATATATATATATATAGAGAGAGAGAGAGAGAGAGAGAGAGTATTCTAATAACACCCTTAAGAGTCTTATTCTAATAACACTCACCTTATTCTGATAACACCCTACTACCCACAGCTACCGGACCCGAACGCACACAAAAATAGAAATAGACAGCATCCCTTGTGCCCACCCCCACCTCCTTCCCACCTTCGTCCTCAAATCCATGGCGTGCAACGGCGCCGATCTCCTGCCCCGGCCCCACCTTCCCTGCCTTCTCCACCGTCCCCACCTTCTCCAGTGTGGTGAACCCCGCCCGAGCGACCGCCCAGCCCCGCCTCTATCCACCTTCCGCGGCGCTGCCCCGCCCTCATCCACCTTCTGCCGCGTCGTGCCGCCGCCAGAGCACCTCCCCGGCCGCTGCCGCGCCGTCACCTCCTCAAGTGCCCCGCCCCGCCTCCATCCCAGGCGCCCCACGCGGCCGCCGCCGCGGATCCGGGCGCGCCGCCCCCAGGCGACCCTCGTAGTCGCCGGAGCGGATCCGGGCTCGCCACCCCAAGGGGCCCCACGTAGCCGCCGGCGCGGATCCGGGCTCGCCGCCCACAGGGGCCCCGCGCAGCCGCTGGCGCGGATCCGGGCGCGCCGCCCCGTTGCAGTGCAGTGCAACGCGTGATGTCGGGAGTCGCAATCAGCGGGCGTGAGCGTGCAGTGCGGCGCGTGGGAGCATGCAGTGTGGCGACTGGGTGCGTGCAGTGCGCGACGATGGCCTTGGTGCATGCTCCATCTCGGTGGCCTCTTCCTCTGCTCCAGCTCGCGCGAACTGAAGCCCGCAACGAGCTCGTTCCTTCTCTTCGAGCGAGGTCAACGGTCTCAAGATGGTGCTTCCTCTCCTCATCGCCGCGTCTACGGGGTATGCGGGTGCAGTACGGCGGGCGCGTCGGTGTAGTCCGATAGGGTAGCGCATGGAGTACGACGGGCGCGTCGGTGTAGCCGACAGGTTAGCGCGTGCAGTACGGCGGGCGCGTCGGTGTAGTCCGACAGGATAGCGCGTGCAGTGCTCACACGCCACAGCAGTGCCACCTCGACCACGATTGTAATTTTTGCAGTTCGCTTACTAAGTATGAAAACAGAAAGTATGCGGTTCGCTGGTCCGTCTGATGCAGTGCGGTCTTTAGTATGAAGCAGTGCGTTCTTCTGTCTAATGCGGTTCACGCGTTGATTTTGGTGTCGCAAAAAATAGTGTCGTGCAGTTTTTTCCGACACGAAGTTCAGTAGTCTATATATTGCAGTACCTTTGCTACAGAAAGTGCAGTGCCCTCGCGTTGAGCGTGCAGTTCGTAAGTGTTAGCAGAATAACTATTCTGCTAATATTAGCAGAATAGACCGCTATATATATATATATATATATATATATATATATATATATATATATATATATAATTTGGTATATACATCATTACATGCAGGCATTAGCGGCAATGGTATTCTCCGTTTTCAGATATGGCCTCCGTAAGCAAAAATCCCGCAATTTCCTCTTGAATTGCGCGTATGTGGTTCTCTGGTAGGAGCTTCTCCCGCATGTCTTCAATCTTTAAAGAAGGAGATCAATATGAATATATTAGTTGTGTGTATATATATTAGATCATCATAAAACAATTGTGAATAGTTTTTACGTACCTGAAGTTGTCTTACATCTCTGCGCCATTCAGTCGTCATGTGAATGTTGTTGAAAACGTAGTATGCATACAAATTAGTCCCCTGTTTCTGCCTCATGCACTTTGCGAGAATAAAATTCAATCAGATAATAATCAAACATGGTAATGGTATTGAAACTAGAATTAAAGATATGCGCGGACCTAGCTAGTACTACTTAATAACCTTGGTCTGTCGCCAATGCAGCGTCGGTTTCCATTGACCGACAACTTCTGTGATGAACCGTTTCCAAACCCTGCCTGGCAAAGAAAATGAATAAAGGATTTATTAATTACTTGATATCAGGAAATGAACGAAAGAGGCTGATATAGTGCGATAATGATTGAAATTACCTGTCGAGCATCAAAACCACGCTGGAGTATTCTCGAGGGTCTTTACCTAGTGAGTCCAGGGTTTCAACAATTCCATCGTCAATCTAATAATTAGCAGGATCCAGTGGTACCTGCGCAGGTTTATATAAGCAGGCATGCATAACTCATCAACAACACTTAACATCGAGTAAGCAAAATAGAATTTGTAGTAGAAGACAATAACACCCACCTGAAGTTGTAAGGAAATAGTATTTCTGTTCTGGTATTTTGTGCCTTTAAAAACCTTAGCAAGTTATTCTCTGAGTCTTTGGGGTGGTCTTGTATCAATTTTTCATTAAGGATATATGGGTCAACGAACCCAATGCCATAGATTCCGTCTCTTTTGCATTCGAGAATCTTCATTCTGCATAATAGCGTACAAAAGAATATAGTGAGGATAATTACAAGCAATCAACGAGCTGAGCTAGAGACTTAAATCAAAGAAATAAATCACTTATAGACAATAGCAATTGACGATAGATTTGTCGAGTGTCTTGATTGTATAACTGGAAAATTTCTGATAACTCAATAAATAGCTTATTTTCATAGAAGTAATGCTCTTTCTTGACTTTCACCATGAGCATCACTCGCCCGTTCTTTACTTCTTTCATGTACCACTCATGCAATCTTCGTATTTGTGTTGATAGACGCGGGACCTGCTCATGTCTAACCAGAGTATTGCCGGGGACATATTGCCATGCTAAATCAGCCACGGGGATTTCCTCGGTGCCTAGGAGTTGATCAACATTGATACCAATGTTTGTAGCAGCATCGGTTACCTTGAGCGGGGGGATCGATTGCATTGCCTGTTCTCCGAGCCGGGGACCTGTTTTCCCGCTTTTATTACTACTTCCACGTCTCGACTGTTGCATTTGTTCCTTATATGACTTCATAATAGAGCGGTCATAGTCTGATGGCCTAGTCTCCACATGTGCCGGGTGTTGGGGAACGGAGCATGAATTTCAAAAAATTTCCTACGCTCACGCAAGATCTATCCATGGAGATGCATCGCTACGAGAGGGGAGAGTGTGTCTACGTACCCTCGTAGACCGTTAGCGGAAGCGTCTCACAACGCGGTTGATGTAGTCGAACAATCCTTCGAGCTCCACCGATCGAGTACCGAACGTACGGCACCTCCGAGTTCTACACACGTGCAGCTCGGTGACGGTCCTTGCCTTCTTGATCCAGCAAGACGTCGAGGAAGTAGATGAGTTCCGTCAGCACGACGGCGTGGCGACGGTGACGGTGAAGTGATTCTGGCAGGGCTTCGCCTAAGCTCTCCGAAAATATGACCGAGGTGGAAAACGGAGATCGGGGCACCGCACACGGCTATGGGACAATTGTTGTACTTTGGGGTGCCCCCTTGCCCCCGTATATAAAGGATGAGAGGGAGGAGGCCGGTCCCCTAGGGGTGCGCCAAGTGTGGGGAGTCCTACTAGGACTCCTTAGTCCTAGTAGGATTCCACCTCCCATACGGAGTAGGAAAGGGGGAAGGGAGAGGGAAAGGAAAGAGGGGGCCGCGCCCCCTCCCCTAGTCCAATTCGGTTTGGGCAAGGGGGGGCGCGTGCCTCCTCACGTGGCCTGCCTCTCCTTTTCCCGTATGGCCCAATAAGGCCCATTACTTCTCCCGGTGAATTCCCGTAACTTCCCGGTACTCCGAAAAATACCCGAATCACTCGGAACCTTTCCGACGTCCGAATATAGCCTTCCAATATATGAATCTTTACCTCTCGACCATTTCGAGACTCCTCGTCATGTCCGTGATCTCATCCGGGACTCCGAACAAACTTCGGCCACCAATCACATAACTCATATAATACTAAATCGTCATCGAACCTTAAGTGTGCGGACCCTACGGGTTCGGGAATGATGTAGACATGACCGAGACGACTCTCCGGTCAATAACCAACAGCGGAACCTGAATGCTCATATTGGTTCCTACATATTCCACGAAGATCTTTATCGGTGAACCTCATATGTCAACATACGTTGTTCCCTTTGTCTGGCGGTATGTTACTTGCCCGAGATTCGATCGTCGGTATCCAATACCTAGTTCAATCTCGTTACCGGCAAGTCTCTTTTACTCGTTCCGTAATACATCATCTTGCAACTAACTCTTTAGTCACGGTGCTTGCAAGGCTTCTGTGATGCTGTATTACCGAGAGGGCCCAGAGATACCTCTCCGATAGTCGGAGTGACAAATCCCAATCTCGATCCATGCCAACTCAACAAACACTTTCGGAGATACCTGTAGTGCACCTTTATAATCACCCAGTAATGTTGTGACGTTTGATACACCCAAAGTATTCCTACGGTATCCGGGAGTTGCATGATCTCATGGTCAGAGGAACGTGTATTTGACATAGTGAAAGCAATAGCAATAAACTGAACGATCATTCGCTATGCTAACGGTTGGGTCATGTCCATCACATCATTCTCCTAATGATGTGATCCCGTTATCAAATGACAACTCATGTCCATGGTCAGGAAACCTTGACCATCTTTTGATCAACGAGCTAGTCTAGTAGAGGCATACTAGGGACATAGTATTTGTCTATTATCCACACATGTATTTAGTTTCCGGTCAATACAATTCTAGCATGAATAATAAACCATTATCATGAACGGAGAAATATGATAATAAACACTTTATTAATTGCCTCTAGGTCATATTTCCAACAGTCTCCCACTTGCACTAGAGTCAGTAATCTAGTTTACATCTCCATGTAATTAACATCCAATCAGTTCTAGGGCTGATCATGTTTTGCTTGTGAGAGAGGTTTTAGTCAACGGGTCTGCAATAATCAGATCCGTGTGTTCTTGGCAAATCTCTATGTCATATGTAGATGCTGCTACCACACTCTGCTTGGAGCTACTCCAAACCGACTGTCCCACTTTACGTATCCGGTATGAGACTCATAGTCTTCCGGATCTGTGTTTAAAGCTTGCATCGACGTAACCCTTTACGACGAACTCTTTATCACCTCTATTCCCGAGAAATTCTTCCTTAGTCCTTTTCAGGTACTTCAGGATATTCTTGACCGCTGTCCAGTGATCTACTCCTGGATCACTTTGGTACCTCTTTTGCCAGACACATGGCAAGGCACACAGCTTGGCATACTTTATAGAACCTATGGCCGAGGCATAGGGGATAACCTTCAAACATTCTATTTATTTTGCCGTGGTCGAGATTTGAGTCTTACTCAACTTCACACCTTTCACGACAGTCAAGAACTCCTTCTTTGACTGATCCATTTTGAACTTCTTCAAAATCTTGTCAAGGTATATGTTTTGTGAAAGTCATATGAGGCGTCTCAATCTATCTCTATAGATTTTGATGCCTAACATGTAAACAACCTTTACCTAGATCTTCAAGTCTTACTCCACTTCACACCAGCCAAGAACTTATTTCTTTTGACTTGATCCATTTTGAACTTCTTCAAAATCTCATCAAGGTGTGTGAAAATCTTTTATCAGGTGTCTTGATCTATCTCTATAGATCTCGATGCCCAAACCGTGGATAACTCAAAAACATGTTTTTATTGAAAAACTCCTTTCAATTAATTCTTTATGCTTTCCAGAAATTCTACATCATTTCCAATCACATATACTTATTAGAAATGTTATAGAGCTCCCACTCACTTTGTTGTAAATACAAGTTTCTCCATAAACTTGCATAAACCCAAACGCTTTGATCACTTCATCAAAACGAGTATTCCAGCTCCGAGATGCTTGCACCAGTCCATAGATGGATCGCTGGAGCTTGCATACTTTGTTAGCACCTTTAGGATCGACAAAACCTTCCAGTTGCATCATATACAATTCTTCCTTAAGGAATCCATTAAGGAATGCCGTTTTGACGTCCATTTGCCAGATTGCATAATCATAAAACGCGGCAATTGCTAACATAATTCTGACAGACTTTAGCATCGCTACAGGTGAGAAAGTCTCATCGTAGTCAACTCCTTGAACTTGTCGATAACCTTTAGCAACAAGTCGTGCTTTATAGACGGTGACATTACCATCAGCGTCCGTCTTCTTCTTAAAGATCCATTTATTTTTAATAGCTCGCCGTTCATCGGGCAAGTCTACCAAAGTCCACACTTTGTTCTCATACATGGATCTAATCTCGGATTTCATGGCCTCAAGCCATTTGTCGGAATCCGGGCTCGCCATCGTTTCTTCATAGTTCGTAGGTTCACCGTTGTCTAACAACATGACCTCCAAGACAGGATTGCCGTACCAATCTGGTGCGGAGCGTGTCCTGGTTGACCTACGAGGTTCTGTAGCAACTTGATCCGAAGCTTCATGATCATCATCATCTACTTCCTCTCTGGTCTGTGTCGGTGTCACAGAAATTTCTTTCTGTGGCGTACTACTATCCTGAGGAGGTACAATTACCTCATCAAGTTCTACTTTCCTCCCACTCACTTCTTTCGAGAGAAACTCCTTCTCTAGAAAGGATCCATTCTTAGCAACGAATACTTTGCCTTCGGATCTATGGTAGAAGGTGTACCCAAAGGTATCCTTTGGGTATCCTATGAAGACGCACTTATCCGCTTTTGGGTTCGAGCTTATCTGGCTGAAGCCTTTTGACATAAGCATCGCATCCCCAAACTTTCAGAAACGACAGCTTAGGTTTCTTACCAAACCACAGTTCATACGGTGTCGTCTTAACGGATTTAGACGGTGCCCTGTTTAAAGTGAATGCAGCTGTCTCTAATGCATAACCCCAAAATGATAGTGGCAAATCGGTATGAGACATCATAGAACGCACCATATCTAATAGAGTACGATTACGACGTTCGGACACACCATTACGCTGTGGTGTTCCAGGTGGCGTGAGCTGTGAAACAATTCCACATTGTCTTAAGTGATTGCCAAACTCGTAACTCAAATATTCTCCTCCACGATCAAATCGTAAGAACTTTATTTTCTTGTTACGATGGTTCTCTACTTCACTCTGAAATTCTTTGAACTTTTCAAATGTTTCAGATTTATGCTTCATCAAGTAGACATAGCCATATCTACTCAAATCATCTGTGAACGTGAGAACATAACGATATCCACCGCGCGACTCAACACTCATCGGACCGCATACATCGGTATGTATTATTTCCAATAAGTTGGTTGCTCGCTCCATTGTTTCGAAGAACGGAGTTTTAGTCATCTTGCCAATAAGGCACGGTTCACATGTCTCAAATGATTCATAATCAAGAGATTCCAAAAACCCATCTGCATGGAGTTTCTTCATGTGTTTAACACTGATATGACCTAAGCGGCAGTGCCACAAATATGTGGTACTATCATTATCTTTTGGCATTCGTGTTATGGACATATGTATTACTACGATCAAGATTCAATAAACCTTTCATTTTAAGTGCATGATCATCAATGATATTATCCAAATAAATAGAATAACAATTATTCTCTGAAATTGAATAACCGTCTTGCAATAAACACTATCAGATATAATGTTCATGCTTAACGCAAGCACCAAATAACAATTATTTAGGTTCATCACTAATCCTGAAGGTAGAGAGAGCGTGGCGATGGTGATCGCATCAACCTTGGAGACACTTCCAATGCACATCGTCACCTCGTTCTTAGCTAGCCCTCGTTCATTCCGAAGCTCCATGTTTCAAGTTGTAAGCAACTGAACAAGTATCAAATACCCAGGTGCTCCTACGAGTACTAGTAAGGTACATATGAATAACATGTATATCAAATATCTTTGTTGACATTGCCAGTCTTATTATCTGCCAGTTACTTTGGGGAAGTTCCGCTCCCTGTGACATTTCCCTTTGCAATGGGAGCACTAAGTCTCGGGTTTGGTTCAGCCTTGGGTTTCTTCGCGTGAGCGGCAACTGTTTTACCGTTCTTCTTGAAGTTCCCTTTTCTTTCCCTTGCCCTTCTTGAAACTAGTGGTCTTATTAACCATCAACACTTGATGCTCCCTTTTTTTTTGATTTCTACATCCGCAGATTGTAGCATCGCGAATAGCTTAAGGATCTTCTATCCCTTGCATGTTTATAGTTCATCACGAAGATCCAGTAGCTTAGTGATAGTGACTAGAGAACTCTATCAATCACCACTTTATTCGGAAGTCTAACTCCCACTTGATTCAAGTGTTTGAAGTACTCAGACATTCTGAGTACATGCTCACTAACGGAGCTGTTCTCCTCCATCTTGTAGCTATAGAACTTGTCGAAGGTGTCATACCTCTCGACCCGGGTGTGAGCTTGAAAAACAAATTTTCAGCTCATGGAACATCTCATATGCTCCGTGTTGCTCAAAACATATTTGGAGCTCCGGTTCTAAGCCGTAAAGTATGGCGCACTGAACTATCGAGTAGTCATCTTTTCTTGTCTGCCAAACGTTCATAACGTCCTCAGACGAATCCGTAGGGGTATTTCACTGAGCGGTGCATTAAGGACATAAGCCTTCTGTGCAGCAGTGAGGACAATCCTCAGATCACGGACCTAGTCCGCATAGTTGCTTCCATCAACTTTCAACTTCGCTTTCTCTAGGAACGCATTAAAATACAGGGGAGTAACAGCGTGGTCTATCATTCTACAACATAAACTTGCTAAGATTATTTAGACTATGTTCATGATAATTGAAGTTCAATTAATCAAATTACTTAAGAACTCCCACTTAGATTAACATCCCCCAAGTTGTCTAAGTGTAACATGATCCACATCAACTAAACCATGTCCGATCATCACGTGAGGTGGATTAGTTATCAATGGTGAACATCTTTCATGTTGATCATATCTACTATATGACTCATGTTCGACCTTTCAGTCTCTTGTGTTCCGAGGCCATATCTGTATATGCTAGGCTCGTCAAGTTTAAACCAAGTATTCTGCGTGTGTAAAACTGGCTTACACCCGTTGTATGCGAACGAAAGAATCCATCACACCCGATCATCACGTGGTGCTTAGAAGCGTCGAACGTTCGCAACGGTGCATACTAGGGGAGAACACTTATCTTGAAATTTAGTGAAGGGATCATCTTATAATGCTACCGTCGTCCTAAGCAAAATAAGATGCATAAAAGGATTAACATCACATGCAATTCAATATATATATGTGACATGATATGGCCATCAACGTCTTGTGCTTTTGATCTCCATCAGCATAGCACTGTCATGATCTCTATCGTCACCGGGTTGACACCTTGATCACCATCGTAGCGTCGTGACACCTTGATCTCCATCGTAGCGTCGTGGTCGTCTCGCCGACTATTGCTACTACTACTACTACTGCTAACTCATAGCGGTAAAGTAAAGCGATTACATAGCGTTGGCATTGCATACAATAAAGAGACAACCATAAGGCTCCTGCCGGTTTCCTGATAACTTACAAAACATGATCATCTCATACAACAACTTATATCACATCATGTCTTGACCATATCACATCACCAGCATACCCTGCAAAAACAAGTTAGACGTCCTCTACTTTGTTGTTGCAAGTTTTACGTGGCTGCTACGGGTTTGCAAGAACTGTTCTTACCTACGCAAAACCACAACGTGGTGTAGTGATTGCTTTTTGATCTTCTAAAAGAACCCTCTTCATTGAAACCGATTCAACTAAAGTGAGAGAGACAGACACCCGCCAGTCACCTTTATGCAACGAGTGCACGTAGCGGTGAAACCTGTCTCGCGTAAGCATACGCGTAATGTCGGTCCGGGCCGCTTCATCTCACAATACCGCCGAATCAAGTATCAACTAGTAACGGCAAGCAATATGTATACACCCACGCCCACAACTCACTTGTGTTCTACTCGTGCAAATCACATCTACGCATAGACCTGGCTCGGATGCCACTGTTGGGGAACGGAGCATGAATTTCAAAAAAATTCCTACGCTCACGCAAGATCTATCCATGGAGATGCATCGCTACGAAAGGGGAGAGTGTGTCTACGTACCCTCGTAGACCGTTAGCGGAAGCGTCTCACAACGCGGTTGATGTAGTCGAACAATCCTTCGAGCTCCACCGATCGAGTACCGAACGTACGGCACCTCCGAGTTCTACACACGTGTAGCTCGGTGACGATCCTCGCCTTCTTGATCCAGCAAGACGTCGAGGAAGTAGATGAGTTCCGTCAGCACGACGGCGTGGCGACGGTGACGGTGAAGTGATTCCGGCAGGGCTTCGCCTAAGCTCTCCGAAAATATGACCGAGGTGGAAAACGGAGATCGGGGCACCGCACACGGCTATGGGACAATTGTTGTACTTTGGGGTGCCCCCTTGCCCCCGTATATAAAGGATGAGAGGGAGGAGGCCAGCCCCCTAGGGGTGCGCCAAGTGTGGGGAGTCCTACTAGGACTCCTTAGTCCTAGTAGGATTCCACCTCCCATACGGAGTAGGAAAGGGGGAAGGGAGAGGGAAAGGAAAGAGGGGGCTGCGCCCCCTCCCCTAGTCCAATTCGGTTTGGTCAAGGGGGGGCGCGTGCCTCCTCACGTGGCCTGCCTCTCCTTTTCCCGTATGGCCCAATAAGGCCCATTACTTCTCCCGGTGAATTCCCGTAACTCCCCGGTACTCCGAAAAATACCCGAATCACTCGGAACCTTTCCGACGTCCGAATATAGCCTTCCAATATATATATCTTTACCTCTCGACCATTTCGAGACTCCTCGTCATGTCCGTGATCTCATCCGGGACTCCGAACAAACTTCGGCCACCAATCACATAACTCATATAATACTAAATCGTCATCGAACCTTAAGTGTGCGGACCCTACGGGTTCGGGAATGATGTAGACATGACCGAGACGACTCTCCGGTCAATAACCAACAGCGGAACCTGAATGCTCATATTGGTTCCTACATATTCCACGAAGATCTTTATCGGTGAACCTCATATGTCAACATACGTTGTTCCCTTTGTCTGGCGGTATGTTACTTGCCCGAGATTCGATCGTCGGTATCCAATACCTAGTTCAATCTCGTTACCGGCAAGTCTCTTTTACATGTTCCGTAATACATCATCTTGCAACTAACTCTTTAGTCACGGTGCTTGCAAGGCTTCTGTGATGCTGTATTACCGAGAGGGCCCAGAGATACCTCTCCGATAGTCGGAGTGACAAATCCCAATCTCGATCCATGCCAACTCAACAAACACTTTCGGAGATACCTGTAGTGCACCTTTATAATCACCCAGTAACGTTGTGACGTTTGATACACCCAAATTATTCCTACGGTATCCGGGAGTTGCATGATCTCATGGTCAGAGGAACGTGTATTTGACATAGTGAAAGCAATAGCAATAAACTGAACGATCATTCGCTATGCTAACGGTTGGGTCATGTCCATCACATCATTCTCCTAATGATGTGATCCCGTTATCAAATGACAACTCATGTCCATGGTCAGGAAACCTTGACCATCTTTTGATCAACGAGCTAGTCTAGTAGAGGCATACTAGGGACATAGTATTTGTCTATTATCCACACATGTATTTAGTTTCCGGTCAATACAATTCTAGCATGAATAATAAACCATTATCATGAACGGAGAAATATGATAATAAACACTTTATTAATTGCCTCTAGGGCATATTTCCAACACCGGGGGTCGCTCAAGTAATTCCACAAAGTGCTCTACAATTTTCGTAGGTATTATCTCCTTTGGTGGTGGGGGCGGTTTCGGTGCAAAATGGGACTTCACTTCGCAAACAACGACCCTTTTGGTTTCCTCATCAGTCATCTCGTAAGCTAACTTCTTTTTGGCAGGAGGCTCGTCATTAGCTTTCGTCTTTTTAGCTTTCTTCCGAATAGGACTAGTCGATGGAGCCATGGTCTTCCGCTTTTGGCCCTGCCGGGACATAGGGGTGGAGTCGGTTGACGCGGCGGAGATCGATATGGACTCGCGTTGGGATCCCACTCGAGGTGGGGTGGAGTCGGCTGACGCGGCCGAGATCGATATGGACTCGCGTTGCGCTCCCTCTCGACGTGGGGTGGACTTAGAGGTGTATAGCTACTCGGAGGAGTCGGTGGCTGATACTTGTGATCTGCGTTGGGTTTCCGTGAAGAGGAACGTGTAATTGAAGCACGAAGTGGGTAAGTATTTCTCTCAGTTATGAAACCATGGTTTATCGAACCAATAGGAATATCAATCCTCAACCGTCTTCAGCGGCTACACACAAAAGACCAAACAACATGCACCCAATGCGGGCAAGAGGGTTGTCAATCCCCTTGATCTCGTTATTTGCAAGCAAATGAGTTGTGTAGATAATTGTAAATTGCTAAATAAAATAAAAGGTAAATAAATGCCGCAAGGTAATAGTAGCGTTTGTAAATTTATAAGTGAATAGACCCGGGGGCCATAGTTTTCCCTAGCGGCATCTCTCATGTAGGCAGCATACGGTGGGTGACAAATTACTGTTGGGCAATTGATAGAAAAGCGGATAGTTATGCGATTTTCACGGCAATGATCATGTGTATATAGGCATCACATCCATAAACAAATAGGCTGACTCCTGCCTGCACCTATTACTATCACTCGACTTCAAGAGCGCTTCTATGCTTGCCTCTCTACGTATTAAGTTCATGACAAACAGAGTAATGCATGGAGAGCGATGACATGATGTAGACAAAGTAAACTCAAGCAATATGAATAAACCCCATCGTGTTATCCTCAGTGGAAACAACACAAAGACGCATCTTGTCCCCTACTTTGCCACTGGGATATAGAAACTCGTCAGGTTCAATCTACCACAACGCACCTCTCCCACTGAAGATAAATTAATCTACTTGGCCAAAGCACACCGATAGATCGGAAAGAATTACGAAGGTATAATGATCATGCAAGTAAGAATCTAAATATTCAGAGGTGACTCAAATACTTTTCATGAATAATCTGAATATAAACCCACAATTCATCGGATCCCAACAAACACACCGCACAATAGGATTACATCGGATAGATCAAAGCGAAGATGGAATGATCATTTTATTGAAGATCAAGAGATAGAGAGATTGCCATCTAGGTACTAGCTATGGAACCGTAGGTCTATGGTGAACTACTCACACATCATCATGAGGGCAGCAATGTTGATGAAGAGGCCCTCCGTGATCGATCCCCCCTCCGCCAGGGAGCCGGAATGGAACTCCAGATGGCCTCACGACGGAACAGAGACTTGCGGTGGCAGAAATAGGGTTTCGGGTCTGCCTCCAGGTTTTTCATGATATATGAGAATTTATAGGCCAGAGAACGAGGTCGGGAGAGCCACCAGGTGCGCCTTGTTGGCTTGTGGGGCCCTGGTGTGGCCCCCAGCCTTCTTCTGAATCTCTCAGGTCTTCTTTTGGTCCAGAAAAAATCATCAAAAAGTTTCGTGGCAATTGGACTTCGCTTGGTATTGTAAACCTGAGATGTGAAAAACATGCAGAAAACAACAACTGGCACTGGGCACTGGGTCAATAGCTTAGTGCGCAAAAATATTATAAATTGGTAAATAAAGACCCAAAAAGTATCCTAGAATGATAATATATCAGCATGGAACAATAAAAAATTCTAGATACGTTGGATACATATCAAGCATCCCCAAGCATAATTCCTGCTCATCCTCGAGTAGGTAAATGATAAAAATAGAATTTTTGATGTGACATAATATCTATTTTGTAATCTTATGCATGTATGCTCATTGAAAGACAATGAATTAACAAATATTAACATAGCAATACTTATAAGTATAAGAAACAAAATCATCCATCTTTCAAAGTATACGATCCTCAAAGAATGTTTGCCCCCCATTCACCTTATTATATTTGCAAGGCATGGCTTCATCTTCACCACATTAATACAAATGTCAAGCACCACGGTGTCCAAGTCAGGCAATTGGATCGTACTTTTCAATATGCATCAACTTTTTATTCTTCACGCAATACATGAGCGTGAGCCATTGGACATAGCATTTAGGTGGAATAGAATATGGTGGTAGATATCAAAAGGGTAAGAAGTGGATAAGATAGTCTCACATCAACTAGGCGTACCAACGGGCTATGGAGATTCCCATCGATAGATGTCAATGCAAGGAGTAGGGATTGCCATGCAAACGATGCACTAGAGCTATAAGTGTATGAAAGCTCAAATGAAGCTAAGTGGGGTGTGCATCCAACTTGCTTGCTCATGAAGACCTCGGGCATTTGAGGAAGCCCATCATAGTTTATAATAATGAAAAATTAATTCCCACTAGCTTATGAAAATGACATAACATGAGACTCTCTACACGAGGAACATGGTGGCACTTTGAGGCACAAGTGTGGTAAAGGATAGTAGCAAAGTCCCTTCTCTCATTTTCTCACATTTTTTATTCATAATGGTGGGCTCATTTGGCCTCCCCCATTTTTATTTCCTCACTGGGACAATGCTCTAACAATGATGATCATCACACTTATATTTACTCACAACTCGATATGAAGAACCGATATGAAGATATGACTCTATATGAATGCCTCTGGCAGTGTACCACGATGTGCAATGATCTAGCATGACACGTATCAAAAATATGATGAATGGTGGCTTTGCCACAAATACTATGTCAGCTCTATATGATCATGCAAAGCAATATGATGATGAATGAACTAGTCATGTGAAGTGACGATGGAACTTGCATGGCAATATATCTCGGAATGGCTATGGAAATGCCATGATAGGTAGGTATGGTGGCTGTTTTGAGGAAGATATAATGAGGCTTAAGTGCAACAGAGCGTATCATGTCACGGGGTTTGGATGCACCGGCGAAAGTTGCACCGATCCTCAAGGTGAGAACGGGCTATGCACGGTACCGAAGAGGCTAGCAAATATGAGGAGGTGAGATTGCGTATGTCCATGGTTTCACATTAGTCATAAATAACTCATATGCTTATTGCTAAGTTTTATTTGTTTTATGACAAATCAAAGTACTACTCGCATGCCCTGAGGGAAGAGGTTGGTAGGAGTTAACCATTGCGCGCTTCCGACCCGAAACAACACTAGGATTTCAAAGAGGAATAGAAATGCTAACACATCATCACCATGCCTCTTTAATTTTTAGACGAAGAAGAAGTTAACCTCTCTTAATATCGACACTTCTATGAATCAACAATTATGAACTCACACCTTTTTCATATTACCACATCAGTATCATTAACCCACAATTTCTCTATATGTGCCACATGATGGTTTTGATTATCACTCATTGAATACCTAATATTTTTGGACTAGTCTTATGACCCATGCAAATTAACGTCACTATTTATTAACTCTCAAACAAATATAAGTGAAGAGCGAGAGTGAAGTTATTTCTATAAAATCTACACGCCACCGTGCTCAAAAAGATATAAGTGAAGTACTAGAGCAACTGCTAAGCTCAAAAGATATAAATGAAGCACATAGAGTATTCTAACAAATTATGATGAAGGTGTGTCTCTTTTAAATATGTGTGTCCAGCAAAAAATGATTGTGGTAAACTGAAAGTAAAAAACAAACAAAAACAAACGACGCTCTAAGCAAAACTCATATCATGTGATGAATAAAAATATAGCTTCAAGTGACATACCGATGGATTGAGACGAAAGAGGGGATGCCTTCCGGGGCATCCCCAAGCTTAGAAGCTTGAGTCTTATTTAGAATATTACCTTTGTGTGCCTTGGTCATCCCCAAGCTTAGGCTCTTGCCGCTCCTTATTCCTTTGTCCATCGTGATAACACCCAAAACTTGAAAACTTCAATCACACAAAACTCAACAAAACTTCGTGAGATCCGTTAGTATAAGCAACATATTGAATACTTTAGGTACTGTTATAAATTGATTCTTATTTAATAATTTCATAATATTTACTGTATTCTAACTTCTTCATGGCTTATACTCTCCGATACAATCCATATCATAATCAAAACAAGCAACTATGCAAGCAAAAACAGAATCTGTCTAAAACAGAACAGTCTGTAGCAATCTGTAGAGAACCTATACTTATTTGACTCTCAAAATTCTGAAAAATTGGAAAAACCTCGAAAATTTCTATATAAATACTTTGTAAAAATTTCAGATCATTATCACTCTCCAGTAAAAAATGAAAATTTCTGTACTGGAGTCAAAAGTTTATGTTTTGTTTCAGCATCAATTCTACTCATCTTGTGAGTCATCCCAAAGGCTTTACTTGGCACAAACACTAATTTAAACATAAAAACATAATAATTGCAGAGGAAATAATCATGTTATGAAAAATAAACAGAAAGTAAAAAGCAAAAATCAAAAGATAACTATTGGGTTGCCTCCCAACAAGTGCTATTGTTTTATGCCCCTAGCTAGGCATAATGCATAGTTTCAAGTGTTGTCATCTTTGTCATCAAGCTCCTCAATAACACAACCATGGATAATAGGTACAATAGGAGTCTTGGGCATAGGATCTTTTATCATGTTTATAAAGTTGGGATGAACAATGATCATTTTTAAGTCTTCGTTTCTTTTGGTAGGAGGTGTAGTAATGCTCTTGGGAATGTATATGAACTTCGGGCTTTTGTTTCGAGAGGTACTAGCATTAGTGTTAGGACGTGTGAAAGCGGAACCTACTTTGTCGATGACCTCCTCGATTTTATCAATTCTATTGAAGCTTTGTTCTATCCTCTCATCAATAATAGCGTGTTTTTCCTTTAAGCTTTCAAAGTCATTCCTACCCGTGACCCCAATTGAGTGATATGATTATGAAGTTTTTTATCTAGCTCCTCAATTGGTTCATTCCTGATCAATTTCTTATCAATAGCATCAAGCCTTTGCATAACATGTTCCAAGGTCAAACTAGTTTCATTAACGATAACGGGTGGTTTCCGTACGAGATTTTC
The DNA here is from genome assembly GCA_039707655.1 of Elymus sibiricus. Lineage (NCBI taxonomy): Eukaryota > Viridiplantae > Streptophyta > Magnoliopsida > Poales > Poaceae > Elymus > Elymus sibiricus. The sequence goes on from CM077671.1 coordinate 443,196,902, forward strand.
AATTGGGTTATAAGCATCCAAGGTGTGACACATTAAGAAGTTCCCAACGGTGATGGTGTCAAGGACAAACCTATACCAAGTTGTCATACCAACATAAAAATTATGCAGCAAGGTGGTGGTGGATAATTTTTTAGTTGTTTTATTTTGAGCGAAGCAAATCCTATACCATGCATCTTTCAAACTTTCTCCTCCCCTTTGTTTAAAATTGACTACATCATTATTGGGAGTAACGCAAGCAAAAGAAGAACTAGCCATGACTTCAAACAACAAAACTAGTAACTAGCAAAGATAAATATTTTTGTATTTTTGATTTTTATGAGACAAACTAAATATAACAGAAAATAGAAAGATCAACAAGTGAATGAAAATTTATGTGAAGTTACTTGATAGTTGATGATGATATTCCTTTGGCAACGGCGCCAGAAATCCTTCCTGATACTTGTGATCTGCGTTGGGTTTTCCGTGAAGAGGAACGGGTAATTGCAGCAAAAAGTGGGTAAGTATTTCCCTCAGTTATGAAACCAAGGTTTATCGAACCAATAGGAATATCAATCCTCAACCGTCTTCAGCGGCTGCACACAAAAGACCAAACAACTTGCACCCAACGCGGGCTAGAGGGTTGTCAATCCCCTTGATCTCGTTATTTGCAAGCAAATGAGTTGTGTAGATAATTGTAGATAATTATACATTTCTAAATAAAATAAAAAGTAAATAATGGCAGCAAGGTAATAGTAGCGTTTGTAAATTTATAAGTGAATAGACCCGGGGGCCATAGTTTTCCCTAGCGGCATCTCTCATGTAGGCAGTATATGGTGGGTAACAAATTATTGTTGGGCAATTGATAGAAAAGCGGATAGTTATGCGATTTTCACAGCAATGATCATGGGTATATAGGCATCACATCCAAAAACAAATAGGCCGACTCATGCCCGCACCTATTACTATTACTCCACTTCAAGAGTGCTTCTATGCTTTCCTCTCTACGTATTAAGTTCATGACAAACAGAGTAATGCATGGAAAACGATGACATGATGTAGACAAATTATACTCAAGCAATATTAAACCCCATCGTGTTATCCTTAGTAGCAACAACACAAAGATGCATCTTGTCCCCTACTTTGTCACCGGGATATAGAAACTCGTCAGGTTGAACCTACCAAAATGCACCTCTCCCACTGAATATAAATCAATCTACTTGGCCAAAGCACACCGATAGATCAGAGAGGATTACGAAGCTATAATGATCATGCAAATAAGAATCTAAATATTCATAGGTGACTCAAATACTTTTCATGAATAATCTGAACATAAACCCATAATTCATTGGATCCCAACAAACACACCGCACAATAGGATTACATCGGATAGATCAAAGCGAAGATGCGATGATCATTGTATTGAAGATCAAGAGATAGAGAGATTGCCATCTAGGTACTAGCTATGTACCCGTAGGTCTGTGGTGAACTACTCACACATCATCATGAGGGCAGCAATGTTGATGAAGAGGCCCTCCGTGATCGATCCCCCTCCGGTAGGGTGTCGGAATGGAGCTCCAGATGGTATCGCGATGGAACAGAGACTTGCGGCGGCGGAAAAAGGGTTTCGGGACTGACTCCAGGGTTTTCATGATATATGAGAATTTATAGGCCAGAGAACGAGGTCGGGAGAGCCACCAGGGGGCCACAAGCCATCAGGGCGCGCCCTGTCGGCTTGTGGGGGCCCTGGTGTGGCCCCCCAACCTTCTTCTAAATCTCTCAGGTCTTCTTTTGGTCCAGAAAAAATCATCAAAAAGTTTCGTGGCAATTGGACTTCGCTTGGTATTGTAAACCTGAGATGTGAAAAACATGCAGAAAATAACAACTGGCACTGGGCACTGGGTCAATAGCTTAGTGCTCAAAAATATTATAAATTGGTAAATAAAGACCCAAAAAGTATCCTAGAATGATAATATATCAGCATGGAACAATCAAAAAATATAGATACGTTGGAGACGTATCAGCGGCCTTGGCGCCGAGTTTGGAAACACGATGCATTCCATTCTCCATATATTGACACCACGTACGACTTCTCCCAATGTCTGCTCCCCTTCACCTCCAGGAATGTCAAGCTCTAGTAACTCATATCGCGACAGAACTTCATCCACCCTAACTTAAGCATAGCCAGCTGGAATCAGATTGCCATGGATGGTTGCTTCAGGTGCATTTGGTAAAGCAACGCCGACCGCCACCTTCATGGATATGTTCTTCATTTTCTGGTGTAGCTCACAATCTGTCCTCTCTTTGATATCATCCACGGGGTAGCGAGCCAGCAGTGCATCATCCGCCCGGACCCCCGTGGAACCCACGCTGCTTTTCCGCATAGATGGGACAGTACTATCCAATGATGTATCTGCTTGCTTCTGTCGTGGAGATGCCCTTTGCTGGCTAATTGTGTCCAGTTGCTCCTGCTGCCGCTTTAACATGCAGTACAATTGCTCGTTCTTTCTTTCTACCCTCTGAATCCAGTCTGTATCCTGCTTCTATTTTTTGTGACGGCTTTTATAAGTGTCGTTCCACTCCGAAAACCCCTGAACCCACGGAACAACGCCTTTGCCTCGTGTTCGTCCTCCGTGTTCAGGATTCTTGAGGGTGCATGTAAGCTCGGCGTTCTCTCTCTCGAGCGTGAACAACCCCTTTCGAGCATCTTCTATTGCTTCAAGTAAAGCGTCTGAGGCTGTTTTAAGATCTGCCTTTGCAATAATCTGCCCTGTCGCTGGGTCCAACTTTCCCCCATCCGCATAAAACCAAGTCCTGGACCTCTCGGGCTAATCCTTTGTAGCTGGAATGACCCCTTCTGCAACCATCTTGGCCTCAGCTACTTCCCACTTAGGCATGGCTCTCTTTTAGCCACCTGTCCCCAGAACATGGTGATACTGCTTTTTCTCAGCATTTATCTTATTTTTTCTCGACCTTTCCAGAGCTTTAGCCGACTCCTTGTACTCCCCAAATGCGTCCCAGTGATCTTTTATCTTCTCTAGTGCTCCAGTGAATTCTGGAGCCTTCTTTTTTGACTTGATGTATTCACGGTATAATCTTTTCTTCCAGCTCTGGAATTGTGTAGCCATCTTCTTAAGAGCAAATTGCTTGACTTTCAACCGTTTTCTATCTTTGAAACCCTTTGGTAGGTTGAAATTTGACATGAGGGTATCCCAAAGCAAAAAAATTGATCTTTCGTCGACATAACTAATCTTCCTTTGGTTTATTCCATTCCCGAATGGTGATTGGGATTTGGTCCCTAACAATAACTCCGCATTGATGAACAAATTTACGGGCATTTTGTTCAGGAGTAATCCATTCGCCATCTTTTGCGACTTCATCGATGTTGAGCTTTATGTCATCGCCCAACTTTTTGGCCCGACCTCGTACCCTTCTAGAAGATTGGCTCGATTCGGAGGGCTAAAAGAACAAAGATTCGTTAATATATATATACCTCGCCGGACTTTGTTAATTGTCTAACATTTTCTACGCCATCATTGTTTGTTTGCCCTTCATCTCTTGGTTCTTGCTCAAGTCCCTCACCGGAGTCGTTCAGAAATTCTGAGCTGTCATGTTCATTCTCTTGGTTTTGGGAGGATGTCGGCGTCCTGGGAATGGGGGTACCCAGACCTGCCTACCTGCGGCCCAGGGCGTGGCCCACTTCGACAGCCAAGCATGGCCCATAACGGCCTCATTCAAGACAAGGCCCTCGCGGGAGCCCCGCGCTCGCGAGGAGGATGGCGCCAAGACCCTCGGAGGGAGGAAGCCTCCCCAGGTCGCCTCCCGAGGGGCGGAGATCCCTATGCAATGCTAAGCCTCGGGAGGCCGGGGGTGACACAAGCCAGGCCAGGCGGGCACCAGCACGTGCACATGAGACAGTTTCCTCTTTGGTACAAAGGAGGCAAAGACGTACGCGGGTTCCCAAAGCACCCCCCAAAGGTTTCCATTCCGGTGCAACGAGACCAAGACCACGAGCTCCGCAGGGCGGACGTCATCGCCGAGCCCACCTCTGCATCACCACCGGCTACTTTGCAGGCGAAGACCACCTTTCGTCAGGATAAGGTGTACTCCTTGTCCCCGTTCGAATTTGGCCGCTGTGGGATCCCTTCCCGCCATTGCGATAAGGGAAGAGGACCCGGCCACTATAAATAGAGGCTAGGCTGCTCCGTAGAGGGGGGGATGGAAGACCACCTGAGCACCTTCGCGAGGCAACTCACCATTGTACTAACTCTTCCAAAAACCTCCTCGTGAGGCAATCCACCAAAAGCAGGAGTAGGATTTTACGCTTCGCAGCGGCCCGAACCTGGGTAAATCCTCGTGTGCTAGTCGTCTTCCCCGCGATCGAGCAAGTCCATCGGGCAAGGTTGTCGAGCGTCGAGATTGGAGCCGAAGCTGTGTAGATCTTCGCATACGCCCCTGGGTTCGAACTTCTTTGGGTTTTACGGAGCCCGAAATCCGACATTTGGCGCGCCAGGTAGGGGGAGTGTCGGAATCCTTACACAAGCTTCACCTCACCTCCGCTTGCCATTTCCATGGCCAAGGGACACCGAGCCCGCGCCGAATGACGGGCTGCTCGGGTTGCTCGGGCGACGCCTGCAGACCTCGGCATCCCGCGTCGCCTTCTCCCCCATTGGCGGACGCCATCGCCAGCCCGGCCTTCGACAGACACCTGGGGCTGCCGCCCTCATCAACCGCGCAGCACTTCCTCGTTTCCCCGACCCTCCCCCGTGTCCGCGTCACGGCATCATCCTCCCGAGCCCGTCGTGACCCGGCGCACGGACGAGTCGTGCTCCTCGTGACCCGCGAACTGCAGCGTTTACACGCTGCTCGCGGTCGCTACAACAACTGGATATGTCGCGCGGCCGGGCACGCCGCCATAGCCGGCGGGGTCCAGGCGCTTCCCTACGGGGCGGGCCTGGGGGCTCGCGTCCATAGAGTCACTCAACCAACCGGCACAACGCTGAGGACGCGCGGATGCCCTTGGGGAGCGCGCTGCGACCCGCACCCGCTGGGGGTGAGGCCCAGTGAGTCAGGCACGCAGGAGTTAACCCCTGGCGCGGGTGAAGACCGGTGGGAGATGCTGGCCATGCGGGGTGGACGCCGCCTTGCGCCTCCCAGCGTGCCCGTCGTGTCCCGGGCGGACGCCCGGCGACTTGTCAACGCCCGCGCCCGGGGGCTTGAACAACTCCACAACGACCATGTTAACGAGCGTCCGGGCTGCGATGGGGGCAGCGCCGGCCACCACGACAACAGGAGGAGCATACGCGACCTCGCGAGCGGCTTTCGTCGGGGCTGGTATGCACGGCCTCAGGAGGGCGGCTGGCGGGGTCGGCCTCGCGAGGGTGCCTAGTGCTGGCAGCCTCGTGAGGCGCGCCCGCTGGTGGAGAGCTACCCTGAGCAGGCACCTGGGTCCGCGGACCGGGGGTCACTTGCCTGGAGACGGAGGGTGGAACACACACCCATGTCCCCAGGCCGGGTGACCCCAGCATGGAGACGGAGGGTGGAACATACGCCCATGTCCCCATGCCAGGTGCTTCCAACCTGGAGACGGAGGGTGGAACACACGCCCATGTCCCCAGGCCAGGTGCTTCCAACCTGGAGACGGAGGGTGGAACACACGCCCATGTCTCTAGGACGGGCGTCGCCTGCCCAGAGACAGAGGGTGGAACACACGCCCATGTTTCCGGGCCAGGCCTCGCCCGACCAGCGGCAGGGGATCGCGTACTCGCCCATGTCTCCGGGTCCGGCCCGGTCCGCCTGGGGACGGGGGATTGGGTACACGTGTGAGGCTCCCAGGCACCCCAGCGAGGCGCGCTGGGGCACCGCCTTGGGCATCGGCCACATGCGCGACGGAAGAGCCCTGCGCCGAGCCCCGCCCGCAGCGCAGGGGGCTACGGCGCTACTACAACGACGACATCCGTCCCCGGGCTTCGGAGTGCCCGAGGCCCTGTTCCGAGACGGGCCTTCCCTGCGGAGAGCGTGGGGGGCTCCCCTCGCGCTCGAGGGCCCGTCCGGAGCCAACCCCACTTCGCCGCATCACGCTTGGGAGCTGGAAGTGGGCTCCGTGCCCAAGAGGCATGGAGCTCCCAGCGCACCCTCAGGGTCTACCCGTGACACTCTCACGTAATAATGAGTGGGCTGTATACGCCCAGAGCCCCCCGAGGATGCGAAGGGGTTCCATCCCACACCCAAGTGGAAGCCCCATGCTCCGCACTGGCGGACAACACTGTCCTCCAATGACTATGCCCACGCAAGGTGGAAGCCCTACGCTCCGCGCTGGGGAGAAGACGAAGACGAAGATTAGCCTAGGTGCCGGACGCGGATGTTCTTTGCCCATTTTGTATTTGAATTTGCCGTCTTTTGGAATGAAGCTTGGAGTTCTTGCAGTTTTCTTCTGGAAAGAGGGGGTGTCATTCTTTTTGGTAACGATTTCCGTTTGGCATCTCGCTTTCTTTGGGAAGTTCGGCAGCTGCCGGCCCCTTCCTCTCCCGCGTGCGACCCATAAGTGGAAGCTGGACGCAGTGGACGCGCTACTGCGCACGCCCTGCCAAGGCCTAAACGCTCGGACGCTCGCGCGACACGATCAACCTGATCGGCTGGAATTTTTGGCAAAAAGGAGTACGATGCTATGCATCATGTCACACGGGAGTATCCTCAAGGGCCTCTCCAAAAATACATTCAAGTCGCCACAAGGCCACACTCATAACCCTAACAGGTGAACGAGAAGACTACTTATGGAAACATGCCGCCGTCGTTGCCCTCATCATCACCACCACCGCCGGGCTCGCGCTCCCCGGCTTCGGCATGGTCCTCCGGTTCATCAGAAGAAAACCCCGCTATCAAGTCCTCCACATGGTCCTCCACCCACTCGGCAAGGGCGCCTTGGATCAGTTCGGGCACGGGGGCGAGCACCGCCTCGAAGTCGAAGTGCGGATCGAGGTGAAGGAGATGGCTGAAGACGTGCGAGGCCGCCCGCGCAAGGAGGTCGCGGCACTTCTCCTCCACGAGCTCGCGGATCTTCTCCGCACCCCCCTCAAGGTGCTCCACGACCCTGGAAAAGAAGCCCAGGTACCCGGCATCGTCAGGAACGAGAGGGCTCGAGACGCTCTCGCCGCGGATGTTACTCAAGGCCCGGTGGGCCCACTTCTCGAGGGATTGGAACATCTTGGAGCGCGTGTACTGAAGGCCGCGGGCACGATCCGCCTCGTCCGAGGCCTTCTCCATGAGGGAAGTGACGCCCTTCACCTGCTTATAGAGAAAAGACAGCTCGGCCTCGGCAGCAGCCTGGGCATCCATCGCAGCTTTCTTGTGTCGCTCTGCCTGATCTAACCTTCTCCTGAGGTCATCGGCCTCGCTTTTCAGGTTGTCACGTCGCCTGCGGAAATGAGACTCCTGGAGCTTCAACTTCGCGTGATAATCTTGGAGGAGGGTGCGCCGAACCTCCACCACCTTGTCGCTGACCTCCTCCTGAACCTTCGCCTCACGGGCGGCGAGGGACACCTGGTGCTCCCTCACCTCCAGCCTTTCGCGCTCCAGGCTCAGCTCCAGCGCCTCCATCGTCAGCGCGTCTTCGGGTATGCGGAACCCCGCACCGCCGGCGGGCGACTCGATCATCACGTCGTCAAGTGTGGCCCTGCGTACTTGAATTTGCCTTTCAAGGACGGCATTGGAGCCTTGAAGCTCCTCCAAGCGTTTCTCCGATACCTTGCGTCGGCTGTCAGCGACTTGGGCCTCAGTAAGGGCGCGATCGCGGGCCTCAATCGCCGCGGCAAGGGACCCCTCAGCATCTACATGGGCGCGCTCGCATTGCAGACGGCCGAGGTTGACGACGACACCAAGACGGTGCCACTCTCACGCGAGACGTTGGCGCTCCGCCTCAAGGCGGGTGTCGGTGTCGGCGAGCTCAACCCCCAGGCGCCCCAACGAGTTCGCTGTTGTTTGGAGCAGACCACGCCGCGCGGCGCTTCGGTCACATGCGAGCGCGAGGGCCCAACCAGGATTTCCGCCTTTCCCTGGACCAGTAGGGAAGGCATGCGAGGGGCCGCATGACCCCGGTGCGCGCCCGGGGGCTGGGGGCTCCTCCCTTTTCTCCCCAGGCGGAAGCCGCGCCCCGCAGGGATCCGCGTCTTCGCTCGGGGAAGGCCCCTGGGCACGGCGCGACTGATTCCCAGGGAAGACTGCCAGCGGAGGACGTAGCCGCTCCCCCGCAAGCTGGAGGCCACGCATGATGAAGATCGCAAGAAACTCACACTCTGGACCTCGCGAGGGCCGCGCAAGCTCGGGTACGGGCGCCCTCCTGCACGAAATCCCATGGCTCGCGGAAGGCAGGGCCACGATGGGCCCGGTGGCCTCAGGAGGCGGTGGTGGCGTCGTATCTCTCCCTTCGTTGGGGGCGGGGGCTGCGGAACAGAGATTCAGAAGGGGCGTACCAGGGGAAGACTGAGGGGGCTCGGACACTTACTCATCCAAGGCGATCCACTTCCTTTTCATCGGCACCCACGGCGTCGAGCAGCAGCTGCTCCCGGGCCCCTTCCTCTTCCGGCGAGCATGGGGGCCCGGGGGCAACATGTCGGCATCTGACGCCGGGCATCCTGCAGCGGGGACGGCGGCCTCCAGCACCGGCAGGGCGTCCCCCGGGCAGGGCCGCGGCAACGGCCCGGGGAGTGGGCGACGTGGGACGCCCCACCTCGGCCAAAGGGGGAGTCACGGCTTCAGGACCCCCACGACCCAAGGCCCTCGCGGGGGGATCGCCCCGGGGACCCGCTCCCTCCGAAGGAAGAAACCCCCACTCATCGAAGCGCGGCATCTTCCGGGCAAGGGCTTCACCGTCCTTGCGGCTGTATAAGGGGAGGCCGTCCCGGGGAAGCTCATCCGGTTCCCCGCCGGCCAGGCGAGGGAGCAGCTCGCGCAGCGCGCTGGAAAGAAGAGAAGGAACCTGGAGCCTCATGGAGTCGTGAGGGCCTGCGAAAGTCCACATCGGGTGGGAATGGAGTTGAAGAGGAGCAATTCGCTAGCGGGAGAACTCCCGCACCACCGTCGCCATTGTCACGCCCGCCTTCTTCAGTTCCGCCAGCCTGACCAAAACCTGCGCAAGCCGCGGGTCGACAAGCTCCTCGTGTTCCCATCTGGGACTTGGCTCTGCAGGAACTGACGGGAGTTGGAGTAGGGGGCCGGCCCCAGCGGCATCGACGTACACCCACTGCCTTCGGAAGCCTTCTGTGTTCGGGGAGAGCCGGGCGTCGAGGGCCCCACTGGCCGTCGCATCGACTGCTCTCAGGGACACGCATCCTGAACAATGTCCCCTAGGGTTCAACTGGAGGGAGAAGAAGTGGCGAAGCAAGGCCACAGAGGGGGAGACACCGATGAAGGCCTCGCACAGGAACGCGAAAGCGGAAAGGAGGACGATGGAGCCGGGGTCAAGATGAAGCGCATGAACCTGATAATGCATGAGCACGACGGAAAAGAAGTCCGAGAACGGTGGCAGCAAGCCTGAGAGGAGGGCGTGGAGATGAAGAGGAATGCAGGTGGCCTCCAGCTCGGTCTGAGACCGCGAGCCCAGCCAGATCTTGGTCGCCCCCCCCCCCCCCCCGTTGGAGCCGGCGGCGACCGCCAGTCGGACCTTCTCCAACCCTTCAAGATTGACCACCAAGGATCGACCTAACGCGGGTTCCAGCGCCGACGAAGGTTCCAGCGCCTTCGGAGCCTCGCCCCCTCTCTTCTTGGGGGCCATGGCGAACGGCCAGGCCGGGGCGGACGCAATATTTGGCAGAGAAGGCGCGAGCCGCGGGAGAAGGGAGAATGGACAACAAGATTGATGGGGAACAGTGACAGCTCGGAGGCGTGCGCCAGGCTGTTTGTCAGCCAGGGCAGTTGCCGAGGCAGCATGAAGAAATGGAGGCGTCAGCGTCTCGAAGGGCGCCGCGTGTCAAGCCTGGCCCGCAGGCGGATAGGGCCCACGACGCTTCGGGCCGTTTTCTATGGCTTCGCCCAGAAGCCAACTTGATCGCGCCTTGGGCCCGGGGGCTACTATCGGCGTCCTGGGAACGGGGGTACCCAGACCTGCCTACCTGCGGCCCAGGGTGTGGCCCACTTCGACAGCCAAGCACGGCCCAGAACTGCCTCATTCAAGACAAGGCCCTCGTGGGAGCCCCGCGCTCGCAAGGAGGACAGCGCCAAGACCCTCGGAGGGAGGAGGCCTCCCCAGGTCGCCTCCCGAGGGGCGGAGATCCCTATGCAACGCTAAGCCTCGGGAGGCCGGGGGTGACGCAAGCCAGGCCAGGCGGGCACCAACGCGTGCACATGAGACAGTTTCCTCTTTGGTGCAAAGGAGGCAAAGACGTACGCGGGTTCCCAAAGCACCCTCCCAAAGGTTTCCATTCCAGTGCAACGAGACCAAGACCACGAGCTCCGCAGGGCGGACGTCATCGCCGAGCCCACCTCTGCATCACCACCGGCTACTTTGCAGGCGAAGACCACCTTTCGTCAGGATAAGGTGTACTCCTTGTCCCCCTTCGAATTTGGCCGCTGTGGGATCCCTTCCCGCCATTGCGATAAGGGAAGAGGACCCGGGCCACTATAAATAGAGGCTAGGCTGCTCCGTAGAGGCGGGGATGGAAGACCACCTGAGCACCTTCACGAGGCAACTCACCATTGTACTAACTCTTCAAAAAACCTCCTCGTGAGGTAATCCACCAAAAGCAGGAGTAGGGTTTTACGCTTCGCAGCGACCCGAACCTGGGTAAATCCTCGTGTGCTAGTCATCTTCCCCGCGATCGAGCAAGTCCGTCGGGCAAGGCTGTCGAGCGGTGAGCTTGGGGCCGAAGCTGTGTAGACCTTCGCACACACCCCTGGGTTCGAACTTCTTTGGGTTTTACGGATCCCGAAATCCGACAGAGGAGCGTATAATGTCGAAGATGTCATCTTCATGGTATCTGCCGCTATCATTCATAGCTTAACTAATCCAGAAGAAAGATAAAACAATTTAGTATTTAAATTAGAATGCATTGATTTAACATCCATCTATCTAACCAACATCCATTTAACATCCATCTATCTAACATTTCTATTCATCCATCATTCTAACATACATCAATATAACCATTACACACACAGCCAGAGTACCGGTGTATGTCTTTCCTCGGACTACGTCAACATTTCACATTATCCAGTCAGATTCCTCCTCCCTAACCAAGTGCCTACGTCAAAGCACCCAAGGGAGGCCTCTAATCTCTTTTTTCTTTACCTCGTCTCAAATGAATTTATGTCTCTCTACTAAGCAAACAAAAATTGTTTACAATGGTCATGAAAAAATAACACAATAAATTTTGTAAATTTTGCCGAGTGAAAAAAATTTAGGTCATCACATCACATACAATATTGACACTTAAATTTTTTAGCAAGATCATCATGATCAAGTAACCACTCATCATAATCTTAATTTTAGTCATCACATCACATAAAGCATTGACACTTCAAATTAGGAAAAAAATCATAGTGCTAATAACAATCCATTCATACATATACATAGCTTTCTTCAATCATCATCCCACTAATTATTTCTCTGAACATGCATGAGTAATGCTAATTATATTCTAGTTATCATGCACACATCTCAACTCTCTACACATGCCACCTCATATATCACACGAATTATGTTTCTGCACCTCTACACAATATTTCCATCATCCAAACAATAACTTTGCCATGTGAAAAATTAAATAAATCCGTGGTCCATGATAACCCACAAGTATAGGGGATCACAACAGTTTTCAAGGGTAGATTATTCAACCCAAATTTATAGATTCGACACAAGGGGAGCCAAAGAATATTTGCGAGTATTAGCAGTTGAGTGATAGCAATGGTTTTGTAGCAAGTGTAACAGTAGCAGTAGCAATAGTAACTTAGCAAGAAATTTTTGTGGAAAATTCGTAGGCACTGGATCGGTGAATTCGTTGGATGATATTCATCATATAACAGTCATAACCTAGGGCGACACAGAACTAGTTCCAGTTCATAAATATAATGTAGGCATGTATTCCGTTAATAGTCATACGTGCTTATGGAAAAGAACTTGCATGACATCTTTTATCCTACCCTCCCGTGGCAGTGGGGTCCATAAGGAAACTAAGGGATATTGAGGCCTCCTTTTAATAGAGAACCGGAACAAAGCATTAACACATAGTGAATACATGAACTCCTCAAACTACGGTCATCACCGAAAAGTATCCCAACTATTGTCACTATGGGGTTTACGGATCATAACACATAGCAGGTGCGTATGACTAGCAAGATCGGATCAAGATTGGATCTGAAATCATGGCACTCGGGCCCTAGTGACAAGCATTAAGCTTGGCAAAATCATAGCAACATCAATCTCAGAACATAGTGGATACTAGGGATCTAGCCCTAACAAAACTAACTCGATTACATGATGAATCTCATCCAACACCTCACCGACCAGCGAGCCTACGAAGGAATTACTCACTCCCGGTGGGGAGCATCATGGAATTGGCGATGAAGGAGGGTTGGTGATGACGAAGACCGAAGATTCCCCTCTTCGGAGCCCCAAACGGGCTCCAGATCTGGCCTCCTGACGAAGAACAGGAGGTGGCGGCGGCTCCGTCTCGTAAAATGCGATAAAACTTCCTCTCCTATTTTCTTCTCCAAAAATAGGAATTTATAGTGCTAGAATTAGGGTCAGGGGGGCCACGAGGTGACCACAACCCACCAGGGCGTGCCTGGGGGGGGGCGCGCCCTGGTGTATCGTGCCCAACCAAGGCACCCCCTCCGGCGGTTCTTGGATCCAGTATTTTTTATTTATTGAAAAATAAATCTCTAAAAAGTTCCGTCCAATTCCAAGAACTTTTATTTCTGCACAATAAACAACACCATGGTAGTTCTACTGAAAACAGCGTCAGTCCGGGTTAGTTTCATTCAAATCATGGAAATTAGAGTCCAAAACAAGAGCAAAAGTGTTAGGGAAAGTACATACAACGGAGACGTATCAACTCCCCCAAGCTTAACCCATTGCTTGTCCTCAAGCAATTCAGTTGACAAACTGAAAGTGAAAAAGAAAAACTTCTACGAACTCTTTTGTTCTTGTTTACATACATATGCTTAAGTAGCACCCAGGTTTTCAGCAACGATCATGACTAACCATGTCAACAATAACTCTTAGAAATTATATTAACTCATATGAAAGGCATAATCAACTAGAGAGCAATAATAAAATATCTCAAGTGCCAACACTTTGTCAAAACGGTCATGATATAATATGACAACAGTGGTATCTCGCTAGCCCTTTCTGAGACCGTAAAACATAAATGCAGAGCACCTCCAAAGTTCATGCAGCGACTTAACATTGTAATTCATGGTAGAAAAGATCTAGTCATGCAGTATCCAACATTAACTATACACAATGCATGACAATGACGATAGTGCTCTCAGATCTGGCGCTTATTTGAGAAGGTGATGACTCAACATAAAAGTAAATAGATAGTCCCTTTGCAGAAGGAAGCAGGGATTTGCAGAGGTGCCAAAGCTCAAAGCTTAGATAAGAGATAAATATAATTTTGGGAGGTACACCCTTCCTGTCAACGTTACGACCAAGAGTTATCTATATCTTCCATGCAAAAAACATTAGTGGCGGTTCCCAAGCAGTAAAAGTAAAGGTTTATTCCCCCTCCACCAACAAACACACTCCACGGCTAGCCGAATCCATGGGTACCATCCATACCAACAACATTCCTGGGGTATTTTTGTTTAATATTTGCAATTTTTGATTTCGGGACTGGGAATCCCTATTACCGCCCCTCTCGTGCAAGGACGAGTGAATAAACACTCATCATGAGAATAAACCGCTTAACATGGAAGATACTGACCGTCCCCTGTTACTCCATGAGCGGTCCAGGCACACAAAACAGATGTTCATTTGAAATTTTAGAGGTGGCACATGCAAATTTACTTGGAATGGCAGGGTAATACCGCATATAGATAGATATAGTGGACTCATTTGGAATATCTTTGGTTTAAGGATTTTGACGCACAAGCAGTATTCCCGCTTAGTACAGGCGAAGGCTAGCAAATAGGTTGAGAAGTGGCCAACTAGAGAGCGAAAACGGTCATGGACATGCATTATGAATAATAAACATTGAATACTAGCATGAGTAGGATATGGACACCATGAACATAAATATCGTAGAGGCTATGTCGGTTTTGATTCAACTACATGCGTGAACATGTGCCAAGTCAAGCCACTTGAAACATTCAGAGGAGGATACCATATCATCATACTACATCACAACCATTTTCATGCATGTTGACATCCAAGATAAATCATTATCCACTCCTAGCTACTTAAGCATGGCATGAGCAACTATAATCTCTAATTTTCATTGCAAACATGTTTGATCATAATATGCTGAATCATGGTTACTAGGTTAAACATATTTACAAAAACAAAAACAAGTTGAGTTCATACCAGCTTCTCTCTGCCACAGTCACTTCGTCAAATATCGTCATTATTGCCTTTCACTTGCACGACCGAATTATATTAAGATTAATAACAGTGCAAGAGTACCGTGGACTAAGCTGGAATCTGCAAACATTTTATTCAAAAGGAGAAGACAAAGTAATTTGGGCTATTTGCAAAATCAATAGTTGTGCATATGAGAGCCACTCAGCATTTTCATCGTGGTCTTCTCCTTGGTATGACTCAATTAAAAGGAAAAGAATTTCAGAGAAACACACTAAAATATATTTTTAGCGTTTTTGGTTTTTCTTAAAGAAAGCAAATCAAAGAAGGAAAAACAAAGACGAGAAAAACTATTTACACGGAAACACTCCCAACAAGTAAAATAAGAAACGAGAAATCTTTTTGGATTTTCTTTTGGTACTACAATTAATTTAACCGAGAAAGAAAAACCGAAAAGAAGCAAGACATATTTTTGGATTTTCTCAAAGCTTTTCAAACACGCAAGAAGAAAGCAAGAAAATAAATCTAGCAAGGGTAATACAATGAAAAAGTGTAGACACCGACAACTGGAATGAAATGTGTAAACATGAATATAATGTTGGTGGAAATACGTACTCCCCCAAGCTTAGGCTTTTGGCCTAGCTTGGCAATCACCATCCGCGGTCTAGAATATACATAATAGTCTGAATGATAGCCCACCGAGGATCTTGGTACAGCCTCCTCAGCCCATCTGGCAATTTCGACCTCCGCATTGTACGCGCGGGCCTCGATCTCAAGAACGTAGTATGTTCCCTTACTATGATAATCAAAGGGAGCAGGAGCAGGCAAGACAACAGGTACAATGGGATCTTTATTGAACCTCAAGTTGTAAGTATAATTAGTGATTGTGCCCTTAAGGAACTTACGACGTTTCATGGTCTCAAAGTCTAAGTACTGAGTAGGTAACATGGGATCGTTAGGCCAAGAGGATACATTTAGCTTTTTAGCTACACGGGAGGCATAGATCCCACCATAAAAGTGACGACTAGCAGCGTTGTGTTGCAATCTCCGTGCAACGATTGCTCCAAGATTATAATGTTTAGTTCCTGTTATAGTAGTGTGTATAAGACTCAAATAAGGGGCACACAGTGTGCTGCAATCTTGCTTGCCTACGATGCATTTGCCATTAAAGAGTGCAAAGTAGTGTATAGATGGAAAATTGATACTTTTTATTCTACCTTGTGTCACTCCTCTATCTTCACCGTAGCAAAGATTAATCAAAAATGACTCATACTCAGATTTTGGTGGTTCATCTAGCGAACCCCAATATGGAATTTTGCACGCTTCACAGAACACATCTAAAGGCATGGTAAAGGGATGGTCATAAAGGTTAAATGAAACTCTAGACTCACGAGGAAAATATTTAAATTTCTCTGTGAATGTTTTTGTGAGGTCAAGATGTTGAATGCACTCATCTGCGATGAAGGGGGCAAGTTCTGTGTTGTGGATAAATTGATCGAATTCCTCCTTGATACCCGGACCTACCATGAATTCGTTACATGGCCATAAGCATGATTTGGTAGCGGCATCCCGCATCGAGCTTGCACTTGGCTCAACATAAGACCGTCGTATTGAGCCACTACTCGATGATGCCTCCGAGGACTTTCTCCTCGTGGAACTCCATCCAAGGAAATTCATCTTATTCGCGTACAAATTTCTGAAAAAAAATTGGGTCCCAAAATTTTTGTCAACAAAACTTCGTAAGATTAATAGCAACTACTCATAAGGATGCCTAGAGGCCATATTAAGCATTCAAACTACTTACAACTCTAAGAATTCAACATGCAAGCCCATCTACAGCAACACCAAGAGAAGCAAATTATTCTAAAAATAAACCACCGAACCAAAAACTAATTGGAGCAATGGAGGAGTCACATACCAAGTAGCAATCCCCTAAAATAGTTTTGGAAGAGGAGCTTCGAGCAAAGAGATCGAAATCCACGGGTTTGAGAGCAAGAACACGAGACAGAGAGAGAGAGAGAGAGAGAGAGAGCTATGGTGATTTTTTTGGAGGTAGGAGATGGAATGGGCTAAAGGGATAAGCGAGGGGACCACAACCCACCAGGGCGCGCCTGGGATTGGTGGCGCGCCCTGGTGTCTTGTGGACACCAAGTGCACCCCCCCCCTCTGATGTTATTTGCACCAGAAATTTAGAAATATTCTGAAAAAAATCGTGTTAAATTTTCAGGACATTCTGAGAACTTTTATTTTTGGGTCATTTTTATTGCACGGAGAAATCAGAAAACAGGATAAACATAGCATTTTATTTTATATGACTAAGAAGAATAGAAAACAAAAGGTGGGAGCAGAAGGTTGTGTCTACTAGATTCATGAACTTCATACCTCTCAAAAATGATCCATTAATAAGGTTGATCAAGTCTTATTAACAACCACTTTCGATTAGCATGAAACCGAAGAACTTTTGTAAAACACTAAGTTACCTCAACGGGGATATGCATATCCCCAACAATAAGTACGTCATATTTATTTTTGGCAGTAGGTAGAGGTAGTTGAAAACTTCCAATATTGAGTGTTGGAGATTTGTGAATAGCATTTATACCATTCACTTGGAATTGTTTCTTCGGAAAGTGCACCATATGCTCATTACCATTCATATGAAAAGTGACTTTGCTTTTATTGCGATCAATAACAGCCCCTGCAGTATTCAAAAAGGGTCTACCAAGGATAATTGACATGTTGTCATCCTCGGGCATCACAAGAATAACAAAGTTTGTTAAGATAGTAACATTGTCAACAACAACGGGAACATCCTCACAAATACCGATAGGTATGGCAGTTGATTTGTCAGCCATTTGCAATGATATTATAGTAGGTGTGAGTTTATTCAAATCAAGTCTTTTATATAAAGAGAAAGGCATAACACTAACACAAGCTCCCAAATCACAGAAAGCAATTTTGACATAATTTCTTTTAATGGAGCAAGGTATAGTTGGTATTCCAGGATCTCCAAGTTTTTTAGGTACTCCATCCTTAAAAGAATAATTAGCAAGCTTGGTGGAGATCTCAGCTTCATGTATCTTTCCTTTATTAGTGATGATGTCTTTCATGTATTTTGCATAAGGGGCCATCTTTAAGATATCAGTTAAGCGGGTACGCAAAAAGACTAGCCTAATCATTTCAGCAAAGCGTTCAAATTCTTCACCATACTTTTTCTTAGATGGTTTAGGTGGAAAACGCATGGGTTTCTGAACCCATGGCTCTCTTTCTCTACCATGCTTTCTTGCCACAAAGTCTCTATTATCATATCGTTTATTTTTAGGTTGTGGGTTATCAAGATCAACAGCAGGTTCTACTTCAACATCATTATCTGGTTCTTTATCATTGTTCAGTTGATTATCTTCATGAACATCATCATTATCATTTTCATTATCACTAGGTGAATGTTCATTACCAGATTGAGTTTCAGCATCAGAAATAGAGACATCATTATTATCAGGAGGTTTTTCGATCTCAGGTTCACTAGAGGTATGCAGAGTCCAATCATTTTTCTTTTTCTTCTTCTTTTTAGAAGGAATAGGTGCATCAATATTAATTTTTTGAGAGTCTTGTTCAATTCTTTTAGGATGACCTTCAGGATAAACAGGTTCTTGGGTCATTTTACCTCCTCTAGTCACTACTCTAATAGCATGATCATTCATATTATTATTCACTTCATTAAGCAATTCTCTTTTAGATTTAGTAACTTGTTCTAACTGGGTTTGAACCATAGGGGCATGTTTTCCTAGACCTCTAACATCATTACTGATTCTAAATAACAAGTCACTCAAGCGAGCAATCATATCAGAATTATATTTCAATTGTTTTAGAACATTTGCATTGAAGTGATCTTGTTTCCTAATGTAGTTGTCAAACTCACATAAGCATTGACTATGATGTTTATTGTAAGGGATATCACCTTACTTCAAACTTTAATAAAGAATTTACCTCTACCACCTGTTGAGGTGGTGGTGTGTCAATGCCATGTATTTCTTCAATAGGTGGTAGATTCCTAACATCCTCGGCTTTAATACCTTTTTCCTTCATACATTTCTTTGCCCCCTGCATATCTACAGGACTGAGAAATAAGATACCCCTCTTCTTCGGAGTGGGTTTAGGTGGTGGTTCAGGGAGAGTCCAATCATCATAATTCTTCAATATATTATTCAATAGTTCCTCGGCTTGTTCAACAGTTCGTTCCCTAAAAACACTACTAGCACAACTATCTTGGAAGTCCCTAGAAGCATCAGTTAGTCCATTATAGAAGATATCATGTATTTCATTTTTCTTAAGAGGGTGACCAGGCAAAGCATTAATCAATTGGAGAAGCCTCCCCCAAGCTTGTGGGAGACTCTTTTCTTCAATTTGCACAAAGTTAAATATTTCCTGTAAGGCAGCTTGTTTCTTATGAGCAGGAAAATATTTTTCAGAGAAGTAGTAAATCATATCCTGGGGACTACGCACACAACTAGGAGCAAGAGTATTGTACCATATCTTAGCATCACCCTTTAATGAGAATGGAAATAATTTGAGAATATAGTAATAGTGAATCTTCTCATCATGAGTAAAAAGGGTGGCTATATCATTCAACTTAGTAAGATGTGCCACTACAATTTTAGTTTCATAGCCATGAAAAGGATCAGATTCAACCAAAGTAATTAACTCTGGGTTGACAGAGAATTCATAATCTTATCGGTAACAAAGATAGGTGAAGTAGCAAACTTAGGATCACATTTCATTCTAGCATTCAAAGTCTTTTCTTTATACTTGCATAATAATTTCTTAAGATCATCTCTATCCTTACAAGCAAGGATTTCTCTAGCTACTTCTCCATCCATAACATAACCCTCAGGTATCTTAGGCAATTCAAATCTAGGAGAGCTAGGTCTAGAAGGTGTTCCATAGTTCTTAGTTTCAAAGACTTCGTCAGTTTCAGTAACCTCATCAGTTTCAGTAATTTCATTCTCTTTAGCTCTAGCAATTTTTCATCAAGAAATTCACCTAGTGGCACATTATCATTAGGCATGGTACTAGCATCATCATAAGCATCATTCATAGCAGAAGTAGCATCATCAATAACTTGCGACATATCAGGATCAATAGCATGTGGTGGTGTTACAAGTTTACTCATAACCGAAGGTGAATCAAGTACAGAGCTAGATGGCAGCTCCTTACCTCCCCTCGTCTTAGTCGGAAAAATCTTGGTTCTTGTAGCCTTCAGATTCTTCATAGTGATCAATTGACATAAATCCCAAGTGACTCAACAAATATAGCTATGCTCCCCGGCAACGGTGCCAGAAAAAGGTCTTGATAACCCACAAGTATAGGGGATCGCAACAGTTTTCAAGGGTAGAGTATTCAACCCAAATTTATAGATTCGACACAAGGGGAGCCAAAGAATATTTGCGAGTATTAGCAGTTGAGTTGTCAATTGAACCACACCTGGATATTAAATATCTGCAGCAGAATGATCAGTAGCACAGTAATATGATAGTTTTGATAGCAGTGGTAACTGTAGTAGTAACGGTAACAATGATAGCAATGGTTTTGTAGCAAGTGTAACAGTAGCGGTAGCAATAGTAACTTAGCAAGAAAAATATGTGGAAAACTCGTAGGCACTGGATCGGTGAATTCGTTGGATGATATTCATCATATAACAGTCATAACCTAGGGCGACACAGAACTAGCTCCAGTTCATAAATATAATGTAGGCATGTATTCCGTAAATAGTCATATGTGCTTATGGAAAAGAACTTGCATGACATCTTTTGTCCTACCCTCCCGTGGCAGCGGGGTCCATAAGGAAACTAAGGGATATTGAGGCCTCCTTTTAATAGAGAACCGGAACAAAGCATTAACACATAGTGAATACATGAACTCCTCAAACTACGGTCATCACCGGAAAGTATCCCAACTATTGTCACTTTGGGGTTTACGGATCATAACACATAACAGGTGCATATGACTAGCAAGATCGGATCAAGAACATAGATATAATGGTGAAAACATAAACGGTTCAGATCTGAAATCATGGCACTCGGGCCCTAGTGACACGCATTAAACATGGCAAAGTCATAGCAACATCAATCTCAGAACATAGTGGATACTAGGGATCAAGCCCTAACAAAACTAACTCGATTACATGACGAATCTCATCCAACTCCTCACCGACTAGCGAGCCTATGAAGGAATTACTCACTCCCGATGGGGAGCATCATGGAATTGGTGATGAAGGAGGGTTGGTGATGACGAAGACCGAAGATTCCCCTCTCCGGAGCCCCAAACGGGCTCCAAATCTGGCCTCCCGATGAAGAACAGGAGGTGGCGGTGGCTCCGTCTCGTGAAACACGATAAAACTTCCTCTCCTATTTTTTCCTCCAAAAATAGGAATTTATAATGTTGGAATTAGGGTCAGGGGGGTCACGAGGTGACGACAACCCACCAGGGCGTGCCTGGGGGGGTGGCGCGCCCTGGTGTATCGTGCCCAACCAGGGCACCCCCTCCGGTGGTTCTTGGCTCCAGTATTTTTTATTTATTGTAAAGTAAATCTCCATAAAATTTTGTCCAATTCCGAGAACTTTTATTTTTGCACAAAAAACAACACCATGGTAGTTTAGCTGAAAACCGAATCAGTCTGGGTTAGTTTCATTCAAATCATGCAAATTAGAGTCCAAAACAAGAGCAAAAGCATTAGGAAAAGTAGATATGACGGAGACGTATCAACTCCCCCTAGCTTAACTTATTGCTTGTCCTCAAGCAATTCAGCTGGCAAACTGAAAGTGAAAAAGAAAAACTTTTATGAACTCTTTTGTTCTTGTTTACATACATATGCTTAAGTAGCACCCGGGTTTTCAGCAAGGATCATGACTAACCATGTCAACAATAACTCTTAGAAATTATATTAACTCGTATCAAAGGCATAATCAACTAGAGAGCAATAATAAAATATCTCAAGTGGCAACACTTTGTCAAAACGGTCATGATATAATATGACAACAATGGTATCTCGCTAGCCCTTTCTGAGACCGCAAAACATAAATGCAGAGCACCTCCAAAGTTCAAACAGCGACTAAATATTGTAATTCATGGTAGAAAAGATCCAGTCATGCTGCATCCAACATTAACTATACACAATGCATGCGAATGACAATAGTGCTCTCAGATCTGGCGCTTATTTGAGAAGGTGATGACTCAACATAAAAATAAATAGATAGTCCCTTCGCAGAAGGAAGCAGGGATTTGCAGAGGTGCCAGAGCTCAAAGCTTAGATTAGAGATAAATATAATTTTGCGAGGTACACCCTTCCTGTCAATGTTACAACCAAGAGTTATCAATATCTTCCATGCTAAGCACATTAGCGGCGGTTCCCAAGCGGTAAAAGTAAAGGTTTACTCCCCCTCCACCAACAAACACACTCCACGGATAGAAGAATCCACGGGTACCGTCCATACTGACAACATTCATGGGGGAGTTTTGTTTAATTATTTGCAATTTTTTATTTCGGGACTGGGAATCCCTATTAGCGCCCCTCTCGTGCAAGGACGAGTGAATAACCACTCATCATGAGAATAACCCGCTTAACATGGAAGATGCTTACCGCCCCCTGTCGCTCCATGAGCGGTCCAGACACACAAAACAGATGTTCATTTCAAATTTTAGCGGTGGCACATGCAAATTTACTTAGAACGGTAGGGTAATACCGCATATAGGTAGATATAGTGGACTCATATGGAATAACTTTGGTTTAAGAATTTTGAAACACAAGCAGAATTCCCGCTTAGTACAGGCGAAGGCTAGCAAATAGGTTGAGAAGCGGCCAACTAGAGAGCGAAAACGGTCATGAACATTCATTATGAATAATAAACATTGAGTACTAGCATGAGTAGGATATGGACACCATGAACATAAATATCGTAGAGGCTATGTTGGTTTTGATTCAACTACATGCATGAACATGTGCCAAGTCAAGCCACTTGAAACATTCAGAGGAGGATACCATATCATCATACTACATCACAACCATTTTATTGCATGTTGACATCCAAGATAAATCATTATCCACTCCTAGCTACTTAAGCATGGCATGAGCAACTGTAATCTCTAATTGTCATTGCAAACATGTTTGATCATAATATGCCGAATCATGGATACTAGGTTAAACATATTTACAAAAACAAAAACAAGTTGAGTTCATACCCGCTTCTCTCTGCCACAGTCACTTCGTCAAATATCGTCATTATTGCCTTTCACTAGCACGACCGAATGATATAAAGATTAATAACAGTGCAAGAGTACCGTGGACTAAGCTGGAATCTGCAAACATTTTATTCAAAAGGAGAAGACAAAGTAATTTGGGCTCTTTGTTAAATCAATAGTAGTGCATATGAGAGCCACTCAACATTTTCATCATGGTCTTCTCCTTGGTACGACTCAATTAAAAGGAAAAGAATTTGAGAGAAACACACTGAAATATTTTTTTAGAGTTTTTGGTTTTTCTTAAAGAAAGCAAATCAAAAAAGGAAAAATAAAGACGAGAAAAACTATTTACACGGGAAAACTCCCAACAAGTAAAAGAAGAAACGAGAAATCTTTTTGGGTTTTCTTTTGATAATACAATTAATTTAACCTAGAAAGAAAAACCGAAAAGAAGCAAGAAATATTTTTGGATTTTCTCAAAGTTTATCAAACACGCAAGAAGAAAGCAAGAAAATAAATCTAGCAAGGATAATACAATGAAAAAGTGTAGACACCGACAACTGGAATGAAATGTGTAAACACGAATATAATGTCGGTGGAAATATGTACTCCCCCAAGCTTAGGCTTTTGGCCTAGCTTAGCAATCACCATCTACGGCCTGGATAATAGTTTGAATGATAGCCCACCGAGGCTCTTGGTGCAGCCTCTTCAGCCCATCTGGCAGCTTCGACCTCCGCATTGTATGCGCGGGCCTCGCTCTCAAGAACGTAGTATCTTCCCTTACTATGATAATCAAAGAGAGCAGGAGCAGGCAAGACAACAGGTACAATGGGATCTTTATTGAACCTCAAGTTGTAAGTATAATTAGTGAATGTGCCCTTAAGTAACTTATGACGTTTCATGGCCTCAAAGTCTAAGTACTGAGTAGGTAAAATGGGATCGTTAGGCCAAGGTGATACATTTAGCTTCTTAGCTACACGGGAGGCATAGATCCAACCATAAAAGTGACCACTAGCAGTGTTGTGTTGCAATCTCCGTGCAACGATTGCTCCAAGATTATAACGTTTAGTTCCTGTTATAGCAATGTGTATAAGACTCAAATCTGGGGCACACAGTGTGCTGCAATCTTGCTTGCCTACGATGCATTTGCCATTAAAGAGTGCAAAGTAGTGTATAGATGGAAAATGGATGCTTTTTATTCTACCTTGTGTCACTCCTCTATCTTCACCATAGCAAAGATTAATCAAAAATGACTCATACTCAGATTTTGGTGGTTCGTCTAGCGAACCCCAATATGGAATTTTGCACGCTTCACAGAACACATCTAAAGGCATGGTAAAGGGATGGCCATAAAGGTTAAATGAAACTCTAGACTCACGAGGAAAATATTTAAATTTCTTTGTGAATGTTTTTGTGAGGTCGAGCTGTTGAATGCACTCATCTCCGATGAAGGGGGCAAGTTCTGCGTTGTGGATAAATTGATCGAATTCCTCCTTGATACCCGGACCAACCATGAATTCGTTACATGGCCATAAGCATGATTTGGTAGCGGCATCCCGCATCGAGCTTGCACTTGGCTCAACATAAGACCGTCATATTCAGCCACTACTCGATGATGCCTCCGAGGACTTTCTCCTTGAGGAACTCCTTCCAAGGAAATTCATCTTATTCGCGTACAAATTTCTGAAAAAAAATTGGGTCCCAAAATTTTTGTCAACAAAACTTCATAAGATTAATAGCAACTACTCATAAGGATGCCTAGAGGCCATATTAAGCATTCAAACTACTTAGAACTCTAAGAATTCAACATGCAAACCCATCTACAGCAACACCAAGAGTAGCTAATTATTCTAAAAATAAACCACTGGACCAAAAACTAATTGGGGCAATGGAGGAGTCACATACCAAGTAGCAATCCCCTAGAACAATTTCGAAAATGGAGCTTCGAGCAAAGAGATCGAAATCCGTGGGTTTGTGAGCAAGAACACGAGAGATAGAGAGAGCTATGATGATTTTTTTCTGGAGGTAGGAGATGGAATGGGCTAAAGGGATAAGTGAGGGGACCCACATGGGGACCACAACCCACCAGGGCACGCCTGGGGTTGGTGGCGCGCCCTGGTGTCTTGTGGAAACCAGGTGCACCCCCCTCTGATGTTATTTGCACTAGAAATTCAGAAATATTCAGAAAAAATCGTGTTAAATTTTTAGGACATTCTGAGAACTTTTATTTTTGGGTCATTTTTATTGCAAGGAGAAATCAGAAAACAGGATAAACATAGTATTTTATTTTATATGACAAAGAAGAATAGAAAACAAAAGGTGGGAGTAGAAGGTTGTGTCTACTAGATTCATCAACTTCATACCTCTCAAAAATGATCCATTAATAAGGTTGATCAAGTTTTATTAACAACCACTTTCGATTAGCTTGAAACCGAAGAACTTTTGTAAAACACTAAGTTACCTCAACGGGGATATGCATGTCCCCAACAATAAGTATGTCATATTTCTTTTTGGCAGTAGGTAGAGGTAGTTGATAACTTCCAATAGTGAGTGTTGGAGATTTGTCAATAACATTTATACCATTCACTTGGAATTGTTTCTTCGGAAAGTTCACCGTATGCTCATTACCATTGATATGAAAAGTGACTTTTTTTTATTGCAATCAATAACAGCCCCTGCAGTATTCAAAAAGGGTCTACCAAGGATAATTGACATGCTCTCGTCCTCGGGCATCTCAAGAATAACAAAGTTTGTTAAGATAGTAACATTTGCAACAACAACGGGAACATCCTCACAAATACCAATAGGTATGGCAGTTGATTTGTCAGCCATTTGCAATGATATTTCAGTAGGTGTGAGTTTATTCCAATCAAGTCTTTTATATAAAGAGAAAGGCATAGCACTAACACCAGCTCCCAAATCATACAAAGCAGTTTTGACATAATTTCTTTTAATGGACCAAGGTATAGTTGGTATTCCAGGATCTCCAAGTTTTTTAGGTACTCCATCCTTAAAAGAATAATTAGCAAGCATGGTGGAGATTTCAGCTTCAGGTATCTTTCTTCTATGAGTGATGATGTCTTTCATGTATTTTGCATAAGGGGCATCTTTAAGATATCAGTTAAGCGGGTATGCAAAAAAGACTGGCCTAATCATTTCAGCAAAGCGTTCAAATTCTTCATCATCCTTTTTCTTAGATGGTTTAGGTGGAAAAGGCATAGGTTTGTGAACCCATGGCTCTCTTTCTTTACCGTGCTTTCTAGCCACAAAGTCTCTTTTATCATATCGTTTATTTTTAGGTTGTGGGTTATCAAGATCAACAGTAGGTTCTACTTCAACATCATTATATGGTTCTTTATCATTGTTTAGTTGATTATCTTCATGAACATCATCATTATCATTTTCATTATCACTAGGTGAATGTTCATTACCACATTGAGTTTCAGCATCAGAAATAGAGACATCATTATTATCAGGAGGTTTTTGTATCTCAGGTTCACTAGAGATATGCAAAGTCCTATCATTTTTATTTTTCTTCTTCTTTTTAGAAGTACTAGGTGCATCAGTATTAATTTTTTTAGAGTCTTGTTCAATTCTTTTAGGATTATCTTCAGGATAAAGAGGTTCTTGGGTCATTCTACCTCCTCTAGTCACTACTCTAATAGCATGATCATTCATATTATTGTTCACTTCTTTAAGCAATTCTCTTTGAGATTTAGCAACTTGTTCTAACTGGGTTTGAACCATAGAGGCATGTTTTCCTACACCTCTAACATCATTACTGATTCTAAATAACAAGTCACTCAAGCGAGCAATCGTATTAGAATTATATTTCAATTGTTTTAGAACATTTGCATTGAAGTGATCTTGTTTCCTAATGTAGTTGTCAAACTCATATAAGCATTGAATAGGATGTTTATTGTAAGGGATATCACCTTCATCAAACTTTAATAAAGAATTTACCTCTACCACCTGTTGAGGTGGTGGTGTGTCAAGGCCATGTATTTCTTCAATAGGTGGTAAATTCTTAACATCCTCGGCTTTAATACCTTTTTCCTTCATACATTTGTTTGCCACCTGCATATCTTCAGGACTGAGAAATAAGATACCCCTCTTCTTCGGAGTGGGTTTAGGTGGTGGTTCCAGGAGAGTCCAATCATCATAATTCTTCAATATATTATTCAATAGTTCCTGAGATTGTTCAACAGTTCGTTCCCTGAAAACACAACCAGCACAACTATCTAGGAAGTCCCTAGAAGCATCAATTAGTCCATTATAGAAGATATCAAGTATTTCATTTTTCTTAAGAGGGTGATCAGGCAAAGCATTAAGCAATTGGAGAAGCCTCCCTCAAGCTTGTGGGATACTCTCTTCTTCAATTTGCACAAAGTTAAATATTTCCTGTAAGGCAGCTTGTTTCTTATGAGCAGGAAAATATTTTTCAGAGAAGTAGTAAATCATATCCTGGGAACTACGCACACAACCAGGAGCAAGAGTATTGTACCATATCTTAGCATCACCCTTTAATGAGAACGGAAATAATTTGAGAATATGGTAATTGCGAATCTTCTCATCATGAGCAAAAATGGTGGCTATATCATCCAACTTAGTAAGATGTGCCACTACAGTTTCAGTTTCATAGCCATGAAAAGGATCAGATTCAACATAAGTAATTAACTCTGGGTCGACAGAGAATTCATAATCCTTATCGGTAACAAAGATAGGTGAAGTAGCAAACTTAGGATCACATTTCATTCTAGCATTCAAAGTCTTTTATTTATACTTGCATAATAATTTCTTAAGATCATCTCTATCCTTGCAAGCAAGGATTTCTCTAGCTACTTCTCCATCCATAACATAACCCTCAGGTATATTAGGCAATTCAAATCTAGGAGAGCTAGGTCTAGTAGGTGTTTCATAATTCTCAGTTTCAAAGACTTCATCAGTTTCAGTAACCTCATCAGTTTCAGTAATTTCATCCTCTTTAGCTCTAGCAATTTGTTCATCAAGAAATCCACCTAGTGGCACATTATCATTAGGCATGGTACTAGCATCATCATAAGCATCATTCATAGCAGAAGTAGCATCATCAATAACTTGCGACATATCAGGATCAATAGCATGTGGTGGTGTTGCAAGTTTACTCATAACCGAAGGTGAATCAAGTACAGAGCTAGATGGCAGTTCCTTACCTCCCCTCGTCTTAGAGGGAAAAATCTTGGTTATTGTATCCTTCAGATTCTTTATAGTGATCAATTGATATAAATCCCATGTGACTCAACAAATATAGCTATGCTCCCCGGCAACGGTGCCAGAAAAAGGTCTTGATAACCCACAAGTATTGGGGATCGCAACAGTTTTCGAGGGTAGAGTATTCAACCCAAATTAATAGATTCGACACAAGGGGAGCCAAAGAATATTTGCAAGTATTAGCAGTTGAGTTGTCAATTCAAGCACACCTGGTGATTAAATATCTTCAGCAGAGTGATCAGTAGCACAGTAATATGATAGTTTTGATAGCAGCGGTAACAGTAACATTAACGGTAACAGTGATTGCAATGATTTTTTAGCAGTTGGAATAGTAGCAATAGCAATAGCAATAGCAAGAACAATATGTGGAAAACTCGTAGGCAGTGGATCGGTGAATTCGTTGGATGATATTCATCATATAACAGTCATAACCTTGGGCGACACAAAACTAGCTCCAGTTCATAAATATAATGTAGGCATGTATTCCGTAAATAGTCATACGTGCTTATGGAAAAGAACTTGCATGACATCTTTTGTCCTACCCTCCCGTGGCAGAGGGGTCCATAAGGAAACTAAGGGATATTAAGGCCTCCTTTTAATCGAGAACCGGAACAAAGCATTAACACATAGTGAATACATGAACTCCTCAAACTACGGTCATCACCGGAAAGTATCCCGATTATTGTCACCCCGGGGTTTTCGGATCATAACACATAGCAGGTGCATATGACTAGCAAGATCGGATCAAGAACATAGATATAATGGTGAAAACATAAACGGTTCTGATATGAAATCATGGCACTCGGGCCCTAGTGACAAGCATTATGTTGGAAATATGCCCTAGAGGCAATAATAAAATGGTTATTATTATATTTCCTTGTTCATGTTAATTGTCTATTGTTCATGCTATAATTGTATTAACCGGAAACCGTAATACATGTGTGAATACATAGACCACACCATGTCCCTAGTGAGCCTCTAGTTGACTAGCTCGTTGATCAATAGATGGTCATGGTTTCCTGACCATGGATATTGGATGTCGTTGATAATGGGATCACATCATTAGGAGAATGATGTGATGGACAAGACCCAATCCTAAGCATAGCACAAGATCGTGTAGTTCGTCTGCTAGAGCTTTTCTAATGTCAAGTATCATTTCCTTAGACCATGAGATTGTGCAACTCCCGGATACCGTAGGAATGCTTTGGGTGTATCAAACGTCACAACGTAACTGGGTGACTATAAAGGTGCACTACAGGTATCTCCGAAAGTGTCTGTTGGGTTGGCACGAATCGAGACTGGGATTTGTCACTCCGTGTGACGGAGAGGTATCTCTGGGCCCACTCGGTAATACATCATCAAAATGAGCTCAATGTGACTAAGGAGTTAGTCACGGGATCATGTGTTACAGAACGAGTAAAGAGACTTGCCGGTAACGAGATTGAACAAGGTATAGGGATACCGACGATCGAATCTCGGGCAAGTAACATACCGATGGACAAAGGGAATTGTATACGGGATTAATTGAATCCCCGACATCGTGGTTCATCCGATGAGATCATCGTGGAACATGTGGGAGCCAATATGGGTATCCAGATCCCGCTATTGGTTATTGGCCGGAGAGGTGTCTCGGTCATGTCTGCATGGTTCCCGAACCCATAGGGTCTACACACTTAAGGTTCGGTGACGCTAGAGTTGTAATGGGAATTGTATGTGGTTACCGAAAGTTGTGCCACGAGCTCCACCGCCACCACGCCGTCGTGCTGCCGAAGCTCTCCCTCAACTTCTCCTCCCCCCTTGGTGGATCAAGAAGGAGGAGACATCCCCGGGCTGTACGTGTGTTGAATGCGGAGGCGCTGTCCGTTCGGCACTTGGATCGGATCTTCCACGATTTGTATCGCCGCGAGTACGACTCCATCAACCGCGTTCTTTGCAACGCTTCCGCTTAGCAATCTTCAAGGGTATGAAGATGCACTCCCTCTCTCTCGTTGCTAGCATCTCCTAGATTGATCTTGGTGACACGTAGGATTTTTTTTGAATTATTACTACGTTCCCCAACAGTGGCATCATGAGCTAGGTCTATGCGTAGATTCTATGCACGAGTAGAACACAAGTAGTTGTGGGCGATGATTTGGTCAATTTTCTTGCCATTACTAGTCCTATCTTGATTCGGCGGCATTGTGGGATGAAGCGGCCCGGACCGACTTTACACGTACGCTTACGTGAGACTGGTTCCACCGCCTGACATGCACTTGTTGCATAAGGTGGCTAGCGGGTGTCTGTCTCTCCCACTTTAGTCAGATCGAATTCGATGAAGAGGGTCCTTATGAAGGGTAAATAGCAATTGGCATATCACCGTTGTGGCTTTTGCGTAGGTAAGAAACGTTCTTGCTAGAAACCCATAGCAGACACATAAAACTTGCAACAACAATTAGAGGACGTCTAACTTGTTTTTGCAGGGTATGCTATGCGATGTGATATGGCCAAAAGGATGTGATGAAATATATGTGATGTATGAGATTGATCATGTTCTTGTAATAGGAATCACGACTTGCATGTCGATGAGTATGACAACCGGCAGGAGCCATAGGAGTTGTCTTAATTTATTGTATGACCTGCGTGTCAATCAAAAACGCCATGTAATTACTTTACTTTATTGCTAACCGTTAGCCATAGTAGTAGAAGTAATAGTTGGCAAGACAACTTCATGAAGACACGATGATGGAGATCATGATTATGGAGATCATGGTGTCGTGCCGGTGACGATGGTGATCATGCCGCGCCCCGAAGATGGAGATCAAAGGCGCAAGATGATATTGGCCATATCATGTCACTTTATGATTTGCATGTGATGTTTATCATGTTTTTTACATCTTATTTGCTTAGAACGACGGTAGCATAAATAAGATGATCCCTCACTAAAATTTCAAGAAATGTGTTCCCCCTAAGTGTGCACCGTTGCGAAGGATCGTTGTTTTGAAGCACCACGTGATGATCGGGTGTGATAGATTCTAACGTTCGCATACAACGGGTGTAAGCCAGATTTACACACGCGAAACACTTAGGTTGACTTGACGAGCCTAGCATGTACAGACATGGCCTCGAAACACGAGAGACCGAAAGGTCGAACATGAGTCGTATAGTAGATGCGATCAACATGGAGATGTTCACCATTGATGACTAGTCCGTCTCACGTGATGATCGGACACGGCCTAGTCGATATGGATCATGTATCACTTAGATGACTAGAGGGATGTCTATCTGAGTGGGAGTTCATTAAATAATTTTATTAGATGAACTTAATTATCATGAACTTAGTCTAAAATTGTCTTTACAATCTATCTTGTAGATCCAATGGCCCACGCTAATGTTGCCCTCAACTTCAACGCGTTCCTAGAGAAAACCAAGCTAAAAGACGATGGAAGCAACTATACGGACTGGGTCCGTAACTTGAGGATCATCCTCATAGCTTCCAAGAAAGCATATGTCCTTGATGCACCGCTAGGTGACGCACCCATTTTCCCAGCAACTCAAGATGTTATGAACGCCTGGCAGTCGCGTAGTGATGATTACTCCCTGGTTCAGTGCGGCATGCTTTACAGCTTAGAACCGGGGCTCCAAAAGCGTTTTGAGCAACACGGAGCATATGAGATGTTCCAAGAGCTGAGAATGGTTTTCCAAGCTCATGCCCGGGTGGAGAGATATGAAGTCTCCGACAAGTTCTTCAGTTGTAAGATGGAGGAAAATAGTTCTGTCAGCGAGCACATACTCAAAATGTCTGGGTTGCACAACCGCTTGTCTCAGCTGGGAGTAAATCTTCCGGATAACTCGGTTATTGACTGAATCCTCCAGTCGCTTCCACCTAGCTACAAGAGCTTTGTGATGAACTTCAATATGCAAGGGATGGAGAAGTCCATTCCTGAGTTATATTCGATGCTGAAATCAGCGGAGGTGGAGATCAAAAAGGAACATCAAGTGTTGATGGTGAATAAGACCACCAGTTTCAAGGAAGGCAAGGGTAAGAAGAACTTCAAGAAGGACGACAAAGAAGTTGCCGCGCCCGGTAAATCAGTTGCCGGGAAGAAACCCAAGAATGGACCCAAGCCTGAGACTGAGTGCTTTTATTGCAAGGGAACCGGTCACTGGAAGCGGAACTGCCCCAAGTACTTAGCGGATAAGAAGGCCGGCAACGTCAAAGGTATATATGATATACATGTTATTGATGTGTACCTTACCAGCGCTCGCAGTAGCTCCTGGGTATTTGATACCGGTGCGGTTGCTCACATTTGTAACTCAAAACAGGAGCTGCGGAATAAGCGGAGACTGGCGAAGGACGAGGTGACGATGCGCGTCGGGAATGGTTCCAAGGTCGATGTGATCACCGTCGGCACGCTACCTCTGCATCTACCTTCGGGATTAGTTTTAAACCTCAATAATTGTTATTTAGTACCAGCTTTGAGCATGAACATTGTATCTGGATCTCGTTTGATGCGAGATGGCTACTCATTTAAATCCGAGAATAATGGTTGTTCTATTTATATGAGAGATATGTTTTATGGTCATGCCCCGCTGGTCAATGGTTTGTTTTTATTGAATCTCGAACGTGATGTTACACATATTCATAGTGTGAATACCAAACGATGTAAGGTTGATAATGATAGTCCCACATACTTGTGGCACTGCCGCCTTGGTCATATTGGTGTCAAACGCATGAAGAAACTCCATGCAGATGTACTTTTGTAGTCTCTTGATTATGAATCATTTGACACGTGCGAACCATGCCTCATGGGCAAGATGACTAAGACTCCGTTCTCCAGAACAATGGAGCGAGCAACCAACTAGTTGGAAATAATACATACCGATGTATGCGGTCCAATGAGCGTTGAGGCTCGCGGTGGCTATCGTTATGTTCTCACCCTCACTGATGACTTAAGCAGATATGGGTATGTCTACTTAATGAAACACAAGTCCGAGACCTTTGAAAAGTTCAAGGAATTTCAGAGTGAGGTAGAGAATCAACGTGACAAGAAAATAAAGTTCTTACGATCTGATCGTGGAGGAGAATATTTGAGTCACGAGTTTGGCACGCACTTAAGGAAATGTGGAATTGTTTCACAACTCATGCCGCCTGGCACACCTCGGCGTAATGGTGTGTCCGAACGTCGTAATCGCACTCTATTGGATATGGTGCGATCTATGATGTCACTTACTGATTTACCGCTATAATTTTGGGGATATGCATTAGAGACTGCCGCATTCACTTTAAATAGGGCACCGTCTAAATCCGTTGAGACGACACCGTATGAATTATGGTTTGGGAAGAAACCTAAGTTGTCGTTTCTGAAAGTTTGGGGATGCGATGCTTATGTCAAGAAACTTCAACCTGAAAAGCTCGAACCCAAATCGGAAAAGTGCGTCTTCATAGGATACCCTAAGGAAACTATTGGGTATACCTTCTACCTCAGATCCGAAGGCAAGATCTTTGTTGCCAAGAATGGATCCTTTCTAGAGAAAGAGTTTCTCTCGAAAGAAGTAAGTGGGAGGAAAGTAGAACTTGATGAGGTAATTGTACCCCCTCTCGAACCGGAGAGTAGCGCAGCGCAGGAAAATGTTTCTGTGGTGCCTGCACCGACTAGAGAGGAAGTTAATGATGATGATCATGAAACTTCGGATCAAGTTAATACTGAACTTCGTAGGTCCACGAGGACACGTTCCGCACCAGAGTGGTACGGCAACCCTGTCCTGGAAATCATGTTGTTAGACAACGGTGAACCTTCGAACTATGAATAAGCCATGGCGGGCCCGGATTCCAACAAATGGCTTGAAGCCATGAAGTCCGAGATAGGATCCATGTATGAGAACAAAGTATGGACTTTGGTGGACTTGCCCGATGATCGGCAAGCCATAGAAAATAAATGGATCTTTAAGAAGAAGACTGACGCGGATGGTAATGTGACCGTCTATAAGGCTCGGCTTGTCGCTAAGGGTTATCAACAAGTTCAAGGAGTTGACTACGATGAGACTTTCTCGCCCGTAGCGATGCTGAAGTCCGTCCGAATCATGTTAGCAGTTGCCGCATTTTATGATTATGAGATCTGGCAAATGGACGTCAAAACGGCATTCCTTAACGGTTTCCTTAAGGAAGAATTGTATATGATGCAGCCGGAAGGTTTTGTCGACCCTAAGAATGCTGACAAGGTATGCAAGCTCCAGCGCTCCATCTATGGGCTGGTGCAAGCATCTCGGAGTTGGAACATTCACTTTGATGAGGTGATCAAAGTGTTTGGGTTTATACAGACTTATGGAGAAGCCTGTATTTACAAGTAAGTGAGTGGGAGCTCTGTAGCATTTCTCATTTTATATGTGGATGACATATTGTTGATGGGAAATGATATAGAACTTTTGGAAAGCATAAAGGCCTACTTGAATAAGTGTTTTTCAATGAAGGACCTTGGAGAAGCTGCTTACATATTAGGCATCAAGATCTATAGAGATAGATCAAGACGCCTCATTGGTCTTTCACAAAGCACATACCTTGACAAGATATTGAAGAAGTTCAATATGGATCAGTCCAAGAAGGGGTTCTTGCCTGTATTGCAAGGTGTGAGATTGAGCACAGCTCAATGCCCGACCTCGGCAGAAGATAGAGAAAAGATGAGTGTCATCCCCTATGCCTCAGCCATAGGCTCTATTATGTATGCCATGATGTGTACCAGACCTGATGTGAACCTTGCCATAAGTTTGGTAGGGAGGTACCAAAGTGATCCCGGAATGGAACACTGGACAGCGGTCAAGAATATCCTTAAGTACCTGAAAAGGACTAAGGGTATGTTTCTCGTTTATGGAGGTGCCGAAGAGCTCGTTGTAAAGGGTTACATCGATGCTAGCTTCGACACAGATCCGGATGACTCCAAGTCACAAACCGGATACGTGTATATTTTGAATGGTGGGGCAGTCAGCTGGTGCAGTTGCAAGCAAAGCGTCGTGGCGGCATCTACATGTGAAGCGGAGTACATAGCTGCTTCGGAAGCAGCGCAGGAAGGAGTCTGGATGAAGGAGTTCATCACCGACCTAGGAGTGATTCCCAATGCGTCGGGCCCGATGACTCTCTTTTGTGACAACACTGGAGCTATTGCCATTACCAAGGAGCCCAGGTTTCACAAGAAGACCAAGCACATCAAGCG
This sequence comes from Elymus sibiricus, assembly GCA_039707655.1. NCBI lineage: Eukaryota > Viridiplantae > Streptophyta > Magnoliopsida > Poales > Poaceae > Elymus > Elymus sibiricus. The sequence continues at coordinate 443,232,056 of CM077671.1, forward strand.
CCGCTTCAACTCCATTCGTGGTTACATTCAGGATGGAGATATAGATATTTGTAAAGTACATACAGATCTGAATGTCGCAGATCCATTGACTAAACCTCTTTCACGAGCGAAACATGATCAGCACCAGAACTCTATGGGTGTTCGATTCATCACAATGTAACTAGATTATTGACTCTAGTGCAAGTGGGAGACTGTTGGAAATATGCCCTAGAGGCAATAATAAAATGGTTATTATTATATTTCCTTGTTCATGTTAATTGTCTATTGTTCATGCTATAATTGTATTAACCGGGAACCGTAATACATGTGTGAATACATAGACCACACCATGTCCCTAGTGACCCTCTAGTTGACTAGCTCGTTGATCAATAGATGGTCATGGTTTCCTGACCATGGATATTGGATGTCATTGATAACGGGATCACATCATTAGGAGAATGATGTGATGGACAAGACCCAATCCTAAGCATAGCACAAGATCGTGTAGTTCGTCTGCTAGAGCTTTTCTAATGTCAAGTATCATTTCCTTAGACCATGAGATTGTGCAACTCCCAGATACCGTAGGAATGCTTTCGGTGTATCAAACGTCACAACGTAACTAGGTGACTATAAAGGTGCACTACAGGTATCTCCGAAAGTGTCTGTTGGGTTGGCACGAATCGAGACTGGGATTTGTCACTCCGTGTGACGGAGAGGTATCTCTGGGCCCACTCGGTAATACATCATCATAATGAGTTCAATGTGACTAAGGAGTTAGTCACTGGATCATGTGTTACGGAACAAGTAAAGAGACTTGCCGGTAACGAGATTGAACAAGGTATAGGGATACCGACGATCGAATCTCGGGCAAGTAACATACCGATGGACAACGGGAATTGTATACGGGATTAATTGAATCCCCAACATCGTGGTTCATCCGATGAGATCATCGTGGAACTTGTGGGAGCCAATATGGGCAAGGTTCCGCTATTGGTTATTGGCCGGAGAGGTGTCTCGGGCATGTCTGCATGGTTCCCGAACCCGTAGGGTCTACACACTTAAGGTTCGGTGACGCTAGAGTTGTAATGGGAATTGTATGTGGTTACCGAAAGTTGTTCGGAGTCTCAGATGAGATCCCGGACGTCACGAGGAGTTCCGGAATGGTCCGGAGGTAAAGATTTATATATGGGAAGTCCTATTTTGGCCACCGGAAAATGTTCGGGATTTTTCGGTATTGTACCGGGAAGGTTCTAGAAGGTTCCGGAGTGGGGCCCACCTGCATGGGAGGACCCACATGAACGTGGGTAGTGGGGGCAAGGCCCCACACCCCTGGTCAAGGCGCACCAAGATCCCCCCTTAGAAGGAATAAGATCATATCCCGAAGGGATAAGATCAAGATCCCTAAAAAGGGGGGATAACAATCATTGGGGAAGGGAAAGGATGGGATTTCTTTCCTCCCACCTTTGCCAACGCCCCAATGGACTTGGAGGGCAAGAAACCAGCCCCCTCCACCCCTATATATAGTGCGGAGGCGCATGGGAGCTGCACCCCTTGCCCCTGGCGCAGCCCTTCCCCCTCCTACTCCTCCTCCTCCGTAGTGCTTAGCGAAGCTCTGCCGGAGAACCACGAGCTCCACCGCCACCACGCCGTCGTGCTGCTGGAGCTCTCCCTCAACTTCTCATCCCCCCTTGCTGGATCAAGAAGGAGGAGATGTCCCCGGGTTGTACGTGTGTTGAACGCGGAGGCGCCGTCCGTTCGGCGCTTGGATCGGATCTTCCGCGATTTGAATTGCCGCGAGTACGACTCCATCAACCGCGTTCTTTGCAACGCTTCCACTTAGCGATCTTCAAGGGTATGAAGATGCACTCCCTCTCTCTCATTGCTAGCATCTCCTAGATTGATCTTGGTGACACGTAGGAAATTTTTTCAACTATTACTACGTTCCCCAACACATTAAGCATGGCAAAGTCATAGCAACATCAATCTGAGAACATGGTGCATACTAGGGATCAAGCCCTAACAAAACTAACTCGATTACATGATCAATCTCATCCAACTCCTTATCGACCAGCGAGCCTATGAAGGAATTACTCACTCCCGGTGGGGAGCATCATGGAATTGGCAATGAAGGAGGGTTGGTGATGACGAAGACCGAAGATTCCCCTCTCCGGAGCCCCAAACGGGCTCCAGATCTGGCCTCCCGACGAAGAACAGAAGGTGGCGGCGGCTCCGTCTCGTGAAACGCGATAAAACTTCCTCTCCTATTTTTTTCTCCAAAAATAGGAATTTATAGTGCTGGAATTAGGGTCAGGGGGCCACGAGGTGACCACAACCCACCAGGGCGCGCCTCGGGGGGGGGGGGTGGCGCGCCCTGGTGTATCGTGCCCAACCAGGGCACCCCCTCCGGTGGTTCTTGGGTCCAGTATTTTTTTATTGTAAAATAAATCTCCGGCGGTGGGCGAGGCGGCGGACGGCGGGGCGGGGTGGAGCGGCATACGGCGGGGCGGGGTCAGGGCGGGGTCGAGGCGACGGACGGCGGGGCGGGGCGGGGGTGGGATGGGCCGGGGCGGCGAAGCTGACGGCGTCGGGCTGAAATCCGGCAGCCTCTGGACGTGGTTCGATCTGTCTCCTGGGTGGTGGATAGCACCGGGACACCAAGGCGCAGGAGTTTATATACCCGCGACCTTTAGTCCTGGCTCCAGCCACGAACCGGGACTAAAGGTCCTTTAGTCCCAACTCCAGCCACGAACCGGGACTAAAGGTCCACCTTTTCGATGGCCCAAATTCCGTGCGGGAGAAGGAACATTTAGTCCCGGCTGGTGGTTGCAACCGGGCCTAAAGGTGTCTTTCAATTAATTTTGTTTTCTTCATATTTAGAGTTTGATAGTAGATTTTAAAGTGATTCTTTTTGTGTAGAAAACTTTAGGTAAAACTCTTTGAATATTTAGAGTTTTGGAGTGAATCTTTTTTGCTTTAGGTCACAAAAATTATAAACTTTCTGTTAGTGCCGGTAGTTTTTAAATTTGAATAGTTTAAATTTGAATTCTTTAAAATTTGTGTGAATCACTAGTTTGTGAATAACTTTAGTTTAAAAATAGATTTTTGAGTGATTCTTTTTCCTACTGTTTAATATTAGTGTGTTTTATCAGTATGTTCAATTTGGGAATTTTTAGGATACATTAAATAGGTGTTCTAATCAAAAACAGATTATGTTTAGCTCTTTTAGTTTTATACCTTTTGAAAACTAAACCAAATGAGTTGATTCGAATTTCTGTGGATTCATCTTGAAGATTTCTATCAACTAGTATCATTTTGACAGGAAGTTGCATAATTAATTTGGCACTTATAATTAAATACTGTAATTGAAGACATTATTTTAAACTTTAAAAATTGATGATACGTCTCCAACGTAGCAATAATTTATGAAGTATTCATGCCATATTTGGCTATGTCTACAATACTTTTATATGGTTTTGATGCACTTTATATGATTTATTTAGAACTAACCCGGACTAACATTGTTTTCAGCAGAATTACCGTGCTGTTGTTTTTGTGAAGAAAATTAAAGTTCTCGAAATCGCCCGAAACTTTTTGATGCTTTTTTTTAAAGGAAATAAGCAATATTGGAGCTAAGAACCACCGGAGGGGAGCCACCTGTGGGCCACAAGCCATCAGCACGCCCCCCAGGTCATGCCTTGATGTGCGATGGGGCCCATGTGGCTCCATTGCGCGTGATTCCAACGCTGAAAAATTCTATAAATCCCAAAAACCCCAGAAATAAAGAGAGACTCTCCGTTCCGCCGCCGCAACTCTCTGTATCGACGAAAAAGCAATCTGGAGCCTTTCCAGTACCCTACCGGAGAGGGAAATCATCATCCGGTGGCCATCTTCATCATCCCGGCGGAGGCCATGACGAGGAGGGAGTAGTTCACCCTCGGGACTGAGGGTATGTACCAGTAGCTATGTGTTCAATCTCTCTCTCTCATGTTCTTGAGATGGCACGATCTTGATGTATCGCGAGCTTTGTTAATATAGTTGGATCATATCATGTGTTTCCCTTGCTATCTTGTTGTGATGAATTGAATCTTACCCTTTGAGATGTCGTTATATTGGATTGAATATTGGATTTGAGAACACTTGATGTATGTCTTGCATGTGGATACCCGTGGTGACAATGCGGTATTCTATTGATTCACTTGATGTATGTTTTGGTACTCAACTTGCGGATTCCCGAGGTGACATTGGGGTAGTCTATGCATGGGGGTTGATACACGTTCTTGTCCTACGTTCTCCGAGAGAAATCATGGGGTGCTCCTTGAAGTTCTTTGTGTTGGATTGAATATGATAGATCTGAAATTGTTTGATGCATGTCACATAATTTACCCACGGATACTTGAGGTGACATTGGAGTATCTAGGTGACATTAGGGTTAATTGATATGTATCATTGGTGTTATTTTAGTATGAACTCTAGGGCTGTTTGTGACACTTATAGGAATAGCTCAAAAGATTGATCGGAAAGAATAACTTTGAGGTGGTTCTACTACCTACAGCAATTTCATCTTATGTTCTCCGCTAGATAGGAACTTTAGAGTGATTCTTTGTTGCACGTTGAGGGATGGTTATCTGATTAAACTATGTTAGCATTGTTGGGAGATTGCACTAGTGAAAGTATGAACCATGGGCCTTATTTCCAAGCATTGATACAACGGTTTGCTCGCTATTTTCTATTTGCTATCTTGCTGTTTTTATATGTTCAGATTACAAAAACCTATATCTACCTTCCATATTGCACTTCTATCACCATCTCTTCGCTGAACTAGTGCACCTATACAATTTGCCATTGTATTGGGTGTGTTGGGGACACAAGAGATTTCTTGTATTTGATTACAGGGTTGTTTGAGAGAGACCATCTTCATCCTACACCTCCTACGGATTGATAAACCTTAGTTCATCTACTTGAGGGAAAATTTCAACTGTTCTACAAAACTCTACGCTTGGAGGCCCAACAAAGTCTACAAGAATAAAGTTGCGTAGTAGACATCAATTCATATCTTCAGTTCTGTTAAGCCAAATGGAGCAAATAATTAAGATGTCAAATTGTTTGTATTAACATAACCTACACATTCATATTTTGTTTGGACATAATTGCATTGATTAACTCCTCTGTATAATTAAAATACTAAAAGGAGAGGAATATTTAATAATTTTGAAAATTCATAACTTAATAAATCATGTTTCAAATGCCAAAATGCCCTAGCTCTTACAAAGATTCCGACGTTAGAAGGGGGTAGCAAAGTGAAACTTTTTGCTTGCTTGTGTTAGGGTAACCCCTAGGAACACCCAAAACACATGTATAACCTAACTCTTACAAAGATTCCCTCCAGTTTGTCCGAAGTGGGACTTTCCAGCTATAAGTCTGGAAACTCGCTACACAGAAAGTGATGACGGTGAAGCCGGTCACATCCGAGAGTGGGATCTTGGGGTATAAGACTTTTTCTTCGTGTATGTCCCTTGCTTATGATTGCTCCGTCACCATGGAGAATCTTCATCATTTACCAGGATGCTTGGGTCAGTGTTCACTTTGAAGGGAGGAATTTCATCAAACTTATTATAATCTTCTGGCATGTCTGTCTTGTCCTCCACTCCCACGATGTTTCTTTTCCCTGAAAGAACTATGTGGCACTTTGGCTCATCATATGATGTATTCGCTTCCTTATCTTTTCTTTTTGTCGGTTTGGTAGACATGTCCTTCACATAGAAAACCTGAGCCACATCATTGGCTGGGACGAATGGTTCGTCTGTGTACCCAAGATTGTTGAGATCCACTGTTGTCATTCCGTACTGCGGGTCTACCTTTACCCCACCTCCTGTCAGATTGACCCATTTGCACCGAAACAAAGGGACCTTAAAAGAACGTCCATAGTGAGGTTCCCATATCTCCTCTATGTAACCATAATATGTGTCCTTTTTCCCATTGGTGTATGTTGCAACAAAGCGGACACCACTATTTTGGTTGGTGCTCTTTTTATCTTGGGCGATCGTGTAAAATGTATTCCCATTTATCTTATACCCTTGGAAAGTCAATATAGTCAAAGATGGAGACTTGGCCAACAAGTACAGCTCATCTCCAACAGTGGTGTTATTCATGAGATGTGTTTGCAACCAACCGTCGAAAGTCGCCATGTGTGTACGTTTAATCCAGGAGTCGGACTGCTCCGGGTTCTTGGAGCGTACAATATCCATGTGTTCCTTGATATACGGAGCCACCAAGGTTGAATTTTGTAGAACTGTGTAGTGTGCTTGAGTGAAAGAATGCTCGTCCATACTTATTACTGCTTTCTTTCGTAGCATGCCTTTTCCACTCAGTCTCCCCTCATGTCGCGATTGAGGAACACCAATCGGCTTAAGGTCAAGAATAAAGTCAACACAAAACTCAATAACCTCCTCTGCTCCATAGCCCTTGGAGATGCTTCCTTCTAGCCTAGCACGGTTATGAACATATTTCTTTAAGACTCCCATGAACCTCTCAAAGGGGAACATATTGTGTAGAAATACAAGACCCAGAATGGTAATCTCTTCGACTAGGTGAACTAGGACGTGCGTCATAATATTGAAGAAGGATGGTGGGAACACCAACTCGAAACTGACAAGACATTGGACCAAATCATTCTGCAACCTTGGTAGGATTTCTGGATCGATTACCTTTTGAGAAATTGCATTGAGGAATGCACATAGCTTCACAATGGGTACTCGGACATTTTCCGGTAGAAGCCCCCTCAATGCAACCGAAAGTAATTGCGTCATAATCACGTGGCAGTCATGAGACTTTAGGTTTTTGAATTTTTTCTCTGCCATATTTATTATTCCCTTTATATTCGACGAGAAGCCAGATGGGACCTTCATACTGCTCAGGCATTCAAAAAAGATTTCCTTCTCTTCTTTGGTGAGAGCGTAGCTGGCAGGACCCTGATACTGCTTTGGATGCATGCCATCTTTTTCTTTCATACGTTGCTAGTCCTGCCGTGCCTCCGGTGTATCTTTTGTCTTCCCATACACGCCCAAGAAGCCTAGCAGGTTCACGCAAAGATTCTTCGTCACGTGCATCACGTCGATTGCAGAGAGGACCTCTAGGACTTTCCAATAGGGTAGCTCCCAAAATATAGATTTCTTCTTCCACATGGGTGTGTGTCCGTTAGCGTCATTCGGAACAGATTGTCCGCCAGGACCCTTTCCAAAGATTACTTTTAAATCCTTGACCATATCAAATATATCAAACCCAGTATGGTGGCCACGCTTCTTCCGGTGATCTGCCTCACCTTTGAAATGCTTGCCTTTCTTTCTTAAGAGATGCCTGGTCGGAAGAAATCGACGATGTCCCGGGTACACATTCTTCTTACAATTATCCAAATATATACTTTCAGTCTCATCTAAAAAGTTCGTGCATGCATTGTATCCCTTGTTTGTCTATCCTGAAAGGTTACTAAGAGCAGGCCAATCATTGATGGTTACAAACAGCAACGCTCGTAGGTCAAATTCATCCTGTTTGTGCTCATCCCACACACGTACACCTTTTTTATCCCACAACTGTAAAAGTTCTTCAACTAATGGCCTTAGGTACACATCAATGTCGTTGCCGGGTTGCTTAGGGCCTTGGATGAGCACTGGCAAAGTATGAACTTCTGCTTCATGCACAACCAAGGAGGAAGATTGTAGATACATAGAGTCACAGGCCAGGTGCTATGACTGCAGCTCTACTCCAAAAAAGGATTCATGCCATCTGTACTTAGAGCAAACCATAAGTTCCTTGTGTCATCTGCAAAGTCCGAGAACTCTCTCTCGATTTTTCTCCACTGCGACCCATCAGTGGATACTCTCAACATCTCGTCTTTCTTACGGTCTTATTTGTGCCATCGCAACAACTTGGCATGCTCTTTGTTTTGGAACAAACGTTTCAACCGTGGTATTATAGGAGCATACCACATCACCTTGGCAGGAACCCTCTTCCTGGGGCGCTTGCCCTCAACATCACCAGGGTCATCGCGGCTGATCATATAGCGCAATGCACCGCATACCGGGCATGCATTCAAATTCTCGTACTCCTCACTGTGGTAGAGGATGCAGTTATTAGGGCATGCATGTATCTTCTACACCTCTAATCCTAGACGGCAGACAACCTTCTTTGCTTCGTACGTACTGGCAGGCAATTCGTTATCCTTTGGAAGCATATTCTTTATCATTATCAGCAATTTTTCAAATCCCTTATCAGATACACCATCTCTGCCTTCCATTGCAGCAATTCCAGTGTGGTACCCAACTTTTTCTTGTCATCTTCGTAATTTGGGTACAACAATTTTTTGTGATCCTCTAACATGTGCTCCAACTTCAACCTCTCATTTTCACTTTCGTAGTTTCTCTGTGCATCAACAATGGCCCGACCAAGATCATCAGCGGGCTCATATGATGCCTCTTCTTTAGCTTCCCCATTTTAGTACCATCATATTCAGGGAACCCAGGATAGTTGTCATCATCCTCTTCTTCTTCGTTGTCTTCCATTATAACCCCTCTCTCTCCGTGCTTGGTCCAACAGTTATAGCCAGACATGAAACCGGACTGAAGCAGGTGGTTGTGAAGGATTTTTGAGGTAGAGTAATCCTTATTATTCTTACAGACACCACATGGACAACACATAAAACCATTCCTCTTGTTTGGCTCAGCCACACGCATAAAATTATGTAGGCCATTAATGAATTCTGGAGAGCGTCGGTCATCGTACATCCATTGCCAACTCATCTTCAGTACCCAACATCGAAGTGACCAAATTAATAAAAGTTCATCACATTAAAATCAAAGTAGAGTAGTGACCAAATGTTATTACTGCAAAAATATATACATAAAGTTCATACATACTTCTCATAAAACAACATACAACTATCTAAAGCATATAAATGCAACAACAAATGCGATCAAAATCGCAACTAAGGTAATAGTTGATCCAACAGCATAATGATACCAAGCCTCTTTATTAATGGCATATTTTCTAATCTTTCTAATCTTCAAGCACATTGCATCCATCTTGATCTTGTGATCATCGACGACATCGGCAACATACAACTCCAATTCCATCTTCTCTTCTTCAATTTTTCTTTCAAATAATCATTTTATTTTTCAACTAAGTTCAACTTCTCGACAAGAGGGTCGGTTGCAATTTTCGGTTCACATACCTCCTAGATAAAAATATCTATGTCAACTTGATGGGCATAATTTTCATGAACAGGAAATGAATCAAATAGTTATAAAAGATCATATACCACATCTGAATCATAAACCGGACGAGGGCCGACGGGGACGGATATCAAAACCATGGCACTATATATAACAAACAATCATACAAGTAAGAAAATTATACAAGTAACTATCTAAATCATACAAATAAGATTTTTTTTACAAAAAGGATAATAACAAGAGGCTCACCAAGGTGGTGCCGGCGACGGGACGGCACGGGCAATCGACGATGGTGAGGACGGGGACGTGAAGGCACTAAGTAAACCACACCTACACATATGCAAACTAAGAAGTTAATTTGAGCTCAAATTGCATATAAATCAAATAAACTCCCACATATTTACTCCCAAACTAAAACCCACAAATCATTATACTTATAGAGCATGAAACGAGCTAAACTAGCAATGAGAAATGAAAAGATGAAGTTGCTAACCTTTTAGAACCCTTGGATAGATGGGGGTGCCGCCAATCTTGACAAATCTTGGCAAAAATGGAGGATGAACTCGAGCTTGGGGAAGGAAACAGAGAGAAGAGAAAGCTTGGACTCGGGCTGAACGAAGCAGCTTTATATAGGGAAGACTTTAGTCCCGGTTGGATATACCAACCGGGACTAAAGGTCTATCTTTAGTCCCGGTAGGTGATACCAACCGGGACTAAAGGGGCTCGCAGGGGCCCCAGCCTGCCGCAACCCCTTTAGTCCCGGTTGGTATCACCAACCGGGACTAGAGGTCCCATTTGAACCGGGACTAATCATGGCCGTGCCCCCGTCCGCTCCTAGCCACATTAGTCCCGGGCCCAAACCCGGACAGGACTAGAGCTCCAGACGAAAGGTCTGTTTTCTACTAGTGAGGGGAAAAGTTGCACATCAATTAATAGGTTGTTGGCCTGAGCAACAGACGATGTTGCATATCTCACTGGAATGGGGTAGCTTGGGGGTGAAGGTGACATCAGTGAAAATTGCACGTCCACGGGATAGCCAGGAAGTTGCTCATCCATTGTCAGCTAGTTGCACATCGACTGCTAGGCAGTTGCACAAAACTGGGTACTAAATTGCACACACAAAATTTCATCAAAACATACCCATGCGGGATCTAGTTCCGAAGAGCACATCACGAGGGTTCCAACGGTGAAAACGGATCTTAATTTTGATGCGTGGTTTGCAAGCTATGGTTTTTTGAAATTTGTGAATCATGCATTAAATGGTAGAAAGCAAGAAGGCACACATGGACGCATGTGGATCACTTAATACGCATGTTGGTGGGCTATTTTCTGTTTAAATAGTTGGGACTAGAGGAATCTTTCCTAATTAGGACAAGAGGACAAACACTCTGTTAAAATTATCGGATGCCGCGGAGCGCTAACGAGCCAACGGCTGCTCTCTAGACGCGTTACAAAATTATTAAGATTAACCAAGTCAGTTTATGATAAATTATTTTTTCAAAATGGAGGCATAGGATTCATGTCATCCAATAAATAAGAAGAGATTAGAGTTTTGCAAATTACATAGAATTACGTTCTGACAACTACTCACGAAAGATAATATGCCCTAGCTTCTTCGTGTCCGGGGAAACCCATAGTTTGGCCTCCTCTAAGATGCTATGTAGGAGTAGTAGGGTAGGCGGCGAGGCACTTTTGTGATGAAAGACCATAGCATTCCTCCTGTTCCAGATTGTCCATAGGATAAGCATGATGATCAGAAGGCCATAGCACGTCTATTTGGTTCAGATAAATTATGAATATTGGGGCAGAGCACACTTCTGCAGACGCCCTAACAAACTAATACACATTTACAAACGTCCTAACAAAATAAACTAAACATTTTCTTGCCGCCGGTTTTCAGCCACCAAATCCAAATGCAACGATAATTAGATCGAAGGTCGATTTCAGTCGACGCGTTTAGATTACAACAAAATTATGCAACATGGCATAATTAATAGTACTGCTATATCTATTTATAAATACAGTATGCTCCTTAAGTTTAGAGCTCTCTCGTTCAGTTCAATTGAGGTGCTCAATTTTGGATTTGCTTCATGATTTTGACTGGTTTGATCGAGGTTATTTTGAATTTGGTTCATTGTTTTATTCAATTGAGGTGTCTTATTTTCTACTTCACAATTTTAATCGGGTCAACGATTTTGATTAAGGTGTCCAATTTGAATTTGGTTCATGATTTTCACCAAGTCAATGATTTCTCAAATCAATCGTAAATAACTAGCCTGTAAGAACACATGAGTCCCACACACCCTCTCATCACCTGGCAAAAAATAATCGTCAACATGTGACACTGTAACGCAAATATATTACATGTGGTCACCAGCGCACGAAACTTTCTCACATATACATGTGGGTTGAAATTTTCTCACATATATGTGGGTTGATTAGCATATAAAACATAATCACATCTCAAGAAGAACTCACCAAAATGCCGCAATATGAAAAAAACTTACACCATCATCTCCGGTCCCCGCGGAGCCGTCGTGTCTGATGCACTCGCGAATGCCACACCGACAAGTGTCAAATTTGTCCAATCCACCTTTGGCCAAATTTCCCCTTGTCTCTTTGCATTACCATTTTCCACCGACTATACCACCCCCACACCTTGCATATCGCTCCTACAGCCTCACATCCCCAACAATACGCGAGAGAGATGGTGGTAAGTGTCGGGTTCCCCGTGCATTCCCTAATTGCTAAGCCCTTCTGATTTTGTTCTCCCATTTGGTCGGTGGATTGCTCGACCGTCCATTTCACGAGGTGAGTTCGCTCTCGATTTTATCTAGTTATTGTTCCTATTTTGTCCATTTGTGAAACTGTTTTTGAAATTGCTACTCCTTGGTTGGGTAATTGGTGGCTTAAAATCATGTATGGTTTCTGCTATTAATTGCTTCTTCTTAAGCTCCACCATTTCACGAGGTGGCGTGAGGTTTGTTGATCCTCGATCTTGTAGCTGATGTTTCCAAACACTCTTTTTTGTTGCATCTCTCTCTATATCGTTAAGCTATAGCATTCCGTGTTGTCGTCTCAATTTCATCTATTCTTGTGGCTTTAAACTCAAAATCGAGATTTCCCCATTTAGACGCCCACTTGAGCCTAGTTCTATTCTTTTGAGCCAAAAAATTTAGGCCAAAACTAAGGAGGTGTTTGGTAAACTGGCTGGTAACGCAAATGGCAACGGTAATAGGTCAGAGTGGGATCAAAGGGGTAACAACTGGTTGGTTGTTTTGTTGGCACATGCCAGTAACATTATCAGTTACCTTTGCAGTGTTTGGTGTGGCACTATAATATGAATGCGTGACAACTTTCACATGCAAAACAAGTTTTGAATTCATGCAATTTCAGAAGGATTTCACATGCATTTCACATGCGCTTCACTCGCACAGCTTCAAACTCATCAAACAAGTACATAATTTAAAAAAATGCATTCATTCAAGACATCCTTTAACCAGATATTGACACCCCTTCTAAAATGAATATTAAGTCATTAATACAAACTCAGAATTCAACGACAATTCGAGATAAAGTACATAATTGGTCCTCCAAATTATGTTTGTAAGTCAAGTCGAAAGACCAATTTCAGAACCTTGCAATGTAGCTTTTCCATTGACCACTCCTCTTATCTGCCACACCACCGGCCTTTTCTAATCAACCTTGCTTCTTTTTCTCATCTGCCAATAAGAAAGAGTTAAATAAGAAATAAAGAAACAGACAAGAGACAACCACTAATCCAAAAAATAACAACCGAACAAGCACTTTGATTACAAAATTGTAATTGATCCATAATTATCATCATTTATCTGTTATTCACTAGCAAATAACTTCGTCTAGAAAAACAATTAAGAACTCTAATGATAATTTACTTGACATATCTAAGTACGTGTTTATTATCCCTATTCATGGTAACTTAACATCTCATAGGTGGTTACTGAACTCTGTTATTCACCTGCATAACCAACTTGTCTAGTAGATATTGGATGGAACATATAGTACAAAATGTCAAGCAGAGTGGTACATGTTATCAAAGTTGATAATGTAGACTGTAGAGTTTAGCAGAAGGGATTGTAGAGTTTAGCAAAAGGATAGCACCGAGATTTTTAGGTCGAAATCCCTCCTCAGATTTTCTGGAAGCACAAGCATCATGTTCATGTGATCTAGAGCTTTAGCGAATACAGTTTCAGCCTCAACGATCTCGTTCCCGGTGAAGCTAAGCCTAGTCAATTCACTAATAGCCTTCTCTTTCGATTTCAATTGGGGATCATCTTGTGTTGCTTCTCGCGCTATTGATGTTGTGAATGATGCTGTCATCAGTACTGAAGGATGTTGCTAATGCGACACATCAATCAGAGACCCTTCAACAAAACTGTGTGCGATGACCAAATCGCAAACGGTATAGTTATAGCTCTGTCGCTAATGACGTAAACTGTGTGTGATGGCGTATCCATCAAATACGATCTAAAAAATAGTTGTGTGTGCGATGTTTGGCAAACAGTTGGCCTAGATAAACTATTTGAGATTGGATAATATAACACAAACGCTTATAAAAATACAAGTGTGTGCGATGTACGGCATACAGTTCACCCCGATAAATTGTTTGCGCTGATCAAGAAGAACATAAACGATTGTCCAGATGATCACGTGTGCGATAGACGGCATACAGGTCACTCAGATGAACTGTTTATGATGAGGTAAAATAACATAAACGGTTACATAGATCTAGATGTGTGTGATAGACGGCATACAGGCCACTGGGATGAACTGTGTGCGATAAGCAAAAATAACACAGACGGTTTCTCAGATCAAGATGTGTGTGATGTACGCAGGCCACTCGGATGTGTTGTGGGCAAACGGTTCCGGATAAAGAACTGTCAGGGACTGATGAAATCATCACCGACGGTTTTGGTTGTTTATTCCGTATGCGATGTGATTTGCTCAATCTGCCCACAAACATCTATGCTCTGTTTAGAAGAACATGATTGTATAACCAAATTAAGCATCCAATACACACATAACATTGGCGCACACCTTAATAAACTATTACATGCATAATAAACTTATCCCTCTAAAACTATGAATATTTCTGCATAGAGGGAGTATGAGAATTGAGAAACGATCATCAAATCATCTACTTCTTGTGACGCTTGCCGCTAGCGCTCTGCTTGTGGCTCGATCTCTCGTTGACTTCCGGTAGGAGGCACTTCCTCATGTCAATGATCCGCCTGAACATCTCGTAGCATGTGTACGCTTGCTTGGCCGCGGTCTGGAGGCAATGTGCCAGACAGGCTTGTTCTTGTCGCACTCAGCCTTCATGTCAGCGTAGTAGGGGTCGATGATGGCCTCGGCCAGGTCAACATGGGAGTCCATGTGCTTCTTGCTGCCCTAGACCCTGTAGTGGCCGCAGATGTCGACAAGCTTCTGGTAGGCCAAGCCCGAAGTCTTGAGCACCTTTGGATCATCGGTGGTGTCCATCGTAGCAAACCTGTAGTTGGGGATGTTGAAAAACCTGGTGAAACGCTCGCAAGGCACTGTGGCCAAGCAGTAGTGGTAGAGGAGGACGTGATGGCCGAAGCACAACTGGGCGACGGCAACCTTCTGATCATGCCCGGCACGACCGCCGGTGTAAGCGAGGTCGAAGCCGACCACTTTGTACTTGTCATCCGCATCAAGCAGCCGCTCCATGGTGTCGATGGAGTCCTCCACCATGCCCGGATCATTGGTGTACACCACCGTGAGGTCCGTCTTCCTCATGTGGGTCTCCACATGATGCACGCCGAATTCCATTGGAGCGCCGCTGGACATCCTCTCTGTATGCGTCGTCCAGGGTGCGCTTATTGTGTTGTGGGGCGCAATCGAAAGCGTGAAGAGACTATGGTTAATGGCCGTGGGTATAAATGGGGGCCCGACGTCCTGGAAAACCGGCACGTTCGACTGGCAGTTTTTGCAGCGCGTGATTCAGTCGTGGAGCACGTAACTACATGGGGCGACGCGCGTGGCGCAACCGCATGCATATGGAGCCCCGAACGGGATTGTGGACCGGCCCCAACCGCTGGCAGAGCGCGCGCGGAGGGGCGCGAGAGTAGAGCACGCGTAGGGGCGCGAGAGTAGAGCACGCGCAGGGGCGCGAGAGTAGAGCACGCGCAGGGACGCGAGAGCAGAGCACGCGGTGGGGTGCGAGGTCGAACCAGACCACTATGTACTTGTCCTCGTCAAGTAACACGTCCATGACGTTGGAGTTCTCCATCCAGATCGTATGTTTGGTGTACACCATGAACGGCCAGGGCGTGTCGCTACGGCATGCATGGTCCAAACACGACACATCAATCAGAGACCCTTCGACGAAACTGTGTGCGATGCATGAATCGCAAACGGTATAGTTCAAGCTCCGTTGCTAATGGCACGAACTGTGTGCGAAGGTGGATCCATGAAATACGATTCAAAAAGTAGTTGCGTGTGCGATCTATGGCAGACAGTTTGTTCTTATGAACCGTTTGTTCTTATAACAGAAACGGTTACCAAAACTACATACGTGTGCGAAGTACGGCATACCGTTCACTCGGATAAACTGTGTGCGCTGATACAGCAGAACACAAATGATTTGGCATAACAAGATGTGTGCGATATACAGCAAACATGTGAGTAGTGAGAATCGTGTGCGAACACCAGATATAACACAGACGATTGGTGCTAATAACTTGTGTGTGTTGTGGCGAAACGTTTGCCGGTATACAACTGTCAGCGATTGATGAAATCTTCACCGACGGGTTTCGTAGTTTAGTCCGTGTGTACTGTGATTTGCTCGGTCTGCACAACATCAATGCTGCGCCTACAGAACAACAATATATGTACTTATAAGAACATGATTGCATAAACAAAAAAGAACACAATGCAATTTCAAATATTGTATCACAAATACCAGCAATATTACAAGGTTCAAATTCCAGCATAACGAGGCCCAAATTCAAAGATTACAAGTTACAAACTGACATTAGAAATCAAATCCAATCTTCAGGATCCATGGGATGAAATATTTCTGCGAAGGGATCATCCACCAAGAAGTCATATATCGGCTCGATAGAATCGCTTTCGAATAATCTGTCATATGAACTTCCATAGTGAAAATCAGCTTCTGCAGAGCCTTTTCCATTCCGTTGTAGACACCTCCGCTGGTCAGTAAACCATCCATTGTGGCGCACTAAATATAGTGCAAACCCTATTACCTTGAGCACCCTTGCTTTCTGAACAAAGAAACTAGCAAATTGAATCTCTGGATTGGTGCCTCGGTACTCGTTCAAAGTAATTTCCGTGAGATGGAATTCAAGGCATTCGATGGGATTGTTATATTGCGCCACCTTTTCCACACCAACTCCTGCTTGTATCTGCAAAGGAAGACAACATATCAGTGCTTAGATGCAGTATCGAACACTACGGGCCTCTTTGATTTGCATGATTTATAAAATACACTAATAGATTGGCATGCCATCTTCGATCGTTCATGATTAACATCTCAAAAAAATGTATAGTACACATTTCATTGTAATCATAGGTAAAAGTACGAACAAATTGAACTCTGTTGTGGTTAAGAATTAATAGGAAAGGAACATCACCTCGACGTATAGCTTCTCCGTGCACGGAAAGCATATAAGGAACTTAACAACTTCATCCAGATTGGGGCCGATAGATTGTAGTGCCAAGATCTTCACTGTGCACAGAGACAATGCGAGGCTTGTGGGAATCATTTTCTAGATGACAGCCGAACATAGATCAACAAAAACTAGATAAAATGTGATGTACAATAATAAGAATGAGAAGAAGATTGTTGTACCTGAACGGGTATGGATCCAGCTGTAACAAGTTCAGAGAATTCAGCACACGAATACCCCAACACTGTCAATTTCAGTGCGCCAATGACCCTGATTCTTGTTCGACCTTCTTTATCAAGTACAAACAATCTCTCTAGTAAAGGCGCATTCTCAATGACCATATCATGAAACTCCCCAACTGACAGCGTGTTGCGGCACTAGCCATGCACATAAATCGTTCGGAGATTCGTCGTAGCGATGTGGAGGCTACTGAACCCAAACATCATCTGAAAACAAAGGTACTCGAGCTTTGTACAGCCGCCGAGCAGGCGCTCCAAATCCGACTTGCAGATGCTGACGCCAATGAGCTCGAGGTGCTTCCGTTTAGGGAGATGAAGAGCGTGCGCGGCATTAATCTTGGGGAAAAGGCACCGCATAAACGTAGCACGGCGCAGCGTGGGCGCGAGGCGGAGGACGGACGGAGGCAGCGAGCGCCCATGTCTAGCATCAAAGTTGAGCTCCTCGAGCTGATCTAGGGCGGGGGATAAGAAACAGTCGTGAAACTTGGGTTCGGCCTTGCAGTTTGAACGAAAAGTGCTGATGGCAAGGCGTCTGACGGGCGCAGTGTGCATGGCGAGGATGTGGGACAATGCGTCCAAGCGTTTGCGATCCCCGCTGTAGAGCTCATCGTCGTCGAGGAGGTCAATGGGGGTGGAGTCCCATAGGGGGCGCCACCGCCTGGAGAGGATGGTGGTCTGCACGGCAGATTTGATGTGGAAGAGGGACATGATGGTTCATCTCGTCGGGGATGTTGCTGATGAAGTCCACGCTCGCCGGAGGCTCGTGTGGTTCAGCCTCCACCCGCCCCCGCTTGTTGGCCGCCTCGTCGTCCATCGAAAAAGGAGGCGATCCACGGCAGCAGCCCAAATAGATAAGACCGGAGGAGAAGGTGTAGCACTAATGGAGAACTTGGGAGAGAATAGGGCTGTGGGTGGAAGTCCGAGGTCCAATGGCTTGATTCCCGGTGAGCCAGCTGCGCCTACACGGCGGACTACTCGCACGCATCCCTCTGAGCCTGCGCGACGGACTGCTCGCACGCGTCCCGTCTAATCAAACCTGCACTCACAGCACAGGCAGGGCCCACCTCTCATAGACGCAGGGCCACGCGTCTGCTCGATGAGCCCTTTCCCAAACGGTTTCTAAAAACCATAAAGCGTTCCGTGCTTGGGAACTAAAACCATAAATAAATATTGAGCTTGTTTCCTTTCACATTCCAAATTACCACGCGCTAAATTTTTGTCGCAAATCAGTTCACACCTACAAACCTAAACGTGTTCTCACTTAGTAGCTGTTTACTATAGTAGGCTATAAAAACACAAACTCGTACTCGAAAATTACCACTCATTCTTCACCCCCGACACCAAAAAGACAGGCCTTTCTTTGTTAGTCCTTTGTTCCGCCTGCCATGGCCGGTAGGGGGGGTGTTCTCGGTCGAGATATACCCAGGGAAGAAAGACCAAAGCCGCGGAAGCAACCGAGAGGTCCCGCCGCCGCGCCGCGGAAGCGCCAGAGAGCTCCAGCCACACCGCTTTGGCCGCAGCAGAGATGTCCGGTGGCGCTGCGGACGCCCGGGAGGATCTTTCGCGGAGAGGCGAGGGCTCTCTGTCGGTGTACTAAAGATTGGGTCCTTTAGTACCCCATACTTGTGCACGGGCAGTTGTAGCCATACCAGCGGCAAGGCTTGCCGGGGAAGGGCTAGACACAAATTCAGCAACATCAAGAAGGCATTCAAGTCACTGATTAGCAGATAGAAGTCCGAAGGCTAGGTGCCCCGGCAAGATCTTGCCGGGCTGGTCGCTTGGCCCCGGCAAGACTCGCACCCGGCAAGACCTCACCACTGTTCTAGCGCACCGCCCCAGTGCACCGACCAGCTTGTCTTTTAGCTGTTGTCTTCCTGGGTGCGTGTCAGACGCTGACGGCGTGCGGGGTTAAGCGGTGCTGATGGGACGGCTTCTTTTCCCGTCCCCAAGACGCTAAGGGACACCTCAACGGAGCATTTAATGTTCTTGTCCTAAACCGTCAGTGTTAGGTATGATAACACTGTAGACACTTTACACCTCATGTATGCACTGTACGCCACTGTTGGTGACCCCTTCGAACGTATAAAAGGATGCCCAAGGCGTAGCTACAGGGGGATCTTCTCCGGCCCGTTCTGCATGTGTAGCTGATGTGTACTGTTCATCACAAGCGCTCCTAGAACCGGGGCTTAAACACACCCAATATACTAAAGCAGGAGTAGGGTTTTACGCTCCTCAGCGGCCCGAACCTGGGTAAAACTCCCCGTGTTGATCGTTAGATCTGCTCTTTGTGCAAACCTTATCCCTGCCGAATCGTAAAGGGGTCCTCACGATCCCATAGGTGTCGTTTCTCCGACATCTTTGGCGCGCCAGGTAGGGGTAAAGGAGGTTGCGTGAACCTGATCTAGTGATCAGCGCGTCAGTTTCTTCACCAGCTTCATCGCCATGGCCCCCAAGAAGAAGGGTTTCACGGCGGTTGGTCCATCCACGTCCGCTGTCCCCGTGGCTACACAGACGGGAGACGGTGTAGATGCGGGCGGAGGAGGCAGAGGCCTTGAGCCTCCACGACGTTCTGGTGGTCAAAGCCAAGCGAGCGGCGTCATTCGCAGCGGCGACGGCCACCCGCGTGCCCCTAGATCTAGGGACGGAGTTGTGCTGCCCGCGGGCGGCGTAACGAATTCCAAGGATGGAAGGGCGCCTTCTAAGACACCCACGCCGGCGCACGCGTCGCGGCTTTCTCAGGTCGCGCGCGATGAACAATGCCGCGACGTTGATGGTACTAGGCGTCCCCACGGAAAGTCTCCTGAGCATCACCCTCGAGATGCGCGGGGCCAGCGTGCACACCAACATGTTGGTGGAAGCGGCGCGCGGTCGCGGGACCGTGATGGAGCTCCTTCTAACACGGTTAGGAGTCAGAGCACCTCACGTTCCTCGCACCTGTCGCCGCCGCCTACACCAGCAGAAGCACTGGCGCGAGCATAGCTGCTCCTGAATTTCCCACCTGCTATGGACAAGCTCGATGAGTGGAGAGCTGCTATTCAGAGCCTCGTCGGCCTCGCCAATCATGATAGGCCGCAGCAGGCGGAGCCTTCGCGGCGGCAATCCATCGAGCCGACGCGTGTCGCTGGCGAAAAGGCGGGAGGCGCTAAGACCACGGTGCACTCTCCTCCACGGCGGCAACAGCAGTCGCTGACTTGGCGGATCGACGCCTGCGAGGACGATTCAACGGCGTCGTCTCATCCGCGAACTCGTCGCGATCAACATCAAGTTCTTCGGGAACGAGGCAAAGAAGACGCTCGGACTACTATCGAGCGGCGTCGAGAAGCGCGCCATCAATTCGATAAGTGCGCGGGACCCACTGTAGATAAGCCTGTGCCGGGGTATCCTGTCGATCTACCTTACGAGGTGGGTTGTCCAGCGTTTACCCGTGAGCTGTGGCGAGTCCAGTGGCCCAATTCCCGCACGTTCAAGCCGGAGGTCCCGGAGAAATATGACGGCAAGACCCACCCATCAGAGTTCCTGAGCATCTACACCATTGCGGTGCAGGCTGCCGGGGCTCGCGACGACAAGATACTCGCCAACTACTTCCCGTTGGTGCTTAAGCCCAACGTCAGGTCGTGGTTGATGCATCTGCCGGAGAATTCCATTTCTTCCTGGGCAGACCTGTCTCATGAGTTTGTTGGCGCCTTTACCGGAGGCCACCAAGCTCCTAGCCAGGAAAGTGATTTGCATCTCATCCCCCAGAAGGAGGGCGAAACTCTGTGCAAGTATATCCAGAGATTCAGCCGCATACATCACAACATTCCAGACGTTCATCCTGCCGCTGTTATCAGCGCGTTCCATCAGAACGTGCGTAACCGTAGGATGCGCGAAGAGCTGGCAATGAACAAAGTCAGGGATGTAGCCGAGCTCTATGCTCTGGCCGATAAGTGTGCTCAGGCTGAAGAAGGGAGGAGACTCCCCGGCGAAGATGCTGGCGCAGGAGTCGACTCTGAAGATGAAGACGCTGCCGCCCCGGCAAAGAAGGGCCGGCGGCGTAACAGGAAGCGCAAAGGCAAGGTCGTGCTTGCCGTGGAGGGGTCCAGCAACCCCGACACCGCCAAGAAGGCCAAGGTTGATGGCCCCGGCAAGGATGTTGCCGGGTGTGCCTCCTGTCAGGCCTTGGCGGCTGCCGACAAGCCAGAGGGCTCCGGCAAGCAGTATTGCAAGATCCATCGCACCAAGGGCCACGATCTCCAAGACTGCCGGCAAGTTGAGCAACTTGTCGAAAAGCAGAAAGCTGAGTATGAGAGGCGAGACAAGGAGAAGGCCCAGGATGGCGCGGAGGGGTCCGGCAAGAAACGCGGTGGCCGAGGAGGTCGTCGCGGCAAGGCCAAGCAGCAGAAGGAGAGGCCCGCTCGAGGCCGCGATAAGCAAGAGGGGGGTGATGATGACAACGAAGAGGACGACGAGTCCAGCGAGCAAGAATTCCAGAAAGCTACAGACATGATGTGCATTGACGGGGGTGCCTCGTTGCATTCTTCCCGCCGCCAACTTAAACAGTGGGCGTGCGAGGTTAATGCGACTGAGCCATCTGTCGGTGCCCAGAAGCCTTTGAAATGGTCCAACACGCCTATCATTTTTGACACTGAGGATCACCCTGATCGCATAACTGCGGTCGGGTGTCTGCCATTGTTGGTTTCACCAACGATTCGCAATCTCAAGGTGACGAAAATGTTAGTTGACGGTGGGGCCGGCTTGAATTTGATCTCGCCCGAGGTGATCAAAAGGTTGCAAATCCCTGATGAAGATCTCGAGGAAACGGGCACGTTTCAAGGGGTCAATCCAGGGAGGAGCCAGCCGAAGGGTAAGATCACACTGCCAGTAACATTTGGTAGTGATCTGAACTTCAGAACGGAGAAGATTGTTTTCGACGTCGCCAAGATTCCATTGCCATATAATGGGATCCTTGGCCGCCCAACGTTAGCCAAGTTCATGGCGGCATCGCACTACGCTTACAATGTATTAAAGATGCCCGGGCCGATAAGCGTCATCACTGTCAACTCCGACAAGAAGGACGCGCTTATCTGCACCGACCAGCTTTACCGGGAGGCAGTTGCAGCATCTGCCGCCAAGGCACTTGCTCCTGCCGCTGAAGCTCCCGGGGGGAAGAAGACCGGCAAGACCTCTCGCACTCACTCCGGCAAGTGCGCCTCCTCGGAGTGCTGCGCTCCCGTTGAGGATGTGCCAGAGAGCTCCACCAGAGACCAAGAAGGTGCCCGCCAAGGAGGGTGGTACGGGAGGAACTTTCACCATAAGTTCCACCCTCGACAACAAATAGGAAAGCGCAATCGATGCCTTCCTGCGGGCGAATGTCGATGTGTTTGCATGGCAACCATCCGATATCCCCGGTGTTCCCAGGGAGGTGATTGAGCACCACCTTGCTGTCTGTCCACACGCACCGCCCGTCAAGCAGAAGGTCAGGAAGCAAGCTTTGGAGCGGCAACAGTTTATTGCCGAAGAAATCAAGAAGTTAGAAGCGGCAGGTTTGGTTAGAGGAGTACTTCATCCAACGTGGTTGGCCAATCCAGTTGTAGTGTGCAAGGCGAATGGAAAATGGAGGCTGTGTATTGATTATACAGATATCAATAAAGCCTGTCCAAAAGACCCTTTTCCCTTGCCGCGCATCGATCAGATTGTGGACTCCACCGCCGGCTGCGATTTGCTGTCGTTCCTTGACGCCTATTCAGGGTATCATCAGATTTTCATGGCCAAGGAAGATGAAGAGAAGACCGCATTTATCACCCCGTGTGGTATGTATTGCTTTTTGCGTATGCCTTTCGGGTTGAAAAGTGCTGGTTCAACATTTGCAAGAGCGGTCCAGATTGGTTTTGAGCCTCAGCTACATAGAAATATAGAAGCTTATATGGATGATATAGTGGTCAAGACCAAGGACAAAGCAACGCTCATACAAGATTTAGAAGAGACATTTGCAAACCTGCGCAAGATCAATTTAAATCTCAATCCTGAGAAGTGTGTGTTTGGCGTTCCGTCCGGCAAGCTTCTCGGGTTCTTTGTATCTCAATGTGGAATCGAAGCAAATCCCGACAAGATCAAGGCAATTGAGCAGATTGAAGCGCCAAGACGTGTCAAGGATGTGCGTCGTCTTGCCGGCTGCGTTGCTGCTCTGAGTAGGTTCATCTCCAAATCTGCTGAGCGTGCCCTGCCATTTTTCAAAATTTTGAAAAAGGCAGGTCCAATGAAATGGACTCCGGAAGCGGAGGCAGCGCTGCAGGATTTGAAGAGGTACCTCTCCTCTCCGCCAGTACTAGTCGCGCCAAAACCACAAGAGCCCTTACTGCTATATCTAGCGGCAACAAATCAAGTGGTGAGTGCTGCGTTAGTGGCAGAGAGAGAAGTTGATGAAGAAGCAGCAGCAGCGGCAAGACCGCCAAGCGAGGAGCTGGGATCTTCCCCGGCAGAGTCTGGTGCTGACCAAGTGGAATCTGCGCAGTCAAGTGAAGCAACACAGAAGAAGAAGATGGTGCAGCGCCCAGTTTATTTTGTCAGCTCCCTTTTGCAGGGGGCTAGTCAAGATATTCTGGTGTGCAGAAGCTGCTTTTCGGCCTCCTTATGGCCTCGAGGAAGTTGCGCCATTACTTTCAGGCACACGAGATCACCGTTGTCACTCGCTTTCCGTTGCAACGGATTTTGCGGAATCCAGATGCTACCGGCAGGATTGTGGAGTGGGCTTTGGAATTATCAAGCTTTGGTCTCAAGTTTGAAAGTACTTCAACCATCCAAAGCAGAGCCTTGGCGGAGTTCATTGCAGAATTGACCCCAACGCCAGATGAAGAGATTCCAGAGTCAACCCTCCCCGGCAAGGAAACAAATCAAGAATGGATTATCTATTTTGATGGGGCTTTCTCGCTGCAAGGCGCCGGTGCTGGCATGCTGCTTGTCGCACCCACCGGAGAGCACCTCAAGTACGTGATTCAGATGCACTTTTCCCGGGAGAGGTCAACAAACAATACTGCCGAGTATGAAGGGCTGCTTGCCGGTCTCAGAATCGCGGCAGACCTTGGGATCAAGAAACTCATCATCAGGGGTGATTCTCAACTTGTCGTCAAACAAGTAAATAAAGATTATCAGAGTCCGTTTATGGAAGCTTACATAGACGAAGTGAGGAAGTTGGAAGAGCACTTTGACGGTCTGCAGATGGAGCACGTCCCTCGTGCAGAAAACAGTGTTGCTGATAGTTTGTCAAAGTGTGCTGCTCTCAAGTTACCTGTGGAACCAGGAACTTTTGTGCTCCGGCTGACTCAACCATCCGTGACACCGTCGATGGGACAAGAGAAAAGAAGAAAGTTGAGTTCCGGCAAGTACTTCCCGGCAGAGCTCCCGGAAGCCATCGGCAAGGAAGTTGCCGGGAACAACGCCAAGCTTGCCGGTGAGCAACAGGCTCCAGCAGGGGCTCAGGCTCTTGTCGTCGAGACGAACGCTCCCGCCAAGCTTGCCGGGGAGCAACAGGCTCCGGCAGGGCCTCGAGCATCTGCTGTCGAGACAACTGTTCCCGCAGTAGAAGACACGCCTTTAGTCCTTGTTGTCGAGCCCCAGGCTCCAGCATGGGCGCAGCACATCGTCCATTTTCTTCAGACAGGAGAGCTCCCTGAGGAATAGGAAGAAGCGGAAAAAGTAGCCCGTCAGTCTAGTATGTACCAGTTCGTGGAAAACGTCCTGTACAGAAAGAGACCAAACGGTGTGAAATTGAAGTGCATTCCTCGGGAGGATGGACTGGAGCTGTTGGCGGAGATACATGGAGGCATATGTGGTTCCCACATAGGATCAAGAGCTCTTGCCGGTAAGGCATTCCGGCAAGGTTTCTTTTGGCCCACTGCCCTCCAGGATGCAACTGCACTAGTAACCAAGTGTGAAGCGTGCCAGTTTCATTCGAAGAAATTACATCAACCAGCTCAAGCTCTTCAGACAATCCCTCTTTCCTGGCCATTTTCGGTCTGGGGGCTCGACATATTGGGCCCTTTTCCCCGTGCTACCGGGGGCTTTGAGTACTTGTACGTTGCAATCGACAAGTTCACAAAGTGGCCGGAAGTGGAAGCAGTGAGAAAGGTGACAGCACAGTCAGCCGTCAAGTTCTTTAAAGGAATAGTTTGCCGCTTCGGTGTACCGAACAGGATCATCACCGACAACGGCACACAGTTCACGAGCCACACCTTTATGCAGTATGTCCAAGACCTTGGCGGCAAGATCTGTTTTGCTTCTGTTGCCCATCCAAGAAGCAACGGCCAAGCGGAAATGGCGAATGCTGAAGTGTTGC
This sequence comes from Elymus sibiricus, assembly GCA_039707655.1. Taxonomy (NCBI): domain Eukaryota; kingdom Viridiplantae; phylum Streptophyta; class Magnoliopsida; order Poales; family Poaceae; genus Elymus; species Elymus sibiricus. The sequence continues at coordinate 443,257,500 of CM077671.1, forward strand.
GAGGTCTCAGGACAAGGACTTTCGACAAACTGCGCAAGTGCGGAAGGCGCTGGATTGATGAGTTGCGGGTGGTTCTTTGGTCAATCAGGACGACACCGAATCGAGCCACCGGCCAGACACCCTTCTCCCTAGTATATGGGGCAGAAGCAGTTCTCCCCACGGAACTCATATATGGGTCACCTCGAGTGCTCGTTTATGATGAGCTCGAGCAAGAGCAGCTGCGGCAAGATGATGCGTTGCTCCTTGAGGAAGATCATCTTCAGGCTGCTGTGCGAGCTGCACGCTACCAACAAGCCTTGCGCCGCTATCATAGCCGCAAGGTTCATGCCCGAATCCTTGAGGAAGGCGACCTTGTTCTTCGGCGCGTTCAGTCGGCCAAGAACTCCAACAAGTTGACGCCGAAGTGGGAAGGCCCTTATCGGGTAGTACGAGTCACCAGGCCTGGCGCAGTCCACCTGGAGACCGAAGATGGCGTTCCAGTGAGCAACTCCTGGAATATTGAACATCTTCGTAAGTTCTATCCATAAGGCGCGGTTGCCGGGTCCCCCGGCAACCACCTTTTGTACAAGTCTTGCCGCTATAGCATGTGATCCTTTGTACAAAGCCAGGTGCAGACCCTGTGCATAGCTAAATAAAGCTTAAGTGTTTTACAATTCTTGTTGATTTTCATGTTTTCCTTATATGCATGCTTATCTGAGATATTGTATTACACTTTCTCCCGGTAAGCGTTAACGAACCGCCAAGGTTCCATATCTCTATTTTCTCTTCTTTCTTTTTCTCAGAAGATAGAAGGTTCCCTCGCGCACAAGTTTGCCGGGGGGGAAAGGATGGTATGGATACCGGCAGGCGACGTTCAAGGTTGACATCTTGCCGGAAGGAGCACGGCAACCAAAAGCTAAGTTACAGAAACTTTAAACAAATTTTTGTTTGTAAGGTTATTCTCCTTGAACGATTTCGACTTTTGTATGGAAAACCTGCACGCGAAGGAACCCTGTTGTGATCGGTTGCGCCCTTACTCTGTTTCGAGTCCGCTCAACAGTTTAGGTGGCTGCACTGAAAATGTCAAGGTCTCTTGCCGGTAACGGCACTGCCAGCAGGCTACTAAAGTCCCGCACCTAGCGCTCGCGGCAAGGGTGTGCGCGCCGGCAAGTTTCCAACCAAGCGTAGGGCGAATACATACAGAAAGAAATCAGATAAGGGGAATAGCATGCATTCGTCCAGAACATAGTAAGTTATATTACATAAATAGTTGCCGCGTTTCTAACATAAGACGAATTGTCTTTGGCATGAAATCGTGTCGACGACAAGAAGTGAAGCAGTTAATCCCGGCGGTCGCCCTCAACTCTCTTGACTTGGCTTACCCTGTCGGCGATGGGCGCGACAAGTTCTTCGGCCGCCTTGAGGTCTGCGTCCTTCGGCAGGCGGTCGAGGACGTTGGTGAGGTTGATGCCGGGGTTCTTGTACACCACCTTGGTGAGCACCTTGAGGAGGACGGCCCGGCAGAGCTTGCGGGACTCGTTGGCCAGATGGGTTGTTCGGCTAGAGTGGATCAGCTCCAGGGCTTCAAGCAGGCGGTCAAGGAACATGGTCAGCTTGGCGCTCGTGGACCCCTTGTCGTCAGAAGAATACCTGAAGCCTTGCAGGCCCATGGTGGAAAATTGTGCGGCAAGCTTTTCCGCGACGTCGACAAGCTTTTCAGTCCAGATTTGCACCCCTTGCACATAGTCGTTGTGAGTGGCGGCGGCGCTCTTGACCAGCTCTTCCTCATCCCGGAGACTTTTGACCAGGGCCTTCTCGCGAGCTTCCGCGGCCCCAAGAGTCTCCTTCAGCGTGGATAGCTTCAGCTTCAGATCAACGATGGATTCATTGGCTGTGGAGAGCTCCTTGGTCTTGTCGGATATGGCAACTTGCATCTCCATCAAGCTGTGGAGAGCTTTGTCTCTCTCGGTCTTGAGCGTCGAGATCTACTTGTCGTGTTCCTCAAGATCCGCTTCCAGCTTCTTCACCCCGTCGGCAAGCTTGTCCTTGGCGGCCTCTGTAGCCTTGGCGGCATCGACGGCCTCCTTCAGCTTGCCGGCATGATACACAGTCAGAGCTTCGAGTGTCTCCTTGTGCTTCAGCTCCAGATCTTGGGTCCGCTGCACGACAAGCTTTTCAATCTCCTCGTCCTTGGCACGGAGCTTGTCGGCAAGAGTTTTCTCGCGAGCGGTGAGGTCATCATCATGAGCCTCAAGCCCGACGCGGAGCTCTCTCAAGTGTGCTTCCTCTGCAGCGGCCTGTTGTTTGGCCTCTTCTTGTGCCTTCTCAACATCAGACTGCTTCAGGAGGAGATCGTTCCATCTTTGGCTCAGCTGCTCTTGGCCCGTCCTCAACTCCTGAAAAGCTTCGACAAACCAGGCTTGCGTTTCCTCAACACGTTTCTGGAAATCTGCCTCCACCTTGTCGGCAACCGCTGCCCTGGAGTCTAGTTTCTCTTTCCGGGCGCGGTGGAGTGCTTGGAGCTTCTGGTAGTTGTCATTCATGGCCTGGAAGAGTTTCTCTTCTTCAGATTTGTTGCTACTGGCACTTGGTTCATCAACGATCTCAAGCCCGGCAGCAGTGATGGCATCGTCATCAAAGACTTCTCCTTCAATTGGCGCTCTAGTGCTCGCTGCGCCTGGAATGCTGACGAACAAGTTGTCGCCAATCTTGAGGTACTTGCTTGATGATGGGGGAGCTTCGGATGTTGCCGGCTGATCTTCAACAGCCGCTTCACCGGCAGCTGGGGGCTTCGTGGCCGGCGCGGCGCCTGGCGCTCCTGCGGCAGGAATGTCGTCAGTACGGTCACTGGCCTCTTCGCCGGCCCTCTCAGCAGATTCCTTGACGGCTTCTTCTTGCGCGGCCTTGGCGGCCTTAGCGGCAGCGTCCTTGGCGGCCTCAGCGGCAGCATCCTTGGCGGCCTCCTCAGCGGCAACCCTGTCGGCTTCGGCGGCAGCGTCCCTGGCGGTCTCCTCGATAACAGCATCAACATCCATGTGCTCTGTCGATGGAAGATCTGAAAGCCAAGAAGGTAAACAAGATGCGGCTGAAAAGGAAATTCAAGAAGACAAAAAAAGACAAAGTGGCAAACATTCTGAGGTGAGCGGTTTACCTGTGTTGAGCTGATGAGAAGTGCTGCCGGTGCTTGTGCTTGCCGGCTCCTCTTCATCACGGTAAAGCTCGCTTGCCGAAGACTCATCTCTAGGCGGCGTAGTTGCCGGAGGCGGCGCATCAGGGACGGCTCCCGTTGGTACTCCTTGTTGCCGCTCCACTCCTGCACGCCCGGAGATGTCAGCAGTAAAGATACACACCCCGGCACTTGCCAGCGGAAAGTGAGTAACTGACTCACGTTGAGGGCTGCGCCAGGGGCTGTGTTGAAGACTACGTTGTGGGCTTGACTCCGGGCTGATGTTGATCGTTTCTGGCGCACCTGAGGTGCTTGCCGGCGGTTCATCACCCGTCGAAGTCTTTGCCCTCTTCGCTGCCCTTTGCGCCAATGTTTCTGTGTCATCTCTGCGGAAACAAGTCGAAGCAAGACGGATCAGTTAAGCAAAGTTAGAAATTCAGAAGTTCAAGGGTGCGACAGGACCCTTACTCTTCTTCTTCGGAGCTGAAGGCAGAGAGGTCGAACTCGACTTCCGCCACAGTGTCCATGGGAGGAGGGGAAGGAGCAGTCCTAGGTCGCTTGGCTGCGGCAGGCTGCTGTGCAGCCTTGCCGGCCGCCCCCTTGCCGGAGGCTGCACCACTCGAAGAAGTTTGGCTGACCGGGATTCCGGAGGTGGCACTCCGAAGGACACGCCTCTTCCTTACTTCGAGAGTTGGGGGCTCCTCCTGTAGCTCCTCCTCGGCTGTGTCTTCAGCAGATGTGCCCCCGGCAGCAGCGCCGCTCTGCTTCCCGGCAACCTCACCCTGCCCGGCAAGATTTTCCTCCGACAGCACTTCGCCTTCGCTAGTTTCCCCTTCCACGAAGCTAGCGCTGCCGGCCTCCGCGGCAAGATTTGCCTCCTCCGCCCTGCTGGCGATGTACGCCACCTCTTCTTCAGTGGTGGGGAGGACAAGGTTTTCTTCTGTGTGGATGGCCCTCTCCGACAGGTTGTCAAAGAACTGCTGCACCTGCTCTGCGGGCGGCTCAATCCAAGTATCGTCAAGGCTGTGAGCGTCAAACACCGGCATCATGGCGATGATTGAAGACAGAGCGGAGTTGTTGCACAGAGGGATTATGCTTGCCGGCAGCCTGCCTACTACATCTCCCCTGAACAGTTTCTGACAGAGGGCTGCCTGCTGCATCAACGTCAAATTGCTATTCAGCCCGGGGCGCAGCCTCATGATGTCTGCTGCGTTCCGGAACTCCCAGGATGGCCTCCCTTTGTTCTGCAGAGGGGCGATGCGCCGGCGAAGGAAATCGGCGCCTATCATCTCTACTGTGAGTCCGGCAGCTCTAAGGCGGTGAATCCTAGTGATTGCGACTGTGAGCTTCTCATCGTTAGGATCGTGGGCGCTCCAGTCATTGCCGCGCACTATCTTCGTCTGCCGCGGCGAGCAGAAGGAGGGGACCTTTGCCTCTTGGACCCAGCACCACATGGCCCGCCATTCATCCCATTTCTCGCGGTAAGCCCCATCTGGGTAAACCTCCTTAGTTCCTGGCCGTGGAATCCAAGCGATTGATCCAGAAAGGGCCTCGCCTTTTTGGATGCAAGGAATGAAATAATGGCGGAAAAGGGCCGTGCTGGGGACTACTCCGGCGAAGTTTTCGCAGAGGTGAGCAAAGACAAACATACATGTCACGACATTCGGCGTAAAATCCAAGAGTTGGAAGCCGTATGTGAGCATGATGTCGTTGAAGAAATCAGAGAACGGGGGGCAGAGCCCGTAGTAAAAGTAATCGGCAAAGAAGTGATATTTGTCTGGGCCACCCCTAGAAGAACCTGGACTCACGAGAGTTGCAGGATGCGCCCTCGTCTCCTTTGCCCACATGCACTGGTACCGCTCCTTCAGTGTGCTCGCGTCGAGCACAGGGGGGAAGACGACGTGCTCCTTCCGCATCTTCGCCAGATTGCTCTCCGGGACGGCGGCTTCCACCTCCTTGCCCTTGCTCGTCTTGGGCGGCATGGTGGCTATGGGGGTGGAGGCCGGGGACGGTGAGGACGAGGAGGCGGCAGATGAATGGGGGGGCTCTGTTTCGGGCTCAAGGAAGAAGATGACGGCAGTTCCCAGATTGGAAAAGACAAGGGGTAAATGAGCCGCGCCTCTGTGGATTCCTTTTTATGGGGAAGGCCCGGGGTCGCCTCTTTACTAGTCAACATGGAAACGCTTTTGCGAGCGTGCGGCAGTTTCGGCCGCTCCGCGCACGTCTCCCACGTTCCGCATTCAATGCACATCATGGGGGGCGCAGTGAAACAGAATGATTACAGCAGTTAATCCCTGCCACGCGTGCCCGTGCACTGTTTGGGCCTAGCCCAACAACTCCTCGCACCCGTGTATGGCCTAGGCCCGGGGGCTCCTGTCGGTGTACTAAAGATTGGGTCCTTTAGTACCCCATACTTGTGCACGGGCAGTTGTAGCCATACCAGCGGTAAGGCTTACCGGGGAACAGCTAGACACAAATTCAGCAACATCAAGAAGGCATTCAAGTCACTGATTAGCAGATAGAAGTCCGAAGGCTAGGTGCCCCGGCAAGATCTTGCCGGGCTGGTCGCTTGGCCCCGGCAAGACCTCACCACTGTTCTAGCGCACCGCCCCAGTGCAACGACCAGCTTGTCTTTTAGCTGTTGTCTTCCTGAGTGCGTGTCAGACGCTGACGGCGTGCGGGGTTAAGCGGTGCTGATGGGACGGCTTCTTTTCCCGTCCCCAAGACGCTAAGGGACACCTCAATGGAGCATTTAATGTTCTTGTCCTAAACCATCAGTGTTAGGTATGATAACACTGTAGACACTTTACACCTCATGTATGCACTGTACGCCACTGTTGGTGACCCCTTCGAACGTATAAAAGGAGGCCCAAGGCATAGCTACAGAGGGATCTTCTCCGGCCCGTTCTGCATGTGTAGCTGATGTGTACTGTTCATCACAAGCGCTCCTAGAACCGGGGCTTAAACACACCCAATATACTAAAGCAGGAGTAGGGTTTTACGCTCCTCAGCGGCCCGAACCAGGGTAAAACTCCCCGTGTTGATCGTTAGATCTGCTCTTTGTGCAAACCTTCTCCCTGCCGAATCGTAAAGGGGTCCTCACGATCCCATAGGTGTCGTTTCTCCGACACTCTCACAGTCACAAGCACATTCGCCTCGGAGGCGAACTGGACGATTTGGCAGTCTTTGATTCCTCAGCCAGCGACGACATGCGCGCTGAGCTCGATAGGAAGGACGCCATGATCGATGACCTGGTGAAGCTACTGGAGAAGAGCGACGCCTCGGTTGACAGGGCGACCGGCCTCGTGGAGAAACTTATGGAGGAGAACGACGCCTGGAAGAAACTGCTCGGGAAGAAAAGTGCCTCGGAGGGGAGGCTGAAAGAACTCGCCGAGGAACTTTTGGAAGACTTGGCGAAGCTCCACATCGAGCGGGAGGGGCTGCTGAAGGAATCCGTGGAGCGTGTGAAGGAACTTCATGCGTACGCGACGCGGGCCATCGATGCTCTTGAGCAAAGAGCCCGCGCCATGGCCGCAATGCGGAAGATGTCGGATGAGAGGCGACAGGAGATGGAGGTCGTGGAGGCGATGAAGAAAGAGATTGAGGAACTCCGCGCCCAGCAATCCATGAAGAATTAGATAGATTGTTTTCTTTGTCTTCCTTCTTCTACCTCTTCCTTCTTCTTTTGCCCCTGTGTCTTTGGGGAGTTGCCACATGTGGCATTTTTTATTATCATGCATATGTAAGAAAATTATTATCTTTGCCGGTGCTAATTTGTTGTTATATTATTTCGTTCATTTGTACATGTATACGAGTCGAAAACAGACGAAACGTCAAAGTTCTCAGCTAGGCACGAACAAAACAGTGATCACAAGCAAACTAGTCCCTCCGTCCAGGCGCATTAACCACATGATAAACAGCGGGTAGGACGCCATTAATTCAGAAGTTGGGAGCGAGGCGAGCGGGGGGGGGGGGGGGGTTGGAGGTCAAAGGATCGCTTCCCGATGAGCAGGCGCAATAGACTCTCATGCGTCCCGTCGTGCATGCACGGCGGACAGCTCTCACGCATCATGTCAAGCCTGCGCGGTGGACAGCTCGCACGCGTCCCGTCGAGCCTGCGCGGCGGAAAGCTCACATGCGTCTTGTCATCAACCTGCAGCTATACACGCATGGTTCTCCCATATCAAGTACTCCCTCCGTTTCTTTTTAGTTAGCATATAAAATTTGGTCAAATTCAAAATTTGTAAAGTTTGTCTAGCTTTATAGAAAAATAAATAAATATTTATAATTTAAAATCAACATTATTAGATGCATCGTCAAATTAACTTCCATACTATATAACCTTAGCATTGTAGACATTGATGTGTTTTTTGTATAAATTTAGTCAAACTGTGTTTAGCTTGACTTTGATCAAATCCTATATGCGAAGTAAAAGGAAACGGAGAGAGTAAAAAAATGGACGCGTGGCACCAAATGGTTATCATACAAGTTTTGTATGTACAAGAATTCAATAAACCAATATTATCAATGATTGCGGCCGATCTATCATGCCTAAATGTTTGTAATTCATTCAAATTCGTATGAAAAGGGCTCTAGAAAACTCGATTGATGTATAAAAAGGGCCGAATTGGTGCACTAGAGGACACGTTGAATGTAGTTTTGTCACAAAAGGTGACATGTTCCCTATCGAAACCACGAAGTCAGAGCATGTGCCTCTAGTTCAAAATTTGAACTACGCATATTAAATCCCTAGAAAACTCAATTAATGTATAAAAGGGGCCGATTTGGTGGACTAACGACTCATTGAATGTAGTTTCACCAACAAAGGTGACATGTTCCGTGGATGTGCCATGGCATGACACTGTGTAAGTTTCGTGAATTCATGGCGAGCTTTGGGTTCCCTCGGACTTTGAAACCAAGATTATCTGCGGTCTAGTCACGACACCGAGATGTTTGTAATTCAGTGACCATCAGTGCATGGGATGTAAACATGGACCCAATGACACAAAATGGTTTTTAATAATCCATTTTGGTGCGCTGGAGCTCGTGCTTGTAATTCAAACTTGAGTTCTTCACATTAAGTGCACGCCTAGAAAACTCAAATGTCGTTTCGACCACAAAGGTGACATGTTCCATATCGAAACCACCATGCTTGTCGTGGGAAGCTCCAATTTGTAAGAGGTTTGTCCCAAAACTTATATACCATGTCCTATAAGTGTCGTGTCGACACACCAGTTTCAATAATTTCACATTTTAGCATTGCAGTTGTATTAGCCTATGTTGCATGTAGATAAAATATCAACGCAAGAAGAGACATCGAATGCCGTTCCCTCCACAGAGGTGACATATTGTTCCGTATCGAAACCACGATGGTTCTTGAGAGAAGTTTTGGTGTGCAAGAGATTTCTCCCACATTGGACAAAAAATTATCATGTTGTATAAGTGCCGTGTCATGACACCGGGGCATGTTTCAAGAATTTCAGATGAGTTGTGGATTTATGATGATTTAATATCCAAGTTTCTCAATGTTTGTGGCCTCGTCATGACTTCGAGATGTTTGCAATCCATTCACGTTAATTGCATGGGACCTAAACAAGGAACCCAAGGACACAAATACCTTTTTTCATCCCATTTTGGTGAAACGAAGCATGTTCTTTTAGTTCAAATTTGAATTATGCACATTAAATGTCTACAAACTTGATTAGTGCAGTATGCAAAAAGGTAACGAACCATGAATAATTTAAAGCATTTCTATACGCCCATCTGAAGCTCGTGCTTGTGTAAGCACGGTGTGCACGTGTCGTGCTAGCTCGAGCTTCCTTCTTTGAGAAGTTATCCAATTTGTATTAAAATGATGTTCTATCCAAACACGCTTCTCCCGCCACTCCCCCAACCGGTCTCCCGCCACTCCCCTAATCGGTCTCTCGCCAATCGGTTTCCCACCGAAGCATCGGCCCCGTCATCAACCTCCTGGATGAGGAGGACGAGAAGGAGCAGGCAAAAGCGGCATCACGCCATCGAGCATGAGCAAGACGTCACCATCAGCCCCCATGCCACCATCGCACACGGTTTCCAGTACTACCAGAAACGTCTGTGATGCGTGTCTGGTCCCACCAGGTGCCCATCGGGGCACGCCTTGTATACGATAGGAGGCAACCGTTACCAGCAAGACGTGGCTTTCCAGCCCGTTACCCATTCGATGGAACTCGGAAGTTAAGCGTGCTTTCGGTGGAGTAGTCAAGGATGGGTGACCGATTGGGAAGTTGCTAGATTTCAAGGTTCATTTAGGCGGTGTGATATGATCACTATAGGCATAAATAAAATGCCTATAGTTATATGTCATTCTGGCTAAATAAATCTTGAGATCCTTGTTTTGAAAATATCCATGATTTTATTTTGCTTCTTTTGCTGTTTTGAAAATGTCAAGGATCGAGTGTGTGTGTGTGTGTGATATGTCATTCCGGGTAAATAAATCTTGAGATCCTTGTTTTGAAAATATCCACGGTTTTCTTTTGCTGTTTTGAAAATGTCAAGGATCGAGTGTGTGTGTGTGTGAGTGTGTGTGTGTGTGTGTGTGTGTGTGTGTGTGTGTGTGTGTATACCAATGCCTGTGTGTGGACCATGTGTCTACATTGTGCGGTTTCTGATGGCTGCTTTTGAAAATGTCAAGGATCGAGTGTGTGTGTGTGTGTGATATGTCATTCCGGGTAAATAAATCTTGAGATCCTTGTTTTGAAAATATCCACGGTTTTCTTTTGCTGTTTTGAAAATGTCAAGGATCGAGTGTGTGTGAGTGTGTGTGTGTGTGTGTGTGTGTGTGTATACCAATGCATGTGTGTGGACCATGTGCCTACATTGTGCGGTTTCTGATGACAAACCTATCGGTGGGCCCTTAGGGTCTACCATGCCTTTTACTGACAACGCTGGAAGGCCAAGGGTGTGTGTGTGTCTGTGTGTGCGTGTGTGTGTGTGTGCGTGTGCATGTGTGTGTGCGCGTGTGTGTTGTGAGTGTGTGTGTGTGAACCCATATGCTTGTGTATGGACCATGTGTCTACATTGTGCGGTTTTCGACGACAAACCTATCAGTGGGCCCTTAGGGTGTGTCGTGCCTTTTATTGACAATGCTGGAAGGCAAAGGATGGGTGACGGTGTGTGTGTGTGCGGGGGGGGGGGGGGGCGCGTGTGCGTGTGTGAACCCATGCTTGCCATGTGCCTACATTGTACGGTTTCCGACGACAAACCTATCGGCGGGCCCTTAGGGTTTGTCATGCCTTTTAGTGACAAACGCTGGAAGGCCAAGGATGGGTCACGGTGTGTGCGTGTGCATGTGTGCGTCTCTCTCTCTCTCTCCCCTCTCTCTCTCCCTGTGTGTGTGTGTGCGCGCGCGCGTGTGTGTTGTGTGTGTGTGTGAACCCATATGCTTGTGTGTGGACCATGTGTCTACATTGTGCGGTTTTCGACGACAAACCTATCAGTGGGCCCTTAGGGTGTGTCATGCCTTTTATTGACAATGCTGGAAGGCAAAGGATGGGTGACGGTGTGTGTGTGTGTGTGCGGGGTGGGGGGGTGCGCGCGTGTGTGTGCGTGTGCGTGTGTGAACCCATGCTTGTGTGTGGGCCATGTGCCTACATTGTGCGGTTTCCGACGACAAACCTATCGGCGGGCCCTTAGGGTTTGTCATGCCTTTTTGTGACAAATGCTGGAAGGCCAAGGATGGGTCACGGTGTGTGCGTGTGCATGTGTGTGTCTCTCTCTCTCTCTCTCCCTCTCTCTCTCCCTGTGTGTGTGTGGACCATGCATGCGCCCATTGTGCGGGGAGGGGAATGATATATATATATATATATATATATATATATATATATATATATATATATATATATATATATATAGGGTCGCGCTATTTGTCACCCTGGGTGAGGAATAGTTATTCTTCACCCCCTCTATTTTAACACCAATGCATCGTATTTTTATGTCCCGTAAATTTTTTCTTACTTCATACATAGAAAGAGAACGTAAGAAAATATTAGATCACCGTAAAAAATATTTTATGTCACGTAAAATTACGAACGTAAAAAATAGTGTAAAATACACATAAAATGTATTTTTTATGGTCTTATGACCAATAATTTTGCTTTCTTATGCCAAAATTTTACGTAGTGAATCAATCTATTTGTATACCAAATGTAATTTATTCGTAAAATGATCGTAAGATTACCTCGGGTGAAGAATAACTTATTCTGCACCCTGGGTGATGAATAGTATTACTATATATATATATATATATATATATATATATATATATATATATAGTAATACCTCGGGTGAAGAATAACTTACGTGAAAATTGGCATAAGAAAACAAAAATATAGGTCAAAAGACAAGAAAAAGTGCATTTAATGTATATTTTACACTATGTTTTTATGTTTGTAATTTTACGTGACATAAAATATTTTTTACGGTGATTATATATTTTCTTACGGTCTGTTTTCACATATGAAATAAGACAAAATTTACGAAACGTAAAATTACGGTGCATTTATATTAAAATAGAGGGGGGTGAAGAATAAGTATTCCTCACCCAGGGTGACGAATATATATATATATATATATATATATATATATATATATATATATATATATATATATATATATATATATATATATATATATATCATTGTGTATTAATTGTTGAAACACCGGACCACACCATTATATATCTTGGTATATAATATATATAACGAATCTTAAGGGGGTATATATATATATATATATGTCCAGTTATCTCAGCTAGGTGCATGCCACATCATAGATAGTGTACCATTGTGTATTAATTGTTGAAACACCGGACCACACCATTTTCGCATATGCATTTGGCCATATGCAAGGGGGTGATGTTCTTCTAGCCCCGCTCAACTGATCTTCGACGACGCACCAACTTGTGGGACCGCGTGATCTATATATCCCTCTTGTTCGACAACAATATGTGATGGTTTTGCCATATTAATTAAGGTATAAATTCTCTTGGTTGTCTTACGAAAATTCAGACATGGATAAATGTGTGACAAAGTTTGAACCAGGTCATGTGTTCATAGGACCCCATATATCCTCCGGCACATAGTGTAGGGGGCAACACCCTATATTATGTTTGTCATGAAACCCTTTTCTGTCACATTGGACACTTTTAGGCATGCACATATGCAGCATGTGCCACATATTAAAGTTGCGCATTGCCAATTTAAACATGACAACACCATGTTCGTACATATATATACTTCATCCGAACCTCATTACAAGTCTTTTTTAGAGATTTCACTACGAACTACATATATATTTAGGAATGGAGGGAGTATATATTTGGGCCACTAGCGGGCGTGGTTTGACTCTCTCTTGCGTTTTTTTCTCGTTTATCTCAAAGATGCTAGTATTATGTAAAATAGCAAACGAAACTGACGAAACAACCGTATGCGATTGTACCCCGAGCAGACACGAATGTGCTACTCTAACCGTGTGCGATGCCCGTAGACAGCAAAATCGGCCTTGCCTAGTGGTGCCAACCGCAAGCGTCAGCCAGTGCAAAGGGGTAATGTGCACAGTACAAACCCAAACCCGACAGCGACCTATAAAAGATCTCGCCGACGACGGCTAACAGCTAATTTTTCCGTCGATAGCTCGCCACCACCACCACACACACCAAATGGAACCGTTGCTCAAGCATGGGGATGTGCATGGCGCCGTCCTGATAGTGTTGGACGACGACGTGATAGAGGATTCCGACGCGTTGGCCGCCATGGCCGGCAACGGCAAACAGCCAGCTGCCGCGGCCGACGACGACGGGATAGAGGATTCCGACGCGTTGTCCTCCATGTCGGTCAACGATCAACCGTCATCTGCCGCGGCCGAGGACGACAACGACGACCCCGAGTTTCAGCGTCGGATGCAGATGGCCATCGCTTTGTCCGTCCAGGAATCGGTGTGGAACAATCTATCGTCGCTGCACCAGTGTTGGACGACGACGACGACGATCCACGTCGCTGCACCAGTGCATTGTACCCACATGTTGCGTCACATTGTTCAGCTGGCTCTTGACATCTTGAAGTATCGCTGTAAAAGGATCACTTGGTCCTGTCACCCTCTTTGGCCTCGGTTCCTTCTTCTACCTCTTGGAACTAGTTGTGTCCATAGAGCGAGTATCAACGGACCATCTAGTTTTCCCTGTTGAGATCAAGTCCTCTTCCTCATGTTCCTCTTCCTCGTTAGCTATTTCATTTCCATGTTTCCCACTGCCTCACCAAAGCCTTCAGCATTTCCCCCTGTTGCTATGTTTTTGCCATAAATAGCAGCCAGTTGCTCAAAGTACGGAAACGGGACACCATACAATCCCTTTGCCTCACTGTGAATCTACAAGTTTTGTCATAAAAGAAGGAACTTGGTCTCCAATAGAAATGCGACAGGTATACAAAAAGGCAACGAGCAATAATATAAGCAATAACAAGGCAGGAAAGGTAAAATAATGAAGGTTCACTACAGTAGCAATGTGCATAGCAAGACTAGAATAACAATAGCAAGGCAGCAAGCAATTCGGCATTGATAAGGAGTTCAGCTTTAATGGGTGAAGTGATCTACCTTACAATGTGCTTCATACTGTGCCTTCTCGCATTGAATCATCTTCCGGTTTCCATCCCATGTGAAACCACTTTTGGATATCATTACTTCCAGAGCACCAAATTTTGTCCTAAAGTGCCTCACTCTTGACTCGATGTGCGGAATTGCAGAGATGCCACAACCCGGGCACTTCTCAGCAAGATGCTTCTCCAATATCACTAGGTATCCATTTTTGAAGTTACCATCAGCCTTCCACCTTGGATCCAAAGACAACTCATACAAGGCTTTAATAAGTTCATCATCCTCATCCGAAGTCCACTTCATTTTATTCTTGCCTCTTCCACGGGAGGTGCTTGAGCTGTCCACATCCATATCTGCACAAGCAAGAACAAATACAAATGAGAAGGACCAAATATATATGAAATGGAACGAATACAACTGAGATGAAATTGAAGCTTATATAAACAAAAAAAAGCTAGAAAAAAATGAACAAATAGAAATGGTTTATACCTCAATGACCCCTAGCAGCCCTATGTCTATTATACATGCCTTGAGCAAGAACATTTCGGAAATTTGTCCACTCGTTCGAAGTTGAGATAGAAGTTATAAATTCTGGTCGGCCTAATTCTCCCTCCATAGCTTCTAATGTTTCTTGCAATATTGGCTCATCATTATCGAGTGGGTCGAGCGGCATCTTTTGTAAGATAAGATTGTGCAAGAGTGCACATGCCATGATGATTCGACATTGGGTCTTCATCGGTAAAAAGGACGAAGACCTCAAAATTGCCCGCTGACCCTTGAGCCTTCCAAAGGACTTTTCTACAATATTTCGGGCTCTAGCATGGCGCATGTTGTAATACTCCTCTGCACTACGAGGTGGGTTCTATGCCGTCCAACCACCCAAGTGGTACCTTTGACCACGGTACGGAGCTACAAGTCCCCTCCCATTTGTGTAACCAGCATCGACAAGGTAATATTGATCCTCGGGGACACGCAACCCATTTGGCCTTGAGATGGCATCTCTAAGAACATGACCATCATGTGCATAACCCTCCCAACCAGGTAATATGTAGATGAACTACATGTCAGGTGCACCTAACACATTTGTATCTGTATCACCCAACCTTGATCGATACCTACCTTTCATATTAGACGGGACGGTTACCCCGCTATCTGTGTGACATCTAAGGCTCCGAGGCAATTCTACAACACAAACAACAATGTGTAAACATTAGCATCTTTTACCACTAATGAGTTCATCCAGTGAACAATTTTTTTTCTTAGTGCCTATTTACCTTGAAATACTTCCATTTATCATCTGTGTAGTCCTTGGGTATAGGTCCTGGTTTCTTAAGTAGCAGTGGGTGAAGCTTCAAAACAACTAGAAGACAAGCATTGAAGTTTCTACTAACTGGCTCCGGGCTTTGGTAAAAGAATTTCCCTATTGTCCTATTTTTTAAATGATGATCTAGTACATAAAGGAATGATGCCACTATCTCCTCCAATGACGTGTTCCTTGTACCCCTTAGGCCACCAACATCTATCACCATCTCACATAATATATGGAATGTTCTTCTATCCATACGAAGTTGACTTATACACACTGCGTCGCTCTCACCAATTAGTTTATACAAATTCTTTCCTCTTAACTCTCTGATTATAATTCTCCTTTCTATTTTCGAACAATTTTCCTATAAAGTAATGCAAGTATACAAGCATGATGGCACTTGTCAGATTGATAAATGCTACATTTCTTCTTCAACATCTCGCACTCAAGGGAAGACGGGCCATAACTGAAAAGATATATGAGTGCACAAAATATATGATATCATGCATTTTTATCCATAAGAGAAAAATACCATTAAGGACAGATCAACATTAGGGTAGGGGAAGAACTCACCTGGCGGTGGGGGGTGAGAGTAGACACAACCAGTGAACCGTTGTTGGGAGAAAGAATGTTAAAATGGAAGCGAAAATACAGAACACTTCAGCTCCTGCACATGAAAAAAGAAATATAAAAAATTGCTATAATTTATAAGCAGCCAACATAGTATACAAACATATATGTTTCCAACTAAAAGCGTGATGGTGACTGCCATTACAAGACACAAGGACATTCTCCTATGATGATGACGGTGCTACTGATATAAAAAGGACACAAGGACAAACTAGAAACCACTATAAATTAGAACATATCAAAATGTTCAGTTAAGTCAATGTGGTTTGCAGCAATATGTTCAATTAAGTCATCCTCGCAAATGTAGCATGACCGTCATCAGGAGTGACACTCGGGCTTAATCTCCATGCGAAAACACAGTTTACCTTGATCTTCCAAAGGGTTGACCACTATTTATGAATGGAGGCAGTCGTGGATAAAAGGAGCAGAATCAACACCAAGAACAAACGACAAAGAAACAATAAACACCACGGAGCTTAGCTGCTCAGGCGTCCTCTAGTTCATTGTTCAAGATTTCAAGAAAAAACAGAGAGGAGAACATAACCCCTGATGTGTTGTTCCATAAACAGCTCTACAATACACACCCGGGTTCAGAGCCATGGTGATTGGCAGTTCACTAGCATAGTGAGAACAAAATTTTGAGTTTTACTAGAAACTAAAACATTCACCATTGAACCAAAATGTACAGGAAAAGATGATCAAGAACAGATTATTAATCACAAGTATTTTATTTTCTATCTACAATCCACAAGTGCTTGAACCAAGCCGTATAGAAAAAGATGATCAAGAACAAAACAGTATTTTTCTAGTATCTCATCGGATCAAGAAGAAATCAAGAGAAAATATATGTAAAAGATGTTTAACCCTAACCTAATCCGGTAGCATGGTCAGTGTTGCTTCTCACCGGCGAGGACGACGGCGACGCGGTGGCTCTGGCACCCAACCGTGAGGCGCTGGATCTGACACACACGCGCGCGCGCTTCCTCCTTGAACCTCACGCAGGTCAACACGATGTGCATGTCCAGGCTCGAGATCTTGCGCAAGGACCTGGGAAACTCAAATGAGGAGAGATTCCCGGTGAACACTAACGAGATCTGGTCGATCCGGCGGCGTACGCGCGGGGAGTAAGGGTCGGACGGTCAGGTGACCTACCTAGAGCCATGAAGCTTGAGGCGTCGGGGAAGTAGCGGAAGAAGGAGCGGGCGGGCTTCTTCTTGACGCCGGAGAAGGCGGCGTCGACACCGACGGGGGTGGTTGGAGGAGGAGATAAGTGGAGGCAGAGAGATCAGTCGAGGGCTGGAGGCGGTGGAGGGGAAGGGTTGGAGGCTGGGGAGCTCGGGGAAGGATTTGTTTGCGGACAGGTTCGGGTGTAATCGGAGCGAGACTTGGGTGGGATCTGTTTACGCCGTACTTAAACAAACAGCTATTAACGCAATCCGTTATCGTTGTTATCAGGTTACATTACATTTTGCCGAACGAAACAGCTCCTAATTATTCTCCAAATATTTATACTAGAGCATTCAAAAATCCTGAAAATGACTTCCTTTTTAAGTATTTCTAGGCCATGAATAATACCTTAGATCATGAAAATCCATCCATTACTCACCTTTAGGTTTCAATTTTCCCAAGAAAGTCAATGAGTTTTCAGCTTGTCCTCTTCATTACCCCACAAAAAAAATCCTAATAAGCTGAAACAACTCTTCACAAATTGAAGCCAAAAATTTAAAAATTCTCATAGCATGTACTAGAAGAGTTAGGATAACTAACTTGATCAAAATATAGAACAATTTTGAAACCAATTAATTTAATATTTGCACTAAACTTTTATATTCGTGTATAACTATTTTTGATAACTTCTTTATGGTAATTAATTAGATGATAATGGTGCTAAATATTAATAGCAGTCCTTTATGCCATATTTGTAACGGTGTCATTTAAAATGTGAATGTTTTGTGCTAAATTTGGTTACATTTGTAATTATAGTTATATTGTTATTTTTATTTTTATACATTGCATCTTAACATATGCTTAAACTCAACCCCCGAAAAATGTGAGAAAAATAAAAACACAAGATGCTTTTATGGGTTAATTTCTGATACTCCCCTCAATAAGGTTTATTATCTTAGGGTGCATCCCTAAATATCTTCGTAGATAACCCTAAAGCATATGCTCTCAAAAATATCTAATAGTGGTTTTGGTTTACAGTTAATTATACATAAATAAATAAATGTATAGTATACAATATGTTTGTGAGAAGCTTGTCGCTGAATCGTTAGCTATATTATCCCTTTTGGGGTCATATGTGTCTCACATGTTACACATTCATTGACATATGTTGAGGGAATAGCTAAACCTATCCTATGTGGAATCCACATGTCTGGTCAACATAACTCGAAAATAATCAACAAAAGTCCAAGCAAATCACCACGTCAACAAGTCAAAGGAAGAGGAGGAAATAAAAGACAAAGTCAAAGATATGCAAGGTTTCGTTAATGAAATCAGGGGAGTCATCCTTTTTCAAAATAAATAAATGAATACAAGAAGCAAAGAAGCCCAAGTATAGAAGAGGCCCAAATACCCAAGGGACATTGATGAATGCATGAGAAGGAGTGGCTCACCATACCCCGTGAGAGAGAGAGAGAGAGAGAGAGAGAGAGAGAGAGAGAGAGAGAGAGAGAGAGAGAGAGAGAGAGAGAGAGAGAGAGAGAGAGAGAGTACAACCTAACTAAACTATTAGCCTCATATATTGACTTGTTTGCACGTTATTGGTTACATTTCGGTAAGTTTTTACTAGGTTTGTACTTATTTCTTTGGCGTAATAACCATATTACATTGTAGTGGTTAACAACATAATAAGTATTAGCAAAGGCGGACGAGAATCACACGATCAGGGTTGATTTTATTAGACCGGTATGAACACTTGTAATTGGTTCTCTCTACTTCAAGCATGGTTTTCTCTAGTTAGTGGAAGAGTGTACAACATAGGGATTGGCATCAGCCACAAATTTAGGAAAGAAAGTGAAAGAGAAGGACAAGAGCGGTTCGAAGTTCAATGAAATGATAAAAAAAACACCTGGTCGAGTTCGCTTCTCCTTTCCTTTTGGTATTCAGGATGCTAAGTTGATATAAGAAGAGAGGAAATGAAAACTACGCTAAATAGATAATTGCATTTTGGTCTTGGCACGCCTTTGAGCGTAGGAACGCCCACCTTTGTAAGAGCTCGGTTCTAAGATGGAGTGTCATAGTGCAAAAATATATGAGAACATTACACGATAACTAGTAAAACTTTTGCGGGGTGTAAATAGTATATTTTGGTCTAAACATCGTCCTAATCTCTACAAATAGTCTTAAAATTGCGTTAATTTGTTAGGTATCTACTAGCATTAAGTACATTGTAAAACTTATTTTGTGATTTTACAGGTGGGTGGTTGGATGTCCGACTCCCTTACCGTTGTCCGCAGACTCGTCCTCAACATGTCCATAGACATTTGGTATGCTCGTTTTCGATGAACCGCGTTGGAGTTGCCTTCGGTAGTCTATAAAACTACCAACTGCGAGAGGCCTAAACTAGCTAGCATGCGTGTTTTTCTTTCATTCAGCTATTTCCGAACACAAAAGAAAAATAAATCCGCGCGACAACGTCGCATGCGATCATTTTTTCCAGAATCATGCAAGCAAGGCAGGCAGGGAATCAGATCGGCGGAGCCAGCTTTGGAGTGTGGTGGCTAGCTGGCCGGTTGGCCGCGGCCGTGAATGCGATCACGAGTGAGTGGAGTGGGGAGGGGGACAGGCAACGACCCGCGGCCCCGGGCGGAAAGGCGTGGCCGCCCCGGATCGGGTCGACGACGGTCGATGGCCGCGGCACGAGATGTGCGTGCATATGCGCTTGTTTGTCTATTATTATTATTATTATTATTATTATTATTATTATTATTATTATCGGCGGTGCATGCACGCATGCATAATGCAGAAGCCGGCGAGAGTTGCATGGGCCTCGCTTGCGCCTCGCCAGCTCGCCATCTTGTCTGGGTTCGTTGGGCAACCCCTGCGCGCACGAAAGCTGGCCGGTGATATGCATGCATGCGTCTGCGTCTGCGCCTCTATGTGTGTGTATCCCTGCTATATTTGCCTAGACCCTCAGATTTCAGGATTAGATGGCAGGTGCTTTGGTTAAATCCAGAAATTTGGCCCGACGAAGCAAGCGATCTATGATCTCTTTGGCGCGTCGGGTAAAGAAAAAAGGTGACCGCGGGTGGAAGCAGGTGAAGAAAAGCGCGAAAACGCGGGTGTGGAAGAGACGGCTAAGGGCATGACCAATGCATAGCCTCAGGGTGATGCCTCGTACGTCATGTAGGATGGGATCCTTTGCAGGAGGCAGGTGCTTGGAGAGAAAAAATGTGGTCCAGTGTAAAAAGCTGGAAAAGTTAGAATGGAAAGTAGAGATGCATGTATACTAGAGTCTTTGTTTTCTATTTTTTGATGAGGCCCACCAGTGGTAGCTTGCATTGGGGAGAAAAAAATCAATATAGATGCCTCAAATTATTTTTTATCATGGGGCATATTTATTCATATGCCACCATTGTACATGCTCTAAGTCGGTAACATGAATGAGGAGCTAATGATGTCTCTTCGTGAGCTATCTTGACCAGGACATGCTCTAAGTCGGTAACATGAATGAGGAGCTAATGATGTCTCTTCGTGAGCTATCTTGACCAGGGCAAGTAAAACCAAGAGATTAATGCGTTTCCACCGAACTATGCATGCGTGCGTGCGAGTGATACCACAGTTACGGACGAATTTAATTTACCATTTTTTTAAACACGGTAGACGTTTATATACTCGCTCATATGAACGCACGCATGCATGTCATACACTTATGAGCACCTTCAACATACTGAGCCAGAATCACATCATAAGATTGACGATGTCATCAGAGGCGCCTCATAGTCGACAGGTCTAGTGGGTTAGTCCCACACAAAGAACGTATTCGCAAAATTGAAACATACGTGCCATGCATGCATCATCTGGTTCAAAAATCAAAATCATAGGACACGCCCTCAAAAAATTACAGCGTGAGCACCAGGGCATCACCAGTGTGACTCTTCGTTCTACTGGTATATAGTTACGGGCTTCGTACGTACTCGTAGTACGTAGAGCGTGGACAGTGAAAGACCAGACTGGCCGACCCGCGCCCGACACGTACGTGCGTGCGCCACAGTCCCACCAGCATCCACGCACGAAAGCTGGCCGTTGATATATATAGATGCTTGCGTGTGCGGCTGGTGCAGTGCTATATATGCCCAAGCCCTCGGAATTTAGGATTAGACCGCACCGTCGCGTTGTCGATCGTTGCCTGATCGGGTCACAAGTTGGGTCGGTCGACCAAGCAAGTGGGCTGTGGCATCTTGGTCGTGTCCTGTGAAGAAAAGAGTGGACGCCAGTACGCCGGACGGACGGACGGTGGACGAGATGGCTACGTACGTCGATCGGCATCTCATCAGCTGATTAATGTTATTATCCCTTTATTACGAGCCGTTTGAACCAGGCAAAGTAAAACTAAGAGATCAATGCGGGACGTGTCTACACTATACTACTCTATATATGCAGCGTCCATGTCCTCACGTAATTACATCATAATAAAGCAGGGTAAAAAAAAAGGTGTTCACCTGGCCAACAAAGTACGCACGTGATAGTATCATCTTATTTTCCTCGGTCTTGCTAAATCTTCAGTCGACTAAGACTTAGTTATGTCTCAATGCTATACTCTTACCAAGCAGTCAGCTTGGTAAGCTACCTATACAAATTTGCAATCAATGCTATACTCTTGAGATCTTACATTAAGATATGTCTAAAAAAATTCTCATATATGTACTCCCTTCATTTCACAATATAGTGCGTCCTCGTTTTACGTGATCTAAGTTTGACCATGAATATAACCAACGAGACCGACTGTGACGGGAACAAAAATTATACCGCTGAATCCGTATCGAAAATATGAATTCTGTGATATAATTTTTGCTGCCGTCATAATCGGTCTCGTTGGTTAAATATATGATCAAACTTAGATTTTAAAAAACGCGGGCGCACTACATTGTTAAATGAAGAGAGTGTCACTTAATCGAGACTTGATTAAATTTCAATCGACTAGCCACACCGGTTTACCCCTACTAGGACAGCTACCTTACCGGCATCGTATTCGTACGTAGAGCATGACATGCATGACCGTGGCTCGCCGTGACCGTGGTGAAGACCAGACTGGGCGAGCCGCGCGCGACACGTACGTACGTGCGCCACGGTCCCACCACACCGGAGGCAGGGCCCCGCCGCATGTGCCAGACAGGGCGGGGGCCCGCCACCAGGCACCGCTGGGAATCTGCCCCGACCCGGTCCATCACCCCCGGGCCCGCCTGTCCGCCGGGGCCCAGACACAGCACCTCCCCCGCTGTCCCCCCGGCCCACCCGCCATCCCTCTCCTCGCGAGCGTGTGAGAGCAGCCGAGCACAGCACGCAACCACCAGCCATCACCAACCCGGCGCTATATATGCCGGGGCAGCCGCGCAACCGAAGCGAAGCAACGTCCACACCTCAACCTCCACCACACGCCACGCTAGCTCCGTCTCCGTCCAGCCATCCCAGCGGCCTCACGCACTTCTCGCTTCCCGTCCGTCCATGGAGACCATCGACGCGGAGCTGCGCCTCGGCCCGCCCGGCAGCGGCGGCGGCGACGCGGTGTTCGCTGGCGCAGCGTCGGCGGCGCAGAAGAAGCGGTCGTCGTCGACGGTGTTGGCGGCGGCGGCGGCCACGAGCGAGGCCTCCGGGACCGACGACCACGACGCCGCGCCGGCTTCCAAGTAAGCGCCACACGCCATGCATGCGTCAACGTCGCGCCGCGGTTAGTTGCAGCCTTGCAGGAGAACTCATGGTTCGTATGTATATGATTTGTGGTTGCAGGGTTCAGGTGGTTGGGTGGCCGCCGGTGGGGGCGTACCGGAAGAGCACGTACCAGGCGGCGGCGGCGAAGGAGAGCAAAGAGGCCGGGAAGAGAGGGGGCCTGTACGTGAAGGTGAGCATGGACGGGGCGCCGTACCTGCGGAAGGTGGACCTGAGGACGTACGGCGGGTACCGGGAGCTGCTCGCGGCGCTGGACGCGCTCTTCGGCTGCTTCTCCTCCTGCTCCTCGCCGGACAGCGCCCCCTTCGCCATGGCCTACGAGGACAAGGACGGCGACCTCATGCTCGCCGGCGACGTCCCCTGGGAGTAAGCACGCCAACCTCGATCCACCCACCCTAATTTAATTTGCATACCAACATCTTCGGTAAAGTGGGTCTAAGTACTAACGGGTGATTTGTTCGTGTGGTTTTGCAGCATGTTCATCTCCTCCTGCAAGAGGCTGAGGATAATGAGAAGCTCGGAAGCACGATGATGATGGTGATGGTGAAAAGGACACGGTCCATCACACATACATGCATACATGAAGCGATCTGGAGACGATGGAAGGAAGCCGGTCGCGGCTCATGATCAGATCAGACGGACACACAGACGCATGGGCCAGACGCACGATCAGGCCGCCATGGGTGAACGAACGGCGACGGAGGCCGGGCGTGACCCGTGAGCCGGGTCACGCGGGCACGCGCGCGCCTGGCATGCACGCACGCGCGCGCGCTCTGCGAAGCGTACCGGATCCAGGATCAGACTCACAGGCGCGCGCGCGCGCTCCGGCCGGATCGGCGCGGTAGCAGAGTAGCAGTACTGTTTTGTTGTAGCAGTAGGTACTACATGCATGTACTGATGTACAGCCAGAGGTTCAGGCAGCCGTGTAAGGAAGAACTTGTGTGTAGATAAGTTCTCTGCTTGGTTTTTACTGGTTTCTCTTTTGAAATATCACCGCTGAGGAGCTGGGACACGGATCATAAAACGGGAGGGAGATTAAACTGCAAATTTGGTGGCCTTTTGTTTTGTGTCTGCTGATGATGGCACGAGTCATGTCGAGGTGGTAGTGGCGGTGGCGCGTGAACTGTCCATCCCAGGATACGTCCGATCAAGAAGCGACGTTCCATCATTCATTCCTTGGCCCTGTGGCGCCATTGCCATCCCCCTCGCTTTTCCCTTCTCCTTCCATACCACCATACCGGTTCCCCCGTTCTCTTTTCCTGTGGGATATGCCTTGGAAGAACAGTGCTGCACATCAAGCCAGATCGATCTGAACGAAATCACACCAAAACATCGATACCCACCAGTGCCCCAACAACAGTATCGGATATTCGGATTTCAGCCAAAAAACCACACACGCGCGCGCGTTCTCAGCTCATTTTTTTTTATTTTCTTTTTCGAAACGGAGACACGCACAAATCCCGAGGTCCCTGCTGGGTGCAGCGGCGCGGATGTAGAGGAGTCACTGCAGCGTACGTCATACACAAGATAACCGGGACCTCCACTATTCACATCCGGTTTTAACTTTTTTGTTCCTCTATGTATACTCTGAATTTTTTAAGGCTGGTTGACATATGTGTTGTGAACATTCATAAAAAATTTCAGAATTCTTTGAAATATTTAAATTTGAGTTTTTGAAATCAGTATCATGGGAGCATACAAGAGATGGTAGCATCCGATATTTCCCCCATTGTACTACTCTACCACACATGCCTGCCCGGTAAAAAAACAATGGCGATTGACTGCGAGAGGGTAAGGTTGAACATTCTTCTTACAGAGGGTGGCTAACTACGGACAAGGGGCACTAGACCCACATGAAGCAGAACCATGCATGCATGAACGACGATGATGATGATACAGGCGCGGGATCAGACAGTGGGGAGACAACAGGGCAGCGGGTACCACGCGTTACCAGGTCATGGGATCCCCCCCCCCCCCAGCAGCGGGCAGGCAGACAGGCCCACACCTCCACAGACCACAGCCTAGCACACCATACTCGGCAAGGAGCCGGTGAGAGCGTCCATGGCTTAAAGACAATTACCCAGAGATAAGAACGGGCAATGTCGGTCGGTCGGTGTTTACGACGGCGAGTGTTCTGTTTTCTGTAAAAACAACTGGAGGAGGGTGGTTCATTTTACATCGAGGGCGAGGCGTACAAAATCAACTGCTTGCTCGGGCACGCTTGCTGTTGTTGTTGTTTTCTCCTTTTACTTTTGGAATCATCAACATGCCCTGGAGTCACACGGTTGGACGGCGGGTGGGAGGAGATCTTCGATTCTGAGCTTCTCGCGGATCGGAATATTCATTTCATGCCTGTTGAGATGGACAAAGCAGCAAGCATCATCACACTTTTTGTATGATATATCGAGTACAGGGCTACAAGGTGACATGGTATCGGTGATGTTGTACGCAGGCAGACAAATGGTACAAAGGTAACCAACTAGGATATTATTCCCAATGATATAGCTTCCCCACTTGTGTAAAAAAATGTCGAGCATAACCAACTTACAGTTATACACATGCATGCATACACTCCCAGACACCATGTGGAAAGATTTCTCTTCCTGTTTGTCAGATTTTATTATCACGGTTGTCCTTGTGAATATCAACTTACGATAAATAACCATGCAACATCCAAGTCTGACTAGAAAACCGCCCGCCAAATTGTGTAAAATAGTCGGGCATAACTAACTTACAGTTATACACACGCACACCATGTGGAAAGATTTCTCTTCATGTTCCTTGGATCTTTTTTATGACTCTTCTTATGGACATCTACTTACCATAAATAACCATGCAACATCTGAGCCTCGCTAGAAAACCGTCCACCGACTTGTGTAAGATAGTCAAGCATAACCAACTTACAGTTATACATGTACATGCACCACACCCACACGCCATGTGGAAAGATTTCTCTTCATGTTTGACAGGTTTCATTATTCTGACTGTTCTTGTGGATATCTACTTACGGTAAATAACCACACAACAACTGCGTCTGGCTAGAAAACCGTCCACCGACTTGTGTAAAATAGTCAAGCATATAACCAACTTATAGTTATACATGTACATGCACCACATCCACACACCATGTGGAAAGATTTATCTTCATGCTTGTCAGATTTTATTATTCTGACTAGAAAACCGTTACTTCTAAACCATCAGAGTTATTTTCAGTCATATATTGATATCATGGCAAAATGTACAAAGGCTAAAGCATGTATGCAAAGTTATACCTGCTTCTTTTTCTTGGGTCTCCTTTTGCGGCGTGGTTTATGAGCATCAGAATTTGAACTCAGAGTGCTGTTTTGATCTCCAGAAAGATTTGATGCCCTCCTATTTTTGAATGAGTTGCCGCTTGTGCTGGTTGAAGCATTACTAGAGCTGGACACCGCACGTTTATCCGCAGATCTCGCTCTATTAGGTGGTAATGAGCGAGGTGGTGGCATAAGCACTCGAGCATCTCTCTGCCGCTGCATTGCACAGTAGTGGGCTTAAATACAACGAAGCAAAATTGTGACAGCTGATTGGAAAGACTGGAGACACACTGCAGAAAACAACCTGGTTCTTTTCATCACTCGACATACCAGACGCTGCCCTACCTGAAGCACCAGGTTCTCTGCAAAATAAAAAAAAAATAGCATTAGAATATCTTCCCCTACTACTTAACATTTATGCAGTGATGATGAAGTCACTGAATATAAGAGGTTAAAGCAAAACAAAAACAGATAACAAGGTTACGATCCAGGCTGAGAAAGTCCGTGGAGAATAATTTATTAGAAAATATGATGTTTTCCCACCACGAAATGAAATGATTCAAAATACATGAGCATCAACTAACTGAAATGATTATAGACCCTGTTTTTCAGGAACCAACCTTGTCCCTTGACTTCAAAACTAAGCTGACAATGACATTTGCCACGGGGAAATCCTCCACAGCCACAAGACAATGCTACCTTGCAGACCCAGATTGGATATTTTGCAGCAGTAAAGCAACATTGCATGGATTCACTTACATATCATGATTTTTCACAGATAGTTTTTGGATAACCCAATTTCATTAACACACCGTACGTAATAATCTAAGCCAAACTAAACATTAATTGATCACCCCGTGTAATGCTCTCAGAGTAACAAATTTATCGCACAATATACCACTGGGAACCTAATAACAAGTACAATGCCCAAGAGTTGTGAATCATACTTTGTACTTTTATCGGTAAGCTCATCATCTGCCTCTTCATCACTTGAACTTCCAGACATAAAGAAGTCATCTTCACTCACATCCAAGGTATCATCATCACTGGCTGTCTCTGTTGGGTGATGCAAAACAAAATTTAGTGTTTTAGACAGTATAGGTGTCTAGCAAACAGGTGGCACATATTTCAATGTAAAGATGAAGGTTGAACATGCAATCATAATCTAGAAAATCAATAATTGAAAGCTAACCAAGAGGAACATGCACCTTCTAAGTCCTTTCCATTTGCTGCAGCAGCGATGAGATTCTCCTTGATGAGTTTACGCCATGTATTCCTTTTCTCCACAATATCTGGGGTATTACCCCCGGTGAATAAAGGGAAATATTTTTCTTTCTTTGGGAAAAACTGCACAAGCAAAGAAAAATAACCTTTAACTGAAAATTAAAGCAGGTTCAATAGTTCTAGAACAAGTAACAGCCATGAATGAGACCGAGGATACTCCTTGGCCTAAAGACGTATACTCGTATACTAAATCTCATGCCAAAAAATGGTTCAGAAAGCAAGAGAAGAAACGTCAGTGAGCTTACTCTAACATATTCGAGATCTTCTCGCAATGTTGCCAGCTTGTTGCTGGCCTCATCAGCATTTAAACGTTGCTGTTTCTCAAGACGCCTTATCATCCTCTCAATCTTTCGCCTCTCTGTGTAGTTAGAATATCCACATCAAGAAAATGATAAGGTCATACAGGCAGACAGAGTCAGAAAGGACACTAGAAACGAATACGAACAAAGATAAGAGACCACCAACCAAAAAACTTTATCTTTCTATCCCTCAACTGTATTGTTCGTTGCATGGCCTCTTGAGTCTGTTTCTCTTGCTGTCTCTTTAGTTCTTCTAATTTCTTCTCTTGAGCCACCCTCATGTCATTAGGAAGGTCCTGTAGATAAAATATGCAACATCTCAATACAGGGCTCAAATGTATGTAGGGCTAAGACTAAGATGTGTACTGCAAAATGGCACCAGATACATATGGAAGAGGCCCCAAGTCTACCAGAACTTGTCATTTTGGAAAGCTTTGGACATGGATTTTTTTAATTTGGATTAGTGTGAATCAAAACATATGTACATCAGACATCACGCATGCCAGGCCTGGAAACATGGATATGGCCCAAAACAAGTTTATCAGGCCCGGATACTCGGATATATTCAGATATGCACAAATATGTATCTCATACGTATCAAAGGAATTTCTATTTTTTTAAAAACAAACGCCTGGGATACCTCTGCAGAATAAGTAAAAACCCTACATCACTCCATCCACATACAGAACACCCCGCTGCCCTCCATCCCCACCTGAGAGACGCCGCACTGGCCCTACCTGATCACCACCACACCAGCGAGGAAGAAGAAGGCCGGCCTTCGGTGCTCCCTCCTAACATCTGAGAACTGTCACTCCTTCCCCATTCTGAGCAACGCCACCCCTAATCCCTCCCCCTTGACCTAAGCGCCTCCACGCGAGGAAGGATGCCGGCTCTCCAGTGCTCCCCTCCACCCATCTGGCACTGCACTGGAGAAAAAGTGCTAGCCACTGCTCCACCGAACAGACTTGAGTGCCACCTCCTTCTTCATTTCCTCCCAGGCTCCGACCAGTGAGGCAACATTTTTCTTGGCCATGGTCAGTTGAGACTTTACCCTTTCTGTCCTTTGCTTTCTGAAGTTGGTCTTCTCATTGTCTAATGTTGTATATGCCTCACACTATTTTAGGATGTGCCGGCAAATATATATGCAACGGGCCTTTGTGGAATCACGTGGACATCTTAGAAGGAGGTGCAGGAGGTGGAGGAATTGCGCGATTCAGATGCAAATGTTGGACTCAGGACTACAAAGGAAGCTACAAGAGAGTCAAGGTGCATTTGCTTGATATCAACGAAGGGGGTCAGATCATGCCCAAATTTGACAGGCCTTACTTTTCGGCAGCCTTCAAATTGAAGTTGCAGTGGCTGAAGAAAACTAAGGTCATATTTACGGTGCATTTTCATGTTTCTATCACCTTATTAGTATTCCTAAACTTTCCTATTTTCATATAACCATTAATTTCTATATTTTTAAAATATTTATTGTATATTGACAAACATATTACAGTATCTGCACTTTTGAAAGAAAAAAATGCCATACCGCAGTACCGGTATCTGTATCCGTATCGCCATATCTGGGCAACCTAGTGCACAAGTAATGATTCGAGTATATGTGGATTTTCCACCGTCACTGGTGACTGGTGAGTAGTGGTGGCCCTAATCCTACTTGTTTCTCAGATAATTAGGGCGGCCTGCTAAGCTTGGATAAATAAACCACTCATCATCGACCCAGAGTCCCAGACCATACTCCCAAATGGAGAACAGTAACCCATGTTATTCCTGGCATTTTTCAGATGTATCTAGCTAAGGCTTCCTACATAAAATCAGATATACGGTTTTCAAGCAACGCTGCGCATATACCAGTACCGAAGCGAGCATCATCAGTCCAGCTACAGCACTAACCACTTGAAACCCTTAGAGCGGGCACTAAACAGACAATCGCAAGCAAAATGAGACACCAGCCGAACCATCAATGACTGTAATCGCTACGCTAGCAAGTGGCAATCGACACTAGCTGAGACATATTTTTAACCAACTTAGTCCAAGCAAGCACTGCTCGACCAGGACAAGCAACACCAGTCCAGGAGCAACCGCCGGTGAACGGTAGCCACAGGCGGGCGAGGGGGAGCCCCGGTACCTTGCGGAGGAGGCGCTCGGTGGAGCGGATCTGGTTCTTGAGCGTGACGGTCTTGAAGACGGCGGCGCGCTTCCGCTTCCGGTCGGCGGCGGGCGCCGCGGACGCCGAAGGCTTGGGGCGGCGTGCGGCCGGGGCGCGGCGGGGCTGGCCGCCGTGCGCCATCGCCGGAACCCTAGGGCGGAGGAGGGTCGTCGCTTGTGCGTGGCGTGCGGGGTGACGTCTGAATGGCTGGGGTTCCTCGGTTGGGTTGGGCCGGGTTGGTCTTAACTCTCCAGGCTCACCCATGTAGAATTCTCGGCCAGCCCTAAAATAAAAAGTGGAATGCTAGGCCTGCCATGCGCTTCCGTGTTGCCGGTGATCGACCGGGCTGTCAGTGACTCAGAGCTATTGGTGGTACTCCAATGGTGACACGTCAGCTGCCTGAAATTTATTTCCCCTAAAAAAAGCTGTCTGGTTTTTTTTCCTATCTTACTTAGAGCAAGTGCAATAAGGTGATGTAAGTGGGCTATAAAGATTTAAATATTAGTATGTCTTTACTGAGTTGAAAGAGAGAGAAGAGAGGGGAGAAGAGAAGCGGAATGTAGATTTAAAGCGGCTGTAGCACGGGCTCCAAAAATTTTTATGAGTACGTAAGCTATGTCATATGTTAAAAAATAGTACTTTCTTGTAACTAACTACTATACATGATTATTACATTGGATATATATATATATATATATATATGACATGGCAACATACTATAGCCAGCAGCTCGTTATATTATTACTAGTAGAATGCCCGTGCGTTGTCACGGGCATTTTCAAAAATTTACTGGTTGTATATATAAGGATTAGGCATGTCAAAATTCAGCTTGACATAGAAAGTGGGTCTAAATTTCAAGCCTTACAATACCATTGTCCTTGTTGATTCAAATTAGGCAACATAAATCTGCAAAAAAAAAACTCACCCTAAACTCTATACTTAATCTGAAGAAAAATTGCTTAGTTATTCTGATAATCTTGCTTATACAATTATGATATTTAGGATAATCACCTAGGTGTTTTTATTTTTGAAATGAAAAAAACAACAACAATCACGAGGCCCTTAAGAAATCACGACATGATCCTGAATCTGATCTGTTACAAGATATATCCTTCCTAATATTCATATCTAGTGAGTAAAACTCCTACCCAACAATATACATATAATATGAACAACAATATTTTTCTGCATTTGCTAAATAATCATGGGAACAAAAGTTAACTTGGGGCATCATGATCCAATAGTATATATACAGGATCGATGCAATGAAGCTGGCGAAGAATATCGAGATGGTTCCAATGTAGGATATGTCTGGATTGTAAGGGAGTTTCGCGTGCCTGAATCGCCCCCCGTCTTTGTCAGCCACACCTAATAGAAGCAGTATACATGGCTATGCTGTTTTCAAGAACCTTAGCTTAAACAATCAGAGGAGAATGTAGCACCTGACAACAACGTAACTGCACGAGAAAGAGCTTACTACTGCCCCCACTCACAAATTGCAAATCACGACAATCGAAATGGGAGACTTAAAGTGCCGACGTAATATTTCGAACCTTTGAAAAGCTCTCTGGTAACAAAGGTGAAAAGATGAAGATGTAGTCAGTTCATTGTTAGACTCATTAACAATAACAAAGATGGGTAAAAAGAGAGGCTACCTATAGTCCCCATGTCTGTCTGATTTACCTGAACAAAGGCTACATAAGGAAATATACCAACCCAGAACCTATGTGCACGAGCTTGTACAGAGTTTTTAAAAATGTAGAGCAGACAGAAAAGCAGATTGTCAGATAACAATCAACCTTTCATTCTTAATTTGCATGGGTTCTCCATTGCATAGGTAACTAAACCAAGAAGTTAATATTGCAAAATTCTGTATCAAACTAAATTATTTTGGTAGCTTAATTTCACTTTATATTTACAAGACTGATCAGCTAAGAGATTATTTTGAGTTAGCTTGTACTCTTTCGTACAGAATTTCTCCATGCAAATCGAATCAATCATCAATCAGAAAAAGAAACAAGAGAGTAGGATTATTTAGATGGCCAGCAAAGCTTACTTGGTCCAAGAGGCGACGGTTGCCGACCTCTTCCCAGAAGTCAAGCACTGTCATGCCAGCGTGTACATGAGCATGATAGCATCAGCATCCTGGAGAAACGGGCTCTCCAACCACATGGACCCATTAATGTCAGTTACATCAAAGAGAACAACCAAGTCAGCGACCCTGCGATGTTGATCCCGGGGATGGAATCATTTTTTTCTGGTGAACTTTTGTCTAGCATTTTGACAGCGAGAAGGATGGCAAGCTTGGCGTCCGCGAGGAAGGGTTACGAAGGAGGTTAAAGAAGCAGTGTATGGCATTGTTGGCCGAGGTTGAAGATGCAGTCAAAAGCAGAGCGTCGATACGCAGCATGGCATCTTCATTTGTGAGTTATTCTGCTTGGATTTAGTTTAATGCAAACCTAACATTCACAAACAAAAATTATATGCTGGTAGAAAATTAAAATAAAGCATACATAAGAATAGGTAGAATAATTTTAGTTATCCTACAGTCACTTTCCCAGGAAGAATTTTGGTCCTCTATACTACATTTTCAGTTAAATGCATAGGCATCAAAATATGAAGAGTAAATCACACATAAAAAATAGGAGCTGCCAATATGGATAATCTTTCATTGTAAGAGGACACACCTGAGCATTAAAAGAAAAGAGAGGACACAACCTAAAACCTTTATCCACTTTCATAATCAAAAGTAAAAAGGGGAAAGGAAAAAAACTCACATATAATTGACATGTTGAAGGCGGAGGAGCTGGCATATACATCCTCTCATCGCCACATGCATCCCAGCTCGCTCTAGCCCGCATCACTACATCAGGGCAACGGCTATCAGTGTTGCGCCTGTTGTTCCGCAATGCCTATGTGCGAATGACCTTGATCGCGAGCCAGGCGTTGTCCTCGGCGGTGCCACACTAAGCTAGCTAGCTTTCGTTCTCAAGGTTGCTTGCAGCCGTATGGGAACAAAGGTAAAAATAAAAAATTCAATGAGAAGCAGCATAAGGAGAACTACAGAGGGATGGAAAAAAGACCATATCTGAATCGTTTAACTCGTCCTGCGGAGGTTCTTCACGTCAATTTTTTTGATACACCACCGATTCTAAAGACACCTCCATAGACATCGTCCTGGTCCACAGGGCAAGATCTAAATACCAACATCCATCGGTTCAATCTGTTGGTAGTGATACTTGTGCCATGTGAAAGGACGTGGATGTCGCCTAGAGGGGGGGTGAATAGGCGCTTTAAAATAATTACGGTTTAGGCTTGAACAAATGCGGAATAAAACTATCGTTTAATTAGTCAAGCACAAAACCTAAAACAACTAGGCTCACCTATGTGCACTAACAACTTATGCTAAGCAAGATAGACAACTAAGTGATAGCAAGATATATAACAAGAAACAATATGGCTATCACAAAGTAAAGTGCTTAAGTAAAGGGCTCGGGTAAGAGATAACCGAGGCACGCGGAGACGACGATGTATCCCGAAGTTCACACCCTTGCGGATGCTAATCTCCGTTCGGAGCGGTGTGGAGGCACAATGCTCCCCAAGAAGCCACTAGGGCCACCGTAATCTCCTCACGCCCTCGCACAATGCAAGATGCCGTGATTCCACTAAGGGACCCTTGAGGGCGGTCACCGAACCCGTACAAACAAGGTTGGGGCAAACTCCACAACTTAATTGGAGGCTCCCAACAACACTACGAAGCTTCACCACAATGGATTGTGGCTCCGAGGTGACCTCAAATGCTCGGGGCAATCTCCACAACCTAATTGGAGACCCCGAAGCTTGCCCGGAGCTTTGCACCACAATGATTGAGCTCCGAGGCACCACCAACCGTCTAGGGCGCCAAAGCACCCAAGAGGAACAAGCTCAAGGGTGCTCAAACACCCAAGAGTAATAAGCTTCTCAAACTTCACTTCCACGTATCACCGTGGAGAACTCAAACCTATGCACCAAATGCAATGGCAAGGGCACACGAAGTGCCCAAGTCCTTCTCTCCCAAATCCCACCAAAGCAACTAATGCTAGGGAGGAAAATGAGAGGAAGAACAAAGAAGAACACGAAGAACTCCAAGATCTAGATCCAAGGGGTTCCCCTCACATAGAGGAGAAAGTGATTGGTGGAAATGTGGATCTAGATCTCCTCTCCCTTTTCCCTCAAGAACTAGCAAGAATCATTGGAGGGATTGAGAGTTAGCAAGCTCGAAGAAGGTCAACAATGGGGGGCAAACTCGAGCTAAAGAGATAAGGTTCAATGGGGAAGAAGACCCCCTTTTATAGGTGGGGAAAAATCCAACAGTTATGCTCACAGCCCGCACAGAGCGGTACTACCGCTAGGGCGGTGGAAGCCCTTTGAAAAACAACAGCGAGGAGGCAAAAGGCCAGTAGAACCGCCGGAGCGGTACTACCGCTCGTCCTCACGGTACTACCGCTAGGGATAGCGATACTACCGCTAAGGGTAGCGGTACTACTGCTTGCGAGCGGTACTAAAAAAAATACATCCGTGCCTACCACCGCTGGACTTAACACGAGATTTTGGTCCGGAGCGGAAGTAGCCACGGTAGTAGCCGCGGTAGTACCGCTCTAGAGCGGTAGTAAAAAATTACATCCGCTCCAAGCGGTAGTAGCCGTGGTAGTACCGCTGCAGCCTTTTAAGAACACCAAAACTGCCACAACTTCTGCAAACGGACTCCGAATTCAACGAAACCAAGTTTGTTGGAAAGCTAACGACATGGGCTAACACAATCTTGATAGAAATATCAATAAGAAGCGAATGAGAAAAGGCCCATAAGAAAATGGTGAGAACCCTTCCTCGGATAAGACCGGTAAAACCTCCAACATCGAAAACATCATAGAAGATGCATAAGGACTCCGTTTTCAATGAACTTGAGCTTGTCATGAAGCTGACCATAAGCTCAAGAACCCACATAGAGAAAAGCCAACCAAGAACCAAGAAATATGATGATGCCAAGAATGCAATGGTTTGAGCTCTCAACGAACGATACGATCAAGCTACTCACTTGAGAGCCCCCCTTGATAGTATGGCAATCGATCCTATAACCCGGTCTCCCAACACTAGTAGAAAACAAACCTTTTGTCCAAAGCATTAGTCCCGGTCTGGTTTTGAACCGGCACTAATGTGACCATTAGTCCCGGTTCGGGACGGGCATCATTAGTCTCGGTTCGTTCCGGACCTATAGTCCCGGTTCGTGCCACGAACCGGGACTAAAGGGGTGGTGGCAGGCTAGTGTCAGCCTGGGGCCCCACGATCACCTTTAGTCCCGGTTCGTGGCACGAACCGGGACTATAGGCTCACCTTTAGTCCCGGTTTGTGTCACGAACCGGGACTAAAGATCCCCTACATGAACCCTTCGGCCAGCCCGAGCACACTCCTCCCTGTTTTTCCCCTTCTTCCTCTCCTTTGTTCTTCCCCTTGCTCGAGCTCACCTCTATTTTTGCCAAAATTTGTCAAGATTTGGATCCACCCCATCCATCCAAGTGTTCACAAAGGTTAGCAACTTTGTCCTTTCATCTCTCATTGCTAGATTAGCTCTTGCAATGCTCTATAAGTATAGTGATTTGTGGGTTTTAGTTTGGGAGTATTTATATGTGGTAGTTTATTTGATTTATATGCAATTTGAGCTCAAATTAACTTCTTACTTTGCATGTGTAGGTGTGGTTTACTTAGTGCCTTCCCGTCCCCGTCCTAACCACCGTCGATCGCCCGCACCGTCCCGTCGCCGGCACCACCTTGGTGAGCCTCTTGTTCTTATCCTTTTTATAAAAAAATCATGTTTGTAAGATTTAGATAGTTACTTGTATAGTTTTCTTACCTATATGGTTGTTTGTTATACATAGTGGCATGGTTTTGATATCCGTCCCCGTCGGCCCTCGTCCGGTTTATGATTCGGATGTGGTATATACTCTCTTTTATAACTATTTGTTGCATTTCGTGTTTATGACAATTATGCCCATCAAGTTGACATAGATATTTTTATCTAGGAGGTATGTGAACCGGAAATTGCAACCGACATAGATATTCTTGTCAAGAAGTTAAATTTAGTTGAAAAAGAAAACGAGTATTTGAAAGACAAATTGAAAAGAGTTGAAGAAGAGAAGATGAAACTGGAGTTGTATGTTGCCGATGTCGTCGATGATCACAAGATCAAGATGGATGCAATGCGCTTGAAGATTAGAAAATTTAAAAAATATGCCATTGATAGTGAGGCTTGGTATCACTATGCTGTTGGATCAATTGTTACCTTAGTTGTGATCTTGATCGCATTTGTTGTTGCATTTAAATGCTTTAGCTAGAGAGTTTGTATGTTGTTTTATGAGAACAAGTGTGTATGAACTTTATGTATGAACTTGTATTAACTTGGTCTTTTCGGTGTTGTGTAATGAAGATGAGCCGGAAATGGATGTACGATGACCGATGCTCTCCCGAGTTCATTAATGGCGTGCATACTTTTCTGGTTGCGGCTGAGGCAAACAAGCAGGCGGATGGTTTTATGTATTGTCCATGTGCTGGCTGTAAGAATGATCGAAATTACTCTAACTCAAGAACCATTCACGTCCACCTGTTTGAGTCCGGTTTCATGTCCGGCTATAACTGTTGGACCAAGCACGGAGAAAGAGGGGTCCTAATGGAAGAGAATGAAGAAGAAGAGGATGACGACAGCTATCCTGGCCATGGGTTCCATGAATGCGATGGTACAACAATGGGGGAAGAAGCTGAGCCGGCAATGCGGGAAGGAGCTGAAGAAGAGGCATCAGATGAGCCCGCTGATGATCTTGGTCGGGCCATTGCCGATGCAAAGAGAAACCGCGCAAGTGAAAAGGAGAAGCTGAAGTTGCAGCGCATGTTAGAGGATCACAAGAAATTGTTGTACCCAAATTGCGAAGATGACAAGAAAAAGCTGGGTACCACACTGGAATTGCTGCAATGGAAGGCAGAGAATGGTGTATCTGACAAGGCATTTGAAAAGTTGCTGATAATGTTAAAGAAGAAGCTACCAAAGGACAACTAATTGCCCGACAGTACGTACGAAGCAAAGAAGGCAGCTGTCTACCCTCTAGGATTAGAGGTGCAGAAGATACATGCATGCCCTAATGACTGCATCCTCTACCGCGGTGAGTACGAGGATTTGAATGCATGCCCGGTATGCTGTGCATTGCGCTATAAGATCGGCCACGATGACCATGGTGATGTTGAGGGCGAGCGCCCCAGGAAGAAGATTCCTGCCAAGGTGATGTGGTATGCTCCTATAATACCACGGTTGAAACGTTTGTTCCAAAACAAAGAGCATGCCAAGTTGATGCGATGGCACAAAGAAGACCATAAGAAAGACGGGAAGTTGAGAGTACCCGCTGATGGATCGCAGTGGAGAAAAATCGAGAGAAAGTGGAAGGACTTTGCAAAGGACACAACGAACGTATGGTTTGGTTTAAGTGCAGATGGCATTAATCCTTTTGGGGAGCAGAACAACAATCATAGCACATGGCCTGTGACTCTATGTATCTATAACCTTCCTCCTTGGTTGTGCATGAAGCGGAAGTTCATTATGATGCCAGTGCTCATCCAAGGCCCCAAGCAACCCGGCAACGACATTGATGTGTACCTAAGGCCATTAGTTGAAGAACTTTTAGAGCTGTGGAGTATAGAAGGTGTACGTGCGTGGGATGAGCACAAACAGCAGGAATTTGACCTGCGAGCGTTGCTATTTGTAACCATCAATGATTGGCCTGCTCTCAGTAACCTTTCAGGACAGACAAACAAGGGATACCACGCATGCACGCACTGTTTAGATGATACCGACAGTATATATTTGGATAAATGTAAGAAGAATGTGTACCTGGGGCATCGTCGATTTCTTCAGAGCAGGCATCCCGTAAGAAAGAAAGGCAAGCATTTCAAAGGTGAGGCAGATCACCGGAAGAAGCCTCACCACCGTACTGGTGATGATATACTTGATATGGTCAAGGATTTAAAAGTAATCTTTGGAAAGGGTCCTGGCGGACAATCTGTTCCGAATGACGCTGACGGACGCGCACCCATGTGGAAGAAGAAATCTATATTTTGGGACCTACCCTATTGGAAAGACCTAGAGGTCCGCTCTGCAATCGACGTGATGCACGTGACGAAGAATCTTTGCATGAACCTGCTAGGCTTCTTGGGCGTGTATGGGAAGACAAAAGATACACCGGAGGCACGGGAGGACCAGCAACGTATGCACGGAGAAGACGGCATGGATCCAAAGCAGTTTCAGGGTCATGCCAGCTACGCTCTTACCAAAGAAGAGAAGGAAATCTTCTTCGAATGCCTGCTCAGTATGAAGGTCCCGTCTGGCTTCTCGTCGAATATAAAGGGAATAATAAATATGGCAGAGAAAAAGTTCCAGAACCTAAAGTCTCATGACTGCCACGTGATTATGACGCAACTGCTTCCGGTTGCATTGAGGGGGCTTCTACCGGAAAACGTTCGATTAGCCATTGTGAAGCTATGTGCATTCCTCAATGCGATCTCTCAGAAGGTAATCGATCCAGAAATCCTACCAAGGTTAGAGAATGATTTGGTGCAATGTCTTGTCAGTTTCGAGTTGGTGTTCCCACCATCCTTCTTCAATATCATGACGCACGTCCTAGTTCACCTAGTTGAGGAGATTGCCATTCTGGGTCCTGTATTTCTACACAATATGTTCCCCTTTGAGAGGTTCATGGGAGTCTTAAAGAAATATGTTCATAATCGTGCTAGGCCAGAAGGAAGCATCTCCAAGGGCCATGAAACAGAGGAGGTCATTGAGTTTTGTGTTGACTTTTATTCCTGACATTAAGCCGATTGGTGTTCCTGAATCGCAGCATGAGGGCAGACTGGGTGGAAAAGGCACGCTAGGAAAGAATTCAGTAATATGCCAGGACGGGCATTCTTTGGCGCAAGCACACTACACAGTTCTACAAAGTTCCGCCTTGGTGGCTCCGTATATCGAGCAACACAAGAATATTCTACGCTCCAAACACCCGAAGCAGTCTGACGACTGGATTACACATGAACAAACGGTGACTTTCGCCAGTTGGTTGCAGACACGTCTCATGCATGACGACACTGTTGCAGATGACCTGTACGTGCTATCCAAGTTACCATCTTTGACTATATTGACTTTCAAAGGGTACGAGATAAATGGGAATACATTTTACACGATCGCCCAAGATAAAAAGAGCGCCAACCAAAACAGTGGTGTCCGCTTTGATGCAGCAAACACCAATAGGCCAAAGGACACATATTATGGTTACATAGAGGAGATATGGGAACTTGACTATGGACTTGGTTTGAAGATCCCTTTGTTTCGGTGCAAATGGGTCAATCTGACAGGAGGCGGGGTAAAGGAAGACCCGCAGTACGGAATGACAACAGTGGATCTCAACAATCTTGGGTACGCAGACAAACCATTCGTCCTAGCCAATGATGTGGCGCGGGTTTTCTATGTGAAGGACATGTCTACCAAGCCGAGAAAAAGAAAAGATAAGGAAGCGAATACATCATACGATGAGCCAAAGCGCCACATAGTTCTTTCAGGGAAAAGAAACATCGTGGGAGTGGAGGACAAGACTGACATGTCAAAAGATTATGAAAAGTTTCATGAAATTGCTCCCTTCACAGTGAATGTTGACCCGAGCATCAAGTTAAACGATGAAGATTGTCCATGGTTACGGCGCAAAGGGACACACGCGAAGAAAAAGTTTTATACCCAAAGATCCCACTCTGGGATGTGACCGGCTTCTCTAGTTAGTTTCCGGACTTATATATCTGGAAAGTCCCACTTCGGACAAACCGGAGGGAATCTTTGTAATAGTAGTGTACTTATGTGTTTTGGCATTTGAAACGCGAAGAAATATTATGTCCAAAGCCACGTCATCAATTTTCAACCCTTTCTGACTTCATTTGCTATTTTTCATGCATTTACTGATTTTTTTTAGCTAAATGACCCTAAAATTGAAAAGCACTACAAATGAACTCTGAAAAGGTTGAAAGTTGGCATGGTATCATCATTTCACCCACATAGCATGTGCTAAAAAGTTGAGAGGGTTACGGCAAAAACTGGATGCACTTCGTGTACAAAATGGACAATCTCTTTCGAAGTATCAGGGTTTCAGACGAAAACTCGTCTGTTACAAAGGCATTTCATTTTTTTAAACTTATTTCAACTCCAGACTTTTTGTGTGTTCAGTATGCACCATTCGAAGCCACGTCATCAATTTTCAACCCTTTTTGACTTCATTTGCTATTTTTCATGCATTTACTGATTTTTTTGAGCTAAATGACCCTAAAATTGAAAAGCACTACAAATGAACTCTGAAAATGTTGAAAGTTGGCATGGTATTATCATTTCACCCACATAGCATGTATTAAAAAGTTGAGAGGGTTACGGCAAAAACTGGATGCACTTCGTGTACAAAATGAACAATCTCTTTCGAAGTATCAGGGTTTCAAACGAAAACTCATCTGTTACAAAGGCATTTCATTTTTTAAATAACCTAAGAATTACCAAATTGAATATAATGATAAAACACACTAATATTAAACAACAGAAAAAAAAATCACTGCAAAATCTATTTTTAAAGTAAAGTTATTCACAAACTAATGATTCACACAAATTTCAAATAATTCGAATTTAAACTATTCAAATTTGAAAACTACTGCCACTAACAGAAAGTTTATAAATTTTTTGACCTAACGCAAAAACATTCACTCATTAACTCTAAATAAAGCAAAAAAACTCAAAAACAAAAGGAAATAAATAAAACAGAAATAAAAAAACTAAAAAGTAAATAAAAAAAGCCCGCCTACTGGGCCAGGATGCAGGCCCGCAAGGCCCACTAGGCCCAACAGGGCAGCACAGGTTCAATAGGCCCACAAAGGCCTGCTTAGAGAGGAGCTCGAGGGAGATGCCGCGGCGGGGCTTATAAGCTGGTGCGGGCGCCCCTCGCTGGGCGAGGTGGGACTAAACTTGCGCCGTGCACCGCGCCTAAAGGTCTCCGCTTCCCGCCGCTCGGACTGGCGAAAAATAACCTTTAGTCGCGGTTGGTGGCTCCAACCGCGACTAAAGGCACCTTTAGTCGCGGTTGGAGCCACCAACCGCGACTAAAGGTCGTTGTATATAAGCGGCAGTTTGCAAAATTTCAGATCGATTCTCCATTCTCTCGACGACGCCGAACGAGGACGCCGCCAGGCTGCTGCGCAACGCCGTTCATGCTGAACTTCGTACCAAAAAGCTAATTATCCTATCCGGGACTCCGTTCCAAAACAACTTTGGACAGCTTCGTACCATCATGCGCCTGTTACTTCCGGCTAATGATGAAGCCATGGTTTTCTTGAATCCTTTGACACTAGCTAGACAACGTGACATATAGAAGGGTAGATGAGATCAGGAAAAATATGGACCATTTTCTGCACATCCACAATGGCGCCATTTTGTTAAATCCCTTAAAGGTTAAGAGAATCCGTTATGATTCTGAAGGTTCCTCGTATATAAGAAATCACAATCAAGCATTTAAAAAATGTTAAATTTGCATAGAATTTCTTCTCGGAGTCAATGATGCCCGGCCCGCATCCTCGTCGTCGACTCGTTCGCGACGACGTCCTGCTTCAGAGGGGCAACATTCGGGACTGGGCTCCGCCGGGCTGGCACTGGGAGGTGCTACCTTCAGGGGCGCGCAGCTTGGTGAGGAACCCGGCCCCGGGTCCCGTCGTCGACCCGGAGCTTCTTTGGTGGCGTTCGCGTGGGCCACTTTTGGTGCGGAGGCAGCCGGCCCCGCCGGAGATGGTACGTCGCCGTGTCAGGGAGGAGGACGAGCACGTCCGTCGCTACATGGATGCGTTGGACGTTAGGTTCTCCAATACCTAGCAGGTTCTTCAGGGATCCCACCCGAGCTATGATCCTGTGATGGTTCCTTCTCTTTGGGTGTCCACCGCCCGCGCCTCAGGAACCGCGAGTGAACTAGATTCTTCGATAATATTCGATCTGTATTAGCTAGTGATAATACTCGAGATGTATTCGAGATTATATTCGATAATATTCGAGACGATTTATTCGAGATTATATTCGAAGAAGGCGATAATATGATATTTGATGAAGACGAACGAATAGATGAAGGAGACAACGATGTTGACGAAGAAAATGTTCTTCAAATAACAAAGACCGGCGAGGTATATTTATTATATAAGCCATCCGGTGATCATTACATGTCTTAATTGATTTGTATGTATTAACGAATCGATCTTTCTTCTTTTAGGCCTCCAGATCGAGCAAATCTTCTACAAGCGACAGGGTAGTTCGAGGCCCGGCCAGAAAGTTGGAGCCTGGCGTAAAGTTCAACATCGATTCCATCAAAACATCAAATGGCGAACCGCTTGAACCTAGGAAAAATGCGACCAAGTTCAAGAATCAATGCGGAGTTATTGTCAGGGACCAAATCCCGATCTCCGTTCAAGAATGGAAAAAGCCAGCAAAGGGAGATCGAGTAGGAGTTACTTTTGTCGACGAAAGAGCAAAAGATGTGCTTTGGACATCACTCATGTCACATTTCACCCTACCAGATAATTTGACAGATGCAGATCTGAAGAAAGTCAGAAACTATGCTCTTAAAAAGATGGCGATCGCATTCAACACCTTCAAGAAAAATACATGGACTGTGTACGTCAAAGCAAAAAAGAAGACTCCAGAATTCAATGGAGCACTG
The DNA here is from genome assembly GCA_039707655.1 of Elymus sibiricus. Lineage (NCBI taxonomy): Eukaryota > Viridiplantae > Streptophyta > Magnoliopsida > Poales > Poaceae > Elymus > Elymus sibiricus. The sequence continues at coordinate 443,299,914 of CM077671.1, forward strand.
GCGAAGGCAAAAGATCACTGGGACGCTTTCGTGAAGTTCAAGGAATCGGAACACGCTAAGGAACGGTCGAGAAAAAACAAGATTAATGCTGCGAAAAAGAAGTGGCACCATACTCTGGGGCCAGGTGGCTACCAGGTGGCCCTGCCTAAGTGGGATCAATCTGAGCAAGAGATGATTAGTGCAGGGGTCACTCCAGTTACATTGACATGCCCCCCTCGGTGCAGGACATGGTTTTATGCGCATGGGGGGAAGTTGGACCCAGAGACAGGGCTGATTAAGGTGAAGGCAAGTCTTAAAGAAGCGACAGACGAAATACTTATTGCAATAGAAGAAGCTCGAACGGGGGTGTTCACGCCCAACAGAGAGAATGACGAGCTTACGCGCGCCCTGAAGAATCGTGAACACCCGGGAAGAACACGAGGCAAAGGCGTTGTTCCGTGGTTTGAGGGGTTTGCGGATTGGAACGACGACTACAGAAGTCGTGCGAGAAAGAAGAAGCAGGAGGAGCAGAAGAAGAAGGAAGAAGCACTCTGCCTTGAAGGCCTAGAATCAAAGCACCTGGAGTTGGAACGCGCTTTCAGGCGGCAGCAGGAGCAGATCAACTCACTCAGCCAGGAAAGGGCGTCTCAGCGGCAGCATGAGCAGATCGATCCAGCATTGGATAGCACTGTCCCATCTATGCCGAGAAGCAGCGTGGGTTCCGCCCCGGCCGATATCGATGATGCACTGCTAGCTAGCTGTAGGGTAACGTAACAGAAAACAAAAATTTTCCGACCTACGCACCAGCCCAGGACCACTATGGAGACTGCATACAAGGTTTGATCATTTCGTTACCGACTCGTAGCGCAGCGGAAGTAGAGTCGATGACGAACGGCGGTGTAGATCCCCGCAGCTAGGATTTTACAACCTCCAAACCGCGAGGATGTATACCCTCATCTGCCCTGCGGACAGCCCTCCTGGAGGCGGTCGCACAGTCCCCCAGACGGTGTCGCGGACAGCCCTTCGGGAGGACCTCCGAAAACTCGGACGGTCACACGGACAGCCCTTCGGGAGGCACTCTTGAACTAAGACCGAAACTACGATCTCTCTACAGAGTTGCACACATACGGTGTCATCTATCCGGCAGGGCTTCGCCGTCCAGAACTAGTTCCTGCCGGAACCCAGACAGCCTTTCGGCTCTACGAAACTATTTCGTGGGAGGGAGAGAAGAAAGGCAGATCATGCATGCCATGTGTGTGAGAGTTGGAGTGTGGATGGAGAGCTCCTCTCCACCTCCTTATATAGTGGTGGAAGGGGTGAGGGGGGGGGGGCTGAAATTCAGCCCACTAAACATGCACCCACCAAACAAGGAAAACATGTTCCCACCAAACATGGAAAAAACATGTTCCCTTGTCCATGGTGTTCCCCCATGGGGCCCCACCTTCCTCCCAACACTCTCCACCATTTGTGGGGGCTGCCCCCCACCATGGGGGGCCCCCCCAACACTTTGTCCAGCCACAAGGGGGCTGTCCCCTAAAGGGGGCGCCCCCAAAAACAGCCCAAAAACAGCCCCCACGATCCGTGGGATCTTGTCCCCTCTCGCTGGGACAAGATGTTTTCCGAAACTATTTCTTCTGAAAAATTCCGGAAGGTCCCAGAACATTTCCGGCACCCTCTAAAATTATCTGGACTCGCTCCGGAACATTTCCGGTATGGTGGTTTAATTTAAAACCATCTTCGTTTACCCGGTAAACAATTCCGGCAGCTCCGAAAACCTTTTTTTGGTTTTTTGTCCGAAAAAATTCCAGAAATTACCAGACCAATCTGGCAACCTCCAAAACATTCCCGGTGCTTGCCGAAACCTTTTTGGATCAATGGTTTTATCCGAAACAACTTTTCGGTTTTACCGAAACTTTTTCGGTGTTCTCCCCAGAACTTTTTCGTTGTCTCCGAAACTTTTCCAGTGACTTTCTCTCGGACTCCTTGTCTAGTATTCAGCAGATAGATGACCCTTAAGCGTGTGACCCTATAGGTTCGGTGAAGTATAGACATGACCCGGAACCCCTTCCAATCAATGATCAACATCGGAGCCGTGGACACCCATATTGACCCCTATACCCACACGAATGAATATTCGAGTGAACCTCCAGTTGCCGTGTGCTATTCCTGTTGCTTCGCGATATGTTACAAATACCCGAGGTGAGACATGTTGGCATCCCCGTGGATCAACACCTTGTCCACTATGCCAGTTACCTCGTTGCCGGTATTGTTCTCTTTTCTCGTTCCCGTGTTCCGGCATCCCTGTGATCAAATCACCCTGTGTCTGGCCAGACGATGATGGATACCGTAACACCGAGAGGGCCCAGAGATATCTCTCCATCGTCGGAGGAGCAAATCCCAATCTTGAGCTATCAAGTTACTTGACATACTTTTCCATGAACCCGTAAGCCGCCGTAATAGCCACCCATTTACGGATGACGTTTAACAAACCCCAAAGTTCATGAAGCAAGCATGAAGAAACTCGATACTCTCATGGTCTAAGGAATTATGCAAACATTAACTTCCTATGTTATTAACCATTAACTTATGACGAATGTATCTCATAGCATAACATCAATTTGGGTCGACTCAACACAAGTGTTCTACCAACAATTGTGCCCTCAAAATTGCCGGCATAGTCATGCCCATGATCAGGAAAACAGGATCATCATGCAATACTTGAGCCAGTCATAGAGGCTTGACTAGGAATACATTTTACCGTTTATTATCCCACACGTGCACATGAGTTTCCCTCCAAGCCTCGTTTTATTTGTAGACTTGAGAATCATTGCAGTTATAGCATGGAACATAAACATAATTATGAACAGGGAGATAATCAATAACATTTATTATTGCCTCTAGGGCATATCTCCTACACTAGCTACCCTGTGGATGATATCAAAGACAGGACTAACTGTGAGCTACACATGAAAGTGAAGAACTTATCCATGAAGGTGGCGGACGGCTATGCTTTAGCAAATCCCCCTGAAGCAACCTTCCATTGCAATCCCATTCCAGCTGGCTATGCTCGTGTCGGGGTTGATGAAGTGATGTCCTGATACCACGAGCTACAACTTGACATTCTTGGAGGTGACGAGGAGAGAACACTGGGAAAGGCCATACATCGTATCATTCTATGGAAAAAGGATTGCATCGTCTTTCCAAGGCTACCGACTCCTCCTCCTCCAAGTCCGCCGCCGCGTCAGTCGACTCCTCCTCCTCCAAGTCCGGCACCGCGTCAGCCGACTCCTCCTCCAAGTTCGGCACGGCGTCAGCCAACTCCTCCTCCTCCAAGTCTGGCACCGCGTCAGCTGACTCCTCCTCCTCCAAGTCCGGCACCGCGTCAGCCGACTCCTCCTCCAAGTCTGGCACGGCGTCAACCAACTCCTCCTCCCCCAAGTCTGGCACCGCGTCAGCCGACTCCTCCTCCAAGTCCGGCACGGCATCGGCCGACTCCTCCTCCTCCAAGTCCGGCACCGCGTCTGCCGTCTCCGCCGACTCAGCGTGCTCCGTCGCCTAAGCAACAGCGGAAGAGAGAGGCCGCAGCTACGACGGCTAGCGGTACAACAGGCAAGAAATTCAAATATGGTCCAAGCCTCAAGCCTCTTCCGAAGTTGTCTTACCACCTGACTGAGGAGGAACTCAACACCGTAGTGAATGCCCAATTGAAGGCCCATTTTGGACCGAAACCGCCCCCGCCGCCAAAGGAGAAAGTACCTGAGCATGTCTCACAACACTTTATTGATATGGCTCGACCGGCTGTCAAGCATAAGGACTGCGACTATGTGCGGTCTATCAAGAAGTCATATGTTGCACAACAAAAGGAGTCGAGCTCGAGCTCGAGCCAAGCAGTTGGCAAAAAAAGCGGGAAAACTGTTCCCTAGCTGGGAGAACAGGCAGTGCAATCGATCCCCCCGCTCATTGTACAAACACCTGTGAGTACCGCCGATCGGCTGGTAATAACCGACGATCATAAAAGGCAGGCTAAAGAGGCCGGTGTCACTGTTGAACAACTCCTAGGCCTTGAGGAAATCCCCGTGATTAAAGAGGAGGAAGTAAAATACCAATATGTCCGCGGCAAACCTCTGGTCAAGCCTGACGATGTCAAGCTTCTCCCAACGAGAATGTACAATTTGCATACGTGGTACATGCAAGAAACAGCAAATACCAATCAAGAGTCCCTCATGGTGAAAGTCAAGAAAAAGCATTACTTCCATAAAAAAGATTTGTGGGTTGAGTATCCAGAGTTGTTTCAGTTATTCAATCAAGACGCACTCGACAAATCTATCGTCAGTTGCTATTGTTTGTAAGTGATTTCTTTCTGTAATTTAAGTCTCTAGCTAGCTGTGCTCTCGTTCATTACCTGTAATTATCCTCACTATATTCTTTTCTGTGGTATTATGTAGAATGAAGATGTATGAAATGAAAAAAGCTGGACGCTATGGCATTGGGTTCATTAACCCAAATACGATTAATCAAAAGGTATGGGAAACTGAATATTCGAGAAAAGACACAGAGAGATTCCTGGTAGAGTTTTTGAAGCGACTAAACACCCAACCAGAAATACTACTTCCTTACAACTTCGGGTGAGTGTTACTATATCTTGTACTACAAATTCTATTTTTTGCTTACTAGATGTTAATAAGTGTAGTTGATGAGTTATGCACATGCCCGCTTAATTATACAAAACGTGTGCGCATGCAGTTACCACTGGATCTTGTTAATCATTGAAGTTGACAAGGGAAAAGTTGAAGTACTGGACTCACTATATAATAATCCATCCGAATACGCAACAGTGAGGGGGATGGTCGACAGGTAATTTCAATCATTATCGCACTATGTCGGCCTCTTTACTTCATTTCCTGATATCAACTAGTTAATAACTCCTTTATTCATTTTCTTTGCCGGCGGGCAGGGCTTGGGCCAAGTTCATCAAACTGGTCCCAGGCGACTGGTCACAAAAGCTGACATGGGTGCGACCCAAGGTAATTAAGTAGTACTAGCTAGCTACATCCGTGCATCTCTTTAATTCTAGTTTCAATACCATTATCATGCTTGATTAATTATTACCTGATTGAATTTTATTCTCGTAAAGTGCATGAGGCAGGAGCAGGGGAATAGTTTATGCGCATACTACGTTTGCGAGAACATTCGCATGATCACGTCTGAAAGGAGCAGAGATGAAAGAAATCTTTGGGTACGGTTGCCAGAACACTATCCATAATTTTTTTATCATGATCTAGCTAATATATATACACACAACTAATATATTCATCTTGATCTCCTTCTTATAGCTGACGGAGATGCGGGGCCAGCTCCTACCAACGGCTCGCGTACGAGCAATTCAAGAGGAAATAGCTGGATTTCTGCTCGACCAAGTCATAGATCCCAAAGGAGAATACCATTACAAGATCAAGCAGTAATGCCTGCATATGTAATGATCCGCAAATTGTAGGAGAAATTGTATATACCAAATTGTATATATATATGTATGTGAATGGTCGTCGTACGAGAAATTCGATGATATATATATATATATATATGATCGGTTCTACGAGAAATTCTATTTATATATATATGCACAACGTGTACAGTATGTAGTAGCGTAATATATGTTTGAAATGAAAAATAATTAAATGGAAAACACAAAATTAAAAGGAAAAATAAACCATAATTAATTCATAAACCCCTAAAGGATTAAAAGGAAAAATAAACCAAAATTAAAAGAATTAAATACTTTTAGTCCCGGTTGGTGTTACCAACCGGGACTAAAGGTCCCCCAGCCCACGGCGCCGGCAGGTGCCACGTGGTGGGCCTTTAGTGCCGGGCCGTGTTGAACCGGGACTAAAGGGGGGGGGGGCTTTAGTCCCCATCCTTTAGTGCCGATTGGAGAACCGGCACTAAAGGCCCTTACGAACCGGCACTATAGGCCGATTCTGCACTAGTGCAACTACCACCATGAGACCGGTAAAATAGAAAACCCTATCAAGGTCAAACCTTTGACTTGCACATAGTCCACTTGAGCTAGATGATGACGATCTTGACTTCCTCAAGATGGACCACCTTTCTTGATTGCGCTGGCTTGATGAAGACTAGTTGATTGCTCCCCCATGCTCCACTATGGGTGAGCCACTCTTCGGCACATCTTCACAAGTCCATTGTCACCACAATGAACGGCAAGCCTCAAGCATGATCTCTCCGTGATGCTTCACTTGAGCTTGCACATCGCAACCTTGATGATGATCTCCACTTGATGTCATCTTCCATGGGATGTATGGGATCTGCCTCTTGATGCAAGCCCATGGAAATATACCTAACCCCACAAAGAACTCTCACGTAGACCATGGGTTAGTACACAAAGCGTAATGGACAATGCTTACCACACCATGGGATCACTTGATCCCTCTCGGTACATCTTGTACGCTTTGTGTGTTGATCAACTTGATTCACTTTTTGACTTGGTCTTAATCAACCTTGTATCTTATCTTCTCTCTTCATAAGATGATGTCTTGAAGGTAAACATGAATGCTCACACAATCTTATTCTTCAAGACATGCTTGCGATAAGCTCAACTCTCACATGACCAATTTTTGGATAAACCTTGAATACCACCTTGGTCACCATATAAACTCCTTGAAACCAACAGATGGACTTCAAGAAGTACCTACGGACAAATCCTTCGAATATAACTCAAGGCAACCATTAGTCCATAGGGATTGTCATCAATTACCAAAACCACACATGGATAAATGTGCTCTTACAATCTCCCCCATTTTGGTAATTGATGACAACCACTTTCAAGAGAGTTTATATAAGGAAATAAGCACAACCAAGCACACACACATGCAGAGCAATGCATGGGTGTGAGATGCAAATGCTTAGGCAATAAAAGCAAAACTCTCTAAGCTTTCCAAACTAAACTCTCTAAACTTCTCCCCCATTGGCATCGATTGCTAAAATGGGCGAAAAGCTTAGAAAGCCAATATAATAGGTGTTCCTCCAAAAGGTGTGTATTTCTCAAAATATGAGTGCAATGAAATACACATATCCAATGATAAGTAGTTGGAGGAAAACAAACTATATTGAGGATCCAAAGATTGCAAAAAGGATCGTATGGCACGAAGACATACACCAGAGTGAAGCAAGCAATCAAAAGATACCAATTGGAACAAACAATCACATGGTCCTACCAGCCACATGAATAAAAGATATTATGATATGGGCAAAAGAGTGTTTATAAAGAAACTAGAGGAGCTCCCCATGATTTGTGCACAAATAAGAATTTTTGTATTTGAATACAAGTGCACAAAATAGGATCATGACTCCCCCAAAATCAATATAAACACACAACAAGTGCAAGCAAGTAGATAAGACAATGAGCATAGTACTTGCACTAAACATATGGTTGAGCAACATGTAAAAGAGGCAATCTTAAGAATAGGCTCAACCAAAATGATGTGTGTGAGTCATGGCAAAGCACTTGAGAAGACTAGTATAAGGATGAGCATTAAGCATCAACATAGTCTTGATGAAATGAGACACAAAGTGCAAGCCATATCCTTCCCACATACACAAACCACTGGCAAATGGGTCCACAAGCTTACTAATAAGAGAATTAAAAACCAAAGCTTGTGACAACCCCTGGTGAAGATAGGAAATAATAGCATTGTCAGGAGGAGGGATACCAATCGAAGTGGCAAAACCCTCGTGAAGACAAGCATGAGGAAAATAATCTTCACCACCAAAGAGTGCATCAAGATGCAAGGATATAAGATCCGCACTCAAGACAAATTCTTTCACGAAACCACCAAGTAAATAAAAAGGAAATGTAACGGTGGACGTGAAAGAAAAGAGGATATCAACTAGAGATGTAACTTCTCTCATGTGTATAAGATTCTAGGTAGAGGGCAATCATGATGATATATCCACAAAGAATGATGTACACACGAAATAGTTACAAGAAGGAACAAACAAGATATCCAAAAGGAAGTCATAAATATACCAATAAGATCTTTGCTTGAAAGCATAGCACATAGCCTAATATTTTCTTATTGTACATAAATGAACTCCCAAGACACGAACATCAAAGACATCACAACTAGCAATATGACATCATCGTTGAGACGCTTTGAGAAAGGAAACAAGTACCACAAGAATGACTCAAGAAATTCATGCCATTATGCAACCTATAAAAGGTTGAATGCGATAAATGTATGCATGAAGTAGATACTTGTTACCGAGATAGTATTAGATTGATGTAGTAGACAATGGTTCTTCGATCATCCTAGCGTGGCTCCAATAAGCATATGGTGTCAACACCTTCCTTGTAAGTGAGCCGAGTGTCCAATGTATCTCCAATTGTTCCTAGAGCTACAACACAAACAAAGTGGTACCCAAACTCATTGGGACCAAAGAGTTAGAGGACCAACAACACATAGGACAAACTCCACATAAATATGCGCATATAGATATGAAATTGAATTTCATGCACACTTTTGCCAATTTATGTCATAGTGGAGTTTCCCCTATATATTGGGTCAACGAAAGAGAACATGCCAACGAAAGTACATGTAGTAAATATGCATGCTCAAGGCTTTCAAGAATCAAATCAACACACAGTTGATAAGATACCGAAAGATACGGTATCAAGTGAAAATAAGATACCAAATGAAAAATTATCACTTGATGGATACGAACAAAAAGATACATCAAGGAATGAGATATCCATTGACACATGCCAAATAGAAGGAAACAAGATACCAATTGAAAGAAAACAAGAGGTATCAAGTTCCCAAAAGAGAGCTAGGTTCCAAACAAACCAAACCCTCCGCAAATTTTCATGATGGCAGAAGGCACCATAGAGAAAAGGCTTGCCCTATATCTATAGAAACACTAGACATGCTCAAAAAGATCCACAAGAGGCAAGGAAGACAAACGATAAACAAAATCCTATGTAAAGATGATTAGCAATCTCTACCACTTACAAGGAATACCAATTGTCAAGGACAAGAAGTATTTGGAAATAATTCCCATTGGTGGATTGCAAATAGATCCAACATCATCTTTACTCCTAAATCACAAGTAAATGACACTTGTAGAGCTAGCATGCCACCTAGGAACAAGATAAATTGTAATATCAAATCTAAGTGGTAATATCTCAAATGTACACATTCTCTGGGCTTGTAATATGCACATAGCATATTACTGTTGGGGAACGTTGCATGGGAAACAAATTTTTTCCTACGCACACGCAAGATCTATCCATGGTGATGAGCATCTACGAGAGGGAGAGTGGATCTACATACCCTTGTAGATCGCTAAGCGGGAAGCGTTAAGAAACGCGGTTGATGTAGTCGAACGTCTTCGCGATCCAAATCGCCGAGCGTCCCGCGATCCAATCACGATCCGTCTCGCGATCCAATCACGATCCGTCCCACGATCAAATCACGAACCGTCTCGCGATCCTGATCACGGTCCTTCCGATCTAGCGCCGAACGGACGGCACCTCCGCGTTCAGCACACGTACAACTCGATGACGATCTCCGCCTTCTTGATCCAGCAAGAGGGAGCGGAGAGGTAGAAGAGTTCTCCGGCGGCGCGACGGCGTGGCGGCGATGGTGGCGGAACAATTCCGGCAGGGCTTCGCCTAAGCACCGCTGAAACTAGACTAGAGGAGAAACCAATCTAGATGAAGTAGAGGGAGCACGTGGCAATTAGGGTTAGCTCTTCCCTCTAAATCCTCTAGTATATATAGGAGGGAGGGAGGGGAGGAGGCAGCCTCAAACCCTCAAGGTTTGGACGAAATTGGAGGTGGAGGAGTCCTACTCCAATCCTATTAGGAGTAGGATTCCTCCTCTCCACTTGGAAACCCTTTCCACCTTTCCTCCTTTGGATTTTTTCCACCCAAAGCCACATGGGCCTTAGTGGGGGGGGGGGGGGGGGGGGTTAGGCCAGCCCACTAGGGGCTGGTTTGACTCCTCCCACAGCCCATGAGGTCCTTTGGGTCGAGACACCCCTCCCGATGGTCCCCGGTACCCCTCCCGGCACTCTCGGTACACTACCGAAATACCCGAAACTTTTCCGGTGACCAAAACAGGACTTCCTATATATCAATCTTTACCTCCGGACCATTCCGGAGCTCCTCGTGACGTTCAGGATCTCATCCGGGACTCCGAACAACCTTCGGTCACCACCATACATAACTCTACTATACCGAAACGTCACCGAACCTTAAGTGTGCAGACCCTGCGGGTTCGAGAACTATGTAGACATGACCGAGACACCTCTACGGTCAATAACCAATAGCGGGACCTGGATGCCCATATTGGTTCCTACATATTCTACGAAGATCTTTATCGGTTGAACCTCTATGTCAAGGATTCAGTTAATCCCGTATGCTGTTCCCTTTGTTCTTCGGTATGTTACTTGCCCGAGATTCGATCGTCGGTATCTCTATACCTAGTTCAATCTCGTTACCGGCAAGTCTCTTTACTCGTTCCGTAATACAAGATCCCGTGGCTAACACTTTAGTCACATTGCTTGCAAGGCTTGTTGTGATGTTGTATTACCGAGTGGGCCCTGAGATACCTCTCCGTCACACGGAGTAACAAATCCTAGTCTTGATCCATGCCAACTCAACAAACACCCTCGGAGATACCTGTAGAGCATCTTTTAGTCACCCAGTTACGTTGTGACGTTTGATACACACAAGGTATTCCTCCGGTGTCAGTGAGTTGCATGATCTCATGGTCATAGGAACAGATACTTGACATGCAGAAAACTATAGCAATAAACTGACACGATCATATGCTATGTTCATAGTTTGGGTCTTGTCCATCACATCATTCTCCTAATGATGTGATCCCGTTATCAAATGACATCTTCATGTCTATGGCTAGGAAACCTTGACCATCTTTGATCAACGAGCTAGTCTATTAGAGGCATACTAGGGACACAGTGTTGTCTATGTACCCACACATGTATTTGAGTTTCCAATCAATACAATTATAGCATGGATAATAAACGATTATCATGAACAAGGAAATATGATAATAACTAAATTATTATTGCCTCTAGGGCATATTTCCAACAGTCTCCCACTTGCACTAGAGTCAATAATCTAGTTCACATCACCATGTGATTTACATTGTTATGAATCTAACACCCAATGAGTTCTGGGGTTCGATCATGCTTTGCATGTGAGAGAGGTCTTTAGTCAACGGTTTGCAACATTCAGATCCGTGTGTTCTTTGCAAATCTATATGTCATATTGCAGATGCTACCACGCTCCACTTGGAGCTATTCCAAATGGTTGCTCCACTATACATATCATGACTGCTACTCAGAGTCGTCCGGATAGGTGTCAAAGCTTGCATCGATGTAACCCTTTACGACGAACTCTTTATCACCTCCATAATCGAGAAATATTTCCTTAGTCCTCTAGTTACTAAGGATAACTTTGACCGCTATCCAGTGATCCACTCCTAGATCACTCTTGTACCCCTTGACAGACTCATGGCAAGGCACACACAGGTGCGGTACACAGCATGGCATACTATACAGAGCCTATGGATAAGGCATAGGGGACGACCTTCGTCCTTTCTCTTTCTTCTGCCGTGGTCGAGCTTTGAGTCTCACTCAACTCCACACCTTACAAATCGGGCAAGAACTCTTTCTTTGACTGATCCATTTTGAACTCTTTCAAAATCTTGTCAAGGTATGTACTCATTGAAAGTCTTATCAGACGTCTTGATCTATCTCTATAGATCCTGATGCCCAATATTTAAGTAGCTTCATTCCAGGTTTTTCTTTGAAAAACTCCTTTTCAAACAACCCTTTATGCTTTTCAGAAATTCTACATTATTTCCGATCAACAATATGTCATCCACATATACTTATCAGAAATTCTATAGTGCTCCCACTCACTTTATTGTAAATACAAGTTTCTCATAAACTTTGTATAGACTCAAAAACTTTGATCACCTCATCAAAGTGTATATTCCAACTCCGAGATGCTTGCTCCAGTCCATAGAAGGATCGCTGGAGTTTGCATACATTTTAGCATCCTTAGGACTGACAAAACCTTCCGGTTGTATCACATACAACCTTTCCTCATGGATACCGTTAAGGAAACGATGTTTTGACATCCATCTGCCAGATTTCATAATCGAAAAATGCAGCAACGGCTAACATAATTCCAAAAGACTTTAGCATCGCTACGGGTGAGAAAGTCTCGTTGTAGTCAACTCCTTGAACTTGTGAAAAACCCTTTGCCACAAGTCGAGCTTTATAGACGGTGACATTACCGTCCGCGTCCGTCTTCCTTTTAAAGATCCATTTGTTCTGAATGGCCTTTCGCCCTTTAGGTAATACTTCCAAAGCCCATACTTTGTTTTCATACATGGATCCCATCTCGGATTGCATGGCCTCTAACCATTTCTCGGAATCCGGGCCCATCATCGCTTCTCCATAGCTCGTAGGTTCATCGTTGTCCAACAACATGACCTCTAAGACAGGGTTGCCGTACCACTCAGGAGCAGTACGCGTCCTTGTTGACCTACGAGGTTCGATAGTAACTTGATCCGAAGCTTCATGATCATCATCATTAACTTCCTCTTCAACTAACGTAGGCTCCACAGGAACAACTTTCTGCGTTGCGCTACTCTCTGGTTGAAACAAAGGTTCAACAACCTCATCAAGTTCTATCTTCCTCCCACTCAATTCTTTCGAAAGAAACTCTTTCTCGAGAAAGGACCCGTTTTAGCAACAAACACTTTGTGCTTGGATCTAAAATAGAAGGTTTACTCAACTATTACGTTAGGGTATTCTATGAAGATGCATTTGTCCGCTTTGGGTTCGAGCTCATTAGGTGAAAACCCTTTTTCACATAAGCGTCGCAGCCCCAAACATTAAGAAATGACAGCTTAGGTTTCCACCAAACCAAAATTCATACGGTGTCATCTCAACGGACTTAGATGGTGCCCCCCTTTTTTTTTAAAGTGAATGTAGTTGTCTCTAATGCATAACCCTAAAACGATAGTGGTAAATCGATAAGAGACATCATAGTTTGCACCATATCCAATAGAGCATGACTACGACGTTCGGACACACCATCACACTATGGTGTTCCAGGTGGCGTGAGTTGTGAAACAACTTCCACATTGTCTTAAGTTGTATACCAAACTCGTAACTCAGATATTCACCTCCACGATCATATCGTAGACATTTTATCTTCTTGTCACGATGATCTCAAACTTCACTCTGATTTTGTTTGAACTTTTCAAACGTTACAGACTTGTGTTTCATTAAGTAAATATCCCCATATATACTCAAATCATCAGTGAAGGTAGGAAAATAATGATATCCACCGCACGCTACAACACTCATTGGACCGAATACATCAACATGTATCATTTCCAATAAGTCACTTGCCCGCTCCATCATACCGGAAAACGGGGTCTTAGTCATCTTGCCCATGAGGCATGGTCCGCATGTCTCAACCGATTCGAAATCGAATGAGTCCAAAGATCCATCAGCATGGAGTTTCTTCATGCGTTTTACACCAATATGACATTTAGCGGCAGTGCCACAAGTATGTGGTACTATCATTATTAACTTTGTATCTTTTGGCATCAATATTATGAACATGTGTATCACTACGATCAAGATTCAATAAACCATTCTCATTGGGTGCATGACCATTGAAGGTATTATTCATGTAAACAGAATAACCATTATTCTCTAACTTGAATGAATAACCGTATTGCAATAAACATGATCTAATCACGTTCATGCTCAACGCAAACACCAAATAACATTTATTTAGGTTCATCACTAATCCCGAAGGTAGAGAGAGCGTGCGATGGTGATCACATCAACCTTGGAAACACTTCCAACACTCATCGTTACCTCACCCTTAGCTAGCCTCCGTTTATTCCGTAGCTTTTATTTCGAGTTACTAACATTTAGCAACCGAACCGGTATCCAATATCCAGGTGCTACTAGGAGTACTAGCAAGGTACACATCAATAACACGTATATCAAATATACTTCTATCGACGTTGCCAGCCTTCTTATCTACCAAGTATCTAGGGTTGTTCCGCTTCAGCGACCGTTCTCCTCATAATAGAAGCACTTAGTCTCGGGTTTGGGTTCAACCTTGGGTTTCTTCACTGGAGCAGCAACTGACTTGCCATCCATGAAGTTTCCCTCCTAGCCCTTGCCCTTCTCGAAACTAGTGGTTTCACTAACCATCAACACTTGATGCTCCTTCTTGATTTCTACCTTCGCGGTGTCAAACATCGCGAATAGCTCAGGGATCATTATTTCTATCCCTGGCATTTTATAGTTCATCACGAGGCTCTAGTAGCTTAGTGACAGTGACTTGGAGAACTATATCAATCACTATCTTATCTGGAAGATCAACTCCCACTCGATTCAAGCGATTGTAGCACCCAGACAATCTGAGCACATGCTCACCGATTGAGCTATTCTCCTTCATTTTGCAGGCAAAGAATCTTGTTGGAGGTCTCATACCTCTCAACACGGGCACGAGCCTGAGATCCCAATTTCAGCTCTTAGAACATCTCATATGTTCCGTGACGTTCAAAACATTTTGGAGCCTCAATTCTAAGCCGTAATGCATGAAGCACTGAACTATCAAGTAGTCATCAGAACGTGCCTGTCAGATGTTCACAACATCTACAGACGACGCTTGAGGGGGTGGCGCACCGAGCGGTGCATTAAGGACATAAGCCTTCTATGCAGCAATGAGGACAATCCTCAGATCACGGACCCAGTCCGCATTATTGCTACCATCATCTTTCAACTCTATTTCTTTAGGAACATATAAAAATTCAAGGGAGCTACAGCGCGAGCTAGTAATCTACAACATAATTTGCAAAGACATTTTGACTATGTTCATGATAATGAGTTTAGTTAATCATATTACTTAAAAACTCCCACTCAAATTGACATCCCTCCGGTCATTCGAGTGACACATGATCCAAATCCACCAACTCAAGTCCGATCATCACGTGAGTTGAGGTGGTTTCAATGGTGAACATCTTCATGTTGATCATATCTACTATATGACTCATGTTCGACCTTTCGGTCTCTTGTGTTCCGAGGCCATGTCTGTACATGCTAGGCTCGTCAAGTTTAACCCGAGTGTTCCACATGTGCAACACTGTCTTGCACCCGTTGTATGCGAACGTAGAGTCTATCACACCCGATCATCACGTGGTGTCTCGAAACGACGAACTTTCGCAACGGTGCACACTCGGTGAGAACACAGTTTTATCTTGAAATTTAAGTGAGCGATCACCTTATAATGCTACCGTCGTCCTAAGCAAAATAAGATGCATAAAAGGATTAACATCACATGCAAATCATAAGTGACATGATATGGCCATGAACTTGTGCTTTTGATCTCCATCTTCAAAGCACCGGCATGATCTCCATCGTCACCGGCATAACACCATGATCTCCATCATCTTGATCTCCATCAATGTGTCGCCATGAGGTTGTCGCGCCGACTGTTGCTTCCACGACTATTGCTAACTCATAGCGATAAAGTAAAGCAAAAACGGCGAAAATAATTAAAGACAACCCTATGGCTCCTGCCGGTTGCCGTACTCATCGACATGCAAGTCGTGATATTCTATACAATACATGATCATCTCATACATCACATATATCTCATCATGTAATTGGCCATATCACATCACAACATACCCTGCAAAAACAAGTTAGACGTCCTCTAATTGTTGTTGCAAGTTTTACGTGGCTGCTACGGGTATCTAGCAAGAACAATTCTTACCTACGCAAAAACCACAACGGTGATACAAAAATTGCTATTCAACCTTCTCAAGGACCGCCTTTGTCAAATCCGATCCGACTAAAGTGGGAGAAACAGACACCCGCCAGCCATCTTTATGCAACGAAGTTACATGTCAGTTGATGGAACCGGTCTCTCGTAAGCGTACGAGTAATGTTGGTCCGGGCCGCTTCATCCCACAATACCGCCGAATCAAGAAAAGACCGAGGGAGGAAGCAATCTGAATATCAACACCCACAAACTCCTTTGTGTTCTACTAGAGATCTCATCTACACATAGACCTAGCTCATGATGCCACTGTTGGGGAACGTTGCATGGGAAACAAAATTTTTCCTACGCACACGCAAGATCTATCTGCCTCGCGATCCAATCACGATCCGTCACGCGATCCAATCACGATCCGTCCCGCGATCCCATCACGATCCGTCCCACGATCAAATCATGAACCGTCTCGCGATCCTAATCACGGTCCTTCCGATCTAGCGCCGAACGGACGGCACCTCCGCGTTCAGCACACGTACAGCTCGATGACGATCTCCGCCTTCTTGATCCAGCAAGAGGGAGCGGAGAGGTAGAAGAGTTCTCCGGCGGCGCGACGGCGTGGCGGCGATGGTGGTGGAACAATTCCGGCAGGGCTTCGCCTAAGCACCGCTGAAACTAGACTAGAGGAGAAACCGATCTAGATGAAGTAGAGGGAGCATGTGGCAATTAGGGTTAGCTCTTCCCTCTAAATCCTCTAGTATATATAGGAGGGAGGGAGGGAGGGGAGGAGGCAGCCTCAAACCCTCAAGGTTTGGCCGAAATTGGAGGTGGAGGAGTCCTACTCCAATCCTATTAGGAGTAGGATTCCTCCTCTCCACTTGGAAACCCTTTCCACCTTTCCTCCTTTGGATTTTTTCCACCCAAAGCCACATGGGCCTTAGTGGGGGGGTTAGGCCAGCCCACTAGGGGCTGGTTTGACTCCTCCCACAGCCCATGAGGTTCTTTGGGTCGAGACACCCCTCCCGATGGTCCCCGGTACCCCTCCCGGCACTCCCGGTACACTACCGAAATACCCGAAACTTTTCCGATGACCAAAACAGGACTTCCTATATATCAATCTTTACCTCCGGACCATTCCGGAGCTCCTCGTGACGTCCAGGATCTCATCCGGGACTCCGAACAACCTTCGGTCACCACCATACATAACTCTACTATACCGAAACGTCACCGAACCTTAAGTGTGCAGACCCTGCGGGTTCGAGAACTATGTAGACATGACCGAGACACCTCTACGGTCAATAACCAATAGCGGGACCTGGATGCCCATATTGTTTCCTACATATTCTACGAAGATCTTTATCGGTTGAACCTCTATGTCAAGGATTCAGTTAATCCCATATGCTGTTCCCTTTGTTCTTCGGTATGTTACTTGCCCGAGATTCGATCGTCGGTATCTCTATACCTAGTTCAATCTCGTTACCGGCAAGTCTCTTTACTCGTTCCGTAATACAAGATCCCGTGGCTAACACTTTAGTCACATTGCTTGCAAGGCTTGTTGTGATGTTGTATTACCGAGTGGGCCCTGAGATACCTCTCCGTCACACGGAGTAACAAATCCCAGTCTTGATCCATGCCAACTCAACAGACATCCTCGGAGATACCTGTAGAGCATCTTTATAGTCACCCAGTTACGTTGTGACGTTTGATACACACAAGGTATTCCTCCGGTGTCAGTGAGTTGCATGATCTCATGGTCATAGGAACAGATACTTGACATGCAGAAAACTATAGCAATAAACTGACACGATCATATGCTATGTTCATAGTTTGGGTCTTGTCCATCACATCATTCTCCTAATGATGTGATCCCGTTATCAAATGACATCTTCATGTCTATGGCTAGGAAACCTTGACCATCTTTGATCAACGAGCTAGTCTATTAGAGGCATACTAGGGACACAGTGTTGTCTATGTACCCACACATGTATTTGAGTTTCCAATCAATACAATTATAGCATGGATAATAAACGATTATCATGAACAAGGAAATATGATAATAACTAAATTATTATTGCCTCTAGGGCATATTTCCAACAATTACTCCCCCATAATGTGGTAACCCAACGTTAATAACAAGTGGCAAATGAAATCCAACAAGAGATAATTAATGGACCGTTTAGAATTTGAATTTCTCATGAGAAGACATACCAAATAGAAGCTAGATAATCTTGTAATATCAATACTAAGTGGTATTCCTCATGTACACACATTTTTAGGATTGTGAAGTGCACAAAGCACATCACTCCCCCCCCCCCCCCCCCCCCCCAAAATGGGATAATCCATTAATCTCTTAAGAGAGCCAACTAAGATAAGATAAGATGCAAAAAGGCTCAACACAATACGCACACGTACATGATGTGCAAACCAACATACCCATACTTAATTACTCAAGACAAGCAAGCCGGAGGTACACCATATACAAACACAAGCAAGGTACAAAACCACAACATGCAAAGGGGCAAGTAACTATTAATGTAAACAATTTAAGTACAAGTTACCGCAAGGAGGACATTGTATATAGGATAGAAACTCGATAGTCAAAATGACTTGGCTTGAGATAATATGAATGATGAAGATCCCTTAATTCTTCATAATGTAGCCAAGTCTCCAATGCCCTCCAACTATACCTATTGATCAAGTTTGAGCTTGTTGGTCCCCAACCAAGTTGGGTCCTAAGAGGTTAGTCACAATAGGCTTGGCTACCCAAATGGTTCTTTTCTTGACACCACTTTGAGTACCAACAAACTTGGCAAACACATTGGCAACCTTATCCTTCCCAAGAGAATAGATGTCATCAATGATAATTGGGTTGGATACTTTACCATTAGTGCATGAAGAAGCAAAGTGACCCTTCTCACGACATAAGTAGCAACATCTACCCTTTACTTTCTTCTCAATTGATTTCTCAACTTGAGGAGCGTTGACTTGGGTCTTCTTGGGAAGTGGCCTTTCTTCAACTTGACGTTGAGCATGAGATTGAACTTGTGGCCGCTTCCCTTGTTGCTTGTCACTATGGGGCTTCTTCTTCAATGGGCAAGACCTAACATGGTGCCCATATATTTTGCACTTGAAGCAAACAATCTTGGCCGAGTTCTTGACTTGATCTTGGCCCTTCTTCTTGTTGCTCTTGGACTTCTTCTTCTTATTGGAGTTGAATCCAAGTCCACCTTTGTCATTTGGAGATTTTTGCACACTCAAGATATTGTTGAGTGTGGACTTCCCTTCATGACCCTTTTCCAAGTCTTTCTTCAAAGAAGTGACTTGGGCCTTGAGCTCATTGATTTTCTCTACATGGTTAGTATGAACACAAGTACTAGAGGACGTATACGCTTCATCGTTAGAGCAACAAGGCAAGGAAAGTAATTCATCACAAGATGTAGCAACATTATGAGTAGATGAACTACGAGGACCAGCACATGGCAATAAAGCATTTCTACTAGATGTAGTGCTAATGTCCACACGAGGCTCACTAGATGTTACCTTAGTAGTACTAGCCTCATGAGCTATCTTTAGCACATTATGGGATACTAGAAGATCACCATGAGAGCTCGAGAGCTTTTCATGACTTTCTTCCAATTTCCCATAATTGCTAGATAGCAACTCAAGTTGAGCCCTTAGCTCAACATTCTCCTTCAAAATGGATGCTTCACAAGAAATATAGTTAGTAGCACAAGCATCATTATTAACAACAAAAGAAGAAGGCAACTTGGCAAGCTCTTTAGCATATGCAGCTTCAAGTTGAGAATGAGACTCGGTGAGTTCAATGAGCGAACTCTTAATGACCCTTGAGCCATTTTCGAGGTGCTCAAAGTCCTCAAGGAGTTTAGCATGTGCAACTGCAAGCTTATCATTTTTAGTTCTAAAATCATTAGCCACCTCGAGAGCTCTATCATGGGATTCCTTTAATCTAGATAATTCTAGAGCAAAGGTCTCCTCAAGAGATTCCTTGGTGGTTTGTTCATTCTCAAGAGCTTGAGATAGCTTCGCGATCTCATTAGCATAATCACGCTCATGACCTTCCATTTTATCAATGGTGGCCTCATGCTCCTCGAGATGAGCTTCCAACTCCTCAATATATTTCTTGCCCTCAATTGCAATAGACATGATTTCCATGAAGTTGGAACGAGCAATTTTATTCTTATGAAGAGCTTTAAAAACCATTTCTCCCTTAATTTTTAAGGAAGCAATATTATCACTCTCTTCATCATCATCAACATCATCATCATGGGACATATTGGGATTCAAAGTAGGAGATACCTTTGAAGCCTTAGCCATAAGGCAAAAGTGAGAAATAATAGATGATGATGTAGGATCCCTTGACGCACCATTCAAGACCACATCTTGTTCCATGGAGTGTTGGGTTTCCTCTACATTGTTAGCACAACAACTCGAGGAAATAGATACATTTTTATCATGGCAACAAGATATAGCAAGCATATCATCATGAGATTTAGTCGAGCAATTTTTACATGATATGCAAGGACTATCAACACAAGCATGTGAAACATTTAGAGTGCTCGAAGTGTTAAAGTCCAAAGATGAAGCATTGCAATAAGATAGTGATGAAGTATCATCAACAATAAGCCCACTATCACCATTACAATGATCACCACTACTCACCATATCGTTACCTTGTGGCAATCCACATGTAGGTGAAGTAGATGAAGTTGAGAAGACAACACGACCGGAGGTGGAGGGAGAACAATCATCCCTACAAATCTTGGACACACCATATTTATCTTGAAGCTTTGTCCACAACTCATGAGCATCCCGGAACGGCATGAGTTGAAATATAACTACATTGCTCAAAGCATCGAAAAGCACATTAGAAGCCTGAGCATTGAGATAAGAGTTTTTCTCATCCTCTAAAGATATGTGTTGAGAATCCTTTGGAGGAGAAAAACCCATATCTAAAATTCACTCCAAATTTGGGTCCATGACCCTAAAGAGATTAAGCATGCGAATTACCCAAACATCAAAATTTGTGCCATCGAAACTAAGAGTGTCAGAGAATCCTAATCCCCTAGTCGACATCCTTACTCTCTAGGTGGTTAAACCTAATAATGAGAGACCTAGCTCTGATACCAATTGAAAGGACGTGGATGTCGCCTAGAGGGGGGGGGGGTGAATAGGCGCTTTAAAATAATTACGGTTTAGGCTTGAACAAATGCGGAATAAAACTATCGTTTAATTAGTCAAGCACAAAACCTAAAACAACTAGGCTCACCTATGTGCACCAACAACTTATGCTAAGCAAGATAGACAACTAAGTGATAGCAAGATATATAACAAGAAACAATATGGCTATCACAAAGTAAAATGCTTAAGTAAAGGGCTCGGGTAAGAGATAACCGAAGCTTCACCACAATGGATTGTGGCTCCGAGGTGACCTCAAATGCTCGGGGCAATCTCCACAACCTAATTGGAGACCCCGAAGCTTGCCCGGAGCTTTGCACCACAATGATTGAGCTTCGAGGCACCACCAACCGTCTAGGGCGCCAAAGCACCCAAGAGGAACAAGCTCAAGGGTGCTCAAACACCCAAGAGTAATAAGCTTCTCAAACTTCACTTCCACGTATCACCGTGGAGAACTCAAACCTATGCACCAAATGCAATGGCAAGGGCACACGAAGTGTCCAAGTCCTTCTCTCCCAAATCCCACCAAAGCAACTAATGCTAGGGAGGAAAATGAGAGGAAGAACAAAGAAGAACACGAAGAACTCCAAGATCTAGATCCAAGGGGTTCCCCTCACATAGAGGAGAAAGTGATTGGTGGAAATGTGGATCTAGATCTCCTCTCCCTTTTACCTCAAGAACTAGCAAGAATCATTGGAGGGATTGAGAGTTAGCAAGCTCGAAGAAGGTCAACAATGGGGGGCAAACTCGAGGTAAAGAGATAAGGTTCAATGGGGAAGAAGACCCCCTTTTATAGGTGGGGAAAATCCAACCGTTATGCTCACAGCCCGCACAGAGCGGTACTACCGCTAGGGCGGTGGAAGCCCTTTGAAAAACAACAGCGAGGAGGCAAAAGACCAGTAGAACCGCCGGAGCGGTACTACCGCTCGTCCTCACGGTACTACCGCTAGGGATAGCGGTACTACCGCTAAGGGTAGCGGTACTACTGCTTGCCAGCGGTACTAAAAAAAATACATCCGTGCCTACCACCGCTGGACTTAACACGAGATTTTGGTCCGGAGCGGAAGTAGCCACGGTAGTAGCCGCGGTAGTACCGCTCTGGAGCGGTAGTAAAAAATTACATCCGCTCCAAGCGGTAGTAGCCGCGGTAGTACCGCTGCAGCCTTTTAAGAACACCAAAACTGCCACAACTTCTGCAAACAGACTCCGAATTCAACGAAACCAAGTTTGTTGGAAAGCTAATGACATGGGCTAACACAATCTTGATAGAAATATCAATAAGAAGCAAATGAGAAAAGGCCCATAAGAAAATGGTGAGAACCCTTCCTTAGATAAGACCGGTAAAACCTCCAACATCGAAAACATCATAGAAGATGCATAAGGACTCCGTTTTCGATGAACTTGAGCTTGTCATGAAGCTGACAATAAGCTCAAGAACCCACATAGATAAAAGCCAACCAAGAACCAAGAAAGATGATGATGCCAATAATGCAATGGTTTGAGCTCGCAACGAACGATACGATCAAGCTACTCACTTGAGAGCCCCCCTTGATAGTACGGCAATCGATCCTATAACCCGGTCTCCCAACTACCACCATGAGACCGGTAAAATAGAAAACCCTATCAAGGTCAAACCTTTGCCTTGCGCATAGTCCACTTGAGCTAGATGATGACGATCTTGACTTCCTCAAGATGGACCACCTTTCTTGATTGCGCCGGCTTGATGAAGACTAGTTGATTGCTCCCCCATGCTCCACTATGGGTGAGCCACTCTTCGGCACATCTTCACAAGTCCATTGTCACCACAATGAACGGCAAGCCTCAAGCATGATCTCTCCGTGATGCTTCACTTGAGCTTGCACATCGCAACCTTGATGACGATCTCCACTTGATGTCATCTTCCATGGGATGTATGGGATCTGCCTCTTGATGCAAGCCCATGGAAATATACCTAACCCCACAAAGAACTCTGACGTAGACCATGGGTTAGTACACAAAGCGTAATGGACAATGCTTACCACACCATGGGATCACTTGATCCCTCTCGGTACATCTTGTACGCTTTGTGTGTTGATCAACTTGATTCACTTTTTGACTTAGTCTTGATCAACCTTGTATCTTATCTTCTCTCTTCATAAGATGATGTCTTGAAGGTAAACATGAATGCTCACACAATCTTATTCTTCAAGACATGCTTGCGATAAGCTCAACTCTCACATGACCAATCTTTGGATAAACCTTGAATACCACCTTGGTCACCATATAAACTCCTTGAAACCAACAGATGGACTTCAAGAAGTACCTACGGACAAATCCTTCGAATATAACTCAAGGCAACCATTAGTCCATAGGGATTGTCATCAATTACCAAAACCACACATGGATAAATGTGCTCTTACACCATGGACCTGGGGGCCTATGTGCATGGTTGAACGGAGTGGCCATTGCCGTTGTCAGCCCGATCCCGGCATGGGCTACAACATGGACCTACCTGAGGGCATCCTGCGTGCGACCACGACGAGGGCGTACCTGGATCCGGCGCTGACGCTCCTGTCCCTACGGCGGCGCGTGACCTGGTCCCCAGCCATGGCCTCCGCTCCTCCGCTTCCCCCTTGCCCGCCTCCGCATCGAAGTCTTTGTCCACCGCCGTCGGAACGACACTCCGTGAATCACGTGGTGTGAGGAACCCTGGCGAATAGATCGGCGGCGGTGAAAGGATCCGCGATGGCGTCTAGGGCGTGGTTCCCATCCTTGTAGCGAATAAATCGAGGGCAGCCTCGGTAGTCAGGTTTTTTCTTTTGCGAGGGAGCCTCGCTCCCTGGTTCATGCGGGTTTTTTTCGTGCGAGGGGGCCTCGCTACATGGTCTTCGGCCGATTTGTTTTCGTGCGAGGGGGGGCTCAATTCGTGGTCGTCAACCGATTTTTTCGTGCGAGGGGGAATTTTTAGGTGCGAGGGGATCGTTACGTGCGAGGTGGGAGGATATACGAAAAAAACGTGGAACAAACACTACCAAGTCGCCCGTGTGAGATTTGTTTGTCATGATTTAGATATTAATTTCCTTAAAATCTTTTATTTGTTTCCTGAAAATCTGGTATTTGTTTCTTAAAATAAGTTGCACCAATGAGAGGGATCAGAGATCCTCAAAAAAAATTGAGAGGGATCGCTTGATTTGGATAAGTTAGGTAAATTAGATTTAAAAAATTATTTGTTTTCTGAAAATTTATTATTTGTTTCCTAAAATAAATTGCACTAATAAGAGGGATCGGTTGATTTGGATAAGTTAGGAAAGTCAGATTAAAATCTGTATTTGTTTCCTAAAAACCTGTTATTTGTTTCCTAAAACAAATTGCACTAATGAGAGGAATCGATTGATTTGGGTAACTTAAGAAAGTAGATCCATGATTTGTCATACGTTAGGAAAATGCTGATTTGTAATGAAAGAGTGGAGAGAAAAATAAACCGATGGACCAGGGTGGGAGGGATGGTGGGAGGAGAGACGAAAAAACAGTCAGTTGGGGGGGGGGGGGGGGGAGACGAAATTAAACCGGTTGAAAAAACCCTGGATGCTATTCTACCAACTGAGCAATTAGGAGTAGAGATCCATGCTCTTATGAACTTTGTGAATGGCTGACTCAACAAAGAGTTTGTGCTTGACAGAGTACCATGGAGCTACTTGGATAGGAGCCCTCGCATGTCCACCCAAAATATGGGCTTCACTTCTTCTTTGGATGAACTCCAAAGGCCACCTTAGCTTTTTCCCTCTATTTTTGCGTCAATTCGTTGGAGAGACAATGTGGCCGAATCATCCATCAAACTTTTTTGGTGCGCCGGTGATTTTATGGGGCGGACTTGGACAAGAACCAAATAACCACATGTGTTGCAGTTTTTACGACATGGTTAGGTGTGGAAATGACTGCTTGGAAGACATGGCGTTTGGAGGTAATGTTTCATCAATTTGGCTGGCAAATACCTACAGTCTAGAGCTCTTGAAGAAGGGGTTGATTTGGAGGGTCGGCAATGGTCTGGGCATTCATATTTGGAGAGATCCATGGTTGTCGAGGCCCCTGTCGTACAAACCCATGTCGCCCCAAGGAAGATGAAGGATGTGTCGGGTCTCTGAATTGCTCTGGTCGAGGCGCGTGGAATGAAGATCTGCTCCATCAACGCTTTCTCATGTCGAATGTGGAAGAAATGTTGGAATTGCACCCTCTCCTTGCCAACATGATGATGTGCTAGCTTGGACGCCGCAGCCGAAGGGCGTCTTCTCCGTCCGCAGCGCTTACAAGTTGACACTCAAGGAGAAACTCAACACATGTATGTGCACCACAAGCAGGGCACCGAACGACAACCGCGACATCTAGAAGTCAGTGTGGAGGTGCCCTGCTCCTCCTAAGGTATGCATTTTCGGATAGAGACTTGCTACAAATTCTTTGGCCCCTATGGAAACACATGTAAAAGAACTTCGGGAAAAACTGACATATGTGTTCTTTGTGGCATTCAGTGGGAGTATACATTTCTCGCTACGTGCAAATGCCCTATGCTCGTTGCGCTACCCATGAAGAAGTCATGGCCACTACCCGGAGTCCAAAACATCCAACGCACTGGCTTTGAATGGCTGCTTCATCTGCTGGATACATGCACATACACTATGCAGATGGTCATCCTCATGACATTCTGGTGCATTTGGCATTGTGGAAATGAAGTGGCACATCATAAACCAGCACCTCGAACTGAGATCTCAAGGAGGTTGTGAACAACTCAGTTGAATCCCACGTATGCATCAAGTAGAACCCCGACACTGACTTTGTCAAAGGCAAGATGATGAATGCACTCGGGAACCACGTTCCGCCATCGAGACCCATGTATGATTCGGCGAGATCAGTGGGGGGTGGGGGGGGGGGGGGGGGGGACAATGTAGAAAACCGTAGTCAGGGTGGGCGAAGTTGAACATCGGCAGATCTTTCATGGAGAACGAGTATAGGCATGGTGCTTCAGAATGGGGGTATAGGCATGGTGCTTCAGAATAAGACCATGTGCTATCATGTTCTCATCATGTCGTTATCTTCATTGTTGCGCATCACCTCTAGAATCGGAGTTTGCAACTTGCCTGGAAGGCATCTCCATTGGACTACAGCGAACGAACATTGAGCTTGATTGTTTGCAAGCAGCAGACTTGCTGACGCAAGATGTTGTCAATAGACCTACAGTCATGTCCCTGGTGCAGGAGACCAAGAGCCTCTTGCAAGGTAGAGAGCATTGATTTGAGCACATTCATTGGGTGGTAACGGGGTTGCTCATCTGATGGCCCAAATGGGACATTGTGCCCAGCGTACCGTAGTACAAATCGGTTCTGGTCCTGGTGATCTATGTATTTTTTATCAAAATGAGTCAAATTAATTAATATGTACTTGTTTGACCGGCAAAAATAAGATTGAGTCATGGATCGCAAATACAAGACGTATATCTCGAGGCTCAGACTATTAGTGCAAATCCTACCTCCTCGTTACAGGTGGTTCGGACGCAAAGTAGTAACGTCACAATGACCTCGACCACCAAGGTCCACCTATTGATCCTTGAGCTAGGACACAAATTAAGTTCATGCTCAATCACTTGGGGGTAAATCTTCACGGTAAGTAGGCGACTTATAGCTTTCACAGACTTCTTCTTACACCACAAGGTGTGAAGCGATCTCGTACTAAAATGAGCGGAACTATATAGTATTGAATTGTTGAAGATATCTAACTGAGAGTCAGGGGCTTTTATTTACTTTGACATAGGCAACACTTGTTCCTAGTTGTCTTATCTATTATCAGGCATGCTCGAACGTGCATTATGCTTGCATTAGTACATGACATGTGTTTCCATCAAATGAATTGCATCGGCAGAAGAAAGCTTTACTAGCCTTCTTAGAGGGCTTCCAAGCGACTCTAGGTGCCAATGGATAACCGATCGACTAGTCCAGTAGCTCCATAGAAGTGTAAAAAGTGAAGGACGGGCATTTTCATTGGAATAGATTGAGTGCAAATGCCCCACTTGACATTACGTTTGTCCTTGAGACTCAATGTAGAGCTTGATCCATTAGCATTCCTTTACTGATATTTAGGGTAACCATTGAGCACACATGATGGGAGGTGCAAGTGCCAGCATGTTCTGCAATGGTGATTATTGCCCTTACCGCCAATTTCTGGAAAGCTAAGTCCAAACAAGGATGGGTTAGGCACCATGGATGGGTAAAGAAACCTCCTATGGATGTAATCAAGCTTAATATCAATGCATGTTTTTTTTTTCAAATGGAGGCAAAATGCTTTGCGTGGCGCAACAATAGCGGATCCTAAGGGGCTGAAAGATGTTTCATTTTATCATGACATCAAATTAACAGCATCACCAACTTGGTTTCCCATATCATGATTGAAGCGATTTGTACTCAGCATGGTCTGAAGTTCTGAACCATTTTGTTTTTGCCAAGTTTTGGGTTGCTGGCGACGTGTTGTTTGTGGTAAAGCAATGGTCGTTGGCGTTCATGGTGGGGTGCACTCGTATTGCGCCGAACTCAGACAATACCGAGATGATTGTTATCATGAAGGTGGGCGTGGGCACAATAATAACCGGCATGGCGGCAGCAGTGGGTGTTATCACATATCATATGAGACTGTGAAGATAGAGTTTGAGCATTGTCCTTTTGAAGAAAGTGGTGTTGCTCACGAGTTAGGTAGTTGCTTCGTAGGTCTCCTCCGTGTGCCTGGAACAGAAAAGAACAGAAGCATGGATTCCTGGCAGGAACTGGGTAAACAGGCAGTTCAGGTTCAGCATCCAAATCACTCTAGGCAAAATATATATATTCGAGATACGATTGTCAGGCTGCGGAGAAACTGCTTTAAACATCAACGGGAACCGAATCCGAAAAGGGGGGTGAAGAGAAAAAAACACAGCCACGTTGGAATATATGTTAAATATATACGCTAAGGCAAGAACAACATTGAGCATCCGGTACCGCGAAACGATATATAGCATATAGCATATTTTATGTTGAACTAAGGCAAAAACACGTGTCACATCGAATATGAGACCGACTACCTGAAACACAAACGGTACCTAAAGTCCTAAACTTCAAGACCAGATGAATATATCGTATAGTCAGTGACTGTATCGAACGCAACTCGACAGAAGTTCCGTTATTTTGTTCAGTACGCCGCAGAAAGATATGAACACATTATGGGTTCAGGAGTCAGGACAAAGGACTACCGTATACCATCACACAGATAACATGATCAGGCCAATTGGACAACCAAAAGAACAAGGCAGGGGAGCTGTTTTCTGCAAGCAAATGGCAGCAGAACATACAGCAATCCCACAGCTATATGGAAGTAACAAACTAACAATCTTTCTTGAAACCCAATATTTCAGCCAGGTAGAAATAGAAGTCCCAGTCCCTCTTTAGCAGAATGGGTTAGTTCCAGCTAAGCCGTTGCGCCGAACAATCCAACTTTTTGAAAAACAAAGATCCTGGGTAAATTCCTTTGACAGGAAACCCGACAACCAGGTCTCTCTAAAAGATCTTTGCTACCAGCATGAAAAAGGCAAACCCGACTTTTGTCCAGCAAAGTGAGAAAGAAGCTTGGCCAGGTATTGATAAAGTCTGTGTATGGTCATCTCAGAACCTATGAACTAGTAACAGCACACAAGCACATATCAAGTCAGTGAGGTATTTACAGTGACACGCAATGATGCAAACAAACAAATCACGCAAAATCATTCGAAGGTACAGGCTGTGGATTCTCACAACCAGCCCACAAACAGAAGAAAACCTCGCGATTACGGCAGTGAACAGTACAAACACAGCTGTTGCACACGCATCAGCTGGCAAAGCAGATCTGGGGAAGTAGGCCATTACAGAAAATAGACGATGGCTTTTATGGGTTCATCATTAACAGAAGAGAAAACTTTATATGGAAGTTCTTATCTATAGTATGACTCGATCGATGGAGATAGAAAAATGGTAGTGCATACAGATATCAGACCCACTAACGCACGCTCAGCCTCAGTTGACCGGAGCCTCCGCCTCCACTTTGGAGAAATGGTGATGAGAAGGAACATCACCATCGGACACCGCCTCCCGTTTCATCTCGTGTTCAAATTTTGTCAACCGTTTTGCGCGGGCTGCAGACACACGCATGCATCAATCAATCCCTTTTTGATTAGCCCAAACACCCACTACCGGAAAAGCAGCCCCCACCACAAAGTGTATGGCTGGTGCACTACAGACCCGAAAAGAAACAAAATGAGAGCAGGCCAAGACTCTTTTGTAGCTCTCCCCATCACTCACACTCATAGGGGTATTGAAAGATGTAGGAGCATGATCAGGTTATTGCTTACCATATCCTTGAAAATTAAAAGCACCTTTGAACAAAAGATGGAAAGGGGTAGTAGGTGACATCATATACCGTCGATACAATTTCCAGTGGAGAGGATCTTTTAGGTCTTTTCCTGCCTCCTTGTTGTTAGTGGATCAGAACCAGCAGTTTTTATCTTAACATTTTGATAACAGGTTCATGCATGCCTACTAGCAGCTGTGGGGATGCGTGTTGCAGCTGCTGTTACTATACTAGGCAGTGTTGTTGGGTTCAGGCTTCACTGGCTGGCCGTCCTGTGAATGTTGTGTGTCATAGATGGCCATGGCAAGAGAGACTGGCATCATGCAGAGCGCCTTGGATTGGAGAAATTGCATTGCGGCACCGATGTCCTCGTCCATCAGCTTCGCAACCTGTTTTTCCGTGCCATCCGTTGACCACTTTTCCCATATCTGCTGTTTGCCCCCACTATCGCTTGCTTCCCCCTAACGAAATTAAAGCAAGATAAAGTTCAACAACCAAAAGATATGGAAATTTAGAGATGGAAAAAGACTCCTAGACAGATTTATTCTTCAAGTCAAGGTACAATTGATCAAGAAAGAATGATGCACACTATGTTATAACTATCATGGAGCAAATACTGGGATGTGTGAGTCTTTATAACGGGGCTCTGATAGCAATAAGTGTAAATGATTTTTAACAAGAAGGACGAACAGAGCGTGACATAAAAAAAGGTCAAGAATGAAAATAAGGTGCTGAATGGATTCTGACTTCAGCACCACTGCCTAGAAAGAAGAAAGCAAGAAGATTAAAATAAAAAAGATGTTGATAGCCAATTTATCAAGGAGTGAAGGAAGGGGAATGATTATTGCAGGGTAAACCTAAACTGTATATTGTACTTTTTATAGCAATGCTCAGTATAATAAACCAAGACAAAATGTACTTTGATTGGTATATTCATGGCACCACAGGTGATGCTTTCCCAATAAGCAGTACAGCCAGCAACTTCCACCATGGAAAAGAAAGAAAGGAAAAGAAAAGTAGGTGGAAGAAGCCAAGGAAAAACATGTCGAGAATTACATGTAACATGTAGATGAAAATAAAATATCAATCAGTATTACGGAGTACTGTTTTATAATAAGCCTACCTTAATTGAAATGCAGTAAAAATAGAAGAAGGCAATAGTGCACAATGCTATATTAGTCAATAGTCAGTTTGTGGCAAGTTTACCTTAACTGAAAGTGGAATGTCAGAAACCAGCTGTGCAACAGCACCAGCACCACCCAATCTGCTCATGCTTAAAACCTAACATCAGGGCATCAAGGTTCCATCAAACTAAAAACACAATGGTTGTTGACAGTTCATATCCAATGGCATAGCGAACCTTACCTTGACTTGAAGCCTAAGGAACTTCACATAATCCAGGATCTCATCTAGCATAACTGCCCTATCTGTCTGCATGTAGTTCAAAAGGAGACTCAGAATTTCTTCTAATTGTCATATTTGGATGTTACTCCCTCCGTTCCTAAATATTTGTCTTTTTAGAGATTTCACTACGGACTACATACGGATGTATGTAGATATAATTTGGAGTGTAGATTCACTCATTTTGCTTCGTATGTAGTCCGTAGTTGAATCTTTAAAAAGACAAATATTTAGGAACAGAGGGAGTACATATTAAATACTCTGTATGTGGCGATTGTGCATGTATTGTTCTTAAAAAAAATGATTACCAGGATACACGCTAGATTATCTCAAAAGGAAGGTATATACAAAGCTTACGGAGCGCGATAAAAAATAATATCTTTTTGGAGCTGAAAAGTTATTGGTCAAAATAAAGAAGCAAGATAATATAATATTATCAGCACATCATGACCCCAGACCACTTGCTGAAATTCTGTGAAGTGTCAATGGCAGGCATGTGAACTACGGAAGTCTTTACCCATATGATGACATATACTGCAAGTATACCACGAAGCATGATTACCTTGTTCGTATTGGGGACCAATTCCTGTAGGGCCCTCATCCTCTCCGCTATCCTCTCTCTTCTTAGCTGCATTGGAACAATTATGGTTCAAAATACTGCTGAATAAACACCTAGCAGAATCATAAAATAAGCTTAAAAAAATGAAGAGTGGGCAAATACAGCCTGACATACACACACAACTGTACAACTGCTAGAGATATGGCATACAGTATATATATAATAATTAAGTTTAAAGAAGGCGGCCAACCTTAAAGTTAGATACTTGGTAATCACATACTAACATTCACTGAGTAACAGGATTGCAAAATGACACATGAGCCGTCAAAGGTAGCATGCAGACATGTAGCGTACTACAACCACATGGCAATATGTGACTTAGTGATCCTTAGAGAAAACGCCAAATGCATCTGCCCATCATTTGGCTAACGCCAAATCATTTTTAAAACCTGTGATGACTTGTACAGCAAGTGAATTGATGCAATTGAATACAGAGACCTTGTCGCTTCGGTGTCAAGCTAGAGCTGATTGCTTGGTCACAGACTGACACTGTGCAAGCATGAGGGCCCCTTTGATTTGGTAACACCATGGATGCACAGTAACGAGTAATGACCTAGGCTAGGCAGGGTTCCTAAGCAACACAAGTTTGACAGTAGAATGAATGAATTTCATTACCCTTTCTGCGATGCTGTGGGGATCGGTCGCCTGCCCGCGACGCGCCCGCACCTTGGGCCTGGGCGCCGGCGGCTGCGGCCCGCCGGCCGGCCCGCCCTGCTTCGGCGGCTGCGCGTGGAACATCTGAAACCCACAGCAGGCCACCGGATGTGACGCAGTTAGCGCAAATTCTGAAAATTGAAAGCTGAAAGACGCACAATTTGTCCGCGGGAGCGCACCTGTGGGGGAGGGTGGTTGGGGCGAAGGTGCGGCGGCTGCAGGCCACCGCCGAACACCGGCGGGAAGAGGCCGGGGAGCTGCACGTTGTCCCGCTCCTGCAGAAGGAAGAGACAAGCGACGCCACGCGCGCTTCGGTTGAGCGAGACTGCGACTGCGAGAGGCAGCGCAAAAGGCAGAGGAAAAGGGGGGGAAAGTGGAGGGAGGGGGGGCGCTCACCGCGGCGTTGGCGGCGTCGTCGCCGATGCCGCCCCTGCTGCCGGAGGCGTCCGAGGCGGCGTCGAGGCTGAGGGCGAGGGAGAAGGGCTGGTCGCCGGAGGGGCGGCCGGCGGCGGAGAGGGAGTTGGTGAGGGAGAAGAACTGGTCGAGGAAGTCGTCCTCCGGGCCCTGCTGTGGCTGCCCCGCCATACCCGGCCGGCGGCGGGTAGCGGCAGCGGCCAAGGCGGTGCTCCCCTCGTCGTCGGCTGCCGGTGCTCCGTTTCCTCGGCGAGCGTGAGCCTGTGAAGTGGTGGGGATCGACGAGTGTTCGCTCGCCTCCCTTTATTCACTCGGCCGAGTCCTCCTCCTAGGCTCGTAGAGCAGGCTAGGCTATGGGCCTCATGGGCCAACAGGCTGTGATTCGTCAATAGAGCCTGTCAGCCCATGACGTGTGAGGTATTTTGTGCCCGAAATAGAAGCCCACAGAGAGAGGGCTAAAGCCTGCCCGCATATCACGTAGCGGGCGGAGAGAGCCCGGCCTGCTCTGGAGTGTAGTGTCAAAAACCTCTGTCCCAGGTGTGATATTTGTCACCACGGCCAGGGTCAGCCGCCGCCTCCCGTTCACCATCGTCGACGCCAGCAGGAGGTCCTCGGCATTGAAGCTGCCATGTCCTCATGTGCGTGATCCTTTGTGCGGGAGCTTGATCGGCGTCGGCTGCCACTACCCATCGAGGGGGAGCGCGAGGACGTGGTGGCCGAGGCACTCCGACTCGGACTTGCAGAGCCAGTACACGACACCGTCGAGGACAAGCGCGCTGGTCGGAGGAACCTGCTCGGAGCGCCCAAGGGCAGGTGCGCGTAGGTTGCCACGACGACGCCCCACGCTCTCTTGGACGGCTCCGCTGATGATGACGTGAAGGTCTGAATCTGAAGCATCCCGGTGTCCGCCAACTCGACGTTCACGACAAGCAAGCGGAAGCTGGTGCCGTCGGGGAGGAGCACGAAAGATTCGTCCCAGGTGAACGGGTGCGGCAGGGATACGCGCTGCCCGATGACGGGGTTGCACACGACAAGGTCGGAAGGCTGCGGCGGGGAGAGGTCAGGCGGCGATGGGAGGCGGAGGGCGACGAGACCGTCGCGCGATGCCACGGGCTCGTAGCCCTTAAGTTGACTTTCACGGTCTTCAAGGAACTTGTGCGCGGCTTCGACAGCAGGGCGGGCGCCAGCGTCCCTCTGTGCCTTGAGGAGCTCCACGCCGCCGCTGGAGAAGCCATAGAGGACGCCGAGGTGCTCGGGGGAGATCGCCACCATCATTGCCGCTTCGCGGGCGATGTTTTTTTAAAGAGGAATATATCTTCTATTCTTAAATAGTTGTAACCCACTACTTCCTCCTCATACAACCATGCCACATCATCAAGTCATGCATTTAGTCATGAGTACTTATTTTTCCTCGTGTAACCATGCCACATCATCAACTCCTGCATGTGGTCATAAGTTATAATATGTGCACTAAGACCATCTACAACTGGACCCCTTAAATCTGTCTCAAACGCCTCGGCAGGCCGCCCGGTCACTGACCGGTCACGAAAATGCAACCCAGAATGGCCTCTCAAACCGGCCTCAAACGCCTGGGCTGACCGACACCCCTCATATCCAGCCCAAATATGGGGCGGATATGGGGGAGCCCGGGCACGCCCGCCTGGCCTGCATCGACCCCATATATATTCGTCTTCATCTGCTCGTCGGGCCAAACCCTAGCCACTTCACTCCACTCCCCTTCACTCCCATCCGCCACCCTAGCTCACCTCCGGCGATCTCCGGCCGCCCTTTGGCAGCGCTCGGACTCGCAACGCCGGGAATCCATTGCGTCGGCACAGCCGATGCTTGGATCCAGTGTCGCTGTCTCACCGGAGGCGGTGCGGTTTGTCTGCCATCCGAACGCCGTGGCGGACGCGCAACCCTTCCGTTGGCGCGCCGAGGACGCACCATGGGCGTCCGTGATACGTCTCAAACGTATCTACTTTTCCAAACACTTTTGCTCTTGTTTTGGACTCTAATTTGTATGATTTGAATGAAACTAACCCGGACTGATGCTGTTTTCAGCAGAAATGCCATGGTGTTATTTTTGTGCAGAAATAAAAGTTCTCAGAATTGGACGAAACTTTTTATGGATTTTTTCTGGAAAATATGAAGAATTATGGAGTGAAGACCAACCAGAGGGGGCCACCTATTGGTGCCAAGCCAATAGGGCGTGCTTGTTGGGGAACGTAGTAATAATTCAAATTTTTCCTACGTGTCACCAAGATCAATCTAGGAGATGCTAGCAACGAGAGAGAGGGAGTGCATCTTCATACCCTTGAAGATCGCTAAGCGGAAGCGTTACAAAGAACGCGGTTGATGGAGTCATACTCGCGGCGATTCAAATCGCGGAAGATCCGATCCAAGCGCCGAACGGACGGCGCCTCCGCGTTCAACACACGTACAGCCCGGGGACGTCTCCTCCTTCTTGATCCAGCAAGGGGGGAAGGAGAAGTTGAGGGAGAGCTCCGGCAGCACTACGGCGTGGTGGCGGTGGAGCTCGTGGTTCTCCGGCAGAGCTTCGCTAAGCGCTACGGAGGAGGAGGAGGTGTAGGAAGGGGGAAGGGCTGCGCCAGGGGAAGGGTGTGCGGATGCCCTCCCACCCCTCCACTATTTATAGGGGGAAGGGGAGAGGGGGTCGCCCCCCTAGATCCATCTAGAGGGGTGGGGGGGGGGGGGCGGTGGCCCCCCGAGATCCATCTAGAGGGGGGGGGCGCCCCCCCGGGATCCATCTAGAGGGGAGGGGGGCGGCGGCCCCCCGGGGGGGGGGGACTTGCCCCCCCACCCCTTAGGGTTTCCAACCCTAGGCGCCTTGGGCCCTTGGGGGGGGGGGGGGCGCACCAGCCCACTAAGGGGCTGGTTCCCACCCAACTACAGCCCATTACGTCCTCCAGGGCAGGTGGACCCTCCCGGAACCCCTTCGGTGGTCCCGGTACAATACCGATAAACCCCGAAACCTTTCCGGTGACTGAAACTGGACTTCCCATATATAAATCTTCACTTCCGGACCATTCCGGAACTCCTCGTGACGTTCGGGATCTCATCCGGGACTCCGAATAACTTTCGGTAACCACATACAATTCCCATTACAACTCTAGCGTCACCGAACCTTAAGTGTGTAGACCCTACGGGTTCGGGAACCATGCAGTCATGACCGAGACACCTCTCCGGCCAATAACCAATAGCGGGATCTGGATACCCATATTGGCTCCCACATGTTCCACGATGATCTCATCAGATGAACCACGATGTCGGGGATTCAATTAATCCCGTATACAATTCCCTTTGTCCATCGGTATGTTACTTGCCCGAGATTCGATCGTCGGTATCCCTATACCTTGTTCAATCTCATTACCGGCAAGTCTCTTTACTCGTTCCGTAACACATGATCCCGTGACTAACTCCTTGATCACATTGAGCTCATTATGATGATGTATTACCGAGTGGGCCCAGAGATACCTCTCCGTCACACGGAGTGACAAATCCCAGTCTCGATTCGTGCCAACCCAACAGACACTTTCGGAGACACCTGTAGTGCACCTTTATAGTCACCCAGTTACGTTGTGACGTTTGATACACCCAAAGCATTCCTACGGTATCCGGGAGTTGCACAATCTCATGGTCTAAGGAAATGATACTTGACATTAGAAAAGCTCTAGCAGACGAACTACACGATCTTGTGCTATGCTTAGGATTGGGTCTTGTCCATCACATCATTCTCCTAATGATGTGGTCCCGTTATCAACGACATCCAATGTCCATGGCCAGGAAACCATGACCATCTATTGATCAACGAGCTAGTCAACTAGAGGCTCACTAGGGACATGGTGTGGTCTATGTATTCACACATGTATTACGGTTTCCGGCTAATACAATTATAGCATGAACAATAGACAATTATCATGAACAAGGAAATATAATAATAACCATTTTATTATTGCCTCTAGGGCATATTTCCAACAGTCTCCCACTTGCACTAGAGTCAATAATCTAGTTACATTGTGATGAATCGAACACCCATAGAGTTCTGGTGCTGATCATGTTTCGCTCGTGAAAGAGGTTTAGTCAACGGATCTGCGACATTCAGATCCATATGTACTTTACAAATATCTATATCTCCATCCTGAATGTAACCACGAATGGAGTTGAAGCGGCGCTTGATGTGCTTGGTCTTCTTGTGAAACCTGGGCTCCTTGGCAATGGCAATAGCTCCAGTGTTGTCACAGAAGAGAGTCATCGGGCCCGACGCATTGGGAATCACTCCTAGGTCGGTGATGAACTCCTTCATCCAGACTCCTTCATGTGCTGCTTCCGAAGCAGCTATGTACTCCGCTTCACATGTAGATGCCGCCACGACGCTTTGCTTGCAACTGCACCAGCTGACTGCCCCACCATTCAAAATATACACGTATCCGGTTTGTGACTTGGAGTCATCCAGATCTGTGTCGAAGCTAGCATCGACGTAACCCTTTACGACGAGCTCTTCGGCACCTCCATAAACGAGAAACATATCCTTAGTCCTTTTCAGGTACTTAAGGATATTCTTGACCGCTGTCCAGTGTTCCATTCCAGGATCACTTTGGTACCTCCCTACCAAACTTATGGCAAGGTTCACATCAGGTCTGGTACACAACATGGCATACATAATAGAGCCTATGGCTGAGGCATAAGGGATGACACTCATCTTTTCTCTATCTTCTGCCGAGGTCGGGCATTGAGCTATGCTCAATCTCACACCTTGCAATACAGGCAAGAACCCCTTCTTGGACTGATCCATATTAAACTTCTTCAATATCTTGTCAAGGTATGTGCTTTGTGAAAGACCAATGAGGCGTCTCGATCTATCTCTATAGATCTTGATGCCTAATATGTAAGCAGCTTCTCCAAGGTCCTTCATTGAAAAACACTTATTCAAGTAGGCCTTTATGCTTTCCAAAAGTTCTATATCATTTCCCATCAACAATATGTCATCCACATATAAAATGAGAAATGCTACAGAGCTCCCACTCACTTTCTTGTAAATACAGGCTTCTCCATAAGTCTGTATAAACCCAAACGCTTTGATCACCTCATCAAAGCGAATGTTCCAACTCCGAGATGCTTGCACCAGCCCATAGATGGAGCGCTGGAGCTTGCATACCTTGTCAGCATTCTTAGGATCGACAAAACCTTCCGGCTGCATCATATACAATTCTTTCTTAAGGAAACCGTTAAGGAATGCCGTTTTGACGTCCATTTGCCTGATCTCATAATCATAAAATGCGGCAACTTCTAACATGATTCGGACGGACTTCAGCATCGCTACGGGTGAGAAGGTCTCATCGTAGTCAACTCCTTGAACTTGTCGATAACCCTTAGCGACAAGACGAGCCTTATAGACGGTCACATTACCATCCGCGTCAGTCTTCTTCTTAAAGATCCATTTATTTTCTATGGCTTGCCGATCATCGGGCAATTCCACCAAAGTCCATACTTTGTTCTCATACATGGATCCTATCTCGGATTTCATGGCTTCAAGCCATTTGTTGGAATCTGGGCCCGCCATGGCTTCTTCATAGTTCGAGGGTTCACCGTTGTCTAACAACATGATTTCCAGGACAGGGTTGCCGTACCACTCTGGTGCGGAACGTGTCCTCGTGGACCTACGAAGTTCAGTAGTAACTTGATCAGAAGTTTCATGATCATCATCATTAACTTCCTCTCTAGTCGGTGCAGGCACCATAGAAACATTCTCCCGCACTGCGCTACTTTCCGGTTCGAGAGGGGGTACAATTACCTCATCAAGTTCTACTTTCCTCCCACTTACTTCTTTCGAGAGAAACTCTTTCTCTAGAAAGGATCCATTCTTGGCAACAAAGATCTTGCCTTCGGATCTGAGGTAGAAGGTATACCCAATAGTTTCCTTAGGGTATCCTATGAAGACGCACTTTTCCGATTTGGGTTCGAGCTTTTCAGGTTGAAGTTTCTTGACATAAGCATCGCATCCCCAAACTTTCAGAAACGACTGCTTAGGTTTCTTCCCAAACCATAATTCATACGGTGTCGTCTCAACGGATTTAGACGGTGCCCTATTTAAAGTGAATGCGGCAGTCTCTAATGCATATCCCCAAAATGATAGCGGTAAATCAGTAAGAGACATCATAGATCGCACCATATCCAATAGAGTGCGATTACGACGTTCGGACACACCATTACGCTGAGGTGTGCCAGGCGGCGTGAGTTGTGAAACAATTCCACATTTCCTTAACTGCGTGCTAAACTCGTGACTCAAATATTCTCCTCCACGATCAGATCATAAGAACTTTATTTTCTTGTCACGTTGATTCTCTACCTCACTCTGAAATTCCTTGAACTTTTCAAAGGTCTCAGACTTGTGTTTCATCAAGTAGACATACCCATATCTGCTTAAGTCATCAGTGAGGGTGAGAACATAACGATAGCCACCGCGAGCCTCAACGCTCATCGGTCCACATACATCGGTATGTATTATTTCCAACAAGCTGGTTGCTCGCTCCATTGTTCCGGAGAACGGAGTCTTAGTCATCTTGCCCATGAGGCATGGTTCGCACGTGTCAAATGATTCATAATCAAGAGACTCCAAAAGTCCATCTGCATGGAGTTTCTTCATGCGTTTGACACCAATATGACCAAGGCGGCAGTGCCACAAGTATGTGGGACTATCATTATCAATCTTACATCGTTTGGTATTCACGCTATGAATATGTGTAACATCACGTTCAAGATTAAATAAAAATAAACCATTGACCAGCGGGGCATGACCATAAAACATATCTCTCATATAAATAGAACAACCATTATTCTCGGATTTAAATGAGTAGCCATCTCGCATCAAACGAGATCCAGATACAATGTTCATGCTCAAAGCTGGTACTAAATAACAATTATTGAGGTTTAAAACTAATCCCGAAGGTAGATGTAGAGGTAGCGTGCCGACGGCGATCACATCGACCTTGGAACCATTCCCGACGCGCATCGTCACCTCGTCCTTTGCCAGTCTCCGCTTATTCCGCAGCTCCTGTTTTGAGTTACAAATGTGAGCAACCGCACCGGTATCAAATACCCAGGAGCTACTACGAGCGCTGGTAAGGTACACATCAATAACATGTATATCATATATACCTTTGACGTTGCCGGCCTTCTTATCTGCTAAGTACTTGGGGTAGTTCCGCTTCCAGTGACCGGTTCCCTTGCAATAAAAGCACTCAGTCTCAGGCTTGGGTCCATTCTTGGGCTTCTTCCCGGCAACTGATTTACCGGGCGCGGCAACTGCTTTGCCGTCCTTCTTTAAGTTCTTCTTACCCTTACCTTTCTTGAAACTAGTGGTCTTATTCACCATCAACACTTGATGTTCCTTTTTGATTTCCACCTCCGCTGATTTCAGCATCGAATATAACTCAGGAATGGACTTCTCCATCCCTTGCATATTGTAGTTCATCACAAAGCTCTTGTAGCTAGGTGGAAGCGACTGGAGGATTCTGTCAATAACCGAGTCATCCGGAAGATTAACTCCCAGCTGAGACAAGCGGTTGTGCAACCCAGACATTTTGAGTATGTGCTCGCTTACAGAACTATTTTCCTCCATCTTACAACTGAAGAACTTGTCGGAGACTTCATATCTCTCGACCCGGGCATGAGCTTGGAAAACCATTCTCAGCTCTTGGAACATCTCATATGCTCCGTGTTGCTCAAAACGCTTTTGGAGCCCCGGTTCTAAGCTGTA
Source organism: Elymus sibiricus (assembly GCA_039707655.1). Classification (NCBI taxonomy): domain Eukaryota; kingdom Viridiplantae; phylum Streptophyta; class Magnoliopsida; order Poales; family Poaceae; genus Elymus; species Elymus sibiricus. Next base: position 443,340,189 of record CM077671.1, read on the forward strand.
AAGCATGCCGCACTGAACCAGGGAGTAATCATCACTACGCGACTGCCAGGCGTTCATAACGTCTTGAGTTGCTGGGAAAACGGGTGCGTCACCTAGCGGTGCATCAAGGACATATAATTTCTTGGAAGCTATGAGGATGATCCTCAAGTTACGGACCCAGTCCGTATAGTTGCTTCCATCGTCTTTCAGCTTGGTTTTCTCTAGGAACGCGTTGAAGTTGAGGGCAACATTAGCGTGGGCCATTGGATCTACTAGATAGATTGTAAAGACAATTTTAGACTAAGTTCATGATAATTAAGTTCATCTAATCCAATTATTTAATGAACTCCCACTCAGATAGACATCCCTCTAGTCATCTAAGTGATACATGATCCACATCGACTAGGCCGTGTCCGATCATCACGTGAGACGGACTAGTCATCAATGGTGAACATCTCCATGTTGATCGCATCTACTATACGACTCATGTTCGACCTTTCGGTCTCTCATGTTCCGAGGCCATGTCTGTACATGCTAGGCTCGTCAAGTCAACCTAAGTGTTTCGCGTGTGTAAATCTGGCTTACACCCGTTGTATGCGAACGTTAGAATCTATCACACCCGATCATCACATGGTGCTTCGAAACAACGATCCTTCGCAACGGTGCACACTTAGGGGGAACACATTTCTTGAAATTTTAGTGAGGGATCATCTTATTTATGCTACCGTCGTTCTAAGAAAATAAGATGTAAGAACATGATAAACATCACATGCAAATCATAAAGTGACATGATATGGCCAATATCATCCTGCGCCTTTGATCTCCATCTTCGGGGCGCGGCATGATCACCATCGTCACCGGCACGACACCATGATCTCCATCATCATGATCTCCATCATCATGTCTTCATGAAGTTGTCTCGCCAACTATTACTTCTACTACTATGGCTAACGGTTAGCAATAAAGTAAAGTAATAACATGGCGTTTTTGATTGACACGCAGGTCATACAATAAATTAAGACAACTCCTATGGCTCCTGCCGGTTGTCATACTCATCGACATGCAAGTCATGATTCCTATTACAAGAACATGATCAATCTCATACATCACATATATTTCATCACATCCTTTTGGCCATATCACATCACATAGCATACCCTGCAAAAACAAGTTAGACGTCCTCTAATTGTTGTTGCAAGTTTTACGTGGCTGCTATGGGTTTCTAGCAAGAACGTTTCTTACCTACGCAAAAGCCACAACGGTGATATGCCAATTGCTATTTACCCTTCATAAGGACCCTCTTCATCGAATCCGATCCGACTAAAGTGGGAGAGACAGACACCCGCTAGCCACCTTATGCAACAAGTGCATGTCAGGCGGTGGAACCAGTCTCACGTAAGCATACGCGTAAAGTCGGTCCGGGCCGCTTCATCCCACAATACCGCCGAATCAAGATAGGACTAGTAACGGCAAGCAAATTGACCAAATCATCGCCCACAACTACTTGTGTTCTACTCGTGCATAGAATCTACGCATAGACCTAGCTCATGATGCCACTGTTGGGGAACGTAGTAATAATTCAAAATTTTCCTACGTGTCACCAAGATCAATCTAGGAGATGCTAGCAACGAGAAAGAGGGAGTGCATCTTCATACCCTTGAAGATCGCTAAGCGGAAGCGTTACAAAGAATGCTAGTGCCGTCGGGGAGGAGCACGAAAGATTCGTGCCAGGTGAACGGGTGCGGCAGGGATACGCGCTGCCCAATGACGGGGTTGCACATGACAAGGTCGGAAGGTTGCGGCGGGGAGAGGTCAGGCGGCGATGGGAGGCGGAGGGCGACGAGACCGTCGCGCGATGCCACGGGCTCGTAGCCCTTAAGTTGACTTTCACGGTCTTCAAGGAACTTGTGCGCGGCTTCGACAGCAGGGCGGGCGCCAGCGTCCCTCTGTGCCTTGAGGAGCTCCACGCCGCCGCTGGAGAAGCCATGGAGGACGCCGAGGTGCTCGGGGGAGATCGCCACCATCATTGCCGCTTCGCGGGCGATGTTTTTTCAAAGAGGAATATATCTTCTATTCTTAAATAGTTGTAACCCACTACTTCCTCCTCATACAACCATGCCACATCATCAAGTCATGCATTTAGTCATAAGTACTTATTTTTCCTCGTGTAACCATGCCACATCATCAACTCCTGCATGTGGTCATAAGTAATAATGTGTGCACTAAGAGCATCTACAACCGGACCCCTTAAATCCGTCTCAAACGCCTCGGCAGGCCGCCCGGTCACTGACCGGTCACGAAAATGCAACCCAGAATGGCCTCTCAAACCGGCCTCAAACACCTGGGCTGACCGACACCCCTCATATGCAGCCCAAATATGGGGCGGATATGGGGGAGCCCGCGCACGCCCGCCTGGCCTGCATCGACCCCATATATATTCGTCCTCATCTGCTCGTCGGGCCAAACCCTAGCCACTTCACTCCACTCCCCTTCACTCCCATCCGCCACCCTAGCTCACCTCCGGCGATCTCCGGCCGCCCTTCGGCAGCGCTCGGACTCGCAACGCCGGGAATCCATTGCGTCGGCACAGCCGATGCTTGGATCCAGTGTCGCTGTCTCACCGGAGGCGGTGCGGTTTGTCTGCCATCCGAACGCCGTGGCGGACGCACAACCCTTCCGTTGGCGCGCCGAGGACGCACCATGGGCGTCCGTGATACATCTCAAACGTATCTACTTTTCCAAACACTTTTGCTCTTGTTTTGGACTCTAATTTGTATGATTTGAATGAAACTAACCCGGACTGATGCTGTTTTCAGCAGAAATGCCATGGTGTTATTTTTGTGCAGAAATAAAAGTTCTCAGAATTGGACGAAACTTTTATGGATTTTTTCTGGAAAATATGAAGAATTATGGAGTGAAGACCCACCAGAGGGGGCCACCTATTGGTGCCAAGCCAATAGGGCGCGCCTGTTGGGGAACATAGTAATAATTCAAAATTTTCCTACGTGTCACCAAGATCAATCTAGGAGATGCTAGCAACGAGAGAGAGGGAGTGCATCTTCATACCCTTGAAGATCGCTAAGCGGAAGCGTTACAAAGAACGCGGTTGATGGAGTCGTACTCGCGGCGATTCAAATCGCGGAAGATCCGATCCAAGCGCCGAACGGACGGCGCCTCCGCGTTCAACACACGTACAGCCCGGGGACGTCTCCTCCTTCTTGATCCAGCAAGGGGGGAAGGAGAAGTTGAGGGAGAGCTCCGGCAGCACTACGGCGTGGTGGCGGTGGAGCTCGTGGTTCTCCGGCAGAGCTTCGCTAAGCGCTACGGAGGAGGAGGAGGTGTAGGAAGGGGGAAGGGCTGCGCCAGGGGAAGGGTGTGCGGCTGCCCTCCCACCCCTCCACTAGTTATAGGGGAAAGGGGAGAGGGGGTCGCCCCCCTAGATCCATCTAGAGGGGGGGGGGCGGTGGCCCCCCGGGATCCATCTAGAGGGGGGGGGGGGGGGCGCCCCCCCGGGATCCATATAGATGGGGGGGGGGGGGCGGCCCCCCGGGGGGGACTTGCCCCCCCACCCCTTCGGGTTTCCAACCCTAGGCGCCTTGGGCCCTTGGGGGGGGGGCTCACCAGCCCACTAAGGGGCTGGTTCCCACCCAACTACAGCCCATTAGGTCCTCCAGGGCAGGTGGACCCTCCCGGTGGACCCCCGGAACCCCTTCGGTGGTCCCGGTACAATACCGATAAACCCCGAAACCTTTTCGGTGACTGAAACTGGACTTCCCATATATAAATCTTCACTTCCGGACCATTCCGGAACTCCTCGTGACGTCCGGGATCTCATCCGGGACTCCGAACAACTTTCGGTAACCACATACAATTCCCATTACAACTCTAGCGTCACCGAACCTTAAGTGTGTAGACCCTACGGGTTCGGGAACCATGCAGTCATGACCGAGACACCTCTCCGGCCAATAACCAATAGCGGGATCTGGATACCCATATTGGCTCCCACATGTTCCACGATGATCTCATCGGATGAACCACGATGTCGGGGATTCAATTAATCCCGTATACAATTCCCTTTGTCCATCGGTATGTTACTTGCCCGAGATTCGATTGTCGGTATCCCTATACCTTGTTCAATCTCGTTACCGGCAAGTCTCTTTACTCGTTCTGTAACACATGATCCCGTGACTAACTCCTTAGTCACATTGAGCTCATTATGATGATGTATTACCGAGTGGGCCCAGAGATACCTCTCCGTCACACGGAGTGACAAATCCCAGTCTCGATTCGTGCCAACCCAACAGACACTTTCGGAGACACCTGTAGTGCACCTTTATAGTCACCCAGTTATGTTGTGACATTTGATACACCCAAAGCATTCCTACGGTATCCGGGAGTTGCACAATCTCATGGTCTAAGGAAATGATACTTGACATTAGAAAAGCTCTAGCAGACGAACTACACGATCTTGTGCTATGCTTAGGATTGGGTCTTGTCCATCACATCATTCTCCTAATGATGTGATTCCGTTATCAACGACATCCAATGTCCATGGCCAGGAAACCATGACCATCTATTGATCAACGAGCTAGTCAACTAGGGGCTGACTAGGGACATGGTGTGGTCTATGTATTCACACATGTATTACGGTTTCCGGCTAATACAATTATAGCATGAACAATAGACAATTATCATGAACAAGGAAATATAATAATAACCATTTTATTATTGCCTCTAGGGCATATTTCCAACAGCGCCCAAGCCCCTGGGCGTGCCCTATTAGCTTGGGGCCACCCCATGGCTCCCCCGGCTCTAATTCCAGTCCTATAAATTCATAATTACGGAGAAAAAAATAGAAGAGAAGTTTTCATCGCGTTTCACGAGACGGAGCCGCCGCCACCTCCTGTTCTTCCTCAGGTGGGCTGATCCGGAGTCCGTTTGGGGCTCCGGAGAGGGGGATTCGTCACCATCGTCATCACCAACCCTTCTTCATCAACATCCCCATGATGCTCACCACCGGAAGTGAGTAATTCTTTTGTAGGCTTGCTGGACGGTGATGGGATTGGATGAGATTGATCATGTAATTAAGGTATTTTGATAGGGCTTGATCCCTAGTATCCACTATGTTCTGAGATTGATGTTGCTATGACTTTGCTATGCTTAATGCTTGCCACTAGGGCGCGAGTGCCATGATTTCAGATCTGAACATATTATGTTTTCATGAATATGAAAGTGTTTTGGATCCTATTTTGCAAGTTGTATGCATCTATTACATGTCATGATCCGCATACTCCAAGATGACAATAATTGGGATTCTTTCCGGTGATTGTCGTAGTTTGAGGAGTTCATGTATTCACCATGTGTTAATGCTTTGTTTCGGTTCTCTATTAAAAGACGACACATCAATCAGAGACCCTTCGACCAAACTGTGTGCGATGCACGAATCACAAACAGTTTAGTTATAGCTCCGTTGCCAATGACGCGAACTATGTGGGATGGCGGACCCATCAATTACGATTCAAAAAATAGTTTTGTGTGTGATGCATCGCATACAATTTGTTCTTATGAACTATTTGTGATTAGCGAAGATAACAGCAACGGTTAACAAAACTACATACATGTGTGATGCTGCGCAAACAGTTTTTCCAAAAAATGTGTGTCTGATATTGCCTATTATTGCTCACGGTTTGAAAAAACGTTAACGTGTGTGATGCTTTGCACGGTTTTTACAAATGATGTATGTGTGATGTATTATATTATTGGACACAGTTATTATAATGCAACCGTGTGTGATGCCATGCATACAGTTTTTGTAAAAAGTGTGTGTGTGATGTAGCATAGCACTGCACACGATGTTAAAAACGCAAACGTGTGTGATGCCTTGTGTTTTACACCAATTTGACATGGAAGAAACCATTATTAATATGGACTCAAATGAAGAAGTGCTCTACACGAAAAACTTCCATAGTGTTGACATGAACATCTTTGAAGTTTGGGTCATCGCCGTCCGATCTTATCTTGAAGGCCAAAATTGTGCTCAAAGTATTAAGATTTCATATTCAGAGTACTGTTCGGCTGATTAAGAACCCAAGACGACCTCGTATGAGAAACTATTCAACATAAATTGTGTTCGTCTCGTCGAAACGATCGATTTTGATATAAAACTTATCTCAATCCGAGGTCGTATGCGAAAGTTAAAGTCATCAGAGTGCGGCCCTACCACGAGGCAAAATATGGCGCGAGGGATCAGACAACCACCTAAGTGATGTCTGATGAGTCGCGTGAGCTGTTAGGCCCTCAAGAAGGTCTCGAATGGAAAACCTTACAACATGAAAAAGTTTCTTCTCGTCGAGCCCATCGATGTTGATATATAAATCATCCCAATCCGAGATCGTATGCAACCTGGAGAGGCAAAACAAGATCATGTGAAGTTTCAACCTGGAGAGGCACCCATTTTTCGTATACATTGTGTGTGCGATGTAGTCTGTTATGTCACACACTTTTATAAATGGAACCGTGTGTGATTCTGAAATTATTATTTTTCCAAAGAATCATGGTTTGCGCGATATGTTTGAAGGCGAATTGACATTTTCCTTCGTCGTTTGACTTTGGATTTTTTTTCTATACTTAACATGCACCATAGAATCCTCCCTGTTAAAATTTGGCACTTTTCATAGCTCATTTGCTATATTTTAGTCATTAACTGCATTTCCAGTCATTTAATGGATATAATTCAAATTTGAACTATGAATGCATGAAACAATACACAAAAATGATTTGAAAAATCATATTTAGGGTATTGAGTATATTTGTATGCCTCATACAAAAAAAGAATATAAATTTATTAAACATATGTGGCAAGAATCAACCGCGAACATGGAGTTTATTGGTATTAAAATTATAAAAATTGTAAATGAAGTCTGAAAAATATAAAACTTGGCATAGTGTCATGATATGACCTCACTATGATGGGGTAAAAATTTGAGAATGTTTCATATTTTTTTGATGTACATCTTTTAGAAATCTGACAACCTCCGAGGAACGATCATGTTTTCAAGAGTGAATGCACTAAACTGGTGTCGAACTTATGTTTTCCTTTATCATTTGACCTTGATTTTTTTCTATAGTTAAGATACACCATAAAATCCTTCATATTAAAATTTGGCACTTTTCAGAGCTCATTTACTATATTTGAGTCATTAACTACATTTCTAGTCATTTAACGGATACATTCAAATTTGAACTACAAGTACAAAAAATAGAATACAAAAATGATTTGAAAAATCATATTTAGGACAGTGAGTATATGTGTATGCCTCATACAAGAAATAAATATAAAATTCAAGTATCTATGTGGCAAGAATCAACCGTGAACATGAATTTTATTGATATTTTAGATCTAGAAAATGTATATAATGTCTAATAAATGCGAAACTTGGCATGGTGTCAATATAAGACCTCGATATACTGTAATAAAAATTTAAGAAGGATTCACAATTTTTTTGATGGTGTAAGTACAAAAATCAAATGGCAAGAAAGCACACATATGTGTACTGAATTCTTATTGGTGAAGAGATTGAAGCCTTGGATCGACAACATGGCATGAATCCATCCGTCCACACTCCACAGCCAAGAAAAATATTTAGCCTTATCTCTTCATCACATACTCTATCACAACCACACATATATCTAACTAGCATCAATCCAACCTCGTGTAGAACCACGAACATGACACACACTTCTTCCATGCCATGGCCGGCGAGGCAGACGACGCCTGCTCCATGCTCCGACTAGGAGCAGGACACGGCGGGGCGGGGAGCACTCGGTGTCGGGCGGTCGTGCGTGAAGCGGGTGCCATGGACGTCGTGAGGCTCGTCGTCGGTCGTAGACGCGAGCACGAGCACGAAGCCGTCGTACAGCTCCAAGATCTCTATCCGTTGGCACAACAGCTTCAACAAGTTATGCATCTCGAGAGGCAGCGTTATGGAGGTGCAGTTTGTGGCCATGTAAGCTAGCTTCCCGTGCATGTCTTTCTAAGAATCCATCCACCAGGCTGGTTGCTAGCTAGCTTCCCGAATAGTACTAATCTAATCTTTTTTTGTATGTCTAAGTATGATGTTTCTAACCATCTAATCGATTCTTGATTCTTCTCATCCATCAAGATTCTTCAAGACATCAAACTAATCACAAAATATCTCTTGTGAATTCCTGAACTTTCTCTTGCAGTGATTTTTGATAATTTTTTTTGCATAACTAGTGTAAGAAGTACTTTCAAGTAGGATAATTGAGTATGTAATGTAAAAAAATCACTAAAAATATAAATAAAATTCAAACAAATCCAATTTTTTTGCATGGTAGATAATTTAGTGAGTGAGATACGCTCCAAATTTTAGCTCATTTGGACATTTGAGTCGCTGTCAGCAAAAAAGATAAATTGGGTCAGAACAATACATGAACAGTAAACTTTTTACACACCCCAAAATTGTCTTTTTTGCCGAGGGATACTCAGATGTCCAAATGATCTAAAATTTGGAGCGAACCTCACTCACCAAATTCTCTACCATGCAAAAAAAATTGGAATTGTTTGAAGTTTTCTAGTATTTGTTTTGATTTTTGTATGATCGAAGGTGCAGATGAGCCTGAACACTGAATCGCTGTTGTGTGTAAGGATTTACTTTTTTGACCTTGTCACCCTTTTCTCTTGGCTTTTCAGGATGAGATACAATAAGAAATCTGGGAAGGTTTGAGAGTTGATGCCATCGATGAATAAGAGACTGATGAAGTTTATGACATAATTAGATGTGATTGCTAGTTGTATGTGTTGGCTGTCATGTGATGTGAGATAGTACATTTGTACTTTTGTATGTTGTATGACAAAGCTTGAAAAGAAATCATATAGTGGATTTTGAATGTGCATTTTTGCGTTATGTTTGATTGTCAAAAGATGATCATAGTAAATTGATTACGTCTAGCTGATTTTAGGACTAATGAACACGTCGTTAAGATCACACATTGCACACAGTTTTTTGGATCCAATTGTGTGATGGCATTTAAATCACACACAATTTTTATTTTTAATCGTGTGCAATGACTCGCACATTACATGCAATTTTCATGAAATAACCGTGTGTGATGCAAATCCAAATTGCAGGCAGTTTTTGTGTTGAACTATGTGAGATGTAACCCCAATCACAAACAGTTTTGATAGCGTGTGCAATGGACCCCCCTATCGCCCACACTAGCAAGGTAACAGTTTGAAACTGTGTCACTGTAAGGGGTTAAAAACTGTTTGTATAGCACGTCGCTGCACCAGTGTTACCATCCCTTAGATTTCCTTTTGGACCCCGCTGCCACGGGAGGGTAGGACAAAAAATGCCATGCAAGTTCTTATTGCAAGCATGTATGACTATATACGGAACACATGCCTACATTATATTGATGAATTGGAGCTAGTTCTGTGTCGCTCTAGTGTGTAACTGTTACATGATTGATGTCATCTAAATCATTATTCATCACCGGTCCATGTGCATACGCTTTTCATATACTGAATCTTGCTAAGTTACAATTGCTGCTACTGTTACAATCACTACAAATCTACTGCTATTACTGTTACTGTTACTACTGATGTTCTGCTTTGCTACTAAACTTTTGCTATAGAGGATATCCTGAGTGCGGATGAATTGACAAGTCAGCTGCTAAGACCAATAAATATTCTTTGGCTCCTCTTGTGTCAAATCAACAAATTTGGGTAAAATACTTCCCTCGAAGACTGTGATGATCCCCTATATTTGTGGGTTATCAAGACTATTTTCTGGCGCCGTTGCCGGGGAGCTTAGTTCTATTTATTGTGTTCACTCAAGTTTATCTAATTTGTACTATGAAGAATCTGAAAGATACTAGAACCAAGATCATACCCTCTAAGACGAGGGGAGGTAAGGAACTACCATCTAGCTCTGCTTTTGATTCACCTAATGTTTTGAATCGGCTTATGACACCACCACTTGATAATCTTTTTGATATGTCGCAAGTACTTGATGATGCTACTTCTGAAACTTATGATGATGATGATGCTATGCTTGATAAAAATGAATCTGTACCACTGAATGAATTACTGATGCCCATATTGCTAAAGTTAGAGAACTTGAAAATGCTGAAATTGATGAAGATTATGAATCACCTATTATGCCTAGCTCTCCTAATAGATATGAATTGCCTTATGTACCCGAGGGTTATGTTATGGATGGGGAGATAGCTAGAGACTTTCTTGCTTGTAATGATAGAGAGGATTTGAAGAAACTACTATGCAAACTGAAAGAAAAATCTATGATGCAGAAAATGAAACATGATCCTAAATTTGCTACTTCTCCTATATGCGTTACTGATAAGGATTATGAATTCTCTGTTGATCCTGAGTTAATCACTATAGTAGAATCTGATCCTTTCCATGGTTATGAAACTGAAACTATTGTGGGACACTTAAATTGAATGATATTGCCACCTTGTTTGCTCGTGAGGAAAAGATGTGTTACTAGTATATCCTTAAGCTTTTTCCTTTCTCGCTAAAAGGCGATGCTAAGAAATGGTTCCTCACTCTTGCTTGATACGTCTCCAACGTATCTATAATTTTTTATTATTCCATGCTATTATATTATCATTCTAGGATACTTTTTGGGTGTTTATTTACCAATTAATATTATTTTTGAGCACTAACCTATTGACCTAGTGCCCAGTGCCAGTTGCTGTTTTCTGCATGTTTTTTGCTTTTCAGGTTTACCATACCAAACGAAGTACAAATGCCACGAAACTTTAATATGATTTTTTCTGGACGAAAAGAAGACCTGGAAGCTTCGGGAGGAGACTAGAGGCAGCATGAGGCCACCACGACCCAACAGGGCGTGCCCTGATGGGTCGTGCCCCCCTCGGCTGCCCTCTCGTGCCCCTCTCCGGCCTATAAATCATCAAATATTCCAAAAACCCTAGGAGAGCTCCCAAAACACATTTTCCGCCGTCGCAAGTCTCTGTTCCGTCGCGTACCCATCTGGCGACCTTTTCCGGCGATCTGCCGGAGGGGGAATCGATCATGGAGGGTCTCTACATCATCCTTGCTGCCTCCATGATGAGTTGTGACTTGTGAGTAGTTCACCACAGACTTATGGGCCTGTAGTTAGTATCTAGATGGCTATCTCTCTCTCTTTCTCTCTCTTGATCTTCAATACAATGATCATCGCATCTTCGCATTGATCTATCCGATGTAATCCTTTTGTGCGATGTGTTTGTTGGGATCCGATGAATTGTAGGTTTATGTTCAGATTATTCATGAAAAGTATTTGAGTCACCTCTGATTATTATGATTCTTATTTGCATGATCGTTATAGCTTCGTAAATCTCTCTGATCTATTGATTTGCTTTGGCCAAGTAGATTGATCTTTCTTCAGTGAGAGGGGTGCATTGTAGTGGGTTCAATCTGGCGGTGCTCTATATCCAAGTGACAGAAAGGTACAAGACACGTCTTTGTATTGCTACCACTAAGGATAAAACGATGGGGTTAGTTCATATTAATTGAATTCTCTTTGTCTACATCATGTCATCGTTCTCCAGGCATTACTCTGTTTTACTTAATACTCTAGATGCATGCTGGATAGCGGTCGATGGGTTGAGTAATAGTAATAGGTGCAGGCAGGAGTTGGCCTACTTGCTTATGTACGTGATGCCTATATATACATGATCATTATCGTGAATAAAGATTGCGTAACTATCCGCTCTTCTATCAATTGCCCAACAGTAATTTGTTTACCCACCGTATGCCTACTATATGAGAGATGCCACTAGAGAACACTATGCCCCCCCCGGGTCTATCCTCTTATAAGTTTACAAACGCATTCAATACCTTGCTGCCATTTACTTTGTTTTATTTTATTTTGCAATTTACAATTGTGTACTATCATCTACACATCTCACTTACTTGGAAATAATGAGATCAAGGGGATTGACAAACCTCTTGCCGCGTTGGGTGCAAGTGTGTGCTCTTTTGTGTGCAGCCGCTGCAGACGGTTGATGATCGATATTCCTTGGATCTTAACTGAGGTAAATATTTAGCCGCATTGTGCTGCATCACCCGTTCCTCTTCACGGAAAATCCAACGCAGATCACAAGCACCAGGAAAGATTTCTGGCGCCGTTGCGGGGGAATATCATCATCAACTATCAAGTAACTTCACACAAATTATCATTCACTTGTTCTTCTTTTTATTTGCTATTATATTTAGCTTGCACTATAAAAATCAAAAAAATACAAAAATATTTATCTTTGCTTGTTACTAGTTTACTTGTCTTGCTTGTTACTTTGCTTGAAATTGCCATGATGTCTGATTTTATCATTGAGAAAGATGATGGAGGTAAAACCCCAAATGAGGAAACTCCCCCGCAGCGAGATGTAAAAGTTTTTTTTGCGGGAAAGAGGAATATTATAGGGAAAAGCATTATTCAAGAATTCTTTACTGTACGAGTACTTTGGCTTGTAAGGATATTCCTATCCTTAAAAGAACTCAAAGTTATGCCGATGCTATTTCCACTCTTGTCCTTAAACTTGAAAGAAGATTTATGCACACTCATCCTACTTTGCAAAGGCTTTTCTATGAGTTGCCGGTCATAAAAGTCCCTAGGGCTAAGAAGATAGCCACTCTCATCCTTATGCATGAATTTGAGTATATAGTGCGAGAGGCTCGAGATATCTTTGAGCATTATAATATGAATCATGAACATCCTGTGATAGATGAAATTTTATACAATGTGGACAATATGATGAGGTATGTGCTTCGTGAAGACCATAGTTTTGATGAAAATACTGATAAAGAAGTCCCTCCTATTCATATTATCCAACAAGTATTCAATGCCATCAATAAACATATTCCTGGACAGTAAGGGAGAATACGGAGGGTTTTAAGGAAATTAGTATTGAGAATGCTAAAATATTGCTTGCTGATGTATTTCCTATTGTTTTTGAAAAACCTCCCCTTGGACACACACCGCTAGATTGAGTGTCAAAGATGACAACACTTGATCATACTCGTTATGCCTAGCTAGGGGCGTAAAACAATAGCGCTAGTTGGGAGGCAACCCAATAGTTATCTTATTTTTCTTGTTCTACTTTCTATTTGTGAGTCATAACATGATTGTTGCCTCTGTAATGATTGTGTTTTTATGTTTAATTAGTGTTTGTGCCAAGTAAAGCCTTTGGGATAATTTTCATGATGAGTATAATTGATGTTGTGCAAAAACAAAAACTTTCGCCTCCAGTGCAGAATTTTTAGTTCTCTTCTGGAGCGTGGTAAATTCCTGAAATTTTTACAGAGTATTGCTATACAAAATCTCCAAGTTGTCCTAATTTTTCAGAATTGTTAGAGATACAGAAGTATAGTTTCTCTACAAATCGTTACAGGCTGTTCTATTTTAGACAGATTCTGTTTTTGCTTGCATATTTTGCTTGTTTTGATGATGCCATGGATTATATTGGGATGTATAAATCATGGAGAAGTTAGAATGCAGTACCTTATGCAATAATAAAATATGAATCAATTTACAACAATACCTAAAGTATTTGATATGTTTATTATACTAATGGATCTCACGAGTTTTCTATTGAGTTTTGTGTGCTGAAGTTTTCAAGTTTTGGGTGTTATCACGATAGACGAAGGAATAAGGAGCGGCAAGAGCCTAAGATTGGGGATGCCCAAGGCACCCCAAGGTAATATTCTAGGAAGACTCAAGCATCTAAGGTTGGGGATGCCCCGGAAGGCATCCCCTCTTTCGTCTCAATCCATCAGTATGTCACTTGGAGCTATATTTTTATTCATCACATGATATGATTTTTGCTTGGAGCATCATTTGCTTTAGTTTGACTTTTGTTTCAGTTTCCCACAATCATTGTTTGCGGCACACACCCACTTGAGAGAGACACAATATCATCATAATTTATTTGAATACTCTATGTGATTCACTTATATCTTTTGAGCTTGGCAGTTGCTCTAGTACTTCACTTATATCTTTTAGAGCACGGTGGAGTATAGATTTTATATAAATAATAGCACTCTCATTCTTCACTTATATTTGTTTGAGAGTTAATAAACAACGAAGTTAATTTGCATGGGTCATAAGACTAGTCCAAAAATAATAGGCATTCAATGAGTGCATAATCAAAACCACATGTAGCACATAAAAGAGAGATCATGGTTAATGATATTGATGTGGTAATGTGAAAAAGCATGAGTGCATGATCATTGGTTAGTAAAGGTATCATGAATTAGAGTTTGTTAACTTGTTGTTCATCCAAATATTTTTTATAGCATCGTGATGATGTGTGAGCATACTTATTCCTCGTTGAAATCCTAGTGTTGTTTAGATCGGGGGCGCGCGATGGTTAATTCCTACCAACCTCCTCCCTAGGGGCATGCGAGTAGTGCTTTGCTTCAAGAGAGCTGATACTTGTGATCTGCGTTGGGTTTTCCATGAAGAGGAATGGGTAATTGCAGCACAAAGCGGATAAGTATTTCCCTCAGTTATGAAACCAAGGTTCATCGAACCAATAGGAATATCAATCCTCAACCGTCTTCAGTGGCTGCACACAAATGAACAAACAACTTGCACCCAACGCGGGCAAGAGGGTTGTCAATCCCCTTGATCTCGTTATTTGCAAGCAAATGAGTTTTGTAGATAATTGTTGATAAATATAAATTGCGAAACAAAATAAAAGGTAAATAAAGGCAGCGAGGTAATTGTAGCGTTTGTAAATATATAAGCGAATAGACCCGGGGGCCATAGTTTTCCCTAGTGGCATCTCTCATGTAGGCAGCATACGGTGGGTAACAAATTACCGTTGGGCAATTGATAAAAAAGCGGATAGTTATGTGATGTTCACGACAATGATCGTGTATATATAGGCATCATGTCCATAAGCAAATAGGCAGACTCCTGCCTGCACCTATTACTATTACTCCACTCATCGACCGCTATCCAGCATGCATCTAGAGTATTAAGTAAAACAGAGTAATGCTTGGAGAACGATGACATGATGTAGACAAAGTAAACTCAAACAATATGAATGAACCCCATCGTTTTATCCATAGTAGCAACAACACAAAGACGCATCTTGTCCCCTACTTTGTCACTGGGATATAGAAACTCGCCAGGTTGAACCTACCACAACGCACCACTCCCACCGATGAAATATCAATCTACTTGGCCAAAGAATATCAATAGATCGGAGAGCATTACGAAGCTATAATGATCATGCACTTAAGAGATAATATAATTCAGAGGCATCTCAAATACTTTTCATGAATAATCTGAACATAAACCCACAATTCATCGGATCCCAACAAACACACCGCACAATAGGATTACATCGGATAGATCAAAGCGAAGATGCGATGATCATTGTATTGAAGTTCGTAAAAGAGAGAGATTGCCATCTAGGTACTAGCTATGGACCCGTAGGTCTGTGGTGAACTACTCACACATCATTATGAGGATAGCAAGGTTGATGAAGAGGCCCTCCGTGATCGATCCCCCCTCCGGCAGGGTGCCGGAACGGAGCTCCAGATGGCCTCGCGACGGAAGAGAGTCTTGCGGCGGCGGAAAAAGGGTTTCGGGATTGCCTCCAGGGTTTTTAGGATATTAGAGAATTTATAGACCGAAGAGGGACGTCGGGAGGCGGCTGAGGGGGCCACCACATATCAGGGCGCCCCCAGGGCGCGCCTTGATGTGTGGTGGGGCCCTTGTGCACCTCCTGGCTTCCTTCCGAAGCTTCTAGGTCTTCATATAGTCCAAGAAAAATCATCAAAAAGTTTCGTGGCAATTGGACTTCGTTTGGTACAGTAAACCTGAAAAGGCAAAAACATGCAGAAAACAACAACTGGCACTGGGCACTAGGTCAATAGGTTAGTGCTCAAAAATATTATAAATTGGTAAATAAAGAACCAAAAAGTATCCTAGAATGATAATATATCAGCATGGAAAAATAAAAAAATTATAGATACGTTGGAGACGTATCAAGCATCCCCAAGCTTAATTCCTGCTCGTCCTCGAGTAGGTAAATGATAAAAACAGAATTTTTGATGTGACATGCTATCCACTATGTAATCTTGTGCATGCATGCTCATTGAGAAAGAATGAATCAACAAATATTAACATAGCAATAATTGAAATGTAAGAAACAGAATTGTTAATTCTTAAAAGTATACGATCCTTAAGAAATGTTTACCCCCCATTCATCTTATTGTATTAGCAAGGCATGGTTCCATCTTCACTACATTAATACAAATGTTAAGCACCACGGTGTCGAAGTCAGGCAATTCGTTCATACTTTTTCAATATGCATCAACTTTTTATTTTTCACGCAATACATGAGCGTGAGCCATTGGACATAGCATTTAAGTGGAATAGAGTATGGTGGTAGATATCAAAGGGGTAAGAAGTGGAGAAGATGGTTTCACATCAACTATGCGTACCGACGGGCTATGGAGATGCCCATCGATAGATGTCAATGCAAGGAGTAGGGATTGCCATGCAAATGATGCAAAGAGCTATACGTGTATGAAAGCTCAAATGAAGCTAAGTGGGGTGTGCATCCAACTTGCTTGCTCATGAAGACCTCGGGCATTTGAGGAAGCCCGTCATAGGAATATACAAGCCAAGTTTGTAATAATGAATAGGTAATTCCCACTAGCATATGAAAGTGATATATCATGAGACTCTCTACATGAGGAACATGGTGCCACTTTGAGGCACAAGTGTGGTAAATGATAGTAGCAAAGTCCCTTCTCTCATTTTCTCTCATTTTTGTTGAATGGATGGTGGGCTCATTTGGCCTCCCCCATCTTTATTTTCGTCCGGCGTCTCATCTCGACTTATGGGAGAATCATCGTCTCCATCATTCTTTCCTCACTGGGACAATGCTCTAATAATGATGATCATCACACTTTTATTTACTTACAACTCAATATGGAGAACTGATATGAAGATATGACTCTGTATGAATGCCTCTGGCAGTGTACCAGGATGTGCAATGATCTAGCGTGACATGTATCAAAAACATTATGAAAGATGGCTTTGCCACAAATACTATGTCAGCTCTATGTGATCATGCAAAGCAATATGACGATGAACAAACTAGTCATGTGAAGTGACGATGGAATTTGCATGGCAATATATCTTGGAATGGCTATGGAAATGACATGATAGGTAGGTATGGTGGCTGTTTTGAGGAAGATATAATAAGACTGATGTGCAACAGAGCGTATCATGTCACGGGGTTTGGATGCACCGGCGAAAGTTGCACCGATCCTCGAGGTGAGAACGGGCTATGCACGGTACCGAAGAGGCTAGGAAATTATGAAAAAGGTGAGATTGCGTTGTCCATGGTTTCACATTAGTCATAAAGAACTCATATACTTATTGCAAAGTTTTATTAGTTTATCATAAATCAAAGTACTAATCGCATGCCCGAGGGAAGAGGTTGGTAGGAGTTAACCATCGCGCGCTTTCGACCCGAAACAACACTAGGATTTCAACCAGGAATAGAAATGCTCACACATCATCACCATGCCTCTTTAATTTTTAGATGAACAAAAAAGTCAACCTTTCTTAATATCGACACTTCTACGGTTTAACAATTATGAACTCACACCTATTTCATACTACTTCATCAATATCATTGACCCACAATTTCTTTATATGTGCTACATGATGGTTTTGATTATCATTCATTGAATACCTAATATTTTTGGACTAGTCTTATGGCCCATGCAAATTACCGTCACTATTTATTAACTCTCAAACAAATATAAGTGGATAATGAGAGTGAAATCATTTCTATAAAATCTACACGCCACCGTGCTCAAAAAGATATAAGTGAAGTACTAGAGCAACTGCTAAGCTCAAAAGATATAAGTGAAGCACATAGAGTATTCTAACAAATTATGATGAAGGTGTGTCTCTCTTAAATAGGTGTGTCCAGCAAAGAATGATTGTGGCAAACTGAAAGTAAAAGCAAACAAAAACAAACGACGCTCAAGCAAAACTCATATCATGCGACGAATAAAAATATAGCTCCAAGTGACATACCGATGGATTTGAGACGAAAGAGGGGATGCCTTCCGGGGCATCCCCAAGCTTAGACTCTTGAGTCTCCTTTAAAATATTACCTTGGGGTGCCTTGGGCATCCCCAATCTTAGGCTCTTGCTACTCCTTATTCCTTTGTCCATCAAGATAACACCCAAAACTTGAAAACTTCAATCACACAAAACTCAACAAAACCTCGTGAGATCCGTTAGTATAAGAACCATATTGCATACTTTAAGTACTGTTGTAAATTGATTCAAATTTCATAAATGCATAATAGGTACTGTATTTTAACTTCTCCATGGCTTATACCCCCCGATACAATCCATAGCATAATCAAAACAAACAACTATGCAAGCAAAAACAGAATCTGTCTAAAACAGAACAGTCTGTAGCAATCTGTAGAGAGACTATACTTATGTAACTCTAAAAATTCTGAAAAATTAGGACAACCTCGAAAATTTGTCTAGAAACACTGTGTAAAAATTTCAGATAATTATCGCGCTCCAGAAAAAAAAAATGAAAATTACTGTACTGGAGTCAAATGTTTCTATTTCATTTCAGCATCGATTCTACTCATCTTGTGAGTCATCCCAAAGGCTTTACTTAGCACAAACACTAATTTAAACACAAAAACATAATCATTAAAGAGCAATAATCATGCTATTAAAAATAAACAGAAAGTTTAAAGCAAAAATTTAAGATAACTATTGGGTTGCCTCCCAACAAGTGCTATTGTTTTATGCCCCTAGCTAGGCATAATGCATAGTTTCAAGTATTGTCATCTTTGATACTCCACCCACAAGTGGCTCTCATTATTGATTCATAAGGTGGTTTAATTCTCTTTCTAGGGAAGTGTTCCATCCCTTTATTTAAAGGGAATTGAATCTTATGTTTCCCTCTTTCATGTCAATGATTGCACCTATAGTTCGTAAGAAAGGCCTTCCAAGTATTATGAGACAAAAAGGATTGCAATCAATATCAAGCACAATGAAATCTACATGCACATAATTTTTATTTTCAATAATAAACACATCATTAATTCTACCTAATGGTTTCTTGATGATAGAATCCGCAAGATACAAGTTGAGGGAACAATCTTCAATATTAGTGAGACCGAGCACATCACAAAGAGTTTTAGGAATAGTTGAAACACTAGCACCAAGGTCACACAAAGAATTGCATTCATATTTATTGATATTATTTTAATAGTAGGTTCCCACTCATCATGCAATTTTCTAGGAATAGAAACTTCAAGTTCAAGTTTCTCATCATAAGCTTTTATCATAGCTTCTACTATATGTTCGGTAAAAGCTTTGTTTTGTTCATAAGCATTGGGTGAGCTAATAACGGATTGCAACAAGGAAATGCATTATAATAAAGAGCAATTATCATAATTAAAGTCCTTGTAATCCAAAATAGTGGGTTCATCACTAGTTAAAGTTTTGACCTCTCCAAACCCACATTTTTCAGTTTTAGCATCAAAATCATCACCCTCCAAGCAAACGGGACACTTCTCTACTAAAGTTGACTCATCTCCAGTCCCTTTATCATTTATATTCAGAGAGGTAAATAAATATTCAATAGGAGAAACACCAATCATTTTAAGATCTTCATCATGATTCCAGTAAAAACCGGGTGGAAGAGCTTTTTCTAAGAATTCTCACTTAGCTCTCAACTTAGCGTTCCTCTCCTTACTTTCATTGATATATATTTGGATAGATCTAATAGCATCATTAAAATAATGCTTGGGTGGCAAAGCTTTACTTTTAAGAGTTTCCACATGAAGAGCGATTCTTTCCATGTTTTTAGCCAAAATGTCAACTACATGCAATTTTTCTTCTACCATAGTGTTGAAAACCTTTTGAGAATTAATAAATTCTTTAATTGTGTTCTAAAGATCAGAGGGCATCCTATTAGAATTTGTATAAGAATTTCCATAAGCATTACCATAAGAATTTCCATAGTTTTTAGAGGAATTACCGGGATACGGTCTAGAATTGAAATTTCCTCTATAAGCATTGTTATTGAAATTATTTCTCGAGACAAAGTTCACATCAATAGCATCATTATTTTTCTCAATCAAAGTAGATAAGGGAACATCATTGGGGTCAACATGAGCATTTTTACTAGCAACCATATTCATAAGGGCGTCCACTTTTTCACTCAAAGTAGCGATTTCTTCAACAGAATTTACCTTCTTACCGGTTGGAGCCCTTTCGGTATGCCATTGAGAATAATTTGTTATAATGTTGTCCAGAAGTTTTGTGGCCTCTCCTAAGGTCACATCCATAAAGGTACCACCTGCAGCAGAATCTAGAAGATTTCTAGACACAAAGTTTAGTCCAGCATAGAGGTTTTGGATAATCATCCACATATTTAAACCATGTGTTGGACAATTTCTTATCATTAATTTCATTCTCTACCAAGCTTGCGCAACATGCTATTGATCTTGCTGTTTAAAATTCATTATTTGATTTCTAAGGGAGATGATCTTAGCAGGAGGAAAAAAACTTGGCAATAAAAGCATCTTTACACTTATCCCATGTTCCAATACTATTACGAGGTAAAGATGAAAACCAAGCCTTAGCCTTATCTCTTAGTGAAAAAGGAAATACTTTTAATTTCACAATATCATTATCCATATCCTTTTTCTCTTGCATGTCGCATAATTCAACAAAGGTATTAAGATGTGACGCGGAATCCTCATTAGGACTTCCCGAAAATTGATCTTTCATGACAAGATTTACAATGCAACATTAATATCAAAAGCCTCTGCACTAGTGGCAGGTGGTATAGGTGCACTAATAAAATCGTTATTATTAGTATTTGAGAAATCACACAACTTAGTAGTATCTTGAGACATGGTGACCGAACAAGCAAAGTAACAAGTAAACTAGCAAGCGAAGAAGTAAACTAGTAACAAGCAAAGGTAAATATTCTGTATTTTTGATTTTTATGAGACAAGCTAAATATAATAGCAAATAAAAAGAAGAACAAGTGAATTAAAATTTGTGTGAAGTTACTTGGTAGTTGGTGATGATATTCCCCGGCGACGATGCCAGAAATCCTTCGTGATACTTGTGATATGCGTTGGGTTTTCCGTGAAAAGGAACGGGTAATTGCAGCACAAAGCGGATAAGTATTTACCTCAGTTATGAAACCAAGGTTTATCAAACCAATAGGAATATCAATCCTCAACCGTCTTCAGCGGCTGCACACAAATGAACAAACAACTTGCACCCAACGCGGGCAAGAGGGTTGTCAATCCCCTTGATCTCGTTATTTGCAAGAAAATGAGTTATGTAGATAATTGTTGATAAATATAAATTGCAAAATAAAATAAAAGGTAAATAAAGGCAGCGAGGTAATTGTAGCATTTGTAAATATATAAGTGAATAGACTCGGGGCCATAGTTTTCCCTAGCGGCATCTCTCATGTAGGCAGCATACGGTGGGTAACAAATTACTGTTGGGCAATTGATAGAAAGGCGGATAGTTATGCGATGTTCACGGCAATGATCATGTATATATAGGCATCACGTCCATAAGCAAATAGGCCGACTCCTGCCTGCACCTATTACTATTACTCCACTCATCGACCGCTATACATCATGCATCTAGAGTATTAAGTAAAACAGAGTAATGCTTGGAGAACGATGACATGATGTAGACAAAGTAAACTCAAACAATATGAATGAACCCCATCGTTTTATCCTTAGTAGAAACAACACGAAGACACATCTTGTCCCCTACTTTGTCACTGGGATATAGAAACTCGCCAGGTTGAACCTACCACAATGCACCACTCCCACCGATGAAATATCAATCTACTTGGCCAAAGAATATCAATAGATCGGAGAGCATTATGAAGCTATAATGATCATGCACTTAAAAGATAATATAATTCAGAGGCATCTCAAATACTTCTCATGAATAATCTGAACATAAACCCACAATTCATCGGATCCCAACAAACACACCGCACAATAGGATTACATCGTATAGATCAAAGCGAAGATGCGAGGATCATTGTATTGAAGATCATAAGAGAGAGATAGATTGCCATCTGGATACTAGCTATGGACCCATAGGTCTGTGGTGAACTACTCACACATCATCATGAGGGCAGCAAGATTGATGAAGAGGCCCTCCATGACCGATCCCCCTCTGGCAGGGTGCCGGAACGGAGCTCCAGATGGCCTCGCGACGGAACAGAGACTTGGGCGGCGGAAAAAGGGTTTCGGGACTGCCTCCAGGGGTTTTAGGATATTAGAGAATTTATAGGCCGAAGAGGGACGTCGGGAGGCGGCTGAGGGGGCCACCACATATCAGGGCATGCCCCCCAGGGCGCGCCCTGATGTGTTGTGGGGCCCTCGTGCACCTCCTGGCTTCCTTCCGAAGCTTCTAGGTCTTCATAAAGTCCAGAAAAAATCATCAAAAAATTTCGTGGCAATTGGACTTCGTTTGGTACAGTAAACCTGAAAAGGCAAAAACATGCAGAAAACAACAACTGGCACTGGGCACTGGGTCAATAGGTTAGTGCTCAAAAATATTATAAATTGGTAAATAAAGACCCCAAAAAGTATCCTAGAATGATAATATATCAGCATGGAACAATAAAAAATTATAGATACGTTGGAGACGTATCAAGAGCTAATAAAATCTTGCAATAAGTACGTGAGTTCCTCATGACTAATGTGAATCCATGGATATACGCACACTCACCTCCACATATTTGCTAGCCTCTTCGGTACCGTGCATTGCCCATTCTCACCTCGAGGATTGGTGCAACTTTCGCCGGTGCATCCAAACCCCGTGACATGATATGCTCTGTTGCACATAAGCCTCATTATATCATCCTCAAAACAGCCACCATACCTACCTATCATGGCATTTCCATAGCCATTCCGAGATATATTTCCATGCAACTTCCACCGTCACATCATTTGACTTTTACTTCCATTGTCATATTGCTTTGCATGATCACATAAGATGACATAGTATTTGTGGCAAAGCCACCATTCATCATTAATATCATACATGTTACGCTTGATCATTGCACATCCTGGTACACTCCCAGAGGCATTCATATAGAGTCATACAATTTCTCATGTTGAGTTGTAAGTAAATAAAAGTGTGATGATCATCATTATTAGGGCACTATCTCAGTGAGGAAAGGATGATGGAGACAATGATTCCCCCACAAGTCGGGATGAGACTCCGGACGAAAAATAAAAGAATAAGAAAAAGAAAGAAAAAAAGAAAAAAAGAAAAAAAGAAGAAATAGAAAAGAAAGAAAAAATAAATAAATGAGAGAAAAGAGAGAAGGGACAGTGCTACTACCTCTTATTCCACACTTGTGCCTCAAAGTGGCACCTTGTTCTTCATGTAGAGAGTCTCATGTTTATCACTTCCATATGCTAGTGGGAAATTTTCATTATAGAACTTGGCATGTATATTCCGATGACGCGGGCTTCCTCAAATGCCCGAGGTCTTCATGAGCAAGCAAGTTGGATGCACACCCACTTAGCTTCCGTTGAGCTTTCATACACTTATAGCTCTAGTGCATCCGTTGCATGGCAATCCCTACTCCTCGCATTGATATCTATTGATGGGCATCTCCATAACCCGTTGATACGCCGAGTTGATGCGAGACTTGCTTCTCCACTTTCACCCCTTTGAAACCTACCACCATATTCTATTCCACCTTTATGCTACATCCATGGTTCACGCTTATATATTGCACAAGTAATAAAAAGCTGAAGCGCGTTAAAAAGTACGATCCAATTGCTTGACTTGACACCATGGTGCTTGACATTTGTATTTATGTGGTGAAGACGGAGCCATGCTATTCTTATATGATAAAATGAATAGGGGTGAACATTCTTTTTGGATCGTATACTTTGAAACTTGATGATTATGTTTCTTATGTTTATAAATATTACTATGTTGATGTTTATTAATTCATCGTTTCTCAATGAACAAACCTGCAATATATTACATGTTGGGTAAGATGTCACATAAAAAAATCTTGTTTTTATCATTTACCTACTCGAGGACGAGCAGGAATTAAGCTTGGGGATGCTGATACGTCTCCAACGTATCTATAAATTTTTATTGTTCCATGCTATTATATTATCATTCTAGGATACTTTTTGGGTGTTTATATACCAATTAATATTATTTTTGAGCACTAACCTATTGACCTAGTGCCCAGTGCTAGTTGCTGTTTTATGCATGTTTTTTTTCTTTTCAGGTTTAACATACCAAACGAAGTCCAAATGCCACGAAACTTTAATATGATTTTTTCTGGACCAAAAGAAGACCTGGAAGCTTCGGGAGGAGAAGAGTGGCAACACGGGGGCACCACGACCCAACAACGCACGCCGGGGGGCCAAGGCGCGCCCTGATGGGCCCCTCGGCTGCCCTCTCGTGCCCCTCTCTGGCCTATAAATCCTCAAATATACCAAAAACCCTAGGAGAGCTCCCGAAACACTTTTTCCACTGCCGCAAGTCTCTGTTCCACAACGTACCCATCTGGCGACCTTTTCCGGCGATCTGCCGGAGGGGGAATCGATCACAGAGGGTCTCTACATCATCCTTGCTGCCTCCATGATGAGTTGTGAGTAGTTCACCACAGACCTATGGGTCCGTAGTTAGTATTCAGATGGCTATCTCTCTCTCTCTTGATCTTCAATACGATGATCATGGCATCTTCGCTTTGATCTATCCGATGTAATCCTTTTGTGCGGTGTGTTTGTTGGGATCCGATGAATTGTGGGTTTATGTTTAGATTATTCATGAAAAGTATTTGAGTCACCTCTGATTATTATGATTCTTATTTGGATGATCATTATAGCTTCGTAAATCTCTCCGATGTATTGATTTGCTTTGGCCAAGTAGATTGATCTTTCTTCAGCGAGAGGGGTGCATTGTAGTGGGTTCAATCTGGCGGTGCTCTATATCCCAGTGACAGAAAGGGACAAGACACGTCTTTGTATTGCTGCCACTAAGGATAAAACGATGGGGTTAGTTCATATTAATTGAATTCTCTTTGTCTACATCATGTCATCATTCTCCAAGCATTACTCTGTTTTACTTATTACTCTAGATGCATGCTGGATAGCGGTCGATGGGTGGAGTAATAGTAATAGGTGTAGGAAGGAGTCGGCCTATTTGCTTATGGACGTGATGCCTATATATACATGATCATTGCCGTGAATAAATATTGCGTAACTATCCGCTCTTCTATCAATTGCCCAACAGTAATTTGTTTACCAACCGTCTACCTACTATATGAGAGATGCCACTAAAGAACACTATGGCCCCTGGGTCTATCCTCTTATAAGTTTACAAACGCATGCAATACCTTGCTGCCATTTACTTTGTTTTATTTTATTTTGCAATTTACAATTATCTACTATCATCTACAAATCTCACTTACTTGCAAATAACGAGATCAAGCGGATTGACAACCCTCTTGCCGCATTGGGTGCAAGTGTGTGCTCTTTTGTGTGCAGCCGCTGAAGACGGTTGATGACCGATATTCCTATTGGTTCAATAAACCTTGGTTCCTAACTGAGGGAAATACTTACCCACATTGTGTTGCATCACCCGTTCCTCTTCACGGAAAACCCAACGCAGATCACAAGCATCAAGAAGGATTTCTGTCGCCTTTGCCGGAGAATATCATCATCAACTATCAAGCAACTTCACACAAATTATCATTCACTTGTTCTTCTTTTGATTTGCTGTTATATTTAGCTTGCATTATAAAAATCAAAAAAATACAAAATATTTATCTTTGCTTGTCTCTAGTTTACTTGTCTTGCTTGTTACTTTGCTTGAAATTGCCAAGATGTCTGATTTTATCATTGAGAAAGATGATGGAGGTAAAACCCCAAAGGAGGAAACTCCCCCACAGCGAGATGCAAAAGTTTTTGTTTCGGGAAAGGGGAATATTATAGGGAAAAGCATTATTCAAGAATTCTTTAACTGTACGGGTACTTTCGCTTGTAAGGATATTCCTATCCTCAAAAGAACTCAAAGTTATGCCGATGGTATTTCCGCTCTTGTCCTTAAACTTGAAAGAACATTTATGCGCACTCATCCTACTTTACAAAGGCTTTTCTATGAGTTGCCGGTCATAAAAGACCGTAGGGCTAAGCTGATAAATCCACTGCTATACCTATTGGAATTTGCGAGGATGTTCCTGTTATGGTTGCAAATGTTACTATCTTAACAGCCTTTGTTATTCTTGATATGCCCTAGGACAACAACATGTCGATTATCCTTGGTATACCCTTTTTAAATACTGCAGGGGTTGTTATTGATTGCAAAAAAAGCAAGGTTACCTTTCATGTCAATGGGAAACAACATACAGTGCGTTTTCCGAAGAAACAAGCTTCGATAAATAGCATTAATATCATTGAGCAAGTGGCCACCATTACTTTTGGGGAGTTTAAATTTCCTCTTCCTTTTGCCAAGAAGAAATATGATATTCTTATTGTTGGGGATATGCAAATCCCCATTGAGGTAACTTAGTGTTATACAAAATTCTTCAGTTTCATGTCAATCGGAAACGGTTATTAATAAGACTTGATCAACCTTATTAATGGATCCTCTTTGAGAGGCATGTGGTCGATGAATTTAGTAAGCACAACTTTCTGTACCTAAAGTTTATTCTCTGTTACTTATTAGTTTAATGAAATAAAATGCCATGATTATCCAGTTTTTTGGATTTCCTGTGCAAGAAAAAGGACCCAAAAATAAAAAGTCTCAGAATGCCACCAAATTTTATCATGATTTTTCCTGGAATATTTAAAATTTCATGAGCTGAAAGCCCACTTGGGGGGGGGGGGGGTGCACCTGTTGGTGCCAAGCCAACAGGGCGCGCCCACCCCTTGGGCGCGCCCTGATGGCTTGGGGGGCCCATAGGCACACCCTCACTTATCCCTTCAGCCCACTCCTTCTGCTACCTCTAGAGAAAATCATGGTCACTCTCTCTCTCTCTCTCGTGTTCTAGCTCCCAAACCTAAGATTTTCAATCTCTTTGATCGGAACTCCGTTTCCGAAACTGTTTTGAGGGATTGCTCCTTGGTATGTGACTTTCCCATTCCTCCAATTAGTTTTTGCTTTAGTGGTTTATATTTTGCATATTTTGCTGCAATTGGTGCTACTGAAAATGAGCATGCATGTTGAATTATTTGAGTTCAAGTAGTTTGAATGCTTGATATGACCTCTAGGCATCTACATGAATAGTTGCTACCAATTTCACAAAGTTTTACTGACATAATTTTGTGGCCCAAAAATTTCAGAAATTTGTTCTTAGGAAAATGAAACTCTTTAGGAGGAGTTCTTCAAGCCAGTCCCAAGGGATTTGTGGGAATATCTCTCGCAACACGGGGGTTAGGCCGTGCGAATGGCCACACACACCTCTCATGAGCGAAGCGGGTTTTTACGAGGAGTTCATGCAATTCATTGCAAATGTCGGTCTGACCAACCACCTCGCAGATGAGTGTGACCAATTTTCTGCATAGGCTTGATGTCCTCATGACACGCTTTGATTTATATGCGGATCATTTTGAAATACCATTCACCAGATTCTGCGAGATATGCTTGATTCCCTCTAACGGGGGAATAAATGTGCCTAGGCTGGAGGAGTTTGAGGACTTCCTCCTCACCTTAACTATGGGTGAAACTAGGGGCGTGTCAAACGCCCGAGCTACCAGCTTGCATTTTCCTGCTGTGCATTACGTCGCTTTATTCATAGGGAAATGATTAATTGCTATGGAGCATGGCGGCAGCCTCGATGCCCCTACCCTTGCTATTTTGCGCCGTGCACTATATGGTGATAACACTTACAACTTAGGGGCTATAGTTTCACGCCGCTTGCATGGTAACCGGACTAGGGACAAGGTCCATGGTAGCATTTATGCCACTCGTCTAGGAAAACAATTTGAAATGAACATACGCCCCACTGATTACTTATTGCCTAAACTTTTCTTTATCACCCGTCTATGATAGATCACCAGTTTACTGATGAGCCCGAGTCTCCACACCACATTCACTATAACGTAGTTGTCACAGCCCTACAATATTGGTTGTCAATAATTGCATTTGCATCCATGGCATCATGTTAATTTCTTTTAAATGCGAAATATGGATGATCAAACCCTAGCACCAAATAGGATCAAGTTAAAATTATTTTCAATAAACCCAAAATGCCCTTTGAAAAAGTTCATCATCTTTGGGAAAGGTGAAAACCTCTGCCAAAAATGATGCACACAATTCGAGGACATCTTTGGATTTTTGAATTAACTCATATTGTATCTGAATTGGGGCTTTTAATTGCTATAAATGTTATAAATGCTCCAATTATTCTGGAAATTATTGAGGGCCTCTAGAATAATTAAATTAGTGGCCACAAATATTTTCAGGATTTTAAGAAATGATTTAGTGTTATATCTAACTCAAAACAGTTGGAAAATTAGAAAAAGAACTAAAACAAATTAGAAAACTAGAGAGAGGAAAACTTACGTGCGAAGCCCACCTACCTGAGGCCCAGCTGAAGGCCCAGCCCACCAGCGCTGGAGCTTCTTCTACCTTCTGCCAGAAGGAGAAGCAGCTCGCTGTCGAGCATGCCAGCGGCGGGGCCACCTCCTGCCTCCCTGCTAGCTCCCCGGACGCCGCTAAGGACGCCACGCACGTCCACGAAAACGACCCACTCACTCTCGCTCTCTCCCTCCCCTCTGCTGCTCTCCCCGTCGCATAGCCGAGCGCCGCCACCGCCGTTCGCTGCCCCGCGACCAGCGCCTTTCCCTCGCTCCCCCGTGCCGTCTAGATGCTCCGCCGCCTCGCTCTGCAGCTCTCCTCCGAAGGAATCAAGGCCGGAGGCACCACCGCATAGCTGCCATCATCGTCTTCGTCCTCGACATCGACGACCGCCGCGGGTCGATTCGCTCACCTCGCCGCTTCCCCGAGCTAGCTAACCACCCCAACGTGACCGCGGTGAGTTTCTTCACCATTTCCCCCTACCCGCACTGCTCTGAGCGCCCCCTAGCCGCTAGCCCCACCATGGCCGTGAGCTCGCCGGCGCTGGCCATGTTGCCACCGTCGTTCTAGCTCATCTAGGTCGAGCCCGAGCACTCCATTGAGCTCAGTGCTTCTCCAGGAGGCCCATGAGCTAATTGGTTTGCTCTGAGACGCGCTGGAACGCCGTTTCCGTCGCCACCCGAACCAGAGCCGCCGCCATCCCCATCGCCGGCGTCGATTCCGGTGACCCCGAGGCCCCTGGCTAGCCCCACACGACGCGGGCGATCACGGGCTTCACTCCAGTGCCCCTAGCGTGTTGTCTTGCCGTCTGTAGCACAACTCCGGCGAGGACGACGTGGCACAGTCATTAGGATTTAATCCCCTCGCTAATTAATCCCCACAGACGCTGACCAGTGGGCCCCAGAAGCGGGTCAAACTCTAGTCAAGCGGGATTAAACCGCACTTTGACTCTGAGTCACTAACGTGACGACCCCACACGTCAGGTTTGACCTGGACCAGGTCAACTGACCTGCTGACGTCACTATGACGTAATGCTGACGCAATTAATCTTTTCTGGTATTCTTATATTCAGGAAATTCCAGAAAATGCTTAAAACTTCTAAAATTCATAGTAATTCAACCGTAACTCAGATTGAAATAATTTATATATGAAAAATGATCATAAAAATCCAATGAATCTGTTTATGCCATGATCATGCATGTTTGAACAAGTTAACATCACCAACTAGGACAAATGATGATTAGGACAAAATTGATAAATAGTTTGGAGTTGGAATTTGATGTCTATTTGAATTCCACTTCAATTAATATGACTAAATATTGTACTAGGTGAATTCAGTACCTTAACATGCCATATCATACATCATGTTGTTGCATTGCATTGAATGTGTTTCTTTCTCATTTTGTCAGTGTTGTTCCTTCTCGGTAGACGATGGTTCCAACGTTGTGATCGTTGACACTGATGAAGAGAGGTACTATCTTCAGAATTGTCAGGCAAGCAACCCTTCCTTGAGCATCCCGATAATATCATACTCTCTTGCTCCTGCTCTCTTTTACTGCATTAGGACAACAACGATTCAACTGTTACATGTTCTCGGTAGTTGAACCCATTCCTTTGCATGACTTGTCCTTGTCACAGTAAATAGTTGAAACCACTTAGCATGAGTAGCAACTGCTTGAGCCTTGTTTTGCTTACTCATCCATGCTTGCTTACTGTGCCTGCTATGCTTAGAGTCGTGTTGTGTCGGGTCTGATCCATCTGGGCGATGAATCGGAATGGCAGTGTTCATGTCCCACTGTGTGAAAGCTAAGTGTGAACACGATTTGGTAAAGGTAGCGATCAGAGGCCATGTAGGAGTACATGGCGGGTTGTATCATTGGGACCGTCCTTAAGAACCGAGTTCTGTGTATGTTATCCAAGACAAGATACTACCGCACATTGGGATACTTAATTGACCCTCTCGGCTTATTAATCGCCTTGATCTCTGTCCAGGAGTTGCAACTAGTTTCTGGTGTTTGTAGGAAAAGTGTTGGCAGCCGTGCATAGCGCTGCCCAACGGGGTGGGCTATAATGCAGTATAGACACAGTGGCACGGTGTACCAAGTGGCACACGAACTGTGGGCTTGGGAACCCTGCGCACATCGTTTCAGGCCGTAGCGGAAACTTCGGCCAGACTTCCGTGCGGGTTCAGTCTCAAATAGGCACCTGGTCTAGGGTCTTGTGTGATTGACGGTCGTGGCCGACTCCCTCGCTGGGCTTCCACTTGAAGGTTGCCGAGGTGCCGTTTTACGTGCACATGGCGATAAGTAGCGAGAGCGTGTGTGAAGAAGTGCACCCCTGCAAGGTTATCAATCTGTTCGAATAGCCGCGTCCTCGGATATGGACTACTTGGAAAACTTATGTGGTTCCTAGATAATTTGACATGGATACTTTAAAATGCGCAAGATAAGCGTGAGTGCTATGGATGGCCTTCTCGTAGGGAGACGGGAGTGGATCCATAGTGGTGTATTGATATGGTGATTATGTGGACTCATGTGCGCTATCCCACCTCAAAGAAAGCACATGTAGTCGTAGTATAGGTTAGCCAAGAGTCAAAGCTGGCTTGCTGCAATAAACTCCACAACCCCCTTATTGAAAATGATGCATATGTAGTTAGTTCTGATGTAAGTCTTGCTGAGTACCTTTGTACTCACGGTTGCTTAATTTATGTTTTGCAGAGGAGACGCCTGTCTCATTAGTGATTCTTACGGCGTGAAGTTCAACGTTGTCCGGAATAGCTTGGGAATCCCAGACAGAGGTCTGGCTCCTATGGTAGGGTCGTTGTAGCTTTTCAGGCTCTTCCGGCCGCTTTTACTAGATGTCTGTACCCAGACATGTAACTTCCGCTTGTTCTTTGTATGCTCTGAATGTTGGGTCATGTGACCCCTCCTGCTTGTAACATTATACTATGTTGGCTCTTCGGAACCTCCTAAATGAATGTTATGTTGTAGAGTTTTGTTGTGATGCCTTGTTGTATCTACAGTCTACACATATCGTTCATAGTCCGTGTATGATTGAAATGCATTGGTATGTGTGGGATTCGACACCTAGTTGTGTGCCTTTAGTAGCCTTCTTTACGGGGAAATGCCTCTTTGTGCTTCCATGAGCCTTGGTAGCTTGCTACTGCTCCGGACACATTGATTGACCGGTGTGTATCCTTCTTTGCTGCTGTGTCTGTCCCTACGGGGAAATGTCACGCGGTGTAATGGAGTCCTTGTAGCTTGCTACGACTCGTCTACACACGCTGATGACCGACACCTGCATTGTTGTGTTACGTATGCGTGTCCCTGTACGGTTGTGCCACTTGGGTCTATAACTAGTCATGCTGACCCGGGTTCTTTGACGTGTGAATGCTAGCGACATGTTCATATCCGTGAGCCAAAAGGCGCAAACGGTCCCGGCCAAGGTAAGGTGGCAGCCGTGGGTTACCGTGCGTGAGGCCGCAAAGTGGTGTGACATGTTACAGGTTGGATTCATATGGCTTAGGATCGGGGTCCCGACAACGTTGGTATCAGAGCTTGACTGCCTGTAGGATTACCAAGCCAAACTGGTCGATGTTGAGTCTAGAACTGCTTTAGTTATATAAGGGAATTGATTGTGGAAGGGAACGTAAGGCTCTTTTTACTCCTTTCCTCGTGTCATTCTAATTCTGAGTCACCCTCTTCTTTATTCTACGGGGATTAAGCACTAGGCTTTCTCATCTATCTATCAGGATGACGAGTTACTATGCTGGAGACTTATAGAAAAGTTGTTGTCTTCCTGGATCAATGTCTCCATAAGAATTCAGTTGTTTTGTTGCCAGTTTTCATGCAGGCTGCCTCATATTTCATGCGCGTACAGCCGTTATGCTGTCCGAGTTATCCAAGGTCGCCAAATGATCTAATGCAATTGCAAACTCTTTCATCATGAGTCGATGTCTTTTAGGCCAGACAAAGCACACTAATTACTATGTTGAGGTACTCTATTACCTCGATGTAATTGTTGAAGTGTTAGGAAACCATGTTATCTCAGAGAGCCACCCAACAGTCTAGTTGTGTCTTTTGTTCCCAGTGTGATAATTCTGGCCATCGTTATCAAAAGCATGCTGTAATGCTACTTAGTCAGTAGGTATTCTATTTCTGGGTTCTTGAACCCAAGAATCATTCTGCTCACTTCCGTTGATAGTGTTGCTCGTTCCTTTAGGATATTAGTAGCCTTGCTCTAGTCCTCGAGGTATGTGGTATGTCATTCTTCCAATACCATGAACCATCATGGCAGAAGTTCTTCATGAAAGAAAGATCACAACATGAGTGCTCTTGATGAGACCTCCATTCTATAGTTGTGAGCCTGCCAATTCTTTCCTTTCTGCATGGATTATCTGGAAGAAACATGTTGAACTTTGTTCGACGTATTCAATCTATGCATCCACAACTCAGAAAAAATCATGTGCTTTTGAGTTGCCTCTTCAATTGTATTCCGACCTTCAGCTATCTTTGGATAGTCAAGAGTAGTTGTGCATTCGTATTCATCGATGCACATTATTCCTGTGGTCCGTCAAGCCATTCTATTTCAGAATGACTAGGAGAAGCAAACTCCAGTACCTCATCCATTTCCAGGATTGGGTCAAAGCAGTTGTATTCCGCAGATCAAAATGCCAATTCAGCTTTTGTTCTGTTCTACCTTGAAGTATTACCCTCTTCATGTCAAGATCGTCATGAGAATTGCACCACCTCATATGACGTCTTGATATAGTGATACTTCTCGCCATCATCATTCATTCCACGGTCTCTGTGTTGTTGTAACAGAATGCCGACAAGTGAGTCGTGATGTGTGAAATCAATACTCCTAGCAACTTGGTTGCTTAGCAGTTAATGGACAATAATCTCATTCTTAGCGTGTTGGTTATTGAATCACCATTCTAAGATTGATCGTGCTACCTAGTCCATTTTCCATGGTGCACTTTTTGATTAATGAGTTAGGATTGTGTCAATCCTTTGCTCTGTTGATCATATCGTCTTGCCTTGAAAAGCAAGATTGTTCTCGAGCTTAATAACATATTGGTGGTTCCTGATTTTCCGAATATCTTCTCAGAAGTATCACCAGGTTGTTCCCTGACCGTTATGTTGAGTTCGTGATCAAGTTGGTTTTTCTATAAACCACCCCCTCTCCAAGAATCTGTGCTGGATACCCCTGAGCTAGTTGGTTAAGCTAAACAACAACTTGGAGAGTTGGAAGATAAATGCTCCTCCTGACTTAGTTCATTCAAAGGGATATCTTGTGTGTGTGTGTGTGTGTGTGTGTGTTGAAGAAAGATGATATCTTCATCGGTTGTTCCTTGTAATCAATTGTTGCATCTATCGTCTTGCCGAATCTTTGATTTGAGTGTGGGCTATCGCCAAATCAAACTCAGAACCAAATATCATCGTAATGTTGTCTTACTCGTGGATGTATCCTCGAGCTTACACCATTGCATCCTTTGGTCTGACCAATGCTACTAACTTGCTCACATAATTGTGGAATTCCATTTATATGGATGTCACGATGAATTGTTGTTGAGCCCAACATCAACATTCTCATACGTTCCATGATTCATGTTGGACATCAAGCTACTGTTGGAAACTTATGTAAGCATCATCTTTGTGTTAGCGCATGAGGTATATGTTAGGGTTAAGAAGTGACTCTCTCTCGGTTCACGAGCATTTGATGCAAGTTGCCGCCGTGAATTCGAGAAAATTCGTTTTGCTTCCTTCGGAATCATCTCAAGTCAGTCACGCATGTGCGACGTATGCTATGGTTTGATAGCTTTGCAACCTCAATTCCATATGTATCTCCTAGCACACCAAGCCACTAATTGACTTGTTCAAGGAAAAGAAGTTAAGTGTTACTCCTGAAGGTACCAGACGGACTTGCACCTGGCTTCGCTATCCGCAATGATGGTTCCCACCCAGAACTCGGTAGTGTTTTGTTGTAGGACTATGTGGTCATGCTTGTCTTGGACATCGTGTTCACATGTGCCTTGCAATCCAGCTCATATTTTGGAGTTGGCTTTCATAGTTCATTTCTCGAGAATCTCGCAACGTCATCTCGTCGATTTGTGTTGCGAACTTTCACCTTCAGACATGCTGAGTCTGGAATACCTTAACACCAACCAAATCTGAATTCCGGGCAGATATGATGGTTGGAACATTTCCCAAGAATTATAATATTGGTCTCTCTGTGACCCGGTAAAGTGGATGTTATGGCCAACACACACCTAGCCGGTAGACCTATTATTATAGTTTCTTCATTCAGCAACTTGGCCATTTCCCCATGAGGACTCCTTATGACTTATTTTAGAAGTTGTTCCTCATGGACCCCTTCAGCCCCGAAGTCCGACCTATACCTGATGTGCTAGATATCAAGCATTATCTATAATCAAGTTATGCTAGTACATCAAGGAGAACATTAGAAGCGGAGTGCTAAATGTGTCTCGGTTGATCATCCAGATTTCGCTTCCTTGGCATAGCTAAGGTGAAATCTGAGAAAGTGTTGTCTTTCTTTGCATCTGCATCCTCCATTGTTATTCATCATGGTGGTATGATGTGTTGCCAGGATCCTTGTCATGGATGTTGGTAAAACCTTGATGAATATGGAGATGCTCAAGTTCTTGAGAGCACGCTCAGACACTGGGTTATACCCTCGGTATCAATTGGAATGTGCCTTCCGTTGCCGAGTTGTTTTATAACTCTAGTTTCCTCTCTGATCTGAGTATGCCATTCGCTCGAATTCCTTCAAACGATCGCTTGTGAGTTGCCTTAGGCTGGTATAAAGAGTTTTAATGATCTCTGTATCAAAAGTAATTCTTTTTGCCACTTAAGGGATAATCCTATGAGTCACCTTTCCTAAGGTGCCCGTTATGGTATGAAGGGCAACTAACTCCTCGCTACGTTGAAACCCATGCTCTATCCTAGATAAGCGTGGAATTATTGCCTACCAATTGAAATCTCCGTCATCTACCTCATTCCATCGCTCTCTATGTGTTTGGTGTCTCAACTCAAGAGACGTTCTTATGTTTCATTCCATGAATTGATCATGAGTTGCTCGATCTCGAGGAGATCGATTCTAGTAGAGCTTTTCATTCTTTTGTTGTCATGTTAGATGAAGATCCCAAAGAAAAAGATGTCAAGATCACCACGATGCAAAGAATCAACATCTTCGAGAAGAGCAATTGGATCGAGAAGATTGAGATAGTTGTGTCCCCTCTGTCCTCTTACCCTACTCTTGAATCTCGGGACGAGATTCTTGTTTAGTGGGGGTGAGTTGTCACAGCCCTAGAATATTGGTTGTAAATAATTGCATTGGCATCCATGGCATCATGTTAATTTCTTTTAAATGTGAAATAGGGATGATCAAACCCTAGCACCAAATAAAATCCAAATAGGATCAAGTTAAAATTATTTTCAATAAACCCAAAATGCCCTTTGAAAAAGTTCATCATCTCTAGAAAAGGTGAAAACCTCTGCCAAAAATGATGCACACAATTCGAGGACATCTTTGGATTTTTGAATTAACTCATATTGTATCTGAATTGGGGCTTTTAATTGCTATAAATGTTATAAATGCTCCAATTATTCTGGAAATTATTGAGGGCCTCTAGAATAATTAAATTAGTGGCCACACATATTTTTAGGATTTTATGAAATGATTTAGTGTTATATCTAAATCAAAACAGATTGGAAAATTAGAAAAAGAACTAAAACAAATTAGAAAACTAGAGAGAGGAAAACTTACCTGCGAAGCCCACCTACCTGAGGCCCGGCTGGAGGCCCAGCCCACCAGCGCTGGAGCTTCTTCTACCTTCTGCCAGAAGGAGAAGCAGCTCGCTGTCGAGCATGCCAGCGCCGAGGCCACCTCCTGCCTCCCTGCTAGCTCCCCGAACGCCGCTAAGGACGCCACGCACGTCCACGAACACGACCCGCTCACTCTTGCTCTCTCCCTCCCCTCTGCTGCTCTCCCCGTCGCATAGCCGAGCGCTGCCCCACGACCAGCGCCTTTCCCTCGCTCCCCCGTGCCATCTAGATGCTCCGCCGCCTCGCTCTGCAGCTCTCCTCCGAAGGAATCAAGGCCGGAGGCACCACCGCATCGCTGCCATCATCGTCTTCGTCCTCGGCATCGACGACCGCCGCGGGTCGATTCGCTCACCTCGCCGCTTCCCCGAGCTAGCTAACCACCCCAACGTGACGGCAGTGAGTTCCTTCACCGTTTCCCCCTACCCACACTGCGCTGAGCGCCCCCTAGCCGCTAGCCCCGCCAAGGCCGTGAGCTCGCCGGCGCTGGCCATGTTGCCGCCGTGGTTCTAGCTCATCTAGGTTGAGCCCGAGCACTCCATTGAGCTCAGTGCTTCCCCAGGAGGCCTATGAGCTAATTGGTTTGCTCTGAGACACGTTGGAACGCCGTTTCCGTCGCCACCCGAACCAGAGCCGCCGCCAACCCCGTCGCCGGCATCGATTCCGGCGACCCCGAGGCCCCTGGCTAGCCCCACACGACACGGGCGATCACGGGCTTCACTCCAGTGCCCCTAGCGTGTTGTCTCGCCGTCTGTAGCACAACCCCGACGCGAAGCCGCCGTCGGTTCGGTCGTCGCCGGCCAACTCCGGCAAGGACGACGTGGCACAGTCATTAGGATTTAATACCCTCGCTAATTAACCCCCACAGACGCTGACCAGTGGGCCCCAGAAGCGGGTCAAACTCCAGTCAAGCGGGATTAAACCGCACTTTGACTGTGAGTCACTGACGTGAGGACCCCACATGTTGGGTTTGACCTGGACCAGGTCAACTGACCTGCTGACATCACTATGACATAATCCTGACGCAATAAATCTTTTCTGGTATTCTTATATTCAGGAAATTCCAGAAAATGTTTAAAACTTCTAAAATTCATAGTAATTCAACCGTAACTTAGATTGAAATAATTTATATATGAAAAATGATCAGAAAAATCCAATGAATCTATTTATGCCATGATCATGCATGTTTGAACAAGTTAACATCACCAACTAGGACAAATGATGATTAGGGCAAATTTGATAAATAGTTTGGAGTTGGAATTTGATGTCTATTTGAATTCCACTTCAATTAATATGACTAAATATTGTACTAGGTGAATTCAGTACCTTAACATGCCATATCATACATCATGTTGTTGCATTGCATTGAATGTGTTTCTTTCTCGTTTTGTCGGTGTTGTTCCTTCTCGGTAGACGATGGTTCCGACGTTGTGATCGTTGACACTGATGAAGAGAGGTACTATCTTCAGAATTGTCAGGCAAGCAACCCCTCCTTGAGCATCCCAATAATATCATACTCTCTTGCTCCTGCTCTCTTTTACTGCATTAGGACAACAACGATTCAACTGTTACATGTTCTCGGTAGTTGAACCCATTCCTTTGCATGACTTGTCCTTGTCACAGTAAATAGTTGAAACCACTTAGCATGAGTAGCAACTGCTTGAGCCTTGTTGTGCTTACTCATCCATGCTTGCTTACTGTGCCTGCTATGCTTAGAGTCGTGTTGTGTCGGGTCTGATCCATCTGGGCGATGAATCGGAATGGTAGTGTTCATGTCCCACTGTGTGATAGCTAAGTGTGTGAACACGATTTGGTAAAGGTAGCGATGAGAGGCCATGTAGGAGTACATGGCGGGTTGTCTCATTGGGACCGTCCTTAAGAACTGAGTTCTGTGTATGTTATCCAAGACAAGATACTACCGCACATTGGGATACTTAATTGACCCTCTCGGCTTATTAATCGCCTTGATCTCTGTCCAGGAGTTGCAACTAGTTTCTGGTGTTTGTAGGAAAAGTGTTGGCAGCCATGCATAGCGCTGCCCGATGGGGTGGGCTGTGATGCAGTATAGACATAGTGGCACAGTGTACCAAGTGGCACCCGAACGGTGGGCTTGGGAACCCTGCGCACATCGTTTGAGGCCGTAGCGGAAACTTCGGCCGGACTTCCGTGCGGGTTCAGTCTCAAATAGGCGATAAACCTGGACTAGGGTCTTGTGTGATTGACGGTCGTGGCCGACTCCCTCGCTGGGCTTCCGCTTGAAGGTTGCCGAGGTGCCTTTTTACGTGCACATGGCGATAAGTGGTGAGAGCGTGTGTGAAGAAGTGCACCCCTGCAGGGTTATCAATCTGTTCGAATAGCCGCGTCCTCGGATATGGACTACTTGGAGAACTTATGTGGTTCATAGATAATTTGACATGGATACTTTAAAATGCGAAAGATAGGCGTGAGTGCTATGGATGGCCTTCTCGTAGGGAGATGGGAGTGGATCCATAGTGGTGTATTGATATGGATTATGTGGACTCGTGTGCGCTATCCCACCTCAAAGAAAGCACTTGTAGTCGTAGTATAGGTTAGCCAAGAGTCAAATCTGGCTTGCTGCAATAAACTCCACAACCCCCTTATTGAAAATGATGCATATGTAGTTAGTTCTGATGTAAGTCTTGCTGAGTACCTTTGTACTCACGGTTGCTTAATTTATGTTTTGCAGAGGAGACGCCAGTCTCATTAGTGATTCTTACGACGTGAAGTTCAACGTTGTCCGGAATAGCTTGGGAATCCCAGACAGAGGTCTGGCTCCTATGGTAGGGTCGTTGTAGCTTTTCAGGCTCTTCCAGCCGCTTTTACTAGATGTCTGTACCCAGACATGTAACTTCCGCTTGTTCTTTGTATGCTCTGAATGTTGGGTCATGTGACCCCTCCTGCCTGTAACATTATACTATGTTGGCTCTTCGGAACCTCCTAAATGAATGTTATGTTGTAGAGTTTTGTTGTGATGCCTTGTTGTATCTACAGTCTACACATATCGTTCATAGTCCGTGTATGATTGAAATGCATTGGTATGTGTGGGATTCGACACCTAGTTGTGTGCCTTTAGTAGCCTTCTTTACGGGGAAATGTCTCTTTGTGCTTCCATGAGCCTTGGTAGCTTGCTACTGCTCCGGACACATTGATTGACCAGCGTGTATCCTTCTTTGCTGCTGTGTCTGTCCCTACGGGGAAATATCACGCGGTGTAATGGAGTCCTTGTAGCTTGCTATGACTCGTCTACACACGCTGATGACCGACACCAGCATTGTTGGGTTATGTATGCCTGTCCCTGTACGGTTGTGCCACTTGGGTCTATAACTAGTCATGTCGACCCGGGTTCTTTGACGTGTGAATGCTAGCGACATGTTCATATCCGTGAGCCAAAAGGCGCAAACGGTCCCGGCCAAGGTAAGGTGGCAGCCGTGGGTTACCGTGCGTGAGGCCGCAAAGTGGTGTGACATGTTACAGGCTGGATTCATATGGCTTAGGATCGGGGTCCCGACAGTAGTATACAGCGAGAGGACTCGCGATGTTATTGTGTTGCATGAACCTTCTTTGTTTAATTATCATGTCAGGCACGGATATTTTGTCATGCCAGAGGATATAATCACTTACCGAAATGAGTTGGCCGAGGCGGAGGCTGAAGCCCAGGCGTGGGACGCCCAAGTGCCTCAGCCCAACTACTTCCCAGGACCAGATGGCTACTTCCAATGGTGATCACCAAGCTAGGCCAAAAGCCTAAACTTTGGGGAGTACGTATTTCTCACCGACATAGTATTCATGTTCACACACTTCATATCAATTGTCGTTGTTCATCCTCTTTCATTGTATATCCATGTAAGTTTTATTTTCCCGCTTTCTTCTTGTGTGTTTGAAAAACTTTGAAAATCCAAAAATATTCCTCACTTCTTTTCGGTTTTTCTTTCTTGTTTAATTAGTTGTAGTATTAAAAGAAAACCCAAAAGATTTCCTTTGCATGTTGGGAGCTTTCTGATAACCCACAAGTATAGGGGATCGCAACAGTTTTCGAGGGTAGAGTATTCAACCCAAATTTATAGATTCGACACAAGAGGGGCCAAAGAATATTTGAGAGTATTAGCAGTTGAGTTGTCAATTCAACCACACATGGAGATTAAATATCTGCAGCAAAGTAATCAGTAGCACAGTAGTATGATAGTTTGATAGAAGTAATAGCAGTAACAGTAACGATAGCAGTGATAGCAATAGTTTTTGTAGCAAGTGGAACATTAACAGCAACAATAGTAACTTAGCAAGAACAATATGTGGAAAACTAGTAGGCACTGGATCGGTGAACTCGTTGGATGATATTCATCATATAACAGTCATAACCTAGGGCGACACAAAACTAGCTCCAGTTCATAAATGTAATGTAGGCATGTATTCCGTAAATAGTCATACGTGCTTATGGAAAAGAACTTGCATGACATCTTTTGTCCTACCCTCCTGTGGCAGCGGGGTCCATAAGGAAACTAAGGGATATTAAGGCCTCCTTTTAATAGATAACCGGAACAAAGCATTAACACACGGTGAATACATGAACTCCTCAAAGTACGGTCATCACCGGAAAGTATCCCGACTATTGTCACTCCGGGGTTTACGGATCATAACACGTAATAGGTGCGTATGACTAGCAAGATCGGATCAATAACATATATATAATGGTGATAACATAAACGGTTCAGATCTGAAATCATGGCACTCGGGCCCTAGTGACAAGCATTAAGCATGGCAAACTCATAGCAACATCAACCTCAGAACATAGTGGATACTAGGGATCAAGCCCTAACAAAACTAACTCGATTACATGATGAATCTCGTCCAACTCCTCACCGACCAGCAAGCCTACGAAGGAATTACTCACTCCTGGTGGGGAGCATCATGGAATTGGCGATGGAGAAGGGTTGATGATGACGAAGACCGAAGATTCCCCTGTCCGGAGCCCCAAACGGGCTCCAGATCTGGCCTCCCAATGAAGAATAGGAGGTGGCGGCGGCTCCGTATCGTAAAACGCGATGAAACTTTCTCTCTGATTTTTTTCTCCAAAAATAGAATTTTATAGCGTCAGAATTAGGGTCAGTGGGGCCCCGAGGTGGGCACAACCCACCAGGGCGCGCCTGGGGGCAGGCGCGCCCTGGTGTATCGTGCCCAGGCAGGGCTCCCCCTCCGGTGGTTCTTGGCTCCAGTATTTTTTATTTATTGTAAAATAAATCTCCAAAAAGTTTCGTCCAGTTCCAAGAACTTTTATTTCTGCACAAAAACAACACCATGGCAGTTCTGCTGAAAACAGCGTCAGTCCGGGTTAGTTTCATTCAAATCATGCAAATTAGAGTCCAAAACAAGGGCAAAAGTGTGAGGAAAAGTAGATACGACAGAGACGTATCACTTTCCCGTATAAATAGTTTTTCTTTCGTTTATTTGCTTTCTTCGAAAAAACCAAAAACTCCAAAAACATTTCAGTGTGTTTCTCTGAATTTCTTTTATTTTTGCCGAGTAAGTGAAAGGAGAAGACTACGATGAAAATGTTGAGTGGCTCTTATATGCATTAATGTTGATCTAACGAAGAGCCAATATTACCTTGTCTTTTCCTTTGTACAAATAGTTTCGCAGATTCCAGCTTAGTCCATGACACACTTGTACTATTATTATTAGGGATTTTTATTTCTGTGCCCCTGGTTCCTTAGTTGTACTCATTCATCCCCACGCTCTTAACTTTTTCTCACTTTTCCCCACTCCCTTGCCCGAAACCCTCAGAACAGGTCAGAACGGACGTTGCCGTCGGGTCAATGGCTTGACCGTTAACTCTGACGAGTGGGGCCGCGCTGGACTGTGTCGCCTGTTGGTCCTGACAAGTGGGGCCGCGTTGGGCGGTGTCGCTGTTCGACCGTTGGGCCGTGGTTTCATTGGGCCGTCCCTTGCATTAAACGCCTGCGCGCGCCGCCACGACAGAAGTCTGCTATGCATGCACCTAGCAAGCCTGCCTGCATGGGTCGAGGCGCGCCGCCACGATGCGCCGACCGAGCCTGCATGCGCCGATGCGTGCCGCCACGATGCACTGACCGAGCCGCTTTCGTGTACGCCAGCCGCCACGGATGCAGCGACGGTCGCTCCCGCTGGTTCCTCTCTTCTCGCACGCTTGTCTCCTCGATTTAGAGCATCGTTTTTCTACGATCAGTTTCAGCCTTTTTGATCCACTCGCATCTGCACCCGTTTTGCTACGACAAATAAATTGAACAATATGTTTTATATTTTTGTGGCTGCATGCACTAGCTAGGTGGCTACATATTTGTGGCTTGTGTAAAAAAAAGAGAAGGGTTCGTTGTGGCTGCATGCACTAGGTGGTTACTAACAAAGCGAGCTCTCTAAGAAAACAATCAACAAATATGTAGATAGGGCCAACAAGCCCATAGCATGATCACATAGTTCAAACTAGCAAGAACTTAATAATAGAATAGATAGAAAACTTAATAATAGAACTTAATAAAAGGGCCAACAAGCCCATAGTATCTCCAACATAGTTCAATTTCAACTTAATTAACATAACATAGATTCAAAAAAGAAAAGAAAAATAGATAGAGGGTTTAGAACCCTAGCCGCCGCCTTCTCCACCTTGCTCCTCCTCCGGGCGCCCTTCACTGCTCCTCCGGGGCGTTGTCGATGGGGTACGGAAGAGTGTGCATGCGCGACGTGGTGGGGAAGATGTTGGTGTACTCCGTATACCTGTTGTGGGTGGTGAAAGCGATGAACTCACAGCCACACCAAAACACCCGGCCGAGGAGGTAGAAGGCGTCGAATGTGTTGGTGAAGTGGGAAAGGAGAGCAACCACCACCCCGTTTTGGATGACCTCCTCGACGCGGAACATCGTTGGAGATCCCCGTGGGAGGTGGCGGTAGCCGGCCGCGAGGAAGAACTCGGTGAAGTTCCTTGCGGTCCTCCACCTTGATATCGCCCACACACGTAGTGTGCGCACAACGTACACGCCGGTAGGGTGGAGCCTCTCCGGCACGGTGGGTGGGAAGCGGTAGGTTGGTCCGGTGTACTGCATGGCTGAGGGATGTGCAGAAGAAGGAGAAGGGGTCGAAGAGCAAGAAGGGCAGATGGCAGAGGATGGGAGATGGATGAGGGATGGCAGAGGCAGAGGGTGGCTTAAATAGCCGTAGTGCTACGTGTTATTTCGCCGTGGCAATAATGGGGTCAAATGTGAAGTGGCCCATTTTCACACCCACCGCGGCGTCGGGAGTGTACACGCGTGGGAAACTGTGGTTTGAAAAGAAGAAGAAAAAGAAGCTAATTACACGCGTGGGAATCCGTGGGCATATATATTATATGAACAAAAAGAGACAATTTTTCAATAGTTTGTGGCCATTTTGCATGATAAAAATAACTTTGGCCCTTATAAATTTGGTCATTTTGCATTTGTATTGAACGATGCAAA
This sequence comes from Elymus sibiricus, assembly GCA_039707655.1. NCBI lineage: Eukaryota > Viridiplantae > Streptophyta > Magnoliopsida > Poales > Poaceae > Elymus > Elymus sibiricus. The sequence continues at coordinate 443,384,166 of CM077671.1, forward strand.
AAAAACAGAGCCAGCATGTTCACTAAAAACAGAGCAAACGATGCAAAAAAATGACGCAATTCGACGGCCCAACCAGAGCTTGGTTTCCTTTTGGGCCCAATAACTACGTTTTTTTTCGCGGAGTTAATGGTGGGCGAGCAGCCGAGCACAACCAATAGGATCGCCTCTCGCGGATCTCCCCACGATCCAACGATGCGGAGCCGTCCATATGATCGGACGGCTGACGTTCGGAGCTAGGGTTAGGAGGGGTTTAGAGGGGTTTTGAGCTGGTCAACGGGGTTTCCAAGGCTTTGACTGAGCATAACTAATTTAAAAAAAATCGAAAAATATGAAACCTTCGCCGTTCGTCGTTTTATAAGACACACTAACTAGGAAAAATACTAAACTTGGTATACGGACATTTTCAAAAAACAAACCTAGCTGGCACGATCGAGGTCAAATGAGCACCATTAATTTAAAAAAAATCAAACAAATATAAAAACCTGCACACAATGTTGTCTTATGTGACATGTTACCAACCAAAAATCATAAAATTGGTCTATGGTCATTTTCATGAAAAAACCTTCACACATATGAGCTATCACGTACAACATTTCATAGAGTTCAAGGAGAGGAGGTACGGTTACCTTCTGTTTTTGAAAAATTTAAAAAAATCAAAAAAATCACCAAAGCTTTATTTCAAAGTGAATAAGAAGGATCTGAACTTAGTTTTCCATTTTCATATTTTAAATGTGTTTTTAATAGTTTTTATATTAAAGCATATTTTTTCAAAAGAAATGTTAAAATATGAAGATTAAATCAAAAAATAGTGAGACTTCGAATCTACACTATATAGATTGAATAGGTGTTAATAAAAAACATTTGGCTCATTTAGAGTAGGTCCAAAAAAACTTGATTACAAATGGGGCTGTTTACCCTAGCCTGGGAGCTCATTTGGAGCACATTTCTCAAATTCAAATTTCTTTGACCTCCTCTAAATCACCTCAATTTTTGTTTTGCATTTTTTTGAAAAATATACTGTCCTGTCGAATGTTGTTTTTTGCTCTGTTATTGGAATATTTGATAAAATGATGGACTATATAGATAGCCATACCATCATAGCATGTGTGATCATTGCAGCACCTAAACTCAGAAAATAAACACTCAAACAAATCATAGCAGAAAAATTTAAAAACACACAAATACCCAATATAGATAGCCATACCATCATAGTACCATACCATCCATAGATAGTTCACACACAAAGTTCACCAAACAACCAAAAGTAAGTAAAACACATCATCACATCATCACATCACTTGGGAAGGGGAGTCAGGACTTTCGCGAGGGCACCATGCTGCCCCCTGATCTTGTAGTCCTCGCCGTGGATGGCTACATCTTCTGCAGGAGCTAGAAGGTGAGCGAAGCGGCTGGACTTTGGCTTTGGCTTGGTGGTGCAGTAGGGGCAGCGCCAAGTGTTGGTCTTGCTTTTGTAGTAGTAACCATCTCCCTTGGCCCTGATCTTCTCCTCTTCCTTCGTTTTGAAGGACGCGAAGTTGCCGTCGTCCACATCCACATCTTTTCCAGAGACATACTGCACACACGAATGAATTACAGTAATACATTATAGATTCATATACACCATGTCAAAGGAACTAAATGAACAATCTAAATTTCAAGTAGGCTTACCTCATACTCTTCGTCGTCACTATACCCTGGATCGTACGGGTCCTTGAACCCAGTAAGGTCTAGCTTCCTCTTTTTCCCCCAACCATCATCCTCCTGAATATACAATTACATCCATCACTAGTAAATACAGAAGCCAATTGAAAATTTAGATATGCACACATGACACATTGATCATAGGGCTAATATACTATGATCCTATTTGTATTTTCCATTGTCATGCACACACATTGAACAACAGAGCTAATATAACTACATATTGTGGACAATTTTATATACTAATGAATCAAATAACTTCTTAATCAATGGATTCCATTTGGGCATATGACATTCAAAACCCCAATCTGCGTAGCATTCAAAAACAAATCTAATAGGGACCCAATCTAATAAGCATACATGTCTGTAGCATTAAAAACCCCAATCTGTGTAGCATTAAAAACAAAATCTAATAAGCATACATCTGTGTAGCATTGAAGCACAGAGATCCCTATCTCTCATACAGATATATCTAGCATTTTTGCAAAGAATGTAATCCAAAAAACCCTAGTACAAAAACCCCAATCCCTCCCATACAGAAAACCCCGGCCCATCCGTCAAACCAACTACTCTAACCATCTGTACTACCGTACGAATCACAATCTAACCAATGCAACTAACTCTACAAGCTAAATATTGGAACTAACAAGCAAGTGCAAATACCTCCTGCTCATGCCATTCTTAAATAGTTAGGAGTGAATAATGATTTATCTTATGTGTCAACATGCATTAAAATGACCGTGATGTGGTATGGCAGTATGGTATCCTCCTCTGAGTAATTCGAGCGGCTTGACTTGGCACATGTGCAAATATGTAGTTGATTCAAATCCAATGTAGCCTTCATGATATTTATGTTCAGAGTGTTTATATCCTACTCATGCTAATGTTCAATGTTAACTATTCGCAATGCATGATTATGACCGTTTTCGCTCTCTAGTTGGTCGCTTCTCAATCTAGTGCTAGCCTTCACCTGTACTAAGCGGGAATGCTGCTTGTGCATCCAAAATCCTTAAACCCAAATTGTTCCACACGAGTCCACCATAACTACCTATATACGGTATTACCCTGCCATTCCAAGTAAATTTGCATCTGCCACCTATAAACATTCAAATAAACATCCGTTTTGTGTGACTGTACCGCTCATGGAGTGACGGAGCGGTCAGTATCTTCCATGCTAAGCGGGTTATTCTCAAGATGGACGTTTATTCGCCTGTCATTGCATGAGAGAGGCTGGTAAAAAGGATGCCCAGTCCTGCATAATCAAAAATAATTAAACAAAACTCCTGGGACAGTTGATATGTTGGCAGGCACCCGTGGATTCGGTCAACCATGGTTTGTGTATGTATGTTGGATGGGAGTAAACTTTACAATTCCACATGGGAACCGCCAATAATGTGCTTAACATGGAAGATATTGAAAACTCAGTCGTGACGTTGACAGGAAAAGCACACCACCCAAAATTATAATTTCATCTCAGTTTTAAAGTTTGAGCTCTGGCACCTCTGCAAATCAATGCTTCTCTCTGCGAAGGGCCTTTCTATTTACTTTCATGTTATTTTATTTTTATTCTTGAGTCATCATCTTCTTACTAAAGCACTAGACCTGAGAGCACTATTGTCATTCTTATGCATTGAGTCTAGTTAATGTTGGATGTGAGCATGACTGGATCTCTTCTACCCTGAATTACAATGTTTAGTCGCTGCTTGAACCTCAGAGGTGCTATGCATTTATGTTTTGCGATCACAAAAAGGGCTAGCGAGATAGCAAATCATCATATTATATCATGATTATTTTGAAAAATTGTTGGCATGTGAGATATTTTATTATTGCTCGCTAGTTGGTTATGTTACTGTCATGAGTGAATATAATAGCTAAGTGTTATCGTTGATATGGTTATTTATGATCTATGTTGAAAACCTGAACACTAGCTATATATATATATATATATATATATATATATATATATATATATATATATATATATATATATATAACCGAGAGAGTTTGTAAAAGTTTTCTTTATCACTTTCAGTTTATCAACTGAATTACTTTAGGACAAGCAATGAGTTAAGCTTGGGGGGGTTGATACGTCTCAAACGTATCTACTTTTCCAAACACTTTTGCTCTTGTTTTGGACTCTAATTTGCATGATTTGAATGAAACTAACCCGGACTTAAGCTGTTTTCAGCAGAACTGCCATGGTGTTATTTTTGTGCAGAAATAAAAGTTCTCGGAATTGGACGAAACTTTTTGTGGATTTTTTCTGGAAAATATGAAGAATTATGGAGCGAAGACCCACCAGAGGGGGCCACCTGTTAGTGCCAAGCTAACAGGGCACACCCACCCCCTGGGCATGCTTTGTTAGCTTGGGGCCACCTCATGGCTCCCCCGAACATAATACCAGTCCTATAAATTCACAATAATGGATAAAAAATAAAAGAGAAGTTTTCATCGCGTTTCACGAGATGAAGCCGCCGCCACCTCATGTTATTCCTCGGGAGGACTGATTTGGAGTCCGTTTGGGGCTCCGGAGAGGGGGATTCGTCGCCATCATCGTAACCAGCCCTTCTTCATCAACATCCCCATGATGCTCACCACCGGGAGTGAGTAATTCTTTTGTAGGCATGCTGGACGGTGATGGGATTGGATGAGATTGATCATGTAATCGAGTTATTTTGATAGGTCTTGATCCCTAGTATCCACTATGTTCTGAGATTGATGTTGCTATGACTTTGCTATGCTTAATGCTTGTCACTAGGGCCTGAGTGCCATGATTTCAGATCTGAACCTATTATGTTTTCATAAATATGAGAGTGTTTTGGATCCTATCTTGCAAGTTGCATGCACCTATTACGTGTCATGATCCGCATACTCCAAGGTGACAATAATTGGGATTCTTTCCGGTGATTGCCGTAGTTTGAGGAGTTCATGTATTCACCATGTGTTAATTCTTTGTTCCGGTTCTCTATTAAAAGGAGGCCTTAATATCCCTTAGATTTCCTTATGGACCCCGCTGCCACGGGAGGGTAGGACAAAAGATGTCATACAAGTTCTTATTGCAAGCACGTATGACTATATACGGAACACATGCCTACATTATATTGATGAATTGGAGCTAGTTCTGTGTCGCTCTAGTATGTAACTGTTACATGATTGATGTCATCTATCATTATTCATCACCGATCCATGTGCCTATGCTTTTCATATACTGAATCTTGCTAAGTTACTATTGCTGCTACTGTTACAATCACTACAAATCTGCTGCTATTACTGTTACTGTTACTGTTACTAATGATGTTCTGCTTTGCTACTAAACTTTTGCTACAGAGGATATCCTAAGTGTGGCCGAATTGACAACTCAGCTGCTAAGACCAATAAATAGTCTTTGGCTCCCCTTGTGTTGAACCAACAAATGTAGGTAAAATACTTCCCTCGAAGACTGTTGTGATCCCCTATATTTGTGGGTTATTAGTCCGCGGACGCCAACATGGCGCGGCGTGCCCGCCATGCGAGGCAGCTGGCGTGGGAGGCGGCGTAGGCCCTCGCGACGGTGGAAGTTGGAGAGGCTGAGTCACACTCTCCGGCGCCCCGTAGGGTGCACCAGTGCGGGCGCCGCAACCGTGTCGTGGTGGACGTCGGCTCCTCCTAGGAAGGATTCGTCATCGACCTCACATCCACCGGCATCGTCCGGGTTACGTGCTCCGACGAGGAAGAGTAGGGCATGGGAGATGGTGGGAGATCGAGTCCCATGAGCCAGTTAGTGTCCCATGTCCTACTCTACCTCGCCGGCGACCGTACCGACGCTACGAGGGGCGCAACCAGCCGCCGGACATGGGCGCGGCGGAGCCGGACGAGCTCCGCTTAGTATTAAGTTTTTATGTTGCATGTCATAATATGGATTTGAGGTATTCAGATGTAGAATCCATTATTTGAGGCATGTCCGGTAAGTGCCCGCGGACGCGTTCGCGGGCGTTTGACGGACCGGATTTGCAAGTTCTGGCTGTATATGCTCTAATCTACACAATGTGTCACTATTTTTTGTTGTGGGCAAGATGACAGGCAAAATTTACGGAGCCCCTGTCGAGGCGACGGAGAGGCGATTCCCGATCGCGAGAGAAGCGACCTTGCCGGCGGCAAGATCTCGGGATCGGAGCGAGGGCCGGCCGGCCAAAGAGGGAGAAGAGGCACTACCTAAGGTAGGAGACCCAGTGGGCCTGCGGGAAGCATGGCTCAGGACGAGGAAGGCTATCAAGCATATGGCCAGCGAACGAAAGGCGACCACCAGGAATCAGAGGGATACAGATAGCGGTACTCAGAATCAAGCCGGTGATGCGATGAGGAAAATCAGGGATAAGATGCAGGCAATGAGAGAGGATTTGAGAGAGGGGCTAGGCGGGAAAAATCGCAATCGGGGACGCATGGAGATCGGCTTCCTTTCGTCGGAGGATCCGCCGGACAAGCGAGGAGGATTACCAGATCCCGGTGAGAAAGAAATAAATCGCTCGGTGTTAGCAGAATTAGTGCCAGCAGAGGCGATCCCGGTGATGGAGGATCTGAAATCCCTTGTGATGAGCTTAAAAGAGCCAGTGCCGAGAGAGCCAAAGCCTCATCTCTACACACAGCCAGATCCCATTGCACACCCACAACCAATGGCGAACCAGGACGCCCAGAAGAACAAGAGTGCCATGGCGGAGGGAGACAACGCATCGAGCTCCGGCGACGGCAGGAATATCTCCAGGGTACTCCTCCGCGGGGAGTCCTCCCGTGGCCAGACTGGGAGGGCCAACTTGAGGAGGCTGTGCGCCGGCGGCGACGTCGTTGCCCCAAGGTTCCCAATTAATCTGGGGGTGTGGGGTGATGATGTGGTCGAGCTGGACCTAACAAGGGAGCGTGCTGCCATGAGCACTCGGTGGATTGCTGTGGGGCTCTTCTTCTCGCCCCTGCCCTACAGCAACGAGGGCCTCTTCGGCGAGCTCAAGAGCAAATGGGGCATGCGTGGTCACCTCAACTACACACCCCTCAAGAACAACCATTTCCTCTTGGAGTTCGAGCGGGAGGGAGATCGCAGGTTCATCCTCAACAATGGTCCTTGGACCCACAAGGGAGACGCCTTCCTGATGGTGGCGGTGGATGGCAGCGCTAGGCCGGGGGATGTGGAGGTTGCCCATATGCCAATATGGGTACGCATCCATGACGTCCCTCCGATCATGCTCGATGAAGGGGTGGCCTGGAAGCTTGGCACTAAGCTTGGGGAGGTGCTGAAGGTAGACACTAACATCCATGGTAAGCTGTGGGGTGACTTTATAAGAGTCCGGGTCTCGCCCCCGCGTCGTCCCCTAGGGGCGACACGAGCGGATCCAGATCCCGCCGCCGCTGGGCCCTCCCCTCCCCGCTCCTCCACCTCGCCGCCGCCGGTCGTTCCCGTCGGGCAAAGCCCCGTGCTGGGTGGTGGCGGCGGGGCAACCCTTGCTCCTCTCCTCTCCTTCCCTACCTCCCTCCTCCTCGTCCCTATGTCCCCGTCGCCGCTGCCGGTTGGGGCTCCTCTTTCGCGCCGTCCTGGAGGTCGTCCCGGTGCTTGGAGGGTGCGGACGTGCGACGGTGCCGCCCCTCCCCATGGCCTATTGGAGTGCCATTCCCGAGCCACTCGTGCCCAGATCTGGGGCCGGCGGGGTTCGTCGGATTTGGTGGTGGCTGCAGCCTGCGGGACTGGGTCTCAACCTTCCTCGTGAGGTGGTCACGGCTGGGGTGACGGTGGTCGCCTCGTCCGGCCTCGGGCCGGAGGCTTGATGCCCGAGGTGGCCGCTTTCTGCCCAGATCCAGGGCAGGGTCAATCCGGGGAGCCAGAGGGGCTACATGACCAGGGGGGTCGTGGTGGCCGTCTTCTGCCCGTGGGATGGTGCTCCCGTTGCCGGCTGGTGTCCCGTGCCTCTTCCCGTTGGCGGCTGGTGGGGGATGCCAGTGAGGGCCATGGTGGGTCTTCTCCGATGGCGATATCCGTGTTGACCGGCGGTGGTGACCGGGCTAGGGTTCTCTTGGACGCCGGGGCGGCGGCCCCGGGTGGTGGACCGTCATTTTGGCTTCAGCAGGCATCTTGGCGGCGGTGATGGATGCATTTTTTGGTCGTGTGGGCGGAAAAGGATGTAGCTTTGGTGGATCCTGGATTCGGTGGTGCATTGGCAGTGGCGAGTCCCAGATTGTGCTCTGGTGGTCCGGTTTGATGGTGGCATGTCCACCCTCGTGGTGGGCAGGTGCTCGGGTTCCCTCGGTGTGGCGCAATGGAGTGGTTCCGGGCGAAAGCTCTGTGCTACGGCACCGGCGACGGCGAAACCTGTGGGTGTCGTTTCCCTCTTGGGGGCGTCGCTGTGATCCATCCTCTAGGCCAGGGCTCAGGGTGAAAACTCTTGACTGTGGTTTCGGTCTCGGCGGCGGCGACATGTTGTGCTGTTTCTCTCCTGGGAGCGTCGTCGTGGAGCCCAGGTTGTCTCCGATGTGCCGCGCCGTCATCGACGGGCATTTTCAGATCCTGACTTGGAGCTCCCTCGGCTCTGGCATGGGTGGATTCACTGGCCTCCTATTCTTCTACACGGGTCCTCGTTGGTTCCACTCGCGATCCTCGTTTTCCGCAGGCAGGCTCGGGCACCACGATCCGGAGCGGGAGGACAGGGGGTTCTCTTCGGCGGCAAGACGGCATGAGCGGCGAAACGAGGTCCGGCGGTTTCTCTTGGCGGCGAGTCTCCTTCCTTGTTGGTAGTCTAGGTTGCTCTAGGGTAGGGTGTGGACACTCCTGTATTCTTGTCTTTTTCTTTGATCTGCTTTGTAAAAGGGTCTCCTCATCACCATGTATCGGTTTGGCTGAGTTGCTTTATATATAAAGCGGGGCGGAAGCCTTTTTCGGTAAATCATGATGTAGATGAGCCTCTTCGTAGCAAAATTACATCCCATGATAAGCCTAGAAATGAATTGTTCTTTTTAGAGGTGAAGTATGAGAGAGTGCCTAGGTTCTGTGGATATTGTGGATTTATCGGGCATGGCCAACGCGATTGTAAGTTGCCGGTGGACCTCCAAGAGATGAGGTACACGGCAACAATGCGCGCCTCCCCGTTTAAAAAGAGCAACAGTAGGGGTGGTTATGTCGGCCCGGTAGCGAGTAGTTCACGTCGTCTCCTCAACTTTGGGAAAGAGGTGAATCGAGAGGGAAACTCCAGCTGGGCCAAGACAGAACAGGAATTGATACCCGAGGAGGTCCTGGTGAACCCACTGGTGCAGGCCGCTATCGCTGCTGTCAGTGCGCTGAAGGTGTCGGATGTTAGAAGCCCTCCAAACAAACCGGTACCCCAAGATGCATCCACTCCAAATGCTGCTGCTGGGGGCGATGCCGGCGTGGCAGCGATGGCCAAGATGGCTAGGCCCACTGGTGCTGATGTTCAGAAGGAGTTGCAACCTGAAGGAAATGATGGACGGGGAGAGGACAAAACTGAAGTGTCATTTGCAGCTGATGACCCGGAGTTCCCACCTGGGTTTGGGCCGGTCTCCTGCTACACCCATATGAGGCCGGGTGCTGGAGCTATTGGTGCTAAAGGGGCTGAAACTGAAGTCCCAAAGAAAAGGAACCTGAAGACCGACAGGGGCAACAAGACTGTTTCTGAGCAGGTCACCTCCGTGCTGAGTAAAAGAGGAGAGCGTGAGGAAGGGGACACAAAGGGCACAGAGACAAACGAAGCTGCAGGTGAGAACTCGGAGCAGAACAAGAAAGTTTGTGGTGTTGGAAAGGTAGAGGAGGATGGCAATGGGAAGGAGGACAAGCAGGAAGCTACCGGGTCAGGGGCTCCCGGTCCACTGGTGGGTGCTAGGGTTGGCGCCCACCAAGAGCCATGACGGTGCTAGCTTGGAACTATCGAGGCCTCGGGCAAGCTCGCACAGTTCAAGAACTCGTGTGCCTCGTGCACACGTACAAGCCCAAGCTCGTCTTCCTCTCTGAAACGCGGCAGAATAATAAGTATGTTAAGAATCTCAAATGGAGGCTAGGCCTTCGTCACTATATCCTGCAACCCGACATCGGCAAAGGTGTTGGCATTGCCCTAATTTATGATGATAGTGTGGAAATAAAGAAGATTGCTGCGGGGGCGAGATATACTGATGTGTTGAGCCGACTAAACCCCAATGGCCTCCAATGGCGGGGTACCTTTGTCTATGGCGGACCGAAAGCTCAAGACCGACATCATATGTGGACTTTGTTGAGGAGAATCAAGGATATGAGCAGTCTCCCTTGGCTAATGATGGGTGATTTCAATGAGACTATGTGGCAAGGAGAGCACTTCTCAGCTTCGAAAAGATCTGAAAATAATATGGAAAATTTCCGCAAGGTTCTCTCGGACTGTAACCTTTTTGACTTGGGTTTTAAAGGGCCGGGATGGACTTACAATAATAAACAGGGGGGGAGGAACAACGTACGGGCTCGGCTAGACAGATTTGTGGCTTCCCCGAAGTGGTCGGAGCACTTTACAAATGCATCGGTCAAACACATATGTTCGTCAAGATCAGATCACCTTCCCATCCTTCTCCGGGTGGGGAGCATAAAAGAGTGGAGACCGGTTGGAGAGAAAAGAAAAAGCATTTTCAGATATGAGCAGATGTGGGCGAGGGTAGAAAATCTGAAGAATACCATAGACGATAATTGGCGAAAAAATGGTCCTGCTGCAGACCTACAGGAAGTAAGTGCAAAACTTCAGCATATGCAGTCGGTGTTATGTGGCTGGGCTTAAAGAGATTTTGGTTCAGTTATCAAAAAGATGGCAGAAATCCGAAAGAAGCTGAGGAGAATATGGAACTTAACTCCCACAGATCGGCTGAAACAAGAAGAAAACAGATTGGCAAGTGAGCTGGACGAAATGCTTCTGAGAGAGGAGCTTATGTGGAGGCAAAGGTCACGTGCTACATACATTAGAGAGGGGGACAAAAATACCAAATGGTTTCAGCAGAAAGCAACCTGGAGAAAGAGGAAAACTACCATAATGAAATTGAAAGATGAAAATGGGGCCTGGGTAGAGGATGATAGCAGCTTACATGAGATGACAAATGCTTTCTTTAAGTATTTGTATGAAGCAGAGGAGGGAGTCGATCCAAGTGAAATTCTGGACCTCGTCGCCGAGCGAGTGAGCAATAACATGAACGAACAGCTGACAAAGCCGTTCACTGTCATGGAAATCAACGATGCATTGTTCCAAATTGGTCCTCTAAAAGCCCCAGGCCCCGATGGATTTCCAGCACGGTTTTTTCAAAGAAACTGGGAGGTCTTAAAAGAGGATGTAGTGAATGGTGTTCGGGATTTTTTTGAAAAAAGTGCGCTTCCAGAGTGAATTAATGATACGGTGATAGTCCTCATTCCCAAAGGAAATGACTCGCAGTCCCTAAAGGATTACAGACCGATAAGCTTATGTAACGTCATCTACAAAGTGATCTCCAAATGCCTGGTTAACCGTCTGCGTCCCCTGCTTGATGAGATCATTTCGGAGACCCAAAGTGCGTTTATACCGGGAAGAATGATCACGGATAATGCCATCATCGCATTTGAATGTTTTCATAAGATCCAACACTGCAAAAAAGCTAGAGACAACTAATGTGCGTACAAATTGGACCTCGCAAAGGCTTATGACAGAGTTGACTGGAGGTTCTTGGAAGGAGTGTTGCGGAAATTTGGTTTTTGCAGCAAGTGGACCGGATGGGTGATGAAGTGTGTGTGGTCGGTAAGGTGCAATGGAGAACTACTCGAGTCTTTCGTACCGTCTCGTGGTTTGAGGCAAGGGGACCCTCTCAGCCCATATCTTTTCCTGTTCATTGCGGACGGACTAGTTCACCTTTTGAGGAAGGAAATGGCAATGAACAACCTGACCCCTATTAAAATTGCCAGAAACAGCCCAGGTATCTCGAACCTTTTGTTTGCAGATGATAGTTTGATATTTTTCAAGGCCGTCCCAGAGCAAGCTTAAACTATAAAGAGAGTTCTTCACACTTTCTAGAAATGCACGGGTCAGCTACTTAGTGCAAGCAAATGCTCTCTCCTATTCAGTGAAGTGTGCCCAGTGGAAATTAAAACCATCCTTGGTGTGACATAGGATACCTTTGAGAGCAAGTATCTAGGTTTGCCTACCCCGGAGGGAAGAATGAAGGACGAACAATTCCAGCCAATCATGGATCGATTCCGGAAAAGATGCAACGATTGGTCAGAGAAATTTATGTCTTATGCAGCTAAGGAGGTACATGTTAAATCCATGGTTCAAGCACTCCCAACCTTCATGATGAGTGTATTTATGCTCTCTAAAGGCTTTTGCGAGAAGTATGAAAGATTGATCGGGGACTTCTGGTGGGGTGACGAGGACAGGCACCGAAAGGTACATTGGATGTCATGGGAAGGGATGACAAAGCCAAAAAAGGCAGGAGGTATTGGTTTCAAAGATATGCACTTTTTTAACCAAGCATTATTGGCCAAACAAGGATGGAGACTCATTCAATATCCAGACAGCCTATGTGCGAGGGTTCTAAAATCCAAATATTCCCAATGGCAAGCTCTTGGACACCGTATTCGCCTCGGATGCGTCTCCCGTGTGGAGATCCATTGAGTTTGGGTTGGATCTCTTAAAGAAGGGCCTTATCTGGAGAGTGGGAAACGGAAAGAACATACAAATACAAAGGGACCAGTGGATTCCAAGAAGGGAGGGACTGAAGACGGCCGCGTTCATTCGAAGGTCGCGGCTCCGATGGGTTAACCAGCTCATGCATCCTGATCGAAGGGAGTGGAACGTGGAATTAATTAGGCAACTTTTCTATCCTTTCGATGCCAATGAAATTTGCAAGTTGAACATCCCAGTTTCGGATGTGGAGGACCGCATTGCATGGCACTATGAGAAGAATGGAGTCTTTTCTGTAAGAAGCGCTTATAAACTTGCTGCAAACAACCTTCCTCAATTGGCTCACAACCCGTCGAGTTCGTCCAGAGAACCAAATGACAGGAGCATTTGGGATCTCATCTCGAAGGCGAAAGTACCTGGTAAGGTGCGGATTTTCGGGTGGAGGGTGGCTACTAATACCCTTACCACTAAGAAAAGCAAGTGGAAAAGAACAATTGAACTGGACGCCACCTGCAGTATTTGTGTGAATGGTATTGAAGATGAACATCATGCGGTCGTTATGTGCACTAAAAGCAGGGCACTTAGAGCTGCCATGCGTGAGGTGTGGAATTTGCCTGCGGAAAACAAGTTTTGGTATACAGGAGATGATTGGCTCCAAACTATGCTGGACACAGAGAGTGAGGAGGGCCGAGCAAAAATCCTGATGATCCTCTGGCGGAGCTGGCACCTCAGGGAAGACTGTCTACGTTATAATGGCAGAGAGACAATCAGCAACTCACTGCAATTTCTGAAGAAGTATGAGGAGGATCTAAGAAGAGCAGGGGTTTCTGATGAGTGCAATGGTGGGAAGGAATCTGTATCAGTAGAGAGACACAACGACCGTGATACTGAAAGTCCTGGAGACCATTGGTTGGCGCCAACACGAGGTGTTGTTAAAATCAATACTGATGTTGCTTTCCTGGCTGAAACGGGAGAGAGCGCAGCAGGAGCCGTTGGACGGGATTTCAGAGGAAGTGTTATCGTTGCCGTATGCAAAAAAATGCCGCGCTGCCACAGCGCTGAGGAGGCCGAAGCCCACGCTGCCCTTGTTGGCCTGGAGGCTATTGCCGAAGTGTTTACTGGACAGGTAGTACTTGAGATGCATAATCAAACCATTGCTAATGAACTAGCGGCTCAGACCATGGCAGGCTTCTCTGAATGCAGTATTCAACATGTTAAGCAAAGGAGCAATCGGCTGGCTCACGGCCTTGCTGCTTTAGGAGCTCGGGAGAGCAGGTGGTGATCGCTAATGTTCCGAGTAGTCTTCAGCCACCCTCCACCCCCCCCCCCCCCCCCCCCCCCCCCAATTTTGTTGTGGGCATAAGCAGTATATTTTTTAGAGAAAATATATGTAGATCACGATTACACTTTTTTTACGCATCATTTTGTCAAATGCTTAGACAAGTTATTGTTTTTAAAATATAAAACGAGAGCAACCGTAATATTTTTTGCAATATTTTTTGTTTTTCAACACCTATTTATGCATCTGTTTATCATGTTTTTCGCAGCAACGAGTGGGGTATCATCTAGTTAATATCAAGTAGATACCAATTACATCCGACCGATGATGCTTTTGTTCTCACACACTAGCATGCACTAGCATATCCTTCAACAAGCCTCTTTTCCTCAATGAAAGCTCACGTGGATCTCAACGTGTTAACTATCCGCCACCGGCGCTACTCTTATATACATGGATCACAGGGGAGGGTAACCGAATCGGCTCCCCCGATCACCTTTTTCTTCTGACAATCGAGTTCGATTTGGTTAGTTTTTTTACTCGATATTTGCAGCGGGGACTAGCAAAGCCATGGGCTTAAGCTCCGATGGCAGCAGAATGTGTTGAACGGGCCAAGCCCAAAATAATTAGGTACAAGACCGTAATTATGTATACGACTAGTAAGCATGTACGTGCAACGCACGACTGCTTAGCAGGTTATTTTATATCCTAACTAAGCTTTTTGGCACCAGCGTTTTCAAGCATGGAGCGATATTTATTTTTCCTAGCTGCATCTGATATATGGAGGATGGGCACGACAAAAAATCAAACCAAGAAAACCAACATAAAAAGAAGTCTTACAAGGATACAAACATAAACTTCACAAGATAGCGAAGGCAGCTGGAGGCGAGGTGTAAGGATACAAATACATGGAATTCAGGGGCTAGTCCAATTAATTAATTGGGACAAACGCTGGGCAATGATGCTTATTGTAGATCTTTTATATGATGAAGGCACATGTTTCCTCAAAAAAAGATGAATAGACATACTTCCATTTATCATAATGGTTGTTCAGATTAGCAACTCCAAAGTCTACAAATCCTCGTAATGCTCAGCTCCTCATAATCCTAAGCTGAACTAAAAAAAGTTGATGCATGAGAAACAACATTAACTATTTCTTTATGGAAACAGCTAACCAACATTTTTTTTTGAAGATAACAATGTTCACAACATGATGCTCCTTCCCTCCCAGAGCCGCCACCAAGAAAGCAAATTAGTTTTTATACAAAGCTTGTTAATGTCCCATTAGACGCCAATACTACATCAGGCTGAGAGCGGCTATACCTTCTGCCTTCAACAAGTCAAAAACTTCTTCCTTGTTGCACATACCTAATCAACCCGTCATACTTTCAACAATCACACCCAACCCTCAACTTTGCTTGTTGGATCAAAGGAGACATCAATATTAACCAGTAAATTGAAGACATTTTATTATCTCTATAAGCTAGACATTAATCTATATTTTGGGGGAAACACGTTATGTGCTCTTTATTATTTTACAAGTATAAAAAATACATTCAAAGTGAACGCAGCCCCAAATGTAAAAGAGAGGCACTGGGCACACCAGAAGAGTGGTGTGTGTTTCACCAAAAGCATGATCTGCACAGTTTGCACGCCATGGCACAAACAAGACACATAAATCCAAGATATAACCCGCAAGAAAACAAGAATTCATTATCCAGTCCATATATCAAGAGACATTATCTGCACGGCTAGGAATTTCATGTGTAAAATGGTAAGACTGTCACTTCGACTTCATTACAAAGGTAAGATTTCTTCTAATGATAAGAATAAATGAAATGCGATATCAGTATTACATGCCTACTATTTGTGGTTGGTAGAAAAAAGCACAACTACATACTCCATTTAGGCTTCATTGTTTCTCTTATCCTCCATGCTATAATTAGCAAATGATGCTATATAATATGGAGTCGGAAGGCAGGAGCAAGAACTGCAACAAAACTTGTACCCGACCTAGAAGATAATTGCTCGTTTGGTGAGAACTCAAATTTCACTTAATCCTATTCTTCAAAATCTTGAATTGATGCCTCTTGGAAAAGGCTTGATAATGCAGCAAGTACAAAGCATAATTTCTAAAATGAAGCAGGATAATGGAACGCAAGTACTGGAATTGCAACAGCAAGCGCGCGGTAAAGTATTCAGGTTTTGCAGTGCATAAAAGGATACTAAATTGGAAAATGAAATTCAGAATAGTACATTGCTGTAACTTACTGCATGAGAGAAAAAGATAACTTGGATTTGTCAAAAGTACAGATAATGAATAGGCAAGAACAGAGGTGAAAGAATCACCTGGGTGAGTCTGCTCATAGCTTATGATGGTATGGTCATTAGTTAAAACTAGAAGGGTTGGGCGCGCTTTGCTGCGCCGTCGGCGTTGCTGGGTTTTCATAAAAAAAAGTACTCCATCTGTTTTAAAATATAAGCAAAATATAAGGTGTAATTTTTTCAAAAGTCAAATCTTTTAAGTTTGGCCAAATTTGTAGAGAAATATATCAATATACATAATATCAAATCGGTATCATTAGATTCATCATGAAATAAATTTTTATTCTTATTTAGTTAGTATTGTGGATGCCAATATTTTTTGGCTCTGAACTTGGTTAAAGTTAAAGATATTATACTTTTTAAAAATTAAATACACCTTGTATGTTGAAACTGAGTGAGTATTTGACTTGGCGAGAGGGGAAGACGATGAAGTGTGTTTTCTTTTCATTTATAATGCAGCGTGTTTGGTGAGACTTCAGCAGTGTGATTCGGTGTTATTTGCTAATCAATCATTACTTTTGTGTGAAAATTTCGTCGATGGCTGCATGTTCTATATTTGTGCTACAATATCACATGTTGGCACTTCTTTTTTTAGGTGGTGAGAGGATGTGCGTGATTGATATGTTTTTATAGATCGATTATTGTCGATTGATTTGGAAAATCATTGGATTGGCCAAATCATGAACCAAATTCAAAATTGAATACCTCGATTGAATGAAAGAGCTTCAAAATTAGAGAGCATATGAAATAAAAGAATATAATAACAAAGGTGGATTAAAAAAAATTACTAAGAGAGATCAATTAAAAGAATTAAATAAGATAGCTCCTTGAGAAATTGTTGACCCAGTCAAAATCGGATGACCCAAGTATATATTGAAGACTTTAATTGATTGTGAGGCCTTAAAAATAATGGGCATAGTGTATTTATAGATATAGTATATAAATTGAATAAGAAAGCTTTAAGAAATTGTTGACCCGGTCAAAATCGGGTGATCCAATGTCAATTGGAGACCTCAATTGAATGTGGACTCTCCAATTTTAGGAGGATTAGTCTTATAGTATATGACAATGTACATATTTCGATAGCAGTGAAAAGAGAAGGTACAAAATACATTAAGATGCGGTGAATGAGATGTACCTACGTTTCAAGAAACGGTAATATTCTTGGGCTGCTGCACCCTTTATTTGATCGTCCCCAAAAGAACAAGATAATACAAAAATCACAGTAGAGATATACCTTGCTCTCTGTTTACACATGCTAGGTATGATGTATGCATCATATTTCATCCATGCAAGTGGAAAACGGTGGAAAACACCCACGTACGTCTTCAACAAAAAGATGTTGCCTAGATAGAATGTTTTGCATGGCAAATCCAATACGTAAACTGCAAGCAAACAATGAACTGAGTTTGGTAATAATATCAAATTGTATCCAGTCAACAAAATGTACAAAGAAAATCAACCGCTCTTCTGGTAACTGTCATCGTTCAACCGAGTCCTGTACTGCGTGGGTGCTCACGGCCTGGGAAAGATGATTAGTAGCAAAAAAGGACCGAAGGTGCAGATAATGAACTGTGTGAGAGAAAATGTACCTACAGGTTGTATTCGTATTCCATTGGTTTCGGGGTGGATCTATTGGTACGCGTGTTCCAGAACATGGACGATTGCATCGTCCCGTCTCCATTGGATGCAGAGGATTGACGATGGAGGCCTCCCGCCGGCATTGGCGTAATTTCAGCACATCTTGGTCTTTGGCAGCATACCAACAGGAGCGGCGGCGAGGGGAAGAGCACCTACCCACGAACAGCAGGAACAAAACGGCAGAATCGATGGCCAACGGCATCGATACATCGGGGGCGAACTGTGACCTAAGCTGAGACGGCGAGCAAGGGCGGAGAAAGGTAGACTTGGAAGCTTGGAGGCCAGAGAGTCGCGCGGTGAGGAGATGCAGCGGGCGGAGCAGCGGCGGCGGCGAAACCATATCGCTCGTGCGCTCAGAGGAATCTTTTTCCTCGGATAATGACGTGAACAGCAGACCCGTGATTTTAGCCCAACGTAACCTGAATAGCAGGCCCGTAATTCTAGCACTCCCTCCAGTCAGGTTTATTCGTGGGCTCGTGATCCTCGGAATAATCATAGGCATCCGCCTCGTTCTTTCCTACTTACTCCCTCCATTTCATAATGTAGTGCATATAGATATTTTAAAAGTTAAACTTCAACAACTTTGACCAAGTTTGTGGAAAAAAAAACAATTACATCTAGAATGCCTAACATATATCATTGGATTCATCATAAGACGTAGTTTCATATTATATATATTTGGTATTATAGATATAAATAATTTTGTCTATAAACTTGGTCAACATTGACAAAGTTTGACTTTTCAAGAAATCTATATGCACTATATTATGAAATGGAGGGAGTATTTCTTTTAATACGCCCAGTGCATGCCCCACACGTTCCTTATCTCTTCTTTTCAACAAATCCTCCTTTTTTTGCGTAGTAACTAACTAGCACATGTGCCCGTGCGTTGCAACGGGAAAGAAAAAATATGTGTACTTCAATTTAGTATACATTGGATGTGCAAACACAACACAACAACTGATTGAGTAGTGACACACTCAATTGCCCTAAGACACCCCCATTATAATTTAAGTTATAATTATATGTATTAACCCTAAATCTAGATTGTAAATATGCAGTTGATGAACGTACAACATGGTCAAGTTAAACACTGTCCGATCGCAATATATATTAAGTTATACCATACTCCAACTGTCCAACAGTCTCATAATATACCGCCCATCTCATGTTAAAGCATCCAAAGTATTCGAGTTAATTTCTTCTTTTTGAAAAATGCAGAGTAAAATCCTTCCTTCTCACGTGTAACAAAACAATGATGTGTCTGTTTCTCTAGGGATAATCGGCACCCACTCTTCATCCTCTATTGATTCCTGGAGCGGTTATTGATTTTTCATACAACTTGCAAATCATATATAAATTAATGGAATTTAGTGTTAGAAAATGGGAAGCGACTATATAGTTTGGTATTATCAACCCTTTCGTCTGGATTTGAAGGGCTCGAGAGCCAAAACTCTACTATCAAGAGGTTACCTAGAGTGAATATTAAATGCATCTAAATGTAGCCAGTGACTGCGTGAAGAAGCAGTCTTCACATAAATATTATATTTTGGCTGACATGTGGACTAATTGGGCCAGCATGCAATGCACCAATTAGAGGAAACAAAACTTATCACATCCATTGACCGGTGCTCTGTAACGATCCGCTGGAGATATTAAATCAAGCATTTTTATCGAACGACCTAGAAATAACAAAAATACTAATAATTTATTCTCAAATTAAAAAAAATGTTAGGGGAATTTATAAAATATTTGCGTTTCGGAAAAATCAATATAATTTCAGAAAGTCGCATTTTTCAATTTTGTCCATGCTTTCAAAATATATTCGCATTTTCAAATAGTTTTTCATTATCATTTTCAATTTGGTTCTGTTTTTTAAACAATATTTTTGATTATAAAAAAATGTTTGAGTCTTTAAAAATTTGTTAACATATTTCGAAAAAGTTCTTTTTTCCAAAACTATTTACTTTTATGAAAAAATCACGTTTGAAATTCAAATTAATTGTTTTCCTGCGTGTAGTTTATATAACCCGAGCTGCAATTTTTAGACAACAAATCAAAGAATTACAATGGCCAAGGATGTGGCTAACACATGAGAGGCAGTGTGCTCGATCCCACTCATGCACAATCTTTTGCGAGCTGTTTTTATGTTTTACCGCTGCCCTTCTGTTCTTCTAAGCACACGCTGCAAACAATTCACTAAATGTATCCGGCCGCACTGGCTAGCAACGTGGGCTTATATGCCGCTGGTCCCTGGTTCGATTCCACTTGAGGCGCTTTTATTTTTCTTTTTTGATTTTTCACCGGAGGAAAAATCAAACTCAGGTGAGAATAATCATCTAGGACGAAACGGTTAGTCCCACGACGGACGAAAAATCATCTAGGCCCCACCTCAAACCAAAAAAAGTGGAGAAACAATCCTCCCTTTAATATTATTAGGTAAAGATTAATCCTCCCTTTTAATTCATCATTAATACCTGAGCAGGCCGAACCAATCCATGCCAACGCCAAATTGCTCACGAACCAACCTGTGGTTGGATGGTTAGAGGGACTGTGGTATCCCCAGCCCACCAGGGTTCAAATCCTGGTGCTCGCATTTATTTCTGAATTTATTTCAGGATTTCCGGCAATGTGCATTCAGTGGGAGGAGACGTTCCCGTCGACGACGAGGCGCCTATGGTGACTTCGTAAATTTCAAGATGATATGCCGGCTCAGTCTCTCGGAGGTGCTCATAGGGGTAGGGTGTGCGTGTGTGCGTTCATAGGGGTGAGTGTATGCGCGTGTATATGAGCGCTTGCGTCTGTACTGTGTTCAAAAAAAAACGCCAAATTGCTGAATGTGGGGCGGCCGCATGCAGGCCACTAATCACGCGAATCAATTTATCTTTTGGTCGCGCAGCGGAACGTTCCGTTCGCTCGCTCACACGGCAGAGTTTCGTCCGCCTTTTTCTTTTTTTGAGATGAGAGTTTCGTCCGCCTTGATATAAACTGCTAAACATACACAGGTGACGGTTTATTTTTACATGGACGGTTAGATCTAATTAGATGGGCTAGATCGTGAGGTGATGTTTTATCCTTACTGTCCTGTGTACGTGTTTCCGGATACACTTAGGAAAAAATATGTTTGCTTGTTTAATAGTAGTATAAAATAAAATAAAGATAATAACATGCTCACGGTGTTTCTAATCCTAAAAAAAAATGCTCACGGTGTTTCTTTTTCAATAAAGAAATAGCCAAGGGCCAGTCCTGGCAGATCTCATTTTTTATGTACTATAACAGGTAGAAAATTATTATGTAAAAGCTCACATGTTTTTTTTCTTTTCTTTTGCATCAAAAGCTCACAGGTTGGAACACATGCCAGGTTTATAAAAGTTGTATTCATACTTATTAAGAAATAATAACTGTGTATATTACACAATTATTTCTTTCACAGTTATATGAAATAACTATTTATATACAATCTGTTAAAAATTTAACGCAGAAAAAACAAGAAAATATTCTTGCACCTCAGCAAAAATGTTGATGCATACAGAAAAAAATGTATGTCTTGTGTTTTAAGATGGTGCATTTAAAATAGTCTTCGTTTGTCAAAAAAGTTTGTTTATTTTGGAAAATTGTTCATGTATTTAGAGAATATTTTCAGATTTTTTTGTGATTTTTTAAATATCATGCATGACTAGATTTATGTTTACACACTTTTGGAAAAAAAGCACGTGGTTTTCCCCCAAAAAACTGTGAAAAGGAAACCATTGAGAAATAGTTGAAAACTACTCCAGTTGAGAAACCAAGAGAAAAATAAACAAAAGATAAAGAAAAGCAGTCGAAAACAAAAGTAGCGAGAGAAACCTGCCTGGATGTGCTAGCCCACATAACATGCTGGGTGCGTATTTTAGGGTCAATTTGACACTACGAGTGTTAAATAGAAAATCCCTAATTGATCTATTCTCGGTTGTCGATCGTTTTGCTAACGACATCGGCGTCGTTACCCGTGCTAGGGCTTTTTTGCGCGTTCCCGTTGGACACCAGTGATCAACAAAGCTGCACATGCGCAATTGTCGCGCCTCTACCAGTAAGGAATATTATAGTTATCAGTTTGATGATAACACAAAGCAATAGTTACTACTTACATTATCCGAAAGACTACTCCCCTTTTTAAGGTTTATAAGGTGCACACACATCCTGGGAACTTTGATTGTACAGTTAGACTTACAATATATTAATCATCTGACTAAAAACCTACACCATGGAACATCTCTTTCAAATATGATTCTGTGGTATAATTTTTGTAACATTTAACTCACGTTTCATTGTTTCAAATTTAACCTTTAATCTCGAAAAAAATGAGAACCTCATAAACCAAAATGGAGGGAGTATACTTGTTTTCTCCAGTTAAATACAAATTACACATTTGTTTTTACAAACAGTAGAATTGGATAAGTCATGAAGAGGATGGCACCACCAATAATTATACTTTTCAAACCAGTTGGTTCAAGCTCGAACTCTGCTGCTGATCTGGTCATAGAGGAACATAGTGCGCATAACGTCTTCAATGTCAATTTAATACATATGCAAACTCTCAACAAAATATTGGGACTCCTGTAGAAATTCCATAACAAGTAAGAATGAAAAGTACACCATATGAGCGAGACCTCAGAAAACGACAACGTATTTCTGAACCCCTCCTTGTCAAGCGATACGAAGCATGTTGATTATATATTTCGTATTTCTGAACCCCTCCTTGTCAAGCGATACGAAGCATGTCGATTATATATTTCCCAGAGCCCATACGAGCTGTACATGAGAGAACATCCATATATAATATAGAACTACAAAACACCGTCGTCGGTTTCAGTATAGTTGATTCAAATAGTTTGCTTGGATAGACTATTCACCTTTCGAAGATCATGCATATTGCTGGCCTTGTTTCCTCTTTTCAAGAAAGCCAACTGAGAAGCGTGGTTCAGATATATTCACTGTCATGGGCTTTGATAGGTGGAAAAAGGCGGCCGTTATGATCCCAAGCTCATGTGAGCTCGGGTGAACAGTAAAATCGAAAAAATATCATTTCTTTTTTAAAAATTCTGATTTTTTTTCGTATGAAACTTTGACAATTGTTTTGATAGCTTGCAAAATTTCATCAACACATGACATTCGTGTAAAATGTGGCAAAAAAAAACAGATGCTCAAAAAATGTTATTTTCAAACGCATTTTGGAGCATCGATTTTGTTTTTTTTGCCACATTTTACACGAATGTCATCTGGCGCTGAAATTTTGCGAGCTATCAAAACATTTGTTAAAGTTTGACACAAAAAAAATTCGGAATTTTTTGAAACATTTTTCATTTTATTTCGATTTTACTGTTCACCCGAGCTCACATGAGCTCGGGACTAGAACAGCACTTTCGAAAAGAGTGCTATTATTTTACCTCATATGGGCAGATATAATAGTTCAGCCCATAACTTTTCAGTCGAGTATTTTGAGCATTTGAGAAACAACATGACTCGCATCGAAAAGTACCATGCATATAGCTTTCGTTGTCCTAAATCATATCGATGTGACCATGGTAAATTGCATACTTGTAAATTAAAATTCTTGTGCTTGCGCGGGGTGGTAAGAATACATCATAATACCAAGTTTAACAAAAAAATATTTTCCAAGATTCTTGTTTCTTCTTCTAAAACATATACACATACATATAACTATTGTTGTGGCGCTTGCCGGTGATGTGCTCGATCATGTCCTCGGAATTAAAGGCAGAAGCTCCGTGATTTACCAGAACAAAAGTAAATAAAGATAGAGTAGCCGTGTGGCCGTCCTAAATAAAAATGCATACCATCATATGGCGTTGTGCGTGGTTGTCCTAGATCATAATGACTCGGCCATATGTAAACCGCCTGCATGTTTAAATGCAGGGATTTTACACATGACAAGATATACTGTTAGTACTATTAAATCGTACCAAGTTTAAGAAAATGTTGTCCAGGATTCTACTCATTCTTTTACAAACATATGTCCAATGCAATGATAAAATCATATAACAATTCTAAGCACATAGCTAGTACTTCCTCCATCCCATAATATAAGAGCGTTTTTGACACTAGTATAGTGTCAAAAACGCTCTTATGATTGCTCTTATATCATGGGACGAGGGAGTACTTATATTACTGCTACGGAGGGAGTACATTATATTACTGCTGCATTCTGTACCGGCGCACCGACAGTGTTTTTCTCGATCGAAAGAAGAACACTATCCCTGCGTCAATACGGCAATGACATCTGCGACTTATGCGGGTGGTAGTCGTCGCTTGTCAACACACTCTTCAGACAACTGTCGGCGCCATAATACTCCGGGTAAGGGCGAGAGCTCTCTGCATTCCGTTTGGCCTTTCGCGGACCGTTTGGAGAGTCGACGTGTTCCCTTTTAAGGCGAAGGTACTTGCAACCAAGCCGAGTTAAATTCAGTTCGCATATGGCGTTCTCGGCGCACAACCTGTCAACGAATTTGACTACCGCGGATCGTTGATCTGCAAGCATCTGCATGTCATGAAGCTCTCCAAACCGAGCAAGGATTTGCCTCAGCTCGTCCTCAGTAACACGTGTGTCCAGCCCACTTACAAGGACCGTTGTGCAGGCAGCTGGATTTTCACTTGTTTTTGTCTGCAAACCAGCTTCGCCATGATCTGTGCTCATGTCCAGATGTCTGGAAAATGAGCAGGGACGGCAAGTTATACTGAAATCGAATGTCTTTTTCGCAGAAAACGAGGCCATGCCTTCCAAGGTCTTGCTTGTCATGTTGATTGCAACGATTCAGGCATTTTCGTCGTGAATGTCCACCTTGGACATGAGGTAAACAACGACATCGCTACCATGCATGCTCAGGGTTGGGGCTGCCGTCATGTTAGTCGGTGTAAATTTTCCAGAGCAGCCGTCCCTCAGCTCAGGCAGGCCGGAATGCTTTGGGTCGTCGATGATTTCGATATCATCAACGTCGACCTCACAGGTTTTGGTCCAACCATCTGAAGAAAGCTTTCTTACCCATGCGACGGCCCTCCAACCATGGAGGATGATGGTGTCCTTTGCGTCCACCACCCTGGTGCCCATGATGTCCAGCTCCAGGTCCGAATCAAGCTGCGTATCGTTGATGTCGTATGAATCATTGGTAATGCTACCACGAGTAATGCTAGTCCGTGTTTTGATCTCGACGAACTTGATCAGACCATCGACATAGGCGACATCGCGATGCATCGATGACGGCGAATTTTGGATATCCTCGCCATTGCCGGCCATTGGCCTGGGCAGCGCGGCATGAAGCGCACAACGTGGTGGTTCGGGTTCTCGCCAAGCACTGGGCAGAAGAGAACACCCCGCCGAAGATCGACCCAGCCTAGTGACCCTTCCTCCGGAAGGGCGATGACCCTGTCGATCTCTAAGGAGAAGTCGTAACACCGAGCCATGGCCGTAGGCGACATTGTTGGCTCGAGTTGCACGGACCTGTAGATCCACCTCCACTTCTTGGACGGGAAGACGCGGAGATTATAGCCGCCCTGCAGGGTCCATGGCTTGGGACTTTGGGAGAGAGAACGGCGACGACGAACCCTTCGCCGTCGGCCGTGCGCAGGAGGCCCAACTCCCGGGGATCGAAGGTGAATGGGCCTGGGCTCGGGAGCCGGACGAGCGAGGGCCTGTCCGGGACGGCCGTGTAGACGAAGTAGTCAAGGCGGACCCCCTCGGCGCCCGCGTACTCGACGGAGAGCACGGCGACGTACTCGTCCGAGCAGACGAGGCGTGGCTCCCCGGCGAGGCCGCTCTGCTCGTCGAGGCCGCGGCAGTGGACGGTGAAGTGGGAGAGGGCCGGCGGGGCGGCGAACCAGAAGGACGCCTCGATGATGAGGCCGTTGCTGGCGAAGGCCGTGGCGGTCGTCCCGTTCCTGCGGTCGGACATGTACGCCCTCGCGTCGAGGAGGACCCAGTGGTGGGCGATGGTGGCGTCGTGGTCCGGCAGGGAGGGCGGATGGAAGGAGGAGGGGTCCATCGAGAGAAACATCGGAGCTGGAGTAGATCGATCTGTTGTCGACCGGCGGCGAGAGAGATCACTGCTTTGGATCCGGAATGGAGCCCTAGAAAGACGCAGACTTTTTTTTTTCCCTTAAGAGTAGTCTTTGCTCCTTACGTACGTGATCGTGGCTGTGTCGAATCCCACCAATAACAGTTTACGCTAGGATTTTGTGCCACGGCCCACGGCCATCTCTCTCGCTGCAACTACAACCTCTTTTCGATTTTCTAAATAAAATAAATGAAAAAAATTCAGCTTTGTAATTATTTGATTGTCCAAAACACCTCCAAATAACTTGGAAACTTTTGTGAAAGACTCTTTGCACCAAGACAAGGCACCAAGACAAGGCTCCCGACAAAGATGACGCTCGGCGTTTGCTGTGGGACCCGCATGTCTGGACACATGACTTGTTCCCTATTGGCTCTCTTTGCCGAGGGTCGCTCCTCGCAAAGATGGTGTTCGGCATATGATGTGGAACCCGCCTGTCAGGAGTTGGACACGTGTCTGTTTCCTATTGGCTGCATTTGCCGAGGGTGGCTCTCGGCAAAGCCAGCGCTCGGCTCACTCTGCGAGACCCACATGTCAGGTGCTTGACATGTGCTCATTTCTTATTGGCTGTCTTTGCCGAGGGCTGCTCTCGGCAAAGTGACGCTACGTGGCAACCGCCGCCTCCGTCTGCCAACCGTGAGTTACTTTATTTTGCCGATGCGTATTGTTCGGCACTCGGCAAAGTGGTTACCGAGTGTCCGTGTTTTGGCTCTCGGCAAAATTTTGTTTGCCTGAGAGGTGTATGCCGGTCGCCGGGTGGACTTTGCCGAGTACAACTCTCGGCAAAGGCTTTGCCGAGGGTTTTAGGCCCTTTACTGAGTGTTTCTCGCACTCGGCGTGCGTGTCGATTCCAGTAGTGTGTGATTGTGGGTGTGTCGAGTCCCAGCAAATAACACTTCCTGCTATTCCAAAACTGACGCCGTTTCGGAAAAAACTAATTATGCAATAAGATTCTTTGCTATTCACGATTCTCTCTTGTTGCAACTTGCATCCGTCCG
The DNA here is from genome assembly GCA_039707655.1 of Elymus sibiricus. Taxonomy (NCBI): domain Eukaryota; kingdom Viridiplantae; phylum Streptophyta; class Magnoliopsida; order Poales; family Poaceae; genus Elymus; species Elymus sibiricus. The sequence goes on from CM077671.1 coordinate 443,410,834, forward strand.
TTTACAAGCCTGCGTGCATGATGAGTTTTTTTTCACGCGCTAAGGGCTACTCTAACCGATCTCCTAAAAATATAGTAGAGGATCTCGTAGAGTAAAACCTGAGTGGAGTACTTTTACTCTACTTAAGTTTTTGGCTGGACCTAACCGATCATCTAAATATAACTGAATGAAACTTCCTTTTGACTCATACATTTTTTTTTGAACACCTGCTATGCGCCCCCGCGATAATGGTGACCAAGCCGGCATGGCTAGTGAGCACGCGGGCGTCGCTGGGCGTCTCATCGTCACCGTCCAGTTGGTCAGGGTGTTCGACGGGAGGGCACCAGCACGCCGGATTCGTCCTTGGCGAAGCCTCGTCCGCGGACGAACACCTTCAGAAAGGATGCCTGCAGCCGCTCCATGAAGAAGGTGACAAGGCACAAACTAGTGAGATGCTAATTCGTGCGTGTAGATGGCCCGATCTTTCACGGTGATACTTGATGAGTAGTTCGTCCCCCGCGGTCCTCTTTGCAACGTTCAATAACAATCTCTATCGTGCACGATCAGTACACGAACAAAGATAATGACCCCCTTGGATCAGCACGTAGGTGTTTTTTTTAACACAATACAGACGCAAGCGCTCATATACACGCGCATACACTCATCCCTATGAACCAGGGACGGACCCAGGAATACAACATAAGGGGGGCCAATTGCACACAAAATATCTTGGAGGGGGCCATATAGGTAATTTTGAGTAAATTTGGGGTCAAATTCATAAATTAACAAGGGATGTTTTAAAAAAAATTCCACCATGGGGGGCCATGGCCCCAGCACGCCCCCCCTGGGTCCGTCCCTGCTATGAACGCACACACGCACACCCTACCCCTATGAGCACCTCCGAGACACTGAGCCGGCATATCATCTTGAGATTTACGAAGTCACCGTAGGCGCCTCGTCGTCGACGGGAACGTCTCCTCCCACTGAATGCGCATCGCCGGAAATCCTGAAATAAATCCAGAAATAAATGCGAGCACCAGGATTTGATCCCTGGGGGGCTGGGGATACCACAGTCCCTCTAACCATCCAACCACAGGTTGGTTCGCATCAGCACGTAGGTGTTGATGCGATGATCAACCCTCCGTCACTAGTAAATTTCCTCGATGGGAAAATCATAGATAAACACACGATATGGTCGTCCCGGACTCTTCTGTATATTTCATAACTCGAATCAACTAAAACTGATCTGTAGATCGGACGCACCCTTAGATTTTATATAGCTCATTGACCCTCACGCACGCACATGGCCCAAGGCCAAGACAACCTGGACACCTAACAACTTTTTTTTTTGAACATAGTACAGACGCAAACGCTCATATACACGCGCATACACTCACCCCTATGAACGCACGCACGCACACCCTACCCCTATGAGCACCTCCGAGAGACTGAGCCGGCATATCATCTTGAAATTTACGAAGTCACCGTAGGCACCTCGTCATCGACGGGAATGTCTCCTCCCACTGAATGCGCATCGCCGGAAATCCTGAAATAAATCCAGGAATAAATGCGAGCACCAGGATTTGAACCCTGGTGGGCTGGGGATACCACAATCCCTCTAACCATCCAACCACAGGTTGGTTCGCGGACACCTAACAACTTGGTCATCATGTTTATAACTCACGTGGACCTTTTTTTTTTTACAAGGAGAGAATACTACTTTTGCTAGACTCACGTGTATATAGCACTACCTAAAGAGACAGCCCAATTAAACAAGCTTGGAAACTTATACTTAGCAGATCCCATTAAAGATATTGACTTGCATGTAGTTTAAAATAGAAACTGCCGGTCCTGATCTTCTCTGGAGATGAAAAGTGTTTCCCATTATCTTAATTGCCTCCGGTTCCTCTTGACTTATAAAACAAGGCGTCATCTCTGATTTGCATTGCTTATGCATCAATCCTGTTTGTTGCACTTCAACATGCTGACACACTGTCTATTTTACGTCTATCGCGTGCCAACTGTTCATCAAACCCGGCACATCCACAAGGCATCACATAAAGGCAAGCTGGGCCGGTTTGTTTCTACTGTGAAGCCATGATCCACATATTTGACGCGTCACGCCGTCCTTTCCTTAATGAAATATGGCCGCCTGCACAACGTTATTTTCTATAACTTTTTCATGGCTTGATTTCTTAATTTTCTCTGCTTCAATAACATCAACAATTGATGATTGCATGCCCATATCAGAAGGTGAACACGCGCGCACACCACTGTTACGCGAGCCTGACAATAATCAGCTTAGCTATGCCAAGCGTCGACCCACGAGCTCTCAGGAGCCGCCACGTAGCAGATGTATGCCGACGGGCCAGCCGCCGGCATAGGTGGGAAGCTATGCCGACGATACGGCCGTCGATATAGCTCTCTGCTCGGAGCTATAGTATGCCGCCACGTGTCAGGGCTATGCCGACGCGGGTATGCCAACAGGAGTATGCTGACGGCTCCCGTCGACACAGAGCAGTATTCCAGTAGTGACGACAAGGTCTAAAGGCGGCGACAGCCGACAGCGGTAAGAGGACAAGGCCAGGCAAGAGAGCGGCGGGCAGCGATGGACGGCGGCGGAGGGAACCTCCTGAGCGTCTCCTTCCAGAGAGCGATGCTGCTGTCGACGTACACGCCTGAAACACGTCATCGATGGCCTCTGACAACTCGTTGGACGCCGTCCGGAATCACCGGAAGAAGCAACACACCCTGTACGTCGTCATGGGCCTCACTCCAAACCACGGATGTACTCACCTTCTGCGGCAGCGAGTGCTGGCTATAGCTAGCCTAGCTGGTGCACATCTTTGTGTATATGGCGTGTCTGTGTGCCTGCAAGGTTGTGCAGCGACCCAGCACGCCCGAGCACGCCAGACGTTGCATCGTCGTCACGCACACGCTTGGTTTGGTTGGGTGTTTCCAAACGATGAAGCGCACACCGTACACCGACGCGGTTCCCAGCAAGGTCCCCGACGAGTGGCGGACCGCGGTGGCATGTAGCGGCAACAGTCCTGGGATGAGTCGCGGCAGCGTGGACGCAACGGGAGGCGCCGAGCGTCTTCGGAGCGAAAAAGAACTCTACTCCAGCCAACCACGTATGAGTATTTTTATTATGGGAGTGGCTAGAACTCATCTAGCTGAGATATAGATTGGTCTCATTCAGTTTTTTTTTACCTGGGCAATAGACTGATTGCTAGTTGTTGTTTTTCAATTTGTTGTTGGGCCTGTTGTTTAAAACTTTGGCTTGGCCCGTCCGCCAGTTTCCTTGTCTATTTGCATTCAGCGTTGTACAGATTCGTTGTGTTGTAGGCACTCGACTCTAGCTCTCATGTTCTCAATTCATTTTCTCTTTCTTGTTAGGCTAGACATATTTTTATTTTTAACGAGGGCTGAACATATTAAGGGCCGGCTGCCACCCACTTTTGCTTTTTTCTTCTTGTAACTACTACTTCTTTCTTCAATAAAAGGTAGTATTATTTGAGAAAAAAAATAGCACTTGGTGCAACTAATTTTGCAAAAGCGGCAAAAGAAACATAGTTTTTTCTTTCACAAGACAAATAAAAAACTAATTGCGTGTGTGAGTTGTGTCGTGAAGAAAAAATTAAAATAAAATAACAAAGGCACCTAGTTCACATATTTGCGACTCTTAAAGTTGTGTGCGGGCACGACACATGCGATTGCATGTGAAAGGCATCATGCGGCTAGTGGGACATTATTAGAAAAAGCTAAGAAAAAAGTTATTGCATGTCCATGTTGTAAAAATAAATAAATAAAAATGAATATAAATAAATAAGAATCACATCAAGTTGCACACAAGGTGTGTCACTTGCAGTTGCGTGCATGTTGCGACGCTTGCAGTTGCGTCCGAGGTGGACACGTAAAAAATCAGATATGCAATTGGCCCTGACAACCCCTTTCTACCTTAGTTGCGGTCTTTTCGTGACTCGTGCAGTTGCAGTCGGTTTAGAACGCTCGCAATTGCATGTCAAGTGATGGACATGCAACTTGTCTGACAACAACCTTAGTTGCAGTCTCTATGTGGCCCATGCAGTTGCAGTCAGGTTATAACGCTTATAGTTGTATGTCTAGAGATGAGCATGAAATTGGCCCCGACAACCCCCGCCCGACCACAGTTGCAGTCGGGTTTCAACGCTAGCAATTGCATGTCTAGTGATGAACATGTAGCTGACAACACTCTCCCAAACCCTAGTTGCAGTCGCTTTGTGCCCCATGAAGTTGCAGTCGGGTTATAATACTTGCATTTGCATGTTTAGAGTTGGACATGCAACTAGCCCTAACAACCCCCACCCGACCACATTGAAGTCAGGTTACAACACTTGTAGTTGCATGCGTGGTCGTGGACATGCAACTGGCCAGACAACCAGCACCCACCCAATTATAGTTGTAGTTGGGTTATAACACTTGGAGTTGCATGTCTAGTAGTAAACGTGCATCTGGCCCGGTAATCCCCATCTTGACTCCAATTGCACTCGCTTGATACCAAGTGCAGTTGCAGTCGGGTTGCAACATTTGCAATTGCATGTCTAGTAGCTGACATGCAACTATCCCAACAAACCCTCCTTTCGCCCCTAGTTGCAGTCGGGTTATAACGAATGCAATTGTCGTCTGGTTATAAATGCATGTAGTTGCAGTCAGGTAACAACACATGCAGTTGCATGTCTAGTGTTAGATATGCAACTGGTCTCGACAAACTCCCATCACGACCCCAGTTGCAGTCGGGTTATATAGCTTGCAGTTACATATCTAGTTGTGAACATGCAACTGGCCCGAAAACCCTCCTCCTGACCCCAGTTGCAGTCGTTTTATTCCCATGCAGTTGCAGTCGGGTTACAACGCCCGCAGATGCATGCCTAGTCTTTTGGCATGTATGCACCTAGACCGACAACCCCCCTCCCGGACCTCAGTTTCAGTCGCTTTGAGCCCTTGATGTTGTAGTCAGATTACAACGCTCACAGTTGCATGACTAGTGTTTAACATGCATCTAGCCCCGACAACCACCCTCTCGGGACGCAGTTGCAGTCACTTTGTGCCCCAGTTGCAGTTGGGTTACAATGTGTGTAGTTCCATGTCTGATGAAGAACATGCAGTTGGCCCAACAACCCCCTTCCCTTAGTTGTAGTCGCATTGTGACCCGTGTAGTTGTAGTTGGATTACAACACTCGTTGTTTGGAACCTCCCTGGAACCTTGTATTAGTAACCCCTGAAACAACTTAATAAATCGTCGGATCTATCCTTAATACGTTATCTTCACACGGTAAAAAAACAAAAAGTAAAATAAAAAAGTGGACACAATCAAACATAGAGAAAACATACAATTATTCCTCAAAGGAGTGGTCATGTTCGTACAAAAAAATTGGTCATATTTCTCAACCACTCTCCCTCTCGCTCTTCAAGAAGTAGAAAACGATAAGGCACAAAAGAGAAAACGGAAGCATCAAATGCCTGTTGCTCTGAGAAAAAGAGTTGGGACGCAACAAAAAAATACCCTTGTCAATTCTGTCCCCATAACCACTATCGATAAAAATAGAAATGAAAGTGGGGCGTCAAAAAAATAAGATGAAAGCGGTCCATGAGCTCTGCCCAAATCTTGTCCTATCACGTGAAATGGGGGTACAAAATCACTGTTCTGACCCTTTTTAACAATCTTTGTCACAAAGTGAACTCGATATGGAAGTATTTCACGATCTAATCCTTTTGACAACACCAGAGACCGTGGCGTTTCTGCTCCATGTAGAAACGCCGAGGTAGCTCGCGTTGCTGCTCCACATAGAAACGCCGAGGTAGCTCGCGTTGCAGACCATATGAAAACGCCAGGGTATTTGGCGTTTCTACCCAGGCTAGAAACGCCATGGGGGTTGGCGTTTCTACCCAGCCCAATTGGAATTTTTTATTTACTAGGTAGTAATGGCCCCTGCAGCTTTTGGAAAAGCCCATCGTCACATATACGAACACGCTCTCTGCTTGACTGAAATACCTCTGTTTCTATAATTTTATATTCTCTAATCACGCTCGGGCATGACTGCTCCCTGCTCCATGCGTGACCGCAGTAACCTCATCTCTCTTTCCATGTCCTTCGCATCTTCCCAAGGCAGAAGGCAGAGAGAGAGGAGCTTGCATGCAGAAAAAAGAAAAAGAAACGCATGCGTGCAGAGAGTGGACAGGAGAGAGATAGCCCACATGCATGCAGAGTCAGAGCCAATAGCTCGCATGCAACCAGCGTCTCCTCGGATGAATCCAGGGCCAAAACAGTCCAATTTCTGATGAGTGCTCCTCTCCTTGGTATGCGGGCTGGACGGTAGACGCAAGGAAAAAAGGACCGGAGGGAGTACTAGGTGCTAGACTGCTAGTTGCATATTCACTTTTGTTCTATTCAAACCACGTAGCCGAGGAGCAGGGAGCCAGGGACTACTATTGCATGTGGCAGCAACGCCAAGATTGCAAATCAAGGACAGCAACGCCAACCCCCATGGCGTTTCTAGTATGGGTAGAAACGCCAAATACCCTGGCGTTTCCATATGGTCTCCAACGCGAGCTACCTCGGCGTTTCTATGTGGAGCAGCAACGCATGCTAGCTCGGCGTTTCCATATGGAGAAGAAACGCCATGGTCTCTGGCGTTGCCAAAAGGGTCAGATCGTGAAATACTTTCATATCGAGTTCACTTTGTGACAAAGATTGCCAAAAGGGTCAGAACAGTGATTTTACCCAAATGGAGGAAGGTCCGGTCAGCCTATGTGAATCTTGACGCGCCGATCCAATGGCCACTTACAATTAAGAAAAGTTAGCAAACCCGTAAATACAAGATGCATAAAAACAAAAATTATTTTTAAAAAATACTAATTTAAAAAATATTTTAATAATACTAATTTCAAAAATAGAAAACTATCAATAGCTCATAAAAATACACTATACATATATTTTGTGAAGCTCCGGTACAAACAAGAATATACAACACTTATTTTTTCCAGACAACAAAATTAACAATAAGTCTAACAACGAAATAGGGACCTCCCGCTGGAGAAATGGACAACAGAAGAAAAAAATTGCATAGAAAAAGAGGCGTAAAGAAGAAATATGAGCCCAACAACAGTAAACGCTAAAAGCAGCTCACCCACTTGGGCCGCGCGCAACAAGTCTGAGCGTTAGTCATCCTGCACGAATAAGTACGTACTAAATATGACGGTCAATTAAGTGAATGAGGCGTTCTCAAAAAAAAAAAGTGAATGAGACCAAACTATTTCTCAGCTAGCTGAGAAATAGCAAATTACACCTCGAGGTGGCGGAGAAGTAAATGGTGTCGGTTAGAGGCTCTACAGCTATTTAGGGTATCAGCTAGAAATACACTAACTAACCTGTACGTAAACACATGAAATAAAGGTAGGGCGATTTTCCAGCAATTGACCTAACTAACATGTATTAAACCTGATCATCCTCCGGACGTGGTCGGGTTCGGACCGGGCTTGACAAAGCCTGATGTCAAAATTCCAAGCCCGAGCCCAGCCCGGCCCGGCCAGAAACACATGAACAGTGACCTTTTAATTAAAATAATTATATTCAGGCTATTAAAATAATATAATATACCTATAGTTTAAATAAAATATATATTTAATGCCATTTCGGGCTCTCGGGTCGGGCTTCGGGCGAGAAATTGGAGCCCGAACCCGGCCCGGATGCCGGGCTTCGGGCTCAGGCCTTCGGGCCGGGTAGTCCATGAACATGTCTAACCTGTATGTATACATAGGGCGACTGCTCCACCTCGCTCTACCGAGAGCTCCGCCTGTGGTTTCAGCCCTTTTGTCGTTTTTCTTTCTTGAACCGGGCTTACCTCTTTCCATTGCAAAACAACAAAAATACATCAGTTTCAAAAACATTATAGGGAATGAAAAAGAAAGGGGAACGAGTTAAACGCACTGCTAGGAAACCATTGCATTCGCACCCATCGAAACGAAAGCTATGGGGCGAAAACTTGCGCAACACCAAGATAAGTCTAGCCCTATTACATGCCCGAGATCGAGGCAAAATGGAGCAAGAAGTCTCATGAGTATCAACTAACTAAAGGGGAAGCTAGCAAAACAAAAATCAATGGACGGCCTTCAAGTTGCAAGAAGCAAGAAGCCAACAACACCATAACTTGGGACATCATCCTTCACTCCCCTGCAATCACAATCGGTCGCCTAGACGTGTCTCAAATCCTCGTCAAGTTCGCCGTGCTCAACCCATCTCAGGTCAAGAACGTAGCATCTTCGCGAAGTCAACCTGCTGAAGACCTGCCCAATATAATAAGAAAGAGAACAAGGAAAAAAATATCTCAAAAGGGGTTTCAAAAGTAGCTCGATTTCGAGCTAATCTCCAAGCCCAGGATACAACCGCTAAGTCAACAGTATAGAAATTTCTCCACCGGGAAGAAAGTGTAGCACCAACAGAAATCAGTTCCATGTGCCACTCCAATGGATCCCCAAACGCCCCAAGCCGGGAAGAAAAGATATTGAGAAGATTCCGTTTCTCTACAAAAGGAACAACATGGATTACAAGGCCGTCATCTAAAACGTTGCATAACTTGCCTAGCAAGTACAACGTCCTGAGACATTTGGCACAAAAAGATTTGAATTTTGAGAGTCGATCTAGCCTTCTAGGTTCACTTGAAATAATTGCAGCCACTGTCCCAACAGATATGGATTAACCCTTCTACGAAAGAAAGTCGAAGTATCAACAGAATATAACTTAAGATGGTGCAATCCTGATCAATGCAAACATCAAACACTTGAAGAAATTGGACACAAAATGGGGTCAGCCCATTAATAGAGTCCTTCCATAATCTGGCTGGATCCCCAAATTCAGTTTTGATTTTTCTACCAGCCATATACGGATCCTTAACTTTCAGAAGTGCTTTCCAACAGGGAGAGTTTGAGAATCTGGGGCTTACTGTGGCCACAATTTTGTTAGCTAGGTATCTAGCTGATCTAAGAGCATCTATAGCTGGACTGGGCAAATCCAGTCCCCTATACGTCCGCGGACGCGCCGGGGCACGCCCCTCATATTTCGCTCCTTGCATCCACATACCTCAAATCCAATTCTCAAATCCATGCAATCCATGCACGTCGATCATCCGATACAAATTGTCCGAATTCAACAGTTCAAAACAAAAGCAAATGAAATCATAGTTGAACAAACCGGAATGGTCCACCTGGCCGTCGCATCCTCCTCGGTCCCAAGGGTGCCAGACAGCACAATCTGCGTCGGCGCTTGGATGGATGGGGTGTGGGGAGCCCGTCGTCTCGGGGGAGACATCTCGTCGATGATGCCCGGGCGCGTCTGGACTCCCCCATATCCGCCTCATATTTGGGCTGGAAATGGGTGGTGTCGGTCAGTCCGGGTGTTTGAGGCCCGTTTGATAGGCGGGTCGCATTTTCGTGATCGGGCAGTGACCGGACGGCCTATCCGCACATTTGAGACGGGTTTGAGGGGTCCGGTTGTAGATGCCCTAACAAGTCTTGCCACACCCCATTCCGAGTGTCAAGCTTCTACCGAAAGAAACCTCTTTGTCTTTGGATCTACAAATTCTATTCCATGTGGCGAGGTAGTATATTCTTCTTTTTTTACCACCCTACCAAAAGAAACTTCTTCTATATATGCTTATCTAACCTCTCCACGAAGGTTTTGTATTATTATGAATGGTCCTTTAAACCATTAGCGCTTCGCACGTTTTGGATCTTGCAGATGTCTCGGAGGCATCCGTGGTAGTGGCACCGCCAGAACGCCGCCGCCAAATAACGCTAGCTGAGCAGAGCCTCCTCTAGCAACATGTTCTACGGAAGTATCAGAGGACCGCTTCCTGTTGCGGTCAGCATCTACCTTGGCAGCATCACAACTGTAGGCAGCATAATACTCCGGATACGGATGAGGGTCCTCTACATCCTGTTCAGCCTTTCGCGGCCCGTTTGGACAGTCGACGTGTTCTCGTTTAAGATGAAGCAGGTACGTGGAACCAAGCGGTGTTAAATTTAGTTCGCACTAGCACACATGCCCGTGCGTTGCAACGGGAGTGAAAAATATATTTTACAATGGATCAACTCTCAAACACATACTATTAACAATACATACTGAGTGTGTAAGCAAGTGGACAACTGGCATACTGAGGCTCATTGATCTGAACTCGTAAGGATAAGCCTAACAAAATAACACGGAAAGATCATGTCAGAACGACATTCTGATGGCCGCATCAAACATTGATTGAAACGCATGTGCTTCATTGAGGAGAGAATGCCAATTTTCATGAAGCAGGCTTGGCCATATCATGGAAACACACACCATAGCTCGGGGCTTGACTAATTTTGGACTGGGCAAACAACCTGGTGTCGGTGGAGGTCACAACCATCGCCTTCCCTATCCATTTCTTTCGATCTTTTGTGACCTTGAGGCGGGTGAGTATGGTGGCTGGGGGCGTCAGAGATAATCTTATACTCATGCATGATAAAATCGTTGCTAAGCTCATCGTTGTCGAGGTAGAAGGTGAGGTTATACCACTTATACTTGATGTCCACCTCACCGTCGCCGTCGGGGTGCGCCCGAGTGACGATCGCAAAGTAAACCAAAGAATGCTTGGTCAGTGTCGTCAAGATCTTGCTTTCGTAGGAGCTCCCATGGCAGTATGCTGAGCATGCTGTTTGGGGAGGTTGCACACGCGGGGAGGAGGAAGTACCTCAATATTTAATATTACTATTCTTTTTCTTAAAGCAATTGAAGATAAAAAAGATTAAGGCAATCAATAGTATTTATTGATCTTTGAAAAATTGGTTATATTTTAAATGCAAAATGATCTGACAATTCGGCTTTTTTGCTTGGAGATGTTTTTGATTCCTATAGTGTAGAATTGTACGATATGTACATCATAATAGAAAATAGAAACTGAAAGCCAAACTCTATCGAAAATAAATGGTCGAGTGTTTGTTTTAATTTTGTTTCAGAATATGGGTGCATGTGCATCCCATTAAAATGTGGATAACTCACCACAAAATGAAGAACTCACATGTGCATCTCTCATAGAGCACGCGACAGAACCTGGCGCCGCCTCGTTTGCCTCGCCTGCGAGCTTGCAACACCCGTCCCAACTACGTGTTGCATTTTGCATCATGTACACCATCTCATGGCACACTTCACGAAGCTCGCTCCCATACAACAATAGCCGTTGCACGAGCCTCCGACACAGACTGCACGCACGCGTCGGATTCACACAAACTCCACAGCTCCACCGCACAACACACAATGCCCGCACGGACACGCCAGTGACAAGCGAAAGGAGGACACATGCATGGGCGAATGGCAAAGAGCAGCCAGCACGGAGGAGTGGCGTCGCAACGCTAACATGCAAAGGATGAGCCCGGAGGAGGTACATGCGGCGGGGGTGTAGGAGTCCAGCCAGCCAGCCGTGGTGGCATCCCACGGGAGGTCCTGCACCAGCGAGGTGGCCGCCTGCTGTACGGGCTCGGGACGATGGCGCGGATGGGGTTCGGCATGCATTATCGGTGTCATCAGCTATCTAGTGCTCTACCAGAATCCAGAAGGGCAAGGCCCAGCATTACGGACACAGAGGTTGCCGACGTACGTGGACGTTGGACACGGCAGCGGCCCATGGGAGGTCCTGCACCAGCGATGTGGCCGACTGCCGCACGGGGCCGGGACGATGGCGCTGATGGGTTCCAACATCATCATCGTCATCGGCTATTTGGTGATGTATCATTATCAGAAGGCAAGGCCCGGCACTATTGCCACGGAGGTTGCCAAGGTCGTTGTCGGGCACGGCGACCCTGCCGTCGGCCTCCTGGCCGTCTAACTGAAAGATTTCTTCAAGGGTCTTGCTGCCAAGTGCCGTTCTGGAACCGCACGCGCGCCTGACATGATTGGGTGATCCAATCTATATGACTCAGATTTTTGTATCGACGTAAGTAGTACGATGGTAATTCAGAATTTGCTTGCAGGGAGGGACCATACACAACCCCAGCTTCCCGCCTCCCGACGGCACATCCACGCCTTCTTCGCCGGGAAGGTTAGGCCGGTCCTCCTCCAGCACTGGGCTCGCGTGCAGGACATCGACATGAGGATGTACGCCTCCGAAGCTTCTCGTTGGAGAACCACGCTCCGATTTCGGCGGAGGAGTCGGCCTGACTGGGGCGATGAGTCCATCGTGATACTGCATAGTCACCCATCCTGCTACTACATAGTGTGCCTGCCCGCACACTCCCACGGCGGCGCCCGGCTCACTCCTGCCATCAAGGAATTTTGCAACGGCATCACACAGGTAAGCAAAACAAAACATCTTCCTCGATGTGTTAGTTTATCTCTGGCGTGTCATCGTCGCAGCTGATGATGATTTTTTGTGAATATTATGGATATCATGCACGGTGCACGAGGAGAGCTCGTGAGACGATGATGCTAGCGGTCGGCCAAGCTCTGTGCCCCCATGCTCGTCGTCGAGCTCCATGTCGTTGATGCGATAGGCCGTAGTGCCCAGGGTGCCGAGTGCTCCCGTCCGGCAGCACGGCACGACGTGTCACGGGTCGATGGAGGCCAATCCCATCCAGATTGAGACCATAGGCGTACGTGCTTGGAAGACGTAGAGGAGGAGGCTTGGTTGTGGCTCTATTTATAGGAGGAGGGCCGGCCGTGGCTGGGTGTATTTGTGTCGTTCACGGCAAGTTGTGGCAACGTATTATATTGGGACTTGTTACGGGGTGTGGCTTCGGGCGCACGTACAGCTTTTTGGTCAGCGCTAGGGCACAACGCGGCTGACGGACGATCGATGATAAGGTATATACGGACGGACGAAAAAACGGACGAAATTATGGTGGTAAGAAGCAATAGCCCCTTTATTATAATAATATAATATATATATATATAATATATATATATATATATATATAAATAAATAAAAATTATACAACAAATGCCCGTGCGTTGCAACGGGAGAACAAACGTCATAACACTCCGGGTAACCATGGGATAATATAAAACATAAAAAACGTGAAAATAAATTATATTACTCAACTAATCAGGGGTACAATCTGCCATTACAATACTGGACATACTATCTGGGTAAGATCCCAGCCAACACGCAGTGCGTTGCTGGGAGCAACTAAGAGCGGCGAGCTCATGGCCAGCTTGAACTTGCGAACGAGCCACCTTCTTGATCAGTACTTCTCTATCTCCATGGACCAAGGCAGGCTCGCTTTGACGCAATGGGTGGCTGCAGAATTACAGTGTATAAATCAGTGTGACAAATGATAAAGTCCAGCTGCATACCTAGTTCTGCATGAAGAATAAAGCAGGTAGCATGCCCCGTTATTCTTTTGAGATCGACGACACTCAGGGTATAATAAGAGGTCAATCTGTAGATTTATATCATTAGTAGTACATGACTTATGACAACCATAGCAAATTGATGGTGAACTCCTGAATGAACTTATGTAACTGTTTAATAATTAGGATATCACACGTTGTTGTTTCATAAAGTAACCTAATCAAATTCCAAATAAGCTTTGAGTCCTTTAATAAAACAAAATCTACTTAACTACTCTTAGGAGCACTTTGATGATGGAAACTAAAGTCTCACCGGAAGTCTGCTGCCAGTATGTTTACCAGTGGAAACTGAAGTCTCACCGGGAGTCTGCTGCCAATATGCTTGCCAGGCAGTTCTTCAGCATTTTTAGTATTTCCAATATGAAGGGAAATACTGACAGATGCCAATATGTTTGTCGGACAGTTTGTAGTTATGGGCAATTACAACACTATATAGGTCAGCCACTCCATGGGAAATAAACAAAGTTAAGAAAGACTATGAAAAACACTGCAACAATTCAGATACTACAACTTGGCACTAATAAGAGGTGTGGTAACCAATAGCTTTCATCAACTACTCCTCACTTGCAGGCGTCTTACTCCAAGATTGATGGTGAAAAGTGCATACCCTTGCCTTTTAGAAAACTAATTGAATAAGAATCAGTAGAAACAAATGATTCATATATCCACTAATGTGCTTTGCTATGCAGCTAGGGTTTTGGAACATAACCGAAAATAATAATGCACAGCAGATTTCAAATAATAGTCATTTGCTCCTTGTTTCCGGAGAGGAGCTTCTGTAAAGGTGGCCATCAAATGCCTGTCATTGTAAGTAATATACGTACTTTAGTGCTGCAGTACCACCGTTCTTGCATAGCTCGCCAACACAATAATGAATTCAAATTGTGCACAGAATAGACCTTCAAATAGTGTAATTGTTCTGCTCGTGTCTCCTTTAATTCTAACTATGAAATGCAGTACAAACAATCACTAATTTCCTGTAGAAGTTTAAATCCTGCCATGATCGATGAATTAACAGAATGAAATTCTATGCTCTGAGCACAACGCAAGAAAAGGCAGGTGTGCATCTTTAATTCAATTAAACAAGAGGCTGAAGTGTGTTGTTTGTCTGAACTGTCATGTTTTAGTTAATAGTAAACTCGATATGTTTCTGTAAACTTGCATAGTACACTCTTAACTTTTGTAGTCATCAAAGAGCTCCCTGGTAACCTTCCTAAGGGTAGCTGAATAAAATCAATAGCAAGTGATTTAAAAAGTGCTGCTATCAGGCTTTCTACTTCAAGGCTACTCATGCTCTGATCATGTAGAATGTACTCTTGTTAATCAAACGACAGAACTGCATTTAGCTTGGCATCTGAATAATATGCTACGCAGCTAAATAACACAGTGCATTACTCTGAGAGGATGCAGAGCATCTAGAAGAAGCCCTCTGCCAAATAATTATACTCGAACAAACATATATTAGTAATTCTAATTGCAAGAAATACACCCACATTGTATGGGCTTTTGAATAAATCAGCCCTGAAGAATATCTTCTTGTTGGGTGTTTTGCCGGGAAATGCTTTATTTGCATTACAACAAGCAGCCTGTAGGACATAGGCATAAATGTGCGTGTAACTTCAGCCAATCAACCGAGCAGAAGTAGAGCCTCTCAGTCTGAAGGAACCAAACAAAATCCATTAAATTTCTAACTTGCCGCATCAAACTCGTACAACAAAATGTACAGAAGAACGAATTTATTTTACCAAAAAGACCAAAGAGTTTATCAGCTCTGTTGCGACTTTGGGGAGCGCATCACATGTAACCAGTAAATCCAATAAAGTTGCTGGCTAGTTGTCACTTGTTAATATCAAACACTCCTGGTACAATCGTTGCAGACTCAGAGGTCAATGGCACACTCCATTTAAAAAAGTAGTAGCTAGTCTGTCCTCTAAAAATGATTAGCATGCTATTTCTTCGCCCCTTTGAATAGTACTACTCACATTTTGTGATGCTTTAATTGGATGATAAATCTAAAAAAGGTCGAGCGGCAAGGGGCGATGTGATTAGCATGTTATTTCTTCGCCCCTTTGAATAGTACTACTTGCACGATCTCTCATTCTTTGTACGTCTTACCTTACCCATAGAAAGGAAATAATATGATTAGTTCTGAACAAAAATCATTGGGTAAAGGCGATGTGATTTGTTTTCATTACGAAGTTATGCACAGAAACCGGCCTTACTATATCAAGCTACTGGATGAGATGACTTACTGAAAAAACTATCAAGCTAATCATACTGAAAACACTATCAAGCTTCTGGATGATATAGATTACCTGAAGAATGCCTTGCTCTTGACCTCGTGCTCCAACACTCATGGACTAAAAGAAACAAAAATACAAAGATAAAAACACCCAACTGCATGCAACTTATTATTTTATAGGCTTGTTGATTGATTCACAAATGAGCAAATGTCGAATGGACGTTGCCGAACTGCAGGAGGACGCTTAAGGCGAGCTCGGGGCTGAGCACGCCACTAAGCAATTGTCTTGTCCAGTGTCTCCATGAGGGCCCTGCCAACGGCTGACCACCGATACATCTCGAACACCACCAACGTCCCTCTTCTGACCCCCTCTCCTTGTCGATCAACATTATCATAAGTCAGAACAGGACCAACAATATTAGTAAGATTGACCTCAGAGTCATGCTGGAACCCCAAAAAAGGTCGAGCGGCAAGGGGCACAAGGGCATGAGCAAACACATGTATTCCGCCACCATTAATTCCCTTGAATACTTGGATAGATAGATAGTGCACTGAGAACATGATTCAAAACAAAAGTAATGTGTACACCTGATATCCTAACTCACAAGAATTTAGCTTTTGTGGTTAAAGAAAACTAACATGTACCTCGGCTATCCAAGAGCACACAGTAGTCACAAATCTGAACCGTGTCCCCTTTTCTTCATGATCTGGTACAAAAGAGCAGCACCTTCATACCGTTTGACTCTTCAAGCTGTTGTCTGAACCCTGAAAGTCTGAATTAGCCCATGTGCATTTTTTGACAGTGCAAATGGAGAGGCAGTATAGGTAAGCAATTTGACTGCAAGATGAAGGTTCACTACATCACCCAATTATAAAAAAAGTGTCTAGTGGTCTTCCTTCAAGAATCATAAGGAGCAAACCATGAAAAGCAAGCTTTCCTTTACTGAACTAAACTGGAACTCAAGAGGTCTGAAATCTGAACAAAAAAACTTGCTTTCTTGGAAGGGGGCGGATGCACCACCGTATCTTGGAAGGATATGCTTAGAGGCCAGGTCTGATAGAGGCTGGAACACACATTCGAGCCATGGTTCTGACGCACAGCAGCGAGGCCACATCTCGGCCCATCATCTCAAAGCAACACATAAGACGGACAAAAAGGAAATCCAAATCACACATGTTGCTACTATCTGCAGATCACAGACCATGGCTTCACAAGCTTCCACCGCTCTAGCACATATGCCCGTTCGAGGTTCAACTATCATTATTCTCTTGTGTACAATCAGGACAGGAATATTCTGTATTTTCTAAATCCTACAAAAAAATGTGTAATCAGCAAAGCCTATACACGGAAGCTCATTCACAAATTACTCGAGATAGCAGAACCCACCTAGTTGGAGTTTAGAAAAAACAAGCTGGGCTAG
Source organism: Elymus sibiricus (assembly GCA_039707655.1). Classification (NCBI taxonomy): domain Eukaryota; kingdom Viridiplantae; phylum Streptophyta; class Magnoliopsida; order Poales; family Poaceae; genus Elymus; species Elymus sibiricus. The sequence goes on from CM077671.1 coordinate 443,427,887, forward strand.
GAAAGCCTCCTCAATTGCTGCCCGAAACTTGCTTGGCTTGAGATTATACAGAGGTTAACCCTGAAACCTAGTGGAAGAAAGAGGACTTCAGACATCACAACACACCTTCGTCAGCGAGCAAAGGCGGCCTCCCGGATCTGTCGAGGTCGAGGAGGTTGGAGAAGGGCCACCAGATCGAAGCCGAGGAGGGGGCTGGGCGCGACAGGCGACCCAGGCGCTGAGAAGGAGGAGCGCGGCGAGGGCTCTGACGAGCGGGGAGGCGCAAGGCAGGCAGTGTTGGAGACGGACTCGACATAAAAAATTGAGAGAGAAAAAGTGGAAAAAATGCGACAGAAAGAGTGGAGTGCTGGGAATCGAACTCAGAACGCCTGGATAGGAGAGCACCGGTCCAACCAGCAAGACGCCAATGTAGTTGCGATAAAGTGGAGGATCGGCCCCTCTTAACCTATGACAATAGGCGATGCGAAAAACGTTTTCCACTTACCGGTGGCATAGCGGGTAAATTCATGCGAACTTTAGGGGTAATTTCCGTGACGGACGACCAGAAGTTATCCCTGCTTTATTATTTATTTAAAAAATTATTAATTATTATTATTATTATTATTAGGTAGAGATATGGCGTTCTCAGCGCACAACCTGTCAACGAATTTGACTACCACCGATCGCTGATCTTCAAGCACCTGCATGTCATGAAGTTCCCCAAACCGAGCAAGGATTTGCCTCGGCTCGTCCACAGTAACACATGGATCCAGCCCACTTACAAGGACTATTGTGTAGTTCGTAATAGGATTTTCACTTGCTTTTGTACGCAAACGAGCTTCGCGATGATCTGCGGTCATGTCCAGATGCCTGAAGAATGCGCAGGGACGACACGTTATTCCGAAACCCAATGTTCTTTTTGCAGAAAACAAGGCCATGTGTTCCAAGGTCTTTCTTGTCATGTTGATCGCAATGATCCAGGCGTTTTCGTGTTGGATCTTCACCTTGGAGATGAGATAGACAACGACATCGCTACCATGCATACCCAAGGTTGGGTTGGCTGTCATGAGGTTCTTCAGTGTTGGCTTCCCGTCGCAACCGCCCCTCAGCTCAGGCAAGCTGGAATATCTCGGGTTGTCGAGGTTGATATCGTCGACGTCGGCCTCGCAGTCTTTGATCCAAGCATCCGAAGAAGGCTTCCTGACCCATGCGACAGCCATCCAACCATGGCAGACGACGGAGGTGTTTGTGTCGTCCAACTCCAAGTCTGCATAGACCCGCATACCTCGGATGGCGTCGGGGCCACGAGTGGTGCTGCTTCTTCGCGTTTCGATCTCGACAAACCTGATCAAACTGTCGACGTAGGCGACATCACGATGCAGCCATGCGTGGTTTTCGTTTTCATCCACCATGTTCATGTTGGCCGCCATTGGGTGAGGCAGCGGGATGAAGCGGAGCGCGGGGCTGGGTTCCTGGTCGAGCACGTTGCAGACCAGGATACCCTGCCATAGATCAACCCAGCCCAACGAACCTTCCTCCGGAAGGGCGATGACCTTGTCCATCTTGAAGGTCTGATGATCCTCCCTCTGGGACTCTACCTGCAACAGCACGGACTTGGCGATCCACCCCCACTGTTTGGACGAGAAGATGAGGAGATCGTAGCTCCCCGGGAGCAGCTGCGGCGAGAGAACCGCGACGACGAACCCTTTCCCGTCGGCCGTGCGCAGGAGGCCCATCGTCCGGGGATCCAAGTTGATGGGGAACGGATTCGGGAGGCGCACGAGCGAGGGGCTATCCGTGATAGCCGTGTAGACGAAGTAGTTACGGGGGACCCGCTCCCTCTGTTGGCCCTGGTATGTGAAGTCGATGCTGAGGATGGCGACGTACTCGTCCGAGCACACGAGGCGTGGCTCCCCGGCGAGGCTGCTCTGCTCGTCGAGGCCGCGGCAGTGGACGGTGAAGTGGGAGAGGGCCGGCGGGGCGGCGAACCAGAAGGACGCCTCGACGATGAGGCCGTTGCTGGCGAAGGCCGTGGCGGTCGTCCCGTTCCTTCGGTCGGACATGTACGCTCTCGTGTCGAGGAGGACCCAGTCGCGGGCGGTGGTGGCGTCGTGGTCCGGCAGGGAGGGCGGATGGAAGGAGGAGGGGTCCATCGAGAGAAACACCGGAGCTAGATCGATCTGTTGCTGACCGGCGGCGAGAGAGACCACTGCTTGTATCCGGATGGAACCCTAGAAAGATGCGGACCTTTTCTTTTCAAGAGTAGTCTTTGCTCCTTACGTGATCGTGGTTGTGTCTCGAGCCCCAGCCAATAACAGTTCCTGCTATTCCCAAACTTCCGCCGTTTCGGAATAAATAATTGTGCAATAAGATTTTTTGCTATTCACAATTCTCTCTTGCTGCAACTTGCGGCAGTCCCTTCATAGGAGTTAGTGTACCCTTGTGTATATGAATAATTTTTTTTAAGATGGTATATGAACAACTTTGATTATACGTGTTATTAAGAAAACACACTTGCAGCCGTCCGTTTACAAGCCTGCGTGCATGGTGAGTTTCCTTTCACGCGTTAAGCCAATGGCGTAAAGCTAGAAAAAACGGTTGAGGCAAGATTTAAAAAGGGGCCGACTCTTTGGACTCCAAAAAGCATTTATATGACGTGTGACTGCTCATTCATTCCGAAACGCTCATGCAAATTTAGGACAGTAAAACTGCACCTAATCCCAGCCCTCTCACGCCCCTAGCAATTTTGACCGTTCGATTTTGTGTTTGAAGCATTTCTGGCCGTTAGATCTCTGTTATGCTGCCAGTATACCGCGACGTGGGCCTCTTGTCCTAAAGGGCAGCTATTCTCGTGACCTTTTTGAAGGCTTGTGGTCGACTGGGCTTCATTGGGCTATTATGCAAGCCCATTTATGTGATAGAGAAATCGATCTGTCGCTGCACTCATGAAAAATCTGTTCAGTCGAGTTGCCTCAAAAAAACAATGTTCAGTCGAGGGGATCCAGCCGAGGTTCTCGATACAGATGATGTGGCGACCCAGGTGGTCTGCCTCCATCCAGCTGACGCGCGGGTGAGGATCAAGCCGAGGCGAGGCTTGGGAGGGGATCCGACGCGGGAGAGGGTAAAGCCGATGCGATGCGCGCGAGGGGATCCGGTGCTTGAGTGGATCAAGCCGAGGCAATGGGCGCGAGGGGATTCAACGCTCGAGGGGATCCAGCCGAGCCGATGCGAGTCAGGTGGTCACCTTGTGGGCACCGAACAGTCAGCGAAAATTGAGGAGGTAAACAATCGTCGCTACAAGTCCTTAATGGCGACTGATGTGCACCACTCGCCGGCGACGAATAATTGCAGGGCAGTTACCACGTCGATTGGTGTTGCTTCTTTACTACCCGTGCATCCATATAGTCTCCTCTGACCCGTTGTTCCTTCCCGTGTAGATCTCTCGGGTCGACAATCGAAGGTACAATATAGTGTAGCTTCATCAACGAGCAGTAGTTCGCTCCATGGCGCCGCTGCACATCCATATCCATCTCCACCAACTTGGCTGACGATCAGCTCTTCTTCCCAGCCGTCAGACTCAGTGCTAATTTTAGATTGTTTTATTGTGAGACGAAATTCTAGCCATCAGCGGCGAGATGATTTGTTTGAGATGAAATCATCTCCCCGTCTTTGAAGTAAGCTATCTTACTTTTGTCCTTCTATGTTTTGCCTCTCTAATTTTTATCACCATTTGGGGCGATCTGTGCCGGTTGTATGCTTTTCTGAACATCTTCTATCTACAGATTCTTGGGTGGATTAGGAACACTGCGATGTTTCACTCATTAGGAAATTTATGCCCCCTCAATTTTTTAAGCATTGCGTACAGGTTATTATGTTCGTCTAAAATAAGCAAGCAATCTTATGATGTTCGTTGTATATTATAAGATTCTCTCATGATTCATAATTGAATCATATATCAGTTACCCGCAAAATAAATAAATAAATCATATATCAGTTGGTTCAGACCTTATTCTTGATATAAGAGATCTGATGGCATCAAAGTGAATAAGCCAACCAAAAACATAAGCACTAGAGCACAACCCTCCTACCTCATGTAAATGTGAACTATGATTTCTGCCAACTAGCAAATAGTTGAAAATAAGCAGGTTAGGGTGTATATTTGAAATATAGATATTTATTTCCTGTTCCAAAGTTGCAATGGAAGACCACAAACCAACAAATATGTAAACACTAATATGGATATTGCTGATATGTAATTCTCCTCTGGCTTGATTACGATAGAAGCAGAACTTATGTTTTGATTGGTGATTGTGAAAAAACTTCTATATACCTTGACTCCCTCAAGTACAGAAAAGATAATGTTTGATACTACCTCTAGAGTTCGTATATGTGCTGCAACTTCATTTTGGTGAAGCTGAAGTTGCGCCTTTCAGAAATTGATTGGGACTGAACAAAATTTCAGTCCACATAGAATTAGCAAAACCATTACTTCTATGTGGAAATTAGTACGATGATCATGGGTCAGAGGTACATGCTTACATATTCTTATAATGCATTGTACACTTGGAATTTAGACTCAGCAATTCTGTGACCTGTCATGAAGGTGGTGTACTACATCAGCATAGTTTACCATCCAGCTGCTTCGATTGGGTTCATCCTCACAATTATGTTTCTCCACTTTAATTCATAATTCTTGTTTCCTGAAAATTCATAGTTCAAGTTACTGCCAATCTGCCATTCATACACTCAGTGGAGGCTAGCTGTTGCTCCAGATCATGGTTTAACGTCCAGATGAGTTTTGCAGTATGTTCGTAGTCCCGTGGCGAGTATAAATCAAATCGAGCTACAGATTGACATGCACAATTGTAAGAAACTAAATAAACCTCCCAGCTCAATATTTTTTTGTTTTGAGTTGTTACTTACTACTAATCGGAGTACCTCATATTATTTAAAAAGGAAATCTTCTATGAAACAACTTATTTCAGTATATTTTATATCACTCTATAGTTTCTCTTCTAAATATTCTTGGCTTTCGTTTCCATGTATTTACAACATCACTATTATTCTATCGTCCAAAAGTATGGGCACGACGACGCGGGCCATCATTGGTTGAAGCCTTGCCATCCTCTCCAAGAAATACCAATCTTACGTAAGTTTCCAATTTGAGAAACGCCTTTATTTTTCATTCAAAGTAATGATGTATCAAGTGAAAACTTGCTTACAATTTGAGTGTTGTGCATTCAACTGTAGGGTGACAGTCAACAACTTGTTTTCCAATAGGCGCAGATCATATGGCTGCCATGCATTGCCTATCAATCAGATGCCTATTGCACATTGCCTATCAATTATAGTTGCTGGTTAATTTTATCCTATTTCATAGTAATGCAGTATATGTTGGGATCTTGACTAACAGAGACTGCTTCTGTAGTATATATGTTCATTTTCTTAATACACATAATATTGTGTGATCAAAATAATTGCCAAGTATGTATGGTATGGTTGTCTTTGGAGTTGTGGTGCATGTTTATCATGCATGTTTTCTGCCTTTAATTTTGTTATTGCTATTACCGTCCAATACATGGATCACCTTTACATGTTTATCATGCATGTTTTCTGCCTTTATACTTGTGAAAGTTCCGATCATTCTATTGACAAAAATTAAGGGCGCAGCAACGCGCGCCATCATGGTCTAGTAGTACCTATAACCAAGCTTTGTCGTGCCGACCTCGAGCGAAGCAACTCATTATAACCATAATGCATGTTTTTCTTTTTTGCGGCGATAACGATAATGCATGGGTTGAAATGATGGTTTGGATATTAGGTATCCGAGCATATATATTCAAACATTCCCAATGATAAGGCCACGTCAACAGGCATAACTGAATATGCTATAGGTGGTGTTCAAGATGAATCTATAATTTTTGTTGACATCGCTGTTACGCCAAGCTTGAAAACAAGAGAAGTGTATGCACCAAAGTACACACGTTTTAATCTGGAAGAGCAAAAGGATACACAACAATTAATGGAAATTACAAGTAGCCATTTTCATGTATGTGCGTACAACCATGCATGCATGAGAAACACGATGCATTAGTAAGTCACGATGATGGATATAATTTTCATCATTTTAAAATAGAGAAGTCAGCCTATGTTGTGTATGATAGGGAAACTACAGCTGAAGAGTTTATTCGCAGTGCAACTTGCTACGTTAAGGTCACAGCTAGCAGATCTTTTATGTTTTTATTCCTGCACAGCAAGAAGAGGATCAGCTTGAGGTTTCCAATCATTTGGGATTTCTTAAGCTTGAAGGAGATCGGCTGGGGGCCACCACCGGAAGATCAGAACCTGGTGGGCGCATACATCTAAAGTAGTATTTTGTTTCCTTAATTAAATCAAGTCGGTTTAGCATATGGATCAGAATTGTACGTAGGTAATGCTTGCTTTCCAAGTCAGGTAGGGTGTGCGGCCATAATATAAAGCCGGTTCGGTCAATGTAATAAGGTAGGTTATTTTGAGATGAATTAGACACGTGTGTGTTTTTCGGCCAGCGGCTATTATCGAGTTTAGAGATATCTTGTCAAAATCTCTACTGGCGTGTGAGTTCCTACGACGCGACGCATAGGATATTACAAGCTGAGCCTATACTGTTCCTCCACGTTATTCCTTCGGACCGAGGGGTTGGCGTGTTGTTTTTGCGAGGTTTGTGAACATCTTCGTAAACCCGCATCTTGTTCTTGCGGCGATGGAGTTTTGTGCCGTGAAAGATCGGGCCAACAACGGATCGACCCTCGCCTCGAGGTTCGATGTTCATCACCCAATGCATAGTAAACCTTGAAATTAAAAAATCCAAAGTTAACAATACATGATGGTAAACCATCGTTTTGAACCTTGTATCATGGTTAGGAATGCAAATGCTGGACCTTTAAGGTACCTTCCGACCCTACTTACTTTAACCAGATGAACTAAAGTATTAAAAATGAAGTGAATTCTGAAATTTACTTCATTTAGTTGAACTAAAGAGGGTCGGAGGCGCCTCGAGGTCCAAGTTTGCATGCCTAGTTATGGTTACTATTACCAAGTGGAAAACAGTTGCATGTAGCAATAGTCTCTTTTGTCTCGCCTAATCAAACCAACCCCTTTTATGTAGGATGTTTTGGTGAATTGATATTTTCAAACTGAATTTTTGTTTTGAATTTGTAGCCAGAAGATCTAATGAACAGGGTCAATCCTAGATACATTTGAACTAGTTTTGATTTTACTGTTAGAATAACATTTGAAATCATTTCCATGTACTTTAGATTGCCTCAGATGAATTTGGACAAATATTGCAATTATGTATATAAATTTAATGAAATATTGCACATATATTTAAGACATATTTCAATTATTGCACACGCATTAGACACATATAGCAATTACTTCAGAAAAACTGTACACATATTTCAATTACTTAACTCAATTTCACAAAATATTACACATATTTCTAGGCTTATTTTACTTATTTTTACATATATTTTAATTATTTCATAAAACAATTAACACATCTTCCAATTACTTAACTCAATTTCACAAAATTGTACACATATTGTTAAGCCTATTTTACTTATTTTCAGATATATTTTAATTATTCCATAAAACATCTAACACATCTTCCAATTACTCGACTCAATTTCACAAAATTGTACACATATATTTTCGGCATACTCTAATTTATTTAACATATATATCAATTATTTCATAAAACATTTAACACATCTTCCAATTATTTCTCAATTTCAAAAAATTATACACATATTTTTTGGCATATTTTAATTTATTTCACATATATTTAAATTATTTCATAAAGCATTTAACACATCTTCCAATTATTTCACTCCATTTCAGAAAATATCTAGCATATATTCCATTGATTGGAATATGATTAGAACACTCAAAGTGAAACACATATTATTTTGCAAATAAACCAAATATTACTCTCAATTAAAAAAACTTTAACACTTATATTAGTTATTTCAGCCAGGCCAAGACTGTGTGAAATAACTAAAATAATATTAGGATTTCGGCAAATATCAATTAAATAATTTAATTTCAAAAAAAATTCACATACATTTCACTCAATTTCATAAAAATAAAAAACACATTTTTATTCACTCAATTTTGGAATTTAAATAGTGGATGTGGTTTGTAAGCCAGAGTAGTGACTCTGGGTCGTGTCGTACCGTGCTGCTTTGGGTCGATGGGGTGACTCAATCCTTAGCTTGTTCCTTGGGGCTGGTGTGTTTGTCTGTTCTTCTGCATCAATTTTCCGTCAGTTTAGAGCTACCGCCGATTGACGCACGCACACACCTAACGACGCATAGCCCTTCGCTCCTGCCTCCTGCGACCTCTCAGATAGGGTTTCCCAACCTCTCGTCGGCGGCGTCGCCGGTCCGTCTCGTCTCCTATGGTCCTTGGATAATGAAGGCGCGCTGGATCCCGTCCCTTGCCAGCGGGAGGGCTCCGTTTTAGTGTTTTTTTTTAAGTTTTGTTAGGGTTGTTCGATGCGCAAGAAGACGTGGGAGGGGGAGGCGGTTCTTGAAGATGGAATAAGCCCCCCCCTCCCCTCCCCCCGCCTAGCCCCTGTCTCGGCGATGTTTCTAGCGTCGTTGGAGGGCATGTGAGTTGTGTCTCCGACAGATCCCACGGGATTCGGTTGGCGTTTTTCTTCAGTGGATCTGCTTGGATACATTCTTCGTTCGTCTATATGTGTGCATGTTGAATCCTTCCGATCTAGGCTTCTCTTCATCGACGGCGATTGTTGTTCTGGTGCGCTGGTCCTATGGTGCCTTAGAGCATCTCCAACAGGCGTCCAACGCGCGGCGCGCAAAAAACGGGTTTGCAGCGCGCAAAAAGCTTTTTTTAGCGCGCGGCCGAGCGCTGGCTCCAGCGGCCGCCGCATAATATAGCGCGCGCGCGGCGCTCCAGCAGACGCGCTAAACTGCAGCGCACGCGAGCAGCCGGCGCTTGCAATATGCATTCTTTTGAAGACAATTTAATGATATTTGATCAAAAATCAAAACACAAAAAGACATAGGAAGTTCAAAAGCATTTCACATCTTCCCATCATCTCATCCAACCAAGTTCAAAATCACAAACGAAGTTTAATATAACAAGTTGACACAAACAAATGGCACATCATCAATCATGCCGCATCCTCATCTTCGTCTTCCTCTTCCTCCGATCCTTCTTCCTCATCCGAAGTCTCATCTTCGTCCTCCTCTTCATTGTCTCCCGGAGATGCCGAAGGTATGTGAGGCACATCGAAAGACATGCGTCCACCCATCTCACCCGGAGGTGCTCCCATGCCTCCTATGAGTGTAGCAAAACTCATGCCTCCCATGCTTCCCATGGTACCTCCGAAGCCACTCATACCTCCCATGCCGCCCATGGTGGCTCCGAAGCCACACATGCCACCCATGCCTCCCACGGTAGCTCCCATGCCACCCATCCCTCCCATGGTAGCTCCCATGACTCCCATGCCTCCCATGACCATGGCTCTTTTTTGGACCAAGACTTCTTCACGGGCAAGATTGACGTACTCCTTTTGCTTCTCATCGAGGGTAGATGTGTCCATGACGAACAAGTTCTTCTCCCATTCTAACAATCTAGTGTGCTCCTCCATGGCCAATTTCTTCTCCTCCAATGCCACCTTCCTCTCCTCGGCCGCCACCCTCCTCTCCTCGGCCGCCAACCTCCTCTCCTCGGCCGCCGCATCTTGGTTCCTTGCCATCTTCCTATCCTCGTTCGCTTCCTTTCTTGCATTCACAATAGCTTCCATAACATTTTTAGGTCATCATCTCCTTTCCTCTTCTTCTTTTCTTGTCTTTCTTTTTTGTCTCCATTTGGTCTTTTTGGCTTCGAGTAGGCAACCGAGTTTGGTGTAGAGCTTCTCTTGCCGTCATCGGTTGATGCCTCCTCCTCATCATCATCCAAATCAATAGTTCGCTTGCGTTTGTTGGTCTCCTCATCGACACCTTCATGTGGCTTCCATTTCTCATCATCCTTCAACTCTTCATAGCAATGGGGCAAGATAAATGGTCTCCCTTTCGTGATCTTCCCTTTCTTGTTCTTCTTCTCCTCTCCTTGAAATAAGTTTTGTGCGATAGTGAGCTACAAAAAAAACAAGCTAGCACTTGAAACACCGAAGAAAAAGCATGGATATGGAAGAAGCATGAACATGAAAGAATCATGAAAGAAATGACACTTACCCTATCGTTATCATTAGTTCCACTTGGGTTTAGCGTGTCAACCGCCTTAAGTGCGGCCGCCCATCTTTGACAATCTTTGTTGATTGTCGACCAACGTGAGCGAAGAGATCTTTCCGTGCGGTCCATTCCACTTTTGTTGTGTAAATCAAAGTGCTCCTTCATCCGGATCCAATAGGCATCTCTACTTTGATCCCCTCCAACGATGGCATCGCTAGACACTTTCAACCATGTTTGGCATCAATTTGTCTTCGTCCGTGGTGTAGTTGCCCGCTCTTCCTTTCGGTGCATCGAAGACACCCTCACCATCCTCGTCCCCCTCAAACTCATCATTGGTTTGAGACCAATGAGAATTTTTGGAGCCAACACCCATAGTTGACATATAGGTCTCATCATTGAAACTATAAAGTATATACAACAAAACAAATAAGCTATCCATATGTATCCATTCATTATAAAAACAACAACGAAAAAATTGACGAAGTCATACCTTGTTGGCATTTCATCATACACCTTGTGCGCATCGGTCGCCGGCGCAACAAGCGAGCTCGCCGGCGCTTTGCTCGCCCGCGCTTCGGTGACGCGCCCTGCAAGCTTCTTCCTCGGCCGCCTAGAGGAGCCGTCCGCCGCCTTCTTCTTCCCGGTCACCTTCTTCTTCTTCCCGCATTTGAGAGCTTCGAGAGGGGGTCACGTGGCTTCACGATGGGTGCCGACACGACGTCACCCGCCGAGGTCGTCCGTGGCGCCATGAAGAGCCCGCGCGCGAGTCCGGTGCTTGGAGGAGCACCGGCGGAGGCGATGCCAAAGCTCCCTGCGCTAGGGTTCGCGGCGGCGGCGGCGGCGGAGGGGTCGCGGATGTGGGAAGGGGTGAGGGGGATGTCGCCGCGGTCGTCCATCGGGCGATTTCGCCGGCGGAGATGCGGGACGGCGTGAGAGCGGCGCGGCCGGCAGAAGAGGTGGACGAGGCGCGAGCGCTCGAGTGGTTCCGCGCGCGGGAGCGGGCGCACGAAATAAGCGGCGCGCGATGCCGTTTCGCTCCGCGCGCGGAACCACTTATGCCGCGCGCACGGTTTTTGCGCGGCCGCTGGAGCGCCCGGTTCCGCTGCGCACGCGCTAAAAGAGCGAATTTTACAGCGCGGGGCGATTTTTGGGCGCCTGTTGGAGATGCTCTTAGCACTTCCCGGCTGTCTACTACAATAATGTTTGCCCGGCTCCAATGAGGATGGGGCGATGACGGCAACCCGCGTTCGGCTCGCTCCAGCGGTTGTAGTCGTCGCTAGGTGCTCTACGGATGTGGATGTAATTCTTATTTCTGTGTTCTTTAATTTGTACTACCTTGACAGTTGATGAATATATTGGAAGTTTTCTCTAAAGAAAAAAAAACTACTGCCGATTGCTTATGAAAATAGGAAAAGAAACAGAAAAGAAGAACATAGATTTTTGGTGGGTGTACCAACTCGATCTATACACACGAAGACTACTACCATGGTTTCTGTGGTTGTTTCTCTGTCGCTCTTTGTCTATCTGTTTTCGTCTTGTTCCAAAATGGACAATCTTGTGTGCACGGCGTGTTGCTTGCTTGCGCCGCAACGAACATTTTATTCTCCATCGCGACTAAAATATGTAACCGAGCCGCTCGCGCGTGCGTGCGTGCATGCTTGTGGCCATTGCTTAACCTGATTAGACCGATCGAGCAGGCAAGATCCGGGCACAATCGTCGTGTCCATACTCTTCTAGCACACACCAGAGTTTACACGCTTTTTAGCCGTTTTTTGTACCGTGAAGCCATGCATTCCAAGGCTCTACGCTTTACCTAAACACGAATTGGTCACACCATCATCACCGGCCGGCCGCCAACATATATGCAAGTAAAATATACGATCGCCTTTAGCTAGCTTTCGTCTTGTTCAATCTTCACTATCACTCAAGAGCAGCAGCAGAAAGAGAGAGAGAGACAGAGCGTTCGTTGCTTCCGGTTTGTGCCTGGTTCGTTGCTACTCTTCACCGTCACTCTTTAGATTGTGATACGACTCAACTGTGTCTGTATCCATCTCGAGACATCGACGGCCGCCGCCAAAACTCCCCTTTAAATACTACTGCCACCGGAAAGAGCTGCATTAATCTCATCACCCATACTGCAGTGTGCAGGCCACAACAGAAAGAGCTAAGCTAGCTGTGCTTGTTTCCCACCCCACTCCCCTAAGATGGCAGGCACTCAGGTATGTACCCTACTTACTAGTGGTAGACATACGGTGAGCTCATGAGTCCAGCTAGCTCATTTGCATGGTGCCCTTGTGTGCTGCTTGTTTTCAGGACGTGAACATGGACGACAGCCTCGCAGGTTTTGCAGCGTTCGGCTCGCGCACGACGACGCTGTCCGTGCACAATGAGGAGGAGACGGCCATGCTCCCCGTCACCCTTGGTGGCAACAAGCCCAGTGGCCGGTACGTCCTCGTGGCGGGACGCGCCGACGAGAAGGATGGCCTGCGCCAGACGATCACCACGGGCGTCGTGAAGCCTCGGGTCACGTACCGCGTGGCCGGGTGGATCGGCCTGGGCGCGGGCGCAGCGCATGGGACGAGCCACCCGGTGCGCGTCAACCTTGGTGTCACTATGGACGACGATGAGAATGAGGGCCTCCAGGTGGAGTGTGGCGCGGTCTGCGCCGAGGCCGGCGGGTGGACGGAGATCATGGGCGCGTTCCGGCTCAGGACCGAGCCGCGCAGTGCTGCTGTTTACGTCCACGGCGCCCCCGCTGGCGTCGACGTCAAGGTCATGGATCTCCAAGTCTTCCAGACAGACCGCGAGGCGCGCTTCAGCCAACTCAAGGACAAAACTGACAAGGTGAGAGAGCATGCACAGATCGATCATCGATGCACCATGTAGCCATGTTTCACCATGTGCAGCCTGCATATATAATCCTTGACGTGGGCTTTGTGGCACCTAATGATGCAGGCGCGCAAGAGGGACGTGATCCTGAAGCTGGGCGCGGCGTCCGTGCGCGTGGTGCAGATGGACAACAGTTTCCCTTTTGGGACATGCATCAACACGACGGTGATCCAGAACCCGGCCTTCCTCGACTTCTTCACTAACCACTTCGACTGGGCCGTCTTCGAGAACGAGCTCAAATGGTACCACACGGAGGTGCAGCAGGGGCAGCTCAACTACGCCGACGCCGACGCGCTCCTCGCGCTCTGCGACCGTCTGGGCAAGAACGTCCGCGGCCACTGCGTCTTCTGGTCCGTGGACGGCGACGTGCAGCAGTGGGTCAAGAACCTCAACAAGGACCAGCTGAAGTCCGCCGTCCAGAGCCGCCTCGAGGGCCTCGTGTCCCGCTACGCCGGCAAGTTCGTGCACTACGACGTCAACAACGAGATGCTGCACGGCCAATTCTTCCGGGACCACCTCGGCGACGAGGACGTCCCGGCGTTCATGTTTAAGGAGGTGGCGCGGCTGGACCCGGAGCCCGCGCTCTTCGTCAACGACTTCAACGTGGAATGCGGCAACGATCCCAACGCGACGCCGGAGAAGTACACCGAGCAGGTCGCATGGCTTCAGAGCTGCGGCGCGGTGGTGCACGGCATCGGTCTGCAGGGCCATGTTAGCAACCCGGTTGGCGAGGTTATCTGCGCCGCGCTCGACAGGCTCACCACCACCGGCGTGCCCATCTGGTTCACGGAGCTGGACGTGTCGGAGCCCGACGTGAGCCTCCGCGCCAAGGACCTGGAGGTGGTGCTCCGGGAGGCATACGCGCACCCTGCGGTGGAGGGCGTCGTGCTCTGGGGGTTCATGCAGGGCACGATGTGGCGGCAGGACGCATGGCTCGTCGACGCCGACGGCAGCGTCAACGAGGCAGGCCAGATGTTCCTGAATCTCCAGAGGGAATGGAAGACGGACGTGCGCGGGAACGCCGACGGCGATGGGAACTTCAAGTTCAGGGGCTTCCACGGCAGATACTTCGTCGAGGTCACAACGGCGACGGGGTGTCGGATGCTCAGGACGTTCACGGTGGAGAAAGGGGACACCGCACCTCTCCTGGTGGATTTGGGCGATGCCTGAGTGCCTGATGGTGGATCTATCTACTCTTACACTAGAACTGATACTTACCAATCTGATTACATGTATGTATGTACATGGGTCATACGCTGATGTGACTGACACATTAAGATGCAAAAAAAAGATGCTCTATAAATACTTTCAATAAAAGGTGCTCTATAATTTTCACATTTTTTTGAGGGATAATTTTCACATTTCTAAGGTAGCGGGTGTTGCAAGACAAGTGGTTGGTGAATGCCATCCTCTCGGAACAATATCCATTTGCACCACATTGCAAGCAACAAAAATGATACGATTGCACAAGTATTAAGCGCGTCTAGCCTAACATATCGTTGAGGCGAGATTTGGTCACTGCTAGCTCGTCGTGTGACATGCATGGTGCCCTTCTGAGGTGGGTGATGCTCCGTCTAATTGTCACATGTACGTGATAAATTTACATGAAACCTAGAAAGATATAGATACGTGCATCAATTGATGCAGAGGCAGGTGGTTCTATCCTCATTTAAAAAATAATTATCGCTAAAGGATAAATCTTACGTACCAACCGGCACAAGGTATTAGAACTGACTTAAGTACAAGCAAAAAGTTATTACCTGCTACCAATTAACTTAACAAGTCGTACTAGTAAGTAAATATTTTCTAACTTAAACCACTTTAGACATTTAGGTCCCACTAGCACCTAGTTAGCTAGCTAACTAGGTACGTGTGTCCCGACTAGGTGCCTGACATGTTCTCCTACAATGAACCCGATGAATTTAGCTAGATAGGTGCGTGCCACTAGCACTTAGCTAGCTAGTAATAATAAGCTAGGTGTATAGACATCATAGCCTGCTTTTTGTCTTGCCCGATATGGTATTTTTGCTCGACTGAAATGCCTCACCGGTCCATAAACACAAACTGATTGTACATTTTAGGCGAACAACTCAAGAAGTGATCGGATTTAGTCCGCAAACTCATTGATTTGATCAAATAAGGCCAAAACCGGCCAGAGAGCTAAAAAACCGGCCACGTGGATGCCATGTCATCGTTCCGTTGACTGCTCGTGACTTAAATATTTTGTACGGGGGTCTATTTGCAAATTGGACTTTTTTTTTTCTCACAGCTGAATGGGTCTTCCGGCCATACAGTGCGCGCACGTCTAGCCGCGTATTGTTATGCGTACGTGACTCTTGCCTGCACTAGCTCTGATGGATTGGATCGATTCGGCGGGATCAACTCTCGTGGCGAGAACACACTAGAACTCTATGTCTCTCTGGGACGACGGAAGAAAGATAGATATCATACGAGGGTAGGACGACCGCCGTGGTTGATTGCCGAGGTGCGTCGCCATGGCCTGCTCGTCACACACTAGTAGAAAACAGGGCATCAGTCCCGATATCAGAGGGCCTTTAGTCCCGGTTCTGCAACCGGGACAAAACGATCGGGACTAATGCCCATCACTTTTAGTCCCAGTTGGCTTACGAACCGGGACTAAAGGAGCTCCACGTGGCCGCCGTGGGGCGCCTGGCAGGAGGACCTTTAGTCCCGGTTGGTAACACCGACCGGGACTAAAAGGCAGCCACGCGTCAGCAGCTGCCAGGCTCTGGGTTTTTTTTAAAGGAGGGGTTTAGGGGTTTTCATATTGTGTTTCCCCCTTTTATTTTTTATGTTTACCATTTTTATTTTATGCTTTTCATTTAACTCGACGCTAGTTACTACATATAGCAATGAAAGAACCATTACACAACATCGTCATGATCAATATATAGAAAGAACCATCAGTATCACTTGAAAGTTGTTCAACTTAAGAAACAAACATCAATGTATCACATTCATCTTAACATACTAATTAATTAACTAATAGTTCTCCAGCTGATATATTCATGACTTAGTTCTAAACATGGTCAACAACAACCATCATCTGATAGTCCTTGCGGTTGCTCTTCCTTATAGTGATTACCACAAGAGTGTCCACCCTTAGTTCTCTCTTTCCCTTGGTGAACTCCTGCCAGCCGGCCTTGTGGAATGATATGCGCCCGTCATCCTCTGTCTTCTATTGGACGTTCGTGACAGGACCTCTTGGTCCATGGATTACTCCAGCAGTGCCGACGGCGGGGATGTCCACTCCGGAAAACATCTTCAAAGGTAACTTCTGAAGACCCCATCATTAAGAGAAAATAGAGAGCACAGAATGTTAGACATCTCACCATACTTGGTTATGACCAAAAAGAGATGAAAGAATATAAAACATCTCACCATAACTTTTTTGACCATGTTTGTTTTTGTTAGACGGTGCACAAAGGGCTTCCCCAAGAACGCCGAAGAGGATGGTAACATTTCTTTCACACTAGCTTTATCATCCCGAGTAAGTTTCTTCATCCTTTGAGAAAAAATTACAGAAAGGATAGGACCATCATCTTCATCTTCGATGTCCTCCTCTTCATCTTGGTTGTCCTCATCTTCATCTTGGATGTCCTCATCTTCATCTTGGCTGTCGATGTCATCTTGGTCATCTTGGCTGACGATGTCATCTTGGTCATCGTCATCATCATCGCTTTGGACATATAATGTCCTTAACCTATTCACCTCTCCTATTAAGGAAAAAGCTACGAGTTCTCCTCCTTTAAAATTGTTCACTGCAATGTACTGCTCCCATCCATCACCATATATGATGGTTTTATTCTTTCCTTTGCGCAGATCCAATTCGAATTCGCGCTCCTCATCATCCTCAAAGTACAACACGTTACCATATGAATTGTTGAAGTCCTTGTAGGGGAACGTTGCATGGGAAACAAAATTTTTCCTACGCACACGCAAGATCTATCCATGGTGATGAGCATCTACGAGAGGGAGAGTGGATCTACGTACCCTTGTAGATCGCTAAGCGGGAAGCGTTAAGAAACGCGGTTGATGTAGTCGAACGTCTTCGCGATCCAAATCGCAAGCCGTCCCGCGATCCAATCACGATCCGCCCGATCTAGCGCTGAACGGACGGCACCTCCGCGTTCAGCACACGTACAGCTCGATGACGATCTCCTCCTTCTTGATCCAGCAAGAGGGGGCGGAGAGGTGGATGAGATCTCTAGCAACACGACGGCGTGGTGGTGGTGGTGGAGTTATCCCGGCAAGGCTTCGCTTAAGCACTACCGGAATCTATTTGGTGGAGGAACTAGAAAATAGAGAACTAGCACGTGGCCGTGTCTTTTGGGGCTCTATTCCTCTAGTATATATAGGAGGGAGAGGGAGGAGCAAGCCTCCCTAGGGTTTCTCCTAGGGGTCGGCCGAACCAGGGCAAGGAGGAGTCCAATCCACTTCCTACTAGTGGATTCATATTAGGAAGGAGTCCTATTCCTTCCTATCTCCACCTTTTTTCCTCTTGGGCATATGGGCCCTTATGGGGTCAGTTCGCCATCCCATTAGGGGCTGGTGCGCCACCTCTTGGGCCCATGTGGCCCCCGGGGTGGGTGGGCCCCACCCGGTGGACCCCCGGAACCCATTCGTCACTCCCAGTACACTACCGGAAATACCCAAAACTTTTCCGGAACCCAAATACCACTTTCCTATATATAAATCTGTTGGAAATATGCCCTAGAGGCAATAATAAATTGGTTATTATTATATTTCCTTGTTCATGATAATCGTTTATTATCCATGCTATAATTGTATTGATTGGAAACTCAAATACATGTGTGGGTACATAGACAACACTGTGTCCCTAGTAAGCCTCTAGTTGACTAGCTCGTTGATCAAAGATGGTTAAGGTTTCCTAGCCATTGACATGAGATGTCATTTGATAACGGGATCACATCATTAGGAGAATGATGTGATGGACAAGACCCAAACTGTAAACGTAGCATTTGATCGTGTCAGTTTATTGCTATTGTTTTCTGCATGTCAAGTATCTGTTCCTTTGACCATGAGATCATGCAACTCACTAACACCGGAGGAATACCTTGTGTGTATCAAACGTCGCAACGTAACTGGGTGACTATAAAGGTGCTCTACAGGTATCTCCGAGGGTGTCTGTTGGGTTGGCATGGATCAAGACTGGGATTTGTTACTCCGTATGACGGAGAGGTATCTCAGGGCCCACTCGGTAATACAACATCACAATGAGCCTTGCAAGCAATGTGACTAAAGTGTTAGCCACGAGATCTTGTATTACGGAACGAGTAAAGAGACTTGCCGGTAACGAGATTGAACTAGGTATAGTGATACCGACGATCGAATCTCGGGCAAGTAACATACCGAAGAACAAAGGGAACAGCATACGGGATTAACTGAATCCTTGACATAGAGGTTCGACCGATAAAGATCTTCGTAGAATATGTAGGAGCCAATATGGGCATCCAGGTCCCGCTATTGGTTATTGGCCGTAGAGGTGTCTCGGTCATGTCTACATAGTTCTCGAACCCGCAGGGTCTACACACTTAACGTTTGGTGACGATTAGTATAATTGAGTTATTATGTTGGTGACCGAAAGTTGTTCGGAGTCCCGGATAAGATCCCGGACATGACGAGGATCTCCGGAATAGTCCGGAGGTAAAGATTGATATATGTGATAATAGTGTTTTGATCTCTGGAAGGGTTCCGGAATTCACCGGAAGGGGTTCCGGATGTTTACCGAAGTGTTCGGGTGCAGCAACACTTTATATGAGCCAAAGGGATAAAGCCCACAAGGTATTGGAAAGTGCAAAAGTAGTTTTGCTGCCGCGTAAGCGGTACTACCGCTTGGTGAAGCGGTACTACCGCTTGTGTGAAGCGGTACTACCGCCCAAGCGGTACTACCGCTTGTGTGAAGCGGTACTACCGCTTGTGCGCGGCTGTGCACGGTTCGGCAGGGATCCGAGTTGGACTCTTTCCCTGCGGGCCAAACCGACCTTGTGCGGGCAAAACCGACCCGGAGGAGGCTTTTACTCCAAGTTTAGACCCCAAGGCTCAACATATAAATAGAGGAGCAGGGCTAGCACACGGGATACATCAGGATTCCCCAAGCCGTGTGCCGGCAACCCTAGCCCTCTAGTTCCTCAGTCATAATCTCCGTAGCGCTTGGCGAAGCCCTGCAGAGATTGTTCCTCACCACCATCACCACGCCGTCGTGCTGCTGGAACTCAACCACTACTTCACCATCACTCGCTGGATCGAGGAGGTGAAGGCGTCATCAAGCCGTACGTGTGTTGAACGCGGAGGTGCCGTCCGTTCGGCACTAGATCGGAAGGATCGTGATTGGATCGCGGGACGCTCGGCGATTTGGATCGCGAAGACGTTCGACTACATCAACCGCATTTATTAACGCTTCCGCTTAGCGATCTACAAGGGTATGTAGATTCACTCTCCCTCTCGTAGATGCTCATCACCATGGATAGATCTTGTGTGTGCGTAGGAAATTTTTTGTTTCCCATGCAACGTTCCCCAACAGTGGCATCATGAGCCAGGTCTATGCGTAGATGAGATCTCGAGTAGAACACAAACGAGTTGTGGGCGTGGGTGTATACATATTGCTTGCCGTTACTAGTTGATATTTGATTCGGCGGTACTGTGAGATGAAGCGGCCCGGACCGACATTACGCGTACACTTACGCGAGACAGGTTCCTTCAACTAACATGTAACTTCGTTGCATAAAGATGGCTAGCGGGTGTCTGTCTCTCTCACTTTAGTTGAATCGATTTCAATGAAGAGGGTTCTTTTAGAAGATCAAAAAGCAATCACTACACCACGTTGTGGTTTTGCGTAGGTAAGAACGGTTCTTGCAAACCCGTAGCAGCCACGTAAAATTTGCAACAACAATTAGAGGACGTCTAACTTGTTTTTGCAGGGTATGTTGTGATGTGATATGGCCAATTACATGATGAGATATATGTGATGTATGAGATGATCATGTTTTGTATAGAATATCACGACTTGCATGTCGATGAGTACGGCAACTGGCAGGAGCCATAGAGTTGTCTTTTAATTATTGTATGACCTGCGTGTCAATCATTAAGCGCTATGTAATGCTTTACTTTATCGCTAAACGTTAGCTATAGTCGTGGAAGCAACAGTCGGCGCGACAACCTTATGGCGACACGTTGATGGAGATCAAGATGATGGAGATCATGGTGTCATGCCGGTGACGATGGAGATCATGCCGGTGCTTTGGAGATGGAGATCAAAAGCACAAGTTCATGGCCATATCATGTCACTTATGATTTGCATGTGATGTTAATCCTTTTATGCATCTTATTTTGCTTAGGACGACGGTAGCATTATAAGGTGATCCCTCACTTAAATTTCAAGATAAATTGTGTTCTCCCCAAGTGTGCACCGTTGCGAAAGTTCGTCGTTTCGAGACACGCCGTGACGATCGGGTGTGATAGACTCTACGTTCGCATACAACGGGTGTAAGCCATGTTACACGTGCGGAACACTCGGGTTAAACTTGACGAGCCTAGCATGTACAGACATGGCCTCGGAACACAAGAGACCGAAAGGTCGAACATGAGTCATATAGTAGATATGATCAACATGAAGATGTTCACCATTGAAACCACCTCAACTCACGTGATGATCGGACTTGAGTTGGTGGATTTGGATCATGTTACACTCGAATGATCGGAGGGATGTCAATTTGAGTGGGAGTTTTTTAAATATGATTAACTAAACTCATTATCTAAGAACAATAGTCTAAGTTGTCTTTGCTATATTTATGTTGTAGATCATGGCTCGCGCAGTAGCACCCCTGAATTTTAATGCGTTCCTAGAGAAAGCTAAGTTGAAAGATGATGGAAGTAACTTTGTGGACTGGGCCCGTAATCTAAGGATTATCCTTACGGCTTCCCAGAAGGCTTATGTCCTTGATGCACCGCTTGGTGATCCACCCGCTCCAGTTGAGTCTCTAGACGTTGTGAACGCCTGGCAGGCTCGTTCTGATGATTACTCAATAGTTCAATGTGCAATGTTGTATGGCTTAGAACCGGGACTTCAAAGACGTTTTGAACGTCATGGAGCATATGAGATGTTCCAGGAGTTGAAGTTTATCTTTCAGAAGAATGCCCGGATCGAGAGATATGAGATCTCCGATAAGTTCTATGCTTGCAAGATGGAGGAGAACGGATCTATCAGTGATCACGTGCTCAGAATGTCTGGGTACTCCACCCGTCTGGCTGAGTTAGGGATGCCCCTTCCGCCAGAGGCTATCACTGACAGAGTTCTTCAATCATTGCCACCTAGCTACAAGAGCTTCGTGTTGAACTATAACATGCACGGGATGAACAAGTCAGTCGCCGAGCTGTTTGCGATGCTGAAAGCCGCTGAGTCTGAAATTCAGAAGGAGCATCAAGTGTTGATGGTCAATAAAACCACTAGTTTCAAGAAAAATGGCAAGGGTAAGAAGGGTAACTCCAAGAAGAGTGGCAAAGCAGTTGCTCCTCTCGTGAAGAAACCCAAGGCTGGACCCAAACCAGAAACTGTGTGTTTTCATTGCAAGGGAACTGGACACTGGAAGCGGAATTGCCCCAAGTATTTGGCTGACAAGAAGGCGGCCAACAACAAACAAGGTATATATGATATACATGTTATTGATGTGTACCTTACCAACTCTCGTTGTAGTGCCTGGGTATTTGATACCGGTGCGGTTGCTCATATTTGCAACTCAAAACAGGAACTGCGGAATAGACGGAGGCTGGCAAAGGACGAAGTGACGATGCGCGTGGGAAATGGTTCCAAGGTTGATGTGATCACCGTCGGCACGCTCGCTCTTCGATTACCATCGGGATTAGTGATGAACCTGAATAATTGTTATTTAGTGCCTGCGTTAAGCATGAACATTATATCTGGATCTTGTTTATTGCGAGACGGTTACTCATTTAAATCAGAGAATAATGGTTGTTCTATTTACATGAGTAATATCTTTTATGGTCATGCACCCGATGTGAGGGGTTTATTCTTATTGAATCTCGATAGTAATGATACACATGTTCATAACATTGATGCCAAAAGATATAGAATTGATAATGATAATACCACTTTCTTGTGGCACTGCCGTTTAGGTCATATTGGCGTAAAACGCATGAGGAAGCTCCATGCTGATGGACTTTTGGAGTCACTTGATTTTGAATCACTTGACACATGTGAGCCATGCCTCATGGGCAAGATGACTAAAACGCCGTTCTCTGGAATAATGGAACGGGCAAGTGACTTATTGGAAATCATACATACTGATGTGTGCGGTCCAATGAGTATTGAGGCGCGCGGTGGTTATCGTTACTTTCTCACCTTCACTGATGACTTAAGTAGATATGGGTATATTTACTTAATGAAACACAAGTCTGAAACATTTGAAAAGTTCAAACAATTTCAGAGTGAAGTTGAGAATCATCGTAACAAGAAGATTAAATTCCTACGATCTGATCGAGGAGGAGAATATCTGAGTTATGAGTTTGGCAGTCACTTAAGACAGTGTGGAATTGTTTCACAATTGACACCGCCTGGAACACCACAGCGTAATGGTGTGTCCGAACGTCGTAATCGAACCTTATTAGATATGGTGCGATCTATGATGTCTCTTGCCGATTTGCCACTATCGTTTTGGGGTTATGCATTAGAGACAGCTGCATTCACTTTAAATAGGGCACCATCGAAATCCGTTGAGACAACGCCATATGAACTTTGGTTTGACAAGAAGCCAAAGCTGTCGTTTCTTAAAGTTTGGGGATGTGATGCTTATGTCAAAAAGCTTCAGCCTGAAAAGCTGGAACCCAAAGCGGAGAAATGCGTCTTCATAGGATACCCAAAAGAGACAGTTGGGTATACCTTCTATCTCAGATCCGAAGGCAAAGTGTTTGTCGCTAAAAACGGAACGTTTCTTGAGAAAGAGTTTCTCTCGAAAGAATTGAGTGGGAGGAAGATAGAACTTGATGAGGTTGTTGAACCTTTACTTCAACCTGAGAGTAGCGCAGCGCAGAAAGTTGTTTCTGTGGAGCCTACATTAGCTGAAGAGGAAGTTAATGATGATGATCATGAAGCTTTGGATCAAGTTGCTATCGAACCTCGTAGGTCGACAAGGACGCGTACTGCTCCTGAGTGGTACGGCAACCCTGTCTTAGAGGTCATGTTGTTAAACAACGATGAACCTACGAGCTATGGAGAAGCGATGATGGGCCCGGATTCCGAGAAGTGGTTAGAGGCCATGAAATCCGAGATGGGATCCATGTATGAAAACAAAGTATGGACTTTGGAAGTATTACCTGAAGGGCGTAAGGCCATTCAGAACAAATGGATCTTTAAGAGGAAGACGGACGCGGACGGTAATGTCACCGTCTATAAAGCTCGACTTGTGGCAAAGGGTTTTTCACAAGTTCAAGGAGTTGACTACGATGAGACCTTCTCACCCGTAGCGATGCTTAAGTCCGTCAGAATCATGTTAGCAATAGCTGCCTTTTTCGATTATGAAATTTGGCAGATGGATGTCAAAACAGCGTTCCTTAAAGGTTACCTTAAGGAAGAGTTGTATATGATGCAACCAGAAGGTTTTGTCGATCCAGAGAATGCTGACAAAGTTTGCAAACTCCAGCGATCCATTTATGGACTGGTGCAAGCATCTCGGAGTTGGAATCTTCGCTTTGATGAAGTGATCAAAGCGTTCGAGTTTATACAAGTTTACGGAGAAGCTTGTATTTACAAGAAAGTGAGTGGGAGCTCTATAGCGTTTCTAATATTATATGTGGATGACATATTGCTGATTGGAAACAATATAGAAATGCTGGAAAGCATAAAGGAATATTTGAACAAGAGTTTTTCAATGAAGGACCTAGGAGAAGCTGCTTTCATATTAGGCATCAAGATCTATAGAGATAGATCGAGACGCTTAATAGGACTTTCACAAAGCACATACCTTGATAAGATTTTGAAGAAGTTCAAAATGGATCAGTCCAAGAAGGGGTTCTTGCCTGTTTTGCAAGGTGTGAAGTTGAGTAAGACTCAATGCCCAGTGACTGCAGAAGATAGAGAAAAGATGAGTGTCATCCCCTATGCTTCAGCCATAGGCTCTATCATGTATGCAATGCTGTGCACAAGACCCGATGTCAGCCTTGCCATAAGTATGGTCGGAAGGTTTCAAGGTGATCCAGGAATGGAACACTGGACGGCGGTCAAGAATATCCTGAAGTACCTGAAAAGGACTAAGGACATGTTTCTCGTTTATGGAGGTGATCAAGAGCTCGTCGTAAAGGGTTACGTCGATGCAAGCTTTGACACTGATCCGGATGACTCTAAGTCGCAAACCGGATACGTATTTATTCTTAATGGGGGTGCGGTTAGCTGGTGCAGTTCCAAGCAAAGCGTGGTAGCTGATTCTACATGCAAAGCGGAGTACATCGCAGCCTCGGAGGCGGCGAAGGAAGGTGTCTGGATGAAGGAGTTCATGACAGATCTTGGAGTAGTGCCTAGTGCGCTTAACCCAATGACTCTGTTTTGTGATAATACTGGTGCCATTGCTCTAGCCAAGGAACCAAGATTTCACAAGAGGACCAGACACATAAAACGACGTTTCAATTCCATCCGCGATTACATCAAGGAGGACGACATAAATATTTGCAAAGTACACACGGATCTAAATGTTGCAGATCCGATGACTAAACCTCTTCCAAGGGCTAAACATGAACAACACCAGAACTGCATGGGTGTTCGATTCATTACAATGTAAATCACATAGTGATGTGAACTAGATTATTGACTCTAGTGCAAGTGGGAGACTGTTGGAAATATGCCCTAGAGGCAATAATAAATTGGTTATTATTATATTTCCTTGTTCATGATAATCGTTTATTATCCATGCTATAATTGTATTGATTGGAAACTCAAATACATGTGTGGGTACATAGACAACACTGTGTCCCTAGTAAGCCTCTAGTTGACTAGCTCGTTGATCAAAGATGGTTAAGGTTTCCTAGCCATTGACATGAGATGTCATTTGATAACGGGATCACATCATTAGGAGAATGATGTGATGGACAAGACCCAAACTGTAAACGTAGCATTTGATCGTGTCAGTTTATTGCTATTGTTTTCTGCATGTCAAGTATCTGTTCCTTTGACCATGAGATCATGCAACTCACTAACACCGGAGGAATACCTTGTGTGTATCAAACGTCGCAACGTAACTGGGTGACTATAAAGGTGCTCTACAGGTATCTCCGAGGGTGTCTGTTGGGTTGGCATGGATCAAGACTGGGATTTGTTACTCCGTATGACGGAGAGGTATCTCAGGGCCCACTCGGTAATACAACATCACAATGAGCCTTGCAAGCAATGTGACTAAAGTGTTAGCCACGAGATCTTGTATTACGGAACGAGTAAAGAGACTTGCCGGTAACGAGATTGAACTAGGTATAGTGATACCGACGATCGAATCTCGGGCAAGTAACATACCGAAGAACAAAGGGAACAGCATACGGGATTAACTGAATCCTTGACATAGAGGTTCGACCGATAAAGATCTTCGTAGAATATGTAGGAGCCAATATGGGCATCCAGGTCCCGCTATTGGTTATTGGCCGTAGAGGTGTCTCGGTCATGTCTACATAGTTCTCGAACCCGCAGGGTCTACACACTTAACGTTTGGTGACGATTAGTATAATTGAGTTATTATGTTGGTGACCGAAAGTTGTTCGGAGTCCCGGATAAGATCCCGGACATGACGAGGATCTCCGGAATAGTCCGGAGGTAAAGATTGATATATGTGATAATAGTGTTTTGATCTCTGGAAGGGTTCCGGAATTCACCGGAAGGGGTTCCGGATGTTTACCGAAGTGTTCGGGTGCAGCAACACTTTATATGAGCCAAAGGGATAAAGCCCACAAGGTATTGGAAAGTGCAAAAGTAGTTTTGCTGCCGCGTAAGCGGTACTACCGCTTGGTGAAGCGGTACTACCGCCGGAGCGGTACTACCGCTTGTGTGAAGCGGTACTACCGCCCAAGCGGTACTACCGCTTGTGTGAAGCGGTACTACCGCTTGTGCGCGGCTGTGCACGGTTCGGCAGGGATCCGAGTTGGACTCTTTCCCTGCGGGCCAAACCGACCTTGTGCGGGCAAAACCGACCCGGAGGAGGCTTTTACTCCAAGTTTAGACCCCAAGGCTCAACATATAAATAGAGGAGCAGGGCTAGCACACGGGATACATCAGGATTCCCCAAGCCGTGTGCCGGCAACCCTAGCCCTCTAGTTCCTCCGTCATAATCTCCGTAGCGCTTGGCGAAGCCCTGCAGAGATTGTTCCTCACCACCATCACCACGCCGTCGTGCTGCTGGAACTCAACCACTACTTCACCATCACTCGCTGGATCGAGGAGGTGAAGGCGTCATCAAGCCGTACGTGTGTTGAACGCGGAGGTGCCGTCCGTTCGGCACTAGATCGGAAGGATCGTGATTGGATCGCGGGACGCTCGGCGATTTGGATCGCGAAGACGTTCGACTACATCAACCGCGTTTATTAACGCTTCCGCTTAGCGATCTACAAGGGTATGTAGATTCACTCTCCCTCTCGTAGATGCTCATCACCATGGATAGATCTTGTGTGTGCGTAGGAAAATTTTTGTTTCCCATGCAACGTTCCCCAACAAAATCTTTACCTCCGGACCATTCCGGAGCTCCTCGTGACGTCCGGGATATCATCCGGGACTCCGAACAACCTTCGGTCACCAACACATATATCTCAATACTATTGAAACGTCACCGAACGTTAAGTGTGCAGACCCTGCGGGTTCGAGAACTATGTAGACATGACCAAGACACCTCTACGGTCAATAACCAATAGTGGGACCTGGATGCCCATATTGGTTCCTACATATTCTACGAAGATCTTTATCGGTTGAACCTCTATGTCAAGGATTCAGTTAATCCCGTATGCTGTTCCCTTTGTTCTTCGGTATGTTACTTGCCCAAGATTCGATCGTCGGTATCTCCATACCTAGTTCAATCTAGTTACCGGCAAGTCTCTTTACTCGTTCTGTAATACAAGATCCTGTGGCTAACACTTTAGTTACTTTGCTTGCAAGGCTTATTGTGATGTTGTATTACCGAGTGGGCCCTGAGATACCTCTCCGTCACACGGAGTAACAAATCCCAGTCTTGATCCATGCCCACTCAACAGACACCCTCGGAGATACCTGTAGAGCATCTTTATAGTCACCCAGTTACGCTGCGACGTTTGATACACACAAGGTATTCCTCCGGTGTTAGTGAGTTGCATGATCTGATGGTCATAGGAACAGATACTTGACATGCAGAAAACTATAGCAATAAATTGACACGATCATATGCTACGTTTATAGTTTGGGTCTTGTCCATCACATCATTCTCCTAATGATGTGATCCCGTTATCAAATGACAACTCATGTCCATGGCCAGGAAACCTTGACCATCTTTGATCAACGAGCTAGTCTAGTAGAGTCTCACTAGGGACATAGTGTTGTCTATGTATCCACACATGTATCTGAGTTTCCGATCAATACAATTCTAGCATGGATAATAAACGATTATCATGAACAAGGAAATATAATAATAACCATTTTATTATTGCCTCTAGGGCATATTTCCAACAGTCTCCCACTTGCACTAGACTCAATAATCTAGCTCACATCGCTATGTGATTTACACTATTTATGAATCTAACACCCAATGAGTTCTGGGGTTCGATCATGTTTTGCATGTGAGAGAGGTTTTAGTCAACGGTCTGCAACATTCAGATCCGTGTGTTCTTTGCAAATCTATATGTCATATTGCAGATGCTACCATGCTCCACTTGGAGCTATTCCAAATGGCTGCTCCACTATACGTATCCGTATTGCTACTCAGAGTCATCCGGATTGGTGTCAAAGCTTGCATCAACGTAACCCTTTACGACGAACTCTTTATCACCTCCATAATCGAGAAACATTTCCTTAGTCCTCTAGTTACTAAGGATAATTTTGACCGATGTCCAGTGATCCACTCCTGGACCACTCTTGTACCCCTTGACAGACTCATGGCAAGGCACACACCAGGTGCGGTACACAGCATGGCATACTATACAGAGCCTATGGATAAGGCATAGGGGACGACCTTCGTCCTTTCTCTTTCTTCTGCCGTGGTCGAGCTTTGAGTCTCACTCAACTCCACACCTTACAAATCAGACAAGAACTCTTTCTTTGACTGATCCATTTTGAACTCTTTCAAAATCTTGTCAAGGCATGTACTCATTGAAAGTCTCATCAGACGTCTTGATCTATCTCTATAGATCCTGATGCCCAATATTTAAGTAGCTTCATTCCAGGTCTTCCTTTGAAAAACTCCTTTCAAACGACCCTTTATGCTTTTTAGAAATTCTACATCATTTCCGATCAACAATGTGTCATCCACATATACTCATCAGAAATTCTATAGTGCTCCTACTCACTTTCTTGTAAATACAAGTTTCTCATAAACTTTGTATAAACCCAAAAACTTTGATCACCTCATCAAAGCGTATATTCCAACTCCGAGATGCTTGCTCCTGTCCATAGAAGGATCGCTGGAGCTTGCATACATTTTAGCATCCTTAGGACTGACAAAACCTTCCGGTTGTATCACATACAACCTTTCCTCAAGGAAACCGTTAAGGAAACGATATTTTGACATTCATCTGCCAGATTTCATTATCGAAAGATGCAGCAACTGCTAACATAATTCCAACAGACTTTAGCATCGCTACGGGTGAGAAAGTCTCATCGTAGTCAACTCCTTAAACTTGTCGGAAACTTCTTTGCGACAAGTCGAGCTTTATAAATGGTGACATTTACCATCAGCGTCTATCTTCTTCTTAAAGGTCCATTTGTACTCAACGGCCTGCCGTTCAGCGGGCAAGTCTATCAAAGTCCATACTTGGTTTTCATACATGGATCCTTTCTCGGATTTCATGGCTCCTAGCCATCTGTTGGAATCCGGGCTCACCATCGCTTCTTCATAGCCCGTAGGTTGACTGTTGTCTAGCAACATGACCTCCAAGACAGGATTGACGTAACACTCAGAGGCGATACGATTTCTTGTCGGCCTACGAGGTTCGGTAGTAACTTGATCCGAAGTGTCATGATCATCATCATTAACTTCCTCTTCATTCGGTGTAGGCGCCACAGAAACATCTTTCTGCGTTGTGCTACCATCCAACTGAAGTGACGGTTCAATAACCTCATCAAGTTCTACCTTCCTCCCACTCAATTCTTTCGAGAGAAACTCTTTCTCAAGAAAGGACCCGTTTTTAGCAACAAACACTTTGCCCTTGGATCTGAGATAGAAGGTATACCCAACTGTTTCCTTAGGGTATCCTATGAAGATGCACCTTTCCGCTTTGGGATCGAGCTTATCAGTCATAAGCGTTGCATTCCCAAACTCTGAGAAATGACAGCTTAGGTTTCTGCCAAACCAAAATTCATACGGTGTCATCTCAACGGACTTAGATGGTGCCCTATTTAAAGTGAATGTAGTTGTCTCTAATGCATAACCCCAAAACGATAGTGGCAAATCGATAAGAGACATCATAGTACGTACCATATCCAATAGAGCACGACTACGACGTTCGGACACACCATCACACTATGGTGTTCCAGGTGGCGTGTGTTGTGAAACAATTTCCACATTATCTTAAGTTGCATACCAAACTCGTAACTTGGATATTCACCTCCACGATCATATCGTAGACATTTTATCTTCTTGTCACGATGATCTTCAACTTCACTCTGAAATTGCTTGAACTTTTCAAACGTTTCAGACTTGTGTTTCATTAAGTAAATATACCTATATCTACTCAAATCATCAGTGAAGGTAAGAAAATAACGATATCCACCGCATGCTTCAACACTCATTGGACCGCATACATCAACATGTATCATTTCCAATAAGTCACTTGCCCGCTCCATCAAATCGGAAAACGGGGTTTAAGTCATCTTGCCCATGAGGCATGGTCCGCATGTCTCAACGGATTCGAAATCGAGTGAGTCCAAAGATCCATCAGCATGGAGTTTCTGCATGCGCTTTACACCAATATGACCTTTAGCGGCAGTGCCACAAGTATGTGGTACTATCATTATTAACTTTGCATCTTTTGGCATCAATATTATGAACATGTGTATCACTACGATCACGATTCAATGAACTATTCACATTAGGTGCATGACCATTGAAGGTACTATTCATGTAAACAGAATAACCATTATTCTCTGACTTCAATGAATAACCGTATTGCAATAAACACGATCCAATCATGTTCATGCTCAACACAAACACCAAATAACATTTATTTAGGCTCAACACTAATCCCGAAGGTAGAGGGAGCATGCGATGGTGATCACATCCCTTGGAAACACTTCCAACACACATCGTCACCTCGCCCTTAGCTAGTCTCTGTTTATTCCATAGCTTTTATTTCGAGTTACTAACATTAGCAACTGAACCGGTATCTAATACCCAGGTGCTACTAGGAGTACTAGTAAGGTACATATCAATAATACGTATATCAAATATACTTTCGTTGACGTTGCCAGCCTTCTTATCTACCAAGTATCTAGAGTTGTTCCGCTTCAGCGACCGTTCTCCTCATAATAGAAGCACTCAGTCTCGGGTTTGGGTTCAACCTTGGGTTTCTTTACTGGAGCAGCAACTGGCTTGCCATCCATGAAGTTTCCCTCCTTGCCCTTGCCCTTCTCGAAACTAGTGGTTTTACTAACCATCAACACTTGATGCTCCTTCTTGATTTCTACCTTCGCGGTGTCAAACATCGTGAATAGCTCGGGGATCATTATTTCCATCCCTGGCATTTCATAGTTCATCACGAAGTTCTAGTAGCTTTGTGGCAGTGACTTGGAGAACTATATCAACCACTATCTTATCTGGAAGATCAACTCCCACTCGATTCAAGCGATTGTAGCACCCAGACAATCTGAGCACATGCTCACCGATTGAGCTATTCTCCTTCATCTTGCAGGCAAAGAATCTTGTTTGGAGGTCTCATACCTCTCAACACGGGCACTAGCCTGAGATCCCAATTTCAGCTCTTAGAACATCTCATATGTTCCGTGACGTTCAAAACGTTTTGGAGCCTCAATTCTAAGCCGTAATGCATGACGCACTGAACTATCAAGTAGTCATCAGAACGTGCCTGTCAGATGTTCACAACATCTACAAATGACGCTTGAGGGGGTGGCGCACTAAGCGGTGCATTAAGGACATAATCCTTCTGTGCAGCAATGAGGACAATCCTCAGATCACGGACCCAGTCCGCATTATTGCTACCATCATCTTTCAATTCTATTTTCTCTAGGAACGTATAAAAACAGGGGAGCTACAGCGCGAGCTATTGATGTACAACATAATTTGCAAAGTCACTTTGACTATGCTCATGATAATGAGTTCAATTAATCATATTACTTAAGAACTCCCACTCGAATCAACATCCCTCAGGTTGTCTAAGTGTGACATGATCCAAATCCACCAACCCAAGTCCGATCATCACGTGAGATGAGGTGGTTTCAATGGTGAATATCTCCATGTTGATCATATCTACTATATGACTCATGTTCGACCTTTCGGTCTCTTGTGTTCCGAGGCCATGTCTTTACATGCTAGGCTCGTCAAGTTTAACCCGAGTGTTCCGCATGTGCAACACTAGCTTGCACCCGTTGTATGTGAACGTAGGTCTATCGCACCCGATCATCACGTGGTGCCTTGAAACGACGAACTTTCGCAACGGTGCACACTCGGGGAGAACACAATTTTATCTTGAAATTTTAGTGAGGGATCACCTTATAATTCTACCGTCGTCCTAAGCATAATAAGATGCATAAAAGGATTAACATCACATGCAAATCATAAGTGACATGATATGGCCATGATCTTGTGCTTTTGATCTCCATCTCTAAAGCACCGGCATGATCTCCATCGTCACCGGCATGACACCATGATCTCCATCATCTTGATCTCTATCAATGTGTCGCCATGAGGTTGTCACGCCAACTATTGCTTCTACAACTATTGCTAACTCATAGCGATAAAGTAAAGCAAAAACGGCGAAAATAAATTAAAGACAACCCTATGGCTCCTACCGGTTGCCGTACTCATCGACATGCAAGTCGTGATTATCTATACATAACATGATCATCTCATAAATCACATATATCTCATCATGTCATTGGCCATATCATATCACAACATACCCTGCAAAAACAAGTTAGACATCCTCTAATTGTTGTTGCATGTTTTACGTGGCTGCTATGGATATCTAGCAAGAACGATTCTTACCTACGCAAAACTACAACGGTGATACACAAATTGCTATTCAACCTTCTCAAGGACCGCCTTTGTCGAATCCGATCCAACTAAAGTGGGAGAGACAGACACCCGCCAGCCATCTTTATGCAACAAAGTCACATGTCAGTTGATGGAACCGGTCTCTCGTAAGCGTACGAGTAAGGTTGGTCCGGGCTGCTTCATCCTACAATACCGCTGAATCAAGAAAAGACCAAGGGAGGAAGCAATCTGAGCATCAATGCCCACAAACTCCTTTGTGTTCTATTCGTGATCTCATCTACGCATAAACCAGGCTCTGATACCACTGTAGGGGAACGTTGCATGGGAAACAAAAATTTTCCTACGCACACGCAAGATCTATCCATGGTGATGAGCATCTACGAGAGGGAGAGTGGATCTACGTACCCTTGTAGATCGCTAAGCGGGAAGCGTTAAGAAACGCGGTTGATGTAGTCGAACGTCTTCGCGATCCAAATCGCAAGCAGGGATTCGCTTAAGCACTACCGGAATCTATTTGGTGGAGGAACTAGAGAATAGAGAACTAGCACGTGGCCGTGTCTTTTGGGGCTCTATTCCTCTAGTATATATAGGAGGGAGAGGGAGGAGCAAGCCTCCCTAGGGTTTCCCCTAGGGGTCGGCCGAACCAGGGCAAGGAGGAGTCCAATCCACTTCCTACTAGGAAGTGGATTCATATTAGGAAGGAGTCCTATTCCTTCCTATCTCCACCTTTTTTCCTCTTGGGCATATGGGCACTTATGGGGTCGGTTCCCCAGCCCATTAGGGGCTGGTGCGCAACCTCTTGGGCCCATGTGGCCCCCGGGGTGGGTGGGCCCCACCCGGTGGACCCCCGGAACCCATTCGTCACTCCCGGTACACTACCAGAAATACCCAAAACTTTTTCGGAACCCAAATACCACTTTCCTATATATAAATCTTTACCTCCGGACCATTCCAGAGCTCCTCGTGACGTCCGGGATCTCATCCGGGACTCCGAACAACCTTCGGTCACCAACACATATATCTCAATACTACCGAAACGTCACCGAAAGTTAAGTGTGCAGACCCTGCGGGTTCGAGAACTATGTAGACATGACCGAGACACCTCTACGGTCAATAACCAATAGCGGGACCTGGATGCCAATATTGGTTCCTACATATTCTACGAAGATGTTTATCGGTTGAACCTCTATGTCAAGGATTCAGTTCATACCGTATGTTGTTCCCTTTCTTCTTCGGTATGTTACTTGCCCGAGATTCGATCGTCGGTATCTCCATACCTAGTTCAATCTCATTACCGGCAAGTCTCTTTACTCATTTCGTAATACAAGGTCCTGTGGCTAACACTTTAGTCACTTTGCTTGCAAGGCTTATTGTGATGTTGTATTACCGAGTGGGCCCTGAGATACCTCTCTGTCACACGGAGTAACAAATCCCAGTCTTGATCCATGCCCACTCAACAGACACCCTCGGAGATACCTGTAGAGCATCTTTATAGTCACCCAGTTACGTTGCGACGTTTGATACACACAAGGTATTCCTCCGGCGTCAGTGAGTTGCATGATCTGATGGTCATAGGAACAGATACTTGACATGCAGAAAACTATAGCAATAAACTGAAACGATCATATGCTACGTTTATAGTTTGGGTCTTGTCCATCACATCATTCTCCTAATGATGTGATCCCGTTATCAAATGACAACTCATGTCTATGGCCAGGAAACCTTGACCATCTTTGATCAACGAGCTAGTCTATTAGAGGCTCACTAGGGACATAGTGTTGTCTATGTATCCACACATGTATCAGAGTTTCCGATCAATACAATTCTAGCATGGATAATAAACGATTATCATGAACAAGGAAATATAATAATAACCATTTTATTATTGCCTCTAGGGCATATTTCCAACAGTCCTCCCTTATGTTGCATGGAACACACTATGCAGCAGTTAATAATCAATAATAAAGTCAGTAAAATAGCTAAACAAATGATCAGAATTCAATACAAATTCAAGTTAAAGACCGTTACCACTGATTTTTGAAATCCCTTTCTCAATAATACCCCAAACTGCACTGCAGTTCCAAGACTGTCTATACATGAATTTTGGCAGACCTTGCAAATCTTACGCCTCATGGTCCCTAATAAGCCCAAGCAGTTGTCAAACGTAAGAAAATGCAATTAACACGATAGATCACCATCAACATATGAAAATTCGGTGAACATAAAAAATATAATGCATATGATATCACCGCCGATCGTCGGGGACTCTTCATATAATATTATCATATAATATTATCATATAATATCACTAATACATCTCGAATAATCCAGTTAATGAATCATCGAATATTATCACTAATACAACTCGAATATTATCGAATAATCTAGTTCACTCGCGGTTCCTGAAGCGTGGGTGGTGGACACCCAAAGAGAATGAATCATCACAGGATCATAGCTCGGGTGAGATCCCTGGAGGAACTGCCAGGTATTGGAGAACCTGGCATCCAACGCAACCATGTAGCGACGGACGTGCTCGTCCTCCTCCCTGACACGGCGACGTACCACCTCCTTGGTTGCCAGCTGCCTCCGCACCGATAGTGGCCCACGCGACCGCCACCAAAGAAGCTTCGGGTCGACGACGATACCCGGATTCCTCACCAAACTGCGCGCCCCGGAAGGTAGCACCCCCCAGTGCCAGCCCGGCGGAGCCCAGTCCCGGACATGGCGCCTCTCAAACTTGTTGTCGGCGCCGAGTCGACGACGAGGATGTGGGATTGGCATCGTCGACGAGAACAAATTGTGGCTATAGCAAATATCATTTTATTTAACAACAATAAAACAACAATACCATTTTTAATAACAAAGCCTAGTGATGTGTATGTGTGTGTGTGGCGCGCGCCCAAGAGCACATATAACAGTTAAAATCATGTAAGGTAGCAATTAAAGAAGCATCTTCCTCATAGATCAACAAATCAACTTAAAATGCCATCTTAATTTTCTAACTAGCTTAGGCC
The DNA here is from genome assembly GCA_039707655.1 of Elymus sibiricus. Classification (NCBI taxonomy): domain Eukaryota; kingdom Viridiplantae; phylum Streptophyta; class Magnoliopsida; order Poales; family Poaceae; genus Elymus; species Elymus sibiricus. Next base: position 443,463,449 of record CM077671.1, read on the forward strand.
CCGTTTGATAGCTCGGTATTTTTAAAGTATTTTGGGAATACTGCAGTTTTTGGGATTATCATGATTTTAATTACAACGAGGTGTTTGGCTGCCCCTAAAAACAATAGTTTTAATACTGCGGTATTGGGTAAAACATGGTTTTTTCTCTGTATAAAAAAAAGAACTCGAGACCTCTTTTTAAAAAACAGCGCAGCCGAAAAGAAGGGACTAGCATTGTTATCTTCTTCCCCGCTGCATGCTAACAAGTCGCTCGTTCTACAAAAGAGGCATCACTCCCGCCGTATCTTCCACGGCGGCCATGGAGAACGAAAGAGACAGCGATGGATATATCTCCCTAGCCACTGGTACCTGTGGACGGCGTTGCGAGGCATCCTCATATGGGAGCGGAGGAGAGCACCTCGCGGCTGCTACCTATGCATCACGGAGGTCACCCTCATATGGATCAAGAATCATTATCCTGCTTCTTGTATACGTGAGATGTTCCTGGCATAGTCACCCTCATATGGATAAAGGATAATTATCCTGTTTCTTGTATGCAGTAAGAATTCTAGCATGCTTCAGTTCATATGGACGCGAATGGCAAGGCTAGCCAACCTATCTAGCTAGATTAACGCAACAGAAACAGTACGCTACTTTACAGCTGCGCGTGTTTGCATTGCTACCAAAACGGCTAGCTAGATGCGAGTGCCTATTGGCTAGGTAACAAATTTTATAGCATTCTGTGATGTAGTCAAACATGTGCTCTGTATTCTGAATACTCCAAAAAAACTCTGTTAAGTTGAAACCATGGTATTGTATACTTACTGACTAAATTACTGCAGTTTTTGATACTTTGTTTTTTTCTGATACTTCGCTATCAAACACAGCCTTAGTGTGGCCGGCGACGGACGGCGTCGGGGGCGGCGACAGATGCGGGCGATGACGATGACCGCGGGGGGGGGGGGGGGAGGGAGGATAGCTAGGAGGAGGAGGGGAACGGCGGTGTGGCCGGCGGCTCACCTAGGAGGAGGAGGAGGCCGGAGCGGGCTCGGGGAGGCGACGGCGTCGGGGGCGGCGACGGGGACGGCGTCGGGGGCGGCAACGAGGAGCGAGCGGGCTCGGGGAAGCGACGGCGAGATCCGGCAGCCTGGCGGCGTCGAGGTGGTTTTCGGCGCCGTCGGGGGAGAGGGAAAGCAGATGGATTTGGAAATTTTTCCAAGTCCCGCTTATATAGACCCCCCTTTAGCCCCGGTTGGAGCCACCAACCGGGACTAAAGGTAAATTTCAGCAGCCCAAAGGGCGGGAAGCACATCCTTTTAGTCCCGGTTGGTATCACCAACCGGGACTAAAGGGTTGTGCTTCCCGCAGGCAAAAGTTTAGTCCCACCTTGCTAGTCAAGAGGGGCTCGGAGTGGTTTATAAGCGCTGCTGCCGCTGCCCTCTCGAGCTCCTCTCTATTGCAGGCAGTACATGCCTATCTCACGCCCTGTTGGGCCTGCTAGCACTGCGGACCTGCATCCTGGCCCATTTCTAGGGTTTCTAGTCATATGCAGGCCATTGTGGCTAGTAGGCGGGCCTTTTTTTTATTTTTTGCATATATTATGTTTTTTAAATTTTAATGTTATTTTTTTGCATATGTTTTAGTTGATTCCTTTTGCTATTAGAGTTTTATAAAAGCTTTTTACTATTAAAGTTTTTAACAAATAAATACTTTCATAATTCTAGTTAATATTATTTTGATTCTTTTTAGTTGATTCTTTTTGCTATTAGAGTTTTATAAAATCTTTTTAGTTCATTCTTTTTGCTATTAGAGTTTTATAAAATCTTTTTAGTTCATTCTTTTTTCTATTAGAGTCTTATAAAAGCTTTTTAGTTCATTCTTTTTGCTATTAGTTCATTCTTGGAGCTAAATGACCCTGAATTTGAAAAGCACTGCAAATGAACTCTGAAAAGGTTGAAACTTGGCATGGTATCATAATTTCACCCACATAGCATGTGCTAAAAAGTTGAGAGGGTTACGGGAAAAACCGGATGCACTTCGTGTACAAACTGGACAATCTGTTTCGAAGTAACAGGGTTTCGGATGAAAACTCATCTATTACAAAAGGGATTTCATTTTTTTAAACATATTTTAACTCCAGACTTTTTCTGCATTCAATATGCACCATTCAAAGCCACATCATCAATTTTCAACCCTTTTCTGACTTCATTTGCTATTTTTTATGCATTTCATGATTTATTTTGAGCTAAATGACCTTGAAATTCACAAGCACTGCAAATGAACTCTGAAAAGGTTGAAACTTGGCATGGTATCATAATTTCACCCACATAGCATGTGCTAAAAAGTTGAGAGGGTTACGGGAAAAACTGGATGCACTTCGTGTACAAACTGGACAATCTCTTTCGAAGTAATAGGGTTTCGGACGAAAACTCATCTATTACAAAAGGGACTTCATTTCTTGACATGTAACTGCAGTGATATTCTAGATCAAAGTCATCATCAGAATAGTTGTGGAGAGAAAGTCTTCACTTTTTCTTCGCGTGTGTCCCTTGCTTATTGCGCCGTAACCATGGATAATCTTCATCGTTTAACAGGATGCTTGGGTCAGCCTTCACTATGAAGGGAGGAATTTCATGAAACTTTTCATAATCCTCAGACATGTCTGTCTTGTCCTCCACTCCCACGATGTTTCTTTTCCCTGAAAGAACTATGTGGCGCTTTGGCTCATCGTTTGATGTATTCGCTTCCTTATCTTTTTTTCCTCGGTTTGGTAGACATGTCCTTCACATAGAAAACCTGCGCCACATCATTGGCTAGGACGAATGGTTCATCTGTGTACCTAAGATTGTTGAGATCCACTGTTGTCATTCCGTACTGCGGGTCTAACTGTACCCCGCCTCCTGACAGATTGACCCATTTGCACCGAAACAAAGGGACCTTAAATTTATGTCCATAGTCAAGTTCCCATATCTCCTCTATGTAACCATAATATGTGTCCTTTTCCCTATTGGTGATTGCTGCATCAAAGCGGACACCACTGTTTTGGTTGGTGCTCTTTTTATCTTGGGCGATCGTGTAAAATGTATTACCATTTATCTCGTACCCTTGGTAAGTCAATACAGTCGAAGATGGTGTCCTGGCCAACAAGTATAGGTCATCTCCAATAGTGTTGTTACGCATGAGATGCATTTGCAACCAACCGCCGAAAGTCCCAATGTGTTCACGTGTAATACAGTCGTCAGACTGCTCCGGGTGTTTGTAGCGTAGAATATTCTTGTGTTCATTGATATACGGGGCCACCAAGGTACAATTCTGTAGAACTGTGTAGTGTGCTTGCGCCCAGGAATGCCCGTCCCTACATATTATTGAATCCGCTCCTAGCGTGCCTTTTCCACTCTGTCTCCCCTCATACCGCGATTTAGGGACACCAATCGGCTTAAGGTCAGGAAAAAAGTCAACACAAAACCCAATGACCTCTGTTTGATGGCCCGTGGAGACGCTTCCTTCTGGCCTAGCACGATTACGAACATATTTCTTCAAGACTCCCATGAACCTCTCAAAGGGGAACATATTGTGTAGAAATATAGGACCCAGAATGGCAATCTCGTCGACTAGGTGAACTAGTACGTGCATCATAATATTGAAGAAGGATGGTGGGAACACCAACTCGAAGCTGACAAGACATTGGACCAAATCATTCTGTAACCTTGGTAGGATTTCTGGATCGATTACCTTCTGAGAAATTGCATTGAGGAATGCACATAGCTTCACAATGGCTAATCAAATATTTTCTGGTAGAAGCCCCCTCAATGCAACTGGAAGCAGTTGCGTCATAATCACGTGGCAGTCATGAGACTTTAGGTTTTGGATTTTTTTCTCTGCCATGTTTATTATTCCCTTTATATTCGACGAGAAGCCAGACGGGACCTTGATACTGAGCAGGCATTCAAAGAAGATTTCCTTCTCCGCTTTGGTTAGAGCGTAGCTAGCAGGACCTTGATACTGCTTTGGATGCATGCCATCTTTTACGTTCACACGTTGCTGGTCCTCCCGTGCCTTCGGTGTATCTTTTGTCTTCCCATACACGCCCAAGAAGCCTAACACGTTCACGCAAACATTCTTCGTCACGTGCATCACGTCGATTGCAGAGCGGACCTCTAGGTCTTTCCAATAGGGTATGTCCCAAAATATAGATTTCTTCTTCCACATGGGTGCGTGTTCCTCAACGTCATTCGGAACAGATTGTCCGCCAGGACCCTTTCCAAAGATTACTTGTAAATCCTTGATCATATCAAGTATATCATCACCAGTACGGAGGGCGGGCTTCTTCTGGTGATCTGCCTCACCTTTGAAATGTTTGCCTTTCTTTCTTAAGGCATGCTTGGTCGGAAGAAATCGACGATGTCCCAGGTACACATTCTTCTTGCATTTGTCCAAATATATACTTTGGGTATCATCTAAACAGCGCGTGCAAGCGTTGTATCCCTTGTTTGTCTGTCCTGAAAGGTTACTAAGAGCAGGCCAATCATTGATGGTTATAAACAGCAACGCTCGTATGTCAAATTCCTCTTGTTTATGCTCATCCCACAGACGTACACCTTTTTCATTCCACAGCTGTAAAAGCTCTTCAACTAATGGCCTTAGGTACACATCAATGTCGTTGCCGGGTTGCTTAGGGCCTTGGATGAGCACTGGCATCATAATGAACTTCCGCTTCATGCACAACCAAGGAGGAAGGTTATAGATACATAGAGTCACGGGCCATGTGCTATGCTTGCTGCTCTGCTCCCCAAAAAGGATTAATGCCATATGCACTTAAACCAAACCATACGTTCCTTGCGTCACCTGCAAAGTCCCCCCACTTTCTCTCGATTTTTCTCCACTGCGACCCGTCAGCGGGTGCTCTCAACTTCCCGTCTTTCTTACGGTCTTCTTTGTGCCATCGCAACAACTTGGCATGCTCTTTGTTTCTGAACAGACGTTTCAACCGTGGTATTATAGGAGCATACCACATCACCTTGGCAGGAATCCTCTTCCTGGGACGCTCGCCCTCAACATCACCAGGGTCATCTCGTCTGATCTTATACCGCAATGCACCGCATACCGGGCATGCGTTCAATTCCTCATACTCACCGTGGTAGAGGATGAAGTCATTAGGGCATGCATGTATCTTCTGCACTTCCAATCCTAGAGGGCAGAGAACCTTCTTTGCTTCGTACGTACTATCGGGCAATTCATTATCCTTTGGAAGCTTGTTCTTCATTATTTTCAGTAGCGAACCAAATCCCTTGTCAGATACACCATTGTCTGCCTTCCATTGCAGCAATTCCAGTGTGGTACCGAGCTTTGTGTTGTCATCTTCGCAGTTTGGGTACAACCCTTTTTTGTGATCCTCTAACATGCGATCGAACTTCAACTTCTCCCTTTCACTTTCGCATTCTCTCTGTGCATCAACAATGACCCAGCCAAGATCATCATCGGGCACATCGTCTGGTGCCTCTTGATCTTCAGCTTCCCCCGTTGCAGTATCACCGTATTCAGGGAACATAGGATAGTTGTCATCATCCTCTTCTTCTTCGTTGTCTTCCATCATAACCCCTATTTCTCCGTGCTTGGTCCAAACATTATAGTGTGGCATGAAACCCTTCTCAAGCAGGTGGGAGTGAAGGGTTTTCGAGTTAGAGTAATCCTTCGTATTCTCACAGACAGTACATGGACAATACATAAAATCATTCTGCTTGTTTGCCTTAGCCACTTCGAGAAATTTATGCAGGCCCTCAATGTACTCGGAGGTAAGTCGGTCACCGTACATCCATTGCCGGTTCATCTGCGTGTATTATATAATTAAGTGTATCAAAAACCATTACAGAACATCATGAATAGAGAAGTGACCAAATTAATACAAGTTCATCATCACATTAAAACCAAAGTACAGTAGTGATCAAATTAATACAAGTTCATCATCACATTAAAACCAAATCATACAAGTAAGAATTTTTTTCTTTTAAAAAGAAGATAAGAACAAGAGGCTCACCACAGTGGTGCCGGCGACGAGATTGGCGCGGGCGATCGACGACGGTGAGGACGGGGACGGGACGTGACGGACCGCCAAACCTAGACAAATCTTGGGGAAAATGGAGCTTGGAGGTCGAGCTTGGAGAGGAGAAAGCTTAAGCGTGGCTCGGGCATTTCATCGAACACCTCGTGTGCATAGGAGGTGAGAGCAGAGCAGCACACACCTCCCACATGTCGGCCGGCCAAAAAACAGAGGAGTGAGCGGGCAGGGGCAGCATATATACATGCATATCTTTAGTCCCGGTTCGTGGCTAGAACCGGGACAGAAGACTGCCCTTTAGTCCCGGTTCCAGCCACCAACCGGGACTAAAGGGGTTGCGCCAGGAGCGAGGACCTTTAGTCCCGGTTCGTGTCTGGAACCGGGACTAAAGGGGTCAGACGAACCGGGACTGGTGCCCGCCGAGGCCCAGCCGGCGTCCTGGCCTCACGAACCGGGACTGATGCACCCATTAGTCCCGGTTCATAACACGACCGGGACTAATGCACTTATCTGGCCTGGACCAAAGCCCTGTTTTCTATTGGTGACAGAAGACAAACGAAATCAGGGAACGCTACGATCTAGCGACAAACAAGGCATCAGTCAAGCGAAACCGAAGGAAAGAGATTGCCTGATTGAAAAACGATCTGGAGGGATCTTCTGATTTTTTTCTCTCTCTCCTGTTTCTACGTGAACATATATGCAGTGGGCTGCATATTAGTGTATCAACCTGCCGTTGGTTCGGTGGTCAATGAGGCATTCCAAATTCCAAACAACCCAGGTTCAAGTCCTGTGTGACGCAAGTTTTCAAATATATTTTTACTCCAAACGCCCTTAACATGGTCTTTGAGAAAAATCCATCCAATTTACAAATAGACCCCTTTAAAAAGGAATGAAGTCTGAACCAGTCAATGGAATGACATGGCATCCATGTGGCCGGTTTTGGTCTTATTTGATCAAATCAACGAGTTAGCGGACTAAATCTGATCACTTCACGAGTTGTTGGCCTAAAGTATGCAATAAGTTTGAGTTCATGGACTAGTGGCGCATTTCACTCTTTTTGCTCTTTACTTTCTTCTTTTGGTGCTCAGTTTGTGAGCCAGCTGTGGATCTAAGACTTTATTATCGTACTATTTTTTAATAATATGGCTGCATGCATCAGTTTGATGCAGAGGCCGGGGCTCCGTTCCTCCTTTTCCAAAAAAAAGGTGTGTGCCACGAGATCAAATGATGAAGCTCCGCCGCATCGTCAGAGTTAATCTTTATCAGAAAAATTAACTGGGCGCCCACGATATATGAGTAGCTCAAAGCCAGCACATTTACTTCAAAAATTTGACCAGTGTAAGTCATAGAGATATTTTTTTTATGAAACTTTACAAGCATAGGCATATGCCCGGCAGTATAAATACATCTGTCTCGTCAATTGATGCAGAGGCAGGGGTGCTATCCACCTTTCAAAAATAATTATCGCTAAAGGATAAATCTTATGTACCAACCGGCACACGGTATTAGAACTACAAGCAAAAAGCTATTACCTGCTACCAATTAACTTAACAAGTTGTACTAGTAAGTAAATATTTTCTAACTTAAACCATTTCAACGTTTAGGTCCCACTAGCACCTAGTTGGCTAGCTAACCAGGTACGTGTGTCCCGACTAGGTGCCTGACCTGTTCTCATACAATGAACCCGATGAAGTTAGCTAGCTAGGTGCGTGCCACGAAATCAAATGACGAAGCTCCGCCGCATCGTCAGAGTTAATCACTTAATCTCGATCAGAAAAATTAACACGGCGCCCACGATATCTGAGTAGCTCAAAGCCAGCACATGTACTTCGAAAATTTGACCAGTGTAAGTCGTAAAGATATATTTTTTCTATGAAACTTTACAAGCCATCAATGTTGTGCCGGCAGTATAAATACACCTGTCTCATCGTTATGGATCCATATTCGCAGTCGCAGATAGATCGATCTTTCCTACTCCCTCCGTCCCAAAATAAGTGTCTCAACTTTGTAAGTTAGTACTAAGCTTGAGACACTTATTTTGGGACGGAGGGAGTACTAGATTAGTTGTGTAAGGCTTAACGAGCGATGGAGTACTCGCCGAAGCTCGCAGTGCTAATGCTCTTAGCGCTCGCGTCCGCCATGGCGGTCACAGCCCAGAACTGGAAGGGCCCCCGCGTCGCCTAGCTCTGACGACACGGGCGGCGACTCACCGCGGCAGCCAGCGGCCTCCTCACCAGCTCCTCCCCCTCGCCGCCGCCGGTGGACACCGCCGGGCAAAGCCTGCATGGTGGTGGCGACGGCGGGGTCTCCTCCGTCGCTCGGCGCTCATCCAGAGGGTGTCGCGGATGGCGGCTCTCGATCCAGATGCGGCGGCGCGATGTGCAAAGGGGCCCGGCGGCTGCCGGCGCGGCGGCCTCGCGCGTCTCCGGTGTGGTCCTGTGGTGGTTCGCGGCGGTGTGGGGCTGCTTCCGAGGGGGCGCGAAGGGCGGCGCGGTTCTGCCGCGAGTTGGCTGTGCAGGAGGCATGGTGGGGTCGGATCGCGCGGGCGCAGGTGTGGCGACGGCGCGGCGATTCTGGCGTCGTGGGGCGTTGGCCCAGGGGCGGCAAGCTGTTGGGCGCGCGAAGGAAGCCGGGGTGGCCGTGGTGGTTGCTGGGATTCCCGGCGTGTGTGCTGGCATTTTCTCGTAGCTTGAGGTGCTGCGGTGAGTGCTGAAGCAGTTGAGCTCGGTGGTCGACGACGGAGGACACGAGGCGTAGCGGCACGGCTCCGACGATCTCCGCGCTCGCGGATGGTCCAGATCTGCAAGCTTCTGTAGGGATGGGAGTGTTCCGGGCGAAAGCCTAGACCTGACTTTGTCGGTGCCGTCGACGGCGGCGCTCTCGGGCGTCGTATCCCTCCTTGGAGGCGTCGTCGAGGAACCCCTCTTCCTCTACGAGGGGCTTGGACTCTCCGGGTGAAAACCTAAGCTCCGGATGGATTCCGGAGCGGGCGACGATGGCGTCTTCGTCATTCCCCCCTTGGGGGCGTTGCTTTGGAGAGCTAGCTTGTGCCTGGTGCGGCTGGTTTTTCTCCTGCGTCGGGGTTAGTGGATGCCGGGGCAGCGGCCCCGGATGGCTGATGTGCGCCGAGGCGGCGGCCTCGGAAGCGATGTGCGAGGCGGCTCCATGAGGCGGGGTAGCGACTCGATCTTCGCCTGGGTGGCAATCTTGGCCACTTGGGTGGCAGGTTTGTCGGTGTAGGAGATATGCCCTAGAGGCAATAATAAATGTTATTGATTATCTCCCTGTTCATAATTAGGTTTATGTTCCATGCTATAACTGCTGTGGTTCTCGAGTCTGCAATAACCACGAGGCTTGGAGGAAGACTCATATGCACGTGTGGGATAATAAACGGTAAAATGTATTCCTAGTCAAGCCTCTATGACTGGCTCAAGTATTGCATGATGATCCTGTTTTCCTGATCATGGGCATGGCTATGCCGGCAATTTTGAGGGCACAATTGTTGGTAGAACACTTGTGTTGAATCGACCCAATATTGATGTTATGCTATGAGATACATTCGTCATAAGTTAATGGTTAATAACACAGGAAGTTAATGTTTGCATAATTCCTTAGACCATGAGAGTATCGAGTTTCTTCATGCTTGCTTCATGAACTTTGGGGTTTGTTAAACGTCATCCGTAAATGGGTGGCTATTACGGCGGCTTACGGGTTCATGGAAAAGTATGTCAAGTAACTTGATAGCTCAAGATTGGGATTTGCTCCTCCGACGATCGAGAGATATCTCTGGGCCCTCTCGGTGTTACGGTATCCATCATCGTCTGGCCAGACACAGGGTGATTTGATCACAGGGATGCCGGAACACGGGAACGAGAAAAGAGAACAATACCGGCAACGAGGTAACTGGCATTGTGGACAAGTGTTGATCCACGAGGATGCCGATGTTTCTCACCTCGGGTAATTGTAACATATCGCGAAGCAACAGGAATAGCACACGGCAACTGGAGGTTCACTCGAATATTCATTCGTGTGGGTATAGGGGTCAATATGGGTGTCCACGGCTCCGATGCTGATCATTGATCGGAAAGTGTTCCGGTCATGTCTATACTTCACCGAACCTATAGGGTCACACGCTTAAGGGTCATCTATCTGCTGAATACTAGACGAGGAGTCCGAGAGAAAGTTACTGGAAAGGTTTCAGAGACGATGGAAAAGTTCCGGAGAGAACACCGGAAAAGTTTCGGTAAAACCGAAAAGTTGTTTCGGATAAAACCATTGATCCAAAAAGGTTTCGGCAAGCACCGGGAATGTTTTGGAGGTTGCCAGATTGGTCTGGTAATTTCTAGAATTTTTCTGGAGAAAAAACCGAAAAAAGTTTTCGGAGCTGCCGGAATTGTTTAGCGGGTAAACGAAGATGGTTTTAAATTAAACCACCATACTGGAAATGTTCCGGAGCGTGTCCAGATAATTTTAGAGGGTGCCGGAAATGTTCTGGGACCTTCTGAAATTTTTAGAAGAAATAGTTTCGGAAAACATCTTGTCCCAGCGAGAGGGGACAAGATCCCACGGATCGTGGGGGCTGTTTTTGGGCTGTTTTTTGGGGTGCTCCCTTTAGGGGACAGCCCCCTTGTGGCCGGACAAAGTGTTGGGTGGGGCCCCCATGGTGGGGGGCAGCCCCCACAAATGGTGGAGAGTGTTGGGAGGAAGGTGGGGCCCCATGGGGGAACACCATGGACAAGGGAACATGTTTTCTCCATGTTTGGTGGGAACATGCTTCCTTGTTTGGTGGGTGCATGTTTAGTGGGCTGAAATTTCAGCCCCCCCCCTCACCCCTCCCACCACTATATAAGGAGGTGGAGAGGAGCTCTCCATCCCCACTCCAACTCTCATACACATGCCATGCATTATCTGGCTTCTTCTCTCCCTCCCACGAAAAGAGTTTCGTAGAGCCGAAAGGTTGTCTGGGTTCCGGTGGGAACTAGTTCTGGACGGCGAAGCCCTGCCGGATAGATGACACCGTATGTGTGCAACTCTGTAGAGAGATCGTAGTTTCGGTCTTAGTTTGTGAGTGCCTCCCGAAGGGCTGTCCGAGTGACTGTCCGAGTTTCGAAGGTCCTCCCAAAGGGCTGTCCGCGACACCGTCCAGGGGACTGTTCGACCGCCTCCCGGAGGGCTGTCCGAGGGGCGGATGAGGGTATACATCCTCGCGGTTGGGAGGTTGTAAATCCTAGCTGCGGGGATCTGCACCGCCGATCGTCATCGACTCTACTTCCGCTGCGCTACGAGTCGGTAACGAAAGAGATCAAACCTTGTATGCAGTCTCCATAGTGGTCCTGGGCTGGTGCGTAGGTCGGAAATTTTTTGTTTTCTGCTGCGTTACCCTACAGTGGCATCAAAAGCCAGGCTATGCGTAGATGCAGGTTGCGATCTAGAATACATAGAGATGTATGGGTGTTGCACAATATAATTAGGTAGTAGATGAGATCTATTGCTGAAAATTATTTGTGCGGGTAGCAGATGAAGTCTGTTACCCAATGTTCTTGTTGCTTCCCTCGAATTTGCATATTTCTGATCTTGATAACAGTATGGTGGAGTTTCAATGTTCTGGCAATCCGCGATCCTGATTGATCAACGAAGTGCTAACAGTTCATTGAATTCCACCGTAGTTAAAAAGAAAGATGAAATTTGCAGACGAAAGGGCAATGCAGATGTGATCTGCACGGGGGTCACGGATATGACGAAGTTTAGTATGGGGCTCAAGATTTTATTATCTCGTGTTTCATACACCCTGGAATGTTAATCTAGCGACTTGGATTATCATGCTTGATGATGGACGTTGGTAGCTTCGGTTTGTTTCGAAACCTTAGAAGCCACGTAAAATAAATTTTTGCATGAACCGATTAGAGGCGTCTAACTTGGTTTTGCAGGATGGTTTGCATGTGCATGTCACTACACCACAACACTACATCCCCAACAGTCATGTTGGTCGGAAATACAACTTTCACCAATAGGCAGTTGGTCGGGAAAGACTATTGCCGACCGACCTTGTCTGTTGGGAAAAGTCCAGACAGGAAAACCCTTTCCCGACCGACATATCTTTCCCGACCGACTGCTTGACGGCTATGGTTTATCTTTCCCGACCAACAGTCTGTTGGGCTTGCCATGGGCTTTTCCCGACCAACAGTCTGTTGGGGCTACCATGGGCCGTTCCCAACCAACAATCCATCGGGGTAGTCAAGTACCTTTCCCGACCAACATTCTGTTAGGTTTGGCGTTAGCTTTTCCCAACCGACCGTCAGATGGTATTTGTTTTGCCGACCAACAATCTGATGGTATTTTCTTTTGTTACCAACAGTTCATCAACACTTTGTTTGGCCAACCACAACTTTCATTAACATGTGGTACTGATTGACACATACATATAGTTCATATGTTCACCAAGATGACACCATTCATAATTAGGTTCACATCAGGTGCACCAAACATTTTTTTTTGGTTCCATTAAGCAATTGTCACATACATACAGTTTAGTCTGCTCTAAACATAACCACCCAAGACACCATACATCAGGTTCACAAAAGAACAACGAAAATATGCTAGTATGAGACATCAGTTGTACAAAATGAAAGCTAAAACATCGAGTTGACACGGATCACTGGCTTCATGGTTCCTTATGATTGTTGTCCTTTTGTTTGCTTCCTACAAAAGTTAAACAAGTCTCAATTATAATACACTATCAGAAACTGCATTTTGTTTGCTAGTTTTTAATCTGCAAACATTCCATATGCGAGTAGTCCTTTTTTTGCAAGTGAATCACATAATGCTAGAAATGATACCATATCTCAAAATATTTACATGTAAATCATGTTGACTGCTTACACACTAGTTTCTAGAAATAATAGAAGCGCTTACCTAGCTTCCTACAAAAGACTGGAAAAAAATATCACCTAAGGCATGAAATCAAAACATGTAATAATTCAAATAACAATGTGAAAGCGTCATATGAGAGACACAAATCAAGAAAAGGACTTTTATTTGGAAGATTTTATCTAAAGCGCTTTTGATTCCTGTAGTGCAAGCAAATGAGTTTACAGTAATAGTGAGTTCTTTTGATAATAACATCAGGGAGCAAATTGTGCTTCTAACCAGAACTGGACTATCAAAGACAAGTGCAAAATTTGGTGGCCGAATGATGGAGAGGAAGGACGAAGTTCGTGGGAGGGAAAGGTCTTGGCAATACGACCTAATAAGTTGCCTTATTTTCCTGAGAGTCCATGGGATAAATATGATATACAATTTAAGAAAGATGCTTCTAGTCATCTATATAGCCCCTCGGAGCTCCATTTGATGATAATTGGTTCTAGAATACATTTGATTATATTTTTAAAAGAAGATGATGCATACTCTTCTTTTTTTAGTGCTGTTATGTTTTAATCAAGGTGATTATTTACTCTTTTTTGTCCATATATGCTAGTAGGATATAGTACAGAGAAGCAAAAATCTGCTATTTGCTATAGTACTACTACTGCTCCTGGCCCAGTCCTAAAGGTAAAAAGGCATGACAATACAGAGCCATCCATCCCTTCTTTGTAGCCTTTAACCTTTCATAACTATCTATTCAGTATAAAAGAATATCCCATATTGTTTATACCTGGACACACGTCTAGTGAGTGAGCGAAAAAAATACCTTAGCAGCGAGACAAGGCAACATAGCATTCCCTCTAATCACAACATCAACAACAACCTCATAGCTCCCTTGATTGAGATGCTTTTTGGTGGCGGCCTTCCAACAACTCTCATATGAACATAGATCCCTTCATCATCATCTTCTTCGACATCATTATCTTCCTCGGGTTCAACTCTTGAGTTCTATCAAACAACAATATGTAATAGGCTTATTAAATGCATGATGAATAATTATTGTAATGAACAGATGTGGAAATAGTTCATTACTTATCAATAATTAGACTCATTTCATACAAAGTTCATCTCTCCGAGGGGCATATATAATATGAACAAAAAAGTCTCATGTTACACACAGGCTGAAGATTCACAAGCATTGCCAAGGACTACAAATAAAAGGTGTTCAGTAATTAGCGGCAAAAAGTTTAAGAGACCATACATGCATATTTAAAAGTAATTAAAAGCAACAAGTTTAAAAGGTTAATTGCTGCGAGTGAGTTTCAGCCAGGCACAATAGAAGAATGCAGCTATGTTCTCTGAATTAACCAAAACAGAAAAACATTCAGAATTTACCATCACTCTGAAATAAAAACAGGAAAACACATACTGAATTACTCTCAGTTTTCTATGAATAAACATATCAAACCTAGCTAACACTCGGTTTCTAGAAAATAGGAAAGATGCAGCCCAAAGTGTTTTTTAGTTATTGCTACCATCTAGAGCTCGTAAAATCTTCCTTTAATTAAAACTCATCAAATATTTCGATGGATTGAGGTGCTTCAGACTAGAGTAGATATTGAATTACAAGCAGAGAGAGAATAAATAGTCTTCAAATGTTTGTTTAAATCCAGTAGTAGATAGACAAGCAAATATCTATGGGGTGATTTGGCCATGGAAGTAGACAAATGTGTCTTAATATAATTTCTGGGAAACACAATACTCCTATTGGACATGAACACAAACAATTTTGGGGAACAAATGCTAATCCTCCGCTGGCTGGTCTATAAAAAAGATATGCTTTTTTCTAAGATTTCTCTTCCAGTCATGAGCTTTAAGAGATAAGTTGGCGATAAAACTTTGTTCCAATATTGACAACTACATAGCTCACCAAGAAAACAGAAGTGACAACTGAATGGACAATTTGCTAGTAGCTGCAGGTCAGCTATGCATGAGCAAATTCATTGCACATGTAAAATGACATATCGCTACCATCTATTTTACCAAAGAGAATCTAGACATATTAATCAGTTTAGCTGTACGTTCAAACAAATGACTATATAATTTCTCGAGTTAACAGATGAATGGAAGCAAACAGTTCTATCTCATGAATCTTAATTCAATTCAGCGACACACACGTACACTGCATAAACCCCTTGCTTCAAGCAAAGGACACACGTATGCAGGAGTCAACTAAGATTAATTGAAATTTCGTCAAGAATAACAATACAAGTGATTCACACTGAAAAATAGGAGCACAAATTGTAACTGTGCAAGGCTAACACCTGGTGTGGATTCTGTTTAATACCTGCAGTAGATTATTTTTCAGATAATCCGTTTCCTAGGAAGATATATGGAGTGTGTGTCATTCTTTTCGTCATTAGAAATGCAACATCCAATACCATAGTCCAGAGACATCAAGTAATGTTTCCAGAGCCTGAAAGTACCTGAGTAGTAAGATTTCTCAATTAAGATTTTTGTTGCCTTACAAAATTTGATAACCACATCAGAACAGAAGAGGAGATAGGCAACACCAAGCTATTGACAAGAATGGTAGTAACAACAACATGTGACAGTGGCTATGCTTTGCTTCTTCCAAACGAATATGTAAGTTTCTTTACGTTTATAAGGCTCACTCTACCTGAAAGTGTCCCTGGCAAAGGTCACCAAACAAATAGACCAAAGAATGCCGTGTTGTTGAAACTCCACCCAGGAGGTAATGTTCCTAAATGGTCAACGATGGACAGGTCACTTGTTACAGAAACATGTTTAACAGCTAAACGTTTTATGCAGAGGAGCAAAATTCTAGCCTCAGCAAATAAATAGTATATTTTAGCGAAACCTAGAAATGTTAACAATAGTCAAAGCCCTAGAGGCACCAACAAATGCACTGAATAAGCTAAGAGTTTACCTGCTCAACATCATGTCCACACGGACCTGCAAATGAAACAAATATAGCGCAAGGAACACTTCAAAGAAGCTAAACATCATGCCCAAATGGTTGTCAAAATGAAATACAATTGTTACTAAGCACACTCATATTCCAGCAAGCATAAAAATCAGAATTTACATTAAGTAGTTTCTGAAAGAATTAGAATAAACATGAAGGTTTTTTCTGAACCGATTAGTCTCTTTAGGAGGGGGTTGTGGGGTGGGCAGCAGGAAAATTTCGGTAGGAGGGAGAGAGATCTTACCGATGTCTTTGCCATCATTGATGGCAAGCTCCTGGTCAGAGATGGAGGCACTTGTGGCCACACTCCTAGTCGCCTGAAACGGAGGGAGTATGGGTTGCCTACCTCGCACTGGACCACCAGGACCGAAGCGACCTTGTCCCCTGCAGATCTGCTACGATGGGACGGAGAGGAGAGGGATCCGGTTCCGTAGATGCTGGAACGCCGACTGCTGGTAGGAGAGAGGCGGTCGCCCGGAGAGAGAGCTCTAGGGCTTGGGGCCGGCGGTGAGAGAGACAGGACGGCGGGGGGCGGCACTGCAGAGGGAGGGTGGCGTGGGGCGGCGCTACAGAGGGAGGGCGGCGTAGGGCGGTGGTGGAGGGGCAGGGCAGCGTGGGGTGGCGGTGGAGCGGCGGTGGAGCCTCGTGGGGCGGCGGTGGAACGTCGTGGGGCGGCGGTGGAACGGCGTGGATCGACCGGCGGGAGCCCAGGCGGCGTGCGTGGGGAACGAGCTAGGGATTCCCCTACGCGCGAGGGGAACGAATGAAAGGCGGCTATTGGGGAAAATGTTCGCGGGTTGGGCCGGTTATTGGCGCTAAAATTTTGGCCGTTTGCGCGCGAGGCCCAGTTAGCATCCGATTGTGGGTCGGGATTATTTACCGACCGACGGTCCGTGGGCCATAATAGAATTCCCGACCGACTGTTAGATAATATATGTTGTAGCATTCCCGACCGACGGTACGTCACTCCATAGAGGTTTCCCGACCAACAGTTCGTTAGAAATTTTCCTGATAGATTGTCGGTCGGCAATAGTGACTTTTTTCCAACAGACGTCGGTAGGGAATTCTGGTGCGTGGTATAGTGTGTGATGTGGTATAGCAGTGTTCATAATAATTTGATTATGTATGAGATGACTATATGATGTAAATTGATTAACATGACCTGCGTGTCATGATTCGGCATGATGGCTGGAGCCATATGATTGCACTTTAATGACCTGCGTGTCAACCTTATGTAATGCACTTATTTTATTAGCTATAGAGATAGCAATATTATCTGGTGCATCGACAAGGTGGTGGCAATCTTCACGAAGGTGAACACCAACGCGAATGCCGAAGACGAAGAAATACTAGACTTCTCCGTCAGAAAGGGCTATACCATATCAT
Source organism: Elymus sibiricus (assembly GCA_039707655.1). Taxonomy (NCBI): domain Eukaryota; kingdom Viridiplantae; phylum Streptophyta; class Magnoliopsida; order Poales; family Poaceae; genus Elymus; species Elymus sibiricus. The sequence continues at coordinate 443,480,719 of CM077671.1, forward strand.
GCTATTATGAATTGCCTGAGATGTTTATCCCTTATGATGCACCCTTCTTGATTGCGCGGTAGTCGCTTTATTAGGGTGATCTCTCACAAAAATATCAAGTAGTTAGTGTTCTCCCAAGTGTAGCACCGTCACGGCACCTAACTTTTCGGGGTATCACATGGATACATGGGTACGAACGATTAGGGATGTGTGGGGCGGGTGAGTTGAGACCTCGCAGCGAGATCACTTGGTTGTCTTGACGTTCAGGCATGAAAGTCATGAGCTCGGAACACACGCATCGAAAGATGAACAAGAGTCACATAGAGATGTGATTGGCAAGTTGGCCTACCGATTGCAATTCTCGTCACTTGAGATGGATACATCCTTGGCGTTGAATTGTAATTTGGATCTTGAATCGCTCACAATCAATTATGAGAGATATTGTTTTGAGTGGGAGCGCACTGTAGAATTGAATTCTTTTAATTCTCAGTGCAATTAATTTTGAACACTGTCTAAGTGTGATTTGCATAATAGTTGTAGAATAATGGCTCGCGTTTCCACCTTCTCTATTAAAATTGAATAGCTGTTAAATATCTGGTTAAAACTTTACGGTTGGTAACGTAATGTGAGGATTATCCTCAAGAGTGCCGAGAAGGACTTTGTCCTATTGCATGCTTTCGGTATTCTCCCGCTAATGCTATGGATCATGTGACTCTCGTCCTTCGATCCAAAAGCTAGAATTCCTTTTCAGTCAAAGTGCAATATGTTTGCTTCCATGAGACCCGAACTTCAAAAGTTTGGATAGTTATGTGATATTCATGGAATCTGAAAATCATTTTCAGAGACAGACAAAGGCTAAAAGATATGAGATATCCAAAGCAATGTTTGTTTGCGAACTGTTAGTAAAGGAGTTTACTATGCATTAGACTGATAAGAGAGGGATCCAGAAGAACGCCTGTCATATGATGATGGTGAATAAAACAACAACTTAAAGAGAAAGGAAGTGTCCGAAGGGTGTTAGTGAAACTTTCACGCCTAGGAAGTCCGGGGCTAACACCACTCTTAAGTTTGGTGCTTCTTCTGAGAGTAGGAGAATTACTAAAAGTTAAACTGTTAGAAGTATAATGGCAAAAGGATAGAAGACTGGAATATCCAGCTCATGTATGAATGTCATACAGGTTTTTTTTGATGTATAGAAGGCTGGTCAAAGATATAGTTCTTGGGAATTATGGTTAAACATGTTAATCACTAATTCTTGGGTATTGTGAGTTAATCACAAAGATACCCGCTCGATTGCACTCTGTTGCAACTCGATGTAAGAACTACTACGACCTAAAAGACTAGTCAGGAATGAGGTTTAGATACACACAGGGAACATAGTAAATGTTACTATACCTTCCATTAGTGTATTCCCTATGTATTTACTTTCATAATTCATTTTAGAGTTTTACACTCTAGCCCATTGCATAAAGTATCTTGCAAGAAGGTTATTCATAAGAGAACTTTTGATGTTCGATGTTATGAATAACATAAGGGCCATACTTTCATTATGAATGAGATGTATGTTATGAATATTGATATTAATACATTGCCTCTGTATTTACTTTCATAATTCATTTAGAGTTTCATACACTCTAGCCCTTTGCATAAGGTATTTTGCAAGAAGGTTATTCATAAGAGAACTTTTGATGTTCGGTGTTATGAATAACATGAAGGGCCATGCTTCCATACAGGATGGGATGTATGCTATGAATATTGATGGTAATATGATACATCCATAACACTGACGCTAAATGTCGCAAGACTAAAAGAATACCACACAAGTGTGGCACTGCATTTGGTCACATTGGAGAAACCCGCATGGAAACTTCCATTATGATGGATTTTGAAGTCATTTGATTTTGAATCATCTGACACTTGCAACTTTCCTCTGAAAGGTGAAGTGACTGAAATACCGTTCACAGGCCATAAGGAACGAGCAAAGAACATATTGGTAATCATACATTATGATGTGTGTAGTCCAATAAATGTTGTTGCAAACAGTGGATTTGTCTACCTTCAAAAATGACTCAAGTAGATATATATTGATATTTACTTGATGAGACGTAAGCCTGGATCTTTTGAATTCATTCAAAAGGTTTTCAAAATGAAGAAAAAAATATTGTAACAAGAAAATTATGTTTCTACAATTCGATTGCAGAAAGGAATATTTGAGTTACAAGTTTAGCGAATGTCTAATGAGTTGTGAAAGGGGGTTTCATAACTTGCACCTCCCGGAACACCACTGCAAGTGGAAAGTCCGTGAAGATGTAATCGAACCATTTATGACATGGTAAGATCAAAGATGACATAAATAGATTTGCCATTATCCCTTTTAAAGAGTAATGCTTTAGAGACTGCGGCTTTTACACTGAAAAGAGATCCATCAGGTCTGTTGAAATGATGCCATGGTATGGTACGCCCAACCATGTTATATCTTTTTTTAACATTTGGAATATGGGGCTTGTGTAAAAGGTTACAAACCTATTCCAAATCAGACAAGTGCTACTTCGTAAGGTTATCCCAAGTCGTTTGGGTATTCCCCACCACTATACCGAGGCAAAGGATTTTGCCGCAAAACGGTATGCTTTTAATAAGAATAGTTCTTACAAAAGGCGAGTGGGAGGACAGTGCAACTCGACGAGATAACCAGTATCTTCGTCATCAGATCAAAGGAAAGAAACCTTGGAAGTGATTCCGGAGTTTCCTACTGCGACTGATACGGAAGTCTCTACAATAAAATGTATGGACTTCGGTCGAACTTGCAGCTGAACCACGTAGGCAGAGCTCGTGCAAACCTATCAGGTGCGCAAACGAGATATTGTTGTTAGACAACAGTATACCTACAATACACAAGGAAGCGTTGATGGGCCCTGACTCCGGAATTGGCTAAATGCCAATACAATCCGAGATAGTTTCCATATAAGTGATTCAAGATTAAAATCTTGATACACCTTTCAGAAGACTTAGAGTCTAACGAATATTTATGGAACTAAAAACTGATACGGATAAAAATGTTTTATCCATATAGCTCGACTTGTTGAAATAACAAGTTCAAGGAGTTGACTACGATGAGGTTGATTCACCGTAGCGATGCTTAATGTCGGTTCGGATTGAACTAGCAATTAATACATATTTCAATCATGAGATATGAAACATGGATGTCAAAAGGATTTCCATCTCATGGAAATGAAACCTAGGACTTATATGTGATACAGTCCAAAGTAATTTGTCGATCCAGAGGATGCTAGTAGGTATGCAAACTTCAGAGTTCTAGCGATGGACAGAAGAGAGCAAAGTGGAGTTGGAATCTTCGTTTTTGATGAAATGGTCAAAAGAGTTTGACTTCATCAAATGGGTATCGAAGATGCTTGTGATTCAAGAAAGTAAGTGGGAGCATAATAATATTTCTAAAAACCGTGTGTACTTGACACATTGTTAATTGGAAATAAATTTCTTGACACGAATTAGGACTTCATTTGAAAATAGTTTTTCGATGAAGTGCTTGGGCTACATAGCCTCAATATTAGGCATGATGATCTATGGAGATAGATTTACCTAATAGGGCTAAGCAATGAATACATATTGACAAGATGCTAAAACCTTTTAGCATTTAAAATGCCAAGAAGTGATTCTTGCCGAAGTCACATGGAAAGAGTTTTGCAAGACTCGGTGTCCCAAAACACTGATGAGTAAAATACATGATGGAGATTCCACACACTCTTGTGTTTGGATTAATCATGTATTCCATGGTATGTAAAACAACCAGATATGTCCGATACTCCAAAGTTGTTGCGAGTATAGATACCAAAGTGATCAAAGTACTGATCGTAGGACAACAGTGAAAGATGTCATTAAAGTACTAGAGTAGTAGTGATGACATGTTTTCTCGCAAGCAGAGATTATGAAGTGCTCGTTGTAAGTAATTACATCGATACAGTCTTCATCAATGCTCCATGCGATTTTCGATTTAAGTTAAGGGTTTTGTGTAATACATAATATGGTGGCATGGTAGATGGAAATTGTTCCAAACAAGATACTGTGGCGAATTCTATAACAAAGGCTAAGTATGTTGACGCTTAAGAAGCGACAAAGAAGTTGTTGAATCATATAGTTCATTCATGAACTTAGTATGGTTCCAAGATGGCTTTGGTCTATGGGACACTATTGCAGATAGTTGCTCCATAGCTCAGTCTGAGGAATCAGGTTTTGACCAATGATTCACACATATGCAAAGCCAAGTCCACACAAAATATGAATTTTGTGAAAGCGTGAAAACGCGAGGATATGCAAAGTTACACACGGAGCTGAAGTCGTCAGATCCGTTGGACATCAGGCTATACCACATGCGAAGCATAGTTTACACCAGTATGCCATAGGTGTAAAGTGCATTAGCATTGACTAGATTATTGACTCTAGTGCAAGTGGGAGTCTGTAGGAGATATGCCCTAGAGGCAATAATAAATGTTATTGATTATCTCCCTGTTCATAATTAGGTTTATGTTCCATGCTATAACTGCTGTGGTTCTCGAGTCTGCAATAACCACGAGGCTTGGAGGAAGACTCATATGCACGTGTGGGATAATAAACGGTAAAATGTATTCCTAGTCAAGCCTCTATGACTGGCTCAAGTATTGCATGATGATCCTGTTTTCCTGATCATGGGCATGGCTATGCCGGCAATTTTGAGGGCACAATTGTTGGTAGAACACTTGTGTTGAATCGACCCAATATTGATGTTATGCTATGAGATACATTCGTCATAAGTTAATGGTTAATAACACAGGAAGTTAATGTTTGCATAATTCCTTAGACCATGAGAGTATCGAGTTTCTTCATGCTTGCTTCATGAACTTTGGGGTTTGTTAAACGTCATCCGTAAATGGGTGGCTGTTACGGCGGCTTACGGGTTCATGGAAAAGTATGTCAAGTAACTTGATAGCTCAAGATTGGGATTTGCTCCTCCGACGATGGAGAGATATCTCTGGGCCCTCTCGGTGTTACGGTATCCATCATCGTCTGGCCAGACACAGGGTGATTTGATCACAGGGATGCCGGAACACGGGAACGAGAAAAGAGAACAATACCGGCAACGAGGTAACTGGCATTGTGGACAAGTGTTGATCCACGAGGATGCCGATGTTTCTCACCTCGGGTAATTGTAACATATCGCGAAGCAACAGGAATAGCACACGGCAACTGGAGGTTCACTCGAATATTCATTCGTGTGGGTATAGGGGTCAATATGGGTGTCCACGGCTCCGATGCTGATCATTGATCGGAAAGTGTTCCGGTCATGTCTATACTTCACCGAACCTATAGGGTCACACGCTTAAGGGTCATCTATCTGCTGAATACTAGACGAGGAGTCCGAGAGAAAGTCACTGGAAAGGTTTCAGAGACGATGGAAAAGTTCCGGAGAGAACACCGGAAAAGTTTCGGTAAAACCGAAAAGTTGTTTCGGATAAAACCATTGATCCAAAAAGGTTTCGGCAAGCACCGGGAATGTTTTGGAGGTTGCCAGATTGGTCTGGTAATTTCTAGAATTTTTCTGGAGAAAAAATCGAAAAAAGTTTTCGGAGCTGCCGGAATTGTTTAGCGGGTAAACGAAGATGGTTTTAAATTAAACCACCATACTGGAAATGTTCCGGAACGTGTCCAGATAATTTTAGAGGGTGCCGGAAATGTTCTGGGACCTTCTGGAATTTTCAGAAGAAATAGTTTCGGAAAACATCTTGTCCCAGCGAGAGGGGACAAGATCCCACGGATCGTGGGGGCTGTTTTTGGGCTGTTTTTGGGGGCGCCCCCTTTAGGGGACAGCCCCCTTGTGGCTGGACAAAGTGTTGGGTGGGGCCCCCATGGTGGGGGGCAGCCCCCACAAATGGTGGAGAGTGTTGGGAGGAAGGTGGGGTCCCATGGGGGAACACCATGGACAAGGGAACATGTTTTCTCCATGTTTGGTGGGAACATGCTTCCTTGTTTGGTGGGTGCATGTTTAGTGGGCTGAAATTTCAGCCCCCCCCCTCACCCCTCCCACCACTATATAAGGAGGTGGAGAGGAGCTCTCCATCCCCACTCCAACTCTCATACACATGCCATGCATTATCTGGCTTCTTCTCTCCCTCCCACGAAAAGAGTTTCGTAGAGCCGAAAGGCTGTCTGGGTTCCGGTGGGAACTAGTTCTGGACGGCGAAGCCCTGCCAGATAGATGACACCGTATGTGTGCAACTCTGTAGAGAGATCGTAGTTTCGGTCTTAGTTTGTGAGTGCCTCCCGAAGGGCTGTCCGAGTGACTGTCCGAGTTTCGAAGGTCCTCCCGAAGGGCTGTCCGCGACACCGTCCGGGGGACTGTTCGACCGCCTCCCGGAGGGCTGTCCGAGGGGTGGATGAGGGTATACATCCTCGCGGTTGGGAGGTTGTAAATCCTAGCTGCGGGGATCTGCACCGCCGATCGTCATCGACTCTACTTCCGCTGCGCTACGAGTCGGTAACGAAAGAGATCAAACCTTGTATGCAGTCTCCATAGTGGTCCTGGGCTGGTGCGTAGGTCGGAAATTTTTTGTTTTCTGCTGCGTTACCCTACAGTCGGCTCGGGCGACGCGCCCCAGTGGGGGCGGTTGGACGGTTCGTCGGGGCGGCGGCCCGGATGTGGTGCGGCGTTCGTGGTCTGTATGCGGTTGCCCTGAGCAGCGTGGGTTGCGGGCATCCGTGTTGTGCGGCGCTGCAACTCGAGTGCGGGCGGTGGCATGTCGGGGCGGTGGCCCCGGAAGGCGGTGTTGGTGGGGTGGCATCCTTGTCTCGCTTGGGCGTTGGGGGTGTCGGCTCGGTCGATGCGCCCCAGAGGGGGCGGTCTGACTTTATGTCGGGGCGGCGGCCCCGGATGTGGTGCGACGTTCGTGGTCTGCGACTGGTTGCCCTGTGCAGCGTGGGATGCGGGTAGCTGGGTTGTGCGGCGTTGCTGCTCGAGGTGAGCGATGGTATGTTGGGGCGGCGGCCCCGGAAGGCGGTGCCGGTGGAGTGCGCTGGGCGCGACGGAGCGGTGGATGTCGGGGCGGCGGCCCTGAGAGGATCTCTGTGGCGACCAGGTTTCTGTGGCAACGATGATGGTGGGAGCGATGTCGGCGACGCGACAATGGTTGCGGTAGTCGGCTCTTCTCCGGCGTGTCTGCGGTTTTGCCTCGGTTTGTTTGTTGCTGTGGAGTCGAAGCTGCGGCGGCGGAGCCCTGTGGTATACGATGACTGGCTGCAAGTGGCCCGTTCGGCGATCTTCCGTGGCGCCAGCTTTCGCCTGGTTTTGTTCTTCTGAGTTCTCTGTCAGAGTCGGAGCTGTGTTGTCTGGCCGCAGGTCGACATGTTGTCGATTAGGGTGGGCTTTGCCCTGTGTGTGTCGGGAGTGGGCTCGGCCCTTGTTGTTCCGGTTTTTACCCGGTTTTCCGTAATTAACTGGGCAATTCTCTTCTGCTTATTCTAACCTATAAGGTCTCTGGCCAACTCGGCCTCCCAGAGCACCCCCGATCGCGTTGCTCGTTGGCCGTTCGATGCTGGTCAGCTGGGTCGTCGGTGCGCTGCCTTGCGTTGGATCGTCGCTGGCTGCGTCGCGTTCCATTTTGACCGGCTGGTGAAATGGCAGAGGCGAATGACCTGTGGGCTCATGGCTAGTGCCGATAGGCTGGGTCAAACGCTCCTGGGTGTTCGCGCGCCTCTCCACACGCGCCGCGTGCGCGCGTCCGCGTGCGGCTGCATTTGTTGGTTGGTTGCTGTCGTTTCTGCACCCTCGCATGTGCTGTACCGATGACGGGTGGGCCGATGCTGCCCCTGGTCCTGCGTGTCAGCTGCGTTAGCTACATGCCATGCGTGTCGGTTAGTTTTCTCGGGTCAACTGCTCTTGGCGGGACGTTCCTGGCGCACTGCCCGCGTCGTGCGTCGTGGGGAGCAGTTGCGAAGGGGGTCGCCCGATGCGTGTGCACCCGGCTTCTTTACCCGTCTTTGGCCTGCCGCGATGACGGGTGGGCCGGCGCTGCTCCTGGTCCCGCTCGTCGGCTGCACTGCATGCGCGTCTCGTCGGGATCGTCGCGTCGTGCTGCTGACTCCTGCGTCGTGCTCTGCCTGACTCCTGCGCCATGCCGCGTCTCGTCTACGGCAGCAGGAGCGTGCGGTGTGGGTGCCCCCAACCCACAGGTCTCCTCCTCGCTCCTCCCTTCCTCGTCGACAAAGCCGGCGCGCCACCTCCCTCCTCCGGTCCTCCCTCCCCCCCCCCCCACGCAGCCCCAGGAGCTCTGCCGCCTCTTTCGACGAGATCCACCGCCTCCTGAGGTCTTTATCCACCCCAGCTCGCGAGGAAGCCGCGGGAGGAGGAGCTCAACCGGGCGTCGCCGGCCGGAGAAGGAGCAGAGGCGCGGATGCCAGCCAGGGAGGCGGATCAGCTCTCCTCCGCTGCATCGTGAGCGCCGCCGCCGCCTCTGCATCCACCTTGCTCCGCATAGCAGCATGTGTGCGTAAGCGGGGACAGGCGGCCACGAGCAGATGGCGTCGGCGACAACGGCAACACGCACGGTGCGCGAAGTCCGGTAAGATGGGCGCGGCCTCCCCGCAGGCATTTCAGGATGGCGTGCCCGACGACTCGGAACGCGCGCGCCCGGCGCACAGGAGGTATGCCTCGGAGCACGCCGGGGGCAACGTGCACCGCGAGGTCCCGGAGTAGCCCAGCCAGTACAGATGCCCTCCGTACTGGAGGAACCCTGCCGCCGACGCAGCCAGCAACGGCGACGCGTATGAGAGCTCGGCCTTGGTGGCCCGCGCGCCGTACGGGAGGATCACGTCCGCGCTGGAGGGCAGCAACGAGCACATCGCGCGGCACGAGGAGGTGCGCAGGATCTGCACCGACGCAAGGTGTACGTCTCCGCATAGCAGCATGTGTGCGGCGGCGGGGACAGGCAACCACAGGCAGATTTCGGGGAGCGGCACGAGCATCAAGCAATGGCTGATGCCAAGGTGAGCTTCCCCTCCGCTCCTGATCTCTCTCTCTCTCTCTCTCACACACACACACACACACAATAATCTCCTCCTGATCTTGCTATTTATGCATCTCCATATGTCATTGGTGTTCTTCCGATTTGCAGGAATTATGATTATAGCAAGCAACCGTAGATGGGTGGGTTCTTTCTTCTTGCATGAACTTGTTCTACTGATTCCTCAATGCTCTGTTCATGACTTTGTTCTTGTTTTATTTTATCCTTTTTTTACTTTCCAATTTCGATGTACTGGATATTGATTGTGGTAGTTCAGATAGCACCTTGTATTTCTTTGGTTTTAATGAAGTAAACTAGAGCAGGGGTATGTGCATGTTCAAATAATAATGGAAAATATTTTCTTTCGTGCTGCAAAATATATCTCAAAACCTTCCCCATTTTTGTTTTCAGAGGACAAAGGACATCTCGGATTAGTTAGCTTCTTTTTACAGTTCCTATCCATTGAACTATATGCAGTTTTCAGCTAGACCTCTTTTTACAGTTCCTATCCATTGAACTATATGCAGTGTAGACGAACAGCAGCAGCAATAGTCAGCCCATGATAAATCTCTATTAACTGCTCCTTTCTCTTTACCTCTTTACTCCTGTATCTCTGATTTTGATTTCATAGTATATGTTTTTAGCTAGAAACGGTGTTTGCAGATTTGATAAAGAAGGGTAGATGAAGAATCTATCAGAAGATTTTGTTGAACGGAGCTTGCATTTTGATGTTATGAGTGTAGAAATATACTGCATTTTTAGGAAATTAGATAATAGGACTGACTAAAGGAGAACTTTGGTTAAACTATTTCTTTATTTGTTTGTGCAACCAACCTTCTTTGGTTCTGATTGGAAGATAATAGGACCGGCTAACGGAGAACTTTGGCTAAAATATTTCTTTATTGTTTGTGCAACCATGCTTATTTGGTTTTGATCGGTTGGCGGACATGCTGAATAATGGTAGTGTGCATGTGTGGTAGTGTATTTTTTTCCTTCGTTTCGAGAATTTATGTGTTAGCTATAGATCAGGAGGTACGAATGGCCAGTCCAGAAGCTCCTTAAAACGATTCGATTAAAGGTATACTTTTACCTCTTTCTTCTTTTCTTCTCTATCCCTGATCTGACAGTTTTGGTTGTAGCCTTTGTTTGCTTCAAAATCTCAAATCAAGAGGGCATGGCTTGATTGCTACCAATATTTTGCGCTGGTTACAAGAACTTAGAATCTATAGGACAACAAACTGTATGTTCTAAAATCTGAACTAACACAAATATTCTTTGTTGCCTATGCTTTTTCCTCCCCTGAAAGATAATAATGTTGCTCTCCATATGATTCTTTCCTTTCCTCATTTACTCGAAGAATTGCATTCTATTTTTTTTTTTTGCAACAGGTAGTTTAGTAGGCCTGACTTGTGATCAAACTTGGTGGTGGTTCTGCATGGTCTGGTGCTCACTTCTTAACTTCTCTCGATTTATGTTTCTGTTTCTTGTTTCAGATCATATCAAACTGATTGTATTTGCATACAGATTAGAGACTTTATTTCTCGCATGGAGGTATTTTGGCTGAAGGTGCTGAATTTTTTTCCCGTTCAAAGCACTTTCCCCATGTTTGCTTCTAAAGCATATCTGCATATGCGATTTAGGTGCCGGTTTGGATCAGTTACAATGGTGCGGTAGAGCAGATCAGTTCAGACGTGTTAGCATGGGAAGCAATTTTTGAGTAGGTTTATCTGCTTGCTCCTATATTTTGGTGCTTATGTTCTGATGATCTGCCAAGTTCTGTGTATCACTCGCTAAGTTGTAAAATATAACACGCTGAGTATACCATGTTTTAGTTAGATCGTCGAGCAAGAAATATGCTCTTACAATATTGGGAGCTACTGCTTTTGTTGCCAATTTCTTTTGTGGAAGGTGGGTGTTCTTAGGAATGTCCCTTTTGAAAGTGAGCTTCTGTCGGGTTGTATTACCTAACACTCATTTTATTTGCCATTCCAACTATCGGTTGCAAAAGAGAGCAAGGGATATAGAAGAAATCTCCAGGCAGCTATTGATTAATGCTTTTCTTTTTCTCTCTGGATTTGCAAAGTGATTTCCATCTGTTTTTTTTATTGCTTCGTGCCCAGGTAGTGTTCATTACTAGGTTCAAAGCATGCTCAGATTATCTATCAGATAGTGAAATTCACTTCTTTTATCAGCCTATCCTTAGGTACACTGGAGATGAAGTTCAATCAACAGTACAAACTTCTATTGAGTAAGCTCATTGTTAAGTTCAGATATAATTATGTGTCTTTAATTCTTGTTATTTTCTATTTCTTATAGGAAATAAATCATCAGTGGCATACTTGGTTTCCCATATTGTTTTTGGCTATAGATTTAAAGTGACCTTAACCCAAACATCTGAAAATGAAATTAAAACTATGTGCAGAGAGATTGTGTAGACTCTCTTGCTTGGCATGAACTCCGGTATGCCTATTGTGAGTGAGACCGCTTCACTTTGCTTCCAATATAGTAGATGCCGGAAGTGGTGCTCTTACATACAACCGTCACAGATGTATATGTAGCCATTTCCTCTGTAGAAAGGAATGCTATTTTTAGTTGGTTGTGAGTTTTTAGCCTTTCATTGCTGGAGAGGACCGATGATCTTCCTTTGCAAGTTTATTTTTAGGTACCTATGTATTATTCTCATGCTCCCCTTGGTTGGGTGATCTACCTAGGCTATGCACGTAGATATAGTATTGCCATGTTATCCTTGTTCATGCATCATCCAACGTTGCTGCCAAATTGATGTTCTGTTGCTCTATGTACTCGTGTTATAGACTGCCATTTGTTTCATCGAACAGTTTGCCAAACTGATTTTCCATTGCTCTATGTACTGGTGTTACAGACTGCTATTTGTTTTGTCTAGCTTAGCAAGTAATTCATTTGGTTATGCCCCTTTTCTTTTTCAGCTATCATTTGCCAACCTCTTCATTATCTGACTATACACATGTGTTCCTATATACAGATTTGATTGACATTATAACTGGTGTTTACAAAGCGACATGTTACCTCTATGCCATTTGTGAAGAACGAGTATGTGGCCCGGGAGGGCCTGGTTGACGTATGCGGTCATCGGGAGCGGCTGCATTGTTTGGTCCTCAACAATTTTGACTGAAGACTCCTGGGCTTTACCATTGCGAAATCATGTGAGAAGAGGTGTTCCAGGAATTCTTTTGAAAGGCATGTGTATACAGGCCACGTGTCTCACTATCATTTTTTTTCTTTGTGAGTTGCTGAAAAGATCTTAGGATGTTTAATTGGTCGTTTCAATTCAGATGAAGTTGTTAGGACGATTAGGTTGCAGCTTCTGTGAAATGTGATTCTGGAGTGATGCAACCCTTTGTACTGTGTGTGCCTCATGCTTGCTGACTTTCTCCATGCAGCACCACCTTTTGTTTTGAGAATAACTTTTGTTTCACAACCACCTTACTTTTACAACTATGTCTACCAAGGAAGAAGACACAGTGGTGGAGAAGAAGTCACAGCTAACAAGGCTCTATATTACCCGAATAAGATAACAAAATATGCATGCTCAAGTATGGTTTGAAGTAATATCCGAAGTAATTGCTAAAACCTACTTCTACTAAGTCAAATATTTTCAAAACACTTCGGGTTTGACATGGTCTTTGTGTTTGCTTAAACATAAAATTACTGAATAATGCAATTATTTTCAACACGCACATGGTTTCAAATGAGACTTTGCGCCATTTGGCGCAACGGGTCATCTAGTTTAATAGATGAGGCAATCTTTGCCTCCGTTTCGAAAAAACAGCCCAGAACTCGCCGCAGGACTTCGTGGACGCCCACAACGCGGCGCGCGCTGCGGTGGGCGTCGGCCCCGTGACCTGGGACGACACGGTGGCGGCGTACGCGCAGGCCTACGCGGAGCAACGCCGGGGCGACTGCCAGCTGGTACATACTCCGCCGGGCCGGCCATACGGGGAGAACATCTACGGAGGCGGCGGCGGTGGGACGCAGTGGACGGCGAAGGACGCCGTGGCATCGTGGGTGTCGGAGAGGCAGTACTACGACCACGGCAGCAACACCTGCTGGGCGCCGGCGGACCAGTCATGCTTGCACTACACGCAGGTGGTGTGGCGTGCCTCCACGGCCATCGGCTGCGCCCGCGTCGTCTGTGACAGTGGCGACGGCCTGTTCATCATCTGCAGCTACAACCCACTGGGCAACTACCCGGGCGTGAGCCCATACTAGGCTTAGGCTACGTATCTGTGGCCATGCACGCAGTACGTAGCAGCGTATATTCGAATAAATAACTAAGCTGCGATGATCACAGTCCACTGTTATAAGATATTAACTAGCTGGTCGGATTCACGCCATAGTTTACACCGCCTATGCCTTATTATAATGATTCATGTAAGTTATATTAATCCACCCATAAAAATGTAACTTGTATTAATGTACATGATAGATGCTTATGGATGGATATATAATTCTATTATGTTGAGTAAGGCATTTGTTTGAAGTGTGTCTAGGACACATTTAGACATGTCGCCTCTAAGTATGACATCAGCGTCATCTCATTTTAGAACGAGCAATGCTTTGTTTGGTTGTTTTCCCTTATTTTGAAACGAGTCAGTTGCCTGATACGTTGAGACATATGCACTGAACCTGGACCCAGCACGGACCAAGACTCTGAGTTGACATGATCTCGAAATGGATTGGTACGCGGCAACGACTGAACCAATATCCAAACCATGCTAGTGAGCAGGCAAGTCGACTAGGCACCTTTGTGTATTGGATCGTCACTGCTGATTGACTAACTAGTGTGCATACAGTCCATTGACGTCATCTAAAGAAGCTTTGATGATGTTGAAGAACATTATAATCACACATCATAACCCGCCCCTGTTCAAAAAGAAAAAACATTATAACCCGCCGTCATCTGTTTTGTAACGGATGCGTAACCATTCGATGCATCTCAAATTAACTCTCAATCATACACAATACTACAAATATAGATAACACACCCTGAACATTCCTTAAAATGAGGTGAACATCTTTTAAAATGCGGTAAATATTTTGAAATATTTCATGTACAGTTTTTTACACGTGGTGAACTTTAAAAAAAAATGACACTATAGATATTTTTAAGTTAAAAGGTGTTGAACAAAAAATGAGAATAAGAAGAAAAGGTGAAAAATGAAAATATCGTAAGAAAAATGAAACTAGAAAATTAGAAATAGAAAAGAACAAAATGGAAAAGAAAGAAAAACTTTTAAAAAAAGCGGTGATTGTTTTTGAAATACACGATGAACAACCTTGAAAGCACAGTGAACATTTTTAAAATACGAAATGAAAGGTGCTCTATAATCTCCACATCTCTAAGGTAGCGGGTGTTGCAAGACGAGTGTTTGGGGAATGCCATCCTCTCTAGACAATATCCATTTACACCACATTGGAGTGTGATTGCACAAGTATTAAGCGCGCCTGGCCTAACATATCGTTGAGGCGGGATTTGGTCAGGGCTTGTCTTGTGACATGGTGCCATTATGAGGTGTGTGACACTCCGTCTAATTGTCACATGTATGTGACAAATTTACCTGAAACCTTATTCAAAATGGTAGCTTTTCGAGATGTATGGGGAACTCACCCACTGGGAGCAGCTTTTGTACCGACCCTAGCAATGTTGCAGTGCGCCTAGCGCAAGCGTACGGGTAAAAAGAAATCACATACACATATCAGAAGACAATGAATCAATTTCAGAATAATCTATGAAGCCTCCGCTTGGAAATAGGCTTAGTGCTTAAACGACGTCTTCTCTCGAGAGGCAAGCAACAGTCTCGTGCTTCCTTTCCTTGGCCGCCAGCTTGTCATGCTCCTCAACCTCCTTCTGAAGCCGATCCTATGAGGCCTCCACTTCAACACGCCGCATCTCTAGTTTAGGGTTGTCACCTTTGACAAACGTGAGCTACTCATGCACGTCGGAATAGGCAACCCTTAACCCTTTCAGCGCACCTCGTTTTCTGCAAAGGTCACATCCTTCGCTTCATACTTGTCTGGGTTCTTCTTCCGAGCCAAATGATGAGCCATGGCCTTCAAAAGGGAATCCAGCTTCAACAAGTCATGAGGGTACACTGCATTATACAATATCACCCATGACGTGCACATACACATACACATATCCGAAGACAATGAATCAAGTTCAGAATAATATATCAAGCCACCGCTTGGACATAGGCTTAGTGCTTGAACGACGTCTTCTCTGGAGAGGCAAGCAACAGTTTCGCGCTTCCTCGCCTTGGACGCCAGCTTGTCATGCTCCTCAACCTCCTTCTGAAGCCGTTCCTATGAGGCCTTCACTTCAGCACGCCGCCTCTCTAGTTTTGGGTTGTCATCTTTGACAAGCACACGAGCTGCTTAGACGCGCCGAAATAGGCAACCCTTAACCTTTTCACTGAACCTCCTTTTCTGCAAAGGTGCAAAGGTCACATCCTTCGCTTCATACTTGTCTGGGTTCTTCGTCCGATCCAAGTGATGAGCGATGGCCTTCAAATGGAAATCCAGCTTCAACAAGTCATCGGGGTACACTGCATTATACAATGTCACCCATGACATTGTGGCCATCTCTGTAACCTTTAGAACATTGGCCCTGAAAAAATGCTTCTTTCTGAGGAGTAATGTTGAATGGCTTTTAAGTCCATACACACGATACTTGTGTTTCTGTCAGACACAGGGTCCGAGACTAGAAGATGAAAGCAAGGCTTCTCGCTCGGTTTATCGTCAGTAGTCGGTGGGATTATGTCCAGGGGAAGTCATGGTCCATGAGATACCAGTACCTCAAAGTACTTTTCGACAGTGATGTGGAGCTCCTAATATCGATGAAGTTTGTTGCATGATTAGCAGCGTTGTATTAACAACTCGTCTGGAGTGAAGTTTGTTGCATGATTGTTTTTAGATGAAGCGTCTGGAGTGAAAGATGCTGCAGCAAACTTCGTCGAGCGGGCTAAATAGATCCACATCACCGCTTCGAGGCGCTGGTTTCTCATGTGTTGAGTACATGTGTTGTGCATATTTGTGTATTGGGCCCACCTCCTATTTGCCTGTATAGTTGAGGTCGTGGCCCACCATTGTACTTCATATATACGTGCGTTTGCACCTGAGTAATA
The DNA here is from genome assembly GCA_039707655.1 of Elymus sibiricus. Lineage (NCBI taxonomy): Eukaryota > Viridiplantae > Streptophyta > Magnoliopsida > Poales > Poaceae > Elymus > Elymus sibiricus. The sequence goes on from CM077671.1 coordinate 443,496,908, forward strand.
CATCGTGCAATTCCCACAAAATACATGGTATCAGTTTCCTAGGTTTCAACCCTAGCTTCCGCTGCCGCCGCCGCGCCTCTCCCGTTGCGCCGCCGCCGCTCCAGCCGCCGCCGCCGCGCCTCTCCCGTTGCGCCGCCGCCGCTGCCCTCCCGTCCCGCCGCCGCGCCACCCTCCCCCTGCCGCCGCTGCTCTCCCCGCTCGCCTCGGCCGACCCGATCGCCGCCACCGCGACACCGCAGCCGCCGCCTTACTCCGTGCGCCGCCGCCGCCTCACCTCCTATCGCCGCCGCTCTCCCGCCGCCGCGACCTACTCCTCCCCACCCAAAGCCGCCGCCGCTGCTCCTCTCACAACCGACGCCGCTCACCCAACCCTAACCCTAGCCACACCCGACGCCGCCGCTACTCGCCACCATGTCATCCGTCACTTCGGGCGCCTCCACCAACTCCAACCCGTTCGCCGACGCCAACCCGCCCGACGTCAACGACATCCGCAACCTCAACATCCACGAGCGGGTTCCGGTTCGTCTCTCCCAGACGGACTCCTCCTACTACACGTGGAAGACTTACTTCTCCCTCGTGCTCCGGGAGTACCATCTCGTTGATCATGTGGACGGCTCCGTCGACTTCGGCCTCGTCCCCGACTTCCATGACTGGTCCACCATCGACACCACGATCATCCGGTGGTTCTTCCTCACCATCTCGCCGGACCTGTTTCAGACGGTCGTGCAGGATGGTGATGATGCCCACGCCGTGTGGACTAAGCTCAACGGGCTCTTCACCGACAATCGCCTTCAACGTCGTGTTTTTTTGCAGCAAGAGTTTTTTGGGTGCCACCAGGACAACTCCTCCGTCGACGACTATTGTCGCCGCCTTAAGACTCTTGCTGATGAGCTCCGCGATATTGGCGCGAAGATCGATGATGACACCCTCCTCAGCACGCTCACCGCCGGGCTCAACGAGGACTTCGGCAATGCCGCGGCGAACCTCTCCCTCATCCCCAAGCCGTCCTTCACCAAGTTCGTTGCGTACCTCCGGCTGGAGGAGCGGCTGATGAAGCAGGTGAAGGCGCGGGCCATCCACACCGCTCTTGCAGCCGGCACCACCCGTGGCGGGGCCCCGCCGCCCCCCGCTGCCCCGGCAGCGCCTCCTCAACCGCACCACCAGGCGCCGTTCCCGGCACCGCAGCCGCAGCCGGGGCTTCTGCCTCTCCCGTATGGGCCTCCCGCCCCTCCCGCACCTCCCGCCGACAGGCGCGGCGGAGGCCGGCGCGGCGACCAGCAACAGCAGCAGCAGGGCGCCGGTGCGCCGCAGCAGCAGCAGCAGCAGTTCCAGGTGCCTCCTCCGTGGGCCTCCGGTTATAACCCGTAGACCGGTGTCGTTCATGTGTACACCATGCCGGTCCCACGGGCCCCTGCGCCGTCCCTTCCCGTGCCGCGTCCGCCGGCGCATCAGGCGTACTACACGGCCCCGCAGCCCTCTGGAGGGCACCCACCGCCGCAGCTGAGCGGCGGTTACGGCTTCCCGATAGCGTCTCCGTCCCCCTCGCCGGCGCTGCCACCGGCGCCTTGGGATCTGGCGCTCCTCGCCGCGCTGCACACCGCCCCTACGCCGACCAACTACACTGGAGGCGGTGATTGGTACATGGACACCGGGGCCACGGCTCACATGTTTGCTCATCCTGGTAATCTTGCCTCTTTCACTCCAGTCTCCACCGATCGCCGCATCATTGTCGGCGACGGTTCCACACTTCCCATCACACACGTCGGGCACACTTCTTTTCCTTCTAATTCCATGCCTATATCTATGTCTAACATACTTGTGTCTCCTGATCTTATTAAGAACCTTGTCTCTGTTAAATGTCTTGCTCGTGAAAATCCTATTACTGTTGAATTTGACGGGCTTGGTTTTTGTGTCAAGGACGCTCGAACCAGGATGGTACTTCACCGATGTGACAGCCCCGACGAGCTTTATCCGGTGCATCCGCCTTCCTCCACCACCACCGCACCGGTTGCTCTCTCCGTTGGCGTCGATCTCTGGCACGCCCGCTTGGGTCATCCCAACCCCGTCACACTTCGTCATATTCTTAGGAGTTTCAGTTTCAGTTGTAATAAGATAGAGGATCACACTTGTCATGCCTGTCGTGTTGGCAAACATGTTCGCCTTCCGTTTAATAACTCCACCACCATTGCTTCTTTTCCTTTTCAGTTGATTCATAGCGATGTGTGGACCTCTCCAGTTCCTAGTAATTCGGGCTACTTATATTATCTGGTTATCCTTGATGATTATTCTCATTATGTGTGGACTTTTCCTTTGCGACGAAAGTCGGAAGCACTCTCCACTTTGACGGCTTTTTACTCCTATGTCAGCACGCAGTTTGGGTGTCCCATTCTTGCTCTTCAGACTGACAATGGAAAAGAGTTCGACAACCTTGCTTTCCGCACCTTTTTGTCGCATCATGGTACAGTTTTTCGTCTCACATGCCCGTATACTTCACAGCAGAACGGTCGAGCCGAACGCGTCCTTCGCACTCTGAACGACTGCGTCTGCACGCTCCTGTTCCACGCTAATGTGCCGCCTCGCTTCTGGCCGGACGCACTTGCTACCGCCTCACTTCTCCTTAACCTTCGACCCTGCCGCCCACGGTAGAATTTCGCACCTCACCACCTTCTCTTTGGTACGCCACCGTCTTATGATGGCTTGCGTATTTTTGGGTGCCTTTGTTATCCTAGCACTGCCGACACTGCTCCTCACAAACTTGCACCCCGTTCTGTTGCATGCATCTTTATCGGCTACCCTTCTAACTCCAAGGGCTATTGGTGCTACGATCCCATCTCCCACCGTGTGTTCACCTCCCGGCATGTTTACTTTGATGAGCATGTGTTTCCGTTTCACCAGGTACCCCCGGTTGCTCCTCCCGCTTCTGATGACGTGGGAGCCTCGACGCCTCTCCCAGGGCGCTCGCGCGCCGCTCTTGGCCCGCCCCCCTGGCTTTGAGGCGCGTCACCCGCCGGCGTCCTTCGGTTCGGCGCCCCCGCCTGCGGCACCTTCTCCGACCGCGGTTCTAGTGCCCGCGGCCCCGGCGCCTTCGGCGCCCCCCCTGCCCGTGGCTCCCGCGGCTCTGGCGCCCGTGGACCAGGCGTCCGCGGCTCCGGTGCCCCCGGCGCCCTCTTCACCGGCGACTGCGAGCCCGCGGTCGGTCCGGTCACTCGCGCCCGTACGGGCGTGTTTCGTCCGAGCTCGCGCTATGCCTCGGATGAGTACGTCCACGCGGCATCCACCTCTTCGCCATCGCCATTGCCATCCTCCGTACGAGCCGCTCTTCGTGACCCGCTCTGGATGGCTGCGATGCAAGAGGAGTTTGATGCCTTGCTGCGCAACCGGACGTGGCAGCTTGTTTCCCGTCCCCGGCACGCCAACGTCATCACCGGGAAGTGGGTCTTCAAACACAAGCTCCGTCCTGATGGTACCCTCGACCGCTATAAAGCGCGCTGGGTTGTTCGTGGCTTCCGGCAACGTGCCGGCATCGACTTCACCGACACCTTCGCTCCGGTTGTTAAGCCCGGCTCGATTCACACGGTTCTCCACCTTGCGGTCTCCCGTGCTTGGCCAGTGCACCAGATGGACGTCTCCAACGCCTTCCTTCATGGTCACCTTGAGGAGCAGGTCTTCTGTGAGCAACCCACGGGGTTCGTTGATCCAGCCCTTCCCGACCACGTGTGCCTGCTCTCGCGGTCCTTGTACGGACTCAAGCAGGCCCCTCGTTCTTGGTATCAACACATCGCGGCGTTTCTGCACCAGCTCGGGTTTCGCTCTACCCGCTCGGATGCCTCGCTCTTCGTCTATCACCAGGGCTCCGACACGGCATATTTGCTGCTTTATGTCGATGACATCATCCTGACGGCATCCACGACTGATCTTCTCAATCGGCTCACTGCTCGTCTTCGCGCTGAGTTCGCCATCAAGGACTTGGGTCCTTTGCACTACTTCCTCGGTGTTGAGGTGGTGCGCCGTCCGGATGGCTTCTTCCTTCATCAGCGGAAGTACACTCATCAGCTCCTGGATCGTGCTGGCCTGCTTAACTGCAAGCCCGCCGCTACGCCTGTCGATACGAAGGCCAACCTCTCTGCCACGGATGGTTCTCCTGCTTCGGATGCTGCTTTCTACCGGTCTATCGTTGGTGCTCTTCAGTACCTTACTCCGACTCGACCGGAGATCCAGTATGCCGTCCAGCAGGTGTGTCTCCATATGCACGCTCCTCGGGACGTTCACTGGGCCGCCGTCAAGCGGATTCTCCGCTATGTTTGTGGCACTATGGACCTCGGCGTCACGCTTCACGCCTCCACCGACACCGCCCTCACCGCCTACTTCGATGCCGACTGGGCGGGCTGCCCTGACACTCGTCGCTCTACCTCGGGCTACTGTGTCTTCCTTGGACCCTCGCTCATCTCGTGGTCGTCCAAGCGGCAGCCTACGGTCTCTCGTTCCAGTGCTGAGGCTGAGTATCGTGCTGTGGCCAACGTCGTCGCCGAGTGTTCGTGGCTTCGCCGGCTGCTTCAGGAGCTATCTTGTCATGTCGATCATGCCACGGTGGTCTACTGCGATAACGTCTCGGCGGTCTACCTCTCCGCTAACCCGGTTCATCATCGTCGGACCAAGCATATTGAGTTAGATATCCATTTTGTTCGGGAACAGGTGGCTCTTGGCCATATTCGTGTTCTACACGTTCCTACTTCCCAACAATTTGCAGATATCATGACCAAGGGCTTGCCTACGGCGTCATTTGAGGAGTTCCGGTCCAGTCTTTGCGTCAGCAGTGGTGCCGCTTCGACTGTGGGGGGTGTTGAGTATATGTGTTGTGCATATTTGTGTATTGGGCCCACCTCCTAGTTGCCTGTATAGTTGAGGTCGTGGCCCACCATTGTACTTCATATATACGTGCGTTTGCACCTGAGTAATACATCGTGCAATTCCCACAACATACATCATGGTCTATCACTTCCCCTGGGAATGATCCCGTCGATAACTGATGACAGGCCGGGCAAGAAGCTCCGCTTTCATCTTCGAGTCTCGGACCTTCTGTCTAAGAGGAACGCGGGTGTCGTGCGTATGGACTTAAAAGGCTCCAGCATCACCTCGGAAAAGAAGACTTTTGCAGGGCCATTGTCCTAAAGGCGATAGAGATAGCCATGACGTCATGGGTGACACTGTATAATGTAGTTTACCCAGCGACTTATTGAAGCCGGATACCCCAGACGACTCTGTTTCTCGACGCCCGTGAGGATCCCAGCATCAATGGCTGGGATATGAAGCTTGAACTTAGTTGGAGTTTCCCATTTTCCTTGAGCGCCTAGCTTCTTGGGAGCCGTAGGGTTGCTGCGCCCCCATAACGAGCTTTTAAATCTGAGTTAAGAAAAAGAAATACATCAGTGTGCACGCACATGAGCGTGTTACAATTCAATCCAATCTATTCTTAAGAGAAAATATCCAGTGTGCTACGTAGTGGAACCGATCTATGAATTGGGTTTGTACTTCTGAACGCTTGCTATTGCGGCCATGCGCACCTTCCTTGTAGACGGCTGCTCCGGGCAGTGGCGGAGCCAGCGTATAGGCACGGTGGGCCGTGGCCCACCCAGAATATTGGGATTTTTTTTAGTATGTACTACTAGTTTAGCAATTCGGCCCAAAGGACAGTCCACGGCCTAGCTGATTAGGTCTCTTTCCAGTCCATCTCACGTGAGATTCAGGATTCAGGAGAGTGACTGAGAGAGTCAGAGAGACCCTCGCCTCGCGTCGCTCCGTTCTGGCAACGCCGCCACGCCGCCTGAGCGCCTCTCCCCTCCGGGCTCCGGCGACTGGTTCTGGCCTTCCCCTCGCCGTCGGCCGTCGGGCTCGGCCCGTGCCTCGCCGCTCCCCTCCTCTCGCCGGCTCGCCGCTCCCCACGCCCACCTCGTCGTCACTCGTCAGCCGTCAGCGTGAGGTCCCGTCTACATCTTCTGGGTGGACGCCTCTCCATCTGCATCTCCCTCGCGGCCTCAAATCCGTGGATCTCACCAGGCGCCAGCTTCCCCAACCACCGGTTGAACAAATCAACTAGGTCAGGTGAGCTTCCAATCACTCCAAAAAATTGATGCTATCCTGCTTACCAAAAAATTGATGCCCAGCTGATGGCTTGATGGCTAGCAGATGATGGGTTGATACTAAATTTGATGTGTATATGCTAAACATCGGTGAACTATAATGTTGTCTGACTTGATTGAGCTATTTGTATTTTTTTTATATATGCTAAATTATTGGCTAATGCTATGCTCAATAATTGATGCTTATTTAGTTGACAATGATGTATATTAATTTTGATGAAATGAAATTGCAGAACAGATCATGAAGAGGAATGGTGCCACTGCCATTATGGACCTTAATCGAATACATGAAGAGAAAGCGAGGAAGATTGCAGAGGCAACGCCAAGTCCTCCATCACCCCAACAGCCAAGTCCTTCAGTCCATTCCGATACAGACACTGAGATTGATATTGAAATTGAAGAGGCAACGCCAAGTCCTCCATCACCCCAACAGCCAAGTGCACATGTCTTTTCAGGTGATCCAGGGAAAAGAACTCCCATTTCGGAGTATGCTTTTAATGATCAAGATAGTGTTCGAAGAAGATATATTGCAAAAACTGCATGCCGACCATATGCACATGCTTTTCATGTCAGGTATGACACTTGGATTAGGTAGAAAAAAAAAATAGGTATGCACACCCTCCATTTCTTTCCTGGCTCCGCCACTGGCTCCGGGGGTATGGCGACCGACGATGTGGGAAAGATCACAAGGGGCTGCTGCTTATATAGGCCATTCGGGAGATTTGTTTTTAACAAAGAGATAAAAATCAACGATACTGCAAAGATATGGCAAAGTGCTTGGCATATGGCGAGATTGAGGAGATCCCGCTGTTTTAATACGACATCACAAAATCTTTAACGGCCAAGCAACTTATCTGGGTATGGCATAGGGATTCTTTTGTGTTGTTACTGTTTCATGGTTATTCCTTATTGTGCTCCTTTGTTGAACCGGAATTTTTCACCAATTCGAGTCCGGTTCGCTTCGCGCTTTGTCTCGACTCAGTGGGGCGCATTTGTTCGACGCAATTTTGATACAATATTACTTATCAGATATACAAATATGGCATTGATATGTACTATGTATAAGCAATGAACAAGGTGTTGATTTTCATTGAAGAGGGTCATCAAGACGGTGGAGTATTAATTATTTAATGCCCACCCCCAATAAACGAATTCGGAGGATAGATTAAAATTTTCTTCTCTAATCGCCACATAGTCGAACCCTAAAAAACGTTAGTGGAGTAAAAAAATTACTCCAGCTACTCGTCGTGCTTAAATATGCTCGACCTCGCGGCCGCGGAGTAAACATCCACTTCGCCTCTCGGCCTCTCCTCTCCCACAAACCCCGCGGCCCAATCCCAGCGGACGCGTCCCCAATCTCACCCACATGCCCACAACCACACCCACACCCACTCCGGCACCAACCCGCCACCGATAATGGTTGGATGCCACCGCCGCTAGTCCCCGCCGTCCATCCCCAACACGAATATGTGCAGGTACGAGAGATCTCAAGCCCTTGGTTGCGGCGATGCATCTTCCTCCCGCCCCACCGACGCTTCTTCCTCCTGCACCCGCCAACCTGGTTTCCCCTACCTCCCGCCATCGCCGCCGCGGTAGAGGCAATACATCGGCGTGCGGCAGCGCTGGTGGGGAACATGGGTGGCGAGATTACCAAAAGCAGCACCCACACGAAGATATGGATCGGGTCCTTCCATTCTGCCGAGCATGCGACACACGAGTGCGACATCATGTCGGTCCGCCTGCACGGTGCAGAAGACGGCCGCTGCAACTTTCCTCCCGAGGGGCTGTCGCGGTTGAGCCCGTCGACCACTGGGTGGTCACCACACGGAGAGGAGGGAAGACCGGGAGGCCCACGAGCGCATCGTGGTGCAGTAAGCCGACGAGAACTACATGGCGAAGCTCCAAGGCCGCTGTGCTTCTTGACGCCCGTGAGGATCCCAGCATGCATGGCTGGGATATGAATCTTGAACTTGCTTGGAGTTGCACTTTTCTTGAGCGCCTAGCTTCCTGGGAGCAGTAGGGTTGCTGCGCCCCCATATCAAGCTTTTAAATCTGAGTTAAGAAAAAGAAATACATCGGTGTGCACGCACACGAGCGTGTTACAATTCAATTCAATCTATGCTTAAGAAAAAAATATCCAATATGAATTGGCTTTGTACTTCTGAACAGTGAACACTTGCTATTGCGGCCATGCGCACCTTCCTTGTAGACGGCTGCTCCGGGGGTATGGCGACCGACGATGTGGGAAAGATCACAAGGGGCTGCTGCTTATATAGGCCATCCGGGAGATTTGTTTTTAACAAAGAGATAAAAATCAACGATACTGCAAAGATATGGCAAAGTGCTTGGCACACGGCGAGATCCTGCTGTTTTAAAACGATATCACAAAATCTTTAACGGCCAAGCAACCTATCTGGTGCGTATGGCACATGGATTCTTTCATGTTGTTACTGTGGCATGGTTATTCCTTATTGCGCTCCTTTGTTGAACCAGAAATTTTCACCTATCCGAGTCCGGTTCGCTTCGCGCTCGGTCTCGACTCAACAGGGACCATTTGTTCGACGCAGTTTTGAGGCTATATTATACTTATCAGATATACAAATATGTCATTGATATGTAGCACTGTGTATAAGCAATGAACAAGATGTTGATTTTCATCGAAGAGGATCAAGGCGGTGGAGTATTAATTATGTAATGCCCACCCTCAATAACCGATTAGAGGCGGATAAATCCGAATTTTCTTCTCTAACCAGGTCCTAGCCGAACCCTAAAAAAGTTAGTGTAATAAAAAATTACTCCACCCCTCGCGACTCTAAATATGGTCGACCTCGCGACCACGGAGTAAGAATCCAGTTTGCCTCTCCACCTATCCTCCCTCACAATCTCCGCAGCTCCATCTCGGCCAGCGCGTCCCTAATCTCACCCACACGGCGACACCCACTCCGGCACAGACCCGCCACTGATAACGGTTGGATCCCACCGCCGCCTGTCCCCGCCGTCCATCCCCAACAGGGATATGTGCTGCCACGAGATATCCCAAGCCGTTGGTCGCGGCGATCCTTCTTCCTCCCACCCCACTGACGCTTCTTCCTCCTGCCCCGCTTCCCCGACCTTCCACCGCTGCCGCCGCGGCAGAGGCAATACATCGGCATGCGACAGCGCTAGTGGGGAACGTGGGTGGCAAGATTACCAACCACTACACCCACGCGAAGATACTGATAGGGTCCTTCAATTCCAAGGTGCACGCGACACGCGAGTACAACATCATGTTGATCCGCCTGCACGGCGCCGACGGCTGCCGCAAGTTTCCTCCCGGGGTGTTGTCGCGGTTGGAGCTCATCGACCAGCGGGTGGCCACCACACGGAGAGGAGGGAAAACCGGTAGTCCCACGAGCATGACGATGGAGCAAGCCAACGAGGATTACATGGCGGAGCTCCGACGCCGCTACCCGGAGAGGAGGGAAAACCGGGAGTGCCGCGAGTGCATGGCGGTGAGCAAGCCAATGAGGACTACATGGCGGAGCTCCGACGCCGCTACCCGGAGGGGAGGGAAAACCGGGAGTCCTGCGAGCGCATGGCGGTGGAGCAAGTGAGTGGGGACTTCATGGCGGAGCTCCAACGCCGCTACCCAGAGAGCCTCAAGGCGAAGTATCGGCTGACGAGCAGCATGCGGCCGCGGCGACGCAGGTCATCAATCTCTCCAGCGACTCCGACGATGACGACGGTAGCAACCGTGCGCAACAGAACCCTATAATCAGATGGCTCAACATACGAATCAGATTGGGAGAGGCTCGAGAATGAGACGGATAGTGAGTAGCTTAGTAAGTTATAATCTAAATTTCGGTTAGGTTATCTAAATATCTATGTAAAATATTCTGATGCACCGAATTTCGTTTTAGTAAGTTTTATGGGCTACATGAACAAAATTTGTGTTTATGTGCATCCAATTTGTGTTTATGTGCCACTGAATTTTATTTTTCTCCACTTTGTATTGAGAATTGATTAGAAACAATCATTTTGTAGAAGACCAAATGTGCTCCTCTAAAAGATGTATCGTCCTCTAAATTTTAAGGGAACAATTAGAGTGGCTCTTGGGGACTAGAGAATCAACTTATAACTAGAAGGGTTGAGCGTGCTTTGCTGCGCCGTTGAATTTGTTGGGATTCTTAATTTTTTTTACTCACTCTAGTTCAAAATATATTGTGTATTACATTTTTTGAAAAGTCAAACCTCTTTAAGTCTGATAAAAAATGTTTATTAGATTCATCAGGAAATGAATTTTCATATTTTTTTTGTTAATATTGTGGATGTTGATATTTTTGGCTCTGAACTTGGTCAAAATTAAAGAAATTTTACTTTCCAAAAAATAATAACCCTTATATGTTGAAATTGATGGGGTAGTTAGTTTGGCCGGTGGGAGAGATGATGGAGTGTGTTTTATGTTTATTTATAATGCGGTTATTTGGTGGGCCTTTCGCGGTGTGATTTTGTGTTATCTGCTAATCAACCCATATTTATACGGCGATTTTTTTTATCGTTGATTGCATGTACTATATTTGTGCTATACACTAGTAGAAAACGGCCCATTTGTCCCGGTTCCAGAGGCCCATTAGCCCCGGTTCTGGAACCGGGACTAAAGGGTCGGGACTAAAAACCAAAACCTTTAGTCCCGATTCGCTTACCAACCGGGACAGAAGGGGCTCCACGTGGCCGCTGCGGGGAGCCCAGGCAGGAGGACCTTTAGTCCCGGTTGGTCACACCAACCGGGACCAAAGGGCATCCACGCGTCAGCATCTGGCAGGAGCTGGGGTTTTTTTTTGAAGGGGGGGGTGGGGGGGTTTTGGAGCGTTAATTTAGGGGTTTCATATTGTGTTAGCTAGCTAATAGAGAGAAGTGTCCTCTCTTTCTCCGTGCTTGGTCGACGCTAGCTACTATACATATAGAGAGAACTCGACGCTAGCTAATAAGAAAATGAAAGAAACCATTAATTACACAAGATCGACATACTGAACATATATAGAGAGAAGTGACATCTCTTTCTCCGTGCTTGGTCGAACAACAAGTTTTCGTATATCTATCCGACGGTACTACATATATACAATATAACATCTTTTACAATCCCTAACATCATCTACCTAAGATCCAATCACAAATCCGCATGGTATTCTCCGTCTTTAGGTATGACGTGGTCAAGAAAGAATCCCGCCAATTTCTCTTGAATTGCTCGTATGCGATCATGTGGTAGGAGTTCATCCCGCATCTGCCAGATCTAATTTAAAGAAGGGAGTCAATACATGCATATATATGAATAAAACTCAACACAATTGATGGTAATATATAAAATAAAATTGTGAATATTATTTACGTACTTCAAATTGTTTGTCAGAGAAGCCCCACTCAGAGGTCGAATGGCGAATGAACTCGCATACGTAGTATGCACATAAAACAGTCCCTTCTTTCTGGTACAAGCACTTTACGAGAATAGAGTTCAATCAAACTGATAAGCAAGCATGGTAATGATATATTGATGAAAATTTGAATCAATTAGAGATGCGCGGAACTAGCTAGTACTACTTACTTTGGGGTGCGTAAATCGCAACTCTTTGTTTAGACCGGGAACCTTTCGGGTGAACTTCTTCCAAAGCCTGCCAGGCAAAGAAAATGATTACTTAATATCAGGAAATTAACGAAAGTTGCATGCCGATATGGTCCCGGTATTGACTGAACTTACTTCTTGAGCATTGCAGTCATGTCCGCATAATTCTCGGGATCTTTACGTCTCGAGTCTAAGACAGTTACTAATGCCCCGTCAAGCTTAATGGATAGCAGAATAAAGTGGAAACTGTGCACGCATATATAACTTATCAATTACATTACTTAACCTCGAGTAAGCGAAACCGAGTATACAGAGAAGACAGCAACACTCACTTGAAGTTGTAAGGAAAGAGTATTTCCCTTTTGTTTTGATGTATAAGGAACGACTTTAGCAAGTTCTCCTCGGTCTCTTTGATTGAGTTTTGTACCGTCCATTCATTTACGGCATCTGGGCTAATGAACCCAACGTCGAAGATTCCTACTTTTTTGCATTCGACGATCTTCAATCTGCATAATATAGTGAGGATAATTATATATACATGCAATGAACGAGCTGAGCTAGAGACTTAACTATAAAAGGCATACTTACAGACAGTAGGAAGTCATGAGTTGTTTGTCGAGGGCCAGTTGATTGTATAACTGAAATAACTCCACAAATTCAATAGGCATCACGGGAAGTCCAATGAATTCGTGCTCTGGTTTCACTGCCACATACATAGTGTCTCTCCCAGACTCCCTGCAGGTTTTCATGTACCACTCATGCAATTTATACATCATCGTTGTTAGAGGAGGATGATTAGGTTTGACGAGAGGCTTCCCGTGCACGTATTTATATTCTTCTTTTGTTACCTCAGCCGTTTGAAAAATTACATCATCCCCCAAGTAATCACCAGGATTGGTACCGAATACCATCCCCGGATGATTAGCGACGATATCGCTAGACACCTTGAGCGGGGGGCAGTATTGCTTCTCCTGTTCGCCGAGCTGGGGAATTGTTTTCCCACTTCTTCGTTCTGCTAACCTTGCATCATTGGAAGTACTTCCCGACCGCCGCGCTTCTTCATATGTCTTTTTAAGAATGCGGACATAGTTGGAATTCGGCGGAGGCGGTGGTGGTCGCTTCAGGGCATCGATAGTGCGCTTCACTTTCACCGGATCTAGCTTCTCCTTCGGAGGTGGAGTTTTCTTTGCAAAATGGTCCCTCACTTGGGCACGACATATGTCCTCGTTTTCCTGCTCGGTCCTCTCATATGGTAACTTTTCCAGAGGCTTGAGAGATGGACCGTATCTGAATTGCCTCCCGCCTCTGCTTGTACTGCTAGCCGCCGGAGCGGCGGCGTCTCTCTTCCGTCGTTGCTGTTGAGGCGGAGAAGGAGGCGGAGTGCTCCGACGCGCCGGAGGAGCCGGAGCGGCGGCGTCTGTCTTCCGCCGTTGCCGACGAGGCGGAGGAGGAGGTGGACTGCTCCGACGCGCCGGAGTAGGCGAAGGAGGAGGCGGAGTGCCCTCACGCGTCGGAGGAGCCGGAGAAGGAGGCGGAGTGCCCTGATCACTCGCCGGAGGAGGAGGAGGAGGAGGAGGCGGAGTGCCCTGACTCGCCGGAGGAGGAGGAGGCGGAGGCGTCCAGTTTGGAAGCTTGATGTACTCCTTCTGCCATAGACATGTACTCCTCAGAGCACGAACCAGCTGATTCTCCCCTTTACCTATAGAGTTGTCAAGCTTGAGCTCCTCAAATCCCTCCATTACTTCATCCACCATCACAATAGCATCGCCATGTGGAATCGGAAGGCAGTGAAAAGTTCCGTTGGGTTGAGGAGGTGCAACAGAGCCGACAGCCACCTTGAAAGTAAGGTTCCGGCATTTTGTCATAAGCTCGCAATGTTGAGCCTCCGTGATAGTATCCACGGGGTAGCTAGGAGCCGTGAAGTCAGGCTGAACGGGCTCCATGGAAGCCACGCTGCTTCTCCGCTGAGATGGCGGGGTAGCTTCTGGGGTAGCTTCGTGCCGCTGAGATGGTTGGCGGGCAGCTCGCTGGCTCTTAGCTTCCTCTAGCTTTTGTAGTCTTGCATTGAGCTTCTGCATGTCGCTCAGCTCCGCTTTCCTCTTTCTCTCCCGGCTTCTATAACCGCCTGCGTCGGGAAACCCAACCTTCCACGGAACGGAGCCTGGCGTGCCTCGTGTTCGTCCAGGGTGCTCAGCATTCCCTAGGGCCTCAGTCAGCTCGTCCTTCTCTCTGTCGGGAATGAACGTCCCTTCCTGCGCTGCGGTGATATACTTCTGAAGCTTCTTGACGGGTATTTCAAGTTGCTTGTCCGTCCAAAGGCACTTCCCTGTTTTAGGGTCCAAAGTTCCCTCAACCCTGAAGAACCAAGTCCTTGAACGGTCTGGCCAGTTCAATGTCTGTGGTTCAACTCCTTTAGCAATCAGGTCATTCTCAGCTTTGTCCCACAACGGCCGGGCTTTGAGGTAGCCACCTGACCCCGTGTGATGGTGATACTGCTTCTTTGCAGCATTGTTCTTGTTTGTCTCTGACATTTTCTTACTCTTGTCCGATGTCTTGTAGGCCACAAATGCGGGCCAGTGATCTCTTATCTTCTCAAATCGGCCGATGAATTCTGGAGTCTTCCCTTTGTCGACAAACTTTGATTTCAACTCATTCTTCCACCTCCTGAATAGATCTGCCATCTTCTTAAGAGCACACGCCTTGACCAGTGGCTCTATAACTGGCTTATTCGGATCCTCCTCTGGCGGTAGGGTGAAATTTGCCTTCAGCGCGGTCCAAAGATCATCTTTCTGTCTATCGGTGACATAATCACCTTCAGGGACGTCGTCGTCCTTAGGCTTATTCCATTGCTTGATGCTGATCGGGATGTTGTCCCTAACAATAGCTCCGCACTGAGCAGCAAATGCGTCCTTGGTCCGCTTGGGTTCAATCAGTAGGCCATCGTCCGCGAGTGCTGTGATTGTGAACCTTTCATCCTTGCGCAACCTTCTCTTCGGGCCTCGTCTCGTTACCGAAGTTTGGCTCGATCCGGAGGGCTATAAAAGAAGAAAGAAGAGTTAATATATGTACATACCAAAACAATTAATGCATCAATTAGCTAGTCAGCACAGGCTTAATTAATATATATACCTCGCCGGACTTTGCAACAGCTCCCTCCTCCGTTCGGTCACCGGAGCCGTCATCATGGTCTCCTTCTTCCTCCGGCATTCGGTCACCGGAGCCATCATGATCATGTCCTTCCTCCTCCATTGTTCGATCACCGGAGCCATCATCCTCTCCTTCCAAACCATCGGTGTCGTTGAGATACGACAAGACATCACGTCCGGCGAGGATTATCTCCCCCAACAACTGTTCTTGTTCCAAGTCTCTTAGATCCATAGTTTCTGCAAATATTACAACATGGTAATTAATATACAAACATGAATGTCCGACGTCTGGACCGCCTCTCTCATGAATGTCAAACAAGGGATTCTCTTAACCTTTAAGGGATTTAATTAACAAAATGGCGCCATTCTGGATGTGCAGAAAATGGTCCATATTTTTCCTGATCTCATCTACCCTTCTATATGTCACGTTGTCTAGTGTCAAAGGATTCAAGAAAACCATGGCTTCATCATTAGCCGGAAGTAACAGGCGCATAATGGTACGAAGCTCTCCAAAATTGTTTTGGAACGGAGTCCCGGATAGGATAATTAATTAGCTTTTTGGTACGAAGTTCAGCAAGAGCCTTCCGAATATCGCTATTTGGAAGGCCTTTGCTGAAATTCGTACCAAAAAGCGAATTATTCTATCCGGAACTCCGTTCCAAAACAACTTTGAAGAGCTTCGTAGCATCATACGCCTGTTACTTCCGGCTAATGATGAAGCCATGGATTTCTTCAATACTTTGACAGACAACGTGACATATAGAAGAATATATATATAGATGAGATCAGAAAAAAATTGGATCAACTTGTGCACATCCATAATGGGGGCATTCTTGATAAATCTATGTTACCGGAGTTTTCTATATGAACAAAAAAAAATTCCACATGACATGTCCGACGTCCCCCCTCATGTCGAAGTTATCGGGGAGGGGGTAGACGACAACGACGCTCACCCCTCATGTCATGTCCGACGTCCCCCCTCATGTCGAAGTTATCGGGGAGGGGGTAGACGACAACGACACTCACCCCTCATGTCCGACGTCCGACGTCCCCCCTCATGTCATGTCCGACGTCCCCCCTCATGTCGAAGTTATCGGGGAGGTGGCCTCGACAACGCTCTTTTAACTTGGTAAATTTGGGTGGCCTCGACAACTCTTCTAGGGTTTGGGGTGGCGTAAATATATCTAGACTTGTTCCGGTTTGGGGTGGCCTCGAGAGTTGGCCGGGCGAGAGGGGGTTGATCGACGTCCCCCCTCATGTCGAAGTTACCGGAGTTTTCTTCTAGGGGTTTGGGTGGCCTCGAGAGTTTGTCGGGTAGGGGCGGGAGGGGGTAGGAGATCGACAACACTTTTTTTCTAGGGTTTGGGTGGCCTCAAGAGTTGGTCGCCCGATATGTCCGACGTCCCCCCTCATGTCGAAGTTACCGGAGTTTTCTTCTAGGGGTTTGGGTGGCCTCGAGAGTTTGTCGGGTAGGGGTGGGAGGGGGTAGGAGATCGGCAACGCTTTTTTTCTATGGTTTGGGTGGCCTCGAGAGTTGGTCGCCCGATATGTCCGACGTCCCCCCTCATGTCGAAGTTACCGGAGTTTTCTTCTAGGGGTTTGGGTGGCCTCGAGAGTTTGTCGGGTAGGGGCGGGAGGGGGTAGGAAATCGACAAAATATTCTATCAACAAAAAAAAATGCTATCCATCCATACATACATAGCCACATACATACATGGAAAAAAATACATATATGAACAAAAAAATGCTATGAACAAAAAAATACATATAGCCACATATATGAAAAAAATACATATATGAACAAAAAAATGCTATGAACAAAAAAACATCATATATACATACATCCATACATACATATAGCCACATACATATATACATTATATATGAACAAAAACATTCATCATATAAAAAATCAACATATATATAAAAAAATTGCACAGAGCCGGGGCGGCGGCGGCTCACAGCGGGGGCGGCCGGCGAGGGCGACGGCGAGGGCGACGGCGGGGGCGGCGAGGGCCCCGACGACGGCGACGGCGGTGGCGGGCCGGGGCAGGGGCGCAGCCGGGCGCACTCGGGGGCTGGGCAGGGGCGTGGGCTCGGGGGCGGGGAAGGGCCGCGGGCTCGGGGACGACGACGGCGACGGCGACGACGACGACGGGACAGGGGCGCAGCGACGACGACGGCGTGGGCTCGGGGGCGGGGCAGGGCCGCGGGCTCGGGGACGACGACGACGGGGCAGGGGCGCGGCGACGGCGACGGCTTGGGCATCGGACGGCGTCGGGGCAGCCTGGCGGCGTCGAGGAGCTCGGCGTCGTCGGGCGAAGTGGCGATGAAAACTGTGAAATTTCACAAGTGCTGCTTATATACACTCAGCATTGGTCCCAGTTCGTGGCACCAACCGGGACCAATGCCCCCCTTTAGTCCCGGTTGGTGCCACCAACCGGGACCAAAGGTCTCTTTTCGTCAGTCCAAAGGGCGGGAAGCAGAGACCTTTGGTCCCGGTTGGTGGGACGAACCGGGACTAATGGTGGGCATTGGTCCCGGTTCGTACCAGCAACCGGGACCAAAGGTTGGTATTGGTCCCGATTGGTTCCACCAACCGGGACTAAAGGGTGGTGCTGCCCGGGGCCAAAAGTTTAGTCCCACCTCGCTAGCTGAGAGGGCTCGATAGTGGTTTATAAGCGCTATTGCGCCAGCCCTCTCGAGCTCCTCTCAACTGCAGGCTTACAGGCCTAATCGCACACACCTCTGCCTGTGGGCCTTCTGGGCCTGCTGCGGGCCTGAATCCTGGCCCAACTAGCTGATTGGGTTTCTAGTCTTATTCAGGCCGTGGTGGCCCAGTAGGCGACATTTTTTTTAATTTTTTTCCAGTTTTTTCTTTTCTTTTTTGCTTTATTTATTTTCTTTTGTTTCTACTTACAGTTTTTCAGTGATTCTTTTTGCTTTTAGGTCACAAAAATTATAAACTTTCTGTTAGTGCCATTAGTTTTCAAATTTGAATAGTTTAAATTTGAATTCTTTTAAATTGGTGTGAATCACTAGTTTGTGAATAACTTTACTATAAAAATAGATTTTTGAGTGATTCTTTTTCCTGCTATTTAATATTACTGTGTTTTATCATTATATTCAATTTGGTAATTTTTTGGTTAATTTAAATGTCTGTTTTAATGAAAAACAGATTTTGTTATTTTAGTTTGCTATTAAAGTTTCTAACAAAAAAATTCTTTATGAAAATTCTTTTTACTATTAATGTTTTGAACAAAAAATACTTTGATAACTTTAGTTGCATAAATTTTATATAAATTTAGTTTCATAAATACTAGAGGTTTATAAAATATTTTTAGTTGATTCCTTTTGCTATTAGAGTTTTATAAAAGCTTTTTAGTTGATTCTTTTTGCTATTGAAGAATATTATAGTTTTGTTTTAGTTGATCATAACATAATTTTTTAATTGATTATTTTTAGTTCATTATTTTTGCTATTAGAGTTTCATAAAAGTTTTCTAGTTCATTCTTTTTGCTATTAGTTCATTCTTTGAGCTAAATGACCCTGCAATTGAAAAGCACTTCAAATGAACTCTGAAAAGGTTGAAAGTTGGCATGGTATCATCATTTCACCCACATAGCATGTTCTAAAAAGTTGAGAGGGTTACGGCAAAAACTGGATGCACTTCGTGTACAAAATGGACAATCTCTTTCGAAGTATCAGGGTTTTGGACGAAAATTCATCTGTTAGAAAGGGATTTCATTTTTTTGAACTTATTTGAACTCCAGACTTTTTGTGTGTTCAAAATGCACCATTAAAAGCCACATCATCAATTTTCAACCCTTTCTGACTTCATTTGGTATTTTTTCATGCATTTATTGATTTTTTTAGCTAAATGACCCTGAAATTGAAAAGCACTACAAATGAACTCTGAACAGGTTGAAAGTTGGCATGGTATCATCATTTCACCCACATAGCATGTGCTAAAAAGTTGAGAGGGTTACGGCAAAAGATGGATGCACTTCGTGTACAAAATGGACAATCTCTTTCGAAGTATCAGGGTTTCAGACGAAAATTCATCTGTTAGAAAGGGATTTCATTTTTTTGAACTTATTTGAACTCCAGACTTTTTGTGTGTTCAAAATGCACCATTCAAAGCCACATCATCAATTTTCAACCCTTTCTGACTTCATTTGGTATTTTTCATGCATTTACTGATTTTTTTGAGCTAAATGACCCTGAAATTGAAAAGCACTACAAATGAACTCTGAAAAGGTTGAAAGTTGGCATGGTATCATCATTTCACCCACATAGCATGTGCTAAAAAGTTGAGAGGGTTACGGCAAAAACTGGATGCACTTCGTGTACAAAACGGACAATCTCTTTCGAAGTATCGGGGTTTCGGATGATAACTCATCTGTTACAAAGGTTTTTCATTTTTTTGAACTTATTTGAACTCCAGACTTTTTGTGTGTTCAAAATGAACCATTCAAAGCCACATCATCAATTTTCAACCCTTTGTGACTTCATCTGGTATTTTTCATGCATTTACTGATTTTTTAAGCTAAATGACCCTGAAATTGAAAAGCCCTACAAATGAACTCTGAAAAGGTTGAAAGTAGGCATGGTATCATCATTTCACCCACATAGCATGTTATAAAAAGTTGAGAGGGTTATGGCAAAAACTGGATGCACTTCGTGTACAAAACGGACAATCTCTTTCGAAGTATCAGGGTTTCATACGAAAACTCATCTGTTACAAAAGGCATTTCATTTCTTCACATGTAACTGCAATGATATAGTTGTGGAGAGAAAGTCTTCACTTTTTCTTCGCTTGTGTCCTTTGCTTATTGCGCCGTAACCATGGATAATGTTCATCGTTTAACAGGGTGCTTGGGTCAGCCTTGACTTTGAAGGGAGGAATTTCATGAAACTTTTCATAATCTTCAGACATGTCTGTCTTGCCCTCCAATCCCACGATGTCTCTTTTTCCTGAAAGAACTATGTGGCGCTTTGGCTCATCGTATGATGTATTCGCTTCCTTATCTTTTCTTTTTCTCGGTTTGGTTGACATGTCCTTCACATAGAAAACCTGCGCCACATCATTGGCTAGGACGAATGGTTCGTCTGTGTACCCAAGATTGTTCAGATCCACTGTTGTCATTCCGTACTGTGGGTCTACCTGTACCCCGCCTCCTGACAGATTGACCCATTTGCACTGACACAAAGGGACCTTGAGATCATGTCCATAGTCAAGTTCCCATATGTCCACTATGTAACCATAATATGTGTCCTTTCCCCTATTGGTTGCTGCATCAAAGCGGACACCGCTGTTTTGGTTGGTGCTCTTTTGATCTTGGGCGATCGTGTAAAATGTATTCCAATTTATCTCGTACCCTTTGTAAGTCAATACAGTCGAAGATGGTCCCCTGGACAACGAGTACAACTCATCAGAAATAGTGTTGTCACCCATGAGACGTGTTTGCAACCAACTGCCGAAAGTCCTGATGTGTTCATATGTAATCCAGTCGTCACACTGCTCCGGGTGTTTGGAGCGCAGAATATTCTTGTGTTCATCGACATACGGGGTCACCAAGGTAGAATTCTGTAGAACTGTGTAGTGTGCTTGAGACCAAGAATGCCCGTCCCTACATATTATTGAGTCCGCTCCTAGCGTGCCTTTTCTAGTCAGTCTCCCCTCATACCGCGATTGAGGGAGACCAATCTTCTTAAGGTCAGGAATGAAGTCAACACAAAACCCAATGACATCCTCTGTTTGATGGCCCATGGAGATGCTTCCTTCTGGCCTAGCACGGTTACGAACATATTTCTTTAAGACTCCCATGAACCTCTCAAAGGGGAACATATTGTGTAGAAATACAGGGCCCAGAACGACAATCTCGTCGACTAGATGAACTAGGACGTGCGTCATGATATTGAAGAAGGATGGTGGGAACACCAGCTCGAAACTAACAAGACATTGCACCAAATCACTCCTTAACCTTGGCAGGATTTCTGGATCGATCACCTTCTGAGAGATTGCATTGAGGAATACACATAGCTTTACAATGGCTAATCGAACGTTTTCCGGTAGAAGCCCCCTCAATGCAACCGGAAGCAGTTGCGTCATAATCACGTGGCAGTCATGAGACTTTAGGTTCTGGAACTTTTTCTCTGCCATATTTATTATTCCCTTTATATTCGACGAGAAGCCAGATGGGACCTTCATACTGAGCATGCATTCAAAGAAGATTTCCTTCTCTTCTTTGGTAAGAGCGTAGCTGGCAGGACCTTCATACTGCTTTGGATGCATGCCGTCTTTTTCATGCACACGTTGCTGTTCCTCCCGTGCCTCCGGTGTATCTTTTGTCTTCCCATACACTCCCAAGAAGCCTAGCAGGTTCACGCAAAGATTCTTCGTCACGTGCATCACGTCGATTGCAGAGCGGACCTCTAGGTCTTTCCAATAGGGTAGGTCCCAAAATATAGATTTCTTCTTCCACATAGGTGCGCGTCCCGCATCGTCAGTCGGAACAGATAGTCTGCCAGGACCCTTTCCAAAGATTACTTGTAAAGCACTTACGGTCTTTTATGTGCCATTACATCAACTCGGCATGCTTTTTGTTTCTGAACAGACGTTTCAACCGTGGTATTATAGGAGCATACCACATCACCTTGGCAGGAACCCTCTTCCCGGTGCGCTGGCCCTCAACATCACCAGGGTCATCTCTTCTGATCTTATACCGCAATGCACCGCATACCGGGCATGCATTCAAATCCTCGTATGCACCGCGGTAGAGGATGCAGTCATTAGGGCATGCATGTATCTTCTGCACCTCCAATCCTAGAGGGCATAGAACCTTCTTTGCTTCGTACGTACTGCCGGGCAATTCGTTATCCTTTGAAAGCTTCTTCTTCATTATTTTCAGTAGCGAACTAAATCCCTTGTCAGATACACCATTGTCTGCCTTCCATTGCAGCAATTCCAGTGTGGTACCGAGCTTTCTGTTGTCATCTTCGCAATTTGGGTACAACCCTTTTTTGTGATCCTCTAACATGCGATCGAACTTCAACTTCTCCCTTTCACTTTAGCATTCTCTCTGTGCATCAACAATGACCCGGCGAAGATCATCATCGGGCACATCGTCTGGTTCCTCTTGATCTTCAGCTTCCCCCATTGCAGCATCACCGTATTCAGGGGGCGGGTAGTTGTCATCATCCTCTTCTTCTTCGTTGTCTTCCATCATAACCCCTCTTTCTCCGTGATTGGTCCAAACATTATAGTGTGGCATAAAACCCTTCTCAAGCAGGTGGAAGTGAAGGGTTTTAGAGTTGGAGAAAGCCTTCGTATTCACAGAGACAGTACATGGACAATGCATAAAACCATTCTGCTTGTTTGCCTCAGCCGCTTCTAGACAATTATGCAGGCCCTTAATATACTCGGAGGTGCGTCGGTCACCATACATCCATTACCGGTTCATCTGCGTGCGTTATATAATAAAGTGTATTAAAAACCATTACAGCATATCATGAATAGAGAAGTGACCAAATTAATAGAAATTCATCATCACATTAAAGCCAAAGTACAGTAGTGACCAAAATAAATACATAACGTTCATACATAGTTCTCATTATTGAACAACATATAGCTCTCTAGAGCATGTAATTAAAACATACATTGAAACTATAAAATTTAAATGCAACAACAAATGCGATCATAACCGCAACTAAGGTACCAATTGATCCAACGGCATAATGATACCAAGCCTCAGTATGAATGGCATATTTTCTAATCTTTCTAATCTTCAAGCGCATTGCATCCATCTTGATCTTGTGATCGTCGACGACATCGGCAACATTCAACTCCAATTTCATATTCTCTTATTCAACTCTTTGTAATTTTTCTTTCAGGTAATTGTTTTCTTTTTCAACCAAATTTAACTTCTCGACAAGAATTTCTATGTCGGTTGGAATTTCCGGTTCACATACCTCCTAGATTAAAAAATCTATGTCACGTTGGTCGGCATAATTGTCATAAACACTAAATAAAACAAATAGTTATAAAAGATAATATATACCACATCCGAATCATAGACAGGACGAGAGCCGACGGAGGCGGATACCAAAACCATCGCACTATATAATAACAAACAATAATAAAAGTAAGAAAATTACACAAGTATCTATCTAAATCATACAAGTAAGAACTTTTTTCTTTTAGAAAGAAGATAAGAAGAAGAGGCTAACCACGGTGGTGCCGGCGTCGAGATGGGCGCGGGCGATCGACGGCGGTGAGGACGGGGAAGGGACAGGACGGACCGCCAAACCTAGACAAATCTTGAGGAAAATGGAGCTTGGACAAGGAGCTTCGAGAGGAGAAAGCTTAAGTGTGGCTCGGGCATTTCATCGAACACCTCATGTGCATAGGAGGTGAGCTAGAGCACCACAAAGCTGTCCCACGGACGGCCAAAAAAACAGAGCAGTGCACTGCTCTGATCGCGGGCAGGGGGTATATATAGGCCAACCATTGGTCCCGGTTTGTGGCTGGAACCGGGACTAAAGGAAACCATTTGGTCCCGGTTCCAGCCACAAACCGGGACCAATGGTTGTGGGCCAGGAGCGAGGCCCATTGGTCCCGGTTCGTGTCTGGAACCGGGACCAAAGGGGTCAGACGAACCGGGACCAATGGCCCACGAGGCCCGGCCGGCGCCCTGGCCTCACGAACCGGGACTGATGCCCCCATGGGTCCCGGTTCGTGAGTGAACCGGGATTAATGGGATTTCAGGCCTGGACCAAAGCCCTGTTTTCTACTAGTGATAGTATCACTTGGTGGCGCTTTTTTCTATGCGATAGGAGTCTGCGAGGGGTTGATTTATTTTTATAGGTCGGTTGCTGCTGATTGATTTGAAAAATCATTGACCCGATCAAAATCACTAACTAAATCCAAAATTGAATACCCCAATCGTATGAAAGAGGCTTAAAATTAAGGAACATACAGACTTAAAATAATTAAATGGGAGAGCTCCTTGAAAAATTGTTGACCCGATCAAAATCGGGTGATCCAATTCTATATTGAAGCTTCAATTAATTGTGAAGATTTAAAAATTAGAAAGCATAGTGTATTGTATAAAAAATTAAACAAGAGAGTTTTGAGTAATTGTTGACCCGGTCAAAATTGGGTGACCGAATTCCAATTGAAGACCTCAATTGTTTGTGAGGCCTTCAATTTTAGGGAGTTTAGTGATACAGTATACTAACAAAGGTGCCCACCCGCGCACATGCACCCACCAGTCACCAATGCACATATATTTTGATGTACAGAGTACGATGCTTGACATCTGTTCAAGGTATAACTAATCTTATGTTGAAAAAAAGGTATAACTAATCTTGTGTTCCACATATATAATGAGTTAATGAGAATACAAAATGTTGGCGACATGGCTTTGGCTGACTTAAACTTGAACTTAACCTGTTTAACCAACCTATAATAACAACAAACAATCTAGACGATTCTTCTTTCAGCGTCGCATCGTATATACCATTTCATTTAGCTATATATTGAGTACTGCTGCATCATCAATACTATGGTACTCGCACATATTGCTGGAGCTCCGCTTGCAGTAAATGCCGGCGAGGGAGACCTCCTCGGTTTGCAGGTCGATCCTGTAGAGCATGCGATGGTAGAAGTGGAAGAGCAGGCAGCCGCTCTGCTCCGAGAAGCACTCCAGCGCCACCCTGTCTCCCTCCTCCCGCGACGGCGGCGGGCACTCTCGCCTCAACATGATCTTCCAAAAGTCGAACACCTTGTGGCGCGTCCACCTCGCCCTCGCCGGCGGCTTCTCTGCCTGACGATCGCCGTCCAGCGTCCATAGAGATACGGTGACATTTGCCACCACGGCCAGGGCCAGCTGCCGCGTCCCGTTCAGCGTCGTCGACGCCAGGAGGATGTCCTCGGTATTGAAGCTGTCGCCACGCCCTCGTGTTTTTGCAACATTGTCTGGGAGCTTTATCGGCGCTGGTTGCCCCTGTCCGTCGAGGGGGAGCGCGAGGACGTGGTAGCCTAGCCACTCCGACTCGGACTTGCAGAGCCAGTACGCGACGCCGTCGAGGACGAGCGGCGACGGCCGGAGGAACCTGCTCTGGGCGCCCAGGGGCAGGTGCGCGTACGTGCTCACGACGCCGTCCCACTTGCCCTTGGCCGACGAGAAGGTCTGGATCTGGAGCATCCCGGCGTCCGCCAGTTCAAGATTCAGAATGTACAGACTGAAGCTCGTGCCACCGTGAGCTAGCAGCACAAAAGAGTCGTCCCAGATGGACGGGCGCAGCAGGGAGACGTGCTGCCCGGTGACAGGGTTGCACACGACGAGGTCTGAAGGCGGCGGCGGCGGCGAGAGACCAAGGCCGGGAAAGACAGCCGCGGGCGGCGATGGACGGCGGCGGACGGCGACGAAGCCGCCGTGCGACGCCACGGGCTCGTAGCCCTTGAGTTCCCTTTCACGACCCTCGAGGAACGTGCATGCGGCTTCGAAGGCGACGCGCGTATCCGTATCGGCGTGCGCCCGTGTCTTGAGCAGTTCAACGCCGCCGCTCGAGAATCCGTAAAGGACACCGAGGATGTGTTTGCCAGAGACAGAGAGGATCGATTCCTGTGCCACCATGGTGGCCGCGTCCGCAATCGGTTCTTCTCTCGCGCGTTGTTCGCCGGGTGTTCGCGCAGGTACTCGTTGGCTCGATCACAATTGTATGCCCTAATCGCAGGAGCATCTCTGCCCTTCCCCCCTTGTATATACCCGGCCGGCTTTCCGAATCCATATTGGTGTGGACGACCCGCAGGCCCAAATATTGAGCGGCCTTGTTTAAGTGTAACTATCAGCCCAAACTATAGAAAGGAAAAGGCGCAAAACTTACCATATGTAGCCCAACCAACATCAACAGACACGGCCCAGCAGGCATTGGCACCTTTTTTTTTAAGAACAGGCATACGCACCTTAGTTTCCAAGATGACTGCTTGGATCCGGAGGAAAACCTGCCAGAAAGACACGAGTGGACTTATTTTCCAAGATTTTGGTCTTATCATGCATATCACATCTCTTGGCACCTGGCCCTTGGATTCTTCTCCCCCGCGTGCTAACCGTCTTCAATTCTCCTCCTCTCTCTCCGTGTCTGTCTCTCTCTCTACAACTTGCAGCCGTCCATTGACATGCGCCAAGCCAACGGCGTAAAGCTAGGAAAAACGGCCGGGGCAAGAAGAGCCCTAGACTCTTTTGACTCCGAAGCATTCATGACAGCTCATCCCTGCATTCATTTTTTTTCGATGCATGTAGTGCATGGATGAAAATGCTGGTTTGGATATAAAGTATTCGAGCATATCCATATGTTCTGGTGCAGGGAAACCTTGAAATTGCAAAATCTAAAGTTAACAACATCTTTACTATCTACTACTCCCTCCGTCTATGAATAAGTGTACATCTAGCTTTTCTCTAAGTCAAAGTTTTAAAACTTTGACCAACTTTATAGAAAAAAGTAGCAGCAATTATGACACTAAATTAGCATTAGTAGATCCATTTTAAAATGTACTTTCATAATATATCAGTTTGATGTAATATATGTTACTACATTTTTCTATATAGTTAATCAAAGTTTTAAAACTTTGACTTAGAACAAAAGTTAGATGTACACTTAATCGCGGACGGAGGGAGTATACGAGTATTAGAGAGGAGTATGTACATGTTCGTTTCGTCTCCCAGATTCCATCGATTGCACGACTTCCTCACCATCAATTTTTTTTCAAAACGATTCACCCCTTTGCTTTAACAAATACTTTTTATCTTTTTTTTCTCACCCAAGCAACCTTCAAAACCCCCCGCAAAAAAAGCAACTTTCAAAACCTACCTCTGCCTTGCCCTCATCCCACTTTTGTGCCTCCTTTATCTGCCGCCGCCGCCACATTCCACACTCACCCTCGCCGAGGACGCCCACCTACCGCATGACCCCTCCGTAGCTCTCCTTGGTGCACATCTTCTCGCCGCCATACTCTCGCCCTTGAGGCTGTCGGACCATCATCGTACATCTCTTCCTCCCTTCCCATGGCCGCATCGGCCATTGACGAGCTCAAGCGCCTCATCATGGAGTCCTTCTACCTTCCCCATACAAGCTCCGGCTTCACTGGGTCGTTTTGTCCTCGACCTGGTCCTCCAGGGGTGGTAGGACGATGGGTTGCCAAGGCTGCAGCAAGGGGTAGTACCTTATTGCCACTGTAGCAGTCACACCTGGACTCGTGGTGGCACCAGTGTCGAATTGGAGGAGTTCGTCGTCATCATATCCGGTGCAAGGGGAGGGCAGCTCGAGGACGCAGCGCAAATCCTTCAACGGGCACGTGATGAGGACCACGGTCGTGGCCCTCGGAATGGTCGGCTCATCTTCGGCGGCACCACCCCTGTGTTGGGGAACGTTGCATGGGAAACAAAAAATTTCCTACGCACACGCAAGATCTATCCATGGTGATGAGCATCTACGAGGGGGAGAGTGGATCTACATACCCTTGTAGATCGCTAAGCGGGAAGCGTTAAGAAACGCGGTTGATGTAGTCGAACGTCTTCGCGATCCAAATCGCAAGCCGTCCCGCGATCCAATCACGATCCGTCCCGATCTAGCGCCGAACGGACGGCACCTCCGCGTTCAGCACACGTACAGCTCGATGACGATCTCCGCCTTCTTGATCCAGCAAGAGGGGGCGGAGAGGTAGATGAGATCTCCAGCAGCACGACGGCGTGGTGGTGGTGATGGTGGAGTTATCCCGGCAGGGCTTCGCCTAAGCACTACCGGAATCTATTTGGTGGAGGAACTAGAGAATAGAGAACTAGCATGTGGTCGTGTCTTTGGGGGCTCTATTCCTCTAGTATATATAGGAGGGAGGGGGGAGGAGGCAGCCTCCCTAGGGTTTCCCCTAGGGGTCGGCCGAACTAGGAAAAGGAGGAGTCCAATCCACTTCCTACTAGGAAGTGGATTCATATTAGGAAGGAGTCCTATTCCTTCCTATCTCCACCCTTTTTTTCCTCTTGGGCATATGGGCCCTTATGGGGACGGTTCCCCAGCCCATTAGGGGCTGGTGCGCCACCTCTTGGGCCCATCACTAGTAGAAAACAGACCTTTTGTCCAAAGCATTAGTCCCGGTCTGGTTTTGAACCGGCACTAATGTGACCTTTAGTCCCGGTTCCAACGGCTAGGGGGGCGGGCATCATTAGTCCCGGTTTGTTCCGGGCCTTTAGTCCCGGTTCGTAACACGAACCGGGACTAAAGGGGTGGTGGCAGGCTGGTGGCAGCCTGGGGCCCCACGATCACCTTTAGTCCCGGTTCGTGGCACGAACCGGGACTATAGGCTCACCTTTAGTCCCGGTTTGTGTCACGAACCGGGACTAAAGATGCCCCTATATAAACCCTAGCCCGAGCTCTATCTTCTTCCCCTTTCCTCTCCTCTCTGTTCTTCCCCTCTTCCTCGAGCTCATCCTCCATTTTTGCCAAAATTTGTCAAGATTTGGAGGCACCCCATCCATCCAAGTGTTCACAAAGGTTAGCAACTTTGTCCTTTCATCTCTCATTGCTAGATTAGCTCTTGCAATGCTCTATAAGTATAGTGATTTGTGGGTTTTAGTTTGGGAGTATTTATATGTGGTAGTTTATTTGATTTATATGCAATTTGAGCTCAAATTAACTTCTTACTTTGCATGTGTAGGTGTGGTTTACTTAGTGCCTTCCCGTCCCCGTCCTAACCACCGTCGATCGCCCGCACCGTCCCGTCGCCGGCACCACCTTGGTGAGCCTCTTGTTCTTATCCTTTTTATAAAAAAAAAATCATGTTTGTAAGATTTAGATAGTTACTGTATAGTTTTCTTACCTATATGGTTGTTTGTTATACATAGTGGCATGGTTTTGATATCCGTCCCCGTCGGCCCTCGTCCAGTTTATGATTCGGATGTGGTATATACTCTCTTTTATAACTATTTGTTGCATTTCGTGTTTATGAAAATTATGCCCATCAAGTTGACATAGATAGTTTTATCTAGGAGGTATGTGAACCGGAAATTGCAACCGACATAGATATTCTTGTCAAGAAGTTAAATTTAGTTGAAAAAGAAAACAAGTATTTGAAAGAAAAATTGAAAAGAGTTGAAGAAGAGAAGATGAAACTGGAGTTGTATGTTGCCGATGTCGTCGATGATCACAAGATCAAGATGGATGCAATGCGCTTGAAGATTAGAAAATTTAAAAAATATGCCATTGATAGTGAGGCCTGGTATGACTATGCTGTTGGATCAATTGTTACCTTAGTTGCGATCTTGATCGCATTTGTTGTTGCATTTAAATGCTTTAGCTAGAGAGTTTGTATGTTGTTTTATGAGAACAAGTGTGTATGAACTTGTATTAATTTGGTCTTTTCGATGTTGTGTAATGAAGATGAGCCGGCAATGGATGTACGATGACCGATGCTCTCCCCAGTTCATTAATGGCGCGCATACTTTTCTGGTTGCGGCTGAGGCAAACAAGCGGGCGGATGGTTTTATGTATTGTCCATGTGCTGGCTGTAAGAATGATCGAAATTACTCTAACTCAAGAACCATTCACGTCCACCTGTTTGAGTCCGGTTTCATGTCCGGCTATAACTGTTGGACCAAGCACGGAGAAAGAGGGGTCCTAATGGAAGAGAATGAAGAAGAAGAGGATGACGACAGCTATCCTGGCCATGGGTTCCATGAATACGATGGTACAACAATGGGGGAAGAAGCTGAGCCGGCAATGCGGGAAGGAGCTGAAGAAGAGGCATCAGATGAGCCCGCTGATGATCTTGGTCGGGCCATTGCCGATGCAAAGAGAAACTGCGCAAGTGAAAAGGAGAAGCTGAAGTTGCAGCGCATGTTAGAGGATCACAAGAAATTGTTGTACCCAAATTGCGAAGATGACAAGAAAAAGCTGGGTACCACACTGGAATTGCTACAATGGAAGGCAGAGAATGGTGTATCTGACAAGGCATTTGAAAAGTTGCTGATAATGTTAAAGAAGAAGCTACCAAAGGACAACGAATTGCCCGACAGTACGTACGAAGCAAAGAAGGCTGTCTGCCCTCTAGGATTAGAGGTGCAGAAGATACATGCATGCCCTAATGACTGCATCCTCTACTGCGGTGAGTACGGGGATTTGAATGCATGCCCGGTATGCTGTGCATTGCGCTATAAGATCGGCCACGATGACCCTGGTGATGTTGAGGGCGAGCGCCCCAGGAAGAAGATTCCTGCCAAGGTGATGTGGTATGCTCCTATAATACCACGGTTGAAACGTTTGTTCCAAAACAAAGAGCATGCCAAGTTGATGCGATGGCACAACGAAGACCGTAAGAAAGACGGGAAGTTGAGAGTACCCGCTGACGGATCGCAGTGGAGAAAAATCGAGAGAAAGTGGAAGGACTTTGCAAAGGACGCAAGGAACGTATGGTTTGGTTTAAG
This sequence comes from Elymus sibiricus, assembly GCA_039707655.1. Classification (NCBI taxonomy): domain Eukaryota; kingdom Viridiplantae; phylum Streptophyta; class Magnoliopsida; order Poales; family Poaceae; genus Elymus; species Elymus sibiricus. Next base: position 443,527,269 of record CM077671.1, read on the forward strand.
TGCAGATGGAATTAATCCTTTTGGGGAGCAAAACAGCAATCATAGCACATGGCCTGTGACTCTATGTATCTATAACCTTCCTCCTTGGTTGTGCATGAAGCGGAAGTTCATTATGATGCCAGTGCTCATCCAAGGCCCCAAGCAACCCAGCAACGACATTGATGTGTACCTAAGGCCATTAGTTGAAGAACTTTTACAGCTGTGGAATGGAAAAGGTGTACGTGCGTGGGATGAGAAAGAACAGGAGGAATTTGACCTACATGCGTTGCTGTTTGTAACCATCAATGATTGGCCTGCTCTCAGTAACCTTTCAGGACGGACAAACAAGGGATACCACGCATGCACGGACTGTTTAGATGATACCGAGAGTATATATTTGGATAAATGTAAGAAGAATGTGTACCTGGGGCATCGTCGATTTCTTCAGAGCAGGCATCCCGTAAGAAAGAAAGGCAAGCATTTCAAAGGTGAGGCAGATCACCGGAAGAAGCCTCGCCACCGTACTGGTGATGATATACTTGATATGGTCAAGGATTTAAAAGTAATCTTTGGAAAGGGTCCTGGCGGACAATCTGTTCCGAATGACGCAGACGGACGCGCACCCATGTGGAAGAAGAAATCTATATTTTGGGACCTACCCTATTGGAAAAACCTAGAGGTCCGCTCTGCAATCGAAGTGATGCACGTGACGAAGAATCTTTGCGTGAACCTGCTAGGCTTCTTGGGTGTGTATGGGAAGACAAAAGATACACCGGAGGCACGGGAGGACCAGCAACGTATGCACGGAGAAGACGGCATGGATCCAAAACTGTTTCAGGGTCATGCCAGCTATGCTCTTACCAAAGAAGAGAAGGAAATCTTCTTCGAATGCCTGCTCAGTATGAAGGTCCCGTCTGGCTTCTCGTTGAATATAAAGGGAATAATAAATATGGCAGAGAAAAAGTTCCAGAACCTAAAGTCTCATGACTGCCATGTGATTATGACGCAACTGCTTCCGGTTGCATTGAGGGGGCTTCTACCAGAAAACGTTCGATTAGCCATTGTGAAGCTATGTGCATTCGTCAATGCAATCTCTCAGAAGGTAATCGATCCAGAAATCCTACCAAGGTTAGAGAATGATTTGGTGCAATGTCTTGTCAGTTTCGAGTTGGTGTTCCCACCATCCTTCTTCAATATCATGACGCACATACTAGTTCACCTAGTCGAGGAGATTGCCATTCTGGGTCCTGTATTTCTACACAATATGTTCCCCTTTGAGAGGTTCATGGGAGTCTTAAAGAAATATGTTCATAATCGTGCTAGGCCAGAATGAAGCATCTCCAAGGGCCATGAAACATAGGAGGTCATTGAGTTTTCTGTTGACTTTATTCCTGACATTAAGCCGATTGGTGTTCCTGAATCGTGGCATGAGGGCAGACTGGGTGGAAAAGGCACGCTAGGAAAGAATTCAGTAATATGCTGGGATGGGCATTCTTTGGCGCAAGCACACTACACAGTTCTACAAAGTTCCGCCTTGGTGGCTCCGTATATCGAGCAACACAAGAATATTCTACGCTCCAAACACCCGGAGCAGTCCGACAACTGGATTACACATGAACAAACGGTGACTTTCGCCGGTTGGTGGCAGACACGTCTCATGCATGACGACACTGTTGCAGATGACATGTACTTGCTGTCCAAGTTACCATCTTCGACTATATTGACTTTCAAAGGGTACGAGATAAATGGGAATACATTTTACACGATCGCCCAAGATAAAAAGAGCGCCAACCAAAACAGTGGTGTCCGCTTTTATGCAGCAAACATCAATAGGCCAAAGGACACATATTATGGTTACATAGAGGAGATATGGGAACTTGACTATGGACTTGGTTTGAAGGTCCCTTTGTTTCAGTGCAAATGGGTCAATCTAACAGGAGGCGGGGTAAAGGAAGACCCGCAGTACGGAATGACAATAGTGGATCTCAACAATCTTGGGTACGCAGACGAACCATTCGTCCTAGCCAATGATGTGGCGCGGGTTTTCTATGTGAAGGACATGTCTACCAAGCCGAGAAAAAGAAAAGATAAGGAAGCGAATACATCATACGATGAGCCAAAGCGCCACATCGTTCTTTCAGGGAAAAGAAACATCGTGGGAGTGGAGGACAAGACAGACATGTCAGAAGATTATGAAAAGTTTCATGAAATTTCTCCCTTCAGAGTGAATGTTGACCCGAGCATCAAGTTAAACGATGAAGATTGTTCATGGTTACGACGCAATGGGATGTGACCGGCTTCTCTAGTTAGTTTCCGGACTTATATATCTGGAAAGTCCCACTTCGGACAAACCGGAGGGAATCTTTGTAATAGTAGTGTACTTATGTGTTTTGGCATTTGAGAGGGTTACGGCAAAAACTGGATGCACTTCGTGTACAAAATGGACAATCTCTTTCGAAGTATCAGGGTTTCAGACAAAAACTCGTCTGTTACAAAGGCATTTCATTTTTTTAAACTTATTTCAACTCCAGACTTTTTGTGTGTTCAGTATGCACCATTCGATGCCACGTCATCAATTATCAACCCTTTTTGACTTCATTTGCTATTTTTCATGCATTTACTGATTTTTTTTTTGAGCAAAATGACCTTGAAATTGAAAAGCACTACAAATGAACTCTGAAAAGGTTGAAAGTTGGCATGGTATCATCATTTCACCCACATAGCATGTGCTAAAAAGTTGAGAGGGTTACGGCAAAAACTGGATGCACTTCGTGTACAAAATGGACAATCTCTTTCGAAGTATCAGGGTTTGAGACGAAAACTCGTCTGTTACAAAGGCATTTCATTTTTTTTAAACTTATTTCAACTCCAGACTTTTTGTGTGTTCAATATGCACCATTCGATGCCACGTCATCAATTATCAACCCTTTCTGACTTCATTTGCTATTTTTCATGCATTTACTGATTTTTTTGAGCAAAATGACCCTAAAATTGAAAAGCACTACAACTGAACTCTGAAAAGGTTGAAAGTTGGCATGGTATCAACATTTCACCCACATAGCATTTGCTAAAAAGTTGAGAGGGTTACGACAAAAACTGGATGCACTTCGTGTACAAAATGGACAATCTCTTTCGAAGTATCAGGGTTTCAGACGAAAACTCGTCTGTTACTAAGGCATTTCATTTTTTAAAACTTATTTCAACTCCAGACTTTTTGTGTGTTCAATATGCACCATTCGAAGCCACGTCATCAATTTTCAACCATTTCTGACTTCATTTGCTATTTTTCATGCATTTACTGATTTTTTTGAGCAAAATGACCCTGAAATTGAAAAGCACTACAAATGAACTCTGAAAAGGTTGAAAGTTGGCATGGTATCATCATTTCACCCACATAGCATGTGCTAAAAAGATGAGAGGGTTACGGCAAAAACTGGATCCACTTCGTGTACAAAAAGGACAATCTCTTTCGAAGTATCAGGGTTTCAGACGAAAACTCGTCTGTTACATAGGCATTTCATTTTTTAAACTTATTTCAACTCCAGACTTTTTGTGTGTTCAGTATGCACCATTCAAAGCCACGTCATCAATTTTCAACCCTTTTTGACTTCATTTGCTATTTTTCATGCATTTACTGATTTTTTTGAGCAAAATGACCCTAAAATTTAAAAGCACTACAACTGAACTCTAAAAAGGTTGAAAGTTGGCATGGTATCATCATTTCACCCACATAGCATGTGCTAAAAAGTTGAGAGGGTTACGGCAAAAACTGGATGCACTTCGTGTACAAAATGGACAGTCTCTTTCGAAGTATCAGGGTTTCAAACGAAAACTCGTCTGTTACTAAGGCATTTCATTTTTTAAAACTTATTTCAACTCCAGACTTTTTGTGTGTTCAGTATGCACCATTCGAAGCCACGTCATCAATTTTCAACCCTTTCTGACTTCATTTGCTATTTTTCATGCATTTACTGATTTTTTTGAGCAAAATGACCCTGAAATTGAAAAGCACTACAAATGAACTCTGAAAAGGTTGAAAGTTGGCATGGTATCATCATTTCACCCACATAGCATGTGCTAAAAAGATGAGAGGGTTACGGCAAAAACTGGATCCACTTCGTGTACAAAAAGGACAATCTCTTTCGAAGTATCAGGGTTTCAGACGAAAACTCGTCTGTTACATAGGCATTTCATATTTTTAAACTTATTTCAACTCCAGACTTTTTGTGTGTTCAGTATGCACCATTCAAAGCCACGTCATCAATTTTCAACCCTTTCTGACTTCATTTGCTATTTTTCATGCATTTACTGATTTTTTTGAGCAAAATGACCCTAAAATTGAAAAGCACTACAACTGAACTCTAAAAAGGTTGAAAGTTGGCATGGTATCATCATTTCACCCACATAGCATGTGCTAAAAAGTTGAGAGGGTTACGGCAAAAACTGGATGCACTTCGTGTACAAAATGGACAGTCTCTTTCGAAGTATCAGGGTTTCAAACGAAAACTCGTCTGTTACTAAGGCATTTCATTTTTTTAAACTTATTTCAACTCCAGACTTTTTGTGTGTTCAGTATGCACCATTCGAAGCCACGTCATCAATTTTCAACCCTTTCTGACTTCATTTGCTATTTTTCATGCATTTACTGATTTTTTTGAGCTAAATGACCCTGAAATTGAAAAGCACTACAAATGAACTCTGAAAAGGTTGAAAGTTGGCATGGTTTCATCATTTCACCCACATAGCATGTGCTAAAAAGATGAGAGGGTTACGGCAAAAACTGGATCCACTTCGTGTACAAAATGGACAATCTCTTTCGAAGTATCAGGGTTTCAGACGAAAACTCGTCTGTTACATAGGCATTTCATATTTTTAAACTTATTTCAACTCCAGACTTTTTGTGTGTTCAGTATGCACCATTCAAAGCCACGTCATCAATTTTCAACCCTTTCTGACTTCATTTGCTATTTTTCATGCATTTACTGATTTTTTGAGCTAAATGGCCTAAAATTGAAAAGCACTACAACTTAACTCTGAAAATGTTGAAAGTTGGCATGGTATCATCATTTCACCCACATAGCATGTGCTAAAAAGTTGAGAGGGTTACGGCAAAAACTGGATGCACTTCGTGTACAAAATGGACAGTCTCTTTCGAAGTATCAGGGTTTTAGACGAAAACTCGTCTGTTACAAAGGCATTTCATTTTTTTAAACTTATTTCAACTCCAGACTTTTTGTGTGTTCAGTATGCACCATTCGAAGCCACGTCATCAATTTTCAACCCTTTCTGACTTCATTTGCTATTTTTCATGCATTTACTGATTTTTTTGAGCTAAATGACCCTGAAATTGAAAAGCACTACAAATGAACTCTGAAAAGGTTGAAAGTTGGCATGGTATCATCATTTCACCCACATAGCATGTGCTAAAAAGATGAGAGGGTTACGGCAAAAACTGGATCCACTTCGTGTACAAAATGGACAATCTCTTTCGAAGTATCAGGGTTTCAGACGAAAACTCGTCTGTTACAAAGGCATTTCATTTTTTAAATAACCTAAGAATTACCAAATTGAATATAATGATAAAACACGCTAATATTAAACAGCAGAAAAAAGAATCACTCCTAATCTATTTTTAAAGTAAATTTATTCACAAATTAGTGATGTACACAAATTTCCAATAATTCGAATTTAAACTATTCAAATTTGAAAACTACTGCCACTAACAGAAAGTTTATAATTTTTTTGACCTAACGCAAAAAGATTCACTCATTAACTCTAAATAAAGCAAAAAAAACGCAGAAACAAAAGAGAATAAATAAAACAGAAATTAAAAAAACTGAAAAGTAAAAAAAAAAGCCCGCCTACTGGGCCCCAACCACAGGCTCACAAGGCCTAGTAGGCGCAACAGGGCAGCACAGGTTCGATAGGCCCACACAGGCCTGCTTAGTGAGGAGCTCGAGGGAGCAGCCGCAACGGGGCTTATAAACCAGTGCGGCTGCCCTTCGCTGGGCGAGGTGGGACTAAACTTTCTGCACCGCTGCTGTGGCAGCACGAGACCTTTAGTCGCGGTTGGTGGCTGCAACCGCGACTAAAGGTAACCTTTAGTCGCGGTTGGTGCCACCAACCGCGACTAAAGGTCTGCGCTTCCCGCCGCTTCGCCTGGCGAAAAATACCTTTAGTCGCGGTTGGTGGCTCCAACCGCGACTAAAGGTGGCCTTTAGTCGCGGTTGGAGCCACCAACCGCGACTAAAGGTCGTTGCATATATAAGCGGCAGTTTGCAAAATTTCAGATCGATTCATCTCCATTCTCTCGACGACGCCGAACGAGGACGCCGCCAGGCTGCTGCGCAACGCCGTCGCCTCCCCCGACGCCGGAGATCGTCGCCGCCGCCCCCGACGTCGGCCGCGCGCGCCTCCTCCCCGACGCAGCCCGCGCCTCCTCGCCGATCCTCGCCCTCCGCCGTCGCGCCGCCCGATCCTCGACCTCGTGCGCCGTCGCCGTCACCGTCGCAGTCGCCGTCGCCGACGACTCGCCTCGCCTCGCCGGCCGTCGCCCCGCTGTGAGCCCCTGCCACCATTGCCGCCCCTCCCATTGAGCCCGCACACACACACATGCATGAACACACACACACACACACATTCTTATTTTCTGTTTTTCCGTTTTCTAGTTTTTTTATACTTTTAGTTATAGAAATGTTAGATATATAAATGTTAGATGAAATGTTAGATATATAAATGTTAGATGAATGTTTTTTAGTTTTTTATACTTTTAGTTATAGCTAGATAAATGTTAGATATAAAAAAGTTATAAACATGTTTTTTAGTTTTTTATACTTTTAGTTATAGAAATGTTAGATGAATGTTAGATATATAAATGTTAGATGAATGTTTTTTAGTTTTTTATACTTTTAGTTATAGAAATGTTAGATGAATGTTAGATATATAAATATAAGAAATCACAATCAAGCATTTAAAAAATGTTAAATTTGCATATAATTTCTTCTCGGAGTCAACGATGCCCGGCCCGCATCCTCGTCGTCGACTCGTTCGCGACAGCGTCCTGCTTCAGAGGGGCAACATTCGGGACTGGGCTCCGCCGGGCTGGCACTAGGAGGTGCTACCTTCAGGGGCGCACAGCTTGGTGAGGAACCCGGCCCCGGGTCCCGTCGTCGACCCGGAGCTTCTTTGGTGGCGTTCGCGTGGGCCACTTTCGGTGCGGATGCAGCCGGCTCCGCCGGAGGTGGTACGTCGCCGTGTCAGGGAGGAGGACGAGCACGTCCGTCGCAACATGGATGCGTTGGACGTCAGGTTCTCCAATACCTGGCAGGTTCTTCAGGGATCTCACCCGAGCTATGATCATGTGATGGTTCCTTCTCTTTGGGTGTCCACCGCCCGCGCCTCAGGAACTGCGAGTGAACTAGATTCTTCGATAATATTCGATCTGTATTAGCTAGTGATGTTATATATATGATAATATTCGAGATGTATTAGTGATAATACAAGAGATTATATTCGATAATATTCGAGACGATTTATTCGAGATTATATTCGATGATGCATATTATATGAATTATTCGAGATGCATATTATGTACTATGATTCAGTTTTTCCTTATTGATTGCATGCATTCTAATTTGAATACTAAATTGTTTTATCTTTCTTCTGGATTAGTTAAATAAAAGCTATGGACAATACCGGCAGAGAAGGAGAAGAGGCTCTGTTCGACATCATACGCTCCCCGAGCCCAGAGCATGAACCTGAAGATGATGACGGCTCGCAATATCTGAACAATTCCGGTGAGGGTTGTATGATATTTGATGAAGACGAACAAATAGATGAAGGCGACGACAACGATGTTGACGAAGAAAATGTTCTTCAAATAACAAAGACCGGCGAGGTATATTTATTATATAAGCCATCCGGTGATCATTACATGTCTTAATTGATTTGTATGTATTAACGAATCGATCTTTCTTCTTTTAGGCCTCCGGATCGAGCAAATCTTCTACAAGCGACAGGGTAGTTCGAGGCCCGGCCAAAAAGTTGGATCCTGGCGTAAAGTTCAACATCGATTCCATCAAAACATCAACTAGCGAACCGTTTGAACCTAGGAAAAATGCGACCAAGTTCAAGAATCAATGCGGAGTTATTGTCAGGGACCAAATCCCGATCTCCGTTCAAGAATGGAAAAAGCCAGCAAAGGGAGATCTAGCAGGAGTTACTTTTGTCGACGAAAGAGCAAAAGATGTGCTTTGGACATCGCTCATGGAACATTTCGCCCTACCAGATAATTTGACAGATGCAGATCTGAAGAAACTCAGAAACTATGCTCTTAAAAAGATGGCGATCGCATTCAACACCTTCAAGAAAAATGCATGGACTAAGTATGTCAAATCAAAAAAGAAGACTCCAAAATTCACGGGAGCACTGGTGAAGGCAAAAGATCACTGGGACGCTTTCGTGAAGTTCAAGGAATCGGAAGAAGCTAAGGAACGGTTGAGAAAAAACAAGATTAATGCTGCGAAAAAGAAGTGGCACCATACTCTGGGGCCAGGTGGCTACCAGGTGGCCCTGCCTAAGTGGGATCAATCTGAGCAAAAGATGATTAGTGCAGGGGTCAATCCAGTTACATTGACATGGCCGCCCAGGTGCAGGACATGGTTTTATGCGCATGGGGGGAAGTTGGACCCAGAGACAGGGCTGGTTATGGTGAAGGCAAGTCTTAAAGAAGCGACCGACGAAATACTTATTGCAATAGAAGAAGCTCGAACGGGGGTGTTCACGCCCAACAGAGAGAACGACGAGCTTACGCGCGCCCTGAAGAATCGTGAACACCCGGGAAGAGCACGAGGCAAAGGCGTTGTTCCGTGGTTTGAGGGGTTTGCGGATTGGAACGACGACTATAGAAGCCGTGCGAGAAAGAAGATGCAGGACGAGAAGAAGAAGAAGGAGGAAGCACTCTGCCTTGAAGGCCTAGAATCAAAGCACCTGGAGTTGGAACGATTTGTCAGGCGGCAACAGGAGCAGATCGACTCACTCAGCCAGGAAAGGGCGTCTCAGCGGCAGCATGAGCAGATCGATCCAGCATTGGATAGCACCATCCCATCTATGCTGAGAAGCAGCGTGGGTTCCGCCCCGGCCGATATCGATAATGCATTGCTAGCTAGCTACCCTGTGGATGATATCAAAGACAGGACTAACTGTGAGCTACACATGAAAGTGAAGAACTTATCCATGAAGGTGGCGGACGGCTATGCTTTAGCAAATCACCCTGAAGCAACCTTCCATTGCAATCCCATTCCAGCTGGCTATGCTCGTGTCGGGGTTGATGAAGTGATGTCAGGATATCACGAGCTACAACTTGACATTCTTGGAGGTGACGAGGAGAGAACACTAGGAGAGGCCATACATCGTATCATTCTATGGAAAAAGGATTGCATCGTCTTTCCAAGGCCACCGACTCCTCCTCCTCCAAGTCCGCCGCCGCGTCAGTCGACTCCTCCTCCTCCAAGTCCGGCACCGCGTCAGCCGACTCCTCCTCCAAGTCCGGCATGGCGTCAGCCAACTCCTCCTCCTCCAAGTCCGCCGGCACCGCGTCAGCCGACTCCTCCTCCAAGTCCGGCACGGCATCAGCCGACTCCTCCTCCTCCAAGTCCGGCACCGCGTCAGCCTAAGCAACAGCGGAAGAGAGAGGCCGCAGCTACGACGGCTAGCGGTACAACAGGCAGGAAATTCAAATATGGTCCAAACCTCAAGCCTCTTCCGAAGTTGCCTTACCACCTGACTCCTGAGGAACTCGACATCGCAGTCGATGCCAAAGTGAAGGCCCATTTTGGACCGAAACCGCCCCCGCCGCCAAAGGAGAAAGTACCTGAGCATGTCTCACAACACTTTATTGATATGGCTCGACTGGCTGACAATCAGAAGGACTCCGACTATGTGCGGTCTATCAAGAAGTCATATTTGGCATGACTAAAGGAGTCGAGCTCGAGCTCGAGCCAAGCAGTTGGCAAAAAAAGCGGGAAAACTGTTCCCCAGCTGGGAGAACAGGCAGTGCAATCGATCCCCCCGCTCATTGTACAAACACCTGTGAGTACCGCCGATCGGCTGGTAATAACCGAACATCATAAAAGGCAGGCTAAAGAGGCCGGTGTCACTGTTGAACAACTCCTAAGCCTTGAGGAAATCCCCGGGATTACAGAGGAGGAAGTAAAATACCAATATGTCCGCGGCAAACCTCTGGTCAAGCCTGACGATGTCAAGCTTCTACCAACGAGAATGTACGATTTGCATACGTGGTACATGCAAGAAACAGCAAATACCAATCAAGAGTCCCTCATGGTGAAAGTCAAGAGAAAGCATTACTTCCATAAAAAAGATGTGTGGATTCATTATTCAGAGTTGTTTCAGTTATTCAATCAAGACGCACTCGACAAATCTATCGTCAGTTGCTATTGTCTGTAAGTGATTTCTTTCTGTAATTTAAGTCTCTAGCTAGCTAGCTGTGCTCTCGTTCATTACCTGTAATTATCCTCACTATATTCTTTTCTGTGGTATTATGCAGAATGAAGATGTATGAAATGAAAAAAGCTGGACGCTATGGCATTGGGTTCATTGACCCAAATACGGTTAATCAGGCGATATGGGAAGATCAATATTCGAGAAAAGACACAGAGAGATTCCTGCTAGAGTTTTTGAAGCAACTAAACACCCAACCAGAAATACTACTTCCTTATAACTTCGGGTGAGTGTTACTATATCTTGTACTACAAATTCTATTTTTTGCTTAATTACTAGATGTTAATAAGTGTAGTTGATGAGTTATGCACGTGCCCGCTTATTTATACAAAACGTGTGCGCATGCAGTTACCACTGGATCTTGTTAATCATTGAAGTTGACAAGGGAAAAGTTGAAGTACTGGACTCACTATATAAGAATGCATCCGAATACGCAACCGTGAGGGGGATGGTCGACAGGTAATTTCAATCATTATCGCACTATGTCGGCCTCTTTACTTCATTTCCTAATATCAACTAGTTAATAACTCCTTTATTCATTTTCTTTGCCGGCGGGCAGGGCTTGGGCCAAGTCGTCAAACAGGTCCCAGGCGACTGGGAACAAAAGCTGACATGGGTGCGACCCAAGGTAATTAAGTAGTACTAGCTAGCTACGTCCGTGCATCTCTTTAATTCTAGTTTCAATACCATTATCATGCTTGATTAATTATTACGTGATTGAATTTTATTCTCGTAAAGTGCATGAAGCAGGAGCAGGGGAATAGTTTATGCGCATACTACGTTTGCGAGAACATTCGCATGATCACGTCTGAAAGGAGCAGAAACGAAAGAAATCTTTGGGTACGTTTGCCAGAACACTATCCATAATTTTTTTATCATGATGTAGCTAATATATATACACACAACTAATATATTCATCTTGATCTCCTGATTATAGCTGACGGAGATGCGGGGCCAGCTCCTACCAACGGCTCACGTACGAGCAATTCAAGAGGAAATAGCTGGATTTCTGGTCGACCAGGTCATAGATCCCAAAGTAGAATACCATTACAAGATCAAGCAGTAATGCCTGCATATGTAATGATCCGTAAATTGTAGGAGAAATTGTATATATATATATATATGTATGTGAATGGTCGTCGTACGAGAAATTCAATGATATATATATATATATATATGATCGGTTCTACGAGAAATTCTATTTATATATATATGCACAACTTGTACAGTATGTAGTAGCGTAATATATGTTTGAAATGAAAAATAATTAAATGGAAAACACAAAATTAAAAGGAAAAATAAACCATAATTAATTCATAAACCCCTAAAGGATTAAAAGGAAAAATAAACCAAAATTAAATGAATTAAATACTTTTAGTCTCGGTTGGTGTTACCAACCGGGACTAAAGGTCCCCCAGCCCACGGCGCCGGCTGGTGCCACGTGGTGGGCCTTTAGTGCCGGGCCGTGTTGAACCGGGACTAAAGGGGGGGGGGGCTTTAGTCCCCACCCTTTAGTGCCGGTTGGAGAACCGGCACTAAAGGCCCTTACGAACCGGCACTATAGGCCGATTCTGCACTAGTGCATGTGGCCCCCCGGGGTGGGTGGGCCCCACCCGGTGGACCCCCGGAACCCATTCGTCACTCCCGGTACACTACCGGAAATACCCGAAACCTTTCTGGAACCCATATACCACTTTCCTATATATAAATCTTTACCTCCGAACCATTCCGGAGCTCCTCGTGACGTCCGGGATCTCATCCGGGACTCCGAACAACCTTCGGTCACCAACACATATATCTCAATACTACCGAAACTTCACCGAACGTTAAGTGTGCAGACCCTGCGGGTTCGAGAACTATGTAGACATGACCGAGACACCTCTACGGTCAATAACCAATAGCGGGACCTGGATGCCCATTTTGGTTCCTACATATTCTATGAAGATCTTTATCGGTTGAACCTCTATGTCAAGGATTCAGTTAATCCCGTATGCTGTTTTCTTTGTTCTTCGGTATATTACTTGCCCAAGATTCGATCATCGGTATCTCTATACCTAGTTCAATCTCGTTACCGGCAAGTCTCTTTACTCATTCCGTAATACAAGATCCCGTGGCTAACTCTTTAGTCACTTTGCTTGCAAGGCTTATTGTGATGTTGTATTACCGAGTGGGCCCTGAGATACCTCTCCGTCACACGGAGTAACAAATCCCAGTCTCGATCCATGCCAGCTCAACAGACACCTTCGGAGATAACTGTAGAGCATCTTTATAGTCACCCAGTTACGTTGCGATGTTTGATACACACAAGGTATTCTTCCGGTGTCAGTGAGTTGCATGATCTCATGGTCATAGGAACAGATACTTGACATGCAGAAAACTATAGCAATAAACTGACACGATCATATGCTACGTTCACAGTTTGGGCCTTGTCCATCATATCATTCTCCTAATGATGTGATCCCGTTATCAAATGACATCTCATGTCTATGGTTAGGAAACCTTAACCATCTTTGATCAACAAGCTAGTCTAGTAGAGGCTTACTAGGGACACTTTGTTGTCTATGTATCCACACATGTATTTGAGTTTCCAATCAATACAATTATAGCATGGATAATAAACGATTATCATGAACAAGGAAATATAATAATAACCATTTTATTATTGCCTCTAGGGCATATTTCCAACAGTCTCCCACTTGCACTAGAGTCAATAATCTAGCTCACATCGCTATGTGATTTACATTGTTATGAATCTAATACCCAATGAGTTCTGGGGTTCGATCATGTTTTGCATGTGAGAGAGGTTTTTAGTCAACGGTCTGCAACATTCAGATCCGTGTGTTCTTTGCAAATCTATGTGTCATACTGCAGATGCTACCACGCTCCACTTGGAGCTATTCCAAATGGTTGCTCCACTATACATATCCGGATTGCTACTCGGAGTCATCCGGATCGGTGTCAAAGCTTGCATCGACGTAACCCTTTACGACGAACTCTTTATCACCTCCATAACCGAGAAATATTTCCTTAGTCCTCTAGTTACTAAGGATAATTTTGACCGCTGTCCAGTGATCCACTCCCGGACCACTCTTGTACCCCTTGACAGACTCATGGCAAGGCACACACTAGGTGCGGTACACAGCATGGCATATATATAGAGCCTATGGATAAGGCATAGGGGACGACCTTCGTCCTCTCTCTTTCTTCAGCTGTGGTCGAGCTTTGAGTCTCACTCAACTTCACACCTTACAAATCAGGCTAGAACTCCTTCTTTGACTGATCCATTTTGAACTCTTTCAAAATCTTGTCAAGGTATGTACTCATTGAAAGTCTTATCAACGTCTTGATCTATCTCTATAGATCTCGATGCCCAACATTTAAGTAGCTTTATCCAGGTCTTCCTTTGAAAAACTCCTTTCAAACAACCCTTTATGCTTTCCAGAATTTCTACATTATTTCCGATCAACAATATGTCAACCACATATACTTATCAGAAATTCTATAGTGCTCCCACCCACTTTCTTGTAAATACAAGTTTCTTATAAACTTTGTATAAACCCAAAAGCTTTGATCACCTCATCAAAGCGTATATTCCAACTCCGAGATGCTTGCTCCAGTCCATAGAAGGATCGCTGGAGCTTGCATAACTTTTAGCATCCTTAGGACTGACAAAACCTTCTGGTTGAATCACATACAACCTTCTGGTTAAAAGGAAAATATGTTTTGACATCCATCTGCCAAATTTCATAATCGAAAAATGCAGCAACTACTAACATAATTCCAACAGACTTTAGCATCGCTACGGGTGAGAAAGTCTCATCGTAGTCAACTCCTTGAACTTTGTCGGAAACTTCTTTGCGACAAGTCAAGCTTTATAAATGGTGACATTTACCATTAGCGTCTGTCTTCTTCTTAAAGGTCCATTTGTACTCAACGGCCTGCTGTTCAACGGGCAAGTCTACCAAAGTCCATACTTGGTTTTCATACATGGATCCTTTCTCGAATTTCATGGCTCCTAGCCATTTGTTGGAATCCGGGCCCACAATCGCTTCTTCATAGCTCGTAGGTTCACTTTTGTCTAACAACATGACCTCCAAGACAGGACTGACGTACCACTCAGAGGCGGTACGAGTTCTTGTCGGCCTACGAGGTTCGGTAGTAACTTGATCCGAAGTATCATGATCATCATCATTAACTTCCTTTTCATTCGGTGTAGGCGCCACAGAAACATCTTTCTGCGTCGTGCTACCATCCAACTGAAGTGACGGTTCAATAACCTCATCAAGTTCTACCTTCCTCCCACTCAATTCTTTCGAGAGAAACTCTTTCTCGAGAAAGGACCCGTTTTTAGCAACAAACACTTTGCCCTTGGATCTGAGATAGAAGGTATACCCAACTGTTTCCTTAGGGTATCTTATGAAGATGCATTTTTCCGCTTTGGGATCGAGCTTATCATACATAAGCATCGCATTCCCAAACTCTAAGAAATGACAGCTTAGGTTTCTGCCAAACCAAAATTCATACGGTGTCATCTCAACGGACTTAGATGGTGCCCTATTTAAAGTGAATGTAATTGTCTCTAATGCATAACCCCAAAACAATAGTGGAAAAACGATAAGAGACATCGTAGTACGCACCATATCCAATAGAGCACGACTACGACGTTCAGACACACCATCACACTATGGTGTTCCAGGTGGCGTGAGTTGTGAAACAATTTCCACATTGTCTCGAGTTGTATACCAAACTCGTAACTCAGATATTTACGTCCACGGTCATATCGTAGACATTTTATCTTCTTGTCACAATGATCTCAAACTTCACTCTGAATTTGTTTGAACTTTTCAAACATTTCAGACTTGTGTTTCATTATGTAAATATCCCCATATCTACTCAAATCATCAGTGAAGGTAAGAAAATAGCGATATCCACCGCACGCTGCAACACTCATTGGACCGCATACATCAACATGTATCATTTCCAATAAGTCACTTGCCCGCTCCATCATACCGGAAAACGGGGTCTTAGTCATCTTGCCCATGAGGCATGGTCCGCATGTCTCAACCGATTCGAAATCGAGTGAGTCAAAAGATCCATCAGCATGGAGTTTCTTCATGCGCTTTACACCAATATGACCTTGGCGGCAGTGCCACAAGTATGTGGTACTATCATTATTAACTTTGCATCTTTTGGTATCAATATTATGAACATGTGTATTACTACGATCGAGATTCAAGAAACCATTCATTGGGTGCATGACCATTGAAGGTATTATTCATGTAAACAGAATAACCATTATTCTTTAACTTAAATGAATAACCCTATTGCAATAAACACGATCTAATCACGTTCATGCTCAATGCAAACACCAAATAACATTTATTTAGGTTCATCACTAATCCCGAAGGTAGAGAGAGCGTGCGATGGTGATCACATCAACCTTGGAAACACTTCCAACACACATCGTCACCTCGCCCTTAGCTAGTCTCCGTTCATTCCGTAGCTTTTATTTCGAGTTTCCAACATTTTAGTAACTAAACCGGTATCTAATACCCAGGTGCTACTAGGAGTACTAGCAAGGTACACATGCATAAAATGTATATCAAATATACTTCTGTTGACGTTGCCAGCCTTCTTATCTACCAAGTATCTAGGGCAGTTCCGCTTCAGTGACCGTTCTCCTCATAATAGAAGCACTCAGTCTCGGGTTTGGGTTCAACCTTGGGTTTCTTTACTGGAGCAGCAACTGGCTTGCCATCCATCAAGTTTCCCTCCTTGCCATTGCCCTTCTAGAAACTAGTGGTTTTACTAACCATCAACACTTGATGCTCCTTACTGATTTCTACCTTCGCGGTGTCAAACATCGTGAATAGCTCGTGGATCATCATTTCCATCCCTGGCATTCATAGTTCATCACGAAGCTCTAGTAGCTTAGTGGCAGTGACTTGGAGAACTATATCAATCACTATCTTATCTGGAAGATCAACTCCCACTCGATTCAAGCGATTGTAGCACCCTGGCAATCTGAGCACATGCTAACCGACTGAGCTATTCTCCTTCATCTTGCAGGCAAAGAATCTTGTTGGAGGTCTCATACCTCTCAACACGGGCACGAGCCTGAAATCCCAATTTTAGCTCTCAGAACATCTCATATGTTTCGTGACGTTCAAAACGTTTTGGAGCCTCAATTCTAAGTCGTAATGCATGACGCACTGAACTATCAAGTAGTCATCAGAACGTGCATGTCAGATGTTCACAACATCTACAGACGATGCTTGAGGGGGTGGCGCACCGAGCGGTGCATTAAGGACATAAGCCTTCTGTGCAGCAATGAGGACAATCCTCAGATCACGGACCCAGTCCGCATTATTGCAACCATCATCTTTCAACTCTATTTTCTCTAGGAACGTATAAAAACAGGGGAGCTACAGTGCGAGCTATTGATCTATAACATAATTTGCAAAGTCACTTTAACTATGTTCATGATAATGAGTTCAATTAATCATATTACTTAAGAACTCCCACTCAAATCAATATCCCTCAGGTTGTCAAAGTGTGACATGATCCAAATCCACCAACCCAAGTCCGATCATCACGTGAGATGAGGTGGTTTCAATGGTGAACATCTCCATGTTGATCATATCTACTATATAACTCATGTTCGACCTTTCGGTCTCTTGTGTTCCGAGGCTATGTCTGTACATGCTAGGCTCGTCAAGTTTAACCCGAGTGTTCCGCATGTGCAAAACTGGCTTACACCCGTTGTATGTGAACGTAGAGTCTATCACACCCGATCATCACGTGGTGTCTCGAAACGACGAACTTTCGCAACGGTGCACATTCGGGGAGAACACAATTTTGTCTTGAAATTTTAGTGAGGGATCACCTTATAATGCTACCGTCGTCCTAAGCAAAATAAGATGCATAAAAGGATTAACATCACATGCAAAACATAAGTGACATGATATGGCCATGAACTTGTGCTTTTGATCTCCATCTCCAAAGCACCGGCATGATCTCCATCGTCACCGGCATGACAGCATGATCTCCATCATCTTGATCTCCATCAACGTGTTGCCATGAGGTTGTCGCGCCAACTATTGCTTCTACAACTATTGCTAACTTATAGCGATAAAGTAAAGCAAAAACGGCGAAAATAAATTAAAGACAACCCTATGGCTTCTGCCGGTTGCCGTACTCATCGACATGCAAGTCGTGATATTCTATACAAAACATGATCATCTCATACATCACATATATCTCATCATGTAATTGGCCATATCACATCATAACATACCCTGCAAAAACAAGTTAGACGTCCTCTAATTGTTGTTGCCTGTTTTACGTGGCTGCTACGGGTATCTAGCAAAAACGATTCTTACCTACGCAAAAACCACAACGGTGATACACAAATTGCTATTCAACCTTCTCAAGGACCGCCTTTGTCGAATCCGATCCAACTAAAGTGGGAGAGACAGACACCCGCCATCCATCTTTATGCAACAAAGTCACATGTCAGTTGATGGAACCGGTCTCTCGTAAGCGTACGAGTAAGGTTGGTCCGGGCCGCTTCATCCCACAATACCGCTGAATCAAGAAAAGACCAAGGGAGGAAGCAATCTGAGCATCAACGCCCACAAACTCCGTTGTGTTCTACTCGTGATCTCATCTACGCATAGACCTAGCTCATGATGCCACTGTTGGGGAACGTTGCATGGGAAAAAAAATCCTACGCACACGCAAGATCTATCCATGGTTATGAGCATCTACGAGGGGGGGAGTGGATCTACATACCCTTTTAGATCGCTAAGCGGGAAGCGTTAAGAAACGTGGTTGATGTAGTCGAACGTCTTTGCGATCCAAATGGCAAGCCGTGCCGCGATCTAATCAGGATCCGTCCCGGTCTAGCGCCGAATGGACGGCACCTCCGCGTTCAGCACACGTACAGCTCGATGACGATCTCCGCCTTCTTGATCCAGCAAGAGGGGGCAGAGAGGTAGATGAGATCTCCAGCAGCACGACGGCGTGGTGGTGGTAATGGTGGAGTTATCCTAGCAGGGCTTCGCCTAAGCACTACCGGAATCTATTTGGTGGAGGAACTAGAGAATAGAGAACTAGCACATGGCCGTGTATTTGGGGGCTCTATTCCTCTAGTATATATAGGAGGGAGGGGTGAGGAGGCAGCCTACCTAGGGTTTCCCCTAGGGGTCGGCCGAACCAGGCCAAGGAGTCCAATCCACTTCCTACTAGGAAGTGGATTCATATTAGGAAGGAGTCATATTCCTTCCTATCTCCACCTTTTTTTCCTCTTGGGCATATGGGCCCCTATGGGGTCGGTTCCCCAGCCCATTAGGGGCTGGTGTCCCACCTCTTGGTCCCATGTGCCCCCCTGGGGTGGGTGGGCCCCACCCGGTGGACCCCCGGAACCCATTCGTCACTCTCGGTACACTACCGGAAATACCCGAAACCTTTCCGGAACCCAAATACCACTTTCCTATATATAAATCTTTACCTCCGGACCATTCCGGAGCTCCTCGTGACGTCCGGGATCTCATCCGGGACTCCGAACAACCTTTGGTCACCAACACATATATCTCAATACTACCAAAACGTCATCCAACGTTAAGTGTGCAGACCCTGCGGGTTCGAGAACTATGTAGACATGACCGAGACACCTCTACGGTCAATAACCAATAGCGAGACCTGGATGCCCATTTTGGTTCCTACATATTCTACGAAGATATTTATCGGTTGAACCTCCATGTCAAGGATTCAGTTAATCCCGTATGCTGTTTCCTTTGTTCTTCGGTATGTTACTTGCCCGAGATTCGATCGTCAGTTTCTCTATACATAGTTCAATCTCGTTACCGGCAAGTCTCTTTACTCGTTCCGGAATACAAGATCCCGTAGCCAACTCTTTAGTCACTTTGATTGCAAGGCTTATTGTGATGTTGTATTACCGAGTGGGCCCTGAGATGCCTCTCCGTCACACGGAGTAACAAATCCCAGTCTCGATCCATGCCAGCTCAACAGACACCTTCGGAGATACCTGTAGAGCATCTTTATAGTCACCCAGTTACGTTGCGACGTTTGATACACACAAGGTATTCTTCCGGTGTCAGTGAGTTGCATGATCTCATGGTCATAGGAACAGATACTTGACATGCAGAAAACTATAGCAATAAACTGACACGATCATATGCTACGTTCACAGTTTGGGTCTTGTCCATCACATCATTCTCTTAATGATGTGATCCCGTTATCAAATGACATCTCATGTCTATGGCTAGGAAACCTTAACCATCTTTGATCAACGAGCTAGTCTAGTAGAGGCTTACTAGGGACACTTTGTTGTCTATGTATCCACACATGTATTTGAGTTTCCAATCAATACAATTATAGCATGGATAATAAACGATTATCATGAATAAGGAAATATAATAATAACCATTTTATTATTGCCTCTAGGGCATATTTCCAACACCCTGTTCCCGCCAGGGTTTTCTCCACGGCCAGCGTACGCTCCACCCCAACCTGCTCTGGTAATCTTCATCCCCCCCCCCTTGCAAATGAGTTCATAGTTAGGGTTAGTAGGGCAATTTTTGATTTGATTGTTCACATCGGATTGGATTGGATTGGATCTGATCCGATTCGATCCGGATCCACTACATTTGGGTTGAATCAGAGCAATAGTGGTTACATGAGAATGCTGCTGCGTCACTCAGGCTAGATTGATGCATGTGGGTTTGTTCTTGCCACATTGTTACTGCCTAGGCTACAATGGTTTGTTAATGCCACATTCATACCGTCTACATTGTTATCTTGCTGTCGTTCTTTGTTGTTTTGGTGTTGGTCTTTGCATGATCCTGTTGTATAATGTGTATGTTGCAACATTGATAGTGTCTGATCGGGCTACATGATTGCATGATTAGCATAGGACAATGCATGTGCATGCTTGTAGGACAAATATGAATACCAAAAGTAGTAGTAGGACAAAGTTGAGCATGTGCATTTGGCATATCTGATAGCAATGAGCATTGGTAGCACTGATCATTGGCATTTGCACTTGTGCAGTGCTATGATCTGATCATAACATGACTCAAATGAAACAACCACTAATCAGCAGCAGTTGCAAATGATTACCGCCAATGATCATCACTACTTTGCTAATTGTTGTCCACTTTGTTCACAAGATAATGAAGATGAGTGGGAGAAAGCCGGTGGAGGAGCGCGAGTCGTCGGTGTCGAGGTTGCCGAGGACCTCATCCCCACAAACCGCTGGCTCAGTAGGGCAGTGGTTCCTAGGAAGGTGGCGGCCATGAGCGTTCCGTTCGGCGCTGCTAGGAGGCCTAGGATAGGCCACGAGGAGGGAGCACGAAACCCTATAAGGTTATACGTGCAGATCACGGAGGAGGAATGCATCACCATGCTCGTCATCACGGATGCCTTCAGGCAGTGATGAAGCAAGGGCTCGTTGTCAACCCGCCTCGAGTAGTCAGCCTCTCTGCGAACAAATGGTGCAAGTTCTGGGTCCAGGTGAAGATCTTCTGCCGGTGACACATGATCGTCCCCGACGACCTGGTCGTCCTACGACTCTCCGGCCTGTGCTTGAAGGTGGAGATCTACAACGCCAACACCTCCAACATCTGTAGGGTTTGGCGCTCCAAGCACAGCTGCATAGGCGACATCTGCCACACCCTCTAGGTTGTTTGTCTCTAGACCGTAGGAAGTATGAACTAAGTTAGTTCTGAACTTAAGCTCGAATGTCCCTTTTACTGGTAAACCCGTCTATATTTTGCCCAGGGATCAGCACCCTGGGGTCCAGCAGGGGCATGGTGCCCTGCTGTTTTGAACTTAACCGTACAATTAATTATGATTTGCCTGTTCTTGTTGTTCTTGTTGTGTTGTTCTTGATATGATGTTCTTGCTTCCTCTGTTGTGAAGTGTGTTATGTCCTGTGAACTGGTTGTGTGTTCTGTGTGTTGTCTACTGCAAAAGGGGCGGTAAGGCCACCACTTTTGAAAGCGATGAGTAGAAAAACTACTTGGATGCAACCAAACAGGCATACTTTGCATATAATCACTCATAAAACACAAACACAGACAATCAAACAACATGTCATCATTTGGGCCTTCATGCAATGGAGGGAACCAATCAAGTTGCAGATGTTAGTTTTTTGTCTGCATATATGCTCAACCAGACCCAGATGGGTCAAATATGAGAAGTGGCAAAAAATAATGCAGATAACCAAACGCGTTCTATGGCTTCGGTAGTATTCCCTTCTTCCGAGATTGCTGGACTACTCGTACTTAGGGTCACACTTTGACCATAAACGGTGAGAATCCTCTTTCAAATACAAACTCAATATTATACTTCATGCACTAGCATATAAATTATATTGTACTTCCTCTGTAAACTAATATAAGAGCGTTTAGATCACCACTACTTTAGTGATCTAAACGTTCTTATATTAGTTTACGGAGGGAGTATTTGTTATATAGACTACTATATCATGTTCCATGCAAAGCACGCCTTCTAAAAATGGATAGTCTTCTCCGTGCGCGGTGTGTTGCTTGCTTGCGCCGCAACGGATGATTTTAGTGGTTCATCGTGACGAAGATATGAATCGTACCGCTCGTGCATGCGTCTCGCCATTGCTTAACGTGATTAGACCGGTCGAGCTACTCTAAGCATGCAAGAGCAAGGTTCGGGAACGATCGTTGTGTGTCGTCCATACTGGACGTGTGTGAAGCCGTTTTTTGTAACTTGAAGCCATGCATTGCAAGGCCACGCTCGAATTTAACACGCACGAGTTAGTTACATGGTCGTCACTGCAAGTGTGAGGCGGCTGCAAGCAACTTGGCACGCCTCTCGTTTCGCCGTCCAGGAATTCAATGACACGTACGTTTGGGAAATAGTGGCACTGCCGATCGAGGAACGCCTCGGCCCTTGGGTCGTGCAATCTTCACTGTTACTCAAGAGCTGGAGCATGCATGCGAGAGAGGAGAGAGTTCGTTGCTTCCGGTTTGTGCCTCGTTCGTCATCGCTCTTCACCGTTACTCTTTCCATCATGTGATAACGACTCGACTATATCCATCTCGATCGACTCAACGTCGCCGGCCGCCGCCAAATTTCCCTTTAAATACCGCAGCCACCGTGATCCATTCCCTCACTCACACAGCAGAGCAACCAATCCGACGAACATCTTCACAGCTTCCGGCCAATCTGCTCTCACTCCCACTCGCGTAAGATGGCAAGCACTCAGGTATGTACAAGTGCAACTAGGTGTGTGACACACCATGGGTCCAGCTAGCTCATTTGCATGGTGTACATGTGTCCTGCTTGTTTTCAGGACGCGAACATGGACGGCAGCCTCGCAGGCTACGCACCGTTCGGCTCGCGCACGACGACGCTGTCCGTGCACAATGAGGAGGAGACGGCCATGCTCCCCGTCACCCTGGGTGGCAACAAGCCCAGTGGCCGGTACGTCCTCGTGGCTGGGCGCGCCGACGAGAAGGACGGTCTGCGCCTGCCGATCCCGGTGGGCATCCTGAAGCCTGGGATCACGTACCGCGTGGCCGGGTGGATCAGCCTGGGAGCGACACGGGGCACCAGTCACCCCGTGCGCATCGACCTTGGCGTGGAAGACAATGGCAACGAGACCCTGGTCGAGTGCGGCGCGGTGTGCGCCCAGGAGGGCGGGTGGACGGAGATCATGGGTGCCTTCCGGCTCAGAACCGAGCCGCACAGCGCCGCGGTTTACGTCCACGGCGCCCCCGCCGGCGTCGACGTCAAGGTCATGGATCTCCAAGTCTTCCCGGTGGACCACAAGGCGCGCTTCAGGCAACTCAAGGACAAGACTGACAAGGTGAGCATGCATACTTTTCTTTGGCATGCACGCGCATGCATACTAGCTTGATGTGGCACGTAACGTGACCATAATTCATACGAGCTCCATTGATGCAGGCGCGCAAGAGGGACGTCATTCTCAAGCTGGGCGCGGCGACTGGAGCGGGAGCGCCGGCGTCCGTGCGCGTGGTGCAGTTGGACAACGCCTTCCCCTTCGGGACATGCATCAACACGTCTGTCATCCAGAAGCCGGCCTTCCTCGACTTCTTCACCAACCACTTCGACTGGGCCGTCTTCGAGAACGAGCTCAAGTGGTACCACACCGAGGCGCAGCAGGGCCAGCTCAACTACGCCGACGCCGACGCGCTGCTCGCCTTCTGCGACCGCCTGGGCAAGCGCGTCCGCGGCCACTGCGTCTTCTGGTCCGTCGACGGCGACGTGCAGCAGTGGGTCAAGAACCTCAACAAGGACCAGCTCAGGTCCGCCATGCAGAGCCGCCTGGAGGGCCTCGTGTCCCGCTACGCCGGCAGGTTCAAGCACTACGACGTCAACAACGAGATGCTGCACGGCCGCTTCTTCCGCGACCGCCTCGGCGACGACATCCCGGCGTATATGTTCAAGCAGGTTGCCCGCCTGGACCCGGAGCCCGCGCTCTTCGTCAACGACTACAACGTGGAGCGCGCCAACGACCCCAACGCGACGCCGGAGAAGTACGCCCAGCAGGTCGCATGGCTGCAGAGCTGCGGCGCCGTGGTGCGCGGCATAGGCCTGCAGGGCCACGTGCAAAACCCGGTCGGGGAGGTCATCTGCGCCGCGCTCGACAGGCTCGCCAAGACGGGCGTGCCCATCTGGTTCACCGAGCTGGACGTGCCCGAGTACGACGTGAGCCTCCGCGCCAAGGACCTGGAGGTGGTGCTCCGGGAGGCGTACGCGCACCCGGCGGTGGAGGGCATCGTGTTCTGGGGGTTCATGCAGGGCACAATGTGGCGCGAGAACTCCTGGCTCGTCGACGCCGACGGCACCGTCAATGAGGCTGGCCAGATGTTCCTGAATCTCCAGAAGGAGTGGAGGACGGACGTGCGCGGGAACTTCGACGGCGACGGGAACTTCAAGTTCAGGGGCTTCTACGGCAGATACGTCGTGGAGGTTACGACGGCGACGGGGAAGCAGATGCTCAAGACCTTCACCGTGGAGAAAGGGGACAACACACCTTTCCTCGTGGATTTGGCCGACGCCTGACGATGAATCTACCTAAGAAACTACTGTATTTATTTATACCAATCTAATTACATGCAACACGTCAATGAATAAGGTTGTATAATTTTCACATTTCCAAGGTAACGGGTATTGTATTTTGTAAGACAAGTGTAAGGTATTTGTACTCCTAAATCTGATGAAAATGGTTAAAGCAAAAGGCATATTGGTCTTATATTATAGAAAAATGGTGTTTACTCTGTTAAATCATATTAGAAGAAACTGATTGAAAATGGGATCAATTTTCCACAAAGCTTTATGTGGAAAACAAAGATTCTTCGGAGAGTTAAGATCTTTAAGTGTTAATTAGTTTTAGGAATAATATATTAACAAATGAAAAGTTAGTTAGGAGGGGATGACTTGGTAGGCTTGCCCCTTCTGTCGTTTGAGATGAAGATTTTTAGCACTATAGAGCGATCCTAATAGCCACGCAAGAAAAACAAACCTCGCAAGCAAAAGAGCAACCCCAAATTCCCCTTGCAAATTGTATGCATGCAGATAGAACGAAGGAAAACCGGATGTCATCGATTGTTTGGAAACTATAAAATTCAAACATTTTAACTCCTAAATTGTGAATCCGATTTTACGATTCACCAAATCGACCAGATTTCTCTCAATATGTTTTGATACTATATCTCGTAGTGCATATTTTTCGTCAAAAACACCTTACAAAAGTGACCACTAAGAGATTTATTATGTTGCCATTCGGACATTCAGATATTTATGGAGTTGGTGTGCGAAAAATTTATGGACTTGGTAGACGAGCATGTCCATGGTTGGTGATGTCAATAGAGTTGCGACAGCGGCCCAGGGTACAACGGGGCGAACGTTGGCTCGATGTATTTTATGTACTTCAGTAGTATAATGAACATCACTATGTAACAGTGCCACATATTTGTCGTCCCCCTTTTCTCCTTTTTATGTACGCATATATATAAATAGCATGGCATCGTCAATGATTTTTGCAAAATTCAAAATTTCCAAAATGTTCATCTCTCAAACCAAAAGCATGATGTTTTTTTAGAGAAAAGGCAGGGCCAAACCCGAGAAAAGGCTCGAACCTAACCCGACTTTGAATTAACGAACCATCAACTGATCAGGATTACAACTAACAACATACAAAGGAAATAAGAACGAAATGAGAAATATAATGGTGCTAGAACAGCTGACAACAATGGTACATGCAACCAAAAGATAGAGAAAATTAGCCTAGCCTAAATCACCGAGGCCAAACGCCTAGAACAACAGCAACACCAGAACCAGGGTGAAAATCAGCAAGCAACACGAGCATCAATTGCCACCTCTTCGCCCACTCCCCTGAAACTTGACAACAAGCCATCCGATCCTACCTCTGAAGAGGACCACAATCCTCTAGCCCTGGCTCGAAGGGCGTCGTACCGTCGGAAGGCGGAGTGCTCACCTTAGAGCCACATGGACAATGCCAACAAAGCTCACGGGCATGAGGGACCAGGGAGCTAACCACAACCGCTAAGGCTCCGGCGAACTCACCGCTAGCCAAGGTCAACCACACATCCAAATGCAAGCTGAAGAATGCCACCACATGACAAAGACTAGCGGAGAAGAACTAGGTCGAAGCACCAGAACTTGCCCCCATCCGCCTCCAACCAAGTAGGAAAGCGCCAACTTGTTGGGGAACGTTGCATGGGAAACAAAAATTTTCCTACGCACACGCAAGATCTATCCATGGTGATGAGCATCTACGAGAGGGAGACTGGATCCACTAGTCGAACGTCTTCGCGATCCAAATCGCCGAGCGTCCCGCGATCCAATCACGATCTAGTACCGAACGGACGACACCTCCGCGTTCAGCACACGTACAGCTCGATGACGATCTCCGCCTTCTTGATCCAGCAAGAGGGAGCGGAGAGGTAGATGAGTTCTCCGGCAGCACGACGGCGCGGCGGCGGTGGTGATGGAACTATTCCAGCAGGGCTTCGCCTAAGCGCTGCTGAAAACTAGAGGAATCCATCTATCGGGAGAGAGGGCTGCACTATGGCCTTTTGGGTTGAAGTGCTTTTGCCCTCTCTCCCTCTAGTATATATAGGACGAAGGGGAGGGAGGCCGGCGCCCCTAGGGCTGCCCCTTTGGTGCGGCCGAAGTGGGGAGGTGGAGGAGTCCAACTCCAATCCTACTAGGAGTAGGATTCCTCCTCCCCCACTTGGAAACCCTTTCCACCTTTGGGTTTTCCCACCCCTAGCCGCATGGGCCTTAGTGGGGGGTTCGGCCAGCCCACCAGGGGCTGGTTTGACTCCTCCCACAGCCCATGAGACCCTTTGGGGCGAAAGGCCCCTCCCGATGGTCCAACGGTACCCTCCCGGCACTCCCGGTACACTACCGAAATGCCCGAAACTTTTTCGGTGACCAAAACGGGACTTCCTATATATCAATCTTTACCTCCGGACCATTCCGGAGCTCCTCGTGACGTCCGGGATCTCATCCGGGCCTCCTTTAAACCTTCGGTCACCACCATACATAACTCTATACTACCGAAACGTCACCGAACCTTAAGTGTGCATACCCTGCAGGTTCAAGAACTATGTAGACATGACCGAGACATCTCTACGGTCAATAACCAATAGAGGGACCTGGATGCCCATATTGGTTCCTACATATTCCACGAAGATCTTCATCGGTTGAACCTCTATGTCAAGGATTCAGTTAATCCCGTATGCTGTTCCCTTTGTTCTTCGGTATGTTACTTGCCCGAGATTTGATCGTCGGTATCTCTATACCTAGTTCAATATCGTTACCGGCAAGTCTCTTTACTCGTTCCGTAATACAAGATCCCATGGCTAACACTTTAGTCACATTGCTTGCAAGGCTTGTTGTGATGTTGTATTACCGAGTGGGCCCTGAGATACCTCTCCGTCACACGGAGTAACAAATCCCAGTCTTGATCCATGCCCACTCAACAGACACCCTCGGAGATACATGTAGAGCATCTTTATAGTCACCAAGTTACGTTGTGACGTTTGATACACACAAGGTATTCCTCCGGTATCAGTGAGTTGCATGATCTCATGGTCATAGGAACAGATACTTGACATGCAGAAAACAATAGCAATAAACTGACACGATCATATGCTACGTTCATAGTTTGGGTCTTGTCCATCACATCATTCTCCTAATGATGTGATCCTGTTATCAAATGACATCTCATGTCTATGGCTAGGAAACCTTGACCATCTTTGATCAACAAGCTAGTCTACTAGAGGCATACTAGGGACACAGTGTTGTCTATGTATCCACACATGTATCAGTGTTTCCAATTAATACAATTATAGCATGGATAATAAACGATTATCATGAACAAGGAAATATAATAATAACTACTTTTATTATTGCCTTTAGGGCATATTTCCAACAGTCTCCCACTTGCACTAGAGTCAATAATCTAGCTCACATCACTATGTGATTTACATTTTACTGAATCTAACACCCATACAGTTCTGGTGTTGATCATGTTTAGCCCTTGGAAGAGGTTTAGTCATTGGATCTGCAACATTCAGATCCGTGTGCACTTTGCAAATATTTATGTCGTTCTCCTTGAGGTAATCGCGGATGGAATTAAAACGTCGCTTTATGTGTCTGGTCCTCTTGTGAAACCTTGGTTCCTTGGCTAGAGCAATGGCACCAGTGTTGTCAGAGAACAGAGTCATTGGGTTTAGTGCACTAGGCACTACTCTAAGATCTGTCATGAACTCCTTCATCCAGACACCTTCCTTCGCAGCCTCCGAGGCAGCGATGTACTCCGCTTCGCATGTAGAATCAGCTACCACGCTTTGCTTGGAACTGCACCAGCTTACCGCACCCCCATTAAGAATAAATACTAATCCGGTTTGAGACTTAGAGTCATCCGGATCAGTGTCAAAGCTTGCATTGACGTAACC
The DNA here is from genome assembly GCA_039707655.1 of Elymus sibiricus. Taxonomy (NCBI): domain Eukaryota; kingdom Viridiplantae; phylum Streptophyta; class Magnoliopsida; order Poales; family Poaceae; genus Elymus; species Elymus sibiricus. Next base: position 443,555,780 of record CM077671.1, read on the forward strand.
CTTTACGATGAGCTCTTGATCACCTCCATAAACGAGAAATATGTCCTTAGTCCTTTTCAGGTACTTCAGGATATTCTTGACCGCCGTCCAGTGTTCCATTCCTGGATCACTTTGAAACCTTCCGCCATACTGATGGCAAGGCTGACATCGGGTCTTGTGCACAACATTGCATACATGATAGAGCCTATAGTTGAAGCATAGGGGACGACACTCATCTTTTCTCTATCTTCTGCAGTCACTGGGCATTGAGTCTTACTCAACTTCACACCTTGCAATACAGGCAAGAACCCCTTCTTGGACTGATCCATTTTGAACTTCTTCAAAACTTTGTCAAGGTATGTGCTCTGTGAAAGTCCTATTAAGCGTCTCGATCTATCTCTATAGATCTTGATGCCTAATATGAAAGCAGCTTCTCCTAGGTCCTTCATTGAAAAACTCTTATTCAAATATTCCTTCACGCTTTCCAATATTTCTATATTGTTTCCAATCAGCAATATGTCATCCACATATAATATTAGAAACGCTATAGAGCTCCCACTCACTTTCTTGTAAATACAAGCTTTTCCGTAAACTTGTATAAACCCGAACGCTTTGATCACCTCATCAAAGCGAAGATTCCAACTCCGAGATGCTTCCACCAGTCCATAAATGGATCGCTGGAGTTTGCAAACTTTGTCAGCATTCTCTGGATCGACAAAACCTTCTGGTTGCATCATATACAACCCTTGCTTAAGGAAACCGTTAAGGAACGCTGTTTTGACATCCATCTGCCAAATTTCATAATCGAAAAAGGCAGCTATTGCTAACATGATTCTGATGGACTTAAGCATCGCTACGGGTGAGAAGGTCTCATCGTAGTCAACTCCTTGAACTTGTGAAAAACCCTTTGCCACAAGTCGAGCTTTATAGACGGTGACATTACCGTCCGCGTCCGTCTTCCTCTTAAAGATCCATTTGTTCTGAATGGCCTTACGCCCATACTTTGTTTTCATACATGGATCCCATCTCGGATTTCATGCCCTCTAACCATTTCTCGGAATCCGGGCCCATCATCGCTTCTCCATAGCTCGTAGGCTCATCGTTGTCCAACAACATGACCTCTAAGACAGGGTTGTCGTACCACTCTGGAGCAGTAGGCGTCCTTGTCGACCTACGAGGTTCGATAGCAACTTGATCCGAAGCTTCATGATCGTCATCATTAACTTCCTCTTCAATCGATGCAGGCTCCACAGAAACATCTTTCTGCGCTGCGCTACTCTCAGGTTGAAGTAAAGGTTCAATAACCTCATCTAGTTCTATCTTCCTCCCACTCAATTCCTTCGAGAGAAACTCTTTCTCAAGAAATGTTCCGTTTTTAGCGACAAACACTTTGCCTTCGGATCTGAGATAGAAGGTATACCCAACTGTCTTTTTTGGGTATCCTATGAAGACGCATTTCTCCGCTTTGGGTTCCAGCTTTTCAGGCTGAAGCTTTTTGACATAAGCATCACATCCCCAAATTTTAAGAAACGACAACTTTGGCTTCTTGCCAAACCACAGTTCATATGGCGTTGTCTCAACGGATTTCGATGGTGCCCTATTTAAAGTGAATGCAGCTATCTCTAATGCATAACCCCAAAACGATAGTGGCAAATCGGCAAGAGACATCATAGATCGCACCATATCCAATAAGGTTCGATTACGACGTTCAGACACACCATTACGCTGTGGTGTTCGAGGCGGTGTCAATTGTGAAACAATTCCACACTGTCTTAAGTGACTGCCAAACTCATAACTCAGATATTCTCCTCGATCAGATCGTAGAAATTTAATCTTCTTGTTACGATGATTCTCAACTTCACTCTGAAATTGCTTGAACTTTTCAAATGTTTCAGACTTGTGTTTCATTAAGTAAATATACCCATATCTACTTAAGTCATCAGTGAAGGTGAGAAAATAACGATATCCACCGCACGCCTCAATGCTCATCGGACCGCACACATCAGTATGTATGATCTCCAACAAGTCATTTGCCCGTTCCATTGTTCCAGAGAACGGGGTTTTAGTCATCTTGTCCATTAGGCATGATTCACATGTGTCAAGTGATTCAAAATCAAGTGACTCCAAAAGTCCATCAGCATGGAGCTTCTTCATGCGTTTTACACCAATATGACCTAAACAGCAGTGCCACAAGAAAGTGGTACTATCATTATCAACTCTACATCTTTTGGCATCAATGTTATGAACATGTGTATCATCACTATCGAGATTCAATAAGAATAAACCCCTCACATTAGGTGCATGACCATAAAATATATTACTCATATAAATAGAACAACCATTATTCTCTGACTTAAATGAGTAACCGTCTCGCAATAAACAAGATCCAGATATATTGTTCATGCTTAACGCGGGCACTAAATAACAATTATTCAGGTTCATCACTAATCCCGATGGTAATCAAAGAGCGAGCGTGCCGACGGCGATCACATCAACCTTGGAACCATTTCCCACGCGCATCATCACTTCGTCCTTTGCCAGCCTCCGTCTATTCCGCACTTCCTGTTTTGAGTTGCAAATGTGAGCAACCGCGGTATCAAATACCCAGGCACTACAACGAGAGTTGGTAAGGTACACATCAATAACATGTATATCATATATACCTTGTTTGTTGTTCACCGTCTTCTTGTCAGCCAAATACTTGGGGCAGTTCCGCTTCCAATGACCAATTCCCTTGCAATGAAAGCACTCAGTTTCTGGCTTGGGTCCAACCTTGGGTTTCTTCAAGGGAGGGGCAACTGCTTTGCCACTCTTCTTGGAGTTACCCTTCTTACCCTTGCCATTCTTCTTGAAACTAGTGGTTTTATTGACCATCAACACTTGATGCTCCTTCTGAATCTCAGACTCAGCGATTTTCAACATCGCAAACAGCTCGGCGACTGACTTGTTCATCCCGTGCATGTTATAGTTCAACACGAAGCTCTTGTAGCTAGGTGGCAATGATTGAAGAACTCTGTCAGTGATCGCCTCTGCTGGAAGGGGCATCCCCAATTCAGCTAGACGTGTGGAATACCCAGACATTTTGAGTATGTGTTCACTGACAGGCCCGTTCTCCTCCATCTTGCAGGCATAGAACTTATCAGAGGTCTCATACCTCTCGATCCGGGCATTCTTCTGAAAGATAAACTTCAACTCTAGGAACATATCATATGCTCCATGACGTTCAAAACGCCTTTGAAGTCCCGGTTCTAAGCCATACAACATTGCACATTGAACCATTGAGTAATCATCAGAACGAGCCTGCCAGGCGTTCACAACGTCTGGAGACTCAACTGGAGCGGGTGGATCACCAAGCGGTGCATCAAGGACATAACCCTTTTGGGAAGCCGTAAGGATAATCCTTAGATTACGGGCCCAGTCCACAAAGTTACTTCCATCATCTTTCAACTTAGCTTTCTCTAGGAACGCATTAAAATTCAGGGGTGCTACTGCGCGAGCCATTGATCTACAATATAAATTTTGCAAAGACAACTTAGACTATTGTTCAAGATAATGAGTTTAGTTAATCATATTACTTAAAAACTCCCACTGAAATTGACATCCCTCTGGTCATTCGAGTGTCACATGATCCAAATTCACCAACTCAAGTCCGATCATCACGTGAGTTGAGGTGGTTTCAATGGTGAACATCTTCATGTTGATCATATCTACTATATGACTCATGTTCGACCTTTCGGTCTCTTGTGTTCCGAGGCCATGTCTGTACATGCTAGGCTCGTCAAGTTTAACCCGAGTGTTCCGCACGTGCAACACTGGCATGCACCCGTTGTATGCGAACGTAGAGTCTATCACACCCGATCATCACGTGGTGTCTCGAAACGACGAACTTTCGCAACGGTGCACACTCGGGGAGAACACAATTTTATCTTGAAATTTAAGTGAGGGATCACCTTATAATGCTACCGTCGTCCTAAGCAAAATAAGATGCATAAAAGGATTAACATCACATGCAAATCATAAGTGACATGATATGGCCATGAACTTGTGCTTTTGATCTCCATCTCCAAAGCACCGGCATGATCTCCATCGTCACCGGCATGACACCATGATCTCCATCAATGTGTCGCCATGAAGTTGTCACGCCAACTGTTGCTTCTATGACTATTGCTAACTCATAGCGATAAAGTAAAGCAAAACGGCGAAAATAATTAAAGACAACCCTATGGCTCCTGCCGGTTGTCGTACTCATCGACATGCAAGTCGTGATATTCTATACAATACATCATCATCTCATACATCACATATATCTCATCATGTAATTGGCCATATCACATCACAACATACCCTGCAAAAACAAGTTAGACGTCCTCTAATTGTTGTTGCATGTTTTACGTGCCTGCTACGGGTATCTAGCAAGAACAATTCTTACCGACGCAAAAACCACAACGGTGATACGCAAATTACTATTCAACCTTCTGAAGGACCGCCTTTGTCGAATCCGATACAACTAAAGTGGGAGAAACAGACACCCGCCAGCCATCTTTATGCAACGAAGTTACATGTCAGTTGATGGAACCGGTCTCTTGTAAGCGTACGAGTAATGTTGGTCCGTGCTGCTTCATCCCACAATACCGCCGAATCAAGAAAAGACCAAGGGAGGAAGCAATCTAAATATCAACGCCCACAAACTCCATTGTGTTCTACTCGTGATCTCATCTACACATAGACCTAGCTCATGATGCCACTGTTAGGGAACGTTGCATGGGAAACAAAAAAATTCCTACGCACACGCAAGATCTATCCATGGTGATGAGCATCTACGAGAGGGAGAGTGGATCTACATACCCTTGTAGATCGCTAAGCGGGAAGCGTTAAGAAACGCGGTTGATGTAGTCGAACGTCTTCGCGATCCAAATCGCCGAGCGTCCCGCGATCGAATCATGATCTAGTAACGAACGGACGGCACCTCCGCGTTCAGCACACGTACAGCTCGATGACGATCTCCGCCTTCTTGATCCAGCAAGAGGGAGCGGAGAGGTAGATGAGTTCTCCGGCAGCGCGACGGCGCGGCGGTGGTGGTGGTGGAACTATTCCAGCAGGGCTTCGCCTAAGCGCTGCTGAAAACTAGAGAAATCAATCTATCGGGAGAGAGGGCTGCACTATGGCCTTTTGGGTTGAAGTGCTTTTGCCCTCTCTCCCTCTAGTATATATAGGAGGAAGGGGAGGGAGGCCGGCGCCCCTAGGGCTGCCCCTTTGGTGCGGCCGAAGTGGGGAGGTGGAGGAGTCCAACTCCAATCCTACTAGGAGTAGGATTCCTCCTCCCCCACTTGGAAACCCTTTCCACCTTTGGGTTTTCCCACCCCTAGACGCATGGGCCTTAGTGGGGGGTTCGGCCAGCCCACCAGGGGCTGGTTTGACTCCTCCCACAGCCCATGAGACCCTTTGGGGCGAAAGGCCCCTCCCGATGGTCCCCCGGTACCCTCCTGGCACTCCCGGTACACTACCGAAATGCCCGAAACTTTTCCGGTGACCAAAACGGGACTTCCTATATATCAATCTTTACCTCCAGACCATTCCGGAGCTCCTCGTGATGTCCAGGATCTCATCCGGGACTCCTAACAACCTTCGGTCACCACCATACATAACTCTATACTACCGAAACGTCACCGAACCTTAAGTGTGCAGACCCTGCGGGTTCGAGAACTATGTAGACATGACCGAGACATCTCTACGGTCAATAACCAATAGCGGGACCTGGATGCCCATATTGGTTCCTACATATTCCACGAAGATCTTTATCGGTTGAACCTCTATGTCAAGGATTCAGTTAATCCCGTATGCTGTTCCCTTTGTTCTTCGGTATGTTACTTGCCCGAGATTCGATCGTCGGTATCTCTATACCTAGTTCAATCTCATTACCGGCAAGTCTCTTTACTCGTTCCGTAATACAAGATCCCGTGGCTAACACTTTAGTCACATTGCTTGCAAGGCTTGTTGTGATGTTGTATTACCCAGTGGGCCTTGAGATACCTCTCTGTCACACGGAGTAACAAATCCCAGTCTTGATCCATGCCCACTCAACAGACACCCTCGGAGATACCTGTAGAGCATCTTTATAGTCACCCAGTTACGTTGTGACGTTTGATACACACAAGGTATTCCTCCGGTGTCAGTGAGTTACATGATCTCATGGTCATAGGAACAGATACTTGACATGCAGAAAATAATAGCAATAAACTGACACGATCATATGCTACGTTCATAGTTTGGGTCTTGTCCATCACATCATTCTCCAAATGATGTGATCCTGTTATCAAATGACATCTCATGTCTATGGCTCGGAAACCTTGACCATCTTTGTTCAACAAGCTAGTCTACTAGAGGCTTACTAGGGACACAGTGTTGTCTATGTATCCACACATGTATCAGTGTTTTTAATTAATATAATTATAGCATGGATAATAAACGATTATCATGAACAAGGAAATATAATAATAACTACTTTTATTATTGCCTCTAGGGCATATTTCCAACACAACTTTGCTTTTGCGTTCCCTTGATGACGCCTTCAGCTGCATGTCGCTGCCGTCCACAAGGGGAAGCAGAGCTTTTGCCCAAAGCAAGAGGCCTTCGAGGAGGGAGCCGACGCCATGCCAACGACATTGTCTATGATGTGGTCTCCACCGATGACCAAGGGTTTCCCCGCCCCTTCCCCTGCTACTCGGCCACAGATCTGACCAGGGGCACAAACCACGTGAGAAGGATCACGGTCTTCGTTGAAAGTAGGCACACCGAGCATCGAGGAGCCCCATCCCACTGTAGCAGACATCCGTCGCAACCTCTCCGCTCACACAACCGAAGTCACGACGCAACACCCATGCTTGTTTCTCGTCGAAGAGTTGACGTCGTCCACTCTGCGTGGTGCCGCCGCCCCGACATCCACCCACCGTGCACATCCCATCAAAGACCAAGGGATGGCACACGACGCAACCACCATGTAATCAAACATTTTTTGGTTTTTAACATAGTGCAACACAGATGCCCACATACACTCGCCCCTGTGAACACTACATGCACACTCTACTCCTACCTATGAGATACTGAGCCGGCACAACATCTTAAGATTGACGAAGTCACCATGAGCGCCTTTGTAATCGAGAGTAACGTCTCCTCCCAATAAACGAGCATTGCCGGAAAGGGGAAAATGCAAGAACCAGTGTCACATGGTGGGCTGATTTCATCATAAGGAACCTAACCATCTTAGCTGTGCTCAAGGTTGTTGATAGTTCGTATTGGTCCTTCTCTTCTCACTTCAAGATTTATTTAAAGTGATTGGTTGAGGTCACATATTTCAAAATAATGAAGTTTTAAGCAAACTTTGCGTTTTGACAAGTCACACCTTTGCGGAGGCTTCCCTGATATATACTTTATTTCTTTTATCATTATAATGGATTAGAAGGAAGAACAGTGGGCTATCCAAGTCGGACGTTCCTTGATAAATAAAAGGGCAGTGATACGCGCCGGTGGAACGGCCGAAATTTGGGCCGGTCCCAGGGTAACCACCCGATTAGTGCGTCTATGACCGCCCGATTAGCCAGCTGGCCCACGCCTCACGTCGTCTTCGTCTTCCACCATCACGAGATCCCCCAAAATCTCCATCTCTGCGAGTAGTTTCCCGCACAGCCGTCTGCCCCCGCCGGCTGTAGACCTCGCAACAGGTCACGCCTCGCCCCCCCCCCCCTCCCCCCGCAGCAGATCGCAGTTGGTCACTTCCCGCCTCGTCGCCGGTCGTCGCCCAGCTCCAGCAGGACGCCGTCGCTCCTCGTAGCAAAATCAACGCAAAATACGGCCCGCGGCTCAAACGTTGCACGGTTGCAGCACCTAGCCTCGTCGTCGCCGTAGCACGTCCGTCGTGGCACCACCGTGTTGCCGGCGCAGCTCTCGTCGTCGTGCGCTCGTACCATCAGTCTTCCCCCGGTTGAAGCTTTTTTCACATGTGGAAGCTTTTCCGTCATTTGTCACTTGAAGCATTTCCTCTCGCCGGTTGAAGCTTTTACATCGCCGCTTGAAGCATTTTCCACCATTGAAGCTTGTTTTCGTGGTGGAAGATTTCCTCATGCCACTTTGAAGCTTTTCCTCTAGCCGGATGAAGCTTTTTCACAGTCGGTTGAAGCTTTTTCAACAAACAGTTGAAGCATTTTCTTCCGGGTGGAATCTTTTTTTCCCATGCTGGCTTGAAGCTTTTTTCACAGCCGATACTTGACTAGTTCCGGCAAAAATCGATGCTGAATGTAGCAAAAAAAGTAGCTGGATGCAGCTTCGGCAGCCAGTTCCCCAACACGTAGTCTTTCCATGTATCATTTTTTTTCCCACGGTTCCAGCACACCGCATATATGGTTGCAGCACGGCCAGTTGCCGGTTGTAGCATCGCGACGTTGTGGCCGTAGCAGTGCACGACGCCGGCCGCGGAACTGCCTCGCCATGGGTGTAACACGCACCAAACCCATGCCGGCGACGGGGCCGTGGTTGCAACACTAGCATCTGGATCTAGGATGGGAGGGGCAAGGGGGTTGGCTGAGCGGCCATGGCCGACACTAGTAGCAGTTGCCGGTGTTGAATCTCATGGAGGGGATTTCTCTCGCTGGAGAAAGAGAGAGAGATGGAGGAGGTGAGAGTGACAGGAGGAAGAGGACAAAGGGAGGGAGGTGGAAGAAGAAGATAAGATACAGGAAAAAAAAAACGCACGTGGTGGAAGCAGCGAGCCCGGGGCGCGTGCGATGCGTGGTGGAAGCAGCGAGCCCGGGGCGCGTGCGTGCGGCCGGCCCAAGTTTCTGCCGGCGCGCCGTCTACAAACGTTTACCTAAATAAAAGCAACACAATTATAGAGACGGAAACGCAACACAAGCATACAAACACATGAGATAGACTAGCAGTTAAAAAAAATAAGACTAGCAGATCTCTAGCTTAATAATCCCATCAAGTGTCAATTCCCGGCCAAGAATACTACGGAAACATTCAGCTTTGAGCAACTACCAGACTAAGACTGTCCCAAGAACTAAGCTTCGTCTAGATGCACGCTAACACTTGCATGGCAACTGTGAGGGAATTCGACGAGTAATGTAGTTCCCTCAAAAGCACAATGCCCTTCTAGCCACCCCAAGGCTTTCATATATCAGCACGATAGTACACAGGAGTTAGTACTCGTACTAGCTACTCCCTCCGATCCAAATTAAATTTGTAGGGAGTACTATTTTTTTTTCGAGGAAAGGAGCACAGCTCCTCAATTTCATTTCTGAAATCAGATTACATGGTCCAACATGATCATACCCTGACCATCCTCGTACGACAGGATTGTGACAGCCATAAAACTAAAGAGCAAGAACCAAAACAATGCAGCTACCAGGTAATATCATTTCCATTCCACCTCACACAGGCGAAATATCAGCGCAGGGCACACACTCCAAACTCCCCTAAGAAAATCTTACATACATTAAAATAGAAACCTACAGGCTCAAACAACCAAAGTGCCAACCAAGAGTTAAGTTTCTTCGGTTGGCATCTGCTCGAAGTGATTAGCAACTGCATCAGCGGTCAGCGCGCATCCCTGTGCCTGCCCGTCTAGAATTTCATATTTAGTACGTCTTGGATTTCTGCATGGAAGAAATGGTTGTTGCCACACTGTCAGATGCTTCCTTCGACGGTTAAGTTGGTTCTGAAATTAAGAAGCAGTGCCAAGGATTGATTGACTCGTACCAAGATCGTGAGCCACCTATACCAAGACGAGAATCCACCATCTTGAGTTGCTGGTTGACTTCTTCCTGCTTGATCGCGATGCTCATCACAGCCGAGAGGTCTTTGTCATCGTTGCCATCGTTGCCATCATAGAATAAAATAGCCCGCGAAATAGCCGCGATAGCTGCGCTATAGCTGCCCAGGAGCCTCGCCGCTACGCTATGGCCGCTGCCGCGAAATCATTCACATATCCCTCTAAATGGTTCAAAAAGAAGCAAAACCCTCTAGAAATCATCTCTCCCGCCAAAACAATTTCCGCTATTTGCCGCAATTGCCCGCTATGGCGGCCGCTATAGCTGCTGGGAGAGCCTGCCGCGAAATCGTTTCTCCCGCGATTTTAATCTATGAGAAGCATCCTCTTTCCTTTGCATTGGCCACTATATCCTGCCAGATTGTCCTTTTTTTTGACAGCGTAGCCGCATTGCCGAGAATCCATTCCAGAAGCAATGCCTGCAAAAGAAGATAGCAAGAGAAGTGCACATAAGTGAAGTAGCAGCAACATCATATATGACCTAAATTGTCCTATGACTCCTATGTGACTGAGCTGAAGAAGTCCTCTCAACCAACCAGGCGACCAATTGTTCACTCACTTGGCCCGTGTTAGTGCCACATTGGTACGTCTCTTATCGCGGAGGAACCCAAGCTTTCCATTGGTGTTGGCTCGCACGGCGGAGAAGATGATGACATCCGCCTCGGCACCTTGGAACCCATCCACGGTCCCGATCTTCATGGATAAACCCCCATAGTTCTCGTGCTCCAAAGCAAGGCTCTCCTGGATGGCGCGGACTTGGGCCTTGTACGGCGATACCATGCCCACGCTGAGCTTGCTTCTTGTGTCAGCTGACGACTCTGTAGTGTATACATGTCCAAACAAACTAATTAACTGATGACAAGCAAAGGAAAAGGAATCATGTTTTTTCTAGCATACAAAAGGAATCATGTTTGACGAATCTACTGCTGCTGCTGATGTAGCTAGCGTGCAGGGCACCTTGGAACAATCTCTGCACAATGCGGGTCACTGCGGCGACCTCAACAGCATTGCTCCGGCTCACGTCGTGCTTGCCCGGGCTTTCCATCCAACCTTGGATGTTGATGAAGGAGTAGGGGCCGTACATTGGGCCAGCCAGGAGCTTCCTCTCATAGTCTCTGTGAAGGACGTTGGGGCCATCTGTCACCTTGCCATCGTATGAACTTGAGATGGGGAACTTGCAAATTTCCGGGTGCATCCTGTACTGAACATCAAGGAGGTGCTTAGGGTGTCCCAGCAAACTAAGCCTCTCGAACAGACTTCTACCGAAGTCGGCCTCGGCGCTGAGCTGCAGCAGTCAAAGTGTGAGTGTGACCATGTTTTGAGCTGATACACCAGGATTGACTGACCGCCAGAAGAAAAGGGATAACATTACCTTGCTTTTGACAAGCGCTGGTAGCTGGCATTCATCACCGATGAGAACCGCACGGTGGATACCAAGTTGTAGAGGTATCAGCGACTCACACTCCTTGAGCTGCGCCGCCTCGTCGACAACAAGGAGCTCAAACGGCTGGATATCACGGACACGGTGCAGATTGAATGAACTAGCAGCAGTGCAAAATATGATCGTGGCGTGGTTCAGTATGTACTCTTCCATTTTGCTTGAATCGCTTGGAAGCAAATCAAAGTGATCAGGCAAGTGTTTTAGCTTGTTAAAACACAAGGCTCTTGCTTCCTGGAACTCTGGCCACCCCCCATTTTTGAAGAAGAGTTTCCGCAGCGGCCGCTCTGGTTCGGACCGGAAGAGTTTCCCGAAATCTTCGAGTGAGCGCAGGGTCTCATCCAGGAAACGAAATCTCCTACCTGGTAGAGGGAGATCTTGGCAGAGAGTCTCGAAGCAGCGGCGCAGTGCTTCCTCGTGACATTCATAATTGTCAATGAAGAATTTCTTGAATGTCATCTTCCTCCTCCTCTCCAGTTCAGCATTTCCCACCCCTTGCCGCCTCAAAATATCACCCGTACGCTCCGATCGAACATCCTTAAGATATGAAGAATGCATAGCCAACGGCTTCGCGCATGTGGTCCACACAGTGTCTCCAGCTCGCCGCCACATTCACGAGTCGGTACACATGCCGCTCCAAGAAGATCTTTGCGAGGTTTTCATCCACGTTCATTCGATCTTCTTTGCCGAACAACACGACATTGCCCGGGGAGAAGGGTTTTCCACTGCCACCATAGGACTCATCCTCGAGAAGACGGAGGACACGGGAGGCAACCTCCACCACTGCATTGTTGGTCGGAGCGCAAACCAATGTCCTGCGCTCTTCCCTCAGCATGGACCACAAGAGAGATACGATGGCCTTGGTTTTCCCTGTCCCAGGTGGTCCCCAGATAAGGCGCACCCAGCAACTACCTTGATCCATTGCTGAAACACAATCAAGTACCGCCTTCTGCTGTGAGGTGTTGAGCTTGAATATTTCAAGGCCATCCAGCGCATTATCTGATACTAACCATGAAGGTACTTCTGGTAACAATGAATTGTGATCCTGGCCGACCTGCCATCAGAAAAATAGGAGACATACACATTACCATCGTGACATGATATATATTCAGCTCAAACCATGCATAACCTTCACAACATATTGATACAATAGACACATACCTTTGGGGCATACTCTGCAATCCTCTCAACGAGGCTACGGTCCCAACGGCGAGGCATGCCGGCTTCCAGGTCCAGTGCATCATGTATACGATTGTTGGTCTTCACATTGATAAGAAAAAACGCAAAAAGAGGCAATGCGAACACTTCTTTTTGACCTTGTCGTTTGACAGGTAGTTTACCCGACAGCAGCCTTATTGATATTGTTGTTCCATTGTCTACCACTTGGGGGGGAGGTGTTGGTGCATTTTTCTTTTCTTTTTCGAAAATGGGGTGTGCCCAGGCCTCTGAATCAATTGATGTTCCATTTTTCTTGAGAAGAGATGGCATGGCTATGTCTTGGGAAGAGGTGACAGTATTGTCTATATCTTTAGAAGAGCCGGTGGTGGTGTCTTCTTCATCCTTGCTTTCACTTTTACTATCCGTTGGAGGCACTACCGCTATGACAAATTTCCGACTTGTGAGCACCAATATATCCTCACCTTTCGGAACGTAACAACCAGCTGACCGAGGTTCCTTGAACGAGATACGGAATTTGAATTCTGAACTGCCTTCCTGTTGGATCCGGATCACTTGGGCCACCGGCGCGTGCCGGATGCCCAGCAGCGCGGAGCAGAGATCCGCACGAGCTTCTTCCAATAGTGGCGCCATGAATGATCCCATGTAACCCTCTAGTGAAGTGAAAGTTGTTGGTATGACCTTAACCTGAATGAAACGAAGCAAACACATATATAGAGGTGAGCAGCAACTTTTGTCAGGTTTCTGTAGGAGCATTTTTTTCTTTCGAAAAGAGGGTTGAAACCCACGGCCTCTGCGTCGTCGATCGACGCACACAGCCATCAATTAATCAATTATTGCAATGTTTACACGGTGTAGCACAAGTTTAGGGAACATAAAAAAAGCCAGACAGGGCAACGAATGAGAAAGAACACCGATACAACAATAAGAGATATGAAGCCTCATGCAACACAAATCCTATCAGCACGCTGCCACCCATAGAGCCATGTCCAATAACGGCAGCGCAGCTAGCTAGATCGATGCCCCCAAATCCCTGTATAGGAATGTGAACGCATTGATGATGAATTTCCGGAAATCGCCCCAAATCCCATACATATGAACCCTAGATTGATTTCAAAAGCCTGCTCTCTACGGCTGATCTAAGAATATGTGTACTTCATCCAGAAGAAGCAAGCTATGCTTGGCCTTGACAAGTAGTACAAAGCGTCAACATCTATATGATTAATGGGAAGCAAGAAAAACGAGCTAATATAAGCTGAAGGAGAAAACGAATAACAGGAAAAGACTCGCCTCGTTCTTGAAGAAATCATCGTTGAGCAGATCTTGCAGTTTCCATGAGAAAGTCGGCTTCGGCGGCCCCTTGTACCTGTTCGACGTACTGGACATGCCCATCGCCGGACTGGAAATGCTCATCCATGGATCCGCTTTCCCCAGCCGTCCAATCCCCCGGACTCCGCCGGACAAGGAAGCCTCCCTTGGCAAACGCCCGGTGGCGGCTCTGCTCAACGCGGCGAGGCGTGAAGGAATCAGATGGCGCATCCGCATAGCCGCAGCCATGCTTTAGACAGGAGTGAAGCTTCCCTAGGCTGGAATGGAGCGGAACTGCCTAGGCGGCATGCTGTGTAGCAGGAGGGTGGAAAAAGGGCTGTCTGCGTTTTGGGACACTTCCCGTAGCAGCACGTCCCCTTGTCTTCCGATGTGGGCTCTGTCCCTGGTCTTCCGACGATGTGGGCTCTGTCCGTCCCCTGGTTTTCTAATTCGGCCTGATTTAGGTCCACGGCCCCCTTGTTGGTTCAACGGAGAAGTGAAATGAAATCCACTCAAAAATAAGGAAAAGTGAGCTGAAAGAAACTCTAATTGGAATTCTTCTTTGGCCATTGCTAGACGAGCAATGCTACAGACACGGGCTATGTTTTACGGGGATTCACGGAATGTCCTAGCTGGAATCTTTTGATTGGATAAAGATTAGGGTGAGGGGCCCACCCCCACTGAAAATCAGGGGGGAGAAGACTAGTTAGGGAAAGAGTCCGTGACAGGCCCGTAAAACCCCGTGCGTTTAGAATTATCGTTGCTAGACACTGGTCGATCGGCGCCAGCCTCTGACGGTCGCATCCCGACGGTGCGATGTGACTTCTCCTAGCCGTCAAATCCGTCTCCCCGTTTTATCCCCATACACCCATTTCGTTTTCCCCCAAAAAATTGCAGCAACGCACATGGGAAGGCGACCACGCGCACGGACAGTTGCCGCCATGGACACGCGCGTGTGCGACCGACCCCGAAGCACCGCATCACCACCGGCTTGTCGTCTCTCGAAGCAAACAATCATTGCCGGTTTGGTCGCCGTTGCAGCATCACACGACACGGTTCCAACTCATCATCGTCGCCATTTTTGCGACGAGAGGACCCGTGACATCTGAGTGTAGTTGACAAAATGTGGAGAAGTCCTTCTATTCTGTAGTCTTAAGTACCGATCACGCTAAAGTAAAGTGATTTATTCAGGAGTATATATATAGCTTCGTGCAAACGACATGCAATGCTTGCAATGAAAGCACCAATAACATCTCTGTTCACTCAATCGGCGATGTCTTTATGCCTAGCCAAGTCGTATCCAAAACATGTCTCTTATTGACGAAACTCCCCTATTCAATCTCGTAAAAAAAACACTTCTATCAAAAACATTTCTCATGGGAAGCTGAGGATGGAGAAAGTTTTGCCTCCTTTGGCATTTGTTTGCTTCTTTTGAGTAACTAGCAAAGTGGCACGCCCAAATGTGCGGGCTAGTACTAACAAAGTTTTATTAACAAATGAAGAAATGCATGCCAATTTTATAGGTGGTTGTTAACATGATTTTAGCTTTAGATGGAAGGAATTCCCCTCCGTGCTAATGGAAGTATCAGATTTAGACGGTCTTTATTATGCTTAGGGAGTGAATCAGTCCAGCCCATGTGTTAGAGATATTTTTCCTCACTGCATTGACGGTATCCATAGGGTTGTCATGGTTAGTAATTCAACATCTTTGAGTTACATGAATTAGAAATCTTGACAAATAAAAAATATGATATTCCAAACCTATGGTCTAAAATGACTATTATATTTTCTTTAAGTGTCCAAGGTATGCATTTTATTCCTTATTTTTTTCAAGTTAGCCGTTGGAGGCTTCCAACAATATAGCCTTTGCCATAAAGAATATCCCCACTTCAGATAGTAGTAAATGAATTAAAAATAGCATATATGCAAAATTTAGTCTCATGTAATTTACTTCAATTTGGCAAGCGAATAGTTTTCGATTAAAGTGTTGCTCGTGTTCCTTTCTTTAGTTAATGGATCCTGCATGAATGATTTTTTGGCCATTGGAAGTTTGTGGCCATCCCAGATTACTATGTGACTATTTTTAACAGTCAAAAAAGATCACTCAATTGAATGTTTTAGTTATCATGTGACACTAAATAAAGAAAAAGTGGGCATGCATGTTCCCTCCTACTCTCATATCGATATATAATTTATAGTAAATCATATCTGGAACATTTAGATGATGATTCTAACGTAAAAATTCAACTCAAGGCAACATTTCACACAATGATCAACCATACAGAAATGAGAAATCATATATTATTAGGTATATATTAATTACCTAATTATGTTATTGAACGAAATGAAAATTTATTTATGAGTTACTATAGCAATATTGGAAGTTGAGATCCGTAACTGTAATAAACACACTACTAAATAGAACTTATTTATGATATGGAGTGAGTACTAACCAATATTGTACATAAGGAGTTAGTATCACAGAAGGACATGAAAATACTTCTATGGTTATATATCTGCGTAATTTTACAATATTAAATTCACAGAGTGTAACAGCCCGGAACCGACGCTCCAGAAGATTCTTGTTTTATTCCGTTGTCGTCGTGTGATTCGCTTGTCTGTCGCATTCATCATCGCATCATTCGCATCATCCGCATTGCATCGGCACTCCGTTGCCGTCATGTTTTCAAAACTTGCATCCGCTAGTAGTTGCCGGTTCTCCCCGTTGACCGTTTCGAGACCAACCACACACACACGTGCCGGCGGCACCGATAAAATATTGTTTTCAAAACTGCGTGTAAAATGTTCTCAGATTGGGTTGAAAGTTGGCGTGCGGTCTTGTTGTATTGTAGGTCGACCGCCTGCCAAATTTCGTCGCAATCGGAGGTCGTTTGATACCCCAATGGTCAACCGTAGCAGGGCCGTCATCGGTTAAATATTACGCGTTTCGGAGTTTTAAAACTTTGTCACGGGCTGCCACATTCCCTCTCATCCCAGCTAGCCCAACTACACAGCCCAACCAGCCCAACCTAGCCCACCTAACCTATCCCCGCGACCGGAGCCGTCCGATCCCGATCGGAGGGCTCAAAAAGCCCCAAACCCCTCTCCTAACCCCCCTGCCTATAAATAGACAGCCAACCTACCATTTTGGGACAAAACCCTAGCCTCTAGCCTTCCCTAACCTCGAGCCGCCGCCCCCACCTCAATTTCCGTGCCGGCCAGCCACCTCCAGCCACTAGGCGCCGCCGCCACGCCCCTGTGGCCAACCCGGGGCTGCCACGTCGCCACCTGAGCCGCCCTCCACCAACCAGCGCCCGCCACCTGGCCTCCAGCGCCCTCCAGCCGGCTCCCCACCACGCCGAGGCCCGCCAAGCCCGCACGGGGCCCGCCCGAGCCGCACCGGGCCCGAGCAGGATCACCGCGCCGCCCGCCGGCCGGAGCGCGCCACCACCGCCCGCGCGCTCCCTTCGCCGGAGCCCCGCCGCCCAGCCGTCGCGCTGCCTCACCGGTCGACCCCGCCGTCCGCAACCCGCACCTCCCCGTGCAGCCGCCTCGCTCTGCCATGTCCGCCCCGTGCAGCTCGTCGTGCCGCCCCAAGACGCCGCCCCGCCGCCGGTAGTCGACGGCCCGGACCGGATCTGGCCGCCGGAGGCCCGATCCGCCATCGCCCTGCCGCGTTTCGCCTCGCCTCCGGCCGCCCGACGCCTGGCAACTGCCGCCGCCGCCACTTCCCTCGATCCCGATCAGGGCCGGGAGGAGCAGGACGACGGGCGTTGCCCTTGCCTGCGTGGGCCAAGCCCAGCTAGCCGCGCCGCCGGCCCAGCACCGCCTCCCCCCTCGGTCCGCTTCAGATCCGGCCCAAGGCCATCTAGTGAGCCTCCCACTATGCCTCGCCCGTGGGCGCTATTTAATATCCTGCGCTCTTTGTCCGGTTTCAACCCGTTAGCGTATTCGGCCCACCTGGGTTTTTTTTCATGTCCAGCAAATTTGTCTAATTAACCAGTGCATTCATAATTACAAAAAGCATCATTTTGCATCACTCATAAATAAATAACCGTGCATCGTATGTAAAAATTATAGATATGTAAAATGTGTAGCATTGTTATACGCCTTTTTTATTCATGCTAAAAATAATTGATGCGTTGGTTGCATTTATTTTGCATACATAGCTTGCTAAAACGGTTTATGCCATAAACTTGCATAATTAATTGTGACATATTTTTCTACATGAACCCACATATTATATATGATTTTGGGGTAGAAAAATCCATAGAATTTAACTGTGCAGTTAGTTTTTTCATTTGAGCATTTTTGTGTGCACGTTATTTTGCTAGGATGCCCTTTTTTTTGTGAATTAATCCATGCATGATATGAAATAATTTTTAACATGAGGTATGCCCTTGGACATGTGTGCTAGGCCCTGGTCATTTTGGTTGCTATAGAAATCCATGTTTAGGTGTTATTTTCTTGTTGCCAACATGCCATAAAAATGTGCTGTTTTGAGGGTCCAAAATATTCCAAGTCTGAAGAATTGTTATTTTGTCGCCATGTTGTCATGTGATTTGCTATTAATCTATGAGTCTTTTGTGGTTGCCATCAAGGAGTCTTTTGTTAAGCATGTTGTTGCCTATCATGTTGTATCAATAGTTTGCATGAATATGGTTAGCATCATAATTAATTCTATTGTTCAATATGTCAATCAGTTAAAAACTGCTGCACATGTCTACTCTAATTTTCACTAAGTCTGAGAATCTGTTTTTTTCATAGTGCCATGTTGTGCTGATGCTAGCCACGTTTCTATGCATAATTAGACCTTGCCACCATGATATGAATTGTAGTGCATCATGTCTACTACCATGCTGTTAAGTTTCATGCCAATATATGACCTGTAGCATATAGTTTTACTGCTGTCAATATGCCTCCATGAAAATCTGCTATGCTAAAAACTGTTATTTTCACCAAGTCATAATCTGATATATTTTGTTGCCATGTTGTGAGCTTCTTACCATGTGATTCATGACTCTTTTGAGTATGATATGTGAAGATGAAATGAAGTGTGTGTTATATGCTACTGCCCCATGCTCAGTTTGTGCATTTTAGAATCTTGTAACTTGTTGTTTTCATGCGTGCAATAAGCCATGTTGCTGTTTTGGACAGATTTGAACTAAAACTTGTGTTGCTTGCTATTGTTGAACCGTAGCTCCGTTTTGAACATGTTTCACATGAAACTTGACTAGAATCTCATGTTGTTTCACAATATCTTGTTGCATCTATGATTTGACATGTTTATGATTGATGTTTGCATGCATTTTGCATTCATGGCATATTATCTTGTGATGGTCATATCTTTTAGACCGTAGCTCCGTTTCAAATGTTCTATATATGTAAATCGACTAGAATGACGAGTAGAATCTCATTGTGCATTTTATTTCTTGTTTAATAAATATAAAATATGATTAGTTCAGATCTGGACCAATTTCGAAATTAACATATGGGGTCGTTTCGGAAATGCTATATGTTGTTTCCGGTCTCATTTAAGATGCCTAGATAGTGTAGTTTCATTATGCTTCACCTCTTGCCATGTTTAACAATATTTAATATTGTCATGTACCTAACGATAGTGAACTAAATAATTCGAATGTGGAGTTTCGTCAATATGCAACACGTTGCATATTGAGCTTCACTTAATGTGTAGTATTGTTTGTTGTGATTGCCATGCCTTGCATATTTAAATGGACATGCATCATATTCGATTGCGCATCATGTCATGCATATGTTGTGGTGTTCTCGTGTGTTGATTGTTTGTTCCGGATTGCTTCTTCTCGATAGAGTTCCGAAAGTGTTCGGAGTGTGAGGATTCGTTCGTCTACTTCACGGATCGTCTTCTTCATGGAGTCATTCTTCTTTCAAGCGGGATCTCAGGCAAGATGATCATTTTCCTGGATACCATTACTATCATTGCCATGCTAGATGTCTCGTTCTATCGCTGTCTCGCTACCTACCACTTGTATGTCAAGCCTCCCAAATTGCCATGATAAGCCTCTAACCCCTCCACAACCCAGCAAACCATTGTTTGGCTATGTTACCGCTTGCTCAGCCCTTCTTATAGCGTTGCTAGTTGCAAGTGCTGTCGTGGGAACGAGCCTGACAGTAGAGGTTTGGGGTACGTAAGGAGAGGGCAGAGTCCTAGCTACGGCGAGATTGTACACACGGATGTATGAGTTCAGTCCCCTCTCGTGGAGGTAACAGCCCTACGTCTCAGTGCTCGGGAGCTTCTGTCGTGTGGAATGTATGAGTTATAGGGGGTGCGAACCCTTGTGCCAGAGGGGAGGGGTGGCTTATATAGAGTGCGCTGCCCCTCATGAATACCCGGCAACCAAGGGTTCGATCGTGGTAATAAAGGTGAACATTACTGATAACGTATGTAATAAATGCTACTTATGGTGTCTAGTCGAACGCCAGTCCGTTGGCCTCCCTGGAGTGGCTTCTGGTCTTCTGCGGTCGACTGACTTCTGGTTCTTCCGAGTGAAAGGTGGCTGTCGAATGGAGAGAGAAATCTCCGAGTGGATACTCTGTTGAGTGACTCATGTGCCATGGTGATTTCAGTCGGAGTCTTCCTTGTAATCCGGTGATCTTTATGTTCTCCAATGTAGTGTCCTTAGGTAGGGTACGTAGGTCAGGCCTGTGACCCTACCCTAGGTACATATCCCCATCATTAGCCCCCGAATGGATCGGGGTTCGAGTGAAAAGGGATCGATGCAGGTTCTGATAAGATACAAAAATTCCGAGTGCATTTTAGGGCTTCACAGAAGTCTGCATCGATTGGAATCTTTGTCATTCACCCTGATCGATTCTGTCTTGAAATGCGCTCGAGTGAACTTGAGCACAGACTCAGGTCCGAGTGATCAGCAGGACCTCTTGATGCGACGGGTCGCTTCGTCAGGCCCGGATTTTACGGGATTCGAAAATTTGGAAAGCACGCGCCGCGCGAAGATGACGCAACGACTGGGGCAAGTGGGGGTATGACGCCTCGATTTTTGCGCCGCCCTTAACGCCACGTACTGCGCTTCCTCTAAAATCGGGATACACAGAGATCTGGCGGGCCCGCAGGTCAGCGACCCACTCGGGCAGTTATAAGACGGGACGACGCAAGGGTTGGTACAGTGTTCCTCCTCCATTCCCCTCTTTTCCTCCGCCTCCTCTCCTCCACGCGCGCCGCTCGGCTCCGCCTCGACGACCGCCGCCGCGATGACGAAGGGGAAGACGGAGAAGCTCGAGCGCGCCAAGAAGGGAGCCAAGGCGAAGAAACCGTCGGGCGCCCGGTCCATGGCGCTGCCGGGGTGGATCCAAGGAGATTTCATTCGGTCGAGCGTCACGGCGGTGGACGTCCAGAACCTCGTCGCCGACGGGCTGATTGCTGACAGGTCGTGGAGGCTGTCGGAGGGAGAGACCGAGCCGGAGCCGCGCGAAGGCGAGCGAGTCTTCCTCCTCACCCACGTCGAGCGAGGTTTTTCTCTGCCTCCCCATCCATTCATCCGTGGGTTCTTGAATTTCTTCGGCGCTCAACTTCACCATTTCCCTCCGAATGCCATTGCGTATCTTGCTGCGTTCATAACATTGTGTGAATGCTGCTTGGGTTGTTCCCCTCACTGGGGTTTGTTCAAACACATCTTCACCATTCGGTCTCAGTCAGTCAAAAAGGCCAACCCCAATGAAAGTAAGACCCACGTCATCCAGCTATGTGGTGGCCTGGGACTCCAAAAGAGAAGCAGGAGTGCGTTTCCGTCGATGACCTTTCCTGAATCTGTTCGGGCCTGGCAGTCGACTTGGTTTTACTGCAAAAATGTTGCATCTCCCAATATGTCGACTGGCCTTCCCCGCTTCACATTGGAGCGACCCACTACTCCCAGAACATTGTCCGTGACAGAGGGAGAGAAAGTCCAGGTAGGAATTTTAGTGAATGCAGTAGTTGATTTGATCCGTGGCGGAGTAACTTGTATGGACCTGCTAGAGGCGTTTCTCAGTCGGCGAATCCAGCCCCTTCAAGCGAGGGACCACACTATGTGGCACTATTCGGGCGCCGAAGACACCACTCGGACACATCCAGAGGAAGTCTCTGAGGAGACCGTTGCACAGTGGCTCAGGAGCATCACCGGAGCCTACGACAACCCTCTGGGAGCCAAGTGAATCTTGCCCTTCTCTGCCGAGAACCCGCCGCCGAACCTGGTGAGTTATATCTTTGTCGAATGCTTTCATGTTTCGTCGAGTGATTGGGTCTTCAGCCGACTGACTTTACTGTTTGTATCTTGCAGGAGTTTATGAACATGTATTCGCCCGTGCCGAAAGGAGGGCAGCCTGAAGACGGAGAAGAGAGCGCAGGCGGCAGCGCAGACGTTGATTACGCCGATGAAAGTGAAGGCAGCGACGACGACCTGGAGGAGAGTGAGGAAGAGGTCCAAGCTCCTCCGCGCACCGAGCGTCGTTCCAAGCAGCGCGAAGACCCAGAAGCTGTCCCAAGCAGAACTTTGGCATCGAGCACCAGGAATCCGAAGCGCGACCGGGTTGCGACACCTGAGACGACCGAAAAGGTCGCGAAACAGCCCAGGTCTGACGCACCAAAACCTCGGAAGGCTCTGCCCCGCATGAAGATCGCCGTGCCCGTCGCCTCAACGCGAGTGTTCATTTTCCTTTTTCTGCTGTTGTGGAACTTCATGTCTTTGCTGATCGAGTGGAATTTATTTGCCAGAGCTGCTACCTCGGTGACGTCGCCTATGCGAGATGAAGAGGAACACATGGAAGTGGACACTACTGGAGCGGCCACCTCTCAACAAGGTATAACAAATCTTCACTCTACTCTGTTTTTTGGGGAAGAATCGTCGATTGAATAAGTTAACGTTGTCGATTGGCAGCTGCAGACGTCATTCACGTGGAAGACGATGAAGAGCCACAGCAGGGTGCGGGGGATGAAGGAGCGACCTTGGGCACCCCACGCGTACGCGCTCGGAGGACATCGTCGGGGTAGGCGCCTCATAGGTCGACTGCTGCATCGTCCCAAGAACTTGGCGACTCTTCCCGAGCCAGAGCTGATCTTGTGGTTCCGCTGTCGAGTGCCTCGCCAGCAACTTCTACTCTTGTAGTCTCAACGCCAATTGGGCAACCTCAGGCAACTCTTGTGACCTCAGCTGCAGCACCGACTCATCCGACGCCCGCATATCCTCTGTACCACGTCCCAGAGGACCAGACTGGAGCTGGCAAAGAAGCCATGATCAAGGCTGAGCAAATGATGCTGCGTACGAAGGAGGCATACAAGGCCAGCAAGTTGGCTTATGATGCCAGCTCAGCGCTTCGTGCCAATGTCCGAGTAAGTGCGATTGTAAGTTCATTTCTGATTGAATTCGTGTCCATCTTGACTCTACACCCACTGGGTGTTTTCTTTTGGTGCATACTTGCTTGTTTTCCCCTCGAGTAGATCAGGTCTTAGTCGAGTGGTTTCTGGTCCAGTGGGGGCACGCTGAGTGCACCCACTGGGTGTAGTCCCCGAGACCGTTGTCGAATGGTGGTGACATCGGCAGGGGTCTTAGATTTGCTATGATAGTCGCTTGTCACTCGAGTGATAGTAGGTCCAGTGGGGGCACGCTGTGTGCACCCACTGGGTGTAGTCCCTGAGACCGCCGTCGAGTGCTTGCATCGGCGGGGGTCTGATAGAGACAATGTTTGTATGTTTGCTTTTTTTATTACTCGGACAGGTCGGACCTGGTCGAGTGGTTTCGTATCCAGTGGGGGCACGCTGAGTGCACCCACTGGGTGTAATCCCTGAGACTACTGTCGATCGTTTACGATGGGCAGTAGTCTTAAGAACTTGGACTCGGGGTCCTTTTTCGTACTTGGAGTACGCTTGTCACTCGGTCTGAATGCTTTTTCTTATTGTCTCCACCTCTGAATGCTTGTCTTAGGGATGGAAAGGTCCGAACTGGCAAGACCTATCCTGCAGGTTTCATGGACATCATTTCCATCAACCATGATATGACGCTTTGCAGGGGTGTGGGGTGGGGCGGCGGGCCGCCATCCAGTCGACTGAACTTACTCTTTTCCACTCGGGAGTGGAGAAATATTAGTGTCGACTGAACTACTTCTTTGCTGATTTCTGAAAGCCTGTGAGCTTGGGACTAAGTACGTCGACCTGGAGAAGGAGAAAAACCAGCTTCAGCTGGATCTGGAGGTGACCAAGAACGACCTAGACCGTGCACAGACCGAGCTGAAGACCCTGAGAGGTAATCCTTGTCGACCAATTGCACTATCACTTTCATCTTCTATCCTTTGAACCGAGTGTCCTCACTCGAACAGACGTGTGTGATGAGAACCGTTGACTCCAAGCGCGACTCAACAATGTTATTTCTTTAGATACCATGAAGAAGGCGCTTGAAGATAAAGACAAGGCGCTCGCTGATGCTCAGAAGGTGGCGAGGGAGAAAACCGAGGCTGCTGAGAAGAAGCTTGCCGCAGCCAAGAAGTTGGAAGAAGAGAACACCAAACTCAAGCAAGAACAGGCCGATTGGATCAAAAAGGTTGAACAGCTGTCCAAGAAAAGTAACGGTCTGGAGAAATACTTGGGAGACTTCGCGAAGAAGATGTTCGGCATGCTTGAAGGTAACTTTCTTCCGTCGAGTGAATTTCTTTAATTTCTTCAGAACAGCAGCGTGACCAACTTTTCATTTCCCCTTCGTGTAGAATTCTGCCAAGATTTTGAAAAGGAGACTGAGGAGATCGAGCCAAATCTGGACCCCACCAAGTCACCCGTCGGAGACGTTGTGGCCATGAACATGTTTCGGCTTGATGCTCGTCTTAAAAGTGTTCAAGGGTATATCACTCGACTGAGGGATGCGCTGGAGAAGGTCGACAAAGACCTGTGGCCAGAGGACACCCTCCAGACTGACCTCGAGTCGATGATGACCCGCCTCAATGAGATTCCCGGTCGAGTGCAGGCATGGAAAAAATCTGCTGCTCGCTTCGGAGCTGGCGTGGCGCTTTCACTCGTCCGGGTCCATTGCAAGGAGGCTAAGGAGGACAAGCTGAAGACTCTTCAGGTGGCCAACACAAAGAAACTTCATGGAGACCTTCATCGAAGCGGCCACTCGGATCGCCGATGGGATTGATCTGGACACCTTCGTCGAACCCGCAAGCCCCACCGGTGCTTGAGAAAAACTTTGCTTACAGTTGAAACTTTATTTGCCTCGGTATGCCGAGTGATGGTGTAACCGTTTAAAACTTCGTTCAGGCCTTAAGCCTGAGAAGAAGCTTGCTTGGCTAAGTTGAATTTTGAACTTAGGCAAAAAACTGGTTCGCAACTAAGTTTCCGAGTGAATAGGATGCTATTCACTCGGCAGGGTTTTTAACTTAGGCGAAAACTTGTTCGCGGCTAAGCCCTCGAGTGAGAGAAGCGCTCGTCACTCAGGAGAATTTTTAACTTAGACGAAGACTGGTTCGCAGCTAAGTTTCCGAGCGAATAGGATGCTATACACTCGGCAGGATTTTCAACTTAGGCAAAACTTGTTCGCGGCTAAGCCCCCGAGTGAGAGGGTCGCTCACCACTCGGGGAGTTTTTAACTTAGACGAAGACTGGTTCGCAGCTAAGTTTCCGAGCGAATAGGATGCTATTCGCTCGGCAGGGTTGTTAACTTAGGCGAAAACTGGTTTGCAGCTAAGCCCCCGAGTGTGAGGGCTGCTCACCACTCGGAGCGTTTTACAACTTAGACGAAACTGATTCGCAGCTAAGCCCCCGAGTGAGAGGGTCGCTCACCACTTGGAGTATTTTTTAAACTTAGGCGAAGACTGGTTCGCAGCTAAGCCCCCGAGTGAGAGGGTCGCTCACCACTCGGAGAGTTTTTAACTTAGACGAAGACTGGTTCGCAGCTAAGTTTCCGAGTGAATAGGATGCTATTCACTCGGCAGGATTTTTAACTTAAGCGAAAACTGGTTCGCAGCTAAGCCCCCGAGTGAGAGGGTTGGTCACCACTCGGAGTGTTTTACAACTTAGACGAAGACTGATTCGCAGCTAAGTTTCCGAGTGAATAGGATTCTATTCACTCGGTAGGGTTTTTAACTTAGGCGAAAACCGGTTCGCAGCTAAGCCCCCGAGTGAGAGAGTTGCTCACCACTCGGAGTGTTTTACAACTAAGACGAAGACTGATTCGCAGCTAAGTTTCCGAGTGAATAGAATTCTATTCACTCGGTAGGGTTTTTAACTTAGGCGAAAACCGGTTCGCAGCTAAGCCCCCGAGTGAGAGAGTTGCTCACCACTCGGAGTGTTTTTGAATATGAGATTGTGCGATCGGAATCGACAAAAGACTGCGGAAGTCATAATTTTGATAAACAACATTGTCTGGAATACTCTTATTACATCAAAACAACTCAGTCGTCAGGTATAAAAACATCGAAGTAAATCCGCGTTCCAGGCACGTGGTTCGTCGATATTCTTCTTGAGGTTGAAGAGGTGGTAGGCTCCATTGTTCAGCACTTTGGTGACGACGAAAGAACCTTCCCACGCGGGGGCGAGCTTGTGAGGCCGCTGCTGATCCACTCGGAGCACAAGATCACCCTCATGGAACGACCGACTCCTCACGTGCCTTGCATGGAAGCGACACAGATCTTGCTGGTACACAGTCGACCGAATCAGAGCCATTTCACGTTCTTCTTCTAGGAGATCTACTCCGTCTTGTCGTGCTTGTTCAGCCTCAGCCTCTGAGTAAAGATCTACACGGGAAGAATTGTGAAGGAGATCACTCGGCAAAACAGCCTCGGCTCCATATACCATGAAGAAAGGAGTGCGCCCAGTCGACCGGTTAGGAGTCGTCCTCAAGCCCCACAGAATAGACGGCAATTCAGTAACCCAAGCTCCGGCTGCATGTTCAAGATCTCGCATGAGTCGAAGCTTCAGCCCTTGAAGGATAAGGCCATTCGCTCGCTCAGCTTGACCATTAGTCTGGGGGTGCGCAACGGATGCATAATCCACCCGAGTGCCTTGGGCGGAGCAAAAGTATCTGAACTCTTTCGAGTCAAAGTTTGAACCATTGTCTGTGATGATACTGTGGGGAACTCCATACCGGAATGTTATCTCTTTCATGAATTTGATAGCAATGCGCGAATTCAGCTTCTTTATGGGTTTAGCCTCAATCCACTTGGTAAATTTGTCGACTGCTACAAGCAGATGCGTGAATCCACTCTGGCCCGTTCGGAGAGGACCGACCATATCCAAACCCCATACAGCGAACGGCCAGATGAGTGGAATAGTCTTCAGGGCGGACGCGGGCTTATGTGACAAGTTTGCGTAAATCTGGCATCCTTCGCGGTGTTCAACAATCTCCTTAGCCATTGCGTTGGCGTGCGGCCAGAAGAAACCAGCTCGGTATGCTTTGGCAACAATCATCCGAGAGGACGCATGATGACCACAGGTCCCCGAGTGAATTTCCTCCAGAATCAGTCGACCTTCCTCGGGAGAGATGCACCGCTGAGTTACGCCAGTTATGCTTTCTCTGTAAAGCTGTTCATCCATCACAGTAAAGGCTTTGGACCTGTGGATGATCTGTCGAGCTTCAACTTCATCTTCTGGGAGTTCTTGCCTCAATATATATGCGATATATGGCACCGTCCAATCGGGCGTAATCACCAGAATCTCCATGACCAGATCTATGACTGTTGGGACATCAACCTCATTCGGATTGGAGGCGCTTATTGCTTGCGGGGGCTCTTCAATGAAGGGATCTT
The DNA here is from genome assembly GCA_039707655.1 of Elymus sibiricus. Classification (NCBI taxonomy): domain Eukaryota; kingdom Viridiplantae; phylum Streptophyta; class Magnoliopsida; order Poales; family Poaceae; genus Elymus; species Elymus sibiricus. Next base: position 443,583,265 of record CM077671.1, read on the forward strand.
CTTGCACCGAAGGAGAATGTAAGTGTTCCAGAAACACATTGCTAGGTACAGGCCTCCGAGTGGACCCGATATTTGCTAGATCATCCGCTGCCTGATTTTTCACTCGGGGAATATGGTGGAGTTCCAAACCTTCAAATTTCTTCTCAAGCTTTCTCACTGCGTGGCAATATCCAGTCATGGCAGGGTTCCTGACATCCCACTCCTTCATCACCTGATTAACCACCAAATCTGAGTCACCGTATACCATCAGGCGCCGGACGCCGAGTGAGATGGCCATACGTAACCCGTAGAGGAGTGCCTCGTATTCAGCTTCATTATTGGAGGAATCAAAGTGAATCTGGAGGACATAACTGAGCTTGTCACCCTTTGGAGATACCAACACTACGCCAGCACCAGACCAATTCAGCATCTTAGAGCCATCAAAGAACATGGTCCAGTGCGCCGAGTGGATTTGAATTGGTTGTTGCTGTTCTATCCACTCGGCCATGAAGTCAGCAAGCGCTTGAGATTTGATGGCCTTCTTTGCTTCAAACTTGATATCAAAGTAGAGGAGCTCAATAGCCCATTTGGCCACTCGACCTGTCGCATCTCGATTGTTGAGGATCTCAGACAATGGAGCATCACTGACGACTGAGACTGAGTGATCCTGGAAGTAGTGTGCCACCTTCTTCGCTGATACATATATACCATAGACGAGCTTCTGGTAATGAGGGTACCTTTGCTTTGAAGGAGTCAGCACTTCAGATATATAGTAAACTGGGCGTTGGACTTTATAAGCCTTGCCTTCTTCTTCTCTCTCGACAGTGAGAACCGTACTGACGACTTGGTTAGTGGCTGCAATGTACAGAAGCAGGGGTTCTTTGCTGTGCGGAGCAGCAAGCACCGGCTGGGTGGAAAGCAGGGCTTTGAGCTCGACAAACGCAGCTTCTGCCTCAGGAGTCCACTCGAACGTATCAGATTTCTTCATCAGTCGGTATAAAGGCAAAGCCTTCTCTCCGAGACGAGAAATAAATCTACTCAGCGCCGCCAGGCAACCCATGAGCTTCTGGACATCGTGCACACGCTCAGGGATTTTCATTCGGACGATTGCTCCAATCTTCTCGGGATTGACGTCGATCCCCCGTTCGGAAACGAGGAAACCGAGCAACTTGCCACCGGGAACTCCAAAAGTGCACTTGGACGGGTTTAACTTGATATCATATTTCCTTCGATTGGCGAATGTTTCTGCCAAGTCAGTCAGCAGGTCGGAACCTTTGCGAGACTTGACTACAATATCGTCCATATAAGCCTCGACATTCCGAGGGATTTGCTCGAGCAGGCATTTCTGAATCATGCGCATGAAAGTAGCGCCAGCATTTTTCAGACCAAAATGCATGGTGATATAACAGAAACACCCGAAAGGTGTGATGAAGGTTGTCTTTATTTCATCTGGACCAAACAGACGGATCTGATGGTAGCCAGAGTATGCATCGAGAAAACACAAACGCTCGCACCCCGCAGTTGAGTCGACAATCTGATCGATGTGGGGGAGCGGAAAATGATCTTTCGGGCAGACCCGATTGATATGTTTAAAGTCAATACACATGCGGAGTGACTTATCTTTCTTGGGGACCATGACGACGTTCGCGAGCCACTCGGAGTGGTAAATCTCGCGTATGAACTTAGCCACCAAGAGTCGAGCCACCTCTTCGCCGATTGCTTTCCGCTTCTCTGCTGCCAACCGACGCAAGTGCTCCTTGACAGGCTTGGCCTTCGGGTCAACTCTCAGTCGGTGCTCAGCCAGTTCCCTGGGTACACCCGGCATGTCAGAAGGCTTCCATGCGAAGATGTCCCAGTTCTCACGGAGGAACTGGATGAGCTCGGCTTCCTATTTGCTGTCGAGTGTCGTCGAGATGTTGGTCGGGGCAGCATTAGGATCTGTCGGGTGAACGTTCACTTGCTTCACTTCACCTACCGACTGAAAAGCAGACTCGGAGGCGGGTTTCTTGGCGCGCAGCAGATCGGCAGGATTAGTATTCCTCTTATATTATTCCAACTCGACCACAGCCATTTGATGGTCGGCAATCTTGGAGCCTTGTTGAAGGCACTCCTCAGCCCTTTGTCGATTCCCTGTGACTGTGATCACACCCTTGGGCCCGGGCATCTTCAGCTTGAGGTACACGTAACATGGACGGGCCATGAAACGGGCATAAGCCGGTCGACCAAGGATGGCGTGATAAGCGTTCTGGAAGTCTACAACTTCAAATGTCAACTTCTCCTTGCGAAAATTCTTGTCGGTGCCGAACACCACATCCAACGCAATCTGACCGAGTGACTTGGCCTTCTTCCCAGGGATGACTCCGTGGAACTGCATGCTGCTCTCACTGAGTCGGGACATCGGAATGCCCATCCCCTTGAGGGTATCCGCATACAATATGTTCAATCTACTCCCTCCGTCCATGAGAACCTTGCGGAGTCGAGTGCCTCCTACAACAAGATCCACCACCAGAGCCTGCCGACCGGGGGTAGCGACATGAGCAGGGTGGTCCGACTGGTCAATGGTGATAGGAGTCTAAGACCACTTGAGGTACGTGGGGGTGACAGGAACAGCCATGTTGACCTCCCTGTTAATAACTTTCAGTCGACTTTTGCTTTCTACATCGGCAAAAATCATCAAAGTGGCATTGACCTCAGGGAAATCCTCTTTATCTTCATCATCTTCCGTTTCAGGAGTTTTCCCACTCGACTGTCCTTCCTTGAACTGTTGGATCAGTAATCTGCATTGTCGAGTGGTGTGTTTCGGCAATATCAAATTGCCTTCCTCATCCTTCTTCGTGTGGATTGCACACAGCAAATCTAGGACGTCCGTTCCTGACTGATTCTTTGATTTCTTGGGGGTAAATTGCCCTTTGGGTTTCCCCTTATTCTTTCCTTGCGCCGCCAGAGCGGCTGCCTCTGCCTGAGCAGAACCATCTGCTTTGCGCTTTTGCTTACGACTGGAATTGCCGCCGCCAGCATCATTGTCGATTGCTTTTCCCTTGCCGCTGCGGAGGCGGTCCTCCTCTTCGCCATTGGCATACCGAGTGGCAATCTCCATCATCTTGCTCATGGAAATATCTCCTGTTCGACCAAACTTCAGATAAAGCTCTCTGTACTTAACGCCAGCCTTGAAGGCGCAGACGGCTTGGTGCTCGGAAACATTTTCCACCGTGTGATGGAGGGTGGTCCAGCGCTGAATGTAATCCCTCAAAGTTTCATTGGGTTTCTGCACACAGTGTTGCAGATCAATCAAACCGGCGGGACGCTTGCATGTTCCATCGAAAGTTCTGATGAATGATACGTCTCCAACGTATCTATAATTTTTGATTGTTCCATGCTATTATATTATCTGTTTTGGATGTTTTATATGCATTAATATGCTATTTTATATTATTTTTGGGACTAACCTATTAATCTAGAGCCTAGTGCCAGTTTCTGTTTTTTCCTTGTTTTTGAGTATTGCAGATAAGGAATATTAAATAGATTCCAAACGGAATAAAATCTTCGGAATGATTTTTCTTGGACCAGAAGAAACACAGCAAACTTGGAGATGAAGGCAGGAGACCTGCCATGGCGTCACAAGCCACCAGGGCGTGCCCTAGGGGGGTGGGCACGCCCCCCTGGCTTGTGGCCCCACGGCAGCCCTCCTAACCCTATTCTTCGGCATATAAATTCCCAAATATTCCCTGGATACCAAAAAGAGCCATGAAAATACTTTTCCACCGCCGGAAGCCTCTGTTCCCGTGAGATCCAATCTTGGATCCTTTTCTGGTAATCTGCCGGAGGGGGATTCGATCACGGAGGGCATCTACATCAACTCCATTGCCCCTCCGATGATGTGTGAGTAGTTTACCACAGACCTTCGGGTCCATAGCTAGTAGCTAGATGGCTTCTTCTCTCTCTTTGTTCTTCAATACCATGTTCTTCATGATCTTCATGGAGATCCATCCGATGTAATACTCTTTTGCGGTGTGTTTTTCCAGATCCGATGAATTGTGGGTTTATGTTCAGATTATCTATGAATATTATTTGAATCTTCTCTGAATTCTTATATGCATGATTTCATATCTTTGCAAGTCTCTTCAAGTCATTGGTTTGGTTTGGCCAATTAGATTGGTAATTCTTGCAATGGGAGAAGTGCTTAGTTTTGGGTTCAATCTTGCGGTGTCCTCACCCAGTGACAAAGTAGGGGTAGCGAGGCACGTATTTGTATTGTTGCCATCAAGGATAAAAAGATGGGGTTTTCATCATATTGCTTGAGTTTATCCCTCTACATCATGTCATCTTACCTAATGCGTTACTCTGTTCTTCATGAACTTAATACTCTAGATGCAGGCAGGAGTCGGTCGATGTGTGGAGTAATAGTAGTAGATGCAGAATCGTTTCGGTCTACTTGACACGGACGTGATGCCTATATGCATAATCATTGCCTTGGATATCTTCGTAATTATTCGCTTTTCTATCAATTGCTCGACAGTAATTTGTTCACCCACCGTATTATTTTCCTTCATGAGAGAAGCCTCTAGTGAAACTTATGGCCCCCGGGTCTATTTTCCATATTATATTTTCAGATCTATAAACCAAAAATACCAAAAATACCTCGATGCATTCTTTTTTACTTTTGTTTTACTTTTCGTTTTAGCAATCCTATCTATCTATCTCTATCAGATCTCATCCTTGCAAGTAACCGTGAAGGGATTGACAACCCCTTTATAGCGTTGGGTGCAAGTGTTTGATTATTTGTGTAGGTACATCTATTGGGGACTTGCTTGTATCTCCTACTAGATTGATACCTTGGTTCTCATCAACTGAGGGAAATACTTATCTACTTTGCTGCATCACCCTTTCCTCTTCAAGGGAAAACCAACGCATGCTCAAGAAGTAGCAATGAACACTCGGGCAAGATCCTCCCAGCAGTAGATGCTAGAAGGAGCCAAACGATTCAACCACGCTCGGGCCAAACCATCCAACATCAAAGACAAATGCTTCATGGCTATGTTGTCATTTCCTCCACCAATCTGCACCGCCACTCGGTAATCGTCTAGCCACGTTTCTGGCTTTGACTCGCCAGTGAACTTTCTTGTTCCAGCCGCCAACCTGAAGTTGGGGGGAATCTCGACAGATCGAATGGCCCAGCTGAAACACTCGGGTCCAGAGACAACGACACCACTTCCACTCGGATAGTCTCTATCATAGCCACCCCTGTGAGCCCTGCCCCTGTCAATCCGCTTCTGTGCGAGGACATTCCTCGCGTCGAACCCAGGATTCCGCTCATCGCCAAATGGGCGTCTATCGTCATAGTGCCGGGGCACATATGAACCACTCCGCGGAGGAGTAGGCACTCGACGGCGGTCATCATGGTGATAACGAGGAGCAAACTGATCTCGCCCTGATCTTGGTATTGATCTTCACGGTAACCTCCGCCCCTGTGACGCAGAGGTGACCCCGGGCTGTGCGCCGACTGAACTGTGTCTGCTCTGGGCGAATTACTATGTAATCTGTTGCGCGACTGAGAAACAGCCGAATTCTGCTGTTGTGCTGCATCAAGCAACGCTCGGATCTGCTGCAAACCTCTGCCAACCTCTGAACGTGATGGTTGAATTGAATCTGCAATCCTAGCAGCGGCTGCAACATTCAGAACTGGAGTACGGAATACCTTGACGTTGTTCTGAGATCCACTCGGAAACAACTGTCGCTGACGTCTACTGGAAACGGGTGGACGCTGGCGGGTATGCTCGTCGAGTGCCTTCTGCATCTCTTCGAGCCGAAGGCGCGCGGCCTCCAAGGCCTGGGCCTCGGCAGTCGCACCGACGATGGGAGTATGGAGAATCTCCTCATCTTCGTGTTGCTGCTCATTCGACGGTCCTCCAGCCTCGCGCCTGCCGCGGCCGAAGCCAGGCGGGCTTTGCTGTGAACCCGCCATAAGAACCTCAGCCGCTGGATCGCAGCTCTCGCAATCGGAAGGAACGTCAGACTGATCCGACGCCGAGTCGAACACGCCGTGAAGTGATTCGGCGGGCTCGATAGCCGCAATCTGTGGAGATGACGCTTGGCGAGCCACCGCGTGCCTCACCCAACGCTGGAGCCGCGAGCGACCAGATCGCTTGCGGCGACGAACAGCAGGGCGAGCAAACGATGCCGGAGTCGACGGCTGCTGAAGAAGAACGCCGCAGGAGCTTGCACGGAAGTGCGTCGCCCCGCGGATCGGGAGCGCCTCAACGTCCAGAGGCGCTTCTTGAAGCCATGCCGAGTCGTCGGCGACGAAGGTGAGCGCACCGAGACGGATCTCGTGGCCCAAGAACAAACCGCCACCGGAAGACATGACGAAGGAGAAAATTGCAAACTCGCCGGAAGTCGCTTAGACGCCTGCCCCACGGTGGGCGCCAACAGTCGTGGGAACGAGCCTGACAGTAGAGGTTAGGGGTACGTAAGGAGAGGGCAGAGTCCTAGCTACGGCGAGATTGTACACACGGATGTATGAGTTCAGGCCCCTCTCGTGGAGGTAACAGCCCTACGTCTCAGTGCTCGGGAGCTTCTGTCGTGTGGAATGTATGAGTTACAGGGGGTGCGAACCCTTGTGCCAGAGGGGAGGGGTGACTTATATAGATTTCACTGCCCCTCATGAATACCCGACAACCAAGGGTTCGATCGTGGTAATAAAGGTGAACGTTACTGATAACGTATGTAATAAATGCTACTTATGGTGTCTAGTCGAACGCCTGTCCGTTGGCCTCCCTGGAGTGGCTTCTAGTCTTCTGCGGTCGACTGACTTCTGGTTCTTCCGAGTGAAAGGTGGCTGTCGAATGGAGGGAGAAATCTCCGAGTGGATACTCTGTCGAGTGACTCATGTGCCATGGTGATTATAATCGGAGTCTTCCTTGTAATCTTGTGATCTTTATGTTCTCCAATGTAGTGTCCTTAGGTAGGGTACGTAGGTCAGGCCTATGACCCTACCCTAGGTACATATCCCCATCAGGTGCAAGCTCTTTCCATGTGCAACTTGGATATTTTGATATATCACAATATTATCGCTATTTAATTTAATGCACATATATACTTGGTAAAGGGTGGAAGGCTTGGCCTTTTGCTCGGTGTTTTGTTCCACTCTTGCCGCCCTAGTTACTTGTGTACCGGTGTTATGTTCCATAATTGAGCGCTCCTAACATGCTCGAGGTTGTTATGGGGACCCCCTTGATTTTCGTTTTAGGATACAACTAATCTGGCAAGGCCCAACATTGGTACTACATTTGCCTAATAACTAATAAACCTGCATAGGGAGTAATTAACCCGAGGATCTTTAATCAACAACCCGGGCCAGTGCTCCTCATGAGTGTTGGTCCAACCTGTCAACCACCGGTGGACGCCAGGGGCAACTCTGTGATTGGCCTACCGGAAGTTTGGACAATTCGTCGTGTCCTGAGAACGAGATACGCGGCTCCTATCGGGATCGTCGACACGCCGGGCGGCCTTGCTGGTTTTGTTTTACCTTTCTTGAACGTCTTGTGCGAGGAATTCCGATAATACTTCAGGCTATCTCGAGGTTGCGGTTTTCCAATGGAATTGCCTAGGAAATCACGGGATTCGTGGTCGAGGTTATTCCCGCAGCGTGTGGTTAGTTTGTGATGGACGAGTTGGAGCACCCCTGCAGGGTTAAATCTTTCGGAAAGCCGTGCCCGCGGTTACGTGGCAGCTTGGAAACTTTGTTTAACACCCGGTCATAGCAAACATGAAGTAAACTCAAATAAAATACACCAACTGTGTGTGTAACCGTGACTGTCTCTTCTCGTGAGTCCTTTTCCGAGAGAGAACACGGTGGGGTTATGATTGACAAAAGTAGGTGTTCAGGATCTCTTAGAGGTCGTCTCTAGATCACGTCCGTTTATTCGACAATCATCCCCCTTTATTCTTGTACTCGTAAGTTAGCCACTCAAATAAATGCTTAGTGCTTGCTGCAGCCTCACCACTTAACCATACCTCACCCATTAAGCTTTAATAGTCTTGATACCCTTGGAAATGAGATTGCTGAGTCCCTGTGGCTCACAGATTACTACAACAACAGTTGCAGGTACAGGTAATGCGATGATTTGACGTGAGCGCGATGCTTGTTGATTTGGAGTTCTTCTTCTTCTTCTTCATCGATCTAGGATGGGTTCCAGGCGGCGGCCTGGGATAGCAAGGATGGATGTCATTTTATCGTTTGTTTTCGTCCGTAGTCGGACCCTGCTCTTCTGTATGATGTTTGGATATGTTGTTGTATTGATGTGATATTGATGTAGCTTGTGGCGAGTGTAAGCCAATTCCATATACTCATCTCTTCTTACATGTACTTGTAATGATATTCATTCTTGCGAAACGACGAGATGCGCTTCTATCCCTGTCGAGGCCCTCGTGCCAACATAAGGATAGGATCGCATCTTGGGCGTGACAAGTTGGTATCAGAGCCTGTACCGACCTAGGAGCCCCCTTGATTGATCGAACTTTGGCCGAGTCGAGTCTAGTGAAAAACTATTTTGAGTCTAGTTATATCGGAGAGTAGGATTCTTTTTACTCCTCTTCTATGCTCTGGTGAGGAATTACGACTTAGGAATTTTAATTCTACCCTCTTCTCACTCAAATTTTTTAGGATCATGCGGGTATTTTGGAAACTATATGATGCCGATGTGAAGGAATTCTGTCTTGGTGCCTCCTGTGATCGAGGAGTAGAGTTCCGAGGGATTTTTGCACATCGTTATCATTCAGTTTCCTTAGTATCTCAGGACGGAGGATGTTCGAAATTGCTTCAATACTTTTCGTGGAGAGATAAGTTTGGAGTCACCCAGTACTGGGGAGAGCGTCCAGGGTACTGCCATGTTTAGTATCGTTGTGATTATGAGTGTCTGAGATAGACGAGTTTGCGGAGTTTCTTGGATTATGGTGTGGAAGGTTGCGGGTGCAGTTGCAGTTGATTACCTTGGGTACGTTCCTGGGTCCGCAACCCGAATCGCATAAACAAGAAAGACTTCGGAAATTCTTAGGTGGGAATTCAAGTAGTTACCTAGGATTATCTTTCCGGCAAATGCATAATGGGTTATGTATTTGTTTCTGGCTAAATTCGAAAGCATCATCCTTTGTTTTGTTGGAGTACGGTAATTTGAGTTGCTTCGGTGTCAAGTGGTGATTTCATATCTTTCCTAATCAGTGTTCTCATATTTATATGGGAGTGCTAATTCTTTCGCTCAATCAAATTATCATGTCAATTCTTTCCAACCGGAGTGCTCTTCTTCAAGATTTTCCAGATATATCCTCTTATTTCATCCCGGAGTTCTTTTCATCCCTCTAAGTTATCTTCTTCTTTTGCCCGCCCTCCCGCCCTTTTCTTCAACGATTAAATCATCATCCAAGTGCCTTTCTATTCATGTGATGCTCCGCTCTCTTTCCTTCCGTATTGTATCCGGTGATTCATTGTGGAAATTCTCAGGAGCTTCAAGTTAGTAGTTCATCATTTCTTAGTCTTCATCTTTGTTTTCTTTTCCGGTGGATTCAATTCAAGCTTCCGGTGCAATATCTCCTTCTAAGCAATCATTTCAACGGTGTTTCCTTTGAGTGGGCTCATAACCCACAGGTTTGTCCCCAGGATCTTACCTAGCTCTTCTAATCTTTTCCGGAGATGTGCTCAAGTTCTTTTCAAATATGACGTAAGAATGATTCTCATCAGTCATATTTATTTCCCAAGATCGCTTCAAATTATTTCATCATTGGCTCAACCTTTACTCAAATTATTGTTCCGGAGTGTCTCAATAATTCATGGTGCGGTTTCTCGTCATCATTCTCAGCGTTGAAGACCGAAGGAGAGTTTCTCTTAAATCTTGTCCGTTCTTCTGAAGACTTGTCTTGTCAGCTTGTTGTGATCCTCTTAAATTGTTTTTGATCGTCAAAAATTCCTTCCATATCTATCTGGAGCATTTTCATTGTTGTGTTCATTTCTCGATCCTCCGAAGGCCGTCATTTCAGAAGATTTCTTCGTACTCAGCTTTCAGCTTTTGTTCTCAAATTCTTCTCAATTGTTGTCTCTTCGTTCGTATATCAATTATTCCGCTGCCTTGTTCAAGTTTCTATTAGGCAAATCTTGATCTCTTCATTCTCTTGTATTCCCATTCGTTTCAATTCTCACCGGTGGTTCGTTCAAGACTTCTTCAAGTTTGTTTCATCTCTATTCAATCGTTTTGAAGAAGAATAAGTGGTATGCTAAATCCGTTGCTTGTCATCAATTTAACTTGATGAAGGATAAGCATAAAATAATTCTTATTCTTGTTTCATCAAGGTGATTTCAATCCTTCTTCCGGAGTTGTTCATGATAACTAAATCTTGATTCTAAGTTCTCATCTTTCTTTTGTGGAGTCCCAAGTTTTATCAAGTATCTCATCGCAAAGCTTCATCTAAATCATTGCAAGGTCATAATATTATTATTCTCAACCTTCATTCTTTTGATCATCATTTGTTTCCGGAGTTCTCCAAGTTTTTCTTCATGGTGGTTCTTCAAGGATTCAATTCATTCTCGAAGTGTTCTTCAATATTCTTGTTGGAGTAGCTCAAGTATTCTCTATCTTGCATTTCAAAGTGCAATTCATTCTCCTTTATCTTTGAGATGGTGTTATAGCATTCTTGATTCATGAGGAGTCTCTAAGAGAATTTGTCAAGAATAAGATATCTAAACCCATCATTTTCTTCCTTGGAGTTATCTTGGATTGGGTTTCACCAAAAGCATTTTCAAAGGATTGTTGCTATCATGGTGCATATCATTGATCTGAGTTCTCAAGATATCCTCTTGATGAAAGAAGTTTTGCCTCTCGTGTTGCTCCCAATCTATCAATTGTTTGGTTTAGTGGCCGGTTGTCACCTCATAATTTTGGGATGTTTTCCATAAGACCACAACAAACTAAATCTTTTCGTTGTTGATTTTCCAACAACTTCGTTCAATCCTTCTTTCCAAGGATGCTTTTCAAATTCAATGGTGGTAGAAGTTGTCATTTTCTTCTCCGTTCTTTTCCTTCCATCGATCTAGTTTCTAGTCTTTTGTTCCGGAGGCTTTGCGATGTTGCTCTCTTTGAATCATCATATCGTTCTGTCAACATCATGTTCCTTCTTTGCTTATCCAGTTAACCGGAGTGTTGTGTCATCTTTTCAAGTTCTTTCCATCTTATCAAGTTTTGCCTCTCTTTCCTACCGAAGTGCTGCCCAAATTTCTTGTAAATTCTTGCATGTTCCTCATGTCATTCATCATCTCGTTGAAACCTTCAAGCTTCTTTGGTTTCACTCGTTTGTCAAAGAAGCAACTAAGTTTTACCTCTTCCTTTCTCTTTCTCTTCCCCTTCTCATTATAAGATCTCGGGTCGAGATCTCTTGTAAGTGGAGGAGAGTTGTAACAGCCCGGAACCGACGCTCCAGAAGATTCCTGTTTTATTCCGTTGTCGTCGTGTGATTCGCTTGTCTGTCGCATTCATCATCGCACCATTCGCATCATCCTCATTGCATCGGCACTCCGTTGCCGTCATGTTTTCAAAACTTGCATCCGCTAGTAGTTGCCGGTTCTCCCCGTTGACCGTTTCGAGACCAACCACACACACACGTGCCCGCGGCACCGATAAAATAATGTTTTCAAAACTGCGTGTAAAATGTTCTCAGATTGGGTTGAAAGTTGGCGTGCGGTCTTGTTGTATTGTAGGTCGACCGCCTACCAAATTTCGTCGCAATCGGAGGTCGTTTGATACCCCAATGGTCAACCGTAGCAGCGCCGTCATCGGTTAAATATCACGCGTTTTGGTGTTTTAAAACTTTGTCACGGGCTGCCACATTCCCTCTCATCCCACCTAGCCCAACTACACAGCCCAACCAGCCCAACCTAGCCCACCTAACCTATCCCCGCGACCGGAGCCGTCCGATCCCGATCGGAGGGCTCAAAAACGCCCCAAACCCCTCTCCTAACCCCCCTGCCTATAAATAGACAATCAACCTACCATTTTGGGACAAAACCCTAGCCTCTAGCCTTCCCTAACCTCGAGCCGCCGCCCCCCCACCTCAATTTCCGTGCCGGCCAGCCACCTCCAGCCACTTGGCGCCGCCGCCACGCCCCTGTGGCCAACCCGGGGCTGCCACGTCGCCACCCGAGCCGCCCTCCACCAACCAGCGCCCGCCACCTGGCCTCCAGCGCACTCCAGCCGGCTCCCCAGCACGCCGAGGCCCGCCAAGCGCGCACGGGGCCCGCCCGAGCCGCACCGGGCCCGAGCAGGCCCACAGCGCCGCCCCGCTCCCGCTCACCCCCGCAGCCTCCTACTTGCGTTCGTGCCGGCCGCCGCCGCGCCGCCCGCCGGCCGAAGCGCGCCACCACTGCTCGCGAGCTCCCTTCGCCGGAGCCCCGCCGCCCAGCCGTAGCGCTGCCTCGCTGGTCGACCCCGCCGTCCGCAACCCGCACCTCCCCGTGCAGCCGCCTCGCTCCGCCATGTCCGCCCCATGGAGCTCGTCGCGCCGCCCCAAGACGCCGCCCCGCCGCCGGTAGTCGACGGCCCGTACCGGATCTGGCCGCCGGAGGCCCGATCCGCAATCGCCCTGCCGCGTTTCGCCTCGCCTCCGGCCGCCCGACGCCTGGCAACCGCCGCCGCCGCCACTTCCCTCGATCCCGATCGGGGCCGGGAGGAGCAGGACGACGGGCGTTGCCCTTGCCCGCGTGGGCCAAGGCCATCTAGTGAGCCTCCCACTATGCCTCGCCCGTGGGCGCTATTTAATATCCTGCGCTCTTTGTCCGGTTTCAACCCGTTAGCATATTCGGCCCACCTCTTTTTTTTTCATGTCCAGCAAATTTTTCTAATTAACCAGTGCATTCATAATTACAAAAAGCATCATTTTGCATCACTCATAAATAAATAACCGTGCATCGTATGTAAAAATTATAGATATGTAAAATGTGTAGCATTGTTATACGCCTTTTTCATTCATGTTAAAAATAATTGATGCGTTGGTTGCATTTATTTTGCATACATAGCTTGCTAAAACGGTTTATGTCATAAACTTGCATAATTAATTGTGACATATTTTCCTACATGAACCCACATATTATATATGATTTTGGGGTAGAAAAATCCATAGAATTTAACTGTGCAGTTAGTTTTGTCATTTGAGCATTTTTGTGTGCACTTATTTTGCTAGGATGCCCTTTTATTTATTTTGTGTAAATTAATCCATGCATGATATGAAATAATTTTTAACATGAGGTATGCCCTTGGACATGTGTGCTAGGCCCTGGTCATTTTGGTTGCTATAGAAATCCATGTTTAGGTGTTATTTTCTTGTTGCCAACATGCCATAAAAATGTGCTGTTTTGAGGGTCCAAAATATTCCAAGTCTGAAGAATTGTTATTTTGTCGCCATGTTGTCATGTGATTTGCTATTAATCTATGAGTCTTTTGTGGTTGCCATCAAGGAGTCTTTTGTTAAGCATGTTGTTGCCTATCATGTTGTGTCAATAGTTTGCATGAATATGGTTAGCATCATAATTAATTCTATTGTTCAATATGTCAATCTGTTAAAAACTGCTGCACATGTCTACTCTAATTTTCACTAAGTCTGACAATCTGTTTTCTTTATAATGCCATGTTGTGCTGATGCTAGCCACGTTTCTATGCATAATTAGACCTTGCCACCATGGTATGAATTGTAGTGCATCATGTCTACTACCATGCTGTTAAGTTTCATGCCAATATATGACCTGTAGCATATAGTTTTGCTGCTGCCAATATGCCTCCATGAAAATCTGCTATGCTAAAAACTGTTATTTTCACTAAGTCATAATCTGCTATATTTTGTTGCCATGTTGTGAGCTTCCTACCATGTGATTCATGACTCTTTTGAGTATGATATGTGAAGATGAAATGAAGTGTGTGTTATATGCTACTGCCCCATGCTCAGTTTGTGCATTTTAGAATCTTGTAACTTGTTGTTTTCATGCGTGCAATAAGCCATGTTGCTGTTTTGGACAGATTTGAACTAAAACTTGTGTTGCTTGCTATTGTTGAACCGTAGCTCCGTTTTGAACATGTTTCACATGAAACTTGACTAGAATATCATGTAGTTTCACAATATCTTGTTGCATCCATGATTTGACATGTTTATGGTTGATGTTTGCATGCATTTTGCATTCATGGCATATTATCTTGTGATGGTCATATCTTTTAGATCGTAGCTCCGTTTCAAATGTTCTATATATGTAAATCGACTAGAATGACGAGTAGAATCTCATTGTGCATTTTATTTCCTTGTTTAATAAATATAAAAGATGATTAGTTCAGATCTGGACCAATTTCTAAATTAACATATGAGGTCGTTTCGGAAATGCTATATGTTGTTTCCGGGCTCATTTAAGATGCCTAGATAGTGTAGTTTCATTATGCTTCACCTCTTGCCATGTTTAACAATATTTAATATTGTCATGTACCTAACGATAGTGAACTAAATAATTCGAATGTGGGGTTTCGTTAATATGCAACACGTTGCATATTGAGCTTCACTTAATGTGTAGTATTGTTTGTTGTGATTGCCATGCCTTGCATATTTAAATGGACATGCATCATATTCGATTGCGCATCATGTCATGCATATGTTGTGGTGTTCTCGTGTGTTGATCGTTTGTTCCGGATTGCTTCTTCTCGATAGAGTTCCGAAAGCGTTCGGAGTGTGAGGATTCGTTCGTCTACTTCACGGATCGTCTTCTTCATGGACTCATTCTTCTTCCAAGCGGGATCTCAGGCAAGATGATCATTTTCCTGGATACCATTACTATCATTGCCATGCTAGATGTCTCGTTCTATCGCTGTCTCGCTACCTACCACTTGTATGTCAAGCCTCCCAAATTGCCATGATAAGCCTCTAACCCCTCCACAACCCAGCAAACCATTGTTTGGCTATGTTACCGCTTGCTCAGCCCTTCTTATAGCGTTGCTAGTTGCAGGTGCAAGCTCTTTCCATGTGCAACATGGATATTTTGATATATTACAATATTATTGCTATTTAATTTAATGCACATATATACTTGGTAAAGGGTGGAAGGCTTGGCCTTTTGCTCGGTGTTTTGTTCCACTCTTGCCGCCCTAGTTACTTGTGTACCGGTGTTATGTTCCATAATTAAGCGCTCCTAACATGCTCGGGGTTGTTATGGGGACCCCCTTGATTTTCGTTTTAGGATAAAACTCATCTAGGAAGGCCCAACATTGGTACTACATTTGCCTAATAACTAATAAACATGCATAGGGAGTAATTAACCTGAGGATCTTTAATCAACAACCCGGGCCAGTGCTCCTCATGAGTGTTGGTCCAACCTGTCAACCGCCGGTGGCCGCCAGGGGCAACTCTGTGATTGGCCTACCGGAAGTTTGGACAATCCGTCATGTCCTGAGAACGAGATACGCGGCTCCTATCGGAATCGTCGACACGCCGGGCGGCCTTGCTGGTTTTGTTTTACCTTTCTCGAACGTCTTGTGCGAGGAATTCCGATAATACTTCGGGCTATCTCGAGGTTGCGGTTTTCCAATGGAATTGCCTAGGAAATCACGGGATTCGTGGTCGAGGTTATTCCCGCAGCGTGTGGTTAGTTTGTGATGGACAAGTTGGAGCACCCCTGCAGGGTTAAATCTTTCGGAAAGCCGTGCCCGCGGTTACGTGGCAGCTTGGAAACTTTGTTTAACACCCGGTCATATCAAACTTGAAGTAAACTCAAATAAAATACACCAACTTTGTGCGTAACCGTGACTGTCTCTTCTCGTGAGTTCTTTTCCGAGAGAGAACACGGTGGGGTTATGATTGACATAAGTAGGTGTTCAGGATCTCTTAGAGGTCGTCTCTAGACCACGTCCGTTTATTCGACAATCATCCCCCTTTATTCTTGTACTCGTAAGTTAGTCACTCAAATAAATGCTTAGTGCTTGCTGCAGCCTCACCACTTAACCATACCTCACCCATTAAGCTTTAATAGTATTGATACCCTTGGAAATAAGATTGTTGAGTCCCTGTGGCTCACAGATTACTACAACAACAGTTGCAGGTACAGGTAATGCGATGATTTGACGTGAGCGCGATGCTTGTTGATTTGGAGTTCTTCTTCTTCTTCTTCATCGATCTAGGATGGGTTCCAGGCGGCAGCCTGGGATAGCAAGGATGGATGTAATTTTATCGTTTGTTTTCGTCCGTAGTCGGACCCTGCTCTTCTGTATGATGTTTGGATATGTTGTTGTATTGATGTGATATTGATGTAGCTTGTGGCGAGTGTAAGCCAATTCCATATACTCATCTCTTCTTACATGTACTTGTAATGATATCCATTCTTGCGAAACGACGAGATGCGCTTCTATCCCTGTCGAGGCCCTCGTGCCAAAATAAGGATAGGATCGCATCTTTGGCGTGACACAGAGATGACAACTACGGTTCCAACACAATGAAAGAAACCTAAAGTTTCCTAGTTGAGAATGAGTTAACCAACAAAGATCGTACCATCACATGCTGCATTTTTATATCAATCGGAGGTGGGCCAATATATTGACAAATAAATGTTATGGGAGTATGGAATTCAAGAATTTTTTTAGCAATATAATTTCAAATGTGAAAGAAAAAGTAGAAAATAAGATAGTGCACTTTGGTGGAGTATAAAAAAGTCTGCTAACACTGACGAATATTTAACTGGAGGAGCATGCATGCGTCGGATTACTAATAAAGCTGGATGAAAGGACTGAAACCATGCATCCTCTAAAACAAAAGAACGTCATCATATAATGACCATTCAATAGCCACTCCTTGACATGTTATGGACTAATAAACTCATGGTCATGTAACTAATTAACAATCTACAGTTCAACCACGTCCTGCCATAATTTTTCATGCAGGATATCACAGTTTCCGTCTTTTGCACATATTTCTGTCAACAATTCGTGATACAAATGATATCATCCCTTCCATTTTTGTACATCATCTGGCTCTAATTGGTGGAACACACTCTTCAGAGTACCAATGAGGAACGCTATAAGAACAAATCAAACACAAAGAGTAACCTATTGTCTAAACGACTATATGAAGAGAGACAACTTTAAAGATTTCTTCCACTTTTTCATACCAACTTAGGAACATATTATAGAAAAATAAAAAGAATCAAATGCTTATTTTGCAAAAATAAATTAAGAAATAACACAGAGGAAATCATTGAACGGTTCAATTATGGTCTATATACATAATAGTTACCTGATTTCCAGGGCACTTCATTTAGGAATAGATGTTTATGAAAAATCCTCCATTATATTCGCAGTATTCCGTTGAAATGCCGCATCGGTCCTTGAAATTATCCGCACACAATGTATAAATTATACTCCCTCCGTTTCGAATTATAAGATGTTCTAGAAAATATTCTGAATCGGATGTTCATAGACGCATTTTAGAGTGTTTGTTCACTCATTTCAGTCCGTATGTAGTTGTCATTGAAAAATCCAAAACGTCTTATAATTCAAAAACATAGGTGATACACATTAACACTAATTTTATTAATCCACTCCCTTGTCTGTGATAATGTATTTCTTCCGTATTTCATTCTGTGATGCAATGGTAAATATAAAAGGATATATGGATCAAGAAAAAAACATCAGTTTTGTACACGAATAAAGCAACTTCCTGGTACGTAGCTGATTTAGTGCCAGTATAATTAAGTGGACAATTCTAGGTACGATGCTATGCACTTAGCTGGCCGAAACGAATAAAAAAACATATGTGATCAAGCTCGCCCAGCTAATTAATCTACTGTCAGCTATGGTCGTTGGCTGCTTTTGAGTTGGCGGAGACCTTCCAGTCATGTTCATGCGTATTACTTAAGTAGCAAAAAATTTAGGTGAAGTGTCTTACATGTAACCTCTGATTATCTCAAAAGACAATAACTGATAAGTGTCAGGTTAGAGAATGAAGTACCTCCAGATCATTGCTAGGTGAATCATTTCTTCATTATCTATATGTCTCTATCATTGTTTAACACAAAGGTAGTAGATAGAAAAAGGGAGTAACAGCATCAGCGTTCATCGCATTGCTCTGTATAACCATTCATGTGTTTGTGAATAATGCATTACAGTCAAACGCATTTAAATCAATCTAGACGTGGTGCAAGGGAGTCCAGAGCTCTCGAATCACTAACCTGATTCAGCCCTTTAGGTTTGCGAAGAACACGCAAGTTCCCTTAGCAGATATAGTTGTCTGATGCAGCGGCGACGAAGCCGCTGGAGACATGCAGTTCATAGTGGTTGATGCACCTGGCCAGCCAGTTACCTACGTACTTGCATCCGTGATGTGCCCTTGTAATGGCGCTGCCTAGGGTTAGGTATCCGCATAAGTACATGCACAATTGATAGTGAAAATTCATGCCGTATGGAAGAAACCTAATAGATCAAGATCAGCATCAGCGGCCATGGAGAAGACGATGGTAAGGTTTCTTCACGGGCGCCTGGAAGAAGGGTGCGGGATGGGAGAGCTGGTGGGCCAAAAAAACCGAAAATTGATGGTTGTTTCACGTGGCATAATGGCATGACTGAAAGATTATTTAACGTAATGGCATAGGTGGGTAATTTTGTTCAACATCTGAAATAGTAGGAAGATCTAATGGTCATGATTTTCCTATAAATCAAACTAACGGTCAGATATTTCTAATTAACATGGGATTTTCTAGCTATTTCCCTATTTTTATCCGTATTTTGCTTTTAGTGGATAACTAGCAAGGTGGCCCTTGCAAATGCGAGGGCTAGATCTTTAGTGCATTGAAAGTGTCAATTCTTTATTTTTGTCTCATGCACATATTTGTATACTCTTATTTACCCTCTTTCATTATATAATACACAATGTTGTAGACACTGGTACATTTATGAAGGCGTAACTTTGATATTATTTTTATATGAATATTGGATTAGATGCAAAAGATTAACATAATTGAATTATTTATGTGGCTTTGATATAACAATCGAGCGTTGAGGTACACGGGCACCAACCAAATTAAGCCCGCGATATGTGCATGCGGTTCTTCAGTTGTCATATGTTATTGGAGTATGGTTTCAGTTATATGTTATGTTATCATTTTGTGTATGGCCAAATAGAGCAACCGGTTGTCCCTATCCAACCTTCTTCTTTACTACATCCTCGCATCCACAAATGACTCCATATTTTTCTAAAACAGAAAAATGTAACAAATAAATGACCAAAAAACTCTCAAGCCCTCCTACAACGTTGCTTATGTTGGTCCAAACCACTGAACCAATTTTTTTTTCATATCAACCCTAGGAACTTTATACGTTGCCGGTAATAGGAATCATATATACCTAAGAAGTTCATCCTTACTCCCTTATTTATCTCAACATGCACACATGCCACATCAACACACATGCCACCTCATCAACTCCAGTACATTTATTTATTTTAACATGCATGCATGAAAATGCTATCTACACTACTTCCCTCAACATGCACACACATCCCACTCTATCAACCCGACCACTTTTATTTCTCTCAACATGCATGAGAGATGCTACTCAATATTTTCTTTATAATTATATATAATCAAATACAAAAAAAAATATCTAATCTTTAGTCACATAATCAAATTGAAGACAACAAAATCTCATACAACCAAATCTCATCAAAACAATTTGTCACACCAAATTTATCCATGTTCCTGCCGAAACATGCGGGATGTACCGATCACAACCTTTTTATTGAGGGGCTACCGAGCACAACCTCGGGAAAATATCTGGTGCTCCCGAGTCTTAGGTGATACCGTGAAAATTCCCCTCACAACCTGTGTAGAATAAAAAATCTTTGAGGTTGGCCTGTCACGCCTTAAACCGTGTCATCGCATATGGAATGACTGGGATTGTTAAATCCAAACCACATATCAGAGATCGAACAGTCTTAAATTATTGGGATGATGTGGATTGACAAGGTGTCTCCAAAAATAAGCCCAGATTTTACTTTGGTACATAATATAATATACAGATAGATAGATTAGGCAAGGAAAATTGGTCCTTCAAGTAGAATCTTGGTTTGTGCATCGATAAAATTATGGGACGTGCTACACGTCCGTCGGCTGATCTTTTTTAAAAAATCAGCTGAGTTGCAACATAACTAATGTTCTAGAAGCTTTTCCTCCATCGTTGCAACATAACTAATGTTCTAGAAGCTTTTGCAACATAGGTTGTGTTGGAGAAACCTTGGCAACGTAGGTTATGTGACAAAAAAATTCTTCAATAGAGATTATGTTGAAGAAAAGTGTGTGAGTTTTTTTGCAACAAAGGTCATGTTGCAGATTTTTTTTTGCAACGGAAATTATGTTGCAGGAACCGTGGGGCAGGTTGCGATTCAGCTCGAGGAGGCGACAACCATGGACTCCGGGACAGCGGCGACGTGGCACGGGCGATGACGGACGCGGCTTGCACAGCAGCGTGCTTCGCAGAAGGCTTGTGCAGTCCGGCAGCTTTGAGTGCCCGCACGCCGACACTTAGCCCCGGGTTGTTGGCTTCCCGCACAACGGTCGGTGCAACGGCCAGTGGCGTAGCTTGCGCGCAGTAGACGAAAATTTGGATGCCATTTTTCAGGGAAGAAGATGACTCGGTGGTGAGAAATATGTGGGTATAGTATGGCTTCGCTGCGGATAAGGATGGATGCGATAGTGATATTTGAACCCACATGCGACACGTCGCGCGCTGCAGCAGGAGGATGCTCGCGCTACATAGGCCGGGTGAATAGAATCATTTTCCTAAAATTATTGGGATGATGTGGATTCACATGGTGCTTCGAAAAACAACCCTAGATTTTACATTTAGTACATAATATAGATAGACTGGGCAACCCTAAATTGTTCACATGGGGTGACACTTATTTTGAAACGGAGGGAGTATAACATAATATAGATACATTGGGCAAGGAAAGTCGGTCGTTCGAGCGGAATATGGGTTTGTGCATGGAGTTGGACCCGTTGGGTTTCTGCTACGGTATATGTTTTTTTTTAGTAAATATAGCTACGGTGTATGTATGGTAGAGAATTTTGTAATGATATATGTGCCATCACGTCTAGCATCAAATGAAAAAGGCTCATGTGCCACCAGGCATACGAGATACGAAGGCCTAGAGTTTTTTTTGTTCGAGACCTAGAGTCCACCAAATTATTATGGGCCCACCCAAATTATAAAAGCAATAATAGATCTAATGGTTATATTTAATTGATCTATCAAATTAAAGGTCGGATGTTTCTGATTAACGTGGAATTTTCTAGCTAGTTACTCTATTCTTGACCCATATTTTGTTTTTAGTAGATAATAGATAGATAATAGATGAGACTTGAACACGTAGAAAGACATCATTAGAGCATCTACAGCTGGACTGGGCAAATCCGGCCCCCTATACATCTGCAGACGCGTCCGGGCACGCCCGCGGATGCATTCGGACGGCCCCTCATATTTTGCTCCGTGCATCCACATATCTCATATCCGGACACTCAAAACCATGCACGTCGATCACGGAAACTAAATGTCGCACGTAAAACAAATGTTGGTACCGAACATGTATTTACATCAAATTTATTTGAAGTGCACAATCAATCATCTGTTCTTTGATTTCCATTGTGGATCCACATATGCTCCATCAGATCATTGAGTAGTTGCGCGTGCACGTGATGATCTCGGAGGTTCTGATGCATCTGCAGAAAGTTCATAAGCTGAACTCCATCTTGATCTTCAGGGATTTCAACCTGTTCTCCAGGTGCTTAAAAATCCCTTGTGAGCTTGAAGTAGTCATCGTGTGCCTCCACTCCCTCCACAATGCACAAAAATAATGGTTTTCGCATGCGAAAACGACGACGAAACCATGGATCATCCGGGAAAGTTGGGTTCGGACCAAAGTAGTACTTCTGCAGTAGCTTTGCTCTGGATACCCTATCCCGATTGATGACTCTTCTCCCTTTGCTTGAGCACATGAAATTGAGAATATGCTCCACTTCCAGGTCCATTTCCTCTTGCATGCTCATGAGCATGATCATGTCCACTTCTTCGTCCGAATCCGATGAATCGAAGAACTCATCTTGAATCAGTTGATCAAGCTCCGTCGGTCCATACTCCTCGCCGGATGAAGCATCGGAATCCTTCATTTCCCCTAGAAATTTGACCAACAAATCCGGTCAGACATTCTGTCGAACACATCTGGCACAAGGCAGAGCCGGTGAGTTGTCGGATGTACCGCGGTGTCTTCCAGGCCCAGGCCGGCGACGACGTCCTCCGCGGCGAGGTCGGGAGAGATGATCCCTCTGACGGAGCAGCCGAACGGGGGGGGGGGGGGCAGAGGCTACTAGGCGGCAGAGCGCGCGCGGCGGCGGACCTGGGAGACGCACAACGCGAGGAGGAAGAAGAGATGAAAACAACAAATTGATCCGGCAGTTCTGTGGGGTGGATTTGTTGCAATTTGCGGTGGGGTCAGGATGTCGGGTCCGACGTGACGGGCGCGCCCAGGCTCCTCCATATCCGCCCCATATTTGGGCTTGATATGAGTGTTGGGGAACGTTGCATGGGAAACAAAAATTTTCCTACGCACACGCAAGATCTATCCATGGTGATGAGCATCTACGAGAGGGAGAGTGGATCTACGTACCCTTGTAGATCGCTAAGCGGGAAGCGTTAAGAAACGCGGTTGATGTAGTCGAACGTCTTCGCGATCCAAATCGCTAGCTGTCCCGCGATACAATCACGATCCGTCCCGCGATCCAATCACGATCCGTCCCGCGAGCCAATCGCGGTCCTTCCGATCTAGCGCCTAACAGATGGCACCTCCGCGTTAAGCACACGTACAGCTCGATGACGATCTCCGCCTTCTTGATCCAGAAAGAGGGGGCGGAGAGGTAGATGAGTTCTCTGGCAGCACAACGGCGTGGTGGCGATGGTGGTGAACTAATCCCGCAGGGCTTCGCCGAGCTCCGCCGAACTAATCTAGAGGAGAAACGATCTAGAGGAAGAAGTGGGCAGCACTTGGCAATTAGGGTTGGGGCTGCCCTAAAATCCTCTAGTATATATAGGAGGAAGGGAGGGGAGGAGGCAGCCTCAAACCCTCCACAAGGAGGATTCGGCCGAACTAGGAGGAGGTGGAGGAGTCCAGCTCCAATCCTACTCCAAGTAGGATTCCAATCCTACTTGGAATGCTTCCCTCTCCTTGGGGTTTTTTCCTTTCCCACCTTCCTAGCCGCAAGGGCCTTGTGGGGCTGGTTTGCCCAGCCCACTAAGGGCTTGTGCACCACCCCTCAGGCCCATGTGGCCTTCCGGCGTTGGTGGCCCCTCCTGATGGCCCTCTGGCACTCCCGGTACACTACCGGAAATACCCGAAACATTTCCGGTGGCCAAAACGGGACTTCCTATATATCAATCTTTACCTACGGACCATTCCGGAGCTCCTCGTGATGTCCGGGATCTCATCCGGGACTCCAAACAACCTTCGGTCACCACCATACATAACTCAATACTACCGAAACGTCACCGAACGTTAAGTGTGCAGACCCTGCGGGTTCGAGAATTATGTAGACATGACCGAGACACCTCTATGGTCAATAAAAAATAGCGGGACCTGGATGCCCATATTGGTTCCCACATATTCTACGAAGATCATTATCGGTTGAACCTCTATGTCAAGGATTCAGTTAATCCCGTATGTTGTTCCCTTTGTTCTTCGGTATGTTACTTGCCCGAGATTCGATCGTCGGTATCTCTATACCTAGCTCAATCTCATTACCGGCAAGTCTCTTTACTCGTTCCGTAATACAAGATCCCGTGGCTAACTCTTTAGTCACATTGCTTGCAAGGCTTATTGTGATGTTGTATTACCGAGTGGGCCCTGAGATACCTCTCCGTCATACGGAGTAACAAATCCCAGTCTCGATCCATGCCAGCTCAACAAACACCTTCGGAGATACCTGTAGAGCATCTTTATAGTCACCCAGTTACGTTGCGACGTTTGATACACACAAGGTATTCCTCTGGTGTCAGTGAGTTGCATGATCTCATGGTCATAGGAACAGATACTTGACATGCAGAAAACTATAGCAATAAACTGACACGATCATATGCTACGTTCATAGTTTGGGTCTTGTCCATCACATCATTCTCCTAATGACGTGATCCCGTTATCAAATGACATCTCATGTCTATGGCTAGGAAACCTTAACCATCTTTGATCAACGAGCTAGTCTAGTAGAGGCTTACTAGGGACACTTTGTTGTCTATGTATCCACACATGTATTTGAGTTTCCAATCAATACAATTATAGCATGGATAATAAACGATTATCATGAACAAGGAAATATGATAATAACCAAATTATTATTGCCTCTAGGGCATATTTCCAACAATGAGGGGTGTTGGTCAGTCCGGGCGTTTGAGGCCCGTTTGAGGGGTCCGGTTGGGTCACGTTTTTGTGACCGGTCAGTGACCGGGCGGCCTGCCCGGGCGTTTGAGATGGGTTTAAGGGGTCCGGCTGTAGATTCTCACTAGTACAAAACAGGGCATCGGTCCACCCCTGAGAAGCCCATTAGTCCCGGTTCACTCACGAACCGGGACCCATGGGGGCATCGGTCCCGTATCGTGAGGCCAGGGCGCCGGCCGGGCCTCGTGGGCCATTGGTCCCGGTTCGTCTGACCCCTTTTGTCCCGGTTCCAGACACGAACCGGGACCAATGCGCCTCGCTCCTGGCCCACAACCATTGGTCCCGGTTTGTGGCTGGAACCGGGACTAAAGGTGACCCCTTTGGTCCCGGTTCCAGCCACGAACCGGGACCAATGCGCCTCGCTCCTGGCCCACAACCATTGGTCCCGGTTTGTGGCTGGAACCGGGACCAATGGTTGGCCTATATATAGCCCCCGCCCGCGAGCAGAGCAATGCATTGCTCTGTTTTTTTGCCCGGCCGTGGGAGAGCTTTTGTGGTGCTCTAGCTCACCTCCTATGCACATGAGGTGTTCGATGAAATGCCCGAGCCACACTTAAGCTTTCTCCTCTCGAAGCTCCTTGTCCAAGCTCCATTTTCCTCAAGATTTGTCTAGGTTTGGCGGTCCGTATTGTCCCGTCCCCGTCCTCACCGCCGTCGATCGCCCGCGCCCATCTCGGCGCCGGCAACACCGTGGTTAGCCTCTTCTTCTTATCTTCGTTCTAACAGAAAAAAGTTCTTACTTGTGTGTTTTAATTAGATGCTCTAGAGAGTTATATGTTGTTCAATAATAAGAACTATATAACGCACGCAGATGAACCGGCAATGGATGTACGGTGACCGACGCACCTCCGAGTATATTAAGGGCCTGCATAATTTTCTCGAAGCGGCTGAGGCAAACAAGCAGAATGGTTTTATGCATTGTCCATGTACTGTCTGTGAGAATACGAAGGCTTTCTCCAACTCTAAAACCCTTCACTTCCACCTGCTTGAGAAGGGTTTTATGCCACACTATAATGTTTGGACCAAGCACGGAGAAAGAGGGGTTATGATGGAAGACAACGAAGAAGAAGAGGATGATGACAACTACCCGCCCCCTGAATACGGTGATGCTGCAATGGGGGAAGCTGAAGATCAAGAGGAACCAGACGATGTGCCCGATGATGATCTTCGCCGGGTCATTGTTGATGCACAGAGAGAATGCGAAAGTGAAAGGGAGAAGTTGAAGTTCGATCGCATGTTAGAGGATCACAAAAAAGGGTTGTACCCAAATTGCGAAGATGACAACAGAAAGCTCGGTACCACACTGGAATTGCTGCAATGGAAGGCAGACAATGGTGTATCTGACAAGGATAACGAATTGCCCGGCAGTACGTACGAAGCAAAGAAGGTTCTATACCCTCTAGGATTGGAGGTGCAGAAGATACATGCATGCCCTAATGACTGCATCCTCTACCGCGGTGAGTACGAGGATTTGAACGCATGCCCAGTATGCGGTGCATTGCGGTATAAGATCAGACGAGATGACCCTGGTGATGTTGAGGGCGAGCGCCCCAGGAAGAGGGTTCCTGCCAAGGTGATGTGGTATGCTCCTATAATACCACGGCTGAAACGTCTGTTCAGAAACAAAGAGCATGCCAAGTTGATGCGATGGCACAAAGAAGACCGTAAGAAAGACGGGAAGTTGAGAGCACCCGCTGACGGGTCGTAGTGGAGAAAAATCGAGAGAAGGTGGGGGGACTTTGCAGGTGACGCAAGGAACGTATGGTTTGGTTTAAGTGCAGATGGCATTAATCCTTTTGGGGAGCAGAGCAGCAATCATAGCACCTGGCCCGTGACTCTATGTATCTATAACCTTCCTCCTTGGTTGTGCATGAAGCGGAAGTTCATTATGATGCCAGTGCTCATCCAAGGCCCTAAGCAACCCGGCAATGACATTGATGTGTACCTAAGGTCATTAGTTGAAGAACTTTTACAGCTGTGGAATGGAGAAGGTGTACGTGTGTGGGATGAGCACAAACAGGAGGAATTTGACCTACATGCGTTGCTGTTTGTAACCATCAACGATTGGCCTGCTCTCAGTAACCTTTCAGGACAGACAAACAAGGGATACCATGCATGCACACACTGTTTAGATGACACCGACAGTATATATTTGGACTAATGCAGGAAGAATGTGTACCTGGGGCATCGTCGATTTCTTCGGACCAACCATCAATGTCGAAAGAAAGGAAAGCATTTCAAAGGTGAGGCAGATCACCGGAAGAAGCCCGCCCTCCGTACTGGTGATCACATACTTGATATGGTCAATGATTTACAAGTAATCTTTGGAAAGGGTCCTGGCGGACTATCTGTTCCGACTGACGATGCGGGACGCGCACCCATGTGGAAGAAGAAATCTATATTTTGGGACCTACCCTATTGGAAAGACCTAGAGGTCCGCTCTGCAATCGACGTGATGCACGTGACGAAGAATCTTTGCGTGAACCTGCTAGGCTTCTTGGGAGTGTATGGGAAGACAAAAGATACACCGGAGGCACGGGAGGAACAGCAACGTGTGCATGAAAAAGACGGCATGCATCCAAAGCAGTATGAAGGTCCTGCCAGCTACGCTCTTACCAAAGAAGAGAAGGAAATCTTCTTTGAATGCCTGCTCAGTATGAAGGTCCCGTCTGGCTTCTCGTCGAATATAAAGGGAATAATAAATATGGCAGAGAAAAAGTTCCAGAACCTAAAGTCTCATGACTGCCACGTGATTATGACGCAACTGCTTCCGGTTGCATTGAGGGGCCTTCTACCGGAAAACGTTCGATTAGCCATTGTGAAGCTATGTGCATTCCTCAATGCAATCTCTCAGAAGGTGATCGATCCAGAAATCCTGCCAAGGTTAAGGAGTGATTTGGTGCAATGTCTTGTTAGTTTCGAGCTGGTGTTCCCACCATCCTTCTTCAATATCATGACGCACGTCCTAGTTCATCTAGTCGACGAGATTGTCGTTCTGGGCCCTGTATTTCTACACAATATGTTCCCCTTTGAGAGGTTCATGGGAGTCTTAAAGAAATATGTTCGTAACCGCGCTAGGCCAGAAGCAAGCATCTCCATGGGCCATCAAACAGAGGATGTCATTGGGTTTTGTGTTGACTTCATTCCTGACCTTAAGAAGATTGGTCTCCCTCAATCGCGGTATGAGGGGAGACTGACTGGAAAAGGCACGCTAGGAGCGGACTCAATAATATGTAGGGACGGGCATTCTTGGTCTCAAGCACACTACACAGTTCTACAGAATTCTACCTTGGTGACCCCATATGTCGATGAACACAAGAATATTCTGCGCTCCAAACACCCGGAGCAGTGTGACGACTGGATTACATATGAACACATCAGGACTTTCGGCAGTTGGTTGCAAACACGTCTCATGGGTGACAACACTGTTTCTGATGAGCTGTACTCGTTGGCCAGGGGACCATCTTCGACTGTATTGACTTACAAAGGGTACAAGATAAATGGGAATACATTTTACACGATCGCCCAAGATCAAAAGAGCACCAACCAAAACAGCGGTGTCCGCTTTGATGCAGCAACCAAGAGGGGAAAGGACACATATTATGGTTACATAGTGGACATATGGGAACTTGACTATGGACATGATTTCAAGGTCCCTTTGTTTTAGTGCAAATGGGTCAATCTGTCAGGAGGCGGGGTACAGGTAGACCCACAGTACGGAATGACAACAGTGGATCTCAACAATCTTGGGTACACAGACGAACCATTCGTCCTAGCCAATGATGTGGCGCAGGTTTTCTATGTGAAGGACATGTCTACCAAACCGAGAAAAAGAAAAGATAAGGAAGCGAATACATCATACGATGAGCCAAAGCGCCACATAGTTCTTTCAGGAAAAAGAGACATCGTGGGATTGGAGGGCAAGACAGACATGTCTGAAGATTATGAAAAGTTTCATGAAATTTCTCCCTTCAAAGTCAAGGCTGACCCAAGCACCCTGTTAAACGATGAAGATTATCCATCGTTACGGCGCAATAAGCAAAGGACACAAGCGAAGAAAAAGTGAAGACTTTCTCTCCACAACTATATCATTGCAGTTACATGTGAAGAAATTAAATGAAATCCCTTTGTAACAGATGAGTTTTCGTCCGAAACCCTGATACTTCGAAAGAGATTGTCCATTTTGTACACGAAGTGCATCCAGTTTTTGCCGTAACCCTCTCAACTTTTTAGCACATGCTATGTGGGTGAAATGATGATACCATGCCAACTTTCAACCTTTTCAGAGTTCATTTGAAGTGCTTTTCAATTTCAGGGTCATTTAGCTCAAAGAATGAACTAATAGCAAAATGAATGAACTAGAAAACCTTTATGAAACTCTAATAGCGAAAATAATGAACTAAAAATAATCAATTAAAAAATTCTGTTATGATCAACTAAAATAAAACTATAATATTCTTCTATAGCAAAAAGAATCAACTAAAAAGCTTTTATAAAACTCTAATAGCAAAAGGAATCAACTAAAAATATTTTATAAACCTCTAGTATTTATGAAACTAAAATTCTATAAAATTTATGCAACTAAAGTTATCAAAGTATTTTTTGTTCAAAAAATTAATAGCAAAAAGAATTTTCATAAAGAATTTTTTTAGAAACTTTAATAGCAAACTAAAATAACAAAATCTGTTTTTGGTTAAATCAGATATTTAAAATAACCTAAAAATTACCAAATTGAATATAATGATAAAACACAGTAATATTAAATAGCAGGAAAAAGAATCACTCAAAAATCTATTTTTATAGTAAAGTTATTCACAAACTAGTGATTCACACCAATTTAAAAGAATTCAAATTTAAACTATTCAAATTTGGAAACTAATGGCACTAACAGAAAGTTTATAATTTTTGTGACCTAAAAGCAAAAAGAATCACTGAAAAACTGTAAGTAGAAACAAAAGAAAATAAATAAAGCAAAAAAGAAAACAAAAAATACGACTAGTAACCCAACCAGCAAGTTGGGCCAGGATTCAGGCCCGCAGAAGGCCCAGAAGGACCACAGGCAGAGGTGTGTGCGAATAGGCCCGTAAGCCTGCAGTTGAGAGGAGCTCGAGAGGGCTGGCGCAGCAGCGCTTATAAACCACTCTCGAGCCCTCTCAGCTAGCGAGGTGGGACTAAACTTTTGGCCCCGGGCAGCACCACCCTTTAGTCCCGGTTGGTGGCACCAACCGGGACCAATACCAACCTTTGGTCCCGGTTGGTGCCACCAACCAGGACCAATGCCACCCTTTAGTCCCGGTTGGTGCCACCAACCGGGACCAAAGGTCTCTGCTTCCCGCCCTTTGGGCTGACGAAAAGAGACCTTTGGTCCCGGTTGGTGGCACCAACCGGGACTAAAGGTGGGCATTGGTCCCGGTTGGTGGCACCAACCGGGACCAAAGGTCTCCCTATATAAGCGGGAGTTGGGAAAATTTGCCGCCGAGCCCCCGCAGTTTCCCCCGACGACGCCGAGCACATCGACGCCGCCAGGCTGCCCGAGCTCGCCGTCGCTGCCCCCGACGCCGTCGCCGCGCCCCTGCCCCCGACGCCGTCGCCGCGCCCCTGCCCCGAGCCCTCGCCGTCGCTGCCCCCGACGCCGTCGTCGCCCCTGCCCCATCGTTGGCGTCGCCGTCACCGCCCCCGACACCCCCAACGCCGTCGCCGCGCCCCTGCCCCCGACGCCCTCGCCGCGCCCCTGCCCCGAGCCCTCGCCGACGCGCCCGACGCCGTCGCCGCGCCCCTGCCCCCGACGCCCTCGCCGCGCCCCTGCCCCAAGCCCTCGCCGACGCGCCCGACGCCGTCGCAGCGCCCCTGCCCCCGACGCCGTCACCGTGCCCCGAGCCCTCGCCGACGGTCCGCGCCGCCCCCTTTCCTCCTTGTCCTCCTCCCCTGTTCATATACATTTTTTTTGTTCATATGATTGTTAGATATGATGATGTTGATGATTGTTAGCTAGATGATGTTGATGATAGATATGATGATGTTGATGATAGATGATGTATACTTTTTTTTTGTTCATATATTTTTTTTTGTTCATATGATGATTTTTTTTGCATTTTTAGAAAAATGTATGTATGTATGTTCTCTGTATATGTTCATATATGCAAAAGTTACATTTTTAGAAAAGTTTTATGTATGTATGTTCTCTGTATATGTTCTCTGTATATGTTCATATGTGCATTTTTAGAAAAAAAAATTGTGTATGTATGTTCATATATATATGCAAAAGTTACATTTAAGAAAAAAAGAAAATGTATGTTTTTTCATATGCAAAGAATATGCAAAGAATTTTTTTTTGTTTACCCCCTCCCCGATAACTTCGACATGAGGGGGGACGTCGGACATGAGGGGTGAGCGCGTTGTCGTCTACCCCCTCCCCGATAACTTCGACATGAGGAGGGACGTCGGACATGACATGAGGGCTAACATAGATAACTCCGGTAACATAGATTTATGTATGTATGTATGTATGTGTAAGGGATCATATATGTATTTTTTTAGATGTATTTTTTGTATGTATGTATGTATGAGGGATCATAGATGTATTTTTTTTAGAATTTTTCAGAGGTTTTTAGATGTTTTGTATGTATTTTTTCAGATTTTCTATCGTGAATAGACCGATTTTAGACCACAGGAGCACCCCCCGTTAGCATTTTAGAGCGGCTCCTACCCCCTCCCGCCCCTACCCGATAAACTCTCGAGGCCACCCAAACCCTAGAAGAAAGAGCGTTGTCGATCTCCTACCCCCTCCCGTCCCTACCCGATAAACTCTCGAGGCCACCCAAATCCTAGAAGAAAGAGCGTTGTCGATCTCCTACCCCCTCCCATCCCTACCCGATAAACTCTCGAGGCCACCCAAACCTTAGAAGAAAGAGCGTTGTCGATCTCCTACCCCCTCCCGTTCCTACCCGATAAACTCTCGAGGCCACCCAAACCCTAGAAGAAAGAGCGTTGTCGATCTCCTACCCCCTCCCGTCCCTACCCGATAAACTCTCGAGGCCACCCAAACCCTCCGCACTGAGCAATGATGATCCATAGATAACTCCGGTAACATAGATTTATCAAGAATGCCCCCATTATGGATGTGCACAAGTTGATCCAATTTTTTTCTGATCTCATCTATATATATATTCTTCTATATTTGCAGAAACTATGGATCAAAGAGACTTGGAACAAGAACAGTTGTTGGGGGAGATAATCCTCGCCGGAGGTGATGCTGTCTTGTCGTTTCTCAACGACACCGATGGAACAATGGAGGAGGAAAGACATGATCATGATGGCTCCGGTGACATGATCATGATGGCTGTGGAGGTGCTGACTAGCTAATTGATGCATTAATTGTTTTGGTATGTACATATATTAACTCTTCTTTCTTCTTTTATAGCCCTCCGGATCGAGCCAAACTTCGGTAACGAGACGAGGCCCGAAGAAGAGGTTGCGCAAGGATGAAAGGTTCACGATCACAGCACTTGCGGACGATGGCCTACCGATTGAACCCAAGCGGACCAAGGACGCATTTTCTGCTCAGTGCGGAGCTATTGTTAGGGACAACGTCCCGATCAGCATCAAGCAATGGAATAAGCCTAAGGACGACGCCCCTGAAGGTGATTATGTCACCGATAGACAGAAAGATGATCTTTGGACCTTGCTGAAGGCAAATTTCACCCTACCGCCAGAGGAGGATCTGAATAAGCCAGTTATAGAGCCACTGGTCAAGGCGTGTGCTCTTAAGAAGATGGCAGATCTATTCAGGAGGTGGAAGAAGGAGTTGAAATCAAAGTTTGTCGACAAAGGTGAGACTCCAGAATTCATCGGCCGATTTGAGAAGATAAGAGATCACTGGCCCGCATTTGTGGCCTACAAGACATCAGACAAGAGTAAGAAAATGTCAGAGACAAACAAGAACAACGCTGCAAAGAAGCAGTATCACCATCACACGGGGTCAGGTGGCTACCTCAAAGCCCGGCCGTTGTGGGACAAAGCTGAGAATGACCTGATTGCTAAAGGGGTCGAACCAGAGACATTGAACTGGCCAGACCGTTCAAGGACTTGGTTCTTCGGGGTTGGGGGAACTTTGGACCCTGAAACAGGGAAGTGCCGTTGGACGGACGAGCAACTTGCAATACCCGTCACGAAGCTTCAGAAGTATATCACCGCAGCGCAGGAAGGGACGTTCATTCCCGACAGCGAGAAGGACGAGCTGACTGAGGCCCTAGGGAATGCTGAGCACCCTGGACGAACACGAGGCACGCCAGGCTCCGTTTCGTGGAAGTTTGGGTTTCCCGACGCAGGCGGTTACAGAAGCCGGGAGAGAAAGAGGAAAGCGGAGCTGAGCGACATGCAGAAGATGAGTGCAAGACTACAAAAGCTAGAGGAAGCTGAGAGCCAGCGAGCTGCCGGCCAACTATCTCAGCGGCACGAAGCTACCCTAGAAGCTACCCCGCCATCTCAGCGGAGAAGCAGCGTGGCTTCCGCGGAGCCCGTTCAGACTGACTTCACGGAGCCTATCTACCCCGTGGATACTATCACGGAGGCTCAAAATTGCGAGCTTATGACGAAATGCCATAACCTCACTTTATTGGCGGCTGTCGGCTCTGTTGCACCTCCTCAACCCAACGGAACTTTTCACTGCCTTCCGATTCCACATGGCTATGCTGTTGTGATGGTGGATGAAGTAATGGAGGGATTTGAGGAGCTCGAGCTTTACCACTCTACAGGTGAAGGGGAGAATCAGCTGGTTCATGCTCTGAGGAGTACATGTTTATGGCAGAAGGAGTACATCAAGCTTCCAAACTGGACGCCTCCGCCTCCTCCTCCTCCTCCTCGTCCGGCGAGTGATCAGGGCACTCCGCCTCCTTCTCCGGCTCCTCTGACGCGTGAGGGCACTCCGCCTCCTCCTTCGCCTACTCCGGCGCGTCGGAGCAGTCCGCCTCCTCCTCCGCCTCGTCGGCAACGGCGGAAGACAGACGCCGCCGCTCCGGCTCCTCCGGCGCGTCGGAGCACTCCGCCTCCTTCTCCGCCTCGTCAGCAAGGACGGAAGAGAGACGCCGCCGCTCCGGCGGCTAGCAGTACAAGCAGAGGCGAGAGGCAATTCAGATACGGTCCATCTCTCAAGCCTCTGGAAAAGTTACCATATGAGAGGACCGAGTCTGAAAACGAGGAGATATGTCGTGCCCAAGTGAGGGACCATTTTGCAAAGAAAACTCCACCTCCGAAGGAGAAGCTAGATCCGGTGAAAGTGAAGCGCACTATCGATGCCCTGAAGCGACCACCACCGCCTCCGCCGGATTCCAACTATGTCCGGATTATTAAAAAGACATATGTAGAAGCGCGGCGGTCGGGAAGTACTTCTAGTGATGCAAGGTTAGCAGAACGAAGAAGTGGGAAAACAATTCCCCAGCTCGGCGAACAGGAGAAGCAATCGTGCCCCCCGCTCAAGGTGTCTAGCGATATCGTCGCTAATCATCCGGGGATGGTGCCTGGTACCAATCCTGGTGATTACTTGGGGGATGATGTAATTTTTCAAATGGCTGAGGTAACAGAAGAATATGAATACTTGCACGGGAAGCCTCTCGTCAAACCTGATCATCCTCCTCTAACAACGATGATGTACAAATTGCATGAGTGGTACATGAAAACCTGCAGGGAGTCTGGGAGAGACACTATGTATATGGCAGTGAAACCAGAGCACGAATTCATTGGACTTTCCGTGATGCCTGTTGAATTTGTGGAGTTATTTCAGTTATACAATCAACGGGCCCTCGACAAACAACTCATGACTGCCTACTGTCTGTAAGTATTACTTCTATAGTTAAGTCTCTAGCTCAGCTTGTTCATTGCATGTATATATAATTATCCTCACTATATTATGCAGATTGAAGATCGTCGAATGCAAAAAACTAGGAATCTTCGACGTTGGGTTCATTAGCCCAGATGCCGTAAATGAATGGACGGTACAAAACTCAATCAAAGAGACCGAGGAGAACTTGCTACAGTCGTTCCTTATACATCAAAACAAAAGGGAAATACTCCTTCCTTACAACTTCAAGTGAGTATTGCTGTCTTCTCTGTATACTCAGTTTCGCTTACTCGAGGTTAAGTAATGTAATTGATGAGTTATATATGCGTGCGCAGTTTCCACTTTATTCTGCTATCCATTAAGCTTGACGGGGCATTAGTAACTGTCTTAGACTCGAGACGTAAAGATCCCGAGAATTATGCGGACATGACTGCAATGCTCAAGAAGTAAGTTCAGTCAATACCGGGACCATATCGGCATGCAACTTTCGTTAATTTCCTGATATCAAGTAATCATTTTCTTTGCCTGGCAGGGTTTGGAAGAAGTTCACCCGAAAGGTTCCCGGTCTAAACAAAGAGTTGCGATTTACGCACCCCAAAGTAAGTAGTACTAGCTAGTTCCGCGCATCTCTAATTGATTCAAATTTTCATCAATATATCATTACCATGCCTGCTTATCAGTTTGATTGAACTCTATTCTCATAAAGTGCTTGTACCAGAAAGAAGGGACTGTTTTATGTGCATACTACGTATGCGAGTTCATTCGCCACTCGACCTCTGAGCGGGGCTTCTCTGACAAACAATTTGAAGTACGTAAATAATATTCACAATTTTATTTTATATATTACCATCAATTGTGTTGAGTTTTATTTATATATATGCATGTATTGACCCCCTTCTTTAAATTAGATCTGGCAGATGCGGGATGAACTCCTACCACATGATCGCATACGAGCAATTCAAGAGGAATTGGCGGGATTCTTTCTTGACCACGTCATACCTAAAGACGGGGAATACCATGCGGATTTGTGATTGGATCTTAGGTAGATGATGTTATGGATTGTAAAAGATGTTATATTGTATATATGTAGTACCGTCGGATAGATATACGAAAACTTGTTGTTCGACCAAGCACGGAGAAAGAGATGTCACTTCTCTCTATATATGTTCAGCATGACGATCTTGTGTAATTAATGGTTTCCTTCATTTTCTTATTAGCTAGCATCGAGTTATCTCTATATGTATAGTAGCTACCGTCGACCGAGCATGGAGAAAGAGAGGACACTTCTCCCTATTAGCTAGCTAACACAATATGAAACCCCTAAATTAACCCTCCAAAACCCCCCAACCCCCCCCCCCCTTCAAAAAAAAAACCCCAGCTGCTGCCTGAAGCTGATGCGTGGATGACCTTTGGTCCCGGTTGGTGTGACCAACCGGGACTAAAGGTCCTCCTGCCTGGGCTCCCCGCTGCGACCACGTGGATGCCTTTTGGTCCCGGTTGGTGTTACCAACCGGGACCAAAGGTCCTCCTGCCTGGGCTACTCGCAGCGGCCACGTGGAGCCCCTTTGGTCCCGGTTCGTAAGCGAACCGGGACTAAAGGTTTTGGGCTTTAGTCCCGACCCTTTAGTCCCGGTTCCAGAACCGGGACTAAAGGCCCTCTGGAACCGGGACTAAAGGCCCTTTTTCTACTAGTGATCTCTTAGGTTGCATAGAATGGCTCAATGGTTGGGTATGTGATTGTACAGCCTAACAATCCGAGTTTAATTCTTAGAATTGACAGATGATGCACATGGTTTTTCCTCATTTATTGAGAATCAAGCTTGGTGTGTGGTGAAACCACTCATCGAGAAATATCTTGGTACTTATTTAAAAAAATTTGAGGATCATGTTTATCTTGGTACTCACACTAAAATGGTTGTATGCACCCCTAGCTAGTGTAGAGGCTGGGAAGTGAAAATCTCTTCCATTTTAATTTAGGCGGGTCGACTTGAAACGGTCGCGCAACCCTCGCTCCTAAGTGAAAATGGTAGCGCATCCCTTGCTCCCCTGCAGCTGCGCTGGGACGCACCGGGGCGCCCCGGCCGCCGGCCATCTCTAGATTACCTCCTCCCTGTCGACTCCTCCCCTCCCATCGCCGCTGTCGTCGGGAGTCAAAGCCCATGTGGCGCGGCGGCGGCGGCGACGAATCTCCTCGGTCAAAATTCAGGATCGCAGCGGCGGCGCTCGCTCCGGTCATTCGGCGGCTATGACGTGGGGTGGAGGCGACGCCTAGGATCGACGACCTTGCGGCGACGGACGACGCGAAGGCCAGCCGGTGGTGGACAAGATCAACAACCTTGCGGCGACTGACGATGCGAAGGCCACCGGGTGTCGGCGCGGTGGTTGGGCTCGATCTAGATTCAGATGGGTTCGGACAGACCGTGACCTAGGTTGCAGTTCTTGTTGCGTCTCATCAATTCCGACGACGGCATGCGAGCTCATGGGTTAGTCCCCTAGCACGAGGAAGTCAGGGGCTCTGACCCCGGGCGTGGAGGTGGTCGGCTGACTGGTTGTGAAGGATCCCTAGATCCCACGGCTAGTCCCGGCGTCGAGTTGGGAAGCCATGGCTGCCGGTGAAACCGAGCTCCGACAGGCGATAGCGATGCCTACGTGATATTAACTTGTTGAAGGCATCGCCATTGCAACCACCTTCTACCCCGGATCGGACGATGACGGTGCTCTCGGTGTCGCTCTCCCTCATGAGGGCATTGTTTTGGAGCAGCTGCTGGGCGGAGGACGCAGGTGGAGCAGAGTTTCATGTCACGCAACGACAACGTGGAGTCTCGGCATCGTGGCGCAGCAGGTCTCGGCAATGGATGTGTGATTATGGACGCGCGTGGGGAGGTGGCGTTGTCTGGCGCCGTGGTGGCATCGACGACAAGCCTGACAAGATCGATGCGTCAGTACCTGCTCTGATCATGGTTCGGTGGAAGACAGTGACGACGGCCTCTGCGGCGTGTGCATGCGGTGCCCGTTGAGAGTGAGCCAGATCGGTATGTAACCCAGACCCGACAATTTGGCTTGGTTGGGGCCTCCGGCGTTAGATGTTGGGCTTTGGTATGAGATCTGGGTATGCGGCGCTGACAATCTGTATCCCTTCATCGAGTTGATAGAAGTGACGACAATAGTTGCCAAGATGATGGCTTCAGACTTATTGATGTATTACTTTGTAAGTTCTTAATCAATAATTAATAAAATGAATGCATGCTTCGGCCTCACACAGAGGCCGGGGTCATCGTCCTTTTGAAAAGAAAAGAAAAAGGCCACATAGAATGACCCCGACCCCACATCATCCAATCCCACTTCCGTCAAAGGCGTCTGCCACTTCCTCTTCCTCGGTCGTGGGGTATGGTGGAGGGCTCAAAACCCGAGGAAAAAAAAACATGCCTCATTCGTGGTATTCCCGTCGTTTTTATTTACTCTACATATTAGAGCATAAAGTTTGATCAAATTTATAGAAAACAATATAAACATTTACCATAACAAATCTATATGATGTGAAAGTACATCCAATAATAAATCAAATGGTATTAATTTGTTATTGTGTTTGTTAATATTTTTGTGTATAAACTTTGTCAAAATTTATAAATCTTGATTTTTATCAAAGCTAATACGGGGACTAAATAAAAACGGAGGGGGCATCTTTCTCTCTCTACAACTTGCAGCCGTCGTCCAATTACGAGCGTGCATGGTGGGTTTGTTTCACGCGCGCGGACGAAACGAAACGGAACGAAGCCGCAAGCCAACAGCGTAAAGCTAGAAAAAACGGCCGAGGCAATAAGCTGCGTGCATGAACGAGGCCCGCCTGGACTCTCTTTTGACTCCGAAGCATTCATGATAGATACGTGACCACTGGATATATATACTGGTTGTGTGAGTGGCCCGGGTTAATTACAACACTTTGGGCCCTTTTTGTATCTTCAAGCCATGCATTGCAACGCTCTACGCTTAACTAAACGAAATAGTTACATTATCGTCGCCGCCAACATGCAAGTGAGGCGGCTGCAAGTTGGCTGGCACGCCTTTCTTTTCGCCGCCGTCGAGGACAAGCCCAGCAACATGCAAGTGATTAGTACTCTGTCACTCAAGAGCAGCTAGCGGACGTTGCTTCCGTTTTGTGCCTCGTTCGTTATTAGACTTCACGGTTACTCTTTGTATTGTGATTATATAGTAACCACTAGTAAACTATATCTATCTCGACATCGACGGCCGCCGCCAAATTTTCCCTTTAAATACCGCAGCCACTGCGATCCATCACCTCACCCACACTGCAGTACTGCACACCACAACAGAGAGAGAGAGCTAGCAGTGCATGCTTGTTTCGCACTTGGGAAGAAACTCCCAGTCAATAGATGGCAAGCACTCAGGTATGTACAGTGTAACCCACATAGAGTATACAATCATGAGTCCAGCTAGCTCATTTGCATGGTGCACTTGTGTGCTGCTTGTTTCAGGACGTGAACATGGACGGTAGCCTCGCCGGCTGCGCAGCGTTTGGCTCGTGCACGACCACGCTGTCCGTGCACAATGAGGAGGAGACGGCCATGCTCCCCACCGTGGGTGGCAACAAGCCCAGCGGCCGGTACATCCTGGTGGCGGGGCGGGTCGACGAGAAGGACGGCCTGCGCCAAGCGATCACGACGGGCGCCCTGAAGCCTCGGGTCACGTACCGCGTGGCCGGGTGGATCAGCCTGGGCGCAGGCGCAGCGCCGGGGACGGTGCGCGTCAACCTTGGTGTGGACGAGGACGACAATGGCAACGAGACCATGGTGGAGTGCGGCGCGGTGTGCGCTCAGGCGGGCGGGTGGACGGAGATCATGGGCGCCTTCCGGTTCAGGACGGAGCCGCACAGCGCCGCGGTTTACGTCCACGGTGCCCCCGCCGGCGTCGACGTCAAGGTCATGGATCTTCGTGTCTTCCAGACGGACCGCAAGGCGCGTTTCAGGGAACTCAAAGACAAAACGGACAAGGTGAGCATGCATCCACGTAACCAGGTCTTCATGTCCCACCTACATGGCTGCATGGCTGCATGCACACTTGATGCGGCACGTAATGCGTGCATGCATACTTGATGCAGGCGCGCAAGAGAGACGTGGTCCTCAAGCTGGGCGCGGCGACGGGAGCGGCCGGGGCGGCGTCCGTCCGCGTGGTGCAGTTGGACAACGCCTTCCCTTTCGGGACATGCATCAACACGACGGTGATCCAAAACCCAGCCTTCGTCGACTTCTTCACCAACCACCTGGACTGGGCCGTCTTCGAGAACGAGCTCAAGTGGTACCACACGGAGGCGCAGCAAGGGCAGCTCAACTACGGCGACGCCGACAAGCTCCTCGACTTCTGCGACCGCCTGGGCAAGCACGCCCGCGGTCACTGCATCTTCTGGTCCACGGACGGCGTTGTGCAGCAGTGGGTCAAGAACCTCGACCGCGACCAGCTCAGGTCCGCCGTCCAGAGCCGCATCCAGGGCCTGGTGTCCCGCTACGCCGGCAGGTTCCCGCACTACGACGTCAACAACGAGATGCTGCACGGCCGCTTCTTCCGGGACCACCTCGGCGACGAGGACGTCCCGGCGTTCATGTTCAAGGAGGTGGCGCGCCTGGACCCGGAGGCCGCGCTCTTCGTCAACGACTACAACGTGGAGTGCGGCAACGACCCCAACGCGACACCGGAGAAGTACGCCGAGCAGGTCGCATGGCTGCAGAGCTGCGGCGCGGTGGTGCGCGGCATCGGGCTGCAGGGCCACATCAGCAACCCCGTCGGGGAGGTCATATGCGGCGCCCTTGACAGGCTCGCCGCCACGGCCGTGCCCGTCTGGTTCACTGAGCTGGACGTGTGCGAGCCCGACGTTGGCCTCCGCGCCCAGGACCTGGAGGTGGTGCTCCGGGAGGCGTACGCGCACCCGGCGGTGGATGGCATCGTGTTCTGGGGCTTCATGCAGGGCAAAATGTGGCGCAAGGACGCATGGCTTGTCGATGCCGACGGCACCGTCAACGAGGCAGGCCAGATGCTCCTGAATCTCCAGATGGAGTGGAAGACGAACGCGCGCGGGAACGTCGACAACGATGGCAACTTCAAGTTTAGAGGGTTCCACGGCAGATACGTCGTGGAGGTTACGACGACGACGGGGAAGCAGATGCTCAAGACGTTCACCGTGGAGAAAGGGGATAGCACTCCTCTCCTGGTGGATTTGGCCGATGTCTGACGGTGAATCTATCTAAGATACTTACCAATCTAATTACATGGATGGTGACTGAAGGGACGACACGTCAAGGAATAATGTTGTATAAGTTTTACATTTTCAAGGTAACGGTATTGTATTTTGTAAGCGAAGTGTAAGGTATTGTATGATGCTAAATCTGATGGAGATTATTAAAGCAAACTTACAATTATACAAAGGTTTGTTAATTCAGTAACGTAATACCTTAAGAAGAGAAAATAATATTGTAAAGAGAAAATTGACTATGTTGTTCAAAAGATTTGTTCTGACTTTATTTGCCAACAGAGTGAAGTAATAATATTAAGAAGAGAAAATTGCAGCTGAGATGACACAAAACACAATTACAAAGTAAGGGATTTCAACTGATACCCGCAACTCTAGGACTAAGTAGTAACGACAAAACACATAATTACTCTGTTTGGGGACTAGAGGGACGACTCGGCTTGAGATGTTCAAAAATCAGAATAGCCTTAAAATCCAGACATTTTTTCTAAAGATTGGCCATCGGATTCAACATTTAAGATCATATAAAAACTATTATCCAACATCAACTGTACGAAACCGACAAACAATAATCAACTAGTGATACAAATGATAACAATAGAAGAAAGGAGAAGCATCAGTTCTCCATCGCCCTCAAGATCTAGCAGCAAAGCGGCATCAAAACACCTTCCTCCCTCAAATGCTCCTCTAACCACTGCGGCCGGCCAACGACGGTCCCCTGCTCCGTTCTCCCCCCACCACCAAAGGGACGCCTCCATGCCTGCTCTTCTCAACCCCTCGACTGCGTGTTCCTCTTCACTGGGCAGCTCCGGCCACGACGGTTGGATCACTGGAGGCAGGAGCTCGAGGAGAGGCGGGGAACGCATGATGTGTCTAATGTGTGTGTGTGTGTGGGTGGGTGGGGTGGGGGTGGGGTGGGGGGGGGGGGGGATAATTTAGGGCCGAGATAGAGTGAGCTTGGGGATTAATGAAGAGTCGATCTCAAGCT
This sequence comes from Elymus sibiricus, assembly GCA_039707655.1. Taxonomy (NCBI): domain Eukaryota; kingdom Viridiplantae; phylum Streptophyta; class Magnoliopsida; order Poales; family Poaceae; genus Elymus; species Elymus sibiricus. Next base: position 443,624,857 of record CM077671.1, read on the forward strand.
AAAAATAAGATCCACATACTTTGTGTCTATGTCTCATGGAACCGGCACGTCAGATTTTTGTTCAGCAAGCAAGCAACATCTGTGCCAAAAAACGCGGGCTCTAGATTTGACATCCAAATTGTTACATGATGATCAACCAAAGTACCAAACGTTAGATCATCTACAACCAGGCTTCTTAAACCCTCACTGTACGCCGCGCGGATGACCCGATCACCAACCGGTCGAAAAACATATCCAAACGAGCTCCTCATACCGGCCCTATACGTCCGGGCTGACAGGCACCCCTCACATCTAGCTCAAATCTGGGACGGATATAAAAAGGCACGGGCACTTCCGCCACGTCGGACCCGACTGGGAGGACCCACCTCAAATTGCACCAAAATTACCAAGTCCACCACCCTCCTCCTGCATTCGAGCCCTCGCCGTCGTCTAGCCTTCCTCTCCCATCCGTGTCGTTGGCCCCATCCCCCCTATACGTCATTGTTGGGCACACCATCCCCCATCCGTGTCGATTGTTGGGCACAACATCGACAACGATGGGAACTTCAAGTTTAGAGGCTTCCACGGCAGATACATCGTGGAGGTTACAACGACGACGGGGAAGCAGATGCTCAAGACCTTCACCGTGGAGAAAGGGGATAGCACTCTCCTGGTGGATTTGGCCGATGTCTGACGGCGAATCTAAGATACTGTACTTCTTAACAATCTAATTACATGCGTGGTGATTGAAGGGACGACTCGTCAAGGAATAAGGTTGTATAATTTTCACATTTCTAAGGTAATGGTATTGTATTCGTAAGAGAAATTAAGGTATTGTGTAATGCTAAACCTGTGTGGGCCGCTCAACGGTCATGATGGTTTTGTCCGGTTTATAAATATTAGGTAATGAGGTTTTCGCTCGATTTTCTCTAATTAACTAAGCAACTCTTTTATTCTTAACTAGTAAATATGCACGTGCAACGCACGTCTCGACTAAAAGCATGTTGTACTATGAAACATAAATATTTCTATCATAATATAGAATAACTCTCTTGGGAATTTCAATTTTGATGCAAAGTGCGTCGAATTCCTACTTCCCGAGTCATAAAGACGTGTTGATTGTTACATGAACCAACGTGCCCCTTATCCAAATAGGGTGATCGCAGTCCGCGATCGGACCCCTCCCAAGCTGTACATTGAGACGTGCATGCCTTTGGATTTGTCCGACTACCCTTGCTTCGATACCCCCACAGCACCACTTGTTGCGCCGGTCCACATGTTGTCAACAGTCCTAATTCCAACACTCACATAATAACTTGTTATTCAGGGCATAAAGTTGTCGCTGTGTCCAGAATTGAATAAAATTTGAGGTATAATATTTCCAATCAAGAAAAATGCATCTTCAATCTTATTGTCAATGAGCACCGGAAATGTTAACACTGTTGTACCCTGCAGTACACAGCTTCATGTAGCAAGACGTAAACTGTTAACATTGTTCTCGGTGGATTTGCTAATAAAATTTAACATTCAAGTTGGTCAATCAACACTGTTTCAAAGCAAATGAAAGAATGCATCAACGCAAAACCATGACAGGCTGTCTCTGCATAATAATACTGACAAACTTTGCAAACACGCATGAAAAAGTACAGTCATGAACCATGGTGCATATATATAACAATGTCTGAACTAAGATGATGAGCATTACAATAGGAGGAGATGATTGACCTTAAATCTCTTACATATGAACATGTCTTCTCTAAATCTAGGCCATGGCTGAGAAGCAAGCCGGATCTGGATATTCAGTAGCTAAAGGAAGAAACTTATCCACCTCTTCATCTTTAAACAACATATTTCTATAAGATGGTAGTATATCTGTATATGCAGTGAACAAGGCCCAAAACTAAGGATTAGGAAGGGAATCAATATTCAGATATGTGAAGGTGCACGGCTGTATATGCGAGCGAGAAATAGTAAATCAGAGATATAAATGATGTACCTGGATGTGCAGGTTTGTGTATGTGACTGGCCAGGGCGTGGTATAGCAGGTTGCGGAATTGCTCAAACATCACCCTAGTGTATATATTGCTAGCAAGTTGTTCAATGGACATGCCGCACTTCACTACAACACCTCCCTGCAGTTGTTCACGTAGTGTGTCCATGTCAGCACCAAAAGTAAGTGAAGTTATATTACAATATGTACAGTTTGAAACACTGATAGTCTTCATGCATTTTTCCTTGTAGCTCTTGCCTACTTCCCTGTCGAACCACAAACACATCAATTACTTCACAAACATCAGCATCGGGTAGTCCGGCGGCACCTAAGATTTGAACATGCTGTTCGCACTCTCGTTCCTCTACGTGATCACCATTTTTCGCAGAAATTCCATTGAGATTGGCTTTGCCCATTTGCTCCTTAAATGTACTAGTTCATGCTGCTTCCAGTAGCCCACAACAGGTTCTTAATCCCACTCTTAAGCATACGGTTGCATTCTGAAAACAAACTCTGGGTCCTTGGCTCCCAGAAACCATGATCCCAGAAACACAAGTTATAAGAATCATATGGCTCTTCTAATCGTCTTCTCAGGTGTGCAAACCCTCTCTGGACATGGGGTCCTTTCCGGTGGATGGCTCCCTACTCCAATCCTGCACAATCCGTGACATATAGAACAATTTACTCACATCAACTGTCGAAGCAGAGCAGCGACGACGCGACAGGAAACGCGTTGGCGCTCATGGCCGCGTGAGCATGCGGCAGCCGCCGCCGGCCGGATCTCTTCACTCCGACAACCCCCGCTCCCGCCGCGCTCGGATCCGGCATCCACACCAGCTGCTCTTCTTCTCCCTCCCGCATGGACGAGCAGGTGTGCAAGATGAGGCCCTGCAACCTCGCGCCGTCCCTTTCGTCCTCAACGTCAGCTGCTCCGTCGGCCTCCTCGTCGCCGCCCCCCGTCCCGGCCGGCAAGCTTCCGCCGCCTCCCGTCGAGCTGTCCGCTAGCTGCACGGCGTGCGTCGTCCTGCCGACGCCTCCGTCCGTTGCTCGATCCGATCTGGACCGGGAGCTCCTGTCCGCGCTGCCGCAGCCGATGCTGGGCCGCCCCGTCCAGGTTGGTGGGGGATCCGTGAAGGTGCGTGAGGTGTCCCTCGGCAAGTTGCCAGCTTCCGCGTCCGCGAGGCTCCCTGTGTCGACTGCTGCTCCGACCTCGCCCATCGTCTCCGCAGCCACGCTGGCCACGGCTGCGTTGGCCTCCCGCAAGGCCGACTCGTCCATAGGTAGGTGGAGGGCCGGCACTGGCGCCACCCCTGCTCCCATTGTCGGCGTCTCTCCCGGCCAGCCGCCGTCATCCCCGGCGTCGACGCCTTCATCCCTGCTGAGGCCAGATCAGGCACCTCCGCAGCTCCTACGGACTGGGTTTCTGCAGCATGCGGCGATTCCCTCCTTGGTCGTCACGACGCTTGATGTCCAGGAGGAGCCGGCCTTGCCCATGTTGCTCCAGTCTAATGGTGTGGGCACGTGGGGTTCTGCTGCCAATGATGAAGAGGATGACGATGAAGAAGAATTGGTGCCACAGACGCCACAGACTGCCTCCATGGTCTTCGACTCCACCCTGGTCCCTACGACATCGCTTGCTGCCAACGACTTGGCCCTGACCACTGCTCAGTCAGGTGTGGGACGTGTGCCGGAGGCGTGCGGGAGATGGCAAGAGGTGTTGCCCCGGCGTGGTCCGCGTCGTCCAATGTTGCTAGCCCCGGCAGTGGCTCCTCACCCCGTCCCTGCTTGGATGCATGGTCGATGCTGCAGATGCCTCGCTCGTGGGCACCGTGCGGCTGAATGCAGAGATCCATTTCGGTGCTCCCGTTGCTTGGAGAACGGTCACCGTGCACGCGGATGTCGCAATCCATGGCGTCCTCTAAGCTCGTTGTCTTGCCTTGCTGTGCAGCCATTACTCGGTACCGTGCATCGTCATGCTTCAGCTTCATGTGAGGGTCCGATGAAATCCACCCTCCCATCCAAGATGCTTCCTCGTGGGTCTTGGGCGTCTGTCGTCTCTGCTACCGTTGGCTCGACAACCCAGCCCGATGTGATGTTGCAATCTGCTATGGCTGATCATACCGCACTGCTACAGGGTTGGATGGCGCGGGCCGAGAGCTTTTTGGAGAGAGCAGAGGCTGCTCTGGAAAGGCTCACCCTTGTGCCGACTATGTTGCCGACCACTCGGACGTCCTGCCCTCCTGGTGTGGTCGGTGTTGCCTCCACGGAGGAAGGGAGCCAAGAGCTATATGGATGTTTCTCTCCTCGTGTTGGGGACAACTCATCGTCACCTTTCACCTTGTCTCCTGTATTGTGTACCAGTGAGGGTGAGCCCATCGCCGTGCCCGAGGCTCCAGTTCTGCAGATCATGCCCGACCTACGGGAGCTATGTATGTGCCCTACTTCGCCTTTGCCTGTGGAGCGTGTGGAGGTGGACTCGTCGGTGACCTCGTGTCAGGGGTATGTTTTGCCTCTGTCATGTGAGCAACTGGAGGTGCCTGAGTCAATCGTGTCGGTGGTTCCCGTGGGCGATGTTGTCGTGTCGGTGGTTTCTGTGGCTGATGATGTTGAGGCGGTCGGTATGTTGGCGCCTGACCCTTTGGAGCCCAGCCAGCCGCTCACCTTTGTGGACCGCGGAGGTTCCGACGTTGCGGTCACCCACTCGCACGTGACCGTTGGGAAGGTGGTGTCTGTGCGTGACAAGGTCGATGAGATTCTTTTCGAGTTAGAGGTTCACTGCTTGCTCAAGCGTTTGGAGGCGGCTTGTCCTGGATCTGGCAAGGCGATTGTGAAGGAGGCTCTCATCAAGAGCAAAAGTAAGAAGAGTGGCGGCGCAGGAAAGGCGCCCGTAGCTGCTTGATGGATGACCATCAGTCTCTTCAGTTGTCCTTATGGTCTGGCTTGTCTCTGTGGTCTTGGTGGTGCTCGTGGTCTTCGGCCAAGGTACTCTCGTTGGGTATGTGTTTGCGATGTAGGTGTGTGGAGGTTGGTCGTCGTGATGTGTTGGGTGTGATTGTCGGGCTGATTGTGTCTTTATGGGGTTGCATGTTATGTGAGTAGTCCTCATGTGGTGTGTTTGTTTCGCTTTTCGCCCGGTTTTCCATTAATTAACTGGGCAACTCTCTTCTGCTTAATTAATCGATGAGGTAAATCTTTTGCCTCCGTTTCGGAAAAAAAAAATTTACTCACATCACATAATGTTTGCCATGCAATCTGAATGTAGTAACACAATCAGACAAAAGCTAGGGAACTCGACCTCATTGAGTCCCGTATGTTTGATTCGCACATTCAGTTTATTGTTAATGAATCTAATCACCCACTCCTCACTGACGATAAGCATATGCACAAAGTTGAACCATTTACCTCTTCGTCCACCCAGGGGCATGAGGGTCCATCTTCCCAGTCAACATCGCTGACCCTGTATCTGCACGGTCGTCATGTTCTTCAATCACGACAAGCTGCCCCCCTTCTCGCTCGGCTGCCGCGAACACTGCATTCTCTGCCTTGCTTCCCCTGCCCGCAGACCCGCTGCATGCGCACAGAGGGATGTACTTGCACCCACCCACTATACTCTCAGCGTCATCCAGCAACGCGTGTCCGCCACCACAACCCCATTCTCGTCGAGGAAGATTGGGCCCGCCCGGAAACAGAAGAAATATCCAGAACCTGGACGAACTCGAAATTGCTCACAGTGAAGCATCAAGTAAGAATGGTTAGATGTTTATCACCTTTTCCAACCCAATGAAACTGATGTTGTAGCGCATTACACATGGTATGGAAGAAATTGATGAGAACAATAGTACATTTCCTCTTACTGCAGATCAACACCAACAAATCTACAGTAACACATGCACATATAAGAGACCCGAATATTGATGATAGGTTCATGCATAAACCAAGAAAATTTGAAAATATACCAGAATCTTATTGACTGATGCAAATTCCATGTGAAGCTGCCTAGGAAAAATATCAGTGAAGGACCACGGTGGATAACAAACAACAGTAATATATACCGCTTGAAGGTAAATAATAAAAAATGAAATCCTAGTGGGTACAAGTATTTTGAATAATGCAGAAAATTAAGAACTAACCATATAGAAAATATACAGCGACACCATAGTAATCATATTCGTAACACAGGGAAGAACTACCCTCCTAAAAACATTAAAGCACTACGGTGTATCATACGACGAAAAACATTCAGGTTTAACTCAAAATACTGTACACATGATAGAAGCTGCCTAGGAAAAATATCAGTGAAGGACCACGGTGGATAACAAACAAAATACTGTACACATGATAGAAACTACTTATTTTGGATCCCATGGCTACATCACAGGGTTATCCTAAGAACGATGGATACAGAATTGAAATCGATAATTTAAGGAAAAAAATCAATATTTATCAAAAAAAGCACCTGAACAACTGGACTGGTTGACAGTATAGGCTTGAGAAGCCAGAACATACGAGTATTTTGCAGAGGTGTGGAAGACAGCATTGTAGCCAAATCAAACTGTATCTTAGCAATGTAGCGGCAGTTGTTTTTTGGTTGTTGTCCTGTTTATGCACAATTATTGTCTACCAATCTAGACGATAGAGTCATTTCGTCAATTGCTCTAAGGATGGAGCTGCAGTAATACTATCAATTAGAAGCACAAATGAAAATACCATTATCCCCAGGATTACTCTTACTCTTTAATTTCCTGTAAGTGGAATTGGGGGAGTAAAATAACAGCAAAGGCTTACCGGGATCACAAAGGCAAGGGTCTTCTTGGACCCTTTCTTGGACATGTCGAGGACGACGCACCCTAAGAGCGCGTAGGAGCACTGGAGCAGGGAGGCACAATGAATCTTGCTTATCTCCGTGTACATCTTGGTTATCTACGACAGCAGCCAACAATCCCAGCAACGCCGGCGTACGCGACGGCAGTCAGCAGCGAGCAACCCAACCCCAGTGCTGGAGGTAGGCCCCCCGCGTCGCAGTCCCAGGCCAAGGCGTCGGGGGCGTGCTGCTCCTGGTCGTCCGGCGTCACGGGTGCTCACCGCGGCGTCCCGGCCGGCGTCCTGCGCCTCGCCCCTGTCCTTGGCCTGCGCCTCGCCCCTGTCTTCTTGGCGGCCGTTGGGGCTGGGGCGGGGCTGAGCGGGCGGGGCGGGCTGGTGGCGAGTGAGGCAAGCGTGGTGGTGGGGCTGAGCGGGCGGAGGCGGGGCCGAGCGGAGGGTGCGGGCAGGCGGGGCGAGCCGGTGGCGGCGGGCGGAGCGAGCCGGTGGAGGCGGGGCTGAGTGGGCGGGCGTGGCGAGCGGGTGGGCGGCCCGAGCGGAGGGTGCGGGGAGGCGGGGCTGAGCGGTTGGCGAAGAGGACGTGCGTGGTGCTAAGATTAGACCGCTAGTGGGGCTTCGGGGGTTAACGAAGGATTTCGTTAACGAAGAATTTAGACCATTGATTATCCAATTAGATGGTTCAGATTTTAAGTTGGATTAGCCCTTCCTTCCTTTTATAGGGGTATATATAGTAGATAGATAGATGAATGCAGGAATCCTGTCAGTTTCAAAAAAATATACAATAGATTTGTCAATTCAGTAACATAAATAATATTAGGAAGAGAAAATAATACACCATCGATTCAATAATGTAGTGCATATTGATTTTTATCAACTGAGGGAAGATTTGTTCAAAAGATAATACTCCGTCCATTCCATAATGTTAAGAACAAAAAAACACTATTGAAAAGAGAAAGGGGACTGCTAGGCGTCCACCGGCGGACGTGTGCTATACGTCCACCATCTCGATGGCCGTTGGATCTACGCACGGGCAGCCGACCGATCGATCTCCTGCCACGCCTTGCTTGTCCTCTCCCCTACTTATTAATTCCCGCAACGGCGGCTTTGTTGCAGAAACAACTGCTTTGTCCCCGCCTCTATAGATCCGCGCCCAACAAAGATCTGTAGGGGAAACACGTGTAGCATATTTTTTGCAACAAAGATCGTGTTGCGGAAACACCAGTAGAATATTTTTTGCAACAGAGTTTGTTATATAATACTTTTCGCAACAAAGATCGTGTTGCAGAAACATCTGTAGAATTCTTTTTTACAATAAAGTTTGTTATAGAATATTTTCTACAACAAAGATCATGTTGCAGAAATGTTTGTAGAATTTTTTTACAATAGAAATCATGTTGCAGAAAGGTGTGTAATTTTTTTTGTAACAAAGGCCTTGTTGCAGAAAATTTGTGCAACAAAGATAATGTTGCAGAAATTGTACATCGACGACAGCGTATCTTGCGGAGGCGGGGCGGCGGGCAATGCAGTTCGTGCGTCAGGACACGTTTAGGCAAGACGGCGGACGATAGTGGGCGTCACAGGACACGTGGTTGGCAGCCGAGGAGGCGGACGCTTGCGCGTTATCAGCCGGACGGAAGGAAGTGTTTTCCTTTAAAATACCGTGCATTTTAAGAATTTGATGCAACGCAGACTATCAAGCATCGATCGTTTACGTACATTCTGCAAACTCAGCTTCATCGATCTTTCATAGCTAGGCTGGGCGCACGTACCTTGCCACTCGCCCTGACCCGAGACGCCTCTGCCACCGAAAGCCCGCGCTCTCCGGCCGCGGACTGCGACGACGTACGCATCATCGGGAGAGCGCAGAGAGGTCCCGATCAGGACAGGGATCCACCAGCCGTTGGATGAAGGATGGACAGACCAGATCGAACACTGTAGCGAAAGACTGCAGATGACACTGTGCACGCACCACTGTAGCGAAATACCACGGACACTGAGCTACTGTAGCTCAGGCGCTGTTCACACGGGTCTGTCCACAGATTTTTGATCGGACGGTGTGAAGAGGGGGGCAAGTTACCACACTATTCACTGGTGACCGGTGACTAGCAAGTCACTGGATCTCAGTCCCCCCGATCGATGGCGATGGCCGGCCAAGAGGAAACAGCGTGGCCGGTGAGCGCGCGTCACAACTAGTGGTGGCGTCAGTTAGACGAGACAGACTGGGATCACCTCACATCACATCTCATCACATCGGCACTGCACTGCACATGTATGTTCTGCTTCTAGTGTATCACGAGCACGAGCTCGTGTTCTCCGCACCATCGGGAGATTTGCAACTTGACCAGGTCGTGTTAGCAATTCACCTTCTAGAATCCTCGTGATTGTCAGGTCGTGTTGAGAGGCTCTATCCACATGCACGTCATCTTAATTTGGGCGTCGCGACAGTTAAGTCGCCTGAAAAATTCAAATTGGGTGAGTCGATTTGGGGGAATCAAATTCAGCTGTTGGATGGCAAACGAACGGTGATGCTCGTGTCTTCTTCCTCCAGCCGGCTTCCTCTTGGAAACAGATCCCGTCGCCTGCTACCACCAGTCGGGCCGCCTGCTGCCGCCGCCCACGACCGCCTCACCACACCGCCCTCCCCTGAACCTCCTCCCACCACTGCTCTTGCCGCCTCCGGGCCACCCCTCTAAGTCCGGCGACCACCCAAAAAGCTCCGGCGAAGCAACACCCCACCCGCCACCCTAAGATAGATAGTGCGGGTGCTTCTGCGGCGAACCTGCACCCAACCCCCCCCCCCCCCCCCCTAAGATAGATAATGGGGGTGTTCTTCCCCGACGTCGGCGGCCTCCTTCTTCATCTCCGACGCTTCTCTTTTTCCTCCTCAAAATCGAATGACCCAAAATCCGAATGTCACATGACTGACATTTAGCTAGTGTGTATTAATTTTGGATTTGACTGTGTTATGCTTTTCAGTATGGAAACCAACATAACTCACCAAAATCACTGTTTTAACCATATTAGCAAAGTTTAGCATGATTTGACCCTATTTTCAAAGTTTTGCATGATCTGACCCTCGCCTCTACCCTAAAAATTAGATTAGAAGATATCGTTGGTGTTCGTCGCTGATGCTTTGCTTGCTGTTATGGCCCTTTTTATCTAATTTCTTTCTTAGTCGGCGACAGTTGATGCTCTAATGCGCCAGCTCATTGGGGTCTTTATTTTTGCAGGACTCTCCACTAGAACAAGATTTCTCTAGTCTAGTGAGCGAGGAGTAATAATGGCGTCACGTTTTCGGCTTGTTCCAGTGTGTGTAGTTGTTATTACGAGTCTTTTTTTAGCATAAGAAGGGCCTCCCACTCCGATTTCCATTAAGGAAACCATAAGGTTCTCCTACTAACCGTGGGATATCCCGTATATGTCCGTCGGTAAAGGGCAAGTTCAAATTCAAATAAAACCAGATCACACCAGTGCCAAATCACATGCCCGATCACAACCAAAATAAGGCAGGTATGCTAATTTGTACATATCCGAATCACTTGCCCGATCACAACCAAAAGGAGTGGAAGACGGATGCTCATGAATCTCCAGAAGGAGTGGAAGACGGATGCGCGTGGGAACGTCGACGGCGATGGGAACTTCAAGTTTAGAGGCTTCCACGGCAGATACGTCATGGAGGTTACGACGGTGACGAGGAAGCAGATGCTCAAGATGTGTTCACCGTGGAGAAAGGGGATAACACTCCTCTCCTCGTGGATTTGGCTGATGTACGGTGAATCTATCTGCGATACTTCTTACCAATCTAATTACATGCATGGTGATTGAAGGGACGACACGTCAAGGAGTAAGGTTGTATAATTTTCACATTTCTAACGTAACAGTATTGTATTTTGCAAGGAAAATTAAGGTATTGTAATGCTAAACCTGCATTGTAATGCTAAACCTGCGTGGACCGCTCAGTGGTTATGATGGTTTCGTCCGGTTTACATATATAACTGGGCAATATGGTTTTCTCTCGATTTTCTTTAATTAACTAAGCAACTCTTTTCTTCTTAATGAATGCGGGTATCCTGTCAGTTTCAAAAAATCATACATTATATTTGTTAATTGAGTAACGTAAATAATATTAGGAAGAGAAAATAATACACCTCGATTCAATAATGTAGTGCATATTGATTTTATCAACTGAGGGAAGATTTGTTCAAAAGATAATACTCCATCCATTCCATAATGTTATGAACAAAAAACACTGTTGAAAAGAGAAAATTGCCTATGTTGTTCAAATATTTGTTCTGATTTTTTTGTCAACTGAGTGAAGAAATAATATTAAGAAGAGAAAATTGCAGATGAGATAACACAAAACCACAATTATAAAGTAAGGGATTTCAACTCATACCCACAACTCCAGGACTAAGTAGTAATGACAAAAAACACGATTACTCTGTTGAAGTGACTAGAGAGACGGCTCAACTTGAGATATTCGAAAATATGGACCTTGATAGTTGCACGGGGATGGTGCGCCACCACCGTGCCCCGGGCTCTCCCGCTCGTCCTCCGGGATGGTCGCCGGTTTGTCCCATCGTCCAGCGGCTCGGCTCCATCGCGTGAAGCCCCTCCGCCTCCGCCTCGTCTCAAATCCATCGCGGTCTGGGAGCGCGCTGACGACCGTCTCGATGTTGCACGGGTCGCTGCCTCGGACCGCGGAGGATGGATTGAGGTGCGGGGGAGCAAGGGATGTGCGTATGCTTCCAGGGGCAGCCAGGCTGTGCGGCCACAGCAACACCCGGTGGTTAGTCTGGCTGAGCGCGCCGCCTACCTCCAATGGATGGACGGTCGATGTTTCAGTTGTCTCAATCGCAAGCATTTCGCCAAGGATTGCGAGGAGCCGCTAAAGTGTTGGCGTTGCTACAAGCATTTCCATCTTGCGAGCCAATGCCCTGGCACTCTGTCGAAGCTTTCCTCGTCGGTGCCTCGCTCGGGTCCTCGACTCGGTGTTGGGGTTCGTCGTGATGCGTCGGCCAGCCATGCTACTAGGCAGCGTTCTTACGCTGAGGCTCGTTTGGCGTCGCCCCTTGGAGATCGCTCGACTCATAGTGAGGATTGTTGCATCTTTCCTCACGCTCTTGTCGAGCAGGATCTCCTTGCTACTATGCTCTCGGCTAGGCCGGCGGGCATCGATCCATGGCATGATGATCCTATGCTTGACGAAGCAATGAGGTCTTCTCCTCAGGTTTTGTCTGCCATCATCGGTCCTATGGACTGCTCTGCTTGGGACGATGATATGTGGTTGACCCATGGTGCCTCGTCAGTAGGGAGCGAGGAATATGTTGATCCTATGTGCTCGGAGGCTACGCTCTGGTTGCAATGCTCTAGAGGCTCCTCCTCGTCTTCTGTGGTGCACTCTCTTGTATGTCCGATGCCGAGTCCAGATGAGCCGCTTGGTTTCAACACATCCAACGTTCTGGTTGAGCCTATGGTTGAGGTGTGCAATGTTGTTGTGAAGGTGGCGCAAACTAATGCAGCATCATTATCTCTGGAGGATTTTCTCAACAAGGTTATATGTCCGCTCCCACAACCTCTGCTTGGGACCCCGGTGCCTTCGCATGGAGAGAAGAAGGACGAACGGCGGAGCGAGCTTCTGAATAAGAAGAACAAGGCATGCAACATCCCGACATCCAAGAGCGCGGAGTATAGGATGTTGGAGGCTTTTGGTGAGATTCCGGAGGTTTAGAAAAGCAGAGGGTCCAGAGCAAAAGATGCAAGCATACCTGGACTTGTACAAAACTCCGCTCTCACCGCAATTGATCGAGGCGTTGAACTCTTCGGCGAGGATCACGGGAAAATCAAAGTTGGACATCTCAGGATGTTTTCCACAAGATAATGTTAGCACATGATTCTTTGAGGCCGCGACAGAAGAGTCATTCGAAATGGATGGTTTCCCTTCGACGATTGGCGGTCAGTTTGGTTGCACTTGAGCCTCGTCAAACTGCTTTGGGCCTAGGCGCCGTACTGTCTGGCTCCGACGATGTCCTTGATGCTGTTTTTTGGTCTCATCCCTATCCCCTAGTTCTTGTGTCTCGTTTTCTCGTTTTTCTTTTTCTATCTTTGTGGGTTTTCATTTGGTTTTTCCCGATTAGCCGAGAATGTACGGGGATGCAATGGATTTGTTTGCATTTTGCACGCGGGGAAGTCTCACGGGCAGCGGCGGAGCTACGAAGGAAAACCTGGGCGGGCAAAACTAAAAGAAAACACAAAATATTTCAACTCAAGCAATGGACAAAGAGCTGCTGCTGAAAAATCTTTCTCAACTTCATCTGTAATTGTATCATCTCTATTTTTCTCTTGAAAACTAAATTGATTCTGCTTTGGTTAGCCTGCCCATGACAATTATCTAGTACCAAATTAGGATGTGTATTATCAATTGATTTAATTTCACAATGCTACAACCTATATTTTGTAGGAAAACTAGTACTGACCAATGACCAAGAGAAGAGAGGTAATAAAAACATATCTTAGTACGGCTGTTATTTTCTGATTAACGTACTATTTTGTAGCCTATTTATCTTGCTTCTCGTCAACCCGTTAATAAATGAGACATAGAATGATTGGCAAAGCATCAGGATGACAAAGTTGCCAGGATATGCTTCAAGTACTGGTTGTTAATTATCTTTGCCACGATTTGATCAATCCGATAGCATTAAATATATTGTGATGATTTGTTGCTTCAATCTTCTTGTAGACTCAAGTATCCTGGGTCGCGAATCAATCTGTGATTGGATGGTTAGAGGGATAATGGCATCCCCAGCCCACCAGGGTTCAAGTCGACGATGATGCATCTATGGACGCTTGCGTAAATGATATGCCGGCTCAGTCTCTCGAAGGTGATCATAGGGATAGGGTGTGCGGGTGTGCGTTCATAGGGGTGAGTATATGCGCGTATATGAGCGCTTGCGTCTATACTGTGTTAAAAAAAAATCCTAAGTCTTCACGGTTTGCTAACACTTTTTTTCTTAGTGAATGCTAACACTGGTAGATTACGGAGTTTAATTTGCTCTGCCAAAGAGTAAAACGAATCCAGCTAGAGATCACTCGTACGAAAAAACTACTTTACGTCTCGACTCGTACGGCCCACATATGTCCCAGCAGGGCCGATACTACTACCTGCACCCTCGTCTTTCCAGCTCCACCCCCGCCCGCATCGCCGCCGCGCACACACAAAGTAACAAACCCTAGCGCAGTTCGTGTGGCACCGGTCGATCTGTAGTTTCGCCGGCGATGGAAGCCCGGATCTCCAAGAAGAAGAAGAAGAAGAAGAGGGGCACGGAGAGGAGCCCGTTCTGCCGGCTCTCGGACGATCTACTCGTCGAGATCATCTCTCGCGTGCCCTTCAAGTCCACCCGTTGCTGCAAGTGCGTCTGCACGCGATGGCGCGACGTCGTCTCCCACCCTGACCAACGCAACAAACTGCCCCGGTCGACCCTCGCCGGCTTCTTCTACAGAACCGGCGATCTGTGTTGCCGAACTATGGGCCGTCACTACAAAAGCCTAACAGGAAAGAAGTGGTGCCCCGGCATCGACCCCGCCCTCAAGTTCCTGCCAAAATACAGACTTTGTGACATTCACATTGACATGTTGGACTGCTGCAATGGCCTCCTGCTCTGCCGACGACGGCAGACCAATTATCACGGCACAACGGATTACGTGGTGTGCAATCCGGCCACTAAGGAATGGGTTGACGTGCCTGGCACGGACCGGTCCAGCGAGCTGTGGGTCGCTCGCCTGGCCTTCGACCCGGTCGTCTCCTCTCACTTCCATGTATTTGAATTTCCACCGGCGGATGATACAGATACACACGTTGAGCCATTGGGGATCTACTCTTCCAAAGCTGGAGTCTGGACACATCGGAGCGATTGGAAATGTCCAATTCAGATAAGCAAATATTCAGGTAGCACATTTTTCAGAGGGGTGCTATATTTAGCTTCCTATGAAGATAAGGTTGTAGCCGTCGACATGGAGGGAAATTGTAGGGTCATTCATATTCCTACGTCACATGATTCTTGTGTTGCTCGTGACGTTTATGTATCACAGGGACAATTGTATTTCGCAGTTTCTAGTGATTCTGAACTATACATATGGGCACTTGAAGATTCTGCTACTGAAAATTGGACACTGAAGCACAATGTCAGCCGTTTCCAATTGTTTGGAGCAAAGGATTCATCTTATGACCAGGACTACGATATTATCATCCACCCAGAATGCAATGTGATATTTGTAATACGTACGAGATTCTACTCGACATGCAGATCAGCGGCGAAACTAAGGTCATACGACATGGATTCTGGGGAGCTGCATTCTATAAGTGGTCTTGGACATGACTGCAAGGGTCCTTATCTTTCATATGTTCCTTTTTTCTCACGTCCATTCGCTGATGGCCACTAGAAATCTTAATTGTATATTGTGTATTTTTCTTGCCAACTGAATGTCATGTATCTTTTTTATGAACAGGATAGCGTGTAATCTTTTTTCATGATAGTTGTGTTAGGTCTTGAACGCCAACCAACTGGGACTTGGGTAGATATTTTATGACATTGTGCTAGTTTTTATCGGCGCTTATGTGCACTTATGTACCTCTTACTTATGCCATTGTGCTAGTTTTTATCGGCGCTTATGTGCACTTATGTACCTCTTACTTATGCCATTGTGCTAGTTTTTATCGGCGTTTATGTGCACTTATGTACCTCTTACTTATGCGGCTAGATATTGCAGTTAATTAACAACCTAGCAACACTCTTCTTCTTTCTAAAATGGTTTTACACTCCCACATCAAATCTACCCCCTCCGTTCCTAAATATAAGACATTTTAGAGAGATTACACTAATCTCTCTAAAATGTCTTATATTTAGGAACGGAGGGAGTACTAAAATGCAACTCTGAAATTCTACTTTTATGTGGAACCACTCATCGGCCGGTTGCCACTTCTTTTCTTTTGTTTCTCTTTTCCCCTTTTTATTCCTTCACTCTGGCCATTCCCATCTTTTTCCCTACAAGTGCAACCATCCCGCACACCATCCCTCTCGTCCCCACCCCTCCGCACAGCGCCGCCACCACTCATGTTTGCTCTGCGGAGCTCGACTGGACCAACAACAGCCACATGTGCCACCTCTTGTTCGGTGCGGAGTTCGACTCCAACGTAGGAAGCATAGGGTGGCGGGAAGTGAGAGGCACTCAACGTTGAGGGCAGGATTGAGCCGTGGAATCATCCAACGAGGCCATGGTTGGAACTGGTGGCAGCCCGGCAAGCGCCTGGGTGTCGACTCGTCATGAAATTAAACTTTGGTTGAGCCAAAAGCTTGGTGTATACATGGGTCTCTATACATTAATCTCCATCCTCTGTTTGTACTAGTTGTTCGGGTCTGCCATTGCTGGCCTCTTGAGGGGGTTCCTATCTGTATTCATGTTGGCTCTGTACATTTTTTTTATGTTGGCTCTCTACATTGGGCAGGCTTGTGCTGGCGTTATGTTGTTGGCTCTGTACAACTGGCTGGCGTATTTGTTACGTACTTGTTTTGACTCTGTGTATGAACTTCAGTTTGTGTTAGCAGGTGAGATCGATGTCAGCAATTAATGGTAGGTGACATACGTGAAATCAAGAATGTCAGCAGAGCCGAGATACATAGATCAGGTCATCGCGCATATATTACATTATAAGAACTCACATGCATTATAAGTAGGAGGAAGCTACATGTGACGCACATGGAGGCCTCAATGAATTCAGGCAACGAGCATCAATGGAGATATGGCGATGAGGGAAAACTTTGTACTGATTATATAACACACATGAATAGTACTTACACTGATGATGGTTCCAAAAGCTATCAGAAGTGATTTGCTAGGCATCATATGGATTGTAATCGGAGTTGAAGAACCTCTGAGCATGAGCAACTCTTCCCTCATTAAACCAATTACCCCTTTCAGCCAGCACCATGAAGATGATGCAGATGTGATACATGGTTTAGAGCAATTAGCCTGTTGAAGAACATTAATTCATAGTCTAGTTCATCGCGTTCAGGCTTCTTGAGTCTGGGTCACGATCTTTGAGCTGGATTGACAGTTTATTGATCATCCCTATCTGTCACTTGTGCAGATTCTTCAATAACACATGCATTGACTGGTGCAATCTCATTTGCTTCGACATTTTCAGTGAGCTGCTCATTTGCTTCAGGAGCATGTGGAGCTTCTTCATCGGCTGATGCAACCACAATCTCATTATCTTCATGAACTCTGGCAGTGGCATTTTCTTCAAGAATGCTTGCCATGGGAGGGGGTGGAGGCCCGAGGACTTTGTGGAGCCTTTTAAAAGGTGAATGGTGTTGTTCATGGTCTTCCACCTCCATTTCAGTGGTGTCAAACGACGAATCTGAAGTAATCACCACATGTGTGGCAACCTCTTCAGGAGGAGTGTTGGGATGCACTTCACCTTGCGGGAGTCTGGATTCATCTCTTCCGAAAATTCGCCGTTGATTTTTAGGGTTGGTGAATCACATATATCAACCAAAACATTCCCTTCTGAGCTGTGCTCCGGAGGAGGCGATGATACCACAAGAGCATTCTCAAGTCGAGGAACACTCTCAGTATCCCTGACAACATTACCTTGATCAAGTGAGGTGCCCGGTTAGTAGTCGTACGATGAGGAAGTGGCGTGGGTGTAGTCGCGCAGGTGGAGGGGTGTCGTGGGCCGTGATCTGGTCGTTGGCATGTTAGCCGTTGGTGTTCTTGCCATACAAAAATAACAAGCAACTATGTTGCTTCACCCTTTCATACTTGACGACAAACTAAGAACCATTCACTACCTTTGTTTCCACATATCATGGTGATCTAGGGAATGAACTATGATGCTACATATCCTTATAATCCATCCCTGAGGCTCCTACGACAGGCCGGACAAAGTCGATGCATCAGTATCTGCTCTCAAGAAGGATCGATGGAAGACAGCGGCGACGACTTATGAGAGTGCATCGGACCGGTCTGTGCCCCAGACCCGGTATGTGGCTTTGTTGGGGCCTCCGGATTTGGTTGTTAGGTTTACGTGAGAGGTCTGGATGTTTGACTCAGTATTTCCGCACCCCTTCATCAAGTGGTTAGGATTAGCGATAGATGTTGCCAAGATGACGAAGTCAGACATATTGATGCAATACTTTGTAAGGTCTTCGTGAATAATTAATAAAATGGTTGCATCTCCCAGATGCAGAGGCCGGGGGTCCTCCTCCTTTTCTAAAAAAGAATCCCTTAGGCTCCTCGCGAAGTCTTCTAGCCTCTTCAACCCTTCTCTTGGAAAAGCCGCTCCACCCAAATGTTTCACCATTACACTACCAATGACCACTCCATCTACATCCCACTCGGCAATCTATGTCCACGCATGAGTGGAGGTCGGAAATGTAAATATTTTATTCACATATATTAACACTCCCATGTTAACACAACAAAGGAAGAAAAGCATATGCGAACACTAACCATAAAGGTAAACACTAGTCTCTTTTGCGACAAAAAAATTGCAAATAGCTTCTACCGATTTAATTTTGACCGCCATGCAGGCGGGCCACTCAAAATAATTAACCATTTTAATTGCATATCATGGGAGTGCATTCTTCAAACTCTTGGCATATACTCCCTCCATCCCAAAATGAGTCACTTATTTTGGGACGGAGGGCTCCCATCCTTCTCTTGGAGAATTTGTTTCCCTGCACCACCATCCACCTTCTCCACGGAGCGGCTACCCCCTCCATCCTCCAGCAGCCACGACCGCGACAAGCCGAGCCAGTGCCCCTGCTCAGGCCCAGATCCAGACGGGAGGAAGCCCCTCGAACCACCGCCTGCCTCCTCGAGCGGATGCATCCACTTGCACCACCGCCGGCACCACTCCTCGCACCCGAGCCGCCCCGAGCTCGCAGCCGACGCCAGGCGCGCACCCAACCGCCGCGCGAGCCTCCGCTGGATCCGGCATCCCGCGCCACCCCATCCGAATAGAGAGGGAGAGAGAACAGGCCCCGCCACCGGCGGCACTGCGCGGGCTTTACCCGACGACGCCCTCCAGTGGCGGAGGAGGAGGGGGAGCGAGGTGGGGGAGGCTTGCAGGGCTGGGGTTCCTCCCGGGTCGCCCGCGGGGGCGCCACGGGAGGGAGAGGGCAGGGGGAGAATATTACGCTAGGAGGACATTTCGAGTGGGCATGTCACTCCAATGCTATACTGTTCCTATTCATAAGGTTTCAAAATCCTCCGAATCAAAAGGCCCTAACTATAAGATTGCACATACCATCTACCCTTCTACCGATTTAAATTTGGACCACCATGATGGCTTGCCACACTAAATAATTAACTATTTTAATTGCATATCATGGGATTGCATTCTTCAAACTCCTGGCATATATTTCGAGCCTCTTTAGTCCTTCTCTTGGAGAATTTGCTTCACCCAACTGTTTCACCATTGCACTTCCAATGATCACTCCATCTGCACCCCACTCGGCAATCTGTGTCCATTCATAAGTTAAGATCAGCAATATAATTAACTTATTGGGATTTTTAAATCAAGATCAGAAATTGTTGGTGAAATCTTCTAGTGTGTTATCTACCTGGCTAACATGTTCCGAGGTCGATATGCCAAAGCCGACCGCCACTGCCTTGTCTGTGACCTACGAACAATTACAAAAGATATGTGATCGATGATACTTTGGAGATAACAAGGGGGAAATTGACACTATTTTTTCCTGGTTAAGAGAGCAAATTTGATGGTTTTAAAAATCTTTTTACAAACCTGCCTAATCTCCTGAAGAAGATTCTTCACACATGGGTTTACGGTCGCCCTGGCTCCTGTAACTCCAACAACACTTACCTGCATAATGCAGTTAATTAGGGGACTGAAATGTTATTCATGATACCTTGACCACAAAGCCAGAATTGGATTTACGATCTAGGATTTTACGCATGTGTTTCTGCAACTTACAAGGTAAACAAACCCTTCTGAAGCTTTTGTGATTTCTTTCATCCTCTCTGATGGTGTAGCTGGTGTTGTGAGGAGGATCTACAATCATTTATTAAAAAAAAACTTGTTTAATGATTGCCTTAGTCCTGAGTTCTGTAACTTTTTGCATTATAATGTATAATAAAGGCATGGATCACGTACCAGCTCAAGATTGTTCTTGATGGCTTCTTTCCTGACAGCATGCATCTCGTCATATGGAAGGTCAGGTATGATAATGCCTGGAGTACGCATGTAACAAGTGCGAATTAGCAAGTCTGTTTTGTTAATTGTCAACGAGGGGTTAAAATATTTTCTCCAAAAAACGAGGGGTTAAAATATTTGGTTTGCTGCTAATCGAGTTAATTACCTTTGACACCGGCTTCTTTGGCAGCCGAGGCGAAACGTCCCACGGCGAACAATGGGGTTGAAATAAGAGAATATGACCACGGGGCAGGAGAGCTCCGGCGTCACCTCCTTCAGCATCGACAGCACCGCGTCCGTGGTCGCGCCGGCAGCCCACGCACGCGCAGCGGATGCCTGGATCACCGGCGGCGGTGATGTACGGGATGAACGCTGTCTGCGCGCGCAACAGTAAACCCTTGGTCGATTAGCATCGATCTTTTACATGCATGCATGCTGCGAACTGAGATGAGCTTTAGTACGCTCGGCGCACGTACCTTGCCATTCGCCTTGACCCGAGACATGGCCTCTGCCACTGACAGGCCGCGCTTGCCCGTCGCGGACCTCACAGCAAGCGCGGGCGCGGGCGCGGGCATAGTCACCGCCGGTTCGAGCGACGCCACCGCCGCCACGGCGACTGCTCTGACCACAGGCCTCCCCGGCACGGGCACCGCCACCGCGGCCACCGTGCGGCGACGCATGGGGTGGCTCAACGACGGAGTCGAGGAAGACGCCTTGAGCGCGAAAGCCATGCAGGTATCGCGACGGACGGCAGGCAGGAAAGTCGACCGACGTCGCTGTGTTAGCAGCAGAGAGAACCCTTCGACTTTTCCGGACGAGATGAGTGAAGTGCTGGTGCGCGTCCGTTTATATAGCAGCAACAGCAGCAGGCGGCGGCGCTTTGCAGAGAGGAAAACACAGACGCGGCTACGAGTAAACTAATGGTGGGGTTGATTCCATCTCCAACCATGAGCCCCAACAGCACGCGGGAATAATTCTACACCTACGTATCACCTACGCGCCAGTTACGTAACCTTTACAGAAAAAAAAAATCAAAAGACCGATACACATACATCAACACCGCACACAATATACACACCCGAGACAAGATACAAAGGTGCCGCGCATTGATACACCATCCCACCAACAACCAAGCAAACTACAGATGAGCGAGGAAGACAACTTGAAGCCGACAGAGACCTTCACCATGAACATCCACAATAGAGAGGTGAGCCGGACGACAACGAACCCATGACTCCAAAGCGGTGCCTCCAAGAAGGGTACTACCATGGATGGTCGCCATCGCCTGATCGCGAAGATCAGGTTTACACCTGGAGCAAGACTACAGGATTGGGAGCACCACGATGGAGCCTTCCGGGAGGAAACGGCGTCAACGACCACCACCACCGTCGGCTAGTCAAAGGACTGGATAAGTGGTGTACCCCGACGCTCACAACCCGTCGTCACACCCTAACGCCGTCAACCACCCGCAACCACTCTACCCGCGTGGCCATGCATGGTTGTCCGACCGCATCTGAGACATACACTCTGCCCGCAAATGCCGTGCCTCCCACCGCTAGAGCCATCGCCCTGCAACCAGACAACCCTGAGATCACACAAAGGCCCTGGCTTTGGCCCAAACGGTCGCTCCCTACCAACGAAGCCACAACAGATGCTCCTCCCTGGAGATCAGTAGACCTGCGCCAACCCGCCCGTGGCGAGGAAAGGGGGAGAAGGAGGAGCGGACGCATCCGGACCGACACACCCCTGTGTCGGCGACAGGTGACGTGACTGCATCGAGGCCAACCATCCCTCCTACCGATCTCCCCGCCGAACACGAGGAAAAGGGAAGAAGGAGGCGTGGACGCATCCGAACCGCCACACCCATGTGCCGGCGATAGGTGACACGACCGCATCGAAGTCATTCATCCCTCCTACCGAGCTCTCCATCGAGCACACCCTCGTGTCGCCCCACCATGGCAGGCGACACACATCCCCGCGAGGCACCAGCAATCGTACGCCCACCGACGAGGGCTACCAAATCAGCACGCGACTGCAGCCAAGGGAGCTCACCGGGGATGTCTCCTCGCACCGCCCGCCCACCAGCCGTCGGAGCAAGCAACACGGATGCACACCACCACCACAACAACACAAGTGCCTCCACTCCCTAGCAAGGTCCAGCCGGAGCCCAACCACCCCACCGGAGCAGAAGGACACCAGCCGAATCAGCACCACCTTAACAGGGCCACCTCCCACCCCTGCCCCTGCCAACCACGACCATCCAGATCTCGGCAGGAGGCCAGATCCGCCGCCAGCCCACCCCTAGGCTCCGAAGCCCCACGAGCCGCGTCGGGGGGAGGGGAGGAGGCGGTGCCAGCGGACACAGTACGCCGGGTGGAGGGAGGGAGCCGGAGCAGTGCTAACCTGACGCCCGACACCATCGAGTTGAGGGGAGGCGCCCCACGACGCCCACCATCTGCGCGCGAGAGGGAGTCTCCCCGCCGCCACCAACGCCACGCGGCCTTTGGCCAGCGACGCCCCCGGGGGCGGCGAGGGAGGGGGCTGAGGCGTGGTGGTCGAGGAGACTGCGCTATGGTTTCCTCCTGGGGGCGCCCACGGGAGTGTCTTGGGGAGGGAGGGAGGGAGGAAATCGAAGTTAACCTTTCACTAATTCCCTCGCCCCCCTGATTTTAACTGTGAGTCCCGACCCCCTGTTTTCCTACTAGCCAGTCACCAGATGCCACAACGATTTTGTGAGTTAATTAGGTAAACCATCTATGTAAGTGTAGCAAAGCTCAGCAGGCGGCACATTTTGGTCGTTTAATTTATTGATTGACTTTCTTTGAATTATTAATCAAACTAGTAGCAAATGAAAAAACCCGCAAAGCATTGCTTATCATTGCATTGATAGAAGGAATGAGAAGTAGCAATTGCAGAGGGGATCACACAAGCACGAACACAGATAGACAGGTGAGTGAGATTGCCCTAAAAATACATGCACAGAGAGGGGGAACACAAGATCCCCATACACGAGCGGTCCCGGCGTTCCATCATGAGAACACGTGTGTTGGTTGTGGAGAGGAGGATGTTGACCCAATCTCCCTAGCTCGGGCCAAAGTCAAGGTGCTTGAGGATGTCGAGCAGGAAAGGGCAACACGTCAAAGGCACGCACGATGTCGAGCTTGACCATCACTCACGGTCTGTGAAGGTTGTGGAGTTGTCGAACCCTCTATTGAATGAGCATGAAGTTATCATGGATGCTACGGCCGGAGATGAAACCGCTCTGGTTGGCGGTGGTCCTATTGCGAAGGCAGCGCGCGAGACGAAGAGAGAGAACTTTGGCAAAAATGTCCGCGAGTAGGTGGATCAAACTGATCGACCAGTACTCAAGGAGTGTGGCAGCATCCGGCGATTTGGAGATGAGGGTGATGAAGTCATCATTCAGCTTGTGGAAGTCTCGACCATAGAGAGCATGGAGCTTGTTGAAGGCGTCACAAATATGCTTCTTGCTCACATCAAGCATCGTCGTCTCGGACGCCCAACGCCGGTGTCGGCTCAACACCCAGCTCATGGTCCTTCAACCGGAGTGGGGCAACGCTGCCAACGACAAGTGGGGCAAGGCGGTGAACGATGCCGCCGAGCTTCTACGTTGCAGTGGTCGGGCACGGCTGTCGAGACGCCTGGGGCCTTTTGCCACTGGGACGACAACGGAGGCTCGAACGGCGACGATGGTAGCGGCACAGGCGGCGGGCCGGCGGCGACCACAACATGGACTATAATGGAGGTGTTTTGGTGCCTTAGAGGCCATGCCTACAATGCCATTGTTTGTTACCGAAAATAAACCGAACCGAACCAATTTTATGGTTTTTATGGTTTCGGTATGGTATGAACTTTTCATACCGTTTAGAAGTTTGGTTTTTATGGTATATACCGAAAAACCAAATGGTTAACCGAATAAACCGAAGTACAAAATATATTTATATATCTTGGGACGAACAACCATACACGTAGTCATTTTTGTGTGCAGAAGCTAGATTTTCTGTTAAGTGCATCTGTTTTCCTTGTAATGGAGTCATATTTCTCTTCACAAAAATGCTAAGCACGTCCATAACCATCGAATTCATGCATGCATATACACTTGCATATAGTTATATACTCTTCGTATAAAAAGATACGTGTTTTGAGTCATAAATTTGTAAATTGTTATATGACATTTTCAAATTCGCGTCAACTTTGGTTTATACGGTATATACCGAAACCATACCGAAATAATTTGGTATATACCGAAACCGAACCGTATCTAAATTTCATACCGTATTTACCGAAGTATTAATTCCGTACAAACCGAAAACCGTATAAAGCGAACCATGTAAACCGAATAAACCGAACGCACAGAGTGAGCGGCGGCGACCACAACATGGACTATAATGGAGGTGTTTTGGTGCCTTAGAGGCCATGCCTACGATGCCATTGTTTGTTACTATGCCTACATGATGCCTAAATGGTCAAGCCTCCTTGCATCATGCCTATAAAGTTTGTAGATATGACCAATCACGCATTGCACAATAACCCATCCTCCATCACCGAGTACCCCACCAACATTCTTACTATAGGATATAACGATAAGGTTAAAAAAGCTTAATTGCATTTGACCGAACACCTGCTGGGCGTGGTATCCGTTGTGTACAGAGTTGACAGGGGGCGGGAGTACCTTGTTGTGGACGGATTCATGGTAGACGATGGCGTAGTCCAAGACGGGCGGGCAGGCGCGTGGGTGGGCATTGCGGACGTCCGAAATGTCTGGACGGCGACTGAAGAGGTACAACGATGGCGTGAGACGAGGGGGTGCGGATTCAAAGCAAGGGGAGGGATGGTGTGGAAAAAAATTGCTCGGATGGAGGATTTGAGTGGGTCTGGGTGTGGGAGTCCTACATAACGGAGGTGTGGACGCCCGCAAACCTTCATCAATTTTGCATCCATCTTGCGGAAATTGGGACAAGTGGACGCCGTCCGCGGACACATATGGGTCCGCATTGGATAGCAAATACGTCCGGACAACTCAGTCCGAATATATGTGGGTGTTTTGAGGGGCTGCGTTGCAGGGAAAGCGAACATATTTGACCATTTCCGAAACTTTGGTATAAAATAAACCAGATCTGAAAAGTTCCGCAAAGTTATCCATTTACATGCTAGATAATATGACACCTTGGCCCGAGGCACCATGCTAGATGGCATGACGCCCTGGCCTGGGACACTATGGCGTGACAACTATCTCTCTCTAGGATGTTGTGCTATCTAACATGATGCCTCAGACCTCGACGTCACGAAAATTGGTCGCTTTATGGGGAAATAAGTTCAGATCTGGTTTATTTTGTGTTAAAGTTTCAAAAAGAGGTAAAATTTGTCCATTTTAACGTGTTGGAGATGGCCCTTACGATTAAAATTTGATGGTCATACAGATGTTCCTGTCTCTTGCATAGTCCCGACGCGCGAACCAGGCTGCTCCATCTTGCACGGCTCTGCAATGATCTGGACATGACAATGACATTATCGAGGATGTCAATACAATATTCTTTCTTTCATACTGTAGCATGTGTATCTTTTTTGAAAAGTCAACCTTTGTAACTTTCATCAAATTTATAGAGAAAACTATGTATATATAAAATATGAAACTATTTCTTATAATGAATTTAATGATACATTATATGCTTGGCATTCGAGAATAAAATGTTTTTTTAATTGCTCAAAATTTATGAGGTTTGACTTTTCAGAAAAATCTATATACACGACATTATGGATTAGAGGAAATATGTCTCCCTCACCACAGTACTTCCTCTGTATTTAGGGCTCCTTTGATACAAAGGAATTTCGTTGAATTTGGATCCTTAGGATTTTTTCTTATGATTGTCGTTTGATTCATAGAATTGAAATCTTTTGGAATTTTTTCATAGGATTCATTTGTACTATATTTTGAAGGAAATTTTTCATCCACTCAAACCTCTTTGTAGAATTCATTTGTTCTTCCTGTGCTATCAAACACACTTTCAAATCCTATAGGGTAGAAAACGACATGACACTCTATTCCTACGTTTTTCCTATTTCTGCATTTTGAGAATCCTGCGAATCAAAGAAGCCCTTAAACTAAAAAAACATCCTACATTTGTTTACGAAGATAGTACATTCCATAATATAGTACTTTCTCTGTACATCAGGTGTTTTTATTTGGCGGGGTGTACTCCACGTGTTATATATGTTTGCATGAAGACCCAACGGGTGTACTCCACGTATTAAAAAGAAAGAAACGGATAAAATCGACCACGACCGGTCTTCTCGGCCGATTTCTGTTATCTCCGGACTTTGTTTTCCTCTGACGCGGAACAGAGTCGACGACTTTTCAACGCGGTGGGGGCGTGAAGCACGAGGCGAGTGACCGGTGATTAGGTTAACAAGTCGTTCGTCAACATCGGAGGACTCGTATGCTAGCTGCAGCCTGGTTCAGCTGGTCAGCCCTTCTCTGGTGCAACTGCCGCAATAGTTTATCCGCTCCGTTCTCCTCCTCCTTCTCATGCATGTTCCTGCTCAGAAGCCTAAGAAACAGTACAAGATACTACTAACAAGTGATGTGATGAAATGATCACAATGACTGCAAATATGAGGATCGGAAGCTCACAACGACCACATGCACTGCAAAAATCCTGAGATATATATACAAAAACAATTGCGGCAGCAATGTAGACCCAGCATTTTCTTCCGGATTTGGACATATACTCTAATAAACCATTATATTCACTTCATTGAAAGTACAGTAGGGTTTGGGTTAACACGTGTTCATATACATCTGTTGACGTGGATGCGGACGTGGATTTGGATGGTTAGATACTACTACCTTTGTAAAGAAATATAAGGGTGCACTAGTAGAAAACAGGGCTTTGGTCCAGTCCTGAAAAGCCCATTAATCCCGGTTCACTCACGAACCGAGACCCATGGAGGCATCGGTCCCGGTTCGTGAGGCCAGGGCGCCGGCCGGGCCTCGTGGGCCATTGGTCCCGGTTCGTCTGACCCCTTTGGTCCCGGTTCCAAACACGAACCGGGACCAATAGGCCTGGCTCCTGGCCCACAACCATTGGTCCCGGTTTGTGGCTGGAACCGGAACCAAATGGTGTCCTTTAGTCCCGGTTCCAACCACAAACCGGGACCAATGGTCGGCCTATATATACCCCCTGCCCGCGAGCAGAGCAGTGCACTGATCTGTTTTTTTGGCCGGCCGTTGGGAGAGCTTTGTGGTGCTCTAGCTCACCTCCTATGCACATGAGGTGTTCGATGAAATGCCCGAGCCACACTTAAGCTTTCTCCTCTCGAAGCTCCTTGTCCAAGCTCCATTTCCCTCAAGATTTGTCTAGGTTTGGCGGTCCGTCCTGTCCCGTCCCCGTCCTCACCGCCGTCGATCGCCCGCGCCCATCTCGGCGCCGGCACCACCGTGGTTAGCCTCTTCTTCTTATCTTCTTTCTAAAAGAAAAAAGTTCTTACTTGTATGATTTAGATAGATACTTGTGTAATTTTCTTACTTTTATTATTGTTTGTTATTATATAGTGCGATGGTTTTGGTATCCGCCTCCGTCGGCCCTCGTCCTGTCTATGATTCGGATGTGGTATATATTATCTTTTATAACTATTTGTTTTATTTAGTGTTTATGACAATTATGCCGACCAACGTGACATAGATTTTTTAATCTAGGAGGTATGTGAACCGGAAATTCTAACCGACATAGAAATTCTTGTCGAGAAGTTAAATTTGGTTGAAAAAGAAAACAATTACTTGAAAGAAAAATTACAAAGAGTTGAAGAGGAGAAGATGAAGTTGGAGTTGCATGTTGCCGATGTCGTCGACGATCACAAGATCAAGATGGATGCAATGCGCTTGAAGATTAGAAAGATTAGAAAATATGCCATTCATACTGAGGCTTGGTATCATTATGCCGTTGGATCAATTGGTACCTTAGTTGCGGTTATGATCGCATTTGTTGTTGCATTTAAATTTTTTACATAGTTTGAATGTATGTTTTAATTAGATGCTCTAGAGAGTTATATGTTGTTCAATAATGAGAACTATATAACGCACGCAGATGAACCGGCAATGGATGTACGGTGACCGACGCACCTCCGAGTATATTAAGGGCCTGCATAATTTTCTCGAAGCGGCTGAGGCAAACAAGAAGAATGGTTTTATGCATTGTACATGTACTGTCTGTGAGAATACGAAGGCTTTCTCCAACTCTAAAACCCTTCACTTCCACCTGTTTGAGAAGGGTTTTATGCCACACTATAATGTTTGGACCAAGCACGGAGAAAGAGGGGTTATGATGGAAGACAACGAAGAAGAAGAGGATGATGACAACTACCCGCCCCCTGAATACGGTGATGCTGCAATGGGGGAAGCTGAAGATCAAGAGGAACCAGACGATGTGCCCGATGATGATCTTCGCCGGGTCATTGTTGATGCACAGAGAGAATGCGAAAGTGAAAGGGAGAAGTTGAAGTTCGATCGCATGTTAGAGGATCACAAAAAGGGTTGTACCCAAATTACGAAGATGACAACAGAAAGCTCGGTACCACACTGGAATTACTGCAATGGTAGGCAGACAATGGTGTATCTGACAAGGGATTTAGTTCGCTACTGAAAATAATGAAAAAGAAGCTTCCAAAGGATAACGAATTGCCCGGCAGTACGTACGAAGCAAAGAAGGTTCTATGCCCTCTAGGATTGGAGGTGTAGAAGATACATGCATGCCCTAATGACTGCATCCTCTACCGCGGTGCGTACGAGGATTTGAACGCATGCCCGGTATGCGGTGCGTTGCGGTATAAGATCAGAAGAGATGACCCTGGTGATGTTGAGGGCCAGCGCACCGGGAAGAGGGTTCCTGCCAAGGTGATGTGGTATGCTCCTATAATATCACGGTTGAAACGTCTGTTCAGAAACAAAAAGCATGCCGAGTTGATGCAATGGCACATAAAAGACCGTAAGAAAGACGGGAAGTTGAGAGCACCCGCTGACGGGTCGCAGTGGAGAAAGATCGAGAGAAAGTGGAGCGACTTTACAGGTGACCCGAGGAATGTATGGTTTGGTTTAAGTGCAGATGGCGTTAATCCTTTTGGGGAGCAGAGCAGCAAGCATAGCACATGGCCTGTGACTCTATGTATGTATAACTTTCCTCCTTGGTTGTGCATGAAGCGGAAGTTTATTATGATGCCAGTGCTCATCCAATGCCCTAAGCAACCCGACAATGACATTGATGTGTACCTAAGGCCATTAGTTGATGAACTTTTACAGCTATGGAATGGAAGAGGTGTACGTGTGTGGGATGAGAACGAACAGGAGGAATTTGTAACCATCAACGATTGGCCTGCTCTCAGTAACCTTTCAGGACAGACAAACAAGGGATACCACGCATGCACACACTGTTTAGATGACACCGACAGTATATATTTGGACAAATGCAGGAAGAATGTGTACCTGGGGCATCGTCGATTTCTTTCGACCAACCATCAATGTCGAAAGAAAGGAAAGCATTTCAAAGGTGAGGCAGATCACCGGAAGAAGCCCGCCCTCCGTACTGGTGATCACATACTTGATATGGTCAATGATTTACAAGTAATCTTTGGAAAGGGTCCTGGCGGACTATCTGTTCCGACTGACGATGCGGGACGCGCACCCATGTGGAAGAAGAAATCTATATTTTGGGACCTACCCTATTGGAAAGACCTAGAGGTCCGCTCTGCAATCGACGTGATGCACGTGACGAAGAATCTTTGCGTGAACCTGCTAGGCTTCTTGGGAGTGTATCGGAAGACAAAAGATACACCGGAGGCACGGGAGGAACAGCAACGTGTGCATGAAAAAGACGGCATGCATCCAAAGCAGTATGAAGGTCCTGCCAGCTACGCTCTTACCAAAGAAGAGAAGGAAATCTTCTTTGAATGCCTGCTCAGTATGAAGGTCCCGTCTGGCTTCTCGTCGAATATAAATGGAATAATAAATATGGCAGAGAAAAAGTTCCAGAACCTAAAGTCTCATGACTGCCACGTGATTATGACGCAATTGCTTCTGGTTGCATTGAGGGGGCTTCTACCGGAAAACGTTCGATTAGCCATTGTGAAGCTATGTGCGTTCCTCAATGCAATCTCTTAGAAGGTGATCGATCCAGAAATCCTGCCAAGGTTAAGGAGTGATTTGGTGCAATGTCTTGTTAGTTTCGAGCTGGTGTTCCCACCATCCTTCTTCAATATCATGACGCACGTCCTAGTTCATCTAGTCGACGAGATTGTCGTTCTGGGCCCTGTATTTCTACACAATATGTTCCCCTTTGAGAGGTTCATGGGAGTCTTAAAGAAATATGTTCATAACCGCGCTAGGCCAGAAGGAAGCATCTCCATGGGCCATCAAACAGAGGATGTCATTGGGTTTTGTGTTGACTTCATTCCTGACCTTAAGAAGATTGGTCTCCCTCAATCGCGGTATGAGGGGAGACTGACTGGAAAAGGCACGCTAGGAGCGGACTCAATAATATGTAGGGACGGGCATTCTTGGTCTCAAGCACACTACACAGTTCTACAGAATTCTACCTTGGTGACCCCATATGTCGATGAACACAAGAATATTCTGCGCTCCAAACACCCGGAGCAGTGTGACGACTGGATTACATATGAACACATCAGGACTTTCGGCAGTTGGTTACAAACACGTCTCATGGGTGACAACACTGTTTCTGATGAGCTGTACTCGTTGGCCAGGGGACCATCTTCGACTGTATTGACTTACAAAGGGTACGAGATAAATGGGAATACATTTTACACGATCGCCCAAGATCAAAAGAGCACCAACCAAAACAGCGGTGTCCGCTTTGATGCAGCAACCAATAGGGGAAAGGACACATATTATGGTTACATAGTGGACATATGGGAACTTGACTATGGACATGATTTCAAGGTCCCTTTGTTTCAGTGCAAATGGGTCAATCTGTCAGGAGGCGGGGTACAGGTAGACCCACAGTACGGAATGACAACAGTGGATCTGAACAATCTTGGGTACACAGACGAACCATTCGTCCTAGCCAATGATGTGGCACAGGTTTTCTATGTGAAGGACATGTCTACCAAACCGAGAAAAAGAAAAGATAAGGAAGTGAATACATCATACGATGAGCCAAAGCGCCACATAGTTCTTTTAGGAAAAAGAGACATCGTGGGATTGGAGGGCAAGACAGACATGTCTGAAGATTATGAAAAGTTTCATGAAATTCCTCCCTTCAAAGTCAAGGCTGACCCAAGCACCCTGTTAAACGATGAAGATTATCCATGGTTACGGCGCAATAAGCAAAGGACACAAGCGAAGAAAAAGTGAAGACTTTCTCTCCACAACTATATCATTGCAGTTACATGTGAAGAAATGAAATGCCTTTTGTAACAGATGAGTTTTGGTATGAAACCCTGATACTTCGAAAGAGATTGTCCGTTTTGTACACGAAGTGCATCCAGTTTTGGCCGTAACCATCTCAACTTTTTATAACATGCTATGTGGGTAAAATGATGATACCATGCCTACTTTCAACCTTTTCGGAGTTCATTTGTAGTGCTTTTCAATTTCAGGGTCATTTAGCTCAAAAAAATCAGTAAATGCATGAAAAATACCAAATGAAGTCAGAAAGGGTTGAAAATTGATGATGTGGCTTTGAATGGTGCATTTTGAACACACAAAAAGTCTGGAGTTCAAATAAGTTCAAAAAAATGAAATCCCTTTGTAACAGATGAGTTTTCGTCCGAAACCCTGATACTTCGAAAGAGATTGTTCATTTTGTACACGAAGTGCATCCAGTTTTTGCCGTAACCCTCTCAACTTTTTAGCACATGCTATGTTGGTGAAATGATGATACCATGCCAACTTTCAACCTTTTCAGAGTTCATTTGTAGTGCTTTTCAATTTAATGGTCATTTAGCTCAAAAAATCAGTACATGCATGAAAAATACCAAATGAAGTCAGAAAGGGTTGAAAATTGATGATGTGGCTTTGAATGGTGCATTTTGAACACACAAAAATTCTGGAGTTCAAATAAGTTCAAAAAAATGAAATCCCTTTGTAACAGATGAGTTTTCGTCCGAAACCCTGATACTTCGAAAGAGATTGTCCATTTTGTACACGAAGTGCATCCAGTTTTTGCCGTAACCCTCTCAACTTTTTAGCACATGCTATGTGGGTGAAATGATGATACCATGACAACTTTCAACCTTTTCAGAGTTCATTTGTAGTGCTTTTCAATTTCAGGGTCATTTAGCTCAAAAAACTCAGTAAATGCATGAAAAATACCAAATGAAGTCAGAAAGGGTTGAAAATTGATGATGTGGCTTTTAATGGTGCATTTTGAGCACACAAAAATTCTGGAGTTCAAATAAGTTCAAAAAAATGAAATCCCTTTGTAACAGATGAGTTTTCGTCCGAAACCCTCATACTTCGAAAGAGATTGTCCATTTTGTACACGAAGTGCATCCAGTTTTTGCCGTAACCCTCTCAACTTTTTAGCATATGCTATGTGGGTGAAATGATGATACCATGCCAACTTTCAACCTTTTCAGAGTTCATTTGTAGTGCTTTTCAATTTCAGGGTCATTTAGCTCAAAGAATGAACTAATAGCAAAAAGAATGAACTAGAAAACTTTTATGAAACTCTAATAGCAAAAAGAATGAACTAAAAATATTCAATTAAAATATTCTGTTATGATCAACTAAAACAAAACTATAATATTCTTCAATAGCAAAAAGAATCAACTAAAAAGCTTTTATAAAACTCTAATAGCAAAAGGAATCAACTAAAAAGCTTTTATAAACCTCTAGTATTTTTGAAGCTAAAATTATATAAAATTTATGCAACTAAAATTATCAAAGTATTTTTTGTTCAAAACATTAATAGCAAAAAGAATTTTCATAAAGATTTTTTTTGTTAGAAACTTTAATAGCAAACTAAAATAACCAAATCTGTTTTTGATTAAAACAGAAATTTAAAATAACGTAAAACTTACCAAATTGAATATAATGATAAAACACAGTAATATTAAATAGCAGGAAAAAGAATCACTCAAAAATCTATTTTTGTTAGTAAAGTTATTCACAAACTAGTGATTCACACAAATTTCAAAAAATTCAAATTTAAACTATTCAAATTTGAAAACTAATGGCACTAACAGAAAGTTTATAATTTTTGTGACCTAAAAGCAAAAAGAATCACTGAAATACAGTAAGTAGGAACGAAATAAAATAAATAAAGCAAAAAAAAATACTGGATTTTTTTTAAAAAAAATGCCACCTACTGGGCCACCACGGCCTGAATACGACTAGAAACCCAACCAGCTTGTTGGGCCAGGATTCAGGCCCGCAGAAGGCCCAATAGGCCCACAGGCAGTGACAGATTAGGCCCGGAAGCCTGCAGTTGAGAGGAGCTCGAGAGGGTGTGCGCGGCAGCGCTTATAAACCACTCTCGAGCTCTCTCAGCTAGCGAGGTGGGACTAAAAATTTGGCCCCGGGCAGCACCACCCTTTGGTCCCGGTTGGTGGCACCAACCGAGACCAATGCGCCCCTTTAGTCCCGGTTGGTGCCACCAACCGGGACCAAAGGTCCCTGTTTCCCGCCCTTTGGGCTGCTGAAAACTGACCTTTGGTCCCGGTTGGTGGCACCAACCGGGACCAATGCACCCCTTTAGTCCCGGTTGGTGCCACCAACCGAGACCAAAGGTCCCTGTTTCCCGCCCTTTGGGCTGCTGAAAACTGACCTTTGGTCCCGGTTGGCGGCACCAACCGGGCTAAAGGGGTGCATTGGTCCCGGTTGGTGCCACCAACCGGGACCAATGCTCTGTGTATATAAGCCCACACTTAGCAGTTTCTCGAAATCACTTGTTCTTCTCCGCCCGACGCCCCCAGGCTGCTCCTCATCGCCGTCGCCGCCGAGCCCTGCCCCGACGCCGTCAGGCTGCTCCACCTCGTCGTCGTCGCCGTCGCCGAGCTGCCCCGACGCCGTCCCCGCTCCCACTGTGAGCCGTCGCGCCGTTCCTCTCCTCTCCTCCCACCGCCGCGCCCCGACGCCGCCGCCCGCTGCGATGCCGACGCCGCCCGCGGTCCGGCCGCCCGCCGCGCCGCCGCCGCCCCGGCCGCGCTCTGGTTGCCGCGACGCCGCCGCCCCCCGCGCCCCGCCGGACATACCATTCTTTCACCCTCGGCGGTCGCGTCCTCGAACGAACAGACTCGCCGCCACTACGAGTGCAAGCCAGCAGCAGAAGATTGGCTGCTCCACAGCGGCGGCGCCGCGCTCGCGTCATCACGCCCTCGAATCTTGGTAGACGATCGCTGCCGCCTGTGCTCGGAGATGCACTGCCAAGTCTCCGGCTCTGCGACCGTGTCCTCATCGATCTGGTCTTGAAGATGAGTTGAACATGAGCAAGGGATCTCGGTCTAGGTGATTGGACGTGATTGGTAGTTTTTATTTCCGGAATCCAATACTAGTTACCCTAACAAGACATCCGATAATTTGGGAGATGTGATTGTTGGAGCTTTCCATCCTTGACACAAGCAAATGCAAGGGAGAGGTGAATCAGATCGCAAGCTAGGCTTGACAAGTTCGCGTCTAATACGAGGCATATGATTGAGCGAAGAGTAAATATCCAAAAACTACGCTTCTTTTATCAATCAAACTAGGTAATTGTCCGTGCGTAGCAATGGGGCATAATTTGTATGTTGCCGACGATAAAATTTTTGGGAGTTTATGTATGCAATCATAATGATTTACCGATATCGGTATGGATTTATTATCAAAAGCAAAGTGCACCGCGCGTTGCAACCAAAAACCAAATCATATACAATTATGCCCGTTGATAGTTGCAATGGCGGATGATGATGCATTAAGAGACTCATTTATAAAGGAGCGGGAAAGTTCACACATTTATTTAGCAAAAATCATTCAGGCAAATCACATTGAACTAAAACATCGAAAGTCCTATGCCCATAGACGTTTCTCCTACGGACCCATCTACTTTTTAATGAAGCTAAGAGGATTGCATGTATTACTTCTGTGCTAGTCAACTGTTGGATGCTCGCACGATGATACTTTCGGACTTTGATTTTCAACACAAGCCTTATAGTTCATTTGTGTTTTTAGAGCTCATTTGTTGCATATTATTTCCATATATAATGTCCCACTAAACCATGGATATATGAGCAATGATGATCCATGGATATATGAGCAATGATGATCCATGGATGTATGCATTGATATACGAGCAATGATGTTCATAGAAAGTTTTTTGTTCATAGAAGAAAGTTTTTTGTTCATAGAAGAAAGTTTTTTGTATAGATTTTTTTTATGCTCATAGAAACTCTCGAGTCCACCCAAACTGGGACTGAAAGAGCGTTGTCGAGGCCACCCCAAACCCTAGAAGCGTTGTCGAGGCCACCCAAATTTACCAAGTTAAATGAGTTAAAAGAGCGTTGTCGAGGCCACCCCAAACCCTAGAAGAATTGTCGAGGCCACCCCAAACCCTAGAAGAGTTGTCGAGGCCACCCAAATTTACCAAGTTAAAAGTGCGTTGTCGAGGCCACCTCCCCGATAACTTCGACATGAGGGGGGACGTCGGACATGACATGAGGGGGGACGTCGGAGGTCGGACATGGGGGGTGAGCGTCGTTGTTGTCTACCCCCTCCCCGATAACTTCGACATGAGGGGGGACGTCGGACATGACATGAGGGGTGAGCGTCATTGTCGTCTACCCCCTCCCCGATAACTTCGACATGAGGGGGGATGTCGGACATGTCATGTGGAATTTTTTTTTGTTCATATAGAAAACTCCGGTAACATAGATTTATCAAGAATGCCCCCATTATGGATGTGCACAAGTTGATCCAATTTTTTTCTGATCTCATCTATATATATATTCTTCTATATGTCATGTTGTCTGCCAAAGTATTGAAGAAATCCATGGCTTCATCATTAGCCGGAAGTAACATGCGTATGATGCTACGAAGCTCTTCAAAGTTGTTTTGGAACGGAGTTCCGGATAGAATAATTCACTTTTTGGTACGAATTTCAGCAAAGGCCTTCCAAATAGCGATATTCGGAAGGCTCTTGCTGAACTTCGTATCAAAAAGCTAATTAATTATCCTATCCGAGACTCCGTTCCAAAACAATTTTGGAGAGCTTCGTACCATTATGCGCCTGTTACTTCCGGCTAATGATGAAGCTTTCTACAGATACATCCGAATCGTCGAGATCATCATGTGCACGCGCAGCTACTCAGTGATCTTATGGAGCATATGTGGACCCACAATAAAAACCAAAGAGCTGATGTTTGATTGTGCACTTAAAATAAATTTTATATCAACACTTTGTTCGGTGCCAACATTTGTTATTTACGTACGACAATGGCTTGTGTGATCGACATGCATGGATTTGCATGGATTCGAGAGTGCGGATTTGAGATATGTGGATGCCGAAAGCGAAATATGAGGGGTCGTCCGAATGCGTCCGCGGGCGTGTCCGTGCTTGTCCGTGGATGTATAGGGGACCGGATTTGCTCAGTCCGACTGTAGATGCTCTAAGAGAACACCCTAGAGGATACCATTTGCAGCCTTAGATACAATTAAGATGGAGAAGGTTGCAGTTGAGAACAATGGTGCAACTGCAAGACAAGTCGCAGTCTACAAAAGAGGAAAAGGTTGAGTACGCAATCAAGAGATGGAGGAGTCGGTCGACAAGGACAAAGTTTGTGAAGTCCAAAGAAGCTCTCGAGAGGGACAGTGGTATTCCCAGCCCACCAGGGTTCAAGTCCTATTGCTTGCATTATTCCTGGATTTATTTCAGGATTTTCTGCGATGCACATTCAGTGGAAGGAGACGTTTCCGTTGATGACGAGACGCCTACGGTGACTTCATAAATCTTAAAATGATATGCCGGCTCAGTCTCTCGGAGGTACTCATAGGGATAGGGTGTGCGTGTGTGGGTTTATAGGGGTGATTGTATGTGTATATATATGAGCGCGTGTGTCTGTACTTGAAAAAGTCCAATGTTTTTTTCAATAAATAAAAAACGTTTTTTTTTTTGAAGAAAGAAAAAAAGTTCTATTTTAGTGACCTGAATCAAGGAAACGCTTTGAGCGATGCTAGGCTATCTCGCTTGCAATAAGCGGCCTATAGTTTTTTTCAGTATACTCTATATAATAAGCGTCGTATAGGTTAGTTTCTATCTATACGGGCCATGGGATTTCTTTGTTTTGCACTGAAGCAACAAGCTCAATGCATGGGCTTCTAACTGACGCGTATTGGCCGCCGTATCCGTTTACAAAACAAGCTAAGACGAAACCCAATATATAACACGGTCATCCGAGCTTCGTAAGCCAACACCCGTAAGCCGCCTCCTGTCGACTTTGTCGTCTCCACGGAGCAGCGATCACGGTTTTCGGCGAGATCCTCGACGACTAGGTCTCACACATACAACAAAATATTCGAAAATCCATTTCTGAGCCCGGGCTCATCTGCACCCCCGCTGAGTAAAAAAATCAAAACAAATACTAAAACAATTCAAACAATTCCAAAATTTTTTTGGGTGGTACATAATTTCATGCGTGAGATTCTCTCCAATTTTTGTATCATTTGAGCATCTGAGCAGCTCTCGGCAAAAAAGACCCGATTTGTCTTTTTTGCCGAGAGCTGCTCAGATGCTCCAATGATACAAAAATTGGAGCGAATCTCACGCATCAAATTATGTACCAC
The DNA here is from genome assembly GCA_039707655.1 of Elymus sibiricus. Classification (NCBI taxonomy): domain Eukaryota; kingdom Viridiplantae; phylum Streptophyta; class Magnoliopsida; order Poales; family Poaceae; genus Elymus; species Elymus sibiricus. The sequence continues at coordinate 443,662,642 of CM077671.1, forward strand.
CCAAAAAACATTTGGAATTTTTTGAATTTTTTTAGTATTTGTTTTGATTTTTTTACTGAACGGGTACAGATGAGCCTGGGCACCAAAACGCCTCTCTCCAAAATATTGTCCTATTTTAACCCTAACCCTAGCTTTTGTCATGTTCTCCAATATGATGATGTTCCCTCTCATCAAATTCTTGTTCCAATCTGATTCGGAGGGTGTGTGTGTGTGTTTTCTTTTGCCTCGCCACTATCATTGGATATATACCGTAAGTTGTCTCACAAGTTCGATCGTGCTCTGTTCCCCTGACGTTCTTTTCCGACCAATACTAGCCATAAGGCAAATCATAACTATTTCAGGTTGCTTTCTGAAAGGTTGCTTTCATGATTGTGTTCACAGTGTCCAACCAAACACGAGCATCAGCATGTCACCGGCGATGAGCAAGCTGCATATCAACGGGAGGCTGTATGTCGACGACATGGCACCAGGCACCGGCGATGCGGACCTCCTCCACCACTTCGGAGGCTACGGAGACGTGGCTGACATCTTCGTTCCCACTGACCGCCTCACCGGTGCCCCCCGCAGCTGCGCCTTTGTGCAGTTCTCTAGCCCTCATGATGCCGGCCGTGCCCTCGCCGAACCAAGCCATGTCATCAACGGCCGGGAGGTACCCATGCTCGCAGTTTCTTCCTTTTCCTGCATAATGAATGACTGAATCATGGTTTTCACTCTGATTTCGATGAAATTCACTAGACACTGAAATATTTATTTACTTTTTGCCCAACATATTTCAGCAATTTCGGTAGTACATAGAAGTTAAAATATTTTTCAAATATTTCAAAAACTTGGTCTAATTCAAGTGAAACTGGAAGTGAAAACCGTGACGCTGCCACATATTACTAGTGAGAATGCAGATTCATTTTTCAAGAGAATGTGGACTGCGATTTAATTTCCTTTTGTACAAAATTTGGCTTTCCATCCATGCCTACTTGGGATTTTTAAATTGCATACGAGACAGGTTCTTCTAAACCCGAGTGCGCACCCATGATGAACAATAAAATCAAAACAAGTAACAAACAAAAAAAAAACATCTAAATTTTGTTGCGTCGATAATGACCAAACGTAGGTGCTTGCAAAATTTGGTGCCCAAATAATATCCGAGGAGCTACATAAAAAAACAAAATTAGTGCTGAAGGTTTTGTGCACTTTTAAGCAGATATTTTTTGGAGCTCCTTGGATGTCATTTGGGTACCAAAATTTGCAAGCACCTAATATATTTGATCATAAATGAAGCCACAGGTTTCAAATTTTTTATTTTGCTTGCTATTTAAAAAAATTACTGTCCATTGTAGGTGCAATACTCCTCTTCCGTACTCCCAGGAGTACATACTCCCACTCCCTAATGGGTATTTGGGCTGGACATATCCAATAGCTAACAAACCAGCCAATGAAAAAGCAAGCCGATGAATGCAATAGCTACCGTGTGCATGCAAGGACTTGATCCTATTATTCAGGAACGATATTTGTGGAACGGGGAGTTCGTTAAGGTTGTAAGCCACAGCTCCACGTAGTACATAGAAGTACATATCCTCCACTGAAGGTAAGTATCTAGCTAGTGTATGTTGTGGTATATAGCATTTTATTTTCTTGCCCTGTAATATTTTTTGGAAGTCATATAATATTTTGTACAAACTGTGCCATTTTCATTTTCTGATGTAGTATATACACATCTTTGGAACGAAGTATATACCACATGTTTACGACAGAGTATACTCCACCACTAAAAATGGTATGTACTTCACTGCAAAATATCTGGTATATACTCCATATAAAAGAAGTGGAACAAGATATTTTGCAGTGAAGTACATACCATTTTTAGTGGTGGAGTATACTGAGAATGCTGGAACTGAAAACCATGATGCTGACACATATTACGTACTACTGAGAATGCTGATTCAATTTTCAAGAGAAGTGGACTGGGATTTGATTTCCTTTTGTACAAAATTTGGCTTTCCATCCATGCCTGCTTGGGAATTTTAAATCCCATCCAAGACAGATTCTTCTAAACCTGGGCGCATTGCACCCATGATGAACAATAAAATCAAAACAAGTAACAAACAAAAAAAATTCGAAATTTTGTTGCTTCGATTATGACCGAACGTAGGTGTTTGCAAAATTTGGTCCCCAAATAACACTAGTAGAAAACAGGGCTTTGGTCCAGGCCTGAAATCCCATTAATCCCGGTTCACTCACGAACCGGGACCCATGGGGGCATCGGTCCCGGTTCGTGAGGCCAGGGCGCCGGCCAGGCCTCGTGGGCCATTGGTCCCGGTTCGTCTGACCCCTTTGGTCCCGGTTCCAGACACGAACCGGGACCAATGGGCCTCGCTCCTGGCCCACAACCATTAGTCCCGGTTTGTGGCTGGAACCGGGACCAAATGGTGTCCTTTAGTCCCGGTTCCATCCACAAACCGGGACCAATGGTTGGCCTATATATACCCCCTGCCCGCGAGCAGAGCAGTGTACTGCTCTGTTTTTTTGACCGGCTGTGGGAGAGCTTTGTGGTGCTCTAGCTCACCTCCTATGCACATGAGGTGTTCGATGAAATGCCCGAGCCACACTTAAGCTTTCTCCTCTCTAAGCTCCTTGTCCAAGCTCCATTTTTCTCAAGATTTGTCTAGGTTTGGCGGTCCGTCCTGTCCCGTCCCCGTCCTCACCGCCGTCGATCGCCCGCGCCCATCTCGGCGCCGGCACCACCGTGGTTAGCCTCTTCTTCTTATCTTCTTTCTAAAAGAAAAAAGTTCTTACTTGTATGATTTTGATAGATACTTGTGTAATTTTCTTACTTTTATTATTGTCTGTTATTATATAGTGCGATGGTTTTGATATCCGCCTCCGTCGGCTCTCGTCCTGTCTATGATTCGGATGTGGTATATATTATCTTTTATAACTATTTGTTTTATTTAGTGTTTATGACAATTATGCCGACCAATGTGACATAGATTTTTTAATCTAGGAGGTATGTGAACCGGAAATTCCAACCGACATAGAAATTCTTGTAGAGAAGTTAAATTTGGTTGAAAAAGAAAACAATTACTTGAAAGAAAAATTACAAAGAGTTGAAGAGGAGAAGATGAAATTGGAGTTGAATGTTGCCGATGTCGTCGACGATCACAAGATCAAGATGGATGCAATGCGCTTGAAGATTAGAAAGATTAGAAAATATGCCATTCATACTGAGGCTTGGTATCATTATGCCGTTGGATCAATTGGTACCTTAGTTGCGGTTATGATCGCATTTGTTGTTGCATTTAAATTTTATAGTTTCAATGTATGTTTTAATTAGATGCTCTAGAGAGCTAATAATGAGAACTATGTATGAACGTTATGTATTTATTTTGGTCACTACTGTACTTTGGCTTTAATGTGATGATGAATTTCTATTAATTTGGTCACTTCTCTATTCATGATATGTTGTAATGGTTTTTAATACACTTTATTATATAACGCACGCAGATGAACCGGCAATGGATGTACGGTAACCGACGCACCTCCGAGTATATTAAGGGCCTGCATAATTTTCTCGAAGCGGCTGAGGCAAACAAGCAGAATGGTTTTATGCATTGTCCATGTACTGTCTGTGAGAATACGAAGGCTTTCTCCAACTCTAAAACCCTTCACTTCCACCTGCTTGAGAAGGGTTTTATGCCACACTATAATGTTTGGACCAAGCACGGAGAAAGAGGGGTTATGATGGAAGACAACGAAGAAGAAGAGGATGATGACAACTACCCGCCCCCTGAATACGGTGATGCTGCAATGGGGGAAGCTGGAGATCAAGAGGAACCAGACGATGTGCCCGATGATGATCTTCGTCGGGTCATTGCTGATGCACAGAGAGAATGCGAAAGTGAAAGGGAGAAGTTGAAGTTCGATCGCATGTTAGAGGATCACAAAAAAGGGTTGTACCCAAATTGCGAAGATGACAACAGAAAGCTCGGTACCACACTGGAATTGCTGCAATGGAAGGCATACAATGGTGTATTTGACAAGGGATTTAGTTCGCTACTGAAAATAATGAAGAAGAAGCTTCCAAAGGATAACGAATTGCCCGGCAGTACGTACGAAGCAAAGAAGGTTCTATGCCCTCTAGGATTGGAGGTGCAGAAGATACATGCATGCCCTAATGACTGCATCCTCTACCGCGGTGCGTACGAGGATTTGAATGCATGCCCGGTATGCGGTGCATTGCGGTATAAGATCAGAAGAGATGACCCTGGTGATGTTGAGGACCAGCGCACCAGGGTCATCTCTTCTGAGAAAGAGAGGACACTTCTCTCTATTAGCTAGCTAGCACAATATGAAACCCCTAAATTAACCCTCCAAAACCCCCCAACCCCCCCCCCCCTTCAAAAAAAAAACCCAGCTCCTGCCAGATGCTGACGTGTGGATGCCCGTTGGTCCCGGTTGGTGTGACCAACCGGGACTAAAGGTCCTCCTGCCTGGGCTCCCCGCAGCGGCCACGTGGAGCCCCTTCTGTCCCAGTTGGTAAGCGAACCGGGACTAAAGGTTTTGGGCTTTAGTACCGACCCTTTAGTCCCGGTTCCAGAACCGGGGCTAATGGGCCTCTGGAACCGGGACAAATTGGCCATTTTCTACTAGTGTAACATCCGTGGAGCTACATAAAAAAAACAAAATTAATGTTGAAGGTTTTGTGCATTTTTAAGCAGATTTTTTTTGGAGCTCCTTGGATGTCATTTGGGTACCAAATTTTTTTGATCATAATTGAAGCCACAAGTTTCGATTTTTTAATTTTGCTTTCTATTTTTAAAAAAATTACTGTCCATTGTAGGTGCAATACACCAGGGTTTAGCCACAACATTTCCAATCCCATATATATGGTTTGGTGTGGTTATAGGCTGATAGTTCGAAATTCATTTTCATGTCCAGGTATACATTGCAAGGGCACGACCAAGACATTTTAGAAAATCAAGTGTGTCCAGGTACCAGCCCTCTCTCTCTCTCTCTCTCTCTCTCTCTCTCTCACACACACACACACACACACACACACACACACACAACAAAGTCCTCTGTTCTCCAAGAAGATGATGTTCCCTATGATCATTCTTCTTCCAATCTGATTCCGTGAGTTGGAGGGTGTTTTTTTGCCTCGCCATTTTCATATGATTTGTATTATAATTTTTATTAGTTGTCTTTGAAGTTCATGCTCCCTCGGAAAAAAAAAAGTGCATGCTCTGTTCCTTCTTTTCCGACGAATAGTAGCCATAAGGCAAATGATAACTATTTGAAGTTGCTTTCTGAACGGTTCCTTCTACGATTGTGTTTACAGTGTCCAACCAAACACCAGCATGTCACCAGCAATGAGCAGACTGCATATAATTGGGAGGCTGTACTTTTTCGATAAAGGGCTATTTTATTATCTCAAAATGTAGCATCAAGCGGATACAAAGCATTATGAGTAACACCCGGCCTCTGCATAGCTAGGATGCACACAGCCAAATCCGAAGGTCTAATAAAAATTCATGAAATAAAAATCGACAAATCGACAAAAGTAGAGTCCTATAGACCGACATTATGCCTATGTCGAAGGAGGTGGTGGATCGATCCGAAGGTTATGCTGCCACCCATGTTGGGAAAAAACCTCCGTAGCCACCTGCTCCAATCGCATACACACCGCCGTGAACAGCGGTTGGTACTCCCGTCGTTGTAGCATAGACCACGTACGTAGCGAGTGCGTACACCGGAAAATAACCTGCAGAGGAGAAGCATTTTTGTCATTAAAAACCAAATCATTTCTACATAGCCAAAGCGACCAAATTAAGGCATACGCTCCCACCCTTATTAGCGTTTTAAAACTTTTTGGAATACCGTCCAACCAATGACCAACAATATTGGCAACACTTATGGGCGGATGCAAATTTGACGCTATTTGGATGACTGACCACGTAGAACGTGCAAACTTGCATTGGAAAAAGAGGTGTTTAATTGTCTCGTCATGAGTACAAAAACAACACTTCTTACTCCCTTGCCAGTTGCGTCGTGCGAGGTTGTCTTTTGTTAACACAACTTCCCTACGAAGATACCACATAAAGATTTTCACTTTTAGTGGAATCTTGGACTTCCAAATTTTCTTGTTATTACTCACCGGTACCTCAGAATGTGTGAGCGCACGATACATAGAGTCTACGGTGAAAGACCCCGATGTAGTAAGGTTCCAGCGAAACACATCCCGGCCTTGTGTCAGGTTAATCGAATCCAGCCGAGATAAAAGATTATGCCATGACACAAGTCGGGGGCCAATCAGATCCCGCCTGAACGAAATATTCGGCGGGGATGAACTGAGCACCTGCGCAATAGTAGTATTCTTATCGCGAGCAATGTTGTATAAGGCTGGATATTGTTCTTGGAGACTGGCATTGCCTAGCCAGATGTCTTCCCAAAAACGAATCTCAGACCCGTCCATTATCGCGAAAGACCCAAAGCGAAAGAGATGTTTCTTCGCCGCCATTAGGCCAGCCCAAAAGTGCGAGTCGCCAGGTTTCCAAAATGCCTGGGACAACGTCTTTTGGCCTAGATACTTATTGCGCAGCATGGTTTGCCAAACACCATCCTCAGTAAGAAGTTTGAATAACCATTTACTGAGTAGGACCTCATTCTTGACCTGCAGGTCATGAATTCCAAGGCCACCTTGGTCTTTCGGTCTACAAACCACGCTCCATTTAGCCAGCCTGTATTTTTTCTTTTCACCGTCTCCTTGCCAAAAAAATCTGGATCTAAAATAGTCCAGTCTTTGTAGGACCCCTTTTGGAAGTTGGAAGAAAGAAAGCATATAGAGAACCATATTTGTGAGGACAGAGTTAATCAAAACCAACCGTCCTCCAACTGATAACAGTTTGCCTTTCCAACTGCTCAACCGTTTCTCTAGACGCTCCTCTACATGCTTCCACTCCGCAATGGTGAGGCGCCGATAATGAATCGGTATTCCCAGATATTTAATTGGGAATTGGCCATGTGCACAACCAAATAGGTCAGCATAGTCGACTGCCGCCTGAACGGCTTCTCCAAAGCAGAACAATTCGCTTTTATGGAAGTTTATTTTGAGACCCGACATTTGCTCAAACGCTGAAAGCAAGAGTTTCAGGTTTCGAGCCTTGTCCAGATCATGTTCCATAAAAAGAATTGTGTCATCGGCATATTGCAAAATAGAGAGGCCACCATCCACAAGGTGTGGCACTACTCCTGCAATCTGGCCGTCCAGCTTGGCGCGCTCAATCAGAATAGCCAGCATGTCAGCAACAATGTTAAATAACATTGGGGATATGGAGTCACCTTGTCGTAGGCCTTTTTTTGTCTGAAAGTAATGGCCTACATCATCATTGACTTTGATGGCCACACTACCTCCAGTTACAAGATTTTCGATCCACTGGCGCCATTTATCGGAGAAACCTTTCATTTTTAGGGCCTGTTGGAGGAAAGACCATTTGACCTTGTCATAGGCTTTTTCAAAGTCAATTTTGAATATCACTCCACTCATGTTTTTCCGGTGCATCTCGTGGACGGTCTCATGCAGGATTACTACACCATCTAGTATATTCCGTCCTTGCATGAATGCCGTTTGAGATGGCCGGACAACATGGTCAGCTACCGAATTTAACCTATTCGTAGCCACTTTGGTGAAAATCTTGAAGCTAACATTAAGGAGGCATATGGGTCTGAACTGCTGGATCCGTTCGGCCTCCTTCATCTTCGGCAACAAGACAATCTCACCAAAATTCAGCCTGAATAGCTCAAGTCGGTCGGCATGAAGACAATTGAACAACTCCAAAAGGTCAGTCTTGATGATATCCCAGAAATTCTGATAGAATTCTGCGGGGAAACCATCAGGGCCTGGAGCCTTATTGTGTTCCATTTGAAACACAGCCGCCCTCACCTCCTCTTTTGAGAAAGGTGCCGTGAGGATATTGTTCTCTTCTGCCGTGACTTGTGGAATATCATCTGTTCGGGTCTCGTCAAGGGTGATATTCCCTTCGTCCGGCGCCCCAAACAGAGATTTGTAGTATTTGGTGATATACGTTTTGAGCTCCTCCTGACCTTCGATCCGCCCCTCATCCTGTTGGAGACTATGAATACATTTCTTCCTATGGCGACCATTGGCGACCAATTGAAAGTATCTTGTATTACTATCTCCCATGAGGATGAAGTCAGCTTTGGACCTCTGGTAGTATTTGATTTCCTCTTCTCGTAGAAGACGGGCAACCTTCTCATTAGATTGATTTTTCAATTCAATCTCTTGTTGAGATAAGGTGCGGGTCTCTGCAATTATGTCGAGGTCATCAATGATGGTACAGAGGCGCTGCTTTTCCTTTTTGTATAACCCATTGGTGTGTTTTGCCCATCCAGAGAGATGCTGCCTCATGGCCCTTATTTTAAAATTCCATCTCTGAATCGGTGTATGACCAACGGAAGGCCTTTGCCAAACGTTTTTGATTATGTCTACAAAACCCTCCCGATGCAGCCAGCTCAATTCAAATTTGAATGGGCGACGGGCAGAATGGTTCGTAGAGTTAAAATCAAGAATGATTGGCGCATGATCCGATATTGCCTCGATTCGCTCTAGGGCTCGCACGGTTACCATAGGAAATTTTAGCTCCCATTCGGTATCCATAAGTACCCTATCGAGCTTCTCGTACGTCGGCATCGAACGGTTATTATCCCAAGTGAACTGCCGCCCGGACATACAAGCCTCCCGAAGATCCAAACTGTCAATCACAGCATTGAATAGGAAAGGCCAATGAGTTTCGAAGCGGTCATTATTTTTCTCTTCCTGGTACCTAAGGATATTAAAATCCCCTCCAATAAGCATTGGGTACGGGTTATCCTTAGCCAGGTTCACCAATTCACGAAGGAAAGCAGATTTATGCTCATCTTGGGCAGCCCCATAGACTGCGACCAGGCTCCATGTAAAATTATCAGCCCTGTTTCGTAGGTGGAATTTGATATGAAATTCACCGGTCGAAAAGGCCAACAAATCCATGGTCGTGGTCTGTATCCCAAGAAGGATTCCTCCAGACCTCCCACGAGATGGTAGACTATGCCACGTGTAGTCAAAACCACCTGATAGGTGATCGAGGACATGCGGGTGGAAGTCACATTTACCAGCCTCGGAGATTGCCACAAAATCCAATTTGTGTTCTCGCACACAATCACTAACGTGTTTATGTTTAGCCAAGTCTGAGAGACCTCTGCTATTCCAAAACATGCCTCTCATGTGGAAACTCGGATTGGAGTGGAGCATTTCGCCTTCTTGGGCGGTTTTTGTTTCTTTTTAGAGGAGTGCGATTTAGATTTCCGCGAAGACGCTGTGAAGTCACAAAACATGGACCCAGGTCTTGCGTCATCAAAACCAACCTCGGTAACCTCCCCAACCAAGTGGGAGATAAGCGGACCATCATAGTTGGCATCCGTTTCATCATCCTCCCCGGTTTCGGGGTTAGGTAGGGTGTTATTACACTTCGGAGAAACCTTTAAACGGTCAATCTCCATGTGTTTAAGCGCCCCGATCGACATGTTAATTTCATCATCATTTTTTCCCATAGATACACCAACATTCTTTAAGCTAGAGGAAATGTGAGTATCTGAAAAGGAAAGAAAAGATTGCACGGAAGAGGTACCTGGCGTAGGGTCCAAATTCCTCGAGGCTTGGCGGCGCATTGCCTTCGCTAGTGAATGCTCATCAGTCGTAGAGGAACCATCAGCGGACATGGAATGACGATTACTACGTCGAAGGGGCGAAGCCAGCCCTCCAGACATAGTACCTGTTGGTGCCTTCGGTTGAGCCGCAAGTGAAGAATTCTGTACTCTTGGAGGAGTCCGAACTGTCCCAGAGGTTGGAGAAGAGGGACGCGCCGCAGGACCCACCGGAGCGGTCACAAATGTTGCCGAGGCAGAACCAGTCGCACAGACCGCCGTTGGACCAAGAGGAAGCACGGCTACCGAAGTGCTAGTTGAAGAAGCCGTCGCGAATGCCGTCGAGGATCCACACACGTGAACCGAAGCAGCAGCAGCTGCCTGCTCAGCTGGCGGTGCAACCTCGCGCGCAGCCGGCTGCACCAGTAGAGAGGCTGCATCAGCAGCATGCGGTGCACATGCACCATCAGCCTTGTGCACCCGTGCTGACATGCACACATGGGCAGCCACCCCATGCACATCACCCAACACGTCCGCTGCGGGCTGCATGGGTGCACATGCATGCATGGAAGCCTCCGCAGCATCCCCATGCACGTGCATGGATGGATGTTTTGCACGCCCGGCAGCCGGCGCCTCCAGGGCCGCTCGCATGGGCGTTGTAGCTGCCCCTAGACCATCAGTAGCTACCGCCTGTACCTGCAGCAGAGTAGCCCCCTGGACTGGAGGAGCAATGTCTGATCGCCGTACTTCATAAGCAGGAGACGTCGTGGGTTGCACCCGAGGTGATACTGGCATATCATGAGCTATGTTTTGCAAATTATTGGTTTGGTGTGGAAGTGTAGCGAAGTCAGAGCCCAACCGAGAAGTCTGCATGGGAACGGTAGTTGTTTGAGCCCCCGACACCGTACTTCCACCATCATATTGGGCGCCTTTTGGTCTCTTGCTTGCATCCCTATCTGGCATATCCTCATCGCGGTTAGCACCATCGTCATGCCCGTCATCGTGATGCTCCCAAATCTGCGGAATGAAGTCAGCATCGGGGACGAAATCATCCCCCTCCAGCACAAACCGAAACGCATATCCATTGAGCTTGACATAAACATCAGAGGAGACCGAGCCTTCATCAGACCAGAGGCTGTACTTAGATGACATGGCCCCGGGCACCGGTGACGCGGACCTCCGCCGCCACTTCAGTCGCTACGGGGAGGTGGCTGACATCTTCATTCCCACGTACCGCCTCACTGGCCAGCCCCGCTGCTGCGCCTTTGTCCAGTTCTCTAACGCCGGTGACGCCCGTCGCGCCCTCGCCGACCCACGCCATGTCATAAACGGGCGGCAGGTACCTATGTCAACCTCGTTCGCAGTTTCTTTTCGTGCATATTGAGTGCGAATGCAGAGTCGATTTTTCGAGAGATATTAGCAATAACTGTGACTTTTTATGGGGATTTGCCGTGCATCAGAACTGGTTCTTTTATATTGGGTTCGTTTCAACTTTTGCTTTCTCTATCTGTCGATATGGGATGTCCATAAAAGGGTAATTAAGCTTTTGGAGTGGCAACCCAATTAAAGCCAGACAACATAAGTCATATTTTTTTCCTTCTAGAACGAGGCTTTGACGAACTGTTACTGTGCTAATATGTCACTTATGTTTACTACTACAACATCATAATCATAGGCGAGTACTTCTGCATACAATACGAATCCAATAACATAAGTTCTGTGTCACAAAAAGTACATATTAAATAGAGTAATTATCTGTGAAAGGAAACAGAGTATCTTTCGGAAAAAAAAGGAAACAAAATATACCCAATTTACTGATAGTGAATAGTAAATTACTACGAGCTAATGTAATACACAGCATGATAGTTTGTCTCCTTTTGTACAAAATTTGGCTTTCCATTCATGCCTACATGGGAATTTTAAATCACGTATATATGGTTTGGTGTGTGTTGAGTATATTGATTATTAGGAAATATGAGATAGACTAGAATTTGTCATGCCTTGTCTTGTACTCCAAGTTGATCATGTACTCCTATATATATGCCCACGAGGCTTAAGCAATACATCAACTATTCCACCAAATCTCTCTCTCTCCCCGTCAACATGGTATCTGCCGCAAGTTCCTAGACCTAGCCGCCGCCCACCGCTTCCGCACCACGCGCCGCCCCCGGGGCGGTCGGCCTCCATGACCGCCCCCGGGGGCCGCGCCGCCCGTACCTAGGGTTCGTCCGCCAGTCGTGTTGACCGGCTGCCCTAGAGAGTATTTTTCCCGATCTCTTGATCCGGGGTTTTCTCTCTTCTGCCGGTCGCATTGATCGGCGTTTCCTTTTTGGTTTTCCGATCTAAGATCGGTTTGCGTCGCCAGCCGCCGCCGTCGACCCCGCGCCTCTACTCCGACATCGGCGCGACCCGGCCTTTACACCGACCCGGCAGCCTCGCGCGACGCGGCGGCCCTCACGGCCGTCGCCCGCGCGTCTGCTCGCCCGTCACCCTACGCCGGCCGTCACCGCCCTGCTCGGATCGGGATTCCTACATAGCCCTAACCCGGCGGCCTCGCGCCATGCGGCGGCCCATCACAACCGCCGTTCGTGTGCCGGCCCGCCCGTCGATCTACGCCGCGCCTGTACAGCTGCCCTGCCGACCGTCGTCGCCGGCTTCATCTCGGACTCTGCCGCCATCCCGCCTCCAAGCGGTGTCCCCGACCTCACGCGCGATCGGATTGATCACCCGCCCGCCGCCGCGATCCGCCTCATCTACGCCGTGCGACCAACCTGGCCCGTCGGTTGCGCGTGCCTCCGCAGGTCCCATGAAGACTGTCCCGAGTAAAGCGTGCCCCTCCACCGATCGAGCACCGGGCTGCCGTTGCGTCGCCCCTTCGGGCCGCAGCGCCGCCGCCCCGTGGTTCTCCCCGTGGCCGCATCGACCCGCGTGCTGCCGCTGCGTCGCCCCTTCGGGCCGTAGTGTCGCGGCCCGCGGTCCACCGCCGCCTCGAGGCTGTCCGCTTCAGGTCGTCTCCGTGGCTGCACCGACCCTCGCGCTGCTGCTGCGTCGCCCCATCGGGCCGTAGCGAGCGTGGCACGCGGTCTCCGCCGCCACCCGAGGCCGTCCCCGCGGTCGCATCGACCCGCGTTTCGTCGCCGTGCCGCCCCTTCGGGCCGTAGCGCCGCGGCCCGCGGTCACCGCCGCCGCCCGAGGTCTTCCCGTCGTCGCATCGACCCACCTGCTGCCGCTACGTCACCCCTTCGGGTCGTAGCGCCGTGGCCCGCGGTCCACTCCGCCGTCCCCGCGTGTCGACTTCCCGTGGTATGCGCCGCGCCGTCTCCCTCGGCGCAGGAACGCCACCGTCCGCGCCGATCTTCGTCACGCTGTTGGGTTCTTCCTCGCCTACTTCGAGCCTCGCCGCCGCGCTCCTAACCAGCCGCCGCCGCTCTTCTTCGGCGCCGCTACAGCTTGCTCACCCGAGCGGCGCCGCCAGTCCACCCCCTTCTTCTTCGTCCAGCACCAGCTCATCGCCAGCGTCGCCATCGTCTACCCCGACCACCTCATCTACTCCGACCACCACGGGCGACATCGGCTTCCCGCCGATTTGCGCCGCAACCGTCGTCGAGTCCTTCTCTGCTAGCCTCCTCGACATGGCGTACAAGTTGTGTGCAGGTCCCCTTCTACGCATGCCCGGTGCTGGCAACACCGACGCGTGCCTTCGTCCCCGATGTGTTCCCAGGCCTGGCAAGTCTGGAGCGACGCATCGTCAACATCGACTTCGTCCGTCTACGCATGCCCGGTGCTTTCATCCATGATGTGTCCCCGGGCTTGGCAACCCCGGTGTGACGCGTTGTCAACTACGTCTTCTTCCCAGCGCACCACTATTTCGACACCACTGCGCCCATGCTAACTCGGCGCCTCCTTGCGCCCGCGGCTCCACGGCGACTTCCTCGACACCGGCTACCCCGACTCGACATCGACCACGGCGTTCTTCGCACGGCTACCTCAACCACGGCTACATCACCCTACGCTCTCGGCTACTTCGACATCGGCACAAAGGGCTACCGCCTTGCTTGAGCAACCTCGTCGGTTTCTACTCTAGCCACGACTTCCGCGATGCATCGACCGTTACGACTGTGGGGGGATGACCGTCGGCTTACCTTCGGATTTTTCTCCAGTCTCATCGTCTGCGTCGCTACCGTTGTGACTGCGGGGGGATGTTGAGTATATTGATTATTAGAAAATATGAGATAGACTAGGATTTGTCCTGCCTTGTCTTGTACTCCAAGTTGATCATGTACTCTTATATATATGCCCACGAGGCTCAAGCAATACATCAACTATTCCATCAAATCTCTCTCTCCCTTCTAACAGTGTGGTCATAGGCGATATACTGAAAATGTCTTTTTTCTGTCCAGGTGTATATTGGAGGGGCACGACCCAGACATTTAGAAGAATCAAGTGTGTACCAGTACAAGCCTCTGTGCGAGCGGCGAATCCGGAATGGTCCATGGCGTGGATATCGGGTTGGTGATATCGGCAAGACATCTAGAGGTTCACTCGTGTTTGACTCTATGATAGCATATATCTCGGAGGATGGTGTTCAATCATGGGCCAGACCCATAAGAATGCACACGGGGAGCAAGTCTACCGGGTACGGTCCAAGGCGACATTGATATGAGCTCTCTGAAAGACCGTACTCATTGTTCATCGAGGGACGAGGCTTCTGCAAACTTTGGCCAATATTGTTTGGTACTTCTGTGCTACCGTGAGCCACATGCTACGTCGACGTTGGGCGAAGCTCTGTTGGACATACGCCTAATGCTGAATTTACACACTCAGCCTGGGGTGCTCCGGCCCTCTATACTTCTTAGGATTCTGGTAGCATCCTTTTAGCTTGGTTATTTCATGTTCTGAGCTGTTGCGCTCATGAGTAGTCTGGTAAAAAATCTGGTATGCCCAGTTCCCCGTTGGAACGTTTATGTACTTGTGCCCCGCGTTCGTAAAAACAAGATAATGAAGTTACTCCTCCAATTCAGTTAACAGACAATGAAGCTTCGCATCATGCCAGTGGCGAAGCTGGCAGCGAGTTACGCCTAGGGCTGAGCTAGCCTGAAAGATAAATTCTTAAAATTTCAGTACTTTATGGAAATAAATTGCAAGAGATATTGGTACTAGGCCTAGGGCTATAGCCCTAGTTGCCCCAGGCTTGTCTCCCCCACTGCATCACGCCCTCCTAAAGCCACAACGGGCTGAAATAAGGGCGCACACGGCCGAATCCCATCCGATTCAGCAATCTACATGCATTAAGCACCTAATGGAAATCTGCGCCGAAGCCTTCCGGAACTCGTCAACGACCAAATCAATGAGAGTCGGCATCAAGCAAAACACTGTCTTAACGCTAGAAGAACCCTAGGACCGCCAGAGATGAATAAATCTGGGCCGGGAACCCCAAATCCGACTCCACCAGCCACCATGGCCGACCCCCACGCTGCCCTCGCAGCCATGGTGGCACAGCGGTCGCTGGAGGCCTTGGGGCCGCCGCCGTAGCGTTCCATCTCCGCCACCACGTCGGGCCCCAGGGGCGCCGCCGTGCCTTGGCCAGAGCCCCCCACGCGAGAGGAGGAGGAGAGCCCGCCGTCCGCTGTCCATCGGGCGAGTTTTACTTACTCGCCCGCAAAATGTATGAGTTCGAAATAAACTAGCTAAGCAGGCAGGTCGAAACAAACTAATCATCAGAATGTATGAGTTCGAAATAAACTAGCAAATGCCTTAGAAAGGTCGAAACAAACTAATCTCCGGCGACAAGTCTAATTAATCCGTAGAAAAACACGGCAAAACACACGCATGTATCTCCGGTATACCCTTACGGCCTTACACAGACTCCAAGGGAAACACTAGTAACACGCATGTACGGTCCAACATGACCTGACTTAGACTATCCAACGACACACAAGACGTATATGACTACGGTTTGGAAGACCTAACAAAAAGTAGTTGCGCGCGCCCTCTAATGCTTCCAATAGCATTGGCGACCCGAGGGGCAGGCAGGGCCATACGGGCAGGGGACGGTCTTGTGTTTGGCTGGTCGTCGGTCGATGTGGCGCAGCTCCAACTCGGTCTTGGGGTCTCCCTGCTGGAACTGGAATGAAGGAGGAGCCTGCACTTGCACTGCTGGGGTAGGAGGAGCGCTGGTGATCGGCATGGCATGTCCCAAGTATTTGGCTGACCGTGACATGAAGTCTTGGTCGGGAGAGAGCGTGTAGGGCACCCCGATCCCGCCGCGCTGGAGGGTGCGGATGAGGCGCTTCGTGATGTCTGCCATGAGCTCGTCGGTGGAGTCGGCTGCTGCCATCGCGCGCCCGCTGCCACTCATCGCCTGTTGGCCAAACCTCGACCTTGACGAGGCAGCCGCGGAGTACTTTCCGATGGTGTGCTCGTGCATGCTAGCGGCGGAGCACACGTACGACGACCAGGAAGCAAGCTACCAGCCTGCTGGATCGATTCGATTTCTCACGCCAGCTGACACAATTCTTGATTGATGTCGCCGGCCGGAACACACGCACGCGGGACACAGAGAGACGCCGGATTTGGATATATATAATAGCTAGGAACTCTAATCCTAGTCCTATACTACTAGTCCTATAACTACTACACGGTGACGTGTTCTAGTCCAAGCCGGACATATTTGGAGTTGCGCGCGCGGGCGGGGAGGAAGCCCCTCGAGTCGTCCCAGATGTCAACGACGGAGGCGGACTGAGGGTGGAGGCGGAGGCGGAAGCGGAGGTGTCAGTCGTCGTGGAGGAAGTTTTTTTTTTCGAAACTTGACCCCTGAGGATCTCAATTTCTTGAAAAAAAAAATAGAGTTACGCGGCTAATTAACGGAAAACCAAGTGAAAGCCGTTACAATACGCCCACAAAGAGGGCACTCCGACCGACATGGCACCCATAGGACTCAAACACATCGCCGAGGAAACGACACCGTCGAGATTGCCCACAATGTCATCGTCATCACCTCTCCTCAAGCAAGCGACTCCGACTTCGACGCCGGCAACCCTTTAAGACCGTTCCGAACGAACGAGGCACGAAACCCTGTCGACCAAAGCCAAACAATCGGCCAGCACGTCGAGGACCATGCAGCTCCGACTTTGATGACGAGCCTCACAGGAGAAAAGGAGCACGCCTGGCACCTACAGAGTCCGGACCGCCAATTGCCTGACATCGTTGCCGCCGCGTAGCCCCGCAACACCGCAGCTCCGACTTCACGCTCATGAACTAGCCGGCTGTTGACGACGAAGGCGCGCCACGACCCTGCACATCTCGCCATCATCATCGCCACCACACAGGTCGCAACGCCAACCTCCCACACCACCGATCGGATAACTGCCGACCGCGATCCCGTGCACGTCCAGCCTACAAGCAGCACCAAAGGGACCAAGATCTTCAAGACATCGCCCCAAAGAGGGATCACGACGATGAAGACGGCGCCGGCGCCCGATCCAACGGATCTAGACTTTCACCTGAAGATCTTGCCCAGGAGCTGAGGAAGCGCTGAGCTCCCAGACGGCGCCTCCAAGAAGTATAGCGACAACCACGGGCGTCGGCGCCACCGTCCATCACCGACCAGTGGACGACGAAGGCGGAGGCCGAGGCGGGAGGCGGGCGTGCTGTTGTGGAGCTGGAGGACGAGGTCGGTATCGTCGTCGTCCATGACTTCCCCAATGTGAACGGCAAGGGTGGAGGATGCTACTCGCGGCGGCCGTCATGCCGCGGGCTAGGAACTCCGGTCCGGTGCCCTTGGGTTGAGGCTCATGATGGCAAGCGGCAGGCAGCCGAGTGCCGGGAGAGAGATGGCATACGTGTGACCTGCATGCGGCGGAAAACACCCGTTCTTATAGTGCCATGCACCCCCGTCGGATGAATAGCCGGTGGATCGCTAGCGTCGGATGAACTGCGAATTTGTTATGGAAGGTCGTCAGTTCAAATTTTGGTATTTGCATTTTCGCAAAAAAAATAAAAAAAGATTTGGTATTTGCAAGGTGAATCGGATTGCATGTGCCCACACGGATGACGTGGGTTTCCTCGATGATAGGAAAACTTTCCATGCTAGCAGGAGCCTCTTCTTTGTTCAGGTCTCCTCTTCTATCGAAAAATTCACATAGTGGACCAACAGAATAGCACATGTGGTCATCCTTCCTCTCGCGAAACCCTAGCATTCGAGCGCAGGCAAACAGATGGCAGTCAGGGGTATACCTGGCCATGGGATACCCGGACTGACCGGCCAGACCCGGCCCAGCTCGAAAAAGCCCAACCCGACCCGGCCCGATGGTGCCCGCAGGTGGGCCTGGGCCTAGGTTTTAAGCCTGAGGGCCGGGCCAAGCCCGCCATATTTACGATTTAACAAAGAGGCCCAAGGCCCGACAGGCTTTTACGCTAATGGGCCAGGCTTGGGCCTGATTTCTAAGCCCGACGCCCGGGCTGGGCTCAGGCCTTGGTTTTCTGCATCGGGTTTGGTTTGGCCCAGCCCGAAGCCCGGCCTGCGCCGAAGAATGGCCAGGTATAGTCAGGGGGATACCTTCTCGCCTTTGTGTGCGTGGCAACATTGATATCTTATTGCAGTGTCCTGCACGTACTGCATCTACCCCACCTTATATCAGATTTTCTTTGAAAGAAACTATGAGATGATCTTGATTCTTTTGTCTCAGTTGTGCTCCAGTGATAAACGTGAGGGTACCTAAAGTAGTGGCATAACAACGAAAGTACCATGATCACACCATGTGCAAACCATAATGTGCCATCTATCTTGCAAGAATACCTTGGTACTCCCTCCGTAAATTAATATAAGAGTGTTTAGATCATTACTTTAGTAATCTAAACGCTCTTATATTAGTTTACAGAGGGAGTAGAATTTTTCAGATGGATATGATCATATTTTATGTAAACCTTCAGAGAGAAATGTTGGTATAGAACCAACCTGACTAAATTATCTAACGGGAACTCAACTAGGATACCACATGAACCAACATGACGACACAGTAGCAACGGACATCGAAGTGATTATAAGCATCCAAAATTTCAGCCATACTAGCTGGCGGGCTACCATCAAGATTCAACTTAATTTTCTGGTGGTACATCAGACTTCATTTTCTTCCCTGACACATTATCAAGGGAGGCCCAATCAGGATATGGGCATTCATAGCTCCAATCAGGACCAGTGTATCGCACACAATGCAGCCATAGTCCCTCCTCGTCGCCATCATAACTGCCAAAATGAACAAATGATTAAAAGAACGCCCAAAGAATTCAAAAGCAACCAGCCTACTGTAGACTATCATCATAAATGATTGTTAGTTCCAGCTGGCCCTTTATGATCAAGTGAACTTGTAGGCACTCACCCGACAGGAGCAAGATTTGGACAATTCGTGCACATTGGATCAATACCAAATTCCAAATCGGCTTCAGCATTGTTGTCGGAATCTGATGATGGCAATGAGCATGCAAGTGAGGTTGCCCTATGGATACTCGTTCCCTTTGATGAACGAGGACAAAAATCCCCCGAAACATAGAGCTCGTCATTAGCTATTGGGTAACCAAGGTGTTTTAGATGCACCCTTATCTGCATTTTTCACAGTTTTGGGTAAAGAGAAGAAATGTATCAGCAATATAACAGACCTCCACAGACATAACAAAAATATAAATATTGGCAGCACAATTTAAGACTACTTTTTGTTCTTTCAAAAGCAATGTATCCAGTATGAAGCTTCTTGTTAAACAAGAAAACAGGAGCTACAAATCAAGAAAAATAGGCAGGGCATTTGATCATTCAAATAGAACCTATGAAAACCTCTAATGTTGCCGGGTTCTCCATCATGCAGCCCTCAATTGTCTAATAGATGATTATAACATATTATGATTCAGATAGTAAATGATATAACAGGTTCCGGGAACCGATAGGAGGTCTCCCATTAGCGGCAACTGGCGCAAGACCTTGGCTCCGACCATCTTTCAAAGCTAGCTTCATGTATGATGGAATCAACCAACTTCCGGCAGTTCCGGTCCCTTCATCATACATAAAAGCATCGCACAGCCTCTAAATCTTTCGGTGCCAGGATGATTAATGAGCTAGGCATTTAATTTTTAATACCAGGATGTTTCACCTGTGTGAACGTAAGCAGACACACATGCATTCATAAAGGGTGAAACAGGATTAGGTACCTGGTGAGTTCGGCCAGTGACAGGTTTGCACAAGACAATGCTGTGGTTCCCATCAGTGCAGATCCTCTGAAACTTGGTACATGCATGTTTTCCACTTGGGAGGGCTTTACCAGGGGCATTACAAACCTGTGGTTGAAAAAATAGACTCAGAAAGAGAAAGAGGGAGAGCTTCAGCATATGTAATTTTTTAAAACAATTCATAATAATTACAGACCTCGACAGTGCTCCTTCCTTCCCTTGCATTGAAGTTTACATTAGCATCAACAGTTTGCTGCAAAGAAATACATTTAATTAAAATGCATGACAAAATAAAAGATCAAACAAATAAATCCGAATGTTTTCTTCTGTTCTAAAGAAATTTCCACTGAGACATTCTGACCTGGTGGCCATAGCTCTCATTTTATAAATAAATACTTGTTAAGACTAGAAAGTTCCACTCCAAGTGCGGGCTTGGTTTGCATTCAGGGAGTCTACATTCTCTAGTCTCTACTGCCAGCCCAACAGTTCGGATTTAGTGTTCAGCTGTGAAGCTAATGGTCCACAAAGTGGCGGAGTTTCCTTCTATTGAATGTTTATATAGTTCAAGTGTTTAGCTGCGAAGTTACACAATTCGGTCGCAAGAGATCTCAAGATATTCTAAAAGCTTTTGCAAAGTAAGAAGCGGAATCTGAAGAACTGAAACATGTGAATAGCATAACCCTCGGGATGATAATGCAAGAAACTGTTTTAAAGTAGACAAACCATAAAAATCTATTCAACTTATTTTACAACAGAAATAACTTTTGTTCTTGGTTCCAAATGGACACGGTACAACTGTTGCAGTAAACAAACATACCTCGCCTTCAGGAAATACACCAACAACTTTTGCTACATATTCTTTCTGCAGTAAATTAGCTTCAATCTGCGGTAACAGTAATTCAAATGAACAAATTGTGTAATTAGATAAAATATCTCAATGGGCAGAATATAAGCTAAGTGCAGACACATAAAATAAACATGATGATCTGCTGAGTGTAGACACACAATGACCACAAGTGGAGTGATAAAATAAGGTGAATGCTAGCACCTGTTGCCTGAAACATTCTGCTCGCTCAGCACTTTTAGCAAATATAAGGAGACCTGAAACTAACCGGTCTAACCGATGCACAGCTGAAAAATAATAGAGGTGGTCAAGGAATTTTAGTATGTCCATAAATAGCAGTAAAAGTACAAAGATACATCAAAAGGAATAAACAGAAGAAGAATGTTCATTTTTGCGTGCTCACTTCACCCCCGTAAACTCAATTTTGCACAGATAATCCCCCTGATTTATAATTTTGCATTGACTTAACTCCCTAGTGAGGGGTCTTAAATGGCGTGGCCAAGTTTGCATGACCAAAGGCCACTTAAGGGATCGTCGGATATGTGCTGATGTGGCTTCAGGTTGGCTCCGCCTGCCTAGCTAAGGCATAGCGTGAAGCTTCAGGTCCAGCTACGGTCGTGAATTAGCCTTGTTTATCCAAGAATACCTTCGCGGCGGATCCTTGGGCAGTGCTTGTGGTGGAGCAGTTGGTTGTGGGCACGTGGCAATGAGTCTAATGCAGTGAGAGGCGACCTTGCACAACCGGTGAGATCGAGCCATCCCATGCCCGCTCTGATTCCTAGACACATACAGCACTAAGGCAAGACCCTCAATAAATTGAGAAATCAAAGCACTGCAGCAGCATCAGGAATCGAAGCAATCCCAACGATGTTGCCTCCGTGTTATTTGCAAAATGTGCCTCCCTGGGTGATTTCTAATCCAATTATCCATCCTTTTTCTCTTCCTAACTCGTTCCTATCCAAATCCACGGTGAAGAGCAATCAGTCTTCTGGCAATTCGTAACAGAGAAGAATCAGTAGGAGCACGTGAAACATTACGGTCCTGCTCATGACTCACGTGGTTGAGGATCACAGAAGGGGCACGTGGAGTCTAAGGCGTCACAGAGCTTGGTGGGGTCCATAGATGCACTCGAACTACCGACAGCGCGCGAGTGCAGAGCTTGCATGAAACATCAACAGCACTGCTCATGTCTCATGCGATTGAGGACCTCAGAAGTAGCACATGGGCTTGCAAGGTGGAGATCTGAGGTGCAGGCGTGAAGGGTCTCATGCAGCGGGCAGGAACCAAGCTCACACGGTCTGGAGCTCACATCTTCAAGACCTTACCACAAGAGGGAGATGTGGCATGGACTGTCTCTGTTTTCCTGTCGTGCCCGAAGGCAGGAGAGCACATGACCGAGAGGAGGGGGTAAAACGGTGATGAAAGGTCCTCTTTGCCACATAAGTTCCCTACATGGCATCCGAGTATTACAAAATCGTTTTTTGTGTGGCATCCGAGTATTACAAAATCGCTGTTTGTGTAGCATCCTGGACGAAGGACGTTTAGTGATTCCAAATTTAGTTTAGGGGGGCAAAGTGAGCGCAATAGATAGTTTGATGGGAGTAAAAAGGACTTCCTCCTAAAGGATAATTTGAGGGAGTATAATGAAAGCCTTTATCCAATGATGGCATAACTGAAGCAAAGGATACGAAATAGGGGTGTCAATCCATGCTCAGCCTCCATAATGCCTACTACGGTGTTTTTACGGTACTGTCCACAGGGATGAACCTACACAAGAAAAAACTTCCCATTTGTAAGAACCAATAAGTGACTGAAGCTAGCTATAGCTGAGTCAAACTTTGACACACTCAAACATTAAAAAACTGGAATTGGCATCCTAGTTCTCAAAGGCAGTGTTCATCTTGAACAGACAGAAATCTCAGCAACTGAATATGTTCCGGTTAACACTTAATCAAAAATATTTTCATATTATAGAACGGTTCTAGCGATTAATTGTCCACTTTTTTTTCTGAATCATGGTCTAGTAATTAGTAACTACAACAGTGTACCACATAATGATAACTACAAAATATGTCCCTGTCATTCAACAGAAGCCCCTCTGGCAGAAAAATAATCCAACAAATAAACATTAAGAGCAGTGCTTGTATAACTTCTAGACTTGGTAGAACCTAATTGGTTGTATTTCAGTTGTTCAGGT
Source organism: Elymus sibiricus (assembly GCA_039707655.1). Lineage (NCBI taxonomy): Eukaryota > Viridiplantae > Streptophyta > Magnoliopsida > Poales > Poaceae > Elymus > Elymus sibiricus. The sequence continues at coordinate 443,685,588 of CM077671.1, forward strand.
GACATATTTTGATGAACAAGTTCCAATAACCATAACAGTATTATTATGTTAAACATGCAAGTTTCATGAAAATTGTTGAAAGAAGTAAGCTGTGTAGTATTTTTATCATGCATCACACAGTATACCATCTTTCCTGAACATTACAATTATGAGCTTACTGGAACAGATGCCGGTTTGCAAACAGTTACAACATCAACTTCATTCTGAAGGATTACAATATTACCACCCAAGACTGGTGGCTCATGCCTGAAAGAGTAACCACCTTCAGGAATATGCCAACTAAAATTTTAAATGATAAAAATGCATGAGTTATTTATGTTAAAGCAAGAATAAATAGCCTCAGTTGTTAAAAGCCAAAAGAAGTATTTATGATAAAGCAAGAATAAATAGCTTCAGTTTTTAAAAGCCAAAAGAAGGGTGAAGAAACTGGCTGTGACTCAGGACCTGTATAAAGCAGGAATGACATGCGTGCATGTTTAAAATGGCAATCAGTATTGTCTTAAAAGCCAAGATATCAATAATAAATGTCATAGGCACTATCCAGAGTACAACTTTTCTTAATTCAGTTTAGGTAAATAATCTAATGAATGAAAAAGGATAAATGTGACATTGACCAATATATACACTAGTTGCTAAAATGTTTAGTTTGAATCTTTTGTGGTTCATAGAAGAGGGCATCATGTGCAGTAATAACTTATGTCGCACCTAATTTTGGACCACTTGTTTTAGGTAGAAAAATTAATTCTCAGCTACTTTACTGCTCTGTTTGTTCAAGAATATATGCCATTTAGGACACCGCCAGGATCTCTAATAAGCAACTTTCACCACTATTTTGCATACAGGGCTACAGGCTGAATGCCAATGCATTGTTATAGAATAAGTAAATGTAAATCCACATGCTGGCATACTTAATTACATAACCATACAAATCCAATGGTCACAACAATTGGCTTGGCTAACAAATTATGCACTTGTCATACTACAAAATATATTTTTTATATAGAATTTCCATGTTAGTGATCAGAGCTAGAGAAGTTTAACAACATTCACTTTCCAAAAAACTTGTGTTTACTGAACCGACGGAGTAATAACTTTTGCTAAATGGACCACTACGAAGCAATAATAATGAGCCATAAAAACCTTACACACCTGTGCAAGAAATGGCTTATCTTTTGTGATGATTTCACAATATAGTCTGCATGAACCATTTTGTCATCCACCTGAAGCCTCCCGCAGTTCACTGCATGAACCTAGCAATTTCAGCATTTATTTCAGATACAGAAATGATGATATTGCCAAAGAGCAAATAAAGCTGCTTACAATTTAATGTACAAGTGTTAAATCATTATTAAAAGACACTATGCAGTTCAAGATAGTGGAATGAGGAACCGACTACAAATATATTCAGAAGCAGGGTTCTAGACTTCTGGTAAATGTATTTCTACAACTAAAACGGACAGATCTTATGCTTGAAAATACGAGCAAGGAACGATGTGATGCAGATAGTATTAAAAGAGAGTATTGCACGCCTACATAGTATTCACGGGGGCGCCCCTTGAATTCATCCGTGAAGAGGTCTACAATGGTCTTCCCAGCCCACCTGTTCTTCGCCTGCAAACCAAGTTCAGAATTTGGTCCAAACAATATCTGGTAAGACCGACTGTAGCAAACGAATTGTTAATGCTATCCTATCACTGGAACAAATTAGAAAATTAGGCTAAACATTCATAGTTGTGAATGATTGTGTGGTCTCATTATTTTGGGTGGAGCAGCAAAATCCACAACTACTGCACATACGTCCTAAGCAATTGAAACTGTAAGAGCAGATTGGTTTACATGGGAGATGAACTCGAAGTAATAGGGCCTCACGTAGCGCCGCCCTGCGAAGAGAAGGGAGCCATTCTACAGTGGTTAGTTCCGGGAGGGCTTAGGGTTAGAAAATCGGAGAGGGTGGGACGGGGCGAGGCTGCGCCGCAGCGGTTACCGTTGCGGAAGATGTAGTCCTGCGCCTCCGGCGGGTTGGCCGGCGTCTGCCACACGATCCCAGCTCCCGCAAGCGCCCCCGCCATCTGAGGCGGCTGAGCCCCGGGGGCACACTCCTCGGTCTCAGCACCTCGCCGCCGGAAGCCTAAAAGAAAACGGCGGCGGCGGCGGCGGCGCACGACGCGGGAGGGAGCTGGGGGATTTGGGGAGAGTTGGTGGTGAACCCGTGTAGCGGTGCGGGTGGGCTTACGACCGTTGGATCGATGTGGGATCAAATCTGGTGCAAATCAGTATTTTTAGTTTTTCCATAAAAAAACACAGGTGCAAATCAGTATTCTTTAGTCTTTTCATTAAAAAATCAGGTGCAAATCGGTGAGTTTTTTTAGGGCTCGGGGAGTTTTGTTTGGAACGGCAGATTCAAGATGGACGTGTTTACACACCCGGGGATTGATACACTTTTCCATTTCCTCTTCTCTCTTCCCCCTTTCTCGGAGCTCTCCACGTCCTCTCTTCTCTGTCCCCTCCCCTCTTCCCTCCGATGTCTGCGGGCAGCGAGCAGGGTGAGGGTCCCCTCCCCGATTGATTTTGTAGTTATATAGGAGTTAGCTTCGTTCTTAATGGCAGTTCTCGGAATAAACTCGTCGGAAGGTCGTATCTCGCGAGTGTTTTGTGTGGCCATCAATGGAGTCGCCAGATCTGCTATGCTATGCCGTTTTCTCCTAGTACGGCTCGTATCATCCCTCCCTAGTAAACTCCTTATTTATATTCCGGTTAGATTTTTGGATTTGGGAATTTATTTAGCGATTCGTGGTCAGTTTAGTCTCCTTCATGTTTCTAATAATTCCCCTGCCTTTGTTCTTGTTCTTGGTTATCGGGCTTCTTCCTTTTCAATCCTGCTGGTCTCCCTCTCAATATGCTCATGTTGCGTTCTCCTGGAGTATTTGGCGGGTTGGTTTGGGACCATGGCATGTTATCCTTGTCAGATCTTCGGTCATGTACCCTTCTCTTTCCAGCAAAGCTTGCCTTCTGTACATTAATGCATATAGAGTCTAATCTTTCTCCTTCCTCTCGTCGTCCGCTGGTTCCTTTTCCTTTCAACCTCCCTCTTGGAGGCCCGCATGCATGGCAATCCTGGGAAGGATGAACGTTTCGATAAGACCGATGTTGATGTTGGCTTCGCTATTTGGAGTTCCTTGTCTGAATAAGCGGACAAATTTTTTGATTTCAATTTCCATCTCCCATAGGTCGGGGTGCTTCAGTTTTGGGTTGTGGCATGCTTTCTTTGATCTTTTCAAGGCCATAGCTCTGCATCCTGCTTGCGATGGTTCCACTATGCTCTTATGCGTAGGCGGAAGGCCGGTTCTTCCCGTTCCTTTGTCTGGAGGTATCTGTCTGAGCCAGCAAACTTGAAGGTTTCTCTTGGAAGCTACTTCTCTCATGAGGTTTTTCGATGCATGTGCATCTACTTCATCCATGGCGTCGGTGGTTTCTCCTCTTTGGGCTTCTTCTGTGATGCCGGGACAGCCGCATAGCCTGCGAGCCAAGAGGGGTTGTTAGTGTGTGCCATAGGTCTTCGACTTGTAATGGTCAAGCTTTCCCCAACCAACGGTGGAGTTATGGAAGCCAGTTGACACTACTAGAAAAAGGACTGTTAGTGGCGCATCTATTTTTGCCATTAATGGCGCACTATAGGTGCGCCACTATTACCACGTCACTAGTAACAAATACTAATGGCGCACCTCTGGTGCGCCATTAGTATTGCAGGTAATAGTGGCGCACCTTGTAGTGCGCCATTACTATTGCTACAGGTGCGCCACTCGTAACTTTTTTTTTTTGAAATTTTTTGATTTTTTTTGAATTTTGAAGGCGGGAAAATAGTAGTGGCGCACCGTCTAACCCTCACCGTGCGCCATTGCTATTTTTGAATTTTGAATTTGGATCTGGATCTAGATCTGGCTCATTTTTTTGGCTTGTTTTTTTGCTTGAATTTTTTTCAAATTTCATTCTCGACCTGGATCTGGTACGTTCTTTATGCCGGGGGAGCTCCACATGTGGCCGGAAGTAGAGGAGGAGGGAGGAGAGACCGTGAGGAGGAGAGGAGGGAGGAGAGACCGTGAGGAGGAGAGGAGGGAGGAGGAGGTCGCCGGAGAGGAGGAGGAGGACCGTGAGCAGGAGAGGAAGGAGGAGCACCGTGAGGAGGAAAGGAGGGAGGAGGAGGTCGTCGGAGGAGCACCGTGAGGAGGAGAGGAGGGAGGAGGAGGTCGCCGGAGGAGGAGCACCGTGAGGAGGAGGTCACCGGAGGAGGAGCACCGTGAGGAGGAGGAGGTCGCCGGAGAGGAGGAGATGGAGTGGAGGAGAGGAGGAGATGGAGTGGAGGAGAGGAGGAGAAGAATGAAGGGGTAAGTGGCTGGCCGGCCCTTTTAAACTTCTGTCCCAACTTAGCAGTGGCGCACCATGCACTGGTGCGCCATTGCTATTATTTTGAATTGTGAAGGCGGGAAAATAGTAGTGGCGCACTATTCACTGATGCGCCATTGCTAATTTTTTTTATTTTTTCGAATTTTTTTGAATTGTGAAGGCGGGAAAATAGTAGTGGCGCATTATTCATAAGGTGCGCCATTGCTAACTTGTTTTTTATTTTTGTATTTTTTTGAATTTTGAAGGCGGGAAAATAGCAGTGGCGCACCATGCACTAGTGCGCCATTGCTAATTTATTTATTTTTTGCATTTTTTTTGAATTTTTTTGCCTCCAGATCTTAAAAGCATCGTAACTTTTTTTCTGTTAGGTTTTTGAGGATTCTAGAAAATCGATAACGGGCGTAGCCAGTTGAATTCGGATGTAACTTTTCGAGTAGATGATTTTTCATATAAAAAACTTTTTCATCGGAGGTCGTATGCAAAAGTTACGGCCATTTTACCGAAACACGGCGGCCTTTTGCAAAAAAATTCAAAATTCATGTTTGTTAATTTTCCTAACAACTAGAACACATAACACATGGGTGTGTGTGTTTGTGTGTGTGAGACGTTAGTAATGGCGCACCCTCCCTGGTGCGCCATTGCTAACCCTAGCAATGGCGCACCAGGGAGGGTGCGCTATTACTAACCTCACACACACACGCAGGCACACCCCCACCAGACATAGCAATGGCGCACCACACCTAGGTGCGCAGCAGTGGCGCACCTAGGTGTGGTGCGCCATTGCTATGTCTGGTGGGGGGGGATGGACAAAAAAATAGCAATGGCGCACTGCTCATGTGGTGCGCCATTAGTAAAAAAATAGCAATGACGCACCTGATTCTGGTGCGCCACTGCTATATAGCAGTGGCGCACCACCATCATGGTGCGCCACTAGTAGAGATATTGGGGATAAGCCTTTTTTTAGTAGTGTGAGAGCCCGGAGCAACTCGTGCGCCCAAGGCTGATGCGTGGCTCTCCCATCTACAATGGGGCGTGCATGTGTCCCTTTAGGATTCTGTTGTAAAATTCCTTTTAGTTTGGGTTGCTTCTGTTGTACGGGAATTTTATGCCCGTTATGTACCTTGAGCTTTATTAATATATGAGGGGATGTTTGTTTGCCAAAAAAACATGGACATGTTTGTAGCCCACATATCCTCTGGTGAGACCCAGTGATGTAAGTATGGCCCGTTTGATTGCATGTGAGTATTCTTGGGCTTGCATAACGTGACACTTAAAAGCACCTCTCGACCAGGCTTGTGAGGAATCGGTTGTTTCCACTAAGCCGGGTTCTTGGCGGGCAGGGAGGGGGAATGCGGTGCCGAGCTCGTGAGACCGGGGAGATGACATAAGCTCGCGTGTGTCCTTGAAAAAACTGCGGGAGAAAATGTTGGGGAACGTTGCATGGGAAACAAAAAATTTCCTATGCACACGCAAGATCTATCCATGGTGATGAGCATCTATGAGAGGGAGAGTGGATCTACATACCCTTGTAGATCGCTAAGCGGGAAGCGTTAAGAAATGTGGTTGATGTAGTCGAACGTCTTCGCGATCCAAATCGCCGAGCGTCCCGCGATCCAATCACGATCCGTCCCGATCTAGCGCCGAACGGACGACACCTCCGCGTTCAGCACACGTACAGCTCGATGACGATCTCCGCCTTCTTGATCCAGCAAGAGGGAGCGGAGAGGCAGATGAGTTCTCCGGCAGCGCGACGGCGCGGCGGCGGCGGCGGTGGAACTATTCCAGCAGGGCTTCGCCTAAGCGCTGCTGAAAACTAGAGGATTTGATCTATCGGGGAGAGAGGGCTGCACCGTGTCTAGGGTTTCTTGTGCTGCTGCCCTCTCTCCCCTCTACTATATATAGGAGGGAGGGGAGGGGCTGGCCGACCTAGGGAACCTCCTAGGAGTCGGCCGAAGGAGGTGGAGGTGGAGGAGTCCACCTCCAATCCTACTCCTAGTAGGATTCCTTCCCTTCTGAAAGAACATGTGCTGCCCCCATGTTTGGTTTTGGTAATTGATGACAATCTCTATGGACTAATGGTTGCCTTGAGTTATATTTGAAGGGTTTGTCCATAGGATTTGCTTGTAGACCATTTGTTGGTCTCAAGGTGATTTGAAGAAGAATATGTGTTGACCAAGGTGCTATTCAAGGATTTATCCAAAGATTGGTCATGTTGATCAAGACTAAATACGAAGAGTGATTCAAGTTGATCAACACACAAAGCGTAGAAGATGTACCAAGCGAGATCAAGTGATCTCATGGTATGGTAAGCATTGTCCATTACGCTTTGTGTACTAACCCGTGTTCTATGTGAGAGTTCTTTGTGGGGTTAGGTTTGTTTCCATGGGCGTGCATCAAAAGGAAGATATCACACAACCCATGGAGGATGACATCAAGTGGTGATCGTCATCAAGATTGCGGTGTGCAAGTTCAAGTGGAGCATCACGAAGAGATCACATGCTTGAAGCATGCCGTCCATTGTGGTGACAATGGACTTGTGAAGATGTGCCGAAGAGTGGCTCACCCATAGTGGAGTATGGGGGAGCAATCAACTAGTCTTCATCGAGCCGGCGCAATCAAGAAAGGTGGTCCAACTTGAGGAGGTCAAGATCGTCATCATCTAGCTCAAGTGGACTATGCGCAAGGCAAAGGTTTGCCCTTGATAGGTTTTCTATTTTACCGGTCTCATGGTAGTAGTTGGGAGACCGGGTTATAGGATCGATAGCCGTACTATCAAGGGGGGCTCTCAAGTGAGTAGCTTTATCGTATCTTCGTAGAGAGCTCAAACCATTGCATCCTTGCATCATCTTTCTTGGTTTGTGTTTGGTGTTTCTCTTTGTGAGTCTTTGAGCTTTTGGTCATCTTCATGACAAGCTCGAGTTCATCGAAAACGGAGTTCATATATGCATCTTCTATGATGTTTTCGATGTTGGAGTTTATGCCGGTTCTTCATTCATAGAGGTTTCTCATCTCTATATGTTAGGCATATCTCCCCTGCCACTTCTTATTATAACCAGTCGCTGTTTGGATAGTACTCGTTGTCTTCTATCCAACAAGCTTGAGTTTGCTCAATTCGGAGCTCATTTGCAGAAGTTATGGCAGTTCTGGTTTTATTTGTATCCTCTGTTTCTGTGGATTTTCAGTAGCTTGCAAGCGGTAGTACCGCTGGTGCCCACGGTAGTACCGCTTATGCGGTAGTACCGCTGGTACTTCCGTGGCACTACCGCTTGGGGTTTCCCCGAGCGTGCAACTTTCTGTTGCCAGTTTGCCATTCACGGTAGTAGAGCGGTAGTAGCACGGTAGTACCGCTCTGGCGGTACTACCGCCCTTACTACCGCCGCCACTACCGCTTGCGGGGTTTCCTTCTGTGCACGTCTCTGTTGCCGTTTTCTGTTAAACGGTAGTAGTGCGGCAGTAGTGCGGTAGTACCGCTCAGGGCGGTAGTACCGCTCTGCTGGGCGGTAGTACCGCTTGGTGCGGTACTTCCGCCCTCCACTACCGCTGCTACTACCGCTTGTTTTTCGCAGAGTGTGCAAGCTTCTGTTGCTGTTTTCTCCTTAGCGGTAGTACCGCTTGGTTGGCACGGTAGTACCGCTAAGTGCGGCACTACCGCTCCAGTTCCGTGTTCTCACCTGGTGTGTTTTGAATTACTACCGCTTAAGCGGTAGTACCGCTCGAAGGAGCGGTAGTACCGCTTGTACGCGTCCAGCACGGGTAACGGTTGGATTTGGGGTGGCCCTATAAAAGGGGTCTTCTTCCCCAACGGTTTTCTTATCTCTTCTAAGCTCTCTCTCCTCCATTGTTGACTTTCTAGAGCTTTGCTTTCTCTCAATCCCTCCATGGATTCTTGCTAGTTTTTGGGGGAAAAGAGAGAGGAGATCTAGATCCACATTTCCACCAATAACTTTCTCCTCTAAGTGAGGGGAACCCCTTGGATCTAGTTCTTGGAGTTCTTCGTGTTCTTCTTCGTTCTTCCTCTCATTTTCCTCCATAGCTTTTGTTGCTTTGGTGGGATTTGGGAGAGGAGGACTTGGGCACTCCGTGTGCCCTTGCCATTGCATTAGTTGCATCGGTTTGAGTTCTCCGCGGGATTCGTGGAAGTTAGTAGTTGAGAAGCTTATTACTCTTGGGTGTTTGGGCACCATAGAGCTTGTTCCTCTTGGGTGCCTTGGCGCCCTAGACGGCTTGGTGGCTTGGTGGTGCCTCGGAGCTCAATCATTGTGGTGTAAAGCTCCGGGCAAGCGTCGGGGTCTCCAATTAGGTTGTGGAGATCGCCCCGAGCAATTTGACGGGTTTCGGTGACCGCCCCCAAGGGTTGCCAAAGTGTACGGGTTCGGTGACCGCCCTCAAGGGTTGCCATTTGTACGGGTTCGGTGACCGCCCTCAAGGGTTGCCATTTGTACGGGTTCGGTGACCGCCCTCAAGGGTCCCTTAGTGGAATCACGGCACCTTGCATTGTGCGAGGGCGTGAGGAGAATACGGTGGCCCTAGTGGCATTGTTGGGGAGCATTGTGCCTCCACACCGCTCCAAACGGAGATTAGCATCCGCAAGGGTGTGAACTTCGGGATACATCGTCGTCTCCGCGTGCCTCGGTTATCTCTTACCCGAGCCCTTTACTTATGCACTTTACTTTGTGATAGCCATATTGTTTCTTGTTATATATCTTGCTATCACTTAGTTGTTTATCTTGCTTAGCATAAGTTGTTGGTGCACATAGGTGAGCCTAGTCGATTTAGGTTTTGTGCTTGACAAATTAAACGCTAGTTTTATTCCGCATTTGTTCAAGCCTAAACCGTAATTATTTTAAAGCGCCTATTCACCCCCCCCCCCTCTAGGCGACATCCACGATCTTTCACCTTCCCCACTTGGACTTTCCTTTCCCCAAAATTCCAGCCGCATAGGCCCACTTGGGCTGGCCGCCCAGCCCACCAGGGGCTGGTGCGCCACCCTAAGGCCCATGTGGCCCTCTTGGGGTGTGGTGGGTCCACTTGGTAGACCCCCGGAACCCATTCGTCACTCCCGGTACACTGCCGGAAATGCCCGAAACTTTTCCGGAGTTCAAACACCACTTTCCTATATATAAATCTTTACCTCCGGACCATTCCGGAGCTCCTCATGACGTCCGGGATGTCATCCGGGACTCCGAACAACCTTCGGTCACCAACATACATAACTCAACTATAACGAAACGTCACCGAACCTTAAGTGTGCAGACCCTGCGGGTTCGAGAACTATGTAGACATGACCGAGACACCTCTACGGTCAATAACCAATAGCGGGACCTGGATGCCCATATTGGTTCCTACATATTCTACGAAGATCTTTATCGGTTGAACCTCTATGTCAAGGATTCAGTTAATCCCGTATGTTGTTCCCTTTGTTTCTTCGGTATGTTACTTGCCCGAGATTCAATCGTCGGTATCTCTATACCTAGTTCAATCTCGTTACCGGCAAGTCTCTTTACTCGTTCCGTAATACAAGACCCGTGGCTAACTCTTTAGTCACTTTGCTTGCAAGGCTTATTGTGATGTTGTATTACCGAGTGGGCCCTGAGATACCTCTCCGTCACACGGAGTAACAAATCCCAGTCTTGATCCATGCCAACTCAACAGACACCCTCGAAGACACCTGTAGAGCATCTTTATAGTCTCCCAGTTACGTTGCGACGTTTGATACACACAAGGTATTCCTCCGGTGTCAGTGAGTTGCATGATCTCATGGTCATAGGAACAGATACTTGACATGCAGAAAACAATAGCAATAAACTGGCATGATCATATGCTATGTTCATAGTTTGGGTCTTGTCCATCACATCATTCTCCTAATGATGTGATCCCGTTATCAAATGACATCTCATGTCTATGGCTAGGAAACCTTGACCATCTTTGATCAACGAGCTAGTCTATTAGAGGCATACTAGGGACACAGTGTTGTCTATGTACCCACACATGTATTTGAGTTTCCAATCAATACAATTATAGCATGGATAATAAACGATTATCATGAACAAGTAAATATGATAATAACTAATTTATTATTGCCTCTAGGGCATATTTCCAACAGAAAATGGGTCACCTGTCACCTCGTGTCGATTTCCTCGCTCTATTTAGCCCATTTTGGCTCACTGTCACCCCCACCACCATTTCCCCCTTCGGTCTCTCTATCCCGGGGCTGCTTCGTCACCGACGAGAAGGTAAATGATGTCACCTTCTTTGATCGCTGGCGGTCAGCAATGGTGATCCTTGTTCCTCCTCTTCTTCAAGTTGTTGCCTGCACCCCCGTCCCATTCCTCCGATGGCTATAAAGTTCAACCACTCCCTGCTCGTTTGACCTTAGATTTGTGAGCATGTGATAGGAGTAGATCTGCAAGTAGTATGGTATGTTATGCAAGTATTGCTACATGATGTTGTGCGAGGATGTGCTAGATCTGATGCTAGTGGTGTCGTTTCGGAGGCATGGTAGGTTTTGCTTGTCGGCATTGACGATGCTCATGTTGTTGTGGTAGATGTACATGTTTTCCATGTCGGTTTCAATGCTACTATGGTAGATGTGATAGTATGTTGAGCTTGATGATCCGACCATGTGTAGTACAAAAGTATGGTAGTATGCTTGTACGATAGATGTAGTAGTGTGTTGAACTACATGATCAGTCAATGCTAGTTTGCTAGATGTGCTAGTGTGTTGATGTGACGCCCCCAATTTCGACCGTACGCTAATCATACACGCAATGCGTACGATCAAGATTAGGGACTCACTAACTAATATCAGAACACAACTCTAGACACAAACTAAAGTCATACAGCTTCATATTACAAGCCAGGGGCCTCGAGGGCTCGAATACAAAGCTCGACAAGCACGAGTCAGCGGAAGCAAATAATATCTGAGTACAGACATAAGTTAAACAAGTTTTGCCTTAAGAAGGCTAGCACAAACATAAGCAGCGGATCGAAAGAGGCGAGGCCTCCTGCCTGGGAACCTCCTAACTACTCCTGAGCGTCGGCATTCTCCACGTAGTAGTAGGCTCCGGTGGTGGTGTAGTAGTCGTCTCCGGCGTATTCCATCTCCTGGGCTCCATCGTCTGAATGCGGAATCGTATCGAGGGGGAAAGAGAAAGCAAAGCAGCGGTGAGTACTCATCCAAAGTACTCGCAAGACTGACATCAGAACTATGCTAAGTATGCATCAGTATCAAGGAATGGGGTTATATCTGGGCTGACTGCAGAAAGCAAGAATAGGGGGAAGGCCTAGTCCTATCGAAGACTAGCATCTTCAGCAACTTGCAGCATTAAAAGAGAGTAGACTGGTATCTCATATATAGTCATATTATTGTAGCAATTTTATTAAGTAACCACGCCCAGAGATTCTTCCTCGACTCCCTGCGAGGAAGCAATCTCGGAGCCACAATTCATTTCAAATTTAAATCACAATTATAGTTGTATAAGGTCAAGGTACAACTCCAAGTCGTCCTGTTACCGTGGACACGGCTATTCGAATAGATTAATCATCCCTGCAGGGGTGCACCGCATTTCCAACACGCCCGATCACCTCCGGCCGGACACACTTTCCTGGGTCATGCCCGGCCTCGGGATAGCAGCACGTCGTCGTCCCACCTAGGCTCAACGAAGAGGCCAGCCCGCCGGTCTAAATCCTAAGCACACAGGGGTCGTGGGCCCACTTGCCCTACGCGCTCCTGCACGATGCGAACGCGGCCGGAAGCAGACCTAGCACACTCCAGTCCAAGAGCTGTACCGTCCAGTCCAATCCGGCGCGCGCCGCTCCATTGCCGACGTCCGAAGAGCTTCGGCTGATACAACGACGCTAAGTACCCATAACTTCTCCCACGCGATGGTTTGGTGCGTAAAAAGGCCAACGACCCAACTCAGATCAAATACCCAACCCATTAGCATTTTATTAATGCGGGGCAAGCGCGACCCATAAATTGCGGTCCCGTCGCCCCGTCCCGAGGATGTGTGGCAAGGGACTCTCCTGCCCGTCCACGCCTCATCATCATCAAACCGTGGGTACCCCTCAGGGCCGACCCATCACCAACATGTTTCTGTAACCAGGTCATAGTAACTGTGTGTATAAAACATCAAGACGGAACCTGAGGAATCACCCTCAAAGGGCCCCGCTCGATGAAACCGTCAAGGTGGACTTAGAGGAATCACCCTCGAGGGTCCCACACTTGAGGGGTTGCACGACAGAGTCATCGTCGGGAGTGGTGAAGGAGGAATCACCCTCGATAACCACGACCGACTAGCTGCACTACAGAGCTAGCATCATGAGTACTTCACGAGGTGTCACCCTCGGTACTCGATAGTAGCGCTGCAGAGTCGTACAACTAAAGGGGGGGTGCGGTGATGTGAGGGGCCTGGCTTGTCGGTCGGTTGACCGAGTCTTCGAGTCTTCGGGTCATCGAGTCGTCGATGAAGAAGCAGGGGCAACTGGGACTAAGGGGTCACTGGGAATTCATTGATCAACCTATACTAAGCAGTTGATATGATTGCAGGTATAGTAGCAGTTTATCAAAAACAGGCTATGCATCAGAATAGGAGCTAACTAATACAGTAGCAAAAATCTAATGCAAGATTGAGAGGGAAAGGAATAGGCGATATCGGAATGCTCAAGGGGGGTTGCTTGCCTTGCTGCTCTGCGGCAAAAGGCTGATCGTCAACGGCGTAGTCGTACCCGGCAGCACCGTCAGTCTCGGGCTCTACCGGTAAGAAGAGGGGGGGAAGAAACAATAAATATAAAGCACAGATGCAATCACGATGCATGACATGGCAATATGCGGAGCTAGGCATGCACTAACACAGTACTACACGTTGCAGACGGAGCGGGAGAATATCTGACGATATTTCTCGGGTCTTTGAATTTATCGGACAGACAATCCAGAGGGGGAAAGTTCCATGTTCATCATGCTAGGAGCATGTGACAGATGAACGGACAGCGTATTCGGATTCGTGAGATTTTTCTGATCAACTTTCATGTATAAATTATTTTCATCCGAGTTACGGATTATTTTATACTAATTTTCACAGTTTTATTAATATTCTGAAATTAAACAGAATTAAATTAATTCAGAAAAGCATTTATGACGTCAGCATGAGGTCAGCATTGCGTCAGCAGTCAACAGTGGGGCTGACTGGTCAAACTGACATGTGGGGCCCCCTTGTCATAGACTCAGGGTTAATCCAGTTTTATTTTAATCTAACCAGAGACTAATTAGCAAGTGGGGTCCATCTGTCATAGACACATTAGTCTAATTAATTAATTTTAACCTAAACTATTTGCTAATTAAGTAACTGACAGGGGTGACCCACTGTCATACTCACAGGGGGTCGGGCCCCACCTGTCATAGACTGGCCGAGCCCAGTCAGCACGGTTGACCTGGTCAACCGGTCAACCAGAGGCTCGGGGCCCGCGGGGCAGTGACCCTGGTAGTGGCCCCGGCCTGGCCAGATCAGCGACGGCCGGCGACCGGCGCCGGCGATGCTCCGGCGAGGGCCAGAAACGCCGGCGTGGCTCGGAAATCGCCTACAGGGGGTCAAATCGCGCGCCGTTTGCTCCTACGGGTTCCTGGCGACGAGCCGCGTCGAATGGTGCAAGCAGCAGGACCGGAGGTGGCCGGCGTCGAGCGTAGCTTCAACAATGGCGGCGGCAGCATTCGGCCATCACGGGCGCGAGCAAACTAGCGATCAAAACGAGCACAGCTAGCGCGGGATGGACTCTATGCATGCCCATTAAGCAAACGGACTCGGTTGCGGGGCCAAACGACCACAGAATGGTCGCCGGCGTTGAGCACCTGCGGCGGCGGGATCGGGTCAGATCGGGCGCGCGCATACGGAGAGCAAAAGGAGCGGGGCTAGCGCGGGATGGGTTCAGGGGAGCACCACGAGCACGTGGAGCGTGCTGGAGCAGCTCGAGCAGCTCTGTGGTGAGCTCCACGTCGGCCATGGCGGCGGCTGGAACTCGGCTACAGTGGGAGCTCGCTATGCTGGCCTACGGGAGCAATGCGAGGGAGAGGAGGATGCAGAGGTGCTCACTGGGCCCTGTAGTTGTGCAAGATGGGCTCGAGGGAGGCTCGGTGGTGCGAATCGACGACGGCGAGCCTTCGGGTCCCGAGGAGGAAGACGACGCTGTGAAGGCGATGCAGGGGCTCCGGGGCTCGATCCAGCGGTCGAGGAGGAAGGGGTGGTCGCGGCGGAGCTCGTGGACACATCAGCGAGGCACGGGAGGGCGTGTGTCCACGGCTAGCCGGAAGCCATGGCGGTGGCTGCGCTCGGGAGAGCTGCGGGCGAGCGATGGAGAGGGAGAGAGGAGTGACAGAGGCGTCCAGGGGGTCGAGGGGACTTGTTCTTATCCATCCACGCACGCAGAGGCAAAATATCTAGCGAGGGGGGGCGGCCTGGCGGGCGCGCGCTCGCTCTCAGCTCGACAGCGCGAGGGAGAGAGAGGCGGGAGGAGGGAGACGACGGCGCTGGCGGGCTGGGCCGCACTGTAGCTGGCAGGCTTAAGTGCACAGGGAGTTTTTCCTTTTATTTTCCCTTTTCCTTTTCTGCTTTCCTTTCTAGCTCCTTTTCCAATTATTTTCTGCAATATTTCTTTACTGCAAAAATGTTCTACTTGGTCTACATAATACTTGGCAATATTCTGCAATACCTCACCAAGTTTGAGGAATTTTCAAAACTGTTTGAATTTTCCACAGAATTAAAGAGCACTTTTAAAATGCAAATTGGCTCTGTTTTGATGGTGGGGTCCACACCAACATCAAGGTGATGTTGTTTTCCTCAACAATAATTGTTTTGGATTATTCCACAAGTGTGCAACATTTTCCTGATACTGTTTGGAGAATTATTTTATCACCACAAAATTCAATTGGCTTTTGAAGTGAAATTTAAATTGAGATATGAATTTCAGCATGATCACATTGTATTTAGCAAAATGATTAGGCACTGTTCATGGTCATCACTGTGCTTAATTACAATGATCACTGTAGCCAAAATCCAGGGTGTCACAACTCTCCCCTACTAAAAAGAATTCTCGTCCCGAGAATTAAGAAGTAGAAGGAAAGAGCCCGGGGTATTCTGCACGAAGATGATCTTCGTGTTCCCATGTGGCTTCATCTTCAGAATGATTTGCCCACTGCACTTTAAAGAACTTGGTAACCTTCTGACGAGTCCGACGTTCAGTTTCATCGAGGATGCGGACTGGTTGCTCTGTGTAAGAAAAGTCTTGTTGCAGCTCAAGCATATCATGATCCACTGCTCGGATAGGATCCTTGAAGCAGCAACGAAGTTGTGACACATGGAACACATCGTGAACCTGAGAAAGGTTTGGCGGCAGTTCCAGTTGATATGCCACTTTACCACGCCTCTCGAGAACAGTGAAAGGACCAATATATCGAGGAGCCAGCTTGCCCTTGATCCCGAAACGGTGTGTACCTCTCATTGGCGTGACTCGAAGATAAGCCTTTTCGCTAGGTTGATAGACCATATCTTTGTGATGACGGTCATACTGACTCTTCTGACGAGACTGAGCAGCCTTCAGATTTGCATGAATAATGCGGACTTGATCTTCGGCATGCTGGATAATATCTGGACCGATAAGTGTACGTTCCCCAGTTTCTGACCAATTCAGAGGAGTTCGACACTTACGTCCATATAACACTTCAAAGGGAGCCATCTTCAGACTAGCTTGATAGCTATTGTTGTAGGAGAACTCAGCATACGGGAGAGATTCCTCCCATTTCTTGCCGAAAGAAATGACACAAGCTCGAAGCATGTCTTCGAGAATCTGATTGACTCTTTCAACTTGACCCTGGGATTGAGGGTGAAAAGCAGTGCTGAATGACAAACGAATTCCCATAGCTTCCTGGAAACTTGCCCAGAATCTTGAAGTGAATAAACTGCCACGGTCTGAACTGATAACCAGTGGAATACCGTGAAGTGAAACAATTCTGGACATGTAGAGAGTTGCCAGCTGACTAGCAGTGATCGTTTCTTTGACGGCTAGAAAATGTGCAACTTTGGAAAGTCGGTCAATGACGACAAGAATAGCATCATTACCTTTCTGGGATTTGGGAAAACCAGTAATGAAGTCCATTTCAACATGATCCCATTTCCATTCAGGAATAGAAATAGGTTGTAGAGTTCCGGCAGGCCTTTGATGTTCTGCTTTGATACGACGGCAAATATCACATTCAGCAACATAGCGAGCAATGTCTTGCTTCATGTTAGACCACCAGAATCTTTGACGAATGTCTTGGTACATCTTGGTACTACCAGGATGAATAGACAGCGGAGTGTCATGTGCTTCCTTCATGACCTCCTGAGTCATATCATGGTTTTTCTCCTTACTCGGTACCACTAGGCGGCCTTTGAAGTACAAAGCGCCATCCTCAGCAATAGTGAAGGGTGAGGGCTTTCCTTCTGCGAGATCGAATTTAATCCTCTCGACATCATTGTCACACTTCTGGATCCACTTGATGACGTCCACAAGATCTGGTTTAGCAACCAGGGTATTAAGAGAACCCTGGGAAACGACGTGGAGGTTCATTTTGTAGGACCCTTCAGGAGGGGGAGTGAGATAACCTTGAGGAACAATATGGAGGTTCAGCTTGCGGAATTCCTTTTGAAGAAGGGGGTGAACCTTGTGAACCTGAAGGTGGTTGCAGTATGACTTGCGGCTCAAAGCATCAGCCATTACATTAGCCTTGCCAGGTGTATAAGAAATACCCACATTGTAGTCTGCTATTCGTTCCATCCATCTTTGTTGACGGAGATTCAGATCTGGCTGAGTAAACAAGTACTTCAGACTTTGGTGATCGGTGTAGATCTCGCAACGATTACCAACAAGGTACTGCCGCCACTCTTTCAGAGCATGAATTACTACAGCAAGTTCAAGGTCATGAACTGGGTAGTTCTCTTCATGAGGACGCAATTGACGAGATGCATAAGCAACCACTCTACGCTCTTGCATTAGGACACATCCCATTCCTTGACGTGAAGCATCACAATAAATGACGAAGTCCTTACGAGTATCCGGAGGAGCAAGCACTGGAGCAGACGTCAGTTTGTCCTTAAGTGCCTGAAAGCTCTCCTGACATTTTTCTGTCCACTCATATTTAACACCTTTGTGAAGCAGATTGGTTAAGGGCTTTGCAATCTTGGAGAAGTTCTCGACGAATCGACGGCAATAGCTGGCGAGTCCGAGAAAACTTCTGACTTGCTTGACATTCTTCGGGGGAGTCCAGTCAAGAATAGCCTGAACTCGTTCAGGGTTGACCGCAATACCATCCTTGGAGATCACATGTCCAAGGTAGGTTACTTCGTCCATCCAGAACTCACACTTTGAATACTTTGCATAAAGTTGATGTTCTCGAAGCCTCTCTAGTATAAGACGAAGATGTTCAGCATGCTCTTCTTTATTCTTGGAATAAACTAGGATATCATCCAGATAAACCACGGCGAATTTATCGAGGTGGTCCATGAAGATATAATTCATCAACCGAGAGAAGGTTGCTGGGGCATTGGTTAAGCCGAAGGACATGACGGTGTACTCGTATGAACCATAGCGAGTAACAAATGCAGTCTTGGGAATATCCTCTTCGCGAACCCGGATCTGATGGTAACCCAACCTCAAGTCGAGTTTGGAAAACACTGACGAACCAGCAAATTGATCATACAGATCGTTAATCCGAGGCAGCGGATATTTGTTCTGAATTGTAGCTTGGTTGATGGGACGATAATCTTGGACCAATCAATTTGTACTATCTTTCTTCTTGACAAAGAGAGAAGGTGCTCCCCAAGCAGAGGAACTTGGACGAATGAAACCCAGACGAAGCGAATTGTCAATTTCTTGCTTAAGTTCTAGGAGTTCATGTGGTGGCATCTTGTACGGACGCTTGGCTATAGGAGTGGTACCAGGTACCAAGTCGATGACAAACTCGACAGCTCTGGCAGGGGGAATCCCTGGAAGTTCTTCCGGAAAAACATCTTGGAAATTCCGGACAATTGGAATGTTTTCAATCCCTTCAAGAGGTGACTCGTTTAATGCATTCAAGGCATATAGTCGGGCTTCAGCATTTAACAGCTTGGAATGACATGATCGAGTACAACTCATAAGCAAAGAAGATTACTAAGAGTTGTTGAATCGCAATGCGGACTCGATTCAGATATCAGTGTCCCTGAGTGTCCCACAGCTCAGAACACGAGGAAACTGGAATCAGTGAAATATCATAGTTGATGAGGAGCTCATAAGAAGTTATATAGCTCCGTGATATTCTTGAGATACCAGTGATAAAACTCGGAGGTAGATCAGAATAAAGGTTAGACTAGTGTATTGATATGTGGAAGACAGACACTTTAACTTGTCTGAGAATGAAATCGAAGTAGAACAACATGGTCGGAACCACGATTGCAAAGGACAAGATCAAAGATACAAGATCAAATCATATGAATGATTATATGAAAGGAGAAGCTTGTATGATAAGATCAACATCGTTTCCATGGGCATGAACACAAGGTTCAAGGTTGACTCCCACTTCATCAATGCATCACCTTCCATTTACACCTCGCCTTTAATGAAGTTGTAGTTTTGAAAGTTTAACTGGCAAAACACCAGGAGAGTATGACTCGTGAAAACTGTCGGGTTCACACGAATTAAGGAAGGCATAGGTCCAACCCATCGGGGCATCTTAGGAACATATACCACAAGCTTCAAGAGTAATTAACACATGCTTGACAACAGAGCATGGCTGACAAAAGCATAGGATACAACTTATCAGAGGGAGAAGACACAATTTACCAATAGCATCATGTATCAGGAGAAGACCATCACAAGAATATTGAATGTGAAGGATGCTATCGGACAATAACCCAACAATGGGTCTGGCAGTCCATAAAGGACCTGATGTGAGTATCGGTACCCAATCAGAGGGAAAAAGAATGCAAGGCATCAGACTATAGAACATCCAAATAATTTGATGCTTAAATAACCAAAGGAATTAAGATTTCCAAATTGGTGTATCGGAAACAGATGTTCCGATCAAATACCAGTAAGATGAAAGGACTTAGATGGGCAATCAATCAAGGTTGATTTGTCGGGAACCAACTCATGTTTGGAAAGACGTCTGAGCCGGACGGATAATTTATGATAAACAATTGATGACTGCGTGCATTCACACACAGGTTGAATTAATAAAATCAAATGAAAACCACAAAGGATTTACTAAATATTGCTAGACATATGGAATTAACCATAATGCAAGCTGGTGAGAAAGGTCAAGAGCAAAAGGCTACTCAGGATTTCGAAAGATCGAATAGCAATTTGAAGGACATTGTGAAACCCACGACAACTGGGGACGAACGAATCCCCGTTAAGAAAATTTGATGTACCTTGTAATAACAAGAGCAACTAGAAATGAGTATGAATGACAGTTGTACGTAGTTATCCATAGGGGTTGACAGTGGAAGGGAATCGCAAAAGCGATGAGCAAGTTCTCGGAAGAACATCAGAGAGTAGCTTCGAAGTCTTCTGATGAATCAAGCCATCGTCTGGACTGGGGGGGCTCTCCGAGGGAAGTAGTTACGAGAACCTAGAGTTAGAGTTAGCAAAATCTTTAACCCGAAGAGAAGAGAGATCAGAACCCAGAGTATAGATGAGGAATAAAAGATCCTAATACCATCCGATTGAGATGTGGGCCTGTAAGCCACACAACAATGTTAGTAAAAGTTTTTCAATGACTAGACTCAACTTCGGCCAAGGAGTTGGAAAGGGGGCTACCTACAGGCAGTCGGCTCTAATACCAACTTGTGACGCCCCCAATTTCGACCGTACGCTAATCATACACGCAATGCGTACGATCAGGATTAGGGACTCACTAATTAATATCACAACAAAACTCTAGACACAAATTAAAGTCATACAGCTTCATATTACAAGCTAGGGGCCTCGAGGGCTCGAATACAAAGCTCGACAAGCACGAGTCAGCGGAAGCAAATAATATCTGAGTACAGACATAAGTTAAACAAGTTTTGCCTTAAGAAGGCTAGCACAAACATAAGCAGCGGATCGAAAGAGGCGAGGCCTCCTGCCTGGGAACCTCCTAACTACTCCTGAGCGTCGGCATTCTCCACGTAGTAGTAGGCTCCGGCGGTGGTGTAGTAGTCGTCTCCGGCGTATTCCATCTCCTGGGCTCCATCGTCTGAATGCGGAATCGTATCGAGGGGGAAAGAGAAAGCAAAGCAGCGGTGAGTACTCATCCAAAGTACTCGCAAGACTGACATCAGAACTATGCTAAGTATGCATCAGTATCAAGGAATGGGGTTATATCTGGGCTGACTGCAGAAAGCAAGAATAGGGCGAAGGCCTAGTCCTATCGAAGACTAGCATCTTCAGCATCTTGCAGCATTAGAAGAGAGTAGACTGGTATCTCATATATAGTCATATTATTGTAGCAATTTTATTAAGTAACCACGCCCAGAGATTCTTCCTCGACTCCCTGCGAGGAAGCAATCTCGGAGCCACAATTCATTTCAAATTTAAATCACAATTATAGTTGTATAAGGTCAAGGTACAACTCCAAGTCGTCCTGTTACCGTGGACACGGCTATTCGAATAGATTAATCATCCCTGCAGGGGTGCACCGCATTTCCAACACGCCTGATCACCTCCGGCCGGACACACTTTCCTGGGTCATGCCCGGCCTCGGGATAGCAGCACGTCGTCGCCCCATCTAGGCTCAACGAAGAGGCCAGCTCGCCGGTCTAAATCCTAAGCACACAGGGGTCGTGGGCCCACTTGCCCTACGCGCTCCTGCACGATGCGAACGCGGCCGGAAGCAGACCTAGCACACTCCAGTCCAAGAGATGTACCGTCCAGTCCAATCCGGCGCGTGCCGCTCCATTGCTGAAGTCCGAAGAGCTTCGGCTGATACAACGACGCTGAGTACCCATAACTTCTCCCACGCGATGGTTTGGTGCGTAAAAAGGCCAACGACACAACTCAGATCAAATACCCAACCTATTAGCATTTTATTAATGCGGGGCAAGCGCGACCCATAAATTGCGGTCCCATCGCCCCGTCCCGAGGATGCGTGGCAAGGGCCTCTCCTGCCCGTCCACGCCTCATCATCATCAAACCGTGGGTACCCCTCAGGGCCGACCCATCACCAACATGTTTCTGCAACCAGGTCATAGTAACTGTGTGTATAAAACATCAAGACGGAACCTGAGGAATCACCCTCAAAGGGCCCCGCTCGATGAAACCGTCAAGGTGGACTTAGAGGAATCACCCTCGAGGGTCCCACACTTGAGGGGTTGCACGACAGAGTCATCGTCGGGAGTGGTGAAGGAGGAATCACCCCCGATAACCATGACCGACTAGCTGCACTACAGAGCTAGCATCATGAGTACTTCACGAGCTGTCACCCTCGGTACTCGATAGTAGCGCTGCAGAGTCGTACAACTAAAGGGGGGTGCGGTGATGTGAGGGGCCTGGCTTGTCGGTCGGTTGACCGTGTCTTCGAGTCTTCGGGTCATCGAGTCGTCGATGAAGAAGCAGGGGCAACTGGGACTAAGGGGTCACTGGGAATTCATTGATCAACCTATACTAAGTAGTTGATATGATTGCAGGTATAGTAGCAGTTTATCAAAAACAGGCTATGCATCAGAATAGGAGCTAACTAATACAGTAGCAAAAATCTAATGCAAGATTGAGAGGGGAAGAAATAGGCGATATCGGAATGCTCAAGGGGGGTTGTTTGCCTTGCTGCTCTGCGGCAAAAGGCTGATCGTCAACGGCGTAGTCGTACCCGGCAGCACCGTCAGTCTCAGGCTCTACCGGTAAGAAGAGGGGGGGAAAAACAATAAATATAAAGCACAGATGCAATCATGATGCCTGACATGGCAATATGCGGAGCTAGGGATGCACTAACGCAGTACTACACGTTGCAGACGGAGCGGGAGAATATTTGACGATATTTCCCGGGTCTTTGAATTTATCGGACAGACGATCCGGAGGGGGAAAGTTCCATGTTCATCATGCTAGGAGCATGTGACAGATGAACGGACAGCGTATTCGGATTCGTGGGATTTTTCTGATCAACTTTCATGTATAAATTATTTTCATCCGAGTTACGGATTATTTTATACTAATTTTCAAAGTTTTATTAATATTCTGAAATTAAACAGAATTAAATTAATTCGGAAAAGCATTTATGACGTCAGCATGAGGTCAACATTGCGTCAGCAGTCAACAGTGGGGCTGACTGGTCAAACTGACATGTGGGGCCCCCTTGTCATAGACTCAGGGTTAATCCAGTTTTATTTTAATCTAACCAGAGACTAATTAGCAAGTGGGGTCCATCTGTCATAGACACATTAGTATAATTAATTAATTTTAACCTAAACTATTTGCTAATTAAGTAACTGACAGGGGTGGCCCACTGTCATACTCACAGGGGGTCGGGCCCCACCTGTCATAGACTGGCCGAGCCCAGTCAGCACGGTTGACCAGGTCAACCGGTCAACCAGAGGCTCGGGGCCCGCGGGGCAGTGACTCTGGTAGTGGCCCCGGCCTGGCCAGGTCAGCGACGGCCGGCGACTGGCGCCGGCGACGCTCCGGCGAGGGCCAGAAACGCCGGCGTGGCTCGGAAATCGCCTACAGGGGGTCAAATCGCGCGCCGTTTGCTCCTACGGGTTCCTGGCGACGAGCCGCGTCGAATGGTGCAAGCAGCAGGACCAGAGGTGGCCGACGTCGAGCGTAGCTTCAACAATGGCGGCGGCGGCATTCGGCCATCACGGGCGCGAGCAAACTAGCGATCAAAACGAGCACAGCTAGCGCGGGATGGACTCTACGCATGCCCAGTAAGCAAACGGACTCGGTTGCGGGGCCAAACGACCACCGAATGGTCGCCGGCGTTGAGCACCTGCGGCGGCGGGATCGGGTCAGATCGGGCGCGCGCATACGGAGAGCAAAACGAGCGGGGCTAGCGCGGGATGGGTTCAGGGGAGCACCACGAGCACGTGGAGCGTGCTGGAGCAGCTCGAGCAGCTCTGTGGTGAGCTCCACGTCGGCCATGGCGGTGGCCGGAACTCGGCTACGGTGGGAGCTCACTACGCTGGCCTACGGGAGCAATGCGAGGGAGAGGAGGATGCAGAGGTGCTCACTGGGCCCTGTAGTTGTGCAAGATGGGCTCAAGGGAGGCTCGGTGGTGCGAATCGACGACGGCGAGCCTTCGGGTCCCGAGGAGGAAGACGACACGGTGAAGGCGATGCAGGGGCTCCGGGGCTCGATCCAGCGGTCGAGTAGGAAGGGGTGGTCGCGGCGGAGCTCGTGGACGCCTCAGCGAGGCACGGGAGGGCGTGTGGCCACGGCTAGCCGGAAGCCATGGCGGCGGCTGCGCTCGGGAGAGCTGCGGGCGAGCGATGGAGAGGGAGAGAGGAGTGACAGAGGCGTCCAGGGGTCGAGGGGGCTTGTTCTTATCCATCCACGCACGCAGAGGCAAAATATCTAGCGAGGGGGGGGGCCTGGCGGGCGCGCGCTCGCTCTCAGCTCGACAACGCGAGGGAGAGAGAGGCGGGAGGAGGGAGACGACGGCTCTGGCGGGCTGGGCCGGACTGTAGCTGGCAGGCTTAAGTGCACAGGGAGTTTTTCCTTTTATTTTCCCTTTTCCTTTTCTGCTTTCTTTTCCAGCTCCTTTTCCAATTATTTTTTGCAATATTTCTTTACTGCAAAAATGTTCCACTTGGTCCACATAATACTTGGCAGTATTCTGCAATACCTCACCAAGTTTGAGGAATTTTCAAAACTGTTTGAATTTTCCACAGAATTAAAGAGCACTTTTAAAATGCAAATTGGCTCTGTTTTGATGGTGGGGTCCACACCAACATCAAGGTGATGTTGTTTTCCTCAACAATAATTGTTTTGGATTATTCAACAAGTGTGCAACATTTTCCTGATGCTGTTTGGAGAATTATTTTA
Organism: Elymus sibiricus; assembly: GCA_039707655.1. Lineage (NCBI taxonomy): Eukaryota > Viridiplantae > Streptophyta > Magnoliopsida > Poales > Poaceae > Elymus > Elymus sibiricus. The sequence goes on from CM077671.1 coordinate 443,710,014, forward strand.
TCACCACAAAATTCAATTGGATTTTGAAGTGAAATTTAAATTGAGATATGAATTTCAGCTTGATCACATTCTATTTAGCAAAATGATTAGGCACTGTTCATGGTCATCACTGTGCTTAATTACAATGATCACTGTAGCCAAAAGCCAGGGTGTCACAGTTGAGCTTGATGATCAATCCATGTCTAGTGTGCATTGTATTTGTTCAGTAGCCTCATGCTAACCACTGTAGGACACGACCATCGAAGATCTTAGGAAGGCCATTCTTCTGTCTGAAAACTAGATCTCTCCCTACTATGTTGAAGACTCCCGGACAATGCCTCCTAATTTAGATGAGTTTGAGGGGCATGTGCTACCATTTTAGTGGTGATACCTACGACATCTACTAAGCCGGACACTAAGTCTGGAAAGTCACAAATGAGTGGGTCAATGAAGGGAACACAATGAAATGGCAGCCTTTCATGTCCACCTTCGTCCTTAACAAGATGCGTGAGATCATCACCAGTGGGATGTGGGAACTGATAAGGGCTTCAAGGAGGTGCACCTGAACGCTATTGCCAAGTAGGTTTTTGAGTTATGTGGCATAGAGGTGACCTCAACACAAGTGGAGAGCGAGATGGATCCAAGTGTCCAAGCTTAGAGACCTTAGCGGTGCATAATGAGATCAAGACACCTTCACCATTCCATCAGAGGCAGAACAATACCAAGACCACATCACACGATTAGCTAACTTATCACTTGTTTCAATTGATCTAACATGCCAATCACAACTAACAACGTTGTCTTCATTTCTTAGGGTCACTCCAAGGAGGTTGAGTACCTTAACAGGTCCATGCAGAACTACTCTCGGATGCAAGATCATCTTCTCCTAGGGCTTGGCTATACTGGAAAGCATGTCATGGGCTCTATGCCTGAGTATCCAGATACCCAAGAATCGGAGACCATCATCGTTGATAGCCCTGAGAAGGTTGATTGTTGATCATAGTCGTTCTCATGAGTGTAATAAGAAGAGGGGCGCCTTCATGGAGTAGGAGTCGAGCGTATTTAGTAGCATGATCGATGTCATCAAGGAGGTGGCATCCACCATCAGGGAGCGCGAGTATGTCAACGTCCACACTTCCCTCTACAACGCTCTCATGGATCGTATTGGCCTCAGTTAGGAGGTTCTGATGGTGGCTCTTAGCCACCTCTTGGACAAACAAGGCATAGGGTCTTGGGTTTGTTGGGATGGAAGCGCAACATAGGACCCATTGGCCTAGGACCTGGTTGGGCAAGCACTACTACTAATGCAAAGGTCTCTGGAGGTGATGGCATACATCATCATGATGATGATGATGTATATTTTGTGCTAGCTAGGGATTAAAAACTTTTGATGGCTTGGATTTTCATGGGACCAAGCTTATAATTAGTTGACTCGTTTTATCACACTATGCATATTGTTGCTTTCCTCCCTATTTGTTGCAGAAGTGACACATGGAGGGCATAAGAAGTAAGTGCCAACAACTTTGCCAAATTCTATAGTTGATGTGGCCGTATCGATGCTCGTACCAGCCTTGGCCGTAGAAGCCATTTTTTCAAAGCATAACTTGGGATACAGTATGACCACATGAGGTCGTACTAGCATCTATTTGTGATGTCATATGAATAGCCAAGTTTAGCCAATGGTCCCATAGGGTCCCACATGACCAATTTATCAAGATGAGGACAAGTCAACAAAAGTCCAACCAAATCACGATGTTCAATGTAAAAGGGAAATATTCCCTCTATTTCATACTATAAGATGTTATTACAACTAATATGTGAGTATATCGGTTGTAATATCATTTTATATTCTGGGACAAAGAGAGAGTAGCAAATAGCCAAAAGCCCATTATGGTGAAACAACACGAAATAAAAAGAGTTCAAGCAAAGAATTGGCCCAAATAGCCAAAAGCCCATTATGAGAGAGGTGGGATACACATTTTGTTTGCACGTCAAATCACTTGTTTTTATGTGTTTCTTACAAGGGGTATGTAACCTTGTACGATGATGTTTTTTTGTGGGAACTTGTACGATAATGTTCACGGTGTGGTGCCAAACTGCACAACGGAATGTGCAGCCCCCCGTTTTGTTTCAATCCAGGACCGTCACTTCGAGTTTTGGTAAAATCTTCTAACATGTTGTTTGCTTCAATAATTTCATTGTAGTTGGATACTCCTGCATTGAGCGGGAAATATTTATTTTGATTTCAAACAACTCTTGAGCACCTTAGGTATCAAGCACTCCAATTGAAACTAGAGAATGATACACTTTTAGACGTATTTGTCTGATTTACGTGTGATGCTTAGGTTGACAAATGAGCTTTTGTGAGACTATTATTTTCACTTGTGAAAAAATATAAAATCAAAAGATACAAAAACATTTGTTTTTGTTATAGTTTTTCTTGAAAGATCAAAACCGGAAAACCAAAAAAAATAAAATCATTGAAGCAAAGCTCATCCCCTATAGGAAGGGGGTTTATTTTAACCATAACGTTAACAAGTGGTTTCCACTATTTCTTAATTTAAGCTTGGAGAGATGCTCCCACACTCTCTTTTAATAATTGTGCTTTCTTCCTTTTTCATTTCTCTAGACTTAGGCCCGTAAAAGTCGTAAGCTCAATGAGTTATTTTAAAATTTACTTGTGTTTTGTGTAGAACATGTTGCTTATTGGACACAAGCTCAAAAGAGTCAACCTGGTGTTCAGGAGTATGAATAGCTAACCGGTCATAAAGTACACTATTGTACTCATTTTGTACCCTTGATCACTAACGTTAAATAGTCACTATAGTACAACGGTGAGATATCTAACTCTAACCAGCTTATATATATTACTAGCTGCCGGAGGCGCGGAGGCACGCCGCGCCCGTGGGAAGCTGGTGCATGCGATTTCTTTGGGTTATTTTGTTGAAAGAAAAAGGAATAATGAATCAGGAGAGGAGTTGAGCTAGCATAAGTTTTTGTTTATCTAGAAGTTTCATGCAGGTCCAACTAATCATGCACATTTTCGTGAATCATTAGAGAAGAGCCTGGCCGTGGAAGTAGCATCACTATGTAGGGAAACTTGTTGATGAGACTGTCGTCTAAAAGTGCATAGGAAATGTGCTGGTGCTCCATGCTGTTGCTCCATAGGTGCCATCACTGTAGTTTTTAAACTGCAGTTTAATTGTATAGCCAGCCACGAAAGGATGCTGCATATTACTGGCCTGGATAACCAAATCGTTCAAACTCTGCATCACTGACTTTTACAACTATATCAGCGGGAAAGCAGTATGCTTTGCTGGGTGCAGGCCATGCAAGTAAAAACTGTTAGATCAACCATTGAGTCTATTGTCGTCAGGAACATAATCAAGTACACAATTGGGGCACAATATTGGTTCTACAACTGGATCTGATCAAAGATAGAGAGGAAAACTTTTCGTAGATATTGTGATTCTCTGGTCGCTTGCAAGTTGGAACTGTCATCAGATGTGATTGCAGAACGTCGTTTGCATAGAGAGTGTTCCTTTCATCTGCTAGTTTGAATACCTACAGTTTCACAATGGTCTGGAAAGGAAATAACTTTTCTTTCTTCACTGGTCCTGTGGATGATTGGTTTAACTTCAGTGTCAAGTATTTGGCATCAGTGTCAAGTATTTGATTTATACCGGTGAGTATAGGCTACGCTGGTTGCCTGCCAATCGGAGGAAGGGGCTGAATGGTAAACGATAGTGCCACATGGCACACATCCTTGTGTGCAGCTGTACATCACCCATGAACACGTCTTTAAAAGGCTGATTGCTGAGATTCATGATAAATCTGGATGATTATAAACTATATTAATTGTGTGTGTGTGAAAATTCCAGAAAACTATATGGAAAATTATAGAAGTCAGAAGATGTATTTTTTGTCTACGAAGAAATAGATACAGTAATCTTATCTGTATAAACTTATTAATACAAAGGAAAAATACACAGGAAATTATCAAATTTTAAATAAGTTAGGCCCGTCGTTCTTAACCTGTATAGATAGACATAAAAAATATAAGAACGGGTGCGAAAAATGGTGTACCTGAGGTTTTCTCTGGTGGACATGCCACTTGATTTAGAGATATCCTATCTGTAGTTCTTGTTCACAGGCTATCCTGGTAAGAAAGCAGAGTGGAAAACTTCAAGATTTGTGGGTTATTTGCCGGATTAGGAAGAAATACATGAGTCAAATTTACTTTGAAATAATTTTTACATGCACAAAAATAAACAAAAAGAATATATGCATCGGTAGGGAAAAGTAGGCACACCGGAATTAGAAATAAAAAGAAACAAAAAGAATAAGCACACCGACGGGAAGAGCATCAGAACCAGTGGCAAATCCACACTTGAGCTGGGTAGTCAATTGACTACACAACTTTTTGCAAAAACGAAATAAATCAAGTAGAAATCATGCCAAAAAATCTTGCGAATGCATACATTTGATTACACAACATTCAATTGTCCACACATAATTGGATTCCTAGCACCGCCACTGATCAGAACTGCATACCTATAGTTTGCTTCGCCGCTCTCACCGTCTGTCAAGAAAATGATATGTTGCTACAATACCAGATCTAGTTTATTAAGTAGTACTTCATTGTGTTTTGATGGACAACTTTTTGCTGCTTCTTTTTTGTATTATTTGTACCAGACATGAGCAACAACAGACTAAGTTAGGAATCTGAACTATGACCAAGGGCATTTCTAAGGCTCCTTGCAGCAAATGAAACCATGTATGATCTGAAATACGCCAAAACAGCCAGGACATGATCGATTTGAAAGACATCATAATTCTTCCTTTAGCTTACAACACCTAAATGTGTTGACTGGCATTCCTCCTTCCATTGTGTCCCCTGTGAGCAGAGAATAATATTAAATCTGCAGTTCATCAAATTATTGGATTGTTCACTGAGTCAAACAATTAATATTTATGTTGATTGCCATTCCTCCCTCCATTGTGTCCCCCCGGGCAAAGTTTAGCGTGCAACGAAAACTTAATTATTTGACTCTCTGAATTTAATTTCTACACCGAATAGTTTGCAAGATGACAAAAATATACATATTTGCAAGCAAACTCCAAAAGTGGAATAGGTTCCAATTGAGCTACCTGCCATCTTCTTCTATTGGATCTGAACATCTTCATACACTTTTGCTCATCCAAATGGCCTATATGAAATTCTCTAGAAAATTTCTTCTGCAGAATTGTGAATTATCATGTCATATATTAGAAAATAGCATGATGTCCAAAACAGCCAGGAGAACCTAGATACATGGAGAAGTAAATGAGAAGTTGCAGTGCAAACTTGACTGGCACTCACAAAACAGCCAAACATGGATCATTCAACATCTGTTTAAATTCAGCAAGACTTTAGCACAGCAATACGCAATTAGCTACACATATAAAATAGTGCTTGGGCTTTGTTGGCATACCACTGTAGGCCATTGGACATTGTCGTAAACATATCGATGAATTTGGAAGAAGACTCCCAAGTAATCTGCTTCCTTTCCTGACAAAGCCAACGTACATGGAAAGATTTACGCAACTGAATAGACTGGAACAATATGAACATGGGAACAGTAAGAAATATGAATAACTTATAATTTTCTTTTGAAGGTCAGACCCAAGTGGCCTAGCAGCTTCTACAATCTAATTGATGATTTCACTTGGAGAGCATGCGAAGGCGAATCTTTTCTCTCTTTTATGTTCCTGCCGGAAATTTGTAGAGATAAACATATTGCAATGAGATGAAGTCTGTAAAAACATCACATATTTCAATTTTGTAGTTTTCAACTGAAAACCAACATGAAGTAACTACAGAGAGGCAAAACAACAAAGGGAGGTACTTTGACAATAAGCATTCCCAGTGCTTTCATTTAGAGCCAAACATCAGTCAACACACTTGTGCAATTCTGACGAAAATACTTGTGCTTCCAAAATAATCACAAGTCTTGTGTAGTTTAAGTTCCACTGGCAGGATATGTTGCATTCAACTGAAAACTAACAAAGGGAGTTTTACAATAATTACCACCTAAAAAGCAGAATAAATTGTTAACTGCGCTAAAGTATGTATACATCTACCTAGTTCCTCTATGCATCAGCGTGTAAAATTAGTAGCTCCTGGAGGTCACCAATCGAATCGGCAATGAACAATGGCTGATAAAAAAAGCAGAAATTGATAAATTCAAATACGGCAAGACAAAAGAAGAACAAAAATTCATCAACTAAAAAGTAAGCAACCTTTCAACAGAGCAACATCTTCCTTAGAAAATGAGAAGTCAGTCGTGAAACTGCCAGAATAGAAGACACCTGGCATCAGTTAAATAAAGGAAAACAAATTATGACAAAAAATTAGAGAGATTTGCTGACAGCAGAGTACATGCCCTTGCATTTTCCCGAACAATAACTCCAAAGAAATTTTCGTTTCTTTCTATTTAAACCAGTCTGCACATAGTGAACATACGGTAGACGGGCAGAGACGATACACTGATGGACATAAATACTCGTGTCATCAAAAAGTTTTAGACATCCCTCTTTGTCCTGCATTAGAATAACAGTCCAATGATAAATAAAATTACCAATACTTCATGTAACTCTACAGGTTGTATTGTTTAAATCCACAAAGCAAATTTGTATACCTACAGTCACTTTGATCATATAACTACCTGGATCACCTTCTCAAATAACTACAATTTGCATTACGAATAAAAGGAAACATGTCAAATTCATATTATCAGCTTTGATACTTCGTATCCATTGCCTGCACCAACAATCCTTGATATATGAACCAAAATTAAGAAACCATATTCAGATGGGGAAAAAGATAAGAACTTTTTACCTTGCAATTACTTGTGCTACACTTGCTATTTGATCCGACGATTCAATATGAATGCTCACAGATTTAGGACTGCACAAATAAGAAAAGATAATTCCTAGCGTCCGTATAAGGGAATCATCTACAACAGATGTTTTGGAAGAGGAAGATCAGGTGTGATTAAATATGGCCGTGTCTGTATAAGGGAATCATCTACAGCAGATGTTTTGAAAGAGGAAGATCATGTGTGATTAAATATGGCAGCTTGGTAAATTAAATATGGAAAAAGTAATAAATAAGGATCAAGTTAGAACAAATTACCAAGAAATCGATTGAGAGGGAAGTGGATCAGGGGAGTAAGGTTGGCACGCAGCACCGCGACCTGTGCGATGCCCGCGCCCACCCTCAGTGCGGTCCAGAGTAGCGCAGGCTGTCCTCCCTTCGCCTGTGGCAGGGGCTCCGGCTCCGTCGCGTTCGTCTGGGCGCGCAACGGGCAAGACCTCCAACGTGCTGGTACGGGTCGGGGCGCGGCGGCGCCACATACCGGACCCCAGAGCGGCACGTGCTCCGGCTACCGTGGCGCGCCTGCTCCCATGGCCGGCTTTGGGAGAGGCCTAGGGTTTGTGTCTGCGAGCCTCGTGGCTGGCCGGAGGTGGGGAAGAGGCGTGGAGAGAAGAGGTGCAGGAGGGGGCCACGGAGGCGACACAGGCTGGCTCCCATGGACGGCGAGAGAGAGGTCGGGATGGAGAGGACGCGTCGCTGCAAGGAGAAATAGAGAAGGAAGGAGGCGACTGGTTGGCAGCGGGGACCGACTCTAGATATTTCTACGGTGGTCTCTTGATTTTTCTAAGCAGCGGTGAATCAATCAGACCAAAAGCAAAAAAACAAACCGACAATGAACCAGGAAAAAACCAGGGACACGTGTGACACAGGTGAGAGCCCTCGCCCATAACTGCGGACGCACGGTAGGAGGGTTAGCTTAGTAGCTTTAATTCTTTGTAATATGTTGTTTAGTGTAAAAGTTTTACTAACGTGCTTGTCCTCTTTAAAAATTCAAATTTAGTCTTCTTTTTGACATCAATTAGAACTATCCTGGATATTGTATTGAATATACAGTTAAAAAATTTGTGAGATGATAGATACACGTTGTCTCTACATACACAATTGTCTCAGAATTTTATTAAAACTCTGTGGTGTTGCTATCACTAGTACTACGATAATATCTAGAAGGGTGGTAGCACTAGATATTTTGTCACTCCCCTTTATTGCCTGGCCCGGAAGTAACGCGCGGAAATGACAGACCCTACGCCCCTACTCGGCCTACTTAGTACCATCTCTGTCATCCTTGAAATTTCTTCACAAGGACTGGCCGAGCCATCGCTTGCCGCTGTCAAAGGACGGTGCATGAAACATATGGCATGTTTAGCATGGCTCGATAGAATGGCAACGACACGGCAAAAAGCCGCACCGGTATCTCAATATCGTCTTTGAGAAATATCTCCAAATATCTTCACCATTAATACTGTAAGAACCGCCAATAAAACATCATGTCCAACCGTCTATAGACCTTTTAACCGAATGCAGATTTTGTGGCACCTCAATATATGGCTGCCTTTTTGTTCTTCCTGGAAGTGAATTGGACGGGGCATGAAACGAGCAGATGCCTAGTCCTTGGGCTTCACTCGCACACGCAAAAGTATGACGCATGTTTACCCTGGCTTGACAGAGTGACAACGACATTGCAAAAAAAAAAAGCCGCACCATGATCCCAAACATCTTCAAGAAATATTCTCAAATATCTTCGTCATTAACAGTGTAACAATCCCGAGGAACCGCCAAGAAAACGCGCAGATTCGCTTTCATGCGACGATTCGGTCTCAAAATATCTCAGAACAGCATATGCAGATTCCTTCTCGAAACGATGCGTGTCTATTCACGCGACGCACATTCTCCACGCACTGCTAAGGAAAAAAAAAAGTCTATCTACCATTTTGCCTTGTTAAAATTGTAAAAAACTAGTAGGAGCTATACAGGCCTTCCGCGCTTAGAGCATCTACACACATGGTTTATTAATACGGGCCCTCAAAGACCCGCGGACGTGCACTAACCGGTCAGTCCTTAAATGTGCTCGTCCACATCCAAGTCTTTCATATTTAACCCCCTGGATCCCTACAAATCATGCAAAAGAGCTCATACGTACTATACACTACGTACTACCCTAGTTTTTGTCGTCGAAGATGTCCACGACGTTGATGTGGGCCGGCGGGTAGACGGGCACGTTGAAAGGCTCCGGCTCCTCGTCCTCCTCCTCGAGCTCATCCAGGTAGGCGAGCATCTCCGCCTCCTCCACGGCCTGCTTCGCCTCCATCTCCTGCTGACGGCGTCGTCTGGCCTCCGCATCCGACTCCGAGCGGGTGGAATTGAGGATGGCTGCTGCTCCGCCTGCAGATCTGCGTCCCCGGCGTCCCCCATATCCTCCTCCTCCTCCTCCTCCTCCTCCTTCAACTCCTCCTCCAGATCCACTACATCCGGAGGTAGCCCTGCGATGATCTGGGATTCGCGCCTTGCCCGGACCTGCTCAAGGAGCTGCAACCGGCACTCCGGCGTTAGAAAGTGGTGGCGGCGGGGGGCATGGCTAAATAGCCGGCTAGGGACGGGAGCGGCGGACAGGGAGTGGAAAGTGACAGCGGTGGCGGACGGGAAGAGAAAATAGTGGAGGGGTAAGGTTTTGGTGCCGGCGATCGGCTTAAATAGCTGGGCTAGGGAGTACGCGTCCCGTCGGAGCGGCGCCACACGACGACAACGGTCCAACAAAGGAGACGAGCTTCAGACCGCCGGGTTTCATAGTGATTCCGCGTGGGACCCAAGTGCCAGGCTAACGTAACGGGCGTGCCTGGACGTCCTCATATCCGCCCCATATTTGAGCTGGATATGAGGGGTGCCGTTCAACCCGGGCATTTGAGGCCCGTTTGAGGCGTCCGCTGGGTCAAAATTTCGTGACCGTTCAATGATCAAACGGTTTGTCCGGATGTTTGAGACAGGCATAAGGAATCCGGGCGTAGATGATCTTAAGACGACGATAAGGGATATGCCCGGCTGGAGACCGCGCAAGGAACGGGTGGAAGCGCGAGCGCAAGCGTGGGTGCATCAGCTTGCACCTGATCTGTACGTGAACGAAACAAACAGATGCCTTTGGGCTTTCATGTCTTACTTTTTTGTGTCTGGATCTATCCCCATCAGTTTCCCTGTCTAGACTAGTCAAGCCGTACACAAGCTTGCTAACTGTCTTTGTCCCAAGGACAATATGCCTCGTGACATGACAAAAACGGATCGTTTCAACTCAAGACATATATCTTCTTTTTCTAAGGGGGAAACTCAAGACATATATCGTTCCTATTAAATATCTTGTATGCACGTTTTCACGGAGGCAAACTAGCATAGAATCTCTCAATGAGATCGGTTTTTCTTTTGAAATACTACAAAACATGCTAAAAATTTCTCAAAATGTTTGCAAAACACACATCATACAAGAATATGAAATTACAGGTGAGACCTTGAAAAAAAAATCAGCAACTTCTTTTTTCTACATGTGTGGGCGACGTGTCATAAGCATAGCCTGTTGCCGCCTATGCACCTTTATCTTGCTGGAGCAACCTTGTTAAAAGACAAGAGCTTGTAAAAATTGTGGTTGAAATTTTTTGTTAATGTAGACGAGAAGACGTCGACAACCGCGATCCGGATAGATCGATGTCCCAGAGAAGTTGGCACCACGGTGAGCCATAAGGGCAACTCCAACGTGAATCACCTAATGGACATCACCAAATGTCCAGGAACGCATCGGAACGTGTCCCTTACATCCGGATTGTGGGCTATGATTGACAATGGCGGGGCAGACCGAGAGGGGAAAAAAGACGAGTGGTTCAAGTCCAACTGACAGTGGGTTAAGCACTCCGACCCGTTTTGGTGACTGGTACTCTTAATAACTGTATTTATTTGCAAGCCCGGTTCGCCCATGCCCTCGTGCAGGAGCCAGACCAGGTCGTCCGTGCGCTCAGAGGCCTTCCTACCGATGAGGATGTCTTTGATGCCGCATCCCACATATTAAGCTCCAGCACCGAGCAGATTCACACGTTCGTAGATACATAGGGGTCAGATTTTTCCATTTCGATTGTAAATGCTCTAACCATAATGATGCTTAAGAAAAAATTGCTTTATTTTACTATAAACACCTTGAATTGTAACCCCGCAAAAAAAAGAAAAAACCTTGAATTGTACTCCCTCCGTTTCTTTTTAGTCTGCATATAAGATTTGATCAAAGTCAAACGATGCAAAGTTTGACCAAATATATATCAAAAGATATCAACCCCTACAATACTAAACCTATATGCTATGAAAATTAATATCATGATGCATCTAATAATATTGATTTTCACATTATGAATGTTGATATTTTGTTCTATAAAACTAGTCAAAGTTTATGAAGTTTGATTTTGATCAAATCTTATATGCGGACTAAAAAGAAACAGATACGAAGCCTAACATACCGTCGATCTGTAGTAGTGCCGACGTCTGCATGATCTCCCGACAAAACTGTTGCATGTCTGCGCGCCAAAACATTCCGTAAGATCAATCATAGGGTTCTTCCGGTAGATCTAGCACTATTTTCACGACAAAAGCCAGCGTAAACACTTTGGCTTTGTATGACCAATCAGTCTCTGCTATGGAAATGTACGAAAAAAAAGTCTCTGCTACGGATTTTTTTTTCTTTCAATCGACTGTTTTCTTCCTCAACCGTTACTGTCTTGGTTCGCTTTCCTCGTACTAGTAAACATGCACGTGCAATGCACGTCTCGACTAATATTATAATTCTTTGGTAAAGATATATTCAACTTTGTTCTCACAAGGTGGTTATACACATCCTTACGTGTGAAAACATAAAACAAAAGCATTATGCTTAAACAGACAAACAAGAGCACATATCACTGCTAGTTACATTCTCATTGAAAAAGGGGGTGTATATTCACACTAAATTGCTCCGATCTCTCCATCCGAGTAACACACCAGATTATTTTATTCAAAGCCTTGGATTTGAATGTCTTTAGCAATTCAATCAGATCTTGTCCAACTTCGGCGTGTAAGGTTTCAGCTATAAACTTATTGTTGTTGGCCCTATCTAGGAATGCTGATCACGCTTACTCAAACCAGCAAAACTAATTTTTTCAGAACTAATTTGCAGGCCATTGAGTGTGTGTTTCAAGGAGCCTTTGTTGCTGCGTGTGTACTGTATGAGCACCCGGGTGCATGCTATTTTTGTTACACGGTTCTCCTACTTGCAGATGCTAATGGGGCCTGCTCATTACAATTGGTCATGGGAACCTTACGAACTGACAACGTGCTATTAAATTAGCGAGAAGTCATTAGCGACCAATGCTGTGCGATTAACTGATCAAAATGAGATGGAGCAATAGCTGATTAACAGTACTTGCATATTGGAAGTGGTGAGAAGTAAAACAGATTTTGGAATAGGAAATGAGTCTGGAAATTAGGTGATAAATAAGAAAACAACTTAGATGCTATCGGCACATCTCATGCTCCGTATTATCTCATTTCACTCCCAAAGCTAGCTGCAGAACAAGAAAAAAATAGAGAAAAGTAGAAGGATGAGAATGCAGTCTATATCACGACACATATAGTCTAAACCTCAGTTTAGGTTGCCCAAACATAATCTCAACTTTTGTTTGTCATATACAGTTGAAAATATGCAAATGAGCAGTGTAAACTTTACAGAAGTATTGTCCTCACTAAAATAAATGGTTATATGAAATAAATCAGTAAGATTTAATAGTACTCTTTTTCTTTCTAACCGTAACCATGTTTACCTGAAAGATCTATGCTTACCAATATAAGCATTAATTTAGAGAATAACCAAATGGACATGCGTTGCAGCTGTTTAAACAGCATATTACTGTAGCATGTCAACTTGCACGCGCTGCCCAGCTTGCTATACTTGGTCCCCTACATGCCCTTGGCTCTGCTGTGTAACAAACTGAGCTTTACATCAACGCCACAAACAGACATGCTCATGTTCAGCCTACAGCAATTAAATTTTGGAATTAAGAAATGCGACATTTTTAGGGGGGGGGGGGGGGGGGGGGGGGGGAGGGGGGGGATACATAGCCTACCAAACATAAATTACAATGTAGCATATCAACATCACCTGTCTCCCAGAAGCATTTAAAAGCAACTAAAATTGAATTTGAGTGTTGGATCTGATTACCTGACATCATCTGCAACGACACAGTACATAATCAAGAAAGATGGCACTGTAAAATAAATTATTATCGAATCTGATTTGAGATAGTAGACTGACTTAGTGGCATTTCATCAAGGACTATCATTAATCATGCAGTTCATTATCACAAAAAAAGGGCCGATTGTCTATAAGAATGCACATGGGAGAATATATTGAAGCAAAAATAGAATATATGGCTGCATGTCTCAGTACAAAATATAATGTTGGGACAATATATAAACTATAAACTCAGAAAATAAGGGACATAGCATTACATGACGTATTTTCATGGAGAAAAATGGGTACCCATGTGATAATTCTAACTGACAGAATACTTTGAAATTTCTGTCATATACTTCTTCACATGAGCATGGGAATCAGAGCATGTAAATGTGGTGAACCACAAATGATAGGTTGTGTGTTTGAAATGGTCAAAATTCAGATTGTATGACCAAAAAGTTTATATGTTGAAACCAAAAGCACGGCTTCCGGTTTATATGCTGTAGATACTGAACTTTGTATCTACTACCCCTGACAAAGTTGCATCCTTTCTGTCTACGATCAAGAAAAAAATTGCTTCCTTTCTGAGTAGTAAAAAAGCACAAAATTCTTCCAATTCCATGAGCCAGGGCAGCATCACTCTTCCAATTTGTCTCTACAAAACTGTTCCAACTGGAGCGGACCACCATATCAAAAATAGATTTAGGAGAGTTATAACAACAGCAATACAATCAGAGCAGAGCAGAACAACACACAAGTCAAGATTTGGTGGAGAGGGGAAGGGACCATACCACAAAAACCAGAGCGAGGTGGAGATACTGCGGCTCATCGAGGCGGAGGTCCAGCAGCTCATCGAGGCAGAGGCGGAGGTCCTGCGGCTCGGCCGCGACGTCCCAGTACAAATTGCCTTCGTCTCCGCCGCCGGGTCCTCGGCGGCGCGATCGACCACCGGAGCTAGGAAAATTCACGTGATAGTTCATATGCTAGAAAATTCAAAAAAAATAGAAGAAGACACGATTATGGAGAAACACCCAAACAACAATATGCAATTTTAAAGCACACCACCAACTAAAATTGTCTCTTCAAATTTCCTGGTACAAGCCTAAAATTTTCACAAGAAGATAATAATGGTGAGTGTGTGCATCTTTTTCTGTCGCAAGCTTGGTGGTGTTTTTCTAAGCCTGCTATATGCCCAAGAACATAGAACAGCATGCACTTTGAAACTTCAGATCATATTTGCATATCATGATAGTCTTTTAGATATCGTTATAACAGTCAGATCAAGTAACTGAATTATCCTAATTCTTTAGCATAGTGGGCCAGTTCGCTTAGATGGTCAGACAACAAATTCTGGATACCAGTAAAGATCTTAAGTGCCTTTAGGTGTTTGTTCAGTATCTCTATGGATGCAGTGAGGTTACCGTAGATGATATCCAACTTTGAAGCAAGGTCAGCTCTAAAAGGGTTCACCACAGGCCTATATGCAGCACCTAGCTTTATCTCCTCCTGCTCTTTCTGAATACAATGTAGTATTATCACGGCTACAGTTTACCAATTCTAGAGTTAACATGGAAACAAATCACCTCACATGAAGAAGATCCTCAACGACTAAAGTGGCAACCAAATCGGTTGGAGAAGTGCTACTCACTTGGGCTTTCTCCCGGGTCGCGTTGGTGCTCCCGATCAGAACCTGGAACCAAAAATCAAACAAGGGAGAGGAGTTAGTCTGACGAATGACCCCAGGCCTCCAGACAGCAAAAACCAAATCATCAAATCACAAAAATCCCGAAGCTCGCCAGTGTCCAGGTTAATCCCGAGGTAGAACTGCCCGAACGCGCCGGAGCCGATCATCTCGCCCTTCCGCCACCGGATCAGCGGGATCTCCCCCGCTCGCCCGCCCTTGTCGGCGGGCACGGGCTTCGGCGGCAGCAGGCGGCGAGGGGCTATTGGAGATGAGCCCGAGCAGCCCCATCCCCCTCGACCTGTGGAGGCAGGAGATGATCCTCCGCAAGAGATGATGCTGACGCCGATCCCGCCAAGGGGCCCGGCGGGGTGCTCCGGGGCGGCACCGCTTGTGTCGAAGTTGATGAATCGCCGCACGGAGTCGAATAAATCATGGAGCGTGAGCCCGCTGCCGCTCGAGGGAGGAGATGGACCCTGCCGGCGCCGACGCAGGCCGATCCCGTTGCGTCCCGTGTTGCCGCTGCCGCCGTCGCCGCAGGTCTGGTTCGCAGCAGATGGACGGTTCTCGTTATTTGGATCTCCGCCTTTCGTCTTTTAATTTTATAGGGGTAGTAGATAGTAGATAAAGGTAGTTGACTGATGAGACTCGGAGCAAACTCGTATAAATTTTTATCACTTCAGTACCCACCCATGCTTTCTCTCGCGCTCACTTGGACTCCTTGAAAATGATCGGTGTCCTTGGTTAAATTCTACTAGGACGTACCGCATGATGTCCGCACCCTTCACGTTGTCTGCATAGATAGTTTTTGATCAATGATCTCACCGTGTCAAATAATCCATGCATCCATGTAACTAAACCAATCCACTATGTACTTTTTTGAACCAGGCTAAACCCCTTATCATAATGGAAATACTAGTACAAGTTTAAGATGAAGAGCCGGGAAAGGAGAAAAGCGAGTTCAAGCACATATCAGAGAACCCACAACAAAGCAAATTGAATGTAGCTCGGTAGTGGTAAAATCAACCCATCAAAGGGTTTATGTACTAGACTTGGCATTGGTAGGCGCATTTTCATGAATTTATTTTAGGCTTCGGGCGATGTGCGTTGAGTGGGAGGAGATGTTTCCGTTGACTACAAAGGAGTCTGTGATGAGTTGGTCAATCTATGATGATGTATCGGCTCAGTCTTTCGGAGGTGTTCATAGGGACAGCGTCTGTGCTCGCGCGTTCATGGAGATGTGCGTACGTATGAGCGCCTATGTCTGAACCATATTAAGAAAAGGATATAGCTAGGTCACGGTCGATTGAAATTTAATCAAGTCTCGGTCAAGTGACATAGTGTGTAAAAACAAAAAATTAATAATTGTATGAATCTTCATGCAAGGTATGTACATTTTATATACTACTGCTCTATTTCTGTTCAGTTTAGGATGATGTATAAAAGGAAAGTAATTAGGTGAATCTACAGTTTATTTCTTGTGGTGCTAGACATCATACTGCGGAATTAATAAAGAAACTCATAGAGAATGCTATCATAGCTGACGCTAGACATTATACAGTTGAATTAATAAACAAACTCATAGAGAATGCTATCATAGCTAAAGACTCTCAATGGAAGCCTAAGTTTTCTACTAATGAAGCACTGTCTGATGAGATCAATTTCAGTCACAATGAGCACATAATTAAATTCAATGGTCCAGGCTGGCAACGACTGGTGGAAGATTATGCTATGCAGCATTAAACTTAGATAATAATGATTTGTACTTTCATGTTATATCAAGCCGGAATGGTATTACTTTGAAGACTTCTTTGCCAATGATAGGTAAGTAATCCAACTTCTCCCATTTTGTATTAGAAATGCTTCAATACCAGTTCCTAAAATTAGTCAGAGTAAGAGATGTATCCTTATTTTTGAAGACAACTGAAACAAATGAATACTTGTGTGTACACTCGAGGAATTACGCTAGATTACTCTCAAATGGTATCAATGATCAACGGTGCATGTGGCAGACACCGGTTTCCTATCTGTATCTTTGTTCATCGTCTGACAACGACAAATGTTGGTCAAGGCAAGCTGGTAACCCCTCAGACATGTCTTAACAAAATATTTATGCATTTTTATTGACTTTTGCAGTTTGACCGACCTCTACAAATTTTCCTCTATATATGGTTTTTGTAGTAACTTCCAGGGGTTGTAGTAGAACAACTGGAGAAAAATAATAATTGATCTTCCAACTCACGAAAATATTAGAACAGTTGAAGGACCGCATCACTAGTAGAAAAAGGGCCATTTGTCCCGGTTCGTAAGGGCCTTTAGTCCCGGTTCTGGAACCGGGACTAAAGGGTCGGGACTAATACCCAAAACCTTTAGTCCCGGTTTGCTTACGAACCGGGACCAAAGGCCCTCCACGTGGCGCTGCCTGGGGCGGGGGAGGGAGGACCTTTAGTCCCGGTTGGTGTTACCAACCGGGACTAAAGGCTCCACCTTTGGTCCCGGTTGGTAACACCAACCGGGACCAAAAGGCGGCCATGCGTCAGCAGCTCGCAGTCGCTGGTGGTTTTGTTTTTTTTGGAAGGGGGGGTTTTGGGGTTTTGGAGGGTTAATTTAGGGGTTTCATATTGTGTTAGCGAGCTAATAGAGAGAAGTGACCTCTCTTTTTCCGTGCTTGGTCGACGCTAGCTACTACACATATAGAGAGAACTCGACGCTAGCTAGTAAGAAAATAAAGGAAACCATTAATTACACAAGATCGTCATGAACATATATAGAGAGAAGTGACATCTCTTTCTTCATGCTTGGTCGAACAACAAGTTTTCGTATATCTATCCGACGCTGCTACATATGTACAATATATAACATCCCTTACAACAATTTCAATTTCACATGGTATTCTCCTTGTTCAGGTATGACGTGGTCAAGAAAGAATCCCGCCAATTCCTCTTGAATTGCTCGTATGCGATCATGTGGTAGGAGTTCATCCCGCATCTGCCAGATCTAATTTAAAGAAGGGGTCAATACATATATATATGAATGAAACTCAACACAATTGATGGTAATATATAAAATAAAATTGTGAATATTGTTTACGTACTTCAAATTGTTTCTCAGAGGAGGCCCGTTCAGAGGTATAGTAGCGAATGAACTCGCATACGTAGTATCCACATAAATGAGTGTTGGGTGCCTACAACAAGCACTTTACGAGAATAGAGTTCAATCAAACTGATAAGCAAGCATGATAATGGTATTGATGAAACTAGAATCAATGAGAGATGCGCGGAACTAGCTAGTACTACTTACTTTGGGGTGTGTAAATCGCAGCTCCTTCTTCAGACCCGGAACCTTAGCGGTGAACGTTTTCCAAACCCTGGCAGGCAAAGAAAATGATTACTTGATATCAGGAAATGAACGAAAGTTGCCGATATGGTCCCGGTATTGATTGAACTTACTTCTGGAGCATTGCAGTCATGTCCGCATAATACTTGGGATCTTTACGGAGCGAGTCTAAGACAGTTACTAATGCCCCGTCAAGGTTAATGGATAGCAGAATATAGTGGAAGCTGCGCACGCATAACTCATCAATTACATTACTTAACCACGAGTAAGCGGAACCGAATATGCAGAAGACAGTAACACTCACTTGAAGTTGTAAGGAAAGAGTATTTCCCTTTTGTTTTGATGTGTAAGGAACGTTTGTAGTAAGTTGTTCTCGGTATCTTCAGCCGCCTTTCGTACCGACCATTCATTTACGGTATTTGGGCTAATGAACCCAACGTCGAAGATTCCTATTTTTTGGCATTCGACCATCTTCAATCTGCATAATATAGTGAGGATAATTATATATACATGCAATGAACGAGCTGAGCTAGAGACTTAATTATAGAAGTAATACTTACAGACAGTAGCAAGTCATGAGTTGTTTGTCGAGGGCCTTTTGATTGTATAATTGAAATAACTCCACAAATTCAACAGGCAGCAGGTCGACTCCAGGGAAGTCATGCTCTTTTTTAATTCCGACTAACAAACTGTCTTTCCCAGACTTCCTGCAGGTTTCCATGTACCAGTCATGCAATTTTTGCATCATCGTTGTTAGATGAGGATGATCAGGTTTGACGAGAGGCTTCCCGTGCTCGTATCTAAAGACGTCTACTACCTCAGCCGTTTCAAACTGTACATCATCGGGCAGGTAATCATCAAGAGTGGTACCGGGCAGTAGCACCGGATGATTAGCGATATCGCTAGACACCTTGAGCTGGGGGCACGATTGCTTCTCCTGTTCGCCGAGCTGGGGAATTGTTTTCCCACTTCTTCGTTTTTTCGCTCTTGCAGCACTGGAAGTACTTCCCGACTGCTGCGCTTTAGCATGTGTCTTAGTAATTATGCGGTCATAGTTGGAATCCGGCGGAGGCGGTGGTGGTCGCTTCAGGGCATCGATAGTGCGCTTCACTTTCACCGGATCTAGCTTCTCCTTCGGAGGTGGAGTTTTCTTTGCAAAATGGTCCCTCACTTGGGCACGACATATGTCCTCGTTTTCCTGCTCGGTCCTCTCATATGGTAACTTTTCCATAGGCTTGAGAGATGGACCGTATCTGAATTGCCTCCCGCCTCTGCTTGTACTGCTAGTCGCCGGAGCGGCGGCGTCTCTCTTCCGTCGTTGCTGACGAGGCGGAGTGCTCCGACGCGCCGAAGTAGGCGAAGGAGGAGGCGGAGTGTCCTCACGCGTCGGAGGAGCCGGAGAAGGAGGCGGAGTGCCCTGACTCGCCGGAGGAGGAGGAGGAGGCGGAGGCGTCCAGTTTGGAAGCTTGATGTACTCCTTCTGCCATAGACATGTACTCCTCACAGCACGAACCAGCTGATTCTCCCCTTCACCTGTAGAGTGGTAAAGCTCGAGCTCCTCAAATCCCTCCATTACTTCATCCACCATCACAACAGCATAGCCATGTGGAATCGGAAGGCAGTGAAAAGTTCCGTTGGGTTGAGGAGGTGCAACAGAGCCGAGAGCCGCCTTGAAAGTGAGGTTATGGCATTTCGTCATAAGCTCACAATTTTGAGCCTCCGTGATAGTATCCACGGGGTAGATAGGCTCCGTGAAGTCAGTCTGAACGGGCTTCGTGGAAGCCATGCTGCTTCTCCGCTGAGATGGCGGGGTAGCTTCTGGGGTAACTTCGTGCCGCTGAGATAGTTGGCCGGCAGCTCGCTGGCTCTCAGCTTCCTCTAGCTTTTGTAGTCTTGCACTCATCTTCTGCATGTCGCTCAGCTCCGCTTTCCTCTTTCTCTCCCGGTTTCTGTAACCGCCTGCGTCGGGAAACCCAAACTTCCACGGAACGAAGCCTGGTGTGCCTCGTGTTCATCCAGGGTGCTTAGCATTCCCTAGGGCCTCAGTCAGCTCGTCCTTCTCTCTGTCGGGAATGAACGTCCCTTCCTGCGCTGCGGTGATATACTTCTGAAGCTTCGTGACGGGTATTGCAAGTTGCTCTTCCGTCCAACGGCACTTCCCTGTTTCAGGGTCCAAAGTTCCCCCAACCTCGAAGAACCAAGTCCTTGAACGGTCTGGCCATTTCAATGTCTCTGGTTCGACCCCTTTAGCAATCAGGTCATTCTCAGCTTTGTCCCACAACGGCCGGGCTTTGAGGTAGCCACCTGACCCTGTGTGATGGTGATACTGCTTCTTTGCAGCGTTGTTCTTGTTTGTCTCTGACATTTTCTTACTCTTGTCTGATGTCTTGTAGGCCACAAATGCGGGCCAGTGATCTCTTATCTTCTCAAATCGGCCGATGAATTCTGGAGTCTCACCTTTGTCGACAAACTTTGATTTCAACTCCTTCTTCCACCTCCTGAATAGATCTGCCATCTTCTTAAGAGCACACGCCTTGACCAGTGGCTCTATAACGGGCTTATTCGGATCCTCCTCTGGCGGTAGGGTGAAATTTGCCTTCAGCAAGGTCCAAAGATCATCTTTCTGTCTATCGGTGACATAATCACCTTCAGGGGCGTCGTCCTTGGGCTTATTCCATTGCTTGATGCTGATCGGGATGTTGTCCCTAACAATAGCTCCGCACTGAGCAGAAAATGCGTCCTTGGTCCGCTTGGGTTCAATCGGTAGGCCATCGTCCGCGAGTGCTGTGATCGTGAACCTTTCATCCTTGCGCAACCTCTTCTTCGGGCCTCGTCTCGTTACCGAAGTTTGGCTCGATCCGGAGGGTTATAAAAGAAGAAAGAAGAGTTAATATATGTACATACCAAAACAATTAATGCATCAATTAGCTAGTCAGCACCTCCGCAGCCATCATGATCATGTCACCGGAGCCATCATGATCATGTCCTTCCTCCTCCATTGTTCCATCGGTGTCGTTGAGAAACGACAAGACAGCATCACCTCCGGCGAGGATTATCTCCCCCAACAACTGTTCTTGTTCCAAGTCTCTTTGATCCATAGTTTCTGCAAATATTACAACATGGCAATTAATATACAAACATGAATGTCCGACGTCCGGACCGCCTCTCTCATGAATGTCAAACAAGGGATTCTCTTAACCTTTAAGGGATTTAATTAACAAAATGGCGCCATTCTGGATGTGCAGAAAATGGTCCATATTTTTCCTGATCTCATCTACCCTTCTATATGTCACGTTGTCTAGTGTCAAAGGATTCAAGAAAACCAAGGCTTCATCATTAGCCGGAAGTAACAGGCGCATAATGGTACAAAGCTCTCCAAAATTGTTTTGGAACGGAGTCCCGGATAGGATAATTAATTAGCTTTTTGGTACGAAGTTCAGCAAGAGCCTTCCGAATATCGCTATTTGGAAGGCCTTTGCTGAAATTCGTACCAA
Organism: Elymus sibiricus; assembly: GCA_039707655.1. Taxonomy (NCBI): domain Eukaryota; kingdom Viridiplantae; phylum Streptophyta; class Magnoliopsida; order Poales; family Poaceae; genus Elymus; species Elymus sibiricus. The sequence continues at coordinate 443,731,652 of CM077671.1, forward strand.
AAAGTTACGACGTCCCCCCTCATGTCATGTCCGACGTCCCCCCTCATGTTGAAGTTATCGGGGAGGGGGTAGACGACAACGACGCTCACCCCTCATGTCCGACGTCCGACGTCCCCCCTCATGTCATGTCGGACGTCCCCCCTCATGTCATGTCGGACGTCCCCCCTCATGTCGAAGTTACCGGAGTTTTTTTCTAGGGGTTTGGCTGACCTCGAGAGTTTGTCAGGTAGGGGAGGGGGGGTAGGAGATCGACAACGTTTTTTTTCTAGGGTTTGCGTGGCCTCGAGAGTTGGTCGCCCGATATGTCCGACGTCCCCCCTCATGTCGAATTTACCGGAGTTTTCTTCTAGGGGTTTGGGTGGCCTCGAGAGTTTGTCGGGTAGGGGCGGGAGGGGGTAGGAGATCGAGGGCGACGGCGACATACATACATATAGCCACATACATACATGGAAAAAAAATGCTATGAACAAAAAAACATCATATATACATCCATCCATACATACATATAGCCACATACATATATACATTATATATGAACAAAAACATGCTATGAACAAAAAAACATCATATATACATCCATCCATACATACATATAGCCACATACATATATACATTATATATGAACAAAAACATTCATCATATAAAAAAAATCAACATATATATATATAAAAAATTGCACAGAGCAGGGGCGGCGGCGGCTCACAGCGGGGGCGGCCGGCGAAAGTGACGGCGACGGCGGGGGCGGCGAGGGCGCCGGCGACGGCGACGGCGGGGGCGGGGCAGGGGCGTGGGCTCGGGGGCGGGGCAGGGGCGTGGGCTCGGGGACGACGACGGCGACGACGGGGCAGGGGCGTGGGCTCGGGGGCGGGGCAGGGCCGCGGGCTCGGGGACGACGACGGCGACGGCGACGACGGGGCAGGGGCGTGGGCTCCGGGGCGGGGCAGGGCCACGGGCTCGGGGACGACGACGGCGACGGCGACGGCGACGACGGGGCAGGGGCGTGGGCTCCGGGGCGGGGCAGGGCCACGGGCTCGGGGACGACGACGGCGACGGCGACGGCGACGACGGGGCAGGGGCCTGGCGATGGCGACGGCGTGGGCGGTGGACGGCGTCGGGGCAGCCTGGCGGCGTCGAGGAGGTCGGCGTCGTCGGGCAAAGTGGCGATGAAAACTGTGAAATTTCACAAGTGCTGGTTATATACACTCAGCATTGGTCCCGGTTGGTGGCACCAACCGGGACCAATGACAACCTTTAGTCCCGGTTGGTGCCACCAACCGGGACCAAAGGTCTCTTTTCGTCAGCCCAAAGGGCGGGAAGCAGAGACCTTTGGTCCCGGTTGGTGGCACCAACCGGGACTAAAGGGTGGCATTGGTCCCGGTTGGTGCCACCAACCGGGACTAAAGGGTGGTGCTGCCCGGGGCCAAAAGTTTAGTCCCACCTCGCTAGCTGAGAGGGCTCGAGAGTGGTTTATAAGCACTGCTGCGCCAGCCCTCTCGAGCTCCTCTCAACAACAGGCTTACGGGCCTAATCGCACACACCTCTGCCTGTGGACCTTCTGGGCCTTCTGCGGGCCTGAATCCTGGCCCAACTAGATGGTTGGGTTTCTAGTCGTATTCAGGCCGTGGTGGCCCACTAGGCGGCATTTTTTTAATTTTTTTCTACTTTTTTTGTTTTCTTTTTTGCTTTATTTATTTTCTTTTGTTTCTACTTACAGTTTTACAGTGATTCTTTTTGCTTTTAGGTCACAAAAATTATAAACTTTCTGTTAGTGCCGTTAGTTTCCAAATTTGAATAGTTTAAATTTGAATTCTTTTAAATTGGTGTGAATCACTAGTTTGTGAATAACTTTACTATAAAAATAGATTTTTGAGTGATTCTTTTTCCTGCTATTTAATATTACTGTGTTTTATCATTATATTCAATTTGGTAATTTTTAGGTAATTTTAAATGTCTGTTTTATAAAAGCTTTTTAAAATTACCTAAAAATTACCAAATTGAATATAATGATAAAACAGATTTTGTTATTTTAGTTTGCTATTAAAGTTTCTAAAAAATTCTTTATGAAAATTCTTTTTGCTATTAATATTTTGAACAAAAAATACTTTGATAACTTTAGTTGCATAAATTTTATATAATTTTAGTTTCATAAATACTAGAGGTTTATAAAATATTTTTAGTTGATTCCTTTTGCTATTAGAGTTTTATAAAAGCTTTTTAGTTGATTCTTTTTGCTATTGAAGAATATTATAGTTTTATTTTAATTGATCATAACAGAATTTTTTAATTAATTATTTTTAGTTCATTATTTTTGCTATTAGAGTTTCATAAAGGTTTTCTAGTTCATTCTTTTTGCTATTAGTTCATTCTTTGAGCTAAATGACCCTGAAATTGAAAAGCACTTCAAATGAACTCTGAAAAGGTTGAAAGTTGGCATGGTATCATCATTACACCCACATAGCATGTTCTAAAAAGTTGAGAGGGTTACGGCAAAAACTGGATGCACTTCATGTACAAAATGGACAATCTCTTTCGAAGTATCAGGGTTTCAGATGAAAACTCATCTGTTACAAAGGGATTTCATTTTTTTGAACTTATTTGAACTCCAGATTTTTTGTGTGTTCAAAATGCACCATTCAAAGCCACATCATCAATTTTCAACCCTTTCTGACTTCATTTCCTATTTTTCATGCATTTACTGATTTTTTTAAGCTAAATGACCCTGAAATTGAAAAGCACTACAAATGAACTCTGAACAGGTTGAAAGTTGGCATGGTATCATCATTTCACCCACATAGCATGTGCTAAAAAGTTGAGAGGGTTACGGCAAAAACTGGATGCACTTCGTGTACAAAACGGACAATCTCTTTCGAAGTATCAGGGTTTCGGACGAAAACTCATCTGTTACAAAAGGCATTTAATTTCTTCACATGTAACTGCAATGATATAGTTGTGGAGAGAAAGTCTTCACTTTTTCTTCGCTTGTGTCCTTTGCTTATTGCGCCGTAACCATGGATAATCTTCATCGTTTAACAGGGTGCTTGGGTCAGCCTTGACTTTGAAGGGAGGAATTTCATGAAACTTTTCATAATCTTCAAACATGTCTGTCTTGCCCTCCAATCCCACGATGTCTCTTTTTCCTGAAAGAACTATGTGGCGCTTTGGCTCATCTTATGATGTATTCGCTTCCTTATCTTTTCTTTTTCTCGGTTCGGTAGACATGTCCTTCACATAGAAAACCTGCGCCACATCATTGGCTAGGACGAATGGTTCGTCTGTGTACCCAAGATTGTTGAGATCCACTGTTGTCATTCCGTACTGTGGGTCTACCTGTACCCCGCCTCCTGACAGATTGACCCATTTGCACTGAAACAAAGGGACCTTGAAATCATGTCCATAGTCAAGTTCCCATATGTCCACTATGTAACCATAATGTGTGTCCTTTCCCCTCTTGGTTGCTGCATCAAAGCGGACACCGCTGTTTTGGTTGGTGCTCTTTTGATCTTGGGCGATCGTGTAAAATGTATTCCCATTTATCTCGTACCCTTTGTAAGTCAATACAGTCGAAGATGGTCCCCTGGCCAACGAGTACAACTCATCAGAAACAGTGTTGTAACCCATGAGACGTGTTTGCAACCAACTGCCGAAAGTCCTGATGTGTTCATATGTAATCCAGTCGTCACACTGCTCCGGGTTTTTGGAGCGCAGAATATTCTTGTGTTCATCGACATACGGGGTCGCCAAGGTAGAATTCTGTAGAACTGTGTAGTGTGCTTGAGACCAAGAATGCCCGTCCCTACATATTATTGAGTCCGCTCCTAGCGTGCCTTTTCCAGTCAGTCTCCCCTCATACCGCGATTGAGGGAGACCAATCTTCTTAAGGTCAGGAATAAAGTCAACACAAAACCCAATGACATCCTCTGTTTGATGGCCCATGGAGATGCTTGCTTCTGGCCTAGCGCGGTTACGAACATATTTCTTTAAGACTCCCATGAACCTCTCAAAGGGGAACATATTGTGTAGAAATACAGGGCCCAGAACGACAATCTCGTCGACTAGATGAACTAGGACGTGCGTCATGATATTGAAGAAAGATGGTGGGAACACCAGCTCGAAACTAACAAGACATTGCACCAAATCACTCCTTAACCTTGACAGGATTTCTGGATCGATCACCTTCTGAGAGATTGCATTGAGGAATGCACATAGCTTCACAATGGCTAATCGAACGTTTTCCGGTAGAAGCCCCCTCAATGCAACCGGAAGCAGTTGCGTCATAATCACGTGGCAGTCATGAGACTTTAGGTTCTGGAACTTTTTCTCTGCCATATTTATTATTCCCTTTATATTCGACGAGAAGCCAGACGGGACCTTCATACTGAGCAGGCAATCAAAGAAGATTTCCTTCTCTTCTTTGGTAAGAGCGTAGCTGGCAGGACCTTCATACTGCTTTGGATGCATGCCGTCTTTTTCATGCACACGTTGCTGTTCCTCCCGTGCCTCCGGTGTATCTTTTGTCTTCCCATACACTCCCAAGAAGCCTAGCAGGTTCACGCAAAGATTCTTCGTCACGTGCATCACGTCGATTGCAGAGCGGACCTCTAGGTCTTTCCAATAGGGTAGGTCCCAAAATATAGATTTCTTCTTCCACATGGGTGCGCGTCCCGCATCGTCAGTCGGAACAGATAGTCCGCCAGGACCCTTTCCAAAGATTACTTGTAAATCATTGACCATATCAAGTATGTGATCACCAGTACGGAGGGCGGGCTTCTTCCGGTGATCTGCCTCACCTTTGAAATGCTTTCCTTTCTTTCGACATTGATGGTTGGTCGGAAGAAATCGACGATGCCCCAGGTACACATTCTTCCTGCATTTGTCCAAATATATACTGTCGGTGTCATCTAAACAGTGTGTGCATGCGTGGTATCCCTTGTTTGTCTGTCCTGAAAGGTTACTGAGAGCAGGCCAATCGTTGATGGTTACAAACAGCAACGCGTGTAGGTCAAATTCCTCCTGTTTGTGCTCATCCCACACACGTACACCTTCTCCATTCCACAGCTGTAAAAGTTATTCAACTAATGGCCTTAGGTACACATCAATGTCATTGCCGGGTTGCTTAGGGCCTTGGATGAGCACTGGCATCATAATGAACTTCCGCTTCATGCACAACCAAGGAGGAAGGTTATAGATACATAGAGTCACGGGCCAGGTGCTATGATTGCTGCTCTGCTCCCCAAAAGGATTAATGCCATCTGCACTTAAACCAAACCATACGTTCCTTGCGTCACCTACAAAGTCCCCCCACCTTCTCTCGATTTTTCTCCACTGCGACCCGTCAGCGGGTGCTCTCAACTTCCCGTCTTTCTTACGGTCTTCTTTGTGCCATCGCATCAACTTGGCATGCTCTTTGTTTCTGAACAGACGTTTCAGCCGTGGTATTATAGGAGCATACCACATCACCTTGGCAGGAACCCTCTTCCTGGGGCGCTCGCCCTCAACATCACCAGGGTCATCTCGTCTGATCTTATACCGCAATGCACCGCATACCGGGCATGCGTTCAAATCCTCGTACTCACCGCGGTAGAGGATGCAGTCATTAGGGCATGCATGTATCTTCTGCACCTCCAATCCTAGAGGGCATAGAACCTTCTTTGCTTCGTACGTACTGCCGGGCAATTCGTTATCCTTTGGAAGCTTCTTCTTCATTATTTTCAGCAGCGAACTAAATCCCTTGTCAGATACACCATTTTCTGCCTTCCATTGCAGCAATTCCAGTGTGGTACCAAGCTTTCTGTTGTCATCTTCGCAATTTGGGTACAACCCTTTTTTGTGATCCTCTAACATGCGATCGAACTTCAACTTCTCCCTTTCACTTTCGCATTCTCTCTGTGCATCAACAATGACCCGGCGAAGATCATCATCGGGCACATCGTCTGGTTCCTCTTGATCTTCAGCTTCCCCCATTGCAGCATCACCGTATTCAGGGGGCGGGTAGTTGTCATCATCCTCTTCTTCTTCGTTGTCTTCCATCATAACCCCTCTTTCTCCGTGCTTGGTCCAAACATTATAGTGTGGCATAAAACCCTTCTCAAGCAGGTGGAAGTGAAGGGGTTTAGAGTTGGAGAAAGCCTTCGTATTCTCACAGACAGTACATGGACAATGCATAAAACCATTCTGCTTGTTTGCCTCAGCCGCTTCGAGAAAATTATGCAGGCCCTTAATATACTCGGAGGTGCGTCGGTCACCGTACATCCATTGCCGGTTCATCTGCGTGCGTTATATAGTTCTTATTATTGAACAACATATAACTCTCTAGAGCATCTAATTAAAACACACAATTAAGAACTTTTTTCTTTTAGAAAGAAGATAAGAAGAAGAGGCTAACCACGGTGTTGCCGGCGCCGAGATGGGCGCGGGCGATCGACGGCGGTGAGGACGGGGACGGGACAGGACGGACCGCCAAACCTAGACAAATCTTGAGGAAAATGGAGCTTGGACAAGGAGCTTCGAGAGGAGAAAGCTTAAGTGTGGCTCGGGCATTTCATCGAACACCTCATGTGCATAGGAGGTGAGCTAGAGCACCACAAAAGCTCTCCCACGGCCGGGCAAAAAAACAGAGCAATGCATTGCTCTGCTCGCGGGCGGGGGCTATATATAGGCCAACCATTGGTCCCGGTTCCAGCTACAAACCGGGACCAATGGTTGTGGGCCAGGAGCGAGGCGCATTGGTCCCGGTTCGTGGCTGGAACCGGGACAAAAGGGGTCACCTTTAGTCCCGGTTCCAGCCACAAACCGGGACCAATGGTTGTGGGCCAGGAGCGAGGCGCATTGGTCCCGGTTCGTGTCTAGAACCGGGACAAAAGGGGTCCGACGAACCGGGACCAATGGCCCACGAGGCCCGGCCGGCGCCCTGGCCTCACGAACCGGGACCGATGCCCCCATGGGTCCCGGTTCATGAGTGAACCGGGACTAATGGGCTTCTCAGGGGTGGACCGATGCCCTGTTTTGTACTAGTGCATATTCGAGTTTATGCAACGTATACCACGGACGAACGACGATTCAAGCTGACTTCAAGCACTACATGACAGAGATTGTACATGTTGTAAATGAAATAGTGGTTATCACCTTTGAGCACCACAAACCTGCCCCAACAATTCTTAACATGGTCCTCATTTTTTCAGATTAAGGCTTGTGTTAGCAGTTATGAATTCTGAGCAATGGCTTGCTAGTGTATCCAAGAACAAAATCAGTGGCATGTAATTCCATCGAGTACCTAAATGATCTCATATATGCATCTAAGGCAGAGTCTCTAATATCATGCTGATGATTACATGGACGAACAAACATAATGTCTAAGTTTCAACAGACACAATACCTGTTTGGATATCTTGACAATTTACAAAAGCGAGATAACAGAGCACCACAATTTTAATATTTTACAAAAGCAGCAGAACATACCAAATTTTGATAGTCTGATGAGATGTCCTAATGTAGTAGTCCGACAATTTATGTTGTCTTTGTATGAATTTGAGGTTTGTTAATTAAAGTGTCCGGTTGTGCGAAGTGAAATTTGAGGTGTCCACGGGCGTTTGAGGGCCTAGATTTGTTGTCTGTGGCTATAGATGCCCTAAGGATGGATCCACACAAAAGTTGAATAAGCAGCAAACGTAAAGACGGTCGACCAGCCAGACTGTCCCTTAGCGCATCTTCAACGTTGACCTGTAAATGCCTCTGGTATATGTCCAGACGTGGTCCGCGGACATGATACCGAGGGATCCATCCAATGCTAATCACAAAGCATACGTTTGGAAGGAGAAAACGTAGGTGGGGATCATGTATGTGATAGGATATTTGTGGTTTAGTGTCCGGTTGTAAGGAGAGAGAAGAGTAGGGGACCATGTATGTGTGGCTGAGAGGAGAGAGAGAAGAAAGGGACTATGCATGTGATTGGTTAAATGCTTGTTCGGACTCTGGCAAAACCACCACATTTGTCCCTTGGATACCGTAATCCGTACGCCCGGACTGCTAAGCGGATATATAGAAGTCTTATAAAAGTGTACAGAGGTCATACTATGTATTTGTTAGCCTTTTATTATATGGCATGCGCATGATGGTAGACCTGATCATTGGTTGGGTCGGGTCGGGCTTTGCAAAGCCCGAAAAAAAAATCCCAAGCCCGAGCCCGGCCCGGCCCGAAGCACATGAGCAATAGTGTTTTTTAATTAACTTAATCTTATTCGGGATATTTTATTAATTTATTATACCTATATTTTAAATAAAAATATTTATACACACTTTTCGGGCTTTGTTTGGGCTTTTGGGTCGGGCTTCGGCCAGAAAATGGAGCCCGAACCCGGCCCGAATGTCGGGCTTCGGGTTCGGGCCTTCGCCCTTCGGGCCGGGTTGTCCATGAACAGGTGTAAGCTGGAGTACCCGGTCCTTTCCTTCTAGTCAATTGACTAAGTTTATTAAGTTAAAAATCATTGTATCCGCTCCTTGTTCGTCTCTCTCTATAATCACAGATGATTTCTGTGTAAGCTTGCAAGTACGATGGAGTATCGACTTTACTAGAAGTGTTGGGCGCGCTTTGCTGCGCCGTTGAATTTGTTGGAATTCTTAAATTTATTTACTCACTCCATATCAAAATATATGGTGTATTATTTTTTTGAAAAGTCAAACCATTTTAATTCTGATCAAGTTTGTAGAGAAATATATCAAAATTCATAATATCAAAAATCCATAATATCAAATCTGTGTTATTAGATTCATCGGGAAATGAATTTTCATATTTTTTTTGTTTAGTATTGTGGGTGCCGACATTTTTGGCTCATTTTTTTAGTATTCTGGGTGCCGATATTTTTGGCTCTGAACTTGGTCAAAATTAAAGAAATTTGACTTTTCAAAAAACTAATAATCCTTATATTTTGAAATTGATGGAGTATTTAGTTTGACCGGCGGGGAGACGATAGAGTATGTTTTATGTTTATTTATAATGCGGTTATTTTTTGTGGGCCTTTCGCGGTATGATTCCGTGTTATCCACTTATCCGGTAGTCAACGCATATTTATGTGGGGATATTTTTTCATCGTTGGTTGCGCGTACTATATTCGGGCTATAGTATCACATGGTGCCGCTTTTTTCGTGGTGATAGGAGTCAGCGAAGGGTTAATATGTTTTTATAGGCTAGTTGTTGCTGATTGATTTGAAAAATCGTTGGCCCGATCAAAATCGTAAAATAAATCCAAAATTGAATACCTCAATCGAATGAAAGAGTTTTGAAAATAATTAAATGAGAGAGCTCCTCGAGAAATTATTGATCCGGTCAAAATCAAGTGACCCAATTCTAAATTGAAGCATCAATTAATCGTGAAGATTTAAACATTAGGAAGCATAATGTACTGTATAAAAAATTAAATGAAAGATATTGTTGACCCGGTCAAAATTGGGTGACCAAATTCCAATTGGAGACCTCAATTGATTGTGAGGCCTCCAATTCTAGGAAGATTAGTCATATAGTACTCCCTCCGTTCCTAAATATAAGACCTTTTAGAGATTCTACTATGAACTACATACGGATGTATATAGTCATATTTTAGAATGTAGATTTACTCATTTTGCTCCGTATGTAGTCTATAGTGAAATCTCCAAAAGGTCTTATATTTAGGAACGGAGGGAGTATATAGTATATTGGCAGTGAAACGAAAAATAAAACCATTGACACGTAGCACATGTTCATGCGTTGGTCTTACAAAGATGCAACGACGATGGTAAATCACGTGCAAGTTCTCAAACGAAACGCGAGAGAGCTGCATGTTTTTTTTTTTTTTTGAGCGAGAGCTGCTACCATTTTTTTTTCTTTGAGGTTTTGGAGAGCTGTTTATTTTTTATATGGGTGAGGTGCGCTGCGGGACGGCCTGTGGGGCGGCGCTTGGCCCGGCCTGCTAATGCAAACAAGGCCCGCCCTCTCTCTGCTTTTTTACTTGCTTCGGCTTCGATTTCTCAAAAAAAAAAAAAAAAAAAAAAAAAAACTTGCTTCGGCTTCGTTACGGCGCGGCCCGCCGCGGAGTCCAGTCAAAGAAAAAAGTCCACGCCACCTCACTGCGGGGGACGCCGTCGCGCGGAGCCAGGACGGTCGCCGCCGGCCGCGACCATGGCCGACGGCAAGCGCGGCGTCGCGGAGACCTTCTCCAGCCTCCGGGAGCGCGGCAAGGTGCTCCTCCCCCCACCCCCCAGCCTTCGACCCGCGCGTTACATTCCTGGTTGTGCCGTCCGTGTGAGTGTGTATGGGTGGGGATGGGGTTCTGCGTCGGTGTAGCGAATTAGTATCGATGCTTTGGTTGTCGGTGCTGATTGTTTTTCGGAAGCTACTTTAACGGATTCAGGAAATCTGCTGTGTTGCCCTGCTGCTAATTCAGGTGCACAAGCCTGCGGGACAGCCTGAATCTATATTCCTCTTATCGATGTAGTACCTTCACAATGGTAGCCTTTCTTCATCTTTCTTACAAGAGGCCAATGCAAATTTGTGAGATTACGTTACATGTACTCGACGAAACAGGATGTCAGCTTTGCACATATTTAGGCTGTTCGGCTGACATTGGAATTTTTCAGACGGCATTCATCCCATTCATCACCGCCGGCGACCCTGATTTGGCGACCACGGCGAAGGCGCTGAGGATCCTCGACTCCTGCGGCTCAGACGTGATCGAGCTCGGTGTGCCCTACTCGGATCCGCTAGCTGATGGTCCGGTCATTCAGGTACATGTTCCGATTTTTCTTCATGCTTATCAGCTTTAGTACTTGTCATGGGCTACAAGTGTTTTTGGGTTCACAACCATTTCATTTTCAGGCTGCAGCGTCCCGTGCGCTTAAGAAAGGCACCACGCTCGGTTCTGTCTTGGCCATGCTCACGGAGGTTATACCGGAATTGTCGTGTCCCATAGTTCTCTTCACATACTACAACCCGATTCTAAGGAGTGGAGTGCGGAACTTCATGGCTAAGATTAAGCAAGCTGGTGTACATGGTATCTTTTCCTACTACTAATGTGCTGATTGTGATGTATCTATTTTGCATTTATGCTCTTGTTAGTAGTTGCTGTTGTTGATCTGCTTTTTTTTTCTTATGAGAAATTTGATTTGCTTGCTATGCTGCAGGTCTCGTCGTACCTGATCTTCCTTTGGAGGAGACAACATTGTTAAGGAGCGAGGCCACTATGCATAACATAGAGCTGGTGAGTCCTTACTCTCATCTTGTCATGTAATGTTCGTCTGAAAATTTTCTTGTATTTGTGTCATTGGCGCCCTACATTGATCATCTTTAGGTCCTAAAATAGATTCTCACTAGAGATTAGACCTATGCATTTTTAGCCAGTGCTATGTCGATGTTTATCGAATTATCTAGAACCTGAACAAAGGCTGGTCCATGGAATGAGAAGTAAGACCAGGTCAAAAGACCCTCCTGGTGAGGCGATTTTGACCAGGCCACATTCAGAAATTCAGCAAAATCTGGTTGCAGATCCTTCTAGTTAGAATATGGTACCCCTGATTGATGTGGATTTGGCCTGCTGCAGCCTAAAATTTGGGGGTAAACCAGATCAAGTGACCAGTTCAGCCCTGGGCAGGTTGATCAGGCTGCACTAGGTGGGCCAATAGGTGCTCAGGTTTACTTGATATCACCTGGATATACTTTTATCTTATATGTTGAACTGTATGGTCATGAAATATCCATGCATTGAAATGCTAAACATGACTGACCTGTTACCTACACTACCTGGTATCACAGAAGAAAAAAATTGTGTATATATCATGGACTTATAACTGAAAGAGTTTTCTTGAGTTTATTCATTTATTGATTTATATTTTCACTTGGCTGCAGGTGCTACTTACAACACCAACCACACCAACAGAGAGGATGAAGGAAATCACAAAAGCTTCAGAAGGATTCGTTTATCTTGTGAGTGTCAAGAAGACACCTACTATTTGCTCAAAGTTTGTCACTAGATTCAAACAACATTTCTTGCTTTTATTCCTTAGTTAGTAATAGTTCAAGTAGTGTGGAATATTTGTTAACTAGTCTATGTGTTTGCATATTAATAACACACCATATAATTTGTCATCTTGTGTTTATAACTTCCCTGGAATTTGAGCAGAAAAGTATTAAAGGAAGGCAACTGTAAGTTTGCAAACTGCAAGCAACATGAAGGGTCACTTTATCTGTTATGTTCACCTCCTGTTGTACATGAACCCTGATATTTTTTAAACACTCGATTTGGTATACGTTATGCAGGTGAGTGCTGTCGGAGTTACAGGTGCACGCTCAAATGTAAACTTACGCGTTGAGCATCTTCTTCAGGAGATCAAGCAGGTTTGCGAAACTATAACCCTCTTCTCATTGGTAATAGTAAACTGGAGCAAGCATATAGTTTTGTGTATAGAAATTTGCTCTAAAGAATGCTTGAAGTTAATATAGCAGCTTCTCTCCCTGAGTTTTCAGGTTACAGACAAACCTGTGGCTGTTGGCTTTGGCATATCAACTCCAGAGCATGCGAAGCAGGTGAATATAGGCTTGCACAACTTCCTTGTCAAGTCTTTGGTCTATCTTTTGTTGCAAGTTTCGACAGCTTTGCTGTTTGTAATACAGATCGCGGGCTGGGGAGCGGATGGTGTGATTATTGGCAGTGCGATTGTTAGACAATTGGGCGAAGCCGCTTCTCCGGAAGAAGGGCTGAGAAGAATAGAAGAGTATGCCAAGAGCATCAAGGCTGCTATTCCATGAGATGGGCAGTTCCATCATGGACAAGCCAATTAGTAGATCGTAAGCATGTCGTTTGTCATCTGGTAGTCTGCTCGATGGACCTGGAATCTGTAGTTTGTCTAGCATATTAGATTCCAGTGCTCAAAACAATTATATCTTTGTGTGTTAGAATCACAATATGAATTAACAAGGTAATCTGGAAATGGTACGAAGCTCGATCGTGAAATACTAATTGTTTCTCATTTCTCTTTTGAGGAAAAATATTGTGAGATGTAGTGTTCGTATGTGGAAATATGGAACGTTAGATTTTGGAAGGACTTATCCTGAGAAGAGCAACAGGATAAGTCCATGGTGCATTTATATGGCTCGCTTGAATTTTGCCATCTGAGTCCATCATTCTTCTCATTTTCTATGTGCTGAAAAGGACACTGCCTTCAGATTCTTCTTCTTGCCCTCTTAAGGAGGGATGCAGGGTATATCACGGTAGGCTACAGTCTGATCCCCACTGTACGTGTGCCGATAACTTCTTGTTTCAAGCTCGTATTTATTTCGTAGTCTTCCTTGAGAAATATGTGTTGTTTTAGTAAACGCGCAGTCAAACATTTTATGCGCCATTAGATTTTTTCAGGACAGATGCTTTGGTACAATATAGTTGCGGTGTTTTTACTGTATCCGAGCTGCATATTGGGGCTGTATACTTATCATGCAGCTGTAGAAATAAAAGGTTGAGTTTCTTTCTGGCTTGGTTGTCTGGACATGGTCACATGGAAGAACCAGTCCCTGGTATGTATGATGTCCTTGAGTATTATAATGTACCCACTTGTCAGCATTTCATATAAAATTACCTTGGTTTGTGGCACAATCGGAGGATGAGAGTAGCAAGGACAGAAACATCATTGACTTTTCAGACCTTTCCCTTTCCTGAACTGAACAGATACATATTAAATTTTATCTGTGGACCATTACATTAGAAAATATCCAGCTGTTGGATGATCATCGGTTGGTGTAGGTTCTCCAACCAAGGAATATCTACATGCATCCAAGCTTCCAAAAGAATAGTGTGGTCCAGTGTACTCTTGGCTATAGTAGTACTGAAACTTGACTTTTCTTCTCCAGTCTCCCCAGACCAACCGAGTACAATCATCTTTCTTCTCCCAATTCTGGCTGAAAGACAAGATCACATCCATCTGCAGCCATCTGCTCATTCACCATTTATCTTGCCTCAGGTTCTTAACTTCTCTTTCTTCACAATGTTTTCCCATTTCTACATAATTTCTTTCTCGTTAACTTATTTTCTTCTCTGAAATCGAATATATTGCGATTTGCAGGAATAATACCTCCTCTCGTAATGGGCGCTGAACTAACTGTTACGGGGTGGTTCTTGTCGCCAATCATACGGGAGATGCAGGACACCGCTTTGGCCTACATAAAGGGGCAATTCAGTTGGAAGAAAGATCAGGAGAAGGACCTTGAACGCCTTGACATCACCCTTACAGAAATCCTGGCCATCGTGGATGTCATCGAGAAGCGGGAGATCAAGGATGGGAACCAGAGGAGGCTGCTAAGCATACTTAAAGACGCCATTTACGGTGCTGTCGATGTGCTGGACGGCTTCCAGTACATGATCCTGAAGTCCAAGGTTGACAGCCAATCTGTGGTGAGTTGTGTCACCTCAACCTGTATTTACTTGGGTAAACGTTTGATCGGCGCCGACGAATTCCGGAGGAAGCTAGCAGATATTTGGGAGAAATTAGGCGTTGTCAAGACGACGGCAGATACCCTATTGAAGGTAGTTAATTTTGGCAATGCTACTGCAAAGTTATTGCCAGTAACACGGCTGCGTGTAACTTCCCCTTTGAAGGAAAATCACCATATATATGCCCGAAGAGATGAGCTTCATAAGCTGAGAGATATGTTGTTTGAGATAAGCGACAGTAATGCACCCGGTCCCAGCAATGCACCTGTACCCAGTGGCTCAAGCATTGATGTTATATCCATTATAGGTGTTGGTGGGGTTGGGAAGACTAGCCTTGCACGGCTGGCGTTCGGAGATGAACAAATACGCATGAACTTCGGTCTCAGGATGTGGGTTTCTGTATCTGATACTTATGATGAGATTAGGTTGACAAGGGACATTTTGGAGTCTTTAACTGATGCAAATTATCACACTGTTGCTGAATTTGATGAATTGCAGAATGCTCTTCGTGGAAAGATAGCTGGAAAGAAATTTCTCCTCATACTAGACGATGTTTGGTATGATGAGGACAAAACAGAATGGGAGAATGAATTAGTATGGAGCAAAGTCTTCTCTTCTTTAAATACCGGACAGGAAGGGTCGAAGATTTTGGTGACAGCTCGAGCTGACAAAGCTTGCAGTATCCTACATGCTAGGACACCCCCTTTACGTTTGGGAGGATTGGACAGAGATGATTACTGGTTGCTATTCAGAAACCATGCTTTTGGTGAGAAATATCCAGGGCAATTTCCAGAACTCAAGGAAGTAGGAATACAAATTTGTCGCAGATTGAATGGTTTGCCTCTAGCAGCAAAGATAATCGGTCGCCTGTTGAATGCTGATTTGGATGTCAGCCACTGGAAGAAAGTTCTGGAGAGTGATATATCTGATGATGTTATGAAGGTTCTCAGGTTGAGCTACCAGCACTTACCTGTCCAATTGAAGTTATGCTTTAGCTTTTGCAGCCTTTTCCCGAAGGACTGGCGTTTTGATCCTCAAAGGCTCACTGAAATGTGGATTGTGTTAGATGTGTATAGTCCCTTTTCTGTCACATGTATATGTACTGGCCTTTGGCCCCTGTGAATGTTAGTTGCTCATTCCTAACATGGTATCAGATGCTTAGGTTTCTCTCCCGCTCCCGCACGCTCGCAGCTCCGTGCACCTCTCGTCGCCGTCCGGCCGACCGCCTCCTCCTCGTCCGGCAGCCGCCGCCACCGCCGCCTGCTTCCCCCGGCCGCCGCTGCCGCTGCTCGCCCTCGCCCGACCGCCGCACCTGCCCCTCCGGCTGCTGCTGCCTCGCCCCCGCCTCCTCATCGTTCGTCAGCCGCCGCTGTCGCCGCCTGCTCCGCCGGGCCGCCGCTGCCGCTGCTCGCCCTCGGCCGGCCGCTGCGCCTGCCCATCCGGCTGCTGCTGCCCCCTCCTCGTCCGGCAGCAGCCGCCGCGGCCCGCCCCGACCGGCCGACGCCGCCCGCCTTGACCGGCCGCCGCCGCTGCCCTCGACCGGCCACGCCGCCGCCCTCGACCGGCCGCCGCCGCCCCCGGCTGCTGCGTGGCCTTGCCCGCCTCGACCCGCCGCCGCCGCCCCCGACGCTGCCCTGCCTCGCCCGCTCGGCTGCTGCGTGCGGGCTGCCTCCCGCCAGCGCCCGATCCAGATCGGGTACTGTTACAGTTGACCAAAAAAAAAACAGAGAGTTCCTCATGTCCTCTTCGGGCTACGTTGTTGTTCCTCGGTGCTCGGTGATCTTCGATGGCACCAACTATGCTGAGTTTGCGGGCTTCATGCGGATCCACATGCGCGGCCTTCTCCTATGGGGCGTTCTCTCTGGCGAGGTCCCCTGTCCGCCCTGCCATGTCGCTCCCGTGGCTCCTACACCACCGGTGCCGCCTGTTCTTGCTGCTGGTGCTTCCCAGGCTGATCGGGATGCAGCCAAGGCTCTCGATGATGCTGCGGTGGATGCTTATGATCAGCAGGTATCAGCCTATTCCGATGCTCTTTCTCTCTACCGGGATGGTCTGTCTGCTTACACTCAGTGGTGCAATGATGATGCTCGAGCTGCTGCTGTTCTCACTGCGAGTGTCCTCCCTCAGTTTGCTTCGGAGTTCATGAGCCTCGGTACTGTTGCAGCGATGTGGTCTTACCTCTATCAGCGCTATCAGCCCTCTGGTGATGCACTCTACTTATCTGTGGTGCGTCAGGAACACGCTCTTCAGCGGGGTGACTCTTCTGTTGATGAGTTCTACACACAGAGTTCTGCCATCTGGCGCCAGCTTGACTCTCTTCGGACAGTTGTTTGTGGAACTTGCCGTTGCTGCCAGACTATGAGGTCCGACTTGGAGTTTCAGCGTGTCCATGAGTTCTTATCTCGCCTCCGTTCCGAGTTTGAGCCTCGACGCGCTCACTTGCTTGCTCGTGGTCGTGTTCCTATCTCGAAGGTGCTTGCTGAGCTTCGTGCTGAGGAGACCCGCCTCCGTTCTGCTGGGTTGCTTGCGGTTCCCTCTGTGTTGGCTGCTCGAGCTCCTGTGTCGTCTGCTCGTCTCACCGCTCCACCGCTTCTGCCCACACCTTCAGGGGGGGTGGGTCGCCCTCCTTATGCTGAGAAGGGCCGGTCGCGCCGTGACACTTTCTGTGGCTACTGCTCCAGGCAAGGTCACCCAGAGTCTGATTGCCGCCAGAAACAGCGAGACCAGAGGCGTTCTTCTTCCAGTGGGACTCATGTGTCTCCCTCGACTCCGTCACTCACTGACCAGGACATTGTACGCCTCAAGCGTCTACTTGCTTCCTCCGGCTCCTCGTCGACTGGTTCCGCTGCTGCTGTGACTGCATCCACTTCTCCAGCACCGTCTGCATCTACACAGTCAGGTACATCTACGTGGGTTCTGGATTCTGGAGCCTCCTTTCATATGTCTTCTGATTCTTCCGCGCTGTCTTCTCTCCGACCTCTTGATTCGCCTGTTAATGTTCTTACTGCCGATGGCACACCTCTTCCTGTTGCTAGTCGTGGTATTCTTTCCACTCCATCTTTTTCTGTTCCTAGTGTTTCGCATGTTCCTCGCCTTACCATGAATCTTTTTTCCGCTGCCCAACTTACTGATGCTGGTTGTCATGTCATTCTTGATACCGACTCTTGCTCCATTCAGGATCGTCGCACCAAGGCTTTGGTTGGTGCTGGCCCCCGGCGCTGTGAGTCAGAGGGCCTTTGGGAGGTTGACTGGCTTTGTGTTCCTTCCGCTGCCACCACTTCTGCCAGCTCTCATGCTCTTGCTGCCTCTTCGTCTGCGTCCTTCCAGCAGTGGCATCATCGCCTTGGTCACATCTGTGGCTCTCGCTTGTCTTCTTTAGTTCGTCAGGGCCTCTTAGGGTCTGTATCTGGAGATGTTTCCTTACATTGTAATGGTTGCAGACTTGGCAAACAGACCAAGTTACCTTATCCTACCAGTGAGTCCGTATCTCAGCATCCTTTTGACTTAGTTCATTCTGATGTCTGGGGTCCTGCTCCCTTTGATTCGAAAGGTGGTCATCGCTACTATGTTTTGTTTATTGATGATTTCTCTCGCTACACTTGGCTCTATTCATGAAATCTCGTAGCGAGGTTCTCTCTATATACAAACGATTTGCTGCCATGGTTCACACTCAGTTTTCCACGCCCATTCGTACTTTTCGTGCTGACTCCGCTGGAGAGTATATCTCCCAGCTGTTGCGTGGTTTTCTCGCGGAACAGGGTACTCTTGCCCAGTTCTCATGTCCTGGTGCTCATGCTCAGAATGGCGTTGCCGAACGTAAGCATCGTCATCTGCTTGAGACGGCTCGTGCGCTGATGATTGCCGCTTCTCTTCCACCCCACTTTTGGGCTGAGGCTGTTTCTGCATCCACCTATCTCATCAACATTCAGCCATCGACTGCTCTGCAGGGTGGTATTCCTATGGAGTCTCTCACTGGTCGATCTCCTGACTACTCAGCTCTTCGTATGTTTGGATGTGTGTGCTATGTCCTTCTTGCCCCGCGAGAACGCACCAAACTGACTGCTCAGTCGGTTGAGTGTGTTTTCCTTGGCTACAATGATGAGCACAAGGGCTATCGCTGTTGGGACCCTGTTGGTCGTCGCTTGCGCATCTCGCGTGATGTGACCTTTGATGAGTCTCGCTCTTACTACCCCCGCCCTTCCTCCTCGAGTTTCTCTGTGGACGATATTTCTTTCCTTCTCCTTCCTGATACATCCTCTGTGCCTCAGGTCTCTCCCCTTCCTCCGACCCGTCTCACTCTTCCTCACATGCCACCGACACCACAATCCCCTCCATCCTTCTCTCCACCATCCTCTCCGGTCCGTCGGCCTCTCTCTCCTTTTCCTCTCCACTACACTCGCCGCCCTCGTGTTGAGGATGATTCTCCTGACACATCTTCCACTTCCGATGTTCCTCCTTCCACGCCTCCACCAGTTCATAATCTCCGTGCTCGACCTCGACCCCCTCTTGATCACTATTCTCCTACCAAGTACGGCCTCTCTATTGTTGCTGAGCCGACTTCCTATCGGGCTGCCCTGACTCACCCTGAATGGCAGCTTGCGATGGCCCAGGAGATTGCTGCCCTTGAGCGTTCTGGCACGTGGGATCTGGTTTCCCTTCCTTCTGGTGTTCGTCCCATCACATGCAAGTGGGTCTATAAGATTAAGACTCGCTCTGATGGTTCTCTTGAGCGCTACAAAGCTCGTCTTGTGGCTCGTGGTTTTCAGCAGGAACAGGGACGCGATTATGATGAGACATTCGCTCCTGTGGCCCACATGACCACTGTCCGCACTCTCCTTGCTGTAGCTTCTGTTCGTCATTGGTCTGTGTCTCAGCTTGACGTTCAGAACGCCTTTCTTAATGGTGAGTTGCGTGAGGAGGTTTATATGCAGCCACCCCCAGGGTACTCTGTTCCTGATGGTATGGTCTGCCGACTTCGCCGCTCTCTCTATGGTCTTAAACAGGCCCCTCGTGCCTGGTTCGAGCGGTTCGCCTCTGTCGTGACTGCCGCGGGCTTCTCGCCCAGTGATCATGATCCCGCTTTGTTTATTCACACATCTCCTCGTGGTCGGACTCTTCTCCTTCTATATGTTGATGACATGATCATCACTGGCGACGACTCTGACTACATTGCCTTTGTTAAGGCCCGTCTTCGCGACCAGTTTCTGATGTCTGATCTTGGTCCTCTTCGCTATTTTCTTGGGATTGAGGTTTCCTCGACCTCTGATGGCTTCTTCATCTCCCAGGAAAAATATATTCAGGATCTTCTTGCTCGAGCCGCTCTTGGTGATGAGCGCACTGTTGTGACTCCTATGGAGCTCAACGTTCAGCTTCGTGGGTCTGATGGTGATCCTCTTCCTAATCCCACTCGCTATCGCCACCTCGTTGGGAGCTTAGTCTATCTTGCTGTTACTCGTCCTGACATATCCTATCCTGTTCACATTCTCAGTCAGTTCGTTTCAGCCCCCACCTCTGTCCATTATAGTCACCTCCTCCGTGTTCTACGATATCTTCGTGGCACGATCTCTCATCGCCTTTTCTTTCCCCGCTCCAGCTCTCTCCAGCTCCAGGCCTACTCTGATGCTACGTGGGCTAGTGATCCTTCTGATCGACGCTCGATGTCTGCTTACTGTGTCTTTCTTGGTGGCTCTCTCATTGCCTGGAAGACAAAGAAACATACTGCAGTTTCTCGCTCGAGTACAGAGGCTGAGCTGCGGGCAATGGCTATGTTGACGGCTGAGGTGATCTGGTTACGATGGTTACTTCAGGACTTTGGTGTGTCTGCTACTACATCGACTCCCTTATTGTCAGACAGTACAGGCGCTATCAGTATCGCGCGTGACCCGGTGAAGCATGAGCTCACCAAGCACATCGGTGTGGATGCATCCTTTGTGCGTGCTGCTGTGCAGGATGAGGTTCTCGCTCTTCACTATGTGCCCTCTGAGTTACAGCTCGCGGACTTCTTCACGAAGGCACAGACTCGAGCGCAGCATGGGTTTTTTCTCTCCAAACTCAGTGTTGTTGACCCACCATGAGTTTGAGGGGGGGTGTTAGATGTGTATAGTCCCTTTTCTGTCACATGTATATGTACTGGCCTTTGGCCCCTGTGAATGTTAGTTGCTCATTCCTAACAGATTGCACAGGGTTTTGTGCAGAGGGAGGATTCATATGACACTGATTCAAATATTGAGGATGTGGCAACGGGCTACTTCAATGAACTTGTGCAAAGATCATTCTTTGAGCGGTTATTGTTGGACCTCCCAACAGAGTATGTCATGCATGATTTGATCAATGACTTGGCTCGGAATGTCTCGAAGGATGAGTATGTCAGGGTTGAAAATGATAAACAAAAGGAGATCCCACCAAACATTCGTCATCTATCAATATCAGCAAATTTGTTAGGCAGCATGAAGAAAACAGAGTTGAGAAATTTGCGCACCTTGATTGTTTGGAAGAAAACATGGTCTTGCTTAAAATTGTCCCTTCCAGATGATGTATTCAAGAAGTCCAAAAGCATCCGCGTGCTGGATTTGAGCGGTTGTTGCCTGGATAGGCTGCCGACATCAGTGGAATTTCTTAAACATCTGCGTTATTTTGCTTTTCGGGTTCCTGAGAGGCCATGGCAAACATCACTGATTCGGCTTTACCACCTGGAGATCTTGGTCACAAGAGGACACTCCTGCCGGGAAAGTGAATGCACTAACATTCCTGCAAACATGAAGAGGAACCTGCTCAAATTAAGAAAAGCTTTCCTTCTCAATATTGGCGGCGCCACAATATCTGGTTTCGGAGGACAAACTCTTCTCCGTGGCCACGGGGAGTTCCATGTCAGGAAGGAGAGTGGCTACAGACTAGGTGAGATGAAGGAGATGAAAAATATTAGTGGACAGTTAAAAATTAGATCTCTCGAAAATGTCAAACATCAGCAAGAGGCAGTTAATGCCTGCCTAGATTGCAAAGAGCATATCAAATATTTGGTACTCGAGTGGAGCATCCATGCAAGGGCTTTAACTTCTGATGCTGATAATGATGTGCTCAATGCCCTTAGACCTCACCCTAATCTTGAACGGCTGAAGATCATTGGATATGGAGGAACGAGGTCACCCAGTTGGTTTGAGACAAATTGGCTGACTGCATTGAGTTCTTTAGCTCTTGAGAACTGCATGGGTTGGGTACAGTTACCCCCTTTTGGTCAGCTTCCTCTGCTCAAGTATCTTGAGCTAAGAGGCATGCATGCTGTCAGGGAGATAGGTCAAGAATTATATGGGAATGGTGACATAAAGGGCTTTCCAATTTTGAAAGACATGATATTTGATGGCATGCTCAACTGGGATGGCTGGTCTGGAATCGAAGATGGTTCTTTGTTTCCATGTCTTGAAAGACTAGTCGTATCACGGTGTCCAAAGATTCGAGAAATACCAACCTTTAGTGCAACACCAAGAGTTGAAGTCGAAATATCACCTGATTCCCCGCCAGCTTCTTGTTTAATCGAGTCACTAATTGCAACCGCATCACGGTTGATCTTTCTAGGTAGCTCCTACGGCTTCTTGAGTGACCTAACCACCGAGCAACTAAATCATATTGCTGAGTTGAACCTGCAGAACTGTACAGATCCAATGCCAGCTGGTGGATTTCACAGACTTAGCTCCCTTCAGGTGTTCAGGATCAGCAACTGCTCAACGTTACTGTCATCTGCTAGTACAGAAGCAGTTGGGGACCAGGACAAATACCTACTTCCTCCATCTCTTTGCCATATTGAAATAGCTCAAAGCAATGTTCATTGCAGCTTATTACCAAGGTATTTGCAAGGCCTAACTCGCCTCTCGACGTTGGTGCTCAATAGCTGCCATTTGATGACCTCATTGTCATTTTCTTCTGAATCCCCCCACCTCGTTGCTCTGGAAAGTATAACCATTAAAGATTGCAATGAGCTAGCTTCGTTGGATGGATTTAGAAATCTTAGTGCTCTCCGGAAGTTAGTTGTGGCAGATTGTTACAGTTTCCGCTCCTTGCCAGCTGACTTGAATATAGTGGGATCTCTTGAGAAATTGGTCATATGTGGGTGCCCAATGATGAGGTTTCTCCCTGAAGATGGCCTGCCAGCTTCTGTGCAGACTATCTTGCTATCAAAGTGTCATCCAGAGCTCGATGCCCAGCTACAAAGGAAAGAAGGAGCTGAATGGAACAAGATTGTTCATATCCCCGAGAAGAAATTAGAGGTATATACTGCTCTCATTCACTTATATTGGATTCTGACGCGGTGTGCCGTTCATCTTATTACAATTTCCACGTCCTCTTTTATTTGCATACTTCTACTTGTACTTTGGTGGAGTGTGTGCCAGTAATTGACAAAGTTAAATTGCTTTTCTCATTGCTAGTTTCCAACAAAGTTCAATTAGTACAATGATACGTGCTTTTACTTATATATTTTTCAACTGTCGCTTTTACTTATATTTTGTCATCTGGTCAGATAGAGCTGATTGATCTGCTGACTATATTTCCGGGCAAGTCTTCCTGAAGATGTTATTATAATCTCTAACTAAAAAGGTATGTTTTCCTGAGCCAGCATGATACCTTTGGGTTTAGTCGAACCAGATACCACTTCTAGTGTTCTACATATGTAAAGCTTTTGCTCTGTTCCAGGATTGCAAACTCTTGAATGGATATTGCCTATGCAGTTTACCAGCGGCAACTCTACAAGGGGAAAGACAACCTTTCTGAATGTTCCATGTGTTCAGATTTTCATCTCCTTTTTTTGTGGGAACAACCTTTCTGAACCAGGTACGTGTTTTTTGCTTTCTCTTGCGAGGAAAAAAGACTCTGAAATGTCATGTTCTTGTGCGGACTGAAACTTGGAATATTGCAATTTGGAAGGACCTACACCCGGGAGCAGCCACACCTTTCTCCTCCCAAAGAGGCGAATCGACCTCTCTGTTAAGGGCATTGTTAGTTGCTTGTTAATTAAGTTACTTAGCATTTACTTGCTTGTTAATTAAGCAATGTGTGGCTCATTGTTTAAGCCATCGTGCACTTTCATCCAGGTATGTATATTATATACCCAAATTCACCGGCAAAGAAGATAATGGATTCGTTCATTACCTCTCTTGCCCTTCACTTTTTGCCTCTGGTACTTTTACCCGTATCTTGTTCCGGAACTGAATTATACACGCTCGTGAAAGGTTTTTCACCACGTGTGTTAATTTCACGTGAAATGCTATGTTTATGTTTGTGGTGATCCAGTTGAAAATAGTCAAACTCAGGTGTCAAAGCCATTCTTCTCTTCCCTTTTATTCTCTTATCTCAGTTGAACGCGGGCAAGGAGATGAAGATGGCAGAGCGCGTGGACGATGCGTATTTGCAAAGGCAATTGACTTTTGCCGTGGCTATCTAGTTTGGTTATTTAATCACAGCTCATCCAAATCTACTCGTAGCTGTTGGGATGTAGGAGTAGTTGCTTTGCTGCCTTGTTCAATTGCGACACTGCTCCCTCAAATTCAGATAAGTTTCACCTCTTCCATGTTGACCGCACAACCAAAGCCAGCAAGAAACTCAACCTCTTAAATCCCCAATACTGTCGTACTATCATCGATGCATATGTTCCGTACAATGGGGGATCACACACGTACTCTAGCCCAACCTGCATCCCTTCCTGAAGAGGGCATGCAAGAGCAATGATCCGAGGACAGCGTTATTTCCATCCATAGAAAACGAGACGAATGATGGACTCATATGGCAAAGTTCAAGCCAGCCATATAAATGCACCGCCGACTTATGACGTAGGAGAAAGGTGTGGCTGCTCCCGGGTGTAGGTGCATCCGCATGAACAGTACACTTGAAAAAAAAATTGAAAAAAAAATCGAAAAAATCTGAAATTTTGGGACATCAAACTAGATCAAAAATCCAGGAGCGTCTTTATCAACAGAAATAAATAACGAATGGCCTTTGCCTTTTTGGTTTGGATGAGAGCTGGAACAAAGGATATCCAATGAACACCAAAAGGCGGGAGCATTCAAGAGCGAATCTGTGCTCACCATCATGCAACTTGTCACATCCATGTTCCCGCGAAAAAAAAAACTTGTCACATCCATGGTGATGCAAAACGGGGATAAGCATGGATCACGTTGCAGTCCACCGTGTCATATCACCGAGCCACAGGTTGTCGCAATTCCCGTACAGGAGCATATGCTGAAAATTAAACTAATTAAACTAGAGGCCCAGATTTCATCCTGTTTCGGGACACTAGAAAACAGGCTTACTAAATCTCAGTCGATGTATCCGTGAGATCTTACAATAAGATCCATGTAAAAAACAATTTTTTTTCTTTCTTGCATATTATGTCACTTAACTAAGACTTAGTTAAATCTCGGTTGACAGAGACCTAGCCACACCTACTAGAAAATGTTCTTTTGTTTTTTCTGTGGCGTGGGTCTGATGGGTGGGTCTACGTCATTGTACCTGTCCGTCTCTCTAAAAATTTGAAGTATGTTTTCTGGTTTACCTTTTCAAAGAGTGGTGCAACTTTTCTTGTTTTTATTCTGATATACTACAAGAGACAGACAAGCATAAGTTTACACACATGGCCCGGAAAGACAGCGCAAGTTGCGACGGCTGTTAGTCTTGAAAATACAAATTACTCATAAAAATATTTTGGAAAAAAACTCAGAAATACATAATAGGGCACGTATTTGTATAGTAATTTAGGCCAGCACAGAGTCTTGTGGCAGTGAATCCTGGACGTGGCACAGAATCATGGAGAAGAAGTGTCGTCCCCCTCGGCATCTCCTCCTTAGGGCATCTCCAATGGTTGTAAGATAGTTGTTGGTAGTTTTTGCCACATAGGATTTCACTAGTAGAAAACAGGCCATTAGTCCCGGTTGGGAAGGACCTTTAGTCCCGGTTCCCCAACCGGGACTAATGTATAGGGACTAAAGGGTCCAAGCCTTTAGTCCCGGTTGGCTACGAACCGGGACTAAACCCCTGCCACGTGGTCGGCAGCGGGCCGGGACTAAAGATTTAGGGGCTTTGGGGTTTATGGGTTTAGGTTTTATTGTTTATTTTTCCTTTTCATTTTGTGTATTCCATTTAATTCCTTTTCATTTCAAACATATTTTACGCTACTACATACTATACACGTTATGCATATATAATAAAATTTCTCGTAGAACCAATCATATACAAAGAACTTTTCGTACGACCATGCATACACATATGTACAATTTGGTATATACAATTTGCAAATCATTACATGCAGGCATTAGGTGTAATGGTATTCTCCATCGGGAGATATGACCTGCTCAAGCAAAAAACCCGTAATTTCCTCTTGAATTGCTCATATGCGGTCCTTTGGTAGGAGCTTATCCCGCATCTCGTGCATCTTTAAAGAAGGAGATCAATATGAACATGTTAGTTGTCTGTATATATATTACATCATGATAAAAAAATGTGAATGGTGTTTACGTACCCAAAGATCTCTTGTAGTTTTGATCTTTTCGGTCATAAAGCGAATGTTCTCGCAAACGTAATATGCACATAAATTAGCCCCTTGTTTCTGCCTCATGCACTTTACGAGAATATAATTCAATCAGATATTAATCAAGCATGATAATGGTATTGAAATATACTTAAAGAGATGCGCGGACGTAGCTAGTACTACTTAAATACCTTGGACTTTCGCCATTTCAGCTCCTCTTTCCATTCACCTCTAACATCTTTGGTGAACTTTTTCCAAACCCTGCCCGGCAAAGAAAATGAATTAAGGAGTTACTAATTACTTGATATCAGGAAACGAACTAAAGAGGCCGACATAGTGCGTAAATGATTGAAATTACCTGTCGAGCATCGAATGCAGGCTTCTGTATTCTTCAGGGTTTTTACTTAGTGAGTCCAGTACTTCAACAGTTCCATCGTCAATTCTAATGATTAGCAGGATCCAGTGGAAGCTGCGAACACGATTTGTATAAGCGGGCATGCATAACTCATCAACTACACTTAACATCGAGTATATATATAAGCAAAAAGAGAATTTGTAGTACAAAACAGTAACACTCACTTGAAGTTGTAAGGTAAAAGTATTTCTGGTTTGGTATTTAGGGCCTTCAAAAACCTTAGCAACATTTTCTCCGTGTCTTTAGAGTAAGTAGTTAACACCTTTTCATTAACGGTATTTGGGTCAATGAACCCAATGCCATAGACTCCATCTCTTTTCAATTCAAAAATCTTCATTCTGCATAATACCACACAAAAGAATATAGTGAGAATAATTACAGGCAATGAACGAGCTGAGCTAGAGACTTAATTATATTACAGAAAGAAATCACTTACAGACAGTAGCAACTGACGATAGATTTGTCGAGTGCTTTTTGATTGAATAACTAAAACAATTCTTCATTTTCAATCCACAAATCATTTTCATGGATGTAATGCTCTCACTCCACTTTCACCATGAGGCTCTGTCGCCCGCTCTTTACTTCTCTCATGTACCAGTCATGCAAGTTGTGCATTTGCGTTGATAGAAGCTTCTCCTCTTCAGGACTCACGAGAGGGTTCCCGGGGACATATTTCCATGCTAGTTCCTTCGGATCCTCCGGTGGGAATTCCTCGATCTCTAGGAGTTGTTCAACAGTGATACCGATCTCTCTAGCCCTCTCTCTATTAGCGTCGGTTATTACCACTTTATCGGTACTCACCTTGAGCGGTATGATCGATTGCACTACCTGTTCTCCGAGCTGGGGAACAGTTTTCCCGCATTTACTACTACCGCTCGACTTCTGTTTTTTTGTTTATGATAGCACTTGCTAATAGAGCGTTCATAGTCTGATAGCGGCCTTTTCTCCACCGGTTTAGCTGCATTCAAAAAGTGTTATACGACTTCCTCAGGTATTTTCTCCTTTGGCGGCGGGGGCGGTTTCGGTCCAAAATGGGCCTGCAATTCCTTAGCCACTTGTTCATCGATTTCCTCGTCAGTCTTCTCGTAAGCTAACTTCTTTTTGACAGGAGGCTCGGGTTTCTTCTTTTGTGCTCTCTTCCGCTTTGGAGACGTCGGAGATCGATATCGCGGACTCGCGCTAGGCTCCGTCTCGGATGGATTACGCTGACGCGGCGGAGATCGATATGGCGGGCTCGCCCTGCGCTCCGTCTCGAGGTGGGTTGGAGTCTGCTAACGCGGCGGACTTGGAGGAGGAGTCGGTGGCCTTGACACCGAGTTTGGAAACACGATGCATTCCTTTTTCCATAAAATGAGACAACGAATGGCTTCTCCCAGTGTCCGCTCCCCTTCACCTCCAAGGTAGTCAAGATCTAGTGATTCATATGCCGACACAACTTCATCCACCCCAACACGAGCATAGCCAGGTGGAATCAGATTGCCGTGGAAGGTTGCTTCAGGTCCACTCGGTAAAGCAAAGCTGTCCGCCACCTTCATGGATATGTTCTTCAGTTTCACGTGTAGCTCACAAACTGTCGACTCTAGGATATCATCCACGGGGTAGCGAGGCAGCAGTGCATCATCGGCCAGGACCCCCGTGGAACCCACGATGCTTTTCGTCATAGATGATGGAATGGTACCATCCAATGCTGCATCTGGATGCTCCTGCTACTGAGACGCGCCTTGCTGGCTAAGTTTGTTGATTTGCTCCTGCTGCAGCATGTATTTGCGTTCCAAGTCCGCGTTCTTTGCTTCTAGCATTTGAATCCGATCTACTTCATGCTTCTTCTTTCTCTCACGGCTTCTGTAACTGTCGTTCCAATCCGCAAACCCCAGAAGCCACGGAACAAGGCCTTTGCCTCGTGTTCGTCCCGGGTGTTCAGGATTCTTGAGGGCGCGTGTAAGCTCGTCATTCTCTCTCTCTCGGGCTAGTACACACCCATTCGAGCTTCTTTTATTGCTTTAAGTAACTCGTCCGCGGCTTCTTTAAGACTTGCCTCTTTCAAGAACCTCCCCTGTCTTTGGGTCCAACTTTCCCCCATGTGCATAAAACCAAGTCCTGCACCTGTCGGGCCAAGTCTCTGTTTTCTGGAGTGACCCCTGCAGCCTTCATGTTTCTCTCGGATTCCTCCCACTTAGGCAACCCAGACTTGTAGCCACCTGGCCCCAGATGATGGTGCCACGTTTTTTTCTCGGCATTTATCTTGTTTACTCTCGACCGTTCCTTAGCTGCTTCTGATTCCTTGAACTGCACAAATCTGTCCCAGTCATCTTTTAACTTCAAATATTCTCCTTTGAATTATGGTGTCTTCTTTCCTCCTTTCAAGTAATTGGTCCATAATCTTTTCTTCCAAGTCTGGAATTGTGTGGCCATCTTCTTAAGAGCACACTTCTTGACTTTCTCCCGTTGGAGATCTGTGAGACCCTCTAGTAGGGTGAAATGTTTCATGAGCGCCACCCAAAGCAGATCTTTTTCTCTTTCGCTGACAAAAGGAACTCCGCGATCTTTTGGCTGATTCCATTCTTGAGCGGTGATCGGGATTTGGTCCCTAACGATAACTCCGCATTGACGTATAAATTTGTCTGCATTAATTTTAGGAGCAATCGGTTCGCCATCTGCTCTTATTTGATCGATGTTGTACTTTATGCCTTCTTTCAACTTTTTTGTCGGGCCACGTTTAACCCTTGTAGAAGATTTGCTCGATCCGGAGGGCTAAAAGAAGAAAGATTCGTTAATATATACAAATCAATCAATACTTCTGATGATCACCAGAGGGCAAATTAGTACCTCGCCGGACTTCTGAGGATGGAGAAAAATTTCTTGGCCATCATTGTCAGCTGGTTCCCCTTCGTCTCTTGGTTGTTCTTTCTCAATTCCCTCACCGGATGGGTTAAGGTATTGTGAGCCATCATCTACTTCTTCATTCTCTTCGTTTCCGGAGCGTATCATGTCGTACATGACATTCTCTTGATCACGGTCTCTGTCTCTACCGTCCATAGCTTACCTAATCCAGAACAAATATAATACAATTAGAATGCATTCAATAAGCAAAACCGGAGATATGCAAATCAATACAAGGCAATGCAACAATATGATCATATAATATCACTAATACATCATCGAATAGTTTCACTAATACATCTCGAATATTATTATATAATATCACTAATACATCATCGAATATTATCACTAATACATCTCGAATATTATTATATAATATCACTAATACAGATCTAGTTGACGTCTCGCGGCGCAGGCGGTGGACACCCAAAGAGAAGGAACTATGACAGGATCATAGCTCGGGTGAGATTCCTGAAGAACCTGCCAGGTATTGAAGAACCTAGCGTCCAACGCAGCCATGTAGCGTCGGACGTGCTCGTCCTCCTCCCTGACACGGCGACGTACCACCTCCGCAGGGGCCGGCTCCCTCTGCACCGACAGTGGTCCACGCGACCGCCACCAAAGAACCTCCGGGTCGACGACGGGACCCTCATTCCTCACCAAGCTGTGCGCCCCGGAAGGCAGCACCTCCCAGTGCCAGCCCGGCGGAGCCCAGTCCCGGACATGGCGCCTCTCAAGTAGGTTGTTTCCACCGAGTCGACGACGAGGATGTTGGCCGGGCATCGTCGACTCAACGGCTACGCTATGCAACTAAACATTTAAACATCTAAACATCATATATCTGCCTAATATAAAATAGCTAATGCCTAATAAAAAGTCTCATTTACTAAAACATATTAACATCTAAACCCTAAACATCTAAACATCATATATCACCGGCGATCGTCGCCTCCTCCTCACCGTCGATCGTCGCGGACTCCTCACCGACGATCGTCGGGGACTCCTCACCGACGATCGTCCGGGACTCCTCACCGACGATCGTCGGGGACTCCTCACCGGCGATCATCGGGGACTCTCCCTCACCGACGATCGTCGGGGACTCCTCGATATCGCGTCACCGACGACCGGCGATACTACATTATTTCCAACTAAAACAACTAAAACATAAAAAAACTAAACAACTAAAACAACTAAAACATAAAACAACTAAATTAACTAAAACAATATGAACACTTAATTAACTAAAACAACTAAAACATAAAAAAAACTGAACAACTAAAACATAAAATAAGTAAAACAACTAAATTAACTAAAACATTAAAAAAACTAAACAACTAAAACACTTAATCATCATCATCTATAGAAAAAATCTATCGATGCGGGGGAGCTCACCGGGGGGCTGACGAGGAGAGCGGCGCGACGGCGACGAGCGGCAGCCTGGCGGCGTCGGGGCAGGGCGATGGCGACGAGCGGCAGCCTGGCGACGAGCAGCGACAACGACGAGCGGCAGCCTGGCGGCGTCAGGGCGGGGCGACGGCGACGAGCGGCGACGGCGTCGGCGACGAGCGGCAGCCTGGCGGCGACGAGTAGCAGCCTGGCGGCATCGGGGCAGGGCGTCGGCGTCGGGGGAGAATGGGAGAGGTTGGGGAATTTTTCCAAGTGTGTGCTTATATATCCCAGGACCTTTAGTCCCGGTTGGTGGCTCCAACCGGGACTAAAGGTCTTTAGTCCTGGTTGGTGCTACCAACCGGGACTAAAGGACTACCCTTTAGTCCCGGTTGGTGCTACCAACCGAGATGAATGGCCCATCTTTTCGGCAGCCCAAATTCCGCGCAGGAAGGGACCTTTAGTCCCGGTTGGTAGCACCAACCGGGACTAAAGCTATATTTTCTCTTTTTTGTTTTGTTTTGTTTTTTTGTTCTGTTTTTAGATTTGGAATAACTGTTAGAATATTTATAGTTTTTTAATTAATCTTTTTTGCTTTAGGTCAAAACAATTACAAACTTTCTGTTAGTGCCAGTAGTTTTCAAATTTAAATAGTTTCAATTTGAATTCATTTGAAATTTGTGTGAATCACTAATTTGTGAATAACTTTAGTTTAAAAATATATTTTTGAGTGATTGTTTTTCCTGTTGTTTAATATTAGTATGTTTTATCATTATGTTAAACTTGGGAATTTTTAGGATAATTTAAATAGGTGTTTTAATCAAAACCAGATTCTGTTTAACTCTTTTAGTTTTATACCTTCATTTGTTTTAATCAAAATCACCCAAATGAACTCCAGAATTTTTGTGCATTCAATATGCACCATTCTAAGCCACATCTTCAAATTTCAACCCTTTCTAACTTCATTTGCTATTTTTCATGCATTTAATGATTTTTTTTGAGCTAAATGACCCTGAAATTAAAAAGCACTACAAATGAAATCTAAAAAGGTAGAAACTTGGCATGGTATCATCATTTCACCCACATAGCATGTGCTAAAAAGTTGAGAGGGTTACGGCAAAAACTGGATGCACTTCGTGTACAAACTGGACGATCTCCTTCGAAGTATGAGGGTTTCGGACGAAAACTCATCTGTTGCAAAGGCATTTCATTTTTTAACTTATTTCAACTCCATACTTTTTGTGCATTCAATATGCACCATTATAAGCCACATCTTCAAATTTCAACCATTTCTAACTTCATTTGCTATTTTTCATGCATTTAATGATTTGTTTTGAGCTAAATGACCCTAAAATTAAAAAAGCACTACAAATGAAATCTAAAAAGGTAGAAACTTGGCATGGTATCATCATTTCACCCACATAGCATGTGCTAAAAAGTTGAGAGGGTTCTGGCAAAAACTGGATGCACTTCGTGTACAAACTGGACGATCTCCTTCGAAGTATGAGGGTTTCGGACGAAAACTCATCTGTTACAAAGGCATTTCATTTTTTTTAACTTATTTCAACTCCAGACTTTTTGTGCATTCAATATGCACCATTCTAAGCCACATATTCAACTTTCAACCCTTTCTAACTTCATTTGCTATTTTTCATGCATTTAATGATTTTTTTGAGCTAAACGACCCTGAAATTATAAAAACACTACAAATGAACTCTGAAAAGGTTGAAACTTGGCATGGTATCATCATTTCACCCACATAGCATGTGCTAAAAAGTTGAGAGGGATACAACAAAAACTGGATACAATTCGTGTACAGACTGGACCATCTCGGCTACTCACTAGAGAAGAAAAGTGATGACGGTGAAGCCAATCACATCCCAGAGTGGGATCTTGGGGTATAAAGCTTTTTCTTCTCGTGTGTCCCTTGCTTATTGCGCCGTAACCATGGACAATCTTCATCATTTAACAGGATGCTTGGGTCAGTCTTCATTGGTCAGGATGCTTTGCTCATCGTATGATGTATCCGCTTTCTTATCTTTTCTTTTTCTTGGTTTGGTAGACATGTCCTTCACATAGAAAACCTGCGCCACATCATTGGCTAGGACGAATGGTTCCTCTGTGTACCCAAGATTGTTGAGATCCACTGTTGTCATTCCGTACTGCTGGTCTACCATTACCCCTCCTCCAGTCAGATTGACCCATTTGCACCGGAACAAAGGGACCTTCAAATCACTTCCATAGTCAAGTTCGCATATCTCCTCTATGTTACTATAATATGTGTCCTTTTCCCTATTGGTGTTTGCTGCATCGTCAAAGCGGACACCACTGTTTTGGTTGGTGCTCTTTTTATCTTGGGCGATCGTGTAAAATGTATTCCCATTTATCTCGTATCCTTGGAAAGTCAATATAGTCGAAGATGGTCTCTTGGCCAACAAGTACAGCTCATCTTCAACAATGTCGTCATTCATGAGATGTGTTTGCAACCAACCGCCGAAAGCCTCAATGTGTGTACGTTTAATCCAGGGGTCAGACTGCTCCGGGTTCTTGGAGCGTATAATATCCATGTGTTTCTCGATATACGGGGTCACCAAGGTAGAATTTTGTAGAACTGCGTAGTGTGCTTGCGCCCAAGAATGCTCGTCCCTACATATTATTGATTTTGGTCCAAGCGTGCCTTTTCCACGCAGTCTCCCCTCATGCCGCGATTGAGGAACACCAATCGACTTAAGGTCAGGAATAAAGTCAACACAAAACTCAATAACCTCCTCTGTTTCATGGCCCTTGGAGATGCTTCCTTCTGGCCTAGCACGGTTACGAACATATTTCTTTAAGACTCCCATGAACCTCTCAAAGGGGAACATATTGTGTAGAAATACAGGACCCAGAATGGCAATCTCTTCGACTAGGTGAACTAGGACGTGCGTCATAATATTGAAGAAGGATGGTGGGAACACCAACTCGAAACTGACAAGACATTGGACCAAATCATTCTGTAAGCTTGGTAGGATTTCCGGATCGATTACCTTCTGAGAAATTGCATTGAGGAATGAACATAGCTTCACAATGGCTAATCGAACATTTTCTGGTAGAAGCCCCCTCAACGCAACCGGAAGCAATTGCGTCATGATCACATGGCAGTCATGAGACTTTAGGTTCTGAAATTTTTTCTCTGCCATATTTATTATTCCTTTTATATCCGACGAGAAGCCAGACGGGACCTTCATACTGAGCAGGCATTCAAAAAATATTTCCTTCTCTGCTTTGGTAAGAGCGTAGCTGGCAGGACCTTCATACTGCTTTGGATGCATGCCGTCTTTTGCGTTCATACGTTGCTGGTCCTGCCGTGCCTCCGGTGTATCTTTTGTCTTCCCATACACTCCCAGGAAGCCTAGCAGGTTCACGCAAAGATTCTTCGTGACGTGCATCACGTCGATTGCGGAGCGGACCTCTAGGACTTTCCAATATTCTAGCTCCCAAAATATAGATTTCTTCTTCCACATGGGGGCGTGTCCGTCAGCGTTAATCGGAACAGATTGTCTGCCAAGACCCTTTCCAAAGATTACTTGTAAATCCTTGACCATATCAAGTATATCATCACCAGTACGGAGGACAGGCTTCTTTCAGTGATCTGCCTCACCTTTGAAATGCTTGCCTTTCTTTCTTAAGGCATGCTTGGTCGGAAGAAATCGACGATGTCCCAGGTACACATTCTTCTTGCATTTGTCCAAATGTATACTTTGAGTCTCATCTAAACAGTGCGTGCATGCATGGTATCCCTTGTTTGTCTGTCCTGAAAGGTTACTAAGAGCAGGCCAATCATTGATGGTTACAAATAGCAATGCTCGCAGGTCAAATTCCTGTTGTTTGTGCTTATCCCACACACGTACGCCTTCTTTATTCCACAGCTGTAAAAGTTCATCAACTAATGGCCTTATGTACACATCAATGTCGTTGCCGGGTTGCTTAGGGCCTTGGATGAGCACTGGCATCATAATGAACTTTCGCTTCATGCACAACCAAGGAGGAAGGTTATAGATACATAGAGTCACATGCCATGTGCTATGCTTGCTGCTCTGCTCACCAAAAGGATTAATGCCATCTACACTTAAACAAAACCATACGTTCTTTGGGTCATCTGCAAAGTCTGGCCACTTTCTCTCGATTTTTCTCCACTACGACCCATCAGCGGGTACTCCCAACTTCCCGTCTTTCTTACGGTCTTCTTTGTGCCATCGCAATAACTTGGCATGCTCTTTGTTTTGGAACAAACGTTTCAACCGTGGTATTATAGGAGCATACCACATCACTTTGGCAGGAATCCTCTTCCTCGGGCGCTCGCCCTCAACATCATCACTAGGGTCATCGCGACTGATCTTATATCGCAATGCACCGCGTACCGGGCATGCATTCAAATTCTCGTACTCCTCACCGCGGTAGAGGATGCAGTCGTTAGGGCATGCATGTATCTTCTGCACCTCTAATCCTAGAGGGCAGACAACCTTCTTTGCTTCGTATGTACTGTCGGGCAATTCGTTGTCCTTTGGAAGCTTCTTCTTCATTATTTTCAGCAACTTTTCAAATCCCTTGTCAGATAGACCATTCTCTGCCTTCCATTGCAGCAATTCCAGTGTGGTACCGAGCTTTGTGTTGTCATCTTCGTAATTTGGGTACAACCCTTTTTTGTGATCCTCTAACATGCGCTGCAACTTCAACTTCTCCTTTTCACTTTCGCAGTTTCTCTTTGCATCAGCAATGGCCCGACCAAGATCATCAGCGGGCTCATCTGATGCCTCAGCTTCTTCTTCTTCATTCTCTTCCCCCATTGTAGTACCATCATATTCAGGAAACCCAGGATAGTTGTCATCATCCTCTTCTTCTTCATTCTCTTCCATTAGAACCCCTCTTTCTCCATGCTTGGACCAACAATTATAGCCGGACATGAAACCGGATGTAAGCAGGTGGACGTGTATGTGTTTTGCGCTAGAGTAAGTCTTATCATTCTTACACACACCACATGGGCAACACATAAAACCATCCCGCTTGTTTGCCTCAGCCGCATGCAGAAAACTATGCATGCCATCAATGAACTGGGGAGAGTGTCGGTCATCGTACATCCATTGCCGGTTCATCTTCATTACACAACACCGAAAAGACCAAATTAATACAAGTTCATACATAAAGTTCATACACACTTATTCTCATAAAACAAACATACAACTATCTAGCTAAAACATTTAAATGCAACAACAAATGCGATCAAAATTGCAACTAAGGTAACAATTGATCCAACAGCATAATGATACCAAGCCTCTTTATTAATGGCATATTTTCTAATCTTTCTAATCTTCAAGCGCATTGCATCCATCTTGATCTTGTGATTGCAATGTAAAACTCCAATTTCATCATCTCTTCTTCAACTCTTTTCAATTTTTCTTTCAAATCCTCGTTTTCTTTTTCAACTAAATTTAACTTCTTGACAATAGGGTCGGTTGGAATTTCCGGCTCAACTACCTCCTAGATAAAAATATCTATGTCAACTTGATGGGCATAATTGTCATTAACACGAAATGCAACAAATAGTTATAAAAAAGAATATACCACATCTGAATCGTAAACCGGACGAGGGCCGATGGGCACGGATATCAAAACCATGGCACTATATATAACAAACAATCATACAAGTAAGAAAATTATGCAAGTAACTATCTAAATCATACAAATACGATTTTTTTATAAAAAGGATAAGAACAAGAAGAGGCTCACCAAGGTGGTGCCGGCGACGGGATGGTGCGGGCGATCGACGGTGGTTAGGACGGGGACGGGAAGGCACTAAGTAAACCACACCTACACACATATGCAACCTAAGAAGTTAATTTGAGCTCAAATTGCATATAAATCAAAAAACTCCCACATAATTACACCCAAACTAAAACCCACAAATCACTATACTTATAAAGCATTGCACGAGTTGATCTAGCAATGAGAGATGAAAGGACAAAGTTGCTAACCTTTGTGAACACTTGGATGGATTGGGGTGCCTCAAATCTTGACAAATCTTGGCAAAAATGGAGGGATGAGCTCGAGAAGAGGAAGAGAAAACAGAGAAATGGAGAGGATGAGCTCGGGCGGGAAGAAGCACATCCATATATAGGGATACATTTAGTCCCGGTTGGTCCTACAAACCGGGACTAGAGGTCCATATCTAGTCCCTGTTGGTGTTACAAACCGGGACTAAAGGTGCTCGCAGGGCCCCAGCCTGACACCAGCCTGCCACCACACCTTTAGTCCCGGTTAGTAACACCAACCGGGACTAGAGGTTCCATCATTAGTCCCGGTTTGTGTGAGCAACCGGAACTAAAGTGGCTCGCAGGGGCCCCAGCCTGCCACCAGCCTGCCACCACCGCTTTAGTCCCGGTTGGTAACACCAACCGGGACTAAAGGTTACTCATGAACCGGGACTAATGCCTAGCCTAATGAACCGGGACTATTGGTGGCATTAGTCTCGGTCCAGAAGCCAACCGGGACTAATGCTTCGATCCAAAGGCCTGTTTTCTACTAGTGTTTTTGATGATGTGTCATACAATAAATGAGGAAAGAGAGCAAGATTGTATGTAAATTAATGAACAACCCTTGCACAAGCTCCAATGTAGAATGAGGGAGCACCTTATTTATTATCTTACATCCTATTGGGCAAACTAGATACAACCTATTGGAGTAGTTGTATTTTAAGGTGTTGGTTGATGACATGGCATATTTTACCAACAAGCTAACCAACAAACTGTTGGAGATGCCCTTATGTATCCTGGACGTGGCACATTGTCATGAGGCAGCGGAACAACATCATCAAATCTCTGCCACGTGGGAGTGAATCCCTTCGGTTTCCCCGCGCCGTTAAAGGCACATGAAAATCAGAGAGATGATGTTAATGGGCGCGAGAATCGAGCCGCCCGCACGACCGACTTGGTAAGACATAAAATTGGTGGGGCCTCGGCTCACTAAGGCACGTCCCTTGATTTGCGGTCAACATGACCATGTGGTCCGGGTCAACCAGCTCGAAGAGAATCTGGTCCGATCCTGTGGCACCAGGATTGGATCGATTAAAATTCACAAAGTGCTACACGGGAACATCGGCATGCGGAGGTGGGCTTGGCGGGAAGGTCTTCTGCTAAATCCGACTTAGGCTGGCCATAGTGGGGGTAACTTAGGTGGTATCATGTACTTGGGAATAGCAAACATGCTGATGTGGTAGAGAATTAAAGAAGAGAGAGAGGGTTAGAGTAACATAGGTAGATACCGTATCATGTTAAATGCTATGCTACTTTGTGTCATGCATGGCAACAAATATGATCATACATGATACTACTCTATGATACTATGCACTATGAAGGTAGTATCATACACTAGTATCATATGTATGATACTAGTATATGATACTCCCCACTATGGCCAGCCTTACTTCATCAACAATTCAAGACCGGACAAAGCATTTATCTCAACAGGTGGGACAATTTCGGGGAGCGGGCCGGCCATGTCAGGTTGGCGGCGGGACTTGACTTTTTGGGAAGCTTCAAAGAACTAGTTTCGACCTCGACAAGCAAATAGAAGACGACATTCAAGATCAACATCGAACATGAAGCAGCCAAGCCCGGAGACTGGTTTAGGGGCTACTGACGGTGTTACGTCCCAGGGGTGTATCACCTTGCTAGTAGTCGGTCCACGTAGGCTGGTCGGAGGACCCGTAGGTTGGTTTTCACCATAGGCCATCATGTCGATCCATGGGCTCTGTAGAAGCAGATTCTGAAAGCCTTGTCGTACAAGGCAAGGAAGCCGGATCCATGGTTGACTCCCTCCACCGACGTAGTCAACTAGTACCATGTAAAACTAGGGCGGTATCCTATATAAGTCAGGGCCGAGCTGGTCGATAGACACCTTAGATGATATTGAGATCAATCCCTCGTGATTGTACCTTGTACTTTGTACAACCCATCACATGAGTAGGAGTAGGGTATTACCTCTATCATGAGGGCTTGAACATGGTTAAATCTGTTAAGCTTCATGCACTAGCCAAAGCAACCAAAAGTCCGAACTGATGGAAAGGGCCAGTACAGTTCACATATACTGTAACACCCCCTCTCACGTGTGACGGGGAAGACAAGTCAACACGTGCAACCGGAAGAGAGTGACGGCACGCGAAACTCACGTATGACTCAAGAGGCCTCTACGTGGACACAAAAGGGGATACCGAGAATTTTTTAAATAAATTGCGAAAGTTAGTACTTGAACTCAAGACCTTAGCTCCGATACCATGTTAAGCTTCATGCACTAGCCAACACAACCAAAAGTCCGAACTGATGGAAAGGGCTAGTGCAATCCACATATACTGTAACACCCCCTCTCACATGTGACGGGGAAGACAAGTCAACACGTGCAACCGGAAGAGAGCGATGGCGCGCGAAACTCACGTATGACTCAAGTGGCCTCTACGTAGACACAAAGGGGGTGTCGGGGATATAACTCCACGGTGTAACCCGCGATACTGGGTCGGGTTAACATATCAACAACTCTACAATCAAGTTTAAAGATGGGCCGTACCATGAAGACGAAGACAAACGAGGCGGTAGCTGACTAGAGTCGCCAGACGGCCCAACACCTGAAGACGGTGGCTCAAGGCCCATGAAGCTAAGGGACGCCGGCTGAGTTTCCTTAAGATGCAAGGCATGTTAGAGACATTGTAGGTCACGGGTCATGTTATGACCCGGACTCTATTATAAACCCTAGGGCTTGACCTGTATATAAAGGCAGGCCCCTAGGACCGGAAAAGTTAAGTTACAATATCTTGATAGCTAGGTTAGCGATTCCGCACCCTTGTAATCGAGATCTATACATCAAATACAAACACAAGCAGGACGTAGGCTATTACCTCCATCGGAGGGGCCGAACCTGGGTAAACCCGACTCTCTCTCTCGTTCAACCCCTTCGAGCCGCCACCTAGCGGCGATGGCCTCACACCTAAGTCCTGTTACGAGGGCATCTGCCGGGTTGACAAAACCACGATAGTTGGCGCCCACCGTGGGGCTCTCGCCCGGTGGAGTCGAGTTTTCGAAGGGAATCCTACCAGGATTTGGGAAGTTTGCGGTGAACCAGACGGTCAAGAATCACCGTGACAAGATCTACGTCGGCGAACCGGCTTGGAGCGTCGAAGCTGGCCCGATCGAACGTGAATTTCAAGATCCCGCGGGAGAAATTGGTTTAGAGACCTCCGAGCCGGACATCTACATCGACATCGACATCGACTCAACGCCAGGGTGGCCTTCGTCACGTATTCGTCGACTTCACGCAAGGAGTCAGCCTTCCGGATGAGCCGGCCTCTAGCGGCGACGTCCTCGTCAACTCGGACGGCGCATCATCCACAGGAGATGCGGAGTCAATCTGCCCTCTTTATGACGGCGGGCTTGGGGGATCATTGGAGACCGAAGCCCCTGAGGAATACAATGAGTCGCCTCGACAAGTTGCCGTCTACATGGCGGGGGCTACGATGGTTCCAGATCCGGCGGCAGCTGGAGGTTCTGGCGGGTCAACTAAAACGCCGGCTCAAGCCATGACCGATCTCATGGCCAAGATGGCAAAATTCGTGGATACCCCAGTCACTGAAGAAAATCAGGAAGAGCGCAATGTGGAGCTAACCAAATTGCGTAGTCAAATAATTGAGGTACAAAAGGAGATTGATGCTAAAAACGCATGGATGGCGGAAATGCAGGCTCGCATACATCAAGACACGGAATGCCTTAAAACTGAGGCTTGGCGGTTAGGAGTTCAGAGGGAGACATCGGAGGCAGTTTATGAGAGAAGACGCCACCGCGGGCTCCCTCTGAACCTTGAGCCACAACAGCTTTTTAATACCGCACAACAGACACCAGGAACTGTTCAGCAATCCAGAAATCGGCAAGAGGAACCGGCTCAACCTCCGCCGGCTCGCTCCCCGCCCCGCCGATTCCAGAATCCACGAGGCCACTTTTCTAATCCTGTTGACAACATGCTAGCAGCAACCCGGAATTTGGAAGCATTGGCCATTAATGGAAACTCGCCCATTGAGGTTGAAGCTAGAAACGCTATTGAGATGCTGAAAACAGATGTGGTATAGTAGGAACAGTACTCATACAGTCGGGATCGGATGCATTCCACTCCCTACTCTAGCAAGGGCCGCCATGTGGAGTCCCCGGCCGTGTCCAGCAGTGGGGCGGAGGCAACAGCCTCAGGTCTCCCCAACCCGTCCCATGCCGTCAGACGCCCAGGCAGTTGTTGATGCAGCGAGAGGCACACGTCAAGCAGAAGCAGAAGCGGCGGCACGGGCGATTCAACAACTTCACCCTCAACTAGCGAGTTTGGGGGCTGGATCCAACAGTAGGATGATTGGTATACCCTTATCCCCAGCACTCCGCGCTGAGCGCATGCCCAAAGACTTCAAGGGGCCTCGTAAGGTGCCAAATTACACGGCAGATCTTGAGCTGGCATCCTGGATCGAAAGTTATGAGTTGGCAATGGATATGCTGGATGTCAGCGACACTGTATGTGCTAAATACTTAACCATGATGTTGGAAGGACCAGCTCAGACGTGGTTGAAGAACTTGCCGCCTAATTCCATCAACACATGGACCAAGCTGAAAGAGCGATTTGCTACTTCTTGAGCTTGCGTTGGTTTTCCCTTGAAGAGGAAAGGGTGACGTAACAAAGTAGATAAGTATTTCCCTTAGTTGTTGAGAACCAAGGTATCAATCCAGTAGGAGATACAAGCAAGTCCCCAATCTTCGCACCTACACAAACAATCAAACTCTTGCACCCAACGCTATAAAGGGGTTGTCAATCCCTTCACGGTTATTTGCAAGGATGAGATCTGATAGAGATAGATATAAAAGATTGCTAAAACGAAAAGTAAAACAAAAGTAAAAAGATTGCAACAAAGTATTTTTGGTATTTTTGGTTTATAGATCTGAAAATATAATATGGAAAACAGACCCGGGGGCCATAGGTTTCACTAGA
Source organism: Elymus sibiricus (assembly GCA_039707655.1). Classification (NCBI taxonomy): domain Eukaryota; kingdom Viridiplantae; phylum Streptophyta; class Magnoliopsida; order Poales; family Poaceae; genus Elymus; species Elymus sibiricus. The sequence goes on from CM077671.1 coordinate 443,773,326, forward strand.
GGCTTCTCTCATGAAGGAAAATAATACGGTGGGTGAACAAATTACTGTCGAGCAATTGATAGAAAAGCGCATAGTTATGACGATATCCAAGGCAATGATTATGCATATAGGCATCACGTCTGTGTCAAGTAGACCGAAACGATTCTGCATCTACTACTATTACTCCACACATCGACCGACTCCTGCCTGCATCTAGAGTATTAAGTTCATGAAGAACAGAGTAAGGCATTAGGTAAGATGACATGATGTAGAGGGATAAACTCAAGAAATATGATGAAAACCCCATCTTTTTATCCTTGATGGCAACAATACAAATACGTGCCTCGCTACCCCTACTTTGTCACTGGGTGAGGACACCGCAAGATTGAACCCAAAACTAAGCACTTCTCCCATTGCAAGAATTACCAATCTAGTTGGCCAAACCAAACCAATAACTCGAAGAGACTTGCAAAGATATGAAATCATGCATATAAGAATTCAGAGAAGATTCAAATAATATTCATAGATAATCTGATCATAAACCCATTATTCATCGGATCTCGACAAACACACCGCAAAAGAGTATTACATCGGATAGATCTCCATGAAGATCATGAAGAACATGGTATTGAAGAACAAAGAGAGAGAAGAAGCCATCTAGCTAGTAGCTATGGACCCGAAGGTCTGAGGTGAACTACTCACGCATCATCGGAGGGGCAATGAAGTTGATGTAGATGCCCTCCGTGATCGAATCCCCCTCCGACAGATTACCGGCAAAGGCTCTAAGATGGGATCTCACGGGAACAGAGGCTTCCGGCGGCGGAAAAGTATTTTTGTGGCTCTTTTTGGTATTGGGGGAATATTTGGGAATTTATAGGCCGAAGAATAGAGTTAGGAGACCTGCTGGGGGCACAAGCCAGGGGGCGCCCCCTAGGGGCGCGCCCTGGTGGCTTGTCGCCTCCCGGCAGGTCTCCTGCCTTCATCTCCAAGTCTGGCAGGTTTCTTCTGGTCCAAGAAAAATCATATCGAAGATTTTATCCCGTTTGGACTCCGTTTAATATTCCTTATCTGCAATACTCAAAAACAAGGAAAAAACAGAAACTGGCACTAGGCTCTAGATTAATAGGTTAGTCCCAAAAATAATATAAAATAGCATATTAATGCATATAAAACATCCAAAACAGATAATATAATAGCATGGAACAATCAAAAATTATAGATACGTTGGAGACGCATCACGATTCATCAAGAATTTCCAAGGAACCTGCAAGAAACCTATGACAATAGTAGACCTACAGCATTGTGTTCAACGAGTAGACGAGTCGGCTCACCATTGGACTCACCGGGTCGCGGAAATCATCCACTCATCGGACAGCATCACGGCGGCTCAAGCAGTCCTAATATTGGAAAAGAACTGTCACTTCCAGCCTTTGGTGTAGAAGCTCGGAAGGCGGGCGACTTGATGGACGTCCTCACCAGATATGCCGAGTCGGATAGCACGAAGGATCCCGGCTCAGATGAGGACAAGACCACCAAAGGCAAAAAGGCTGAAGGAGGAAAAGGCCAGCATGGTCATGGTGGTAACCAGGGGGCGCAAAATAATAAACGGAAATAGCCTGATGGCGGGTCAGACCTTGTGGCCAACACTAACACAGGTTTCAAGAATCAGTGCCGCAACGGTCGACCCAGAGGGGCTTATAATGGGAATAAACCTCGCAATTATGAGGAGGCACTTAAGCATCTTGCCCTAAGCATAGCACTCAAGATAAGCCGGCTAACCACTCTTGGGAGAATTGTTATATCATGCAAGAGTTCTGTAGCCAGGCTTTTCAGAATAATCCAGGAGGCAATGGTAGAGGACACCTGGGTCAACACGGACCTGGCGGGTCGCAAGCTGGCCCGGGGGCTAGTTTTCAACATCAGGGAAATCATGGCAATGGGCAGCATCCTGGCCAGGGCAATCAGCATAATAACCAAGGAGAATTCCAAAGTAATCCCAAGAAGTTGAATAACGGTCAGTACCACTAGCACCTGAATCCCTGAATAAAATTCATACTCTTGAGGGTCTCAAAGAAGAAATCTTATGTCTCCGAGAGGGAAACAAGCCGGCCCTAGAACACAAGTGGCCTCATTATACCTAGCTCTACCGGCTCTTTTTTGTAATTTCTTCCCCCCTTGCAGAATTCTGTATATACTTCTTTATGTTTCGAGTATGAATAAAGCCGGCATATTTTGTCGTCTCAACCTACAAATTGAGTTTGAGTCTTTATTTTTTTCGAAACAAAAGGGCACCTGGGGCCTTCCAACTCATCGAGTTTAGCTTTCTCACCCTTGTGACCCGGCATAATAACGCCACAAATACAAAGGGCATTTGGGGGCTTCCAGCCCATCGGGCTTAGCTTTCTCACCCACTTGACTCGGCAAAAATAAAATGCCATATATGGTTAAACCTGCCTGTATGCTTGATGCGACTCCGATCAAGTGACCCCGTGTACTCTTGACAAGTCAATCATTTTTGGACCCTGAACTTGTTAAGGTTAAAACACCGGCTTGAGTCATGAGAGAGCCGGCATACAGAGAGCTAGGATAAACCATGGGTTATCATGCCCGCTTCATTGAAGCAAGACTCGAGCCTCGAAAGCCGGTCTTTTCCTGTCGAGCCTCGAAAGCCGAGAAATTATCTTGACATTAAAAACATATGTTATTACATCCTTCACATCGTCGACACATCCTGTAGGCACCAAATCAGGATATATCACAAAATGTTTTGTGACTTTTTATGAAGCCTTTTAGCTGAGCAGCGTCTCGGTTCAACTAACCAGGGTCATGTGGTTAGGACCTTCAAAGCTGCCTTCAAAAGGGGCTATCTTTCTAAGCTTCGAGAGCCAGTTCCTAAAAATAAGTACTATGTGCTGAAACTCATCACGTGAAATGCTTTGGGCACGCTTTATTTTCATTCCGGTTATACATAAAATAACTGGGTTATTAGCTGCATGACCGGCCTACAAGTATATTGCTTAAAGGGCTGAAAAGACATTAAATTTTGAATATCAATGATTGCCAGGTCTGATTGAGCCGGCTTATCAATATTGTTTTATTTGGTTTTGTTTATTATAGCAAGTTTCAGGTTCAAAATTACTACCGGCTCATGCCTGAAAGGCCGGGTTGAACAATTGAGTGTGCATGAGAAACCAATTGACAAGGCACACAAATCTTCAACATTGTTGAAAGAAAAATAGATTGTTAAAATCTAGAAGATCAAAGACCTTCTGCTGACTCATTTTGCCCAGCTCTATCTTATCAAGAGCCGATCAATAGAAAGACTATGAATGGACAGGACGGTGAAACAGCAAATAAGCATCTTGCATCAAAGGCGCAAAACGTGCACGATGGCACGATGACAGTTTTCGGCTATCCCTATTACAAGCTCAAGGAAGCCACAAATTGTTTTTTCACCCATACTTGGGGGCTTAATTTGACAAGGTGACGATTGAGGAAACTCGAATCACCGACCGCATCATCTGGGACAGTGGCGGCTAATCCTGCACGTGAGACGCCTCCGGGTTATCCACCGATTGGTCTTCCGGCTCCTGTATCTGAAGGTTATCCGCATCCCAGTTGCAGTGAGACAAAGCGTGGAACACAGCCTCTTCATCAAGAATTGGAGACGGGTCAACTTTAGGGGCAAAGACATGCTCGCGCCGTTGAGGAGTCAGACTCTTTGATATTAAATCAGGTGGTGGAATCTGAGTATGGTTGGCGCCATAAGCTGCTTGATAGTTCCTCAGTTTCATCTGAGAAACCAGTTGAGTCGACAGTATTTGAGCATCCTTGACACAGGCAGCATAATCCTCCTGGGAAAATTCTGACCCGTCATTCTTGAACTCAGGAAAGCCCTTTGCTAGCTCAGTTGGATCGAGCTCCTCTCCATAACCTAAAGCTTGGCTCAATGCATATATCGCACCAGATCGGGCGACTGATCTTTTTAGCTCTGGAATGTGTTGAGGGATGGTGGAAAGACACTCCAACACATTCTTGATAAACTTTAAGGGCTGCGTACCCCCCATCGCTGCCTTGATTGCAGGATGACTCCCAGCGTAGAGTTGTCCTGTCAGGGAATAAACAGCCTTAAGCATTAGCAGGCTGTTATCATAAAAGCTGCTAGTTCGGGGGCCTGCAAAATAAAATCCATGCATGAGTCGCCGGGCGCATTATATCTCTATCTCAAGCAAGACAAGAGGTTATATACTTACCAAACATAGCTTGGGTCATCTGGGCAATATGCCGCTTCAACCCGGACAGCTCTTCGGTGATGGTTTTGAGCTGGCCCTCAGCATTCTCTGCATGCTTCAGCAGAGTCGCCTTTTCAGCTTCAAAGGATATCTTCTCCTTTAAAAAGCCTGCCTTGGCGTTTTCCAGCTCGATCAACGAGAGGCAAAGTTTTTCTTCAACTTCTGCCTGGGAGGTTTGCCCTTTTTCTAGGTCTTTTTTCAGGCTGGCTACGCTGGATTCGGCCGTCTTCAAAGTTTCCTGCATCATAAGTAAGTTTATGTCAAGTACCAAGCAAATTGCAAGCAATATATTCGGCACTTGGGGGCTAATGTATCTCAGCTCTATTTAACATTAAAGATGTGAACAAAGACCCGACTCATCTCAAGGAGATGAGCCGGCCCTTGGGGGCTACAGGTCGAAAGTTCTTCAAATTATCAAAAGACCCGACTCATCTCAAGGAGATGTGCCGGCCCTTGGGGGCTACAGGTCGAAAGTTCTTCAAATTATCAAAAGACCCGACTCATCTCAAGGAGATGAGCCGGCCCTTGGGGGCTACAGGTCGAAAGTTCTTCAAATTATTAAAAGACCCGACTCATCTCAAGGAGATGAGCCGGCCCTTGGGGGCTATAGGCTGAGTCAGTCACAGCGTTGACAAGACCCGGCTTCTCTTAGAAAGACAAAGCTGGGCCTTGGGGGCTACAAAAGGATATATGATGTAAGCATATAAAGGAGAACATACCTCGTATTTATTTTTCATCATGCTAACAAGGCCGATTTCCATCTCACGGCTTGTAGCCAGGCGGTCTAAACACGCAGCATGAAGATCTTCAACACTAAAGTTCTCATAATTTGGAAGCTCCAATTTGGTCTTCCCTCTTTTTCTTGGTTAAGTACCGCCTCATCCTTATCAATAACCTTTGTCAACACCTTGGAAATCTCAGGAGTAGTATAACTCGTCCCAGTAATAACAACCTTAGGGGCATCTTTGTTTGTTACTGAAGGATTGGGCAGGTCAAGGTTAACTTCTGATGTAGCTTCAACAGTTGTGGTTTCAGTATTGGCTGGTTCAGATGGAGGGGGTAAATCGTTTGGGATCTCCTGAGGGTCTTCAGGATGATCAACATGAACTTCAAGAGCCGCCAAATTAGGAATCTCCGGCTCAGGGGCCTCAGGGTTAACAGAAGACCCATCAGTCTTCCTTTTCTTGGCTTTGGCCCTGCTAAGTTAAAAAGTATAATATGAAGAGTGGGAAGAGACAATAGTCTACTCTAACAGGCAAAATGATGAGAAATTTACCCATGATTGATAACAAAGGATGCCAGTTTGGACGCAGTTGAGTCGTCTGACGAAGGTGGCGACTCCTGATAAACCAAGGCATAGGAATCAAAATATTGACATATTAAGTTAGAATTTCCTTGGAAGATTGGAATATTAAGTACCTTGGCTGGTCGTTTCCGGGCGGCTGATTTATCAGGTAAACCCTCAACAAGCTCACCACTCCCACTTCGGGTTTGTCGCCTAGACTGGTGCTGGGTTTTCTTCAAAACAAAGTGAGGGTCCAGATGAGCCTCCGGATGAGAAAAGCCTACCTTCCGAACAACCCGCCTTGTTTTCAATGGGGGCAAAGGTTCTGAGTCAGAAGAGATGGAAATTACCTCAACATCGCCCGCACGGTTTGTTTCAACATCGCCCTAAGAAGAAGAGGCGTCAGATAGATTCAATGAAACACAAACAAAAGAGTAAATTTACCTCTGATCAAGTATCAGTGGCAGTTGTTTCATCCATGTGAGACGGCCCTTCAGCAGCCACTTTATTCTTCTTTTTACTTGGGGCGGCTTTGGGCTTGTTAGTCGCGGTCTTGATGCATCTCCTACTCTAGAAAGGAGATGTGGCCTGCAAATTACACAATCAGAGCAAGTAAGCAAACGCTCAAAGTTTGTTCAAAAAGCCGGATTAAGATATTAAAAGGTTTTATACCGGAGGAGCCGGGTTAAGGGCGTAGAAAGGTTACAGCCCGTCCTTGCTGCAAGTCTCTAGGTTTTCACCCAGCAGTTTCTTCACAATCCGGTTTATTTTGCCGGCCTCCAAGGAAAAATTGTTGTACCGTTTGGCGTCATTCAAGTCGCCAGAGTAAGTATGCATTAAGCCATTGCGCAGGCTTAACGGCAGAATCCTCCAAGATACCCAACACCGGGTTAAGTCGACCCCAGTTAGCCCATTGGCTAGCAGAGCCCTCAACTTCGAATAAATGTGGGCGTGTTGGGAGCGTTCTTCTTGAGGAGCCCAACCAGGAAGTTCAAGATCCATAGGGAGGCGATTGGGCCTATAACCCGGCAAGGGATTTTCGTCCACAGGCGCGGTATTCCGACAGTAAAACCAAGTCTTGTTCCACCCCTTGGGATGGCTTGGTAGGGTGGCGGCAGGAAAAAGGACATCTTTCCGCCTCTGAATTGAGACTCCGCCAAGTTCTAAGCCGGGACCGTCCACACACTCTGCCTGTCGGTTCAAATAGAAGAACTCTCTGAAGAGGGAGATGGTGGGTTCCGTTTGAAGATACACCTCGCAAAATACTTGGAACTGGCAAAGGTTCAATATGGAATTAGGGCCCAGGTCTTGAGGATGGAGATGGAAAAAATGTAAGACGTCTCGAAAGAATTTTGACCCGGGTGGTGAAAAACCCCTTTGAAGGTGATCCAAAAATATCACCACTTCTCCCTCCTCGGGGTTTGGGATTTCCTCTCCAAGGACGACTCGCCAACCAACCACATTTTGAGGCGGTAGAAACCCATGTTCCTCATAATCTTTAAGGTGAACGTCAAAAACTTGAGTCGCCACCCAATTGCAGGCTTTTGACTCCGACATAATGAGTCGCCTGGATAAAGCAAAAGATGGTGGCTTAAGTAAATGGTTCAAATAAAAAGATCTAGTTATCTGCAATGGAAAGGTTGCTTTGTAAAGAGCCAGAGTCTATACATTAGCTTAAAACACATGGCGAGTTACAATTATTAAGCCGGCAGAAGTAAGGGCGACTTGTGCTAAGGACTAAAGATTTCTGAAATTTTTGCTAAGTGTAAGACAAACAAGTTTCTCTCGGAGTAGCAACAATTTTGGATCTAAGAATAGTTCAAAAAAGCAAAAATATTTGCTAACTCTAGCGGAGGAGCAGAGAAGCAATGACAGTATGGTTCATCTAATGCTGAGGAGGATTAAAATATATCATACGCGAGATAGAATTGGTATTTTTTACCGTTTTATTTTGGTGATTACGTTCGCAGGATCCACTCATGGAGTTAACGATGGAGATGAACTGGACGAAAGTTGCCGAAGAACTCAAAAGAACCTCAGGGCGCTATAATGGATCTAGGTCAGAAGAAAACAACTTACTCGAGTGGTCGTCGGTGGCAGCGGAAGTGCGCGAAGGATTGACTGACAAAGAAGAAATACCGCGACGACCTCGAGGCAGATTGCCGGAGAAGAGGAGACCGCGGCGGTAGCACGAGGAGCTTCTGGACTCGAGGAAGAAGAAGAAGAAAAGAGAAGAAGTGGAAAGTGAATCAGGGGCCCTTTGGTAAATATTTAAAGGCAAGGAACCCGAAGAGGCAACCGACAGGCGCGACAATCGAGGGAATGCAGTAAATTTCGGGAAACAAAAACGCCTCGGTTTTTGGGATAAGCAGATATGACCAGATTCGCCATGATGACATTATTGTTTTTCCGGATTGACGGTAGATGACGTCACAATAAGGGAAAGCTGGAGAAATGGCAAGTCTGGAAGTATTATAAGCCGGTATTATAAAATTCGTAGGTAGCACAAGTCCAATGATGAGCCGCCAAAAGAAGAGAAGATAAATTGACATGAACGGATTCAAATCAATCTGGGGCCTAATGTCGGGGATATAACTCCATGGTGTAACTCGCCATACTGGGCTGGGTTAACATATCAACAACTCTACAATCAAGTTTAAAGATGGGCCGTACCATGAAGACGAAGACAAACGAGGTGGTAGCTGACTAGAGTCGCCAGACGGCCCAACACCTGAAGACGGCGGCTCAAGGTCCATGAAGCTAAGGGACGCCGGCTGAGTTTCCTTAAGATGTAAAGCATGTTAGAGACATTGTAGGTCACAGGTCATGTTATGACCCGGACTCTATTGTAAACCCTAGGGCTTGACCTGTATATAAAGGTAGGCCCCTAGGACCGGAAAAGTTAAGTTACAACCTCTTGATAGCTAGGTTAGTGATTCCACACCCTTGTAATCGAGATCTATCCATCAAATACAAACACAAGCAGGACGTAGGCTATTACCTCCATCAGAGGGGCCGAACCTGGGTAAACCTGACTCTCTCTCTCGTTCAACCCCTTCGAGTCGCCACCTAGCGGCGATGGCCTCACACATCAGTCCTATTACGAGGGCATCTGCCGGGTTGACAAAACCACGACAGGGGGCTACCAACAATTTTTTAAATAAATTGCGAAAGCCAGGACTTGAACTCAAGACCTTAGCTCCGATACCTTGTTAATCTTCATGCACTAGGCAACGCAACCAAAAGTCCGAACTGGTGGAAAGGGCTAGTACAATCCACATATACTGTAACACAATGTCATGTTTCCCATCCGATCTATCCGCCTAGCAGGGATACCCTATCAAGGGACCTGTTGGATTATACTATACATTAAATGTGGGACTAACCCCAAATTCTGCTGGAAGATCAGGATTATATGCATTGTCATTGAAAAAATCTATCACTTTAAATGGTCCATCTGCACGAGGCATTAATTTTGACTTGCATAAATTAGGGAAACGATCTTTTCTAAAATGCAACCATACTAAACCACCTAGTTCAAACACAATATGTTTCCTGCTGTGACTACCAGCAAATTTATACTCGGCAATCATGTGTTATATATTTTTATTAGTCATCTCATGCATCTTTAATACTAACTCAACACATTCTTTAGGATCAAGGTTTACCTTCTCCGAAGATGGAATAGGTAATAAATCAATGGGCACACAAGGTATAAATACATAAACAATCTCAAAAGGAACTTTGTGGTAGAATGAACTGAATGACTATAAGCAAATTCTTTTCAGAACAACTCTAAGCATACTAGACAATGTATGATTAACAACTTCAGCTTGACCATCTATTTGAGGATGACATGTCGTACTAAACAAAACATCAGTCTCCAATTTTGTGCACAACACACCCTTTTCAAGTGGCTAAAAAATTGGTGTCACGATTGGAAATAATTTTGTTTGACACACCATGTAAACGAACTACTTTTCTAAAGAACAAATCGGCAATGTGAGTAGCATCGTCACATTTATGACAAGGTATAAAATGTGTCATCCTGGAGAATATATCAACAACCACAAATATACTGTCCCATCCTCCTTCTTGCCCTAGGCATTTCTACAACAAAATCCATAGATATATCTTCGCATGGAGAGCTAGGAAAAAGGAGAGGCATATGCAAATCACGTGGATTTAGTCGTGACTTAGCTTTTTGGCATTGAGCATCGTGACCAGCAAGGGTGTTTTCTACCTTCTTAACACTGAAACGTCCACGAGTCCTCCATGAGACTCCTATAATAACAAAAGACGAACACAACTATATGGGATGCATAGCTTACTAGCGTGACGTTGAACTTGTTCCAAGTTGTACCCTCTCTACAATTGAGTAATATATCTTTAAAATGGGCATCGTTGGCATATTGCTATTTATAGTTTCAAGTTCAATTTTTTCTTGAAATCAAGTTATGATGACATGGTATAACGTCTAGATAATACATCAACAATTACATTTTCCTTTTCTTTATTCTGGAATTCGAATGTTGAGTTTCTAGCTATGATTCTCTCAACACCATGGAGGAGGTAAAACTTATCTAAATTTGAGGGAGCAACGTTACAATCGAACAAGGAATCAACTACCGCTCTGTGCACCGTGTAATGAACATGAATTAGATTTGGATAAGTTGTGATTAAATAAACAAAGTAGATAACACCTGAGTTTGACTACCCCCAAAAAGAAACACACACATGAGACATTCATTTGACCATCTTCAACTGGATCAGCACAAAAAGTTATGGCATTTGCATGTGAAATAAACACATGTGATGAAAAGACCTTCACCACCACGATTAATTCTATTCTAGAAAAAGACACGAATAAGGGAGTTGATCATATTGGCCTCTTCCGATGTTTTATTAAACACAGTTTAGACGCAGATGCTCTCATACATGCACATACATTCAACGTTATGAACACTCACACACACACCTTATCCTATGAGCTCCTCCGAGATACTAACTCGGGCGCGATCCATCCCCGCCGCCACTAGTGCCTCCGCCGTGCCCACCCTCCTTGCCGTCGCTACCGCCGATCGGTGCTCCAGGTGGCCAACAGTGGTGGCGAGCCTTCTTCCCTCTGCTCCTGCATCCTCCATGGATCCATAGTGTCGGATCTCCTTCCCCGTTTGAACCTCCTCGATCCCATCCGCTGACGCACTGGATGCATATAAGGATGATGGATCAGTGACGTTCCTCGTCTCTGCTGTGAAGGAGCCCATGCAGGGTAACGACGTCTGATACGTCTCCAACGTATCAATTATTTTTTATTGTTCCATGTTATTATATTATCAATCTAGGATACTTTATATGCAATTATATGCTATTTCATATCATTTTTGGGAACTAACCAATTAACCCGGTGCCTAGTGCCAGTTGTTGTTTTTTGTTTTTCAGGATATCTGTAACAAACGAAGTCCAAACGCTACGAAACTTTTTGACGATTTTTTTCTGGACAAAAGAGACACAAGAAGCTTCAGAAGGAGTCAGGAAGCGAGACGAGGAGATGGCAAGGCAACAGGGCATGCCCAGGGAGTAGGCGCGCCCTGATGCCTTGTGGGCCCCTCGTGGCTCTGTCTGACCTAATTCCACCTCCATAAATTCTCTAAAATCGGGAAACCAACAGAGAGCCACCCGAAACACTTTTTCCGCCGCCGCAAGCCTCTGTTCCGACGAGAGGCCATCTGGAGACCTTTTCCGGTACTCTGCCGGAGGGGGAATCGACCACGGAGGCCATCTACATCAACTTTGTTGCCTCCATGATGATGCGTGAGTAGTCCATCACAGACCTATGGGTCCATAGCTAGTACCTAGATGGCTTCTTCTCTCTCTATGATCTTCAATAACATGTTCTTCGCGATTCTTGCGGTGATCTATCCGATGTAATCTTCTTTTGCGGTGTGTTTGTTGGGATCCGATGAATTGTGGGTTTATGATCAGATTATTCATTGAAAGTAATTGAGTCTTTTCTGAATTCTATTATAACTTCGTATTTGTCTCCAATCTGTCGGTTTGGTTTGGCCAACTAGATTGGTTTATCTTCAGCGGGAGTGGTGCATTGTAATGGGCTCAATCTTGCGGTGCTCTATATCCTCGTGATAGAAGGGGGCAAGACATGTATTTGTATTGTTTCCATTAAGGATAAAACGATGGGATCTAAACATATTGCTTGTCATATTTTGTCTACATCATGTCACCTTGCTCCAAGCATTGCCCTGTTTGTTATGAACTTAATACCATAGATGCAGGCAGGAGTTGGTCGATTGGTGGAGTAATAGTAGTAGATGCAGAATCATTTCGGTCTACTTGTTTATGGACGTGATACTTATATAAATGATCATTGCTGTGAATAACATGTCATAACTATGCCCAATTCTGTCAATTCCCCAACAGTAGTTTATCTATCCATCGTATGCTATTTTCAAAAAAGAAGCCTCTATCGAAAACTATGGCCCTGGGTCTACTTAAACATAAATATAAAACCCCTAAAATACTTTCCAGCAATTTATTTACTTTTTATGTTATTTTGCCTTTATATAATTTATCTCTATCAAGATTTAATCATTGCAAGTAACGAGTTCAAGTGGCTTGACAACCCTCTAGCCCGCGTTGGGTACAAGTGTTTGGTTTTGTGTGTAGGTGTTGTTGAAAGGAGTTTTCATGGTTCTCCTATTGGTTCGATAACCTTTGCTCTCACTGAGGGAAATACTTATCTCTACTGTGATGCATCTCCTCTTCTCTTCGGGAAAAATCCCAACGCAGCTCACAAGTAGCAACGTCACACGGGGTCACCGAATGAGATATATCCGTCTTCCACCACTAGATGGCCACGAGGGTTGTGCCTACCCGCCTGAGCTCCTAAGTTTGGTGTGGTCTAGTTCTTTGGTTCACGCAGCAACAGGAGGGGTGGCAACATGAGGATTAACCAGAGGCATGCCATGCGACGTCTGTGCGTGCGTTACCGATCGATGGGTGATACGTCCATTTTGCATCATGATTTCATATTGATATTTACAATATTTTTGGTCATTATTCCACTTTATGATACAATTCTAATGTCTTTTCTCTCTTAATTTGCAAGATTCACACAAAGAGCGAAATTGCCGAAAACTGGAATTCTGGAGCTGAAAGCCATGGAAAAAGGTGGATAATTTCTGGACTCCAAATGACCTGAAACTTCATGAGGATTTTTATGGAATATATAAGAATTATTGGAGCCAAGATCCACCAGAGGGAGCCCACGTGTTGCCCCCAAGGAAACAGGGCCCTCTTGCCTTGGGAGGCCCACAAGCAGGCTCCAGTGCCCCTCTTCTTCTATATCAGGGGTTTTGACCTACAAAAAATAAGGATGATACTTTCGGGACGAAGCGCCGCCATCTCGAGGCGGAAACCTGGGCAGGAGCACTTTTGATCTCCGGTAGAGCGATTCTGCCGAGGAAACTTCCCTTCGGGAAGGGGAAATCAAAGTCATCGTCATCACCAACGCTCTCTCCTTCGTGAGAGGGACAATCTTTATCAACATCTTCACCAGCACCATCTCATCTCAAACCCTAGTTCATCTCTTGTACCCAATCTTTGTCTCAAAACCTCAGATTGGTACCTGGGGGTTACTAGTATTGTTGATTACATCTTGTAGTTGATGCTTGTTGGTTTATTTGGTGGAAGATAATATGTTCAGATCCATTATCATATTCATTACACCTCTGATCCTGAACATGGTTATGATTTGTGAGTAGTTACTTTTGTTCTCGAGGACATGGGAGAAGTCTTGTTATAAGTAATTATGTGAAGTTGGTATTCGTTCGATATTTTGATGATATGTATGTTATTGCTTCATTTAGTGGTGTCATGTGAACATCAACTACATGAAACTTCACCATATTTGGGCCTAAGGGAAGGCATTGTGGAGTAACAAGTAGATGATGGGTTGCTAGAGTGACAAAAGCTTAAACCCTAGTTTATGCGTTATTCCGTAAGGGGCTGATTTGGATCCATATGTTTCATGCTATGGTTAGATTTATCTTAATTCTTCGTTCGTAGTGGCGGATGCTTGCGAGAGGGGGTAATCATAAGTGGGTTGTTTGTTCAAGTAAGAACAACACCTTAGCACCGGTTCACCCACATATAAAATTATCAAAGTAGCGAACGTGAATCAACTCAACATGATGAACGTGACTAGACAGAAATTTTCATGTGTCCTCGAGAGCGCTTTGCTTTATATAAGAGAACTTTCAAGCATGCTCTTTGCTATAAAAAGGATTGGGCTATCTTGCTGTACACTTGCTACTATTGTTACTTGTTACTGGTTACGAATTATCTTGTTACAAAACTATATATCACTGTTACCTACAGCACTTGCACATAATACCTTGCTGAAAACCGCTTGTCATTTCCTTCTGCTCCTCGTTGGGTTCGACACTCTTACTTATCGAAAGGATTATGATTGATCCCCTATACTTGTGGGTCATTAATGGGTTGGTGCCCTTGCATCCTGCTTTGGGTGCTATCCCTGCTTGCGATTTCTCAAGATGGTGGGCTGCAACATTCCCGTCCTAACCTAGGCCAGGAGGGGTTGTTCGGGACCTCCTGGATATGGCATTCGGCCCTATGGTGACGCTGATATGAGGTCTTAGAGGCATGGGCCCATGGTTGCGGATCGTGGTCGACGGGAGCGTTGTAGGGTGTATGCATCTAGTTAGGAGGCGCCGGATTTGGCAGCTGCGCGCTCCTGATCTGGCAGCTGCACGCTCCTGATCTAGGGGTGGCTGCACTCTGCACCCCATGGCTTTCACGCGGTGGTCTGGTACTTTGGTTCACGCGGTGGTCCTAGTGGTCTTCACGCCTGTTCTACATATGATCACTCCTCTTGATCTGGCCATCGGTGAGTTCCGAACTTCTCTTTCGAAGGAAAACAAGGACGGGCGTATATGGTGCTCTTTGGAGATCTTCATTGGATAGAGGTCGGTCGTGTGCACCTGCAACATCAGCATAACTAGCTTCAATGGGGTATCATGAAGCTCTGTTTTTGTTGACACCTTGGGACATGTCTGCACTAAGATTTACAAGGAATCAACACATGCGGAGAATGCCATTGCGTGATTGGAGGACCTACAAGTGGCGAGGGCGGGGTCTTGGATGTGATGAAGATTTTGCTTCACAGGCAGTTGTTCAGACTTGGCTTGCAGGGTATGTTCCTGTCCAGACCGGGCATGAGTTCCTCTGAGCCTGGTGGTACGTGACTTGTAGTAGTAGCCTTCGCGAGTGGGGCGACAGCATTGAAGGACTTCTTTGTTGGTGGTGCTCCTTTGAGTACCGAGTCGTAATTTCTAGGGTGACAACTCAAGGTCTGATTTTTATTGGTTGTGCCTGGTAGTGGCCTTGTTGAAGGCATTGTTTTGGGAACACGGGCTTTCTCCAGGGTGAAAACCTATGTTATTTGATCGGGCAACGACAACGTTGGTGCATTGTTTCGTTCCTGGAGGTGTTGCTTTTGGAGAACCTTCTTTCTAGTCTGGGTGATGTCTTTGGTAGTGGTTAGAGTGCTGCTACTGCGGGTGATTGATCACCATGGCAGTGTTTTTTTTTTCTCTTTTTCTGATTGTGATCTTGAATGTTCTTAGGCATCTTGTTGGTGTAGATACTGGGTGTATGGTATCTACTTGATATTAATATATTTCCCTTTAAAAAACTTTTGAGATTGACGAAGTTATCATAGACATTTTCATAGTCGATGAAAACGTCTTCCCTCACTGAATACACATTATCAAAAAGGCTTAAAATAAATTCGAATAAAAGCGACCACCAGCGCCAAATGTAGAACTTAAATCGTGATGGTTTGATTCCACCGCAAGCTCTCAGTTCTCTCGTGAGCCTCTTTGTTGACGGAAAGAAATGCACGGTCTTTGCCTTGCCTTTTTGGATGAGGCTAGAATAAAACAAAGAGAAAACGATGAAGGGGGCATCCAAGAGCGAATCTGTGCTCACCATCATGCAAAGTTGTCACATCCATGGTGCAGCACAGGGATAAGCATGGATCACGTTGCCATCCACCGTGTCATGTCGCCAGGCCACAGGTTGTCGCAATTCACCTACAGGAGCGTAGGCTGAATGGGAAGTTCGAAACCAGAGGCGCAGATTTCATCCTGTTTCAGGCCGCTAGAAAATGCTTATCTATTTTCCGTGGCGTAGGTGTGACAAGTGGGTCTACGTCAGTGTCCCGATCCGACCTCTAATAAACTTTGTGCATTCTTTTGTTCACCGCTTTTTTTTAAAGGGTGATGCAAGTTTTCCTTTTGGTGGAGAAGGGTGGGGCAAGATGCCAAGCTGTGACCTGAATAAAATATATGAAGAATGAGAATAAGTTTGTATTCTGAGATACAAGAGATAAACACGAGTAATACATAGATAGTCCAGGATGCTTACCTTTTTTGCTAGTATTTATATTTTGAAAAGGACGGTGCAAGTTGCTAAATATAAATTACTCATAAAAATAATCTGCAAAACAAGCTCAGAAAACATAATAGGGGTGTATTGTAAAATATAGAGAAGCTCCGAATTGTCATGTGAACAATATTTGGGTTCCTTGGGTGGAACCACCAGCCCGTTAGGGTTCAAGTACTAAACCTTGGGCATTATTTGGTTCACCTCTTATTTAAAGAGTGGTGCAAGTTTTCCTTTTGGTGGAAAAGATAGAGCAAGTTGCCATGGAGCTTTGTTCTGAATAAGTACGGTATGGACATAAAATAAAATATATGAAGAATGAGAATACATTTTTATTCTGATATACAAGAGATAAACATGTGTAAATTTACCTAGATGGTCCAGGGTGCTTTCTTTTTTTCTAACAACCTCAGAAAACATAATGGGGGTGTATTGTAAAACATAGATAAGCTCAGAATTGTCGTATTAACAAAAAAAATTGCACCGGTTATCTTGTTTGGACTACGAGTGAACCGCTCCAAGTCTTGGGTGTTAGTTTAAGTTTTGATTGGATAAATCCGCACGAGTCTCCACGTAAAACCAAATGACGTAGGAGTTAGACGAGAATTAGCAAATCTGTAATTAATAGCAAAAGATGAAGATCATAAGAGGGAATTTACAAAATAGTTACGGGAATTGCACTAAAGATTTAATCAGATTTGCCATACAAGTTTGTGTTGAGCTTTCACTCTTAGCATCTCCACTAATACAAAGAAAAACAATTATTCAACCATATGTTTCTGACAATCCATTTTTTAAACACTGGTTCATCAAACCTCACTTTTTCGTAAAGAAAAGTGAGGTTTACATGAACCAGTGTTTACCGTGAGGAAAAGTGATAACACCACATACTGGCGTCACTCTTCAGCTCAGGCTTTTTTTAAGTCTTTGTGATCAAAGATAAAAAAATCAGAAACAACATAGGTTTGAAGAACCAACATTTACCATGAGAAGTGATAACACCACAAACCGCCGTCACCCTTCAGCTCATGCTTTTTTAGTCTTTGTGAGCAAAGATCGAGATCAAAAACAACATAGGTTTGAAGAACCAGCATTTACCGTGAGGAGAAGTGATAACACCACAAACCGCCTTCACCCTTCACCTTAACTGAAAAGTTAACCTATAACTCAAGATTATCTGAGAAAGCTACTCTTATTTTCTCGATTTCACCATGCTTGAGTCATATATTTTGGCGGGTCCACGATTCCTACACAATGATGTCAAAGAGGCTAATAATATGTGTATAGACTTAGTAAATGTAATTAGTCCCATATATGTATATTGTCATCAACATCAAATATGATTAAGGGCATGATTGCACTTTCACAACCGTCATCGTCCCTCCCTCATCGAAGTCGGATAAACCTTGTTGTAGTAGACAATCAAAAAGCCGCCATACTAAACTCCAACAGGACCAACGCATCAGAACAATAATCGTCATATCTAGCCATTAGACATCATCCAAATATTCTAGCAGTCACTACATCTGTCATGAAAAACATTTATTTACGTGAAAAGTCATGTGAGAGCATCTACAACCACACATAGCAAAATTGAGCCCTCAAACGTCCGCGGATAGGACGGTGACCGGTCACCACCCATATTTCACACTTCACAATCACACTCCCCATTTCATGATTTACATTTTCATATAAAGACATGCAACAGCCATGATCTACGCACAAACTACTATCAAACTATCATCTACACTACTTGTCATTGGATATGTTAATGAAGTTCGTGCCAGAGCAGCCGACCTGATGGTCAGTGGCGGTTGGGGGAAATGGCGGTGCCTCCTCCTCGTCCTCCTCGGACGCAAAGGCCTCATCGACCTCCATGGCCGCCTCACGGGGGAAGTGGTGATTGGCCTCCACATCTGCCTTCGAGTGGATGAAGTCGAGGATGGCCCCCTCATCCGTCGCCTCTTTCACTTGGGCGAGCTCAAACTCCACGAGCGCGTCCTCCATCCTGAATCCGGCCTGGACCGGCGCCGGTGCCTTCTCCTCCTCATCCGACGGTGGATCCTACGACTCATCCTACAGCGACACCACCATCTTTGCCCACCTCCTCCTGCTCCGGCGCCTCCACCTCCATGTGCTCCAGCGCCTCCTACTCGGGACTATCCGGAGGCAGGCCGACCGCTATGGTGCAGCATGTATTAGGTTATCTTGTTGTATACCATGAGAACATCGGTGTTGGAAAACCTATGAAGGGATGAGAATAGTGAGAGTAGGGGGCATCAGTGGCGCGGGCAGGAGGGATGAGAATGAGATGAGTTAGGGTTGCCTCATCGTCCGGTTTAAATATCCGAACTTGGTCCTTCAAGCGGCGCGTCGGAGCGGCGCCATGTGGGGCCTTGAATGCGTCCTCACCTAATATCGGAGGAGCCACCCATCGGACCAATGAGTTTCTGTGTGGGTCCAACCCGCCAGTCCGAGGTGACGGTCGTGCCTGGACATCCCATATCCGACCATTATATGGTTTGGATATGAGGGTGTCGGTCATTTTTGTCAGATTGGATGACATTTTTCCTGTCCGGTCAGTGCTCGGGCAGGCCGCCTGGACTTTTGGGGCGGGTATGGGGCTCGGTTGTAAATGCTTTGAGAAAAGGTCTAGTAAGGGCATCTCTAACGGTAACCTGCAAATTTCCTCGCACATCCGTCCGTGGACAGGGGACCAGTCCGCGAACACGGATGCAGGAGGCCGCCATCCAACGCTATCCGCATATATTTCAACCCACATTTGAACAACCGTACAAAATTCATGCAAATCGGTTGATATTCATCAAAGTTCAGATAGAAAATAGCACAAATCATCCGCACATAGCATGAAAATTAAGCCTAGTACAACAGTGTCTCAAATTCGCCTAGATTAACAGAATGGCCAACAAGTTTTTCATCAACGGGTCATGCCCTCCCACACATACCCCCCCCCCCCCTTGAGCTTCATTCAACAGTGTGTGTACATAAAGGGTCGTACCTCTGTCTTGTGGTACATCACGGCAGAGCGTGTGGGCTACACAATGTGTAGACCAGCATTGAGTGAATGAATCAATCAACAAGTTGAGCAAGAGGAAGCAAAACTTACGATCTTGTCCTCTGCGGCCAGCTGACGAACCACGTTACAAAACTTGGTGACGCTGGTGAGGATAGCATACCAGCGATACAATAACGACCTCACATTAGGTGCTTGAATGATGTACATGTCGTAGGGCACAATGTGCTTTTGTCGGTGAAACGATTCATGCATTTGCTACCAGAAGGTCTCCCCTCTACTCCTCCTATGAAATTCGCTGATACGACCAACCACGCATCGCACAACAACTCATCCTCCATGGTCGAGTAGCTCGCCATCCTTCATACTCTAAAAAATGACATGGTGTTCGAAAATAAGCTCAATGGCATTTGACCGAACACATGTCGAGCGTGGTGTCCGCCATGGTGGTCGTCTACATGGAAGCGGAGTGTACTTGGGGACAAACGGCTCCATGGTAGACAACACCATCGTAGAGGCGAGTGGCCGCGTCGGTGCTGGTTGCGGATGTGCGGTAATGCCTCTGTGACGGGCGGAGACGTACAACAGCGGCGGAGGAGGTGAAGGGTGTGGATACAAAGTAAGGGGGAGAAGGGGTGGAGTGGAAGAAAATGAGACCGGGAGAGGGGATTGGGTGGGCTGGGGTGTCGGAGTCCTACGTGTCTGCTGTTCAGACTCCCGCAAAGCCTGCCCACTTTGTCCCCAATTTGCGGGAGAAAACACGTCCAGAACCCTTGACGGACCGATACAAGTCCGCGTTGGATGGCTTCCGCGCTCCAGACAGCGCGGTCCGGACAGATGCAGGCGGTTTGCAGGTCGTCGTTGGAGATGCCCTAAGACACATCCTTAATAGTTCTGTAAAGCATTGCAATTTTACAAACAAAAAAAAACATGAGGCAGATGTTGCACAACGAAAATGTCACCACAATTCCGAAAAGCACGTTTAAGAGGACGGCTGCCCTTTTTGAAAAGAAATGGAGAGTCTTTATCGACGGAGAGAAATAAATGGCCTTTGCCTTTTTGGATGAGAGAAAAACAAGGATATCCTTTAAACAGACAAAGGAGCAATCATTTCACTCAAAAAAAAAAAGACAAAGGAGCAATCAAGAAAGAACCAATGCTCATCATTTTTGTCACGTCGATGGTGCAAAAGGTAGATAAGAATGGACCAAGTTGCAATCGAGCGTGTCATGTCACTGGTCGCGATTAACGTACAGGAGCTCCATCGTGCATATGCTGAATTGAAATGAGAGGTGCACCTGCCACCATTTCCTTCTCCCCAAATCCGTAGGAAAATGAAAATGAA
The DNA here is from genome assembly GCA_039707655.1 of Elymus sibiricus. NCBI lineage: Eukaryota > Viridiplantae > Streptophyta > Magnoliopsida > Poales > Poaceae > Elymus > Elymus sibiricus. Next base: position 443,793,746 of record CM077671.1, read on the forward strand.
ATGAGAAAAACATTTGTGTGGTGATAGGTGAGCCAGTAGGTCGCTGTGCCACTCTGATCTCTGATGGATTTACATGGTTCATATTTATATGCTTTAAAATTGATAGAAAATTGGTGAACTGAGACTAGCTCAGAAGGTTCTTTTTTTTTAGTGAAACCAACCCACTAAGATTTAAGGAATAGACTTGCACTTCTATTTGCATTTTTCTGAATTTATTCAGGATTTTTAGCGATGCTCGTTTAATGGGAGGAGACATTTCAGTCAACTACGGGGTGGCTTCGTCAATCACATGATGATTCTCTCGAATGTACTCATAAGGGTAGAGAGTGTGTGCGTTTATAAGGGTGAGTGTATATGAGTGTCTGTATTTGTATTATGTTAATAAAAATAAGAGAAAAATATACCGTGTCTATTTTGTTTTTTAAACAAAATGATGAACATGTATCAATGTTCAAATAAAAGCCGGTTTATTTTTTCGAATGTCCTCCAAACACCATGCACTGTACAAGCGCTTTGTGGACTTTTCTTTGAATTTTTGCTTAGTGGACTTTAGAAAGAAAAGGACGACCTAAAAAAAGATCTCCTCCGGTATCACACTTATAACTTATAGGACAACTAGAAAAAGTATAAGCTAAGATTGTGTGTAAAAAGCTCCAAAAAAATTAGCAACTCGTACCTAGGGCACCCAACTGCCAGGGTTTCCAAAAGTATAAGTTAAGAATGTGTGTAACGAGCTCCAAAAAAAATTAGCAACTCGTACCCAAGGCACCCAACCGCTAGGGTTTCCTTGCCTCCCGCCGTCACCCGTTTGTCTCGTCTCCTGTGTCCTTAGGGCTATGGAGGCGCGGTGGATCTCGCCCTTGCTAGCAGGCGGGTTCTGTTTTTTTTTTTTTGAGTTTTGTTAGAATTGGTGTCTTGCTCAGAGAGGCGAGGCAGCGGCGGCTCTCTGAAGTTGGAATAAGCTTCTTCCCGCTTAGCCCCCGTCCTGATGGTGCTTCTAGCGTTGTCGGAGGGCATGTGAAGACTTGTCTTCGGCGGATCTCGCGGGATTCGGCCGGCTTTGTCTTTGGTGGATCCACGTGGATCTAGTTTTCGTTCATTTATGTTTGTGTGTATACACGTTGAATTCTTCTGATCTACGCTTCTCTTCATCAGCGGCGGGTTGTTGTTATGTTGCGTCAGTTCGGTAGGGCCTTAGCACGTTGATTTTCTGACTGTTTCTACAATAAGATTTGCCCGACTCCGATGAGGAAGGGGCGATGACGACGACGCGCCCTTGCCTCTGTCTGGCAGAGCCGTCGTGCCAGACAGATCGAGGCCAGCTTGCCGACCAGCTCGCCTGAGATCTCCGACGGCGAGGACAAACCCACAATGGAGACGGGCTTCGACGACACCGCCCAACGCCCGTGCCTACGCATGCGGGCTTCACCATGGAGCAGGCGCATGCGCACCAGAACAATGCCATGGCGGAGGTGCGGCCTGCAATAGCGTTCCAGCAGGCGCATGAGGGACATCGATACAACTCCTCCTCGAGCAGCACTAACTGGCGAAGGGCTAGATCGACCGCGAGCGCGCGAGCGAGGAGGTCATGGTGGCCATGGCCGCGGCGAACCCCAACTTCGTCGTGGAGCAGCGTGCGCTCTGATACGTCTCCAACATATCTATAATTTTTATTGTTCCATGCTATAATATTATCACTCTAGGATACTTTTTGGGTATTTATTTACCAATTCATATTTGCCTGTTGCTGTTTTCTGCATGTTTTTGGCTCTTCAGGTTTACAGTACCAAACGAAGTCCAAATGCTACGAAACTTTTTATGATTTTTTCTGGACCAAAAAAAAGACCTGGAAGCTTCGGGAGGAGACCGGAGGCCGCATGAGAGAGGCACCACACATCAAGGCGCGCCTAGGGGGTGGCCACGCCCTCTCTGGCCAATAAATCTACCATTCTTAAGAAGTTGCTCCCCACTTCTTCCTATTTTCTTAACATGCAGACTGTCCACGTCACTGATGTCCACGTCGTGTTCAGTTTCCAAAACCACCCAATCCCTGTGCTTCACGATGGTGGAAAAAAACCCAGCCTTTCCCGCAGTGAGCCTTCCTTTTCTTTCACCCAGCGCCGCTCATCCCCACGCCTGCCGCCGCCCCCCACCCCCCGCGCCGTTCATCCCTCACCGCCGCTACCGCCCCCTACCCCCCCGGCAGCCGGCACCGCCGTCTGCACCACCTCCTCCTTCGCTGCATCCCGCACCGCTGCAGCCGTCGCACCCGCAGGATCCGATCCACGCACCTCCAGCCGTCGCCCCGCGCCTCCAGTGCATCCTCCACCGTCTGCGGGAAACCACCTCCACCACCGGACCGCCTCCACCGCCTCCTCCCCACGCCTCCAGAGCCTCCTCCACCACCGGACCACCTCCACCGCTGGACCGCCTCCTCCTCAGCCCGACCGAATCCTTCCGCCATATCTAGGCCAGTGCCGGTGCTCACCGCGTCATGGCCACCCCCTCGCTTACTCGCTCCTCCGTCCACCACCGTGCGTTGCCCCTGTCCGCAGTCTCTTTCGGCGGCTGTCGGTACGTCGGGCTGGGCGCACCCCCTTTCTCCGCTACAATCCTCCAGGTACAGCCAAGTGCAGTTGGGATGCGGGCAATCCGCCCTCTGGCCACCAATGTCGTTGCTCTGCTCGGCCCTTTGGCCACCGGTGCCGCCAACTCTTCTCCACTGCAGTCATCGTTGGCCAGGAACCGGTTTTATCCACGTCTTCCCCAAGTCAATAGAGCCGCATTTACTTCACTGCTTCTGTCTAAGCTTCTCGGTGAGGAGGTGATGTAATCCAGTTGTTCTTCTGTGATTTTTAGCTTGCTGACACTAACCAAATGGCCCACACTTTTATGTTATCAATTAAACTCTTCAACTAAAAAGCAAAACAACCCTTCTGCTGCAGGTCATTCATGATTGACTCTTCACTTCCTCTCCCCATGACCTCCACAAGTAACTGATATGTTTCCATTTAAATGGGGTGCTCCACAACCCATTTCATTCCCATAGTCCTCCATAGCAGTCATACAGCTACCCATGGTGAGCAAATCCCTCCCCTGTCCTCGTGCAAATTCCCTGCGACATATTTACTGATTGATCACAACTTTGGCCTTCCTCAGGTACTGGACAAAATTGGAGACCCGCCCTCCCATCTTGGTGATCCTTCCCTTGCTGCATACCCGCGCACCTTCGATTGACGGCTCCTGTAGGTAAATGTTGTTACCATAAATTGCTACCCTAAATTTTTGTGTACTTCATTCATATATGAATTTAACTGCTATTTCTGATTTTTTTTGTATGCTTGGCTACATCGAATACTTATCTCTGCATTTTATCTTTTCTGAATTTTATCTGTTCAATACGTTACGAGAATCCATAGGCCTTGCATTCATTCCCTGCATTTTACAAAGTTGTTCTTTAGTCTCTTCACGCCATCACCTTGCATATGTCCAAATCTGAATTTACTTTTGCCAATTGAACCTGTATTCTTCAGTTTTAGTTATTTATATGGTACGAGAAGACATACACCTTGCATTTCACCCCCTTACATAGGTTTCATGACATTTGCTTTAGTATCTTCCCGATGTTCATCTATTTCTATCACCTTGCGTTTGGTAGAGTTGCCGATATGGATAGTGCAGAAAGTTCTTCGCATAATTCAGTTGGACGAAAACGTCGTCCATCATTACCTAATCCTCCTCCTCGAACAAACCCATATGTTGCTGCCCAGAACCGCCGTATGCGTATGGAACTCATGGTTAAAAAGGAAAAAGAGGTTTGTTAGGCACATTATATTCCTCCGAATATGTTATCTTCAGTATGATATGTCTTGTGATTTATTTCACCATCTATTTCTTCATATTTATGAAGCAACAACCTCTAGAGGTAAACAAACATCACAGCAACTTGAAAATGAAGAATCATCCACATCTACATCACACACACAAAAGCTGATCTTTGCCCATAGCCGTAAGATTCTATCCACATTCCACTTCATGTCTAAAAGTATAGGGCTGACTTACATTTACAAAAAAAAACTTCTCTTCCCGGCTTACCTTTCAGGGACTATATTTGAACCCTTAAACCTTGGAGGTCCCCAGCATTCTTGCAAACACTGCGGTGCTCTGTTTTGGTATGAAGAGCGTCTACGTAGAGAAAGACATACTCCAGATCCAACATATAATTTCTGTTGCAAGGGAGGAAAAGTTTACGTGCAGCCATATGATCCTCCTCCTCAACCCCTCTTGGATTTACTAACATCCCAGGATAGAACACTCTCCAGCCACTTCTTCAACCATATTCGGCAGTACAATACAATGTTTGCAATGACCTCAATGGGAGCTAAAATTAATGAAACCATAAATGATGGTCGAGGCCCGTATGTTTTCAAGGTTAGTGGCCAGATTTGTCACCGCATTGGTTCTTTCAGACCAACTGGGGAGCGACCAGAATATGCACAATTATACATGTTTGATACAAAGCGTGAGGTTTCAAACCGAATAAATGTTGCTTCGTCTTCACGCTCCGCTTCATTTTCAAGAACTTCATTCCAAGCTAACGAAGGCATTGTTCAATCGCTCATACAAATGTTGAACACACATAACCCCATTGTCAAACTTTTTAGAACAGCAAGTCAAAGATTAGCTAGGAATGATTCTGACCATTTAACCATCAGGATATATGGCAAAGCTGATGCCCATGGAGACATCTATAGTGCTCCAGTCGCGTCTGAGGTTGTTGGATTAGTGGTTGGTGATATCGGGTCATGTAATGTAGGACGAGACATTATAATACAAGATCATTCATCACAGTTACAGCGGATTAGTGAAAAACACTCCAAGTGTATGTCCATGCAGTATCCTCTATTATTTCCATATGGAGAGGATGGCTACCATGATGAGCTTATGTATCGGCAAATATCAAGCACTTCCGCCAATCAGCGCAAAAAGTCACAATGCTCCAATACTACACATATAGGTTACATGATAGGCCAAATGACTTCAATACTCCATTACGATGCAAAATATTAACACAAGCTTACATTGTGGACAACTATTGTTGTGTTGAAACATACTGTATTGGATTCTACTGCAAGCCTAGCTTTCAGAGTAAATACAGATCGTCATCATTTAGTTCTTTGACAAATTCTGTATCAAGAGGCATTACATCACGTTCCTCTGTTGGGTAGAGGATTATATTACCATCCTCATTTATTGGAGGCCCTCGCTATTTATACCAAAACTATCAAGACTCCATCGCTATTTGTAGAAAATATGGTTGCCCGGATCTATTTGTGACGTTCACATCAAATGATGCCTGGCCTGAAGTTATGGAGGCATTATCCTCCATTCTAGGACAAGAGCCATCTGCCCGTCCAGATATTATCAACCGAGTATTCAAAATGAAGCTTGATAGTTTAATGGATGATGTTAAAAAGAAAAAAATCTTTGGGCCCATAAACGCAGGTAACAGCACTTTCCCCAAACTTATTTCCTTTAAACAACATAACTTTTGTGTCGGCTACTAAAAAATATTGTACTTCCCTACAGTTATCTACACAGTTGAATTTCAGAAACGTGGCCTCCCACATGTTCATATAATTATATGGTTAGCCAAAGAAGCCCCCTTAGATGCACAGAAGCTAAATTCGATTATTTCTGCTCAATTGCCAGATCCTGCTAAAGACCCAATAGGATATGAAGCTATATCTTCTTTCATGGTGCATGGCCCTTGCGGCCCTCTTAACCAGTTTTCCCCATGCATGTCAGAAGGAAAATGCACTAAATTTTACCCAAAGGATTTCTGTGAGCAAACCACTATCCAGGAAAACGGTTTCACTGAATATGCCCGACCAAACAACAGAATAACTGCTAGGAAAAATAAAGTTGACATTGACAATAGATACACTGTTCCTCATAATATCGATCTGGTGGTTAAGTATCAAGCTCACATAAATGTAGAGAAGGTTAATCATGATGGTATGCACAAATATCTTTTCAAGTATGTTACAAAAGGATTTGATTGTGCTAGAATTGGCTTCCACTCCAAGTCTTTGGCATCATATTCATCGACTGAAACAATTAATGAAATTGATAACTATTTAGAGTGTCGTTGTGTGACACCAAATGATGTTGCTTGGCATTTGTTCAAGTATGATATTCACCATACAGAACCTCCTGTAGAAAGGCTCCCTATTCATCTTCCTCTTGAGAATAATGTAAATTTCTCTGAAGATGACAATCTGGAACAAGTAATTGAAGACCCAAAAAACATGACAACTAAATTGACTGCATGGTTAGAAGCTAATGCACAGCACATCGAGGCTCGACGGTATACCTATATAGAATTTCCTGAACATTGGACATGGCACCAACATGACATATATTGGGATTTTCCTCGAGGTGCTCATAAGAAATTTGCTTGAATTGCACATGTGAACCATTCACAGGGGGGATTATTCTATTTGCGGATGTTGCTCCATGTTCGTAAAGGCCCAACCTCCTTCACGGATATCCGAACTATATCAGGCCAAGTTTATCCTACTTTCTGTGCTGCATGTGAAGCTTTAGGTCTCCTAGGTGATGACCGAGAATGGTCAAATGCTTTAAAAGATGCATCTCAGTGGGCATTACCATTTGAATTACGTCAGCTTTCTGTTACCCTGCTGCTTTTTTGTGATGTCACAAATCCTATCAATTTTTTTGAAGAACATGCATCACCAATGTCTCAAGATATAGCACATCGATTGAATTGTGGTCCTTCTTAGCCAAGCAATTCATCACTACATTCGTACGTGACATCCTGTCTTCTCATTGAGCTAGATAAATTGCTAAGGGATTCTGGATATTGCTTATCCCATTTTAATTTGCCACTACCAGATGATATAGGAAATTCTTCTTCACAAAACCGTATTTTACTCGATGAGCTTAGCTATGATACTGCAGACATGACATCCACTTTGAATGATAATATTCCAAAGCTAAACAGCAACCAGAAGGATGTATTTGATGCTATCTATAATTCTGCTATAAATAATGAAGGTCGAACGTTCTTTGTTTATGGATATGGAGGGACTGGAAAAACTTTCCTATGGACTACTTTATTGTATTCGTTGTGAAGCCAAGGGAAAATTGCATTGGAAGTTGCATCATCAGGAATTGCCTCTCTATTGCTCCCGGGAGGTCGAACACCACATTCTCGTTTTAAAATCCCTTTGGAAATATCTCAGAATTCAATGTGTAGTATAAAGAAAGATACACACCTGGCAGAACTTATTCAAAATACATCTCTTATTGTTTGGGATGAAGCACCAGTAAATCATAAATATTGTTTTGAAGCACTAGACTGCACTCTTAGGCATATAATGTCAGATACTAGACCTAATGCCGAAGACATGCAGTTTGGAGGTATTACTCTAGTTCTTGGTGGGGATTTTCATCAAACACTTCCGGTAATAAAAAATGCAACAAGACAACAGATTCTGAAATCTTGCATTGTTAACTCTTATTTGTGGAACCAATGCACACTTCTTCAAATGACTGAAAATATGAGGCTCGCCTCAGGAATTCTGTCCATCTCAAAGAGAGAAGCATTACAGAATTTTGCTGATTGGCTCTTACGAGTTAGAAACGGCATAGAGCCTTTCGTTCCTATTCCAAATGACCCCAACAACATATTTATAGAGATACCCCAGTATCTCCTTTTGTCTGCAGAGTCTAGAAATATAGATGGATTGATTTCATTTGTCTATGACTCAGGTTGTGAATCTGCAAACATTACATCATATTTGTGTGATCGCGCAATTCTTGCACCCACCAATGATGTCATTTCTAAAATAAATACCAGAATGATTTCTCAGCTATGAACAAGTGAAATGTCATATTATAGTTCAGATTCAATTGATGATAGCTGCCCTAATCATTCTACTCTAGAAGCGTTATATTCGACGGAGTTTCTAAACAACCTTGAGATACCTGGTCTACCAGACCATGTGTTGCATTTGAAAATTGGTGTTCCTATCATGCTACTTCGTAATCTTGATCCATCAAGAGGACTTTGTAATGGCACTAGACTCATTGTTACACAACTAACAGGTCGCGTAATAGAAGGACAAATAATAACAGGAAAGGCGATAGGTTCAAGAATATATATTCCTCGGATTGTCACTACGTCAACTCAGTCTAAGTGGCCTTTCAAGTTGAGGCGTCGCCAATTTCCTGTTCGCCTTTCATATGCTATGTCAATAAACAAAAGTCAGGGCCAAACATTGAACCGAGTTGGTGTCTACTTGCCATCTCCTGTCTTCTCGCACGGTCAATTATATGCAGCATTTTCAAGAGTTACATCACCGGAGGGCTTGCGAGTTCTGATTGAAAACAGTCTAGTTTCTTATGAACATTGCACACATAATGTAGTATATGCCGAAGTATTCAGTCAAATAAATAGGCATATAAGCTAAAACTGAAAGGTATTTTATAATATATGCCTAAAACTTCAGAGATGTCTTCTAAACATTTTGAGCATACTATAATTTGTTCCTAACAGTCTTATTCATTCAGGCATATCTGAACTATGGAGTCAACTACAGTACTTAAAAGCATCACCGCGGGACAGCAAAACTGTAAGGTGTTTGCACGCTTAATAAGGCTTTGGGATGCTAAAATAATAAATCCCAGGTATGGGGATGGCTTGATAAGCATTGATGGTATTCTCTTAGATGAAGATGTAAGTATAGTTGTCTCACATTGACATTCGTACTCAAAATGGTATTAACTTTACATAACACATTTAATTATTTAATTTCTTTTGGAGGGCTACATAGCACAGATCAGTGTGCCCAAAAAGTTTGAAAAACAGTTTCGTGGCTTGCTATCAGAAGGATCTGTCTATATTATTTCAGATATTGTAGCTATTGATAACAGAAGCAAGTCATATGTATACCATCATCAGAACTATATGCTGCAATTCAAACATGATACAAAGGTCCATACACTACATTCAAGAGGAGCAAATATACCTACTGTTTCCTTCAACTTTTGTCCATTTGATCAGCTGCCAACAAAAGCAATTGATTCAAAACCACTCCTAGGTAATCTGTCGTTCAATATGTTCTCTCCTAACAGATATCATACTTACTAACTTTTTATGCATGATTTCTCCATTTAGATATTATTGGAGTAATCAGTGACGTTGGTCCATATGATTATGCTAGCCCAACATCTCAGAACAAACTTCGGAAGATCAAAGTTCGCAACCTATAGTATGTCTTTCTTGCAACCGATGGCACTTAAATTTTTCCTTAAATATCATTTCTCCTGCAATTAAATAGCTATGCCTTGCTTTTTCCAGTGAACAAACACAAGAAGTAGTTCTATGGGGCAAACATGGAGAATCATTCGATGAAGAAGCAGTTCTTCAAAAATCTCAAGAAGGAATTGTCATAGCTATTTTCGCTGGTATAACTGCAACTTCACAAAAGTTTACAAGTGACTTATTATCAAACGAGCTTGCTTCAAGAAAAAATGGAAGGATTTATTTAAATAGCCTATTAACCACATAATGTTATAGGTACAATACAAGGATCTTCAAGTTATGCAACACGGGTGTATCTTGACCTCGGCATACCTGAAGTTCAAAAGTATCGCAGCAGGTTCTCCACCTCCCTCACTGCAATTTGCCTAATTTTTTTGTTTGTCACTACAACATACTAATTGCATATATCAAAAACATTTGAAGCTACCAATGGAAATGTCCAGCTTTACAAAAGAATCTCCCTAAAGTCGCACATCTATCTCCACTTGAAGCAGCAGGCAAGATATATACCATTGAACAAATATCTACCTTGCCAACCACATCTTTCGAGGTCAATACTTTTCGAGATAGTTCATTTTTTAAACCTCTCTATCCATAAAATATATAATTGACGCTTTAACCTTTTCTACCACAAGGGAGTAGCAACCTTCAGTACTATTGCAAAAGTGACAGCTATTATACCATCAATCAAATGGTATTACAAAGCATGCAAGCGTTGTGGAAAAGGTTACAACATGTCAGATACCCCAACATGCGCCTGCCAGTTTCCTGTTCCATGCCCAATGTATCATACATCTTCCTAAATCTAATCCTTATAAATTGCTTTTCTCTTATTCACGTCACTAACGGTTCTATCATCCTTCAGGTATAAACTACCCCTTACACTAACAGATAGCTCAGCAAGTTTAGATACAGTTGCATTTTCTAAAATTGTTGAAGACTTGGTTGAGCGTCATGCTGAACAAGTTTCTATGAACATGAAAATAGATGTTGAGGAAGAGGTGCTTGCCCTGGATAAGGCCATTGGTAAAGAAAGGTTATTCTATATAGGAATGAATATTGATTCGGCAGCCAAGTACACTATAAAATATGTCCTAAAAAAAGTTTCCCCATTGACAAAACCAAATCGGTTCCTCTATTAACTGCTTCAAAGGTAACAACTTTTTGATACTGATTACATTCATATATCATCCTATTAACTTGACATCTGAGGCTTTTTCAGTCAGCACAAGATGCAAACCTTGCACGAGCTTCAGCTGTCATAAATGATGAGAGGTTTCTGGCCATTTATCAATTTAAATTCTGAAAATATATTCACATAGTATTAAATAAAGATTTTTTGATCAATATTATCTATATTATTTTCAGTCTAATTGCATAACAGCCAGAGGACTCCTACAACAGTACACCTCCAACAGATAACCACACACCTATAACTACAAAAGAAAATGACTCCAGGTAAATTGAGCCACGTAGAATTCAACATTTTAGATTTTGGTTTCATAAATAAAATGCTTGCATTTTCATCTTCAATATCATCTTTGAAGATTATCTTCGTCTCAAATAGTACATGGTGAAATTCAGATTAAACATTTCAACCTTTTAGATTTTTGTTTGGTAAATCAAATAATTGCCCTGTGTCGTATTCATGTGTGTAATGCTTCATGAACCTTCATGCTTATTGAATTCCTCTTTAACATACTTCCTTATTTATAATGTACGTTCAAATCAGTTCCGGAGTAAAAAAGAAGGCTTGATTTTCACAAGGATGATGGCAGAAACTCTAACAGATCTCACAACACTCATAACCACTACAAATGCACCATGGTTTACTAGATGAAGTAAATACATGCTAATTTCTGGCAGTACTTCCAATCACTGGGATCATGTGTTCTCTTTTGTACATGTCAAGAATAATTCCTTAATTTCAAGTACACTATGATCATTATCTTACATTGGACTTTTTTATACCGATAAACATAATCCCATTTGCTTTCATGATCTTCTTCAATAGCCTTTTTAGACGGTCTTACACCGATACACACACCTATCTTTGTGCTACGCAACATACTCCGTAAAGGAATCGTCCAATCTCCTTTTGCATTTTAGCCTAATTCACAACATATCTCTGAATGTATATATATACTACGAAAATGATGTAGGTTGCTTATGCGCAAAACTTTATTTGACAAGAGCACAACATAACAGTAATAACAATGTAGACATGATGACCCACAAGTATAGGGGATCTATCGTAGTCCTTTCGATAAGTAAGAGTGTCGAACCCAACGAGGAGCAGAAGGAAATGACAAGCGGTTTTCAGTAAGGTATTCTCTGCAAGCACTGAAATTATCGGTAACAGATAGTTTTGTGATAGGATAATTCGTAACGGATAGCAAGTAACAAATGTAAGAAAGGTGCAGCAAGGTGGCCCAATCCTTTTTGTAGCAAAGGACAAGCCTGGACAAACTCTTATATAAAGCAAAGCACTCCCGAGGACACATGGGAATTTCTGTCAAGCTAGTTTTCATCATGCTCATATGATTCGCGTTCGTTGCTTTGATAATTTGATATGTGGGTGGACCGGTGCTTGGGTGCTGCCCTTACTTGGACAAGCCTCCCACTTATGATTAACCTCTCTCGCAAGCATCCGCAACTACGAACGAAGAATTAAGATAAATCTAACCATAGCATGAAACATATGGATCCAAATCAGCCCCTTACGAAGCAACGCATAAACTAGGGTTTAAGCTTCTGTCACTCTAGCAACCCATCATCTACTTACTACTTCCCAATGCCTTCATCTATGCCCAAATAGTGGTGAAGTGTCATGTAGTCGACGTTCACATAACACCACTAGAGGAGAGACAACATACATCTCATCAAAATATCGAACGAATACCAAATTCACATGATTACTTATAACAAGACTTATCCCATGTCCTCGGGAACAAACGTAACTACTCACAAAGCATATTCATGTTCATAATCAGAGGAGTATTAATTATCATTAAGGATCTGAACATATGATCTTTCACCAAGTAAACCAACTAGCATCAACTACAAGGAGTAATCAACACTACTAGCAACCCACAGGTACCAATCTGAGGTTTGAGACAAAGATCGGATACAAGAGATGAACTAGGGTTTGGAGAGGAGATGATGCTGGTGAAGATGTTGATGGAGATTGACCCCCTCTTGATGAGAGGATCGTTGGTGATGACGATGGCTTCGATTTCCCCCTCCGGGAGGGAAGTTTCCCCGGCAGAACAGCTCCGCCGGAGCCCTAGATTGGTTCTGTCCAAGTTCCGCCTCGAGACGGCGGCGCTTCGTCCCGAAAGCTCCCTTATGATTTTTTCCAGGTCAAAACCCTCCATATAGCAGAAGATGGGCACCGAAGGCCTGCCAGGGGGCCCACAAGCCACAGGGGTGCGCCCAGGGGGTAGGGCGCCCCCCCCCTGGCTTGTGACTCCCTGGTGGGTCCCCTCTAGTATTTCTTTCGCCCAATATTTTTTATATATTCCACAATAATTCTTTGTAGATTTTCAGGACTTTTGGAGTTGTGCAGAATAGGTATCTCAGATTTGCTCCTTTTCCAGTCAAGAATTCCAGCTGCCGGCATTCTCCCTCTTCATGTAAACCTTGTAAAATAAGAGAGAAAAGGCATAAGTATTGTACCATAATGTGTAATAACAGTCCATAATGCAACAAATATCAATATAAAAGCATGATGCAAAATGGATGTATCAATTCCCCCAAGCTTAGACCTCGCTTGTCCTCAAGCGAAAGCCGAAATCGATAAATATGTCCACATGTTTAGAGATAGAGGTGTCGATAAAATAAAATACGGACATGAAGGCATCATGGTCATCTGTAGAACAGCAACATATATTGACATATAATTTCTTATGCTAAAGTAACAATTCATTCACAAGGTAAAGTATGAATCAAGAACTCTATTGAGAACCAACAAACTATGATCTCAGTCATTGAAGCAATTCCAATTTATCATAACGTAGGAAAGAGTCAATATAAGAGCTTGTAAAGCAAATCCACATACTCAATCATCTTTTAGTCTTTCATAATTGCTAACACTCACGCGGTACCTATGAGGTCAAAGCTTCAATCGGACACAGAGAAAGATAGGGGCTTATAGTATTGCCTCCCAACTATTTACCTCAAGGGTAATATCAACAGAAATAACTCATGCTCACCCACATCCGAGTGGATATATGTGTCTAGATCATTCCCCAACACATGACGCTTGCCAAGAGATAAAGGCAAAATAAAGGAAGTGGTGAAGATCACCACGACTCTTGCATAAAGGTAAGTACTAGAAAGTAAAGGTAATAGATAAGCCCTTCGCAGAGGGAAGCAGAGGTTGTCATGCGCTTTTATAGTTGGATGCGCAATCCCTTAATGCAAAAGAACGTCACTTTATATTGCCCCTTGTGATAAAGAACTTTATTATGCAGTCTGTCGCTTTTATTTCTTCCATATCACAAGTTCGTATAAAGTTTATTTTCCTCACACTAATAGATCACACATATTTAGAGAGCAATTTTTATTGCTTGCACCGATGACAACTTACTTGAAGGATCTTACTCAATCGATAGGTAGGTATGGTGGACTCTCATGGCAAAACTGGGTTAAAGGTGTTTGGATGCACAAGTAGTATCTCTACTTGGTGCGGAAGTTTTGGCTGATATGGGGTGGAAGCAAGCGACACATGTTAAAGGATCTAAAACCATATAACTTCTATTCGGAAATAAGCAAACATAACCCATTATGTTGTCTTCCTTGTCCAACATCAACTTCTTAGCATATAATATTTTAATGAGTGCTCACAATCATAAATGATGTCCAAGATAATATATTTATATGTGAACCTCTCTTTCTTTATTACTTCCTTTTAATTGCAACAATGACCAATAGCTTTGTTTGTCAACTCACAACAAATTTCAATCGACATACCTCTTATATGTGAAGTCATCACCCCCCCATAAGATCATCATATATACTCTTTGCTTTTATTCTATAATTCTTTCTATTTCTTTTTCTCAAGATCATAGCAAGCAAGCAAAGCCCTCAACTCAAAACTACTCTTTATTATATAACTCTCGGACTTGCTTACAGAGGGGGAACATAAAGCAAAACTCAAAACTAGATCACACTAAAGACTTTATTGTACTAGATCAAGATATAACCAAAAGGATCGAACTAAGAAAAACGATAAAAGTAAAAGATGTGATGGTGATACGATACCGGGGCACCTCCCCCAAGATTGGCACAAGCCAAGGGGAGTGCCCATACCCATGTGTTTAGTTGTCTTTCTTCGGAGGTGGTGATGTTGAAGTTGTTGATGAGGTTGGAAACTTGTCTAGTTTCCTCTTAAGCATAAAATTATGTTCCCTCAGATCGTCTACTTCCTGCTCGAGCTTCAATATCCTTTGACATAATTCTTGCTTGCTCTCCTGCAAAAAACGAGAAGGGATAAATAGAACCTTAGGTTTTCTCCTTGTGTTTAGGAGGCTCGATTTCCTGAACTCCACGTGCATATCTCCTGGTCGAGGCAGGGGGATCTCCTCTTCATCCGAGCTTTCTTCCTCATACTTGCCTTCTAGTTCCTCCTCCGAGAACAATCCATAAGGATCTAAGTCCCCATAGAGCTTGGGATTGGCAAGATAATGCGATACATAGCTCTCCCCATCGGAATCTTGGGACAACATCTTGCTCTAAATCTACTGCAGAAACAGCTCAAAACGAAAATAGGAGGTATTGTCGTGTTACGAAGGTCAAAACCTTCGGGAGATTATATAATGAATTTTTACCGACCCGAAGGAGTATACCACAAGAACACGGAGTCCGGAGGGTACACGGGGTGGCCACAAGCCACAGGGGCGCGCCCAGGGGTAGGGCGCGCCCCCCTGGCTTGTCGCCTCCTCGTGCACTCTTCGGACTACTTTAAATTTTCCTAATTTATTAAATATTCCAAAACGGATAAAAATTGCTATTGGAAAAGTTTTGGAGTCGGTTTGCTTACCGTAACACATACCTATTCCTTTTCGGAGTCTGAAACGTTATGGTAGGTCTCCCTAATGTACTCCTCCGGAGTCATGGTATTGATAATATTGGTTTCAACATTTATGGGAGTACCTGAGATATAATGTTTGATTCTTTGCCCGTTTACCACCTTCGGATTTGTGCCTTCGGCGTTGTTGATCTTGATGGCACCGGAACGATATACTTCCTCGATAATGTAAGGCCCTTCCCATTTAGAGAGAAGTTTTCCTGCAAAAAATCTTAAACGAGAATTGTATAGCAAGACATGGTCACCTACATTGAATTCACGCTTTTGTATCCTTTTATCATGCCATCTCTTAACCTTTTCTTTAAACAACTTGGCATTCTCATAGGCCTGGGTTCTCCATTCATCAAGTGAGCTAATGTCAAATAACCTCTTCTCACCAGCAAGTTTGAAATCATAGTTGAGCTCTTTAATTGCCCAATAAGCTTTATGTTCTAGCTCTAGAGGTAAGTGACATGCTTTACCATAAACCATCTTATACGGAGACATACCCATAGGGTTTTTATAAGCAGTTCTATAAGCCCATAATGCATCATCAAGTTTCTTAGACCAATTCTTTCTGGATCTATTAACAGTCTTCTGCAAGATCAATTTAATTTCTCTATTGCTCAATTCTACTTGACCACTAGACTGAGGATGATAAGGAGATGCAATTCTATGATTAACATCATACTTAGCAAGCAATTTACGGAAAGCACCATGAATAAAGTGTGAACCACCATCAGTCATTAAATATCTAGGGACTCCAAATCTAGGGAAAATAACTTCTTTAAGCATTTTAATAGAAATGTTATGATCAGCGCTACTAGTTGGAATAGCTTCTACCCACTTAGTAACATAATCAACAGCAACTAGAATATGAGTATACCCGTTAGACTGTGGAAAAGGTCCCATATAATAAAAACCCCAAACATCAAATGGTTCAATAACAAGAGAGTAATTCATAGGCATTTCCTGACGTCAACTAATATTACCAATTCTTTTACATTCATCACAAGACAAGACAAACTTACGAGCATCCTTGAAGAGAGTAGGCCAATAAAAACCAGATTGTAGTACCTTATGTGCAGTTCTATCTCCAGCGTGGTGTCCTCCGTAGGCCTCGGAATGACACTTGTGAAGGATCTGTTCCTGTTCATGCTCAGGCACACAGCGTCTAATAACACCATCTACTCCTTCTTTATAAAGGTGTGGGTCATCCCAAAAGTAATGTCTTAAATCATAGAAGAACTTTTTCTTTTGTTGGTATGTGAAGCTAGGTGGTATAAATTTAGCAACAATGTAATTAGCATAATCAGCATACCATGGAGCATTGCGCGAAGCATTTATGACAGCTAATTGTTCATCAGGAAAGCTATCATCAATAGGTAGTGGGTCATCAAGAACATTCTCTAATCTAGACAAGTTATCTGCTACGGGGTTATCAGCACCCTTTCTATCAATAATATGCAAATCAAATTCTTGTAGCAGAAGAACCCATCTAATAAGTCTAGGTTTAGCATCTTTCTTTTCCATAAGATATTTGATAGCAGCATGATCAGTGTGAACAGTTACTTTGGAATCAACAATATAAGGTCTGAACTTATCGCAAGCAAACACAACTGCTAAAAATTCCTTTTCAGTGGTAGCATAGTTTCTTTGAGCACTGTCTAGAGTTTTACTAGCATAATGGATAACATTTATTTTCTTATCAACCCTTTGTCCTAAAACAGCACCAACAGCATAATCACTAGCATCACACATAATTTCAAAGGGTAAGTTCCAATCAGGTGGTTGAACAACAGGTGCGGAAATCAAGGCATTCTTAAGAATTTCAAATGCTTCTACACAATCATCATCAAAAACGAATGGAACATCTTTTTGCAAAAGATTAGTGAGAGGCCTAGAAATCATAGAGAAGTCTTTAATAAACCTCCTATAGAAACCAGCATGACCAAGGAAACTTCTTATACCTCTGATATCCGTAGGACACGACATTTTTTCAATAGCATCAACTTTAGCTTTATCAACTTCGATACCTCTTTCGGAGATTTTGTGTCCCAAGACAATACCTTCATTAACCATAAAGTGGCAATTTTCCCAATTCAATACAAGATTAGTTTCTTCACATCTCTGGAAAACTCGATCAAGGTTGCTCAAGCAATCATCAAAAGAAGTTCCATAAACGGAAAAATCATCCATGAAAACCTCAACAATCTTTTCACAAATGTCAGAGAATATAGCCATCATACATCTTTGAAAGGTGGCAGGTGCATTGCATAAACCAAAAGGCATACGTCTATAAGCAAAGGTACCGAAAGGACAAGTAAAAGTGGTCTTTTCTTGATCCTCTTTTGACACAGGTATTTGAGAGAAACCAGAATAACCATCTAGAAAGCAAAAATGTGTATGTTTGGATAGTCTTTCTAGCATTTGATCAATAAAAGGTAGAGGATAATGATCTTTCCTAGTAGCTTTATTTAATTTCCTAAAATCAATTACCATTCTATATCTTGTAACAATTCTTTGCGGGGTCAATTCATTTTTATCATTAGGAACAACGGTAATACCTCCCTTCTTAGGGACACAATGAACAGGACTAACCCATCTATTATCAGCAATAGGATAAATTATACCTGCCTCTAGAAGTTTTAATATTTCATTTCTTACCACTTCTTTCATTTTAGGATTTAACCGTCGTTGGTGATCAACAACTGGTTTAGCATCAGGCTCCATATTAATTTTATGCTGACATAGAGTGGGACTAATGCCCTTAAGATCATCCAGAGTATATCCAATAGCAGCACGGTGCTTCCTCAGAGTTTTCAATAATCTCTTTTCTTCATGCTCTGAAAGGTTAGCACTAATAATAACAGGATATATCTCCTTTTCATCAAGATAAGCATATTTCAGAGTATCCGGCAATTGTTTAAGCTCAAACACGGGATCACCCTTGGGTGGAGGAGGATCCCCAAGTATTTCAATAGGCAGGTTATGTTTCAAAATAGGCTGCTGATCAAAGAAAATCTTATCTATTTCATTCCTTTCATTCATATGCATATCGTTTTCATGGTCTAGCAAATATTGTTCTAAGGGACCAGTTGGAGGCACAGCAATAGAAGCAAGACCAATAATTTCATCCTTACTAGGCAATTCCTTATCATGGGGTTGTCTACGAAATTTAGAGAAATTGAACTCATGAGACACATCCCCAAAACTTACAGTAACAGTTTCTTTCTCACAATCTATCCTAGCATTAACAGTATTCAAGAAAGGTCTACCAAATATGATGGGACAAAAATCATCTTGTGGGGAACCAAGAACAAGAAAATCAGTAGGATACTTTATTTTCCAACACAAGACTTCAATATCTCTAACAATCCCAACTGGTGCTATAGTATCTCTATTAGCAAGCTTAATAGTAACATCAATTTCTTCTAACTCAGCTGGTGCAATATCATTCATAATTTCTTGATATAAGGTAAAGGGAATTGCACTCACACTAGCACCCACATCACATAAGCCATGATAACAATGATCTCCTATTTTAACAGAAACAACAGGCACGCCAACAATAGGCCTATGTTTACCTTTAGTATCAGGTCTAGCAATTCTAGCAGCTTCATCACAGAAATGAATAACATGCCCATCAATATTATCAACCAAGAGATCTTTAACCATAGCAATACTAGGTTCAACTTTAATTTGTTCAGGGGGCATAGGTGTTCTAGTACAACTCTTACGAACCACAGTTGAAGCTTTAGCATGTTCCTTTATTCTAACAGGGAAGGGCGGTTTCTCAATATAAGCAGTAGGAATGACAGGATCAGCATTATAAATAATAGTCTCTTCTTCAACTTTAATAGGTTCAACTACTTTAACTTCAATGGGAGGATGATATTTAAACCACTTCTCCTTAGGGAGATCAACATGAGTAGCAAAAGATTCACAGAAAGAAGCTACTATCTAAGAGTCAAGTCCATATTTAGTGCTAAAATCACGAAAAGCATCGGTGTCTATAAAGGATTTAACACAATCGAACTTAAGGTTTATACTTGACTCCTTACCTTCGTCGAGTTCCCAATCTTTAGAGTTGCGTTTAATTCTTTCCAATAAGTCCCATTTGAATTCAATATCTTTCTTTATAAAGGAACCAGCACAAGAAGTATCGAGCATGGATTGATCATGATGAGAAAGCCGAGCATAAAAATTCTGAATAATAATTTCTCTCGGGAGCTCATGATTGGGGCATGAATATAACATTGACTTAAGCCTCCCCCAAGCTTGAGCGATTCTTTCTCCTTCACGAGGCCAAAAATTATAAATATAATTCCGATCACGATGAACCAGATGCATAGGATAAACTTCTGATGAAATTCCAATTTCAATCGGTTGTAGTTCCATGATCCAATATCATCACATAGCCTATACCATGTCAATGCCTTCTCCTTCAAAGATAAAGGAAAGACCTTCTTCTTGACATCATCCTCGGGCAAACCTGCAAGCTTAAATAATTCACAAACTTCATCCACATAGATTAGATGCAAATCAGGATGTAATGTTCCATCTCCTGCATAAAGATTAGCTAGCAGTTTCTCTATCATACCCGAAGGAATTTCATAATAAATATTTTCAGTAGGTGCAATAGGTTGAGGAGCATGTCTTTGTGCTTCCGGTCGAGGTGAAGATACCCTGAACAAACTCCTCAAAGGATTATTTTCCATAGTAACAAGTGACAGTAAATTTCAGCACACTATATAAAATTTTCCTTACCAAGTTCCACTCACCAAAGGCGCTTCACTCCCCGGCAACGGCTCCAGAAAAGAGTCTTGATGACCCACAAGTATAGGGGATCTATCGTAGTCCTTTCGATAAGTAAGAGTGTCGAACCCAACGAGGAGCAGAAGGAAATGACAAGCGGTTTTCAGTAAGGTATTCTCTGCAAGCACTGGAATTATCGGTAACAGATAGTTTTGTGATAGGATAATTCGTAACGGATAGCAAGTAACAAATGTAACAAAGGTGCAGCAAGGTGGCCCAATCCTTTTTGTAGCAAAGGACAAGCCTGGACAAACTCTTATATAAAGCAAAGCGCTCCCGAGGACACATGGGAATTTATGTCAAGCTAGTTTTCATCATCCTCATATGATTCGCATTCGTTGCTTTGATAATTTGATATGTGGGTGGACCGGTGCTTGGGTGCTGCCCTTACTTGGACAAGCCTCCCACTTATGATTAACCTCTCTCGCAAGCATCCGCAACTATGAAAGAAGAATTAAGATAAATCTAACCATAGCATGAAACATATGGATCCAAATCAGCCCCTTACGAAGCAACACATAAACTAGGGTTTAAGCTTCTGTCACTCTAGCAACCCATCATCTACTTATTACTTCCCAATGCCTTCCTCTAGGCCCAAATAGTGGTGAAGTGTCATGTAGTCGACGTTCACATAACACCACTAGAGGAGAGACAACATACATCTCATCAAAATATCGAACGAATACCAAATTCACATGATTACTTATAACAAGACTTATCCCATGTCCTCAGGAACAAACGTAACTACTCACAAAGCATATTCATGTTCATAATCAGAGGAGTATTAATTATCATTAAGGATCTGAACATACGATCTTCCACCAAGTAAACCAACTAGCATCAACTACAAGGAGTAATCAACACTACTAGCAACCCACAGGTACCAATCTGAGGTTTGAGACAAAGATCGGATACAAGAGATGAACTAGGGTTTGGAGAGGAGATGGTGCTGGTGAAGATGTTGATGGAGATTGATGCCCTCTCGATGAGAGGATCGTTGGTGATGACGATGGCTTCGATTTCCCCCTCCGGGAGGGAAGTTTCCCCGGCAGAACAGCTCCGCCGGAGCCCTAGATTGGTTTTGTCCAAGTTCCGCCTCGAGACGGCGGCGCTTCGTCCCGAAAGCTCCCTTATGATTTTTTCCAGGTCAAAACCCTCCATATAGCAGAAGATGGGCACCAGAGGCCTGCCAGGGGGCCCACAAGCCACAGGGGCGCGCCTAGGGGGTAGGGCGCGCCCCCCTGGCTTGTGACTCCCTGGTGGGTCCCCTCTGGTATTTCTTTTGCCCAATATTTTTTTTATATTCCAAAATAATTCTCCGTAGATTTTCAGGACTTTTGGAGTTGTGCAGAATAGGTATCTCAGATTTGCTCCTTTTCCAGTCCAGAATTCCAGCTGCCGGCATTCTCCCTCTTCATGTAAACCTTGTAAAATAAGAGAGAAAAGGCATAAGTATTGTACCATAATGTGTAATAATAGTCCATAATGCAACAAATATAAATATAAAAGCATGATGCAAAATGGACGTATCAAGACACACAGACAAAAAAAGAGGAACAATACTGTTTTTATCCAAAAACTACATGGAGAAACTAATAGAAATGTTCAGAAAATGGGACAAACACAACAACTAGATAGATGCTAATTTTTTATAATACTTTTGGTCACTTGGACAAAGGTCTTTATCTGATTGAGTGTAGAAAATGTTCTAGCTTTACCTATTACTTGCTAATTCTTGCACAATCCTCTACCTATAATATAACTTTCTTATTTGTTTTCCTGCTCAATGCAATCGAATTTCTGAATGCCGCTCAAATAGCCCGGATAATACTCCTAAAAGGGAAAAGAAAAGCGAGAGTATGTATTACTTCCCATGACCGTTAGTTCAAAACCTTGCCAATATGTTTTCTGATCAAATATTTACAGTTCTAAATATTATCCTTACTCACCAATGCAGACAATAAAAATGCAGCAAACAAACATGATAAGACCGACTAAACTGAACGTACACACGAGATAGGTACTGTATATTATGTACCTCAAGTTTTTTATTCAAACCTTCAGTATTTCTTATCTATACTGCATTTTTACAATGCTACATATCACACTTCATGTAGGCAAATTCCAAAGTGCTCATGCAGGAAACTTCCAGACTGCTCCAAACGACAAATCATCGAGAATGTTCAACTTCCACAGTGCTTCCACGCTCCCAGCCGACCAACAATAAATTTGTTTTTGTTGCTCAACTTATATTGTAACCGACAATGTTATCATACCCAGTACTTTTATATTGTAATGGAGATGTGTTCTCATACATACTTTTCGTGCAAGGAACTTGACATTTTCGTACAATATTTGCAAAAAAAATTGTTGATCAATAATGGATACACTTCTATACGTGTGCCATAATCTTTTTTAACAAATTGTACAATCTTGCATGCATGTAAAATATTGATTCCTACATTAACACCTCAGATGTCTGTTATTAGAATCACAATGTAAGTAACACCTGCCAGTTTCTAAAATTTCATTGCTCAATTACTTTTTTGTATTAAAGTTTTCTAAAACATCTTTCGGTTAGACATTCTATAAATTCATTCATTGCTCAGTTAATAGTGGATTAAACATTTCTAAAACAACATCTTTCGGTTAGACACTCTTAGGATTGCAGGCCACCTATATAATACCCTTCATGAAACCTACAACTACAAGCAAATATTTTCTACCACTAAAAATTGACTATTGTCAAATACATGGACAAGGAGCAAGAAGCGAAAAGGTATGCCTATTATATGCAAAGTTATTTAACCAGTTTCATGTCTATGACATTTCTTAATATGCACACCTACTTTTCTATAGGATGCAACCTTACCCAGCAAAGAATGTTCTACCCTCTTCATCAACTCATGCATTAAGGAAAACTCACAACAAGTACATGGAGACTATTGCAGATATGAAAAATGCTACTAAATCCTCAACATGGGTCACTTTGAAAGACGACGATTGTGAAGACAACACCACAAAGCTACTCCAGGAACATCCATTCAGATCCACCAAATACATCTTCGAGTACATGAAGAAAGGATTTAAACATGTCCAAATTGTCCTCGATGAGAAGACAACCGCGTGGACAACTCCAAGGAATTATAAACCCACATTATAATACTTATATGTTCCGAGGATACGCAACAATAAACTAATCAACTACAATAAATCTTTTATATTTTTATTTTCATGCTTATATTGTTAATCGGAATATTCACGTTACATTCAACCAAGTATGATCTAAACATATTGCCGTCAATTCCCGCGGCAACGCGCAGGGAATTGTCTAGTTCCAATATATCCCAAAACCCTAGAGAGCCTCCCGAAACACATATTCCGCCGCCGCAAGCCTCTGTTCCGTCGTGTGCCCTGGAGCCCTATTCCGATGCGCTGTCGGACGGGGGATCGATCACGGAGGGCCTTTACATCAACCTTGTTGCTCCCATGGTGATGTGTGAGTAGTTCCCTACAGACCTACGGACCCGTAGTTAGTACCTAGATGGCTATCTCTCTCTCTCCCTTGATCTTCAATAAAAAGTTCACCGCATCTTCGCGGTGATCTATTTGATGTAATCACTTTGTGCGGTGCGTTTGTTGGGATCCGATGAATTGTGGGTTTATGTTTAGATTATTCATGAAAAAGATTTGAGTCTTCTCTGAATTCTATTATGATTCTTATTTGCATGATTATTATAGCTTCGTAAATCTCTCCGGTCTATTGAAATAGTTTGGCCAACTAGATTGATATTTCTTCAGTGAGAGGGGTGCGTTGTAGTGGGTTCAATCTAGCGGTGCTCTATATCCCAGTGACAGAAAGGAACAGGACACGTCTTTGTATTGTTTCCACTAAGGATAAAATGATGGGGTTAATTCATATTAATTGAGTTTTCTTTGTCTGCATCATGTCATCATTCTCCAAGCATCACTCTGTTTGTCATGAACTTAATACTTAGAGAGGCAAGCATAGAAGCGCTCTCGACGTGGAGTAATAGTAATAGGTGCAGGCAGGAGTCGGCCTATTTTCTTATGGACGTGATGCCTATGTATACATGATCATTGTCGTGAATAAATATTGCATAACTATGTGCTTTTCTATTAATTGCCCAACAATAATTTGTTTACCCACTGTATGCCTACTACATGAGAGATGCCACTAGGGAAAACTATGGGCCCCAGGTCTATCAACTTATATATTTACAAAAGATTTCATTACCTTGCTGCATTATTTATCTTTTATTATTTTGCAATTTACAATTATCAACTATCATCTACACACTTCATTTGCTTGCAAATAACGAGTCTAAGGGGGATTGACAACCCTCTTGCCCGCGTTGGGTGCAAGTGTTTGCTTCTTTGTGTGCAGTCGCTGAAGACGGGGGTTACGTGCTACTCCTATTGGTTCGATAACCTTGGTTCTCACTAAGGGAAATACTTATCTATATTGTGCTGCATCACCCGCTCCTCTTCGCGGAAAACCCAACGCAGATCACAAGTATCAGGAAGGATTTGTGGCGCAGCCGCAACTCTCTGTATCAAAGAAAAACCCATCTGGAGATTTTCCAGTACCCTGTCGAAGGGGAAATCATCATCCGGTGGCCATCTTCATCATCCCGACGGAGGACATGACGAGGAGGGTGTATTTCACCCTCGGGGCTGAGGGTATGTACCAGTAGCTATGTGTTTAATCTCTCTCTCTCGTGTTCTTGAGATGGCACGATCTTGATGTATCACGGGCTTTGTTAATATAGTTGGATCGTATAGTGTTTGTCCCTTGCTATCTTGTTGTGATGGATTGAATCTTTTCCTTTGCGATTTTCCTTTTTCAGATTGAATATTAGATTTGAGATCACTTGATGTATGTCTTGGTACTCAACTTGCGGATTCCCGTGGTGACAACGTGTTAATCTATGCATAGGGGTTGATACACGATCTTGTCCTGCCTTCTCTGATAGAAATCTTGGGGTACACTTTGAAGTTCTTTGTGTTGGATTGAATATGATGAATCTGAAATTGTTTGATGCATGTCAAACAATTAACCCACAGATACTTGTGGTGACATTGGAGTATCTAGGTGACATTAGGGTTGATTGATATGTATTATTGGTGTTAGTTTAGTACGAACTCTAGTGTTGTTTGTGACACCTATAGGAATAGCCCAATAGATCGATCAAAAAGGGTAACTTTGAGGTGGTTCTACTACCTACAACAATTTCATCTTATGTTCTCCGCTAGATATGAACTTTGGAGTGATTCTTTGTTGCACGTTCTACTACCTACAAGCATTGTTATAACGTTTTGGTCGCTTTTTTCCACTTGCAACCTTGATGTTTTATATTTTCATATTACAAAAACCTATATCTACTATCCATATTGCACTTGTATCACCATCTCTTCGCCAAACTAGTGCACCTATACAACTTGCCATTGTATTGGGTGCATTGGGGACACAAGAGATTTCTTGTATTTGATTGCAGGGTTGTTTGAGAGAGACCATCTTCATCCTACACCTCCCATAGATTGATAAACCTTAGATCATCCACTTGAGGGAAAAAAAAACTCTGCGCTTGGAGGCCCAACAGAGTCTACAAGAATAAAGTTGTGTAGTAGACATCAGCGATGAATGAAAATGCTATTGGGATATATTTATTGAATGAAAATCTTGATTGCAACTTTGTTAGTATAAATTCTATGAATATCAATTGTGCTAATGATCATGATTGGGGTGATAATCATGATGTTTCTTGTGATCTTGAGAATTCTGAGCTTCATGATGAATCTATTATTGATAATGATATTTGCAATATTACTAAAAGTGGGCTTGGAAGAGCGTCAACTTTACAAAATAAGAGTCCCACTATTTTGGAGAATGATCAATCTTATGAAATTTTTGATAAAAGTGGGTTTGGAGAGGTCATGACTTTAGTTGATGTTAATCCCACTATCTTGGAAGATTATAAAAAAAATTATGCATGTGAATCATGAAGATAATATTTTATATGATAGCTATATTGTTGAATTTGAATATGATCCTACATGTAATTATTATGAGAGAGGCAAATATGGTTATAGAAATTTTCATGTTACCCACTCACCTCTCTTGATGTTCAAATTGTTAATGCTTTATTCTTCCTACTTGCATATGCTAGACACTTCTTGTCTTGATAATTTGTTTTCTCATAAAATGCCCATGCATAGGAAGTATGTTAGACTTAAATGTGTTCATTACTTGCTATATGATGCTCCCTTGTGTTTCAATTCGTGTGTTTTATGAGAGCATCATTAATATCCCAAGCCTATATTAATGGCTATAAAGAAAGATCTTGTTGGGAGACAACCCAATACTTTCTGTTTGTGTGTGATAACATGATTATTATATCTATAATGATTGTGTTTTTATGTTTAAATTAGTGTTTGTGCCAAGTAAAGGCTTTGGGATGACTTGCATGATAAGTAGAATTGATACGGTATAAAAACAGAAACTTTAGCGTCCAGTACAGAATTTCTCTAATTTTACTCAAACGTCTTTTTGATCTTAAATTTTTACAAAGTATTTCTATACAAATTCCTCAGGTTGTCCTAAGTTTTCAGAATTTTTTTAGTTACAAAAGTATAGGTTCTCTATATATCATTATAGATTGTTCTGTTTTAGACAGATTCTGTTTTTGTTTGCATAGTTTGCTTGTTTTGATGATGCTATGGATTGTATCAGGGGGTATAAGCCATGGAGAAGTTAGAATACAGTACCTTATGCAATAATAAAATAATAATCAATTAATAACAATACCTAAAGTATTTTATATGTTAACTATACTAACAGATCTCACGAATGTTTCTGTTGAGTTTTGTGTGCTGAAGTTTTCAAGTTTTGGGTGCTATCACGATGGATGAAGGAATAAGGAGCGACAAGAGCCTAAGCTTGGGGATGCCCAAGGCACCCCAAGGTAATTTTCTAGGAAGACTCAAGCGTCTAAGCTTGGGGATGCCCTGGAAGGCATCTCCTCTTTCGTCTCAATCCATCAGTATGTCACTTGGAGCTATATTTTTATTCATCACATGATATGAGTTTTTCTTGGAGCGTCGTTTGCTTTAGTTTGATTTTGTTTTAGTTTTTCACAATCATTGTTTGCTGGGAACATGCACTTGAGAGAGACACAAGATCATCATGATTTAATAGAATACTCTTTGTGCTTCACTTATATCTTTTGAGCTAAGCAGTTGCTCTAGTACTTCACTTATATCTTTTAGAGCACGGTGGTGCATAGATTTTAAAGAAATAATTGCACTCTCATTCTTCACTTATATTTGTTTGAGAGTTAATAAATTGTGACGGTAATTAGCATGGGTTATACGACTAGTGTAAAAATAATAGGTATTCAATGAGTGCATAATCAAAACAACATGTAGCACATAGAAGAGAAATTGTGGGTTAATGATATTGAAGTGGTAATGTGAAAGGGCATGAGTGCATGATCATTGGATAGTAATAATATCATAAATTAGAGGGCGTTAACTTGTTGTTCATCTAAATTTTTTTATGGCATGGTGATGATGTGCATTCTTATTCCTCGTTGAAATCCTAGTGTTGTTTAAGTCGGAGGCGTGCGATGGTTAGCTCCTCCCAACCTCCTCCCTAGGGGCATGCGAGTAGTACTTTGCTTCGAGAGAGCTAATAAAACCTTGCAATAAGTATGTGAGTTCTTTATGACTAATGTGAATCCATGGATGTACGCACTCTCATCACCTCATATTTGATGGCCTCTTCGGTACCGTGCATTGCCCATTCTCATCTCGAGGATCGGTGCAACCTTCGCCGGTGCATCCAAACCCCATGACATGATACGCTCTGTTGCACATAAGCCTCATTATATCTTCCTCAAAACAGCCACCACACCTACCTATTATGGAATTTCCATAGCCATTCCGAGATATATTGCCATGCAACTTCCACCGTTACATCATATGACTAGTACTTTCATTGTCATATTGCTTTGCATGATCATATAGGTTGACATAGTATTTGTGGCAAAGCCACCATTCATCATTTTTTATACATGTTACGCTTGATCATTGCACATCCTCGTACACTGCCAGAGGCATTCATATAGAGTTATACTATAGTTTTTCATATTGAGTTGTAAGTAATAAAAGTGTGATCATCGTCATTAGTAGGGCATTGTCTCGGTGAGGAAAGGATGATGGAGACAATGATTCCCCCACAAGTTGGGATGAGACTCCGGACAAAAAAATAAAAATAAAAAAAGAGAAAAAAAGAAAAGGAAAGGAAAAAAAGAAAAAAAAGAAATGAGAGAAATGAGAGAAGGGACAGTGCTACTACCTCTTTTTCCACACTTGTGCCTCAAAGTGGCACCATGTTCTTCATATATAGAGTCTCTTGTTTTGTCACTTCCATATGCTACTGGGAATTTTTCATTATAGAAATTGGCTTGTATATTCCGATGACGCGCTTCCTCAAATGCCCGAGGTCTTCATGAGCAAGCAAGTTGGATGCACACCCAGTTAGCTTCAGTTGAGCTTTCATACACTTATAGCTCTAGTGCATCCGTTGCATGGCAATCCCTACTCCTCGCATTGATATCTATTGATGGGCATCTCCATAGCCCGTTGATACACCTAGTTGATGCGAGACTTTCTTCTCCACTTCGACCCCTTTGAAACCTACCACCATATTCGATTCCACCTTTATGCTATATCCATGGTTCACGCTCATATATTGCATGAGTAATAAAAAGCTGAAGCGCATTAAAAAGTACGATCCAATTGCCTGACTTAACACTATGGTGCTTGACATTTGTATTTATGTGGTGAAGACGGAGCCATGCCATGCTAATATGATAAAATGAATAGGGGTGAACATTCTTTAAGGATCGTATATTTTGAAACTTGATGATTATGTTACTTATGTTTATGAATATTACTATGTTGATGTTTATTAATTCATCGTTTCTCAATGATCATACCTGCAATAGATTGCATGTTGGGTAGCATGTCACATCAAAAATTCCTTTTTATCATTTACCTACTCGAGGAGAAGCAGGAATTAAGCTTGGGGATGCTGATACGTATCCAACGTATCTATAATTTTCTATTCTTCCATGCTATAATATTATCACTCTAGGATACTTTTTGGGTATTTATTTATCAATTCATATTATTTTTTAGCACTAACCTATTAACCCAGTGCCTAGTGTCAGTTGCTTTTTTCTGCATGTTTTTGGCTTTTTAGGTTTACAGTACCAAACAAAGTCCAATTGCCATGAAACCTTTTTATGATTTTTTTTCTAGACCAAAAGAAGACTTGGAAGCTTCGGGAGGAGACCGGAGGCCGCACGTGAGAGGCACCACACATAAGGGCGCGCCCAGAGGCACGTGTGGTGGCCCCTCCTAGCGCCTCCCGACGACCCTCTCTAGCCTATAAATTCCAATATATCCCAAAAACCCTAGAGACCCTCCAGAAACACTTTTCCGCCGCAAGTCTCTGTTCCGCCATATGCCCATCTGGATCCTTGTTCCGGTGCCCTGTCGGAGGGGGGGTCGATCACGGAGGGCCTCTACATCAACCTTGTTGCTCCCATGGTGATGTGTGAGTAGTTCCCTACAGACATACGGGCCCGTAGTTAGTACCTAGATGGCTATCTCTCTCTCCCCCTTGATCTTCAATACAAAGTTCACCGCATCTTCGTGGTGATCTATTTGATGTAATCACTTTGTGCGGTGCGTTTGTTGGGATCCGATGAATTGTGGGTTTATGTTCAGATTATTCATGAAAAAGATTTGAGTCTTCTCTGAATTCTATTATGATTCTTATTTGCATGATTATTATAGCTTTGTAAATCTCTCCGATCTATTGAAATAGTTTGGTCAACTAGATTGATATTTCTTCAGCGAGAGGGGTGCGTTGTAGTGGGTTCAATCTGGCGGTGCTCTATATCCCAGTGACAGAAAGGAACAAGACACGTCTTTGTATTGTTGCCACTAAGGATAAAACGATCGGGTTAATTCATATTGATTGAGTTTTCTTTGTCTATATCATGTCATCGTTCTCCAAGCATTACTCTGTTTGTCATGAACGTAATACTTAGAAAGGCAAGCATAGAAGCGCTCTCGACGTGGAGTAATAGTAATAGGTATAGGCAGGAGTCGGCCTATTTGCTTATGGACGTGATGCCTATATATACATGATCATTGAGGTGAATAAATATTGCATAACTATGTGCTTTTCTATCAATTGCCCAATAGTAATTTGTTTACCCACCGTATGCCTACTACATGAGAGATGCCACTAGGGAAAACTATAGCCCCCGGGTCTATCCACTTATATATTTACAAAAGCTTTCATTACCTTGCGGTCATTATTTATCTTTTATTTCATTTTGCAATTTACAATTATCAACTATCATCTACACACTTCATTTGCTTGCAAATAATAGTCCAGGGGGATTGACAACCCTCTTGCCCGCGTTGGGTGCAAGTTTTGCTTCTTTGTGTGTAGTCACTGAAGACGGGGGTTGCGTGCTATTCCTATTGGTTCGATAACCTTGGTTCTCACTGAGGGAAATACTTATCTATATTGTGTTGCATCACGCGCTCCTCTTCGTGGAAAACCCAACGCAGATCACAAGTATCACGCTCTATGTCGCCCTTCGCGCTCAAGCCGTCGCTTGCCAGGAAGCGGTCACCGCAAAGGCGCAGCTGTAGGCGATCGCGGATGAGAATAATGCTAGC
Source organism: Elymus sibiricus (assembly GCA_039707655.1). Taxonomy (NCBI): domain Eukaryota; kingdom Viridiplantae; phylum Streptophyta; class Magnoliopsida; order Poales; family Poaceae; genus Elymus; species Elymus sibiricus. The sequence goes on from CM077671.1 coordinate 443,824,774, forward strand.
TGCACCTCCTGCGCCCCGCCAATAAGTAATGGGCAAGCCAGTTCGACGGCGACAGCGTCGACGCCACCATCACCATCGTGGACCTCACATCCACCGGCAATGGACAAGGGGCGGACTCCTCCGAGGATAAGTAGGGCACTGGAGGCGGCAGGGTCTGGTGTCCCATGTGGGCCAGTCCGTCTCCCGTGTTCCACTCTTCCCGCCAAAGACCGCACCTTCACTTCATCGATCTTAGCGCCGGTGCTCGTTGAGATGCGGATGGAGGACGACAATGGCTTGGACGCCGGCCGCCGCTGTAGGATAGGTTTAGGGTCAGGTCAGAACAGGTTTTTTGTTCTAAATGTTCGAAAACTAATGAAAATCTGTCGTGCCATAAGATGATTCTCTCGAAGGTACTCATAAGGATAAGAAGTGTGTGTGCGTTCATAGAAGTGAGTGTATGTGTGTGTATATGAGTGCCTGTCTCTATACCGTGTTAAAAAACTTGAGAAACAAAATGATGAACATGTATCAATGCTGAAATAAAAGCCGGTTTATTTTTTCGAATGTCCCTCCAAACACGATGCACTTTATAAGTGGTTAGTGGGCTTTTCTTTGAACTTTTGCTTTGTGGACTTTGGAAATAAAAGGTAGGATGACCTAAAAAAATCTCCACGGTCTCGCGTACATAACTTAGCACGGCTAGAAAAGGTAAGCTAAGATGATTCTAAAAAAAAGTAGTGTGTTAAGAGTTCCAACAAAAAAGATTAACAGCTCGTACCCCTTCGCTCGTACGCAGGACACCCGGCCGTCAGGATTTTTCGTGCCTCCCTCCAGCGCCGATGTTGGTCTGCCTCGTTTACTGTGTCCTTAGGGCTATGGAGATGCGATGGAACCCGGCCCTTGCCGACAGGAGGGTACCGTTTTTGTGTTGTTTTACGTTTTGTTAGAATTTGTGTCTTGCTCGAAGAGGCAAGGCAGTGACGACTCTCTGAAGTTAGAATAAGATTCTTCCCGCTTAGACCCCGTCCCGGTGGTGCTTCTAGCGTCATCAGAGGATGTGTGGAGATTTGTCTCTGACGTATCTCGCGATATTCGATCCACACACATGGATTCGATTTTCGTTCGTCTATATTTGTGTGAATACACGTGGGGTCCTTCTATCCTACGCTTCTCTTCGTTGTCCGTAGTTGATGTTCTGTTGCGCTGGTTCGGTAGGGCCTTAGCACGACGACTTCCCGACTGCCTCTACAACAAGATTTGCCCGGCACCGGTGAGGGAGGGGCGATGACGACGGCGCGCCTTCAGCTCGCCCGAGCACTTGGGTCTTGATATAAAATGAGTACTTCTGATGTACTAACTCTGTTCATTTTTATCAGAAGTTTTAGGCATCCAGACACCGCCTAAAAACAATACAAAGCAAACTGTCTGAAACGTCTTATAAAAACGAACTGAGGCAGTACTTTATATTATCTCTACTCCTAAAGGAGCAGTCTGTGGTCGTGATGGTAGGTTCCGTTCCGGGTTTTTTTCGTCTCACCTTTGTCTGATTTTTTTCGTCCGTTTTTTTGTCCCTCCTCCCATCATGATACATTTAGTAATGTATTTATGTGAAAGAATCAATCCAGCAATTTATTTTGTCTCCATTCCTTTATTTCAAATCAACACTTTTCTAACGTACAAAAGATTACATATCTAACTTTACTAACTGGTCTGTCTAATTAATGCAAAAGAAAGGAAAATATCTCTCTCACGATTGCATGTATCTCTTTTTGTAGAAAAATGAGAGAATCTCTCCACTCATTTCTTTCACATCAACATTTTCTTAACGTACAAAAGATCACATATCTAACTTTCCTAACTGATCTCTCTAATTAATGCAAAAGAAAGGAAAGTATCTCTCTCACGATTGCATGTATCTCTTTTTGTAGAAAAAGGAGAGAATCTCTCTGTCGATTGTGTGTATCTCTTCCTTTATCTCTACTCCTAATTGGAGAGTTGGTAGCCTGGTACACGGGGTTTTTTCGTACGCGGGGTTTTTTCGTCCCACCTCCCACCATCCCCTTTCACTGGTTTTCTTATCTATTGGTTTATTTTTCTCTCCACTTTTTTTTCAAATCAACACTTTCCTAACATACAAAAGAACACAAATCTACCTTTCCTAACTTATCCAAATCAACTGATCTCTCTAATTAATGCAATTTGTTTTAGGAAACAAATAGTAGATTTTCAGGAAACAAATAACGGATTTTAAGAAAATTAACAAGTAAACCATGACAACCAAATCTTACTCCCTTCGTCCGAAAATACTTGTCGGAGAAATGGATAAAAATAGATGTATCTAGAACTAAAATACGTCTAAATACATCCATTCCGCCGACAAGTATTTTCGGATGGAGAATGTATTACTCCCTCTGTTCCTTTATCTAAGGTGTATATTTTTTTTATAAAACTCCAATTGTAAGGTGCATTTCTTCTAATTCCTCGCAATTCCGTTTATATCCCTCTGAACAAAGGAAAATATTTCTCTCACGATTGCATGTATCTCTTCTTGTAGAAAAAGGAGAGAATCCCTCTCTCGATTGTGTGTATCTCTTCCTTTATTTTTCTAATTGATTTACTTGCCACTAACCAACAAATTACCAAAGGATAATTTTATGCAAAATTTCCTATAATGTTGTGCCTTGGTCATCGTGCCAAAAATAATCTATCTCTACTCCTAAAGGGAGAGTTGGTAGCCTGGTCCGCGATTTTTTTTTCGTCCCACCTCCGTAACATTGTTTTTTCGTTCGATTTTTTCGTCCCACCTCCATAACACAAGGAAATTAACATCTAAATCATGACAAATAACACTTTCCTAACGTATAACAAATCACAGATCTGAATTTCTTAAGTTATCCAAATCAATTGATTCCTCTCATTAGTGCAATTTGTTTTAGGAAAGAAATAATAGATTTTAATCTAAATTTCCTAACTTATCCAAATCAACCAATCTCTCTCATTAGTGCAATTTGTTTTAGGAAATAAACATGAGATTTTCAGGAAACAAACAACGGATTTTAAGGAAATTAATATCTAAATCATGACAAACAAATCTCTACTCCTAATTGGGGACTTGGTAGCCGGCGTTCCACGGTTTTTTCATCTCTCCTCCCACCTTTGTCTGGGTTTTTTTTCGTCCCTTCTTCCATTGTCATCTATTTCGTCTGGGGTTTTTTGGCATCACCTTTCACCACCCTATTCCTCTGGTTTTTTTTGCTTTACCTCCCACACAATCGAAAACAAATATGAACGGATCAAAAATTTCCATGCGGTCATAAGTTATTTAGTAATGTCTTTATGTGAAAAAATCAATCGCGATCAATCTTTAATGAATCTTTAAAGATCAAATCTAAAATAATTAACCTTACCATAAGTCGCTCAATCATCTTAATTAATCTTTTCACACGTCATCAGAATTAAATTAATTAACATTACGATATGTCGTCCAATCACATTAATGTCACATGACACATCCTACCAAATCTCTACTTGGTAGCTTCCGTTCCACGATTTTTTGTCTCACCTCCCCCCTTCACCTTCATTTTTTTTGTCTTTTTTCGCGTCACCACCACCAGATCGCTCTAAAAACTACACAAGGAAAGAAAAATACGTCGCCACTTCCCCCTCGATCCAGCTGCTTTGTCCATATAGGAAATCCCTGGGCATGCTTTTGGGATGCCACCACTGCCATCGCTGGGGTTCCCAGCCTCCGCCACCTAACTTTGTGCTCCTCCGCCGACCTCCGAGACCGCCGATGCCGGCGCCAGCGCAACCCCAGGTTAGGGCAGAACCCAAGGGAGGTCGTGCCCCCCCCCCAATCCATCTCAATCCCATCGCCCCGCCCAGAAGGAGATGCGACGACATGTGTTGGCGCGTTGTCATGGGTGGCGGCGAGCAGGACGGCCGGTGGCAGCCCCCGAAGCACCACCACGACGGCACCTCGCCGCGGCCCCTCAACATGGGTTGGCGCCGTCGTCCAAGAGATGGGTAAGCTCCCATGATTCCCACCCGACCCCTCCCCTGAATTCATAGATTGCTTGTGTTGTCCACTGATCGCTTGAGTGGGCAGCGAGTGGGTTTGATCTCGATTTCGTTGCGGATGTGCATCTTCTTGTAACAATTAGACGAGATGTATAATGTGTCGACTAGGATCTGCTTTGGGATTTTGCATGTAGTTGTCGATTCTATGATTTTTGGTAAATGTGAGTGAGCACTGATCCATCATCATATGGCTGTTAAGATGAGTTGAAGTGGTGATTAAAATTGTGTTGGTGCTCCAGGAGGGAAAGGAGCTCATGGTTGATCATGAGGCTTATAAGTATCTCCTTGCTGAATATTAGGTTGTGTTCTCTCTCTACTTCATGTTTTGTCTTACAAGCAATTAAAATCAAGGGAGAGGGATTAATGAGATTAGATACTGGACCCCACAACTAAAATCAGGGGATTAGGATTGTGCTCACAAGCCTATCGCGCGTTGCGATGCGCGCACACGTAAAAGTCTTTTCGTATAATCCATAAAGCTAATCGATAGGAAAGGTAGACATGCTGGCAACTGCATCAGACTTGAGTGGGATGGGGAGGGCAAATGAGTAGAAGGTCGCATCTCCTTGGCGGCCGCCCTGGCGTGACAATGTACACTCCTTGGCACCCGAAATCGGCCTGGGGTGAGCAGCCTCGACGATGAAGGTGTATCCCTCCTCGCGGCGCCACATCACTGTGCCTGAGGTTGTCCAACCCACATACAAACGGGTCAGGTACTTGGCTGGCACTAATAGAGGGTTGCGGTCCCTTTTGCACCTCCTGGTGGGCTGGCTCAGTGCCAAGGCGGTGGCGTGAGAGGTTGTTAGAGGGAGAAGGAGGCAGGCCACGTCATGGCAGGGATAGGAGCGGGTTGGCCACACCATGGATGGGAGCAGAGGTGGTGGGGAGAGGAGTGGGCGGGCTTCGCCATGGCATGGAGGGGAGGTGCCTGGGAGAGATGGCGACGACAACACTGTGGCGGGGAGATGAGATGCGGCGACAATCGGTGGCTGGTTGGGTGTGCGGGGAGAGTAGAAGGCGGCTGTGCGGTGCATGAGTGAGAGGAGTGGCTGCTTTTTCCCGTCAAGAAAAGTAGAAATGAGGAGCTTCTATATGTTGTCATCAATGCCACATAGCATAACAAGTCATTTCTAGGAAAAATACCAACCAAATGATCTATAGGTAGCCTACAATTTAAAACTCAGCAAAATCAGGATGCGGCTCACATTGTGCCATGCAATGAAGCTAAATACAACATTCCTCACATTGTACAAAAATATCTTAAACACATCAAGTAGATCTTAGTTCGTAAGAGATAATTAGTTGGATCATTGAAGTGGATTTCAACTACTTCTCGATTGCTACATGCTATAATTTCTATGCATGCAGATTTTGACATGCATTGTGATTATATTTGCAACTGGTAAAAATATATTCATGGCCCGTGGCAACGCACGGGCATTATACTAGTTTTCCTAATTGATTTACTTGCCACTAACCAACAAATTTATGTTCCGGTTTTTTTTCCGTCTCACCTTCGTTTGGTTTTTTTCCGTCTGGCTTTTTTGTCCCTCCTCCCATCACCATACATTTAGTAATGTATTTATGTGAAAGAATCAATTCAGCGATTTATTTTCTCTCCATTCCTTTCTTTCAAATCAACACTTTCCTAACGTACAAAAGATCACATATCTAACTTTCCTAACTGATTTATCTAATTAATGGAAAATAAAGGAAAGTATCTCTCTCACGATTGCATGTATCTCTTTTTGTAGAAAAAGGAGAGAATCTCTCCACTCCTTTCTTTCAAATCAACAATTTCCTAACTTTCCTAACCGATCGATGAACAGAAAACCCCGAAAAACCCTTACGTTGAAATCTAATGTACGCGCTCCCTCTCAATCTCCTCCCGCAGTCGCCGCAAGCCCCTTTCCTTCCCTCCTTCCTACCTCCTCGGCTCCTCCCCTACCGTCATTACTCCACTCCGTCCCTAACCCTCCACGCGTGTTGCTGGGCCACGCCGCCGCGTACCGGGTCATTCGGTTCCTATACGCCACTCCCTCCGCCCCGGCCATCCGCCGTGTACGTGAGGGGCGTCCATCCGAGGCATCGGTGCAGGGAGTGCAACTGGATCGGCTATGTCGTGGTGGCCACCAACATGGGAAAGCCCGCGCTCGGGCATCGGGACGTGGTCGTCGCATGGTGCGGCACGATCCACGCTCTGGAGCTGCACATATACTTGGTGCAACGCGGCTGGATCTCCATCTACACCCTCACCGACCCGACATCCACCAAGAACGAGGACAAGGTAATCTTATGAATACGATGGTACATGGTACACACGGTTCGGTGTTGAGCTCACTTGCAGCTACATGCTCGTGCAACCATGGGTGTCAGGTGCGGGCTGAGGTGCTTCGTGGACACGTATAAAGACCATGGATTGTTCATTTTCATAGGTTAATTCATGAACTCTATTTTAAAGGTTCACTTCTTACAGGGACAAAGTAGGTGCCACAATCCTGAACCCTCTTTTCATGTTAGGCCTTTAAGGACCCGATTTATCTTGACCTTGTGGTTTTGATCTGGTGAACCACAAGCTAACAATAATCTGTTGTGTGCCTACAACAGGTTCTTTAAGAATATGCTTCCTAAAACTATTTATATGATCAACTCTGAAATAGTAACACAACAAATGAAAACATACGATAGTTTTGTAGATTTTGATCCATTCCTATAATGCCTTACAAGTCTGAGCTTCATTTTAATCTGATTACTGTGTCGCAACTCGCAAGCCTGCTATTTCCAATCATACAACTTTTGTAGTTATTTCCGTGTCTTACATAATGCATAGATTTTTCAGAACAGAGACAAGTGAATCTATAATTTGATTTTGCTTTACTCTTTTGTTTCAGTTGACTTTGTAAATCCAACTTTTTCCAGTATTATAAATATGTGTCAATCGCCAAATTAGACGGATATTTATCTTTGGATAGCTTGCAATTTACTCCCTCCATTCCAGAATATAAGGTGTATTGATTTCCGTGCAAGTCAACCATTTGAATGTTTGACCAAGAATATAGAATAAGATAACAACATCTGCAATACCTAATAGATAAAATATGAAACTACTTTTCATGATGAATCAAATGATATAAATTTTGTATTGTGAATATTGATATATTTTTCTAAAAACTTGGTCAAACATACACTCGTTTGACTTTTCGAAAAACAAATACACCTTATATAAAGGAACGGAGGGAGTATAAGATTACAATTTTACTTTTCAGAAACCACTTCAACTAGCCTAGGGCTATGTCTATTAGTCCTCCAATATTTGTTGGAATGAGATAATACATTGTATGCAAGGTAACAGATAACTCTCCTAGAAGATCTTTGTATTTTTTTGGAAAGATCGAGGCCCGAACCCAGGATCGAATATGCCAGGACCAATGAGGGAATTGTGGACCTTCAGATTCAATTTTTTGTTACCTTCTTGCCTGCTTCAATTTTCTACAGATTACATGAACTAGGTTTCTTCAAGTGTCTCCAGACTATAAGAAGTATGTTTCTTATATTGTATTGGAAGTGTCTACATACTGTGTCTTACGTATAGGCGTTCGTGGACGTGGTCATATTATATTTCTTGATAGTCATACAGAGAGCCGGACATGCTGCCATCTCAAATCAAATGTGTTCATTCAAATGTCAAGAAATTCGTTAACAAAATGTGTCCTACAATACTCGATCGTCGTCATCGTCATTCGTAGCAGCCATTCATGCGAAAATCTTTTAGAAATCGAGCACTATATCAATTTGAAAATCAAACCTAAAATGCAATTTATTAGCTAGAAATGTAATTACATGTGCAATTAATTAGGTCTATTTAAATAGGAAATATTTTCGCACCGAATCAATTTGGCAATCGAGTCATTAATGCAATTAATTAATTAGGTAGACAATTATCTATGCCTACATATAACTAGAAGTAGGTTTTTTCCAATTAGTCACATAATTAATTGATTTGGTTGGCAGTATTAGGCATGCAGAGAATTAGATAGGTCGGTAATCATTTTTGCACTTAATTAATTAAGCAAGTGGTTAATTGTGTCGAATCATTTTGAAAGCGTTTGTGGGCAAGGACGATCAACAAGCTCTCAGCGACATGGCTTAGCATCGCTTGCCAACATGGACAATGGCCACCATGCGCTCGCGACTTGGGCGACATAGCGTTCACCAAGATTGATGATGACTATGCTTTGCAGGATGTCCACATGCTGGCGATTGATGAAATGTTTTCCCATGAGGACAACAAGACACAACATTCGCCAGGTGGTTCATGCTATAGTAGAAAGAAAGAGTGTTCCAACAAATGAAACAAAAACGAAACTTGAGTATTCTAGAAAATAAGTAGGAACGAGAACTAAAACTGAGTAGGAATGAGAAAGAAGAAGATGAGGCGTCGATGGAGACCACACTAATGTTGACGTGGTGCTGGTTGGCGCCAATTAAACGGGTTAACGGATAGGGTAGGAGTAGAAGATGTAGGGTAGGACGAGTAAGAGAAGAACGATAATTATCCCTTCTAGCAATGAATGGTATGTGGGATGGAGGTGAACCTTATTAGTGACTATACGAATACGTTCACGTTGCCACTCACTTCCAACGTCGGTATGCGTTTGCAAAGTTAAATGGTCCTTTGAGAATGATCTCTATAGTTAATTGTTGTTGTCAATATTATGTGTTAGTTTAACCCACTCTATTATATTGTTAACATGAAAAAAGTTGTCGTTGTTGCAATGCACGACGAAGATGAGGTGGACGTCCTTTGATTTTAAAGGAGGTGACTCCATCGAGAAATGTATCACTATGACGAAAAACCAAGCGTAAAGGGGGTTCTGACAGAAAAAGGGAACGTGCGTTGTGGGATGGTGGTTTTGTGTTAAATCCGGATGTTAGAGATAACATGCCGCATAGCCCGTAGCAACGCACGGCGTTGTGCTAGTCTTGATAGTTGACCAATAGATCGAAGGCCTTTTCAAATAATAAATAAAATTGCCCAGAGGGCCGTACTCAAAAAAAGAAAGAAAAAAAAAGAGAGAAAAGGTGAGATAAGATAGGATAAGCAAGGCTGCCCGCGCCACCGGCCTTGTAGGAAGCATCCATTTTGAAAAAGAAACAATATGAATGCACTTTATTTATTTATTTATAAAAAGGAAAGGCAAGAAAATCAAAAGCTTGGATTCCCAGAAGAGGAAGAATACAAAAGGAGAAAGAGAATATATTCACGTTCCAAAACACGGAAAAAGGGAAGGAGAAATCCGCGCCGCCGCAATACCACCGCCGCGTGCGCCGGCGCGGAGCCGTGGACTCGCGAATGTGATCGCCCGCCTGCTGACTCACCATTTTCCCTTTTCTTTTACCAACCAGCCAGCCAGCCAGCCACCATCCAATCCCCGCTCTCCGTCCCCCTCTTCCTCCTCCCACTACCCCCCTCCCCTCTCCCAAGCGAAACCCAACACCGACCAGAGAGAGAGAGACAAATTCCCGATCAAACCCTCGAATCCTCCGCAGCCTCGTCGAAATCCCACCCACCGGATCAGCCGCGGTTCGGGATCAGGGCGACTCGGACGGCCGACCGCATGGACCGCGTCTTCTCCGTCGAGGAGATCCCCGACCCGTTCTGGGGCCAGCCGTCGCCGCGCCCGGCGGGGGCGTCGGCCGCGTCTTCCGGCGCGGAGGGCGCGATGAACCGGTGCCCGTCCGAGTGGTACTTCCAGAAGTTCCTCGAGGAGGCCGTGCTCGACATCCCCGCCGCCGACCCGGCCCCGGTGGCCGCCGCGGGCGGGGTGGGGGCCGCGGAGGTCAAGCGGCCTGTCGCTGCCGCGGTGGCGCCGGCGGCGGTGGACCCGGTCGAGTACAACGCCATGCTCAAGCAGAAGCTCGAGAAGGACCTCGCCGCCGTCGCCATGTGGAGGGTACGGCCGTCGGCTCTTACCGTCTTACTAGGCGTTTCGGATGCTACGGCGTGCTCCGGAATGCTTAGGCATTTTTAGATCGGTCGTTGCGGTTAGCTTATATGCTAGTAGTAATAATGTGTTCTTACGGCGTCCGTGATCTGCAGAGCTCCCCGTTGCCTGCCCGGTTCTAGGAATCTGTAGATGGTATACAGTACGGCTGCTTCGGTCCCCGCCTTGGCTATGATATGGTAGCATCTGCGATCTGGATGCATTCGGACAAAACCCGTCGTTCATACTGCATCATTTGCCCCCCAGAAAACAAAAACAAAATGGTTTACCCTTATGTGTAGGCATTGGCTAGCATAGAGATCACGGAATGCGTTGCGAGTTTGATGATTCTGTGAATTTCTGAGTATTTGGGTGTCCAATGCGGCTACCATTTGATCACTTTTTGGCGACTGTTTGGGTGCTCAATTTGAATCCTGGTCGTAAAGTGGATGTGCTTGTGCTTCAGTTGGCTGATGTCACCTTTATTTGTCTTCTGTCTGTTTCCAGTTTTACGACCAATGATATTAGCTTATCTTGTATATTCTTGGGAATCATATGAGCTTTTCAGTTTTCACTTCGGCACATTAATAATTTGATTTGTTCGTTAATAAGAACTTCTCTCCTTGAGTTTTATCACTAAAGATGTGTTGTTAAGTTGTTTATCTTTTTCTCTTACTGTTATGATTGTTGTTAGGTTGTTTGTCTTTTCCTCTTACTGTTATGATATTGCAACTGTAGCCTTTTCAAAGAACTAACCCTAAAACACTCAATCTGTGTGTGTGTGTGTGGGGGGGGGGGGGGGGGGGGACAGTCCCCCTGGGTGATTTTGAGAAGGTGAGGAACTCCCTCGAACACACGTGGGGAGCTGCCACTACACGTGCCAGTGAGGGGGATTTTGTATGCGAGACCCAGGCTTTGAACCCGGGTCGGCCGCCCCACTATAAGAGTCGTTACCTGGACCTGGATAGCGTGTTCGCTTCCAAGAACTAACCGTGTATTTATTACTTTATTATACGCTGTTATTATATTTTTCACTTGCATTTGTTTTCATTTGTAATGCATTTCTGTTATTCTGCTCATTTGTAATACTAGCTCGTGTCATTTTCGTCTGCATTTTCATTTCTTAATGCATTTCTGTATTCTGCTCATTTGTAATACTAGCTCATGTCATTTTCGTCCGCAGGCCTCTGGTGCCATGCCTCCAGAACGTTTTGCAGCTAGTCCATCATTGCCAAATGCAGATGTTCAGCATATAGGCACTATTAATCCCATAGGAGGTACTTATCTTCTGGTCACATCTTTGAACTAGTTAGGAACCTGCGGTAGGGAATACCGTGCATATCATATTTGCTTAATGATTCTTAAATCTTTGATCTGTTTCATTTTTTTCTCATAAACATGGAAATATTCTTTTTTGAATGAACAGTACTCCATCTGTAAAGAAATATAAGAGTGTTTAGATCACTACTTTAGTTATCTAAACGCTCTTATGTTTCTTTACAGAGGGAGTACTAAATTTTATTTCTTGGAATCTTGATAAAACATTTCTTTGCTGGATTGCCTGCCGGCAAGCGTGTTTATGGTTATCCTTTTTCCGCAACCTAGGTGGGCACACTCGGTATCCTGTTTTGAGTTCTCAGAAGAAATCATCCTGTTTTTTCCTTGAGCAGATAGACTTCACAATTTAACTGAGTAGTGTAAACCATAGTTCCCTGGCATCATGCTATGCCATGTTGTGAAACATAAACAGAAAAGCATATTCTGTGATGCTGACATGACATGTCTGGCTTTTGGACACATATCAGGCAATGTGGTTCCAGTTCAAAACAAGCTAGGTGGTGGCGTAGGTGGGGTGTCGGGTCCACATCTGGTACAAAATGCTGATGCCCTTGTAAAGCAAGCTGCTAGCTCTTCTTCGCGGGAGCAGTCAGAAGATGATGATATGGAAGGAGAAGATGAGATCACTGGGAATGGGGTCCCTACTGACCAAAGACTGCGGAGGAGGTAATCAATTTTACCTTCCTTGTGATTATGTGCACCATCATGTTGTCTCGTCATGCACAAATGCCCTTTTCCCTCAAGTTAGCCCTTTCTTTAGAATTTCCCCTCTTTCTTAGCTCCGTTAGTTTCCAGCAGTATCATTCATCTCTTTGCCATGTTACACAGTAGAGTAATTTATATGGGTGTTCTTATCTTGGCTATAGACATAGCTCATTGTTTATATGATTTATGATTGTTCAATGGACAAGTTAATGGTTAAAAAAAGTATCCACATAATATTCGTTAGATGACTTGTCTGATACTGACGGAGTGATGGTATCAAGTAGAATAAAAAAGATCAGAATGGTCTGCTTAGTACCTGACTGAAAATGATACTACGGTTAGATACAAGTATGTACAGCGCGCAAGGCGTATAGAGTGCACAACTGCATTTGGGTCTTTAATAGTGTCAAATTCTTGAAGTGTACTCCCTCTGTAAAGAAATATAAGTGTGTTTAGATCACTACTTTAGTATGTTCTTTATCCTGAATAGTGTAACTCCTGATGTTGTGCTGGGGTCTCTCTCTATGACGCTATTAAGCGTCCACTTCTTGGATATTATGCTAGCTTCTTGACTGGTTCCAGGAAGCAATCCAATCGGGAATCGGCCAGGCGTTCAAGAAGCAGAAAGGCAGCTCACCTGAATGAACTAGAAGCACAGGTTTGACAATTTACATTGTTGTTTCTTGACTGGCAGTGGATTCTGAAATATTCGCCTAATGAGTTTTTTTGTGGATGACCTGGTACAGGTATCACAGTTAAGAGTTGAAAACTCCTCACTGTTAAGGCGGCTTGCTGATGTTAATCAGAAATACAACGGTGCTGCTGTTGACAATAGGGTGTTAAAAGCGGATGTTGAAACCTTAAGAGCAAAGGTACGCTCCTTGCTTTTTCTGCTATGCGTCTGTGTCTGTTGAATTGGCCACCTATGCTTTCCAAATGACACGCCCACCTCTGACCGCACAATGCCCAGTTTTTAGAGAAAGAATTCGTTGCCACTGTATCCTATAGTCTCCATGTTGGCCATTATCTGCTCTGAACATACTTACACATCAAATTTTGCAGGTGAAGATGGCTGAGGACTCGGTGAAGCGGGTGACAGGCATGAGCGCTCTTTTCCCTGCGGGCTCCGACATGTCATCCCTCAGCATGCCCTTCACTGGCTCTCCATCAGAAGCTACCTCTGACGCAGCTGTCCCGGACGACCTTAGCGCTTACTTCTCCACAAGCGAGGCTGCAGGTAACAACGGATACATGCCCGAGATGGCTTCCTCGGCGCAAGAGGATGACAATTTCCTCAACGACACCATGGACACCTGCAAGATGGGCAGACCTGACTCGCTGCATCGTGTGGCGAGCCTGGAGCACCTCCAGAAGAGGATGTGCGGCGGGCCAGCTTCGTCCGGATCGACCTCGTAGGAGCAGCCAGCTCCTTGGGGCCAAGAAATGTTGGGCAGACATATCTTGGTGGTGGATGTTGATAATCCTATGCTATCTGTTCGTTGGCTGTGACCTCGAGTGTCCTCGTCGCTACGTTTGTGGAACACAACAGATTTAGTAAAACTGTGCGGTGTCATTGCCGCCGGGTGATTACTTTGGATGGATGTGGTTTCTGGCACCTGCTTTCTTGTTTATTTATTTTTGACCAATATTAGAAGTCAAACGAAACATAACAAACGAGATCCTAGCTGAAAAGAAGCATGAGGTGAAGACTATCATCTCAACGACAGAGGGGTTTGGAGCTTCATCATTTGGATCTCTATGAACCTTCATCCTATGATGGCCTGGGAGGGTGGATGTTTTCACTTGCCATTGTTGATGATTATACAGGATATGCTTGGGTGTTCTTTTTTAAGAACAAAAGATAGAACACAAGTTACCTTCGTCAAATTTGTCAAGGAATCTCAATGTCAACATAAACATGAGATCTTGGCTATTTAAAGTGACAACGGCACGGAGTTCAAGAATAAGACATCTTATGTAGTAACATCTTCACCTGTAGAAACTGCATGAGACTATCAACTCCAACAAATCTTTATACACGCCATTAGGAATTTGCCTACCGCAGGATACGAAGGCCGGGAACCAACCATGAACTTGGCAAACGTGGCTGAAGATAGCAGTAACACACGGAGACTCGTGAGACGACCAGAACACAGCATGCAGCAGCGTCTCCACCACCATGGCGCCACTAGCTATGCACGAAATGAAGAAAACACATAAAATCACCAGGAGAAATGTTGTACTCCCACCACCCGACACTGAAGCTATGATCAACAGCGAATTTAGTCATCGAGATCGCCTTACGTAGTAAGTGGAAGAGGCAGGAATTTCCTTGTTGGCATTCATCAGCAGCAGGGCAATAGCAATATACTCCCACAGATCAGCAAACCTTTGATAATACCAACGAATACCCCTGGCGCGGCCCTAGGAACCATCCAGAGCAGTTCAGCGAAGCAGGATACAGTGCAAGGTTGATTGGAAACGACGCTGTGAATGATGACAGTATAAAAGCACACTTTGGAGAAATGCCCAAACCAAGGGATTCCATTGTCCATTAAGGCAAAAAATGTAATGTCCATCACAGTCTGTTCAGAAATTTTGCGAACTATGGCTTAAGAAAACAGATCCATATATGAGGTTTGTTCGCAAGGGAACAACAACCAATGAATGAGGCCGCACCTCGTAAGAACATCCTAGCTACAAAAGTACATAAATATATCCATGTTACAACAAACGCTAAGCGCAAGCGCCAGATGCCAGAATTCATGTCCCTTCATCAGCCAAAATGAGTCCGAGACGCAGCACATGTGCCATGGCAACCGTCATCAAAAGAAAGCCCATCCAACCGCATGGATGAAAGACTCAAACTATCCTCTTGTTTTTCTATCTTTCTTGGGGTGATATTTTGTACCTCCAATGCAGAAACAAAGCCATGCGATCAGTCTGATCTCGGGCGACTCGAGTTCTTGTGAGAGTTCTTGTGCAGTGGCAACAACGAGCGGCTGCCACGTTTCCTTCTAGCGAAGCAACGCCAGTAAAAAAGCCAAAACAATAGCAATAACGCTATGGGGATCGCCCATCTGCAGACACAAAGGTCGGTATATTATTATTAAAGGCAGCCTGGCAAAATAATATATGGTGCTATTATATAGGAGTATTTACATAACACGGGGATGAAAAACTACCTGTCCAGATCGAGAAGTGGACTGTACACGATGGTTTCCCACGAAGAAACTATGATGTGCCAGGCTGGATTATAGTACAACGATTCTGCTGACCAGAACATTCTCGTATAAGTCTCCAGGAAGATGAACATCACCCAGGCAGCAATTTCAAGTAGAAAGAACTTGATGACAAAGCGACCAAGCACGACCATGACCAGAGCGAAGGTCACCAACCAATTGAAGAGCTTGTTATTGTACTCCTTGATGAAAAGAGCACGAGATTTGAGGAGCATCTGAATGCAATACCAAATTGTTGTTCAGTTAGATATTAATCATATTTTTCAAAGTACTGAAGTGGCCTGTAGATTGATGAGGAAAGCCAGAAGATAACAATTTACAGAATCTGTGATGCGCACTGATTTTAAAACATGGCATATCAACATGCCAGGGTCTAAATGACGGATGAAAAGAGCTGAAGCATGAGTTTTATTTTCGGATGTTTCTCAAGACTTAATGTTATGTGTCTAGTTCATTAGTTTGCATGGTTCTTTTGCTATTCAAGGAACCAGTAGCGCTATGCTAGAAGGTCGCAAATATTAGCCTTACCCATGGGAGAAAATGTTGCCAATATGGAAATGCATGAATCTCTAGCACAATAGCTACATGAGATGAAATATGATACTGGGCAATGAATGAATGGCAGAAAGGTTTCAACAATTATCCATAAATCTGCATAAGTGCTTCTGTATCCACTTGTCATGCAAAGTATGTTCGGAATAAAAGACAGACCTTTGACATCCTATGCTCATATCTTTCCCTCGCAGGCCCCACACATTCCATTACAAAAGTCCGATTGCAGTAAAAAAAAACTGCATTGAACTTTGCCATGGAAGGAAGTTTCAAGACTTGAAGGTGATCCATTTGATCTTCACATTCCGAGAAACGTGCTTCACAAAGCTTGGACGATTGATACTCATTAGCTAGAAGGAAGTTTTTGTACACCTACAAGGTACACCCTGTAAGTATGTAAATATATTATATTGAGTGGCAGTTTATTACAAGGCATGTAAGAAATGGCACAAAAAGCAACGAAAAACAACAAAACAGATTTGAGAATACACATGAAGATTTGTATCACCATATTACATAATTTATGTTCACACCACAAGTCCATATCAAAGGAGCATCTTGTAATTCAGTTTAAAGTGCAGCAAAACATTGATACCATTTGGAGACTACGTGCATTTAAATACCCTTTACATCAGAACAACATAGAACTATTAACGAACCTTTTTAATCTCATCTTCAAGCTTGAGGACTGACTGTACAGCATGATGCTTACCAAAGTGCTGTTTATCAAAGAGCATTTTGGCTTCATCATTTGCCACCTCATGAATTTGCTGCAGTTTCTCCACCGGTACAGGTAGACCTAAGCCCTCCAGTTTTTCCTTATACACCTTCAGACAGCGTTCAAGAATAGCCTTGTTGAAAATTTCAACAAGAGATCCCGTTGATGGAATCTCTCCTTTATTCAAAGCTTCAAGTATCTGAAGCATAAGAGGAACGATTACTCTAAGAAACTATTTTTATCCTATTTATATCAATAGCAACCACATCAAGTATCTTACCTGCTGCAGAAAGGACACAAATTCCTTTCCATTCAGAGTTTTTCCCTGCACAAATTTAGGTTTAATGATGGATCCAACAACCTGCTTCAATTGCTCTCGCCTTGTTACGTATAACGGCTCAAGCTCTTTGTCCTCCATGTCACATAGCTTTGTTCTTTGTAGATGAGGCTGTAAATAACAATCAGCGGCATGATGTTAAAAATAGGACATCGAAAGCAGACTTTAGAGAGAGTTTCTAATATCAAGTTTTCAATGCAGGTTTTCAAAAGTTGTACCAAAAGCTTAAAAATGAATTTTCCCAAGCAAGCTTTGCCGAAACCCTCTTGGAAATGGTTTAGCTTTTGGAAAAGAGGTTCAAAAAGAAGAATTTTCTATCGTTGGAGAGTGTTGATGTGTTTCACTTCCAATAAGTGTTTCAGACCTAAGCTTCTGAAAATACCTTTTACAGGAAAAATTTCAACATAGATGTAATAAAAAATTGAAAACAAGCTTGTAGAAATACTCATTAAAAAAAAGTTCTGAAATAATTTATGAGATTGTCTCTCTAGTGATGCATTTAAAAAGACAACAAAGCCTTTAGTCCCAAACAAGTTGGGGTAGGCTAGAGGTGAAACCCATAAGATCTCATGACCAACTCATGGTTTTGGCACATGGATAGCAAGCTTCCACATACCCTGTCCATGGCTCTTTGGTGATACTCCAGTCCTTCAGATCTCTTTACGGACTCCTCCCATGTCAAGTTCGGTCTACCCCGGCCTCTTTTGACATTATCAGCACGCTTTAGTCGTCTGTTATGCACTGGAGCTTATGGAGGCCTGCTGAATATGCCCAAACCATCTCAGACGATGTTGGACCAGCTTCTCTTCAATCGGTGCTACCCCAACTCTATCTCGTATATCATCATTCCGGACTCGGTCCTTCCTCACATCCATCTCAACATGCGCATCTCCGCCACACCTAACTGTTGCACATGTCGCCTTTTAGTTGGCCACCACTCAGCGCCATACAACATTGCGGGTCGAACCGCCGTCCTATAGAACTTGTGTTTTAGCTTTTGTGGCACGCTCTTATCACAGAGACTGCTAGAAGCTTGGTACCACTTCATCCATCCGGCTTTGATTCGATGGTTCACATCTTTATCGATATCCCCATCCTTCTGCAGCATTGATCCCAAATATCAAAAGGTGTCCTTATGAGGCACCACCTGCCCATCAAGGCTAACCTTCTTCTCCTCGTGCCTACTAGTATTGAAACCACACCTCATGTACTTGGTTTTAGTTCTACCAAGGCTAAAACCTTTCGATTCCAAGATTTGTCTCCAAAGCTCTAACTTCCTATTGACCCCCATACGACTATCATCGACTAGCACCACATCATCCACAAAGAGCATACAGCATGGGATATCTCTTTGTATATCCCTTGTTACCTCATCCATCACCAAAGCAAAAAGATAAGGGCTCAAAGCTGACCCCTGGTGCAGTCCTATTTTAATCAGGAAGTAATCATAGGCCTTCTCCAAGTCAATGAACACCATATGCAGGTCATTTTGCTCTTTGTATCTCTCCATAAGTTGTCGTACCAAGAAAATGACTTCCATGGTCAACTTCCCAGGCATGAAACCAAATTGTTTTTGGGTCACGCTTGTCATTCTTCTTAAGCTGTGCTCAATGACTCTCTCATAGCTGTTACAGTATATGTGGATTGCACTAGCCCTTTCCATCAGCTCAGACTTTTGGTTGCGTTGGCTAGTGCATGAAGCTTAACATGGTATCAGAGCTAAGGTCTTGAGTTCAAGTCCTGGCTTTCGCAATTTATTTAAAAAATTGCTAGTAGCCCCCCTTTGTATCCACGTAGAGGCCACTTGAGTCATACATGAGTTTCGCGCGCCATCGCTCTCTTCCGGTTGCACGTGTTGACTTGTCTTCCCTGTCACACGTGAGAGGGGGTGTTACAGTATATGTGGATTGCACTAGCCCTTTCCATAAGTTCGGACTTTTGGTTGCGTTAGCTAGTGCATGAAGCTTAACAATAGCTTGGCTCGTCAGCTTAATTCCACGGTAACTAGTACAACTCTAAACACCCCCCTTGTTCTTGAAGATTGGTAATGATATACTCCGTCTCAAGATGCATTTAAAAAGACAAGTTATCAAAATGATTCTATAAAAATATTAAGTCTCAAGATGCATTTAGAACGACTTCTATTAAAAAAGTTGAAGCTAAATTTTTTTAGAGGCAGTTCAGGAATATAGTTTTAGCAAGTTTTTGCAACTACATTTCGGAAGAGAAACTTTGAAAGTAATCGTCCAAAGACTTTGTGCTCTCACTTGTATTTTCTGAGGGAGGTTTTATAATGAAAATAAGCTTCATAAACAAGATTACAAGATCTTTAAGTTAGTTCACATTTATCTTAACTAAAGTTTGAACCTAGATGCAATTTAGCATAAATGCACCTGGGGCAAGCTAAAAGCAGTGCTGTTGTTGCCCATAACCGCCAACGAAACTCTGATTTGATTGACCTAAAAACACATTAGGAAAAAAACTGTATCAGAGTTTGGATTCCAATATCTCTTTGTAAGGAACTGTAGACTCGTAGATAACCGTACCTCATCAATATATTTGTTCCCTGAAGAAATACATATGACAAAATAACATGTCAGTTGAACTATACATAAGACTTTCTCAGCTAAAACATCATTAATTGAACTAACCATTATCATTAGGCACCCGTTGGAGGGCTTCATTGACCATTTGTTGAACTGATTTTCCTTCTGTTAAAAAAATGAAGTACTCTCAGAAGACATTTCTATGTATTAACACGAGTGGATACAGTTTACCATAATACAAAAGTACTCCCTCCGTTCCTAAATATAAGTCTTTTTAGAGATTCCATTACGGACTACATACAGATGTATATAGACATACTTTAGAGTGTAGATTCATTCATTTTGCTCCGTATGTAGTCTGTAGTGGAATCTCTAAAAAGACTTATATTTAGGAACGGTGAGGGTAGTAAGCAAAATATCAGATACTTGAGACAGATGATAAGAAAAGTGCATAACTCAAGTGTATGGTTTTGCCCAACACTAGCACCACATCATCTACTACACAGCAAAATGTGAACACTTAACAGCTTAAA
The DNA here is from genome assembly GCA_039707655.1 of Elymus sibiricus. NCBI lineage: Eukaryota > Viridiplantae > Streptophyta > Magnoliopsida > Poales > Poaceae > Elymus > Elymus sibiricus. The sequence continues at coordinate 443,844,791 of CM077671.1, forward strand.
TACAAAAAAAAATGATACCACAGCAGTGGTAAATGACCCTAATAACATATCATTATGTAGTCACAAACTATTAGTAGACATTCAAAAGGTTCAACTGATCAACTCTACTTGGATTTTACAGTCCACCATAAGTCAAGTAAAATATATTGTATGTAAATAAACCTTCATCATCTCATAAAGAGGTGAGCTACTAGGAACAGGAATGAAATGAATGATATGTGATTACTCATGGTGCAATAACAGATGTTGCACGAACAGCCCACGGTTTGATGTGCTATCAATTTTACTATTAAACCGGCACAAGCTATGCTTGGTGAACCCCCTATAAACACGTTGCCACCCAGACAAAATGACCATATACTTGTCTGTGGTTTATCACATGCAGTACATAATAATGGCCATTAATCATATATTTGTTAGGTTCAGACACTAATTTGATATTTTAGTCATGCTCAGAGCAACAACTATTTAAGAAGTAACTTACGCAGGAAGTCCCTCTGGATAAGCCAGAGAAGCTTTGCTGGCTCAAAAGCAATCTCTTCCCCCTGATGCGATTCAGAACAAGATACTCTATTAATAGTTAAACATATTCCTGTTACGCCGATATCAATTCAAGAAAATAGAATATTACCTTCACTCTGCTCGCCACAAGTAGCAAAAAAAATTCGAGGGAAAATGTCAGCGTTAGAAAAGATTAAATTGCAAATAAGCACGGAAAGAGAAAACAAACCTTCCATAGAACTCTTCAGCTATTTCAACAGCAAATGAGAGCCTCGATATATCAGCTTCACGCACCTGCAATGTGCAAAGTCACGATAAATAAAATTGTATGCTCATACACACACACACACGGGGAGGGAGGGAGGGAGAGAGAGAGCACCGTCTCAGGGAGGTTATAGATAAGCACAGAACTTAAGACTGTCGCTAAAGCAAATATCCTGCCCAAAGAAAAATATTCCAACACAGTATGATTTTCAGTCCTAGAAAAAGTAAATCAGAAAAAGGCAAGCAGCACACATCTGAGCACAAACCTATCGTCGTATACATTGGACTTCCCAACACTCTCAAATCCTTCTGTGTCAAGATAAAGGACAGATACTTTGGTGCCATCAACATCCATCTCAACAGGTTTACCCCAAATCCATATACCTGCAACAAGAGAACAGGTATTGTCATAAGTTTATAAACTTCCCTCAGCAAATAGACAATACAGGTACAAGAACATGAATTCACAAAAAAAAATCACCTTTAGTTTTAGTATCCCGCATATGACCAACTCCAAAACCTGCATCAAGTTTATTAATTTCTCATTAGTCCTGGAATGCATTTCATCGAATCCATGGCTAATACTAGGAGGAGACAAGCACCATCTACCTTTATCACATGATAAGGAGAGAAGTTGGTTCAAAAGAAAAGACTTTCCAGATCGATATGGACCGATGACCTGCGTTGGCCAAACAATTGGCAGACATTAAGATGGTGCTTTGGCGTTATTCAAAAAATGAAAAATGACAAAGTGTATAATCTCTTCCAACTAATAATCCAAACTTACACCAACAATAGCGATAGGATTTTCGATCCTTCGAATGGCCTCAAGACCTTCTTCTGACAGACGGAGTTTAGTGTGGCCATAATCTGGCTCCACGATCGGAAACCTGCACAGGCATAGCTGGTTAATACGCAACAGGTAGCCAATTCGATAAAAGTCTAGCACATAATGAGCACAGCTATGTCTTTCATTATTTTCAACAGAATGTTCGCAAGCGTATCCGTAAATGAAGTTGTCTGCTTCAGGGTTTAATTACTAAAAAGGTAGCCAATCCAGTGGTGTGACAGAATCCGTCAGTGTGGTTTCTCACTCTACACACTGTGGGTGTCCAGTGCATCATCATCTAAGAACAATCGCCATTCACATAAAAGGAAAAAAAGGATGACCTTCTTTCTAATATAACAATGTTCTACAGAGGCTACAGGATATCGGGAGCTAATGCTTTGCATCACTAAATTGAAAGAAGAAAAGTAAACAAAACAAGCAGCAACAGTCAACAATCAATTCTAAAGCAAGCATAATTCATCAAATCAGTTACTGTACAGTTGATGCTCGGTTGCGACGGTTGCAATGGCTCATGGGTATTCAGTAACAAAATGACCTTGTTCATGGACAGGTCACAATGTAGCAACCACATATTAGCATGACCTCGTCCATATACTAAGTCACGATGTATGAGTACCAACCACATGGTATTATTCCTCGACATCTCACCTAACTTGTGTTTGTATCTAATGAATGAAGGCATGAGAAGCACATGACTTGAAACGAGGTGGGACTGAAGAAGGAAGAGACGGCAAACAGAATTAGCATTGCAGGAACCGCGGAGCGCTTTCACATTCTTACTCCAGGACTACCGTAGCAGCCCGTCGCGTGTATCAGCAAAAGCATTCACGGTTCCAGCAATCACCGCACGTGCAGAGGGGATGAGAGGGCTGGCAGCAGACGCAACGCCAACATTGCGTAATCCGAAGCAATAAAAAAAAAACCGGTTTGACACCCCTGAGCAGCACAGCACAGCACAGGCAACGCCATCGACAGCACCGACGGAGCAGGCAAGCAGGCAGGCAGGCAGGGAAAACACAGGGCGGAGGAGCGGGACTCACGCGCGGTCGAGCTCGTCGGGATCGGTATCTCCCGCGGCGGCCGCGGCGAGCCAGAGCAGCGCCACCGCGCAGATCCCCGGGGCCCACCGGCGCCCCATCCCCGCCTCCCGGCGCCCCCTCTCCGCCTCAGATCTCCGCCCGCGCGGCCCCAATGCGGGGCGGCAATGGGCGGCAGGAGCCGGGGGCACGACCGTCGCCTGGACCCCGTCAAGGCGTCGCCGCGAGGGGGCGGGAGGGATCCAGGAATGGGCAGGGAGGGAAGCTGGCGAGCGAGCGGGGGCGGGCGGTGGGGATCTGATCTGGGGCTCTGGCGGACGGGGGGGGATGCGATGCGGCCTCGGGGTTGCTTCGGCGAGGGGGGACGGGTTGGTGGTGGTGCCGACGACGAGGTCGCTGGCTGGCTCGATCGAGGGGAGGGGAGGGGGGAGGTGGAAGATTTTCGGGGAGAGGGAAGGAAATCAAATGATTTAATGTCGTTGCTAATCCTTCTTGTTTAAGGCGCGCTCGCTGCTGATGCCTCGTGCGCGTGCGGGTGGGTGACGGTTTCTTCCGGGGCCCACCAGTCGGGGGAGCTGAGCCTGAGCGGGAGCACGGCTCCGACGACCTCGCTCGCGGCCGACTGAGCCGGGCGGGCCCGCGCGGCAGTGACCTTCTTTTTGATGATGCTGGTGCGTGTTAGGGTGTATTTGGTAGAGTGCACGAAGGGCGCATGAGCTCAACAGTTCTCTTCTCGACCAACTTTTGAGTGTTTGGTAGCCTACACGGGGCCTTATCAGCATGCACGAGCTCAGCTCAAATACCCTCTTAGCATGCACGAAGAGAGAACACCCCAACAGCCGTTCACTGGTCAGCATGCATGAGTGAAGCGAGCGACAACGTGTTTCAAAAAATGTTCAAAATTTCTAAAAAATTATTTGATTTTCAGAAAATGCTCAGAATACCAAAAATTGTTCAGATTTTCAAATTTTCAAAAAATGTCCCAATTTTCAAAATTTGTTAAAATTTTCAAAAAATGTCAAGATTTGTAAAATTTATGAAAATTTTCAAAAAATGCACAGAATTTCATTTTTTTAATTTCCAAAAAATGTTTGGATTTTTCAAAAAATATTCAGATTTTCAAAATTTGTTTAAATTTTTAAAAAGATCAAGCTTTAAAAACTCAAAAAAAACTTTGGAATTTCAAAAATGTTTGAATTTTCAAAAAAATATGTTTTCCATGTTTTAAAAAATTGTTCATATTTTTGAAATGTTTTATCCACTAATTTGAAAAGACCGGTTGCTACAGTATCGACCGACATGTCTAAACAGATGCAAGCTGCCAAACAGATTCTCGGCTTAACATGTCTCACCACATACACCACTACCAAACAACACCAAATGCATGTACTCAGCGTGTCTACAGTCAGCATGTATCAGAGGAGAACGACCATGCTAGGTTGGGAATGCTACCAAACACACCCTTAGAGATGCCGGCACGGTCGGTTGACTTGCCTGCCTGATGCTCCGTGGAGTACTCCCTCCGTACAAATAAAGATGCTACGTGCCGGGTTCCCTCGGAAGAAATAAAAACGTGCCAACTTAGCCCCGTTTATTTCAATTTTGATTGGATTCGAATTATCCAGCCGGGCTTGACAAATCCAGCCTCATGTACATCTGCGGGCGTGTTCGCGGGCGTCCGCACACAGCGTTGGGCGGCCTGGGCTGCCGCATATCCACACACCTTAAATATGGAGCCTTAAATCCATGCAATCATGCACGTCGATCATACAATACAAATTGTTCCAATTCAATGGTTCGAAACAGAGCAAAAGAAATCATAGCTCAACAATCCGGGCATGTCAATATGAAATCAATGTCCAAGCGTGACGGATGCCTTGCTGGCTGGCCCGATCACTCGTCGGACGCCATCCATGCCTTCTGCTTCAAGGACATCCTTGTGCCCTGCTCCGTATGCATCCTTGTCGCATGCTCCGTTATCGTCGCAGCCGCCGCCGCCGCCTCATACTCCCTACGGTCGTTGATCTCCTTCTTCTTCTTTGCATGCTCATCCAAGAGGGTTTCGTCCGCCAACATGATCTTCGCGTCCCATGTGTCGGTGTCAAAACCGACGGATCTCGGGTAGGGGGTCCCGAACTATGAATATGGGATCGATGGTTAACAGGGGACGAAGGAGACGATGTTTACCCAGGTTCGGGCCCTCGTGAGGAGGTAAAACCCTACGTCCTGCTTGATTATATTGATGAGTATGATGGTTACAGAGTCGATCTACCTCGAGATCAAATGAGCTAAACCCTAGATGAGTTGACTTGTCCCCCTACGAACTAAGCCCCCCTTGTGAGTAAATAGCATAAAACTACTAGTTTACACGCAATGGTTCCAAAAAACTACCGGATTTTAATTTTTCTCAAAAAACTACCAAACGCATGGTCGGCTGTTTCAAAAAATCCAAAACCGCGGTGACTAGCGATTTAACCATTTTCCTGACGGATTGGGCCCACCGGCCAGGCCACCTGGCCAGCGCGGGGACGGAGCGGCCGTTAACGGCCGTTACGCAGACCGGTCCGGTCGGAACGAAAATAGCCGGTCGCTCGCGCTCTCTCTCACTCTCCCCCTCCTCTCTCCCTCCTCTCCCCCGCTCTCTGACCTAGGTGCGATGGCGGCGCCGCAGCCAGATGTCGTCGGTGGCATGCCGCAGCCAGAAGGATTCACCGGCGAGGAGAGACATTCAGAGGTAGAGAAATGGCTAGGCAGCTCGAGCCTCCCGACGCAGCGGTCGCCGCAACCATCACCGTCAGAGGTCCAGCTAGATCCGTCATACCGCGTGGCAATGGCAGTGGCGAAGTGCATCCACGCGGATCCAGAGGGGGCCACAGGTGGGCGTCGTCGTTTGGTGGAGTTAGGTAAGTAATTCCAGTACCATTCATTCATACATTTAGTTCAAATTTATAAATTATGGGTAGAATATGATGGTGACTTATTAGGAAAATTATAAATTAGGTTTAGAAGATGATATTGACTTATTAAGAGAGTGCACTATAGGAACTGAGCAGATTAATTTGTTTGTTGGCATGCTAGTGCATATTTGTTTGTTGGTAAGTAGTTTTAAGTTTTCAGTTTTTAGTTATTTTTTAGAAATGCTCATAGTTTGTCTATTTAATCTCCTACAGCTTAGATGATGAGGTTTGGGAGGTGAGGCTACATTTTCTAGGCAGAGACAATATGGAGAGAAAGTTTTCAGTTTCAGATATCAGTTATCTGACCTTATTAGCACTGGTTGAATTGGAGGGGTATGGATTGGATGCATTTTTGACTTATGTTAAGGAAGAGGGAAAGGGCTTGGAGGGGGTGGAGGTCCTGGATAGTGAGGAGAAAGTAGAGGAAATGCTTAAATTATTTGTTGATAAGCAGGTCCTGAACATCACTGTCAGAAAAGCTACTGATCCAAGCCCAGCAGATGTTAATATGGATCACATCTTGCTTGAGGACCAGATTCCCATTAGTAATGTTGGTGAGCCAGTTGTTTACAGTGTTTCTCCACAAGGTGTGCTCCATCCAGCCTCTAATTCATCTTTGCCACCAGTAATCCCCGAGGAGCCCTATCTTAACACACAACATAGCTGTAATTTCAACAAGGGGAAAATGCAGTGGAAGAAGAAGAAGAAGAAGAAGATGAAGATGAAGATGAGATGGACAAATCATCTTCAGATTTTGATTTTTTTTCAATGGTGATTACAGAGGGCAGAAAATTTCATACAAGGCAAATTTTCGACCTACGCACCAGCCCAGGACCACTATGGAGACTGCATACAAGGTTTGATCTTTTCGTTACCGACTTGTAGCGCAGCGGAAGTAGAGTCGATGACGATCGGCGGTGCAGATCCCCGCAGCTAGGATTTACAACCTCCCAACCACGAGGATGTATACCCTCATCTTCCCCTCGGACATCAATCCGGGAGGCGGTCGGACAGTCCCCCGGACGGTGTCGCGGACAGCCCTTCGGGAGGACCTTCGAAACTCGGACGGTCACTCGGACAGCCCTTCGGGAGGACCTTCCCGAACTAAGACCGAAACAACGATCTCTCTACAGAGTTGCACACATACGGTGTCAACTATCTGGCAGGGCTTCGCCGTCCAGAACTAGTTCCTGCCGGAACCCAGACAGCCTTTCGGCTCTACGAAACTATTTCGCTGGGAGGGAGAGAGAAGCCAGACAAGTCAATGGCATGTGTATGAGAGCAAGGATGAGATTTGGGCAGCCCCCTCACCTCCTATTTATAGGAAAACCAAGGGGTAGTGTGCCTCCACAAATTACCAAAAACCCCCATGCAAAAGGGTTCACATGAGGGTGTTATGGACAAAATGGGGTGCCATGTGGAGCTCCAAGGAGCCCCACCCATCTTGGCCGGCCACACCCTTGGGGGCCCCCCATGAGGGGCTTCCTTGGCCCCCAAGGCCTTCTAGAAGCCTTTTGGGAAATATCCCAAAAGGTGGTTTTCCATAAATATCCAAAAAGCACTTTCACTATTCACGACGACATTTTTCAGCGTCTGTTCGAACTGAAAATATTTATGTGGGCTTAGAACATTTCCAGTACCCACTAAAATAATTTTCAATGCGTTCCGGAACAATTCCGGATTAGTGATTTTCATCTGCGAAAAGCATCTGAAGTGGTTCCGGCAGCTCCGGAACATTTCCGGTTTTTCTTCCGGAAAATTCCCAGAAGTTTCCAGAATGATTCTAGCACCCTCCAAGAATTATCAGGAATGTGCCAAAACCAATTTGACTTAATGGTATCCCCTGAAACAACTTTTCATTTTTTCCGAAACTGTTTCGGTGTTCTCTCTGCGGAACTTTTCCGCTATCCGAAACTTTTCCGGTGATTTTCTCTCAGACTCCCTGTCTAGTATTCAGCAGATAGATGACCCTTAAGCGTGTGACCCTATAGGTTCGGTGAAGTATAGACATGACCCGGAACCCCTTCCGATCAATGATCAACATCGGAGCCGTGGACACCCATATTGACCCCTATACCCACACGAATGAATATTCGAGTGAACCTCCAGTTGCCGTGTGCCATTCCTGTTGCTTCGCGATATGTTACAAATACCCGAGGTGATACATGTTGGCATCCACGTGGATCAACAACTTGTCCACTATGCTAGTTACCTCGTTACCGGTATTGTTCTCTTTTCTCGTTACCGTGTTCCGGCATCCCCGTGATCAAATCACAAAGTGTCTGGCCAGACGATGATGGATACCGTAACACCAAGAGGGCCTAGAGATATCTCTCCATCGTCGGAGGAGCAAATCCCAATCTTGAGCTATCAAGTTACTTGACATACTTTCCCATGAACCCGTAAGCCGCCGTAATAGCCATCCAGTTACGGATGACGTTTAACAAACCCCAAAGTTCATGAATCAAGCATGAAGAAACTCGATACTCTCATGCTCTGAGGAATCATGCAAACGTTAACCATCTCTGTGTTATTAACCATTTAACTTGTGATGAATGTATCTCATATCATAACATCAATTCGGGTCAATTCAACACAAATGTTCTTCTAACATTGTGCCCTCAAAGTTGCTGGCATAGACATGCCCATGATCAGGAAAACAGAACCATCATGCAACACTTGAACTAGTCTTAGAGGCCAGACTAGGAATACATTTTACCGTTTATTATTCCACACGTGCATATGAGTCTTCCTCCGAGCCTCATGGTTATTGTAGACTCGAGAACCATAGCAGTTATAGCATGGAACAGAAACCTAATTATGAACAGGGAGATAATCAATAACATTTATTATTGCCTCTAGGGCATATCTCCTACAGCTTGGTCTAGGGGTGAAGATGAGGCTGGCACAGGGACAAGCCATAAGCAGAGGGAAGAGGAAGATACTGCAGAGCACTATTGTGGAGGTAACTCAGAACCTTCTGAGTTTCGGGAGGAAGACCAAATCCTTTCTGAACATGAAGAACCTTCAGTTGTACCAAAGGAAGGAGCAATGAAGCTTAAACCTGTCAAAAAACCAGGCCCAACTAGCAAGTCACACAGTGAGCGTGAACACCAGAAGTTTGAAGATTTTGTGCCTGAACCTGATGAATACTGCTTTCCAGGTGATTTTGGCATTAGTGATGAAGAAGAATTTCCAAGGTTGCCTTCTGGTAGGAAGAGAAGGTTGAAGAAGAAGGAGAGAATATGGTATGATCCATCACTGCCTGATGCACATGAGCAGTTTGCAATGCATTTGTGCTTCCAAAATGTTGTGGAGTTCAGAGAAGCACTTAGAAATTTCCATGTAAGGACACTTAGGAATTTTGAGTATCATAGAAATGAACCAACTAGGGTTATTGCTTGGTGCTCTGATAGAAAGCAAGGTTGTGAGTTTTACATAGTGGCCTCTAGAATAGCTAATGAGGCAACTTTCAGCATCAAGAAGATGAACTTGGATCACATTTGTGGAGTAAGTGGAGAGAGCACCAAGGTTACAGTCAATTGGGTTGCCAAGGTTTGTGAGGATACAATTAGATCAAACCCTGGAGCTGGTGTTTAGACAATTATGACATACACAAAGAAAACATTTGGTGTTCATGTGCCTAAAAGCTTGGCATATAGGGCAAGGAAGCAAGTAGTTGAAGTTGTGCAAGGAGATCACAAACTCCAATATCACAGACTAAGGGACTATCTGCAGTGTGTGCTAGATACTAACCTAGGCAGTAGATGCATAGTGACAGCACAAGAGGACACAGAAAATCCAGCTCCTACCCCCAGGTTTCACTACATGTTCTACTGCCTGTTTGCATGCAAGGAGGGCTTCCTAAATGGATGTAGGCCATTTATAGGTATTGATTCATACACATAGATCTAAGATTGTTGCATTCATGTTATTTACAACTAATATGATCATATCTTCAGGCCTAGATGGTTGCTTCATCAAGCTCAGCACTGGACAACAAATATTGCCAGCTACAAGGAGGGATGGGAACAATAACATCTTCCCAATAGCCTTTGGTGTTGTTAACAAGGAAGAGACAGACAACTGGACATGGTTTCTCACACAACTGAGAACTGTTATTGGAACTGGGAACAAGTTTGGCAAATACACAATAATGTCTGACAGGCAAAAGGGATTGTTGAATGCAATCAATGATGTATTCCCTGACTCCCCATAGAGGTTTTGTCTTAGACATATATATGCCAACTTCCAATCTACTGGTTTTAGAGGGGAGGAACTCAAGAAACACTTAGATCAGGCTTCCTATTCCTTCACTAAGCATGGTCATGATAAAGGCATGGAAAATTTGAAGAAAGAAAGTTATGAGGCTTGGCAGTGGTTGTCTCAGATACCAGACCATATATGGGCAAGATACAAAATGGATACTGTTTGCAAAACTGACCTAGTTGTAAACAACCTTAGTGAAGTTTTCAACAGGATGATATTGGATGTTAGGAACAAGCCAATCAGGACTATGTTGGAGGGCATAAGAACAAAGTTGATGATCAAGTTTCAGAAAATCAGAGAGAAAACAGAGACGTGCAGATGGGAGATCACACCAACCTACTCAGAAATCTTAGAAGAAGGCAAGAAGTGGGCTAAGTATTGTGAAGCATACATGGCAGGTCCAGGCATCTGGCAAGTGACTAGTAGTTCTGATAACACATATTGTGTTAACTTGAACAACTATTCCTGTGACTGTAGGAGGTGGGACATGACAGTTGTGCCTTCCAGTCATGCCATTGCTGCAATGCAGAAAGTGAAGCTACATCCTGAAGACTTTGTCAATGATTTCTTCAAAAAGCCCATGTACTGTGAAACATACAAGCATGTAATTTTCCCAGTTCCAGGTCCTGACCACTGGCCTCATACACCTGGAGATGACATATCTCCACCAGTGTTCAAAGAAAAGAAGGGGAAAAAGCAAACTGCCAGGAGGAAAGGTATATTTGAGGTGCTAGCAAAAAAGGACACCTCAAGAATTGGTACTGTGACATGTAGCAACTGCAAGAAGCAAGGGCATAGGTTCAACAATTGTGGTGACCCTTTGAAGCCTAAGTTTCAGATGAGGATGAACATGCACCAGGTCATTTGAGGTTGGTTCTTCATTTCATTGTTTCATTTCATTGTTTCATTTCATGTCATTTCTTACAAAGTTTCATAATTATGTAGGAGAATAGAACAAATTACTATGAAGCTGGTTCTTCTATGGCTACAAATGCTCAGAGGCCTCCAAAAGTACCTGTTGCAGCAAGAGCTACAACTTCTGCACCTGCACCAGGCCCAGTGGCTTCTTCTAGGGCAAATAAAAGGGTTGCTTCAACTAACCCAGCAGCAGCAAAAGCACCAGGAAGAGCTAAGAGGAGTAGGACTAACACTTCTCCAGCAGCAGCAACAACACCAGCTACAAATAAAAGCACCAACACTTCTTCTCCTGCTAAGAACACCAGGTCATCTACAACTTCTCCAGCAGCAGCAACAACACCAGCTAAAAAGAAAAGCACCAACACTTCTTCTCCTGCTAAGAACACCAGGTCATCTACAACTTCTCCAGCAAAGAACACCAGGTCTGCAAGTGCCCAGAGGGATGCCTCAATGAGGACAACTTTCATTGCACCAAGTCTGTCAAATTCAACTGTTGTCCAGCATGGGTCAAAAAGGATCAGGAAGCCAAGTGGGAGGCTGAAAGGCTATTTTTATGCAAGTGGTAACTAGCATGTCTGTGTCTGAACTAGAGTTTAACTGCTATGGTTGTGTTTATGTCAGTGAACTGCTATGGTTGTGTTTATGTCAGTGAACTGCTATGGTTGTGTTTATGTCAGTGAACTGCTATGGTTTGTAATAACTATACTATCTTGTGTGGTTTCAGAGGTATTGATTCAGTCAATTAATGTTGTGCTGATTCAGTCAGTTTATGTGTGTTCAGTCAGTCAGTTTATGTTGTGTTGATTCAGTCAGTTTATGTGTGTTGATTCAGTCAGTTTATGTGTGTTGATTCAGTCAGTTTATGTGTGTTGATTCGGTCAGTTTGAGAGTAGCATACATATAGATTCTCCTGCAGATCCACCACTTACAGATACACAATAATAGATAGATAGATAGATATTGGTTCTCATCCAGATCTTACAAAGAACACCACTTAACCCTGGTACATGGTTTCATCCAGATCTTACAAAGATCTTACAATATCAGTCATAACGCTCGAAGAAACGAGCCCACTTAGCCCTAGTAGCTGGATGCATCACTAGTAGAAAACATGGCTTTGGTCCAGGCCAGAATATTGCATTAGTCCCGGTCGTGTTACGAACCGGGACTAATGGGTGCATCAGTCCCCGTTCATGAGGCCAGGACGCCGGCTGGGCCTCGGCGGGCACCAGTCCCGGTTCGTCTGACCCCATTAGTCCCAGTTCCAGACACGAACCGGGACTAAAGGTCCTCGCTCCTGGCGCAGCCCCTTTAGTCCCGGTTGGTGGCTGGAACCGGGACTAAAGGGCAGTCTTCTGTCCCGGTTCTAGCCACCAACCGGGACTAAAGATATGCCTATATATATGCTTGCCCCTGCCCGCTCACTCCTCTGTTTTTTGGCCGGCCGGCGTGTGGGAGGTGTGTGCTGCTCTGCTCTCACCTCCTATGCACACGAGGTGTTCGATGAAATGCCCGAGCCATGCTTAAGCTTTCTCCTCTCCAAGCTCGACGTCCAAGCTCCATTTTCCCCAAGATTTGTCTAGGTTTGGCGGGCCGTCACGTCCCGTCCCCGTCCTCACCGTCGTCGATCGCCCGCGCCGATCTCGTCGCCGGCACCACCATGGTGAGCCTCTTGTTCTTATCTTCTTTTTAAAAGAAAAAATTCTTACTTGTATGATTTACATAGATACTTGTATAAATTTCTTACTTTTATTATTGTTTGTTATTATATAGTGCCATGGTTATGGTATCTGCCCACGTTGGCCCTCGTCCGGTCTATGATTCGGATGTGGTATATTATCTTTTATAATTATTTGTTTCATTTAGTGTTTATGACAATTATGCCGACCAACGTGACATAGATGTGTTTATCTAGGAGGTATGTGAACCGGAAATTCCAACCGACCCTCTTGTCGAGAGGTTAAATTTAGTTGAAAAAGAAAACGAGTATTTGAAAGAAAAATTGAAAAGAATTGAGGAGGAGAAGATGAAATTGGAGTTGCATGTTGCCGATGTCGTCGATGACCACAAGATCAAGATGGATGCAATGCGCTTGAAGATTAGAAAGATAAGAAAATATGCCATTGATAATGAGGCTTGGTATCATTATGCTGTTGGATCAATTGTTACCTTAGTTGCGATTATGATCGCATTTGTTGTTGCATTTAAATGTTTTACATAGTTGTATGTTAGTTTCAATTTGTGTTTTAATTAGATGCTCTAGAGAGTTGTATGTTGTTCTATGAGAACTATGTATGAACTTTATGTATTTATTTTTTCAGTAATAACATTTGATCACTAGTGTACTTTGGTTTTAATGTGATGATGAACTTGTATTAATTTGGTCACTTCTCTATTCATGATGTTCTGTAATGGTTTTTGATACACTTAATTGTATAATGCACGCAGATGAACCGGCAATGGATGTACGGTGACCGACGCACCTCCGAGTACATTGAGGGCCTGCATAAATTTCTCGAAGTGGCTGAGGCAAACAAGCAGAATGGTTTTATGTATTGTCCATGTACTGTCTGTGAGAATACGAAGGATTACTCTAACTCGAAAACCCTTCACTCCCACCTGCTTGAGAAGGGTTTCATGCCACACTATAATGTTTGGACCAAGCACGGAGAAAGAGGGGTTATGATGGAAGACAACGAAGAAGAAGAGGATGATGACAGCTATCCTATGTTCCCTGAATACGGTGATACTGCAACGGGGGAAGCTGAAGATCAAGAGGCACCAGACGATGTGCCCGATGATGATCTTCGCCGGGTCATTGTTGATGCACAGAGAGAATGCGAAAGTGAAAGGGAGAAGTTGAAGTTCGATCGCATGTTAGAGGATCACAAAAAAGGGTTGTACCCAAACTGCGAAGATGACAACACAAAGCTCGGTACCACACTAGAATTGTTGCAATGGAAGGCAGACAATGGTGTATCTCACAAGGGATTTGGTTCGCTACTGAAAATAATGAAGAAGAAGCTTCCAAAGGATAACGAATTGCCCGATAGTACGTACGAAGCAAAGAAGGTTCTCTGCCCTCTAGGATTGGAGGTGTAGAAGATACATGCATGCCCTAATGACTGCATCCTCTACCGCGGTGAGTACGAGGAATTGAACGCATGCCCGGTATGCGGTGCATTGCGGTATAAGATCATTAGAGATGACCCTGGTGATGTTAAGGGCGAGCGTCCCAGGAAGAGGGTTCCTGCCAAGGTGATGTGGTATGCTCCTATAATACCACGGTTGAAACGTCTGTTCAGAAACAAAGAGCATGCCAAGTTGTTGCGATGGCGCAAAGAAGACCGTAAGAAAGACGGGAAGTTGAGAGCACCCGCTGACGGGTCACAGTGGAGAAAAATCGAGAGAGAGTTGGGGGACTTTGCAGGTGACGCAAGGAACGTATGGTTTGGTTTAAGTGCAGATGGCATTAATCCTTTTGGGGAGCAGAGCAGCAAGCATAGCACATGGCCCATGACTCTATGTATCTATAACCTTCCTCCTTGGTTGTGCATGAAGCGGAAGTTCATTATGATGGCAGTGCTCATCCAAGGCCCTAAGCAACCCGGCAACGACATTGATGTGTACCTAAGGCCATTAGTTGAAGAGCTTTTACAGCTGTGGAATGGAAAAGGTGTACGTGTGTGGGATGAGCATGAACAAGAGGAATTTGACCTACGAGCGTTGATGTTTGTTACCATCAATGATTGGCCTGCTCTTAGTAACCTTTCAGGACAGACAAACAAGGGATACAAAGCATGCACACACTATTTAGATGATACCCAAAGTATATATTTGGACAAATGCAAGAAGAATGTGTACCTGGGACATCGTCGATTTCTTCCGACCAAGCATGCCTTAAGAAAGAAAGGCAAGCATTTCAAAGGTGAGGCAGATCACCAGAAGAAGCCCGTCCTCCGTACTGGTGATGATATACTTGATATGGTCAAGGATTTACAAGTAATCTTCGGAAAGGGTCCTGGCGGACAATCTGTTCTGAATGACGCTGAGGGACACGCACCCATGTGGAAGAAGAAATCTATATTTTGGGACCTACCCTATTGGAAAGACCTACAGGTCTGCTTTGCAATCGACGTGATGCACGTGACGAAGAATGTTTGTGTGAACGTGCTAGGCTTCTTGGGCGTGTATGGGAAGACAAAAGATACACCGGAGGCACGTGAGGACCAGCAACGTGTGAACGAAAAAGACGGCATGCATCCAAAGCAGTATCAAGGTCCTACCAGCTACGCTCTAACCAAAGCGGAGAAGGAAATCTTCTTTGAATGCCTGCTCAGTATCAAGGTCCTGTCTGGCTTCTCGTCGAATATAAAGGGAATAATAAACATGGCAGAGAAAAAAAATCCAGAACCTAAAGTCTCATGACTGCCACGTGATTATGACGCAACTGCTTCCTGTTGCATTGAGGGGGCTTCTACTAGAAAATGTTCGATTAGCCATTGTGAAGCTATGTGCATTCCTCAATGCAATTTCTCAGCAGGTAATCGATCGATAAATCCTACCAAGGTTACAAAATGATTTAGTCCAATGTCTTGTCAGCTTCGAGTTGGTGTTCCCACCATCCTTCTTCCATATTATGACACACGTCCTAGTTCACCTAGTCGACGAGATTGCCATTCTGGGTCCTGTATTTCTACATAATATGTTCCCCTTTGAGAGGTTCATGGGAGTCTTGAAGAAATATGTTCGTAATCGTGCTAGGCCAGAAGGAAGCATCTCCACGGGCCATCAAACAGAGGAGGTCATTGGGTTTCGTGTTGACTTTTTTCCTGACCTTAAGCCGATTGGTGTCAGTAAATCGCGGTATGAGGGGAGACTGAGTGGAAAAGGCACGCTAGGAGCGGATTCAATAATATGTAGGGACGGGCATTCCTGGGCGCAAGCACACTACACAGTTCTACAGAATTCCACCTTGGTGGCCCCGTATATCAATGAACACAAGAATATTCTACGCTACAAACACCCGGAGCAGTCTGACGACTGGATTACACGTGAACACATCGGGACTTTCAGCGGTTGGTTGCAAATGCATCTCATGCGTAATAACACTGTTGGAGATGACCTGTACTTGTTGGCCAGGACACCATCTTCGACTATATTGACTTACCAAGGGTACGAGATAAATGGTAATACATTTTACACGATCGCCCAAGATAAAAAGAGCACCAACCAAAACAGTGGTGTCCGCTTTGATGCAGCAATCACCAATAGGGCAAAGGACACATATTATGGTTACATAGAGGAGATATGGGAACTTGACTATGGACATGAATTTAAGGTCCCTTTGTTTCGGTGCAAATGGGTCAATCTGTCAGGAGGCGGGGTACAGTTAGACCCGCAGTACGGAATGACAACAGTGGATCTCAACAATCTTGGGTACACAGACGAACCATTCGTCCTAGCCAATGATGTGGCGCAGGTTTTCTATGTGAAGGACATGTCTACCAAACCGAGAAAAAAAAGATAAGGAAGCGAATACATCAAACGATGAGCCAAAGCGCCACATAGTTCTTTTAGGGAAAAGAAACATCGTGGGAGTGGAGGACAAGACAGACATGTCTGAAGATTATGAAAAGTTTCATGAAATTCCTCCCTTCAAAGTGAAGGCTGACCCAAGCAACCTGTTAAACGATGAAGATTATCCATGGTTACGGCGCAATAAGCAAGGGACACACGCGAAGAAAAAGTGAAGACTTTCTCTCCACAACTATTCTGATGATGGCTTTGATCTAGAATATCACTGCAGTTACATGTCAAGAAATGAAATCCCTTTTGTAATAGATGAGTTTTCGTCCGAAACCTTGTTACTTCGAAAGAGATTGTCCAGTTTGTACACGAACTGCATCCAGTTTTTCCCATAACCCTCTCAACTTTTTAGCACATGCTATGTGGGTGAAATTATGATACCATGCCAAGTTTCAACCTTTTCAGAGTTCATTTGCAGTGCTTGTCAATTTCAGGGCCATTTAGCTCAAAATAAATCATGAAATGCATGAAAAATAGCAAATGAAGTCAGAAAAGGGTTGAAAATTGATGATGTGGCTGTGAATGGTGCATATTGAATGCAGAAAAAGTCTGGAGTTAAAATATGTTAAAAAAATGAAATCCCTTTTGTAATAGATGAGTTTTCGTCCGAAACCCTGTTACTTCGAAAGAGATTGTCTAGTTTGTACACGAAGTGCATCCAGTTTTTCCCGTAACCCTCTCAACTTTTTAGCACATGCTATGTGGGTGAAATTATGATACCATGCCAAGTTTCAACCTTTTCAGAGTTCATTTGCAGTGCTTGTAAATTTCAGGGTCATTTAGCTCAAAATAAATCATGAAATGCATGAAAAATAGCAAATGAAGTCAGAAAAGGGTTGAAAATTGATGATGTGGCTTTGAATGGTGCATATTGAATGCAGAAAAAGTCTGGAGTTAAAATATGTTAAAAATATGAAATCCCTTTTGTAATAGATGAGTTTTCGTCCGAAACCCTGTTACTTCGAAAGAGATTGTCCAGTTTGTACACGAAGTGCATCCAGTTTTTCCCGTAACCCTCTCAACTTTTTAGCACATGCTATGTGGGTGAAATTATGATACCATGCCAAGTTTCAACCTTTTCATAGTTCATTTGCAGTGCTTGTCAATTTCAGGGTCATTTAGCTCAAAATAAATCATGAAATGCATGAAAAATAGCAAATGAAGTCAGAAAAGGGTTGAAAATTGATTATGTGGCATTGAATGGTGCATATTGAATGCAGAAAAAGTCTGGAGTTAAAATATGTTAAAAAATGAAATCCCTTTTGTAATAGATGAGTTTTTGTCCGAAACCCTGTTACTTCGAAAGAGATTGTCCAGTTTGTACACGAAGTGCATCCAGTTTTTCCCGTAACCCTCTCAACTTTTTAACACATGCTATGTGGGTGAAATTATGATACCATGCCAAGTTCAACCTTTTCAGAGTTCATTTGCAGTGATTGTCAATTTCAGGGTCATTTAGCTCAAAATAAATCATGAAATGCATGAAAAATAGCAAATGAAGTCAGAAAAGGGCTGAAAATTGATGATGTGGCTTTGAATGGTGCATATTGAATGCAGAAAAAGTCTGGAGTTAAAATATGTTTTAAAAAAATGAAATCCCTTTTGTAATAGATTAGATTTTGTCCGAAACCCTGTTACTTCGAAAGAGATTGTCCAGTTTGTACACGAAGTGCATCCAGTTTTTCCCGTAACCCTCTCAACCTTTTAGCACATGCTATGTGGGTGAAATTATGATACCATGCCAAGTTTCAACCTTTTCAGAGTTCATTTGCAGTGCTTTTCAAATTCAGGGCCATTTAGCTCAAAATAAATCATAAAATGCCTGTAAAATAGCAAATGAAGTCAGAAAAGGGTTGAAAATTGATGATGTGGTTTTGAATGGTGCATATTGAATGCAGAAAAAGTCTGGAGTTAAAATATGTTAAAAAATGAAATCCCTTTTGTAATAGATGAGTTTTCGTCCGAAACCTTGTTACTTCGAAAGAGATTGTCCAGTTTGTACACGAAGTGCATCCAGTTTTTCCCGTAACCCTGTCAACTTTTTAGCACATGCTATGTGGGTGAAATTATGATACCATGCCAAGTTTCAACCTTTTCAGAGTTCATTTGCAGTGCTTTTCAAATTCCGGGTCATTTAGCTCAAAGAATGAACTAATAGCAAAAAGAATGAACTAAAAAGTTTTTATAAAACTCTAATAGCAAAAAGAATGAACTAAAAAGATTTTATAAAACTCTAATAGCAAAAAGAATGAACTAAAAAGATTTTATAAAACTCTAATAGCAAAAAGAATCAATTAAAAAGAATCAAAATAATATTAACTAAAATTATCAAAGTATTTATTTGTTAAAAACTTTAATAGTAAAAAGAATTTTCATAAAGTATATTTTGTTACAAGCTTTAATAGAAAACTAAAAAGCTTTTATAAAACTCTAATAGCAAAAAGAATCAACTAAAAAGAATCAAAATAATATTAACTAAAATTATCAAAGTATTTATTTGTTAAAAACTTTAATAGTAAAAAGCTTTTATAAAACTCTAATAGCAAAAGGAATCAACTAAAACATATGCAAAAAATAACATTAAAAATTTAAAAACATAATATATGCAAAAAATAAAAAAAGGCCCGCCTACTAGCCACAACGACCTGCATACGACTAGAAACCTTAGAAATGGGCCAGGATGCATGCCCGCAGTGCTAGCAGGCCCAACAGGGCGTGAGATAAACATGGGCATGGGCAGCCCGGCCCGGTGACCCGGCCCGAGCCTGGCCCGAAAAACCTGGGCCGGGCCGGGCCGGGCTTTAGGTTGGGGCCGGGTTCGGGTTTGGAAACGAGGCCCGGTCAGAAGTTTGGGCCGGGCTCGGGCTTCGGAAAATGAGCGTTTTACACGGAGGCCCGGCCCGAAGTTCACCTTTTTAGCCTGTTCGGGCCGGGCTCGGGCCTGAAAGTTGATTTTTTTGCCAGGCCAGGCCGGGCTCGGGCCTGGGATTTTCACTTCGGGCTTTCTAAAGCCCGGCCCGACGCGGTGGATGCCCAGGTTTAGCGTGAGATAGGCATGTACTGCCTGCAATAGAGAGGAGCTCGAGAGGGCAGCGGCAGCAGCGCTTATAAACCACTCCGAGCCCCTCTCGACCATCGAGGTGGGACTAAACTTTTGGCTGCGGGAAGCACATCCCTTTAGTCCCAGTTGGTGGCTCCAACCGGGACTAAAGGGGGGGCCTTTAGTCCCGGTTGGTGATACCAACCGGGACTAAAGCGCTGTGCTTCCCTCCCTTTGGGCTGCTGAAATTTACCTTTAGTCCCGGTTGGTGGCTCCAACCGGGACAAAAGGGGGGCCTTTAGTCCCGGTTGGATCCACCAACCGGGACTAAAGGGGGGGCTATATAAATGGCACTTAGAGAATTTTCCAATCCATCTGCAGTTTCTTCTCTCCTCTCCCCCGACGGCGCCGCCGACGATCTCAACGCCGCAAGACTGCCAGATTTTGCCGTCAATGCCCTATCCGCACCCTGCCCCTCACCGACGCCCTCGATGCCCTCGCCGTGCCCTGCCCCTCTACCCCGACGCGCGCCCTGCCCCGACACCGCCGCTCCCCGACGCCGCTGCGCCCCTGCCCCAACGCCGCCGCTCCACAGATAGTACTCCCTCCACCCCTCTCCTCCCTACTTCCTCTCTCTTCCACCCCCCTTCATCACTGTTCTAGCCGCGGCCATGGATCTCGGGGTTGCTAGAGATCTTGTGTTCTTGTTGATATATCATACATGTTACTTGTTTGATGATTTGCTGAGCAGATTATGCTATTAGAGTTTTATAATGGATTGATGGATTGATGTATGTATATATGTATGGATGGATGGATTGATGATTTGCTGACCATGTATATATGTATATATGTATGGATGGAGCAGATTATGTATCAATCAAACTCTAATAGCCACCTGACCATGTATGTATATATGTATGGATGGATGGATTGATGTATATAGAAAATGTTCATATGTAGAGTAAAACACTTATATGAAGTGTCTCCATTAGAACTATAGATCAATGGCGATCATCTACTCTGCTCAAGATCGATCGATGGATGGATGTATATATATAGAAAATGTTGATATGATGAAAATAATTTATATATGAAAATCGATTAGAAAAATATGATGAATCCGAATATGCCCTTCGTTCGTCTGTCACAAGCAGCTAGCATAGCGAACCTGGAACCGTCCCCCTCCGTTTCATCTGTCCGAAAATGCACACTTCGGGAAAACATTCCCGGATGTTATCCCCCTTCACCTATATTGTGTAGTGCAGCGTTAGAACACCCCTAACTCTCTCGGGAATTCAATATATCCCCGATAACTTCGACATGAGGGGGGGGGGTCCGCAAGTTTCTATATGGAGGGAATGATTTTTGAAAACAGAGAACTATTTTTTAAATAGAGGAAACTCTGTCAAGTGTTGTATTTTGGTGACAAATATACTTCTTTTTTGCTTTATGTGATAGCTAGTTTGAAGTGTCAATGCTTTATGTGCAGAAACTATGGATCACAGAGACTTAGAAAAAGAAGAGTTGTTGGGGGATATAATCCGCGACTGAGGTGATGATAATATCTTGTCGTGGCTCAATGACACCGATGGTGATAGAAGAGAGGATGATGGCTCTGGTGATCCAATGGAGGAGGAATGAGATCATGACGGCTCCGGTGATGGAATGGAGGAGGAAGGAGACCATGACGGCTCCGGTGATCGAATGGAGAAGGGAGCCTTAACTGTTTCAAAGTCCGGCGAGGTATATATATATATATTAATTAATTAAGCCTCTGCTGACATGCATTAATTGTTTTGTATGTACATATATTAATGCTTCTTTCTTCTTTTAGCCCTCCGGATCGAGCTAAACTTTGGTAAGGAGACAAGGCCCGAAGAAAAGGTTGGACCCGGATGAAAGGTTCACGATCGAAGAAGTCTCTCCAGAAGGCCAACCGATTGCTCCCAAGCGGACCAAGGACAAATTTATACATCAGTGCAGAGTTATTGTTAGGGACAGCGTCCCGATCAGCATCCAAGAATGGAATAAGAAGAAGGACCCTGAAGTTCCTTATGTCCACGATAGACTGAAAGATGATCTTTGGAACTCGCTGTTGAGAAATTTCAGCCTACCGCCAGAGGAGGATCCAAATAACCCAGTTATACAGCGAAAGTTCAAGGCGTTTGCTCTTAAGAAAATGGCAGAACTATTCAAGAACTGGAAGAAACTATTGAACAAAAAGTTTGTCGAGAAAGACGAGACTCCAGAATTCAAAGGTCAATACTTGAAGATAAAAGATCACTGGCCCACATTTGTGGCCTACAAGAAATCGGTGAAGGCCAAGCAAAGGTCACATATAAATAAGCAAAATGCTGCAAAGAAGCAGTATCACCATGTTACGGGGTCAGGTGGCTACAGCAAAGCCCGGCCTACGTGGGACAAAGCTGAGCAAGACCTGCTTGCTAAAAATGTCCAACCAGCGACATTGCACTGGCCAGATCGGGCAAGGACTTGGTTCTTTGGGGTTGGGGGAACTTTGGACCCAGAATCAGGGAAGTGTGTTTGGATGAAAGCTCAACTTCAAACACCCATCACAAGGCTTGAGGAAGAAATCAAGAAGGCGCTGGAAGGGAGGTTCGTTCCCGACAGAGAGAAGGACGAGCTGTCAATGGCCCTCGGGAATCCTAAACACCCTGGATGAACACGAGGCACATCAGGCTCCGTTTCGTGGGTGCATGGGTTTCCCAACAACACTGGTTATAGAAGCCGACAGAGAAAGAAGAAAGAGGAAGCAAGCGAAATGCAGAAGATCAATGAAAGATTAGCGAAACTAGAGGCACTTGAGAGCTAGCGAGCTATCGGCACACCATCTCAGCGGCACGAAGATCCTTCATTGGATACTACCCACGATGCTACCCCGCCATCTCAGCAGAGAAGCAGCGTGGCTTCCACGGAGCTCGTTCAGCCTGATAGCACGACTCCTCGCTACCCCGTGGATGGTATCATGGATAATGAACATTGTGTGCTAATGGCGAAATGCCATAACCTGACCTTGAAGGCGGCGTTCGGCTATGTCTTACCTCCTCGACCTGATGCAACTTTCCATTTCACTCCGGTTCTAGCTGGCTTTGCTATTGTCGGGGTGGATGAAATAATGGACGGATTTGAGGGGCTGGAGCTTGAGTACGCTACAGGTGAAGGGGGGATTCTTCTTCAAAATGCCTGAAGGACTACCTGTCTATGGAGAAAGGAACACATCCTGCTTCCATACTGGACGCCGCCTCAGTAGACTCAGCCGGAGGAGGCCCCGGTGCCTGAGTCGTCTCCGGTGCGTCAGCCGTCTCCGGTGCGTCAACCGTCTCCGATGCGCCAGTCATCTCCGCTGCCTAAGTCCTCTCCGCCGCGTCAGCCGTCTCCGCCGCCTCAGCGGACTCCGACGGAGGAGGCCCCTCAGCAGAATCCTCCTCCGCCTCAGCTGTCTCCATCGCGTCAGCGGACTACGCCTCCTCCGCCGCCTCAGCAACAACGGAAGAGAGCCGCCGCCGCTCCGACGGCTAGCAGCAGTACAAAAACGAAGAAATTCAGAGCAGGCCCAAGTCTTAAGGTTCCTCCCAAGTTACCCTACAAGAGGACTGAGGAGGAATTCAATGAGATCGTGACTGAAGAAGTGAGACGCCAGCTTGCACCGAAACGTCCGCCTCCAAAGGAGAAAGTAGATCCGGTGAAAGCGAAGCGAACTCTGGATGCCCTTAGGCGACCACCACCGCCTCCGCCGCAATCAAACTATGACCGATGTATTCAAAAGACATTTGATCAAGCGAGGCGGTCGGGAAGCTTAGGTAGCAGTGGCGCAAGAAGTGGGAAAACAATTCCCCAGCTCGGCGAACAAGAACTGAAATTGTGCCCTCCGCTCAAGGTGGTTACCGATATCTCTAATGATCCAGAGAAAGCGGTCGATAGTCTTGCTATCACCGCTGGTGATTACTTACCCGATTCGGTACAATTTGAAAATGCTGAGGTAGTAGCATCCTTAAGATACGAGCACGGGAAGCCTCTCGTCAGACGTGAGGAGCTCAAGGGTCTACCAACGAGGATGCGACAATTGCATGAATGGTACTTGAAAGCCTGCAAGGACGGGACCGACAATATCTTCGTGGGAATTAAAGATGAGCACTTCTTCAATGGAGTCCAGGAGTTGTTCGTTGAATTTGAAGAATTTTTTTAGTTATACAATCAAAAGGACCTCGACAAAACTATCGTCAGTTCCTATTGTGTGTAAGTATTTTTTCTGTAAAGTCTCTAGCTCAGCCCATTCATTGCATGTATAATTATCCTCACACTATATTATAAGCAGATTGAAGATCATCGATTGCAGAAAACGACAAATCAATGACATTGGGTTCATTAACCCAAATACCATAAATGAACATACGTTAAAACAAAGCCCCCGAAAAACAGAGCAAAACTTGCGACGGGTGTTACTTGGACAACAAAACAGAAGGGAAATACTATTTCCTTACAACTTCAACTGAGTGTTACTGTCTTGTACGTGCACATTCTGTTTCGCTTACTCGAGGTTAAGTGTAATTGATGAGTTATGCGTGCGCAGTTTCCACTTTATTCTGCTAGCCATTCGGCCTGACGAGGGAGTAGTACTTGTCTTGGACTCGAGACGTAAAGATCCTAAGGACTGGACGAACATGAGTGAAATGCTTCAGAAGTAAGTTAAATCATTATCGCACCATATTGGCAACTTTCGTTCATTTCCTGACATCAAGTAATCATTTTCTTTGCCGTGTAGGGTTTGGAAAAAGTTCACCAACCAGGCTAGGGGTGACTGGAGAAAGGAGCTGTGATACGTCTCCAACGTATCTATAATTTTTGATTGTTCCATGCTGTTATATTATCTGTTTTGGATGTTTTATATGCATTAATATACTATTTTATATTATTTTTGGGACTAACCTATTAATCTAGAGCCTAGTGCTAGTTTCTGTTTTTTCCTTGTTTTTAAGTATTGCAGATAAGGAATATTAAACGGAGTCCAAATGGAATAAAATCTTCGGAATAATTTTTCTTGGACCAGAAGACATCTACCAAGCTTGGAGACCAAGGCAGGAGAGCCGCCGTGTGGCCACAAGCCACAGGGGCACGCCCAGGGGGGTAGGGCGCGCCCCCTGGCTTGTGGGCCCACGGCAGCTCCGCCAACCCTATTTCTCGGCTTATAAATTCACAAATATTCCCTGGATACCGAAGAGAGCCATGAAAACACTTTTCCGCCGCCAGGAGCCTCGGTTCCCGTGAGATCCAATCTTGGAGCCTTTTCCGGTAATCTGCCGGAGGGGGATTCGATCACGGAGGGCATCTACATCAACTCCATTGCCCCTCCGATGATGCGTGAGTAGTTCACCACAGACCTTCGGGTCCATAGCTAGTAACTAGATGGCTTCTTCTCTCTCTTTGCTCTTCAATACCATGTTCTTCATGATCTTCATGGAGATCTATCCGATGTAATACTCTTTTGCGGTGTGTTTGTCGAGATCCGATGAATTGTGGGTTTATGTTCAGATTATCTATGAATATTATTTGAGTCTTTTCTGAATTCTTATATGCATGATTTCATATCTTTGCAAGTCTCTTCGAGTTATTGGTTTGGTTTGGCCAACTAGATTGGTAATTCTTGCAATGGGAGAAGTGCTTAGTTTTGGGTTCAATCTTGCGGTGTCCTCACCCAGTGACATAGTAGGGGTAGCGAGGCACGTATTGTATTGTTGCCATCGAGGATAAAAAGATGGGGTTTTCATCATATTGCTTGAGTTTATCCCTCTACATCATGTCATCTTACCTAATGCGTTACTCTGTTCTTCATGAACTTAATACTCTAGATGCAGGCAGGAGTCGGTCGATGTGTGGAGTAATAGTAGTAGATGCAAAATCATTTCGGTCTACTTGACACGGACGTGATGCCTATATGCATAATCATTGCCTTGGATATCTTCATAATTATTCGCTTTTCTATCAATTGCTCGACAGTAATTTGTTCACCCACCGTAATACTTGCCATCATGAGAGAAGCCTCTAGTGAAACCTATGGCCCCCGGGTCTATTTTCCATATTATACTTTCAGATCTAAAACCAAAAATACCAAAAATATCTTGCTGCAATCTTTTTTACTTTTGTTTTACTTTACTTTCAAGCAATCATATCTATCTATCTCTATCAGATCTCATCCTTGCAAGTAACCGTGAAGGGATTGACAACCCCTTTATAGCGTTGGGTGCAAGTGTTTGATTCTTTGTGTAGGTACATCTATTGGGGACTTGCTTGTATCTCCTACTGGATTGATACCTTGGTTCTCAACAACTGAGGGAAATACTTATCTACTTTGCTGCATCACCCATTCCTCTTCACGGAAACCAACGCATGCTCGAGAAGTAGCAAGAAGGATTTCTGGCGCCGTTGCCGGGGAGGTCTACATCAAGCCTACCAAGTACCCATCACAAACTCATCTCTTGCATTTACATTATTTGCCATTTGCCTCTCATTTTCCTCTCCCCCACTTCTAAAACGATTTTCCAAAAAGATTTGCCTTTTTATCCGCCCTTCTTCCGTTCGTCTTTTCGTTTGCCTTTTGTTTGCTTGCGTGATAGATCGTTTCGTTGCCACTATGTCTGAATCTAGGGAGGCTTTCATTGAAAAGGATAGTAATAGTCTTGAAGGAAACCTTGACAATCTTGCTAAAAATGACTCTCATGAAGCACCTACTATCATGCATACAAAAAAATTTCGCATAGGTAGCGGTAATATTATTGGAAAAGGTGTTATTCAAGATTTCTTTACTTGTGCTGGTACGCTACCCACCTTAGGAGGGTCTATCCTCAATAAAACTAATAGTCTTGCGGACGCCATAACACTATTAATAATTGAACTTGAAAGGCAATTTGTTCATATGCATCCTTGGATACAAAGGATTTTTCTTGAGTTCTCTAATATTCAGATTGCTTCCGTTAAGCGTGCCGCCACTATATTTCTAGCCCACGAGTTTAGATTCATCATGAAAGAGGCTAGTGAAATCTTCGCTCATTATAAAATTAATGGTGGATGTCCCCCTATAGAGGAGATCCTTTTTAATCAAGAAGAAATAATGAGATTGCAATCCCCGGATTACGTTGCTTATAATGAAAATTTGAGGAAGAGGGTCCCTATCGAGGTTTTGATTGATAAGATTTATGAACTCAATGATAATTTTGCTATACAAAATAATGGATTAGAGTTCATATTAAGAGATAGGCTTTTGACCTTCCACCAAAGGAAAGCTTACAACGATGAGTTGATTATACAATATATGGGGCCAAGGGAGGAACCTATCCCTCCCGCACTAGATCTCAAAGATCCATATCCTATTAAATTTAGCCCTTTTGATTATTTTTGCTTGCCACAAAGAAAGCTTGCTGCTGAAAGAAGGGAGTATGAGATGAGCATGGACGATCTCCCTTACTATTATGAAAAGACCTAGATCTATTGTGTTTTGCCTAGCTAGGGGCGTTAAACAATAGCGCTTGTTGGGAGGCAACCCAATTTTATTTTTGCTTTCTGTATTTTGCTTCTGTTTTGGTGTGTTTTGCACATTATTACTTCTGTAATAATTGTGTTTTCTTGTTTAAATTAGTGTTTGAGCCAAGTAAGACCTTTGGGATGGTCTACGGTGTTTGTTGATTTGATTTTGCTGAAAAACAGAAACTTTTGCTCTCAGTCCAGGAATTTTGTAAATTCACTGGAACGTGCTTTTGATCTGAAATTTTACACAAGATTTATATACGAATTGCCCTGATTGTCCTAATTTTTCAGAATTTTTGGAGTTACAGAAGTATTCGAAGTCTATAGATTGCTACAGACTGTTCTGTTTTAGACAGATTCTGTTTTCTTTGTGTTGTTTGCTTATTTTGATGGATCTATGGGTTGTATCGGGGGGTATGAACCATGTAGAAGTTAGAATACAGTAGATATTACACCAATATAAATAAAGAATGAGTTCACAACTGTACCTAAAGTGGTGGTTTATTTTTCTTATACTAACGGATCTCATGAGTTTTCTGTTGAGTTTTGTGTTGTGAAGTTTTCAAGTTTTGGGTAAAGATTTGATGGACTATGGAATAAGGAGTGGCAAGAGCCTAAGCTTGGGGATGCCCAAGGCACCCCAAGCCATATTCAAGGATACCAAAAAGCCTAAGCTTGGGGATGCCCTGGAAGGCATCCCCTCTTTCGTCTTCAATCCATCGGTAAATTTACTTGAGGCTATATTTTTATTCACCACATGATATGTGTTTTGCTTGGAGCGTCTTGTATGATATGAGTCTTTGCTTTTTAGTTTGCCACAATCATCCTTGCTGCACACATATTTTGAGAGAGACACGCTGAATCGTGAATTTATTAGAATACTCTATGTGCTTCACTTATATCTTTTGAGCTAGGCAATGTTGCTCTAGTGCTTCACCTATATCTTTTTAGAGCACGGTGGTGTTATATTTTATAGAAATTATTGAACTCTCGTACCTCACTTATATTATTTTGAGAGTTTCTTAAAACAGCATGGTAATTTGTTTAGGTTATGAATTTAGTCCTAATATAATAGGCATCCAAGAGGGATATAATAAAAACTTTCATATTAAGTGCATTGGATACTATGAGAAGTTTGATTCCTTGCATATAGTTTTGAGATAATGGAGATGGTAATATGAGAGTCATGCTAGTGAGTAGTTGTGAATTGGAAGAGATACTTGTGTTGAAGTTTGTGATTCCCGTAGCATGCACGTATGGTGAACCGTTATGTAACGAAGTCGGTGCATGATTTGTTTAATGATTGTCGACCTTTGTGTGAGGGTCGGGAGCGCGCGATGGTTAACTCCTACCAACCTCTCCCCTAGGAGCATGCGTCTAATGCTTTGTTTGATAACTAATAGACTTTTGCAATAAGTATGTGAGTTCTTTATGACTAATGTTGAGTTCATGGATTATACGCACTCTCACCCTTCCACCATTGCTAGCCTCTCTAAGTACCGCGCAACTTTCGCCGGTACATCAAACCCACTTTCCTCAAAACAGCCACCATATATTTTCCTCCAAACAGCCACCATACCTACCTATTATGGCATTTCCATAGCCATTTCGAGATATATTGCCATGCAACTTCCACCGTTCCGCTTTTCATGACATGCACCATCACTTTCATATTGCATATAGAGTCATATTTTGTCATAGGTATCGAGTTGTAATTTTCCTTTTGAGTTGTAACTAAATAAAAGTGTGATGATTTTCATTATTAGAGCATTGTCCCGTGTGATAAAAGGATGATGGAAGCCACGACTCCCTCACAAGTTGGGACGAGTATCCGGACTTTACAAAAAAAATAAAAGAGGCCAGCGAAGCCCAAATAAAAAAAAGAGGCCAAAGATGCCCACCAAAATAAAAAAAAAGAAAAAAAAGAAAAAAAATGAGAGAAAGAGAGAAGGGACAATTGCTACTATACTTTTCCACACTTGTGCTTCAAAGTAGCACCATGATCTTCATGATAGAGAGTCTCCTATTTTGTCACTTTCATATAACTAGTGGAGTTTCATCTTGCACGACCACTTAGTTTTCTTTTTGAGCTTTCATACACTTATAGCTCTAGTGCACCCGTTGCATGGCAATCCCTACTCACTCACATTGATATCTATTGATGGGCATCTCCATAGCCCGTTGATACGCCTAGTTGATGTGAGATTATCTTCTTCCTTTCCCTTGCAACCTCCACCATATTCTATTCCACCTATAGTGCTATATCCATGGCTCACGCTCATGTATTGCGTGAGAGTTGGAAAGGTTTGAGAACACCAAAAGTGTGAAACAATTGCTTGGCTTGTTCATCGGGGTTGTGCATGATTTAGATACTTTGTGTGGGGAAGATGGAGCATAGCCAGACCATATGATTTTGTAGGGATAACTTTCTAAGGCCATGTTATTTCGAAAGGACACGATTGCCTTGTTGGTGTGCTCGAAGTATTACTGTTTTTATGTCAATATTAGACTATTGTTTTGAATCTTACGGATCTGAATATTCATGCCACAATAAAGAATATTACATGGATAAATATGTTAGGTAGCATTACACATCAAAAATTCTGTTTTTATCATTTACCTACTCGAGGACGAGCAGGAATTAAGCTTGGGGATGCTTGATACGTCTCCAACGTATCTATAATTTTTGATTGTTCCATGCTGTTATATTATCTGTTTTGGATGTTTTATATGCATTAATATACTATTTTATATTATTTTTGGGACTAACCTATTAATCTAGAGCCTAGTGCTAGTTTCTGTTTTTTCCTTGTTTTTAAGTATTGCAGATAAGGAATATTAAACGGAGTCCAAATGGAATAAAATCTTCGGAATAATTTTTCTTGGACCAGAAGACATCTACCAAGCTTGGAGACCAAGGCAGGAGAGCCGCCGTGTGGCCACAAGCCACAGGGGCACGCCCAGGGGGGTAGGGCGCGCCCCCTTGGCTTGTGGGCCCACGGCAGCTCCGCCAACCCTATTTCTCGGCTTATAAATTCACAAATATTCCCTGGATACCGAAGAGAGCCATGAAAACACTTTTCCGCCGCCAGGAGCCTCGGTTCCCGTGAGATCCAATCTTGGAGCCTTTTTCGGTAATCTGCCGGAGGGGGATTCGATCACGGAGGGCATCTACATCAACTCCATTGCCCCTCCGATGATGCGTGAGTAGTTCACCACAGACCTTCGGGTCCATAGCTAGTAACTAGATGGCTTCTTCTCTCTCTTTGCTCTTCAATACCATGTTCTTCATGATCTTCATGGAGATCTATCCGATGTAATACTCTTTTGCGGTGTGTTTGTCGAGATCCGATGAATTGTGGGTTTATGTTCAGATTATCTATGAATATTATTTGAGTCTTTTCTGAATTCTTATATGCATGATTTCATATCTTTGCAAGTCTCTTCGAGTTATTGGTTTGGTTTGGCCAACTAGATTGGTAATTCTTGCAATGGGAGAAGTGCTTAGTTTTGGGTTCAATCTTGCGGTGTCCTCACCCAGTGACATAGTAGGGGTAGCGAGGCACGTATTGTATTGTTGCCATCGAGGATAAAAAGATGGGGTTTTCATCATATTGCTTGAGTTTATCCCTCTACATCATGTCATCTTACCTAATGCGTTACTCTGTTCTTCATGAACTTAATACTCTAGATGCAGGCAGGAGTCGGTCGATGTGTGGAGTAATAGTAGTAGATGCAAAATCGTTTCGGTCTACTTGACACGGACGTGATGCCTATATGCATAATCATTGCCTTGGATATCTTCATAATTATTCGCTTTTCTATCAATTGCTCGACAGTAATTTGTTCACCCACCATAATACTTGCCATCATGAGAGAAGCCTCTAGTGAAACCTATGCCCCCCGGGTCTATTTTCCATATTATACTTTCAGATCTAAAACCAAAAATACCAAAAATATCTTGCTGCAATCTTTTTTTACTTTTGTTTTACTTTACTTTCAAGCAATCATATCTATCTATCTCTATCAGATCTCATCCTTGCAAGTAACCGTGAAGGGATTGACAACCCCTTTATAGCGTTGGGTGCAAGTGTTTGATTCTTTGTGTAGGTACATCTATTGGGGACTTGCTTGTATCTCCTACTGGATTGATACCTTGGTTCTCAACAACTGAGGGAAATACTTATCTACTTTGCTGCATCACCCGTTCCTCTTCACGGAAACCAACGCACGCTCGAGAAGTAGCAAGCTGCGATTTTCACACCCCAAAGTAAGTACTAGCTACTAGCTAGTACCGTGCATCGTCTCTCATTGATTGTAGTTTCAATACCATTATCATTTTGATTGAATTCTATCCTAGTAAAGTGCTTGTGGCAGGCACCCGACACTAATTTATGTGCATACTTCGTTTGCGAGTTCATTCGCCACTCGACATCTGAGCGGGGCATATCTCCAGAACAATTTGAAGTACGTAAACAATATTCACATTTTAATTTTATTACCATCAATATATATATATTGACCCCCTTCTTTAAATTAGATCTGGCGGAAGCGGGACGAACTCCTACCAACCGATCGCATACGAGCAATTCAAGAGGAATTGGTGGGATTCTTTGTTGAGCATGTCATACCTAAAGACGGAGAATGCCATCGGGATATGAAATGCGATATTGGTAATTAGATATTAGGATCGTAAGAGATGTTATATTGTATATATGCATGAACGTGTACTATATGTAATAGCGTCGAATAGATTTACGAAAACTTGTTGCATTGTTCGACCAAGCACGGAGAAAGATAGGTCCCTTCTCTCTATATATTGATCATGACGATGTTGTGTAATGGTTCCTTCATTGCTATATGTAGTAGCTAGCGTCGAGTTGAATGAAAAGCATAAAATAAAAATGGTAAACACAAAAAGAAAAGGGGAAACACAATATGAAACCCCTAAACCCTCCAAAACCCCTAAACCCCTCCTTAAAAAAAACCAGCGCCTGGCAGCTGCTGACGCGTGGCTGCCTTTTAGTCCCGGTAGGTGTTACCAACCGGGACTAAAGGTCCTCCTGCCTGGGCACCCCACGGCGGCCACGTGGAGCTCCTTTAGTCCCGCTTTGTAAGCCAACCGGGACTAAAAGTGATGGGCATTAGTCCTGATCGTTTTGTCTCGGTTGCAGAACCGGGACTAAAGGCCCTCTGGAACCGGGACTGATGCCCTGTTTTCTACTAGGAGCTATGACTGCTCTTCTCCTCGCCCAGCTAATGATCTGCTCGAAGGTCCTTCCCCTGCCACCAGGGAAAACAAGCTCAAGCTCTTCACCATTGCATTTCTCCAACACCTTATCGGAGAGCCGGCGGATGTACTCAAGCTCCTGCTCATCGTGGGCGGCCTCCTGTGCCCTCTGCTTGCGCCTCCTCCTCCTTTGCTGTGCTGCTGGAGGCCTAACCTCCACGGCCTCTCCCTCCTCCTCTGTGACATCTCCCATGTCAGGATCCATCTCTAGGGTTTGATATGGGTGGCGGCTGTTGGGGTGACTGGGAAAGGGTGAGGTGGGGTTTATATTGACAATGGTGGAGGGGTTGGGTTTTAGTAGGCCTAGGGAGTTTCATTTGGTCAGATACTAGTGGCCCACTAAGCCTAATAGCACTATACATAAATATATAGATAACATAGAAGATCAATGTAGGCTAAACCAATGACAGAACTTAATAAAAACCATAGCATTGGAGATCCATTACAACACTTAATACCATAGCATTGGAGATCCATTACAACATACTTAGGAACATAGCAAATATGGTTCTTACATAAGACATTAAAGTTCAAATGCAGTGCCAAACCCTAGGTTAACTTCACATTCCCCCAAAATGTACACCCTAATGATCACTTGAGACAGTTAGGCCACATCCTTATATAGGCCTTGGATGTACTTCACCACCATTTCACACCACTTCATGACTCAAGGATGGCCTTGATTTGCTCTAACTTGTCCTTGCTGCCATACCCATCTTTCAGCAACTCACCAACAACTTGCTCAAGCTTTGCCTTCTCCTTCTTAAGAAGATCTCTGTCCACTTCAACATCCTTCATAGCCTTCCTGGTGTTCTTGATAATGTCAGCTTGGCTCTGCAAAATGCACCTCTGCTCCTTTGCAAGTTTAAGCTTTTCCATTTGCACCTCCAACCTAGCGTTCTCCTTTACCTCCTTCTTCTTCTTCTCAAAGTCTTCTTCCTCCATTTGTTTCTGGTTCACCTTCCTGTCCACCTTACCATCCTGCCAATCAAACATTTTTGATACATCTTCAACAAGCTTGCTGTACTCCATGGAAAGCTTGTCATTTTCAGTCTTAAGCTTGGCCAACTGCTTCTCAAACTTCTCCTTGTCAAGTACCCTTCCATAGTTCTGCTCATGGAACATTTCCCATAGCTTGTCCAAACATCTCTGAAGAACAGGAGGCCAAGGCCCATCAACCCACTCTACAACACCACAATTCACACCATTTTCCTGCATTGGTAAATAATATAAGTTATTACAATGCCATGATTGGCTTATTTCACTGCCATCATTAATTGGAATTTTCTGAACATAACTGAAATATGATAAGTTATTGCAATGCCATAATTTAGCTTGCAAAGTAACTAACAAGTTACAGTGTCATATCATGTGTTGCACTGGACATCCATATGTAACAATACAAAATTGACATCTAACCTGGACTGGGCAGCCATAGAAACGTCTTCCTGTTAAAGTGCCTTCAAAAGCCACACACTTAACATGCCTCATGTGGTGTAGAATGCATTTGGGTTCAGAAAGCTCAAGTTGGCCACAGAAAAGGGGCTCGACAATGGTGTCTGGTTCCTCCTGCAACCAAAAAATCACCAACAACACTGGTTTCAATCACCAATATACTTGAACAACAAATTTACCCTTAGCACTACATAAATCCCCAAATCAGCAAGAACCCTAACCCTGTACAAAGATGAACCCTAAGTTAGCTAAATCCTACAACCAAGTCCCACCCTCCCTAATCCAAATCCATATCACAGACACAACAAAATCCCTAAACCAAGCAAGATCCATGGCATTAGCCTATCATTTATCCCTAACCCTAACCCTAGGTGGAGATGAATAAACTTACCAAAAGTCCCATGTCCATGCTCACAGCCTCGCAGTCATCGTCGGAGCTCGTTTCCTCGTCGTTCCAGGAAGGCATGGCGGCAAGGAGGTCGACGGCGGCCGATCCCGAAGACGGCGAGCGGCGGCGAGCTCGTACTGGAGCAGTGGAGTGGGAGCGGGGAGTGGGAGTGAGCGGGCAGGGGACCGAGCGACCAACCGGAGGGGTATTTATTACCCAGTTCCGACCGAACCAGTCTGCTTAACGGTCGTTAACGGCCGCTCCGTCCCCGCGCTGGGACAGGTGGGCCCAATCCGTCAGGAAAACGGTTAAATCGCTAGTCACTGCGGTTTTGGGTTTTTTGAAACAGCCGACCACACGTTTGGTAGTTTTCTGAGAAAAATTAAAATCGGGTAGTTTTTTGGAACCATTGCGTGTAAACTAGTAGTTTTATGCTATTTACTCCCCCCTTGTTTATATAGACACCAGGGGTACCTAGAGTTACACATGATAGGTTTCCATCCGGGCATAGACACGCCCATTCCTCCTCTCTAGACTTGGAGGTCACGCCAAGTCTTCGGAGCCTTCCCTTTCGAACATGGGATTGTCTTGTAGTTCGGCCTTCCTGCAACTGCCACAGAGCGGCCCACCGAGGCAGCCCACCGGAGATGAACCGACGGCCCGAGGACTCCTTAGTCCCGGACTCCCTTAGTAGCCCCCGAACTAGCCTCCAACGCCGGGCTTCATGACACCTAACTGCTTCGTACATCCAAAGTATCTAACTTGCGGGGTGAGTTCTTTTCTCCCCTTTATACTCGGCCGATCCTAGTCCAGCCGCCGATGACACCCTGCTTTCTGAACATACATTGCTTAACCTCGAAGGCCAAACGCCTGAGTATGAACAGTGCTTCTCCTGACAACTTTTCTGACGAAAAGCCAGGACAGGCCGCGGTCACTTAGCCAGTTATAAAAACTCGATTCGCGGTTCGAGGCCGCCCTTTTATTGGCACGTCTAATCAACACGAATATCGTGCTCCATTTTTCACGGGATACGATTAATGATCCGGGTTATCCCACGCGCGCATAACGATGCGGTTGCTTCGGGAAACGACACAGTCCGTGGTGCAGTAAGAGGACTCTTGGTATTACAGCCTTCCATAAAAGGGAGAAAATCCCCAAAGCCTCCATACGCTCCTCAGATTCAAGCTCGCCCTCCCGACCTCCTTCGCTCCAAGCGCACAGATCCAATCTTCCTTCAGCTCCCTCCAAGCCACCTTTCCCCTCTCCCCAAGCTTGACCATGGCCGGCTCAGGCTCGTAGGGCAAGTGGGAGGCCTCGTGCGTCCCCGAAAATGACATCCAGGAGCTGAAGCGCGCCGGCTACCTCCCGGCCGACGTTGTCCACTGCGCCCCCGAGGATGGCCAAGTGGTGCCCACGCCAAAGCCCGGAGAGCGGGTGGTGTTCATTCCCCATTTCATCCGGGGACTGAGCTTCCCACTACACCCCTTTGTAAGGGGCCTGATGTTCTTCTATGGGTTAGATTTTCATGATCTCCCCAAACTCCATTATGCACATATCGGCCTTTATCTTGGTCTGCGAAGCCTTTTTGCGGGTCCAGCCGCATTTTGGTTTATGGCTGAAGGTCTTCAACGTCAAGCCGAAGACTGTAAACAGCCAGCATGCGGATTGCGGAGGGGCGGTGACCAGCAAGCTTCCGTGGGTAGAGTGGCCGGAGGGCACCTTCATCGACACTGTTAAGGTCTGGCAAAAAGAGTGGTTCTACATCACTGAACCACGGGGTGTAGACTGGGTGCCGCCTTCCGAGTTCAGATCCGGACCCCCCATGAGGCTGACCTCGTGGATCAAGAAAGGCCTGGACTGGGGGTCGGCCACGGAAGTGAAGGCACTGCAGAAACGCATCACGCAGATGCTAGAAGCAAACGTCAAGCTGACCAACGTGGTCCAGGTCATGCTCTGCCGCCGTCTCCTCCCCTGCCAGCACCGGGCCACCCCAATGTGGGCCTACAAGCTTGAAGACCCTCCCACCGTGTGCAAGCTTTATCGCACTACCCAGGAGAAGCTAAGGAAGGCCTTGTTCGAGCCCCAGAAGGATTGGTCGGCCGAGGAGGAAGACACCGGCATGGACGTCGAAAACCCCCCGCTCAAGGTATAGAAAAGTTTCTATATTTATCCTTGGGTCCTCTCTTTTAGCAAGGATTTTAACCTCTTCTTCTTCGCCTTCATAGAAATGGCTGGACAAGGTCTTGCGGATTAATGGCCCAGCCCCGCTGCCCGAAGACCCAGATCGGCCTTGTTGACGGCGATGCTGGTCGTGGCGCCGTATTCGACACCAGAGAAGAAAGAGAAGAAGAAGAAGAAAGGTGGGAAGAAGGAGGTCCGACAGGGCCTCCTCCCAAGAGGTCCTCCGGACGCTAGGTCCGGAGAGACCCAGGCCTCCCCCGCTCATGAAGAGGAACACATAGAGGAAGGGGGGGAGGTGGACTCCCCCCAGACAAGGAAGAGGGCGGCGTCTGTTGACGTCGAGGAGGATCCAGCTCCCCCCGCCCCGAAGAGATCCTGCAGGGCCAAAGTGGTCCTGCCCGATGATAGCCCGCACTCCGATGAGGAATCCGAGGCCTTCGAGAGGGTCCCCCGGAGGACCCCCAGGGTCAAGCCCCCGGCCCAAAGGAACTGAATCCGAGTACTTTATGGTATACTCATATGAAGTTTTTGTTACTAACTGGATAAACGTCCTTCGTATTGTAGCCCAACCCGCGATCTCCTGACCGAACAGGTCTCAGAGGGGGACCCCCCGCCCGCCGAGCTAGCAGAGAGCGGGACTGCGTCCCATACCTCTCACCCTCAGTCCGCTGAAGAGGCCGCGGAGGTGATATCCCGCCAGACCCCTCCCAGGCCGAACACTCGGGGTGAGGAGGTCATGACCGAGGTTCATACCTCGCCGACCGAAGACCAGGAGGTCGAACCCCTCCTGGCGGGCAAAGAGGGAGGCCATGATTCGTCGGAGCTCCCTCCGAAGACGGCCCCGGAGACCTCCATGCCTCCGACGTCATCGACTCTGCCTCCCCAAGAAGGGAGAGCAGAAGTGCCACCACCGGTGCCGCCCGTGACAGAGTAGGCTGCAACCGGGTGGCCAGCCATGATGGAGGAGGCTTTGTCCAGCTCCTCCATCGCCGAAGATCACCGCACCCTTATGGGTGCGGTTTTGCAAGGCATTCAGTCCGTTGATAGCGGACTGAAGGAGGCCTTTAGCGGTCTATTGGCAGGCTTCAAGGTAAGTGACGTGGCTTGAGACTGCGTCGGTATTTCCCCAAAGAGGAAGGGATGATGCAGCACAGCGATGGTAAGTATTTCCCTCAGTTATGAAACCAAGGTATCGAACCAGTAGGAGGATCACCACCACCTAATAAACAACACCTGCACATAAAGAACAAATACTTGCAACCCGACGCGAAAGAGAGGTTGTCAATCTCTCTACGGTAAAAAGATAGATTAGGTAGTGATAGATTGGAGAGATAGATCTCTCAAGAACACAAAATAAAAATGGCAAATAAAAAGCGCAGCAATATATTTTTGGGTTTTTGGAATAATAGATCTGAAAACAAAAGAGGCAAAAGATAGACCGGAAAGAAATATGTTGGAAAAGTAGACCCGGGGGCCGTAGGTTTCACTAGTGGCTTCTCTCATGAGTATAGCACACGGTGGGTGAACAAATTACTGTTGGGAAATTGATAGAAGATCAAAGAATCATGACGATATCCAAGGCGATGATCATTATATAGGCAACACGTCCAAGATAAGTAGACCGACTCCTGCCTGCATCTACCACTATTACTCCACACATCGACCGCTATCCAGCATGCATCTAGTGTATTAAGTTCATGGAAAAACGGAGTAATGCAATAAGAACGATGACATGATGTAGACAAGATCTATTCATGTAGGAATAGACCCCATCTTGTTATTCTTAATAACAACGATACATGCGTGCCTCGCTGCCCCTTCCGTCACTGGGAGAGGACACCGCAAGATCGAACCCATCACAAAGCACCTCTTCCCATGGCAAGAAAAATTGATCTAGTTGGCCTAACTAAACCAAAGATTCGAAGAAGAAATACGAGGCTATAAGTAATCATGCATATAAGAGATCAAAGAAGACTCAAATAATATTCATGGATAGAAACTGATCATGAACTCAAAATTCATCGGAGCCCAACAAACATACCGCAAAAGTTTACATCAAATAGATCTCCAAGAGACCATTATATTGAGAATCAAAAGAGAGAGAGAGAGAGAGGAAGCCATCTAGCTACTGCCTACGGACCCGTAGGTCTATGGTGGACTACTCACGCATCATTGGAGAGGCACCAATGAGGATGATGAACCCCTCTGTGATGGTGTTAGATTGGATCTCGAGGTTCTGGAACTTGCAGCAGCTGGATGTGTTTTTCATCGATTCCTTTTGGGTTTCTGGAATATTTGGGAATTTATAGGCATCAGAGGCATTGGAGAGGGGCCCCGAGAAGGGCACAACCCATCAGGGCGTGCCTGGGGCCTCTGGAGCGCCCTGGTGGGTTGTGGTCTCCACGGCCCACCTCTCTGGCACTTCTTTGGCCCACTGGGTGTCTTCTGGTCCAAAAAAAATCTCCAAAAAGTTTCATCGCGATTGGACTCCGCTTGGTACTGATATTCTGCGAAGTAAAAAACAAGCAAAAACAGCAACTGGCACTTTGGCACTATGTCAATAGGTTAGTCCCAAAAAATGATATAAAGTTGCTATAAAATGATTGTAAAACATCCAAGAATGATAATATAATAGCATGGAACAGCAAAAATTATAGATATGTTGGAGACGTATAAGTAAGCCATGTAATGTTATTTTCACAAGGACAAATTTGTTTGTGAGGTTATGCATTCCTTATAGGTATAGTAGCCCCCGAGCCGTGGGTGAGTTTGAAAAACTTGCCCGGGGGTCAAAGGACTTAAAATCACGGTTAAAGCAATTCATGACTCTTGAAATTTTAATAGTTTCGGAGATGATTTGGCGGAGGGTCTAGGACCAACAGCTCGGAAGTCTTTTTCACACAAGTTGTTTTGTAGGCCTCGTCTTCAGCGGTGGCCGCCAACGACATGGAATTGGCCGAGCCGAACCGGAAGCTCAAGAGCTCCGATGAGGAGCTTGACCGCCTGAACAAACGGTTTGACGATATGCAAAGTAAGTTTGAGTTATACTGCTAAGACCTTTATTTTCCTCATTAATTGAGGTTTTCGGGCTTTCGTTCCTGAGATCTTGCTTCCCATTGTGTCTCCAGCCGTAAACGCCGAGGTTGAGAACCTCAAGGCCGAGCTGAAGAGGGCCAAGCAGGAGGCCGCCGACCATAAGATGGTGGCCGAACAAGCGGCTACCAAATTGAGCTCGATGAAGGTTGCCAGCGGCAAGCACGAAGCTCGAGTGGCCGAGGTGCAGCAGGAGCTCCAGGATGCAAGCACTAAGTGTGAGGCCCTTGAGCAAAAGACCAAGGACCAAGCGGCCGAGCTGTCCTCCGAGCTTAAATCGGAGCGTGTAGATAGGCGGTCTTTTGAAGAAGAACTTCGCCAAGTCAGGATGATCGCGTATGGTAAGCTGTACTTACTGCAATGTGCCTTTGGTGGTAACAGGTTTTCCCATCTCACACGGCTGTGGCGTTCCTCAGGTGCCTTTACGGATCTCACGAGGAGTGCAGCGGATGCGGCCAAGCACTTTGCAACTCGAGACGGGGATGTGGAACAGAGACTGTTCTGGGCGCAATTTCAGACCCCGAGCCACGTTCCCTTCTCAGCTATCAAATGAAGCAGCTAATGGAGTTGCATAGGATGGTAGAGCCAGCCTTGAAGGACCTCTGCATTCGGCTGTAGCCTGCGGAGCCACTACCGGTCAGCTATTTTGGCCTGGTGCAGAAGCTTTGCGGCACCGCGCCCTGGATTGAACTCCTGAAGCGTTGCGTATGCATTGAGGGAGCTCGGATGGCCTTTGCGAGGACGATGATGCATTGGCCAGGGGTGAAGCCGTTCGAGATGGCTACTGCGCCCCCGCCTCCTGGGAAGGAGCATAGGTGCCCCGAGCTTTACTTCCCTGCTGCGATGGAGGGTGCTCGGTCGATAGAGACCCAATGCCCCAAAGATGTAATTTATGAATGAGCACATTACTGGGTGCCCAATGAATATTTCGTTTTATAATGCGTATGCATGGTTTATCATGCTTTTAAGATTTAAATTATTTTGACTCCTGTGTGGCCGTTTGGAACTGAAAGTTGCCAGTCGTCGGCTTTAGCCCCCATGTAAATATTACAAGAGGTGTTCCAACCTCCACAACATAACCCTTAGCCGAAGTATCGGATCCCGGAGGCGGTGGTGCGAGAGGGGCAACAAGGCAATCGGACTATGTGGCTTTAGTGCTTTCACTTAGCCGTAGGAGCTTGACTGCAGGGGCTGGTTACTAGCCCCAGTGTTTTGTGATATTCGGATATACCGAGGTTTAAGACCATTACCACATGGTCTGTGAAGGTACAAACCCCTCGTATGACACGGAATAACCTCCATCGATTTTGAGTTTGACACTCGTGCTCGGATCGCAGACCGGTTCTCGCTTATTATGATAGTCGGTTTTTGGCTTTCTCCACTGAGGTACTTGACCAGGCGAGTTGGAAATACAATCGCAGTGGTTCTCCGTTCACCCTTTTAGCCGAACGGGCGGAACGTAAGAGGGTAAACACAGAAGCCGGGCAACCCAACCTTTGACCCAAGACATAATTCGGAACCGATTCATATAACGCAATATCCGAGACGCCGGACATATAGAGGATGATGCCGGGATGATGCTTGGGGCGAGTTTTGTAGTCAAGCCCCCGGTCTATTAGCCGGTTGCATCTAACAGTTTTATTTTCGGAGGCGGGGAGTGGGAAGCACTTTATAAAATATCGTAAGCAGGCCATAAAAGATGATCTTTATATATGATGAATTTTTACAATTCATACTGCAGAAACAACTGTTACAGGTATTTTGTTTAAAAACAAACTTCTACAAAGGGAAGGTTTACTCAGGGTCCTCGATGGGTGGCTTGATGTCCTCGACATGTCCCGATACACCTCCGCTCCTTTGCTCTTGAGGGGTGGTGTGCTCCTTTAAAGGTGGTTTCCATCGGCGAATGGACCTTTGAGAGAGGTGCTTGAAAAATCGCCGTAACATGTGTGAGTTTGACGCTTGCAAGGTCCTGGATGGTGCCTCCTGTTTTGACAGTAGTTCGGTCGAGCTGACCACTTGATTTTGATAGTGTGTCCTGATACGTCTGCGTCGTATCTATAATTTTTTTATTGTTTCATGCCAATATTATACAACTTTCACATACTTTTGGCAACAATTTATATGATTTATTGGACTAACCTATTGATCCAGTGCCCAGTGCCAGTTCCTGTTTGTTGCATGTTTTTTGTTTCACAGAATATCCATATCAAACGAAGTCCAAATGCGATAAAAATTTACGGAGATTTTTTTTGGAATATTTGTGAATTTTGAGAAGTGGAATCAACGCAAACGGAGGCCCACAGCCCCCACAAGACACCAGGGCGCGCCCTGGTGGGTTGTGCCCACCTCGTACGTCGGTTGGAGCTCTCCTTCGGGCGCAAGGAAGCTAATTTTTGGATAAAAATCCCCTCAAAATTGAAGCCCGATCGGAGTTACGGATCTCCGGGAATATAAGAAACGGTTTTCGGCCAGAAAAGAGGAACGCGAAATAGAAGAGAACAGAGAGGGATATCCAATCTAGGAGGGGCTCCTGCCCCTCCGCCGCCATGGAGGACATGGACCAGAGGGGCAACTCTCCTCCCATCTAGGGGGGAGGCCAAGGAAGAAAAAGAAGGAGGGGGTCTCTCTCCCCCTCTCTCCCGGTGGCGCCGAAACGTCGCCGGGGCAATCATCGTGATGGCGATCTACACCAACAACTTCGCCGCCGTCAACACCAACTCTCCCCCCCCTCTATGCAGCGGTGTAACACCTCTCTTCCCCGTTGTAATCTCTACTTAAACATGGTGCTCAACTCCATATATTATTTCCCAATGATATTTGGCTATCCTATGATGTTTGAGTAGATCTCTTTTGTCCTATGGGTTAATTGTGGTATGATGTTATGGATGTGAGTTGTATGTTGATATAGTGCTGTCCTATGGTGCCCTCCGTGTCGCGCAAACATGAGGGATCCCCGCTGTAGGGTGTTGTAATATGTTCATGATTTGCCTATGGTGGGTTGCGTGAGTGACAGAAGCACAAACCCGAGTAGGTGGGTTGTTGCGTATGGGAGTAAAGGAGACTTGATACTTAATGCTATGGTTGGGTTTTACTTTAATGAACTTTGGTAGTTGCGGATGCTTGCTAGAGTTCCAATCATAAGTGCATATGATCCAAGTACGGAAAGTGTGTTAGCGTATGCCTCTCCCTCATTGCATATAACAAGTATCTATCATATTATATTCAATTGCCTAGGGACAATCTTTCTCTTGCGTTACACAAAAAGCTTTCTACTAAGTTATTTACTCTTATTGTTCTTTTATTAAAACATCACCTAACTTTTATTTCCACGTTCTTTATTTTCTTGCAAAGTACTTCTAGTTTTATTCCCGCAAAGTAGTTTCATACTTGTTCTAGGTAAAGCAAGCATTAGCGTGCGTAGAGTTGTATCGGTGGTCGATAGAAATTGAGGGAATATTTGTTCTACCTTTAGCTCCTCGTTGGGTTTGACACTCTTACTTATCGAAAAAGGCTACAAACGATCCCCTACACTTTTGGGTTATCAAGAATTGTTTTTGGCGCCGTTGCCGGGGAGCAATAGCGTGGGGTGTATATTCTCGTGTGTGCCTGTTTGCTTTATCACTAAGTAATTTTTATTTTCTGTTATTAGTTGGTTTCTATCTTTAGATTTGGATATGGAACACGAAACACCAAAAAAATTAGTGGTACTTGCTACTCATGGAGATGGGGAGCCTCCTAAAACCCTCGATGCTAGTTATGTGCAAAGTATTAAATACTACTTTGATAATCCTGAGAAGACCCCATTCAACTTGATAATGGGAGTAATGTTGGATCAACGTGAATACTTTAGAGATTATCGCTTGACTCAAAAAGGGAAATTGTTATGGGATCAAATTCACATGTTGCATTGGTATGCTCGGGAGCTATGCTTGAGATATGATATTACTTGTTGCTCTAGGATGAATGCTCCACACCTTCCCTTTTCATGCAAATTTAATGATAATTAAACCTTAGCTTCTTATGCTAAAGGTATTTATGATTACTATGATGTGGAACGAATAGAAGAATTTGTTGCTTTCAAAAGTGCTTATGAACTTGCTTCCTTGATTGAAAAGTATGATGATGTTTCTTACAAATCTGAAATTTTTTCCATACTTAAATATTGCTATGAGAATTATGATTGCAATGCTGATATTATTGAATTTATTGAAATAATGACCGCTACCTTGGAAGGGACTAATAATTTGCAGGAATCTATGAAAGAAGAAATTGCTGAAATTGTGAGCTCATTAGATGAAAAAGATGAGGAGGAGAGCGAAGAACAAAAGGAGGAAGAGCGGATTGATCACCCGTGTCCACCTTCTAATGAGAGTAACTCTTCAACTCATACATTGTTTAATTACCCTTCGTGCTTACCGAAGGATGAATGCTATGATGATTGCTATGATCCCTTGGATTCATTTGAAATATCCCTTTTTGATGAACTTGATGCTTTCTATGCCTGTGGCCATGATGCCAATATGAATTATGCTTATGAAGATGAACTTACTATAGTTCCTTATGTTAAGCATGAAATTGTTGCTATTGCACCCACACATGATAGTCTTATTATCTTTTTGAATTCTCCTAACTACACTATATCGGAGAAGTTTGCTCTTATTAAGGATTACATTGATGGGTTGCATTTTGCTAATACACATGATGATTTTGATGAATATAATATGCATGTTTCCAATACTATAAAATTGCAAGAAACTGTTTATACTATGCATTGGCCTTTACTTAATGTGCATGAATTGTTCTTGT
Organism: Elymus sibiricus; assembly: GCA_039707655.1. Taxonomy (NCBI): domain Eukaryota; kingdom Viridiplantae; phylum Streptophyta; class Magnoliopsida; order Poales; family Poaceae; genus Elymus; species Elymus sibiricus. The sequence goes on from CM077671.1 coordinate 443,888,974, forward strand.
ATGACATGCCGATGCATAGGAAGAGAGTTAGACTTCGTTGTCACATGATATATATCACTTTGTGCTCACTACTAAATTACAAATCATTGTCAATTAAAATGGGATTTGATATACCTTGGGATCCGGGTGGATCCATTACTTGAGCACTTTGTGCCTAGCTTAATGGCTTTAAAGAAAGCGCTGCCAGGGAGACAACCCACAAGTTTTAGAGACTCATTTTATTCTGTTGTGTGCTTTTATAAAGTTTTAAAACAAAAAAAAAATAGAAGGGAACCTAAAACTTCACAAAAGGAAAGGTGAAAGTGAAAGAGATGATGAGCATAGTTGAAGTGGGGCATATCCTTGAACTTTGTTCATGCCCATGGAAACTTTGTGAGTCTTGAATCACGGAAACTTTTCCAACAAAAATAATTATCCCCTTGTACAAATCCATTGTATTATAAAAATAATGTGCCAAGATTTGCCTTTAGGATGATTAAATTGCTTGTTGGTATGTGCGGTGTAAAAACATAAACTTTGGCTGTAGTGCGTGAATTTTCATTTTTTACTGGAACGTCAAAAGTTTCTGAAATTTTTACACAGAATTGCTATACAGAATGTTTATTTCTTCCTAATTTTTCAAAATTTGTGGAGTTACAGAATTATGGTCAAAGTTCAGATTACTACAGACTGTCCTGTTTAAGACAGATTCTGTTTTTGATGCATTGTTTTGCTTGTTTTGATGAAACTATCGATTTTATCGGTGGTATAAGCCATGGATAAGTTATAATTCAGCAAGGATAATGCAAATATAAAATATGAATGGGTTTGCAACAGTACTTAAAGTAGGAATTTGCTTTATTATACTAACGGATTTCACCAGTCTTCTGTTAAGTTTTGTGGATGAAGTGTTCGAACATCGAGGAGGTGTCGACATGAGGAGAAGGAGGAGAGGCAAGAGTTCAAGCTTGGGGATGCCCAAGGCACCCAAAGTAAATATCCAAGGAGACTCAAGCATCTAAGCTTGGGGATGCCTCGGAAGGCATCCCATCTTTCTTCAACAAGTATCGGTATGTTTTCGTTTTCGTTTCGTACATGTGATATGTGTAAATCTTGGAGCGTCTTTTGTGTTTAGTTTTCACTTTTCTTTTATGCACCATGCTGGTATGAGATAGTCCATGGTTGATTTATAGAATGCTCATTGCACTTCACTTATATCTTTTGAGTATGGCTATATAGAATGCTTCATGTGCTTCACTTATATTATTTGAAGTTTGGATTGCCTGTTTCTCTTCACATACAAAACCGTTATTTATAGAATGCTCTTTTGATTCACTTATATTTGTTAGAGCTTGGTCTTTTGTAGAAAGAATTAAACTCTCTTGCTTCACTTATATCTATTTAGAGAGTAAACAGGAATTGGTCATTCACATGGTTAGTCATAAAATCCTACATAAAACTTAGGGATCACTGAATATGACACGTTTGATTCCTTGTAATAGTTTTGCGATATAGAGATGATAATATGTGGGAGGTTCTAGTGGATGATCGTGTTTAGTAAGATATTGGTGTTAAGGTTTGTGATTCCCGAAGCATGCACGTATAGTCTCCCGTTATGCTAGGAAGTTGGAGCACAATTTATTCTTGATTGCCTATCTTTGTGTGAAGGTCGGGGGCGCACGATGGTTAACTCCTACCAACCTCCCCCTAGGAGCATGCGTAGTAATACTTTGCTTCGAGAGAGCTAATAAATTTTTTGCAATAAGTATGTGAGTTCTTTATGACTAATGTGAGTCCATGGATTATACGCACTCTTACCTTTCCGCAATTTGCTAGCCTCTACGGCACCGGTCATTGCCCTTTCTCACCTCGAGAGTCGGTGCAATCTTCGCCGGTGCATCCAAACCCTGTGATATGATACGCTCTATCACATATAAGCCTTATTACATCTTCCTCAAAACACCCATCCTACCTACCTATTATAGCATTTCCATAGCCATTCCGAGATATATTGCCATGCAACTTCCACCGCCTCCGTTTTGATGACTTGAGCATTCATTGTCATATTGCATTACATGATCGTAAGATAGCTAGCATGTTTTTTTGATGGCTTGTCTGTTTTTTGATATCTTTGCTACGCTAGATCATTGCATTCATATAGAGTCATACTTTGTTCTACTATCGTTGTAATATTGAGTTGTAAGTAAATAGAAGTGTGATGATCATCATTATTCATTATTAGAGCATGCCCCAGTGATGAAAGGATGATGGAAACTATGATTCCCCCACAAGTCGGGATGAGGCTCCGGACAAAGAAAAAAAGAAAAAGAAAAAATAGAAAAAAAAGAAAAGAAAAAAAAGAAAAAGGGAAAAAAGAAAGAAAAAATATGAAAGAAGTAGAAGGGGCATGCTAATTCCACACTTGTGCTTCAAAGTAGCACCATGTTTTTCATATAGAGAGTCTCCTATGTTGTCACTTTCATATACCAGTGGGAATTTTTCATTATAGAGTTAGATGCACACCCACTTAGTTTTCATATTGAGCTTTCATACACTTATAGCTCTTAGTGCATCCGTTGCATGGCAATCCCTACTCCTCGCATTGATATCTATTGATGGACATCTCGATAGCCCGTTGATACGCTGAGTTGATGCGAGATTTTCTTCTCCACTTCTACCCCTTTGAAACCTACCACCATATTCTATTCCACCCATAGTGCTATATCCATGGCTTGCGCTCATGTATTGCGTGAGAGTTGAAAATGCTGAAGGGCATTAAAAAGTATGAACCAATTGCTTGGCTGACACCGGGGTAGTACATGATTTATACTTTGTGTTAAGAAGACAGAGCATGACAAGGCTATATGATTTTGTAGGGATAACTTTCTTTAGCCTTGATATTTTGAAAGACATGATTGTTTGTTGGGATGCCTGAGTATTAATGTCTTTATGTCAAAACTAGACTATTGCTTTGAATCACTTGTGTCTTAATATTCATGCCATGGCAGATGGCAAAGTGCCGGCTGAATAAGCTACGGTAAAGGCTTCTTTGCCGTCTGCTGGCAGATGGCAAAGCCTCTGTATGGCAGAGGGTCGGGGTTAGCCCCGTTAGGAGGCTAGCAGCGTGCTTTGCCGTCTGCCAGCAGATGGCAAAGGCTGCAGGCTCTTTGCCGTCTGCCAGCAGATGGCAAAGGATGCAGGCTCTTTGCCATCTGTTGGCAGACGGCAAAGAGACCAAATAGGCCAGCCGAGTGCTTCCCAGGTTGAACAGGTAGCTGCCACGTGGCTTCTTTGCCATCTGCCAGCGGATGGCAAAGCTCTTTGCCATCTGCCAGCGGATGGCAAAGTGCCTATATTGCCCCATTTAATTTTGTTTTTTCTTATATCAATTCATTTTCACAGAAAATCAAACACAGATATATATATATGACCAATATAGCATATTCAACACATATTACCAATAGTCATGAACACATATATATCCAACACATATCCATGAACACATATCCAACACATGTTACCAATAGTAGCAAGTTTCATCCATACATATACATAGTTTCATCAATATTACACAGTTTCATCCATAGGTAGCAAGTTTCACAAAGTCAAAACAAAAACTAAAGACAAGCACTCCATCAACCCAAGCTTCCGTGATCTGAAGCAAATCTGCAAAATGGGAAAGAAGAAAGTTAGAAGAAGAAGACTAGAAGAAGAAGATTATTATGATGCAACTAAAATGTGAAGATTATTATGATGCAACTTATATCTGTAAAATAGGCCATTTTGGAGCTAAGTATGGTTATTATGTCATTTTTGAGCTAGCTAAGCATACTAAGTCATTTTGGTGTAAAAAATGCTAAGTAAGGTCATTTTGGAGTTAAGTAAGGTTATTATGTCATTTTGGAGCTAGCTAAGCATATGAAATCATTTAGGAGCTAAAATATGTCATTTCTTAAGCATATTATGTCATTTTAGAGCTAGCTAAGCATATTAAGTCATTTTGGAGGAAAAGATGCTAAGTATAGGTCATTTTAGAGCTATCCTAGTTTAAATAGGTCATTTTGGAGCTATCCTAGGTTAAATAGGTCCATTTTTTAGCTAGCTAAGCACATAAATTCATTTTGGAGGAATAAATGCTAAGTATAGGTCATTTTAGAGCTATCCTAGGTTAAATAGGTCATTTTGGAGCTAATTAAGGTTATTATGTCATTTTTGAGCTAGCTAAGCATATTAAGTCATTTTGGAGGAATAAATGCTAAGTATAGGTCATTTTAGAGCTATCCTAGGTTAAATAGGTCATTTTTGAGTTAATTAAGGTTATTATGTGATTTTTGAGCTAGCTAAGCATATAAATTCATTTTTGGAGGAATAAATGCTAAGTATAGGTCATTTTAGAGCTATCCTAGGTTAAATAGGTCATTTTTGAGCTAATTAAGGTTGTTATGTCATTTTTGAGCTAGCTAAGCATATAAATTCATTTTGGAGGAATAAATACTAAGTATAGGTCATTTTAGAGCTATCCTAGGTTAAATAGGTCATTTTGGAGCTAATTAAGGTTATTATGTCATTTTTGAGCTAGCTAAGCATATTAAGTCATTTTGGAGATAAATAGGTCATTTCTTAAGCTAAGTATGCATTTGTTAAGCAAAACACTTGGGAAAACTTACCGTCATCACGGAGGTGTAGGTGTAGGACCGGTCGCGCCAGTGGCAGACGGAGAAGGATCGGTCGATGCTTGTCGGGAGTTATGCTGCACCAAAGATCATTTGCAATGTATCGTTAGCATGATGCAACTCAAATGTGAAGACTAGTAACTAATGACCATTCAAATGAAACTCACCGTGCCCGCCGGAGCAATGACTGGCATCGGCGGAGGGGTCGTGCCATTGTTCTGGCACATGGTCTGCACATTTGGTTTTCTCGAGTCAGTCATATTAGTTAGTAATGAAAGGAACATTACGTGCATGATTTGGCTAATATGCAGAAGAAACTTACCACGATGAGCTCGTATAGGGCCCGTTGACCTGCATCGTTCCGGTTCCTCTCCTCCTCCATTAGCCTAGCCGTCCTCTCCTCCGCCTTCCTCTCCCTCTCCGCCGCCTGCCGGTCCCTCTCCTCTAGAAGCGCCTGGGTCTTCGCTCTCTCTTCCTCAATAGCAGCCTGGGTCTTCGCTCTCTCTGCCTCAATAACAGCCTGCAACACCACTCGTTAGCATTGTAATCATCGATGGCCGCACACACAATGTAATGGAGGAAAGGTATCTGAGTCCGTATAACTAACCTTCAATTCGAGCTCCATTGGCCGTGCACGAGGCCTTATCTCAGGATTGGAGCTGGTCTGGCGCTTCTTGATCTGCGGGAGAGTGCTAGTACAACGTATCAGTCCATTCCCAATGGCTAACGAGCCATGGGGCCTCCCGCCACCAGATATCATCACCAGCTCTGGATCAATAGGCTGGCTCGGGTTAAAGTCCGACCCTTTCCTCGCCTTCCCCTCATCTCTGTACCTCACAAGCTTGTTGTGGGAAGCGCGGTTGGTGAATTTCTCTGGATCATCGAGGTCAGACTCAGAGAATGCCTTGGCCTTCTTATACGAGGCAGTATTGGCCGTGGCATAGAGGTCGAACAGCTCTGGCACTGGAGCCTTGTTGTGTCACGCCTAAAAGAGAGAAACAGAGTATTAGTTAAGGGCTCAAGCTAGCATGAAGAATGAATTTGCATGAATCATGAAGCAAACCACATACCCAGTTTTCCCCGTACTGATATAGGTTGACGCTGCCTAGATGGTGTGGCACACCTTTCATTTTGCCACGCTTCTCCTTTGCAATGTTGTGGGTGGATAGCCATTGGGGAGAGCACCACTCATCCACCAACGCCTCCCAACAATCCTGCCTATCCGCACACCATCTCGGGGGCACCTAAGTTAAGCAAGAGAAATTTGAGCGCTACGCCTACGAATCAAATCAAGGAAACTAAGTACAAGGCCTTAAGAATAGTTAATTACCTTCATGTACTTCTCCTTACTCAGATACTTTGTGCGGCACTTCGTCTTGGACCTCCTAATACCAGTCGAGGCGTAGTAGTCTCGAACAGCCTGCGTCCGAGCCTCGTGCCGAAAGTTTTGAAATAGGCGCCTGCACTCGGCGTCGATAACCCGAGCCACGGCCTCCTCCTGTCCCTCAGCACACCTGTAGAAGGTCTGCAATCAAACAAGAAAACACGGATTAGTACAATCACTAGGGTTGCCAATCAAAGAAGAAAACACAACGTAGACGACAAAGGAGAAATTACCCAAAACGTCTGGATCACAATGTCGGCCACTGTGTGGCACTCGACATCGCCGATCCTATGCCCCGGCGGGGCCGGGGCAACCAAGTAGTGCTCCCAGGTCATTCCTAGCACTGGAACCCGGCCCTCACCGGGCAACTTGACCCACCCCGGGAAGCTCTGGCGACAAATCACACCAAGGACACTGTTGGGCCTGCGGATACCACGGTCGTGTTTCCAAGAATTGCAGTATGACAAGGCCAACGCATTAGATATTCGAAGAAACGTGAAGGCAAAAGGTTAAAAAAGAGTAAATACACTTCCATCCCGGTTATCGTCCGAATCCCGAGCATCATCAAAGTCTTCCACCATGTCTTCCATCCCGGTACCATGCTCGTCGGTGCGACGACGGCCCTCCTCAGCTCTGGCACGTTGGGCAGACTCACCATGAAATGTCCAGACCGTATAATTAGGCGTAAAACCCCACTTCTGCAGGTGTTTGATCATTTCAAACTCTGACCTCTTATGATAGTTGTCGCAATCGACACAGGGGCACTAGGTTGTTTTCTGTCCATTTGCAAATGCGGCTCTCACAAACCCCTTGGTTTTTGTTATCCATTCATGGGTCATGTCTTTTTGACTAGTGTGACCGGTGTACATCCACGCACGATCACTCATCTTGCCTAGCTATTGGACACACAAGAAATATATACATAATTCAGCAAACCATATTCATCAGTTAATAGAGTTTGTCAGTTTTATTACGTCCATGCAACCTAGACGCTAGTAGGTAAAGATAGGTCCTAATCCCACCCGAGTATGTGTAGATTGAGTTCGTTTTCCCATGCTCTGCTCCGGATCCGACGCAAAATTTTGGCAGCACCTCCCCGTTGTTCTCCTGATACACGTCTCGGCAATAAGCAGAGAGGATGTGTACCCGGAGAACAACAGGGAGGCACTGATGAAATTCTGCATCGGATCCGGAGCAGAGCATATGGGAAAACGAACCCAATCTACACATACTCGGGCTGTCCATGGATAACGTTGGACAATTCGAAAGAATCACGGTTATAAATATGCAAATGCATGCATATTTATAGATGTAACCCTTTCGAACGGGAGACGCATAGTGGTCACGCATACTGATGATTCAATCTACCTACAGCTAGCATGTTTCATCGGCACGAAGACCGGAAAAGAGCAAATGAAGGGGGAAGGAGGAGATGTCATTTGTGCTCACCCACGAACGCAGGGGCAGAGCTCGTCGAACGCACGGGGAGGTCGTCGAACACCAGACCCTCGCAACGACGAAACACTGCACATTTAAATCCACCCGATCAACACAAATATATATGCTGTTTTTCATAACAAAATCGGAAAATATATGACCTAACTCATAATTCACAAATATATGACCCCGTCGGCCTCTGGAAGGCCGAAAAGCACCTTTTCGGTCAGTATATGAATTTCTCTTTAATGGCCTTGCAGAAGGAGATATTTTGAAAAAATAATAACTCCGGTAGTACTACCCAAGAATCTTTTGGGTTATAATACTTTGGGAGAGTGCAATACTGGATTGGATATAAGTCATAAATGACAGGAGTATTTCATCTATTCTTTTTTGGAAATTTATAGGACTCGCCCATTAAAAAAATTGCGCATGCGGCACTACAAATGTGTGATGTAAGTTCCTTCCAAATCTCCTATGCTCATTTTCTTCAGTGGAACAAACTGTAAATATTGCTGCTCTATGAGATGGAGGTCATCAATGATGCTACTTCCTCATATCATGATAAAGAGAAGATTGCATGGCAAATAACTATTTTTCTAGATCACAGATACAACACAATTTGTGTTTTAATTATTGATGTTGCTTTGTCATTCCAAATATCTTATAAAGTGGAAACTCAAAGCTAAGATTATATATCGCAATGCCTACAACTGTGATCATGTAACAATACTTCCCTTGGCTGCAATCATTAGTATTATATAATTCTCATTAGTATTATATAATTCTTTTGTTTCACAAAATTATTTGTTCAGTTGCGTTTTTGAAACTATTCGCCAAACAATAATTGTCACTCAATCAACCTCTTCGCTCCACTCGACATTCCGTTTCTGTAACCAAATGAGCACCAAAAATTCAAACGGGCTCTGCTACGGGCGCGACGTGACGCCGCGCTTTTTCAGCTCTAGTATGACACAATAGAGGAGCAGCAACTACACTACAGAACTACTAGCAGTCTAGCACTAGCAGAAGCCAACGAGCAACCGAAGTAACTAACAGCAGCACACGAGCAGCAGACTAGCAGTAGCACATCCAGCACAAGTAGCAGACTAGCAGTAGCACCAGTGCCCCACCAACAACACAAGTAGCAGTAGCAACACATAGCAGCAGCCAGCAGGCCAACAGCACAACACATAGTAGCAAGCCAACAGGCAACAGCACAACAGAGCACCACGAGCAGCAACAGAGCACAAGCACAAAAGAGGACAAGTGAGCTCGAGGCACTGGCTCGAGGGGGAGACCGGGAGAGAACCAGAGGAGCTCACCGACGGAGAAGGGGGTTCGATGTCAAGCTTGGGGGCGCGAGGCGGAGAAGCTCCGAATCTGGCGGTCGGCGGCGCGAGGAGGAGCCGGGGCTGGGGCGCCGCGGCCTGGCTCGGTGGAGGGGCTGGCGGCGGTGCTGGGGCGCCGCGGCCTGGCTCGGTGGAGGGGCTGGCGGTGGTGCTGGGGCGCCGCGGCCTGGCTCGGTGGAGGGGCGGGCGCAGGGGCGGGCTGCGGTGGCGGGGAGGGGCGGGCGCAGGGGCGGGCTGCGGTGGCGGGGAGGGGCGGGGGAGGGGCGGGCTGCGGTGGCGGGGATGGGAGGGCTGGCGGCGGTGCTGGGCGGCGGCGGGAACGCGGGGCTGGGGCGGCGGGGAGGGGCGGGGGAGGGGCGGGCGTAGGGGCAGGCTGCGGTGGTGGGGAGGGGCGGGGTAGGGGCGGGCTGCGGTGGCGGGGAGGGGCGGGCTGGCGGCGGTGCTGGGCGGCGGCGGGAATGCGGGGCTTGGGCGGCGGGTGCGGTGGTGGGTGGGTGAGGTGGGGGGAGAGAGAGAGAGGGGAGAGAGAGAGGGGTGGGGCCGGGCTGGGAGAGAGAGGGGAGAGAGAGAAGGGTGGGGCCGGGCTGGGAGAGAGGGGAGGAGATAGCCTCACCTCTTTGCCATCAGCCAGCGGATGGCAAAGCCCCACCTCTTTGCCGTCTGCCAGCACATGGCAAAGAATCTTTTCCGTCTGCTGGCAGACGGCAAAGAGGTGGGGCTAGTGGGCCGTTACAGCGCCGTCGTCCACTGGACCCCACCCACCTCTTTGCCGTCTGCCAGCGGACGGCAAAGATTCTTTGCCATCTGCTGGCAGATGGCAAAGAATTGGCTGATGGCAACCAGGTTCTTTGCCGTCTGTCAGTTCTTTGCCGTCTGTTTTTTGTAAGAGGATGGCAAATACGTTCTTTGACATCCGCTGGCAGACGGCAAAGAGCTGACTGATGGCAAATTCCCTGTTTCCAGTAGTGTACGTCTCCATCGTATCCATAATTTTTGATTGTTTCATGCCAATATTATACAACTTTCACATACTTTTGGCAACAATTTATAAGATTTATTGGACTAACCTATTGATCCAATGCCCAATGCCAGTTCCTATTTGTTGCATGTTTTTTGTTTCACAGAATATCCATATCAAACAAAGTCCAAATGCGATAAAAATTTACGGAGATTTTTTTGGGAATATTTATGAATTTTGAGAAGTGGAATCAACGCAAACGGAGGCCCACAGCCGCCACAAGACACCAGGCCGCCCCCAAGACACCAGGGCGCGCCCTGGTGGGTTATTCCTACCTCGTACATCAGTTGAAGCTCTCCTTCGGGCGCAAGGAAGCTAATTTTTGGATAAAAATCCCCTCAAAATTTCAGCCCGATCGGAGTTACGGATCTCCGGGAATATAAGAAACGGTTTTCGGCCAGAAAAGAGGAACGCGAAACAGAAGAAAACATAGAGGGAGATCCAATCTAGGAGGGGCTCCTGCCCCTCCGCCACCATGGAGGCCATGGACCAGAGGGGAACTCTCCTCCCATCTAGGGGGGAGGCCAAGGAAGAAAAATAAGGAGGGGGGCTCTCTCCCCCTCTCTCCCGGTGGCGCCGAAACGCCGCCGGGGCAATCATCGTGACGGCGATCTACACCAAAAACTTTGCCGCCGTCAACACCAACTCTCTCCACCTCTATGCAGCGGTCTAACACCTCTCTTTCCCGCTGTAATCTCTACTTAAACATGGTGCTCAACTCCATATATTATTTGCCAACGATATTTGGCTATCCTATGATGTTTGAGTAGATCTCTTTTGTGCTATGGGTTAATTGTGGTATGATGTTATGGATGTGAGTTGTATGTTGATATAGTGCTGTCCTATGGTGCCCTCCATGTCGCGCAAACATGAGGGAGCCCCGCTGTAGTGTGTTGCAATATGTTCATGATTTTCCTATGGTGGGTTGCGTGAGTGACAGAAGCACAAACCCGAGTAGGTGGGCTGTTGCGTATGGGAGTAAAGGAGACTTGATACTTAATGCTATGGTTGGGTTTTACCTTAATGAACTTTGGTAGTTGCGGATGCTTGCTAGAGTTCCAATCATAAGTGCATATGATCCAAGTACGGAAAGTGTGTTAGCGTATGCCTCTCCCTCATTGCATATAACAAGTATCTATCATATTATATTCAATTGCCTAGGGACAATCTTTCTCTTGCGTTACACAAAAAGCTTTCTACTAAGTTATTTACTCTTATTGTTCTTTTATTAAAACATCACCTAACTTTTATTTCCACGTTCTTTATTTTCTTGCAAAGTACTTCTAGTTTTATTCCCGCAAAGTAGTTTCATACTTGTTCTAGGTAAAGCAAGCATTAGCGTGCGTAGAGTTGTATCGGTGGTCGATAGAAATTGAGGGAATATTTGTTCTACCTTTAGCTCCTCGTTGGGTTTGACACTCTTACTTATCGAAAAAGGCTACAAACGATCCCCTACACTTGTGGGTTATCAAGACCTTTTTCTGGCGCCGTTGCCGGGGAGCAATAGCGTGGGGTGAATATTCTCGTGTGTGCTTGTTTGCTTTATCACTAAGTAATTTTTATTTTCTGTTATTAGTTGTTTTCTATCTTTAGATATGGATATGGAACACGAAACACCAAAAAAATTAGTGGTACTTGCTACTCATGGAGATGGGGAACCTCCTAAAACCCTCGATGCTAGTTATGTGCAAAGTTTTAAATACTACTTTGATAATCCTGAGAAGACCCCATTCAACTTGATAATGGGAGTAATGCTGGATCAACATGAATACTTTAGATATTATCGCTTGACTCAAAAAGGGAAATTGTTATGGGATCAAATTCACATGTTGCATTGGTATGCTCGGGAGCTATGCTTGAGATATGATATTACTTGTTGCTCTAGGATGAACGCTCCACACCTTCCCTTTTCATGCAAATTTAATGATAATGAAACCTTAGCTTCTTATGCTAAAGGTATTTATGATTACTATGATGTGGAACGAATAGAATAATTTGTTGCTTTCAAAAGTGCTTATGAAGTTGCTTCCTTGATTGAAATGTATGATCATGTTTCTTACAAATCTAATTTTTTTTGCCATACTTAAATATTGCTATGAGAATTATGATTGCAATGCTGATATTATTGAATTTATTGAAATAATGACCGCTGCCTTGGACGAGACTAATAATTTGCAGGAATCTATGAAAGAAGAAATTGCTGAAATTGTGAGCTCATTAGATGAAAAAGATGAGGAGGAGAGCGAAGAACAAAAGGAGGAAGAGCGGATTGATCACCCATGCCCACCTTCTAATGAGAGTAACTCTTCAACTCATACATTGTTTAATTACCCTTCGTGCTTACCGAAGGATGAATGCTATGATGATTGCTATGATCCCTTGGATTCATTTGAAATATCCCTTTTTGATGAACCTGATGCTTTCTATGCTTATGGCCATGATGCCAATATGAATTATGCTTATGAAGATGAACTTACTATAGTTCCTTATGTTAAGCATGAAATTGTTGCTATTGCACCCACACATGATAGTCTTATTATCTTTTTGAATTCTCCTAACTACACTATATCGGAGAAGTTTTCTCTTATTAAGGATTACATTGATGGGTTGCATTTTGCTACAACACATGATGATTTTGATGAATATAATATGCATGTTTCCAATACTATAAAATTGCAAGAAACTGTTTATACTATGCATTGGCCTTTACTTAATGTGCATGAATTGTTCTTGTATGACATGCCGATGCATAGGAAGAGAGTTAGACTTCATTGTCACATGATATATATCACTTTGTGCTCACTACTAAATTACAAATCATTGTCAATTAAAATGGGATTTGATATACCTTGGGATCCGGGTGGATCCATTACTTGAGCACTTTGTGCCTAGCTTAATGGCTTTAAAGAAAGTGCTGCCAGGGAGACAACCCGCAAGTTTTAGAGACTCATTTTATTTTGTTGTGTGCTTTTATAAAGTTTTAAAACAAAAAAAAATATAGAGGGGAACCTAAAACTTCACAATAGGAAAGGTGAAAGTGAGAGAGATGATGAGCATAGTTGAAGTGGGGCATATCCTTGAACTTTGTTCATGCCCATGGAAACTTTGTGAGTCTTCAATCACGGAAACTTTTCCAACAAAAATAATTATCCCCTTGTACAAATCCATTGTATTATAAAAATAATGTGCCAAGATTTGCCTTTAGGATGATTAGATTGCTTGTTGGTATGTGCGGTGTAAAAACATAAACTTTGGCTGTAGTGCGTGAATTTTCATTTTTTACTGGAACGTCAAAAGTTTCTGAAATTTTTACACAAAATTTCTATACAGAATGTTTATTTCTTCCTAATTTTTCAAAATTTGTGGAGTTACAGAAGTATGGTCAAAGTTCAGATTACTACAGACTGTCCTGTTTAAGACAGATTCTGTTTTTGATGCATTGTTTTGATGAAACTATCGATTTTATCGGTGGTATAAGCCATGGATAAGTTATAATTCAGCAAGGATAATGCAAATATAAAATATGAATGGGTTTGCAACAGTACTTAAAGTAGGAATTTGCTTTATTATACTAACGGATCTCACCAGTCTTCTGTTAAGTTTTGTGGATGAAGTGTTCGAACATCGAGGAGGTGTCGACATGAGGAGAAGGAGGAGAGGCAAGAGTTCAAGCCTGGGGATGCCCAAGGAACCCAAAGTAAATATCCAAGGAGACTCAAGCATCTAAGCTTGGGGATGCCCCGGAAGGCATCCCATCTTTCTTCAACAAGTATCGGTATGTTTTCGTTTTCGTTTCGTACATGTGATATGTGTAAATCTTGGAGCGTCTTTTGTGTTTAGTTTTCACTTTTCTTTTATGCACCATGCTGGTATGAGATAGTCCATGGTTGATTTATAGAATGCTCATTGCACTTCACTTATATCTTTTCAGTATGGCTATATAGAATGCTTCATGTGCTTCACTTATATCATTTGAAGTTTGGATTGCCTGTTTCTCTTCACATACAAAACCGTTATTTATAGAATGCTCTTTTGCTTCACTTATATTTGTTAGAGCTTGGTCTTTTGTAGAAAGAATTAAACTCTCTTGCTTCACTTATATCTATTTAGAGAGTCAACAGGAATTGGTCATTCACATGGTTAGTCATAAAATCCTACATAAAACTTAGGGATCACTGAATATGACACGTTTGATTCCTTGTAATAGTTTTGCGATATAGAGATGATAATATGTGGGAGGTTCTAGTGGATGATCGTGTTTAGTAAGATATTGGTGTTAAGGTTTGTGATTCCCGAAGCATGCACGTAGATTCTCCCGTTATGCTAGGAAGTTGGAGCACAATTTATTCTTGATTGCCTATCTTTGTGTGAAGGTCGGGGGCGCACGATGGTTAACTCCTACCAACCTCCCCCTAGGAGCATGCGTAGTAATACTTTGCTTCAAGAGAGCTAATAAAACTTTTGCAATAAGTATGTGAGTTCTTTATGACTAATGTGAGTCCATGGATTATACGCACTCTTACCTTTCCGCAATTTGCTAGCCTCTACGGCACCGGTCATTGCCCTTTCTCACCTCGAGAGTCGGTGCAAACTTCGCCGGTGCATCCAAACCCTGTGATATGATACGCTCTATCACACATAAGCCTTATTACATCTTCCTCAAAACACCCATCATACCTACCTATTATAGCATTTCCATAGCCATTCCGAGATATATTGCCGTGCAACTTCCACCGCCTCCGTTTTGATGACTTGAGCATTCATTGTCATATTGCATTACATGATCGTAAGATAGCTAGCATGTTTTTTTGATGGCTTGTCTGTTTTTTGATATCTTTGCTACGCTAGATCATTGCATTCATATAGAGTCATACTTTGTTCTACTATCGTTGTAATATTGAGTTGTAAGTAAATAGAAGTGTGATGATCATCATTATTCATTATTAGAGCATGCCCCAGTGATGAAAGGATGATGGAAACTATGATTCCCCCACAAGTCGGGATGAGGCTCAGGACAAAGAAAAAAAGAAAAAGAAAAAATAGAAAAAAAAGAAAAGAAAAAAAAGAAAAAGGGAAAAAAGAAAGAAAAAATACGAAAGAAGTAGAAGGGGCATGCTAATTCCACACTTGTGCTTCAAAGTAGCACCATGTTTTTCATATAGAGAGTCTCCTATGTTGTCACTTTCATATACCAGTGGGAATTTTTCATTATAGAGTTAGATGCACACCCACTTAGTTTTCATATTGAGCTTTCATACACTTATAGCTCTTAGTGCATCCGTTGCATGGCAATCCCTACTCCTCGCATTGATATCTATTGATGGACATCTCGATAGCCCGTTGATACGCTGAGTTGATGCGAGATTTTCTTCTCCACTTCTACCCCTTTGAAACCTACCACCATATTCTATTCCACCCATAGTGCTATATCCATGGCTTGCGCTCATGTATTGCGTGAGAGTTGAAAATGCTGAAGGTCATTAAAAAGTATGAATCAATTGCTTGGCTAACACCGGGGTAGAACATGATTTATACTTTGTGTTAAGAAGACAGAGCATGACAAGGCTATATGATTTTGTAGGGATAACGTTCTTTACCCTTGATATTTTGAAAGACATGATTGTTTGTTGGGATGCCTGAGTATTAATGTCTTTATGTCAAAACTAGACTATTGCTTTGAATCACTTGTGTCTTAATATTCATGCCATGATTAGATATATGATCAAGATTATGCTAGGTAGCATTCCACATAAAAAAAATATCTTTTTTATCATTTACCTACTCGAGGACGAGCAGGAATTAAGCTTGGGGATGCTGATACGTCTCCATCGTATTTATAATTTTTGATTGTTTCATGCCAATATTATAAAACTTTCACATACTTTTTGCAACAATTTATATGATTTATTGGACTAACCTATTGATCCAATGCCCAGTGCCAGTTCCTATTTGTTGCATGTTTTTTGTTTCACAGAATATTCATATCAAACAAAGTCCAAACGTGAGAAAAATTTACGGAGATTTTTTTTGGAATATTTGTGAATTTTGAGAAGTGGAATCAATGCAAACGGAGGCCCACAGCCGCCACAAGACACCAGGCCGCCCCCAAGACACCAGGGCGCGCCCTGGTGGGTTGTGCCCACCTCGTACGTCAGTTGGAACTCTCCTTCGGGCGCAAAGAAGCTAATTTTTGGATAAAAATCCCCTAAAAATTTCAGCCCGATCGGAGTTACGGATCTCCGGGAATATAAGAAACGGTTTTCGGCCAGAAAACAGGAACGCGAAATAGAAGAAAACATAGAGGGAGATCCAATCTAGGAGGGGCTCCTGCCCCTCCGCCGCCATGGAGGCCATGGACCAGAGGGGAACTCTCCTCCCATCTAGGCGGGAGGCCAAGGAAGAAAAATAAGGAGGGGGGCTCTCTCCCCCTCTCTCCCGGTGGCGCCGAAACGCCGCCGGGGCAATCATCGTGACGACGATCTACACCAAAAACTTTGCCGCCGTCAACACCAACTCTCTCCACCTCTATGCAGCGGTGTAACACCTCTCTTTCCCGCTGTAATCTCTACTTAAACATGGTGCTCAACTCCATATATTATTTGCCAATGATATTTGGCTATCCTATGATGTTTGAGTAGATCTCTTTTGTCCTATGGGTTAATTGTGGTATGATGTTATGGATGTGAGTTGTATGTTGATATAGTGCTATCCTATGGTGCCCTCCATGTCGCGCAAACATGAGGGAGCCCCGCTGTAGGGTGTTGCAATATGTTCATGATTTTCCTATGGTGCCCTCCATGTCGCGCAAACATGAGGGATCCCCGCTGTAGGGTGTTGCAATATGTTCATGATTTTCCTATGGTGCCCTCCATGTCACGCAAACATGAGGGATCCCCGCTGGAGGGTGTTGCAATATGTCCATGATTTCCCTATGGTGGGTTGCGTGAGTGACAGAAGCACAAACCCGAGTAGGTGGGTTGTTGCGTATGGGAGTAAAGCAGACTTGATACTTAATGCTATGGTTCGGTTTTACCTTAATGAACTTTGGTAGTTGCGGATGCTTGCTAGAGTTCCAATCATAAGTGCATATGATCCAAGTACGGAAAGTGTGTTAGCGTATGCCTCTCCCTCATTGCATATAACAAGTATCTATCATATTATATTCAATTGCCTAGGGACAATCTCTCTCTTGCGTTACACAAAAAGCTTTCTACTAAGTTATTTACTCTTATTGTTCTTTTATTAAAACATCACCTAACTTTTATTTCCACGTTCTTTATTTTCTTGCAAAGTACTTCTAGTTTTATTCCCGCAAAGTAGTTTCATACTTGTTCTAGGTAAAGCAAGCATTAGCGTGCGTAGAGTTGTATCGGTGGTCGATAGAAATTGAGGGAATATTTGTTCTACCTTTATCTTCTCGTTGGGTTTGACACTCTTACTTATCGAAAAAGGCTACAAACGATCCCCTACACTTGTGGGTTATCAAGACCTTTTTCTGGCGCCGTTGCTGGGGAGCAATAGCGTGGGGTGAATATTCTCGTGTGTGCTTGTTTGCTTTATCACTAAGTAATTTTTATTTTCTGTTATTAGTTGTTTTCTATCTTTAGATATGGATATTGAACACGAAACACCAAAAAAATTAGTGGTACTTGCTACTCATGGAGATGGGGAACCTCCTAAAACCCTCGATGCTAGCTATGTGCAAAGTTTTAAATACTACTTTGATAATCCTGAGAAGACCCCATTCAACTTGATAATGGGAGTAATGTTGGATCAACGTGAATACTTTAGAGATTATCGCTTGACTCAAAAAGGGAAATTGTTATGGGATCAAATTCACATGTTGCATTGGTATGCTCGGGAGCTATGCTTGAGATATGATATTACTTGTTGCTCTAGGATGAATGCTCCATGCCTTCCCTTTTCATGCAAATTTAATGCTAATGAAACCTTAGCTTCTTATGCTAAAGGTATTTATGATTACTATGATGTGGAACGAATAGAAGAATTTGTTGCTTTCAAAACTGCTTATGAAGTTGCTTCCTTGATTGAAAAGTATGATGATGTTTCTTACAAATCTGAAAATTTTGCCATACTTAAATATTGCTATGAGAATTATGATTGCAATGCTGATATTATTGAATTTATTGAAATAATGACCGCTGCCTTGGAAGAGACTAATAATTTGCAGGAATCTATGAAAGAAGAAATTGCTGAAATTGTGAGCTCATTAGATGAAAAAGATGAGGAGGAGAGCGAAGAACAAAAGGAGCAAGAGTGGATTGATCACCCGTGCCCACCTTCTAATGAGAGTAACTCTTCAAATCATACATTGTTTAATTACCCTTCGTGCTTACCGAAGGATGAATGCTACGATGATTGCTATGATCCCTTGGATTCATTTGAAATATCCCTTTTTGATGAACCTGATGCTTTCTATGCTTGTGTCCATGATGCCAATATGAATTATGCTTATGAAGATGAACTTACTATAGTTCCTTATGTTAAGCATGAAATTGTTGCTATTGCACCCAGACATGATAGTCCTATTATCTTTTTGAATTCTCCTAACTACACTATATCGGAGAAGTTTGCTCTTATTAAGGATTACATTGATGGGTTGCGTTTTGCTACTACACATGATGATTTTGATGAATATAATATGCATGTGCTTGCTTCTCCTACTTGCAATTATGATGAGAGAGGAACCAAATCTTCATCTCTCTATGTTTCCAATACTATAAAATTGCAAGAAACTGTTTATACTATGCATTGGCCTTTACTTAATGTGCATGAATTGTTCTTGTATGACATGCCGATGCATAGGAAGAGAGTTAGACTTCTTTGTCACATGATATATATCACTTTGTCTTCACTACTAAATTACAAATCATTGTCAATTAAAATCGGCTTTGATATACCTTGGGATCCGGGTGGATCCATTACTTGAGCACTTTGTGCCTAGCTTAATGGCTTTAAAGAAAGCGCTGCCAGGGAGACAACCCGGAAGTTATAGAGAGTCATTTTTTTTCTGTTGTGTGCTTTTATAAAGTTTAAAAACAAAAATATATAGAGAGGAACCTAAAACTTCACAAAAGGAAAGGTGAAAGTGAGAGAGATGATGAGCATCGTTGAAGTGGGGGATATCCTTGAACTTTGTTCATGCCCATGGAAACTTTGTGAGTCTTGAATCACGGAAACTTTTCCAACAAAAATAATTATCCCCTTGTACAAATCCATTGTATTATAAAAATAATGTGTCAAGATTTGCCTTTAGGATGATTAGATTGCTTGTTGGTATGTGCAATGTAAAAACATAAACTTTGGTTGTAGTGCATGAATTTTCATTTTTTACTGGAATGCCAAAAGTTTCTGAAATTTTTACACAGTATTTCTATACAGAATGTTTATTTCTTCCTAATTTTTCAAAATTTATGGAGTTACAGAAGTATGGTCAAAGTTCAGATTACTACAGACTGTCCTGTTTAAGACAGATTCTGTTTTTGATGCATTGTTTTGCTTGTTTTGATGAAACTATTGATTTTATCGGTGGTATAATCCATGGATAAGTTATAATACAGAAAGGATAATGAAAATATAAAATATGAATGGGTTTTCAACAGTACTTAAAGTAGGAATTTGCTTTATTATACTAACGGATCTCACCAGTCTTCTGTTAAGTTTTGTGTGGATGAAGTGTTCGAACATCGAGGAGGTGTCGACATGAGGAGAAGGAGGAGAGGCAAGAGTTCAAGCTTGGGGATGACCAAGGCACCCAAAGTAAATATCCAAGGAGACTCAAGCGTCTAAGCTTAGGGATGCCCCGGAAGGCATCCCATCTTTCTTCAACAAGTATCAGTATGTTTTCGTTTTCGTTTCGTACATGTGATATGTGTAAATCTTGGAGCGTCTTTTGTATTTAGTTTTCACTTTTCTTTTATGCACCATGCTGGTATGAGATAGTCCATAGTTGATTTATAGAATGCTCATTGCACTTCACTTATATCTTTTGAGTATGGCTATATAGAATGCTTCATGTGCTTCACTTATATCATTTGAAGTTTGGATTGCCTGTTTCTCTTCACATATAAAACCGTTATTTGTAGAATGCTCTTTTGCTTCACTTATATTTGTTAGAGCTTGGTCTTTTGTAGAAAGAATTAAACTCTCTTGCTTCACTTATATCTATTTAGAGAGTCAACAGGAATTGGTCATTCACATGGTTAGTCATAAAATCCTACATAAAACTAGGGATCACTGAATATGGCACGTTTGATTCCTTGCAATAGTTTTGCGATATAGAGATGATAATATGTGGGAGGTACTAGTGGATGATCGTGTTTAGTAAGATATTGGTGTTAAGGTTTGTGATTCCCGAAGCATGCACGTATAGTCTCCCGTTATGCTAGGAAGTTGGAGCACAATTTATTCTTGATTGTCTATCTTTGTGTGAAGGTCGGGGGCGCAGGGTGGTTAACTCCTACCAACCTCCCCGTAGGAGCATGCGTAGTAATACTTTGATTCGAGAGAGCTAATAAAACTTTTGCAATAAGTATGTGAGTTCTTTATGACTAATGTGAGTCCATGGATTATACGCACTCTTACCTTTCCGCAATTTGGTAGCCTCTACGGTACCGTGCATTGCCCTTTCTCACCTCGAGAGTCGGTGCAAACTTCGCCGGTGCATCCAAACCCTGTGATATGATACGCTCTATCACACATAAGCCTTATTACATCTTCCTCAAAACACCCATCATACCTACCTATTATGGCATTTCCATAGCCATTCCGAGATATATTGCCATGGAACTTCCACCGCCTCCGTTTTGATGACTTGAGCATTCATTGTCATATTGCATTACATGATCATAAGATAGCTAGCATGTTTTTTGATGGCTTGTCCGTTTTTTGATATCTTTGCTACGCTAGATCATTGCATTCATATAGAGTCATACTTTGTTCTACTATCGTTGTAATATTGAGTTGTAAGTAAATAGAAGTGTGATGATCATCATTATTCATTATTAGAGCATGCCCCAGTGATGAAAGGATGATGGAAACTATGATTCCCCCACAAGTCGGGATGAGGCTCCGGACAAAGAAAAAAAAGAAAAAGAAAAAATAGAAAGAAAAGAAAAAGAATAAAAAAGAAAAAAAGGGAAAAAAAGAAAGAAAAATATGAAAGAAGTAGAAGGGGCATGCTAATTCCACACTTGTGCTTCAAAGTAGTACCATGTTTTTCATATAGAGAGTCTGCTATGTTGTCACTTTCATATACCAGTGGGAATTTTTCATTATAGAGTTAGATGCACACCCACTTAGTTTTCATATTGAGCTTTCATACACTTATAGCTCTTAGTGCATCCATTGCATGGAAATCCCTACTCCTCGCATTAATATCTATTGATGGGCATCTCCATAGCTCGTTGATACGCTGAGTTGATGCGAGATTTTCTTCTCCACTTCTACCCCTTTGAAACCTACCACCATATTCTATTCCATCCATAGTGCTATATCCATGGCTTGCGCTCATGTATTGCGTGAGAGTTGAAAATGCTGAAGCGGATTAAAAAGTATGAACCAATTGCTTGGCTGACACCGGGGCAGTACATGATTTATACTTTGTGTTAAGAAAACAGAGCATGACAAGGCTATATGATTTTGTAGGGATAATGTTCTTTAACCTTGATATTTTGAAAGACATGATTGTTTGTTGGGATGCCTGAGTATTAATGTCTTTATGTCAAAACTAGACTATTGCTTTGAATCACTTGTGTCTTAATATTCATGCCATGATTAGATATATGATCAAGATTATGCTAGGTAGCATTCCACATCAAAAATTATCTTTTTTATCATTTACCTACTCGAGGACGAGCAGGAATTAAGCTTGGGGATGCTGATACGTCTCCATCGTATCTATAATTTTTGATTGTTTCATGCCAATATTATACAACTTTCACATACTTTTGGCAACAATTTATATGATTTATTGGACTAACCTATTGATCTAGTGCCCAGTGCCAGTTCCTATTTGTTGCATGTTTTTTGTTTCACAGAATATCCATATCAAACGAAGTCCAAACGCGATAAAAATTTACGAAGATTTTTTTTTTGGAATATTTGTGAATTTTGAGAAGTGGAATCAACGCAAACGGAGGCCCACAGCCCCCACAAGACACCAGGGCGCCCCTAGGGGCCCAGGCGCGCCCTGGTGGGTTATGCCCACCTCATACGTCGGTTGGAGCTCTCCTTCGGGTGCAAGGAGCTAATTTTTGGATAAAAATCCCCTCAAAATTTCAGCCCGATCGGAGTTACGGATCTCCGGGAATATAAGAAACGGTTTTCGGCCAGAAAACAGGAACGCGAAACAGAAAAGAACATAGAGGGAGATCCAATCTAGGAGGGGCTCCTGCCCCTCCGCCTCCATGGAGGCCATGGACCAGAGGGGGAACTCTCCTCCCATCTAGGGGGGAGGCCTAGGAAGAAGAAGAATGAGGGGGGCTCTCCCCCTCTCTCTAGGTGGCGCCGGAATGCCGCCGGGGCAATCATCATGACGGCGATCTACACCAACAACTTCGCCGCCATCAACACCAACTCTCTCCCCCTCTATGCAGTGGTGTAACACCTCTCTTCCCCGGTGTAATCTCTACTTAAACATGGTGCTCAACTCCATATATTATTTCCCAATGATATTTGGCTATCCTATGATGTTTGAGTAGATCTCTTTTGTCCTTTGGGTTAATTGTGGTATGGTGTTATGGATGTGAGTTGTATGTTGATATGGTGCTGTCCTATGGTGCCCTCCGTGTCATGCAAACATGAGGGATCCCCGTTGTAGGGTGTTGCAATATGTTCATGATTTGCCTATGGTGGGTTGCCTGAGTGACAGAAGCACAAACCCGAGTAGGTGGGTTGTTGCGTATGGGAGTAAAGGGGACTTGATACTTAATGCTATGGTTGGGTTTTACCTTAATGAACCTTGGTAGTTGCGGATGCTTGCTAGAGTTCCAATCATAAGTGCATATGATCCAAGTACGGAAAGTGTGTTAGCGTATGCCTCTCCCTCATTGCATATAACAAGTATCTATCATATTATATTCAATTGCCTAGGGAGAATCTTTCTCTTGCGTTACACAAAAAGCTTTCTACTAAGTTATTTACTCTTATTGTTGTTTTATTAAAGCAGCACCTAACTTTTATTTCCACGTTCTTTATTTTCTTGCAAAGTACTTCTAGTTTTATTCCCGCAAAGTAGTTTCATACTTGTTCTAGGTAAAGCAAGCATTAGCGTGCGTAGAGTTGTATCGGTGGTCGATAGAACTTGAGGGAATAATTGTTCTACCTTTAGCTCCTCGTTGGGTTGAACACTCTTACTTATCGAAAAAGGCTACAAACGATCCCCTACACTTGTGGGTTATCATGTCCCCCCAGCTGCCCATGGTATTTTAAGCCAAAATTGTGCCTTCTAGGTACGTATCTTGCGGGTAGCAGGGCCGTGCTGTGGGGGGCGTATCCCTATTTGTGTTGAGCAGGGGATTGTTCTGGGAGATCGGGTCGAGCTCGGGCTCGCTTGTTCGCCTGTCGCATCTTGACGTCTGATTGGGGCCTCGGCGCCTCGATGCTTGACTGGAATTCGGCTGCTAAGGCCGCTGTGTGTTCCTCAGTCTGGAGGGAGCGCTCCGTATTGCCGTTGACAGTGATGACCCCCCTTGGGTCCGGGCATCTTGAGCTTCAGGTATGCGTAGTGGGGAATGTCGTTAAAGCGAGCGAACGCTGTACGGCCGAGCAGTGCATGATAGCCGGTGCGGAAAGGGACAATATCGAAGATCAAGTCCTCACTGCGGAAGTTGTCGGGCGAGCCGAACACTACTTCGAGCATCACGGTACCCGAGCAGTGTGCTTCGACACCAGGGATGACTCCCTTAAAGGTGGTGTTGCTGGGTTTGATCCTTGAGGGGTCGATACCCATCTTTTTCACCGTGTCTGAGTAAATCAGGTTAAGGCTACTTCCTCCGTCCATAAGGACTCTAGTGAGGTGGTACCCATCGATGATGGGATCTAATACAAGGGCCACCGAGCCTCCATTATGGATACTGGTCGGGTGATCCCTATGGTCAAAGGTGATCGGGCAAGCCGACCATGGGTTAAACTTCGGGGCTATGGGCTCTACGGCGTAGACCTCCTGAAGGGCGCGTTTCCTCTCCTTTTTTGGTATATGTGTGACATATATCATGTTCACAGTTTTTACCTCAGGGGGGAATTGCTTCTATCCGCCATTGCTCGGGCCGCGAGGCTCTTCGTCATCCTCGCTGCGCGGGTCCTTGCTTTGCTCCTCGGCTGCGAGCTTGCCGGCTTGTTTGAATACCCAACAGTTTCTGTTGGTGTGAGTGGCCAGCTTGTCTTAGGTGCCGTGGATCTGGCAGAGCCTATCCATGATTTTGTCCAAGGCGGTAGGTCCGTCTCTATTCCCTTTAGAGGGCTTCTTCCGTTGTCTGGATTTAGAGTTGCGGAAACCGGCATTTACGGCTGTGTCCTCTGTGTCGCCGTTACTATGGCGGCATTTGTTTTTATTGCGCCTTGGCTTTCCGTTGCCATCCCAAACTTCGGAGGTGCTAGGGACTTCGGGGTTTTGGCTTCGATGAGCTAGCCAATTGTCTTCGCCCACGCAAAAGTGGGTCATAAGTGAGGTGAGGGCGGACATTGTTCTTGGCTTATCCTGGCCGAGCTGACGAGCTAGCCATTCGTCCCGGATATTGTGTCTGAACGAGGCTATTGGCTCGGCGTCCGGACAATCAACGATCTGGTTCTTCTTTGTCAGGAACCGGTTCTAGAATTGCCTGGCTGATTCGCCGGCTTTCTGGACGACGGTAATCAAGTCGGAAGAATCCGGGGGCCGGACATAAGTGCCTTGGAAGTTAGATCGGAAGGCGTCCTCGAGATCTTCCCAACTCCCAATGGAGTTTTTGGGGAGACTGTTTAACCAGTGCCGAGCTGGTCCTTTAAGTTTGAGTGGTAGGTATTTGATAGCATGGAGATCATCGCCTCTGGCCATATGAATGTGGAGAAGTAAGACTTCGATCCACATGGCCGGGTCCGTCGTCCCGTCATATGGTTCTATGTTTACGGGTTTAAACCCTTCGGGGAACTGGTGCTGCATAACCTCGTCTGTGAAGCATAGTGGGTGAGCGGCGCCTCTGATCCGGGCTACGTCACGCTGGAAATCGGCTATTGTCTGGGCCCGGTATTGTTCCCGGCCTTTGTGGTTGCGGTCAAGCCACGATTTGTACCCATCCCGTCTTGCGGGGGAGTATCTTCTAGATCCGTAGATGGATCTGGTGTGACCTGCTCTATAGTCCAGGTCCTGTCGTAAATCATACCGATTCTCAGGCTGTGCTGGCCCCTTTCCTCTTATGCGAGGTGACGTGGGACTATACTCGGCGTCTCCAGCCGCCCTGTACCGTCCTCGAGGGGGCGGTCCGGCTGGTCGTACTGAGTGCGCCTGGGAGATTCGGGCTCGAAGGCCTCGTCGTTGAATTGCGGCAGCAGGCGTTGGCGCGGGTAGCTCTTGTTTTGGTCTGGCCGCTCAGTGCTGAACCCTTCTTCGGCTGCAAGGACTTTCATCCATCTGTTGTTGATGGTATCTTGTTCAGCTCTGAGCTGCTGCTGCTTTGCCTTTAGGCTCTGGGCGGTGGCTATGAGCTGCCGCCTGAATCGTTCTTGATCCTCAGGGTTTTCAGGGACGGTAAAGTCTTCGGCTTCGAGGCTTTCCTCCCCCTCGATCGGGGGGGGGGGGGGGGAGGTAGTTGTCGTCCTCGGAATCATTGAGGTCCTCGGTGTCATGCTGATCCTCGAGCCTCTCTGGGTCCTCAAGCGGCTCCTCGAGGGCTTCAAGGTCGCCGAGGTCTTCCGGGGTGTCTATTTCCCCGGTGCCTACGATGGCTTCCCTTCCCTTGTTTGTCTTGGATCGTTTGCGTTGTTTCCTGCATTTTGACGGCGCTTCATCGGATTTGTCGCCGTTCTTCTTGGGGGTGTGGTTGTCCCTATCATCAGGGGTGTCCACCATATAGACATCGTAGGTGGAGGTGGCTGTCCACCGCCCAGTAGTGATAGGGCCGGGGGCGTCGATCTCTTCATCCACATCTTCTGCCTCCTCGGAGGCGTAGTCCAACATGTCGGTTAAATCTTCGACAGTGGCTACTAAGTGGGTGGTGGGTGGGCCGTAAAATTCCTCGTGACCAGCCTCTAGACCGACCTGAACATGGGTCGAGGTCAGGTTGTCCACGATTGTCATTGACTGGATCCGGTCCAGAGCCTCGTTCAACCACGAGAGGTCGACCGAATCAATCTTCCGAGGGCCCTCGGAGCTAAACTCCAGGGCGTCTTCGCGAGGGGCGTATTCGGCAAGGACCGAACCTTGGTACTCAGGCGCTATCACCGGATCCGAGCTCAAGGCTGATCCTCCGGCGGGGATAGATCTGAGGGTAGGGTCGGATAGGGGGCCCGAAGTTAAAGCTCCGAGGCTTTCGGGCCCATCGGGCAAAAACGAGGGCTCAACAAGAAACAGATCGCCACGGGAGTCGGCGGTGAACTCTAGGTTCCCGAACCTGATCTCCTGACCGTGAGCGAAATTTCCGATCTGGCCAAGATGGCCGGTCGAGTCAGCATGCAACACAATGCTGCCAAACGCGAAGGTCTGTCCAGGGACAAAGGTGTCCTCATTACAGACATGTTCGCTGATGATTAGGCGAGCCATCAATCCTCCGGTGATCTCACAGCGGAACTCTCAATGAAAGCACCAATGTCGGTGTCAAAACCGGCGAATCTCGGGTAGGGGGTCCCGAACTATGAATCTGGGGTCGATGGTTAACAGGGGACGAAGGAGACGATGTTTACCCAGGTTCGGGCCCCCGTGAGGAGGTAAAACCCTATGTCCTGCTTGATTATATTGATGAGTATGATGGTTACAGAGTCGATCTACCTCGAGATCAAATGAGCTAAACCCTAGATGAGTTGACTTGTCCCCCTACGAACTAAGCCTCCCTGGTTTATATAGACACCAGGGGTACCTAGGGTTACACATGATAGGATTCCATCCGGGCATAGACACGCCCATTCCTCCTCTCTAGACTTGGAGGTCACGCCAAGTCTTCGGAGCCTTCCCTTCCTAACATGGGATTGTCCTTTAGCTCAGCCTTCTTGCAACTGCCACAGAGCGGGCCACCGAGGCAGCCCACCGGAGATGAACCGACGGCCCGAGGACCCCTTAGTCCTGGACTCCCTCACCAAGCGAGTTGCAACCTCTGCTTCTCAAGCTCAATCTCTCCAAAAGTCTTCGCATTTTGAGCTCCCGTTTGATCGCCGTCTCTTGCTTCTCCAACTCGATTTTCTCCCTCTCAATTTCCAGCTTGCACGACGACACTAAGGACAGGACGCCGACGGACGAGGCTGACGCAGCCTCTATCACAGCGGCCGAGAAGGGGCGGGACGACATCTTGGGCGGTGGATCAGGACCGGCTGTTCGGATGGAGGGTAAGGTTGGCGGACGGCGAGGGCTCGAACGCGGGAAAGGGAAGAGGGAGGCGAGAGGAGGAGGAAGGGTTTGGTGAATTTGGTGCAATTTGTGGTGGGGTAGGGCTGTCGGGGCCGACATGGCAGACGCGCCGCGGCGCCCCCATATCCGCCCTAGATTTGGGCTGGATATGAGGGGTTCCAGTTAGCCCGGGCATTTGAGGCCCATTTGAGGAGCCCGTTTGGGTCGCTTTTTTGTGACCAGTCAGTGATCGGGTCGTCCGACCAGGCGTTTGAGACGGGTTTGGGGTGCTCGGCGGTAGATGCTCTCACATAAGTAGTACTTTTGAGGCACTTCACGCGATTGCATCTAAAATGGCCCAAATCTAGATTCAGCTTCACTAACAATGCTAGTTTGAAATAGTTGTTTGCTTCAGGTTCCAGATTCAACTTCACTTTCAAAGCTAAATCTGGTTTCTAAATCCCAATAACAAATTTTAGATTCAACTTCACCGGTAAAGCTAAATCCCTCAAGCACAAACAAACATGGCCTTAAGGTCGTTTGATGAGTATAGGGTCAAACAAGGTAATAGAGGGATATCGGAAGGATGAATTGAGGAAATATGAAAGCGAAGAATAATGACAGAGGCAGAATCCATTGGTTTCTACTAATTGGACCAATGGAGAAGTCACATACTGTTGGGGAAATTCCCCACGGTTATAACCCGACTAAAGGTTTGACCCGGCCTACAATTTGAAAGCTCTATGGGTCGCCCCATTTTCCGGGTTAAGATAAGATAACAAGGAGGAATCCAGGGCTCATTGACAAGACCCGGCAGGAGGCCGGCTTGACAAGGAGCCCAATATGTCTGCTCATATGGACAGGCTCAAAAGGCCCAGAGTGAGACCTGGACGAAGGCCGGCTCATGGAGGGACCCCGAAGGGCCGACTCATGGAGAATACTCAAAGAGGGATCCTCAATTTGGAAGACAAAGATGACGACAAGACTTAGAGTAGGGCTCCAATTAAGGGAAGCAAGACCTGGACTAGGATTCTGCTTGTAATAAAAGATAGACTAGTCCCAATCCTACTAGAACTCTACATGTAAGCCTGCCCCTTTAACTTATATAAGGAGGGGAAAGGCGCGTCAAGAGGGGGAGGTGAAGTCATTAGAGATAGACAGATTAGCAACCCTCGAGACTAGAGGTAGCGAATTAGCACCCTTGTAATCGAGATCATCATCATCATTAATAGCAATCAAACAGGACATAGGCTTTTACCTCCACCGAGAGGGGCCGAACCTGGGTAAAACCAGCGTCTCTCGATTCCGACCAACCCCGTTCAAGCTACCACCTAGTTGCGATGGCCTCACACCTAAGTTCTCTCACGAGAACATCTGCCGTGACAAAACTACGGTAGTTGGCGCCCACCGTGGGGCCTACGCACGATGTTGTTGAGTTCTTGAAGGGAGTTCTTCAGGCATCGAGAATCTCGCGATTGATTGGATGAAGAAGAGCCGACATGGATCAATCACGCAGGATAACCCGACATGATACAACCTTGGGCAGAACTGGCAGATTCATCGTTCAATAATCTAGATTGTGATTAAACTTTGAAGTTGGAAGTATCAGGTTTGAGTTCAGGACAAATTAGGGTTGCGTGTCATCACCACAAGTCGAAGACGTGTTCATGATCAATCCAACCACACATTGATACTGCTGAAAAGTTGTTGTACGCCGCACAGCGGCGCGTGATCGAGACTACCAGGAGTTTTTTCGTACGTGTACAAATCACCCACTTGCAGGCGTTCTACACGGTCCACCGAGTTGCTGCCGCTGCGTATTGACTTGAAGTCCAAAAGCGACAAAGGCAGGGGCATGCATCAAGTCCAAGTGCGTGTGAAAGTATTTTTGCCCATCGCATCAATCATCAAACTCGATCGTGTTCTAGTGCATCACGTGAAACCAAATCAATTTTTTCGGTAAAACCCTAATTGCTATGTGCAAACGAGGAAGCTACCAGACGACTGATCCAAGATTGAAAGGAAGGAAAAATTACTATATTGGTCTGACCCGTGGATCCCAAGAAAAACAAAAAATGAAGAAAAGGTCACGACCAGGAGGTGGAGGTGGAAACGGATGCAGATACACCAGGTTGGCCCCGTCCTGGAAGCAGACTCATACTCTGCCGCGCCTGCCACCGCCGGCCAGGGCTCGCTCCGCTAGCCGCGGCCTCGCCTAGAGCCGGCTTGGCCTCGCCGCGCCACACCAGCCTCCGCCGCCGTGGCTCGCCCCGCCGCGGCCTCGCCTAGAGCCGGTCTGGCCTTGCTGCGCCGCACCGGCCTCTGCCGCCGTGGCATGCCCTGCCGTGGCCTCACCTCGAGCCGGCCTGGACTCACCTCGAGCCGGCCCTCTCCCACCGTGGCTCACCCCGCCGCGGTCTCGTCTTGCCGTCGCGGCCTCACCTCGAGCCGGCCATCTCCCACCATCGCCTCGCCCCAGCCGGCTCCACCTCGCCTCGCCCCGCTCGCTGCGCTCCGGCCGGCTCCACCTCGATCCTGCTCGCTGCACCACACCCCCACGCGACGACTCCATCTCCGCGCACCCGTGCAGCTCCGGCCGCCCTCGCTGCGCCGCACCCCGCTCGCTGCGCCTTGGCCAGCTCCGCCATTATCTCGCCCGCTGCGTCGCGCCCGCGCCTTGATGTCTACTACACAACTTGTTCTTGTAGACTCTTGTTGGGCCTCCAAGCGCAGAGTTTTGTAGGACAGCAGCAAATTTCCCTCAAGTGGATGACCTAAGGTACATAAATCCGTGGGAGGCATAGGATGAAGATGGTCTCTCTCAAATAACCGTGCAACCAAATAATAAAAAGTCTCTTGTGTCCCCAACACACCAAATACAATGGTAAATTGTATAGGTGCACTAGTTCGGCGAAGAAATGGTTATACAAGTGTAGTAATTATAGTAGGTATTGATTTTTGTAATAGTAACAATAAAAAATAGCAAGTAACAAAAGTGAGCACAAACGGTATTGCAATGCTTGAAAACAAGGCCTAGGGTCCGTACTTTCGCTAGTGCAATCTCTCAACAATGCTAATATAATTGGATCACATAACCATCCCTCAACATTCTTATCTAGCGGAGAACATAAGAACAAATTGTTTGTAGGGTACGAAACCACCTTAAAGTTATCCTTTCAGATCGATCTATCCAAGAGTTCGTACTAAAATAACACCAAGTTATCCTTTCCGATCAATCTATCTAGAGTTCGTACTAAAATAACACCATATGATACGCATCAACCAACTCTAATGTCACCTAGTTACTCCAATGTCACCACAAGTATCCATGAGTTAATTATACGATACACATCAAACAATTTCAGATTCATAATACTCAATCCAACACAAAGAACCTCAAAGAGTGCCCCAAGATTTCTATCGGAGAACATGGTATGAAAACGTGCAATCAATCCCTATGCATAGATTACCCCAATGTCACCTCGGGAATCCGCAAGTTGAGTACCAAAACATACATCAAGTGAATCAATAGAACACCCCATTGTCACCACGGGTATCCATATGCAAGACATATATCAAGTGTTCTCAAATCCAATATTCAATCCAACATAACGATATCTCAAAGGGAAAGATTCAATTCATCACAACATGATAGCAAGGGAATAACATCATATGATCCGACTATATTAACAAAGCCCGTGATACATCAAGATCGTGACATCTCAAGAACAGGAGAGAGAGAGAGATTGAACACATAGCTACTGGTACATACCCTCAGCCCTAAGGGTGGACTACTCCCTCCTCATCATGGCCTCCGCCGGGATGATGAAGATGGCCACCGAAGATGATCTACCCTCTCCGGGAGGGTACTGGAACGCCTCCAGATTAGTTTTCCGTCGATACAGAGAGTTGCGGCGGTGGAACTTCTCATCTAGGGTTATTTCTGGGGGTTTCTAAATATATATGATTTTTGGGCATCGGTTTCACGCGAAGATGGGCCACGAGTGGACCACAAGACACCAGGGCGCGCCAGAGGGGCCTGGCGCGCCCTGGTGGGTTGTGCCCACCTCGTGGCTCTTCTGGCCCTCCAACGAAGCTTCTAGTGCCTCTTTTGTTCCAAAAAATCGTCAAAAAGTTTCGTTGCATTTGGAGAACTTTGATTTCTGCACAAAAAAACAACACCACGGTAGTTCTGCTGAAAACAGCGTCAGTCCGGGTTAGTTCTAAATAAATCATGCAAAGTGCATCAAAACCATATAAAAGTATTGTAAACATAGGTGAATATGGCATGAATACTTCATAAATTATCGATACGTTAGAGACGTATCAGCATCCCTAAGCTTAATTTCTACTCGTTCTCGAGTAGGTAAATGATAAAAGAAATAATTTATGAAGTGTGAATGCTAGCATAGTATATAAGTTTGATCATTGATAATTTCAGTCAATTTTCTAAGCATCATAACAGCAACTCTTTCCCATAAAACCCATCATGATAAAGTAGCAACCAATTCACATGTTATGGTTCAAACAATGAATTCTCTTGAAACTTAACAACCTATGTTCTTAGTCACCAAACAATTGCAATTCGACTTATTCTCAACAAAGTCTAAGTAAGAGCTCCACATACTCAATCATCATATAGTCTTCTATGATTGCTAGTACTTAAAGCATATTTTTAGAACAAATGGCATCCATCGAACACAGAGAAAGATAGGGGCTTAATGTTTCGCCTCCCAACTCATTTATCATAGAGATAATTGTCAACAATAATAAGTCATGATCAAATATATTTGACTGGCCATATGTGCCTAGATCTTCCCCCACCACATGATGCTTGCCAACTAGAGAATAATTGAGGTTGAAATGAGAATGCATACTATTGACTCTTGCATAAAAGTAAATACTGAAAGGTAAAAGATAAGCCCTTCGCAGAGGGAAGCAGAGGTTGTCATGCGCTTTTTGGTTTTGTATGCACAATCCCTTAATGCAAAAGAACGTCACGTTATATTGCCCCTTATGATAGCAACCTTTATTATGCAGTCTGTCGCTTTTATTACTTTGCCATCACTAGTTCGTACAACGCTCAATTTTCTCTTA
The DNA here is from genome assembly GCA_039707655.1 of Elymus sibiricus. NCBI lineage: Eukaryota > Viridiplantae > Streptophyta > Magnoliopsida > Poales > Poaceae > Elymus > Elymus sibiricus. Next base: position 443,921,447 of record CM077671.1, read on the forward strand.
CACTAAATGATCAAACACATTTAGAAACAATTTTTATTGCCTTTTTGCACCGATGACAACTTACTTGAAGGATCTTATTCAATCCATAGGTAGGTATGGTGGACACTCATGGCAAGAAACTGGGTTTAAGGGTTTTTGGATGCACAAGTAGTATCTCTACTTAGTACGAATTTTTGGCTAGCAAAAGATCCTAAGAAAACACCACATCTTGGAGGATCCATAACAATATAACTTCTATGCAAATATAAACAACCATAACTCATTACGTTGTCTTCCTTGTCCAACTTCAACTAATTTGCTCAAGTTTGATAATAATTAATGGGTATTCACAATCATAGAAGATGTCCAAGATAATATATTTGTATGTGAAAGTTCTCTTCCTTATACTAATCATTCACGAATTGCTTGTATGACCAATATTGTGATTGTCAAGCTTCAAGAGATTTCACTTTCTAAACCAAATGTGAAGCTACTACTAGCCATGATATGAACATATAATTTCAAATTCATGGTATTCAATTCATTCAACAATTTACTCATAGGATATAAGTGAAGCACAAGAGTAAATGACAAGCTAGTCCAAAAAGATATAAGTGAAGATCAAGCGAGTAGTTAAGTAAATGGGTATCCATTTGAGAACTCTCTCTCATCTAAAAACTTCCATATCTAAGTATTTTATTAAAACAGCAAGCAAAACAAAATAAAATGACATTCCAAGAATATCACACATCATGTGAAGAAGCAAAAACTTAGGCTCAACCGCTACTAAGCGATAATTGTTGATGAAGAAAGGTGGGATGCCTACTGGGGCATCCCCAAGCTTAGATGCTTGCGACTTCTTGAAATATTATCTTGGGATGCATTGGGCATCCCCAATCTTGAGCTTTTGTGTCTCCTTAATTCCTTTTATATCACGGTTTCCCTAAATCTTAAAAACTTCATCCACAAAAACTCGAAAAGAACTCGTGAGATAGGTTAGTACACATAATAATAAATCAACACTTCATGTACTGCCAAGACAAGTTGCACAATAATAATCAAACATCATATACTGTTCACTATCATTTCCACAATTTATATCTACCAATATAGGCTATGGAAACTATAGAATAAGTAGATAACAAAACTATGACAACAATCTGTCCAAACAGAATAGTCTGTAGAAATCTATTAAACCAGTGTACTTCTGTAACTCAAAAAATTATGAAAATTTAGGAAGCGCTAAAGAATTTATATGACAATACTGTGTAAAAATTTCAGAAACTTTCCACGTTCCAGTAAAATATGAAAATTCAAACACTACAGCAAAAGTTTCTGTTTTTACACAGCACACATCAAACATGCAATTCAAACATCCTAAAGGAAATTCTTGGAACTTTTTATTGAAAAACAAGATTGTAAATAACACCTAACAGAAAATAACAAAATATAATGATGATCCAAGCAAAGCACATATTATGTGACGAATAAAAATATAGCTCTAAGTAAGATATACCGATAATGTTGAAGGCGAAAGAGGGGATGCCTTCCGGGGCATCCCCAAGCTTAGGCGCTTGAGTATTCCTTGGATATTACCTTGGGTTGCCTTGGGCATCCCCAAGCTTAGGGTCTTACCACTCCTTATTCTTCTTATATCGGTGTCTCACCCAAAACTTGAAAACTTCAATCACACAAAACTTAACGGAACTTCGTGAGATGGGTTAGTATAATAAATAAGTATCATTCACTTAGGTACTGTCAAGACAAGATTTATAATTGTTCTCACATAATACCTACTGTATTATAACATTCACATACTTTATATCACTGAATATAAGCTATGGGAACACTAAAACAAGCAAACTATGCATGCAAAACAGAATCTGTCAAAAACAGAACAGTCTGTGAAGATCTATAGTATAACCATACTTCCATGTCTCTAAAAATTCTGAAAAATTAGGAAAACCTTAAGAATTTGTATATGAACACTGTGTAAACATTTCAGATCATTATCATGATCCATTAAAAAATTAAAATTCCTGTACTGGAGTCAAAAGTTTCTGTTTTGGTTCAGCATCAATTCTACTCATCTTGTGAGTCATCCCAAAGGCTTTACTTGGCACTTTATTGAAATAAAAGACACAAAACATGATTAGGACTGTATATTAATTATGTGAACACACAAAAACAGAAAGTAAAATTGTTGGGTTGTCTCCCAACAAGCGCTTTTCTTTAATGCCTTTTAGCTAGGCATGATGATTTCAACGATGCTCACACAATAATAGTAATTGAAACATGCAAGAGAGCATCATGAATCTCATGACAAGTGACGATGTCCTGGACTAGGGGGTACTCACCACGTCGTCTCCCAACCAGTGGGTCGGGCCGAGGACCCCCAGGGCGGTTCATTAATGGGCCAGTTCGGACAGCCCATGATGCATACGAGGAAGATTCCACAAGACTTGGTGATCAAGACAAGGACTCCTCTCCACCGACGTAGCCTACTAGGACTCTTGTTATCCTATGCCTCTGGTGTGTTATATAAGCCGAGGCCAGGCTAGTCATGAGAAACAATGAGATCATCATAGATCATATCATCATACGAGCATAGCTCTTAGGGTTTAGACCACTACATACGATCTCGTGGTAGATCAACTCTATACTCGATACACCATCATCAATATAAACAAAGCATGACGTAGGGTTTTACCTCCATAGGAGGGCCCGAACCTGGGTAAATACCGTCTCCCTTGTCTCCTGTTACCCATCGATCCAAGACCCACAGCTCGGGACCCCCTACAGAGATCCGCCGGTTTTGACACCGACATTGGTGCTTTCATTGAGAGTTCCGATGTGGGATCGCTAGAAGGATCGATGGCTCGTCTGCATATTGCAGTTTTTTATAGATAGCGAATTTGTGTTCGTCGTCCCCGTTTCCTCGAGCGTCGTTTTGACAATTGCTTCGGTGGAATTGAGCGGAATTGTATCTACAACAAGCCTGCAAAATTTCGTCGCGTTCCGATGGAGGAATCTCCGGCAATCTCCAATATACCGGAGCCCTATCGAATCTGGAAGGGAATCTGGATGAGTTTAGGATGGGGTGTCCAGTATCTAGCTCGGATATCCGTTGGAAAATCCCACCGTTCATAGGCTGAGGAATTCCTATACCGATCACCCCTCAAAATTTCAGCTCGATCCGACCGTCCAGACTCCGGGAAACGTCCGATGAGTACAACGATTTTTGGATCTATTTTCTGCGCGAGAACTAATCCGACCCGAGTTCATCTTTTTCATGAACGGGTTGTGAGGTGTCCTTTTTGAAGGAAATTTTCTCATCACCTCGGTCAACCGACCAAGAGTTCGGCATCGCGAGGGCCGAATAATCATCAAGAGAACCTCGTCATCCGCGGGTTGTACGGGTCGGGCGCTCCGTTGCTTCATCAAGCCAGCATTGACCTCGTCACAAATTCCAACCTGCGTCGGCATCGCCGCGCCATTACCTTTTCAAGCTGACGTCCACCACGCCGACCTGCTTTTACACGTCGGCTGGTATGGGGCTCTAGCGTCACCTTACCGATCTGCTCCGTCACCTCGGCTATACCGGGGGCTTCGTCATCTTCTCATCAACCCGCTCCGGGGACTTCGGCGTCACCAGCCGACCAGCTTCAACACCTCGGCTGGCATGAGAATTCGGCGTCACCAGCCGACCAGCTTCAACACCTCGCCTGGCATGGGAATTCGGCATCACCAGCCAACCAGCTTCGACACCTCGGCTGGACCGAGACTTCGGCGTCACCAGTCAACCTGCTTCGACACCTCGGCTGGCATGAGACTTCGGTGTCACCAGCCGACCTGCTCCGTCACCTCGGCTAGACCGGGGGCTTTGGCATCTCTTCATCAACCTGCTCTAGGGACTTCGGTGTCACCAGCCGACCAGCTTTGCCATGTTAGCTGGACCAGGGACTTCGCCTCTCCACATCGACCGTGCAGCGTTGCCACTTCGTCAAGCCGAACTCTTCGCTCAGGCACCTCGGCGGCCAGGCCATATTCCTTTAATTATTTGCTTCACTTAAATTAACTAAGTAGAAGGATTTTTTTAAAATATATTATTATCTTTCTTTGTTATTACTTTTGGCTTGCACTATTTTATGAGTGCAGGAAATCGACTTCGACTGCCGTCACACGGTCACCCCGGCGTCATCTTGCCGACCTACTCCACCACCTTGGCTGGACCAGGCGCTTCGCCTCGCCACATCGGCCGAGCCGTGACACTACTTCGGAGTGCCGAACTCCTCGTTCGGTCACCTCGGGACGGGCTTGGGGGCTGGGACCTTGGTCATGCCGAAGACTACACACCGGATCTGTCAAAGTTCGATGGGCATCCTCGTCCCGCCACAAGCTCGGATTGCGTCATTGACACCGAGCACATTAACCAGCTAAGTCGCTTTCATGCTCAAAAACTTTCAGTTTTAAATTTTGTTCGGTTCGACCAAGCATTATACTTTTTTGACAAAAAGTTGTTTGCGAAAAACTTTCTTTGTTACAAACAAATTCAAATACCCCGTTTACTTGGGGGCTTCCTTTATGAAGCCATTCCTCTTGCATATGATTATTAATGTATCGCACCCTTCCTTGTTCGTGTTTACGCCAATATATGCATCATGTTGACTTAAGTGTTCCGCAAAGCTGGGTTGCCTTGCTCCTGTGCTTACCCCTACGTTCTCGATTGTTCGGCTAGGGAGTAAAGGGAGCACCTCTGCGATTGTTACGATCGGGTCATCCGAACTCGTACCTCAGACGGGTGAAGCTGAAAGCTAGCGCTCTTACTGTTTTCAACTATGGTCGGCCACGACGGAAGACAAGCATACATAAATCTATTGCAGACCCCTCATGGTAATCATGAGAACCCATAAAAAGGAACCGTTGGCGGAACTATTTTCTTTGAAGATGCTTCTTACGATAAATAGTAATATAGCATAAGTTCCCTAAGCGTGCTTTGTCTGTTATAGCCTAATGGCCTGATTGCCTGGTTATTCGAAACACCTCCGATATCCTCGGATGGCGTAGTAGATAACACTTTTTGGCCCTTGGCCGAAGAGGGAGAAGCCGACGGTCGGTTAAGACGCGTTTAAAGTTCGGGCGAACACATATATGATATAAGTACTTCGGTACATACAATCATTATACATAAAATTCTTTTACCCAAGTCACTTGGGCGCTCTTAAATTTGTATGAGCTGTTTTATAATAAATGTCTTTTCTTCTTGATCGTTGCAAAGTCTTTTTCTACTACTCCTTTTTCCGACGCTAGTGTGTGGTCAATAGCCGGATAGCCTGGTTTCTTTCTAAAGCCGCTCGAGTTTAGTTCGCTAAACAGGTCTCGGAGAAACACTCCGCCTTCGGGATATGGAGGTTGAAGCCAAAGGCTGGCCCGCTTGGAGGCCGGAGATCGGATGTATCATGTCAAAGCACGACCGAAGCACATATTAATTTTCAGACCAGTTTCGGATTGGCACAATTTTCTTTTATCTAAACATAAAGTTTTTTGCATAAATTTTGTTTTTTCCAAGCATAACTCTCGCAGTACACTTTTAAAGAATCGGTAATATCAACGGGGGGCTGCGACTAGAGCCGAACCCACCAAAAGCCAAGGCACTCCGAGGAGTCCTCGGCGAAATGTTCTCGGATTTTGCTTTATATGCACCAGTTTCGAATTGTGTCTTCGGTCAATAGTTGGGTTGCCCGGCTCCTGTGCTTGCCTCCTACGTTCCGCTTTGTCCGGCTAGGAGTGCAAAGGGAGAACCCCTGCGATTGCACTTCCGAGTTAACTGGCCAAGTACCTCAGTGGAGAAAGCCGAAAACTGACTGTCACAATAAGCATAAACTGGTCGGCGATCCGATGACCGTATTAAATAACGGGCCTTTCATAAAATTGGCCGGAGTGTTAACGGCTTGACCTCGGCTGACGCCGAACACTAACCGGGGGCTAGTAACTGGCTTCCCAAACTTTAAGCTCCCATGACCAAGTGAAAGTTATAAAGCCTAGATATCTGATTGCTTCATTTCCGCTAACACAACCGCCTCCGGGCACCGATACGTCGGCTAAGGGTTGTCTTGTTACTGCAGAAACACCCTGCGTAGCATCTACAAAGGGGTAGAAGCCAACGATGGGCCACTCTCAAATGATAAACGGTCACAAAGGAGGCAAAATAGCATATAGCATAAAAGCATTTGTATTCAATATACGAGTGCTGCCTTCCGTAATCATAGATATGCATCAATTTGACTTCAGATTTTGGCCAAGCTGGGTTGCCTGGCTCCTGTGCTTACCCCCTACGTTCTCGATTGTTTGGCTAGGGGGTAAAGGGAGCACCTCTGTGATTGTTACTTCCGGGTCATCCGGGTTAGTACCTGAGACTGCGTGAAGCCAAAAGCTAGTCATCTTAAGAATATAATTGGTCGGCAACGACGGAAGTGAAAATTTTGGTTCATAAGACCACAAAGTTCGGGATCATACGCCGAACTAAATCCTCAATATTTTCCTCCCACATTGATCGGAGTTGAGGTTTCACGATCATGGTCAACATGATATCCTGGGAAAAGGAACTTATAAATGAACTATTTTTCCCAGAAGATGTTTCTTACGTTAAGTAGTAATATAACATATCTCTCCGCGTACCTTTGTTTGTAAAACCGCATGGCCGGATTGCCTTGTTTGCCGTAAATCTTTGCCCTTATAAAGGCTTTATAAAGTAGGACAAACACTCCTCGGCTGCTAGCCAAGGAGGTTGAAGCCGATGGTCGGTCAACAAAGTCTAGTACAATGCGGATGTGAGCATTAATGATGTAAAGTACTTGGATACGTAGAATCATTATACATTAATTGTGTCAAACGTAACAAAGTTTGTGTCAAACGAATATCGATCCTTAATTCGACCACCCGTGCCCAAATCAAGGCTCGGGGGCTACTGCATTGCATATTCAATGCAGCAAATTCAAAGTGCAATACGGTTTCTGATGAGATTCGATCCTTAGGTTGGTCGGCCGCACCCAACCCGAGTCTCGGAAACTACTGCATACAGCGTTTACATCCCTAACGAATGCCGCCGAGCAAGAACTTGATCCTCAGGCCGATTTTGCAAATCGACCTAAGTCTCAGGGGCTACTGGGATTAGTGGTTTTATTTTGATTATTATTTTTTCCTTCAGGGGCATCTCAGGTTTTAGACCGACACGCACCTTGAAGGCTACTGGCTATATATCTCGGCAGAGAATAAATTGCACCAATCGAAAATATCCACAAAAAATCAGCCCGCGGTCGGGGTGGTGCACCACCTCAGAAGCAGTCCGGCATAAAGCTTGGGCGCAAGTGGCTGGCTCCATAGAGGGCATTTCCGGCATTAAGCTCGGTTTAATTCATTCAATCTTTTAAAGACCAAGGTAGTTTATGACACCTCGGACGCTGATCATCGTTGGAGCTCGGATGCGGTCCGACGTTGGAGCTCGGAAGCATTCCGGCATAAAACTCAAGATCGGAGACACCTCGGAAGCAGTCCGGCATAAAGCTCGAATGCGAAAGGCTGGCTCCGTAAAAGACTATCCCGATATTTAAGCTCGGATGAACTACTTCAAATATTCAGAGACCGAGGTATCCTATGACACCTCGGATGCCGACCAGCGTTGGAGCTCGGGCTCAGAAAGACACCTCGGATACAGTTCGGCGTTGGAGCTCGGACGCAAGAGGATACCGCCACACGGGAAACACTTCAGACCCGAGTTGTGGCGTAAAAATAATGAGGCATTAATACATGCCGATAACTTAAAGGGGCTCCTCGGATGCCCGACTTGTGAAGTCTTCGGATTCACCTTGGTGATCCTCAAGATCAGTGATGGGAAGATTTATTGAACCAGTTTTCAAGACCGACGGCCGAAGACGAAGAACTGCTCGGAAGAACCAAGAAGCGTCCCTAACTTGAAGACCGGTTCAGGGGGCTACTGACGGTGTCCTGGACTAGGGGGTACTCACCACGTCGTCTCCCGACCAGTGGGTCGGGCCGAGGACCCCCAGGGCGGTTCATTAATGGGCCAGTTCGGACAGCCCATGATGCATACGAGGAAGATTCCACAAGACTTGGTGATCAAGACAAGGACTCCTCTCCACCAACGTAGCCGACTAGGACTCTTGTTATCCTAGGCCTCTGGTGTGTTATATAAGCCGAGGCCAGGCTAGTCATGAGAAACAATGAGATCATCATAGATCATATCATCATACGAGCATAGCTCTTAGGGTTTAGACCACTACATACGATCTCGTGGTAGATCAACTCTGTACTCGATACACCATCATCAATATAAACAAAGCAGGACGTAGGGTTTTACCTCCATAGGAGGGCCCGAACCTGGGTAAACACCGTCTCCCTTGTCTCATGTTACCCATCGATCCAAGACCCACAGCTCGGAACCCCCTACCCGAGATCCGCCGGTTTTGACACCGACAACAAGCACATTTAAGTCTAACCCACTTCCTATGCATAGGGATTTTGTGAGCAAACAATTTATGGGAGCAAGAATGAACTATCATAGGAAGGCAAAACAAGCATAACTTCAAAACTTTGAACACATAGGGAGGAAACTTGATATTATTGCAATTCCTACAAGCATATGTTCCTCCCTCATAATAAATTTCAGTAGCATCATGAAGGAATTAAACAATATAACTATCACATAAATCATTCTTTTCATGATCTACAAGCATAGAAAATTTATTACTCTCCACATAAGCATATTTCTTCTCATTCATGGTAGTGGGAGCAAACTCAACAAAATAACTATCATGAGATACTTGATTGACATAACCACATTCAATATTAAAATCATGATGGAAAGTTTCATGGTTACTATCACTCTTTATAGCATACATGTCATCATCATAATCATTATAGATAGGAGGCATGCCATCACCATAATAAATTTGCTCATCAAAACTTGGGGGACTAAAAATATCATCTTCATCAAACATAGCACCCCCAAGCTTGGGGCTTTGCATATCATTAGCATCATGGATATTCAGAGAATTAATACTAGCAACATTGCAATCATGCTCATCATTCAAGGAATTCTCATTAAGTATTTTCATAAATTCTTCCTCTACCAATTGAGCACAATTTTCTGAATCCTTATTTTCACGAAAGACATTATAAAGACGATACAAATGATGCAACATAAACTCCATTTTTTTGTAGTTTTCTTTTATAAAACCAAAGTAGTGAAAAACAAGAAACTAAAAGATTTAATTGCAAGATCTAAAGATATACCTTCAAGCACTCACCTCCCTAGCAACGGCGCCAGAAAAGAGCTTGATGTCTACTACACAACTTGTTCTTGTAGACTCGTGTTAAGCCTCCAAGCGTAGAGTTTTGTAGGACAATAGCAAATTTCCCTCAAGTGGATGACCTAAGGTTTATAATCCATGGGAGGCATAGGATGAAGATGGTCTCTCTCAAACAACCCTGCAACCAAATAATAAAAAGTCTCTTGTGTCCCCAACACACCAAATACAATGGTAAATTGTACAGGTGCACTAGTTCGGCGAAGAGATGGTGATACAAGTGTAGTAATGATAGTAAGTATTGATTTTTGTAATAGTAACAATAAAAAACAGCAAGGTAGCAAGTAACAAAAGTGAGCACAAACGGTATTGCAATGCTTGAAAACAAGACCTAGGGTCCGTACTTTCGCTAGTGCAATCTCTCAACAATGCTAATATAATTGGATCACATAACCATCCCTCAACGTTCTTATCTAGCGGAGAACATAAGAAGAAATAGTTTGTAGGGTACGAAACCACCTTAAATTTATCCTTTCCGATCGATCTATCCAAGATTTCGTACTAAAATAACACCAAGTTATCCTTTCTGATCAATCTATCTAGAGTTCATACTAAAATAACACCATATGATATGCATCAACCAACTCTATGTCACCTAGATACTCCAATGTCACCACAAGTGTCCATGAGTTAATTATACGATACGCATCAAACAATTTCAGATTCATAATACTCAATCCAACACAAAGAACCTCAAAGAGTGCCCGAAGATTTCTATGGGAGAACATGGTATGAAAATGTGCAATCAACCCCTATGCATAGATTACCCCAATGTCACCTCGGGAATCCGCAAGTTGAGTACCAAAACATACATCAAGTGAATCAATAGAACACCCCATTGTCACCACGGGTATCCATATGCAAGACATATGTCAAGTGTTCTCAAATCTAATATTCAATCCAACATAACGATATCTCAAAGGGAAAGATTCAATTCATCACAACATGATAGCAAGGGAATAACATCATATGATCCGACTATATTAACAAAGCCCGTGATACATCAAGATCGTTACATCTCAAGAACACGAGAGAGAGAGATTGAACACGTAGCTACTAGTACATACCCTCAGCCCCGAGGGTGGACTACTCCCTCCTCGTCATGGCCTCCGCCGGGATGATGAAGATGGCCACCGGAGATGATCTACCCTCTCCGGCAGGGTACTGGAACGCCCCCAGATTGGTTTTTCGTCAATACAGAGAGTTGCGGCGGTGGAACTTCTCATCTAGGGTTATTTCTGGGGGTTTCTGAATATATAGGATTTTTGGGCGTCGGTTGCATGCGAAGATGGGCCACGAGTGGACCACAAGACACCAGGGCGCGTCGGAGGGGCCTGGCGCGCCCTGGTGGGTTGTGCCCACCTCGTGGCTCTTCTGGCCCTCCAACGAAGCTTCTAGTGCCTCTTTTGTTCCAAAAAAGATCGTCAAAAAGTTTCGTTGGATTTGGAGAACTTTGATTTCCGCACACACAAAAAACACCACGATAGTTCTGCTGAAAACAGCGTCAGTCCGGGTTTGTTCTAAATAAATCATGCAAAGTGCATCAAAACCATATAAAAGTATTGTAAACATAGGTGAATATGGCATGAACTTCATAAATTATCGATACGTTGGAGACGTATCACGCCCCCCTGCGCGCCGGCCCCACCTCCACGCGCCCGTATCGCCCATCGTCCTATCGCCTCGATCGGCCGCGTGCTCCTCCCCGCCTGCCGGCCTCGGCTGCGCCGCCTCTGCGCCCGGCCTCCGCACGCTCTCCGGCAGGCTCCCGTACTCCCTCGCCGCGCGGCTCCACCGGCCCTGCTCCCCCCCGAAAAAGAGAGAGAAGAGGTCCGACTGCTAAAAAAGAGAGGCCCGGTTAAAAAAAAGAAGAAGAATAAGAAACACATGGGTGCTGTTACTGCATTAGATGTACATCTAGGCGGTTGTCTGGCTACGTCCAGCATTATCTAATACCATTGTCCGCATTCATCTGACACAAATACCAGGTGGTGTTTCCCCTATCTATTTTTCTCGTACATATTAATTTATCCGTGAACAATTACTCTGGCCTACAATATATTTTACGCAGGACAATTATTTATTACAAAAATGGCATTATACGGAGCTCATGACAATGCCATCATGTGACAGTATTTGTCCATGCCACACTGCTTGACGGATACACGCGCAAGCCACCGCCCCCGCGGTCCGGTCTACATCAACATGCCGGGGTCGCGACCGCCCGTACGAGCCGCCCAACGGACGCGCGTAACCGGCCCCACCGCGGTCAGGTCTACATTAACACGCCGGGGCTGCACTTTCTCGCTTGAGCCGCCCTACGGACGCACCTAGGTAGCCGCCCCGTGGCCCGGTATCCTCCAACAACAGTGGAGCAAAGGAAAAAGTGACATTTGGAATCATGTCTTACACAACATTGCCAAAGTCCGCGCCAGCCTCCACTCGCGTCGGGTTGCCCAATGGATAGGCGCATTGGCCTGCCATCCCCACGGTCCGGTCTGCTCCACTACATTAAAAGAAATAGGAGACCCGTGAGCCGACCATGGAGGAAACATCCCTGGAGAAGCTACAATTTGAGCCGGCGATTCAAAAGCCAGCAAAAAAAATGATGTCCTTAGAGGAGCCAGGAGAGCCGGACCAAGAGAGAATAGCAACAAATGGGCCCAGAGCCGTATGAACTCAATTTGGGCAAAAATGGCTTTGTTAAAGGCAATGTTGAGGATATCGCTTATCGTTAGCATCTCGGTCAGTTGGGGATAAGAGATTAATTGGAAATCGACCTATTAATCGATTTTATCGGTCGATTGTTAATCGGCCATTATTTGCAAATCCCAGGTTCCCAACACTGAAATATGCTATATTCAACACCAAAAAATATTGGATAGAAGTGTTACCTTAATTCCTAGCCCTTGAATCCTCGTATAATGATAAAAAATAGGCCAATAGTACATATTGCGTAACAAGGCCGACAAAAACACAAATAAACATAGTTTTGTAAACCTAGTGCTAGGAACAAGCCTAATTTATCGGTAGCTTCCCGATAAATCTCTTGTCAGAGTAATAAATCGATCCAAAAGATAAACGATCAAGATAAGGCATAATCTTATCGGTCACCCCATGAGTAGTGATAAATCGGACGATAAATCGCTGAATCGGAAGATTTTTTGAACAGTGGTTAAAGGAGATATGCCGAGGACATACGATGAGCACCGAGAAGATCATCAACTCGCCGACCTCTGGCTTCAATAAATTTCATCTTTCAGCTGTCAACTCTATGACGGCTTATGCCATAGCCAAGTATGTAGACTCTCAAGCCGCCTCCTTGAGTCGACTTAAGACTCAGGGGCTACACAGACATGACTCAGCAGATTTGACTGATTTCAACAAATACAAGAACCCCAGGTCATTGCAGGGAAGGCAAACCGCTCCCAGGGGCTGCTGCCTTATTGGCGGAAAAAAAATTAAAGGATGGCAAATAGGACTAGCTACCACGATGCGCGGTTCAAACATAGGTGCCCTACCTTATTGGAGAAAAAGTAAAGGTCACCAAAGAGGACTAGCTGCCATGATGCGCAGTTCAAACATGGGTGCCCTGCTTCACTGGCGAAAAATTAAAGGTTGCCAAAGAGGACTAGACGCCATGCTGCGCTATTCAAACATAAGTCACTTGGGGGCTCCCGAATCAACGAGCTAGCCATTAATAATTTCCCTCTTGACCCGGCTAAATGCCACTATCAAACTTGGTTAGACCTGCCTGTTTGCAAGATGCTACTCTGAACAAAGTGACCCGTTGTACTCTTGATAAGTCAATCCATATGGACCCTGAACTTTTCAAGGTTAAAACACCGGTTTAAGTCACGTGAGAACCGGCTTACAGAGAGCGAGGATAAACCATGGGCTATCATGCTAGCTTCACTGAAGCAAGACTCGAGCCTCGAAAGCCGATCTTTATATCATGCCTTGAAAACTGGCATTTTTATACCCTGTTATCATATACATACATCATCCTGCATTGCATCATTGCATAATGCATCATATATACATATACATATACATATTTGTTTATGTTGCTGAAAGCCGGTCTTCAAACTGGGTTACATTGTAATTTCTGCAGGAACAAATAAATCTTTGATATCCAAAATGGCCGGATCTTCATCATGGTTTATCATAACCAGTATTAAATGATTGGGGTTTTCAAGCCAGCTCGGAAGAAATGGTTATTCTCGAAGAGCCGGCCTATCACATATTGCTGAGCTGGTCTATTACATATTGCTAAGCTGGTCTATCACATATTGCTGAGCCAGCCCTTGGGGGCTACATCATTTTAATTGACCGGCTCTTGGATTTTTTTCAACTTGTGCTTTGTAGTAAACTACAACAGTTATGCATTTCTCAAACATATATTTGCCGGGTTGCACCGCAACCACGAGCAGGGATTTCATTTCAAGCACAAAGGCATTATTCCAGGATATTCGTACAAACGATAAATTATATGGTTGCATTACAACCACGGTCAAGGATTCATTCAAGTCAGATTAATATCAGTTCAAGAGAACTTCAGAAGTGCATTATGATGGGTTATATTATTCTCACACAGTCCCAAGTCGCCGCAGGCATATGACCCGACACTTGGGGGCTACACTACTAAGTTCAAGATCTACAATTTTTCTAAAAAGTCCCAAGTCGCCGCAGGCATGCGACCCGGTACTTGGGGGCTACATCATTCAGTTGTTCAAACAAGATCATAAGGTCCAAATTGAAGACCCGACCCATCACATACTGATGAGCCGACCCTTGGGGGCTACACACGTGAAATGCAAGACATTCAGTTTATAACTGGCGACTCAAATGACAACCCGGATTTCTCGAACATATCTATCTACAACATTCAAAACTAAGTTCAAGTCCCAGGTTGCTGTAGGTAAAACAACCCGGCCCTTGGGGGCTACACTGGCTGAAGTTTTATAAGTATAAGATAATTACAAGTCCCAGGCTGCTGCAGGCAAGACAACCCGACACTTAGGGGCTACACAGTCAAAGATATTATTTTGCAAAGCACCAAGTCATCATGAACTGATAAACTCGGAGCTTGGAGGCTACAAGTAATATGGATATAAAAAAAGAGAACACCTTCAAGCTGTCAATTTTGAGTGAGCTGGGTCTCATTTCTTGGTGGAGGTTTGCAAATATCATCTTCTCCAAGTTATTCATAGAAAGGCTTAGAAGCCGACTCAACATCAGATATATTTTTTATTCCCAATATTTTTATCTAGCCGAACCATTGGAAGTCTGTCGGCGTACGACATCTATGGGATCGCGTGGATCCCTTTTATGGTTCGGCAGGGAGAAAGGCGTGCACAAAGAACAGATCCAACGATCAACGCGAGGGATTTTTACCCAGGTTCGGGCCGCTGAGAAGCGTAAAACCCTACTCCTGCTTTAGTTGTATTGGATGTGTTTGAACTCTAGCCCCAGGAGCGCTTGCGATGAGCAGTACGTTCGAGCAGCAGCTACGCATGCCGAATGGGCCAGAAGGTCCTCCTCTTTTCTCTGGGATCCGTCCCCCCCTTGTAGCTACGCCTTGGGCCTCCTTTTATATGTCGAAGGGGTCACCAACAGTGGCGCACAGTACATACAAGAGGTGTAGAGTTGCTACAGCGTTTCATGATGATCACTGACGTCTTAGGACAAACGCATTAAATGCTCCGTCTAGGTGTCCCTTACTTTCTTGAGGATGGAAAAAGGGCCCGTCCCATCAGCACCGCTTAACCCCATCCGCCGCTAATGCCATGACACGCATCCAGGAGGACAAACCCCGTCTGACAGGCTGGTCGCTGCACTAGAGTGGTGGCAGGGTGGCGGGATCTTGCCGGGTGCGAATCTTGTCGGGTCTTTGCTAGCCATCCCGGCAAGCATCTTGCCGGGATTCCAGCCTTCGGTCTTCTGTCTTCTGATTACTGACTTGAATGCCTTCTTGATAGTCTTGTGCTTGTTCCCAGTTATCCCCCGGGAAACATCTTGTCGGGAGTTCAACATCGGGTCTTCTCGGTGACCTGCCTGGAGGTCTCCTCCTAGGAAGGCTCGCTTCCCGGAACTTCTATCCTGATCTTGCCGGCCTTTGAGCTTGCCGGTGATGCGTAGGCCCGTTCCCGGCAAGCAATCCTTGCCAGAAACCTGGGTCCTAGATGTGTCCCATAAGTGGATTTCTTCTCTGCCATGCCCTTCCCGCCTGGAGGCTGCAACTTGCCGGTGCGTGTTCAAGGGTAATGAACACCCCCTGTTCACTACACCGACAGGAGCCCCCGGGCCTGGGCCGGACAAGCGTGCACAGTGTTTGTCTGGGCTAGGCCCAAAAACATGCACCGGTACACGTGCGGCGAGAAGTAACCGTCACTCATGACTTTTTAACTGCACGCTGATGATGATGCAAGAGAGCTTGAGGTTTGCCAGGCCTTGGGCTTGCCGGCAGCGTGGGCAGACAGAGTAGGACGGCAGCAGGAGTCGTGTGCCCGAAAGGGAGTGCCACACCGTGCGACGAAGAGCCAACCCCCGAGCCTTCCCTATAAAGGGTACTGCGGGTGCGGTGCTCGATTCATACAGTCATCCCTAATGTCGCCGCCTTCTACTGCGAATGCCTCACTGCCGTCTTGCCGGCCTCCAGCACGGCGCCCTTGGCTTTCTCGGCTGCCGTGTGCCGCCGAGAATAAAGCAACCGCCGAGACTGAAGTACTTTTTGCATACCTGTTGCTGCAATGGCGCATGTAAAGAAATAATTAATCTTATTCAGGTCAATCTTTATGTATGCAAGACATGTTTCTTTATGCTAAATGAATGTTTGCTTCCCTCTTGATTAATTCCGTCCTTGCATATATCTTATATCCTACGCTGTTTGGAAACCTTGCCGGTGCGCACGTTTGCCGTGAGCGCTTTGAGGAACAGGTCCCTAGCAGCCTGCTGGAAACGCCGCCGCCGGCAGGACGACTTGCCGGGTCAGAACGCGGCTGCTAAGCCTGCCGAGCGGACTCGAGGCGAAACTAGAGCGCGGGCTCACCACGACAAGGTTCCTTCGCGTGCAGATTAATGTACAAGGACGAAAAATCAATCAAGACGACTCATGCTTGCCGGAAAGCTTTCCGGTGTGCACGCTCCAGTCGGCAGCGCTTGGAGGAATGGGTCCTTAGCGGCTTGCCGGGAACGCCGCCTCCCGAAAAGGTTTACCTTCCCGGTGTCTGTGCAACCGCCTAAGTTGTCGAGCGGACTCAAGACAACTAGGGGCGCTATTGGCCCCGGGAAGGCTCCTTCGCGTGTAGGTGTAAGGAGCAAGTGAGGACAGCAAAAGAAATGCAATTGTCACAAGTTTTTGTAACTTAGCTTTTCCTGCTGTTCATCTCGCATAGCGAGGCTGCGCTCGTGGTGATGACCGGCAGCTCTCTAGAAGGTTACTCTCTAGGGCGCGGCCAGCCCCCGAGCCCGCCTTCCATGCATATTCCTGCAACACTGATTGGACATGTAATGCCACGACAACGTTTTAGCACAACAAATTAATTAGCTTCTGGTTTATGATTAATTTGTTGTAATCTCGACTTCTGTCGAATGTTCCCTTGCTTGCCGGAACACTTTCCGGTGCGCACGATCCAGTCAGCAGCACTTTGAGGAACAGGTCCTTAGCGGCTTGCCGGGAACGCCGCCTCCCGAAAGGGTTTACCTTCCTAGCTTTAGTGCAGTTGCTCACATCGCCGAGCGGACTCGAGGCGACTAGGAGCGCAACTAGCCCCGGGGAGGCTCCTCAGCATACGGGTTTACGCAGAAATCCGAAAATAAAACTGATCGAGCCTTTTCCTTGAACAATTGCATTTTTGTACAATGAATCCCTACGCTTGCTGGAATACTCCCCGAATGCGCACGTTCTGGTCGATGGCGCTTAGGATCGGGTCCTGTCTAGCAGCCTATCGAGAACGCCGCCTCTTCAGGAGCTTAACGCTCTAGAGACAACCGCACCTGCATCTGTGTTGTTGGGCGGACCCAGAACAACCAGGAGTGCAGAGTGTTTCAAGAGCGCTCCCTCGCGCACAGGTTGTACAAAACTATCATCAAGGATAAGGCCACACAACAAAAAGCAATCAAAGTTTTAGGACTTAGCTTTCTGTAAGTAGAGCGAAGTCGCCATGGACGATGAAGCTGATGCGCTGACCGCTAGATCAGGTTCGCGCAACCTTTCCCCCTACCTGGTGCGCCAAAGATGTCGGCGTACGACACCTATGCGATCGCGTGGATCCCTTTTATGGTTTGGCAGGGAGAAAGGCGTGCACAAATAGCAGATCCAACGATCAACACGACGGATTTTTACCCAGGTTCGGGCCGCTGAGAAGCGTAAAACCCTACTCCTGCTTTAGTTGTATTGGATGTGTTTGAACTCTAGCCCCAGGAGCGCTTGCGATGAACAGTACGTTCGAGCAGCAGCTACGCATGCCGAATGGGCCAGAAGGTCCTCCTCTTTTCTCTGGGATCCGTCCCCCCCTTGTAGCTACGCCTTGGGCCTCCTTTTATATGTCGAAGGGGTCACCAACAGTGGCGCAGAGTACATACAAGAGGTGTAAAGTTGCTACAGCGTTTCATGATGATCACTGACGTCTTAGGACAAACGCATTAAATGCTCCGTCTAGGTGTCCCTTACTTTCTTGGGGACGGAAAAAGGGCCCGTCCCATCAGCACCGCTTAACCCCATCCACCGCTAATGCCATGATACGCTTCCAGGAGGACAAACCCCGTCTGACAGGCTGGTCGCTGCACTGGAGCGGTGGCAGGGTGGCGGGATCTTGCCGGGTGCGAATCTTGCCGGGTCTTCGCTAGCCATCCCGGCAAGCATCTTGCCGGGATTCTAGCCTTCGGTCTTCTGTCTTCTGATTACTAACTTGAATGCCTTCTTGATAGTCTTGTGCTTGTTCCTAGTTGTCCCCCAGGAAACATCTTGTCGGGAGTTCAACATCGGGTCTTCTCGGTGACCTGCCTGGAGGTCTCCTCCTAGGAAGGCTCGCTTCCCGGAACTGCTATCCTGATCTTGCTAGCCTTTGGCTTGCCGGAAACCTGGGTCCTAGATGTGTCCCATAAGTGGATTTCTTCTCTGCCATGCCATTTCCGCCTGCAGGCTGCAACTTGCCGGTGCGTGTTTAAGGGTAATGAACACCCCCTGTTCACTACACCGACAAAGTCGGCTCAACATCACATGGATTTCTTTATTCCCAATAATTTTATCAAGTCAACTGGAGTCCAGTTGTTTGACCTGGCAGCACCAACGATCACGACCCGACATCATCAATGTTCATGACCTGGCAGAGTCTATATATGGAACCCGGATTCACAAGTGGGCAATTTCTACATCCATAAATCAATAATATTTTCATCCTAATTCAGCATCCATTACGTCCGATGACCCGACAAGAGCCCCATGCCCGAGAAAGCCATCTCAACATCAGACAGATTTCATTTTCCCCAATATTTTCATCAAACCGAAGCACAAGGAGCTGGCTTGACATTAGATGCATTGTTTTTTCCAATATTTTTTCTGCGAGGAAACCACATCAGCAAATGGATTGTTAAGCCAGGCTGATGATATGACAAAGAGAAGCCCGGATTTTTGAGGAGACACTTCATTTAAATAAGCTGGCTAGTGGATGATAACCCACAAGTATATGGGATCAATCGTAGTCCTTTCGATAAGCAAGAGTGTCGACCCCAACGAGGAGCAGAAGGAAATGACAAGCGGTTTTCAGCAAGGTAATTTCTGCAAGCACTGGAATTGTAGGTAACAGATAGTTTGATAGCAAGATAATTGGTAACGAGAAAGTAACGGTAACGATAAGTAAAGTTCATCAAGGTAGCCCAATCCTTTTGTGGCAATGGACATGCCATAACAGTTTCTAGTAATAGGCAAAGTGTTCTTGAGGGTACACAGGAATTTCATCTAGTCACTTTTATTATGTTGGTTTGATTCGTGTTCGCCACTTTGATAATTTGATATGTGGGTGGACCGGTGCTTGGGTGCTGTTCTTACTTGAACAACCTCCCACTTATGATTAACCCCCTCGCAAGCATCCGCAACTACGAGAAAAGTATTAAGATAAAATCTAACCATAGCATTAAACATTTGGATCCAAATCAGCCCCTTACAAAGTAGCGCATAAACTAGGGTTTA
Organism: Elymus sibiricus; assembly: GCA_039707655.1. Lineage (NCBI taxonomy): Eukaryota > Viridiplantae > Streptophyta > Magnoliopsida > Poales > Poaceae > Elymus > Elymus sibiricus. The sequence goes on from CM077671.1 coordinate 443,941,004, forward strand.
AGCTTCTGTCACTCTAGCAACCCATCATCTAATAACTACTCCACAATGCATTACCTTAGGCCCAAGGATGGTGAAGTGTCATGTAGTCGACGTTCACATGACATCACTAAGGGAATCACAACATACATCACATCAAAATATCGAACACATATCAAATTCACATGATTACTTGCGACATGACTTCTCCCGTGACCTCAAGAACAAAGGTAACTACTCAGAAATAATAATCATGATCAAGATCAGAGGGGTATTGAATATCATAATGGATCTGAACATATAATCTTCCACCAAATAAACCATATAGTAATCAACTACAAGATGTAATCAACACTACTAGTCACCCACAGGTACCAATCTGAGGTTCCGGTACAAAGATTGAACACAAGAGATGAACTAGGATTTGAGAGGAGATGGTGTTGTTGAAGATGTTGATGAAGATTGGCCTCCCAAAGATGAGAGGGGTGTTGCTGATGACGATGGCTTCGATTTCCCCCTCCGGGAGGGAAGTTCCCCCGACGGAATCGCTCCGCCGGAGGGCAAAAGTGCTCCGGCCCAAGTTCCGCCTCGAGACGGCGGCGCTTCGTGCCGAAAGTCCTCTCCTTAATTTTTTCTAGGTCAAAAGAGAATATATACCAGAAGATGGGCACCGGAGGTGGGCCGAGGAGGGCACAACCCACCAGGGCGTGCCTGGGGGGGCCTAGCACGCCCTGGTGTCTTGTGCCCACCAGGGTGGCCCCCTCCGGTAGTTCTTTGCTCCAGTATTTTTTATTAATTTCAAAAATAATCTCCGTAAAGTTTTAGCTTCATTGGAGTTGTGCAGAATATGTATCTCTGATGTGCTTTTTCAGGTCCAGAATTCCAGCTGCTGGTATTCTTCCTCTTTGTGTAAACCTTGCATATTATGAGAGAAAAGTCATTAGAATCACTCCCTAAAGCATTATTATTCAACAAAACATAATAAATAACAGTAGGAAACCATGATGCAAAATGGACGTATCAACTCCCCCAAGCTTAGACCTCGCTTGTCCTCAAGCGAAAGCCGGTATTGAAAAGCATGTCCACATGGTTTGAGAGAGAGGTGTCGATAAAAAAAAATACGGACATAATAGCATCATGCTTATTGTCATAACATCAACAAACCCTATCATAAAACTTATTCATATACTTTCATCATATAACTTCTCATGAATAAGTAACAATTCATCACAACATAGAAGTATAAAGCATAAACCCTATTGAAAACCAACAAACTATGTTCTTAGTCAACTTTGCAACTACAATTGATCATATTTTCAGGAAGGGTCTCATGTCGGAGCCTTTTGGCAAGTCCACATACTCAACCATCATTTAGTCTTCTATGATTGCTAACACTCACAGCATACCCATGAGCAAAAAGTTTTAACCGGACACATAGAAAGATAGGGGCTTATAGTTTCGCCTCCCAACGTATTCACCTCAAGGGTGATGTCAACAATAATAACTCATGCCCACTCATATCGAACTGGATATATGTGCCTAGATCTTTCCTCACCACATGATGCTTGCAAAAGAAAAAGTAAAAAGGAATAGGGAAGAATACTTTGACTCTTGCATAAAAGTAAATACATGAAAGTAAAAGATAGTCCATTCGCAGAGGGAATCAGAGGTTGTCATGCGCTTTTTGGTTTGTATGCCCAATCCCTTAATGTAAAAGAATGTCACGCTATATTGCCACCTATGATAGCAACCTTTATTATGCAGCCCGTCACTTTTATTACTTTGCCATCATAAGTTTGTATAGCGCTCAATTTTCTCTTACACTAATTGATCAAAACACTTTTAGAAGCAATTTTTATTGCCTTATTGCACCAATGATAACTTACTTGAAGGATCTTACTCGATCCATAGGTAGGTATGGTGGACTCTCAAAGAATGAATTTGGGTTTAGGTTTTTGTATGCACAAGTAGTATCTCTACTTAGTGTGGAATTTTTGGCTAGCAAAGATATTGAGCAAGCACCACATGTTGAAGGATCTATGACAATATAACTTCTATGTGGATATGAACAAACATAATCATTACGTTGTCTTCCTTGTCCAACGTCAACCATTTTGACATATAATATTTAATGGGGGCCTACAATCATAAAAGATGTCCAAGATAGTGTATTTGTATGTGAATCTTCTCTTCCCTTATTAAATCTTTCATGAATTGCATCATTGACCAATGCTATGTTTGTCGATCTCCAATAAATTTTACTACTTATACTTTTCCTTATGTGATGTCATTACTCACCATAAGATTAGCATATGATTCTTTTCATTTATTTCTCTTTCCTTTATTTTGCTTGCAACAAGAAAGTAGAGAGGCAAAACTCGAACTAAACTTTATTATATAACTCTCACTCGATTACATAGATAGATAGACCACGAAACTAACACACGAAAATAGATCAAGGTAAACTTTTATTCAACTAAATCAAAGGAAAACTAAAGATCGAACTCGGATAGGTAAAGGTGAGTAAAAGTGATGGTGATACGATACTGGGGCACCTCCCCCAAGCTTGGCTCAAGCCAAGGGGAGTGCCCATACCCGTGTGCTCAAGTCTCCTTTGGTGGTGGTGATGAAGACAGTGGTGGTGATGATGTGGTAGGCTTGTCCTCCAGCTTCCACGGCAAGGGCTCCGCATCAAAAGTTGACGCAAGAGTCCCCTGAGTCCTGCAACTGGCAGCTAAACTCATACCTTTAAATCTTGCTTCATATTCAAAAACTTGGTTTTGAAGATCATAAACTTGTCTTTGCAAAAAATTGATTTGCTCGTTGAGGGTGGAGATGGTGTTCTTCACAGACCGGCCATCCACCATCTGATCACGGGTGAATTCCGTGATCATGGAGTGATTGGCACTAAGTCCATGCTCCACCATCCTTTGGCACTTGAAGATGTATTGTTCCACCGCCTCGAGCCTTGCCTCCATGCTTCCGGTCTTCTTGGGTCCCTGAACATCGCGAATGTGGAGCACCCCCTCAAGCATCTCAATGGCTTGAGGGTGCTTCATCACCTCCGGCAAGTACGGGTTGATGACCTTCTCGAAGAACTTGTCCTTGGATGAGCTTGGTGGAGCCATGGAGATCTAGATCTGACGAGAAAACAACAAGAAACAAGAACAGAGGATTTTTCTGCGATGCGGTCGTCAAAATAGTCGGGGGTATATATAGGGATTATTTATTCTTGGGAAACAAGCATATGGATGGAAAACGGAGTCGGGAAGGTGTTCGAGGTGGGCACAACCCACCAGGGCACGCCCAGGGGGGCTGGCGTGCCCTGGTGTATCGTGCTCACCTCGATCACCTTCCGGTTTAATTCTTGGTTTCTAAATTTTTCTAATATTCCAAAACTCACAAAAAATATTTTTGCGGATTTTTCGGAGTCCGTTTACTTACCGTATCACGTACCTCCTTTTTCAGAATTCTGGAGTGTTCCGGAAGGTTTCTTTTATGTGTTCCTCTGGTGTCATGGTTTGGATAACATTGCTTTCAATGTTAATAGGCGTACCTGAGATATAGTGCTTAATTATTTGTCCAGTGACCACCTTCGGGTTAGTACCTTCGGCATTATTAATCTTGATAGCTCCAGAACGATAAACCTCTTCGATAATATACGGTCCTTCCCATTTGGAGAGATGCTTACCTACAAAAAATCTTAAACGAGAGTTGAACAAAAGAACATAGTCTCCTATTTTGAATTCCCGCTTTTGGATTCTTTTGACATGCCATCTTTTTACTTTTTCTTTGAATAGTTTGGCATTTTCATAGGCTTGGGTTCTCCATTCATCTAGTGAGCTAATATCAAATAGCCTATTCTCACCGGCAAGTTTGAAATCATAGTTGAGTTCTTTAATTGCCCAAAATGCTTTATGTTCTAATTCTAGAGGCAAATGACAAGCTTTTCCATATACCATTTTGTACGGAGACATACCCATAGGATTTTTATAAGCTGTTCTATAGGCCCAAAGTGCATCATCTAGTTTCTTAGACCAATTCTTTCGAGACCTATTGACAGTTTTTTGTAATATCAATTTCATTTCTCTATTGCTAAGTTCAACTTGACCACTAGATTGAGGATGATAGGGTGATGCAATTCTATGGTTAACATCATATTTAGCAAGCATCTTACGGAAAGCACCATGAATAAAGTGTGAACCACCATCAGTCATTAAATATATAGGGACTCCAAACCTCGGGAAGATAACTTCTTTAAGCATTTTAATGGAGGTGTGGTGATCGGTACTACTAGTTAGAATAGCTTCTACCCACTTAGTGACATAATCAACTGCGACCAAAATATGAGTGTACCCGTTAGAGGAAGGAAAAGGTTCCATATAATCAAAACCCCAAACATCAAATGGTTCGACAACAAGTGAATAATTCATAGGCATTTCCTGATGCTTACCGATATTACCAATTCTTTGACATTCATCACAAGACAAGACAAACTTACGGGCATCCTTGAAGAGAGTAGGCCAATAAAAACTAGATTGCAATACCTTGTGAGCAGTTCTATCTCCCGCATGATGTCCTCCATAAGCTTCGGAATGACATTTCCGTAGGATTTGTTCCTGTTCATGCTCAGGTACATAACGTCTAATAATACCTTCTACTCCTTCTTTATAAAGATGTGGGTCATCCCAAAAGTAATGTCTTAAATCATAGAAGAATTTTTTGTTTTTTTGCTATGTGAAGGTAGGTGGTATATATTTAGCGACAATGTAATTAGCATAATCAGCATACCAAGGTGTGTTTTGGGAAACGTTTATTGCAGCTAATGGTTCGTCAAGGAAACTATCATCAATAGGTAGTGGGTCTTCAAGAATATTTTCTAACCTAGACAAGTTATCAGCTACGGGGTTCTCAGCTCCCTTCCTATCAACGATATGTTAGTCAAATTCTTGAAGCAAGAGAACCCACCTAATGAGTCTAGGTTTAGCATCTTTCTTTTCCATGAGATATTTTATAGCAGCATGATCAGTGTGAACAATAACTTTGGAGTCAACAATATAGGATCTAAATTTATCACAAGCAAACACAACTGCTAAAAATTCTTTTTCAGTAGTAGCATAATTTCGTTGAGCACTGTCTAGAGTTTTACTAGCATAATGGATAACATTCAATTTCTTATCAACTCTTTGTCCTAGAACAACACCAACAGCATAATCACTAGCATCACACATAATTCAAAAGGCAAGTTCCAGTCAGGTGGTTGAACGATAGGTGCAGAGGTTAAGGCTTTCTTGAGTGTTTCAAAGGCTTCCACACAATCATCATCATAGACAAAAGGAATATCCTTTTGTAAAATATTAGTAAGAGGCCTAGAAATTTTAGAGAAGTCTTTAATGAACCTCCTATAGAAACCAGCATGACCAAGGAAACTTCGAATACCTTTAATATCTTTAGGGCATGGCATTTTCTCAATTGCAACAACTTTAGCTTTACCCACCTCAATACCTCGTTCAGATATTTTATGCCCCAAGACAATACCTTCATTAACCATAAAGTGTCACTTCTCCCAATTCAAGACAAGATTAGTTTGTTCACATCTCTGCAAAACTCGATCAAGGTTGCTTAAGCAATCATCAAAAGAAGTCCCGTAAATGGAAAAATCATCCATGAAAACCTCCACAATATTTTCACAAAAATCAGAGAATATAGCAGTCATACATGTTTGAAAGGTAGCAGGTGCATTGCATAAACCAAAAGGCATACGTCTATAAGCATAGGTTCCAAAAGGGCAAGTAAAGGTGGTTTTCTCTTGATCAGATTGTGACACATGTATTTGAGAGAAACCAGAATATCCATTCAGAAAACAAAAGTGTGTGTGCTTAGATAATCTTTCTAGCATTTGATCAATGAAAGGCAGAGGGTAATGATCTTTTCTAGTAGCTTTATTTAATTTTCTAAAATCAATTACCATTCTATAGCCAGTAACAATTCTTTGTGGAATGAGCTCATTTTTATCATTAGGAACAACGGTAATTCCTCCTTTCTTAGGGACACAATGAACGGGACTTACCCATCTACTATCAGCAATGGCATAGATTATACCTGCTTCCAGAAGCTTTAATATTTCAGTTCTTACCACTTCCTTCATCTTAGGATTTAATCACCATTGGTGATCAACAACGGGTTTAGCATCAGGTTCCATATTAATCTTGTGCTGACATAGAGTGGGACTAATGCCCTTAAGACCATCAAGAGTATATCCAATAGCAGCCCGATGCTTCCTTAGAACTTTTAATAATCTTTCTTCTTCATGTTCTGAAAGGTTAGCACTAATAATAACATGATATATCTTTTTCTCATCAAGATAAGCATACTTCAAAGTGTCAGGCAATTGCTTTAATTCAAACACAGGATCACCTTTAGGTGGAGGAGGACCTCCAAGAGTTTTAATAGGCAAATTGTGTTTCAAGAGAGGTTGTTGTTCAAAGATTTTTTTTATCTATTTCATTTCTTTCACGCAAGTGCATATCATTTTCATGGTCAAGCAAATATTGTTCTAATGGATCGGTAGGAGGGACGACAATAGAAGCGAGACCAATTATTTCATGCTTACTAGATAATGCTCTATCACGAGGTTGTCTACTAAAATTGGAAAAATTAAACTCATGAGAGAAACCACCAAAACTGACACCGATAGTTTGTTTTTCACAACCTATCTTAGCATTAACGGTGCTCAAGAAAGGTCTACCAAAGATAGTGGGACAAAAGTCATCTTGTGGGGAACCAAGAACTAGAAAATCAGTAGGGTATTTTACTTTCCCACACAAGACTTCAACATCTCTAACAATCCCAAGTGGTGTGATGGTGTCTCTATTAGCAAGTTTAATAGTAACATCAATATCTTCTATTTTAGCAGGTGCTATTTCATTCATAATTTCTTGGTATAAGGTAAAAGGAATAGCACTCACACTAGCACCCAAATCACATAAACCATGATAGCAATGATCTCCTATTTTGACTGAGACAATAGGCATGCCCTCTATGGGTCTATGTTTATCTTTTTCATCAGGTTTGGCAATTCTAGCAGATTCATCACAGAAGTAGATAGCATGCCCATCAATATTTTCTACCAAGAGATCCTTAACCATAGAAACACTAGGTTTTACTTTAATTTGCTCAGGGGGCTTAGGTGCTCTAATATTACTCTTACAGACCACAGTTGATGCCTTAGCATGTTCTTTTATCCTAACAGGGAAAGGTGGTTTTTCAATGCAAGCGGTAGGCACAACTGGATCAACATTGTAAATGGTGGTTTCATCTTTAGCCATGACCGGTTCTTTAATTTCTTATTTAATAGGGGGATGATATTTAAACCACTTCTCTTTAGGGAGATCGACATGAGTAGCAAATGCCTCACAGAAAGAGGCTACTATCTGAGAGTCAAGTCCATATTTAGTGCTAAACTTGTGAAAAGTATCGGTATTCATAAAAGATTTAACACAATCAAACTCAAGCTTTATACCTGACTCATTACCTTCGTCGATTTCCCAATCTTCAGAGTTGCGTTTAATTCTTTCTAAGAGATCCCACTTGAATTCAATAGTCTTCTTCATAAAAGAACCAGCACAAGAAGTATCGAGCATGGATTGATCATTATGAGAAAGCCGAGCATAAAATTCTGAATAATAACTTCTCTCAGGATATCATGATTGGGGCATGAATATAACATTGACTTAAGACTCCCCCAAGCTAGAGCGATGCTTTCTCCTTCACGAGGCCAAAAATTATATATATAATTCCGATCACGATGAACTAGATGCATGGGATAAAACTTTTGGTGGAATTCCAATTGCAAACGATTCCAGTTCCATGATCCAAGATCATCACATAGCCTGTATCATGTCAATGCTTTTTTCCTTCAAAGATAAAGGGAAAACCTTCTTCTTAACTTCATCTCCGGGTAAACCTGCAAGCTTAAATAATCCACAAATTTCGTTCACATATAAGAGGTGCATATCAGGATGTTCAGTTCCATCTCCTGCATAAGGTTTAGAAAGCAGTTGTTCTACCATACCCGAAGGAATTTCATAACCAATATTTTCAGTAGGTGCAGTAGGTTGAGGGGAAACTAATTGTGGTTCCGGTCGAGGTGAAGATACCCTGAACAAACCCCTCAAAGCATTGTCTTCCATAGTAGCAAGTAACAATAAATTTCAGCACGTAGTATAAGTTTTTCCTTACCGATTTCCACTTACCAAAAGCGCTTCACTCCCCGACAACGGTGCCAGAAAAGAGTCTTGATGACCCACAAGTATAGGGGATCAATCGTAGTCCTTTTGATAAGTAAGAGTGTCGAACCCAACGAGGAGCGAAAGGAAATGACAAGCGGTTTTCAACAAGGTAATTTCCGCAAGCACTGAAATTGTAGGTAACAGATAGTTTGATAGCAAGATAATTGGTAACGAGCAAGTAACGGTAACGATAAATAATGTGCAGCAAGGTAGCCCAATCCTTTTGTGGCAAAGGATAGGCCAGAACAATTTCTAGTAATAGGCAAAGTGTTCTTGAGGGTACACGGGAATTTCGTCTAGTCACTTTTATCATGTTGGTTTGATTCGTGTTCGCCACTTTGAAAATTTTATATGTGGGTGGACCGGTGCTTGGGTGCTGTTCTTATTTGAACACCCTCCCACTTATGATTAACCCCCTCGCAAGCATCCGCAACTACGAGAAAAGTATTAAGATAAAATCTAACCATAGCATTAAACGTTTGGATCCAAATCAGCCCCTTACGAAGTAGCGCATAAACTAGGGTTTAAGCTTCTGTCACTCTAGCAACCCATCATCTAATAACTACTCCACAATGCATTACCTTAGGCCCAAGGATGGTGAAGTGTCATGTAGTCGACGTTCACATGACACCACTAAGGGAATCACAACATACATATCATCAAAATATCGAACACATATCAAATTCACATGATTACTTGCGACATGACTTCTCTCGTGACCTCAAGAACAAAGGTAACTACTCACAAATAATAATCATGCTCAAGATCAGATGGGTATTGAATAGCATAATGGATCTTAACATATAATCTTCCACCAAATAAACCATATAGTAATCAACTACAAGATGTAATCAACACTACTAGTCACCCACAGGTACCAATCTGAGGTTCTAGTACAAAGATTGAACACAAGAGATGAACTAGGGTTTGAGAGGAGATGGTGCTGTTGAAGATGTTGATGAAGATTGGCCTCCCAAAGATGAGAGGGGTGTTGCTGATGACGATGGCTTCGATTTCCCCCTCCGGGAGGGAAGTTCCCCCGGCGGAATCGCTCCGTCGGAGGGCAAAAGTGCTCCTGCCCAAGTTCCGCCTCGAGACGGTGGCGCTTCATCCCGAAAGTCCTCTCCTTATTTTTTCTAGGTCAAAAGAGAATATATACCAGAAGATGGGCACCAGAGGTGGGCCGAGGAGGGCACAACCCACCAGGGCGAGCCTGGGGGGGGCCTGGCGTGCCCTGGTGTCTTGTGCCCACCAGGGTGGCCCCCTCCGGTAGTTCTTTGCTCCAGTATTTTTTATTAATTCCAAAAATAATCTCCGTAAAGTTTCAGCTTCATTGGAGTTGTGCAGAATAGGTGTCTCTGATGTGCTTTTTCAGGTCCAGAATTCTAGCTGCCGGTATTCTCCCTCTTTGTGTAAACCTTGCATATTATGAGAGAAAAGGCATTAGAATCATTCCCTAAAGCATTATTATTCAACAAAACATAATAAATAACAGTAGGAAATCATGATGCAAAATGGACGTATCAGTGGAGCAAACCGGTCCTTTAACATATTTATTATTCTTATTTCAGGAGCTTACCATGAATAAATTCAAGATAACCTGGGGGCTAATGTTGGGGATATTCCCCACGGTTATAATCCGGCCTACAGTTTGAAAGCTCTATGGATCGCCCCATTTTCCGGGTTAAGATAAGATGGCAAGGAGGAATCCAGGGCCTAGTGACAAGACCCGGCAATAGGCCGGCTTGACAAGGAGCCTAATATGCCAGCTCGTACGGACAGGCTCAAAAGGCCCAGAGTGAGACCTAGCCGAAAGTCGGCTCATGGAGGGACCCCGAAGGGCCGACTCATGGAGAATACTCAAGAGGTATCCTCAACTTGGAAGACAAAGATGACCTACAAGACTTAGAGTAGGGCTCCAATTAAGGGAAGCAAGACCTGGACTAGGATTCAACTTGTAATAGAAGAGAGACTAGTCCCAATCCTACTAGGACTCTACATGTAAGCCCGCCCCTTCAACTTATATAAGGAGGGGCAAGGCGCCCCAAGAGGGGAAGGTGAAGTCATTAGAGATAGACAAATTAGAAACCCTCGAGACTAGAGGTAGCGAATTCTCACCCTTGTAATCAAGATCATCATCATCATCAATAGCAATCAAGCAGGACGTAGGCTTTTACCTCCACCAAGAGGGGCCAAACCTGGGTAAAACTCGCGTCTCTCTATTCTGACCAACCCCGTTCTAGCTACCACCTAGTTGTGATGGCCTCACACCTAAGTTCTCTCACGAGGACATCTGTCGTGACAAAACCATGACACATACCAAGGAGTGATTCATCCGAACTGTTTTGAAAATGGAGATCCGAGCAAAGAGATCGAAAATATGTGTGCATGAGCAAGAACTCGGGTTTGGAACTTGATACGTCTCCAACATATCTATAATTTTTGATTGTTCCATGCTGATATATTATCATTATAGGATACTTTTTGGGTATTTATTTACCAATGATAATATTTTTGAGCACTAACCTATTGACCCAGTGCCCAGTGCCAGTTCCCGTTTTCCGCGTGTTTTTGCCTTTTCAGAGTTACAATACTAAACGGAGTCCAATTGTCATGAAACTTTTTGGTGATTTTTTCTGGATAAATACAAGACCTAGAAGCTTTGGAGGAGGGTAAGGAGATGCACCAGGGTCCCACAAGCCATCTGGCCGCGCCCCCACCGGGGGGGGGGGGGGGCGGCCAGATATGTTGTGGCCCCTGGAGCCTCTCCCGACGTCGTTCTCTGGCCTATAAATTCACAACTACCCTAAAAACACCAGAAGCACTCCCGAAACACTTTTTCCGCCGCTGCAAGTCTCTGTTCCGACGGGAGGCCATCTACACCTCTGTTCCGGCACCCTGCCGGAGGGGAGATCGATCACGGAGGGCCTCTTCATCAACCTTGCTGCCCTCGCCATGATGTGTGAGTAGTTCACCACAGACCTACGGGTCCATAGGTAGTACCTAGATAGCAATCTCTCTCTCTCTCTCTTGATCTTCAATACAATGTTCATTGCATCTTTGCCTTGATCTATCTGATGTAATCCCTTTGTATGGTGTGTTTGTTAGGATTCGATGAATTGTGTTTATTTTCCGATTATTCATGAAAAGTACTTGAGTCAAACCTGATTACTATGATTCTTATTTGCATGATCCTCATAGCTTCGTAATGCTCTCCGATCTATTGAGATAGTTTGGCCAACTAGATTGATATTTCTTCAGTGGGAGTGGTGCGTTGTAGTAGGTTCAACCTGACGAGTTTCTATATCCCAGTGACAGAAGGGGACAAGTTGCATATTTGTGTTGTTGCTACTAAGGATAAAACGATGGGGTTTATTCATATTAGTTGAGTTTACTTTGTCTACATCATGTCATCGTTCTCCAAGCATTACTCCATTTGTCATGAACTTAATACGTAGAGAGGCAAGCATAGAAGCGCTCTTGAAGTGGAGTAATAGTAGTAGGTGCAGGCAGGAGTCGGCCTATTTGCTTATGGACGTGATGCCTATATACACATGATCATTGCCGTGAACATCGCATAATTATTCACTTTTCTATCAATTGCCCAAGAGTAATTTGTCTACCCACCGTATGCTTTGCTTATGAGAGATGCCACTAGAGAACTTTATAGCCCCCGGGTCTATTCACTTATAAATTCACAAACGCTATCATTACCTTGCTGTTATTTATTACCTTTTATTTTATTTTGCACTTTACTATTATTTACAATTATCTACACAACTCACTTGCTTGCAAATAACGAGATCAAGGGGATTGACAACCCTCTTGTCGGCGTTGGGTGCAAGTTGTTTGTTCTTTTGTGTGCAGCCGCTGAAGACGGTTGAGGATTGGTATTCATATTGGTTCGATAAACCTTGGTTTCATAACTGAGGGAAATACTTACCCACTTTGTGCTGCGATTACCCGCTCCTCTTCACAAATATCCCAACGCAGATCACGAGTATCAGAACGGGACATGAATTTTTCTGGAGGAGGAAGAAGATGGTGGGCAGGTGCACTAAATGAGTGGGGTCATGTGGGGACCATAAGGCACCCAGGCATGCATGCTTAGGGGGGTAAGCGCGCCATGTTGCCTTGTGGGCAGCAGGTGCACCCCGTGGGTTGTGTTTAGTGCTAGATTTTTTTACTTTATTCAATAAAAATTGTGTTAATTTTTTATGACATTCAGAACATTTTTTTGGGGTCATTTTATTGCATAGAAAACTCGGAAAACAAACTAAATAGGGTATCACTATTACATTTAAACTTTTATTAAAATAATAACATATAGTGAACTAAAGTTACAAAAAGTTGTGCTTACAGAATTCATCAACCATATGCCCTCCAAAAAGAATCCATTAATAAGGTTGATCAGATCTTATTAATGAACTATTTTTGAGAACCGAAGAATTTTTGTATAGCATTAAGTTGCCTCAACTGGGATATGCATGGTTCCAATAGTTTGATATTTCTTTCTGGGAACCGAAGAGGAAATTCAAAGTGTCCAATAGTGATTGTCATAATTTTTCTGTAGAATTGATACTATTCAGTTTGTTTTGCTTCTTCTAAAAATATACTGTATGCTCATTGCCATTGACATGGAAAGTGACATTGCTTTTATTACAATCAATAACAACCCCTCCAGTATTAAGAATGGATCTTCCAAGGATAAACGACATCTTATCGTCCTCGCGCATATCAAGAATCACAAAGTTCGTTAAGATAGTAACATTAGCAACCAAAACCGGAACGTCCTCACAAATACCAATGGGTATAGGAGTGGATTTGTCAGTCATCTGTAGGGAAATTTCAGTAGGAGTCAACTTACTCAAGTCAATTCCTTTATAAAGAGACAAGGGCATAACACTAACACCAGTGCTACTTGTAGATGCGTTGGGTTTTCCCCGAAGAGAAAGAGATGAAACAATATAGTAGCCATAGGCAATTCCCTCAGTTAAGAACCAAGGTTATAGAACCAATAGGAAGTTATCCAAACACAAGATCAACTGTTCCTGCACACACAAGAGCAAATACTTGGACCCAACATGGGCAAGAGGGTTGTCAAGCCCCTTGTACCCATTAATTGCAAGGATTAAATCTTGATAGAGTAGGATAAATAAATATTATAAAAAGTAAATAGATAACAACAAATATTTGGTTAGGCAACGAGGTTAGGTGCAGCTATTTGTTGGAGAACGTTGCATGGGACACAAAAAAATTCATACGCACACGCAGGATCTATGCATGGAGATGCATAGCTATGAGAGGGAGAGTGTGTCTACATACCCTTGTAGACTGTTAAGCGGAAGCGTTAAAACGCGGTTGATGTAGTCGTACGTCTTCACGATCCAATCGCAATCCGTCCCGATCAAGCGCCGAACGGACGACACCTCCGCGTTCAGCACATGTGCAGCTCAATGACGTCTCCGCCTCCTCGATCCAGCGAGCGAGGGCGGAGTAGTAGATGAGTTCAGCGGCAGCACGACAACGTGGTGGCGGCGGTGGTGGAGCAATCCCGGCAAGGCTTCGCCAAGTGCTACCGGAACCGCGAATGGAGGAGAAAACGATCTAGCGAGAGAGGGAGGGCTGCGCCAAGGCTTGTGGTGCGGCTGCCCTCCCTCTCATCTCATATATATAGGGGAAGGGGGGAGGTGCGCCGGCTCTAGGGCCTCCTCCAAGGGAGGGGTGGCGGCTTGCCACCCATGGCAAGGGTGGCGCCCCCTCTAGGGTTTCCCCAAACCATAGGGCGCCTTGGGCCTTGGGAGGGGCGGCGCCCAGCCAACCAGGAGCTGGTGCGCCCCTCTCTCTTAGCCCATTAGGTCTTCCGGGGCAGGTGGACCCCGGAACTCCTTTCGGCACTACCGACAAAAACCGGCAAGTCCCGATACTATTTCGGAACCCGAATACCAACTTCCCATATATGAATCTTTACCTCCAGACCATTCCGGAGCTCCTCGTCATGTCCGGGATCTCATCCGGGACCCCGAACAACATTCGATCACCAACATACATAACTGAATAATACTATATCGTCATTGAACGTTAAGCGTGCGGACCCTACGGGTTCGAGAATCATGTAGACATGACCGAGACACTTCTCCGGTCAATAACCAATAGCGGGACCTGGATGCCCATATTGGTTCCTACATAATCTATGAAGATCTTTATCGGTCGAACAACGATGTCAAGGATTTAGTCAATCACGTATGCAGTTCCCTCTGTCCATCGGTATGTTACTTGCCCGAGATTCGATCATCGGTATCTCTATACCTAGTTCAATCTCGTTACCGGCAAGTCTCTTTACTCGTTTCGTAATACAAGATCCTGTGACTAACTCCTTAGTCACATTGCTTGCAAGCTTCTTGTGATGTTGTATTACCGAGAGGGCCCAGAGATACCTCTCCATCCTACGGAGTGACAAATCCCAGTCTCGATCCATGCCAACCCAACAGACACCCTCGGAGATACCTGTAGAGTACCTTTATGATCACCTAGTTACGAAGTGACGTTTGATACACACAAGGCATTCCTCCGGTGTCAGGGAGTTGCATGATCTCATGGTCTTAGGAATAGATACTTGACATGAAGAAAGCAGTAGCAATAAACTTAGTGATACGATCAAATGCTACAGTTGGGTCTTGTCCATCACACCATTCTCCTAGTGATGTGATCCCGTTATCAAATGACAACTCATGTCTATGGTTAGGAAACCTTAACGATTTTTGATCAATGAGCTAGTCTAGTAGAGGCTTACTAGGGACACAGTGTTGTTTATATATCCACACATGTATTTAAGTTTTCGGTCAATACAATTCTAGCATGGATAATAAGCGATTATCATGAACAAGGAAATATAATAATAACCACTTTATTATTGCCTCTAGGGCATATTTCCAACACTATTCAAATGCAATACTCTCTTAACTGAAATTGCAGGATAAGTGAGGATGGATATGTCATATTTTCTCAAGCCGATAAAGCTTGTTTCTACTCATCTCAAACTCCCTTTCATTCTCTTGATTTCTTATTTGCTTGAGGACAAGCAAGTTTTAAGCTTGGGGAGTCGATGGCTCGAGAATTTGTGATCTTTTTCAAGTGAATCTTGTTGCTTTTTCACCGGATCCTTGCCACTTCTCGGTTATTTCTAGCGGTAATCCTTCAAAAAAGAAGAAAATCTGCCTTTCCATTGTTTGGTAGGATATATCATTTATGGAAGGAAACCAAGAGGATTACTAAAAATCAACTCAAATAAGCAACTTCCATGTGGAGAGCCAAGTCACCAGGCGCACCAGAGTAAAAGAAGGCCTTCCATGCAAGTGTCGACGCTCACATAAGCGATCGTATGAGGTGCCAATATCTCCACCATGTCTATACAAGATACTTCTATGAAGGGACCGAGGGGAGGAGAGAACCCTAGCCGCCGGCACCACATCCAGAACAATGGGGGAGATGATCGGAAGAACCATCTGAGATCTTCTTTGTTTTGGTCCTTTCATCTACATCATCATCTCATCCCTCTCCATTGTAAGAGAAATTCCAAGCTGTGAGAACAAGTTGTAACTCTATTCATACTCATCTGGAGATCACGACTATTTGAATTATCCATTTCATATTATTGTGATCTTCACGGTATTCTCGATATGGTTGTCATGGGTTTATATTACTGGTCTTTCTCTTATGATGCGTGAGTAGTCCCCCCTAGGCGTGGGAGATGTAGGTGAGTGGTAAGATTCATTTGTACCTGATCTATATGTCGTCATTTGTGTTTATAGTCTTCTGATCTGTCTAGTAAGTTGTTATACTGTGGTGAACTCTATGCGTGTTGTCCAACTTAAGGGCCCAGACAACATGATCTGAAGAACTACACATGTAACACATATTATATAGGAAATCTTTGACCTCTGTCGTGACAGGTGGAGCTAGACATCTATGAGGACCGAAGACAATATGAGATAACGGTGATCCGTAAAACTTAATGCTTGGTTCTAGTTCGAGGACCTTAATTGTGAAGACGACCACTCTGTGGCAACGGTGAAGCAGGACCATAGAGTGGAATGGAATCCCACTATTTGGAGTTCCATTACCTTAGGGTGATCCGCCTACAGAGCAAACATATCAAATACTATGAATATGATACAAGGTAACTTGTATTACCGTCGCACTGGCACACTTGACATATACCATGAGCGGAATTATCTCCGCGCCTAATATCTCCATTGCATGAAACATGACCCTACTTTCACGTCTATTTATGTATTTAGTTTCAAGAGTTTCTATCGTTGTTATTATAAACCTTTTATCTTTGTCACTCTGGCTTATCCGTCCACTAGGACAATAACAATATTTGTAGAAACACAGACAGTTACTGCACAAAAGAATTGTGACACCTTGTGTGTGACAAAAGTGTTAATATAAATACTCTTCTGGTCTTCGTTGGGATGATAACTAATAGATACTTCCACGAAACCGCTACATAACCATGTGTGTCTTGCAGGCCATCAGGCGACGACAAGGCTTTGCCCGGCCCCCGGGTGGCAGCGAGGAAGGAGGAAGGAGAAGCAGGGGATGGCGACGGGAATTAGGGTTGGCCTCCGGGTCGCCTCACAGGGGCGACGCAGAGGAGAGCGCTAGCGTGATAAACAAAGCATTGCAATAAGCATGTTGACATAATGTAGACACTAGTTAAAACTATCATCCAAGTGTGATAAACTATCA
This sequence comes from Elymus sibiricus, assembly GCA_039707655.1. NCBI lineage: Eukaryota > Viridiplantae > Streptophyta > Magnoliopsida > Poales > Poaceae > Elymus > Elymus sibiricus. Next base: position 443,958,025 of record CM077671.1, read on the forward strand.
ATTTATCCTTAGTGGAAACACTACAATATGCCATGTCTTGGCCAAAACGGCTGGAGCCAGAGGTAAATCGCCCCCATCTTCTTTCTTTCTTTCATCTTCTTCTTCTTCCTTCCAAACCTCTCCAAACCCTAAGAAAACTATGTCAAATCTCTCTCCTCACTCATTTTTAGTTCAACTTCTTTTGCGTGATCAATCTACAGTATGTTTCTACTCCTATCCTCAACTTATTTTTGCGAATCCGTGCTATATGCGCCTAACATTGCCATGATTAGTTTATGTGAACTTTTGATCTAAATTTTGCTTTGTGCTTGGATTCGTTGTTGTTTATAGAGTTTGGTCTTGTGGTTATTGTAGGATCAATTGTGTGTCATTCTATTGGACTGTAAAATTATTTTGTTGAGAAGAACACAAGGAGGTCCACCCGTGTCGCTCGTTGTGAAGCCACGAACGCCATCGAAGAGGTCGCACAAAGACAACAAATTTATTATCTGCGGATCAACTTCATCGACCATGAAGCCAAGAAGAAGTACCGTACGCTTTACGAGAGGAGGACGAAAACCGCCAAAAGGGCGTGTTCATCCCAAGTAGCCAAACTGGGCATCGGTAACGATTTTAGTTTATTATGTACTGATATTGTACTGCAACACTTTGTGTATCATGGACATGTGACGTATCATCGGTTGACACTTGAGTTTCTTAGTACTCTCTCACACAATGTTGCATTGAACCCAGGAGCAGAAGATGAAATGATCACTTTCCATCTCATGAACCAAGACTTCAACATCGTCCTGACGGAGTGGTGTAACTACTTTGGCTTCCCCAACAACAATGATCACATTCGCTATCTCTATCATTACCTCGAACAACATCCAACTGATTCATTTGGTCAAATGAGTTACCAAGGCTACAAATTTAGGGCAAGCTGCATTGAGTGTAAGGCTATTTGATATTTTTATCATGTTATCACTGACTCATTGCAGGCACGATGAGAAGTTTCATAAGTCAATGAAGAGAATATGCTTATTCTTGGGAAGGCCGAGAACCATGACGTCGGTTATTTGCCTAACATAGGGTCAATACTTTTGTTCCACCTTGCACACCAAGGAGACATCGCGTGTGGCAGAGTGATCACCATGTTGGCCAACTCCCTTGGCCTTGACTTCACCAACCTTCACCCCATTGTCAGTAATACCCTTGCCAATATGAGTGTTCTTTCTAGTGCTGCAATGGTAGTGGTTCGTCATGGTCACCATTGTATTTGAATTCCTGATTGGGGTACTTACGTCCCACTCCCATGCCTAACCGTTTATCGACAAAGGAATGAATTTTGCATTATGTGCCACGGGAAAGAGATGCGGATTTTCAGCAAGAGACGCTCGAACCAGAACAAGTTGATGAAGATAAACTTGCCATTGTTGAGGAGGATGAGCAGTCCCAAGAAGATGCACAAGAGAATGTGTCGTACACCACGTACGTCGACATCAACAACCTTGAGGGCTTCATCGATAGGAGCAATCTTGTCGTGTCCCTACGAGACACATGTGCGTACATGAACAAGAACTTCTCAGAATGGAACCAAAGATGGGCTCCGTACTACCCGCCGCTGCAATGATCTCACTAAGTTTGGCTTGCAAAAAGTTAAGCTTGGGGAAGATTACTTCCACGTCTGCATCAAGATGTGGCCGAATTTATTTAAAGTTTTAATAAGGCTGTACTTCAGCTTGTTGAGCTTCTAACACTCATATTGGTTTGTTGCAACACTTTTCTTTTTATTTGCTCTGTCTTTTGTTTGTTTCTCTTTTGCCGGTTGCACTTTCTTTTGCAAGTTAGCTTTCAAAACACCAAAAAATAGAATGAGTTTTCTTTTTTCTTTGGTCTTTTCCTATTGCCTCGTATTTCGTTTGCAAGCTTGTTCATATTTTCACAGCGGAGTTGATCTACACCGGGCAGCAAGGAACACATCACATACAACCAGCGACATAGTAACCTTGTTAATTAAACAGTGGCCATACTCACTACCCTCTTCATCTGTGCTCATCCAGACAGGCTCACCCTTCTGCGGCCTACGTTGTAACAAATGTGACCTTGTTAATTAAACATAACGCACACATTGCAAATTTATAATGATGTTTTGATGTCTCTATATGTAAGCTGGTTATCTCATGGCAACACACGAGCATTCTCCTAGTATATAAAGAAAGTAGAGTGAAATGGTCCGCCCTTGGGAATCTTCTCTAATGGAGTCTTCTCCACAAGTGGAGGACTTGATCCCACTAGTGGAGAATATATTGAGCAAAGCTCTCTCAAGTCTTAGTCTATACTATGTTAACCCTAGAAAATGGATGTACAGAATATGTATTTTCTAGGGAAAGAGGGAAAGTGGGGGTACAAGGAACATTCGCCACTAGATCCATGCACGCATGGCCAAAGTCCGGGATGGGTCAGGGACCTGAGGTACCCAGAGAGCAAAACACTGGACCCCCGAGACCCAGTGTAACAGCCCGAGACCGAGGCTCCACATGCCTTCCAGTTATTCCGAATTTCGCCGTGTGTTCTATTTTTTTGTCAAATTCATCATCGCATCATTAGCATTACATAGGCACTCCATCGACATCAGTTTTCAAAACTTACATCCCTCCATAGTTGCTGATTCTCTCCGTTCTCGTCGTTGACCGTTTCGTGACCAACCACACACGCACGCACCCGCGGCATCATTAAAATATTGTTTTTAAAAGTGCATATAAAATGTTCTCGGAATGGGTTGAAAGTTAGCGTGCGGTCTTGGTTTATTGTAGGTAGACTGCTGCCAAATTTCATCATATTCGGAGGTCGTTTGATACCCCAATGGATAACTATAGCTGCACTATAGCCGGTCAAATTATCGGACTTTTCGCAGTTTAAAAACTCTGGGACGGGCCGCAAACTTCCCTCTCTTCTCAGCCCAACCTATCTACATAGCCCACCTAGCCTAATCCCGCAACCAGAGCCGTCCGATCGCGATCGGAGGGTCCGAAAACGGACTAAAGCCCACTCAAACCCTAACACCTGCTATAAAAGGAAGGCTACACCCTGCCCCAAATGGAAAACCCTAGCCCACAGTTATAACCCGGCTAAAGGTTTGACCCGGCCTACATCTTGATAGCTCTCTGGGTCACCCCATTTTCCGGTTAAGATAAAGATGACAAGGAAGAATCGAGGGCTCAGTGACAAGACCCGGCAGGAGGCCGGCTTGACAAGGAGCCCAATATGCCGGCGTGTATGGGCAGGCCCAAAGACCCAGAATGAGATATGACCGAAGGCCGGCTCATGGAGGGACCCAGAAGGTCCGGCTCATGGAGAATACTCAAAAGGGATCCTCAACTTGGAAGACAAAGGTGACCTACAAGACTTAGAGTAGGACTCCAATTAAGGGAAGTAAGACCGAACTAGGATTCAACTAGTAATAGAGAAGAGACTAGTCCTAATCCTACTAGGACTCTATGTGTAAGCCTACCCCTTCAACTTATATAAGGATGGGCAAGGCGCCCCAAGAGGGACAGGTTAAGTCATTAGAGATAGACAGATTAGAAACCCTCGAGACTAAAGATAGCGAAATAGCACCCATATAATCGAGATCATCATCGTCATCAATACACACAAAGCAGGACGTAGGCTTTACCTCCATCGGAGGGGCCAAACCTGGGTAAAACTCGCGTCTCTCGATTCTAACCAACCCTGTTCAAGCCGCCACCTAGTTCCGATGGCCTCACACCTAAGTTCTCTCACGAGGATATCTGCCGTGACAAAACCACGACAGTTGGCGCCCACCGTGGGGCCTGCACACGGTGGTATTGTGTTCTTTGAGGGATCTCTTCTAGGGATCGAGAATTTTGCGATTGTCCGAATTTTGCGATCTACATCAACTCCGATCACAAAATTGAATCACCAAGAATTTTTTGTGGCAGTTAAGCGTTGGACGTCTAATTGTCGATCTGGCCTCTGTTGTTTCTAATCCAATCTGGTGCCCAGCAATAAACTTGAAGGATTTTTTGGAGGCAGGACACCTCAGCCACACACCCAAATCAGGTCGGGTCCCAAGGGAAGTTGCGCATACAGCCGACAGCAGTGGAGGCAGGATCATGAGGAGCGTCACATCATCAGGAATTCAGTAAACCAATGTCAAAACCAAAGACTATAGATACGAGGCGTTTACCAGAGAGAACTCATCCAAAGGGTACAACTTTTCTGTGAGCAGCCTGTACAAGTATTGATAGTACTAGAAAGAGTACTAGTTGAGGCACGCACTGCAAGGTTTAATGGATGCATGCACGATGACTCAAAGTGCAAGCGCACAAATTCTGTCAAATTAGGATTTTTTTGTGTTAATCACTGTATCCTATGAAGAATCAGTTTGGTCCGGGCTGCACGGCGTGTCGGAGGCCACACCAATCGTCCGCCCACACAAAAGTGTCCGACTGGCGCGCGGGCCACCGTCTCTATAGACGATCGCGGAGGTCTCACCGGCGTCCGCCCGAGTAACCCGGCTCTGCGGTCTGATCGCAGAGGTTATACCAGCGTTCGCGTCGCACCGGCAGACCCATAGAGTCCGCCGCCCCCACAATCCTGGATACATCAACATGTGGAAGGCTGCACCAGCGCGAAGGATCTACATCAAGTTTGAGTTCTTCTGTCGAGATTAGAAAAGTCTGAGCGGAAGCATAAATCAGACCAGAGTCAAAATCCGATTGGCACCGGATATACGTGTGCAAAAAGAAAACAAAAAAAAACAAGTTAGTAGCAGTCTGAACAGACAAATAGTATTTAGCTCGGCTCCTCGGACTCCAGCGCAATATCTCAAAAGCAAACTCAGTCGTTGATGGACATCAAGTGAAAAAAAAGAGACTCAAACCGAGTACTAGTATTAGTAGTGAGGTGAGATGCATGCAAGGAAAGCCATGAGGAAAAAAAAGAAAGACAAAAGAAGATTACGTTGTTTTTGGTGCTACGTCATACCAGCGGAAGTTAGACGTACATTGGTTATTTTTTTCGTCCGTACTATATCCAGCATTATCCAGCACCAGCGTTCACGTTCATCCAACAAAAATACCAGGTGCTATTCACCTATTTTTCAGTATATATTAATTCACCCGAGAACAATTACTCCATCCTTCAACATATTTTACGCAGGACAATTGTTTATTACAAAGGTGGCGTGGCGTTAAACCGCAAATACGGAGCTCGCGCCAATATCATCATGCGTCAGCATCCGTCCATGCCGCACTGTCCGACCGACACGCATGCAAGTCGCCGCCCCCGCGGTCTAGTCTACATCAACATGCCGCGGCCGACTCGCGCGTCTGAGCCGGCCTCTAACGCCGCGGCCGACTCGCGCGTCCACGTCGGCCTCCAACACCGCGGCCGACTTGTGCATTTTCATCAGTTTCCAACGCCGCGGCCGACTCGTGTGTCCGCGCCGGTTTACAACATCGCCGGTGACTCGCGCGTCCGCGTCGGCTTACAACGCCACGGGTGACTCCCGCGTCTATATCAATCCACCAGGGCCGTGCCCGCTTGCACGAGCTGCCAACGGACACGCGCAAGCCGCCGTCCCCGCAGTCCGGTCTACATCGACATGCCGAGGCCGCGAGCGCCAGCACGAGCCGCCCAACGGACGCACGCAAGCCGCCGCCCCCGCGATCCGGTCTACTCCAACAACGCTGAAGCAAAGAAGAAATATATATCTATTATCAGCCTCCACCCGCGCAGGATTGCGCAATGGGTAGGCGCATAGGCGTGTTATCCCCGCGGTCCGGTCAGTTTCAGCACATCGAAGAAATAAGAGAGTCAGACATGGAGGAAACATCCCTGGAGAAACTATAATTTGAGCCGGCCACCATTGAGTCGACAATTCAAAAGCCAGCAGCAAAGAAAAAAAAATGACCCTAGAGGGACCAGAAGAGCCGGACCAAGTGAGAATAGCAAAGAATGGGTCACGAGGCATATGAACTCAATTTGGCCACAACATTTGACAAGGACATACGATGAGCATCACGAAGATAATCAATTCACCGATCTCTGGCTTCAATAAATTTCATCTTTCCGCTGTCAACTCTATGTCGGCTTATGCCATAGCCAAGTATGAAGACTCTCAAGCTGCCTCCTCAAGTCGACTTAAGACTCGGGGGCTACACAGACATGACTCGACAGATTTGGTTGATTTCAACAAATACAAGAACCCCGGGTCATTGCGGGGAAGACAACCTGGTCCCCGGGGCTTCTGGATTATTCGCGAAAAAATAGAAGTTGCCCAAGAGGACTAGCTGCCACGATGCGCAGTTCAAACATGGGTGTCCTTCCTTATTGGCAAAAAATTAAAGGTTGCCAAAGAGGACTCGCTGCCACGATGCGTTGTCCAAGCATAGGTATCCTGCCTTATTGTCTCATCATATTATGGTCAATGGAATAAAGCCGGCTTATCTGGACCCCAGATGTTTTGCAGTAGTAGCATTGTCTCCTGTATATCCTATGTTGGGCTTTGCCATGATCATAGGTCACTTGGGGGCTCCCGACTCAACGAGTTACTTATTAATATCCCTCTTGACCCGGCTAAATGCCATTACAAATAATGGTTAAACCTGCCTGTTTGCAAGATGCTACTCCAAACAGGTGTCCCCGTGTACTCTTGATAAGTCAATCCATCTGGACCTTGAACTTATCAAGGTTAAAACACCGGCTTCAGTCACGTGAGAGCCGACTTACAGAGAGCGAGGATAAACCATGGTTTATCACACCCGCTTCATTGAAACAAGACTCGAGCCTCGAAAGCCGGTCTTTATGTCAATCCTCGAAAGCCGACATTTTTATACCTTGTTATCATATGCATACATTATCTTGCATTGCATCATTGCATAATGCATCATACATACATATACATATTTGTTTATAGTGCAGAAAGCCAGTCTTCAAACCAAGTTACCTTGTAAATTCTGCAGCAACAAATAAATCTTCGATAGCCAAAAATGGCCGGATTTTCATTATGGTTTATCATAACCGATATTAAATGATTGGTGTTTCCAAGACAACTCAGAAGTTGCTGAGCTGGTATATTACATATTGCTGAGCCAGCTTATCACATATAATGCCGGGTCATTTCATTGACCGGCTCTTGGATTTTTGCAACTTGTGCTCCATAGTAAACTACAACACTTACGGATTTCTCAAACATATATTTGCCGGGTTGCATCGCAACCACGGGCAGGGATTTCATTTCAAGCACAAAGGCATCATTCCAGGATATTCGTACAAATGATAAATTACCGGGTTGCATTACAACCACATTGAAGGATTCATTCAATTCGGATCAATATCAGTTCAAGAGAACTTCTGAAGTGCATTATGATGGGTTATATTACTCTCACACAGTCCCAAGTCGCTGCAAGCATATGACCCGGCACTTGGGGGTTACACTACTCAGATCAAGATTTACAAATTTTCTAAAGTCCAAAGTCGCTGCAGGCATGCGACCCGGCACTTGGGGGCTACATCATTCAGTTGTTCAAACAGATCATAAGGTCCTAATTGAAGATCCGGCCCATCATATATTGATGAGCTGGCCCTTGGGGGCTACACATGTGAAATGCAAAACATTCAGTTTATGACTGCCAACATAGATGGGCAACCCGGATTTCTCCAAGCTACAACATTCAAAACTAAAGTCCTAGGTTATTGCAGGCAAAACAATCCGGCCCTTGGAGGCTACGCTGACTGAAGTTTTGTAAATATAAGACAATTACAAGTCCCAGACTGCTGCAGGCAAGACAACCCGACACTTGGGGGCTACACAGTCAAAGATAATATTGCAAAGCACCAAGTCATCATAAACTGATAAACTCGGACCTTGGGGGCTACACGTAATATGGAGATAAAAAAATAGAAGAAAAACCTCAAGCTGCCACTTTTTAGCGAGACGGGTCTCATTTCTTGGTGGAGGTTTACAAAGATCATCTTCTCCAAGTTATTCATAGAAAGGCCCAGAAGCCGGCTCAACATCAGATGGATCTTTTATTCCCAATAATTTTATCTAGCCAAAGAATTGAAAGTCGGTTCAACATCACCCAAATTTCTTTATTTCCAATAATTTTATCAAGTCAACTGGAGTCCAGTTGTTTGACCTGGCAGCGCCAACGATCACGACCCGGGATCATCAATGTTCATGACCCGACAGTCTATATATGCAACCCGGCTCCACAAGTTGGCAATTTCTACATCCATAAATCAGCAATATTTTCATCCTAATTCAGCATCCACTATGACCAATGACCCGGCAAGAGCCGCCGCGTCCCAGAAAGCCGGTTCAACAACAGACGAAATTCTATTCCCAATATTTTCATCAAACCCAAAGCACGAGGAGCTGGCCTGACGTTAGAGTCATTATTATTTCCAGTATTTTTCTACGAGGAAACCACATCAGCAAGTGGATTGAGAAGCCAACCCGATGATATGACAAAGAGAGACCCAGATTTTCAAGGAGCTACTTCATTGAAATAAGCCGGCCAGTGGAGCAAGCAGGTCCCTTAACATATTTATTATTCTTATTTCAGGAGCTTACCATGAATAAATTCAAGCTAACCTGGGGGCTAATGTCGGGGATATTCCCCACGGTTATAACCCGGCTAAAGGTTTGACCTGGCCTACATCTTGATAGCTCTATGGGTCGCCCCATTTTCCGGGTTAATATAAAGATGACAAGGAAGAATCTAGGGCTTAGTGAAGAGACCCGACAGGAGGCGGACTTGACAAGGAGCCCAATATGCCGGCTTGTATGGGCAGGCCCAAAGGCCCAGAATGAGACTTGGCCAAAGGCCGGCTCATGGAGAATACTCAAGAGGGATCCTCAACTTGGAAGACAAAGGTGACCTACCAGACTTAGAGTAGGACTCCAATTAAGGGAAGCAAGACCCGGACTAGGATTCAGCTTGTAATAGAGAAGAGACTAGTTCTAATTCTACTAGGACTCTATGCGTAAGCCTGCCCCTTCAACTTATATAAGGAGGGGCAAGGCGCCCCAAGAGGGACATGTCAAGTCATTAGAGATAGACAGATTAGAAACCCTCGAGACTAGAGGTAGCGAAATAGCACCCTTGTAATCGAGATCATCATCATCATCAATACACACAAAGCAGGACGTAGGCTTTTACCTCCATCGGAGGGGACGAACCTGGGTAAAACTCGCGACTCTCGATTCCGACCAACCCCGTTCAAGCCGTCACCTAGTTGCGATGACCTCACACCTAAGTTCTCTCACGAGGATATCTTCCGTGACAAAACCACGACACGCGCCGCCGCTCCCCTGCGCCCGCTCGCCGCGGCTTCTCCTCGCACTGCCGCCTTGTCATGGCGCGCCGCCGTGCCTCGTCTCGCCTCCCCGTGCCGGTTACCGGAGCTGCGGCCGCCGCTGGCAACCAGGCTGGCCCCTCCTCCGTCGCTCGCTCGCCTCGCCTCTCCTCGAGCTTGTCCGGCCGCCATGGCCTCGAGCTCGCCGCAACCGCCACTCCTCACCGTCCCACACCCGAATCTACCCGATCCCGCCTCCTCCACCCTCGATCCGCCTCAATCCATCCAGCCCCGACCAGATCCTCACCTACATCCTCCGGCCACCGCGATCCTGCCTTTGCTTAGAACGCAGGGAGGACGACGCTTCCAGCGCCTCCCGCTCGTGTTGACCGCGTGTGCCTCGTGCGCCACCAGCTCCATCGCCCGCGGCCAGGACCAGCTCGCCGCTCGCGCCAAGACCCAGCCGCCTCTGCCTTCCGGCCCGGCCGCACCACACCGAGGCCCAGCGCCCCGCCTCGGCCCGTCTCCAGCAGCGCCCGCCGACCTGCCTCCTCCACCCACCTGGGCCAAGCCTAGCAAGACGAGCCTCGACCTACCACCTCCTCTCCCGCTATTTGTCGCCCATAGCACTATATAGTATCTTGCGCTCACTTGCACTGCTTCGGCCCTGCTATAGATTCGACCCAATGCATGTTTTTTTTCGTCCCGTGAATTTACTAATTAACCAGTGAATTACAGATTTGCAGAAAACCCCCCGAACCTCATGCATTTAATATCTCACAAACGGTGCATTGGATTAAAATGAATTATATATGAAAAATGTTCAGAATTTTGTGTAGATTCATAATATCAAACTTTCATCCATGTTTAAAATGTTTAACTTGTTGTTTGCATTAATTTGCATAAATGCAATGCTAAAATGATTTATTTCATAACTAAATAACCGTAGCTCTGATTAAAATGATCCACATATGTAACTTGACTAGGAAAACATGTAGAATAACATGTTAGCATAATTTTTACTGTTTAACAACAATAAAATTGTGATTAGGGAAGAACAGTAGCAAATTCGAAAATTACATATGGGGACTTTCCAGAATTGTTATTCGTTGTTCCGGCTCATTTAAACTTGCCTAAATATGTAGTCTACTTGTGCTTCACCTCTTGCCATGTTTAACAACATTTAGTCTTGTCATGTAAATAAACGGGAGTGAACTAAATGAGCGAATGTTGAGTTTCATCAATATGCAACTTGTTGCATATTGAACTTCACTTAATGTGTAGTATGTGATTGTTATGCTTGCCATGCCATGCATAATTAAACCGGACATGCATCATACTTGAGTGTGCATCATGCTATGAATATGTTGTGGTGTTTAACGTGTCATTTTTTGTTTCCGGATTTGCTTCTCCTCGCTAGAGTTCCGAAAGCTTTCGGAGTGTGAGGATTCGTTCGACTACGTCTCGTTCGTCTACTTCACGGATTCGTTTTTCTTCCAAGCGGGATCTCACGCAAGAAGATCATTTCCCTGGATACAACTACTATCATTGCTATGCTAGTTGTCTCGTTTCTATTGCTATGTCTCGCTGCCTATCACTTGTTTGTCAAGCCTCCCAAAATGCCGTGATAAGCCTCTAACCCTCCACCTTCCCAGCAAACAGTTGTTTGACTATGTTACCGCTTGCTCAGCCCTTCTTATAGCATTGCAGGTGCAGGTTGTTCCATGTGATAACATGGATATCTTTGGGGTATCACAATATTCTTGCTATTTAATTTAATGCACCTATATACTTGGTAAAAGGTGGAAGGCTTGGCATTTTACTCGGTGCTTTCTTTCACCTTTGTCGCCCTAGTTCCGTTTACCGGTGTTATGTTCCATATTGAGCACTACTAATATGCCCGGGGTTGTTATGGGCCCCCCCTTGATAATTCGGTTGGGATAAAACTTTGCCGGCAAGGACCAACATTGGTACTATATTTGCTCAACATAATAATACTGAACACCTTTATTAACGCATAGGGAGTTAGCGCTACCCGCGGATTAATTCAACATAATACAAGGGGGTGGCAGTGATGATGGTGTCGGTCCCAAACGGGCAGACTGCGGGGCCACCGCGGGGAAACTCGTGGTTTGGTTTTACTCGTAGTGTGACCCATCCGGTCGTGTCCTGAGAACGAGATACGCGGATCCTATCGGGTTTGTCGACACGTCGAGCGGTCTTGCTGGATTTGTTTTACCTTTCTCGAATGTCTTGTGCACCGGGATTCCAAGGATACTTTGGGCTATCTCAAGGTTGAGGTTTTCCACCGCAGCTTGTGGCTAGTTTGTGATGGATGAGTTGGAGCACCCCTGCAAGGTTAAATATTTCTGAGAGTCGTGCCCGTGGTTATGTGGCAACTTGGAAATTGTTTAACACCCGATTATAGCAAACTTTAAGTAAATTTGAATAACATACACCAACCGTGTGCGTAACTGTGACTGTCTCTTCTTGTGAGGTTTGAACCAAGAAGGGAACATGGTGGGGTTATGATTGACTCGTAAGTAGGTGTTCAAGATCACTTCTTGATCATTACTAGTTCACGTTCATTTACGCGAAGATCACTCTTCTTATTCTTGTACTCGTAAGTTAGCCAGATATCAAATGCTTAGTGCTACTGCAACCTCACCACTTAACCATACCTCACTCGTTAAGCTTTGCTAGTCTTGATGCCCTTGGAAATAAGATTGCTGAGTCCCTGTGTGATGTGAACCGGGGACCCGATCTTTCGATGAGAGTGGAGATAACTATGATTTTGGGGGACTTGACCCTCACGATCCGGCTACCAACCGTACAGGGAGAACCGTACACAACTGATATCCACGACAATCGCTGAACCAACTCCACGATGTAATCGACCGAGCCAACGGCGCGATTGACCTATCCACGAGGGATTTTTCCTGCAAGCAAATCGAAGAACATGCAAGAAAATAATAGCCAAGCAATCTGAAATTGTGAATATGCTAGATGAATAAATCTCACAAGATGGGGTTCCGATAGATTGTCTTGACGGTCGCACTAGCCGCTACGAGCGAAGACAAATAAAAGTAGCAATAGCTAAACTTCTCTAAAATAAAACCCGAGTCTAAACCCTAAAAACGTTGACTATTTATTATACGCGGCTGCCGCCCTAACTGTGCCGCTGCGTGTCGATGTTGACGTGTCTGGTGTGGACTGCTACGGTCGAAAGAAATTTTTTCCTTGAGCCGGCCCACATGTTGATCGGATATTGTAACCTTGCCGTAATAAATTCCGTTTTTAACCGCTGAAATGGGCTTGGGTGAATGTGGCTTCTCCGGTCCAGTATGCCTAATCCTTCTTCTCTTCTTGTAATAGGAATGGTGCATGTAGCATGCAATATGGATGCAAGGCATGCTACTTCGCTTGAATTTAACGTATAGTAATCTTCGTCTTTAATTGATCCTTTGATCCTTTTATTTCTGATGAGTAAAAATAAAACGAATAATGAGCATAGCATCATATTCATGCCAATTAAATTATGTGTACGAAGAAGCGAAAGAACCTGGTTATGAATTTGTTGTGAAATATTTCCAGATGTTTTTATGATAGCTATATCCACATCATCATCCCTTCCTTGAAAACAAAGTCGTTCTCGACTTTTATGTACCTGAAACTCATCACAGGGCAAAGCAAAAATAGATGCAACATGTATATTCTCTTTCGAAAGGTTTAGCTCACGAGGTTTGGAGAAATTTATAATAGCACCGTTGTGATGAACACACTAGTAGAAAACATGGCTTTGGTTGAGGCCAGGATAAGGGCATTAATCCCGGTTCGCTTACGAACCGGGACCAAAGGGTGCAGCAGTCCCAGTTCGTGAGGCCAGGCCGCCGGCCAGGCCTCGGGGACCATTGGTCCCGGTTCGTCTGACACTTTTGGTCCCGGTTCCAGACACGAACCGGGACCAATGGGCCTCGCTCCTGGCCCAACACCTTTAGTCCCGGTTGGTGGCTGGAACCGGGACCAAAGGTCGGTCTTCTGTCCCGGTTCTAGCCACCAACCGGGAGTAAAGATAAGCCTATATATACCCCCGCCCCTGCCCGCTCACTCTATTTTTTGGCCGGCCGGCGTGTGCAGGTGTGTGTTGCTCTAGCTCTCACCTCCTATGCACATGAGGTGTTCGATGAAATGCCCGAGCCACACTTAAGCTTTCTCCTCTCCAAGCTCGACCTCCAAGCTCCATTTTCCTCAAGATTTGTCTAGGTTTGGCGGTCCGTCCTGTCCCGTCCCCGTCCTCACAGCTGTCGATCGCCCGCGCCGATCTCGTCGCCGGCACCACCGTGGTGAGCCTCTTGTTCTTATCTTCTTTCTAAAAGAAAAAAAATTCTTACTTGTATGATTTAAATAGATACTTGTACAATTTTCTTACTTTTATTATTGTTTGTTATTATATAGTGCCATGGTTTTGGTATCCGCCCCCGTCGGCCCTCGTCCTGTCTATGATTCGGATGTGGTATATTATCTTTTATAACTATTTGTTTCATTTAGTGTTTATGACAATTATGCCGACCAACGTGACATAGATGTTTTTATCTAGGAGGTATGTGAACCGGAAATTCGAACCGACCCTCTTGTCGAGAGGTTAAATTTAGTTGAAAAAGAAAACAATTACTTGAAGAAAAAATTGAAAAGAATTGAGGAGGAGAAGATGGAATTGGAGTTGCATGTTGCCGATGTCGTCGAAGATCACAAGATCAAGATGGATGCAATGCGCTTGAAGATTAGAAAGATTAGAAAATATGCCATTCATACCGAGGCTTGGTATCATTATGCCGTTGGATCAATTGGTACCTTAGTTGCGGTTATGATCGCATTTGTTGTTGCATTTAAATGTTTTACATAGTTTCAATGTATGTTTTAATAAGATGCTCTAGAGAGCTATATGTTGTTCAATGAGAACTATGTATGAACTTTATGTATTTATTTTGGTCACTACTATACTTTGGTTTTAATGTGATGATGAACTTCTATTAATTTGGTCATTTCTCTATTCATGATGTTCTATAATGGTTTTTGATACACTTAATTATATAATGCACGCAGATGAACCGGCAATGGATGTACGATGACCGACGCACCTCCGAGTACATTAAGGGCCTGCATAATTTTCTCGAAGTGGCTGAGGCAAACAAGTAGAATGGTTTTATATATTGTCCATGTACTATCTGTGGGAATACGAAGGATTACTCTAACTCGAAAACCCTTCACGTCCACCTGCTTGAGAAGGGTTTCATGCCACACTATAATGTTTGGACCAAGCACGGAGAAAGAGGGGTTATGATGGAAGACAACGAAGAAGAAGAGGATGATGACAACTATCTGCCCCCTGAATACGGTGATGCTGCAATGGGGGAAGCTGAAGATCAAGAGGAACCAGACGATGTGCCCGATGATGATCTTCGCCGAGTCATTGTTGATGCAAAGAGACAATGCCAAAGTGAAAGGGAGAAGTTGAAGTTCGATCGCATGTTAGAGGATCACAAAAAAGGGTTGTACCCAAATTGCGAAGATGACAACACAAAGCTCGGTACCACACTGGAATTGCTGCAATGGAAGGCAGACAATGGTGTATCTGACAAGGGACTTGGTTCACTACTGAAAATAATGAAGAAGAAGCTTCCAAAGGATAACGAATTGCCGACAGTACGTACGAAGCAAAGAAGGTTCTATGCCCTCTAGGATTGGAGGTGCAGAAGAAACATGCATGCCCTAATGACTGCATCCTCTACCGCGGTGCGTACGAGGATTTGAACGCATGCCCGGTATGCTGTGCATTGCGGTATAAGATCAGACGAGATGACCCTGGTGATGTTGAGGGCCAGCGCACCGGGAAGAGGGTTCCTGCCAAGGTGATGTGGTATGCTCCTATAATACCACGGTTGAAACGTTTGTTCAGAAACAAAGAGCATGCCAAGTTCATGCGATGGCACAAGGAAGACCGTAAGAAAGACGGGAAGTTGAGAGCACCCGGTGATGGGTCGCAGTGGAGAAAGATCGAGAGAAAGTGGGGGGACTTTACAGGTGACCCAAGGAACGTATGGTTTGGTTTAAGTGCAGATGGCGTTAATCCTTTTGGGGAGCAGAGCAGCAAGCATAGCACATGGCCTATGACTCTATGTATGTATAACCTTCCTCTTTGGTTGTGCATGAAGCGGAAGTTCATTATGATGCCAGTGCTCATCCAAGGCCCTAAGCAACCCGGCAATGACATTGATGTGTACCTAAGGCCATTAGTTGATGAACTTTTACAACTGTGGAATGGAAAAGGTGTACGTGTGTGGGATGAGCATGCACAAGAGGAATTTGACCTACGAGCGTTGCTGTTTGTAACCATCAATGATTGGCCTGCTCTCAGTAACCTTTCAGGAGAGACAAACAAGGGATACCACGCATGCACGCACTGTTTAGATGACACCGAAAGTATATATTTGGACAAATGCAGGAAGAATGTGTACCTGGGGCATCGTCGATTTCTTCCGACCAACCATCAATGTCGAAAGAAAGGAAAGCATTTCAAAGGTGAGGCACATCACCGGAAGAAGCCCGCCCTCCGTACTGGTGATCACATACTTGATATGGTCAATGACTTACAAGTAATCTTTGGAAAGGGTCCTGGCGGACTATCTGTTCCGAATGACGCTGAGGGACGCGCACCCATGTGGAAGAAGAAATCTATATTTTGGGACCTACCCTATTGGAAAGACCTAGAGGTTCGCTCTGCAATTGACATGATGCACGTGACGAAGAATCTTTGCGTGAACTTGCTAGGCTTCTTGGGAGTGTATGGGAAGACAAAACATACACCGGAGGCACGGGAGGACCAGCAACGTGTGCACGAAAAAGACGGCATGCATCCAAAGCAGTATGAAGGTCCTGCCAGCTACGCTCTTACCAAAGAAGAGAAGGAAATCTTCTTTGAATGCCTGCTCAGTATGAAGGTCCCGTCTGGCTTCTCGTCGAATATAAAGGGAATAATAAATATGGCAGATAAAAAGTTTCAGAACCTAAAGTCTCATGACTGCCACGTGATTATGACGGAACTGCTTCCGGTTGCATTGAGGGGGCTTCTACCGGAAAACGTTCGATTAGCCATTGTGAAGCTATGTGCATTCCTCAATGCAATCTCTCAGAAGGTAATCGATCTAGAAATCCTACCAAGGTTAAAGAGTGATTTGGTGCAATGTCTTGTCAGTTTCGAGCAGGTGTTCCCACTATCCTTCTTCAATATCATGGCACACGTCCTAGTTCATCTAGTCGACGAGATTGGCATTCTGGGCCCTGTATTTCTACACAACATGTTCCCCTTTGAGAGGTTCATGGGAGTCTTAAAGAAATATGTTCGTAACTGTGCTACGCCAGAAGGAAGCATCTCCATGGGCCATCAAATAGAGGAAAGCATTGGGTTTTGTGTTGACTTTATTCCTGACCTTAAGCCGATTGGTCTCTCTCAATCGCGGTATGAGGGGAGACTGACTAGAAAAGGCATGCTAGGAGCGAATTCAATAATATGTAGGGACGGGCATTCTTGGTCTCAAGCACACTACACAGTTCTACATAATTCTACCTTGGTGACCCCGTATGTCAATGAACACAAGAATATTCTGCGGTCCAAACACCCGGAGCAGTGTGACGACTAGATTACATGTGAACACATCAGGAATTTCGGCAGTTGGTTGCAAACACATCTCATGGGTAACACCACTGTTGCAGATGAGTTGTACTCGTTGGCCAGGGGACCATCTTCGACTGTATTGACTTACAAAGGGTACGAGATAAATGGGAATACATTTTACACGATCGCCCAAGATAATAAAAGCACCAACCAAAACAGTGGTGTCCGCTTTGATGCAGCAATCACCAATAGGGCAAAGGGCACATATTATGGTTACATAGAGGAGATATGGGAACTTGACTATGGACATGAATTTAAGGTCCCTTTGTTTCGGTGCAAATGGGCCAATCTGTCAAGAGGCGGGGTACAGGTAGACCCACAGTACGGAATGACAACAGGGGATCTCAACAATCTTGGGTACACAGACGAACCATTCGTCTTAGCCAATGATGTGGCGCAGGTTTTCTATGTGAAGGACATGTCTACCAAACCGAGAAAAAGAAAAGATAAGGAAGCGAATACATCATACGATGAGCCAAAGTGCCACATAGTTCTTTCAGGGAAAAGAGACATCCTGGGAGTGGAGGGCAAGACAGACATGTCTGAAGATTATGAAAAGTTTCATGAAATTCCTCCCTTCAAAGTGAAGGCCGACCCAAGCACCCTGTTAAACGATGAAGATTATCCATGGTTACGGCGCAATAAGCAAGGGACACACGCGAAGAAAAAGTAAAGACTTTCTCTCCACAACTATTCTGATGATGGCTTTGATCTAGAATATCACTACAGTTACATGTCAAGAATTGAAATCCTTTTGTAATAGACGAGTTTTCGTCTGAAACCCTGATACTTCGAAAGAGATTGTTCATTTTGTACACGAAGTGCATCCAGTTTTTCCCGTAACCCTCTCAACTTTTTAGCACATGCTATGTGGGTGAAATTATGATACCATGCCAACTTTCAACCATTTCAGAGTTCATTTGTAGTGCTTTTCAATTCAGGGTCATTTTAGCTCAAAATAAATCATGAAATGCATGAAAAATAGCAAATGAAGTCATAAAAGGGTTGAAAAGTGATGATGTGGCTTTGAATGGTGCATATTGAATGCAGAAAAAGTCTTGAGTTAAAATATGTTTAAAAAAATGAAATCCCTTTGTAATAGACGAGTTTTCGTCCGAAACCCTGATACTTCAAAGGAGATTGTCCAGTTTGTACACGAAGTGCATCCAATGTTTCCCGTAACCCTCTCAACTTTTTAGCACATGCTATGTGGGTGAAATTATGATACCATGCCAACTTTCAACCATTTCAGAGTTCATTTGCAGTGCTTTTCAATTCAGGGTCATTTTAGCTCAAAATAAATCATGAAATGCATGAAAAATAGCAAATGAAGTCAGAAAAGGGTTGAAAAGTGATGATGTGGCTTTGAATGGTGCATATTGAATGCAGAAAAAGTCTTGAGTTAAAATATGTTTCAAAAAATAACATAAAAAATAGCAAAAGTGAAAATAGATGCGAATTTATAGAGAAAATTCAACCTAAATTCAAAGTGCTAGTTTCTTCTAACTAGCACTTTGAATTTAGTTTGAATTTTCTCTATAAATTCGCATCTATTTTCAGTAGGCCCCACAGAGCAGAAAGAGGTCGGTTAGGCCCACAGGCCTGCTTTAGAGAGGAGCTCAACGTTGCAGCCGCGGCGGGGCTTATAAACAGGTCTGGGCGCCCTTCGCTTGGCGAGGTGGGATTAGACATCCAACCGCACCGCGGCTGTGCTAGGCACAAGCCTTTGGTCCCGGTTGGTGGCTCGAACCGGGACCAATGCCACCCTTTCGTCCCGGCTCGAGCCACCAACCGGGACCAATGCCACCCTTTAGTCCCGGTTGGTGCCACCAACCTGAAATTGACCTTTGGTCCCGGT
Organism: Elymus sibiricus; assembly: GCA_039707655.1. NCBI lineage: Eukaryota > Viridiplantae > Streptophyta > Magnoliopsida > Poales > Poaceae > Elymus > Elymus sibiricus. The sequence goes on from CM077671.1 coordinate 443,976,927, forward strand.
TGGTGGCACCAACCGGGACTAAAGGGTTGGGTATATAAGCAGGGACTTAGGAATTTTTCAGATTTCATCTGCAGTTGCCCCCGACGACGCCGAGCACATCAACGCCGCCAGGCTGTCCGAGCTCGCCGTCGACGCCGTCGCCGCTCTCTGCCCCGTCGACGCCGTCGGGCTACTCCACCTCGTCGTCGACGCCCTCGCCGACGCCCTCGACGCCGCCCCTGCCCCGACGCCCTCGACGCCGCCCCTGCCCTGCGCTGCCGCCACCGCCGCCCCTGCCCTGCGCTGCCGCCACCGCCGCCCCTACCCTGCGCTGTCGCCGCCCCGACCTGACGCCGTCGCCGCTCATCGCTGTCGCCGCCCCGACCCGACGCCGTCTCCGCTCCTCGCCGGTAAGGTTCCCCCCTCCTCTCTGTCCCCGTCGGCCCCGCGCGCGCGCCTCCGCCGCTCGCCCCCGCCCACCGCGCGCAGCACCTCCACCGGCCCCGCCTCCGCCCACCGCAGCACCGCCGCTGGCCCCGCGCGCGTCTTCGGCGACCCCGCAGCGCCGCCCGCGCCCGATGATCTCCCTTATAATTATTTTAGTTGATTTAGTTGTTTAGTTAATTTAGTTAATTTTAGTTGTTTTAGTTGTTTTAGGATATACAAAAGCGGTAGTTAATTTAGTTAATTTAGTTGTTTTTATTGTTTAGTTGTTTTTAGTTGTTTAGATGTTTAGTTTTTTTATCGTCGGTCGTCGGTGACGCGATATCGAGGAGTCCCCGACGATCGTCGGTGAGGGAGAGTACCCCTGACGATCGTCGGTGAGGGAGAGTACCCCCCGACGATCGTCGGTGAGGGAGAGTCCCCGACGATATCGAGGAGTACCCGACGATCGTCGGTGACGCGATATGATGTTTAATTAGATGTTTAAATGTTTAGTTGCATAGCGTAGCCGTTGAGTCGACGATGCCCGGCCAGCATCCTCGTCGTCGACTCGGTGGCAACCACCTGCTTGAGAGGTGCCATGTCCGGGACTGGGCTCCGCTGGGCTGGCACTGGGAGGTGCTCCCTTCCGGGGCGCCCAGCTTGGTGAGGAATCAGGGGCCCGTCGTCGACCCGGAGGTTCTTTGGTGGCGGTCGCGTGGACCACTGTCGGTGCAGAGGGAGCCGGCCCCCGCGGAGGTGGTACGTCGCCGTGTCAGGGAGGAGGACAAGCACGTCCGACGCTACATGGCTGCGTTGGACGCCATGTTTTCCAATACCTGGCAGGTTCTTCAGGGATCTCACCCGAGCTATGATCCTGTCATAGTTCCTTCTCTTTGGGTGTCCACCGCCTGCGCCGCGAGACGTCAACTAGATCTGTATTAGTGATATTATATAATAATATTCGAGATGTATTAGTGATAATATTCGATGATGTATTAGCGATACTATTCGATGATGTATTAGTGATATTATATGATCGTATTGTTTTCATTGCCTTGTATTGATTTGCATATCTCATGTTTGTATATTGCCATGTTGTAATATTTGCAGAAACTATGGATCACAGAGACTTAGAAAAAGAACAGTTGTTGGGGGATATAATCCTCACCGGAGGTGATCCCTTGTCGTATCTCAACGACATCGATGGTCAGGAAGGAGAGGATGACGGCTCCGGTGATCCAACAATGCAGGAGGAAGGAGATCATGATGGCTCCGGTGACCGAATGGCGGAGGAAGGAGATCATGATCACGGCTCCGGTGACCAAACGGAGGAGGGAGCCTCAACTGTTGCAAAGTCCGATGAGGTAAGGAGACGAGGCCCGAAGAAAAGTTTGCGCCCGGATGAAAGGTTCACGATCACAGAAGTCGCGAAAGATGGCCAACCGATTGCTCCCAAGCGGACCAAGCACGCATTTGTACATCAGTGTGGAGTTGTTGTTAGGGACTATGTCTCGATCAACACCCAGCAATGGAATAAGAATAATAAGGACCCTGAAGTTTCTTATGTCCATGATAGACTGAAAGATGATCTTTGGACCGAGCTGATGACAAATTTCAGCCTACCGCGAGAGGAGGATCCGAATAACCCAGTTATAGAGTGAAAGGTCAAGGCGTTTGCTCTTAAGAAGATGGCAGAACTATTCAGGAACTGGAAGAAAGAGTTGAACACAAAGTTTGTCGAGAAAGAGGAGACTCCGGAATTCATCGGTCGATATGAGAAGATAAGAGATCAATCGCCCGAATTTGTGGCCTACAAGAAATCGGAGAAGGGTAAGAAAAGGTCACTGACAAACAAGAAAAATGCTGCAAAGAAGAAGTATCACCATCACACGGGGTCAGGTGGCTACTACAAAGCCCGGCTATTGTGGGACAAAGCTGAGCAAGACCTGCTTGCTAAGAATGTCCAACGAGCGACATTGCACTGGCCAGATCGTTCAAGGACTTGGTTCTTCGGGGTTGGGGGAACTTTGGACCCAGAAACAGGGGAGTGTGTTTGGACGGACGAGCAACTTGCAATACCATTCCGAAAGCTTCAGGCAGCAATCAAGGCAGCGCGGGAAGGGACGTTCATTCCCGACAGAGAGAAGGACGAGCTAACAGACGCCCTCGGGAATCCTAAACACCCTGGACGAACACAAGGCACATCAGGCTCCGTTCCGTGGGTGCATGGGTTTCCCGACAGCGGTGGTTATAGAAGCCGAGAGAGAAGAAGCAAGCGAAATGTAGAAGCTCAGTGCAAGATTAGCAAAACTAGAGGAACTTGAGAGCCAGTGAGCTACCGGCCAACCATCTGAGCGGCACGAAGATCCTTCCTTCGACGCTGCCCCAGAAGCTACCCCACCATCTCAGCGGAGAAGCAGCGTGGCTTCCACGGAGCTCGTTCAGCCTGATTTCACGGCTCCTCGCTACCCCGTGGATAGTATCATGCAGGCTGAACATTGCGAGCTAATGATGAAATGCCAGAACCTGACCTTCAAGGCGGCGGTTGGCTTTGGTGTACCTCCTCGAGCTGAGGGAACTTTCCATTGCCGTCCGATTCCACATGGCTATGCTGTTGTGATGGTGGATGAAATAATGGATGGATTTGAGGGGCTGGAGCTTGACAACCCTACAGGTGAAGAGGATATTATTGTTCTGGTGGAGAAAGGAGTACATCAAGCTTCCAAACTGGACGCCTCAGCAGACTCAGCCTCCTCCGGCGCGTCAGGGCACTCCGCCTCCTCCTCCTCCTCCTCCTCCGATGCGTGAGGGCACTCCGCCTCCTCATTCTCCTCCTCCGGCGCGTCAGGGCACTCCGCCTCCTCCTTCGCCTCCTCCGGGGCGTTAGGGCACTCCGCCTCCTCCTCCTCCTCCTCCGACGCGTCAGGGCACTCCGCCTCCTCTGGTGCGTTAGCAACGGTGGAAGAGATACGCCGCCACTCCGGCGGCTAGCAGTACAATAAGCGGGAAGAAATACAAATTTGGTCCAAGCCTCAAGCCTCTTCCAAAGTTACCATATGAGAGGACTGACAAGGAAAGCGCTGAAATCAGTGAAGCCGAAGTGAAGGCCCATTTTGCATGGAAACCACCACCTCTGAAGGAAATGGTAGATCCGGTGAAAGGGAAGCGCACTCTGGATGCCCTAAAGCGACCACCACCGCCTTCGCCGCAATACAACTATGACCGCATTATTCATAAGACATATGATGAAGCGCGGCGGTCGGCAGTGCTGCAAGAGAAAAAAAACGAAGAAGTGGGAAAACAATTCCCCAGCTCGGCGAATAGGAGAAGCAATCGTGCCCCCCGCTCAAGGTGTCTAGCGATATCGCTAATCATCCGGTGCTACTGCCCGGTACCACTCTTGGTGATTACGTGGGCGATGATGTACAGTTTGAAATGGCTGAGGTAGTAGTAGAGGACTTTAGATACGAGCACGGGAAGCCTCTCGTCAAACCTGATCATCCTCATCTAACAACGATGATGCAAAAATTGCATGAGTGGTACATGGAAACCTGCAGGAAGTCTGGGACCGACAGTTTGATTGTCGGAATTAAAAAAGAGCATTACTTCATTGGGGTCGACCAGATGCCTGTTGAATTTGTGGAGTTATTTCAGTTATACAATCAAAAGGCCCTCGACAAACAACTCATGACTTTCTACTGTTTGTAAGTATTACTTCTATAATTAAGTGTCTAGCTCAGCTCGTTCATTGTATGTATATATAATTATCCTCACTATATTATGCAGATTGAAGATCGTCGAATGCAAAAGAGGACAAATCTATGACATTGGGTTCATTAGCCCAAATACCGTAAATGAATGGTCGGTAAAAAAAAGAGCCAAAGATACCGAGGACAACTTGCTAGAAGCGTTCCTTCGACATCAAAACAAAAGGGAAATACTCTTTCCTTACAACTTCAAGTGAGTGTTACTGTCTTGTGCATATTCAGTTTCGCTTACTCGAGGTTAAATGTAATTGATGAGTTATGCATGCGCAGCTTCCACTTCATTCTGCTATCCATTAAGCTTGACGGGGCATTAGTAACTGTCTTAGACTCGAGACGCAAAGATCCCGAGTATTATGCGGACATGACTGCAATGCTCCAGAAGTAAGTTCAATCAATACCGGGACCATATCGGCAACTTTCGTTCATTTCCTGATATCAAGTAATCATTTTCTTTGCCGGGCAGGGTTTGGAAAAAGTTCACCACAATGGTTCCGGGTCTGAAGAAGGAGCTGCGATTTACACACCCCAAAGTAAGTAGTACTAGCTAGTTCCGCGCATCTCTCATTGATTCTAGTTTCATCAATACCATTATCATGCTTGCTTATCAGTTTGATTGAACTCTATTCTCGTAAAGTGCTTGTACCAGGCACCCGGGAATCATTTATGTGGATACTACGTATGCGAGTTCATTCGCCACTCGACCTCTGAGCGGGGCTTCTCTGAGAAACAATTTGAAGTACGTAAACAATATTCACAATTTTATTTTATATATTACCATCAGTTGTGTTGAGTTTTATTCATATATATGTATTGACCCCCTTCTTTAAATTAGATCTGGCAGATGCGGGATGAACTCCTACCACATGATCGCATACGAGCAATTCAAGAGGAATTGGCGGGATTCATTCTTGACCACGTCATACCTGAACACGGAGAATACCATGTGAAATTGCAATGGTCTTAGGTAGATGATGTTAGGGATTGTAAGAGATGTTATATTGTACATATGTAGTAGCGGCGGATAGATATACGAAAACTTGTTGTTCGACCAAGCACGGAGAAAGAGATATCACTTCTCTCTATATATGTTCATGACGATCTTGTGTAATTAATGGTTTCCTTCATTTGCTTACTAGCTAGCATCGAGTTCTCTCTATATGTATAGTAGCTAGCGTCGACCAAGCACGGAGAAAGAGAGGTCACTTCTCTCTATTAGCTAGCTAACACAATATGAAACCCCTAAATTAAGCCTCCAAAACCCCTAACCCCCCCCCCCCTTCCAAAAAAGAAAAGAAAACCCCCAGCGCCTGAGAGCTGCTGACGCGTGGCTGCCTTTTGGTCCAGGTTGGTGTTACCAACCGGGACTAAAGGTCCTCCTGCCTGGGCGCCCCGCAGCGGCCACGTGGAGCCCCTTTGGTCCCGGTTCGTAAGCAAACCGGGACTAAAGGTTTTGGGTATTAGTCCCGTTTGTTTTGTCCCGGTTCCAGAACCGAGACTAAAGGCCCTCTGGAACCGGGACTAGTACCCTATCTTCTACTAGTGACATGATAAGTTTTATCCCACACAGAGTCTATATATGAATTATGGGGAACGAAATGAATGGGCCGAGTACGCGGTTTGTCCAGATAAGAGGTTGGGACACTCAACGAAAAAATTTCAGAATTGATAGCAAGCATACTATGCGTAGCATGATTCAGTGATGTAGCTTTTGCATCATTTATTATTTCATCGGGGGTCATTGGAAGCAAGTTAATGGTTTTCCCTTCAAACATGAGAGTATACGAATTTGTTCTACCATGATGGGTAACACTATTATCATATTGCTAAGGCCGACCTAACAATAATGAACAAGCTTGCATAGGTACGACATCGCAGTCAACATAATCATGATACGAACCAAGTGTAAAATGAACTCTCACACGACGTGTTACCTTTAACTTACCACAATCGTTGAACCATTGGATGTAATATGGATGGGAGTGTCTCGTAGTGGTGAGGCAAAGCTTCTCTACCATCTCTATACTTGCCAAATTATTGCAGCTTCCACCATCAATGATTACACGAACAGAATGCCCTTTGACAACAAACTTAGTTTGAAAAAGATTACGGTGTTGATGCATCTCGGCATGCCCCACCTGGGCACTTAGTACTCGCATGGTTACAAGACTTGGGTATTGATCTGCCATGTTAGCATGGCAATGTATCTCCTCCAAGTCACGCGCCTTAGTGTCACCTGCATTATTAGTGACAAGCATAGCACGTGTATCTTCATCCAAATCACTATCTGAGGAGTACTCACCATCTTCCCGCACAATGAATGTACGTTTATTTGGGCAGTCCTTCATCAAATGCCCCCCACCTTTGCATATATGACACTTCATGTCCCTTGTGCGTCCAGACGAAGTGGTGGGTGCTAGAGAAATTGCTTTCGAAGCCTCAGATGATTGTGGAGCTGATTTTGAACTTGTTGGGTGTGCACCATTGTTCAAGATAGGTGGTGGTGCCTCAGCTGTGGACGGAACAGTGGGAGAAGGTGTCCATGATGAGCGGCGACCTGCATAAAAGTTACCTCGTCCCTTGTTGTGTCGTCCCTGTACTTCCCTTTCAGCTTTACAAGCAAAATGAAACAAACGAGTAATAGAATTGTACTCCTTATAGTCCAATATATCCTGAATATCACGATTCAAACCACCTAAAAATCTAGCCATCATAGCATCGTCGGTTTCAACTAATCCACATCGCATTAAGCCAGTTTGCAATTCTTGATAATAATCCTCTACAGAACTACTACCTTGTTTTAAACGTTGCAATTCATTCAGTTTGTCACGAGCATAATATGAAGGAACATAACGTTGTCGCATAGCTCGTTTTAAAGCATCCCAAGTAGTAGGTATATTGTTCACATTAACACGGCAATATTCACTCCACCAAATAGAAGCAAAGTGTGTAAATTCACTAGTGGCTGCCCTAACTCTTTGGTTCTCGGGAATATCATGACATGCAAATTTTTGTTCAACTGAAAATTCCTAATCAAGATAAACATTTGGATCATATTTACCATTGAAAGCAGGCATAGTAAATTTAATTTTAGCACTAGAGTGTCTGTGATCTCTAACATCATACCTGTGTGGATCTCATGCCATACCTTGACGGTTGAAACGTAGTTGTCGATGAGCACAGTCATTATGGTGATTGACCATTTGGTCGTCTTCGGTGTCAGCATAATAATCCCCGTAGTTGTCCCCATGTTCCTCGTTGGCGTGTGGATGGGGTTGTTGGTGTTGGTTTATGGTAGCAGCATCAGTGACAGTAGCTAGGTGTTCAGGATGACCCACGGGCACACGTCGAGCGCGCGAATTAGCGGCGACACCCGTGGAGTTGTGAGGAGCAGCGTTGTTGTTGATGAGGGGTGCACTCTGCAACCCGTCCAGACGTGACAAGATGTCCTGTAGATGTGTGTTGGCAACACCTTGTGCATCCTCTATGGCCTTGAGCCTCTTTTCTGCCACAATCTGAGCACCCTCAAGTTGGGTGAGGCGCTCGCTGGTAACCTTCGCATCCGCGCTTAGGCCCTCAAGCGTGGGTTCAGTCCCTGCCATTGTTAGTGATAGAGAAAAAAAATACACAGTGTATAATCCCTATCAACTAGTAGGACGTGGTGTAGAAAATTCGCTCACACTCAAGCTGAGTATCAAATTCTTACTTGTTCTTACCAATGCAACAGGTGGTGATCGGCGCGTTGGTGTTGGCTTCAAACTACCGATGAAGATTGGATGGAGCGATAACCAGGAATCAGTAGAGCCGGGACCTGTACTTATTGGTAGGAAAAAGTGTAGCTTGGCAAAGGCTTCTCAACTCACAATATTAGTGGCACAATTTAGCAAAAAGCAATGCAAGTTGAATAATTGCTCAAACTCCTAACTAGTGCTGGCAGTCGACTAGTAAGAGATAAAACAATCTAAGCCCAGATACTGAATCAATGGAGTGGAAGCCGACGAAAATTTGATAGCTCCAAGTAGCTAAATATAAGTGAGGTATAAACGCAGTGTATAACAAATCTCAAAAAATAGATGATAGATGGAGTGGCGATCAAGTAGCAGCAAATAATGTCCTGAGTAGCAATTAGAACAAAGCAGTTCAAAAAATATGCTAGCCGGCCTGATATTTTTTTTTTCAATTTTGTTTTTTTTTTCCTTTTTTCCACTCTTTTTTTTTTTTTTTTTTTTCAAGCCGGTTACTAGCGACCGATGCCTACACAGTCTAGGCTAGCAAGCAGTGAAAAAGTTACCAGATCGTGTGCTATTAGAGCTGGCAAATCAAATCAGTGCAAAGGAAAAAACAAAGCACAACTCTTGTGATGGGACGTCTCACGTGTATGCATGCAAGATCGTGCAAGGAAACTTTGTGTATAGCGGCGCCGTGAAGCAGAGGGAACAGCGAACACAAGTTGCCTTTTATGCTGACGGAACGGTGGATGCAGGTTGGATGGATATACTGCTGAAAACAAACGCGCCTGTAGATGCGGGTGATGACAGTCAAACACGCTAGGAAGACTCGTGGGACAAGCGGACTATGCGGGAAAAAAAATGATACGCGGCAGGTGTGATACGCTGAGGCAGATGGAGCGCTATGATGGACACGTAACAGAAGAAGATCCAATCTTGACTTTTCTTTTTCGACAACAACCAACTTGCGACAGAAAATTTGGGTGGACAAAACCAGGATCGATCTAGTAGATAGTTTGCTCTCAAACTAATCTAAACCAGCACTAATACTAGGATGAATGCAACCAAAAATTCAACAAAGCAAATACTAGATGCAAACTGCTAAAGGCTAAAAAGATAGGTGCAGCGGATGAACTAATCTATTTTTTGAGGTTTTTTTTGTGGGTTGTAGGATGGAAAACAATCTAATCTTATAAAATTGTAAATCTCTCACCGATGAACCTGTAAACTGATACCACTTGATGTGAACCGGGGACCCGATCTTTCGATGAGAGTGGAGATAACTATGATTTTGAGGGACTTGACCCTCACGATCCGGCTACCAACCGAACACGACTGATATCCACGACAATCGCTGAACCAACTCCACGATGTAATCAACCGAGCCAACGGCGCGATCGACCTATCCACGAGGGATTTTTCCTGCAAGCAAATCGAAGAACATGCAAGAAAATAATAGCCAAGCAATCTGAAATTGTGAATATGCTAGATGAATAAATCCCACAAGATGGGGTTCCGATAGATTGTCTTGACGGTCGCATTAGCCGCTACGAGCGAAGACAAATAAAAATAGCAATAGCTAAACTTCTCTAAAACAAAACCCGAGTCTAAACCCTAAAAACCTTGACTATTTATTATACGCGGCTGCCGCCCTAACTGTGCCGCTGCGCGTCGATGTTGACGTGTCCGGTGTGGACTGCTACGGTCGTAGGAAAAGTTTTCCTTGAGCCGGCCCACATGTTGATCGGATACTGTAACCTTGCCGTAATAAATTCCTTTTTTAATTGCTGAGATGGGCTTGGGTGAATTTGGCTTCTCCGGTCCAGTACGCCTAATCCTTCTTCTCTTCTTGTATTAGGAACGGTGCATGTAGCATGCAATATGGATGCAAGGCATGCTACTTCGCTTGAATCTAACGTATAGTAATCTCCGTCTTTAATTGATCCTTTGATCCTTTTATTTCTGATGAGTAAAAATAAAACGAATAATGAGCGTAGCATCATATTCATGCCAATTAAATTATGTGTACGAAGAAGCGAAAGAACCTGGTTATGAATTTGTCGTGAAATATTTCCAGATGTTTTTATGATAGCTATGTCCACATCACTGTGGCTCACAGATTACTACAACAACAATTGCATGTACATGTAATGCGATGTTTTGACGTGAGAGCGGTGCTAGTTCTTCTTCTTTTTCTTCAATGATCATAGGATGGGTTCCAGGCCGACAACCTGGGATTAACAAGGATGGATGTCGCTTTTATCGTTTCATTTCGTCCGTAGTCGGACCCTGCTTTTATGTATGATGATTGAAATGTATGATTGTAATCGAGATGATCATGATTTAGCTTGTGGCGAGTGTAAGCCAATTCCATATACTCATCCCCTCTTTACATGTACTTGTAACGATATCCATTCTTGCGAAACGATGAGATGCGCCTCTATCCCTATCGAGTTCCTCGAGCCAGGATGAGGATAGTACCGCATCTTGGACGTGACACCCAGGTATCCACAGAGCAATCTGCTGGAGGCTGGAGACCCAGGAATCCATATGTTGGGGCTCCCGGGGTGTCCAGAGAGCTTCTCCTCCTCGTCGGGCCCTGGGGATTCATCTTGCCCTCCTTCTTGTTCCTCTTCATTGACTTGGCATTCCTTCCTCACTTGTCCGTAGGTGTCATCATCGTACCTAATCACACGCAAGGTTCCACTTTGAGATAGTAACCATGTCTCATCTAAATGCATAGGAAGCTTAATTAGGGGAGAAGTTACCCCACTCTCGATAGCTCGTGCACTTGACCATGTCATTCGCCTGCTTGGGGCTTGAGGGCTTGATGACGGTCTCATGATGATGTCCATGGGATGCTCCATGCCAAAAGGCTCCGACTACTACCTAGTCTGCAATGAGAACAATTTTAATGAGTAAATTTGGTAGAGTAGAGCATACCACGATGGAGTAGTTGTGAGATCTATTGTAGTGTAACTCAATTTAAGTTACCCCATATTGTTTGGGTTCCGCGTTTTACCTCGACACAAATAGGAGATCCGAAGCTAGGTGGCTTAAATTGAAGCAGGACGCACTTGCCATTGCGCTAGGAAGCTCTCCCCGTTGATACCAGACCCTTTGTAAATTTCCCATGCGTTTGCAACAAAGCATACACAGTTACATACTCTGGTGGATGAACATCAATCATGCCCGACGTATACCTTACACCCACGATACTCGAATGATGGAAGAGACTTGATTTTATTTTATCGAGTTAATGAAAAATATTTGATTTAATTGCTCTTGTCCGACATATAGCTAGAATGATTTGATTTGATTGAGTTAATGCAATTACCTTGCACTCACCAACAAGCTGATTTGATTGAGTAGATGCAAACGATTTGATTTGATTGGATTGCCCGAGTCCAGCATATAGCTAGATTTGATTTAGTTGAGTTAATGCAATTACAATCACCAACGGTGGTGTTTCAAAAGATTTGATTTGATTGAGTTAATGCAAGATGTGGAGGAGCGAAGGCTTCACCAACGGACGTACGAACATTTCTGTTTAGAGAGCTTGTTTCTAAATGTTGTAACATACTCTACTATAAGTTTGTGACGATGAACAGCTGCAATGCTTATAGTCTCATCCATACTCCACACTCCACAGCCACCCTACCCGTTGTAGACGCTCACAGCGCGCCTGTGTTTCATAGTAAAGTTGAATGCCATCAATGGGATAGATTGCATGTAGAAGAGTCGTACTGGGGGCTGGTCTCTTCTTATCCAGTTGATCCTTATTTTGGGAGCAAAGACTATTCCTAACCAGGAATGGATTCTGCTCTGATCTGACACAACGCAACACAGTAAATTAGCTCTTATCCTTGCATGCATCAAGTCAAGGTTGGTTGATATCCCCATCTTAAACCCCGAGATATTAGCCGGTTTCTAGCAAGCCGGCCGTGACTGTTAACCAGCGTATATATAAAAGCTGCATGCGGATGGTCAGTCCAATCCGGCCCTAGTCACCCGCGATGCAAATCACTCCAGGTGGACGTACCTGCCATTTCTAGTAGTTCGTTTTTCTCTCTGACTCGGAGGGGCATCAGCCATGGGAATGGGAGAGGAGGAGCAGGGGAAGAAGAATGGCGGCGATGGGGGTGGGAGGACGAACAAGTACGCAGTGGCCTGCTCCGTCATCGGCTCCATCATCTCCATCCTCATGGGCTACGGTACGTGATCAGAACGAAGCACCTCCTCTCCTCTGTTCTGCATGCATGCATGCCCCTCGTCTGTTCTGGGAGTGAAGTTAGATGTGTGATCTTGTGGATGCAGACACCGGCGTGATGAGCGGCGCGATGCTGTTCAAGGAGGACCTCGGGATCAACGACACGAAGATGCAGATTCTCGCCGGCATCCTCAACGTCTGCGCGCTGGCCGGCTCCCTCACCGCCGGCCGCGTCTCCGACTTTGTGGGCCGCCGCCGCACCATCTCGCTCGCCGCATGCATCTTCCTCGCGGGGTCCGTACTCATGGGCCTCGCGCCCAACTTCGCCACGCTCCTGACGGGGCGCTGCGTCGCCGGCGTCGGCGTCGGCTACGCTCTCATGATCGCGCCCGTCTACGCCGCCGAGATCGCGTCCGCGGACATCCGCGGCTCGCTCACCTCGCTCCCCGAGATCTGCATCAGCTTCGGCATCCTCATTGGCTACGTCGCCAACTACTTCCTCGCTAAGCTGCCGCTGGTCTACGGCTGGCGCACCATGCTGGGGCTCGGCGCCCTCCCCAGCGCGGTGCTCGCCATCGGCGTCCTGGCCATGCCAGAGTCGCCCCGGTGGCTCGTCATGCAAGGCTGCCCCGACGAGGCGCTCGCGGTTCTCCGGAAAGTCTGCAACACAGCGGGAGAGGCCGACGTGCGTCTTGCGGACATCAAGAGCGCCGCCGGTTTTGTCGAGGGAGACGCCGCGTCCGCGCCCGCGCCTGGCAGCGGCGGCAAGGGCGTGTTGAAGGAGATGTTCCTGCACCCGACGCCGAAAGTCCGTCGCATCCTCGTGGCCGGCCTGGGCATCCACTTCTTCCAGCACCTGAGCGGGATCGAGGCCGTGGTGCTCTACAGCCCGCGGATCTTCAAGGCGGCGGGCATCGCCAGCCGCAACGAGATCCTGGCGGCGACCATCGGCGTGGGCGTGACCAAGACGGTGTTCATCATGACGGCGATCCTGCTCGTCGACCGCGTCGGCCGGCGGCCGCTCTACCTGTCCAGCCTGGCCGGCATCGTCGCCTCGCTATCCTGCCTCGGCCCAGGCCTCACCGTGATCGAGCGCTCGCCTCACGGTCACGGCGCGCCCTGGGCGGTCGCGCTGGCCATCACCACGGTGTTCACCTTCGTCGCCTCCTTCTCCGTCGGCGTGGGGCCCATCACGTGGGCCTACAGCTCGGAGGTCTGGCCTCTCCGGCTGCGCGCGCAGGGCGCCAGCATCGGCGTGGCCATCAACCGCATAATGAACGCCGGCGTGTCCATGACCTTCGTCACCCTGTACGAGGCGATCACCATCGGCGGCGCCTTCTTCCTCTTCGCCGGTTTGGCGGTGGTGGCTGCCACGTTCTTCTACTTCTTGTGCCCGGAGACGCAGGGCAGAGCCCTGGAGGAGATCGAGGAGGTGTTCAGCCAGGGTTGGCACGCCCGGCGGAGGCAACAGCCGTCGTCGTCGCCGGTGGCCGATGGCAAAGCATAGTGTTTCACGGTGACGGCACAAACCATGTACCAGGATGCGCCAGGACGTGTCTAGACTTCGCATGGCCGTAGTGTTTTCTCATACGATTTTATAGCTTTTACGATAGTGCTGCACTTTGGAAGGTAAGTAAAAAAGAACGATAACCTATCAGTACTGTATTGTAGTAGCTGTCGTGAGTATTGACAAGAAATTTCCAAAACTATCTTTAGAAAAAGAACGGAATTTTATGGGAAATGTTTATATCTCGCTTAAGTGCAAGATTTTTTTAGGGGTATCACCACACTTTATTCATCATAGTCCACAACTGGTGAGATACAAGATTGACTAGTAGAACGCGAGTGCGTTGCTACGGGCTAAAATAAAAATAAATGAAGAGAAAGGCGTGACAGCTCCCGGATGCCCCTACACCCTCACAAGCAGTAAATTTAAAATAAAATAGAAAAATCAAAAAAAATCAAAAACTCTAGGGGATCAAAGATGAGCAAACTTTTTTATGTTCTTGCAAATATTCAGCCACAAATAACACTCGAGGAGCTCTCACCAAAAAAAAAAAACTACTACTTAAAAGTGCACATAAACTTTGACATATTTTTAGGTGAGGTCTCCTCGGATGTTATTTAAGGCTGAAAATTTGCAAGAACATCGAATATTTAATCATGTTTGTTTGATGTTCCCCAGTTTCAGATTTTAGTTATTTGAATTTACTCTTCATAGAGGGTCCAGGAGCACCCGAGTGTCGAAAGTCTTGTCTCATAAATGAATCAAACAAATAATTTTCGAAACTCACTTCTTCCTCATAAGCTCGGGCGTGCTTGGATATCAAATTGGTGCCCAGCAAGCTCGCCACCCCACAATGCAACCTTACCTTTTTCTATCGGACCCTCCTTTTCCCGCCCAGTTTCCCGTCGTAGCGGGACATTTCTCGCTCGAGCTCTCTCTTTTAAAACTGGATAACGCCCACCTCACATTCGCCATGGCACCCTATCTTCTTTACACCATACTTACCCATGAACCGCCAACGAGGAATCCCCTGCCAATCACCCGTGTTTGTGTCGATCCGCCACCACCATCAAGGGACAGGAGGCGTGAGCTACCCATGATGCCCCTCGAGCAAAGATTGCATGTCCGATATCTCCTAAGCCATTGACATGTTGTAACATACAGTTGAATGTCTCTCATTACCATGAAAAAAAATGTGATGGCCGTTGTTGGACGTGCAAGTAAGACGCCACTGTCACCGTTATTAACTCTTGAAACAACCAATAATGAATTTGCCCTTCTAACCATAAAATGTACAAGAATGTCGTGCATTACCATGAAACAAAAAAAATATGATGTATGTTGTTGTCAGTTGTATGATTGATGATTGTATATGGCAGTGAATGGTAATACGAAAGGAAATATCCCATCAATGCTTAATTGATTGTGATTTATTTTTTACTATATGGTAATCAATCTCTGATGAGACAACACCTGAGTGAAGAATTAATAGGAAAGTTAGGATTTGAAATCAATTGCTACGAAACTGGATTTCATTGTTTGGTAATGTTCCCGTTTGTAACATGGCTGGTTAGGAAAGTTTAGAAAGGTTAGGGAAGTTTTTTTGAGAGGGTGAAAAAACCAACATGAAGGGGGGTGGGGGGGGGGGGGCGTGGGATATGAGACGAAATAAAACCGCGGAGGAGAGGCTACCAAGCCCCCCTTTAAGAGTAGAGATATAGGTATATACAATAAGATTTCTTTGTCATGGTTTACTTGTTAATTTTCTTAAATTCCGTTATTTGTTTCCTAAAAATCTACAATTTGTTTCCTAAAATAAATTGCATTAGTTAGAGAGATTAGTTGATTTGGATAAGTTAGGAAAGTTAGATCTGTGTTCTTTTTTTTTTTGTACGTTAGGGAAGTGTTGATTTGAAAGAAAAGAGTAAAGAGAAAAATAGATCGATGGATAAGAAAACCAGTGGGAGGGGATGGTGGGAGGTGGGACGAAACTATTCCTCAAAACTTCTAAGTCCGAATATCATCTCGACAATTGATCTGTGGAGCAATTCATAAACTGCAGTCAGTAAAAAAATTAGTTATATTATGCATGCATGAGACGATGAATTGTGCAGATGATCCCTAATTAAGTTGTGGAACGGTACAACCAGAAAAAATAGGAGTCTAGGGACGAATTAGCTAGCTAGATTGTGGATGCATGCATAAGTCAGCCGACACGAAGGATGCTGCACGGAGCGCCACGACGAGCCCCGGGTACATGCCCGAGCCATTGCGCCTTCGTAGATAGATGTTCATTGCCTGGTAGATGCTGCAACGGACAGCGGCCAGCACGACTGTCGGGTCGTCAGTGCCCACCACGCTGCCAAATCGACCATCCATTGTAGTCGCTACATCCAGTGTCCGTGCTGCCATGACGTGTACCTAGCAAGGACGACACAGGGCGGCAGAGTCGTGCAGATCCGACGGTGGGACCGAACAGCAAGGTGAGGTGACCGGTGGCGAGCAGGCAGGGCCCGCGACGTCAGTTGTCAATCTCCTGCAACACACACAGAGAGATAGATAGATAGATAGATAGATAGATAGATAGATAGATAGAGAGAGAGAGAGAGGAGGGACATAATAAGAAACTAAGGAAGTAGAGTCAGGGCGGAGGGAGAGGAGAGGGCACAAAGGAGCATACTGGTGCTCGTGGCGAGGCCTCCATTGTCCCTTCCACCATCAGACCTCCATGTATAAGGCGTACCTACCCACCAGCATGATCTGATGGTGAACGGGTTCGCGTGACGAGCGTGGGGACAATGTACACACGATTTGTAAGGCATGTACGCACGATACTCGCGTGATGTATTTGCGGTTAGCTGCCATGTATGATTGATGATTGTATAAGGCAGTGAATGGTAATAAGAAAGGAAATATCTCATCAATACTTGATTGATTGTGATTTATTTTTTACTATATGGTAATCAATCTCTGATGAGACAACACCTGAGTGAAGAATGAATAGGAAAGTTAGGATTTGAAATCAATTGCTACGAAACCAGATTTCATTGTTTGGTAACGTTCCCGTTTGTAACATGGGTGGTTAGGAAAGTTTAGAAAGCTTAGGATTTTTTTTGAGAGGGTGAAAAAACCAACATGAAGGGATGGTGGTGGGATATGAGCAATCTACAATTTGTTTAGAAAGGTTAATTTTCTTAAATTCCGTTATTTGTTTCCTGAAAAACTATATTTTTTTTCTAAAAAATATTGCATTAATTAGAGAGATCAGTTGATTTGGATAAGTTAGGAAAGTTAGATCTGTGATCTTTTGTACGTTAGGAAAGTGTTGATTTGAAAGAAAAGAGTGGAGAGAAAAGTAAATCGATGGATAAGAATACCGGTGGGAGGTGGGACGAAATAAAACCGGATGAAAAAAACCCGCGTACCGGACGAACCTACCATCACGACAACAGACTGCCCCTTTAGGAGTAGAGATCATGGGGTTGTAACAACCACATGGGGTTGTAACAGTTCGGCCATTATCGCGTCCATGTCACTCATCGCTATATCCGATCCAAACGCCGAGTCGGAGGTGTCCATCAGATCTCTTGCCCGAAGAAGAAGGTGTTCCGCGGGCAGGAGAACCCTAGTCGCCTCTCTAGTGAATAGAGAGGCGTGGGTACAATACCCCCAGCTACCCGAGCCCAATTGGAGAGGTTAGGGGATCAAGATCTCCACGACAGTGTGAGGCGCCGACGTAAGGAGAGAAAACCCTAACGATTATGCTTGAAGCTTCGGCCCAACACTTTAGCTACTAGTCGGCCCATTACGTATGTTTTTTTTTCATTCTTGGTGTTTCGTTCGGGTTCACTTAGTTTCGTTCGCTAGGTTAAGTTCGTGGTTTTGTTCTGTTTTTCTTTCCCAAATGATAAGTGCCACAACGTGTGACATGAAGCACTCCGGTCCTAACGCTTTTTAAAACTAAAGTTGTCATCCGAAAAGGAAAAACAAACCAAAAAAAAAACTAAAACTTGTCATCCGAAAAGAGAGTTGTCATGCCTCGCGTCACTAAACTTGCCATAAAAAATGTTCGGAGTTGCCATGTGTTTGTGCCATACGTGTGACACTTATCAGGATCCATTTCTTTTCATGTGTGGGTTTCTTCTCGGTTTTTGTCTGTTTTTAGGTATGTTCTTTGGTTTTTTATTTCTTCACATGTTTTTTTCTTTTGCTTTCTTTTTTGGTTTTCATATGACTTTTCCTTGGGTTTTATTTTTTCGCTGATTTTCTTGTTTATTTTTTCTGTTTGATTTCTTTTGTATCTTTCTTCAGTTGGTTCTTTTCGATTCTAGTTTCTTTGTTGTTCTTTATCATTTTCTTTCTTTCTTAGTTTTCGTCAGTTTTCTTTGTTTGTCTTCATTATTGTTTTTTTTATTTCTGTTTGTTTCCTCATGGGGTTTCACGGTCTTTTGTTTCTTTCTTCATTCATGAGGTGTTTCTTTTGTTTCTTTGGTTTTCATCTCGTTTTCTCTTTTTTTGAACACACGTCGAAATTTTTCATACACACTTTACATTTACGTATACATCAGGAATATGTTTTGGTACATGTTTAGTATTTTTTAAGTAGTTGATTAACTTCTTTAGGAATTAATGTTTGATGACTAATTTTTTTGTACACATTGTACATTCTCGGTATATATCAGAAATATTTTTAATACATGTTTGATATGTCGAAATATATGACTAATATTTTTTTATAAGTTATCTACTTTGGTTTAAAATTTAATTTTTACGTGATTTTTTTCGAATACATGTGCTACATTTTCTTATACCACAGGGACATTAGTTTTTACACGTTTAACATTTTTAAATAGATGATTAAAATTTTAAATAATTTTGTTTCATGACTATTTATTGTACACACTGTACATTTTTGGTAGACGTCAGGAACATTTTTTATGCAGGTTTAACATATCTGACATATATGATTAACATTTTCCCCAATTTTGCTTTTATGTTCATTTTTAAATACACATTCGACATTTTTGGTATACATTAGGAACATTGTTTTGTACATGTTTCACATTTTTGAAATAGATGATTTTTTTTTCAAAACATTTTGTTTATGTCTACTCTTTTCCATACACATTATATTTTTTTATACACCAGGAACATTTTTATATACATGTTTAACATTTTCCTAATAAATGATTAACAATTTTTAAAAACTTAATTGTTTTATGTCTACCTTTCCCATAATCACTATACATTTTTGCATAAATCAAAATATATTTTTATACACATATAATAATTTTCAAAAACATATCTAAGGGATATGTTTGTCAATATTTGGACTATTTGAAAGTATAAACAAAAGTCAGAAACAAAAGAAAACGTGAATGAAATAGAAAAAATGAGGCAGTGGACTCCCGCACGTCTGGGCCGGCTCATTATTGCGCTCACTTTAGGCTAGGCGACCATCGAACTCGTGTGGAAAGATGAGGTATCCAAAATTACTAATTAAGGAGTATTCTTTGCAAAAATCACTTCCCCTCCCCACATTGCGACAAGTGGCGCACTGCATGTGGGCCACTTGTCGCAACCTCCAATTTTTTTTTGTTTTTTCTAGATTCGTTTATTCAAAACATTTTATCTCTTAAACGTGTGTCCAAATTTTGAACCGTTTTCATCGTTGGATTCCCACATTGAGATCTTGAAAACTATATCACATGTTTATAGGTTTCGACAAACTTTTTTTCATGAAAAAACCGAACAAGGAGCGCGTTTCCCTTTCCGAATAGGCGTGACTGTGCCTCTTGCGAAAGAAAATCTGTGCCTCCGTGCCTCTTGCAAAAGGAAAAAGAAGAAAAATGTGTTTTTCCTTACTTTTTTTGAGACGCAAGACTGTACCTCTCGCGAAAACAAATCCATGCCTCCACGAGAAGTAAATCCGTGCATCTTAGGGAAGGAAAAAAATAGAACACTTTCTTGCCCCTTTTACGAGAGGCACGATCTCGCGGAAGCAAATCCGTGCCTCCGCGAGAAGTACACCCGTGCCTCTCGTGGAAAGACAAAAAACTGTGTTTTCCCCTTTCTTGAGAGGCACGACTATGCACCTCGCGGAAGGAAAAAAATAGAAAACGAGTTTTCTTTCTCTTTTTAGAGAGGCACGACTGTGCCTCTCGCGGAAAATCCATGCCTCCATGAGGAGTAAATTTGTGTCTCTCGCGAAAAGAAAACAAATATTTTTTCCTTTTCCGAGTTGCACGACTATGCCACTCACGAGAGGAAAAAAAATGCTTTTTCCCTTTTCTGAGAGTCACCTCTGTGCCTCTCACGAAAGCAAATCCGTGCCTCCACGAGAAGTATAATCGGTGCCTCTCGTGGAAAGAAAAAAAAGAAAACGTGTATTTTTTCCAGGCACGACTATGCCTCTCGCGGAAGCAAATCCGTGCCTCACGGGGAAGGACAAAAAAAAATGTGTTTTCATTTCTATTTCCGAGAGGCATGACCATGCCTTTAATGGAAGCAAATCCGTGCATCCACGAGAAGTAAATTCGTGCCTCTCGCAGAAGGAAGAAACTCAATTTTTCGCACAAAAAATAGTTTTTCATAACTTTTTTGGTCCAAAAGTTAAGAAAAATCTGGGGAAAACCGAAGAGCAAAAAAATCATCTAAAAGCCTAAAATGCATAAGATTTTTTTGAAGCGACACGTGGCGGCTGCTGAGAGTGCACCAAGTGGAAACTAGGTCTACTAATATGCTATTTGGGGAGTTTAAGTGTTTCCAAGCTCTTGATAAGAGTAATGAAAGAGTCACGACAAGTGAATGTCGTGATACGGTAATTCCTGGCTCTGGTCAAGACATAATTGCACTCCCTAGGTGTACTACATGGTAATCATGGATGCATTGGCGTATCTAGATTCTACTCGTACCTTGCTAAGTTTTAAGGATATACGCAATGGTTTCTATGTTGAAACCCATATGGTGAGTGAGGTTGGAAGCCTATTTGTGAGTCAGCAAAAGGGATTTGAGTGAAAACCTAGAGTAAATGTCTTCTCTGTCTTTTAGATTATACAATACATACATCAAATCGGGTTACGCTATGGGCATACAAGATAATTTTCAAGAATCTTGATAAGTTCAAGATATAGCATGGTTGCCTTTGTCATCCTGCCATTAGGATGATAACAAAATTATTGATGGTTCCATTAGACACAATCAAACCGTGTGAATTTTTCAAATTCATCGGATTTTGTATGGACGATATGTGTAAACTGGAAAATTGATCACATGGCCATCGTATCTAAAGATAAAAGCATGAGCCACTAGATTTCCTTGCGCAGGAGATATATGTGATCCAATTCAACCGTTACATGGAATATTTAGATATTTCATAACACTTTTGGATGCATAAGCGAGATGGTCCAATGTGTGTCTTACATTAATAAGGAACCATGTGTTTACAAAGTTGATTGTTCAGATAATTTATTTGAGAAGAAATTGTCCTACACACATGCTAAATCCATTAGAATGGATAATGCCATGGAATATAGTTCACGAGCATTTCATGATTACTGCCTAGATTTAGGCATAAGTGGGGAGCATTGTTGTAGTATGTGTACATACCCAGGATGGTCTATCGGAATGACTTATCAAGAGGATTAAGTTGATAGCAAGATAGCACCTACTGAATTGTAACCTTCCAACATCTTCTTGGGAACATGCATTTTTGACATATTGCATAGTTCATATAAATTCGACCAACTGCATATTATATGGCCTCCCATTGCAGTTAGTACATGGAAATCAACAAGTATTTCTGATCTGCGATAATTCAGGTGCATTGGATATGTACTGATTTCACCACTGCAGCGTGCACTTACGGGACCTCATATAAAGATGGGGATCTATGTGAGATATAATTTTTCGTAAATTATAAAGTACCTGATTGTATTTGATTAGGGGGAGATAAGAACCACATTGAATGCCTAGAAATAGAATGAGATATGAATAGAAATTTAGTCCTGAGGTCCACGTACGAATGAATCTGAACTAGAGGTTTAGAAAATTATCAATTTGCAAAGTATCACAATAATTCGTCAGTTGCATTTACTAAGTATAAAGGTGTCACAAAGTAAAATGTTTCCATAGTGAATGTGCCAGAGAGAGTGGATGTGACCCATAGGTCCACTCGACCACCGAAGAGGGCGAGAAATATGGTCACATAGGACAAGGCTTTAAAGAAGCGTCCGAGGGAAGTGAGGAATCCTCAAACAGTAAATGCAAGTCAACTTCATGTTGATATTCAACCTAGGGTTGAAGGACACCACGAGGATGTTGAACACATCCAGGACCCACCACGAGTGCACATACAAATTTGGTGCTGGGACATCCGAAGACCTTGACTCAATTATTGTGGGAAATCACAAAGAGTCAAAATGTAATGATGAAATCTTCACTATGCATATGGATTTGGGAGAATCATATAATAAAGATTATATTATGTTGACATTTATTTCTCCTCGAGAGTTGCATAAGACCTTGTATTGGATCTAGAACCTATGTCCATGCATGACCGAGTGTCTTGAACACTCTGGTTGATCCAAAGGAAGGCAACAATTCAGGAGGCACTTTCTCTCAAGAAGAGAGGGTATTGACCTGATCAATAATACCCACTCCTCTGAATGTGTTTCCTGGGGGAGCCTAATTGGTTTTTTTGTTTATGAGAGGAATGAAAACCAGGAGGTGGTGAGACATGAAGCGAGGCTTTTAGCACATGGGTTACCGTAGAGACACTTCATCCCTTTAAGATGAAACATGTTCTCCTATTATGAGTGGAATGACGTTCCAATATTTTATATCACTGGCAGTGAATAATAAATTTGTATATCCAACTGATGGATGTTGTGACCACATAGTTGTATGAGTCACTTGATTCGAATATCAATATGATAGTTCCCGAGGGAATAAATATTTCAAATTTAATCGCAACATGTATTGTGTAAAGCTTTAGAAGTCATTTATGGCTTGAAGTAGCCGGGATCGATGTGGTATAACCGACTGAATGAGTTCCTTGGTTAGAAGGTTTACTCAAACAATGATGATTGATCATGTATGTTCATCAAGATATCCAAAGAAGGATTTGTACAAATTGTGTGTATGTTGATGTTTTGAATTTCATTGGAACTACATAAGAAATACATCAGATAAACAAATCATCTTAAGACGGAGTTTGAGATGAAAGATTTAACCGAGTCCAAACTTTGCTTGAGTTTGGAACTCGAGTGTATTCCTTCTTACTTGTTCATCAGTCTGCATTTATCCAAAAGATTGTTGAGAATTTCAATATGGACAAGTCATATCCATCAAAGATATATGGTGTGTTCGATCTCTTGAGTAATAGAGATAAATACTCATTAGTACCTAATGACGGTGATGAAGAGATGTTGAAACCGAGTCTTTGTATCACGGTGCAATTGAAGCACTGGTGTATCTAACAAGCTACACCCGACCTGAAATATTATTTACAACGAATTTATGGGCTAGAAACAATGCATCACCCATTAAAAGGCATTGGGCTGGTTTGAAGAATATTTTTGAATATCTTCTAAAAACCAAAATCTAAGTTTGTTTTATGAGAAAAAACAAGATATGACCATGTTTGGATATCATGATGCTGGAAATATATCATACCCCCATAATCCTATATCACAGACTGTTTTTTCTTCTCGAATGGAGGTACGGCCTCTCTTGAGAGTTGAAAAGACAAA
Source organism: Elymus sibiricus (assembly GCA_039707655.1). Taxonomy (NCBI): domain Eukaryota; kingdom Viridiplantae; phylum Streptophyta; class Magnoliopsida; order Poales; family Poaceae; genus Elymus; species Elymus sibiricus. The sequence continues at coordinate 444,000,293 of CM077671.1, forward strand.
CTTTCGTGGTTGCATCCACAAATCATTGTGAAATCATTGATTTGTATGAAGCATCACATAAATATGTGACTTCGAAGAATGATGAACTTTGTTGAAAGTTCAAGTGGGATTGATTGGTAGGAAACACAAACCATTATCTATGAAGATAATGTTGTTTTGTACTCCATCCGTTCCTTTATATAAGGTGTATTTGTTTTCTAATAAATTCCACAACGTAAGGTGTATTTCTTCTAAATCTTCGTAATTCCTGTTTTAGCCCTCCAGAAAAAGAAAAGTATCTCTCTCCCGATTACGTATATCTCTTCTCGTAGCAGAAGAAGTAAAATATCTCTCTCTTGATTTCATGTATCTCTTCTTGTAGCAAAAAAGAAAAGTATCTTTCTCGCTCGATTGCATGTATCTCTTACTTTCCTGGACTCACTCGTTTACTTGCCATTAAACAATAAATTTGTAAAGGGTAATTTCATCCCGATGGCTATATAATTAAGTGCCTTGGTCACTGTGTCGAAAATAATGCATCTTACATAAAGGAACGGAGGGAGTATTACATAGATGCACACATGTTATAATTCATAAAGAGCAGCATTATAATTTTTATTGCCTTGAAAGTATTTTCTTCCCCATGAGATGGAGAATGGTGGAAAGATAAATATCTTGCAAATGAAATCATGCGATAATTTTGATGATTTATTCACAAAGTTTTCACCAAGTTCTTCATTCCAGAAATATGTTAATGGAATTTGTATGAGATGACTTTGTTATTTGTAATGTTCAGGGGGAGTGTACTCCTGAACGATAACCTATTCGATATCTTCAGATCTTTGATTTTGCACTCTTTTCCTTTATGCGTTCTTTTCTTTGTGGTTTCTCATAGAAGATTTTAATGAGGCAATAGTAATACATGCATTGTGATATGTCATTTTCTTCTTATTTTCCCACTAGGTTTTTGAAAGGAGTTTTTCATGCCATATTACAAATATGTCCTCATATATATTTTCCTCATTTTCCTCGCAGGGTTTCTGAAGGAGATTATTTTAATGATGACGATTTAAAAGGACAAACGAGGATTAGGGGAGTGTTAGGATTTAATTAATGTTGTAATTAAGGAGATGATCCTCTATTGTGTAACTCTACATCACTACCGGAATAAATCTCTACGCCAACGGCCTTATCTATGCCGACGGCAGCCGTAGGCATAGTCGGAGATATGCCGTCGGCCTGGGGAAAGCCGTAGGCGTAGAAAGGCCGTCGGTGATACGTCTCCAATGTATCTACTTTTCCTCACCCTTTTGCCCTTGTTTTGGACTCTAATTTGCATGATTTGAATGGAACTAACCCAGACTAACGCTATTTTCAGCAGAACTACCATGGTCTTGTTTTTGTGCAGAAATAAAAGTTCTCGGAATGGAACAAAACTTTTTGGAGAATTATTTCAGAATATATGAGAATTATTGGAGCCAAAATCCACCGAAGAGGGGGGCCAGGGTGAGCATCACCCACCAGGGCACGCCAGGCCCCCTGGGCGCGCCCTGGTGGGTTGTGCCCACCTCGTGTCCCACTGAACCTAATTCCGCCACTATAAATTCCTATTTTCGGAGAAAAAAATCAGAGAGAAAGTTTCATCGCGTTTTAAGATACGGAGCCGCCGCCACCTCCTGTTCTTCATCAGGAGGCCAGATCTGGAGCCCGTTTGGGGCTCCGGAGAGGGGAATCTTCGGTCTTCGTCATCACCAACCTTTCTCCATCGCCAATTCCATGATGCTCCCCACCGGGAGTGAGTAATTCCTTCGTAGGCTTGCTGGTCGGTGAGGAGTTGGATGAGATTCATCATGTAATCGAGTTAGTTTTGTTAGGGCTTGATCCCTAGTATCCATTATGTTTTGAGATTGATGTTGCTATGACTTTGCTATGCCTAATGCTTGTCACCAGGGCCCGAGTGCCATGATTTCAGATCTGAACCGTTTATGTTATCATCTCTATATCCATGTTCTTGATCCGATCTTGCCTAGTCATATGCACCTATTACGTGTTATGATCCGTCAACCCCATAGTGACAATATTTCGGATACTTCGCGGTGATGTCCGTAGTTTGAGGAGTTCGTGTATTCACCATGTGTTAATGCTTTGTTCTGATTCTCTATTAAAAGGAGGCCTTAATATCCCTTAGTTTCCTTATGGACCCCGCTGCCACGGGAGGGTAGGACAAAACATGTCATGCAAGTTCTTTTCCATAAGCACGAATGACTATTTACGGGATACATGCCTACATTGCATTGACGAACTGGAGCTAGTTCTGTATCGCCCTAGGTTATGACTGTTAAATGACGAATATCATCCAATGAGTTACCGATCCAGTGCCTACGAGCTTTTCACTTATTGTTCTTGCTAAGTTACTACTGCTGTTGCTGCTGTTCCAACTGCTGCAAAACTATTGCTACTACTGTTACCGCTACTGTTACTGTCACTGCTGCTATCAAACTATCATATTACTGTGCTACTGATCATTCTGCTGCAGATATTTAATCTCCAGGTGTGGTTGAATTGACATCTCAACTGCTAATACTCTCAAGTATTCTTTGGCTCCCCTTGTGTCGAATCTATAAACTTGGGTTGAATACTCTACCCTCGAAAACTGTTGCAATCCCCTATACTTGTGGGTTATCAAGACATTTTTCTGGCGCCATTGCCGGGGAGCATAGCAATATTTGTTGAGTCAATTGGGATTTATATCAATTTATCATTATGAAGAATCTGAAGGATCCAAAGACCAAGATTTTTCCCTCTAAGATGAGGGGAGGTAAGGAACTGCCATCTAGCTCTGCACTTGATTCACCTTCTGTTATAAGTAAGCTTGCAACACCACCACATGCTAGTAATCCTGATATGTCACAAGTTATTGATGATGCTACCTCTACTATGAATGATGCTTATGATGATGCTAGTACCATGTTTGATGATAAGGTGCCACTAGGAGAATTTCTTGATGAACAAATTGCTAGAGCTAAAGAAAATGAAACTACTGAAACTGATGAGATTGCTGAAACTGATGAAGCTTATGAAACTGATGATGATTATGAAACACCTATTAGTCCTAGCTCTCCTAAGTTTGAAATGCCTAAGATACCTGAAGGTTATGTTATGGACGAAGAGGTAACTAGAGAAATTCTTTCTTGCAAGGATAAAGACGATCTTAAGAAATTGCTACGCAAGTATAAGGAAAAGACTTTGAATGCTAGAATGAAATGTGATCCTAAATTTGCTACTTCACCTATCTTTGTCACCGATAAGGATTATGAATTCTCTGTCAACCCAGAGTTAATTACTCTGGTTGAATCTGATACTTTCCATGGCTATGAAACTGAAACTGTAGTGGCACACCTTACTAAGCTAAATGATATAGCCACCCTCTTTGCTCATGATGAGAAGATTCGCTACTATTACATCATTATGTTATTTCCGTTCTCATTAAAGGGTGATGCTAAGACATGGTACAATACTCTTGCCCCTGGTTGTGTGCGTAGTCCCCAGGATATGATCTACTACTTCTCTGAAAAACATTTTCCTGCTCATAAGAAACAAGCTGCCTTACAGGAAATATTTAACTTTGTGCAAATTGAAGAAGAGAGTCTCCCACAAGCTTGGGGGAGGCTTCTCCAGTTGTTAAATGCTTTGCCTGATCATCCTCTCAAGAAAAATGAAATACTTGATATCTTTTATAATGGACTAACCGATACTTCTAGGGACTTCCTAGATAGTTGTGATGGTTGTGTTTTCACGGAGCAAACTGTTGAACAAGCTGAGGAATTATTGAATAATATATTGAATAATTATGATGATAGGACTCTTCCTGAACCACCGCCTAAACCCACTCCGAAGAAGAGGGGTATCTTATTTCTCAGTCCTGAAGATATGCAAGAGGCAAAGAAATCTTTGAAAGAAAAGGGTATTAAAGCTGAGGATGTTAAGAATTTGCCACCTATTGAAGAAATACATGGCCTTGACATACCACCACCTCCACAGGTGGTAGAGGTAAATTCTTTATTGAAGTTTAATGAAAGTGACATCCCTCACAATAAACATCCTAGTCAATGCTTATATGAGTTTGATAACTATATTATGAAGCAAGATCATTTCAATGCTCATGTTCTGAAACAATTGAAATATAACTCTGATATGATTGCTCGCTTGAGTGGCTTGCTATTTAGAATCAGTAATGATGTTAGAGGTGTAGAAAAGCATGCCTCTATGGTTCAATCTCAGTTAGAACAAGTTGCTAAATCTCAAAAAGAATTGCTTGATGAAATGAATAATAATATGAATGATTTTGCTGCTAGAGTAGTAACTAGAGGAGGTAGAATGACCCAAGAACCACTTTATCCTGAGGGCCATTCTAAAAGAATTGAACAAGACTCTCAAAGAATTAATTTGATGCACCTAGTCCTTCTAGAAGGAAGAATAAAAAGAAAAATGATAGGACTTTGCATACCTCTAGTGAACCTGAGACACAAAAACCTCCTGATAATAATGATGTCTCTATTTCCGATGCTGAAACTCAATCTGGTAGTGAACATCAACCTAGTGATAATGAAAATAATAATGATGATGTTCATGAAAATGCTCAACCTAGCAATGATATAGAACAAGATAATGATGTTGAAATAGAGCCTGCTCCTGATCTTGATAATCCACAACCTAAAAATAAACGTTATGATAAAAGAGACTTTGTGGCTAGGAAACATGGTAAAGAAAGAGAGCCATGGGTTCAGAAACCCATGCCATTTCCACTTAAGCCATCTAAGAAAAAGGATGATGACGAATTTGAGCGCTTTGCTGAGATGATTAGGCCAGTCTTTTTGCGTACCCGCTTAACCGATATCTTGAAGATGGCCCCTTATGCAAAGTATATGAAAGATATCATCACTAATAAAAGAAAGATACCTGAAGCTGAAATCTCCACCATGCTTGCTAATTATTCTTTTAAGGATGGAGTACCTAAAAACTTGGAGATGCTGGAATACCAACTATACCTTGCTCCATTAAAAGAAACTATGTCAAAACTGCTTTGTGTGATTTGGGAGCCGGTGTTAGTGTTATGCCTTTCTCCTTATATAAAAGACTTGATCTGAATAAACTCACACCTACTGAGATATCATTGCAAATGGCTGACAAATCAATAGCCATACCTATCGGTATTTGTGAGGATTTGCCCATTGTTGTTGCAAATGTTACTATCTTAACGGACTTTGTTATTCTTGAGATGCCCGAGGACGACAACATGTCGATTATCCTTGGTAGACCCTTTTTGAATACTGCAGGGGCTGTTATTGATTGCAATAAAAGCAAAATCACTTTTCATATCAATGGTAATGAGCATACGGTGCACTTTCTGACGAAACAATTCCAAGTGAATGGTATAAATGTTATGAAGAATCTCCAACCATCACTATTGGAAGTTTTAAATTACCTCTACCTACTGCCAAAAAGAAATATGATATACTTATTGTTGGGGATATGCACATCCCCATTGAGGTAACTTAGTGTTTTATGAAAGTTCTTCGGTTTCATGCTAATCGGAAGTGGTTGTTAATTGACGTGCTTGGACTGCGTCGGTATTTCCCCAAAGAGGAAGTGATGATGCAGCACAGCGACGATAAATATTTCCCTCAGTTATGAAACCAAGGTTACCGAACCAGTAGTAGGATCACCACCACCCAATAAGCAGCACCTGCACACAAACAACAAATACTTGCAACCCAACGCGAAAGAGAGGTTGTCAATCTCTCTACGGTAATAAGATAGATTAGGTAGTGATAGATAGGAGAGATAGATCTCTCAAGAACAAAAAATAAAAAGGGAAAATAAAATATGCAGCAATATATTTTTGGGTTTTTGGTTTTGTAGATCTGAAAACAAAGATTGCAAAAACGTAGATCGGAAAGCAATATGATGGAAAATTAGACCCGAGGGCCGTAGGGTTCACTAGTGGCTTCTCTCATGAGTATAGCGCACGGTGGGTGCACAAATTACTGTTGGGCAATTGCTAGAAAATCGAATAGTCATGACGATATCCAAGGCGATGATCATTATATAGGCATCACGTCCGAGATAGGTAGACCGACTCCCGCCTGCATCTACCTCTATTACTTCACACATCGACCGCTATCCAGCATGCATCTAGTGTATTAAGTTCATGGAAAAATGGAGTAATGCAATAAGAACGATGACATGATGTAGACAAGATCTATTCATGTAGGAATAGACCCCATCTTGTTATCCTTAATAGCAACGATACATGCGTGTCTTGCTGCCCCTTCTGTCACTGGGAAAGAACACCGCAAGATCAAACCCATCACAAAGCACCTCTTCCCATGGCAAGAAAAATCGATCTAGTCGGCCTAACTAAACCAAAGATTCGAAGAATAAATACGATGCTATAAGCAATCATGCATATAAGAGATCAAAGAAGACTCAAATAATATTCATGGATAGAAACTGATCATGAACTCAAAATTCATCGGATCCCAACAAACACACCGCAAAAGTTTACGTCAAATAGATCTCCAAGAGACCATTGTATTGAGAATCATAAGAGAGAGAGAGAGAGGAAGCCATCTAGCTACTACCTACGGACCCGTAGGTCTATGGTGGACTACTCACGCATCATCGGAGAGGCACCTATGAGGAAGATGAACCCCTCCGTGATGGTGTTTGGATTGGATCTCGCGGTTCTGGAACTTGCGGCAGCTGGAATTGTGTTTTGTCGACTCCCCTAGGGTTTTCCGAATATTTGGGAATTTATAGGCATCAGAGGCAGTGCAGAGGGGCCCCGTGGAGGGCACAACCCATCGGGGCACGCCGGGGCCCCCCTGGCGCGCCCTGGTGGGTTGTGCTCTCCACAGCCCACCTTCCTGGCTCTTGTTTGGACCACTGGGTTTCTTCTGGTCCAGAAAGAATCTCCAAAAAGTTTCGTTGCAATTGGACTCTGTTTGGTACTGATATTCTGCGAAGTAAAAAACAACAACTATCACTTTGGCCCTATGTCAATAGGTTAGTCCAAAAAATGATATAAAGTTCTTATAAAATGATTGTAAAACATCCAAGAATGATAATATAACAGCATGGAACAAGCAAAAATTATAGATACGTTGGAGATGTATCAGCATCCCCAAGCTTAATTCCTACTCGTCCTCGAGTAGGTAAATGATAAAAACAGAATTTTTGATGTGGAATGCTGCCTACCATGTTCATCATATTCTTTTCTTTTGTATAGCATGGACATTTGGACTTGTAATGATTCAAAGCAATAGTCTAGTTTTAACATAATGACTTCAATACTCAAGCATGTGAACAAGCAACCATGTCTTTCAAAATATCAACACTAAAGAAAGTTATCCCTAGCCCATCATGCTCAATCATTGATCCATTCATGAAACACACTCAAATATTAACTCTGCCCAATGCTCAAGTACGATCATAGTGCCCACTAGTTGGTGCTTATAAGAGAAGATGGAGACTCAAAGCATAAATAAAAATTGCATAAAGTAAAAGATAGGCCCTTCACAGAGGGAAGTAGGGATTTGTAGAGGTGCCAGAGCTCAAGGTTTAAATTGAGAGAGAAAAAATATTTTGGGTGGCATGCTTTTCCAGTCAACGAAAACGACAAAGTATCTCACAATACTTTCCATGCGAGATATATCATAGGCGGTTCCCAAACAGAAAATAAATTTTATTCCTTTTTCCACCAAACTTTCAAGTTCCATGGCGGGCCGTATCCACGGTTGCCTTCCATACCAACACTTTCAAGGAATTTATTATTTGACAACATAAAGTAAATATTTTTCTTTTTCATTTCGGGAATGGGCATCCCTATTACCACCGCACTCTCGTGCAATGACAAGTGAATAAACACTCATCTTGAGAATAACACATCTAGCATGGAAAAATATTGGACACTCCCCACCGTTTCATGAGCGGTACGAGCACACAAAAGAGAAAATTTATTTTGAAAATTTAGAGATGGCACATACAAATTGGCTTGGAACGGCATGGAAATACCGCATATAGGTAGGTATGGTGGACTCATAAGGCAAAACATGGTTTAAGGATTTTGGATGCACAAGTAGTATTTCTACTTAGTACAAATGGAGGCTAGCAAAAATATTGAGAAGCAACCATACCAAGAAACGAAAATTCACATAAGTGAGCATTGATCATAACTAACACCGAATAATGCACCACAAGTAGGATGTAATTTCATTGCATAACTATTGACTTTCGTGCATGCATAGGGAATCGCAAACCTTAACACCAATATTCCTACTAAGCATAATTACTCATTAACATGACTCACATATTACTATCATCATGTTTCAAAACTATTACAAGGAATCAAGTTTAATTTGTCCAATGATCTTCATGAAAGTTTTTATTATATCCTCCTTGGATATCTATCACTTTGGGACTAGTTTCATATATCGCCATTGCTTTTTGGCAAGCTCAAACAAATTTAAGTGAAGCACATGAGCATAAAGATTTCGTCTCTCAAAAAGGTATAAGTGAAGCATGAGAGGATTTCTTCAAAATTTACCTACTTTCAAATTAATCTAAGTGAAGCATGAGAGTATTTCTACAAAAATTTCCAAGCACACCGTGCTCAAAAAGATATAAGTGAAGCACTAGAGCAATTCTATAGCTCAAAAAGTTTAAGTGAAGCACATGGAGCAATTCTAACAAATCATACCATGATTGTGGCTCTCTCAAATAGGTGTGTACAGCAAGGATACAAAGGAAAACTAACAAACAAAGCAAGCAAAGATACAAGATGCTCCAAGCAAAACTCATGATATGTGACGAATAAAAATATAGCTCCAAGTAAAATACCGATGATTGTTAGAAGAAAGAGGGGATGCCACTCGGGGGCATCCCCAAGCTTAGTTGCTTGTTCCCCTTTGGATATATCTTGGGGGTGCGGTAGCATCCCCAAGCTTAGGCTTTTATCACTCCTTATTCCTTCATCCATCGTGATCTCACCCAAAACTTGAAAACTTCAATCACACAAAACTCAACAAAATCTTCGTGAGATCCGTTAGTATAAGAAAGCAAATCACTACTTTAGGTACTGTTGCAAACCCATTCATATTTTGTTATTGCATTATACCTACTGTATTTTAACTTTACCATGGCTTATACCCCCCAATACAAACCATAGATTCATCAAAACAAGCACACAATGCAACGAAAACAGAATCTGTCTTAAACAGAACAGTCTGTAGTAATCTGTACTCTACCCATACTTCTGTAACTCTAAAAATTCTGAAACATTAGGACAACGTAAGTAATTTGTATAGAAACACTGTGTTAAAATTTCAGCTCAATATCACATTCCAGAAAAAAATAAAAATTCATATACTGGACGCAAAGTTTCTGTTTCGGATTCAGCATCACTTGTACTCATCCTATGAATCATCCTAAAGGCTTTACTTGGCACAAACACTAAATAAACCATAAAAACAAAATCATAACAGAGGCATAATTGTGTCAACACACAAAACAGAAAGGAAAATGCAAAAAATTATTTATTCATTGGGTTGCCTCCCAACAAGCGCTATCGTTTTACGCCCCTAGCTAGGCATAACGCATAGATTCAAGTATTGTCATCCTTGGTTTTGGATCCATAGGATGCCCTCATGATTGATTCATATGATGGCTTAATTCTTGTTCTAGGGAAGTGTTCCATACCCTTTCTCAAGGGAAATTGAAAACAAATATTGCCTTCGTTCATATCAATCACGGCACCTATAGTGCGTAAAAACGGTCTACCAAGTATAATGGGACAAGACGGATTGCAATCAATATCAAGCACAATAAAATAAATGGGCACATAATTCCTATTTGCAAGAATAAGAACATCCTTAATTCTTCCCAATGGTTTTTTAATAGTAGAATCCGCCAAGTGCAAATTAAAAGAACATTCTTCAATATTGGTAAGACCAAGCACATCACATAGAGATTTCGGAATCGTGGAAACACTAGCACCCAAATCACACAAAGAAAAGCATTCATAATTTTTGATCTTGACCTTAATGGTAGGTTCCCACTCATCATGTAATTTTCTAGGGATAGAAATCTCAAACTCCAACTTTTCTTCAAAAGATTTCATCATGGCATCAACGATATGTTTAGTAAAAGCTTTATTTTGCTCATAAGCATGGGGTAAATTCAACATAGATTGCAGCAAAGAAATACATTCAATCAAAGAGCAACTATCATAGTTAAAATCTTTGCAATCCAAGATAGTGGGCACATCACTAGTTAAAGTTTTGACCTCTGCAAACCCACTTTTATCAAAATTTTCATCAAGATTTTCACTCTCCAAATTATTGGGACGCCTTCTAGCTAAAGTTGACTCTAATTCAGTACCTTAATTATCAATTTTAATATTAATAAACAAGGAATCAATATAAGAAACACCAATCACTTTAAGATCTTCATCTTTTTTATGAAGGCAATCACTAGAAAACGATTTTTCTAAGATTTCTCTTTTAGCTCTAAGCATAGCGGTTCTTTTCTTACTGTCATCCATAGAGACATATAAAGCTTTAATAGGTTCATCAATCTTAGGCGCAAAAGCTTTGAACTTGAGATTTTCAACATCATGAGAAATTCTATCAATGCTTCTAGACATATCATCAATCTTATTCAACTTTTCTTCTATCATAGTATTGAAAGCCTTTTGCGCATTAATAAATTCTTTAATATTGCTCTTAAGTTCAGAGGTATTCCTATTATTATTGTAAGAAGAATTGCCATAGGAATTACCATAATTATTAGAGGAATTTCCTGGAAAAGGCCTAGGATTAAAATTACCTCTATAAGCATTGTTATTGAAATTGTTTCGCGAGACAAAATTCACATCTATGAAATCACTATTTTGCTCAATCAAGGTAGACAAAGGCACATCATTAAGATCAATAGGAGCATTTTTACTAGCAACCAATTTCTTCAAAGCATCAACTTTATCACTCAAAGTACTAATCTCCTGTACCGAATTAATTTTTTTACTAGTAGGTGCTCTTTCGGTATGCCATTGAGAATAATTAGCCATGATATTATCTAGAAATTTAGTAGCTTCACCCAAAGTAATCTCCATAAAAGTACCACCCGCGGCGGAATCTAAAAGATTTCTAGAGACAAAATTCAATCCCGCATAAATTTTTTGTATGATCATCCAAAGATTTAAACCATGAGTAGGACAATTTCTTAGCATCAACTTCATTCTTTCCCAAGATTGTGCAACATGTTCATGCTCAAGTTGCTTAAAATTCATGATTTGCGTCCTAAGGGAAATAATTTTCGCGGGCGGAAAATACTTAGTGATAAAAGCATCCTTGCACTTATTCCAAGAATCGATACTATTGCAAGGTAAAGAAGAAAACCAAATTTTTGCATGATCCCACAAGGAAAAAGGAAATAATTTCAACTTCACAATATCATTGTCCACATCTTTTTTCTTTTGCATATCACACAATTCTACGAACGTGTTTAGATGGGACGCGGCATCCTCAGTAGGATTACCGGCAAATTGATCTTTCATGACAAGATTCAACAAAGCGGCATTAATATCACAAGACTCCGCACTAGTGGCGGGAGGAGCAATCGGAGTACTAATAAAATCATTGTTATTAGTATTGGAAAAATCACACAACTTGGTGTTCTCTTGAGTCATCGTGACTACGCAAACAAGATTGCAAGCAAGGAAGAGATCCGGCGAGAAAAAGGCAAACGAAAAAGAGGGCGAATAAAACGGCAAATTGGTGAAGTGGGGGAGAGAAAAACGAGAGGCAAATGGCAAATAATGTAATTGCAAGGAGATGAGATTTGTGATTAGGAACCTGGTAGATGATGATGGAGTCCCCTCGGCGCCTTAGATAGGCACATAGAAGAAACCGCTTCCTCCCCGGCAACGGCGCCAGAAATTCCTTTGACGTGCTTGGACTGCGTCGGTATTTCCCCAAAGAGGAAGGGATGATGCAGCACAGCGACGGTAAGTATTTCCCTCAGTTATGAAACCAAGGTTATCGAACCAGTAGGAGGATCACCACCACCCAATAAGCAGCACCTGCACACAAACAACAAATACTTGCAACCCGACGCGAAAGAGAGGTTGTCAATCTCTCTATGGTAATAAGATAGATTAGGTAGTGATAGTGTCGGAGAAACGACACCTATGGGATCATGAGGACCCCTTTACGATTCGGCAGGGAGAAGGTTTGCACAAAGAGCAGATCTAACGATCAACACGGGGAATTTTACCCAGGTTCGGGCCGCTGAGAAGCGTAATACCCTACTCCTGCTTTAGTATATTGGGTGTGTTAAGCCCTGGTTCTAGGAGCGTTTGTGATGAACAGTACACAACAGCTAAACATGCAGAACGGGCCGGAGAAGCTCCCCCTATAGCTACGCCTTGGGCCTCCTTTTATACGTTCGAAGGGGTCACCAACAGTGGCGTACATTGCATACATGAGGTGTAAAAGTAGCTACAGTGTTATCATACCTACTACTGACGATTTAGGACAAACACATTTAATGCTCCGTTGAGGTGTCCCTTAGCGTCTTGGGGACGGAAAAAGGGGCCGTCCCATCAGCACCGCTCAAGCCCATCCACCGCTAGCGTCTGACACGTTACCAGGAGGACAACAGCTAAAAGACAAGCTGATGACCGCACTGGAGCGATGACAGGGCAGCGAAGGCTTGCCGGGTGCGAGCCTTGCCGGGGCTACGCGGTCAGCCCGGCAAGATCTTGCCGGGGCGCCTAGCCTTCGGTCTTCCATCTTTTGATCAGTGACTTGGATGCCTTCTCGATGTTGCTGAATTCGTGTCTAGCTGTTCCCCGGCAAGCCTTGCTGCTGGTATGGCTACAACTGCCCGTGCACAAGTATGGGGTACTAAAGGACCCAATCTTTAGTACACCGATAGGACCCCCCGGGCCTAGGCCATACACGGGTGTGAGGCGTTGTTGGGCTAGGCCCAAACAGTGCACGGGCACGTGTGGCAGGGATTAACTGCTGTAATCATTCTGTTTCACTGCGCCCCCCATGATGCGCATTGAATGCGGGTCATGGGAGACGTGCGCGGAGCGGCCGAAACTGCCGCACGCTCACAAAAGCGTTTCCATGTTGACTAGTAAAGAGGCGACCCCGGGCCTTCCCCATAAAAAGGAATCCACAGAGGCGCGGCTCATTTACCCCTTGTCTTTTCCAATCTGGGAACCGCCGTCGTCTTCTTCCTCGAGCCCAAAACAGAGCTCCTCCCTTTCATCTACGCGTCCACGCCCTCACCGTCCTCAGCCTCTGCCCCCATAGCCACCATGCCGCCCAAGACGAGCAAGGGCAAGGAGGTGGAAGCCGCCGTCCCGGAGAGCAATCTGGCAAAGATGCGGAAGGAGCATGTCGTCTTCCCCCCTGTGCTCGACGCGAGCACACTGAAGGAGCGGTACCAGTGCATGTGGGCAAAGGAGACAAGGGCGCATCCTGCAACTCTCGTGAGTCCAGGTTCTTCTAGGGGTGGCCCAGACAAATATCACTTCTTTGCCAATTACTTTTACTACGGGCTCTGCCCCCCGTTCTCTGATTTCTTCAACGACATCATGCTCACATACGGCTTCCAACTCTTGGATTTTACGTCGAATGCCGTGACATGTATGTCAGTTTTCGCTCATCTTTGCGAAAAATTCGCCGGAGTAGTCCCTAGCACAACCCTTTTCCGCCATTACTTCATCCCCCGCATCCAAAAGGGTGAGGCCCTTTCCGGTTCCATCGCTTGGATCCCACGGCCAGGAAGCAAGGAAGTATACCCAGATGGGGCCTACCGCGAGAAGTGGGATGAATGGCGGGCCAAGTGGTGCTGGATTCAAGAGACAAAGCCCCAGTCCTTCTGCTTGCCGCGGCAAACGAAGATGGTGCGTGGCAGCGACTGGAGTGCCCTCGATCCTGATGATGAGAGGCTCACAATTGCAACTACCAGGATTCACCGCCTTAGAGCTGCCGGGCTCCCAATAGAGATGATAGGTGCCGATTTCCTTCGCCGGCGCATCGCTCCTCTACAGAAAAAAGGGAGGCCAGCTTGGGAATTCCGGAACGCGACAGACATCATGAGGCTGCGCCCTGGGCTGAACAATAATTTGATGTTCCTGCAGCATGCAACTCTCTGCCAGAGACTCTTTAGGACAGACGCGGTAAGCAGGCTGGCATCAAGCATAGTCCCTTTGTGCAATAACTCCGCTCTGGCCTCAATCATTGCCATGATGCTGGTGTTTGACGCTCACAGCCTTGACGGGACCTGGATCGAGCCATCCGCAGAGCAGGCACAACAATTCTTTGATAACCTGTCGGAGAGGGCCATCCACGCAGAAGAAAACCTTGTCCACCCCACCACTGAAGAAGAGGTGGCGTACATCGCCAGCAGGGCGGAGGAGACAAATCATGCTGCGGAGGCCGGTAGTGCTGGCTTCATGGAAGGAGTAACCAGCGAAGGCGAAGTGCTGTCGGAGTAAAATCTTGCCGGGCAAGGCGAGGTTGCCGGGAAGCAGAGTGGCACCGCTGTTGGGGGCACATCTGCTGAGGATATGGCTGAGGAGGAACTGCACGAGGAGTTCCCAGCCCTCGAGCCGAGGAAGAGGCGTGCTCTTCGAAAAGTCACCTGTCGTGCCTCTGCCCGCCAGCCTTCCTCGAGCGGTGAAGCCTCCGGCAAAGGGGCCGCCGGCAAGGCTGCGCAGCAACCCGCCGCAGCTAAGCGCCCCAGGACCACTCCCTCATCTCCTCGCACGAGCGCCGCAGCGGAAGTCGACTTCGACCTCTCTGCCTTCAGCTCGGAGGAAGAAGAGTAAGAGCCCTGTCACATCCTTTGACTTCTGAACTTCTGATTTTTTAACTGATTTGTTTTGCTTTGACTCGTTTCCGCAGAGATGACACAGAAACATTGGCGCAAAGGATAGCGAAGAGGGCGAAGACCTCGACGGGTGATGAACCGCCGGCAAGCACCTCAGGTGCGCCAGAGCTGATTAACATCAGCCCGGAGCTCAGCCCACGACGCAGCCCTCAACACAGCCCCCGGCGCAGCCCCCAGCGTGAGTCCGTTACTTGCTTTCCGCTGGCAAGTGCCGGGGTGTGTATCTTCACTGCTAATATCATCGGGCGTGTAGGAGTAGAGCGGCAACAAGGAGCACCAACGGGGCCATCCCTGATGCACCACCTCCGCCAACTACACCGCCCAGAGATGAGTCTTCGGCAAGCGAGCTTTACCGCGATGATGAGGAGCCGGCAAGCACAGGCACCGGCAACCCTTTCCAGCAGCTCGACACAGGTAAACCGCTCGCCTCAGAGTACTTGTCATTTTGTCTTTCTTTTTGTCTTCTTGAACTTCTTCCTCAGCCTTGTTTTGCTTGTTCTCTTGGCCTCCAGACCTTCAATCGACGAAGCGCATGGACGTTGATGCTGTTATTGAGGAGACCACCAAGGATGCTGCCGCCGAGGCCGACATGATTGCCGCTGAAGAGGCCGCCAAGAATGATGCCGCTGAAGCCGCCAGAGCCGCACAGGAAGAAACCGCCAAGAAGTCTGCCGAGAGGGCCGGCAAGGAGGCTGGTGGCCATACTGATAGCATTCCTGCCCCAGGAGCTCCAGGCGCTGCACCGGCCATGGAGCCCCCAGCTGCCGAGAAGGCGACTGTTGAGGATCGACCATCAACATCCAGCGCTCCCCCGCCAAGCAAATACCTCAAGGTTGGCGACAACCTGTTCGTCAGCATTCCAGGCACGGCAAGCTCCCGGGTGACAACTGAGGGGGAGATCTTTGACGAAGACGTCATCGCCGCTGCTGGGCTCGAGATCATTAACGAGCCACGCACCAGCGGCAACAAATCTGAAGAAGAGCATGTCCTCCAAGCCATGAGCAACAACTTCCAGAAGCTCCAAGCGCTTCACCGCGCCCGGAGAGAGAAACTGAACTCCAAGGCAGCAGTTGTCGAAGCAGCGGAAGCAGACCTCCAGAAGCGCGTCGAGGAAATGCAAGCATGGTTTGCCGAGGCCTTTCAGGAGCTGAGGACAAGCCAAGAGCAGCTGAGCTAAAGCTGGAATGAGCTCCTCATGAAACAGCCCGATGTTGAGAAGGCACAGGAAGAGGCCAAACAACAGGCTGCCGCAGAGGAGGCACGCTTGAGAGAGCTCCATGTTGGGCTTGAAGGTCATGATGATGACCTCACCGCTCGCGAGAAGGCACTTGCCGACAAGCTCCGTGCCAAGGACGAGGAGATTGAAAAGCTGGTCGCGCAGCGGACCCAGGAGCTGGAGCAGAAGCACAAGGAGACACTCGAAGCTCTGGTCACGGATCACGCCGGCAAGCTGAAGGAGGCCGTCGATGCTGCCGAGGCTGCAGAGGCCGCCAAGAACTTGCTGGAGGAGAAGGTGAAGAAGCTGGAGGCGGATCTTGAGGACCACGACAAGAAGGTCTCGACGCTCGAAGCCGAGAGAGATAAGGCTCTCCACAGCTTGATGGAGACACATGTCGCCGTGTCCGAGAAGACCTAGCAGCTCACCACAGCTAATGAATCCATCACCGATCTGAAGCTGAAGCTGTCCACGCTGGAGCAGACTCTTGAGGGCAGCAGGGCTCGTGAGAAGGCCTTGGTCAAAGATCTCCAAAATGAGCAGGAGCTGCTCAAGAGCGCCGCCGCCACTCGCAACGACTATGTGTCAGGCGTGCAGGTCTGGACTGAAAAGCTTGTCGCCGTTGCGGAGAAACTTGCCGCACAACTGTCCACCATCGGCCTGCAAGGCTTCAGGTATTCTTCTGACGACAGGGTGTCCACAACCGCCAAGCTGACCATGTTCTTTGACCGCGTGCTTGAAGCCCTGGAGCAGCTTCACTCTGAGCGAACAACCCATCTGGCCAGCGAATCACGCAAGCTCTGCCAGGCTGTCCTCCGCAAGGTGCTCGTCAAAGTGGTGCACAAGAACCCCGGCATCAACCTCTCCAACGTCTTCGACCGCTTGCCGAAAGATGTTGACGTCAAGGCACTTGAGGAGATTGTCGCACCCATCGTTGACAGGGTAAGCCAAGTCAAGAGGGTTGAGGGCGACCGCCGGGATTAACTGCTTTACTTCTTGTCATCGCCACGATTCCATGCCAAAGACAATTCGTCTTATGTTAGAAACGCGGCAACTATTTATGTAATATAACTTACTATGTTCTGGATGAATGCATGATATTCCCCTTGTCTGATTTCTTTCTGTATGGTACTTACCCTACGCCTTGTTGGAAACTTGCCGGTGTGCACGACCTTGCCGCGAGCGCTAGGTGCGGGACTTTAGCAGCCTGCTGGAGGTGCCGCTGCCAGCAAGATACCTTAGCATTTTCAGTGCAGCCACTTAAGTTGTTGAGCGGACTCGAAACAGAGTAAGGGCGCAACTGATCACGACAAGGTTCCCTTCGCGTGCAGGTTTTCCATACATAGGCCGAAACCGTCCAAGGAGAATAACCTTACAAAACAAGAAATTTGTTCAAAGTTTCTGCAACTTAGCTTTTCGTTGCTGTATTTCTTCCAGCAAGATGTCAACCTTGAACGTCGCCTGTCGGTATCCATACCATCCTCCCCCCGGCAAACTTGCATGCGAGGGAACCTTCTGTCCTTTGAGAAAAAGAAAGAAGGGAAAATAGAGATATGGAACCTTGGCGGTTCATTAATGCTTACCGGAAGCAAGTGTAATACAATGTCTCAGATAAGCATGCATATAAGTAAACATGAAAATCGACAAGAATTGTAAAACACTTAGGCTTTATTCAACTATGCACAGGGTCTGCGCCTGGCTTTGTACAAAGGTTCACATGCTTCATCGGCAAGACTTGTACAAAAGGTGGTTGCCGGGGGACCCGGCAACCGCGCCTCATGGATAGAACTTACGAAGATGTTCGATATTCCAGGAGTTGCTCACTGGAACGCCATCTTCGGTCTCTAGGCGGACTGCACCAGGCCTGATGACTCGCACTACCCGATAAGGGCCTTCCCACTTCGGCGTCAACTTGTTAGAATTCTTGGCCGACTGAACGCGCCGAAGAACAAGGTCACCTTCCTCAAGACTTCGGGCATGAACCTTGCGGATATGGTAGCGGCGCAAGGCTTGCTGGTAGCATGCAGCTCGCACAGCGGCCTGAAGACGATCTTCCTCAAGGAGCAACGCGTCATCTTGCCGCAGCTGCTCTTGCTCGAGCTCATCGTAGGCGAGCACTCGAGGTGACCCGTATATGAGTTCCGTGGGGAGAACTGCTTCCGCCCCGTATACTAGGGAGAAGGGTGTCTGGCCGGTGGCTCGATTTGGTGTCGTTCTGATTGACCAAAGAACCGCCGGCAACTTATCAATCCAGCGTCTTCCACACTTGCGCAGCTTGTCGAAAGTTCTTGTCCTGAGACCTCACAATACTTCAGCATTTGCCCTTTCCGCCTGGCCGTTGCTCCTCGGATGAGCAACAGAAGCAAAATAGATCTTGCTACCAAGGTCTTGGACATACTGCATGAAGGCGTGGCTCGTGAACTGTGTGCCGTTGTCAGTGATGATCCTGTTAGGCACACCAAAACGGCAAACAATTCCTTTGAAGAACTTGACAGCTGACTGTGCTGTCACCTTTCTCACTGCTTCCACTTCCGGCCACTTTGTGAACTTGTCGATCGCAACGTACAAGTACTCAAAGCCCCTGGTAGCACGGGGAAAAGGGCCCAATATGCCGAGCCCCCAGACCGAAAATGGCCAGGAAAGAGGGATTGTCTGAAGAGCTTTAGCTGGTTGATGCAATTTCTTCGAATGAAACTGGCATGCTTCACACTTGGTTACTAGTGCAGTTGGATCCTGGAGAGCAGTGGGCCAAAAGAAACCTTGCCAGAATGCCTTACCAACAAGAGCTCTTGAGCCTATGTGGGAGCCACATATGCCTCCATGAATCTCTACCAACAGCTCCAGTCCGTCCTCCTGAGGAATGCACTTCAATTTCACGCCAGTCGGTCTCTTTCTGTACAGAACGTTGTCCACGAACTGGTACATACTAGACTGACGGGCTACTTTTTCCGCTTCTTCCTGCTCTTCGGGAAGTTCTCCTGTCTGAAGGAAAAGGACGATGTGCTGTGCCCATGCTGGAGCCTGGGGCTCGACAACAAGGACTAAAGGCATGTCTTCTGCCGTGGGAGCGTTTGTCTCTACAGCAAAGGCTCGAGGCCCTGCCGGAGCCCGTCGCGCCCTGGCAAGCTCGGCAGGAGCGTTTGTCTCTACGGCAAGAGCCTGAGGCCTTGCCGGAGCCTGTCGCTCACCGGCAAGCTTGGGGTCGTTCCCGGCAACTTCTTTGCTAGCGGCCTCTGGGAGATCTGCCGGGAAATACTTGCCGGAACTCGACTTCCTTCTTTCCTCTTGTCCCATCGATGGTGCTATGGTTGGTTGAGTCAATCGGAGCACAAAAGTTCCTGGTTCCACAGGTAACTTAAGGGCAGCGCGCTTCGACAAGTCATCAGCAATGCTGTTTTCCGCACGAGGAACGTGCTCCATTTGCAGACCGTCAAAACGCTCTTCCAATTTCCTCACTTCATCGACATAAGCTTCCATTAATGGACTTTGATAATCTTTGTTCACCTGCTTGACGACAAGCTGCGAATCACCTCTGACAATGAGTTTTCTAATTCCAAGGTCTGCCGCGATCCTGAGACCGACAAACAGCCCTTCATACCCTGCAGTATTATTTGTTGATCTCTCCCGGGGAAAATGCATTTGAATCACGTATTTGAGGTGATCTCCGGTGGGTGCGACAAGCAGCACGCCAGCACCGGCGCCTTGCAGCGAGAAAGCCCCATCAAAATACATGATCCACTCTTGATTGGTTTCCTTGCCGGGGAGAGTTGTCTCTAGAATCTCTTCGTCTGGTGTTGGGGTCCATTCTGCAATGAACTCCGCCAAAGCTCTGCTCTGAATGGTTGAAGTACTTTCAAACTTGAGACCAAAACTTGACAGTTCCAAAGCCCACTCCACAATCCTGCCGGTCGCATCTGGATTTCGCAAAATCCGCTGCAACGGGAAGCGAGTGACGACGGTGATCTCATGTGCCTGAAAGTAATGGCGCAGCTTCCTCGAGGCCATAAGGAGGCCGAAGAGCAGCTTCTGCACACCAGAATATCTTGACCTAGCCCCGTGTAAAAGGGAGCTGACAAAATAAACTGGGCGCTGCACCATCTTCTTCTTCTGTGTTGCTTCACTTGACTGCGCAGATTCCACTTGGTCAGCACCAGACTCTGCCGGGGAAGATCCCAGCTCGTTGCTTGGCGGTCTCGCTGCTGCTGCTGCTTCTTCATCAACTTCTCTCTCTGCCACTAACGCAGCACTCACCACTTGATTTGTTGCCGCTAGATATAGCAGCAACGGCTCTTGTGGTTTTGGCGCGACTAGTACTGGCGGAGAGGAGAGGTACCTCTTCAAATCCTGCAGCACTGCCTCCGCTTCCGGAGTCCATTTCATTGGACCTGCCTTTTTCAAAATTTTGAAAAATGGCAGGGCGTGCTCAGCAGATTTGGAGATGAACCTACTCAGAGCAGCAACGCAGCCGGCAAGACGACACACATCCTTGACACATCTTGGCGCTTCAATCTGCTCAATTGCCTTGATCTTGTCGGGATTTGCTTCGATTCCACGTTGAGATACAAAGAACCCGAGAAGTTTGCCGGATGGAACGCCAAACACGCATTTCTCAGGATTGAGCTTCAAATTGATCTTGCGCAGATTTGCAAATGTCTCTTCTAAATCTTGTATGAGCGTTGCTTTGTCCTTGGTCTTGACCACTATATCATCCATATAAGCTCCCTTTTACACGGGGCTAGGTCAAGATATTCTGGTGTGCAGAAGCTGGGGCTCAAAACCAATCTGGACCGCTCTTGCAAATGTTGAACCAGCACTTTTCAACCCGAAAGGCATACGTAAAAAGCAATACGTACCACATGGGGTGATAAATGCGGTCTTCTCTTCATCTTCCTTTGACATGAAGATCTGATGATACCCTGAATATGCATCAAGAAATGAAAGAAAATCGCAGCCGGCAGTGGAGTCCACAATCTGGTCGATGCGCGGCAAGGGGAAAGGATCTTTTGGACAGGCTTTATTGATGTCTGTATAATCAATACACAACCTCCATTTTCCATTCGCCTTGCGCACTACAACTAGATTGGCTAACCATGTCAGGTGGAGCACTCCTCTAACCAAACCCGCCGCTTCCAACTTCTTGATTTCCTCAGCAATAAACTGTTGCCGCTCCAAAGCCTGCTTCCTGACCTTCTGCTTGACGGGCCGCGCGTGTGGACAAACAGCAAGGTGGTGCTCAATCACCTCCCTGGGAACACCGGGGATATCAGATGGTTGCCATGCAAACACATCGACATTCGCCCGCAGGAAGGCAACGAGCACGCTTTCCTATTTGTTATCGAGGGTGGAACTTATGGTGAAAGTTCCTCCCGTACCATCCTCCTTGGCGGGCACCTTCTTGGTCTCTGGTGGAGCTGCCTTGGACTTCTTGCTCTTGCCGATGGAGCTCTCTGGCACGTCCTCAATGGGAGCGCAGCACTCCGAGGAGGCGCGCTTGCCGGAGTGAGTGCGAGAGGTCTTGCCGGTCTCCTTCCTCCCGGGAGCTTCAGCGGCAGGAGCAAGTGCCTTGGCGACAGATGCTGCAACTGCCTCCCAGTAAATCTGGTCGGTGCAGATAAGTGCGTCTTTCTTGTCGGAGTTGACAGTGATGATGCTTATCGGCCCGGGCATCTTCAATACATTGTAAGCGTAGTGCGATGCCGCCATGAACTTGGCTAACGCTGGGCGGCCAAGGATCCCATTATATGGCAATGGAATCTCGGCGACGTCGAAAACAATCTTCTCCGTTATGAAGTTCAGATCACTACCAAATGTTACTGGCAGTGTGATCTTACCCTTCAGCTGGCTCCTCCCTGGATTGACCCCTTGAAACGTACCCGTTTCCTCGAGATCTTCATCAGGGATTTGCAACCTTTTGATCACTTCGGGCGAGATCAAATTCAAGCCGACACCACCGTCACTAACATTTTCGTCACCTTAAGGTTGCGAATCATTGGTGAAACCAACAATGGCAGACACCCGACCGCAGTTATGCGATCAGGGTGATCCTCAGTGTCAAAAATGATAGGCGTGTTGGACCATTTCAACGGCTTCTGGGCACCGACAGATGGCTCAGTCGCATTAACCTCGCGCGCCCACTGTTTAAGTTGGCAGCGGGAAGAATGCAATGAGGTGCCCCTGTCAATGCACATCATGTCTGTAGCTTTCTGGAATTCTTGCTCGCTGGACTCGTCGTCCTCTTCATTGTCATCGTCACCCCCCTCTTGCTTATCGCGGCCTCGAGCGGGCCTCTCCTTCTGTTGCTTGGCCTTGCCGCGGCGACCTCCTCGGCCACCGCGTTTCTTACCGGACCCCTCCGCGCCATCCTGGGCCTTCTCCTTGTCTCGCCTCTCATACTCAGCTTTCTGCTTCTCGACAAGCTGCTCAACTTGCCGACAGTCTTGGAGATCGTGGCCCTTGGTGCGATGGATCTTGCAGTACTGCTTGCCGGAGCCCTCTGGCTTGTCGGCAGCCGCCAAGGCCTGACAGGAGGCACACCCTGTTGGGGAACGGAGCATGAATTTCAAAAAATTTCCTACGCTCACGCAAGATCTATCCATGGAGATGCATCGCTACGAGAGGGGAGAGTGTGTCTACGTACCCTCGTAGACCGTTAGCGGAAGCGTCTCACAACGCGGTTGATGTAGTCGAACAATCTTTCGAGCTCCACTGATTGAGTAACGAACGTACGGCACCTCCGAGTTCTACACACGTGCAGCTCGGTGACGTTCCTCGCCTTCTTGATCCAGCAAGACGTCGAGGTAGTAGATGAGTTCTGTCAGCACGACGGCGTGGCGACGGTGACGGTGAAGTGATTCCGGCAGGGCTTCGCCTAAGCTCTCCGAAAATATGACCGAGGTGGAAAACGGAGATCGGGGCACCGCACACGGCTATGGGACAATTGTGTGTCTCCAAGAGGTGCCCCTCCTCCGTATATAAAGGAGGGAGAGGGGAGGAGGCTAGCCCTAGGGGCTGCGCCAAGAGTGGGGAGTCCTACTAGGACTCCTTAGTCCTAGTAGGATTTCACCTACCATACGGAGTAGGAAAGGGGGAAGGGAGAGGGAAAGGAAAGAGGGGGCTGCGCCCCCTCCCCTAGTCTAATTCGGTTTGGGCAAGGGGGGGGGGGGCGCCTCCTCACGTGGCCTGCCTCTCCTTTTCCCGTATGGCCCAATAAGGCCCATTACTTCTCCCGGTGAATTCCCGTAACTCCCCGGTACTCCGAAAAATACCCGAATCACTCGGAACCTTTCCGACGTCCGAATATAGCCTTCCAATATATGAATCTTTACCTCTCAGCCATTTCGAGACTCCTCGTCATGTCCGTGATCTCATCCGGGACTCCGAACAAACTTCGGCCACCAATCACATAACTCATATAATACTAAATCGTCATCGAACCTTAAGTGTGCGGACCCTACGGGTTCGGGAATGATGTAGACATGACCGAGATGACTCCCCGGTCAATAACCAACAGCAGAACCTGGATGCTCATATTGGTTCCTACATATTCCACGAAGATCTTTATCGGTGAACCTCATATGTCAACATACGTTGTTCCCTTTGTTCGGCGGTATGTTACTTGCCCGAGATTCGATCGTCGGTATCCAATACCTAGTTCAATCTCGTTACCGGCAAGTCTCTTTACTCATTCCGTAATACATCATCTTGCAACTAACTCTTTAGTCACGGTGCTTGTAAGGCTTCTGTGATGCTGTATTACTGAGAGGGCCCAGAGATACCTCTCCGATAGTCGGAGTGACAAATCCCAATCTCGATCCATGCCAACTCAACAAACACTTTCGGAGATACCTGTAGTGCACCTTTATAATCACCCAGTTACGTTGTGACGTTTGATACACCCAAAGTATTCCTACGGTATCCGGGAGTTGCATGATCTCATGGTCAGAGGAACGTGTATTTGACATAGTGAAAGCACTAGCAATAAACTGAACGATCATTTGCTATGCTAACGGTTGGGTCAAGTCCATCACATCATTCTCCTAATGATGTGATCCCGTTATCAAATGACAACTCATGTCCATGGTCAGGAAATCTTGACCATCTTTTGATCAACGAGCTAGTCTAGTAGAGGCTTACTAGGGACTCAGTATTTGTCTATTATCCACACATGTATTAAGTTTCCGGTCAATACAATTCTAGCATGAATAATAAACCATTATCATGAATGGAGAAATATGATAATAAACACTTTATTAATTGCCTCTATGGCATATTTCCAACAGTCTCCCACTTGCACTAGAGTCAATAATCTAGTTTACATCTCCATGTAATTAACATCCAATCAGTTCTAGGGCTGATCATGTTTTGCTTGTGAGAGAGGTTTTAGTCAACGGGTCTGCAATATTCAGATCCGTGTGTTCTTGGCAAATCTCTATGTAGATGCTGCTACCACACTCTATTTGGAGCTACTCCAAAAAATTTCCCCACTATACTTATCCGGTCTGAGACTCATAGTCTTTCGGATCAGTGTTTAAAGCTTGCATCGACATAACCCCTTACGACGAACTCTTTATCATCTCTATTCCCGAGAAATTCTTCCTTAGTCATCTTAAGGATAATTTGACCGATGTCCAGTGATCTACTCCTGGATCACTTTGGTACCTCTTTTGCCAGACACATGGCAAGGCACACAGCTTGGCATACTTTATAGAACCTATGGCCGAGGCATAGGGGATAACCTTCATCCATTCTATTTATTTTGCCGTGGTCGAGATTTGAGTCTTACTCAACTTCACACCTTTCACCACAGTCAAGAACTCCTTCTTTGACTGATCCATTTTGAACTTCTTCAAAATCTTGTCAAGGTATATGTTTTGTGAAAGTCATATGAGGCGTCTCAATCTATCTCTATAGATTTTGATGCCTAACATGTAAACAACCTTTACCTAGATCTTCAAGTCTTACTCCACTTCACACCAGCCAAGAACTTATTTCTTTTGACTTGATCCATTTTGAACTTCTTCAAAATCTAATCAAGGTGTGTGAAAATCTTTTATCAGGTGTCTTGATCTATCTCTATAGATCTCGATGCCCAAACCGTGGATAACTCAAAAAACATGTGTTTATTGAAAACTCCTTTCAATTAATTCTTTATGCTTTCCAAAAATTCTACATCATTTCCAATCACATATACTTATTAGAAATGTTATAGAGCTCCCACTCACTTTGTTGTAAATACAAGTTTCTCCACAAACTTGCATAAACCCAAACGCTTTGATCACTTCAGCAAAGCGAGTATTCCAGCTCTGAGATGCTTGCACCAGTCCATAGATGGATCGCTGGAGATTGCATACTTTGTTAGCACCTTTAGGATCGACAAAACCTTCCGGTTGTATCATATACAATTCTTATTTAAGGAATCCATTAAGGAATGCCGTTTTGACGTCCATTTGCCAGATTTCATAATCATAAAACGCGGCAATTGCTAACATAATTCTGACAGACTTTAGCATCGCTACGGGTGAGAAAGTCTCATCGTAGTCAACTCCTTGAACTTGTCGATAACCTTTAGCAACAAGTCGAGCTTTATAGACGGTGACATTACCATCAGCGTCCGTCTTCTTCTTAAAGATCCATTTATTTTTAATAGCTCGCCGTTCATCGGGCAAGTCTACCAAAGTCCACACTTTGTTCTCATACATGGATCCTATCTCGGATTTCATGGCCTCAAGCCATTTCTCGGAATCCGGGCTCGCCATAGCTTCTTCATAATTCGAAGGTTCACCGTTGTCTAACAACATAACCTCCAAGACTGGATTTCTGTACCACTCTGGTGCGGAACATGTCCTGGTTGACCTTCGAGGTTCAGTAGCAACTTGCTCCGAAGTTTCATGATCATCATCATTATCTTCTTCTCTGGTCTGTGTTGGTGTCACAGAAATTTATTTCTGTGGCGTACTACTATCCAGAGGAGGTACAATTACGTCATCAAGTTCTACTTTCCTCCCACTCACTTCTTTCGAGAGAAACTCCTTCTCTAGAAAGGATCCATTCTTAGCAACGAAAACTTTGGCTTCGGATCTGTGGTAGAAGGTATACCCAACAGTTTCTTTTGGGTATCCTATGAAGACGCACTTATCCGCTTTGGGTTCAAGCTTATCAGGCTGAAGCCTTTTGACATAAGCATCGCAGCCCCAAACTTTCAAAAACGACAGCTTAGGTTTCTTTCCAAACCACAGTTCATACGGTGTCGTCTCAACGGATTTAGACGGTGCCCTATTTAAAGTGAATGCAGCTGTCTCTAATGCATAACCCCAAAACGATAGTGGCAAATCGGTAAGAGACATCATAGAACGTACCATATCCAATAGAGTACGATTACGACGTTCGGACACACCATTACGCTGTGGTGTTCCAGGTGGCGTTAACTGTGAAACAATTCCACATTGTCTTAAGTGAGTGCCAAACTCGTAACTCAAATATTCTCCTCCACGATCAGATCGTAAGAACTTTATTTTCTTGTTACGATGGTTCTCTACTTCACTCTGAAATTGTTTGAACTTTTCAAACGTTTCAGACTTATGTTTCATTAAGTAGACATAACCATATCTACTCAAATCATCTGTGAACGTGAGAACATAACGATATCCACCGCGCGCCTCAATACTCATTGGACCGCATACATCGGTATGCATTATTTCCAACAAGTCTGTTGCTCGCTCCATTGTTCCGGAGAACGGAGTTTTAGTCATCTTGCCCATAAGGCACGGTTCGCACGTCTCAAATGATTCATAGTCAAGTGATTCCAAAAGTCCATCAGCATGGAGTTTTTTCATGCGTTTAACACCGATATGACCTAAGCGGCAGTGCCACAAATATGTGGTACTATCATTATCAATTTTGCGTCTTTTGGCATCAATATTTTGGATGTGAGTATCACCACGACCAAAATTCAACAAGAATAAACCATTCACAAGTGGTGCATGACCATAAAAGATATTATTCATCAAAATAGAACAACCTTTATTCTCTGATTTAAATGAATAACCGTCTCGCAATAAACAAGATCCAGATATAATGTTCATGCTCAACGCAGGCACCAAATAACAATTATTTAGGTTCATAACTAATCCCGAAGGTAGATGTAGAGGTAGCGTGCCGACGGCGATAACTTCAACTCTTGAACCGTTCCCGACGCGCATCGTCACCTCGTCCTTAGCCAATCTTCGTTTATTCCGTAGCTCCTGTTTCGAGTTACAAATATGAGCAACCGAACCAGTATCAAATACCCAGGTGCTACTACGAGCATTGGTGAGCTACACATCAATAACATGTATATCAAATATACCTTTGTTGACGTTGCCATCCTTCTTATCTGCCAAGTACTTGGGGCAGTTCCGCTTCCAGTGACCAGTCCCCTTGCAGTAGAAACACTCAGTCTCGGGTTTGGGTCCAGACTTGGGTTTCTTCGTGGGAGCAGCAACTGATTTGCCGTTCTTCTTGAAGTTCCCCTTCTTTCCCTTGCCCTTCTTGAAACTAGTGCTCTTCTTTACCATCAACACTTGATGCTCCTTCTTGACTTCTACCTCCGCAGCTTTGAGCATAGCGAAGAGCTCGGAAATAGACTTTTCCATTCCTTGCATATTATAGTTCATCACAAAGCCCTTATAGCTTGGTGGCAGTGATTGGAGAATTCTGTCAATAACCGAATCATCTGGAAGATTAACTCCCAACTGAGTCAAGCGGTTATGCAACCCAGACATCTTGAGTATATGCTCACTGACAGAACTATTCTCCTCCATCTTACAGCTAAAGAACTTGTCGGAGACATCATATCTCTCGACCCGGGCATGAGCTTGAAATACAAGTTTCAGCTCTTGGAACATCTCATATGCTCCGTGATGCTCAAAACGTCTTTGGAGCCCCGGTTCTAAGCCGTAAAGCATGGCACACTGAACTATCGTGTCATCATTAACACGTGTCTGCCAGGCGTTCATAACGTCAACAGACGAGGGAGGGGACGCGACACCTAGCAGTGCATCAAGGACATAAGCCTTCTGTGCAGCAATGAGGATGATCCTCAGATTACGGACCCAGTCCGCATAGTTGCTTCCATCATCTTTCAACTTAGCTTTCTCTAGGAACGCATTAAAATTCAGTGGAACTACAGCGCGGGCCATTGATCTACAACATACAATTGCAAAGATTATTTAGACTATGTTCATGATAATTGAAGTTCAATTAATCAAATTACTTAAGAACTGCCACTTAGATTAACATCCCTCAAGTTGTCTAAGTGTAACATGATCCACATCAACTAAACCACGTCCGATCTTCACGTGAGGTGGATTAGTTATCAATGGTGAACATCTTTCATGTTGATCATATCTACTATATGACTCATGTTCGACCTTTCAGTCTGTTGTGTTCCGAGGCTATATCTGTATATGCTAGGCTCGTCAAGTTTAACCCAAGTATTCTGCGTGTGTAAAACTGGCTTACACCTGTTGTATGCGAACGAAAGAATCCATCACACCCGATCATCACGTGGTGCTTAGAAGCGTCGAACCTTCGCAACGGTGCATACTAGGGGAGAACACTTATCTTGAAATTTAGTGAAGGGGTCATCTTATAATGCTACCGTCGTCCTAAGCAAAATAAGATGCATAAAAGGATTAACATCACATGCAATTCAATATATGTGACATGATATGGCCATCAACGTCTTGTGCCTTTGATCTCCATCAGCAAAGCACCGTCATGATCTCCATCGTCACCGGGTTGACACCTTGATCTCCATCGTAGCGTCGTGACACCTTGATCTCCATCGCAGCGTCGTGGTCGTCTCGCCGGCTATTGCTACTACTACTACTGCTAACTCATAGCGGTAAAGTAAAGCAATTACAGAGCGTTGGCATTGCATACAATAAAGAGAGAACCATAAGGCTCCTGCCGGTTGCCTGATAACTTTACAAAACATGATCATCTCATACAACAACTTATATCACATCATGTCTTGACCATATCACATCACCAGCATACCCTGCAAAAACAAGTTAGACGTTCTCTACTTTGTTGTTGCAAGTTTTACGTGGCTGCTACGGGTTTGCAAGAACCGTTCTTACCTACGCAAAACCACAACGTGGTGTAGTGATTGCTTTTTGATCTTCTAAAAGAACCCTCTTCATTGAAACCGATTCAACTAAAGTGAGAGAGACAGACACCCGCCAGTCACCTTTATGCAACGAGTGCACGTAGCGGTGAAACTTGTCTCGCGTAAGCGTACGCGTAATGTCGGTCCGGGCCGCTTCATCTCACAATACCGCCGAATCAAGTATCAACTAGTAACGGCAAGCAATATGTATACACCCACGCCCACAACTCACTTGTGTTCTACTCGTGCAAAACACATCTACGCATAGACCTGGCTCTGATACCACTGTTGGGGAACGGAGCATGAATTTCAAAAAATTTCCTACGCTCACGCAAGATCTATCCATGGAGATGCATCGCTACGGGAGGGGAGAGTGTGTCTACGTACCCTCGTAGACCGTTAGCGGAAGCGTCTCATAACGCGGTTGATGTAGTCGAACAATCCTTCGAGCTCCACCGATCGAGTACCGAACGTACGGCACCTCCGAGTTCTACACACGTGCAGCTCGGTGACGTTCCTCACCTTCTTGATCCAGCAAGACGTCGAGGTAGTAGATGAGTTCCGTCAGCACGACGGCGTGGCGACGGTGACGGTGAAGTGATTCCGGCAGGGCTTCGCCTAAGCTCTCCGAAAATATGACCGAGCTGGAAAACGGAGATCGGGGCACCGCACACGGCTATGGGACAATTGTGTGTGTCCAAGGGGTGCCCCTCCTCCGTATATAAAGGAGGGAGAGGGGAGGAGGCTGGCCCTAGGGGCTGCGCCAAGAGTGGGGATTCCTACTAGGACTCCTTAGTCCTAGTAGGATTCCACCTCCCATACGGAGTAGGAAAGGGGGAAGGGAGAGGGAAAGGAAAGAGGGGGCTGCGCCCCCTCCCCTAGTCCAATTCGGTTTGGGCAAGGGGGGGCGCGCGCCTCCTCACGTGGCCTGCCTCTCCTTTTCCCGTATGACCCAATAAGGCCCATTACTTCTCCCGGTGAATTCCCGTAACTCCCCGGTACTCCGAAAAATACCCGAATCACTCGGAACCTTTCCGACGTCCGAATATAGCCTTCCAATATATGAATCTTTACCTCCCGGCCATTTCGAGACTTCTCGTCATGTCCGTGATCTCATCCGGGACTCCGAACAAACTTCGGCCACCAATCACATAACTCATATAATACTATATCGTCATCGAACCTTAAGTGTGCGGACCCTACGGGTTCGAGAATGATGTAGACATGACCGAGACGACTCCCCGGTCAAAAACCAACAGCGGAACCTGGATGCTCATATTGGTTCCTACATATTCCACGAAGATCTTTATCGGTGAACCTCATATGTCAACATACGTTGTTCCCTTTGTCCGGCGGTATGTTACTTGCCCGAGATTCGATCGTCGGTATCCAATACCTAGTTCAATCTCGTTACCGGCAAGTCTCTTTACTCGTTCCGTAATACATCATCTTGCAACTAACTCTTTAGTCACGGTGCTTGCAAGGCTTCTGTGATGCTGTATTACTGAGAGGGCCCAGAGATACCTCTCCGATAGTCGGGGTGACAAATCCCAATCTCGATCCATGCCAACTCAACAAACACTTTCGGAGATACCTGTAGTGCACCTTTATAATCACCCAGTTACGTTGTGACGTTTGATACACCCAAAGTATTCCTACGGTATCCGGGAGTTGCATGATCTCATGGTCAGAGGAACGTGTATTTGACATAGTGAAAGCAATAGCAATAAACTGAACGATCATTTGCTATGCTAACGGTTGGGTCAAGTCCATCACATCATTCTCCTAATGATGTGATCCCGTTATCAAATGACAACTCATGTCCATGGTCAGGAAATCTTGACCATCTTTTGATCAACGAGCTAGTCTAGTAGAGGCTTACTAGGGACTCAGTATTTGTCTATTATCCACACGTGTATTAAGTTTCCGGTCAATACAATTCTAGCATGAATAATAAACCATTATCATGAACGGAGAAATATGATAATAAACACTTTATTAATTGCCTCTAGGGCATATTTCCAACACACCCGGCAACATCGTTACCGGGGCTATCAACCTTGGCCTTCTTGGTGGTGTCGGGGTTGCCGGATCCCTCGACAGCAAGCACGGCCTTGCCGTTGCGCTTCCTGTTACGTCGCCGGCCCTTCTTTGCCGGGGCAGCAGCATCTTCATCTTCAGAGTCAACTCCTGCGCCAGCATCTTCGCCGGGGAGTCTCCTCCCTTCTTCAGCCCGAGCACACTTATCGGCCAGAGCATAGAGCTCGGCTACATCCCTGACTTTGTTCATCGCTAGCTCTTCGCGCATCCTGCGGTTGCGCACGTTCTGATGGAACGCGCTGACAACAGCGGCAGGATGAACGTCTGGGATGTTATGATGTACTCGGCTGAATCTCTGTATATACTTGCGCAGAGTTTCGCCCTCCTTCTGGGGGATGAGATGCAAATCACTTTCCTGGCCAGGGGCTTGGTGGCCTCCGGTAAAGGCGCCAACAAACTCATGACATAGATCTGCCCAGGAAGAAATGGAATTCTCCGGCAGATGCATCAACCACGACCTGACGTTGGGCTTAAGCACCAACGGGAAGTAATTGGCGAGTATCTTGTCATCGCGAGCCCCGGCAGCCTGCACCGCAATGGTGTAGATGCTCAGGAACTCCGACGGGTGGGTCTTGCCATCATATTTCTCCGGGACCTCCGGCTTGAACGTGCGGGAATTGGGCCACTGGACTCGCCACAGCTCACTGGTAAACGCTGGACAACCCACCTCGTAGGGTAGATCGACAGGATAACCCGGCGCAGGCTTATCTATAGTGGGTCCCGCGCGCTTATCAGATTGATGGCGCGCTTCCCGACGCCGCTCGATAGTAGTCCGAGCGTCTTCTTTGCCTCGTTCCCGAAGAACTTGACGTTGATCGCGACGAGTTCGCGAATCAGACGACGCCGTTGAATCGTCCTCGCAGGCGTTGATCCGCCGAGTCAGCGACTGCTGTTGCCGCCGTGGAGGAGAGTGCACCGTGGTCGTTGCGCCTCCCGCCTTTTTGCCAGCGACACGCGTCGGCTCGATGGATTGCCGCCGCGAAGGCTCCGCCTGCTGCGGCCTATCTTGGTTGGCGAGGCCGACGAGGCTCTGAATAGCAGCTCTCCACTCGTCAAGCTTGTCCATAGCAGGTGGGAAATTCAGGAGCAGCTGCGCTCGCGCCAGTGCTTCTGCTGGTGTAGGCGGCGGCGACAGGTGCGAGGAAGTTGAGGTGCTCCGACTCCTAACCGTGTTAGAAGGAGCTCCATCACGGTCTCGCGACCACGCGCCGCTTCCATCAACATGTTGGCGTGCATGCTGGTCCCGCGCATCTCGAGGGTGATGCTCAGGAGACTTTCCGTGGGGACGCCTAGTACCATCAACGTCGCGGCGCTGTTCATTGCGCGCAACCTGAGAAAGCCGCGGCGCGTGCGCCGGCGTGGGTGTCTTAGAAGGCGCCCTTCCATCCTTGGAATTCGCTACGCTGCCCGCGGGCAGCACAGCTCCGTCCCTAGATCTAGGGGCGCGCGGGTGGCCGTCGCCGCTGCGAATGATGCTGCTCGCTTGGCTTTGACCACCAGAACGTCGTGGAGGCTTAAGGCCTCCGCCTCCTCCGCCTGCGTCCACACCATCACCCGTCTGTGTAGCTACAGGCGCAACGGACGCGGATGGACCAACCGCCGTGAAACCCTTCTTCTTGGGGGCCATGGCGATGAAGCTGATGAAGAAACTGGCGCGCTGATCACCAGATCAGGTTCACGCAACCTCCTTCCCCTACCTGGCGCGCCAAAGATGTCGGAGAAACGACACCTATGGGATCGTGAGGACCCCTTTACGATTCGGCAGGGAGAAGGTTTGCCCAAAGAGCAGATCTAACGATCAACACGGGGAATTTTACCCAGGTTCGGGCCGCTGAGAAGCGTAAAACCCTACTCCTGCTTTAGTATATTGGGTGTGTTAAGCCCTGGCTCTAGGAGCGCTTGTGATGAACAGTACACAACAGCTACACATGCAGAACGGGCCGGAGAAGCTCCCCCTGTAGCTACGCCTTGGGCCTCCTTTTATACGTTCGAAGGAGTCACCAACAGTGGCGTACAGTGCATACATGAGGTGTAAAAGTAGCTACAGTGTTATCATACCTACTACTGACGATTTAGAACAAACACATTTAATGCTCCGTTGAGGTGTCCCTTAGCGTCTTGGGGACGGAAAAAGGGGCCGTCCCATCAGCACCGCTCAAGCCCATCCACCGCTAGCGTCTGACACGTTACCAGGAGGACAACAGCTAAAAGACAAGCAGATGACCGCACTGGAGCGATGACAGG
The DNA here is from genome assembly GCA_039707655.1 of Elymus sibiricus. Taxonomy (NCBI): domain Eukaryota; kingdom Viridiplantae; phylum Streptophyta; class Magnoliopsida; order Poales; family Poaceae; genus Elymus; species Elymus sibiricus. The sequence continues at coordinate 444,033,949 of CM077671.1, forward strand.
GCAGCGAAGGCTTGCCGGGTGCGAGCCTTGCCGGGGCTACGCGGTCAGCCCGGCAAGATCTTGCCGGGGCGCCTAGCCTTCGGTCTTCCATCTTCTGATCAGTGACTTGGATGCCTTCTCGATGTTGCTGAATTCGTGTGTAGCTGTTCCCCGGCAAGCCTTGCCGCTGGTATGGCTACAACTGCCCGTGCACAAGTATGGGGTACTAAAGGACCCAATCTTTAGTACACCGACAGATAGATAGGAGAGATAGATCTCTCAAGGAAACAAAATAAAAAGGGCAAATAAAATATGCAGCAATATATTTTTGGGTTTTTGGTTTTGTAGATCTGAAAACAAAGATTGCAAAAACGTAGATCGGAAAGCAATATGATGGAAAAGTAGACCCGGGGGCCGTAGGGTTCACTAGTGGCTTCTCTCATGAGTATAGCGCACGGTGGGTGAACAAATTACTATTGGGAAATTGATAGAAAATTGAATAGTCATGACGATATCCAAGGCGATGATCATTATATAGGCATCACGTCCAAGATAGGTAGACCGACTCCTGCCTGCATCTACCTCTATTACTCCACACATCGACCGCTATCCAGCATGCATCTAGTGTATTAAGTTCATGGAAAAACGGAGTAATGCAATAAGAAAGATGAAATGATGTAGACAAGATCTATTCATGTAGGAATAGACCCCATCTTGTTATCTTTAATAGCAACGATACATGCGTGTCTTGCTGCCCCTTCTATCACTGGGAAAGAACACCGCAAGATCAAACCCATCACAAAGCACCTCTTCCCATGGCAAGAAAAATTGATTTAGTTGGCCTAACTAAACCAAAGATTCGAAGAAGAAATATGATGCTATAAGTAATCATGCATATAAGAGATCAAAGAAGACTCAAATAATATTCATGGATAGAAACTGATGATGAACTCAAAATTCATCGGATCCCAACAAACACACCGCAAAAGTTTACATCAAATAGATCTCCAAGAGACCATTGTATTGAGAATCATAAGAGAGAGAGAGGAAGCCATCTAGCTACTGCCTACGGACCCGTAGGTCTATGGTGGACTACTCACGCATCATCGGAGAGGCACCTATGAGGAAGATGAACCCCTCTGTCATGGTGTTTAGATTAGATCTTGCGGTTCTGGAACTTGCGGCAGCTGGAATTGTGTTTCGTCGACTCCTCTAGGTTTTTCCGAATATTTGGGAATTTATAGGCATCAGAGGCGGTGCAGAGGGGCCCCGTGGAGGGCACAACCCATCAGGGCGCGCCGGGGGCCCCCTGGTGCGCCCTGGTGGGTTGTGCTCTCCACAGCCCACCTTCCTGGCTCTTGTTTGGCCCACTGGGTGTCTTCTGGTCCAAAAAAATCTCCAAAAAGTTTCGTTGCGATTGGACTCCGTTTGGTACTGATATTCCGCGAAGTAAAAAACAAGCAAAAACAGCAACTGGCACTTTGGCACTATGTCAATAGGTTAGTCCCAAAAAATGATATAAAGTTGTTATAAAATGATTGTAAAACATCCAAGAATGATAATATAACAGCATGGAACAAGCAAAGATTATAGATACGTTGAAGACGTATCATTAGTAAGACTTGATCAACCTTATTAATGAATCATTTTTGAGAGGTATGAAGTCGATGAATCTAGTAGGCACAACTTTCTGCTCCCACCTTTTATTTTCTGTTTCAGTTAGTCAAATGAAATAAAATGCCATGATTATCCTGTTTTCTGTTTTCCGTGCAATAAAAAATGACCAAAAAATAAAAATTCTCAGAATGCCCTGAAAATTTAACATGATTTTTTTCTGAATATTTATGATTTTTTGGCACAAATAATACCAGAGGGGGGTGCACCTGGTGCCCACAAGACACCAGGGCACGCCAGCACCCCCAGGTGCGCCCTGGTGGGTTGTGGCCCCCACGTGGGCCCCCTCACTTATCTCTTTAGCCCACATAATCTCCTACCTCCAGAAAAAAATCACCAGAGCCACCATTCTCGCGTTCTTTCTCTCAAACCCGCGGATTTCGATCTCTTTGCTCGAAGCTCCGTTTCTGAAACTGTTTGGAGGGATTGCTACTTGGTATGTGACTCCTCCATTGCTCCAATTAGTTTTTGTTTTAGTGGGTTATTTTTAGAGTAATTAGCTACTCTTGGTGCTGCTGTAGATGAGCTTGCATGTTGAATTCTTAGAGTTCTAAGTAGTTTGAATGCTCAATATGGCCTCTATGCATGCTTAGGAGTAGTTGCTAACAATCTTACAAAGTTTTGTTGGCAAAATTTTGTGGACTAAATTTTTTCAGAATTTTTATAGGAATAAAATGCAAATCTTTAGGAAGTTCTCCTCCAAGAAAAATGCCAAGGGAGTCATTGGGGAATCATCGGACAATGACCTCCACACCCCAAGAAAGATGGAGGTGTGTCCGTGTGAATGGTCGCATGATGCCTTCATGGAGGAGGCCGGGTTCCATCAAGAGTTCACTCCGTTTGTCACAAACGCTGGGTTGACCGAGTTCCTCAAAGCTAAGTGTGACGAATATCACATCCTTACAAATTTCTTTGTGCAAGGCTTCTATTATTTAGGGAGAAACAATCCTCCTGAAGTGCAGTTTAATCTTTATGCTGAAACTTACAAAATACCGCTAACTGACTTCTGCAACATATGCTTGATCCCTTCTGATGGTGACTTGAGAGAACCTAGGCCATCTGAGTTTGAGGATTTTCTCCTCACTTTAAAAGTGGGTGAGGATAGAGGCGTGTCGAGCACCACTGGTACCAGCTTGCAGTTTCCCTCAGTACATTACTTCGCTTTGGTCATCGCTAAGTGTTTAACCGCTAGGGAGAAGGTCAGGGCACTCAGTGCCCCTGACCTTGCTATTTTATGTCGTGCACTTTACGATGATCACAACTTTATGATGATCAGCAAGGAAACACGTGATGTTATTTCATTGCCTGCACCTGCTTTGTTTGATTCTATTGCCAGGAACGGATACAGGATCATGCCAGATAACATTACAGCCTACCGGAACAACTTAGCAGCTGCTGAGGAGGATCCCCAGGGGTGGGATGCCTAGGTGCCGCCTCCACCTCACTACAACTTGGGACAGGACGGCTACTACGGATGGTGATTACCAAGCTAGTCCAAAAGCCTAAGCTTGGGGGAGTACGTGATACGTCTCCAATGTATCTATAATTTATGAAGTATTCATTCAATGTTTACAATAATTTTATATGATTTTGGTATGATTTGATTAGAACTAACCCGGACTGACGCTGTTTTCAGGAGAGCTACCGTGGTGTTGTTTTTGTGCAGAAATAAAAGTTCTCGGAATGGGCTGAAAATTTACGGAGAATATTTTTGGAAAATATAAAAAATACTGGAGCAAAAAGCTGGGCCAGGAAATGACCGAGGAGGCCACAAGCCTGGGGGGCGCGCCCACTAGGGCGCGCCCCCCTGGTTTGTGGACTCCTCGGGCACCACCTTGACGTGAAACCGACGCCAAAAACTCCTATAAATACATAAACCTCCGAACAGAAACCTAGATCGGGAGTTCCGCCGCTGCAAGCCTCCAGAGCCATGAAAAGCCAATCGGGAGCCCGTTCCGGCACCCTGCCGGAGGGGGAAACCATCACCGGAGGCCATCTTCATCATCCCGGCGGTCTCCATGACGAGGAGGGAGTAGTTCACCCTCGGGGCTGAGGGTATGTACCAGTAGCTATGTGTTTGATCTCTCTCTCTCTCTCTCTCGTGTTCTTGAGATGACACGATCTTGATGTACCGCGAGCTTTATTGATATAGATGAATCATATGGAGTTTTCCCCTCTCTATCTTCTTGTGATGAATTGAGTTTTCCCTTTGAAGTTTTCTTATCGGATTGAATCTTTAAGGATTTGAGAACACTTGATGTATGTCTTGCGATGGGATATCCGTGGTGACAATGGGATGATCTATTGATCCACTTGATGTATGTTTTGGTGATCAACTTGCGGGTTCCGTGACCTTGGGAATCTATTCATAGGGGTTGGCACATGTTTTCGTCTTGACTCTCCGGTAGAAACTTTGGGGCACTCTTTGAAGTTCTTTGTGTTGGATTGGACATGATGAATCTGAAATTGTGTGATGCATATCGTATAATCAAGCCCATGGGTACTCGTGGTGACATTGGAGTATCTAGGTGACATTAGGGTTTTGGTTGATGTGTATCTTAAGGTGTTATTTTAGTACGAATTCTAGGGCTGTTCGTGACACTTATAGGGATAGCTCATAAGATTGATCGGAAAAGATAACTTTGAAGTGGTTTCGTACCCTACAATAATTTCTTCGTTTGTTCTCCGCTATTTGTGACTTTGGAGTGAACTCTTTGTCGCACGTGAGGGATTTACATATGATTCAACTATGTTAGTATTGTTGAGAGAACTTGCACTAGTGAAAGTATGAACCCTAATCCTTGTTTTCAAGCATTGCAATACCATTTTTGATCACTTTTGTTGCTTGCTACCTTGCTGTTTTTATATTTTCAGATTACAAAAATTAACATCTACCATCCATATTGCACTTGTATCACCATCTCTTCGCCGAACTAGTGCACCTATACAATTTACCATTGTATTGGGTGTGTTGGGGACACAAGAGACTCTTTTTTATTTGATTGCAGGGTTGCTTGAGAGAGACCATCTTCATCCTACGCCTCCCACGGATTGATAAAACATTAGGTCATCCACTTGAGGGAAATTTGCTACTGTCCTACAAAACTCTGCGCTTGGAGGCCCAACACGAGTTTACAAGAATAAAGTTGTGTAGTAGACATCAGTACGTATTTCCACCGACATTACATTCATGTTCACACATTTCATTCCAGTTGTCGGTGCTCATACTTTTTCATTGTAATATCCATGCTAAATTTGTTTTCTCGCTTTCTTCTTGTGTGTTTGAAAAACTTTGAGAAAAATCCAAAAATATTTCCTACTTCTTTTTAGTTTTTCTTTCTAGCTTAGTTTAATTGTTGCATTAAAAGAAAACCCAAAAAGATTTCTCGCTTCTTCTTTTACTTGTTGGCAGCTTTCCCGTGTAAATAGTTTTCTCGTTTTTGTTTTTCTCTTTAATTTGCTTTCTGCAAGAAAAACCAAAAAACTCCGAAAATATTTCAGTGTGTTTCTCTGAAATTCATTTCTTTTTTACTCGAGTCATACCAAGGAGAAGACCACAATGAAATTGTTGAGTGGCTCTCATCTGTATTATTGTTTATCCAACAAAGAGCCCATATTACTTTGTCTTCTCCTCTTGAATAAAATGTTTGCAGATTCCAGCTTAATCCACGACACTCTTGCACTATTATTATTTTCTTATCATTCGGTCGTGCAAGTGAAAGGCAATAATGACGACATTTGATGAATTGACTGTGGCAGAGAAAAGCGGGTATGAACTCAACTTGTTTTTGTTTTTGTAAATATGTTTAACCTATGATACGTCTCCAACGTATCTATAATTTTTGCTTGTTCCATGCTGTTATATTATCATTCTTGGATGTTTTACAATCATTTTATAACAACTTTATATCATTTTTTGGGACTAACCTATTGACATAGTGCCAAAGTGCCAGTTGCGGTTTTTGCTTGTTTTTTACTTCGCAGAAAATCAATACCAAACAGAGTCCAATCGTGACGAAACTTTTTGGAGATTTTTTCTGGACCAGAAGACACCCAGTGGGCCAAAGAAGTGCCGGGGGAGTGGGCCCAGGAGACCACAATCCACCAGGGCGTGCCAGGGGGCCCCGGCGTGCCCTGATGGGTTGTACCCTCCTCGGGGCCCCTCTCCATCGCCTCTGATGCCTATAAATTCCCAAATATTCCAAAAACCCTAGGGGAGTCGACGAAACACAATTCCAGCCACCACAAGTTCCAGAACCGCGAGATCCAATCTAAACACCATCATGGAGGGGTTCATCTTCTTCATAGGTGCCTCTCCGATGATGCGTGAGTAGTCCACCATAGACCTACGGGTCCGTAGGAAGTAGCTAGATGGCTTCCTCTCTCTCTCTTATGATTCTCAATACAATGGTCTCTTGGAGATCTATTTGATGTAAATTTTTGCGGTGTCTTTGTTGGGATCCGATGAATTTTGAGTTCATGATCAGTTTCTATCCATGAATGCTTATAGCATCGTATTTCTTCTTCGAATCTTTGGTTTAGTTAGGCCGACCAGATCGATTTTTCTTGCCATGGGAAGAGGTGCTTTGTGATGGGTTCGATCTTGCGGTGTCCTTTCCTAGTGACAGAAGGGGCAGCAAGACACACATGTATCGTTGCTATTAAGGATAACAAGATGGGGTCTATTCCTACATGAATAGATCTTGTCTACATCATGTCATCGTTCATATTGCATTACTCCGTTTTTCCATGAACTTAATACACTAGATGCATGCTGGATAGCGGTCGATGTGTGGAGTAATAGTGGTAGATGCAGGCAGGAGTCGGTCTACTTATCTTGGACGTGATGCCTATATAATGATCATCGCCTTGGATATCGTCATGACTATTCGATTTTCTATCAATTGCCCAACAGTAATTTGTTCACCCACCGTGCGCTATACTCATGAGAGAAGCCACTAGTGAACCATACGGCCACCGGGTCTACTTTTCCAACATATTGCTTTCAGATCTACCTTTTTGCATCTTTGTTTTCAGATCTACAAAACCAAAAACCCAAAAACATATTGCTGCATATTTTATTTTCCCTTTTTATTTTGTGTTCTTGAGAGATCTATCTCTCCTATCTATCACTACCTAATCTATCTTATTACCGTAGAGAGATTGACAACCTCTCTTTCGCGTCGGGTTGCAAGTATTTGTTGTTTGTGTGCAGGTGCTGCTTATTGGGTGGTGGTGATCCTCCTACTGGTTTGATAACCTTGGTTTCATAACTGAGGGAAATACTTACCGTCGCTGTGCTGCATCATCCCTTCCCCTTGGGGGAAATGATGTCTACTACGCAACCTTCTTCTTGTAGACTCGTGTTGGGCCTCCAAGCGCAGAGTTTTGTAGGACAGTAGCAAATTTCCCTCAAGTGGATGACCTAATGTTTATCAATTTGTGGGAGGCGTAGGATGAAGATGGTCTCTCTCAAACAACCCTGCAACCAAATAACAAAGAGTCTCTTGTGTCCCCAACACACCCAATACAATGGTAAATTGTATAGGTTCACTAGTTCAGCGAAGAGATGGTGATACAAGTGTAATATGGATGGTAGATATAGGTTTTTGTAATCTGAAAATATAAAAACAGCAAGGTAACTAATGATAAAAGTGAGCACAAACGGTATTGCAATGCTTAGAAACAAGGCCTAGGGTTCATACTTCCACTAGTGCAAGTTCTCTCAATAATACTAACATGGTTGAATCATATATAAATCCCTCACGAGCGACAAAGAGTTCACTCCAAAGTCACAAATAGCGGAGAACAAACGAAGAAATTATTGTAGGGTACGAAACCACCTCAGAGTTATCTTTATCGATCAATCTTATGAGCTATCCCTATAAGTGTCACGAACAACCCTAGAGTTCGTACTAAAATAACACCTTAAGATACACATCAACCAAAACCCTAATGTCACCTAGATACCCCAATGTCACCTCGAGTACCCATGGGCTTGATTATACGATATGCATCACACAATTTCAGATTCATCATGTTCAATCCAACACAAAGAACTTCAAAGAGTGCCCCAAAGTTTCTACCGGAGAGTCAAGACGAAAACATGTGCCAACCCCTATGCATAGATTCCCAAGGTCACGGAACCCGCAAGCTGATCACAAAAACATACATCAAGTAGATCAATAGAACATCCCATTGTCACCACAGATATCCCATCGCAAGACATACATCAAGTGTTCTCAAATCCTTAAAGACTCAATCCGATAAGAAAACTTCAAAGGGAAAACTCAATTCATCACAAGAAGATAGAGAGGGGAAAACTCCATATGATTCATCTATATTAATAAAGCTCGCGGTACATCAAGATTGTGTCATCGCAAGAGCACGAGAGAGAGAGATCAAACACATAGCTACTGGTACATATCCTCAGCCCCGAGGGTGAACTACTCCCTCCTCGTTATGGAGACCACCGGGATGATGAAGATGGCCTCCGGTGATGGTTTCCCCCTCCGACAGGGTGCCGGAACGGGCTCCCGATTGGTTTTTCGTGGCTCTGGAGGCTTGCGGCGGCGGAATTCCCGATCTAGGTTTCTTTCTGGAGGTTTCTCGATTTATAGGAGTACTTGGCATTGGAATCACGTCAGGGGAGTGCTCGAGGGGCCCACAAGCCAGGGGGGCATGCCCTAGGGGGGGCGCCCCCTAGGCTTGTGACCTCCTCGAGCACTCCCCTCCGGTATCTTTTTGCTCCGGTATTTTTTATATTTTTCAAAAATATTCTCCGTAAATTTTCAGCCCATTCCGAGAACTTTTATTTTTGCACAAAAACAACACCACGGTAGCTCTGCTGAAAACAGCGTCAGTCCGGGTTAGTTATAATAAAATCATACCAAAATCATATAAAATTATTATAAACATGGCATGAATACTTCATAAATTATAGATATTTTGGAGACGTATCAGCATCCCCAAGCTTAATTCCTGCTCGTCCTCGAATAGGTAAATGATAAAAGAAATAATTTATGAAGTGTGAATGCTACCTAACATGTTCATCATATTCTTTTCTTCTTTGTATAGCATGGACATTTGGACTTGTAAATGATCCAAAGCAATAGTCTAGTTTTAACATAATGACTTCAATACTCAAGCATGTCAACAAGCAACCATGTCTTTCAAAATATCAACACTAAAGAAAGTTATCCCTAGCCCATCATGCTCAATCATTGATCCATTCATGAAAAACACTCAATTATTAGCTATGCCCAATGCTCAAGTACGATCATAGTGCCCCCTAGTTGGTGCTTATAAGAGAAGATGGAGACTCAAAGCAAAATAAATATTGCATAAAGTAAATAGATAGGCCCTTCGCTGAGGGAAGTAGGGATTTGTAGAGGTGCCAGAGCTCAAGGTTTAAATTGAGAGAGAAAAATATTTTGAGTGGCATGCTTTTCCTGTCAACGAAAATGACAAAGTAGCTCACAATACTTTCCATGCTAGATACATTATAGGCGGTTCCCAAACAGAATGGTAAAGTTTTTACTCCCCCTCCACCAATCAATCACACTCCACGGCGAGCCGAATCCACGGGTACCGTCCATACAAACAACAATCCTGGGGGAGTTTTGTTTCATTATATTTTGATTTGATTTTTGAGCATGGAACTGGGCATCCCGAATACCAGCCACTTTCTCGTGAATGATAGTGAATCACCACATATCGTGAGAATAACACACCTAGCATGGAAAAATATTGGATACTCCCCACCGTTTCATGAGCGGTACGGGCACATGAAAGAGAAAATTTATTTTGAAAATTTAGAGATGGCACATACAAATTTGCTTGGAACGGCATGGAAATACCGCATATAGGTAGGTATGGTGGACTCATAAGGCAAAATTTGGTTTAAGAATTTTGGATGCACAAGTAGTATTTCTACTTAGTACAAATGGAGGCTAGCAAATAGATTGGGAAGCAACCAAACCAAGAAATGAAAATGGACATAAGTGAGCATTGAACATAACTAACACCGAATAATGCACCAAAAGTAGGATATAACTTCATTGCATAACTATTGACTTTCGTACTTGCATAGGGAATCACAAACCTTAACACCAATATTCCTACTAAAGCATAATTACTCACTAACATGACTCACATATTACTATCATCATGTTTCAAAACTATTACAAAGAATCAAGTTTAATTTGTCCCATGATCTTCATGAAAGTTTTTATTATATCCTCCTTGGATATCTATCACTTTGGAACTAGTTTCATATATTGCCATTGCTTTTTGGCAAGCTCAAACAAATTTAAGTGAAGCACATGAGCAAATGACAAGCTACTCTCAAAAGATATAAGTGAAGACCAATGAGTAGTCAACAATTAAATAACTATGTGAAGACTCTCTCATCTAAGAATTTCAGATCTTAAGTATTTTATTAAAAAGCAAGAAAAATAAAAATAGCACTCCAAGAATAGCACGCATCATGTGAACGAAATAGAAATTTAGGCTCAACATAGGCTAACCGATAATTGTTGATAAAGAGAGGTGGGATGCGTAGCATCCCCAAGCTTAGATGCTTGAGACTTCTTGAAATATTTACTTGGGGTGCCTTGGGCATCCCCAAGCTTGAGCTTTTTTATCTCGTTCAATCCTCTCATATCCCGGTTTCACGTATTCTCAAAAACTTCATCCACACAAAACTTGAAAAGAACTCGTGAGATAGGTTAGTGCACATAATAATAAATCAACTCTTTATGTACTGCCAAGACAAGTTGCACAATAATTTTCAAACATCACCTACTGTTTACTATCATTTCCACAATTTATATCTACCAATATAGGCTATGGAAACTATAGGATAAGTAGATAACGGAACTATGACAGCAATCTGTCTAAACAGAACAGTCTGTAGCAATTTATGAAAACATTGTACTGATGTAACTCAAACAAATATGCAAATTTAGGATATGCTATAAAATTTATATGACAATACTGTGTAAAAATTTCAGGAACTTTCCACGTTCCAGTAAAATATGAAAATTCAAACACTACAGCAAAAGTTTCTGTTTTTACACAGCACATATCAAAACATGCAATGCAAGCATCCTAAGGCAATTCTTCGAACATTTTATTGAAAAACAAGATTATAAATAACACCTAATAGAGAACAACAAAATAAAATGACGCTCCAAGCAAAACTCATATCATGTGACGAGTAAAAATATAGCTCCAAGTAAGATATACCGATAATGTTGAAGACGAAAGAGGGGATGCCTTCCGGGGCATCCCCAAGCTTAGGCGCTTGAGTCTTCCTTGGATATTACCTTGGGTGTGCCTTGGGCATCCCCAAGCTTAGGTTCTTGTCACCCCTTATTCTCCTCATATCGGTGTCTCACCCAAAACTTGAAAACTTCAATCACACAAAACTTAACGGAACTTCGTGAGATGGGTTAGTATAACAAAGATCATTCACTTAGGTACTGTCAAGACAAGATTCATAATTGTTTCCACATGATACCTACTGTATTATATTGTTCACATAATTTATACCACTAAATATAAGCTATGGAAACACTAAAACAAGCAAACTATGCATGCAAAACAGAATCTGTCAAAAACAGAACAGTCTGTGAAGATCTGTAGTGTAAGCATACTTCCGTGTTTCTAAAAATTCTGAAAAATTAGTAAAATCTAGGAAATTTGCATATCAATCATGTGTAAAAAATATAGATCAAAATCACGTTCCAGTGAATTTACAAAATTCCTGGACTGAGAGCAAAAGTTTCTGTTTTTGCACAGAATCAAGTCAACTATCATCCACACTATCCCAAAGGCTTTACTTGGCACTTTATTGAAACGAAAGCTATAAAACATGATTATACAGTAGCTTAATCATGTGTACACACAAAAACAGAAAGTAAAAGTGTTGGGTTGTCTCCCAACAAGAGCTTTTCTTTAATGCCTTTTAGCTAGGCATGATGATTTCAATGATGCTCACATAAAAGATAAGAATTGAAACATGCAAGAGAGCATCATGAAGAATATGACTAGCACATTTAAGCCTAACCCACTTCCTATGCATAGGGATTTTGTGAGCAAACAACTTATGTGAACAAGAATCAACTAGCATAGGAAGGTAAAACAAGCAAAACTTTAAGATTTTGAACACATAGGGAGGAAACTTGATATTATTGCAATTCCTACAAGCATATGTTCCTCCCTCAAAATAATTTTCAGTAGCATCATGAAGGAATTTCACAATATAACCAGCACATAAAGCATTCTTTTCATGATTCATAAGCATAGAAATTTTACTACTCACCACATAAGAAAATTTCTTCTCATTCATAATAGTGGGAGCAAACTCAACAAAATAACTATCATGTGAAGCATAATCCAATTGAAAATTAAAATCATGATGACAAGTTTCATGGTTATCATTATTCTTTATAGAATACATGTCATCACAATAATCATCATAAATAGGAGGCATGCTTTCATCATAATAAATTTGCTCATCAAAACTTGGGGGACTAAACATATCATCTTCATCAAGCATAGCATCCCCAAGCTTGTAGCCTTGCATATCATTAGCATCATGAATATTCAAGGAATTCATACCAACAACATTGCAATCATGCTCATCATACAAGGATTTAGTGCCAAACATTTTAATAACTTCTTCTTCTAACACTTGAGCACAATTTTCCTTTCCATCATTTTCACGAAAGACATTAAAAAGATGAAGCATATGAGGCAACCTCAATTCCATTTTTTTGTAGTTTTCTTTTATAAACCAAACTAGTGACAAAACAAGAAACTAAAAGATTCAATTGCAAGATCTAAAGATATACCTTCAAGCACTCAACTCCCCGGCAACGGTGCCAGAAAAGAGCTTGATGTCTACTACGCAGCCTTCTTCTTGTAGACTCGTGTTGGCCCTCCAAGCGCAGAGTTTTGTAGGACAGTAGCAAATTTCCCTCAAGTGGATGACCTAAGGTTTATCAATCCGGGGGAGGCGTAGGATGAAGATGGTCTCTCTCAAACAACCCTACAACCAAATAACAAAGAGTCTCTTGTGTCCCCAACACTCCCAATACAATGGTAAATTGTATAGGTGCACTAGTTCAGTGAAGAGATGGTGATACAAGTGTAATATGGATGGTAGATATAGGTTTTTGTAATCTGAAAATATAAAAAAAGCAAGGTAACTAATGATAAAAGTGAGCACAAACGGTATTGCAATGCTTAGAAACAAGGCCTAGGGTTCATACTTCCACTAGTGCAAGTTCTCTCAACAATACTAACATGGTTGAATCATATATAAATCCCTCACGTGCGACAAAGAGTTCACTCCAAAGTCACAAATAGCGGAGAACAAACGAAGAAATTATTGTAGGGTACGAAACCACCTCAAAGTTATCTTTTCCGATCAATCTTATGAGCTATCCCTATAAGTGTCACGAACAGCCCTAGAGTTCGTACTAAAATAACACCTTAAGATACACATCAACCAAAACCCTAATGTCACCTAGATACCCCAATGTCACCTCGAGTACCCGTGGGCTTGATTATACGATATGCATCACACAATTTCAGATTCATCATGTTCAATCCAACACAAAGAACTTCAAAGAGTGCCCCAAAGTTTCTACCGGAGAGTCAAGACGAAAACATGTGCCAACCCCTATGCATATATTCCCAAGGTCACGGAACCCGCAAGTTGATCACCAAAACATACATCAAGTAGATCAATAGAACATCCCATTGTCACCACAGATATCCCATCGCAAGACATACATCAAGTGTTCTCAAATCCTTAAAGACTCAATCCGATAAGAAAACTTCAAAGGGAAAACTCAATTCATCACAAGAAGATAGAGAGGGGAAAACTCCATATGATTCATCTATATTAATAAAGCCCGCGGTACATCAAGATCGTGTCATCTCAAGAACACGAGAGAGGGAGATCAAACACATAGCTATTGGTACATATCCTCAGCCCCGAGGGTGAACTACTCCCTCCTCGTCATGGAGACCGCCGGGATGATGAAGATGGCCTTCGGTGATGGTTTCCCCCTCCGGCAGGGTGCCGGAATGGGCTCCCGGTTGATTTTTCTTGGCTCTGGAGAGTTGCGGCGGCGGAACTCCCGATCTAGGTTTCTTTCTGGAGGTTTCTCGATTTATAGGAGTACTTGGCGTTGGAATCACGTCTGGGGAGTGCTCGAGGGGCCCACAAGCCAGGGGGGCGCGCCCTAGAGGGGGGCGCCCCCTAGGCTTGTGACCTCCTCGGGATTCCTCTCTGGTATCTTTTTGCTCCGGTATTTTTTATATTTTCCAAAAATATTCTCCGTAAATTTTCAGTCCATTCCGAGAACTTTTATTTCTGCACAAAAACAACACCACGGTAGCTCTGCTGAAAACAGCGTCAGTCCGGGTTAGTTCTAATAAAATCATACCAAAATCATATAAAATTATTGTAAACATGGCATGAATACTTCATAAATTATAGATACGTTGGAGACGTATCAGGAAATACTGACACAGTCTCAAGCCACGTGAAAGGAATTTCTGGCGCCGTTGTCGGGGAGGAAGCGGTCTCTTCTACGTGCCTATCGTAGGCGTCGAGGGGACTTTATCATCATCTACCAGGTTCCTAATCACAAATCTCATCTCCTTGCAATTACATTATTTTCCATTTGCCTCTAGTTTTCCTCTCCCCCACTTCACCAAATTTGCCGTTTTATTTGCCTTTTTCTCGCCGGATCTCCTTTTGTTTGCTTGTTTGCTATCTTTGCTTGTGTTGCCATGTGCCTTCTATTTGCTTGCATCTTTGCTTGCTAAAAATCTATTGATATGGATCCTCATCCACTTGCTAATCTTTTCAAAAGACCAAATTATGATGAACCAATTGCTAGTGAGTTGAGTGCACTTGATTATCTCTATGAAGTTTTGCTTGAAAATCATGGATCTGAAAATTTTGATGAAGTGTTGAAAGAAGAAATTTATAAGGTGATTCATGATAGCTCCTTGATTGAAAAGCATGATTGCAATGATGTTACTATAAATTCTATTAATGTCAATTATGCTAATGATATGCAAAGCCACAAGCTTGGGGATGCTATGTTTGATGAAGATGATATTTTTAGTCCCCCAAGTTTTGATGAGCAAATTTATTATGATGATTGCATGCCTCCTATTCATGATGATGGCGATGACACGTATGCTATAATGAGTAACGATAACCATGAAAATTATCATCATGGTTTTAATTTTCAATATCATTATGTCAATCAAGTGTCTCATGATAGTTATTTTTTTGAGTTTGCTACCACTACTATGGATGAAAATGAATTTGCTTATGTGGAGAGTAATGAAAATTCTATGCTTGTGCATCATGAAAAGAATGATTTTTGTGATAGTTATATTGTTGAATTACTTCATGATGCTACTGAAATTTATTATGAGGGTGGAATATATGCTTGTAGGAATTGCAATAATACCAAGGTTCCTCTCTATGTGTTCAAAGTTTTGAAGTTATGCTTGTTTTGCCTTCCTATGCTAGTTGATTCTTGTTGCCATAAATTTTTTGCTCACAAAATCCCTATGCATAGGAAGTGGGTTAGACTTAAATGTCTTGTCATTATATTCATGATGCTCTCTTGCATATTTCAATTACTACTTTTTATTTGAGCATCATTGAAATCATTATGCCTAGCTAGGGGCGTAAAACGATAGCGCTTGTTAGGAGGCAATCCAATGAAGAAATAAATTTTTGCTTTTTCCTTTCAGTTTTTGTGTGTTGACACAATTATATCTCTGTTATGATTGTGTTTTTATGGTTTATTTAGTGTTTTTGCCAGGTAGAACCTTTAGGATGATTCATCGGATGAGTAGAAGCGATGCTGAATCTGAAACAGAAACTTTGCGTCCAGTATATGAATTTTCATTTTTTATGCAATGTGAAATTGAGCTGAAATTTTAACATCGTGTTGCTATACAAATTCCTTACGTTTTCCTAATTTTTCATAATTTTTAGAGTTACAGAAGTGTGGTTAGAGTACAGATTACTACAGACTGTTCTGTTTAAGACAGATTCTGTTTTCGTTGCATTGTGTGCTTGTTTTGATGAATCTATCGTTTGTATCGGGGGTATAAGCCATGGTAAAGTTGAAATACAGTAGGTATAATGCAAGAATAAAATATGAATGGGTTTGCAACAGCACCTAAAGTAGTGATTTGCTTTATTATACTAACGGATCTCACGAAGATTTTATTGAGTTTTGTGTGATTGAAGTTTTCAAGTTTTGGGTGAGATCACGATGGATGAAGGAATAAGGAGTGATAAAAGCCTAAGCTTGGGGATGCTACTGCACTCCCAAGATCTATCCAAAGAGAAAAAAGCAACTAAGCTTGGGGATGCCCCCGAGTGGCATCCCCTCTTTCTTCTAACGACCATCGGTATTTTACTTGGAGCTATATTTTTATTCGTCACATATCATGAGTTTTGCTTGGAGCATCTTGTATCTTTGCTTGATTTGTTTGCTAGTTTGTCACTTGTATCCTTGCTGGACACACCTATTTTATAGAGACAAAATCATGCTATGATTTGTTAGAATTGCTCTATGTGCTTCACTTAAACTTTTTGAGCTATAGAATTGCTCTAGTGCTTCACTTATATCTTTTTGAGCACGGTGTGCTTGGAAATTTTTGTAGAAATACTCTCATGCTTCGCTTAGATTAATTTGAGAGTTACTAAATTTTGAAGAAATCCTCTCATGCTTCACTTATACCTTTTTGAGAGATGAAATCTCTATGCTCATGTGCTTCACTTAAATTTGTTTGAGCTTGTCAAAAAAGCAATGGCAATATATGAAACTAGTCCCAAAGTGATAGATATCCAAGGAGGATATAATAAAAACTTTGACGAATATCATTGGGAAAATTAAACTTGATTCCTTGGAATAGTTTTGAAACATGATGATAGTAATATGTGAGTCATGTTAGTGAGTAAATATACTTTAGTAGGAATATTGGTGTTAAGGTTTGTGATTCCCTATGCAAGTAAAAAAGTCAATAGTTATGCAATGAAATTACATCCTACTTGTGGTGCATTATTCGGTGTTAGTTATGCTCAATGCTCACTTATGTGAATTTTCGTTTCTTGGTTTGGTTGCTTCCCAATCTATTTGCTAGCCTCCATTTGTACTAAGTAGAAATACTACTTGTGCATCAAAAATCCTTAAACCAAGTTTTGCCTTATGAGTCCACCATACCTACCTATATGCGGTATTTCCATGCCGTTCCAAGCAAATTTGTATGTGCCATCTCTAAATTTTCAAAATAAATTTTCTCTTTTGTGTGCTCGTACCGCTCATGAAACGGTGGGAAGTGTCCAATATTTTTCCATGCTAGATGTGTTATTCTCAAGATGAGTGTTTATTCACTTGTCATTGCACGAGAGTGCGGCGGTAATAGGGATGCCCATTCTCGAAATGAAAAAGAAAAAAAATATTTACTTTATGTTGTCAAATAATAAATTCCTTGGAAAGTGTTGGTATCGAAGGCAACCGTGGATACAGCCCACCATGGAAATTGAAAGTTTGGTGGAAAAAGGAATAAACTTCATTTTCTATTTGGGAACCGCCTATGATATATCTAGCATGGAAAGTATTGTGAGCTACTTTGTCGTTTTCGTTGACAGGAAAGGCATGCCACCCAAAATATGTTTTCTCTATCAATTTAAACCTTGAGCTCTGGCACCTCTACAAATCCCTACTTCCCTCTGCAAAGGGCCTATCTTTTACTTTATGCATTTTCTATTTTTACTTTGAGTCTCCATCTTCTCTTATAAAGCACCAACTAGGGGGCACTATGATCGTACTTGAGCATTGGGTATAGTTAATATTTGAGTGTGTGTCATGAATGGATCAATGATTGAGCATGATGGGCTAGGGATAACTTTCTTTAGTGTTGATATTTTGAAAGACATGGTTGCTTGTTGACATGCTTGAGTATTGAAGTCATTATGTTAAAACTAGACTATTGCTTTGAATCATTTAAAAGTCCAAATGTCCATGCTATACAAAAGAAAAGAATATGATGAACATGTTAGGCAGCATTCCACATCAAAAATTCTGTTTTTATCATTTACCTACTCTAGGACGAGTAGGAATTAAGCTTGGGGATGCTGATACGTCTCCAACGTATCTATAATTTTTGCTTGTTCCATGCTGTTATATTATCATTCTTGGATGTTTTACAATCATTTCATAACAACTTTATATCATTTTTTGGGACTAACCTATTGACATAGTGCCAAAGTGCCAGTTGCTGTTTTTGCTTGTTTTTTACTTCATAGAAAATCAATACCAAACGGAGTCCAATCGCAACGAAACTTTTTGGAGATTTTTTCTGGACCAGAAGAAACCCAGTGGGCCAAAGAAGTGCCGGGGGGGTGGTCCGAGGAGAGCACAACCCACCAGGGTGCGCCAGGGGGGCCCCGGCATGCCCCGATGGGTTGTGCCCTCCTCGGGGCCCCTCTCCACCGCCTGTGATGCCTATAAATTCCAAAATATTCCAAAAACCCTAGGGGAGTCGACGAAACACAATTCCAGCCGCCGCAAGTTCCGGAACCGCGAGATCCAATCTAAACACCATCACGGAGGGGTTCATCTTCTTCATAGGTGCCTCTCCGATGATGCGTGAGTAGTTCATGCATGTAGTTGAATCAAAACCAACATAGCCTTCATGATACTTATGTTCATGGTGTTCATATCCTACTCATGCTAGTATTCAATGTTGATTATATGTAATGCATGTTCATGACCGTTTTCGCTCCCTAGTTGGCTGCTTCTCAATCTAATTGCTAGCCTTCGCCTGTACTAAGCGGGAATACTGCTTGTGCATCAAAACCCTTAAACCAAGTTATGCCAGATGAGTCCACTATATCTACCTATATGCGGTATTACCCTGCCGTTCCAAAGTAAATTTGCATGTGCCACCTCTAAAAATTCAAATGAACATATGTTTTGTGTGCCTGGACCGCTCATGGAGCGACAAGGGGCGGTCAGTATCTTCCATGCTAAAAGGGATTCCCAGTCCTGAAATCAAAAATCAAAAATAATTAAACAAAACTCCCCCAAGAATGTTTTTTTGTTTGGACGGTACCCGTGGATGCGGCTAGCCGTGGAGTGTGATTGTTGGTGGTACCGCTTGGGAACCGCCGCTAATTTGTTTAGCATGGAAGATATTGATAACTCTTGTTCGTGACGTTGACAGGAAGGGTGTACCTCCCAAAATTATATCTATCTCTGTTTTAAACTTTGAGCTCTGGCACCGCTGCAAATCCATGCTTCCCTCTGCGAAGGGACTATCTATTTACTTCTATGTTGAGTCATCACCTTCTCAAATAAGCGCTAGACCTGAGAGCACTATTGTCATCCTCATACATTGTGTATAGTTGATGTTGGGTGCAGCATGACTGGATCTTTTCTACCATGAATTACAATGTTTAGTTGCTGCTTGAACTTCGGAGGTGCTCTGCATTTATGTTTTGCTATCTCAGAAAGGGCTAGCGAGATACCACTATTGTCATATTGTATCATGATTGTTTTGACAAAATGTTGGCCCTTGAGATATCTTATTATTGCTCACTAGTTGCTTATGTTATTTATATGAGCTAATATAATTCCTCAGAGTTATTGTTAACATGGTTAGTCATAATCTTTGCTAAAAACCTGGGTGCTACTTAAGCATATATATGTAAACAAGAACAAAAGAGTTCATAAAAGTTTTTCTTTATCACTTTCAGTTTGTCAACTGAATTGCTTGAGGACAAGCAAAGGTTTAAGCTTGGGGGAGTTGATACGTCTCCAACGTATTTACTTTTCCTCACCCTCTTGCCCTTGTTTTGGACTCTAATTTGCATGATTTGAATGGAACTAACCCGGACTAACGCTGTTTTCAGCAGAACTACCATGGTGTTGTTTTTGTGCAGAAATAAAAGTTCTCGAAATGGAACGAAACTTTTTGGAGAATTATTTCAGAATATATGAGAATTATTAGAGCCAAAATCCACCGAAGAGGGGGGCCAGGGTGAGCATCACCCACCAGGGCGGGCCAGGCCCCCTGGGCGCGCCCTGGTGGGTTGTGCCCACCTCGTGGCCCCACTGACCCTAATTCCGCCACTATAAATTCCTATTTTCGAATAAAAAAATCAGAGAGAAAGTTTCATCGCGTTTTACGATACGGAGCCGTCGCCACCTCCTGTTCTTCATCGGGAGGCCAGATCTGGAGCCCGTTTGGGGCTCCGGAGAGGGGAATCTTCGATCGTCGTCATCACCAACCTTTCTCCATCGCCAATCCATGATGCTCCCCACCGGGAGTGAGTAATTCTTTCATAGGCTTGCTGGTCGGTGAGGAGTTGGATGAGATTCATCGTGTAATGGAGTTAGTTTTGTTAGGGCTTGATCCCTAGTATCCATTATGTTCTGAAATTGATGTTGCTATGACTTTGCTATGCCTAATGCTTGTCACTAGGTCCCGAGTGCCATGATTTCAGATCTCAACCGTTTATGTTATCATCTCTATATCCATGTTCTTGATCCGATGTTGTCTAGTCATATGCACCTATTACGTGTTATGATCCGTCAACCCCATAGTGACAATATTTGGGATACTTCGCGGTGATGACCGTAGTTTGAGGAGTTCGTGTATTCACCATGTGTTAATGCTTTGTTCCGGTTCTCTATTAAAATGACGCCTTAATATCCCTTAGTTTCCTTATGGACCCCGCTGCCACGGGAGGGTAGGACAAAAGATGTCATGCAAGTTCTTTTCCATAAGCACGTATGACTATTTACGGAATACATGCCTACATTACATTGATGAACTGGAGCTAGTTCTGTATCTCCGTAGGTTATGACTGTTACATGACGAATATCATCCAACGAGTTACCGATCCAGTGCCTACGAGCTTTTCACAGATTGTTCTTGCTAAGTTACTACTGTTGTTGCTGCTGTTCCAACTGCTACAAAACTATTGCTACTACTGTTACCGCTACTGTTACTGTCACTACTGCTATCAAACTATCATATTACTGTGCTACTGATCATTCTACTGCAGATATTTAATCTCCAGGTGTGGTTGAATTGACAACTCAACTGCTAATACTCTCAAGTATTCTTTGGCTCCCCTTGTGTCGAATCTATAAATTTGGGCTGAATACTCTACCCTCGAAAACTGTTGTGATCCCCTATACTTTTGGGTTATCAGTCGGCATCCCTCCGACTATGCTGACGGTAGCCGTAGGAATAGAAAGGCCGTCGGTATACCTGGATCTATGCCGACGGAGGCCGTTAGTATAAATGGGTCGTCGGCATAGAGGAGACCTAGGCGACCCAGGGATGGACGGCGGGTTGACGCCATCGGAGCTATGCCGACAGCTCTTACGGCGGCCGTCGGCACAGTCATACCGACGGCAAAACCGTCGGCATAGCCTATGTCCACGTCATCGATCCGTGCCACGTGCCACGTCATCGATTCGAGGCGCGTCGGTTGGGCATACCTGATCGATGCAGGGCATAGCTATGCCGACGGCTTTGGCATCGTCATATCTTTGATTTATCTGTTTTCTGATTTTTTATTGATTTTAAATTTTTATTACTTTTCTAAATTAATTTTTGATTAACTTAAGTGTGCCTTATCTAAACATAAACTTACATAAATTATATATCGATTTGGTGTAGAATTTTCCATAGATTATGAATATGTGGTTTGTATTTGTTTTCCAGTATGTTAGTAATGTGACCTCATGTTCATTTGCATATAGGCCCCTATACTTTATTGAAATCACAAAAAATTGACAATTACATCTATTTTGACTAGTTTTATATGTTTTTTATAAGAATCTTGAAAGTGCTTGACCCGCCGGTCAACTGTGCCAGGGTTTGACGGGATGGAGGACTTGGGGGGTAGCTATGCCGCCAGGTCTTGCGCTGGGCCCTCTTACACGTCCCGAAATGTGGTGGCAGGTGCAACCACCCAGCACGCGGCTCCGGGGTGTGGCCCCCCTCACGGACGTCGATGCCGCCGTCGCACGGAGGGTGGAAACGGCCACGTCGGGCCAACACGGAGGGAATCTTGCGGTGGGTTGGGCCCGGACCTTGATCGGAAGTGTACCTATGGGCTGTCCTATCACAACCAGGTGAAAAGGTCCATCGGTCAAACCCCCTCATGTGAAAGTCAAATGCCTAGATCCGCCAGGGTTAGACGGGACGGGGGACTTGGGGGGTAGCTATGCCGCCAGGTCTTGTGCTGGGCCCTCTTACGCGTCTGGAAATGTGGTGGCGGGTGCAAACACCCGGCACGCATCTCCGGAGTGTGACCCCCTTCACGGACGGCGCTGCTGCCGGCACCTGGAGGGGGGAAACGGTCGCATCACACTAGTGCAGAAAAGCATAGCTATGGCGTGGTAAAGATGGCCTTGCTGGCATAGACACCCTATGCCAGCAATATGGCGCCACAGTTAAAACATAGTGGTGGCGTTGGATCCTACGCCAGCAGCATATTACATGATGCTGGCGTCGAAATTGGCCAACGACAGCTATACATCTACACTACCTTTGTCATGTGTTGTGGTCCAACGCCAACAATTTGTTTTTTTGGATAATTAAAAAAAACTCCTTCAGAAACTACGAGCTTAAACTTCACAAAACGTACAGATCAAAACATACTCATAAATTTAATAAGAGTTTAAAACTTATTACTAATGAACTAAACATACTCATAAACTTCAGACTTCATAACTTAGTTAATTAGTACTCAACAACTAAACATACTCATAAACTTCATAGTTTAAAACTACTCAACATCATCAAGGATTAAGTCCAGCCGGCGAAGCTTTTTCTGATTGTTCTCTCCATGTTTTTTGAAGTGATCAACGTCTGTCTGTAGGTTATGCTTCTCTAGCATGTATTTCTTTTTCTCCATCTTCAAGTTGTCTCTCTTCTCCATCAACTCATCCCTCAGATCCCTCAATTTGTTTAACTTAGTTCGGGCATTAGCACCCTCTGCGAGCAGACTATCCCTTTCATTCTTCAGTGAGGCATTGCCTTCTTCGACTTTTTTGATGCGCCAGTACAAAGACTCTAATCGCCACTGATTCTAGTTCTACACGTTGCCCACCGATTCGTTGTTGGCTGATGAATTGTCCATATGTGCTGTAATGAAAGCTCACCATCTTATAGAATGAAGAATTTAAAAATAACATGCAGAATTTAAAAAGAACTAGAACATAAGGAACAAAATTATCTATCATGACTTATCTTCTATATGTAAATAGCTAGACCCCACTATTAGGAATTCTCTCGCTTCTCCTTAAGCCACATCACCCAAATTAATTTAGCCGTTGGATATAGTAGCTCATAGCCTTATAATCGAGTGCTCTATGAATGAAAAGTCGGACATGCATGCATATTTTATTTTGTTTTCGTCAAATTTTAAACTTATACCATGAGATTTGGTAAAATACTGATAATTTTTTTGATCTCACTACAAGAGAAAATTTTATTTCATACAAAATCCCGCCGCAACGGGCGGGGCATCGTCTAGTATTTTGAAACAGAGGGTGTAGAACATAATTACCTATGCTTGAGTCAGGCGGGGTGGATCGGTGTCGGGCGGGGTGGCCTCACGCTCCTCCTCCGACGAAGACGGGCCGGGTCCGGCGAGGCGGCGTCGGCTGGAGACGGGAAGCGTTGGGCGGCGGCGGGGGGGGTGGCCTCACGCTCCTCCTCCGACGAAGACGGGCCGGGTCGGGCGTGGAGGTGTCGGGTGGAGACGGGCAGCGTCGGGCAAGGGGGAGACGGGCAGCGTCGGGCGGCGGTGGGGGGGGGGGATCGACAGGAGGATGGGTGGAGTTGGGGATCGAGAGAGAGTGAGGACGAAAAGATTTTACCTGTTAAAACTGACTAGTGCTGGCGTGGGCCTAATGGGCCTGAATGCGTAACTCCGGGCCTACGAAAATACCTATGGCATAGGAACTTTAGTGACGCCAATAATAATAGGTGAAAGGCGAGAGCGTTGGGGTCCTCATACAAGTGACGTTCGGCAGAATTTGCACGCCACCACTAAGTCTGTACCAATAACGTACAAATTTAGGCAACGCCAGCACTATTTGAAAATATTAGTGCTCACGTTGGAGGAAAACGGCGCGCCACGAACAAGAGTTGTGGCTAGCCATTTGTCTACTATTGTCGGGTCGACACGGAGGGAATCTTGCAGTGGGTTGGGCCCGGACCTTGTTGTAAGATGTTGCTATGGGCTGGCCTATCACAACTAGGTGAAAAGGTCCATCGGTCAAACCCCGTCCGGCGAAAGTTAAAGGCCTAGATCTACTGGTCAACGGGGCTAGGGTTAGTCCGGTCGGTGGGGCTTCCGGGTGTAGCAATGCCACAAAAACACCACACCGGGTCCTCCTACATGTGTGAAAGTGTTGTGGCGTGCGTAGACGCCCTTCTTGGGGCTCCGGGGTGTGCCCCCTCCACGGATGGCACTGCCGCCGTCACATGGAGGGGGGGGGGGGAACGTGCGGGTCGGGTCAAGCCGGAGGGAATCTAGTGGCTAGTTGGGTCTAGACCATGTCCGGGGATGTTCGTATGGGCTAACCTATCGCAACCAGGTGGAAGAGTCCACTGGTCAAAGGACGTCCGACGAAAGTGAGAGGCCTACATCTACTGGTCAATGGGGCTAGGGTTAGTCCGGTCGGTGGGGCTTCCGGGGGTAGCAATGCCACCGAAACACCGCACTGGGTCCTCCTACATGTGTGAAAGTATTGTGGCGTGCGTAGACGCCCTTCTTGGGGCTCCGGGGTGTGCCCCCTCCACGGACGGCACTGCCGCCATCACTTGGAGGGGGGGGGGGGAACATGCGGGTCGGGTCGAGCCTAAGGGAATCTAGTGGCTGGTTGGGTCGAGACCATGTCCGGGGATGTTCCTATGGGCCGACCTATCGCAACGAGGTGGAAGAGTCTACTGGTCGCGAAAGTCAATGGCCTAGATCTACTGGTCCAGGGGGCTAGGGTTAGTCCGATCGATGGGGCTACCGGGGGTAGCAATGCCACCACATCTCGCACCGGGTCCTCCTACATGTGTGAAAGTGTTGTGGCGTGCGTAGACGCCCTTTTTGGGGCTCCGGGGTGTGCCCCCCCTCCACGTGCGGCACTGCCGCTATCACATGGAGGGGGGGAATCGTGTGGGTCGGGTCGAGCCGGAGGGAATCTAGTGGCTGGTTGGGTCCAGACCATGTTCGGGGATGTTCCTGTGGGCGACCTATCGCAACCAGGTGTAAGAGTCCACTGGTCAAAGGACATCCGGCGAAAGTGAAAGGACTAGATCTACTGATCAATGGGGCTAGGGTTAGTCCGGTCGGTGGGGCTATCGGGGGTAGCTATGCCACCAGATCTCGCACCGGGTCCTCCTACATGTATGAAAGTGTTGTGGCGTGCGTAGACGCCCTTCTTGGGGCTCCGGGGTGTGCCCCCCCCCCTCCACGGACGGCACTGTCACCGTCACTTCAAGGGGGGAAACGTGCGGGTCGGGTCGAGCCGGAGGAAATCTAGTGGCTTGTTGGGTCCAGACCATGCCCGGGGATGTTCCTATGGGCTGACCTAACGCAACCAGGTGGAAGAGTCCACTGGTCAAAGGACATCCAACGAAAGTCAAAGGCCTAGATCTACTTTTCAACGGGGCTAGGGTTAGTCCGGTCAGTGGGTTTCTGATACGTCCATTTTGCATCATGATTTCCTACTGTTATTTACTTTGTTTTGTTGAATAATAATGCTTTGGGGAGTGATTCTAATGCCTTTTCTCTCATAATATGCAAGGTTTACACAAAGAGGGAGAATACCAGCAGCTGGAATTCTGAACCCAAGAAAAGCAAGTCAGAGATACCTATTCTGCACAAATCCAATGAAGCTGAAAATTTACGAAGATTATTTTTGTATTTAATAAAAATTACTGGAGCTGAAAACTACTGGAGGAGGGCCCCAAGTGGGCACAACCCACCAGGGCGCGCCCTGGTGTATCGTGCCCAGCCTGGCCCACTTCTGGTGCCCATCTTCTGGTATAAATTCCCAAAAAATCTAAAAAATTAAGAGGAGGACTTTTGGGATGAAGCGCCGCCGCCTCGAGGCGGAACATGGGCAGGAGCACTTTTGCCCTCCGGCGGAGCGATTCCGCCGGGGGAACTTCCCTCCCGGAGGGGGAAATCGAAGCTATTGTCATCACCAACACCCCTCTCATCTTTGGTAGGCCAATCTTCATCAACATATTCAACAGCACCGTCTCCTCTCAAACCCTAGTTCATCTCTTGTGTTCAATCTTTGTACCGGAACCTCAGATTGGTACCTGTGGGTGACTAGTGGTGTTGATTACCTTGTGTAGTTGATTACTATATGGTTTATTTGGTGGAAGATTATATGTTCACATCCATTATGCTATTCATTACTCCTCTGATTGAGCATGATTATTATTTGTGAGTAGTTACCCTTGTTCTTGAGGTCACGGGAGAAGTCATGTTGCGAGTAATCATGTGAATTTGATATGTGTTCGATATTTTGATGATATGTATGTTGTGATTCCCTTAGTGGTGTCATGTGAGTGTCGACTACATGACACTTCACCATTCATGGGCCTAAGGGAATGCATTATGGAGTAGTTATTAGATGATGGGTTGCTAGAGTGACAGAAGCTTAAACCCTAGTTTATGCGCTACTTCGTAAGGGGCTGATTTGGATCCACATGTTTAATTCTATGGTTAGACTTTGTCTTAATACTTTTCTCGTAGTTGCGGATGCTTGCGAGGGGGTTAATCATAAGTAGGTTGTTAGTTCAAGTAATAACAGCACCTTAGCACTGGTCCACCCACATATCAAATTATCAAAGTAGCGAACACGAATCAAATCAACATGATAAAAGTGACTAGACGAAATTCCCGTGTACCCTCAAGAACACTTTGCCTATTACTAGTGATTGTTCTGGCCTGTCCTTTGCCTCAAAAGGATTGGGCTATCTTTCTGCACCTTGTTTACCGTTACCGTTACTTGCTCATTACAAATTACCTTGCTATCAAACTATCTATTACCTACAATTTCAGTGCCTGCATAAATTACCTTACTGAAAACCGCTTGTCATTTCCTTCTGCTCCTCGTTGGGTTCGCCACTCTTACTTATCGAAAGGACTACGATTGATCCCCTATACTTGTGGGTCATCAAGACTCTTTTCTGGTGCCGTTGCCGGGGAGTGAAGCGCTCTTGGTAAGTGGAAATCGGTAAGGAAAAACTTATACTACGTGCTGAAATTTACTGCTACTTGCTACTATGGAGAACAATCCTTTGAGGGGTTTGTTCGGGGTATCTTCACCTCGACCGGAACCACAATTAGTTTCCCCTCAACCTACAACACCTACTTAAAATGTTACTTATGAAATTCCTCCGGGTATGCTGGAACAACTGCTTGCTAAACCTTATGCAGGAGATGGAACTGAACATCCTGATATGCATCTCTTATATGTGAACGAAATATGTGGATTATTTAAGCTTGCAGGTTTACCCGGAGATGAAGTTAAGAAGAAGGTTTTCCCTTTATCTTTGGAGGTAAAAGCATTGACATGGTATAGGCTATGTGATGATCTTGGATTGTGGAACTGGAATCGTTTGCAATTGGAATTCCATCAAAAGTTTTATCCTATGCATCTAGTTCAGCGTGATCGGAATTATATATATAATTTTTGGCCTCGTGAAGGAGAAAGTATCTCTCTAGCTTGGGGGAGGCTTAAGTCAATGTTATATTCATGCCCCAATCATGACATTCCGAGGGAAGTTATCATTCAGAATTTTTATGCTCGGCTTTCTCATAATGATCAATCCATGCTCGATACTTCTTGTGCTAGTTCTTATATGAAGAAGATTATTGATTTAAAGTGGGATCTCTTAGAAAGAATTAAACGCAACTCTGAAGATTGGGAACTCGACGAAGGTAATGAGTCAGGTATAAAGCTTGAATTTGATTGTGTTAAATCTTTTATGAATACCGATACTTTTCACAAGTTTAGCACTAAATATGGACTTGACTCTGAGATAGTAGCCTCTTTCTGTGAAGCATTTGCTACTCACGTTGATCTCCCTAAGGAGAAGTGGTTTAAATATCATCCCCCTATTAAAGAAGAAATTAAAGAACCAGTCATAGCTAAAGAAGAAACCATCTTTTACAATGTTAATCCAGTTGTGCCTAACGCTTATATTGAAAAACCACCTTTCCCTGTTAGCATAAAGGAACATGCTAAGGTATCAACCGTGGTTCGTAAGAGTAATATAAGAGCACCTAAACCCCCTGAGCAAATTAAAGTAGAACCTATTGTTGCTATGGTTAAAGATCTCTTGGAAGAAAATATTGATGGGCATGTCATTTACCTTTGTGATGAAGCTGCTAGAATTGCTAAGCGTGATAAGAAAGATAAACATAGACCTATAGAAGGCTTGCATGTTGTCTCAGTTAAAATAGGAGATCATTGCTACCATGGTTTATGTGATTTGGGTGCTAGTGTGAGTTCTATCCCTTTTACCTTATACCAAGAAATTATGAATGAAATAGCACCTGCTGAAATGGAAGATATTGATGTTACTATTAAACTTGTTAATAGAGATACTATCACACCACTTGGGATTGTTAGAGATGTTGAAGTCTTGTGTGGGAAAGTAAAATACCCTACTGATTTTCTAGTTCTTGGTTCCCCACAAGATGACTTTTGTCCCATTATCTTTGGTAGACCTTTCTAGAGCACCGTCAATGCTAAGATAGATTGTGAAAAACAAACTTTCGGTGTCAGTTTTGGTAATGTGTCTCATGAGTTTAATTTTTCCAAGTTTAGTAGACAACCTCGTGATAAAGCGTTACCTAGTAAGGATGAGATAATTGGTCTTGCTTCTATTGATGTGCCCCCTACTAATCCTTTAGAACAATATTTGCTCGACCATGAAAATGATATGCACATGCGTGAAAGAAATGAAATAGATCAAATTTTCTTCGAACAACAACCTCTCTTGAAACACAATTTGCCTATTGAAACTCTTTGAGGTCCTCCTCCACATAAAGGTGATCCTGTGTTTGAATTGAAACAATTGCCTGACACTTTGAAGTATGCTTATCTTCATGAGAAAAAGATATATCCTGTTATTATTAGTGCTAACCTTTCAGAACATGAAGAAGAAAGATTATTGAAAATTCTAAGAAAGCACCGGGCTGCTATTGGATATACTCTTGATGATCTTAAGGGCATTAGTCCCACTCTATGTCAGCACAAGATCAATATGGAACCCGATGCTAAACCCGTTGTTGATCACCAACGCCGATTGAATCCTAAGATGAAAGAAGTGGTAAGAACTGAAATATTAAAGCTTCTGGAAGTAGGTATAATCTATCCCATAGCTGATAGTAGATGGGTAAGTCCCGTTCATTGTGTCCCTAAGAAAGGAGGTATTACCATTGTTCCTAATGATAAGAATGAACTCATTCCACAAAGAATTGTCACTGGCTATATAATGGTAATTGATTTTAGAAAATTAAATAAAGCTACTAGAAAAGATCATTACCCTTTGCCTTTCATTGATCAAATGCTAGAGAGACTATCTAAGCACACACACTTTTGTTTCCTAGATGGATATTCTGGTTTCTCTCAAATACCTATGTCACAATCCGATAAAGAGAAAACTACCTTTACTTGCCCTTTTGGAACATATGCTTATAGACGTATGCCTTTTGGTTTATGCAATGCACCTGCTACCTTTCAAAGATGTATGACTACTATATTATCTGACTTTTGTGAAAAGATTGTAGAGGTTTTCATGGATGATTTTTCCGTTTACGGAACTTCTTTCGATGATTGCTTTAGCAACCTTGATCAAGTTTTGCAGAGATGTGAACAAACTAATCTTGTCTTGAATTGGGAGAAGTGTCACTTTATGGTTAATGAAGGTATTGTCTTGGGGCATAAAATATCTGAGTGAGGTATTGAGGTGGATAAAGCTAAAGTTGATGCAATTGAGAAAATGCCATGTCCTAAAGATATTAAAGGTATTCGAAGTTTCCTTGGTCATGCTGGTTTTTATAGGAGCTTCATTAAAGACTTCTCTAAAATTTATAGGCCTCTTAATAATCTTTTGCAAAAGGATATTCCTTTTGTCTTTGACGATGATTGTGTGGAAGCCTTTGAAACACTCAAGAAAGCCTTAACCTCTGCACCTATCGTTCAACCACCTGATTGGAACTCGCCTTTTGAAATTATGTGTGATGCTAGTGATTATGCTGTTGGTGCTGTCCTAGGACAAAGAGTTGATAAGAAATTGAATGTTATCCATTATGCTAGTAAGACTCTAGACAATGCCCAACGAAATTATGCTACTACTAAAAAATAATTTTTAGCAGTTGTGTTTGCTTGTGATAAATTTAGATCCTATATTGTTGACTCCAAAGTTATTGTTCACACCGATCATGCTGCTATAAAATATCTTATGGAAAAGAAAGATGCTAAACCTAGACTCATTAGGTGGGTTCTTTTGCTTCAAGAATTTGACTTACATATTGTTGATAGGAAAGGAGCTAAGAACCCCGTAGCTGATAACTTGTCTAGGTTAGAAAATATTCTTGATGACCCACTACCTATTGATGATAGTTTTCCTGACGAACAGCTAGCTGCAATAAGTGTCTCACACAAGAAACCTTGGTATGCTGATTATGCTAATTACATTGTTGCTAAATATATACCACCTAGTTTCACATACCAACAAAAGAGAAATTTTTTCTATGATTTGAGACATTACTTTTGGGATGACCCACATCTTTATAAAGAAGGAGTAGATGGTATTATTAGACGTTGTGTACCTGAGCATGAACAGGAACAAATCCTACGGAAATGTCATTCCGAAGCTTATGGAGGACATCATGCGGGAGATAGAACTGCTCACAAGGAATTGCAATCTGGTTTTTATTGGCCTACTCTCTTCAAGGATGCCCGTAAGTTTGTCTTGTCTTGTGATGAATGTCAAAGAATTGGTAATATCGGTAAGCATCAAGAAATGCCTATGAATTATTCTCTTGTTGTTGAACCATTTGACGTGTGGGGTTTTGATTATATGGGGCCTTTTCCTTCCTCTAACGGGTACACTCATATTTTAGTTGCGGTTGATTATGTCACTAAGTGGATAGAAGCTATTCCAACTAGTAGTACTGATCACCACACCTCCATTAAAATGCTTAAAGAGGTTATCTTCCCGAGGTTTGGAGTCCCTAGATATTTAATGACCGATGGTGGTTCACACTTTATTCATGGTGATTTCCGTAAGATGCTTGCTAAATATGATGTTAACCATAGAATTGCGTCACCCTATCATCCTCAATCTAGTGGTCAAGTAGAACTTAGCAATAGAGAAATAAAATTAATATTACAAAAACAGTCAATAGGTCTCGTAAGAATTGGTCTAAGAAATTAGATGATGCACTTTGGGCCTATAGAACAGCTTATAAAAATCCTATGGGTATGTCTCCAAATAAAATAGTGTATGGAAAAGCTTGTCATTTACCTCTAGAACTAGAACACAAAGCATTTTGGGCAATTAAAGAACTCAATTATGATTTCAAACTTGCCGGTGAGAAGAGGCTATTTGATATTAGCTCACTAGATGAATGGAGAACCCAAGCGTATGAAAATGCCAAGCTATTCAAGGAAAATGTAAAAAAGATGGCATGACAAAAGAATCCAAAAGCGGGAATTCAAAATAGAAGATTATGTTCTTCTGTTCAACTCTCGTTTAAGATTTTTTGCAGGAAAGCTTCTCTCCAAATGGGAAGGACCATATATTATTGGAGAGGTTTATCGTTCTGGAGCTATCAAGATTAATAACGCCGAAGGTACTAATCCGAAGGTGGTCAATGGCCAAAGAATTAAGCATTATATCTCAGGTACGCCTATTAACGTTGAAAGCAATGTTATCCAAACCATGACACCGGAGGAACACATAAAAGAAACCTTCCAGAACACTCCAGAATACTTAAAAATAGGAGGTACGTGATACGGTAAGTAAACGGACTCCGAAAAATCCGCAAAAATATTTTTTGTCAGTTTTGGAATATTTTAGAATTTTTGGAATAGAAAAATAAACCGGAAGGTGATCGAGGTGAGCACGATACACCAGGGCGCGCCCACCTCGGATGCCTTCCCGACTCCGTTTTCCTTCCAAATACTTGTTTCCCAAGAATAAAAATTCTCTATTTATACCCCCGACTGTTTTGACGACCGCATCGCTGAAAAATCCTCTGTTCTCATTTCTTGCTATTTTCCTGATGGATCTAAAAATATGTCGTCTCAAGATTCCGATGGGGAGAGCCATGTTGATCCCTATGTTTCAGACCCAAAGATCTTTAGGGAGATTTACCCCTATCTATGGACCTCGGAGGAGGAAGAAGATGCTACCATGCAGGAAACAAAAGATGACAACTCTGAGGAAGAGGATGATCCATTGCCTCAACCCGGAGACATGCATGTGGAGTTCAAGAAGTCAAGCCTCCCTAGAAGATACAAACCTAAGGTCCAATTTATCCCGTCTCGTTTTCTGCAGGAAAGCAAGGAGGCCCTATGCCATAGGATATTAAAGCTTGAATTGGAGAATGACGATCTAAGGGAGGAAAGCTTTATGCTTAAATATAAGTTGAAGAAGAAGGCTTTCCCTACACCTCCACCTTCTTCACCACCATCACCAAAGGAGACTTGAGCACATGGGTATGGGCACTCCCCTTGGCTTGAGCCAAGCTTGGGGGAGGTGCCCCGGTATCGTATCACCACCACTTTTTATTCACATTTACCTATTTTGGTTCTATATTTAGTTTCCCTTTCCCTTAGTCGAATAAAACTTTAGCGTGATCTATTTTCGTGTGTTAGTTTCGTGGCCTACCTATCTATGTAATCGAGTGAAAGTTATATAATAAAGTTTAGTTTGATTTTTTGCTTCTCTACTTTCTTGTTGCAATCAAATAAAAGAAAGACAAATAAATGAAAAGAATCATATGCTAATCTTATGGTGAGTAATGACATCACATAAGGAAAAGTATAAGTAGTAAAATTTATTGGAGGTTGACAAACATAGCATTGGTCAATGATGCAATTCATGAAAGAATTAATTAGGGAAGAGAAGATTCACATGCAAATACACTATCATGGACATCTTTTATGATTGTGAGCCCCCATCAAATATTATATGTCAAAATTGTTGACATTGGACAAGGAAGACAACGTAATGAATTATGTTTGTTCATATCCACATAGAAGCTATATTGTCATAGATCCTTTAACATGTGGTGCTTGTCCAATATTTTTGCTAGCCAAAAATTCCACACTAAGTAGAGATACTACTTGTGCATCCAAAAACACAAACCCAAACTCTTTCCTTGAGTGTCCACCATACCTACCTATGGATCGAGAAAGATCCTTCAAGTAAGTTGTCATCAGTGCAACAAGGCAATAAAAATTGCTTCTAAAAGTGTTTTGATCAATTATTGCAAGAGAAAATTGAGCGTTATACGAACTTATGATGGCAAAGTAATAAAAGCGACGGACTGCATAATAAAGGTTGCTATCATAGGGGGCAATATAGCGTGACGTTCTTTTACATTAAGAGATTGAGCATACAAACCAATAAGCGCATGAAAACCTCTGCTTCCCTCTGTGAAGGGCCTATCTTTTACTTTTATGCACTTACTTTTATGCAAGAGTCAAAGTATTCTTCTCTATTCCTTTTTACTTTTTTCCTTTGCAAGCATCATGTGGTGAGGAAAGATCTAGGCACATATATCCAGTTGGATATGGGTGGGCATGAGTTATTATTGTTGACATCACCCTTGAGGTGAGTGAGTTGGGAGGCAAAACTATAAGCCCCTATCTTCCTATGTGTCCGGTCGAAACTTTTTGTTC
The DNA here is from genome assembly GCA_039707655.1 of Elymus sibiricus. Taxonomy (NCBI): domain Eukaryota; kingdom Viridiplantae; phylum Streptophyta; class Magnoliopsida; order Poales; family Poaceae; genus Elymus; species Elymus sibiricus. Next base: position 444,067,629 of record CM077671.1, read on the forward strand.
ATGGGTATGCCGTGAGCGTTAGCAATCATAGAAGACTAAATGATAGTTGAGTATGTGGACTTGCCAAATGGCTCCGACATGAGACCCTTCCTGAAAATATGATGAATTGTAGTTGCAAAGTTGACTGAGAACATAGTTTGTTGGTTTCCAATAAGGTTTATGCATCATACTTCTATGTTGTGATGAATTGTTACTTGCTCATGAGAAGCCTTATGATAAAAATATATTGAAATAAGTTCTTATGTTAGAGTTTGTTGTTGTTTTGTTAATAAGCATGATGCTTCTATGTCCGTATTTTGTTTTTATCGACACCTCTCTCTCAAACCATGTGGACATGCTTTTCAATATCGGCTTTCGCTTGAGGACAAGCGTGGTCTAAGCTTGGGGGAGTTGATACGTCCATTTTGCATCATGATTTCCTACAGTTATTTACTTTGTTTTGTTGAATAATAATGCTTTGGGGAGTGATTCTAATGCCTTTTCTCTCATAATATGCAAGGTTTACACAAAGAGGGAGAATACCGGCAGCTGGAATTCTGGACCCAAGAAAAGCAAGTCAGAGATACCTATTCTGCACAACTCCAATGAAGCTGAAAATTTACGGAGATTATTTTTGTATTTAATAAAAATTACTGGATCTGAAAACTACCGGAGGAGGGCTCCCAGGTGGGCACAACCCACCAGGGCGCGCCCTGGTGTATCGTGCCCAGTCTGGCCCACTTCCGGTGCCCATCTTCTGGTATAAATTCCCAAAAAACCTAAAAAAATTTAGAGGATGACTTTCGGGACGAAGCGCCGCCGCCTCGAGGCGGAACTTGGGCAGGAGCACTTTTGCCCTCCGACGGAGCGATTCCGCCGGGGGAACTTCCCTCCCGAAGGGGGAAATCGAAGCTATCGTCATCACCAACAACCCTCTCATCTTTGGGAGGCCAATATTCATCAACATCTTCAACAACACCGTCTCCTCTCAAACCCTAGTTCATCTCTTGTGTTCAATCTTTGTACCGGAACCTCAGATTGGTACCTGTGGGTGACTAGTAGTGTTGATTACCTTGTGAGTTGATTACTATATGGTTTATTTGGTGGAAGATTATATGTTCAGATCCATTATGCTATTCATTACTCCTCTGATCTTGAGCATGATTATTATTTGTGAGTAGTTACCCTTGTTCTTGAGGTCACGGGAGAAGTCATGTTGCGAGTAATCATGTGAATTTGATATGTGTTTGATATTTTGATGATATGTATGTTGTGATTTCCTTAGTGGTGTCATGTGAACGTCGACTACATGACACTTCACCATTCATGGGCCTAAGGGAATGCATTGTGGAGTAGTTATTAGATGATGGGTTGCTAGAGTGACAGAAGCTTAAACCCTAGTTAATGTGCTACTTCGTAAGGGGCTGATTTGGATCCACATGTTTAATTCTATGGTTAGACTTTGTCTTAATACTTTTCTCGTAGTTGCGGATGCTTGCGAGGGGGTTAATCATAAGTAGGTTGTTAGTTCAAGTAAGAACATCACCTTAGCACCGGTCCACCCACATATCAAATTATCAAAGTAGCGAACACCAATCAAACCAACATGATAAAAGTGACTAGACGAAATTCCCGTGTACCCTCAAGAACACTTTGCCTATTACTAGTGATTGTTCTGGCCTGTCCTTTGCCTCAAAAGGATTGGGCTATCTTGCTGCACCTTGTTTACCGTTACCGTTACTTGCTCGTGACAAATTACCTTGCTATAAAACTATCTATTACCTACAATTTCAGTGCCTGCAGAAATTACCTTGCTGAAAACCGCTTGTCATTTCCTTCTGCTCCTCGTTGGGTTCGACGCTCTTACTTATCGAAAGGACTACGATTGATCCCCTATACTTGTGGGTCATCAGTTTCCGGGGGTAGCAATGCCACCAGATCTCGCACCGGGTCCTCCTACATGTGCAAAAGTGTTGTGGCGTGCGTAGACGACCTTTTCGGGGCTCCAGGGTGTGCCCCCGCTCCACGGACGGCACTGCCGCCGTCACTTGGAGGGGGGGGGGAAATGTGCGGGTCGGGTCGATCCGGAGGGAATCTTGTGGCTGGTTGGGTCCAGACCTTGTCCGAGGATGTTCCTATGGGCTGACCTATCGCAACCAGGTGGAAGAGTCCACTGGTCAAAGGACGTCCGGCGAAAGTCAAAGGCCTAGATCTACTGGTCAACGGGGATAGGGTTACTCCGGTCGGTGGGGCTTCCGGTCGTAGCAATGCCACCGAAACACCGCACCGGGTCCTCCTACATGTGTGAAAGTGTTGTAGTGTGCGTAGACGCCCTTCTTGGGGCTCCGGGGTGTGCCCCCCCTCCACGGACGGCAGTGCCGCCGTCAGATGGAGGGGGGGGAACGTGCGGGTCGGGTCGGTCCGGCGAAAGTCAAAGGCCTAGATCCGCCCGGTCAGTAGTGCCAGGGTCAGTAGTGCCAGTCTTGCGCTGGGCCCTCTTACACAGGGCTAGGGTTTAGCCGGTCAGGGGGCGTCCGTGGGTAGCAATGCCACCGAAATATCGCACCGGGTCTTTGGAGGGGAGGAAGGATATGGATATTTTAAAAATTGCTAGGACATTTTAAAAATATAATAAAGTTAATGTCAATAAAAAATATAATGAAAAATATATGAAAAAACACATATGCCTACGGCTTAGCCGTCGGCATAGATTGACACGCGGTTACACAATCTATGCCGACGGCTAAGCCGTCGGCATAGAGCTGCCTTATCCACTTAGGACATCCCCCCGTCCACCCATTCCTCATGTCCACCCATTCGTCCCACCGCTCGATCCGCCCCAAGCCGTCCCATGATCCGTCCCGCACCGCCGCTCGTTCCGCCCCGCGCCGTCGCTCGATCCGCCCCACGGCGCTGCAGTCGACGCCCTGCGCCGCCCTTGTCTGCGCCACCACTGTCCCCGCCTAGGCCGCATCGCGCCGACCGCACCGCCGAGGTACCCGCCCCGACCGCTCCGCCTCCGATGCGCCCGTCGTTCGCCGTCGCCGCCCCACACCGCCCCCGTCGCCGCTGCCGCCGTCCTGCACCGCCCCCGTCCCCGCCTTAGCCGTCGCCGCCCCGCACAGCCCTCGTCTGGCTTGCCTCGACGCCGCCTCGCCGCGGCTCCGGCCATCCCACGCCCCTTCCCGGCTGGCCCTGCTGCTCTAGCCGGCCCTCCTCCGCTGCTGCTCCAGCTGGCCCTCCTCCGCTGCACCCGTGCCCGCGAGGCCCCTCTGCCATCCGTGGCCATTGTGAGCATTTTCTTCTTTTGTTTTTTTACTTTTTTGCTACTGTTTGTAGGTGGATGGATGCATGAACTAGTATGTCGTAGATAGTATGGATGTTTTTAGATTCATAGATGGATGGATGGAATGTTGGTCAAATTTGTTAGAAACTTAGTTTGCAAAATATTTATCAATGGATGTCATTATCACTATGATTTTTTTCCAAGTTTGAAGTGTCAATGTTGGATGCGATGTGGTCATATATACTTTTCACACGGTGGAATTAGCATTCTTTGTTGTGTTGGGTCTCCCCGGAGTGACCCTCATCGGAAGCGTTGGTCCCTGATGAGTGGTTTTTTGTTCATGATGGTCTTGATACAAAATAATGATGAACTCTTTTTTGACACTTGATGGTCTTGCTAAAAAATAGATATTTGAGAAAAATGGTAACTTGTTCATTAGGATTTAACATTTCTAATACTTTGAACGTGGAACTTTAAGTGGATGAATTTATTTTGTATTGCTCATCTAGTAAATAATTCTATGAAGCATATCTTGCAATTTGATGTGATGACCTAAGTTTTTTTCACTCGGTGAAATTTAGAGGATTTGTGGTGTTGCATCTCCGTGGAGTGATCGTTGACGTCGGAGCTGTTGGTCCCCGATCGTCCCTCCGATGTTCGACTACTTCCTCTACAGCCGAGGGTGAGCTATGAATCCACCTTCACCTTCTATGATCTTTTAATCATGTCACTAGATTTTCTTGTCACGTCATATCGCGTAACTAGGCCTCTCCCGTCCGAAATGGTTGCATGGATAAATATGCATTCAATTGCATATTTATCACCGCAACTGTTTCGGATTGTCCAGCGTTTTCCACGGACAGCCCGAGGATGTGTAGATTGGGTACGTTTTCCATGATCTACCCCTTTCCGAGACAGGATTTTGGCGGCGCCTCCTCGTTGTTCTCCGGATGCACATTCTCTCGGCTTTTTCCCAAGACGTGTATCTGGAGAACAGCGGGGAGGTGCTACCGAAATTTTGTCTCGGAACGGGGTAGAGCATGGAGAACGTACTCAATCTACACATTCTCGGGTGGGATTAGGACCCGCTTTACCTATTAGAGATGTAGGTGGATTCAGCGCCGTCAACGCGGTAGAAAATAAATATTTGATGTGATTAATTTAAATGAATTCTTAATTTTGTTGTGTGGCTCCCAATAAAGCAGAGGATGGCAGATAACCAGTGGATGTACAATGATTTTATCCGTCGGAATCGAATAACAACAGAGTGGGTGGCGGTGGCGGTCTTGACGATAGCGGTGCCAGTATAAGTGACGACCTGGGCTTTGGCGGTCTTGGCGGTGACGAACTTGGTGGTGGACGTCCTGGCGCTTAAGCCTCTGGGTGGTGGCGGTCGTGACTTCTATCTTTCATGCTTCTATATTATGTTGGCGTAGATGCTTATGTCGTGATGATTCGACTTATGTTGTGTTGTTCCGACTTATGTTGTGTTCATTCGACTTATGTTGTGATGATAATAATTATCTTCTGGTGATAATGATGTGGATATGTGATATATATGTGCTGTGATATATATGTGTATTTGAATATTTGTGCTGTCTATTTGAATTGAATATGAGCAGGAATTAAAAAAAAACAAGACAGGAGATATGCCGACGGCTAGCCGTCGGCACAGCCTACACCAGGACGCACCAGGTGCCGCCACGTGGCGATCTTACCTCGACGGCCTCCCCGTCGGCTTAGCTATGGCCCTATGCCGACGGCTATGTCGTCGGCCTAGCCGTGCGCCAGGACGCACCAGGAACAGCCACGTGGCGAACATACGCTGACGGCCTCCCCGTCGGCTCAGCTCTGGACCTATGCCGTCGGCCTCCCCGTCGGCGTAGCCGCGCGCCAGGACAAACCAACGGGCGCCACGTGTCACCTATATGCCGACGGCCGAACCGTTCGCATAGTTTTGCAGGTGCGCCGATGGCTAAGCCGTCGGCATATAGGTGCCACGCGGCTGCCTCCGGTTGGGTGTCGCCCGACGACGGCGCCGTCATCCGCCGTCATGTGGCAAAGGTTGCCGGCGGTGTATCTATGCCGACGATCGTACGGAGGCTGTCGGCATAGGCACCTATGCCGACGGTCCTGGCCGGGTACGCCGACGTACGCGTTGCCGACGGAGCTATGCCGACGGGGGCCGTCGGCATATCCCTACGCCGACGGAATATGGCCCTACGCCGACGGAATATGGCCCTATGCCGGGGATGAGGCTGCAAGCCCAAACATGGAGGAGCTGTGACCGCGTCGCGGTGGTGCAAGCCTCAAGCAGTCAAGCGGTGTTGTGACCAATCCACACCAGCGCTGCAAGCCTGCAACTAGCGCAGTTCTGGGACCGTCGTTGCTTTTTTGCGCACATAGCAATACGTTCTCCGCCATGTATGTTGCACGCTTGGAAAAAAATCTCCATGCATACATAGTTACATACTTACATACAGCAGTATAGAAGAATGATTCACTCTCCATCAACATCAATAAACATTGTTTTTGCAAAAAGAAGACATAAAAAACTTTTTATTACCATTTGTCACACTTGTTACATATGTAGGATGCAACACAAGTAACCGGAGCAGAATGCACATATAGATGCCTAGTGACAATGAGTTGAAAGATTTAATGTTTCAAGTGATGGCTATCCAGAAACACAGACGGATTCTTCTTGTGGAACCGCTAACACCTTTGAGCTGTTTTTTTCGGGTCTCTTTGTCCCAATCAAACCCCATGAAAGTGTGTGCGCTTGGTTTTTCGCCTTGGAAATAGCCTTTTCGGCTATAGTCTTGATCCCATACCGGCCCTCTATCAGTTCCTTTAATCTTTCAGTTAGGTTCTCGATCGAGTCACGGTACTGGCTCCGTACATGCAATACATACAACACCATGCCGCCTATGAGAGTCATCAGAATCAGAATTGTGTGGACGATAAAGCTCTGGATCGCTCCCTTAGACTCCTCGATGAGCAGATTGAATCCAAAGATGACCTTTTCCATACCCATCTTGTGTTCCACCCTCATTTCCTCCGAAAACCTAATGAACTCATCGAAAACTAAGGTGGAGGCAGTTGCAGGGAACGGAGATTCATGGATCAAGGCAGGCTTCTCGATGGGCGTGCATAGTGGTTGCATCTTCATTGTTAACACTACAGCTAGGGCGATGATGACGGCCGGCTTGTAGCACTGCTTGCCGCTCGTGGACATGGGCTCCTTTGACACCAGCGGTAACAAGACGAGGGATAGAATGGCGACATACCTCATCACCAAGTAGGTGATGCGATAATGGTTTATGAAGACAACGAGGCCAACGAGTGTGGCTCTCGTGTGGGAGAAAATGGAAGGCAAGGTGGCCAAGGATTCAGAGATGTCGACCAGTGTGGCCAACATACATTTCATCGCCATGAAGGAGAGGCCGATGATACTCAGGGGCATCAACGTGGGGTACATGATGAACGTGTCTGGCGAGAGCAGTATTTGGGCCAAGGCGCATAGCCATATGACTACCAGAAAAGACAGCACCACCAGAAAGGACAGCGCCATGAGCGCAAGAAGTGGTGTGAGGACCATGTCGGAGATACTGAAAGGCTTCATGCACATATGCAGCAGCACGAGCGTGAGGCTGACGATGAACGAATCCTTCATAGATTCCGACAGCTTACACGACAGTGCCATCGAGCACACGATATAGATGAGATAGCCACCTAGGCCAACAAGTGTAGCTTTCATGTCGGAGTCAGTGGAAGGCTTCTCGAACGGTGTGGCCCACATCATATTTAACAACATGAGGGTGAGGCCAACAATGACCGTGAGCGCCAACTGGAAGTACCGCATGTGACACCAGATTTGTAATTTGCACTTGGAGATGGCGCCGAAGGCTGTGATGAGCACCACACAGGACAGCGCCACCATGCACACAATATAGGCGAGGTAGCCAGCAAGGGAAACAAGGCTGGCCATCATGGCGGACACACTACCGGAATGCTTCATGAACATATCCGTCACGGCGAAGGTGACGCCGATGACGATCATGAATATCCAATCAGGGCAATTCTCCCCGGGCCGTGTCTGCAGTGCTGCACGGCAGACGGAGACGGCCATGATGAGCACCAGAAACGAGAATGCCATCATGGACGCGATATAGACGAGGTAGCCAGCGAGGCCAAGAAATGTGGCTGTCATTTCGGAGAGACTAGAAGGAAAGGTGGAGGGGAATTCAGAGATCATCATATTCTTCAGCGCGAAGGGGAGGACAATGGCGATCGCGAGCACCGAGAATCGGTGCTTCTCCGCCGTAGGCGGAAAGGCGGACATGGCAGCTGTGACCACCAGGAACGACGATGCCATTATGCACGCGATATAGACGAGGTAGCCAGCGATGCCAAGAAGTGTGGCCATGATGCTGACGAAGTGAGCGAGAAATCTTAAGGTGTATACTTCTGGATAGGCGGCATTCGAGCGACTACTGATATATATACAACACCGTATGCATGCATGTGCGTGTGTGTAAATGGGTCATTTCACCTTTAATTAATTTGTGGTGACCATAGTTTACTTGATTTGCTGTTTGCAACGTCTCTGTCCCGCCCACAGTTTTGTGTGAGTCCTCAATCCTGCCTTAGCGAGACGCACCGTACGTGTTGACCTGGCATGCATATCGTAACGGATCAGACCGATTCAACTCCGTTTTGTCAGCGACTAAGTGGCCGTAATTTCTTTTCTATGTCAGCTAACAGTCTACTAGATTTCCACGGGTGAAGTATCCTGCCGTACTTGCCCTTGTTTACTCGTTAAATATGTTCGTCAATTCATTCTACGTCAAGCCGATCCTTGGAGTACGGTCCTACGTACTGAGAATTTTGTTAAACGTACAGCCCTTCATAATTACCACAAGTAGTGGATCCTACGTTCGCTGTATCTTGTAGTAAAAATTTGTGGATCGTGAGATACCGGTCACACCCTAGTTGTGTCAAGTTACCGAATTATATGTGATGTCAACCCTGTATTAATGACATGTAGCTAGGATAAGTGTGTCAGTCCAGTGTCATGGTGTGTGGCAATTGGCTACACTTTTCTAAAGCGTACACCCAACTAGCTAGGTGAAGACTTTGAATAGTACTGTTATAGTGACACAAATCGTTATGCCTCAACCAATATTGAATGTAAGGAGAAGGCTCTGTCCATCAAGGGAGAAGATGGTTGACATCGTCTAGTCAAGCACTGCTGCAAGAATACTTACCAATGAGGGGCTCAAAGTCCCATCAGTGATGAGCCGGTGATGGGCAGGTGGCTCGTCCCTGGTAAGTGGTAACACCATAACTGTAACGGGCATGATGATGGGTGTCTTTCACTCTGTTCTTCATCCATGACCAGCTCAGTGCATTACAACCGATAGACAACCTTGTTTGTGCTTGTCGCTGGAATTTTTTGGATTCAAAAATATTATATTTAATAATTAACCAACCATAACACAATTGAGTTCCACTCAAGAACACAATTGAGCAATTTAATCTGGGTAATTTGCATTACACGTTTCTTTTCAGCAGAGTACATTCCGAGGAGATTACATTTGATGGAGATATAGGACAAGTGGGATGGAAAGATCAACCGGTCGACTGGTAAGGGATATGCTTTCTATTCGCCTCCCCCCCCCCCCCACCACTCAAGGAGAAGGGGGACCTAGCTAGGAAATACACCGGCTATCATGTGTATTTTTTTGTAAGCAAGGCCACACGAATGTATATCTCCTCTATCATAAATTATTGCACTTGAGAAGATGATAGGCCAGTACACCCACCAAATGCAATCTGGGACACTAACCACAGTTAGTTATGAGGCGTATAACGAGAATGGCGTTTTGGCTCTCGTCCACCATGGAGGCCGAATTTCAAAAAATAAAATTCAAAAATTTTGGTTCGAAAAAAATCTGAATTTTTTGTACAACTAAACAAGGATGTGAGGCGCATGTGCGTAAAATTTCAGGATGAAATACGTTAAAATGCGACCCGTACAAAAAAGACAAGTTCATGGCCTGGGAGGGTGAAGAGTATCCTGTGTTAAAAAGCCTCAGATTTGTCTTTTTTGCACAGCCCTCATTTCAATGTATTTTGTCCTGAAAATTTACACACTTGTGCATTATGCCTTCATCTATCTCTCTATTTTTTCAGAATTTTTTAACATATTAAAATATGAATTTTCATGAATTTTGAATTTTGCAATTGGAGGCCTCCACGGAGCTCGGCCTCCAAAAGCAATGTCGGCATATAACTCATTATAATATTCAGCAAACCCTAGTTTCTCACAAAGAATTAATATCCGAGACCATCAACTAAATACTCCCTCCGTCCAACAATATATAACTTGAAAAACGATCTTATATTGTGGGATGGAGGGAGTAGAAGATAAAGAAATCAATTGGCCGTGCAGGAGGACGGGACCAGATTACTAACCCTAATTCACCATGGCATTAAGGCTCACCTTCAACGACCGATTCATGGTGATCGTGTTATCCATCGTCCAAACCGTCCCTCACCCACATGCTGAAAGAGCATGGTGCCCCCATGTTTGGTTTTGTAATTGATGACAAACCCTATGGACTAATGCTTGCCTTGAGTTATATTTGAAGAGTTTGTCCATAGACATTGGTTGCAGACCATTTGTTGGTTTCAAGGTTATTCGAAGAACATTATTGCAAGCATGTCTTGAAGAAGAAGATTGTGTGAACATTCATGTTTACCTCCAAGCCATCCTCTTTATGAAGAAAGAAGATAAGATACAAGGTTGATCAAGACTAAATCAAAGAGTGAATCAAGTTGATCAACACAAAAAGCGTAGAAGTCATAACGAGTGGGATCAAGTGGTCCCATGGTATGGCAAGCATTGTCCATTACGCTTTGTGTACTAAGCCACGGTCTATGAGAGAGTTCTGTGTGGGCTTAGGTATGTTTCTATGGGCGTGCATCAAAAGGAAGATATAATATAACCCATGGAGGATGATATCAAGTGGTGATCGTCATCAAGATTGCGGTGTGCAAGTTCAAGTGGAGCATCACGAAGAGATCATGTTTGAAGCTTGCCGTTCATTGTGGTGACAATGGACATGTGAATATATGCCTAAGAGAGGCTCACCCATACTGGAGTATTGACGAGCAATCTTCTTGTCTTCATCAAGCGTGCACAATCAAGAAAGGTGGTCCAACTTGAGGAGGTCAAGATCGTCATCATCTAGCTCAAGTGGATTATGCACAAGGCAAAGATTTGTCTTTGATAAGTTTTCTATTTTACCGGTCTCATGGTGTTAGTTGGGAGACCGAGTTATATGATCGATTGCCGTACTATCAAGGGGGCTCTTGAGTGAGTAGCTTGATCATATCGTTCGTAAAGAGCTCAAACCTTTGCATCATTGGCATCATATTTCTTGGTTCTTATTTGGCTTTTCTCTATGTGAGGTTTTAGAGTTTGTGTTCGTCTTATAATCAAACTCAAGCTCATCGAAAACGGAGTTCGCATGCATCATCTTTGAGTTTTCGGTGTTGGAGAATTTGCGAGTTCATATTTTGGGAAGGTCCTTTCCTTTTTATATTGGAATTTATTCTCCATTGCTAGTTTTCGCTGTTGGATAGTATTTGTCGTCATCTATCCAACAAGCTTGAGTTTGCTAATTTCGGAGCACGTACGCAAATGTTATGGCAGTTTCTGCTATGCTTGGGTAGTTTTTCAGCTCTCAAGTGGTAGTACCGCTGAGCTCCACGGTAGTACCACTTATTGTGGTACTGCCGCTGTGAGCTACCGTGGCCACTACCGCTTGTATTTCGCCCTCTGTTAGTTCTTTGTTTTGCTTGGGGCTTCCTTGAAGCACCCAAGCGGTTGTACCGCCCTAGGTAGCAGTAGTACTGCTTGAGGCGGTACTGCCGTCCCATTCTACCGCACTATCTTCCGCTGGTCTTATTTGTGCTTCTATAACTCGTCACGGAATTCGCTATAGTAGAGCAGTAGTAGCGCTTAGTAGTACCGCATTGTGCGGTACTACCATCCTACCCACCTTCTACTACCGCTCCTAGGAGTAGTAGTACCGCGTTACTACGGGCTGGGGTATAATAGTTTGATTTTTTCCCACCTATAAAAGGGGGTCTTCTTCCCCAATAGTTCCTATCTTTAGAGCTAATGTTCTCCCCCCCCCATTCTTGACCCTCCTAGAGCTTACTAACTTTCAATCCCTCAAATGATTCTTGCTCCTTTTTGAGGGAAAAGAGAAAGGAGATCTGGATCCACATTTCCACCAATCACTTTCTCCTCTAAGTGAAGGGAACCCCTTGGATCTAGATCTTGGAGTTCTTTGTGTTCCCCTTGTTCTTCCTCTCAAATTTCTCCGTAGCTTTTGTTATTGTGGTGGGATTTGGGAGTGATGGACTTGACCACTTCGTGTGTTCTTACCATTGCATCAGTTGCATCGGTTTAAGGTCTCCACGGTGATACATGGAAGTGAAAAGGTGAAAAAATTATTACTCTTGGGTGTTTGGGAACCCTAGAGCTTATGCCTCTTGGGTGCTTGGGCGCCTTAGACGGTTGGTGGTGCCACAGAGCTCAATTATTATGGTGTAAAGCTCTTTCTCATGTCACTCAAACAACTTCACTTGCTCTCCAGCAAGCTATCTATGCAGTGCTTAAACATCATGGACTTAGTCCTTCTTGGATTCCTGGCCAAGGATATTATGTAGCTAGTAATATGCAATGACACTTGAATGGTTTTAAAACTTTAGTAATGGAAGATTCCAGGTCAACTCACAGCATCCACTGTTTTGCTCATCAACTTCAGTTGACATTAGTTGCAGTTGCAAAAAACAATGAAGATGTGGTGTGGATTTTTGAGTGGATGAGTGTTGTTCTATCCACGGTGGGAAATTCTTTTAAGAATAGGTATATGCTTAGAGAAAAGCAAGCAAAAAGAGTTCATAATGCACTACAAAATGGTGAACTTGAAACCGGGAGAGGTTTGAATCAAGAACTTGGACTTAAAAGAGTCGGTGATACTCGTTGGGGTTCTCATTTCAATTCTCTATTGAATACGATTGTTATGTTCCCTTCTGTAATTGAAGTTGTTGATGACAATGCACAAAATTCCAGCAAAGCTCTAGATATGATTAAAGCAAATGGAGTTCTTTATGTTGTTCAGACATTTGACTTTGTTTTCATGATGCACTTGATGAAGGTTATACTCGGGATTACTGATGATTTGAATCTTGCTTTGCAAAGGAAGGATCAAGATATTGTGAATGTTGTGTCATATCTTTGTACAACAAAAAGAAGGCTACAAGAAATGAGAAACCAAGGTTGGGAAGGTATGTTTACAAAGGTTACTCATTTTTGCCTCGAACATGATATTGAACTTCCAGATATGAATGATATGCATATTCCTTGAGGATCAAATCAAAGCGTAAAGCTCAGATTGATGGAATATTGAATAAGGATTACTACCAAAGTGTTATGTATAGTTATCGATCTATTACATGTAGAGCTTGATGACCGCTTTAGTGAGAGCAGCACGACATTGCTTCTTGGCATGGCTTGTTTGAATCCTTCTGATTCATCCTCTAACTTTGATAAGGACAAAGTATTAGCAATGGCTCGTCTGTATCCTGATGATTTTGAAAGTGAAAGCAAGATTGAAGATCTTAGCGTCCAACTTGACAACTTCCTTAAAAATGTTGGTGATGATACAAGACTCTCCAATTTAAAAGGGTTTAGTGATCTTTGCAAAAAACTAGTTGAAACAAAGAAGTATATTAGTTTTCCTCTAGTGTTTCTTTTGGTGAAGCTAGCATTGATTTTGCCGGTTGGAATGGCAACAGTTGAGAGAGCATTTTCTGCAATGAAATATATCAAGTCTGATTTGCGTAATAGAATAGGTGATGGTTTTTTGTATCATTGTCTCATTACTTACATTGAAACTGATGTATTCCAGTCTATTAGTACCAATGCTACTATGCATACATATCAAAGTATGCATGATCGCGGAGAGTTGCTACCATAAATATGTTTTGTACTTTTGTAATGAAGTATGATCTTTCTGTTTCATCTTAAATTGTATGTTAAAAATATATTTGTAAAGCTTGACATCACAAGGTTTGAATCCTAGTACCGCCACTGAGGGGAGGCGGCTAGGGTTTGGTGGAGGCGGTCGTCTGCCTCGCTATGGACCGGTGAGGGGAGGGGAGTGGGATTGTGACACGAGTGGATGAACGCCGGTGCGTCGCACGACAATGATACGTCTTCAACGTATCTATAAATTTTTATTGTTCCATGTTGATATATTATCATTCTAGGATACTTTTTGGGTCTTTATTTACCAATTTATAATATTTTTGAGCACTAACCTATTGACCCAGTGCCCAGTGCCAGTTGTTGTTTTCTGCATGTTTTTCACTTCTCAGGTTTACAGTACCAAACGAAGTCCAATTGCCACGAAACTTTTTGATGATTTTTTCCGGATCAAAATAAGACATGGGAGATTCGGAAGAAGGATGGGGGCCACACCAGGGCCCCACAAGCCAACAGGGCGCGCCCTGGGGGGCCGCGCCCTGATGGCTTATGGCCCCCTGGCAGCTCTCCCGACCTCCTTCTCTGGCCTATAAATTCTCATATATCGCAAAAACCTTGGAGGCAGTCCTGAAACCCTTTTTACGCCGCCACAAGTCTCTGTTCCGCCACGAGGCCATCTGGAGCTCCTTTTGACACCCTGCCGGAGGGGGGATCGATCACGGAGGGCCTCTACATCAACCTTGCTGCCCTCATGATGATGTGTGAGTACTTCACCATGGACCTACGGGTCCATATCTAGTACCTAGATGGCAATCTCTCTATCTCTTGATCTTCAATACAATGATCATCGCATCTTCGCTTTGATCTATCCAATGTAATCCTATTGTGTGGTGTGTTTGTTGGGATCTAATGAATTGTGGGTTTATGTTCATATTATTCATGAAAAGTATTTGAGTCACCTCTGAATATTAAGATTCTTATTTGCATGATCATTATAGCTTTGTAATGATCTCCGATTTATTGATGTGCTTTGGCCAAGTAGATTGATCTATCTTCAGTGGGAGTGGTGCGCTGTGGTAGGTTCAACCTGACGAGTTTCTATATCCCAGTGACAAAGTAGGGGACAAGATGCGTCCCTGTGTTGTTGCTAGTAAGGATGACATGATGGGGTTTATTCATATTGCTTGAGTTTAATTTGTCTACATCATGTCATCGTTCTCCATGCATTACTCTGTTTTAATTAATACTCTAGATGCATGCTGGATAGCAGTCGATGAGTGGAGTAATAGTAATAGGTGCAGACAGGATTTGGCCTATTTGTTTATTGACGTGATTCCTATATATAGATTATCATTGCCGTGAAAATCGTATAACTATCCGCTTTTCTATCAATTGCCCAACAGTAATTTGTTACCCACCGTATGCTGCCTACATGAGAGATGCCGCTAGGGAAAACTATGGCCCCCGGGTCTATTCACTTATAAATTTACAAATGCTACTATTACCTTGCTTCCTTTATTTACTTTTTATTCTATTTTAAAATTTACAATTATCTACACAACTCATTTTCTTGCAAATAACGAGATCAAGGGGATTGACAACCATCTTGCCCGCGTTGGGTGCAAGTTCTTTGTTCTTTTGTGTGCAGCCACTGAAGACGGTTGAGGATCGATACTCCTATTGGTTAGATAAACCTTGGTTTCATAACTGAGGGAAATACTTACCCACTTTGTGCTGCAATATCCCGTTCCTCTTCATGGAAAACCCAACGCAGACCACAAGTATCAGGAAGGATTTCTGGTGCCGTTGCCGAGGAATATCATCATCAACTATCAAGTAACTTCACACAAATTTTTATTCACTTGTTTATCTTATTATTTGCTGTTATATTTAGTTTGTCTCATAAAAATCAAAAATACAAAAAAAATTATCTTTGCTTGCTACTAGTTTACTTCTTCGCTTGCTAGTTTACTTGTCTTGCTAGTTACTTTGCTTTTTCGGTCACCATGTATCAAGATACTACTAAGTTGTGTGACTTCACAAATACTAATAATAATGATTTTATTAGTACTCCTATACCGCCTGCCACTGGTGCGGAGGCTTTTGATATTAATGCTGCATTGCTAAATCTTGCCATGAAGGATCAATTTTCGGGAAGTCCTAATGAGGATCCCGCATCACATCTTAATACCTTTGTTGAATTATGTGACATGCAAAATTAAAAGGATATGGATAATGATATTGTGAAATTAAAATTATTTCCTTTTTCACTAAGAGATAAAGCTAAGGCTTGGTTTTCATCTTTACATCGTAATAGTATTGGAACATGGGATAAGTGTAAAGATGCTTTTATTGCCAAGTATTTTCTTCCTGCTAAGATCATCTCCCTTAGAAATCAAATAATGAGTTTTAAACAGCAAGATCAAGAGCATGTTGCACAAGCTTGGGAGAAATGTAATGGATGATAAGAAATTGTCAAACTCATGGTTTAAATTTGTGGATGATTATCCAAAACATCTATGCTGGACTAAACTTTGTGTCTAGAAATCTTCTAGATTCTGCTGCAGGTGGTACCTTTATGGATGTGACCTTAGGAGAAGCCACAAAACTTCTGGAAAATATTATGACAAATTATTCTCAATGGCATACCGAAAGAGCTCCAACCGGTAAGAAGGTAAATTCTGTTGAAGAAATCACTACTTTGAGTGAAAAAGTGGATGCTCTTATGGATATGGTTGCTAGTAAAAATGCTCATGTTGATCCCAATGATATGCCCTTGTCTACTTTGATTGAGCAAAATAATGATGCTATTGACGTGAACTTTTTCTCGTGAAATAATTGTTGGGGAACGGAGCATGAATTTCAAAAATTTCCTACGCTCACGCAAGATCTATCCATGGAGATGTATCGCTACGAGAGGGGAGAGTGTGTCTACGTACCCTCGTAGACCGTTAGCGGAAGCGTCTCACAACGCGGTTGATGTAGTCGAACAATCCTTCGAGCTCCACCGATCGAGTACCGAACGTACGGCACCTCCGAGTTCTACACACGTGCAGCTCGGTGACGTTCCTCGCCTTCTTGATCCAGCAAGACGTCGAGGTAGTAGATGAGTTCCGTCAGCACGATGGCATGGCGACGGTGACGGTGAAGTGATTCCGGCAGGGCTTAGCCTAAGCTCTCCGAAAATATGACCGAGGTGGAAAACGGAGATCGGGGCACCGCACACGGCTATGGGACAATTGTGTACTTTGGGGTGCCCCCTTGCCCCCGTATATAAAGGATGAGAGGGAGGAGGCCGGCCCCCTAGGGGTGCGCCATGTGTGGGGAGTCCTACTAGGACTCCTTAGTCCTAGTAGGATTTCACCTCCCATACGGAGTAGGAAAGAGGGAAGGGAGAGGGAAAGGAAAGAGGGGGCTGCGCCCCCTCCCCTAGTCCAATTCGGTTTGGGCAAGGGGGGGCGCGAGCCTCCTCACGTGGCCTGCCTCTCCTTTTCCCGTATGGCCCAATAAGGCCTATTACTTCTCCCGGTGAATTCCCGTAACTCCCCGGTACTCCGAAAAATACCCGAATCACTCGGAACCTTTCCGACGTCCGAATATAGCCTTTCAATATATGAATCTTTACCTCTTGACCATTTCGAGACTCCTCATCATGTCCGTGATCTCATCCGGGACTCTGAACAAACTTCGGCCACCAATCACATAACTCATATAATACTAAATCGTCATCGAACCTTAAGTGTGCGGACCCTACGGGTTCGGGAATGATGTAGACATGACCGAGACGACTCCCCGGTCAATAACCAACAGCGGAACCTGGATGCTCATATTGGTTCCTACATATTCCACGAAGATCTTTATCAGTGAACCTCATATGTCAACATACGTTGTTCCCTTTGTCTGGCGGTATGTTACTTGCCCGAGATTCGATCGTCGGTATCCAATACCTAGTTCAATCTAGTTACCGGCAAGTCTCTTTACTCGTTCCGTAATACGTCATCTTGTAACTAACTTTTTAGTCACGGTGCTTGTAAGGCTTCTGTGATGCTGTATTACCGAGAGGGCCCAGAGATACCTCTCCGATAGTCGGAGTGACAAATTCCAATCTCGATCCATGCCAACTCAACAAACACTTTCGGAGATACCTGTAGTGCACCTTTATAATCACCCAGTTACGTTGTGACGTTTGATACACCCAAAGTATTCCTACGGTATCCGGGAGTTGCATGATCTCATGGTCAGAGGAACGTGTATTTGACATAGTGAAAGCAATAGCAATAAACTGAACGATCATTTGCTATGCCAACGGTTGGGTCAAGTCCATCACATCATTCTCCTAATGATGTGATCTCATTATCAAATGACAACTCATGTCCATGGTCAGGAAATCTTGACCATCTTTTGATCAACGAGCTAGTCTAGTAGAGGCTTACTAGGGACACAGTATTTGTTTATCTATTCACACATGTATTTAGTTTCCGGTCAATACAAATCTAGCATGAATAATAAACTATTATCATGAACGGGGAAATATGATAATAACTAATTTATTATTGCCTCTAGGGCATATTTCCAACAGTCTCCCACTTGCACTTGAGTCAATAATCTAGATTACATCTCCATGTAATTAACACTTAATCAGTTCTAAAGCTGATCATGTTTTGCTTGTGAGAGAGGTTTGAGTCAACGGGTCTGCAATATTCAGATCCGTGTGTTCTTGGCAAATCTCTATGTAGATGCTGCTACCACACTCTGTTTGGAGCTACTCCAAAAAAATTCCCCACTATACTTATCCGGTCTGAGACTCATAGTCTTTCGGATCAGTGTTTAAAGCTTGCATCGACGTAACCCCTTACGACGAACTCTTTATCATCTCTATTCCCGAGAAATTCTTCCTTAGTCATCTTAAGGATAATTTGACCGCTGTCCAGTGATCTACTCCTGGATCACTTTGGTACCTCTTTTGCCAGACACATGGCAAGGCACACAGCTTGGCATACTTTATAGAACCTATGGCCGAGGCATAGGGGATAACCTTCATCCATTCTATTTATTTTGCCGTGGTCGAGATTTGAGTCTTACTCAACTTCACACCTTTCACCACAGTCAAGAACTCCTTCTTTGACTGATCCATTTTGAACTTCTTCAAAATCTTGTCAAGGTATATGTTTTGTGAAAGTCATATGAGGCGTCTCAATCTATCTCTATAGATTTTGATGCCTAACATGTAAACAACCTTTACCTAGATCTTCAAGTCTTACTCCACTTCACACCAGCCAAGAACTTATTTCTTTTGACTTGATCCATTTTGAACTTCTTCAAAATCTAATCAAGGTGTGTGAAAATCTTTTATCAGGTGTCTTGATCTATCTCTATAGATCTCGATGCCCAAACCGTGGATAACTCAAAAAACAGGTTTTTATTGAAAAACTCCTTTCAATTAATTCTTTATGCTTTCCAGAAATTCTACATCATTTCCAATCACATATACTTATTAGAAATGTTATAGAGCTACCACTCACTTTGTTGTAAATACAAGTTTCTCCATAAACTTGCATAAACCCAAACGCTTTGATCACTTCATCAAAGCGAGTATTCCAGCTCCGAGATGCTTGCACCAGTCCATAGATGGATCGCTGGAGATTGCATACTTTGTTAGCACCTTTAGGATCGACAAAACCTTCCGGTTGTATCATATACAATTATTCCTTAAGGAATCCATTAAGGAATGCCGTTTTGGCGTCCATTTGCCAGATTTCATAATCATAAAACGCGGCAATTGCTAACATAATTCTGACAGACTTTAGCATCGCTACGGGTGAGAAAGTCTCATCGTAGTCAACTCCTTGAACTTGTCGATAACCTTTAGCAACAAGTCGAGCTTTATAGACGGTGACATTACCATCAGCGTCCGTCTTCTTCTTAAAGATCCATTTATTTTTAATAGCTCGCCGTTTCATCGGGCAAGTCTACCAAAGTCCACACTTTGTTCTCATACATGGATCTAATCTCGGATTTCATGGCCTCAAGCCATTTGTCGGAATCCGGGCTCGCCATCGCTTCTTCATAGTTCGTAGGTTCACCGTTGTCTAACAACATGACCTCCAAGACAGGATTGCCGTACCAATCTGGTGCGGAGCGTGTCCTGGTTGACCTACGAGGTTCTGTAGCAACTTGATCCGAAGCCTCATGATCATCATCATCAACTTCTTCTCTGGTCTGTGTTGGTGTCACAGAAATTTCTTTCTGTGGCGTACTACTATCCAGAGGAGGTACAATTATCTCATCAAGTTCTACTTTCCTCCCACTCACTTCTTTCGAGAGAAACTCCTTCTCTAGAAAGGATCCATTCTTAGCAACGAATACTTTGCCTTCGGATCTGTGGTAGAAGGTGTACCCAACGGTCTCCTTTGGGTATCCTATGAATACGCACTTATCCGCTTTGGGTTCGAGCTTACCTGGCTGAAGCCTTTTGACATAAGCATTGCATCCCCAAACTTTCAGAACCGACATCTTAGGTTTCTTGCAAACCACAGTTCATACGGTGTCATCTCAACGGATTTAGACGGTGCCCTTATTTAAAGTGAATGCAGCTGTCTCTAATGCATTACCCCAAAATGATAGTGGCAAATCGGTAAGAGACATCATAGAACGCACCATATCCAATAGAGTACGATTACGACGTTCGGACACACCATTACGCTGTGGTGTTCCGTGTGGCGTGAGCTGTGAAACAATTCCACATTGTCTTAAGTGATTGCCAAACTCGTAACTCAAATATTCTCCTCCACGATCAGATCGTACGAACTTTATTTTCTTGTTACGATGGTTCTCTACTTCACTCTGAAATTCTTTGAACTTTTGAAATGTTTCAGATTTATGCTTCATCAAGTAGACATAACCATATCTACTCAAATCATCAGTGAACGTGAGAATATAACGATATCCACCGCGCGCCTCAATACTCATCGGACCGCATACATTCGTATGTATTATTTCCAATAAGTTGGTTGCTCGCTCCATTGCTCCGGAGAACGGAGTTTTAGTCATCTTGCCAATAAGGGCATATTTCCAACAATAATTTCAACAATAATGCTTATAGAGGAAACTTCAATTCTAGACCGTATCCCGGTAATTCCTCTAACAACTATGGAAATTCTTATGGAAACTCTTATGGAAATTCTTCTAAAAATTCTAATAGGATACCATCTGATCTTGAGAACACAATTAAAGAATTTATTAATTCTCAAAATATTTTCAACACTATGGTAGAAGAAAAATTGCACATAGTTGATGCTTTGGCTAAAAACATGGATAGAATTGCTTTTGATGTAGAAACTCTTAAAAGTAAAGCTTTGCCACCCAAGCATGACTTTAATGATGCTATTAGATCTATCCTAATATCTATTAATTAAAGTAAGGAGAGGACCGCTAAGTTGAGAGCTAAGCGGGAATTCTTAGAAAAAGCTCTTCCACCCGGTTTTTACCGAAAACATGATGAAGATCTTAAAATGATTGGTACCTCTCCTATTGAATCTTTATTTACTTCTTTGAATATAAATGATAAAGGGACTGGATATGAGTCAACTCTAGTTGAGAAGCGTCCCGTTTGCTTGGAGGGTGATGATTTTGATGCTAAAACTAAAAAACGTGGGTTTGGAGAGGTCAAAACTTTAACTGGTGATGTGCCCACTATTTTGGATTACAAGGACTTTAATTATGATAATTGCTCTTTAGTCGAATGTATTTCCTTGTTGCAATCCATTATTAGCTCACCCAATGCTTATGAACAAAATAAAGCTTTTACCGAACATATAGTAGAAGCTATGATAAAAGCTTATGATGAGAAACTTGAGCTTGAAGTTTCTATTCCTAGAAAATTGCATGATGAGTGGGAACCTACTATCAAGATAAAAATAAATAAATATGAATGCAATTATTTGTGTGACCTTGGTGCTAGTGTTTCAATTATTCCTAAATCTCTTTGTGATGTGCTTGGTCTCACTAATATTGAAGATTGTTCCCTTAACTTGCATCTTGCAGATTCTACCATTAAGAAACCTCTAGGAAGAATTAATGATGTTCTGATTATTGAAACTAAAAATTATGTGCCTGTAGATTTCATTGTGCTTTATATTGATTGCAATCCTACTTGTCCCATAATACTTGGAAGACCTTTCTTACGAACTATAGGTGCAATTATTGACATGAAAGAGGGAACCATAAGGTTCTAATTCCCATCAAAGAAAGGGATGGAACACTTCCCTAGAAAGAGAATTAAACCACCTTATGAATCAATCATGAGAGCTACTTATGGGTGGAGTGTGAAAGATGACAATCTTGAAACTATGCATTATGCCTAGCTAGGGGCATAAAACAATAGCGCTTGTTGGGAGGCAACCCAATAATTATCTTTATATTTTTGCTTTTAACTTTCTGTTTGTTTTTGATAACATGATTATTTCCTATTTAATGATTATTATTTTATGTTTAAATTAGTGTTTGTGCCAAGTAAAGCCTTTGGGATGACTCACAAGATGAGTAGAATCGATGCTAAAACAAAACAGAAGCTTTTGACTCAAGTACAGGAATTTTCATTTTTTACTGGAGCGTGATAATGATCTAAAGTTTTTACACAGTATTTATATACAAAGTTTAGAGGTTGTCCTAATTTTTTAGAATTGTTAGAGTTACATAAGTATAGGTTCTCTACAGATCTCTACAGACTGTTCTGTTTTAGACAGATTCTGTTTTTGCTTGCATAGTTGCTTGTTTTGATTATGCTATGGATTGTATCAGGGGGTATAAGCCATGGAGAAGTTATAATACAGTACCTATTATGCATTTAATAAATAAGAATCAATTTATAACAGTATCTAAAGTATTCAATATGTTGCTTATACTAACGGATCTCACGAAGTTTTGTTGAGTTTTGTGTGATTGAAGTTTTCAAGTTTTGGGTGTTATCACGATGGACAAAGGAATAAGGAGTGGCAAGAGCCTAAGCTTTGGGATGCCCAAGGCACCCCAAGGTAATATTTTAAGGAAGACTCAAGCGTCTAAGCTTGGGGATGCCCCGGAAGGCATCCCCTCTTTCGTCTCAATCCATCGGTATGTCACTTGAAGCTATATTTTTATTCGTCACATGATATGAGTTTTGCTTGGAGCGTCGTTTGTTTTTATTTTCTTTTAGTTTCAGTTTACCACAATCATTGTTTGTTTTACACACCTATTTAAGATAGACACACCTTCATCGTAATTTGTTAGAATACTTTATGTGCTTCACTTATATCTTTTAAGCTTAGCAGTTGCTCTAGTACTTCACATATATCTTTTTGAGCATGGTGGCGTGTAGATTTTATAGAAATAATTTCACTCTCGTTCTTCACTTATATTTGTTTGAGAGTTAATAAATAGTGACGGTAATTTGCATGGGTCATAAGACTACTCCAAAAATATTAGGGATTCAATGAGTGATAATCAAAACCATCGGGTAGCACATATAGAGAAATTGTGGGATAATGATATTGATGTGGTAATATGAAAAAGGTGTGAGTTCATAATTGTTGATTCATAGAAGTGTCGATATTAAGAGAGGTTAACTTCTTGTTTGTCTAAAAATTAAAGAGGCATGGTGATGATGTGTGAGCATTTCTATTCCTCGTTGAAATCCTAGTGTTGTTTCGGGTCGGAAGTGCGCGATGGCTAATCCTACCAACCTCTTCCCTCGGGGCATGCGAGTAGTACTTTGATTTGTGATAAAACTAATAAAAATTTGCAATAAGTATGTGAGTTATTTATAACTAATGTGAAACCATGGACATACGCAATCTCACCTTCTCATATTTGCTAGCCTCTTCGGTACCGTGCATAGCCCATTCTCACCTTGAGGATCAGTGCAACTTTCGTCGGTGCATCCAAACCCCGTGACATGATACGCTCTGTTGAACATAAGCCTCATTATATCTTCCTCAAAACAGGCACCATACCTACCTATCATGGCATTTTCATAGCCATTTCGAGATATATTGCCATGCAAATTCTATCATCACTTCACATGACTATTTCGTTCATCATCATATTGCTTTGCATGATCATATAGAGCTGACATAGTATTTGTGGTAAAGCCAACGTTCATCATATTTTTGATACATGTTATGCTAGATCATTGCACATCATGGTACACTGCCAGAGGCATTCATATAAAGTCATATCTTCATATCAGTTCTTCATATCGAGTTATAAGTAAATAAAAGTGTGATGATCATCATTGTTAGAGCATTGTCCCAGTGAGGAAATAAAGATGGGGGGGCAAATGAGCCCACCACTCTGAATAAAAAAAATGAGAGAAAATGAGGGAAGGGACTTTGCTACTATCCTTTACCACACTTGTGCCTCAAAGTGGCACCTTGTTCCTTATGTAGAGAGAGTCTCATGTTATGTCATTTTCATATGCTAGTGGGAATAACTTTTTCATTATTACAAACTTGGCTTGTATATTCCTATGACGGGCTTCCTCAAATGCCCGAGGTATTCATGAGCAAGCAAGTTGGATGCACACCCCACTTAGCTTCATTTGAGCTTTCATGCACTTATAGCTCTAGTGCATCATTTGCATGGCAATCCCTACTCCTTGCATTGACATCTATCGATGGGGATCTCCATAGCCCGTTGATATGCCTAGTTGATGTGAGACTATCTTCTCCATTTTTTGCCCCTTTGATATCTACCACCATATTCTATTCCACCAAAATGCTATGTCCAATGGCTCACGCTCACTACTAGAAAAATGGCTATAGCCAATATCCCTATTAGTGGCGCACCATGGTGGTGGTGCGCCACTGCTATATAGCAGTGGCGCACCAGAAGCAGGTGCGCCATTGCTATTTTTTTAGTAGTGGCGCACCTTTAGTCCAATGCGCCATTGCTATTTTTTCCCCGGGTCCACCCCCTTCCCCAGGCTTACCAATGGCGCACCTTTGCCAGGTGCGCCATTGCTATTTTAGGTAGCAATGGCGCACCTGGCAAAGGTGCGCCATTGGTAAGCCAGGGGAGGTGGGCATTTTTGGCAGCACATAGCAATGGCGCACCAGGGGGTGGTGCGCCATTGCTATGGCACATAGCAATGGCGCACCACCCCCTGGTGCGCCATTGCAATGTGCTGCACCGACCGGCCCGCCTTTTTCTTTTCTTTTGCCCTCTCACCTATCCACCGCCTTTTCAGTTTCAAAAAAAATAAAAGAAATCAAAAAAATAAAAGAAAATAAGATTCCCATGTGATATGTGGTCTAGTTGTTAGCAAAATTCAACAAATGCACCACCCCCCCCCCCCCCCCCCCCGTGGACCGCCTTTTCAGTTTCAAAAAAAATAAAAGAAAATGATAGAAATGTCAAAAAAAATAAAAGAAAATAAGATTCCCATGTGATATGTGGTCTAGTTGTTAGCAAAATTTACAAACATGAATTTTCGATTTTTTTGCAAAATCTCACGAGAATTTGTAAAATGGGCATAACTTTTGCATACGAACTCCGATGAAAAAGTTTTTTATATGAAAAATCATTTACTCGAAAAGTTATATCCGAATTCAATCGGGGGAACCCCGTTGAAGATTTTTAGAATCCTCAAAAACCTAACAGAAAAAAAGTTATGATGCTTTTAAGATCTGGAGGCAAAAAAATTATAAAAAATTCAAAAAAGTTAAAAAAAAAGTTAGCAATGGCGCACCAGTGCATGGTGCGCCACTACTATTTTCCCGCCTTCAAAATTCAAAAAAAACAAAAAAAAAAGTTAGCAATGGCGCACCAGTGCATCGTGCGCCACTACTATTTTCCCGCCTTCTAAATTCAAAAAAAAATCAAAAAAAAAGTTAGCAATGGCGCACCATGGGTGTGGTGCGCCATTACTAGTTTTGAAATTTCAAAACTAGTAATGGCGCACCACACCCATGGTGCGCCATTGCTAAGTCTGTAACCCCTCGCCTACATAAGGCCAGCCCGAGCCCCTCCTCACCTCGCACCACATCTCCCCCGTCTCCCCAGTAACTAGTAGCCTAGGGCGAAGCCCTGCTCACCAGGAGCAGCCGCCGAGAGAAGGAGAGAGCCGGAGCTCTCCGGCAACAAGGAGGTTGCCCTCGCTCCACTCTGCTCCCTCTCTGCATTCCTCCGCCCTAGCTAACCCTTGCCCCACCGTGGCTCTGCAGGACACGCCGAGGAGGTGCCCGGAGGAGCTGCAAGAGCCACTACTGACCCCGCCTCCACACCAAGCCGTTCCCGTCAACCCCGACGTCCCCGACCACCCCTTGTGCCAATAACGGAGCCAGGGCGCCGCCCCGCACGCCCGCCGGTGGTCAGCCACGTCACCGGAGTTGTCCCCGACGCCGCCCGTGCCACCCATCCCGGCCACTGTCCACAGCCGTCCGCGCCGGTGCGCATTACACAACCACCCAAACACACAAGAACGTACCAGAACGAAATTTGAAAAAAATTCGAGCAAAAAAAACGAGCCAAAAAAACGAGCCAGATCTAGATCCAGATCCAGATTGAAAATTCAAAAATAGCAATGGCGCACGGTGGGGGTTAGACGGTGCGCCACTACTATTTTCCCGCCTTCAAAATTCAAAAAAAATCAAAAAAAATATATTACCAGTGGCGCACCTGTAGCAATAGTAATGGCGCACTACAAGGTGCGCCACTGTTACCTGCAATACTAATGGCGCACCAGAGGTGCGCCATTAGTATTTGTTACTAGTGGCGTGGTAGTAGTGGCGCACCTATAGTGCGCCATTAATGGCAAAAATAGGTGCGCCACTAACAGGCCTTTTTCTAGTAGTGGCTCATGTATTGGGTGAAGAATAAAAAGTTGATGCATATTGAAAAAGTACGATCCAATTTCCTGGTTTGGACACCGTGGTGCTTGACATTTGTATTAATGCGGTGAAGATGGAGCCATGCCTTGCTAATATAATAAGTTGAATGGGGGGTAAACATTCTTTGAGGATCGTATACTTTGAAAGATTGATGATTTTGTTTCTTATACTTATAAGTATTGTTATGTTAATTTTTTTCATTCATCGTTTCTCAATGAGCATACATGCATAAGATTACATAATGGATAGCATGTCACATCAAAAATTCTGTTTTTATCATTTACCTACTCGAGGACGAGCAGGAATTAAGCTTGGGGATGCTTGATACGTCTCCAACGTATCTATAATTTTTCATTGTTCCATGCTGGTATATTATCATTCTAGGATATTTTTGGGTCTTTATTTACCAATTTATAATGTTTTTGAGCACTAACCCATTGACCCAGTGCCCAGTGACAGTTGTTGTTTTCTTCATGTTTTTCACTTCTCAGGTTTACAGTACCAAACGAAGTCCAATTGCCATGAAACTTTTTGATGATTTTTTCTCGACCAAAAGAGGACCTGAGAGATTCGGAAGAAGGCTGGGGGCCACACCAGGGCCCCACAAGCCAACAGGGCGCGCCCTGGGGGCGCCCTGATGGCTTGTGGCCCCCTGGTGGCTCTCCCGACCTCGTTCTCTGGCCTATAAATTCTCATATATCATGAAAAACCTAGAGGCAGTCCCGAAACCCTATTTCTGCCACTGCAAGTCTCTGTTCCATCGCGAGGCCATCTGGAGCTCCATTCCGGCACCCTGGCGGAGGGGGGATCGATCACGGAGGGCCAATACATCAACCTTGTTGTCCTCATGATGATGCGTGAGTAGTTCACCACTGACCTACGGGTCCATAGCTAGTACCTTGATGGCAATCTCTCTATCTCTTGATCTTCAGTACAATGATCATCGCATCTTCGCTTTGATCTATCCTCTGTAATCCTATTTTGCGGTGTGTTTGTTGGGATCCGATGAATTGTGGGTTTATGTTCTGATTATTCATGAAAAGTATTTGAGTCAGCTCTAAATATTAAGATTCTTATTTGCATGATCATTATAGCTTTGTAATGCTCTCTGATTTATTGATGTGCTTTGGCCAAGTAGATAGATCTATCTTCAGTGGGAGTGGTGCGTTGTGGTACGTTCAACCTAACGAGTTTCTATATCCCAGTGACAAAGTAGGGGACAAGATGCGTCTTTGTGTTGTTGCTACTAAGGATAACACGATGGGGTTTATTCATATTGCTTGAGTTTACTTTGTCTACATCATGTCATCGTTCTCCATGCATTACTCTGTTTTACTTAATACTTTAGATGCATGCTGGATAGCGGTCAATGAGTGGAGTAATAGTAATAGGTGCAGGCAAGAGTCAACCTATTTGTTTATGGACGTGATGCCTGTATATACATGATCATTGCCGTGAAAATCACATAACTATCCGCTTTTCTATCAATTGCCCAACAGTAATTTGTTACCCACCGTATGCTGCGTTCATGAGAGATGCCGCTAGGGAAAACTATGGCCCCCGGGTCTATTCACTTATAAATTTACAAACTCTACTATTACCTTGCTGCCTTTACTTACTTTTTATTTTAATTTTCAATTTACAATTATCTACAATTATATACACAAGTCATTTGCTTGCAAATAACGAGATGAAGGGGATTGGCAACCCTCTTGCCCGCGTTGGGTGCAAGTTGTTTTTTCTTTTGTGTGCACCCGCTGAAGACGGTTGAGGATTGATATTCCTATTGGTTTGATAAACCTTGGTTTCAGAACTGAGGGAAATACTTACCCACTTTATGCTGCAATAACCCGTTCCTCTTCACGGAAAATCCAACGCAGATCACAAGTATCAATCAATAAAATGTATTAACAAGTGCCTGGCAGGCACGCCGGTGACGCGACTCCTCGCCTGGGAAACCGCATGGTGTGAAAACGCTGACGTGGCCGCAATGTGACTACACATGCATGGCACGGTGTGTCCCACTCGTCAGTAACAATGGTGGCTAACAGTCAACTCTCTTGACCAACGGCACACACCCGCTTGGGCATTGGTGAGGGTGGAGGGGAAAAGTGAGCAAAAAAAGTTGGCATCGGCAAAACTGAGGAGGACTAAGCAATGAGGAGCACAAAAATAGAAATCCCTTTACTAAAACCCTAAATACCTTGCTGCAGTTTATTTATTTTTATACTTTGCAATTTATCTATCTATTACGACCAGCTTTAATCCTTGTAATTAACGAGTACAAGGGGATTGACAACCCTCTTCCCCGCGTTGGGTGCAAGTATTTGCTCTTGTGTGTGTAGGTATTGTCGATGGTTGTTTGCGTGATTCTCCTATTGGTTCAATAAACCTTGATTCTCAACTGAGGGAAATACTTATTGCAGCTTGTGACCCCATAGGTTCGGTAACACATAGACATGAATAAAAACCTTTTTGTTTAATGATCGATAGCGTAACCATGGATATGCTTTTAGATCCCTATGATTACACGAATGAAATTCGAGTAAACCTTTTTTATCATATGCTATTTCCTTTGCTTTGCGATACTTTACAAAACGGGAGGTGAGATGTATCAGTATCCTCTTGAGTCATTCTCATGCTCACTATACCAGTCTCCTCGTTACCAGTTTTGTTCTTCTTTCTCGTTGACATGTTCTGGCATCCTCGTGATCTAGTCACATGTGTATCGCCAAACGATGATGGAGGCCATCACACCGAGAGGGCCCTAAGAATATCTCTCCATCGTTGGTGGAGCAAATCCCACTCTTGAGCTATCTGACCCCTTGTCAAACTTTCCGATGAACTTGTAAGTTGTCTTTATGATCATCATGTTACAAATGATGTTTGAGCAACCCCAAAGTCCATCGTAAAGTAAGAAGAAATTAAGACACTCTCATGGTGTAAGGAACTAAAACATATGTTATCTCTTTGTGTTACCACAATTGATTTGTGACGATTGTATCTCAGAGGATACCAAACAAGTTTGAAACGATTAAATATGATCTTTCTTCCAACGTCGTATTCTCAAAGTTGTTTTAGGACTATCATTACACTTAATGATATCCTAAGATCCGGAGAACATGATCACTAACAACACTTGAGTTACTCTTAGAGGCGAGACTATGAATTTAGTTTTACCGTTTATCATTCCTCACGTGCATATGAGTTTTTCACTGAATCACATATTGCAGGATATGAATTTTCCACTGAATCGCATGTTCCAGGATCATAGCAGCTATATCAAAGACTATAAACTCTTAATTATAAACATGAAAATATAATAATACAGTATTATTGCCTCTAGGGCATATTTCAACAGGTAGTACCTGACGTTTCTGTATTCCTAAATTTTTGAACAATGAATAAAGTCCCTAGTTCACCTAAAAAAAGCGTATTTGTGCTCGTTCCTGTCCATATTTCCAAGATTTTCCAAAAATGATTAATAATTCCATAAATGTTTGAGAATTCAGGAAATGTCCAAAAATTTGAAAATTTTCATAAATTCAAATAATATCCGTGATTTCAAAAATTGTTTGCGAGTTCGTTTTTTTGTGAATTAAAAGAATCACAATATAGAATTCACAAAAAAATGATCAAAAATTCAAAGGATGTTCTTAAATTCAAAAGTATGTTCACGGATTTTAAAATTTTGAAGAGTAAAAAAAGATGTTCGTGAGTTAAAAAATATTTGCCAGTTCAAAAACTTGTACCCCAATTTGCCATTCAATGTTAAGAAATTTAACTCTAAAAAATGTTCACATATTATTATTTTATTGAGTTTCATGAATTGGAAATATGTTCACAAAGTTATCAAATTCATGCATTCAAAGAATGTTCAGTAAATAAAATTTGTAAAAATGTTTGGGAATACGAAATAATATTCATTAGTTCAACAAAGGTTTCAAAATTCCAAATAAGTTCAATTATAGTTTTTTTACAAATTAAAAAACCCATTGATTTGAAAAATGTCCGTAGATTCATTTTTTCATCAGTTCAAAAAAGTTTACAGTTTTTTGAAAAAAAGTTACGATTTTGTGAACATTCACGAATGTGAAAAACAAATCTGTAATTCAAAAGATATTCTCAACTTGAAAATAAAATAAAAAGGAAACAAGGGAAATAAAAATAAAAAATGAATTAAACAATAATAAAAAAATGCAAAAACTAGAAAACTGAAAATTTTGGTAAATAGTATCAATAAGAAAACCAGCGTGGATGGTTCTCAAAGTCGTCATGTAAGTTCCCAGTTGCCCTAAAAAAGGAAGGTTCCTGATAAGTGTCACACATGTGACATGAATACATGACAACTTTGAACATTTTTTATGGAAAGTTTAGTAACGCGAGGATGATAATTTTAATTGTCAAACAAGGCAACGTCCTGTTCGGATGGCAAGTTCCATTTTAATGGTTTTATCTTTTTGGATGGAAACTTGTGTTATAAAAAACGTTACGACCGAGTGCTTCATGTCATGCGTGTGACACTTGTCATTTGGGACAGACCCTGATTAGTGTCACATGTGTGACACGGATACATGGCAACTCCGAAGGTTTTTGATGGCAAGTTTAGTGACACGAAGATGACAACTTTAGTTGTCAAGCATGGCAACTTTCTTTTGATGGCAAGTTTCAGTTTTTTTTTCAAAGGACAATTTTAATTATAAAAAACATCAGGGCCGGGTTACTTCGTGTCATACGTATGGCAGTTATCATTTGGGAATGCAAGTCCCAGATGCTTACATAAACCGCTCTCCCCAGAAAAAAAGGCTTTGCGTTAATAGGCTGGCTCACTTGGGATAGCTGTTAGCGAGCAGTATCTTAGGGCCGTCAGGAGTAACCTTTTTTTTTGAGGGGCAGGAGTAACCTTTGGGTGATTTCGCCCCTTCCGGCTCTTTTGGGCGCACGTTTGCTCAAACAGGGCCCGTCAAGAGCCCATTGAGCTGTTGGAAATATGCCCTAGCGGCACTAATAAATTGGTTATTATTATATTTCCTTGTTCGTGATAATCGTTTTTTATCCATGCTATAATTGTATTGATTGGAAACTCAAATACACGTGTGGGTACATAGACAACACTGTGTCCCTAGTATGCCTCTAGTAGACTAGCTCGTTGATCAAAGATGGTCAAGGTTTCCTGGCCATGGACATGAGATGTCATTTGATAACGGGATCACATCATTAGGAGAATGATGTGATGAACAAGACCCAACCGTAAGCATAGCAGTTGATCGTGTCAGTTTATTGCTACTGCTTTATCCATGTCAAGTATCTGTTCCTACGACCATGAGATCATGCAACTCCCGGACATCGGAGGAATGCCTTGTGTGTATCAAACGTCACAACATAACTGGGTGACTATAAAGGTGCTCTACAGGTATCTCCAAGGGTGTCTGTTGGGTTGGCATGGATCGAGACTGGGATTTGTCACTCCGTATGACGGAGAGGTATCTCTGGGGCCACTCGGTAATACAACATCACAAGAAGCTTGCAAGCAATGTGACTAAGGAGTTAGTCACGGGATCTTGTATTACAGAACGAGTAAAGAGACTTGCCGGTAACGAGATTGAACTAGGTATGGAGATATCGACGATCGAATCTCGGGCAAGTAAAATACCGATGGACAAAGGGAACTGCATACGGGATTGTCTGAATCCTTGACATCGTGGTTCGACCGATAAAGATCTTCGTAGAATATGTAGGAACCAATATGGGCATCCAGGTCCCGCTATTGGTTATTGACCATGGATGTGTCTCGGTCATGTCTACATGATTCTCGAACCCGTAGGGTCGCACGCTTAACGTTCGGTAGCGCTAGGGTAGTATTGTGATATTAATAGTGGAAAGTCCGAAGGTTGTTCGGAGTCCCGGATGGGATCCGGGACATCATGAGGAGCTCAGGAATAGTCCGGAGGTAAAGATTCATACATGGAAAGTTGTTATCGGGGTTCCGAAAAAAGTTCGAGTTTTTTCGGTATTGTACCGGGAAGGTTCTAGAAGGTTCCGGAGTGGGGCCCACCTGCATGGGGGACCCACATGAACGTGGGTAGTGGAGAAAGTCCCCACAACCCTGGTCTAGGCGCACCAAGATCCTCCCTTAAAAGGAATAGATTCATATCCCAAGGGGATAAGATCAGGATCCCTAAAAAGGGGGGATAGCAATCGGTGGGGAAGGAAAGGTGGGATTTCCTTCCTCCCCCTTTGGCCAACGACCCTAGGGCCTTGGAGGGAAAGCCATCAGCCCCCTCCACGCCTATATAAAGGTGGGGAGGCATTGGGGGCAGCCACCCTTCGACCCGTGCCCGTTACCTCTCCCAACTCCTCCCACGTTTCACCGGTACGCGCTTGGCGAAGCCCTGCCGGAATTCCGCTGCCACCACCACCACCATACCGTCGTGTTGGTCCCGATCTCATATACCCCCTCTCTCTCGCTTGCTGGATCAAGAAGGAGAGGACGCCGCCGAGCCGCACGTGTGCTAAACTCGGATGTGCCGTCCGTTCGGCACTTGATCGGGAGTTCGTGGACGGATCGTGATTGGATCTCGAAGACGTTCGACTACATCAACCGCGTTTCTTAATGCTTCCGCTAAGCGATCTACAAGGGTATGTAGATCCAACTCTCCCTCTCATAGATGCTCATCACCATGGATAGATCTTGTGTGTGTGTAGGAGAAAAATTTTGTTTCCCATGCAATGTTCCCCATCATGAGCAACCACGCGTGAGCTTGTTATGCAGTCGCATCAGGTCTCTTCAAGAGATCGCCGCCGCTGCCGCCGCCGCCTGTCATCTTGCTTTGCAAACGACAATACGTCTCCATGCCAAACAATCTCCTAAACCTAATTTACCATACCTCTGGAAACAATATCGCGATAGGATACCAAAGTGACGGCGGCACTCCGATAGGCGGCGCGAGAAGCATAAGCGTCACCTCTATCTCGTCATGAAGGACGGGGACGAGGACGGGTACTTGCTACTTCTCGAGCATGCATTGGTTTTACCTTGAAGAGGAAAGGGTGATGCAGCAAAGTAGATAAGTATTTCCCTCAGTTGTTGAGAACCAAGATATCAATCCAGTAGGAGATACAAGCAAGTCCCCAATAGTTGTACCTACACAAATAATCAAACACTTGCACCCAACGCAATAAAGGGGTTGTCAATCCCTTCACGGTTATTTGCAAGGATGAGATCTGATAGAGATAGGTATGATAGATTGCTTGAACGGAAAGTAAAACAAAAGTAAAAATAATGCAGCAATGTATTTTTTGGTATTTTTGGTTTTAGATCTGAAAGTATAAGATGGAAAATAGACCCGGGGGCCATAGGTTTCACTAGAGGCTTCTCTCATGAAGGAAAGTAATACGGTGGGTGAACAAATTACTGTCGAGCAATTGATAGAAAAGCGAATAATTATGAAGATATCCAAGGCAATGATTATGCATATAGGCATCACGTCCGTGTCAAGTAGACCGATACGATTCTGCATCTACTACTATTACTCCACACATCGACCGACTCCTGCCTGCATCTAGAGTATTAAGTTCATGAAGAACAGAGTAACGCATTAGGTAAGATGACATGATGTAGAGGGATAAACTCAAGCAATATGATGAAAACCCCATCTTTTTATCCTCGATGGCAACAATACAATACGTGCCTCGCTACCCCTACTTTGTCACTGGGTGAGGACACCGCAAGATTGAACCCAAAACTAAGCACTTCTCCCATTACAAGAATTACCAATCTAGTTGGCCAAACCAAACCAATAACTCGAAGAGACTTGCAAAGATATGAAATCATGCATATAAGAATTCAGAGAAGATTCAAATAATATTCATAGATAATCTGAACATAAACCCACAATTCATCGGATCTGGACAAACACACCACAAAAGAGTATTACATCGGATAGATCTCCATGAAGATCATGAAGAACATGGTATTGAAGAGCAAAGAGAGAGAAGAAGCCATCTAGCTACTAGCTATGGACCCGAAGGTCTGTGGTGAACTACTCACGCATCATCGGAGGGGCAATGGAGTTGATGTATATGCCCTCCGTGATCGAATCCCCCTCCGGCAGATTACCGGAAAAGGCTCCAAGATTGGATCTCACGGGAACAGAGGCTTTCGGCGGCGGAAAAGTTTTTTCATGGCTCTTTTTGGTATCCAGGGAATATTTTGGAATTTATAGGCCGAAGAATAGGGTTAGGAGGGCTGTCGTGGGGCCACAAGCCAGGGCCCCCCCCCCTAGGGCGCGCCCCTGTGGCTTGTCGCCACACGGCGGCTCTCCTGCCTTCATCTCCAAGTCTTCTGGGTTGCTTCTGGTCCAAGAAAAATCATTCCGAAGGTTTTATTCCGTTTGGACTCCGTTTAATATTCCTTATCTGCAATACTCAAAAACAAGGAAAAAACAAAAACTGGCACTAGGCTCTAGATTAATAGGTTAGTCCCAAAAATAATATAAAATAGCATATAAATGCATATAAAACATCCAAAACAGATAATATAATAGCATGGAACAATAAAAAATTATAGATACGTTGGAGACGTATCAAGCATCCCCAAGCTTAATTCCTGCTCGTCCTCGAGTAGGTAAATGATAAAAACAGAATTTTTGATGTGGAATGCTACCTAACATATTTATCCATGTAATATTCTTTATTGTGGCATGAATATTCAGATTCGTAAGATTCAAAACAAAAGTCTAATATTGACATAAAAGCAGTAATACTTCGAGCACACCAACAAGGCAATATCGTCCTTTCGAAATAACATGGCCGTAGAAAGTTATCCCTACAAAATCATATGGTCTGGCTATGCTCCATCTTCCCCACACAAAGTATCTAAATCATGCACAACCCCGATGACAAGTCAAGCAATTGTTTCACACTTTTAATGTTCTCAAACCTTTTCAACTCTCACGCAATACATGAGTGTGAGCCATGGATATAGCACTATAGGTGGAATAGAATATGGTGGAGGTTGCAAGGAAAAAGGAGAAGATAGTCTCACATCAACTAGGCGTATCAACGGGCTATGGAGATGCCCATCAATAGATATCGATGTGAGTGAGTAGGGTTTGCCATGCAACGAATGCACTAGAGCTATAAGTGTATGAAAGCTCAAAAATAAAACTAAGTGGTCGTGCATATGATGAAAAATTCCACTAGTTATATGAAAGTGACAAAATAGGAGACTCTCTATCATGAAGATCATGGTGCTACTTTGAAGCACAAGTGTGGAAAAAGATAGTAGCAATTGTCCCTTCTCTCTTTCTCTCGTTTTTTTATTTTGGTGGGCATCTTTGGCCTCTTTTTTTTATTTTGGCTTCGCTGGCCTCTTTTATTTTTTGTAAAGTCCGGAGACTCATCCCAACTTGTGAGGGATTCATAGCTTCCATCATCCTTTTTCTCTCACAGGACAATGCTCTAATAATGAAAATCATCACACTTTTATTTACTTACAACTCAAAAAGAAAATTACAACTCGATACCTAGAACAAAATATGACTCTATATGCAATATGAAAGTGATGGTGCATGTCATGAAAAACGGAACGGTGGAAGTTGCATGGCAATATATCTCGGAATGGCTATGGAAATGCCATAATAGGTAGATATGGTGGCTGTTTTGAGGAAAATATATGGTGGCTGTTTTGAGGAAGGTGGGTTTGATGTACCGGCGAAAGTTGCGCGGTACTAGAGAGGCTAGGAATGGTGGAAGGGTGAGAGTGCATATAATCCATGGACTCAACATTAGTCATAAAGAACTCACATACTTATTGCAAAAGTCTATTAGTTATCAAACAAAGCATTAGACGCATGGTCCTAGGGGAGAGGTTGGTAGGAGTTAATAATCGCGCGCTCCCGACCCTCACACAAAGGTTGACAATCATTAAACAAATCATGCTCCGACTTCGTTACATAACGGTTCACCATACGTGCATGCTACGGGAATCACAAACTTTAACACAAGTATCTCTTCCAATTCACAACTACTCACTAGCATGACTCTCATATTACCATCTTCATATCTCAAAACTATATGCAAGGAATCAAACTTCTCATAGTATTCAATGCACTTAATATGAAAGTTTTTATTATATCCCTCTTGGATGCCCATTATATTAGGACTAAATTCATAACCTAAACCAATTACCATGTTGTTTAAAGACTCTCAAAATAATATAAGTGAGGTACGAGAGTTCAATAATTTCTATAAAATAAAACACCACCGTGCTCTAAAAAGATATAAGTGAAGTACTAGAGTAACATTGCCTAGCTCAAAAGATATAAGTGAAGCACATAGAGTATTCTAATAAATTCACGATTCAGCGTGTCTCTCTCAAAAAGATGTGTGCAGCAAGGATGATTGTGTCAAACTAAAAATCAAAGACTCATATCATACAAGACGCTCCAAGCAAAACACATATCATGTGGTGAATAAAAATATAGCCTCAAGTAAATTTACCGATGGATTGAAGACGAAAGAGGGGATGCCTTCCGGGGCATCCCCAAGCTTAGGATTTTTGGTATCCTTGAATATGGCTTGGGGTGCCTTGGGCATCCCCAAGCTTAGGCTCTTGCCACTCCTTATTCCATAGTCCATCAAATCTTTACCCAAAACTTGAAAACTTCACAACACAAAACTCAACAGAAAACTCATGAGATCCGTTAGTATAAGAAAAATAAATCACCACTTTAGGTACTGTTGTGAACTCATTGTTTATTTATATTGGTGTAATATCTACTGTATTCTAACTTCTCCATGGTTCATACCCCCCGATACAACCCATAGATTCATCAAAATAAGCAAACAACACAAAGAAAACAGAATCTGTCAAAAACAGAACAGTCTGTAGCAATCTATAGACTTCGAATACTTCTGTACCTCCAAACATTCTGAAAAATTAGGAAAATCAGGGAAATTTGTATATCAATCGTGTGTAAAAATTTCAGATCAAAATCACATTCCAGTGAATTTACAAAATTCCTGGACTGAGAGCAAAAGTTTCTGTTTTTCAGCAAAATCAAATCACAAACACCGTAGACCATCCCAAAGGTCTTACTTGGCTCAAACACTAATTTAAACAAGAAAACACAATTACTACAGAGGTAATAATGTGTGAAACACTCAAAAACAGAAGCAAAAACAAAAGCATAAAAATAAAATTGGGTTGCCTCCCAACAAGCGCTATTGTTTAACGCCCCTAGCTAGGCATAACGCAATAAATCTAGGTATTGTCATCTTTGGTATGCAATCCATAAGTAGCTCTCATAATAGATTCATAAGGTAATTTTATTTTCTTTCTATGAAAGTGTTCCATGCCTTTCCTTAATGGAAATTGGAATCTAATATTTCCTTCCTTCATATCAATAATTGCACCAATCGTTCTAAGGAAAGGTCTACCAAGAATAATAGGACATGTAGGATTGCAATCTATATCAAGAACAATGAAATCTACGGGCACATAATTCCTATTTGCAACAATAAGAACATCATTAATCCTTCCCATAGGTTTCTTTATAGTGTAATCCGCAAGATGCAAATTTAAAGAGCAATCATCAATTTCACGGAAAACTAGCACATCACATAAAGTTTTTGGAATCGTGGAAACGCTAGCACCCAAATCACACAAAGAATGGCACTCATAATCTTTAATTTTAATCTTAATAGTAGGTTCCCACTCATCATAAAGCTTCCTAGGTATAGAAACTTCCAACTCAAGTTTTTCTTCAAAAGATTTCATCATAGCATCCACGATATGTTTAGTAAAAGCTTTATTTTGATTATAAGCATGAGGAGAATTCAACATGGATTGCAACAAGGAAACACAATCAATAAAATAACAACTATCATAATTAAAGTCCTTGAAATCCAAAAGAGTGGGTTCATTGCTATTTAAAGTGTTGACCTCTTCAATCCCACTTTTATCAATCTTAGCATTAAGATCTATAAACTCCGAATCATTGGGACGCCTTTTAACTAAAGTTGACTCATCTCCAGTCCCATCTTTATCAAGATTTACATTGGAAAACAAAGATTCAATAGGAGTCACATCAATCACTTTAAGATCTTCATCATTATTATCACGAGAACACACTTTTTCAAGCCATTCACGCTTAGCACGTATTCTAGCGGTTCTTTCCTTACACTCATCAATAGAAATTCTCATAGCTTTTAAAGTCTCATTAATATCATGCTTGGATGGAATAGATCTAATTTTCAAAGAATCAATCTCAAGAGAAATTCTATCAACGTTCCTAGCCAAATCATCAATCTTGAGCAATTTTTCTTCAATCATAGCATTGAAACCTTTTCGCGAGCTAATAAATTCTTTAATATTATTCTCAAGATCAGAGGGCATCTTATTATAATTTCCATAAGAATTGCTGTAGGAATTACCATAATTATTAGAGGAATTACTACGAAACGGCCTAGAATTGAAATTACCTCTATACGCGTTATTACCAAAATTGTTCCTACCAACAAAATTCACATCCATAGATTCATTATTATTTCCAATAAAAGAAGACAAAGGCATATCACTAGGATCAATAGGAGCACTCTTAATCAAACAATTTC
This sequence comes from Elymus sibiricus, assembly GCA_039707655.1. Taxonomy (NCBI): domain Eukaryota; kingdom Viridiplantae; phylum Streptophyta; class Magnoliopsida; order Poales; family Poaceae; genus Elymus; species Elymus sibiricus. The sequence continues at coordinate 444,106,447 of CM077671.1, forward strand.
ATCAATTCATCCATCTTTTCACTCAAAGTATTAATCTCTTCAATAGCATGCACTTTTTTACTAGTAGGAGATCTTTCGGTATGCCATTGAGAGTAATTTGCCATAATATTATCTAGGAGTTTAGTAGCTTCTCCTAATGTGATTTTCATAAAAGTACCACCCACGGCGGAATCTAAGAGATTCCTAGAAGCAAAATTCAATCCCGCATAGAAAATTTGTATGATCATTCATAAACTCAAACCATGTGCGGGGCAATTTCTAATCATTAGTTTCATCCTCTCCCATGATTGTGCAACATGCTCATGATCAAGTTGCTTAAAATTCATTATATCGTTCCTAAGGGAGATGATCTTAGCGGGCGGAAAGTACTTGGAAATAAAAGCATCTTTACACTTATTCCATGAATCAATACTATTTTTAGGCAAAGATGAAAACCAAGTTTTAGCACGATCTCGTAGTGAGAACGGAAATAGCTTCAATTTAACAATATCATTATCCACCTATTTCTTCTTTTGCATATCACACAACTCAACGAAAGTATTTAGATGGGATGCGGCATCTTCACTAGGAAGGCCAGAAAATTGTTCTTTCATAACAAGATTAAGCAAGGTAGCATTAATTTCATAAGATTCCGCACTAGTGGCGGGAGCAATCGGAGTACTAATTAAATCATTATTATTAGTATTGGAAAAGTCACACAACTTGGTATTCTCTTGAGTCATCGTGACCAAGCAAGCAATCTAGCACACAAGCAAACGAAAAAGACGAATGGAAGAAGGGCGAAAAAAGGCAAATCTTTTTGGAAAATCATTTTAGAAGTGGGGGAGAGGAAAACGAGAGGCAAATGGCAACTAAAGTAAATGCAAGAGATGAGTTTGTGATGGGTACTTGGTAGGCTTGATGTAGATCTCCCCGGCAACGGCGCCAGAAATCCTTCTTGCTACTTCTCGAGCATGCGTTGGTTTTCCCTTGAAGAGGAAAGGGTGATGCAGCAAAGTAGATAAGTATTTACCACAGTTGTTGAGAACCAAGGTATCAATCCAGTAGGAGATACAAGCAAGTCCCCAATAGATGTACCTACACAAATAATCAAACACTTGCACCCAACGCAATAAAGGGGTTGTCAATCCCTTCACGGTTATTTGCAAGGATGAGATCTGATAGAGATAGGTATGATAGATTGCTTGAACGGAAAGTAAAACAAAAGTAAAAATAATGCAGCAAGGTATTTTTGGTATTTTTGGTTTTAGATATGAAAGTATAAGATGGAAAATAGACCCGGGGGCCATAGGTTTCACTAGAGGCTTCTCTCATGAAGGAAAGTAATACGGTGGGTGAACAAATTACTGTCGAGCAATTGATAGAAAAGCGAATAATTATGAAGATATCCAAGGCAATGATTATGCATATAGGCATCACGTCCGTGTCAAGTAGACCGAAATGATTCTGCATCTACTACTATTACTCCACACATCGACCGACTCCTGCCTGCATCTAGAGTATTAAGTTCATGAAGAACAGAGTAACGAATTAGGTAAGATGACATGATGTAGAGGGATAAACTCAAGCAATATGATGAAAACCCCATCTTTTTATCCTCGATGGCAACAATACAATACGTGCCTCGCTACCCCTACTTTGTCACTGGGTGAGGACACCACAAGATTGAACCTAAAACTAAGCACTTCTCCCATTGCAAGAATTACCAATCTAGTTGGCCAAACCAAACCAATAACTCGAAGTGACTTGCAAAGATATGAAATCATGCATATAAGAATTCAGAGAAGATTCAAATAATATTCATAGATAATCTGAACATAAACCCACAATTCATCGGATCTCGACAAACACACCGCAAAAGAGTATTACATCGGATAGATCTCCATGAAGATCATGAAGAACATGGTATTGAAGAGCAAAGAGAGAGAAGAAGCCATCTAGCTACTAGCTATGGACCCGAAGGTCTGTGGTGAACTACTCGCGCATCATCGGAGGGGCAATGGAGTTGATGTAGATGCCCTCCGTGATCGAATCCCCCTCCGGCAAATTACCGGAAAAGGCTCCAAGATTGGATCTCACGGGAACAGAGGCTTCCGGCGGCGGAAAAGTATTTTCGTGGCGCTTTTTGGTATCCAGGGAATTTATAGGCCAAAGAATAGGTTAGGAGGGCTGCCGTGGGGCCACAAGCCAGCTCCCCCCCCCTAGGGCGTGCCCCTGTGGCTTGTCGCCACACGGTGGCTCTCCTGCCTTCATCTCCAAGTCTTCTGGGTTGCTTCTGGTCCAAGAAAAATCATTCTGAAGGTTTTATTCCGTTTGGACTCCGTTTAATATTCCTTATCTGCAATACTCAAAAACAAGGAAAAAACAGAAACTGGCACTAGGCTCTAGATTAATAGGTTAGTCCCAAAAATAATATAAAATAGCATATTAATGCATATAAAACATCCAAAACAGATAATATAATAGCATGGAACAATCAAAAATTATAGATACGTTGGAGACGTATCACTACTTGATCCGCAAGTTCGATCTGGCGACGCGCATCTCCGACGACGGCCACCCGGTCATAGAGCCCCTGCCGCCCGCTCTCGTCCGCTTCGATTCAACGCCAGCCAAGTCCTTCGCGGCCATCGGCACCAAGATCATGGTGATGCACTTCGACCAGGATGGTGGCTCCGACGTCGTCGGGCCCGTTTACGACGTGCGCACCCAGTGCATCGGCGACGGCGGCCCTCTGCCCGGGTCACGTCCTTCCCGACCCATCTACGTGTCCGTCGGACACAACCTCGTCGCCCTGGACGACGGCTCCACGGAGCTGCTCCGTCCTCCTCGAAAGCAGGAGCGAGGCAAAGAATGGCGGCCGTGGCGCAAGCTCCCGCACCCTCCGTTCAAGCGCGAGTACGTCACCTCCCATGCGGTGCACCCGGACGGGGGGGCCATCTTCGTCAGCGTGAAGAGCGACTCCTCCACCGCCACTTTCTCCCTTGATACAACGTCCAAGAAGACGAAGTGGAGGCGTCACGGCAAGTGGAAGCTGCCCTTCACCGGCCGCGCTCACTTCGTCCCCGTGCTGGATGCCTGGGTCGGGCTCTCCGGCGACTCCGCAGACACGCTCGGCTACCTCTGCTGCTGCGACGTTGTGCCCACTGACCCCGTCGATCCCGGCAACAAGCTATCCCCGACGTCGAAGCTTGGCAAGCAGAGGTTGATCTGTTCGAAGTCATTCGAGGATCACATAGGAGCCAACCTTGTCTACAGGTAAACATTTGAGAAAGCATAGGCTTCAGGACACCTCCTTATCTAGCCACTCATTTCTGCAACGCGATTCATGCGAACACTTTTGTCTTTTTTGTTTCTTCCATATAAAATAACATCTGAACTTTAAATTTTGCATCACAACAAAACATTCTAACTAAAATGTGAGATAAAACTTTTGGATTTTTTCGTGCATCATAGATACTAAAAATGACATTTTTTAATCAAAAAAAAATCTAATTTCGTATATTTATGTTGGACCGAAAAATCTGAAAGCTTTTTCCTACATTGTAGTTAGAATGTTTTGATGTCTTGCAAAGTTTGAAGTTCAGATGTTGTCTTATTTAAAAGAAGCAAAAAAGAGAAAATCTGATGTTATAAGTTAGTTGTATAGCACGGATTTCAAAGCAATATTGAAGGGTGTGCTTTAAGAATCCACGTCCCTACACCTTGTCTACATGGGACTCGGCAGCAATTTCTGCCTCCTGCACTACTTGAATGCGAAAGAAGGTAACGACCTGTGGCCTCTGCTTCGAGTAGTGACCTTCTCTCTCAAGTATGATAAGAATAGAGACCTGTGGACTTGCAGAACCGTGGAGCATAAGGAATGCGGAGACGTGTGGACTGAATTGCGCCGCCGGCGTCGATGCTACCACCCTGACGCAGCAACTTTCCTTGATGCCGCCCTGCAGATTCCTGTGGCGTTTTGGATATGATGTGCTGGATGTGACAAGCACCATCGATCACACATATGTACTTGTGGTTTTGTATACTCAACGATTACAGGTGCGTGGATGTGTTATGTGATTCTTGATATAAGTTGCTTTGTCAATTATAAACTTGTTTTTTCCGGGGGGAAAACGTTTCTCAATTTATTTAGAGTGAATTCCATATTTTGCCATCTAGATATGCATTTGTGACACTAATTACCCCGTTGAGTCGAAATTCGTCTAGAATACCCCTTTTAAAAGCTTTGTACTCTCGCTTTCTGATGCGTATCACATCAGCGTGTTTGCAATTCCCTAGTGCATGATACCGGCTAAGATACCATCACTATGGCCAGCCTAATTCTTGGGAGAAAGCAGAGTAGTTCTTGAGATTCTTGCATGTGTGATTAACATTGTCCTGCATGGCAGAAAATGGCATTATTGCAAAGGTTAAACTTTTACAATCAGCCTAGTGAGAAAAGAAATATTAGACTGAAGGCCTAATAGGATGGCTCGGAGAATTTTCAGCTCTATCCATCTTTGCGAATAATACAAATGGAAGTTTCCTTATGGGAAGAAAGGTTTTTCAGGCAATTTGCCTTAGTTTATAGCTAATCTTTCTGAAGAAATACATTGCGTGAAAAAAATCCAGGGGAGCAAATTATTATGCTCTATACTACAAATATAAGTTGCATGCTTATCCGAAAGTGCCGTTCTAATCCCGAGCTCATGTGAGCTCGGGTGAACAGTAAAATCAAAATAAAATGAATATATTTTTAAAAAAATTCGATTTTTTTTTGTGTAAAACTTTAACAAATGTTTTGATAGCTTGCAAAATTTCAGTGCCAGATGACATTCGTGCAAAATGTGGCAAAAAAAAACAAAATTGATGCTCCAAAATGCGTTTGAAAATAGCATTTTTGGAGCATCTGTTTTGTTTTTTTTTGCCACATTTTACATGAATGTCATCTGGTGATGAAATTTTGCAAGCTATCAAAACATTTGTCAAAGTTTCATACAAAAAAAATTCAGATCTTTTTTAATTTGTTCAGCAGAGGGATTTAATTATTGTGGAGAACTGTTTCAGATAAAGATGGGAGGGAGATGAAGGGGAAATTATGTAACCTGTTAATAAAAGCCGTTACTATTTACTTGGATACCTATGCGCACTTGTGTTGATTAGAAACCATAACTAAAACCAATATTGAGGATATCGCTTATCCTAAGTGTTTCGTTTGGCTGGAGATTAGAGATGAATTGGAAATCAGCTGATTAATCGTTTTTGTCGGTCTACTATTAATCGACCAGTTATTGCTTGCAATTCTCAGGTTTCAAGCACTAATAATGTTAAAATGGAAACAACCATCAGTGTGCTCTAAGCCAGTACATACGACAACACTATATCAATACACTAGATCATTGATGGTGCGCGTTGCCGCACCCATCTATAGAAAACATTAGAAATGTTTATATTAATCTAGTTGGTATAAATACCAGACAAATTGAGTTGCGTTGTCTTAATAAAGTCTTGACATAATTAATCAAAATTCTAATCCCAGTCAAAGTTGGCATGTAGCTGCATAAATTGACACATACATATTTGTGCAAGGACAAAGACAATTAACATTGAGCATTAAGATAACATACATATATCTGTATTGATCAAGGGCAGCGAATATATACTGCACCTACTTAAGGCTGGGGGGAGCGGTTGGTTGCCACATGGTTAAAGGCTTACAACAACATGATTACCTGACAAATATATATGGGACAAGTCACATAAAACTATCAATTATTTGTTTGCGTACACAGAACTAATCAGAAGTTCCAAGTGTTTAACTGAAAATAGAAATTTAATTCATCTAAAGAGAAAGTGCATTTACCAGTGTGGTAATGGTATGCTATATGATTTAGAAACAAAGTTAAAAATGATTGTATCTTGGTAACATGGCATCCCATTAATATAAGTAGGCATAAATATGAGGCTATGACTTTCCAGGTTCAAAAGCTTATGTATTGATCAAGGGCAGCACCCCAGTGACCCCACCTTGACCTGATATACTTCACCTACTTAAGGCTAGTTATGTTACTTTGTGTAATAGAAAATAACCCCTTTTTTGTCTATCAGGCTTGAAGCTTGCATATCTTCCTGAAATGTTTTCATCAATGGACTTAACTCACTCAATATGTGTTGTTTTAGTCTTTTAGATACACACATATATTCTCTTTAATCTGCTGCCATACGGGATTTTTAGACTCTTTAGTGTATATTATAGAATTTTGAAAGAGAAAAAACATTCAGACCGTAATAAGGATTATGATTTAAAATATAAATTAAGGGATAAGATGTTCATGAGCATTCTCGAAGAACTTAACAGTTATCATCATACCTTGTTGAGCCCAAATGGCATAATCCCTGGGATGTTATTCTTCCTCAGGGAGAAAAATCTGTTCTCCCACCCTAAGGAGCAAAAACAAGGAAAGTATAATCGTTTTTAGTTGGTCATACAGGGTTGATTGTTACACTAATTTAGTAACCATATGGACAGCTATACAGGTGTTGGGACTGTTGGCCTTATGGCAGAGATATGCTTTTCAACAATTGACACAGTAGCAGCTAGATCCGCCTTCTGTGCTCGGATCACCTTTGTATGTAAAATATACAAGCTAGAACAACTGGTACACATTCACAATCACAGTTGTTTCATCATTGAAAAAATATGATACAAAATTTTGAAGTTGAATTGACCTCATAATTTATTGTGTTTGTTAACATTTGGAGCATCACTTAAAAGGGATCCAACAGTAAATATACCCAAACCAAAGTTAAGCATACGTTCTCACCAGTAGGAAGGAAGAGGCAAAAATAAGGACTGAACTGGCACATCAGTTCTTGGGATGAGAGAGAGTGAAAGTAACCATTTGTTTTATCTTTTCGTACCAAGAAAAAGGGAAACATGCATTCACTGTGAGTCCATTCTTAGCAGAAGGAAAAAAGAGAGAGAAATGGCATAGAGGTTGTAGGAAACTGAGAAGTTACAGTCTGAAGCTTTGTGTTCCTACCGGCGACAAAGAAAGAACAAAGAACATTATCAGCTAAAGGTTATGTTCTTCAGTTTACATGACATCTGCAAATAACAGCAGTCAAGGCAAACTGAAGTGTTAATCTAATGAACGCCAATCAGTTTGCCAACAAAAAACTTCATGGATGGTGGTTGGATCTAGCCACATTATGTGCCCTGCAGCCTACTCGATAAGCGCCATAAACTGAAACAAATAGATGCTCTTACACAAAAACTGCTTACAAAAATTAGCATTCAAAGTGTCAAAGGATCAGAATGATTACCTCATGGCCAAATCAACCGGAGGGTTCCGTTCATATGCATTATCTTCAGGCATTGAACAGTTCCCTTCCATCTGCACATAAGGTGGAGCTGTACATGCATTTATGCATTATTAAGAATTTAAACAAAGAATGAAATGGAAGATATATATAATACATCTGATCTAAATTTACTGTGTGTTGCATCTCAATTGGCAATGCCCGAGGATACATCATAGACGATATCAAGGCAGAACCACTGTTCCATGAGAACCATAGATGGTCGTCGGCATCAGTAGAGCAGGACATGAAGACACCGCAGAAAAAAAGTACACTGAGAAGATACAATTACATTTATTAAACATCTTTCATTGAGTTTCTACTGGAGGGATCATTGTCAGCACTTGCCTGAGATCTCATCGATGTGGCGCTCCGGCTCAGCACATGGCTTCCAAGATCGCTGCGGCATGTGAATTCTCCCATGGAGAGTTGCTCACCTTAACGCTGAAAACACCAAGCCAAGCCAATCAAACGTTAAAACTGAGTTCCTGCACAAACATTCCCCTAGATGCACACTGAGCTCAACATCACATTACCCCGGGGCACTGGAGCCGAATCCAATCTTTGTAGCACATGTAGGGCGCGTTCTAGGGTCCAATAACAACACGAATGTCAGTAAGGATGAGGGATCCAGATGAGATGCAACGAAGATCAATGGGGTCAAGACTCACGAGGTGCGACTAGACAGAAGGGGCGGACACGAGCGCGCCGAGGAGGAGGCATGCGAGGATGGCGAACTGGATCCGGTAGGAGGTCGGGGCCGAGGAGCGCGAGGAAGGCGTGGACCGGGACAGGGAGCGGGTGTGGAGCGGAGGGGACGACCGCAGCGCTCCGTCCTTGCCGCCGTCGACGCCGCCCGGTGGGGCGGTGAGGAAGGGAGAGGAAGCGGAGGCGGCATCCACGTCGCGCTTCGCGGGTGAGCCTCCTCTCTGCGGATCGATACCGGAGTGGAGTCGATGCGGTCTCGCTCCCCTGCGCTCGATCGGGATTGGATGGACCTCACGTGGTCGCTCGTACGCCTCCCAAGCCCAGCAGTGGGGCTCCTTCTAATGGGCTGGCGGCTCGCGGAAGGCCCAATGCACCAGAGGCCTTCGCTTCGGCCTCTGGAGCAGCAGCCCACAGGACAGTTGGCCCAGATTAAATAGATTACGGGACAGATCACCTTATACATGAAATCTGACGGCCAGGAATTCTCAGATCGCGAAAACGGACGGTTGAAAACTCAAATCGTTGTGAGGACTCGGTTTAGGTTCAGTTTTACTGTCCTTAATAACTAGTGAAGGGGAGGCCCTGTTGTGCGGGCGGTCAACCATGGCCTCGCGGGTGGCGTGGTTGCGGGTGGTTGACGGAGTTAGGGTGCGATGGGGGGTGTGAGCGTCGGGGTACACCACTTGCCCAGTCCTTGGACTGGCCGACGGTGGCGGCGGCCGTTGACGCCGTACCCTTCCTGAAGGCTCCGTCGCGGCGCTCCCGCTCATGTCGTCTTGCTCTGGGTGAAAACCAGATCTTCGCGGATCGAGCGGTGGCGGCTATCCTTGGTCGTACCCTTCTTGGAGGCATCGCTTTGGAGACCTGGCTTCGTTGTGTCTGATTCACCTCTCTATTGTTCTCGGTGGGGTGGTGTGTCGGTGTCCGGCACCTTTGTATCTTGCCTTGGGTGTGTGCGTTGTGTGCGTTGTTCGGTCTCTCGAATGTATTCGGTGATGGTTGCTTTATGATATAAAGCAGGGAGAAACCCTTTTTCGTTAAGGGGAGGCCCTTTTTTGGGGTTTCTAACAACAGTGGATGGCTGATTAATCTCTAGATTCCAATTATTGTTAGAGCGATAAATCGGCCCAAATGATAAATAGCAAAGATAAGGTGTAATCGCGAACCAACCTGTGGTTGGATGGTTAGAGGGACTGTGGTATCCCCAGCCCACCAGGGTTCAAATCCCGGTGCTCGCTCATAGGGGTTAGGGTGTGCGTGTGTGCGTACATAGGGATGAGTGTATGCGCGTGTATACGAGCGCTTGCGTCTGTACTGTGTTCAAAAAAAAAAGATAAGGTGTAATCTTATCGGTCACCCACCGATAAATGATAAATCCGGCGATAAATCAGTGAATCGGACAAAAAAAATTAAGATTGATTAAAAGTGAAGAGGAAGAGATCAGAAACTGCTGTAAGACGCAACAAGGGAGCGATGGAGACCGGAAGCGCTACGGTGGGATCCTTTCTGGCTCAAATCGACCAGTCAGTTACGGCTGGAACAGAAGACACGGGAGGGTTGATTTCGACGCTTGTGTACGTTTAATGTGACCTATTATGTAAGAAGGAAATACCGAGGACAAATCAAATCCTGAAGAACAGAGAATAACCCCATCACAGACACACATGAGCAAGACTTCCTACTCACATGAATGAGCTCAGTTTGCCAAAAGAATGGCTACCACTGTGTCAGGTGCGCTGGCTCAACATCCCTAGTTATGTATTGAATCAAGCAAAATAAAATTTAGATATGAATCAAAAATCGAGAATAGAATTTTTTTAAAGCTGAAGGCAATTTATTCAATCAAGCAAAATTAATCTACATATTAACGACACACAAAAATTCAGGATTAGCACTGGAACAAAAATTCAGATGAAGGCGTGTGCTCATTCAATGGGCCATGTAGGTTGGTGTGAGCAAAAGGAAAAATACTGAAGAAAAATAGGTGGACAGGACCTCGAACTGCAGAAGCGTTGTTGTAGCAGTCTGTAGGTCACGTCATTGACCCAAGGTGTGCTTCTTAATCCCTAGCTAATCCTGGTGGAACCGTGGTCGCGGCGGCTCGTCCGTCCGAGGCCAGCGGCGCGAGGAGGGACCGGAGGGGAGGCGCGTCTCGGGGATGCCTGCTTCATGCCATCAGGGGCGGCGCCACCGTAGGGGCTGGTATGGGCGGCCGCCCCGGGTAACCGTAATCTGCGTCTCATATATATCTTAATCCGTTTGTCCCAGTAGCTAATTTCTTTTGCACGAGAAGACAAACAACGTGAGACTGAGAGAAGTAACAAGAAGTTGATTAATTTTGGACGTGGACCGGCACTCAGTGAAAAACACCCTAGTTGAAGCCCAAACCAAATAGCTTAGAGCATCTACAGTCATGGTTTGCAAATCCGGGCCTTCAAACTCCCGCGTGCGCGTCCACGTGTATTGATCGGTTAGTCCTCAAATCTGTTCTTTCACATTCGAATCTCTCATATTTGAACCCCTAGATCCATACAAAATATGCAAAAGAAAAATCCTATGTACTATTCTAGTTTTCGTCATCGGAGATGTCCACGACGCCGGTGCCGGGAGCGTAGGAGGGCTCTGGCTCCTCGTCCTCCTCCTCGAGCTCATCCAGGTCGGCGAGCATCTGCGCCTCCTCTGCGGCCTGCTCCGCCTCCATCTCCTGGCGATGACGTCGTCTGGCCTCCACATCCGACTCTGAGCGGATTGAGTCGAGGATGGCTTGCAGATCCGCGTCCCCAGTGTCCCCCACGTCCTCCTCCGGCTCCGGCTCCTCCTCCTCCTCCTCCTCCAACTCCTCCTCCGGATCCACTAGATCCGGAGGTAGCCCCGCTGCGACTTACACACGACATCGATGCCGGTCACAGCGACGCGATCGGACGAGCGGGCGATGCAGCTTCAATGCCGACGCGGCGACCGAGAAGCCTACTTCGGCTCTACATTTAAACACGGTTCCGGTGCCGTCCACCACATCGCCCCACTCCTCTCCGCTCATAGCCCCACTCCGGCGCCGTCCACACCACCCTCGCTCCTCTCTCCGCGCCACATGCATGCCGGTAAGAGAGGACGAGACCAGATGAGATAGATTCTTACACACATTCATGTTTGCTGACCGGCCAGCCACCTGTCCGTCATTCACACCGGCACGTCGATCGGGAAAGCTACTCTGGCCGCTATTTTATGATTTTTAGTTGTTACATCACCTAATTATCGAGAATCTTGAACTATTTACCATTAGTTATGTTTATTTTGGAGTGCGCCTAGCTTCATATTTGAAGAGTTTTGATTAAACGGACTTGCAATTGTACGTTCAATTTTTTTGAACTCGGGTGTTTCGCCCCGGGTAAGTTCAATTCCTAGATCCGCCACTGATTAGCTACACGAGTAGCGTAAATCCCGCCAAACAAATCTCCTTCCTTAGCATTTTTATGTAGCCTCCTAGCAACAATAGCTCCCAAATTATATCGTCTATCACCCATAACCGCACTTTTAAGAATACTAAGATCAGGTACGCAAAGGTGGCTATGGTCATGTTTACCGTTAATGCATCTACCTATGAAGAGAGCAAAATAATGTATGGCAGGAAAGTTAATGCTCCCCAAGGTAGCCTGTGTGATGTTTCTAGTTTCTCCCACAGTGATGCTAGCAAGAAAGTCATTATATTCAGTTTTGTGAGGATCACTATGGCTGCCCCATTGTGGAATTTTGCATGCACGGTTAAAGTCCTCTAAATCCATGGTATAAGATTCATCATAAAGATTAAATAGAACGGAATGCGTATTACGCCTGGATGAAAATTCAAACCTCCGCACGAAGGAATCAGTGAGTTGATAATATTGATTGCATTGGTCTGAGACAAATTCTTCAAGGCCATCATTTCGTACGTACGCGTAAAATTCTTCCTTGAATCCGGCATGAACCATGAATGGATCCGACGGCCATTCACAAGGCCGCACTTGAGCTTCCCTTGGTGGTTCAAAGTCGGGCTCACGTATCGCGAGTCTCGGGGTCTTCTTGCTTGAGGAACCACCTTGGTATATTCTCCTTAACATTTTTCTTTCTCTAAAAAATTTCTGAAATTTTTAGTGACTCCAAATAAAAATGAACAAAACTCAACCAAACTTATAGCAACTACTCCCACAAGTGCCTAGAGGCTATATCATGCATCAAAACTACTTGGGACCATACAAATTTGACATGCAAGCTCAAGAACAAGGTCACCACAGCAGCAAAAATTTACAATATATAAAGCCCTAGAACAAAAACTAATTGGACCATTGGAGGAGTCACATACCAATGAACAATCCCCTCAAACAGTTTTGCAAATGGAGCTTTGAGCAAGGAGATCGAAAATGGCAGCAAGATGAGCTAGAACACGGGTTTGAGCAATGGTGGGATTTTTTCTGGAGGAAGACGAAGTGGATGGGGCTGGAATAAGTGAGGAGGCCCCACGTGGGACCCACAAGCCAGGGGGGCGTGCCCGGGGGGGTGGGCGCGCCCTGCAGGCTTGTGGCCCACTGGTGCAGCCCCCTGGTGTGTACTCACTGCCAAAAATTCTTAAATATTCCAGAAAAAATCATACTAAATTTTCAGGGGATTCTGAGGACTTTTATTTTCAGGTCATTTTTCTATTGCACGGATAAAACGGAAATAGAGAAATAATAGCTTTTTCACTTAATTGAAACTAAAGAACAGAAAATAAAAGTTGGGTACAGAAGGTTGTGCTTTCTAAATTCATCCATCTCATGCCCGTCAAAAAGAATCCATCAATAAAGTTGATCAAGTCTTATTGACAAACTTTTTTCGAATGACACGGAACCGGAGAATTTTTGAATAACACTAGGTTACCTCAATGGGGATATGCATGTCACCAACAATAAGTATATCATATTTCTTCTTGACGGTAGGGAGAGGGAATTCAAAGTCTCCAATAATAATTGTTGAAATTTTTTCAATGGAGTTGATACTATGGACTTGCGATTATTTCTTCGGAAAGTGTACCGTATGCTCATTACCATTAACATGAAAAGTGACATTACCCTTGTTGCAATCAATAACAGCCCCTGCAGTATTCAAAAAGAGTCTACCAAGAATGATCGACATACTGTCGTCCTCGGGAATATCAAGAATAACAAAGTCCGTTAAGATAGTAACGTTTGCAACCACAACAGGCACATCCTTGCAAATACCGATGGGTAAAGCAGTTGATTTATCAGCCATTTGCAAAGAGATTTCAGTAGGTGTCAACTTATTCAAATCAAGTCTACGATACAAAGAGAAAGGCATAACACTAACACCAGCTCCAAGGTCACATAAAGCAGTTTTAACATAATTCCTTTAATAGAGCATGGTATAGTAGGTACTCCGGGATCTCCTAGTTTCTTTGGTATCCCACCCTTAAAAGTATAATTAGCAAGCATGGTGGAAATCTCAGCTTCCGGTATCTTTCTTTTATTTGTCACAATATCTTTCATATACTTAGCATAAGGAGACATTTTCAGAATATCAGTCAAGCGCATACGTAAAAAGACAGGTCTAAGCATTTCAACAAAGCCTTCAAAATCCTCATCATCCTTCTTCTTGGATGGTTTAGGAGGAAAGGGCATGGGTTTCTGAACCCATGGTTCTCTTTCTCTACCATGCTTCCTAGCAACAAAGTCTCTTTTATCATATCTTTTGTTCTTAGGTTGTGGGTTATCAAGATCAACAGCATGTTCAATCTCCACATCATTATCATTACTAGGTTGAGCATCATCATGAACATCATCATCAATATTATCACTAGGCTCATGCTCATTACCAGATTGTGTCTCAGCATCAGAAATAGAAATATCATTTGGGTTCTCATGAGTATCTATCACAGGTTCACTAGCAGCATGCAAAGTCCTATCGTCATTCTTTTTCCTTTTATTAGAATGACCAGGTGCATCAGTATCAACTCTCTGAGAATCTTGCTCAATTCTCTTAGGATGGCCTTCAGGATACAAAGGTTCCTTTGTCATTCTACCACCTCTAGTCACAACGCTAACAGAATGATCATTGTTTTTACTAATCATCTCATTAAGCAAATCATTATGTGCCTTAAGTACTTGTTCTACTTGAGTAGTTACCATGGAAGCATGTTTACTAATATCATTAACAGTTCTACTCATATAATCACCTAAGCGATCAAGCATGTAAGCATTATGTTTCAGTTGTCTACTAACATAAGCATTGCAATTTTCTTGCTTAACAATAAAATTATCAAATTCATCCAAGCATTGGCTAGCAGACTTATTATAAGGAATATCACCTTCATCAAATCTATGGAGAGAATTTACCTCTACTACCTATGTCGGGTTATCAAGACCATGTATTTCTTCAATAGGTGGTAGATTCTTGACATCTTCAGCTTTAATACCCTTTTCTTTCATAGATTTCTTTGCCTCTTGCATATCTTCAGGACTGAGAAATAGAATACCTCTTTTCTTCGGAGTTGGCTTTGGAGGTGGTTCGGGAATAGTCCAATCATTATCATTGCTCAATATATTATTCAATAGTAGCTCAGCTTGTTCAATAGTTCATTCCCTGAAAACACAACCAGCACAACTATCTAGGTGGTCCCTAGAAGCATCAGTTAGTCCATTATAAAAGATATCAAGTATTTCATTTTTCTTGAGAGGATGATCAGGCAAAGCATTAAGTAATTGGAGAAGCCTCCCCCAAGCTTGTGGGAGACTCTCTTCTTTAATTTGCACAAAGTTAAATATTTCCTGCAAGGCAGCTTGTTTCTTATGGGCAGGAAAATATTTTTCAGAGAAGTAATATATCATATCCGGGGGACTACGCACACAACCAGGAGCAAGAGAATTGAACCATATCTTAGCATCGCCCTTTAATGAGAAAGGAAACAACTTAAGAATATAATAGTAATGAATTTTTTCCTCATGAGTGAATAGGGTGGCTATATCATTCAACTTAGTAAGATGTGCCACAACAGTTTCAGATTCATAACCATGGAAAGGATCAGATTCTACCAAAGTAATTAACTCAGGATCGACAGAGAATTCATAATCCTTATCAGTAACAAAGATAGGTGAAGTAGCAAACTTGGGATCATATTGCATTCTAGCATTCAAAGATTTTTCTTTCCACTTGCGTAGCAATTTCTTAAGATCATCTCTATCCTTACAAGCAAGAAAGACCCTAGCTACCTCTCCTTCCAGAACATAACCCTTAGGTATGTTAGGCAATTCATATCTAGGAGAGCTAGGTCTAGCAGGTGTATCATAGTGTTCAGTTTCAATAATTTCATCAGATTCAGAGATATCATCAGTTTCAGCATTCACTCTAGCAATTTGTTCATCAAGAAATTCACCCAGTGGCACAGTAGTATCAAGAAAAGTATCATCATAAGCATCATGCATAGCAGAGGTGGCATCATCAATTACTTGCGACATATCAGATTCAATAGCAGGTGGCGGTGTCGCAAATTTACTCATAACAGAAGGTGAATCAAGTGCAGAGCTAGATGGCAGTTCCTTACATGTACTCGTAGTTGAGGGGTAGATCTTAGTTTTAGCGTCTTTCAGATTCTTCATAGTGATCAACAGATATAAATCCCAAGTGACTCAGAGAATAGAGCTATGCTCCCCGGCAACAGCGCCAGAAAAAGGTCTTGATAACCCACAAGTATAGGGGATCGCAACAGTTTTCGAGGGTATAGTATTCAACCCAAATTTATTGATTCGACACAAGGGGAGCCAAAGAGTATTCTCGAGTATTAGCAGCTGAGTTGTCAATTCAACCACACCTGAAAGACTTAATATCTGCAGCAAAGTATTCAGTAGCAAAGTAGTATGGAAGTAACGGTAACGATGGCAAAGTGACAGTAGCAGTGTTGTAGTGATTGTAACAGTAGCAACGGAAAAGTAACTTAGCAAAGATCAATATGTGAAAAGCTCGTAGGCAATGGATCAGTGATGGATAATTATATCGGATGGCATTCATCATGCAACAGTTATAACATAGGATGACACAGAACTAGCTCCAATTCATCAATATAATGTAGGCATGTATTCCATACATAGTCATACGTGCTTATGGAAAAGAACTTGCATGACATCTTTTGTCCTACCCTCCCGTGGCAGCGGGGTCCTAATGGAAACTAAGGGATATTAAGGCCTCCTTTTAATAGAGAACCGGACCAAAGCATTAGCACTTAGTGAATACATGAACTCCTCAAACTACGGTAATCACCGGAAAGAATCCCAGTTATTGTCACCCTGGGGGATGCGGATCATAACTCGTAATAGGTGTCTACAACTTGCAAGATAGGATCAAGAACACATATATATTCATGAAAACATAATAGGTTCAGATCTGAAATCATGGCACTTTGGCCCTAGTGACAAGCATTAAGCATAGCAAAGTCATAGCAACATCAATCTCAAAACATAGTGGATACAAGGGATCAAACCCTAACAAAACTAACTCGATTACATGGTAGATCTCATCCAGCCCATCACCGTCCAGCAAGCCTACGATGGAATTACTCACGAACGGCGGAGAGCATCATGAAATTGGTGATGAAGGATGGTTGGTGATGACGACGGCGTCGATTTCCCCTCTCCGGAGCCCAAATCAGACTCCAGATCTGCCCTCCCGAGGAAGAACAGGAGGTGGCGGCGGCTCCGTATCGTAAAACGTGATGAACTCTTCTCTCTGATTTTTTTCTCCGAGAATAGGAATATATAGAAGTGAGAACGAGGTCAGAGGAGCCACGAGGGCCCCACAAGACAGGGGGGCGCGCCCTAGGGGGGCGCCCCCCTGGCTTGTGACCAGGTGGTGGCCCCTCTCCGGTTGATTCTTTTGCCAATATTTTTTATTAATTCCAAAAATATTCTCCGTAAATTTTCAGGTCAATCCGAGAACTTTTATTTCTGCACAAAAATAACACCAAGGCAATTCTGCTGAAAACAGCGTCAGTCGGGGTTAGTTCCATTCAAATCATGCAAATTAGAGTCCAAAACAAGGGCAAAAGAGTTTGGAAAAGTAGATACGTTGGAGACGTATCACGCCCCATAGAGAGGTTGTACCGGTTAACCGGTACAACCGGTGTTTGGAGCGGTTGTACCGCTCCAGAAGTGGTCCGAAGGTTGTACCGGCCATGTACCGCTCTACCACCGGACTAGTTTCTGTTATGGTGCGGTTCTTGGGCGGTTGTAGGCCGGTTGTACCACTTATTGATTTTTCCCGGTTGTACTGGTGCTCATAGCGGTTGTACCGCTCCTATGTTATTCTGCAGATAACGGGCAGATTTGTGGGGACCTATTTAAGGGGGTCTTCTTCCCCAATGGTTCCCCAACTCTTGAACTCGTGTTTGCCCGCCCCCCCATTGTTGACCTTCTTTGATCTTGCTAACTCTCAATCCCTCCAATGATTCTTGCTAGTTCTTGAGGGAAAAGGGAGAGGAGATCTAGATCCACATTTCCACCAATCACTTTCTCCTCTATGTGAGGGGAACCCCTTGGATCTAGATCTTGGAGTTCTTCGTGTTCTTCTTCGTTCTTCCTCTCATTTTCCTCCCTAGCATTAGTTGTTTTGGTGGGATTTGGGAGAGAAGGACTTGGGCACTCCATGTGCCCCTGCCATTGCATTTGGTGCATCGGTTTGAGTTCTCCACGGTGATACGTGGAAGTGAAGTTTGAGAAGCTTATTACTCTTGGGTGTTTGAGCACCCTAGAGCTTGTTCCTCTTGGGTGCCTTGGCGCCCTAGATGGTTGGTGGTGCCTCGAAGCTCAATCATTGTGGTATAAAGCTCCGAGCAAGCGTCGGGGTCTCCAATTAGGTTGTGGAGATTGCCCCGAGCAATTTGTACGGGTACCGGTGACCGCCCCCAAGGGTTGCCAAAGTGTACGGGTACCGGTGACCGCCCCCAAGGGTTGCCATTTGTACGGGTTCGGTGACCGCCCTCAAGTGTCCCTTAGTGGAATCATGGCACCTTGCATTGTGCGAGGGCGTGAGGAGATTACGGTGGCCTTAGTGGCATCTTGGGGAGCATTGTGCCTCCACACTGCTCCAAACGGAGATTAGCATCCGCAAGGGTGTGAACTTCGGGATACATCGTCGTCTCCGCGTGCCTCGGTTATCTCTTACCCGAGCCCTTTACTTATGCACTTTACTTTGTGATAGCCATAATGTTTCATGCTTTATATCTTGCTATCACTTAGTTGTTTATCTTTCTTAGCATAAGTTGTTGGTGCACATAGGTGAGCCTAGTTGTTTTAGGTTTTGTGCTTGACATATTAAACGTTAGTTTTATTCCGCATTTGTTCAAGCCTAAACCGTAATTATTTTAAAGCGCCTATTCACCCCCCCCCCCTCTAGGCGACATCCACGTCCTTTCAATTGGTATCAGAGCTAGGTCTCTCATTATTAGGTTTAACCACCTAGAGAGTAAGGATGTCGACTAGGGGATTAGGATTCTCTGACACTCTTAGTTTCGATGGCACAAATTTTGATGTTTGGATAATTCGCATGCTTAATCTATTTAGGGTCATGGACCCAAATTTGGAGCGAATTGTAGATATGGGTTTTTCTCCTCCAAAGGATTCTCAACACATATCTTTAGAGGATGAGAAAAACTCTTATCTCAATGCTCAAGCTTCTAATGTGCTTTTCGATGCTTTGAGCAATGTAGTTATATTTCAACTCATGCCGTTCCGGGATGCTCATGAGTTGTGGACAAAGCTTCAAGATAAATATGGTATGTCCAAGATTTGTAGGGATGATTGTTCTCCCTCTACCTCCGGTCGTGTTGTCTTCTCAATTTCATCTACTTCACCTACATGTGGATTTCCACAAGGTAATGATATGGTGAGTAGTGGTGATCATTGTAATGATGATAGTGGGCTATTATTGATGATACTTCATCACTATCTTATTGCAATGCTTCATCTTTGGACTTTAACACTTCGAGCACTCTAAATGTTTCACATGCTTGTGTTGATTGTACTTGCATATCATATATAAATTGCTTGACTAAATCTCATGATGATATGCTTGCCATGTCTTGTTGTCGTGATAAGAATGCATCGCTTTCCTCGGGTTGTTGTGCTAACAATTTAGACGAAACCCAACACTCCATGGAACAAGATGTGGTCTTGAATGGTGCGTCAAGGGATCCTACATCATCATCTATTATTTCTCACTTTTGCCTTATGGCTAAGGCTTCAAAGGTATCTCCTACTTTGAATCCCAATATATCTCATGATGATGATGTTGATGATAATGAGGATGAGGATAATGATGAAGAGAGTGATAATATTGCTTCCCTAAAAATTAAGGGAGAAATGGTTTTTAAAGCTCTTCATAAGAATAAAATTGCTTGTTCCAACTTCATGGAAATCATGTCTATTGCCATTGAGGGCATGAAATATATTGAGGAGTTGGAAGCTCATCTCGAGGAGCATGAGGCCACCATTGATAAAATGGAAGGTCATGAGCGTGATTACGCTAATGAGATCGCGGAGCTATCTCAAGCTCTTGAAAATGAACAAACCACCAAGGAATCTCTTGAGGAGACCTTTTCTCTAGAATTATCTAGATTAAAGGAATCCCATGATAGAGCTCTCGAGGTGGCTAATGATTTTAGAACTAAAAATGATAAGCTTGAAGTTGCACATGCTAAACTCCTTGAGGACTTTGAGCACCTCGAAAATGGCTCAAGGGTCATTAAGAGTTCGCTCATTGAACTCACCGAGTCTCATGCTCAACTTGAAGCTTCTTATGCTAAAGATCTTGCCAAGTTGCCTTCTCCTCTTGTTGTTAATTATGATGCTTGTTCTACTAACTCTATTTCTTGTGAAGCATCCATTTTGAAGGAGAATGTTGAGCTAAGGGCTCAACTTGAGTTGCTATCTAGCAATTATGGGAAATTGGAAGAAAGTCCTGAAAAGCTCTCGAGCTCTCATGGTGATCTTTTAGTATCCCATAATGTGCTAAAAATAGCTCATGAGGCTAGTAATACTAAGGTAACATCTAGTGAGCCTCATGTGGACATTAGCACCACATCTAGTAAAAATGCTTTATTACCATGTGCTAGTCTTTGTAGTTCATCGACTCATAATGTTGCTACATCTTGTGATGAATTACTTTCCTTGCCTTGTTGCTCTAACGATGAAGCTTATACTTCCTCTAGTACTTGTGTCCATACTAACCATGTAGAGGAAATCAATGAGCTCAAGGCCCAAGTCACTTCTTTGAAGAAAGACTTGGAAAAGAGTTGTGAAGGGAAGTCCACACTCAACAATATCTTGAGTGTGCAAAAATCCCCAAATGACAAAGGTGGACTTGGATTCAACTCCAATAAGAAGAAGAAGTCCAAGAGCAACAAAAAGAAGGGCCAAGAACAAGTCAAGAATTCGGCCAAGATTATTTGCTTCAAGTGCAATATAGAAGGGAACCATGTTAGATCTTGCCCATTGAAGAAGAAGCCACATAGTGAGAAGCAACAAGGGAAGCAGCCACAAGTTCAATCTAATCCTCAACCGCAAGTTGAAGCAAAGCATATTCCCAAGAAGACCCGAGTCAACGCTCCTCAAGTTGAGAAATCAATTGAGAAGAAAGTAAAGAGTAAATGTTGCTACTTATGTCGTGAGAAGGGCCACTTTGCTTCTTCATGCATGAATGGTAACTTATCCAACCCAATTATTATTGATGATATCTATTCTCTTGGGAAGGATAAGGTTGGCAATGTGTTTGCCAAGTTTGTTGGTACTCAAAGTGGTGTCAAGAAAAGAACCATTTGGGTAGCCAAGCCTATTGTGACTAACCTCTTAGGACCCAACTTGGTTGGGGACCAACAAATTCAAACTTGATCAATAGGTGTTCTTGGAGGGCATTGGAGACTTGGCTACATCATGAAGAATTAAGGGATCTTCATCATTCATATTATCTCAAGCCAAGTCATTTGGATTATCGAGTGTCTATCTTATATCCAATGTTCCTCCTTGCGGTAACTTGTACTTAAATTGTTTGCATTGTTAGTTACTTGCCCCTTTGCATGTGTGGTTTTGTACCTTGCATGTGTTTGTATATGGTGTGCCTCCGGCGTGCTTATCTTCAGTAATCAAGCATGGGTATGTTGGTTTGCACATCATGTACGTGTGCGTATTTTGTTGAGACTTTTTGCATCTTGTCTTATCTTAGTTAGCTCTTGTGAGGAGTTAATGGATTATACCATTTTGGGGGAGTGATGTGCTTTGTGCACTTCACGATCCTCCAAATGTGTGTACATGAGGAATACCACCTAGTTTTGATATTACAACATTATCTAGCTTCTATGTGGTATGTTTTCTCATGAGAAATTCAAATTCTAAATGGTCCATTAACTATCTCTTGTTGTATTTCATTTGCCACTTGTTAATGTTGTGGGTTATCACATTATGGGGGAGTAATATGCTATGTGCATATTACAAGCCTAGAAAATGTGTACATTTGAGCTATTGCCACTTAGAGTTGATATTGTAAATTATCTTGTTCCTAGGTGGCATGTTAGCTTTACAAGTGTCATTTGCTTGTGTTTTAGGTATAAAGATGATGTTGGGTCTTTTTGCAATCTACCAATGGGAATTATTTCCAAATACTTCTTGTCCTTTGACAATTGGTATTCCTTTTAAGTGGTAGAAATTGCTAATCATCTTTACATTGGTTTTTGTTTATCGCTTGTCTTCCCTGCCTCTTGTGGATCGTTTTAAGCGTGTCTAGTGTTTCTATAGATATAGGGAAAGTGATGATCCCATCTTGTGCATTTTGTATTCAAATGCAAATTCTTTATAATGCACATCTCTTGGGGGAGCTATCCTATTTTCTTTAGAACACTCTCTTTATGTGTTTATCATAAAATCTTTTATCCTCATCAAGTGTGTTGGTGGGAGGCAAGCCTTTTCTTTATGGTGCTTTGTGCCATCATGAAAATATGCCGAGGGTTTGGTTTGTTTGGAACCTAGCTCTCTTTTGGGAACTTGATACCTCTTGTTTGTTTTCCTTCAATTGGTATCTTGTTTCCTTCTATTTGGCATGTGTCAATGGATATCTCATTCCTTGATGTATCTTTTAAGTGGTATCCTTCAAGTGATTTTTTTTCTCCGTTTAGTATCTTAGTTTCACTTGGTATCTTATCAACTATGTGTTGATTTGGTTCTTGAAAGTCTTGAGCATGCATATTTACGATGTACTTTCTTTAGCATGCTTTCTTTCTTTGACCCAATATATAGGGGAAACTCCACTATGTCACAAATTGGCTAAAGTGTGCATGAAATTCAATTTCATATCTATATGCACAGAGTTATGTGGATTTTGTCTTATGTATTGTTGGTCCACTAACTCTTTGATCCCAATGAGTTTGGGTACCACTTTGTTTGTGTTGTTGTTCTAGGAACAATTGGAGATACATTGGATGCTCGGCTGACTTACAAGGAAGGTGTTGACACCATGTGCTTATTGGAGCCAAGCTAGGATGATCGATGAACCATTATCTACTACATCATTCCAATGCTATCTCGGTAACAATTATCTACTTCATGCATATATTTCTTGCATTCAACCTTTTACAGGTTGCATCATGGCATGAATTTCTTGAGTCATTCTTGTGGTACTTGTTTCCTTTCTCAAAGCATCCCAACGATGATCTCTTGTTGCTAGTTGTGATGTCTTTGATGTTCGTGTGCTGGAGTTCATTTATGTACAATAAGAAAATACTAGGCCATGTGCTATGCTTTCAAGCAAAGATCTTATTGGTATATTTATGACTTCCTTTTGGATATCTTGTTCGTTCCTTCTTGTAACTATTTCGTGTGTACATCATTCTTTGTGGATATATCATCATGATTGTCCTCTACCTGGAATCTTATACACATGAGAGAAGTTACATCTCTAGTTGATATCCTCTTTTCTTTCACGTCCACCGTTGCATTCCCTTTTTATTTCCTTGGTGGTTTCGTGAAAGAATTTTTCTTGAGTGCGGATCGTATATCCTTGCATCTTGATGCACTCTTTGGTGGTGAAGATTATTTTCCTCATGCTTGTCTTCATGAGGGTTTTGCCATTTCGATTGGTAACCCTCCTATTGACAAGGCTATTATTTGCTATCTGCACCAGGGGTTTTCACAAGCTTTGGTTTCTAATTTTCTTATTAGTAAGCTTGTGGACCCATTTGCCAGTGGTTTGTGTTTGTGGGAAGGATATGGCCTGCACTTTGTGTCTCATTTCTTCAAGACTATGTTGTTGCTTAATGCTCATCCTTATACTAGTCTTCTCAAAGTGCTTTGCCATGACTCACACACATCATTTTGGTTGAGCCTATTCTTAAATTGCCTCTTTTACATGTTGCTCAACCATATGTTTGGTGCAAGTGATATTCTTATTGTCTTATCTACTTGCTTGCACTTTTTGTGTGTTTCTATTGATTTTGGGGGAGTGATGATCCTATTTTGTGCTCTCGTATCCAAATACAAAAAATTCTTAATAGTGCACAAATCATGGGGAGCTTCCCTAAGTTCTCTAAAACACTCTATTGCCCATATCATAATATCTTTTATTCATGTGGCTCGTAGGTCCATGTGATTGTTTGTTCCAATTGGTATCTTTTCATTGCTTGCTTCTCTTTTGTATGTCTTTGTGCCATACGATCCTTTTTGCAATCTTTGGATCCTCAATATAGTTTGTTTTCCTCCAACTACTTATAATTGGATATGTGTATTTCATTGCACTCATATTTTGAGAAATACACACTTTTTGGAGGAGCACCTATTATATTGGCTTTCTAAGCTTTTCGTCCATTTTGGCAATCAATGCCAATGGGGGAGAAGTTTAGAGAGTTTAGTTTGGAAAGTTTAGAGAGTTTTGCTGCTTAAGCATTTGCATCTCATACCCATGCATTATTGCTTTGCATGTGTGTGCTTGGTTGTGCTTATTTCCTTATATAAACTCTCTTGAAAGTGGTTGTCATCAATTACCAAAATGGGGGAGATTGTAAGAGCACATTTATCCATGTGTGGTTTTGGTAATTGATGATAATCCCTATGGACTAATGGTTGCCTTGAGTTGTATTCGAAGGATTTGTCCGTAGGTACTTCTTGAAGTCCATCTGTTGGTTTCAAGGAGTTTATATGGTGACCAAGGTGGTATTCAAGGTTTTATCCAAAGATTGGTCATGTGAGAGTTGAGCTTATTGCAAGCATGTCTTGAAGAACAAGATTGTGTGAGCACTCATGTTTACCTTCAAGACATCATCTTTATGAAGAGAGAAGATAAGATACAAGGTTGATCAAGACTAAGTCAAAGAGTGAATCAAACTGATCAACACACAAAGTGTACAAGATGTACCAAGAGGGATCAGGTGATCTCATGGTACGGTAAGTATTGTCCATTACGCTTTGTGTACTAACCCATGGTCTACGTGAGAGTTCTATGTGGGTTTAGGTATGTTTCCATGGGCTTGCGTCAAGTGGAAGATCTCATACAACCCATGGAGGATGACATCAAGTGGTGATCGTCATCAAGATTGCGGTGTGCAACTTCAAGTGGAGCATCACGAAGAGATCATGCTTGTAGCTTGCCGTCCATTGTGGTGACAATGGACTTGTGAAGATGTGACGAAGAGTGGCTCACCCATAGTGGAGTATGGGGGAGCAATCAACTAGTCTTCATGGAGCCAACACAATCAAGAAAGGTGGTCCATCTTGAGGAAGTCAAGATCATCATCATCTAGCTCAAGTGGACTATGTGCAAGGTATAGGTTTGCCCTTGATAGGTTTTCTATTTTACCGGTCTCATGGTGGTAGTTGGGAGACCGAGTTATAGGATCGATTGCCGTACTATCAAGGGGGGCTCTCAAGTGAGTAGCTTGATCGTATCGTTCGTTAAGAGCTCAAACCATTTGCATCGTTGCATCATCATATTTCTTGGTCCTTATTTGGTTTTCCTCTATGTGAGTTTTTGAGCTTATGGTCTTCATCGTGATAAGTTCAAGCTCATCGAAAACAGATTTCGTATGCATCATATTGTGTTTTCGGTGTTGGAGATTTTGCCGGATATTTATTGGGAAGGTCATCTTCCTTATCCTAGTGGCATTTATTCTCCATTGCTTGTTCTTAATTTAACTAGTCATTGTTGGATAGCTCTTGTTATCCTTTATCCAACAAGCTTGAGTTTGCTCAAATCGGAGCTCGTATGCGAAAGTTATGGCTGTTTTAGTCTTACCTATTTTACATAGAGAGGTTATACCGCCCCATAGAGAGGTTGTACCGGTTGACCGGTACAACCGGTGTTTGGAGCGGTTGTACCGCTCCAGAATTGGTCAGTTGTACCGGCCATGTACCGCTCTACCACCGGACTAGTTTCTGTTGTGGTGCGGTTCTTGGGCGGTTGTAGGCCGGTTGTACCGCTTATTGCTTTTTACCGGTTGTACCGGTGCTCATAGCGGTTGTACCGCTCCTATGTTATTCTGCACATAACGGGCAGATTCGTGGGGACCTATTTAAGGGGGTCTTCTTCCCCAATGGTTCCCCAACTCTTGAGCTCGTGGTTGCCCCCCATTGTTGACCTTCTTTGAGCTTGCTAACTCTCAATCCCTCCAATGATTCTTGCTAGTTCTTAAGGGAAAAGGGAGAGGAGATCTAGATCCACATTTCCACCAATCACTTTCTCCTCTATGTGAGGGGAACCCCTTGGATCTAGATCTTGGAGTTCTTCGTGTTCTTCTTCGTTCTTCCTCTCATTTTCCTCCCTAGCATTAGTTGCTTTGGTTGGATTTGGGAGGGAAGGACTTGAGTGCCCTTGCCATTGCATTTGGTGCATCGGTTTGAGTTCTCCACGGTGATACATGGAAGTGAAGTTTGAGAAGCTTATTACTCTTGGGTGTTTAAGCACCCTAGAGCTTGTTCCTGTTGGGGAACGTAGTAATAATTCAAAAAAAATCCTACGTGTCACCAAGATAAATCTAGGAGATGCTAGCAACGAGAGAGAGGGAGTGCATCTTCATACCCTTGAAGATCGCTAAGCGGAAGCGTTGCAAAGAACGCGGTTGATGGAGTCGTACTCGCGGCGATTCAAATCGCGGAAGATCCGATCCAAGCGCCGAACGGACGGCGCCTCCGCGTTCAACACACGTACAGCCCGGGGACGTCTCCTCCTTCTTGATCAAGCAAGGGGGGAGGAGAAGTTGAGGGAGAGCTCCGGCAGCACGACGGCATGGTGGCGGTGGAGCTCGTGGTTCTCCGGCAGAGCTTCGCTAAGCACTACGGAAGAGGAGGAGGTGTAGGAGGGGGAGGGCTGCGCCAGGGGCAAGGGATGCAGCTCCCATGCGCCTCCCCACTATATATAGGGGTGGAGGGGGCTGGTTTCTTTCCCTCCAAGTCCATTGGGGCGTTGGCAAAGGTGGGAGGAAAGAAATCCCATCCTTTCCCTTCCCCACCGATTGTTATCCCCCCTTTTTAGGGATCTTGATCTTATCCCTTCGGGATATGATCTTATTCCTTCTAAGGGGGGATCTTGGTGCGCCTTGACTAGGGGTGTGGGGCCTTGCCCCCACTACCCACGTTCATGTGGGTCCCCCCATGCAGGTGGGCTCCACTCCGGAACCTCCTAGAACCTTCCCGGTACAATACCGAAAAATCCCGAACATTTTCCGGTGGCCAAAATAGGACTTCCCATATATAAATCTTTACCTCCGGACCATTTCGGAACTCCGCGTGACGTCCGGAACCTCATCCGGGACTCCGAACAACTTTCGGTAACCACATACAATTCCCATTCAAACTCTAGAGTCACCGAACCTTAAGTGTGTAGACCCTACGGGTTCGGGAACCATGCAGACATGACCGAGACACCTCTCCGGCCAATAACCAATAGCGGGATCTGGATACCCATATTGGCTCCCACATGTTCCACGATGATCTCATCGGATGAACCACGATGTCGGGGATTCAATTAATCCCGTATACAATTCCCTTTGTCCATCGGTATGTTACTTGCCCGAGATTCGATCGTCGGTATCCCTATACCTTGTTCAATCTCGTTACCGGCAAGTCTCTTTACTCGTTCCGTAACACATGATCCCGTGACTAACTCCTTAGTCACATTGAGCTCATTATGATGATGTATTACCGAGGGGCCCAGAGATACCTCTCCGTCACACGGAGTGACAAATCCCAGTCTCGATTCGTGCCAACCCAACAGACACTTTCGAAGATACCTGTAGTGCACCTTTATAGTCACCCAGTTACGTTGTGACGTTTGATACACCCAAAGCATTCCTACGGTATCCGGGAGTTGCACAATCTCATGGTCTAAGGAAATGATACTTGACATTAGAAAAGCTCTAGCAGACGAACTACACGATCTTGTGCTATGCTTAGGATTGGGTCTTGTCCATCACATCATTCTCCTAATGATGTGATCCCGTTATCAACGACATCCAAAGTCCATGGTCAGGAAACCATGACCATCTATTGATCAACGAGCTAGTCAACTAGAGGCTCACTAGGGACATGGTGTGGTCTATGTATTCACACATGTATTACGGTTTCCGGTTAATACAATTATAGCATGAACAATAGACAATTATCATGGACAAGGAAATATAATAATAACCATTTTATTATTGCCTCTAGGGCATATTTCCAACAGTCTCCCACTTGCACTAGAGTCAATAATCTAGTTACATTGTGATGAATCGAACACCCATAGAGTTCTGGTGCTGATCATGTTTCGCTCGTGAAAGAGGTTTAGTCAACGGATCTGCGACATTCAGATCCGTATGTACTTTACAAATATCTATATCTCCATCCTGAATGTAACCACGAATGGAGTTGAAGCGGCGCTTGATGTGCTTGCTCTTCTTGTGAAACCTGGGCTCCTTGGCAATGGCAATAGCTCCAGTGTTGTCACAGAAGAGAGTCATCGGGCCCGACGCATTGGGAATCACTCCTAGGTCGGTGATGAACTCCTTCATCCAGACTCCTTCCTGCGCTGCTTCCGAAGTAGCTATGTACTCCGCTTCACATGTAGATGCCGCCACGACGCTTTGCTTGCAACTGCACCAGCTGACTGTCCCACCATTCAAAATATACACATATCCGGTTTGTGACTTGGAGTCATCCGGATCTGTGTCGAAGCTAGCATCGACGTAACCCTTTACGACGAGCTCTTCGGCACCTCCATAAACGAGAAACATATCCTTAGTCCTTTTCAGGTACTTAAGGATATTCTTGACCGCTGTCCAGTGTTCCATTCCGGGATCACTTTGGTACCTCCCTACCAAACTTATAGCAAGGTTCACATCAGGTCTGGTACATAGCATGGCATACATAATAGAGCCTATGGCTGAGGCATAGGGGATGACACTCATCTTTTCTCTATCTTCTGCCGAGGTCGGGCATTGAGCTGTGCTCAATCTCACACCTTGCAATACAGGCAAGAACCCCTTCTTGGACTGCTCCATATTGAACTTCTTCAATATCTTGTCAAGGTATGTGCTTTGTGAAAGACCAATGAGGCGTCTCGATCTATCTCTATAGATCTTGATGCCTAATATGTAATCAGCTTCTCCAAGGTCCTTCATTGAAAAACACTTATTCAAGTAGGCCTTTATGCTTTCCAAAAGTTCTATATCATTTCCCATCAACAATATGTCATCCACATATAAAATGAGAAATGCTACAGAGCTCCCACTCACTTACTTGTAAATACAGGCTTCGCCGTAAGTCTGTATAAACCCAAACGCTTTGATCACTTCATCAAAGCGAATGTTCCAACTCCGACATACTTGCACCAGCCCATAGATGGAGCGCTGGAGCTTGCATACCTTGTCAGCATTCTTAGGATCGACAAAACCTTCCGGCTGTATCATATACAATTCTTCCTTAAGGAAACCGTTAAGGAATGCCGTTTTGACGTCCATTTGCCAGATCTCATAATCATAAAATGCGGCAACTGCTAACATGATTCGGACGGACTTCAGCATCGCTACGGGTGAGAAAGTCTCATCGTAGTCAACTCCTTGAACTTGTCGATAACCCTTAGCGACAAGTCGAGCCTTATAGACGGTCACATTACCATCCACGTCAGTCTTCTTCTTAAAGATCCATTTATTTTCTATGGCTTGCCGATCATCGGGCAAGTCCACCAAAGTCCATACTTTGT
The DNA here is from genome assembly GCA_039707655.1 of Elymus sibiricus. Lineage (NCBI taxonomy): Eukaryota > Viridiplantae > Streptophyta > Magnoliopsida > Poales > Poaceae > Elymus > Elymus sibiricus. The sequence continues at coordinate 444,135,727 of CM077671.1, forward strand.
TCTCATACATGGATCCTATCTCGGATTTCATGGCTTCAAGCCATTTGTTGGAATCCGGGCCCGCCATGGCTTCTTCATAGTTCGAAGGTTCACCGTTGTCTAACAACATGATTTCCAGGACAGGGTTGCCGTACCACTCTGGTGCGGAACGTGTCCTCGTGGACCTACGAAGTTCAGTAGTAACTTGATTCGAAGTTTCATGATCATCATCATTAACTTCCTCTCTAGTCGGTGCAGGCACCACAGAAACATTTTCCTGCGCTGCGCTACTCTCCGGTTCGAGAGGGGGTACAATTACCTCATCAAGTTCTACTTTCCTCCCACTTACTTCTTTCGAGAGAAACTCTTTCTCTAGAAAGGATCCATTCTTGGCAACAAAGATCTTGCCTTCGGATCTGAGGTAGAAGGTATACCCAATAGTTTCCTTAGGGTATCCTATGAAGACGCACTTTTCCGATTTGGGTTCTAGCTTTTCAGGTTGAAGTTTCTTGACATAAGCATCGCATCCCCAAACTTTCAGAAATGACAGCTTAGGTTTCTTCCCAAACCATAATTCATACGGTGTCGTCTCAACGGATTTAGACGCTGCCCTATTTAAAGTGAATGCGGCAGTCTCTAATGCATATCCCCAAAATGATAGCGGTAAATCAGTAAGAGACATCATAGATTGCACCATATCCAATAGAGTGCGATTACGACGTTCGGACACACCATTACGCTGAGGTGTGCCAGGCGGCGTGAGTTGTGAAACAATTCCACATTTCCTTAAGTGCGTGCCAAACTCGTGACTCAAATATTCTCCTCCACGATCAGATCGTAAGAACTTTATTTTCTTGTCACGTTGATTCTCTACCTCACTCTGAAATTCCTTGAACTTTTCAAAGGTCTCAGACTTGTGTTTCATTAAGTAGACATACCCATATCTGCTTAAGTCATCAGTGAGGGTGAGAACATAACGATAGCCACCGCGAGCCTCAACGCTCATTGGACCGCATACATCGGTATGTATTATTTCCAACAAGTTGGTTGCTCGCTCCATTGTTCCGGAGAACGGAGTCTTAGTCATCTTACTCATGAGGCATGGTTCGCACGTGTCAAATGATTCATAATCAAGAGACTCCAAAAGTCCATCTGCATGGAGTTTCTTCATGCGTTTGACACCAATATGACCAAGGCGGCAGTGCCACAAGTATGTGGGACTATCATTATCAACCTTACATCGTTTGGTATTCACACTATGAATATGTGTAACATCACGTTCGAGATTCAATAAAAATAAACCATTGACCAGCGGGGCATGACCATAAAACATATCTCTCATATAAATAGAACAACCATTATTCTCGGATTTAAATGAGTAGCCATCTCGCATCAAACGAGATCCAGATACAATGTTCATGCTCAAAGCTGGTACTAAATAACAATTATTGAGGTTTAAAACTAATCCCGAAGGTAGATGTAGAGGTAGCGTGCCGACGGCGATCATATCGACCTTGGAACCATTCCCTACGCGCATCGTCACCTCGTCCTTCGCCAGTCTCCGCTTATTCCGCAGCTCCTGTTTTGAGTTACAGATGTGAGCAACCGCACCGGTATCAAATACCCAGGAGCTACTACGAGCACTGGTAAGGTACACATCAATAACATGTATATCATATATACCTTTAACGTTGCCGGCCTTCTTATCCGCTAAGTACTTGGGGCAGTTCCGCTTCCAGTGACCGGTTCCATTGCAATAAAAGCACTCAGTCTCAGGCTTGGGTCCATTCTTGGGCTTCTTCCCGGCAACTGATTTACCGAGCGCGGCAACTGCTTTGCCGTCCTTCTTGAAGTTCTTCTTACCCTTGCCTTTCTTGAAACTGGTGGTCTTATTCACCATCAACACTTGATTTTCCTTTTTGATCTCCACCTCCGCTGATTTCAGCATCGAATATAACTCAGGAATGGACTTCTCCATCCCTTGCATATTCAAGTTCATCACAAAGCTCTTGTAGCTAGGTGGAAGCGATTGGAGGATTCTGTCAATAACCGAGTCATCCGGAAGATTAACTCCCAGCTGAGACAAGCGGTTGTGCAACCCAGACATTTTGAGTATGTGCTTGCTGACAGAACTATTTTCCTCCATCTTACAACTGAAGAACTTGTCGGAGACTTCATATCTCTCGACCCGGGCATGAGCTTGGAAAACCATTCTCAGCTCTTGGAACATCTCATATGCTCCGTGTTGCTCAAAACACTTTTGAAGCCCCGGTTCTAAGCTGTAAAGCATGCCGCACTGAACCAGGGAGTAATCATCACTACGCGACTGCCAGGCGTTCATAACGTCTTGAGTTGCTGGGAAAATGGGTGCGTCACCTAGAGGTGCATCAAGGACATATGCTTTCTTGGAAGCTATGAGGATGATCCTCAAGTTACGGACCCAGTCCGTATAGTTGCTTCCATCGTCTTTCAGCTTGGTTTTCTCTAGGAACGCGTTGAAGTTGAGGGCAACATTAGCGTGGGCCATTGGATCTACAAGATAGATTGTAAAGACAATTTTAGACTAAGTTCTTGATAATTAAGTTCATCTAATCAAATTATTTAATGAACTCCCACTCAGATAGACATCCCTCTAGTCATCTAAGTGATACATGATCCATATCGACTAGGCCGTGTCTGGTCATCACGTGAGACGGACTAGTCATCAATGGTGAACATCTCCATGTTGATCGCATCTACTATACGACTCATGTTCGACCTTTTGGTCTCTCGTGTTCCGAGGCCATGTCTGTACATGCTAGGCTCGTCAAGTCAACCTAAGTGTTTCGCGTGTGTAAATCTGGCTTACACCCGTTGTATGCGAACGTTAGAATCTATCACACCCGATCATCACGTGGTGCTTCGAAACAACGATCCTTCGCAACGGTGCACACTTAGGGGGAACACACTTCTTGAAATTTTAGTGAGGGATCATCTTATTTATGCTACCGTCGTTCTAAGCAAATAAGATGTAAAAACATGATAAACATCACATGCAAATCATAAAGTGACATGATATGGCCAATATCATCTTGCGCCTTTGATCTCCATCTTCGGGGCGCGGCATGATCACCATCGTCACCGGCACGACACCATGATCTCCATCATCATGATATCCATCATCGTGTCTTCATGAAGTTGTCTCGCCAACTATTACTTCTACTACTATGGCTAATGGTTAGCAATAAAGTAAAGTAATTACATGGCGTTTTTGATTGACACGCAGGTCATACAATAAATTAAGACAACTCCTATGGCTCCTGCCGGTTGTCATACCCATCGACATGCAAGTCGTGATTCCTATTACAAGAACATGATCAATCTCATACATCACATATATTTCATCACATCCTTTTGGCCATATCACATCACATAGCATACCTTGCAAAAACAAGTTAGACGTCCTCTAATTGTTGTTGCAAGTTTTACGTGGCTCCTATGGGTTTCTAGTAAGAACGTTTCTTACCTACGCAAAAGCCACAACGGTGATATGCCAATTGCTATTTACCCTTCATAAGGACCCTCTTCATCGAATCCAATCCGGCTAAAGTGGGAGAGACAGACACCCGCTAGCCACCTTATGCAACAAGTGCATGTCAGGCGGTGGAACCAGTCTCACGTAAGCGTACGTGTAAAGTCGGTCCGGGCCGCTTCATCCCACAATGCCGCCGAATCAAGATAGGGCTAGTAACGGCAAGCAAATTGACCAAATCATCGCCCACAACTACTTGTGTTCTACTCGTGCATAGAATCTACGCATAGACCTAGCTCATGATGTCACTGTTGGGGAACGTAGTAATAATTCAAAAAAATTCCTACGTGTCACCAAGATCAATCTAGGAGATGCTAGCAACGAGAGAGAGGGAGTGCATCTTCATACCCTTGAAGATCGCTAAGCGGAAGCGTTGCAAAGAACGCGGTTGATGGAGTCGTACTCGCGGCGATTCAAATCGCGGAAGATCCGATCCAACCGCCGAACGGACGGCGCCTCCGCGTTCAACACACGTACAGCCCGGGGACGTCTCCTCCTTCTTGATCTAGCAAGGGGGGAGGATAAGTTGAGGGAGAGCTCCGGCAGCACGACGGCGTGGTGGCGGTGGAGCTCGTGGTTCTCCGGCAGAGCTTCGCTAAGCACTACGGAGGAGGAGGAGGTGTAGGAGGGGGGAGGGCTGCGCCAGGGGCAAGGGATGCAGCTCCCATGCACCTCCCCACTATATATAGGGGTGGAGGGGGCTGGTTTCTTGCTCTCCAAGTCCATTGGGGCGTTGGCAAAGGTGGGAGGAAAGAAATCCCATCCTTTCCCTTCCCCACCGATTGTTATCCCCCCTTTTTAGGGATCTTGATCTTATCCCTTCGGGATATGATCTTATTCCTTCTAAGGGGGGATCTTGGTGCGCCTTGACCAGGGGTGTGGGGCCTTGCCCCCACTACCCACGTTCATGTGGGTCCCCCCATGCAGGTGGGCCCCACTCCGGAACCTTCTAGAACCTTCCCGGTACAATACCGAAAAATCCCGAACATTTTCCGGTGGCCAAAATAGGACTTCCCATATATAAATCTTTACCTCCGGACCATTCCGGAACTCCTCGTGACGTCCGAAATCTCATCCGGGACTCCGAACAACTTTCGGTAACCACATACAATTCCCATTACAACTCTAGCGTCACCGAACCTTAAGTGTGTAGACCCTACGGGTTCGGAAACCATGCAGACATGACCGAGACACCTCTCCGGCCAATAACCAATAGCGGGATCTGGATACCCATATTGGCTCCCACATGTTCCATGATGATCTCATCGGATGAACCGTGATGTCGGGGATTCAATTAATCCCGTATACAATTCCCTTTTTTCCATCGGTATGTTACTTGCCCGAGATTCGATCGTCGGTATCCCTATACCTTGTTCAATCTCGTTACCGGCAAGTCTCTTTACTCGTTCCGTAACACATGATCCCGTGACTAACTCCTTAGTCACATTGAGCTCATTATGATGATGTATTACCGAGTGGGCTCAGAGATACCTCTCCGTCACACGGAGTGACAAATCCCAGTCTCGATTCGTGCCAACCCAACAGACACTTTCGGAGATACCTGTAGTGCACCTTTATAGTCACCCAGTTACGTTGTGACGTTTGATACACCCAAAGCATTCCTACGGTATCCGGGAGTTGCACAATCTCATGGTCTAAGGAAATGATACTTGACATTAGAAAAGCTCTAGCAGACGAACTACACGATCTTGTGCTATGCTTAGGATTGGGTCTTGTCCATCACATCATTCTCCTAATGATGTGATCCCGTTATCAACGACATCCAATGTCCATGGTCAGGAAACCATGACCATCTATTGATCAACGAGCTAGTCAACTAGAGGCTCACTAGGGACATGGTGTGGTCTATGTATTCACACATGTATTACGGTTTCCGGTTAATACAATTATAGCATGAACAATAGACAATTATCATGGACAAGGAAATATAATAATAACCATTTTATTATTGCCTCTAGGGCATATTTCCAACAGTTCCTCTTGGGTGCCTTGGCGCCCTAGACGGTTGGTGGTGCTTCGGAGCTCAATCATTGTGGTGTAAAGCTCCGGGCAAGCGTCGGGGTCTCCAATTAGGTTGTGGAGATTGCCCCGAGCAATTTGTACGGGTACCGGTGACCGCCCCCAAGGGTTGCCAAAGTGTACGGGTACTGGTCACCGCCCCCAAGGGTTGCCATTTGTACGGGTTCGGTGACCGCCCTCAAGGGTCCCTTAGTGGAATCACGGCATCTTGCATTGTGCGAGGGCGTGAGGAGATTACGGTGGCCTTAGTGGCATCTTGGGGAGCATTGTGCCTCCATACTGCTCCGAACGGAGATTAGCATCCGCAAGGGTGTGAACTTCGGGATACATCGTCGTCTCCGCGTGCCTCGGTTATCTCTTACCCGAGCCCTTTACTTATGCACTTTACTTTGTGATAGCCATATTGTTTCATGCTTTATATCTTGCTATCACTTAGTTGTTTATCTTGCTTAGCATAAGTTGTTGGTGCACATAGGTGAGCCTAGTTGTTTTAGATTTTGTGCTTGACATATTAAACGTTAGTTTTATTCCGCATTTGTTCAAGCCTAAACCGTAATTATTTTAAAGCGCCTATTCACCCCCCCCCCCCTCTAGGCGACATCCATGTCCTTTCACTTACCATACCATGGAATCACTTGATCCCTCTCGGTGTATCTTGTACGCTTTGTGTGTTGATCAACTTGGTTCACTCTTTGACTTAGTCTTGATCAACCTTGTATCTTATCTTCTCTCTTCAAAAAGATGATGTCTTGAAGGTAAACATGAATGCTCACTCAATCTTCTTCTTCAAGACATGCTTGCAATAGGCTCAACTCTCACATGACCAATCTTTGGATAAAACCTTGAATACCACCTTGGTCACCATATAAACTCCTTGAAACCAACAGATGGACTTCAAGAAGTACCTACGGACAAATTCTTCGAATATAACTCAAGGCAACCATTAGTCCATAGGGATTGTCATCCATTACCAAAACCACACATGGATAAATGTTCTCTTACAAAGTAGTCTTACTCAGTCAAATAGGTAGGTATAGTTGATGTTTATGGGAATGACTTAGTTTATGGACGTTGGATCGCAAGCATAATTCACGATTATTATTTGGTGATTGGCTAGCAAAGGCTCTAAAAGTAAGCATGTTTATTGGAGGATCCATCATGAATAAATTAAAAAGATACACAATCTTGCAATTTATCAATTTGTCTTCATGTCTAGCCAAAGAAAGTTTTATAAGTTTTCAAATTTGAATGCGAGTTCACAATCATGAAAGATGTTTGAGATAGTATATTTGCATGTGATTGTTTATCTTCTTTTGTACTAAGCTTCATGAATTGATTAAATTACTAATGGTCGTTTGTTTAACTCTAGTAGCTTTTACTTATGAAACCTCCAAGATAGTAAAGTCGTTAACCCACCAAATAGTCTTGTAAGAACTTAATTGCATAAAAACGAGCTAGGAGCTATATTGTGTAGGTGGTGTTTGCAAAAAAAACATGTAAACATTAATCCTAGTGTAAGCGATCCAAGGTACGCCAACGTGGCAGCCATGAGGACAGTTTCACCCCTCATGTATTTTTTTTCTAACATGTGCAACCACTTAATGGACTGATGACGCATTTCACTCTTCCTATTAAATGCAGTACAATTAATGTCAAGTGCAACAAATCAAACCACCAACATAGTAAAATTTACTAAGAATACTAACCATTCAAAAGTTCTACTAAAATCATTTAAATGAAAGAGGCCCTAAAAGGGGACACGCGATATACCATATTCAAGATACCAAGGTGGGTAAAAGCACTATTTCCTACCTTGCTTTTTTTTCTATACGTGGATATGATACAAAGAATCGATTACAATATTGGAGGGTGTTCGACGAGTTAGGGAAACTCGATGATATATATCTAGACACGTGATTAACAAGTCCTCAATCTAAATTATTTGGAACAATATTTATAATGTTTATAGCCAAAGTTTAAAAAGATTGATTTAAGACATCCCAAATGACAACACCAAAGTTCCAGTACATTAACATTGCACCACATCAGTGTATCATGAAGTACATTGGTTCATTCTTTGCACTGAGGATTTTGTGGTTTACATTAACGATCCTCACTTTCTTATTTGTTGGTTGTCATGTTGTTACATTCACTAGTTATGATTTTATAATTAGCCAAATTAGATTGTCAAATCTAGTGTTCATAAAAAGGAGCCGGTGAGCGGCATACAAGGACATGAACTGGCTTCATACTTTCGTACATTGCGATTAAGGCTACGTGCCACGTCAGATCTTACAAAAATAGATTGTGATATCTTCTTAGAATACTCTTTTAAGGGATCGTCTTAAAATAATTATTTTAGCCATATCTAGAAAAAAGTTAAGTTTTACTATATTGTGGCAAGAAGGCAATTTGTACTTCTCCTTGGAACAAGAGAAAAGTCAATTTGTTCTTTAAATTGGAATGGTGTGCGTGGCCCTTTTTGTTAGGCAAATGAGTGTCCTATTTAATTTTCTTGTCAACTCCATGGGAAGATTGATTCGGATATGAGCATTGTCATGGTTCCTGAAATCTTATTTGAAACGTGGCAGAACTTAATCAACCGAAAGTTGTTTTAGCTCTTCTTTTGTCCGTATTGGTATGCTGCAAGATCATTATCATATCGATGACGTTGTGCAAGGTATTTGGAGATGAAAAAAGAACTCGGAGGCTAGAGAATGCGTGCAAGTATTGCTGGGGTGATGCATAGTGGTATGACACGGCGAAGTGGTAGATCGATGATGCAACCGTGGGTGAGCAGAAAGAGGCACGACAGATGCGAAGTGAGCGTCGACGACGACACGAAGCATGCATGAGATTTACTGGAATAGTAAAAGGTGTGTGCATGACGATGGAGCAAAAAAAACGGGAGCCAGGGTGAAAATTTGCCAAGGTAGTGGGATACAGAGTGTGTGTACATTATGACAAAGCCATACAGGATGGGATGATGTCGGTGGACCAAAGAGAGCTAATTGGCAAAAGAAGAAGAAGAATGATAAAAGACATCATGAATTATATTTGTACGGGCTTGTATCCGAAGAAGAAAATGCAGAACATAGAGAAAAAGTGCGAGAGGTGTAAAATGAGAGAAAGACACGTTGATTAGTGGTTTTTATGCTGTTTTCTTCATTGGCAATGTGCAAATACCATACTCATCAACATAATAGTAGAATCAAATAAAAAACACATAATAGTAGAACCATATATTCAGCCATAAACACTGCTTGTACAATAATAACACAACTCATTACCTGAATCGTAACAATACATATCCATAGCCGGTCTAAACTATATATGGCGTGAATCCGGCCGGCTAGTTAAATACATATCACATCTGATCACACCATGGTGATCGCAGCTTAATCATTTTATTTATACGCTGCTACGTCCTTGCATGCACAGCCACGTACGTACATACATATCGCAAAGGTACGCAGCCTAGTACGGGCGGACCCCGGCGAAGTTGCCTGGCGGGTTGTAGCTGCAGATGATGAACACACCGTCGCCGCTGTCGCAGACGACGCGGGCGCAACCTATGGCCGTCGAGTCGCGCCACACCACCTGCGTGTAGTGCCCGCACTCACCCCCCGAGCAGCTGTTGCTGTCGTGGTCGTAGAACTGCTTCTCCGACACCCAAGAATTCACGGCGTCCGTCGCGGTCCACTCGGTCCCGCCGCCTCCGAAGAGGTTCTCCCCATACTGCCGCCGGTCATCCGGAGTATGGATCAGCTGGCAGTCGGCGCGACGCTCGTTCGCATACTCCCGCGCATAGGCCGCCACCGTCTCGTCCCATTTCACCTCCCCGACGCCCACATCGGCACGCGCCGCGTTGTGGGCGTCCAAGAAGTCCTGCTCCGAATCCTGGGCCGTGATCGCCATGGCGGACGCTAGAGCCAAGAGCACTAGCGCTGCTAGCTTTGGTGAGCACTCCATCGCTGACTAGGCCTTACACAAAGCCAAGGGGAAGATGTATCTGTGACGGTGAGATAGACTGGCACCATGCCTTGTGTATTTATACTGCCTGCACAAGATTCGATGGCTTATCTAAGTTTGGAAACTTTAATAAAAAAAAAGTGTCTTGCCAAATTATAGTTGGCTGGTCGTCGATTTCTAATACATGTGCCCGTTAGAACAAGTCAAGCCAATGCAAAAAACTGCATTTTATTTGCAGCTATCCAGCTTGCAGAGTTAGTCAGACGTCATGGCACGTGTAACGTGTTATTTCTCCTCAGATCACTTTTGCCGATGTGGAAAGTTGCTTCGTCATTTGATCTCGTGGTACGTACTTGTGTCATCTTCACTGTAGCAGGAATGGTTGTTTAGTTAATCGGTAGCTGGTTCTAACCTTGCTTGTTTGTAAGTCGTTGTAATACGTGTTGCCACGTGCTCAGTTGGCACGTAAGGTTTATCCATTGTGAGCAGCTTAAATATTTCTTTTATTTTGCTTTGGCATCATGCATTGGACATTATTACATCAATGTACGTGCTCTGTCTAAGCGTTATTAGGCATGTAGATCTATGTCTATACATCTTATCGCTTAATATGTAGGCTGCTTCGTTCAAGTCTTTCATCGAAAAACTTTATATACAAGACAAGTTGGACATGGTACAAACATTTTTATCCCTAACTTGAACATAATATATACTTCTACCATTTTCCCTTAGTCGTAGTGAGAGTGAAGCAAACAATTGCACCCGAATTTAAAGTCGTGTGCATGGTATTTGGAGATAAAAAGAACTCAGTGGCTAGACAGTGCGTAAGTACTTTTGGAGTGACAGATCGATGATGTAACCGCGGGTGAGCAGATGAGGCACGAGACAGGTGAAGAGAGCGTCCAAGACAACGTGAAAAGTGAATGAGATTTGTTGCAGTGGTGGAAGGTGTGCACATGACGATCAAGCTATAAAAATGGGGGCCAAGGTAGTGAGATAGGTGTATGTACATTATGACAGGCCGATACAGAATGGGACGATGTAGAGAGAACTGGCGGGCAGAAGAAGAGGAAGATAATGGCAGCATGAATTATGGCAAAGAGAGCACCATGTGGTTCTGCGGTCTAATCACCCTGGTTTAATTTCTAGAATTGGCAGATGATGCACATGGGTTTTTTCACCATTTATTAAGGATTAAGTTTGGTGTGTGGTGCACCAGTCATGGTACTCATTAAAAAAAAATCTTTAAGGGCCATCCTTATCTTGATACTCATACAAAAAGGTTGTGTGCATCCCTAATTAGTGCACGGGCTGGAAAGTGAAATTCTCTTCAATTTTAGATTCTTTGGCAAGGTTGGAATTCGCGCAATGCAAAAAGAAAAATAGGATCGCCCCCATGTTGCTCCTACACGGGCGACTCGGGAGGCACCGAAACCTTGCCCACTGGCGGCTCTTCCTCCCCTCATTCTCTCCCTCGTCGCCTCTTGAGGGGGCCGCCAGTGACGGGGAAGCGACGCGTCCGGCTGCTCCCTTGGCTCGGGTGAGGGCTTGGATCTAAGGCCACAGACTCGATTGGTGTGGGCGGCGTCTGTCTGCCGGCGGTGGTCGTTCATCAGCGCAGTCCGCCGGACTTCCTTGCATGCTTGGGCAACGGGGTCCCGGTGGACGACAGCTAGCGTGAGGTGGTTCCCCGTGCCCCTCTAGTTAGATCCGAGACGGATCATCCTAGCGCGCAGTTATGCCCATTGTCTGGTCCAGATCTCTGGCTTGGAGGTGTTGGTGGCCGTCTTGGTGGGTGCCTAGGTGGGAGCTTTTCTGGGGCAAACCTTTGGTCGTTGGCGGCGACCACGTCTTTGATGGTGCTCCAGCATCATTTCCATCCTTGGTAGCGAAGGCGAGGTGAACTCCCCCTGCTCCCTCTGTGCCCGGGTGAAAACCCTAGTTCCCCGTGAATGGACAGCGACGACGCCATGGAGTCGTCACCTCCTTGGAGGTGCCATCTTGGGCATTAAGATGGAGGGTGTGCGCGGCGAGCGCGGATGGTTCCTGGTGTTGGAGGTGTGGCATCTACCACATCGGCGACGGCATGGCGCAGCGGGGTCTCGGTGATGGATGTGTGTTCATGGGCACGCGTAGGGTGGCGGCGTTGTCTGGCGTCGTGGTGGCATCAACGACAGTTGGGCCTGGTAAGGTCAATGTGTGGATATCTTCTGAAGTTGGAACTGTGGAAGATGATGGCAGCAGATTCTGGAGTGTGCACATGCGGTGCGTGATAAGGATCTGCTAGACCAGTTGGTGATCTAGGCTCGCCGACGGGCTGCTTGGTGAAGCCACCGGATCGGATTAGATGGTGTGTGTTGATGTGTTGTCAGGGCACATCGTCAACCTAGTAGGTGGAGTGACTTAGATCGTCAGGAAGGTCATTTTGGTTTGATCCATGTATTTGATTTTACCAAACTCTCCCAATAGTATAACAAAAATGGATGTGTGCATCGCTAGATGCAGAAGTAGGGTTTATCTTCCTTTTCAAAAAAAGAAAAAAAACAAGAATTATGTGTGTACGAGTTGGTTCGGATGGGATCTGAAGAAGAAAATGCACAACATAGAGAAATTGTGTGTACGAGATGATAAAATGAGTGAAAGACATTTTAATTAGTGGGTTTGTATTCTGAGTTTTTCGAGAGCGACGGACAAATACCGTATTAATACTCAACATAAATAGTAGAACTACATAAATATTCACTCATAAACACGGCACGTATACAATATATAAGAACACAATTTATGTGAAGTCACGACAATACATATCCATAGCCGGTCACATGCATCTTCCCGATTGCACTTTAATTATTTTATTTATGCAGTAAGCTGCAAGATACGTACATGCACGCTCGCATGCATGCATGGCCACGTACGTATCTGAGTAGACGAAGGTACGTAGCCTAGTATGGGCTCTCCCCGGGGTAGTTGCCCGGCGGGCTGTAGGTACAGATGATGAACACGCCGTTGCCGCTGGCGCAGACGACGCGGGCGCAGCCGATGGCCGTCGAGTTGCTCCACACCACCTGCGTGTAGTGCCCGCACGACTTGTCCGCCGGCGCCGAGCAGCTGTTGCTGCCGTGGTCGTAGTACTGCTTCTCACTCACCCACGATGACACGGCGTCCGCCGCCGTCCACGTGGTCCCAAAGCCGTCGCCTCCGGCCCTCCGTAGAGGTTCTCCCCGTACGGCCGCTTCTCTCCATGTATCAGCTGACAGTCGCCGCGGCGCTGCTCCGCGTAAACCTGCGCGTAGGCCTCCACCGTAGCGTTCCACTTCACCTTCCCGACGCCCACCTCAGCGCGCGCCGCGTTGTGGGAGTCCACGAAGTCATTTGGCGAGTTCTGGGCCGTGACTGCCATGGCGGACACAAGAGCTAAGAGCATTAGCACTGCTAGCTTCGGCGAGTACTCCATCGCTAGTTAAGCCTTACAAAACTAAGTGGAAGATGTACTGTAACGATGAGATAGACTGGCACCATGCGTTGTTTATTTATACTGCCTGCACAAGATTCGATGCCTTCTCTAAGCTTGAAAACTTTCATAGAAATAAGTATCTTGCTAAATTATAGTTGGCCGGTCATCGATTTCCAATACATGTGCCCGTTGGAATAAGTCAAGCCAATGGAAAATTTTGCATTTTATTTGCAGCTGTCAAGTTTGCAGAGTTAGTCAGACGTCGTGGCACGTGTAACGTGTTATTTCTTCTGAGATCCTTTCTGCCGTTTTGGAAAGTTGCTTCGCCGTTTGATGTCGTGGTACGTACTTGTGTCATGCATCTTCTTTGTAGCAGGTATAGTTGTTAAAGTTAATTAGTAGCTGGTTCTAACTTTGCTTGCTTATAAGTCGTTGTAATACGTGTTGCCGCGTGCTCGGTTGGTACGTATCCGTTATGAGCAGATGAAAGCCCGAAAGATCTCTTTTATTTTGGTTTGGCATTATGCCTTCTCAAAACGGATTTTTGCCCTGTTTGATATATAAAGCAACAATTAAAAATACACGACCGAACGATATAACATGATGAGATAGTCCTTTTATGAAGCCTATCCCATGATAATCGGATTACGCAGAACGCACGCGGTTACGCTACCAACAAAGATTACGTGAAGATCTAAACACACCACCACACTACAACATGTACATCTAAGTTGCACGACAACGTCCTCAAGAGAACGAACGACGCAGAGTGTCGATGCTGCCGAGTCCACAACGAACAAAGGTGTTCACCCGCAGCGCTGACACGAAGAGAAGAACCACGACGAGAAGGACCTATCAGAAATCAAATACGTGCATACTTCATCATGTGGAGGTACCCATTGGGTTGTACGTCGCCGGTAGAAATGACTTTTTTTAGGGCTTGGTAGAAATGACTTTGTGTGTTCCTACGTCGCTCTGAAAACCGCTCCTTCTCTGAAGGTCATGGGCTCCTGGCCCAGCAAGGCCCAAGAAGAAAGGATTGTTTCACTTCTCATGAATTGTTGATGATTGGAAATCATTCTATGTGATCATTAATGGACAGCCATTTGCGAAATTCAGTAGTACCATAGGAATTAGGCAGGGATATCCTTTGTCGCGGTATCTTTTTGTTTTTGTAGTAAATGAGCTATCTCTCATGTTACAGGATGCCTCGCAAGCTAATCACCTCACATGTATTTTACTTAGACCAAATTGCCCTCCTATTCACTCCTTGATGTTAGTGGATGACTTAATTGTCTGCGGCAAAGCTAATGTGCGGGAAGCTAATGCTATATTAAATATTTTAGACCATTTTTGTCATGATACAGGGCAAACCCTAAATTGGAGTAAATCTAGCATCTTATTCAGCAAAAATCTTACTATGCATGTTAATGAAGATATTAAAAGAATCTTTCCAACTCGAGACATTGACAGTTCTTTTGTCCATTTAGGCCATCTCTTGTTCTTCCCTCCAAAGACGGATCAATTGCTTACAACTTTGTTTATGATAAATTTAAATCCAAGCTTAGCAATTATAAAGCCAACAGGCTCTCACATACAGCAAGATTAACTCTCACTAGTAGAAAAGGGCCCATTTGTCCTGGTTCCAGAGGCCCATTTGTCCCGGTTCTGGAACCGGGACTAAAGGGTCGGGACTAAAGCCCAAAACCTTTAGTCCCGGTTCTCTTACGAACCGGGACCAAAGGGGCTCCACGTGGCCGCTGCGGGAGCCCAGGCAGGAGGACCTTTAGTCCCGGTTGGTAACACCAACCGGGACCAAAAGGCGGCCACGCGTCAGCAGCTCGCAGGCGCTGGGGGTTTTGTTTTTTTTTTGGAAGGGGTGTTTTGGGGTTTTGGAGGGTTAATTTAGGGGTTTCATATTGTGTTAGCGAGCTAATAGAGAGAAGTGACCTCTCTTTTTCCGTGCTTGGTCGACGCTAGCTACTACACATATAGAGAGAACTCGACGCTAGCTAGCAAGCAAATAAAGGAAACCATTAATTACACAAGATCGTCATGAACATATATAGAGAGAAGTGACATCTCTTTCTTCGTGCTTGGTCGAACAACAAGTTTTCGTATATCTATCCGACGCTGCTACATATGTACAATATATAACATCCCTTACAACCATTTCAATTTCACATGGTATTCTCCGTGTTCAGGTATGACGTGGTCAAGAAAGAATCCCGCCAATTCCTCTTGAATTGCTCGTATGCGATCATGTGGTAGGAGTTCATCCCGCATCTGCCAAATCTAATTTAAAGAAGGGGGTCAATACATATATATGAATGAAACTCAACACAATTGATGGTAATATATAAAATAAAATTGTGAATATTGTTTACGTACTTCAAATTGTTTCTCAGAGGAGGCCCGTTCAGAGGTATAGTAGCGAATGAACTCGCATACGTAGTATCCACATAAATGAGTGTTGGGTGCCTGCAACAAGCACTTTACGAGAATAGAGTTCAATCAAACTGATAAGCAAGCATGATAATGGTATTGATGAAACTAGAATCAATGAGAGATGCGCGGAACTAGCTAGTACTACTTACTTTGGGGTGTGTAAATCGCAGCTCCTTCTTCAGACCCGGAACCATAGCGGTGAACGTTTTCCAAACCCTGGCAGGCAAAGAAAATGATTACTTGATATCAGGAAATGAACGAAAGTTGTCGATATGGTCCCGGTATTGATTGAACTTACTTCTGGAGCATTGTAGTCATGTCCGCATAATACTTGGGATCTTTACGGAGCGAGTCTAAGACAGTTACTAATGCCCCGTCAAGGTTAATGGATAGCAGAATATAGTGGAAGCTGCGCACGCATAACTCATCAATTACATTACTTAACCACGAGTAAGCGAAACCGAATATGCAGAAGACAGTAACACTCACTTGAAGTTGTAAGGAAAGAGTATTTCCCTTTTGTTTTGATGTCTAAGGAACGTTTCTAGCAAGTTGTTCTCGGTATCTTCAGCCTCCTTTCGTACCGACCATTCATTTACGGTATTTGGGCTAATGAACCCAATGTCGAAGATTCCTGTTTTTTTGCATTCCACCATCTTCAATCTGCATAATATAGTGAGGATAATTATATATACATGCAATGAACGAGCTGAGCTAGAGACTTAATTATAGAAGTAATACTTACAGACAGTAGCAAGTCATGAGTTGTTTGTCGAGGGCCTTTTGATTGTATAATTGAAATAACTCCACAAATTCAACAGGCAGCAGGTCGACTCCAGGGAAGTCATGCTCTTTTTTAATTCCGACAAACAAACTGTCTTTCCCAGACTTCCTGCAGGTTTCCATGTACCATTCATGCAATTTTTGCATCATCGTTGTTAGATGAGGATGATCAGGTTTGACGAGAGGCTTCCCGTGCTCGTATCTAAAGACGTCTACTACCTCAGCCGTTTCAAACTGTACATCATCGGGCAGGTAATCATCAAGAGTGGTACGGGGCAGTAGCACCGGATGATTAGCGATATCGCTAGACACCTTGAGCGGGGGGCACGATTGCTTCTCCTGTTCGCCGAGCTGGGGAATTGTTTTCCCACTTCTTCGTTTTTTCGCTCTTGCAGCACTGGAAGTACTTCCCGACTGCTGCGCTTCAGCATGTGTCTTAGTAATTATGCGGTCATAGTTGGAATCCGACGGAGGCGGTGGTGGTCGCTTCAGGGCATTGATAGTGCGCTTCACTTTCACCGGATCTACCTTCTCCTTCGGAGGTGGAGTTTTCTTTGCAAAATGGTCCCTCAGTTGGGCACGACATATGTCCTCGTTGTCCTGCTCGGTCCTCTCATATGGTAACTTTTCCAGAGTCTTGAGAGATGGACCGTATCTGAATTGGATCCCGCCTCTGCTTGTACTGCTAGCCGCCGGAGCGGCGGCATCTCTCTTCCGTCGTTGCTGACGAGGCGGAGAAATCCGACGCGCCGGAGGAGCCGGAGCGGCGGCGTCTGTCTTCCGCCGTTGCCGACGAGGCTGAGGAGGAGGCGGACTGCTCCGACGCGTCGGAGTAGGAGAAGGAGGAGGCTGAGTGCCCTCACGCGTCGGAGGAGCCGGAGAAGGAGGCGGAGTGCCCTGATCACTCGCCGGAGGAGGAGGAGGAGTAGGAGGAGGCGGAGTGCCCTGACTCGCCGGAGGAGGAGGAGGAGGCGGAGGCGTCCAGTTTGGAAGCTTGATGTACTCCTTCTGCCATAGACATGTACTCCTCAGAGCACGAACCAGCCGATTCTCCCCTTCACCTGTAGAGTGGTCAAGCTCGAGCTCCTCAAATCCCTCCATTACTTCATCCACCATCACAACAGCATAGCCATGTGGAATCGGACGGCAGTGAAAAGTTCCATTGGGTTGAGGAGGTGCAACAGAGCCGACATCCGCCTTGAAAGTGAGGTTCCGGCATTTCGTCATAAGCTCGCAATGTTGAGCCTCCGTGGAAGCGACGCTGCTTCTCCGCGGAGATGGCGGGGTAGCTTCTGGGGTAGCTTCGTGCCGCTGAGATGGTTGGCCGGCAGCTCGCTGGCTCTCAGCTTCCTCTAGCTTTTGTAGTCTTGCATTGAGCTTCTGCATGTCGCTCAGCTCTGCTTTCCTCTTTCTCTCCCGGCTTCTGTAACCGCCTGCGTCGGGAAACCCAACCTTCCAAGGAACGGAGCCTGGTGTGCTTCGTGTTCGTCCAGGGTGCTCAACATTCCCTAGGGCCTCAGTCAGCTCGTCCTTCTCTCTGTCGGGAATGAACGTCCCTTCCTGCGCTGCGGTGATATACTTCTGAAGCTTCGTGACGGGTATTGCAAGTTGCTCGTCTGTCCAACGGCACTTCCCTGTTTCAGGGTCCAAAGTTCCCCCAACCCCGAAGAACCAAGTCCTTGAACGGTCTAGCCAGTTCAATGTCTGTGGTACGACCCCTTTAGCAATCAGGTCATTCTCAGCTTTGTCCCACAACGGCCGGGCTTTGAGGTAGCCACCTGACCCCGTGTGATGGTGATACTGCTTCTTTGCAGCGTTGTTCTTGTTTGTCTCTGACATTTTCTTACTCTTGTCCGATGTCTTGTAGGCCACAAATGCGGGCCAGTGATCTCTTATCTTCTCAAATCGGCCGGTGAATTCTGGAGTCTTCCCTTTGTCGACAAACTTTGATTTCAACTCATTCTTCCACCTCCTGAATATATCTGCCATCTTCTTAAGAGCGCACGCCTTGACCAGTGGCTCTATAACTGGCTTATTCGGATCCTCCTCTGGCGGTAGGGTGAAATTTGCCTTCAGCGCGGTCCAAAGATCATCTTTCTGTCTATCGGTGACATAATCACCTTCAGGGGCGTCGTCCTTAGGCTTATTCCATTGCTTGATGTTGATCGGGATGTTGTCCTAACAATAACTCCGCACCGAGCAGAAAATGCGTCCTTGGTCCGCTTGGGTTCAATCGGATGGCCATCGTCCGCGAGTGTTGTGATCGTGAACCTTTCATCCTTGCGCAACCTCTTCTTCGGGCCTCGTCTCGTTACCGAAGTTTGGCTCGATCCGGAGGGCTATAAAAAAATTGTATGAAAAAAAATGCAGAGGGCGTCGGCGACGGCGGCGGCGGCGGGGAAGGGCAGGGGCGCGGGGGAAGGCGGGGTGCTCGCTGGGGGCGGCGATGGGAGAGGGCGACGGCGACGAGGAGGCGCGACGATGGGAGAGGGCGACGGCGACGAGGAGGCGCGACGATGGGAGAGGGCGACGGCGACGAGGAGGCGCGACGATGGGAGAGGGCGACGGCGACGAGGAGCGGGCGGCGACGGGGCTGGGGAAGCAGGGGGCACGGCGACGGCGACGAGGAGGCGCGGCGATAGGAGAGGGGGACGGCGACGAGGAGGCGCGACGATGAGGCGTGACGATGGGAGAGGGCGACGGCGACGACGAGGCGCGGCGACGAGGAGCGGGCGGCGACGGGGGTGGGGAGGCAGGGGGCACGGCGACGGCGACGAGGAGGCGCGGCGATGGGAGAGGGGGACGGCGACGCGGAGGCGCGACGATGGGAGAGGGCGACGGCGACGACGAGGCGTGGTGACGAGGAGCGGGCGGCGACGGCGATAGCGACGAGGAGCAGCCGGGCGGCGTCGGGGGAGATGTGAGAATTTGGGGGGAAATTCCTAAGTGTTGGCTTATATAGCAAAGCCTTTAGTCCCGGTTGGTGGCACCAACCGGGACCAATGCCCCCCTTTGGTCCCGGTTCGTGCCACCAACCGGGACCAAAGGTCTCTTTTCAGCAGCCCAAAGGGCGGGAAGCAGAGGCCTTTGGTCCCGGTTGGTGGCACCAACCGGGACTAAAGGGCAGCATTGGTCCCGGTTGGTGGCACCAACCGGGACCAATAGCCTGGCATAGCGGTGTGGTGGAAGTTTAGTCCCACCTCGCTAGCTGAGAGGCGCCGAGAGTGGTTTATAAGCGCTGTTGCGCCAACCCTCTCGAGCTCCTCTCTTTAGCAGGCCTACGGGCCTAAACGCACTCTCTGCCTGTGGGCCTACTGAGGCCGTGTTGGCCCAGTAGGCGGCATTTTTTTAAAAAAAATCCAGTATTTTTGTTTTGTTTTTTGCTTTATTTATTTTCTTTTTAGTTCATTCTTTTTACTATTAAAGTTTTTAACAAATAAATACTTTGATAATTTTAGTTAATATTATTTTGATTCTTTTTAGTTGATTCTTTTTGCTATTGAAAAATATTATATTTAATTGATTCTTTTTAGTTCATTCTTTTTACTATTAAAGTTTTTAACAAATAAATACTTTGATAATTTTAGTTAATATTATTTTGATTCTTTTTAGTTGATTCTTTTTGCTATTGAAAAATATTATATTTAATTGATTCTTTTTAGTTCATTCTTTTTACTATTAAAGTTTTTAACAAATAAATACTTTGATAATTTTAGTTAATATTATTTTGATTCTTTTTAGTTGATTCTTTTTCCTATTGAAAAATATTATATTTAATTGATTCTTGTTAGTTCATTCTTTTTTATATTAGAGTTTTATGAAAGCTTTTTAGTTGATTCCTTTTGCTATTAGAGTTTTATAAAAGCTTTTTAGTTGATTCTTTCTGCTATTGAAGAATATTATAGTTTTGTTTTAGTTGATCATAACAGAATATTTTAATTGATTATTTTTAGTTCATTCTTTTTGATATTAGTGTTTCTTAAAAGTTTTCTAGTTCATTCTTTTTGCTATTAGTTCATTCTTTGAGCTAAATGACCCTGAAATTGAAAAGCACTACAAATGAACTCTGAAAAGGTTGAAAGTTGGCATGGTATCATCATTTCACCCACATAGCATGTGCTAAAAAGTTGAGAGGGTTACGGCGAAAACTGGATGCACTTCGTGTACAAAACGGACAATCTCTTTCGAAGTATCAGGGTTTCGGACGAAAACTCATCTAATACAAAGGGATTTCATTTTTTTGAACTTATTTGAACTCCAGACTTTTTGTGTGCTCAAAATGAACTATTCAAAGCCACATCATCAATTTTCAACCCTTTGTGACTTCATCTGGTATTTTTCATGCATTTACTGATTTTTTTAAGCTAAATGACCCTGAAATTGAAAAGCACTACAAATGAACTCTGAAAAGGTTGAAAGTTGGCATGGTATCATCATTTCACCCACATAGCATGTTATAAAAAGTTGAGAGGGTTACGGCAAAAACTGGATGCACTTCGTGTACAAAACGGACAATCTCTTTCGAAGTATTAGGGTTTCATACGAAAACTCATCTGTTACAAAAGGCATTTCATTTCTTCACATGTAACTGCAATGATATAGTTGTGGAGAGAAAGTCTTCACTTTTTCTTCGCTTGTGTCCTTTGCTTATTGCGCCGTAACCATGGATAATCTTCATCGTTTAACAGGGTGCTTGGGTCAGCCTTGACTTTGAAGGGAGGAATTTCATGAAACTTTTCATAATCTTTAGACATGTCTGTCTTGCCCTCCAATCCCACGATGTCTCTTTTTCCTGAAAGAACTATGTTGCGCTTTGGCTCATCGTATGATGTATTCGCTTCCTTATCTGTTCTTTTTCTTGGTTTGGTAGACATGTCCTTCACATAGAAAACCTGCGCCACATCATTGGCTAGGACGAATGGTTCGTCTGTGTACCCAAGATTGTTCAGGTCCATTGTTGTCTTCCTGTACCCCGCCTCCTGACAGATTGACCCATTTGCACTAAAACAAAGGGACCTTGAAATCATGTCCATAGTCAAGTTCCCATATGTCCACTATGTAACCATAATATGTGTCCTTTCCCCTATTGGTTGCTGCATCAAAGCGGACACCGCTGTTTTGGTTGGTGCTCTTTTGATCTTGGGCGATCGTGTAAAATGTATTCCCATTTATCTCGTACCCTTTGTAAGTCAATACAGTCGAAGATGGTCCCCTGGCCAACGAGTACAACTCATCAGAAACTGCGTTGTCACCCATGAGACGTGTTTGCAACCAACTGCCGAAAGTCTTGATGTGTTCATATGTAATCCAGTCGTCACACTGCTCCGGGTGTTTGGAGCGCAGAATATTCTTGTGTTCATCGACATACGGGGTCACCAAGGTGGAATTCTGTAGAACTGTGTAGTGTGCTTGAGACCAAGAATGCCCGTCCCTACATATTATTGAGTCCGCTCCTAGCGTGCCTTTTCCAGTCAGTCTCCCCTCATACCGCGATTGAGGGAGACCAATCTTCTTAAGGTCAGGAATGAAGTCAACACAAAACCCAACAACATTCTCTGTTTGATGGCCCATGGAGATGCTTGCTTCTGGCCTAGCGCGGTTACGAACATATTTCTTTAAGACTCCCATGAACCTCTCAAAGGGGAACATATTGTGTAGAAATACAGGGCCCAGAACGACAATCTTGTCGACTAGATGAACTAGGACGTGCGTCATTATATTGAAGAAGGATGGTGGGAACACCAGCTCGAAACTAAGAAGACATTGCACCAAATCACTCCTTAACCTTGGCAGGATTTCTGGATCGATCACCTTCTGAGAGATTGCATTGAGGAATGCACATAGCTTCACAATGGCTAATCGAACGTTTTCCGGTAGAAGCCCCCTCAATGCAACCGGAAGCAGTTGCGTCATAATCACGTGGCAGTCATGAGACTTTAGGTTCTGGAACTTTTTCTCTGCCATATTTATTATTCCCTTTATATTCGACGAGAAGCCAGACGGGACCTTCATACTGAGCATACATTCAAAGAAGATTTCCTTCTCTTCTTTGGTAAGAGCGTAGCTGGCAGGACCTTCATACTGCTTTGGATGCATGTCGTCTTTTTCATGCACACGTTGCTGTTCCTCCCGTGCCTCCGGTGTATCTTTTGTCTTCCCATACACTCCCAAGAAGCCTAGCAGGTTCACGCAAAGATTCTTCGTCACGTGCATCACGTCGATTGCAGAGCGGACCTCTAGGTCTTTCCAATAGGGTAGGTCCCAAAATATAGATTTCTTCTTCCACATGGGTGCGCGTCCCGCATCGTCAGTCGGAATAGATAGTCCGCCAGGACCCTTTCCAAATATTACTTGTAAATCATTGACCATATCAAGTATGTGATCACCAGTACGGAGGGCGGGCTTCTTCCGGTGATCTGCCTCACCTTTGAAATGCTTTCCTTTCTTTCGACATTGATGGTTGGTCGGAAGAAATCGACGATGCCCCAGGTACACATTCTTCCTGCATTTCTCCAAATATATACTGTCGGTGTCATCTAAACAGTGTGTGCATGCGTGGTATCCCTTGTTTGTCTGTCCTGAAAGGTTACTAAGAGCAGGCCAATCGTTGATGGTTACAAACAGCAACGCATGTAGGTCAAATTTCTCCTGTTCGTTCTCATCCCACACACGTACACCTCTTCCATTCCATAGCTGTAAAAGTTCATCAACTAATGGCCTTAGGTACACATCAATGTCATTGCCGGGTTGCTTAGGGCCTTGGATGAGCACTGGCATCATAATGAACTTCCGCTTCATGCACAACCAAGGAGGAAGGTTATACATACATAGAGTCACAGGCCATGTGCTATGCTTGCTGCTCTGCTCCCCAAAAGGATTAACGCCATCTGCACTTAAACCAAACCATACGTTCCTCGGGTCACCTGTAAAGTCGCTCCACTTTCTCTCAATCTTTCTCCACTGCGACCCGTCAGCGGGTGCTCTCAACTTCCCGTCTTTCTTACGGTCTTTTATGTGCCATTGCATCAACTCGGCATGCTTTTTGTTTCTGAACAGACGTTTCAACCGTGGTATTATAGGAGCATACCACATCACCTTGGCAGGAACCCTCTTCCCGGTGCGCTGGCCCTCAACATCACCAGGGTCATCTCTTCTGATCTTATACCGCAATGCACCGCATACCGGGCATGCGTTCAAATCCTCGTACGCACCGCGGTAGAGAATGCAGTCATTAGGGCATGCATGTATCTTCTGCACCTCCAATCCTAGAGGGCATAGAACCTTCTTTGCTTCGTACATACTGCCGGGCAATTCGTTATCCTTTGGAAGCTTCTTCTTCATTATTTTCAGTAGCGAACTAAATCCCTTGTCAGATACACCATTGTCTGCCTTCCATTGCAGCAATTCCAGTGTGGTACCGAGCTTTCTGTTGTCATCTTCGCAATTTGGGTACAACCCTTTTTTGTGATCCTCTAACATGCGATCGAACTTCAACTTCTCCCTTTCACTTTCGCATTCTCTCTGTGCATCAACAATGACCCGGCGAAGATCATCATCGGGCACATCGTCTGGTTCCTCTTGATCTTCAGCTTCCCCCATTGCAGCATCACCGTATTCAGGGGGCGGGTAGTTGTCATCATCCTCTTCTTCTTTGTTGTCTTCCATCATAACCCCTCTTTCTCCGTGCTTGGTCCAAACATTATAGTGTGGCATAAAACCCTTCTCAAGCAGGTGGAAGTGAAGGGTTTTAGAGTTGGAGAAAGCCTTCGTATTCTCACAGACAGTACATGGACAATGCGTAAAACCATTCTGCTTGTTTGCCTCAGCCGCTTCGAGAAAATTATGCAGGCCCTTAATATACTCGGAGGTGCGTCGGTCACCGTACATCCATTGCCGGTTCATCTACGTGCGTTATATAGTTCTCATTATTGAACAACATATAACTCTCTAGAGCATCTAATTAAAACATACATTGAAACTATGTAAAAAAATTATATGCAACAACAAATGCGATCATAACCGCAACTAAGGTACCAATTGATCCAACGGCATAATGATACCAAGCCTCAGTATGAATGGCATATTTTCTAATCTTTCTAATCTTCAAGCGCATTGCATCCATCTTGATCTTGTGATCGTCGACGACATCGGCAACATGCAACTCCAACTTCATCTTCTCCTCTTCAACTCTTTGTAATTTTTCTTTCAAGTAATTGTTTTCTTTTTCAACCAAATTTAACTTCTCGACAAGAATTTCTATGTCAGTTGGAATTTCCGGTTCACATACCTCCTAGATTAAAAAATCTATGTCACGTTGGTCGGCATAATTGTCATAAACACTAAATAAAACAAATAGTTATCAAAGATAATATATACCACATCCGAATCATAGACAGGACGAGGGCCGACGGAGGCGGATACCAAAACCATCGCACTATATAATAACAAACAATAATAAAAGTAAGAAAGTTACACAAGTATCTATCTAAATCATACAAGTAAGAACTTTTTTCTTTTAGAAAGAAGATAAGAAGAAGAGGCTAACCACGGTGGTGTCGGCGCCGAGATGGGCGCGGGCGATCGACGGCGGTGAGGACGGGGACGGGACAGGACGGACCGCCAAACCTAGACAAATCTTGAGGAAAATGGAGCTTGGACAAGGAGCTTCCAGAGGAGAAAGCTTAAGTGTGGCTCGGGCATTTCATCGAACACCTCATGTGCATAGGAGGTGAGCTAGAGCACCACAAAGCTCTCCCACGGCCGGCCAAAAAAACAGAGCAGTGCACTGCTCTCCTCGTGGGCAGGGGGTATATATAGGCCAACCATTGGTCTCGGTTTGTGGCTGGAACCGGGACTAAAGGACAACATTCGGTCCCGGTTCCAGCCACAAACCGGGACCAATGGTTGTGGGCCAGGAGCAAGGCCCATTGGTCCCGGTTCGTGTCTGGAACCGGGACCAACGGGGTCAGACGAACCGGGACCAATGGCCCACGAGGCCCGGCCGGCGCCCTGGCCTCACGAACCGGGACCAATGCCCCCATGGGTCCCAGTTCGTGAGTGAACCGGGATTAATGGGCTTTTCAGGGCTGGACCAAAGCCCTGTTTTCTACTAGTGTCTCATAAAATATGTATTCTCTTCCATTGATGTCTACTACATTTCCAACATCCTTTTTCTCAAAGAATTTTCTTCCAAAACTCATGGCTATCATAAGGAACTTTTGGTGGACAAGTGTTCACGATGACCAACTGTTGGGTAACGTTGCATGGGAAACAAAAATTTTCCTACGCACACACAAGATCTATCCATGGTGATGAGCATCTACGAGAGGGAGAGTAAATCTACATACCCTTGTAGATCGCTAAGCGGAAGCGTTTAAGAAACGCGGTTGATGTAGTCGAACGTCTCCGCGATCCAAATCGCAAGTCGTCCCTCGATCCGATCACGAACTAGCGCCGAACGGACGGCACCTCCGCGTTCAACACACGTACGGCTTGATGACGCCTTCACCTCCTCGATCCAGCGAGCGATGGTGAAGTAGTGGTTGAGTTCCAGCAGCACGACGGCGTGGTGATGGTGGTGAGGAACAATCTCTGCAGGGCTTCGCCAAGCGCTACGGAGATTATGACGGAGGAACTAGAGGGTTAGGGTTGCCGCACACGGCTTGGGGAAATCTTGATGTATCCCGTGTGCTAGCCCTGCCCCTCTATTTATATGTTGAGCCTTGGGGTCTAAACTTGGAGTAAAAGCCTCCTCCAGGTCGGTTTTGCCCGCACAAGGTCGGTTTGGCCCGCAGGGAAAGAGTCCAACTCGGATCCCTGCAGTACCGCGCACAAGCGGTAGTACCGCTTAACACAAGCGGTAGTACCGCTTGGGCGGTAGTACCGCTTCACACAAGCGGTAGTACCGCTTGGGCGGTAGTACCGCTTCACAAAACGGTAGTACCGCTTACGCGGCAGCAAAACTACTTTTTGCACTTTCCAATACCTCGTGGGCTTTATCCCTTTGGCCCATATAAAGTGTTGCTGCACCCGAACACTTCGGTAAACATTCGGAACCCATTCCGGTGAACTCCGGAACTCTTCCGGAGATCAAAACACTATTATCACATATATCAATCTTTACCTCTCGGACATTCCGAGACTCCTCGTCATGTCCGTGATCTCATCCGGGACTCCGAACAACTTTCGGTCACCAACATAACAACTCAACTATACTTATATCGTCACCAAACGTTAAGTGTGTAGACCCTGCGGGTTCGAGAACTATGTAGACATGACCGAGACACCTCTACGGTCAATAACCAATAGCGGGACCTGGATGCCCATATTGGCTCCTACATATTCTACGAAGATCTTTATCGGTCGAACCTCTATGTCAAGGATTCAGTTAATCCCGTATGCTGTTCCCTTTGTTCTTCGGTATGCTACTTGCCCGAGATTCGATCGTCGGTATCTCTATACCTAGTTCAATCTCGTTACCGGCAAGTCTCTTTACTCGTTCCGTAATACAAGATCTCGTGGCTAACACTTTAGTCACATTGCTTGCAAGGCTCATTGTGATGTTGTATTACCGAGTGGGCCCTGAGATACCTCTCCGTCACACAGAGTAACAAATCCCAGTCTTGATCCATGCCAACCCAACAGACACCCTCGGAGATACCTGTAGAGCACCTTTATAGTCACCCAGTTACGTTGCGACGTTTGATACACACAAGGTACTCCTCCGATGTCAGGGAGTTGCATGATCTCATGGTCATAGGAATAGATACTTGACATGCAGAAAACAATAGCAATAAACTGACACGATCAAATGCTATGTTCTTAGTTTGGGTCTTGTCCATCACATCATTCTCCTAATGATGTGATCCCGTTATCAAATGACATCTCATGTCAATGGCTAGGAAACCTTAACCATCTTTGATCAACGAGCTAGTCAACTAGAGGCTTACTAGGGACACAGTGTTGTTTATGTACCCACACATGTATTTGAGTTTCCAATCAATACAATTATAGCATGGATAATAAACGATTATCATTAACAAGGAAATATAATAATAACCAATTTATTATTGCCTCTAGGGCATATTTCCAACAGTCTCCCACTTGCACTAGAGTCAATAATCTAGTTCACATCACTATGTGATTTACATTGTAATGAATCGAACACCCATGCAGTTCTGGTGTTGTTCATGTTTAGCCCTTGGAAGAGGTTTAGTCATCGGATCTGCAACATTTAGATCCGTGTGTACTTTGCAAATATTTATGTCGTCCTCCTTGATGTAATCGCGGATGGAATTGAAACGTCGCTTTATGTGTCTGGTCCTCTTGTGAAATCTTGGTTCCTTGGCTAGAGCAATGGCACCAGTATTATCACAAAACAGAGTCATTGGGTTAAGCGCACTAGGCACTACTCCAAGATCTGTCATGAACTCCTTCATCCAGACACCTTCCTTCGCCGCCTCCGAGGCAGCGATGTACTCCGCTTCGCATGTAGAATCTGCTACCACGCTTTGCTTGGAACTGCACCAGCTAACCGCACCCCCATTAAGAATAAACACGTATCCGGTTTGAGACTTAGAGTCATCCGGATCAGTGTCAAAGCTTGCATCGACGTAACCCTTTACGACGAGCTCTTGATCACCTCCATAAACGAGAAACATATCCTTAGTCCTTTTCAGGTACTTCAGGATATTCTTGACCGCCATCCAGTGTTCCATTCCTGGATCACTTTGAAACCTTCCGACCATACTTATGGCAAGGCTGACATCGGGTCTTGTGCACAGCATTGCATACATGATAGAGCCTATGGCCGAAGCATAGGGGATGACACTCATCTTTTCTCTATCTTCTGCAGTCACTGGGCATTGAGTCTTACTCAACTTCACACCTTGCAATACAGGCAAGAACCCCTTCTTGGACTGATCCATTTTGAACTTCATCAAAACTTTGTCAAGGTATGTGCTTTGTGAAAGTCCTATCAAGCGTCTCGATCTATCTCTATAGATCTTGATGCCTAATATGAAAGCAGCTTCTCCTAGGTCCTTCATTGAAAAACTCTTGTTCAAATATTCCTTTACGCTTTCCAGCATTTCTATATTGTTTCCAATCAGTAATATGTCATCCACATATAATATTAGAAACGCTATAGAGCTCCCACTCACTTTCTTGTAAATACAAGCTTCTCCGTAAACTTGTATAAACTTGAACGCTTTGATCACCTCATCAAAACGAAGATTCCAACTCCGAGATGCTTGCACCAGTCCATAAATGGATCGCTGGAGTTTGCAAACTTTGTCAGCATTCTCTGGATCAACAAAACCTTCTGGTTGCATCATATACAACTCTTCCTTAAGGAAACCGTTAAGGAACGCTGTTTTGACATCCATCTGCCAAATTTCATAATCGAAAAAAGCAGCTATTGCTAACATGATTCTGACGGACTTAAGCATCGCTACGGGTGAGAAGGTCTCATCGTAGTCAACTCCTTGAACTTGTGAAAAATCCTTTGCCACAAGTCGAGCTTTATAGACGGTGACATTACCGTCCGCGTCCGTCTTCCTCTTAAAGATCCATTTGTTCTGAATGGCCTTACGCCCTTCAGGTAATACTTCCAAAGTCCATACTTTGTTTTCATACATGGATCCCATCTCGGATTTCATGGCCTCTAACCACTTCTCGGAATCCGGGCCCATCATCGCTTCTCCATAGCTCGTAGGTTCATCGTTGTCTAACAACATGACCTCTAAGACAGGGTTGCCGTACCACTCAGGAGCAGTACGCGTCCTTGTCGACCTACGAGGTTCGATAGTAACTTGATCCAAAGCTTCATGATCATCATCATTAACTTCCTCTTCAGCTAATGTAGGCTCCACAGAAACAACTTTCTGCACTGCGCTACTCTCAGGTTGAAGTAAAGGTTCAACAACCTCATCAAGTTCTATCTTCCTCCCACTCAATTCTTTCGAGAGAAACTCTTTCGGTCACCAACATAACAACTCAACTATACTTATATCGTCACCAAACGTTAAGTGTGTAGACCCTGCGGGTTCGAGAACTATGTAGACATGACCGAGACACCTCTACGGTCAATAACCAATAGCGGGACCTGGATGTCCATATTGGCTCCTACATATTCTACGAAGATCTTTATCGGTTGAACATCTATGTCAAGGATTCAGTTAATCCCGTACGCTGTTCCTTTTGTTCTTCGGTATGTTACTTGCCTGAGATTCGATCGTCGGTATCTCTATACCTAGTTCAATCTCGTTACCGGCAAGTCTCTTTACTCGTTCCGTAATACAAGATCTCGTGGCTAACACTTTAGTCACATTGCTTGCAAGGCTCATTGTGATGTTGTATTACCGAGTGGGCCCTGAGATACCTCTCCGTCACACAGAGTAACAAATCCCAGTCTTGATCCATGCCAACCCAACAGACACCCTCGGAGATACCTGTAGAGCACCTTTATAGTCACCCAGTTACGTTGCGACGTTTGATACACACAAGGTACTCCTCCGATGTCAGGGAGTTGCATGATCTCATGGTCAAAGGAACAGATACTTGACATGCAGAAAACAATAGCAATAAACTGACACGATCAAATGCTACGTTCTTAGTTTGGGTCTTGTCCATCACATCATTCTCCTAATGATGTGATCCCGTTATCAAATGACATCTCATGTCAATGGCTAGGAAACCTTAACCATCTTTGATCAACGAGCTAGTCAACTAGAGGCTTACTAGGGACACAGTGTTGTTTATGTACCCACACATGTATTTGAGTTTCCAATCAATACAATTATAGCATGGATAATAAACGATTATCATGAACAAGGAAATATAATAATAACCAATTTATTATTGCCTCTAGGGCATATTTCCAACACCAACTACAAAAAGCTTGTGCCTTAGAGCATGGGCTGATGTATGTATTGAGAAAAATATTGGCGGTCTTGATGTTAGGAATTTGCAGGCAATCAACCGAGGGTTTGTCCTCTTGACAGCATGGAGATTGACGAAGGAACCGCAAGGTCAGCTCGCACAGATTCTCGAGGCAAAGTATCATCATGATACATCCATTTGGAGAGCCAAGCCTAACAAACCTAAATCTGCCTTTTGGTCCGCAACTCTAAAGGGAAAGCATCTTCTAATCTAAGCTGCAATATCCAAATTGTTGATGGCAGTAGTTATATTTGGAGTTCATCTTGGTTTGAGGGTTGGGAAACTATTTATGATAATCTCATTATACAACAACAACCTTTTGCATATCCTGCTCAAGTTAAAGATCTTTGGATCCCAGGTCACAAGAATTGGAACACAAATTTGATTAATTCTCTATTCAGCCCTGAAATGGCTAATACCACTCTACAAACTCCTATTATTAATGCAAATGGTGAGGATACTTTGGTTTGGAAACTAACTCCTGCAGGTGAATTCTCTCCCAAAAGTGCTTACAAGCACTCCTTCAACAACCTTTAGCTTCCAGCAAGGCAAAGGCCCAAAATTATTCCCATTCAGGTCATTTCCCTTCTTAATCAGGTATGGGAGGATAAACAAATGGGGCCAAGAGTTCAGACATTTGCTTGTAGGCTTCTTAGAAAAGCACTTCCTGCGGGTAAGAGGGCAAGCAGGTACTCCAAACATATCAATGAGAACTTCTCTAGATGCGGCAACCTAGAAGAGGAAATGCATATGGTGTTTATTTGCCCTTTTCTAAAGTTGTGTGGTTCTGCTATCCTTGGTTCATTAAAACTGAATTTCTGGCTGAACATCAGTATTCTATTCCTGATATGATTCATGCTTTGATTACGTCTCAACATCCACAAATGACCTTGACTATGTTCTACACTTTTATGCGGTGTCATTGGAAAGCTCGGAATGATGCTCAATTTTGCAGAAAATTGTGCAAGCCTTCTCAGGTGTATGCAGCGGCAAATGTAATAATTAAAGCAACCAAATTAGAAGATGTCAACTTCACTCAACAACAAGAAAGTAAACAATCACAGACGCAACTGCAAGCCTCTCCTACAGCTTCACAAACTCAGGACTAATAAACTTGCAGGGAATATCATTTTTTGTGATGCAGTCTGGAAGAGATGTATAGATTCAAAAACAAGTCAAGCTGTCTTAGGGGTAATCATCACCATGCAGAACAATCGGCACCTCCAGTAGCTACACGTCTCCGCGCTTTCGCCTCCAGCTTCATCACCTCTCCAGGAGGAAACCTACGGGCTTCTTGTAGCTACAAAGTTAGCAGATCAGTTCAGAACCAACATTTCTACACCGATTGCTCGGTGTTAGCTTCGATGGCAGGGTCACCAACTATGTTTGCTGCTCCATGACATTGGAAGAACAGACCTTTCCTTGCAGCGATTCAAGTCTCTCGCTTTTTCAATTGCAATAGGATCACTCACATCAGCAGAAGCAACGACAATGTAAAAGCTGATCATCAGGCTCGGTTAGCTCTTCATATCCAGAATAGATCCTTAGTTGTTCGTTGGACATCCTTTATGTTTCTTGCGTGGTTCCCTTCACGCTTTTTTTTAAATGCACTTAATCTTTTTTGAGCCTAAAATGCACTTAATCTGAATAAAGTCTTTATGTTAAAAGAAACAATGCGTGGTTCCCTTCACGTTTTTTTAATGCACTTAATCTGAATAAAGTCTTTATGTTAAAAGAAACAATTCATTAGTGTCTCAAAAAAAACTAAAACAATCCATTATGCCATGACGTTGCAAATGCACAGCGCACGAATCCTAACGGAAAGTTTGGTAGGTTTACTACTCTCCTCTGAGACCCCAGCACGCCCAGACCCAGCACGTACGCCCAGGACCAACCCTAGCCGCCGGCGGGGGCGCAATGGCCGCCTCCAGCAAGCGTGCCTTCGCCTCCGTCGTTTTCACGGCGATCGCTTCCTGCGCAGCAGCGCAGACGCCGGGAGGCCCGGGATCGGACAACTCTATGAGTTTCTCCGACGTGATGGCCGTCTCCTTCTTCATGGCCATTTTCTTCCCCGTCTTGGTCGTCCTCCTCGCGTTTGCCTGCCTCCGCCTGTTCCGGCCGCCAGACGAGCCCCCAGCCACCGAAAACTCTTCGTCGGAGTGGCCGCACCTGCGCCACAAGGAGGGCCTAGACGCCGCCGAGATCGCGGCGCTGCCGCTAGTGTCCTACCGTGACGTCAAGCAGCACCGGATGAGCGACGGCCGGATCGACCCTCTGGAGTGCGCGGTTTGCCTTCTGGAGTTCGACGACGACGACAGCCTGCGCCTCCTCCCGACGTGCCCGCACGCGTTCCACCCGCCGTGCATCGGCCTCTGGCTCGAGAAGCACGTCACGTGCCCGCTCTGCCGCGCCAGCGTCCTGGACCAGCCACCGGCGCCCGACCAGGAGCTGGAAACGCCGGCGACACCCGACTCGCAGCCTGTTCACGATCACGAGACGGTGGTGCTAATCGATATCGAAGACTACCCCAGCCGCAACGCGGAGGAGGAGGAGGACGACAGGACAAGGGTCCTTGCGAGGACGCGGCGCGAGGTCGGCCGTCGGGCGTGAGGCGCTGCCGCGGTCGAACTCGACGGGGCACGAGCGCGCTGGCGGGGTGGAGCGGTTCGCACTCCGGCTGCCGGAGCATGTTCGCCTCGAGATCCTGGTCTCGCACAGGCTGAGGCACGTGACGAGCGCGGTTGCGTCCGTGCGCGTGAGGGAGGGGAGCGCCCACGACCCAGCTGCCGGCGGGAACTCAGTACGGAGCGCCGTGGCGAGGCTCTTCTCGCTTTTCGCGCCCGGAGATGGGTGGAATGACGACGTCGAGGACAAGTCCGGGGGGTCGTCACGCCGGCGGCGCGATGACTACGCGGGGAGCAGGAGAAGACAAGAGAAACGACTGATGAATCGGGAGAAAAATGAGAGCGGAACCTTGACTCCTTGAGGTAGAAGAAAATTCTATTGGAACCTTGAAGTTTTGGATTCCAATATTTGCTGGTTGTGTCGGTTTGGCTGTGAACTGTGATCATAGAAACATGATCAATTTTGAGCGTGAGTGATCGGCATTCTATTTAATCCGTAGTAATTGTTCCAGGATTCAGTATTGAACTGTCAGGGTGAAGACCCATAATGTAATGTCACAAAATTTTGTTTCCGGGAACCACTACGGATCAGATTACTGATTCCAAGAGCTTCCCGAGGTCTGATTGCATGGTATATACACTTATATAGGAGACCTGCGCCAGCCAGGCCAGGGAAGTTATGTCCCTACATTCCTTTTCTTTCTTTTTTAATCATGTGCTCGAGCATATTCGCAGTGAGCAGTTTGGAGTGGGAGACATCTGCGAAGTTGAAACAGATCGTAGGTGTGGAGGGATTACTCTGCTAACCTCAAAAGAAAAACTTTCAGTTTAGCATGGACCTCGATCCGCCACAAATTTGACCACCCCTTCTCCTCAGCTATGGTGTTAGAAGAACCTAACTGTCCAGAAACGCCAGCTTTCACGTCGCAGTTTTGTCCCGACTAGCATGGGATAAGCAGAACGCAATGTAAAATTCCATTCCTTTCAAAGTTCCATAAATAATAAATTGCAGGGTGCTATGGAGGGATACTCAACATAGTTGCAGTGTCCATCGGCGCAAAAGTGTTCCGGATAGCCTCCCCGTTCCACGATTCATAGGTACCATCCATGAGCTCCTTGACTAATGGAGGAGGATTGTCAGTTAGAGCATCTGCAGCAGATGCCGCCAGACAACGAGGGTGCCCCAAAAATTGCCGTTTGAGGCATTTTGGGCCGAAATCCACCTCCAACGGATGCTCTATCTCTATTTCGTGCTCACAATATTCTGCAAATGCCATAATATTTTTGCTACAAGTGATGTATATTTGCCGCACCACTGTAGGTTGCCGAAAAACAAAAATGGTTGTTCCATAGCCGCCACCCCACCTCCCACTGCCTCCGTGCCAGCCGATTCCAGTCACCGGCCACAGCCACCACCACCCCGCCGGCCACCGTGAAACCCCGCCGCCTTATCCCGCCCCTCGGCGACCACCACCCTTACCGCCCATACTGCATCGAGCTCGCTACACAGTCGCCCCGTCCCTACGACGCCAGCCGCCCGATGTTGTCCCTCAGCGCCATGCAGCCGCCCTATGTTGTCCCTCAGCGCCGTCTACCGCGGCCCCCTTCCCCGCAGGACTCGCGACGTGGTTGCGCCATCCCGCCGCCATCCCCGACCTCCGTTGTTGTTCCTAAACACCTCGTCCCCGATCCCGATCTCCTGCCACTGTCCCTGAACTTCCCTGCCACTGGATTTCGGCATCACCATTGATGTCCACGTCAAGCTCCACCCTGCCATCGGATCCGTCGCCCAGCCTCCCCACCATCGAATCATCATGTTTCACGTGGTTTTCAATTTTTTGGGCACCATTTTTTGGGAAACACCACCTCAAATAGGTTTTTACTCTTTTTATAAGTGCTTTAGATTGATTTGACGTTTATCCATTCACACATTGCTATCTCTTTAGTTTGGTTTTTCTTCCTTCATACCCTTACCTCTCTATTCTTCTTCACATCCAATCTACTCTAAGTCTTCGCAAGTGTGGTAACTGAAATGGCTCATGGTCAATCAAGTGTCCTTGACTGAATAAAACTCAGAATAAAAATAAATTTTGTAATCCAATAATCGATCTTTGTTAGGATGATTAACCGAGTTATCCAAAAAATTCTGCTGATACATTCGAATAATTAAACGTTTCACAAGTAGTGAACTAAATTTCTTGGTATAACAACTAACTATCTCCACAGGTTCAGAACCATTTAATCCATAAGCATGAGCAAATGCATAAATATACCGTTTTGGCGCATGCGCCCATCTCTTTGAATGTTTCCCGCTTAAACTGCCACTCCCCCTATCATATCTATAGTACACTAAAATGGAAACCGAACCGCTCAACAGATCATGTGGCATCTGCCCTTTTATAAAAAGCAAACTTATGTTTGTGTCCTTTAAAAAAAAATCTTGACAGCCTTCAAATAAAATGGTTGTGATATTTTTAAAAATGTTCATGCGCTTCAAAATACATGGACGTGAAATTTTAAAAAAATTGCACAATGTAAATACATATTTGGGTAATTAAAAAATCATACCATTCAAACACAATGGACTTACATTAAAAAATGTTCACGCGTTCCAGAAAGTGTTTGCACAGTTGTCGGACAAATTTATATACAATGTAAAATAAATTTTTGCATAGTTTAAAAATATATTTTAATATAATTTGAAAACTATTTAACACGTATTGATAAAAATGTTCAAAACATGTATTTCAAAATAAATGTTAATCCTGTAAAAAATTAATGTGTATAAAATATGTTTCAGATATTGACAAAAAAATGTACATTGAGTGTTGAAAAAGGTAGACATCTAAGACATGTATTGAAAGAAAAAAAGATTGTTAAAAGGGAAAAATCGATAAAAATACATAGAAACGAAAGAAGAAGAAACCACACAAAAGATTCTAAAACCGATCAAAGCTGCCCACTGAACTTTTCTGAAACCGCTGCCGTATCTACAGTACTGGGCCGGCCTGTTTTCGGAGCGCCAAGGCGAGACCCACGAATCTCTCGCGCAACAGGGGAGAAAAAGCCCTGGCGAAAAGAAAGAGCCACGTCGACGTGACTCCATCTCCGCCGCCGTCTTCGAGTTCGATCGAAGTGACACTAGAGAAGTTGAAACTGTTTAGAGTAGAACAAGAGAGACAAAGACAAAAATGTAAAGTGAATCGTTGTTCTCATTGATGATGGGGTTACACATATATATAGCCCCTAAAGGGGTGTGTTCGAAGGGACACGAGGCAACCGCCTCGGTTAGGAAAAGTAGGGATTAATAGGATTAATTAAATCCTAACACTCCCCCTAATCCATGCTTGTTAGTGTAAGTATCATCATCTTGAAAAAGCTCCTCCAAAAACCCTGTGGGAAAAATATGAGGAGATAGGTGTTTGATATGTTGCTAAAACTCCTTCAAACCCAGTGGGAAAAATAAGGAGAAAATGATGCAACACATAATGGTTATTGTCTCTTTTAACTCAATACGAGAAAACCCATAGAGTTTAGAGTACAATAAATATGTCGTATATACTTTCCTAAAAACCCCGGTGGGGAAAACAGAAAGTATGACATATGATCTCATGTTGATATTACCTCATTAAAAAACCTTTATGAGAACCTGTAAAGTGAACTCATGAAGGGAAAAAGAGTATAATATGATGCATTGAACAGGAACAATTCAGGAAGATACTCCCCCTGATTCTTGCAAAATTCGAAGCCGTCACATACCAATTCCATGAACTTATTTCTGGAATGTAAAAGTTGGTAGAGACTTCATGAATAAATCAGTCACATGATTTAACTTGCAAGATATGCAATATAGTGATATTGCTTATTATGTAACCTGTTTGCATCCGGGCAACACAAGAGACATTATCGTTGAGATAATGGTTGGTGAATGTAGCCATGAGGTCTGTTTCGAAGACTCTTCATGAGAGGGCTACCACACCTAGTAGGAACACTAAGCTTGTCTACGATCTGATATAGTGGGGATCTGATCGATGTATCCAATGATATCGGTGTTCACATTTCCGTGAAACTGAAAAACCAGGACAAGATGTTTGATGCCTTGGAGATATCAAAAGATATTCTTGAGTACCAACCAATTGTGTTTGGTGTATCCAATGGCATATGGAACGTTGAGTCCCAATATCTCATTTCCATCATCTCTTGGTCTAAATAGATCTTTCTCTACGTCTAGAGAATGAACTACCATGAGAGTTATGGATGGATAAGATTTGTCCACAATGAATTTCTCCAATATATTATGGATATAGACAAAATTGTATACCATAATGTATCAATGAAGGTGCTCAAGTTGTAGTAACGAGCGGTATTTTGATTTACCCAAATCCTTCATTTTAAACTCCGTCATTTAGATGATTACATGTGTCGTCATTACAGACACACAAACATGGATAATCATCATTATAGGAGTAATCCTTGTGAATAAGGATCTCACTACGTCGGTTGTACCATATGTACCGACAACAATAAGTCTTATGGTGACTTACTGATTTTACACAATGTATGTTGCGTTTTGCATTTCGATTCAGAAGTGAGATTCCATCGGGAATCAATCATATGTGTCTGAATCTAGTGATCCACATGGATATGTAATCACTACATCTATCAACTGCAGAGATAGATGATTTTGTACTGCCAATGATATAAGTTATCGGAAAGAGATTCCACCTCTGGAGAATAGTTGGGTATCTGCGTGAACCCTTGTGCTACAATACTTGCTCTTTGTTTCACCACCTCGTTGTTCTCAATTCTGTTTCCAGAAGAAAACAGGTGTAGGTATTGCTTATGAATACCTTCCCATTATTGAGCAAGACCATTTCTACCTAGATTATACCCTTTGCTTGAGTTCAGTCCGAGTGTTGTTCACACTTTGCCATGGCCATGGTCTTTGGACCTGAATCATGTGAAAGGTTTTGCAATCTAGTTGAGAAATGTATGTCGACAATTGTAGACTTCCAGTTATATGATTCTCCAGAATCTATATATCAATATATAGTTGATGGAAATACCGTTACCCATGGTGACTGCTCGCGATTTCCCAATGCGATTGAGTCGGGTATTCCGATGTCCCGGTCATTGTGTGCACTATGACCTGGGTTGGTGGAGGTTTCCCATCCACTGGGTATACTACCCATTAGGTGTCTGTCAACGTGAAGTTGACTTGCATTTACTGATTCACAGGCCTTGATATCCTTGCTTGCGAGAAGCTGAATCCTGATGTACTTCTACCATACATCTCCCCCTGTTGCATCGAACGGGGAGTGGAGTGGTTCCACTCTTTCAGGCATACTTTTGCAGGATTTTAGGATTGGGTGACACCTTTATAGTCAGTAAATGAATCTGTCAGGTTATTTGCAATGTGTTGCAAATCTTCTGAACGCATGGTTCAGATCTTTGAGTACGTGGAATTGAGGCAGAAATGTGTTGAACATTCCACTAATTTCCTGGCATTCTTTATGGTACTTGAAATCTCCCCCTAATGCCTGGAAATATTCCTCATGAATCAGCATACTGGCCTTGAATAACTCCCCATGCGAGGGGCTTGAGGTATTGACGGAAATACAGTTATTCCTCACATAGATCCCAACTATATGTTGAGGGCCAATGATGTATGTTGGGGTGGTGATATCGGTATGCAACCGAAATATCGCAGATGGGAAATACTTGGTAGATTTCCACGTATCAAAGATAGAGGGGAATAATATTATGCAGTTTGGTCATGAGCTTGTAAAACTGCATGACTCCAACGTAAAGTTGGTAAGTTGCAACTCCAAAGTAAAGATAATGCAATGAGCTTAACTCTTTGGATATAGGATTCTACCAAACCATTTTGAGTCTAGACATTAGGATAAATTGCTAAACATCAATCCAAGGGCCATAGAGAAGGCACTCAAGGAGAATTCTGCAATGTTATCCAGTCGATTTGCTTGAAATCGGTGTCAGGATAATGAGCCAATGGTTTCTTGTGGATAAACCACACTTGAGACCATCGTATAGATGTGTCTTTTAGAACCATGGAACACCTGAATAGTCTAGTCAATGGATGGGAAGAGCCACTTACCTCAACTTGATGCGTTCAAGGAGTCTGGGTGGTTCAACGTAGATTTTAAGGTGCGTGAGCCTTAAAATTAGCTTCCACGTATCAAAGATAGAGGGGAATAATATTATGCAGTTTGGTCATGAGCTTGTAAAACGGCATGACTCCAACGTAAAGTTGGTAAGTTGCAACTCCAAAGTAAAGATAATGCAATGAGCTTAACTCTTTGGATATAGGATTCTACCAAACCATTTTGAGTCTAGACATTAGGATAAATTGCTAAACATCAATCCAAGGGCCATAGAGAAGGCACTCAAGGAGAATTCTGCAATGTTATCCAGTCGATTTGCTTGAAATCGGTGTCAGGATAATGAGCCAATGGTTTCTTGTGGATAAACCACACTTGAGACCATCGTATAGATGTGTCTTTTAGAACCATGGAACACCTGAATAGTCTAGTCAATGGATGGGAAGAGCCACTTACCTCAACTTGATGCGTTCAAGGAGTCTGGGTGGTTCAGCGTAGATTTTAAGGTGCGTGAGCCTTAAAATTAGCTTCCCTGTGTCACATGTAGTGCACACAAAATCCAAATATTGTTAGAATTTAGCATCATAATAATCATAAACTATTGGAATTGCTGATAGTTTCGGTTTCAACTCAATGTCTAGATGACCAAGGCGAGTATGCCAAGTTTGTCATGTACAAGACATTTTGGAAAACTATCTTGAGCGCAACATGTGCTACGGGCTTTGTAGTATGTGTAATACAATCCAGATGATACATAGAGAATGTGCTTGCCATATCCGTTGCACATGGTAAAGAGAAGTTAGTCCTCTTTGTTGTCATCACAAGTTCCGCTATGGAAACTATTTTGACGGATACCTCTATAGTTTAGTAGGGTACGAGTTAAACCGGGAAGCAATAAAGCATCCTGACATTACTCGAGTACCCACAGGGATAGTAAATATGACTCGAGTTGAGCCAACAAATACCTCATCGCGTCTAGCGATTTTAAAATATCGCCTTTCTCTCAATGAGAGTGGAAACATTGGACTTCCCTGAGTATAGAGTTTGTGGTGCATATGTCCACAAGGCACATATCATCTTTCATCAGATTGACCCCCGTAGAAATCTATATATAGACATGAAGATTCTCTATATGAAAATCACTGTCAGATATATAGAATACACATAAATGTATTTGTACCAAAGTGCTGATACAATATATTGTGATATACAATATATGATGACAACAATACTTATGTTGTTGTTACAACATCATAAATGGACATAAATTATATTGACCACTCAGGAGACTGCTAGACTATTCATAGTCTCCAAACATGTCGGTTGAGGCATATTCAACCACACGTTCTCCGTGCCCATAGGATCCCGTCATCACTGGTGATGTTGGGTTGAAGGTTGAAGTGAGATTCAAACCTTTGCCCTTGAGTTCATTGTATCCCAGGAATTGCTGATACAGAATAACCAGATGCTGAGATCTGAATCTAATGCCTTATAATGTATAAGACAACATTTTTCTGTTAGCGGTGTGACCCTGACCAGAAGTGAATCCTGGATTGCACACATTATCCCACGAGACACAAGAGCGATCATGATGTCCATGGCCCAGATAGGGCAGTGGTGGCCATTGAGGGCGAATGCCTCAAATTCTATAGCCATATGTTACCTCTATGGGTAAACCAAAGATAATTAATTTACGGTCAGTAAATTAAAGACCACCATGGTTGATGTTGTAATGAACTTAGCAAAATCAATGGGTATTTCAAGAAGTTATCTTGAAACCATTAGTGTGAATCTCAAATTGCTAAATATGACACCTTGAAGATAATCTCCAAAATGGAGTAGATCTCGCAGCATTAGGGAGTATAATCTGATGAAATCAGTAGATACTCACTCGTAATGCCTTATGTCACGACTTAGTAAAATGTGTGGGAGAGCACTTTGTAAAGCAATCATAATGTCGAAACGACAAAATGTAGGCTTTATCATTAGTCATCGATAATCTGCGTAGGCAGTAGATCCATATGACTACATTGTGATCCCAAGCATCAATTTGAAGAAATCACTTTGAATTTTGCATATGTATTTGCAAGAAATTGAAAATCTCAATTGCAAATAGATGTAGTAATCTCGGCATGTAACGAACATGGAGATACATACATTCTAGAATACATCGTACTCATCAGAAAAACAGTACTATAGAGGCACTGAATTTATCTTTGCAAGAGATAAAAAATCTCAATTGCAAATGGACATAATTAATCTCAACACGTGATAAACGTGGAAATATATTACATCAACTTAAGATCTGGAATACATCTCGGTACTCAACAGATATACACTACTATTGTAATGAATAGTAATGATGTTGCAAACTTGATGCTCAAGTGAAAAACTTGAATTGTATAGACCTCAAAAGAAATGAGGTGATCTTGTATTAAATTGCAAGATAATTCAGCAGAGTGGATTAATATTTGCGAGAGAAAATTAGTCTCAATCGCAATGAGATTGTTTTGCGAAAAAAATTAATAATAATTCTCAATCGCAAATCAATATTGTTGTGCGAGAAAACTTAATCTCAATCGCTGGATGGCGTGGTAGCGCCGCACGCCGAGGCAGGGAGCCACCGCTTCGTCGGGCAAGAGCTGCGGAAACATCGCCCAGGGGGATGCTGCAGGCTCCACCGCGAGCCGTCATGGGGAGAGTGCCGTCACGCCGCACGCTGGACGGAGCGCGGGATCTCCGTCATGGTGGTTGGCGAATGCACCGAGGCTGCCACCAATGCGTGCGGGTCGGCGTCGAGCCGTTGCACGCAAGGCGCTGCACGCCATGGACGAGAAGAACCACCACCGCAGATGCGGCTCGAGGCACACCAGGCGATGCCGGCTGTGAGGCCCCAAGTGCCTTGAGTGGTCATGGCCATTGCCGACGGAGGCGCAGACACCGGTGAGGGCGCAGGGGCCGACCGTCGGATGGGCCGGTCGACGCCACCGCGTAGCGCCGTGGCACACGCCAACCGTCGCGTCTCGACGGCCGGGCCTTCAGTAGAGCGTCTGCACCGCTGCGCAGTCGTCCAGCCGCACAAGCGCAGCCATTTGGAGCGTCCCCGCCCGTGCGGGGGGGGGGGGGGGGTGCCTCGATCCAGAGAGGCTGAGGTGACGCCGCCGGCTGTCAACAGCGTGCGGGCCACGTGCCATGCGTCGATCCTGAGCATGGATGGGGCGGGCGCTGCACCGCTGCCGCTGATGCGGTTCGTCGCCGGGAGGAGGAGGGATGTGGTTGAGGCCTACCGTATGTGCGACGTCTCCAACAGGGCCGGCTCTGTCTCGCGCTGGAGTGCGTCGTGCGGCGGTCCGTTGCGCTGCCATGGACGATAGCCACGGACGCATTGTTCGCTCTCTTCTTGGTAACCGCTTGGGTGAATCGATCCTGCACATGCATCTGCGTACAGGAGAAATCAATCTATTGCTTGATCATCAATTGATCACAAGAAGACAAAAAGGGAATTAAAAATCTGTTGATTATGTCCCATCTATACGGCAGTTGCCAATCTGATCTCCATGGCTTTGTGCCGAGAGCACCATCGAGAGGCATCTCCTCTCTTCCTCTTAGGCCGAATCGCTCGATTGATTTTGTGGCCGGCGGCTGGTTTCCGCGTTGCCGTGGGAAAAACTCAATCGATGGGATTGCTCCGCGAGAGAGCGTGCTGATAACGTGTTTAGAGTAAAACGAGAGAGACAAAGACAAAAATGTAAAGTGAATCGTTGTTCTCATTGATGATGGGGTTACACATATATATAGCCCCTAAAGGGGTGTGTCCGAAGGGACAGAAAAAGTAGGGATTAATAGGATTAATTAAATCCTAACAGAAACAACGTAACAGGGAAGGATGCCGAAGCGACCGTCGGACGGGCGCGTCGGCCGGAAGCGTCAGCGTCGGCGTCGCCGCCGGCGCCTATACCTCGTCACGAACGACGGGGAGGAGATATACGGCATCCGCAAGTTCGATCTACCGTCGGACCCTCCTTCCTCCGACGACGACGACGGCCACGCGACGGCGCAGCGCCTACCGAGGGCTCTCGTCCGGCTCAAGGCTTTGGCGAGCAGGTACTTCGCGGCCATCGGCGCCAAGATCATGGTCATGGAAACCACTACCAGGCAGCAGTGCGACCGCATCGTCCCCGTCTTCGACGTCCGCACGCGGTGCGTGGCCCTCGGCCCTCGCAACGGCTCGCTACCCACCTGGCCCGTGTATCTGCCCGTCGGCGGGAAGCTCGCCGCCCTGGACGAGGACTGCTCGGAGCTGCTCCGTCCGTATCTGTGGGGATGGGGGTCCCAGTATTGTCTCCCGAACCCTCCGTTCGATCTGGAGGACATGACCGCCCTCTGCGCGCACCCGGACGGCCGGACCGTCTTCGTCAGCTCCAAGGCCGCCACTTTCTCCCTCGACGTGGCGTCTAGGGCCAGGGGTGCCGCGTGGAGGCGCCATGGCGAGTGGAAGCTTCCCTTCGCTGGCCGCGCGCACTTTGACCCCAGGTTGGACGCCTGGGTCGGGCTCTCCGGCGCCGGCGACTCCCTCGGCTACCTCTGCTCCTGCGACGTCGTGTCCAATGATCCCAGCACCAACATGGAGGCCCCGCCGGCGTGGAAGCTGAGCAAGGAGAAGCTCTTCTGCGAGGAGCCGGCCGAGCAACACGTCGGAGCCAGCCTTGTCTATGTGGGAGTCGCACGCTTCTGCCTTGTGCAGTACTTCTCCGTTGTAGAAGACGACGATGCCGCCGGCAGCTCTGGTGGTGACGAGCCGGAGGCGGAGGAGGTCATGCCATTGCCACCGTCGTCTCCTCGGTATAGGCTTCGGTTGACGGCGTTCTCTGTCATGTATGACAAGAAAGGAGACCTGCGGACGGAGACACCAGTCACACCACGCCGGGTTCGATGCTACCAGCTGCCTACACCATCAAATATCGACGACTTGCGGGATCCTGTGGCTTTCTGGTTGTAATGGTGCTATGGAACTCTTGACGCAAGTTAGCATGACTGTTATAAACCTTCTCTAGTTGAGTGTTACTAGCAAAATTGCCAGTGCGTTGCAACGGGAGATATGCTATCCTGTCATTCAAAACTGAAATTGAAGAAAAACAGAAAATGATTGTGTGTATTTTAGCGACATTACAATGCTAGCACCGTTACCTAAGATTGTTCTAAGGATCTGCCTCGACTCTGTCGTGAAGCCCAACCGTCCTTAGTCAGTGTGATAGCCCACACCGCGGTAAGGTGTGGCAACCTAGGTTCGTGTGTGGCCTACAAGTATTGTTGAACACCTAACGTCACCACGGGCCTCCTGCTCCTCTATCGGCACAACTGCATGAGCGTCGCCGTCCGGTCTAGGATGTCCTTTCTCCACGTTGAGGCCGGTGGACACTAAACGGCGCCAGCCTCCAGTAGATAGTAAGTGTATTTACAAAAAAAATCAACATATTATGACATATGGTACTAATTATATTACAAGAAATTCAGTGACGAAATGTTGCCACATGTACGCACATGTATATTGACCTTTTTGCAGAATTTCAAGTATCCTGCATGCATGTCCTTACTGATCAACTCTTTTTTTTCTTTGATTCTACACAGCTCTATAAAAATTAATTTGATTTCCTATACACTACATATCACTATAAGGTTCAGGTCACTTTGCTACCAAATTACTTTTACTTTTCACAATAATTGTAGCTTCCAACCTACATTAAAAATATATTATTAATAAGTAAATTTGATGGGTAAATAATGCTAAGTGAAAATACCAATAAATTAAGTGCAGTTTCCTGCATGGACTTGTAGCAGGTTCTTACATAATCAAAATTGCACTCCATATACCTAGATAAAAGAGAATCTAGATCTAACTTGCAGCCAACACTAAGAGAAA
The DNA here is from genome assembly GCA_039707655.1 of Elymus sibiricus. Lineage (NCBI taxonomy): Eukaryota > Viridiplantae > Streptophyta > Magnoliopsida > Poales > Poaceae > Elymus > Elymus sibiricus. The sequence goes on from CM077671.1 coordinate 444,180,581, forward strand.
TACATCCCCAAACTCACATGGGTAAGCAAATTAAATTTAGATCCGGTAAAACCAAGTTAAAAGAATAAATTAACCAAGCCCATGCATTATCTTGTCCTTACCTTGTAGATGACAGCAAGAAACTATTTCTCTTGTTTCATTGTGAGAGCAGATCACTTATTTGTTGCTGCTATCTCTGGATGCAGAACAATCACAAGCATCAGAATGAAAATATTCGCTGCAACATCGCTGGTTTGTATAAATACGTCGGGCTTGATATTGCTGGAGAAGAAATTCGGCTGATATTGCTTTCCAAACAATGTTTCATCATGCTCTAATCCGTTCTTTCCAACCGAACCTCGCTGGTTTGTATAAATACGCCGGGCTTGATACTGCTGGAGAAGACCATTGATGACCCAGACGCTGGGCCGCATCCCCGCACAGAAGTAGCCGCGGCCGCGGCCGCTCATCGACCTGACCTGCCATGATCCCTCGACTCGATGTAAATAGCAGTTGCTTTGACAGGGCTTTGCGCTCTGCGGCGGCGTCGATCATTAGTTGCGTGCAAATATGTCCAGATAAAAGGATACTCTCTGTTCTTTTAAAATCAGAATCCAAAGCAGCGTAACGACACAGAAACGACCATGGCAATGCAACATCCTTCCAGTTAACACCAAACAACGAAATCAACAACACGACATGCAGGGTTAGGAGGTTCCCGAGGCGTCGGATGGCAAAATTGATGAGCTGCTCAATCATGGCATTGGCGTTGTGCAGCTACAACTCGCGTAGCTATCAAGAGATCAAGGCCCAAGCTCCCCCACTCTGAATGGCACCCCGCTCTCACCCGTGAAAAACAATCGAAGCCCAGTCCAACCACTACAAGCTTCTCGATGAATCCCAGCGAGTGCACGCGCCTGCGTTCGATCTGCGTGAGACGACGGCGGAGGCACGGTGTCAAAGCTGAACCGTCCAAAGCGTGTCCCGAGCTCCGCGTCGTCGTCGTCTGTTGCGGGCTTGGGGCGAGGCGGGTGCAGCAGGGTCACGGCGTCCTCGTCGTCCCTCGGTCCGTTGCGAGCTCGGGCGAGGCAGCTGCCGCGGGGCCATGACGTCCTCGTCGCCCCTTGATTTGTTGCAATCCCGGGGTGAGGCGGCCGCCGCAGCCGGTATCCTCGTCATCCCAACGACGGATTGTGCTGATTGGTTCGGGAGCGACGCTTATTATAGGAGTTGTAGTTCTTGTCCTGGTTTCTAGATCGATCTTCTGGTCGTTACACGGTAAGAAAGAAAACTATCCATGATATAAACGAAGGAAGGAAACATATAGAAAAAATAAATCTAGAAACACTCGACAGGACGAAAACGTACTACGGATTGGTTCTAAGAAGAAAGGCTAGGGACTTTTCTGCAAAACATACGTGGTGGACCAGACCAACAAGGTGTCCTAAACCAATAAAAACACATAGACGGGACGAAACCAAGAATATCACCTTGCTTTATTAATGAAAATGAAAAAAATAATAGGTATAGATATAGATATAGATATAGATATAGATGTTTGGCCTTGACATGGAACTTCATAGTTACTTGAGCAAAACTTATATGCAACATACATCTTACTTGAGCAAAAAATTCATCAAACAATAGACTGAATTTCATCAAATGCAGGCAAGACGCTGCTGGAGCTGAAGCTGCCAAGAAACGGGCACGCGCAGTAGCAGCAAGGCCAACCAGAGCGCACGGGCACAAGCAGGAGAAGCACGGCCACATACGGGCGCGCGAGTGACAGCAACGGCCGCGCATGGGCTCGCGAACAGCGGCAGCGGCCGTGCACGGGCGCGAGCGAGCGGCAGCAGCAGCAGGGACGCGCACGGGCGCGCGAGCAAAAAGAGTGGCCGCGCACGGGCTCGCGAGCGAGCGGCGGCGTACCCGTCCGCCGGCAGCGCCCGCGTGTCCTCATGGATGACCAGGCTCAGCCGGTTGCGACGGTGCCCGAAGAGCTTGCAGTCGGTGCTGGTGGTGAGCGGCGCAGCCACCAGCATGGACAGCTCGATGAGGAACACCCGCGTGTCCTCGTGGATGACCAGGCTCTGCCGCCCGCCGCAACGGCTCGCCCCATCCCTGGGCTCGGACGGCATGGTCGCCCGCCGCAACGCATAACTCTTCCTTGGCTCTAGCGCCATGGCCGCCGCCGCCCTTTGCCGTCCGCGCCAGACTGCCTCCCTCCTCCGCACATCTTCGCCTGCTGCAATTCACACACGCACAAAGAGAGGAGCGGGAGCCCCGCACGCCACGCCTCCGCTTCCTCCCCGCCGGCGACCAGCACCATGTCCGCCGCCGCCCCGTCCGTGCCACACGCACACAGTGAGGAGCAGGAGCCCCGCGCGCCGCGCCTCCGCTTCCTCCCCGCCGGCGACAAGCACCATGTCCGCCGCCGCCCCGTCCGCGCCACACTACCTCTGGTGGATAAGATAGAAGAAAGGATCGCGGACTAAATGTTTACAAATCGAGGGGTGTTTTTGCAAACATGAATCGTTTTCTCACAAACCCACTTAAAACAGGACTGCGGGTTGAATACTCAGAAACGCGGGGACTTTTGTGCAAAACTGCCACGACGGACGACCAGAAGCTATCGGCGCTTTATTATTAAAGGTAGAGATAAACTTTGTAAATGTAGTAGGTTGTCTGAATTTCGATTTTGGGTCAGTCAAATACTACTTGGCAAAAGGAAGGGGGGATGAGTCAGAGGTTGACAGTTTGGGTGCGGGGTGGTGATGGCTCGCCGAAGAAATCTGGTGCTTGGGAGGTTTAGAGGGATGGCTCAGGGCGGCGGATGCACGACGGTAGGCGGCGGTGAGGGGTGGCAGGTGGAAGAAAGCGATCCAGTCATTCACTTTAGATCTGGCGGTTTAGGAAAATTTAACCAACCCAAACTGGCTTTTCAGGCAACTTGTTCCTAAGTCAGGTCCAAGCTTTGTAGCACTGGTTCCAAACCTACCTGGAAGAAAACTTTGTAGCACTGGTTCCTAACCTACCTGGAAGAAAACTTCCAAATAATAGTTATTATACACTCCATTGTTCGGTTCAGCTAGTGTTACAAGCATGGAAGCGGTGTATTTCCACTTTCTGGGTCCGAGAAGTGCATTGTTGGAACTGAATTCAAACGCCAAACAACTTTGAATTCAAGGGTTTATGTTATAGCCGAACACAATGTAAATATTATTTGCACAGATACTCTTGTGATCCTTTTATCAAGTAGTGGGAAGAGTGTCCCGGTAGATAGCCACCGTCGCTCTAACAAAGCAAGTGAGATCTTTTGTTTGACAAAAAGCTCAATCTTCATATAAGAACTCTCCGAAGCAAAAACTACATGCCCTCAATGCCTCAGCGACTCAAGAAATAATTCGACAAAACTTGTTCACATCAAATTTTGATTTAGCATCCTGAGAAAAGAGGTACGAATCACAATCGCCGATTCAACGGATCGACCATTCACTATCTCACAAACATGAACACATCGCCCTCAGTGAGGCTCACTAACAAGTCCAGCATAACTAACTGAAGAAACCCACGAGTCTGGAGTACATACAAATTTGGAACGATCTCTCAAACAAAATATTTGGAACAACTGCAGATTAACCCACACATCAATAGAAAAAGACCACCAAAGGCTTAGGCTGCCATTGACATTCACTTCAGTTGATTCTACTCCCATTTGCTCGGCCCTTTCTTGTCTGAACCACTTCTGCTTACTCCTGTGGGTAAGTTTCCACAGCTGATTACAAAACAAGCACACTCCAGCAACCGAACCCCAAACTAAGCACATCATTTCTGTTAACTGACAAGTAGCAAGATCCGAGGCGAGTATCAAACACACTCGTTAAGGTATGCTGACACCACCTTGGGTCGAAGGTTACTGTCCAACCACTCTGACAAACTAAGGTTTGACATATCCAATTCGCTTCGCAGCTAATTGAGGTTTAACTGTTAGTTTCCTGTAGGGTTTTCATAGGCTGACTGGGACTGGCAAACACGAGAATCACAACAGCAGCAACCTACCATACGGGGTAATCCGGCAGATAACCGTCAACTCTTATTGGGTGGTTCGTTCGGTCGAGGCGCGGGACATACCTATCCGTAACGGACCCGGCGGCAAAAGCCCTGTCCTCCGAATTCATGCTGTTGCTTCGTGCATAATCTGACCTCACTCCATGATCACCGAAGCGCCCACCACGGGATGTTTTTTGTTCGCCCACGCCGGCATCTGTTTCAGGTCCATATGCACCAGGAGAGTCCCCTCGGATAGAATATGTATTGACGGGAGGAATGCCCACTGCGGGGTGCCCACGGAACCCAAGACCGGTGTGCTCGTCATACTCGACATTGGGCGCATCATGGTGAAGGGGAACCGTTCTCCTTTCCATTTCGTAGTCTGCAGGGCCTGATCCTCGTGGGGTCACATAGGGGCCACGGCTTCCACTAGCAGCATGTTCAGATCTTCTCTGATACGGAGGGGAACCATGCCTTCTGCTAGCACCATATTCAGTGCTCGGATATAAAGGGGGACTGAGACTAGTACCAAAATTACCAGAAGGAAGTGCAGATTGCTGGGGACTCAACCTCCTTCCACCGACATCACCATCACTGGAATGATCCTGACGACGACTCGACCTCCTATCACCATCACTGGAATGATCCTGACGACGACTCGACCTCCTTCTATCACCATCACTGGAATGATCCTCACGATGACTCGACCTCCTTCTATAACCATCACTGGAATGATCCTCACGATGACTCGACCTCCTCCTATCACCATCACTGGAATGATCCTCACGATGACTCGACCTCCTCCTATCACCATCACTGGAATGATCCTCACGATGACTCGACCTCCTCCTACCACCATCACTGGAATGATCCTCACGATGACTCGACCTCCTCCTACCACCATCACTGGAATGATCATCACGATGACTAGACCTCCTTCCACCAGTATCAACATCACGGCGTTTGAAATAATCGTCACGACGTTCGAAATAATCATCGTGTCGATGTTGCTCATATCTGTGTTGGTTGTTGCTTCTATGACGACTGTTACGATTCTCCATCCTTCGCCCTTCCGGAGAATGTCTTCTTGATCTATTTTGAGCATTTCTTCTCCCCAAGGGTGACTCGCCCCTATAAGAATTTTCTCTCATATTACTCCTCCACTTTTCTCTACTTGATCCTCTTCCCTCTCTGGATTTGTATTCAGAAGTCATTGAAGATTTCTGATCACCATTACACAGAGGATGATTTTTTGATGATGAAGAACAAGAACTTTGACGAGCATCTGGTTTTTTGTCATTATGAAGACGCTTAGGACTTTGATGAGCATCTCTTCCAGTTTCCATGTGAAACTTCTCTCTGTTCCTTTCCAAATCCAACATGTTACCGTCAGTTGCCTGTTCCTCCTGTATCTGTCTCTTTCCTGACTTGTCACTTGAAGTATCAATTCCTGTTGCTTTGCGATTATCATTGCAGTGAGGACTCTTCAGCTCCTGCTGGCAGCCTTGGCTTCCATCAACTTCTCGGTTACCATCAGATCCAGAGGTAAACCGCCCGTTAGTTAAGCCAAATTTATTACTTTTGTTCTCAGGAGTCTTCTCCTTTTCCACATATGTATTTTCTCTCCTACAAGTTTCTCTCTCTTTTCCAGATCTGGTGTTGCTTTCATCCTCTTCAGCCTGTTCCTCCACAATAAGCTTTTCTAGGTCATCATTGTGTGCTTGATTTAAACGAATGGTCTCTTTCTCGAGGACACCTCTCCCATTTGGAATCTTATCTTCCCTTAAGTTATTCATATCCACTGTTTGGATCTGGTCGGCTTCTTCTTGACATACCTTGTTTGACAGCTCCGCAGTTCCTGTTGAACCTTGATCGGTGTTCATTTTCCTTTTACTAGTCACTTTTGTTTTCTTCTTAGCAAGATTTCTTGTTCTATGAATTTTTGGAACGGGGATTGACCTTATTTGGTCCATGCAATGTGTTCCAACAGTATCCATTTTTGTACTAGATGGTAACTTTATATGGTCTCTGCTGGGTGCTCCAAGAGCGGCTTCTAGTTTATGGCGTCTGCAAGATTTTAACAGAAATTAGTTGCTCTGAGAAGGAACTGCGGAGAAACTTATGGGAACAAACAATTAAGAACTAACATACCCGCAGTAAATGATAATTCTATCACCCAGGTGCCAAGCGCGTACACTTGTGCCACGCTTTCTCTCAAAGGAAATGCTTCTGTGGTAAATCATTATATGTAATGAGTACGAGACAATCACATAAGCTAAAAGCAACTCATCTGGATAACAGAGTACCTTGGGAAACATTTTTTGTGATATGACACTGGACAGCGTCTGCAGGCCGCAAGCCAAAGTTCTGGTTGATTATTGTCTTCCATCGTTCTACATTCTGAGCACCAATGTGCAGGACATGTAAATGACATCCCAGCAGCGATCCTCTTCTCCAACTCGCGAGCTCCATCAGTATCATCAGGCTCAAGTAATTTAGAAATACAACTGGGGTGGTAGAAGTGCCCACAAGATGCTTTGTAGCATTGGAACACCTACAAGAATGCACACTTTAGAAAGGAAGAACTAGAATCACTGAGATATTAAAAAAGGACAGAGATGGTTAGGGGGCACTTCGAATCATATCTAAACATACTCGAGGATCACAGCCACGAGCATCAATCAGATGCACAGCAGCACAAAGGGGGAAGGCATTGTGAAATATCAATAGGCCTCAGTTGCCCACAATTCAAAATACATGTGAATGAAGACATCAAGGAACTGGATTTAAATATTTTCACTTAGTAAGGCACAGGATGAACATAAGTAAGTTTAGAGTATCATGATGCATGAAAGGTGCTACATAAACAGGAAATAAGCAACAAGCATACTCATTGCAGGAAGGGGAGAATTATCACTGAATGAGAACCGCAGAACTACAAAGGACACCGTGATCTCTCAACAAACCACATGCCACATTCTTGTAAGAAAGATACAACATGTTACCTTGGCATTTGGCCCATCAGATGCCTCGAGATCTCCACAACTGAAACACTGGTGTTGCTTATATTCACAGTTCTGACATAGATAATGATCAATTTCCTGTAAATATGTAAAAAACAGAAGTCACAAATTTGAGCCACGAAAATTAGAATGCTGCTGGACCAATAAATGAGAACCTTGTAACTACCTGTAGTTGTGCAGAAGTTAAACCAAGAGTTTCACAATTAGATTCCCTTCCATCTTTTTCTCTGGGATGGAAGGACCTTTTACATTGTCCTTCACAGCTACATAAAATAGAAGACATAATCAAATTATTGACTCAATAAATCTATCTATGTGCTAGAAGTTTATAACTGGCCCGAAATGAATTCTCCATGGAAATACTGGAAAATGTCTTATTTGTTTGATTTGCTGGATTTTTGGCAAATCCCCAAAACACTGCAGGTTGAATTCCAGTAAGAAGCCTTTTTTTTCTCTCTTCCATGTTATTCTCAAGTTTTTAATCTCCCTCAACCACGCAAGCAACATTAGTTCTTGAATTCTTTTGAAATAGTTTCCAAAACAAGTTTAAAAAAAAGGCTGGTATTACAAATGCCGGCACCTACCAGGACATCTGGACAGCTGGTTACAATTGGTTACAATAGTAGTAACCGGCATGAAACACAAATTGCTCCAAAGATACCATAGCACAGAGGTTGTTCTTGAAATAATCAGATGGTCAAAGCAAAGAATGAAGGCTAAACCATGAGAGTAGGTATATGATCTATTGTTAAATGTCAACAAATAGAAATTGATAGCCCTCAAGCTATCAGTGCCCAGTTTTTTTCAAGGAAAAATAGTAGAGCAATTTATGTTTACAATCTCCAACAGAAATGATATCTTCTAGTGTCTTTAACATGACGTCTCAGAGATCAGTATATATAACACTTCCTTTGGGACCACATGTTATCTTGTCCTATTAATCTGTAGCTCACTCACTCCCTACAGTATTATATTTATTTTGGACGAAGTGCCACACGCATACCATATGCATGCATATCCCCATTGAATGACATGTCTTCAAGACTTTTGAACTTGCTACAGATTCATAGGACAAGATAACATACTAACACCCCTCTCCATTTTTGGTTAGTTGAAAAACTAACACTAATTAATACCACTTGACTAACACAGATCGAAAGCTTTAAATAGTTTTTTAAGAAATTTCCAAATTTGGCTTTCAAGGTTCTACATTTACATTCTTTCAAATACTTCACAAATACGGAACCACATTATTGGGAATGTTTGCAAATTCAAGTCTTTTACAGAAAAAGAAAACAAAACGACCCACCCATAAAATCAGTAGTGTTTTTGGTCATCCACTGATTAAGGAAGCACAACTTACCATAGCAAGTTCCCTCCATTGTCACATATTGCACATAAATTATCAGTAGCATCACCACCACCATCACCATCATCATCATTGTCAATATCATCACCATCATCGTTGCTATCATCGTCAGTGCAGCTGTAATTGTCATCACCACTACCATGATTGTGGCTAGAGTCAAACTTGCAGATATAATCATAATCGTTTTTGTCACTGTAATCATCATCACCATCATTGTCAAAGTCTTCTTCGTCACCACTACGCATTGCAACAGTCAGCCGTCTGGTACGTAAACCCTGTAAAATGGGATTCAGATGAGAAGAGAAAACAATGATACAGCAGCAAGACTTCACAATATTTTAGAGGTCTGAAAGATGCATATCTAAGGTCACATTCTCAATAAACCTTTCTACCTCTCTGATGTTCCTGGAGGTATTCTTTTTCGAGAAAACGCAAAGGATCTTTGCATTTCATTGCATTGAAAAGATGAGAGAGTACAAACCTCCTAGGAGGTGATAGTTTCCTGGAGGTATTCTCAATAAACCTTTCAAGAACTTGCGAGTGCAAAAAAAGAACAGTCATGGTCATGGCACAACCCCCCATTGAATTACAGAGAACATTTGTAAATACTAGCAGAGTTCCTAGTCACTGAAAATAATAACAATGTAACTCGTTGGAATGTTCTTGGGGATATCGCCCAAGCAGATTGGATTCAAAGGTTGCTGTAGCTGCGCTCGACAAGAACGGGGTACTAACCCCGTCAACCATAGCAAAGGGAGGTCAGGGAATTATCTGCTTTACTCATGGTGCTCCATGCCCTTATATAAGCCATGTAAACAAACCTTACAAAGGAACAACCTGGGCTAATCCCTGATTTCAGGGAAAATCCATAGCAAGAAAGGCATGTCTTTTGTACATTGAAACCCTAGTGCTAACTTTGCTGGCTTAAAAAACAAACCAATCACATCCTAAACAAGCTACAAGAGGTCAGTGAAGAAAACATGTCCAAAAGGTTCCAACTTCCAACAGACAATTTGCACATAACAATGAAACAAGAGTACAATTGCAGAAGGAACGATGATCTTGACAGGGTTATTTTCTTTGGGAATCTGATGAAATGCGATCTACGTAGCACTTGGGCATTGGATCATATAACGCCGCATCTCCCCCTGTCCTCCGACGTGCGGCCCTAAATTCGCGAGGAGAAGCCTGATGAGAAGCCACGGACGATAGGGGACTCACCATATCTCCCGGCGCCGAGCCGGAGCGCTGCCGTCAGTCGTCGAGATTCGGGAAGGGCTGCTAGGGCAGGGCAGGGCGAGGGCGCTCGGCGGAGGTTGGGGAACGCCGGTGAAGGATCAGGAACGGGCGCGGCGGAGGGCGGTCTTGACGCGGTGGCCGGCGGGAGAGGCGGGCGGGCGGGCGGCGGCGCTGGGCGAGGCGGGGAGAGCGCAAGGTGACAGTTTCTTCTTTTTTTTCTCCTTACTAAAATTATTAGCTGAACTTGAGGGTTTTTCTTTCAGGTAGTGCTGCCTATATTTTTTTATTTTTTTTTGAGAAAATGCTGCCTATTTTTGTTGAGGCGGGCTTCCGGTGGGAGGGCCTCGCGGACTCCTTGATGGGCCCAATTTGTGGGCCGCATTTGGTGGAGCGGCCTGCCTGGTCCAACTACCCGCTACAAGCAAGCGGTCGACAGCCCTAAATTTCTCCAAACCCCCGCTCTACCACCGAGCTCTGCAGCCGCCGCCGCCGACGCCCCAGTCCCCCAACCAAGCACCACGGCATCTACCCTCGCGCCGCCGCCGCCGTCTCCGTCTCCGTCGTCGTTCCCGCCGTCTCCACCCGGTCCGCGGTGTCTGGCCACTGACTCTCGAGGTACGAAGCTCGCTATCCTGTTTTCATCCAGCGATTCGTTCAATCCCACGGACCTTCACAAGCCTTGCGCATTTGCGGCCGGGATTACGCCTAATCCGCCGGTGTACTCCGCAGGATTCCTCGCGCCATGACGAGCATGATATCCCAGAACGCGCTCCCGAAGCGCCGCCTGGAGAAGGGCGACAGCAGCAGCGATGAAGAGACCATGGGCTCCCCCGTCGCTTCGGATGCAGAGGCTGGGAAGAAGCCCAGGCCAGACGACCGCAGGAAGGACCGGAGGAGGAAGAAGAAAGCTCTGGAGGCCAGGCAGGGCGAGGAGGCGGACGAGATGAAGCGGCTGGAGAGCTCGCTGTTCGGCAACATCTACGCGCCGCTCGAGTTCGGCACCGAGGCCGGGGCTGCCGTGCCGGCTCGTGGCCAGGATGACGGCCCGCTCTTCTTCGTGGATCGGTCTGCCGGCGACGACCTGCCCGTTTATGAGGAGGACCTGGGCAGTGAAGATGAGGTGGTGGACAAGGGGAGGAAGCCCGCCTGGGTGGATGACGAGGAGGATAGCACCGAGGTGAACATCCTGAAGGTTGCGAGGCTGAGGAAGCTGAGGAAGGAGGCTGATGAGCGCGTCATCTCGGGCAGGGAGTATGAGGCTAGGCTGCGCGGTCACCACGCCAAGCTGAACCCTTTCACTGGCTGGGCGGATATGGACCGTAAGGCTCCTCGCCGTGATGGCGACTCTGATGAGGAAGAAGGTGGAGTTGACAATGTGCTTCGGAACAATGATGAGCTCGTCGTCAAGGGTACTGCTAAGCTCCTGCCTGGCATGCTGGACTACTCAAGGCTTATTGATGCAAATGCCCAGGAGCCTTCCAGTGGTCCTATCAATTCAGTGCAGTTTCATAGCAATGGACAGCTGATGCTTGTTGCTGGCCTGGACAAGCATCTGAGGTTTTTCCAGATTGATGGCAAGAGAAACCCCAAAATCCAGAGCATATTTGTCGAGGACTGTCCAATTCAGAAGGCAGCCTTTCTACCTGACGGCTCTGAGGTGATCCTTTCCGGCAGGAGGAAGTTCTTCTACTCATTTGACCTGGTGAAAGCTGCTGTTAGTAAGATTGGACCCTTGAATGGGCGTGAGGAGAAAAGCCTGGAGAGCTTTGAGATATCCCCTGATTCAAAAACCATTGCGTTTATCGGTAACGAGGGGTACATTCTCTTGATATCTTCCAAAACCAAGCAGCTCATCGGAACCCTCAAGATGAATGGTAATGTGCGTTCGCTGGCCTTTGCGGATGGTGGGAACCAGCTACTGAGCAGCGGCGGGGACGGCCATGTTTACCACTGGGATCTCAGGACAAGGAAGTGTATGCACAAGGCTGTGGACGAAGGCTCCATGTCTGGCCTTTCCCTCTGCACCTCGCAGAACAGCTCCTACTTCGCCACAGGCTCCAGCAGCGGCATCGTGAACGTGTACAAGAGGGACGAGTTCCTTGGGGGGAAAAGGAAGCCACTGAAGACGATCGAGAACCTCACAACCGAGACGGGCCAGATGAAGTTCAACCACGACGCCCAGATCCTGGCGATAAGCTCAGGCAAGGACAGGAATGGGATGAGGCTCGTGCACGTCCCGTCCTTCACCGTGTACCAGAACTGGCCAGGGCCTCGGTTCAGCCTCCAGTATCCAAGGTGCCTGGACTTCAGCCCAGGCAGCGGGTTCCTCTCTGTCGGGCACGCCGGCGGAAAAGTTTTGCTCTACAAGCTGCACCACTATCCGAACGCCTAGGCACGCCTTGAGAATCCAGTTTTGACACTGTATTTTTCTGCTTTCAGAGAAAACCCATGATGTTATCTGTAACGCGATTCTTCTTAAACCCTCTTGCCTTGTGAGTGCTGTTGCCACAGATATTTTAATGCTCAATGCCCCTGCTAGCTCTTTCTGGTGCGCACGTTGCATGTGCCTGTTGTTTCGGTGAAATATTTCATCTTATTAACTGTTTAAGAAGTTGCTTGGTGTGGCTGGAGAAAAGATGGGGCGTTTAGGAGGTTTGTTGCCGCTCTAAATGATTGTTTCACCATGTTCAGCAGGTGGCTGTGATTCTGTTGAAGATCTGGTGGGTTGCATCCTGTATTTGTGTCGTTGCAGTAGCATATGACATCAGCCAAGTAATAATGTAATCATGCAACTCTTCAGGCAAGGATGCTTTCTTTCTGTTGTAGAATTTCGAATGTAGAATTTTTTTTCGGTATTATACAAACAGTTTGGGAGGTAAACATCAACTTGGCGTTATCAGTTTACTGGTGACAACAACTCTGTCTGGAACGTGTCTGCTATTTATGTAACAGTGTTATGTTCCTAGCATGCAGGAGCCAGATGGTTTGAATAGCTATGCAGAATGGCTTAAACTGCGCGTGATCATATCTTATGGAACAAACAATAGCTTTGATATAAGCGTATACGTAATAGTTGGTAGCTTGGAAACACAAGGGATTAAAATTTACCCAATCGTGTTTAGTTTATAGGATGCTGCTGGAACACAGCTGCTGCCTTGTGCTGCACTGCACAGCTGCATCTTGCTCTGTAACTCCACCACCTATGTTCTCTTCACAGCTGCTTGTAGCTCACTCGCACAGCTCTCCCTGTCATTCATCTGGTAAACTCTGTTCTCGGCTAACAGCATGTTTTCGCCCTTGCTCTTTTCAGAGCTCTCGGACACGACGAACCTGCCGATGACCTCTCAGATGTCCATTTCCTCCTTGCAACCTTATTATCTGTCGACACTTATTGCTTGTTTCACCATGTTCAACAGGTGTCTGTGATTCTCTTCGTGATCTGGCGAGTTAAGTTGCTTACCAATCATGTACTCTTGTCATGGTAGTAGCCTGTGGCATTTCCCGTGTTCTTCCTGAAGACCTTGATTCAATGACAAATAATTTCCTGATGCTATCATATGGTATTCAGCTTGTAACAGCATGCAACTCCTGAGGCAAGGATGCTTACTACTCTAGAATTTTGTTTTTGATATACAAACTGCTATATATATGCAAGCTATCTATAATAGTGTTAGTACTTTCCTAGCATTTCTTATCCAGAATAGCTATGCAGGTTGGCTAAAAGACTATTGCTGCGTGCGATTATTACGTCTTATGAACACACCATAGCTTCTCTCTGTTCGTCTACATAGTTTGGTCTTCTGAGAAGCACAAAGAGTTTACATCTACAACAATTGCCAATATGTTCAGATTTTAGTAAACTGCTGAAACACAGCTGCCTTGCCGCTTTTCGTCATCCTCTGTACCTCACCACCTATGTATGTACGAAACAGAGGCGGTACGATATAGTTCATGCCGGCCCACATGGGATTTTCCTTCTGTCTGTTTTCTTATTCTGATCCTGTTTCTTTTGTTTTCTCTATGCTCGTATTCTTTCAGGTTTTTGTTTTAGTTTTTTTCCTATTCGTATTTTTTGCTTTTTTTCCTATTTTTAATTTTTTGTGAACATTTTTCAAATTCGCAAATATTTCTAAAATCCATATTTTTGAAATTCTTGACTATTTTAAAAATCTTGAATATATATTAAAATCATGAAATGTATAAAATTTTGGAAATAAAATAAAATTCATGAACATTTTTCCAAAGTTTTTGTGAACATTTCCGAAATTCACAAATAATTTTTAAAACATTAGAACATTTTTAAAATTTCATTGACATTTATAGTGGAAAAAAAACTTCAGAAGTTATACAAAGAAAATCCGGTTGATTGTTTAACGGCTGGCCTAAGAGAGCGCCGGGTGTGAGTATTCTCAAGAGAGTAATGTGATTGATTAACAGTGGTGAAGCCAAAGATTCAGACAGTGACGATCATGGACACTACTAGATATCCCATTATAACAAAGGGTGCAAATACCGTGACTATTTTAGTTCACCTTCGGATAAAGTTATAACCGACGGTACACCGTCGGCCATTTCCCTTCGGCTATTCTTCGTCGGCCATTAGACTAATAATCAACGGTATGGTCAGATAGTTTTATGGCCAACGGTTATACGCCAACGATGAGCCGTCGACCATGTATTGGCCACAACATGACTCCCACTACTTGTGACGAAACTAATAGCCGAGGGTGCCCCGTCGGTTATTTAATTTTCGACGGAGCTTGCTTCCCGTCGGTTTTCGTATTAGCCAACGGTTTATTTGACCCATCAGGATAATTAATAACCAAGAGGAAAGCAAAACCATTGGTTACTATGATTACTAACGAAGGATACACCCCTTCAGGGATTTGTCAACATCGTCAAATTAGAAAGTCATTGACAATCTAAATCCATGTCATCGGCCATTAGTAACCCCTCACGAATTACTTTCACCAAGTGGTGATGCATAACATAAAAGTAAAATTCACGATGACAATATTTTGAATTATTGGCATTTCAAATACATACACAAACACACATGACCAAATAATATGTATTATATTTAGCAATACATGTGTCCAAATGCATACACATAAATTATCAAAAGCCTAATGAGTTTCATCCAGATTACATAGAACATAATGCCAAGCAAAATGCTCGATAAGAGTCTGAACATTTTGCATAACCTAAATTGTCGTAAATTCAAGAACGTCACTTTGTTGCATGACTATGCAGATCATTCGAGTCGTCACCATCATCACTATAGTGATCATGATGTGGATCACTATATGGACCATAACGCTCATCACTATATGTGTCATCTCCTTGTGTTGTAGATATCATCCACGTCATCATTAACATCGTGATCATTCTCACGGCTCGGACTGCCTCCAATATTGCTTCCCACTCACTAAGAAATGATAAGACTAGTTGTAAGATCATGAGAGGAATGGAAAAGATGAAACATGTATGACGAGTAACATCTCAAAGTTAATACATGGAAAGAAAACAAGGAACATTGCTATATTTATATCCATCAATTCTAAATGTTGCAATACCCAAGCGAATATAAATTAAAGTAGGAAAATGATGACAAATGCCACAAGAAAAGCACAAGCTCCCTTACTATAGTATGGTTGTTTAAAGTCTATTTCTTATAGTCGAATATTGTCATTACCATAGAGGTTTCAACTCATGTGTCCGCGGGCTAAGGAATTCCCCACTACTAAATCATCAATAATCTTTTATTATACAATAGTTGCAGGCTTCACAAATAATTTGTCACTCGCTAAAAAAGACGTCACAAATGCTAAGGGCCTCTTTGATTCGCAGGATTCTTAAAATGCAGGAACAGAAAAAACGTAGGAATAGAGTGTCATATCCTTTTCTACCTTATAGGATTTGAAAGTGTGTTTGATAGCACAGGAAAAACAAAAAATTCTACAAAGAGGTTTGAGTGGGTGAAAATTTTCCTTCAAAATGTAGTACAAATGAATACTATGAATTTTTTTTAAAGGATTTCAATCCTACGAATCAAACGATCATCATAGGAAAAAAATCCTAAGGATCCAAATCCTTCAAAAATCCAATGAAATTCCTTTGTATCAAAGGAGGCCTAATGCATTTATGTTCGATATGACATGCACGTTTAGCAAGCTGGTCATGACGTTTTGTCTTCATATGTACTTAAATCAAGCAATCTCTTTGTGTGCATCTCCAAGACTAATAAAAGGCCGTAAATCTGAATGCTCTTTACAAATCTAAGTACAGAGAACACATGCACAATGCCAAACGTGAGCAAGCAAAATGAACGCACATTCTAGTTCAGAGGACAAAAAGCATCAGGTCACATTCTCACATACCCCTACGAGAGAATGTACGCCAATTATGCACATCAAAATAAATTCTTACCAAGATGGCACTACCGATGAAGCAACCATTAGCAGCGTGCATTTGACATCATGCATCTAGCTCAGCATAGAGAAAAACAGAAGTCTGGCCGTCCGGCCGGAGCTCGCCGATGACGTCAGAGACGGACACCCAAGTTTGTTAATGCGGGGGTGCCAACTGCCGACCCTGCGCAGTCCACCACCTCTGGCTCTAGCCAAGCACGAGGTCAGCTCCCATGTAAGCTGCAAATACTTCGTTCAACTTGAACATGAATACATAAAGAGAACAAAACGAGGAGAGGAACTGGCCGGAATTGCAGAGAGGAACCAACCGAATCGGTGTGGCTGTCTCGGGTGTCGCTCCAAGATGAGCTTGTCGGTGTCAAAACCGATAGATCTCAGGTAGGGGGTCCCGAACTGTAGATCTTGGCTCGATGGGTAACAAGGAACGTAGACGCGGTATTTACCCAGGTTCGGGCCCTCTTGAAGAGGTAAAACCCTACGTCCTGCTTTTGATTGTATTGATGGGTGTATGACGATTACATAGTCGATCTACCACGGGATAAGTATAACTAAACTCTAGATGAGTCAGAGTAATGGTTCTTGTCGGTACGAGCTAAACCTTGTGGTTTATATAGACACCAGGGGTACCTAGGGTTACACATGTCGGTTATCATCAAGGGATAAACCTACCGATCTCGCCATCTTGACTTGAAGGACACTCCAAGATATCTAAACTTTCCTTCCCGAACACGAGGTTGGCTTGTGGTTCGGCCTCCATGCATTGGGCCCGGAGCGGTTCAACTATCCGGCCCATGGGAAATGGGTCGACGGCTCGAGGACCCCTTAGTCCCGGACTCCCTCAGTAGCCCACGAACTAGCCTCCAATGCCGAGGTTCCCGATCACCGGCTGTCCTGCAAAAAGTCTTCGGCTTGCGGGGCGAGTTCTCATCCCCCCTCATGTTCGGCTGCAACAATCCGGCTGTCGACGACTTCCCGATTTTTGAAGCGTCGGGGGGGCCATGACGTTGATTCGTCTGCTCAGGATTAATGGCATCCTTCGATTCCCGTGCGTCACCAGGGGGTTAACAGCCCAGCAATCTTTTACAGAATTGCCCTCTTCAAGGCGTCGGAGGAGAAAACCATCTATTTAAACAGGCCAAATGTACCACGAACAACGCACCTCATTCCCCCAGCCATAGAGAGAAGAGAAGATCCAGGAGCCCAGAGATATGGCTAGCGTCCCAGGCTCATCCTCGCGTCCTCACGCCAACCTCCCGGGCGACTGGGCCAGCTGCGCGGTGTCAAGGCTTCGACTGCGCGACCTTGAGGCGTAGGGATATCTTCCTGCCTCAGATCTGGCGCCCACCCGTTCCGGTTTAACTTCCGCGAACGGCGAGGCCTTCGTCGAAAACTTCTCCTCCCCTCGCAAAGAGGAGCGGGTTTGCTTCGTGCCCTTCCTCCTACGAGGCCTCGACTTCCCTATTCATCCTTTCCTTAGGGGTCTGCTGGAATTTTACGGAATTCAACTTCACCATCTCACTCCCGGATCCATCCTGCATATCTCGGGTTTCGTCGCTCTTTGCGAGATATTCCTGGGCTGCGAGGCCCATTTCGAGCTATGGAGAAAGTACTTCTGCCTCGTTTCCCGCTCTCGGGGGGAAACGATGTTCGAAGTATGCGGAGCCGAAGTGTGGCGCATAGCTTGGAGGGGGTACCCCGTGGGGGACTCCGAAGACGGATCCCGAGTTTTGGAGCTCGGAACAGTTTTATATTGAGGACGTTCCACTCTTCGATCCATCTGGGAGAGGACTGCCCGAATACTCGGATATTCCTCCGAAGAAAAGGTTCAATTGGCGACCGAAGAGTCCGTCCCAGGGGGAAAGCGAAGAAGTGAAGCGTCTGGCGGCCCGCGTGAGGCTGCTGGCCCACCACAAGCTAACCATCATCGACATGATGGCCGCCGCCATAAATCGATGCGTCCAACCTCTACAACAGAGGATTGATCCTCTATGGCAATACAACGGGTCAGACGACACGACCCGCGATAAACGGCAAGGTCCTGGCAACCAGACGGCTTTAGCGACCATACTAGCCGACCTCTACAAGGGAGAAAAAGAAGAGTTTACTCGCCCGTATACCAAGGACGGCTACTCAAGCCATAACCCCATCGAATGGGTAAGTACGACTATATTCCCATAGTTCGGGTTTAACGCCCGTTTTTGGCTGACCGAATTCTTTAATCTTCCGAACAGGACTGGAGGCGCTAGATCGAGACAATCAGTTGCCCTTCCCCTCAACCGGAGAACTATTCTCGTGACGACGAGCCAGGGTTCCATGAGGACCCTGAGACGACGCTTAGTTTTGAAGACGGAGTGTTTTACAAGGAGAGCCTTGACCGCTCCTTAGTAGCCCTCGTGGCCGACCACCCCGACACCCTTCCATCCTCCGTGATGAGTAACAAGAAGGCGTCTTCCCAAAATGGGCGTCCATCCCGCGTTGTTCCGAATGCATCGACCTCTGTCCCCAAGGGCCATCGGACCATGCGCCGAACGTCGACGAGGGCGGCAACAACCACAGCGGCTCCGAACGGTGGAGGAGCTTCCAAGCGTGCGGGGGACTCCGGAACTACCTTGGCCGCACCCCCGCTGAAGAGGTAATATTTCCAAACTAATAGGTTGGCTTTTGTCACAGCCATAAAGAGCGCTTACGACCGTTACCGGTCTTTATAGGAGACAGGTGCAACCGTCTTCATCTAACGACATCCGGGAAGTGTCCGGTGGCTGCCCCGTTCCTAGGTCATCGGCAAAAGACGGAATTAGTGCGGAGGTACCCGAAGCTGACCATCTTCTCGAGGAGGTCTCGTGCACTAATTTTGAATTTGAAAGTGTCATGAGTCGGCGACAGAGGAAAAAGTTCCTGCGCCATCCTGTGTTTTCCAAACAAGATTTCAATGTTCTTAATTTGATAGACGCATATCTTGGAGCGGCCCAGACTAGCCTCGAGGGAGCTGCCAATCTTTTGTCCGTAAGTCTGCATGTAAGTATTCAGTTTCAATTATCCGAACATAAACCCTAACCCAGTAGCCCCCGACCCTTAAGTTGATTGGGACGGTCAAGTTAAGGGTCTGAATAATACCGTGATGTGATGCACGCCTCAAGGGAACAAAATCGGAAGTTGTCCGAAGACCTGGAGTTGAACCAAGCAGAATTAGCGGGTGTGAAGGCCGAGCTAGAAAATGTCAAGAAGTTCACCAGGTAGGCACACGGTGAGTAACAAAAAGGAAAGTTTTATTATGCAAAATTGTTTTTGGCATTTTTTCTAATGAAAGACTGCTTTATAGCAGCCGAGTCCATAGGCCAACTACAGAAAGATCTTGAGGAGGCCAGGGAATCCGAGAGGTATGCCGAGTCGCAGCACGAGGCTGGCAACTGAGTACTAAAACGTTGTCATGAAGACTAGAACGCTCTCAAATAGACAAACCGGCAGCAGGCTGAAGAGATCGAGAGTTTAAAAACTCAGCTGGCACAAGCCCATGAGGAGAACCAGAAACTGAAAATGGAATGTTCGGTAAGTTTATACGTCTCCAACGTATCTATAATTTTTTATTGTTCCATGCTATTATATTATCATTCTAGGATACTTTTTGAGTAATTATTTACCAATTCATATTATTTTTGAGCACTAACCTATTGACCCAGTGCCCAGTGTCAGTTCCTGCTTTTTGTGTGTTTTTTGTTTTGTAGAAATTCCATATCAAATGAAGTCCAAACGCAATAAAAAATTACAGAGATTTTTTTTGGAATATATATGAATTTTGGGAGTTGGAATCAACGCAAGACGATGCCCGAGGGCCCCACCACATATCAGGACGCGACCTCGGGGGTCGCGCCCTGATGGCTGGTGCCCCCCCTTAGATCGGTTGACGCTTTCCTTCCGCCGTAAGAAATATATTTTCGCGGTAAAAATCCCCTCAAAATTTCAGCCCGATCGGAGTTACGGATCTCCGGGTATTTAATAAACGGTGAAGGGGTCAGAATCCAGTCGCGAAAACAGAAGAGAAACACAGAGAGAGATCCAATCTCGGAGGGGCTCCTCCCCTCCGGGAGCCATGGCTGCCATGGACCAGAGGGGAAACTGTCCTCCCATCTAGGGAGGAGGCCAAGGAAGAAGAAGGAGGGGGGCTCTCTCCCCCTCTCTCCCGGTAGCGTCGGAGCGTCGCCGGGGCATCCATCGTGACGGCGATCTACACCAATAACTTTGCCGCTGTCACCACCAACTCTCTCCCCCTCTATGCATCGCCGTAAAACTCTCTTCCCCACTGTAATCTCTACTTGAACATGGTGCTTAATGCTATATATTATTATCCAATGATGTGTGGCTATCCTATGATGTTTGAGTAGATTTCTTTTGTCCTACGGGTTAATTGTGGTATGATGTTATTGATATGAGTTGTATGTTGATATGGTGCTATCGTTTGGTGCCCGCCATGTCGTGCAAGCTTCTGGGATCCCCGCTGTAGGGTGTTACAATATGTTCATGATTCGCTTGTAGTGGGTGGCTAGAGTGACAGAAGCTTACACCCGAGTAAGGGGATTGTTTGCGTATGGGAGTAAAGAGGACTTGATGTTTAATGCTATGGTTGGGTTTACCTTAATGATTTCTAGTAGTTGCGGATGCTTGCTAGAGGTCCAATCATAAGTGCACATGATCCAAGTAGAGAAAGTGTGTTAGCGTATGCCTCTCCCTCATTGCATATGATAAGTATCTATCATGTTATATTCAATTGCCTATGGACAATCTTTCTCTTGCGTTACACAAAAAGCTTTCTACTAAACAATTTACTTTATTGTTCTTTATCTAAACAGCCCCTAATTTATTTACTTGTCCTTTATTACCTTGCAAAACTATCTCTATACCTACTAAGTACTTCTAGTTTCATTCCCGCAAAATAGTTTCATACTTGTTCTAGCTAAAGTAAGCATTAGCGTGCGTAGAGTTGTATCGGTGGTCGATAGAACTTGAGAGAATATTAATTCTACCTTTAGCTCCACGTTGGGTTAGATACTCTTACTTATTGAAAAAGGCTACAAATGATCCCTTACACTTGTGGGTTATCATAAGTGAAATGTCAATTTGAAATTCCTTGTCGTGTGCATAATGTGCTAATATAAGGGACATTCCACATATCTTTGGTTAGTCCTTCTGACCGGGCGTCCCGAGGAGGAGAGCAACTCGTTTGGAGGGAACCTGCTCAAGGAACTATCCATTGTGCATGAGCGGGCTCGGAAGGCCATGAAAAACATGGTCAAGGTGTTGTGGCCGACCGAAACCCCTGTGGAGGGGATGGCCGAGTTAGCTGATCGATTCAAGGGAGCTCGGCATTGACTCGATCTATGGAAGATATCAGCCTGTCAAGAGGGAGCGCGGGAGGCATGGGCCATGGTGAAGACCCGATTTACCAAACTTGACCTCGCGCATTTGGCTCGGGTTTGGCCGGTAGGGCCAGATGGTGAAGAGGTGACGCTGCATTTGGTATATGACCAAGTGATGCCTACCGCTCGCATCTCCCAGGAAGATTGCGCCCTGAACACCATTATAGATGATCTTGACAAGTAGCCTTGTACTTGATTCTATGTAACTATGTACTTTACATCAAAAGACTCCATCCGTATTGTAAACGCTGTCTAAACCGGCCATCAACTTTCACCCCCCCACCAAAGGCCGAGGAGTGTTCCATACTCGGTGTCCTAACTTAGCAAGGAATCACTGCGAGGAAATGGGCAATCCGGCCATACGGTGCGAGCAGACATGACGTGTACAAATGTTTATGTTATATTACTGTTTAACGTAAGAAACATCTTCCGAAGAAAATAGTTCCTCCATGGGTTCCTTTCTTCGGGTTTCTACATTGACCGCAGATGTTATAGCCTAATACCTGCGGTGTGCGGGTGTTGGCATACTTCGGGAAAGAGCGACCTCGGGTTTTGGTGACGATCACCCATTATTTTCACTTCCCTTGTGGCCGACCAGTTATGTTCTTGAGAACGCTAGCTTTCGGCTTTACCCGTCTGAGGTGCGTACCCGGGTAACCCGTTCGCAACAATCGCAGAGGTGCTCCCTTTACCCCCTAGCCGAACAATCGGGAACGTAGGGGATAAGCACATGAGCGAGGCAATCCAGCTTGGCCAGTTCTGAAGTCAAACTGATGCATATAGTGGCTTAAAGACGATATTGGAAGGGTGCACAAATGATAAAAACAAAAGATGCACGTATTTATTAACCAGCTTCGATAAGAAGCCCCAGGTGAGACCGGGTAGTACATTTAAAGATGAGTACCGAAAACGTCTTCACGTAGTTTGGTTTAGCCGAACACGTGCTGAGAAATGCTAGCTAGTCCCAAAAATGGAAAAATAAACAAAAAAGGAAAAAATAAAGAAGAAGAACTCGCGGGGGTGACGGCGCCGGCCTAGCCGTAGAAGCGCCGAAGACGGGCTGCGTTCCATGGGTTTGGCTCGAAGCGATTGTCCGGAGGGTTGCGAAGGCGATATGCTCCTCCTGTAAGCACATCATCAATTATAAAAGGGCCCTCCCATTTAGGCTTGAGTGACTTCTCGGTGTCGGATCCCTTCGTAGAAATATTACATGACTCAGATTCTGAAGAAGATTAATTTGATTTTTTAATATCAGTTTGAACCTTGTAATCTTTGAATTTGGGCCTTGTAAAGATGGAATTTGAACCTTGTAATATTTCTGGTATTTGTGATACAATATTTGAAATGGCATTGTGTTCTTTTTTGGTTATGCAGTCATGTTCTTATAAATACATATGTTGTTGTTCTGTATACACAACATATAGATGTTGTGCAAACAGAGCAAATCACATCTCATACGATTAAATTGAGGAGCATGTCGGCAATGATTTCAGCAATCGCTGAAAATTGTTTACCAGCCACCGTCTGCCCACAACACACACAACTTGTCAGGATAACTCGTCTGTGTTATTATCGGTCTTCCCACACGACTCTGATTGTTGACCTGTTTGCCGCATATCACACACACCTTCTTACGCTAAATCGTTTGTGCTCGGATTTATCATCGCACATAATTTTTCATAGTGAACTGTGTGCCATCTATCGCACAAATATGGATCTTTATAACCGTTTGTGTTATTTTAGCTAATCGCAAATAGTTCGTATGGAAGAACGGTATGGCAAGCATCGCACACGTAAGTCCTTTATGAATCGTGCTTAGTGGATTCACCATCACACACAGTTTGTGTTATTGGCGACAGAGCTAGAACTATACCGTTTGCGATTCATGCATCGCACACAGTTTGGTCGAAGGGTCTCTGATTGATGTGCCGTCTTTTGACCTTCCTCTAGTAGTGGATCCATGGTTTTGTCATTCTTTCGCATGTGGAAACCATTGTTTTTGCGCATTGTGGAGGGAGTGGAGGCTCACGATGACTACTTGAAACTCACAAGGGATTGTTGTGGCCAACTTATTTTCTGTGTTAAGCAGAAATGCACAGCTATTTGATACTTCTCCAACGTATCTATAATTTTTTATTGTTTCATGCTATTATAAAATCAATCTTGTATACTTTATATGCAATAATATGCTATTTTATATCATTTTTGGAGACTAACCTATTAACCCATAGTTACCAGTGCCAGTTCTTGTTTTTGCGTGTTTGGACTTTTGCAGAAAATCAATACCAAATGGAGTCCAAACACGATGAAACTTTTTGGTGATTTTTTCTGGAGGATTTTGGGCCCACGAAGCTTTGGGAGGAGGCCAGGCGCCGCACGAGGGAGCGACAAGCTCATAGGGTGCACCCTCTGAGCTTGCGGGCCCCTCGCAACGCCTCCTGACCTAGTTCCACTTTTATAAATTCTAAAATATTCCGAAAACATCACAGAGCCACCCGAAACACTTTTTCCGCCGTCGCAAGTCTCTGTTCCACCCGTGATCCCGTCTGGAGTACTTTTCCGAGGACCTGCCGGAGGGGGAATCGATCATGGAGGCCGTCTACATCAACCTTTCTGCCTCCATGATGTTGTGTGATTAGTCCACCACAGACCTACTGGTCCATAGCTGGTACCTAGATGCCTTCTTCTCTCTCTTTGATCTTCAATACAATGTTTACCGCGATTCTCGTGTTAATCTATCCGATGTAATCCTCTTTTGCGGTGTGTTTATTGGGATCCGATGAATTGTGGGTTTATGATCAGATTATTCATTGAAAGTAATTGAGTCTCCTCTGAATTCTATTATGCATGATTATTATAGCTTCGTATTTCTCTCCGATCTATCCGTTTGGTTTGGCCAACTAGATTGATTTATCTTCAGTGGGAGTGGTGTCTTGTAGTGGTTTCAATCTTGCGATGCTCTATTTCCCAGTGACAGAAGGGGACAAGACACATATTTGTATTGTTGCTACTAAGGATAAAACGATGGGGTCTGAACATATTGCGTGTCTTACTTTTTGTACATCATTTCATTTTGGTCCAAGCATTACTCTGGTTGTCATGAACTTAATACCTAGAGAGGCAAGCATAGAAGCTCTCTCGGAGTGGAATAATAGTAGTAGATGCAGAATCGTTTCGGTCTACTTGTTTATGGACGTGATGCCTATGTACACATAATCATTGTCGTGAATAATATGTCATAACTATGCGCTATTCTATCAATTGCCCAATAGTAATTTGTTTTCCGAGGCCCTGTCGGAGGGGAAATCAATCATGAAGGCCGTCTACATCAACCTTGCTGCCTCCATGATGATGTGTGAGTAGTCCACAACAGACCTACAGGTCCATAGCTGGTACCTAGATGGCTTATTCTCTCAGTTTGATCTTCAATACAATGCTTACCGCGATTCTCGCGTTAATCTATCCGATGTAATCCTCTTTTGCGGTGTGTTTATTGGGATCCAATGAATTGTGGGTTTTGAACAAATTATTCATTGAAAGTAATTGAGTCTCCTCTGAATTCTATTATGCATGATTATTATAGCTTTGTATTTTTCTCTCCGATATATCCGTTTGGTTTGGACAACTAGATTGATTTATCTTCAGTGGGAGTGGTGTCTTGTAGTGGGTTCAATCTTGCGATGCTCTATTTCCCAGTGACAGAAGGGGACAAGACACATATTTGTATTGTTGCTACTAAGGATAAAACGATGGGGTCTGAACATATTGCTTGTCTTACTTTTTCTACATCATTTCATCTTGCTCCAAGCATTACTCTGGTTGTCATGAACTTAATACCTAGAGAGGCAAGCATAGAAGCTCTCTCGAAGTGGAGTAATAGTAGTAGATGCAGGATCGTTTCGGTCTACTTGTTTATGGACGTGATGACTATGTACACATAATCATTGCCATGAATAATATGTCATAACTATGCGCTATTCTGTCAATTGCCCAGTAATTTGTTTACCCACTGTGTGCTATGTTCGAGAGAAAAGCCTCTAGTGAAAACTATGACCCCGGGTCTATTTAAATATATTGCTAAAAACCAAAAATACCTTGCTGCACTTATATTACTATTTATTTACTTTTGTTATTTTATATTATCCCTATTGATGTCTACTACGCAACCTTCTTCTTGTAGACTCGTGTTGGGCCTCCAAGCGCAGAGTTTTGTAGGACAGTAGCAAATTTCCCTCAAGTGGAAGACCTAAGGTTTATCAATCCGTGGGAGGCGTAGGATGAAGATGGTCTCTCTCAAACAACCCTGCAACCAAATAACAAAGAGTCTCTTGTGTCCCCAACACACCCAATACAATGGTAAATTGTATAGGTGCACTAGTTCGGCGAAGAGATGGTGATACAAGTGTAATATGGATGGTAGATATAGGTTTTTATAATCTGAAAATATAAAAACAGCAAGGTAGCAAGTAACGAAAGTGAGCACAAACGGTATTGCAATGCTTGAAAACAAGGCCTAGGGTTCATACTTTCACTAGTGCAAGTTCTCTCAACAATACTGACATAGTTGAATCATATGTAAATCTCTCACGTGCGACAAACAGTTCACTCCAAAGTCACAAATAGCGGAGAACAAACGAAGAAATTATTGTAGGGTATGAAACCACCTCAAAGTTATCTTTTCCGATCAATCGTATGAGCTATCCCTATAAGTGTCACGAACAGCCCTAGAGTTCGTACTAAAATAACACCTTAAGATACACATCAACCAAAACCCTAATGTCACCTAGATACTCCAATGTCACCACGAGTACCCATGGGCTTGATTATACGATATGCATCACACAATTTCAGATTCATCATGTTCAATCCAACACAAAGAACTTCAAAGAGTGCCCCAAAGTTTCTACCAGAGAGTCAAGGCGAAAACGTGTGCCAACCCCTATGCGTAGATTCCCAAGGTCACGGAACCCGCAAGTTGATCACCAAAACATACATCAAGTGGATCAATAGAACATCCCATTGTCACCATGGATATCCCATCGCAAGACATACATCAAGTGTTCTCAAATCCTTTAAAGACTCAATCCGATAAGAAAACTTCAAAGGGAAAACTCAATTCATCACAAGAAGATAGAGAGGGGAAAACTCCATATGATTCATCTATATTAATAAAGCTCGCGGTACATCAAGATCGTGACATCTCAAGAACACGAGAGAGAGAGAGATCAAACACATAGCTACTGGTACATACCCTCAGCCCCGAGGGTGAACTACTCCCTCCTCATCATGGAGACCGTCGGGATGATGAAGATGGCCTTCGGTGATCGTTTCCCCCTCCGGCAGGGTGCCGGAACGGGCTCCCGATTGGTTTTCGTGGCTACAGAGGCTTGCGGCGGCGGAACTCCCGATCTAGGTTTCTTTCTGGAGGTTTATGTATTTATAGGAATTTTTGGCATCGGTCTCACGTCAAGGGGGTGCTCGAGGAGTCCACAAGCCAGGAGGGCGCGCCCTGCAGGCTTGTGATGGCCTCGTGGCTCTTCTGGCCCAACTCCAATGCTTCGGGGGTCTCTTTTGGTCCATAAAAATCACCGTAAATTTTCAGCCCATTCCGAGAACTTTTATTTCTGCACAAAAAATGACACCATGGTAGTTCTGCTGAAAACAGCGTCAGTCCGGGTTAGTTCTAATAAAATCATACCAAAATCATATAGAATTATTGTAAACATGGCATGAATACTTCATGAATTATAGATACGTTGGAGACGTATCAGCATCCCCAAGCTTAATTCCTGCTCGTCCTCGAGTAGGTAAATGATAAAAGAAATAATTTATGAAGTGTGAATGCTAGCAAGTGCACAAGTTTGATCAATGATAATTCCAATCACTTTTTCTAGCATCAATATAAACCATAAACAGTAGCTCATCTCATAAAACTTCTCATGATCAAGTAACAAGCTATTCACATGTTAAAGTATAGACTAGAAAGTTTCTTGAAAACTAACAAACCATATTCCTAGTCATCGAACAATTGCAATTCATCTTATTTTCAGGAAGGGTCTATGTAAGAGCTTTGATTTAGCAAATTCCACATACTCAACTATCATATAGTCTTCCATGATTATTGACACTCAAAGCATATTTTTAGAACAAATAGCATCCATCGAACACAGAGAAAGATAGGGGCTTAATGTTTCGCCTCCCAACTTATTTATCATATAGATAATTGTCAACAATAATAATTCATGATCAAATATATTTGTGTGGATATATATGTCTAGATCATTCCCCAACACATGACGCTTGCCAAGAGAAAAAGGCGAAATATAGGAAGTGGTGAAGATCACCATGACTCTTGCATAAAGGTAAGTACTAGAAAGTAAAAGATAGGCCCTTCGCAGAGGGAAGCATTGATTTGCAAAGGTGCCAGAGCTCAAGCTTTTAAAACAGAGATGAATGATAATTTTGAGCGGTATGATTTCATTGTCAACATAACAACCGAGAGATCTCGGTATCTTCCATGCTAGATACATTATAGGCGGTTCCCAAACAGAATGGTAAAGTTTTTACTCCCCCTCCACCAATCAATCACACTCCACGGCGAGCCGAATCCACGGGTACCGTCCATACAAACAACAATCTTGGGGGAGTTTTGTTTCATTATATTTTGATTTGATTTTTGAGCATGGAACTGGGCATCCCGAATACCAGCCACTTTCTCGTGAATGATAGTGAATCAACACATATCGTGAGAATAACCCACCTAGCATGGAAGATACTGACAGCCCCTAGTCACTATATGAGCGATTCGGGCATACAAAACAGAATATTATTTGAAGGTTTAGAGTTTGGCACATGCAAATTTACTTGGAACGGCAGGTAAATACCGCATATAGGTAGGTATGGTGGACTCATATGGAACAACTTTGGGTTTAAGGGTGTTTGGATGCACAAGTAGTATTTCTACTTGGTGCGGAAGTTTTGGCTAGTATGAGGTGGAAGCAAGCACCACATGTTGGAGGATCCATAACAATATAACTTCTATACAAATATACCCAAACATAACTCATTAAGTTGTCTTCCTTGTCCAATTTTAACTAATTTGCTCAAGTTTAAAAATAATTAATGAGCTCACAATCATAGAAGATGTCCAAGATAGTATATTTATATGTGGAATCTCTCTTCCTTCAATATTCTTTCATGAATTGTTCAAGTGACCAATGCGGTGTTTGCTAACTTTCAATAAATTTTACCACCTATACTTATTATGTGTGAAGTCATTACTCCCCATGGGATAAGTATATGAAGCATATTTAATTTCAGATTTATGATATTCAATTCATTCAACCATTTACTCATAGGATATAAGTGAAGCACGAGAGTGAATGACAAACTACTCCAAAAAGATATAAGTGAAGATCAATGAGTATCCAACAATTAAATAACTATGTGAAGACTCTCTCATCTAAGAATTTCAGATCTTAAGTATTTTATTAAACAGCAATCAAAAGAAAAATATCACTCCAAGAATAGCACGCATCATGTGAACGAATAAAAATTTAGGCTCAACATAGGCTAACCGATAATTGTTGATGAAGAGAGGTGGGATGCGTAGCATCCCCAAGCTTAGATGTTTGAGACTTCTTGAAATATATACTTGGGGTGCCTTGGGCATCCCCAAGCTTGAGCTTTTGTATCTCGTTCAATCCTCTCATATCATGGTTTCACCTATTCTCAAAAACATCTTCCACACAAATATTGAAAAGAACTCGTGAGATAGGTTAGTACACATAAGAACAAATCAACACTTCATGTACTGCCAAGACATGTTGCACAATAATTTTCAAACATCATTTACTGTTTACTATCATTTCCACAATTTATATCTACCAATATAGGCTATGAAAACCATAGGATAAGTAGATAACAAAACCATGACAGCAATCTGTCCAAACAGAACAGTCTGTAGCAATCTATTAAACCAGTGTACTTATGTAACTCAAAAAATTATGAAAATTTAGGACATGCTATAAAATTTATATGACAATACTGTGTAAAAATTTCAGAAACTTTCCACGTTCCAGTAAAATATGAAAATTCAAACACTACAGCAAAAGTTTCTGTTTATACACAGCACACATCAAACATGCAATTCAAGCATCCTAAAAGGCAATTCTTGGAACTTTTTATTGAAAAACAAGATTATAAATAACACCTAACAGAAAACAAGAAAATAAAATGACGCTCCAAGCAAAACTCATATTATGTGACGAATAAAAATATAGCTCCAAGTAAGATATACCGATAGTGTTGAAGACGAAAAAGGGGATGCCTTCCGGGGCATCCCCAAGCTTAGGCGCTTGAGTCTTCCACGGATATTAACTTGGTGGTGCCTTGGGAATCCCCAAGCTTAGGTTCTTGTCACTCCTTATTCTCCTCATATCGGTGTCTCACCCAAAACTTGAAAACTTCAATCACACAAAACTTAACGGAACTTCGTGAGAAGGGTTAGTATAATAAATAAAGATAATTCACTTAGGTACTGTCAATACAAGATTCATAATTGTTCCCACATGATACCTACTGTATTCTATCATTCCCATAATTTATACCGCTAAATATAAGCTATGGAAACACTAAAACAAGCAAACTATGCATGCAAAACAGAATCTGTCAAAAACAGAACAGTCTGTGAAGATCTGTAGTGTAACCATACTTCCCTGAATCTGAAAATTCTGAAAAATTAGTACAACCTGAAGAATTTGTATATAAAGACTATGTAAAAATTTCAGATCATTATCACGCTCCAGTAAAAAATGAATATTCCTGTACTGGAGTCAAAAGTTTCTGTTTTGGTTCAGCATCAATTCTACTCATCTTGTGAGTCATCCCAAAGGCTTTACTTGGCACTTTATTGAAATAAAAGGCGCAAAACATGATTACTACATTAGCTTAATCATGTGAACACACAAAAACAGAAAGTAATAGTGTTGGGTTGTCTCCCAACAAGCGCTTTTCTTTAATGCCTTTTAGCTAGGCATGATGATTTCAATGATGCTCACATAGTAATAATAATTGAAACATGCAAAAGAGCATCATGAATCTCATGACAAGCACATTTAAGTCTAACCCACTTCCTATGCATAGGGATTTTGTGAGCAAACAATTTATGGGAGCAAGAATCAACTAGCATAGGAAGGCAAAACAAGCATAACTTCAAAACTTTCAACACATAGAGAGGAAACTTGATATTTTTGCAATTCCTACAAGCATATATTCCTCCCTCATAATAATTTTCAGTAGCATCATTAATGAGTTCAAAAATATAACTATCACATAAAGCATTCTTTTCATGATTCATAAGCATAGAAATTTTACTACTCACCACATAAGCAAATTTATTCTCTTCAATAGTAGTGGGAGCAAACTCAACAAAATAACTATCATGTGAAGCATAATCCAATTAAAAATTAAAATCATGATGACAAGTTTCATGGTTATCATTATTCTTTATAGCATACATGTCATCACAATAATCATCATAAATAGGAGGCATGCTTTCATCATAATAAATTTGCTCATCAAAACTTGGGGGACTAAACATATCACCTTCATCAAACATAGCATCCCCAAGCTTGTAGCTTTGCATATCATTAGCATCATGAATATTCAAGGAATTCATACTAACAATATTGCAATCATGCTCATCATACAAAGATTTAGTGCCAAACATTTTATTGACTTCTTCTTCTAACACTTTGGCACAATTTTCCTTTCCATCATTTTCACGAAAGACATTATAAAGATGAAGCATATGAGGCAACCTCAATTCCATATTTTTTGTAGTTTTCTTTTATAGACCAAACTAGTGAAAAACAAGAAACTAAAAGATTCAATTGCAAGATCTAAAGATATACCTTCAAGCACTCACCTCCCCGGCAACGGCGCTAGAAAAGAGCTTGACGTCTACTACGCAACCTTCTTCTTGTAGACTCGTGTTGGGCCTCCAAGCGCAGAGTTTTGTAGGACAGTAGCAAATTTCCCTCAAGTGGATGACCTAAGGTGTATCAATCCGTGGGAGGCATAGGATGAAGATGGTCTCTCTCTCAAACAACCCTGCAACCAAATAACAAAGAGTCTCTTGTGTCCCCAACACACCCAATACAATGGTAAATTGTATAGGTGCACTAGTTCGGCGAAGAGATGGTGATACAAGTGTAATATGGATGGTAGATATAGCTTTTTATAATCTGAAAATATAAAAACAGCAAGGTAGCAAGTAACAAAAGCGAGCACAAACGGTATTGCAATGATTGAAAACAAGGCCTAGGGTTCATACTTTCACTAGTGCAAGTTCTCTCAACAATACTGACATAGTTGGATCATATGTAAATCCCTCACGTGCGACAAAGAGTTCACTCCAAAGTCACAAATAGCGGAGAACAAACGAAGAAATTATTGTAGGGTACGAAACCACCTCAAAGTTATCTTTTTCCGATCAATCGTATGAGCTATCCCTATAAGTGTCACGAACAGCCCTAGAGTTCGTAGTAAAATAACACCTTAAGATACACATCAACCAAAACCCTAATGTCACCTAGATACTCCAATGTCACCACGAGTACCCATGGGCTTGATTATACGATATGCATCACACAATTTCAGATTCATCATGTTCAATCCAACACAAAGAACTTCAAAGAGTGCCCCAAAGTTTCTACCGGAGAGTCAAGACGAAAACGTGTGCCAACCCCTATGCATAGATTCCCAAGGTCACGGAACCCGCAAGTTGATCGCCAAAACATACATCAAGTGGATCAATAGAACATCCCATTGTCACCACGGATATCCCATCGCAAGACATACATCAAGTGTTCTCAAATCCTTTAAAGACTCAATCCAATAAGAAAACTTCAAAGGGAAAACTCAATTCATCACAAGAAGATAGAGAGGGGAAAACTCCATATGATTCATCTATATTAATAAAGCTCGCGGTACATCAAGATCGTGCCATCTCAAGAACACGAGAGAGAGAGAGAGAGATCAAACACATAGCTACTGGTACATACCCTCAGCCCCGAGGGTGAACTACTCCCTCCTCGTCATGGAGACCGCCGGGATGATGAAGATGGCCTCCGGTGATGGTTTCCCCCTCCGGCAGGGTGCCGGAACGGGCTCCCGATTGGTTTTCGTGGCTACAGAGGCTTGCGGCGGCGGAACTCCCGATCTAGGTTTCTTTCTGGAGGTTTCTGTATTTATAGGAATTTTTGGCGTCGGTCTCACGTCAAGGGGGTGCTCGAGGAGTCCACAAGCCAGGAGGGCGTGCCCCCCTGGGGCACGCCCTGCAGGCTTTTGATGGCCTCGTGGCTCTTCTGCCCAACTCCAATGCTTCGGGGGTCTCTTTTGGTCCATAAAAAATCACCTTAAATTTTCAGCCCATTCCTAGAACTTTTATTTCTGCACAAAAAATGACACCATGGTAGTTCTGCTGAAAACAGCGTCAGTCCGGGTTAGTTCTAATAAAATCATACCAACATAATATAGAATTATTGTAAACATGGCATGCATACTTCATAAATTATAGATACGTTGGAGATGTATCACCTATCTATCAGAATTAATCCTTGCAAGTAACAAGTTCAAGGGGCTCGACAACCGTCTTGCCCATGTTTGGTGCAAGTGTTTGGTTTTGTGTTTGTAGGTGTTGCCGACGAGAGTTTGTGTAATTCTTCTATTGGTTCGATAACCTTAGTTCTCACTGAGGGGAATAATTATCTCTACTATACTGCTTCACCCCTCATCTTAAGGGAAAAACCCAACGCAGTATACAAGTAGCACTACCCTGAGGACGCTTGCACTTGGTACTGCCGCAGATACCGTTGGTGAGATGGTCCGTACGGGGGAGAGCACATGCGTGAAGACAACTGGATGATCCGGATGGCCTCCTCCCGAAGCTTCTAGTGTCAGATATTTTCTAGAAAAAATCCTCCTAAAGTTTTGTCGTGTTTGGACTTCGGCGGGTATGGTTTTTCCGCGAAACCAAAAACATGCAGAAAACAGTAATTGACACTTGGCACTAAATTAATAGGTTAGTCCATAAACATGATATAAAATGGCATATAAAATATATAAATGTGATAATATAATAGTATGAAACCATCAAAAAATATAGATATGTTGGATACATATCAGCGAGCGGCTGGGCCGGCCCATTAATTCATGTCCTCGCTGAAAAAATACAGAGAGAAAGGAGAGCTTGCGGACTCGGCCTCGAGGTTATGGCGCTCGTTGCTAGCCACCTCACCGTTACTTGTATTGTTCTATCGCGTGAAATATATAAGATCTACACAACAACGTTCATATATATGAACACATTTCTAGATAGAAATTGAAACTTTTATTTAAAAAATGTGAACAATATAGAAAGTTGGGGTCATTTCAAGAATGTCCAAAACCACAAGGCCTCGTCTGTGAGCACGTTGTTTCTTGACATCTTGAATGACCCTGATTTTTTTTCATGACCTTGTATGACTACTTAAATGCACCATTGATGTCTACTACGCAACCTTCTTCTTGTAGACTCGTATTGGGCCTCCAAGCGCAGAGTTTTGTAGGACAGTAGCAAATTTCCCTCAAGTGGATGACCTAAGGTTTATCAATCCGTGGGAGGCGTAGGATGAAGATGGTCTCTCTCGAACAACCCTGCAACCAAATAACAAAGAGTCTCTTGTGTCCCCAACACACCCAATACAATGGTAAATTGTATAGGTGCACTAGTTCGGCGAAGAGATGGTGATACAAGTGTAATATGGATGGTAGATATAGGTTTTTGTAATCTGAAAATATAAAAACAGCAAGGTAACTAATGATAAAAGTGAGCACAAACGGTATTGCAATGCTTAGAAACAAGGCCTAGGGTTCATACTTTCACTAATGCAAGTTCTCTCAACAATAATGACATAGTTGAATCATATGTAAATCCCTCACGTGCGACAAACAGTTCACTCCAAAGTCACAAATAGCGGAGAACAAATAAAGAAATTATTGTAGGGTACGAAACCACCTCAAAGTTATCTTTTCCGATCAATCTTATGAGCTATCCCTATAAGTGTCACGAACAGCCCTAGAGTTCGTACTAAAATAACACCTTAAGATACACATCAACCAAAACCCTAATGTCACCAAGATACTCCAATGTCACCACGAGTACC
Source organism: Elymus sibiricus (assembly GCA_039707655.1). Classification (NCBI taxonomy): domain Eukaryota; kingdom Viridiplantae; phylum Streptophyta; class Magnoliopsida; order Poales; family Poaceae; genus Elymus; species Elymus sibiricus. The sequence goes on from CM077671.1 coordinate 444,215,291, forward strand.
CATGGGCTTGATTATACGATATGCATCACATAATTTCAGATTCATCATGTTCAATCCAACACAAAGAACTTCAAAGAGTGCCCCAAAGTTTCTACCGGAGAGTCAAGACGAAAACGTGTGCCAACCCCTATGCATAGATTCCCAAGGTCACGGAACCCGCAAGTTGATCACCAAACATACATCAAGTGGATCAATAGAACATCCCATTGTCACCACGGATATCCCATCGCAAGACATACATCAAGTGTTCTCAAATCCTTTAAAGACTCAATCCGATAAGAAAACTTCAAAGGGAAAACTCAATTCATCACAAGAAGATAGAGAGGGGAAAACTCCATATGATTCATCTATATTAATAATGCTCGCGGTACATCAAGATCGTGTCATCTCAAGAACACGAGAGAGAGAGATCAAACACATAGCTACTGGTACATACCCTCAGCCCCGAGGGTGAACTACTCCCTCCTCATCATGGAGACAGCCGGGATGACGAAAATGGCCTCCGGTGATGGTTTCCCCCTCCGGCAGGGTGCCGGAACGGGCTCCCGATTGGTTTTTCGTGGCTCTGGAGGCTTGCGTCGGCGGAACTCCCGATCTAGGTTTGTTTCTTGGGGTTTCTAAATTTATAGGAATTTTTGGCGTCGGAAACAAGTCAAGGTGGGCCACGAGGCGACGACAAGCCAGGGGGCGCGCCCTAGGGGGGGCGCGCCCCCCAGGCTTGTGGTGGCCTCGTGGCTCTTCTGGCCCAACTCCAATGCTCCCTGGGCTTCTTCTAGTCCATAAAAAATAACCGTAGATTTTTATTCCGTTTGGACTCCGTTTGATATTCCTTTTCTGTAAAACTCAAAAACACGGAAAAAACAGAAACTGGCACTGGGCTCTAGGTTAATAGGTTAGTCCCAAAAATAATATAAAGTTGTAGTAAAATGATTTTAAAACATCCAAGAATGAAAATATAACAGCATGGAACAAGCAAAAATTATAGATACGTTGGAGACGTATCAACCATGGCAAGTTATTTTGGTTTTTGACAAATTTGCATTTTTTGGAGTTTCCTCGGTCAAAAAAGGCCACATAAATGATCATACGTGTCGCAACTTGTATATGGTGTTAGAAATCTTTAAAATATGACATGGATGCCTAAGATGGGCATGCCCGCCTCTTTGCAAAAGTTGAGGTCTTTTCAAGGATTTATAATACTAGATCATGTTCAAGGCACCATGCCAAGTTGTTTTGGTTTTTTGATAAATTTTGCATTTTCTAGAATTTTCTCGATAAAAATGGTCGGGCATGTCATAACTTACATACGGAGTCATAAATCATTCATACCTAACATGGATGCCTACCATGGGCATTCCCACCTTTCTTCAAAAGTTGGGGTTATTTCAAAAATGTCCAAAACTTGACCATGTTCAACAAAGGGTGTTTGGGTAAAGCCAGAAAGCTTTGTCTGGGAGCACATTGTTTCTCGACATCCTTGAAATGGGTCCAATTATTTTTCATGGCCTTTTATGACCAATTCAAGCCACCGTACCAAGTTGTTTAGGTTTTTGAATAATTTGAAATGTTCTAGAGTTTTCTTGGTCGAAAAAGCCCAATAAATGGCCAAACGGGTCTTAACTTGCATGCAGTGTCAAAAGTCGTTCAAACCAGGAATGGATGTCTACCATGGGCATGCCCATGTGCTTGCAAAGTCAGTGTCATTTGAAGGATGTCCAAAGATAGAGCATGTGCAACGGAGGGCGTTCGGGAAGGGCAAGAAGGGGTCGTTTGAAAGCACCTTGTTTATGACATCCGTAAAACGGCTCCAAAATTATTTCATCGTCTTTTATAACCAATTAAAGGAATCATGCCAAGTTGTATGAAGTTTTGACAAGTTTTGCCTTTTTGGAGTTTTGTTGGTGGAAAAGGGTTGATAAATGGTCGGGCATGTCACAACGTGTAAACGGTGTTGGAAGTCGTTCAGACGTGGCATGAATGCCTCATATGGTCGTGCCAGGCTGCTGCAAGAAGTTGGGTTCATTTACATTATTCCCAAAAAACACCGACTGAGAGGAGTGTGCTAGACTAGACCAGGCTCGTGCATCCATGAGCATGTTGGTTTTCCTAATTTGAATACCTATGTTATTTGCAATTTCTGTCATTATCAATCAACATGAACATTTTTTTTATATCCTAACCATTCTTGAAATTTTTCAACAATTTTAAAATTTTAAATTATGTACAAAGATTTTGAAAACAAGAACATTTTTTTCGAAAGTGTTAACAAATTCCGAACAATTGATGTTGTCATGAAATTGCACACCATGTGCGTATTCAAAATATCAACTTTATTAAATGCAAACATTTTTTGAATTTGTGAACATAAAAATCGACAACAGGGAACTTTTTTTGAAATTCAAGAACTTTATTTAAAATTGTATAAAATATATGTAAACAAGAACATTTGTTGGTATTACAAAAAGTATTTTAAAAATTTTAAACAGGTTTTATAAAGAATAATAAAGTTCAAAAAAGGAGGAAATAAATTAACGAAAAATAGAAAATATATGCTTAGACCTTGGTCCAACTAGGCGACCACATCGCTCCCATCGGGTGACTGTTGAGCTGGCCCAAGCATTCGCAAATATGAAAAAAGTTCATCAATTTAGAAAAATAGTGTTCATGAATTTTAAAGAAATTCTTGGGCTTTGGAAATTTTTGTAAAAGTTCAAAAGAGTTCGTTGATTTGGAAAAAAGTTCACCGATTTGAAAAAAACGTTCACGAATTTAAGAAAATATTCATCAATTTGAAAAGTTCACAAATTTAAGAAAAAGTTCACAATTTAAAAATAATTTATAAATTTTAAAAAAGTAAAGAAAATTAAAAGGATAAAATAAAAAAATGAAAGAAAATGGGATAAAAATCACAAATTTCCGAAATTGTTCATGTTTTGAAAGATGTTCAGAAATTGTTCATGTTTTGAAAGATGTATGGAAATTCTAAAGAATGTTCTTGCTTGGAAATTTTGTTCAAATTTATAAAAAGAATTACTCAAATTTCGTTCATAAATTTAAAAACTATTCTACGTTTCAAAAATGTTCCCATTTTTTCAATAAAAGTTTTGAAGCTTTTCATATTTGTTTTTTCATATATATGAAAGTCGTTGTGTTTCTTATATCTTTCACGCTACAGAATACCACAAGCAGCGGTGAGGTGAAGTGGCTAACAGCGCATGCCTTAGGGTATCTCCAATGCACGACGCCTGACACTGCATCGTCGAAAAGATTGCAAGGGCTCGAGTTCGATTCCTCATGGACGCGGGGGGCGTATTTTTGAAAAAGATCACTCTGCCCTTTATTATGCAGGGGCATTGTGGTAATCTCCATCTTTGTATATATCTCATGGTGTAAAGGTGGGGAGCTACACACAATGATTCTCATGTAGTTATATTAAACATTTTTACCTTTTATAATTTGTTGGTCCATCACATTGGCATATTTTTTTGTGAATTACTCAAAACAGTATTTACATACTATGATTAGGAAAACCACTGATGTAACTACCCCTTAGAAATGAAGGCACCATGTTATTTAATTATAAAGTTTTACTATTTTTTGTTACAAATATATCTTCCTCGTTCTAGACTGGAAATATATTCTAGCACAAAGAAATATATATTTCTTTAATTTTTGTGTGGATGTTTGAGTAAATCTTCTATTACATATATTTCACCACAAGTCTAAGCAAAATAATTTCTAGCACTCATTGTATTACAGGTCCAAGTTCACCCTGGATTTCACATGTTTGTATGTGTGATATCCATACATATCAATATATCTTGCCATTTTATTTTGGGATCGTGCGAGCCTAACAAATATCTTTTGAGACCTTTCTAGACTTCATGATATTAAACTATATGCGTAACTGGTGCAAACAAGTGGATTTTCCCTGAACGCCCTTACTCATCGATTGTTAGTTTTTGGTTATTTCCTAGTCAATCTTCTTATAAGATTTGTAAAACTACTCATTCTCAGACAACACGTCTTATTTAAAAAACAAGTGACGAGAGATGATCATTGTTCGATGAGACAACACTGCTAAGAGACAGGGAAAGCGGCCTAGTGTTGCCGATCCTTCTCGCCTCTCGTCACCATTTTTGGTGTCACGACACAAGAAAAACCACGATTCTATGTTGGTACTAGGAATTACCGTCCTCACGCAAAATTGTTTGTATATGCAATATTTTGGCCGTGTTTGGTAATGGGGCGCATGGTTTTGTGTGTAATTACCATGATTGACCCATCATTCTATTTTTAATATGATTACATATCAGAATGGACTCAAGATGCCAACTTAATCATTACTTATGAACTTACAACAAATAACATTATTTTATTTGGTAAGCCAATATAACATGAGGGTAGTTGCCATAATTTTCGAGGAAACCCCGATGGAAAAGGGTAAAACCAGAACAAAGGAGATGTGTGGAGACAAGATGAAAGGAAGAAAAGGGTGATATAATGTAACATGTGGTTCAAGTGGGAGAGAAATAGTTACCGTCTAATCTTACCATCCATGAAATCACATGACTAAAGTTCCAAATTATTTACAAATTGTACCCAAAATTGTGCTTAGATTCTACTTCGGCTCCCCAACATCGAGTTGATCGAGTCATGGATCTTTACTTCTTTTGTTTGACGGCCATCAAACAAACCTGCCATAATCGGTTGTGACCAAGTATGAGTTTAAGTCGAAGACCTGAATTCTGTTGGGCAGGTTCCACTTAAAGGAACTGTCGTGGTTTTGTCACGACAAGTGTTCTCCTAGGAGAACTTAGTTGTGGGGCCATAGCTGCTAGGTGAAGCCTTGAATGGGGTTGATTAAAAATGAGAGACACGAGTTTACCCAAGTTCGGCCTCTCAGATGAGGTAAAAGCCTATTCCCGCTCTTTTGCATATTGGATGTGATGATCTCAATTACAAGGGTCCTCTTTTGCTACCTCTATCTCGAGACCTACAAATTTATCTGTCTGAATCTTGTCCTTTGGACGTCCCAGGAACCCCTTATATATTGGTAGGCTAATTGGAATTACAATAGACGCCGGATTATACCCGCAGTCAGAGACCTACTCTAGGTCCACCGCGTCTTTCAAGTTGGGGGGTCTCCGTCTTGTATTTGGAGTCCTTGATGGAACTTCGCCATGTCCAGGTCTTGTGGCAGACCAGGTTCTGTAGCATGCCGGGGCCTGCCAGGTTCTGTAGCATGCCGGGGCCTGTAGCACACCGGGTCATGTCCTGTAGCAGGTCGGGTTATGTAGCAGGCCGGGAGTTATCGTCAAGCTTGCTTATCTCCAGAGCCGACTTATGTCAAAATCCGACTTATCTCACGAGCCGACATATCTCCAGGCCGGGTCTTGTTGGCCTACCCGGTTGGGTATTCCCCTAACAGGAACCTAGCAAACATTCACAATATGGGTGATGTTCTATGCCATGATGGAAAAAGCATACTAATGCTTTACAAATTTAGCTATTGTCTCATGGCACTTTACTCGGCCTATTTTTAAGCCTTTAACCCCACTGAAGTAAGAAATCATTGGGTAAAATAATGTCATAATAAACCATGTGATATGGCGCATTAATCGATTTTAGAAGGTAGTTGTGCTAACATAGCATGTGTTGATAGTGGATTTAGCCACTTATAACAATCTAAGTAGTTATTATTTAGCAAATAAATTGGTTTAAATGTCTTTTTTATATCTATACCTTACTAACAAAAGGGCTATTACTTATGCCCGTACGTCATTAAAGGTACCCCCGAAATTGACACAAATTACCCACTATGCCACGCATAAGTAAAGAAAACGCATCGATTTTTTTTTCAAAGTCGTCGCGTGCTTCTTTATTTTACAGAGATGATATTGACATAGATCACACATGCTCGAGCACCGTAGTGGCTAAGGCCTAGCTCTTCTAGCCAGAAGACCAGGGTTCCATCCCCACCTTGCATATTTTTTTCCTTTTCCTTTTCTCACGCAGTCTCCTCCCCTATGTATGCGTTGATGAGCCGGGCCGGCCCATGTGCGTGGCTAGACTCCTCTGTTTTTTTTCTCATTTCGTTTTTTTGTTTTTTATTTTCTCATTATGTTTTCTTCCTTCCTTAAATAAATTCAGGATTTCCAAATTTCAAAATTAGTGAGTTTTAAAAATATGTTCGGGAAATCATAAAATGTATGGGAATTCAAATAATGTTTAGGAAATCATAAAACTTCCGTGGATTCAAAAAATATTGGTGTATTTGTAAAACTGTTCGCAAATTACAAAAAAAATCACAATTTGAAAAAAATAGTCGGGAAATAAAATTATGTTCATGATTTTTTTTAAATGATAGCGTGTTCAAAACATATTCGGGAATCTGAAAATTTTGTCCATCAAATTTTAGAAAATGTTCACAAAAAGTAAAAAACACAAATTTTAAAATTTGTTCCCCAATTTTAAAAAAAGTTCAGCGATCCATAAAATGTTTATTGAGTCAAAAAACGCTCATGAATTCGAAAACTTTTCATGAATTTCAGAAAATGATCGTAAACAAAACTAATGCTCGTGATTTTTTTGAGAAAATCCAAAATTTCAAAAAGAAAAAAATTCGATTCAAAAACTGTTCACCTATTCAAAGTCTTTTATGTATAGGATTTGATTAGATTTTTGGAAGTCTTTATATGTCTAGACGTTGGGAGTAGTTCGTGGTCGATGAGATTTGTTTTTAAAGTTTTAAATGTTCCCTTATGCAACATAATGACAAGTGTGGTGTGCAGTGACAAGCTCATAGCCTTGGGATTTAGCACGTTGAATGCATGGTGATCACGTGAACCTCGCGACCATCATCAACGAGGGTAGGAGAGAAAGTTAAGTGGCAACATGATGAGCCACCATGTTAAAACAGAGGATGCTCACATGTGAGGGTATTGAGTTAATCCTTAAAAACAAGTTACACTTATTTGGCTAGCGCATAATATTTTTTGTCTCACGTTGCAACGCACGGGCATATTTGCTAGTACCTACATAAAGTGTTTCCTACGTACAAACTTTCTCGCCAGACTTCTTGAAAACCCTGTACATAAACAAGATGGTCAAGTTACCAATCTAAACAAGATTCGAGGAACGTCTTCGCCATGTGGTTAGAGGCGTGCCACCTATGTGGCTAAAACCACCTTTAACTATGTGCCATGCTAGTGCAGCTATTTTAAAATGTAAGGGGAGTTTTCTTCTTCTGGGTTACTGGTAAATGGTCTGAAATAACACATTAGAAAATATCCTGTAACACCCCAAAAATCGGGTTATCGATTTTTGTGCTGTTATTCCTTCCTAGCTTTTCTCTCCCGAATTTTTCCTCTGGAATTTGGCAAGTGACCAGGTGAATCCAGTCATTCCCCAACCCCTCAGTGCTTTTCCTATGCCCATGTGCCACTCAACCCTCCGTCAGTAATCCCCGAACCTCATTCCAATTCTACTTCCGAATTATTGGAACTGGAAATCCTGCCTTTGTGTTTACAAACGAGCTATCATTTCCCTTGCCCTGTTGATACTCCCAAAATTTCCAGAGATCCTCCTTCATCCAGAAACCCTAGATATGCAAAAATATTGCCAAGCCTCATGCAATATTTTGCATCTAGAATTAATTCCTGTTTCTGCTTTTCTGAGGAATTAAATCCAGGAAAATATCTATTCATCTCCAGAGGTCATGAAAACATGTGGAGATATTATTTGTGGATATATTAAGCTCTCACAAAAATATTGGCTATAATTAAATAGGGTAAATTGTCTTTTCCTATTTAAAGCCAATATTTCAATTTGGGGCCTTTCCAAAGGAACTACCATTTTGGTAGCTAGGAAAAATCCCAAATAATTTGTGGAGCTTCTTATATCTATATATTCTCCATTTCCAGCAAAATATCAGGTTCCCCAATTCAAATTTTGAGCACCACTTCCATTTGCAAATTCTGTCCAGATTTCCTGTTTGCAAAGGAAGTGCATGATTTCTTGATCTCCTTGGGCTAAACTTTTGCAGGGTGATTCATTATGATAAATTACTCTTGTCCTCCAAAATTTAGCCCATTCCATCTAGCCAATCTTCCTCAGAAATTTATTCAAGTTCCTGTCCAGATTGGAGCATTGTGAAGAAAGTACCATTTTAAATTATGCAAATGGTATGAAATCTTTACAGTGTCTCCCTATGCCTAAATCATTGATCTCCTCCAAGTTTGGTCCATTTTCATCTAGCCAATCCTTCAGAACCATCTGGTTTCTGTCTCTGTCCAGTCTGGTACTTTGTGAAGGAAGTACCTGATTTCTTGATTCAATTGAGCTGAAATTTGGCAGGGTAGTACATATGGATATATTACTACTGTAAACCAAAACTCAGCTCAATTCTACAAGCCAATCTTTTTCTGTAATCTTCTCAAGTTTCTGACCAGATTGTATCTCTGTGAAGGAAGTGCCATCATAGATGATCGATTTGATCTGAAACTTGTCCAGTGCATTCTTGTGTCCAAATCATCTCTCTCCCCCAAAAATCATCCATATCCATCTAGCCATTTGTCCCCAGCAACCCCATCTTCATATCTGGTCAGAATGCCAAGTTGCAAGGGAAGTACCCCCTAGACTTGTTTGTTTGTGCTGCATTTTGGCCAAGATACTCACTCTAGTGAGTGGTCAACCTCAGCCAAAGGTCATGCCAAGAGGAGCACTGTGATGGCCATGACACAGCACAAACACTTGTCTGTTGGCTTCTTGTTGAGCAAGGAGAGGTCGCACCAGAGCTGACCTTTCTTGCTTGAGGGGTCAAGTCAAGTCAGTGAAGGATGGAGAAGCCCCTAGACATGGTTTGGCTCCATGTAGGGCGTGGCAAGGCCCTGGCCGCGTGGTGACCACGCCTGATGCTGCCAAAACCGTGCTCTGTAGATCGAACTCGTCGGTAGCGGATCTCCAGCGCGTTCCAGGCCGTCCGGGAGTGTCGTAGAGTTGCCCAGCGCGCGTGTGAACCATCCAGAGCCCTCTCCCCCTCGACCCGAAGCTCCTAGCTGCTTCTGCCGTCGTCCCGAAGCTCCGGCCGTCGTCTCGAATCTCCGGTCGCCGGCGAGTGTAGCCTAGAACCCTCCTCCCGAGCCTATTTAAGGCGTGCCCGAGCCCCTCTAGCCCCCATCGAGCCCCAGCCCCTCCCAATCGAGCTCCCGAAGCTCCCCGCCTCCCCTATGGCCGAGCCGCCGCCGCCGGACCCCCAGGTCAATGTCAGCTCCAGAGCCTCTCCCTCTCCTCTCCGTCCGCTTCCCTGGCCGCTGCAGGACACCACGAAGCTGCTGCCGTCCCTGGCACCTCCGGTGATGTGCCGCCGGAATAGCTGCTTCGGTGGCAGTGGCCGCCTCCCTGCCGGCCGTGGGCACTTCCCCCCCCCCCCCAGGCCCCTCGAGCTCCCTGGCGACCACCCACGGGCGCGGGACGACGCCACGAGGCCGCCCAGCTCGTCGGAAGGCGCAGCCATGCGGGGGAGCGCCGGCGAGGCCAAGCCGTCGCGGCCTTCCCCTGTCCCTATCGGGACCGGCGACGACCAGAGGAGAAGATAGAAGAAAGAGAGAGGAGAAGTCAACGTGGGCCCCGCCCATAAGTGAGAGGAGCTGACGCGGCCGGGCCCGCCGTCAGATTTAGTGGAGGCGCCTTCGGCACAGTGCGCTTCTCAGCTTTGAAAGCGTATTCCGAAGACTACGTTTTCTAATTCCCAGCCACCGGCCGAAGGTGCTGATTTGTGAACGTTCGTCCGTTAAGCACCGAAATGGACACTATTCTGTCTATTTTATCGCCTAACGAATGAACGGCCGTAACTTTGCGACCGTAGCTCCGATCGAGGTAAAACCAGCGCCCACGCCTTCGTCTCTTCGAGCCCGTCATGTTGGTATTATTTCCATTTTGTGGTCACACAGTGGAAATAACCATTTTGCCCTTGCCCTCCGATCGAGCCCTCTGAGAGAGAACCCTTTTCGGCAAATTCTTCCGCGAGGTGATCGCACTTCCTCCCGGCGTATTCATCGACCCTCAAGCAAGCCAACCTCTTACCATGAGCTCCGGACTTGCGTGATGACTTTGCTTGCACCTGTGTGTTTATCTGTATCGCCTGTTAGGCTGCACTTGCATGCACCGGTGGTGACATCGGTATTAGACACTAGCATTTCCATTCATCTAGTGCCATGTCTTATTTCCTTATTGCCATAATAATGATATTGTTAATAGCATTGCCATGTTAGTATTATGATTGATCTCATGCCATGATTATCAGTACTATGATCTTGCTATGTTAGCACTTATTATTGTCAGTGGAATAGTACGATGATGGATATGTTGAGTGGGATGAATAAAGGATATTTAGTCGGTTGATCTTGAGTCACCTGTCCGGGCATACTCATGCAACCACATTTGCCGGTATGGGACGGCCTTGACTTGGCCTGACTGCGTGATCTTTCATCGGTACCTCCAAAGAGGGAGGGTTATGCGCGGCGTGCTACCCTGATCAGGTAAGCGGCGATAACCCTGTGAGCCTAGTTGTTGATTGGTTTAGCCCGGGAGTCCCCGTTTGGGACAGTAGGCCCCATTTGGGTCTACAGAGTTTGGCCACGACGGTGGTAGGTATCATGAGGACACAGGGGCCACCCAAGGCTGACCTCCGGGGGAGGAAGAGTGCCGGTGGTACGATGAAAGAGTCACGGGTCAGGCAGGTTTTGTTGAAGCAACGCTGGTCCACCCAAATGGGATCACGAGGCCAGGTGCTTCATGGTGTGGGTAAAGTGCACAACCTCTGCAGAGTGTCAAAATCTATTCAAATAGCCGAGTCCACGGTATTGGACAGCCCGTCCAGACCTCAGTAGATGGTCAACCGTAGCAGTGTTAGTAATGATGGAAGAGCTCATCTTGGGTAGACATCAGATGATGTCAGGAATAAGATATGTTAGCCATGGGATGGCTATATGATGAGTGGTCGGAGGACCACACGATTTGGATTGGACCTGAATCAGTTCAGGTTGGATCTTGAGTATGTCGAGGGTTGTGGAACAACCAGGAAGAGAGTAAGTGGGTACCTGATACAGTAAGTATTCTAAGCACTTAGTGTGATCTTGTCATAGATTACTTGCTTGACCCATGATATGCCATGCTTGACCTATGCTTGCCTTGTTAGCATTCATGCCATGTTTAGGATTAATTCATGCATAGCATAGGGCTTGCTTTGTCATCTGCTTGTTTGGTTGCTAGGTATTTGGTTGTCTTGCGAGTACATTCAAAGTACTCACCTGGCCTTGCACGTGGCCAGTTGCAGGAGAAGATCAGTCGTGCTAGAGCGTAATGTAGGAGATATGCCCTAGAGGCAATAATAAATGTTATTGATTATCTCCCTGTTCATAATTATGTTTATGTTCCATGCTATAACTGCAATGATTCTCGAGTCTACAAATAAAACGAGGCTTGGAGGGAAACTCATGTGCACGTGTGGGATAATAAACGGTAAAATGTATTCCTAGTCAAGCCTCTATGACTGGCTCAAGTATTGCATGATGATCCTGTTTTCCTGATCATGGGCATGACTATGCCGGCAATTTTGAGGGCACAATTGTTGGTAGAACACTTGTGTTGAATCGACCCAAATTGTGTTAAGCTATGAGATACATTCGTCATAAGTTAATGGTTAATAACACAGGAAGTTAATGTTTGCATAATTCCTTAGACCATGAGAGTATCGAGTTTCTTCATGCTTGCTTCATGAACTTTGGGGTTTGTTAAACGTCATCCGTAAATGGGTGGCTATTACGGCGGCTTACGGGTTCATGGAAAAGTATGTCAAGTAACTTGATAGCTCAATATTGGGATTTGCTCCTCCGACGATGGAGAGATATCTCTGGGCCCTCTCGGTGTTACGGTATCCATCATCGTCTGGCCAGACACAGGGTGATTTGATCACAGGGATGCCGGAACACGGGAACGAGAAAAGAGAACAATACCGGCAACGAGGTAACTGGCATAGTGGACAAGGTGTTGATCCACGGGGATGCCAACATGTCTCACCTCGGGTATTTGTAACATATCGTGAAGCAACAGGAATAGCACACGGCAACTCGAGGTTCACTCGAATATTCATTCGTGTGGGTATAGGGATCAAAATGGGTGTCCACGGCTCCGATGTTGATCATTGATCGGAAGGGGTTCCGGGTCATGTCTATGCTTCACCGAACCTATAGGGTCACACGCTTAAGGGTCATCTATCTGCTGAATACTAGACAAGGAGTCCGAGAGAAAGTCACTGGAATAGTTTCGGAGACAACGGAAAAGTTCCGGAGAGAACACCGAAAAAGTTTCGGTAAAACCGAAAAGTTGTTTCGGATAAAACCATTGATCCAAAAAGGTTTCTGCAAGCACAGGGAATGTTTTGGAGGTTGCCAGATTGGTCTGGTAATTTCTAGAATTTTTCTGGAGAAAAAACCGAAAAAAGTTTTCGGAGCTGCCGGAATTGTTTAGCGGGTAAACGAAGATGGTTTTAAATTAAACCACCATACCGGAAATGTTCCGGAGCGAGTCCAGATAATTTTAGAGGGTGCCGGAAATGTTCTGGGACCTTCCGGAATTTTTCAGAAGAAATAGTTTCGGAAAACATCTTGTCCCAGCGAGAGGGGACAAGATCCCACGGATCGTGGGGGCTGTTTTTGGGGGCGCCCCCTTTAGGGGACAACCCCCTTGTGGCTGGACAAAGTGTTTGGGGGGCCCCCCATGGTGGGGGGCAGCCCCCACAAATGGTGGAGAGTGTTGGGAGGAAGGTGGGGCCCCATGGGGGAACACCATGGACAAGGGAACATGTTTTCTCCATGTTTGGTGGGAACATGTTTTCCTTGTTTGGTGGGTGCATGTTTAGTGGGCTGAATTTCAGCCCCCCCCCTCACCCCTTCCACCACTATATAAGGAGGTGGAGAGGAGCTCTCCATCCACACTCCAACTCTCACACACATGGCATGCATGATCTGCCTTTCTTCTCTCCCTCCCACGAAATAGTTTCGTAGAGCCGAAAGGCTGTCTGGGTTCCGATGGGAACTAGTTCTGGACGGCGAAGCCCTGCCGGATAGATGATACCGTATGTGTGCAACTCTGTAGAGAGATCGTAGTTTCGGTCTTAGTTCGAGAGTGCCTCCCGAAGGGCTGTCCGTGTGACCGTCCGAGTTTTGGAGGTCCTCCCGAAGGGCTGTCCGAGTTACAGTCCGAGTTTCGGAGGTCCTCCCGAAGGGCTGTCCGCGACACCATCCGGGGGACTGTGCGACCGCCTCCCGGAGGGCTGTCCGCGGGGCAGATGAAGGTATATATCCTCGCGGTTGGGAGGTTGTAAATCCTAGCTGCGGGGATCTGCACCGCCGTTCGTCATCGACTCTACTTCCGCTGCGCTACGATTCGGTAACGAAAAAGTTCAAACCTTGTATGCAGTCTCCATAGTGGTCCTGGGCTGGTGCGTAGGTCGGAAATTTTTTGTTTTCTGCTGCGTTACCCTACAGTGGCATCAAGAGCCGTGCTATGCGTAGATGCAGGTTGCGATCTAGAATACATAGAGATGTATGGGTGTTGCACAATATAATTAGGTAGTAGATGAGATCTATTGCTGAAAATTATTTGTGCGGGTAGCAGATGAAGTCTGTTACCCGATGTTCTTGTTGCTTCCCTCGAATTTGCATATTTCTGATCTAGATAACAGTATGGTGGAGTTTCAATGTTCTGGCAATCCGCGATCCTGATTGATCAACGAAGTGCTAACAGTTCATTGAATTCCACCGTAGTTAAAAAGAAAGATGAAATTTTGCAGACGAAAGGGCAATGCAGATGTGATCTGCACGGGGGTCACGCGTATGACGAAGTTTAGTATGGGGCTCGAGATTTTATTATCTCGTGTTTCATACACCCTGGAATGTTAATCTAGCGACTTGGATTATCATGCTTGATGATGGACGTTGGTAGCTTCGGTTTGTTTCGAAACCTTAGAAGCCACGTAAAATAAAATTTCGCATGAACCGATTAGAGGCGTCTAACTTGGTTTTGCAGGATGGTTTGCATGTGCATGTGATGTGGTATAGCAGTGTTCATAATAATTTGATTATGTATGAGATGACTATATGATGTAAATTGATTAACATGACCTGTGTGTCATGATTCGGCATGATGGCTGGAGCCATATGATTGCACTTTAATGACCTGCATGTCAACCTTATGTAATGCACTTATTTTATTAGCTATAGAGATAGCAATATTATCTTGTGCATCGACAAGGTGGTGGCAATCTTCGCGAAGGTGAACACCGACGCGAATGCCGGAGACGAAGAAATGAAAGACTTCTCCGTCAGAAAGGGCTATACCATATCATGCTATTATGAATTGCCTGAGATGTTTATCCCTTATGATGCACCCTTCTTGATTGCGCAGTAGTCGCTTTTTATTAGGGTGATCTCTCACTGAAATATCAAGTAGTTAGTGTTCTCCCAAGTGTAGCACCGTCACGGCACCTAACTTTTCGGGGCATTGCATGATCTCCATGGGTGCGAACGATTAGGGATGTGTGAGGTGGGTGAGTTGAGACCTCGCAGCGAGATCACTTGGTTGTCTTGACGTTCAGGCATGAAAGTCATGAGCTCGGAACACACGCATCGAAAGATGAACAAGAATCGCATAGAGATGTGATCGGCAAGTTTGCCTACCGATTGAAGTTCACGCCATGGGTGTTCATCTCGAACCGTGACGTTGAATGGATATGCGGGTCTTGAATCACTCACAATCAATTATGAGAGATATTGATTTGAGTGGGAGCGCACTATAGAATTAACTTGTTTAATTCTCAGTGCAATTAATTTTGAACACTGTCTAAGTGTGGTTTGCATAATAGTTGTAGAATAATGGCTCGCGTTTCCACCTTCCCTGTCAAAATTGAATAGCTGTTAAATATCTGGTTAAAACTTTACGGTTGGTAACGTAATGTGAGGATTGTCCTCAAGAGTGCCGAGAAGGACTTTGTCCTATCGCATGCTTTTGGTATTCTCCCGCTAATGCTATGGATCATGTGACTCTCGTCCTTCGATCCAAAAGCTAGAATTCCTTTTCAGTCAAATACAATATGTTTGCTTCCATGAGACCCGAACTTCGAAAGTTTGGATAGTTATGTGATATTCATGGAATCTGAAAATTATTTTCAGAGATAGACAAAGGCTAAAAGATATGAGATATCCAAAGCAATGTTTGTTTGCAAACTATTAGTAAAGGAGTTTACTATTCTTAAGACTGATAAGAGAGGGATCCAGGAGAACGCCTGTCATATGATGAAAGGTGAATAAAACAACAACTTAAAGAGAAAGGAAGTGTCCGAAGGGTGTTAGTAAGACTTTCACGCCTAGGAAGTCCGGGGCTAACGCCACTCTTAAGTTAGGTGCTTCTTCTGAGAGTAGGAGAAATACTGAAAGTTAAACTGTTAGAAGTATAAAGGCAAAAGGAAAGAAGACTGGAATATCCAGCTCATGTATGAATGTCATACAAGTTTTTGATGTATAAAAGGCTGGTCAAAGATATAGTTCTTGAAAATTATGGTTAAACATGTTAATCACTAATTCTTGGGTATTGTGAGTTAATCACAAAGATACCCGCTCGATTGCATTCTGTTGCAACTCGATGTAAGAACTACTATGGCCTGAAAGACTAGCCAGGAATTAGGGGTGGGCACTGTAAAACCGAAAACCGAAAAACTAAACCGAACCGAACCGTATTAACCGATTTGTCGGTTAATTTGGTGGGTCGATTTTTGGTTCGGTGGGAAATTTTAAGGTTGTTCGGTCTTTTGTTTTTGTTCGGTTTTCAGTACCCAGAAACCGAATAGACCGAACAAACCGATATGTAAGATACCCCATGTAATACCTTGCTTGCAAAAGTGCAATAGTTTGTAGGCATCACATATTTCTCCGCACATAATACATTTCAGGTTCGATGTGATTTTTTTAATTAATTATGTTTACTAGTTTGCTTGACCGAATATACCATAGAATGATATTAAGGTTGCTAGCTCTCGTGATTGTTTTATGCATATTATATAATCCAAATCAGTGCTCTTGAGTCATTACACTTATACTGACAAGTGCATGTATTTCGGTTTTTCGGTTAACCGAACAAACCGAACCGATATATTATGGTTAATATGGTTCGGTTTCTAAATTTTGTGTGATTATTTTGGTTTCTATTTCTTGAAAACCGAAATTATAAAAAACCGAATAAACCGAACCGTATTAACCATATAAACCGAACGCCCAGCCCTACCAGGAATGAGGTTTAGATACACACAGGGAACATAGTAAATGTTACTATACCTTCCATTAGTGTATTCCCTATGTATTTACTTTCATAATTCATTTTAGAGTTTTACACTCTTGCCCATTGCATAAAGTATCTTGCAAGAAGGTTATTCATAAGAGAACTTTTGATGTTCGATGTTATGAATAACATAAGGGCCATACTTTCATTATGAATGAGATGTATGTTATGAATATTGATATTAATACATTACCTCTGTATTTACTTTCATAATTCATTTAGAGTTTCATACACTCTAGCCCTTTGCATAAGGTATTTTGCAAGAAGGTTATTCATAAGAGAACTTTTGATGTTCGGTGTTATGAATAACATGAAGGGCCATGCTTCCATACAGGATGGGATGTATGCTATGAATATTGATGGTAATATGTTACATCCATAACACTGACGCTAAATGTCGCAAGACTAAAAGAATACCACACAAGTGTGGCACTGCATTTGGTCACATTGGAGAAACCCGCATGGAAAATTCCATTATGATGGATTTTGAAGTCGTTTGATTTTGAATCATCTGACAATTGCAACTTTCCTCTGAAAAGTGAAGTGACTGAAATACCGTTCACAGGCCATAAGGAACGAGCAAAGAACATATTGGTGATCATACATTATGATGTGTGTAGTCCAATAAATGTTGTTGCAAGTAGTGGATTTATCTATCTTCAGAAATGACTCAAGTAGATATATGGATATTTACTTGATGAGACGTAAGTCTGGATTTTTTGAAATCATTCGAAAGGTTTTCGATACGAAGAAGAAAATATTGTAACAAGAAAATTATGTTTCTACAATTCGATTGCAGAAAGGAATATTTGAGTTACAAGTTTAGCGAATGTCTGATGAGTTGTGAAAGGGGTTTCATAACTTGCACCTCCCGGAACACCACTACAAGTGGAGAGTCCGTGTAGATGTAATCGAACCATTTATGGCATGGTAAGATCAAAGATGACATAAATAAATTTGCCATTATCCCTTTTAAAGTGATGCTTTAGAGACTGCGGCTTTTACACTGAAAAGAGCTCCATCGGGTCTGTTGAAATGACGTCATGGTATGGTACGCCCAACCATGTTATATCTTTTCTTAACATTTGGAATATGGGGCTTGTGTAAAAGGTTACAAACCTATTCCAAATCAGACAAGTGCTACTTTGTAGGTTATCCCAAGTCATTGGGTATTCCCCCACCACTATACCGAGGCAAATAGGTTTGCCACAAAGAACGGTATGCTTTTTGAAGATAATAGTTCTTTCAAAAGGTGAGTGGGAGGACAGTGCAACTCGACGAGATAACCAGTATCTTCGTCATCAGATCAAAGGAAAGAAACCTTGGAAGTGATTCCGGAATTTCCTACTACGACTGATACGGAAGTCTCTACAATAAAATGTATGGACTTCAGTCGAACTTGCAGCTGAACCCCATAGGCAAGGCTCGTGCAAACCTCTCAGGTGCGCAAACGAGATATTGTTGTTGGACAACAGTATACCTACGATACACAAGGAAGCGTTGATGGGCCCTGACTCCGGAATTGGCTAAATGCCAATACAATCCGAGATAGTTTCCATATAAATGTTTCAAGATTAAAACCTTGATACACCTTTCGGAAGACTTAGAGTCTAAACGAATATTTATGGAACTAAAAACTGAAACGGATAAAAATGTTTTATCCATAAAGCTCGACTTGTTGAAATAACAAGTTCAAGGAGTTGACTGCGATGAGGTTGTTTCACCGTAGCGATGCTTGAAGTCGGTTCGGGTTGAACTAGCAATTAATACATATTTCAATCATGAGATATGAAACATGGATGACAAAGGGACTTCCATCTGATGGAAATGATACCTAGGACTTATATGTGATACAGTCCAAAGTAATTTGTCGATCCAGAGGATGCTAGTAAGTATGCAAACTTCAGAGTTCCAGCGATGGACAGAAGAGAGAAAAGTGGAGTTGGAATCTTCGTTTTTGATGAAATGGTCAAAAGAGTTTGACTTCATCAAATGGGTATCGAAGATGCTTGTGATTCAAGAAAGTAAGTGGGAGCATAATAATATTTCTAAAAACCGTGTGTACTTGACACATTGTTAATTGGAAATAAATTTCTTGACACGAATTAGGACTTCATTTGAAAATAGTTTTTCGATGAAGTGCTTAGGCTAAAATGGCCTCAATATTAGGCATGATGATCTATGGAGATAGATTTACCTAAATGGGGCTAAGCAATGAATACATATTGACAAGATGCTAAAACTTTTTAGCATTTAAAACGCCAAGGAGTGATTCTTGCCAAAGTCACATGGAAAGAGTTTTTGCAAGACTCGGTGTCCCAAAACACCGATGAGTAAAATACATGATGGAGATTCCACACACTCTTGTGTTTGGATTAATCATGTATTCCATGGTATGTAAAACCAACCAGATATATCCAATACTCCAAAGTTGTTGCGAGTATAGATACCATAGTGATCAAAGTACTGATCATGGGACAACAATGAAAGATGTCATTGAGTACTAGAGCAGTACTGATGACATGTTTTCTCGCAAACGGAGATCATGAAGAGTTCGTTGTAAAAGGTTACATCGATACAGTCTTCATCAATGCTCCATGCGATTTTCGATTTAAATTGAGGGTTTTGTGTGATACACAATATGGTGGCACGATAGTTGGAAATTGTTCCAAACAAGATACTGTGGCGAATTCTATAACAAAGGCTAAGTATGTTGACGCTTGAGAAGCGACAAAGAAGTTGTTGAATCATATAGTTCATTCATGAACTTAGTATGGTTCCAAGAAGGCTTTGGTCTATGGGACACTATAGCAGATAGTTGCTCCATAGCTCAGTCTGAGGAATCAGGTTTCGACCAATGATTCACACATATGCAAAGCCAAGTCCACACAAAATATGAATTTTGTGAAAGCGTGAAAACGCGAGGATATGCAAAGTTACACACGGAGCTGAAGTTGTCAGATTCGTTGGACATCAGGCTATACCACATGCGAAGCATATTTTACACCAGTATGCCATAGGTGTAAAGTGCATTAGCATTGACTAGATTATTGACTCTAGTGCAAGTGGGAGTCTGTAGGAGATATGCCCTAGAGGCAATAATAAATGTTATTGATTATCTCCCTGTTCATAATTATGTTTATGTTCCATGCTATAACTGCAATGATTCTCGAGTCTACAAATAAAACGAGGCTTGGAGGGAAACTCATGTGCACGTGTGGGATAATAAACGGTAAAATGTATTCCTAGTCAAGCCTCTATGACTGGCTCAAGTATTGCATGATGATCATGTTTTCCTGATCATGGGCATGACTATGCCGGCAATTTTGAGGGCACAATTGTTGGTAGAACACTTGTGTTGAATCGACCCAAATTGTGTTAAGCTATGAGATACATTCGTCATAAGTTAATGGTTAATAACACAGGAAGTTAATGTTTGCATAATTCCTTAGACCATGAGAGTATCGAGTTTCTTCATGCTTGCTTCATGAACTTTGGGGTTTGTTAAACGTCATCCGTAAATGGGTGGCTATTACGGCGGCTTACGGGTTCATGGAAAAGTATGTCAAGTAACTTGATAGCTCAAGATTGGGATTTGCTCCTCCGACGATGGAGAGATATCTCTGGGCCCTCTCGGTGATACGGTATCCATCATCGTCTGGCCAGACACAGGGTGATTTGATCACAGGGATGCCGGAACACGGGAACGAGAAAAGAGAACAATACCGGCAACGAGGTAACTGGCATAGTGGACAAGGTGTTGATCCACGGGGATGCCAACATGTCTCACCTCGGGTATTTGTAACATATCGTGAAGCAACAGGAATAGCACACGGCAACTCGAGGTTCACTCGAATATTCATTCGTGTGGGTATAGGGATCAAAATGGGTGTCCACGGCTCCGATGTTGATCATTGATCGGAAGGGGTTCCGGGTCATGTCTATGCTTCACCGAACCTATAGGGTCACACGCTTAAGGGTCATCTATCTGCTGAATACTAGACAAGGAGTCCGAGAGAAAGTCACTGGAATAGTTTCGGAGACAACGGAAAAGTTCCGGAGAGAACACCGAAAAAGTTTCGGTAAAACCGAAAAGTTGTTTCGGATAAAACCATTGATCCAAAAAGGTTTCGGCAAGCACAGGGAATGTTTTGGAGGTTGCCAGATTGGTCTGGTAATTTCTAGAATTTTTCTAGAGAAAAAACCGAAAAAAGTTTTCGGAGCTGCCGGAATTGTTTAGCGGGTAAACGAAGATGGTTTTAAATTAAACCACCATACCGGAAATGTTCCGGAGCGAGTCCAGATAATTTTAGAGGGTGCCAGAAATGTTCTGGGACCTTCCGGAATTTTTCAGAAGAAATAGTTTCGGAAAACATCTTGTCCCAGCGAGAGGGGACAAGATCCCACGGATCGTGGGGGCTGTTTTTGGGGGCGCCCCCTTTAGGGGACAGCCCCCTTGTGGCTGGACAAAGTGTTTGGGGGGCCCCCCATGGTGGGGGGCAGCCCCCACAAATGGTGGAGAGTGTTGGGAGGAAGGTGGGGCCCCATGGGGGAACACCATGGACAAGGGAACATGTTTTCTCCATGTTTGGTGGGAACATGTTTTCCTTGTTTGGTGGGTGCATGTTTAGTGGGCTGAATTTCAGCCCCCCCCTCACCCCTTCCACCACTATATAAGGAGGTGGAGAGGAGCTGTCCATCCACACTCCAACTCTCACACACATGGCATGCATGATATGTCTTTCTTCTCTCCCTCCCACGAAATAGTTTCGTAGAGCCGAAAGGCTGTCTGGGTTCCGGTGGGAACTAGTTCTGGACGGCGAAGCCCTGCCGGATAGATGATACTGTATGTGTGCAACTCTGTAGAGAGATCGTAGTTTCGGTCTTAGTTCGAGAGTGCCTCCCGAAGGGCTGTCCGTGTGACCGTCCGAGTTTTGGAGGTCCTCCCGAAGGGCTGTCCGAGTGACAGTCCGAGTTTCGGAGGTCCTCCCGAAGGGCTGTCCGCGACACCATCCGGGGGACTGTGCGACCGCCTCCCGGAGGGCTGTCCGCGGGGCAGATGAGGGTATACATCCTCGCGGTTGGGAGGTTGTAAATCCTAGCTGCGGGGATCTACATCGCCGTTCGTCATCGACTCTACTTCCGCTGCGCTACGATTCGGTAACGAAAAAGATCAAACCTTGTATGCAGTCTCCATAGTGGTCCTGGGCTGGTGCGTAGGTCGGAAAATTTTTGTTTTCTGCTGCGTTACCCTACACGTAACCTAGCCAGTCCTGTGCGTTATGGAGCCCAGCCAGAGACGTCGTTGCCGCGGACCCAAGACCCCTACCTCCATTTAGTTAGCCTTGAAGTTATGTAATATTGTTGTAAGCAACAGTATTGTAACACTCCAATATAATTAATAAAGCCATTTTGTGCCTGGAATTGCTGTATCATGTCTTTGACGTGCGCCAGGTCTTATCCTGGGGCTGGCGTGCATCGGCCCTCTATCGGGGTGCCACATATCCTTGGCGATCCGTTGCTCTATTCGTGCTTGCCAACTTGGGCGTTCAACATACTCTTCTTATGTCAACTATATGTGATTTGCTGCTTCGAGTAAATGCTCAACAATGACAGAGCTTGCGGGGCCCTATCCTTGATGAACATTATCTTGGCAGAGTGAAGCCTTTGGTAATGCCATAGACACTCGTTGGCGTGCAGGTGCTCGACTCGCTCCCCTACACCACTAAGCAAGTGTGGCGAGGAGTAGCCGTTTCCTATGTAATCTCGCCAATGTGATGCCCTTGGATGGTGGCGGAAACGCTCCTCCGTGCACTGCTAGAGACAGTCACTCGTGGTAGGCGTTGTGCATGCGGCTTGTACGTTTTTCCTTATGGACGGTATGTACGTGTTTTGTCATGTGTGCACTTGCCGTTTCATTTCCACTTTTGTTTTTGCTTCATCGTGTGTGTTTTCCTTTGTTCTTCTTTTCTTCAGCCCTATCGATGCTTCCGGTTCACCAGAATACATATTGATGTGGCTATTTCGGAGACTATGAATAGAAGATGTGCCCACGACGATGATGATAACACTTCATTTCACTAGTAGAAAACAGGGCTTTCGTCCTAGCCGGATCGGAGCAATAGTCCCGGTCGCGTTACGAACCGGGACTAATGTAAGCATTAGTCCCGGTTCGAGCGGCTAGGACGCCGGACGGGGCTCAACAGGCATCAGTCCCGGTTCGAATGGGACCTTTAGTCCCGGTTGTAGACACCAACCGAGACTAAAGGATCACCCCCTTTAGTCCCGGTTGGTGTCTCCAACCGGGACTAAAGGTCTATCTTTAGTCCCGGATGGAGACACCAATCGGGACTAAAGGGTATCACCCCCTTTTTCCACTTTTTTTGTTTTTTGCTTTATTTATTTTCTTTTGTTTGTACTTACAGCAAAATATTTAGAGTTTTTAAGTGAATCTTTTTGCTTTAGGTCACAAAAATTATAAACTTTCTGTTAGTGCCAGTAGTTTTCAAATTTGAATAGTTTAAATTTGAATTCTTTGAAATTTGTGTGAATCACTAGTTTGTGAATAACTTTACTTTGAAAATAGATTTTTGAGTGATTCCTTTTCCTGCTGTTTAATATTAGTGTATTTTATCATTATATTCAATTTGGTAATTTTTAGGTTATTTTAAATAGGTGTTTTAATCAAAAATAGATTATGTTTAGCTCTTTTAGTTTTATAGCTCAAAAAACAATAAATACATGAAAACTAGTGAATGAAGTGGGAAAGGGTTGAAAATTGATGATGTGGCTTTTAATGGTGCATGTTGAACGCACAAAAAGTCTGGAGTTGAAATATGTTTAAAAAAATGAAATGCCTTTGTAACAGATGAGTTTTCGTCCGAAACCCTGATACTTCGAAAGAGATTGTCGAGTTTGTACACAAAGTGCATTCAGTTTTTGCCGTAACAATCTCAACTTTTTAGCACATGCTATGTGGGTGAAATGATGATACCATGCCTAGTTTCAACCTTTTCAGAGTTCATTTGTAGTGCTTTTCAATTTCAGGGTCATTTAGGTCAAAAAAATCAATAAATGCATGAAAAATAGAGAATGAAGTGGCAAAGGGTTGAAAATTGATGATGTGGCTTTGAATGGTGCATGTTGAACGCACAAAAAGTCTGGAGTTGAAATAAGGTTAAAAAAATGAAATGCCTTTGTAATAGATAAGTTTTCGTCCGAAACCCTCATACTTCGAAAGAGATTGTCGAGTTTGTACACAAAGTGCATCCAGTTTCTGCCGTAACCATCTCAACTTTTTAGCATATGCTATGTGGGTGAAATGATGATACCATGCCTAGTTTCAACCTTTTCAGAGTTTATTTGTAGTGCTTTTCAATTTCAGGGTCATTTAGCTCAAAAAAAATCAATAAATGCATGAAAAATAGAGAATGAAGTGGGAAAGGGTTGAAAATTGATGATGTGGCTTTGAATGGTGCATGTTGAACGCACAAAAAGTCTGAAGTTGAAATAAGGTTAAAAAAATGAAATGCCTTTGTAATAGATGAGTTTTCGTCCGAAACCATGATACTTCGAAAGGGATTGTCCAGTTTGTACACGAAGTGCATTCAGTTTTTCCCGTAACCCTCTCAACTTTTTAGCACATGCTATGTGGGTGAAATGATGATGCCATGCCATGTTTCAACCTTTTAAGAGTTCATTTGTAGTGCTTTTCAATTTCAGGGTCATTTAGCTCAAAAAAAAATCAATAAATGCATGAAAAATAGAGAATGAAGTGGGAAAGGGTTGAAAATTAATGATGTGGCTTTTAATGGTGCATGTTGAACGCATAAAAAGTTTGGAGTTGAAATAAGGTTAAAAAAATGAAATGCCTTTGTAATAGATGAGTTTTCGTCCGAAACCCTGATACTTCGAAAGGGATTGTCCAGTTTGTACACGAAGTGCATCCAGATTTTTCCGTAACCCTCTCAACTTTTTAGCACATGCTATGTGGGTGAAATGATGATACCATGCCATGTTTCAACCTTTTCAGAGTTCATGTGTAGTGCTTTTCAATTTCAGGGTCATTTAGCTCAAAAAAATTAATAAATGCGTGAAAAATAGAGAATGAAGTGGGAAAGGGTTGAAAATTGATGATGTGACTTTGAATGGTGCATGTTGAACGCACAAAAAGTCTGGAGTTGAAATAAGGTTAAAAAATGCAATGCCTTTGTAATATATGTGTTTTCGTCCGAAACCCTGATACTTCGAAAGGGATTGTCCAGTTTGTACACGAAGTGCATCCAGTTTGTAATAGATGTCATATTTGGATTCCTCACATTTTTCTGATAATAATGGATATATTATTTGTTGAATTTTGATTTACAGATTTAAAGATATTAATTATGCCATATTAAATGAATAAATGGCAAAAAATGAATAAAATAATATTATTACTCATTTTATTTTCATTGAAATTCAATATTATTATTACTTATTTTATTGTGAACATTTTTATTATTTTGGATTTTTTTTATATTTTTTGAGTTTTTTTTTGAAATTTTTGCCTTTTTTGAAGTTTTTTATAGTTTTTAAATTAATCATTGTTGTTTGTTAATCATTGTTGTTTATTTGAATAATTGTTTGGAATTCAAAAAATTAAATCATGTGACATCAAGACCTAAGGGTTAATAAGATTGATAGCTTATTATTGTCAAGAAAACAACAAGTGCAGACTTGGAAACTAAGGGAGATAGAACTCGAAAGTTAAGCGTGCTGGGGTTGGAGCAGTGAGAGGATGGGTGACCGGCCGGGAAGTTAGACGATTTGAAATGAGTGCTCCACGCTGGAACAGTGAGGAGGGATGATTAGAGATTAAATTCTCAAATAATTCAAAGATTTGAAAATCAGAAGAAAAAAATAAAAAAAAATGTCGAAAAAAAATAAGTTTTTTTTAAAAAAAAAAATCTTTAGTTCCGGTTGGTAACTCCAGCCCCCGCTCCAGAAAACTGCCACGCGGAGCCCCTTTAGTCCCGGTTCGTTATCCAACCGGGACTAAAAGTGGAGGCCTTTAGTCCCGATTGCTTAGTCCCTGTTGGAAAACCGGAACCAAAGGCCCTTACGAACCGGGACTAAAGGCTCGTTTTCTACTAGTGTTTTCCCTTGTTTGAACGACAGTTGGCGTCGCTTCGTCTCCTTGCACGGAAAACGAGGCCCTGCTTTTTGCCGCAAACAACTCGAGAGACAAGAATAAGCCATCGATGCGACCGAATTTCCACAGGCCGTCGTCCTCTCGCGTTCGGTTCGCCAAAGAAGCGAAAGGAAAATCCGGAGACCACGATCACCCCTGGTCCGGCTGGGCCAGAGCAAACACGATAAGGCGCAAGCCACATTTTTCTTCCGTCCCAGTCCGTATATTTCTACGTGTATTTCCATGGCGAGCCGAGGGAGACAGCGACGGAAGAAAACAAAAGGGAGCGCCTCTCATCATCACGCACGAAAGGGAAAGCGTCGAGCCCCCCCCCCCCCCCCCCCCCCCCCTTTTTTTTTTTCCTTCTTGTTGATTTATTTTGACATGTTGGATTCTTTTCCCTGGCCCGTTCCCCTTTGATTCCTTTCTTGAAAAAGTTTTTCATCGCCGTGTTTTGGTCGCTTGCTCGCTTGCTGTCGTAGCTTCTTTGCTTCTTTTGTTGTTTTGTTTGCCACCTCCGGGCGAGCTCCCAGTGAAAAGAGAGATGAGCATGGCGACCGAGCTTGTCCTTTTGCTTTAAACTTGAGTTTTTATTTGTTTTTCTCGGGTCATTTTTTGGTTTCCTCCTTTGTCTTTACCGGGGGCTAAAGTGGCCAAAGCTTCTTTTTTTTTAATGCCGAAAATGACAGGCCAAGGTGATGATTTTTCTTTCTAATCCTTGCCGACAACTGTAGACGTAAGGATTTGTAGATAGAAATATATATATATCGATATTGCTCTGCCTCGCTGCCCTTATGACGCCCACCAGGCGACGTAAAAGGAAGAAGAGAATTCAAGTTCAGGGGAAAAGAAGAATGGATAATGAGGATGGATACTTCCGTCTTCCATTTTGGATGTCTGCATTTCTTCAGAAGAAGTATATGGATGTTGCTTTGCCTCGCTGCTCGCGTGACAGCCACCAGGCGATGGAAAAGAAAGAGAAATCAATTCACATTCATGGAAAAAGAAGAATGGATGGTGAGGATAGATATTTTCACTGCATGAATAGCCATCTGAATGTCTGTATTTCTCAGTGGAATCATGCTCCAAGGTCTTGAAACAGATGAGAAGGAAGGAGTAATTCTTGAACAAACATGCTCCAATGTCTGTATTTCTCACAAGGAAACGAGTAACGGACATGGAGTTTCAACTCCCAGGTGCATGTGCACAGTAAAAATATAGTAGAAAGCATCAAAAAATCTGGAAAAATAATAATTCAATAAACATTGAGGAGTGTTTCACATGCATGCAAAGTTTCACGATGGAACGGACACTTGTGATAGTCTGGCCAAAGAACAAAACAAAATGGATGCTTCGAAAAAACTTCTTTTGAAATAATTTTGGAGCACTGATTTTGTTGTTTTTTCGCACGCACACACGAATGGCATTTCATCACAAAATTGCACACACGCAAAAAAAAACATACCAATGTTTGTTTAAAAGGAACTTGGAATTAGAAAAGCATCATTTTAGTTTTTACTGTTCATGACATGTGCATGTGACATGGTGGCTAGAAGCGCGCTTTCGACAAAGGCATCTCCAACGACCAACAACATGCATCAAATTAGACACACCAAATGTTCATAAACACGTCGGGACATATCCACAGACAGTGGTAGCGGTGCCTGCCATGCAAAGCATGCACCAAATGTGTGTCCTTGTTTCTTTTTTCCTATATCCGAAGTACTCAAAAATAATGAAAGATAACTATCATCTTTCATCCATAATCGCAGTGTGCAAATATTCTAATGCAATAATAATTTAAATAAAAAATGTTATAATCCAAACATGAAGCTTTGCAATAAAATAGTTCAAATTTGAATTCAACTTATT
Source organism: Elymus sibiricus (assembly GCA_039707655.1). NCBI lineage: Eukaryota > Viridiplantae > Streptophyta > Magnoliopsida > Poales > Poaceae > Elymus > Elymus sibiricus. Next base: position 444,242,727 of record CM077671.1, read on the forward strand.
CGGATACATTGTTCCTCTCGAAGCACCCATAAATGCTTAACCAAATCATTCTGAAACTGCTCATGAGTTGCTCGATGGCGAATGTGTTGATGCATTCGGATAAATTCCTCAAACGTCATCGGATTCTGCTCTAGAAGTTCGATAGGATCACTCGTGTGCTCAAATTTTGGACTATGCCAAACTCCATCACCCTCATCCTCTACAATCATGTTGTGATGCTCACACAATTTTTCATCACCTTCCACAACGTCTATGGATCTCATACTTTTACAGGTCCTCGAACAACTGTAAAACGGGCTTGGAGCATTCCAAATGCCCTCTCCACATCATTTCTAGCTTCATCTTGTCTTGGACAAAGTGAGATGTTTTCTCACCTCTTGGATCAAGGATGGTCCTGATGAAGGTCGTCAATGAATTATATATACCATCACGAAGATAATAGCCGATGTTGTAGTCATGACCGTTGATGGTATAGTTGCACAAAGGAGCTTTTCCCACACACAACATTGCAAACAATGAAGACCACAACAGTACATGATGTCATTAGGAGACCCAGGCATCCGGAAGAAAAAGAGTTAAATCTAGAGGTCCTGCGATGCAACTGCTTCAAGAATGATGGTGGACTTCTTACCATGACCCTGGTATTGCCCTTGTAGATCATATAGGCAAAAAAATCATTGTCGGTGCATGCAATCCAAGGATTGGAGCAATAATTGGGCACCCTCTTGCTTCAGACAGTGCTATGAGTCGTGCGGCGTCTTCGGAGGTTAGTTCTCGCAAACACTCTGATCCAAACACCTTGACCACTACAATAGCAAACCTGACCATGGCTTCGAGGCATGTGCTTTCGAATATTCGGAGGTACACATCACACGAATCTTCGACCAAGCCAAACTTCTAGTGAGCAAAGAATCTAAAGTTTCTAATGACATCCTTCTTCAAGATGAAGTAATCATCATTGTCCCGGACACCATTGTAGAGGCGATCGAGCAAAGTTTCGCTCATATGAAATCGATAGAAAAATATGACTCAAATAATGCATCAGGGACAAAGTAGGTGTCCATCAATATCATATGCGCTTGTATCATATTCCGATTTTCATCACTGATTGCCCCTTGATTGATCCCTTGAAAGTAAGAACACGCTACTCGCACGTTGGGCATCATCAATAACCACAAGCATTATATTCATTTCATCCTCATATTCGTCCTCATCTGGCGAGGACATATCAATGAACTCGGCTCAGAAGTACTTCACGATCTAACCCGTTGTGTAAACAACAAAAATATCAATAAATTTGCTTATTGCATTTGACCGAACACTTTGAGGTTGGCTCCCGGGTGAAGCGACAAAGGTCCAGCAAGACGTGGGCGACGGAGAGGATGGTATAGCGGCAGCGGCGGTCTCGAACTACACCGTTACAAAGCAAGAGGGGATAAGGTGAGAAAAGCAGAGTTTCAGATGAAGTTTTTGCGTGGGTGGTGGGCGTCGGACGTCTACGTGAGGGTTGGCCGGACGTCCACAAACCTCACCCAGCTTTGCTTTCGGTTTGCGAAAATTCAAATGCGTTGGAAATGCCTAAGCTATCGTAATTTTCTGAACCGGAATAACCAATATTAATTCGATGCTTACTGTAGCAGGGTGTGGGATTTAATTACCGCTCCAGTAGAACCGGAATAAACCGATCTTGGTAACCAAATTAAAGTGGATCCATCCACAAACGGCACATGCGTTTTACCTCTTTCTACGGGCAACAAAAGAAAAAGAAGCAGGAATTTCCCACTCCCAATTTACACGGCCCCCTTGTCACAGATGACTACTTTCTTTTTCCCAGTGTGTGTTTTGGCCTCCTTTTTTCAGTGTGTGTCGAGAGTATGAAAGACCCGTCCTCTTTTCTTTTCTTTGGTTTCTCCTGTTTTTAACCACCTTTCCCTTTTCCGGGACGTCCCTTGAGCCCGGGTCGTTCTCCCCTCTCTTTCACGCCCTGCATAGCAGCATCGCATAAGTCATAGGCCCTGTTTGGATACTCTAATTCGGTTAGAGGTTAGAGTTAAATTCTAACCCTGAACTAACTCTAACCAAAGAGGTGTTTGGATGACAGGGTTAGATTGACAATAAATGCTCTTTCTCGATCATTTGGCTACTTTGGACCCTATTTCTTGCCGGATTTGGTGTGGCCGGTCCTGGTGCCGGCGGCCGCTGGTTGGAGCCGGTGGAATAGAGCGGCTGGGGACGGAGGAACGGGGCGGGGCTGTTGCCGGCGGCAGCCTTGCTTGGGGCCTTGCTGGGGGCGGCTGGGGGCGGCTCGGGCGGCGAGATGGGTGTGACCGGGCGGATGGGGAGGCTGGCCGGGCGGCGGAGTAGGCCGGCGGAAGGGGGTGGCTGTGGCGGCACGACGGGGAGCGGGATGGATGTGGGCGACGGGAGCGGGATGGGTGGGGGTCGACGGAAGCGGGATGGGTGGGGTGGCGAGGGGATCTGGTGCGGCTGGGGCTGTGGGATTTTTTTTCCTGGGCCCCACCTAACTCAAACCCAAATAAGCACCTCTTGGGTGGGTTAGTTTTTTTGGATGGGTTAGATGCATCTAACCAACTCTAACCCTCCTGTTTGGATGTTTTGGAGTTAGTTCAGGCCAATCTAACCAATTCTAACTCTAACCCCTGGATCCAAACAGGACCATAACCATCACCGCCCCTCTCTCTTTTCCCCTCTCTGAAATCTCAGTCTGAAGAGAGATAGAGAGAGAGCCTGAGCCCATTCCTTGCCTAAGAAGTTTCGTGCCATGCCATGCCATGCCATGCTGCTTTCTCTCTCTAGAAAGCCCACCGGTCTTCATCAGTCTTCGAACAGAGAGAGAGAGAGGGAGAGGGGTAGCGGTACGGTACTATTCTTTTTTCTTTTACTAGTAGCGCTGCAGCAGTGGCAGGGGGAGAAGGAGCTCGACTGGAGCTGGAGTGGGTGGGGCGTAGCTTTCCTGAAAGCAAGACGTGTAAACTATTTCCGCACTGGCGTCCCGTCTGCGCATCACAGCGGCACTTGTCACTCTCACCTGCTCTCTCTCTCTCCATTTCTCTCCCTGCACCGCTATATCTCCCTAGCCCTCCCTCGCCGAGTGTGTGGGTGCGGTGGTCGGTCGCGGCCCGGCGAGGAGGGTGGACAATGACTGCCAGGACTTGTATTTATTTACCGTCGCCGTGGGCCCAGATCACGGGCGGGTCCGGGCGAGGGCCCCGCGTCCTGGCTCTTCTTCTAATGGCGGAGGAAGGAAAATCTGGGCCATTGGATGGTGGTATCTTTCCTCCGCTTGCACTAACGGCCCATTTGCGGGTACCAAATGGGGAATGAGGAACGAACGTGTTGGCAAGGAATAGGTGGTCTTGTGTCTTTTTATGAGAAATGGCAGTCCTGTCCTGATCGTAAATTCATAACGGTGGTAGGTTATATGCTGTTTTGGGTGTGTGTAGGTCATGTTAGAGAAGCTGTTTGATGATTTGAGGGACCTCTTTAATGGGTTTTCTTCTTCTTCTCTTGCCTGATCTTCATTTTCTTTTTGTTTGTTTCTTCTTTTTGCATCATATATGGTTAGATGATCCGATGGCATAGCTGCGCGCATCAATCGATACAATGAGTGAGATTATCTTTTAAAAGGTGCGGTGCTAGGTGTCGGTCGACAACTTAGTTGCATCAATCGGTTACAGTGTCGACCGTCCGATTGCACTATACATGTAAACTAGATGCAACTCTAGGCATCCATGATCCAACCAACCCTTCTTTCTAATACCTCCATGAGCCCCACACACGACCCATGCATAGCAGCTTTCCCATCCATAGCAGCTCTCTGGCAGGCATCAATCTCCATTCGCAACTCTACTTGTTGCATCGCTCGGCCTGCCTCTCGCGTCGCGCTTCTCCAAGAAAAATAGCTGACCGTCGTCGAAAGGATCTTCAGCTCATCGGGTTGGTTGCATCATTGTCTCGCGTTGGTGCATCTTCTCAGACTCGTCGTTGAATCACCCCACTCGTCGGTTGCAGCTTCTCCGCCTCGCCTTCAAATTATCCTCCCTCGTTAGTTGCAGCTCCAGTAAGCCCTTGTCGCAGCTCCTGAACACCCCAGATGTAACACCGCCTCACGCCAATCGTGGCTCCTAGCCTTATCGGTCAGAACATCCATCCTCGTTGGTCAAAATTCCCGACTTGCGGCACCGGTGCATCACCGAGGAACCCTTTACAATAGCGCATGCGACAAGCAGTGGCTGGCCTCGCAACAGCGCGATGGCTGTCGTGACGGTGGTCTCCCCGAGTATTTCGGGGACGACAGCGGCATATCGCAATAGGGGGTTGAGCGTGGTGGTCGGTGCAAGCATTTGTCGTGAGCAGGGAAAAGAGAGACGGGAGGGGGCGGATGATTCGGGGAAAAAGAAGAGAGGGATCAGGCAGAACATGTATGACACCCCACGAACCATGTGGTTAAAGCATGAGGGAAGTCGATGATGCGCACGTGGCTTCGCGACGACCGATTCAGCACGTGATCGGTCGGCAGATTCGTATCATTAACCCAAAAAATCAGAGATAATGCTACACATTGGCCGGCTAATCTATTGAATATATCGGCCAGGTCGCGAGCCGTTGGATCCACCGTGGGATAGTCGCCTGATCCAGCTGACGAGGTTTGAAACATGGGTCATGTTGCGCTTGAAGTATTACAACATTTCTCATGTTGCGCTCGAGGATTTGCACGACCTGTGCTTTGCAGCCCGAGCCATATTGCACTCAGGGGTTGCAACATGGCCTACATTGCGCTCATAGGTTTTACAATCAGTATTTTGCAACATGGGCCACATTGCCATCACGGCATACCCTCAGCCGATTTGCCTCCGCAACACCGACACCGCGGTCGTTCATCACCGTCACCGTTTGCAACAACGCCACATAGCCCTCCAGCCACACACCCATTCGTAGCAGCGTCCGAAGTCATAGCGGTGGCTCCGGAAGAAGAAGGATTGGAGAGCTAGACTGGCCTCCCCTGCATAACCAGTGTAGATCAGGCCGGCGTTAGCGAGCTCTCTTGGAGGGAATCAAGCGATATGTAAGAAAAACTTAAAAACAATAAATAACAACGCATGCGCTACGAGGATAAGATCTCGTGGGCTGAGCGGTGCGTGGGCCCCACTTAAGATACGAGATATGATCCCGGGTGAGAAAGATGTGAAGACCGTATATGGCGACTTTGTGTTTGCGCATTACTACTATAGAGTTCACATCTATATATGAAACGTGCTCCATAGACGATATGATGACCGCAGATATGATGACTTTTCTAAAGTTGTTCTAAGAAAACAAGCTTGTGTGTCAATCGTGTCAAAGATAAATTGATCCTTTCTCTAGATATAAATTACTTTTGACGGGAAAATGCGCCTGGATATCGCTCCTTAAAACCACCAGCATAATCAAATTGGTAAAAGCTCACTCGCAAAAAAATATTAAATTTGGTAAAAGCTAAAAGTTCTTATCCGGTTGGAAGAAAATGAGTAGGGCGACACACCAACGGCAGATCACCGAGCGAGCGTTGCCCTAAAGCCAGCCACGAGGCCGGGAGAGGCGGTCAAAAGCCATGAGCACCACCACCACCGTCACCACCTCGCCTGCGACAGATTTTTTTACCACGCAGCACCACCAGCAGCAGTACGTACCACTCGAGCTCCCTTTTTCTTTACCGCCCCGGAGAGACGTCCCGTCCGGTTTCACCGCTGCCGGCTTTGCTGGCTCCCCTGACGCAAGATCGGAGTCGACGAGGAAAAGAAGCCCGGCGGGGCTTGGCTCGGCAGGTTACGGACAAAAGGCGCGATGAGCGTAATCATGGCCCCCAGGATCTCGCGTCCCCGGAGCGGGGGCATTCGCCAAGCACGATGGCCGCGCCTCCACGCCCCACCCCGCACGCCCCAAAGCCAACCCACCCTCACCCTCGATCCTATTCTTTTCGGGGGAAATTAGAGTCATTTTCATTTTGTTTTTGCCTCTACACACACAATTACTTGGGGAGCACACATCATGTAATCTCCATAAAGAATTGTACAAGCGGTGTGGGTCTACGGAGCAAGCCTGGGCCAGGTCTTCAGCCCAGGCGAAAGAGAGATCGTCGTCAAACAAACGCCTGGCGTCACGAGAGTCCTGCTGCACCCGGCGGTCTTCATTTTTTTTTCCTTTTCCCGGTGTGGGACTGGACGGGGACGAAGAACTTTTTTTACCGCGGTGAAAGTGGGGGTGAAGTGGGAGCGGGGCAAAGGCGAGGGGGGATAGAAAAAGCGGCAAGCGGCAGGGCGTGGTCACGCCACTCCCATGGGCCGAGCCGAGTCGCGGTGGTGGCAGGGGCATCGATGCCGCGGCAGAGGGGGTGGGCGCGGCGCCCGAGAATGCACGAGCGGGCTCTCGCGATCGCGCGCAGTTCTCCGCATTTCCCACCCTATTTTAATCCCGGATTTATTCGACGCGCCACCGGGTGGATAGTGTAGAATACTCTACTTACTGGATAGACGGGCCCCAACCCACTCTGGGAACTCATGGGCCCCGGCCCTCGCTTTGTTTCGGCCAGGTGAATGATCGATCGATCGCTCGCCTGTTCATCGTGGCGTCTCGCTCGCTGTCCCTGGTGGCATCGTCGTCCAAATCCAAAGCCCGTTCGTCGTTTCTTCGGGCGAGAATCTTCCCGACCGGAATCATGGCGGATCACAGTGATGGTACCGGCGCCACACAGTTCGTTCGACTCACTCGAGTGTATCATCGATTTCGATTCATCATGCGGTAGAGAGTGGAGAAAAACATGTTGGGAGTATATGACTTGAATTATTACTCATCATAGTTCATCATCTCTTCAATAGCAATAACAATAACTAGTAATAACATGACAACTCTTCACTCGCAAGGTAGTAAGCGACTGATCGATTGATTAATTCCTACAAGCAGAGAACCGGCGAGAAACCTCGCCTGATGATCTCCCTCTGTCTTCTCCTCTTACAGCTCCTGCTGCTACTACTACTACTCGGCGGCGGGAGGGGGTGAAGCATGATCCAAGCTTCGCGGCCTCCTCATGGCGAGAACAAAAATTACATGGTAGGGGGGTCAAAACTCGAAATTAATGGAGGATGGTGGTACTACTAGGGGGTGGTGGTGGGAGTGTTTTTTCTCTTTTTTCCGAAACAAAAAACCCCGGAAAAACACCAAAACACCAAAAACTGGATCCGCCAACGGATCGAAGCGCGCCGAGGAGAAAGAAACGGAAAAGGCGGTGGGTGGAAAATTGGAGCGGGGGGGTCCGTCGATCGATCTAACGGCGGTTATTTGCCCGCCTCGCCACGCTCAGAGGACGGCGGCGAGCCCCGTGACGACCTTCGCCCTGGGCTTCTGCTTGCTCGCCGCGTCCTCCGTCGGGCGCCACGGCGACACCACCACCCTGATCTTCTCGCCGGGGGCGGAGGAGACCCCGCTCTGGTTCATGCCGAACAGGAGCTCGAACTCCCCGGAGAAGCTCGCCGCCGACACCGCCGTCGCGGTTGCTGAGGCGCTGGGCGACGGGGCGGCGGCCTTGTCGCCGGTGCGGATGTGCGGGGACAGCCACTTGGCGCGCATGTACTCCGGCTTACGCCATGGTGGGAAGTGCAGCCCCTTCTTCTTCATGCTCTGCCGCGCCGCCTCCGCCACCACGGCCACGATCTTCCCGAGGCGGTCGGACGTGCCCACGAACAGCGGCGGCAGCGCCTGCAGCGCCGCGCGGTACGCCTTGGTCGACCGGGCCACCTCGAACTCCGACCTGAAGTGCACCTCCACGATCAGCCTCGCTCCGTCCCCAACCACGGCGTCGATGTACTCGTGCTCCCCTGCGTTAGACAGATAGGTTCGATAAGCCCCTGCGACGCCATGAGAGGGGAATACACCGAGCTTATGTGAATCCAGGAGGGAGAGGGTTGGTACCTGCGGGGTAGGACGAGGTCTTCTCCCAGCGCGACTTGCAGACGGCGGCGTCGTAGCCGAGGGCCCTGAGGCCGTCGGCGACGGCGCCGCGGCACTCGGCCTTGCCCTTGCAGGTCCTGCCGCACCGCTCGGCGATCCTGGAAGCGTCGGCGAGAAGGTTCCGCTCCGCGACGCTCGCGCTCTGCACCAAGCCCTGCACGCACAGGGAAAGGAGGGTAAATTCGTTGCGGCTTTTCCCAATTTGGGAGGGTTGGCGTGCCATGCGGAAATTCCAGTACCTTGAGTGCCTCCAGGGTGTCGCCGGCCGCGGACGGGAGAGGCGCGGAGGCCTGGCCGGAGGGGAGGAAGAAGCCCTCCTCGTCGTCGCTCTCCTCGTAGTTGCTGCCGTTGAAGCAGTTGCAGCGGCCGCGCGGCGGGCGCTCGACGGCCGCGGAGTCCTCCATGAAGCTGAGCACCATGCGGTCGAGCCCCACCGACCCGACCTCCGCGTCCCCGCCCGCCGCCGGCCTCTCCTCCTTCCCGTCCCCGGCGACCGCGAGGCGCTCCGAGGCGGAGACCCTCACCAGCAGCCTGCGGAGCCGGGAGACCCTGGGCGGCGCGGGCGGCGTCGGGGCGGGCGCGAGCGGCGGCGGCGGCCTCCCGTCCATGGCGCCGTGGTGGTGGTGGCCGGCCTTGAGCTGGAACGGCATCGATCGCGTGAATCCTAACCACTACCGCAACCACACCATCCCCAATCCCGAACTCCAACCAACCACACCAGCACGGTTACGCACCACCACCACCAGTCCCGACTACAACCACCGCTCCAACCACACGCACACACACACAAAAAAAAAAACTCGGACACCCTTTACTGCCCTTCCAGTTCGCCGGCGGTGGCGGCCATTGCCGGCGGGCGGCGGGTTATTATTTTTTCTTCCTCTCACGCGCGGTCGCCGGTCGCCGTCCTCCCCCGTCTCTTTTTCACGGTTTACAAGCGAGCGAAGGGGGTTCAAACGGGAGGGGAGCCTCGGGGTCTTAAAGGGCCTCAGGTGGGGGCGGGCTGACGTGGCGGGCCGCGGGCCCGGCGGCCCAGCGGGTACGTGGCAGAGTGGGGCGAGCCGCTGGTCGCCGGACGGTGACACGCGCCCCGCACGGCGTTTGCCGTCTGCGCCAGGGAACGGTTGGGCATGCCCATTTTACCCCCCGCTAATGGGCCGCCGTTTCCAGGACCTTCTGCTGGAGCCGAGGGGTACGATGGGGATTTCGCGCTGGGAGGTGGGGGCCGTGGGTGGCGTGCGGGCGAGAGGTGTGGAGTGGACTGGATAGTGAAGGACTACTGCTAGTGCTACCGACCCGTTTAAAAGTTTTTTTTTCTAATTTTCTTTCTTTTACAGAGATATTTTTTTATCTTTTCTGGTGCGATTGGATAGGGCTGTTTCCGCGTGGTGGGCCCAGCGCCATACGTAAGCACGATAGGACTTTTGAGCAGGATGTTTCGATTTTCCTGCTACAGTTTCTAAAGCATTTTCCTAACCACCAACAATTGTTGGATTATCCTTGTAGTACAACCCATGTTGTACCACTCTTTTTTCCGGGAAAAACACATGATGTACTGCGACTGCTTCAAACGAAAATAAGCATCATATTTAGGGAGGACCCAAAAAAATCACTTCCAAATTTACCTGCAACGCAATCGCCCATACAGATATAAATTGTTAAAATCACGAGAACTTTAATTCCTATTTGAGCTTGGTTTATTCCTGATTTTGAAGAAACTTGGTTGTATCGAATATCGATCGTGTGCTTTGAGCTATCGAGTGCAAAGATATCCATAAACCAGTGAAGTGCGACAAAGCCTAAAATAAATTTCAGCATCGGATTTTGCAGCGACCAGAACAAGAGCATCTCTGGTCAAATTTGACTAACGTGACGTTTGCGGACAAGAGTTGGCCAACCCCGTTTGTTCGCTTGGGCAACCACATTCGTCGTATTCAAAATCTCGTATCAATGCGACTTCAAAAAAAGGGAAATCTTAAATCAATGCAAAGGCATGCACGAGATCATTCGATCAATATAGCATACAACCAATTCAACGATTCAAGATAGGTCAGAATAATCCATGGTGGAAAAAAATAAAAAATGTATAGTGAAGGACTACTACTGGTACTACCGACCCGTTTAAAAGTTTTTTTATTAAGAATAAGCAAAAAACAGTTCAAATACCAAGCATAAACAGTTCAAATAATTCAATTTATATGATTGCTTCGAATAAAAATAAGCATCATATTAAGGGAGGATAAAAAAATTCACTTCCTAATTTACACGCAACACAAACGCCCATACAACTATAAACAATATAAATAATGAGAATTTTAATTCCTACCAAAAATATATAATGGTATAGTATTTATTCTAGATTTTGAAAAAAATTGGTTGGATTGATGGTGCTCGGAACTATCGAGCCAAAATATATTCTCAAACCAATCATAATTGGCAAAGCTTAAAATAAATTTGAACATGAGACTTTGCGACGACCATAATAAGAGCATCTCTAATTAATTTTTAGCTAACGTGACGTCGGTGGACAAGAGCCGTCCACCCCCATTTATCTGCTCGGGCAACCACATTCGTCATATTCAAAAATCTCAAATCAATGCCAATTCAAAAAGATATATCTCAAATCAATGTAAAGGCATGCACGAGATCATTCGATCAATATAGCAGACATCTGATTCAATGATTCAAGATAGGTCAGAACAATCCACGATGAAAAAAAATCAACAATTTATAGCGAAGGACTAATGTTGGTGCTACCAACCCGTTTAAAAGTTTCTTTTATTAAGAATAAGCTTATGCAGTTCAAATAATAAGCATAAATAGTTCAAATAATTCAATTTATACGACTGCCTTGAATAAAAATAAGCATCATATTAAGGGAGGACCAAAAAGATTCACTTCAAACGCCCATACAACTATAAATAGTTCATATAATGAGAATTTTAATTCCTACCGAAATGTATAATGGTATAAAATTTATTTTAGTTTTCGAAGAAATTCTATTGGGTCGATGGTGCTCGGAAATATCGAGCATATCGTGAAACCAACGAGACTTTGCAACGACCATAATAAGAGCATCTCTAATTAATTTTTGGCTAACGTGACGTCTGTGGACAAGAGCCGGCCAACCCCATTTACCTGCTCGGGCAACCACATTTGTCGTATTTAAAAATCTTAAATTAATGCCAATTCAAAAATATATATCTCAAATCAATGCAAAGCCATGCACGAGATCATTCGATCAATATAGAAGAGAACCAATTCAATGATTCAAGATAGGCTAGAATAATCCACGCCGAAAAAATAAATTTTTTATAAAATCAATTGTCCTTTTTGTTCACGTTGATCTCTTCCTTTTTATTAATCAACCCCTCCCTCGAAGTTTTGTTTTATGATTTGGATTGGGTAGGGTTATTTTAGCGTGGTGGGCCGAGTGCCCTAAAAAAGCTCGAAAGACTTATGTGCAAGATGTTTCAATTTTCCGGCTACATTTTCTAAAACATTTTCCCATGAACATTTGTTAGATTATATCCATATAGTACAACATTTTCTACTTTCAATAAAATTCAATATCATATTTCACGACGACCAACAATCACTTCATACTTTACTCGCAACACACTGCAAAGGCCCACACCGACCATATAGATTGTTCATCATGGAAATGTAATTTGTTGATCTAGTGAAAAATATGCATTGGATGTATTTATTTTAGGATCAAACCTTTTTTGGTTGGATTGACACTCCTTGGTTGCGAGAAGAAAGAAATTCCATTACAATATATATAAACTAGAAGGGTTGGGCGTGTTCGCTGCACCGTTGGTGTTGTTGAGATTTTACAAAAAATGCTATTTGGTTTGGTGCATGGGAAGATAAAATAATGTGTTTTATTTTTATATAATAAAACATTTTGGTGGGCTCTTGCTGACGGTGTGATTCTTTGTTACCCGCTAACCAATCCATATACGTGAGAAAGTTTATTGCACTAGAAGAATTATGCACATATGTTTCAAGTAAAACGAGGTGCATGCAAGGACATGATGGATTGACTTGTAGGATAATTCTGAGAATTATGGAGTACTCAAACATTTAGGGCCATTCCTTTTCTGGCTTTGGGTGGCTGTCAAAATAATTTGTTTCCTGTCGAGCTTATTCTCACAGATTAAACTAAAAATTCATTCTAGAAGCCTATTAGTTAACCCTTAATTAGGAGGCCTCTAAATAACATTTTAGGGTTCTAGTGCTCATAGGGCCGAAGGTCGATGCTCCGTCGAACAGTGGCATGAGAGGAATTGTCATGCCTCGACTCTAACTAGTAGATACCATGTGTTCTCGTCCTCACATGGGGCACGCAGAGACGGATAGCAACGCTTCTTCTTTGAGTTAGTCTTACGGGCTCTGGCCCTCCTCAAGTTCGTCCGTCGGGGCGATAATCGGAGCACCGACATGGGTTCTGATACGTCTTAAACATATCTATAATATTTTACATGTTTCATGCTATCATATGATCACTTTTGAATACCTTTTGTAGCTATTTATTTGTTTTTTGGATAATTCTATTAATTTAGTGTCCAGATCCAGTTGTTGTTTTCTGCTCGTTTTTTACTTCTTAGAAGATCCATATCTATGGAGGTAAAATAAACCGAGGATTTAATATGATTTTATCAAAGTCAGGAGGAGTACAGAAAGTATTGGGACCTACTTGGGGGCCAGGAGGCCCACGCGGCGAGGTGACGCGTCCAAGGGCTAATCCCCATGGGCTGGCCACGTGTGCCTCCTGTGCACTACCTTACGCCAGTTCTTTCGCCTATAACCCTTTGCACCATTTTTCTGCGATTGTTTCCACCACCGCAAGTTTCTATTCTGAGGAGTTGCAATCTAGAGATTCACAAAGCTACTCAGACTTTTAGTGGATTTGATGCCGGGTCTTAATCCCCAACTAGAAAAGAAACTGAAACTCGATTGTGATTCCACCAGGGAGGTTTCTTCATCAACCTTGTTGTCTTCATGACCATGTGTGACTGTTCCCTTAGGACCTTAGGGTCCATAGCAGTATCTAGATAGCATCCTCTCTACTTTGTGATTCATTATAAAGTTTCCCTTAGCTGCCTAACATGATCGGGATCCATATGATTTGATGTGTTTGTTGGGATATGATGAATTGTCACTTTATGATTATATTTTTCATTGAATTATATTAAATCTTTTGAAGTTTTCTTTGCCATATAATAAAATATATTTATATGATATTTGACCGATTTTGTTCTTTGGACATGTTTGATGGGTAGTTCTTCAGAAGGAGTGGTGTAGAGAATAGTGGGTTCAATCTTACGGTGATTCATCCGAGTGATAGAAAGGGAACAAATGCGTAATCTATTGTTGCCACTAAGAATACAATAATGTTTTTAACACACTTGGATGATAGTTTTACTGTCTATATTATGTCATCGCGTATTGCAGTGCTATGTTTGTCATGAACTTAATACTTCCAGATACATGCTGGATAGCGGTCTTGGGTTGAAGTATTAGTTATAGATGTAGTTGGATACCGGTCTACATATCACTGACGTAATGCCTATATGAGATTATATCATGAAAGATCATTGTCATAAATAATTAAATATAAGTATTATAGTTTAATCATTGCACCACTGCAATTTGTTCACCACAGTACTCCTTTATGGTAGGAGAGATGCCACTAGTGAACCTATGGCCCTGGGGTCTATTTTATTTCCTGAAAATCTCTACAAAATACTATTCCTTATTGTAGTGTTTTATTTGTTTTATCTATCAATCAATTCCTACCATACCCTATAATTTAATCTTGTAACTATCAGGACAAGAAGCTTGACAACCTTCTTGACGTGTTGGGGACAAGTTTGTTTTGTGCTTTGTGTGCAGGTACTCGTTACTTTGTTTGCTGGAAGAACCCCTTATGGTTCGATAAACCTTGGTTCTATACGAAGGGAGTTACTTACTTTACCTCACACTTATACTTGGGGGTTACCCAGCCACTCTTACGAGAGAGCAAGCAGGTTTTGCGAACTCCTTAGAGCGGCAATGTTGGGGTTGTTAGAAAACGTAGTGGAAAAACTCTATCCTACAAATCAAACCCAGGAACACTATGAAGATGGAGATAGGATGTTGGACATTTATCAACTCGGAGTTGCGGCAGAAGAAGAGTTGATGTAGCTCGTTGGTGAAAATCCCCACAGTTAGGATTTACATCCTTCCAACCATGAGAATTTACTCCCTCGAACGAAGATCAAAATCACGATAGCTCCATCGGGTTGCACGCGTACAAAATCAGCGATCCAGCAACGCTTCACCGTATAGAACTTAGCGTCACCGGAGAACTAGAAGTGGGTGGGGCAGTCTCATGGCGTGGCATAATTTTTCCATCGAGAACAAGAGAGAAAGGGGGACAACCTTGTGTAGAGAATTCTGCAAAAAAAGAGATTGTGATGGGGATATGTACTTAGGGTAGGGTCATAGGCCTGACCTACATACCCCACCTAAGGACACTGCCCCGGAAAGCTTAAAGGCTACGAGTAAGTCTCCGACTGGAATCACCATGACGCATGAGTCACACGACAATATACACTCGGAGATATCTTTCACTCAACGCTTACCCTTTCACTCGGAAGGACCAGAAGACAGTCGACCACAGAAGCCCAGAAGTCACCCCAAGGAGGCTAACGGGCAGGCATTCATCAAGACCTTTAATAGCATTTATTGTGTACGTTACCAGTAACGTTCACCCCATTATGACCACGATTAAACCCTTGGATGCCGGACACTTATGAGGGGCAGCGCACTCTATATAAGCCACCCCTCCCCTCTGGCACAAGGGTTCGCAACCTTTTGTAACACAACACACATATTTCACTCGACAGAGTAGAGAGCTCTCCGGAGCACTGAGACGTAGGGCTGTTATCACTTCCGAGTGAGGCCTGAACTCATACATCTGTGTGTACACCCTCGCCGTAGCTAGGACTTTGCCCTCTCCATTCGTACCCCTACCATCTACTGTCAGGCTTGTTCCCACGACAGTTGGCGCCCACCGTGGGGCAGGCGTCTAAGCGACTTCCGGCGAGGTTGCATATTTTCTCCTTCGTCATGTCTTCCGGCGGCGATTCGTTCCTGGGCCGCGAGATCCGTCTCGGAGCGCTCACCTTCATCGCCGACGATTCGGCATGGCTCCAGGAAGCGCCTTTGGACGTGGAGGTGCTCCCGATTCGCGGGGCGACGCACTTCTGTGCAAGCTCCTGCGGTGTTCTTCTCCTTCAGCCGTCGACCCCGTATGTGTCGGCCCTTCCTGCTGTTCGTCGTCGCAAGCGATCCGGTCGCTCGCAGCTACAGCGTTGGGTGTGGCATGTGGCGGCACGCCAGGTTTCGTCCCCGCAGATTGCAGCCATCGAGCCCGCCGAGTCACTTCACGGCGTGTTCGACTCGGCGTCGGACCGATCCGACATTCCTTCCGAGTGCGAGAGCTGCGACCCTGCGGCAGAAGTTTTTATGGCTGGCTCTCATCAGAGTCCGCCGCCTGGCTTCAACCACTCCAGGCGTGAGATTGGAGGAACGTCGAATGAACAGCAGCGCCGGGATGAGGATGTTCTCCATACTCCCATCGTCGGTACGACTGCTGAGGCCCAGGCCATGGAGGCTACACGCCTTCGGCTCAAAGAGATGCAGGAGGCACTCGACGAGCGTGCTGGGCAGCGTCCACCACGTCCCAATCGACAACAGCGACAGTTGTTCCCGAGTGGATCTCGAAATAACGTCGAGGTATTTCGTACTCCAGTTCTGAATGTTGCAGCGGCTGCTAGGATTGCAGAGTCTATTCAACCGTCACGATCAGAGGCTGGTAGAGGTCTGCAGCAGATCAAGACATTGCTTGAGGCAGCGCAGCAGCAAAACGCGGCTGTTTCTCAGTCGCAGAACAGGTTACACGGCAATTCTCCCAGGGCAGAAACAGTTCAATCGGCTCACAGTCCTGGGTCACCTTCGCGTCACATAGGCGGAGGATACCGTGAAGATCGGTACAGAGATCAGGGGCGAGATCAGTCTGCTCCCCGTTATCACCGCGATGACCGCCGTCGAGTGTTTTCTCCTCCGCGGAATGGTTCATATGTGTCCCGGCACAATGATGATAGGCGCCCGTTCGGCGATGAGCGGAATCCTGGGTTCGACGCAAGGGACGTCCTTGCTCAAAGGCGGGTCGACAGAGGCAGAGCCCACAGAGATGGTTATAACGGAGACTATCCGAGTGGAAGCAGTGCTGTTGTTTCTGGGCCCGAGTGTTTTAGCAGAGCCATTCGCTCTGCAGAGATTCCCCCCAACTTCAGGTTGGCGGCTGGAATTGGCAAGTTTTCTGGCGAGTCAAAGCCTGAAACTTGGTTGGATGATTACCGAGTGGCTGTACAGATTGGTGGAGGTAACGACAACATAGCCATGAAGCATCTGTCCTTGATGTTGGATGGTTCGGCCAGAGCTTGGTTGAATCGTTTGGCTCCCTCTAGCATCTATTGCTGGGAAGATTTGGCCCGAGTGTTTATCAGAACCTTTGAAGGCACTTGTAAACGTCCAGCTGGTTTGATTGATTTGCAGCACTGTGTCCAGAAGCCCAATGAAACCTTGCGAGATTACATTCAGCGCTGGTCCACCTTGCATCACACGGTGGAGAATGTTTCCGAACATCAAGCTGTTTGTGCCTTCAAGGCTGGGGTTAGATACAGAGAGCTCTATCTGAAGTTTGGTCGCACCGGTGATATTTCTCTGAGCAAGATGATGGAGATTGCCACTCGGTACGCCAATGGAGAAGAAGAAGACCGCCTCCGAAGCGGTAAAGCCAAAATAGTCGACAATAAAGCAGGTGGGAATTCCAGTCGGAAACAGAAGCGCAAAGCGGATCCTCCTGCTCAGGCAGAAGCGGCCGCCGTGGCGGCACAAGGCAAGAGTACAGGAAAGTCCAAGGCTAAGTTCACCCCAAAGAAGTCAAAGAATCAGTCGGGTACTGATGTTTTGGATTTACCGTGTGCAATCCACACGAGGAAAGATGAAGAAGGCAATTTAATATTGCCAAAGCATACCACTCGACAGTGCCGTTTGCTGATCCAGTCATTCAAAGAGAGTCAGTCGAGTGAGAAAGAAACTGAAGAAGAAAAAGAAGAGTTCCCTGAAGTCAATGCCACCTTGTTGATTTTTGCTGATGTTGAGAGCAAGAGTCGACTGAAAGTTATCAACAGGGAGGTTAACATGGCAGCTCCCTCTACCCCAGCATATCTTAAGTGGTCTCAGACTGTTATCACTTTCGATCAGTCAGATCACCCTGCGCACATTGCTACCCCCGGGCGGCAAGCGCTGGTGGTGGACCCAGTTGTAGGGGACACTCGACTCCGCAAAGTTTTGATGGATGGCGGGAGCGGTCTGAACATCCTGTATGTAGATACCCTTAAGGCGATGGGCATTCCGATGTCCCAGCTCAGTGAAAGCAACATGCAATTTCATGGAGTAATCCCTGGGAAGAAGGCCCGTTCACTCGGCCAGATAGCGTTGGATGTGGTGTTTGGTGATGACAAGCATTTTCGCAAGGAAAAACTGACGTTTGAAGTGGTAGACTTCCAGAGTGCTTACCACGCCATCCTTGGTCGACCAGCGTATGCCCGTTTCATGGCCCGACCATGTTACGTGTATCTCAAGTTGAAGATGCCTGGACCAAAGGGTGTGATCACAGTCACCGGCAACCGACAGAGGGCTGAGGAGTGCCTCCAGCAGGGCTCCAAGATCGCCGACCAGCAGATGGCTATGGTTGAGTTGGAAGAATACAAGAGAAATGCTGATCCCGCCGATCTGTTGCGTGCTAAGAAGCCCGCTTCTGAGTCAGCTTTTCAGTCGGCAGGAGATGTGAAGAAGGTGAACATTCACCCGACGGATCCAACTGCTGCCCCGACCAACATTTCAACAACACTCGACAGCAAATAGGAAGCCGAGCTCATCCAGTTCCTCCGTGAGAACTGGGACATCTTCGCATGGAAGCCCGCTGACATGCCTGGTGTACCCAGGGAACTGGCTGAGCACCGTTTGAGGGTTGATCCGAAGGCCAAGCTTGTGAAGGAGCACTTGCGTCGGTCGGCAACAGAGAAGCGAAGAGCAATCGGCGAAGAGGTGGCTCGTCTCTTGACGGCCAAGTTTATACGTGAGATTTACCACTCCGAGTGGTTATCGAACGTCGTCATGGTCCCTAAGAAGGACAAGTCACTCCGCATGTGTATTGATTTCAAACATATCAATCGGGTCTGCCCGAAAGATCATTTCCCACTCCCCCGCATTGATCAGATTGTCGACTCAACTGCGGGATGTGAGCGTCTATCTTTTCTTGATGCTTATTCTGGTTACCATCAGATCCGTCTGTTTGGTCCGGATGAAATAAAGACAGCCTTCATCACCCCTTTCGGGTGTTTCTGCTATATCACCATGCCTTTTGGTTTGAAGAATGCTGGCGCTACTTTCATGCGCATGATTCAGAAGTATTTGCTCGATCAGATTCCTCGGAACATTGAAGCGTATATGGATGATATCGTAGTCAAGTCTCGCAAAGGTTCCGACCTGTTGTCTGACTTGGCTGAAACATTCGCCAATTTGAGGAGGTATGATATTAAGTTAAATCCGACTAAGTGCACTTTCGGCGTTCCCGGTGGAAAATTACTCGGTTTTCTCGTTTCCGAAAAAGGAATCGACGTTAACCCTGAAAAGATCGGCGCCATCGTCCGAATGAAAAGCCCTGAGCGTGTGCACGATGTGCAGAAGCTCACAGGTTGCTTGGCAGCATTGAGTCGATTCATTTCTCGTCTCGGTGAAAAGGCACTGCCTTTATACCGACTGATGAAGAAGTCTGATACATTTGAGTGGACTCCAGAAGCTGAAGCAGCGTTTGTCGAGCTCAAAGCCCTACTTACCACCCAGCCGGTGCTTGCTGCTCCGCGCAGCAAAGAGCCATTGTTATTGTACATCGCGGCCACTAATCAGGTCATCAGTACAGTACTAACTGTCGAGCGGGAAGAGGAAGGCAAGGCTTACAAAGTTCAACGCCCGGTCTACTATATTTCTGAAGTATTGACTCCGTCGAAGTAAAGATATCCACATTACCAGAAGCTCGTATATGGTATATATCTGACTGCAAAGAAGGTGGCACACTATTTTCAGGATCACTCAATTTCAGTCGTCAGTGATGCTCCGTTATCTGAAATTTTCAATAATCGAGATGCGACTGGTCGAGTGGCCAAATGGGCTATTGAACTCCTTTATCTTGATATCAAATTTGAAGCAAAGAAAGCAATCAAGTCTCAAGCGCTTGCTGATTTCCTCGCCGAGTGGATCGAGCAACAGCAGCCAATCCAACTTCACTCGGCACACTGGACCATGTTCTTTGATGGTTCAAAGATGCTGAATGGATCTGGCGCTGGCGTCGTACTGGTATCCCCAAAAGGCGATAAACTCAGTTATGTCTTACAGATTCACTTTGATTCCTCCAATAATGAAGCTGAATATGAAGCACTTTTGTATGGATTGCGTATGGCCATTTCACTCGGCGTCCGGCGCCTGATGGTATATGGCGATTCTAATTTGGTGGTTAATCAAGTGATGAAAGAGTGGGATGTCAGGAGCCCCGCTATGACTGGATACTGCAATGCAGTAAGAAAACTTGAGAAGAAATTTGAAGGTTTGGAACTCCATCATGTTCCCCGGGTGAAGAATCAAGCAGCTGATGAGTTGGCAAAGATTGGATCCACTCGGAAACCTGTCCCCAGTAATGTGTTTCTCGAGCACATTCATTCTCCTTCGGTGCAGGAAGATCCTTTCACTGAAGAGCCCCCGCAAGCGAAGAGCGCCTATGATCCGACTGAAGTTGATGTCCCAGCTGTCATTGATCTAGTCATGGAGATTTTGGTAATCACGCCCGACTGGACTGTACCATACATTGCGTACATTCTCAGAAGAGAACTCCCAGATGATGAAGATGAGGCTCGACAGATAGTCCGCAGATCCAAGGCTTTTACTGTAATCAAGGGACAACTCTACAGAGAAAGTGTGACTGGCGTAGCTCAGCGGTGCATTTCTCCTGAAGAAGGTCGACTGATTCTGGAGGAGATTCACTCGGGAACTTGTGGCCATCATGCGTCCTCTAGGACGATTGTTGCCAAAGCTTACCGGGCTGGTTTCTTCTGGCCACGTGCCAATGAGATGGCTAAGGATATTGTCGATCACTGCGAAGGATGTCAGTTTTACTCGAACCTATCACACAAACCTGCGTCTGCCTTGAAGACCATTCCACTCGTCTGGCCGTTTGCTGTGTGGGGCTTGGATATGGTTGGACCCCTTAGAACAGGTCAGAGTGGGTTTACTCATTTACTGGTTGCAGTCGACAAGTTCACTAAGTGGATCGAAGCTAAGCCCATCAAAAAGCTGAACGCCCGCACTGCTATCAAATTCATAAAAGAGATAACGTTCCGGTATGGGGTCCCCCACAGTATCATTACAGACAATGGCTCTAACTTTGACTCGGAAGAGTTCAGGTACTTTTGCTCTTCTCAAGGCACTCGGGTGGATTACGCTTCCGTTGCGCACCCCCAGTCAAACGGTCAAGCTGAGCGAGCGAACGGCCTTATCCTCCAAGGATTGAAACCTCGGCTCATGCGAGATCTTGATCATGCTGCCGGAGCTTGGGTCACTGAGTTACCGTCTGTTCTGTGGGGCTTGAGGACAACTCCCAACCGGTCGACTGGACGCACTCCTTTCTTCCTTGTATATGGAGCTGAAGCCGTTTTGCCGAGTGACGTCCTTCACAATTCTCCTCGAGTAGATCTTTACTCTGAAGACGAAGCTGAGCAAGCAAGACAAGACGGAGTGGATCTCCTAGAGGAAGAGCGTGAGATGGCCCTGATCCGATCAACTGCATATCAACAAGACCTTCGCCGCTTCCATGCAAGACATGTCAAGAGCCGTTCGTTTCACGAAGGTGATTTGGTGCTCCGAGTGGATCAGCAGCGACCTCATAAGTTGTCCCCAGCATGGGAAGGCCCATTCGTCATCACCAAAGTGCTTAACAAAGGGGCGTACCACCTTTTCAACTTGAAGAAGAATATTGACGAGCCACGCGCCTGGAATGCAGACCTGCTTCGACGTTTTTATTCTTGATAACAGAGTTGCTTTGATGTAATAAGAGTACTCCAGACAGGATTATGTGTTAAATGAAGACTTCCGCAGTCTAGTCGATTCCGATCGCACAGTTTTACATTCAAAATTACTCCGAGTGAAGAGCGATCCTCTCTCTCGGGGGCTTAGCTGCGAATCCGTTTCGCCTAAGTTCAAAACTTTTCCGAGTGTATGACATTCAGTACACTCGGAGACTTAGCTGCGAGCCAGTCCTCGCCTAAGTTCGAAAATTACTCCGAGTGAAAAGCGATCCTCTCTCTCGGGGGCTTAGCTGCGAATCCGTTTCGCCTAAGTTCAAAACTTTTCCGAGTGTATGACGTTCAGTACACTCGGAGACTTAGCTGCGAGCCAGTCCTCGCCTAAGTTCGAAAATTACTCCGAGTGAAGAACGATCCTCTCTCTCGGGGGCTTAGCTGCGAATCCGTTTCGCCTAAGTTCAAAACTTTTCCGAGTGTATGATGTTCAGTACACTCGGAGACTTAGCTGCGAGCCAGTCCTCGCCTAAGTTTGAAAATTACTCCGAGTGAAGAGCGATCCTCTCTCTCGGGGGCTTAGCTGCGAATCCGTTTCGCCTAAGTTCAAAACTTTTCCGAGTGTATGACATTCAGGACACTCGGAGACTTAGCTGCGAGCCAGTCCTCGCCTAAGTTCGAAAATTACTCCGAGTGAAGAGCGATCCTCTCTCTCGGGGGCTTAGCTGCGAATCCGTCTCGCCTAAGTTCAAAACTTTTCCGAGTGTATGACGTTCAGCACACTCGGAGACTTAGCTGCGAGCCAGTCCTCGCCTAAGTTCGAAAATTACTCCGAGTGAAGAGCTATCCTCTCTCTCGGGGGCTTAGTTGCGAATCCGTCTCGCCTAAGTTCAAAACTTTTCCGAGTGTATGACGTTCAGCACACTCGGAGACTTAGCTGCGAGCCAGTCCTCGCCGAAGATCGAAAATTATTCCGAGTGAAGAGCGATCCTCTCTCTCGGGGGCTTAGCTGCGAATCCGTCTCGCCTAAGTTCAAAACCTTTCCGAGTGTATGACATTCAGTACACTCGGAGACTTAGCTGCGAGCCAGTCCTCGCCTAAGTTCGAAATTTACTCCGAGTGAAGAGCGATCCTCTCTCTCGGAAGCTTAGCTGCGAATCCGCTTCGCCTAAGTTCAAACCCTTTCCGAGTGTATGACATTCAGTACACTCGGAGGCTTAGCTGTGAACCAGTCTTCGCCTAAGCCCTAAATTCTTTCGAGTGCTGAACGCCCGTTCCATTCGAGAATTAAATAAATTCAGCCAAGCTAAATGTCGGAAAGCGAAATGCGAGTAAGACTAAAATCTCTGGCGTAGCAGGAACTTGTTCGCGCAAAGGGAAGTTCTCAGGCTTAAGGCCTGAACGAAGTTTACTCGGTTACACCAACACTCGGCATACCGAGGCAAATAAAGTTTTTACCATAAGCAAAGTACCAATTTAAGCTCCAGCAGGACTTGAAGGCTCAACGAAGGTATCCAGGTCGATCCCGTCGGCGATCCGGGTGGCAGCATCGATGAATGTCTCCATGAAATCTTCAAATTTGAGTTTCTTCGTGTTGGTCACTCGGAGATCCTTCAGTTTGTCCTCTCTAGCTTCCTTGCAATGAACCCTGACGAGTGAAAGTGCCACGTCAGCACCACATCGGGCAGCAGATTTCTTCCACGATTGCACTCGATTGGGAATCTCATTGAGCCGAGTCATCATTGACTCGAGGTCAGTCTGGAGAGGATCTTCAGGCCACAGTTCCTTGTCGACCTTCTCAAATGCAGCTCTCAGCCGAGTGATGAATCCTTGGACGCTCTTAAGACGAGCTTCGAGACGAAACATATCCATGGCCACGGCGTCTCCGACGAGAGACTTTGTGGGGTCCAGATTGGGTTCAATTTCTTCAGTTTCTTTTTCGAAGTCTTGACAGAATTCTGCATGAAGAGAAAGTGAAAGGGTGATCACAATACCATTCTGGAAAAACCGAAGAAATTCATTTGACAGATGAGGGTTACCTTCGAGCATGCTGAACATTTTCTTCGCAAAGTCTCCCAAGTGTTTCTCCAGAGCGGTCTTACTCTTGGTCTGCACTTCGAGTTTTTCGATCCATTCGGATCGTTCCTGCTTGAGCTTGGTGTTCTCCTCTTCCAGTTTACTGGCTGCTGCAAGTTTCTTCTCAGCAGCTGCAGTTTTCTCCTTCGCTTCCTTCTGAGCATCAGCAAGTGATTTGTCCTTGTCCTCGAGCGCCTTCTTCATGGTATCTAAAGAAATAGCATTGTTGAGGCGCACTTGGAGACGACGGTTTTCATCACGTACGTCTGTTCGAGTGGATTCACTCGGTTCAAAGGATGGAAATTGAAAGTGATAATACAATTGATCAACAAAGATTACCTCCCAAAGTCTTCAGTTCGGTCTGTGCACGGTCCAGGTTGTTGTTCGTCAGCTCCAGATCCAGCAGAAGTCGGTTCTTTTCCTTCTCCAGCTCGACGTACTTGGTCCCGAGCCCACAGGCTTTCTGAAATCAGCAAAAATAGGGGTTCAGTCGACATAATAACTACAGTCGACTGAAAGGCGGCCCGCCGCCCGACCCCACAACCCTAAACAAGCGTCATATCATGGTTGATGGAAATGATGTCCATGAAACCTGCAGAATGGTTCTAAAGACTACTGCCCATCGTCAACGATCGACAGTAGTCTCGGGGACTACACCCAGTGGGTGCACTCAGCGTGCCCCCACTGGAAACAAAAACACCCGACCAGGTCTGGCCTGTCCGAGTATAAAAGAAAGAAGCAAGCAACCAAACATCGTCCTTATCAGACCACCGCCGAAGCAAGCACTCGACGGCGGCCTCGGGGACTACACCCAGTGGGTGCACTCAGCGTGCCCCCACTGGACCTACTTTTACTCGACAAGGTCTGCCTTGTTGAATGGAAACAATATTAAGACCCCCGCCGATGCCTTCGTCATTCGACAGCGGTCTCGGGGACTACACCCAGTGGGTGCACTCAGCGTGCCCCCACTGGACCAGAAACTACTTGGTCTACTGGCGAAGAAAAACACCCCAATGGGTGTAAAATCAAGACGGACAGGAATTCAATCGGAAATGAACTTACAATACCACTTACTCGGACGTTGGCCTGAAGCGCTGAGCTGGCATCATAGGCTAACTTGCTGGCTTCATACGCCTCCTTTGTTCGTAGCATCATCTTCCCAGCCTGGATCATGGCTTCCTTGGCAGCTCCGGTTTGGTCCTCCGGGACATGGTACAAAGGGTATGCAGGCGTCGAGTGAGTTGGTGTAGTCACTGGAGCAGCTGGAGGTGCTTGAGATTGTCCGATCAGCGTCGAAGCCACCAGAGTAGAAGTAGCCGGCGGAGCACTCGACAGCGGAGTTACAAGGGTTGGAGGCGTCGCAGCAGTCGTCCCACGGGGCATCTGGACAGACGGTGGTCCCCGAGTGCCCACGCGGGGAGCCTCCGGAAACACAGCTTCACCCCCCGCTCCCTGCCGCGGCTCCTCATCATCTTCCAGTTCGATGACTTCGTCAGCTGCAGTCGACAATTCGACAATTATTCTTCAGCAAGCAGAGTAAAGTGTGGAATCATCATACCTCGTTGGGAGGTGGCCGCATCAGGAGTGTCTACTTCCATATGGTCTCCATCATCCCGATGGGGCGACGTTACGGAGGTAGCGGCTCTGGCAAATAAATTTCACTCGGTCAACATCAACATAAAGTTCTTCAACAGCAGAATAAGGAAAATGAACACTCACGTGGAGGCAACAGGCACGGTTATCTTGATTCGAGGCAGGGCCTTCCGAGGCTTTGGCTCGTCTGGCTTGAGCTGTTTCGCGGCCTTTTCAGTCGACCCCGATGTCGCGACACGGTCACGTTTCGGGTTCCTTGTGCTTGACGCCACAGTTTTGCTCGGGGTGACCTCCAGGTCGTTCTGCTGCTTGGCCCGACGATCGGTGCGCAAAGGGACCGGAGCCTCCACCTCGTCTTCATCCAGATCGTCGTCGCTGCTCTCACTGTCGTCAGCATAATCGCCGTCTGCGCTACCGTCGACGCTCCCTTCCTCTTCATCAGGATGTTCTCCATTGGGTACAGGCGAGTACATGTTCGTAAATTCCTGCGAGATTCAAGCTTCAAATTCAGTCGACCGAAGATTCAGTTACTCGGCAAAATATTAAAACAATCGACAAATATATAACTCACCAAGTTTTTTGGCGGGTTCAAAGCGGAGAAAGGCGGAATTCGTTTGGATCCTTCTGGGTTATCGCAGGCTCCAGTGATGCTTCTGAGCCACTGAGAAACAGTCTGATCGGAAACTTGCTCAGGATGAGTCCGAGTGGTATCCTCAGGGCCCGAATAATGCCACATGGTGTGATCCCGAGCTTGGAGAGGCTGAATTCGTCGACTCAAAAACGTTTCAAGGAGGTCCAAACCAGTCACTCCACCGCGGATCAGTTCAGATATAGCATTCACTAAGATCCCTACCTGGATTTTCTCTACCTTTGTCACGTACAGCGGTTTGGGAGTAACAGGTCGATCCAGGGTGAAAGGAGGAAGTCCAGTCGACATATTTGGTGATGCAACATCTTTGCAATAAAACCAGGTCGACTGCCAACCCCGAACGGAGTCAGGAAAGGTCATAGAGGGGAACGCACTCCTACCTCTCTTCTGAATCCCTAAGCCACCACACAGTTGGATCACATTGGTTTTGCTATCTTTGGGATTGGCTTTCTTGACGGCCTGGGATCTGACAGAGAATATGTGCTTGAACAAACCCCAATGTGGGGGACAGCCCAGGAAACATTCGCACAAGGTTACGAAGCAGGAAAGATAGGCAATTGCATTAGGAGGAAGGTGGTGGAGTTGCGCTCCAAAATAGTTCAAGAAAGCACGGATGAACGGATGGGGAGGCATGGAAAAACCTCGCTCGATGTGGGTGAGAAGCAGAACTCGCTCGCCGTCGCGTGGCTCCGGCTCGACCTCCCCCTTCGGCAACCGCCAGGAATCGGCAGCTATCAACCCGTCGACGACGAGTTTGTCCACATCTTCCGCCGTGACCGTTGATTGGAGGAAATCCCCCTGGATTCACCCCGGCGGCACCGTCGACCGGGCTCCCGACGGCTTCTTCGCCTTGACGCCTCCCTTCTTGGCGCGCTCGAGCTTCTCCGTCTTGCCCTTCGTCATGGCGGCGGCGGTCAGCGAAGCAGAGCAGGGCGGAGGAAGAGGAGGAGAAGAGTGGATTTGGGGGAAGAGTACTGTACCAGCACCGGCGTCGTCGCCTCTTATACCCGCTCGTGTGAGCCACTGACCTGCGGGCCCACAGGATCTCTGGATATCCCGAAATCAGAGGAGGAGCGGTACGTGGCGATATGGGCGGCGCGATAATCGAGGCGTCGTTCCTGCACTTGCCTTAGCAGTTACGCCATCTCCGCTCCGCGCGCGCGCTCATATCCAAATTTCAAAACCCGCGAGACTCAGACCCGGTGGAGCAAACTGTTTCGTCAGAAGATTCTCCAGATCACTCGAACCTGGCTTTGAGCTCAGTTTCATTCGGACCAGTTTTCAAGTTCAGTTTTACTCGGACACGCTCCAAGACAGAATTGATCAGGGCGGACGATTAAGGTTTCAATCGACGTAGATTTCTGGGAAGCATCAAAATACACTCGGAATTTTTGTGTCTCGTCTGAACCTGCATTGACACCTTTTACCCTCGAACCCCGATCCATTCGGGGGCTAATGATGGGGATATGTACTTAGGGTAGGGTCATAGGCCTGACCTACATACCCCACCTAAGGACACTGCCCCGGAAAGCTTAAAGGCTACGAGTAAGTCTCCGACTGGAATCACCATGACGCATGAGTCACTCGACAATATACACTCGGAGATATCTTTCACTCGACGCTTACCCTTTCACTCGGAAGGACCAGAAGACAGTCGACCACAGAAGCCCAGAAGTCACCCCAAGGAGGCTAACGGGCAGGCATTCATCAAGACCTTTAATAGCATTTATTGTGTACGTTACCAGTAACGTTCACCCCATTATGACCACGATTAAACCCTTGGATGCCGGACACTTATGAGGGGCAGCGCACTCTATATAAGCCACCCCTCCCCTCTGGCACAAGGGTTCGCAACCTTTTGTAACACAACACACATATTTCACTCGACAGAGTAGAGAGCTCTCCGGAGCACTGAGACGTAGGGCTGTTATCACTTCCGAGTGAGGCCTGAACTCATACATCTGTGTGTACACCCTCGCCGTAGCTAGGACTCTGCCCTCTCCATTCGTACCCCTACCATCTACTGTCAGGCTTGTTCCCACGACAGATTGTACCTCCACTATTTATATGAGGAGGGAGGGGTGGCGCCTTGGGACATGGGGCAGGGGCTTGCCCCCAAGCAAATGTGTGTGCCCCACTATTGATCCTCCTAGGCCCATTCGTCCCCCCCCCCCTAAAGGTCTAGACTTTGCGGCAGCTCCCGGGGCTTCGGAAAAATTCCATGCTCTCCTATGCCAATTGGGGTAAATGATGGGGTACGATGGGGATTTCGCACAGGAAGGTGGGGGCCGTGGGTGGGGCGTGAGGTGTGAAGTCGACTGAATAGTGAATGACTGCTACTTGTGCTACGCTCATTCGATGGAAGGTATTTCCTAATGACCAACAATTTTCCTTATAGTACAACCATCTTATACTTTTCTTTTTTTCTTCTGAAAATACACATGTTGTACTACAAAATGTTTTGAATAAAAATAAGCATCATATTTAGGGAGGACCGGAAAAATCAATTCCGAGTTTACCCACAACGCAAACACCCATGCCACTATAAACTGCTCAAATAACGAGTATTTTAATTCCTACTTAAAATATATAATAGTATAATATTTATTCTATATTTCAAAGAAATTGTTTTTGATCGACGGTGCTTGCAACTATCGAGCGCAAAGAAATTTCCGAACCATTCATGGTTGGCAAAGCCAAAAATAAATTTCAACATTAGACTATGCAACGAGCAAAATATGAGCATCTCTAATTAGTTTTGCCAAATGTGACGTCCGTAGACAAGAGCCGGCCACCCTCATTTATCCGCTTGGGCAAGCACATTTCTCATATTAAAAATCTCAAATCAATGTAAATTCGAAAAACACATCTCTGATCAATGCAAAGGCATGCACGAGATCATTCGATCTATATACTATACAACCAATTCAATGATTCAAGATAGGCCAGAATAAATCACGATGGAAAAAAATAAACAATTTATAAATCAATTGTCCTTTTTGTGCTCATTGATCTCCTTTTTGTTGTGCAACCACTTCTTCTAAGTTTTTTTTTATGATTTGGGTTGGATATAGTTGTTTTAGCATGGTGGGCCCAATGCCCTGCGTAAGCTCGAGAGACTTTTGTGTAGGATGTTTTGATTTTCCGGCTATGGTTTTTAAAGCATTTTCTTGTCACCCATTTGTTAGATTATATCCATAATTCCATATAGTATAACTTTGTTCTGCTTCGAATAAAATTCAGCATCAAAATTCACGATGACCAAAAAATCACTTCATACTTTACTCGCAACGCACAAATGCCCATAGAGACCATATAGATTGTTCATCAAGAAAATGTAGTTTGTTGATCTAGTGAAATGTTACAAATGTACACACTGATAATATTAATTTTAAATTGAAGCGAATTTGGTTGGATCAGCGGTCCTTGGTTATGAGCACAAAGAAATTATCAGACGATAACTATAAATTAGAAGGGTTGGCATGCTTCCCTACGTGGTTGGTGTTGCTGAGATTTTATATGTTTATTGTTATTTGATTTGGTCCGTGGGGCGATGATAGAGTGCATTTTGTTTTTATACAATACGATATTTTGATGGGCTCTTCTTGGCGGTGTAATATGTTGTTACTCGCTAACCAATCCATGTAGAAGAATTATGCACATACTGATGGTGTCCTGGACTAGAGGGTACTCACCACATCGTCTCCCGACCAATGGGTCGGGCCGAAGACCCCTGAGGCGATTCACTAATGGGCCACTTCGGGTAGCACATGACATATACGAGGAAGATTCCACAAGACTTGGTGATCAAGACAAGGACTCCTCTCCACCGACGTAGCCGACCAGGACTCTTGTTATCCTAAGCCTCCGGTGCATTATATAAATGGAGGCCAGACTAGTCGATAGATAATAATAATATCAACAGAACCATCACCCTACTCATCTAGGGTTTAACTCATCTGATCTCGTGGTAGACCGACTCTGTAATTGTCATACACACATCAATACAATCAAGCAGGACGTAGGGTTTTACCTCTTCGAGAGGGCCCGAACCTGGGTAAACACTGTCCCTCTTTCATCCTGTTCCCCATCAATCCAAGATCCACAACTCGGGACCCCCTACCCGAGATCTGTCGGTTTTGACACCGACACATACGCTACTAGTAAAACAAGCTTCATTCAACGGATTGGTTATGATAATTATGGAGTACTCAAATATTTATGGCAGTTCTTTTGGGGCTTATGGGTCAGTGTCATAATAAGCCGCCCTCTTCATTGCTTATTCTGGTAACCGAACATAAAATTTTATTCTACAAGCCTAGCAGTTAATTCTTAATTAGTAGGCTTCTACATAAAAGTTTAGGGTTTTAGTCCTCACAGTGCCGACTCTCCGTGGGCTGGTGAGAGAGGGGAATCTTGGTGCCTCGGCTCCGGCTAGTAGATATCTTCATTCAACGGATTGGTTATGATAAAAGTTTACGGTTCTAGTCCTCACAGACGTGACGCTCAGACTGATTGTAACGGTTCTTCTTCAATTTAGTCTTCGAGGCTCCAAATTAACCCTCCTCATGTTCGTCTGTCGGAACGATAGACGGAGCACCGGTTTAGGTTCCTGCCAACTCCGTGAGGCAGCGAGGTTAGGGTTTTGTGTCGTGTGTACGCGGCAACGAGATTTGTGTCAGGTTCTTCGAACTGATCCAAGGGTTCAACAACGACGACTACGACTTTGGGGCGCTGACATTTATGGGCATGTGCATGAAGACTTCACGGTTGTCATCGACAAGGTTAGTCCGAGAGGCGGCAACGACGTGTCGATGGCTCGTTCTGGTGGTGGGTGGTCTCTCATTGATCTTGGAACCTCAATGCAATTTTATTATGTTTGAAATGCTTTCTACTTATGATTAACTTTTATATTAGATCCAAGTCATTTTTTTAAAGAAAAAAAGTTCTTCCTACTTTTCTAGCTAAATGCAACAACTCCATGGATACGTGCAATATACTACCCCCTTTAGTTGGGTAGAGAGGAGATTAGAAATCAAGACGTTGCATTGTGTTTTCTTTCTTCCCCGGGAAGTAAAGAAAGTGATCTCCACTGGGTGAGTCTAGCCTTCTGACGTCGTCCTTCGGCAGCTCCCTTCCATGACGAGAGGTCGTCGGATTCACGTGTGTGGATTGTGTAGCTTTAAGTTTCAGGACCAGTAAAGAGGCTCCAGATCCTTCCCCGACGAGGGTACCAACTCTATGGCCGGGATGAATTTGGAAGCTAGTTTGTTCAAGCGAGGATGGCGGGCGGTGACGACATCCTTGCGGTGGACTCGTCTCCTTGTGCTCCGTTGTTGAGACGATGTTTGCTCCAGCGCCGCCGCGGAGCTTAGGAGGTAGTCCGGGAGCGGATGCGGATTGTGGTCTTCATCAGTGGCATCTGAAAAATGGTGGATCATGTGCTTGATTCGTGGTTCATGACTGGTAGGTACGGTTTTCACGTCCGACGTCTTAGTCGAGGAGGGTGCTAGATCTAAAGTTTGATGGCCTGTTCGGGGTGCTACCCGACCATATTCTTTCAACGGCAGTAGATTCACCTTTAGTAAACTACTTTGAAGGCCTCAAAAGATGCATATCAGTGATGGATCCATGTCGAGCTCGGGTGAAGAGGTGATTCGTTACTTTTCTTTTTTCTTTTGGTGGCCGCTTCGATGATGCCGGAGGCATGTGACGGATGTCGGAGTCAAGCTATGGGGAGTCGTTGGTCTTGGTTGTTAAATAAAATCTTAGTTGGTGGTCTTTCGTGCAAATGCTAACGTTTTGTTGTCTTTTTTTGTTTTATCGGGTCGATGTTTACCTGGCTCATACCTTGATCTTTATTGCGTATATGAACGAAGCATGTATTACTATGATTATTTTTATGGAAAACACAGAGCTTGGTTTGTGTTTTCATACGTTGACATCAAGACCCAACGCCCACAACAACCGTAACAAAAACCATGCGTGCACATACGTGATCAGTGAAGCGAGGTGCATGCAACACATGATGGGTTGATTTGTATGAGAATTATGGAGTAGTCAAACACTTGGTTAAGGGTCATTATCAGAGGATTAGCATATTGAAATCCAATCCTCATTGGCGACCGAGAATTTCGAGTGGTACCACAGCTGTATCAAAGTACTCCCAGATACGAAGGCGTCGGGCTCCCGTGTGGCGCGCGGCCGGCAGGAGCGACGGCCACAGGCGGCTAGTCCCCGTGTCCCGTGGACCGACGATGCGGCCTTGCTCCCGAAGGCAAAGCGAACAGGCGCGCACAGCCGGGATACTCTGCGCGCGGCCTGCTCATGAGAAAGATCCTGGAGTAATTAGCCTATCTACCAGCTGGGGAGGTCCTGGTAATTAAGGAATGCCAGCGCTACTGTAGTTAGGTCATCACTAGGAGTACTTGGTTTGGCCGTGTCTACGGTATCGCTAGCCTAGCTAGGTCGATCTGGGCCATGTTAATGTCCTCTGTGGTTGTTCACCGGATATCAACGAAAAATGGCGTCGGTGCTGTCTCCTGATGTCACCGGCCGGAGGCACACCCGTCACGTGAGAGCTCGGTGATCTTTTCGGTTGCAATGGCGCGTCCTGCACGCCAACGGCTCACGCACAGTGCACACACCTCTGGGTTGGGCAGAGTTTAGCAAATCCGGCAGATTCCCTGAGCTTCGCGATGTAGAAATAGTTGTCAAAATAGGCAAAACTCACCCTGGTAGATTCCTGAGTGGCCCTCCATCCCCTCATAGGAAAGAAAAAAGAAGTGTCCCCTCACTCCTAAAACTATAGAGGAAAACAACACTTGTCTTGATATTTCGAGAAGACCGAGGGGAACATCTATGTCACTCTAAGTTGATTGGTTTTGATAGGAGGGAAATTTCAGCTCCCGCACGACCGCTCCTCTAGCCAAGTGGTACGGTCATGCCACCTTTACCCACTCTTGCAGCTCGCCAAGGATCCCCCTCCCCTCTTCCCGCAACCATGCCCCATGAACAAACCACACATATGCAAAAGGCGCATCTATCACCGTCCCAAGGGCACCATGGACTCAGCCGCTTCACCTTTCCCCCTCCCCACCACCCGTCTGTGCCCTATCTTTATGGCGTACCACATACAATATCGGGGTCGACTCCGAGATCAGTCTCGAAGAAGACACCGACGTGCAGGAAGTCACACGAACGATGGGGCTGGTCTCACCTTGTAGACATGCACCTCCCGACGAGTGAGATCAACACATCGTGGCTGAATGACAAAATCGACGATGCAACAAGTAGACGCATGCACACCAATGTAATGTCCTACAAGTGGCACAAGGCTTGTAGCATAATTTGTGATAAGTAAATGCTGAACCCACAGAGAGCGGAAAGGACGACGCTACCAACCCCGTAGTTGCTTGGTGATAAATATGTAATTGAATTTATCTTGTTATTGGACTTTTTGATGTTTGGGGTTTTGATTATATGGAGCTTTCGAAACTCACATGGATACACTCATTTTTCGGTAGCTGTTGATTACGCCACTAAGTGGGTAGAAGTTATTCCAACTAAAAATGTTGATCATAAGACTTTTATTAAAATTCTAAAAGAGCTTATCTTTCCGAGGTTTTGAGTTCCTAGATATGTTATGCCTAATCACTAGTAGAAAACAGGGCTTTGGTTGAGGCCAGGATAAGGGCATTAATCCCGATTCACTTACGAACCGGGACCAAAGGGTGCACCAGTCCCGGTTTGTGAGGCCAGGGCGCCGGCCGGGCCTCGGGGGCCATTGGTCCCGGTTCGTCTGACACTTTTGGTCCCGGTTCCAGACACGAACCGGGACCAATGGGCCTCGCTCCTGGCCCAGCACCTTTAGTCCCGGTTGGTGGCTGGAACTGGGACCAAAGGTCGGTCTTCTGTCCCGGTTCTAGCCACCAACCGGGACTAAAGATAAGCCTATATATACCCCCGCCCCTGCCCGCTCACTCTGTTTTTTGGCCGGCCGGCGTGTGCAGGTGTGTGTTGCTCTAGCTCTCACCTCCTATGCACATGAGGTGTTCGATGAAATGCCCGAGCCACACTCAAGCTTTCTCCTCTCCAAGCTCGACCTCCAAGCTCCATTTTCCTCAAGATTTGTCTAGGTTTGGCGGTTCGTCCTGTCCCGTCCCCGTCCTCACCGCCGTCGATCGCCCGCGCCGATCTCGTCGCCGGCACCATCGTGGTGAGCCTCTTGTTCTTATCTTCTTTCTAAAAGAAAAAAAATTCTTACTTGTATGATTTAGATAGATACTTGTACAATTTTCTTACTTTTATTATTGTTTGTTATTATATAGTGCCATGGTTTTGGTATCCGCCCCCGTCGGCCCTCGTCCTGTCTATGATTCGGATGTGGTATATTATCTTTTATAACTATTTGTTTTATTTAGTGTTTATGACAATTATGCCGACCAACGTGACATAGATGTTTTTATCTAGGAGGTATGTGAACCGGAAATTCGAACCGACCCTCTTATCGAGAGGTTAAATTTAGTTGAAAAAGAAAACAATTACTTGAAGAAAAAATTGAAAAGAATTGAGGAGGAGAAGATGGAATTGGAGTATCATGTTGCCGATGTCGTCGAAGATCACAAGATCAAGATGGATGCAATGCGCTTGAAGATTGGAAAGATTAGAAAATATGCCATTCATACTGAGGCTTGGTATCATTATGCCGTTGGATCAATTGGTACCTTAGTTGCGGTTATGATCGCATTTATTGTTGCATTTAAATGTTTTACATAGTTTCAATGTATGTTTTAATTAGATGCTCTAGAGAGCTATATGTTGTTCAATGAGAACTATGTATGACCTTTATGTATTTATTTTGGTCACTACTGTACTTTGGTTTTAATGTGATGATGAACTTCTATTAATTTGGTCACTTCTCTATTCATGATGTTCTGTAATGGTTTTTGATACACTTAATTATATAATGCACGCAGATGAACCGGCAATGGATGTACGGTGACCGACGCACCTCCGAGTACATTAAGGGCCTGCATAATTTTCTCGAAGTGGCTCAGGCAAACAAGCAGAATGGTTTTATGTATTGTCCATGTACTATCTGTGGGAATACGAAGGATTACTCTAACTCGAAAACCCTTCACGTCCACCTGCTTGAGAAGGGTTTCATGCCACACTATAATGTTTGGACCAAGCACGGAGAAAGAGGGGTTATGATGGAAGACAGCGAAGAAGAAGAGGATGATGACAACTATCCGCACCCTGAATACGGTGATGCTGCAATGGGGGAAGCTGAAGATCAAGAGGAACCAGACGATGTGCCCGATGATGATCTTCGCCAGGTCATTGTTGATGCAAAGAGACAATGCCAAAGTGAAAGGGAGAAGTTGAAGTTCGATCGCATGTTAGAGGATCACAAAAAAGGGTTGTACCCAAATTGCGAAGATGACAACACAAAGCTCGGTACCACACTGGAATTGCTGCAATGGAAGGCAGAGAATGGTGTATCTGACAAGGCATTTGAAAAGGTGCTGAAAATAATGAAGAATAAGCTTCCAAAGGACAACGAATTGCCCGACAGTACATACGAAGCAAAGAAGGTTGTCTGCCCTCTCGGATTGGAGGTGCAGAAGATACATGCATGCCCTAATGACTGCATCATCTACCTCGGTGCGTACGAGGATTTGAACGCATGCCCGGTATGCTGTGCATTGCGGTATAAGATCAGACGAGATGACCCTGGTGATGTTGAGGGCCAGCGCACCGGGAAGAGGGTTCCTGCCAAGGTGATGTGGTATGCTCCTATAATACCACGGTTGAAACGTTTGTTCAGAAACAAAGAGCATGCCAAGTTGATGCGATGGCACAAGGAAGACCGTAAGAAAGACGGGAAGTTGAGAGCACCCGGTGATGGGTCGCAGTGGAGAAAGATCGAGAGAAAGTGGGGGGACTTTACAGGTGACCCAAGGAACGTATGGTTTGGTTTAAGTGCAGATGGCGTTAATCCTTTTGGGGAGCAGAGCAGCAAGCATAGCACATGGCCTGTGACTCTATGTATGTATAACCTTCCTCCTTGGTTGTGCATGAAGCGGAAGTTCATTATGATGCCAGTGCTCATCCAAGGCCCTAAGCAACCCGGCAATGACATTGATGTGTACCTAAGGCCATTAGTTGATGAACTTTTACAACTATGGAATGGAAAAGGTGTACGTGTGTGGGATGAGCATGCACAAGAGGAATTTGACCTACGAGCGTTGCTGTTTGTAACCATCAATGATTGGCCTACTCTCAGTAACCTTTCAGGACAGACAAACAAGGGATACCACGCATGCACGCACTGTTTAGATGACACCGACAGTATATATTTGGACAAATGCAGGAAGAATGTGTACCTGGGGCATCGTCGATTTCTTCCGACCAACCATCAATGTCAAAAGAAAGGAAAGCATTTCAAAGGTGAGGCAGATCACCGGAAGAAGCCCGCCGTCCGTACTGGTGATCACATACTTGATATGGTCAATGATTTACAAGTAATCTTTGGAAAGGGTCCTGGCGGACTATCTGTTCCGAATGACGCTGAGGGACGCGCACCCATGTGGAAGAAGAAATCTATATTTTGGGACCTACCCTATTGGAAAGACCTAGAGGTCTGCTCTGCAATCGACGTGATGCACGTGACGAAGAATCTTGGGAGTGTATGGGAAGACAAAAGATACACCGGAGGCACGGGAGGACCAGCAACGTGTGCACGAAAAAGACGGCATGCATCCAAAGCAGTATGAAGGTCCTGCCAGCTACGCTCTTACCAAAGAAGAGATGGAAATCTTCTTTGAATGCCTGCTCAGTATGAAGGCCCCGTCTAGCTTCTCATCGAATATAAAGGGAATAATAAATATGGCAGAGAAAAAGTTCCAGAACCTAAAGTCTCATGACTGCCACGTGATTATGACGCAACTGCTTCCGGTTGCATTGAGGGGGCTTCTACCAGAAAATGTTCGATTAGCCACTGTGAAGCTATATGCATTCCTCAATGCAATCTCTCAGAAGGTAATCGATCCAGAAATCCTACCAAGGTTAAAGAGTGATTTGGTGCAATGTCTTGTCAGTTTCGAGCTGGTGTTCCCACCATCCTTCTTCAATATCATGACGCACGTCCTAGTTCATCTAGTCGACGAGATTGGCATTCTAGGCCCTGTATTTCTACACAACATGTTCCCCTTTGAGAGGTTCATGGGAGTCTTAAAGAAATATGTTCGTAACCGTGCTAGGCCAGAAGGAAGCATCTCCATGGGCCATCAAACAGAGGAAAGCATTGGGTTTTGTGTTGACTTTATTCCTGACCTTAAGCCGATTGGTCTCCCTCAATCGCGGTATGAGGGGAGACTGACTGGAAAAGGCACGCTAGGACCGAATTCAATAATATGTAGGGACGGGCATTCTTGGTCTCAAGCACACTACACAGTTCTACAGAATTCTACCTTGGTGACCCCGTATGTCAATGAACACAAGAATATTCTGCGCTCCAAACACCCGGAGCAGTGTGACGACTGGATTACATGTGAACACATCAGGACTTTCGGCAGTTGGTTGCAAACACATCTCATGGGTAACACCACGGTTGCAGATGAGCTGTACTCGTTGGCCAGGGGACCATCTTCGACTATATTGACTTACAAAGGGTATGAGATAAATGGGAATACATTTTACACGACCGCCCAAGTTCAAAAGAGCACCAACCAAAACAGTGGTGTCCGCTTTGATGCAGCAACCAACAGGGGAAATGACACATATTATGGTTACATAGTGGACATATTGGAACTTGACTATGGACATGATTTTAAGGTCCCTTTGTTTCGGTGCAAATGGGTCAATCTGTCAGGAGGCGGGGTACAGGTAGACCCGCAGTACAGAATGACAACAGTGGATCTGAACAATCTTGGGTACACAAACGAACCATTCGTCCTAGCCAATGATGTGGCGCAGGTTTTCTATGTGAAGGACATGTCTACCAAACCGAGAAAAAGAAAAGATAAGGAAGCGAATACATCATACGCTGAGCCAAAGCGCCACATAGTTCTTTCAGGGAAAAGAGACATCGTGGGAGTGGAGGGCAAGACAGACATGTCCGAAGATTATGAAAAGTTTCATGAAATTCCTCCCTTCAAAGTGAAGGCTGACCCAAGCACCCTGTTAAACGATGAAGATTATCCATGGTTACGGCGCAATAAGCAAGGGACACACGCGAAGAAAAAGTGAAGACTTTCTCTCCACAACTATTCTGATGATGGCTTTGATCTAGAATATCACTGTAGTTACATGTCAAGAAATGAAATGCCTTTTCTAACAGATGAGTTTTCGTCTGAAACCCTGATACTTCGAAAGAGATTGTTCATTTTGTACACGAAGTGCATCCAGCTTTGCCGTAACCCTCTCAACTTTTTAGCACATGCTATGTGGGCAAAATGATGATACCATGCCAACTTTCAACCATTTCAGAGTTCATTTGGAGTGCTTTTCAATTCAGGGTCATCTTAGCTCAAAATAAATCATGAAATGCATGAAAAATAGCAAATGAAGTCAGAAAAGGTTTGAAAAGTGATGATGTGGCTTTGAATGGTGCATATTGAATACAGAAAAAGTCTTGAGTTCAAATATGTTTAAAAAATTGAAATCCTTTTGTAACAGATGAGTTTTCGTCCAAAACCCTGACACTTCGAAAGAGATTGTCCAGTTTGTACACGAAGTGCATCCAGTTTTTGTCGTAACCCTCTCAACTTTTTAGCACATGCTATGTGGGTGAAATGATGATACCATGCCAACTTTCAACCATTTCAGAGTTCATTTGCAGTGCTTTTCAATTCAGGGTCATTTTAGCTCAAAATAAATCATGAAATGCATTAAAAATAGTAAATGAAGTCAGAAAAGGTTTGAAAAGTGATGATGTGGCTTTGAATGGTGCATATTGAATGCAGAAAAAGTCTTGAGTTCAAATATATTTAAAAAATTGAAATCCTTTTGTAACAGATGAGTTTTCGCCCAAAACCCTGACAATTCGAAAGAGATTGTCCAGTTCGTACACGAAGTGTATCCAGTTTTTGCCGTAACCCTCTCAACTTTTTAGCACATGCTATGTGGGTGAAATGATGATACCATGTCAACTTGCTACCATTTTAGAGTTCATTTGCAGTGCTTTTCAATTCAGGGTCATTTTAGCTCAAAATAAATCATGAAATGCATGAAAAGTAGCAAATGAAGTCAGAAAAGGGTTGAAAAGTGATGATGTGGCTATGCATGGTGCATATTGAATGCAGAAAAAGTCTTGAGTTAAAATATGTTTAAAAAATTGAAATCCCTTTGTAATAGACGTGTTTTCGTCCGATCAAAGTTATTTAACTTAATATTATATAAAATTTATGCAACTAAAATTATCAAAGTTATTTTTGTTAAAAACTTTAATATCAAAAAGAATATTCATAAAGTATTTTTTGTTAAGAACTTTTAATATGCAAACAAATAACATAAAAAAATAGCAAAAGTGAACATAGATGCGCTTATAGGGAAAATTCGACCTAAATTCGAAGTGCATACTAGCACTTTGAATTTAGGTCGAATTTCCTGTATAAGGGCATCTATTTTCACTTTGAGAGGAACTTAACAATGCAGAGAGGGGCGGGCTTATAAACCGGTGCGAGCGCCTCTCGCTTGGCGAGGTGGGACTAAACTCCCACCACAGCCAGGACCAACCCTTTAGTCCCGGTTGATGGCTCGAACCGGGACCAATGCCACCCTTTCGTCCCGGTTGGTGCCACCAACCGGGACCAATGCCACCCTTTAGTCCCGGTTGGTGCCACCAACCGGGACTACAGGGCTAGGCTTCCCGCCCTTTGGGCTGCTGAAATTGACCTTTAGTCCCGGTTGGTGGATCCAACCGGGACTAAAGGGGGGCATTAGTCCCGGTTGGAGCCACCAACCGGGACCAAAGGTGTTCGCATATAAGGCGGGACTTGTCGAATTCTCCCCCAACCTCTCCCATTCGCCCCGACGCCGACGCCCTGTCCCGACGCCGCCAGGCTGCCGGAGCTCACCGCCGCCCCCGAGCCCGTCCTCGTCGTCGCCGCCGCCCCCGAGCCCGTCCTAACCGCCGCCCCCGAGCCCGTCGTCGCCACCGCCCCCGAGCCTGACCTCGCCGCCGCCCCGAGATCGTACCCGCGTGCCTCCTCGTCCTCGTCGACGTCGTCGCCGCCCCCAATGCCGGACGTCGCCCGCGCCACCTCCCCGAGCCCCGTCGTCGCCGCCTGCGCCTCCTTCCCGAACCCGTCGTCGCCGGTGAGCTCCTGCCCCCTCCTCCGCGGCCACCGCGGCCGCGTGCGCCGGCGTCGTAGGCCTCGCCGGAGGTGATCCCTTGTCGTATCTCAATGATACCGATGGTCACGAAGGAGAGGATGACGGCTCCCGTGATCCAACAATGGAGGAGGAAGGAGATCATGATGGCTACGGTGACCGAATGGCGGAGGAAGGAGATCATGATCACGGCTCCGGTGACCGAACGGAGGAGGGAGCCTCAAGTGTTGCAAAGTCCGACAAGGTAAGGAGACGAGGCCCGAAGAAAAGGTTGCGCCCGGATGAAAGGTTCACGATCACAGAAGTCGCGAAAGATGGCCAACCGATTGCTCCCAAGCGGACCAAGGACGCATTTGTACATCAGTGTGGAGTTGTTGTTAGGGACTATGTCTCGATCAACACCCAGCAATGGAAGAATAATAAGGACCCTGAAGTTTCTTATGTCCATGATAGACTGAAAGATGATCTTTGGACCGAGCTGATGACAAATTTCAGCCTACCGCGAGAGGAGGATCCGAATAACCCAGTTATAGAGCGAAAGGTCAAGGCGTTTGCTCTTAAGAAGATGGCAGAACTATTCAGGAACTGGAAGAAAGAGTTGAACACAAAGTTTGTCGAGAAAGAGGAGACTCCGAAATTCATCGATCGATATGAGAAGATAAGAGATCAATGGCCCGAATTTGTGGCCTACAAGAAATCGGAGAAGGGTAAGAAATGGTCACTGACAAACAAGAAAAATGCTGCAAAGAAGTATCACCATCACACGGGGTCAGGTGGCTACTACAAAGCCCGGCAGTTGTGGGACAAAGCTGAGCAAGACCTGCTTGCTAAGAATGTCCAACCAGCGATATTGCACTGGCCAGATCGTTCAAGGACTTGGTTCTTCGGGGTTGGGGGAACTTTGGACCCAGAAACAGGGGAGTGTGTTTGGACGGACGAGCAACTTGCAATACCCTTCCGGAAGCTTCAGGCAGCAATCAAGGCAGCGCAGGAAGGGACGTTCATTCCCGACAGAGAGAAGGTCGAGCTGACAGAGGCCCTCGGGAATCCTGAACACCCTGGACGAACACGAGGCACATCAGGCTCCGTTCCGTGGAAGCATGGGTTTCCCGACAGTGGTGGTTATAGAAGCCGAGAGAGAAAGAGGAAATAGGAAGCAAGTGAAATGCAGAAGCTCAGTGCAAGATTAGCAAAACAAGAGGAACTTGAGAGCCAGCGAGCTACCGGCCAACCATCTGAGCGGCACGAAGATCCTTCCTTCGACGCTGCCCCAGAAGCTACCCCACCATCT
Source organism: Elymus sibiricus (assembly GCA_039707655.1). NCBI lineage: Eukaryota > Viridiplantae > Streptophyta > Magnoliopsida > Poales > Poaceae > Elymus > Elymus sibiricus. The sequence goes on from CM077671.1 coordinate 444,283,867, forward strand.
CAGCGGAGAAGCAGCGTGGCTTCCACGGAGCTCGTTCAGCCTGATTTCACGGCTCCTCGCTACCCCGTGGATAGTATCACGGAGGCTGAACATTGCGAGCTAATGACGAAATGCCAGAACCTGACCTTCAAGGCGGCGGTCGGCTCTGTTGTACCTCCTCGAGCTGAGGGAACTTTCCATTGCCGTCCGATTCCACATGGCTATGCTGTTGTGACGGTGGATGAAATAATGGATGGATTTGAGGGGATGGAGCTTGACAACCCTACAGGTGAAGAGGATATTATTCTTCTGGAAAATGCTTTGAGGAGTACCTGTCTATGGAGAAAGGAGTACATCAAGCATCCAAACTGGACGCCTCAGCAGACTCAGCCTCCTTCGGCGCGTCAGGGCACTCCGCCTCCTCCTCCTCCTCCGGCGCGTCAGGGCACTCCGCCTCCTCCTTCTCCTCCTCCGGCGCGTCAGGGCACTCCGCCTCGTCCTTTGCCTCCTCCGGCGCATCAGGGCACTCCGCCTCCTCCTCCTCCTCCTCCGGCGCGTCAGGGCACTCCGCCTCCTCCGGCGCGTCAGCAACGGCGGAAGAGAGTCGACGCCACCGCTCCGGCGGCTAGCAGTACAATAGGCGGGAAGAAATACAAATTTGGTCCAAGCCTCAAGCCTCTTCCAAAGTTACCATATGAGAGGACTGACAAGGAAAACACTGAAATCAGTGCAGACGAAGTGAAGGCCCATTTTGCACAGAAACATCCACCTCCGAAGGAAACGGTAGATCCGGTGAAAGCGAAGCGCACTCTGCATGCCCTGAAGCGACCACCACCGCCTCGGCTATCCAACTATGACCGCATAATTACAAACACATATGATGAAGCGCTGCGGTCGGGAAGTACTTCCAGTGCTGCAAGAGACAAAAAACGAAAAAGTGGGAAAACAATTCCCCAGCTCGGCGAACAGGAGAAGCAATCGTGCCCCCCGCTCAAGGTGTCTAGCGATATCGCTAATCATCCGGTGCTACTGCCCGGTACCACTCTTGGTGATTACGTGGGCGATGATGTACAGTTTGAAACGTCTGAGGTAGTAGCAGCAGAGGACTTTAGATACGAGCACGGGAAGCCTCTCGTCAAACCTGATCATCCTCATCTAACAACGATGATGCAAAAATTGCATGAGTGGTACATGGAAACCTGCAGGGAGTCTGGGACCGATAGTTTGATGGCCAGAATTAAAAAGGAGCACGACTTCATTGGAGTCGAACTGATGCCTGTTGAATTTGTGGAGTTATTTCAGTTATACAATCAAGAGGCCCTCGACAAACAACTCATGACTTGCTACTGTCTGTAAGTATTACTTCTATAATTAAGTCTCTAGCTCAGCTCGTTCATTGCATGTATATATAATTATCCTCACTATATTATGCAGATTGAAGATGGTCGAATGCAAAAAAGAACAAATCTATGACATTGGGTTCATTAGCCCAAATACCGTAAATGAATGGTCGGTTCAAAAGAGAGCCAAAGTTACTGAGGACAACTTGCTAGAAGCGTTCCTTAGACATCAAAACAAAAGGGAAATACTCTTTCCTTACAACTTCAAGTGAGTGTTACTGTCTTGTGCATATTCGGTTTCGCTTACTCAAGGTTAAGTAATGTAATTGATGAGTTATGCGTGCGCAGGTTCCACTATATTCCGCTATCCATTAAGTTTGACGGGGCATTAGTAATTGTCTTAGACTCGAGACGTAAAGATCCCGAGTATTATGCGGACATGACTGCAATGCTCGAGAAGTAAGTTCAATCAATACCGGGACCATATCGGCAACTTTCGTTCATTTCCCGATATCAAGTAATCATTTTCTTTGCCTGCCAGGGTTTGGAAAAAGTTCACCGGAATGGTTCCCAGTCTAAACAACGAGCTGCGATTTACACACCCCAAAGTAAGTAGTACTAGCTAGTTCCGCGCATCTCTCATTGATTCTAGTTTCATCAATACCATTATCATGCTTGCTTGTCAGTTTGATTGAACTCTATTCTCGTAAAGTGCTTGTACCAGGCACCCGGGAGTCATTTATGTGGATACTACGTATGCGAGTTCATTCTCCACTCGACCTCTGAGCGGGGCTTCTCTGAGAAACAATTTGAAGTACGTAAACAATATTCACAATTTTATTTTATATATTACCATCAATTGTGTTGAGTTTCATTCATATATATGTATTGACCCCCTTCTTTAAATTAGATCTGGCAGATGCGGGATGAACTCCTACCACATGATCGCATACGAGCAATTCAAGAGGAATTGGCGGGATTCTTTCTTGACCACGTCATACCTGAACACGGAGAATACCATGTGAAATTGCAAATGGATCTTAGGTGTTAGGGATTGTAAGAGATGTTATATTGTACATATGTAGTAGCGTTGGATAGATATACGAAAACTTGTTGTTCGACCAAGCACGGAGAAAGAGATGTCACTTCTCTCTATATATGTTCATGACGATCTTGTGTAATTAATGGTTTCCTTCATTTGCTTACTAGCTAGCGTCGAGTTCTCTCTATATGTATAGTAGCTAGCGTCGACCAAGCACGGAGAAAGAGAGGTCACTTCTCTCTATTAGCTAGCTAACACAATATGAAACCCCTAAATTAACCCTCCAAAACCCCTAAACCCCCCTTCCAAAAAAAGAACCCCAGCACCTGAGAGCTGCTGACGCGTGGCTGCCTTTTGGTCCAGGTTGGTGTTACCAACCGGGACTAAAGGTCCTCCTGCCTGGGCGCCCCGCAGCGGCCACGTGGAGCCCCTTTGGTCCCGGTTCGTAAGCAAACCGGGACTAAAGGTTTTGGGTATTAGTCCCGTTTGTTTTGTCCCGGTTCCAGAACCGGGACTAAAGGCCCTCTGGAACCGGGACTAGTACCCTGTTTTCTACTAGTGAATGGTGGTTCACATTCTATTCATGGGGCTTTTACAAAAGTTTTTGCGAAGTATGTTGTGAACCATAGAGTAGCATCACCTTATTATCCTCAATCTAGTGGAAAAATTTAATTATCCAATATAGAGACTAAATTATTATTTTGCAAAAGAGTGTTAATAGATTGAGGAAGGATTGGATTAAGAAACTTGATGGTGCACTTTGGACTTATAAAACTGCTTATAAGAATCCTATGGGCATGTCGCCCTATAAAATAGTTTATGCTAAAGCTTGTTATTTGCCTCTTGAGTTAGAAATAAAGCTTATTGGGCTCTTAAGCAACTTAATTATTATGATTTTAAACTTGCTACTGAAAAGAGGTTCCTTGATTTGAGTGCTTTAGACTAACAGAGGAATGAAGCTTATGAGAATGCTAAGATGTTTAAACAAAAAAGGTAAAATGTGGCATGAAAAAAGAATTCAGAAATGTGAATTTAAAATTGGTGATAAAGTTCTTTTGTACAAGTCTCGTTTCAGGCATTTGGCATGTAAGCTTCTTTCCGAATGAGAATGATCGTTAATCATTGAAAATGTTTACCGGTCTGGAGCTATCAAGAAAAAACAACGCCGCGAGGACCATACTGAGAGTGGTGAATGGTCAAAGACTGGAACATGATATTGTTAGAACTCCTCTTGAGGTGGAAACCGATGTTATACAAGTAATAACAGCGGAACACTTCATTGAAAATAAATTTTGGAAGGCTCAAGAATCCGAAAAAAGAATAGGTATGTGATCAAGTAATGAAACAGTCTCTAAAAATTTGGGAAATTATATTTGGAAGTTTTATAATAAGTAAAAATGTTTTCGGAAAAAGCCGAGGAGCTGCCCACGGGACCCGCATGGCACGCCCACACCCACCCTACAATCTCGCGGGACCGCGTGGAGGCTCGGACACAACCTTGACTCTATTTGTTTCTCGCAAATTCCTTTGCACGCAAAATAATTCTATAAATTCCTTGCGATCTTTGTATCACACTTTTTCCTCATATTTTTGTTTCGAGCTATTTCTGCCAGGGTTTTTCCAGGTTCTGGATCACACCTTCGCATTGTGGATCAAACAACAAGAAGAATGTTCCACCGCAACCCCTTAGTATGAAGCCACTTGAGTTCGAGGAGAAGTAGGGTGATCAATGGAGTATCTTTGTCATAGATAGCCGTGGGATGATCACTGTGTCGGATGATGAGAGCAACCTCTATCATGACAGTGAAGGTGGTCAACCGATGAGGAGATTGTCACCAACCCAAATGAGCCAGAGGAAGTTGTTGCGGAAGAGGAAAAAAACTCCTTAACGACTCTACCTTAACTCGGAGATGCTCATGTCAACTTCCGCAGGTCAAGCCTACTGATTCTGGTGGGCGCAATAACTGTTCAACCATTTACTACTCATCATGTATATTATCTCTTCCTCATCGAGTCACACCTTTGTACCTCGTCGAAGCACACCGGGAGGCCAACGAGGTTTGTGATCTTATCAAGGCACTTAGGGAGGAGAACGAAAAGTTGAAGACTCAAAGATATGTTCCCAAGCGGCTCTACTTCAACCATCAAACATCACCAAAGGATCAAAAATGAGTACATGGGTAAGGGGATGTTCCTTAGCTTGTTCCAAGCTTGGGGTAGGTGTCACAGTATCTTTTACATCATTATTACTTTACTTTTTATCTTGATCCCTTAGGTTATATCATGGTTTAGAGAGTTCTAGTTTGGTATAGTGGTTTGCTATATGTTCTATCAGCTCCTTCAGACCAATTATCAATGCATTCATTGGTGTGAGGGTATATAATAAAGAGATGGCATGAGACTTCCTTTTAGTTTCCATTCTTATATATTCTAACACTACAATTCACTCTTATAAAATTACCTTGTGGAAGGTCATGACTTTACTTGGTGGGCACAACAAATAAAAGTTATTTAGAATTCATAAACAAGCATTGGTCACATAAGCAATTTAATGGAGCTTAGTACAATGAAGAGAGGTACCACATGTAAATATATTATCGTTAACATGTTTTATGATTCTGAACTCTCTGTGAAAAATTTCAAACCTGAAGAAAGTGTTTTGGCTGGACAAGGAATGCAACTTAATGAATGCATACTTATGCATCTTCCTATTTATTTTCTATAGATCTTCCAATATGCACTCTTTATTTCATCCGTTGCTGGCATGAAATTTTGTACTAAGCGAAAATACTCCTTGTGCATACAAAAAATATTGAAACCCGGTATTTGTCCACAATTGTCCAGTATACCTATCTATGGGTTGAGAGAGACCCTCCAAGTAAGTTGTCATCGGTGCAGGCACTAAAATGTTGCCCTTTAATTAAGTATGAGTTTTTTATTGGAAGGTAATTGAAGGTTTATATGAACCTGTGATGGGACATAAAACCATACTAATAAGGCAAATGGGTGCCATATTAAGGAGCAATTAAAGTAAAGTGATACGTCTCCAACGTATCTACTTTTCCAAACACTTTTGCTCTTGTTCTGGACTCTAATTTGCATGATTTGAATGAAACCAACCCAGACTGTTGCTGTTTTCAGCAGAACTACCATGGTGTTGTTTTTGTGCACAAATAAAAGTTCTCGGAATCGAACGAAACTTTTTGGAGAATTTTCCTGGAATATATAAAAAAATACTGGAGCGAAGACCTACCGGAGGGGGGCACCAGTTTCCCACAAGGCAGCAGGGCGCGTCCACTCCCATGGGTGCGCCTAGGTGCCTTGTGGGGCCCACGAGCCTCCGCCGACGCTAATTCCAAGCCTATAAATTCATATTCTCCGAGAGAAAAACAAGAGAGAAGTTTTCATCATGTTCTACGAGACGGAGCCGCCTCCACCTCCTGCTCTTCCTCGGGAGGGCTGATCTGGAGTCCGTTTGGGGCTCCGGAGAGTAGAATTCGTTGCCATCGTCATCACCAACCCTTCTTCATCAACAATTCAATGATGCTCACCACCGGGAGTGAGTAATTCCTTTGTAGGCCTGCTGGATGGTGATGGGATTGGATGAGATTTATCATGTAATCAAGTTATTTTGATAGGGCTTGATCCCTAGTATCAACTATGTTCTGAGATTGATGTTGCTATGACTTTGATATGCTTAATGCTTGTTACTAGGGCCCGAGTGCCATGATTTCAGATCTGAACCTATTATGTTTTCATGAATATGAGAGCGTTTTAGATCCTATCTTGCAAGTTGTATGCACCTGCTATGTGTTATGATCCGCATCCCCCAAGGTGACAATAATTGGGATTCTTTCCGGTGACGACCGTAGTTTGAGGAATTCATGTTTCACCATATGTTAATGCTTTGTTCTGGCTCTCTATTAAAAGGAGGCCTTAATATCCCTTAGTTAGCATATGGACCTCGCTGCCATGAGAGGGTAGGACAAAAGATGTCATGCAAGTTCTTATTATAAGCACGTATGACTATATAAGGAATACATGCCTACATTATATTAATGAATTGGAGCTAGTTCTGTGTCACCCTAGTGTGTAACTGTTACATGATGAATGTCATCTAAATCAATCCATCACTGATCCATGGCCTACGTTTTTCGCTTATTGTTTTCCGTTAAGTTGCTTTCGTTACTATTGCTGTTACAATCAATACAAATCTGCTTCTATTACTATTCTTATAACTTTCATTACTGTGCTACTGAAATTCTAGGTGTGGTTGAATTGACAACTCAACTGCTAAGACCAATAAATATTCTTTGGCTCTTCTTGTGTCGAATCAATAAATTTGGGTGAAATACTACCCTCGAAGACTGTTGCGATCCCCTATACTTATGGGTATGAAGTTCCTTTCAAGTAAATTCTTATGCCACGAAAACCTCAAAAGGCGCATGGCAACTTGTGCTTCCCCCCGGAAAGGGCCTATCTATTTACTTTTCATGTTGAGTCATTCCCTTTTCCTTCTAATCTTTAAAGTAAATACTGCATGGTTGAGGAATATCGTCACACATAAACCATTGATGTGCATAATTGTATTTATTAATTATTGTTGACATTATCCGTGAGATAAAATAAGTTAAATCTTCCTATGTGCTGGTTAAACATCTTCTAAACAGTTGTTCCTAGGTGCTAGCTAATTATGCAAAGATCAAAAGATAATTGAGCATGTGATATTTGTTCATCAAACAACACTCACTAGATCCTTCTGAAAGAATAAGAGGAAAAAATTGTTTAATGACTAAGAATATAGTTTATTATGATCAAGAAACTCTATGGGTTAAAGTTGAGTATGTAAAGGTGTCATGTTACCTCCTCATAAGAAGTTTTATATGAAGGGATTGTTTAGAATGTTTGATCATGAAAGTAAATAGTGATGTTGTCATTTCTGTATTCTTTATTATTGACTCCTCACTTAATACAATTGTGGTTATGTTAACTAAGTTCGATTTTTCTCTTGGGGATAAGCGAGGTCTAAGATTGGGGGGGGATGACAAGTCCATTTTGCATCACTGTTTCTTATTATAACTTACTCTTTATTAATGATATTTCGCATATTATTGCTCAATTTTAATACATTTTCCCTACAGTTTGCATGTAATACATGGAGAGGAAAATTCTCACGAAAATACCGTACAACTGTAAAATAGGGGCAAAACAACAACAAAAGAAAACGTGTTTTTCTAAAGCTCCAACAAGGATGGAAATTTTACTGATTTTTTTCTCAACCAAAGGAAGCCAGGATCCAAAAGATGGGCCTCAAGGGGAGCCACTGAGGGGCCCACACGCCCCTGCCATGCACTTCATGGCTATCTGGTGGGCCGCGTGGAGGCCATGGCCACCGCCTTCCGACGCCATTTTGCTATAAAACCACTTCTATCCTAAAACATATGTGATTGTTTTGGATTTTTTCGCCACCACTGCGGGGCAGAACCGTGGCAAAGCATATTTTCCCTCGAGCAGGTTGATCCTATCGAAGATCCATCCCTTCAAGTGGGGGAATTAAAAGCGATCGTCATCACCAACAATCCAATCATCATTGGGGTCACCATATCCATTAACATCTTCATCAACTCCCTTCACCCCATCTTTCGATCTATAAACTTTTATCTCGGATCCTTTGCAGGGTATAACTTCTAGTGTTGATTACTCCTTGTAGTTGGTACTTAGGATTTTTATTGGTGAAAGATTCATATATGTAGATTATTATTCGTATATTCGTCTCGACTAATCTTGATCAATATGATGTGTTGTGAGCAGTATGTTAAGTTCTCGAGGACATGGGATAAACCTTGTTGCATGTAATCATGTGAAATTGAATCTGGTTCATTGCTTTGATATTGTGTTGTGGTGCAATTCTGTAGTGGTGATGTCCAAACGTCCACTGCACATCACTTGACCTTTAAGGGCCTAGAGGAGAGCATTGTGTGATTAGTTTGTTCATGGATGGGTAGCCGGAGTGATAGATACTACCGAACCTAAGTTTATGAACTGTTGCATGAGGGGTGTTGGAACCCTAGAATTTAGTGTTGTGGTCAAATGTTATCCTAATTACTCTATTGTATTTGCAGATGCTTGTATTTAGGGTGTAATCATAAGTGGGTTGTTTGTTAAAGTAACCACATCACCTTATCATAGGTTCCACTTCACAACATACTATCAAACAATGAACGTAACATAGTGAATCTTGATGAAAGTGACTTTGTGAAACTCCCTTGTGTCCTTGAGAATGGCTTGATCCCTATAAGTATAACAATTGGCATGTGCTACTTGTGAGTTGCGTTGGGATTTTCCCCGAAGAGGAGAGGACATGCATCACAGTAGAGATAATTATTTCCCTCAGTGAGAACCAAGGTTATCAAACCAATAGGAGAACCAAGCAAACTCCTTTCAACAACACCTACACACACAAAACCAAACACTTGCACCCAACGAGGGCAAGAGGGTTGTCAAGCCCCTTGAACTCGTTACTTGCAAGGAGTAAATCTTGAAAAAAATAGATATAGTAAAGGCAAAATAAAATAAAAGTAAATAAATTGCAGAAAAGTATTTTTGGAGTTTTTGTATTTATGTTTAAGTAGACCTGGGTTCGCCAAAGGCTTCTCTCTCGGAAATAGCATACGGTGGGTAGAGAAATTACTGTTGGGCAATTGACAGAATTGTGCATAGTTATGACATGTTATTCACGGCAATGATCATGTATATATGCATCACATCCATAAACAAGTAGACCAAAATGCTTCTGCATCTATTACTATCACTCCACCAATCTACCGACTCGTGGCTGCATCTATGGTATTAAGTTCATGACAAACAAAGTAATGCTTGCAGCAAGGTGACATGATGTAGACAAAATAAAACAAGCAATTGATACGTCTCCAACGTATCTATAATTTTTGCTTGTTCCATGCTGTTATATTATCATTCTTGGATGTATTACAATCATTTTATAGCAACTTTATATCATTTTTTGGGGCTAACCTATTGACATAGTGCCAAAGTGCTAGTTGCTGTTTTTGCTTGTTTTTTACTTCGCAGAATATCAATACCAAACAGAGTCCAACCACGAAGGAACTTTTTGGAGAATTTTTTTGGACCACAGGAAGGCCAGTGCACCAAAGAAGCAACCAGGAGGGAGCCCAGGCCGCCCACAACCCACCAGGGCGCGCCAGGGGCCCCGGGCGCGCCCTGATGGGTTGTGGCCGCCTCGGGAACCCCCTTCACCGCCTCTGAGCTCTATAAATACCCAATATTCCAGAAACCCTAAGGGAGTCGACGAAAATTACATCCAGCCGCCGCAAGTTCCAGAACCGCGAGATCCAATCTAACACCATCACGGAGGGGTTCATCATCCTCATTGGTGCCTCTCCGATGATGCGTGAGTAGTCCACCATAGACCTACGGGTCCGTAGGGAGTAGCTAGATGGCTTCCTCTCTCTCTTTTGATTCTCAATACAATGGTCTCTTGGAGATCTATTTGATGTAAACTTTTTGCGGTGTGTTTGTTGGGATCCGATGAATTTTGAGTTCATGATCAGTTTCTATCCATGAATATTATTTGAGTCTTCTTTGATCTCTTATATGCATGATTACTTATAGCCTCGTATTTCTTCTTCGAATATTTGGTTTAGTTAGGCCAACTAGATCGATTTTTCTTGCCATGGGAAGAGGTGCTTTGTGATGGGTTCGATCTTGCGGTGTCCTCTCCCAGTGATAGAAGGGGCAGCGAAGCACGCATGTATCGTTGCTATTCAGGATAACAAGATGGGGTCTATTCCTGCATGAATAGATCTTGTCTACATCATTTCATCGTTCTTATTGCATTACTCCGTTTTTCCAAGAACTTAATACACTAGATGCATGCTGGATAGCGGTCGATGTGTGGAGTAATATTAGTAGATGCAGAATCATTTCGGTCTACTAATCTTGGACGTGATGCCTATATAATGATCATCGCCTTGGATATCATCATGATTATTTGATCTTCTATCAATTGCCCAACAGTAATTTGTTCACCCACCGTGTGCTATACTCATGAGAGAAGTCACTAGTGAAACCATCGGCCCCCGGGTCTACTTTTCCAATATATTGCTTTCCTATCTATCTTTTTGCCGCTTTTGCTTTCAGATCTATTATTCCAAAAAAAACCAAAAATACTTTGCTGCACTTTTTATTTGCCACTTTTATTTTGTGTTCTTCCGAGATCTATCTATCCAATCTATCATTTACCTAATCTATCTTTTTACCGTAGAGAGATTGACAACCTCTCTTTCGCGTCGGGTTGCAAGTATTTGTTCTTTGTGTGCAGGTGCTGTTTACATAGTGTTGGTGATCCTCCTACTGGTTCGATACCTTGGTTTCATAACTCAGGGAAATACTTACCATCGCTGTGCTGCATCATCCCTTCCTCTTTGGGGAAATACCGACGCAGTCTCAAGCCACGTCAAAGGAATTTCTGGCGCCGTTGCCGGGGAGGAAGCAGTCTCTTCAACGTGCCAATCTCTGGCGGCGAGGAGACACCATCAACATCTACCAGGTTCCTAATCACGAATCTAATCTGCTTGCAATTACATTATTTGCCATTTGCCTCTCATTTTCCTCTCCCCCACTTCACAAATTTGCCGTTTTATTCGCCCTCTTTTCCGTTTGCCTTTTTCTCGTCAGATCTCTTGTTTGCTTGTCATCATGATTGATTTTGGTATGGCAGGAACAGATGATGGAAGGACTCCTAACATTGGACGTTCTGGTAATCTGGATGCTAAAACTTTTGTTTTGGGACAAGGGAACGTTATAGGAAAAGAAACTATCCAAGAATTTTTCAATTGCGTTGGAAATTTGACTCTCGATGATACTCCTATACTAAAAAGAACTAAAACTTATGCGGAAGCTATTTTAGCGCTAGTTCTGAAACTTGAAAATAGGTTTATCCGTACCCATCCTACCTTGCAAAGATTGTTTTATGAGCTACCCATTATATAAGATCCTAAAGCTAAGAAGTTAGCCACCCTTGTTCTCATGAATGAATTTGATCACATAGTACGAGAAGCTAGGGAGAGTTTTGATTTCTTTGGTATGAGCCATGAAAAACCGGTAATAGGAGAGATCCTTTACAATAGTGATTACATGTTGAGACATCTGCTTGGAAATAATCAAATTTTTGATGAGAATCTTAAAAAGGAAGTCCCCGTTTTAGACATGATCCAACAAGTTTCAATGATGTTAATCAACAATATTCTTGGATTGTGGCCGGGAATCAAAGAGGGTACGTAGATGGACAACTTTATAATGGTAAGGTTTCTATGGATGATGTGTTTCAAGTTTTATTTGCAAAACCTCTTGATAAAAATATCTCTATAAAAACAAAAGATGATAACACTTGAATCTATGCGTTATGCCTAGCTAGGGGCGTAAAACGATAGCGCTTGTTGGGAGGCAACCCAATGAATAAATTTATTTTCAACTTTTTCTTTCTGTTTTTAAGTGTTGACACAATTATGCCTCTGATTGTGTTTTTATGTTTTATCTAGTGTTTGTGCCAAGTAAAGCCTTTAGGATGATTCATAAGATGAGCAGAAACAATGCTGAATCTAAAACAGAAACTTTACCTCCAGTGTGCGAATTTTCATCTTTTTACTGGAGCGTGATATTGAGCTGACATTTTAACACAGATTGCTATACAAATTCTTTACGTTGTCCTAATTTTTCAGAATTTTTAGAGTTACAGAAGTATGGTTAGAGTACAGATTACTACATACTGTTCTATTTAAGACATATTCTGTTTTCGTTGCATTGTGTGCTTGTTCTGATGAATCTATGGTTTGTATTGAAGGGTATAAGCCATGGTAAAGTTAAAATACAGTAGGTATAATGCAATAATAAAATTTGAATGGGTTTGCAACAGTACTTAAAGTGGTGATTTGCTTTATTATACTAACGGATCTCACGAAGATTTTATTGAGTTTTGTGTGATTGAAGTTTTCAAGTTTTGGGTGAGATCACGATGGATGAAAGAATAAGGAGTGAAAAGAGCCTAAGCTTGGGGATGCTATAGCACCCCCAAGATATATCCAAAGATAAACAAGTAACTAAGCTTGGGGATGCCCCGAGTGGCATCCCCTCTTTCTTCTAACGACCATCGGTATTTTACTTGGAGCTATATTTTTATTCGTCACATATCATGAGTCTTGCTTGGAGCGTCTTTTATCATTTGAGTCTTTGCTTGCTTTGATCTTTAGTTTGTCACTTGTATCCTTGCTGGACACACCTATTTGAGAGAGCCAAAATTATGCTATGATTTGTTAGAATTGCTCTATATGCTTCACTTAAACCTTTTGAGCTTTGGAATTGCTCTAGTGCTTCACTTATATCTTTTTGAGCACGGTGTGCTTGGAAATTTTTGTAGAAATACTCTCATGTTTCACTTAGATTAATTTGAGAGTTAGTAAATTTTTTAGAAATCCTCTCATGCTTCACTTATATTATTTTCAGAGATGAAATCTTTATGCTCATGTTCTTCACTTAAATTTCTTTGAGCTTGTCAAAAGCAATGGCAATATATGAAACTAGTACCAAAGTGATAGATATTCAAGGAGGATATAATAAAAACTTTCATGAAGATCATTGGACAAATTAAACTTGATTCCTTGTAATAGTTTTGAGACATGATGATAGTGATATGTGAGTCATGTTGGTGAGTAATTATGCTTTAGTAAGAATATTGGTGTTAAGGTTTATGATTCCCTATGCAAGCACGAAAGTCAATAGTTATGCAATGAAATTACATCCTACTTATGGTGCATTATTCGGTGTTAGTTATGCTCAATGCCCGTTTATGTGAATTTTCGTTTCTTGGTTGGTGCTTTTCAATCTATTTGCTAGCCTCCACTTGTACTAAGTAGAAATACTACTTGTGCATCCAAAATCCTTAAACCCAGTTTTGCCTTATGAGTCCACCATACCTACCTATATGCGGTATTTCCATGCCGTTCTAAGCAAATTTGTATGTGCCATCTCGAATTTTCAAAATAAGTTTCCTTTTTGTGTGCTCGTACCGCTCATGAAACGGTAGGGGGTATCCAATATTTTTCCATGCTAGATGTGTTATTCTCAAGATGAGTGTTTATTCACTTGTCATTTCATGAGAGTACGGCGGTAATAGGGATGCCCAGTCCCGAAATAAAAAAAATACTTTATGTTGTCAAATACTCCCTCCGTCCCAAAATAAGTGACTCAAAAGTGACTCAACTTTGTACTATTAGTACAAAGTTGAGTCACTTTTGAGTCACTTATTTTGGGACGGAGGGAGTAATAAATTCCTTGGAAAGTGTTGGTATGGAAGGCAACCGTGGATACGGCCAGCCATGGATTGTGAAAGAATGGTGGAAAAAGGAATAAACTTTACTTTATGTTTGGGAACCGCCTATGATATATTTAGCATGGAAATTATTGAGAACTACTTTGTCGTTTTCGTTGACAGGAAAGGCATGCCACCCAAAATATTTTTCTCTCTCAATTTAAACTTTGAGCTTTGGCACCTCTACAAATCCCAACTTCCCTCTGCGAAGGGAGTATCTATTTACTTTATAAAAAAATTATTTTTATTTGAGTCTCCATCTTATCTTGTAAAGTACCAACTAGGGGGCACTATGATCATACTTGTGCATTGGATGCAGCTAATATTTGAGTGTGTTTCATGAATGGATCAATGATTGAGCATGATGGGCTAGGGATAACTTTCTTTAGTGTTGATATTTTGAAAGACATGGTTGCTTCTTGGCATGCTTGAGTATTAAAGTCATTATGTCAAAACGAGACTATTGCTATGAACCATCTAAAAGTCCAAATGTCCATGCTACAAAAGAAAAGAATATGTGATGAACATGTTAGGCAGCATTCCACATCAAAAATTCTGTTTTTATCATTTACCTACTTGAGGAAAAGTAGGAATTAAGCTTGGGGATGCTGATACGTCTCCAACGTATCTAGAATTTTTGCTTGTTCCATGTTGTTATATTATCATTCTTGGATGTTTTACAATCATTTTATAGCAACTTTATATCATTTTTTGGGACTAACCTATTGACATAGTGCCAAAGTGTCAGTTGCTGTTTTTGCTTGTTTTTTACTTCGCAGAATATCAATACCAAATGGAGTCCATTCACGAAGAAACTTTTTGGAGAATTTTTTTGGACCACAGGAAGACCAGTGGGCCAAAGAAGCAACCAAGAGGGAGCCCATGGCGCCCATAACCCACCAGGGCGCGTCAGGGGCCCCGGGCGTGCCCTGATGGGTTGTGGCTGCCTCGGGAACCCCCTCCGCCGCCTCTGAGCTCTATAAATACCAAATATTCCAGAAACCCTAAGGGAGTCGACGAAAAATACATCCAGCCACCGCAAGTTCCGGAACCGCGAGATCCAATCTAACACCATCACGGAGGGGTTCATCATGCTCATTGATGCCTCTCCGATGATGCGTGAGTAGTCCACCATAGACCTACGGGTCCGTAGGGAGTAGCTAGATGGCTTCCTCTCTCTCTTTTTATTCTCAATACAATGGTCTCTTGGAGATCTATTTGATGTAAACTTTTTGCGGTGTGTTTGTTGGGATCCGATGAATTTTGAGTTCATGATCAGTTTCTATCCATGAATATTATTTGAGTCTTCTTTGATCTCTTATATGCATGATTACTTATAGCCTCGTATTTCTTCTTCGAATATTTGGTTTAGTTAGGCCAACTAGATCGATTTTTCTTGCCATGGGAAGAGGTGCTTTGTGATGGGTTCGATCTTGCGGTGTCCCCTCCCAGTGACAGAAGGGGCAGCGAGGCAGGCATGTATCGTTGCTATTAAGGATAACAAGATGGGGTCTATGCCTACATGAATAGATCTTGTCTACATCATGTCACCGTTCTTATTGCATTACTCCGTTTTTCCAAGAACTTAATACACTAGATGCATGCTGGATAGCGGTCGATGTGTGGAGTAATAGTAGTAGATGCAGAATCGTTTCGGTCTACTAATTTTGGACGTGATGCCTATATAATGATCATCGCCTTGGATATCGTCATGATTATTTGATCTTCTATCAATTGCCCAACAGTAATTTGTTCACCCACCGCGTGCTATACTCATGAGAGAAGACACTAGTGAAACCTACGGCCCCCAGGTCTACTTTTCCAACATATTGCTTTCCGATCTATCTTTTTGCCGCATTTGTTTTCAGATCTATTATTCCAAAAAAACCAAAAAAAAAAATACTTTGCTGCGCTTTTTATATGCCTCTTTTATTTTGTGTTCTTGCGAGATCTATCTATCCAATCTATCATTACCTAATCTATCTTTTTACTGTAGAGAGATTGACAACCTCTTTTTCGCGTCGGGTTGCAAGTATTTGTTCTTTGTGTGGAGGTGTTGTTTACATAGTGTTGGTGATCCTCCTACTGGTTCGATACCTTGGTTTCATAACTGAGGGAAATACTTACCTTCGCTGTGCTGCATCATCCCTTCCTCTTTGGGGAAA
Organism: Elymus sibiricus; assembly: GCA_039707655.1. Taxonomy (NCBI): domain Eukaryota; kingdom Viridiplantae; phylum Streptophyta; class Magnoliopsida; order Poales; family Poaceae; genus Elymus; species Elymus sibiricus. Next base: position 444,299,797 of record CM077671.1, read on the forward strand.
TACGGACACAGTCTCAAGCCACGTCAGCAATATGTTTAGATCTCGTTGTTTTATCCTTAATGGCAACAATACAAATACATGTCTTGCCCCCTTCTGTCACTGGGATATAGAGCACCGCAAGATTGAACCCATTACAATGCACCACTCTCGCTGAAGATAAATCAACCTAGTTGGCCAAACCAAACCGATAGATCAGAGAGAAATACGAAGTTGTAATAATCATGCACAATAGAATTCAGAAAAGATTCAATTACTTTCAATTAATAATCTGATCATAAACCCACAATTCATCGGATCCCAACAAACACACCGCAAAAGAAGACTACATCGGATAGATCACCGCGGGAATCGCGGTGAACATGGTATTGAAAATCAAAGAGAGAGAAGAAGCCATCTAGGTACTAGCTATGGACCCGTAGGTCTGTGGTGGACTACTCACGCATCATCATGAAGGCAGCAAGGTTGATGTAGATGGACTCCGTGGTCGATTCCCCCTCCGACAGAGTACCGAAAAAGGTCTCCAGATGGCCTCCCATTGAAAAAGAGGCTTGTGGCGGCGGAAAAAGTGTTTCAGGTGGCTCTCTGTTGGTTTCCCGATTTTAGAGAATTTATGGAGGTGGAATTAGGCCAGACGGAGCCTCGAGGGGCCCACAAGGCATCAGGGCGCGCCCTGGTGCCTTCCGTCTCCTCGTCTCGCTTCCTGGATATTTTTTGTCCAGAAAAAAAATGTCAAAAAGTTACGTAACCTTTGGACTTCGTTTGGTACAGATTTCCCAAAAAACCAAAAATAGGCAAAAAAACAGCAACTGGCACTAGGCACTGGGTTAACAGGTCAGTTCCCTAAAGTGATATTAAATATCATATTATTGCATATAAAGTATTCTAGATTGATAATATAATAGCATGGAACAATCAAAAATTATAGATACGTTGGAGACGTATGAGCTTGTCCTTAGCATATATAGTTAAGAACTAGGAAACTTGTCACACCATTGGAATATTTGATACTATTTACTTTCTTTCAAATTCATCAAACAATTTTTGCAGCTTTACACTGAACTCTTGCTAGCTTGAGTCAACCAATTCCTTCTGCTCCTCGTTGCATTCGACACTCTTACTTATATGAAATGATATGATAGACCCCTACACTTGTGGGTTATCAACCACCATTCAAGTATTACCTTCCCTGGATGCCTCATATTGTCTTATCGTTCATCAGATGGACGTGAAGACAACTTTCCTAAATGGGGAGTTGGTAGAGGAAATCTATATGGATCATCCTGATAGATTTATTGTAAAGGGTGAATTGAGAAGTCTTTGTAAGTTTTTAAAATCATTGTATGGCCTCAAACAAGCACCTAAGCAATGGGGTGATAATTTTGACAGAACTCTAACTTTTGCAGGCTTTGTTATTAATGAGGTTGATAGGTGTGTTTATTATCGCCATGGTTGGGTGTAAGTGTTATATTATGTTTGTATGTGGTTGACATGCAGATTTTGGGCACAGACATTGATGTAATCAATTCGTTCAAGTCTTTTCTATCAAAAAGTTTTGATACGAAAGATCTCAAAGAAGTTGAAGTGATTCTAAACATAGTGCTTATTGAGGATGAGAGCAAGATTACTTTAGCACAATATCACTATGTTGAGATGGTCTTGACATGACTTGCATTATACAAGCCTGCTTCAACACCTTATGACCCCAGTGTGACATTTTGAAAGAACACAAAAGAAAGGAGAGATCTGATGAGATACTCTTAAATTATCGGTTCACTCACGTAATTAGCTAGGGCAACACGGCCATATGTCTCTTTTGTTGTGATAAAATTGAGCAGATTCATGTCAAACTCGGGCGTTGATCATTGGCATGCACTTGCAAGGGTCTTGCACTATCTAAGAGATACCATGAGTTACAAAGTTTGCTATTGAGGGCATCCTATTGTGCTTGAAGGATATAGTGGTTCAAACTGGATTTCTAATGTTGATTTGCTCTATGCCGCAAGTGGGTATGTATTTACTCATGAAGGTGGCGCGATATCATGGAGGTCTTGTAAGCAGCCATTTTGATGAGGTCAACCATGAAAGCAGAACTTATTGCTTTTGATACAGACGTTGTTCAAGGAGAGTGGCTATATAAGCTCTTGGTGGAATTGCATGTGGTTGAACAACCAGTGCCGGATATTCTTATGAATTGTGACAATCAAATAGTTATATTCAAAGTAAACAATTCCGAGGATAATTTAAAGTCATCAAGACAAAGAGACGTTTGAAGTCTGTCAGGAAATTGAGGAACTCCGGAGTGATAACTATTATGTATGGTCAAATAGACAAAAACGCGGCAGATCCCTTAACGAAGGTACTATCACAAAATTTGATAGATAATGCATCAAGAGTGATGGGTATGAGACCCATATGTGCTATATAATAGTAGTAATCCAACCCTTGAAATCGGAGATCCCGTAAATTAGGACTTGGAAGAACAAGCTTGGACAACAGAGGGGAGTAACTCATAACCCTCTCCATGTGAAGATGCAAAACTCTCATAATTGTAACTATAAGGCAAGGCAGGTTGATAACATGACCAAATGTGTTTCTATTGGCTATATGTAGCAAAGATGTTGTCCTAGAGAGCATTCTTGAAAGAACACACCATATGCGCCTCGATTGTTAAATGTCCCGGTTTATGAGACTTGGGCGTTCTCTAGTAAGATTACGAAGAGACCACATAGTATGACGTATATGCTCCACCTGTAGGTTTGGGTACTGGTAACCAGGTACTTGTTATGACTTTGAGTGAAACTTGTTCGTGCAAAACTTGCAATTCAAGGCATAGTTTATTGTCAAGTTGTGAATGGATGTAGTTTGAAGTTATAGGGAGAAGTTCAACTTAACAATCTTTACAGAAACAGTAGTATATTAAACAAGTGGCCAAATCAGGCAAATATCTAAATGGACACTTGAGATCTGGTGAGAAATTGTTGGAAGTAATGTGTTTGACCCATGTTCATTTTCTGAAATTCCTAAATTAAATCTCAAAGTACCATGTGTAAATGCTAAGTGGACTCTTTAGTTCCACCCCAAAAGTGAAGGAGGTGTTAGACCGACTTAAATAGTGGAGTCTCACCACACCACTAAGTGACGGGTATGAGTAAAGAAAGAAAACAACACACACGCGCTTGCCTCGCCTTGTCAGGTTCATACACGGGCCGAGATGAAGGAAGCAGGCGTGCGACATGCGCATAAATGGTCCGGCAAAGTTTGATACATGGCCTTGCAGGAGCATGACTTCCTATTGCCTTTCTTTTACAACTTAATTGTTTTCTTGTTCGGTAAGTTTGAAAATGAAGTCGGTTTGAGATCGTGATCGTGACACGATACCGTGTGTGTTCTCTTATATATAGGACTTACCAGCAAAGACACACCGAAACAAGTTAGGGTCTTGTCTCATCTCGTAAGTTGCGTCGTCACCGTAGTCTACTCCATAACGAAAGCCGGTGCGCACTAATGATTGGGAGAGCAGGTCTTTGGAACCTCTCGCCGTTGTGATCCTGTGCCGGGAGAGGGTGAATTACGTTTTGGGGAAGTGCTCCGCGCGACTGCTTAAGTTCGTCATCATGGGTCGTCTTCCATCCAAGTCTGCCAACGACGCGTACCAACGTCTACAACGTCGTCTGCTTCGACCGATCATCACCAACGTTATTGTCAACAACGTTCTTCTACATCACTCACGGCTACAAACGAACATGTCATGCATCATGACCAGATCATGTCACTATTTCTAGAGTATGATAGAGCTATGCATGCTATTTATTGTTGTAGTCATGACTTATTTACTGAAATTAATTACAAGTATGGATAATTCTTCAACAAACAAAACTCACTCCATTGTTTGGAACACACTCCATGCCGTATGTGCAGTGTAAACATTGTTGACTGAAAAAACGGAACACCATACAACCAGCTTTATAAGAGCATCTCTAGTAGACCCCTTAAAAGTGGTCAAACCCGTAAAAATCGATGTTTACAGTTCCGCATTCTCAAAAAACACTTCGAATAGAGCCCGTAAAAGTGATTAAACCTGTGAACTTTTTTCAGGCCCTGCGAATCCACCCGCAAGATCCCTTTATTTACATATTTGAAGGCAAAACCGAGGGTGGCCTGAAAACCGGTCAACGCTACGCGGCAAGGGAATTCTGCCGTGCGCACACAAGCTCCGGTGACCTCCCGTTACGGAATTCGCCGGAATCTCACCGGAATCTCGTCGGAAACTCGGCGCTTACAGTAGCTACGCCGCTAGCCTGCAGAGGAGCTCGCAGGAGACGACGGGAGCTAGCTAGCTAGCTAGAGCAGCTACAGCTAGCGGCGACGGGAGCTAGCTAGCTCCTGGATCGATTCAACAAGAGCTAGCTAGCTAGCCATGGCCCATGTAGCAATACAAATAGCTCCGCCAGTGGCCGACGGCTTTGTATTTGACCGCTTCATGCGATGTCTGTCGGCTTCATAGGAGCGAGCTAGCTGACCGTGGACACGAACGAGAAGAAGAAGATGTGGGAAAAAAAATTCAAGTGAGTATTCGGTTTTACAGTTTAAGTTTGAGGGGTCTATTCGGCCGCAGCTCAAACCGACACTTAAAACATGTTTTCCGAGAACTGAAAACGGCGTTTTCGGTTTCGCGGTTTAAAGGGTCTGCTAGAGATGCTCTAAGAGCAACTCCAACTGCGCGACACAAACGAACGCGCGTTTTGTCCGTTTGGGTCGGCTCGTCCGCCCCCTTTTGTAAATGGGTCGGCCGTGCGCCCAACGCGCCGACCCATTTTTTGTCCGCGCGGCAGGCTTGTCACTCATTTTTTGATCGCTTTGATAAAAATATCACAGGAAATAAAATTTATTTCTAGATTGCTAAATGTTCAATACAAAACATTGCATAGTTCGAGAAGAAAAAAAATCTCATGGTTTAACATTAAATTGTCTCAAATACATTTAAAAGAAAAGGTTGTCGATACATCTACTAGTTGCCGACATGAATCCACATATGCTCAACCAAATCATTTTGCAGCTGCATGTGAGTATTCGAGACAATTGCTCACGCATCCACATATGCTCACGCATCTTATGATGAAACTCGACGAACTCTGCAAACGTTGCCCCTGCTCCATGCTCAGGCACAACATTGTCACCCTGAAACTTAAACCCTTGATCACAGAGACGTTCTGGGCGCTCATCCTCTACGATCATGTTATGCATGATCACACAAGCTGTCATCAACTCCCATAACTTTTTGGTTCTCCAAGTTATAGCAGGATACTGAACGATGCCCCATCGAGATTGACGAACGCCAAAGGCACGCTCTACAACTTTTCTAACACTCTCTTGTTCCTGGGCAAACCTCTTTCTCTTCTCTCCTACAGGGTTGGAGATTGTCTTCACAAGAGTAGACCAATATGGACAGATACCGTCAGCTAGATAGTATCCATTGGTGTACTGGTGGCCATTGATCTCAACATTGACCTCTGGGCAATTGCCTTCTGCCATCCTAGCAAACACCGGAGAACGCTGGAGCACATTGATATCGTTGTGAGATCCGTCCATGCCGAAGAAAGCGTGTCAAATCCAGAGATCTTGGGAAGCCACGGCCTCAAGTATGACAGTGCAAGCTCGGACATGCCCCTTATACTGCCCTTGCCAAGCAGAAGGGCAGTTTTTTCACTTCTAGTGCATACATCCTATTCTACCAAGCATCCCCGGGAACCCCCTACTAGCATTCATCTACAACAACCGTGCTGTATCGGCGGTTGTTGGCTCTCTCAAGTACTCCGGATCAAACACATCTATGACAGCCCTGCAGAATCTATACATGGACTCAAGGCACGTGGACTCACTCATCCGGACATACTCATCAATGAGATCGCCAAGGACTCCATATGTAAGCATCTGAATGGCAGCAGTGCATTTCTGATAAGAGGAGAAGCCAATCTTTCCAAGGGCATCCATCTTGCACTCAAAATACTTATCGTATGCAACCACCCCCTCTCAAATACGGTTGAAAACATGTCTAGTCATCCGAAAACGGCGACGGAAGTGATGTTTGAAGAGAGGATTTTGGGTCTCAAAGTAGCCTTTCCAGAGTAGGAAATGGCCACTCTCCCTGTTGCGATTCAGTGCCGGCGTGTGCCCGGGCATGCAGCCCTTAAACACTGGCCGCTCCATATTTACGTGGTCATTGACGACCAACGCAGCCGCCACCATCTTCTCATCATCAGATGAAGAATCATCCGACTCCAAAAGAACGTTGTAGAAAAAATACTCATCATCGGAGTCCATTTGTACCTTGAGCAAAGCGTCGAACACCTTGCGGGCGTTTGTGGAAGACTCCGTCCGGAGAGGAGCCTCAGCCCCACCGAGAGGAAGTGGCTGAGCTGGGCGGCGGCGGCAGGAGAGGAGGCTGCCGGGAGGGTGAGTCCACGGGCGGATGGCCGGCGGCGACAGCAGAAGTGGGCGGCGGGGGTGGAAGGCAGGGGTGGGAGACGGGGCCGGGCGGCTAATTTGAAGGCGAAGGAGGAAGAGGAGACTGGCGTACGAGCCACCGACTAGCGGGCCAGGGGGAGAGAAGGTGGGCGTCGCGCGCGTCCGCTTCGTATCCGTGCCGACGCAAATGCGACTCAAATTTACACGTGGAATGGGTCACGGGCGGACAAAAAAGAATGTCCATCCGTTTGGATCGTCACGTTAGGCTGTATTTTCTGTCCGCGACGACCCAAACAGACGCGGGGACGAAATGGGTCGTCCGATGAAAGTTGCTCTAGGGTACTCGGCCAAGTGAAGGCGGCGCCCACTCGTGTGGTGCGCGGCCGGCAGCAGCGCCGGCCACAGACGGTGTGGTGCGCGGCCGGCAGCAGCGCCGGCCACAGACGGCGCGGCCGCACGGCCTCCAGCTAGTCCCCGCGTGCCGTGCACCGACGATGCGACCTTGCTCCCGAAGGCAAAGCGAACAGGCTTGCACAGCGACGTCTCACCCGGGATACTCTGCGCTTGGCGTGGTCACGAGAAAGATCCTGGAGTAATTACCCTCGCATAGCCTCCTAGCTAGGGAGGTCCTGCTAATTAAGGAATACCAGCCGCTACTGTAGTTCGGTCATCAACAGCCCCGCTACTACTACTCCACTAGGGGTACTGGGTTTGGCCGTGTCTACCGTATCACCAGCCTAGCTAGGCCGATCTGGGCCGGTTCAATGCATGGTCACCGAATATCAAGGAAAAAATGGCGTCCGTGCTGTCCCCTGATGTCACCGGCCGGAGGCACACTCGTCACGTGAGAGCTCGGTGATCGTTTTCGGTTGCCATGGCGCGTCCCACACGCCAACGGGCAACGGTTCACGCACACTGCACACACCTGTGGATCGAGCAGAGAGTTGGGCAAATCCGGCAGGTTCCCTCAACCTCACACTGTAGAAATAGTTGTCAAAATAAGGAAAATTCACTCTGATAGATTCCCAAGTGGCCCTCCACCCCCTCAAAGAAGAAAAAAGGAAAAATCACTCTGATCGACTCTGATAGAGCATCTCCATCCAGCAGCTTCACAAAATATCTTACCATTAGTTCTTAAAGGAACTCTCCAATAAAAAAAATTGATTTCAATGTGCGCTGCCGTAGCAGATCTCAATACAACTTTCCCTCTACTTAGTCTGTCATATATGCCTCACCTGTCAGTGGCTAGTCTCTCTCTTCCTCTATCGCGTGCACAGAAGCACCAAAAGAGTTTGGGCGATACGCGACATGGTGGGCGGGGGCCCGACATTGGCCGTGCGGTGTGAGGCGGGCATTGGCACAGGCGGAGCTAGCGACAGGCGGCGAGCGACATTGTGGTGCGGCACGACAAGTGGGCAGCGGCGTGACTGTCCAATGGTCTAGTGGGCGGCGCCATGGTGGTCCAGTGGTGATGTGCATCGACGGCAATGGCGTGCGGGTGTTCGACCAGCATTGACGGGTTGTCTCACCGTCATTGGTGGTGGCGTGCTCACCTGGCATGTATTGGGAAAAATATAGGGAAAAGTGCATCTTCTCTATATGGGAAGATGGGGCGTTTTTTGGATGAGATCTTAAAAATTATTGGGTTTACAAAAACTATTAGAGGGCATTTTTTGGTGTCAACTTCCCCTATACGTTTTTCAAAATAGAAGAGCTGCTCGAGATGCTCTAACCCTCCGTCTCTAATTAGAGAACTCTCTAACCTGTCTTTAGGTTTTACTCATGTGTGAACATTGTTATAGGGAAATAAATCATGTAGCGCATGAATTGGCTAGATTTTCTCCTCCTAACACCACACCATTTGTGTTTATATTTCAGGAAGATTGAAGAGAACATAGAGTACACTCTATGTTGGCGATTTTGTGTGGGAAGGAAATTTCAGTTCCGCCACCCACCGCTCCTATGGCCAAGTGCCTCTGTTGTGCTGCCTTCATCCACTCGCCCTACTCGTTGGAGACACCGCCCCATTTTTTTTCATCATCACACCCATCAGAAACACTCGCGCGAGTGAGCCTTTGTCGTCATGAACCCATCGTGCGGGCACAAAGGGTCCTTCTATCACCATTTGATGCCACCATGGACTCTGCCGCTGACCTCGCGAACATTTCGCGTCTTTAGGCGCCCCCTCTCCTACACCCCTTTGTGCACTGTCCAAACGATGGGGCTCATACATTGCCGCGGGTGGTGTCGATGAAAAGCTCAAAGAAGACATTGGTGTGGCACGACCAGGCTCCAAAGGTCAGGCGGTGATGAGGCCGACCTCGCCTTGTCGATACACACCTCCTAGTGAGTGAGATAGACATATTGTGGTTGAACATTAGCGACAGCGGAGCAAGCATAGGATCGCACGATAATGCAGTGCAACAGAGGACACGGTAAAAGAAAAGTGTAACCAAGGGCTCATATGGCAAAAATCTCTTCTCTACTCTAATAAGAGAGCAAACTTATATTCCCTAAAACCACACCATAAAGTGTACTCTGAATAACCTGGATCCTCCGACCTGATCAATCTAACAAAATCTAAGAGTCAATAATACTTTGGTGGTCTGCCTCCCGATCAAACGTCTCATGATCAATGTTGCACCAGTCTGGCTGCAATCGGAGCCCAACGAGTCCACGATCTCCCACCCCACGATCCCTCCTGCTCCACAGGAGAGACCACGATCTCCCCCTACCCCGATCCCCTCATGGACCCTCCCTTTCCAGGATCTCTCTCCACCACCTCTCTTCCTCTCCTCCCCCCGAACCCTCTTCCCCGCCGGCGGCAAGAAGTGGCGGGCGTAGAGGGTGGCAACAAAAGCGTGCGGCAGATCATTGACGCCAACGAAGGCATCAGAGAGGCGGCTGTCGCTGCTACTGGAACAGATCGACGCAAGTCTAGGAGGTCACCGATTGTATCTTCAAGCCCCTCGATGTGATTGTGAACCATGTCGTCTCATCGTGATGTGCCCAACATGGAACAGAAGAACCTGGCCTGGTTGTTTTTATGTATGGTTGTTTTATGTAGGAATGCCTCTGTGGGAAGAAAAAGGTGGATGACTACGACGACATGTGTTCTATGCTGTGTGCTTAAATGCATCCATTAGCAATGTTTCAAAACTAAATGCAGGTTAGCTTTTCTTGTATACGTCCATATGTGCATGATTTAGTGAAATGCAGTCAAAGTTTGTTTTACCCAGCCAAATTTAGTATTTGAATGTTCATAAAAGCATGACATTTGTGTGGTGTAAGACCAAGCCACAAAAGTTAGCACCATTTCTGTAAGAATGAAAAAACACAATTTGTTGGGGAACGTTGCATGGGAAACAAAAAAATTCCTACGCACACGCAAGATCTATCCATGGTGATGAGCATCTACGAGAGGGAGAGTGGATCTATGTACCCTTGTAGATCGCTAAGCGGGAAGCGTTAAGAAACGCGGTTGATGTAGTCGAACGTCTTCGCGATCCAAATCGCAAGCCGTCCTGCGATCCAATCACGATCCGTCCCGATCTAGCGCCGAACGGACGGCACCTCCGCGTTCAGCACGCGTACAGCTCGATGACGATCTCCGCCTTCTTGATCCAGCAAGAGGGAGCGGAGAGGTAGATGAGTACTCCGGCAGCACGACGGCGTGGTGACGGTGGTGGTGGAGCTGATCCGGCAGGACTTCGCCAAGCACCGTCGAATCTATCTAGAGGAGGAGACGATCTAGTGGGGGAGAGAGGGCTGCACCGTGGCTTGGGGTACGGCTGCCCTCTCTCCCCTCCAATATATATAGGAGGGAGGGGGAGGGGCTAGCGCCCTAGGGTTTCCCCCTAGGGTCGGACAAACCACAAGGGGGAGGAGTCCACCTCCCACAAGGGAGGTGGAATCCTAGTAGGACTCCTCCCCACTTGGCCCCTTCCCCACCCCTTACGCAAGGGCCTCCTAGGGGCTGGCCGGCCAGCCTACTAGGGGCTGGTGCGCCACCTCCTAGGCCCATGTGACCCTTGGGGTGGGTGGGCCCCACTTGGTGGACCCCCCGGAACCCATTCGTCACTCCCGGTACACTACCGGAAGTGCCTGAAACTTTTCCGGAGACCAAAACGGGACTTCCTATATATCAATCTTTACCTCCGGACCATTCCAAAGCTCCTCGTGATGTCCGGGATCTCATCCGGGACTCCGAACAACCTTCGGTCACCATCATACATAACTCAATACTACCGAAACGTCACCGAACGTTAAGTGTGCAGACCCTGCGGGTTCGAGAACTATGTAGACATGACCGAGACACCTCTACGGTCAATAACCAATAGCGGGACCTGGATGCCCATATTGGTTCCTACATATTCTACGAAGATCTTTATCGTTTGAACCTCTATGTCAAGGATTCAGTTAATCACGTATGCTGTTCCTTTTGTTCTTCGGTATGTTACTTGCCCGAGATTCGATCGTCGGTATCTCTATACCTAGTTCAATCTCGTTACCGGCACGTCTCTTTACTCGTTCCGTAATACAAGATCCCGTGGCTAACTCTTTAGTCACTTTGCTTGCAAGGCTTATTGTGATGTTGTATTACCGAGTGGGCCCTGAGATACCTCTCCGTCACACAGAGTAACAAATCCCAGTCTTGATCCATGCCAGCTCAAGAGACACCCTCGGAGATACCTGTAGAGCATCTTATAGTCACCCAGTTACTCGTGATCTCACCCACAAACTCCTTTGTGTTCTACTCGTGATCTCATCTACGCATAGACCTAGCTCATGATGCCACTGTTGGGGAACGTTGCATGGGAAACAAAAAATTTCCTACGCACACGCAAGATCATGGTGATGAGCATCTACGAGAGGGGGAGTGGATCTATGTACCCTTGTAGATCGCTAAGCGGGAAGCGTTAAGAAACGCGGTTGATGTAGTCGAACGTCTTCGCGATCCAAATCGCAAGCCGTCCCACGATAAAATCACGATCCGTCCCGATCTAGGCCGAACGGACGGCACCTCCGCGTTCAGCACACGTACAACTCGGTGACGATCTCCGCCTTCTTGATCCAGCAAGAGGGAGCAGAGAGGTAGATGAGTACTCCGGCAACACAGAGGCGTGGTGACGGTGGTGGTGGAGCTGATCCGGCAGGGCTTCGCCAAGCACCGTCGAATATATCTAGAGGAGACGATCTAGTGGGGGGAGAGAGGGCTACACCGTGGCTTGGGGTACGGCTGCCCTCTCTCCCCTCCAATATATATAGGAGGGAGGGGGAGGGGCTGGCGCCTTAGGGTTTCCCCCTAGGTGTTGGGGAACGTTGCATGGGAAACAAAAATTTTCCTACGCACACACAAGATCTATCCATGGTGATGAGCATCTACGAGAGGGAGAGTGGATCTACATACCCTTGTAGATCGCTAAGCGGGAAGCGTTAAGAAACGCGGTTGATGTAGTCAAACGTCTTCGCGATCCAAATCACCGAGCGTCCCGCGATCTAATCACGATCCGTCCCGATCTAGCGCCGAACGGACGGCACCTCCGCGTTCAGCACACGTACATCTCAATGACGATTTCCGCCTTCTTGATCCAGCAAGAGGGAGTGGAGAGATAGATGAGTTCTCCGGCAGTGCGACGGCGCGGCGGCGGTGGTGGTGAAACTATTCCAGCAGGGCTTTGCCTAAGCGCTGCTGAAAACTAGAGGACTTGATCTATTGGGGAGAGAGGGCTGCACCGTGGCTTAGGGTTTTCTAGTCCGGCTGCCCTCTCTCCCCTCCAGTATATATAGGAGGAAGGGGAGGGAGGCCGGCGCCCCTAGGGTTCCCCCTAGGGTGCGGCCGAAGTGGGGAGGTGGAGGAGTCCAACTCCAATCCTACTAGGAGTAGGATTCCTCCCCCACTTGGTTTTTCCTTTCTTTCACTTGGACTTTCCCACCCCTAGCTGCATGGGCCTTGTTGGGGGGGGGGGGTCGGCCAGCCCACTAGGGGCTGGTTCACCTCCTCCCACAGCCCATGAGGCCCTTTGGGGCGAGAGGCCCCTCCCGATGGTCCCCCGGTACCCTCCCGACACTCCCGGTACACTACCGAAGTACCCGAAACTTTTCCGGTGACCAAAACGGGACTTCCTATATATCAATCTTTACCTCCGGACCATTCCGGAGCTCCTCGTGACGTCCTGGATCTCATCCGGAACTCTGAACAACCTTCAGTCACCACCATACGTAACTCAATACTACCGAAACATCACCGAACGTTAAGTGTGCAGACCCTGCGGGTTCGAGAACTATGTAGACATGACCGAGACACCTCTATGGTCAATAACCAATAGTGGGACCTGGATGCCCATATTGGTTCCTACATATTGTACGAAGATCTTTATCGGTTGAACCTCTATGTCAAGGATTCAGTTAATCCCGTACGATGTTCCCTTTGTTCTTCGGTATGTTACTTGCCCGAGATTCGATCGTCGGTATCTCTATACCTAGTTCAATCTCGTTACCGGCAAGTCTTTTTACTCGTTCCGTAATACAAGATCCCGTGGCTAACACTTTAGTCACATTGCTTGCAAGGCTTGTTGTGATGTTGTATTACCGAGTGGGCCCTGAGATACCTCTCCGTCATACGGAGTAACAAATCCCAGTCTTGATCCATACCAGCTCAACAGACACCTTCGGAGATACCTGTAGAGCATCTTTATAGTCACCCAGTTACGTTGTGACGTTTGATACACACAAGATACTCCTCCGGTGTCAGTTAGTTGCATGATCTCATGGTCATAGGAACAGATACTCTGACATGCAGAAACAATAGCAATAAACTGACACGATCATATGCTACGTTCATAGTTTGGGTCTTGTCCATCACATTATTCTCCTAATGATGTGATCCCGTTATCAAATGACATCTCATGTCTATGGCCAGGAAACCTTGACCATCTTTGATCAACGAGCTAGTTTACTAGAGGCATACTAGGGACACAGTGTTGTCTATGTACCCACACATGTATTTGAGTTTCCAATCAATACAATTATAGCATGGATAATAAATGATTATCATGAACAAGGAAATATAATAATAACCAATTTAGTATTGCCTCTAGGGCATATTTCCAACAGTCTCCCACTTGCACTAGAGTCAGTAATCTAGCTTACATCACTATGTGTTTTACATTGTAATGAATCTAACACCCAATGAGTTCTGGGGTTCGGTCATGCTTTGCATGTGAAAGAGGTTTTAGTCAACGAGTCTGTGACATTCAAATCCATGTGTACTTTGCAAATCTATATGTCATACAGCAGATGCTACCACGCTCCACTTGGAGCTATTCCAAATGACTGCTCCACTATACGTATCCGGACTGCTACTCAGAGTCGCCCGGATAGGTGTCAAAGCTTGTATCGACGTAACCCTTTACGACGAACTCTTTATCACCTCCGTAATCGAGAAACATTTCCTTAGTCCTCTAGTTACTAAGGATAATCTTGACCGCTGTCCAGTGATCCACTCCTGGACCACTCTTCTACCCCTTGACAGACTCATGGCAAGGCACACACCAGGTGCGGTACACAGCATGGCATACTATATAGAGCCTATGGATAAGGCATAGGGGAGGACCTTCGTCCTCTCTCTTTCTTCTGCCGTGGTCGAGCTTTGAGTCTCACTCAACTCCACACCTTACAAATCAGGCAAGAACTCTTTCTTTGACTGATCCATTTTGAACTCTTTCAAAATCTTGTCAAGGTATGTACTCATTGAAAGTCTCATCGGACGTCTTGATCTATCTCTATAGATCCTGATGCCAAATATTTAAGTAGCTTTATTAAAGGTTTTCCTTTGAAAAACTCCTTTCAAACAACCCTTTATGCTTTCCAGAAATTCTACATCATTTCTGATCAACAATATGTCATCCACATATACTTATCAGAAATTCTATAGTGCTCCCACTCACTTTATTGTAAATACAAGTTTCTCATAAACTTTGTATAGACTCAAAAACTTTGATCACCTCATCAAAGCGTATATTCCAACTCCGAGATGCTTGCTCCAGTCCATAGAAGGATCGCTAGAGCTTGCATACATTTTAGCATCCTTAGGACTGACAAAACCTTCCGGTTGTATCACATACAACCTTTCCTCACGGATACCGTTAAGGAAACGATGTTTTGACATCCATCTGCCAGATTTCATAATCGAAAAATGCAGCAACTGCTAACATAATTCCAACAGACTTTAGCATCGCTACGGGTGAGAAAGTCTCATCGTAGTTAACTCCTTGAACTTGTCAAAAACCCTTTGCCACAAGTCGAGCTTTATAGATGGTGACATTACCGTCCGCGTCCGTCTTCCTTTTAAAGATCCATTTGTTCTGAATGGCCTTTCGCCCTTCAGGTAATACTTCCAAAGCCCATACTTTGTTATCATACATGGATCCCATCTCGGATTTCATGGCCTCTTACCATTTCTCGGAATCCGGGCCCATCATCGCTTCTCTATAGCTCGTAGGTTCATCGTTGTCCAACAACATGACCTCTAAGACAGGGTTGCCGTACCACTCAGGAGCAGTACGTGTCCTTGTCGACCTACGAGGTTCGATAGTAACTTGATCCGAAGCTTCATGATCATCATCATTAACTTCCTCTTCAACTAACGTAGGCTCCACAGAAACAACTTTCTGCGCTGCGCTACTCTCTGGTTGAAACAAAGGTTCAACAACCTCATCAAGTTCTATCTTCCTCCCACTCAATTCTTTCGAGAGAAACTCTTTCTCGAGAAAGGACCCATTTTAGCAACAAACATTTTGTGCTTGGATCTAAGATAGAAGGTTTACCCAACTATTACGTTAGGGTATTCTATGAAGATGCATTTGTCCGCTTTGGGTTTGAGCTCATTAGGTGAAAACCCTTTTTCACATAAGCGTCGCAACCCCAAACATTAAGAAATGACAGCTTAGGTTTCCGCCAAACCAAAATTCATACGGTGTCATCTCAACGAACTTAGATGGTGGCCCTTTTAAAGTGAATGTAGTTGTCTCTAATGCATAACCCCAAAACGATAGTGGCAAATCGATAAGAGACATCATAGTTCGCACCATATCTAATAGAGCACGACTACGACGTTCGGACACACCATCACACTATGGTGTTCCAGGTGGCGTGGGTTGTGAAACAACTTCCACATTGTCTTAAGTTGTATACCAAACTCGTAACTCAGATATTTACCTCCACAATCATATCGTAGACATTTTATCTTCTTGTCACGATGATCTCAAACTTCACTCTGATTTTGTTTGAATTTTTCAAACGTTTCAGACTTGTGTTTCATTAAGTAAATATCCCCATATCTGCTCAAACCATCAGTGAAGGTAGGAAAATAACGATATCCACTTCACGCTAGAACACTCATTGGACCGAATATATCAACATGTATCATTTCCAATAAGTTACTTGCCCGCTCCATCATACCGGAAAACGGGGTCTTAGTCATCTTGCCCATGAGGCATGGTCCGTCTCAACCGATTCAAAATCGAATGAGTCCAAAGATCCATCAGCATGGAGTTTCTTCATGCGTTTTACACCAATATGACATTTAGCGGCAATGCCACAAGTATGTGGTACTATCATTATTAACTTTGTATCTTTTGGCATCAATATTATGAACATGTGTATCACTACCATCAAGATTCAATAAACCATTCTCATTGGGTGCATGACCATTGAAGGTATTATTCATGTAAACAGAATAACCATTATTCTCTAACTTAAATGAATAACCGTATTGCAATAAACATGATCTAATCACGTTCATGCTCAACGCAAACACCAAATAATATTTATTTAGGTTCATCACTAATCCCGAAGGTAGAGAGAGCGTGCGAAGGTGATCACATCAACCTTGGAAACACTTCCAACACTCATCGTCACCTCACCCTTAGCTAGCCTCCGTTTATTCTGTAGCTTTTATTTCGAGTTACTAACATTTAGCAACCGAACCGGTATCCAATACCCAGGTGCTACTAGGAGTACTAGTAAGGTACACATCAATAACACATATATCAAATATACTTCTGTCGACGTTGCCAGCCTTCTTATCTACCAAGTATCTAGGGTTGTTCCGCTTAAGCGACCGTTCTCCTCATAGAAGCACTTAGTCTCGGGTTTGGGTTCAACCTTGGGTTTCTTCACTGGAGCAGCAACTGACTTGCCATCCATGAAGTTTCCCTCCTTGCCCTTGCCCTTCTCGAAACTAGTGGTTTTACTAACCATCAACACTTGATGCTCCTTCTTGATTTCTACCTTCGCGGTGTCAAACATCGCGAATAGCTCAGGGATCATTATTTCCATCCCTGGCATTTTATAGTTCATCACGAAGCTTCTAGTAGCTTAGTGGCAGTGACTTGGAGAACTATATCAATCACTATCTTATCTGGAAGATAAACTCCCACTCGATTCAAGCGATTTGTAGCACCCACACAATCTGAGCACATGCTCACCGATTGAGCTATTCTCCTTCATCTTGCAGGCAAAGAATCTTGTTGGAGGTCTCATACCTCTCAACACGGGCACGAGCCTGAGATCCCAATTTCAGCTCTTAGAACATCTCATATGTTCCGTGATGTTCAAAACGTTTTGGAGCCTCAATTCTAAGACGTAATGCATGACGCACTGAACTATCAAGTAGTCATCAGAACATGCCTGTCAGATGTTCACAACATCAACAGACGACGCTCGAGGGGGGTGGTGCACTGAACGGTGCATTAAGGACATAAGCCTTCTGTTCAGCAATGAGGACAATCCTCAGATCATGGACCCAGTCCGCATTATTACTACCATCATCTTTCAACTTTATTTCTCTAGGAACATATAAAAATTCAAGGGAGCTACAGCGCGAGCTAGTAATCTACAACATAATTTGTAAAGACATTTTGACTATGTTCATGATAATGAGTTTAGTTAATCATATTACTTAAAAACTCCCACTCAAATTGACATCCCTCTGGTCATTCAAGTGTCACATGATACAAATTCACCAACCCAAGTCCGATCATCACGTGAGATGAGGTGGTTTCAATGGTGAACATCTTCATGTTGATCATATCTACTATATGACTCATGTTCGACCTTTCGGTCTCTTGTGTTCCGAGGCCATGTCTGTACATGCTAGGCTCGTCAAGTTTAACCCGAGTGTTCCGCACGTGCAACACTGACTTGCACCCGTTGTATGTGAACGTAGAGTCTATCACACCCGATCATCACGTGGTGTCTCGAAACGACGAACTTTCGCAACGGTGCACACTTGGGGAGAACACAATTTTATCTTGAAATTTTAGTGAGGGATCACCTTATAATGCTACCATCGTCCTAAGCAAAATAAGATGCATAAAAGGATTAACATCACATGCAAATCATAAGAACATGATATGGCCATGAACTTGTGCTTTTGATCTCCATCTTCAAAGCACCGGCATGATCTCCATCATCACCGGCATGAAACCATGATCTCCATCATCTTGATCTCCATCAATGTATCGCCATGAGGTTGTCGCGCCAACTGTTGCTTCCACGACTATTGCTAACTCATAGCGATAAAGTAAAGCAAAACGGCGAAAATAAATTAAAGACAACCCTATGGCTCCTGCCGGTTGCCGTACTCATCGACATGCAAGTCGTGATATTCTATACAATACATGATCATCTCATACAACACATATATCTCATCATGTAATTGGCCATATCACATCACAACATACCCTGCAAAAACAAGTTAGACGTCCTCTAATTGTTGTTGCAAGTTTTACATGGCTGCTACGGGTATCTAGCAAGAACAATTCTTACCTACGCAAAAACCACAACGGTGATACGCAAATTGCTATTCAACCTTCTCAAGGACCGCCTTTGTCGAATCCTGTCCAACTAAAGTGGGAGAAACAGACACCCGCCAGCCATCTTTATGCAACGAAGTTACATGTCAGTTGATGGAACCGGTCTCTCATAAGCGTACGAGTAATGTTGGTCCGGGCCGCTTCATCCCACAATACCGCCGAATCAAGAAAAGACCAAGGGAGGAAGCAATCTGAATATCAACGCCCACAAACTCCTTTGTGTTCTACTCGTGATCTCATCTACACATAGACCTAGCTCTGATACCACTGTTGGGGAACGTTGCATGGGAAACAAAAAATTTCCTACGCACACGCAAGATCTATTCATGGTGATGAGCATCTACGAGAGGGAGAGTGGATCTACATACCCTTGTAGATCGCTAAGCGGGAAGCGTTAAGAAACGCGGTTGATGTAGTCAAACGTCTTCGCGATCCAAATCGCCGAGCGTCCCGCGATCTAATCACGATCCGTCCCGATCTAGCGCCGAACGGACGGCACCTCCGCGTTCAGCACACGTACAGCTCAATGATGATCTTCGCCTTCTTGATCCAGCAAGAGGGAGCGGAGAGATAGATGAGTTCTCCGGCAGCGCGGCGGCGACGGTGGTGGAACTATTCCAGCAGGGCTTCGCCTAAGCGCTGCTGAAAACTAGAGGACTTGATCTATTTGGGAGAAAGGGCTGCACCGTGGCTTAGGGTTTTCTAGTCCGGCTGCTCTCTCTCCCCTCCAGTATATATAGGAGTAAGGGGAGGGAGGCCGGCACGCCTAGGGTTCCCCATGCAAATCACACAAATTTCGTGCGCATCGCTGCTGCTCGGGGAAACTCCTCCCGTTCCCCTTCGCCGGGCGATCTCTCCCCCTCTCCCAGTTCATGAGTGATACACCACATACAAAGCGTACTTGGCCTTGGCACCAAGGGAGACATGTCATCCATACATACGGCCGCCGTTTGAATCAATGAAATTACGTGTCACCGACAGCCAAACCGCGCATTGAAACCGCGCTTTTCCCCCTGGCCCCGTCGCGTAGTACTCAGTACGTAGCTGGGGCACACCACACGCACTGTTAGTACGAGTATTTGCGTTGGCACGGAGAGGGACCTCGCGGTGGTTGGTTGCCCCTGCTGCCACTAATACGTACTGCCCCGCTCGCCTACAGTGCACCGCGTACTTACTACTGTCGTGTCATGATGCCGCCGTCTGGTATCGAGTTTTGTCATCGTCTCCGTGTCCTCCCTCCGACCCCCACGCGTGGACCTATGGCCGTCAAGTCGACGCCGGACGTCGGGTTGTCTCTGCGTCGAGATTCATGCAGAAATTAATAAGCAAAAGAAAAAACTCGAAACATATCGGTGCAATTGTGTTTGTAGAGCCGGGAAAGGGTCGATCAGCATGAAGTGTCTTACTGATTTTTCTTCTTCTTTGGGGTGCTAATCGGCTTGGAGCCTGGAGATGTGTGTGACGCGAGTCGTGAGACGAGCACATTGTTATCCTCGGTAGAAACGGATAAGCTGCAATAATCTAGCTCCGGTGACGCGTCCTCTTCGATCGACACATGACCGGTCCGTTGATTAATCGAGATAACACCGATGTCGTAAGACTATTAATTAAGTGACGGCGACCTAAGCAGGGGCCCGGGCACGCGTGGTGGTCGACTTTGTACTGCCGTGGAGCACGCTTAGCGTGACATTTCAATCCGAGCGGGTAATCAATCAAGCAAGGTGGATCGATGATTGATTAACAGCGGTACGGCGCGAGATGATCCATCTTCTTTTCCCCTCCATGGAAAGAATTGAATTAACGGTTTGCTAAAACACATCTAGATGTGAGATAAGTATTGCACATCTAAGTCCTATATCATTGATCTTACATGGAGATTCGTGTGGGTATTTTCTTTTTCTTTTTATTTTCCTTTTTATGCTTGATTTGGTTATTTAGATGTGCAATAACTATGTCACATCTAGACGTGCCTTAGACATACCCATCTTGAATTAAACTCGGTCGACATGTCACCCATCAATCACTGATGCATCCATCAGTTAAGGCTGATAGCTCTCTGCCATTCTATATTTCAATAATTAAATAGTTGATTCGATCTTGCCCGGAGTTCTAGAGGGTTCGCGAAGAAGAAGAAGTTAAGACGAAGCAGAATCAAGAAAAGATCAAATGTACTACTCGAAGGGATAATTTTCTTCTGATTTATGGAGCAGGTCACCCCCTAAATCATGCGTTGAGGGTAGTAATTTTCTTTTGATTTGATGGATAAATTCATGATGATGCAATCGAGACCAACTGCTAGTACATAAACTTGAAAAACTATCCAAATGACAAGTGCCACACGATGTGACACGAAATTACACCGTCCTGACTTTTTTATAACTAAAATTGCCAACGAAAAAATAATACACAAATAAAACTGAAACTTGTCATCTAACCAGAAAGTTGTCATGCTTCACAAATAAGTTGCAATCCTCAAAAAAGAAAAAACTAAATTTACCATAAAAAATGTCAAAGCGGACATACTTCATGCCACATGTGCGACATTTATCAGGTCCAAAAACTATTGACGCGTGTATGGAACGGCCCATGGTTTTAGCTCCCGTTCGTTTTCAGTTCGCAGGTCCACCAGAACGCGGAAGCAAAACATCAACGAGAGTTTTTTTTTTCTGAAAACGAAACATCGATGTATACGTGTACGCGATCGTAGACACGTCTTGATTGATTATACAATAAATGAAAAAACTGGGAGTAAAAAGTCGTGCCGTACACGAGCACTGTAGTACGTCGTTTTCTGTCGCGCGCAGACGTGTGATTTATGCAGCACTTATTATGAGAGCTATCCATTTTCTCATCCATTGTCGATCGGGAAAAAGAAAAACTGATCGATCCCCGGTGGTTGCAAGCTTGCAATCAGTGGTCGTGTCGCGGCCCCACGCGTGTCTCCGTCGGATCATTAAGTGAGATCATACGCTTATCTGATAGACTAACTAATTGGTAGCAGTACGTGTGTATTGAGTGTGTGTGTGTGTGTGTGTGTGACGCAAAAAAATAAAAGAAAATTTGGGTTTGTGTGTGTGTGTGTGGTGCACCGGCCCGGCCGTGGCTAGGGAAAACGAAACGGAGAGCATATTTGGAGATGGGTCCTGGAGAGGAACAGTGGGATCCCGCGTGTGTCCAAAGGAGTGTTTCGTGGGCATCAGGGCATGCCGCATGCATGCCACCCTCTGTTCTCTGTTGGATCTGCGGTGCGCACTGGACTGGACTGTTGCTGGCTGCTCTCCCGGCAACAACAGTTCCCCTCGCGTCGCGTCTGGCGTGGGTGGGTCTCCCTTCCCTTCTCCCCTTGTTCTGTTCCGCGATAAGATTCCGGCGGCACGGCCGGGGTACACGCAGATAGATGGACCACCCACCACGCTAGAGTAGACAGACAGACACATCTCTGGCTGCCTCCTCCTTGGCATCGCTCGCGCGCACGCGGCACGCCCTCCTGCCTCTCTTCTCTGATCCTTCAGATCAGGTCACGTTAAATGCAGGTCAGGTCAGGTAGCTTAACTCGCCTCCGTTCCGTTGTCTACGGGTAACCAGGACATCATCTCGTATTCTCGTGAGAAAAAAAGGTTTCAACTTGATTCTTGAGCTATTGTTTCTACATAAGAACGACAGACCTAGTAGTGCAGGTTAATGTCGCGATTGCTGACGGAATATTTACACTACCTTTAGTGGGCGATGCATCCTAACTCCTAAGCAACAAAGTGAAATGAAAACACGAGCAACCCCGGTGTCAGCACCTGTATACCTGCTGTCAATGTCATAATCCTGAGGTAGGTGTAGCATTTCACACAAAATGCTTCCTCAGAAATCCAATGGTCCACATCGCTCCTTGCTACGTCTCGCGTCTCCACTGTTGGATCGTCTTTACTGTTACGCGGTGAACTCTGTTTACCTTTCACTTTCACTGCAATGGCGGGTGATTAAGCTGCCGATATAAGACGGGTTGTGGCTAGGGATTTGGTCGTTGTTGAATTCCCTTTACCCGAAATGGCAAAAACTTGATACTAATAGCTTTTGTACTAAATTCGGTCTTCGATCTAGCCTTACATTACCCATACTTTTCGATTTCCTCCTAAAATCCCTTTTGATTGAGCGATAGATCGGGTAGGACCTTACAAATTGGTAGTTAGAGCCAGAAATTCATCGCCGTCCTTCGATTTGGTGGTTCTCCTCGTTAGGGAGGTAAAATCCTGGCCAACCCCCCCCCCCCCCCCCCCCCCCCCCTTCACCTCTTGTAGGCGGCGATAACCATCGACTTGCGGCGACATGTGCTGACGGTGATTTGATTTTCCGTGGTGGTGATCGTCTGGGTGCAAATCACAAGTGCGGAGTGGTTTCTTGGGACCATTCCTTAGCGGTAAAATTCCACGTACTTTGTTGATACGTGCACCATCGATAGCGATGATCGTTGGCGATGGCAGGGTATGAGCACGAGGACGGGTTGTCAGTGCTCCCTTGGTAAAGTTCCTTACATGTTTCTCATATCAAGACGATGGAGTGAGTGAACAAAATCTTGGATGAGGCGGATCTCATGAAGTTCTCTCGATGAAGGGTGAATTCGTGGGATTTCAAAAGGAATTTGCAACTGTGCGTACTGATGTCTCAAACGTACTGATGTCTCAAAACTGCAAGAGGATGTTCAGTTTATCAGCACCAAGCAAGGTGAGATACCTCTACTAGTAGATGTATGGGAACATGCTACACACCAATTTTTTAAAGTACACGATCACACTGAAGAACACTATGAAAATGCGTGATACGGTCAACCTCACTGACTCGAACATAGTGAAATATAAGTATAGATTATCTGTGAAGACCGACAATTCCAGCAACTAGGTTGTACCTTCCAATCGCGACAATTTTTCCAGAAGATTGTCGATCTGGAGTTGAAGTAGACAACTCCTCCGAGGTATCCTCACGTATCGAATTAGAGGTTCGGCAACACTTTGGCAAACAACACATAGATTTATCAAAATAACTAGAGGGAGAGACAGCCTAGCGGCGTACCCGTCTAGTTCAACTATGCGGGAGAGAGAGAGAGAGATAGAGAGAGAGAGAGTTGGGCACGTAGGAAATGGGGGAGGGCTCTTGATGTGTCCTAGGGGGTGTTCCCCTACATATCTATAGGTGGCCAGAGGCGACACCCACCGACGGGCAAAGGCGTACGAAACACATCGTTTTTTTCACTTGTCGTGTTAGGATTAGGATGGATTGCGAGTTGTTATGAAATGTCAGAGGGGGTATGCAAAATTTCATGACAGACTAAGAAATTCACTAGTTTCACATGTGTTTTAGTTTCTCTCTGCATTGACATTTAGCTTTCTTGGTAGCTACAAAGATGAAAATGCCGAAAAACATGAAACCACACCATTTTCCACTAGAGGATACAGAAAAACAAGTACCCTCTCCAAGTAGGGCAGCCCTAAAGAGCAAACAACATCCCAAGGCGCACATCTGCTTATCATCGACATGCAACTATTGCTCTCTTGATGATACAACGCATCCTCTACAAGGAACCTTCTGTCTAGCTGTAGTGCATGCCGCGATGGTCATAATTAGGTCCGTTACACCGGTTTTAGCACAACACTGATGAACATATTCCTGTATGCCTACTATTCCGAACATGTTACCCGCGTCTAAGTCCTATATCCCAAGTGCCACTATTTCCTCTTCCTCTTTAAGTCTCGACATGTGAGAGAGTTGTAGGTGAATGGCCTTGGAAGAAGAGCGCGAGACAAATAGATTGGTATATATTGAGTTGAGTGAAGGCAGTGCTGGCCTAATATTTATAGAACAAGATCAGAGATTGGTGTGGTAGACGTGCATTAAATAAATATTTGCAATGGCTAAATTAAGATCATACGATCTTCTGGTAGAACAAAAAATAAAATCTAAACCACGCTTCTATCGGTAAAAAGGTTGAAACGTAAACACGATTGATTTTAGAAATGGGGTTGCTTCCTTTCTCAGTTTGCCCTTCGATTACTGGCTTTCTTCACTCTTTGCCAGTGGTGTAGCTAGTGGGTAGCACGGGTGCGTGGTACACCAAAAAAATTGAGTATTTTATTTATTTATCATGTCATATTCTGTAGATTATGAGTTGTGAAAATGTGTTTTTTCCGCATAACACAAAAAGGCAGATTATAACAGGCCAAAGGACTAGGGGTGTGTTTGATTACCTAGATAACACCCAGTCGGGCTCTGGTGATGCAATTCGGGCTGATTGATTACCTGCACGTGCGGCCTCCATAGCACGGAACTCAAAGCAGCTCGGAGCACGCAACTCAAAGTAGCTCGGAGCCTGGCTTTGGAGGAACGGTCGAATCAACCATTTCCAGCGAGCCATGCCCAAGCGCAGCGCAAGGAGGGCACGCGACTGCATGCGCAGGAGATAACACCTTATTTCCCAAAGCCGCGAGTAAATCCCCTCACCCCTCTCTCACCTCTCATTCTCCTCCCTCACTCCACTATGACTCTCTCAACGACGGCGTCGAGCATCGGTGGCGACAATATCTAGACGACGAGCACCGACTTCATTAGCGCTTCATAACCCATTTGCCATCCAATCGTCAATGGTGGTAAGCCCTTGTCTCCATGATTTAGGGATCAACATCGATTTATAGTTCGATAATTGGATTTATGGATTGGTACGACTAGATTTAGGTTTTGGTTTAGGCTTCAGTTTAGGGTATGGTTTAGGGTTTCATATGTCTCGAATTGGGTGTCGACTAAGGCTTGATAGGCTTGATTTGGGTGTTTAATCCCTGTCATATTAGGGTCTCGATATAGGCATTCCTATGTAGTCATGTTGTTTTTCAATTTTATCTAGTTGTAAATAAATAGAAGTGTGACGGTCATCATTATTAGAGTGTTGCCCCTACCCGTGAGGAATTATCAAAGAAAAAAATAGAAAAAAAGAAAGGCCAAAAGAGGCAAAGAAAAAAAGGAAAGAAAATGAAATGAGAGATGAGAGAGGGGGCAACATTACTATCCTTTTTCCACACTTGTGCTTCAATGTAGCACCATGTTTTTATATAGAGAGTCCTCATGTCTAGTCACTTTCATATACTAGTGGGAATCAATATAGAACTAGCTTCCATATTACATTTACGGGTTCCTCAATTGCCCGGGTTCTTCATGATGCAAGTAGGTTAGATGCACACCCATTTAGTTTCAGTAGAGAGCTTTCATACGCTTATAGCTCTAGTGCATCAAAAGTTGCATGGTGATCCCTACTCCATGATACGTCCATTTTGCATCATGATTTCTTACTGTTATTTATATTATTTTTAGTCATTATTCCACTTTATGATACAATTCTAATGCCTTTTCTCTCTTAATTTGCAAGATTTATATGGAGTGGGAGATTACTGGCAGCTGGAATTCTGGACCTGAAAAAGACACAGTGGAGATACCTATTTTATAGAACTCCAAATGACGTGAAACTTCATGGAGATTTTGTATTGAATATAAAAAAATACTGGAGCAAAGAAATACCATAGGGGCCCCACCACCTACCCACAAGGCAATAGGGCGCCGCCACCCCCTGGGCACACGTTGATGCCTTCTGGGTCCCACAGGCGGCCTCTGGTGCCCATCTTCTGCTATATGAAGGGTTTTGACCTGGAAAAAACCAGAGAGGGACTTTCGGGACGAAGCGTCGCCGTCTCGAGGCGGAACCTGAACATGAGCACTTTTGCTCTCCGGCGGATCGATTCCGCCGGGGAAACTTCCCGCCGGGAGGGGGAAATCGAAGCCATCGTCATCACCAACACTTCCTCCATCGTGGGAGGATCAATATTCATCAAAATCTTCACCAGCACCATCTCATCTCAAACCTTAGTTTCTCTCTTGTGTTCAATCTTTGTCTCCAAACCTCAGATTGGTACATGTGAGTTGCTAGTAGTATTGATTACATCTTGTAGTTGATGGTAGTTGGTTTATGTGGTGGAAGAATATATGTTCAGATCCTTAAGCATATCCAATACCCCTCTGATCTTGAACATGAACATTATTTGTGAGTAGTTACTTTTGTTCTCGAGGACATGGGAGAAGTCTTGTTATAAGTAGATGATATGTATGTTGTTGCTTCCTTTAGTGGTGTCATGTGAACGTCGACTACATGACACTTCACCATACTTGGGCCTAAGAGAAGGCATTGTGGAGTCACAAGTAGGTGATGGGTTGCGAGAGTGACACAAGTTCAAACCCTAGTTTATGTGTTGTTTCGTAAGGGGATGTTTTGGATCTATATGTTTCATGCTATGATTAGATTTATCTTAATTCTTCTTTCGTAGTTGCGGATGCTTGCGAGAGGGGAAAATCATAAGTGGGTTGTTTGTTCAAGTAAGAACAACACCCTAGCACCGGTCCACCAACATATCGAATTATCAAAGTAACGAACGTGAATCAACTAAACATGATGAACATGGCTAGACGACAATTCCCATGTGTCCTCGAGAGCGCTTTACTTTATATAAGAGAACTTTCAGGCTTGTTCTTTGCTACAAAAAGGATTGGGGCACCTTGATGCACCCTTGCTACTATTGTTACTTGCTACTTGTTACAAATTATATTGCTACAAAACTATCTACCACTCTTACTTACAACACTTGCAGAGAATACCTTGCTGGAAACCACTTGTCATTTTCTTCTGCTCCTCGTTGGGTTCAACACTCTTACTTATTGAAAGGACTACGACTGATCCCTATACTTGTGGGTCATCACTCCTCGCATTGATATCAATTGAAAGGCATCTCAATGGCCTAACGATCCGCTGAGTTGATGCGAGACTATCGTTATTTTTGTCTTCTCCTATCAATCCCTACCACCATTCTATTCTACCTAAAGTGCTAAAAGTCCATGGTTTACGCTCAGGTATTGAGTTAAGTTGAAAAAGCTAGAGCGTGTGAAAAAGTACGAGTCAAGTACTTGGTTAGGCACCGGGGGATCATGATTTATACTTAACATTAGGAAAACAGAGATATGCCCATTGCTTACATGATTGAATGAATGGAGAATAACGTTTTTAGTGCTATTATTCTGAAAGGCAATGATTATTTGCTAATATTCTTCTTTATTATCATTTCAATATTTATTAAGTCATCGTTTCTCAACATTTATACCCAAAAGATTACATGATACACATGCTAGGTAGCATTGAACATCAAAAATTCTATTTTTATCATTTACCTACTCGAGGATGAACAAGAATTATGCTTGGGGATGCTCATACGTCTACAAGGTATTTATAATTTTTGATGGTTTTATGCTACTATTTTATCAATCTTGTATGCTTTATATGTCATTTAATATCATTTTTGGGAACTAGCTTATTAACTCGGTGCCGAGTGTCAGTTCTTGTTTTCTGCGTGTTTTTGGTTCTACAGAAAATCAGTACCAAACAGAGTCCAAACGTGATGAAACTTTTTGATAAATTTTGTGGACCAAAACAAGACCTGGGAGCTTCGGAGGGAGACCAGACGCCGCACGGAGGAGCGACAAGGATAGGGGGCGGGCCCTGCAACCTTGTGGCTCCCCCGTGGGGTCCCTGCACCGCCTCTTCGTCTTATAAATCCCCAATATTACAAAAACCCTAGGAGAGCATCCGAAACACTTTTTCCATCGCTGAAAGTCTCTGTTCCGCCGTGATCCCATCTTGAGGCCTTTTCTGGTACTCTGTCGGATGGGGAATCCAACACGTTGGCCATCTTCATCAACCTTGCTGCCATCCACATGATGTGTGAGTAGTTCCTACAGGACCTACGGGTCCATAGTTGTACCTAGATCTCTCTCTCTCTCTCTTGTTTGATCTTCAATACAATGATCTCTTCAGAGACCTATTCGATGTATTTTTTGCGGTGTGTTTGTTGATAAATTTTCTGGACCAAAACAAGACATGGGAGCTTCAGAGGGAGACCAGACGCCGCACGGAGGAGCGACAAGGATTGGGGGCGGGCCCTGCAACCTTGTGGCTCCTCCGTGGGGCCCCTGCACCGCCTCTTCGTCTTATAAATCCCCAATATTACAAAAACCCTAGGGGAGCCTCCGAAACACTTTTTTCGTCGCTGCAAGTCTCTGTTCCGCCGCGATCCCATCTTGAGGCCTTTTCTGGTACTCTGTCGGATGGGGAATCCAACACGTTGGCCATCTTCATCAACCTTGCTGCCATCCACATGATGTGTGAGTAGTTCCTACAGGACCTACGGGTCCATAGTTGTACCTAGATCTCTCTGTCACTCTCTCTCTCTCTCTCTCTCTCTCTCTCTTGTTTGATCTTCAATACAATGATCTCTTCAGAGACCTATTCTATGTATTTTTTGCGGTGTGTTTGTTGAGATCCGATGAATTGCGAGCTTATGTTCAGATTATTCATTGAAAGTACTTGATCCAATCTGAGATTTATTATGTGCAATTTCATATAGCTATGTATCATTCTGATCTATAAGTTTGCTTTGTCCAAGTAGATGAGTAGATCATCATAGGGAGTGGTGCATAGTGATAGTAGTAGGTTCAATCTTGCGGTGTCCTCACCTCGTGATAGAAGGGGTAGCGAGACACTTATTTGTATTGTTGCTACTAAGGATAAAACGACAGGGTCTGAACATTTTGCATGTCTTACTTTGTCTATATTATGCCATCATGCTTAAAGCATTACTCTGTTTGTCATGAACTTAATACCATAGATGCATGCTGGATAGCGGTCGATTGGTGGAATAATAGTAGTAAATGCAGAATCGTTTCGGTCTACTCGTCACGGACGTAATGCCTATGTATAGATCATGCCATGAATGATCGCATAATTATTTGTTTTTCTATCAATTGCCCAACAGTAATTTGTGCACCCACCGCTACTATGCTCATGCGAGAGATGTCTCTAGTAAACGCTATGACCCCCGGGTCCATCTTTATACTAAATATATCAAAAACCTACAAAAATATTTACTGTTATTTATTAACTTTTTATTAGTATTTATTTATCCTACTCTATCAAGATTTAATCCTTGCAATTAACGAGTACAAGGGGCTTGGCAACCCTCTTGCACGCTGATACGTCTCCGTCTCCGTCTCTTGTCATGCAAGTTCTTTTTTTCATAAGCACGCATGACTATTTACGGAATACATGCCTACATTACATTTATGAACTGGAGCTAGTTCTGTGTCGCCCTAGGTTATGACTGTTATATGGTGAATGCCATCCAACGAGTTCACCGATCTAGTGCCTACGAGTTTTCCACATATTTTCCTTGCTAAGTTACTATTGCTACTGCTACTATTACACTTGCTACAAAACTATTGCTATCACTGCTACTGTTACCGTTACTGCCACTCCTACTATCCAAAATTATCATACTACTGTGCTATTGATCACTCTGCTGGAGATATTTAATCTCCAGGTGTGGTTGCATTGACAACTCAGCTGCTAATACTCTCAAATATTCTTTGTCGCCCCTTGTGTCGAATTTATAAATTTGGGTTGAATACTCTACCCTCGAAAACTGTTGCGATCCCCTATACTTGTGGGTTATGAAGACCTTTTTCTGGCGCCATTGCCGGGGAGCATAGCTATATTTTTTGAGTCACTTGGGATTTATATCAATTGATCACTATGAAGAATCTGAAGGATCCAAAGACCAAGATTTTTCCCTCTAAGACGAGGGGAGGTAAGGAACTGCCATCTAGCTCTGCACTTGATTCACCTTTAGTTATGAGTAAGCTTGCAACACCACCACATGCTAGTAATCCTGATATGTCGCAGGTTATTGATGATGCTACTTCTGCTATGAATGATGCTTATGATGATGCTAGTACCACGCTTGATTATAATGTGCCACTAGGTGAATTTCTTGATGAACAAATTGCTAGAGCTAAAGAGAATGAAATTATTGAAACTGATGAGATTGTTGAAACTCATCAAGCTCTTGAAACTGATGATTATGAAACACCTATTAGACCTGGCTCTCCTAGATTTGAAATGCCTAAGATACCTGAAGGTTATGTTATGGATGAGGAGGTAACTAGGGAAATTCTTTCTTGTAAGGATAGAAACGATCTTAAGAAATTGCTACGCAAGTATAAGGAAAAGACTTTGAATGCTAGAATGAAATGTGATCCTAAGTTTTCTACTTCACCTATCTTTGTTATCGATAAGGATTATGAATTCTCTGTCAACCCAGAGTTAATTACTTTGGTTGAATCTGATCCTTTCCATGGCTATGAAACTGAAACTGTAGTGGCACATCTTACTAAGCTGAATGATATAGCCACCCTCTTTGCTCATGATGAGAAGATTCGCTACTACTATATTCTCAAATTATTTCCATTCTCATTAAAGGGTGATGCTAAGACATGGTACAATACTCTTGCTCCTGGTTGTGTGCGTAGTCCCCAGGATATGATTTACTACTTCTCTGAAAAATATTTTCCTGCTCATAAGAAACAAGCTGCCTTATAGGAAATATTTAACTTTGTGCAAATTGAAGAAGAGAGTCTCCCACAAGCTTGGGGGAGGCTTCTCAAATTGCTTAATTCTTTGCCTAATCATCCTCTCAAGAAAAATGAAATACTTGATATCTTCTATAATGGACTAACTGATGCTTCTAGGGACTTCCTAGATAGTTGTGCTGGTTGTGTTTTCACGAAACGAACTATTGAACAAGTTGTGGAATTATTGAATAACATATTGAAGAATTATGATGATTGGACTCTTCCTGAACCACCACTTAAACCCACTCCGAAGAAGAGGGGTATCTTATTTCTCAGTCCTGAAGATATGCAAGAGGCAAAGAAATCTATGAAGGAAAAGGGTATTAAAGCTGAGGATGTTAAGAATTTACCACCTATTGAAGAAATACATGGCCCAAAAATGACCCAAAAATAAAAGTTCTCAGAATGTCCTGAAAATTTGATACGATTTTTTTCTGAATATTTCTGAATTTCTGGTGCAAATAACATCAGAGGGGGGTGCACTTGGTGCCCACAAGACACCAGGGTGCGCCAGCAACCCCAAGCGCGCACTGGTGGGTTGTGGTCCCCACGTGCCCCCCCCTCACTTATTCCCTTAGCCCATGTCATCCCTTACCTCCAGAAAAAAATCACCATAGCTTTCATTCGCGTGTTCTTGCTCTCAAACCCGCGGATTTTGATCTCTTTGCTCAAAGCTCCGTTTCCGAAACTGTTTGGAGGGATTGCTACTTGGTATGTGACTCCTCCATTGCTCCAATTAGTTTTTGATTTAGTGGGTTATTTTTAGAGTAATTAGCTACTCTTGGTGCTGCTGTAGATGAGCTTGCATGTTGAATTCTTAGAGTTTTAAGTAGTTTGAATGCTTAATATGGCCCTATGCTTCCCTAGGAGTAGTTGCTATCAATCTTACGGAGTTTTGTTGACAAAAATTTTGTGGACTAAAATTTTCAGAATTTTTATTATAGGAATAAGATGGATTTCTTTAGGAAGTTTTCCTCCAAGAAAAATGCCAAAGGAGTGATTGGGGAATCATCGGACAATGACCTCCAGACTTCGAGAACAGTGGAGGTGCGGCCGTGCGAATGGCCGCATGATGCCTTCAAGGAGGAGGCCGGGTTCCATCAAGAGTTCGCTCAGTTTGTTGCAAATGCTAGGCTGACCGAGTTCCTCGTAGCTAAGTGTGAGCAACACCACATTCTTACAAATTCCTTTGTGCAAAGTTTTCATTTTCTGAGAAAGAATAATCCTCCCGAGGTGCAGTTTAAGCTGTACGCTGAAACTCACAAAATACCGCTCACTGACTTTTGCGACATATGCTTGATCCCTTCCGATGGGGAATTAAGAGAACCTAGACCAGCGGAGTTCCAGGATTTTCTCCTCACTTTAACAGTGGGTGAAGATAGAGGCGTGTCAAACGCTACTGCTATCAGTTTGCAGTTTCCTTTTGTGCATTACTTTGCTTTGTTCATCGCAAAGTGTTTAACCGCTAGGGAGAAGGTTGGTGCGCTCAGTGCCCCTGACTTCGCTATTTTACGCCGTGCACTATACAATGATCACACCTTTAGTATGGGGGCTATTATTGCACGCCGCTTACACCTCAACAGGACTAAGGGAAAGATACATGGTGGTATTTATGCTACTCGCTTCGCGAGAGACTTTAATGTTCAGATTCGCCCACATGATTATCTCTTGTCCCAAGTTTATCTAGATCACAAGGCGTTGCAGGATCACAAATTTATTGAGGCAACTGATTCTTTCCGTGACATTCGTTACAACCTAGTATTCAACGTAGAAACCCATGATGTTATTCCGTTGCCTGCACCTGCTCTGTTTGATTCTATTGCCAGGAACGGATACACGATCATGCCAGATGACATTACAGCCTACCGGAACAACCTAGTGGCTGCTGAGGAGGAGCCCCAGGGGTGGGACGCTCAGGTGCCGCCTCCACCTCACTTTGACTTAGGACCGGATGGTTACTACGGATGGTGATTACCAAGCTAGGCCAAAAGCCTAAGCTTGGGGGAGTACGTATTTCCACCGACATTACATTCATGTTCACACATTTCATTCCAGTTGTCGGTGTTCATACTTTTTCATTGTAATATCCATGCTAGATTTATTTTCTCGCTTTCTTCTTGTGTGTTTGAAAAACTTTGAGAAAATCTAAAAATATTTCCTACTTCTTTTCGGTTTTTCTTTCTAGCTTAATTTAATTGCAGTATCAAAAGAAAACCCAAAAAGATTTCTCGTTTCTTCTTTTACTTGTTGGGAGTTTTCCCGTGTAAATAGTTTTTCTCGTTTTTGTTTTTCCTTGCTAATTTGCCTTCTTTAATAAAAACCAAAAACTCCAAAAATATTTCAGTGTGTTTCTCTGAAATTCTTTTTCTTTCATTTGAGTCATACCAAGGAGAAGACCACGATGAAAATGCTGAGTGACTCCCATATGCACTAATGTTAATCTAACAAAGAGCCCATGTTACCTTGTCTTCTCCTCGTGAATAAAATGTTTGCAGATTCCATCTTAGTCCACGACATTCTTGCACTATTATTTTCTTATCATTCGGTCATGCAAGTGAAAGGCAATAATGACGATATTTGATGAAGTGGTTGTGGCAGAGAAAAGCGGGTATGAACTCAACTTGTTTTTGTTTTTGTAAATATGTTTAGCCTAGTATCGTTGATTCAGCATATTATGATCAAACATGTTTGCAATGACAATTAGAGATTATAGTTGTCCATGCCATGCTTAAGTAACTAGGAGTGGATGATGATTTATCTTGGATGTCAACATGCATTAAAATGATTGTGATGTAGTATGATGATATGGTATCCTCCTCTGAATGTTTCAAGTGGCTTGACTTGGCACATGTTCACGCATGTGGTTGAATCAAAACCAACATAGCCTTCATGATATTTATGTTCATGGTATCCACATCCTACTCATGCTAGTAGTCAATGTTTATTATATGTAATGCATGTTCACGACCGTTTTCGCTCTCTAGCTAGCCGCTTCTCAATCTATCTGCTAGCCTTCGCCTGTACTAAGCGGGATTACTGCTTGTACATCAAAATCCTTAAACCAAAGTTATTCTAGATGAGTCCACTATATCTACCTGTTGGAAATATGCCCTAGAGGCAATAATAAAATGGTTATTATTATATTTCCTTGTTCATGATAATTGTCTATTGTTCATGCTATAATTGTATTAACCGGAAACCGTAATACATGTGTGAATACATAGACCACACCATGTCCCTAGTGAGCCTCTAGTTCACTAGCTCGTTGATCAATAGATGGTCATGGTTTCCTGACCATGGACATTGGATGTCGTTGATAACGGGATCACATCATTAGGAGAATGATGTGATGGACAAGACCCAATCCTAAGCATAGCACAAGATCGTGTAGTTCGTCTGCTAGAGCTTTTCTAATGTCAAGTATCATTTCCTTAGACCATGAGATTGTGCAACTCCCGGATACCGTAGGAATGCTTTGGGTGTATCAAACGTCACAACGTAACTGGGTGACTATAAAGGTGCACTACAGGTATCTCCGAAAGTGTCTGTTGGGTTGGCACGAATCGAGACTGGGATTTGTCACTCCGTGTGACGGAGAGGTATCTCTGGGCCCACTCGGTAATACATCATCATAATGAGCTCAATGTGACTAAGGAGTTAGTCACGGGATCATGTGTTACGGAATGAGTAAAGAGACTTGCCGGTAACGAGATTGAACAACGTATAGGGATACCGACGATCGAATCTCGGGCAAGTAACATACCGATGGACAAAGGGAATTGTATACGGGATTAATTGAATCCCCGACATCGTGGTTCATCCGATGAGATCATCGTGGAACATGTGGGAGCCAATATGGGTATCCAGATCCCGCTATTGGTTATTGGCCGGAGAGGTGTCTCGGTCATGTCTGCATGGTTCCCGAACCCGTAGGGTCTACACACTTAAGGTTCGGTGACGCTAGAGTTGTAATGGGAATTGTATGTGGTTACCGAAAGTTGTTCGGAGTCCTGGATGAGATCCCGGACGTCACGAGGAGTTTCGGAATGGTCCGGAGGTAAAGATCTATATATGGGAAGTCCTATTTTGGCCACCGGAAAATGTTTGGGATTTTTCGGTATTGTACCGGGAAGGTTCTAGAAGGTTCCGGAGTGGGGCCCGCCTGCATGGGGGGACCCACATGAACGTGGGTAGTGGGGGCAAGGCCCCACACCCCTGGTCAAGGCGCACCAAGATCCCCCCTTAGAAGGAATAAGATCATATCCCGAAGGGATACGATCAAGATCCCTAAAAAGGGGGGATAACAATCGGTGGGGAAGGGAAAGGATGGGATTTCTTTCCTCCCACCTTTGCCAACGCCCCAATGGACTTGGAGGGCAAGAAACCAGCCCCTCCACCCCTATATATAGTGGGGAGGCTCATGGGAGCTGCACCCCTTTTGCCCCTGGCGCAGCCCTCCCTCCTCCTACACCTCCTCCTCCTCCGTAGTGTTTAGCGAAGCTCTGCCGGAGAACCACGAGCTCCACCGCCACCACGCCGTCGTGCTGCCGGAGCTCTCCCTCAACTTCTCCTCCCCCCTTGCTGGATCAAGAAGGAGGAGACGTCCCCGGGCTGTACGTGTGTTGAACGCGGAGGCGCCGTCCGTTCGGCGCTTGGATCGGATCTTCCGCGATTTGAATCGCCGCGAGTACGACTCCATCAACCGCGTTCTTTGCAACGCTTCCGCTTAGCGATCTTCAAGGGTATGAAGATGCACTCCCTCTCTCTCGTTGCTAGCATCTCCTAGATTGATCTTGGTGACACGTAGGAAAATTTTGAATTATTACTACGTTCCCCAACAGTGGCTTCATGAGCTAGGTCTATGCGTAGATTCTATGCACAAGTAGAACACAAGTAGTTGTGGGCGATGATTTGGTCAATTTGCTTGCCGTTACTAGTCCTATCTTGATTCGACGGCATTGTGGGATAAAACGGCCCGGACCGACTTTACACGTACGCTTACGTGAGACTGGTTCCACCGCCTGACATGCACTTGTTGCATAAGGTGGCTAGCGGCTGTCTGTCTCTCCCACTTTAGTCGGATCGGATTCGATGAAGAGGGTCCTTATGAAGGGTAAATAGCAATTGGCATATCACCGTTGTGGCTTTTGCGTAGGTAAGAAACGTTCTTGCTAGAAACCCATAGCAGCCACGTAAAACTTGCAACAACAATTAGAGGACGTCTAACTTGTTTTTGCAGGGTATGCTATGTGATGTGATATGGCCAAAAGGATGTGATGAAATATATGTGATGTATGAGATTGATCATGTTCTTGTAATAGGAATCACGACTTGCATGTCGATGAGTATGACAACCGGCAGGAGCCATAGGAGTTGTCTTAATTTATTGTATGACTTGCGTGTCAATCAAAAACGCCATGTAATTACTTTACTTTATTGCTAACCGTTAGCCATAGTAGTAGAAGTAATAGTTGGCGAGACAACTTCATGAAGACACGATGATGGAGATCACGATGATGGAGATCATGGTGTCGTGCCGGTGACGATGGTGATCATGCCGCGCCCCGAAGATGGAGATCAAAGGCGCAAGATGATATTGGCCATATCATGTCACTTTATGATTTGCATGTGATGTTTATCATGTTTTTTCATCTTATTTGCTTAGAACGACGGTAGCATAAATAAGATGATCCCTCACTAAAATTTCAAGAAATGTGTTCCCCCTAAGTGTGCACCGTTGCGAAGGATCGTTGTTTCGAAGCACCACGTGATGATCGGGTGTGATAGATTCTAACGTTCACATATAACAGGTGTAAGCCAGATTTACACACGCGAAACACTTAGGTTGACTTGACGAGCCTAGCATGTACAGACATGGCCTCGGAGCACGAGAGACCGAAAGGTCAAACATGAGTTGTATAATAGATGCGATCAACATGGAGATGTTCACCATTGATGACTAGTCCGTCTCACGTGATGATCGGACACGGCCTAGTCGATATGGATCATGTATCACTTAGATGACTAGAGGGATGTCTATCTGAGTGGGAGTTCATTAAATAATTTGATTAGATGAACTTAATTATCATGAACTTAGTCTAAAATTGTCTTTACAATCTATCTTGTAGATCCAATGGCCCACGCTAATGTTGCCCTCAACTTCAACGCGTTCCTAGAGAAAACCAAGCTGAAAGACGATGGAAGCAACTATACGGACTGGGTCCGTAACTTGAGGATCATCCTCATAGCTTCCAAGAAAGCATATGTGCTTGATGCACCGCTAGGTGACGCACCCATTTTCCCAGCAACTCAAGATGTTATGAACGCCTGGCAGTCGCGTAGTGATGATTACTCCCTGGTTCAGTGCGGCATGCTTTACAGCTTAGAACCGGGGCTCCAAAAGCGTTTTGAGCAACACGGAGCATATGAGATGTTCCAAGAGCTGAGAATGGTTTTCCAAGCTCATGCCCGGGTCGAGAGATATGAAATCTCCGACAAGTTCTTCAGTTGTAAGACGGAGGAAAATAGTTCTGTCAGCGAGCACATACTCAAAATGTCTGGGTTACACAACCGCTTGTCTCAGCTGGGAGTTAATCTTCCGGATGACTCGGTTATTGACAGAATCCTCCAGTCGCTTCCACCTAGCTACAAGAGCTTTGTGATGAACTTCAATATGCAAGGGATGGAGAAGTCCATTCCTGACTTATATTCGATGCTGAAATCAGCGGAGGTGGAGATCAAAAAGGAACATCAAGTGTTGATGATGAATAAGACCACCAGTTTCAAGAAAGGCAAGGGTAAGAAGAACTTCAAGAAGGACGGCAAAGCAGTTGCCGCGCCCGGTAAATCAGTTGCCGGGAAGAAGCCCAAGAATGGACCCAAGCCTGAGACTGAGTGCTTTTATTGCAAGGGAACCGGTCACTGGAAGCGGAACTGCCCCAAGTACTTAGCGGATAAGAAGGCCGGCAACGTCAAAGGTATACATGATATACATGTTATTGATGTGTACCTTACCAGGGCTCGTAGTAGCTCCTGGGTATTTGATACCGGTGCGGTTGCTCACATTTGTAACTCAAAACAAGAGCTGCGGAATAAGCGGAGACTGGCGAAGGACAAGGTGACGATGCACGTCGGGAATGGTTCCAAGGTCGATGTGATCGCCGTCGGCCTGCTACCTCTGCATCTACCTTCGGGATTAGTTTTAAATCTCAATAATTGTTATTTAGTACCAGCTTTGAGCATGAACATTGTATCTGGATCTCGTTTGATGCGAGATCGCTACTCATTTAAATCCGAGAATAATGGTTGTTCTATTTATATGAGAGATATGTTTTATGGTCATGCCCCGCTGGTCAATGGTTTATTTTTATTGAATCTCGAACGTGATGTTACACATATTCATAGTGTGAATACCAAACGATGTAAGGTTGATAATGATAGTCCCACATACTTGTGGCACTGCCGCCTTGGTCATATTGGTGTCAAACGCATGAAGAAACTCCATGCAGATGGACTTTTGGAGTCTCTTGATTATGAATCATTTGACACGTGCGAACCATGCCTCATGGGCAAGATGACTAAGACTCCGTTCTCCAAAACAATGGTGCGAGCAACCAACTTGTTGGAAATAATACATACCGATGTATGCGGTCCAATGAGCGTTGAGGCTCGTGGTGGCTATTGTTATGTTCTCACCCTCACTGATGACTTAAGAAGATATGGGTATGTCTACTTAATGAAACACAAGTCTGAGACCTTTGAAAAGTTCAAGGAATTTCAGAGTGAGGTAGAGAATCAACGTGACAAGAAAATAAAGTTCTTACGATCTGATCGTGGAGGAGAATATTTGAGTCACAAGTTTGGCACGCACTTAAGGAAATGTTGAATTGTTTCACAACTCACGCCGCCTGGCACACCTCAGCGTAATGGTGTGTCTGAACGTCGTAATCGCACTCTATTGGATATGGTGCGATCTATGATGTCTCTTACTGATTTACCACTATCATTTTGGGGATATGCATTAGAGACTGCCGCATTCACTTTAAATAGGGCACCGTCTAAGTCCGTTGAGACGACACCGTATGAATTATGGTTTGGGAAGAAACCTAAGCTGTCGTTTCTGAAAGTTTGGGGATGCGATGCTTATGTCAAGAAACTTCAACCTGAAAAGCTCGAACCCAAATCGGAAAAGTGCGTCTTCATAGGATACCCTAAGGAAACTATTGGGTATAACTTCTACCTCAGATCCGAAGGCAAGATCTTTGTTGCCAAGAATGGATCCTTTCTACAGAAAGAGTTTCTCTCGAAAGAAGTAAGTGGGAGGAAAGTAGAACTTGATGAGGTAATTGTACCCCCTCTCGAACCGGAGAGTAGCACAGCGCAGGAAAATGTTTCTGTGGTGCCTGCACCGACTAGAGAGGAAGTTAATGATGATGATCATGAAACTTCGGATCAAGTTACTACTGAACTTCGTAGGTCCACGAGGACACGTTCCGCACCAGAGTGGTACGGCAACCCTGTCCTGGAAATCATGTTGTTAGACAACGGTGAACCTTCGAACTATGAAGAAGCCATGGCGGGCCCGGATTCCAACAAATGGCTTGAAGCCATGAAATCCGAGATAGGATCCATGTGTGAGAACAAAGTATGGACTTTGGTGGACTTGCCCGATGATCGGCAAGCCATAGAAAATAAATGGATCTTTAAGAAGAAGACTGACGCGGATGGTAATGTGACCGTCTATAAGGCTCGGCTTGTCGCTAAGGGTTATCGACAAGTTCAAGGAGTTGACTACGATGAGACTTTCTCACCCGTAGCGATGCTGAAGTCCGTCCGAATCATGTTAGCAGTTGCCGCATTTTATGATTATGAGATCTGGCAAATGGACATCAAAACGGCATTTCTTAACGGTTTCCTTAAGGAAGAATTGTATATGATGCAGCCGGAAGGTTTTGTCGATCCTAAGAATGCTGACAAGATATGCAAGCTCCAGCGCTCCATCTATGGGCTGGTGCAAGCATCTCGGAGTTGGAACATTCGCTTTGATGAGGTGATCAAAGTGTTTGGGTTTATACAGACTTATGGAGAAGCCTGTATTTACAAGAAAGTGAGTGGGAGCTCTGTAGCATTTCTCATTTTATATGTGGATGACATATTGTTGATGGGAAATGATATAGAACTTTTGGAAAGCATAAAGGCCTACTTGAATAAGTGTTTTTCAATGAAGGACCTTGGAGAAGCTGCTTACATATTAGGCATCAAGATCTATAGAGATAGATCGAGACGCCTCATTGGTCTTTCACAAAGCACATACCTTGACAAGATATTGAAGAAGTTCAATATGGATCAGTCCAAGAAGGGGTTCTTGCCTGTATTGCAAGGTGTGAGATTGAGCACAGCTCAATGCCCGACCTCGGCAGAAGATAGAGAAAAGATGAGTGTCATCCCCTATGCCTCAGTCATAGGCTCTATTATGTATGCAATGTTGTGTACCAGACCTGATGTGAACCTTGCCATAAGTTTGGTAGGGAGGTACCAAAGTGATCCCGGAATGGAACACTGGACAGCGGTCAAGAA
Source organism: Elymus sibiricus (assembly GCA_039707655.1). Lineage (NCBI taxonomy): Eukaryota > Viridiplantae > Streptophyta > Magnoliopsida > Poales > Poaceae > Elymus > Elymus sibiricus. The sequence goes on from CM077671.1 coordinate 444,340,254, forward strand.
TATCCTTAAGTACCTGAAAAGGACTAAGGATATGTTTCTCGTTTATGGAGGTGCCGAAGAGCTCGTCGTAAAGGGTTACGACGATGCTAGCTTCGACACAGATCCGGATAACTCCAAGTCACAAACCGGATACGTGTATATTTTGAATGGTAGGGCAGTCAGCTGGTGCAGTTGCAAGCAAAGCGTCGTGGCGGCATCTACATGTGAAGCGGAGTACATAGCTGCTTTGGAAGTAGCGCAGGAAGGAGTCTGGATGAAGGAGTTCATCACCGACCTAGGAGTGATTACCAATGCGTCGGGCCCGATGACTCTCTTCTGTGACAACACTGGAGCTATTGCCATTGCCAAGGAGCCCAGGTTTCACAAGAAGACCAAGCACATCAAGCGCCGCTTCAACTCCATTCGTGGTTACATTCAGGATGGAGATATAGATATTTGTAAAGTACATACGGATCTGAATGTCGCAGATCCGTTGACTAAACCTCTTCCACGAGCGAAACATGATCAGCACCAGAACTCTATGGGTGTTCGATTCATCACAATGTAACTAGATTATTGACTCTAGTGCAAGTGGGAGACTGTTGGAAATATGCCCTAGAGGCAATAATAAAATGGTTATTATTATATTTCCTTGTTCATGATAATTGTCTATTGTTCATGCTATAATTGTATTAACCGGAAACCGTAATACATGTGTGAATACATAGACCACACCATGTCCCTAGTGAGCCTCTAGTTCACTAGCTCGTTGATCAATAGATGGTCATGGTTTCCTGACCATGGACATTGGATGTCGTTGATAACGGGATCACATCATTAGGAGAATGATGTGATGGACAAGACCCAATCCTAAGCATAGCACAAGATCGTGTAGTTCGTCTGCTAGAGCTTTTCTAATGTCAAGTATCATTTCCTTAGACCATGAGATTGTGCAACTCCCGGATACCGTAGGAATGCTTTGGGTGTATCAACCGTCACAACGTAACTGGGTGACTATAAAGGTGCACTACAGGTATCTCCGAAAGTGTCTGTTGGGTTGGCACGAATCGAGACTGGGATTTGTCACTCCGTGTGACGGAGAGGTATCTCTGGGCCCACTCGGTAATACATCATCATAATGAGCTCAATGTGACTAAGGAGTTAGTCACGGGATCATGTGTTACGGAACGAGTAAAGAGACTTGCCGGTAACGAGATTGAACAACGTATAGGGATACCGACGATCGAATCTCGGGCAAGTAACATACCGATGGACAAAGGGAATTGTATACGGGATTAATTGAATCCCTGACATCGTGGTTCATCCGATGAGATCATCGTGGAACATGTGGGAGCCAATATGGGTATCCAGATCCCGCTATTGGTTATTGGCCGGAGAGGTGTCTCGGTCATGTCTGCATGGTTCCCGAACCCGTAGGGTCTACACACTTAAGGTTCGGTGACGCTAGAGTTGTAATGAGAATTGTATGTGGTTACCGAAAGTTGTTCGGAGTCCCAGATGAGATCCCGGACATCATGAGGAGTTCCGGAATGGTCCGGAGGTAAAGATCTATATATGGGAAGTCCTATTTTGGCCACCGGAAAATGTTTGGGATTTTTCGGTATTGTACCGGGAAGGTTCTAGAAGGTTGCGGAGTGGGGCCCACCTGCATGGGGGGACCCACATGAACGTGGGTAGTGGGGGCAAGGCCCCACACCCCTGGTCAAGGCGCACCAAGATCCCCCCTTAGAAGGAATAAGATCATATCCCGAAGGGAGAAGATCAAGATCCCTAAAAAGGGAGGATAACAATCGGTGGGGAAGGGAAAGGATGGGATTTCTTTCCTCCCACCTTTGCCAACGCCCCAATGGACTTGGAGGGCAAGAAACCAGCCCCCTCCACCCCTATATATAGTGGGGAGGCGCATGGGAGCTGCACCCCTTGCCCCTGGCGCAGCCCTCCCTCCTCCTACACCTCCTCCTCCGTAGTGCTTAGCGAAGCTCTGCCCTGAGAACCACGAGCTCCACCGCCACCACGCCGTCGTGCTGCCGGAGCTCTCCCTCAACTTCTCCTCCCCCCTTGCTGGATCAAGAAGGAGGAGACGTCCCCGGGCTGTACGTGTGTTGAACGCGGAGGCGCCGTCCGTTCGGCGCTTGGATCGGATCTTCCACGATTTGAATCGCCGCGAGTACGACTCCATCAACCGCGTTCTTTGCAATGCTTCCGCTTAGCGATCTTCAAGGGTATGAAGATGCACTCCCTCTCTCTCGTTGCTAGCATCTCCTAGATTGATCTTGGTGACACGTAGGAAAATTTTGAATTATTACTACGTTCCCCAACACTACCTATATGCGGTATTACCCTGCCGTTCCAAGTAAATTTGCACGTGCCACCTCTAAAAATTCAAATGAACATCTGTTTTGTGTGCCTGGACCGCTCATGGAGGGACAGGGAGCAGTCAGTATCTTCCATGTTAAGTGAATTATTCTCATGATGAGTGTTTATTCACTCGTCCTTACACGAGAGGGGCGGTAATAGGGATTCCCAGTCCCGAAATAAAAAATTACAAATAATTAAACAAAACTCCCCCAGGAATGTTGTTGGTATGGATGGTACCCATGGATTCGGCTAGCCGTGGAGTGTGATTGTTGGTGGAGGGGGAGTAAACCTTTATTTTTACCGCTTGGGAACCGCCGCTAATGTGTTTAGCATGGAAGATATTGATAACTCTTGGTCGTAACGTTGACAGGAAGGGTGTACCTCTCAAAATTATATCTATCTCTGTTTTAAACCTTGAGCTCTGGCACCGCTGCAAATCCATGCTTCCCTCTGCGAAGGGACTATCTATTTACTTTTATGTTGAGTCATCACCTTCTCAAATAAGCGCGAGACCTGAGAGCACTATTATCATCCTCATGCATTGTGTATAGTTAATGTTGGGTGCAGCATGACTGGATCTTTTCTACCATGATTTACAATGTTTAGTCACTGCTTGAACTTTGGAGGTGCTCTGCATTTATGTTTTGCGGTCTCAGAAAGGGCTAGCGAGATACCACTATTGTCATATTATATCACGATTGTTTTGACAAAGTGTTGGCGCTTGAGATATGTTATTATTGCTCGCTAGTTGCTTATGTCATTGATATGAGTTAATATAATTTCTAAGAGTTATTGTTATCATGGTTAGTCATAATCTTTGCTGAAAACTTGGGTGCTACTTAAGCATATATATGTAAACAAGAACAAAAGAGTTCGTAAAAGTTTTTCTTTATTACTTTCAACTTGTCAACTGAATTGCTTGAGGACAAGCAATGGGTTAAGCTTGGGGGAGTTGATACGTCTCCGTCGTATCTATTTTTCCTCACACTTTTGCCCTTGTTTTGGACTCTAATTTGCATGATTTGAATGAAACTAGCCCGGACTGACGCTGTTTTCAGCAGAACTACCATGGTGTTGTTTTTGTGCAGAAATAGAAGTTCTCGGAACTGGACGAAACTTTTTGGAGATTTATTTTACAATAAATAAAAAATACTGAAGCCAAGAACCACCGGAGGGGCGGCCCTGGTTGGGCACAAGACACCAGGGCGCGCCAGCCCCCCCGGCACACCCTGGTAGGTTGTGCCCACCTCGTGGCCCCACTGACCCTAATTCCGAAGCTATAAAATCCTATTTTTGGAGAAAAAAATCAGAGAGAAAGTTTCATCGCGTTTTACGATACGGAGCCGCCGCCACCTCCTGTTCTTCATCGGGAGGCCAGATCTGGAGCCCGTTTGGGGCTTCGGAGAGGGGAATCTTCGGTCTTCGTCATCATCAACCCTTCTCCATTGCCAATTCCATGATGCTCCCCACCGGGAGTGAGTAATTCCTTCGTAGGCTTGCTGGTCGGTGAGGAGTTGGATGAGATTCATCATGTAATCGAGTTAGTTTTGTTAGGGCTTGATCCCTAGTATCCACTATGTTCTGAGATTGATGTTGCTATGACTTTGCTATGCCTAATGCTTGTCACTAGGGCCCGAGTGCCATGATTTCAGATCTAAACCGTTTATGTTATCACCATTATATATATGTTCTTGATCCGATCTTGCTAGTCATACGCACCTATTACGTGTTCTGATCCGCAAACCCCGGAGTGACAATAGTCGGGATACTTTCCGGTGATGACCGTAGTTTGAGGAGTTCATGTATTCACCGTGTGTTAATGCTTTGTTCCGGTACTCTATTAAAAGGAGGCCTTAATATCCCTTAGTTTCCTTATGGACCCCGCTGCCACGGGAGGGTAGGACAAAAGATGTCATGCAAGTTCTTTTTTTCATAAGCACGCATGACTATTTACGGAATACATGCCTACATTACATTTATGAACTGGAGCTAGTTCTGTGTCGCCCTAGGTTATGACTGTTATATGATGAATATCATCCAACGAGTTCACCGATCCAGTGCCTATGAGTTTTCCACATATTGTCCTTGCTAAGTTACTATTGCTACTGCTACTATTACACTTGCTACAAAACTATTGCTATCACTGCTACTGTTACCGTTACTGCTACTGCTGCCATCCAAAATTATCATACTACTGTGCTACTGATCACTCTACTGCAAATATTTAATCTCCAGGTGTGGTTGAATTGACAACTCAGCTGCTAATACTCTCAAATATTCTTTGGCTCTCCTTGTGTCGAATCTATAAATTTGGGTTGAATACCCTCAAAAATTGTTGCGATCCCCTATACTTGTGGGTTATCACCCGCGTTGGGTGCAAGTAGTTGTTCTTGTGTGTGCAGTACCTATTGATTGTGTGTTTGCATCGCTTCCTATTGGTTCGATAACCTTGGTTCTTAACTAAGGAAATACCTACCGCTACTGTACTACTTCATCTCTTCCTCTTCAGGGAAAAAACCAATGCATCTACAGTAGCAGTGTCGATACAAGGCCCAGTTAAGGGTTTTATAAGGCTCGGATTGGACATGTCGGCATGAAAACTCTTGATCTTGTTGTACAGCTTGCTACTGGAAGGATCAATAGTTTGCTTCTATGGTAGTAAAATAGTTTTAATGCTTTCCATGTCGATTTTCTTGTAGTACTATGTTCAGCTTTTAGTCCACTCTAGTTGGTTGTTAGTGTGTCGATCTTCATGCTACATGTACACCCATTGATCATGTCTAGTTCATTGTTGATTGCTCTACCGGGAGGCCTATGCTTGTCATTGTTGTTGAGGACAATTGTTCAAAGGGAAAGCGGGTGCTAGAGGGCAATGCGTCGAAGATGTGTTGGGTCGGGATGATGAATTTCAATCATTTTTACGAGGACACATGTGTCCAACACACTCCTGCAAGGTGATCATAGCACATGTGTTGGAGTTATTGTTAATCCCTAATAGTGACTGCAACTGGAGGGCCATGCTCCAGGAGGTCAACCGTAGGTGAGCCCTTGATAAAGGGTGGGTTGACTTTGTCGTTGCTCACGAGCTGCAGATTGGCTACCTCATCACTTTGAAGTTGTTGATCACTAACACTTCCAAGGTGCTTGTCTTCGACCTTTCCAACATTGAGGTGGTGTCCAGGTGCAAGATCATGACGAAGCACTTGCCTTGATCCAGAAAGTTTAATATGTTTTCTTTACTCTTGTGTGCATGGTTACCTTGTTAATGTAGTAGCTAAAATGTGGTGTGAATAGTTGTTTAAATTGCTATGTTCTGCCAATGAGTGTGTGTGTGTGTGTGCCGGTAACCTTACCACCAGAAAAAATGGTTAGAACATCGCATGTCTTGCTCGTAACCAAATAACAACACGTGGTAGCACATGCTTTCAACCAAACGGCGTGCTGGTGGTTCACCTCTAATGCAGACTAGGATTTTGTGGACAATCAAACTAAGTGCAAAACATGATTTTTAACCCGTATTAATTTAGCATGTATGAACCGGGCCACATATGTAACAACAACAACAACAAGCTTCCACGGACTCTTCCCTAAACCGGGCCACATATGGCACATGGATAGCAAGCTTCCACACATCTCTGTCCGTGGCTAGTTCTTTGGTGATGCTTCAATCCTTCAGATCTCTCTTTACAGACTCTTCCCATGTCAAGTTCAGTCTACCCCGGCCTCTTTTGACATTATCAGCATGCTTTAGTCGTCCGCTATGCAATGGGGCTTCTGGAGGCATGTGTTGAATATTCCCAAACCATCTCAGACGATGTTGGACAAGATTCTATTAAATCGGTGCTACCTCAACTCTATCTCGTCTATCATCATTTCGGATTCGGTCCTTCCATGTGTGGCCACACATCCATCTCAACATGCGCATCTCCGCCACACCTAGCTGTTGCACATGTTGCCTTTTAGTCGTCCAGCACTCAGCGCCATACAACATTGGTCGAACCGTAGTCCTATAGAACTTGCCTTTTAGCTTTTGTGGCACTCTCTTGTCACACTTAATGCCAGAAGCTTGGCGCCACTTCATCCATTCGGCTTTAATTTGATGGTTCACGTCTTGATCGATACCCCCCATCCTTCTGCAACATTAACCCCAAATATCGAAAGGTGTCCTTCTGAGGCACCCATCAAGGCTAACATCCTCCTCCTCCTCATGCCTAGTAGTACTGAAAGCGCACCTCATGTACTCGGTTTTGGTTCTACTAAGTCTAAAACCTTTCGATTCCAAGGTTTGTCTTCATAACTCCAACTTCCTGACCCCCGTCGACTATCATAGACTAGCACCACATCGTCCGCAAAGACCATACACCATGGGATATCTCCTTGTATGTCCCTTGTGACCTCATCCATCACCAAGGAAAAAATATAAGGGCTCAAAGTTGACCCATGATGCAGTCCTATTTTCATCGGGAAGTCATCTGTGTTGCCATCACTTGTTCGAACACTTGTCACAACATTATCGTACATGTCCTTGATGAGGATAATGTACTTTGCTGGAACTTTGTGTTTCTCCAAGGCCCACCATATGACATTCCGCGGTATCTTATCATAGGCCTTCTCCACGTCAATGAACACCATATGCATGTCCTTCTTTTGCTCCCTGTATCTCTCCATAAGTTGTGGTACCAAGAAAATGGCTTCCATGGTCGACCTCCCAGGCATGAAACCAAACTGATTTTTGGTCACGCTTGTCATTCTTCTTAAGCGTTGCTCAATGACTCTCTCCCATAGCTTCATTGTATGGCTCATCAGCTTAATTCCACGATAATTAGTATAACTCTGAACATCCCCCTTGTTCTTGAAGATTGGTACTAGTATACTCCGTCTCCATTCTTCTAGCATCTTGTTTGCCCGAAAAATGAGGTTGAAAAGCTTGGTTAGCCATACTATCACTATGCCCCCGAGGCCTCTCCACACCTTAATGGGGATACAATAAGGGTCCATCGCCTTGCCTCCATTCATCCTCTTTAAAGCCTCCTTGACCTTTGACTCCTGGATTCGCCGCATAAAACGCTTGCGAGTATCATCAAAGGAGTCGTCCAGTTCAATGGTAGAGCTCTCACTCTGCCCATTGAACAGCTTGTCAAAGTACTCCCGTCATCTATGCTTAATCTCCTCGTTCTTCACCAGGAGTTGAGCTGCTCCATTCTTGATGCACTTGATTTGGTCAACATCCCTCGTCTTCCTTTCTTGGATCTTGGCCATTTTATAGATGTCCCTTTCGCCTTCCTTCGTCTGCACTCCTATCCAGATATAGGCATCTGAAACAATCTTTCTTCTCCTTAATTGCCTTCTGGACATCATCGTTCCACCACCAGGTATGTTTAGCTTCGCTTCTACTTCCCCTGGTCAGTCCAAACTCCTCTGAGGCCACCTTACGAATGCAAGTCGCCATCTTCATCCACATGATGTCTGCATCACCTTCTTCCTCCCAAGGGCCCTCCTTAATGACCCTCTCCTTGAACGCCCGAGCTACCTCCCCCTTGAGCTTCTACCACTTCATTCTAGCGACTTTGGCATGCTTGTCCCGTTGGACATGAATCTAAAAGCGTAAGTCAGCAACCACAAGCTTATGCTGAGGGACAACACTCTCTCCAGGTATCACCTTGCAATCTAGGCACGCACGTCTGTCTTCTCTTCTCGAGAGGATGAAATCTATCTGGCTAGAGTGTTGACCACTACTGAAAGTCACTAGATGTGATCCTCTCTTCTGAAAGAAGGTGTTAGCTACGATCATGTCGTGGGCTAGCGCAAAGCTTAAGACATCTTCTCCTTCTTGATTCCTGATGCCATAGCCAAAGCCCCCATGCACCCCTTCAAAACCTATGTTAAATGTGCCCACGTGGCCATTGAGATCTCCTCCTATGAAGAGCCTCTCGCCAATCGGTACACTCCTAACCATGTCCTCCAGGCATTCCCAGAACTCCCTCTTGGTGTTCTCATTGAGGAGGCAAAAAATGATGCATCTAAGGAACATAACCTAGACCCATCATCAACATCTGCACATCAATCGTAATGATGTAACTACCGTCGAGTCCTACTCTAGTACAAGTAGTGGTGAATTCTTTTGTTGCCAAAGCTCATTTACCAATTGAAGTCATTCATGGTGAAAAAAAATCAGCAATGGGAAACTATTTTCTATTAGAGCATCTACAACCGGGCTCCCCACACTAGCTGGACGGACGGCCCGTCCAGTGCATGCTCAGAAAAATGTGACCCATCAGGCCTCTACAAACTGACCGTATACGTTCGGCTGACCGACACCCCTCAAACTCAGCCTAAATTTGAGACGGTTATGGGGAGGCTTGGACGCGTCCGTCACGTCGGATCGGCCCACGCAGGCCCACCCGGTCCCCACAAATATCCCTATCCGGACGAACCCTAAACTCGGCCAAACAACATTATCGACTACACTCTTCACTCTCTGTCTCCTCCTCTCCCTGTCCCCTCCCATTCCGATCTCCACGTTGAGCTCCGGCGGCACTGCGTTCGGTGGCGGATCTGACGGTGACGACCTTGTCGATTAGGAGTCATTGCCGCGGGAGACGGAGACGGACGATGACGAGGACCTCACCTTCCGCATTGCGCTGTGCCGGCCGTAGTTGGACAAGGGCGGAAGCTCTGACTACGCGCCCCTTCCGGTCCGCCTCCCCTCTCACTCTTCTCTGACCCCTCCTCTCCCTGCTGCCGCTTGCATTCCGGCACTCGTTGGGTCCTCGTGCCTCGTCGGTGCCATTGTGGATACGGACCCCGGAATCCGTGGTGCACGCTGCATGCCGTGAGAGGCAGTGAGCGAGGAAGAGGAGGACTGCAAAGGTGATGTACTCCCGCCAGCCCCGCGTGCGCGCTGGTTGATCCGGACAACGTGCTCCTCGCAGCGTTCCTCCACCACTCGCTCACCAAGGCGAAGATCGACATGCGGCGGCTCTGCCGCAAGTATGTGAAGGTGCTCTGGCTCGCCATTGAAAAATCCGAGCGTGAGGCGGTAGGGAGTGTGGTGGCCCAAGCAAAGGTTGCCTGGCTGGAAAAGGAGCGAGCGTGTGTGGTCCGTTGAATAGCATCATCTTCCCTGACGACGACTCAGATGTTTCTGACGGCTTCGAAGACTCGGACGACACCCATCCCGCTGTGGACGCCTACATGAAGGGGTGCAGCTGCACCGACGACCACAAGGGCAAGTGACCGGCGTGGAAGTGGTGATGTCCGGCGCCCCCTATCCGTTTTATATATGTTTCTCATAGTTTTTCAGGGATGAACTTGATCTTTTCGTCCATTTGTACTCTGTTTAGCTTGCATAAGCGTCTTATATTATGGGACTGATGGAGTACAAAGTTTATGCTATGTCCGGTGATGAACTATGGTTATCCAGTTGTATGTCCGGTGGTCTACGTAGTAGCCATATGTTGATCTAGTTGTTATTTCTATATGTTCCATGGATAGCATGGTTTTTGGGTGATGGATATGAGGGGGACGATGCCGATGATACCATGAAACTAGACTTTTCTTCCCTGAGAAAGCATTATACTTTTCAGGACGATGTGAGGGCCGGGGACGCGGGGATTTAGCGGACAGGCACCAGCAGCACATAATGCAGCGTGCAGAGCTTTGGCGTTAAGCGACGTGCGTGCAGTGCAGGACGTAGTAGTACTACGAGCTTTGCCTTTGCTAGGTCAATTAAGGAGAACTAGCAATCAATTAAGGAGGGCCCCATCTCGAGAGAGCTCACATCAGCTGTTACTTCCACGGAAAAGCAACAAGGCAGTGGCGACTGCTCCCCCTTCTCGTCAACAACTATGGCGATTGATGTGTGCTGCCGTCCTCCTCGTCTTCAAGACCGATGGACATTGCCACAATGATTGTATTTTCGACATCGACATCGACATGTATGGTTTGTTGGGAGACAGAAACCAAATGAAATTATGGTGAATCAACATGGTTTATATTGATCTGAGTGGCAGACACCAAATAATACAATTGTAGGTTTATTTGAGAGAAAGAGAGAGAGAGAGGGAGATGGTGAGCTATCTGATCAAGTTAAAGACGGTGGAGGAAGAAAATGGTAATTGGAAAAGAATATTGTACTGATGACTGATGTTGCCTGCCCAAGCTCTCACGGCCAAGTTTACCTACTCGAGTGCATGGGAGGCCTCTCGCTTTCTCCTAGCTAGGCTTTTACCACCAGCCTTTGGTTTTTCCCTGGTTAAGAAAGGATGAGGCATGTCCCGAGTGATGGTTCTTACTGTTTGTCCTGCCCATAATCAAACCAGGCATCATTTCATATTTCAGTGCCACAATAAATAACCACTCCGTAGTATGGTAGAGAGGGACAAAGGGGCCCAAAAGGTTGGACCCAGTAGCCTCACTACTCACTACTCACTACTCAGTGTACCCGAAACCTTCACTTTGGCTACCAGCCTTTTGTTTTCTCATGGTTAACAAAGCATCACCTAAAAAAAAAGGTTAAGAAAGCAATGGCTTTGGTGCCATGTGTCTGGACGGATTAAGAAACCAGGCTTGGTGCTTAATTAGTGGTTGATGATAGAATAGGGATTTAGGTGGTGGTTGCGGTGAACCGGGTTTGCTTGTGTCGAACTTCATCATTTGTGTCGTCAACTTTTGCGGTCGTGTCTCGGCGAGCTGGTTGCGAGTGCCTCCCTTTCTTTTCCTAATCTTATCTCAAGATTGACACGGCTACCTAATCCAGTGCTTTCGTACAGTTATAAGGCTCTAGCTAGATCTTGAAATCTACCCCGTATCTTGCATCATTTTGCTCTGTATAGTAGCCATTTTTAGGTACCTAATTCTGTGTGTTTCCATGCAATAATAATCATCTACTAGCTAGAACTTGAAATCTACTCATAAATAGGTAGGAGAGGAGAGACGACGGATCCGCGTGCATTTCCTCCCTTGCATCATTTTGCTCCGTAATCATTTTTAGTACGTACTCCCTCTGTACCTAAATATTTACAGTTGGGGAAAACTAGACTAGTTCTTTCCAACTACAAGTATTTAGGTATAGAGGGAGTACTATAAACAGCGTTAGACGCGAAGATGAATGAATGCTTGCGGCTCAGAAGATGGGCGCGAGAGGAAATGGAATAAAGCTGAAGCAAACCAGCTTGTTGTGGCAACCTTGCTGCTGCATGCGTGCTGAAAGGGGTTGCACCACGTTGCAACTTGGAATGATCTCTCACTTGCACCCAAGAAGCAAAGGTTAAAAGGGACGTGTGCACGCAGCATGAGTGAATGCTTTGCGTCCCTCGCTCCCATTGGGCCGGAGACCCGTCGAAATGATGCGTATGCCGCATGCAGGCCCCGGCCGACCCGTCGTTCTCCCATACCTGTCTTTAGTTTCCTCCATCATCGGCCATGAGCATCGCGTGATCAGGCGATTTTTACACACGTGTCGTCGTCGTCGTCGGCTTGTGAGCCCGGGGACTGTGCAGTGCAGTAGTAAGCTGGAAGCCATCGGGCAAATTTACGTCCGCCGTGACGTCAATTGCGAGCTCGATGGATCGGAGAGGGACAGTGGAAGAGGGGGCTGCTCCGGCGTTGCATGCGCGGCGCGTGACCGGACGACGGCGACCCACACTAGTAGAAAACAGACCTTTTGTCCAAAGCACTAGTCCCGGTCTGGTTTTGAACCGGCACTAATGTGGCCATTAGTCCCGGTTCGGGACGGGCATCATTAGTCGCGGTTCGTTCCGGACCTTTAGTCCCGGTTCGTAACACGAACCGGGACTAAAGGGTTTGTGCCAGGCTGGTGTCAGCCTGGGGCCTCACGATTACCTTTAGTCCCGGTTCGTGGCACGAACCGAGACTATAGGCTCACCTTTAGTCCCGGTTCGTGCCACGAACTGGGACTAAAGATCCCCTATATGAATTCGGCCAGCCCGAGCACAGTACTCCTCCCTGTTTTCCCCTTCTTCCCCTCCTGTGTTCTTCCTCTTCCTCGAGCTCATCCTCCATTTTTGCCAAAATTTGTCAAGATTTGGAGGCACCCCATCCATCCAAGTGTTCACAAAGGTTAGCAACTTTGTCCTTTCATCTCTCATTGCTAGATTAGCTCTTGCAATGCTCTATAAGTATAGTGATTTGTGGGTTTTAGTTTGGGAGTATTTATATGTGGTAGTTCATTTGATTTATATGCAATTTGAGCTCAAATTAACTTCTTACTTTACATGTGTAGGTGTGGTTTACTTAGTGCCTTCCCGTCCCCGTCCTAACCACCGTCGATCGCCCGCACCGTCCCGTCGCCGGCACCACCTTGGTGAGCCTCTTGTTCTTATCCTTTTTATAAAAAAAAAAATCATGTTTGTAAGATTTAGATAGTTACTTGTATAGTTTTCTTACCTATATGGTTGTTTGTTATACATAGTGGCATGGTTTTGATATCCGTCCCCGTCGGCCCTCGTCCGGTTTATGATTCGGATGTGGTATATACTCTCTTTTATAACTGTTTGTTGCATTTCGTGTTTATGACAATTATGCCCATCAAGTTGACATGGATATTTTTATCTAGGAGGTATGTGAACAGGAAATTGCAACCGACATAGATATTCTTGTCAAGAAGTTAAATTTAATTGAAAAAGAAAACGAGTATTTGAAAGAAAAATTGAAAAGAGTTGAAGAAGAGAAGATGAAACTGGAGTTGTATGTTGCCGATGTCGTCGATGATCACAAGATCAAGATGGATGCAATGCGCTTGAAGATTAGAAAATTTAAAAAATATGCCATTGATAGTGAGGCTTGGTATCACTATGCTGTTGGATCAATTGTTACCTTAGTTGCGATCTTGATCGCATTTGTTGTTGCATTTAAATGCTTTACCTAGAGAGTTTGTATGTTGCTTTATGAGAACAAGTGTGTATGAACTTTATGTATGAACTTGTATTAATTTGGTCTTTTCGGTGTTGTGTAATGAAGATGAGCCGGCAATGGATGTACGATGACCGATGCTCTCCCCAGTTCATTAATGGCGTGCATACTTTTCTGGTTGCGGCTGAGGCAAACAAGCGGGCGGATGGTTTTATGTATTGTCCATGTGCTGGCTGTAAGAATGATCGAAATTACTCTAACCCAAGAACCATTCACGTCCACCTGTTTGAGTCCGGTTTCATGTCCGGCTATAACTGTTGGACCAAGCATGGAGAAAGAGGGGTCCTAATGGAAGAGAATGAAGAAGAAGAGGATGACGACAGCTATCTTGGCCATGGATTCCATGAATACAATGGTACAACAATGGGGGAAGAAGCTGAGCCGGCAATGCGGGAAGGAGCTGAAGAAGAGGCATCAGATGAGCCCGCTGATGATCTTGGTCGGGCCATTGCCGATGCAAAGAGAAACTGCACAAGTGAAAAGGAGAAGCTGAAGTTGCAGCGCATGTTAGAGGATCACAAAAAATTGTTGTACCCAAATTGCGAAGATGACAAGAAAAAGCTGGGTACCACACTGGAATTGCTGCAATGGAAGGCAGAGAATGGTGTACCTGACAAGGCATTTGAAAAGTTGCTGAAAATAATGAAGAATAAGCTACCAAAGGACAACGAATTGCCCGACAGTACGTATGAAGCAAAGAAGGCCGTCTGCCCTCTAGGATTAGAGGTGCAGAAGATACATGCATACCCTAATGACTGCATCCTCTACCGCGGTGAGTACGAGGATTTGAATGCATGCCCGGTATGCTGTGCATTGCGCTATAAGATCGGCCATGATGACCCTGGTGATGTTGCGGGCGAGCGCCCCAGGAAGAAGATTCCTGCCAAGGTGATGTGGTATGCTCCTATAATACCACGGTTGAAACGTTTGTTCCAAAACAAAGAGCATGCCAAGTTGATGCGATGGCACAAAGATGACCGTAAGAAAGACGGGAAGTTGAGAGTACCCGCTGACGGATCACAGTGGAGAAAAATCGAGAGAAAGTGGAAGGACTTTGCAGATGACGCAAGGAACGTATGGTTTGGTTTAAGTGCAGATGCCATCAATCCTTTTGGGGAGCAGAGCAGCAATCATAGCACCTGGCATGTGACTCTATGTATCTATAACCTTCCTCCTTGGTTGTGCATGAAGCGGAAGTTCATTATGATGCCAGTGCTCATCCAAGGCCCCAAGCAACCCGGCAACGACATTGATGTGTACCTAAGGCCATTAGTCGAAGAACTTTTAGAGCTGTGGAATGGAAAAGGTGTACGTGCGTGGGATGAGCACAAACAGCAGGAATTTGACCTGCGAGCGTTGCTGTTTGTAACCATCAATGATTGGCCTGCTCTCAGTAACCTTTCAGGACAGACAAACAAGGGATACCACGCATGCACGCACTGTTTAGATGATACCGACAGTATATATTTGGATAAATGTAAGAAGAATGTGTACCTGGGGCATCGTCGATTTCTTCAGAGCAGGCATCCCGTAAGAAAGAAAGGCAAGCATTTCAAAGGTGAGGCAGATCACCGGAAGAAGCCTCGCCACCGTACTAGTGATGATATACTTGATATGGTCAAGGATTTAAAAGTAATCTTTGGAAAGGGTCCTGGCGGACAATCTGTTCCGAATGGCGCTGACGGACGCGCACCCATGTGGAAGAAGAAATCTATATTTTCGGACCTACCCTATTGGAAAGACCTAGAGGTCCGCTCTGCAATCGACGTGATGCACGTGACGAAGAATCTTTGCGTGAACCTGCTAGGCTTCTTGGGCGTGTATGGGAAGACAAAAGATACACCGGAGGCACGGGAGGACCAGCAACGTATGCACGGAGAAGACGGCATGGATCCAAAGCAGTTTCAGGGTCATGCCAGCTACGCTCTTACGAAAGAAGAGAAGGAAATCTTCTTCGAATGCCTGCTCAGTATGAAGGTCCCGTCTGGCTTCTCGTCGAATATAAAGGGAATAATAAATATGGCAGAGAAAGAGTTCCAGAACCTAAAGTCTCATGACTGCCACGTGATTATGACGCAACTGCTTCCGGTTGCATTGAGGGGGCTTCTACCGGAAAACGTTCGATTAGCCATTGTGAAGCTATGTGCATTCCTCAATGCAATCTCTCAGAAGGTAATCGATTCAGAAATCCTACCAAGGTTAGAGAATGATTTGGTGCAATGTCTTGTCAGTTTCGAGTTGGTGTTCCCACCATCCTTCTTCAATATCATGACGCACGTCCTAGTTCATCTAGTCGAGGAGATTGCCATTTTGGGTCCTGTATTTCTGCACAATATGTTCCCCTTTGAGAGGTTCATGGGAGTCTTAAAGAAATATGTTCATAATCGTGCTTGGCCAGAAGGAAGCATCTCCAAGGGCCATGAAACAGAGGAGGTCATTGAGTTTTGTGTTGACTTTGTTCCTGACATTAAGCCGATTGGTGTTCCTGAATCGCGGCATGAGGGCAGACTGGGTGGAAAAGGCACGCTAGGAAAGAATTCAGTAATATGCCGGGACGGGCATTCTTTGGCGCCAGCACACTACACAGTTCTACAAAGTTCCGCCTTGGTGGCTCCGTATATCGAGCAACACAAGAATATTCTACGCTCCAAACACCCGGAGCAGTCTGACGACTGGATTACACATGAACAAACTGTGACTTTCGCCGGTTGGTTGCAAACACGTCTGATGCATGACGACACTGTTGCAGATGACCTGTACTTGCTGTCCAAGTTACCATCTTCGACTATATTGAATTTCAAAGGGTACGAGATAAATGGGAATACATTTTACACGATCGCCCAAGATAAAAAGAGCGCCAACCAAAACAGTGGTGTCCGCTTTGATGCAGCAAACACCAATAGGCCAAAGGACACATATTATGGTTACATAGAGGAGATATGGGAACTTGACTATGGACTTGGTTTGAAGGTCCCTTTGTTTCGGTGCAAATGGGTCAATCTGAGAGTAGGCGGGGTAAAGGAAGACCGGCAGTACGGAATGACAACAGTGGATCTCAACAATCTTGGGTACGCAGACGAACCATTCGTCCTAGCCAATGATGTGGCGCAGGTTTTCTATGTGAAGGACATGTCTACCAAGCCGAGAAAAAGAAAAGATAAGGAAGCGAATACATCATACGATGAGCCAAAGCGCCACATAGTTCTTTCAGGGAAAAGAAACATCGTGGGAGTGGAGGACAAGACAGACATGTCAGAAGATTATGAAAAGTTTCATGAAATTGCTCCCTTCACAGTGAATGTTGACCCGAGCATCAAGTTAAACGATGAAGATTGTCCATGGTTACGGCGCAAAGGGACACACGCGAAGAAAAAGTTTTATACCCAAAGATCCCACTCTGGGATGTGACCGGCTTCTCTAGTTAGTTTCCGGACTTATATATCTGGAAAGTCCCACTTCGGACAAACCGGAGGGAATTTTTGTAATATTAGTGTACTTATGTGTTTTGGCATTTGAAACGCGAAGAAATATTATGTCCAAAGCAACGTCATCAATTTTCAACCCTTTCTGACTTCATTTGCTATTTTTCATGCATTTACTGATTTTTTTGAGCTAAATGACCCTAAAATTGAAAAGCACTACAAATGAACTCTGAAAAGGTTGAAAGTTGGCATGGTATGATCATTTCACCCACATAGCATGTGCTAAAAAGTTGAGAGGGTTACGACAAAAACTGGATGCACTTCGTGTACAAAATGGACAATCTCTTTCGAAGTATCTGGGTTTCAGACGAAAACTCGTCTGTTACAAAGGCATTTCATTTTTTTAAACTTATTTCAACTCCAGACTTTTTGTGTGTTCAGTATGCACCATTCGAAGCCACGTCATCAATTTTCAACCCTTTCTGACTTCATTTGCTATTTTTCATGCATTTACTGATTTTTTGGAGCTAAATGACCCTAAAATTGAAAAGAACTACAAATGAACTCTGAAAATGTTGAAAGTTGGCATGGTATCATCATTTCACCCACATAGCATGTGCTAAAAAGTTGAGAGGGTTACGGCAAAAACTGGATGCACTTCGTGTACAAAATGGACAATCTCTTTCGAAGTATCAGGGTTTCAGACGAAAACTCGTCTGTTACAAAGGCATTTCATTTTTTAAATAACCTAAGAATTACCAAATTGAATATAATGATAAAACACGCTAATATTAAACAGCAGAAAAAATAATCACTGCAAAATCTATTTTTAAAGTAAAGTTTTTCACAAACTAGTGATTCACACAAATTTCAAATAATTCGAATTTAAACTATTCAAATTTGAAAACTACTGCCACTAACTGAAAGTTTATAAATTTTTTGACCTAACGCAAAAAGATTCACTCATTAATTCTAAATAAAGCAAAAAAAACTCAGAAACAAAAGAAAATAAATAAAACAGAAATTAAAAAAAACTGAAAAGTAAATAAAAAATGCCCGCCTACCGGGCCACCACAGCGTATTGGGCCGGGATGCAGGCCCAGTAGGCCCAACAGGGCAGCATAGGTGCGGTAGGCCCAGAAGGCCTGCATTAGAGAGGAGCTCGACACGGTAGCCGCGGCGGGGCTTATAAACCGGTGCGAGCTCCTCTCAACTAGCGAGGTGGGACTAAACATTCGACACGGGAAGCCAGACCTTTAGTCGCGGTTGGTGGTTCCAACCGCGACTAAAGGCCCCCCTTTGGTCGCGGTTGGAACCACCAACCGCGACTAAAGGCTTGCGCTTCCCGCCGCTTCGGCTGGGTGAATTCACCTTTAGTCGCGGTTGGTGGCTCCAACCGCGACTAAAGGGGGGTCTTTAGTCGCGGTTGGAGCCACCAACCGCGACTATAGGTGTTTGTATATAAGCGGCAGTTTGCAAAATTTCAGAACTCATCGCTTTTCCCCCGTCGACGACGCCGAACAGGACGCCGCCAGGCTGCCGGATCAGCACCCCGCCGCCGTCGCCGTCGACTCGCCTCGCCGTCGCCATCGCCGTCGAATCGCCTCGCCGTCGCCGTCGCCTCGCCGCGCCATCGCTATCGCCGTTGCGTGTTGACCTCGCCGCCCCCCTCGATCTCCTCCTCGACCTCTCGCGCGCCGTCGCTGTCGTCATCGCCGTCGCCGTCGCCGTCGCCGTCGACTCGCCTCGCCTCGCCGTCGCCCCGCTGTGAGCCCCTCCCCCCTCTCCTCTCCCTGCCGCGCGCCATGGCCGCCCCTCCCCGAGAGCCCACACACACACACACACACATGATGAATTAACACACACACACACACACACACACACATGTTAGAATGATGTATTTTTGTGTAGATGAATGTTATGTTAGAATGAATGATATGTCAGAATGATGTATTTTTGTGTAGATGATGTATTTTTGCAAATTTATATGTATATTTGTGTAGATGAATGTTATGTTAGAATGATGTATATATGTAGAATGATTATGGATAAGTTATAATTAGATGGACAAAAGTAGTTTGGATGATGGATATATGTAGAATGATGTATATATTGGATGATGTAGAATTACAAAAATCATAATCAAGCATTTAAAAAATGTTAAATTTGAATAGAATTTGTTCTCGACGTCTACGATGCCCGGCCCGCATCCTCGTCGTCGGATCGGTGGCGAGGACCTGCTTCAGAGGCGCCATGTCCGGGACTGGGCTCCGCCGGGCTGGCACTGGGAGGTGCTACCTTCCGGGGCGCGCAGTTTGGTAAGGAACCGGGCTCCCGTCGTCGACCCGGAGCTTCTTTGGTGGTGTTCGCGTGGGCCACTTTCGGTGCGGAGGTAGCCGGCCCCGTCGGAGGTGGTACGTCGCCGTGTCAGGGAGGAGGACGAGCACGTCCATCGCTACATGGATGCGTTGGACGTCAGGTTCTCCAATACCTGGCAGGTTCTTCAGGGATCTCACCCGAGCTATGATCCTGTGATGGTTCCTTCTCTTTGGGTGTCCACCGCCCGCGCCTCAGGAACCGCGAGTGAACTAGATTCTTCGATAATATTCGATCTGTATTAGCTAGTGATAATACTCGAGATGTATTCGAGATTATATTCGATAATATTCGAGACTATTTATTCGAGATTATATTCGATGATGCATATTATATGAATTATTCGAGATGCATATTATGTACTATGATTCAGTTTTTCCTTATTGATTGCATGCATTCTAATTTGAATACTAAATTGTTTTTCTTCTGGATTAGTTAAATAAAAGCTATGGACAATACCGACAGAGAAGGAGAAGAGGCTCTGTTCGACATCATACGCTCCACGAGCCCAGAGCATGAACCTGAAGATGATGATGGCTCGCAATATCTGAACAATTCCGGTGAGGGTTGTATGATATTTGATGAAGACGAACGAATAGATGAAGGTGACGACAACGATGTTGACGAAGAAAATGTTCTTCAAATAAGAAAGACCGGCGAGGTATATTTAATATATAAGCCATCCGGTGATCATTACATGTCTTAATTGATTTGTATGTATTAACGAATCGATCTTTCTTCTTTTAGGCCTCCGGATCGAGCAAATCTTCTACAAGCAACAGGGTAGTTCGAGGCCCGGCCAAAAAGTTGGACAAAGGCGTAAAGTTCAACATCGATTCCATCACAACATCAACTGGCGAACCGCTTGAACCTAGGAAAAATGCGACCAAGTTCAAGAATCAATGCGGAGTTATTGTCAGGGACCAAATCCCGATCTCCGTTCAAGAATGGAAAAAGCCAGCAAAGGGAGATCGAGCAGGAGTTACTTTTCTCGACGAAAGAGCAAAAGATGTGCTTTGGACTACGCTCATGGAACATTTCACCCTACCAGATAATTTGACAGATGTAGATCTGAAGAAAGTCAGAAACTATGCTCTTAAAAAGATGGTGATCGCATTCAACACCTTCAAGAAAAATGCATGGACTAAGTACGTCAAATCAAAAAAGAAGACTCCAGAATTCACGGGAGCACTGGTGAAGTCAAAAGATCACTGGGACGCTTTCGTGAAGTTCAAGGAATCGGAAGAAGCTAAGGAACGGTCGAGAATAAATAAGATTAATGCCGCGAAAAAGAAGTGGCACCTTACTCTGGGGCCAGGTGGCTACCAGGTGGCCCTGCCTAAGTGGGATCAATCTGAGCAAAAGATGATTAGTGCAGGGGTCAATCCAGTTACATTGACATGGCCCTCCAGGTGCAGGACATGGTTTTATGTGCATGGGGGGAAGTTGGACCCAGAGACAGGGCTGGTTATGGTGAAGGCAAGTCTTAAAGAAGCGACATACGAAATACTTATTGCAATAGAAGAAGCTCGAACGGGGGTGTTCACGCCCAACAGAGAGAACGACGAGCTTACGCGCACCCTGAAGAATCGTGAACACCCGGGAAGAACACGAGGCAAAGGCGTTGTTCCGTGGTTTGAGGGGTTTGCGGATTAGAACGACGACTATAGAAGCCGTGCGAGAAAGAAGATGCAGGAGGAGAAGAAGAAGAAGGAGGAAGCACTCCGCCTTGAAGGCCTAGAATCAAAGCACCTGGAGTTGGAACGATTTGTCAGGCGGCAGCAGGAGCAGATCGACTCACTCAGCCAGGAAAGGGCGTCTCAGCGGCAGCATGAGCAGATCGATCCAGCATTGGATAGCACCGTCCCATCTATGCCAAGAAGCAGCGTGGGTTCCGCCCCGGCCGATATCGATAATGCATTGCTAGCTAGCTACCCTGTGGATGATATCAAAGACAGGACTAACTGTGAGCTACACATGAAAGTGAAGAACTTATCCATGAAGATGGCGGACGGCTATGCTTTAGCAAATCCCCCTGAAGCAACCTTCCATTGCAATCCCATTCCAGCTGGCTATGCTCGTGTTGGGGTTGATGAAGTGATGTCAGGATATCACGAGCTACAACTTGACATTCTTGGAGGTGACGAGGAGAGAACACTAGGAGAGGCCATACATCGTATCATTCTATGGAAAAAGGATTGCATCGTCTTTCCAAGGCCACCGACTCCTCCTCCTCCAAGTCCGCCACCGCGTCAGTGGACTCCTCCTCCTCCAAGTCTGGCACCGCGTCAGCCGACTCCTCCTCCAAGTCCGGCACGGCGTCAGCCAACTCCTCCTCCAAGTCTGCCGGCACCGCGTCAGCCGACTCCTCCTCCAAGTCCGGCACGGCGTCAGCCTAAGCAACAGCGGAAGAGAGAGGCAGCAGCTACGACGGCTAGCGGTACACCAGACAAGAAATTCAAATATGGTCCAAGCCTCAAGCCTCTTCCAAAGTTGTCTTACCACCTGACTCAGGAGGAACTCGACGACGCATGTGATGCCCAATTGAAGGCCCATTTTGCACCGAAACCGCCCGCACCGCCAAAGGAGAAAGTACCTGAGCATGTCTCACAACACTTTATTGATATGGCTCGACCGGCTGACAATCAGAAGGACTCCGACTATGTGCAGTCTATCAAGAAGTCATATTTAGCAGGGAAAAAGGAGTCGAGCTCGAGCTCGAGCCAAGCAGTTGGCAAAAAAAGCGGGAAAACTGTTCCCCAGCTGGGAGAACAGGCAGTGCAATCGATCCCCCCGCTCATTGTACAAACACCTGTGAGTACCGCCGATCGGCTGGTAATAACCGACGATCTTAGAAGGCAGGCTAAAGAGGCCGGTGTCACTGTTGAACAACTCCTAGGCCTTGAGGAAATCCCCGGGATTACAGAGGAGGAAGTAAAATACCAATATGTCCGTGGCAAACCTCTGGTCAAGCCTGACGATGTCAAGCTTCTACCAACGAGAATGTACGATTTGCATACGTGGTACATGCAACAAACAGCAAATACCAATCAAGAGTCCCTCATGGTGAAAGTCAAGAGAAAGCATTACTTCCATAAAAAAGATGTGTGGATTCATTATTCAGAGTTGTTTCAGTTATTCCAACAAGACGCACTCGACAAATCTATCATCAGTTGCTATTGTCTGTTAGTGATTTGTTTCTGTAATTTAAGTCTCTAGCTAGCTAGCTAGATGTGCTCTCGTTCATTACCTGTAATTATCCTCACTATATTCTTTTCTGTGGTATTATGCAGAATGAAGATGTATGAAATGAAAAAAGCTGGACGCTATGGCATTGGGTTCATTAACCCAAATACGGTTAATCAGGCGATATGGGAAGATTAATATTCGAGAAAAGACACAGAGAGATTCCTGCTAGAGTTTTTGAAGCAACTAAACACCCAACCAGAAATACTACTTCCTTACAACTTCGGATGAGTGTTACTATATCTTGTACCACAAATTCTATTTTTTGCTTACTAGATGTTAATAAGTGTAGTTGATGAGTTATGCACATGCCCGCTTATTTATAAAAAACGTGTGCGCATGCAGTTACCACTGGATCTTGTTAATCATTGAAGTTGACAAGGGAAAAGTTGAAGTACTGGACTCACTATATAAGAATCCATCCGAATACGCAACCGTGAGGGGGATGGTCGACAGGTAATTTCGATCATTATCGTACTATGTCGGCATCTTTACTTCATTTCCTGATATCAACTAGTTAATAACTCCTCTATTCATTTTCTTTGCCGGCGGGTAGGGCTTGGCAAAAGTTCATCAAAGAGGTCCCCGGCGAATGGAAACAACAGCTGAAATGGGTGCGACCCAAGGTAATTAAGTAGTACTAGCTAGCTACGGCCGTGCATCTCTTTAATTCTAGTCTCAATACCATTATCATGCTTGATTAATTATTACCTGATTGAATTTTATTATCGTAAAGTGCATGAAGCAGGAGCAGGGGAATGCTTTATGCGCATACTACGTTTGCGAGAACATTCGCATGATCACGTCTGAAAGGAGCAGAGATGAAAGAAATATTTGGGTACGTTTGCCAGAACACTATCCATAATTTTTTTATCATGATCTAGCTAATATATATACACACAACTAATATATTCATCTTGATCTCCTGATTATAGCTGATGGAGATGCGGGGCCAGCTCCTACCAACGGCTCGCGTACGAGCAATTCAAGAGGAAATAGCTGGATTTCTGCTCGACCAGGTCATAGGTCCCAAAGGAGAATATCATTACAAGATCAAGCAGTATTGCCCTGCATATGTAATGATCCGCAAATTGTAGGAGAAATTGTATATACCAAATTGTATATATATATATGTATGTGAATGGTCGTCGTACGAGAAATTCGATGATATATATATATATATATATGATCGGTTCTACGAGAAATTCTATTTATATATATATGCACAACGTGTACAGTATGTAGTAGCGTAATATATGTTTGAAATGAAAAATAATTAAATGGAAAACACAAAATTAAAAGGAAAAATAAACCATAATTAATTCATAAACCCCTAAAGGATTAAAAGGAAAAATAAACCAAAATTAAAAGAATTAAATACTTTTAGTCCCGGTTGGTGTTACCAACCGGGACTAAAGGTCCCCCAGCCCACGGCGCCGGCAGGTGCCACGTGGTGGGCCTTTAGTGCCGGGTGGTGTTACCAACCGGGACTAAAGGTCCCCCAGCCCACGGCGCCGGCAGGTGCCACGTGGTGGGCCTTTAGTGCCGGGCCGTGTTGAACCGGGACTAAAGGGGGGGGGGCTTTAGTCCCCACCCTTTAGTGCCGGTTGGAGAACCGGCACTAAAGGCCCTTACGAACTGGCACTATAGGCCGATTCTGCACTAGTGCCAGTACGGCCAGGTTAATTGCACCGTCTTGGAGTTGTGGTTGCCAGACACCGCGGCCACGCCCCGGCACGGCATTGTGCCGCGTCGCTGCTTTGCTCTGGCTCTGGCTGAGACCTGGACTGGAGAGCGACGTGCCGCGCCAGCGCCCACCACGACATGTGTGTAGCCTAGTGTTTCTCTTTTCGTTTTTCGTTGTGGTTGTTGATGGGAAACTAGTGTTTCTCTTTTCGTGCACCTGCATTCCATTTTTCACAGTTTTCTTGTGGGCCTGAATGTGTAGTGTGGTAGGCGACATGTAGATATTAGGCCATAAACCGTGCTCAGCAAGATCAAAAGATACGCCGGCATCGGGGCTGTGAAACCGTCATTGCTATGCCTCGCCCATACCGGTTCCCGGCAGCTGCTATTTGACGCATTTTGCGTCAAATGGCCACGCGATGTATGCATAGACGCGGCCTGATTATTCATGGCCGTTGTAGCGAGCGTGGTCGCTCGCCCGGCTAGGAATCAAACTTCGCAAAAAAATCGACAAAAGATAGAGTAGGGGTGGGCATATTAACCGATGACCGAACTACCAGACCAAAAAACCCAGGGCCGACACCGAATTAACCGAAACCGATAACATCGGTTAGAAGTTCGGTTTTCAGCTCTAGGAACCTGAATTAACATCCATAAATTCGGTTTATGCATTGGTTACTCGAACAAACTGAGAAACCCCAACATGGGCCAAATGATATAGAAAATGACGGCCCATTATCTAACTCTATAAGGCCCTCACATGAGTTACTCCTTCCTTTGATCGCATCTGAGCCCCACGCTCGTTCTGCTAGTCCCCCCACAAGGATTCCCAACCCTAGCCATCCATGCTCCCCAACCTAGCAGCCAGTGGCGGCTGCCCAGCAACTGGCAACAATCGCCACTTCCTCCCCCCCCCTCCACGGCGATCTCTACCCTACTCTCCAGCTCAGTAGTCAGTGGCAGTAGTCCGGCACATGTCCTCCGTCTTCCTTCTTCCCGGCAACCACCGCTGCTTTCCACTGTCATCTGAATGACAAAACGTGGTGTAGATCGGCGATGTTCGGTCACAACCGATGACCGAACCGAGCTCCCGGTGGACCGAATTATCGGTTATGTGATTTCCTATTGACCGATCGGTCACTGTTGTCTTAAAACCGAAATTTTGGAAAGACCAAAGTACCGACCCGATTGGTTCGGTGGAACCGAACACCTAGTAGAGCATCCTCACTGGGAACTGAACTTCACCTCTGGTAGGTAAGGGAGACTAGCTAACAAGTGGAGCAAGCAACCGATAATAAAATTGAGGAGCGTGCATGGTTAAGAAAATCACAGGAACTTTTTTTGGAAATTATGAATAAAACGAATCATGTTTGAAAATCTAACATTTTTAAAAAAACTTGAATAAATTTTGAAAATTCGTTTTTTAAGCGAGATTTGTTTTAATAAAACAATTATTGAATATCATGCACGATAATTTTGAAAACATAGACATTTTTAGAATTTGAGGATAAATTTTTGAAACCAGGAAAAAAATTAAAATCATGATTTAACCAAGAACAATTTGAAAACCTTGAATTTTTTTTAAAACACAAGCATATTTTGAATTTGTGAATAAAAAAATTGAAAAGGCGGACATTTTTTGCATATGTGGGCTATTTTTGAAACTCCGGACAAAATTAGGAAATGGCGACCATTTTTATTAATTTTCAAAAAAAACTAAAATCACAAACATTTTTTGAATATGTAAAAACAATAAGAACAAGAAACTTTTCTGAAATGCATGATTTTTTTTAGTTTGTGAACAAACTTTGAAAATAAGATATTATTCTGAAGTTTTGAACAATTTATAAAACCGCAATTTTTTTAAAAAAATTAAACTTGAAACAATACCAAGATAAAACTAAAATAAGAAAAAAAAAAACAGAAACAAAAATGGCTCCGCATCTCCTAAAAGGTTCTCGGATGCGTCTAGGGAGCAGCCGGCCGCTCCCTAGCGTTCCCTGGCAGCCGGCCCAAAATAGTAAGTTTTCGTCCCCCCCTTTCAAAAGGGAAAGAACCGGTCCCCCTCCGATTCCCCCAGCGCCACCCATGTCCTGATCGTCCCCGCGTCCTTATCCTCCCCTTTTCTCACGTGATTCCCTCCCCTCTGCCCCTCTCCCACGCCTGGACAGCTCGTTCCTTTCCCCCACAACTCCCAGATCTAGACAACTCTGCACCCTTCAATGGCGGCTAGTTTAGGGTTTCTTCTCTAGCCCCATCTTCCTTTCCGAAGCTTCAGTTTGTGCAAGCAAAAGAAAGGTAGAAGAAGCTTCAGTTTGTGCTAGCAAAAGAAAGGCAGAAGAAGCTTCAGTTTGTGCAAGCAAAGAAGAGGCAGAAAGAAAGGTCAGATCTCGTCCTCTTATCACCATGATTTCACCCCCCCACCCTGTTCCTTGTGTTATAGAAGAGCACAAAATATTCCTTTTTCTTCCACCATGATTGTACAAGGCTGCAGTTCGAAAAACAGAGTGTGAGAGCACGTACTGGATGAAAAAGAAATATGACTTTTAATTGCTAGTTGTTAGGGGGCACAAGCATGACTTTTTTCATTGAATTTGGTTTTGGTGTTTCTTGAAGGATCTCTAGCTGGAAAGCATAGGCTTGTGTTTTGTGTGTAGCCAATTTGTAGTCACTATTTTTCCAGACCAAAACTCTAGGTGGTTCCAGAAAGTTCAAAAGTCATGTCAGGCAAGTTTCAGGTTTTGTTGCGCAAAAAAATTAAGCAGCGTAGACAAGTTTTAGAAATTTGATTTGATTTTTTTAGCAATTGTATCTAGCAAATAGCAAGGGATGTGTGTGTGCGTATGCAAGTTGTAGTCATTCATTGGGCAAATCCATAAGTAAATTTGCAGCAGCCAACTATATATGTTGAGCATGTATTTTGGTCTGTAAAAAAGCAACCAAGTAAACATATATGTTGAGCGTGTATTTTGCGAAAATCTCAGAGGTAAGCCAACAAAAATTTCTCACCTTCCCCCTCTCTATTGCTTGCTCTTGCCCTTGATCCATTATGCCTTTTAATCCCCTGCACACCTGTTCACAAAGAGAAAGGCAAAAGTGTTGTGACTATTTTAAGCATCTAGCACTATGAACAAAAAAGATCAAGCCCTGATAGGCAAACAGCAATGTTCTCTGCTAGTAATAACAATTGCTAGTGTGGGCAAAATGATAACTGATAGGAGCAACTTGCACAAAGTGTTGTGACAATTTGTACTGTAATCAACAACTTGCACATAAAAAAAGCATTAACATTTGTACTGTAAAATCAGCAACTTTGTATAAAACCTTAGGAAGAAAAAAAAATCTCATGTGCAATTGTTTCCACTATAACTTGGTTCACCAGTTCAATTAAAAAAGATGTAAAAAAAGGTTCAACTAATAAACTGGATTGCCTAGGTTGCATTTGAAATTACCTTGAATGTATCCATCATAATGATCTAGAAAAATGTATTTCCGCAATCTGATTTGTTCCTCCACTTAGCAAAAAAATGATCCTGCAAAAAAGAACAAAAATTCCCTGCAGGAGCAGAACCACCATGACCTAGACTATTTAATTTTTCCTCAGCTGCTATATCACATTAAACGATTGCATGAATATAAAAACATCGAACACAGTCAACATTAAAAAGACCACAGATCTTGCTTCTAGTACATGACAGGTGAAACAAAAGTACTACATTTAAAAGACATTGTTGCCAATAACTGATGCTATTTCAAGTTTTTGCAAACACAAAACATGCTGCTCTTCTCTCTTGTTCTGTTGTGAGTTCCAGCTGTACCAGACGCAGTTCATAAGTTGCCTGCGTTTCAAAAAAAACAAAACACCATGAAAAAAATTGTGATGCACAAAAAAGGGACTGTGTTATATCTACAAAGATCTACAAAAAAATGTTTGCTATGTGGTGATTCTGGTGTGCTTGGGGTTGGTGTGAGTGGTTTCTGTAGTACAACTCTTGCCTGTGTTCAATGCTTTACTTGCTTGCTTCTTCTAAGTAACTTGCTCTACTAATCCTGTATGAAAAATGCCCAGGCTGAAAAGATGATTGACCTGAATGAGGTACCAGATGAAAACAATCCCTCATTTCCCTTTGTTGATGGTATAGATATTGGTGATCATGTGTATTGTACACAACATGGTGCTCAAAATACTGAATACGTGGATGAATCTCCTAATCCTCCTATAATACAACATGGTGCTCAAAATACTGCTACTATGGCAGAAGCAATGGAGACAGATGGGCACTCACTTCATGGTGTGGGTACTTCACAAAATGCACAAGCAACTGCAGGAGAAGATGCTAACACTGATGGCCGTACCCTTGATGGCACGGGTACCATGGGGGGTACTGGTGGGACTGTTGCTAATGGTTTGGGTGTTGAAAATGATGATGAAGCTTGGTCACAGCCAAAGGAGCCTTGTGTAGGCATGAGGTTTGACACTTTGGAAGGCGCGAGAGATCACTACAATGCTTATGCCTTGCAGATTGGGTTTGCAATTAAAGCGAATACATCAAGAAGGAATGTTAAGACTGGTGTTTTAATAAAGCAGCAATTTATTTGCAACAAATTTCGAAAACCCAAGGACGATGATGGAGGGGCAGAGAAGATTCCTATGCTAGATGATATTGTTGAACAAGCGGATAATGTTGATGAAGATGAAGATATTGTATTTGTTGTTGATGATGATAAAACAAAGAAGAGAAGCAAGAAACGAAAGAGAGACAAAATATTGCAAACTGGTTGCAAAGCAAAGATGGTTGTGAAACTAATAGATGGAATATGGGAAGTGACATACTTTGTTAGTGAGCACAATCATCCATTGGTTGACAAACCAGCTTTAGCTAAGTACTTGCGATCGCACCAGGGTATCCCACCAGAAGAAAAAGCCTTCCTTACACACCTTCATAACTGCAATTTGACTACAGGTTCATCACCCAACACCCCTGGACTTGCCTAAAAATTTTATCTTGCTTGCTAGAAACATATGCCTATTTTGCTTGGAAAACAGCCTTCTGCTTCCACCCATGGGTTTTCTTGTGTACATTACTGGACTTGCCTATAAAATTTGTTGTTTGTTGCTCAATGCATATTCAGTAATTTGCCTGCATTTTTTCGCAAATCAAAGTTTATGTTAGCTCAGGTCTTACGTGCTGTTAATTTGTTTGTTGCTCAAAGTCTTGTTTAATACTTGCCAGCCCAACCACCCCCTACCACTATTCTGTTAACCAATTCCTGAATTGCCTAAAACACTTCAGTTTGAGTTTGCCTACTGAAAAAAGTATAACTGGTTTTGGAACTGTTTATAGGTGTACAAAAGGAATAACCACCATTGTGACTTCGTGTTCGCAGGTCGTATGATGCACATCATGTCAGAATACTATGGGACAGAGCTCATTGTACTTTATGGTACTAAGCACATTACAAATCTAAAAACGGCCTTGAACAAAGATGCTACAAGAGAAGGAGATATGATAGAGACAGTTGCATACTTCAAAGATCAACAAAAAGATGACCCAGACTTTTTTTACAAGATCAAGTATGATGAGGAAGATAGGGTTGAAAATATTTTCTGGGTCAATGGTGCGGCAAGGAAAGCTTATGCAGAAGCTTATCACGATTGCATCTCTTTTGACACAACATACATCACTAATATGTACAACATGCCCTTTGCACCATTCATTGGAATTAATCGACATGGGCAGTCATTCATGTTGGGTTGTGGTTTTGTTAGGCAAGAGTTGGCATCAAGCTTTGACTGGCTATTCCAAACCTTCCTTGAGGCAATGCATGGTTTAGCACCCATCAACATGATAACCGACCAAGACATCGCAATGGCACAATCCATTAAAAGAATCTTCCCTACAACTGTTCACCGCTGTTGTCGTTGGCATATTATGAAGAAAGCACAAGAGAAGCTTGGAGCATTGTTGGGGCGGAACCCTGGGTTATCGCAAGATTTCAACAATTGTGTTGACTTTAGCTTCACGCCGGAGGAGTTTGAGGCAGGATGGGCTGAGCTTATGTTGAAGTATGAGGCTATGGCTGACTCACACTTTGAGACTCTATACAAGTACTGGGAAACATGGGTTCCCTGTTACTTCAAGCACTAGTTCTTCCCCTTCTTGCAATCAACTCAACGCAGCGAGGGGTTCAACGCTGTCCTTAAGCGATATGTGAACCCACACAAGTCAATCTTGAACTTCGTGAAGCAATATCAGAAAATCCAGACACACATACTAGTTCGAGAGGGTGCCAAAGATTACAGAACGGGACCTTTGCAGAGTGAAATGTGGTCATCTTACCCCATTGAGAAGCAAGCTTATGATTCCTACACCAGGGACTTGTATGAGAAGTTCCGCAACGAGTTTGAGTTGATTGCTAGGTACAATGTCCGACCACATGGTGAAAACTTGTACGAGCTTTACCCAAATCAAAAGTGGGTTGCTAAATATGGTTCCAGAAGCTACTTTGTCACAGTAGAAGCAAGTGTTGAAGACTAGAGATGTGACTGTTGCAAGATTGAGAGGGACGGCATGCTGTGCTGCCATAACTTGAAAGTTTTTAACCAACTTGGTGTTGATGAGATACCATCGAAGTACATAATTAGAAGATGGACACCTTTGGCAATCCCCAATGCACCCCATGCTGTCGAAGGTGAGCCCGATGAGTTGCCACCACAATCAAATAAAGAACTTCGGCAAACGAATTTGGTCATGGATTTTGCAAGCCTTGCTTAGGTCGCTAGTGCGTCAGATGCTGCTATAGATATTGTAAAGAAGCATATGCGTGGAGCGCGCCACGAAATAAGAAATCTAAACATGTCAAAGAAGAAGAAGCCAGCAGCACCTAGCAGTGGGCCCCCTGGTGGATCTGCACCACCAGTAAGAAATGCTCCGGCAAGTACTGGCACCGCGCTGCATCCTGATGGGCCTGCACAAAACCCTCCAAGTTCTATGCAGCAACCAACTACTTCTACAGGGCAGCGAAAAAAAGTAGCATCAGTACCTGGTTCTTCTATGAGTTCAGGTGCAGGTGTACATGCACATGCACCACTACGGGCTGCACCACGACCAAGGGCAGCTGCACCAATGCCCAGGGGGGCTGCGCCACTTCCTAGTGCAGCTGCACCACTGCCTAGGGGGGCTGCGCCACTGCCCAGGGGAGCTCCACCACTGCCAAGTGGACCCCTGGTGCCAAACTGATGGCCTGTTCCGCAACTGTTAGGAGCGGTAACCCTACAAAGAGGGCCTGCGGCACAGCTGTTGGGAAGTTCAACAATGCCAGGAGGGACTGGGCCACCACCTAGGGGGGTGCTCCACCCTATTTTCACCTTGCGCAACCACCTAGTGGCACAACAACACCATCACACGAGCTTTCGCCACCAACAAGGATGCATGTGACAAGTGCTGGCCTTGCACTGTCACCAAAAGAACCTGGCATAGTTGCTAGTCGCTGTGGACAACGTCCCTGTTCTTCTACTTCACAAGAAAAAAGTGGCACCCTACTTTCATCTTCTATGGTGCACCCTCCTGCTGCACATGTGCACCCGCCACTCAACATTGCATCACTACATTCAGCTGTTGCGGCCGCACAATGTGACCCTCCAATTCCTAGAGACCCCCCGAAATCTACTACAAAAGGAAGGGCGAAGACGAAAAGGTTGCAATCAGCACTTGAGCTCCAACCAAAAAGGAAAAACAAGTGCAGCTACTGTGGTTCTTTTAGCCACAATGCTGCATTGTGCACGGCAAGACTGACGTGAAGAACAACACGGTGACTGTCGTGGTTTTGTCACGGCAGATGTCCTAGTGCCAGGACTTAGGTGTGAAGCCATCGCTACGGTGGTTAAGTCGAAGAGGTTGGTCAGGACGAAAGACACAGGTTTACCCAGGTTCGGCCCCTCTCGAAGGAGGTAATAGCCTACGTCCTGCTTATAGTTGTATTGATTGGGTATCGATTACAAGGGAGCGGATTCGCTTGACCTAGTACCCGATCAAAGGTTTCGTGGCCTAAGCCGCCCAGGTAACCCGCCTTTATATACACAGGTCGAGGCCCTGGGCTTACAAGAGTCCGGGCCGGGTCATACTTAATAACCGACCTTGCCTCTAACTACTCCTGCCTTATCTGGCAAGCCGCCACCGGGTTACACATTGTCTTCTGCCTCTGGGCCTCCAGGCCCATTGGGCAAGCAACTTCCAAACCTTACTGCTAAGCCGCCAACCTCATGACCCGGACCCTCCTGGGCGGGTCTCACCACGGGGTTATATCCCCAACATTAGGCCCCAGATTGATTTGAACCGGTTCATGTCAATCTTCAAGTCTTCTGGTTAGCGAATCTTGCATTCTCTGACAAATCTTCATGACCCGCCATATCTGAAAATGGGTGACGTCGTCTCAGACCAATCTTCATGACCCGCCATGTGGAAATGGATGAAGTCATCTCAGGAAAATCAAAAAGATTCCCCTGACGTCACAACGGATCTTTTTCATTAACTTGACCAGCTCAAGAATCGAGGCACTTTCGTGGCCAATCGTCATCGTGTCTCCTCGATTCCCGCACCGGACTGTTGCTATTCCATCACCTCCTCATAAATAGGCGCGGGGGCCCCATCATTTTTACTTTCCCCGCCGCCTTCTTCTTCTTCTTCCTCCAGACGTCCGCGCCGCCGAAGCTCTCCCACGCCGTTCGGAGCTCGTCGTTGTCTCCAACTCAGGCCGCTGCATCACCCTGATCGTGTCCAGAATACTACCGCGTTCGCCCGCTCCATCTGCATCTTCCAGGTTCCATCTTCGCCCCTCTTTCAGATCTGCATTAGTTCTTCAGGCTTTTTCCGAGTTCATCGGGTTTTCTTCGAGTTCATCACCGCTCATCGGAGCATTCTTCGTAGATCAGAGAAAAAACACTTCTTTAGGCTTTATAACGTTAGCCGAACCATGCGGCCATCCGCTTAATAAGTATGCCATGCTCATTATAGATCATTTGCTCACCGTAATCCGTATAGGAACTGCCTGTTCTTCCACTGGCTTTTTAGGTTTAGAAAATATTTTCTTTTTATCTCGTCCGTAGATCTTAAAACGATAGTTGTAGCTGTCGGAATCTGTTTTTCCACACTTAGCAATTTTTCCAATACTCACTGGCAAACTTTACCCGCCATCATACTGCCGGCTCTCGTTGTCATGTCGCAACCTGCTTCGGCAGCTTATAACTTTATACTGACCCGCCAAGTACCATCACCATTTAGAGCCATAGTTGCTTCGGTCATGACAGGTTTTTAACCCGCCATATAATAATGCCTTTCCGCAGTCTTTTAAGCCACCGCTATGGATAAAGCCCCCGCTTCCTGCGACTGGGTAAGATCCGGGGTAACTGAGGAATCGCTCAAGGATTTTGTCACCATGGGAGTTTTGTCGGCTCAGGATGTTATCCACTGGCGGGTTCCGGGCAATGAAACCACTCCCAAACCCGAGGATGGGGAAGTCATTGTGTTCACAGACCCCCTTCTCCGTGGCTTCTCACCGCCCGGGTCTAAATTTTTTCGGGACGTCTTACACTTGTATAAACTGCACCCTCAAGACATTGGCCCCAACTCCGTCACCAACCTGTGCGAGTTCCAGACTCTCTGTGAAGCTTATCTGCAAGAAGAGCCGTCAGTGGACCTCTTCAAGGAATATTTCTATGTCAACCGCCAAACAGAAATGGCGGATGGACTTAGTCTTGAGCTTGGAGGCGTCACTCTTCAGAGACGGAGGGATGTACTCTTTCCAGCAGCAGTTCTACCGAGTCATCCCAAAGACTGGAATAAAACCTGGTTTTACTGCAAAGACACTTCCCCAGAAGGAGAAAATACACTGCCGGATTATCGTCCTTACCGGCTCAGCACCGACACCGAGCTCCCAGACCGGATGTCTACTGCAGAGCGCATCCAATACGGTCCAACTTTTTCAAAAATAAGGGCCGTGTTAGCCAACGGGTTAACAGGTGTTGATCTGACCCACTGCTGGGTCTCTTGGAGGATTCTGCCGTTGAGCCGCCGTGATGCCTTAATGTGTCAATATTCTGGTGAGGTGAACCACCCTCAACGCTTCAACCAGACCCCCTTGGTAGACCAGGATCTCAATGCAATCGTAAAATCCTTGTTGGGAGAACCTCAAGCAGTCTGCAACAAGACGGGGTTAAGTCCTTTTTATGTACTTAACCCGGCTCCAGAGGTGAATCTTTTCATCCTAATCCTCACCCATTCCTTAAATACTTTATTTCTTGTATTCTATTTTAACCTTTCTGCCAACGCATATATGTAGGCCGGCTCTTCCTTTTGGAACAAGAGGTTAACCATTACCTCCAAGAAGAAAAACAAAGCAACCATGGCAACCAAAGCTAAAGCTCCGGATCGTAAAAAGAAACAATCAACCGAAGAACTATTCGGTCTGGACGACTCAGAGGTAGAACTAGATTCCCTTGGTCTTCTTTTTATGCAACTTATTGACGCTGACTCCTCTCAGGAAGAGGCGGAGGCCAGCGAAGCCGGGGCTGCAGAGGTAACTATCATCTCCTCCGACTCAGAACCTCTGCCAACAGAGAGAATCCGGCGGGTCATCCGGAAAGTTAAGTTTTCACATCCTCTTGCTCACTTAGACCCCGACTTTCTTTTGAAGAAACATCAACATGACGCCAGACATCAGACCCGGAGTGGTGGCTCTGAAGACCTAGTGGCCGGCTTACCTGACACTCCGGCATGCCTAAAACGTCGCAACGAGGTACTTCCTGCTTATATTTGTACTGCTGCATATTACTCTTGCGCTGTCACTTACTCATACTGCTTCTTTTAATTGTATCAGGAAACTCCTCCTTCCTCTGGCGACTCAACCGCCTCCAAGCTGCCTCCCCTTGTTATCAATCCGGGGTAACTTTCTTATATCCTTTCCCTGCTTATTACTACACTGTCCTTGCATATAAGTGACCATGAAGTCCGTGTTTTGCAGGGCCGAGGCCAAGAAAAGGAAACTGAGTGGGTCATCTTCCCGTCCGGATACCTCAGAGCCAGAAGATCCAAAGCTTGATGCTCCTGAAACTCAAGTGGAGCCATCCGATGCCGGCCAGGGTGCTCATGACGAACTCCCCAGCCCAACGAGCCGGTGGATGTTGACATTGTGATCGCTGAAGCTTCTCTGGAGACGGGCCCTAAGCCGCCCAGCCCCTTGCCACCAACTCAAGAGGTACCGGCTCAAGAAGAAGAGGTCACCATTACCGGCTCAGCCTATGCCGCTCCGGCTCCCTCCAACGTGCTAACCAAGCATATCAACAAGGCTGAGACACCTTCTCCTGAGAAGGATAAAAAGAAACTTGACCTGCCAAACTTGGAGAAGCTGACCACTGACGAGTTGCACTCGGGCTATTTGAGCCGCCTGGCCGCCAGCCGGGACATGGAAGCCAGACTAGTAGATATGATGAAGAGAAAATATGAGGTATTCCACTTCTCTGCTCTCTGTATACCCTTACGTAGCCCCCAAGGGCCGGCTTATATTCTCGAAAATAAGTCGGGTCTTCAATAATATGTAAACTTGAATAGACCAATGCTATAGCCCCCAAGGGCCGGGTTGTTATACCAATAATGAGCCGGCACTTATTGCCTTAAGAAATGCAAAAATGGCAAGTATAGCCCCCAAGGGCCGGGTCATTATACCAATAATGAGCCAGGCCTTTTTGTAGACCTGATCCTAAACTTGTAGAACAATGTGTAGCCCCCAAGGGCCGGGTTATCTTCATGAAGATGATCCGGGTCTTATTTGTATTGTAGACATACGAAAGAACTGACACACATTAGCCCCCAAGTGTCAAGTATATTGCTTGCAATTTGCTTGGGACTTGTAATGATTCTCTGCCATACCAGTATGAACCGGACTGGCGGCTTACAACTGAGAATCTTGCCTTGTTTTATGCAGGAATCTTTAAATGTTGCTGAGTCTAACGTGACAGACCTCAAGAAGAATCTGGGATCACAACAAGAAGCCTGAGCGGAAGCCAACGCAAAGTGGCAGATCGCCTTGACCGAGATGGAGAAGATCAAGACTGAGCTTGAGTCATAAAAAAGTCTGCTGAAACTAGCCAAGCCGCCCTGACTAAACGTGCAGAGGACGCCGAGGGCCATCTTACATCCGTAACTAAGGAGCTGACCAGCTTGAAGCGCCACATAAACCGGATGACCGAAGCCGTCTTTGGTAAGCATTGTCGACTGTACTTGTGATTATGCTTGAAATGATCCTATGGAGACTCGCCCGGCGACTTACAATCTCAATCTGTTTTGCAGGCAAACGAACTCGCCAACTTCCGGATGACAGCTTGTTGAAGCTGAAGGATTTATACGCCTTCACTGAACAACTATACTCCGGAAGCCTCTTTACCATCAGGGCAGTCTTTGCTGAGAAGGGTGTGCCAAAACTGATCAAGGACGTGTTGAATTATCTCTCCACCATTCCCAGGCACTTTGAAGAAATAAAAAGATCAGCCGCCCGCAAGGGTGCAATTTCTGCTTTAAGCCGGGCGCTGGCATACGCACCAGAGCTTCACCCGGAAGAAATGATGGGCAGCTTTCCGCAACTCAAGGACGACGGGTAAGAATTCACTCAGGATGACTACGCCCGTTGCCACCGAGAGTCTCGAGTGTTGGCCAGCCGGTTAGCCGCAGAAGCTGACCTGGCAACATACCAGGCGGCTTACGATGACAACAACACTCGAGTACGGGCGCCTACCTTTGAGCCGAAGGATCTGACCCCTCAACGGCGTAAGCATATCTTTGCCCCTGACGTTGACCCGTCTCCCATCTTGAATGATGAAGCTCAATTTGAAGCTCTACTCAACTGCAACTGGGATGTGGACAACCTTCAGATCCAGGAGCCCGAAGACCCGGCGCACGGTGACCCGTCGACGAGCTAGGTGAAGAGCCGGTCCTCAAAGATGCTAACCCGAGCGAAACTTGAGCCGTCTGGTTCTAACTTGTGAAAAAACTTGAGCACCATATTTTGGGCCCTGTGAGGCCTTGTAATAGCAGTAGAAAAACTTGATTGCCTGCTCTTGTGCCTTTGTGCACTTTTAAAACTCCTGCAGCCCATATGCCGGCGATTTAACATGAATGGCTTGACATAATCATCTGACTGTATTGACTCGCCCGGCGGGTTATACTCCATGAGCAATGCTAAGCCGGGGTGACCCAAAAACTTAGAATCTTATCATGAAAAATACCTGCAAAAAACAAGCAATAGAAACTATACTTGGATATCTCCTGCCTTATAAGCCTGCTTTAAAGGCACAGCAAGACAAGACAGCTCTTATTTTTGTAAAAAGTTTTGTATTGCCTCAAAGAAGCTAGGCATAAAAGCCTGAAACCTCGTAAGCCGGCTCTCACGTGACATAAATCCGTCGTTTAAACCTTAGCAAGTTCAGGGTCTTTAAAAGATTGAAATTGCTAAGAGCACGAACGGGCCACATAGTGGAGAGACTACAGCAGACAAGGCGAGTTTATCCTAGCTCACTGTAAGCCGGCTCTCTCGTGACGAAAGCCGCCGTTTTAACCTTGACAAGTTCAGGGTCTTTTTGCGAGATTGACTTTTCAAGTTCAGGGTCTCTGAGCAAGATTGACTGTCAAGAGTTCGACGGGTCACATGGTGGAGTAGCAAGTTGCAAACAGGCAGGTTTAACTCGAACATGGCATATAAAGCCTGGCCAAAAGGGTTTGAAAGCTAAACCTAGTGGGTTGGAAGCCCCCAAGTGACCTGATGAAGAATCAACTCTTTGCACGAAACTTAGTGCAAGAAAACGGCAGAGGCCCCGAATCATGGGGATGCCAACTTTATTATATCATAAAAGATGGTATATACAAGGACAGAAGTATGTACATTGATGAGAGCCGGACCGGCGGCTCAAATATAGTATGGCCGAAGGTGAGCAATATTCCATGGCCTCGCAGTCTCTTCACCAGAAGTGCGAGACTTGTCGCTCTCCCGTATATCAATGAGATAGTAGGAACCATTGTTGAGATTTCTGCTGATCACAAATGGCCCTTCCCAAGGAGGTGACAACTTATGCATATCTGACTGGTCTTGAATCAAACGGAGTACTAAGTCGCCTTCTTGGAATGTCCGGGTCTTGACCCTGCGGCTATGATAGCGACGCAGGTCTTGCTGGTAAATCGCGAACTGTGCTGCTGCCAGATCCCGTTCTTCATCTAAGGCATCCAAAGCATCCTGACGCGTCGTCTCATTATCAGCTTCCACGTAAGCCGCCACTCTGGGCGAGTCATGACGAATATCACTGGGGAGAATAGCTTCTGCACCATAAACCATGAAGAAAGGCGTATAGCCTGTTAACCTGTTGGGGGTGGTTCTTATGCTCCAAAGAACTGAAGGTAACTCCTCCACCCAACGACCCGGCGTGCACTCCAAAGGAACCATAAGCCAGGGTTTTATCCCTCTCAAAATTTCCTGGTTAGCACGCTCTGCTTGACCATTAGACTGTGGGTGAACCACAGAAGATACATCGAGGCGGATATGTTCACCATCACAAAACTCCTTCATAGCCCCCTTGGACAGGTTTGTACCATTGTCAGTAATGATACTATGAGGATAACCAAACCGAAAGATCAGCTTCTTAACGAACTGAACCGCTGTTGCTACATCACACTTGCTGACCGGCTCAGCCTCAACCCACTTAGTAAACTTGTCAACCGCCACTGAGAGGTGGGTCTTCTTGTCTTTAGACCTCTTAAAAGGTCCCACCATATCAAGCCCCCAGATCACAAACGGCCAGGTGATTGGAATCATCCGTATTGAGCCGGCACATGGGCACGTCGTCCAAATTTTTGGCACCCGTCACATTTACTGACCAAGTACTCTGCATCTTTATGAGCTGTTAACCAGTAAAAACCGTGTCGAAAAGCCTTAGCCACCAAAGACTTTGACCCGGCGTGATGACCACAATCGCCAGCATGTATCTCTTGCAGAATTTCATGGCCCTCGTCAGGAGAAACACATCGCTGAAAGACGCCTGTCACGCTGCACCTGTGTAACTCGCCATTGACAATAGTCATAGATTTAGACCGCCTTATATCTGCCGCGCCAGAGTCTCGTCTTGGGGTAACTCGCCGCGGGTCAGATATGCCAGATAGGGCAGCGTCCAATCAGGGATCGCACGGAGAGCCGCCACCAGTTGCTCTTCCGGGTCAGGTATAGCTAAATCCTCTTCCGACGGTAACTTAACCGACGGGTGATGCAATACGTCCAGGAACACATTAGGCGGCACCGGCTTACGTTGAGATCCCAGTCTTGACAACGCGTCAGCCGCCTCATTCTTCCTCCGATCAATATGATCCACCTGATAACCCTTGAAGTGGCCGGCAATAACATCAACCGCCTGGCGATAAGCCGCCATGCGAGGGTCCTTAGAATCCCACGTGCCAGAAACTTGCTGAGCCACCAGGTCTGAGTCGCCAAGACATCTGACCCGGCTCAAATTCATCTCCTTTGCCACATCGAGCCCATGAAGCAAAGTGTCATATTCAGCTGCATTGTTAGTACAAGGAAACATTAACCTCAAAACATAACAGAACATGTCACCTCGCGGGGAAGTTAGAACAACTCCAGCCCCCGAGCCTTCCAATTGCCTGGAACCATCAAAATGAATTGTCCAATACGTATTGTCCGGCTTCTCCTCGGGTGCTTGACACTCTGTCCAGTCATTGATAAAGTCCACCAGGGCTTGAGATTTCACAGCCGTCCGGGGCACATATTTCAGATTGAGAGGTCCAAGCTCAATTGCCCACTTAGCAATCCTGCCAGTAGCTTCTCTGTTTTGAATGATATCTCCCAGAGGAGCAGAGCTGACCACTGTGATTGGATGCCCAAGGAAATAATGCTTCAGCTTACGATTGGCCATGAACACTCCAAACACCAGCTTTTGCCAATGCGGATATCTTTGCTTGGATTCCGTCAAGACCTCATTGACATAGTAAACCGGCCGTTGGACTGGGTACTCCTTACCCGCCTCCTTGTGCTCCACCACAACTGCAGCACTGACGGCTCTGTTGTTAGCCGCCACGTACAAGAGCAAAGGCTCTTTTTCCACTGGAGCTGCCAAAATGGGTGGCTCAGCCAGCTGATTCTTGAGCGCCTCAAACGCCTCATTAGCCACATCACCCCAGACAAAGTCATCTGTCTTCTTCATCATCTGATACAGAGGAATAGCCTTCTCAGTCAGGCGGCTTATGAACCAGCTCAGAGCGGCAATACGACCCGCCAAGCGTTGAACATCATTAATACACGCTGGCTTAGACAAAGAAGCGATGGCCTTTATCTTATCCGGGTTAGCCTCAATGCCCCGCTCTGAGACCAAGAATCCCAAGAGCTTGCCTGCAGGCACACCAAACACACACTTGGCCGGGTTAAGCATCATCTTGTAAACCCGCAGATTATCAAAAGTTTCTTTTAAATCATCCAACAGAGTCTCCTTCTTCCGTGACTTGACCACAATATCATCCACATAGGCATGAACATTGCGCCCAATCTGACCATGAAGACAGTTCTGCACACAGCGCTGATAAGTCGCCTGCGCACTTTTGAGTCCAAAGGGCATAGACACATAGCAGAAAGCTCCAAAAGGTGTAATGAAAGATGTCTTCTCTTGGTCTTTGACTGTGCTAAGCCGCCAACCTCATGACCCGGTGAAAGGACGTGGATGTCGCCTAGAGGGGGGGTGAATAGGCGCTTTAAAATAATTACGGTTTAGGCTTGAACAAATGCGGAATAAAACTATCGTTTAATTAGTCAAGCACAAAACCTAAAACAACTAGGCTCACCTATGTGCACCAACAACTTATGCTAAGCAAGATAGACAACTAAGTGAGAGCAAGATATATAACAAGAAACAATATGGCTATCACAAAGTAAAGTGCATAAGTAAAGGGCTCGGGTAAGAGATAACCGAGGCACGCGGAGACAACGATGTATCCCGAAGTTCACACCATTGCGGATGCTAATCTCCGTTCGGAGCGGTGTGGAGGCACAATGCTCCCCAAGAAGCCACTAGGGCCACCGTAATCTCCTCACGCCCTCGCACAATGCAAGATGCCGTGATTCCACTAAGGGACCCTCGAGGGCGGTCACCGAACCCGTACAAACAAGGTTGGGGAAAACTCCACAACTTAATTGGAGGCTCCCAACAACACCACGAAGCTTCACCACAATGGATTGTGGCTCCGAGGTGACCTCAAATGCTCGGGGCAATCTCCACAACCTAATTGGAGGCCCCGAAGCTTGCCCGGAGCTTTGCACCACAATGATTGAGCTCCGAGGCACCACCAACCGTCTAGGGCGTCAAAGCACCCAAGAGGAACAAGCTCAAGGGTGCTCAAACACCCAAGAGTAATAAGCTTCTCAAACTTCACTTCCACGTATCACCGTAGAGAACTCAAACCTATGCACCAAATGCAATGGCAAGGGCACACGAAGTGCCCAAGTCCTTCTCTCCCAAATCCCACCAAAGCAAATAATGCTAGGGAGGAAAATGAGAGGAAGAACAAAGAAGAACACGAAGAACTCCAAGATCTAGATCCAAGGGGTTCAGCTCAGATAGAGGAGAAAGTGATTGGTGGAAATGTGGATCTAGATCTCCTCTCCCTTTTCCCTCAAGAACTAGCAAGAAACATTGGAGGGATTGAGAGTTAGCAAGCTCGAAGAAGGTTAACAATGGGGGAAGAACACGAGCTAAAGAGATAAGATGCATTGGGGAAGAAGACCCCCTTTTATAGGTGGGGAAAAATCCAACCGTTATCCTCACAGCCCGCACAGAGCGGTACTACCGCTCCAAGGAGCGGTACTACCGCTAGGGCGGTAGTAGTCATATGAAACACTACTGCAACGAGGCAATAGGGCGGTAGTACTGCCGAAGCGGTACTACCGCCTGCCCTCACGGTACTACCACGGGGGTAGTATTCAACGGCCACTCAGGTGCAGCACACGGCAGAAGACACCGTGAGGCAGCGGTACTACCGCTCGGGGTAGCGGTACTACCGCGCGTCCACGGATGTAAAAAATTACTTCCGGGCTACATCCACTGGAGCTAGCTTCGAGAAAATATCCGGCACGGTAGTACCGGAAGTAATTTGCGGTACTACCGCCCGGGGGGCGGAAGTAAAAAAATTACATCCGCGCCTACTACCGCAAGCGCACGCATCAGGAGCTGGGGACAGCGGTACTACCGCTCACTGGAGCGGTAGTACCGCTGTCTCCTGCGGTACTACCGCTAGCCACTGTACTGCAGCACCTTGCTGCCTTCAACTACTCAGCTAGGAAAACGGAAGGAAACAGAAAAACTAGAATTGCCATAACTTCTGCAAATGAGCTCCGAATTGAGCAAACTCAAGCTTGTTGGATTCAGGACGACAAGAGCTATCTTAAGAAGAGGCAGTATGAAAATGCCAATGATATAGAGATGTGAAACCTCTATCAATGAAGAACCGGCAAAAACTCCAACATCGAAAACATCATAGAAGATGCATAAGGACTCCGTTTTTGATGAACTTGAGCTTGTCATGAAGCTGAGCATAAGCTCAAGAACCCACAAAGAGAAAAGCCAACCAAGAACCAAGAAAGATGATGATGCCAAGAATGCAATGGTTTGAGCTCTCAATGAACGATACGATCAAGCTACTCACTTGAGAGCCCCCCTTGATAGTATGACAATCGATCCTATAACCCGGTCTCCCAACTACCACCATGAGACCGGTAAAATAGAAAACCCTATCAAGGTCAAACCTTTGCCTTGCGCATAGTCCACTTGAGCTTGAAGATGATGATATTGTCCTTCTCAAGATGGACCACCTTTCTTGATTGCGTCAGCTCGATGAAGACTAGTTGATTGCTCCCCCATGCTCCACTATGGGTGAGCCACTCTTCGGCACATCTTCACAAGTCCATTGTCACCACAATGAACGACAAGCCTCAAGCATGATCTCTCCGTGATGCTTCACTTGAGCTTGCACATCGCAACCTTGATGACGATCTCCACTTGATGTCATCTTCCATGGGATGTATGGGATCTGCCTCTTGATGCAAGCCCATGGAAATATACCTAACCCCACAAAGAACTCTCACGTAGACCATGGGTTAGTACACAAAGCGTAATGGACAATGCTTACCATACCATGGGATCACTTGATCCCACTTGGTACATCTTCTACGCTTTGTGTGTTGATCAACTTGAATCATTCTTTGCCTTAATCTTGATCAACCTTGTGTCATATCTTCTCTCTTCATAAAGATGATGTCTTGAAGGTAAACATGAATGCTCACACAATCTTCTTCTTCAAGACATGCTTGCAATAAGCTCAACTCCCACATGACCAATCTTTGGATAAACCTTGAATACCACCTTGGTCACCATATAAACTCCTTGAAACCAACAGATGGACTTCAAGAAGTACCTACGGACAAATCCTTCGAATCTAACTCAAGGCAACCATTAGTCCATAGGGGTGTCATCAATTACCAAAACCACACATGGAGAAATGTGCTCTTACACCCGGCCCCTCCTGGGCGGGTCTCACCACGGGGTTATATCCCCAACAGTGACCAGATGTGTTTTTGATCTCAAAATGATGTTTGGGGGATCAAAAAAAAGAAGGCCGGATAATCGCTAGTAGCTTTGACATTTGCTGCTACCTGTATGCTACTTCTTCTGGACTACTATTTGTGTTTTGTTTTTGTTTTTGTGTTTTTTTAGAAACTTGCCTGATTCTACATATTGTATTGCCTGTTACTACAATTTCGATTGCGTGGCAGGTTTTTTTCACTATACATTGCTGAAAATCTACCTAAGCATTTTTGTTTGATATCAATGGAAACTAGATGATTGATACATGCAACTCCTGCTACTTCGACATTTTTGCACCAGAAAAGAAAAACAAAAAAGTTGAGACTGACCTATGCTAACTTCAGGATATCTTTCCATGGGGCTTTGTTGTCTTCAGTGTTAACCCAAGTGTTAGTGAGCTGCCTCCTTATGTTTGGAACATCCTCGGCTGTGAATCTTGGAACAATCCTTGCGTCCCAACCATTTGCAAGTGTGAGAGTGAAAACACCGTAGTCGAACCTACACAGAGACAGAAATGTTTTCTAAAAAGTAAGTGTGATGTATGTACAGTTAATTGTAAAAAATCCATTAGTTGTACAAAAGTTCTATTTCTAGCAAGAACAGTTACTAGTGTGGGCAAAAATGATGACTTATGGGAGCACCTAGCGTGATAAAATTAAGCAAAAAACTTGTACTGTCAAAAATAGTCTACACAAGAAGCAACTGGTAAGAAACATTTGTACTGATAACAAAGTTGTGTTCCATGAAAAATAAATTGCTATAAAGAACCTTGATATAATAGATAGG
Source organism: Elymus sibiricus (assembly GCA_039707655.1). Classification (NCBI taxonomy): domain Eukaryota; kingdom Viridiplantae; phylum Streptophyta; class Magnoliopsida; order Poales; family Poaceae; genus Elymus; species Elymus sibiricus. The sequence goes on from CM077671.1 coordinate 444,384,738, forward strand.
CAAATAGAAAAAGTTCTCTGCTAGCAAAAAAAAACTAATGTGGGCAAAATGATGAGTGATGGGAGCAACTACCGTAGTAAAATCAAGCAAAAACATTTCTATTGTCATTAGCAAGTTGCAAAAAATGATGCCTGATGTACTAACTTTGTGGTAATGTGTGTGGGAATGCATGCTTACTCGTTTGTTTGTTTTGGAACATCAATGGTGACAAGGGGGAAATTATCCATCGAAATGTGAGACTTGGGATAGTGCGCTTCCCACAATGCGCGGACGCTTGCGACCATAGCCCTTGCACAAGTGTCCAAAGATTTGTTCTCAAGTGTCCTCCATGAATCAAGCACCTCAAACCTTTTGTCCCTTAGATTCACATTGAAAACCCAGTAATGGTTCCCCATGATTGGCTTTGACTTGTCAATGTTCTCTAAGACAGGGAACATGATCTGTACAATGAGTAGGAAAAAACATGGGGTTAGTAAACAAAAAAGAAGATAGTTTTCATGTAGGCAACTTGAAACAGCTCTACATGCACAAATTATGGTCACAAAAAAACACAAAAACTAAAATCTGTATGTAACACATGCTGGTTGTTGTCCTGACAAAAAATAAGCACATTCAAGTTTTGCATGTACATAAGCAACTCAAAGGTTGTTTGTAAGCAACTTGTGTAAGAATTTTACTGATGTAGTAGTGAAGCACTGATGTGAAAAAATAAAACAGCTTATACTCTGGTGTTTAGGTTACATGTTTGTAAGCAACTTTGAACATGCACAAAATCAGTGGGTTCCTTTAGTTTGTGCTAAAAAACAATTAACTTACCATATCTTTATGATCCAAGCGGTTTGATTTGTTGAATCGGGCGATAAGTTCTTTGTTGCTTAGTGCGATCTGCAGCAACCATGTCTGAAAAAATAAATGGAGAAATGAGGATGACCAAGTATGAGATGAAAAAGAAAAAAAATGAAATACAAAAATATTGATGCTTCCCCTTCTCCTTACCGAGAACCTGAGGGGCATCACAACCTTCTTCGAGTCCGATGGCAAGTTCATCATTATAGACTGAATGCCAATTTCCATTACATGAGTCAATACGAAACCCTCTTTTTTCATTGAGTTAGCCAGCTCCCTCACCGTGACAAAGTATCCACGGTAGTCAATTACCTTTGCGCTGCAGAAAAAACAAAGAAAAAATCAAATAATAGATGTGATAAGCTTTCATTGTTGAATTGCCTACCAGCGTGCAGCTTTCAAATATTTTGTTGCATAGTCATAAAAAGAAAAGGTTCAAAAAATTATTTTAGGCAGATGAAAACTGCATTCTATGTATTATATCACAATCAGGCACAAAAAAATATGCCAAATTGCCTGATTCAATGGTTGGTTAGCCTAACAAAACAAGTTGAATTGCCTGAGAAAAAAACATGAGATATTGCCATACCTGGTATCAGCATCTGGTGATTCTTCTTCATTTAATCTCCCATGCAAAATAACTGATGCATATAGCCTGTTTACTTCAGGTTTGCACAAAAACACTTTCCTATCATTGTAGTCCATGAATGATGACCTCTTGCAAGGAGGTGGCTTGATGATCCTTCTCTCAAATTGATGTGTGACCACCTCACCAGAGCTACTGCTGCTATAAATCTTGCTCCCTGATCCTACTTCTCCTTGGTTGGCAGTTTTTTCTGGTGTCTCGAAAATGTTTGGGACCATCTTTCCTGAGTTGACAGCCGAACAACCTGCATTAAACTCCTTTGCCTCATATATGCCTTCAAAATCACAAACAAAATCAGCGGTTACTGGAAATTCCTTGGAATCATGCCAAACAAAGTTGCTTGGGCCGACATCTTGATGTGCTCCATCATCTTCAAATTCTTTGGGCAAGTCATCTATACCAAGATCAAAACTTGGGGCTGGGCAGTATTCAGAACAATCTGCGCCTAAGTTTTCGCTTTTGCTTTGCTGTAACTGAAGTCCATCCGTCCCTCCTGAAACAACCTTTGTTGACTTGCTTAGGGGGGGCTTACTTGCTGGAGGAACACACGTTGATAAGATATCACTAACTTCTAGCACATTGATTTCTAGCGCACTACTTTCCTTCCCAATAAAACTCCGCATAAGACTTTCCTTCTTCACATCAGACAAATTAAAAGCTTTCCACTGTGGGGTGGTTGGTTGTGCAAGTGTAGTTGAACTAGCAGGCAACATGCCCTGCGCTACTAACAACTTTGAATCTGGACTTCGTCCCATGGTCGCACAAACAACTTCTTTGTCCATTTTTTTCTGCATAAACACATCAGGGATGTTTTCCTTCTCCTTTTCCTGAACTGCATCAAGTGTTGCAGACTCTCGTGATACCTCTATATGGCCCACTTTTCCACTCTGCGTGTCATTGCCTGATTTCATTGCATCTCCTTGAGTAAGTACTTGCGCCCGACCATTTAAGTCGCCCAGCGGTAGCCTTGCACTAGGGAGTGCTGTGCTCAATACCAGAGGTGTTCTCACTTTCAAATCTACTGGTCCTGCTACTGTGGAGTGTACTATTGCGTGTGCAAGACTTGTCTGGCAAATAGATGAACTTGCTGACTTCTTTAACTGAGTTGCCAGAATATGTGATCCACTTGCCTTGTGATTGGTTTTAAAGTTGCCACCCTGCTTTGAAACTAGCCCTGTTGATACTGCATCATCTGCTCCTTTTACGCATGGGATTGCATGAGGACCCGCTGTTGTGCTTGCTATTGTGTTTTTGTCTGCCTGTGTATTGTGAGTACCATTACTTGCCTCTTTTGTCTTCTTGATTGCCTGTTGTTGCAGCTGAATTGGCATAGACTTCTTCATGGCTGACTGCCTTTCCTTCCCAATTTGCCCTTGCTGGATATTTTTGGCACGCAGTGCTTGGAGTTCCTCTGATGTTTCTGTCACCACCACTGGTTCCAAAATGAAACTAACACTTTTTTCTTCTTGGGTGGTGGAAGAGGTGGGAGTTGGTTGTGAGCAGCTTCATCTGCTTTCACAACCTCATGTGCTGCACCGATTCCCCTCATGATTTTCTTGCGAATCCGTTTTGGGCATATTTCATCTTGGTTGAATGTGAGCCCCAGTTCCAACTCTTCACCAGAATTCAACAGCTCTGCAAAAATCCTCCTCGCTTCAACTGCAAGAGGTTCCTCGTCAAAGTTGATCATTTCTTTCACTTCAAGTTTTGGGAATTATGGCATTGTGGCATCACTTCTACGCTCCATCATGACAACATCTCTGGGACAGATGGTAACTGCCTCATCAATTCCTTTTGGCTTCCTATCCTTCTTCTTTTCAATTAGATACTGAAGTGTGCATACATCTTCATCATCACTGTCCGAGTTTTCCGCTGCAGCATCATCATTGTTGCCACCACCATCGCCGGAACCGCCAGTACCCCCTTCAGTGTTGTCATCAGCATCATCCACATCCCCCTGCCCATCATATTCCTTCTCTTCATCATCACCTTCGCTGCCTTCATCATCATCGCCCTCCTTCTCTCCGCCCTCATCCTTTTCTTCTTCCTCTTTATCCTCTTCATCCTCTTCTTTTTCTTCTTCCTCTTTATCTTCTTCTCCTTTATCGTCTTTGTTTTGATCCATTACCACTTCCCTATCCATCTCAACATTCACCTCGCCACGATTTTTGACTCCCTGTTCTGATTCATCACGATTTGCTTCCTCCTCAACACCATCAAGTTCCTCTGAATTGCCATCTTGACCTGTAGCTTCTACTTCAAAATCATCACCATCATCCTCATCTGAAATGCCATCGCTCTCGCTCTCATCATTCCGTGTGCCTTTTTCGTCTTCCTCACTTCCGCTTGCATCTTCCTCACTGGAATCAGTGCCAGAATTGAATGACTCTTCCTCACTAGGTAAGGTGTCGCTGTCGGTTGCAAATCGTTTGCGTCTTCCCTTCGGGGGTTGCCTACTTGTTCCAGCTTTACTAGGCCCCGACCTACTTGTAACCTCCTCATCATCATCAATCCTCCCGATGCCAGTTACAAACTTGCCAACTACATGTGAAATTTCAGAACACATATCATGCACCATAGCTGTCAGCTTCTTCTGTCTCTGCAAAACAATAGAAGAGTGAAAAGGAACAAATCTAGATAAGTTTTGTGGTCTATTTGGGTTGACAATAAAAATGACAGAGTATAACGCAAAGACTAGTGAGCAAAAACAATCACTGCAAGACTTACTGTTTTGTCATATGACTCAGGTAATCTCGCAGCAACAAGTTTTGTAACATGGTCCATGCTGCCAAACAAACTATCATCCGCACACCTGGAAAACTCGGTCTTCAACTGTTTGCAAGAAAAAAAAAGATGAGTTATAATAAGTGTGGCACTTGATTGGCAACAAATCTTAAATTGCCCTGAATAGTAGCTTGCATTTCCCTATATATATTTGACGTCGCATGATATACTTTTGCATGCATCGTGTGCTCGCATCTTACTTGCTTACTACCTATTGTTCCTATAATGCCCATTTACGGTTCAGTATTTACCTTGTATAGTTTTGAGTGTACAACTTGCCAGACTTGAAGGAAAAAGTTGATGGTGTTCAGTGTATAGCTTGGCTAAGGTTAAGTGCATGAGTTGCCTATTTATTTTAGGTTTGTTTTATTATTTAAATGATCTACAACAGCTGGATATGTGCGTGAACATTACTGCCCGAAATCCTAACCCTTGAATTATGTAGTTATGTGCAAGGACATTTTGGGCCGGTTAAGCCGAGTAAAGAAGAGACTCGAAAACTACATATTGGCGAAAAAAAGCACAAAAAGTTCATTGAACTTGCTTGCACTTAGTAAAAAAGTTGCCTCCTCTAGCATAATACAGTTGCCTATCAAGTCTGACTTCTCAAAACAATAAGGGTGTAAGAAGGGTAAAAAAGATGATAGGGAAGAAGAGAGAAAATGAGCTTACCCGCAGTTTGCCTTACTCCCCAGCTGCCTTCCTGTCCTTCCTGATAACTTTAGCAATTAAATCTGAATTCCAAACTGAAACCCTTGGAATCAAATTGGGTATTGGTTCATCAACATCCAACGAGTCCAAATACAACAGCTGCAAGATAAACACAAAATTTTGAGTTCCCTAATGATTGCAAAGAAAACATAATGAGGAAGTGATATAAAAATGTTGGTTCATAGATAGATGTGCTTACCACGAGGTGGAAAACGCAGCAACAGACAACCTTCTTATTGCCACGACCAGATGTGAATGCTAGCTTCAGTTGATCCACGACGAATTGGCATATGTTGGTTTCAGTTATTCCATTGACATCCATAACAGCAGGGAAACTTTTTGGGGAAATGCTGAAACTTGTTGATGGGGCAAGGAAAGATGAAAAAACAAGTGCTAGCCAAGCACGGAGGAAGTTGTCATCATGAGCTCCGTTCATATCCTTAATCATCTGGCACCATGCTATAAGAGTTGGTGAATACTTCGAGGTGATATTGTAGATACTGTACATTTCCCTAGTGATGTCAGAGCGGTTATCACAACACACCTTCCTCCCCCTATTTGGCAAACCCCATATCCTAAGAACGCTCGCAGCATCAACTGGAATCTTTCCCCTCTCTGGAATAACTATTTGTGACATCTCAGGGTCGTAATGCCTCATTATCCACTGGCTAAGATCTCCAGGCATGCTATTAGCTGCAAGGTCCAATAGGCCACCAAACTCTTTTCCAATAATAACACCTTTCTGAGTCGAAATCAACTCTTTGTTCAATTTAAACAACCTTGCAGGCGATGCCCTGTTCCTACGACCCTGTTAAAGACAAAAAATAAATAAATAAACATTAAGCACAAAATCACTGTTTTGGTAAAAGCGACTACAAAGCAGTATTGGGCAACTTTTTAGAATAAAGTAAGCAATCTGGTACAAAAAACTCATTTCCTACAGTCTTCTGACGCTTTGGATTTGGCGGTTGATCCACACCAGCACTTTTCTCAGCGGAGTTGTCATCATCATCAACACCATTTGCGTCGCTCGCGATATCATTGGGACGCTCCACTCGAAGAACAATTGCCGTAGATGTAACATCCCAAATTTTGGAATGTTATATTAATTACTAGAATGATTGAATGTTTGTTTGAGTGACTGTATTTGAGTGAAAATTTGAAACTTTTGAAACTTTTGAATGAGAGGGAATAAAATGACTTTCCCTTTGTGTTTGATTTCAAATTCATCCAATTCAGATCAATGAGAGAAGATGACATGACTTCTTCAAATAAAGTATTTGAAAAGTGGATTTGAAAATTTCTGAAAATATTCAATTTGGAATCTATTTCATATTTGGCTCTATTTTGAAATTTGAAAGAATTCAGATTCACTTGCCCCAAATTTCAAAAATTTGAGAGGAGGAACATGACCCTCCAAAACCAGGGGTATTTTTGTGATATTTTAGAACCATAAAACCCAGGGGGTTATTTGAAAATTATTTGCAAAAGAAATAAAAACAATTTAGGCATTTTCTGAAAAATGTTTTTAAAAAAAAATATTTATTTGACCGTGGAAAAATGTTCATCGTATTGCCTGTATTTTATGAAATTTTTAGTATATAAAACTTCCATGTTTCGGTTTGATTTGATTTTCCAAAATCAAGATTTTATTTCCTATTTTTGAATAATAGGAAAATCTCTTTTATTAGGAAACCCCGAAGCCCAACTAGGAAGGATTCGGCCCGCACCCCTTCACGCCAGATCCGAAAAAGATTCGGATCGGCCACCGACCCCTCGCCCACCCTCTCTCTCACGCTGGCTAGTGGCCCCCACTGGCCGACAGGATCATCCCCGCGGTCACCTTCCTTCTTCCCCTCCCGATTTCTTTCCTTCGTCGGCGACCGCCTCGAATCCGACGGGATCTCGTCGATCCCCTTCCCTCCGAGCACCCGTGACCCCAGGGCTATAAAAGCCGGGAGCCCCGCACCCCGCTTCGCCCGAATCCCGCTCGCCCGACCCTCTCCTCTCGCCGCAATCTCTCACCGGAGTCCGAAGCCGCCGCTGCGCCATTGCCGCTCCACCGCTCCACCTAGACCTTCCCGTTGTCGTCTGAGCCCACCTACGAGCTCGCCTCGCTCGCCCGCATCTCCCCGTCCACTTCCTCGAGCGCCAGAGCCACCAGAGCGCCGCCGTCGACAGCCACCCGAGCACCACCTCACATCCCGAGCTCGAACTGCTCGCCTCCGACCTCTTCCGCCGTCGCCGTCACCACCAAACGTCGTCGGAGGGACCCCGAAGTTGCCTGAGCACCTCTCCGTCGCCGGGAGCCCCTGGAACGCCGTCCCCGTCAAGCCTGCCGCCTCGGACATTGCCGGAACCTCGCCGGAGAACTTCTCCACCGCGGTAAGTCACCGGAGCCCCCTCTCAACGTTAGATCTCGATCCTAAGGCCAAGATTAGATCACTTAATAGGCCGAATCGTTTTCTGTTAATTATCGGCCGTCCGCCCGAAGCCCTCGCTCACGCACACCTCTCGGCCAATCACAAGCTGACACGTAGCACCCTGTTCGTTAGTTAATTTGTTTTTTTTTCTGTTTCTGTTTTAAAAACAGAATAGTTTCTGTTTTTGTTTTCTTGATATCTCTTAGGATTTTTAGTGTTTTTGAGTGATTCTTTTTGCTTTGTGTCACAAATTTTGTCTAGTTTCTGTAGATATAAAGTTTGACCATATTTGAATATTTAAACTCAGATTCAAACAGATTTGAATTCAAACTTGTTTTGCTTATAACTTGAGTTTAAAAATATATTTTTGAGTGAATCTTTTTGCTACTGGTCACTAGTGAATTTGTTTATCAGTAGGAACAATGTGGGAATTTTTAGCATAGTTTAAATTAGGATTTCAAGAAAAACAGATTCTGTTTTAATTCTTTTTAGGTTTATTTCTATTTCTTTTGTTTTTATAGTTTTAAATTTATTTTCTTTTATATTAGTTGACAAGTTTTACCTTGTTTTCTGTTAGTTAGCAGTAGTATTTCAACCAAGTTTATTTCTACGTTGTTTATTCTTTTTGTTTGCATGAAATCAATTCTAGTTCAGTTATAACTTGCAATTGATTTTCATTGCTAGATTGATTTCCTATTTGAAAATATTTTTTATAAAGTGTTTTCTAAGTTTTACTTTCCGTTAACTTAGCTGTTTTATATTTTGTTTTCTCTTATGTTAGTATTTTATTGTTTTTCTTGTTGTTAAGTTTATTAGACAAACACTTATGTTGTTAGTGTGTTGTTTTTCATAGTTCTTAGTTGTTTTTCAAAAGTAATTCTTCTTGCTAGTAAAATATTTATTAAAATAATTTTTTTATATTTTACTTTGTTGTTGTCTTGTTTCTATTGAAAATAGGATTATTTGTAGGGAAAACTACCTTTGGTTGTTGTGATGAAGTTTTGTTGTTTTAACTTTTGTCTTAAGTATTTTCCTTCATCACAACACTTTTGTGTTTGGTTTTTGTGTTGCTTTTTGATTGTTAGTATTGATTGCTAGTATGATTGCTTATATGAGTGCAATGTTTGATTATATAGATTTCATCGGAGAGTGACGAATAGTTCTATCAAGTTATTTTCTGAGAGCGATATTTATCTTCATCAACAGTACAGGCAAGTTCACTTTGATCATATTTTGAAATACCTATGATTTTATTGCATTAGTGCCACTTTTCCTCTTGCATTGAATATGAATATTGAAACTTGTAGTTTGAGTAGAATCATGACGTAGGAAACCCATACCCTTGTCACCAAGCCCCGGGAATCGTGGTTAAGTTAGTTGCAGCTATGCTTCAGTAGACGGGGATTGGTATGACTGTTTCATGTGAGATGTGAGTGTGATAATAATATCTGGATCAACCTCAAGACTACAAGACTTTAAGATTTTAATACACCTCTGGGTGGATTGCCTGCAAGAAGAGGGGATCCTAGGTGTTGGGTAACGCAGCAGAAAACAAAAAATTTCGACCTACGCACCAGCCCAGGACCACTATGGAGACTGCATACAAGGTTTGATCATTTTCGTTACCGACTTGTAGCGCAACGGAAGTAGAGTCGATGACGAACGGCGGTGCAGATCCCCGCAGCTAGGATTTTACAACCTCCCAACCGCGAGGATGTATACCTTCATCTGCCCCGCGGACAGCCCTTCGGGAGGCGGTCGCACAGTCCCCCGGACGGTGTCGCGGACAGCCCTTCGGGAGGACCTCCGAAACTCGGACTGTCACTCGGACAGCCCTTCGGGAGGACCTCCAAAACTCGGACGGTCACACGGACAGCCCTTCGGGAGGCACTCTCGAACTAAGACCGAAACTACGATCTCTCTACAGAGTTGCACACATACGGTGTCATCTATCCGGCAGGGCTTCGCCGTCCAGAACTAGTTCCCACCGGAACCCAGACAGCCTTTCGGCTGTACGAAACTATTTCGCTGGGAGGGAGAGAGAAGCCAGAAATGTCATGGCATGTGTATGTGAGAGCAAGGATGAAGCATATGGGGCTGCCTCCTCCCCTCTATTTATAGGAAAAACAAGGGGTAGGATGGGCATATCCAAAATGCCATGTCATCCCAAAATATCTTGGGAAGATATTTGTGGAAAGCCAACTTCCAACCATATCCATAAATCTGATTTCACTATTCACGACGACATTTTTCAGCGTCTGATCGAACTGAAAATATTCATGTGGGCTTAGAACATTTCCAGTACCCACCAAAATAATTTTCAACGCGAGCCGGAACAATTCCGGTTTAGTGATTTTCATCTGCGAAAAGCATCTGAAGCGGTTTCGGCAGCTCCGGAACATTTCCGGTTTTCATTCCGGAAAATTCCAGAAAGTTTCCAGAATGATTCTGGCACCCTCCAAGAATTATCAGGCATGTGCCGAAACCAATTTGACTTTATGGTGTACTCCGAAACAACTTTTCGGTTTAGTGATTTTCATCTGTGAAAAGCAACTAAAGCGGTTCCGGCAGTCCGGAACATTTCCGGTTTTTGTCTCTGAAAAATCTCAGAAGTTACCGGAACAATTCTGGTACCTTCCAATAATTTCCAGGCATGTGCCGAAACCAATTTGACTTTATGGAATACCCTGAAACAACTTTTCAGTTTCACCGGAACTATTCCGATATCCTCTCCGGAACGTTTCCGTTTCGTCCGAAACTTTTTCGGTGAATTTCTCTCAGACTCCCCGTCTAGTATTCAGCAGATAGATGACCCTTAAGCGTGTGACCCTATAGGTTCGGTGAAGTATAGACATGACCCGGAACACTTTCCGATCAATGATCAACATCGGAGCCGTGGACACCCATATTGACCCCTATACCCACACGAATGAATATTCGAGTGAACCTCCAGTTGCCGTGTGCTATTCCTGTTGCTTCGCGATATGTTACAAATACCCGAGGTGAGACATGTAGGCATCCCCGTGGATCAACAACTTGTCCACTATGCCAGTTACCTCGTTACCGGTATTGTTCTCTTTTCTCGTTCCCGTGTTCCGGCATCCCCGTGATCAAATCACAAAGTGTCTGGCCAGACGATGATGGATACCGTAACACCGAGAGGGCCCAGAGATATCTCTCCATCGTCGGAGGAGCAAATCCCAATCTTGAGCTATCAAGTTACTTGACATACCTTTCCATGAACCCGTAAGCCGCCATAATAGCCACCCATTTACGGATGACGTTTAACAAACCCCAAAGTTCATGAAGCAAGCATGAAGAAACTCGATACTCTCATGGTCTAAGGAATCATGCAAACATTAACCATCTCTGTGTTATTAACCATTAACTAATGACGAATGTATCTCATAGCATAACATCAATTCGGGTCGATTCAACACAAGTGTTCTACCAACAATTGTGCCCTCAAAATTGCCGGCATAGTCATGCCCATGATCAGGAAAACAGGATCATCATGCAATACTTGAGCCAGTCATAGAGGCTTGACTAGGAATACTTTTTACCGTTTATTATCCCACACGTGCACATGAGTTTCCCTCCAAGCCTCGTTTTATTTGCAGACTCGAGAATCATTGCAGTTATAGCATGGAACATAAACATAATTATGAACAGGGAGATAATCAATAACATTTATTATTGCCTCTAGGGCATATCTCCTACAGACTCCCACTTGCACTAGAGTCAATAATCTAGTCAATGCTAATGCACTTTACACCTATGGCATACTGGTGTAAAATATGCTTCGCATGTGGTATAGCCTGATGTCCAACGGATCTGACGACTTCAGCTCCGTGTGTAACTTTGCATATCCCCGCGTTTTCACGCTTTCACAAAATTCATATTTTGTGTGGACTTGGCTTTGCATATGTGTGAATCATTGGTCGAAACCTGATTCCTCAGACTGAGCTATGGAGCAGCTATCTGCAATAGTGTCCCATAGACCAAAGCCATCTTGGAACCATACTAAGTTCATGAATGAACTATATGATTCAACAACTTCTTTGTCACTTCTTAAGTGTCAACATACTTAGCCTTTGTTATAGAATTCTCCACAATATCTTGTTTGGAACAATTTCCAACTACCGTGCCACCATGATGTGTATCACAAAACCCTCAACTTAAATCGAAAATCGCATGGAGCATCGATGAAGACTGTATCGATGTAACCTTTTACAACGAACTCTTCATGATCTCCACTTGCGAGAAACCATGTCATCGGTACTGCTCTAGTACTTAATGACATCTTTCACTGTTGTCCCATGATCAGTACTTTGATCACTATGGTATCTATACTCGCAACAACTTTGGAGTATTGGACATATCTGGTTGTTTTTACATACCATGGAATACATGATTAATCCAAACACAAGAGTGTGTGGAATCACCATCATGTATTTTGCTCATCAGTGTTTTGAGACACCGAGTCTTGCAAAACCCTTTCCATGTGACTTCGGCAAGAATCACTCCTTGGCGTTTTAAATGCTAAAAGGTTTTAGCACCTTGTCAATATGTATTCATAGCTTAGCCCCATTAGGTAAATCTATCTCCATAGATCATCATGCCTAATATTAAGGCTATTTAGCCTAAGCACTTCATCGAAAAACTATTTTCAAATGAAGTCCTAATTCGTGTCAAGAAATTTATTTCCAATTAACAATGTGTTAAGTACACAAGGTTTTTAGAAATATTATTATGCTCCCACTTACTTTCTTGAATCACAAGCATCTTCGATACCCATTTGATGATGTCAAAACCCTTTTGACCATTCCATCAAAAACGAAGATTCCAACTCCATTTTGCTCTCTTCTGTCCATCGCTGGAACTCTGAAGTTTGCATACTTACTAGCATCCTCTGGATCGACAAATTACTTTGGACTGTATCACATACAAGTCCTAGGTTTCATTTCCATCACATGGAAATCCTTTTGTCATCCATGTTTCATATCTCATGATTGAAATATGTATTAATTGCTAGTTCAACCCGAACCGACTTTAAGCATCGCCACGGTGAGACAATCTCATCGTAGTCAACTCCTTGAACTTGTTATTGCAACAAGTCGAGCTTTATGGATAAAACATTTTATCCGTATCAGGTTTTAGTTCCATAAATATTCGTTAGACTCTAAGTCTTCCGAAAGGTGTATCAAGATCTTAATCTTGAATCACATATATGGAAACTATCTCGGATTGTATTGGCATTTAGCCAATTCCGGAGTCAGGGCCCATCAACGCTTCCTTGTGAATCGTAGGTATACTGTTGTCTAACAACAATATCTCGTTTGCGCACCTGATAGGTTTGCACGAGCTTTGCCTACGTGGTTCAGCTGCAAGATCGACCGAAGTCCATACATTTTATTGTAGAGACTTCCGTATCAGTCGCAGTAGGAAACTCCGGAATTACTTCCAAGTCTCTTTCCTTTGATCTGATGACGATGATACTGTTTATCTCGTCGAGTTGCACTGTTCTCCCACTCACCTTTTTGAAAGAACCATTTTCTTCAAAAAAGCATACCGTTCTTTGTGGCAAACCTATTTGCCTTGGTATTGTGGTGGGGAAATACCCAATGACTTGGGATAACCTACAAAGTAGCACTTGCCTGATTTGAAATAGGTTTGTAACCTTTTACACAAGCCCCATATTCCAAATGTTAAGAAAAGATATAACATGGTTGGGCGTACCATACCATGGCATCATTTCAACAGACCCGATGGAGCTCTTTTCAGTGTAAAAGACGCAGTCTCTAAAGCATCACCTTTTTAAAAGGGGTAATGGCAAATTTATTTATGTCATCTTTGATCTTACCATGTCATGAATGGTTCGATTATATCTACACAGACTCTCCACTTGCAGTGGTGTTCCGGGAGGTGCAAGTTATGAAACCCCTTTCACAACTCATCAGACATTCGCTAAACTTGTAACTCAAATATTCCTTTCTGCAATCGAATTGTAGAAACATAATTTTCTTGTTACAATAACTTCTACTTCATTTTTGAAAACCTTCTGAATGAATTCAAAAGATCCAGACTTACGTCTCAACAAGTAAATATCCATATATCTACTTGAGTCATTTCTGAAGATAGATAAATCCACTACTTGCAACAACATTTATTGGACTACACACATCATAATGTATGATCACCAATATGTTCTTTGCTCGTTCCTTATGGCCTGTGAACGGTATTTCAGTCACTTCACTTTTCGGAGGAAAGTTGCAAGTGTCAGATGATTCAAAATCAAATGACTTTAAAATCCATCATAATGGAATTTTCCATGCGGGTTTCTCCAAAGTGACCAAATGCAGTGCCACACATATGTGGTATTCTTTTAGTCTTGCGACATTTAGCGTCAGTGTTATGGATGTATCATATTACCATCAATATTCATAACATACATCCCATCCTGGATGGAAGCATGGCCCTTCATGTTATTCATAACACCGAACATCAAAAGTTCTATTATGAATAACCTCCTTGCAAGATACCTTATGCAAAGGGCTAGAGTGTATTGAAACTCTAAATAAATTATGAAAGTAAATACAGAGGTAATGTATTATTATCAATATTCATAACATACTTCTTATTCATAATGAAAGTATGGCCCTTTTGTTATTCAAAACTCCGAACATTAAAGTTCTCTTATGAACAACCTTCTTGCAAGATACTTTATGCAATGGGCTAGAGTGTGTAAAACTCTAAAATGATTTATGAAAGTAAATACATAGGGAATACACCTATGGAAGGTATAGTAACATTTACTATGTTCCCTGCGTGTATCTAAACCTCATTCCTGGCTAGTCTTTCAAGCCATAGTAGTTCTTACATCGAGTTGCAACAGAATGCAATCGAGCGGGTATCTTTGTGATTAACTCACAATACCCAAGAATTAGTGATTAACATGTTTAACCATAATTCCAAAGAACTATATCTCTGACCAGCCTTCTATACATCAAAAACTTGTATGACATTCATACATGAGCTGGATATTCCAGTCTTCTTTCCTTTTGCCATTATACTTCTAACAGTTTCACTTTCAGTATTTCTCCTACTCTCAGAAGAAGCACCCAACTTAAGAGTGGCGTTAGCCCCGGACTTCCTAGGCGTGAAAGTTTCACTAACACCCTTCGGACACTTCCTTTCTCTTTAAGTTGTCGTTTTATTCACCATCATCATATGACAGGCGTTCTTCTGGATCCCCTCTTATCAGTCAAATGCCTAGTAAACACTTTTACTAATAGTTTGCAAACAAACATGGCTTTAGATATCTCATATCTTTCAGCCTTTGTTTGTATCTGAAAATTAATTTTCAGTTCCATGAATATCACATAACTATCCCACAACTTTCGAAGTTCGGGTCTCATGGAAGCAAACATATTTCACTTGACCGTAACGGAATTTTAGCTTTTGGATCGAAGGACGAGAGTCATATCATCCATAGCATTAGCGGGAGAATACCGAAAGTATGCGATAGGACAAAGTCCTTCTCGGCACTCTTGAGGACAATCCTCACATTACGTTACCAACCGTAAAGTTTTAACCAGATATTTAACAGCTATTCAATTTTAATAGGGAAGGTGGAAACGCGAGCCATTATTCTACTTATTATGCAAATCACACTTAGACAGTGTTCAAGATTAATTGCACTGAGAATTAAACAAGGTAATTCTACAGTGCGCTCCCACTCAAATCAATATCTCTCAAAATTGATTATGAGTGATACAAGACCCGATTTTTGATTGTTCGCCACGATGGTAGCATCACAGATGACGAAAAATCTCAACCGGTAGGCCAACTTGCCAATCACATCTCTATGTGACTCTTGTTCATCTTTCGATGCGTGTGTTCCGAGCTCATGACTTTCATGCCTGAACGTCAAGACAACCAAGTGATCTCGCTGCGAGGTCTCAACTCACCCGCCTCACACTTCTCTAATCGTTCGTGCCCATGTTAGCATGTGACACCCCGAAAAGTTAGGTGCCGTGACGGTGCTACACTTGGGAGAACACTAACTACTTGATATTTGTTGTGAGAGATCACCCTAATAAAAGCGACTACCGCGCAATCAAAAGGGTGCATCATAAGGGATAAACATCTCAGGCAATTCATAATAGCAAGATATGGTATAGCCCTTTCTGACGGAGAAGTCTTTCATTTCTTCGTCTTCGGCATTCGCGTCGGTGTTCACCTTCGCGAAGATTGCCACCACCTTGTCGATGCACCAGATAATATTGCTATCTCTATAGCTAATAAAATAAGTGCATTACTGAAGGTTGACACGCAGGTCATTAAAGTGGCAATCATATGGCTCCAGCCATCATGCCGAATCATGACACGCAGGTCATGTTAATCAATTTACATTATATAGTCATCTCATACATAATCAAATTATAATGAGCACTGCTATACCACATCACATGCACATGCAAACCATCCTGCAAAACCAAGTTAGACGCCTCTAATCGGTTTATACAAGATTTTATTTTACGTGGCTTCTAAGGTTTTGAAACAAACCGAAGCTACCAACATCCATCATCAAGCATGATAATCCAAGTCGCTAGATTAACATTGCGGGGTGTATGAAACACGAGATAATAAAATCTCGAGCCCCATACTAAACTTCGTCATACGCGTGACCCCCGTGCAGATCATATCTGCATTGCCCTTTCATCTGCGAATTTCATCTTTCTTTTGACTATGGCGGAACCCAAAGAACTGAAGCACTTCGTTGATCAATCAGGATCGCGGATTGCCAGAACTTTGTGAAATTCCACCATACTGTCTCGAGATTGAGCAAACGCAAATTCTAGGGAAGCAACAAGAACATCGGGTAACAGACTTCATCTGCTACCCGCACAAATAATTTTCAGCAATAGATCTCATCTACTACCTAATTATATTGTGCAACACCCATACATCTCTATGTATTCTAGATCGCAACCTGCATCTACGCATAGCCTGGCTCTTGATGCCACTGTTGGGTAACGCAGCAGAAAACAAAAAATTTCGACCTACGCACCAGCCCAGGACCACTATGGAGACTGCATACAAGGTTTGATCATTTTCGTTACCGACTCGTAGCGCAGCGGAAGTAGAGTCGATGACGAACGGCGGTGCAGATCCCCGCAGCTAGGATTTTACAACCTCCCAACCGCGAGGATGTATACCCTCATCTGTCCCGCGGACAGCCCTTCGGGAGGCGGTCGCACAGTCCCCCGGACGGTGTCGCGGACAGCCCTTCGGGAGGACCTCCGAAACTCGGACTGTCACTCGGACAGCCCTTCGGGAGGACCTCCAAAACTCGGACGGTCACACGGACAGCCCTTCGGGAGGCACTCTCGAACTAAGACCGAAACTACGATCTCTCTACAGAGTTGCACACATACGGTGTCATCTATCCGGCAGGGCTTCGCCGTCCAGAACTAGTTCCCACCGGAACCCAGACAGCCTTTCGGCTGTACGAAACTATTTCGCTGGGAGGGAGAGAGAAGCCAGAAATGTCATGGCATGTGTATGTGAGAGCAAGGATGAAGCATATGGGGCTGCCTCCTCCCCTCTATTTATAGGAAAAACAAGGGGTAGGATGGGCATATCCAAAATGCCATGTCATCCCAAAATATCTTGGGAAGATATTTGTGGAAAGCCAACTTCCAACCATATCCATAAATCTGATTTCACTATTCACGACGACATTTTTCAGCGTCTGATCGAACTGAAAATATTCATGTGGGCTTAGAACATTTCCAGTACCCACCAAAATAATTTTCAACGCGAGCCGGAACAATTCCGGTTTAGTGATTTTCATCTGCGAAAAGCATCTGAAGCGGTTTCGGCAGCTCCGGAACATTTCCGGTTTTCATTCCGGAAAATTCCAGAAAGTTTCCAGAATGATTCTGGCACCCTCCAAGAATTATCAGGCATGTGCCGAAACCAATTTGACTTTATGGTGTACTCCGAAACAACTTTTCGGTTTAGTGATTTTCATCTGTGAAAAGCAACTAAAGCGGTTCCGGCAGTCCGGAACATTTCCGGTTTTTGTCTCTGAAAAATCTCAGAAGTTACCGGAACAATTCTGGTACCTTCCAATAATTTCCAGGCATGTGCCGAAACCAATTTGACTTTATGGAATACCCTGAAACAACTTTTCAGTTTCACCGGAACTATTCCGATATCCTCTCCGGAACGTTTCCGTTTCGTCCAAAACTTTTTCGGTGAATTTCTCTCAGACTCCCCGTCTAGTATTCAGCAGATAGATGACCCTTAAGCGTGTGACCCTATAGGTTCGGTGAAGTATAGACATGACCCGGAACACTTTCCGATCAATGATCAACATCGGAGCCGTGGACACCCATATTGACCCCTATACCCACACGAATGAATATTCGAGTGAACCTCCAGTTGCCGTGTGCTATTCCTGTTGCTTCGCGATATGTTACAAATACCCGAGGTGAGACATGTAGGCATCCCCGTGGATCAACAACTTGTCCACTATGCCAGTTACCTCGTTACCGGTATTGTTCTCTTTTCTCGTTCCCGTGTTCCGGCATCCCCGTGATCAAATCACAAAGTGTCTGGCCAGACGATGATGGATACCGTAACACCGAGAGGGCCCAGAGATATCTCTCCATCGTCGGAGGAGCAAATCCCAATCTTGAGCTATCAAGTTACTTGACATACTTTTCCATGAACCCGTAAGCCGCCGTAATAGCCACCCATTTACGGATGACGTTTAACAAACCCCAAAGTTCATGAAGCAAGCATGAAGAAACTCGATACTCTCATGGTCTAAGGAATCATGCAAACATTAACCATCTCTGTGTTATTAACCATTAACTAATGACGAATGTATCTCATAGCATAACATCAATTCGGGTCGATTCAACACAAGTGTTCTACCAACAATTGTGCCCTCAAAATTGCCGGCATAGTCATGCCCATGATCAGGAAAACAGGATCATCATGCAATACTTGAGCCAGTCATAGAGGCTTGACTAGGAATACTTTTTACCATTTATTATCCCACACGTGCACATGAGTTTCTCTCCAAGCCTCGTTTTATTTGCAGACTCGAGAATCATTGCAGTTATAGCATGGAACATAAACATAATTATGAACAGGGAGATAATCAATAACATTTATTATTGCCTCTAGGGCATATCTCCTACACTAGGGATTGACTAGTGATCACCCGGTTCTACAGATTCAAGAGGGGATCCTAGGGATTGACTAGTGATCATCCGGTTTTACAGACTTAAGAGGGGATCCTAGGGATTGACTAGTGATCACCTAGTGCTATATACTCAAGAAAGGATCCTGGGGATTGACCAGTGACCACCCAGTTTTACCAGGGGATCCGGGGGATTGACCAGTGATCACCTAGTTTTATGGAAGGCCGCCCAGGCTCAAAGATATTGATGGATCTTTCAAGACCAGAAGCTTCCATGTGCAGCCGCAAGCTATTATGGGCTCTAGCATAGTTGAGTACTCCGGAAAGACTGTGTCTCGGTCATCCTGTTCTCAAACACCATGTAGTGCGAGGACTTCAAGGGAGGCGATCGAGTCTTGCGGGAAAAGTGTGCAAACCTCTGCAGAGTGTTAAACTAATCGATTAGCCGTGTCCCCGGTTATGGACAACATGAGCACCGGAGATGATACTATCAGCCAGTCTCAACACAATTAATAAATTTTCATGATGAGTGGGTCTATTAATAATTTTGGGACATGAGAATTGGTTGGTGGAACCATCTCATTAACAACCAACTTTTGTAGTGATATTTCCGTTTGACTCCTTTGTTGTAGGGAAAATAAAACCAGCTTTTCTGCAAAAACTTAGACACAGAGCCACAAAGCCTTTTGCATATAGAATAGTCTTATCATTTTAACCTATGGTGATCTTGCCGGTACATTCAATGTACTGACCTACACGGCTGCAACGTCTTATGTTGCAGATATCTTTTCTACGACGAGTAAGAGTACGATTCAGGGTTACGGTCTACACTCAACCTGCCGTTGGTGTTTATTGGGACTCCACTCCCGTTGACTATTTCCGCTGAGATTTAAGAGGTATATATCAGTTTTGCGTTATTTACATGTGATTGCACTTTGATATATACATTGATGTACTGTGTGTGCCAGCATACTGATCCAGGGATGGCACTGACACATAGAGGCTTGACTCGTTTTGAGTCGGGACGCTACAGTAGACCTCCAACGCTTATACCCAATTAAGGGTGGAGTGCCTTTTGGCTGCACCAACATATATCACGATGTCCAAAAATGTTATAAAAAACATACCTAGGCAAGTAAAAAAAGCATGTTTGACAAAAAAATTATAAACCTCTGAACGAAGCTCTTCGGGGACATGAGATGGATCATCATCATGACTAGGTGCAGGAGGCACATCCTGGATGGCCTTCTTGCTTGCCCTGGCCATTTGTTTCCTGCTGCAAAAAATCTCAAGTATATCAGTGAACTGATAGAAACCACCATAAATGAATTCAAGTCTAATGTTGTAATAAGAACAACATTCATAAAATAGCAATAATCTAACAGATCAAAGCAACGATGCTGTCAAGAAAAACAAAAAAAATCAGTCGATAGGCACTCGACAAGCAGTACAGTACAAAACTGGCAACATAAAAGTTAAATCAGGCAAGTCATTCACAAACCTAGAGCCAAACAAGGAATCACATGACTCTGAAAACCTCTAGATCTAGAACTACGACAGGAATCGCGCACTCGTGCATTTTGCAGGCAACATAAAAGTTACAAAACTGGCAACATAAAAGTTAAATCAGCATCTACCAGCATCTACATTTGGAATAGACTCACAAACTGACAGCAACTATAGGCAACATCTGAAGACATGTCAGGAAAGTCATTAACAAAAACTGTAGCAATACATGTAGATCTAAAAAATGTTCAACAAGTACAGCAAGCACCTCTCCTGATACATCCATTGTGTGCGCATCCTAACCCCACCACCCTCCAGCAGCCAAACCCTATGAACCCTAATGTCGACATCCATCACGTATGCTCCGTCAACATCAACATCTACTCGACGAGTCATCAATCATGTGTGCTACAATCACACCAACATCTACTCGACACATAGGAGAATGCGGAAAATTCTAGAAACGATGAACTCACCGGAGATATTTCGCTGCGGCTCTCCCACGGCGCCAACCGCATGACGTCCGCCTGTCTGTTCCTCCTCTCCGCCTCCTCCGCCGCGACCTTGAAAGCACATTTTCTCCCTTGGTGGTTTTGGTAATTAATAACAACATATAAGTCATTGAACTAATGTTTCCACTAAGTATATTTCAGGAAATGTTCAATGATAGGATTGGCAAAAGGATTCTGGAGATTGTGGAATACCCTAAGATGCAAGGAAATAGGTTGGCAAAGCTTCAAGGAAGAGGACTCTACATTTTACATTTGTGAGAAATCACTTTGAGTCCATAGGAAAGCCAATACTATTAAAAGGGGGTAAGATTTTGTTGGTGAACAAAATGCTCATACGTGCACAAGTGATAGTCACCAAAAACACCCACAAGCTCTCCCACCAAAGTCTGTCCAAAGCCATATACTCAAAATCGGTGCAACCAACATTTCCATCCAGGTGCCACCGATTCTCAACCTCAGACAGACTCAGCCAAACCCTAGCCACTTCGGTGCAACCGATTCAATCCCGGTGCCACCGAGTTTAGGTTGCCAACTCTCTGTTACGCAAATTCACAATATCGGTACCACCGAGATTGTTGGATCGGCGTCACCGAGATTGTCAATCTGACCGTTGGTCACCTTATCGGTGCAACCGAGTTTCCTATATCGGTCTCACCGAGATTCAAAAGTTGCCACCTTTTGGTCACTTCGGTACCACCGAGATTTACACATCGGTGTCACCGAGTTGGTCATTTTGTGTGTAACGGTTGGATTTTTGGGGATGCCTATATATACCCCTCCACCACCACCTACTCGAAAGAGAAGCACTCAGAACTATTCCATACTTGCCCCATCCAGTTTTCTAAGAGAGAACCACCTATTCTTGTGTTGAGGTCAAGATCTTCCACTCCAACCATATGGATCTTGATTTCTAGCCTCCCCAAGTTGCTTTCCACCAATCCCATCTCTTCCACCAAGCCAAATCTGTGAGAGAGTAATTGTGTCTTGAGGAGTCTATCATCTTGAAGCACAAGAGCAAGGAGTTCATCGACATTACCGAGCCTATTACCTTTTGGAGGGTGGTGCCTCCTAGATTGGTTAGGTGTCGCTTGGGAGCCTCCTACTTCGTGTTGTGGAGTTGAACCAAGAAGTTTGTAAGGGCAAGGAGATCGCCTACTTCGTGAAGATCTACCCATTGTGAGGCTAGTCCTTCGTGGACGGAAGCCGTTATGGAATAGTCAAGGTTGCTACTTCGTGGACCCTTATGGGTGGAGCCCTCCGTGGACTCTCGCGGCCGTTACCCTCCGTGGGTTGAAGACTCCATAAACGTGGACGTACGATAGCACCACCTATCGGAACCACAGGAAAAAATCATCGTGTCTACAATTGCGTTTGATCTTCCTACCCTATCCTTTACTACTCATGCTTGTTGTTACTTTCCGCTGCTATACTCTTAGACATGCATGTGTAGGGTGTACTTGACTTGCCATGAAATGCTAAAACTGCCAACTCTAAAATTTGGGAAAAGGCAAAACTTTTATTTGGTCAAGTAGTCTAATCACCCCCCTCTAGACATACTTTCGGTCCTACAAGTGGTATCAGAGCTTTGGTCTCCATTGCATTGGTCTCACAACCTAGGAGAGTATGGCGTCTAGTGAGGGTAATTATCACCGGAGAGGTCCGTACTTTGATGGCACTAATTTTGCTAGTTGGAAGCACAAAATGAAAATGCATATTCTTGGTCATAACCCCGCCGTTTGGGCTGTTGTTCGTGTTGGCTTGCAAGGTGAATTCTTTGGAGATGGAAAGGAACCGGATCGTGAAGCGACCGCGGAATAATTAAAGATGTTGCAATACAACGCTCAAGCATGCGACATTCTATTCAACTGCCTATGCCCAGAAGAATTCAACAAAATCAGCCGTCTTGAGAATGCAAAAGAGATTTGGGATACTTTGGTTGATATGCACGAAGGAACCGAGTCCGTGAGAGAATCCAAGTTGGATGTTCTTCAAGGTCAGCTTGACAAGTTCAAGATGAAGGATGGTGAAGGAGTCGCAGAAATGTACTCTAGGCTAGCTCTCATCACCAATGAGATTGCCGGCTTAGGAAGCGAAGAAATGACCGACAAATTCATCATCAAGAAGATACTTAGAGCTTTGGATGAGAGATACGACACTGTGTGCACATTGATCCAAATGATGCCCAACTACAAAGATCTCAAGCCTACGGAAGTCATTGGAAGGATTGTTGCTCATGAGATGACACTCAAAGACAAGGAAGAGCTTCATCACAAGTCTAGCGGTGCTTACAAAGCCACAAGTGATGCTCCCGCAACCTCAAGCAACAACCTTGTCACAAATGAAGAGATAAGCCTCATGGTCAAGAAATTCAACAAGTTCTACAAGAATAGAGGCAAAGAAAGAAGCTCCAACTCAAGATATGATGAGAAGCGTTCATCAAGTCATGACCGCAATTGCTACAATTGTGGGAAGCCCGGACACTACTCCAATGAGTGCACGGCTCCCTACAAACGAAGAGAAGAGTCACCAAGAAGACGAAGCTCAAGGAATGAATCACCTCAAAGAGATAGAAGGAGTAGAGATGATCATTATGAACGAAGACACTCAAGGAGAAGTAGGGATTCGGAGAAGAAGGACAAGTACACCAAGAGCTACACAAGAAGGAAACATCAAGCTCATGTTGGTGAATGGGTTTCCGGCTCCGAGAGAAGCTATCACTCCGACTCCGACTATAGTCAAGATGATGGTGTTGCCGAAATTGCTCTAGTGACTACCAACTCCCATGATCTATTTGACTCACCAAACGAAGGGAGTGGAAGTTGCTTCATGGCTAAATGCCCCAAGGTATCACACCCCGAGTATCTTGATTTCGATAGTGATGAAGATGATTTGCTTTGTGATGATGACTTGCTCTTTGATAAAACTAGTGATGTTAGTCAAAATGAACTTGATAATTCTCATGCTAGTCAAGATAAGTCAATTGATGATGATAAGATGAAAATAGAAGAACTAACTAAAGAACTAAACACTCTTAAGTTAGCTCATGAATCTACTCTTGAAGATCATAGAGAGCTTTTAAGAACTCATGAGAAGCTACGCTTCGAGAAGCTCAACTTGGAGCAAGAGCATGAGTTTCTTAAAGCTATCAATGACGATCTCCGAAAGAAGACTTCATCTTATCTAGCCAAACGACTACCCTTGTCTACTTTCATGCCACAAGTTAAATCTAAACAAACTAGTAACAAAGGCAAGAAAGGTTCTTCATCTAGTAGCAACAATAAAAATGCTAAACCCAATGATGTTGCTTCTAGTAGTTCTATTAATTCCACTAATGATGATTCTCTTAGCCAAGTTACACTTGAGCAAGAAAATGCTTTATTGAAAGGAATTATAGAAAAAGGTATCTACAAGAGTCTTGCCGGGTGTAAGCAATTTGAGGAAATTGTACGCAAGCACGGAGGATACCGGAAGAATCGTGGTGTTGTCTACTTCAACGCAAATGGAGTTGAATGGGAAGAAGGTCAATATCCCGAGCCCAAGTTTGTTCCTCAAAAGGAGAAGTATGAAAATACTCTTCCCAAGGGGACAAGCACTCAAGATGACCTTCCACCACAAGACCACAAGCTCAAGGGCAAGAACAAGCTTCAAGAGGACATTGACTCATATGAAGATGGATCCCTAGCTATGGTAGAGTGTGTACCCAAGGCTACTTCAAGCTCAACTTCTAGAAAGGCTACTACAACACCAAGGATCCCCATCAACTTGATGTGGGTCCCCAAGAAGAAGAACTAGAGAGTTCTTGAGGGGTGATTCCGCCAATGAAATTCACTCACATTCATTATTGGCAAGAATTATTTGCAATCAACATCAACTCTATGAAATAGTTCAAGGAGTCACACATTCCCTCAAAGGTAAGCAAGGGACAAGGTAATCAACAAATCAATGGACATCATCACACATGTTTTGCACTCCATGTCTATAGATATCCTTGTATTTGTCTCTTGTGTGTTGGGACTAACCCATGTAGGTGAGAAGAGTAAGGAAACAACAAGGATGCTCCCAACTCTTGGTGATCTCATCAACCTTGAGCATTCACCACTACCTCACCAACATGAAGTCTTCATCGACAAAACCCAAGGTTAGTCTATCCCTCCTATGGGGGGATGTCACATCAAGGGGGAGCTTTACTCTAAGACTTGAGTCAAAGCATCTCTTAGTATGTGACAACATTAAATGCTTTATGTAAAAGTGGTAACCCCACTTGTGCTTAAACGATGAGTATGACCTATGATCAAGTATTCTTACTTGGCTCCTAAGTCAAATACTCATATATAGATGACTTCGTCATCGCCCTAGTGCTTGTTAGATGCTAGTGTGTATGTGCATGTTTGTCATGATTTCATTTGACATCTTATTGTGTGAGCATGTTGGTCTGCATTTATTTTCTCATTCGAGGACATCCAATTGTTGCTATTTGGCTTTTGTTTTATCTTTTGCCAATTGGATGGACAAGAATACCTAGGACCACTCTTTAGCTATCTATGCTTTCTCACCTCATATTCTATTCATGCTGCATCACAAAATATGAACAAGTACTTTTCGATCCCTCTGTGTGTGGAGCACTCGGAGTTCCGTATCGACAAGGACTGACCATTAAAACCTCCCAAGTGTATCTCGGTGGAACCAACCCCAAAATCTCGGTCTCACCGAATGCCTATGGTTGATCTGGTTTTCTATCTCGGTACTACCGATTCCATATTCTCGGTTACACCGAGTTTCCCTGTCAGCTGACAGTTGAGGAACTCGGTGACACCGACAATTTAGACTTGGTATCACCGACAGTGAAGGGTATATAGTCTGTGGTCCCGACGGTTCGAAATTTCAATTTTCAAATCATCGCGCCTCAAACCCTAAGCTGCCGCAGAAGCACCCCCTGGTCATCGCCTTGCCTTCCCGAGCCTCTCCGCCGCTGGGAATCCTCGCCGTCGACGGGCATCTTCGCCGCCGTCGCCGCCGTAGCGGATCCGTCACCGAGCTAGGGTACAGATTCGATCTTTCTTGCGCTCCCGTCTGATTCTTGCGCAATAAAGTTGTTTTTCTCTATAAGCCACAGTTTGCTCATCGTTCTATCCACGAGAAAACTCCGTAGATTAGCGAACCATCGATTTTCTAGGGTTTGCCTTCCGCCCGATGGAACTCGGTAGAACCGAAGTGAACAAATCGGTCTCACCAATTTGTCTGTCTGTGTTGCTGAGAACTGTCTCGGTGAAACCGAGTACTTCTTTTCGGTCCCACCGAAAAGAGTGCCAAGTTTCTGTTAATGAGATAGTCAGTCTCGGTGGCACCGACAATTTTACTTCGGCTGTACCGATTTGCATGTGACAGAATGCAAAACTTTGAAAATCTTTTGTTCAATCTTTCAAAAACCAGCCACATTTTGTGATGACTTATCCTTTTCTGCTCCTCTATACTCTATTCACAGGGTCAGTATGTCAAGTGCTGAGGACAGTGAGAACGACTTCAGAGAGAAGAGTGTTGAATTGGATTCTGGCACTAGTCCTGAATCTAGTTCATCTTCAGATCCAGGCACCTCCAGCTCTCATGGGTTGCCCAAGGCTGCTACAAGGGCCAGGAAGAAGCTGAATTCAGATGAGGAGGATTCAGACTTCGTTCCAGAAGAGATTCTTGCTAAGAAGCAAGAAAAGGCTGCCAAGAAAGCTGCAAATGAAGCTACCTCTTCAAGGAGAGCTGTCAGGAAAGTGTATGCTAGCTCTGAGGCTATGAGAGCACCTGAAGGTGCTAGGACAAAGATGGCTCTTCACCTTGAGTCACCTCCATAGAGATGGTAGGATTGTATGGATGATTGAAGGTGCAAGGTATGAGTCTACTGTTGAGGAGTGGGCTGAAATCTTAGGAGTCCCTGAGGTACAGGATGGTGACCTGGATGTCTACTCAGAATCCAAGGCAAACCACAATGCTATGGCCAACATGTACAATGTGATTCCTGCTGCTAATGTGAAGTCTCACAGGCTAGGATCTATCTACTTTCTTCAGGCTGGCCTCCGCACCATGAACACCATTTTGAGGCATACCTTGATGCCCAAGTCAGGAGATGACAAGATGATCCGAGGCTACTCCATTAACATGTTGATCCACCTCGACAGACACACCAGGATCAGAGTCATGGACTTGATTGTTGAGACAATCAAGAGGGTTGCTGCTGATCAGAAGCGCTCTTGCTGTTATGCACCCTACATCCAGATGCTCATCAACTCAAAGTTGGAGAAGCACATATTTGCTCTAGATCGTCCCCACTTGCCCCTACAGCCAGATCTCGAGGACAACATTGTGGTGATGAACCCAGATCATCCCACTTCAGTTGCAGCTCAGGCAGAGGCAGAGGCAGCTAGAGCCACTAGTGCTCAGGTCCCCAGATCCAGAAACGAGCAAATGGATCTTTTGATCTCATCAGTTCAGAACATGAAGAAGGACATTAAGGGGATTCTGGACAACCAGAACAGTCTTGTGAGGATCTTCGAGAACAGGATCAAGACCCTTAATGATAAGGTGGATGGGCTGACTAAGACAGTCAATGAGCTCAAGAAGGAAGTTGACTCAGTGCCTCTTCCTCAGACTTCTTCTGATGATGATGATGATGAGGATGGTTCTCCTCTCAGGCCAGGCACACAGTTTACCACTCAGGCCAGATCAGCCACTGTGCCAGCTCCAGACTTGAGGCCCTCTTCATCAGCTCCTACTACTGTCACCTCAGCTCCTGCTCCATCAGTTTCAGTTCCTCCAGTTGCCACACCAACTCCATCCATGACATCTGCAGAGATCTTCGCCGACGCTGTTCTCTCGACTCCTTCATCAACAACCGGAGGAGATCAGCCCAAGAACGCTTAGATATATGCCTTTGAACTTTTTGGTAACTTGTTGCCAAAGGGGGAGAAGTGTATATAGATCTTTAGGCTTCGAGTGAGAGAGCGTTTGGTGCTTATTGCTTTTTTTCAAAACATTTGATCTTTTGGTTGCTTGTGATACATGTTTGTGGTGTTTGATCATACGCGTTATGTGTGATGCTACTAATTCCTATCATCTTATTGCTTATGAGATGATCATTCACCTTTGCTTGATTGTGTTGTGCTATGATGTTCATTCTAATTACTCTCGCACACCACCAAGATGTATGTGACATGGAAGAAGTGCCCTATGTACCTAATCGATTGTGCATTTGCATTCAAACGCAAATTTAAAATAATGCACAAATTTAGGGGGAGCTCTTGCTTATCACATACTTCTCAAAGCGATGATTATATTCATTGATTATATCATATGTCGAAGCTTTGATCTATATGTTGTCATCAATTACCAAAAAGGGGGAGATTGAAAGCACATTTGCTCCCTTGGTGGTTTTGGTAATTAGTAACAACATATAAGTCATTGAACTAATGTTTCCACTAAGTATATTTCAGGAAATTTTCAATGATAGGATTGGCAAAAGGATTCTGGAGATTGTGGAATACCCCAAGATGCAAGGAAATAGGTTGGCAAAGCTTCAAGGAAGAGGACTCTACATTTTACATTTGTGAGAAATCACTTTGAGTCCATAGGAAAGCCAATACTATTAAAAGGGGGTAAGGTTTTGTTGGTGAACAAAATGCTCATACGTGCACAAGTGATAGTCACCAAAAACACCCACAAGCTCTCCCACCAAAGTCTGTCCAAAGCCATATACTCAAAATCGGTGCAACCAACATTTCCATCCCGGTGCCACCGATTCTCAACCTCAGACAGACTCAGCCAAACCCTAGCCACTTCGGTGCAACCGATTCAATCCCGGTGCCACCGAGTTTAGGTTTCCAACTCTCTGTTACGCAAATTCACAATATCGGTACCACCGAGATTGTTGGATCGGCGTCACCGAGATTGTCAATCTGACCGTTGGTCACCTTATCGGTGCAACCGAGTTTCCTATATCGGTCTCACCGAGATTCAAAAGTTGCCACCTTTTGGTCACTTCGGTACCACCGAGATTTACACATCGGTGTCACCGAGTTGGTCATTTTGTGTGTAACGGTTGGATTTTTGGGGATGCCTATATATACCCCTCCACCACCACCTACTCGAAAGAGAAGCACTCAGAACTATAACATACTTGCCCCATCGAGTTTTCTGAGAGAGAACCACCTATTCTTGTGTTGAGGTCAATATCTTCCACTCCAACCATATGGATCTTGATTTCTAGCCTCCCCAAGTTGCTTTCCACCAATCCCATCTCTTCCACCAAGCCAAATCTGTGAGAGAGTGATTGTGTGTTGAGGAGTCTATCATCTTGAAGCACAAGAGCAAGGAGTTCATCGACATTACCGAGCCTATTACCTTTTGGAGGGTGGTGCCTCCTAGATTGGTTAGGTGTCGCTTGGGAGCCTCCTACTTCGTGTTGTGGAGTTGAACCAAGAAGTTTGTAAGGGCAAGGAGATCGCCTACTTTGTGAAGATCTACCCATTGTGAGGCTAGTCCTTCGTGGACGGAAGCCGTTATGGAATAGTCAAGGTTGCTACTTCGTGGACCCTTATGGGTGGAGCCCTCCGTGGACTCTCGCGGCCGTTACCCACCGTGGGTTGAAGACTCCATAAACGTGGGCGTACGATAGCACCACCTATCGGAACCACGGGAAAAAATCATCGTGTCTACAATTGCGTTTGATCTTCCTACCCTATCCTTTACTACTCATGCTTGTTGTTACTTTCCGCTGCTATACTCTTAGACATGCATGTGTAGGGTGTACTTGACTTGCCATGAAATGCTAAAACTGCCAATTCTAAAATTTGGGAAAAGGCAAAACTTTTATTTGGTCAAGTAGTCTAATCACCCCCCCCCTCTAGACATACTTTCGGTCCTACAGACCTGCTCCTCCAGACCGTCACCGAGGCCCGCTCCCTTCTCGTCCAGACAGTCGCCGAGGCCCGCTCCCTTCTCCTCCAGACAGTCGCCGAGGCCTACTCCCCTTCTCCAGACCGTAGCCGAGGCCCTCTCCCCTTCCTGGAGGTGACCGCCCGCCCTGGAGGTGGCCACCGTACCTTCCTCGCGAGCCGAATCGCCCCAGCTCGGCTCTGAATCGAGCGCGAAATGGACGAACAAGTCGCCGCCTGGCTTGATCTGGAAGAGGAGAATCGATAGCCGGGGCGGGTGATTGGAGAATCGCACGAGACGCTAGGGATTTGGGGGCGGATGATTGGAGAATCGCTGGAGTCGCCCTCTCGTCGCCTGGTTTCGGCGGTTTCGAAATGCTCGAACAGAGACGATGGGGAAAGAGGGGAAATGGTGGGACCCGGCGCCTCCGCTCGCTCCAACGGGACGCGAAGACAAGACAATACCTGACCTGGGCCCACCCGGAGCGACGCTTCGCGGTGATGGGATCGGACGACGCGGAGGCGTGTGCGCTCGCGCGAGCGAACGAGCGCAGCTGCGCTTTTTAGGTTTTAGGAAGGTTCTCAAAACGAACAAACCAGGGCTCGCAACGGAACCTCCTAAGTAGTGCCATAAACGCTTAGGTTTTCGTCCGTCCGGCCCTCGAGCGACCGGGCACATGCTCAGCCTTCGTCCTGGGCCGGCCCATGTAAGGCGAGTTCTCGGTTTTCCCCCGGTCGCTCGAGCGCAGTTTTCTGGATGTGCAGACCGCACAGGTTGGGTGGATGTGCTTTCTTTTTGGCACCGCTCGAGCGCAATTTTGATTGGTCGTAGTTGAGCAGTCAATAAACAGAATTTGTAAAAACTACAAAAGTCCTGAATGTCAAAATTTCATGGATTTTTAAAAACATGTTCTAAAACATTAAAAAAGGTTCACCGAATTTTCAAAAGTTCATCAAAATTCAAAACAAGTTCATCGACTTCCAAAAAAATCATCGACTTCAAAAGAGTTCATCGACTTTAAAAAAGTTCATTGGATTTGGTAAAAAGTTCATCGGATTTAGAAAAAAGTTCATCGGATTCAAAAAAAATCATAGAATTTGAAAAAAGTTCGTTGAATTTGAAAAAAAAGTTTATTTTTTTATAAGACTTCATATAATTAGAAAAAAAGTTCATTAATTTTGAAAGAATGTTCACAAAAATCCAGAGAACTTCTTTCATCGAATATGAAACAACATTTATAAACTCATGTGAACTTATTATGTCGAACTAGAAAGAGGAACAAGAAAAAGAAAAAAGAAAGAACAAATGAGGTAGAACATGTCTGTAAGCACAGAAGGTTGGGTAGCTGGGGTGGTTATCACCGCACCGTTTAGGATTTGCCGCTCCCAACCCAAAATCACTAATCGAGGAGTATTCCTTTTAAGGATCACTCCCACCTTCCCAGGTTGCGACAAGACGAACACTGCACGTGTGCCACTTGTCGCAATCTGAGAGTTTTCACTTTTTCGTAGATCCGTATTTTTAAAATGTTTTCACCGTTGGGTTCCTTGTGTCGAGATCTTCAAAACTAGATCCCCATGTTGATAGGTTTTGACGAACTTTTTTTTTCACGAAAAAACCGGGACGAAAAAATCGTGCCTCTCGCGATAGAAACAAAAAACAAAAAATGCGTTTTTTCCTTTCCCAGAGGCACGGCCGTGCCTCTTGTGAAGGAAAAACCGTGCCTCTCGCGGAAGCAAAACCGTGCCTCTCGCGAAAAAAAAACATAAACCACGTTTTTTTTTTCCTTTCCGAGAGGCACGGCCGTGCCTCTCGCGAAAGCAAAACCGTGCCTCTGACGGAAGCAAAACTGTGTCTCTCGC
Organism: Elymus sibiricus; assembly: GCA_039707655.1. Classification (NCBI taxonomy): domain Eukaryota; kingdom Viridiplantae; phylum Streptophyta; class Magnoliopsida; order Poales; family Poaceae; genus Elymus; species Elymus sibiricus. The sequence goes on from CM077671.1 coordinate 444,416,165, forward strand.
AAAAAAGAAGAAAACACATTTTTTTCCTTTCCGTGAGGCACGGCCGTGCCGCTCGCGAAAGCAAACCGTGCTCTCGCGAAAAAGAAAAAAACAGAAAACGGGTTTTTTTTCCTTTTCGAGAGGCACAGTCGTGCCTCTCACGAAAGCAAAACCGTGCCTCTCGCCAAACAAATCCAGAAAACGCGTTTTTTCGAGAAAAAAAAATGATTTTTTTCCATCCAAAAGCTAATAAAGACCAGTGAGAAATCGGAACACCAAAAAAAATCAATCGAAAAAGCCGAAAACGCGTGCGCAAAAATAAAAATAAATAAAATCCAAATGGAACGCTCAGAGCGCGACACATGACGGCGGCTGAGAACGCGCCAAGTGACGATATGTGGGAGTGGTCGTTGGAAGCCTCCCGAGGGAGTGCTCGCTAATTAGTTGCTCCCATCCTCCCAACCTCCTACAAAACCTACGCAGATGTTGCTCACTGGGCCCGCCCACTTCGTTTCTCACCCGCTCGCTTTATGCATTTGTTCGAGAACTAAACGCTACGAGCGTCAGGTAAGAAATAAAGTCTGGTTGTTTCTTCCTTTCTTTCTTTTGTTTTTCATCATTTTTCTGTTTTCTTTTTTTCGTCATTGTAGTTTGTTTTTCTTTGTTTTTTATACTTTTAGTTTTCCTTAATTTCCTTCTTGATTATTTATTTATCCATTTTAACTGGTTTTTTATTTTTAAGATATGTGTACTTATCCTCAGCTCACAATATACATTTTTAGCACACATGTGACACAATGTTTTATGCACGCTGGATAAGTTTTTAATACATGATATACATTTTTATATGTTTTAGAACTTTTTTCATACACTGTAAAATTTTCATATAAATGTTGTACTTTTACTTAAATTACACCAATATTTTTTTGGTAACACATGAATATTCCTTTTAAATGTCACAAACAATTTCGTTTGGAACTGCTGGAACTTTTCTTCCAAATGTCACGTATAGTTTTTAATTGTATGAACTATATTCTTACATTCTGCAAACATGTTCTTACATTGTCTATACTAGTTTTGAAAATGTCATAGACACATTTTGTAAACTCGTGAACATTTTTTAATGCAACTTATCTTTTCTGAATGTATGAAATATTGTTTTGAATTAAGTGAACCATTTTAGCATTATATTTTTATTCAAATGCCACTTATATTTTTTTTAATAGGACCAACATTTTTCATAAACATCATTATCATTTTTCTCTACACGTATAACATTTTCTAATGCATTAATGACAATTTTCAAACAATTATCTCAAGTGTTTTTTAATATATATATATATATATATATATATATATATATATATTTTTGGAAATATAAGCACTAATAGAATTAAAGAAAAAGAAGGATGTTTGATAAAAAAGCAAAAAAATGAGAAACAAATGTGAAGGAAAAACGAAAATACAAAGGGGGCGTCATAGAGACGTCCACCTGCCGCGGTCACATTCTTACTTGGTCAGCCCAGCAACGGCAGCCGGATTCTGGACTACGAGTCGCAGCGGACGGCACATACCGTAATTTCTATTCGGAATATTTTACGCCGGCTATAGGCTGTTGAACAAACGGTCGCATCCCCCACCACTATTTCCTGGGCTTGGCTCATTTTCTTTCCCTTTTCTTTTCCTTTTTCAACCTTCCAAAAATGTCGTATGGATAACTCGAAATCACATTGCTCACTAGCAAACGCAATAACCAACTTGACCACCTCTCTTGATGTGTTTTGGTTCTTCTTTTTTCATTTTTTTCTGTGTCAAATATAACGATTCTTTTCTCTTGGTTTTGTTTCGACACTTTTTCCTCTGTCATTACTTGGTTTTTATTTTTGTTTGCATTTTTTATTTTTGCTGATGCCTTTTCTTTTTATTTTCTATTTTTATTTTTTTCTGTTTTTTCTCAAATGCGCGAGGTTTAAAAAAAATGAAATTGTTTCCAAATTCTTGAACTTAGTACTCAAATTAATCTTTTTAAACTTAGCATTTTTTTTCAAATTTCATGAATTGTTTGCATCCTCTAACTTTTCTTCATTTTTAGCTAGCTAGACTTTTCAAACTTGATGATAATTTTTCAAATTCATGAACTTTTTTGTTTTCACAACTTTTGTACTGAACTTTTTAATCAAATCTTGAACATTTTCAGAAATTCACAAACCTTTTCAAATCCATGATTTATTTAAATGCATGAATGTTTTTCGAATGCATGAAGTTTTTTGTCGTATCAATGAACTTTACAAAACTTCACAAACTGTCGTATTAATGATGCGCACTTTATTCAAATTCACGAACTATTTTCAATTTTAATGGTTTGTTTTCTCACAATCATGAACTTTTGTCCAGCTTCATTATTATAATTTAATTTTCACGATTTAGTTTTTCAGTTTGCATTAACCTTTTCTCAAATTTTTGAGCCTTTCGTTTGTATGATGTTTTTTTCAAATTTTCGTGAACGTTTTTATGTGAACTTTTCTCAATTTCGTAACTGTTTTCAAAACAATTGTGAACTCTTTTCAGATTTATGGTTTTTTAGATTTTTCTTTCTGTAATTTCTAGTTTTTAGCAACTTTGATAGTGAACCTTTTTTAAATCCATGAATATTTCCCTAAATTTGCGAGCTGTTTTTGAAATTCAAGAAAGTCTTCCGATTTCATGAACTTTTTTAAACATATGAACTTTTTGCCAAATTAATGAAATTTAATAAAAGTGTTTAACTTCTTTAAATTTTGCTAGGTTTTTTCAAATTTGTGAACTTTTTTCAAACTTCATGAACTTTTTTCAATTTTCACAATTTGGTTTTCAAATTCGTGAACTTTTTGTCAAACTTCATGAACTCTTATCAATTTTCGTAATTTGTGTTTTGAAATTCGTGAATTTTTTCACATATTCATGAATATTTTCATTTTTTATGAACTTTTCATTTTTTGTGATCTTTTCCGTGTGAAATCTTCTCAAATTTGATATTTTTTTCAAAAAAAATGTAAACTCTTTTAGGATTTACTTTTTTTTGCAACAAATTTGAACATTTTTGTAAGACATTATTCACCAACAACACAATGCAGTTCTTCGAGAATAGTACTGCTCAAGTTTTCTTCGTCTCTCTTTCTCTAATTTTATTTTCAGAATGATAATTCTTAGTTTTTTATTCTTTTAGTGGTAAGGAAGTTCAAATTTTCGTGGTATGCAAAAGAAACAGCGAAAGAAAGAGTGTTTCCTATTTGGCGTTTCAGGCGCCCATTTAGTATACATTTGGCAAACGGGCGCAAACGCCTCCGCGCTGGGCCGTTCCATTTCTCTGTTTCTGTTTTTAAAACATAAAAAAGGCACCCCTGCGGTGAATCGAACCAGAGACTTCCACATCGAGTTACGCGGTTACGCCTCAATAACCAGCACACCATGACAGAGCCAGATCTGATAACTAACATCCTTTCACGTATTTTCTTTTAAATTTTTTAACATTTTCTTTTTTCGTTTTATGTTTTTTCTTTTTTCTTCTTCCTGATTCGATTTTTTTTTCAAATTCGTGAACTTTTCTTCAAGTTAATAATCATTTGAAATTGGATGATTATTTTTTCAACATTGATGAATTGAATAAAAAATCAATGACCTTTTTCTAAACTCAACGATTTTTTTTTTCAAAATCGTTGAACTTTTTTAAAAAAACGATGAACTTTTCTTTACAAATCGATGACCTTTTTTAAGTTTGCGAGCCTATTTAAAAATCCGTGGAACATTTTTCTAATTCAAGGATATTTTTCATCTTTGGCTATTTTTTTTTTTCGCGTCAACCAGACCCGCTAAAATCGAGCGAGCAATTTTCTCGTGTCACGTTCACTGCGATCGATCGAAGTTTAGTTGGGCCGACCCAGTAGCGTGACACTTAGGGCACTAGTAATGTAAACCGGCGCTGAGAGCGCCGGTTAGGAGCTCCCGAAAGAAATAGCACATGAAACACAAGTAGTTACCGAACGAGATGTAGAACGCGAAATGATATTGGGCTCGATAGATGGAGCTCAAGAACCAACATATTAGCCAACAGAACGCAGATTGGCGCTGAACGCGTCGATTAGGAGCTCTCGACACAGTTTCTAAAAAAAAAGCGATCTCGGCACATAGCCGCGCTCGTGCGAAACAACCATCACTTCTATTCAGGCGCGTTTGCTACATTTTGTGCGAGAGACAAACCGCTCGCCTCAAGGGCAACCTCTGGTAGGCCGGCCCACTACAGGCGAATGTGTTTCCTTTTTTGTTTTCCTTATTTTATTGTGAGGCATCTTGTATTCTTTTTTTTGTTACTTATGTTTAAATTTCGAAAATGCTCAGAAATACACACACACAGAGAGACCTCTTTGGGGATGTTAAAATATTGATCTCGTGATTGTAAAAAATGTTTGCCCATTTCAATAAAATGGTCTTGACATTTAAAAAATATTTGCACAATTTCGATAAAAAATCATGATAGACTAGAAAAATGTCCTTACATCTTGTATATGTAAATAGCTATCCCCCACTAACTATTTCTCTCAACATGCAAGCATGCCACATCATCGCACAACATGCATGAGAAAAGGCTCACCCCCACAACCATGTCTCTCAACATGCGAGCATACCACTTCATGAAACATGCATGAAAAAAAGACACATCTCAACATGCAAACATACATGAAAATTTTAATTCTATTTATATTTAATTAACATTTTACAATTATACAGTGATCAAACATTATATCTATTTTCAGTTTTAACCTTTTATATTACTACTTTACATATTTATGTTATCTACAACAAATCACATTGAAACATTGTTGTAAAATATTACCGCAACAACGTGCGGCGTATCACCTAGTTAAAAAGTGTTTGTGGCATTAAAAATAATGTTCATGATATTTTTCAAAAAATGTTAATGCAATGTTACAAAAATTCCCATAACCCATAAAAATGTCCACGTGTTCGTGAAATTTTAAAAAATGTAGAAACAATATACATGGTATTTATGGATAATGTTCAATGTGTGTTAAAAAATATCCATCGTGTATTTAAAAATTGTTCAACGTGCATTTGACAACGTGTATCTGTAAAATGTTCAAACAGCATACGAAACATGTTCAACGAGTAATTTAAAAAAAATGCACATTCATTAAAAAACAAAGAAAAACTAAAAAAAGTGAAACAAAAAGAAGGAAAGGTGAAATAACCGATACACATAACACATAAAAGTTTTAAAAAATGTGAAGAAGCTTGTAAAATTTGTTGGAACCGGTCCACAAATTATTATTTTAGATGCTAAATATGCTCCACTTTATTAATCAACTAGAAGAGTTGGGCGCGCTTTGCTGGGTCATTTCTGTTATTGGGTTTTCATAATTTCTTTACTTCCTCTATTTCAAAATATTAGATGCATTAGTTTTTTGAAAAGAGAAACCTCTTTAAGTTTGATTAAAATTGTAGAGAATTATATCGATATCGATAATATCAAATCGGTATCATTCGATTTGTCATGAAATATATTTTATATTTTATTTATTTAGTATTGCGGACGTCGATATTTTGGCTTTGAATTTGGTAAATGTTAAACAAATTTTCTTTTCGAGTAAACTAATACCCTTATATTTTGGAACCGACGGAGTATTTCGTTTGGCGAGTTGGAGAAATGATGGACTGTTTTTATTTTATTTATAATGCAGTGTTTTTGGTGTTCCTTTTTGCGGTGTGATTTTAGTTTATCTGCTAACCAACGCATACTTATGTGGGAGAAATTTTTACGTCGATGGCTACATGTACTATATTTATGTTACATCATTACATGTTTGCGTTTCTTTTTTCTAGGTGGCAAGAGGGTGCATGAGGTTGATATGTTTTTATATGTCGGTTGTTTATGATTTATTTGAAAAAAACGTTGAACAGGTCAAAATGCGAACTAAATTCAAAATTGAATATCTCAATCAAATGGGAGAGCTTCAAAATTAGAGAGTGTAGCGAATTAGAAAAATAGAATGAGAAAGCTCATTAAGAAATTGTTGACCCGGTCAAAATCGACTGACCGAGTTTTAAATTGAAGACCACAATTGATTACGAGGCCCCTAATTTAGGGAGCATAGTGTATTACATAGATGACATCCAGAATACAATGGATAGCAGGAGGCTAAAGGAGCCAAAAATGGCGTCCTATAGAAATACCTATATCGTATTTAGCAAGGCTATGGGATGGTGTCCCACACTATGGGTCACTCACCACGTCGTCTCCTGTCCAGGTAGGTCAGGGCGAGGACCCCACATGGCGGTTCACTAATAGACCATCTCTAGAAAGCCCATGGCGTGATTGAAGGAATCATTCCCGAAGACTTGGCGCGTACTCTAAGACCTAGAGGTCGTCTACAATACGGTTACCTTATACGTAGTCGACTTATCTGTAATTCTAGACCCCTGGTATCTATATAAACCAAGGGGTGGGGCTCGTAGACGACACACAACAATCTCGTGGTAGATCAACCAGTACTTTGTACTCCACCCCAAATCAGTACAAACACAAACAAGACGTAGGGTTATATCTCTTTGAGAAAGCCCAAATTTGGGTAGAAACCTTGTGTCCTTGTTACCATCGCATCTAGGCTACTAGCTCGGGACCCCCTACTTGAGATTCATCGGAATCGACTCCGTCACTGGTGGCCCATCCAGGTCCCACTATGTAGTCGCCACGATTCGATGGAGATCAAGATCGACGATCAGATTGACGTCGGCATGTCCTTTGTGGCGGGCCAGGTCTTTGTCTTTGCCAGCGTCGCCTTCCTATCCGATTCGGATGGCCACCTATGCCATATCAAAACTTCAGCCCCTCGTGAGGCCATTAGATCCGGCGCTTAAGGTATACCGTGGACTCACGCGATGAGGCAGACTTCTCGAGGTGTCAAACCAGATCGAGGAGCAACAAAGCGTCCCCGTCCTGACATGAAAGCCAATTTGTGCTCAGGACAAAGGTCGAAATCTTTCGTCAGACTCAATGACGCGGCATGGGGGGAGGCAATTGATCTGCCCCCACGACAAAACCTCGGATCGATTTCAGATCAGAACATGGGAGAACCGTCCCTCGGACTGATATCAGATCGATCTGGAGATGAACACTTGGAGATTAGATAATTCGCAACCTTCGGCAATCAAGTCCCCAGTGACTTGGAAATCAAATTTTCGTCCCCACCCACCACTCATGTCGTTGCAACGATTGAAGCGTTTGTTGGAAATATGCCCTGGGGGCAATACTATTGTATTATTATATTTTCGTATTAATAATTAAGAGTTTTTATTTTACGTCATAACTGCTATAATTTTGGATATGTGATTCGGTGGAAAACTCATATGCATGAATGGAATGATAAACGGTAAAACAAAGGTTCCCAGTCTTGCCTCTCAGACTGGCTCAAGTGTTGTTAGTGATCATGTTTTCCGGATCTTAGGATATCGTTAAGTGTAACGATAGTCCTAAAATAACATTGAGAGTATGACGTTAGAAGAACGATCATATTGAATCGACCCAGACTTGTGTGTTATACTTTGAGACAATATCGTCTGGAATCAATTGTTATAACACGGAGTGTTAGCATGTGTTTTATGTTCCTTAGACCATGAGAGTATCATAGTCACTTATTACCATATGATGAGCTTTGGGGTTGCTCAAACGTCATCTGTAACTAGGTGATCATAACGACAACTTACAGGTTCATCGGAAGCTTTGACAAGGGACTAGATAGCTCGAGACTGGAGTTTGCTCCTCCGGTGATGGAGGGATATTATTAGGGCCCTCTCGGTGTGACTACATCAATCATCGTCTGGCCAGACACAAGTCACTATGTCACGGGGATGCCAGAACACATCAACGAGAAAGAAGAACAAAACTGATAACAAGAATAACGTTATAACGAGCATGCAGATGACTTTAGCGATTATTCTCGGGTCTTGTAAAGTATCGCAAAGCAAAGGGAATATCACATGGTAACCGATGGTTCACTCGAATATCATTCGTGTACTCATAGGGATCGATATGGATGTCCACGCACAACTTCAGGAAGGTCCAAAGACGACACATCAATCAGAGACCCTTCAACCAAACTATGTGTGATGCATGAATCACAAACGATATAGTACTAGCTCCGTCGCCAATAACGCAACCTGTGTGCGATGGCGGACCCATCAAATACGATTCGGAAAAGACTTGCGTGTGCGATGCGTGCCATACAGTTCTTCCATATGAACTGTTTGCAATAAAATAACACAAACGATTATAAAGATCCAGATGTGTGCGATAGAGGGCACACAGTTCACTATCATAAACTGTGTGTGATGATACATCAGAACACAAACGATTCGGCATAACAAGATGTGTGCGATAGACAGCAAACAGGTGAGTAATCAAAATCATGTGCGAACACCAGAAAGAACATAGACGATTGGTGCTAATAACCTTTATGTGTTGTGGGAAAACGCTTGCTGGTATACAATTGTCAGCGATTGATGAAATCATCACCGACGGTTTTCGTAGTTTAGTCCGTGTGTACTGTGATTTGCTCTGTCTGCACAACATCTATGTTGTGTCTACAGAACAACAACATATGCCATAGGGGGGGCACCGCCTGGAGAGGATGGTGGTCTACATGATAGATTTGATGGGGAGGAGGGACATGATGGTTACCAACATCTCGTCGGGGATGCTGCTGATGAAGTCCACGCTCGTCGGAGGCTCTTGCGGTTCAGCCTCGCCCCGCCCCCGCTTGTTGGCCGCCTCGTCCTCCATCGGTAGAGGAGGCGATCCTCGGCGGTGACCCTTATAGATAAGAATGGAGGAGAAGGGGGAGCATTAGTGGAGAACTTGGGAGCGAGGCAGGTTGTGGGTGGAGGTCAAAGGGCTTGATTCCCGGTGAGCTAGATGTGCCTGCGCGGCGGATTGCTTGCACGTGTCCCGCTGAGCTTGCATGGTGGACTGATCGCATGCATCACGTCTAATCAAACCTGCACCCACAACACCTCCTAGCCAATAAAATAAGGGGGGGGTGTGGCGGCACGTAAATGGTTAGTGCAACGCATACGTTTTTTTATTAGTAATAATTGCGCTTGTGAACTTACCATTTCTTTCTCCGCTGTCCCGTCTTGTCACCGTGTTGCCGCCCGAGGAATCCAGTGCACACGGTTCTATATAGGAACCGTTTGCGATGAAAATTCACGGATCTATTTATGGCTTACGAGGAAAGCTTCGCCCGCTTCGTCTAGCTCGATTCCGTTCACCCTCGATCCTCATTCCCCAACAAACACTTTCTGCAAAGAATGACACCGTGGGAACACTTGGTAAGGGTACGTACGACCACCCCCTCGGCCACTAGCGCTCCCGTCTGTGCCAAGAACGCGGTCGCCTCGGCCGAGAGCGCAGCCGCATCCGCCTTGAGCGCGGCCGCATCCATCGAAAGGGCCTCTACGACGGCCGAAAGGGTGTCTGTAGCCGCGGAGACGGCAGCTGCAGCTGTTGCGATGGCGACTGCAAACGCCAAGAGCGCTCGAGCAGCGTACCGTGCCACGGAGGTCGCCCTGGCCTGGGTCGAGGCCTTTCGAAGCCAATATCAAGAACGTCCATGCCAAGATACTCCGGGCTTCCTCGGAATCCAGCATGCACGCCACGTCCAAAGAGGCGGCGACTCCGGAGGCCGAGATGCATGCCGACGATGCGGCGGCGGTGGTCGTGGAGCCCCTTCCCCATGAGATCTCTGAGCGAGAGCTGGAGATGCGTGAGCCGTCCGAGAGCGACGAGCACTAGAAGGAATTGCACGTGGCTCAGGGAGGAGGTCGAGAATCGCCTATCCGCCGAGCGGCAGTGGAGTACCAACGCGAGCTTTGGCGGCGCCACTACTACGAGTACTACAACGATGAGGGCAGCACCGAGGACGAGGGCAACGCCGAGGACGAGGACGTCGCCATGGTCGAGTTTAGCCTGGGTGACGTGGAGTCCAGCACCGGCGGAATGTCGCCGCAAAAGTCGTCGACATCTCATCGAACATCGGCGAGGCATAGGGCGGTGACTCGTCAGCATCTTTGTTAAAATTATGCATAGTACTAATCGCCTTTGTTTAGAGAGTTGGTCTTTTATTAGAGCTATGTCTAGTTCAAGCAGCTTGATTATTTAGTGAACTTTCTCGGTTTAGTAACTGCGAGCTATGTGTCCGTTAATTTGTAAACCCAAGTTAGAAGTTGATGTTAAATTATGTAATGACATGGATGTGCACTATAATGAGGAAATATGTGGGGAGGGGTGAAATTTTGCATGTTCTATATCATCGCACACGCTAAAAGCAGAAAACCTATGTCCGATGAATCTTTGCATGCCAAGTTTCCCTGCACCTAGCGAAAAATTTCGCCGACCGCCGAAATATCTGCCTCCCCCCACCAAGGGCCACATTTCCCCTATCCCCCTCCCCCCCCCGTCGCGGACGCCATGGTCTCCTCGAATGACCCCTCAAGTGGTATCTCCTCCTCCGACGAATCTCTCACCAGCCAGATATTCCTCTCTCTTCTCTCTGGCTCAACTAGGCTTAGGGTTTTGGTTTGGAATTGAAGATTTTAAAGCGGCAGGCCGATTTGAGCCATTTCTTTCTCTTGTAGCTCCCTAGGACAATCACTTCCAAGGAATGGAGAGGGGTAGCTGAAGACCTGCCTGTTCATGGTCAACATCAATCTCCATCCGGGTAGTTAGGTGCTTTTCAATCTGGGTACAGTGGGAGGAATTTTCTGGGACGTGCAAAGAAGGTTAGCCTAACTCTCGTTGTTAGAAATATTTTGTTATATTAGGTTTGATTCAAACACTTCCCGTGTGCTATTTGATTCTGGATGTGATTAAGACACTGTCATAGTTCTACCATTGCGAGTGTCATTTTAATTGATATCATTAGTAATATGTTATAAAATTTGTGCATGTACATATCTATCACTACTAATTTGATCTCATTCAAACACTGCTGATGTGCATCATGTACTACAAAGACTGTTGCATTTATATTTAACTTCCTCGTAAAATTGGTAATTTATTATTACACATGACAGAAGCAGAGGTGGGATGAGAACTAGAGCATCCTACTACAAAGACTCTTCAACCAGAACCATGGCATGCCCGACAAAGAAATTGACATGACTCTATCTAAGTATAAAGCAGACCCATTTGAAGCACGCGAGTACAAGTATGGCTAGCCATTTATTGTTGGCGGATACTTTGAGGAGTGCAGTTCCACTTGTCGCCAATTACATAAATATTGCATAGACAAAATGTCAGAAGGAGAAGATACTAACATTCTGCGAGTGCACTACGACAATAGGCATTTCAATCAGCTTCCGGGTACCATCAGTGTGGAATTCGAGGAGTTTCATCTCTTCTTCAACTTCGATCAGCTCTCTGCCACTCTTGTTAAATGCTTGATGTTGTAAGTACTTCACAAACTCTGATCAACTTTTCCATACAAGGTTGTAAACGAAAAAGAAGTTAACTGTATTGTATTCTCTCGGGGGATTGATGGCGCAAAGATCATTAAGGGAGCATGGGTATTTCATAGGTCCTGATTTAGCAAACAACACTTTATTAAGTGATAATGGTACACGTAAGGATTCCATTGAACATGTCGCCAATATCTTGTATAGGTTACACGTAGGAGAATTCTTCATGTTGCCATATCATGAAGGGTAAGTTAAATATACAACCACGCATATATTGATCGCCTTTCAATTTTCGACATAGTTTGTAAGTTCATGGTTTTCTTAAACTGCAGCCGTCACTGGATCTTGGTGGTCATTGTACAAAATTGCAACACAATTTACTACCTGGATTCTTTCAGAGAGTCAAGAAATCCTCAGGATCTAACACAACTTCAGGAATTCGTGGATAGGTATTGAATTCTTTTATGTTCATATTTTGTATTCATATTTGGTTCAAGAATTGAGTATGTGAAAATTCATCTTCATTTGCAGTGTATTGTCAAGGTACATAACTTTAGGAGGGAGCCGGTTCGACCGTCAACTATCTCTGCAGCACGATATCGTTTCTCTGGTAAGGCACCGAAATCCGTTATTTTCAGAAAATGCTAGTTAGATGTTCAAGTTTCTAAGTAAACCTCTTTCTATTTCTCTCCAAAGAGAAAAAAGAAACAACTTACACCGGTTAGGTTGTTCCTAACAGGCCAAATGCATGACTAATTCCGTACATAAAATTTCAGTGTCCTCGACAACAAGAAGGGACCAACCTTTGTAGATACTACATTTGCAGACTCATGATGTCCCTATGCATATCTTCTGAATGTTGTGCCGATGCTGCCAATATAGTACCAGTAAGTCTGTTTCTTCATTAATATCTTCCTACTCCACACGTATGGCACATTCTGATCTAAAAAATCCTGCAGCTGATCTTTGAACCGATGACCCCTGAACCGCTCCCCGCAGCTGAATTGCTATCTGTTAGGAGATTTATCAGCAACTTCTTCATGAAATGCTATATCAAGCCCACTCAAGACAATGACGATTTCAGCCTTCCTTTTCTTTGAACAATAAGTATGCATTCAGTTACGCTGCGTTTGGATGTCTATATTGAAGGCCTCCATATTGAATTGGTTTCAATACCAATTCGGTGAGGAAACTGTAATAGACATGAATACAAATTCGCTTGTTTGGATGCTCATGGAATTGGTTGATGGAATCTCCGTGAGGTTTCAATACCAAATCTTGTTTGGATGGCAAACTATGGAATTGCATTGTGTTTGGTTCAATATGCATCAAATAAAAATTTGTACAATGTGTGACCATAATAAAATGTGTACAACAATAAAAAAATTAAATAATATTTGAGAAATGCATGAAGACACGTGTCTCATCTCTCTATGAATAGTATCCTAAATAATACCCCTCTCCCTCTGAATAAAATTCAGCAGCAACAGAAATCCACAGTCCACCAAAGCATCTCTTTCTGTCTGAATAATATCGTCACGTGCATCATGTTGTTGTAGCTAGATGATGCATCATTTTCTTCTCTGTTTATCTGTATGCTGTTACAACAACTAAACATCCTACTCTACCACCCAAGATTTGAGCTAACGGTCGTGCCATGAAGGCATCAACGGCCACTCTCACGCGCCCACTAAGTTGCCATGCCCGCCATGATTGAGGGATCACTAGAAGAGTGTCTAGAGGGGGGGTGAATAGACTACTAGCAGGAATTTAAAACCTAACCTTTTCCCAAGTTAATTGGTTGGCAGATTTTAGCAATTATAGCAAGTCTAGCACACCCTACACATGCATGTCAACAAGTATAGCAGCGGAAAGTAAGGACATTGCACATGAAGTAAAGAGTTGAGATAGGAAGATCAAACGCATGAGGGACACGAAGATTTTTCCCGTGGTTCCGATAGGTGGTGCTATCGTACGTCCACGTTTATGGAGTCTTCAACCCACGGAGGGTAACGGTCGCGAGAGTCCACAGAGGGCTCCACCCATAAGGGTCCACGAAGTAGCAACCTTGACTATTCCATAACGGCTTCCGTCCACGAAGGACTAGCCTCACTATGGGTAGATCTTCACGAAGTAGGCGATCTCCTTGCCCTTACAAACTTCTTGGTTCAACTCCACAACACGAAGTAGGAAGCTCCCAAGCGACACCTAACCAATCTAGGAGGCACCACCCTCCAAAAGGTAATAGGCTCGGCAATGTCGATGAACTCCTTGCTCTTGTGCTTCAAGATGATAGACTCCTCAACACACAATCAATCTCTCACAGATTTGGCTATGGTGGAAGAGATTGATTTGGTGGAAAGCAACTTGGGGAGGCTAGAGATCAAGATTCATATGGATGGAGTGGAGTGGCTTGATCTCAACACAAGGGTAGGTGGCTCTCTCTCAGAAAATTGGTTGGGGCAAGTATGGAATAGTTCTGAGTGCTTCTCTTTCGAGTGGGTGGTGGTGAAGGGGTATATATAGGCATCCCAAAAAATCCAACCGTTACACCTAAAGTGACCAACTCGGTGACACCGATGTGTGAATCTCGGTGGTAGCGAAGTGACCCAAAGGTGACAACTTTTGAATCTCGGTGAGACCGATATATAAATCTCGGTGGTACCAATTAGGTGACCAACGGTCAGATTGCACAACTCGGTGACGCCGATCCAGAAAACTCGGTGGTACCGATTTTATGAATCGAGGTAACAGAAAGTTGGCAACCCAAACTCGGTGGCACCGAAGTGGAATCGGTTGCACCGATGTGCTAGGGTTTGGCATGGGTCTGTCTGAGTTTCGGAATCGATGGCACCGAGTGGAAAGTGTTGGTTGCACCGATTTTGGATATTTGACTTTGGACAGACTTTTGTGGAAGAGCTTGTGGGTGTTTTGGGTGACTATCACTTGTGCACGTATGAGCATTTTGTTCACCAACAGTACCTTACCCCCTTTTGATAGTATTGGCTTTCCTATGGACTCAAAGTGATTTCTCACAAAGTAAAATGTAGAGTCCTCTTCCTTGAAGCTTTGCCCATCCATTTCCTTGCATCTTGGGGTATCTCCACAATCCTTTTGCCAACCCTCTCTCTCTATGGACGTTTATCTGAAATACACTAGGTAAAAGTGTTAGTCCAAGAGACAATGTATGTTGTCATGAATTATCAAAACCACAAAGGGAGAACATTGTGCTTTCAATCTCCCCCTTTTTGGTAATTGATGACAACATACAATCAAAGCTTCAAATAAAAATATGCATGGATATAATGAAGACTTTGAGAGACACATGACTTAGACTTGCTCCCCCTGAATGTGTGCAATCCCTTTAAAGGATAGTTGCTTTGGAATGCATGGACAGACATATAGTGGAAGGGATATAGTGATTCATGTGTATCTTGGCTATATGCATCAAATAGATATGAGTGAGGTGTATCCTTGTTCAAGACTTCACTCTTGCAAACAATATGTGCAAGAAGCAAGAGATCATCTTGATCAAGGATATGATGCATATACTTACCTTGAGTTCTTGAGCCTTCTAGTAGTAGAAACACACTTGAGAAAACAATGTTAAGAAACACAAGAGTATTCTACTAATCAAAAAGCAATAGATCTCAATAGTACCAAGATGTGGAGAACATATAGAAGATAGTATTCCTTAAGATTGATATGTTTCCAAGATCATTTTAGAACTTTCTCCCCTAGATATGAAATAGTAAATCATCCTCTCCCCCTGAATCTTAGCATGTAGATATTGGGATTGGATAGGGTGAGAAAATTCTAAGATGAGTAGTCAAATGAGATAAACACAGTTTTCTCCCAAACTTATTTTTCTCCCCCTGCTTTCGTATTCTCCTCTCCCCCTTGATTATATCTCCCCATTTGCATAAGCATGTATCTCCCCCTTTTAGCTTTGAAGCTTTGGTATTTCTCCCCCTTTGGCATTAATTTCCAAAAAGGTCATACACAGGGTCAGAAACAGGGATCATTGATTAAGAAGGGATCCTTGAGAACAAGAGTCATAGAACGTAGGGTTCATAGAAGTGAAAATTTTGGGAATCATTGAAAGTAATTTCTCTCCCTTTGGCTGATCTAAGAACTGGTAAGACTTCTCCTCCTGTGAGTTAGGTATCCTTGAATAAAGAATATCTCCCCCCCAAATTTTTTTTAATAGAAGGGATCATCGAAGAATTGAGAATATCACCATAGAGTCTCTAAGGAACAAGGATTTGCAATTATGAACAAAAATAAGAGAAGAAATCAATCGGTGACTCTGAGACAAACAAATCGGTGGTACCGAGATGATGTTTTGCAGTTGTTCTGCTAATTTGGTAGAACCGAGTTATTTGTGTCGGCGGCTCCAAGGCTGAAACAGAAACTTGGCAAGGTTGAGAAATTCGCAAATAAGTTTAGAAAGCTTGTAACACAGTGTTAAAAGGAGATTTGCAAAAGACTTTATATACAGATATCAACTAGAGAAGGTTTGAGTGGTTCCAAGAAATCTTGCAAAATAGAGAATGAACCAAACACAATTCTTAACTAGATGATGGGCGGTGACTAGGTCACCTATATTAGAGTATATTGACTTAGTAGCCAAGCAAGAATACTTGATCATAGGTCATACTCATCGTTAAGCTCAAAATGGGGTTACCATTTTTTGATTAAGCATTTTAATGTTTTCGTATCTCTTGAGTTGCTTTAGCTCGTGACTTGGAGTAAAGCTTTTTCAAGGATATGAGTACATACCTTTGAATGATGTTGATGACGTGGCTTGTAGGTGAACTTGTTGAGGATGCTCGAGGTTGATGAAGATCATCTTGAGTTGGGAGCAATCCTTCTCGTTTTAGTACACTTGTCACCCACATAGGTTAGTCAAGCAAGGAAGAACATGATATGACACGATACCAATTGTGAAGTACAAATATGTGTCAAGGATATGTTTTTGTTGTCTTCTTCCTTTCATCATCAAGAGAGCTTGTGGATACTTGGTCATGACAAGATTGCTTATGAGTGTAGTTGATGGCAATCTTGTGGAATGAAGTTCTTCCAAGTACCTACAAAAGGTTAGATGCAATACAGGGGAGCATAGAATTCCATGGTATAAGATAGCATTTTAAGAGTATCATGGAAATATCAAGAAAGCTCATGCCCTTGCATGCAATCGAGTGAGTCTAGCTCAAGTTTGAAGCATCAATGATGTTCAACTCACTTCTCAAGTGACAAAACGTTTTCTCATCAAGTGGCTTAGTAAAGATATCGGCCAATTGCTTGTTAGTGCGAACATGCTTAAGATCAATATCTCCTTTGGCAACATGATCACGAATGAAATGATGTCTAACTTGAATATGTTTAGTTCGAGAATGTTGCACAGGATTATGACCAATTTTAATAGCACGTTCATTGTCACAAAGTAATGGAACATTTTTAACATGAATTCCATAATCCTTAAGCGTTTGTGTCATCCATAGTAATTGTGCACAACACGATCCGGCAGCAATATACTCAGCTTCGGCAGTAGATAGAGACACAGAGTTTTGTTTCTTGGAGGACCAAGACACAAGAGATCTACCAAGAAATTGACAAGTACCCGAAGTGGATTTTCTATCAACCTTGTCACCGGCATAGTCCGAGTCGGAATAGCCAACAAGGTTAAAAGAAGATCCCTTGGGATACCAAATGCCAAAGTTTGGTGTTTGTATCAAATATCTCACTATACGTTTCACGGCAAAAAGATGACACTCTTTAGGTGCAGCTTGATATCTAGCACACATGCAAACACCAAGCATAATATCGGGACGGGAGGCACATAGATATAGCAATGAACCAATCATAGATCGATAGACTTTTTGATCAACCGGTTCATCCTCCTTGGTAAGATCAACATGTCCACTAGTAGGCATGGGAGTTTTCATACCTTTGCACTCTTGCATGTTGAACTTCTTGATCAAGTCCTTGGTATACTTAGTTTGAGAGATGAAAGTTCCTTCTCTAGTTTGCTTGATTTGCAAACCAAGAAAGAATTTCAGCTCACACATCATGGACATCTCATACTTCTCGGACATCAACCTTCCAAATCTTTCACTAAATTGTGGGTTAGTAGATCCAAAGATAATATCATCCACATAGATTTGGCACACAAATAATTCACCATTAACTCTCTTAGTGAATAAGGTTGCGTCAATTTTACCAATTTCAAAACCCTTTTCAATAAGAAACTTCGTTAAGCATTTGTACCAAGCACGTGGGGCTTGCTTAAGACCATAAAGAGCTTTACGAAGCTTGTAAACATGATTAGGTTTCTTAGGATTCACAAAACCAGGTGGTTGCTTAACATAGACCTCTTCTTCAATCTCACCATTTAAAAATGCACTTTTAATATCCATTTGATAAAGCGTGATATCATGGTGATTAGCATAAGCAAGAAGAATGCGAATAGCTTCAAGTCTAGCGACGGGGGCATAGGTCTCACCGTAGTCCATACCTTCGACTTGCGTATATCCTTGGGCTACGACACGTGCCTTGTTGCGTATGACTTGACCGTCTTCGTCTTGCTTGTTCTGAAACACCCATTTGGTTCCGATGATGTTGTGCTCGTCCTCGGGCTTCTCCACGAGTGTCCACACTTCATTCCTCTCGAAGTTGTGAAGCTCTTCATGCATTGCGTTCACCCAATCCGGGTCTTCAAGAGCTTGTTCTACCTTCAAGGGTTCAATGCTAGAGATGAAAGAATAATGCTCACAAAAGTTAGCCAAGCGAGTTTTAGAGCGAGTGATTCTCCCGGTTTGTATGTCACCAAAGATTTGGTTTAGAGGATGGTTCTTGGTCACTCTTGCTCGAACTCGGGGTAGCTTAGGCTTGTTGGATGGTGGAGCTTCTTCATCATCATCATCTACTCCATCTTCGTTGTTGTTGAAGGTGTCGTTTCCTTGAGGTGGTGGTGAAGGAGGTTGTGGTGGATCTTCATGATGTACTTCCTCCTCTTCATCATCTTGTCGTGTACCGCTTGTGGATGCCTCCATGTCATGTTGAGGTTCTCCTTGACGTGAAGTAGGGGCTTCCACTTGAGTTGATGAGGTACTTTTCTTCACCTCCATGGGACGAATCTTGCCGATGGACAAGTCTTGGATAGCTTCCGAAGGGTCCTTATCACCTACATCATTTGGCAATTGTTCGACTTACGAACCATTAGATTCATCAAACTTCACATCTACCGTCTCTTCAACTTTTCGAGTGAAGTTGTTGTAGACACGGTAAGTGTGAGAGTTCGATCCGTAACCGAGTAGGAATCCTTCATGAGATTTAGGAGCAAATTTAGTACGACGATGCTTATCAAGAATGTAGCACTTTGAGCCGAATACCCGAAAGTATCCAACTTGGGGCTTGTTACCGGTGAGTAGCTCGTATGCCGTTTTACCGAGAAGCTTTTGCAAGTAAAGTCGGTTTGTGGCATGACATGCTGTTTCCACGGCTTCTGCCCAAAAGTGTCTTGGCGTCTTGTATTCGTCAAGCATCGTTCTTGCCATCTCAATAAGAGTTCGGTTCTTCCTCTCAACAACTCCATTTTGTTGAGGTGTGTACGTAGCCGAGAATTCATGAGAAACACCTTCTTCGTCAAGAAAGGTATCCACATGAGTGTTCTTGAACTCCGATCCATTATCGCTCCGAACCTTCTTGATCTTCACTTCAAACTGATTTTGCGCTTTGCGAACGAAGTTCTTGAAGATCTTTTGCACCTGCGACTTATCATCAAGAAAGAATACCCACGTAAATCTGGAAAAATCATCAACTATAACTAGACCATATGAATTTGCACCGAGACTCTTATAAGCATTGGGACCAAAAAGATCCATATGAAGTAACTCGAGTGGTCTCCTAGTAGTCATGATATTCTTTACGGGATGACTTCCACCTACTTGCTTTCCAGCTTGACAAGCACTACAAAGTCTATCTTTGTCAAAGATAACATCTTTAACACCAAGTATGTGATCACCTTTGATAAGCTTGTCTAGGTTACGCATGCCAACATGTCCTAGTCTTCTATGCCAAAGCCAACCTTTAGAAGATTTTGCAATAAGACAAGTACGAGGTTTGGATCTCTTAGTGAAATCGACAATGTATAGATAACCTCTACGGAAACCGGTAAAGACCATTTTATGATTATCTTGACGAAACACTTGGCAATCTACTTTCGTGAATAGCACATTAAAACCAAAGTCGGCAAGTCTAGATGCGGAAAGAAGATTGTAGCCAAGGGATTCAACAAGCATAACATTTTGAATAGAGCTATCATGGGATATGGCCACCTTACCAAGGCCAAGTACCTTACCCTTGGAGTTGTCTCCAAACGTTATGTACCTTCGTGGTCCATGGTTTGGTGTGATCTCTTCAAACATCTCTCTATCTCCGGTCATATGATCGGTGAATCCACTATCGAGAATCCACTCTTTTCCTCCGGACATGTAATCCTTGAAGTTTGCCATGAGACTTAGATTCTTCATGATCTTCTCATACTCGATGTCGAACAACTCATCTTCCTCATAGTAGCCATGTTCCTCATTGTCAGCATCAAGTGGGAAATCCTCGTCACAAGGAACAAGAGATTCGTTAGTGTTGTGATCATGACAATGTTCAAACTTGTGAATTCGAATGGCTTCTAGAATGATGTTGTTGATAGTTATGACATCTCCTTTAGCACGCATGAGGTCTCTAAGATCAAATAGATAATCATCAAACTTGGGATCACTAGGCGTCATTTTGTGAAAGGCAATAGTTTTATGGAGAATTTCATCAAGATTACTCAATGAATAACTTGGATATCGTTTCTCCAAGTCATTCCACAAAGTATAAGCACATTCAAAATTCTTCATTTGATTAAGCACATCTCTAGGCAATCCTCTAACGATGAGATTAACAGTTCTAAGATTGCATAGCATATCAATTTCCTCTTCATGTGTGGGATGTAAAGGATCAATGGGAGGTACATAGGGGCTCTTAACATACTTGCTCAATTGAAATTCATTAAATAGCTCAAGCATCAAAGTTTTCCATTGACTATAGTACTCTCCATCAAGAATAGGCACTCTACAACTCAAACTCCCTATACTAGACACATCCATCTTCCTCCACGGTGATTAAACCGAAGCAATGGAGACCAAAGCTCTGATACCAATTGAGGGATCACTAGAAGAGTGTCTAGAGGGGGGCTGAATAGACTACTAGCAGGAATTTAAAACCTAACCTTTTCCCAAGTTAATTGGTTGGCAGATTTTAGCAATTATAGCAAGTCTAGCACACCCTACACATGCATGTCAACAAGTATAGCAGCGGAAAGTAAGGACATTGCACATGAAGTAAAGAGTTGAGATAGGAAGATCAAATGCATGAGGGACACAAAGATTTTTCCCGTGGTTCCGATAGGTGGTGCTATCGTACGTCCACGTTTATGGAGTCTTCAACCCACGGAGGGTAACGGTCGCGAGAGTCCACGGAGGGCTCCACCCATAAGGGTCCACGAAGTAGCAACCTTGACTATTCCATAACGGCTTCCGTCCACGAAGGACTAGCCTCACTATGGGTAGATCTTCACGAAGTAGGCGATCTCCTTGCCCTTACAAACTTCTTGGTTCAACTCCACAACACGAAGTAGGAGGCTCCCAAGCGACACCTAACCAATCTAGGAGGCACCACCCTCCAAAAGGTAATAGGCTCGGCAATGTCGACGAACTCCTTGCTCTTGTGCTTCAAGATGATAGACTCCTCAACACACAATCACTCTCTCACAGATTTGGCTATGGTGGAAGAGATTGATTTGGTGGAAAGCAACTTGGGGAGGCTAGAGATCAAGATTCATATGGATGGAGTGGAGTGGCTTGATCTCAACACAAGGGTAGGTGGCTCTCTCTCAGAAAATTGGTTGGGGCAAGTATGGAATAGTTTTGAGTGCTTCTCTTTCGAGTGGGTGGTGGTGAAGGGGTATATATAGGCATCCCAAAAAATCCAACTGTTACACCTAAAGTGACCAGCTCGGTGACACCGATGTGTGAATCTCGGTGGTACCGAAGTGACCCAAAGGTGACAACTTTTGAATCTCGGTGAGACGGATATATAAATCTCGGTGGTACCGATTAGGTGACCAACGGTCAGATTGCACAACTCGGTGACGCCGATCCAGAAAACTCGGTGGTACCGATTTTATGAATCGAGGTAACAGAAAGTTGGCAACCCAAACTCGGTGGCACCGAAGTGAAATTAGTTGCACCGATGTGCTAGGGTTTGGCATGGGTGTGTCTGAGTTTGGGAATCGGTGGCACCGAGTGGAAAGTGTTGGTTGCACCAATTTTGGATATTTGACTTTGGACAGACTTTTGTGGAAGAGCTTGTGGGTGTTTTTGGTGACTATCACTTGTGCACGTATGAGCATTTTGTTCACCAACAGTACCTTACCCCCTTTTGATAGTATTAGCTTTCCTATGGACTCAAAGTGATTTCTCACAAAGTAAAATGTAGAGTCCTCTTCCTTGAAGCTTTGCCCATCCATTTCCTTGCATCTTGGGGTATCTCCACAATCCTTTTGCCAACCCTCTCTCTCTATGGACTTTTATCTGAAATACACTAGGTAAAAGTGTTAGTCCAAGAGACAATGTATGTTGTCATGAATTATCAAAACCACCAAGGGAGAACATTGTGCTTTCAATGATCTCGTGCCATCCCACGAGGACGAACAAAGCGTCATGCACCTGTTATTCTCTAACGAAACTGAATAAAACTAACACTAACCTAACTGAAACAAGCAGCAGGATTAATGTGTCTAACACCTCATCCCTGCACTCACGCGTGGGCACGTGCTTGCAGACATCGACACAAAAGGAGGGGGTCCAGTGGGAGGCACGCCGGTGCATGGGAAGAGGAGGAGCGGCGGCGAGACGGTGAGGGCCCGGCTGTGGCGGCCATGGGCAGAGGAGATGTGGTGGGGATGATGAGGAGAGCCGGTAGCGGGGATAAGGAGGACCGGCGGCGGGGAAGAGAGGAAGGGCCGAGGAGGACGAGAAGCACCGGCAGGTGCTTCCTGGGCGCCGCTTCCTCTCGTCGCGAGGGGTCGGGGAGTGGCTGCTTCTGTCGAGGGTGGGGAGAAAAAGTTTGGGCTCGAATCGTTTTCTTTTGCGGGTTTGTTCAATTCAGGCCAAATCGGAGGGGTTGGGCTCCGTATCGTGCGAGGCCTCCGCTACTGGGATCGATTTCGTCGCTGTATTGGATTGATTTCAAACCGTTGTTTCCGTGCGCATTCCAAACACTTGAATTGGTGGATTGGGAATACCAAATCCAATTCGAGACCCTAATACAGACATCCAAACACAGTGTTAGTGTTATCAGCTAAACATATACGCATGGATGCATTGTTTTCCATTTGATCAGATCTTCGTATTTTGTACACTATGATTATGTACTGCATATGTCCATACATCTGTGGCGAATTATGATGTATGTTCTTCATGTGGACACTATTTGTTCAATTGCATATTGTTGCGAATTTGCTATTCGCAGGGTGATTCAAATGCGATATTTTACAATAACCTGGCCATTTAAGCGCACACGGTTCAAGTAACTAAGTGTGTGCGATCCAGAAAGGAAAGCACACGTAACTCATAGTGCAACCGCATGTGATCTACAGGAAAAGCACACGGGATATAAACTGAAATGTTGGTGATACATAAGAAATCGCAGACGATTTGCAGCACTTCGACGTGTGCGTAGGAGCTTATCAATCATTTGCGATAGCACCTTATCTCACACGTGAGGCAACAGCAAACCCTGCCTACTGCAAACAGCAATTCCACACGTAAATTATTCAAGAAACGCGTGCGATGATATCATGCATGGCACACACTTGCCATAGAAAACTCACGTGCGATGATGCATACATCACACACAGTTTCTATGATGGACCGTGTGACTTAGTTAATATTTCGCAAACGGTTAAAGGTCAAACACCATTTGTTTTCCAAGAGCAAGTAGACACGTTTTAGTCGTGATAGACGTGTGCGGTTGGTCCGCAAATCCCACACGTGTGTCCAAAGTATAGTGTGTGCGATATGTTACTGCATCGCACACAATTATATTTGGCAGAGTGTGTGCACCATCGGTCGCCATCGCAGACGATTTCTATGTCGTGTGGGATGGATGCCCCCCCTATCGCCCACATAGGCAAGGCGGCGGTTTAAATCTACGTCGTTGATGTCTACTATGCAACTTTATTCATGTAGACGTTGTTGGGCCTCCAAGTGCAGAGTTTTGTAGGGCAGCAACAAGTTTCCCTCAAGTGGATGACCTAAGGTTTATCAATCCGTGGGAGGTGTAGGATGAAGATGGTCTCTCTCAAACAACCCTGCAATCAAATACAAGAAATCTCTTGTGTCCCCAACACACCCAATACAATGGAAAATTGTATAGGTGCACTACTTCGGCGAAGAGATGGTGATACAAGTGCAATATGGATGATCCAAATAGTTTTTTTTAATATGAAAATATAAAAAATAGCAAGGTAACAAATGGTAAACAGCGAGAAAAATGGTATATTAATGATTGGAAACAAGGCCTAGGGTTCATACTTTCACTAGTGCAATCTCCCAACAATGCTAACATAGTTGAATCACATGATCATCCCTCAACGTGCAACAAAGAATCACTCCAAAGTTCATAAGTAGCAGAGAACATAAGATGAAATTGGTGTAGGTAGTAGAACTACCTCAAAGTTATTCTTTCCGATCAATTTTTTGAGCTATTCCTATAAGTGTCACAAACAGCCCTAGAGTTCGTAGTAAAATAACACCAATGATACATATCAATCAACCCTAATGTCACCTAGATACTCTAATGTCACCTCAAGTATCCGTGGGTAAATTATGCGACATGCATCAAACAATTTCAAATCTATCATATTCAATCCAACACAAAGAACTTCAAGGAGCACCCCAAGATTTCTATCGG
This sequence comes from Elymus sibiricus, assembly GCA_039707655.1. NCBI lineage: Eukaryota > Viridiplantae > Streptophyta > Magnoliopsida > Poales > Poaceae > Elymus > Elymus sibiricus. The sequence goes on from CM077671.1 coordinate 444,440,672, forward strand.
AGAAAGTAGTATGAAAACGTGCAATCAACCCCTATGCATAGATCCCCAAGGTCACCGGAATCCGCAAGTTGATGCCATAACATATATCAACTAAATCAATAGAATACCCCATTGTCACCATGGGTATCCGCATGAAAGACATACATCAAGTGTTCTCAAACCAAAATATTCAATCCAACATAACAAGATCTCAAAGGGAAAGATTCAATTCATCACAACAAGGTAAAGAGGGAAGAACACCATATGATCCAACTATATTAACAAAGCCCGTGATACATCAAGATCGTGCCATCTCAAGAACACAAGAGAGAGAGATTAAACACATAGCTACTGGTACATACCCTCAGCCCCAAGGGTGAACTACTCCCTCCTCGTCATGGCCTCCGGCAGGATGATGAAGATGGCCACCGGAGATGATTTCCCCTCTCCGGCAGGGTACTGGAAAGGCTCCAGATGGGTTTTGCGTGATTCCAACGCTACAAAATCCTAAAGATACCAAAACCTCCATATGCAGAGCGGAAGTTCTAGGTTAACTTATGGAGGTTCTGGTATCTTTAGGATTTTGTAGCGTTGGAATCACGCAAAACGGAATTACGTGGGGACCACGACCCAACAGGGCGCCACCAGGGGCTGGGTCGTGCCTCCCTGGCAGCCCTCCTCTGGTGGTTCCTCACACCAATGTTGCTCATATGTTCTAGAAAAAATCACCAAAAAGTTTCGGGCGATTCCAAGAACTTTCATTTTCTGCACAAAAAATGACACCACGGTAATTCTGCTGAAAACAGCGTCAGTCCAGGTTAGTTCTAATTAAATCATAAAAGGTGCATTAAAACCATGTAAAAGTATTGTAAACATAGACAAATATGGCATGAATACTTCATAAATTATCGATACGTTGGAGATGCATCGGTCGTGTAAAGGGGTTAAAAACCGTTTGTATAGGACGTCGATGCACAAGTGACGGTTCCGCTATCGGTCATAGAACGAAGGAGTTTCGTTCATGTCTATGAGTTAGCGAACCTACGGGGTCACAAACTTAAGGTAATCATGATATGTTGAGTGTTAGTAGGTCGAGACTATCAAGGATTTATTTCCGGAATTGTTTCATTAATATACAAAATAGTTTCGAGAGGATCTGGAAGCGTTCCGATATCACCAGAAGGGTTTCGGAGAGTATAGGAATAATACAGGGTATTACCAATAACTATATATATATAAGTATATATAGGGTGGGTCTATTCTAACAACACCACTTAAGACCTTATTCTAACACGAGTACGCTTATTCTAACAACACCCTATTTAACCCACTCATCAAATTTACCCAACGCGCATCTGAACCGCACACACACAAAGAAAATACGCCCCACCTCCCCCACTCCTCCCCCGTTCTCCTCCACCTTCTTCCCCCACGCCCCACCCACCCACCACCGCCGGTGCTCCGCCCAACCGCCCCACCTTCGTTGTTGCGCCCCTCCCCGCCCGAGAGCGCCTCTCTGGACGAAGCGCCCCGCCCCGCGCCGCGCCGGCCGGAGACCCGCTATACCACGCCACCGCCGGAGGCCCTGGATCTGCGCCGCCGCGCCTCCACTGGCCCGGATCCGCGTCGCCGCCCTCCACTGCCCCGGATCCGCGCTGTCGCGCCTCCACTGCCCCGGATCCGCGCCGCCGCACCTCCACTGGCCCGGATCCGCGCTGCCTACCCGCCCGCAGCTGGGGGCGCGTGTGATGGCTGCCGACGGTGGCAGCAACCCCAATCGGCCTCCCCCGCCCCCCTCACCGGACAACCCCCCTCCCCACCCATCTCCGCCAGCCGCTATGGCCGTCGGAGTCCGTGGTGTCCTCCTGGCGTGCAGCTCGCATGTGCGTGTGCAGCTCCCCCGCGTGTGTCTGTTGCAGGGACAACGCCGACAGGGGCTCGCCTACACCACGGCAAGACGACGGGCGCTCATCCTCAATGGCTGCATCCTCTGCTAGCCACCGGCGTCTAGGACACGACGGGATGGGGCGACCGACGTCCTCACCTTCCAGGAGCGCCCCATCGAGGTTTGGATCGCCGTGCAGTTCATTCGCCATCGTTGTGCATTTTGGTGGTCTCCTGTCGACACTCAACTTGGGACTACTGCCCATCACCACTCTCCGGCGACCATCCAACGTGCAGGTTGCTTCCAGCAAAAAGTGCAGTCCAGGTTGCTGCTCGGTGAAGTCCGCCAACGACGAGAGGCCAGCAGGCATTGGCAAAGCAGTTCTTTAGGCGCGCGTGCAGCCCAAGAAATCCAGGGGGCTGATTGCTCTCTCAAATGGATTGCAATTAGTTCAGTTTGTTGTTAACACCAAGTTAAAATGCGGCTCGTTTGATTTTTGCGCATTCAATTCACTCGGTAAAAAAGAAAAAGACCCATACATGGTGGTGCATGCAATTCGCTATTGTGAGATTTGTTGTTGTTGGAAATATGTGTGATTTTTCGTTGAGAGGTTTATTTTAACATTTTTCATGGAAAAAAATGTCTTGATGCAGCCCACTTCGAGTAGCCCCACGGTTCACTTTGTTCTCCAGAAAGTGCGGTTCACTAGGTAATAAAATTCTTTTACAAAAAAGGAAATCAAATATGCAATTGTTGTCGACATTTCACTAGTTATAACTTTGGGAAACTGAAAAATTGTAGTCCACTTGTCTCATCCTCACGGTTTATTTTTGAGAAAACAAAAATTGAAATACAATTTAGTCAATTTGTATAAACTTGTGCAGTTCTTTTCGTCGACATTGAAGTGTGATTTCTCGTTTGATGCAGTTTGTGCCGGTCTATGCGCGTAAAAAGTACTAAGTATGAAAAAGACAACAAAAACTCACGCGGTTCACTTTTTGTAGTGTCGTGGTTCATTTTCGGTAGTGTTGTGGTTCACTCACTCTCAAAGTGCAAAAAAAATATTACGGAAACGAGAAAAAAAAAGTAATGTGGTTCACTTCTCGATAGTGTTGCGGTTCACTTACGCCCAATGTGAAGCGCACTTCACTTCCTCGTCTGGAAATATTCATGTCTGGCGAAAAAAAATCATGAAGTTCACTTGCTGGTGGGATGCAGTGCGGTTTTCCGTCTGAAGCAATGCGTTCTTCTGTATGATGCGGTTCACGCGTCGATTTTGGTGTCGCGAAAAATAGAGTGTCCGCATTTCGGTAAAATCAAAATTGTTGTTAAACCGTAAGGAATTAGAGAGAGTTTTCTACATGAAAAGGTTGCGCATCGTCGATATGTTTCCAACGTCGTATCATTTGCATTGTTCCGACAAGCGGTTTGGAAAAATTCACGAAAATACGCTCGCTGCCAATCATTGGTCGCCGCACCATTTTCAAAATTCATTTAAAACCATGAGGAATCTTAAAAAATGCCCAACATACGAAAGTTGCGCCTATTCTACAGCTTTCCAACACTGTATCACACGACTCGTTCCGACAAACGGTTAAAAACTACAGCGAAAACCGTAAAAATCAAAAAAATGAAAAACATAATTCCGCATTTCGGTAAATTTCAAACTGTTCTCAAACCATAAAGAATTAGAGAGTGTAATCTACATGAAAAAGTTGTGCCTCGACGATATCTTTCCAACGCCGTATCATTTGACTCATTCCGATGAGTGATTTAGAAAAAAACACAAAAATACGCTTGCTACCACTTGTCGAGCGCCCACCGTTTTCGAAACTGCTCTTAAACCGTGAGGGATCTCGAAAAGTCTTCAACATGGCGAAGTTACGCATTTTCCGTAGCTATCCAATTGTATATTATGCGCCTCGTTTCGACAAATGGTTTAGAAAAATTGGAGCGAAAACGGTGCCGAAAAAACGCATGCAGTTTTTTTCTGACGACACTGCAGTGTACTTTGGCTAGCAGTGCAGTTCTTTTAGCTTCCGTAGGAGGTTCAGAAGTGTTGTCAGAATAACTATTCTACACCCAATGTCAGAATAGACGGTCTGAAAGTATTTAGAACAATTTTATATTTAATATATATAGAGAGAAGATGTTTTAGGAGATATTAAATTATATATAAAATGGTGTGAAAGTATTTAGAACAATTTTATATTTAATAAAATATCAACGGGCCTTGAAATGCTAAGTGAAGGAGAGCAACTTGGGCCACAAGATCCCAAGTGTGGAGGCGCCCGCTTCCCTTTGGAAGGAGGCCGAATTGAGGAAGGGGAAGGACTCCCCTTCCCTCCTTGGACGATGCAAGGGGAGGGGAGTCCTTCTCCTCCTCTTGGCTGCCCCCTCCTCCCTCCCACCTATATATACTTGAGGTATTGGGCTCTTTTATACACACAAGTTCTGGAGCCTCCTCTAGTTCTTCTAGTTCTAGCTCTAGTTAGTCCTAGTTGACTAATTAGAGCTAGGTCTAGTTTGTCTAATCATCATAATTAGAAGCCCGGTGTGGTTCTAATATCCCCACTCTAATTCTCCAGCGATGATTAGCTCTGGACGGCGAAGCGCTGTCGTGTCGTGAAGACCGTACGCTTGCAACCAAGTAGAGTGGTCGTGCTTTCGGTCTTCGGTTCGAGGGATCGTACATCTACGGTTCTAGGGACTCCAAGTACAATCTTCATCGTCACGTTCTTCTTTCGCTTCTACTCGGTGACGGTAACGATCATGATCCCAACCATTATTGTATCTTCATAGTGTTCATGGTTGATTGTAGGGCGGTTTTTTTGTTTTCTACTACGTTTCCCAACAATGGAATCATGAGCGGTTCTATGAGTAGATATAAGTTGTGATCTACATCACATGTGGATGTGAGGGTTTGAAGTTCTTGTTGTGCTTCCCACGAGTGTTGCTTCGGTTCAGTTCATTAACGACATGATGTGACTTTGTATAAAGTTCTAACAATCGACCGGCTCTGGCTGTCGACGATGTGCTAACAGTTCTTCAGGCCACATCATAGTCAAGAATAGTGAACCGTCGCATACACAAGAGGGTGATGAAGTTCGATCTTCTAGGGGGTCACGCGTATTGACGAAGTTTAGTGTGGGGCTAGAGATTTTCAATTCAGTCTCTTCCCTCACACACCCCGAAACTTAATCTAGCAACAAGGGTTATCACCTTAATGGTGGACATAGGTAGCTAGTGTTATCCTGAAACCCTAGAAACCACGTAATTAAAATTTGCCAAACCGATTAGAGGACGTCTAACTTGGTTTTGCAAGATTGCATGTGATGTGGTATAGCCTTCGTCATGATAATTTGTTTATGCATGAGATGGTTATATGATGTAACGTTAAGTGACATGCGCGTAACAGTATGACATGATGGCTGGAGCCAAAGGATTGTCACTTTAATGACCTGTATGTCAAAATTGTTATTTTATTATCGACGGACATAACGGTCATGCTATGGAGGATCCCGGAGCAAGGTGGCTTCACCCGGCGCAGGAGATCATGGTGGTGACTGAAGTATCATCCCGAAGAATCATCCCCAGTGCCTAGAGCTATGCCATATCATGCTTTTATGAATTGCCTGAGATGTTTATCCCTTTGTTATTTGCACCCTTGATTGCGCAGTAGTCAATTATTAGGGTGACCTGACACTGAAAATATCAAGTTAAAAGGTGCTCTTCCTAGTGTTGCAACCGTCTATAACACATAACTAGAGTGTATCATGTCCACGTGAGTACAAATGAATCATGATGCGTCAGACGGGTTATGTCAGACCTAGAAATCAGATAGCACTCGGTTAGCTTGAAGTTCTAGCAAAATCGTTTCTGAGCTAGGAGCACGAAGCATCGAAAGATGAACAAGAGTCATATGGAGATATGATCCGCAAAAGATTGCCCACCGGTTAAAATTCTCATCATCAGTGATGTCCACATCAATGATTGAGAATAAGATCAGGATCTTGCATCACTTCCTAATCAATTATGAGAGATATTGATTTAAGTTGGAGTGCACTTTAAATTAAAAAAATTGTTTAATAATAGTGCAAATTAATTATGAAATATGTCTAAATAAAATTTGTGTTTATCGTTGTAGATCAATGCAATGTTGGGGATATCACTTATCGGGAACTTATCGATCGACCTAGGATAAGGGGTAAATCACCCGGTTTATCGGCATACCAACCGATTTATCGGCATATCGCCCGATTTATCTTATCGGTCAGACACTAGTAAGCGATAAATCGGTCGATTTATCAGCATATCGGTGGATATCTTGAATAGTGGATCAATGGCTCGCAACATGTTCAACTTAGCCCCTATGTTAGAGAAAGAAAGGTTCGTTGCAAATGGTGAACTATGCGGATTGGATCCGGAACATGAGATTTGTTCTTGGGAGTGTTGAGAAGGAGTTTGTGCTGGATCAACCCCTAGGTGATCCTCCTGCAAAGGATGCACCACCAGAAGTCATAGCTGCTTTCACTGCTTGTAGTGATGACAATGAGTCAGTCCAGTGCCTCATGTTAACTTGCATGGATCCTGAGCTACAGAAACACTTTGAACGATCTACCACCCAGTTCATAATTGGGTCACTAGAAGTTTTGTAAAAGAAGCAAGCAAGGACTGAACATTTTGAAATAACCAAGGCCTTGATTGAATGCAAGATGACAGAAGGTTACTCAATGAGTGAGCATATAGTAAAGCTTGTTGGCTATGTTGATAGACTAGCTTCTCTGGAATTTGGAATTCCTCCAACACTCAGTACAAACATTGTGCTTGCTTCACTCCCGCCACCTTACGATGGTTTTATCATGAATTACAACATGAACGGGATAGAGAAAAGTGCAAACGAGTTGTTTGCTATGCCCAAAACTACGGAACCTAGGATGTAGAAGAACAAACAAGTGTTGATGGTCAATAAGACAACTAGTTTCAAGAAGAAGGGCAAGTCCAAGAAGAAATCTACTGGTGTCGGTAAGACCGAGACTCGGAAGAGGAACAAGGGCGGAGCCACTAAGGAGACTGAATGTTTCTACTTCAAACAGAAAGGACACCGGAATCACAACTACAAGAAATACTTGGCGGATAAGAAGAAGAACAGTTCTTCCGGGTATACTAGTTATACAAAGTTAATGTTATTCTACTTGTTCATTTCCCGTATGTCATGAGTATTTGATACTAATCGGGAGCTATTATTGGCAAACCGATGCAGGGACTATAGAAAGTTCGCAAGTTGAGAAGGAATGAAGTCATGCTACAAATCGGAAATGGTGATGGGATCGCTGCTCAAGACCATTGAAGTCATGCCTTTAGTTTATCTTCAAGATTTATCTTAGAATCAAATAATAGTTATTTCACTACGGAGTTGTATAAATCATTACGTCATGGGTTATGCCACGGATATTCTTATAAGTTTTAAACAATAGTTGTTCAAGTTATTATAAGGATATGTTTTGGATTTACCTCTCTTGTCAGTGGTTTATTGATAAATCTTGAATTAGAATTTATAACACTAGCAAAACGGCCCGTGCGTTGCAACAGAATAAAAAAAATCATAATCTCCAATGGTCATGACCACATTTTACTGCATCACCGAGATATACTATCACTCTCATTTTCATGAAATCATGAAACATTTATGAAAACCATGAACATTTTTTTAAACCCGTGAACATATTTGAAATCGTGAACATTTTTCAATTTCGCGAACATTTTCTGAAATCAGGAACATTTTTTGAATTCATGAACATTTAAGACTATTTGCAAACTTTTTTTTAAATGTGAATTTTTTTAAACATATTTCTTGAATTGGCGAACATGTCTAGAGTCGAAGAACATTTTTTTCCAAATTAGTAGAACCATTTTCGAAATTGATAATTTTTTTAAATGCAAGATCTTTTTTGAACCAGTGAACATTTTATGAATCAATAAACTATTGTTTAATTTTCGAAAATTTCCTCAATTTTTAAGTAATTTTTCAATTCCTGAACATTTTTTGAATTGATGAATTTTTGTTCAATTTCATTTAACGTTTTTTAACACTTGAACTTTTTAAAAAATCATGAACGTTTTTTTATTTTCTAAACATTTGTTTAAAAATTTGTGAACCTTTCTTAAATATGCGAATATGTTTTTAAAATTACAAACATTTTCTGAATCCACCAACGTTTATTAATTATTAAATATTTTATTTCAATATTCTATTTTTTATTTTCAAAACTTTTTAAAATTCCCAAATTATTTAAAGTAGAAAAAAACAATGATGTAAAAGAAAAACAAAAAATAAAAAGCGAAATTTGAAAAACAGGTCGAGCTCATACACGGGCCGACCCAAAAGGTGCGTTGTGTCTTCTCCTAATGCGTAGAGCGTAGTATAGGAGGTTTTCACTGCATGGGTCGGCCCAGACCTAAAATTTTCTATTTGAAACGTTTTTTATCACTTATAGGTGGCATTGGTGGGTAATTTTTTGCAATTTTAGGGGCAATTTTTATGACGTACGGACAGAAGCACTCCTTCCTTTATTAATACGTAAAGATTAAAATTGCTAAACATCTTGTGAAGACTAATTAAATACCACTTAAATGTGGCACTGCATGGTTATATTGGAAAATAATTTTCATATAGATGAAGTGTTAAAGATCAAATCAGTTGACGAAATACATGGTAATGTATATGATCCAATGAGTTAACCAAGACGCAGAGGATGATTATACTTCATTAATGATTTAAGTAAATATGATTTATTGAATTTAATTCTGAAATTTTGAAATGTTCAAATAAATTCAGAGAGAAATATTTGAAAGGTTCAAAAGATTGAAAGTGAAATTAATGACCATTATGATGAAAGGTTATTCTATCATGAAGAAATCCAAGTCATGAGTTTAGTAAAACACTCGAATAATTGTGAAATTATTTCATACCGATTTGCTTTCACTAAAATTTTGGGGTATATGTAGATATACTTGAAACAACAACAAAACACTAAACAGAGCACCGTCTTATTGTTTGTTGAGATGACACCATATGAGTTATGGAAATGATAGAAATAAATTTCATTACTTCTCGAGATTTGGGGTTATAAGATTTTCATAAATTGTTTACATCCAAATAAACCTAATCCCAAAGCAGATAAAATTACAAATTTGTAGGAGATCCAATGGAAAATATTGGGTATTCCTTCTACCAAAAGTCCAAGGACAAAAGTGTTTATCACACAAGAATGGACACTTTTTTTAGAAGAAGTTTTTTTCGTTAAAGGAGTAAGTGGGAGGACATTACAAGCTAGACAAGATATTTAATCCCAACAAACTGGAAATTGTTCCGAAAGTTGTTTACAAATTATACCGGTACTCTTGATACACTGGTTATGGGAATTAAAGCTTCTAACTAAAATGCATAGACTAGAAAAGATTAATAATGAATCTACTAAATTATTTCATAGTGAAATACTCATCTTATAAGAAGATGAAACTATGCACTACAAGGAAGCGATGGCGGCGCCCAACTCAAAAGGATTGGCCCAAAGCCATTAAACTCCAGAATGGAGTTGATATAGAACAATTAAATTTGGAATTAAGTTGAGTCTATGAGAGGTATAAACAGATGGATGGCAAACTAGTTTCCTAGAAGGATGGATGTATGGATGATACAACCAGATTTTTTTTGTCAAAATCTGAAAATTACTAGAATAAGTATGCAAGACTTCAAAGGAGTTTGAAATAAGCATCAAGGACCTGGAATTAACATTTTCACAAAATAGTCAAAGAGTTTTACCATGTTAGAATGATAAAGTAATTTGTATACATATACAAAGTTTAGTGGGAGCTATATCACTTCTGAACCCTGTATGTAGTTGGCGTATTGTAAATGATATAAAGTTCTTAAGCAAAAAGTAATAATATGTTCACTAAAAGGTTTTAAAGGCAAGAGAAAATTATCAATCATCAATAGATCTATATGAGATAAATCAAAATGCATGAATGTACTCAGCCAATAAGAATACATTGACAAGGTTTTAAAAGGTTTAAAATGGAGAATGTATTTTATCTCAATGTCACATAGCATGATGCTTAGGAGTAATCAATGTCTGATGAAAATTGGTAAGCATGAAAAAGTTGAGAGGTATTCAATATATATATCAATAAATTGAATCCATCTTAGAAGCTATAGAGTGTATAAAGCCATAAAGTTTCTTACGTACTAAAACGTTAGCAACAAATACCGTAGCGGTCTTGGATTAGTTCACTAGGTAAATGTTGATACTATTAAGTACCAGAAAGATGACAAAGAAATTGTTCCTAGTCAAAAGAGGGGATGAAACAGATTGTTGTAGATGGTTACATGTAACATGAGCTTCATGACTGATGTAAATTGGGCTAAAATTATTGTTTTGAATTAGTTTTCAAGCACGAACAATATCATGGATTCTATAGCGTTAATAGTGTATATTGAAAACATTAGATGTTTCAAAGATGTCTGGATCAAGAAATGTCATGCAAGAAGTGTCTTGATATAAAGAATGTATTCAAGATGAGTCTTGAAACATATAATGTAATTCAAAATGCAATGAAACCAATGACATTGTATTATGAATAATAGTGACATTGCTCAAAGCAAAAGGAATTAAGGATCCTACAAAACGAACATGTCTAACACAAATATTATATGGGTTTGAATATGTCAAAACCGGTGACGAAGGCATCCAAGTCATAGGTGTTAACAAACCATGCAACAAGATTATTGACTCTAGTGCAAGTGGAAGACTGTTGGAAATATGTCCTAGAAGAAATAATATTGCATTATTATATTTTTGTATTCATAATTAAGAGTTTATATTCTATGTTATAACTGCTATGATTCTGGAATATGTGATTCAGTGGAAGACTCGTATGCACGTGTGGAATGATAAACGGTAAAACAAAGGTTCCCAATCTTGCCTCTGAGACTAGCCCAAGTGTTGTTAATGATCATGTTTTCCGGATCTTAGGATATCGTTAAGTGTAATGATACTCCTAAAACAACATTGAGAGTATGACGTTAGAAGAACGATCATATTGAATCGACCCAAACTTGTTTGTTATACTTTGAGATAATATCGCCTGGAATCAATTGTTATAACGTGGAGTGTTAGCATGTGTTTCATGTTCCTTAGACCATGAAAGTATCGTAGTCGTTTCTTAACGTACGATGAGCTTTGGGGTTGCTCAAATGTCATATGTAACTAGGTTATCGAACGACAACTTACAGGTTCATCAGAAAGTTTGACAAGGGACTAGATAGATCGAGAGTGGGATTTGCTCCTTCGACGATGGAGATATATTCTTAAGTCCCTCTCGGTGTGACGGCATCAATCATCGTCTGGCCAGACACAGGTGACTATGGCACGGGGATGCCAGAACACATCAACGAGAAAGAAGAACAAAACCGATAACAAGAATAACGGTATAACGAGCATGCGGATGACTCGAGAGGATACCAATGATTCTCGTGTCTTGTAAAGTATCGCGAAGCAAAGGGAATATCACATGGTAACCAATGGTTCACTCTAATATCATTCATATACTCATAGGGATCGATATGGACGTCCATGGTTCCACTATTGGTCATTGAACGAAGGAGTTTCGTTCATGTCTAAGAGTTACCAAACCTACGGGGTCACAAGCTTAAGGTAATCATGATTTTATGAGTGTTAGTAGATCGAGACTACCGATGATTTATTTATGAAATTGTTTCATTAATATACGAAATAGTTTGGAGAGGATCCAGAAGCATTCCGGTGTCACCGGATGGGTTTTGGAGAAGTATCGGATAATACCGGGTATTACCGATAAATATATATATATATATATATATATATATATGTGTGTGTATATATATATAGGAGGAAAATATTTCCGGAGATGTTAAATTATATATAAAATGGTCTGAAAGTATTTAGAACAATTTTATAATTACTAAAATATCACCGGGCCTTAAAAGGCCAAGCGGAGGAGAGCAATTTGGGCCACAACCCAAGTGGGGAGGCGCCCCCTTCCATTGGAAGGAGGCCATGTTGCCCCCTCCTTCCTCCCACCTATATATGCTTTTAGGTATTGAGCTCTTTTCTACACACAAGTTTTGGAGCCTCCTCTAGTTCTTCTAGTTCTAGTTCTAGTTGGTCCTAGTTGACTAATTAGAGCTAGGTCTAGTCCCTATAATCCTCATAATTAGAAGCCCAGTGTGGTTCTAATCTCCTCCCTCTAATTCTTCGGTGACGATTAGCTCTGGACGGCCAAGTGTTGCTGGATCATGAAGATTGTACGCTTGCAACCAAGTAGAGAGGTCGTGCTTTCGGTCTTCGGTTCGAGGGATCGTAAATATACGCTTCAAGGGACTCCAAGTACGATCTTCATCGTCCCGTTCTTCTTTCACTGCTCCTCGGTGACGGTAACGATCGTAAGCCCAACCATTATTGTATCTTCATAGTGTTTCGGGTTGATCGTAGGGCGATTTTTTTTGTTTTCTACTACGCTTCCCAACAGGGTCAACCAACAATGCTTATGATATGAGTATAATATATAAAAACCAGGATCTGGGGAAATGTAGGCCTCGGGGGATTGTACCCAACGTAGGAAAGTGGGTCTAAAATTTTATCATGCATGGCATGCCCCAGCGAGCCTAAATGATGCCCCGACCAGATCCGGTCCCTCCAAAAATTCCGTCTCCCACTTAGGGTACTACCGTCGGAACACCGGGTAGACAGACATATGGGATTTATCCCTTGTGACCCAAGAACCAGGTGAGACGGTCCGTCAATTCTAGCCCCACTTTCTGTCAAAGAAAAGCGAGATCCTGGACTGCAGCGATGAGAAGGCCCTGGCGACACTCTGATATGATATACACGAGGAATGGCTTCTCATGGATCTCTGATGATCCACAAGTAGTATAGGGGATCGCGACAGTCTTCAAGAGAAGTATTCCAACCCAAATTTATTGATTCGACACAAGTGGAGCCAAATAATATTTATAAGATTGAGCGGTTGAGTTGTCAATTAAACTACACCTGGAGAGCTAACTTGATTGCGGCAATTTATTAGTAGTACAATAATATGGTATAAGTGGTGATAAAGTAGCAGTAGCAAGAATAGTAACAAGTTTGCAGAGTAGTAGCAAAGCGAGACGGTAGTGAATGTAACGAAAATAATAGCAGTAAAAGTGTAGGCATGGAGTAAGCGATGGGTGTTCAGATGAGATTAAATATGCAACAGTCATAACCTAGAGTGACAACAAAATAGCTCCAATTCTTGGAGTTTCTCTTGTTGCACCAAAATTGCCTTGACGCAAGAGCCATGTGCTCGTGGTAAGCATATTTGGTGTCTTCGAGGCAACACCTTTTTTCTTCCTCTTCTGAAATCACCTTGGCCTTCAAATCAAGGTTGGACTTCTTTGTTCGCTGAACACGTGTAAGATCATTGTTGGCGGTCTTGTTCAAAATGTTCATCGCAATAACTCATCCAACACATCGTTAAAGGACAAGGTGTGGAAGTCCGGTCTTTGAGGATCACGGAGGATATGTTCTTGTTGAAAGTCATGATGGCCTTGAGGTACTTGTGCTTGACCCAATTGTCATATGTATCCTTGCTCCCATGATCTCAGAGTGAGACCGCAAGGGTAGTCAATCTCTGGTAAAGCTCACGGGGATCTTCATCTTCATCCATGACAAACTCATCGGCCTCATGAAAAATGATCTCAAAGTTGGAGCGTTGAATGCTCGAGCTTCCCTTGTACAAAGAGTTGATATGATCCCATGCATCTTTTGCAAGAGTGAATGGGTGCAAGTGAGAGAGATCTCCGGGAGGCATGGCGGCTTGAAGAATGAACAAGGAAGACACATTGAGTTCATTGTCAACTTCTTCTTTTGGAGACAAGTTGCTTGCATCATGCGGATAGAAGCGTTGTTCAATGACCCTCCAAAGTTGAGTTGAGCTATGATTCAGATGAGACTTAATGCAAAAACCCCAATTAGCAAATTTAGTAAAATCAAGCTTAGGAGGCGGCCCATGATAATTTATATGAGGTGATGGGACTGGTCCTCCATAGACCGGGGAAGGGGCAGCCGCGACGTGAGTGACTGACACATTCTTTCCTTGAGAGGAACTGGGCTTTAAACTATGCCCGTCTCCTTGATGGAGTCGACATCCGCTACCAAGGAAGTAGAATCAACTACTACCTTGGGATCGGTGATAAGTTTTATGCCCTCAAGGAATTTAGTTAGCATGTCCTTGACCTCGTCCACTACGTTTGATTTAAGTGAGGCCATAGCCTCATCGAAATCACCCCGAGTGACCACGGCCGGGTCCACGGCCGCGAGAACATCCTCATCCCTCATCCTGTCATCAACCATACTCTTTAGGTGGTAAATGTAGGGGAACGCAGCAGAAAACAAAAATTTCCGACCTACGCACCAGCCCAGGATCACTATGGAGCCTGCATACAAGGTTTGATCTGTTTCGTTACCGACTCGTAGCGCAGCGGAAGTAGAGTCGATGACGATCGGCGGTGCAGATCCCCGTAGCTAGGATTTACAACCTCCCAACCGCGAGGATGTACTCCCACATTTTCCCCTTGGACAGCCCTCCAGGAGGCGGTCGTACAGTCCCTCGGACGGTGTCGCGGACAGCCCTTCGGGAGGACCTTCGAAACTCGAACGGTCACTCGGACAGCCCTTCGGGAGGACCCTCGAAACTAAGACGATCACTTGGACAGCCCTTCGGGAGGCACTCTCGAACTAAGACCGAAACTACGATCTCTCTACAGAGTTGCACACATACGGTGTCATCTATCCGGTAGGGCTTCGCCGTCCAGAACTAGTTCCCACCGGAACCCAGACAGCCTTTCGGCTCTACGAAACTATTTCGCTGGGAGGGAGAGAGAAGCCAGACAAGTCAATGGCATGTGTATGAGAGCAAGCATGAGCTGATTTTGGAGAGCTCTCTCCACCTCTATTTATAGGAGGAGCAAGGGGTAGAGGAAAGACCAAAATGACCTTCCTAGGATCTTTCCACCACATGCCACATAAGGGTGTGTAGAAGATATCCACCATGAGGTGGAAGGACACCTCAAGGAGGGCCCCCCCATGCCATGGCCGAAATTTGCAGACCCCTTGGGGAGCTCCACCTCCCTTTCACACACCAAAAGTGGTTTTCTTCTAGAAGAAAAACCCCATTTGCAAATCAGCCCAAAAAGTGCTTTTCACTATTCACGAAGACATTTTTCTGCGTCCGTTAAAACCCAAATTATTTCTGTGTGCCTAGAATAATTCTAGCACCCACCAAAACAATTTTGAACGCATTCCAAAACAATTTCGGAACAATGTTTCTTCAGCGAAAAGCAACCAAAACGGTTCCGGCTGCTCCGGAACATTTCCGGTATTTGTCCCGGAAAATTCCCAGAAGTTTCCAGAACACTTCTGGCATCCTCCAAGAATTTCCAGGCGTGTGCCAGAACCAATTTGACTTAATGGAATACCCTGAAACAACTTTTCAGTTTCACCGGAACTATTCCGGTGTTCTCTCCGGAACGTTTCCGTTTCGTCCGAAACTTTTTCGGTGATTTTCTCTCAGACTCCCCGTCTAGTATTCAGCAGATAGATGACCCTTAAGCGTGTGACCCTATAGGTTCGGTGAAGTATAGACATGACCGGAACTCTTTCCGATCAATGATCAACATCGGAGCCGTGGACACCCATATTGACCCCTATACCCACACGAATGAATATTCGAGTGAACCTCCAGTTGCCGTGTGCTATTCCTGTTGCTTCACGATATGTTACAAATACCCGAGGTGAGAAACATTGGCATCCTTGTGGATCAACACTTGTCCACAATGCCAGTTACCTCGTTGCCGGTTTTTTGTTCTCTTTTCTCGTTTCTGTGTTCCGGCATCCCTGTGATCAAATCACACTTGTGTCTGGCCAGACGATGATGGATACCGTAACACCGAGAGGGCCCGAGAATATCTCTCCATCGTCGGAGGAGCAAATCCCAATCTTGAGCTATCAAGTTACTTAACACACTTTTCCATGAACCCGTAAGCCGCCGTAATAGCCACCCATTTACGGATGACGTTTAACAAACCCCAAAGTTCATGAAGCAAGTATGAAGAAACTCAACACTCTCATGGTCTAAGGAATTATGCAAACATTAACTTCTCCGTGTTATTAACCATTAACTTATGACGAATGAATCTCATAGCATAACATCAATCAGGTCGATTCAACACAAGTGTTCTACTAACATTGTGCCCTCAAAGTTGCCGGCATAGTCATGCCCATGATCAGGAAAACAGAACCATCATGCAACACTTGAGCTAGTCTTAGAGGCCAGACTAGGAATACATTTTACCGTTTATTATTCCACACGTGCATATGAGTCTTCCTTCAAGCCTCGTGGTTATTGCAGACTCGAGAACCATAGCAGTTATTGCATGGAACATAAACATAATTATGATCATGGAGATAAATAATAACATTTGTTATTGCCTCTAGGGCATATCTCCTACAGACTCCCACTTGCACTAGAGTCAATAATCTAGTCAATGCTAATGCACATTACACCTGTGGCACACCGGTGTAAAAATGCTTCGCATGTGGTATAGCCTGATGTCCAACGGATCTGACAACTTCAGTTCCGTGTGTATCTTTGCATGTCCTTGCGTTTTCACGCTTTCACAAAATTCATATTTGGTGTGTACTTGGCTTCGTATATATGTGAATCACTGGTCAAACCTTGATTCCTCAGACTGAGCTATGGAGCAACTATCTTCAATAGTGTTCCATTGACCAAAGCCATCTTGGAATCATACTAAGTTCATGAACGAACTGTATGATTCAACATCTTCTATGTTGCTTCGAAAGCGGCAACATACTTAGCCTTAGTTATAGAATTCGCCACAGTAACCTGTTTGGAAACGATTTCCAAACACTGTGCCACCATATTGTGTGTTACACAAAACCCTTAATTTAAATCGAAAATCGCATGGAGCATTGATGAAGACTGTATCGATGTAATCACTTACAACGAGCACTTCATAATCTCTGCTTGCGAGAAAACATGTCATCAGTGCTACTTTAGTACTTAATGAAATTTTTCACTGTTGTCCCATGATCAGTACTTTGATCACTTTGGTATCTATACTCACAACAGCTTGGAGTATTGGACATATCTGGTTGTTTTACATACCATGGAATACATGATTAATCCAAACACGAAAGTGTGTGGAATCTCCATCATGTATTTCGCTCATCAGTGTTTTGGGACACCGAGTCTTGCAAAAACTATTTCCATGTGACTTCGGCAAGAATCACTCCTTGGCGTTTTAATGCTAAAAGGTTTTAGCATCTTGTCAATATGTATTTTTGGCTTTAGCCTATTAGGCAATTCTATCTCGTAGATAAATATGCCTAATGTCAAGGCTATTTAGCCCAAGCACTTCATCGAAAAACTATTTTTAATGAAGTACTAATTCGTGTCAAGAAATTTCCAATCAACAATGTGTCAAGCACACAAAGTTTTTAGAAATATTATTATGCTCCCACTTACTTTCTTGAAACCACAAGCATCTTCGTTATCCATTGATGAAATCAAACTATTTCATCAAAAACGAAGATTCCAACTCCATTTTGCTCTCTTCTGTCCATCGTTGGAACTCTGAAGTTTGCATACTTACTAGCATCCTCTGGATCGACAAAATACTTTGGACTGTATCTCATACAAGTCCTAGGTTGTATTTCCATCATATGGAAATCCTTTTGGCATCCATGTTTCATATCTCATGTTGAAATATGTATTAATTGCTAGTTCAATCTGAACCGACCTTTAGCATCGCTACGGTGAGACAATCTCATCGTAGTCAACTCCTTGAACTTGTTATTGCAACAAGTCGAGCTTTATGGATAAACCCTTTTATCCACATCAGTTTATAGTTCCATAAATTTCGTTAGACTCTAAGTCTTCCGAAAAGGTGTAATAAGATTTTAATCTTGAATCACTTATATGGAAACTATCTCAGATTGTATTGGCATTTAGCCAATTCCGGAGTCAGGGCCCATCAAAGCTTCCTTGTGTATCGTAGGTATACTGTTGTCTAACAACAATATCTCGCTTGCGCACCTGAGAGGTTTGCACGATTTTTGCCTACGTGGTTCAGCTGCAAGTTCGACTGAAGTCCATACATTTTATTGTAGAGACTTCCGTATCGGTCGCAGTAGGAAACTCTGGAATCACTTCCAAGGTTCCTTTCCTTTGATCTGATGACGAAGATACTGCTTATCTCGTCGAGTTGCACTATTCTCCCACTCACCCTTTTGCAAGAACTATTCTCTTTAAAAGCATACCGTTCTCGGTGGCAAACCTTTTGCCTCGGTATAGTGGTGGAGGAATTTCCAATTACTTGGGATAACCTACAAAGTAGCTTTTGTCTGATTTGGAATAGGTTTGTAACCTTTTACACAAGCCCCATATTCCAAATGTTAAGGAAAGACCAAGCATGGTTGGGCGTACCATACCATGGCGTCATTTCAACAGACCTGATGGTGCTCTTTTCAGTGTAAAAGCCGCAGTCTCTAAAGCATTACTTTAAAAGGGATAATGGCAAATTGATTTATGTCATCTTTGATCTTACCATGTCGAAAATGGTTTGATTACATCTTCACAGACATTCCACACACAGTGGTGTTCCGGGAGGTGTAAGTTATGAAACTCCTTTCACAACTCATCAGACATTCGCTAAACTTGCAACTCAGATATTCCTTTCTGCAATCTAGTTTGCAGAAACATAATCTTTCTTGTTACAATAATTCCTACTTCATGTTGAAAACCTTTCGAATGATTTCAAAAGATCCAGACTTACGTCTCATCAAGTAAATATCCATATATCTACTTGAGTCATTTTTGAAGATAGAC
The DNA here is from genome assembly GCA_039707655.1 of Elymus sibiricus. Lineage (NCBI taxonomy): Eukaryota > Viridiplantae > Streptophyta > Magnoliopsida > Poales > Poaceae > Elymus > Elymus sibiricus. Next base: position 444,459,528 of record CM077671.1, read on the forward strand.
AAATCCACTGTTTTCAACAACATTTATCGGACTACACACATCAAAATGTATGATTACCAATAAGTTCGTTGCTCGTTCCTTATGGCTTATGAACGGTATTTCAGTCACTTCACTTTTCGGAGGAAAGTTGCAAGTGTCAGATGATTCAAAATCAAATGACTTCAAAATCCATCATAATGGAATTTTTCCATGCGGGTTTCTCCAATGTGACCAAATGCAGTGCCACACTTGTGTGGTATTCTTTTAGTCTTGCGACATTTAGCGTTAGTGTTATGGATGTATCATATTACCATCAATATTCATAACATACGTTCCATCCTTGATGGAAGTATGGCCCTTATGTTATTCATGATTCCGAACAACAATTGTTCTTTCATGAACAACACTCTTGCAACAAACATTATGCAAATGGGCTAGAGTGTATAAAACTCTAAAATGATTTATGAAAGTAAATACAGAGGTAAAGTATTATTATCAATATTCATAACATACATCTCATTCATAATGAAAGTATGGCCCTTATGTTATTCATAACACCGAACATCAAAAGTTCTCTTATGAATAACCTTCTTGCAAGATACCTTATGCAATGGGCTAGAGTGTGTAAAACTCTATAATGAATTATGAAAAATAAATACATAGGTAATACACCGATGGAAGGTATAGTAACTTTTACTAAGTTCCCAACATGTATTTAAACCTCATTCCTGGCTCGTCTTTCAGGCCATAGTAGTTCTTGCATCGAGTCGCAACAGAGTGCAATCGAGCGGGTATCTCTGTGATAAACTCACAATACCCAAGAATCAGTGATTAACAATTTAACCATAATTCCCAAGAACTATATCTTTGACCAGCCTTCTATACATCAAAAACCTGTATGACATTCATACATGAGCTGGATATTCCAGTCTTCTTTCCTTTTGCCTTTATACTTCTAACAGTTTAGCTTTTAGTATTTCTCCTACTCTCAGAAGAAGCACCCAACTTAAGAGTGGCGATAGCCCCGGACTTCCTAGGCGTGAAAGTTTCATTAACACCCTTCGGACACTTCCTTTCTCTTTAAGTTGTTTGTTTTATTCACCATCATCATATGACAGGCGTTCTTTTGGATCCCTCTCTTATCAGTCTAATGCATAGTAAACTCCTTTACTAATAGTTTGCAAAAAAACATTGCTTTGGATATCTCATATCTTGTAGCCTTTGTATGTCTCTGAAAATGATTTTCAGATTCCATGAATATCACATAACTATCCAAACTTTCGAAGTTCGGGTCTCATGGAAGCAAACATATTGCACTTGACTGAAACGGAATTCTAGCTTTTGGATCGATGGACGAGAGTCACATGATCCATAGCATTAGCGGGAGAATACCGAAAGCATGGGATAGGGCGAGTCCTTCTCGGCACTCTAGAGGACAATCCTCTCATTACGTTACCAACCGTAAAGTTTTAACCAGATATTTAACAGCTATTCAATTTTAATTGGGAAGGTGGAAACGCGAGCCATTATTCTACAACTTTTACGCAAATAACACTTAGACAGTGTTCATAATTAATTGCACTGAGAATTAAAAGAATTAATTCTACAGTGCGCTCCCACTCAAATCAATATCTCTCATAATTGATTGTGAGTGATACAAGACCCCCATTTCATTTGTTCGCCATTGGTGTAACACCACTGATGACGAAAATCTCAACCGGTAGGCCAACTTGCCAATCACATCTCTATGTGATTCTTGTTCATCTTTCGATGCACGTGTTCCGAGCTCATGACGGTCATGCCTGAACGTCAAGACAACCAAGTGATCTTGCTGTGAGGTCTCAACTCACCCGCCTCAAACTTCCCTAATCGTTTGTACCCGTGTGACACGGCGCACTCCGAGAAGTTAGGTGCCGTGACGGTGCTACACTTGGGAGAACACTAACCACTTGATATTTTTGTGAGAGATCACCCTAATAAAAAGCGACTACCGCGCAATCAAGAAGGGTGCATCATAAGGGATAAACATCTCAGGCAATTCATAATAGCATGATATGGTATAGCCCTTTCTAACGGAGAAGTCTTTCATTTCTTCGTCTTCGGCATTCGCGTTGGTGTTCACCTTCGCGAAGATTGCCACCACCTTGTCGATGCACCAGATAATATTGCTATCTCTATAGCTAATAAAATAAGTGCATTACTGAAGGTTGACACGCAGGTCATTAAAGTGAATATCATATTGTTGGGAAACGTTGCATGGGAAACAAAAATTTTCCTACGCACACACAAGATCTATCCATGGTGATGAGCATCTACGAGAGGGAGAGTGAATCTACATACCCTTGTAGATCGCTAAGCGGAAGCGTTAAGAAACGCGGTTGATGTAGTCGAACGTCTCCGCGATCCAAATCGCAAGTCGTCCCTCGATCCGATCACGAACTAGTGCCGAACGGACGGCACCTCCGCGTTCAACACACGTACGGCTTGATAACGCCTTCACCTCCTCGATCCAGCGAGCGATGATGAAGTAGTAGATGAGTTCCGGCAGCACGACGGCGTGGTGATGGTGGTGAGGAACAATCCCTGCAGGGCTTCGCCAAGCACTACGGAGATTATGATGGGAGAACTAGAGGGTTAGGGTTGCCGACACACGGCTTGGGAAATCTTAATGTATATCGTGTGCTAGCCCTGCCCCTCTATTTATATGTTGAGTCTTGGGGTCTAAACTTGGAGTAAAAGCCTCCTCCAGGTCGGTTTTGCCCGCACAAGGTCGGTTTGGCCCGCAGGGAAAGAGTCCAACTCGGATCCCTGCAGTACCGCGCACAAGCGGTAGTACCGCTTCACACAAGCGGTAGTACCGCTTCACACAAGCGGTAGTACCGCTTACGCGGTAGTACTGCCTTACTAGCGGTAGTACCGCTTAAGGCAGCAGCAAAACTTCCTTTTGCACTTTCCAATACCTCGTGGGCTTTACCCCTTTGGTGTAGGAGATATGCCCTAGAGGCAATAATAAATGTTATTGATTATCTCCCTGTTCATAATTAGGTTTATGTTCCATGCTATAACTGCTATGATTCTCGAGTCTACAAATAAAACGAGGCTTGGAGGGAAACTCATGTGCACGTGTGGGATAATAAACGGTAAAATATATTCCTAGTCAAGCCTCTAAGACTGGCTCAAGTATTGCATGATGATCCTGTTTTCCTGATCATGGGCATGGCTATGCCGGCAATTTTGAGGGCACAATGTTAGAAGAACATTTGTGTTGAATCGACCCGAATTGATGTTATGCTATGAGATTCATTCGTCATAAGTTAATGGTTAATAACACAGAGATGGTTAACGTTTGCATGATTCCTTAGACCATGAGAGTATCGAGTTTCTTCATGCTTGTTTCATGAACTTTGGGGTTTGTTAAACGTCATCCGTAAATGGGTGGCTATTATGGCGGCTTACGGGTTCATGGAAAAGTATGTCAAGTAACTTGATAGCTCAAGATTGGGATTTGCTCCTCCGACGATGGAGAGATATCTCTGGGCCCTCTCGGTGTTACGGTATCCATCATCGTCTGGCCAGACACTTTGTGATTTGATCACGGGGATGCCGGAACACGGGAACGAGAAAAGAGAACAATACCGGTAACGAGGTAACTGGCATAGTGGACAAGGTGTTGATCCACGGGGATGCCAACATGTCTCACCTCGGGTATTTGTAACATATTGCGAAGCAACAGGAATAGCACACGGCAACTGGAGGTTCACTCGAATATTCGTTCGTGTGGGTATAGGGGTCAATATGGGTGTCCACGGCTCCGATGTTGATCATTGATTGGAAGGGGTTCCGGGTCATGTCTATACTTCACCGAACCTATAGGGTCACACGCTTAAGGGTCATCTATCTGCTGAATACTAGACAAGGAGTCCGAGAGAAAGTCACTGGAAAAGTTTCGGAGACAACGGAAAAGTTCCGGAGAGAACACCGAAAAAGTTTCGGTAAAACTGAAAAGTTGTTTCGGATAAAACCATTGATCCAAAAAGGTTTCGGCAAGCACCGGGAATGTTTTGGAGGTTGCTAGATTGGTCTGGTAATTTCTGGAATTTTTTCGGAGAAAAAACCGAAAAAGATTTTTTGAGCTGCCGGAATTGTTTACCGGGTAAACGAAGATGGTTTTAAATTAAACCACCATACCGGAAATGTTCCGGAGCGAGTCCAGATAATTTTAGAGGGTGCCAGAAATGTTCTGGGACCTTTCGGAATTTTTCAGAAGAAATAGTTTCGGAAAACATCTTGTCCCAGCGAGAGGGGACAAGATCCCACGGATAGTGGGGGCTGATTTTGGGCTGTTTTTGGGGGCGCCCCCTTTAGGGGACAGCCCCCTTGTGGCTGGACAAAGTGTTGGGGGGGCCCCCCATGGTGGGGGGCAGCCCCCACAAATGGTGGAGAGTGTTGGGAGGAAGGTGGGGCCCCATGGGGGAACACCATGGACAAGGGAACATGTTTTCTCCATGTTTGGTGGGAACATGTTTTCCTTGTTTGGTGGGTGCATGTTTAGTGGGCTGAATTTCAGCCCCCCCTCACCCCTTCCACCACTATATAAGGAGGTGGAGAGGAGCTCTCCATCCTCACTCCAACTCTCTCACACAAGCCATGCATGATCTGGCATTCTCTCTCCCTCCCAGCGAAATAGTTTCGTAGAGCCGAAAGGCTGTCTGGGTTCCGGTGGGAACTAGTTCTGGACGGCGAAGCCCTGCCGGATAGATGACACCGTATGTGTGCAACTCTGTAGAGAGATCGTAGTTTCGGTCTTAGTTCGAGAGTGCCTCCCGTAGGGCTGTCCGTGTGACCGTCCGAGTTTTGGAGGTCCTCCCGAAGGGCTGTCCGAGTGACAGTCCGTGTTTCGGAGGTCCTCCCGAAGGGCTGTCCGCGACACCGTCCGGGGGACTGTCCGACCGCCTCCCGGAGGGCTGTCCGCGGGGAAGATGAGGGTATACATCCTCGCGGTTGGGAGGTTGTAAAATCCTAGCTGCGGGGATCTGCACCGCCGTTCGTCATCGACTCTACTTCCGCTGCGCTACGAGTCGGTAACGAATATGATCAAACCTTGTATGCAGTCTCCATAGTGATCCTGGGCTGGTGCGTAGGTCGGAAATTTTTTGTTTTCTGCTGCGTTACCCTACAGTGGCATCAAGAGCCGTGCTATGCGTAGATGCAGGTTGCAATCTAGAATACATAGAGATGTATGGGTATTGCACAATATAATTAGGTAGTAGATGAGATCTATTGCTGAAAATTATTTGTGCGGGTAGCAGATGAAATCTGTTACCCGATGTTCCTGTTGCTTCCCCTGAATTTGCGTAGTCCTGATCTTGACGGCATGGTGGAATCTCACAAAGTTCTGGCAATCCGCGATCCTTTCATGCTGCTCCTGAGTATGCTGATTGACAGATCAATGAAGTGCTAACAGTTCTTTGGGTTCTACCATAGTTGAGAAAGATGGATGTTTCGCAGACAAAAGTGCAATGCAGATGTGATCTACACGGGGGTCACGCGTATGACAAAGTTTAGTATGGGGCTCGAGATTTTATTATCTCGTGTTTCATACACCCTGGAAAGTTAATCTAGCGACTTGGATTATCATACTTGATGATGGACGTTGGTAGCTTCGGTTTGTTTCGAAACCTTAGAAGCCACGTAAAACCAGTTTTTGCATGAACCGATTAGAGGCGTCTAACTTGGTTTTGCAGGATGGTTTGCATGTGCATGTGATGTGGTATAGCAGTGCTCATATGAATTTGATCATGTATGAGATGACTATATAATGTAAATTAACATGACCTGCGTGTCATGATTCGGCATGATGGCTGGAGCCCTATGATTGCACTTTAATGACCTGCGTGTCAACCTTATGTAATGCACTTATTTTATTAGCTATAGAGATAGCAATATTATCTGGTGCATCGACAAGGTGGTGGCAATCTTCGCAAAGGTGAACACCGACGCGAATGCCGAAGACGAAGAAATACTTGACTTCTCCGTCAGAAGGGGCTATACCATATCATGCTATTATAAATTGCCTGAGATGTTTATCCCTTATGATGCACCCTTCTTGATTGCGCGGTAGTCGCTTTTATTAGGGTGATCTCTCACTTAAAATATCAAGTAGTTAGTGTTCTCCCAAGTGTAGCACCGTCACGGCACCTAACTTTTCGGGGTGCGCCATGCTGACATGGGTACGAACGATTAGGGATGTGTGAGGCGGGTGAGTTAAGACCTCGCAGCGAGATCACTTGGTTGTCTTGACGTTCAGGCATGAAAGTCATGAGCTCGGAACACACGCATCGAAAGATGAACAAGAGTCACATAGAGATGTGATTGGCAAGTTTGCCTAACAATTGAAGTTCTCGTCATCAGTGATGCTAACCATCAAGGGCGTTGAATTAAATTCGTGTCTTGAATCATTCATAATCAATTTTGAGAGATATTGATTTGAGTGGGAGCGCACTAAAGAATTAACTTGTTTAATTCTCGGTGCAATTAATTTTGAACACTGTCTAAGTGTGGTTTGCATAATAGTTGTAGAATAATGGCTCGCGTTTCCACCTTCCCTATTAAAATTGAATAGCTGTTAAATATCTGGTTAAAACTTTACGGTTGGTAACGTAATATGAGGATTGTCCTCAAGAGTGCCGAGAAGGACTTTGTCCTATCGCATGCTTTCGGTATTCTCTCGCTAATGCTATGGATCATGTGACTCTCGTCCTTCGATCCAAAAGCTAGAATTCCTTTTCAGTCAAAGTGCAATATATTTGCTTCCATGAGACCCGAACTTCGAAAGTTTGGATAGTTATGTGATATTCATGGAATCTGAAAATCATTTTCAGAGACAGACAAAGGCTAAAAGATATGAGATATCCAAAGCAATGTTTGTTTGCAAACTATTAGTAAAGGAGTTTACTATGCATTAGACTGATAAGAGAGGGATCCAGGAGAACGCCTGTCATATGATGAAAGGTGAATAAAACAACAACTTAAAGAGAAAGGAAGTGTCCGAAGGGTGTTAGTAAGATTTTCACGCCTAGGAAGTCCGGGGCTAACGCCACTCTTAAGTTGGATGCTTCTTCTGAGAGTAGGAGAAATACTGAAAGTTAAACTGTTAGAAGTATAATGGCAAAAGGAAAGAAGGCTGGAATATCCAGCTCATGTATGAATGTCATACAAGTTTTTGATGTATAGAAGGCTGGTCAAAGATATAGTTCTTGGGAATTATGGTTAAACATGTTAATCACTAATTCTTGGGTATTGTGAGTTAATCACAAAGATACCCGCTCGATTGCATTCTGTTGCAACTCGATGTAAGAACTACTATGGCCTGAAAGACTAGCCAGGAATGAGGTTAGATACACGCAGGGAACATAGTAAATGTTACTATGCCTTCCATAGGTGTATTCCCTATGTATTTACTTTCATAATTCATTTTAGAGTTTCACACTCTAGCCCTTTGCATAAGGTATCTTGCAAGAAGGTTGTTCATAAGAGAACTTTTGATGTTCGGTGTTATGAATAACATAAGGGCCATACTTTCATTATGAATGAGACGTATGTTATGAATATTGATAATAATACATAACCTCTGGGTTTACTTTCATAATTCATTTTAGAGTTTCACACACTCTAGCCCTTTGCATAAGGTATCTTGCAAGAAGGTTGTTCATAAGAGAACTTTTGATGTTCAGTATTATGAATAAACATGAAGGGCCATGCTTCTATCCTAGATGGGATGTATGTTATGAATATTGATGGAAATATGATATATCCATAAACACTGATGCTAAATGTCGCAAGACTAAAAGAATACCACACAAGTGTGGCACTGCATTTGGTCACATTGGAGAAACCCGCATGAAAATTCCATTATGATGGATTTTGAAGTCGTTTGATTTTGAATCATCTGACACTTGCAACTTTCTTCTGAAAAGTGAAGTGACTAAAATACCGTTCACAGGCCATAAGGAACGAGCAAAGAACATATTGGTAATCATACATTATGATGTGTGTAGTCCAATAAATGTTGTTGCAAGTAGTGGATTTATCTATCTTCAGAAATGACTCAAGTAGATATGTGGATATTTACTTGTTGAGACGTAAGTCTGGATCTTTTGAATTCATTCATAAGGTTTTCAAAAATGAAGTAGAAGTTGTTGTAACAAGAAAATTATGTTTCTACAATTCGATTGCAGAAAGGAATATTTGAGTTACAAGTTTAGCGAATGTCTGATGAGTTATGAAAGGGGTTTCATAACTTGCACCTCCCGGAACACCACTGCAAGTGGAAAGTCCGTAAAGATGTAATCGAACCATTTATGACATGGTAAGATCAAAGATGACATAAATAAATTTGCCATTATCCCTTTTATAGAATGATGCTTTAGAGACTGCGGCTTTTACACTGAAAAGAGCTCCATCAGGTCTGTTGAAATGACGCCATGGTATGGTACGCCCAACCATGTTATATCTTTTCTTAACATTTGGAATATGGGGCTTGTGTAAAAAGTTACAAACCTATTCCAAATCAGACAAGTGCTACTTTGTAAGGTTATCCCAAGTCATTGGGTATTCCCCCACCACTATACCGAGGCAAAGGGTTTTGCCGCAAAAGGGTATGCTTTTAAAGAGAATAGTTCTTTCAAAAGGTGAGTGGGAGGACAGTGCAACTCGACGAGATAACCAGTATCTTCGTCATCAGATCAAAGGAAAGAAACCTTGGAAGTGATTCCGGAGTTTCCTACTGCGACTGATACGGAAGTCTCTACAATAAAATGTATGGACTTCGGTCGAACTTGCAGCTGAACCACGTAGGCAAAGCTCGTGCAAACCTATCAGGTGCGCAAACGAGATATTGTTGTTAGACAACAGTATACCTACGATTCACAAGGAAGCGTTGATGGGCCCTGACTCCAGAATTGGCTAAATGCCAATACAATCTGAGATAGTTTCCATATAAGTGATTCAAGATTAAGATCTTGATAGACCTTTCGGAAGACTTAGAGTCTAACGAATATTTATGGAACTAAAAACTGACACGGATAAAATGTTTTATCCATAAAGCTCGACTTGTTGCAATAACAAGTTCAAGGAGTTGACTACGATGAGATTGTCTCACCGTAGCGATGCTTGAAGTCAGTTCGGGTTGAACTAGCAATTAATACATATTTCAATCATGAGATATGAAACATGGATGACAAAGGGATTTCCATCTGATGGAAATGAAACCAAGGACTTGTATGTGATACAGTCCAAAGTAATTTGTCGATCCAGAGGATGCTAGTAAGTATGCAAACTTCAGAGTTCCAGCGATGGACAGAAGAGAGCAAAGTGGAGTTGGAATCTTCGTTTTTGATGGAATGGTCAAAGGGGTTTGACTTCATCAAATGGGTATCGAAGATGCTTGTGATTCAAGAAAGTAAGTGGGAGCATAATAATATTTCTAAAAACCTTGTGTACTTGACACATTGTTAATTGGAAATAAATTTCTTCACACGAATTAGGACTTCATTTGAAAATAGTTTTTCCGATGAAGTGCTTGGGCTAAATAGCCTCAATATTAGGCATGATGATCTATGGAGATAGATTTACCTAATGGGACTAAGCAATGAATACATATTGACAAGATGCTAAAACTTTTTAGCATTTAAAACGCCAAGGAATGATTCTTGCCGAAGTCACATGGAAAGAGTTTTTGCAAGACTCGGTGTCCCAAAACACTGATGAGTAAAATACATGATGGAGATTCCACACACTCTAGTGTTTGGATTAATCATGTATTCCGTGGTATGTAAAACAACCAGATATGTCCAATACTCCAAAGTTGTTGCGAGTATAGATACCAAAGTGATCAAAAGTACTGATCATGGGACAACAGTGAAAGATGTCATTAGGTACTAGAATAGTACTGATGACATGTTTTCTCGCAAGCAGAGATTATGAAGTGCTCGTTGTAAGTAATTACATCGATACAGTCTTCATCAATGCTTCATGCGATTTTCGATTTAAGTTAAGGGTTTTGTGTAATACACAACATAGTGGCACGGTAGTTGGAAATTGTTCCAAACAAGATACTGTGGCGAATTCTATAACAAAGGCAAAGTATGTTGACGCTTTAGAAGCGACAAAGAAGTTGTTGAATCATATAGTTCATTCATGAATTAGTATGGTTCCAAGATGGCTTTGGTCTATGGGACACTATTGCAGATAGTTGCTCCATAGCTCAGTCTGAGGAATCAGGTTTCGACCAATGATTCACACATATGCAAAGCCAAGTCCACACAAAATATGAATTTTCTGAAAGCGTGAAAACGTAAGGATATGCAAAGTTACACACGGAGCTGAAGTCGTCAGATCCGTTGGACATCAGGCTATACCACAAGCGAAGCATATTTTACACCAGTATGCCATAGGTGTAAAGTGCATTAGCATTGACTAGATTATTGACTCTAGTGCAAGTGGGAGTCTGTAGGAGATATGCCCTAGAGGCAATAATAAATGTTATTGATTATCTCCCTGTTCATAATTAGGTTTATGTTCCATGCTATAACTGCTATGATTCTCGAGTCTACAAATAAAACGAGGCTTGGAGGGAAACTCATGTGCACGTGTGGGATAATAAACGGTAAAATATATTCCTAGTCAAGCCTCTAAGACTGGCTCAAGTATTGCATGATGATCCTGTTTTCCTGATCATGGGCATGGCTATGCCGGCAATTTTGAGGGCACAATGTTAGAAGAACATTTGTGTTGAATCGACCCGAATTGATGTTATGCTATGAGATTCATTCGTCATAAGTTAATGGTTAATAACACAGAGATGGTTAACGTTTGTATGATTCCTTAGACCATGAGAGTATCGAGTTTCTTCATGCTTGCTTCATGAACTTTGGGGTTTGTTAAACGTCATCCGTAAATGGGTGGCTATTACGGCGGCTTACGGGTTCATGGAAAAGTATGTCAAGTAACTTGATAGCTCAAGATTGGGATTTGCTCCTCCGACGATGGAGAGATATCTCTGGGCCCTCTCGGTGTTACGGTATCCATCATCGTCTGGCCAGACACTTTGTGATTTGATCACGGGGATGCCGGAACACGGGAACGAGAAAAGAGAACAATACCGGTAACGAGGTAACTGGCATAGTGGACAAGGTGTTGATCCACGGGGATGCCAACATGTCTCACCTCGGGTATTTGTAACATATTGCGAAGCAACAGGAATAGCACACGGCAACTGGAGGTTCACTCGAATATTCATTCGTGTGGGTATAGGGGTCAATATGGGTGTCCACGGCTCCGATGTTGATCATTGATTGGAAGGGGTTCCGGGTCATGTCTATACTTCACCAAACCTATAGGGTCACACGCTTAAGGGTCATCTATCTGCTGAATACTAGACAAGGAGTCCGAGAGAAAGTCACTGGAAAAGTTTCGGAGACAACGGAAAAGTTCCGGAGAGAACACCGAAAAAGTTTCGGTAAAACCGAAAAGTTGTTTCGGATAAAACCATTGATCCAAAAAGGTTTCGGCAAGCACCGGGAATGTTTTGGAGGTTGCCAGATTGGTCTGGTAATTTCTGGAATTTTTTCGGAGAAAAAACCGAAAAAGATTTTCGGAGCTGCCGGAATTGTTTACCGGGTAAACGAAGATGGTTTTAAATTAAACCACCATACCGGAAATGTTCCGGAGCGAGTCCAGATAATTTTAGAGGGTGCCAGAAATGTTCTGGGACCTTCCGGAATTTTTCAGAAGAAATAGTTTCGGAAAACATCTTGTCCCAGCGAGAGGGGACAAGATCCCACGGATCGTGGGGGCTGTTTTTGGGGGCGCCCCCTTTAGGGGACAGCCCCCTTGTGGCTGGACAAAGTGTTGGGGGGGGCCCATGGTGGGGGGCAGCCCCCACAAATGGTGGAGAGTGTTGGGAGGAAGGTGGGGCCCCATGGGGGAACACCATGGACAAGGGAACATGTTTTCTCCATGTTTGGTGGGAACATGTTTTCCTTGTTTGGTGGGTGCATGTTTAGTGGGCTGAATTTCAGCCCCCCCTCACCCCTTCCACCACTATATAAGGAGGTGGAGAGGAGCTCTCCATCCTCACTCCAACTCTCTCACACAAGCCATGCATGATCTGGCATTCTCTCTCCCTCCCAGCGAAATAGTTTCGTAGAGCCGAAAGGCTGTCTGGGTTCCGGTGGGAACTAGTTCTGGACGGCGAAGCCCTGCCGGATAGATGACACCGTATGTGTGCAACTCTGTAGAGAGATCGTAGTTTCGGTCTTAGTTCGAGAGTGCCTCCCGTAGGGCTGTCCGTGTGACCGTCCGAGTTTTGGAGGTCCTCCCGAAGGGCTGTCCGAGTGACAGTCCGTGTTTCGGAGGTCCTCCCGAAGGGCTGTCCGTGACACCGTCCGGGGGACTGTCCGACCGCCTCCCGGAGGGCTGTCCGCGGGGCAGATGAGGGTATACATCCTCGCGGTTGGGAGGTTGTAAAATCCTAGCTGCGGGGATCTGCACCGCCGTTCGTCATCGACTCTACTTCCGCTGCGCTACGAGTCGGTAACGAATATGATCAAACCTTGTATGCAGTCTCCATAGTGGTCCTGGGCTGGTGCGTAGGTCGGAAAATTTTTGTTTTCTGCTGCGTTACCCTACATTTGGCCCATATAAAGTGTTGCTGCACCCGAACACTTCGGTAAACACCCGGAACCCCTTCCGGTGAATTCCGGAACCCTTCCGGAGATCAAAACACTATTATCACATATATCAATCTTTACCTCCGGACTATTCCGGAGATCCTCGTCATGTCCGGGATCTTATCCGGGATTCCGAACAACCTTCGGTCACCAACAAAATAACTCAACTATACTAATCGTCACCAAACGTTAAGTGTGTAGACCCTGCGGGTTCGAGAACTATGTAGACATGACCGAGACACCTCTACGGTCAATAACCAATAGCGGGACCTGGATGCCCATATTGGTTCCCACATATTCTACGAAGATCTATATCGGTCGAACCTCTATGTCAAGGATTCAGTTAATCCCGTATACTGTTCCCTTTGTTCTTCGGTATGTTACTTGCCCGAGATTCGATCGTCGGTATCTCTATACCTAGTTAAATCTCGTTACCGGCAAGTCTCTTTACTCGTTCCGTAATACAAGATCTCGTGGCTAACACTTTAGTCACATTGCTTGCAAGGCTCATTGTGATGTTGTATTACCGAGTGGGCCCTGAGATACCTCTCCGTCATACGGAGTAACAAATCCCAGTCTTGATCCATGCCAACCCAACAGACACCCTCGGAGATACCTGTAGAGCACCTTTATAGTCACCCAGTTACGTTGCGACGTTTGATACACACAAGGTACTCCTCCGATGTCAGGGAGTTGCATGATCTCATGGTCATAGGAACAGATACTTGACATGCAGAAAACAATAGCAATAAACTGACACGATCATATGCTACGTTTATAGTTTGGGTCTTGTCCATCACATCATTCTCCTAATGATGTGATCCCATTATCAAATGACATCTCATGTCAATGGCTAGGAAACCTTAACCATCTTTGACCAACGAGCTAGTCAACTAGAGGCTTACTAGGGACACAGTGTTGTCTATGTACCCACACATGTATTTGAGTTTCCAATCAATACAATTATAGCATGGATAATAAACGATTATCATGAACAAGGAAATATAATAATAACTAATTTATTATTGCCTCTAGGGCATATTTCCAACACATATGGCTCCAGCCATCATGCCGAATCATGACACGCAGGTCATGTTAATCAATTTACATTATATAGTCATCTCATACATAATCAAATTATAATGAGCACTGCTATACCACATCACATGCACATGCAAACCATCCTGCAAAACCAAGTTAGACGCCTCTAATCGGTTCATGCAAAATTTTATTTCACGTGGCTTCTAAGGTTTCGAAACAAACCGAAGCTACCAACGTCCATCATCAAGCATGATAATCCAAGTCGCTAGATTAACATTGCGGGGTGTATGAAACACGAGATAATAAAATCTCGAGCCCCATACTAAACTTCGTCATACGCGTGACCCCCGTGCAGATCATATCTGCATTGCCCTTTTGTCTGCGAAATTTCATCTTTCTTTTTAACTACGGTGGAATTCAATGAACTGTTAGCACTTCGTTGATCAATCAGGATCGCGGATTGCCAGAACATTGAAACTCCACCATACTGTTATCAAGACCAGAAATATGCAAATTCCAGGGAAGCAACAAGAACATCGGGTAACAGATTTCATCTGCTACCCGCACAAATAATTTTCAGTAATAGAACTCATCTACTACCTAATTATATTGTGCAATACCCATACATCTCTATGTATTCTAGATCGCAACCTGCATCTACGCATAGCACGGCTCTTGATGCCACTGTAGGGGAACGCAGCAGAAAACCAAAATTTCCGACCTACGCACCAGCCCAGGATCACTATGGAGACTGCATACAAGGTTTGATCTGTTTCGTTACCGACTCGTAGCGCAGCGGAAGTAGAGTCGATGACGATCGGCGGTGCAGATCCCCGCAGCTAGGATTTACAACCTCCCAACCGCGAGGATGTACTCCCACATTTGCCCCTCGGACAGCCCTCCGGGAGGCGGTCGGACAGTCCCTCGGACGGTGTCGCGGACAGCCCTTCGGGAGGACCTTTGAAACTCGAACGGTCACTCGGACAGCCCTTCGGGAGGACCCTCGAAACTAAGACGATCACTTGGACAGCCCTTCGGGAGGCACTCTCGAACTAAGACCGAAACTACGATCTCTCTACAGAGTTACACACATACGGTGTCATCTATCTGGCAGGGCTTCGCCGTCCAGAACTAGTTCCCACTGGAACCCAGACAGCCTTTCGGCTCTACGAAACTATTTCGCTGGGAGGGAGAGAGAAGCCAGACAAGTCAATGGCATGTGTATGAGAGCAAGCATGAGCTGATTTTGGAGATCTCTCTTCACCTCTATTTATAGGAGGAGCAAGGGGTAGAGGAAAGACCAAAAGGACCTTCCTAGGATCTTTCCACCACATGCCACATAAGGGTGTGTAGAAGATATCCACCATGAGGTGGAAGGACACCTCAAGGAGGGCCCCCCCATGCCATGGCCGAAATTTGCAGCCCCCTTGGGGAGCTCCACCTCCCTTTCACACACCAAAAGTGGTTTTCTTATAGAAGAAAAACCCCATTTGCAAATCAGCCCAAAAAGTGCTTTTCACTATTCACGAAGACATTTTTCTGCGTCCGTTAAAACCCAAATTATTTCTGTGTGCCTAGAATAATTCTAGCACCCACCAAAACAATTTTGAACGCATTCCGAAACAATTTCGGAACAATGTTTCTTCAGCGAAAAGCAACCAAAACGGTTCCGGCTGCTCCGGAACATTTCCGGTTTTTGTCCCAGAAAATTCCCAGAAGTTTCCAGAACACTTCTGGCATCCTCCAAGAATTTCCAGGCGTGTGCCAGAACCAATTTGACTTAATGGAATACCCTGAAACAACTTTTCAGTTTCACCGGAACTATTCCGGTGTTCTCTCCGGAACGTTTCCGTTTCGTCCGAAACTTTTTCGGTGATTTTCTCTCAGACTCCCCGTCTAGTATTCAGCAGATAGATGACCCTTAAGTGTGTGCTCTATAGGTTCGGTGAAGTATAGACATGACCGGAACTCTTTTCGATCAATGATCAACATCGGAGCCGTGGACACCCATATTGACCCCTATACCCACACGAATGAATATTCGAGTGAACCTCCAGTTGCCGTGTGCTATTCCTGTTGCTTCGCGATATGTTAAAAATACCCGAGGTGAGAAACATCGGCATCCTCGTGGATCAACACTTGTCCACAATGCCAGTTACCTCGTTGCCGGTTTTTTGTTCTCTTTTCTCGTTTCTGTGTTCCGGCATCCCTGTGATCAAATCACACTTGTGTCTGGCCAGACGATGATCGATACCGTAACACCGAGAGGGCCCGAGAATATCTCTCCATCGTCGGAGGAGCAAATCCGAATCTTGAGCTATCAAGTTACTTAACACACTTTTCCATGAACCCGTAAGCCGCCGTAATAGCCACCCATTTACGGATGACGTTTAACAAACCCCAAAGTTCATGAAGCAAGTATGAAGAAACTCAACACTCTCATGGTCTAAGGAATTATGCAAACATTAACTTCTCTGTGTTATTAACCATTAACTTATGACGAATGAATCTCATAGCATAACATCAATCGGGTCGATTCAACACAAGTGTTCTACTAACATTGTGCCCTCAAAGTTGCCGGCATAGTCATGCCCATGATCAGGAAAACAGAACCATCATGCAACACTTGAGCTAGTCTTAGAGGCCAGACTAGGAATACATTTTACCGTTTATTATTCCACACGTGCATATGAGTCTTCCTTCAAGCCTCGTGGTTATTGCAGACTCGAGAACCATAGCAGTTATAGCATGGAACATAAACATAATTATGATCATGGAGATAAATAATAACATTTGTTATTGCCTCTAGGGCATATCTCCTACAGTAAAAACCTTAATAAAGAGATGTATCTCTGATACCAATTGAAAGAATCGATATGGCCGAATAGAGGGGGGGGGTGAATAGGCGACTAACATTTTTTAACAACTATTTAACAAATTAGGTTTAAGAATATAGGTTGTCTAGATATACAACTAGGTGGACAACCTATATGATGAGCTCAACAACAATAACAATAACAAGCAAATGATAGGAACACAATATAAGCTTGCAACAAGTAAAGGTAAGATGTAACCGCAAGTTGAGTCGATGGAGACGAGCATGTGTTACCAAAGTTCCGTCCTTTTTGGGGAGGTACATCTCTGTTGGAGCAGTGTGGAGGCATAATTTTCCCCAAGAAGCCACTAGGGCCACCATATTCTCCTCACGCCCTCACACAATGTGAGATGTTGTGATTCCACTAGTGGTGCACTTGAAGGCGGCAACCAGACCTTTATAAACAAGGTTGGAGCTCTCTCCATAAATTATTAGAGACTCCCAACATCACCACAAAGCTTCACTAGAATGGAATGCGGCTCCAAGGTGGCCTCTTCCTTCTAGTGTGCCTAAACACCCAAGAATAACAAGATCCACAAGGGATTAGTGGGGGAAATCAAATTTCTCTTGGTGGAAGTGTATATCAAGGCCTTCTCCTCTAAACCCTAGAGAATCAACAAGTTTTGATGGCTAGAGAAGGAGATCAGACAAGTATGAGCTTTGGGCAGCAATGGAGTAATGTGGAAAAGAGGTAAATCTTCTTGGAGAAGAATACCCCCTATTTATAGTGGGGGGGGGGCAAACCCAACAGTTATGTGCGCTTGTCATGCACAAGTCGTACTACCACTCGGGGGAGCGGTACTACCACTTGGCACGAAAGTTCCTGCTGCTTAGTGAGTACCGAAACAATACTTGAACGGAAGTACCACCGTAGCGGTAGTACTAGTACCGCCCACCACCAGCTGTACTACCGCTAAATGGGCACCAAGCTACAGAGGAACCCACGGTAGTAGAACAACACTAGGGTGGTACTACTAACGTGATTAATCAGAGAGGTAACAGAATGAGAAAACTCAAGCGGTAGTAGCAGCGGAAGTACCGCGACGGTACTACCGCGGGTACCAGCGGTACTACCGTCATCTGCAGTTGAGGGTTACATAATCGAAAACTACAAGCGGTAGTACATGCAGTACATGCCAGCAGAAGTACCACATAAACAGTACTGCCGCCATTTGCATACGAAGTTTACAGAATCTAAAAATCCAAGTGGCAGTACCAACGGTACTACCGCTTGGCCTCTGATTAATAGGCCAATGCATATAAGAGATGGAGCTCGAGAGCCATGGGAAGGTAAGTGGGTGTATATGGTTTGTGTATGTGTTGATTCCTCCCATACCTTCCAGTGCGGACCCCCTCTTAATAGTACAATATTTCTACGACTCAAAAAGAAAACGTCGGAAACCCGTCTTTGCTCTTTCTTGCTCCGAGGGGAATAAAACTGTCTTGTGCCATATACAATAATATCTGAAATGCTCGAAGCACACAGTTAGTCAAGAAAAGCGCATTGTCTTCATCATCAAAACCAACTAGAGCGAGATATGCCCTGACACCACTGAACCAAATATTTGTCCATTATGCATGATTATCGTTTTTTGCATATTTCATTGTGAGCATTGCACATTTGTGTTTTTATTTAGTTTTATTAGGTTTTTGTTTTGTTTTGTCGTGTCTACAGGTATTTTGGAGCAACTTAGGACCAAGCACGATGAAAGGACCAAGGATGGGTTTAATAAGGAGGACTTCCAGTACTAGATTTATGCTTTTTGGAGGTTGGAAACAACGATTTTATAAAGTGCTCCAAATCAGTATCTAACACCACTGGGAGATCGACGCCGGTCTCGCGAATACAACGAGCCGAAAAACGTCAAAATCGGAGTTGGTATGAAGTAATGGTGACCATTTTACTAGAGGAAGCACAATGCAAGACGACGTGTCATACAACCACGCGCGATCATATGCGCACTCGTATGGAGTGAAAACTCCTCCGAAAGTTGCCCTTTCAGACGAGATTATTCACCGATTCCGTCCATGTTTGTTCCCACGTGATCGTTAGACAATAAGGAAGGGTTTGGGAGAGGATAAGAATCATCATGAGCTTTTGGATGTCCACGTCAACGGAGGAGAAATTAGGATGCCTTTATAAAAGCACCTCCAACCCTAGGCGCCTCGATAATCTCTAGCATTCATCTACACGCAACCATCATCCATCTCCACTACTGCTCCAAGACCACCTTCATAGAGAAGAGAAGGGACAAGCAAAGAGGAGGCGCCTCCACCACGCGCCCAAACCTTCAGGCCGGTGCAGTCTTCATCACCGCCTGCGCCACCATCACCATCTCCTCCGCCGGCGCCGTCTCCATCACCATCGCCGCCATCATGCCCTTCTCCCCCACCGGCTTCGTGCTGGCTTGTAACTTTCCTTCCCCCTCTATGTTGTTTGAGTAGTTGTATTAGTTCTTGAGGATTTGGGTGAACCCTTGCATGATTAGTACTTTATTGAATAAGCGATCCATTATTCTTTGCATATGTATTGCATTGGTTGCCTCAAGGTGTTGTGAAGAGCGCTCACACAACATTAGCCTCTTGTGGACTTGAGGCAATTCATGTTGGTGTGAAGGCGGGTTGAGGAGGTAGGTTAGTGATAGGGCCTAACTCCCTTCGTCGGTCATTGCAATAGGGATTAGGGGAGAACCACCGAACTTAATGTCGTGACCATGGGGAGACCTCTGCCCTTAATCATTGATACAAATCTTGATACAAATCTAGAGCCATGTGTTGTCAGCATCATAATTGTGGTGATGACTCTGAATCCCTCGAGAACGTTTACTACTCAAGCACCATTTCACGTAGTTTAGTCTCTTTAACTTTCTGTCCTTTATTTCCCGCTTGTAGTTTAGTTAAAACTCGCTTTTTATTGATCTTCCTAGCAACTGACCGACGTAGACTATTTTCAAACTCCGGTTTGGGTGCGTACAAAATTGCGTTAAGTGACAACGTAGTTACGGTGTTTATGGTGTATTTCTACTCGCTTCATGTGGGTTCGACACTTCACTTATCACGAAAGTGCTACAACAACCTTGTGCACTTGCAGGTCATCACTCGCAGCGACTCCTCGACAAGTTGTTGCACTTCTGTCCTCGCCTTCTCTATAAAAGTACAGGAGCATGTTTTAACTCCTAGACATAATAGCTCCAAATAAAGAAGATTGGGAGGGTGTTCGATTGGGCTTTTACTCAACTTTTGTGCTTTTTTGGCTTATAAGGCGCTTTAGAGACAATATAAGCCAAAAAGCAAAAAAGCACCTATTTAGGTCTTTTTCTTGGCTTATGAGCCAAAGTGAAAAAGCCAAGCAAAAGCCCAACCAAACACCCCCTTGATCCTCATGTCGGTTTTCTCGAAAACCAACCTGAGTCTTCGAGGCTACTAGGTACTGCTCTTTTCTATTTAAGTACAGCCGTTTGTCCGAGAATATTCGATCGCCATACCGGTTTTCATGAAACCAACATGAGTCCCGAGGGCTAATGGGAGTCGGGGACAAGCGCTCGTTCTTTCTCAAACATGAGGGAATTCGATCCTCAAGCCGCCTGCGTGCGCCCCACCTGAGTATCCGGGGCTACTACACTCCGCCCTTTTTGCAAACTTCGGAGGCCAACCTGCAATCCGACGTCTTTTTCGTCGAACTGTACCTCGATGACTAAAAATTAAGGCGTTTAAGTATCTCTGTTATAAATCTGCCAACGTCTTTTCATGCGACGCACACCTTGAGGCCTATTGGGTGCATAGTTGCATATAGATTATAAAGGATTCCTTGCCGACCGATGAAGACCCCCCCCCCCCCCTCATGGCCAGTTCCGGGAGTAGGGCCGTCGAACCCGACAGTGGCGATGGTGTGCCAAGGGCGATGTCAACCCTTGTTGAAGGGAATGTAGGGCATGGGATGTGAGATACACCGTCGATGTCAAGAAGTGGAGGGGTGAGGGTGGAGAAGAGGATGTAAGTGGGGTGGCGGCGGCGAGGGCAAAGAGGAGGGAAGCAGGGTGGCGAGGACAAGGACAAAGAGGAGAGGGAAGTTGAAATCGGTGGTGTGGGGGGTACTGGCATGTGTGCCACCGACATGCACGCGAGGAGAGGACACCACACGCGTCCGCGGCGTGTCCGCGCGGACGCAAACCCAACCCAAATTTGGGTTGGAAATGGGTCAACACGGATAGCAAAACGGACATCGACCCGTTTGCGTCGCTGCATTGGGCCGTGGTTTCTACCCGTGCGGACAGAAACATACACGTGTGGACTAAATGCGTCGCCCCGTTGGAGTAGGAACTCCTATGTGTCGCGTTCTGTGACATACTGTCGAACAAACGCAGAGGGGTCTAACGTGGGCCGGCCCAGTAGTGAGTACACTATAGCGCGAGATCGAAAATACAAAAAAGGAAAAAAACGCAAGAGTGCTCGGAATCGAACCCGGAACATCAAGCGGTTGTGCGCGGGAAAATAGCCAACAGACCAAAGAAACCTTTGTGACATATAGGTAACGCAGTCCTTTAAGAATTATCTACTTGTAGGAACATGATGTAGCTGAGTAAAACGATACTGTAGAAGTGTTGTAGAGCATTTTTTTAAAGACGAACCTTTTTCCAAAATCCATTTTTTTAAAGTACGAACAGTTTCTAAAGAAAATATGAAATGTTTTTCAAAAACTGAATATATTTTTTAAAACGCAAATTTTTTTTCAAATATGCAAACCTTTTTCAAAAACTTTGAACATTTTTTGATTTTTGTGAATATTTTTTCGAATTGTTGAACATTTTCCGAAATTGGAAACATTGCTTTGGAAGCGTGGACATTTTTCAGAAAGACGAACATTTTTTCAAATTGCGACATTATGTTGAAAAACGTGAACATTTTTTGATATACACAAACATTTTTTTTAAATGTGGACATTTTTTAAGTTTATGAACATTTTGAGAACACAAACATTTTTGTCAATTTGGGAACATTTTTTGAAAACACGAACACTTTTTCAGATTGGTGAACATTGTTTGTAAACACGAACATTTCTTTGGAAACACCGAACATATTTTTAAATTTGCAAACAATTTTGAATTCTAAACTTTTTAAACTTTCGAAAAAGGAAACAGAAAAGAGAAGGAAATAATAAATAATAAAGAAATAGAAAAGATAAAAGACGAAAACGAAAAGAAAAGAAAAAAAGAATAAATAAATAGAAAAGATAAAAACGAAAACGAAAAGAAAAGAACCAAAAAGGAAAAAAACGAAAATGAAAAAAATGAAAATGAAAAACCTGAAAGGAAAACAGCCACAAAAGCAACCGGAAGAAGGAAAACCATTTCAGGAAACCTTCAAAACCGGGAGAAAACCACCCGGCCGCAATAGCTACACTAACCACTGAAATGGGCCTTGGCACATTGAGCTCTTCGCGCCGCTCGCCTTTATGAAGTTTTGTCAATTTGACGTAGAATGCATCAAAATTCCAGTTGGAGTTGCTCTTAACTAGCGATTTCATATAGAAAAAAAACTATTAGGCCGTAGATTTTTTTTTGAGACATATTAGACCGTAGATGGCCCAAGGAATCTTTTGGTCAGGTCCATGAAGCATCTCGTGGCCCTATACGAAAGCTGGCCCTAGAGATCCTTTACTCAACCACTTCTTGCTCGGGGCCACGAGACGAACTATCTTGCGGCCCTATAGCTCGGCTCCATTCGCCCATTACCTAGTGACCTAAGGCCCAGAGAGCCCACCTCGTAAGCCAAACCCTAACCCCTCATAGCTGGCCAAACGGGCCATACTTTTTGGGCCGGCCCAGAAGCACAGCGGCCCGGCACGCTACGGGCCAGGCCCGACACGCTTTAATCGGGCCGTGCCAGGCACGTGGCCTGCCCTGGGCCGTGCCTGGGCCTGAAGGCTGGGCACGCGGGCCGGCACGACACGGCCCGTTTAGCTTTCTTTATTATTTATTTATATTTTTTATATATATAAGACATACAAAATAGTCCAGCAGACCAAAATCGGCCC
Organism: Elymus sibiricus; assembly: GCA_039707655.1. Taxonomy (NCBI): domain Eukaryota; kingdom Viridiplantae; phylum Streptophyta; class Magnoliopsida; order Poales; family Poaceae; genus Elymus; species Elymus sibiricus. The sequence continues at coordinate 444,482,188 of CM077671.1, forward strand.
AAAAATCAGCCTAAATGGCTAATAGTCTAACAGGTTAGCGGGCCTAGCGTGCCAATGCACCGGCCCGTATAGCTCCCGGGCCGTGCCTGGGCTGGAGGGGTCAGCCCACGGGCTGGCACGGCACGGCCCGTTTACTAAACGTGCCTGGGCGGGCCGTGCCGGGCCGGGCCGGCCCGTTTGGCCAGCTCTCTGCATCCATATAAACTCTCACCCCCCATCGCCCAGTCCAGCCTCTCCCCCCGCCGCCGCACCTCAAGCAGCTACCCCGCAGCCGCCGCCACCGCGCGCCAACTCGTCTCCGTCAAGGCCCTCTACGGGGACATGGCCACGGACGCGGCCGGCGTCCCGATGCCGCACGTCATGAAGGCGCCGATCCGCCCCGACGTCATCACCTTCGTCCACAGGCTCGTCTACTGCAACAGCCGCCAGCCCTACGCCGTCTCCCGCAAGGCCGGTCACCAAACCTCGGTCGAGTCCTGGGGCACGGGTCGCGCCGTCTCGCGTATCCCGCGTGTCGGCGGCGGCGGTACCCACCGCGCCGGGCAGGGAGCCTTCGGCAACATGTGACGTGGCGGACGCATGTTCGCGCCCACCCGGATCTGGCGCAAGTGGCACCGCCGCGTCGCCGTCGCCTCCGCCCTCGCCGCCACCGCCGTCCCGGACTCCCGGCCACCGCATCGAGGGCGTCCCTGAGTTCCCGCTCGTCGTCTCCGACTCGGCCGAGGGCATCGAGAAGACCTCCCAGGCCATCAAGGTGCTCAAGCAGCTGGGCGCCTACGCTGACACCGAGAAGGCCAAGGACTCCGTGGGCATCCGCCCCGGCAAGGGTAAGATGCGCAACCGCAGGTACATCAACCGCAAGGGCCCCCTCATCGTCTACGGCACCGAGGGCTCCAAGATCGTCAAGGCCTTCCGCAACCTCCCTGGTGTGGATGTTGCCAACGTCGAGCGCCTCAACCTGCTCGACCTCGCCCCTGGTGGCCACCTTGGCCTGTTCGTGATCTGGACCGAGTCTGCCTTCAAGAAGCTGGACGAGGTGTACGGCTGAGGCGTCTTCCTCCAAGAAGAAGGGCTTCGTCCTCCCCAGGCCCAAGATGAGCAATGCTGACCTTGGCCGCCTCATCAACTCTGACGAGGTCCAGTCTGTGGTGAAGCCCATCAACAAGGAGGTGAAGCGCAGGGAGGCCAGGAAGAACCCTCTGAAGAACGCTGCTGCCGTCCTCAAGCTGAACCCCTACTTCGGAACTGCCCGCAGGATGGCAGTTCTTGCTGAGGCAGCCCGCGTCAAGGCCAGGAAGGAGAAGATTAACTCCAAGATGACCAAGCTCAGCGCGGTATGCTACTCCCTTCCCTTTTCCATCTGTTTCATATCTTCACATAATTTCAGATACCTTTATAATACTCTTGTACTTGTTGAATATTTGTACAATAGTTTGAATAGGTCTTTATGTTCAGTTGTATGTAGCATAGCTTGAATTCTGGAATGCCTGTATTGTGCATGGTGATTTCAGTTTATGATGATAACAATTATATACATTCCCATTTGTTTGTACTGTTGTATGGAGTAGGCTCTGATTTGTGTTCCTCAAATAAACTTCTAGTTGCAGGTTTAATGTTGCTTGTTCACAGTCAAACTGTATGTTTTGATTAGTTCTTTCTGTTTGTATACATGGTTGTTTGCAAGTCTGGTTTATTGTATGCTTCCCATAGATTGTAGATGCAATTTCAGTAACTGTAAGATTGTAAGCTGATTGTCATTTGCTAGTTGCATGCCTAAAATCCTTTATTATCTAGATGATCCCAGTTTATGATGCCTGCTATTCCAAGTGCCTTATGGTTCGTTTGAACTGTTGTATGGAACAAGCACACTGATTGTTTGTTCCTTACATAGACTCAGTAGTGTGTGCTTGTGTACTCCAGTTTATAGTTGCATGTTCAATCTTGTATATTCATAGTAATGAAAGTGCCTAACTTAATTTGTCAGTTTCTTTGACTATATTTGTTTTGTTAGCCTGATTCATCAATACGGATAATTGTGTTAAATCTTCCATACATACACTGTTGTCTAATAGCACACCATATGCAAAATTTCTTTAGCTGTCTGCTATGGGTTTATGTTCTGATACTTAATTTGTGGTTGCCATGCTGAATATTTGATGTATGTAATATGATTGTTTGCCTAAAAGCTGGTGCAGTCTCAGTTTTGTATTTTAGCCTGATTGCTTTTTACATGGCCTGTTACTTTGGTACTGAAATTTTTGAAGGGCATAAACTGAGTGATCTTTGCCATACTAAAATCTTAGGCAATATTGTTTTGCCATTAATCATGACTGCATGAAATGTGCTGTTACATCATTGGTTCTTTGTTAGTTTACAAGCACAGGTTCACTTGAGTAGGAAATTGAATGTGGTTAATGTTATTGCTGGTTAATTGTTAGTATTCCTTTTCATTATTGTTATTGTGATGCTGAAGAACGAACACTTGTTATTGTAGGAGGAGGCCACTAAGATCAAGGCTGCTGGCAAGGCCTGGTACCAGACCATGATCTCTGACAGCGACTACACAGAGTTCGACGTCTTCTCCAAGTGGCTCGGCGATAGCCAGTGATCATCTCGTTTGAAGTAGTAGCAGTAGTTTACCATCCTACTACCTTATAAGACCCTAAAGTATGATTTTGTGTCATGTTATCGGTTATCGGGAGTCTGAGACATGTTCTATGGCATGCTTTATCGTCGAGTTGTTAGTTCAGTTCTTGAGTCCTGTTTTTCATATATACTCTGTTATGAATGCGAAATAATTTTTCGTCATGGTGAGATGTTGTGGTTAGCATCTGTATTTCTTTCGTGGTGAATCGGATTGCGTTAGTTCTGTTTTTTCTTGCATGGCTTTTAAGAAATTGTTTCCAAGCGTTTGTGGGCTCTTGCATTTTCCAAAATAAACAAAAACTTTTTGAGAAAAAATGTAACTTGCGCACAAGTGCCAACAAGCATGCCCTGCTCCCACTTGTCTAGACGTATGCTAGTTTGTCATGTAGCATCGCACTAAGCCTTATCTGGATAGCTTTTAAAATCGACGAATGAAGTCCCATCTGCTCGCCGCCGGTGTGCATTCCGGCCAGAACGAGCCGCGGTTTAAGGGTAATGGATTCGGGCGGTGAGGAGGTGGGCAGCCAAGGCGAATGATACACATTTTAAGCCCAGAATTTTTTTCAGAAGGAGAAACTATAATCCCGCAACGAGGCAGCACCCTCTGCAAGACGCTAAACCAGCCTGGTGTTGGAGCACAAGACTTGTTTTCTTGCCTTAAATTAACCAAGGCTGATAATTTTAGCTTAGACACACGAGGAAAGCTGTCGCACAATTGTCACACCAGAAAGCAACCTCGCTAGCCCCCCCCCCCCCCCCCCCCCCACACACACACACACCCAAGGAGAACGTGAAGCATACCCTTTGGCCTTTGGGTAGTACGGTGCACGCAAGCATCAGTTCGTGATACACTAGTAGTTTTTTCATCACGCACTTGGAGCATTGAGAATCAATCAAAGAAATACAGTTTTCAATCTTAAGTTGCTGGCCACATAGCATGAATTATTTGAGTGTTTTTGTGGTAGGCCACATTAGCCTCGGTGGTGAGGCTTGGGGCAGTGCGTTGCTCTAGCGGTGTTCACTGCCATGGGCAATGAGCCTTTGGGGACGTAATGTACTCCGTCGATGACCCCTCTTTAGATGACATCTTCCTTGGGTCCGGGTGGTTCCTGCCGTCTACTGGCTGTTTCTTATGCGTTTACGGTAGATGGTGCGTTGATCCGGTTCGGCTTGATGCCATGGTCGTGCTTTCGAGGTGTCCGAAGTTGGTTGTGAGGTGGTCTTCATGCTATGTGTCTCGTCTCTTCGCCACTTGTGGCTTGAGGCTAGGCTATGCGAGTTTAACTAGCTGTGTGTTTGAGGACCGAGGGCCGAGCATCCCTTGTTGTGCTTGTTCACACAACTTGTGTCGTGCCACCCCCCCTCCGTATGTTGTTGGTGTTCTCTCGTACCTATCAATCAATGAAAAGATACACAATCTTTATGTATTCACGGAAAAGGAAAAAAACGAGACAACACTCTGTCCATTTTTAGGAGAGGTGAGACAAAAGGATTCCAACCCATTTTCTCGCAAAAAATGGGGAAAATTGTTGTCTGTGTGAGTTGCAAAGGCCAAAGAACACACTTTCGAGGTTTCTCGTGTAAATCGGTGTAATTGTTTCGAATTCGATACCCGACTGACAGGTGGGACCTTCAGCTAGACTCCCCAACTCGTGCCATTCCTCAGAATTTCAAGCTATCTATTGGCAACCAACATAAACTATTTTAACCTGGCATAAAACAATCTGAATTTTTTTTTAAGAGAGAGAGAGAGAGGGAGAGGAAACAAGAGCCAATAACACAGCACAAGGAAAGAACAGCCCATGCCCATCTCCCCCATGTATTGTAAGCGCACGCAGCAAGCAGCAAGAAAGCACGCCACTTCCAAGGCCCGGCCCCTCCGCCCATCCACCTCATTCGCCCCGTAACCGCCCCAGCGATTAATCCATCCTCCGCTCCTCCTCCCAGGTTGGTCGCCGATCAGTCTCCAAATTTCTCTCCACCATTATTCGTTCCAAATTTCCTCGCTTTCTATTCTTGGGGTTCGGTGGTGGTGATTTTTCCGCAGCTCAGTTTTATTTCCCTTTTTTCCTTTTTCCTTTTACCAGAACTGCCGCCTGTCTCCTCCCTCCCTCTGCCCTCGCCCCCGCGGCTTAATCCCAATTGGGTTGGGTTGGAGGAGCAACCCAATTGGGGATTAATCAGAGGAGGAGGATTGGCACTCACCTCACCGGGCAGGCTTCTTGCTTCCTCTCCTCTTCCGTCCCGTCCCGTTCCGTTCCTAGGATTGGCCAAGGCGCATCCACCCACAGCTGCCGCAGGTTGGTGACGAGTGGATTACTTCCCCGTTTAATTTCTGCATCTTGATGAGATTGCCCGGTGAGGATCGGATCCTCTCCAGTTCTTGATCCCAATCCGAGCTGCCCGCTGCCCGTTTCCAGTTCGATGCCCAATCCGGACTGCTGTCGTTTCTGCAGGCACACATTTCCCGGCCTTTGATGGCTTTGGATCGTCAATGCCCAATGGTCCAGTTTTTTTTCCAAAGGCTGCAAGTGTTCCCGACTTATGTGGATGGATTGCTCTTGGTTTCCACCTTGTTTGTGCTTTGTCTTCTTAGCTGGGAATCTCGATCGAGTATTGGGGGTAAAACGAGGACTGAATGAAAACCAAGTCAAGTTGGTAACTGCTGAATGTTTTTTCTGTTCCTCAAAACTGATCCTTGGCATGTATGTTGGGTTTTCTTTCGTCTGAATTTTCATTCTTGTTTGTGATCTCTGTTGATCGATCTCCTGTGTTCCTGGTTCTCATGCGTCCATGGATATGCCAGTGGATCTGGATTGGGAGACCGATCGGTTTATCCTCGACGAGGTGTTTACTTCTCTTCTGTTTTTTGTGTCAAAAAAGGTGTCCAATTTGGTTCTCTTCCTAGGTTGAGGAAACTTCTGAATTTCAGCAGCTGCTCTTGTTCTCAGCTCCTACAGGAGATGGATCTGAATTGGTGTTGACTCTTTGTCTTAATTCAGTTTAACTGCATGCACATGTACATATACAATCAGAATTCTTCTTCTGTAGACCATCGGTGATCGTTTCCCATGCCGAAATTGATTGCCAGTGGACTACTCCTCTTTTGCTATGACATATTCAGATATTTGCATACGATCAATCACAATTATCCTGTTTTTTCTTTGGATCCATTAAGGGAAAACACGATTATATTATATTTATGTCATTTCTGTCAAGTGCTGCTCTGCTGATGCATATATTGACCTTCTTACTACCTTCCCATTGTTCAGGAGTAGAATCATGAAGCTGAAAAGCAGTTTCAGGGAGGCGGATCCGATCACGGTGCAGAGGGACTATGGTTTCAGGCCAAACCAACCAGCTGTTGTTCATCAGACAAGATGCAGATGGATCATTGGAGATGTGACCGAGGTGTTTGATCATAACACATGGAAGCTTGGCAAAATCGCAAAGATTGTGAAGAACGATTACTTCGTCATCAGGCTCGCCGACTGCATCCAGCTCAAAGAGTTCCACATTTCTAGCTTGAGGGTTCCACAACCACATGATGCTCCCACAGCTCCTCCTTATGGCAAGCAGTTTCCTGCAGCTGATAACAAGGTAAGCAAACATCCCCTTCAGTCCTGGAGCATGCAAATGTGGTACTTTTCATCTCTCAAATTGCTTTGTAAAGACACTAGGTTCAAGTTCATAGCTTCATACTCATACATGATCAATGGTTCGCGATATATCCGCTGTTTGTTTACAGTATTTAGAATTTTTTCTTGCTAGTTTAGGACCCATCAACCAACCTTTGCACTGCTTGTGAAGTTATTTCGGTGTTCCAATTAAGAACATGATTTAGGTATTATCAGAAGTAAAAGAGGAGTAGATATGAGTTCCTTGTAGCTTGGGCCTCCTGAAAATAGCTATGTCCTAGAACAGAAAAGCTCTGCAGAGTTCAGTAGATAGTTTCCTGGACAATGTTTACATTATACTTGCTTGATCATCCTTTGCTTCCATACTGAGAAGTGCCATGCTGGTCTTCATGCTCCATACTTGATGGGCAATTTTGGAACTAGCACGGCTGAGATGCGATCAACTCAACTTGTCCGGCATCACAAGCATGCCATCCCATCTCATGCATAATTTTAGTCCATTTCCTCTCTGCAAATTTAGCTACCAAGCAGTTGAAGCATTTGCTGCTTTTAAAGAGGAAAGTGTAGCTCAGTTGAAGTAACTCAACCTGTACCTAATCTGTGAAGGAAGCAAATGCACACACTGACGATAGATAGGAGCACACCATGTTGGTTGGCACCGCCATGAATTGTACAAATTGCCACCAATCTCATAATTTGTCCTCTGCATCACACTTCAGTCTATCTATAACTGAGGCATCACACTTTCTTCCGACTGTTCAACAATTTCTTGAACTTTTCTCACAATTTGTCCATTTTTTCTTCCAGGTGACCAGAAGGGGCAAGCAGCTGCCTGCTGATGCGCTGAGAAGATCAGGCAAGAAGAGGAAATCGTCCGAAGTTCTTGATTTTTCTCCTCAGCCAAGCCAGAGAAGACTCTTCCAGGTGGCCAGGGAAGATGCCGCCGCCGCGGAGTGCTCGGTGGCGAGCTGCAGCGCGGCGAACGACGACGCCGGCGTCGGCGCCAGCAGCGGCCGGCGCGGGGGCTGCTGCTCCGTGGGCCGCGGCGACGCCCAGTCGCGCGTGGTGGCTGCGTCGCCGCGCGCCGCGTGGTCGTCGTCGGACTCGGACGGCGCGCTGAGCGACGGCGGGCCGGCGGGCGTGGACGTGCACGAGCTGGAGCTGGAGGCGTACCGGTCGACGGTGCGCGCGCTGCACGCGTCGGGGCCGCTGACGTGGGAGCAGGAGTCGCTGCTCACCAACCTGCGCCTGTCGCTCAACATCTCCAACGAGGAGCACCTCCTCCAGCTCCGCCGCCTCCTCTCCTCCTGATCCTCGTCGCCGGCTTACTCATCACTCATCGAGGTGACTCCGGTCCAGTCCAGACTCCAGACGGACGAACACCGCAGGGTGTGCTGCGAAATAATGGAGGTCGACGTGCCGTGGAGCTCTCTGTTTTCCCCTTCGGCAAGAGAATTTTGCTTGTTCGTCTTGTGTGGCCGCAGCAGCAGCAGCAGCAGCTCCAGCTCCATTGCCGACGTAGGGAGAGCTCTGCGGCGTACGTCGTCGTCTTCCTCCAGGCTCCAGTAGCATTGGGCCATTGACCGTCCTGATTTACTACAACTAGTGCTGGCCTTGCCTTTTCTATCTATGTAAATGTAAATCCATCGACTCACTGATCTGCTCCAAGATTATTACTATTTACTTCAAGGTCGTGTCTCAGTAAAATTCTCTGGATTGGATCAGCTTTCGCTCCGCGAATGAAAAGGCGGCCGGCCGGCCGACCGACTAGTAGTTTGCTCCACCTTGCCCCGCCATGCGGACACGTGTGTGTGCGTGGTCACGCGGCGCGCGCGCCACGTGCCGTGACACGCGCCGCGCGTCCCCTCGCCGAACGCGTGTCGACGTGAAAGCCGTTAAAGTACGTCGGCAGCGCCGCTCGCCTCTGCTCTGCTCCCGTGGTTCTCTTCTCGCGCAGTTGCCGCTTTTGTAGAGAGAGTGTAGTACTACCATCGACGAGCTCCGGCCCTGGTTTAGGTGACGATGTCGGTGAGCCTATTGAGGGCGTCGCTGCCGGCCTGGTGCACGGCGGCGGCCGCGGGGGGCAGCGGCCTGCGCTCTCGCCTGCGCGGCACGGCGTGCTCCGGTCGCCGCGTGGGCATCCGGTGCAGCTCCACCACGCCGCCCGGGTTCCCTCCGGGGCCGACGCCGCCGGGGTTCCCCGCGGTGCCGTCGCCTGAGGAGGTGCCGGGCACGGCCCGCCCGCCCGAGGAGATGCCGTGCACGGCGCGCCCGCCGCAGGAGATGCCGGGCATCGACACGCCGCCGGAGTTCGACGCGCCCCCGGGCGTGGACGTGCCGATGCCCGGCGCGCCGGTGCCGGGCACGCCACCCAGCCCGGAGCAGCCGGGGCCGTTCGTCCCGTCGCCGCCGAGGCCGGAGATCCCGACGCCGCCGCCGAACCCCGACGTGATCCCGACGCCGCCGCCGGAGGTGGACCCGCCGCGCGCGCCGCCCGAGGTCGTCCCGCCGCAGCCGTCCGACGTCCCGCCTCCCTTCGTGTGAGTAAGCGCGCGCGCGCAGTGCCGCCGACCCCGACAGTCACTGTAAAATAGCGTAGTACTGTAGTACTGTATGCAGCTTCCAGCTGCTTCAAATAAAGAGGATCGGCGGCCGCAGCTCCATTTTCCGGCGTAAAATTTTGTCACGGATGATGAGCATGAATTTTGTCACAATTTTCACAACGTATCCGTATAATACTTATCCGCAAAAGATGGAGCGTATTCCACGTTCCCACCACCCCTCGTTGTCGTAATGAGGTCGATCCTTTCCTTCCTCCCAGTCACGGACCGTTCCGACCTGCCGATGCGCAAAAATTATCTATCTCTGCCTCCCAACTAAACTAAACAGGTGGATTATTTGGTCATGGGTCGTTGGCCTGAGATGAGCTGGTATCATATGAGTTAGTTGTGTGATGAATCATTGTACGCCTCCATGAGCCATCTGTCCACGACATCTTCTCTCCTTGCCTACCTTCTCGTCACCTTCCTCAAGTAGCAGCAGCCGCGAGCAAGCAATGCGTATCCGTGTGGTGCGCGGGAGGGAGAGTAGAAGCTCCGTACTTCTTGTGGTGCGCGCGAGGGAGAGTAGCCAATGGCAATGCCGTGGGAGATGGTGGTGTGCATAGCGGGCAACGTGTGGGTGCTGCTCGACGGCTGGATCTCCGTCTGCTTCCTGGCCGCGGACGAGGCCGCCCGCCTCCTCCGGTCGGCTACCGATTGATCATCAGGAGTGCTCGGTGGCCAGCTGCAGCGCGGCGAACGACGACGCCGGCGTCGGCGTCGGCGTCAGCAGCGGCCGGCACGGGGGCTGCTGCTCCGTGGGGCGCCCGCCCGCCGCGTGGTCGTCGTCCGACTCGGACGGCGCGCTGAGCGACGGCGGGCCGGCGGGCGTGGGCGTCGACGTGCACGAGCTGGAGCTGGAGGCGTACCGGTCGACGGTGCGCGCGCTGCACGCGTCGGGGCCGCTGACGTGGGAGCAGGAGTCGCTGCTCACCAACCTCCGGTTGTCACTGAACATCTCCAACGAGGAGCACCTCCTCCAGCTCCGCCATCTGCTCTCCTCCTGATCCTCGTCGCCGGCCTTCGTGGCTCGCCGACGGCTTAATCATCACTCGAGGTGACTCCAGTCCAGACAGACGAACACCGCAGGGTGTGCTGCGAAATAATGGAGGTCGATGTGCCGTGGAGCTCTCTGTTTTTCCCTTCGGCAAGAGAATTTTGTTTGTTCTTGTGTCGTAGCCGATGCACAGCGCACATCAGCAGCAGCTTCAGCGTCGTAGAGAGAGCTCTGCAGCGTACGTCGTCGTCTTCCTCCAGTAGCATTGGGCCATTGGCTGTCCTGAATTACTACAACTAGTTATGGCCTTGCTTTTTCTATCTATGTAAATGTAAATCCATCTACTCACTGGTCTGCTCCAAGATTGTTATTACTTTTTTACTTCAAGATCATGTCTCTGTAAAATTCTCCGGGATCAACTTTTGTTAGAGCATCTACAATCGGACCCTCCTAAAACGTCCGGACAGCCCGCCCGGTCATTAACTGCTCACAAAAATTTGATCCAGTCGGACGCCTCAAACGGGCCTCGAACGCCCGGGCTAACCGGCAACCTTTATATCCAGCCCAAATATGGGACGCCCGGGCGCGCCCGCCACGTCGGCCTGGCCCGCGCTTGCCCGCATCGACCCCACATATATTCGTCGCCATCCGCTCGTCGGACCAAACCCTAACCACTTTACTCCACTTCCCTCCACTTTTATCCGCCACCCAAGCTCACCTCCGGCGATCTCCGTCCTTTTTCCGGCATGGAGGACAGCGGATCTGACTCCGACCAGTTTGTATTCGTCAACCTTGGTGTCGTCCCCTGCGGGTTGGAGCAGGCAATGGCAGTCCACATTGCACTCCACTGCTCCCAAGAGGAGAGTGCCAGGCCGACGGCAGGATCTATCCTGTGCGACTCCATAGCGTCGGCTTAATGGACGCTCGGGTCCTCTGGGGCTGGATCATCGCGGTCCCGGCGGCCGGAAAATCTCTCTTTTCCATCACCGGTACGGCAGACTGTGAGTCCCACCGGAAACGGGCTGCCTACCATGGGAAGGAGAGGATAAGAGCCGCCGAGGCCCGTATCGCGGAGGAAATGGCGGTGACGGAGGCGGCTGATGCAGCGGCGCGGGCGGCCGCAGAGGAGGAAGCCATCCGTGTCCGCAATTTGAAGAAACTTCACCGGAAGAACACGCGCGCCCTCGCCCGAGAGTAGAATCGGCCGATCCGTGAAATGGCCGGACTGCCACCGAAGGAGGAGAAGAAGGTCAGCGACGGCGAGGACATCTCCGACGACGAGTAGATCCGGCTCGATCCATACTGCGTCTTCGACCGGTACTTCCGTGAGAAGGACGACAAGGGCTCCGAGAAGGGCAAGGGCAGCCGTGGATGATCTCCACCATATCCAAACATGTCAAATTTTGATAGTCCGATGGCATTTAGTAGTGATGGAGTAGCCGGACGATGTGTGCAATGCATCGACATAGTAGTTGCATGGATTTGTATGAATTTAAGATATGAGATTTGAGATGTCCGGTTGTAGAATGCATTATTTAAGGCGTGACCGGTCAGTGTCCACGGACACGACCGGGCACATCCACGGACATGGGGTCGGATTTGCAAAGTCCGACTATAGATGCTCTTACCCTCTGAATGATAAGCTTGAAGTCGACCTGGCCGACTGGTGCGCCAGGCAGTGTCGAAAGTCGACTCGAACTCAATCGTCCGGCCATGCGGGCACGCGGCGCGCGGGCCACGTGCCATGACGCGCTCCGCGCGTCTCGTCGCAAAACGCGTGTCGACATGAAAGCCATTAAGTGCGTTGGCAGTGCCGCTCTGCTCCCGTGGTTCTCTTCTCGCGCAGTTGCGCAGTAGTTTTTGCTTTTGTAGACTGTGTATAGTCGACGAGCTTCGATCCTAGGTTATCTCCGGGCAGCGGACGACGATGTCGGCGAGCCTTGCGAGGGCGTCGCTATCGGCTTGGTGCACAGCGGTGGCGGCGATGGGGAGCAGCGGCATGCGCTCTCGACTGCGTGGTACGGCATGCTCCGGTCGCCGCGTGGGCGTCAGGTGAAGCTCCACCATGCCGTCGGGTTCCCTCCGGGCCCGACGCCGCCGGGGTTCCCCGCCGTGCCGTCTCCGTCCGAGGTGCCGGGCATGGCCTGCCCGCCCGAGGAGATGCCAGGCACAACGCGACGGCCGCAGGAGATGTCGGGCATCGACATGCCACCGGAGTTCAACGCGCCCCATCCTTCCCGTCGTCGCCAAGGCCGGAGATCTCGGCCGTGCCGCCGAACCCCGACGTGATCCCGCCGCCGCCGCCGTCGGAGGTGGACCCGCCACGCGCGCCACCAGAGGCCGTCCCACCGCAGCTGTCTGACATCCCGCTTCCTTTCGTGTGAGTTAGCGCGTGCAGGGTCGCCTACCCCGACAGTCACTGAGATCCCGCTGTAAAATAGTGTAGCATGTAGTTTCCAGCTTCAAATAAAGAGTATCGGTCGCGGCGCCCTGTTCCGGTGTAAATTTTGTCACGGATAAGCATGTATTTTGTCACAGATTTAACTCTGGATTGTAGTAGTGAGACTAGAGTGAACTAGTTCATCGTGATCATCTATCTATGTGGGCGAATTCTATCCGTAAACGCTTCCTATCAGTAGCCTGATAGGATTTTTTCGTCAAGACTGCTCCTCCGCGTTGATTCTCACCTAATCATATATTTCTATTCAAATCCATCAATTAACCATGGGGGGCATGGGAAAACCCTAGCCGCCGCCCTGTCCTTTCACTCCCCAGCCTCCCCGGCCTTGGCCCATGTCGATGGGCGAAGCCCGTCTCATTAGCCCGTCCTTTCACTCCCCAGCCTCCGCCGTTGGCCTTTGTCGATGGGCGGCCTTTGTCGATGGGCGAAGCCCGCCTCATTGGCCCATCCTTTCACTCCCTAGCCTTCGACCTTGGCCTATGTCGGTGGGCAAAGCCCGCCTCATTGGACGACCCCTGCTAGGAAAGCCCTTCTCGCGAGCGACGACGCAAGACAGGACGAGCGGATATGGTGGTGACCAACTCCCGCCGACCTCGGCTGGAGGTAGCGTGCGAGGGATTCGGGCCTTGCCCGGATTCGATGGTCATGGTGTCGGATGTTGTCCTTGTGAGGACGCGCGACGACCGGTATGATAGTGGGCACTTGATGTCTACTACACAACTTTATTCTTGTAGACGTTGTTGGGCCTCAAAGTACAGAGTTTTGTAGGACAACCGCAAATTTTTCTCAAGTGAATGACCTAAGGTTTATCAATCTGTAGGAGGTGTAGGAGGAAGATGGTCTCTCTCAAACAACCCTGCAATCAAATACAAGAAATATCTTGTGCCCCCAACACACCCAATAGAATGGAAGATTGTATAGGTGCAGTAGTTTGGCGAAGAGATGGTGATACAAGTGTAGTATGGATAGTAAAAATATGTTTTTGTAATCTGAATAAATAAAAACAGCAAGGTAGCAAGTAGTAAACAACGAGCAAAATGATATATCAATGCTTGGAAACAAGTCCTAGGGTTCATACTTTCACTAGTGCAATCCTCAACAGTGCTAACATAATTGAATCATATAACCATTCCTCAACGTGCAACAAAGAATCACTCCAAAGTTCCTATCTAGCGGAGAACATAAGATGGAATAGTTGTAGGTAGCAAAACCACCTCAAAGTTATCCTTTCCGATCAATCTATTGAGCCATCTCTATAAGTGTCACAAACAACCCTAAAGTTCATACTAGAATAACACCTATGATACGCATCAATCAACCCTAATGTCACCTAGATACTCTAATGTCACCACAAGTATCCGTGGGTTAATTATTCGACATGCATCAAACAATTTCAGATTCATCATATTCAATCCAACACAAAGAACTTCAAAGATACCCCAAGATTTCTATCAGAGAAAGTAGAACAATAACGTGTATCAACCCATCTGCATAGATTAGCCCAATGTCACCGCGGGAATCCACAAGTTGATTACCAAATTATATATCAAGTGAATCAATAGAACACCCCATTATCACCACGGGTATCCACATGTAAGACATATATCAAGTGCTCTTAAATCCAAAGTATTCAATCCAACATAACGAGATCTCAAAGGGAAAGACTCAATTCATCACATCAAGATAGAGAGGGAAGAACATCATATGATCCAACTATATTAACAAAGCTCGTGGTACATCAAGATCGTGCCATCTCAAGAACACGAGAGAGAGAGAGAGAGAGAGAGAGAGAGAGAGAGAGAGAGATCATAGCTACTACCGCAGATAAGTGTCGCATTCACTCTCGCTTGTTTTGGGCCTTCTGTTGGCCCTCTCGCAATTAGTGGAAGCAGCACGGTAGTAGCGCTTGTTGTGGTACTTTTGCTTTCTACTACCGCTGTAACTACCGCTTATTTCGGGGCTTCTGTTACCCATGTCCACATTTACGGTAGTAGAGTGGTAGTAGGGCGGTAGTACCAGTTGTTGCGGTACTTCCGTTCTACCCACCCTCTACCACCGTTGTTCCACTGCGCCCTGATACACTCAACGGTTGTACCACTGGTGAGGATGGTAGTACCGCTCCGGCAGCACTACCGCGCCTGTACAGTAGTTCTCAGAGGCACCAATTGGAATTATCGCCCTAAGCGGTAGTACCGCTTGTGTGCGATTTGTGGGCAGAATACGGTTGGATCTGTACCCTATATATAAAGGGAAATTTTTGTTTTTGCCACTCTAGCTTTTATAAATTTTCCTTATGCCAGTCTAGATTTTGACATTTTACTTTTGCCACTCTTAGCTTTTGACAATTATCACAATTTCCATTCCGTGGCATAAACAAAAAGAGTGGAAATTGTGATACATTATTAAAGCTAAGAGTGGAAAAAGTGAAATAAAATTGTTTTTCTTTTGCCACGGAATGGCAATTGTGATAATTGTCAAAAGCTAAGAGTGGCAAAAGTGAAATGTCAAAATCTGGAGTGGCATAAGGAAAATTGGCAAAAGCTAGAGTGGCAAAAACAAAATTTTCCCGTATATAAAGGAGGTCTTCTTCCCCAAGAAGACTCACCTCTTATCCCCCAAGCTCCTTTTTTGCCGAAAGCTCATGTTCGCCCGATCTCTCTCCCTAGCCATCAAAACTTGTTGATCTTCTAGGGTTTAGAGGAGAAGGACTCGATCTACACTTCCACCAAGAGATATTCAATTCCCCCACCAATCCCTTACAGATCTTATTACTCTTGGGTGTTTGGGCACCCTAGACGGAAGAGGTCACCTTGAAGCCACATTCCATTGTGGTGAAGCTTCGGGGTGGTGTTGGGAGCCTCCAATTAAGTTACAGAGATTGCCCCAACCTTGTTTGTAAAGGTTGGGTTGCCGCCTTCAAGGGCACCATTAGTGGATTCACGACATCTTGCATTGTGAGAGGGAGTGAGGAGAATACGGTGGCCCTAGTGGCTTCTTGGGGAGCATGCCTCCACACCGCTCTAACGGAGACGTACCTCCCCCTAAAGGGAGGGAACTTCGGTAATACACCCTCATCTCCATCGACTCCACTTGTGCTTATTTGTATCCTTTACTTTGTGCAAGCTATAGTGTATTTGTTTCTTGTGCTTGCTTGCATTGTTGTTGTTGAGCTCATCATATAGGTTGCCCACCTAGTTTCATATCTAGACAACCTATTTTGTAGTTAACCCTAATTTGTTAAAAGTATATAAAAATTGTTAGTCGCCTATTCACCCCCCTCTAGTCGACCATATCGATCCTTTCACATAGTCACAATAAAGAAGGAGATGCTCATAAGATAACTTATCACAGAACACAGAGTTAATAGAATGATAGTCAAGATTACATGATCATGATAACTTTTGAGCAGCGCACATAAGATAAACTCTCGAATGTAATGAGATGAAAGAGAGTGGACCAGTGGTGCTCGATGGTGACAGTTGATTTGGTAGACCAGTTCACTTTTCTGCAAAAAGAGCTATGTCTGGTTGGAGGGACTTGTGATTGAACACATGAGCAAATCAATCTCCGTCATATTCTCCTTCAACACGAAGCTGATCAGACTTCGGTTGATTTCACTCCTGGTAGATACTTGTCAGTGATCTCCAAACATTCGACAAACTTTGTCTTCAGTGACCACAATTACTCTCGGTCACTTTCGCAAACTACACCGACTCTTGATTGCCGAAGACTTTGCCTCAGAGACAAAAATTACTCTTCATCACTCAAGACGACACCTATTTGTCTAGAGAGTGTGCATCTCTCAAGAGTAATAGGTACAAGAACTCTAACTCAGATCTACTGTGATGCACAACCACCGTCTAAGTTTTGGCTCTTGATTTTTCTCTCGGTGGATCTTAAACTCAAATCACTTGGATAGGGGTGCTCAATCAATCTTATTAGAATCTCAAGCGGAGCAGCCAACGGACAATGTTGGTGCAGGGTGGCTATTTTTAGCCGCAGCCTTCCCCGAGGGAAATGACCAAATTGGACACACAACTCAGCCAATGGACAAACGACACGTTTCTAATGGTCAGAATTTGAGCACAACGGTAACATTACTTGCGAGGCAAGTAATGCTAACTCCTCGATCCAGAAGATATCTCATGCAGTACTGAAGAACATCATCTTCCACTGACAGGTAATCATTCAGAGCATAAACATATTTCTCTCAGTCTTTCATAGGTTTGAGCTAAGCATCACAACGGACCTAAGCCTTGAGAAACTATACTCCTATTAACAGTACAGAGGTCCTATGACTCAAAATGAGAGAGAAAAAAGAAGAACATAATGAATACCACGTGTCCATTTGGTCTTCAAGCATCTCGACTTTAGCCATTCTTCTTCGGACGTACCGAACCAAGTGCTTTGCGTCAACAATAATTTTAAGAGGGTTAATTCCTTCACGACAATCTTCCCGTGTCCATTTCCTCTTGAAATGTAGCTCTTCCTTCTCTGCTACGCAGATAATCTTCGGTGAAGTTCTTTGAACTTTACTCCAAACACATCATTCTTCTTGGGCTTGCATGGAATTTTTCTCTCCGTGTACACTAGCAAACAAATCAGTCCATGTTCGTTTTTGACAACAATCTCCAAAACACAAGGGGGCAATAATTGCACAAACAAATACCTCTCACGATAAAAATGACCATTGCCACCCGACACCTCCGGGTACCTGTACGAAAGGGGTTCAGGTACTCGGACCAACCAAAGAAAGCCTGGCCTACCCCAGGCACCCGGACAGATCAGTCATTGGGAACACGGGGGCCAGGACACCATCCACCCGACCGTTTAGGGAGTTGGCGCATACTCCAGGCACCCGGGGGTACAAGGACCCCGGACGCCCGGTGTCGTGGTTTTGTCACGACAGATGTCCTCGTGAAAGGACTTAGGTGTGAGGCCATCGTCGCTAGGTGGCGACTCAAAGGGATTAAACGGGAACGGGAGGCGAGTTTACCCAGGTTCGGCCCCTCCGATGGAGGTAATAGCCTACGTCCTACTTTGTGTGTATTGATGGATAGATCTCGATTACAAGGGTGCGGAATCGCTAACCTAGCTCTCGAGGGATTATGACTTAAGTCTTTCGGCCCTAGGGGCTTGCCTTTATATACAGGTCAAGACCCTAGGGTTTACAACAGAGTCCGAGTCATACCATGACTCGTAACCTATCATGTCTTTAACACGCCTTGCCCCTTAAGCAAGGAATCTTCTGGCGTCTTCTACCCTGTGGGCCTTGAGTCGCCGTCTCCACGCGCTTGGGCCGCCCGGCGGTTTACTTAGTAGCCGCCTTATTTGTTTTATCTTTACAACACGGCCCATCTTGGACATATCTCCAAAGCCACCATTATACTGACCCGGCCCAGTAGGGCGGGTCATACCGTGGGGTTATATCCCCGACATTAGGCCCCAGATTGATTTGAATTCATTCATGTCAATTCTTCTTATCCTCCCTTGACGGCTTTCCATCTGCTTGCGTCTGTTCTTCATGACCCTTGAGGCGCCGGCTTGCAATCCTTCCAGACTTGTCATTTCTCCAGTGCCAGTCCGCTGATGACGTCATCCTACTGACCGTTGTTCTCCAAAGTCATCATAATGTATCTTTGAAAACTGCGCCAAATCCAGGCCAATGCGAAAATCGAGGCGTCTCCCTAGCCACAAATTCATTGCAACCGTTTTGTTTTGCCCGGTGTCGTTCCGTTTTCCCTCCTTATAAATAAGTCCACTGAACTCCCGCAGTAACCTTTCCGTCATCTTCTTCCTCTCGCTTCTTCTTCGGCCGAAAACCATCGGAGCTCCAGAGGTGTCGCCAGGGCCCCCAGCTTCGTCGTCGACGCCATCAAGACTTCTCGCAGTCGTCAGGGCAAGCGCAATCACCTCCACCTTCGTCCCGACGCAATCTGATATGAATCCCCTCCATTTTAGGGTTCGTTACTTCCGGCATATATGCCATGTTCGTCGTGTTCGTCCGAGACGTAGGTCGTAGATCCCTGCACTCATTATTTCTCAGTGCTTCGTAGCTTTAGTACAATCTCCGCCTTATTTTCCTCGTAAGAAGATCTAGAATGAACCATCAAGGCTGCCCCTTGAATGCCGTAGTTTCGGTCTCCCTGTCAGTTAGACACATATTTCATTATTTTTTCCTTATTTGATTGGATTCATCTGAAAAGAAGCTTTCGTAGAAACCTGTTTGTGAATCAATATACTTGCTAAGTGTTGTAGAGATATGTTTTCGACCTCCTTTGATTTTCCCGGCTTAAAATAGCCAATTAGTTTAGGCGACTTGCAATTTGCACCGGCTCATCTTTCTCGTTGCTCTTATAGTTACTCTATAACTCGTCATGGCTCCAAAGAATTCCAAAGTCTGTAAATGGGCCAATACCAAAGAATCCAAACTCACCTTGGACAACCTCGTGGATCAAGGTTTCTTGCCAGCTCGAAAGGTCATAGAATGGCGGGCTCCCAAAGAAGAGTCGTACCCACAACCGCGGCAAGGAGAAGTTGTTGTTTTTAATGATCATCTGCGTAGAGGTTTCCGTTCCCCCGGCTCAAAATTCTTCAGGGACCTTCTGCACTTTTTCAAACTCAGGCCTCAAGACATTGGTCCAAATTCTATGACCAACATTTGTCAATTCCAGGTGCTATGTGAGGTATATCTCCAGGTTGAGCCGTCCGTGCCCCTTTTTAGGGAATTCTTTTATCTCAACCGCCAAACTGAAGTGAAGAATGGCGCTGCCTATGAACTTGGCGGGGTTTCCATTCAGAAGAGGAAAAACAGTGCCTTTCCTGAATCCAAACTGGCAAGTCACCCCAAAGGATGGAACAAGACCTAGTTTTACTGCAAGAATACTGCACCTGAGGGAGAACACCCCGTGCCGGGTTTTAGATTGGAAAAACTTAGCAGCAAAGCGGAGTTTCCGGGTTGGCCAACAGATGAAGAGAGGGCTCCATTGGCGCCTCTTCATTCAAAATTGAGAGCTCTGATTGCACATGGCTTAACTGGTATTGACCTGATCCGTTGCTGGCTAAAGTGGCGGATCCAGCCTATCAGTGTAAGAGGCGGCTTGATGTGTGAGTACTCAGGCGCCTCATCTGACCCTCAGCGTTTCTCACGCGAGAACCTGACTGATGACACTCTTAACAAGGAAACAAAGAGATTATTTTTCCGATACGAAGGAGCAGTGCAGTGTTACTGGCTTGGGTCCATTTTATCTGCGCAACCCGCCACCTCCGGTACTGATTATTTTTTCTGTCTTTATTAATTTACTGTGACCCACCGTTCCTTACTACAAGCTTTTTGCAGAACTCTATCTTCTGGAAAGTTACACCTCGAGCCCTTGTTCCTTCATCGGGTAGAAAAGATAACCCGACCCCCATGTCATCTTCTGGAGAGGAATCCGAGGTAGAACTTGATTCTCTTGGCCGTCTGTTTATTGAGCTTGCTGACGCGCCTTCTTATCAGGATGACTCGGAATCTAGCCAAGCCGGCGAAATTGAGGTAACTCCTACATCCTCCAGCTTAGAAAAGTTTGCTCCCAGAAAACCAAGACGAGTCGTCCGGAAGGTTAAATTGACACACCCAGACGCTCACTTGGCTCCCGATTTTCTTTTGAAGAAAACACAATTTGCTGGCTCATCAAAACGAAAGACCCGGAGTGGTTCGGGCGACTTAGACCATGATTTGTCTGATGCACCACCGGCTCGCAAACCACGCTTCGATGTGCCTCATAGTCCAACCAATTCTCATCCTAGAGCCGGTTTGTTCAAGCAACCTCTTAGTCCTTCGAATTCGCTTTATCAGGCCTCTCCTTCATCTTCGGGCGACTCGACTGCAACACAACTTCCCTCTTTGAACGTCAACCGTGGGTAAGCCCCTGAACTTGCACTTGTTGACTTATGTTATTTTTAAACCTTGAGCTATATTTCTTAGCATAATGTTTGATATCTGCAATTTGTAGGGCCAAGGCTACCTCGTCAGCGAGGGCTGGCGGGTCATCTTCTGGCACTGTTCACCAAAACATGTCAACCCCCCTGCTGGTAAAAACAACAACAGGAGCTGACCCCGTTGGGGAGAAAGATACAGGCGTGAGCCCTGAGGCGGCAATCGATGTTGAGACGCCTAGGCCAGATGAGCCGGTTTTCATGGATACACCATCTGAAACCCAGGACGCATCAGATGAGCCATCTGCCCGACCGCCAAGCCCGGTTCGTTCTTCCAGCCCGGCGAATCATTTGGATGACCCCAAGGCGCTAGCAGAAGCAAACCTTCTAGATGTTATTATTGTGAAGGAGGGCTTTCAAGTTCCCACTATTTCCACTTCCTTGGCTAAGATTATGGCTAAGGGTGATCCGGTTAACTTGGACAAGGGAAAAGCCAAACTAGAGATTCTAGAGTTATCCGCACTTGGTATTGAAGATTTACACCAGCAATACTTGACCCGACTAGAGATTGAGATAAGCATGATAAATGCTATGAAGGCGAAGTATGAGGTAAACTTCTTGTTTTACCATTATCTATACTGTCATTAGCCTCCGAGGACCAGTATATTGAAATTAGCTGGTTCGTTAAATAATAGTTGATCTGTAGCTGTAGCCCCCAAGAGCCGGCTCATTTCCTTGAAATGAATTGGGTCTTGTTAATAGTGTTGAAGAATTCAACCTGTAGCCCCCAAGGGCCGGCTCATTTCCTTGAAATGAATCGGGTCTTGTTAATACTGTTGAAGAATTCGACCTCTAGCCCCCAAGGGCCGGCTCATCTTCTTGAGATGAGTCGGGTCTTTTCTTAATACTGTTTGAAAATTCGACCTGTAGCCCCCAAGGGCCGGCTCATCTTCTTGAGATGAGTCGGGTCTTCTTCATATCGTAGTTTTGAAAAAAAAACTGATATGCATTAGCCCCCAAGTGCCAAGGATATTGCTTGCAGTCTGCTTGGGACTTGACAGGAAGAGTAATTCGTCATAAGGCGGTTTAAAGCTATTTTAAGAATACTTGCTGATACTATTTGTACATCTGCCAGGGATATGTTGAGGACGCTGAGTCAGTTGCTGTGAAACTGCAGAAACGGCTCAAAGAAGAAAGAAAATTAAAAACTGATGCTGAACTCATGGCGGCTCATTTTGAGGATTCTGCACGTCAGGCAAATGAACGTCTGGAGCAAGCCGTAAAGCTGTTTGAAGCAGAAAAGGCCACTCTTGTAAGACATGCAGAAAAAGCAGAAAAGAAACTTGATCCTTTGAAGGAAAAATATGCCACTCTTGTAAAACAGATCAATGAAATGTTGACGACAATCTTTGGTATGTATTCTGCTTCTGTTTTGTAGTGTACCGGCTTGTGATTGAACGGCGGCTCACTATCTCTCTCTTTATTTGCAGGGCGGAAAGATCATAATCTTGTAGAGCTTCCTATTGTGAAACTGAAATCCTTTTTCACATATGTTGAGCAACTATTCACTGGATCTGTGTACTCTATCACGGCGGTGAAGAATCTAAAGCATCCGCCAAGAGCATCAAGGACATGTTGAAACAGCTTTCTACCGTGCCCCAATGGGTGACCGAGACTCGGAGATCAGCAGCTCGAGGAAGGGCAAACATGGCGCTGGCTCGAGCAAAGGCATATTTGCCCGAATTGGATGTGGAGCCGTTGAAGGGCGGCTTCCCCGAGTTCAAACTTGATGGCTCCTCATTCACTCATTCAGACTATGCGAAGTGCATCACAGAGATGCGTCGAAGAAATTGACCTCGTGAAATATCATGCTGCATATACTAATGATAATGAGCGTATTAACCCACCCAAGGAGGATCCGGCAGAGTTGGTTCCCCCCCGACGTAAGATATCTTTTGCCCCTGATGTTGACGCATCATCTCTTATTGAGGGAACATCAAATTTTGAACCATTGAATTCAATTCGATGGCAATAGAAGGGCCAGCAGGTTGACAAGGATGATGAACCAGCGGATGCAAATCCGGAGGCGGCTGATGAGGAAAAAGCATGAAGACATCCATGAAGATGAATGAGTCGCCATACTAAGTTAGCCCCCGAGTAATTAGAAAAACTTGAGTATTTTGGAGCTCCATTTTGGGCCTGTAATAGTGGTAGTCTAAAAACTTCCTTGAATCCTTTGGTGATGCCATGGTGCATGTGTGCACCTTTGTTGGTGCAGCACTTCAATCTTTTGAGCTCGTTGCTTTGATATGATTGTGCCACTCTTTTCACTTTCCCTTGTATGTCTCTGTTGTTATGCTCAATGAGTTTACTGATTGAGACAAAAAAACAGGTCAAGAAATAATTCGGCAAAAGAACTTGGTTTTCAAGACTCAAGCCTGTTGAATTTTTCTTCAATAATATTGAAGATATAGGACTTGAACCCGGCCATAATATGACCGTAGTTGTTAACCCGGTTACTCAGGTATGAGCCGGAGCAAGGACAATATCGTGCCTGAAATTTTACATTGTGATAAAAAATCATATAAATTTTATTAGCAAGTTGGCTCAATGACACTCGACAAAAAAGAGACTGGCTTTCGAGGCTCAAGTCTTGCTTCAATTCTAAGTATAATAAGGCCGTAGGTGAGCGATGTTCCAGGGCCGGGTTGTTTCCTCCTCAGAAGTGTATGATCCTTCCCGTAAGTCCACCAGATAATATGACCCGTTGTTAAGGTTTCTGCTGATGACGAAAGGACCTTCCCAACGTGGAGAAAGTTTATGCATTCCTGTCTGATCTTGAATCAGACGTAGCACTAAGTCGCCCTCTTGAAAAGTACGGCTTCGGACTCTACGGCTGTGATAGCGGCGGAGGTCTTGCTGATAAATAGCAGATCTGGAAGCTGCTAAATCATGCTCTTCTTCCAAGGCATCCAGGGAGTCTTGATGTGCTAGCTCATTATCCGCCTCAACATAAGCAGCAAACCGAGGCGAGTCATGGCGAATATCACTTGGTAGAATTGCCTCGGTTCCGTACACCAAGAAGAAAGGCGTGTATCCAGGTGGATCTATTTGGAGTTGTGCGAATACTCCAAAGTAATGCGGGGAGCTCTTCAACCCAACAGCACAGAGTATGCTCAAGTGGTACCATAAGCCGGGGTTTGATCCCTCTGAGGATCTCCTGATTGGCTCGTTCGGCTTGTCCATTGGACTATGGATGGGCAACTGCTGCCAGGTCAAAGCCGGATGTGTTCTCATTGGCAAAACTGTTCCATGGCTCCCTTGGATAAATTGGTACCATCATTAGTGGTAATGCTATGGGGATAGCCAAAACGAAAAATTAACTTTTTCAAGAACTTGACCGCAGTCTCTGCATCACAGCTACTAATTGGCTCTGCTTCAACCCACTTGGTGAACTTATCAACCGCCACCAAGAGGTGGGTCTTCTTGTCAGAAGACGGCTTGAATGGGCCAACCATGTCGAGCCCCCAAACTGCAAATGGCCAAGTAATTGGGATCATACGCAATTCCTGAGCCAGGACATGAGCCTAATGACCAAACTTTTGACATCCATCGCACTTGCGCACAATCTCTTATGCGTCTGCGTGAGCCGTCAGCCAGTAGAAACCATGTCGAAAAGCTTTTGCCACCAAGGACCATGAGCTGGCATGATGCCCACAATCACCAGCATGAATTTCATTAAGAATTTCCTGACCTTCCTCAGGGGAAACACAACGTTGAAACACACCAGTGCTGCTTCGTCGGTGTAACTCACCATTAACGATAGTCATTGATTTGGACCGTCGAATTATCTGTCGAGCCATGGTTTCCTCAGCTGGGAGCTCGCCTCGAGTCAGATAATCTAGATATGGAATAGTCCAGTCCGGAGTAGCGTGGAGAGCCGCCACCAACTGTGCCTCTGGGTCAGGGATAGCTATATCCTGATCAGACGGCAGTTTGACAGACGGATTATGAAGGACGTCTAAGAACACATTGGGGGGAACCGTCTTCCTTTGTGAGCCGAGTCATGACAGGGCATCAACCGCCTCATTGAGCCGGCGATCTATATGATCGACCTGATAGCCTTGAAAATGGCCCGCCACATCAGAAACTGCCCGCCGGTAAGCCGCCATCAGGGGTCCTTAGAATCCCAAGTCCCTGATACTTGTTGAGCCACCAAGTCTGAGTCGCCCAAACACCTGACCCGACTCAGATTCATCTCTTTAGCTATTCTAAGTCCGTGCAGGAGGGCCTCATATTCGGCTGCATTGTTAGTACAAGGAAACATGAGCCATAAAACATAGCAAAATTTATCACCTCGTGGAGAAGACAAAATGACTCTAGCCCCCGAGCCCTCCAACTGTCTAGATCCATCAAAGTGTATAGTCCAGTAAGTGTTGTCTAGCCTATCCTCTGGAATCTGCAACTCTGTCCAGTCGTTGATGAAATCTACAAGTGCCTGGGACTTGATGGCGGTTCGAGGCACATACTTTAGATGGTGATCACCAAGTTCAATCGCCCACTTAGCAATCCGTCCAGTGGCCTCCCGGTTTTGTATGATATCACCAAGGGGTGCCGAACTGACCACCGTGATTGGATGCTCCTAGAAATAGTGTTTCAGCTTCCGGCTTGCCATAAAAATTCCGAAGACTAGCTTTTGCCAATGCGGGTACCGCTGCTTGAACAAGGTTAAAACTTCACTAACGAAGTAAACTGGGTGCTGAACCGGATATTCCTTCCCTTCCTCTTTCCACTCGACGACAACTGCTACACTCACCACTTTGGAATTAGCGGCAATGTACAGGAGCATCGGCTCTTTCTCAGCAGGGGCGGCTAAGACGGGCGGATTAACAAGCTGCTTCTTGAGTGCTTCAAAGGCCTCATTAGCGGCGCCAGTCCACTTAAAGTCGCCTGTTTTCTTCAATACCTGATAAAAAGGGATAGCTTCTTCCCCCAGGCGGCTTATGAAACGACTTAAGGCAGCGATGCGACCCGCCAGGCGCTGAACCTGGTTTGTATTTGCCGGCTCAGCCAGCGAAGTTACTGCCTTGATCTTGTCCGGGTTAGCTTCAATGCCTCGCTCAAAAACTAGGAAACCCAAAAGTTTGCCTGCGGGAACACCAAAAACACACTTTGCTAGGTTGAGTTTCATTTGGTACACTCGAAGATTACCAAACGTTTCCTTGATGTCTTCCAAGAGCGTCTCTCTCTTCTGAGACTTTACCACGATGTCATCAACATAGGCGTGAACATTACGCCCAATCTATGGCCAAAGTCAATTCTGGACGCAGCGCTGATAAGTCGCCCCTGCGCTCTTAAGGACAAAGGGCATAGAGACATAGCAGAAAGCACCAAAGGGAGTGATGAAAGCCATCTTTTCTTGATCCTCAACAACCATCTTGATCTGGTGATAGCCGGAATATGCGTCCAGAAAGCACAAACGCTCATGACCCGCCGTAGAATCAATGATCTGATCGATACGTGGGAGAGCAAAAGGATCCTTCAGACAGGCTTTGTTGAGATCCGTGTAGTCGACACACATGCGCCAAGTGTTGTTCTTCTTCAGAACAAGCATCGGGTTAGCCAACCACTCGGGGTGAAAAACTTCAATGATAAACCCGGCAGCTAGGAGCCGGGCTACCTCTTCTCCAATAGCCTTGCGTCTCTCCTCGTTAAAACGACGAAGATATTGGCGTACTGGCTTCATCTTTGGGTCTATGTTAAGGTGGTGCTCAGCGAGTTTTCTCGGGACTCCAGGCATGTTAGAAGGTTTCCATGCAAAGATGTCCCGATTCTCACGGATAAACTCGATGAGCGTGCTTTCCTATTTGGGATCCAAGCCGGTCCCTATAGTGAACTGCTTGGACGAGTCGCTGACGTGGCTTGAGACCGTGTCGGTATTTCCCCAAAGAGGAAGGGATGATGCAGCACAGCGACGGTAAGTATTTCCCTCAGTTATGAAACCAAGATTATCGAACCAGTAGGAGGATCACCATCACCCAATAAGCAACACCTGCACACAAACAACAAATACTTGCAACCAAACACGAAAGAGAGGTTGTCAATCTCTCTACGGTAATAAGATAGATTAGGTAGTGATAGATAGGAGTGATAGATCTCTCAAGAACACAAATAAAAAGAGTAAATATGCAGCATTATATTTTTGGGTTGTTGGTTTTGTAGATCTGAAAACAAAGAGTGCAAAAACGTAGATCGGAAAGCAATATGATGGAAAAGTAGACCCGGGGGCCGTAGGGTCCACTAGTGGCTTCTCTCATGAGTATAGCGCACAGTGGGTGAACAAATTACTGTTGGGCAATTGATAGAAAATCGAATAGTCATGACGATATCCAAGGCGATGATCATTATATAGGCATCACGTCCAAGATAGATAGACTGACTCCTGCCTGCATCTACCTCTATTACTCCACACATCGACCTCTATCCAGCATGCATCTAGTGTATTAAGTTCATGGAAAAACGGAGTAATGCAATAAGAACGGTGACATGATGTAGACAAGACCTATTCATATAGGAATAGACCCCATCTTTTTATCCTTAATAGCAATGATACATGCGTGTCTTGTTGCCCCTTCTGTCACTGGGAAAGAACATCGCAAGATTGAACCCATCACAAAGCACCTCTTCCCATGGCAAGAAAAATCGATCTAGTCGGCCTAACTAAACCAAAGATTCGAAGAAGAAATACGATGCTATAAGCAATCATGCATATAAGAGATCAAAGAAGACTCAAATAATATTCATGGATAGAAACTGATCATGAACTCAAAATTCATCGGATCCCAACAAACACACCGCAAAAGTTTACATCAAATAGATCTCCAAGAGAACATTGTATTGAGAATCATAAGAGAGAGAGAAGAAGCCATCTAGCTACTGCCTACGGACCCGTAGGTCTATGGTGGACTACTCACGCATCATCGGAGAGGCATCTATGAGGAAGATGAACCCCTCCGTGATGGTGTTTAGATTGGATCTCACGGTTCTGGAACTTGCGGTGGCTGGAATTGTGTTTCATCGACTCCCCTAGGGTTTTTTGAATATTTGGGAATTTATAGGTATCAGAGGCAGTGTGGAGGGGGGCCGAGGAGGGCACAACCCATCAGGGCGTGCTGGGGCCCCCCTGGCGCGCCCTGGTGGGTTGTGCTCTCCACAACCCACCTCTCTAGCAGTTGTTTGGCCCACTGGGTGTCTTCTGGTCCAGAAAAAATCTCCACAAAGTTTCGTCGTGATTGGACTCCGTTTGGTATTGATTTTCTGCGAAGTAAAAAACAAGCAAAAACAGCAACTAGCACTTTGGCACTATGTCAATAGGTTAGTCCCAAAAAATGATATAAAGTTGTTATAAAATGATTGTAAAACATCCAAGAATGATAATATAACAGCATGGAACAAGCAAAAATTATAGATACGTTGGAGACGTATCAGCATCCCCAAGCTTAATTCCTACTCGTCCTCGAGTAGGTAAATGATAAAAACTGAATTTTAATGTGGAATGCTGCCTAACATGTTCATCACATTCTTTTCTTTTGTATAGCATGGACATTTGGACTTATAATGATTCAAAGCAATAGTCTAGTTTTAAGATAATGACTTCAATACTCAAGCATGTCAACAAGCAACCATGTCTTTCAAAATATCAACACTAAAGAAAGTTATCCCTAGCTCATCATGCTCAATCATTGATCCATTCATGAAACACACTCAAATATTAGCTATGCCCAATGCTCAAGTACGATCATAGTGCCCCCTAGTTGGTGCTTATAAAAGAAGATGGAGACTCAAAGCAAAAATAAAAATTGCATAAAGTAAATAGATAGGCCCTTCGCAGAGGGAAGTAGGGATTTGTAGAGGTGCCAGAGCTCAAGGTTTAAATTGAGAGAGAAAAAATATTTTGGGTGGCATGCTTTTCCTGTCAACGAAAATGACAAAGTAGCTCACAATACTTTCCATGCTAGATATATCATAGGCGGTTCCCAAACAGAAAATAAAGTTTATTCCTTTTTCCACCAAACTTTCACTTTCCATGGCGGGCCGTATCCACGGTTGCCTTCCATACCAACACTTTCCAAGGAATTTATTATTTGACAACATAAAGTAAATATTTTTTATTTTTCATTTCGGGAATGGGCATCCCTATTACCGCCGCACTCTCGTGCAATGACAAGTGAATAAACACTCATCTTGAGAATAACACATCTAGCATGGAAAAATATTGGGCACTCCCCACCATTTCATGAGCGGTACGGGCACACAAAAGAGAAAATTTATTTTGAAAATTTAGAGATGGCACATGCAAATTTGCTTACGGCATGGAAATACCGCATATAGGTAGGTATGGTGGACTCATAAGGCAAAACTTGGTTCAAGGATTTTGGATGCACAAGTAGTATTTCTACTTAGTACAAATGGAGGCTAGCAAATAGATTGGGAAGCAACCAAACCAAGAAATGAAAATTCACATAAGCGAGCATTGAGCATAACTAACACCGAATAATGCACCACAAGTAGGATGTAACTTCATTGCATAACTATTGACTTTCGTGCATGCATAGGGAATCACAAACCTTAACACCAATATTCCGACTAAGCATAATTACTCACTAACATGACTCACATATTACTATCATCATGTTTCAAAACTATTACAAGGAATCAAGTTTAATTTGTCCAATGATCTTCATGAAAGTTTTTATTATATCCTCCTTGGATATCTATCACTTTGGGACTAGTTTCATATATTGCCATTGCTTTTTGGCAAGCTCAAACAAATTTAAGTGAAGCACATGATCATAAAGATTTCATCTCTCAAAAAGGTATAAGTGAAGCATGAGAGGATTTCTTCAAAATTTACTAACTATCAAATTGATCTAAGTGAAGCATGAGAGTATTTCTACAAAAATTCCAAGCACACCGTGCTCAAAAAGATATAAGTGAAGCACTAGAGCAATTCTATAGCACAAAATGTTTAAGTGAAGCACATAGAGCAATTCTAACAAATTATAGCATGATTTTGGCTTTCTCAAATAGGTGTGCCCAGCAAGGAAACAAAGGAAAAACTAACAAACAAAGCAAGCAAAGATACAATACGCTCCAAGCAAAACTCATGATATGTGACGAATAAAAATATAGCTCCAAGTAAAATACCGATGGTCGTTAGAAGAAAGAGGGGATGCCACTCGGGGGCATCCCCAAGCTTAGTTGCTTGTTTCTCTTTGGATTTATCTTGGTGGTGCGGTAGCATCCCCAAGCTTAGGCTTTTATCACTCCTTATTCCTTCATCCATCGTGATCTCACCCAAAACTTGAAAACTTCAATCACACAAAACTCAACAAAATCTTCGTGAGATCCATTAGTATAATAAAGCAAATCACTACTTTAGGTACTGTTGCAAACCCATTCATATTTTATTATTGCATTATACCTACTGTATTTTAACTTTACTATGGCTCATACCCTTCAATATAACCCATAGATTCATCAAAACAAGCACACAATGCAACGAAAACAGAATATGTCTTAAACATAACAGTCTGTAGTAATCTGTACTCTAACCATATTTCTGTAATTCTAAAAATTCTGAACAATTAAGAAAACGTAAGGAATTTGTATATC
Source organism: Elymus sibiricus (assembly GCA_039707655.1). Classification (NCBI taxonomy): domain Eukaryota; kingdom Viridiplantae; phylum Streptophyta; class Magnoliopsida; order Poales; family Poaceae; genus Elymus; species Elymus sibiricus. Next base: position 444,512,122 of record CM077671.1, read on the forward strand.
AACACTGTTTTAAAATTTCAGCTCAAGATCACGTTCTAGAAAAAAAATTAAAATTCATATACTGGACGCAAAGTTTCTGTTTCAGATTCAGCATCACTTCTACTCATCCTATGAATCATCCTAAAGGCTTTACTTGGCACAAACACTAAATAAACCATAAAAACACAATCATAACAGAGGCATAATTGTGTCAACACTAAAAAACAGAAAAGAAAAAGCAAAAATTTACTTATTCATTGGGTTGCCTCCCAACAAGCGCTATCGTTTTACGCCCCTAGCTAGGCATAATGGATAGATTCAAGTATTGTCATCTTTGGTTTTCAACTCTTCAATCACACAACTAGATTTATTCAAGGATTTAGCATGCATGTTCTTAATAATAACACTCCTAGGAAGAAAACCAAAAAATTCATTCTTGTAAATAGGATCTCTTATGATTTCAACAAAGTCGGGATGAATACTAATCATTTTAAGATCCCCCTTGTGACTACTAGGCGTAGCAACTTTGTTCTTAGTGACTTGCGTAGTCTTGCCAATCTTTACGGGAGTTTTTTCAATAGTTTTGATAGAAGAAAAAGTTGAACCCAAATTACTAAAAATCTCTTCTATCTTATCAATCCGGTAAGGGCTCTCTTCTACCCTTTCGTTAACTACAGTTTCTTTTTCCTTACGCAATTTAAGAGCGTTCCCACCTTAGATCCAATTTTATTAGCAAGATTATGCATCTTTTTATCTAGATCATCAAGATGTCCTTTAGTAATCATCTTCTTTTCAATAGCATCTAATCTCTCCATAACATGTTCGAGAGTTAAAGTTGTTTCATTGATCATGATAGGTGGTGATCCCACTAAACTTTCCAAAGCATTAAAAGCATCCAAAGATGGACACATCAAGAAATTCCCACCGGTAATCATATCAAGGACGAATCTATACCAAGTGGTGATGCCCACATAAAAACTGCGAAGAAGAACAATGGTAGATTGCTTATGGATAGATCTATTATGATCACTGCAAATCCTATACCAAGCATCTTTTAGGGTTTCCCCTCCCCTTTGTTTAAAATTAAGAACCTCATTATCGAGAGTGCATGCAACAAAGGTAGAACTAGCCATAATGACTAGGCAAGAGATCCGGCGAGAAAATGGCAAACGAAAAAGAGGGCGAATAAAACGGCAAATTGGTGAAGTGGGGGAGAGGAAAACGAGAGGCAAATGGCAAATAATGTAATTGCAAGGAGATGAGATTTGTCATTAGGAACCTGGTAGATGATCATGGAGTCCCCTCGGCGCCTACCATAGGCACGTAGAAGAGACCGCTTCCTCCCCGGCAACGGCGCCAGAAATTCCTTTGACGTGGCTTGAGACTGGGTCGGTATTTCCCCAAAGAGGAAGGGATGATGCAGCACAGCGATGGTAAGTATTTCCCTCAGTTATGAAACCAAGATTATCGAACCAGTAGGAGGATCACCATCACCCAATAAGCAGCACCTGCACAAAAACAACAAATACTTGCAACCCGACGTGAAAGAAAGGTTGTCAATCTCTCTACGGTAATAAGATAGATTAGTTAGTGATAGATAGGAGAGATAGATCTCTCAAGAACACAAATAAAAATAGTAAATATGCAGCAATATATTTTTGGGTTTTTGGTTTTGTAGATCTGAAAACAAAGAGTGCAAAAACGTAGATCGGAAAGCAATATGATGGAAAAGTAGACCCGGGGGCCGTAGGGTTCACTAGTGGCTTCTCTCATGAGTATAGCGCACGGTGGGTGAACAAATTACCGTTGGGCAATTGATAGAAAATCGAATAGTCATGACGATATCCAAGGCGATGATCATTATATAGGCATCACGTCCAAGATAGATAGACCGACTCCTGCCTGCATCTACCTCTATTACTCCACACATCGACCGCTATCCAGCATGCATCTAGTGTATTAAGTTCATGGAAAAACGGAGTAATGCAATAAGAACAGTGACATGACGTAGACGATCTATTCATGTAGGAATAGACCCCATCTTGTTATTCTTAATAGCAACGATACATGCGTGTCTTGCTGCCCCTTCTGTCACTGGGAAAGAACACCGCAAGATCGAACCCATCACAAAGCACCTCTTCCCATGGCAAGAAAAATCGATCTAGTCGGCCTAACTAAACCAAAGATTCGAAGAAGAAATACGATGCTATAAGCAATCATGCATATAAGAGATCAAAGAAGACTCAAATAATATTCATGGATAGAAACTGATCATGAACTCAAAATTCATCGGATCCCAACAAACACACCGCAAAAGTTTACATCAAATAGATCTCCAAGAGACCATTGTATTGAGAATCATAAGAGACAGAGAATAAGCCATCTAGCTACTACCTACGGACCCGTAGGTCTATGGTGGACTACTCACGCATCATCGGAGAGGCGCCTATGAGGAAGATGAACCCCTCCGTGATGGTGTTTAGATTGGATCTCGCGGTTCTGGAACTTGCGGCGGCTGGAATTGTGTTTCATCGACTCCCCTAGGGTTTTTGGAATATTTGGGAATTTATAGGCATCACAGGCGGTGCGGAGGGGGCCGAGGAGGGCACAACCCATCAGGGCGCGTCGGGGCCCCCCTGGCGCGCCCTGGTGGGTTGTGCTCTCCACAGCCCACCGCTCCGGCTGTTGTTTGGCCCACTGGGTGTATTCTGGTCCAGAAAAAATCTCCAAAAAGTTTCGGCGCGATTGGACTCCATTTGGTATTGATTTTCTGCGAAGTAAAAAACAAGCAAAAACAGCAACTGGCACTTTGGCACTATGTCAATAGGTTAGTCCCAAAAAATGATATAAAGTTGTTATAAAATGATTGTAAAACATCCAAGAATGATAATATAACAGCATGGAACAAGCAAAAATTATAGATACGTTGGAGACGTATCAGTCGCCTGGCATGAAATCTATCTGCTTTGTATCTTCAGCCGACTTAAATTTGAGTGAAGGCTCTGACTCAGTATTGGGCTTATTGAGGGGACTCATATCGGCTGGGTCAACATTGGCGGTATAGAACTTCAATTCCTCAGCCACGCAAGATGACTCGGCATAAGCTGCATCTCCTTCTTCGCACTCCTGGGCTATCTTCCGGCTTCCGCTCACGGTAATAGTACCCTTTGGTCTAGGCATCTTGAGCTTGAGGTAGATATAACACGGATGGGCCATGAAACGAGCGTAAGCCGGTCGCCCAAAGAGGGCGTGATAGGTGCTCTTTATCTTAACTATCTCAAACATCAAAGGCTCACATCTGAAATTATACTCATCACCGAAAGCAACATCGAGTTTGATCCGCCCGATCGGATAAGCCGATTTTCCAGGAACAATCCCATGAAACACCGTCGTGGAAGGAAGTAGCGAACTCTCAGGCAGGTTCATCCGGCGGAAAGTTTCATAGTACAGAATATTTATGCTGCTGCCTCCATCCATAAGGACCTTGGTCAAAGTGTAACCGCCGACTTGAGGTGCCACCACCAAAGCTAGCCCGCCTGGGTTGTCAACCCGGGGTGGATGGTCCTCCCTGCTCCAGGTGATCGGGTGCTCGGACCAGTTAAGGTACCTGGGCACTGCCTGCTTTGCCATGTTGAGCGCCCTGCTCTTGACCTTGCTGTCTCGCTTGCAAGTATTAGTGGTGAAAACATGATATTGGCCGTGACTCAACTGCTTAGATTTGCTTTGAGGAGCCTGGTTGCTGTGCTGACGCCGAAGCTCATCCCCCGGAGCACCCCGTGACGGGCCTGATCCTCCAACCACGGGCGGCTTTCGGGTCATCGTGATCCCTATTACAGAAGCAGTAGCCAGATAAGGCGACTCATGAAACTTATCGAAGACCTTGGTTTCGTGACGCTGGTCGGGTTGAGGCCGGCCGGGTTGAGCGCGCCAAGCCGGCTTGACGAGGTTGGTGCAGATGTCCGACTCGGGCACTGCCGCGCCGATCTGGCCGATGAAGACGTGGATCTTGCCGAAGGGGACCCGATACCCGTACTCAATTGAGTCGGCCTCGGGGCCCTAGCCTGAACGTCGATGTAGATCTTGCTCCGGCGACTCTTGGTCATACGCCCCGTAACGTAGCTCACGAAACCCGGAAGGGATCCCTTTGAGAACTTAACTCCACCAGGCGATAGCCCCACGGTGGGCGCCTACTGTCGTGGTTTTGTCATGGCAGATGTCCTCGTGAAAGGACTTAGTTGTGAGGCCATCGCTGCTAGGTGGCAACTCAAAGGGGTTAAACGGGAACGGGAGGCGAGTTTACCCAGGTTCGGCCCCTCCGATGGAGGTAATAGCCTACGTCCTGCTTTGTGTGTATTGATGGATAGATCTCGATTACAAGGGCACGGAATCGCTAACCTAGCTCTCGAGGGATTATGACTTAAGTCTTTCGGCCTAGGGGCTTGCCTTTATATACAGGTCAAGACCCTAGGGTTTACAACAGAGTCCGAGTCATACCATGACTCGTAACCTATCATGTCTTTAACACGCCTTGCCCCTTAAGCAAGGAATCTTCCTGCGTCTTCTACCCTGTGGGCCTTGAGTCGCCGTCTCCACGTGCTTGGGCCGCCCGGCGGTTTACTTAGTAGCCGCCTTATTTGTTTTATCTTTACAACACGGCCCATCTTGGACATATCTCCAAAGCCACCATTATACTGACCCGGCCCAGTAGGGCGGTTCATACCGTGGGGTTATATCCCCGACACCCGAACAAGGCCGAGCCTAGACAATTTCCTCTAGTGCCTCTTAAGTTAGCTCATGAATCTACTTTAGAAGATCATAGAGAGCTTGTAAGTACTACCGAGAATCATATATCGGTCTCACTGAGATTCCTAAAGTTGCCACATTTTGAACACATCGGTACGACCGAGTTTTACTTTGGTTTCACCAAGTTGGTCAATAATGGTGTAACGGTTGGATTTTTGGAGATGCCTATATATACCCCTCCAACACATCCCACTCGCAACAAAAGCACTCAGAACCTACCCTTGTGTTGAGATCAAGATCATCCACTCCAACCATATGGATCTTGATTTCTAGCCTCCCCAAGTTTCTTTCCACCCAAACAATCTCTTCTACCAAGCCAAATTTGTGAGAGAGTGATTGAGTGTTGAGAAGTCTATCATCTTGAAGCACAAGAGCAAGGAGTTCATCATCACTATCAATCCTATTACCTTTTGGAGGGTGGTGCCTCCTAGATTGGTTAGGTGTTGCTTGGGAGCCTCCTACTTCGTGTTGTGGAGTTGAACCCAGAAGTTTGTACGGGCAAGGAGATCGCATACTTCGTGAAGATCTACCCATAGTGAGGCTAGTCCTTCGTGGACGGAAGCCGTTATGGAATAGTCAAGGTTGCTACTTCGTGGACCCTTATGGGTGGAGCCCTCCGTGGACTCTCGCGACCGCTACCCTCCGTGGGTTGAAGACTCCATAAACGTGGATGTACGATGGCGCCACCTATCGGAACCACGGGAAAAATCTTCGTGTCTACAATTGTGTTTGATCTTCTATGCCTACCCTCTACTACATGGGCTTGTCTTTACTTTCCGCTGCTATACTCTTAGACATGCATGTGTAGGGTGTGCTTGACTTGCTATCATTGCTAAAATGTGCCCACAACTAAAATTGGGAAAAGGTAGAATTTTTATTTGGTCAAGTAGTAATCACCCCCCCTCTAGACATACTTTGGATCCTACAAGTGGTATCAGAGCTTTGGTATCCATTGCATTGGTTTCACAACCTAGGAGAGTATGGCGTCTAGTGAGGGAAATTATCACCGTAGAGGTCCGTACTTTGATGGTACAAATTTTGCTAGTTGGAAGCATAAGAAGAAAATGCATATTCTTAGTCGTAACCCCGCCGTATGGGCTGTTGTTCGTGTTGGCTTGCAAGGTGATTTCTTTGGTGATGGAAAGGAACCGGATCGTGAAGCAACCGCAGAAGAATTGAAGATGTTGAAATACAATGCTCAAGCATGTGAAATTCTATTCAATTGCCTATGCCCTGAAGAATTCAACAAAATCAGCCATCTTGAGAATGCAAAGGAAATTTGGGACACGTTGGTTGATATGCACGAAGGTACCGATTCCGTCAGAGAATTTAAGTTGGATGTGCTTCAAAGTTAACTTGACAAGTTCAAGATGAAGGATGGTGAAGGAGTCGCAGAGATGTACTCTAGGCTAGCTCTCATTACCAATGAGATTGCCGGCTTAGAAAGCGAAGAAATGACCGACAAATTCATCATCAAGAAGATACTTAGAGCTTTTGATGGAAAGTTTGGCACCGTGTGCACATTAATCCAAATGACGCCAAACTACAAAGATCTCAAGCCTACGGAAGTGATTGGAAGGATTGTTGCTCATGAGATGTCACTCAAGGACAAGGAAGAACTTCACAACAAGTCAAGTGGTGCTTACAAAGCCTCAAGTGATGCTCCCGCTACTTAAAGTGACAACCTTGTTACCAATGAAGATATAAGCCTCATGGTCAAGAAATTCAACAAGTTCTACAAGAGTAGAGGCAAAGAGAGGAACTTCAACTCAAGATATGAAGAGAAGCGTTCATCTAGTCGTGATCGAAATTGCTACAATTGTGGAAGTCCCGGACACTACTCCAATGAGTGCACGACCCCCCACAAGAGAAGAGAAGAATCACCTAGAAGACGAAGCTCAAGAGATGAGTTACCTCGAAGAGAGAGAAGGAGTAGAGATGATCGTTATGAACGAAGACCCTCAAGGAGAAGTAGGGACTTGGAGAAGAAGGACAAGTACACCAAGAGCTACTCAAGAAGAAGACATCAAGCTCATGTTGGTAAATGGGTTTCCGGCTCCGAATCCTACAACCACTCCGAGAGAAGCTATCACTCCGACTCCGACAATAGTCAAGATGAAGGTGTTGCCAGACTTGCACTCGTTTCCTCCAACTCCTACGCCATATTTCATTCACCAAATGAACGGAGTGGAAGTTGCTTCATGGCTAAAGTCCCCAAGGTATCACACGCCGAATACATTGACTTCAATAGTGATGAGGATGACTTACTTGGAGATGATGACTTGCTATTTGATAAAACTAGTAATATTAGTCAAAATGAGTTAGATAATGATCATGCTAGTCAAGATAAGTCGTGTGATGATGATAAGAAGGAAATAGAATGACTAACTAAAGAATTAAACACTCTTAAGTTAGCTCATGAATCTACTTTAGAAGATCATAGAGAGCTTGTAAGAACTCATGAGAAGCTACGCTTCGAGAAGCTCAATTTGGAGCAAGAACATGAGTTTCTTAAAGCAATCAATGACGATCTCCGAAAGAAGACTTCCTCTTATCTAGCCAAACGGCTACTCTTGTCTACATTTATTCCACAAGTTAAGACTAAGCAATCTAGTAACAAAGGCAAGAAAGGTTCTTCATCTAGTAACAACAAATCTAATGATAAATCAAATGATGTTGTTTCTAATAGTTCTATTGATTCCACTAATGATTCTCTTAGCCAAGTTACACTTGAGCAAGAAAACAATTTATTGAAAGGAATTATAGAGAAAAGTGTCTACAAAAGTCTTGCCGGATGTAAGCAATTCGAAGAGATTGTACGCAAGCATGGAGGATACCGGAAGAACCATGGCATTGGCTACTTCAACGCAAATGGAGTTGAATGGGAAGAATGTCAATACCCCAAGCCTAAGTTTGTTCCTCAAAGGGAGAAGTATGAACCTACTCCTCCCAAGGGAACAAGCTCTCAAGATGACCTTCCTCCACAAGACCACAAAGGCAAGGGCAAGCTTCATGATGACATTGACACACTTGAAGATGAGTCCCTAGCCATGGTGAAGTGGGTTCCCAAGGCTACTCCAAGTTCTACTTCAACAAGTGCTACTTCAACTCCAAGGATCCCCATCAACTTGATGTGGGTCCCCAAGAAGAAGAAATAGAGAAGTTATTGAGGGGTGACTCCGCCAATGAAATTCACTCACATTCACTATTGGTAAGGACTATTTGCAATCAACATAAACATTATGCAATAGTTCAAGGAGTCACACATTCCCTCAAAGGTAAGCAAGGGACAATGTAATTAATGAATCCATGGACATCATCATGTATGCTTTGCACTCCATGTCCATATATATCCTTGTATTTGTCTCTTGTGTTTGGGACTAACCCATGTAGATGAGGAGAGTGAGAAACAAAAAGGATTGCTCCCAACTCAAGATGATCTTCATCAACTATGAGCATCCACCACTACATCACCCACATGAAGTCTTCTACGACAAAACCCAAGGTTAGTTTATCCATCTTAGGGGGGATGTCACATCAAGGGGGAGCTTTACTCTAATACTTGAGTTAAAGCATCTCTTAGAATATGACAACATTAAATGCTTTATGTAAAAGTGATAACCCAACTTGTGCTTAAACGATGAGTATGACCTATGATCAAGTATTCTTACTTGGTTCCTAAGTCAATATACTCATATATAGATGACTACGTCATCGCCAAAGTGCTTGATAGATGCTAGAGTGTTTGTGCATATTTGCCATGATTTCATTTGTCATCTTATTGTGTGAGAATGTTGGTCTGCATATCTTTACTCATTCAAGGATATCCAATTGTTTTTTTTACTGGGAGACTGCAGGGCTTACACCCCACAACATTTTATTGAAATAGAAAGGCAACAAGGAATACAGAGTTATTTACAAGTTCCTCCAGCAGAGGCAACTGAAAACAAAGAGAAAAAGCTAAGCTAAAGCAAAAACAAAAACAGAAGAAGGGGGGGAGCCCCTCTAAGGGGGCAAAAAAATCTATCCATCTAAGGAGATCATCCTTGAATTTAGATTTGATCCCATGGGTGAGAAGAGTAGTATCATGAATAAATCCACTTCTCCATTGCCCAAAAGATGGTCTAATGTGCCTGAAGGCTTTGTTGTTTCTGACCTTCCATATATACCACCAAGCCAGGAAGACCACCTCTGCAAAAAAGGCTTATTGAAATCAACTTTTGCTGCCCTTGCAATGTCTACCATATCATTGCCCATCGGCCAAGTGATCTGCAGATAGATCCAGACTCTGTTGCTGAAGTTACATTGAAAGAACAGACGGTTCCTGTCTTCATGTGTAGAGATAGGGCATAGAACACACTCAGGCCCCTCATTGATTCTCCAATGTCTCCTTTGAATCATATCTTTAGTGTTAATCCTATCCATGATTACCAACCAGGCAAACATTTTGATGGACATAATACAACAGCTCTTCCAAACCCAGTTTAAGAGTGGGTTAGAAACTATAGGTTGATGGACAAAGATATAATGCTTCTTTGCTGTGTATCCAGTGGAATTGCCATCCCTCCACAGCCACATGTCCTTCTCAGCTCCATTTACTTGCATGGAGTTCAGCATGCTCATTAACTGATTTAGTTCATGAAAAGCCTCCACTGAAAGTGGAAGGGAGAACAGGTCCAATGTATTATCACAATCAAGAACATCCTTCACTGATATACCCTTATCCATAGCAAAAGAGTAGAGCCTTGAGAATTTAGCTAATAGGGGAGTAGAGTTCTGGTGTAGATCCCAATTTTCATTCCAAAACATTACCGTGTCTCCAGCAGAGACTACCACTTTGGTGACTGGTCTGAACTTATCCATTAACTTTGAGACATCACGCCACCAGAAGGACCCACAAAGAGAGGTATCATGGGGAACTCTATTGAAGTAGTATGTATCCCAAATTAGATTTACCCATGGCACATCAACTTTGTTATAAAATTTGTTAAGGTGCTTCATGAGCAGTGCCTCATTTTGCACACCCAGATTCAAAATGCCCAGTCCTCCTTTGTTCTTGGGTCTACAAACAAGTGACCAAGCCGCAAGGGAATTTCCTTTCTCATGTCCATATTTCCGCCAGAGACATTGCCTTGAAATTCTTTCTAACTGTTTGAGAATTCCTGGAGGTATTGAAAGACTGCACAAGAAGAAAGTAGGAAGAGAGGATAGGACTGAATTAACCAACTGCAACCTGCTCCCTTGAGGTAAGAACCAAGAGCTTGTTGTGAGCCTTCTCTCCATACAATCTACCATAGGCATGAGATCCATCAGCTTGGGTCTGGTAGTACCTAAAGGCAAACCCAAGTATGTGAACGGCATGGCACCAATCCGACAACCAAAGATTGCAGCTAAAACCGAAGTTTCAGAGTCTGAAATGTTTATGGGGATCATAGAGGATTTGAAAATTTATTTTTAGACCTGAGGCCCTTGAGAAGGAATGCAGAGTGTCTTTGAGAGCAGATAACTGTCCTTTCTCAGCTGGCAAGAACAACAAGGTGTCATCAGCATATTAAACAATAGGGTAGTCTGGATCATGGGTTGGGATAGGCAAACTGAGGGTTCCCAACTGGAGCATATTATTGACCATAGTTTGCAAAAGATCAGCATCCAGCACAAATAAAAGTGGTGGTATAGGGTCACCCTGTTTAACCCCACATTTGTCCTTGAAATGTCTCTCTGGTACTCCATTCAGCAGTATTGAAGATGTCCCAGAAGCAAACAATTCCTTTATCCAAGAAATCCATTTCTCAGGGAAACCTTTAGCTCTCATAATTCTAATTATGGTTTCATGCTGGATGGAGTCAAAAGCTTTTTCAAAATCCAGTTTCAACAAGATGATAGGCCTCTTGGATTGATTGCACTGATGAATATATTCAAAGGCCCATGCCAAACAATCCTAGATGGTCCTGGTCTTAATGAAACCATACTGGTTTTTGTGCATGCATCTCATGATTTCTATCTGAAATCTATTGGCAGCCATCTTAGTAAGCAGTTTGAGTCCCACACTGGTTAAAGAAATAGGTCTAAAATCCCCCACAAACTCAGGTGATTGCTTTTTAGGCACTAGAGTGATGTATGCATCATTTAAGTTTTCCAGCTTTGCAGTCCCTGCATGAAATTCCTTTACCAAGGCAAGGAAGTCAGCCGAAATGATTGGCCAACATTTCTTAAGAAATAGTCCATTAAAACCATCCGGACCAGGGGCCTTATCAATGGGCATCTCCTTAATGACTGATTCCACTTCTTGAAGCTCAAAAGGCTTACATAGGCCATCTAGATCCTCTACTTGGGACAATAAACTGGTCAGAGATGCATAAAAAACAATCTCTTTAACAGTTCCCATTCTGAATTTGAAAGCTCTGAGAAACTCAGCAGCTATAGCAGCATGATCAGAAGTTGTTGATCCATCAGAAAGGGTAATGCAGGCGATTGAATTTTTCCTATGTCTTTCAGTGGCCATGGATTGAAAGAATTTTGAATTTTCCTAACCCACCTTGATATACCTGATAGTACACCTTTTTCTAGTATAGATATTGCAAATGCAGGAGATGCTCATGGCGTAGCTTGACCACTTTTCTGAAATTAAACTCTGGTTTGGATAGTGGTCTTAAATCCTCCAAGTTATCCAGCCATAGGATCACCATATTACACTTAGAAATTAATGTTTTCAAATGGGAGAGACCCTTCTGCCATTTTTTAAGAGCAAATCTCAAACTCTTCAGCTTATCCACAATGATTGCAGAAATGTGTAGCTTCCTGGAAGGTGCTGCCCAGGCTTCCTTAACACAGTCCATAAAGCCAGGCTGCTCCACCCAATAATTTTCAAAACGGAAAATCCTAGCCTTTGGGATGGAAGTACTGATGGAAACAAGGCAAGGGGTATGATCAGAGGTTGTTTTTGCCATTGGTGTCAGTTGAGTCATTGGGTATACCGAGATCCAGCTAGCAGAGGTGAAAACCCAGTCCAACTGTTCTAATAGGGGAGCGTCCTGCATATTTGACCATGTTAACTTTCTTCCTTTAAGAGGTATTTCTAGCAAACCCAGATGGCCAATTATCTCATTAAAGATGAACATATCATTCAGATCACCTCCAGGAAGGTTCCTGTTATCCATTGAGCGTATAAGTTAAAATCCCCCATTATCATCCAGAGTTGGTGGGGTTGAATGTTCAACTCATTTAGCCATTTCACAAAATCATACCTACGTTCCCCCTGCCAAGGACCATAGACATTAACTAGAAACCACTATTCATTATTATGTGTTGAACTGAAATTTATAATGATCCCAAACGAATTGACTTCCACCAGCACTCCCTGAAAAATGTCAGAACGCCAACACACCAAAAGACCCCCAGATGCACCTCTGGAAGGCGACTCCACAAACTGGTCAAATCCCGGAGTGCAGATGGCTTTGATTAGTGAACGATCACATGCCAAAAGTTTGGTCTCCTGTAAGCAAACGATTGCACATTGACTGTCGACAACCTTTTCCCTGACAGCGCGCTGTCGTGCTTCAGAATTTAGACCCCTAACATTCCAAAATAGAATGTTCCATTTACGGCAGAATTGTGTACTCATAGCTAAACACTTGCATATAGGCAGAAAGTATAGCATATAATGCCATACACTTAGAGCAATAAAGAAGTACCCCAAAAGCACTAGGAAAGTAACAGATAACAACCAAGTTCCACTTAAGACAAACGGCAGATTTAAACGGCTCGCCACACCCCGCAAAAGTAGAAAAGCGATTCATCATGAAGACATGGAGGAATTTGTCTCCTTGTGATCAGCCATAAGCTTCTCTTCAGAGATGAGTTCTGGGGAAATCTCTAGCTCAGCACCAGCAGCCTAAAGTACATGGATTGGGGTATGGGGGGTAACCGTAGTCGGTCATCTGCTCCATCTGCCTCAGAGCTTTGCTGTGCATGAACTTGGGCTGACATGTCTTCTTCCTGGACTCCATGGGAAATTGCTCAAAAAACTGTTTGAAACCATCCCGCTTGACTGAGCTACGAGTGCATCGCCTGACTGAAGATTCCACCACTGGTGCTTTCATCTTTTTGCTGATGCGCTTCGTGGAAGCCACCGCCGAAAAAATGATTGGCTCTGCCACGGCCTTATGAGCACTCGGGAACAAGGTATGTGCCACAGGCCTTCGATATGATGGATTGGTGCTTAGAGAGGCAATTGAGGCACTAGGAAAGAGGTATGTTGCTGTGCATCGAAAGCAATTTGCCAAGTCCTCTTTGAATATGTGATAGGCTTGATAGGCTGAAAGAAAATTGACCGAGGGACCTGCAGGATTTCCATCGTTGCAAGCAGACTATCAAATGTCCTTTTCCAGATTATTTCTGGAGGCAATGGAGGGCCAGCCACAATCCGGATCATTCCAATGAAGATCTGTTGGTGCTGGATCAAAGGTGGTTGGTATGGCACAATGGCCAGATTGTTAAAGTGTTCTTCCTGCTGCGGCTGCTGCGCCATTGCATCCACTTGGAGATCCTGATTAACAGATTCAGAGCCCTTCGGCTGGTCAATAACAATCGAAACTTGCTCCTGTTGTGGCTGGATGGGTGGCTGCTGTTGGACTTCATCCTCCTCCTCCCAAACTGCATGGCCCCATCCCTGTTCCCCATTTTGCTGCATCTGTGGTTCAGGTGGAAGAGGCACTTCGTTCCATCCCAATTGAGGATATCCAATTGTTGCTATTTGGTGTTTGGTTTTCTTTTGCCAATTGGATGTACAAGAATGCCTAGGACCCCTCTCTAGCTATCTATGATTTCTCGTCTCAAGTTCTATTAATGCTACACCACAAAACTTGAACAAGCACTTCTCGAACCCTCTGTGTGAGGAGCACTCGGAGTACAGTGTAGACAAGAGCTGCATTCTGAAACCTCTCTGTGAATCTCGGTGTAACCAACCCAACAAACTCGGTTCCACCGAATCGCTGAGTTGATCTAGGTTTTTGATCTCGGTACAACCAATCGGGTATTCTCGGTCTCACTGAGTTTCTCTGTCACCTGACATTTAGGAAACTCGGTGGCACCGAAATGTTCCAATCGGTTTCACCGACAGTCTGGGGTACATTACCTGGCGGACCCGACTTTTGAAATTCACTCGCCAAAAGTCTGTTTCTCCAAACCCCGAACTGCCGCTCCAGACCCCCTGGTCCTCGCCCTTGCCTCCCCGTGCGCCTCCACCGTTGGGAATCGCTATCGTCGACGGAATCTTCGCCGCCGTTGTCGCCGTAGCGGATTCGTCACCGAGTTAGGGTATGAATCCGGCCCCCTTGTGCGCTCCCCTTTTCCGATTCATGCGCATTAGGGTACTCTTATCGATAATCCACTATTTGCAATCTTCCTAATCCACTAGAAAATTAATTAGATTAGCGAACGAGAAAATTTTAGGTTTAGCCGTCCGCAAAACACATCTCAGTGACACTGAGTCGCAAAAATCGGTTCTACCGATTTTGGTTCTAGGGTTCCTGAGAATGGTCTCGGTGAAACCGAGCGGTCATTTTCGGTGACACCGAAGTGACTGCTAAGTTTCTGTGAAGAAGATCATATGTCTCGGTGGATCCGAAAATCTTGACTCGATGGTACCGAAATCCATTTTGCAGAAAGCTAAAACTAAGAATTTCTTTGTTCAAACTTTGAAAATTTTCTGTGTTTTGTGATGCTCAACCCCACTGCTCTTCTATGCTCCATTCACAGGGGCAGTATGTCAGTTTCAGGAGACAGTCAGAATGACTTCAGAGAGCCCAGTGTTGATGCACATCCAGGCACTAGTCCTGAGGCCAGTTCTCCTTCTTAATAAGATCCAGGCACCCCAAGCTCTCATGGGTTGCCCAAGGCTGCTACAAGAGCCAGGAGGAAGTTGAACTCAAATGAGGAGGACTCTGACTTTGTGCCAGAGGAGGTTCTTGCTAAGAAAAGGCAAGATAAAGCAGAAAAAGCTGCAAAGAAGTCTACAACCAAGGCCACCTCATCCAGGAGGCCAGTGAGAAAGGAGTATGCCAGTTCTGAAGCCATGAAAGCACCAGAGAGTGCTAGGGCATCCATGTCCATTGAGCCAGCCAGGAGCTCCATGCCTAAGAAGGCAGCCGAGAAGAAGAGGAGTAAAAAGAGGATTGTTCATGTTGTTGGAAGACCTACTTCTATGTATGAAGATCCAGAAGAAGCTCAAGAAGTGGAAGAGCCAGCTGCCAAGGCTCCTCCCAAGAAGAAGAAGAAGAAGAAGCTGCTTGCTGATGCCATGACCAGTCAGGCCCCATCCAAGAGCAAGTCAGCTGCTCCCAAGAAGCCCACATCTCCTAAGTCCAAGAGGACAACCAAGGATGTTTCAGCTGCAGCAAAGAACAAGGGTTCCTCCTCCAGAGCTGCTGCTGAAGAGGAAGAGATGACTGTTTTGAGGAAGCAGAGACCTCACCTTCCAGAGCACAATGACAACCATCCTATTGCTGAGGACATGAAGAAGAGGAAGGATTTAGGGCTGAGGGAATGGAGAGCTATTGATCCATATTCTTAGAGGAGAAGGACTGTTGTAGACTACAGATTCTACACCAAAGAGCAGCAAGACTTCTATGAAACCATTCTCCTGGACAAGAGCCCAGCTGTCAGTGATATGAGATATGTAGACTGGGGCTACATTAAGGAGAATGAAGATTATTTCCCCATGTGCAAGATAACTTCAAGGCCATTGACATTGATGCATTTGTTGGTAGAGAGTTGACCCCTTGGAATGATGAGATGATCATGCAATTCTACTCCACAGCTCATTTTTATGGAGATGGTAGAATTGTCTGGATGACAGAAGGTGTCAGGTATGAATCCACAGTGGAAGAGTGGGCTACCGTCTTAGGAGCCCCACAGGTAGAAGATGGTGATTTGGATGTGTACTCTGAGGTCAAGATGAATCATAACTCCATGGCAACGATGTACAAGGAGGTTCCTACTGACTATGTGCATTCACATAAGTTTGGCTCAGTATACTATTTGCAGGCAGGACTGACCACCACCAACACCATCATGAGGCATACTTTGATGCCCAAATCAGGAGATGACAAGATGATCCGAGGATACTCCATCAACATGCTGCATCACATTGACCTTCACACTAGATTCAGGGTCATGGACTTGATTGTTGAGATTGTGAAGAGGACTACTGCTGATCAGAAGAGATCTTGTGGATATGCACCGTATATTCAAATGCTTATCAACTCAAAGCTTGAAAAGAATGTATATGCACTTGATCGACCACATGTGCCAATCTAGCCAGAGTTTGAGGACAACGTTGTGGTGATGAATCCAGATCATCCCACTTCATCTACTGCACAGGCAGCAGCTGAGGCAGCCAGAGCCACTAGTTCTCTAGTGCCAAGGACCAGGAGTGAGCAGATGGACCTTATTCTTAAGCTCTATCCAAGGCATGCAGAATGACATCACAGAGATTTTGAAGAACCAGAAGAGTCTGGAGAGGATAGTTGAGAACAAGTTCCACACACTGAACAACAAGGTTGATGGGCTGACAAAGACTGTTGATGAGCTCAAGAAGGAAGTGGATGCAGTACCCCTTCCTCACTCTTCAGATGATGATGATGATGAAGATGACAGTCGCCCTCTCAGGCCCAACACTCAGTTTATGACCCAGGCCAGATCTGCGACAGTGTCAGCTTCAGAGTTGAGACCATCTTCATCAGCACCTCCTGCAGCTCCTTCAGTTCCATCAACTCCTTCAGCACCTCCAGTGTCTACTCCAACTCCTTCCATGACATCTGTAGAAGTCTTCACCGAAGGGGTTCTCTCGACTCCTACATCAACAACCGGAGGAGATCAACCCCAGAGAGACGATTAGTTCTATACCTTTGAACTTTTTGGTAACTTGTTGCCAAAGGGGGAGAAGTTGTATAGATCATAGGGCTTCGAGAGAGAGAGAGAGTGTTGCTTTTTTATCGCTCTCTAAAATTTTAAAGTCTTCTGGCTTACAGTTTGTGTTAAACTTGTTTGGTGTTTGATCATATACTTCTTATGTGTTGCTACTATTTCCTATCTTTGAGATGCTTATGAGATGATCATTCACTTTTGCTTGATGTGTTGTGCTATGTTGTTCATTCATATTAATCTCGCACACCACCAAGCTGTATGTGGCATGGAAGAGTGCCCCATGAACCTAATTGATTGTGCATTTGCATTCAAACGCAAATTTAAATAGTGCACAAATTTAGGGGGAGCTCTTGCTTATCACATACTTCTCAAAGCGGTGATTTTATTCATTGATTATATCATATGTCGAAGCTTTGATCTATATGTTGTCATCAATTACCAAAAAGGGGGAGATTGAAAGCACATTTGCTCCCTTGGTGGTTTTGGTAATTAATAACAACATATATCTCATTGGACTCATGTTTCCACTAAGTATATTTCAGGAAAGGTTCAATGATGGGATGGCTATAGATTGTGAGGAGACCCCAAGATGCAAGGAATGGAATTGGCAAAGCTTCAAGCAAAGAGACTCTATATTTTACTTTGTGAGAAATCACTTTGAGTCCATAAGAAAGCCAATACTATTAAAAGGGGGTGAGGTAATGTTGGTGAACAAATTGCTCCACGTGCACAAGTGCGAGCCACCAAAAACACCCACAAGCTCTCCCACAAAAATACTCTGTCTAAACCCTACCACACAAAATCGGTGCCACCAAGTTTCCCACTCGGCCCTACCGATTTTCCATCTCAGACAGAACCCTAGCCAAACCCTAGCTTCTCGGTACAACCAAGTACTACATCGGTGCAACCGAGTTTTGGTGACCAACATTCGGATGACCAAGTTTATAAAATCGGAATTTCCGAGTTTTATGGATCGGTCTCACCGAGTTTGGAAACTCCCCTCGGCCACTCATATCGGTACTACCGAGAATCATATATCGGTCTCACCGAGATTCCTAAAGTTGCCACATTTTGAACACATCGGTACGACCGGGTTTTACTTCGGTTTCACTGAGTTGGTCAATAATGGTGTAACGGTTGGATTTTTGGAGATGGCTATATATACCCCTCCACCACATCCCACTCGCAAGAGAAGCACTCAGAACAGCTCCCCACTTACCATATCCAAATTTCTGAGAGAGAACTGATACGTCTCCAACGTATCTATAATTTTTGCTTGTTCCATGCTGTTATATTATCATTCTTGGATGTTTTACAATCATTTTATAACAAATTTATATCATTTTTTTGGGACTAACCTATTGACATAGTGCCAAAGTGCCAGTTGTTGTTTTTGCTTGTTTTTTTACTTCGCAGAAAATCAATACCAAACGGAGTCCAATCGCGACGAAACTTTTTGGAGATTTTTTCTAGACCAAAAGACACCCAGTGGGCCAAAGAAGTGTCGGGGGAGTGGGCCGAGGAGACCACAACCCACCAGGGCGCGCCAGGGGGGGCCCGGCGTGCCCTGATGGGTTGTGACCTCCTCGGGCCCCCTCTCCACCGCCTCTGATGCCTATAAATTCCCAAATATTCCAAAAACCCTAGGGGAGTCGACGAAACACAATTTCAGCCGCCGCAAGTTCCAGAACCGCGAGATCCAATCTAAACACCATCACGGAGGGGTTCATCTTCTTCATAGGTGCCTCTCCGATGATGCGTGAGTAGTCCACCATAGACCTACGGGTCCGTAGGCAGTAGCTAGATGGCTTCTTCTCTCTCTTATGATTCTCAATACAATGGTCTCTTGGAGATCTATTTGATGTAAACTTTTGCGGTGTGTTTGTTGGGATCCGATGAATTTTGAGTTCATGATCAGTTTCTATCCATGAATATTATTTGAGTCTTCTTTGATCTCTTATATGCATGATTGCTTATAGCATCGTATTTCTTCTTCGAATCTTTGGTTTAGTTAGGCCGACTAGATCGATTTTTCTTGCCATGGGAAGAGGTGCTTTGTGATGGGTTCGATCTTGTGGTGTTCTTTCCCAGTGACAGAAGGGGCAGCAAGACACGCATGTATCGTTGCTATTAAGGATAACAAGATGGGGTCTATTCCTAAATGAATAGATCTTGTCTACATCATGTCATCGTTCTTATTGCATTACTCCGTTTTTCCATGAACTTAATACACTAGATGCATGCTGGATAGCGGTCGATGTGTGGAGTAATAGAGGTAGATGCAGGCAGGAGTTTGTCTACCTATCTTGGACGTGATGCCTATATAATGATCACCGCCTTGGATATCGTCATGACTATTCGATTTTCTATCAATTGCCCAACAGTAATTTGTTCACCCACCGTGCGCTATACTCATGAGAGAAGCCACTAGTGAACCCTACGCCCCCCGGGTCTACTTTTCCAACATATTGCTTTCAGAGCTATCTTTTTGCATCTTTGTTTTCAGATCTACAAAACCAAAACCCCAAAAACATATTGCTGCATATTTTATTTGCCCTTTTTATTTTGTGTTCTTGAGAGATCTATCTCTCCTATCTATCACTACCTAATCTATCTTTTTACCGTAGAGAGATTGACAACCTCTCTTCGCGTCGGGTTGCAAGTATTTGTTGTTTGTGTGCAGGTGCTGCTTATTGGATGGTGGTGATCCTCCTACTGGTTCGATAACCTTGGTTTCATAACTGAGGGAAATACCTACCATCGCTGTGCTGCATCATCCCTTCCTCTTTGGGGAAATATCGACGTAGTCTCAAGCCACGTTAAGAACCACCTACCCTTGTGTGGAGATCAAGATCTTCCACTCCAACCATATGGATCTTGATTTCTATCCTCCCCAGGTTGCTTTCCACCCAAACAATCTCTTCTACCAAGCCAAATCTGTGAGAGAGTGATTGAGCGTTGAGGAGTCTATCATCTTGAAGCACAGGAGCAAGGAGTTCATCATCACTATCAAGCCTATTACCTTTTGGAGGGTGGTGCCTCCTAGATTGGTTAGGTGTTGCTTGGGAGCCTCCTACTTCGTGTTGTGGAGTTGAACCAAGAAGTTTGTACGGGCAAGGAGATCGCCTACTTCGTGAAGATCTACCCATAGTGAGGCTAGTCCTTCGTGGACGGAAGCCGTTATGGAATAGTCAAGGTTGCTACTTCGTGGACCCTTATGGGTGGAGCCCTCCGTGGAATCTCGTGACCGCTACCCTCCGTGGGTTGAAGACTCCATAAACGTGGATGTACGATAGCGCCACCTATCGGAACCACGGGAAAAATCTTCATGTCTACAATTGCGTTTGATCTTCTATCCCTACCCTCTACTACATGTGCTTGTCTTTACTCTCCGCTGCTATACTCTTAGACATGCATGTGTAGGGTGTGCTTGACTTGCTATCATTGCTAAAATCTGCCCACAACTAAAATTGGGAAAAGGTAGAGTTTTTATTTGGTCAAGTAGTCTAATCACCCCCCCTCTAGACATACTTTGGATCCTACAATTGCGCATAATCCACTTAAGCTAGTGATGATGATGATGATCATGCCCGACTCAAATTGGAAGACACTTCTTGATAGCGCTCGCATGGTGAAGACTCGTAGACTGCTCCCCCATAAACCGCTATGGGAGATCCACTTTAGGAACACCTTCGCAATTATCACCAAATGTATGGCAAGCTTCAAGCATGTGATCTCTTTGTGATGATCCTACTCCTCCTGAACTTGCACAACACAACTTGACGATGATCATCACTTGGCCATCCTCTTATAGGCTATATGAAATCTTCTTTTTGATGCAAGCCCATGGAAAGATACCTAATCCCACATAAAACCATCAGACACATATATAATGGGTTAGTACACAAAAGCATAATGCGCAATTGCTTACCATACCACGAGACCACGTGATTCCACTCGATACAAAATCTACGATCAATGTGTTGATCAAATTGAATCCACTCTTAGCACTTAGAAACCATGTATTTTTTTTCTTCTCTCTTCACTAATATGATGTCGTGTAGGTAAACATGAATGTACACCTAGTCTTCTTCTTCATGACATGCTTGCAATAGACACAACTCTACATTGACCCATCTTTGGATAACTCCTTTAATAACATCTTGGTCATCAAATAATCTTCTACATTCAACCTTGAAGCCAACATATATTCTTCAAGCATTGCCTATGGACAAACCCTTCAAGTATAACTCAAAGAAACTACCAGTCCATAGGGATTATTATTAACTACCAAAACCAAACATGGGGGCACCATGTTCTTCCCGGAGAGATTGCAACTCTCCCTCTATACAAGGATATATGGGGTATTTTTGGGAGAGATCTAAGAAAATTGGGTTTAGGAAAACTGGAGGATCAATTTTTTTTGCCTCAACTCTCCCTATACATGCATTTTTCGGGAAACAGGGGAACTACTGGAGATGCTCTTAGGTTTCCACACGTAAGGTTAGGAAAGTTTGTCCAACTTATAAGTACAATATTCAGGAATAGGGAAACTATTGGAGAAGCTCTTAGGTTGCTACATCTAAGATTAGGCAAGTAGGACCAACTTAGAAGGATGTTTGGTTCAAGTCTCACCTTAGGCAAGAGGTATTTTGCCACATTACGGGCTCACATCACATACACTCAAAAGTGTGTCAATATTTACTTAGGGTTGCCAACTTGTAGCTTTCATATTATTGAGCTAACCTTACGCAAGTTTGGCAAGAATGTGGAATTGCAAGGCCTAAAACAAAGCAACATCTAAGTATATCCTCCCCGACCCACCCACCCCACCCATTCTTCCAACACATGTACGAGCCCATCCTTGAGCTTGTGCACCATGGCGGCTACCTTCGCCACCTCTTTGTTAAGTACCACTAGCTCCGCTACGGCTGCAACTACTCCAATATCGTTGTTGCGTCCCGTCGCTCTCTACTCAACCAAACACTGCTCTCATGATATGATGGGTAACCCGCATCGCCTTCTTGGTCCCCCACTAGATCCTGCCCCATCACCATCCTCCTCCCGCCGGGTGCGACTTTTCGGGACGACAAAGAAGCTGCACATGCATCATAAGGGTCGCCCGCCTGGTATGTACTCACGTGAACTAGGGTTTGATTCATCTCATCTTTGATTCGATTTAATCAATTGTTTTGATTTGTGTTACTTTGGATGCAATGCTTTCTTTAATGATTTTTTAGTGTATCTATGTTATATCCTATGCGTAATTGAGAATTATATCATCTACAAATTTCGGCTAATTTCTGGTGTAGATCACAATAACCTGATTCCCAATTCCCGGTATTGACGGTAATTTTAGTGTTCGACTTGGTTATGAAATTTGGTTGCGTCCATCAAGGTTTAGAGCTATTTCCACAATATTACGTTTGTGCTTCTTAGTTTTGTAGCATCTATAATGCTATAGGTATGCTTCTAGGCTGTACTATTTTTGCTTTCAAATGCCAAAAATTTACTCCCTTCAATCCATATTAATTGTCGCTAAGTTAGGACAACTTTGTTCTAAATGAGCGGCAATTAATGTGGATCAGAGGGAGTAGTACAAATCAATTTATTTGTTGGTGAGTCAAAACATCCATCCTTGGCTGCCCAACAATTTTTATTTTTGCTTTAATGTCCATTGCTGTATACTTCAATTTGAACCCATGTGTATATCATATCTTCAATGCATCTTCTATATAGCATATTTTCGTCAAAGCGACAACTTGAACTTTAAATATAACACTACATTTGCTTCCAAGATTTAAGCGTAAAGAAATTTAATTTGCTGACGTAACATTCTTTCATTTCTTATGTTTTCAATTGACCCAGAGATAATGAAGCAATGTGAAGTTGAGTGTATGCAGAGGACCCATTATGCGATAGGACTCAAATCTGCTTGAAAAAAACTCTCGTTATGATTGAAGCTAAGAAAATTGTTTGGATGTAGGCTCTATCTCAATTATCGATTAGTCTGATTGAATGGTTAACAGACAAGATTAATCCGGAGCTATGCTAATTTAGCATTCCCTATCCGAAACAGAAATCGCTCCCATGCCATTCTCAACTAACCTAGGTGGGTGGTTTCCATTGTAGATTGCATCGTGGGACGACCCTTCACTGCACACACACACAGTAGCTCACACGACCGGTGGTACATTTTATCTCCTATCCTCCACTGCCCTAACTATCAATTTATCAATTTCAAATATGTAAGAGATGCAAGGAATTGTACTCTAATTTTGAAGTAGAGTTCTATAAACCCGCATATTGCATTTTATTCGTCGATATGTGTTGATATCATGTGTTTTTCCCATCATACAATCTTATATAAGATCACAAAACCACCAACTACATTGGGTGGAATTGCTTTGTACATCACACAAAAATGCACCACATATTGGCGAGAAGCATTGCTAAGACTATTTTTCTACATATCAGTTATGTTGGCATAAGACTATTTTTCTACTTTGAAATACTGTATGCCCGAAGCTTAGCACATGTGTTTCTTCGATATAGATAGTTTACAAAAATAATACCATGCTTCTTTTTGTATAATTTTATTTCTAGTTTTTTTAGGGGGTAATTTTATTTCTAGTTGTCAACTGCATATGTGCTCTACAATCTAGTGTTCCCATGCTTCAATGGCATATACTTTGTGCTCCACTATTGTGTTGATAGAGCTTCAACTAGTCTCCTCAACATAAGTTATCCTTCCTCTTTCTTTACTATGCTCCCACCAGATTAATTTCTAGCTACTACTATTCTGTCATCGTGCTTCCTTGGTATCGTCCTATTTTCTATAATATTGGTAAACTACACTTTTGCAACACTTGCTGGGGGAAAACTATGGTAATGGAAGAATTGCTGACATAGCAACCTTTACAGGCTTCCTATATATGGAGCTTCCAGAAATATGACTACCCGGTCGGGGAAGATATTTGTTTTTGTTTCATTTTCATATTTCCACGCTTCAAGTGACACTACTTATATACCCAATGCATTTTTATTCTTGCCATGATTGTTCTACATTGTAAACTTAAAATCGGTTCTATATCTTTGTCAACGACTCAAAAGATGCATCATCCTGTTGGTAGCAAGCTTATATTTTGTTTTACATTATTAATGTTCAATGCTTCATACCAAGATGGGTAATGTTGACTTCACATAGTTTGGTTGGCGTGTTCATCAATTTTCAAGCATACTTAAAGCCTCAAATCACTACCGAGCATGCTTCATTCCTTTTCGCATATGTATTTTCAACAACTGTGCTTCCATTGCTTCATACATATACTTCTATTGTATAAACGTTTTTCTGCACACAATGATGTACTTTTTGTATTGCAAGTGTGTGCTTCCTTTGTTCTTACTTTTTTTCTACACGTTGTTGCTACACCTAAGTTCAAACATGTTTATTGTTTCTACACAATGCCATCAAGGTTACGTTGATGTTAAGTGTGATGTGAACAAGAGCAACCACTATACATAGACGACTATTGTGTTGGCTACAAGGAGCCTGCATCGTGTGTAATGCTTATCCATGATCAACTCATTTAGTAGGCACTGAGACGTCGACTGAGCGGAAGTGGAAATAGTATTGTTGTCTTAGTGTTCATATCGAGTGAAGTTTTTTGAATTCTTGTGGTTCTTGTTGTGCTTCCACACCAACTTCAATGCTCTTAATACGTTTCATCTCACTAGAAAATGATGCTTCTGAAGCACTTACAACTACATTCATCGAAGAGAAAGAAATGTTTCCTACCACGCGAACATCACACCAGAAGATGATGCTTCTGTGCATCAAGTACAATGCTTTCGTGGTAGAAAAATTATGGCCATCAGCAAATGACACATCTTTAGAAAGGAACTTCGTTAATTTGCTAGATTTAACCGCGAGAAATAATCATACTTTTCCAAAATTATTTTCACAAAACAAAAGGGTTTGACATGATTCCAGAAAGCCGTTTTAGGAAACAAATCCATCGTGAAGTTAGCGAATATGAAACAACTAAACTTACGGAAGCAGTTAATAAGGAGCAGCTAAAGTTACAACATCAATTAATAGGAAGCAACTAAACATACATGAAGAAGTAGGCAACTCGCGAAGGAAACTAACCTATAATGCACGAGGCTTCAATATAGATCAAACGACCATCATAATTCTAATCCTACGGCTTCCGGATGGTTTGATAGAAAGCTAAGGATCGATGGTCCGATCCCTAGCGGCTCCCCTATCTATCCCCGCAGCATGCAGTCCTTGTCGTCGCGTGATCCAGGCAAGGCCCGAAGCGTGTGACATCACACATAGGAGTGCAAGTAGTGATCCACTTTAGGGGTTTTGTCTCTCTAAGAACCTCTCGCCTCAGCCTCCCCTAAATGGATCAGCCCCCATTGCGATCATGGAGGTGAGGGGCCGCTCCTAGTGCATCTTTTTATTTTATCTATTTATATTTCTCAAATGGAAACATATTGTTTTTAAATATTAAAATACATTTATACCTCGTTAATTTTTATTTTATATTAAAAAAATCACGCAACTTTTAAAAAATGTAGATATAATTTAACATTTTGTTTATAACATTAAAAATTATTTACACACTCTGAGAAAATGTTCATCACATTTAAAAGAATTTTCTCTACAATGTAAAACATATCTTTGCATAATTACAAAATTGGTCCTTATCATTCAATGTATGTGACATTTCATAAATATATTTTTTTTGAAACGCGGTCCCTTAGGGCCCGATTCATTAAATAGGCTCGAAGAGAATTGCCCGGTTAATAAACGGAAAACCGGGCGAAAACCGTCACAACTGGCCCGCAGAAACAAGGCACACAGGGCGACCTGGCAACCCACACAAGAACGCACACACGCCGTCGAGGAGAAAAGCGTCGTCAAGGCTGCAACCCGGCGTCATCGTCATCACCCCTCCGCGAGGGCGACTCCGACTCCACCATCGACGACCACCGAAGAAGCCCTCACCGTAAACAGCGTCGAGGCTTGCGCCGGCCGATGCCAAACAGTCGGCCACACGCGCCGGCGACCAGGCAGCTCCGACTCTGTCGACGAGCATTGCAGGAGAAAAGCGTTGGGCTTGCGCCGAGCCAGCGCCAGAGCGGCGACTCCTCGAACCCGTCGGAAGAGACCGACTACCAAGAACCATCAGCAAACCTGACTCCGCCCAAAGCCCCCATCGTTGCCACAAACAGGAAGCCGCGCAACATCCGCATTGCCGGACGGGCACCAGCCGACCGCAATGCCGCTAGCGTCCAGCCCGTGAAGCGCGCAAACGGGATCCGAAACTCTTCAAGGCGACGCCCCAAAGAGGGAAGCGACGATGCCGACGCCGTCGCCCGACCCGACTGGGCCTTAGGCTTTCACCCGAAGAGCTGGAACCGAGGATGTGCAGGGGATGGACTCCACGGCGGCGCCTCCAAGGAGGTGACACGACATCCGCGGACGCCGACGCCGTCGGCCGGTAGAAACCCGGCAAGCTTTCGCCCGGAGCACCGCCCAACACCACACCCTCACGCACTGCACCTCCGCTGACCCGCACACCTCCCACGAAGCCATCGCGCCATGACCAAGCAGAAGCCACCACCACACCATGCATCCACCACTGGTCTCACCGACCGGAGACACGAGCAGGGCAGACAGCACACCTCGACGACGTCTTCAAGAAGAGCGCGGCACCCAAGGGCATCGCCGTCGCCGGCCCCGGCCAGAAGCCCGAGGCAGAGCTATCGCCCGGCGCAGCCACACTGTCCGCCAGAGCCCTAGCCCGGCCGGACCACCAAAACAGCCTCTCGCCGCAACGCAGCAGCCAGATCCGGAGAACCCAGGGCCGGCCAGAGCCAGCCACGCACGCCCGGGGCTGCCGCCCCCCGCCATCCGCCGGATCCACAGCGCCAGGAGCTGCCGGAGCACCACCAAGACGCTGCCGGACCGAGCACCACCATCCCGCGCGGACCGCGGCATCGCTCATCGCCGCACCAGATCCGCGCTTGGCCGCGCCCGCCCACAGCCGGAGCCGTGCCAGCCCGCGCCGGAGCGAGCCCACCGCCGCGCCGCCTCCCCCACAGACCGCCGGAGCCACACCAGCCCGCTCCGGAGCCGCGCCCGCGCGCCAGATGTGCCCTCGCGCCTCGCAGAGAGATGCCCCGCCGCCACCCTCCCTGGAGCCAGACCGGGCTTCGCTGGCGGTCTCCTCAGGCGGCGGCGAGGTGGGGGGGGGTGGGGGTGGAGGGATAAATATTCACCAATTTCAAAAATATTCATGTAACATTTCAATAAGTGTTTATATAATTTTAAAAATATTGCATAGTATAAAAGAATATGTTTCATTCCATTCAATAATAAATTCTACATTGACATTTTAAAGAAACATCCATGTGTTTTAAAAACTGTTCATGACATTTAATGTGAAATATATGTAACCATTTTTTTTGTAGTTTAAAAGGTTTCATGCAATTAAGAAATGTTCAACGCATATTAAAAATATAATTCACATTTATTTGAATACGTGTTCAAAACATGTATTTTAAAAAATAATACATTGCATATTAAATAAAGTACAACATGCATAAAAATATATCATACATGTATACTACAAATCGTACAATGTGTATTGAAAAAATAGACATGTGTTAAAAAGCCCAATGAAGAAACACAGAAAAACCAAAGAAGATAAATGAAGAAACAAAGAATATCAATGAAAAACTATTACAAACATGAACATCATAAGGAAACAAAAGAAAGAAGAACAATCAATCAAAACCAGCTCAGCCGAGCTACACAGTTGAGCCCACGTAGCCCTGACGCATAGTGCGCTATATACATTTTTCGATGATTATTATTTATACGATTTATTCAACGGATCCGGTTTCTAATTTCATCACAGGCCCCAAAACATCAGGACCATCTCTGTTTTCGGCGACACATAGGAAGGAGGTAGAATACGAAAAATCCTATTTGTCGCTCCGTACAGCAAACTATCGACCAGCCGCACACAACTTGCGTAGGAGGGGCTTAACTGGGTGGACCCATTTTAGCGTTCTACAGAGTCCGGTCCGGGGAACCCTTCTAAAAGATCTGTAACCAGTTTAGGTTCAATTTTTTTCCTTTTCCTGATGTTTCTTTTACTGGTTTTATTATTTTAACATTTTTATTCAAAATTATTTTTTAAATCTCAATTCTAAAAAATGATGTATTTTCAAATTTATCAAAGAATGATCCTGTGTTAAAAAGTTGTATACAAATTCAAACATAATTCATGTTTGAATTATCAGAAATATCTGGGGATTTCAAAAAAAAATCCCGTTTTAATAAAAATTTAAAAACATTTGCATATTCAAAATTTATTTGCAAAAAAAGTACTTGCTTTAAATAAATTATTTAGGATTTTTCAAAAAGATGGTTGGACCTTCGCAATAACTGTTCCCAATTTCAATATTTTTTTTCAAATTTTAAAAATATTCTCTTTTGAAATAAATAGTTTTGAAAAATATTCAGAAAAATGACTGAACGGTGAAATATATGAAAAATCATTTATGAACGGAGCCCTTGCAGAGAGAACGCCTAACTATTGGGTTATCGGCTCATAATCGTGGCCTGTGTGGCACCTATCCAATGTGACAAAATATTATGTGTCGAGGTCACAGGTCTTGGAGAAGAGCGGGAGCTATATCTCGCTTAAAGCGAGATGTCCCCTCGCTAGAAGCGCGGTGTGACCGAGCCGGCGCATTACTGTAGCAATACATGCATTTTCTCTCTGGGTGTTTTTGTGTTCAGTTTTAGAAATATTTGGTCTGCCTTTTTGTTCTTTTTTTATTCTGCTTTTCACTGTTTGAGTCAGGTTTTCTTGGGTTTTCCTGTTTACTAATTTTTCTTCTTCTTTTGTTATGGTTTTTCCTTCAATGTTTTTACCTTTTTAACAGTTTTCTTCTGTTTTTCCTTTTCTTCTTTGTTATACGGGTTTTTATTTTAATTGGGGTTCTCTGATTTTTATTTTCTCCTTCTTTCTATGTTAGTTTTCTTTGTTTCTTTCTTGGTTTCTTAGCCTTTTTTTTGTTTCTTTGTCTGTTTTCACAGATGTTTTATTTTCTTTCTCATATTCTTATTTTTCTTTGGTTTTCTTTGTTTCTCAGTGGTTTTGTTTGTTTCTTTCTCAGTTTTCACAATTTTGAAATACACAATGTAATTTTTTCTTAAATCCAAGTTCAGATTTTTTTGAATAAATGGACAAAAAAAATTAAATACACGCCGACATTTTTGAATATGTATAAACATTTTTCACATACATTATACATTTTTGGTATACACCCGAAACTTTTTTGTATACATATTTAACATTTGACATACGAAATTAACATTTTTAAATATATGTTTTAGAATGTCTAGTTTTGTTCAATTTATGTTGCACTTTTATTTATACACCAGGAACATTTTTAATACATGTTTAACATTTAATAAATACATGATCAACATTTTTTTCATACACACTATATTATTTTTTATACATGAGAAGCATTTTTTCTACACATATTTAAATATGTTAAAATGCTTAATTACCATTTTTAAATACATGATCAACATTTTTCCTATACATTTTTAACATTTTTCAAATGCTTGATTAATATTTTCAAATACTTGATTTACATTTTCTAAATGCTTTATTAACATTTTCTGAGTAGATGATCAACTATTTTAATAGACATATTATACATTTTTCATATACATCGAACACACGCAAACATCTCTGTTGACGTTCTTACAACCGCAACAGCAACCGCAACAACTAAGAACAAGTATCCAACGCATCAATATTGAATAAGTGAGCAAATAAAAAAAAATCATCATTTCTACAGTCGTACAAACCCCAAGCAGTTCCTCTGTTTCCCTCCGGTACAGTACCGATGCTGTCAATTGCTAGCAGCCGGGGCTAGAGCATCCGTGTTTGCAGCAATAGCCACCGGACGAGCCCTTGCGTGGCGCGTTCCCTGCCAGCGCCGCGACCAAGACGGCAGCGGCCGCGCATGCGCCAATGGCCGCCGCGATGCCCACCCTCCCGCGGAACGCGGCCGCCCCGCCGGCGAAGCAGCCGCGCGCGGCGAGCGCTGCGCCAGATGATGAGAACAGGAGGGCCTGCGCGGCGGCGTCGAGGAGAGACACGGCGATCGAGCCGCCGCCCCCGTGCACGACGAACAGGTAGAGCGCCAGCGCCGAGCAGACGGCCGAGATGACGCTGCCCACCACGAAGTAGCTGCGAGCGCACGAGTCACAAGGGTAAATCACCAGTTCGAAGCGGTACACGTATAGTAATATTTTTGACAAAACTTACACCAGAGCGCTGTTGTAGGAGACAACGCTGCCCATCACGACGGCGGCCGCCACCGACAGCGCCAGCGCCAGGATGCGGAAGGCGAGGCTGGCCGCCTTCGCCCCACCGATCTCGGCCATTGCCAAGGAATTCGCCGAGAGGATGAGTCGATGAGAGGAAAAGCGAGATGTGAAGATGGTTGTAAAATAAAAGCAGTGTGATGTGAATGTATTTTGGGTGAGCGAGCAACCATTTTATTAGGGTTCTACCATCTTTTCGAGCAAGCAAACATCGTTGCGCCATGTCAAAGATCGGTTAAAAATTAAGTCCGAGAGCCCCAAATGTGCACTCCATCGAAACCTTCAAATGACATATATGCATTCGAACTCATAATTGTTTAGTTCTGAAAAGATCTACAGAATGTGATTGACCTGTATCATGTATGTTTGTGATTATACTGGGATTAAGAGACGAGGTCCATTGGCGAGGAATACACTCAACTGATGCCCAGTCTTGGCTGCCACTTTGAGCTTCAAAGTTAAAAAGCTTGTTGTGCAACTTGCGAGTCTCGGGGTTGCCTAGTTTAACAATGAACAAGGAACTCATAAAGGATTGTTATATTTGAAGTTGTTCGAAGGCCGGTCTAAGACTGATCTTAATTAAACAATCAGTGTTAAGATGAACAAAGGTGATTTCCCAGGAACTTAATTTAAAAAAAATGAACAGATACGGTGGATTGACTTTGAGGTTAACTTCGTGTGCATTGACACCTTTTATCCATATAAATTTCTGTGCTGTAACTTTCTGTGCTGTAATTTTCAAGTCAGGGAGTTGCTCAGTTGACAGGGTGCTTAGTTCAAGTTGTTCAACGATCGAGCAAGACGTTGATCTTGATACTATTAGTAATCAGCGTCGAAATCAAAGTTCAAGTTCTCCCCTGTGATTGAACAGTCCAACAAGCATACCGTCATCTCCATCCCTTAGGTCGTGCTCAATGTTCTATCTCACTTTCGTTCTGCCAGAATCTTCATCTGAGATGTCAGATGTCCAGATCCTCGTCTTCCTCTACTCTAGCATTTGACTGTTTTTTTTTCCTTTTTGACCAAAAACCGTCGAACAGTCACTAATTTTAGTAATTAAATATCTAACAGAACAGTGAAAATATATACTTAAATAGCAAGGAATGAAAGGTTAGAGTAAATCCAAGCAGTGAGTTGAGTTGCGTTGTGCTGTTTTGCTCTTATTCAAAAAGCTTGAGGTTTTCCCTGACATTGGTGCGCCACCCTTGAATGTTTGTGAACATATTCTTGAAAATATTTTCATTTCTCTGGAGCTAAATATTCAAGCACCCCCATGATCAGAATGCCCTGTGATATTTTTTCTGAAGTAGGAAGCTAACATGATTTCATCAAAGAAAAATATGCCCATCTTCTTCTGTGGCATAATAGAAGTCCAGCATTGCAAGGCAAATGGGCAGTTCCAAAAAGATGATGTAGGGTCTCCTCAACTGTAGCTGGGCATTTGGAAGGATTTCTTTTGCAGAAGTTTCCATGTGTTTACTCTATCATTGTCCTGAACCAGTTCGGAAGCGTGAAGGATGTTCAAACTTCAACGTCATCAATGGGCATGGTTGCAGTGGACAACATTGACCTGAATTTAATTTAGGTGACACTGACACAATTGCATATTCAATGCTCTATTTCTTCCTCAGGCCTTTACTAGTACTACACTTCCTTTCACAAGTGTTGTCATATTGAAATTTCTTCCTTTCCTGATAGGAATGTCCACATCTGACTCAATGAACGGTAAGGTTAGAATCCCTTTGTAGATCAGTTTATCCATGGCGATGGGATTTGGTTGCTGCCTTTACACGTCCATAAAAAAAAAGATGGGTGTGTTCACTAGAGGCAGTAGCCAGGTAAGCATGTTCTGCCGTTATTAGTGTTTAGTTTTGTTGGTACAGTTTAAAACTGAGCATGAAATGTACCTGAGTTCAAATTTCAGAAAAAAGATGATGTACTTGCATTGCATGGACAACTGGACAAGTAATATAAACCTGGTACTGGTAGTACAGTACCTGAGCATAACTCAGACCATGGTTAATAGTATAGCCAACAACCGGCTATATGGAGTTGTCATGTCACATATAGTCAACCTAATACCCAACATGTATAGTAGTTAGTTCCTAAGTAGTACTACTTTATTAATGCACGGCCCACCGTGCACTCACAATGTTTCTTGAAGTCCATGTTGCAGCCGGCCCGCTTCCATTCTCTCTCCTCTTCTCTCTCATCAAACCGAGCACAAATATAATGGTCTAATCCTTATAGCCTGCTGACTGTACCTTATTATACTTGCTCTCATGAGTAACGGGAGTTCAAGTTTCGAACGCCCGTGACCCAAGAATTTTGAGATGGTTAGAGCGTCTCTAGTATACCCCTTAAACTGCGGAATTGAAAACGCGGGTTTCAGTTCGTGGAAAACGCGTTTTAAGGGTCGGTTTGAGCTCCGGCTGAAGAGACCCTTCAAACTAAAATTGTAAAACCGAATATTCGATTATATTTTTTTTCTCACATTGATACGTCTCTGTCGTATCTATAATTTTTTGATTGTTTCATGCCAATATTTTACAACTTTCATATACTTTTCGCAATATTTTATATTATTTTTGGGACTAACATATTGATCTAGTGCCCAGTGTCAGTTCCTGTTTTTTGTATGTTTTTTGTTTCACAGAAAATCCATATCAACCGAAGTCCAAACGCGATAAAAATTTATGGAGATTTATTTTGGAATATATTTGATTTTTGGGAGGTGGAATCAACGCAAGACGGTGCCCGAGGTGGCCACAAGGCACCAAAGCGTGCCCAGGGGGTATGAGCATGCTGTGCTGCCTTGTGACTCCCTCGTAAGTCAGTTGGGGCCATTCTTTCGCAGCAAGAAAGATAATTTCCCGAGAAAAATACCCTCAAAATTTCAGTCCAATCGGAATTACGGATCTTCGGAAGTATAAGAAACGATGAAACACCAGAAAACATGAGCGCAAAACAGAAGAGAGAGAGAGAGAGAGAGAGAGAGAGAGAGATACAATCTCGGAGGGGCTTCTACCCTCCGGGAGCTATGGCGGCCATGGACCAGAGGGGAAACTCTCCTCCCATCTAGGGGGTAGACCAAGTAAGAAGAAGGAGGGGGCTCTCTCCCCCTCTCTCCCGGTGGTGCCGGAACGCCGCCGGGGCAACCATCGTGACGGCGATCTACACTAACAACTTCGTTACCGTCATCACCAACTCTCTCCCCCTCTATGCAGCGGTGTAACCTCTCTCTCCCCGCTATAATCTCTACTTGAATATGGTGCTTAATGCTATATATTATTACCCAATGATGTGTGGCTATTCAATGATGTTTGAGTAGATTTATTTTGTACTACAGGTTAATTGTGGTATGGTGTGATTGATATGAGTTGTATTTTAATATGGTTCTTTCCTATGGCATCCTTCGTGTCGCGCAAGCATGTGGGATTACCGATGTAGGGTTTTGCAATATGTTCATGATTCGCTTATAGTGGGTGGCTAGAGTGGCAGAAGCTTACACCCAAGTAAGGGGATTGTTTACGTATGGGAGTAAAGGAGATTTGTTACTTAATTCTATGGTTGGGTTTTACCTTAATGATCTTTAGTAGCTGCGGATGCATGCTAGAGTTCCAATCATGAGTGCATACGATCCAAGTACGGAAAGTGTGTTAGCGTATGCCTCTCCCTCATTGCATATGATAAGTATCTGTCGTGTTATATTCAATTGCCTATGGACAATCTTTCTCTTGTGTTACAAAAAGCTCTCTACTAAATTATTAACTTTTATTATTCTCGCAAAGTACTCCTAGTTTTATTCTCGCAAAGTGGTTTTTATTCTTGTTCTAGGTAAAGTAAGCGTTAGCGTGCGTAGAGTTGTATAGATGGTCAATAGAACTTGAGAGAATATTAATTCTACCTGAAAACCAAGAAAAAGACTGAAAATTCTCTGGACTCCAAATGACCTGAAACTTCATGAGGATTTTTTGTAGAATATATCTGAAATTATGGAGCAAAGAAGTGCCAGAGGGGGGCCACCTGCTGGTGCCAAGCCAACAGGGCGCGCCCTGATGGCTTGACAGGCCCACAGGTGGCCTCCGGCCCCTCTCTTCTGCTATATGAAGGGTTTTAACCTAGAAAAAATAAAGAGGATACTTTTGGGACAAAGCGCCGCCGCCTCGAGGCGGAAACCTGGGAAGATGCCCTTTTGCTCTCCGACAGAGAGGCTCTGCCGGGGAAACTTCCCTTCGGGAGGGGGAAATCGAAGCCATCGTCATCACCAACGATTGCTACTTCGTGGGAGAACCAATCTTCATCAACATCTTCACCAGCACCATTTCATCTCAAACCCTAGTTAATCTCTTGTATTCAATCTTTGTCTCAAAACCTCAGATTGGTACCTTGGGGTTGCTAGTAGTGTGGATTACATCTTGTAGTTGATACTTGTTGGTTTACTTGGTGGAAGATAATATGTTCAGATCCTTATTCATATTTATTACACCTCTAATCTTGAAAATGGTGATGATTTGTTAGTAGATACTTTTGTTCTCAGGGACATGGGAGAAGTTTTGTTATAAGTAATCATGTGAAGTTGGTATTCGTTCGATATTTTGATGATACGTATGTTGTTGCTTCCTTTAGTGGTGTCACGTGAACGTCGACTACATGACACTTCACCATATTTTGGGTCTAAGGGAAGGCATTGTGGAGTAATAAGTAGATGATGGGTTGCTAGAGTGACAGAAGTTTAAACCCTAGTTTATGCATTATTCCATAAGGGGCTGATATGGATCCACATATTTCATGCTATGGTTAGATTTATTTTAATTCTTCTTTCATAGTTGCGGATGCTTGCGAAAGGGGGTAATCATAAGTGGGTTTCTTGTTCAAGTAAGAACATCACCTTAGCACCGGTCCACCCACATATCAAATTATCAAAGTAACGAACGCAAATCATCTCAACATGATGAACATGACTAGACAAAAATTCTCATGTGTCCTCGAGAGCACATTGCTTGATATAAAGGAATTGTCTGGCATGTCCTTTGCTATAAAAAGGATTGGGCTACCTTGCTGCAAACTTGTTACTTTTGCTACTTGTCACTTGTTATGAATTATCTTGCTACAAAACTATCTATCACTGTTACTTACAGCACTTGCAGAGAATACCTTGCTGAAAACTGTTTATCATTCCCTTCTGCTCCTCGTTGGGTTCGACACTCTTACTTATCGAAAGGACTACGATTGATCACCTATACCTTTGGGTCATCACGCACTCCCACCTTTCCGTAATTTGCTAGCCTCTTCAGTACCGTGCATTGCCCTTTCTCACCTCGAGAGTCGGTGCAAACTTCGCCGGTGCACCCAAACCCCTTGATATGACACGCTCTATCACACATAATCCACCTTATATCTTCCTCAAAACAGCCACCATACCTACCTATCATGGCATTTTCATAGTCATTCTGAGATATATTGCCATGCAACTTCCATCATCATCATCATATACATGACTTGAGCACTCATTGTCATAATTGCTTTGCATGATCGTAAGATAGCTAGCATGATATTTTCATGGCTTGTCTGTTTTTTGATATCTTTGCTACGCTAGATCATTGCAAATTCTGATACACTGTTAGAGTCATTCATATAGAGTCATCATGTATAGTTTTATCGAGTTGTAATATCGAGTTATAAGTAAATAAAAGTGTGATGATCATTATTATTAGAGCATTGTCCTAGTGAGGAAAGAATGATGGAGACTATGATTCCCCCACAAGTTGGGATGAGACTCCGGACGAAAAATAAAAAGTGAGGTTGGCCAAATGAGTCCACCAGAAAAAAAAGAAAAGAAAAAGAAAATAAAAATGTGAGAAAAAGAGAGAAGGGGCAATGTTACTATACATTTACCACAGTTGTGCCTCAAAGTGGCACCATGTTCTTCATATAGAGAGTCTCCTGATTTGTCACTTTCATATACTAGTGGATTTTTTTTATTATAGAATTTGACTTGTATATTCCGATGACGGGCTTCCTCAAATGCCCGAGGTCTTCATGAGGAAGCAAGTTGGATGCACACCCACTTAGTTTCATTTGAGCTTTCATACACTTATAGCTCTAGTGCATCCGTTGCATGGCAATCCCTACTCCTCGCAACGATATCGATTGATGGGCATCTCCATAACCCGTTGATACGCCTAGTTGATGTGAGACTTTCCCACCTTTTGACTCCTTTGATCTCTACCACCATATTCTGTTCCACCCGTAGTGCTATGTCCATGGCTCACACTCATGTATTGAGTGTAGTTGAAAATGTTGAAGCGCGTGAAAAAGTATGAATCAAATGTCTGACTTGACACCGGAATGATCATGATTTATACTTGTGTTAGGAAGACGGAGTCATGCCAAGTTTACATGATTAAATGTGTAGGGATAACGTTCTTTAGCATCGTTCTTTAGCATTGTTTGTTAGTAAACCTGAGTATGGTGTCTTTATGTCAAATGATAGACTATTTGCCTTGAATCACTTGTATCTTAATATTCATGTCATGATTAGACATTTGTTCAAAATTATGTTAGGTAGCATTCCACATAAAAATATCTTTTTTTATCATTTACCTACTTGAGGACGAGCAAGAATTAAGCTTGGGGATGATGATACGTCTCCGTCGTATCTATAATTTTTGATTGTTTCATGTCAATATTCTACATCTTTCATATACTTTTGATAATATTTTATATGAGTCAGCAACATCACAGGTGCTAAAACTTGGCATAAATAATCACTTTAGTGCTAGAACTTGTGGTGTATATATAAGTGGTTGAAGAACTTAGATTGACGATGTAAATACGGTATTGTATACGACTGTGGCGCTGACTGGACACATTAGCTCGGCGTGAGGCCCGCTGTTAGTGACAGGAAGCGGAGGGCAGGGCGTGTGGGTTGTCTTTTTGCGAAAAGCGTCTTGAGTTTCTTTCTCACAAAAAAGTCCCTCGAAAGAAATTGTACATAAAAAGAAAATGCTACTCCTGAGCTTCAAATTCGCGACCTACAGGTTACTCGCGCAGGTGGCTAGCCTGCACACCGAGTCGGATTTGACGTTACGATTAAGATACACAAGATTTATATAATTTAGGCTGAACTATATAAATTAAGAATTTTAATCCCATAAACAAAATACAGCAAGTTAAATACCCGGGCATACAACCCCAACACAAGATGTCTATTGTTTCCAAAGTATAATTACGCTTTGCATAATTCAAAAAGTTCATATTTTTTTAAAAATAATTCATGTATTATTTTTAAAAATATCTATAAAATTTAAATATTTATGAATTATAAAATATGTTTATATGATTTAAATAGTACGCAATAAGAATCTGCAATCTGATGGCACACTAGGCTCGTCTTTATTTTTCATACATATTATATTTAATTTTAATTAAAAATACATATTTTTTAGGAAACACACAAAATTTATTAAACCATGATCACTTTTATATACTACATGGATATGATATTAAAAATCAGGAAAAAACTTCAACATATAAAAAATTAGTTAAATATATAAAATATCTAAAAGTAATTTAATATTTCCTTAAAATGTGAACAAGTTTTAAATAATAGTTTTTTCAAATTCATAATTTAATTACTTGTCTTTTGATAAATTTATTACGTGGATATGTTTGGATGTTATATTAACATTTTTAATGTAATTTATTTATACATATATGATTTATAACACGTGATTATAATTTACAACATTTTAGAAATGCAAAAAACTAAAATGTTGAACTTCTCCACACTGACTACAATTCTGTTTAGCCACACGATCGTTTGGTGTCACAGTCATAAAGTGTAATTATACTGCAAAATAAGTGACCTTGTCTGCTGGAGTGGTATCCCAGGGCACTAATTTAGTTATATGGATTTTTCTTAGATTAGTATGTTGATATGTTTTGATGTTACTTAAACATTTCCAATGTTGTTTATTTTATTTATATGTATATTATTTATAAGACATAATTATAGTTTACATATTTTTTTATAAAACGAAAAAAATGCACAAAACTAAAATTTTGAAAATGGTTGCACTGACTGCAATTCAGTTCCCCGCAAAAAAAACTGCAATTCAGTTTAGTCACATGATCGCGTTGTGTTATATTCATAAAATGTAATTTACTTCAGAAAAAAGTGGCCTTGTCAGTTGTGGTGGTATGCCCGGACATTTATTTACCCTGAGGTTCCTGGTTCGAATCACCGATCATGCACTGATTTTTCGGATTAAAATTGTTCAGTCAAAATATATAAAGGATATGTATCCTTACGTGAAAAGAGGTCCACCTAGTTGGGCTAGCTAGAACCCGCTCACGCAATCCCCAGGCCGACGGTTCCAACCTCTTGCGGATCATTTTATTTTATGAACTTTTTCGAGTGAGAAAAAATCAAGGGGCTTTCCGCAAAATAGGCCACACGCCGAGCCCAACCTCTTACAGTGGGCCCTTCGCCATGCTGGCATGCCTAGTGAGAGCTGCAGGCGTATGCAACATCGTATTTACTCCATCAAGCCAAGTTCTTGAACCACTTATATGTACACCACAAGTTCTAACACTAAAGTGACTATTTGTGTCAAGTTATAGCACCAATGGCGTAATTGATTCATTTTATATTATTTTTGGGACTAACATATTGATCCAGTGCCCAGTGTCAGTTTTTATTTTTGTATGTTTTTTGTTTTGTAGAAAATCCATATCAAACAAAATCTAAACGCGATAAAAATTTAAGAAGATTTTTTTTGAAATATATGTGATTTTTGGGAGGTGGAATCAACACAAGACGATGCCTGAGGTAGCCACAAGGCACCAGGGCGCGCCCTGCGGCCTTGTGACTCCCTCGTACGTCAGTTGGGTTCCTTCTTTCGCGACAAGAAAGATAATTTCCCGAGAAAAATCCCCTCAAAATTTTATCCCAATCGGAGTTACGGATCTCCAAAAATATAAGAAACAGTGAAACGCCAGAAAACAGGAGCGCGAAACAGAAGAGAACACAGAGAGAGATATCCAATCTCGGAGGGGCTCCCGCCCCCCGGGAGCCATGGCGACCATGGACCAGAGGGGAAACTTTCCTCTCATCTAGGGGGAGACCAAGGAATAAGAAGGAGGGGGGCTCTCTCCCCCTCTCTCCCGGTGGCACCGGAACGCCGCCGTGGCAACCATCGTGACGACGATCTACACCAATAACTTCGCCGCCGTCATCACCAACTCTGTCCCCCTCTATGTAGCGGTGTAACCTCTCTCTCCCTGCTGTAATCTCCACTTGAACATGGTGCTTAATGTTATATACTATTACCCAATGATGTGTGGCTATCCTATGATGTTTGAGTAGATTTTTTTGTCTTACGGCTTAATTGTTGTATGGTGTGATTGATATGAGTTGTATGTTAATATGGTGCTATGCTATGATGCCCTCCATGTTGCGCAAGCATGTGGGATTACCATTGTAGGGTTTTGTAATATGTTCATGATTCACTTATAGTGGGTGGCTAGAGTGACAGAAGCTTACACCCGAGTATGGAGATTGTTTACGTATGGAAGTAAAGGGGACTTGTTACTTAATGCTATGTATAGGTTTTACCTTAATGATCTTTAGTAGTTGCGGATGCTTGCTAGAGTTTCAATCATAAGTGCATATCATCCAAGTACGAAAAGTGTGTTAGCGTATGCCTCTCCCTCATTGCGCATGATAAGTATCTATCGTGTTATATTCAATTGCCTATGGACAATCTTTCTCTTGTATTACAAAAAGCTGTCTACTAAACTATTAACTTTTATTATTCTCGCAAAGTACTCCTAGTTTTATTCTCGCAAAATAGATTTTATTCTTGTTCTAGGTAAAGTAAGCATTAGCGTGCGTAGAGTTGTATTGGTGGTCGATAGAACTTGAGAGAATATTAATTCTACCTTTAGCTCCTCGTTGGGTTCGACACTCTTACTTATCGAAAAAGGCTACAAACGATCCCCTATACTTGTGGGTTATCACACGTCTTCTTCTTCCTCTCGTTCATGTCCACGATCAGCTAGCTCGCTTCTACAAGGCCGACGGACAATGCAAGGAGCGGCCAAATACAGAGCCGTTGGTGTCCAGGACGGCTCGCACGAAGCGCCCCAGCGCCTGTCGCCGTAGCTGAGCTAGCTAGCTAGCATCTCCGTCGTCGTAGCTAGCTCGAATCGATCCAGGAGCTAGCTAGCTAGCTAGCTCCTCCGTCGCCATAGCTAGCGGGAGAGACGCGGGGCCCGGGCGGGCGTCCGGCGTCCGGGGACGGGCGGCTGGCGTCCAGGACGAGCGGGGCGGTGTCCGGGGCGATGCGGACGGCGGACGCGGACGGGTCATGGAGATGTTTCCGTGGCAGTTGGGCTCCCGCCAACTGCTTTCTCCCGTTACAGGGCACCGTAGAAGCGTACGCGAAAAATATGTTTTTGCAGATCGGGAGGAGCTTTTTACCGCATCCCTTAAAAAGATGGTCGAAGGTGTATAAGGTGTCTGTTCGGACTACTTTTTCAGTCCAAAATTAAAAATTGACGGTTATTTTACAGTTCGGTGAGATATAAGCGGTCTGGTAGAGATACTCTTATATATGGGCAGTCGTCCTCGGCTTTTAGAAGTTCCTGACGAACTAATGGAGCCTCCCTTTGCTAAATTAGGTTGCAGTGCCTAACTTGGAAGATGAAAAGGTCATAGACCTTGGTGGGAAAAGGTTGTCTGATGCTCCTGCTGATGAAGTTTCATCCTACTACCGAGGATGAAATCTATGTAAAACATATTACCTGATGGTGATTGTCTACTATGCTGGTTCTTGTACGCAATGATGGTAGCCTCCCTTTGTGATGATGCAGAGCCTCTTGTCAATGTCACTTCTGAACAATATTGTAGCAGTTTTGTCAATTTTAGCACCAGGGGCATAATAACATATTCATATCCACAATACGATGTGAGTGGTCGAGAGAAACATCATATGCAGAGAAGAAAACATGGAAAAATGAGTTCGTAAGGCATAATGATTGTACCACATGCGGCAATCCATATGAAGTCTATACTCCATTATTAATTGTGTGAATCACCAGAGTAAGGCTTGCACAGTAGAAAAATATATTAACAAATTCAGGATGAGAATTAATAAATCCTCATCTAACTCCTACACTACTTGATTAACGAAAAAAAAGTCCCTACGAATCTCTACATAAAATCCAACAGTTTAGGAGTTAGATGAGACATAGTTATTTCTCATCTATATGGTAGCTAGACACACCCTAACATATTCTTCAATCATCAAATTTAATGACGAAACTCAAAGCAAGGTTGAGCATGCTTGTATGGCCGAACATTTGGACTACAAAAAAAAATAGTTGCACATGCAGGCAGAATGAGAGCAGGGTCGGGCCCATAGTGATGCCAAATGTACGGCCCGCACAGGGCCCATAATTTTGGGGGCCCCAAATTTTGTATATAGGTCTAGTAGTATTTCTCAAAAAAATAATCCTACGCACTGGAGTTGGGCCTGAGTCGATCAGGAGCTAGAGTCGGGCCTGAGTAGAGGCCATCGAGCGTAGGAGCGCTGGTGCTCGATCGATATTTCTCAGAAAAAGGAAACCGCTCGATCGGTAATATGGAAACGCTATCGTCGGTCTTAAAAAAGGGATCGCTACAGAAGCCCATCGGGATCGTCTCGTCTCTCGATCTGGAGGTCTCCAACACCAGTCGCGTCGGCTTCGCTACAGGAAACAGGATCGTCTCATCGCCTTCGCCTCATCAGACCGATCGGATTCAGGCCGTTGCCGTAGTTGCCTTCGTAGTTTCCTCCAAATTTCAGTGTTGTCGCCTCGTCGGATTGATCCGTGACCGACTCTAGCCTCCAGGTGCTTAGCGAGTCCTCCTTTTCGATTAACTTCGGTTCCTACTCCTAGTTCCTAATTTCCTATTTAACTTTTGGCAGGAATCGTTACTTCGTTAGAGATCGATTTTTACCTCTCCGGTTAAAGATCACAGTGTACTAGTTCAACTGGACAGGATCCAAAATTAAGTGAGTTAGACTGTTCGTCCAGTTGCCAAACATTGACACATGATCTCCAATTGATATATGCTACTTTATAACTTTAATTTTATTTTATTCATCCTTTTTATCTTGTGTTTCAATAATACAGATTTGAGTCATCATGGGAAAACATCAGTCTGGTTCCTATAATTGCTCATTAATTCATTTTTTTAGTAAGATAGGCTCCTATTTTTTAGTTTCGCACATGCCCGGATTTTGTCGACCCGATCCTGAATGAAAGTTGTAGGTTAAGGAGAAAGATGTGTTGCCAGAAGATATCCAAAGACAACAAGAGCCTCAACACGTACAATAACTGCAGGCATGTTTTAAGCAGCATCGACATGGACATTTCTATGTTACTCGGAGATAAATGTCCCTATTGATACACTACGGATCGAACCATTTTATGTCTGCTGACCCATCTTTTAAAGAGAAAAGTATTAGAGCAACTCCGACCGGTTGATTCAAATCGTGTCCGTTTTCGCCTGCATTTTATCCATTTGGGTCGATCGAACGAACATGTTTGTCCGCTTTTTTATTTGGGTCAGCCGATGCGTCCATTGATAGCAGGCTCATTTTGTCACATATCCGCTCCGACATTTCATCAAACGCGTAGCAAGCATGGGAGCTCGCAGCGGCTAGGTGCGGGTAGGCGATGC
The DNA here is from genome assembly GCA_039707655.1 of Elymus sibiricus. Taxonomy (NCBI): domain Eukaryota; kingdom Viridiplantae; phylum Streptophyta; class Magnoliopsida; order Poales; family Poaceae; genus Elymus; species Elymus sibiricus. Next base: position 444,555,000 of record CM077671.1, read on the forward strand.
CGATGTTTGCAGCATAATTTTGACTTTACTTTCTTTATTCTAAAATCGCCGACAGTCGAGCTCGAAGCCCACGCCGGCAAGATGAAGCAGGCCAGCAGGGCAAGCGCGGCGAGCATGACGGTGCATCGCGGCTGGGCGGCGCGAGACGAGGCGGCTGGGCGCGAGCTACAACGGCACGCACGCGAGCTACAACGACGAGCACGCGCGAGCGGCATTGCAACTTGACTGCGAGAGGAGAGGCCGGTAGAGGCAGCATGCGAGCTGCTCCTCCCGAGCCATTGCGACCTGCTGCTGCATGGCGAGGCGAGTTCTGCTGCTGCTGCTGGGCGGCATGGCGGGGCGAGAGAGAGGAGAGAGAGAAAAGAAGTTGCGTGAGCGAATGACACGTAGGGTAAAGTTTTTTGGCCGCGTAGACGAGCGGACGCGGACGGACAAAATGGGTCCATGCGTTGGAGGTGGTCTTATAGCTGCCAACCGAAGATTTAAGAAATAAAAGGCAAAGAAACAATGCAAAATCAGAAATACTCTAGTAAGTTAACAGCAAATCTCTCTGTTGAGAGCAAGTAGGTCAGGAGAAAAATGAACAGAAAAACAAAGGAGAAGAACATAGGAGAGGAATCGTTGTAGATGAGAAGAGACTATTGATGATTCTTGCTTTCAGAGTAACGGGGAAGAACAGAAGGAGGGCGGGCTAACCTTCTGCTCCTTCATAGACACGGCGGCCGGCTCCCCCAACAGCCGGCGCGGAGGTGATTCTCATAGCGGTGGCGACCGTCCGCCCTGAAGCTGCTCCTGCCGGCGCGGCTACATGACGCGCGACCGCCATCGGTCGGCGCCCTCTGACGAGATCTCGCAAGTAGCGGCGCTGTCAGGCCCTCCCACCCCTTGTGAGTTGGCGGTGAAGAGCAGGGTTGCGGCCGGCGGAGGCGATGGGTTAGAGGAGAGGCAAGGCCGGCGACGAACACCGGTGAAGCCTTCGCATGGAGGAAGCAGTAAACCCCACTGATTATCCTCATGTTCAAGTCAACTGGAGCAGATTGAAAGCAGTTGTCAGTAGTTTGTTGCAACATTTTCGTTGCAATAGACCGTTTTTCTTTTAGTCACAGCCCATCGAATGATCGAGAAACGAGAAGTTCATCAAAAACTCCAAAATGATCTTTTTTCTTTCGCAGGAGCCAAAATGATCTTATTGAGCACTTGATTCTTGTAGTTTTATCAAGTTTTATTTGGATTATCACTTCATTTGGACCCTTCAGCGTGTATGGATTTGAAAAAATAAATTTGAAATGTTGTTGAGTCGGGTGCATTGAAATTATCAAGTTTCAAATTAATATGTGTGCAAGCCATCGCAGTTAGACTTGCCGACACGTTCCCACAATGACGAATCTCATAACGAATTTCCTTGTCTTCTTTCTTTTCTTTGAGCGAATTTCCTTGTCTTCTTCCCCTTTGATTATTTTTCTTCTTTTACAATTGTGTGTGATGTGTCTTCTACAACACTCTTGGTCTTCTCTGTCAACTATATGTAATGAAGGCAGCTAGACCCTAGGGAACTGCATGGACTAGTTAATGTTTTTACAAACAAATTCATGGCAATCAACGTATGGCGCTATCAATCAATCTTTCTCAGGACTAGCTAAACTTATACAAACTCACAAGTTGTGCAATGATATGGAGTGAGGTAAGATATATAGTCGACGTTGACTAGGGCTCAGTGTTGTTTATAATCCATCAAGTACAATCCTTTGTCTGGAATGATCGATTAGCCCTCCTCATCAAGCAAAACCTACTTGTTAATTGCAAATGTTATGTCATCGATTGATCCGTATTGCAACTAACTGTGCCATAAAATGCGTATTTAAAATCAAGTGTAAATAATTAGCAGGTGCTCTTATCTCAAGGCAAAGACGACGAGACTAATTAATATGTTTTGACGATGAGGTAGAAAATTAGGCAGGATCAAACATACAAAATTTGTATTAGGTTTGCCTGCTTGCCCTTGATCGTTTACGTATTGTGACTAACTGCATCATCAAATTGCGTATTTAAAATTAGGTGTCAATAATTAGCAGGCGTTCTTATCTCAAGGCAAAGACGATGAGACTGAATCTTGGTTGTGAGGCGGTTAGGTAGCTAGTTAGGAAGGTTCAAACATACAAATTTTGTGTTAGGTCTACCTGCTCGAATTTTGTAACGCCCTTACTCTAGGTTCCGTAATCTTACTAATTGAAGGTGTATCATTGCAGAGAAAAATTAATTATGTCTATTTTTTACTACCTCTGTACCAAAATATAGGGTTTTTTAACACAAAATATAATTTTTTTAGGCTAAACTAGGCTACAAAAACGGAAGAGGATTTGTGGCTCTCGGGTGCCACACACCCCTACATGAATATAGCATTAAAAACATATTAAAAAATTCTAAAAATTCTAAAATTTTGGGATATGAAACATGGGTTCCCATTGTACACCCGTGTTTAGTTTCCATGGTGATGTCAGTAAAAAAGACAAATTTTTTGTATGTCTAGAAAAAAGAAGTTGAATGTATCATCTGCCAGATCGTAATTCGAGTGCAGCGGATACCACAGGCACCTATTCCCCGCGAAAATGGACACGGGTGTACAACGGACACCTAGGTTTGATATTCCAAAATTTCAGAATTTTTTAAAATGTTCTGATATTTATTTTAATGCTACTTACGTATAGGGGTGTGTGGCATCCGAATGCTCCAATGCATTTCCCGTAAAAAAACGTCTTATATTTTAAAACCGAGGGAGTAGGCATGTTGTTCCAATTATCATTCCACTATGCGGCCACACCATAGGCAGCAGCTTCTGACTTCTAACCGGAGTTAGTTGGGGCTCTGGACTTAGTCGTGAGGTTCTCAACCAGCGCATTACTTATTCTGGTCAACTAATATAGATCCAGCATGTAGGCATGTATGTCCAGCTGAGGTACAAATACGCTACACAAAATCCAATTACACGGGTATACCCTCAAACTTCAAAAATGTGGAGACCGGGCTGCGTATTTAAATACCATGTTTCTAGAGCGTAAAAAGAAGTGCATACGTGTATAACATGTTCGTGAAAATTCTCATAACAATATATTTTCATACATGGCGTATACAAAAAACATAAAACATCAAAATGGGCCAATTTTTTTGGCTGTTGAGCCAAGATTTTTTTTTGTAGGTTACAAATCATAATATTTTTTTAGTGAAATTTTACAGATCCATCATGAACATGTACAAGTTTTCAAGGATTTTTTTAATTTTCTGGAAACTTGAAAATATCTTTTTCAAAATTTTAAATTAACAGGCTCTCTGCAGTGTAACTTCACGCTCCTCGAACTCCCACTACGTAAGGTGAAAAAATCCCAAAAGTCTAAAAGCACGTATATAATTTTGATATCTTAGCAATGCTACAAATGATGATTGTTAATACAAAAATCAGAGTACTGACCAGGTAACTAATATTCCCTATGTTCACAAATATAAAATGTTTTGAATATTTCAATATGGACTACATATGAAAAATAAGTGAACAAACACACTAAAACGTGTCTATGTACATTCGATTTAAAAAAAAACAGAATATCTCATATTGTGAACGGAGGGAGTATATAATTAAATAGAACAGGAGAAACTAATGCATAGAACAGCAACACAACCAACAAGTTTCCCCCTTGATGAGGTAGATACATACATAGTATAGTACAAGACCAAGTAACAGCTGCGCAATTCGAATGTGGTAAAAAATCGAAGCAGTGAACTACTTCGATTTTTAACCGGCTATGTATACGTAACTAACATGTGCAACAAAAAGAGTAGGAACGAAAGAGAACCTAGCTAATGCTTGTGGTGGCACCCATGCTCGCAGCCGGCGTCCGAGTCAGAGTCCGACCCGGAGCCGCCGAAGGACGACAGCGTCAAGTTCTTCACCAGCTCGGCGGCCGACACGGCGCCGGCGGCGGCCAGCGAGATGTACATGGCCATGTGCACCTGGCTGCAGAAGTTATTTGTGCCCCGGACGGTGCCGTCGCAGACGCTGATGCGCCCGCGGCCGTGGGGCGAGCAGTAGGACATGTACTCGCTGGTGGCGAAGGCGGCGCCGGTCGACGAGTAGAGTAGCGCCGGCGCGGCGACGTCGAGGAGCGGCACGAGCACCCTGGAGATCTTGGAGCTGCCCTTCTTCCATACGCTCAGGAAAATGGCCACGCCCACCATGACCGCCGCCATGGCGTTCGCCACCACCAGGTACCTGCACGCACGAATCCGCCTTGTCAGAACGTTCGCATAACCCAGGCTCGTAAACGGTAAACACGAATTCCGTCTTTAAGGAAGGAAAAAGCGTAGTGCACTTACACAAAGGGGCCGAAGTCGCTGTAAGTGACGGTGTGTGCCTCGGCGCCGTTCGGGAGGACGACGGTGCACTGGCTGGCCGTGACCATGAGAGCCGCCGACGCCACCGCGAGTGCCATGGCGGCGACGCGGGCGGCGATGTTCACCGCGTTCAGGCGGCCTTTCGACTCCGACTTGTCATCATCGCAAGGCATGATCGACTGGGAGGGGAAGAACTGATTGAAGTCAAGATGGTAATTAAGCTAGCTTTTGGTTCTCTAGCTTGGAACAAATTGCTAGCTCAACTGGTCCGCGAACTCGAAAGTCGAGATTAGTGTGTATATATAAGGAGGTTTGTGACAAGGGGGTGCCCATCGTGGATATAGTCAAACGAGACACTGATTGGAGGGGGGATCAACCAACGTTAGGTCGTTAGAACCCTACCTAGCGTTAGTTGCTTGCTCGCTCACTTCACCTCTCATATTAATTTGTTTTATTTATTCTCACTCAATTTGTCTTCTAATTAGCAGTTACAAGCAAAAAAAATTCTCTAGCAAGTCCATTTTTCTGGTTTCAAATGAGCGGTTGATCAATGATTGAACACTGGAATGAACTAACTAGGTCTGGGAAACACTAATTTTCCTTCGCTGCTCTTGTTAGTTGGTTGACTTGGCTGTCCGATTGGCATCTTCCTATCGCATGGGTTCTAAGAGCAAGTGGTAATAATCTGTTTTTAAATAACAATAAGTCGGAACTCTCAATTTTTCGGTGGTTACCTGCAGGCTAGTTTTTCTTTTTCTTTTTAAAGCGTGCTTTTTATTGGATCATAATATTGCATCAAGAGAATACAACTATCACAAGTACACATCAGACCTCTATGTAATTAGGATTCACATGGCTAGCTTTTTTAACAAGGGAAGGGTCCCGACACTGCATTAAATTTTCTTGGTACAAGGCAGTGGGCTCACATAAATAGGAAAAGAACAAACTAGTCCCTAAAACTTGCAAAGGGGACCCCAAGCGGGAAAATGAAAATGCAATCAGGTCCAGCACAGCTCCTGCACGGATCCAATCTCGACGATGTCAAGGCCGAAACCACTTGGATCCATCCACTGCTCCATCTCCAGTAGCCTAGCTCGCGTGAAGAAGAAGCAATGATCTTCGAATAGTGGTTGTGCTACCACCCATTGGGCAACAAGGTCGGGAGGTAAAACAACGGTCGCCCTTCATCTTCAAAAGTCGATGGAGTGGCGATGAAGGTTGTCTGCGAACTGCTATTGCGGGCACCTTGACTCTCCTTTGCAACGAACACAACTGATGATGAGCTTTGACTCTGTCTGCATAGTCCATCTCCCTACCTTATCACTATCCACCACCATGGTGGCAACCAGAAAGGAAGGGGCCCTCCACCAACAAGCTCTAATCGACAATCCCCTGATCGGGATCTCCTATCTCCCCTACACTTACATGCTGCCTTGAAGTGAAACGCGGGGGGGAAGACCCATTCCAGAGCACAACGATGCCGAGGGACAAACCACACCGCGGGCTCGAGAAGAACTCCCCTAGCCCTCTCCGTCCTGACCACCATGGACAACGTCACGGAGGAGGGAAATCATATTTTGAAGCTCGGATCTGGTTTATTCTGCAGGGAAACCATATTATCTATATCTATTAATAAAAGAAATAGGTATTCTTGGTCTGTCAAGTGTATTTTATAGAACAAAAACTGATATTTTTTAGTACAAACCCGCACTCCATCAGTAAGTCGACATAAAAATAAAGGTTCGGATTTTCTTTTCTACATGTCGCGCACGTGGGCCCGCTTGGGCCTCAGGCAGTCGGTCAGCAGTCTGTGTTGTGGGCCAACAAAGAATCCGGCAAAAATAGTTGCAGCAGCATGGTATCGAACTCATAACCTCTCGCTAGGTTTCTTACGGACGTTCAACTAACCTAGCTCACACATGTGCAAAGGAATGAATTTTCGTACCTATAGTACTATCTCGCTTGTGTGTGCACAAACCCAACACTATACATATATGGATGCGAGTTAAAATCAATAACTGGCTCGAGCATTAATAAGGAGGTGGTAAGAGTGGGCTGTGCATCCGGAAATTATGGAGAGAGATCCGGAAATTTGTGAGACATTCATTGGGAAATTAATGGGAGAAAATGATCCGATTAAATAGGTTGTCATTAGTGGGAGAAAATCATCTGACTAAATAGGCTAAGACTACTCGATTAGTGGGGGAATTAGTAGCCAAATAAAATTAATTAATGAAGATGTATGATACTTGTGATCTGCGTTGGGTTTTCCGTGAAGAGGAACGGGTAATTGCAGCACAATACGGATAAGTATTTCCCTCAGTTAAGAAACCAAGGTTTATCGAACCAATAGGAATATTAATCCACAACCGTTTTCAGCGGCTGCATACAAAAGAGCAAACACTTGCACCCAACGCGGCAAGACGGTTGTCAATCCCCTTGATCTCGTTATTTGCAAGAAAGTGAAGTGTGTAGATAATAGTAGATAATTGTAAATTGCAAAACAAAATAAAAAGTAAATAATTGCAGCAAGGTAATGATAGGATTTGTAAATATATAAGTGAATAGACCCGGGGCCATAGTTTTCCCTAACGACATCTCTCATGTAGGCAACATACGGTGGGTAAACAAATTATTGTTGTTGGGCAATTGATTGAAAAGCGCATAGTTGTGTGATATTCACGGCAATGATCATGTATATATAGGCACCACGTCCATAAGCAAATAGGCCGACTCCTGCTTGCACCTATTACTATTACTCCACCCATCGACCGCTATCCAGCATGCATCTAGAGTATTAAGTAAAATATAGTAATGCTTGGAGAACGATGACATGATGTAGACAAAGAGAATTCAATTAATATGAACTAACCCCATTGTTTTATCCTTAGTGGCAACAATACAAAGACGTGACTTGTCCCTTTCTGTCATTGGGATATAAAGCACCACCAGATTGAACCCACTACAACGCACCCCTCTCACCGAAGAAGTATCAATCTAGTTGGCCAAATTATTTCAATAAATCGGAGAGGATTACGAAGCTATAACAATCATGCAAATAAAATACCAGCAAGTATTCAATATATTTTCATGAATAATCTGAACATAAACCCACAATTCATCGGATCCCAACAAACGCACCATACAAAAGAAATTACATCGGATAGATCAAAGCGAAGATGCGATGATCATTGTATTGAAGATCAAAAGAGAGACAGAGAGACATCTAGGTACTAACTACGGACCCGTAGGTATGTGGTGAACTACTCACACATCATCATGAGGGCAGCAAGGTTGATGAAGAAGCCCTCCGTGATCGATCCCCCCTCCGGCAGGGTGCCGGAACGGAGGTACAGATGGGATCGCGGCGGAACAGGGACTTGAGGCGACGGAAAAAGTGTTTCGGGATGCCCTCTAGGGTTTTTGGAATATATGTGAATTTATAGGCCAGAGAATGGGGTCAGGAGGTCCACCAGGGAGGGACAAGCCATCAGGGCGTGTCGACCCCCCTGGGCACGCCATGTTGGCTTGTGCCTCCCTCGTACGGCCTCCGATCTTCTCCCGAAGCTTCCAGGTCTTCTTTTGGTCCAGAAAAAATCATAAAAAAGTTTCGGGGCAATTGGACTTCGTTTGGTACTGTAAACCTAAAAAGTAAAAAAACACACACAAAACATCAACTGGCACTGGGCACTGGGTCAATAGGTTAGTGCTCAAAAATAATATAAATTGGTAAATTATTACTCAAAAAGTATCCTAGAATGATAATATGTCAGCATGAAACAATCAAAAATTATAGATACGTTGGAGACGTATCAATATAGAGGGATTTCTGGAACATACTTGAATGACACCTTGATTAAATGAGTGAATTAACCAATGGGAAAGAGGATTCGTGGGAAATGCCCTGATTAAATTCGTGAGACATGATGAAGGATTCTCTGTTATCACTATTTGTGGTAATCCGGAGCGGTCAGTTACGACCGAGGAGCAAACCACGACCTTCGTCTTTGAGGCCTTGGCAGCCAAGGAGCTATCCAAGATGAGGACCAAGGTCGAGAAGGACAACGACATCCTCTCAAAGCACTCAAAGTGACTTATTTCAAACCCGACGACGACATCATCAAGGTCTAGGTCCATCCCAAGAACCCGTCCAAGACAGCCTCGATAGGATATGGCCTGGACCCCAAATAGGATAGCACGCTTCGTGACTTTCTCCTTGACAATTGGGAAATCTTTGCCTTTCGTCCTTCTGATATGCCAAGGGTCCCAAGGGAATTAGCAGAGCACAACATGAATATTATTCCGAGCTCCAAGTCGGTGAAACACGCATTGTGCAGATTCTCAGAACCTAAGCGTAAGGCTATGGGTGAAGGGTTGGCTAAGCTACTTCAGGCCGGCTTGATGTGAGAAGTCGAGAACCTAGACTGGTAATCGAACCTAGTCATGGTGCCAAAGAAGGATAAATCCTAACGTCTTTGTGTTGATTTCGAGGAAGTGAACAAGGAGTGTCTGAAGGATTTGTTTCCTTTTTCATGCATCGACCAGATAATCGATGCAATAGCTGGGAGTGATGTCCTCTGTTTTCTAGACGCGTACTCTGGGTACCACCAAATCAAGGTGATGGTGACTGATCAAGAGGCAACCTGCTTTATCACCCCTAATAGTTTGTTCTGCTTCATCACCGTGCCCTTTGTGCTAAAGAGTGTTGGGGCCACACATCAACGGAGGGTCCAGACGTGTCCGTAGCCGTAGATCAGGACAACCGCGGAGGCGTACGTCGACGACGTGGTCATCACTAGAAAAGCCGACACCTTCATCGATGATTTGCGCGAGACGTTTAAAAACTTTGTGAATACAACATCAAGCTTAATTCAGAGATGTGCATCTTCAACGTGCCATCCGAGAAGCTCCTCATGTTTATCATTTCCCAACGCGGGATCATGGCGAACCTTGATAAGATCAAGGCGCTAGCAAAACTCAAGCATCCGGAGAAGCTCAAAGACAGTCTTCGTCTGGCCCAATGTCTCCCTTCCCTTAGCCGTTTTATTTCTCAGCTTGGTGACAAGGCACTCCCCTTATTAGCTCCTGAATCAGACATGAGACTTCAAGTGGACGCGTGAGGCCGGCGCTGGCTTGGAGGGAATCAAGGCACTTCTGGCGACCAATCCTATCCTAACAGCACCACACCCCGGCGAACTGATGTTATACATCTCGGAGACCACCTAGGTGGTTAGCATAATACTGAAGAGGAAGGCCACGCTTAGAAGATGCAAAGGTCGGTGTACTATATTTTTGAGGTGCTCACCCCGTGTAAGACGAGGTATCGACACCAATAGAAGATTTCCTACGCGGCTTTCATGGCTTCTCGAAAACTCCGACACTATTTCTTGGAGTGCCCTATCATGGTGGCATCTAAGGTCCCATTGAATGACATCATCAATAACCGGGATGCCACAAGCCGGATCGTGCAGTGGCCCGTCGAGCTCTTACCTTTCGAGATCCAATATCGGCCACATTTGTCAAGTTCCGGGTGTTGGCCGATTTTTTTGCCAAGTGGACAGAAGCTGAGCTCCCTAGAAAGCACACTGCCTACACAAATCGGGTCATGTACTTTTATGAATCTAAGATGCTAGCCGGCCTAGGGGCTTGAGTCGTACTCATCTCCCCCACCGTTGAAGTCATGAAATACATGTTTTAGATCATGTACATGGATTCCAACAATGTTGCGGAATACAAGACGGTGATGCACGGTCTTCAGATGACCGTCGCCATGGGGATCCAAGGTCTGAAGACGAAGAGACAAAAAATATTTCAATTGCTGAAGTATTGAAAAGACAAAATCTTTCAGTTGCTGAATTAATGAAAACACAAAAAATATTTCAATTATCTTCTCTTCTTTTATACAGTTGTTAGCAGTTTCCAACATCAGTCCCGACGACACTTGCACTATCTTATGATTATCCATGCTATTCAAGTCGTGCAAGTGACAAGGCAATAATAACGAATATTTGGCGAAGTGGCTACGATGGAGAAGGTTGGTACGAACATATTTTGTTTCTTATGTACATATGTTTAACTTCATGATTGTGTGTCTCCGTGAATATTGTGGTAATATCAGAAAAATTGTTATCAGTTACATTTCCTCTTAAGAGGATGCAAAATTTCCCCCAATTAGGTGTTTGGCCAGAATCAACATGAATTTTTTCAAGGGTCTAGGTATCTTCATGAATATCATCCCTACCATGGACTTAAATATCATCAATGAACATTAAAGAGTGGATGTGTGGGCCGGGAGGGGGCGGGGGCAATTAGGGCCCAAGGAAATACCAGTGAGTCTGTTGAAGGAGAAGGCGTCTTGGAGGGAAGAGGACAACTCAATAACTGCAATAACAAAGATGGATATAAGGGTAAGCATGCCAAATGCCCCTGCTATATTGGAAACAAGCATATTATTGATCGTTGATAATAACAGAAAAGCAAGAGGAGATACATACATGTCCTAAGTTTATGAGATGAGGATGCATCCCTTAATGAATGAGTGCCCTAATGATGAAATCTGATTCTAGATGATCAAAGGCTTTAGAAAGGTCGATTTTAACCGTGAAAGCAGGGAGAATCCATTTACTCAAACTAACGAATTTGGTTATTTCTTGAGCTATGGTGATATTATTCCTAATTCTCCGGGCTTCGACAAAAGCTTGTTGAGAACAATGGATGTAGTCACGGAAGCAAGGTCGAGTCATGTTCTTATAGATTAGTACATTGCAAATACTAATGGGCTTAATATCAGCAAGAGTGGCAAACGCTTTTATTTTGGACAAGGGCAATATGAGTATCATTGATCTAGGATGGGAGGACATGTTTCATAGAATTGTTTCACCAGATTTGTCACACCTCCCCCAAGTCAAATCCATGCTTCTAAATAGAAAGCCACATTAAACCCGTCATGCCTTGGCAAAGTATTTCTCCTCATCTCCTTAAGTGTGTGCAAAATTTGAATCATGTCTGGAATGACTCAACTAAAGTCATTAGTTAGTTGAGGAGGCGACGCAGCTAGAAAAGACCAATGGGAGCTATATCTCACTTATAGCGAAATTCATGCTCCCGCCGCTTTAGGTGCGGCGCGGCCTGGACGGCCCACTACTGTAGCAAGTATGTTTTCTCTGTGCTTTATTGGTCCAGTTTTTCACAGTTTGGGCTGGGTTTTTTTTTTCTGTGTGGGTTTTCTTTGTTCGGATATTACTGTTTGGGTCGAGTTTTTTGTTTTTTTCCTTCTTTTTTGTTTTTATTTCTTTTTTCCTTCTCTTTTATTTCTCCACCGGTTTTCTTCATTTTTTCCTTTGTTTTTTTCCTGATTTTTTTCTTCAATACACATTTTTAAAAAAAATCTACGTTTTCTTTGGTTCTTCGCCTTTTCTTTTGTTTTCTTTGTCATTTTTCTTGGTTTTATTTTAATAGAACACAACTACCTTTTTTATTATACAATATACATTTTTAGTGTACAAGTAAATCATTCTTTTGATACAAATCGGAAATTTTTCAAATACACGAACTACATTTTTCCTTTAATAAATGGTTTGAACAAATTTTTGAATAAATATTCAATGTTTTTTTAAAATACATGTTGAAAAATTGTTTGAATACTAATAATGTTTTTTTCAAAAAATATTCAAACATTTTATTACATTATATAAACATTTTTCAAATGTTACAGATTTTTTTTTAAACACGGAAACATTTAGTTGAAATGTTAGGTACACTATTTTTAGTGGTCTGAAACTTTTCTTTATACTACACAACTTTTATTTATATTGTATACTATTTTTTTTAAACGTTCACATACATTTTTCTGAATCGCAGAAACATGTTTTCATTGTTGCAAACATTTGTTTTTGAAAGCTTTCTACAATTTTTTAATTGCGGCAACATTTTTTATACTATGTTAACATTTATTCAAAATCACAGTTATAAGTATTTGTAGTAAAAAAATTCAAATATATTAATATAAAGTATAAATAAAAATGGAGAAGTACAATAAAAAAACAAAAGTAGTGTAACATCGGCATGGCATCAACACGGTGGCCCATATCCTTGTTGGGCCGGCCCAGCACCGCCGCCGTGTAGCGAGGCTGCCTTCCACCTTGCGGCAGGCGAGGTATAGCCGCGCCCCGAAAAACCTGCCACTGCAAAATGTTGGATTAAAAAAGATATTAGATACATAATCAACAAAGGTTTTTTAATAGTTTTCTAATTAAATTGACGATTCATAGTTCTCACCTTTAATAGGAATGACTAGATCAAGGCCATCATTCGTTACTGCCCGGCGCCCGGTTGTCAAATGCCAATCACATCTGATTGAAGGTATTTGAGACGCCAAACGACGGAGAATAATCGATCCGGAAGAAGTACGAGCGAGCTGTGTGAGACCTGCGATCTTGCCTTGTGGCAGTTCTTAGAAGTACCGATGTACTAGTACTAGCGCCGAAGAAGTGTGACCGATTTTGTCTGTATTTTGCTGAAATAAGCAGGAAAACAACACGTGTTGGTTTATTATTTTTGTTGTTATGGTTTATTTGGGTGTATTGTTATGAGTTACAATTAGGTATTGTTTCGGTTTAAAGTTTGGATGGACTAATGTTTTTTGTTTATTTAAGTGTTGCTTCGTTTCACTGGTTTTACTGTACCGGGTCGAGGGAGGAGGAGGCTCAGTTTTTCTTTGGTTTTTTCTGGCATTTCTTTTGGATCATTGTTCACATGAATGCATAGTGTTGACTTACTGTTTTTGTTGTTCCGGTTTATTCGTACGTATTGCTTTGGGTTACAATTTGGCAATTGTTTCAGTTTATGGTTCAGGTGGGTTAATGTTTTCAGTGTGTTGTTTTAGTTTATTTTCTCTATTGTTTTGTTTAGCAATTCTGGATTTATTCGAATATTGTTCCGGATAATTGTTGGTGCACTGTTTGCCGATGGCGTGATGTAGAAACGGACATTAATCGGTCCGAAACTTATTTTTCTAATGGGTTACTGTTCGCAAACATACTGTTCTGGATTATTATTTTGTGCCTCGCTAGCAACACCAGCAGAAAGGATCGGAAAGGATTTAAGACGGATGTGCATCTGTTTCGTTTGATGATGACAACATTGTTGAAGAAAGAAGTGTTTCTTTTTTTGCTGAAAAAGAAGTGTTTCTATCACCGCTGGTTGCCCAAGTAGTTCACCGTCTTGAAAGATTTCGTGGCTGTTTGGTTCTATATCTAGCAATGTCATAATTTGCCACACAATGTTGTCACACTTGCCTAAAGTTAGTTCTTCAAAATGAGAATCACAAGTTGGCAAGCCTAAGAAAATCTTGCCACACTTTTTGAGTGTATGTGATGTGGGACCATAGTGTGGCTTGCCAAATGTATGGCTTGAAACAAACACCCATCTAAGTTAGTCAAAGTTGTCTAATCTTAATTGTTATAACCTTTGACAAACTTAGTCGCAAACCAAAAAACCCCTTCATCCATCGACGGCGATTTTCTTTTGAGGTAGCTCACCACATTTATCAATCCATGGTGATCAGGCGTTGAATGGTACACATCCTCGGCCGCGGCTGGTGTGAGACCAAGCCAGCACGTCGCCCAAGTCGTTTGTCCCGTCGCACATAAAATAGAGAAGAAAAGGGCTCATTGATTGATGGACGCCGGCCGGGGGAGCATCACGCCGTGCATGCATGCGCGCGCCGCCCCGCCAGCATGGCGCACGCGCTAGCTCGCTCATCGATGGACCGATGCATGCAGCTACTACCATAGATTAGCCCTCGCAGGCCGCAGCCGTATGCCGTTTAGGCGCAGGACCACGCCGGCCAGCCGGCCGCGACCACGCATGGATCGCACGCGCGACCACGCACGCCGGCCGGCCGCCGTTGGCGACGGAAAGCCTGCAGCGCGTAGAGAACGTACGGCACCACGGCCAAAAGTTACTTCGTTTTCAACTGTTCTACACTTCTACTCCCTGCTACTTACGCACCTGGCTCTGGCCCTGTACAACAGCTACAAGCACAGTATAGACGGATTTCTTTCGTCTTTTAAATGGAGAATTTGAATTTTGTCCTCCGAAACATACACGAAAGTTTTGCATGCACATGTTCGTAAAAAAAAACAGTACCACCACGAAGACGAAGGTGTTTCATGCATGTGTGTGCTGGCTACATGTTGCATGGTCCGGTCATGTCGAAGCACCTACACCAAGTTTCTCCAAAGTCAAGAAAAAGAAAACGAAGTACTACCGCTCATCTGCATGATCCAGTATCGTGGTACGATTTGGACGTGAGAGGTGAGGAGCTAGCACAAGTACGCGTGCACACAACCCTAGTAGACGTAGTACTTGACCTAAGCAAGCAGCTATGGCTAAGCATCTCTCTAGCTGCCTATCTAGCCTGCACCTGCTTGTATAGAGATCTAGATCAGATCAGTGCACGCAGGACTGCATCTGGACGCTGCATTGCTTTAACTGTGTTTACCCATACATATTTTCCACTAATGTAGAGGAAAGTAATGCGACGGTACACTAGCATTGGCTCTGGACAGCGCTCGGACCACGGGTAGGCAGGCAGGCAGGCATGCATGTAGTATTAAATCCAGATCAGAGAAAGTAGATTCAAAAGTGCATGTGATATGCCTAATCAAGCTCCCAGCATGGCTGTGTTCATCACCGCTCTCCTCCTCCTCTCCATAGAGTAGACTAGTCTGCGTGCATGTCAGCCTAGTAGAACATAGAGGTTGCGACTAGCTACTGTACAGAAACTGCTGCATGCGTGCCTGACAACATTTCCAAAATATAATGCGTCCTCGGTTCTCGTGCTTCAACTTTGACCATAAATTTAACCAACGAGACCGACTGCGGCGGGAGCAAAAATTATACCAGTGAATTCGTATTCGAAAGAAGTTTTCAATTATATAATTTTTGCTCCCGCCGCAGTCGGTCTCATTGGTTAAATTTATGGTCAAAGTTGAACCTCGGGAAGCGCGGGCGCACTATATTTTGGAACGGAGGGAGTATGTCGCTTGCCGTTGATTTGGTGCAAATAATATTCAAATAATGTGGTTAGTTAATTAGTTGGGGACTCATAAGAGCGTGTTAATCAATTATGGTAGACCTCACTAGAGCATGGTTAATGCATTAATGGTATAGCCAACAAAGGCCTATATGAAACTGTCACGTCACGTATATCCAACTTAATAGCCCTCTTGCACAAGATTAGTCCTACTATTCTGTGGCTCATCTTTTTCTCTCGCACTTCAGTCGGATGTAAATCTGCAATGCGCTCGTTTTCCTTCTCTCCAACTAGGCGAAAATCTACTGTGACGTCTTTTATAACCCACTTATGTCACATTATTATGCTTGTTCTTTATGTGTGCTCCTTAGTCAAGTATCTAGCTCGATAGTAATTTGAACTTGTTTTCTTTGTTGTAGCACTCACAGTTTCAATTTAAATCGTGTATTATACCCCTTTTTAAATTACATTGTGTATCAGTAAACAAAGATACGATCAGTCAACATATGCATTGACATTTTTATGACCAATGGCTACATAAGCCGATAGCACCTGTTGACTCCTCTATGGTATGAGGAGGTTTTCTAATTTACAGAGTAAAATGTACTGGAGGAATAACATTTGTGTCCTCTCTTGTAGTCTACTACCTCCGTCCGGGTTTATTGGGCCCCTTAGTATTTTGGATCGGACTTTGACCATCTATAGACTACTAAAATATAAAGTATATGCTATGAAACATTATATTGTTGAATTTGGATTTCAAAGAGCTTTCCGACAATATATTTTTTGTGACATGCAGTTTACATTTTGTTAGTCAAATTTATATGTCAAACTTTGACACAAAATAAGAGGGGGCCTAATAAACCCGGACGGAGGGAGTACTTCGAGACGTTCGGTGTGTTGTTGTTGCAGCCCTTTGGCACCTATGTATTTGGCCTTGGGTGTATGTGAGTGTGGTGTGGGGTGTTGTCTTTGTATCGGTTTGGTATGTCGGTTGTTGGTTGTAGCTTTATATGTAAAGAGGGGCGAAAGCCTTTTTGGGTAAGGAACTACATTTGCATTGGTACCATGTACCTTAGTTTTCTGTTCCTGCGTTTGCAAAACCCTACTAGCCAAAATGGCCTAAAGCCTTCACTAGTTATGACTAAACAGATTCAATTTCAATGATCATTCTTAATCTGCATAGTTCTAGAAACACATGTTCCCTAGTTTTTCTTGTTCATGCGTTTGCAAGACCCTACTAGCTAAAATGGCATAAAGTCTTCGCTAGTTGTGACTAAACAAATTTAATTTGAATGATCCTCCTTAATCTACATAGTTCTAGAAACACATGTTCCCAAGTTTTTTCGTTCCTTCGCTTGCGAACCCCTTCTAGCCAGAATGGCCTAAAGCCTTCGCTAGTTGTGACTAAACAGATTCAATTTGAATGACCCTCCTTAATCCGCATAATTCTAGAAACACATGTTCCCTAGTTATTCCGTTCCTACGTTTGAGAAACCCATACTAGCCAAAACGGCCCAAAGCCTTCGCTAGTTGTGACTAAACAGATTCAATTTGAATGATCCTCCTTAATCAACATAATTCTAGAAACACATAAATACAATATGAACACATATATAGGGACAACAAATGGATTTAGAAACATGTAAAATGAAATAGTTATACTTCTAAAATTGTAAGAGCATCTATAGTAGGACTTAGCAAATATGACCCCCTAAACGCCCGCGGACGCGCCCGGTCAGCGACTGGGCGTGTCTCCTATTTGTCCGTCCGTGTAGCCACATTCCCCATATTCTTTCTCATATGTCCGGTCACTTGCACGTGATTGATAGAGAGGAAGAGAGAGAAAGAAAAGAATGAATAAAGAAAAAGAAAAGGTGGTCTGTGGTAGGGTCGCGTCTTACGTGGCGGACTGGGGCTCGCCCGGGTGCGTGCGCGAGCCCTCATATTCTCCCTATATTTGAGATGGATATGTGGGTTCGTGGACAGCCAGGACGTATAGGGATGATATGAGGGTTTCGGTTGGGTTATTTTTTTCCTTTCCTGTCAGGTCACTGACTGGGCGCGTTCATGGGCGTATGAGAGCTCGTTTGAGTCATCCGGTTGCAGATGCTCTAAGTGGTGATAGCAGGAGTCCGTACGGTGTTGGAGGAGGAAGTTGCATGGGAACATGGGGTGTGGTGAGGGGTCTAAATGAGATCATGGCGTCGTGCTCATGAGTATGGATGAAAACGAAGCGGACACGGACGGAATAGTGTTGCCACATTTGTTTTCATTTTTTTCTTCTGAATTGCAAACAAATATACAAATTTGGAGAACGAATACAAAAATGGATACTACCTGAAACGAATATGAGAAGAACACGGTGTGGCACGTGGATACAGAAAGACATGATCGGCAGAATTAAAAGATCCTCCATTCAGAAAAATACAAGCAAACCAACAACCCATTGCAATTGATATGACTATAACTATAACGTCTTTCAATTATCTGCTAAGCCGGTAGCATAACTCCTAAACCAACCGCACCACGTGGAGCAAGGACACTACAACGAATACAGGTGCCTGGCGTGTGGGCTGGCCTGATGGATGGGTGCACAACATGTGGGGAAGACTTGTATAGGATCTGTCCTTATGTGAGATCAATGAGATCAAATTTTTTGAAGATACAAAACATGTTTAAAAATTCTGAAAAAAATTGGAGACACACATTCAGGTGTGATGTACAAGCTCAAAAAGTTTGAACTCCTAATTCGAAATACACTTAGAGGAACAAAGAAGACAAAATCAGATGTGAATAGTGTCAAATACTATTCACCTCAGAGCTGACACTATTCATAGTCGAATTTGTCTTTTTCGAAACTCCAACTGTAGATAGAGTTTTGAGCTGATTTTTTTTAAGTTGTAGACATAGCTTGCAGGTATGTTGTACATTTTTTTCAGATTTTTTTGAATTTTCTAAATATGAAATATTTGAGTTGATCTTACGATCTCACCTAAAGGGATGATCCTATACAAGTCTTCCCCCACAACATGTTTGGGATTTTTCAAGAAGCTCTTCCGAAAAGCACATAAGCAGTTCTGATATCTTATTCTTCTGGTCTTATTGAAACGTTTTGTTATGCATATGAACTATTGTAGCGAGGTTATTTTACCCAAATTAAACGATCTTTACGCACAACATTCCTCCGGATTGTAATAATTAAAAAAAAGCTTCATAATTTAACGTTCATCGCTGCTTATATATTTCAACATCATCTCCGCTAATGGTTGAGATCATGAAGAAAAGTGTACAAACACACTAGACAAAAGAATGAAAAGAAAGCATGGAGCTAGTGGCTTTGCTTATGTGACTTTTTTCCATCCCCTTGGTAGAGAAAAAAGAAAGTTCCAAATTCTTTTATGAGGCCCTGGGCCTGATCTTTTAACGAACAAAGAATCGCCTTGGTAGGCATAAACAAGAACAGGAGCACACCAGGCATCTCTTTCTCCCCAAGCCAAGGTACAGTCAATCGCTTGGCCTTGACCGCTCTCTCATTTCAAATCACATGATGTGATCTGGTCGCTTGCCCTGCATTGTGTCAAAGAATGGACTTTGCTTCCTAGCTAGCCAGACAATACGCTGTAGCTGATCAGGCAAAGTGTTGTCACATCGGCAGCACGGATGGTGAATAAGATTTGCAGTAGTATGTCTATACAATTATTTGCATGTATTGCAAGAATGAAAAATATATAAATATAAAAAGCATATCAGAATGGCGAAATTATTATTCAAATGCAAAAGCATAAGATTGCAAAACACTACGAAACTGCAGGAATGATAGTTTGATAGAACGCAGAAAAGGCACACACAAAAAATACTTTTAATCCATTCCAATGACTGTAAAATAAGAAGATATATGTTTACAATTTACCTCGCAAGGATTGAAATCCTACCAGAATCCTCTGAAAAATCTACAACCCAACGAGACCCAAATTTTTATAGAATATATTGCTATGCAGTTTAATTGTTTGTTTGGTTTGACCACATCTTGCAATTTCCATAAATACTTTTACAAAAAGGTGTGCGGAAAATTGAGAAATATCATAGATCTAGATTTTTCTAGCTAAATCATGAACATAGTAGGAACTAGGAACTACTCCGTATTAAGGACTGTACTACTACATACTCTTACATAGAACTTCTATCTAAGTGTTGAGCATAGTAATAAGTGTTAATGAGCTAAGTGGAATGTCATCTGTGGACAAAGGCTATGGTCGCCATGGGTGGAGAGCATTAAAATTCAAAAACAAATGCATCCTCAACAAGTGGCTATTTAGTGAAGTGTGGCAAGAGTTCCTGTAAACATGTGCGTATTTGAAAGGAGTTTCCAATGACACAATGGCCACAGCGGGTTTATTGACCACTAGTGGAGAAACGGGCTTTAGTCCTGGTTGGTGGAGGCCTTTAGTCCCGGTTCATCAACCGGGACTAAAGACCCCCACCCTTTAGTCCCGGTTGGCCACGAACCGGGACTAAAGTCCTCCACGTGGCCGCCTATGCGCGCCGGGGGTTGGAAGACCTTTAGTCCCGGTTGGTGTCACCAACGGAGACTAAAGGGTGGTGATTATTTTTTTTGGGGTTTAGGGTTTATGGTTTATTTTTCCTTTTCATTTTGTGTTTTCCATTCAATTCTTTTTCATTTCAAACATATTTTACGGTACTACATACTGTACACGTTATGCATATATAATATAATTTCTCATATGACCATACATATATCATATAATTTCTCGTACGACAATGCATGCATACACACATATATACAATTTAGTATATATAATTTCTCCTACAGTTTGCAGATCATTACATGAAGGCATTAGCCGAAATAGTATTCTCCTCTTTCATCTATGACCTCCTCCACCAAAAATCCCACGATTTCCTCTTGAATTGCGCTTTTAGGCGGTTCTCTGGTAGGAGCCTATCCCGCATCTCTGTCATCTTTAAAGAAGGAGATAAATATGAATAGATTAGTTGTGTGTATATATATATTAGATCATGATAAAAAAAATATGAATAGTGTTTACGTACCTGAAGTGCTCTTTGATCTCTGCGCCATTCGGTCATCATGCGAATGGTCTCGCAAACGTAGTATGCACATAAATTCGTCCCCTTTGCTTGTTTCATGCACTATGCGAGAATAGAATTCAATCAGATAACAATCAAGCATGATAATGGTATTGGTACTGCAATTAAAGAGGTGCGCGGACCTAGCTAGTACTACTTAATTACCTTGCCCCGTCGCCATGTCAGCTTCTCTTTCCAATCACCGACAATCTCTTTGGTGAACCGTTTCCAAACCCTGCCCCGCAAAGAAAATGAATAAAAGAGTTATTAATTACTTGATATCAGGAAATGAATGAAAGAGGCCGATACTGATTGAAATTACCTATCGAGCATTGAATGCAAGCTTCTATACTATTCATGGTCTTTACCTAGTGAGTCAAAGACTACAACAGTTCCAGCGTCAACTTTAATGTCCAGCAGGATCCAGTGGAACCTGCGCACACGTTTATATAAGCAGACATGCATAACTCAACTACACTTAACATCGAGTAAGCAAAATAAAATTTGTAGTACAAGACAGTAACACTCACTGGAAGTTGTAAGGCAATAGTATATCTGTTTTGGTATTTTGTTCCTTGAAAAGCATTAGCAAGTTATCCTCTGTTTCATCGGCGAAGTCCGTTGCAGTCACTTCATGAATGATATGGGTCAATGAACCCAATGTCAAAGACTCCTTGTTTTCGGCATTCGAGAATCTTCATTCTGCATAATAGCGTACAAAAGAATATAGTGAGGATAATTACAGGCAATGAACGAGCTGAGCTAGAGACTTAAATTACAGAAAGAAATCACTTACAGACAATAGCAACTAACGATAGATTTGTCGAGTGCATCTAGATTGTATAGTTGAAGTAATTCCGAAAGCTCAATCATTATCAATGATTCTTTGAAGAACTGCTCTTTCTTGACCATCACCATGAGCATCTCTCGCCCCTGCTTTACTTCTCTCATGTACCACTCATGCAATCTTCGCATTTGTGTTGATAGAAGATCGACCTGCTCAGGTTTGCCTAGAGTGTCACCGGGGACATATTTCCTTGCTAATTCAGCCATGGGGAATTCCTCGGTACTGCCTCGGAGTTGTTCAACAGTGCAACCAAATTCTTTAGCAACGTCGGTCGTTACCTTATCGGTACTCACCTTAAGCGGGGGGGGGGGGGGGTCGACTGCACTGCCTGTTCTCCAAGCTGGGGAACTGTTTTCCCACTTTTATTACCACTTGTATTTTCGACGAGCTTCGCACTTGTTCATGATATGACTTGTTAATAGCGCGTTCATAGTCTGAAGGCCTATTCAGTACATGTTCGGGGGTCGCTCTAGAACTTCCAGAAAGTGCTCTACGATTTTCTCCGGTATTTTCTCCTTTGGTGGCGGGGGCGCCTTCGGTTCAAAATGGGCCTTCACTTGGGCAGTCACGATCGCAACATTTTCCTCATCAGTCATGTCGTAGGCTAACTTCTTTTTTGCAGTAGGCTTGGGTTTCTTCTTTGGTGCTCTCTTCCGATTTAGGCCCTGCTGCTGCTGGGACATAAGGGGTGGAGTTGGCTGACGCGACGCAAATCGATATGGCGGAATCGCGCTGGGCTCCGTATCGAGGTGGGGTGGAGTCGGCTGACGCGACGGACTTAGAGGTGTATTGCTAGGAGGAGTCGGTGGCCTTGGCGCCGAGTTTGGAAACACGATGCATTCCTTTCTCCATACAATGACACCACGTATGACTTCTCCCAGTGTCCGCTCCCCTTCACCTCCAGGGAAGTCAAGCTCGAGTGAGGCATATTCCAATAGAACTTCATCCACCCCAACACGAGCATAGCCAGCTGGAATCGGATTGCCATGGATGGTTGCTTCAGGTGCATTCGGTAAAGCAAAGCCGACCGCCACCTTCATGGATATGTTCTTCAATTTCATGTGTAGCTCACAACTTGTCCTCTCTTCGATATCATCCACGGGGTAGCGAGCCAGCAGTGCATCATCGGCCGGGACCCCCGTGGAACCCATGTTACTTTTCTGCAAAGACGGGACGGTACTATCCAATGGTGGATCTGCAGCTTGCTCCTGCCGCGTAGACGGAATTTGCTGGCTAATGGTGGCTAGTTGCTCGTCATGCCGCTTACACATGCGTTCCAACTCCGCGTTCTTTCTTTCTAAATTTTGAAGCCGGCCTGCATCCTGCTTCTTTTTTCTCTGACGGCTTTTGTAAAAGTCGTTCCAGTCCGCAAACCCCTGAACCCACGGAACAACGCCTTTGCCTCGTGTTCGTCCTCCGTGTTCAGGATTCCCGAGGGCGCGTGTAAGCTCGGCGTTCTCTCTCTCGGGGATGTACACCCCCTTTTGAGCATCATCTATTGCTTTAAGTAAAGCCTCTGAGGCATCTTTAAGAGATGCCAGTTCAATAATCTTCCCAGTTTTTGGATCCAACTTTCCCCCATGCACATAAAACCATGTCCTGGCCCTCTCGGGCCAATTCTTTGTTTTTGGAATGACCCCTTGAGCAGGCAGGCCTGTCTTGTAGCCACCTGGCCCCAGAACATGGTGATACCTTTTTTTGTCAACATTTATCTTATTTTTTCTCGATCTTTCCTTAGCTTCATCCGATTCCTTGTACTTCACAAATTCGTCCCAGTGATTTTGTGCCTTCTCTAGTGCTCCAGTGAATTCTGGAGTCTTCCTTTCTGCCTCGACGTATTCGGCGTATAATCTTTTCTTCCAGGTCTGGAATTGTGTGGCCATCTTCTTAAGAGCCCACTTCTTGACCTTCAACCGATCGCCATCTGTGAAACCCTCTGGTAGGAAGAACAATACCGGAGATGCAATCAATACACGGCAATGCAACAATATGATCATATAATAGTATCATATAATATCACTAATACATCGTCTCGAATAATCCAGTTAATGCATCATCGAATATTATCACTAATACATCTCGAATATTATCATATAATATCACTAATACAGATCGAATATTATCGAATAATCCAGTTGACTCGCGGTTCTTGAGCCGCGGGCGATGGACACCCAAAGAGAAGGAACCATCACATGATCATAACTCGGGTGAGATCCGTGAAGAACCTGCCAGGTATTGGAGAATCTGACGTCCAATGCAACCATGTAGCGACGGATGTACTCGTCCTCCTCCCTGACACGGCGACGTACCACCTCCGCGGGGGCCGGCTCCCTCTGCACTGATAGTGGCCCACGCGACCGCCACCAAAGAACCTTCGGGTCGACGGCGAGACCCCGATTCCTCACCAAGCCGCGCATCCTGGAAGGTAGCACCTCCTAGTGCCAGCCCGGCGGAGCCCAGTCCCGGACATGGCGCCTCTCAAGGATGTCGCCGCCGAGTCGACGACGAGGATGCGGGTCGGGCATCGTCGACGTCGAGAACAAATTCCTATGAGAACATTTTCTTATCGTTTAACGTTTTATTTTCTGGTTATCTTCTTAGAAATACGAGAACAATTTCTTTTTTCTCATAAAAAATATTATATAAAACATGTCCAAATTAATACTGCATGCCAAAATTGAAATGCATACGAAAAATATACAACCATCAATTTTGTTGCACATATTTAGACTACTGTTTCTAAATGGATTGATCCCTAAGAATAATAACAAGCATAAATGGGATAAAAGGTCTTGCACATGCATAAACAAGCGGCGCCACTTGACGGTGAACTTCTAGGGGCAATATATTCGATTTATGTTAAAAATACCTCCCGATAGAAACGATAGAAGCTCAATAATACATGTAAATTTCCATTCAATCTTAAGCATTTTGGTTTCACTAACAGACATGTGCAACATTTTCTAATTGCTTACAAAATTATACTTCCACCACTTGACAATTAATATTTTAGCTCACTCTCTGAAATAAGAGTAATTCGGTCATCCCTAAGTACAGATTTTTTTACCATTGATTTCTAGAAATAAACCGGCGATGATGTCTTCCGGCGCGGCACTGGCGGGGCTCCTACGCCGGAGATGAACGGGGCGGTTCCCAAGCAGAGTTGAAATTTTACTCCCCCTTCACCATTCAAACACATTCCATGGCTGGCCGAATCCACGGTTGCCCTCCAAACAATCAACTTTCTAGGGG
Organism: Elymus sibiricus; assembly: GCA_039707655.1. Taxonomy (NCBI): domain Eukaryota; kingdom Viridiplantae; phylum Streptophyta; class Magnoliopsida; order Poales; family Poaceae; genus Elymus; species Elymus sibiricus. The sequence goes on from CM077671.1 coordinate 444,579,626, forward strand.
GAGTTCTTGTTTATTTATTTTTGTATTATGCAGGACTGGGCATCCTTTTTACATGCCTCTCTCGTGCAATGACAAGTGATAAACACTCATCTTGAGAATAACCCGCTTAGCATGAAGATAATGACCACCCCATCGCTCCATGAGTGGTACGAGCACACAAAACAGATGTTTATTTGAATGTTTAGAGGTGGCATGTGCAAATTTACTTGTGGCACTGAAATACCATATATAGGTAGGTATGGTGGACTCTCATGGAAGAAACTTGGCTCAAGGATTTGGATGCACATGTAGTATCTCTACTTAGTACGAAGTTTTTGGCTAGCAAAAGGTTCTAAACAAACACCACATGTTGGAGGATCCATAACAATATAACTTCTATGCAAATATACCCAAACATAACCATTACGTTGTCTTCCTTTTCCAACTTCAGAAATTTGATCAATGTTGAAAATAAATAATGGGTATTCACAATCATAAAAGATGTCCAAGATAATATATTTGTATGTGAAAGTTCTCTTTCTTATAATAATCATTCATGAATTGCTTGTATGACCAATATTGTGGTTGTGAAACTTCAATAGATTTTACTTTCTAAACCAAATGTGAACCTACTTCTAAGCATAAAGCACATTGATAATTCCAGGTTTATGATTTTCATTCATTCACAATTTACTCGTAGGATATAAGTGAAGTACAAGAGTAAACATCAAACTACTCTCAAAAGATACAAGTGAAGATCAATGAGTAGTTAAACAATTAATTAGCTATGCGAGGACTCTCTCTCAATAAAGACTTTCAGATCTGAGAACTTTATTCAAACAACAAATAAAAAAAGACACTCCAAGAACAACACATATCATGTGAACGAATAAAAACTTAGGATCAACATAGGCTAACCGATAATTGTTGATGTAGAGAGGTGGGATGCGTAGCATGCCCAAGCTTAGATGCTTGATACTTCTTGTAATATTGTCTTGGGGTGCCTTGGACATCCCCAATCTTGAGATTTTGTATCTCGTTCAATCCTCTCATGTCCCGGTTTCACCTATGTCTCAAAACTTCATCCACATAAAACTCGAAAAGAACTCGTGAGATAGGTTACTGCACATAAGAATAAATCAACTCTTTATTTACTGCCAAGACAAGTTGCATAATAATTTTCAAACACTATCTACTGTATATTATCATTTCCACAATTTATATCTACCAATATAAGTGATGAAAACAATAGGAGAAGTAGATAACAAAACTATGACAACAATCTGTCTAAACAGGACAGTCTGTAGCAATTAATTTACAAAGTGCACTTATGTATCTCTAAATTTTTTGAAAATTTAGGACCTGATAAAGAATTTATATGATAATACTGTGTAAAAATTTAAAAAACTTTCCACGTTCCAGTAAAATATGAAAATTTAAAAACTACAGAAAAAGTTTCTGTTTTTACACAGCTCACATCAAACATGCAATTCAAGCATCCTAAAAGGCAATTCTTGGAACTTTTTAATGGAAAATAAGGTTATAAATAACAGCAAGCAAAATTTAACAAAATAAAATGACGCTCCAAGCGAAACACATATTATGTGACGAATAAAATATAGCTCCAAGTAAGATATACCTATAGTGTTGGAGACAAAAGAGGGGATGCCTTCCGGGGCATCCCCAAGCTTAGAAGCTTGAGTCTTCCTAGGATATTACCTCGGGGTTCCTTGGGCATCCCCAAGCTTAGGGTCTTGCCACTCCTTATTCTCCTCATATCTATATCTCACCCAAAACTTGAAAACTTCAATCACACAAAACTTAATGGAACTTCGTGAGATGGGTTAGTATAATAAATATAGATCATTCACTTAGGTACTGCCAAGACAATATTCATATTTTTTTATCACATAATATCTACTGTATTCTATCATTCCCATAATTTATACCACTAAATATAAGCTATGAAAACACTAAAACAAGCAAACTATGCATGCAAAACGGAATCTGTCAAAAACATAATAGTCTGTGAAGATCTGAATGAAATCCATATTTCCCTATCTCTTAAAATTCTGAATAATTATGAAAATGCAGAGAATTTGCATAGAAAAACTCTGTAAAAATTTCATAATTTGTTGACTCTACAGTAAAATCAGAGAAATTCTGCACTGGACGTAATAGTTTCTCTTTTTGCACAGAATCAAACTAACAAGTATCCACACTATCCCAAAGGCTTTACTTGGCACTTTATTGCAATAAAAGACACAAAACATGATTACTAAATTAGCTTAATCGTGTGAACACACGAAAAGAGAAAGTATAAATGTTGGGTTGTGTCCCAACAAGCGCTTTTCTTTAAAGCCTTTTACCTAGGCATGATGATTTCAACTATGCTAACATAGGAATAGTATTTGAAACATGCAAAAGAGCATCATGGATCACATGACAAGCACATTTAAGTCTAACCCACTTCCTATGCATAGGGATTTTGCAAGCAAACAATTCATGGGAGCAATTGAAAGCACATTTGCTCCCTTGGTGGTTTTGGTAATTCATAACAATATATAAGTCATTGAACTAATGTTTCCACTAAGCATATTTCAGGAAAAGTTCAATGATGGGTTGGCAAAAGGATTGTGGAAATACCCCAAGATGCAAGGAAATGGATTGGCAAAGCTTCAAGCAAGAGGACTCTACATTTTACTTTGTGAGAAATCACTTTGAGTCCATAGGAAAGCCAATACTATTAAAAGGGGGTAAGGTACTGTTGGTGAACAAAATGCTCATACGTGGACAAATGATAGTCACCAAAAACACCCACAAGCTCTTCCACAAAAGTCTGTCCAAAGCCAAATATCCAAAATCGGTGCAACCAACATTTCCACTCGGTGCCACCGATTCCCAAACTCAGACAGACCCATGCCAAACCCTTGCCTTTCGGTGCAACCGATTCTGCTTCGGTGCCACCGAGTTTGGGTTGCCAACTTTCTGTTACCTCGATTCACAAAATCGGTACCACCGAGTTTGTTTAATCGGCGTCACCGAGATTGGGCAATCTGACCGTTGGTCACCTTATCGGTGCAACCGAGATTTCTATATCGGTCTCACCGAGATTCAAAAGTTATTGCCTTTTGGTCACTTCGGTACCACCGAGATTCACACATCGGTGTCACCGAGTTGGTCACTTAAGGTGTAACGGTTGGATTTTTGGGGATGCCTATATATACCCCTTCACCACCACCTACTCGAAAGAGAAGCACTCAGAACTATTCCATACTTGCCCCATCATATTTTCTGAGAGAGAGCCACCTACTCATGTGTTGAGATCATGCCATTCCATTCCATCCATATGAATCTTGATCTCTAGCCTCCCCGAGTTGCTTTCCACCAATCAAATCTCTTCCACCAAGCCAAATCTGTGAGAGAGTGATTGTGTGTTGAGGAGTCTATCATCTTGAAGCACAAGAGCAAGGAGTTCATCTACATTACCGAGCCTATTACCTTTTGGAGGGTGGTGCCTCCTAGATTGGTTAGGTGTCGCTTGGGAGCCTCCTACTTCGTGTTGTGGAGTTGAACCAAGAAGTTTGTAAGGGCAAGGAGATCGCCCACTTCGTGAAGATCTACCCATAGTGAGGCTAGTCCTTCGTGGACGGAAGCCGTTATGGAATAGTCAAGGTTGCTACTTCGTCGACCCTTATGGGTGGAGCCCTTCGTGGACTCTCGCGACCGTTACCCTCCGTGGGTTGAAGACTCCATAAACGTGGACGTACGATAGCACCACCTATCGGAACCACGGGAAAAATCTTCGTGTCTACAAATTGCGTTTGATCTTCCTACCCTTCCTTTTCTACTCATGCTTGTTGTTACTTTCCGCTGCTATACTCTTAGACATGCATGTGTAGGGTGTGCTTGACTTGCTATAATTGTTAAAATCTGCCAACCAATTAACTTGGGAAAAGGTTAGGTTTTAAATTCCCGCTAGTAGTCTATTCACCCCCCCTCTAGACACTCTTCTAGTGATCCTACAATTGGTATCAGAGCATTGGTCTCCATTGCTTCGGTTTAATCACTGTGGAGGAAGATGGATGTGTCTAGTATAGGGAGTTTGAGTTGTAGAGTGCCTATTCTTGATGGAGAGTACTATAGTCAATGGAAAACTTTGATGCCTGAGCTATTCAATGAATTTCAATTGAGCAAGTATGTTAAGAGCCCCTATGTACCTCCCATTGATCCATTGCATCCCACACATGAAGAGGAAATTGATATGCTATGCAATCTTAGAACTGTTAATCTCATCGTTAGAGCATTGCCTAGAAATGTGCTTAATCAAATGAAGAATTTTGAATGTGCTTATACTTTGTGGAATGACTTGGAGAAATGATATCCAAGTTATTCATTGAGTAATCTTGATGAAATTCTTCATAAAACTATTGCTTTTCACAAAATGACGCCTAGTGATCCCAAGTTTGATGATTGTCTATTTGAGCTTAGAGACCTCATGCGTGCTAAAGGAGATGTCATAACTATCAGCAACATCATTGTTGAAGCCATTCGAATTCACAAGTATGAACATCGTCATGATCACAATCCTAACGAATCTCTTGTTCTTTGTGACGAGGATTTCCCACTTGATGATCACAATGTGGAACATGGCTACTATGATGATGATGAGTTGTTCGACATCGAGCATGAGAAGATCATGAAGAATCTAAGTCTCATGGCAAACTTCAAGGATTACATGTCCGGAGGAAAAGAGTGGATTCTCGATAGCGGATGTACCGATCATATGACCGGAGATAGAGAAATGTTTGAAGAGATCACACCAAACCATGAACCGCGAAGGTACGTAACGTTTGGAGACAACTCCAAGGGTAAGGTACTTGGTCTTGGTAAGGTGGCCATATCCCATGATAGCTCTATTCAAAATGTTATGCTTGTTGAATCCCTTGGCTACAATCTTCTTTCCGTATCTAGACTTGCCGACTTTGGTTTTAATGTGCTATTCACGAAAGTAGATTGCGTTTCGTCAAGATAATCATAAAATGGTCTTTACCGGTTTCCGTAGAGGTGATCTATACATTGTCGATTTCACTAAGAGATCCAAACCTCGTACTTGTCTTATTGCAAAATCTTCTAAAGGTTGGCTTTGGCATAGAAGACTAGGACATGTTAGCATGCGTAATCTAGACAAGCTTATCAAAGGTGATCATATTCTTGGTGTTAAAGATGTTATCTTTGACAAAGATAGACTTTGTAGTGCTTGTCAAGCTGGAAAGCAAGTAGGTGGAAGTCATCCCGTTAAGAATATCATGACTACTAGGAGACCACTCGAGTTACTTCACATGGATCTTTTTGGGCCCAATGCTTACAAGAGCCTCGGTGGAAATTCCTATGGTCTAGTTATAGTTGATGATTTTTCCAGATTTACGTGGGTATTCTTTCTTGATGATAAGTCGCAGGTACAAAAGATCTTCAAGAACTTCGTTCGCAAAGCGCAAAATCAGTTTGAAGTGAAGATCAAGAAGGTTCGGAGCGATAATGGATCGGAGTTCAAGAACACCCATGTGGATACTTTTCTTGACGAAGAAGGTGTCTCACATGAGTTCTCAGCTACGTACACACCTCAACAAAATGGAGTTGTTGAGAGAAAGAACCAGACGCTTATTGAGATGGCAAGAACGATGCTTGACGAATACAAGACGCCAAGACACTTTTGGGCAGAAGCCGTGGAAACAGCATGTCATGCCACGAACCGACTCTACTTGCACAAGCTTCTCGGTAAAACGGCATACGAGCTACTCACCGGTAACAAACCCCAAGTTGGATACTTTCGGGTATTCGGCTCAAAGTGCTACATTCTTGATAAGCATCGTCGTACTAAATTTGCTCCTAAATCTCATGAAGGATTTCTACTTGGTTATGGATCGAACTCTCACACTTACCGTGTCTACAACAACTTCACTCGAAAAGTTGAAGAGACGGTAGATGTGAAGTTTGATGAATCTAATGGTTCGCAAGTCGAACAATTGCCAAATGATGTAGGAGATAAGGATCCTTCGGAAGCTATCCAAGACTTGTCCATTGGCAAGATTCGTCCTATGGAGGTGAAGGAAAGTACTTCATCAACTCAAGTGGAAGCCCCTACTTCACGTCAAGGTGAACCTCAACACGACATGGAGGCATCCACAAGCGGTACACGACAAGATGAAGAAGAGGAAGTACATCATGAAGATCCACCACAACCTCCTTCACCACCACCTCAAGGAAACGACACCTTCAACAACAACGAAAACGAAGGAGATGATGATGAAGAAGAAGCTCCACCATCTAACAAGCCTAAGCTACCCCGAGTTCGAGCTCAAGTGACCAAGAACCATCCCCTAAACCAAATCTTTGGTGACATACAAACCGGGAGAATCACTCGCTCTAAAACTCGCCTAGCTAACTTTTGTGAGCATTATTCTTTCATCTCTAGCATTGAACCCTTGAAGGTAGAACAAGCTCTTGAAGACGCGGATTGGGTGAACGCTATGCATGAAGAGCTTCACAACTTCGAGAGGAACGAAGTGTGGACACTCGTGGAGAAGCCCGAGGATGAGCACAACATCATCGGAACCAAATGGGTGTTTCGGAACAAGCAAGATGAAGATGGTCAAGTCGTACGCAACAAGGCACGTCTCGTAGCCCAAGGATATACGCAAGTCGAAGGTATGGACTACGGTGAGACCGACGCCCCCGTCGCTAGACTTGAAGCTATTCGCATTCTTCTTGCCTATGCTAATCACCCTGATATCACACTTCATCAAATGGACATTAAAAGTGCCTTTTTAAATGGTGAAACTGAAGAAGAAGTCTATGTTAAGCAACCACCTGGTTTTGTGAATCCTAAGAAACCTAATCATGTTTCCAAGCTTCGTGAAGCACTTTATGGTCTTAAGCAAGCCCCTCGTGCTTGGTACAAATGCTTAACGAAGTTTCTCATTGAAAAAGGTTTTGAAATTGGTAAAATTGACGCAACCTTATTCACTAAGAGAGTTAATGGTGAATTATTTGTATGCCAAATCTATGCGGATGATATTATCTTTGAATCTACTAACCCACAATTTAGTGAAAGATTTGGAAGGTTGATGTCCGAGAAGTATGAGATGTCCATGATGTGTGAGCTGAAATTCTTTCTTGGTTTGCAAATCAAGCAAACTAGAGAAGGAACTTTCATCTCTCAAACTAAGTATACCAAGGACTTGATCAAGAAGTTCAACATGCAAGAGTGCAAAGGTATGAAAACTCCTATGCCTACTAGTGGACATGTTGATCTTACCAAGGAGGACGAACCGGTTGATCAAAAAGTCTATCGATCCATGATTGGTTCATTGCTATATCTATGTGCCTCCCGTCCTGATATTATGCTTAGTGTTTGCATGTGTGCTAGATATCAAGCTGCACCTAAAGAGTGTCATCTTTTGGCCGTAAAACGTATAGTGAGATATTTGATACAAACACCAAACTTTGGCATTTGGTATCCCAAGGGATCTTCTTTTAACCTTGTTGGCTATTCCGATTCGGACTATGCCGGTGACAAGGTTGATAGAAAATCCACCTCGGTTACTTGTCAATTTTTAGGTAGATCACTTCTGTCTTGGTCCTCCAAGAAACAAAACTCGGTATCTCTATCTACTGCCGAAGCTGAGTATATTGCTGCCGGATCATGTTGTGCACAATTACTATGGATGACACAAACGCTTAAGGATTATGGAATTCATGTTAAAAATGTCCCATTACTTTGTGACAATGAAGGTGCTATTAAAATTGGTCATAATCCTGTGCAACATTCTCGAACTAAGCATATTCAAGTTCGACATCATTTCATTCGTGATCATGTTGCCAAAGGAGATATTAATCTTAAGCATGTTCGTACTAACAAGCAATTGGCCGATATCTTTACTAAGCCACTTGATGAGAAAACATTTTGTCACTTGAGGAGTGAGTTGAACATCATTGATGCTTCAAACTTGAGCTAGACTCACTCGGTTGCATGCAAGGGCATGAGCTTTCTTGATATTTTCCATGATACTCTTAACATGTTATCTTATACCATGGAATTCTATGCTCCCTTGTATTGCATCTAACCTTTTGTAGGTACTTGGAAGAACTTCATTCCACAAGATTGCCATCAACTCCAATCATAAGCAATCTTGTCATGACCAAGTATCCACAACCCCTCTTGATGATGGAAGGAAGAAGACAACTCAAACATATCCTTGACATATACTTGATGTGATCATATTTGCTAAATCTCAATTGGTATCATGTCAAATGGATATACATATATATATTGGTCTTCCTTGCTTGACTAACCTATGTAGGTGGCAAGTGTACTAAAACGAGAAGGATTGCTCCCAACTCAAGATGATCTTCATCAACCTCGAGCATCCTCAATAAGTTCACCTACAAGCTACATCATCAACATCACTCAAAGGTATGTACTCATATCCTTGAAAAGGCTTTACTCCAAGTCATGAGGTAAAGCAACTCAAGTGATATGAAGACATTAAAATGCTTAATCGAAAAATGGTAACCCCATTTTGATCTTAACATTGAGTATGACCTATGATCAAGTATTATTGCTTGGCTCCTAAGTCAATATACTCTAATATAGGTGACCTAGTCACCGCCCATCATCTAGTTAAGAATTTTGGTTTGTTCATTCGCTATTTGCAAGATTTCCTGGAACCACCCAAATCTTCTCTAGTTGATATCTATTTGTAAAAACTTTTGCATTTACTTTGAAAAATTTCTTTCAAATCCACTTTGCCAAGTTTCGGTTTTAGCCTCGGAGCTGCCGATACAAATATCTCGGTTTCACCGAATTAGCAGATGAGCTGCAATACATCATCTCGGTTCCACCGATTTGTTTGTCTCGGAGTCACCGATTTATTTCATTTCTCATTTTTGTTCATTATTGCAAATCTCCGTTTCTTAAATTGATGTCTTTGTTTCTTCGATGATCCCTTCTTATTTTTTTTAAAAGGAGGAGAGGTCTTACAAGCCATCAGCTTAGCCAAAGGGAGAGAAATTATTTTCAATGATTCCCTCAGCTTTTAATGCTACTTATGATTCTCATTTCTGTGAACCCTACATTCAATGACCCTTGTTCTCAAGGATCCCTTCTTAGTCAATGATCCCTGTATCTAACCCTGTGTATGACCTTTTTGGAAATTAATGCCAAAGGGGGAGAAATACCAAAGCTTCAATGCTAAAGGGGGAGATACATGCTTATGCAAAGGGGGAAATATAAGCAAGGAGGAGAGGAGAATATCAAAGCTTACATTTATATAGACAAGGGGAGAATACCAAAGTAGGGGGAGAAAAACATGTTCGGGAGAGAAATATGTTTGGAGAAAAGTCTAACATGAGTAAAATATATTTATTCCATTCAATTGAATTTTCTCACCCTATCCAATCCCAATATCTACATGCTAAGATTCAGGGGGAGAAGAGGATCTACTATTTTCATATCTAGGGAAGAAAGTTCTAAATGATCTTGAAGACATATCAATCTTAAGTATTACCATCTTTTACATGTTCTCCATATCTTGGTACTTTTGAGTTCTATTGCCTTTTTGACTAGTAGAATACTCTTGTGTTTCCTAACACTGTTTTCTCAAGTGTATCTCTACTGCTAGAATGCTCAATAACTCAAGGTAAGTATATGCATCATATCTTTGATCAAGATGATCTCTTGCTTCTTGCACATATTGTTTGCAAGAGTGAAGTCTTGAATAAGGATTAACCTCATTCATATATATTTGATGCATATAACCAAGATACACATGACTTATCATATCCCTTCTACTATATGTGTGTTCATGCATTCCAAAGCAACTATCCTTTAAAGGGTTACACACATTTAGGGGGAGCAAGTTTAAGTCATGTGTCTCTCAAAGTCTTCATTATATCCATGCATATCTTTATTTGAAGCTTTGATTGTATATTGTCATCAATTACCAAAAAGGGGGAGATTGAAAGCACATTTGCTCCCTTGGTGGTTTTGGTAATTCATAACAATATATAAGTCATTGAACTAATGTTTCCACTAAGCATATTTCAGGAAAAGTTCAATGATGGGTTGGCAAAAGGATTGTGGAAACACCCCAAGATGCAAGGAAATGGATTGGCAAAGCTTCAAGCAAGAGGACTCTACATTTTACTTTGTGAGAAATCACTTTGAGTCCATAGGAAAGCCAATACTATTAAAAGGGGGTAAGGTACTGTTGGTGAACAAAATGCTCATACGTGCACAAGTGATAGTCACCAAAAACACCCACAAGCTCTTCCACAAAAGTCTGTCCAAAGCCAAATATCCAAAATCGATGCAACCAACATTTCCACTCGGTGCCACCGATTCCCAAACTCAGACAGACCCATGCCAAACCCTAGCCTTTCGGTGCAACCGATTCTGCTTCGGTGCCACCGAGTTTGGGTTGCCAACTTTCTGTTACCTCGATTCACAAAATCGGTACCACCGAGTTTGTTGAATCGGCGTCACCGAGATTGGGCAATCTGACCGTTGGTCACCTTATCGGTGCAACCGAGATTTCTATATCGGTCTCACCGAGATTCAAAAGTTACTGCCTTTTGGTCACTTCGGTACCACCGAGATTCACACATCGGTGTCACCGAGTTGGTCACTTAAGGTGTAACGGTTGGATTTTTGGGGATGCCTATATATACCCCTTCACCACCACCTACTCGAAAGAGAAGCACTCAGAACTATTCCATACTTGCCCCATCATATTTTCTGAGAGAGAGCCACCTACTCATGTGTTGAGATCATGCCATTCCATTCCATCCATATGAATCTTGATCTCTAGCCTCCCCGAGTTGCTTTCCACCAATCAAATCTCTTCCACCAAGCCAAATCTGTGAGAGAGTGATTGTGTGTTGAGGAGTCTATCATCTTGAAGCACAAGAGCAAGGAGTTCATCTACATTACCGAGCCTATTACCTTTTGGAGGGTGGTGCCTCCTAGATTGGTTAGGTGTCGCTTGGGAGCCTCCTACTTCGTGTTGTGGAGTTGAACCAAGAAGTTTGTAAGGGCAAGGAGATCGCCCACTTCGTGAAGATCTACCCATAGTGAGGCTAGTCCTTCGTGGACGGAAGCCGTTATGGAATAGTCAAGGTTGCTACTTCGTCGACCCTTATGGGTGGAGCCCTCCGTGGACTCTCGCGACCGTTACCCTCCGTGGGTTGAAGACTCCATAAACGTGGACGTACGATAGCACCACCTATCGGAACCACGGGAAAAATCTTCGTGTCTACAAATTGCGTTTGATCTTCCTACCCTTCCTTTTCTACTCATGCTTGTTGTTACTTTCCGCTGCTATACTCTTAGACATGCATGTGTAGGGTGTGCTTGACTTGCTATAATTGTTAAAATCTGCCAACCAATTAACTTGGGAAAAGGTTAGGTTTTAAATTCCCGCTAGTAGTCTATTCACCCCCCCTCTAGACACTCTTCTAGTGATCCTACAATTGGTATCAGAGCATTGGTCTCCATTGCTTCGGTTTAATCACCGTGGAGGAAGATGGATGTGTCTAGTATAGGGAGTTTGAGTTGTAGAGTGCCTATTCTTGATGGAGAGTACTATAGTCAATGGAAAACTTTGATGTTTGAGCTATTCACTGAATTTCAATTGAGCAAGTATGTTAAGAGCCCCTATGTACCTCCCATTGATCCATTGCATCCCACACATAAAGAGGAAATTGATATGCTATGCAATCTTAGAACTGTTAATCTCATCGTTAGAGCATTGCCTAGAAATGTGGTTAATCAAATGAAGAATTTTGAATGTGCTTGTACTTTGTGGAATGACTTGGAGAAACGATATCCAAGTTATTCATTGAGTAATCTTGATGAAATTCTTCATAAAACTATTGCTTTTCACAAAATGACGCCTAGTGATCCCAAGTTTGATGATTGTCTATTTGAGCTTTCGTATAGACTCAAAGTGATTTCTCACAAAGTAAAATGTAGAGTCTTCTTGCTTGAAGCTTTGCCAATCCTATTCCTTGCATCTAGGGGTCTCTCCACAATCCTTTTGCCATCCCATCATTGAACTTTTCCTGAAATATACTTAGTGGAAACATTAGTCCAATGAGATATATGTTGTTATTAATTACCAAAACCACCAAGGGAGCAAATGTGCTTTCAATCTCCCCCTTTTTGGTAATTGATGACAACATATAGATCAAAGCTTCGACATATGATATAATCAATGAATATAATCGTCACTTTGAGAAGTATGTGATAAGCAAGAGCTCCCCCTAAATTTGTGCATTATTTTGAATTTGCGTTTTAATGCAAATGCACAATCGATTAGGTATATGGGGCACTCTTCCATGTCACATACAATTTGGTGGTGTGCGAGAGTAATATGAATGAACATCATAGCACAACACAACAAGCAAGAGTGAATGATCATCTCATAGGCATCTCAAGGATAGGAAATAGTAGCAGCACACATCAAGTGTATGATTAAACACAAACAAAGTTTAACACAAACCAAAAGATATCAATGTTTTTGAAGAGCGATAAAAAGCAACACTCTCCCTCTCTCGAAGCCCTAATGATCTATACAACTTCTCCCCCTTTGGCAACAAGTTACCAAAAAGTTCAAAGGTATAGAACTAAGCGTCTATCTGGGGCTGATCTCCTGCGGTAGCTGATGAAGGAGTCGAGAGAACGGCATCAGCGAAGACTTCAGCAGACGTCATGGATGGAGCTGCAGCAGGGATCTCATTGTACATATTGGCCATGGAGTTGTGGTTTGCCTTGGACTCAGAATACACATCCAAGTCTCCTTCTTGCACCTGTGGGGCTCCTAAGATGGCAGCCGACTCGTCAACAGTGGATTCATATCTGGTGCCTTCAGTCATCCATACAATCCTACCATCTCCATAGAAATGTGCAGTGGAGTAGAATTGCATGATCATCTCGTCATTCCAGGCAGTGAACTCTTTCCCAACAAACTCGTCAATGCCAATGCAATGGAAGTTATCTTGCACACATGGAAAGAAATCTTGGTTCTCCTTGATGTACTCCCAATCAACATACCTCATATCACTAACTGCAGGGCTCTTATCAAGCAGAATAGTCTCATAGAAGTCTTGCTGTTCCTTGGTGTAGAATATGTAGTCTACAGCTGTCCTCCTCCTCTGAGAATAAGGAACTATGGCTCTCCTCTCTCTCTCAGTTCAGAATCCTTCCTCTTCTTCATGTCCTCAGCAACAGGATGGCTGGCATTATGCTCAGGAAGGTGTGGTCTCAGCTTCATCAAAACAGACAGTGCTTCATCCCCAGCTTCTCTGAAAGTAGTACCTTTGTTCTTGGCAGCAACTGGGATGTCTCTGGTAGTCCTCTTGGGCTTGGAAGCAGTAGCAGCCTTCTTAGGGGCAGTCTTGGTGCCTTTGGATGATGTATCCTTGGGCATAGCATCAACCAATAGCTTCTTCTTCTTAGATGGAGGGGCTTTGGCAGCTGGTTCCTCTTCCTCTTCTTCAGCAGCAGCTTCTGGATCCTCATACATAGAGGTAGGTCTGCCAACAACATGGACAATCCTCTTCCTGGTCCTCTTCTTGTCACCTGCCTTCTTGGGCTTGGAGCTCATAGGGGCATCAATGGTCATGCTGGCCCTGGCACACTTAGGTGCTTTGGTAGAATCAGCTTTGGCATATACTTTCTTTACTGCCTTCTTCTTGGTTGAAGTAACAGCAGCAGCAGTGCTCTTGGCAGTATTGTCTTTCTTGGGTGGCTCCTCAGGCACAAAGTCTTCATCCTCCTCATCCGAGTTTAACTTCCTCCTTGTCCTGGTAGCAGCCTTGGGCAAATCAGGTGAGCTGGGCACATCATCTATAGCTGCCCGAAGGACTAGTGCCTGAGCTCATATCCACATTCTCCTCTCTGAAATTGTTCTGACTGTCATCTGAGCCTGACATGCTGACCCTGTGAATAGAGCATAGAAGACTGGAAGGGTTGAGCTTCACAAAATGCAGAGATATTTTTTAAAAGTTGAACAATGAAAAACTTAGCTTTAGCTTTCTGCAAAATGGATTTCGGTACCACCGAGTCAATTTTTTCGGATCCACCGAGACATATGGTTTGCTTTACAGAAACTTGGCAGTCACTTCGGTGTCACCGAAAATGACCGCTCGGTTTCACCGAGACCATTCTTAGGAACCCTAGAACCAAAATTGGTAGAACCGATTTTTGTGACCCGGTGTCACCGAGATGCATTTTGCGGACGGCTGAACCTAAATTTTTCTCGTTCGCTATACTAAAGGATTTTCTTGTGGGATAGGAAGATTGCAAACTGAGGCTTATCGATGAATCTACCCTAATGCGCAGGAATTAGATTTAGGAGCGCACAAGGGGGTCAGATTCTCACCCAAACTCGGTGAAGATCCGCTACGGCGAAGACGACGGTGAAGATTTCCGTCGACGGCGAGGATCCCAGCGGCGGAGGCGCTCGGGGAAGCAAAGGCAACGACCAAAGGGGTCAGGAGCGGCAGCTTAGGGTTGGGGACACGGGTGTTTGAAGATGAAATTTCAAACGTCGGGTCCGCTTGGATTAAGTACCCTTCACTGTCGGTGAAACCGATTCTTATTTATCGGTGTCACCGAGTTTCACAACCATCAGGTGGCTAGGAAAATCGGTGTAACCGAGAAAAAGGAATCGGTGTTACCGAGATGCGAAAACCAGATCAACTCAGTGCTTCGGTAGAACCGAGATTTGTGAATTGGTTTCACCGAGATGCACATGAGAGGTTTTGGAATGCAGCTCTTGTCGACACGGTACTTCGAGTGGTCCTCACACAGAGGGATCGAGAAGTGCTTGTTCAGGATTTTGTGATGTAGCATGAATAGAATATGAGACATGAAAGCATAGATAGCTAGAGAGGTGTCCTAGGCATTCTTGTACATCCAATTGGCAAAACAGAAAACAAAGTCCAAATAGCAAGAATTGGATGTCCTCGAGTGATAAAAGATATGCAAACCTGCATGCTCACACAACAAGATGTCCAATGAAATCATGGCAAACATGCAAAACCACTCTAGTATCTACCAAGCACTTTGGCGATGACGGAGTCATCTTTATATGAGTATATTGACTTAGGAGCCAAGTAAGAATACTTGATCATAGGTCATACTCATCGTTTAAGCACAAGTGTGGTTACCACTTTTACATAAAGCATTTAATGTTGTCACATTCTTAAGAGATGCTTTAACTCAAGTCTTAGAGTAAAGCTCAACGTTGATGTGACGTCCCCCCATAAGTGGGATAAACTAACCTTGGGTTTGTCGTGGAAGACTTCATGTGGGTGATGTAGTGGTGGATGCTCAAGGTTGATGAAGATCATCTTGAGTTGGGAGCATCCTTGTTGTTTCCTTACTCTTCTCACCTACATGGGTTAGTCCCAAGCAGAAGAGACAAATACAAGGATATCTATGGACATGGAGTGCAAAGCATATAAGATGATGTCCATGGATTCATTAATTACCTTGTCCCTTGCTTACCTTTAAGGGAATATGTGACTCCTTGAACTATTGCATAAAGTTGATGTTGGTTGCAACTAGTTCTTGCCAATAATGAATATGAGTGAATTTCATTGGCGGAGTCACCCCTCAAGAACTTCTCTAGTTCTTCTTCTTGGGGACCCACATCAACTTGATGGGAATCCTTGGTGTTGAAGTGGCACTTGTAGAAGTTGAGCTTGTAGAAGCCTTGGGAACCCACTTGACCAAAGCTTGGGATTCTTCTTCATATGGGTCAATCTCCTCTTGAAGCTTATCCTTGCCCTTGAGCTTATGGTCTTGTGATGGAAGGTCATCTTGAGCTTTTGTTCCCTTGGGGAGAGTATGTTCATACTTCTCCTTTTGAAGAACAAACTTTGGCTTGGGGTATTGACCTTCTTCCCATTCAACTCCATTTGCGTTGAAGTAGCCAATGCCATGGTTCTTCCGGTATCCTCCGTGCTTGCCTACAATATCCTCAAATTGCTTACATCCAGCAAGACTTTTGTAGATACCTTTCTCTATAATTCCTTTCAATAAATCGTTTTCTTGCTCAAGTGTAACTTGGCTAAGAGAATCATCATTAGTGGAATCAATAGAACTACTAGAAGCAACATCATTAGATTTAGCATTTTTATTGTTGCTACTAGATGAAGAACCTTTCTTGCCTTTGTTACTAGTTTGTCTAGGTTTAACTTGTGGCATAAATGTAGACAAGAGTAATCGTTTGGCTAGATAAGATGAAGTCTTCTTTCGGAGATCGTCATTGATAGCTTTAAGAAACTCATGTTTTTGCTCCAAGGTGAGCTTCTCGAAGCGTAGCTTCTCATGAGTCTTTTCAAGCTCTCTATGATCTTCTAGAGTAGATTCATGGGCTAACTTAAGAGTGTTTAGTTCTTTAGTTAGTCGCTCTATTTCTATCTTATCATCATCACACGACTTATCTTGACTAACATGAAAATTATCAAGTTCATTTTGACTAATATAACTAGTTTTATCAAAGAGCAAGTCATCATCTCCAAGCAAATCATCCTCGTCACTATTGAAATCAAGATACTCGGGGTGTGATACCTTGGGGCCTTTAGCCATGAAGCAACTTCCACTTCCTTCATTTGGTGAATCAAATATGTCATAGGAGTTGGTAGTCACTAGTGCAAGTCCGACACCACCTTCATCTTGAATATAGTCGGAGTTGGAGTGATAGCTTCTCTCGGAGTGGTTGTCGGATTCGGAGCCGGGAACCCATTCATCAACGTGAGCTTGATGTCTTCTTCTTGAGTAGCTCTTGGTGTACTTGTCCTTCTTCTCCGAGTCCCTACTTCTCCTTGAGGGTCTTCCACTAGTAGAAAACAGGGCTTTGAAATGGGCCAGAATATTGCATTAGTCCCGGTCTTGTTACGAACTGGGACTAATGGGTGCATCAGTCCCGGTTCATGTGGCCAGGGCGCCGGCCGGGCCTCGGCAGGAACCAGTCCCGGTTCGTATGACCCCTTTAGTCCCGGTTCCAGACAGGAACCGGGACTAAAGGGCCTCGCTCCTGGCCGAGCCCCTTTAGTCCCGGTTGGTGGCTGTAACCAGGACTAAAGATATGCCTATATATATGCTTGCCCCTGCCCGCTCACTCTGTTTTTTTGGCCGGCCAGCGCATGTGAGGTGTGTGCTGCTCTGCTCTCACCTCCTATGCACACGAGGTGTTCGATGAAATGCCAGAGCCATGCTTAAGCTTTCTCCTCTCCAAGCTCGACCTCCAAGCTCCATTTTCCTCAAGATTTGTCTAGGTTTGGCGGTCCGTCACGTCCCATCCCCGTCCTCACCGTCGTCGATCGCCCGCGCCGATCTCGTCGCCGGCACCACCATGGTGAGCCTCTTGTTCTTATCTTCTTTTTAAAAGAAAAAAGTTCTTATTTGTATGATTTACATAGATACTTGTATAAATTTCTTACTTTTATTATTGTTTGTTATTATATAGGTCCATGGTTATGGTATCCGCCCACGTCGGCCCTCGTCCGGTCTATGATTCGGATGTGGTATATTATCTTTTATAACTATTTGTTTCATTTAGTGTTTATGACAATTATTCCGACCAACGTGACATAGATGTGTTTATTCTAGGACGTATGTGAACCGGAAATTCCAACCGACCCTCTTGTCGAGAGGTTAAATTTAGTGGAAAAAGAAAATGAGGATTTGAAAGAAAAATTGAGAAGAATTGAGGAGGAGAAGATGAAATTGGAGTTGCATGTGGCCGATGTCGTCCATGACCACAAGATCAAGATGGATGCAATGCGCTTGAAGATTAGAAAGATAAGAAAATATGGCATTGATAATGAGGCTTGGTATCATTATGCTGTTGGATCAATTGCTACCTTAGTTGCGATTATGATCGCATTTGTTGTTGTATTTAAATGTTTTACATAGTTGTATGTTAGTTCCAATTTATGTTTTAATTAGATGCTCTAGAGAGCTATATGTTGTTCTATGAGAACTATGTATGAACTTTATGTATTTATTTTTTCCTCTATAACTTTTGATCACTACTGTATTTTGGTTTTAATGTGATGATGAACTTGTATTAATTTGGTCACCTCTCTATTCATGATGTTCTGTAATGGTTTTTGATACATTAGCACATGCTATGTGGGTGAAATTATGATACCATGCCAATTTTCAACCATTTCAGAGTTCATTTGCAGTGCTTTTCAATTTCAGGGTCATCTTAGCTCAAAATAAATCATGAAATGCATGAAAATAGCAAATGAAGTCAGAAAAGGGTTGAAAATTGATGATGTGGCTTTGAATGGTGCATATTGAATGCAGAAAAAGTCTTGAGTTAAAATATGTTTAAAAAAATGAAATCCCTTTGTAATAGACGAGTTTTCGTCCGAAACCCTGATACTTCGAAGGAGATTGTCCAGTTTGTACACGAAGTGCATCCAGTTTTTCCCGTAACCCTCTCAACTTTTTAGCACATGCTACGTGGGTGAAATTATGATACCATGCCAATTTTCAACCATTTCAGAGTTCATTTGCAGTGCTTTTCAATTTCAGGGTCATCTTAGCTCAAAATAAATCATGAAATGCATGAAAAATAGCAAATGAAGTCAGAAAAGGGTTGAAAAGTGATGATGTGGCTTTGAATGGTGCATATTGAATGCAGAAAAAGTCTTGAGTTAAAATATGTTTAAAAAAATGAAATCCCTTTGTAATAGATGAGTTTTCGTCCGAAACCCTGATACTTCGAAGGAGATTGTCCAGTTTGTACACGAAGTGCATCCAGTTTTTCCCGTAACCCTCTCAAATTTTTAGCACATGCTACGTGGGTGAAATTATGATACCATGCCAATTTTGAACCATTTCAGAGTTCATTTGCAGTGCTTTTCAATTTCAGGGTCATCTTAGCTCAAAATAAATCATGAAATGCATGAAAAATAGCAAATGAAGTCAGAAAAGGGTTGAAAAGTGATGATGTGGCTTTGAATGGTGCATATTGAATGCAGAAAAGGTCTTGAGTTAAAATATGTTTAAAAAAATACAGAAAAAGTCTTTTATAAAACTGTAATAGCACAAAGAATGAACTAAAGAGAATGAATTAAATATAAATATAATATTCTTCATTAGCAAAAAGAATAAAAATAATATTAACTAAAATTATCAAAGTATTTATTTGTTAAAAACTTTAATAGTAAAATGAATTTTCATAAAGTATATTTTGTTACAAGCTTTAATAGAAACTAAAAAGCTTTTATAAAACTCTAATAGCAAAAGGAATCAACTAAAAAGAATCAATAAAAAATAAAACTTATGCAACTAAAATTATATAAAATTTATGCAACTAAAATTATATAACTAAAAATAACATATGCAAAAAATAACATTAAAAATCATAATATATGCAAAAAAACGGCCCGCCTACTAGGCACGACGGCCTGCATACGACTGGAAACCCTACAAATGGGCCAGGATGCAGGCCCGCAGTGCTAGCAGGCCCAACAGAGCGTCAAATAGGCATGTACTACCTGCATTAGAGAGGAACTCGAGAGGGCAGCAGCAGCAGCACTTATAAACCACTCCGAGCCCCTCTCGACTAGCGAGGTGGGACTAAACTTTTGGTACAGGAAGCACAGCCCTTTAGTCCCGGTTGGTGCCACCAACCGGGACTAATGCACCCCTTTAGTCCCGGTTGGTGCCACCAACCAGGACTAAAGGTCTCTGCTTCCCGCCCTTTGGGATGCTGGAAATTGACCTTTAGTCCCGGTTGGTGGCACCAACCGGGACTAAAGGGGGGGCTATATAAGCGGGACTTAGCAGTTTTTCCAATCCATCTACAGTTTCTTCTCTCCTCTCCCCCGACGGCGCCGACGACGACATCGACGCCGCCAGGCTGTCGGATTTTGCCGTCGCCCTCGCCGATGCCCTGCCGTCCCCGAGCCCGCTGACCGTCGCCGGCGCCGGATCTCCTCGCGCGCTCTCCGCCCCGTCACCGCGTGCCCCCGAGCCGGCCCTCGTCGACATTGCCTGCCTCCAGCTCCATCGCCGCGCCCCCAGTGAGCTCCCCCCCTTTCCCAAGGCCTCCGCTGCCGCCGCCGCTGCCGTTGCCGCCGCCGCCGCCCTGCGCTGCCGCCACCATTGGCACTATATTTGTGTATGGCACTATATATTTTTAATGTATGTATGTATGTATGTTCATGTATGTATGTATGTATGTATGTATATGTTCTGTATATGTATGGCACTATTTTTTTCATGTATGTATGTATGTATATGTTCATGTATATGTATGGCACTATATGTGTATCAAGATGGCAATGGGCCCCGAAACCCGGGTCCCATGCGAGTTTTTACCCTATTAGGGGACAGGGATGGGCGCCATTTTAACCCCGTGGGGCTGTCGTTGGGTAAAGTATAAAACCCGACACGTTTCGCGGGTTCAAATTCGTTTCAGTAATACCTGAACCCGAAACCCGCCATCCCCGTCAAAATACTACGCTAAGCATATTGGGCCATTCAGCCTTCACTAAACCTAGCAATCCCATTGCCGACGCCCGATCTCGCCTCCCGCAGCCTTCATCTCGCGACTTTGTGTTGCTACAATGTTTGTTTCAATGTGATGGTTTCCCCGTGGGTTCCCCGGATGTTATCCCCCTTCACCTATATCGTGTAGTGCCGCGTTAGAACACCCCTAACTCTCTCGGGAATTCAACATATCCCCGATAACTTTGACATGAGGGGGGTGCGGGTCCGCAAGTATCCTCGACGACCATGAGAGAGGCGGTCCGCAAAGTATCCTCTCTTGAAAGATAGGACGACTCATCAGACATGAGGGGGGAGGATTCCTCGACGATCGTCTGAAACTGATTGTTATAAAACTTGTGAACTTTGCATGATGTTTCCCACTAATCCATTGCTCATATGCATATGATTCCTTGTTGTGATTAAGTCTATGTTTGCCACTAATCCATCTCTCATGGTTGTATATTGCCACGTTGTAATATTTGCAGAAACTATGGACGACAGAGACTTAGAAAAAGAAGAGTTGTTGGGGGATATAATCCGCGACGGAGGTGATATCGATCTCATCTGCTTGTCGTTTCTCAACGAGACCGATGGTGAGGAAAGAGAGGATGGCGGCTCCGGTGAGGAGGAAGGAGATCATGACGGCTCCGGTGATTGAATCGCAGACGAAGGAGATCATGACGGCTCCGATGATCGAATGGAGAAGGGAGCCATAACTGCTTCAAAGTCCGGCGAGGTATATATTAATTAATCCTCTACTGACTAGATGCATTTTTTTTTGTATGTACATATATTAACGCTTCTTTCTTCTTTTAATTAGCCATCCAGATCGAGCTCCACTTCGGTAAGGAGACGAGGCCCGATGAGAAGGTTGTACCGGGAAGAAAGGTTCACGATCGAAGAAGTCTCTCCAGAAGGCCAACCGATTGCTCCCTATCGGACCAAGAACAAATTTATACATCAGTGCGGAGTTATTGTTAGGGACATCGTCCGGATCAGCTGCCAAGAATGGAATAAGAAGAGGGACCCTCAAGTTCCTTATGTCAACGATAGACTGAAAGATGATCTTTGGACCAATCTGATGAGAAATTTCAGCCTACCGCCAGAGGAGGATCCGAATAACCCAGTTATAGAGCGAAAGGTCAAGGCGTTTGCTCTTAAGAAGATGGTAGAACTATTCAAGAACTGGAACAAAGTATTGAACAGGAAGTTTGTCGAGAGAGACAAGACTCCAGAATTCGAAGGTCAATATGAGAAGATGAAAGATCACTGGCCCGCATTTGTGGCCTACAAGAAATCGGAGAAGGCTATGAACAGGTCACTTACAAATAAGAAAAATGCCGCAAGGAAGGAGTATCACCATGTTACGGGGTCAGGTGGCTACAGCAAAGCCCGTCCTACGTGGGACAAAGCTGAGCAAGACCTGCTTGCTAAAGATGTCCAACCAGCGACATTGCACTGGCCAGATCGGGCAAGGACTTGGTTCTTCGGGGTTGGGGGAACTTTGGACCCAGAAACAGGGAAGTGTGTCTGGACGAAAGCTCAACTTGCAATACCCATCACAAAGCTTGAGGAAGCAATCAAGGAAGCACTGGAAGGGAAGTTCATTCCTGACAGAGAGAAGGACGAGCTGTCAAAGGCCCTCGGGAATCCTGAACACCCTGGACGAACACGAGGCACATCAGGCTTCGTTCCGTGGAAGGTTGGGTTTCCCGACAGCACTGGTTATAGAAGCCGACAGAGAAAGAAGAAAGAGGAAGCAAGCGAAATGCAGAAGATGACTGAAAGATTAGCGAAACTAGAGGCACTTGAGAGCCAGTGAGCTACCGGCCAACCATCTCAGCGGCACGAAGATCCTTCATTGGAGACTACCCACGATGCTACCCCACCATCTCAGCGGAGAAGCAGCGTGGCTTCCACTGAGCTCGTTCATCCTGATAGCACGGCTCCTCGCTACCCCGTGGATGGTATCACGAATAATGAACATTGTGTGCTAATGGCGAAATGTCATAACCGGACCTTGAAGGCGGCGGTTGGCTATGTCTTACCTCCTTGACCTGATGCAACTTTCCATTGCACTCCGGTTCCAGCTGGCTTTGCTATTGTCGGTGAAAGAACATGCGCTGCCCCCATGTTTGGTTTTGGTAATTGATGACAATCCCTATGGACTAATGGTTGCCATGAGTTATATTTGAACGGTTTGTCCATAGGCTTTTCTTGAAGTACATTTGTTGGTTTCAAGGAGATTTTGAGATGACCAAGGTGGTTATTCATGGAGTTATCCAAAGATTGGTCATGTAAGAGATGAGCCTATTGCAAGCATGTCTTGAAGAAGAAGATTGTGTGGACATTCATGTTTACCTTCAAGACATCATCTTAATGAAGAGAATTGGAGAGATTCAAGGTTGATCAAGACTAAATATGAAGAGTGATTCAAGTTGATCAACACACAAAGCGTAGAAGATGTACCGAGTGGGATCAAGTGATCTCACGGTATGGTAAGCATTGTCCATTACGCTTTGTGTACTAACCCATGTTCTATGCGAGAGTTCTTTGTGGGGTTAGGTTTGTTTCCATGGGCATGCATCAAAAGGAAGATATCATACAAGCCATGGAGGATGACATCAAGTGGTGATCGTCATCAAGATTGCGGTGCGCAAGTTCAAGTGGAGCATCACGAAGAGATCACATGCTTGAAGCTTGCCGTCCATTGTGGTGACAATGGACTTCTGAAGATGTGCCGAAGAGTAGCTCACCCATAGTGGAGTATGGGGGAGCAATCAACTAGTCTTCATCGAGCCGGCGCAATCAAGAAAGGTGGTCCAACTTGAGGAAGTCAAGATCGTCATCATCTAGCTCAAGTGGACTATGTGCAAGGCAAAGGTTTTCCCTTGATAGGTTTTCTATTTTACCGGTCTCATGGTGGTAGTTGGGAGACCGGGTTATAGGATCGATAGCCGTACTATCAAGGGGGGCTCTCAAGTGAGTAGCTTGAGCGTATCGTTCGTAGAGAGCTCAAACCATTGCATCATTGCATCATCTTTCTTGGTTCTTGTTTGGTGTTTCTCTTTGTGAGTTTTTGAGCTTATGGTCATCTTCATGAAAAGCTCGAGTTCATCGAAAATGGAGTTCATATATGCATCTTCTATGATGTTTTCGATGTTGGAGTTTATGCCGGTTCTTCTTTCATAGAGGTTTCTCATCTCTATATCTTAGGCATATCGCTGTTGGATAGTATTTGTCGTCATCTATCCAACAAGCTTGAGTTTGCTCAATTCGGAGCTCATTTGCAGAAGTTATAGCAGTTCTGGCTTTATTGTATCCTCTGTTTTCTGTGGATTTTCTGTGGCATGCAAGCGGTAGTACCGCTTTTGCCCACGGTAGTACTGCTTATGCGGTAGTACCGCTGGGTACTTCTGTGGCACTGCCGCTTGGGGTTTCCCCGAGCGTGCAACTCTCTGTTGCCAGTCTGTATTTCACGGTAGTAGCACGGTAGTACCGCTCTGGCGGTACTACCGCCCGTACTACCGCCGCCACTATCGCTTGCGGGGTTTCCTCCATGCGCGCTTCTGTTTCCTTTTTCCCCTTTGCGGTAGTAGTGCGGCACTAGGACGGTAGTACCGCTTCGCACGGTACTGCCACCCTGGCTGCCTCTACTACTACTGCCTCTCCTGGTCTGAAACCCCCTAAGCGGTAGTACCGCCAGGGGCAGCGGTAGTACTGCTCCGACGGCACTACCGTTGTACACTCAGTTTATTTCAGGCTTGTGCGAGGTAGTACCGCTCCTAGGAGCGGTAGTACCGCTTGGCTGCGGGCGCAGGGCAGATAACGGTTGGATTCGAGGGCTCCTATAAAAGGGGGTCTTCTTCCCCAATGGACCTTATCTCTTTAGCTCGTGTTCTTCCCCCATTGTTGACCTTCTTCGAGCTTGCTATCTCTCAATCCCTCCAATGATTCTTGCTAGTTCTTGAGGGAAAAGAGAGAGGAGATCTAGATCCACATTTCCACCAATCACTTTCTCCTCTAAGTGAGGGGAACCCCTTGGATCTAGATTTGGTGGGATTTGGGAGAGAAGGACTTGGGCACTTCGTGTGCCCTTGCCATTGCATTTGGTGCATAGGTTTGAGTTCTCCACGGTGATACGTGGAAGTGAAGTTGGAGAAGCTTATTACTCTTGGGTGTTTGAGCACCCTTGAGCTTGTTCCTCTTGGGTGCTTTGGCGCCCTAGACGGTTGGTGGTGCCTCGGAGCTCAATCATTGTGGTGCAAAGCTCCGGGCAAGCTTCGGGGTCTCCAATTAGGTTGTGGAGATTGCCCCGAGCATTTGAGGTCACCTCGGAGCCACAATCCATTGTGGTGAAGCTTCGTGGTGTTGTTGGGAGCCTCCAATTAAGTTGTGGAGTTTGTCCCAACCTTGTTTGTACGGGTTCGGTGACCGCCCTCAAGGGTCCCTTAGTGGAATCACGGCATCTTGCATTGTGCGAGGGCGTGAGGAGATTACGGTGGCCCTAGTGGCTTCTTGGGGAGCATTGTGCCTCCACACCGCTCCGAACGGAGATTAGCATCCGCAAGGGTGTGAACTTCGGGATACATCGTCGTCTCCGCGTGCCTCGGTTATCTCTTACCCGAGCCCTTTACTTATGCACTTTACTTTGTGATAGCCATATTGTTTCTTATTATATATCTTGCTATCACTTAGTTGTTTATCTTGGTTAGCATAAGTTGTTGGTGCACATAGGTGAGCCTAGTCGATTTAGGTTTTGTGCTTGACAAATTAAACGCTAGTTTTATTCCGCATTTGTTCAAGCCTAAACCGTAATTATTTTAAAGCGCCTATTCACCCCCCCTCTAGGCTACCTCCACGATCTTTCAGTCAGGGTGGATGAAATAATGGACGGATTTGATGGGCTGGAGCTTGAGTATGCTACAGGTGAAGGGGAGCTTCTTCTTCGATATCCCTTAAGGACTACCTGTCTATGGAGAAAGGAACACATCGTGCTTCCATACAGGACGCCGCCTCAGCAGACTCAGGCGGAGGAGGCCCCGGTGCCTGAGTCGTCTCTGGTGCGTCAGCCGTCTCCGCTGCCTGAGTCGTCTCCGGCGCGTCAGCCGTCTCCGCCGCCTCAACGGACTCCGACGGAGGAGGCCCCTCAACAGAATCCGCCTCCGCCTCAGCTGTCTCCGCCGCGTCATCGGACTCCGCCTCCTCCACCGCCTCAGCAACATCTGAAGAGAGCCGCCGCCGCTCCGGCGGCTAGCAGCAGTACGAAAACGAGGAGATTCAGATACGGCCCAAGCCTTAAGGTTCCTCCCAAGTTACCATACGAGTTGACTGAGGAGGAAAACAACATGATCGTGGATGCCGATGTGAAATGTCAGCTTGCACCGAAACGCCCACCTCAAGAGGAGAAAATAGATCCGGTGAAAGCGAAGCGAACTCTGGAGGCCCTTAGGCGACCACCACCGCCTCCTCTGCAATCAAACTATGACCGATGTATTGAAAAGACACATGATCAAGCGAGGCGGTCGGGAAGCTTAGGTAGCCGTGGCGCAAGAAGTGGGAAAACAATTCCCCAGCTCGGCGAACAAGGACTGCAATCGTGCCCTCCGCTCAAGGTGGTTACCGATATCGCTAATGATCCAGAGAAAGCGGCCACTGGTCTTGCTATCACTGCTGCTGATTACTTACCCGACTTGGTACAGTTTGAAAAGGCCGAGGTAGTACAAACCTTAAAATACGCAAACGGGAAGCCTCTCGTCAGACGTGAGGAGCTCGACCGTCTACCAACGATGATGCGACGATTGCGTGAATGGTACTTGAAAGCCTGCAAGGACGGGACCGACAATATCTTCGTGCGAATTAAAGATGAGCACTTCTTCAATGGAGAGCAGGTGTTGTTCGTTGAATTTGAAGAAATATTTCAATTATACAATCAAAAGGAACTCGACAAATCTATCGTCAGTTCCTATTGTCTGTAAGTATTTTTTCTGTAATTAAGTCTCTAGCTCAACTCGTTCATTGCATGTATTAATTATCCTCACACTATATTATGCAGATTGAAGATCCTCGAATGCAAACAACAACAAATCTATGACATTGGGTTCATTGACCCAAATTTCATAAATGAACGTACGTTAAGATTATCCCGCTGATACAGAGCAAAATTTGCTAAAGGCGTTACTTGGACAACAAACCAGAAAGGAAATAGTATTTCCTTACAACTTCAAGTGAGTGTTACTATCTTGTGCACATTCTGTTTCGCTTACTCGAGGTTAAGTGCAATTAACGAGTTATGCGTGCGCAGTTTCCACTTTATTCTGCTAGACATTCAGCTTGAAGAGGGAAAAGTAACTGTCTTGGACTCGAGACGTAAAGACCCTAAGGAGTGGACGAACATGAGGCAAATGCTTCAGAAGTAAGTTCAATCATTATCGCACCATATTGGCAACTTTCGTTCATTTTCTGATATCAAGTAATCATTTTCTTTGCTGGGCAGGGTTTGGAAAAAGTTCACCAAACAGGTTAAGGGTGTGAGCTGGAAACCGGAGCTGCAATTTGTACACCCCAAAGTAAGTACTACTCTAGTACCGCGCATCTCTCATTGATTCTAGTTTCAATACCATTATCATGCTTGGTTATCATTTTGATTGAACTCTATTCTCGTAAAGTGCTTGTTGCAGGCACCCGGGACTAATTTATGTGCCTACTACGTTTGCGAGTTCATTCACCACTCGACCTCTGAGCAGGGCCGGGGCATATCTTTACAACAATTTGAAGTACGTAAACAATATTCAAAATTTTATTTTATTACCATCAATTGTGTTGAGTTTCATTCATATATTGACCCCCTTCTTTAAATTAGATCTGGCAGAAGTGGGACGAACTCCTACCAACTGATCGCATACGAGCAATTCAAGAGGAATTGGCGGGATTCTTTGTTGATCATGTCATACCTAAACATGGAGAATACCATAAGGAGATGATATGCGCTGTATATATTATATGTAATAGCGTCGAATAGATTTACGAAAACTTGTTGCATTGTTCGACTAAGCACGGAGAAAGAGAGGTCACTTCTTCTCTCTATATATTGATCATGACGATGTTGTGTAATGGCGTTCTTTCATTTCTATATGTAGTAGCTAGCGTCGAGTTGAATGAAAAGCATAAAATAAAAATGGTAAACACAAAAATAAAAGGGGGAAACACAATATGAAAACCCCTAAACCCTCCAAAAGCCCTAAACCCCTCCTTTCAAAAAAAAACCCAGCGCCTGGCAGCTGCTGACGCGTGGCTGCCTTTTAGTCCCGGTCGGTGTTACCAACCGGGACTAAAGGTCCTCCTGCCAGGCGCCCCACGGCGGCCACATGGACCTCCTTTAGTCCCGGTTCGTAGGCCAACCGGGACTAAAAGTGACGGGCATTAGTCCCGATCGTTTTGTCCCAGTTGTAGAACCGGGACTGAAGGCCCTCTGGAACCGAGACTGTTGCCCTGTTTTCTACTAGTGTTCGTTCATAACGGTCATCTCTACTCCTTCTCTCTCTTCGAGGTGATTCATCTCTTGAGCTTCGTCTTCTAGGTGACTCTTCTCTTCGTTTGTAGGGGGCCGTGCACTCATTGGAATAGTGTCTGGGCTTCCCAGAATTATAGCAGTTTCGGTCACGACTTGACGAACGCTTCTCTTCATATCTTGAGTTGGAGCTTCGTTCTTTGCCTCTATTCTTGTAGAACTTGTTGAATTTCTTGACCATGAGGCTTATCTCTTCATTGGTGACAAGATTGTCGCTTGAAGTTGCGGGAGTATCACTGTTGGAAATATGCCCTAGAGGCAATAATAAAATGGTTATTATTATATTTCCTTGTTCATGATAATCGTTTATTATCCATGCTATAATT
This sequence comes from Elymus sibiricus, assembly GCA_039707655.1. NCBI lineage: Eukaryota > Viridiplantae > Streptophyta > Magnoliopsida > Poales > Poaceae > Elymus > Elymus sibiricus. Next base: position 444,608,085 of record CM077671.1, read on the forward strand.
GTATTGATTGGAAACTCAAATACATGTGTGGGTACATAGACAACACTGTGTCCCTAGTATGCCTCTAATAGACTAGCTCGTTGATCAAAGATGGTCAAGATTTCCTAGCCATAGACATGAGATGTCATTTGATAAACGGGATCACATCATTAGGAGAATGATGTGATGGACAAGACCCAAACTATGAACGTAGCATATGATCGTGTCAGTTTATTGCTATTGTTTCTGCATGTCAAAGTATCTGTTCCTATGACCATGAGATCAAGCAACTCACGGACACCAGAGGAATACCTTGTGTGTATCAAACATCGCAACGTAACTGGGTGACTATAAAGATGCTCTACAGGTATCTCCGAGGGTGTCTTCTGAGTGGGCATGGATCAAGACTGGGATTTGTTACTCCGTGTGATGGAGAGGTATCTCAGGGCCCACTCGGTAATACAACATCACAACAAGCCTTGCAAGCAATGTGACTAAAGTGTTAGCCACGGGATCTTGTATTACGGAACGAGTAAAGAGACTTGCCGGTAACGAGATTGAACTAGGTATAGAGATACCGACGATCGAATCTCAGGCAAGTAACATACCGAAGAACAAAAGGAACAGCGTACGGGATTAACTGAATCCTTGACATAGATGTTCAACCGATAAAGATCTTCGTAGAATATGTAGGAGCCAATATGGACATCCAGGTCCCGCTATTGGTTATTGACCGTAGAGGTGTCTCGGTCATGTCTGCATAGTTCTTGAACCCGCAGGGTCTGCACACTTAAGGTTCGGTGACGTTTCGGTATAGTTGAGTTATGTATGTTGGTGACCGAAGGTTGTTCGGAGTCCTGGATAAGATCCCGGACGTCACGAGGAGCTCCGAAATGGTCCGGAGGTAAAGATTGATATATAGGAAGTCCCATTTTGGCCACTGGAAAAGTTTTGGGTATTTCCGGTAGTGTACCGGGAGTGCCGGAGGGCCATCGGGAGGGGCCACCCACGCCGGGAGGCCACATGGGCCTGAGGGGTGGTGCACCAGCCCTTAGTGGGCTGGGAAAACCAGCCCCACAAGGCCCATGCGGCTAGGAAGGTGGGAAAGGAAAAAAAACCCAAGGAAAGGGAAGGATTCCATGTAGGATTGGAATCCTACTTGGAGTAGGATTGGAGGTGGACTGCTCCACCTCCTCCTAGTTCGGCCGAATCCTCCTTGTGGAGGGTTTGAGTCTGTCTCCTCCCCTCCCTTCCTCCTATATATACAGAGTATTTGAGGGCAGCCCCAGCCCTAATTGCCACGTGCTGCCCTCTTCTTCCTCTAGATCGTTTCTCCTCTAGTCTAGTTTCGGCGGTGCTTAGGCGAAGCCCTGTCGGAATAGTTCCACCACCACCGCCGCCGCGCCGTTGCGCTGCCGGAGAACTCATCTACCTCTCTGCTCCCTCTTGCTGGATCAAGAAGGCGAAGATCGTCATCGAGTTGTACGTGTGCTGAACACGGAGGTGCCGTCCGTTCGGCACTAGATTGGAAGGACCGTGATTGGATCGCGGGACGGATCGTGATTGGATCGCGAGACGGATCGTGATGGGATCGCGGGACGGCTTGCGATTTGGATCGCGAAGACGTTTGACTACATGAACCGCGTTTCTTAATGCTTCCGCTTAGCGATCTACAAGGGTATGTAGATCCACTCTCCCTCTCGTAGATGCTCATCACCATGGATAGATCTTGCGTGTGCGTAGAATTTTTTTTGTTTCCCATGCAACGTTCCCCAACAATCACTTGTGGCTTTGTAAGCGCTGCTAGACTTGTTGTGAAGCTCTTCTTTCTCTTTGAGTGTCATCTCATGAGCAACAATCCTTCCAATGACTTTCGTAGGCTAGAGATCTTTGTAGTTGGGCATCATTTGGATCAATGTGCACCCGGTATCGTATCTCTCATCCAAAGCTCTAAGTATCTTCTTGATGATGAATTCGTCAGTCATCTCTTCGCTTCCTAAGCCGGCAATCTCATTGGTGATGAGAGCTAGTCTAGAGTACATTTCTGCGACTCCTTCACCATCCTTCATCTTGAACTTGTCAAGCTGACTTTGAAGAACATCCAACTTGGATTCTCTCACGGATTCGGTACCTTCGTGCATATCAACCAAAGTATCCCAAATTTCCTTGGCATACTCAAGACGACTGATTTTGTTGAATTCTTCGGGGCATAGGCAGTTGAAAAGAATGTCACATGCTTGAGCGTTGTATTGCAACATCTTCAATTCTTCCGCGGTCGCTTCACGAGCCGGTTCCTTTCCATCACCGAAGAATTCACCTTGCAAGCCAACACGAACAACAGCCCAAACGGCGGGGTTATGACCAAGAATATGCATTTTCATTTTGTGCTTCCAACTAGCAAAATTTGTACCATCAAAGTAGGGACCTCTACGGTGATAATTTCCCTCGCTAGACGCCATACTCTCCTAGGTTGTGAAACCAATGCAATGGAGACCAAAGCTCTGATACCACTTGTAGGATCGAAATTATGTCTAGAGGGGGGTGATTAGACTACTTGACAAAATAAAATTTCTACCTTTTCCCAATTTTAAGTGTTGGCAGATTTTAGCAATGATAGCAAGTCAAGCACACCCTACACATGCATGTCTAAGAGTATAGCAGCGGAAAGTAAAGACAAGCATATGTAATAGAGGATAGGGAGGAAGATCAAACGCAATTTGGAGACACGAAGATTTTTCCCGTGGTTCCGATAGGTGGTGCTATCGTACGTCCACGTTTATGGAGTCTTCAACCCACGGAGGGTAACGGTCGCGAGAGTCCACAGAGGGCTCCACCCATAAGGGTCCACAAAGTAGCAACCTTGACTATTCCATAACGGCTTCCGTGCATGAAGGACTAGCCTCACTATGGGTAGATCTTCACGAAGTAGGCGATCTCCTTGCCCTTACAAACTTCTTGGTTCAACTCCACAACACGAAGTCGGAGGCTCCCAAGCGACACCTAACCAATCTAGGAGGCACCACCCACCAAAAGGTAATAGGCTTGATGATGACGATGGACTCCTTGCTCTTGTGCTTCAAGATGATAGACTCCTCAACACTCAATCACTCTCTCACAGATTTAGCTTTGGTGGAAGAGATTGATTGGGTGGAAAGCAACTTGGGGAAGCTAGAAATCAAGATTCATATGGTTGGAGTAGAATGGCTTGATCTCAACACATGAGTAGGTGGCTCTCTCTCAGAAAATTGGATGGGGCAAGTATGGAATAGTTCTGAGTGCTTCTCTGTCGAGTGTGTGGTGATGAAGGGGTATATATAGGCATCCCCAAAAATCCAACCGTTACACCTTTACTTACCAACTCGGTGACACCGAAGTATAAAACTCGGTGGTACCGAGTTGCTCAAAAGGTAGCAACTTTTGAATCTCGGTGAGACCGATATATAGTTCTCGGTAGTACCGACAAAGGTGACCAACGGTCAGAAAGCAGACTCGGTGGCACCGATCCAAAAACTCAGAAATTCCGAATTTAAGAAAAGGGGCAATAGAAAGTTGGCAACTGAAACTCGGTGGCACCGATGCAGAATCGGTTGTACCGAAAACTTAGCGTTTGGCTGGGATCTGTCTGAGGTGAAAATCGGTAGGGCCGTGTGGGAAATATTGGTGGCACCAATTTTGCATGATAGGCTTGATAACCCACAAGTATAGGGGATCGCAATAGTTTTCGAGGGTAGAGTATTCAACCCAAATTTATTGATTCGACACAAGGGGAGCCAAAGAATATTCTCGAGTATTAGCAGCTGAGTTGTCAATTCAACCACACCTGAAAGACTTAATATCTGTAGTAAAGTATTTAGTAGCAAAGTAGTATGGAAGTAACGGTAACGATGGCAAACGTGACAGTAGCAGTTTTGTAGTGATTGTAACAGTAGCAACGGAAAAGTAACGTAGCAAAGATCAATATGTGAAAAGCTCGTAGGCAATGGATCAGTGATGGATAATTATGTTGGATGGCATTCATCATGCAACGGTTATAACATAGGGTGACACAGAACTAGCTCCAATTCATCAATATAATGTAGGCATGTATTCCATATATAGTCATACGTGCTTATGGAAAAGAACTTGCATGACATCTTTTGTCCTACCCTCCCGTGGCAGCGGGGTCCTAATGGAAACTAAGGGATATTAAGGCCTCCTTTTAATAGAGAACCGGACCAAAGCATTAGCACTTAGTGAATACATGAACTCCTCAAACTACGGTAATCACCAGAAAGAATCCCAGTTATTGTCACCCTGGGGATGCGGATCATAACTCGTAATAGGTGTCTACAACTTGCAAGATAGGATCAAGAACACATATATATTCATGAAAACATAATAGGTTCAGATCTGAAATCATGGCACTCGGGCCCTAGTGACAAGCATTAAGCATAGCGAAGTCATAGCAACATCAATCTCAGAACATAGTGGACACTAGGGATCAAACCCTAACAAAACTAACTCGATTACATGGTAAATCTCATCCAACCCATCACCATCCAGCAAGCCTACGATGGGATTACTCACAAACGGCGGAGAGCATCATGAAATTGGTGATGAAGGATGGTTGGTGATGACGACGGCGTCGATTTCCCCTCTCCGGAGCCCAAAACGGACTCCAGATCTGCCCTCCCGAGGAAGAACAGGAGGTGGCGGCGGCTCCGTATCGTGAAACGCGATGAACTCTTCTCCTTGATTTTTTTCTCCCCGAATAGGGTTATATGGAGTTGGAGTTGAGGTCGGAGGAGTTGCAGGGGGCTAACATGCCACCTGGGCGCGCCCTAGGGGGGGCGCCCCCTGGCTTGTGGACAATGGGTGGACCCCCTCTGGTTGATTATTTCACCAGTATTTTTTATTAATTCCAAAAATATTCTCCGTAAATTTTCAGGTCAATCCGAGAACTTTTATTTCTGCACAAAAATAACACCAAGGCAATTCTGCTGAAAACAGCGTCAGTCCAGGTTAGTTCCATTCAAATCATGCAAATTAGAGTCCAAAACAAGGGCAAAAGAGTTTGGAAAACTAGATACGATGGAGACGTATCAACTCCCCCAAGCTTAACCCATTGCTTGTCCTCAAGCAATTCAGTTGACAAACTGAAAGTGACAAAGAAAAACTTTTACAAACTCTGTTTGATCTTGTTGTTGTAAATATGTCTAACTGATGTTCAGGTTTTCAGCAAAGATTATAGACTAACCATATTCACAATAACATTTAGGTCTCACATTTACTCATATCAATGGCATAATCAAGTAGCGAGCAATAATAATAAATCTCGGATGACAACAATTTTATCAAAACAATCATGATACAATATGATATAATAGTATCTCGCTAGCCCTTTCTGAGACCGCAAAACATAAATGCAGAGCACCTCTGAAGAACAAGGGCTGACTGGAAATTGTAATTCATGGTAAAAGAGATCCAGTCACAGTCATACTCAATATCAATTAATAACAAAGCATACAAATGATGGTGGTGCTCTCTAACTGGTGCTTTTTATAAGAGGAGGATGACTCAAGAGTAAAGTAAAATAGATAGGCCCTTCGCAGAGGGAAGCATTGATTTGCAAAGGTGCCAGAGCTCGAGCTTTTAAAACAGAGATGAATAATAATTTTGAGCGGTATGCTTTCATTGTCAATATAACAACCAAGAGATCTCGGTATCTTCCATGCTAGATACATTATAGGCGGTTCCCAAACAGAATGGTAAAGTTTTTAATCCCCCTCCACCAATCAATCACACTCCGCGGCGAGCCGAATCCACGGGTACCGTCCATACAAACAACAATCCTGGGGGAGTTTTGTTTCATTATATTTTGATTTGATTTTTGAGCATGGAACTGGGCATCCCGAATACCAGCCACTTTCTCGTGAATGATAGTGAATCAACACATATCGTGAGAATAACCCACCTAGCATGGAAGATACTGACCGCCCCCAGTCGCTACATGAGCGATTCGGGCATACAAAACAGAATATTATTTGAAGGTTTAGAGTTTGGCACATGCAAATTTACTTGGAACGGCAGGTAAATACCGCATATAGGTAGGTATGGTGGACTCATATGGAACAACTTTGGGTTTATGGAAATGGATGCACAAGCAGTATTCCCGCTTAGTACAGGTGAAGGCTAGCAAGAGACTGGGAAGCGACCAACTAGAGAGCAACAATAGTCATAAACATGCATTGAGAATAACCAACATTGAATGCAAGCATGAGTAGGATATAAATCACCATGAACATAAATATCGTGGAGGCTATGTTGATTTTATTTCAACTACATGCGTGAACATGTGCCAAGTCAAGCCACTTGAATCATTCAGAGGAGGATACCATCCTATCATACTACATCACAACCATTTTAAAATGCATGTTGGCACTCAAGACAAACCATTATACACTCTTAGCTAATTAAGCATGGCATGAGTAACTATAATCTCTAATTGTCATTGCAAACATGTTTCATCCATAATGAGCTGAATTCAGAACGATGAGCTAATCATATTTACAAAAACAAAATAGGTCGAGTTCATACCAGCTTTTCTCCATCTCAATTATTTCATCATATGTCGTCATTATTGCCTTTCACTTGCACGACCGAACGGTGTAAATAATAATAAGAGTGCACGTGCATTGGACTAAGCTGGAATCTGCAAACAATAACTCAAAGGAGAAGGCAAGGTAATATGGGCTCTCTGATAGATAAACAATAATGCATATGAGAGCCACTCAACATTTCATTGTGGTCTTCTCCTTACGACCCAAAGAAAGAAATTTCAAAACAAGAACGAGAAAAACTATTTACACGGGAAAGCTCCCAACAAGCAAAAGAAGAACGAGAAATCTTTTTGGGTTTTCTTTTAATGCTACAACTAAACAGACTAGAAGGTAAAGCTAGAACTAATTTTTTTTGGATTTTTTTAAGGATAATTAAGCACACAAGAAGAAAGCGGAAAGATGAAATAAACTACCATGGATGATACAATGAAAAAGTATAAGCACCGACTACTAAGATGAGTGTGTGAACATGAATGGAATGTCGGTGAGAAATACGTACTCCCTCAAGCTTAGGCTTTTGGCCTAAGTTGGTCTAGGGCCATGGCTGAAAATAACCATCTCCTAGATACTCCGGAGGGTCCTGAGGGTTACACTGGTTGGCGAGCTCCTGTGGCTCCCACTGAAAAACTGGATCCTGATACGGATCAAGGGATGGTGCCGGCTCAGATGCTGGGGGTAGCGACAGACCCCAATATCTGTATATGTCCTCGGGCATAATAGTGTACCTGCCTGAATGGATATCTAACAAAGAAGAAGCAGGCAGAGCAATAATCTCACAAGTACCCTGACTAAATACTAAGTTGTAAAGCAGCCTCCTATCATTATCCTTCCTAATAAAATCATGTGCTACCATACTGTCATAGTCTAAATATCTTGTAGGTAGCAGCATTTCCTCTTCCTCGTCAGGCCTAATGGGTATCTTAAAGTGTTTGGCTAGACGAGATGCATAGATACCTCCGAATATGGGGCCCTTCGAACGGTTTAAGTTCAACCGTTGGGCGACCATAGCGCCCAGACTAAAAGTTCTATCAGCAAGTAAAGCGTGGCACAGAATGGCGAGGTCGGGAGCACTAAGGCCTCCACTCTCCCCACGACCAACTAAACATCTCCCCGCAAATAATGAATAATAGCGTAGAACAGGAAAATGTAAACTAGCTGCTCTTGCCTTTGACACCCCTCTCTCTTCCCCCACAGTGGTTGCCGCAATAAAGTGCTCCATGTCTCTAGGACGTGGTTCACTGATGCTGCCCTCATAAGGTATTTTGCAAACATTGCAAAAATCGTAAAGTGTCATCTTCTTAGGCACATCATACAAGTAAAACTCTACCATGGGAGGATCCTTCCTAGGATAAAAGTGAAAGTTTTGCACGAAGATATTAGTGAGTAGGAGGTACTGGTCACACTTATCGTTGAGGAAGTCGGTGATGCCTGCATTCTCTGCCAAATAATAGAAATCTTCATAAATTCCGGCCGCCCTCAAGAATGCATCACTTGGCCATTCACATGGCCGAACCTCCGCTACGCGAGCAGGATTGTATTTGGACTTCTTCTTCACCTCATTTTCATCTTCTTTAGAGCCCCGACTTGAAGAGCCTCTTAACAATCTCCTCATCATTTCTCTCTCTGAAAAATTTCTGAAATTTGTAGTGACTCAAAATAAAGGTGAACCAAACTCAACAAAACTTATAGCAACTACTCCCACAAGTGCCTAGAGGCTATATCATGCATCAAAACTACTTGGGACCATACAAATTTGACATGCAAGCTCAAGAACAAGGTCACCACAGCAACAAAAATTTGCAATATATAAAGCACTAAAATAAAAACTAATTGGACCATTGGAGGAGTCACATACCGAAGATCAGTCCCCCAAAACAGTTTTGCAAATGGAGCTTTGCACAAGGAGATCGAAAATGGTAGCAAAATGAGCTAGAACACGGGCTTTGAGCAATGGTGGGATTTTTTCTGGAGGAAGACGAAGTGGATGGGTGCTGGAATAAGTGAGGGGGGCCTACGTGGGACCCACAAGCCAGGGGGTGCGCCTAGGGGGGTGGGCGCGCCCTGTGGGCTTGTGGCCCACTGGTGCAGCCCCCTGATGTGTTCTCAGTGCCAGAAATTCTTAAATATTCCAGAAAAAATCATACTACATTTTCAGGGCAATTGGAGAACTTTTATTTTCAGGTCATTTTTTATTGCACGGATAATTCAGAAACCAGAAAAATAATAGCATTTTTACTTTATTTAATCTAAATAACAGAAAGTAAAAGTTGGGTACAGAAGGTTGTGCCTCCTAAATTCATCCATCTCATGCTCATCAAAAAGAATCCATCAATAAGGTTGATCAAGTCTTATTGACAAACTTTTTTCGAATGACATGGAACCGGAGAATTTTCGAATAACACTAGGTTACCTCAACGGGGATATGCATGTCCCCAACAATAAGTATATCATATTTCTTTTTGGCAGTAGGGAGAGGGAATTCAAAATCTCCAATAATAATCGTTGAAATTTTTCCAATGGAGTTGATACTATGAACTTGAGGTTGTTTCTTCGGAAAGTGTACCGTATGCTCATTACCATTAACATAAAAAGTGACATTGCCCTTGTTGCAATCAATAACAGCCCCTGCAGTATTCAAAAAAGGTCTACCAAGGATGATCGACATACTGTCGTCCTCGGGAATATCAAGAATAACAAAGTCCGTTAGGATAGTAACATTTGCAACTACGACAGGCACATCCTCACAAATACCGATGGGTAAAGCAGTTGATTTATCAGCCATTTGCAAGGAGATTTCAGTAGGTGTCAACTTATTCAAATCAAGTCTATGATACAAAGAGAAAGGCATAACACTAACACCAGCTCCAAGGTCACATAAAGCAGTTTTAACATAATTTCTTTTAATAGAGCATGGTATAGTAGGTACTCCGGGATCTCCTAGTTTCTTTGGTATTCCACCCTTAAAGGTATAATTAGCAAGCATGGTGGAAATCTCAGCTTCCGGTATTTTTCTTTTATTTGTCACAATATCTTTCATATACTTAGCATAAGGAGACATTTTCAGAATATCAGTCAAATGCATACGCAAAAAGACAGGTCTAAGCAATTCAACAAAACGCTCAAAGTCCTCATCATCCTTTTTCTTGGATGGTTTAGGAGGAAAGGGCATGGGTTTCTGAACCCATGGTTCTCTTTCTTTACCATGCTTCCTAGCGACAAAGTCTCTTTTATCATATCTTTTATTCTTAGGTTGTGGGTTATCAAGATCAACAGCAGGTTCAATCTCCACATCATTATCATTACTAGGTTGAGCATCAACATGAACATCATCATTAATATTATCACTAGGCTCATGTTCATTACCAGATTGTGTCTCAGCATCAGAAATAGAAATATCATTTGGATTCTCAGGTGCATCTATAACAAGTTCACTAGCAGCATGCAAAGTCCTATCATCATTCTTTTTCCTTTTATTACTGGGATGACTAGGTGCATCAGTATTAATTCTCTGAGAATCATGCTCAATTCTCTTAGGATGGCCTTCAGGATACAAAGGTTCCTGAGTCATTTTACCACATCTAGTCACAACTCTAACAGAATGATCATTGTTCTTACCATTCATCTCATTAAGCAAATCATTTTGTGCCTTAAGTACTTGTTCTACTTGAGTAGTTACCATGGAAGCATGTTTACTAATAAGATTAAGATCATTGATAGTTCTACTCATATAATCACCTAAGCGATCAAGCATGTAAGCATTATGTTTCAATTGTCTACTAACATAAGCATTGAAATTTTCTTGCTTAACAATAAAGTTATCAAACTCATCCAAGCATTGGCTAGCAGACTTATTATAAGGAATATCACCTTCATCAAATCTACGGAGAGAATTTACCTTTACTACCTGTGTCGGGGTATCAAGACCATGTATCTCTTCAATAGGTGGTAAATTCTTAACATCTTCAGCTTTAATACCTTTTTCTTTCATAGATTTCTTTGCCTCTTGCATATCTTCAGGACTGAGAAATAGAATACCTCTTTTCTTCGGAGTTGGATTTGGAGGTGGTTCGGGAATAGTCCAATCATTATCATTGCTCAATATTTTATTCAATAGTTGTTCAGCTTGTTCAACAGTTCGTTCCCTGAAAACACAACCAGCACAACTATCTAGGTGGTCCCTAGAAGCATCGGTTAGTCCATTATAAAATATATCAAGTATTTCATTTTTCTTGAGAGGATGATCAGGCAAAGCATTAAGTAATTGGAGAAGCCTCCCCCAAGCTTGTGGGAGACTCTCTTCTTCAATTTGGACAAAGTTAAATATTTCCTGCAAGGCAGCTTGTTTCTTATGGACAGGAAAATATTTTTCATAGAAGTAATATATCATATCCTGGGGACTACACACACAACCAGGAGCAAGAGAATTAAACCATATCTTAGCATCACCCTTTAATGAGAAAGGAAACAACTTAAGAATAAAGTAATAACGAATTTTTTCCTCATGAGTGAATAGGGTGGCTATATCATTCAATTTAGCAAGATGTGCCACAACAGTTTCAGATTCATAACCATGGAAAGGATCAGATTCAACCAAAGTAATTAACTCAGGATCGACAGAGAATTCGTAATCCTTATCAGTAACAAAGATAGGTGAAGTAGCAAACTTAGGATCATATTGCATTCCAGCATTCAAAGATTTTTCCTTCCACTTGCATACTAATTTCTTAAGATCATCTCTATCCTTACAAGCAAGAAAGTCCCTAGCTACCTCTCCCTCCATAACATAACCCTGAGGTATATTAGGCAATTCATATCTAGGAGAGCTAGGTCTAATAGGTGTCTCATAGTGTTCAGTTTGAATAATTTCATCAGTTTCAGAAATATCATCAGTTTCAGCATTGACTCTAGCAATTTGTTCATCAAGAAATTCACCCAGTGGCACAGTATTATCAAGCAAAGTATCATCATAAGCATCATGCATAGCAGAAGTGGCATCATCAATTACTTGCGACATATCAGAATCAATAGCAGGTGGTGGTGTCGCAAATTTACTCATAACAGAAGGTGAATCAAGTGCAGAGCTAGATGGCAGTTCCTTACCTCCCCTCGTAGTAGAGGGATAGATCTTGGTTTTTGGGTCTTTCAGATTCTTCATAGTGATCAACAGATATAAATCCCAAGTGACTCAGAGAATAGAGCTATGCTCCCCGGCAACAGCGCCAGAAAAGGGTCTTGATAACCCACAAGTATAGGGGATCGCAACAGTTTTCGAGGGTAGAGTATTCAACCCAAATTTATTGATTCGACACAAGGGGAGCCAAAGAATATTCTCGAGTATTAGCAGCTGAGTTGTCAATTCAACCACACCTGAAAGACTTAATATCTGCAGCAAAGTATTTAGTAGCAAAGTAGTATGGAAGTAACGGTAACGATGGCAAACGTGACAGTAGCAGTTTTGTAGTGATTGTAACAGTAGCAACGGAAAAGTAACGTAGCAAAGATCAATATGTGAAAAGCTCGTAGGCAATGGATCAGTGATGGATAATTATGTTGGATGGCATTCATCATGCAACGGTTATAACATAGGGTGACACAGAACTAGCTCCAATTCATCAATATAATGTAGGCATGTATTCCATATATAGTCATACGTGCTTATGGAAAAGAACTTGCATGACATCTTTTGTCCTACCCTCCCGTGGCAGCGGGGTCCTAATGGAAACTAAGGGATATTAAGGCCTCCTTTTAATAGAGAACCGTACCAAAGCATTAGCACTTAGTGAATACATGAACTCCTCAAACTATGGTAATCACCGGAAAGAATCCCAATTATTGTCACCCTAGGGGATGCGGATCATAACTCGTAATAGGTGTCTACAACTTGCAAGATAGGATCAAGAACACATATATATTCATGAAAACATAATAGGTTCAGATCTGAAATCATGGCACTCGGGCCCCTAGTGACAAGCATTAAGCATAGCGAAGTCATAGCAACATCAATCTCAGAACATAGTGGACACTAGGGATCAAACCCTAACAAAACTAACTCGATTACATGGTAAATCTCATCCAACCCATCACCGTCCAGCAAGCCTACGATGGGATTACTCACGAACGGCGGAGAGCATCATGAAATTGGTGATGAAGGATGGTTGGTGATGACGACGGCGTCGATTTCCCCTCTCCGGAGCCCAAAACGGACTCCAGATCTGCCCTCCCACGGAAGAACAGGAGGTGGCGGCGGCTCCGTATTGTGAAACGCGATGAACTCTTCTCCTTGATTTTTTTTCTCCCCGAATAGGGTTATATGGAGTTGGAGTTGAGGTCGGAGGAGTTGCAGGGGGCCCACAAGCCACCTGGGCACGCCCTAGGTGGGGGGCGCGCCCCCTGGCTTGTGGCCAATGGGTGGACCCCCTCCGGTTGATTCTTTCACCAGTATTTTTTATTAATTCCAAAAATATTCTCCGTAAATTTTCAGGTCAATCCGAGAACTTTTATTTCTGCACAAAAATAACACCAAGGCAATTCTGCTGAAAACAGCGTCAGTCCGGGTTAGTTCCATTCAAATCATGCAAATTAGAGTCCAAAACAAGGACAAAAGAGTTTGGAAAAGTAGATACGATGGAGACGTATCAAGGCTTTTAACAGACTTTTGTGGAAGAGCTTGTGGGTGTTTTTGGTGACTATCACTTGTGCACGTGGAGCATTCTGTTCACCATCAATACCTCACCCCCTTTTAATAGTATTGGCTTTCCTATAGACTCAAAGTGATTTCTCACAAAGTAAAATGTAGAGTCTTCTTGCTTGAAGCTTTGCCAATCCTATTCCTTGCATCTAGGGGTCTCTCCACAATCCTTTTGCCATCCCATCATTGAACTTTTCCTGAAATATACTTAGTGGAAACATTAGTCCAATGAGATATATGTTGTTATTAATTACCAAAACCACCAAGGGAGCAAATGTGCTTTCAGCATCAAACAATTTCAGATTCATCATATTCAATCCAGCACAAAGAAATTCAAAGAGTACCCCAAGATTTCTATCAGAGAAGCTAGGACAAGAACGTGCAATCAACCCCTATGCATAGATCCCCAAGGTCACCGGAATCGCTAGTTGATGCCATAACATATATCAAGTGAATCAATAGAATACCCCATTGTCACCGCGGGTATCCACACGCAAGACATACATCAAGTGATCTCAAATCCAATATTCAATCCGACATAACAAAATCTCAAAGGGAAAGATTCAATTCATCACAACAAGATAGCAAGGGAAGAACACCATATGATCCAACTATATTAACAAAGCCCGTGAGACATCAAGATTGTGCCATCTCAAGAACCCGAGAGAGTGGGAGAGAGAGAGAGAGAGATCAAACACATAGCTACTGGTACATACCCTCAGCCCCGAGGGTGAACTAATCCCTCCTCGTCGTGGCCTCCGCAGGGATGATGAAGAATGCCACCGGTGATGGTTTTCCCCCTACGGCAGGGTCCTGGAAAGGCTCCAGATGGGTTTTTCTTCGATACACAGAGTTGCGGTGGCGGAGCAGAAGTTCTAGGTTAACTTTCGGATGTTTCTGTATATATAGGATATTTCAGCGTTGGAATCACGTCAATCGGAGCCACGTGGGCCCCACAAGCCATCAGGGCGCGCCCAGGGGGTGGGCATGCCCTATTGGCTTGTGGCCCATAGGTGGCTCCCCTCCGGTGGTTCTTCACTTTGGTATGTCTTATTTCCTCCAGAAAAAATCATAAAAAAGTTTCGGGCGATTACGAGAACTTTCATTTTCTGCACAAAAAACAACAGCACGGTAACATCAGTCCGGGTTAGTTCTAAATAAATCATATAAAGTGCATCAAAACCATATAAAAGTATTGTAAACATAGGCAAATATGGCATGAATACTTCACAAATTATCGATATGTTGGAGACGTATCAGCAGGCAGAAGTCGGTCAATTGGTGGAGTGATAGTAGTAGATGCAGAATCGTTTTGGTCTACTTGTTTATGGACGTGATGCCTACTTACATGATCATTGCCGTGAATAACATGTCATAACTATGCGCAATTCTGTCAATTGCCCAACAGTAAATTGTCTACCCACCGTATGCTATGTTCAAGAGAGAAGCCTCGAGCGAAAACTATGTCCCCCGGGTCTACTTAAACATAAATACGAAAGCCCTAAAAATACTTTGCTGCAATTTATTTATTGTTATTTATTTTGATTTTATATCATCTATCTCTATCAAGATTTAATCCTTGCAAGTAACGAGTTGAAGGGGCTTGGCAACCCTCTTGCGTGTGTTGGGTGCAAGTGTTTGGTTTTGTGTGTGTAGGTGCTGTCGAAAGGAGTTTGCTTTGTTCTCCTATTGGTTTGATAACCTTGGTTCTCACTGAGGGAAATACTTATCTCTACTGTGATGCATCTCCTCTCCTCTTCGGGGAAAATCCCAACGCAAATCACAAGTAGCAGGGGCCCACAAGACATCAGGGCGTGCCTACCCCCTAGGCGCACCCTGTTATCTTTCCGTATCCTCGTTTGTCGTATGGACTCCCACCAAAGCTTCTAGGGTGTCTTCTGGTCCAGAAAAAATTGTCAAAAAAGTTTCATAGCGTTTGGAATCCATTTGGTCTTGATCTTCTGTAAAAGCAAAAACAAGTAGAAAAGAACAGATGGCACTAGGCACCATGTTAATAGGCTAGTTTCCAAAAATGATATAAAATTGCATAGAAAGTATCTAAGATTGATAATATAATAGCATGAAAGAATCAAAATTATAAATATGTTGGAGACGTATCAATTCTCTATGTGAGGGTCTGGAGTTTTTCAATAGCTTCAAAACAAGCCTAATATCATCAAAATCGGATTCCGTATGAGAAAGTAATGCATGTTTTACTAAGGGCATGTTGTTTTTGAAGGCCAGATGTCCAGGACTTGGCCGGTTATCCGGGATCCTGGGACGCACCGGATGTCCGGGATCCTCCCAGAAATGTGGTTGTCTATGTCCAAAACCTATGTTAAAATGTAGGTTGTGCCCATCGGATGTCTGGCACTTGGCCGGATGTCCGGGGCCTCAAGATTGGTGAGATGTTCGGGCTTCGGCCAGATGTCCGGGCTCTGTACATGGACCCTATTTTTCTGTGTTCATGTGCACACTTTATAGCCACCAGATGTCCGTCCCATCACAACCACTTACTCACAAACGACTAGTTTTCTAGCCTTGCCAATACGGTAGAGGGTTTACCACTTCATCCAAAAGAACCCTAGAGCACGCAAGTGGCTCCCTCTCACTTCTCCTACACCAAATCTTAGATCTCGGAGAGATTCATGAGAATTCTTGAGAGATTTTCCAATCAAGTGATAGATCCACTCCCTCTCCCTCTTGTGACCAAACGAATTCGTGATTGAGCAACTCTTGATCATTAACACTTGATCTTATTAATCTTGGAGGTTGGAGACTCCTAGGCAGCAGAAGTGCTCTGATGAGGAATCAACTTGTGATTTGCCTCCGGTGAGGATGCCGCCTCAAGGTCTACCACTAGTGGTTGAGAAAACCTTCGTGGTGTTGTCTCAAAGGGAGAATAGGGTGAGCCTTCATGGCGTTGGTGTGCCTTCGTGGTAACATAGACCTCTCTAACGGTGACTAGCTTCCCTCCAAGGAATTGAACATCGGGATACATCCTCATATCTGTGTCTTTGGTTATCTCTAACCCTAGCTACTACTTGTGGTTTACTGTGGTCTCTTGACGTCGCATTCATTATATATTGGTGTCCTCATTATATTGTGTTGGCTAGTTTCCTCAGAGAGATTATTTAGGCCTACACTTTATATTACACAATTTATACTTGCTCTATTGATATATATTGTGATTAGTGTGAATTGCTAACTTGTGTCATATACTTCCATATCTTGTGATATTGCTCAAATAAGTTTGTGTAACTTACTTGTGCTTGTTAGTATACTTGTTGTGATCATCTCATTTAGGTTAAGTTGTTGGTGCACTTAGTTGAGCCTAGAATATTTATGATTTGTTATTGAAAAGTATCCTCTTAGTTTATTTCTGCAATAGGATAAAGCCAAATCCATAGAAGTATTTAAAAGGCATATTCCCCCTATAGGCAACATCATGGTCCTTTCACCCTTGAGGACGGTCACTGAACCCGTACAATTTGTGACCCTTGGGGGCGGTCACTAACCCCGTACAAATTGCTCGAGGCAATCTCCACAACTTCATTGGAGACCCCGAAGCTTGCCCGGAGCTTTACGCCACAATGATTGAGCTATGCGAGGCCACCAACCGTCTAGGGCGTCCAAGCAACCAAGAGGCACAATCTCTAGGGTGCCCAAACACCCAATAGTAATAAGCTTCTCAACTTTCACTTCCATTTATCACCGTGGAGAACTCAAACCGATGCAACGGCAAGAAAACGCGAAGTGCTCAAGTCTCTCACTCAAATCCCACTAAAGCAACGAAAGCTATGGAAGAATATGAGAGGAAGAACAAGGAGAACACAAAAGAACTCCAAGATCTAGATTCACAAGGTTCCCCTCACTAAGAGGAGAGATGGATTGGTGGAGAATGTAGATCTAGATCTCCTCTGTATTTTCCCTCAAAAATGTGCAACAATCATGGGAGGAATAGAGAGAAAGCAAGCTCCAAGAGGTAAACAATGGTGGAGAAAAACTTTCACAAGAACATTAGAGGCAAAGGGGAAGAAGACCCGCTTAAATAGTTAGTAGAGAAATCAACCCGTTATGTTCTCGAAATGCTCAAGTGGTACTACCGCTCAGGGGAGTCGTACCACCGCCAAACATAGGGGAGTTACAGAGACCCACCGAGAACAAGCATGGAACTGGCGCGGTAGTACTACTGGAGCGGTACTACCGTGAATTATAAGTGGGTAACGGAAACGCCCACGGTAGTACGCGTGGCACACCAGCGAAAGTACCGCGCAAGTTGTACTACGCTAAATACCGAAGGGCAACAGAGACCCTCACGGTAGTAGGCACGGTAACAACTACAGAAGTACCACACAAGCGGTACTACCATAGGTACCAGTGGTACTACCGCTTGGTAGATAGCAGCGACCAAAACAGCGGAAACAAGTAAGACCAAAACTGCCATAACTTCTGCAAGTGTACTCCGAAATCAGAAAACTCAAGCTTGTTGGATAGATGACGACAAGAACTGTCCAAAAACAAGAAGAATCTATTAAGAACTAGCAAATGAGAAGAAATGCCAATAATCTAAAGAATATAACCTTCCTCAAATATGAACCATCAAAAACTCCAACACCGAAAACACAAAGATGAAGCATACGAACTTCGTTTTCGAGGAACTCAAGTTTGAAATGAAGGCAAACACAAACTCTAAAACCTCACATAGAGAAAAACCAAAAGAACCAATAAAGATGATGCCAAGCATGCAATGGTTTGAGACGTCTACGAACGATGCAACCAAGCTACTCACTTGAGAGCCCCCCTTGATAGTACGACAATCAATCCTATAGCCCGATCTCCCAACAAACACCATGAGACCAGCGAAATAGAAAATCAATCAAGGTCAAACCTTTGCCTTGTGCGTAATCCACTTGAGCTAGATGATGACAATCTTGACCTTCTCAAGTTGGACCACCTTTGTTGATTGTGCTGGCTCGATGAAGACTAGTAAATTGCTCCCTCATACTCCACTATGGGTGAGCCTATTTTAGGCACAACTTCACATGTCCATTATCACCAGAATGGACGGTAAGCTTCAAGCATTGTGGTGCTCCACTTGAACTTGCACAACACAACCTTGATGATGATCACCACCTGATGTCATCTTGCATGGGTCATATAAAGTCTTCCTTTTGATGCACGCCCATGGAAACATACCTAACCCCACAAAGAAATCTCAAATAGATCATGGTTTAGTACACAAAGCATATTGGACAATGCTTACCATATCATGGGATCATTTTACACTTTCTGTGTTGATCAACTTGAATCACTCTTTGATTTAGTCTTGATCAACATTGTATATTATCTTCTCTCTTCATAAAGATGATGTCTTGAAGGTAAACATGAATGTTCACATAATCTTCTTCAAGACATGCTTGCAATAGGCTCAACTCTCGTGTGACCAATCTTTGTATAACTCTTTGAATATCACCTTGGTCAACACATAATCTATTTCTCATAACCTTGAAGCCAACAAATGGTCTTGAAGCAATGCCTATGGACAAACCCTTCAAATATAACTCAAGGCAACCATTAGTCTATAGGGATTGTCATCAATTATCAAAACCAACCATGGGGGCACCATGCTCCTTCAGCTACTAGGGAGGCAATGATATAAAATTCACATCTATGATGTCTCTCTGGGCTCCATGAAATAATATTTTTTGGGCTTATTCTTGTGGTATTCATGATTCCCCAAGGGCCTCACATGATAATTCCTAAGTGCTTTTCTGAACTGGTAAACATCAGTGAAACACATGTACCTGAAGAGCTGCATATTTGCATTAGGCAGGGACGCATCATACCACACCCTCTCCTTCTTCTTCCCTCCAGACGGTGTTAGTGTTGGTTCTTATTCTGAATCACTAATGACACCATCACCCAAAATAAAAGTTCATTAGGTTCTGGCACATAATCCTCAAACTTTTCATGCTCAGGTTCGTGGTGTGCCTTCCTTGTTGGCCCAGGATTTTTCACTGCCTTCAAATTTTGTGGGCCAGGTTTTCTCACATAATTTAGATTCCATGGGCCTTTTACGTGTGCAACAAGAGGTTGCTCTTCAACTTCAAATTCTGAATCTATTTTCTCCTCCTCCCAAATACCATACACATCAGCATCTCCTTCAAACTTTGACCTTTGCTTGCCCCCTGTCTGTGCATTCTCCATTCCACTTATCCAAGCCTTGTATGACATCTTCCTCCATGGGTAGTCACACCTATCAATTTAAAGTCCAAATATGATTTCTCCATGTCATCATCACAGTCCTCTCCTTGTTCAACAATCTCTTTTCCCTTTTCCAAGTTGTAGCTCCGGTGTGTGTTCATGTTGGGTTCACAAGGAATAAGTTTAGAGAAAACCACACCATCTTGGGATAAACTTAAAGCAATAGGTTCCCCCATGTGCTGCAAATTGGAACCTTCGCTTCAGCTAGTTTATTAGCCATGTTCAACCCTTCTTGTCTATATTCGGTGACATTGATGATTGTGATGTACAGAATTTGCTGATCATCACAGTTGCAAATCATTTCTACTACTTTTTCCTCGCTTTCTAAAATCACTTTCCCTTCCACCCCTTTTCCCTCCTCTTTCACATAGTACGTGTAATCATGTGGCCCATAGCCCACTATATCAATTAGTGCTAGCAAAGTGAGGAAATTGATGTCTGACAGGGAGAAGATTCTTTCGAGATTGTCTCTTCCGTGGAAATGAAATTTTACTTCTCAAATGTCATCATCCGAACTAAGAAAATGTACATAAAATTAAGTAACCCTAATCAAAAATTAAGTAACACTAAAGTACTAACAAAACAACTCAAATTAGTTACGTTGAACCCCAAATTAATGACACTCGATTACTAGCACCGACACACATTTGTTTCATTATGAAACACACTGAATCAATAAACCACTACTTTCAATATGCAACACATTGAATTACTAACCCTAGTTACATTGAATTACTAACGAGTACTTACACTATGTAATACACTAACACTATAAAACGACATTGGTCTATAAAGCCCCTGTCCGAGTGCCATTGAAACCTAACCGAAGTCAAACCTAAATCCATTTTCTACCAAATACAGAGGTTGAGCAGATTACTGTCTGACCTATTTACATTTTTCAATGGACGACTTCTACTGAAGAACAAGAATACATGAAGATAGGATGAGCACTTACTCGACGATGCTTAGCAGGAGCCCAAGTTGTGACCGTGGGTCAGATCTGCCAAAATGAATCTGGCCACAATCCTCGCCATGTGATACACCGCGATATCTAGGCCTACTGTGGGTCCGGTGGTGACAATGCTCTTCGTTGCGGTGTCGACTGTGTTTGGAAGCTAGCGATGTCGAGCTAGTTGTTCACCTCCGAGTAGTCCCTTCCTCGCTGTCGGTGCATTCTCCCCCTACCGAGTCATCGCCGCCATCGCCTCCTAGGTTAGATCTACCACTGAAGAAAGGAGAGAGTGAGCTACTGAGAGAGAAAGAGGGTTCGGACCGGACCTGGGAGCGGTTGACAACCATTAGGGACCTCTCCCTCCACACGTGGCCTGACAGGTGGGGCCACCTTGTCATAATACGAGGTCGGATTCTAAGCAACTGACCATTTGGGTTTTCTTAAGTAAAAAACTAACTTTGGTTTTTGCAAAAAAAAATGAAAATGGTAGTTATTGAGAATACTTGCCCCCCAAAGTGGTAGTTTTATGCTATTAAGTCTTTTTTAGAAGGGACTAGTTTGTCTCGAAGGAACTTTTTAGCAGAGATCTGTTCATTGTGGTAATGTTCCAACACTCGCTTCTTGGAGGAGACGTTGCATGGAATAGCTGATGTGTCGACTAGATGCGGGTCATCGTCGGTCGACTTGGTTACAACTGGTTTAGCGGTTAATGATAGTCCACTGAACACATGAGCCAGATGCATTCCGTTGGAATCTAGATGCCTCTCAGTCTCGCAGGGGTGAACGACAATTACATTTTCGCAAGAAGTATATTTGAAAATTTAAGATAGCCAAAAGATTAAGATATTTATTTTGCATCTTTGGAGATGAATTATTCTAAAAAAGGATAATTTGCCTAAGGGATGTTGAAATAATAACAAACGGATGTTATTGTGATGATGAGGAAACAATCCAACATTGGTTTCAGTCATGTCCTTTTGCGCGTCTCTTGTGGCAGATAGTGTTTGTAACTTCACCTTACCACCTCAAACTATTATATGAAATCTATAAATACACTATGCTCCCTAATTTTATAGCTCTCTCGTTGAATTGAGATGTTGAATTTTGGAGAAAATTGAGCTGTTCAATTTCGGATTTAGTTCATGATTTCGACTGGGTCAACCATTTTGTTTAAGATTATTTTGAATTTGGTTCATAGTTTTTATTCAATTGACGTGTTTAATTTCAAATTTGGTTCACAATTTTGAGTGGTCATGATTTCGACTAAGGTGTCCCACTTTGAATTTGGTTCACGATTCTAACTGAGCCAATGCTTTCTCAAATCAATCGAGAACAATCGGCATATTAAGACAGATGACAAAAATAATCCTCAACCCCGAGACTGTAGCACCAATATAGCACATGAGGTCGCCAACGCAAAAAACTTTCCCACATGCATGTGGATTGAGTAACAGATAAGATAATCATATCTTTAGAAAGATCCCACCAAAACACCGCATTATAAGAAAAGAAAAACATACACCATCATCTACCTCATATGCCAAACCATTGTTTTTTTTATGAAATCCCGAGAACATAAAACGGTGCAACAAAGCACGCACAATAATTATAGTATATTTGGAAACTGATTAGGAGGAGTGAATAGATAAATTTAAGCTCAAGTTCGAGTGAGTGCGCGTGCTTATATTAGGTTATTCAGAAAATTCATAGTGATATTGTGTTTAACAACAAAAGAATCTACGATTTCTTGTAGTCTTCACTTGAGTGCGCATTTGATCTGTGTGTTGTCCTTACCGGAGCATATGGAGGTGTAGGATCCGTAGATCTCTGGTCATAGTCATTTGAAGACGGTGGCACGAGATATGTTCGACCGGATTGGGTTGTGATCCAATTCTAAAAATTAATGTTGCTATTAGGTATAACATATAAATCCTATTGTGCTTGTCTATACATAATCTCACATTCTCATTGTTCATTTCGCTTTTTGTAAGATTGAGCATGTCACAATGAAAGATAGTCGTGTGCACCAATATGTGTGGAGGCCACAACTTCCCTCGTTTTCGAGAAAAAAAAACTACTCCAGCGCTAGTGTTCCATGTGAGCGTGGCCTGTGTACCTATTTTTTTTTTAACACAGTACAGACGCAAGCGCTCAGATACACGCGCATACACTCACCCCTATGAACGCACACACGCACACCCTACCCCTATGAGCACTTCCGAGAGACTGAGCTGGCATATCATCATGAGATTTACGAAGTCACCGTAGGCGCCTCGTCGTTGACGGGAACGTCTCCTCCCACTGAATGCGCATCGCCGGAAATCCTGAAATAAATTCAGGAATAAATGCGAGCACCAGGACTTGAACCCTGGTGGGCTGGGGATACCACAGTCCCTCTAACCATCCAACCACAGGTTGGTTCGCAGCGTGGCATGTGTACCTAAGAGCTTGTTTTGAATAGGAGTTCAAATTTGGGTCTTTTACATCTGTATCCCTAACTCGAATCCACTACTCAAATTTACCCCTAATTTCATAGCCTGCTCAAATTTGCCTCTCTGCCGTTAAGTGACCTTACAGAAATGCCCTTCCGCTCCATTTCCGTCCGGTCAAAGGGGTTTGACCGTCTACCGACCGTTTATTGGACATTTTGCCCCTGCCTCTTGGTGTCAATGACATGTGGGACCCAATGAGAAAAAAATAAAAAGGAAAAAAATCTCTCACCCCTCTCTTTCATACACTTACATGTGGGTCCCACACAAAATAGAGAAATAAAAAAGGAAAAAATCCCTCCCACCTCTCTCCCCTACCTCACGGCATCTCTCTCTCTCTCACCTCCGGTGAGCGCCGGCTACCCTTGATCGTGCGCCGCTGTCGCTAGCTGTCCACGCGCGGCAGCCCTCCCTCCCCCTCCCTCTCCCTCCTCCTCCCTCTCCCTTCCTCTCCCTCCATATGAAGAGCGCCACCGTCGGCGGTGCCTTCTTCTCCGCGCGGCCAACGGCCATCTCGGGCTCAACCACCTCGTCCAGGAACTCCGCCAAGATGCCCCTGCCCTCCCCACAGATCGAATTGACACGAGGGGCGTCCATTAATCCGAGCCACGGAACTCGGCGGCGAACGGAGATGGTCAACGCGGGGAGCTCACAGGGGACCTCCGAGCGCAAAATTGATGAACGTGAAGGAATAGGGAGCTCGAGGAGGGCCCCTTGTCGCTAGGAATTGGAGAGGGGCATGCCGGAATCGATGGCAAAGACCTCCGACGACCGGCGGCGCTCATCGTCGGATCTCCTCTGATGTGCCCATCCATGGCGCCGCCGTCCGACTCGGCCTCCACACCCCACTCCCCCATCGTCGCCAGACCACCTAGAGCCTACCCCCATGGCCCGCACACGCTAACACGCAGGCGCGCCTGCCCCTAACCAGCAACGGCCACCGGAGCCGCCATGACCATGGAAGGGCTGGTGTTGACCCTGACATGTGGGTCCCATGGCCCACATGTCAGGGGAGAGAGAGGGGGGCTATGTGAGAGAAAGTTTTTTTATTTTTATTATTTTAGTTCGGACCCACATGTAAGTGTGTGTGTGAGAGAGGGTGAGAGGAAGATTTTTTCCTATTTGTTTTTTAGAGTGGGTCCCACTTGTAAGTGACACATGGAGCCAGGGGCAAAATGTCCAGCAAACGTTGAGATAGCGGTCAAAGCCCTTTGACCGGACGGTAATGGCACAGAAGTGCATTTCCATAAGTGCACCTAACAGTAGAGGGGCAAATTTGAGCATGCTTCGAAATTAGGGGCAAATCTGAGTAGGTGGTTCGAGTTAGGGACAGAAATGCAAATGGCCCTTCAAATTTTAATGAAATTTTGCTGCTCATTCATATTAGACCGATGGTACATCTAAAGTGAAGATTATTTTGCAACAGACGAGCATGATTATGGAAACATGCAAGTTCATCATTTTTGTTTTACGGAATAGGAATGCACATCACAATCTCGCGGTGGCTGACAGATTGACATGAACCTTTATGTAACTTTGCACGCTATCTACGGTTTGGGTTGGATCGACGGTCGTCTCCGGTGAAATCGGAGTCGCTCGCTCATGAAGATGTGGGTGACGATGATACTTGCTTAGGAGAAGTGATGACGATGACACCAATGTGCTACTTCAACTAGGCCTTCTTTAGACTGTTCTGTGTAGGGTATGTTGTGTATGTTGCTTAGCGGACTGTGACGGTTTTCCCTTGTTTTTTTGTAATTAAGAGCATTTACAGCCGGACCTCTCAAACCCGTCTCAAATGCCCGGTCAGGCCGCCCGGTCACAAAAAAGTGACCCAACCGGGCTCCTCAAATATGCCTCAAACGCCCGGGCTGACCGGCACCCCTCATACCCAGCCCAAATATGGGGCGGATACGGGAGATATGGGGCGCCTGGGCGCACCCGGGTGCGTTCACCATGTCGGACTGACGCTGGGTCCCACACCGAATCACCCGGAAACCCGATGGTCCGAAGCTCGACTCCCCCGTTGGACCGATGTCGCCGTGTGGCACCGTTCCGGCAGGACGCGTACTCCCTAGCCCGACTATTTACGCCAACCGCCGGCACCGAAACCCTACCCCTCCACCCGTCCGTCGTCATCGCCACTTTCCACTCCCCGTCCGCCGCCGTTGTCCCTAGCATGGCCTATTTGAGCTATGCCCCCCCCCCCCCCCCCCCGCCGCGGCCGTCACTTTCTAACGCCGAAGAGCCGGCTACACCTCCTTGAGCAGGTCCGGGCAAGGCACGAAGCCTAGATCGCCGTAGGGCTACCGCTGGATGTATTGGATCCGGAGAAGTTGGAGGAGGAGGAGGAGCCGAAGCCGGAGGAGGATGTGGGGGACGCTGGGACGCGGATCTGCAGACGGGAGCAGCAGACCATCCTCGACTCCATCCGCTCAGAGTCGGATGCGGAGGCCATACGGCGTCGTCAGCAGGAGATGGAGGCGGAGCAGACCACGGAGGAGGCGGAGATGCTCGCCTACCTGGATGAGCTCGAGGATGAGGAGGAGTAGCCGGAGCCCTCCTACGTGGCCGTCTACCCGCCGCTCGGCACCGACGTCGTGAACATCTCCGACGACGAAAACTAGGGTAATACGTAGTATGTAGCACGTAGGATTTTTCCTTTGCATGCTTTATATGAATGCAGGGTTTGAAAGATGAGAAACTCAAATGTGGACTAGGAGATTTGTGGAATGACCGGTCAGCGCTCGCGGACGTGTCCGGACACATCCGCGTGCGTTTGAGGGTCCTGATTAACAAACCGTGGCGGTAAATGTTCTAACTGTGCAATTCTCTTCATCTTAACTAATGAGTGAGCCATCTTTTTTTTTGGCCTTTGTTTCGAAAAGCAAAATAGTATCAGCAACGTTGGTGGGAGATGGGGAAAATGGTCAACAGATGGAAAAACTAAGGTCTCCTTTGGTTCACATTATAGGAATTTTTCCATTGAGTCTATGCTCTTTTTTATTTTCTTTTAAAATGTGGAGGATAGAAACCAATCCTACGTAGGAATAGGGATGCATTACTATGAACCAAAGGGTTGTAAAAGAAAAATTCTTACAAGAATTCTATCTTATAGAAATAGAATTACTGTGAAATTCCTCCAAACCAAAAGAGGCCTAAAACAAAACAAAATTGCCATGCCTAGGAGGCGTACGTCCGGGTTGGGGTTTGTCTTGCTCCCTCGCTGGCGCAACCTGACCCCTATCTATCCTTGATCAGATCGACGGGACGGGACGCGACGCGAAATCTTTTGCCCTCGCCCGCCTCCTTCACCTCTTTTTCCTGCCCCCCTTCTGCACCCACCCCCTCCTGTCCTGACACCTCTGCACCGGTGGCTGTCTAGGTCCCCTAGCTAGGCTAGGCTCTAGAACCCTAGGCCACTAGACTCCTTGGCCTCTTGTGCCATCTCTCTCCACTTTACTGCCCGCCCAACCACTATTCTGAACAGCTGATGAGAGTTGCAATATTGTTTACCCCTCCACTCTGGATCGATAGATGGATCTCTGGATCTCATCACCATCACCCCCACCACACAAGCCAAGCCGCAGCCCTTCTATAAATCCTGCACCTTCCCTGCTTCCTTCCCGTATGGTCAAGCTAGCTTCCGTCGATCTCACCCCTTCTACCTTCTTTCCTCTCCCTCCACAAGAGTGTTCTTGATGCCTCTTATTCTTGGTTCTTGAGATGAGATGGGACACCACACCATTCTTGTGGCTTCTTTGAGTTCTCTTGCCACCCGCCAAATCGACGCAGGCAATCTCCACGGGGATAGCTTCTTTTCCACATCGATCTGTTGTTGGCTTCTACCGTGGCTTCTTCCTTCTACCCATCTCTCTCCCTCTACGCCTCGAGTGTTGTCTCGCCGTGTGTCTAGGATTTTCTTCATCCTTGTATTTTATGCGATCTTGATGTTGGAGAGGGAGATGGACTGCCCAAGGGAACGAGTGAAGCTGCCAGCATGATCTAGCTCCGAGTGATCAAACAAGAAAAGCTCGTGGATTCGAGTTCTTGTGGTCATGACTTGCTAGGTCATGCTGCGGCAGCCTCACTCCTTCCCGCCGTTGGGCACAGCTACTACTGATCTGGTGCCCGGTTCTGCAGCCTGCGCTGTGTTTCTTGCCAAGGTATAATGCTAGTCCTTTTCACCCTCCCCCGTATCTTGCACAATCGTTAGTTTCCTTTTTTAGGCATTAATTGGGCATATATTGCTATGATAAAATTCAAGTAATAGTGTAATACTAGTGCTATTGCTCCAAAGATGATTGATGACTAATCAACTTGTCAGAGAGTTAAATAGCCGTTAAAGTCTTCAATGGTCCCGTTCCCTTTGTTTCTGCTAGCTTGCTGATCTCAGTGATGACAAATGCTTACTGCATTTAAATTCCACAACAAATGCTTACTGCATTTAAATTCCACACGTAATGGCTTCTACCGTAGTTGATGTAGCGTTTACCATGCATGAAATGGGTGTCATCCGAAGATGCCTGTTGTATAAATTCTCTCCTGTAATTGGACTCCTGAATGCAAGTTTCCCTAGTAAGGTACTTGTCTATTTTTTTGAATTGTTGTTAAGGTTTCTATTATCGTTCCCTTTCTCATGTAGTTGCATAGAGACATTAATTTGTGACCTGCTTGTTAGTGTAATCACCAATCTTTACCAGTTATTTGCTCCTGGTGACAGTAAGTTTCAGAACTACCTACAAGTGTTGTTCATCAGCCATTTGATCTGTTTCTCTGAAACATATTGTGATAGTTTATGCTGCTAGCCTTCTACTTTTTATCTGTCACCAAACACACAAAATGTCAGTGGAACGACTAACTTCGTTCTTTTTTTAATACACGGATTCTTAGTTTCTATTTATCAGCTTTGAAAGTGGCAGCTCAGGGATCACAAGTAATAAGGATGAATTACTCCCAACAAGTGTTAAGGTCTTCGTTGCAGATTAAGAGGCCCTTTCTGCTGTCATTTCTTCCCTATGCACCAACAGTCCCTGTTTTTTATCAAAGTAGCATTTGTGCAAAATTAAGTTTGTTTTGGCAACTCCCTGTTTGGGCATTTCGTTGTAAGTTGGCAATTTAGGGCTTGGGGTTTGCATGTTGGAATACACTATATAGAAATCATGTTACTCCCCTTGTCCAGATATATTGGGGAGTATTTTGATTTCTTAGGAAAATATGTTGACAAAAGGTTGTTATATGAAATCTCAATCAGCATTACCTCCATAACTCAGTTCCCAAGTATACTTGACGCTTGAAACACTGATACCGTCTTGAAGATGAAACTTACAACA
The DNA here is from genome assembly GCA_039707655.1 of Elymus sibiricus. NCBI lineage: Eukaryota > Viridiplantae > Streptophyta > Magnoliopsida > Poales > Poaceae > Elymus > Elymus sibiricus. The sequence goes on from CM077671.1 coordinate 444,636,392, forward strand.
AAAGTATATAGACCTTAGAATACTTTCTAAATTTCCCATAAAATACTTAAAAAGGTATTTCCAGGCAAAGTTTTTTTCTTTCTATAGACATCTTTAAAACATCTGTCTACTTGTAAATACAGTGTAATGGCATCAATCCTACGTCTCCCAAACTATACACGCAAAAAAAGTATTGTTTGTCAGCATCTCTTTTTCTATCAAAAAATACGTCATACAGTTACTGAAACCGTAGTGTTGATTCTTTGTATGGACATAAATTATAAACCAGCAGCACAATATGGTCGAACCATGCTGTACAACAGGTTTCACTTCCACTGCCGTTTGCATGTGACCGTGCATATTGCACGTACCTTCTAATTGACCAAGGTTGCCATTGTCCGTTGAAGCTACCCAAAAGGCACTGTATGCATGTACTGATTAATCAAGTTCTATGCAGTCTCTTCAATTGCAGAGTACCTATGAACTGGGGACAGACGGTACCACTCCCTTTCGATAGCTACATTTGAGGTCCTGCACACATACATAAATACCATACCTGTATCACTTATTGAGCTGTGTCTGTGCTGTTCACATATTTGTGCGATCATTTTATTGGGTTTTAACGGATTGAAAAGCTTTGAACCGAAAAAATGTAGAAAATTTATGGTTAAGAAAAATAAAATAAAAAATGGCATGACTTTATAATTTCAAAGGATTTAAACAGCATGGATTAAAAATAAGGTGTAGAAAATGCTTAGCTTTTCTGGTTGTTTTTAACCCTATATTATACTTCCTTCGCTCACAAATATAATATGCTCGCTCATCTATGATTGTTCATATTAAAAATTCCAAAATATCTTATACTCCCTCTGTCCGAATTACTTGTCGCGAGAATGAATGTATCTAGACATATTTTAGTTCTAGATATATTCATTTTTATTTATTTCTGTGACGTGTAATTTTGGACCGAGGGAGTATTTGTTGCGAAAATGATCTTATTTAGACATATTTTAGTTCTAAATATATTCATTTCTGTGATGAGTAATTTTGGACGGACGGAGTATTTGTGAACAGATGAGTAAATTGGAATCTAGTTCTGTTCCCATGCAGAGGGCTTGTGTATTATCAGTTTCCATAGGAGAGCAACTAGTACAATGCCAAGCAAAATTCCTAGAGATGTGGTTGGGTTGAGCTTAGCTCAAATGTCTCTTTGGAAAAACGTAGGAATAGCAATAAATTAAAGCATAAAAGCATAAGAACAGGGCTGGAATGCAATTGCACAACATGGAACGTGAAAACACATTAATTCTACTAACTTGCGTGTTTGGTTAAACTAAGGGAAAAAAGCAGGAATCCTACCCACAATCAAATAAAAGTGAAAACCGCGTGAATTCTAATATTATTATGTCATTTACGGCTCTTCTCTCGTACTCCCTTTGTTTTTATTTACATCCCATGTTATCTTTCTGTCGGATCAAACTTTATAGACTTTGACCAAGTTTATAAGAAAATAGCATCCACAATACCAAATCTATTTTATTAGAATCATCATTCAATATATTTTTATAGCATATATATTTTTTATTGTGAAAGTTTAAACTATTTTCGTAAACTTGGTCAAAGTTTACAAAGTTTGACCTAGATCAAAACTAATATGTGGAGTAAATAAAAACAGAAGAAGTACTATACACGTAGGAATTTTGATAAAATAATTCCAAGTGAATTGGATAATATGTGTTCTGCCTTCTAATGAAACACATCAGTAAGGAGAAATTCAAATTACTAAAGTACGCACGTTTTTTCTGCGAAATTACTCTTCATTGCTCAATATTATGGCTTACAATCTCGTAATACCATATCTAAGATCTCCTCAGGTGCCGGACAAGCCAAACCATGGTTTGACCCTGAGTTCTACCAAGGTTTGCCATAGCATGACTAGCACAATTGCCGTTACGACGTATATGTGTAATAGAAGAGTCTCGATTCACCTACTTTGCTTGATCTCCCGAATGGTAAACAAATATTTTGACAAGTTGCCTCCAACACTCTTCAACGTGGACACAACCTCCAAACAATTAGCTCAATATCAGTGCGTAGATTACTCCATTGCAAGGCCAAATCGACCGTTTCTCGAATAGCAAGAATTTCTGCCTCCAAGACATCCTCACAGTTACCCCTCAGAAAAAAAGGACATCCTTAGTCAACTATATGTCTGCAAGAGCAAAAGATTATGCTGCTCAAATGGTCTCGAAGCACCATGCCAGTCCCTTCCATCTCATTAGAGCATCTACAAGTGGATCTCTTATACCCGTCTCAAACTTCCGGCAAAGCCGTCCGGTCACAAAATTTCGACCTAGACGAGCTTCCTCAAACGCCCGGGCTGACGGGCAGCCCTCATATCCAGCCCAAATATGAGGCGGATATGGACGCGCCTGGACACGCCTGCCATGTCGTACCCGACAACCCAACCCCGCCGCAAAATTGCACCAAATCCTCCAAACCCTTCCTCCTCCTCCTCCCATCGCCCTCCAACCTTTCCCACGCTTGAGCCCTCGTCGTCCTCCACCTTTGCTCTCCATCCTCACCACCGGTCCCGATCCGCCCCCATAGATGTCTTCCAACCAGCCCCCGACCGCCGCGAAGGAGACGCAGTCCGTCTCGTCCGTCGGCGTCCCATCCCCCGCTCCGTCTTGCAAGGCGAAGAACTTCGCCCGAAAGTTGCGGCATCGCCGGCAGCGATAGAGGGAGGCGGCGGCGTCGCATAGAGGTGCAGACATGCTCGAGGAGCTATCTCCCCCGCCACGCCTAGCGCCCCGCACCCCGTCCATCCGAACACCGATGTCGACGCGGCCTACGCCGTCCGACATCATTACGACATAGGAGGATTCGACGGGCAACTGGGCCATTTCGGACAGCTTTCGGCCCATGCAGTTGCCGACGGTCGACAAAAGTGACTTGCCACAGCTCGTCCGGAAGCGAATGAGCATGGGCACCGGCGACGCCCGGGCTGCACTCGACATGTTTGACGGAATGACTGAACAAGAGCGGGTACATTTTGTTTGCTCCTGTCCAATCAAATATTAAATGTTTTGCATAGACCACTAGTTCGGACATGATGAATTCTTGTAAACCATGATCATCTAGGAGGCGTACATGTCAAGCATGATCAATGACAATGAAGATCCGACCGAAATGGAGTATGAATTGGAGGCCACCACCGCATTTGAAGTGTGGACAACATCCGATCCCAATCCGAGCAAGAAGAAGGGCAATATGACGAAGGCAAGAGGTCTGGCTTTCTCAAGATTTGAGAAATCTTTTTGGTCAAAGCTTGGTTGGCCACAACAATGGATCCAATATGCGGCACCGAGCAAAAGGGTAACACGTATTGGGAGAAGATTTGGAAGGAGTATCACGAACAAAAGGAGTATGTGGAGCCGCATCCTATCGTGACCGCCCGCAATATGGCATCTCTCCAACATCGATGGAGGGGTCATTCAAGGGGAAGTGAACAAGTACATCGGCTACTACACACAAGTGACCAAACGCCCACAAGTGGGATGGGAGTGGCAACTCACGTAAGCTCAATCGCCTCATCTTGTTGTCATTTGAATATGCTTCTTGTGTTTGCATTCTTGTGCTCATACATATGTTGTTTGCTAGAAGGCGATGGCAGCCATTTTGTATCAGGAGTTGGAGAAGAAGTCGTTTGCTTTTAGTCATTGTTGGATCATATTGAATGGCAAGCCAAAGTGGACACAAGTTGTGGCCGGTCTCAAGGCCGGCAAGAAGAGGAGTGATGGCTCAAGCTCCCACAAATCCATTGGGTTGGATGATGAAGAGGACGACGTTGTCGTCACGAATGGAAGAGCCACCGTGCCAAAGGATAACCGACAAGTCATGTGAAACAAGTGAAAGAAGGCACGGATTGCCCGTGATGCCACGGCTACAAAAATGTCGTCCACATGGACGAGCATTTTTTCGATGAGGGGGGACAAGAAGGAGGAGATGTACAAGCTCATGTTGGATGCGCAAAAGGAGAGGATGGATTGGGGCCGGAGGAGGGCGGAGAAGAAGCTGGAAATTGAGAGGGAGAAGATCGAATTGGAGAAGCAAGAGGCGGCGATCAAATGGGAACTCGAGAACGCCAAGAGGCGGAGGATGCCAAGATCATGTTGGCGGACGACACCCATATGGATGAGCAGACAAAGAAGTGGCTTGCGGAGAAGAAGAAGCAGTTCAACGACCGTAGGACGCACGAGGCGGCAAGGGCGGCTGCGGCAGCGGATCATGCGGCCAGGATGCAGGCGAAGCAGACAACCCGGATGCAGGCGGAGCTGGCTGCCCAGGTGAAGCAGGACGAGAAGGCGGCATGGATGGCCGCGTTCGGTCAATGATCCGACATGCATCCGTTCTCGTTCGGACATTGATTTCATTTTAGCATGTCCGGTTTGTTAAACTATGGTTTGATTTGCTTTGTTTTGAACTGTTGAATTCGAACAATTTGTATCGAATGATCAACGCGCATAGATTGTATGAATTTAAGAATTGGCATTCGAGGTATGTGGATGTACGGCGCAACATAAGAGTGGCCGGCGAACGCTGTCCGCGAACATGTTCTGACGCGTCCACGGGTGTATAGAGGGCCGGTTTTAGCAAGTCCGGTTGTAGATGCTATTATCCGTGTTGAGCTTCACCCGACCTTTGACTTGGCGGCAGCCAGCGGGGGAACTCAGTTTCGCTGATTTTGCGTGTGGCCTGTATCAACGGGAAGTATTGGTTGACAGCCATCTTGCCCTTAATAAAATCTGCGTTGGGGTCTCATTCGTTGGATCTAAATGTCTTCATAAGTAAGACAGCTAATAAAGGATCAAAACCTTATAAATTTCGTACGAAACCTTTTCAATCCGAATGAAACCAAGAACATCGCATCAGACCAAAACGACACGCAAATTCTAAAATTAAGAAATAGCAACGTGGGAACCGGTATCCTGTCACTGTGCGTGTACGTACGGCAGGAGCAAGACAAGAACTGAATGTAAACAGCTGTATGCATGCGACGGGAAGGGCGCATTTACTTGTCCTGTCAGCGATCAGTTTGCTTCGTTTCTTTCGCCCATTTCTCTGATCTGAATTGATGTAAATTTCACGTGTCAGTGCAGCGCGATCAGTCACATGCTTCCAGCTCGATCCATCGATCTCGATCGCCTTCCTTGATTTTACCGCTCCGTGATGCAGGGGCCGTACCGCCTATGTTTAATCAATTTTGTTTCTTATATCGTCTTTGTCAGCTGGAACGGAGTACAGTACATTTTATTTATAGGCGCTGACCGGTAAAAGATCGTTAGTCAACTGTATAAACTGTCGTGAGTTTGGACTTGGGTCGTTTGGTGGTGACTAAAGGACATGTGGACCCTCAAACGGCAACTATCCGGACCGTATAGGTATGTATCGGTTCATCGAGCGGTCCAGACGTATTTTTTTGATAAACCCGAGACAAATGTGTGGGGGTTTGCAGAAGTACCAACGGTAGGCACGTAGGCCTTCGACGTACGGTCCATCCAAAATCCTTCCTGGACCGGTCACTCCATTCTTCTTGGTCAAGATGAAGATGATCTCATTTTTTTTCCATTTTTCTGTCTTGTCTCCGCCGTCGTTCCACCAACCCGTGGCCACGCCACACCCTGCCGCCTCTACGTCTTGGTCACCTTCAGCGTTTCATCCGGGCTTCACCCCGCTTCTCCTCCGTCGTCGTTCCACCCCTCTCCTCCAACCGCCCCGCCAGGTGCCATCCGCTACTGCTATACTCACCATGCCCAACAATTGTTCGGTGAATTGTCGGAGCTAAAAATGTTGTTCCTTCTTCTTTCAAGCAATGGATTTGGATTTGGAGTACATATACAAGCACTATATATGAGCACTATGTTGAGTCGTCCAACGGTTCGTCCGACAAGGAGGACTATACGTATGAGACGGTGATGATGCAGGTGGCCCTTGAAGACACGGAGCATGCGGATGTGCATGTTCTCAATTTCAAGGGTTCCACCAAGGGTCATCGAGTCCTCAACCGCAACAGGGCGTGCGACCATTTGACACTGATGGACGACTACTTTGCCCCGATGCACTCTTCGCCAACCATTTTCGCAAGACTGTTTTCTATCGTTTGTACCATGGCGTCTGGTCCTATGATGACTATTTCATCTTGAAGAAGGACGCCATGGGACGGATTGAGTTCTCTGGTACCAGAAGTGCACGGTCGCACTGTGGATGCTTGCATATGGCATGGCCGCTAATTCGTGTGACGAGTACCTACAGATGTCTGAGAGCACATGCGGAGATGCCATGGTCAGGTATGCAACTGTCGTGGTCGAGGTGTTTGGACCTCGGGACCTGAGAGAACCAACTGTGGCAGACACCGAGCGGTTCTTGGCAATCTCAAAAGCAAGAGGGTGGCCAGGTTTTCTTGGATCTCTTGACTGCATGCATTGGAAATGAAAGAAAGGCCAAAAAGCTTTACAAGGGCAATATGCGGGTCATGTTAAGAAGCCCACCATAATTCTTGAAGCAATTGCATCATATGATCTTTGTATTTGGCATGCCCGGGCCTCAAAATGACATCAATGTGTTGCAACGATCACCATTGTTTGTGAGGCTGACTAAAGGAAAAGCTCCTTGTTTCCACTATACTGTCAATGGACATGTGTACAACATGGGCTAGTATCTGGTTGACGGTATCTATCCTCTGTGGGCTACCTCTGTCAACACCATTTTTAACCCTATTGGCCAAAAAAAGTCTCACTTTTCTCAAAGGCAAGGAGCAACTAGAAAGGATGTCGAGAGGGCATTTGGAGTTTTGCATGCCCGTTTTGTAGTTTTTTGTGGACTTGTTAAACAATGGGATCCACGGACCTTGTGAGAGGTGATGACATGTTCTGTGATCATGCACAACATGATTGTGGAGAATGAGGGTGAGGATGTTGTTGTAACTCTAGAATTTGAGAACATGGGTGATCCTATAGAACTTCCAGACTAGAATCCGGACACATTTGAAAAGTTTATTCAAATGCATCAACAAATTTGACATTGAGCAACTAGAGAAAGGTCTTATTAAGCATTTGCGGGACGTTAAAGGGGACATCAATGTTGGAATGTAATATTTGCACTTTTTAAAATTTGAACTACTACTGCATGCGACTATTTGAACGTTTGTAGTCTATGTATGCGGCTACTTGAATGTGCAGACTTTTTTTAAAAATTAGGGAGGTCGGATGTATGCGGGCAACGTTTGTCGGTGTACTAAGAAACGGGGTCCTTAGCACCTGGACTTGTGCACCAGACGCCGCAGCCTCCAGCCTGGCAAGATCTTGCCAGGCATGAGCATTCCTCCAACTACAACAAGTGAAGGCCAAGTAAACCCGGCAAGACACCTTGCCGGGGGCTCCAGGACACACACACCCGCTAAGGACTCCCCCGCCAATGCCCAGCTCCACGTCACCAGGCTGGTTGTCTACATCGACCAGGTGGCGAGCGGGCAGGCGGATAGGTGGAACCGGCCGGGGCGCGTGGCAGCACGGAGGGATTTACAACAGCTTTAACGACACCCATCCCATGGCGTGGCAAAAGAATAGAAGGTAGCTGGGCGGACGACATAGAAGGAGATGCAATTCTTGCTGGGAGACATCGCCAGCTTGACACCTCACGATGCATTCAATGCGCCTGTCTGAGTCCGTCAGAGTTAGGTATTTCCCACTACCACCTGTGCTGACACTCTGGCAGGAGGCAGTATCCACTGTTCGCCAGATGTAAAGACCATTTTGCCACTGTGGTAACCCCTTGTCTATAAAAGGAGGCCCATGGCTACTTTTAGAAAGGTTGAGACCCTGTTCATTTTACACGCGTAGCTGCACTCCCAAGGCACCTCTTGCCGGGGTTGTTACGCCTTGTACTGTGAGCGCCCATAAACCACAAGAACACAAGACGTAGGGTTTTACGCTCCGGCGGCCCGAACCTGTCTAAACCCCCGCGTGCGTAGGAATCAGTGATGCTCTTTGTGTTAGAGACCTACCCACCTGATTACAAAGGGTCCTTGGCGAGCCAGGTGTAGGATCGAAAGTATGTCTAGAGGGGGGGGGGGGTGATTAGACTACTTGACCAAATAAAAATCTAATTTTTTTCCCAATTTTAGTTGTTGGCAGATTTTAGCAATTGTAGCAAGTCAAGTTCACCCTACACATGCAAGTCTAAGAGTATAGCAGCGGAAAGTAAAGACATGCAAATGTAAGAGGGTAGGGATAAGAAGATCAAACACAATTTGGAGACATAGAGATTTTTCCCGTGGTTCCGATAGGTGGTGCTATCGTACGTCCACGTTTATGGAGACTTCAACCCACGGAGGGTAACGGTCGCGAGAGTTCACGGAGGGCTCCACCCACGAAGGGTCCACGAAGTAGCAGCCTCGTCTATTCCATGATGGCCTACGTCCATGGAGGATTAGCCTTACTCGGGGTAGATCTTCACGAAGTAGGCGATCTGCTTACCCTTACAAACTCTTGGTTCAACTCCACAATCACGAAGAAGGAGGCTCCCAAGCGAAACCTAACCAATCTAGGAGGCACCACCCTCCAAAAGGTAATAGATGTGGCAGTATGATGAACTCCTTGCTCTTGTGCTTCAAAAGATAGTCTCCTCAACAATCAATAACTCTCTCACAGGTTTGGCATGGGTAGAAGAGATTGATTGGATGGAAAGCAACTTGGGGAGGCTAGAAATCAAGATCCATATGGTTGGAGTGGATGATCTTGACCTCAACACAAGGGTAGGTGGTTCTCTCTCAGAAATTTGGATATGGCAAGTGGGTGTATGTTCTGAGTGCTTCTCTTGTGAGTGAATGGTGGTGGAGGGGTATATATAGGCATCTCCAAAAATCCAACCGTTACAACATATTGTCCAACTCGGTGAAACCGAAGTGAAACTCGGTTGCACCGACTAGTTCAAAATGTGACAACTTTGGCGTTTTCGGTGAGACCGATATATGAATCTCGGTGGTACCGATATGGGTGACCTAGGCAGTTACCAAATCTCGGTGAGACTGATTCCTCAAACTCGGTGGGACCGGTTTTAAGAAATGGGTTAACAAAGAGTTGGCCCAACTTCTCGGTGAGACCGATTCTCAGAACTCGGTGGGACCGATTCTAGAAAATGGCTAACCAGAAAGTTGGTCACTGGTTTTGGTGGCACTGAAAGGAATGTTGGTAGTACGATTTGGCTTCTGTCTTGGATAAACTCGGTGGATCCGAATGGGAAGTTGGTGTCACCGAATTTTTAGACTTTTGGCTTTGGACAGAGGATATGTGTGGGAAATTGGGTGAGTATTTTTGGTGGCTACCTCTAAGCACTTGAGCAACCAGATCATCATATTTACATCATCCCTTTTTAATAGTATTGGCTTTCCTATGGACTCAAAGTGATTTCTCACAAAATGTATTGGCTTTCCCTTTTTAATAGCACGGCCAATCCTATTCCTTCCTTTCCTTAGGGAGGTTCTCCACACAATCTTTAGGCCAACCCATCATTGAATTTTTTCCTAAGATACACTTGGTGGAAATAATAGTCCAATGAAATATATGTTGTTATTAATTACCAAAACCACCCAGGGAGAAGTTGTGCTTTCAATCTCCCCCTTTTTGGTAATTGATGACAACATATAGATCAAAGCTTGGATAAAAGATATAATCAATGAATAGCATCGTCGCTTTGAGAAGTATGTGATAAGCAAGAGCTCCCCCTAAATTTGTGCATTATTTAAAATTTGTGTTTGAATGCAAATGCACAATCGATTAGGATCATGGGTCACTCTTCCATGTCACATACAACTTGGTGGTGCGCAAAAATTAATATGAATGAATTGCATAAGCACATCACACCAATCATTAAGTGAATGATCATCATATAGATAGCTCAAAGATAGCAAAGTAGTAGCATCACACAAGAGTATATGATCAAACACCGACAAAGTTTTAAACAAACGATAAACCAAATGTTTTAAAACTGTAGAGAGGAATCAAAATGCAACACTCTCTCTCTCTAGAAGCCCTATGATCTATAACCTCTCCCCCTTTGGCAACAAGTTACCAAAAAGTTCAAAGCTATAGAGCTAATCGTTGCTCTGGGCATGATCTCCTCCATGAGGCGATGAAGCTGCTCCGGTGGCTGTTGAAGGAGTCGAGAGAAGAGCATCCGCAAAGAGTTCAGCTGAAGTCCTCTGAGGTGGTGGTGTAGACACTGGAGGTGCTGGAGGAGCTGTGGCAGGTGCTAATGAGGTAGGCCTCGTCTTTGGAGCTGGCACGGTAGGAGTCCTGGCCAGGGTCTTGAACCGAGTGCTGGTCCTGAGAGGTGGACTATCATCATCATCAGAGGAATGAGGGCTAGGCACTGCATCCACTTCCTTCTTGAGTTCATCCACAGTCTTCGTCAGCCCATCCACCTTGTTGTTCATCGTAGTGAACCTATCTTCCACTATCCTCTCAAGGATTTCTTGGTTCAGCAAGATGTTCTTGATGTCCTTATGCATACCCTGGATGGTGCTAATGAGAATATCCATTTGCTCGCTCTTGGACCTTGGAACCTGAGCACTAGTGGCTCTAGCTGCCTCTGCCTCTGCCTGTGCAGTAGATGAAGTGGGATGACTAGGATCCATCACAACAACATTATCCTCAAAGTATGGCTGAAGTGGCATATGAGGACGATCAAGTGCATATACATTCTTCTCCAACTTGGAGTTGATGAGCATCTGAATGTAAGGTGCATATCCACAAGATCGTTTTTGGTCAGCAGCTGTCCTCTTGATTGTTTCAACAATCAGATCCATCACTCTAATCCTGGTGTGGGTGTCTATGTGGTGCAACATGTTGATGGAGTACCCTCTGATCATCTTGTCATCTCTAGACTTGGGCATCAAAGTGTACCTCAAGATAGTGTTGGTAGTGGGTAGTCCTGCTTGCAAATGATAGACAGAGCCAAATTTATGTGAATGCACATGAATGGCTGGAATCTCCTTGTACATATTTGCCATAGAATTGTGATTCATTTTGGCTTCAGCATAGACATCCAAGTCTCCTTCTTGACCCGTGGGACTCCTAAGATGGTATCCCACTCATCAACAGTGGATTGGTACCTGACTCCCTCAGTCAGCCATATGATTCTGCCATCTGTATAGAAGTGAGCAGTATAGTAGAGCTGCATGATCATCTCATTGTTCCAGGCAGTGAACTCTCTCCCAACAGAGTTTTCAATGTCAATGCACTTGAAGTTATCTTACGCACTGGGAAAGTAGTCCTCATTCTCCTTGATATAGGCCCAGTCAACATATCTCATGTCACTGACTGCTAGGCTCTTGTCCAATAGGACAGTCTCATAGAAATCCTGCTGTTCCTTGGTGTAGAATCTGTCAACTACAGCAGTCTTCCTCCTGGAGGCATAGGGATCATTAGCTCTCCACAATGTCAGTCATGCATCCTTTCTCTTCTTCATATATTCAGCTACTGGGTGAGCATCATTGTGCAATGGCAAATGTGGTCTTAGTTTCCTCAGAACTGAAAGATCATCCTCTTCTTCCATGGTGGAAGATCTCTTGTTCTTAGCAGCAAGAGGGATGTCCCTGGTAGTCTTCTTAGACTTTGGAGCTGCAGGCTTCTTGGGCTCAGATTTCTTGCTCTTAGAAGGAGCTTGCTTTAGCATAGCATCAGCAAGCAATTTCTTCCTCTTGGATGGAGGAGCCTTGGCAGCTGGCTCTTCCTCCTCTTCCTCTTCCTCAGCCTCAGCTGGGTCTTCATACATGGAAGTAGGCCTGCCAATGACATGCACAATCCCACCCCATCCCCACCCATCACATTTCAGATGTATTTCCCCACCCTTTCCCTCCTCCCATCAGCTCAAACTACCAATGCCGGAACCACATCTATGTTCTACCCCAGCCTCATCGATCTAGTGAGGAACCTACCGATCTTCATCAACGCCCAGACCTGATTGCCTAGATGGCGCCTGCGAAACACCCTCATGCCACCAAATCCCCACCCCTACTTCCGAGCATTGCCACGTAAGCTCAACCACATATCACGCGGAGGTCGAGGAGCTCATGGCGGTCGATGGCGCGGTAGCCGCTGTGCGTGTCGACCCAGAGGAACACCTCCACGCCAACGCCGGCGACTTGGTGCGGGCTCTGGCCGAGATGAAGTGCCCCAACAACTGCCCCTCGGGATTTATCAAGTATGAACTATCCAGTTCAATTTTACCAATACCAGTTGCAATGGCTACGTTTTGTACGGTTGATGTGTTAAGCCTGTTGTAGTAAACACGCCTAACCCGCCTTAACTATTTTCCCTACCTTTTTCTAGAAAACTAGGCCATTCTCTGCTCTAGCAGCACCTGGCTTGCGATGTTTAACTGTGTCAATTTCAGTTTCACCAGTACATGTTTTAATGGCTATATTAGGTTGTCTGTAATCTGTAGTTAACACGTCCCTTGTTTATTTCAGTAATGCAAATTGCGATGTCCAAGTATGAACTATCCAGTTCAATTTCACCAATACCAGTTACAAACTTAGAATGACTATGATAAGTTGTTGTTAAGCCTGTTGTAGTAAACAATTATATGCATGTTTTACGATGTCCCTTTGCTACTGTGCTACTCTTCGCAACGAAGATATCACTGGAGATGTTGTCCTTTAATTACCATTTGCTATTTTTGGTGGATGTTAACCCTGCTATAGTTAACATGCCTTTCCATGTACTTACGCAGGGCCACAATGCGTGATATTGTTGTTTGTCATCGAGGTTAGTCGCATCCCAATATCTTATATTATTTTACATCATTTGTGAAATTGCACTTTAGCTTCTAACATTTACTTGCTGCTTGTAGGTACATATGTTAGCGGTACTGATCCACGCTTCGACCTGCCCAAATTCCTCACAACCAACTTTGGGCGGGCTCTGACCCAGATGCAATGCCCCAGCAAGTACCCCTCTAGACTTACCAAGTATGAATTTTACAGTTCAATTTTACCAATACCAGTTGCAATGGCTATGTGATACTTGTGATTTGCGTTGGGTTTTCCGCGAAGAGGAGCGGGTGATGCAACACATTATAGATAAGTATTTCCCTCAGTGAGAACCAAGGTTATCAAACCAATAGGAGTAGAACACAACCCCCGTCTTCAGCGACTGCACACAAAGAAGCAAACACTTGCACCCAACGCGGGCAAGAGGGTTGTCAATCTCCTTGGACTCGTTATTTGTAAGCAAATGAAGTGTGTAGATGATAGTTGATAATTGTAAATTGCAAAATAAAATAAAATATAAATAATGGCAACAAGGTAATGAAAGCTTTTGTAAATATATAAGTGGATAGACCCGGGGGCCATAGTTTTCCCTAGTGGCATCTCTCATGTAGTAGGCATACGATGGGTAAACAAATTACTGTTGGGCAACTGATAGAAAAGTGCATAGTTATGAAATATTTATTCGCGGCAATGATCATGTATATATAGGCATAACGTCCATAAGCAAATAGGACGAATCCTTCCTGCACCTATTACTATTACTCCATGTCGAGAGCGCTTCTATGCTTGCCTCTCTAAGTATTAAGTTCATGACAAACAGAGTAATGCTTGGAGAACGATGACATGATGTACACAAAGAGAATTCAATCAATATGAATTAACCCCATTGTTTTATCCTTAGTGGCAACAATGCAACGACGTGTCTTCTCCCTTTCTGTCACCGGGATATAGAGCACTGCCAGATTGAACCCACTACAACGCACCCCTCTCACTGAAGAAATGTCAATCTAGTTGGCCAAACTATTTTAATAGATCGGAGAGATTTACGAAGCTATAATAATCATGCAAATAAGAATCATAATAGAATTCAGAGAAGACTCAAATGTTTTTCATGAATAATCTGAACATAAACCCACAATTCATCGGATCCCAACAAACGCACCGCACAAAGTGATTACATCGAATAGATCACCATGAAGATGCGGTGAACTTTGTATTGAAGATCAAGAGAGAGAGATAGCCATCTAGGTACTAACTACGGACTCGTAGGTCTGTAGGGAACTACTCACACATAACCATGGGAGCAGCAAGGTTGATGTAGAGGCCCTCCGTGATCGATCCCCCCTCCGGCAGGGCACCAGAACAGGGCTCCAGATGGGCACATGGCGGAACAGAGACTTGCGGCGGCGGAAAAAGTGTTTCTGGTTGCATCCTCGGGTTTTTGGGAGATATTAGAATTTATAGGACAGAGAGGGGCGTCGGGTGGCGCCTGGGGGAGCCACCACACAACAGGGCGCGACCACCCCCCTGGGCGTGCCCTGATGTGTGGCGCCTCTCTCGTGCGGCCTCCGATCTCCCCCGGAAGCTTCCAGGTCTTCTTTTGGTCGAGAAAAATCATAAAAAAGTTCCTTGGCAATTGGACTTCGTTTTGTACTGTAAACCTGAAAAGCCAAAAACATGCAGAAAACAACAACTGGCACTAGGCACTGGGTTAATACGTTAGTGCTAAAAAATAATATGAATTGGTAAATAAATGCCCAAAAAGTATCCTAGAGTGATAATATTATAGCATGGAACAATAAAAAATTATGGATACGTTGGAGACATATTAGCATTCCCAAGCTTAATTCCTGGTCGTCCTCGAGTAGGTAAATGATAAAAACAGAATTTTTATGTGACATGCTACCCAACATGTAATCTATTGCAGGTATGATCATTGTGAAACGATGAATTAATAAACATCAACTTAGTAATATTCATAAACACAAATAACATAATCATCAAGTTTTAAAATATACGATCTTTAAAGAATGTTCACCCCTATTCATTTTATCACATTAGCATGGCATGGCTCCGTCTTCACCACATAAATACAAATGTCAAGCACCACGATGTTAAGTCAGGCAATTGGATCATACTTTTTAATGCGCTTCAGCTTTTTATTAATCATGCTATATATGAGCGTGAACCATGGATATAGCATAAAGGTGGAATAAATATGGTGGTAGGTTTCAAAGGGGTCAAAGTGGAGAAGAAAGTATTGCATCAACTAGGCGTATCAACAGGCTATGGAGATGCCCATCAATAGATATCAATGCGAGGAGTAGGGATTGCCATGCAATGGATGCACTAGAGCTATAAGTGTATGAAAGCTCAACTAAAGCTAAGTGGGTGTGCATCCAACTTGCTTGCTCATGAAGACCTCGGGCATTTGAGGAAGCCCGTCATCGGAATATACAAGGCAAGTTCTATAATGAAAAATTCCCACTAGCATATGGAAGTGACAAAACAAGAGACTCTCTATATGAAGAACATGGTGCCACTTTGAGGCACAAGTGTGGAAAAGGCGGTAGTAGCACTGTCCCTTCTCTCTTTTCTCTCAATTATTATTTTTCCTTTCCTTTTTCTTTTTCACCTTTTTTTTCTTTCCTTTTGTTCTTCTTCTTTTTTTCTTTTATTTTTCGTCCGGAGTCTCATCCCGATTTGTGGGGGAATCATTGTCTCCATCATCCTTTCCTCGCTGAGACAGTGCCCTAATAATGATGATCATCACACTTTTATTTATTACAACTCAATATGAAAAACTATAGTATGACTCTATATGAATGCCTCTGGGAGTGTACTAGGATGTACAATGATCAAGCGTAACATATATAAAAAATGATGAACGGTGGCTTTGCCATAAATACTATGTCAGCTTATATGATCCTGCAAAGCAATATGACAATGAAAGTACTAGTCATATGATGTAACGATGGAAATTGCATGGCATTATATCTCGGAATGGCTATAGAAATACCATAATAGGTAGGTATGGTGGCTGTTTTGAGGAAGATATAATGAGGCTTATGTGCAACAGAGCATATCATGTCATGGGGTTTGGATGCACTGGCGAAGGTTGCACCGATCCTCGAGGTGAGAATCAGGGTCGGGCCGACAAAATAAGGGGCCCTGTGCCAAACTCTGAGACATGGCCTGTCGCACTAGACAAATAGACCGATAAAAGTAATATACAGGCTATAATGTGTTACATAGGAGTATGATATATCAAGAATCACACTCATTCAGTGAAAGACTTGTTTTCAGCTTATTTTTCTACCGTGCAGCAGAGGCGGTAAGCAATCTTCAAATCAATGTTCCAACAAAGCTTAACTATTTTTCTAGATGAAATCTTAGCACACAAGCAACAGATGAATTATGGCATGAAATTGAAACAAAAGAACCTGGAGGACTGAGTTAGTTGCCTGACCCCCTTGCCATTGGACCGCTCTGCTGTTAGATGTGGCTACTGCTATAGGTAATCTCATTGCCTTTGGACGCCTAGATCTTCCTTTTCTCTTCAACTTTGTGGAGAATAGTGTTATAAGAAGACTATGGAATCAAATTGAATGAAGAAAACTAGATTAACCCGGGGATTATAGAAAGAGGATCTTACCTATCATTGAAAGTTGAGGAGAAATTTGTTGGGAATCAACAAATCGTGATCTCCTCCTCTTGTTGGAACTGTCCGCCGCTGATGGATCCAACGATCCCGTTTCCATTCGAGCGGCGGCCTGAGGAGTGCAGCAGATCATTCCGATGACGCGACGATCCCGTTTCCTGTAGGCTGTAGCGAAGCCGGCGCGATAGCTTTTGCGATCGATCCGAGTAATCTTGACGATCTCGTTTCTTCTTTTTAGGAAACCGACGATCCTGTTTCTGATCGATCGATCAGCGGCCATGCGGACGCACCAGCGGGAGCGGCCTAGTGCCATGGAGGCCCAGCGTCCAGGAACAGTTTTGTTTTTTAGAAATACATACTAGGTTTATATAAAATTAGGGCCCCTAAAATTTATGGGCCTTGTGTGGGCCGCACAGTTTGTACAACTATGGGCCCGGCCCTGGTGAGAATGGGCAATGCACGGTACCGAAGAGGCTAGCAAATATGAGGTGGTGAGAGTGCGTACATCCGTGGATTCACATTAGTCATAAAGAACTCACATACTATGTAACGCCCAAGATGCGATCCTATCCTTATTTTGTCTCGAGGTCCTCGACAGGGATAGAAGCGCATCTCGTCGTTTCGCAAGAATGGATATCATTACAAGTACATGTAAAGAAGAGATGAGTATATGGAATTGGCTTACCCTCGCCACAAGCTAAATCAAGATCACATCAATACAACAACATATACAATCATCATACAGAAGAGCAGGGTCCGATGATGACCCACAAGTATAGGGGATCAATCGTAGTCCTTTCGATAAGTAAGAGTGTCGAACCCAACGAGGAGCAGAAGGAAATGACAAGCGGTTTTCAGCAAGGTAATTTCTGCAAGCACTGAAATTGTAGATAACAGGTAGTTTGATAGCAAGATAATTGGTAACAAGCAAGTAACGGTAACGGTAAACAAGGTGCAGCAAGGTAGCCCAATCCTTTTGAGGCAAAGGACAGGCCAAAACAATCACTAGTAATAGGCAAAGTGTTCTTGAGGGTACACGGGAATTTTGTCTAGTCACTTTTATCATGTTGGTTCGATTCGTGTTCGCTACTTTGATAATTTGATATGTGGGTGGACCGGTGCTAAGGTGTTGTTCTTACTTGAACTAACAACCTACTTATGATTAACCCCCTCGCAAGCATCCGCAACCACAAGAAAAGTATTAAGATAAAATCTAACCATAGCATTAAACGTTTGGATCCAAATCAGCCCTTTCGAAGTAGCGCATAAACTAGGGTTAAAGCTTCTGTCACTCTAGCAACCCATCATCTAAAAACTACTCCACAATGCATCCCCTTAGGCTCATAAATGGTGAAGTGTCATGTAGTCGACGTTCACATGACACCACTAAGGGAATCACAACATACATATCATCAAAATATCGAACACATATCAAATTCACATGATTACTCGCAACATGACTTCTCCCGTGACCTCAAGAACAAAGGTAACTAATCACAAATAATAATCATGCTCAAGACCAGAGGAGTATTGAATAGCATAATGGATCTGAACATATAATCTTCCACCAAATAAACCATATAGTAATCAACTACGCAAGGTAATCAACACTACTAGTCACCCACCGGTACCAATCTGAGGTTCCGGTACAAAGATTGAACACAAGAGATGAACTAGGGTTTGAGAGGAGATGGTGCTGTTGAAGATGTTGATGAAGATTGGCCTCCCAAAGATGAGAGGGGTGTTGGTGATGATGATAGCTTCGATTTCCCCCTCCGGGAGGGAAGTTCCCCCGGCGGAATCGCTCCGGCGGAGGGCAAAAGTGCTCCTGCCCAAGTTCCGCCTCGAGGCAGCGGCGCTTCATCCTGAAAGTCCTCCTCTGATTTTTTCTAGGTCAAGAGTGACCATATACCAGAAGATGGGCACCGGAGGTGGGCCGAGGTGGCCACAACCCATCAGGGCGTGCCCAGGGGGGCTGGCGCGCCCTGCTGGGTTGTGCCCACCTAGGAGGCCCCCTCCTGTAGTTTTCTGCTCCAGTATTTTTTATTAAATGCAAAAATAATCTCTGTAAAATTTCAGCTTCATTGGAGTTGTGCAGAATAGGTATCTCTGACGTGCTTTTCTTAGGTCCAGAATTCCAGCTGCCGGTATTCTCCCGCTTTGTGTAAACCTTGCATATTATGAGAGAAAAGGCATTAGAATCACTCCCCAAGGCATTATTATTCAGCAAAACAAAGTAAATAACAGTAGGAAATCATGATGCAAAATGGACGTATCAACTCCCCCAAGCTTAGACCTCGCTTGTCCTCAAGCGAAAGCCGATATTGAAAAGCATGTCCACATGGTTTGAGAGAGAGGTGTCGATAAAAACAAAATACGGACATAGAAGCATCATGCTTATTAACATAACAGCAACAAACTCTAACATAAGAACTTATTTCAATACATTTTTATCATATAGCTTCTCATGAACAAGTAACAATTCATCACAACATAGAAGTATGAAGCATAAACCTTATTGGAAACCAACAAACTATGTTCTCAGTCAACTTTGCAACTACAATTCATCATATTTTCAGGAAGGGTCTCATGTCGGAGCCTTTTGGCAAGTCCACATATTCAACCATCATTTAGTCTTCTATGATCGCTAATGCTCACGGCATACCCATGAACAAAAAGTTTCAACCGGACACATAGGAAGATAGGGGCTTATAGTTTCGCCTCCCAACTTACTCACCTCAAGGGTGATGTCAACAATAATAACTCATGACCACCCATATCCAATTGGATATATGTGCCTAGATCTTTCCTCACCACATGATGCTTGCAAAAGAAAAAGTAAAAAGGAATAAGGAAGAATACTTTGACTCTTGCATAAAAGTAAATACATAAAAGTAAAAGATAGGCCCTTCGCAGAGGGAAGCAGAGGTTGTCATGCGCTTATTGGTTTGTATGCCCAATCCCTTAATGTAAAAGAACGTCACGCTATATTGCCCCCTATGATAGCAACCTTTATTATGCAGTCCGTCGCTTTTATTGCTTTGCCATCATAAGTTCGTATAGCGCTCAATTTTCTCTTACACTAATTGATCAAAACACTTTTAGAAGCAATTTTTATTGCCTTATTGCACCGATGCCAACTTACTTGAAGAATCTTTCTCGATCCATAGGTAGGTATGGTGGACACTCAAAGAAAGAATTTGGGTTTGGGTTTTCGGATGCACAAGTAGTATCTCTACTTAGTGCGGAATTTTTGGCTAGCAAAGATATTGAGCAAGCACCACATGTTAAAGGATCTATGACAATATAACTTCTATGTGGATATGAACAAACATAAATCATTACGTTGTCTTCCTTGTCCAACGTCAACAATTTTGACATATAATATTTGATGGGGGCTCACAATCATAAAAGATGTCCAAGATGGTGTATTTGCATGTGAATCTTTTCTTCCCTTATTAATTCTTTCATGAATTGCATCATTGACCAATGCTGTGTTTGTCAATCTCCAATAAATTTTACTACTTATACTTTTCCTTATGTGATGTCATTACTCACCATAAGATTAGCATATGATTCTTTTCATTTGTTTTTCTTTTCTTTATTTTGATTGCAACAAGAAAGTAGAGAGGCAAAAACTCAAACTAAACTTTATTATATAACTCTCACTCGATTACATAGATAGGTAGGCCACGGAACTAACACACGAAAATAGATCATGCTAAACTTTTATTCAACTAAAACAAAGGGAAACTAAAGGTCGAATTAAAATAGGTAAAGGTGAATAAAAGTGGTGGTGATCCGATACCGGGGCACCTCCCCCAAGCTTGGCTCAAGCCAAGGGGAGTGCCCATACCCGTGTGCTCAAGTCTCCTTTGGCTATGATGTCAGACTTCAGCTTCAAAAGATGCTCCAACTTGCGGATGACCCTCCTAAGGTTAGGGATGTGCTCTTCTAGCAAAATATTTTCACGGATGAGAAATTTATTCTGAACACGAACCGCTTCGAAAGCACTAAATGCTTTGATTTCAATAGGGGTGAGATGACTATAGTAAGGTTGAAGGATATCTTCTTCCTCTCCCTCCTTTGCTGGCATGGGTTGATCTCCTTCAAGGGGAAGATCCACCATAGCCTTCTTGCCCTTCTCTTCCTTGTTGGCTTCTTCCAGCTCCTGCCTCTTCAACTCTATCTACATTAGCCAGGCATCTTCTTCTACGTTGTTAGAAGAGGGAGAAGACATGATGCCCGACTTGACAGATCTGATAGGAAAACAACAAGAAACAAGAACAGAGGATTTTTCTGCGATGCGGTCGTCCAAACAGTCGGGGGTATTGACGTGCTTGGTCTGCGTCGGTATTTCCCCAAAGAGGAAGGGATGATGCAGCACAGCGACGGTAAATATTTCCCTCAGTTATGAAACCAAGGTTATCGAACCAGTAGGAGGATCACTACCACCCAATAAGTAGCACCTGCACACAAACAACAAATACTTGCAACCCGACGCGAAAGAGAGGTTGTCAATCTCTCTACGGTAATAAGATAGATTAGGTAATGGTAGATAGGAGAGATAGATCTCTCAAGAACACAAATAAAAAGAGTAAATATGCAGCAATATGTTTTTGGGTTTTTGGTTTTGTAGATCTGAAAACAAAGATTGCAAAAAACGTAGATCGGAAAGCAATATGATGGAAAAGTAGACCTGGGGGCCGTAGGGTTCACTAGTGGCTTCTCTCATGAGTATAGCGCACGGTGGGTGAACAAATTACTGTTGGGCAATTGATAGAAAATCGAATAGTCATGACGATATCCAAGGCGATGATCATTATATAGGCATCACGTCCAAGATAGGTTGACCGACTCCTGCCTGCATCTACCTCTATTACTCCACACATCGACCGCTATCCAGCATGCATCTAGTGTATTAAGTTCATGGAAAAACGGAGTAATGCAATAAGAACGATGACATGATGTAGACAAGATCTGTTCATGTAGGAATAGACCTCATCTTGTTATCGTTAATAGCAACGATACATGCGTGTCATGCTGCCCCTTCTGTCACTGGGAAAGAACACCGCAAGATCGAACCCATCACAAAGCACCTCTTCCCATGGCAAGAAAAATCGATCTAGTCGGCCTAACTAAACCAAAGATTCGAAGAAGAAATACGATGCTATAAGCAATCATGCATATAAGAGATCAAAGAAGACTCAAATAATATTCATGGATAGAAACTGATCATGAACTCAAAATTCATCGGATCGCAACAAACACACCGCAAAAGTTTACATCAAATAGATCTCCAAGAGACCATTGTATTGAGAATCATAAGAGAGAGAGAAGAAGCCATCTAGCTACTGCCTACGGACCCGTAGGTCTATGGTGGACTACTCACGCATCATCGGAGAGGCACCTATGAGGAAGATGAACCCCTCCGTGATGGTGTTTAGATTGGATCTCGCGGTTCTGGAACTTGCGGCGGCTGGAATTGTGTTTGGTCGACTCCTCTAGGGTTTTCCGAATATTTGGGAATTTATAGGCATCAGAGGCGGTGCAGACGGGCTCCGTGGAGGGCACAACCCATCAGGGCGTGCCGGGGGCCCCCTGGCGCGCCCTGGTGGGTTGTGCTCTCCACAGCCCACCTTCCTGGCTCTTGTTTGGCCCACTGGGTGTCTTCTGGTCCAGAAAAAATCTCCAAAAAGTTTCGTCGCGATTGGACTCCGTTTGGTACTAATATTCTGCGAAGTAAAAAACAAGCAAAAACAGCAACTGGCACTTTGGCACTATGTCAATAGGTTAGTCCCAAAAAATGATATAAAGTTGTTATAAAATGATTGTAAAACATCCAAGAATGATAATATAACAACATGGAACAAGCAAAAATTATAGATACATTGGAGACATATCAGCATCCCCAAGCTTAATTCCTACTCGTCCTCGAGTAGGTAAATGATAAAAACAGAATTTTTGATGTGGAATGCTACCTAACATGTTCATCATATTCTTTTGTTTTGTATAGCATGGACATTTGGACTTGTAAAAGATTCAAAGCAATAATCTAGTTTTAACATAATGACTTCAATACTCAAGCATGTCAACAAGCAACCATGTCTTTCAAAATATCAACACTAAAGAAAGTTATCCCTAGCCCATCATGCTCAATCATTGATCCATTCTTGAAACACACTCAAATATTAACTATGCCCAATGCTCAAGTACGATCATAGTGCCCCCTAGTTGGTGCTTATAAGAGAAGATGGAGACTCAAAGTAAAAATAAAAATTGCATAAAGTTAAAGATAGGCCCTTGGCAGAGGGAAGTAGGGATTTGTAGAGGTGCCAGAGCTTAAAGTTTTAAATTGAGAGAGAAAAAATATTTTGGGTGGCATGCTTTTCCTGTCAACGAAAACGACAAAGTAGCTCACAATACTTTCCATGCTAGATATATCATAGGCGGTTCCCAAACAGAAAATAAAGTTTATTCCTTTTTCCACTAAACTTTCACTTTCCATGGCGGGCCGTATCCACAGTTGCCTTCCATACCAACACTTTCCAAGGAATTTATTATTTGACAACAAAAAGTAAATATTTTTTTCTTTTTCATTTCGGGAATGGGCATCCCTATTATCGCCGCACTCTCGTGCAATGACAAGTGAATAAACACTCATCTTGATAATAACACATCTAGCATGGAAAAATATTGGACACTCCCCACCGTTTCATGAGCGGTACGGGCACACAAAAGAGAAAAAATATTTTGAATATTTAGAGATGGCACATACAAATTTGCTTGGAACGGCATGGAAATACCGCATATAGGTAGGTATGGTGGACTCATAAGGCAAAACTTGGTTTAAGGATTTTGGATGCACAAGTAGTATTTCTACTTAGTACAAATGGAGGCTAGCAAAAAGATTGGGAAGCAACCAAACGAAGAAACGAAATATCACATAAGTAAGCATTGAACATAACTAACACCGAATAATGCGCCACAAGTAGGATGTAACTTCATTGCATAACTATTGACTTTCGTGCATGCATAGGGAATCACAAACCTTAACACCAATATTCCTACTCAAGCATAATTACTCACTAACATGACTCACATATTATTATCATCATGTTTCAAAACTATTACAAGGAATCAAGTTTAATTTGTCCAATGATCTTCATGAAAGTTTTTATTATATCCTCCTTGGATATCTATCACTTTGGGACTAGTTTCATATATTGCCATTGCTTTTTGGCAAGCTCAAACAAATTTAAGTGAAGCACATGAGCATAAAGATTTCATCTCTCAAAAAGGTATAAGTGAAGCATGAGAGGATTTCTTCAAAATTTACCTACTCTCAAATTAATCTAAGTGAAGCATGAGAGTATTTCTACAAAAATTTCTAAGCACACCGTGCTCAAAAAGATATAAGTGAAGCACTAGAGCAATTCTATAGCTCAAAAAGTTTAAGTGAAGCACATAGAGCAATTCTAACAAATTATAGCATGATTGTGGCTCTCTCAAATAGGTGTGTCCAGCAAGGATACAAAGGGAAAACTAACAAACAAAGCTAGCAAATATACAAGACGCTCCAAGCAAAACTCATGATATGTGACGAATAAAAATATAGCTCCAAGTAAAATACCGATGGTCGTTAGAAGAAAGAGGGGATGCCACTCGGGGGCATCCCCAAGCTTAGTTGCTTGTTACTCTTTGGATATATCTTGGGGGTGCTGTAGCATCCCCAAGCTTAGGCTTTTATCACTCCTTATTCCTTCATCCATCGTGATCTCACCCAAAACTTGAAAACTTCAATCACACAAAACTCAACAAAATCTTCGTGAGATCCGTTAGTATAAGAAAGCAAATTACTACTTTAGGTACTGTTGCAAACCCATTCATATTTTGTTATTGCATTATACCTACTGTATTTTAACTTTACCATGGCTTATACCCCCCCCCCCAATACAAACCATAGATTTATCAAAACAAGCACACAATGCAACGAAAACAGAATCTGTCTTAAACAGAACAGTCTGTAGTAATCTGTACTCTACCCATACTTCAGTAACTCTAAAAATTCTGAACAATTAGGACAACGTAAGTAATTTGTATAGAAACACTGTGTTAAAATTTCAGATCAAGATCACATTCCATCAAAAAATGAAAATTCATATACTGGACACAAAGTTTCTGTTTCATCCTAAAGGCTTTACTTGGAAAAAACACTAAATAAACCATAAAAACACAATCATAATAGAGGCATAATTGTGTCAACACACAAAAACAACAAGGAAAAAGAAAAAAAAATATTTATTCATTGGGTTGCCTCCCAACAAGCGCTATCGTTTTACGCCCCTAGCTAGGCATAACGCATAGATTCAAGTATTGTCATCTTTGGTTTTCAATTCTTCAATCACACAACTGGATTTTCTCAAGGATTTAGTATGCATGTTTTTAATGACAACACTCCTAGGAAGACACCCAAAAAATTCATTCTTGTAAATAGGGTCTCTTATGATTTCAACAAAGCCGGGATGAATACTAATCATATTAAGATCTCCCTTGTGGCCACTAGGTGTAGCAACTTTGTTCTTAGTGACTTGCGTGGTCTTGCCAATTTTTATGGGAGTTTTTTCAATGGTTTTTATAGAAGAAATGGCAGAACCCAAATTACAAAAAATCTCTTCTATCTTATCAATCTGGTAAGGGCTCTCCTCTACCCTTTCGTTAACTACGGTTTCTTTTTCCTTAAGCAATTTAAGAGAATCTCCCGCCTTAGATCCAATTTTATTAGCAAGATTATGCATCCTTTTATCTAGATCATCAATATGTTCTTTAGTAATCATCTTCTTTTCAATAGTATCTAATCTCTCCATAACGTGCTCGAGAGTTAAAGTTGTTTCATTGATCATGATAGGTGGTGATCCCACTTAATTTCCCAAAGCATTAAAAGCATCCAAAGATGGACACATCAAGAAATTCCCACCGGTAATCGTATCAAGGACGAATCTATACCAAGTGGTGATGCCAACATAAAAACTGCGAAGAAGAACAACGGTAGATTACTTATGGATAGATCTATTATGATCATTGCAAATCCTATACCAAACATCTTTTAGGTTCTCCCCTCCCCTTTGCTTAAAATTAAGAACCTCATTATCGGGAGTACACTCAATAAAGGAAGAACTAACCATAGTGACAAGGCAAGAGATCCGGCGAGAAAAAGGGCAAACGAAAAAGAGGGCGAATAAAATGGCAAATTGGTGAAGTGGGGGAGAGGAAAACAAGAGGCAAATGGCAAATAATGTAATTGCAAGGAGATGAGATTTGTGATTAGGAACCTGGTAGATGATGATGGAGTCCCCTAGGCACCTACGATAGGCACGTAGAAGAGACCGCTTCCTCCCCGGCAACGGCGCCAGAAATTCCTTTAACGTGCTTGGACTGCGTCGGTATTTCCCCAAAGAGGAAGGGATGATGCAGCACAGCGACGGTAAGTATTTCCCTCAGTTATGAAACCAAGGTTATCGAACCAGTAGGAGGATCACCACCACCCAATAAGCAGCACCTGCACACAAACAACAAATACTTGCAACCCGACGCGAAAGAGAGGTTGTCAATCTCTCTACGGTAATAAGATAGATTAGGTAATGATAGATAGGAGAGATAGATCTCTCAAGAACACAAATAAAAAGAGTAAATATGCAGCAATATGTTTTTGGGTTTTTGGTTTTGTGG
Organism: Elymus sibiricus; assembly: GCA_039707655.1. Taxonomy (NCBI): domain Eukaryota; kingdom Viridiplantae; phylum Streptophyta; class Magnoliopsida; order Poales; family Poaceae; genus Elymus; species Elymus sibiricus. The sequence goes on from CM077671.1 coordinate 444,662,596, forward strand.
ATATGAAAACAAAGATTGCAAAAAACGTAGATCGGAAAGCAATATGATGGAAAAGTAGACCCGGGGGCCGTAGGGTTCACTAGTGGCTTCTCTCATGAGTATAGCGCACGGTGGGTGAACAAATTACTGTTGGGCAATTGATAGAAAATCGAATAGTCATGATGATATCCAAGGCGATGATCATTATATAGGCATCACGTCCAAGATAGGTAGACCGACTCCTGCCTGCATCTACCTCTATTACTCCACACATCGACCGCTATCCAGCATGCATCTAGTGTATTAAGTTCATGGAAAAACGGAGTAATGCAATAAGAACGATGACATGATCTAGACAAGATCTATTCATGTAGGAATAGACCCCATCTTGTTATCCTTAATAGCAACGATACGTGCGTGTCTTGCTGCCCCTTCTGTCACTGGGAAAGAACACCGCTAGATTGAACCCATCACAAAGCACCTCTTCCCATGGCAAGAAAAATCGATCTAGTCGGCCTAACTAAACCAACGATTCAAAGAAGAAATACGATGCTATAAGAAATCATGCATATAAGGGATCAAAGAAGACTCAAATAATATTCATGGATAGAAACTGATCATGAACTCAAAATTCATCGGATCCCAACAAACACACCGCAAAAGTTTACATCAAATAGATCTCCAAGAGACCATTGTATTGATAATCATAAGAGAGAGAGAGAAGAAGCCATCTAGCTACTGCCTACAGACCCATAGGTCTATGGTGGACTACTCACGCATCATCGGAGAGGCACCTATGAGGAAGATGAACCCCTCCGTGATGGTGTTTAGATTGGATCTAGCGGTTCTGGAACTTGCGGCAGCTGGAATTGTGTTTCGTCGACTCGTCTAGGGTTTTTCGAATATTTGAGAATTTATAGGCATCAAAGGCGGTGAAGAGGGGCTCCGTGGAGGGCACAACCCATCAGGGCGCGCCGGGGGGCCCCTGGCGCGCCCTGGTGGGTTGTGCTCTCCACAGCCCACCTTCCTGGCTCTTGTTTGGCCCACTAGGTGTCTTCTGGTCCAGAAAAAATCTCCAAAAAGTTTCGTCGCGATTGGACTCCGTTTGGTACTGATATTCTGCGAAGTAAAAAACAAGCAAAAACAGCAACTGGCACTTTGGCACTATGTCAATAGGTTAGTGCCAAAAAATGATATAAAGTTGTTATAAAATGATTGTAAAACATCCAAGAATGATAATATAACAACATGGAACAAGCAAAAATTATAGATCGGTTGGAGACGTATCAGGTATATATAGAGAATTTTTATTCTTGGGAAACAAGTATATGGAAGGAAAACGGAGTCGGGAAGGCATCCGAGGTGGGCACAACCCACCAGGGCGCGCCTAGGGGTGCCTGGCACGCCCTGGTGTATCGTGCTCACCTCGAGCACCTTCCGGTTTATTTCTTTATTTATAAAATTTTAAAATATTCCAAAACTGACAAAAAATATTTTTGCGGATTTTTCGGAGTCCGTTTACTTACCGTATCACGTACCTCCTATTATTAAGAATTCTGGAGCGTTCCGGAAGGTTTCTTTTATGTGTTCCTCTGGTGTCATGGTTTGGATAACATTGCTTTCAACGTTAATAGGCGTACCTGAGATATAATGCTTAATTATTTGTCCATTGACCACCTTCGGGTTAGTACCTTCGGCGTTGTTAATCTTGATAGCTCCAGAACGATAAACCTCTTCGATAATATATGGTCCTTCCCATTTTGAGAGAAGCTTTCCTGCAAAAAATCTTAAGCGAGAGTTGAACAAAAGAACATAATCTCCTATTTTGAATTCCCGCTTTTGGATTCTTTTGTAATGCCATCTTTTTACTTTTTCTTTGAATAGCTTGGCATTTTCATACGCTTGGGTTCTCCATTCATCTAGTGAGCTAATATCAAATAACCTCTTCTCACCGGCAAGTTTGAAATCATAGTTAAGTTCTTTAATTGCCCAAAATGCTTTGTGTTCTAATTCTAGAGGCAAATGACAAGCTTTCCCATACACCATTTTATATGGAGACATAACCATAGGATTTTTATAAGCTGTTCTATAGGCCCAAAGTGCATCATCTAATTTCTTAGACCAATTCTTACGAGACCTATTGACAGTTTTATGTAATATTAATTTTATTTCTCTATTGCTAAGTTCAACGTGACCACTAGATTGAGGATGATAGGGTGATGCAATTCTATGGTTAACATCATATTTAGCAAGCATCTTACGGAAAGCACCATGAATAAAATGTGAACCACCATCGATCATTAAATATCTAGGGACTCCAAACCTCGGGAAGAGAACCTCTTTAAGCATTTTAATGGAGGTGTGGTGATCAGAACTACTAGTTGGAATAGCTTCTACCCACTTAGTGACATAATGAACCGCAACCAAAATATGAGTGTACCCGTTGGAGGAAGGAAAATGCCCCATATAATCAAAACCCCAAACGTCAAATGGTTCAATAACAAGTGAATAATTCATAGGAATTTCTTGGCGCTTACCGATATTACCAATTCTTTGACATTTATCACAAGACAAGACAAACTTACGGGCATCCTTGAAGAGAGTAGGCCAATAAAAACCAGATTGTAATACCTTATGAGCAGTTCTATCTCCCGCATGATGTCCTCCATAAGCTTCGGAATGACATTTCCGTATGATTTGTTCCTGTTCATGCTCAGGTACACAACGTCTAATAATACCATCTAATCCTTCTTTATAAAGGTGTGGGTCATCCCAAAAGTAATGTCTTAAGTCATAGATTTTTTTTCTCTTTTGTTGATAAGTGACGCTAGGTGGTATATATTTAGCAACAATGTAGTTAGCGTAATCAGCATACCAAGGTGTGTTTTATGAGACACTTATTGTAGCTAACTGTTCGTTGGGGAAACTATCATCAATAGGTAGTGGGTCATCAAGAATATTTTCTAACCTAGACAAGTTAACGGCTACGGGGTTCTTGATAACCCACAAGTATAGGGGATCGCAACAGTTTTTGAGGGTAGAGTATTCAACCCAAATTTATAGATTCGACACAAGGGGAGCCAAAGAATACTTGAGAGTATTAGCAGTTGAGTTGTCAATTCAACCACACCTGGAGATTAAATATCTGCAGCAGAGTGATCAGTAGCACAGTAATATGATAGTTTTGATAGCAGTAGCAATAGTAGCAGTAACGGTAACAGTAGTAGCAGTAGTTTTGTAGCAGTTGGAACAGCAACAACAACAGTAGTAACTTAGCAAGAACAATAAGTGGAAAGGTCGTAGGCACTGGATCGGTAACTCGTTGGATGATATTCATCATATAACAGTCATAACCTAGGGCGATACAGAACTAGCTCTAGTTCATCAATGTAATGTAGGCATGTATTCTGTAAAAGTCATACGTGCTTATGGTAAAGAACTTGCATGACATCTTTTGTCTTACCTTCCCGTGGCAGCGGGGTCCATAAGGAAACTAAGGGATATTAAGGCCTCCTTATAATAGAGAACTGGAACATACGTGCTGCTCACCCTGGGCCCCCTCTCCGGTGGTTTCTGGCTCCAGTATTTTTTATATTTTCCAAAATAAATCTCCAGAAAGTTTCGTTCCATTCCGAGAACTTTTATTTCTGCACAAAAACAACACCATGGCAATTCTGCTAAAAACAGTGTCAGTCCGGGTTAGTTCCATTCAAATCATGCAAATTAGAGTCCAAAACAAGGGCAAAATAGTGAGGAAAAGTAGATACGTTGGAGACGTATCAACTCCCCCAAGCTTAAATCTTTGCTTGTCCTCAAGCAATTCAGTTGATAAACTTGAAAGTGATAAAGAAAAACTTTTATGAACTCTTTTGTTCTTGTTTACATATATATGCTTAAGTGGCACCCAGGTTTTCAGCAGAGATTATGACTAACCATGTCAACAATAACTCTTAGGAATTATATTTACTCATATCAATAACATAAGCAACTAACGAGCAATAATAATACATCTCAAGCGCCAACATTTTGTCAAAACAATCGTGATACAATATGACAATAGTGGTATCTCGCTAGCCCTTTCTGAGACCGCAAAACATAAATGCAGAGCACCTCCAAAGTTCTAGCAATGACTAAACATTGTAATTCATGGTAGAAAAGATCCAGTAATGCTGCAACCAACATCAACTATACACAATGCATGAGGATGACAATAGTGCTCTCAGGTCTGGTGCTTATTTGGGAAGGTGATGACACAACTTAAAAGAAATAGATAGTCCCTTCGCAGAGGGAAGCATGGATTTGCAGCAGTGCCAGAGCTCAAAGTTTAAAACAGAGATAAATATAATTTTGGGAGGTACACCCTTCCTGTCAACGTCACGACCAAGAGTTATCTACATCTTTCATGCTAAACAAATTAGTGGCGGTTCCCAAGCGGTAAAAGTAAAGGTTTACTCCCCCTCCACCAACAATCACACTCCACGGCGAGCCGCATCCACGGGTACTGTCCAAACCAACAACATTCCTTGGGGAGTTTTGTTTAATTATTTTTTATTTTTGATTTCGGGACTGGGAATCCCTATTACCGCCCCTCTCGTGTGAGGTCAAGTGAATAAACACTCGTCATGAGAATAACCCGCTTAGCATGGAAGATACTGACCGCCCCCTATCGCTCCATGAGCGGTCCAGGCACACAAAACAGATATTTATTTGAAATTTTAGAGGTGGCACATGCAAATTTACTTTGGAACGGCAGGGTAATACCGCATATAGGTAGATATGGTGGACTCATCTGGCATAACTTGGTTTAAGGGTTTTGATGCACAAGCAGTATTCCCGCTTAGTACAAGCGAAGGCTAGCAATTAGATTGAGAAGCGGCCGGCTAGAGAGCGAAGACGGTCATGAACATGCGTTACATATAATCAACATTGAATACTAGCATGAGTAGGATATGGACACCATGAACATAAATATCATGAAGGCTATGTTGGTTTTGATTCAACTACATGCGTGAACATGTGCCTAGTCAAGCCACTTGAAACATTCAGAAGAGGATACCATATCATCATACCGCATCACAACCATTTTAATGCATGTTGACACCCAAGATAAATCATTATCCACTCCTAGCTACTTAAGCATGGCATGAACAACTATAATCTCTAATGGTCATTGCAAACATGTTTGATCATAATGAGCTGAATCAAGGGATACTAGGTTAAACATATTTACAAAAACAAAAACAAGTTGAGTTCATACCCGCCTTTCTCTGCCACAGTCAATTCATCAAATGTCGTCATTATTGCCTTTCACTTGCACAACCGAATGATAAGAGAATAATAATAGTGCAAGAATGCCGTGGACTAAGCTGGAATCTGCAAACATTTTATTAAAGAGGAGAAGACAAGGTAATATGGGTTCTTTGTTAGGTAAACGATAATGCAGATGAGAACCACTCAACAATTTCATCGTGGTCCTCTCCTAGGTATGACTCGAGTAAAAAGAAAAGAATTTCAGACAAACACACTGAAATATTTTTGGAGTTTTTGGTTTTTCATGAAGGAAGCAAATCAAAGAAGAAAAACTAAAACGAGAAAAACTATTTACTCGGGATAGCTCCCAACAAACAAAAGAAGAAGCGAGAAATCTTTTTGGGTTTTCTTTTAATGCAACAATTAAACTAAGCTAGAAAGAAAAACTAAAAAGAAGTAGGAAATGTTTTTGGGTTTTCTCCAAGTTTTTCAAACACACAAGAAGAAAGTGAGAAAACAAATCTAACATGGATAATACAATGAAAAAGTATGAACACCGACAACTGGAATGAAATATGAGAACATGAATGTAATGTCGGTGGAAATACGTACTCCCCCAAGCTTAGGCTTTTGGCCTAGCTTGGTAATCACCATCCGTAGTAGCCGTCTGATCCCAAGTCGTAGTGAGGCGGAGGCGGCACCTGAGCATCCCACCCCTGGTGCTCCTCCTCAGCAGCTGCTAGGTTGTTCCCGTAAGCTGTAATGTCATCTGGCATAATCCTGTATTCTTTCCTGGCGATAGGATCAAACAAAGCAGGTGCAGGCAACGGGATAATATCACGTGTTTCCTTGCTAAATACTAAATTATAATGAATATCAAGTGGAGAGTCAGTTACATCAAGAAAATGGTGAGCCTGCAGTGACTTATGATCGAGGTAAACTCAGGGTAAGAGGTAATCATGTGGGCGAAAGGGGATTCTAAAGTGGTTCGCTAAGCGAGTAGCATAAATACAACCATGTATCTTTCCCTTAGTTTTATTGAGATGTAAGCGCCGGGCAATAATAGCCCCCATAGTAAAGGTGTGATCATCATAAAGTGCACGACGTAAAGTAGCGAGGTCAGGAGTAGTGAGTGAGCTAACCTTGTCCCTAGCGGTTAAACACTTAGTGATGACTAAGGCGAAATAATGTACTGAGGGAAACTGTAAGCTAATAGCAGTGGCGCTTGACACGCTTCTGTCCTCACCCACGGTTAAGTCGAGGAGAAAATCCTCAAACTCAGATGGCCTAGGTTCTCTCAAGTCCCCATCAGAAGGGATCAAGCATATGTTACAGAAGTCAGCTAGCGATAATGTGTGAGGTTCAGCATAAAGATTAAAATGCACTTCAGGAGGGTTGTTCCTCCCTAGATAAGTAAAACTTTGCGCAAAGGAATTTGTAAGGATGTGATATTGGTCACACTTATCTACGAGGAACTCGGTTAACCCAGCGTTTGCGACAAACTGAGCGAACTATTGGTGGATGCCGGACTCCTCCAGGAAGGCATCATGCGGCCATTCGCACGGCCGCACCTCCACCATTCTTGGAGTGTGAAGGTCATTGTCCGATGATTCCCCAATGACTCCCTTGGCATTTTTCTTGGAGGAGAACTTCCTGAAGATATTCATTTTATTCCTATAAAAATTCTGAAAATTTGTAGTCCACGAAAATTTTGTCAACAAAACTTTGTAAGATTGTTAGCAACTACTCCCAAGCATGCATAGAGGCCATATTGAGCATTCAAACTACTTAGAACTCTAAGAATTCAACATGCAAGCTCATCTACATCAGCACCAAGAGTAGATGATTACTCTAAAAATAACCCAATAAAATAAAAACTAATTGGGGCAATGGAGGAGTCACATACCAAGTAGCAATCCCTCCAAACAGTTTCGGAAACGGAGCTTCGAGCAAAGAGATCGAAATCCGTGGGTTTGAGAGCAAGAACATGAAAATGGTGGCTGTGGTGATTTTTTGCTGGAGGTAGGTGACAATGTGGGCTAAAGAGATAAGTGAGGGGGCCTACGTGGGGCCACCACCCACCAGGGCGTGCTTGGGGGTGCTGGCGCGCCCTGGTGTATCGTGGGCACTAGGTGCACCCCCCTCAGGTGTTATTTGCACCAAAAATTCATAAATATTCGGAAAAAAATTCGTGTTAAATTTTCAGGGCATTCTGAGAATTTTTATTTTTGGGTCATTTTTTATTGCATGGAGAAAACAGAAAACATGATAAACATGGCATTTTATTTTATTTGACTAACTAAAACAGAAAATAAAAGGTGGGAGCAGAAAGTTGTGCTTACGAGATTCATCGACGTCATACCTCTAAAAAATGATTCATTAATAAGGTTGATCAAGTCTTATTAACAACCACTTCCGATTAGCATGAAACCGAAGAACTTTCGTAAAAACACTAAGTTACCTCAATGGGGATGTGCATATCCCCAACAATAAGTATATCATATTTCTTTTTGGCAGTAGGTAGAGGTAGTTGAAAACTTCCAATAGTGATGGTCGGAGACTCTTCGATAACATTTATACCATTCACTTGGAATTGTTTCTTCGGAAAGTGCACCGTGTGCTCATTACCATTAGTATGAAAAAGGACTTTGCTTTTATTGCAATCAATAACAGCCCCTGCAGTATTCAAAAAGGGTCTACCAAGGATAATCAACATGTTGTCGTCCTCGGGCATCTCAAGAATAACAAAGTCCGTTAAGATAGTAACATTTGCAACAACAACGGGCACATCCTCACAAATACCAATAGGTATGGCTGTTGATTTGTCAGCCATTTGCAATGATATCTCAGTAGGTGTGAGTTTATTCAAATCAAGTCTTTTATATAAGGAGAAAGGCATAACACTAACACCGGCTCCCAAATCACACAAAGCAGTTTTAACATAGTTTCTTTTGATGGAGCAAGGTATAGTTGGTATTCCAGGATCTCCAAGTTTTTTAGGTACTTCATCCTTAAAAGAATAATTAGCAAGCATGGTGGAGATTTCAGCTTCAGGTATTTTTCTTTTATTTGTGATGATGTCTTTCATATACTTTGCATAAGGGGCCATTTTCAAAATATCAGTTAAACGGGTACGCAAAAAGACCGGCCTAATCATTTCAGCAAAGCGCTCAAATTCTTCATCATCCTTTTTCTTAGTTGGCTTAGGTGGAAATGGCATGGGTTTCTGAACCCATGGCTCTCTTTCTTTACCATGTTTCCTAGCCACAAAGTCTTTCTTATCATACCATTTATTTTTAGGTTGTGGGTTATCAAGATCAGGAGCAGGCTCTATTTCAACATCATTATCTGGTTCTCTATCATTACTAAGTTGAGCATCATCGTGAACATCATCATTATCATTTTCATTATCACTAGGTTGATGTTCACTACCAGACTGAGTTTCAGCATCGGAAATAGAGACATCATTATTATGAGGAGGTTTTTGTGTCTCAGGTTCACTAGAGGTATGCAAAGTCCTATCATTTTTCTTTTTCTTTTTCTTCTTAGAAGGACTAGGTGCATCAGGATTAATTATCTGAGAGTCTTGTTCAATTCTTTTAGGATGACCCTCGGGATAGAGTGGTTCTTGGGTCATTCTACCTCCTCTAGTTACTACTCTAGCAGCAAAGTCATGCATATTACTATTCATTTCATCAAGCAATTCTTATTGAGACTTAGCTACTTGTTCTAATTGGGTTTGAACCATAGAGGCATGCTTTCCTACACCTCTAACATCATTACTGATTCTAAATAGCAAGTCACTCAAGCGAGCAATCATATCACAATTGTATTTCAATTGTTTCAGAACATGAGCATTGAAATGATCTTGCTTCATAATATAGTTATCAAACTCATATAAGCATTGACTAGGAGGTTTATTGTGAGGGATGTCACTTTCATTGAACTTTAATAAAGAATTTACCTCTACCACCTGTGGAGGTGGTGGTGTGTCAAGGCCATGTATTTCTTCAATAGGTGGCAAATTCTTAACATCCTCAGCTTTAATACCTTTTTCCTTCATAGATTTCTTTGCCTCTTGCATGTCTTCAGGACTTAGAAATAAGATACCCCTCTTCTTCGGAGTGGGTTTAGGCGGTGGTTCAGGAAGAGACCAATCATCATAATTCTTTAATATGTTATTCAATAATTCCTCAGCATGTTCAATAGTTCGTTCCCTGAAAACACAACCAGCACAACTATCTAGGAAGTCCCTAGAAGCATCGGTTAGTCCCTTATACAAGATATCAAGTATTTCATTTTTCTTGAGAGGATGATCAGGCAAAGCATTAAGCAGCTGGAGAAGCCTCCCCCAAGCTTGTGGGAGACTCTCTTCTTCAATTTGCGCAAAGTTAAATATTTCCTGTAAGGCAGCTTGTTTCTTATGAGCAGGAAAATATTTTTCAGAGAAGTAGTAAATCATATCCTGGGGACTACGCACACAACCAGGAGCAAGAGTATTGTACCATGTCTTAGCATCACCCTTTAATGAGAACGAAAACAACTTAAGGATGTAATAGTAGCAAATCTTCTCATCATGAGCAAAAAGGGTGGCTATATCATTCAGCTTAGTAAGGTTTGCCACTACAGTTTCAATTTCATAGCCATGGAAAGGATTAGACTCAACCAAAGTAATTAACTCTGGGTTAACAGAGAATTCATAATCCTTATCGGTAACACAGATAGATGAAGTAGCAAACTTAGGATCACATTTCATTCTAGCATTCAAAGTCTTTTCCTTATACTTGCATAGCAGTTTCTTAAGATCGTCTCTATCCTTGCAAGAAAGAATTTCTCTAGATATCTCCTCGTCCATAACATAACCTTCAGGTATCTTAGGCATTTCAAACTTAGGAGAGCTAGGACTAATAGGAGTTTCATAATCATTATCAGTTTCATAAGCTTCATCAGTTTCAGCAATTTCATTTTCTTTAGCTCCAGCAATTTGTTCATCAAGAAATTCTCCTAGCGGCACATTATCATCAAGCATGGTACTGGCATCATCATAAGCATCATTCATAGCAGAAGTAGCATCATCAATAACTTGCGACATATCAGGATTACAAGCATGTGGTGGTGTTGCAAGCTTACTCATAACAGAAGGTGAATCAAGTGCAGAGCTAGATGGCAGTTCCTTACCTCCCCTCGTAGTAGAGGGAAAAATCTTGGTCCTTGGATCCTTCAAATTCTTCATAGTGATAAATTGATATAAATCCCAAGTGACCCAACAAATATTGCTATGCTGCCCGGCAACGGCGCCAGAAAAAGGTCTTCATAAACCACAAGTATAGGGGATCGCAACAGTTTTTGAGGGTAGAGTATTCAACCCAAATTTATAGATTCGACACAAGGGGAGCCAAAGAATACTTGAGAGTATTAGCAGTTGAGTTGTCAATTCAACCACACTTGGAGCTAAATATCTGCAGCAGAGTGATCAGTAGCACAGTAATATGATAGTTTTGATAGCAGTAGCAATAGTAGCAGTAACAGTAACAGTAGTAGCAGTAGTTTTGTAGCAGTTGGAACAGCAACAACAGCAGTAGTAACTTAGCAAGAACAATAAGTGGAAAGGTCGTAGGCACTAGATCGGTAACTAGTTGGATGATATTCATCATATAACAGTCATAACCTAGGGCGATACAGAACTAGCTCCAGTTCATCAATGTAATGTAGGCATGTATTCTGTAAAAGTCATACGTGCTTATGGTAAAGAACTTGCATGACATCTTTTGTCCTACCCTCCCGTGGCAGCGGGGTCCATAAGGAAACTAAGGGATATTAAGGCCTCCTTATAATAGAGAACTGGAACAAAGCATTAACACATGGTGAATACATGAACTCCTCAAACTACGGTCATCACCGCGAAGTATCCCAAATATTGTCACTATGGGGTTGACGGATCATAACACGTAATAGGTGCATATGACTAGGCAAGATCAGATCAAGAACATAGATATAGAGATGATAACATAAACGGTTCAGATCTGAAATCATGGCACTCGGGCCCTAGTGTCAAGCATTAGGCATAGCAAAGTCATAGCAACATCAATCTCAGAACATAGTGGATACTAGGGATCAAGCCTAACAAAACTAACTCGATTACATGATGAATCTCATCCAACTCCTCACCGACCAGCAAGCCTATGAAGGAATTACTCACTCTCGGTGGGGAGCATCATGGAATTGGCGATGGAGAAAGGTTGGTGATGACGAAGACCGAAGATTCCCCTCTCCGGAGCCCCAAACGGGCTCCAGATCTGGCCTCCCGATGAAGAACAGGAGGTGGCGGTGGCTTCGTCTCATGAAACGTGATAATTCTTTCTCTCCTATTTTTTTCTCAAAATTTAGGAATTTATAGTGGCGGAGATAGGGCAAGTGGGGCCCCGATTTGCCCAGCCCCCACCAGGGTGCGCCGGGAGGGGGCTGGCGCGCCCTGGTGGGTGCTGCTCACCCTGGGCCCCCTCTCCGGTGGTTTCTGGCTCCAGTATTTTTTATATTTTCCAAAATAAATCTCCAGAAAGTTTCGTTCCATTCCGAGAACTTTTATTTTTGCACAAAAACAACACCATGGTAATTCTGCTGAAAACAGTGTCAGTCTGGGTTAGTTCCATTCAAATCATGCAAATTAGAGTCCAAAACAAGGGCAAAATAGTGAGGAAAAGTAGATACGTTGGAGACGTATCAACTCCCCCAAGCTTAAACCTTTGCTTGTCCTCAAGCAATTCAGTTGATAAACTTGAAAGTGATAAAGAAAAACTTTTATGAACTCTTTTGTTCTTGTTTACATATATATGCTTAAGTAGCACCCAGGTTTTCAGCAGAGATTATGACTAACCATGTCAACAATAACTCTTAGGAATTATATTTACTCATATCAATAACATAAGCAACTAACGAGCAATAATAATACATCTCAAGCGCCAACATTTTGTCAAAACAATCGTGATACAATATGACAATAGTGCTATCTCGCTAGCCCTTTCTGAGACCGCAAAACATAAATGCAGAGCACCTCCAAAGTTCAAGCAGCGACTAAACATTGTAATTCATGGTAGAAAAGATCCAGTCATGCTGCACCCAACATCAACTATACACAATGCATGAGGATGACAATAGTGCTCTCAGGTCTGGCGCTTATTTGGGAAGGTGATGACACAACTTAAAAGTAAATAGATAGTCCCTTCGCAGAGGGAAGCATAGATTTGCAGCGGTGCCAGAGCTCAAAGTTTAAAACAGAGATAAATATAATTTTGGGAGGTACACCCTTCCTGTCAACGTCACGACCAAGAGTTATCAATATCTTTCATGCTAAACAAATTAGCGGCGGTTCCCAAGCGGTAAAAGTAAAGGTTTACTGCCCCTCCACCAACAATCACACTCCACGGCGAGCCGCATCCACGGGTACCGTCCAAACCAACAACATTCCTGGGGGAGTTTTGTTTAATTATTTTCGATTTTTGATTTCGGGACTGGGAATCCCTATTACCGCCCCTCTCGTGTAAGGACAAGTGAATAAACACTTGTCATGAGAATAACCCGCTTAGCATGGAAGATACTGACCGCCCCCTGTCGCTCCATGAGCGGTCCAGGCACACAAAACAGATATTTATTTGAAATTTTAGAGGTGGCACATGCAAATTTACTTTGGAACGGCAGGGTAATACCGCATATAGGTAGATATGGTGAACTCATCTGGCATAACTTGGTTTAAGGGTTTTGATGCACAAGCAGTATTCCCGCTTAGTACAGGCGAAGGCTAGCAATTAGATTGAGAAGCGGCCAGCTAGAGAGCGAAGACGGTCATGAACATGCATTACATATAATCAACATTGAATACTAGCATGAGTAGGATATGGACACCATGAACATAAATATCATTAAGGCTATGTTGGTTTTGATTCAACTACATGCGTGAACATGTGCCTAGTCAAGCCACTTGAAACATTCAGAAGAGGATACCATATCATCATACCGCATCACAACCATTTTAATGCATGTTGACACCCAAGATAAATCATTATCCACTCCTAGCTACTTAAGCATGGCATGAACAACTATAATCTCTAATGGTCATTGCAAACATGTTTGATCATAATGAGCTGAATCAAGGGATACTAGGTTAAACATATTTACAAAAACAAAAACAAGTTGAGTTCATACCCGCCTTTCTCTGCCACAGTCAATTCATCAAATGTCGTCATTATTGCCTTTCACTTGCACAACCGAATGATAAGAGAATAATAATAGTGCAAGAATGCCGTGGACTAAGCTGGAATCTGCAAACATTTTATTAAAGAGGGGAAGACAAGGTAATATGGGTTCTTTGTTAGGTAAACGATAATGCAGATGAGAACCACTCAACAATTTCATCGTGGTCCTCTCCTAGGTATGACTCGAGTAAAAAGAAAAGAATTTCAGACAAACACACTGAAATATTTTTGGAGTTTTGTTTTTTCATGAAGGAAGCAAATCAAAGAAGAAAAACTAAAACGAGAAAAACTATTTACACGGGATAGCTCCCAACAAACAAAAGAAGAAGCGAGAAATCTTTTTGGGTTTTCTTTTAATGCAACAATTAAACTAAGCTAGAAAGAAAAACTAAAAAGAAGTAGGAAATGTTTTTGGGTTTTCTCAAAGTTTTTCAAACACACAAGAAGAAAGCGAGAAAACAAATCTAACATGGATAATAGAATGAAAAAGTATGAACACCGACAACTGGAATGAAATGTGAGAACATGAATGTAATGTTCCAACAACATTACAAAAGGCAAGTTCCAATCAGGTGGCTGAACGATAGGTGCAGAGGTTAAGGCTTTCTTGAGTGTTTCAAAGGCTTCCACACAATCATCATCAAAAACAAAAGGAATATCCTTTTGCAAAAGATTAGTAAGAGGCCTAGAAACTTTAGAGAAGTCTTTAATGAACGTCCTATAAAAAACAGCATGACCAAGGAAACTTCGAATACCTTTAATATCTTTAGGACATGGCATTTTCTCAATTGCATCAACTTTAGCTTTATCCACCTCAATACCTCGTTCAGATATTTTATGCCCCAAGACAATGCCTTCATTAACCACTAAGTGGTACTTCTCCCAATTCAAGACGAGATTAGTTTGTTCACATCTCTGCAAAACTCGATCAAGGTTGCTTAAGCAATCATCAAAAGAAGTTCCGTAAACGGAAAAATCATCCATGAAAACCTCCACAATCTTTTCACAAAAATCAGAAAAAATAGTAGTCATACATCTTTGAATGGTAGCAGGTGCATTGCATAAACCAAAAGGCATACGTCTATAAGCATAGGTTCCAAAAGGGCAAGTAAAGGTAGTTTTCTCTTGATCAGATTGTGACACAGGTATTTGAGAGAAACCAGAATATCCATCTAGGAAACAAAAGTGTGTGTGCTTAGATAGTATTTCTAGCATTTGATCAATGAACGTTAGAGGGTAATGATCTTTCCTAGTAGCTTTATTTAATTTTCTAAAATCAATTACCATTCTATAGCTAGTGACAATTCTTTGTGGAATGAGTTCATTCTTATCATTGGGAACAACGGTAATACCTCCTTTCTTAGGGACACAATGAACGGGACTTACCCATCTACTATCAGCTATGGGATAGATTATACCTGCCTCCAGAAGCTATAATATTTCAGTTCTTACCACTTCTTTCATCTTTGGATTCAATCGCCGTTGGTGATCAACGACGGGTTTAGCATCAGGTTCCATATTGATCCTGTGCTGACATAGAGTGGGACTAATGCCCTTAAGATCATCAAGAGTATATCCAATAGCAGCCCAGTGCTTCTTTAGAACTTTTAATAATCTTTCTTCTTCATGTTCTGAAAGGTTAGCACTAATAATAACATGACATATCCTTTTCTCATCAAGATAAGCATACTT
Source organism: Elymus sibiricus (assembly GCA_039707655.1). Lineage (NCBI taxonomy): Eukaryota > Viridiplantae > Streptophyta > Magnoliopsida > Poales > Poaceae > Elymus > Elymus sibiricus. The sequence continues at coordinate 444,677,766 of CM077671.1, forward strand.
CAAAGTGTCAGGCAATTGTTTCAATTCAAACACATGATCACCTTTAGGTGGAGGAGGACCTCCAAGAGTTTCAATAGGCAAATTGTGTTTCAAGAGAGGTTGTTGTTCGAAGAAAATTTGATCTATTTCATTTTTTTCTCGCAAATGCATATCATTTTCATGGTCGAGCAAATATTGTTCTAATGGATCAGTAGGAGGCATAGCAATAGAAGCAAGACCAATTATGTCATCCTTACAAGATAACGCTTTATCACGAGGTCATCTACTAAACTTGGAAAAATTAAACTCATGAGACACATTACCAAAACTGACACCGACAGTTTGTTTTTCACAATCTATCATAGCATTGATGGTGCTCAAGAAAGGTCTACCAAAGATAATGGGACAAAAGTCATCTTGTGGGGAACCAAGGACTAGAAAATCAGTAGGGTATTTTACTTTCCCACACAAGACTTCCACATCTCTAACAATCCCAAGTGGTGTGATAGTGTGTCTATTAGCAAGTTTAATAGTGACATCAATGTCTTCCATTTCAGCTGGTGCTATTTCATCCATAATTTCTTGGTATAGAGTAAAAGGGATAGCACTCACACTAGCACCCAAATCACATAAACCATGATAGCAATGATCTCCTATTTTGACTAAGACAATAGGCATGCCTTCTATGGGTCTATGTTTATCTTTTTCATCAGGTTTAGCAATTCTAGCAGCTTCATCACAAAAGTAGAGAACATGCCCATCAATATTTTCTACCAAGAGATCTTTAACCATAGCAACACTAGGTTCTACTTTAATTTTCTTAGGGGGTTTAGGTGCTCTTATATTACTTCTACGAACCACAGTTGATACCTTAGCATGTTCCTTTATCCTAACAGGGAAAGGTGGTTTTTCAATATAAGCGGTAGGCACAACTGGATCAACATTGTAAAAGATGGTTTCTTCTTTAGCTATGACCAGTTCTTTAATTTATTTTTTAATAGGGGGATGATATTTAAACCACTTCTCCTTAGGGAGGTCAACGTGAGTAGCAAATGCTTCGCAGAAAGAGGCTACTATCTCATAGTCAAGTCCATATTTAGTGCTAAACTTATGAAAAGTATCGGTATTCATAAAAGATTTAACACAATCAAATTCAAGCTTTATACCTGACTCATTACCTTCGTCGAGTTCCCAATCTTCAGAGTTGCATTTAATTCTTTCTAAGAGATCCCACTTGAATTCAATAGTCATCTTCATATAAGAACCAGCACAAGAAGTATCGAGCATGCATTGATCATTATGAGAAAGCCGAGCATAAAAATTCTGAATGATAACTTCCCTCGGAATGTCATGATTGGGGCATGAATATAACATTGACTTAAGCCTCCCCCAAGCTAGAGCGATACTTTCTCCTTCACGAGGCCAAAAATTATATATATAATTCCGATCACGATGAACTAGATGCATGGGATAAAACTTTTGGTGAAATTCCAATTGCAAACAATTCCAGTTCCACGATCCAAGATCATCACATAGCCTATACCATGTCAATGCTTTTCCCTCCAAAGATAAAGGGAAAACCTTCTTCTTAACTTCATCTCCGGGTAAACCTGCAAGCTTAAATATTCCACAAATTTCATTCACATATAAAAGGTGCATATCAGGATGTTCAGTTCCATCTCCTGCATATGGTTTAGCACGCAGTTGTTCTAACATACCCGAAGGAATTTCATAAGTAACATTTCAGTAGGTGCTGTAGGTTGAGGGGCAACTAATTGTGGTTCCGTTCGAGGTGAAGATACCCCGAACAAACCCCTCAAAGGATTGTTTTCCATAGTAGCAAGTAGCGATAAATTTCAGCACGTAGTATAAGTTTTTCCTTACCGATTTCCACTTACCAAGAGCGCTTCACTCCCCGGCAACGGCGCCAAAAAAGAGTCTTGATGAGCCACAAGTATAGGGGAACAATCGTAGTCCTTTCGATAAGTAAGAGTGTCGAACCCAACGAGGAGCAGAAATAAATGACAAGCGGTTTTCAGCAAGGTAATTTATGCAAGCACTGAAATTGTAGATAACAGATAGTTTGATAGCAAGATAATTGGTAACAAGCAAGTAACGGTAACGGTAAACAAGGTGCAGCAAGGTAGCCCAATACTTTTGAGGCAAAGGACAGGCCAAAACAATCACTAGTAATAGGCAAAGTGTTCTTGAGGGTACAAGGGAATTTCGTCTAGTCACTTTTATCATGTTGGTTTGATTCGTGTTCGCTACTTTGATAATTTGATACGTGGGTGGACCGGTGCTAAGGTGCTATTCTTACTTGAACTAACAACCTAGTTATGATTAACCCCCTCGCAAGCATCTGCAACTACGAGAAAAGTATTAAGACAAAGTCTAACCATAGCATTAAACATGTGGATCCAAATCAGCCCCTTACGAAGTAGCGCATAAACTAGGGTTTAAGCTTCTGTCACTCTAGGAACCCATCATCTAATAACTAGTCCACAATGCATTACCTTAGGCCCATGAATGGTGAAGTGTCATGTAGTCGACGTTCACATGACACCACTAAGGGAATCACAACATACATATCATCAAAATATCGAACACATATCAAATTGACATGATTACTCGCAACATGACTTCTCCCGTGACCTCAAGAACAAAGGTAACTACTCACAAATAATAATCATGCTCAAGATCAGAGGAGTATTGAATAGCATAATGGATCTGAACATATAATCTTCCACCAAATAAACCATATGGTAATCAACTACGCAAGGTAATCAACACTACTAGTCACCCACAGGTACCAATCTCAGGTTCTGGTACAAAGATTGAACACAAGAGATGAACTAGGGTTTGAGAGGAGATGGTGCTATTGAAGATGTTGATGAAGATTGGCCTCCCAAAAATGAGAGGGGTGTTGGTGATGACGATAGCTTTGATTTCCCCCTCCGGGAGGGAAGTTCCCCCAGCGGAATCGCTCCGCCGGAGGGCAAAAGTGCGCCAGCCCAAGTTCCGCCTCGAGGCGGCGGCGCTTCGTCCCGAAAGTCCTCCTCTGATTTTTTCTAGGTCAAGAGTGACCATGTACCAGAAGATGGGCACCAGAGGTGGGCCGAGGTGGCTACAACCCATCAGGGCTCGCCCAGGGGTTGCCTGGCGCGCCCTGGTGGGTTGTGCCCACCTGGGAGGCCCCCTCCGGTACTTTTCTACTCCGGTATTTTTTATTAAATGCAAAAATAATCTCCGTAAAATTTTAGCTTCATTGGAGTTGTGCAGAATAGGTATCTCTGACGTGCTTTTCTTAGGTCCAGAATTCCAGCTGCCGGTATTCTCCCTCTTTGTGTAAACCTTGCATATTATGAGAGAAAAGGCATTTGAATCACTCCCCAAGGCATTATTATTCAGCAAAACAAAGTAAATAACAATAGGAAATCATGATACAAAATGGACGTATTATCCGACTACGGACGAAATCAAACGATAAAATGACGTCCATCCTTGCTATCCCAGGCTGCCGGCCTGGAACCCTTCCTATGATCGATGAAGAAGAAGAAGAACTTCAAATCAAACAAGCATCGCATTACCTGTACCTGCAACTGTTGTTGTAGTAATCTGTGAGCCACAGAGACTCAACAATCTCATATCCAAGGGTATCAAGACTAGCAAAGCTTAATGGGTAAGGTATGGTTAAGTGGTGAGGCTGCAGCAAGCACTAAGCATTTATTTGAGTGGCTAACTTACGAGTACAAGAATAAGGGGGGTGATCATCGCATAAGCGGACGTGAACTAGTAATGATCACTAAGTGATCCTAAACACCTACCTACGAGTCCAACATAACCCCACCGTGTTCTCTCTCGGTTCGGAAATCACGAGAAGAGAAAGTCACGGTTACGCACACTATTGGTGTATTTTATTTGAGTTTACTTTAAGTTTTCTATGACCGGATGTTAAACAAATTTCCAAGTTGCCACATAACCACGAGCACGGCTCTCATGAAAGATTTAACCTTGCAGGGGTGCTCCAACTCATCCATCACAAACTAACCACAAGCTGCGTTGGAACTCCTCAACCGCGGGAGAACCCGTAGTATTTGCGGAATCCCGATGGAAAATCTCAACCTCGATATAGCCCGAAGTGTCCTCGAAATCCCGCGCACAAGACGTTCGAGAAAGGTAAAACAAATCCAGCAAGGCCGCCCGACGTGTCGACGAACCCGATAGGAGCCGCGTATCTCGTTCTCAGGACACGGCGGATAAGCGAAGTGTACGGTGGCCTGATAGACATCTCCCGAGTTGCCCTGGGTTGGCCCCGCACGGTGCTCTAGTTTGGACCAACACTCATGAGGTGCACTGGCCCGGGTTGTTGATTAAAGATCCTCGGGTTAATTACTCCCTATGTTATTAGTTATTAGGCAAATGTAGTACCAATGTTGGCCTTGCCAGAAGATTTTTATCGCAAAACGAAAGTCAAGGGGGTCCCCATAACAACTCCGAGCATGTTAGGAGCGCTCAATATGGAACATAACACCGGTACACAAGTAACTAGGGCGGCAAAAGTGGAACAAAACACCGAGCAAAAGGCCAAGCCTTCCACCTTTTACCAAGTATATGTGTGCTTTAAATTAAATAGCAATAATATTGTGATATCTCAAAAACACCCATGTTGGCACATGGAACCAATTTGCACCTGCAACTAGCAACGCTATAAGAAGGGCTGAGCAAGCGGTAACATAGCCAAACAATGGTTTGCTGGGATGTGGAGGGTTAGAGGCTTATCATGGCATTTTGGGAGGCTTGACATACAAGTGGTAGGTAGCAAGACATAGCGATAGAAACGAGACAACTAGCATGGCAGATAGTAGTGGTATCTAGGGAAATGGTTATCTTGCCTGAGATCCCGCTTGGAAGAAGAACGAATCCGTGAAGAAGACGATCCAACGTAGTTGAACGAATCCTCACACTCCGAATGCTTTCGGAACTCTATCGAGAAGAAGCAATTCGGAAATAACAATCAACACATGATAAACACCACAACATATGCATGACATGATGCACAAATGAGGATGATGCATGTCAAGTTTAAATATGCAAGGCATGGCAAAGCACAACAATCAACTACTACACATTAAGTGAAGTTCAATATGCAACGAGTTGCATATTGACGAAACTCCACGTTCAATTCTTATGTTCAATCTCGTTTAACTACTCAACAACATTTAATGTTGTTGAACATGGCAAGAGGTGAAGCATAAGTAAACTAGACATCTAGGCATATTAAATGAGGTCGGAAACAACATATAGCATTTCTGAAAGGACCCCATGTGTTAATTTCGAACTTGGTCCAGATCTTAACTAATCATGTTTTATATATGTTAAACAGAAAAACAAAATGCACCATGTGATTCTACACGTCATTCTAAGCGATTTACATATATAGAACGTTTGAAACGGAGCTACGGTCTAAAAGATATGACAAACACAAGGTGAATATGCCATGAATGCAACATGCATGCAAACCACAACCACAAACATTCCAAATCATAGATGCAGCAAGATATTATGAAACTACATGCAATTCCAAGCGAGTTTGATGTGCAACATGTTCAAAATGGAGCTACGGTTCAACAATAACAAGCAACACAAGTTATAGACATAATCTGCCCAAAACAGCGACATGGCATTTTGCACACATGAAAACAATAAGCTACAAGATTCTACTATGTACAAACAAGACATGGGGCTGTAGACTACATGATGCACAACAATTCATATGATCACAACAAATTGAGTAGAAGCATGGATCACTAGGAAATAAGCTCACAAGACGGCAATAAAATATAACAGATTAGGACTTAGTGAAAATAACAGTTCTTAGCAGAGCAGTTTTTATCACGAAGGCATATTGGCAGCAATAAAACTACATGCTACAAGGCATATATTGGCATGAAACTTAACAGCATGGTAGAGGACATGATGCACTACAATTCATTCCATTATGGCAACATCAAATTATGCACAGATTCAGGGCAAACATCAACACAACATGGCATTCTGAAATAACCAGATTCTCAGACTTAGTGAAAATTAGAGTAGACAAGAGCAGCAGTTTTTAACAGATTGACATCTTTGACAGGAGAAATAATTAGGATGCAAAACCTCAACATGAGAACAAATGGCACAACATGGTAAAGCATAACATGCTTAACAAAAGACTCCATGGCGGCAACAACAAAAGAGTCTTAGAACACTAGCAAATCACCTGGCAACATGACAACAAAATAACAGTTTCAGACTTAGAATTATTTTGGACCCTCAAACAGCAATATTTTTATGGCATGTTGGCAACAAGAAAATAACTCCTAAGCATGGATTTATATAGCAACCAAAAATACCATGGCCTAGCACACATGTCCAAGGGCATTTCTCATGTTCAACAAAAATTGATATGATGCATGGAATAGTTCACACAAAATAAACAAAAGGGCATCATAGCAAAAATGACATGAACACAAATTTGCTCAAACGACAAAACTAAATGCACAGATAAATTCTATGGATTTTTCTACCCCGAAAGCATATATAATATGTGGGTTTCTATATTAAAAAAATGCCACAACAATTATGCGAGATTAGTACATAAACCGTTTTAGCAAGTTATTTATGCAGCCTACATGAAAACAACAAGTTAAATATTTTTACATGCATGAAAATGCAATATAATTTATCTACACATTTTACAAATATGGTTTGATCAATTTGAATGCACAATTAAAATAATTATGCGCAATGCAAAATCATGACATATATGCGAATTGAAAGCAAACATCACAATAAACATTTTTATCATGCATGAAAGTGGGATATAAATAATCCACACAAAATTCTGAACATTTTAGATACATAATTCATTTTAGTCCAATGCACGGGTAAATTTTTATGGGCAATGCAAATATGACATTTACTAAAAATATGCCATTCCATTTTAAATATATAAGACGTTCAGCGGAAAAAAAGCTATTGGGCCAAATTTAGAACAGGGCCCGAAACAGATTGAACGCAATATACTATACGACGCACGGGCGAGGAATTGGACTGCTGGGCGCTCACCAAGGGCTTTCGGGCCGGTCGGTGGCGGATCGGGCCAGCACAGGGGCGAGCTGGGCCTCGCTGGCGCTCGCGGAGACGTGGCCCAGGTGTGGGGCGAGCTGGTCAACGCGACGTCGTCCGCCTCCCGATCCCGCCTGGATCGAGGAGGGCAGGACCGGCCTGGATCAACGGCGCGGCGACCGGCGCGGCTTGGAGGCGGCGGGGCTCCGGGGAGGGCCGGACTCGACGGATCCGGGGGCGGGGATCCCGTTCCCGACGGCGGCGAGGTTCGGCGGGGCTTGGACGACCGGCGGCGAGCTCCTCCTGCGGCCATGGAGGCTGGCGGCTGAGAGGTCCGGCGAGGCTGCGAGGTCCGGTGGCCTGGGGGGGTCGCTGGCGGCGGCGAGGTCCGGTGGAGGGGCGCATCGGTGGGGCTGGAGGTCGGGAGGCTGCGGGAGCAAGCTCCTTGGTGGCGTTGCGCGGGCAACGGCGGGCTCAAGCGCGGGCAGCTTCGGGCCCCGGCGGGCCTGCTTCGGGCCCAGGCGGGCCGCGGCGGCTGGGGCGTTGGGGGCGACGTGGCAGGCAGCGGTTGGCTGCTGGCGGCGGCGCAGATGGTGGTCTGGCGGCACGACAAGTGGCGGTGGGGGATGGGGCCGGCGTGGAAAACGATGGAGAGGCTAGGGGGAGACATTTTTGGGCAGGGGAGGCATTTATTTACAGTAGGAGAGGCTAGGGTTTGCTGTTTTAGGGCGTTTTCAGACCGTACGATCGCGATCGGACGGCTCCGGCTACGCCCTGGGGTTAGGTAGGCTTAGGATGGGTTGATGGGCTGTGTAGGGGGTTGTGGGCTGAGAAGAGGGGGAGATTTATGTGGCCCATGACAGAGTTTTAGAAACCGCGAAAACGTCCGACAAATAAACCGATGACGGTGTCGCTACGGTCGACCGTTCAGGCATCAAATGATATCCGATTGCGACGAAATTTGGCAGGCGATCTACCTACAATATAACAAGACCACACACCAAGTTTCGACCCAATCCGAGAATATTTTATACACACTTTAAAAACAGTATTTTATTGATGCCGCGAGCGCGTGCGTGTGTGGTTGGTCTCGAAACGATCGTCGACGAGAACGGAGAGAACCGGCGACTACGAACGGATGCAGTTTTTGAAAAATGATGACAACAAAGTGCCGATGCTATGCAGATGATGCGAATGATGCGATGATGAATGCGACAGACAAACAAATCACACTATGACATCGGAATAAAAGGGGAATCTTCTGGAGCGGCGGTCTCGGGCTGTTACATACTTATTGCAAGCTTTTATTAGCTCTCTCGAAGAGAAGTACTACTCGCATGCCCCTAGGGAGGAGGTTGGGAGGAGTTAACCATTGCGCGCCTCTGACTTAAACATCACTAGGATTTTAACGAGGAATAAGAATGCTCACACATCATCACCATGCCATAAAAATATTTAGATGAACAACAATTTAAGACCCTCTAATTTACGATATTCTTACTAACCAATGATCATGCACTCATGCCCTTCCACATTACCACATCAATATCATTAACCCACAATTTTCTCTTTTATGTGCTACATGAAGGTTTTGATTATGCACTCATTGAATACCTATTATTTTTGGACTAGTCTTATAACCCATGCAAATTACAGCCACTGTTTATGAACTCTCAAAGATATATAAGTGAAGAACGAGAGTGAAATTACTTCTTTAAAATATATACGCCACCGTGATCTAAAAGATATAAATGAAGTGCTAGAGCAACTGCTTAGCTCAAAAGATATAAGTGAAGCACAAAGAGTATTCTAATAAATCATGGTGATCTTGTGTCTCTCTCAATTTGGTGTGTCCAGCAAACAATGATTTTGGAAAACTAAAGCAAAATCAAACTAAAACAAATGACACTCCAAGCAAAACTCATATCATGTGATGAATAAAAATATAGCTCCAAGTGACATACCGATGGATTGAGACGAAAGAGGGGATGCCTTCTGGGGCATCCCCAAGCTTAGACGATTGAGTCTTCCTAGAATATTACCTTGGGCGCCTTGAGCATCCCCAAGCTTATGCTCTTGCCTTTCCTTATTCCTTCATCCATCGTGATAGCACCAAAAACTTGAAAACTTCAGCACACAAAACTCAATAGAAACCTTTGTGAGATCCGTTAGTATAGCAAACATATCAAATACTTTATGTACTGTTATAAATTGATTCATATTTTATTATTGCATAAGGTACTGTATTCTAACTTCTCCATGGCTTATACCCCCCGATACAATCCATAGCATCATCAAAACAAGAAAAGTATGCAAGCAAAAACAGAATCTGTCTAAAACAGAACAGTCCATAATGATCTGTAGAGAATATGTACTTATGTAACTCCAACAATTCTGAAAAATTAGGAAAACCTGGGTAATTTGTATATAAATACTGTATAAAAATTTGAGATCAAAAAGACATTCCGGTAAAATCAGAGAAATTCTGCACTGGACGCTAAAGTTTCTGTTTTTGCACCGTATCAATTCTACTTATCGTGCAAGTCATCCCAAATGATTTACTTGGCACAAACACTAATATAAACATAAAAACATAATTATTATAGAGGTAATAATCATGTTATCACACACAAACAGAAAGTATTGGGTTGTCTCCCAACAAGCTCTTTCTTTAAAGCCATTAAGATAAGCTTGAAATTTCAATGATGTTCACATAATAGACAGGAATTGAAGCACAAAGGGAGCATCATAAAACATGTGAAAAACACATTTAAGTCTAACATACTTCTGATGCATCGGCATTTTAGAAGCAAACAAATTATCAAGACAAGGAGTGTCTAGCATATGCAAATATCAAGAATGAAGCATTAACAATTTGAACATCAAGAGAGGTAATTGAACATGAAAATTCCTATAACCACATTTGCCTCTCTCATAATAGTTACATGTAGGATCATAATCAAATTCAACAATATAGCTATCATATAAAATATTATCTTCATGATCCACATGCATAAAAGTTTTATAATCTTCCAAGATAGTGGGATTAACATCAACTAAAGTCATGACCTCTCCAAACCCACTTTTATCAAAAAATTCATGAGATTGATCATTCTCCAAAATAGTGGGACCATTATTACCTAAAGTTGACACTCTTCCAAACCGACTTTTAGTAGCATTGCAAATATCGTTATCAATAATAGATTCATCATGAACCTCAGAATTATCATGATTATCACCCCAATCATGATCATTAGCACAATTGACATTCATAGAATTTATACTAACAAAATTGCAATCATTCTTTTCATTGAAGGAACTATCATGAATTACTTTATAAATTTCTTTTAACACTTCACCACAATTTGTAATTCACGATTTTCAAGCAAGACCTCATAAAGATAATCTAGTGCACCCTCACTAGCAATTGGTTCAACATAATCGGGTCTTTTGAAAAGATTAGCAAGTGGATGATGATCCATTTATCTTAAATTTTTGCATTTACTTTTTTTTTGGTGTGACAAAGGTAAACATAACATAACTACGCAAGTAAAAGGAAGAACAAGTGAATGCTACTTTGTGTGAAGGTACTCCCCGGCAATGGCGCTAGAAATCCTTCCTCATACTTGTGATCTGCGTTGGGTTTTCCGCGAAGAGGAGCGGGTGATGCCACACAGTATAGATAAGTATTTCGCTTGGTGAGAACCAATGTTATCGAACTAATAGGAGTAGCATGCAACCCCCGTCTTTAGCGGCTGCACAAAAAGAAGCAATTACTTGCACTCAATGCGGGCAAGAGGGTTGTCAATCCCCTTGGACTCGTTATTTGCAAGCAAATGAAGTGTGTAGATGATAGTTGATAATTGTAAATTGCAAAATAAAATAAAATAAAAATAATGGCAGCAAGGTAATGAAAGCTTTTGTGAATATATAAGTGGATAGACCCGGGGGCCATAGTGTTCCCTAGTGGCATCTCTCATGTAGTAGGCATACGGTGGGTAAACAAATTATTGTTGGGAAATTGATAGAAAAGCGCATAGTTATGCAATATTTATTCACGGCAATGATCATGTATATATAGGCATCACGTTGATACTTGTGATCTGCGTTGGGTTTTCCGCAAAGAGGAGCGGGTGATGCAACACAATATAGATAAGTATTTCCCTCAGTGAGAAGGTTATCAAACCAATAAGAGTAGCACGCAACCCCCATCTTCAGCGACTGCACACAAAGAAGCAAACACTTGCACCCAACATGGGAAAGAGGGTTGTCAATCCCCTTCGACTCGTTATTTGCAAGCAAATGAAGTGTGTAGATGATAGTTGATAATTGTAAATTGCAAAATAAAATAAAATATAAATAATGGCAGCATGGTAATGAAGGATTTTGTAAATATATAAGTGGATAGACCCGAGGGCCATAGTTTTCCCTAGTGGCATCTCTCATGTAGTAGGCATACAGTGGGTAAACAAATTACTGTTGGGCAATTGATAGAAAAGCGCATAGTTATGCGATATTTATTCACGACAATGATCATGTATATATATAGGCATCACGTCCATAAGCAAATAGGCCGACTCCTGTCTGCACCTATTACTATCGCGTCATGTCGAGAGCGCTTCTATGCTTGCCTCTCTAAGTATTAAGTTCATGACAAACAGAGTAATGCTTGGAGAACTATGACATGATGTAGACAAAGAGAATTCAATCAATATGAATTAACCCCATCGTTTTATCCTTAGTGGCAACAATGCAAAGAGGTGTCTTGTTCCTGAGATATAGAGCACCGCCAGATTGAACCCACTACAACGCACCCCTCTCACTGAAGAAATATCAATCTAGTTGACCAAACTTGTCGGGGATATACCCCGCGGTATGACCCGGAATGATTATGACCCGGTTACAGTTCTAACCCGGCAGACAATTGTAACCCGGCAGACAGCTAACCCGGCTGCTACAGTGCCAGGATGCTAACCCGGCTGCTACAGTGCCAGGATGCTAACCCGGCTGCTACAGTGCCAGGATGTTAACCCGGCAAACAGTGTTTACCCCCGTGAACAGTGTTCCTGGCAGACAGTTAAGTCCCGGAGACGAGTCTTGAAGATAAGCCCGGTTGTAAGCCGCCCGGCGCTAAGCCGCCCGGTGTAAGCCGCCCGGGAGAGTTAAGAAGCCCGGGACTCAGAAGCCCATGAAGAGAAGCCCACGATGGGAAGTCATAGTAAGTTAAGTCTCAATCCGACTTAGACTCTACATGTAAACCGCCCCTTCAGCCTTTATAAGGAGGGGCGGGTCACCCCAAGAGGGTGAGGTTAGACGTCTCGATACAGGTCAGACAGACAGGTCATCCGAGATAGTCAGATTAGAGGGTCTCGAGATTAGAGGTAGCGATTCCGCACCCTTGTAACCGAGATCGTCATCATCATCAATATAGACACAAAGCAGGACGTAGGCTTTTACCTCGATCGGAGGGGCCGAACCTGGGTAAAATCCCCGCGTCTCTCGTCCCGCTCAACCCCTCTCAAGCTACCAGTTAGATGCGTTGGCCCCACGACTAAGTCCTTGCACTAGGACATCTGCCGTGACAAATCCACGACAGTTGGCGCCCACCGTGGGGCTGCGCACGGTGGTGTTGAGTTCTTGGAGGGATCTCTCCCAGGGACCGAGGAGTTCGCAAATTTTTTCGGTTGAATAAGATCGGTTTGAAAGGATCTGGATCAGCTTCGAGTTCGTGAGTTTAGATTTCCAATCTGTGAAATTTGAGGTTAAGGAAAATTAGGGTTGCGCGAGAGTGTAACCCGGACAAGTCAATGTCTGCTAACAGCGGCCGTCCTACAAGTTGAGGAAAAAGATCTACTTTTGCGGAAGTCGCTAAGATTGAACAGAGCGATCCATCAACCCAAAACTAGATCGATTTTTGGAGTTGACTGTCTGAAATTAGAGTTGACTGTCTGCACTGCTGCGTCCAAACGATTTGTCGAAACCAGACTGAACCCGCCTTTCGAGAAGAAAATTAAGCGCTATACCGCAGCGGTTGAAAGATCAGCAAGGATTCAAGCAACGAACGCTGCAAGACCAGCTGAAAGGGCCTCAAGCCGCCATGGACTCTGTCTCCGTCTCTGCGGTCCGGCGTCTCAGAGCCATCCCGGTCTCGTGCAGTCTGTTGTGAGCCGTCGCCTGGCGTCTTCAAGTCGCCCCAGCCCCCGCTGCTATGAGCCGCCCGGCCATCGACTGTTTTCTGCCTCAAAACCGCCTGACCACCGCTGCGATGCAGCCTCGCCTTGAAACTTCAGTCCCGCCCCGGGCGGCCCTGTGCTGCTTTTGCCGTGATGGCCTCGGTCAGGCTACGGCCGTTAAACCTTGCGCGTCAAGTCGCCGGCGCCCCCATCACCAACATGCTGCCTTTGCCGTGGGTGGCCTTGAGCCGTCGCCGCTGGGCCGACCCGGCCCTGCGCCTCTTCAGCAATGCCCGTGCTGGGCAGGCATCGCCGTGAGCCACCCGCCTCGCTCCAAAGCCGGCCCTGTCAGCCGCCGTTGCGCTCACTCTCCGCTGTCCAAGCCGCCTCCGATGGCCGCACCTCAGCCGGCTCTGCCCTGCTAAGACTCCGTCAAGCCACCCCGCTGCCACTCGTCCGCGCATCCGAGCCTCCGAAGCTGCCTGCACCACCGCGCCCTGCTCTCTGCCGTGAGCCGCCGAGAGCCGCCGTGCGCCGGCCCCGATCCGCATCCGCCGCCGTCAGCTGCCGCTTCGCCTTGCCCGGAGCAGGCCATCCACCGCCGCGTCGCCGCCCCTTGCCGCGGCGTCTTACCTCGGCCTCCGCCGCCGCGCGCCTCGCCCGCCGCTGCCGTGCGCTTTCCGCAAGCCGCCGTTTCGCCTCAATTCACTGTGCTCGAGTCGCCATAGTCGCACCATCCATGAAGAAACCGCCGGTCGCGGCCTCGCGTCCGAGCCGCCTCCATCTCGCGTCGCTCTGCAGCAGCCTCTCCTCCTGCGCCTAACCGACTAGCGGCTTAGCACCGGCCGGCTCGACTGTTTTCTTGCCTCGCCTTGCCGCGCTCGCCGGGTCAACGGCCGCGTCTGCGCCACCGCACCTGCCAAGTCGCCTGGGCGCGCGCGCACTTACACCTCTCCCATCGCGAGCCGCCCTACCGCGGCCCTCCGGCGCCTCAAATTCCTGCATTTCTGTCCGCCTCACCTCCGTCGCGACTTGGCCTCGAGTTGCCCTCGCCCGTGCCTGGCTCGCCACAGCAGCCTCGCCTCTCCGTTTCGACCACGCCTTGCCTCCGAAGTCGCCGCCGCCGGTGCTTGCCCATCGCCGCAGCGCCTCGCCCGGCCGCCTGGCCGCCATGGCCCGCCAGCTCCACCTCGTCTGGCTCTCCCGCGCCTCCACTCCGCCTCGCCCCCGCATCGTGGCCGGCTTGGTCGTCGCCCTGCCCTGACCTGCCCCCGCGCCAGGCCGCGCAGGCCTCCCCTGCAGCCGGCTGCCGCGCCGGCCTCCCGCACCAGTCAGTGTCGCGCCCCGCCTCGCCTAAGCCGGCCGTCCACCGGCCGCTATCTCCGCCTGCCACCGGCCGTCCACCGGCCGCTGTCGCGCCCCTCACCGGCCTCGCCTCTGAGCGTCACCCGCCTCTGCGTATGTCCACGCGAGCCGTTTTGCCTTGCTCGTACTACAGCCGTGGTTCAGAGAAGATAAGGCTAGCCTCAAAAAAAAAGAGTAGTCCTTCACCGCCTCAAGTCGCCGCACCAGACTTCTTTGACGCGATGCCTTCACCGCCGTGCTAGCCCCGGCCCGGCGCCGTCTCCGAACCACCATGGCCGAGTCGCCGCCTCCGCCGTCGCGGTTGACTACAACTCCACCGCAGTGGCGGTTGACTACAACTCCACCGCAGTGATCATCAATCCTGCGGCTGATAATTTCCGACAAAACATATCAGGTGAAGTCAATCCAGTCAATTTTTATTGATGCATTTTTATCCGTTCGAGAACAATTACTCTCGTCTGCATGTCTTTGATGCAGGACTGCCAAAGTGACAGTGTACCGCGGACACAAAGCTCACGTCAGCGCCCGCCTGTACGAGCTATCCAACAGACGCGCGGAAGCCGCCCATAGTCTGATTCAACGTCAACATGTCGTTGCCGACTCGTGCTTCTGTGCCGTCTTACAAACACCGTCGCCGACGTGCCCGCGACCGACTCAACCGTCCGCACCGGCTTACAGCGCCCGCGGCCGACTCAACCGTCCACGCCGTCTTAGCAACGCCACGGTGACTCGCCGTCCATGCTGGTTTCCAACGCCACGGGCGACTCACCGTTTGCGTCGGCCTACAACACCGCGGCCGTCTCTCGCGACCGCATCGGCTTACAACGCCGCGGCCGTCTCTCGCGACCGCACCGGCTTACAACGCCACGGCCATCTCTCGCAACCGCGCCGTCTTCAAACGCGCGGCTAACTCCTACATCCACATCAACATACTGGTGCTGTGCTTGCCTGTTCAAGCCGCCCACAGTGATCTACATCAACATATCGGTGGAGTGCTCGCCTGTACGAGCCGCCCAACGGACGAGCGCAAGACGCCGCCCACAGTCAGATCTACATCAGCATATCGGTGCAGTGCTCGCCTGTACGAGCCGCTCAACGGACGAGTGCAAGACGCCGCCCACAGTCTGATTTGCATCAGCATATCGGTGCAGTGTTCGTTTATACGAGCCGCCCAAATGGACAGGTGCAGTGTCATCCCCTATGCTTCAGCCATAGGCTCTATCATGTATGCAATGCTGTGCACAAGACCCGATGTCAGCCTTGCCATAAGTATGGTCGGAAGGTTTCAAAGTGATCCAGGAATGGAACACTGGACGGCGGTCAAGAATATCCTGAAATACATGAAAAGGACTAAGGACATGTTTCTCGTTTATGGAGGTGATCAAGAGCTCGTCGTAAAGGGTTACGTCGATGCAAGCTTTGACACTGATCCGGATGACTCTAAGTCGCAAACCGGATACGTATTTATTCTTAATGGGGGTGCGGTTAGCTGGTGCAGTTCCAAGCAAAGCGTGGTAGCAGATTCTACATGCGAAGCGGAGTACATCGCTGCCTCGGAGGCGGCGAAGGAAGGTGTCTGGATGAAGGAGTTCATGACAGATCTTGGAGTAGTGCCTAGTGCACTTAACCCAATGACTCTGTTTTGTGATAACACTGGTGCCATTGCTCTAGCCAAGGAACCAAGATTTCACAAGAGGACCAGACACATAAAACGACGTTTCAATTCCATCCGCGATTACATCAAGGAGGACGACATAAATATTTGCAAAATACACACGGATCTAAATGTTGCAGATCCGATGACTAAACCTCTTCCAAGGGCTAAACATGAACAACACCAGAACTGCATGGGTGTTCGATTCATTACAATGTAAATCACATAGTGATGTGAACTAGATTATTGACTCTAGTGCAAGTGGGAGACTGTTGGAAATATGCCCTAGAGGCAATAATAAATTGGTTATTATTATATTTCCTTGTTCATGATAATCGTTTATTATCCATGCTATAATTGTATTGATTGGAAACTCAAATACATGTGTGGGTACATAGACAACACTGTGTCCCTAGTAAGCCTCTAGTTGACTAGCTCGTTGATCAAAGATGGTTAAGGTTTCCTAGCCATTGACATGAGATGTCATTTGATAACGGGATCACATCATTAGGAGAATGATGTGATGGACAAGACCCAAACTGTAAACGTAGCATTTGATCGTGTCAGTTTATTGCTATTGTTTTCTGCATGTCAAGTATCTGTTCCTTTGACCATGAGATCATGCAACTCACTAACACCGGAGGAATACCTTGTGTGTATCAAACGTCGCAACGTAACTGGGTGACTATAAAGGTGCTCTACAGGTATCTCCGAGGGTGTCTGTTGGGTTGGCATGGATCAAGACTGGGATTTGTTACTCCGTATGACGGAGAGGTATCTCAGGGCCCACTCGGTAATACAACATCACAATGAGCCTTGCAAGCAATGTGACTAAAGTGTTAGCCACGAGATCTTGTATTACGGAACGAGTAAAGAGACTTGCCGGTAACGAGATTGAACTAGGTATAGTGATACCGACGATCGAATCTCGGGCAAGTAACATACCGAAGAACAAAGGGAACAGCATACGGGATTAACTGAATCCTTGACATAGAGGTTCGACCGATAAAGATCTTCGTAGAATATGTAGGAGCCAATATGGGCATCCAGGTCCCGCTATTGGTTATTGGCCGTAGAGGTGTCTCGGTCATGTCTACATAGTTCTCGAACCCGCAGGGTCTACACACTTAACGTTTGGTGACGATTAGTATAATTGAGTTATTATGTTGGTGACCGAAAGTTGTTCGGAAGTCTCGGATAAGATCCCGGACATGACGAGGATCTCCGGAAGAGTCCGGAGGTAAAGATTGATATATGTGATAATAGTGTTTCGATCTCCGGAAGAGTTCCAGAGTTCACCGGAAGGGGTTCCGGATGTTTGCCGAAGTGTTCGGGTACAGCAACACTTTATATGGGCCAAAGGGATAAAGCCCACGAGGTATTGGAAAGTGCAAAAGTAGTTTTGCTGCCGCGTAAGCGGT
This sequence comes from Elymus sibiricus, assembly GCA_039707655.1. Classification (NCBI taxonomy): domain Eukaryota; kingdom Viridiplantae; phylum Streptophyta; class Magnoliopsida; order Poales; family Poaceae; genus Elymus; species Elymus sibiricus. The sequence goes on from CM077671.1 coordinate 444,695,471, forward strand.
ACTACCGCTTGGTGAAGCGGTACTACCGCCCGAGCGGTACTACCGCTTGTGTGAAGCGGTACTACCGCCCAAGCGGTACTACCGCTAGTGTGAAGCGGTACTACCGCTTGTGCGCGGCTGTGCACGGTTCGGCAGGGATCCGAGTTGGACTCTTTCCCTGCGGGCTAAACCGACCTTGTGCGGGCAAAACCGACCTGGAGGAGGCTTTTACTCCAAGTTTAGACCCCAAGGCTCAACATATAAATAGAGGGGCAGGGCTAGCACACGGGACACATCAAGATTTCCCCAAGCCGTGTGCGGCAACCCTAACCCTCTAGTTCCTCCGTCATAATCTCCGTAGTGCTTGGCGAAGCCCTGCAGAGATTGTTCCTCACCACCATCACCACGCCGTCGTGCTGCTGGAACTCAACCACTACTTCACCATCGCTCACTGGATCGAGGAGGTGAAGGCGTCATCAAGCCGTACGTGTGTTGAACGCGGAGGTGCCGTCCGTTCGGCACTAGATCGGAAGGATCGTGATTGGATCGCGGGACGCTCGGCGATTTGGATCGCGAAGACGTTCGACTACATCAACCGCGTTTATTAACGCTTCCGCTTAGCGATCTACAAGGGTATGTAGATTCACTCTCCCTCTCGTAGATGCTCATCACCATGGATAGATCTTATGTGTGCGTAGGAAAAATTTTGTTTCCCATGCAACGTTCCCCAACAGTGGCATCATGAGCTAGGTCTATGCGTAGATGAGATCTCGAGTAGAACACAAACGAGTTGTGGACGTGGGTGTATACATATTGCTTGCCGTTACTAGTTGATACTTGATTCAGCGGCATTGTGAGATGAAGCGGCCCGGACCGACATTACGCATACGCTTACGCGAGACTGGTTTTACCGCTGCGTGCACTTGTTGCATAAAGGTGACTGGCGGGTGTCTGTCTCTCTCACTTTAGTTGAATCGGTTCAATGAAGAGGGTTCTTTTAGAAGATCAAAAAGCAATCACTACACCACGTTGTGGTTTTGCGTAGGTAAGAACGGTTCTTGCAAACCCGTAGCAGCCACGTAAAATTTGCAACAACAATTAGAGGACGTCTAACTTGTTTTTGCAGGGTATGTTGTGATGTGATATGGCCAATTACATGATGAGATATATGTGATGTATGAGATGATCATGTTTTGTATAGAATATCACGACTTGCATGTCGATGAGTACGGCAACTGGCAGGAGCCATAGAGTTGTCTTTAATTATTGTATGACCTGCGTGTCAATCATTAAGCGCTATGTAATGCTTTACTTTATCGCTAAACGTTAGCTATAGTCGTGGAAGCAACAGTCGGCGCGACAACCTTATGGCGACACGTTGATGGAGATCAAGATGATGGAGATCATGGTGTCATGCCGGTGACGATGGAGATCATGCCGGTGCTTTGGAGATGGAGATCAAAAGCACAAGTTCATGGCCATATCATGTCACTTATGATTTGCATGTGATGTTAATCCTTTTATGCATCTTATTTTGCTTAGGACGACGGTAGCATTATAAGGTGATCCCTCACTTAAATTTCAAGATAAATTGTGTTCTCCCCAAGTGTGCACCGTTGCGAAAGTTCGTCGTTTCGAGACACGCCGTGATGATCGGGTGTGATAGACTCTACGTTCGCATACAACGGGTGTAAGCCATGTTACACGTGCGGAACACTCGGGTTAAACTTGACGAGCCTAGCATGTACAGACATGGCCTCGGAACACAAGAGACCGAAAGGTCGAACATGAGTCATATAGTAGATATGATCAACATGAAGATGTTCACCATTGAAACCACCTCAACTCACGTGATGATCGGACTTGAGTTGGTGGATTTGGATCATGTTACACTCGAATGACCGGAGGGATGTCAATTTGAGTGGGAGTTTTTAAGTAATATGATTAACTAAACTCATTATCTAGAACAATAGTCTAAGTTGTCTTTGCTATATTTATGTTGTAGATCATGGCTCGCGCAGTAGCACCCCTGTATTTTAATGCGTTCCTAGAGAAAGCTAAGTTGAAAGATGATGGAAGTAACTTTGTGGACTGGGCCCGTAATCTAAGGATTATCCTTACGGCTTCCCAGAAGGCTTATGTCCTTGATGCACCGCTTGGTGATCCACCTGCTCCAGTTGAGTCTCTAGACGTTGTGAACGCCTGGCAGGCTCGTTCTGATGATTACTCAATAGTTCAATGTGCAATGTTGTATGGCTTAGAACCGGGACTTCAAAGACGTTTTGAACATCATGGAGCATATGAGATGTTCCAGGAGTTGAAGTTTATCTTTCAGAAGAATGCCCGGATCGAGAGATATGAGATCTCCGATAAGTTCTATGCTTGCAAGATGGAGGAGAACGGGTCTATCAGTGATCACGTACTCAGAATGTCTGGGTACTCCACCCGTCTGGCTGAATTGGGGATGCCCCTTCCGCCAGAGGCTATCACTGACAGAGTTCTTCAATCATTGCCACCTAGCTACAAGAGCTTCGTGTTGAACTATAACATGCACGGGATGAACAAGTCAGTCGCCGAGCTGTTTGCGATGCTGAAAGCCGCTGAGTCTGAAATTCAGAAGGAGCATCAAGTGTTGATGGTCAATAAAACCACTAGTTTCAAGAAATATGGCAAGGGTAAGAAGGGTAACTCCAAGCAGAGTGGCAAAGCAGTTGCTCCTCTCGTGAAGAAACCCAAGGCTGGACCCAAACCAGAAACTGTGTGTTTTCATTGCAAGGGAACTGGACACTGGAAGCGGAATTGCCCCAAGTATTTGGCTGACAAGAAGGCGGCCAACAACAAACAAGGTATATATGATATACATGTTATTGATGTGTACCTTACCAACTCTCGTTGTAGTGCTTGGGTATTTGATACCGGTGCGGTTGCTCATATTTGCAACTCAAAACAGGAACTGCGGAATAGACGGAGGCTGGCAAAGGACGAAGTGACGATGCGCGTGGGAAATGGTTCCAAGGTTGATGTGATCGCCGTCGGCACGCTCGCTCTTCGATTACCGTCGGGATTAGTGATGAACCTAAATAAGTGTTATTTGGTGCCTGCGTTAAGCATGAACATTATATCTGGATCTTGTTTATTGCGAGACGGTTACTCATTTAAATCAGAGAATAATGGTTGTTCTATTTATATGAGTAATATCTTTTATGGTCATGCACCCAATGTGAGGGGTTTATTCTTGTTGAATCTCGATAGTAATGATACACATGTTCATAACATTGATGCCAAAAGATGTAGAATTGATAATGATAATACCACTTTCTTGTGGCACTGCCGTTTAGGTCATATTGGCGTAAAACGCATGAGGAAGCTCCATGCTGATGGACTTTTGGAGTCACTTGATTTTGAATCACTTGACACATGTGAGCCATGCCTCATGGGCAAGATGACTAAAACTCCGTTCTCTGGAACAATGGAACGGGCAAGTGACTTATTGGAAATCATACATACTGATGTGTGCGGTCCGATGAGCATTGAGGCGCGCGGTGGTTATCGTTACTTTCTCACCTTCACTGATGACTTAAGTAGATATGGGTATATTTACTTAATGAAACACAAGTCTGAAACATTTGAAAAGTTCAAACAATTTCAGAGTGAAGTTGAGAATCATCGTAACAAGAAGATTAAATTCCTACGATCTGATCGAGGAGGAGAATATCTGAGTTATGAGTTTGGCAGTCACTTAAGACAGTGTGGAATTGTTTCACAATTAACACCGCCTGGAACACCACAGCGTAATGGTGTGTCCGAACGTCGTAATCGAACCTTATTGGATATGGTGCGATCTATGATGTCTCTTGCCGATTTGCCACTATCGTTTTGGGGTTATGCATTAGAGACAGCTGCATTCACTTTAAATAGGGCACCATCGAAATCCGTTGAGACGACGCCATATGAACTTTGGTTTGGCAAGAAGCCAAAGCTGTCGTTTCTTAAAGTTTGGGGATGTGATGCTTATGTCAAAAAGCTTCAGCCTGAAAAGCTGGAACCCAAAGCGGAGAAATGCGTCTTCATAGGATACCCAAAAGAGACAATTGGGTATACCTTCTACCTCAGATCCGAGGGCAAAGTGTTTGTCGCTAAAAACGGAACATTTCTTGAGAAAGAGTTTCTCTCGAAAGAATTGAGTGGGAGGAAGATAGAACTTGATGAGGTTGTTGAACCTTTACTTCAACCTGAGAGTAGCGCAGCGCAGAAAGTTGTTTCTGTGGAGCCTACATTAGCTGAAGAGGAAGTTAATGATGATGATCATGAAGCTTTGGATCAAGTTGCTATCGAACCTCGTAGGTCGACAAGGACGCGTACTGCTCCTGAGTGGTACGGCAACCCTGTCTTAGAGGTCATGTTGTTAAACAACGATGAACCTACGAGCTATGGAGAAGCGATGATGGGCCCGGATTCCGAGAAGTGGTTAGAGGCCATGAAATCCGAGATGGGATCCATGTATGAAAACAAAGTATGGACTTTGGAAGTATTACCTGAAGGGCGTAAGGCCATTCAGAACAAATGGATCTTTAAGAGGAAGACGGACGCGGACGGTAATGTCACCGTCTATAAAGCTCGACTTGTGGCAAAGGGTTTTTCACAAGTTCAAGGAGTTGACTACGATGAGACCTTCTCACCCGTAGCGATGCTTAAGTCCGTCAGAATCATGTTAGCAATAGCTGCCTTTTTCGATTATGAAATTTGGCAGATGGATGTCAAAACAGCGTTCCTTAACGGTTACCTTAAGGAAGAGTTGTATATGATGCAGCCAGAAGGTTTTGTCGATCCAGAGAATGCTGACAAAGTTTGCAAACTCCAGCGATCCATTTATGGACTGGTGCAAGCATCTCGGAGTTGGAATCTTCGCTTTGATGAAGTGATCAAAGCGTTCGAGTTTATGCAAGTTTACGGAGAAGCTTGTATTTACAAGAAAGTGAGTGGGAGCTCTATAGCGTTTCTAATATTATATGTGGATGACATATTGCTGATTGGAAACAATATAGAAATGCTGGAAAGCGTAAAGGAATATTTGAACAAGAGTTTTTCAATGAAGGACCTAGGAGAAGCTGCTTTCATATTAGGCATCAAGATCTATAGAGATAGATCGAGACGCTTAATAGGACTTTCACAAAGCACATACCTTGATAAGATTTTGAAGAAGTTCAAAATGGATCAGTCCAAGAAGGGGTTCTTGCCTGTTTTGCAAGGTGTGAAGTTGAGTAAGACTCAATGCCCAGTGACTGCAGAAGATAGAGAAAAGATGAGTGTCATCCCCTATGCTTCAGCCATAGGCTCTATCATGTATGCAATGCTGTGCACAAGACCCGATGTCAGCCTTGCCATAAGTATGGTCGGAAGGTTTCAAAGTGATCCAGGAATGGAACACTGGACGGCGGTCAAGAATATCCTGAAATACATGAAAAGGACTAAGGACATGTTTCTCGTTTATGGAGGTGATCAAGAGCTCGTCGTAAAGGGTTACGTCGATGCAAGCTTTGACACTGATCCGGATGACTCTAAGTCGCAAACCGGATACGTATTTATTCTTAATGGGGGTGCGGTTAGCTGGTGCAGTTCCAAGCAAAGCGTGGTAGCAGATTCTACATGCGAAGCGGAGTACATCGCTGCCTCGGAGGCGGCGAAGGAAGGTGTCTGGATGAAGGAGTTCATGACAGATCTTGGAGTAGTGCCTAGTGCACTTAACCCAATGACTCTGTTTTGTGATAACACTGGTGCCATTGCTCTAGCCAAGGAACCAAGATTTCACAAGAGGACCAGACACATAAAACGACGTTTCAATTCCATCCGCGATTACATCAAGGAGGACGACATAAATATTTGCAAAATACACACGGATCTAAATGTTGCAGATCCGATGACTAAACCTCTTCCAAGGGCTAAACATGAACAACACCAGAACTGCATGGGTGTTCGATTCATTACAATGTAAATCACATAGTGATGTGAACTAGATTATTGACTCTAGTGCAAGTGGGAGACTGTTGGAAATATGCCCTAGAGGCAATAATAAATTGGTTATTATTATATTTCCTTGTTCATGATAATCGTTTATTATCCATGCTATAATTGTATTGATTGGAAACTCAAATACATGTGTGGGTACATAGACAACACTGTGTCCCTAGTAAGCCTCTAGTTGACTAGCTCGTTGATCAAAGATGGTTAAGGTTTCCTAGCCATTGACATGAGATGTCATTTGATAACGGGATCACATCATTAGGAGAATGATGTGATGGACAAGACCCAAACTGTAAACGTAGCATTTGATCGTGTCAGTTTATTGCTATTGTTTTCTGCATGTCAAGTATCTGTTCCTTTGACCATGAGATCATGCAACTCACTAACACCGGAGGAATACCTTGTGTGTATCAAACGTCGCAACGTAACTGGGTGACTATAAAGGTGCTCTACAGGTATCTCCGAGGGTGTCTGTTGGGTTGGCATGGATCAAGACTGGGATTTGTTACTCCGTATGACGGAGAGGTATCTCAGGGCCCACTCGGTAATACAACATCACAATGAGCCTTGCAAGCAATGTGACTAAAGTGTTAGCCACGAGATCTTGTATTACGGAACGAGTAAAGAGACTTGCCGGTAACGAGATTGAACTAGGTATAGTGATACCGACGATCGAATCTCGGGCAAGTAACATACCGAAGAACAAAGGGAACAGCATACGGGATTAACTGAATCCTTGACATAGAGGTTCGACCGATAAAGATCTTCGTAGAATATGTAGGAGCCAATATGGGCATCCAGGTCCCGCTATTGGTTATTGGCCGTAGAGGTGTCTCGGTCATGTCTACATAGTTCTCGAACCCGCAGGGTCTACACACTTAACGTTTGGTGACGATTAGTATAATTGAGTTATTATGTTGGTGACCGAAAGTTGTTCGGAAGTCTCGGATAAGATCCCGGACATGACGAGGATCTCCGGAAGAGTCCGGAGGTAAAGATTGATATATGTGATAATAGTGTTTCGATCTCCGGAAGAGTTCCAGAGTTCACCGGAACGGGTTCCGGATGTTTGCCGAAGTGTTCGGGTACAGCAACACTTTATATGGGCCAAAGGGATAAAGCCCACGAGGTATTGGAAAGTGCAAAAGTAGTTTTGCTGCCGCGTAAGCGGTACTACCGCTTGGTGAAGCGGTACTACCGCCCGAGCGGTACTACCGCTTGTGTGAAGCGGTACTACCGCCCAAGCGGTACTACCGCTAGTGTGAAGCGGTACTACCGCTTGTGCGCGGCTGTGCACGGTTCGGCAGGGATCCGAGTTGGACTCTTTCCCTGCGGGCAAAACCGACCTTGTGCGGGCAAAACCGACCTGGAGGAGGCTTTTACTCCAAGTTTAGACCCCAAGGCTCAACATATAAATAGAGGGGCAGGGCTAGCACACGAGACACATCAAGATTTCCCCAAGCCGTGTGCGGCAACCCTAACCCTCTAGTTCCTCCGTCATAATCTCCGTAGTGCTTGGCGAAGCCCTGCAGAGATTGTTCCTCACCACCATCACCACGCCGTCGTGCTGCTGGAACTCAACCACTACTTCACCATCGCTCACTGGATCGAGGAGGTGAAGGCGTCATCAAGCCGTACGTGTGTTGAACGCGGAGGTGCCGTCCGTTCGGCACTAGATCGGAAGGATCGTGATTGGATCGCGGGACGCTCGGCGATTTGGATCGCGAAGACGTTCGACTACATCAACCGCGTTTATTAACGCTTCCGCTTAGCGATCTACAAGGGTATGTAGATTCACTCTCCCTCTCGTAGATGCTCATCACCATGGATAGATCTTATGTGTGCGTAGGAAAAATTTTGTTTCCCATGCAACGTTCCCCAACAGAACCATCATATGAAATTTTGAGAATAAAAGGCAAAGCAAGAAACATCATACATTGCATCATACATTGCATTGCATCATACATTACATCATGCATTGCATCATATTTACATATCATGCCGGTTTGCCAAACCGGGTCAGAGCAAGATTGTGAAAGAAGAAGCAAGGCTATACGAGATTTTAACATCTCCGGGTTGTGCTTTTTCAAGCCGCCCTTACAACAATGCAGAATATACTCTGTTTTGTTTATTTTTACAGGTCTTGTCTCCTAAGATAAGCCGCCAGAACAAATAGATCTCTAATAGCCAACATGGCTGGATCTTCATCATGGATTTCTCAAACATGTATTCGCCGGGTTGCACCGCAACCACGGGCAGGGATTTTCATTGTCAAGAGTAAAGGCATTATTCCAGAATATTCGACAAAATACCGGGTTACAACCACGGTCAAGGATTCATTCAAATTGTGGTGAGTCATATTATTCCCACATTATCCCGAGTCGCCGCAGGTAGATGACCCGGCCCTTGGGGGCTACATTATTCAAATCCAGTTTATATCAAGTATACAAAGTCCCGAGTCGCCGCAGGCAGACAACCCGGCACTTGGGGGCTAATGCAAGCTGGTTTTCAAATCGTTACATTGTCAACAAGACCCTGTTATCTCAAGGAGATGAGCCGGCCTTTCTATATTTTTCTAGGTCCCAGCCCAGTACTTCTTACTGACCCGGCACTTGGGGGCTACACTACTCAGATCAGAATTGTTAAAGTCCCAAGTCGCCGCAGACGTGCGACCTGGCACTTGGGGGCTACAGTATTCAGTTGTTCAAACAAATTATAAGGTACAAATCGAAGACCCGGCGCATCACATTGATGAGTCGGCCCTTGGGGGCTACACCAGCTGAAGCTTTATAAGGTATAAGACAGTTACAAGTCCCAGGCTGCTGCAGGCAAGACAACCTGGTACTTGGGGGCTGCACAGTCAAAGATATGATTGCAAAGCTCCAAGTCATCATGGATAACTTGGAGCTTGGGGGCTACAGGTAATATGGATATATCAAAAAGTTGAAAAGAGTTATCAAAGTCAGCTGGAGTCTGGTTATCTGACCCGGCGTCACCAACATTACATGACCCGGCGATTCAAAGATTATAACCCGGCGGTGATAACCCGCCGAGAGTATTGGAGGCCGACTCAATGGCATATGGGTATTCTATTCCCAGAATTTTACTTCGAAGGACACTGATAAGCAAGACAATAGAGAAGACGGAGCTTAGCATGAATAAATTCAAGCTAACCTGGGGACTAATGTCGGGGATATACCCCGCGGTATGACCCGGAATGATTATGACCCGGTTACAGTTCTAACCCGGCAGACAATTGTAACCCGGCAGACAGCTAACCCGGCTGCTACAGTGCGAGGATGCTAACCCGGCTGCTACAGTGCCAGGATGCTAACCCGTCTGCTACAGTGCCAGGATGTTAACCCGGCAAACAGTGTTTACCCCCGTGAACAGTGTTTCCTGGCAGACAGTTAAGTCCCGGAGACGAGTCTTGAAGATAAGCCCGGTTGTAAGCCGCCCGGTGTAAGCCGCCCGGGAGAGTTAAGAAGCCCGGGACTCAGAAGCCCATGAAGAGAAGCCCACGATGGGAAGTCATAGTAAGTTAAGTCTCAATCCGACTTAGACTCTACATGTAAACCGCCCCTTCAGCCTTTATAAGGAGGGGCGGGTCACCCCAAGAGGGTGAGGTTAGACGTCTCGATACAGGTCAGACAGACAGGTCATCCGAGATAGTCAGATTAGAGGGTCTCGAGATTAGAGGTAGCGATTCCGCACCCTTGTAACCGAGATCGTCATCATCATCAATATAGACACAAAGCAGGACGTAGGCTTTTACCTCGATCGGAGGGGCCGAACCTGGGTAAAAATCCCCGCGTCTCTCGTCCCGCTCAACCCCTCTCAAGCTACCAGTTAGATGCGTTGGCCCCACGACTAAGTCCTTGCACTAGGACATCTGCCGTGACAAATCCACGACAAAACTGTTTCAATAGATCGGAGAGATTTATGAAGCTATAATAATCATGCAAATAAGAATCATAATAGAATTCAGAGAAGACTCAAATCTTTTTCATGAATAATCTGAACATAAACCCACAATTCATTGGATCCCAACAAACGCACCACACAAAGTGATTACATTGAATAGATCACCGCAAAGATGTGGTGAACTTTGTATTGAAGATCAAGAGAGAGATAGCCATCTAGGTACTGACTACGGACCCATAGGTCTGTAGGGAACTTCTCACACATCACCATGGGAGTAGAAGGTTGATGTAGAGACTCTCTGTGATCGAACCCCCTCCGGTAGGGCACCGGAACAGGGCTCTAGATGGGCACATGGCGGAACGGAGACTTGTGGCAGGGAAAAAAGTGTTTCTGGTTGCTCCCTAGGGTTTTTGGGAGATATTAGAATTTATAGGCCAGAGAGGGGCGTCGGGAAGCGCCTGGGGGAGTCACCACACAACAGGGCGCGGCCACCCCTTGGGCGTGCCCTGATGTGTGGTGCCTCTCTCGTGTGGCCTCCGATCTCCTCCCAAAGCTTCCAGGTCTTCTTTTGGTTTAGAAAAAATCATAAAAAAGTTTCATGGCAATTGGACTTCGTTTGGTACTGTAAACCTGAAAATAAAAAAACATGCAGAAAACAACAACTGGCACTAGGCACTGGGTTAATAGGTTAGTTCTCAAAATAATATAAATTGGTAAATAAATGACCAAATAGTATCCTAGAGTGATAATATTGTAGCATGGAATAATAAAAGATTATAGATACGTTGGAGACGTATCACTATGTTTTGTATGATTGATGTGTTTAGCCTTCTAATATTTACTTGTTTCTTGTAGGTGCATATGTCAGTGGCAATGATTCACGCTTCGTCCCTTTGTATTTAGGGCAATGAGATATCCATGAACAAGCATCAAGTGAGAAAACTGAGAAAAAATGTTAGGTGGAAGAGACGGGTGATTGAAATTAAACTCTTTATTTACACTTTATCCAAGACATCAGTGAACTTTAGAATGGTAAGTACTGTTGCCTTCTTTTTCCGCCCACAACAAGTTACTCTATTAGACATGAATATCTGAAAGTTGTTTCTTTTTAGTGGTTTCCGAAGTAATTTACTCAAGATTACCTTGCAAACTACATGACCGGAGTAGAGGCAGTTAAAGTATATAATTCATGCTACCATGATAATGGTCTAGATGTCTTCCTGAAGGCGGTGAAGGATGGATGGGTGATCATCACAAGGGGTTGGACAAAAGTTATGCGCGCCTTTGGCATGGAGGAGGGCACATAATGGGTATTTCGCTTCTTCAACGCCATCGACGGCCAAAAGGATTTACATTTCTCTCTTCACCTTTACCGCCTCTAGTACTATATATTATGGTTCATCATATTTAATTTTCTGCCAAATTATGTAACTATCGAACATGTACTGAGGTTTTGATTTATGCATTGACTGTTGAACCATTGTAAATAGGGTATGTATCGATGGATGCGAAATATTTTAATTCCACATTTCATAATTCAAATTTTGAAATTTCCAATTCGAATAAAAAGTTAACGAAAATAAACTATTATATAATAAATTACAGTATACACGATTGGAAAGCACAAACCGTGTGCGATGGTATCATATATTGCACACGATAGTTTGTAGAATAACATGTGTGATTATCAGTGTTACAACACACGGTCACATATTATATGGGTGTGGGATTGTGTGTAATAACACACATGTTCCAAACCATATGCGTGTGCGATTGGCGGCAATACCACAAATGGTTAAACCTATGTGCGTATGTAATATAGGACAAAAAGATGACGATTCACATATGAACCACGTGTTTGATAGGAATAACTATCACACACCCTTTTTAAATTGACATGTTGGCGATAGTAGAGTCACCGCACACAGTTTGTAGTTTCCGACTGTGAGTGATAATGTAGCTATCTCAAATAGGTCGTTAGATTAAATGTTTGTGATATCCATATTTCGCACACGAGTATATCTGCGTCATCGTCTCGGATGTGTGGTGGATCACAAACGTAACGTCCAGGTGTAACGTGTGGATAGTCTAAGACTTCGCATACGATTACTTTAGGCGAATCGTCAACACACGCTCGCCCCACGCACACGATTTTTTGGTGTTGTGTGGGATAGTCCCACCTATCACGCACACAAGCAAGGCGACGGTTTAAATCTACGTCGTGGAAAGGAATTAAAAACCGTTTGTATAGTATGTTACTGTACCAGTGTATAAATGCAGTTGGATTAGGATCTTTAAATATATGGATGTGATGCCAATATGCAATTATGCCATGTATGATCAAAGTTATAAAATCTGTAATTTGTTCACCATGTCATGTTATCTTTTATGGAGAGATTTCACTAGTGAAATTATGGATCCTAGTCCATTAATACATATTTCTTTCAACATCGATCAACACACTTTAAATATCGCTTTAAATCTGAACTTTTACTTTTTTCGGTAGAATTATCCATTCCTACCACAAGTTGCATTAATTTATGTAACTAGACTTACAATCTCACTAGTTTCGTCGGGACCAAAATAAGTATTGTATTTTGTGTGCAAGTACCGATCATTTGCTACCGTTCAAGCACTCCAACTCGTTCGATAAATTTTTAGGTTAATCATTGAGGGAAACTGCTACTTGCTTATAAATCCCTCCACTTGCTGCCCTAGAAACTTCCTAGAATAGAAGCAATAATCAAATCCATTTTCTCGCGCCATGTCGGGATAAGTATTATTGCTACCCTCGCAAGGTTACTAGAGTCCTTGTTGCTTATCTTAGTTTCAGTTTTTGTTTGTTTTCGTCGTTAGTTTGTTTTTTGTAAGTCAAAGAAAATCCCAAATTAATAGTAATATGGCTACCAAAAAATTGGTGAGTTTGCAACTCCCAATGATGATTTTATGCATGCAACAATTACATAACCTAGTGTCACATCTAGACAGTACGAGATAAAGCCAAACCTAGTTACTATTGTTCAACAAAACCAATTCGAGGGCTTTGCTTCAGCATACGCGTCTGGTGCTTGGCTGTGGCCTGGAACCATGGTGGTTCTTGGCCTTGGGAAGATCTCCCCAATTCCATGCCGGCATCATGCTCAATAGGGCACGATGTCTTGTGTTGCGTCTGGTGGTCTTGCGTCTTCTTCGTCAATAATTTGGTTTGTTGGTAGTTGGTGTTTGTTCGGGGCGCGTGTGGTGTTGTTGGCGAGGAGTCTGGGTCCCTTCTCTTGGTCCATCTTGCTTGGTCTGCCAGCCTCCTACCTAGAGGGTCGTCAAGGTGGAGGGTTCCTGGGCTCTGGGCGAAGGCTTTGGCCGATGGGGGTTGTACCTGCGGTGAAGGCGTATATGGGTGTTCTTTTCCTTCTTGGAGGCATCATCGAAGAGTTCACCTTGACCCTAGACCATGGTTTGCTGGATCTTGTGGTTTGGGGATATGTTGTGGTGCGGTAGAGAGGCATCGGGTGACAGTTGGTTCCTTGCTCTTTTCGAGTGGTGTGAGGCTCCTCCCAAGAGGCTCACGCGGTGGAGTGTCTTTGGGCTTTAGGTGTAAGCTTTGGACGACGGGGTCCCTATGGGCGATGAAGGCATTCGTGGGCATATTTCTCCTCCTTGAAGGCGTCGCCGAAGAGCCCACCCTGACAATACATCATTGTTGGATAGAGCTACGTTTCGGTGGCTGCTGTCATGGTCGGATTCTCTCTCACGCGGTTCGGTGAGGCAGTGAAATGTTGAGGCGCTTGGGGGTGGCGTCTAGCTTGCTTGTGTTCGTCGTTGGGTTTTTGCATGGCTGTTCTCTAATCAACCACGTCATTGTGTGGTTTTCCGGCCTAGTTTTCCTTAACCGGCCCAACGCTGTTCTTCTTAATGATATCATGGGAGCGCCCCACCCTCTGACGAGGCTTCATCGGAAAAGGAAAAAAACTACATCCATATGCATATCTTTGACAACGTAAGATTGATAGCATTGCCTCCGAAATCTAGAACCCTCAATGCACCTCATCCGGACGTGTCCGTTCTCCCAACAGATTTGGAGGGAGGCCACGGCATGGGAAGGCTGCTCCTCTCTTCTTCTTTCAAATGAGCTTCATTCAAATTCTGCCAAGGTTGCGCAAGCGATGTTCAACAGAGCACATGCAACACATAGGAAAGGTGTTAGGACTTTGATCATGCTCACCGCTTGGCAAATATGGAAGACTAAAAATGACATTGTGTTCAAGTTGCAAGTTCCTTGTGCCTCCAAAGTAATCTCAGAGATCAAGGTCACCTCGTTTGGGGACCTGGCAGCGAGATAGTCCGCATACGGCGCTCCTCCTTTTCATTTTTGTTTTTTGCCACCCCGTTTTGTATCATGGATCTTATGATCCCCCATTGTTTTCCTTCTGGTTTCTGCTAAATCAATGAAGCCAGAGTCTTCCGGATCTTTAAAATAAGAAAATATTGGCAGTACCGATCGTCGACACATGACAACATGATACTGTTCGGCCAACCTGATGCAGATGAAGGCGTGATGACCTTCCTCCGGCAATCAAGCTGCTTGTCTTTCTTGGTTTCCATTTGCTCGTTTTTGTTCCTAGTGTTGTAACTAAACGGTTTCTTCTGTGTGTGCATATATCCCTGTGTCGTTTGTTGTTTTTAATAATTTATAGCCAGAAAAAAGAGCAGCTCTAAGCCTTAAGGGCATCTCCAACGCCGGCCATCAAATAGCCTGCAACCGTCTGTGTTGTGGCATTCAACGCAGGACTGTATCAGTCCGTAGGGCGGTCCGGGCGTGCTTTCTCCCGCAAAGTGGAGACAAAGTGGGGGGGGGGGGAGGGGGATGGGGGTTGCGGGAGTCCGTACACGTAGGACTCCGACACCCCCGGCCCACCCAATCACCCCTCCTGGTCCCATTTCCGTCCACTTCGCCCTTTCTCCCCCTTACTTTGCATCCACACCCTTCACTTAAATCGCTGCCGTTGTACCTCTCCGGCCGCCACACATGGATTGCTGGACGTCTGCAACCCGAGCTGACACGCCTGCTCGCCTTTACGACGGCGCTGTACACCATGAAGCTCCGTGTACTCACGAACACCCCCACCCCCACCCTCCAGCATCCGGCAGGTGTTCCGTGAAATGCCATTTAGCTTAATTTCAGATGCCATGTCATTCTTTCAGAGTACTAAGGATGCCAGAGTACTCGACCATGAAGGATGAGCTATTGTGTGACGCGTGGTTGGCTGTATCCACGAATTTCATATGCAGGAGAGGGAGCACCTTCTGGCAGAAGTACATGAATCGTTTCACCCACAAAAGCACATTGGGTCCTACGACATGCACATCATCCAACAACCCAATGTAAGGTTGTTATCATATCACTGGTACGCTATGCAGACCAACGTTACAAGTTTTGTCACGTGGTTGGTCAGGTGGAGACAAAATGGCCATTGCATGCGATTTGCTTTTTCTTGGCTCAACAATGTCTCATACCATTCATTCACTCAATATTGGTCTACACATTATGTAACCCGCACGCGCTACATCACAGGACAGAGGGACGGTCATTTACGTACACACTGCTGGATGAAGATGAAGGGGCAATATGTGTGGGACGACATGATCCGTTGCTGAAAAATTTATTGGACATCCGGTTAATCTCGTCGAATTTGACACATTGTTGTACAACACTTATTTGCTATGGATGATTTGTGTTATTTTCGATCTGAACTTTGATGAAAATCCGTTGTGTTTGCATGAATATCATCCGGTTTATATAAAATCCGTTGTGTTTGCATGAATTTCGTCCGGTTAGTTTAAATAGTTGTTGAAAATATGCGGACAACGTTGAATGACGGCCTCCGACATTAGTGTCCACGAACAGATGTCGGAGAAAATTTGCGGCCCTAATTGATCTTCACTGTAAACATGTTTATTATACTGCGCGGCGCAAAATATACTGTTCTCTGTCTCATATCTTCTTGTTGTTGCATCAAGCCACAGAAGATGAGATGTGTTCACTGTTGAGTTCCTCCAATTATACGCGTTCCCGCGGAAAAACAACAGTAAGCTACAGTTCCTCCAATTATGTGCGCTCCCGCGGGAAACAACAGTAAGCTACAGCAACACACGCCCCCCTGCACCATGAGATTCATTCATTCACTCGTCCAGCCACCCGTATCCCAACAGCAGAGACTTGTGCAAGTTACTGGTGACATAGAGGGAATGTACTATGCGGCATCTACAGCAAAACGCCTGACGGTCCGTTACATGTCGACATGTAGTAACACTATTTCAGCACAGCACGCAGCGCAGCCATTATGCCCCTGTCTGCTATGGCTAGCCAGCTCCAACTGTTCCATGGGAGAATTCCTCCTCTCTCTATGAATTATTTTGTTCCGGGGGAAACAGAGGATCCACAGGACAAGTGCTAGTGCCAATTTAGGCCCACTCAATTGGGAGGCTGACAGTGTATCGGTCCACTCAATTAAGACATGATTAAAACCATACTTTGGGAATACATGTTGATTGAAGCAGAAAACGGAAGTTAGATAATGTGATACTCTGCAAGAATACCTGTCGCGGCACTTTTTTGGGGATCGGAGGGAGTATATTTTATCATTTGGGAACAGAAATGTTGACACATCTGCAAGGCTTCTGCCCTTTTATTTGGATACAAGGGTTACAAATTTACAATCCCTTATGCTAATCCTGTCTTAAATAGTTTGTAGAAACAACAGGTGCCACAGTTTTAACTGAGACATACTACCAAGATAATAACACACCCTGCAGGCAAACATTGCACAATGCAAAGGCCACAGCCACACTGAGCATAGGCATCCCAAAAGGCCCAATTATTAGCATGTAGTATGTATTTAACTGCGGCAGGGTTCTAAGATAGGAGTATACCATATGCCTGAGAGTTTGGGACGGTATCTACAGATTCAGTACTGTGAAGACCAATCTGCAGCGCTGCCAACCCGAGGAATTCCGGCGGTATCTTTCTTGGCTTGTTCATCGACCGCGTAAGTTGTGCCGCATACCTCGCCTTTGCTGTCGACCCTCGGCACCGGCTTCACCTCGTTCAGAGGATGCTCGTAGCTCTGCAGTCCCCCGGACGTCGTGAAGAAGAAACCTGACAGAAGAATAATCGAATGCCGGTGATCAGAGGACGAGAACGACTAACAGAGATTCTTGTGGTGATTGCTTGCTTGCTTGCTTGAGATTTACCCGCACCTTTGGGGAATGGCGCAAACGATTTTCCACAAGCGTTCTTCACAATTTCATCGTCGTCGGAAACTACAAGACGATCCTCCGAATCGACTACCCAGTAAAATGGGACCCCACCATCAGCATCCTGTAAGAAAATGGACAGACCATATAAGTTAATTTCCATATACTAAGGAGTAATAAATGAACATGACATAATGAAATGCGGAAATGCAGAATGCTAGACAGGCAACATGAAGATTAGTACCCCCGCAAAGAAAAACATGAAGATCAGTTCAGAAATAACAGAGGAAATCGGTAGCATCTAGTCTGAAGTGGACGCCGATACCACTGTATTGAGCATTCCTCTTATTGAACTATGAACTAACATAGTTTGTTATCTGAATGCATAATGGGCTAGAGATGTCAAGACGAGATAAGATTGAACGTCGGGACATACTTTACTTTTGAGTACTAACAGCCACATGTTGAACATTGTAGTATGCACTTACAGCTGCCATGAAGACCGAGCTGGTTGAACGATCGTACAGCACAAACGCGAACTTCCCGTTCAAGTCTCTCACGACCTGGTCTGCAGGGTAAGGTCCCCTGTCCCTCAGCGTTCGGTAGGCCTCGATGACGAGGTTGATCTCAGTGGCGCTCTTGCTCAACCCGTACTGCTGCTTCAGCACAGCCATGTTCTCGATCGCGCCTTGGAACAGGCAGAATATGTCGTCGACGACGCCGAACAACCTACCAACGTACACGATTCAGTAGAAGAAAAGATGCAGTAAGAAATTGGCCGAACCCATGGCGACAGTAACACCACGAATCCTCACGGTAGAGCTTGCAGCTAACGCAGGCGCAAACGCACCGTCGATCCGTGGATTTAGGCAGGCACGCACGGCAGGAGGGAAACTAAGTCGACGGAGAATTCCGTCACCTCACCTGGGGAGGAAGGGGCTCTGGCCATGGGAAGTGTAGGCCATGGCGGCGCCGCCGCCGAGGTCGACGGTGACCGCGCCCGGGCGGGCCTCCCGGAACCGGGCCGCGAGCCCGTCCGCGCCGTGCCCGGCCTCGCCCGGCTGCCGGAGCCCCTCCGGGCTCGGCGCCACCGCCCTGTGGAACACCGCGAGCATCGTTCGATCTCGAGAGCCGGAGTCGAAGGCTCGTTCGTCCTCCGTGCGCGCGCGCGGGCGTGGACGTGGGAGTGTCGTGCCGTCGTACGTCTGTGGCGGTCGCGATCCTTCTGGTGCGCTCGCGGTCGCGCAGGTGTTGTGTCCCGGGACGGCGAGGTGTTGTCTTATACTGCACCGGCGGCGGTACGTGGCCGTTACCGTACGGGGCGATGCGTCGGTCGACAGTAAGTGCGCGGGGAATGACGCGGAAGGGTCGAGACGGTTCGGCAGCGGCGCCAGAGCTACTTTTCGCCTAACAGCCTAGCCTTCGGCCCGATAGTTCGTGGGTCGGCCCGTCAAAACAGTTGTGCGTTTTATCTGTTTTATTTATTCTTTATTAATCTTTTCAACTGTTTTTTTTTGTTATTAGGGTTGATTCTTAACGGTTTTCTGTGTCATTTTTCAATGGTTTTATTTTCTTTTATGCTGTTTTTTTAATTTATTATTATTATTATTATTATTATTATTATTATTATTATTATTATTATTATTATTATTATTATTATTATCAACAAAAAGATTCATCCACATTGCACATTTTACACATCATAATTGTTTTTATATGTCTAATTTGTTCAAAAATATGTTTTGATGTCTATCTTTTCATGCACATTGTACATTTTTCGTACATGTTTACCCCTTTTTCAAATACATGTCTAACTTTTTTCAATACATAATTAATAATTTTTTGAAATATGATTTAAATTTGTTTTTCTAATTTGCCCTAACATTTTTCAAATACGTGTTGAACATTTCTTTTAATGATATGAAACAATGTTTTACGCTACATGAACATTTTTACACTGTAAAATTAAAAACAAATGTACATACACATTTTTTAATGGATCGTGCATTTTGGAATAGTAATAACCATTTTTAATTACATGTTTTTTTACATAGTATAAAATTTATTTTTTCATGTCACTTACATTTTTCTAAACAGAAGTGTCTCTTTTAAATATCACATACATTCTTTTTGAATGTTATCAACATTTTTAAAAAGTTACACGTGCATTTATTAAAACTGTTTTAACATACTTTTGAACATGTTGAACATTTTTTAAACTTTATGTAATTTCTATTCAAAAATATAAATAAAAGTAATAAATAAATAAATAAATATTTATTTATCTATTACTTTTATTTATACCTTTATTATATAAAAACATTTGCTAGAGATCCAGCGCTCCTCCTGACATGGGCCGCCTCATTTATGGGGCACCTTAAGCGAGAGAACCATGCACTGGGAACTGGGCCGACCAGAAGCACCGCACGGCAGGACAAATACATCACACTCCCTCTGTTTGGGTTTATTAGGTCCCCTCTTATTTTGAGCCAAAGTTAAGTATGAGTTATATGTAGTAAAAATAATATTATTTAAATCTGTATTTGAATACGAATTCAATAACGTATATTTTTATCACATGAATATTTGTAAATTAAATCTACCGTCAAAATTTGCCCTAAAATATAATGGAGCCTAATAAAGTATGGAGTGCCTTAAAAAATCTGCTAAGGAATTCACCTCTTTTCTTCGGAGGGGTGCTAAGAAATCAACCTTGATGAAAAAAAGCTCATTAAATATCTAAGTTTAAATGGTTTACGTCCGCCGTCCAAAAGATTTCGTACCCCCCTCCCCCCCCCCCCCCCCCCCCCACCCCACAAAAGTAGATGCACTTCCTCTTTAAATTTGTTTCTTATCATTTAATATTCGTTTTGAGCAACTAAGTGGCTGAAACCTGTACAACACAAAGGGGATTTTGGGAGCCACCATTCCGATTTCAAATGGGCATGGAGGTCATGCACCCACCAATCGTGAAACTTTAAGGCAACACAACACATTGCAATGTGACGATGGGTTGGTCTCCAAAGGGAAAGCAACGAGTACATTTTTGCCGACCGCTCCGGCCCAGGCTAAAACTTGGGTTTCTACCAAGAGATCACAAGACCCAAATGCCCCACCGACGAAACCTCCAAATTCACCATTATCGTTGGTATCAATCGAGGTTGGTGTTACCATTTCCTCTAAAGCTCACCAACCCCATCTTCACATAGCCTGCACAATCAACCACCATCGCTAGTTGTTTGGCATGCAGCACTCGAGCCACAATATATAGCCATGTACGGCAGTCAGTCTATTGTCCTCGCCGACCAAGTACCACCATACGACACACATGGCACGACACATCACTTCATGAAGGTCAATGTCGCACATGCCTAGGTATGTGCATTAGGCACCAGATCCACTGACCCCACACAAACTCGAGGACACGCCCTCGGCTCTAGAGCTATCATCCTAGCCTCCACAATAGCCACAGCAAGACACAAACACTGCCTATGTTATGCTCTCACTTGTATAGATTGAGTCACTAGTACAAGGCGAGAGATACAACGGGCGTTTACACACTGGATTTTATGCTCTAGATCTGTATTTTACTTTCTCTATTCTTTGACAGCCTGTCCTCACCGCTCTTCATCAGGCCTTGGGCCTTTTGCCTGAGATGGGCCAACACATAACAACCTCTCACGTCGAGAACATCACCCTAGCAAGCAGCAAACACCAAACCACCCTGTGCAGCTTACCCGACGACCACAAGAAGTAGCTACCTTCGATTGACAACTTCCAAGGACACCTTTGTCGTCGGCATCAACTGATGTAAAGTGTTAGCCTTTCATTTGAAGCTCACCAAGCCCATTTTTATCACAGCCTGCCCAGCCGACCACCATATGTAGCCTTGCATCCTTACAATGGTGTGGGCGGCGACGATGTCAAGCGACAGGTGGTCCGGATCGGTGATTCTTCACGGCACCAGCCAACATATTTCTCCGATGATTTTTGCCCTCTCATTAAGTGTTTCCTTGTTACTGGCGCGTGTAGTCGGCTATTTGGTTGTTCTTAGTGTGCTCATGCTTCAATTGCGGTGAGGGCATCCTCGTCGGTTGTCGACAACAAAGTTGGAAGTGCTTGCTCAGGGAGAAGTGACCACGATAACGATGTCTGCTACTTCCGTGGATACCTCTCTCCTGGGTGTGCGTGATGTTTTCGTTGTGTGCCAGGTCGGCACGTATATATGGGTTTTCGTTTGATTTTTTATAATTGACCGGGCAACTCTTTTTTCTCAAGACCCAAGGGTTCCGGTTTTATAATAAAAGAAAAAATCTTAACCGGCAAGTTTGGCTAGCTATATAACCCTCGAAGGCATCATGATTAGATGAGTATATCCAAATCATGTTTCAGGAACATCTGTGGACACTGACAACACCCCTACTGTCCTCTAGTGGTCATGGCGCCGCTCCAAGTCCGTATGCAAGACAATGCTCGTGATAGAATATGTGTTTGTCAAAAATCAGTTATGATCTAATCTAATCCCTTGTAATTAGGAAAGGTTTTATGACTATATATAAGATGTGTATGCCGCACCATATTGTTGGTGTCGAGCATTGTTTTCTCAACCTATCTCTCACAAAAACCCATCTAGGTTTACTCTAGATGTCGACATGTCGACTTCCGCACTCTCCCTCGCCGCCACCTCCGCGCCTCTTGTTCCATCTCCCTCGTCGTCGACTTCCTATGGTGTCGCTTCGTCCGACCCGTTTCACTTTGGCCACCTGATAACTATCAAGCTCTTGTCGGATTTTCCTTCATGATCTAGCGGGCGCAGGTCATCTCCCTCCTCCGCATCCATCTACTCCATGGCTAGGTGGATGGCACTTTCCTGTGCCCCCGACCACTCTGTCTCAGTGGCCGATCGGCAAGGAAGTCAAGGAAACCGATCCTGATATGGTCGTTCCTAACCCGACATACAGTTATTGGCATCACCAGGATCAACCGATCTTGTCTGCGATCCTCTCGTCGTCCACAATTGAGGTCGCCGGCATGGTGTTGTTCGTCGCCTCCTCCCATGAGGCCTGGTCCATGCTCTCTGACAGTTTTGCGTCCCAATCCAATGCCCGAGGCATGCAGATCTGTTCCGAGTTGGGTCAGGTGAGCAAGCTTGACTCCTTGGCAGCAACCTTCTGCAACAAAATCAAGTCCCTCTCGGATACACTGACGTACATCGGCAAGCATCTTCGTCCTGAGGAGTTCACCTCGTTTGTTCTTGAGGGTCTTGATGAGGAGTATGATGCTCTTGTTGAGATGGTGATGGGTCGTGATGACCCCATGCCCATGCGTGATTTATATGCACGTCTCCTGGCAACTGAACAACGCAACGAGAGCTGCCGTTCTGCTGTGATTGTTGTTGGCCCTCATTCAGCGCCTGCAGCCAAGCTAAGTGGCCGCTCGTCGCACTCCAATGCCCCTGCCCAGCATCGCTCCGGTGCTGGACATGTGTCGGCTTTGTGCCCTCCCCACTCACTGCAACAATCTACAGGGGACAGGACGGGGGCCACAAACCCTGGGACTCATCCGTTCTATCAGATTTGTGGTGATGTTGGCTATGTTGCATCCTGATGCTTTAAGCGCTTTCAAAAGGACTTTCTGAGGATTGGCAACGACGGGCGCTCCACTGCTTGCCAGCTGGCCATGGCAAACCAAGTCTCCCATGGACATACTCATTCTTTTCCCGTTGACGCCAGTTGGTACATGCATACGGGGGCTACTGATCACCTCACTAGTGAGCTTGGCAAGATGCAAGTGAAAGAAACCTATCAGGGGAAGGAGCGAGTACACACTGCCGACGGCTCAGGTATGCGTATTCATCATTTTGGTCAAGCTATCCTACCAACTCCTTCCTCTCACACTCTTCATATTAACGATGTTCTGCATGTTCCTGAAGTCACCAAAATACTTTTTTCAGTTCCTCGTCTTACTCAAGATAATAGTGTCCTTGTTGAATTTCACCCTCATGTTTTCTTTGTTAAGGATCTGGCTACTCGGGAGCTTCTTCTTAGAGGTCGCTATCGTGATAGTTTCTACAAACTTGATGCACCCATAATAAAGCAAGTTTTCAGCAGTCTCCGTGCATCGTCTGCTAGTGGCACGCTCGTCTTGGTCATCCGTCATCACAAGTGGTGCAACACATTTTGCATCGTCATGAGCTTCCATCGATCTCCAATAGGGAAAGAGCCACCAGTTACTTTTTTCTCTCTCTACTCATGTCGCAATGCTCCATTGGAACTTATTCATTATGATGTATGAGGCCCTGCCCAAACCTCTGTTAGTGGACATAATTTTCATGTCAGTTTCGTTGATGATATTAGTCGTTTTATATGGCTATATTTGCTCAAGCGTAAATGTGATGATTTCGATATATTTCTCAAGTTTCAAAATCATGGTGAACACCGTATTGATCGAAAAATTCTTCGTGTTCAATATGATTGGGGTGGCGAATACCTGAAGTTAAACTCTTTCTTTGATAAGTTGGGAATCATGCATCATGTCTTCTATCCACATACCCACTAGCAAAATGGCACCGCCGAGCGCAAACACTGTCATGTTGTAGAGACTGGCCTCACCTTATTAACACATGCTTATGTTCCTTTTTCATATTGGAGTGATGCTTTCTTTACGGCGTGTTTGCTCATCAATTGTATGCCTACTCGAGTTATTGCTATGCAATCCCCACTTGAGCGTCTATTCGGAGAGGTTCCTAACTATACCTTCTTCAAAGTGTTCGGTTGTGCGTGTTGGCCTAACATCCGCCCTTACAACAAACACAAACTTCTGTTTTGGTCGAAGAAGTGTGTGTTCCTCGGTTATAGCTCTCTTCGCAAGGGCTAAAAGTGCCTCCATGTTCCATCAAATCGTATTTACATCAGTAGATGTCGTGTTTGATGAGAATGTGTTTCCTTTTGCCAACGCGCCTTCAATTGATTTTTCACCATCTTTGTCGCATTCGTCTCCTACAACCGTCCCATTTGATGATTGTGCGCATACACCTTTGCAGCTCTCTAACCATGGTGCAAGTACGGGACGAGGAACTCACCTTGAGGTCCTCACGTATGATGTTGGGGCTCCAAAACCAGATCACGTCGATAAAACGGCTGTGCATGGAGGCGAGACGATTGATGTTGGATGGATGTCTTCGACTGAGTCGGCTCTATCTCAGCCGACCTCGCCCACGTCGGCTTCCCCGTCCACGTCTCCAGCGCATGGTTCGGTAGCCGACTCTCTTGGGGGCTTGCCCTCTGGGTCGGTAGTTGCACTTGCTTCGGATCTTCTATAGCCGGTCACACGCTCCATGTGTGGAATTCATCAGCCCAAGCAACGTACACATGGTATTGTGGCTAGCTTGCCGCGTGTGTGGCTCCCTCTGTTGCTGATCCTACGACCGAGCCTCGACACTTTCTTGTAGCACTTGGTGTTCCTCATTGGCGTGCAGCTATGAAGCAAGAATTTGATGCCCTTCTCAAGAACAACACTTGGCGACTTGCCCCCCTGTTCCTGGTGTGAATATTATCGATTCCAAGTGGGTGTTCAAAGTTAAGCGCCACTTTGATGTGTCTATTGAGAGGTATAAAGCACGGTTGGTTGCCAAGGGATTCAAAAAGAGATATGGACTTGACTATGAAGACGCATTTAGCCCGGTTGTTAAACCTACAACTATTTGGGTACTTTTGTCTCTTGTTGTGAGTCGAGGATGGTCTTTGTGACAACTTGATGTTCAAAATGCCTTCCTTCATGGTGTTCTTGAAGAGGATGTTTTTATGCGACAACCCTCAGGCTTTGAGGATCCTCGGTACCCACATCATCTATGCCGTCTTGATAAGGCTCCCTATGGTCTTAAAAAAACGTCTCGTGCATGGCATCATCGACTTGGCTATGCTCTCAGTGCTCATGGGTTCATTGCTTCCACGACTGATACTTCATTGTTCATTCTTCATCGTCTAGATATCACGATGTATTTATTGGTCTATGTTGATGACATTATTGTGCTTAGTTCATCTTCTTCGAACGTTGATCGTCTGGTATCTGCACTTTGTTAGCAGTTTGCTATCAAGGACTTGGGGGTTCTTCATTATTTCCTCAGTATTGAGGTTGCCAGTCTCAACAGTGGCTTGTCGCTTACCCAATGCAAATATGCACTGGATCTCCTTGCTCGTGCCGGTATGCTCAAATGCAAGTCAGTACCCACTCCGATACCCTCTATTGATCGTCTTTGTGCTGCTAATGGAGACACACTACTATGTACCGCAGCCTGGTTGGTGGTCTTCAGTACCTGACACTTACTGGTCCCGACCTCTCCTTTGTAGTTAATCGAGTATGTCAGTATCTTCATGCTCCCTGCAGTTCTCATTGGTCTACAGTGAAACACATTCTTTGGTATGTTCGTGGTACTGTTGGACATGGTCTCCTTTTACAACCATCTGCGTCTAGTGCACTGTTGGAACCTTGATGATCGGCGATCAACCAGGGATATGCTCTCTTTCATGGGTGTAATCTGATCGCCTGGAGTGCTAAGAAGCAGCCTAGCTATTGTCTCTCGTTCGAGTACTGAGTCTTAGAATAAGGTTGTTGCCAATGCTACTACTAAGCTAATATGGGTAGAAGCATTGTTCAAGGAGCTTGGTGTTCGACAAGCACTAGTAGAAAACAGGGCTTTGGACCTGGCCAGATCATAGCATTAGTCCCGGTCGTGTTATGAACTGGGACTAATGGGAGCATCAGTCCCGGTTCGAGAGGCTAGGACGCCGGCCGGGCCTCGGCAGGCATCAGTCCCGGTTCGGCTGGGACCTTTAGTCCCAGTTCTAGCCACCAACCGGGACTAAAGGGGTTGCTGCCCTTTAGTCCCGGTTTGTGTCTGGAACCGGGACTAAAGGTAGGCCTTTAGTCCTGGGTTTAGACACAAACCGGGACTAATGTTTTGCCTATATATATCCACGCCCCCACCATCTCCTCTGTTTTTTGGCCGTGGAAGGGTGTGGGAGGTGTGCTACTCTGTTCTCACCTCCTATGCACATGAGGTGTTTGATGAAATGCCTGAGCCACACTTAAGCTTTCTCCTCTCCAAGCTCGACCTCCAAGCTCCATTTCTCCCAAGATTTGTCTAGGTTTGGCCGTGCACCAACTATCCAAGTGTTCTAAAAAGGTTAGCAACTTCATCCTTTCATCTCTCATTGCTAGTTTATCTCATTTCAAATGCTCTAGAAGTAGTGTGGTTTGTGGGTTTTAGTGGAGCAGTGTATGTGTGAGTTTATTTGATTTAGATGCACAATTTGAGCTCAAATTAACTTCTTAGTTTGCACATGTGTAGGGTGTCGTCCCGTCCGCGTCCCCGTCCTCACTGCCGTCGATCGCCCGTGCCGATCTCGTCACCGGCACCACCGTGGTGAGCCTCTTGTTCTTATCTTTTTTAAAGAAAAAATTATTACTTGTATGATTTATATAGCTACTTGTATAATTTTCTTACTTGTATTATTGTTTGTTATTATATAGTGCCATGGTTTTGGTATCCGCCCCCGTCGGCTCTCGTCCGGTCTATGATTTGGATGTGGTATATTATCTTATATAACTATTTGTTTCATTTAGTGTTTATGACAATTATGCCGACCAACTTGACATAGATGTCTTTATGTAGGAGGTATGTGAAACAGAAATTCCAACCGACCCTCTCATCGAGAGGTTAAATTTAGTTGAAAAAGAAAACAATTATTTGAAAGAAAAATTGAAAAGGATTGAAGAAGAGAAGATGAAATTGGAGTTGCATGTTGCCGATGTCGTCGATCTACACAAGATCCAGATGGATGCAATGCGCTTGAAGATTAGAAAGATTAGAAAATATGCCATTGATAAAGAGGCTTGGTATCATTATGCTGTTGGATCAATTGTTACCTTTGTTGCGATTTTGATCGCATTTATTGTTGCATTTAATTTTTTTACTTAGTTGTATGTTAGTTTCAATGTATGTTTTAATTAGATGCTCTAGAGAGCTGTATGTTGTTCGATGAGAACTACGTATGAAGTTTCTGTATTTATTTTTTCAGTAATAACATTGGATCACTACTGTACTTTGGTTTTAATGTGATGATGAACTTGTATTAGTGTGGTCATTTCTCTATTCATGATGTTCTGTAATGGTTTTTGATATACTTAATTATATAATGCACGCAGATGAACTTGTATCCAGGCACCTTTATATTATCTTACATCAGGAGTACAAACACACATCATGAGTATGGTACCTTTGAAAAATAATATTAACCCACATCATGAGATTGTCCAGTTTTGTACACGAAGTTCATCCAGTTTTTGCCGTAACCCTCTAAAATTTTTAGCACATGCTATGTGGGTGAAATTATGATACGATGCCAAGTTTCAACCTTTTCAGAGTTCATTTGCAGTGCTTTTCAAATTCATGGTCATTTTAGCTCAAAATAAATCATGAAATGCATGAAAAATAGCAAATGAAGTCAGAAAAGGGTTGAAAATTGATGATGTGGCTTTGAATGGTGCATATTGAATGCAGAAAAAGTCTGGAGTTAAAATATGTTTTAAAAAATGAAATCCCTTTGTAATAGATGAGTTTTCGTCCGAAACCCTGATACTTCGAAAGAGATTGTCCAGTTTGTACACGAAGTGCATCCAGTTTTTCCCGTAACCCTCTCAACTTTTTAGCACATGCTATGTGGGTGAAATTATGATACCATGCCAAGTTTCAACCTTTTCAGAGTTCATTTGCAGTGCTTTTCAAATTCATGGTCATTTTAGCTCAAAATAAATCATGAAATGCATGAAAAATAGCAAATGAAGTCAAAAAAGGGTTGAAAATTGATGATGTGGCTTTGAATGGTGCATATTGAATGCAGAAAAAGTCTGGAGTTAAAATATGTTAAAAAATGAAATCCCTTTGTAATAGATGAGTTTTCGTCCGAAACCCTGATACTTCGAAAGAGATTGTCCAGTTTGTACGCGAAGTGCATCCAGTTTTTCCGTAACCCTCTCAACTTTGTAGCACATGCTATGTGGGTGAAATTATGATACATTGCCAAGTTTCAACCTTTTCAGAGTTCATTTGCAGTGCTTTTCAAATTCATGGTCATTTTAGCTCGAAATAAATCATGAAATACATGAAAAATAGCAAATGAAGTCAGAAAAAGGTTGAAAATTGATGATGTGGCTTTGAATGGTGCATATTGAATGCAAAAAAAGTCTGGAGTTAAAATATGTTAAAAAATGAAATCCCTCTGTAATAGATGAGTTTTCGTCCGAAACCCTGATACTACAAAAGAGATTGTCCAGTTTGTACACGAAGTGCATCCAGTTTTTCCCGTAACCCTCTCAACTTTTTAGCACATGCTATGTGGGTGAAATTATGATACCATGCCAAGTTTCAACCTTTTCAGAGTTCATTTGCAGTGCTTTTCAAATTCATGGTCATTTTAGCTCAAAATAAATCATGAAATGCATGAAAAATAGCAAATGAAGTCAAAAAAGGGTTGAAAATTGATGATGTGGCTTTGAATGGTGCATATTGAATGCAGAAAAAGTCTGGAGTTAAAATATGTTAAAAAATGAAATCCCTTTGTAATAGATGAGTTTTCGTCCGAAACCCTGATACTTCGAAAGAGATTATCCAGTTTGTACACGAAGTGCATCCAGTTTTTCCGTAACCCTCTCAACTTTTTAGCACATGATATGTGGGTGAAATTATGATACCATGCCAAGTTTCAACATTTTCAGAGTTCATTTGCAGTGCTTTTCAAAGTCATGGTCATTTTAGCTCAAAATAAATCATCAAATGCATGAAAAATAGCAAATGAAGTCAGAAAAGGGTTGAAAATTGATGATGTGGCTTTGAATGGTGCATATTGAATGCAGAAAAAATCTGGAGTTAAAATATGTTAAAAAAATTAAATCCCTTTGTAATAGATGAGTTTTCGTCCGAAACCCTGACACTTTTTTTTTGAGGAATCTTGACAGTGGGAAAAACCTCCCACTGACTTCTCTTTATATTAGATGGTTAAAAGGTTAGGCAGTCTCCAGAGTTACATGAATGAGGTGGGGGGATTAGAGAAGAGGAAACCCTGATACTTCGAAAGAGATTGTCCAGTTTGTACACGAAGTGCATCCAGTTGTTCCCGTAACACTCTCAACTTTTTAGAACATGCTATGTGGGTGAAATTATGATACCATGCCAAGTTTCAACCTTTTCAGAGTTCATTTGCAGTGTTTTTCAAATTCATGGTCATTTTAGCTCAAAATAAATCATGAAATGCATGAAAAATAGCAAATGAAGTTAGAAAAGGGTTGAAAATTGATGATGTGTCTTTGAATGGTGCATATTGAATGCAGAAAAAGTTTGGAGTTAAAATATGTTAAAAAAATGAAATCTCTTTTGTAATAGATGAGTTTTCGTCCGACATCCTGATACTTCGAAAGAGATTGTCCAGTTTGTATACGAAGTGCATCCAGTTTTTTCCGTAACCCTCTCAACTTTTTAGCACATGCTATGTGAGTGAAATTATGATACCATGCCAAGTTTCAACCTTTTCAGAGTTCATTTGCAGTGCTTTTCAAATTCATGGTCATTTTAGCTCAAAATAGATCATGAAATGCATGAAAAATAGCAAATGAAGTCTGAAAAGGGTTGAAAATTGATGATGTGGCTTTGAATGGTGCATATTGAATGGAGAAAAAGTCTGGAGTTAAAATATGTTGAAAAATGAAATCCCTTTGTTAAAAAGAATCAAAATAATATTAACTAAAATTATCAAAGTATTTATTTGTTAAAAACTTTAATAGTAAAAAGAATTTTCATAAAGTATATTTTGTTACAAGCTTTAATAGAAAACTAAAAAGCTTTTATAAAACTCTAATAGCAAATGGAATCAACTAAAAAGAATCAATAAAAAATAAAACTTACGCAACTAAAATTATATAAAATTTATGCAGCTAAAATTATATAACTAAAAATAACATATGTAAAAAATAACATTAAATTTTTTAAAACATAATATATGCAAAAAATAAAAAAAGTCCCGCCTACTAGCCACAACGGCCTGCATACGATAGAAACCCTAGAAATGGGCCAGGATGCAGGCCCGCAGTGCTAGCAGGCCCAACAGGGCATAAGATAGGCATGTACTGCCCGCATTAGAGAGGAGCGCGAGAGGGCAGCGACAGCAGCGCTTATAAACCACTCCGAGCCCCTCTCGACTAGCGAGGAGGGACTAAACTTTTGGCTGCGGGAAGCACATCCCTTTAGTCCCGGTTGGTGTCTCCAACCGGGACTAATGCCCCCCTTTAGTCCCGGTTGGAGCCACCAACCGGGACTAAAGGTCTCTGCTTCCCGCCCTTTGGGCTGCTGAAATTGACCTTTAGTCCCGGTTGGAGCCACCAACCGTGACTAAAGGTCTCTGCTTCCCGCCCTTTGGGCTGCTGAAATTGACCTTTAGTCCCGGTTGGTGGCTCCAACCGGGACTAAAGGTGGGAATTAGTCCCGGTTGGAGCCGCCAACCGGGACTAAAGGTGCGGCACTTAGAGAATTTTCCAATCCCATCTGCAGTTTCTTCTCTCCCCCGACGGCTCCGACGACCACCTCAACGCCGCCAGGCTACCGGATTTTTCCGTCCCCCGCTCCCCTGCCCCGCCATCGCCGTCGCCGCGCCCCTGCCCCTACGTCATCGTCGCCGTCGCCGCGCCCTGCCCCGCCGTCGCCGTCGCCGCGCCCTGCCCCACCGTCGCCGTCGCCTCGCCCTGCCCCGCCGTCGCCATCACCGCGCCCCTGCCCCATCGCCATCGCCACGCCCCTGCCGGTCCCCTGCCCCGTCGCCGTCCCCCGCTCCCCTGCCCCTACGTTGCCGTCGCCGTCGTCACGCCCCTGCCCCTACGTCGCCGTCGCCGTCGCCACGCCCTGCCCCACCGTCGCCGTCGCTGCGCCTTGCCCCGCCGTCGCCATCGCCTCGCCCTGCCCCGCTGTCGCCGTCACTGCGCCCCTGCCCCTGCCCCCAGTGAGCCCCTGATGTTGCTGCTGCCTCCCATTGTTAGGAAAAAAGATACAAGTATATGAGAAAAAGAGCTCAATGTTCATATTGATGTGTATTGCTTGCTGATTTTAATTATCGCCATGTTCATAGATGAGAGTTCCTATTTATAGTTATGAGAAAAAAGAGCTCAATGAAGATTGTGCTCTCTATATTGTTATCAAGAAAAAACTTCTAAAACGTTAGGACAAGAAGTAGTGGGGCGGTATTTTGATCTCTAAATTGTTATGAAAAAAATAATTGGGTTGGGGCAGTTCGTGGCCCTTGATCTCATCTCACACATTTTATTATGTTAGTTTTTATTACATATCATGTTATTATTATTTATATATGCTTACCGTATCGCCGTATTGTTGTTTTTAAAAATTGCCGTATCCCGTATCGTAGTATCTGTATCGTAGTACCCGTGTCGCCGTATCGGTGCTTCATAGCTTTTGACCTTAATTAGATGGCAAAGTTGTGGCAAACTTTAGGAATGTTGTGGCATATACTCTACTCTGCTCAAGATGGATGGATGGATGGATGTATATATATAGAAAAATGTTGATATGATGATTTTTTTTTGTTCATAGAATTTTTTTTGTTCATAGAATTTTTTTGTCCATGAATGTATGTATGTATAGATGGATGGATTGATGTATATAGAAAATGTTCATATGTAGAGTAAAACACTTATATGAAGTGTCTCCATTAGAACTATATTAGTGATAATATTTGATAATATTCGATGCTCCATTAACTGGGTTATTCGAGATGTATTAGTGATATTATATGAAGAGTCCTTGACGATCGCCGATGATATTATATGTATTTGTGATATTATATGATGATCTTGCTAAAAAAAATTGCCGTTGACTTTTAATCTTATAATCCTGAACACAAGAAATGTCGACGTCGTCTGACGACGATAGGATCCCTCTGTGCCCTTTGTGCTGGGATGACAGGGGTATATGCAACATTTGTCCTCACCTAGACAACGGTACATCCTTCACCGTCAAGCTAACGGAAGAATTTAGTATTATTACGGTATGTCTAGACGGCATGTATTTTTTTGTTAATGTAGTATGACGTGTTTTTTTTGCTTTAATTAACCTTTAATCTACTTTTTTACTATTCGACTAGTGCGTTCCCTGCCATGCAAGATTCGCTGTGTTAGACAAGTTCCATTTCAAAGAGAAGGGTAGTACAGAGCCTAAGATAGCTCACCTAAGAACGGAGCATTACACTTTTGTTGTTAAGGTCCAAAATAACGAAGATCACACATATTTTGGTTGTTCTAATTGGAGAGCATTTTGCAAGGCGATGGGTTGGATGAGGACATGAACATTACCTTCGATCTTGGTAATGACGATGTTCATGATAATAATATAGAAATTTGGGTGCATGCGAAGGATGACTTGATTCCAGTTCTACCCCCAGGTGCGTTTGTCAATAGATTTGTTAGGTAATTTATATTGATTATTGAAAAGTATTTGGTACTCATCCCGACTAAATTTCTTTATTTTTTTATTAGCATATTTCCATGCTACAAGAACTACCCGACAGATAATAGATCGCACCAACTACAGTTATGACTCCGAGCTTACTTGGTTGGAGAAAAATCATCTGATATCATTCATTCGTATTTTCCTCTAATTCAACTTGGTCTACTGCATCCATCTAATTTGTACTGATGTTGGATGTTGTTCTTCCATAATTTGTACTGATGTTGTATATTAATACGTGTAACCGCGTGAAAATACAATATAAATATAAAAGAAAATGAAAACACAAAATGAAACACGGTCCTTTCCAAAAAAACACTGGTGCTGACGCGTGGCTGCCTTTTAGTCCCGGTTGGTGTTACCAACCGGGACTAAATGTCCTCCTGCCTGGGCGCCCGACAGCGGCCACGTGTAGCCCCTTTAGGTCCGGTTCGTAACCGAACCGGGACTAAAAGTGAGGGCCTTTAGTCCCGAAATATTTGTCCCGGTTGGAGAACCGGGACTAAAGGCCCTTCAAAACAGGGACTAATGGCCCTTTTCTACTAGTGAAGACACCCCTCCTGTCCTATGGTGTGACAATGTTGGTGCGACCTACTTGGCTTCTAACCCGGTGTTTCATGCCCGAACAAAGCACATCAAGATTAACTATCACTTTGTTCGAGAACGAGTTGCATAGAAGCTTATGCATATCCGGTTTATATTTTCCAAGGATCAACTGGCAGATATCTTTATTAAACCGCTACCACTTCCATTGTTTCCGGAGTGTAAGCGCAATCTCAATATGTTGTCCGTAGTTGAGATTGAGGGTGGCGGATAGAATACGTATTTGGCAAGAATCAATTAGGATCTAATATAATCCCTTGTAATTAGGAAAGGTTTTATGACTATATATATGATGTGTATGCCGCACTATATTGGTGTCGAGCATTGTCTTCTCAACCTATCTCTCTCAAAAACCCATCTAGTTTTACATCTCGAAGCTTGGGTGCAAGTCCTGATACTCGCATTATTCCTGGATTTATTTCAGGATTTTCGGCGATGCGCATTCAATGGGAGGGGACGTTCCCATCGATGACAAGGTGCCTACGATGACTTCGTAAATTTCAAGATGATATGCCGGCTCAGTCTCTCGGAGATGCTTATAGGCATAGGGTGTGTGTGTGTGTATTCATAGGGGTGAGTGTATGCGCGTATATATGAGCGCTTGTGTGTGTACTGTGTTAAAAAAAAGCTTGGGTGAAAAAATTTGCGGCCTCGATGTAGTCGTTTCTTTCAGTCTCTCCACATTGCCAGATACGGCTGCTACTACGCGCCCAGTGAACCTGCAACGATTTTCCCACTTTTGTGGCGCTTGAATGTGAAGTTTTTCAGGTGGGCTTTGCTGTTCCATCTAACTTTCACGGGATAATTAAAGATTCTATAAATGAAGATGTTGCAATTTATATCCAGGTAGAAAGAAATAGGAAAAATGTCCCACCCTCCCCCACGCCTCTCCGGCTCCTCGGGAAACACATCGGCGGTGACTACTTATCCCATCTCACACCGCCCCTCCTATCCCCCACACACACCACTTCTCCTGCTCACCGCACCCCAGGATGACGGGCTTGCGGCGGCGGCTTCGTATCCGCCGACTGGCACCGCGGAGGTGGGTTGCAGAGCCGGTGGCGCTTCCTGCACCGGCAACGACCCTGCTGCCCCCCATCGACGCCAACTCACCGGAGGCCAGGGCAGAGATGCGGCGGGTGGTGCTGGAGAGATTCCCCGACCGGAGCGAATGGGCAGATATCCACATCGGGATAATCCGCTATGCAACCTTCACCGAGAGCGCGCGATTTCTAGGCGACGATGGCTGCATGGACGTGGAGCTGCTATTCTGGGCGATTCAGGAGGCCGAATCGTCAGATCCAGCCCAGGCGGCGCGGTGGGCGTTCTACCGCATGGCGAATCCGTCGAGACTCAACATCAGACCGCCGCAGGTGGATGCGCTCGCCAGGCTGCCTCCGGGAGTGCTGCCGCCGGGGGTTCTTCCCCCACGGCGCAACGTCTGAGACCTCGTCGAGCCACTGACCCTCCCCCGTGGCCTGGAGATAGAGGTACGGATCCAATCCGCATTCCGAACTCTCTCAAATTGCGATTATATGAATTCCGTGCCCGTTGTGGTAGAGATTTTTTGATTTCAAATCCTAAATCGAATCTCAATCAGGATTTGGGGGTTCTCCCTCAGTTGATAAGTGATTCGTGCTCCGCTTCTACGGATATGGTTTCCATCATTTCTTCTGCACCTTCATTTGCAGGTGGGACGGCACACCAACCGGCGGTGATCGCTGGCGGTGCTGTTTCTGATGTGGAAGAGGGGATTCCCCCGCAACACACCCACATTCAGAGAGGGCCCACGTTTCAAGCCCGTATCCTAGGGGGGGAAAGCGGGTAAGAGAAATACGCGTCCGAGCGCTTCTGACCTAGAAATAGAGGTGCACTTCGGCCAGTTGTGGCTTATTCCTTCCCCTCCCCGCCGCCACCATCAAACCCTAGGTGTTAGGTAGTCCGGGAGCTCATCTGGGTCGCTATTCTGGATCCGCAAAGATCTTCTGGTGTCAAGTTCGTTCACCGCAGCTGATTGCCATCCCGCCACTCGTCGCCCCTTTGATCCTCTTCCTAAAATCGTTGATCTGGTTAGAGAAGGACTAGGTCCAGGCTCTCCTTCTTTTGCTGAGATTGTCAAGAGGGGTGGGGCGATGGCTGACAGACGTGGAGGGAGCTCTGTTCCTAGGGCTTCTGGGGCGGCTAAAACTACCACCCAGAAGACCAACTCTGGTGCTGTATGCAAAGCTGCTCCACAAATCCCCAAGGAGGCTGCCCCTGCTCCAAGACCTACCAAACCCACTGCTTCTACTGCGACTTCCTCTCAGGTTCAATCTTCCCAGGCTCATGAAGTTGAGGTAGAGCAGATGCTAGACCCCAAGTATAAGGATATGATCTGTTTTAACTGTGGAGGTCCTGGGCACTATGTTGGTAATTGTGTCAAACCAAAGTCATGCTTTATCTGTCAGCAAAATCACAATGTCAACAACTATGCTGCTTGGTCCAAAATTCAACCCACTGCTGCTTACTTTGGTAGTGGAGCTAGGGGCCTTGGTTTCTACCATGTGGATGTCCCTATGGCTAATGAATCAAGCTGGCTCAACTTTCAGAATTGTGCAATTGTGAATATCACTAAAGGGGATGTTGATAAGACCTTGTTACTGAGCCTGCTGAATGATACTTTCTGTAAAGCTAAACACTGGCCTTGGCATATTAGAGAGATTTCCCACAAAACTTTTCTGGTTAGATTTCCCCCTTGGAAGAAAGTGGAAGATTTGATTGAACTACTAGGCTTCTGCCTCCCACAAGATGTTTCTGTTAAGATGACTGAATGGAAAGGAGTATGTGACCCTTTTGGGGAACTTATTGAGGCCTGGGTAATGATTGAGGGGCTTCCCCCAAAGTGGTGTACTTGGAAAGTCTTTGTTCAGGTGGCCTCTATGTTTGGAGTCTTGACTGATGTTGATTGGAATGGGATGTTCAGAACTTTGTTTGAAAATGTGAGGGTCAAGATTGCCTGTAGAGACCCTACAAAAATCCCTTTTGAAAGACTGATTGAGATGAAGAAGAAGCTCTTCCTGTTAGGTTTCACAGTGGAGGGCTTTGAATAGGTAGGTGGTGTGGACTCTGTGATTGATATTGAAACTGAGGATGAGGATGGAGATGAAGATGCTGCTGAAGGTGAAAAGAAAGGTAATGGTGAGGAGGAACTCAAAGATGGGATGAATGATGATTTGGCTGATGATGATGATGCCATGGATGAACTAGACAAAGCTAACATAACTAAGCAGAGATCTTCTGGTCCTGGTGGCAAAAACAAGGCCTGCCCTTCTGGGCTTCCATCAGACTCTGACCATGTGAGTTTCATTATGAAAGTTGCTGGAAAAAATGGTTCTACTTCTCAAAACCCATGTGTGGGCATGAGGGGGGGCTCTGCCTCTTCCAATCCTTGCCTAAATGTGGTTACTGGGTTACCTAAAGATGTTGGGCTTGTCCCTGGTGTCACTGATGAGTGTTTCCCTGAACCGGAGGTTTCTACCCCCAAAAACCTATATCCTAACTCTATTTTGAATGTGGAAAAATCCGAACACAAGGAATACTGTGAATCTCTGTTGAAGTCTGTTGACATGCTGGACTCTGAGGAAGAAGGGGACATGAAAGAAGAGGCTGATCTGGGGACTCTTCCCTCCGAGACTGTGCAAATGTTGCAATACTCTGGCTTAAAAAGGTCCCTCCTAGACTCTCTAAACCATGCCCAAGGTGCACCTTCCAAGAGTTCCAAATGGGGCCCTGTCATGGCCTCAAAATATGCAACCAGGGGACATGGCAACATCAATATCATGGAGAAAGCTGCTGCATATAAGATGAAAAAGAATTTGGAAATTCCCAAAACATTTAAAGGTAAATCCTTCCCTTCTAATGACCCATCTATTCTGATTGATCAAGTTGCTATGGTCGATTTGACCTTTGGGGGTGGTGATATTAATCAATTAGAAATTGTTGAAGATCTGGTTGTTAGAATACAGGAAAACTGCTTGGCTTTTGCCAATGAGCATCCTGATATTGGTTTACCAGACAATTTGGACTTGTTTCCTGAAAATGTAGTTGGGACTCCAGCCAGGAGTTCTCCTCCAAGAACAATGGGCACTGCTGTTGTCTTGGGTTGTACTCCTGCTGTCCCTACTAAGGGCAAGCCTTGTGGCTTAACTCATCCTTTCAAAATTGCTTGATTATGATAGGTCTGATTTGGAACATTAGAGGTTTAGGACAACATGGTAAAATTCAGTGCCTTTGTGATGTGATTGCTAAAACTAACCCTGATTTTATTGGTTTTCAAGAAACAAAGAAAGAGATTATCTCTGAGGGTTTCCTCAAAGCTTTGGACAGATTGGGGGCTTTCACTTGGCATTTTCTGCCTGCTGATAATACAGCTGGGGGTATTTTGCTTGGTCTAAAACAAGATATGTTTGAAGTGATTGGTTTTGTCAACACTAGATTCTCTATTAAAGCTACTGTCAAGTGCAAAAGTGATGGGTATCTTTGGCACTTGATAGTGGTATACGGCTCTACTTACCCTGAGTTCAAGATGGACTTCATTTCTGAACTCCATGATTCTCTTAGTACTGCTACTTACCATGTCTTTGTTTGTGGGGATTTTAATCTAGTTAGGGGTGAGGATGATAAAAGTAGTGGTCTGATTAATCATCAAGTTACTTTCCTGTTTAATGACTGGATTAATAGATGGGGTTTGCTTGAGATCTCTGTAGCCAATAGGAAATATACCTGGTCTAATAATCAATGCAACCCTGTTTTTGCTGTGCTGGATAGAGTTTTCACTTCTATGAATTGGGATGCCCATTTCCCCATGTCAACCCCGTCTGCTCTCCCTAGGGTGGGTAGTGACCATACCCCTCTGGTTTTTGATACTGGTGCTAGGAAAAGTTGCCGCCCTGAGATGTTTAAGTTTGAAAAATGGTGGCTCTCTCAACCTGACTTTGTTAAAATTGTTGAGGGGGCCTGGGCTTCTGTTGGGTCTTCCGGTAATTCAGTTGACAATTGGATGATTAAGACTAGGACCCATAGGAAAAAACTGAAAGGCTGGAGTATTAACTTGGGAGCAGCCATGAAGAAGAAAAAAAAGGCTCTCCTTATGGAGTTTGACATTTTGGATGTTTTATCTAAATCTCAACAACTTTCTGTTGGGGATTTTGACAGAATGAAAGAGATTAAAAAGGAACTTGATGATATTTGGAGGAAAGAAGAAACTGCCTTATGGCAGAGGTCTAGAGATAGGAAGATTCTAGAGGGAGATCGTAACAATGCTTACTTCCATGCTCTTGCCAATCATAGATATAGGAAGAACCACCTCTCTGAGTTGGAAGGCCCTTCTGGGGTGGTGACCTCCACTCAGGATATGTTGATGGTAGCTACTGATTTTTATAAGAATCTCTTTTCTTATGAACCCAAACCTGACATTCATTTGGGCACTGGTTTTTGGTCAGAGGATGAACTGGTCTCCGACCGTGATAGAGAAGAACTTGAAAAGCCCTTTTCCGAGGAAGAAATTAAACAAGCTATAATGGGCTCCTATGCATGTGGAGCTCCTGGCCCTGATGGCCTATCTTTTCTGTTTTATCAGAATTTTTGGGATACCATCAAAGGTGACTTTATGTGAATGGTGAAAGACTTTGAGAATGGATCCTTAGATATTCATAGATTGAACTTTGCCATTATCACTCTTATTCCTAAAACCCCTCAAGCTAGGAATATGAATAATTTCAGACCAATTAGCCTTAGCAACTGTGCTGTCAAGATCTTTTCTAAGGCCATGACTACCAGAGCCTATCCTCTCTCTGACAAACTCATTTCTATGAACCAAACTGCCTTTATTAAAGGGATATTTATTCTGGAGAGTGTTGTGATGGCTCATGGAGTTATTCATGAGGTCCATAGATCTGGTTCTGGGGGTTTGATTTTGAAACTAGATTATGAGAAAGCCTATGACAGAGTTAGTTGGGATTTTCTCAAAGAAATGCTCCTCTCTAGGGGCTTTGGAGACAAATGGGTCAAATGGGTTTTTAGTACTTTACACCAAGGCACCTTTCAAGTCAGGAACAATGATTCCAATGGGCCACATTTTGTAGGAGAGAAGGGCCTCAATCAAGGTGACCCTCACTCACCACTTCTCTTCAATTTGGTAGCTGATGTGTTCACCAAAATGTTGGCCAAGGCTGCTAGACATAATTTGGTTGCTGGATTGCTTCCTCATGTTATCCCAGGAGGTGTAATCAGCCTGCAGTATGCTGATGACACTATTTTGTTCTTAGAAGACTCGGTGGAATATGCTAAAAATCTTAAATGGATCCTTACTTGTTTTGAAAAGCTGTCTGGGCTTAAAATTAACTTCCATAAAAGTGATTTGCACAGCCTTCATATTAGTGAAGAGATGTCCAAAGAATTTGCCCAAATTTTCTGCTGTTAGTTTGGGGATTCCCCCTTTAAATATTTAGGTGTTCCTCTTCACTTCAAGAAGTTGAGGAGGGAAGATTTGCATCCTATCATTGATAGGATTATCAAATGTATTGCTGGGTGGCTTGGTAGGAATCTTTCCTACAGAGGCAAACTTATCCTTTTAGCTACCTATATTGCTAGTATTCCTACTTATCTCATTTCTATCATGAAATTCCCTAATTGGGCAATTGATGCTATTAATTCCCAGATGTCCCATTTCTTTTGGGGGAATGTTGGGGAAGTTCATAAGTATCATTTGGCTAACTGGGGGCTGGTGACCAGGAAAAAAGAGTTTGGTGGAGTTGGGGTCCCCAACCTGAAAGAATTTAATATGGCCCTTTTAGCCTTTTGGGGCAAAAGATTTTATAATGGGGTAGATAAGGACTAGAAAAAATTATTTGCTACAAATATGGGGTTGATAAACCAAACCTCTTTTGGGCTAAACCTATGATGGGCTCTCCCTTCTGGAAGAGTGTTACCTGGGCCCTAGGGGCAGCTAGAAATTTCATTAGATGGGTCCCTGGTAATGGTAGGAACATTGCCTTTTGGCATGACATATGGATTGGTGAGTGCTCCCTGAAAACTCTTTTCTGGGGGTTGTTCGATATCGGCCAACAACAAGAGGCTTCTGTTGCCCAGGTGTGGGATGGGTTTCAGCTACATCTCACCTTTAGAAGATGTGTGGATGCTGACTTGATGGAGTGTTGGTTCAAATTAAATGAGTTGGTGAGGACTTTTATTCCTTCCAATGAACCAGACACCCCTCTGTGGTCTCTTGAGTCGTCTGGCAGTTATTCTGTTAAATCTTTTTACAAACTAATCAACTTTGGTGGTGTGTCATCTGACCTTAAAGAGTATATGTGGAAAATTAAAGTCCCCCCTAACATACATGTATTTCTCTGGCTGGCCTATTACAACAAATGTCTCACTAGAGATAATTTGGCAACGAGAAGGCATGTGGATGATCTGACCTATGTGTTTTGCTGTGAACATGAGTCTATTCAACACCTGTTCTTCGATTGCATTGTTGCTAAGGAATGCTGGTCAATTATTTTTGAGATATGTGGTATTTCTGTACCTGGTTCTTTTGATGATCTTGCTGTCTTTTGGAAACAAAAGAAACATAAAGAGGCTGTTAACATTATATCATCTGCTACCATGTGGGGCTTATGGCTGTTTCGTAATGAATTTGTTTTTCAGGGGAGGAAGTGGAGAAACATGCGATGTGTTTTGGATCTGGTGGGTTCTTTGATCAGGCAATGGAAAGTGCTGGCTTCGGATGTCCAGGGTGCTCTTCTTCTCCGGTGTTTAAGGCTTTTGGACCACCGAAGAGGGGAGTTGCTTAGGATCGCCTGGTAGTGTTTTCGTTTCTGGGCAGTGGAGAGATATTTTGGTGCTAGTCATGTCTATCCTCCCTTTCTCTCCCTGTCCTGCAATCTGGCATTGTAATAGGGCTAAACTAGTTGCACTTGGCCCCTGTCGTTCTGTGGCTGCTCCTTAGCTGTTCGCCGAGACCTTTAAACTGTCGAACCTGGTTTTTCTTTGCCTTGGCTTTAATAAAAGTTGGGGCTGGGGGGAAACCCCTTTCTTTTCAAAAAAAAAATTCTATAAATGAACAAGCTTATGTTAGACCTGCTACGCCTAATTTGAAGATAATGACTCCACACACCAACGAATCGAACAGAGATTCAACGGGGCGCAGTGACATTTCTTATTCAACCTTGCATCAAAACTCAGAAATATGATCAGCAATACCGTGCGTCATCTTGCAGGCCAAGTGGTAATCAAGCTAATAAACGAGGGATCTGCTATCCTTAAAAGAGAAAGTAGAAAACTTCACTGGCAATTCCTAATCAACACAAAAGCACTATGATATGACCATCACTAGCGATTCATGAACCAACAACAAAAGCACTACCACCAACATGAAAGCACTTTTTTTACGTAGAAGCCCCCGCATCGTCCCCGCTAGGGCGACTCGGGCGGCTCCCAAAACCTAGCCGCTGGGACGCGTACTACTTCCTTCACTCCCTCCGCCGCCGCCGGGGACGCCGCTGGGCTAAGCCTGAGGGCCGACGGCGGTGGCGGAGGATTTCCTCTCTCGCGCGTCTCGGAGGTGGTGCGGGGCCCATAGGCATGTGGTGGCGCTGTTGATTCGGTATTTGCGACGCAACGGAGATGGCTGCCGCAGGCGGCGACATGGTTGCTGACCCTGCCTCAGAAGGCGCGGCGGGTGGCTCGGTCACAGCTGGCGGCGGCCGGCTATGCTGCGGTGGCGCGCCATCTGCCTTCGAATCAGTGGCGGCGGCATGGAGGGCCTGGTGGTCTCGTCGGTGGCACCTCCTATCAGATCTATTCTGGTCAGTGTAGTCGGTGGTGGTGGTGATCTCTTCCGTCGGAGGTGGTCGGCCTGAGGCTGGGTGGTTGGATCTCGGGATCCGTCATCTAGTCGGGGAGACATAGTTGCCGGTGAAAACCGAGCCGACGGCGGGCAATGGCGGTGTTCCGCGCCATTACCTTGATGAAAACATCATCGTGGAACTACTGTCGACCCACTCGTGCTGCTCTGGGGGAAACTCTAGAATCCGGTCTTCCAGATCGGACGATGGCGGCACTGCCGTGTCTTTTCTCTCTTGGGAGCATCGTTTGTGGAGCAGTGCTGGAAGACAGAGGCGAGAGGTGGAGCGGCTTCGTCTTGCACGGAGCTTCGGTGGAGATGTCAAGTCATGCATGCCCGACAGGTGTTACGTTGTGTTATGCCTGTTCGGCATGTGCTACAGACGACAGATCTTCCAGAGACTTCAAGGTGTGTCGGCTGGTGGTACTTGGTCGGATGGTGGTGAGGTGTACCGGCGACGACCGCGACATGCTCAGCAGTTCGCGCGCAGGGAGGTGGCATTGTTGGGCGTTGTGGTGGCGTCGACGGGTGGCCGGACTAGCAATGATGATGCGGATCTCTTTCCTGTAGATGGGGTCTGTGGGACGATG
The DNA here is from genome assembly GCA_039707655.1 of Elymus sibiricus. NCBI lineage: Eukaryota > Viridiplantae > Streptophyta > Magnoliopsida > Poales > Poaceae > Elymus > Elymus sibiricus. Next base: position 444,738,288 of record CM077671.1, read on the forward strand.
ATGATGGCGGCTTCTAAAACATATGCATGTGCTGTATGCTTTAGATTTGCTGCACCGGATGTAGGTTCCGATACGTTATGTGGATGGAACGGCGACGACACCAATTTTAGATATGGGGAATGAGAGCATTCCACATTATCGAGTTTGTGTTTATTCATATACGAAATAATCTCATCACATGCTCCACACACATGGGCGACGCGGGCGACGACGGGCGGGCGAGAGCGCCCTCACTGGAGCCGGCTGCGCTCACGCTGTGTCCAAGACACCAGGACCGCCACCGCATCCGGAATCGGAGGATGCCGGTGTACATGCATATCAGATCCTGCCGAGTTCGGCGAAGGATGTGCCAATGCGATGGCGCATCTCTTTCTCACACAGCGGAGGATCGGGAGATCGGAAAGACGCCATCTTACATCTCAATCCGTCTTCACGGTGGATGCCATTGAGAGATCTAGAAGATGATATTCTTGCCGGTCGTCATCTCCTTGAAGAGGATCAAATCATCGAAGATGCGTACATAAATATAGACATTTTTTATATTTACATCAATTACCAGATTGTGCAGGATCAAATAGGGCCAGATCATTTGATTGAGATCGTTGATCTGACTACGGATCATGCGGGGGATAGGGATGATCGTGCATCTCGGGAGATCCATCCCACAAAGACTGATCTTTTGAGGGTGGGGGCCGATTTTGGGTCCTCGCCGAAGATGATCTGTCATCACCGTTCGTGTCGTCACGATGCACGCAGGCGGTAGATGGTGGATTGTCGGACGAGACTGAGAAGACGGTCTCGTATCGGGAAGTGACACGAAGATCGACGGCGTCGAAGCCGTGGAAGGGACCGCTACCCAAGGTACATCTTCTCCCTCTCTCCTTGACAGATTTTATCTTGCCGGAGACATGGACGAATGTCATGCCACGAAAGAGGAAAAATTGCCGGCCGGTGAGGTAGTGGCCGGCGCCGCCAGCGGCTGTCGATGCCGTGATGATCAGAGTGGCATGACAGGTTCGTTTGGATTTGCTGTTCGGACGATGGGCAGGATGCAGCTAGTGGGGTTTTGGGCTCGAACGACGTTGGGTGTTAGGCCCGGCATGAGACCCAAACCGACGACAATGGCCCTGGGCCTGGATGTATTCAGCTAGTTGGGCCGGAATCATCAGGTCGGCAGACGGAATCGGTATTGCTCCTTACGACGATTTGGGAGCTACGATCGAAACTAAAACTAGGGCTCGTCCCAATCAGGCTAATCCTGGCTTCCTGACTCGCCTGGGCCGAGCGAAGCGGATCATCGTGGAACGGCGAGTGTCAGCGGCCAGCGCACCAACCATGGACGGGGTGCGGCGCGCTGCCGCCGGGCCGTCCCAACGGGCAAGCTACGGTCCCGCAACATGGCAGCGATGTTGCTGGCCGAAGAGGACCTAATCCGCCTCGAGGGGGTATCGCTGCTGGATGAGGTGGTGGCCACGGTTTCGGCCGCGGAGGCGACGCGGCCAACGGCGGGCGCGGGACTGCTGCACCTCGACCTTCCTATGGTGTTGGCAGTGGCGGAGGCAGCGGTGCCGGCCGCAGAGATGAAGGAACCTATGACTACCGGGCTGGTGGAAACAGACGCTTCGATTATGGATCATCCAACTATGGGAACCATGGATATGAGGGGAACCGGTGGCAAGGTTGGGATGATCGTGGTTTTCACCCACCAGCCGGGAACTTCATCGAAGGCGGCTCCGGGACGCAGTTCTAGTTCCGTGCCAATGGTGGCCGGGGTGGGGGGGACGACACTTTGGGCGTACTCTCCCACCAAGGAAAACGACACCGTCCGACCCTAAACAGGTTACATCTACGGCCAAGGCTAAGGCCGCGGACAATGCATCTCTGGAGTCGGGCGTTGCATCGGTTTCGAGGTAGATACCGGAGGCAGCGGTGGCGGTTGTGAAAGCCTTGGCAGCCGTAACCGTCCCTTCTGCCGGTCCTGTGGACAATAGGGACACCGCGAGTGACAAAGGATGTGAGAAAGCTGATAACGTGCGTGCTAATAAGGTCACACGAAAGAAAGAGAAAATGCGATGCTATAGGTGTGGAGAGCCAGGTCATTTTTCTACTGATTGCATGGCAGAATTGTGTGACATATGCCTGAAACCGGGACACAAGGCCGATGAGTGTCCATTGTTGCTCACACCTAAACCTTGTGTGATGATAGATGGATTCATCGATAAACGACTTATGTTTTTTTAGACTCCTCATGCGGTCTCACAGAGGCGTCACTCGACGGTCTCGACTAATGGTTTAGTGAAGGTTTCGCATGGGACGTTGACAGTAGAGCAGGTTGCTCAGCAGCTTACACGACTTGTGTCAGAATCCTTTCACTTGGCTCCCGTCATAGTAGAGGAGCAGATTTACATGGTGGAGTTTCCTAGGAGGGAGGATCTTGACCGACTTTTGAAGTTTTTCTTCAGTAAAGTCCATGGCAATAGATGTCTTCTTGAGTTTGATGAATGCAAAAAACTAGCGCCGAAGGGGAGGCCACTTGACCAGATCTGGATAAGACTCACAGGGGTGCCAGAGGAGCCCCTTAATGACTTTCTCATGGTCTGGAGTTTGGGTTCTCTCATTGGTAAAACTGTGAAGGTGGACATGCCCTTCACACGTACGCATGGGATCGCGAGATTGCTGGTCAGTGTGCTACACGTGGAGTATGTGCTAGACAAGGTTCCATGGACCTATGATGGATCGGTATATGAATTGCAGGTTGACATTGAGGATAACTCTGTTGAGGAGCTTACTGAGAAAAACACAGATGTAGACATGACTGATGGTGCTGATGGGAACGCTAACCAGGAGCTTGACGGGTCTCGTGGTGCGGATGATACCATGCCGCAATCGAAGGGACAGCCCGCTCAACCTTCCGAGACACACACACCTAGAGGGCCGGGTGCTTCTTCTACCCCGATGGCTTCATTACGCTTCGACTCCATTCAGGCAATGTCGGCGCCAAGTCATCTGTGGGGCGATAGAGTTGACATAGAGAATGGAGAGTATTTACCTGATTTTTTTTGTTGAGGATGGCGCACAGTCTGAGTTACCAAGGGAGATGATTGACATCACAGGAGGACCGACACTTGAGATGATCCAGTCTCCACCATGGGTATGTGGCCCGTCGGCTAAGGAGGTGGCGAGGGATCACGAGCATGAGGCTCACCTGGCCCGACCATCTTCACTACGATCTCCGGCCTCCTCCGGCCCCCCAGACCACATGGGTTTGTGGCAACTACTATGGCACTGGCGGGATCAGACGGGATCATTGCACGAACATAGGTCACGGAGGATGTCAGCGCGAACACAGCTGGGAATGTTGTAGGAGGTCACACCCCATCTGTTATCACCACTGAGGAGTTCATCGCTTTCGGAGGGATTCCGTACCCGAACACTGGTGACAGGCGTGTCAGGCACCGGATTCAGAGCCAGCCTGATGCGGATGACCTGTAGTTGGGGCGTGCTATGAGAGCCGCCAAACTTCGAGATGTCGAAACAACTACTGGTATGTCGATCAATACTAGTTATTCTATCTTGCATTTTTCAGAACATGATATCATTGATAAAGCAAGCAATTTAGGGATCTCTCTTGGTAGTACTGATAAATAAATCGCGAAGTTTGTTAACGAACTTTTAGATCTCGAAACTGATAGAGCACTAGATATAGTTCGGAACTTATCAGTCGTGAAACCCATGGATGAATCAGAAATTAATAATTTAGGAGTAACAGAGTAGCAATGCACGTGTGAGGACCTATATCCCATGTCGGGTATGGAGGATGAGTCCGAGGAGGAGGAGGAGTTGGGTTCTGAGGGGTATGTGGCTCCTCCGAAACCAATGGATGGTTCGACTTCTGGTTGTGGCCTCGAGACTGAAGAGTTGATGCAGGATAAACCAAAATGTTCCTGGAAGAGGAAAATATATCCTACTTCTGCAGTCTGTAGAAGTGCGCGAGTAAAACAAAAGAAAACAATTTATGATGAAAAATGAAAGGAATCTTTTGGAATAGTACAGGTCTTGCAGACTTGGCTAAACGGAGCTTCCTAGTGGAGGCATCGATAGAGCATAAATTAGATTTTATGGCTTTACTAGAGACGGGTAGAGATAACTTCACTCCACAATTCTTAAGAACTATTTTAGATGGGGTTGATTTTGACTGGCATTGCTTGCTGCCAAGGGGTCGATCTGGAGGGATACTCCTTGGAGTCAAATGTGAAACACTAGAAGTTATTAATGTGGTATATGGGGATTTTACCATCAAATTTCGGGTGAGGTTGAAAGTTGATGGTTTTCGATGGGCTCTAGTGGTTGTTTATGGAGCAACTCAACCAGAGCTCAAGACTGCATTCCTTTCAGATCTTGTGAGGATCTACGGGAATGAAAGGTTGCCCATTTTAGTTGGAGGACATTTCAACATTATTCGAAGGCGAGAAGAGAAGAATAACGATAATTTTGATGGTAGAGGGGCATTCATGTTCAACATGATTATTGAGAGTCTTGATTTGAGGGAGACTGACCTCACTGGTAGGCAGTTCACATGGGCGAATACATTACCCATTCCGACGTATGAGAAGATGGATTGGGTGCTCACCAGTGTCGAGTGGGAACAGAAGTTTCCTCTCGTAACAGTCCAGGCTCTACAGAGAGCAGTTTCAGATCATACTCCACTTCTAGTCGACTCAGGGGAGGCGACACATGTGGGCAACAAAAATATATTCTCTTTCAAATTAGGATGGTCCGAGAGAGACATATTTTTGGACCTAATTGCTACTGAATGGGCCAAAGATACTGGTGGGATGTCTAGTATGGATAGATGGCAAAACAAAGTCAAACATTTACGCCAGTTCTTGAGGGGCTGGGCCAAAAACCAAAGTGGGTTCTACAAAGTAGAAAAAGAAAGGCTTATTCAGCTCATCAACGAGTTAGAGTTGAAAGTTGAAGCAATAGTTCTTAATAGTATGGATTAGAGTACGAAGAATGAGGCTGGGGAGAAGCTTCGTGCGTTACTTCGAGAGGGGGAGATTAAGTGGGAACTGAGAGCTAAGGTGTCTACGGTCGTCAAGGGTGATGACAACACTCACTTCTTCCACATGATAGCTAATGGGAAACACAGAAATAAGAAAATAATTTAGCTAGAATAGGATGTGGGTACAATTGTAGGGCATGAGAACCTCAAGTTGTACATCTCTGAGTACTATAAAAAACTTTTCGGAGCCCCCGAAGTAAATTCTATACCGCTAGATGAGCGTGAAATAGCAGACATTCCTCAACTCAATGAAGAAGTGAATGAGGTGTTATCTGCTCCGTTTACCGAGAAAGAGGTGTTTGTGACAATAATGCAAATGAAACAAAACAAGGCTCCCGGACCAGATGGGTTCCCTGCTGAGTTCTATAAGAGGTGTTGGCATATCATTAAAGATGATCTTATGACCATGGCGACTCTCACCTCCTGCCCCCCAATGGCGATTCTAGGGTTTTCGCCTAGATCCTCCCCTGATGTGATCCCATGGAGGGTCTCCTCCATTGGGATTTCTTCCCGGCCTCGCGGTGGAGGCTCAGGTGCGTTCACGTTTTCACTCGACGGTCCACTTCTCTTCCTCGGAGGCCTCGAAGGAGTTCTTCCTTGTGGTCAGTTTTTCATCTGCTTCGTTTCCACTTACGGAGGAATCGGTGGGTCTTGCCCTCCAATCTTGCATTGGTGGTCTCAGCCGTGGCTTTAAGGTTTTGTTGTTTGAGTAATCAGTGTTTTCGGTCCTCAGTGGCATCTAGCAAAGTTGGACATTTCATCTATGGCCTAAGGGATCGTATTTGGCTGGATTTCATCTGTCATTTTCACTTGTATCGTGGTGATCGTAATGATGTTCTTGGACTTCTGGACTTCTCCTGGCATGCAGACACTGAATTGACTGATACTGGCCATGGTAAAAGCTTGGTCGTCCAGTCGAAATGGTTAAAATCCTAGAACAACTCTGTGGTTCACCCGAATTCTCTTTCCACTTTAGCTAAAGTTGGTTTCTTGCACTTGCCGCCGGCGAAGTTGCCGGAGGATATTATCTCTTATGGTGGGTTTGAATTTCCGGTTCCTACAGAGAAGGATGGCATTATTCGGTTTGGATCTCTTGCCTTTCAGCAGCCTGATATTTGCTCAACTCTCAAGCTCTCTTTTCGGGGTCCAAATTTTAGCCGGAATTATTGGGATTCCTTACCGGATGAAAAACTATATCATATGTTGGATGGTTGGCAGGCTGGTTATGCAGATCTGGATATTAAAAGCATGGTTCAAATTTTGGACGTGCCACCCCAAGATTATATTGATCAGAGACTTTTGAAGTGTTCTGCATGTTCTTGTTTAGGGCCCTCCAAATGAATTGTCCGGGGATTATTTGTCAGTGTTGTTTATCCTTAGTGGGGAAATGTGTGTGTTCTCACCAGGTTAACGTGCAAAATCGCCCATGCATACCGGACGTCATAAGCGCCAAATGTTGTTACATTTGCAATCAGGTTGATCATGTTTCTAGTAAGTGTCCTGGGCTTTTGCGCTGTCAACATTGCGGCCGTGTGGGACATAAGAAATGCTTTGGGCTTCATTCTTGATCGGTGTTTACTTGGAGGCCCAGTACATATTGTCAACCGGCTATTATGGAAGTTTCTCGCACGCCCGGTCCTGCTATACTTGCCCCACCGGCCCCGATTTGGCAACCAGCACAGAAAATCTTGGGGTCCCAGGAGGTGGCGGCTTCCCATTGCATGACGGTATGACTCCCTTCCGGATCTCCACTCAAGGCTATTGTGGGCCCCATACCAACCGCAGCCTCCTCTGTTTCGTCTCCAAACCCCCGCTGCCCAGCTCTTCTTCCATCTACGGAAAAAACCTCGTCTCCCTTGCGAACGGCGAGTTGCTATGACAGGAACATGGCTAACTTCCCAGTGCGCCCGTTTGCTTTCGCTCCCGTCGGCTCCACCTTTGAGCATGGACCTCAGCACCGCGCGCAGCGCCGTGTCATGGTGGTCGACGACCCGCCGCTGAATCATGCTAGGTATGCCATTGTCTCCATAAATCCCCTTGTGCCAGATCATCAAAAGAGATTTTGGCTCAATGAGGTTTGCCGCATCAGCACGGAGGATCTGCACTATCAACTATCGGAAGAATTTGTCTATCCGCTTGGTATTGGGGTTGTTGCTTTTGCGGATGTTGAGAGTAGAGATGAAGCAATTCGGGAGGGACCGCATGCACTAGATGAGGATCTTATTTTTCGCTGGTGCCGCATGATGAGGGTATTAATATGAGGATGCCTGCTTTTGAGTATGAGGTCTGGATTATGATGTTGGCTTTCCCCATGGATTATCAAACTGAACATTATGTTAACAAGGCAGTTTCCAATTTTGGAAAGCTGCTGGTTTGGCCTAACCGGGGGGGGGGGGGGGGGGACAAAGCCAGGATACTGGTTAAATGTCACATCAAAGACATTGAGGTGCCGCATAGTTTACTGGTTACTAGAATGGGGATGTTGCCAGGTCTGGTCCGTTCTTGGTCTGTTCCTATTTATGTTCTGAATGGCAGCAACACTGTCCCGGGACTAGTTGGCAATGAAGATGAGCCGCCAATGCTCAATGTCTCTCCTCATCCATATCAGCTGCCCTACTACACAGTTCTGCAACAGGCCAAGCTGGATGCGCATGCACAACAGCAGGCTGCAAATGAGGACGCGTGGAATGATGAACCACAGATAGCAGAACAAGCCCAGGAAAATGGTTGGACAGCTTGGCCTACAGTCCCTGCCCCATACACTGGTTTCAGTTTCAGGAATTTCTTTGAGTATGATGGACCATCCTTGATGGATGGAGTGCCCCAGGAGCACAATATTGTTGACAATCTATCAGATGTCTCGTCAGAGGCCTCTTATGTGGAGGCACTAGTTGATGACTTCATCTCTGGAGTGCCTGAGGCAAGGAATGCTTTTAGTCGTGCAAGAGGAGGTTCTGCCCCAATAGTTCTGGTGGTAGACTGGGATTTTCTTTGCTGGATTGGAGGAATGTTGAAAAGGATCTATACTCCTACTTTGTTGCCCTCCCAGAGTGTCTCTCCTGAGCAATTTCCTCTAAACCCCTTCAGAGCTATTCAGCAATTCATAAATGAAGCTTGCTTGCAAGTTCTCAACTCCGTTGTGCCTGAATTTGATGTGTTTGTCAGCTCTTTCAGAGCCGCTCTTAGTGACGGCCTACCTCTCATCTGCCCAAAAGAGCTACTGGGTGTGGCAGGGCTGTTTGTAGACACCTCTGCTTCCCATGATCAGATCACCTTCAGTCAGGGACAACACGAGGATGGCCAAATGATCACTGATGGGTCTGATGTTGCTGCTATGGTTACTGCTGGTGATAGCATTGCTCAGATGATCGCCCATGAGGAGGCCCATGTCGACATAGTGATGTTGCGCCGGAGTACACGCTCTATTAGGTACGATGGATTCCATGTCCCTTAGCCATCTGACAGCAGGAAAGTGCTTCCAAGGTCAAGGATAGGGTTAAACCCTCGATCAAGCTTGACACTTGCTCCGCTTGCTCAGCTTGCTCAGCTCCGCTTGCTCAGCTCCCTCCTCCCGGTAGTTCAGGTATCGCGCCTGATATTCCCCCGTTCATGCCAATTAGGATGATGCAGAGCATTGGTACTAATCTCTGTGGGGTCCCTCCAGCAGAGCTTACTCCTGAAAAATTACTTGCTGATTTGCACCAGGAGGTCGGTCACCCCGATGCCCATGAGTAACCTGAAGCAGTGGTCCATCTTATGCTGGAATGTGTGTGGTATCAATTCGGAGAAAAAACATTTGGCAATTCATAATGCTATAGATCTTAGTGGTTGTTTAGTCATTTGCTTGCAAGAAACTAAACGTGCGACTTTTGATGCTTCGTTTGTGAAACTTTTCTGCCCTAAGAAGTTTGATAAATTTGCTTTTGTTTCGTCCAATGGAAATTATGGTGGCATCATCACTATCTGGAATAGTTCAGTGTTCTCGGGTGTGGTTGATTTTGCTGAACCTTTTGCGCTTAATGTTAAATTCACTTCGCTTCAAACAGCTAATGTCTGGTCATGTGTGAATATTTATGGTCCTTGTGAGGGACAAGCACATGGGGAATTTTTTGATTGGATATTCAATCTACAAATCCCAGTTAATGAGGACTGGCTCCTAATTGGAGACTATAATTTCATTCGAGCACCGGATAACAGGAACAAACTGGGAGGCAATACGAATGATATGTTGCTTTTTAATGATTTCATTAGAGCTCAATCTCTGGTTGAACTACCCATCAAGGGTAGGTCTTTTACGTGGAGCAATATGCAAGATGACCCGTTGCTTGAACAACTCGAGTGGCACTTCTCCTCACTGCACTGGACTGCAACTTTCCCTAATACAGTTGTGCTACCTTTGGGCAAACCTGTTTCAGATCACACACCTTACTCCATCACCATTGAAACTTCCATCCCCAAAGCCAAAATCTTCCGCTTCGAGAATTGCTGGATTATTCACCCTAGGTTCTTTGACACTGTCCTATCTTCGTGGTCCAAACAGTGCTATGCCCCCAACTCAGCTGCCCTAAACCTTCGCTATGATCTGAAGGCCTGGAGTAAGGGCATCTCAAAGCTATCCATTCTAATTGAAAACACAAACAAAACGTTACTTGAGATTGATGGTATTGAGGATAGGAGAGGCCTCTAGGTGCCTGAAGCAAACTTCATAAAGATTCTGAAGAAGCACCTCCTAACTTTATTGGATTACAAGAGGATTTACTAGAAAAAAAGATGCACTGTTAGGTACTTCAAATATGGGGATGGGAACACTAAGTTCTTTCATTCAATAGCTACAGAGCGCTTCCGTAGGAACTCTATCGCCTCGCTTCGTCTCCAAGACGGCACATTCGTCAGATGGAAAGGAGTCTGTTTTGTATAGTTCCTACAAAGATCGCATTGGCAAATCTGATCTAGTAAATATGAAGTTTGATCTCCCTAGGATCATTAAAAGGATTGACGGCCTCGATGTTCTTACTGTCCCATTCACAGAGGAGGAGATTGACCACGTGGTTAAAGCAATGCCCTCTAACGAAGCTCCTAGACCGGATGACTTTAGTGGTTGTTTTCTCAAGAGTTGTTGGCATATCATCAAACATGACTTCTATAAGCTATGTGCTGATTTCTATGATGGGAAGATGAATTTGGAAAGCATCAACTCGGGGTTTATCACTCTCATACCTAAGATTCAGTCAACAGAGTGCGCGAATGACTATCGCCCAATCACCCTCCTCAACTGCTGTCTGAAATTGTTGACGAAATTACTGGCCAACAGATTGTAGAAGGTGATTCTCAAAATCATACAACGCAACCAGTATGGATTTCTTAAAGGGAGATCAATCCAAGACTGCTTGGCTTTGGCGTTTGAATTCATTCACTAGTGTAAATCGTCAGGGAGGGAGATACTGTTGTTTAAGTTGGATTTTGCAAAAGCCTTCGATACGATTGAGCATGCTCCTATGTTGGACGTCATGAAGCACATGGGTTTTGCTAATAGATGGCTGGGATGGATCAGCAGTGTCTTCTTGTCCGGAAAATCGTCTGTTCTGCTAAATTTGACCCCTAGAAGACAATTCCACTGTCTACGTGGAGTGAGACAGGGAGATCCCCTGTCGCCGCTTATTTTTGTCTTACCTGCTGACCTCTTACAGGCTGCCATTAATGATGCCTACAGGAATGGGCTCATCTCCAAACCTATCCCCTCCAGTACTGAAGATTACCCTGTTATACAGTACGCAGATGACACCATTGTTATCATGCCTGCGGAGGTTGATCAGGTATCCAAGATGAAGGAAATTCTCTAGGACTATGCAATATCGGTTGGTCTCAGGATTAACTTTCAGAAATGCACTATGATCCCTCTGAATGTCCCTGTGGACAGAGTGCAGACGCTGACAGCAATTTTACAATGCTCGGTTGGTTCGCTGCCTTTCACGTACCTGGGCTTGACGATGGGCACCACATGTGTCAGTGTTACTGACATGATGCCGCTGGTGGCATTGGTTGAAAGGAAGCTCTCAACTACAACGTCGTTGTTGGACTATGGATCCAAACTAACCTTGGTCAACTCAGTGGTCACTTCCCTAGCGATTTATGCAATGTGCTCCATCTGCATCCCGCCTAAAATCCTAGAACACTTGGACAAGCTACGGAGGCACTGTCTTTGGGCTAAGAAAACTGAGGATGGGCTTAAGAATTATTCACTGGCAGCCTGGGACATTGTTTGTAGACCAAAACAAAATGGAGGACTGGGCATCATTGATCTGAAAGTGCAAAACCAAGGCCTACTCCTCAAGCAGCTTCACAAGTTCTATAACAGACAAGATGTGCCTTGGATTAGTTTGATATGGACCACCTATTATCAGGAGCAAAATGTTGTACCACATGCGACAGACCCGTGTGGATCCTTTTTGTCGTCGTTTTGTCACGGCAGATGTCCCCGTGAAAGGACTTAGGTTCGGGGCCATTGCTAAGGCGGTGGGCTCAAAGGGGTTGATCGGAATCGAGAGACAAGGGTTACCCAGGTTCGGCCCCTCGGAAAGAGGTAAAAGCCTACGTCCTGCTTTGTATTGTATTGATTGGGTATCGATTACAAGGGAGCGAGTTCGCTTAACCTAGCTATCGATGAGTTGTTTTTCGTGGCCTAAGCCGCCCGGGCAACCCGCCTTTATATACACAGGTCGAGGCCCTGGGCTTACAAGAGTCCGGGCCGGGTTATACTTGATAACCGACCTCACCTCTAATTGTACATGCCTTGTCTAACAAGTCGCCACCGGCAGCTCAAGCCCGCCGGGTTACATCTTGTCTTCTGGCTCTGGGCCTCCAGGCCCACTGACTAAGTTTATTCCTGATGTTGTCGTAAGTTGCCAACCGCATGACCCGGCCCCACCTGGGCGGGTCTCACCACAGGGTTATATCCCCAACATTAGGCCCCAGATTGATTTGAACCGGTTCAAGTCAATCTCCAAGTCTTCTGGTTGGCGAGCCTTGCCTTCTCTGATAATCTTCATGACCCGCCGAAAATGGGCGGTCGCTGCTTCTGACAAGCATTTATGACCCGCCATGACGTCATTAGGAAAATCAAAAAAGATTCCTCTGACGTCAGAGCGGATCTTTCGTCATTAATATGACCAGCCCGAAAATCGAGGCGTCTTCTTAGTTTAATCATCATCGTGCTCCCTCGATTCTCTCACCGGGCCGTTTGTGAGACCATTATAGCCTTATAAATAGGCACGGGGGGCTATCGCTTTCATTTTCCTCCGCCGCCATCTTCTTCTTCTTCCTCCGAACGTCCGCGCCGCCGAAGCCAGCCGCGCCGCTCGGTCCTCGTCGTCTTCATCGACACCGGCCGCTGCATCAACCTGAAACGATCCAGAGCTCTCGCGCATTCGCCGCATCCTTAAGGTTCTAACTCTGCCCCCTGTCAGATCTGCATTAGGTTTCCCCCGAATTCATGGAGTTCTTCGGTGTTCATCACCATTCGTCGGAACGTTTTTCACCGATTAGATGAAAGCACCTTCTTTAAAGCCCTGCAATGCTGCCGAAATCACGCGGCCGCCCGCTCCATACTTATGCCGCACTCATTGTAGATTTGCAGCTCGTTTTAATCTGAGTAGTGGCCATCTGTTCTTCCACTGGTCCTTTTAGGGCTAAAATATTTTTCTTTTTCCTTCACCCGTAGATCTTGAATCCATAGCCTTAGTCACGGAATCGGTTTCTCAACACTTAGCAAATTTTTCAATCTGCGTTGAGAAACTTGACCCGCCGAAAAGCTGCCGGCCCACTTTGTCTTGCCGCCTGTAGCTTCGGCGGCTCATAACTTTATATTGACCCGCAAAACGCTGTCACCATTTCCAGTCATAGTGACCTTAGTCAGAATGTATTTTTAACCCGCCGAATATACATGTCTTCCCGCAGTTCCTAAGCCGCCACCATGTCAAAAACTCCGTCCACCTGCAACTGGGTAAAGTCCGGAGTGATCGAAGAGTCGCTCAAAGAATTTGTCACCAGGGGAGTTCTGCCGGCTCAGGATATTATCCACTAGCGGGTTCCAGGCAATGAGACTACCCCTAAACCCAAAGATGGGGAGGTCATTATATTCACAGACCATCTTCTTCGGGACTTTTCCCCGCCCGGGTCAAAGTTTTTTCAGGATGTCTTACACGCGTTCAAGCTGCACCCCCAAGACATCGGCCCGAATTCTGTCACCAACATGTGTCAATTTCAAACCTTCTGTGAAGCCTACCTTCAAGAGGAGCCGTCTGTTGACCTCTTCAAGGAGTACTTTTATATTAACCGCCAAACAGAAATGGCGGACGGGTTAAGCCTTGAGCTCGGGGGCGTTACTCTTCAGAGGCGGAGGGATGTACTCTTCCCAGCAGCGATTCTGCCAAGTCACCCCAAAGAGTGGAACAAGACTTGGTTCTACTGTCAAGACACTTCACGAGAGGGGGAGAACCCGCTGCCGGGTTACCGTTCCTACCGGCTTAGCACAAATACAGAGCTTCCAAACCAGATGTCAGCCGCCGGGCGTGCTCAATATGCTTCTACTTTCTCAAAAGTCAGGCCTCTGCTAGCCAATGGATTGACGGGCGTTGATTTGACCCACTACTGGGTCTCCTGGAGGATTCTGCCGTAAGCCGCCGTGGCGCCTTAATGTGCCAATACACCGGTAAGGTGGATGACCCTCAACGCTTCACCCGGACCCCTTTAAAGGACCAGGATCTTAACACCATCGTCAAGTCTCTGCTGGGGGAAACATTAGCCGCTTGCAGCAGGACTAGCTTAAGTCCCTTCTCTGCACTTAACCCAGCTCTGGATGTAAGTCTTTTGATCCTAACCCTCATCCATTCTTTTAACTCCATACTTTATTGAACCTTCTCTGCCAATATGCTTTGTCCTTTGTAGGCCGGCTCTTCATTCTGGAAGAAATTGTTGCCCCCTACTCTCAAGAAGAAGAACAAAGTCCCCAAGGTATCAAAAACTAAGGCACCAACCCGCAAGAGGAAACAGTCAGTGGAAGAATTATTTGATTTAGACGACTCAGAGGTAGAACTTGACTCCATTGGTCTTCTCTTTATGTAACTCATTGATGATGATTGCTTACAGGAAGAAGCTGAAACCAGTCATGCCGACGTTGCTGATGTAACCATTGTCTCCTCTGACTCGGATCTTTCACCAGTAAAAAGAATACGATGAGCTGTACGGAAGGTAAAGAGTTCCCGTCCTTTTGCTTACTTGAGTCATAACTTTCTTTTGAAGAAACAACAAGACGATAGCAGACGTCAGACCCGGAGCGCCGGCTCTGGAGACCTTTTAACCGGCTTACCCAATGAGCCGGCCCCTCGGAAACAACGCACCGAAGTACTTCCTTGTCTTGAACTTATTTTGTCTGTACACTATCCTTGCAGCTTATTAACTGTTTAACAATGCTAACTTTTTCCAGGACTCGCCTCCTTCTTCTGGCGATTCGACCGCCTCAAAGCTGCCTCCTCTCATTATTAACCCGGGGTAAGCGTTTCTATATCCCGAAATGTGTTTAATATCTCATACCTTATCATGACATATCCAACATTGCCTTTGCTCACAGGGCTCAAGCCAAACGAAGGAAAGGGGCCGGGTCATCCGCAACTCCTGATACCCAAGACCCGGAGATCCCAACACGCAATATTCCTGACTCTCACATTGAGCCTTCCGAGGCTGCTAAAGACGCCCCTGAAGAAGTTCCTCCACAAGCCGGGCCGGCTGCTATGGACATTGAGGCTCCTGAAGCCCATCCAGATTCTGCTCCTAAGCCGCCCAGCCCCCGGCCGTCAACTGAACACATGGCTTCTCATGAAGAGGTCATTGTCACCGGGGCGGCTTACAAACCTCCAGCTCCTTCACATGCGCTATCAAAGCATATCAAGGAAGACGAGGCGGCTCCCTCCAAGGAAGAGGAGACTCCCTCTGATCTTTCAAATTTGGATAAACTTACTGCTGATGAATTACATGCCGGCTATCTGAGCCGTCTGTTTGCCAGCCGAGATATGGAGGCCAACTTGGTCGCCAAGATGAAGAAAAAATATGAGGTACTTTCACTTCCCTTGCCTCTTCATGTATATACTTATGTAGCCCCCAAGAACCGGTTGAACTCTCAGAAGGTCAGCCGGGTCTTGCTTTAATTTGGCAACTTTTTGAAGAGTCATCAATATGTGAAACATGGATTGAGAGCCAAGTGTAGCCCCCAAGGGCCGGGTCATTATACCAATAATGAGCCGGCACTCAATCATAGAGTGAGAGCCAACCGTAGCCCCCAAGGGCTGGGTCATTATACCAATAATGAGCCGGCTCTATAAGAAAGAGCTGAAATATAATAAGAGCTTTATGTAACTCCCAAGGGCTGGGTCATTACCTAAGTAATGAGCCGGCACTGAATCATAAATTAAGCGCCAATTGTAGCCCCCAAGGGCCGGGTCATTACCTAAGTAATGAGCCGGTACTCAATCATAAACTAAGCGCCAATTGTAGCCCCCAAGGGCCGGGTCATTACCTAAGTAATGAGTCGGTTCTATAAAAAAGAACTGAGACACATTAGCCCCCAAGTGTCAAGTAAATTGCTTGCAATATACTTGGGACTTGTAATCATTGTACCATACTTTGACAAAAACTGTGTGAGCCGGACCGGCGGCTTAAAACTGACAACCTTGCTCTGTCATGACTTGTCCTATGCAGGAATCTTTGAACGCTGCTGAGTTGATCGTGATAGACCTGAAGAAAAGTCTAGCACAGCAACAGGAAGGCCGAGCAGAGACGGAAGAAAAGTAGACTGCTGAGTCAAGCCAAGCCGCCCTGACCAAGCGTGCTGAAGACGCAGAGGGCCGGCTCAAAATATTGACTGACGAGCTGAACACTCTGAAGGACCAGATAACCCGTATGATTGGAGCTGTGTTTGGTAGGTATCCTTAACCTTCAACTATATACAAATACTTGTTACGCCCAAGATGCGATCCTATCCTTATTTTGGCACGAGGGCCTCGACAGGGATAGAAGCGCATCTCGTCGTTTCGCAAGAATGGATATCATTACAAGTACATGTAAAGAAGAGATGAGTATATGGAATTGGCTTACACTCGCCACAAGCTACATCAATATCCCAATAATACAACAACATATCCAAACATCATACAGAAGAGCAGGGTCCGACTACGGACGAAAACAAACGATAAAAAGAGATCCATCCTTGCTAGCCCAGGCTGCCGCCTGGAACCCATCCTAGATCGATGATGAAGAAGAAGAACTCCAAATCAACAAGCAACGCGCTCACGTCAAATCATCGCATTACCTGTACCTGCAACTATGGCTGTAGGAATCTGTGAGCCACAGGGACTCAACAATCTCATTTCCAAGGGTATCAAGACTATTAAAGCTTAATGGGTGAGGTATGGTTAAGTGGTGAGGCTGTAGCAAGCACTAAGCATATATTTGAGTGGCTAACTTATGAGTACAAGAATAAAGGGGGATGATTGTCGCATAAACAGACGTGAACTAGTAATGATCTTTAAGAGATCCTGAACACCTACTTACGAACAAACATAACCCCACCGTGTTCTCTCTCGGAAAAGACTAACGAGAAGAGACAGTCACGGTTACGCACACAGTTGGTGTATTTTATTTGAGTTTACTTCAAGTTTGCTATGACCGGGTGTTAAACAAAGTTTCCAAGTTGCCACGTAACCACGGGCATGGCTTTCCGAAAGATTTAACCCAGCAGGGGTGCTCCAACTCATCCATCACAAACTAACCACACGCCGCGGGAATAACCTCGACCACGAATCTCGTGATCTTCCTAGGCAATTCCACTGGAAAACTGCAACCTCGAGATAGCCCGAAGTATTCTCGGAATTCCTCGCACAAGACGTTCGAGAAAGGTAAAACAAATCCAGCAAGGCCGCCCGACGTGCCGACAATCCCGATAGGAGCCGCGTATCTCATTCTCAGGGCACAACCGGATAAGCTAGTGTACAGTGGCCTGATAGACATCACCCGAGTTGCCCCGGGTTGGCCCCGCACAGTGCTCTATTTTGGACCAGCACCAGCAGCACTGGCCCCCCTGTATTATGTTGAATTAGCTCCTCGGGTTCATGACGCCCTATGCTTTAGTAACGGTGTTCAGTATTATTATGTTGGGCAAATGTAGTACCAAAGTTGGGCCTTGCCGGACAAGTTTTATCCTAAAACGAAAGTCAAGGGGGTCCCCATAACAACCCCGAGCATGTTAGGAGCGCTCAATTATGGAACATAACACCGGTTCACAAGTACTAGGGCAGCAAGAGTGGAACAAAACACCGAGTAAAAGGCCAAGCCTTCCACCCTTTACCAAGTATATATGTGCATTAAATTGAATAGCAATAATATTGTGATATAACAAAAGGATATCCATGTTGGCACATGGAAACAATGCACCTGCAACTAGCAACGCTATAAGAAGGGTTGAGCAAGCGGTAACATAGCCAAACGATGTTTTGCTGGGATGTGGAGGGGTTAGAGGCTTATCATGGCATTTGGGAGGCTTGTCAAACAAGTGATAGGTAGCGAGACAGCGATAGAAACGAGACAACTAGCATGGCAATGATAGTAATAGTATCCAGGGAAATGGGTCATCTTGCCTGAGATCCCGCTTGGAAGAAGATCGAGTCCATGAAGAAGACGAACCAACGCAGTCGAACGAATCCTCACACTCCGAACGCTTTCGGAACTCTATCGAGAAGAAGCAATCCGAAAACAACAATCAACACATGAACAACACCACAACATATGCATGACATGATGCTCTTCAAATATGATGCATGTTATGCATAACATGGCAAGCTCAACAATCAACTTCTACACATTAAGTGAAGATCAATATGCAACGGGTTGCATATTGACGAAACTCCACGCTTGGATTACTTAGTTCATTCCCGTTTAGGTACACGACAATATTAAATGTTGTTAAACATGGCAAGAGGTGAAGCATAAGTAAACTACACATATAGGCAAGTTTAAATGAGGCCAGAAACAACATATAGCATTTCTGAAATGACCTCATATGTTAATTACGAAATTGGTCCAGATCTGAACTAATCATGTTTTATATTTATTAAACAGGAAAATAAAGTGCTCCATGTGATTCTACACGTCATTCTAGTCGATTTACATATATAGAACATCTCAAACGGAGCTACGGTCTAAAAGATATGACAATCACAAGATAATATGACATGAATGCAAAATGCATGAAAAATGACAACCGCAAACATTTCAAATCATGAATGCAGTAAGATATTATGTTACTACATGAAAATCTAAGCAAGTTACATATGCAACATGTTCAAAACGGAGCCACGGTTCAACCACAACAACCAACACAAGTTTTATTTGAAATCTGCCCAAAACAGCAAGATTGCATTTTGCACACATGAAAACAACAAGTTACAATATTCTAAAATGCACAAACTAAGCATGGGGCAGTAGCATATGATACACACATCATTTCATCTTCACATATCATACTCAAAATAGTTATGGAACACATGGTAGGAAGCTCACAACATGACAAGAAAATATAGCAGATTAGGACTTAGTGAAAATAACAGGTTTTAGCATAGCAGATTTTGACGAAGGCTTATTGGCAGCAGCAAAACTATATGCTACAGGGCATATTATGGCATGAAACTTAACAGCATGGTATTAGACATGATGCACTACAAATCATACCATGGTGGCAAGGTCTAATTATGCATAGAGTCATGGCTAGCATCATCACAACATGGTATTATGAAGAAAACAGATTCTCAGACTTAGTGAAAAATAGGCTAGTCATGAGCAACAGGTTTTAACAGATTGACATATTGGACAGCAGGTTTAATTATGATGCAAAACCTATTGATGCAAACTATTGACACAACATGATAGAGCATAACATGCTTAACAAAAGACTCCATGGTGACATCACCAAAAGACTCCTAGAACACTAGCAAATCACATGGCAACACAGCAACAAAATAACAGATTCCAGACTTAGAACACCATGCTGTTAAGTTTCATGCCATAATATTGTGTTGTTTCTATCAGATTTTTATAGCATGTTGGCAACAAGGAAACAACACCTAAACATGTGTTTCTATGACAACCAAAAATACCAGGGCCTAGCCCACATGTCCAAGGGCATATCTCATGTTCAAAATTATTTCATATGGTGCATGGATTAAATCACACAAAATGGACAAAAGGGGCATCATGGCAAAAATGACATGCACTCAAACTTGCTCCAATAACAACACTAATTGCACAGTTAAATTCTATGGATTTTTCTACCCCGAAAACATATATAATATGCATAGGTTCATGTAGGAAAATAAGTCACAATTAATTAGGCAAGTTAATGGTATATCCTTTTAGCAACTATAAATGCAAGTCAAATGCAAATTTTACAATGAACCAGTTTGTCATGCATGAAAATGCGATGCCGATAATATGAACATTTTAATATATTGTTGGATTAAATCCCGATGCACGTTACTTAATTATGACAATGCAAAAATGATGGCAATTATGCAAAATGGTGCAACCACCGAGTGTAAGTATTTTACATATATCTGAGCATGAAAATCTCATGGATGAAAATGGCATAATATTAATTTACGCATATATCTGAGCATTTTACATATATAAAATATTTCGATCCGGTGCACGGTTAAGTAAATATGAGCATTTTAAAACATGGCATTTATCTGAAAATATGCATGCCCCAGAATAATAGAGAAATTCGCACACAGGGGAAAAAATACTACATGGGCCGAATCTGTCTAACGGGCTAAGCCACATGTGGGCGCAACATAGCAAGTCGCTCACGCGGGCGAGGGATAGGGGTCGCAGCTCACCATGGGCCTTAGGAGGCCGGCCGGTGATGGGCTGGGTCTTGGCACGGCTAGCCGGCCCATTCGTGGGAGAGGAGGCAGCCCAGGCGCACAACGTGGCACCGGCCCACGCTGGCGATGGATCGGGTCAACGGGGCGCTCGCCTCCCTGGCCATGTCGAAGCAGGCGCCAGGAGGCCATGGCAGCGGCGGCGGCTCGACGCGCAGGGGCTCCGGCGGGCGAGGCGACGCGGGGAAAGGCAGGCGGCGCGGAGATCCTCCGGATCTGGCGGTCCTGACCGGATCCGGGCGCGGCAGGGGCCGAGCGGCGCAGGCAAAGCGACGGCAGCTCGGGGAGGCAGCGGGATGTGGGGAAGCGCGGCACGGCGATGACGGGGTCCGGCGGGGCGACAGCTCTGCGGAGGCGCTCCGGCGGTCCTGCCAAGGGCGGTGTCCGGCGACGGGGAACCGGAGAGGAGCTGGCGCTGCGGCTCTGGCGCGGGATGGCAAGGCGGCGAGGAGCTTGGGGCGGGAGGCGCTCGGGCGAGTCCCTGGCTAGGGCGGCGGCGCGCTGACTCGGGCCCAAGGCGGGCCGCGGATGGGCTCGGGGCCCTGCGCGCTGGCGGAGGGAGACAGGCGGCTGGGGCGGCGGCTGATGATTGGGGGCGCGGATTTCGAGGAGGGCTAGGGTTAGGCCAAAAATGGACAGGGAGGGCATCTATATATAGCAGGGATGGCTAGGAGAGGGGTTTCTCCTCCGTTTTCGGACCGTTCGATCTCGATCGGGCGTCCGAAAATGGAGGGAGGGCTAGCAGGGCCATGTGGGCTGTGTAGAGGTGGTGTGGGCTGAGGAGAGGGGGAGGTGTGCGGCCCGGCAACATATTTTTAAAACAAGACATCTAAAAATATAACCGGCGATAGAGCTGCTCTAGGTTTAACGGTTCGGTTAGCAAACGGACTCCGGTTGCGACGAAATTTGGCAGGCGGTCTACCTACATTATAACAAGACCGCATGCCAACTTTTGACCCATCCAGAGAATAATTTCCACGCGCTTTTAAGAGCAATATTTTTCCGATGCCGCGGGCGCGAGCGTGTGTGGTTGGACTCGAAACGCTCAACGGGGAGAACCGACAACTACAAACGAAAGCAAGTTTTGAAAACGATGACAATGAAGTGCCGATGCAATGCGGATGATGCGAATGATGCGATGATGAATGCGACAACCAAACGAAACACACGATGACAGCGGAATAAAAGGGGAATCTTCTGGAGCGTCGGTCCCGGGCTGTTACAACTCTCCTCCACTTACAAGAGATCTCGACCCGAGATCTTAGAATGAGAAGGGGAAGAGGAAGAGAATGGAGAGGTAAAACTTAGTTGCTTCATTGACAAACGAGTGAAACCAACAGAACCTGATGGTTGCAAAGAGATGAAGAATGATATGAGAAACAAGGAAGAATTCAAAAGAAATTTGGGCAGCACTTCGGTATGATAGAGGGACAAAATTTGATAACGTGGGAGAGTTTGAAAAGAGAACACAACACTCCGGTTAAAAGATAAGCAAGGACTGAACATGATCTTGACAAAACAAGATGACGGTTTGAAGGGAGCAACATCACCACGCCTCCGGAACAGATAATAGAATCTAGATCGTTGAAAGAAAAGAACGGAGAAGAAAATGACAACTTCTGCCACAAATGGATTGAAAGCATCCTTACAAGAATGCTTGAACGGAGTTGTTGGAGATCCAACAACGAAAAGAGAACT
This sequence comes from Elymus sibiricus, assembly GCA_039707655.1. Classification (NCBI taxonomy): domain Eukaryota; kingdom Viridiplantae; phylum Streptophyta; class Magnoliopsida; order Poales; family Poaceae; genus Elymus; species Elymus sibiricus. The sequence continues at coordinate 444,760,035 of CM077671.1, forward strand.
TGTTGTGGGCTTATGGAAAACATCTCAAAACTATGAGGTGACAACCGCCACTAACGGAAACAATTGGTTTCATTGAGACCACGAAGAGATGATGGGTTTAAATAGCTCATTCTTGACAAATACTCCTCGAGACTCCTCATAATCAAGAATGTTATAACACCATCTCAAGATAAGGGAGAAAGAATTGCATTTTAAAATGCAAGATAAAGAAGACTTGAGATCCTCCAATAGGAATCTTGAAGAACACTTCCAGAATGAATTAAATTCTTAACGAATCACCATGATGAACCATCGGGAAGAACTCCGAAAATGAAAGGATGATATAATAGAATTGAAGGTTGCACAAGAACAATATAGAAGCCTTGCAAAGATTTAGATGAAGCTTCGCGACGAGAAACTTGAGAAAACTTGGAACTCCGGATAAGAAAAGATGAAACACTTAAAACCAAGAATTGATATCATGAATGTTGGAAATATGCCCTAGAGGCAATAATAAATTGGTTATTATTATATTTCCTTGTTAATGATAATTGTTTATTGTCCATGCTATAATTGTATTGATTGGAAACTCAAATACATGTGTGGGTACATAGACAACACTGTGTCCCTAGTAAGCCTCTAGTTGACTAGCTCGTTGATCAAAGATGGTTAAGGTTTCCTAGCCATTGACATGAGATGTCATTTGATAACGGGATCACATCATTAGGAGAATGATGTGATGGACAAGACCCAAACTGTAAACGTAGCATTTGATCGTGTCAGTTTATTGCTATTGTTTTCTGCATGTCAAGTATCTGTTCCTTTGACCATGAGATCATGCAACTCACTAACACCGGAGGAATACCTTGTGTGTATCAAACGTCGCAACGTAACTGGGTGACTATAAAGGTGCTCTACAGGTATCTCCGAGGGTGTCTGTTGGGTTGGCATGGATCAAGACTGGGATTTGTTACTCCGTATGACGGAGAGGTATCTCAGGGCCCACTCGGTAATACAACATCACAATGAGCCTTGCAAGCAATGTGACTAAAGTGTTAGCCACGAGATCTTGTATTACGGAACGAGTAAAGAGACTTGCCGGTAACGAGATTGAACTAGGTATAGTGATACCGACGATCGAATCTCGGACAAGTAACATACCGAAGAACAAAGGGAACAGCATACGGGATTAACTGAATCCTTGACATAGAGGTTCGACCGATAAAGATCTTCGTAGAATATGTAGGAGCCAATATGGGCATCCAGGTCCCGCTATTGGTTATTGGCCGTAGAGGTGTCTCGGTCATGTCTACATAGTTCTCGAACCCGCAGGGTCTACACACTTAACGTTTGGTGACGATTAGTATAATTGAGTTATTATGTTGGTGACCGAAAGTTGTTCGGAGTCCCGGATAAGATCCCGGACATGACGAGGATCTCCGGAAGAGTCCGGAGGTAAAGATTGATATATGTGATAATAGTGTTTCGATCTCCGGAAGAGTTCCAGAGTTCACCGGAATGGGTTCCGGATGTTTACCGAAGTGTTCGGGTGCAGCAACACTTTATATGAGCCAAAGGGATAAAGCCCACAAGGTATTGGAAAGTGCAAAAGTAGTTTTGCTGCCGCGTAAGCGGTACTACCGCTTGGTGAAGTGGTACTACCGCCGGAGCGGTACTACCGCTTGTGTGAAGCGGTACTACCGCCCAAGCGGTACTACCGCTTGTGTGAAGCGGTACTACCGCTTGTGCGCGGCTGTGCACGGTTCGGCAGGGATCCGAGTTGGACTCTTTCCCTGCGGGCCAAACCGACCTTGTGCGGGCAAAACCGACCTAGAGGAGGCTTTTACTCCAAGTTTAGACCCCAAGGCTCAACATATAAATAGAGGGGCAGGGCTAGCACACGGGACATCAGGATTCCCCAAGCCGTGTGCCGGCAACCCTAGCCCTCTAGTTCCTCCGTCATAATCTCCGTAGCGCTTGGCGAAGCCCTGCAGAGATTGTTCCTCACCACCATCACCACGCCGTCGTGCTGCTGGAACTCAACCACTACTTCACCATCGCTCGCTGGATCGAGGAGGTGAAGGCGTCATCAAGCCGTACGTGTGTTGAACGCGGAGGTGCCGTCCGTTCGGCACTAGATCGGAAGGATCGTGATTGGATCGCGGGACGCTCGGCGATTTGGATCGCGAAGACGTTCGACTACATCAACCGCGTTTATTAACGCTTCCGCTTAGCGATCTACAAGGGTATGTAGATTCACTCTCCCTCTCGTAGATGCTCATCACCATGGATAGATCTTATGTGTGCGTAGGAAAATTTTTGTTTCCCATGTAACGTTCCCCAACAGTGGCATCATGAGCTAGGTCTATGCGTAGATGAGATCTCGAGTAGAACACAAACGAGTTGTGGGCGTGGGTGTATACATATTGCTTGCCGTTACTAGTTGATACTTTATTCAGCGGCATTGTGAGATGAAGCGGCCCGGACCGACATTACGCGTACGCTTACGCGAGACTGGTTTTACCGCTGCGTGCACTTGTTGCATAAAGGTGACTGGCGGGTGTCTGTCTCTCTCACTTTAGTTGAATCGGTTCAATGAAGAGGGTTCTTTTAGAAGATCAAAAAGCAATCACTACACCACGTTGTGGTTTTGCGTAGGTAAGAACGGTTCTTGCAAACCCGTAGCAGCCACGTAGAATTTGCAACAACAATTAGAGGACGTCTAACTTGTTTTTGCAGGGTATGTTGTGATGTGATATGGCCAATTACATGATGAGATATATGTGATGTATGAGATGATCATGTTTTGTATAGAATATCACGACTTGCATGTCGATGAGTACGGCAACTGGCAGGAGCCATAGAGTTGTCTTTAATTATTGTATGACCTGCGTGTCAATCATTAAGCGCTATGTAATGCTTTACTTTATCGCTAAACGTTAGCTATAGTCGTGGAAGCAACAGTCGGCGCGACAACCTTATGGCGACACGTTGATGGAGATCAAGATGATGGAGATCATGGTGTCATGCCGGTGACGATGGAGATCATGCCGGTGCTTTGGAGATGGAGATCAAAAGCACAAGTTCATGGCCATATCATGTCACTTATGATTTGCATGTGATGTTAATCCTTTTATGCATCTTATTTTGCTTAGGACGACGGTAGCATTATAAGGTGATCCCTCACTTAAATTTCAAGATAAATTGTGTTCTCCCCAAGTGTGCACCGTTGCGAAAGTTCGTCGTTTCGAGACACGCCGTGATGATCGGGTGTGATAGACTCTACGTTCGCATACAACGGGTGTAAGCCATGTTACACGTGCGGAACACTCGGGTTAAACTTGATGAGCCTAGCATGTACAGACATGGCCTCGGAACACAAGAGACCGAAAGGTCGAACATGAGTCATATAGTAGATATGATCAACATGAAGATGTTCACCATTGAAACCACCTCAACTCACGTGATGATCGGACTTGAGTTGGTGGATTTGGATCATGTTACACTCGAATGATCGGAGGGATGTCAATTTGAGTGGGAGTTTTTTAAGTAATATGATTAACTAAACTCATTATCTAAAGAACAATAGTCTAAGTTGTCTTTGCAATATTCATGTTGTAGATCATGGCTCGCGCAGTAGCACCCCTGAATTTTAATGCGTTCCTAGAGAAAGCTAAGTTGAAAGATGATGGAAGTAACTTTGTGGACTGGGCCCGTAATCTAAGGATTATCCTTACGGCTTCCCAGAAGGCTTATGTCCTTGATGCACCGCTTGGTGATCCACCCGCTCCAGTTGAGTCTCTAGACGTTGTGAACGCCTGGCAGGCTCGTTCTGATGATTACTCAATAGTTCAATGTGCAATGTTGTATGGCTTAGAACCGGGACTTCAAAGACGTTTTGAACGTCATGGAGCATATGAGATGTTCCAGGAGTTGAAGTTTATCTTTCAGAAGAATGCCCGGATCGAGAGATATGAGATCTCCGACAAATTCTATGCTTGCAAGATGGAGGAGAACGGGTCTATCAGTGATCACGTGCTCAGAATGTCTGGGTACTCCACCCGTCTGGCTGAGTTAGGGATGCCCCTTCCGCCAGAGGCTATCACTGACAGAGTTCTTCAATCATTGCCACCTAGCTACAAGAGCTTCGTGTTGAACTATAACATGCACGGGATGAACAAGTCAGTCGCCGAGCTGTTTGCGATGCTGAAAATCGCTGAGTCTGAAATTCAGAAGGAGCATCAAGTGTTGATGGTCAATAAAACCACTAGTTTCAAGAAAAATGGCAAGGGTAAGAAGGGTAACTCCAAGAAGAGTGGCAAAGCAGTTGCTCCTCTCGTGAAGAAACCCAAGGCTGGACCCAAACCAGAAACTGTGTGTTTTCATTGCAAGGGAACTGGACACTGGAAGCGGAATTGCCCCAAGTATTTGGCTGACAAGAAGGCGGCCAACAACAAACAAGGTATATATGATATACATGTTATTGATGTGTACCTTACCAACTCTCGTTGTAGTGCCTGGGTATTTGATACCGGTGCGGTTGCTCATATTTGCAACTCAAAACAGGAACTGCGGAATAGACGGAGGCTGGCAAAGGACGAAGTGACGATGCGCGTGGGAAATGGTTCCAAGGTTGATGTGATCACCGTCGGCACGCTCGCTCTTCGATTACCATCGGGATTAGTGATGAACCTGAATAATTGTTATTTAGTGCCTGCGTTAAGCATGAACATTATATCTGGATCTTGTTTATTGCGAGACGGTTACTCATTTAAATCAGAGAATAATGGTTGTTCTATTTACATGAGTAATATCTTTTATGGTCATGCACCCGATGTGAGGGGTTTATTCTTATTGAATCTCGATAGTAATGATACACATGTTCATAACATTGATGCCAAAAGATATAGAATTGATAATGATAATACCACTTTCTTGTGGCACTGCCGTTTAGGTCATATTGGCGTAAAACGCATGAAGAAGCTCCATGCTGATGGACTTTTGGAGTCACTTGATTTTGAATCACTTGACACATGTGAGCCATGCCTCATGGGCAAGATGACTAAAACGCCGTTCTCTGGAACAATGGAACGGGCAAGTGACTTATTGGAAATCATACATACTGATGTGTGCGGTCCGATGAGTATTGAGGCGCGCGGTGGTTATCGTTATTTTCTCACCTTCACTGATGACTTAAGTAGATATGGGTATATTTACTTAATGAAACACAAGTCTGAAACATTTGAAAAGTTCAAACAATTTCAGAGTGAAGTTGAGAATCATCGTAACAAGAAGATTAAATTCCTACGATCTGATCGAGGAGGAGAATATCTGAGTTATGAGTTTGGCAGTCACTTAAGACAGTGTGGAATTGTTTCACAATTGACACCGCCTGGAACACCACAGCGTAATGGTGTGTCCGAACGTCGTAATCGAACCTTATTAGATATGGTGCGATCTATGATGTCTCTTGCCGATTTGCCACTATCGTTTTGGGGTTATGCATTAGAGACAGCTGCATTCACTTTAAATAGGGCACCATCGAAATCCGTTGAGACGACGCCATATGAACTTTGGTTTGGCAAGAAGCCAAAGCTGTCGTTTCTTAAAGTTTGGGGATGTGATGCTTATGTCAAAAAGCTTCAGCCTGAAAAGCTGGAACCCAAAGCGGAGAAATGCGTCTTCATAGGATACCCAAAAGAGACAGTTGGGTATACCTTCTATCTCAGATCCGAAGGCAAAGTGTTTGTCGCTAAAAACGGAACATTTCTTGAGAAAGAGTTTCTCTCGAAAGAATTGAGTGGGAGGAAGATAGAACTTGATGAGGTTGTTGAACCTTTACTTCAACCTGAGAGTAGCGCAGCGCAGAAAGTTGTTTCTGTGGAGCCTACATTAGCTGAAGAGGAAGTTAATGATGATGATCATGAAGCTTTGGATCAAGTTGCTATCGAACCTCGTAGGTCGACAAGGACGCGTACTACTCCTGAGTGGTACGGCAACCCTGTCTTAAAAATCATGTTGTTAGACAACGATGAACCTACGAGCTATGGAGAAGCGATGATGGGCCCGGATTCCGAGAAGTGGTTAGAGGCCATGAAATCCGAGATGGGATCCATGTATGAAAACAAAGTATGGACTTTGGAAGTATTACCTGAAGGGCGTAAGGCCATTCAGAACAAATGGATCTTTAAGAGGAAGACGGACGCGGACGGTAATGTCACCGTCTATAAAGCTCGACTTGTGGCAAAGGGTTTTTCACAAGTTCAAGGAGTTGACTACGATGAGACCTTCTCACCCGTAGCGATGCTTAAGTCCGTCAGAATCATGTTAGCAATAGCTGCCTTTTTCGATTATGAAATTTGGCAGATGGATGTCAAAACAGCGTTCCTTAACGGTTACCTTAAGGAAGAGTTGTATATGATGCAACCAGAAGGTTTTGTCGATCCAGAGAATGCTGACAAAGTTTGCAAACTCCAGCGATCCATTTATGGACTGGTGCAAGCATCTCGGAGTTGGAATCTTCGTTTTGATGAGGTGATCAAAGCGTTCGAGTTTATACAAGTTTACGGAGAAGCTTGTATTTACAAGAAAGTGAGTGGGAGCTCTATAGCGTTTCTAATATTATATGTGGATGACATATTGCTGATTGGAAACAATATAGAAATGCTGGAAAGCGTAAAGGAATATTTGAACAAGAGTTTTTCAATGAAGGACCTAGGAGAAGCTGCTTTCATATTAGGCATCAAGATCTATAGAGATAGATCGAGACGCTTAATAGGACTTTCACAAAGCACATACCTTGATAAGATTTTGAAGAAGTTCAAAATGGATCAGTCCAAGAAGGGGTTCTTGCCTGTTTTGCAAGGTGTGAAGTTGAGTAAGACTCAATGCCCAGTGACTGCAGAAGATAGAGAAAAGATGAGTGTCATCCCCTATGCTTCAGCCATAGGCTCTATTATGTATGCAATGCTGTGCACAAGACCCGATGTCAGCCTTGCCATAAGTATGGCCGGAAGGTTTCAAAGTGATCCAGGAATGGAACACTGGACGGCGGTCAAGAATATCCTGAAGTACCTGAAAAGGACTAAGGACATGTTTCTCGTTTATGGAGGTGATCAAGAGCTCGTCGTAAAGGGTTACGTCGATGCAAGCTTTGACACTGATCCGGATGACTCTAAGTCGCAAACCGGATACGTATTTATTCTTAATGGGGGTGCGGTTAGCTGGTGCAGTTCCAAGCAAAGCGTGGTAGCTGATTCTACATGTGAAGCGGAGTACATCGCTACCTCGGAGGCGGCGAAGGAAGGTGTCTGGATGAAGGAGTTCATGACAGATCTTGGAGTAGTGCCTAGTGTGCTTAACCCAATGACTCTGTTTTGTGATAATACTGGTGCCATTGCTCTAGCCAAGGAACCAAGATTTCACAAGAGGACCAGACACATAAAGCGACGTTTCAATTCCATCCGCGATTACATCAAGGAGGACGACATAAATATTTGCAAAGTACACACGGATCTAAATGTTGCAGATCCGATGACTAAACCTCTTCCAAGGGCTAAACATGAACAACACCAGAACTGCATGGGTGTTCGATTCATTACAATGTAAATCACATAGTGATGTGAACTAGATTATTGACTCTAGTGCAAGTGGGAGACTGTTGGAAATATGCCCTAGAGGCAATAATAAATTGGTTATTATTATATTTCCTTGTTAATGATAATTGTTTATTGTCCATGCTATAATTGTATTGATTGGAAACTCAAATACATGTGTGGGTACATAGACAACACTGTGTCCCTAGTAAGCCTCTAGTTGACTAGCTCGTTGATCAAAGATGGTTAAGGTTTCCTAGCCATTGACATGAGATGTCATTTGATAACGGGATCACATCATTAGGAGAATGATGTGATGGACAAGACCCAAACTGTAAACGTAGCATTTGATCGTGTCAGTTTATTGCTATTGTTTTCTGCATGTCAAGTATCTGTTCCTTTGACCATGAGATCATGCAACTCACTAACACCGGAGGAATACCTTGTGTGTATCAAACGTCGCAACGTAACTGGGTGACTATAAAGGTGCTCTACAGGTATCTCCGAGGGTGTCTGTTGGGTTGGCATGGATCAAGACTGGGATTTGTTACTCCGTATGACGGAGAGGTATCTCAGGGCCCACTCGGTAATACAACATCACAATGAGCCTTGCAAGCAATGTGACTAAAGTGTTAGCCACGAGATCTTGTATTACGGAACGAGTAAAGAGACTTGCCGGTAACGAGATTGAACTAGGTATAGTGATACCGACGATCGAATCTCGGACAAGTAACATACCGAAGAACAAAGGGAACAGCATACGGGATTAACTGAATCCTTGACATAGAGGTTCGACCGATAAAGATCTTCGTAGAATATGTAGGAGCCAATATGGGCATCCAGGTCCCGCTATTGGTTATTGGCCGTAGAGGTGTCTCGGTCATGTCTACATAGTTCTCGAACCCGCAGGGTCTACACACTTAACGTTTGGTGACGATTAGTATAATTGAGTTATTATGTTGGTGACCGAAAGTTGTTCGGAGTCCCGGATAAGATCCCGGACATGACGAGGATCTCCGGAAGAGTCCGGAGGTAAAGATTGATATATGTGATAATAGTGTTTCGATCTCCGGAAGAGTTCTAGAGTTCACCGGAATGGGTTCCGGATGTTTACCGAAGTGTTCGGGTGCAGCAACACTTTATATGAGCCAAAGGGATAAAGCCCACAAGGTATTGGAAAGTGCAAAAGTAGTTTTGCTGCCGCGTAAGCGGTACTACCGCTTGGTGAAGCGGTACTACCGCCGGAGCGGTACTACCGCTTGTGTGAAGCGGTACTACCGCCCAAGCGGTACTACCGCTTGTGTGAAGCGGTACTACCGCTTGTGCGCGGCTGTGCACGGTTCGGCAGGGATCCGAGTTGGACTCTTTCCCTGCGGGCCAAACCGACCTTGTGCGGGCAAAACCGACCTAGAGGAGGCTTTTACTCCAAGTTTAGACCCCAAGGCTCAACATATAAATAGAGGGGCAGGGCTAGCACACGGGACATCAGGATTCCCCAAGCCGTGTGCCGGCAACCCTAGCCCTCTAGTTCCTCCGTCATAATCTCCGTAGCGCTTGGCGAAGCCCTGCAGAGATTGTTCCTCACCACCATCACCACGCCGTCGTGCTGCTGGAACTCAACCACTACTTCACCATCGCTCGCTGGATCGAGGAGGTGAAGGCGTCATCAAGCCGTACGTGTGTTGAACGCGGAGGTGCCGTCCGTTCGGCACTAGATCGGAAGGATCGTGATTGGATCGCGGGACGCTCGGCGATTTGGATCGCGAAGACGTTCGACTACATCAACCGCGTTTATTAACGCTTCCGCTTAGCGATCTACAAGGGTATGTAGATTCACTCTCCCTCTCATAGATGCTCATCACCATGGATAGATCTTATGTGTGCGTAGGAAAATTTTTGTTTCCCATGTAACGTTCCCCAACAATGAACAACTCCGGAAGAAGGATTGAAATCACTTTGATGAAACAAGAATAAGATTTATGTTATGCTTATCCTTCATCAAGTTAAATTGATGACAAGCAACGGATTTGGCATACGACTTATTCTTCCTAAAAATATTGAAGAGAGAATACCATGAACTTGAAGAACTCTTGAACGAGACACCGGTAAGAATTGAAACGAATGAGAATGCAAGAGGATGAAGAGATCAAGATTTGCATAATAGAAACTGAACAAGGCACCGGAATAATTGAGATACGAACGAAGAGACAACAATTGAGAAGAATTTGGGAACGAAGGCTGAAAGCTGAGAACGAAGAAATCTTCTGAAATGATGGCCTTCGGAGGATCGAGAAATGAAAACAACACTCAAATGCTCCAGATAGATAAGGAAGGAATTACTCATGATCGAAAAGAATTTGAGAGGATAGCAACAAACTGAAACCAAGAACCTTCAAGAGAATGGACAAAGATTTAAAAGAAACACTCCTTCGGTCTTCAAAGCTGAGAATGATGACAAGAAAGAACATCATGAATTGTCGAGACACTCCGGAACAATGAATAAAGAAGGTTGAGCCGTGATGAAAACAATTCTAAGCGATCTTGGAGAAGGAATAAGACTAATGAGATTCATTCTTACATAATATTGAAAAGAACTTGAGGACATCTCCGGAAAGATTAGAAGAGCCAGGTAAGATCCTGGGGGAAAACCTGTCGGTTATGAGCCCACTCAAAGAGGCCACCGTTGAAATGATTGCTTAGCAGGAGATATTGCACCGGTACAAATGAAAACTTGATGAGGTGAGAACCTCGAAATAAGAAAAGACGAGCTTCTGAGATATCTTGCCACTCCGGATAACAAAGAGAGATGACTAAAAGAGAGAGGCTTGGACAAGAATTCCCATATGAAAAACATTTAATGAATGAAAAGAATATGATGAACACCGAAAGCTTGAATTGAATCCACCGGGAAGAAAATGAGAATGAAGAACGATGAACTTAGCACTTGAACATCTTCATAAAGAATCACCGGATACAATATGGAAGAAAAGATAGCGGAAGCATCACATAAATAGAAAAGGCACTTGGATGAGAATTTAATCATTGAAGAAAAAGGGCGGGCAGGTGGGGAAAACAAAGACAACTTGAGACCGATGAGATGAATTCCGGAAAGAAATATGAGGATTGATATTGCAACAATCTTCTCCGTCGGCTTATAAATTTTGACATGTTTGTAGGTGAACGGAGCCGCCAACTGTCAAGCAACAGCCTGCTGAAGCTCAAGGCCTTATACTCTTTAACAGAACAGTTGTATGTTGGGTCTCTAATCACCATCAAGGCCGTCATGTTTGAGAGGGGCGTCCCAAAGTTCATGAAGGGCGTACTGGAAACCATGTCGACCATCCCAATGCAGCTTCAAGAATTAAAGAGATTAGCCGCCCGTAAGGGCGCAATTGCTGCTTTGAGCCGGTCACTCGCTTATGCCCCGGAGCTTAACCCGGATGAAATGATGGACGGCTTCCCGCAACTGAAGGACGACGGCTCACAGTTTACACAAGAAGATTACTCTCGCTGTCATAAGGCGTCCCGGATTCTGGCAAGTCGGCTGGCCGCAGAAGCTGATCTATCAGTATACCAGGCGGCTTACTCCGAAGATAACAAGCGCATTCGAGGACCCACTTTTGAAGCAAAGAGCCTGATTCCTCAACGTCGTAAGCACCTCTTCGCTCCTGATGTTGACCCGTCTCCAATCATGCACGATGAAGCCATGTTTGAAGCTTTGACCAATTGCAATTGGGATGTGGAGAACCTCCAGATCGAAAAAGCCAAAGACCCGGCGCAGGATGACCCGGCGGCGAGTTAGAGAAAAACTTTGCATCATGTGAGGGTAACCCGGCCTTGTTTATCTCGCCGGGTTAGAATTTGTTGAAAAACTTGAAGTCTGCAACTTTTGGGCATGTTAAATAGCCTTGTAATAGTAATAGGAAAACTTTTATCCGCCTGCCCATGCGCTTTTGACACATTGTTTTAAGCTTCTGCCGGCGACTTAGCAAATTCATCTTGTGATATGTGATCTTTTGACTGCGTTGACGCACCGGGCGGGTTATGCTCCCTGAGCAATATCAAACCAGAATTTGCCAAAACTTGTAATCTCATTCTGAGAGTACCTGCAAAAACAAGTAACTTGTATGTCTCATCCTATAAGCCGGCTTTAATGGCACGACAGGACAAGATAACTCTTGTTTTTTATGAAAAAATTTTGTTTTCGAAGAAACTAGGCGGAAAGCCTGAAAACTTGTAAACCGGGTCTCACGTGACACAAATCCGTCGTTTAAACCTTAGCAAGTTCAGGGTCTTTAAAAGATTGACATTGCTAAGAGTACGAACGGGCCACATTGCGGAGGGATTACGGTAGACAAGGTGAGTTTATCCTAGCTCACTGTAAGCCGGCTCTCTCGTGACAAAAGCCGCCGTTTAAACCTTGACAAGTTCAGGGTCTTCGTGCGAGAATAACTTATAAAAGTTCAGGGTCTCTTATCAAGAATAACTGTCAAGAGTTCAGCGGGTCACATGGCGGAGTAGCAAGTTGCAAACATGCAGGTTTAACTCGAACATGGCATATAAAGCCTGGCCAAGAGGGTAAGTAAGCTAAACCCATAGGGTTGGAAGCCCCCAAGTGACCTGATTAAGGATCAACTCCTTTGTATGACACTTTCGGTGTAGAGAAAATGGCAGAGGCCCCTAATCATGGGGATGCCAACTTTATTATATCATAAAAGATGGTATATACAATGACAGAGATATGTACATTGATGAGAGCCGGACTGGCGGCTTAAGTATAGTATGGCCGAAGGTGAGCAATATTCCATGGCCTCTTGGTCTCTTCACTAGAAGTGCGAGACTTGTCACTCTCCCGTATATCCATGAGATAATAAGACCCATTGTTGAGATTTCTGCTGATCACAAATGGTCCTTCCTAGGGAGGTGACAACTTATGCATATCTGACTGGTCTTGAATCAGCCGGAGTACTAAGTCACCTTCTTGGAACGTCCGGGTCTTGACCCTGCGGCTATGATAGCGATGCAGGTCTTGCTGATAAATCGCTGATCGAGCTACTGCAAGATCCCGCTCCTCTCCCAAGGCATCCAAAGCTTCCTGACGCGCCGCCTCATTATCAGTTTCTACGTAAGCCGCCACTCTGGGCGAGTCATGACGATTATCACTGGGGAGAACAGCTTCTGCGCCATAAACCATGAAGAAAGGCGTATAGCCTGTAGACCTATTTGGGGTGGTTCTTATGCTCCAAAGAACAGACGACAACTCCTCCACCCAACAACCCGGCATGCGCTCCAAAGGAACCATAAGCCGGGGTTTTATACATCTCAAAATTTCCTGGTTAGCATGCTCAGCTTGACCATTAGACTGCGGGTGAGCTACCGAAGACACATCAAGACGGATATGCTCCTCATCACAGAACTCCTTCATAGCCCCTTTGGACAGATTTGTGCCATTATTAGTGATGATACTATGTGGATAGCCAAAACGAAAGATCAGCTTTTTGACGAACTGAACTGCTGTTGCTGCATCGCACTTGCTGACCGGCTCAGCCTCAATCCACTTAGTAAACTTGTCAACCGCCACCAAGAGGTGTGTCTTCTTGTCCTTAGACCTCCTAAAAGGTCCTACCATATCAAGCCCCCAAACTGCAAACGGCCAGGTGATTGGAATCATCCGTAGCTCTTGAGCCGGCACATGGGCACTTCGCCCAAATTTCTGACACCCGCCACACTTACTGACCAAATCTTCTGCATCTTTATGAGCTGTTAACCAGTAAAAGCCGTGGCGGAAAGCCTTGGCCACCAATGATTTTGACCCGGCGTGATGACCACAATCACCAGCGTGGATTTCTTGCAAGATCTCACGGCCCTCCTCAGGAGAAACACAACGCTGGAAAACACCAGTCACACTGCATCGATGTAACTCGCCGTTGACAATGGTCATGGACTTAGACCGCCTTGTGATCTATCATGCCAGAGTCTCGTCTTGAGGTCACTCGCCGCGGGTCAGGTACGCTAGATAGGGCAACGTCCAGTCAGGTATCGCACGAAGAGCCGCCACCAGTTGTTCTTCCGGGTTAGGTATAGCCAAATCCTCCTCCGACGGTAACTTGACCGACGGGTGATGCAACACGTCCAAGAACACATTAGGCGGCACTGGCTTACGCTGAGACCCAAGCCTTGATAAAGCGTCAGACGCCTCATTCTTCCGGTGGTCAATATGATCCACCTGATAACCTTTAAAGTGGCCAGCGATAACATCAACCGCCTGACGATAAGCCGCCATACGAGGGTCCTTAGAATCTCACGTGCCAGAGACTTGTTGAGCCACCAGGTCTGAGTTGCCAAGACATCTGACCCGGCTCAAATTCATCTCCTTGGCCACACGGAGCCCGTGAAGCAAAGCCTCATATTCTGCTGCATTGTTAGTACAAGGAAACATTAGTGTCAAAACATAACAGAATTTGTCACCTCGTGGGGAAGTTAAAACAACTCCAGCCCCCGAGCCTTCCAATTGCCTGGATCCATCAAAGTGAATCGTCCAATAAGTATTGTCCGGCTTTTCTTCAGGAATTTGACACTCTGTCCAGTCATTGATAAAATCCACTAGGGCTTGAGATTTGATAGCCGTTCGGGGCACATATTTCAGATTAAGAGGCCCAAGCTCAATTGCCCACTTAGCAATCCTTCCAGTGGCTTCTCTGTTCTGAATTATATCTCCCAAAGGAGCAGAGCTGACCACTGTGATCGGGTGACCAAGAAAATAATGCTTTAGCTTGCGATTGGCCATGAACACCCCAAGCACCAGCTTTTGCCAATGTGGATATCTTTGCTTAGACTCCGTCAAAACTTCACTGACATAATAAACTGGCCGCTGAACTGGATATTCCTTACCCGCCTCCTTGCGCTCCACCACAACTGCAGCACTGACAGCCTAGTTATTAGCCGCCACATATAAGAGCTGAGGCTCCTTTTCCACAGGAGCGGCTAAAACAGGCGGCTCAGCCAATTGCTTTTTGAGTGCCTCAAACGCCTCATTAGCCGCATCGCTCCAGACGAAATCGCCTGTCTTCTTCATCATCTGATACAGAGGAATAGCCTTCTCGCCCAGGCGGCCTATGAACTGGCTTAATGCAGCAATACGACCCGCCAGGCACTGAACATCATTGATGCACGCCGGCTTAGACAAGGAAGTAATAGCCTTTATCTTGTCCGGGTTAGCTTCAATGCCCCGCTCAGAGACTAAAAATCCCAAGAGCTTGCCTGCAGGTACACCAAAAACACATTTTGCCGGGTTAAGCATCATCTTGTAGACCCGCAAATTGTCAAAGGTTTCCTTCAAATCAGCCAACAGAGTTTCCTTCTTCCTTGACTTGACCACAATATCATCCACATAAGCATGAGCATTGCGCCCAATTTGACCATGAAGACAGTTCTGCACACAACGCTGGTAAGTCGCCTGGGCACTCTTGAGCCCGAAAGGCATAGACACATAACAGAAAGCTCCAAAAGGCGTAATGAAAGACGTCTTCTCTTGGTCTTTAACTGCCATCTTGATCTGATGATAACCTGAATAAGCATCCAGGAAGCATAGACTCTCACAACCTGCCGGTGCATCCATGATCTGATCGATATGGGGGAGAGCAAATGGGTCAATCGGGCACGCCTTGTTAAGATCCGTGCAATCCACGCACATGCGCCACGTGCCGTTCTTCTTAAGTACCAACACCGGGTTAGCGAGCCACTCCGGGTGAAAAACTTCAACGATGAACCCTGCTGCCAAGAGCCGGGCCACCTCTTCCCCAATAGCCTTACGCCTCTCCTCATTGAATCAACGGAGGAACTGTTTGACCGGCTTAAATTTAGGATCCACATTAAGGTAGTGCTCAGTGAATTCTCTCGGTACACCCGGCATGTCGGAAGGCTTCCATGCAAATATGTCCTGATTCTCACGGATGAATTCGATGAGCGCGCTTTCCTATTTGGGATCCATGTTAGCCCCAATAGTGAACTGCTGTGATGAGTCGCCAGGCGTAAAGTCCACTAACTTGGTATCTTCTGCCACAAATTTGAAGGGCGGCTCAGATTCCGTGTTAGGCTTCTTTAGAGGGGTCATATCTGCCGGGTCAACATTCTCCTTGTAAAACTTTAACTCCGCCTCAGCACAATTCGACTCTGCATATGATGCATCACCTTCCTCACACTCAAGAGCCGTCTTCCGATCACCATGCACAGTAATCGTCCCTTTTAACCCGGGCATCTTGAGCTGTAAGTAAACATAGCAAGGCCTAGCCATGAACTTGGCATAAGCCGGCCGTCCAAACAGAGCGTGGTACGGGCTCTTGATCTTGACCACTTCGAACCATAAAGATTCCACCCTGTAGTTGAATTCATCGCCAAAAGCTACCTCCAGGGAAATCTTTCCAACTGGGTAAGCCGACTTTCCGGGCACCACGCCATGAAAAACCGTTGAAGAGGGTTTAAGGTCCTTGTCAAGCAAATTCATCCGGCGGAAAGTGTCATAATACAGGATGTTGATGCTGCTACCACCATCCATAAGTACCTTGGTGAACATATATCCTCCCACTTGGGGGGCGACTACCAAAGCCAACTGCCCCGGGTTATCAACGCGCGACGGGTGATCCTCCCTGCTCCAAGTTATATCATACTCGGACCACTTCAAATATTGCGGGAGAGCCGGCATGACTGCATTAACCGCCCGCTTACGCACCTTCCGATCTCGCTTGTCGAGGCTAGTTGTAAAAACATGGTACTGCCCTCCATTAAGCTGTTTGGGATTACTCTGATACCCGGACTGGTTATTTTGTTGCTGACCTCCACTGCCAGACTGTTGATTATTACCTCCATGGTTTCCTTGGCCTTGATGGCCAGATCCTGAGCCACCTGTACCAAAGCCAGACCCAGAAGGACCAGATCCTGACCCGCCGGATGGTCCGCCGCCGCCGCCTGGATGCTGGTTAGCGCTATAGTTTCGATACTCACGCATGATCCAACAATCCTTCCAAGCATGAGTGGATGGCTGATCAGGGAGATTATGTTTCGGGCAAGGAGCACTCAACATCGCCTCCATATCCAGAGGCTTGCGTATACCGTAAGGCGGCTTGCCGCTGCCCTTGCCACGGTTATTCCCGGTACTGGTGTTGGCCACCAAATCTGACCCACCGTCCTGGTGCTTCCGCTTCCCGCCGTTGCCATTATTGTTTCCTCCCCCATTTTGCTGTTGACCCTTGCCATTGCTATTCTTCTTACCCTTGGCCGATTTCTCATCATCGGAGCTAGGGTCCTTTGTATTATCAGAGTCTGCATACTTGGTGAGAGCCGCCATGAGTTCCCCCATGTCTTGGCATGAACGTTTGAGCCGGCCAAGCTTCTGCTTCAAAGGCGTAAAGTGACAATTCTTCTCCAGAATCAAGACCGCTTGAGCCGCCGTAATGTTATCAGAAGAGTGGATGATGGTTGAGACCCGCCGGACCCAGTGATGAGCCGACTCATCCTGACGCTGCACGCAATGATCCAAATCCACAATTGTCATGGGCTGCTTACACGTTCCCTGGAAATTCTTGATGAACTTCGCCTTTAACTCGGCCGAAGAATTAATGGTGTTGGGTGGCAAACCCTTCAACCACGTGCGAGCCGGCCCTTCCAGCATCATGATAAAATACTTGGCACATACCGCATCGCTAACATCTAACATCTCCATGGCCAATTCATAGCTTTCAATCCAGGCCTCTGGAGGCAGATCAACGGTGTAGTTGGACACCTTGCGAGGGCCCTTGAAATCCTTTGGTAGACGCTCGTTTTGCAAAGCCGGCACTAAGCACGGTACTCCCACAGCCCTGGAGGTTACTCCGGCTCCTACCGAAACGGAAGGTGCGACTGTGGGTTCCTGATAAGCCATCGCAGCTGCCAATGCTGCCGCCTCTCGCTGGGCTCTTGCCCGATCTACCAGCGCCTGAGCATCCAGAGCCGGCTGATCGACTCGCGGCTGGTTTCGACGTCGCTCACTGCTGGAGACCGCCAACGACTCTAAACGCCGGCTGTAGCTACGGCTCGGGATGGGGGTTGAATGCACATGACTCCGGCTGTAAGTATATTTCTCCTGCTGGGCCACCACCGTCTGTAGGTATCCAATGGCGTTCCGCACTTCCTCTGCGAAAGGCGCCCCATCAGGGATGGGGATCGTACCAAGCCTGGTTGCCGCTGCCACCATGTTCTCCACCGGGTTAGAATAATGACCCGGCGGCGTCGGAAAAGACTGTGGCGGGGTCTGGTTCCGGCGGGGCGGGTCTGGCTGCCGATGCTGAACCGCCGCCCGGCTCCCAGGTACTTCCGCCGTCCGGGTTACGGTCAGAGGTGCATTCCGTCCCGTCCCTGGCGTGTTGAAAAGATTTCTGGCTTCATATTGATCTGGCAAACGGGACTGATGCCTCATCCGGTGAACCGCCGCCGCGGACTGCTGCTCTAACTCAAGGCAAAAAGCATCCGCCCTAAGGCGCTCCGACTCAGCATCCATCTGAGCCTTCAACGCATTGATTTCTTGTTGGGCTCCGGCCATCTGGTTCTTCAACCTCGTGATCTCCGTGTTACGGGCCGCTTGGTTTTCAGCAGTGACCTCGGTTTCCATCAGAGTTGTAAGCTCATTCATCAGATCCAGAAGAACTTGAGCCGGCGGCCTGCCAGCTCCAGATCCGGACGCACCAGCGGCCGTGCTGCTAGAGGCCGGTGCCGACCCCGCCATGAAGACAACGGCGCGGTTCGGCGTCTCACAGTATTCCGTCTTATGGTACTTCGGCTCGGGGTAATCCTCGACGTAGCCCCCAAGCCCGCCGTTGTGAAGATGGTAGATCGATTCCGTCTCTCCGCTCGAGGATCCATCCTCTGAGCAGATGAGGATTTCCTCCCGCGACATGGAACCTTCAAGCTCCGCGCCTTGGGTAAAGCCGACGAACACACGCTTCCTACCCGGGTTAAAACGGGCGGGTTGCGCGCGCCGGGCCGGCTCGACGAAGTCGGTGCAGATGTCTGGCCCGGGTTTAGATCCGCCAATCTTGCTGATGAAGATGTCAATTCCGCCGAAGGGCACCCGGAGCCCGTACTCGATTGAGTCGGCCTCGGGGCCCCAGCCAGCGTCGTCGATGTAGAGCTTGCCGCGGCGACTCTTGGTCATCCTGCCAACGGCATATCCCTTGATCCCTGGGAGAGAGCCCTTCGAGAACTCCACACAACCGAGCGCTAGCCCCACGGTGGGTACCAACTATCGTGGTTTTGTCACGGCAGATGTCCCCGTGAAAGGACTTAGGTTCGGGTCCATTGCTAAGGCGGTGGGCTCAAAGGGGTTGATCGGAATCGAGAGACAAGGGTTACCCAGGTTCGGCCCCTCGGAAAGAGGTAAAAGCCTACGTCCTGCTTTGTGTTGTATTGATTGGGTATCGAGTACAAGGGAGCGAGTTCGCTTGACCTAGCTATCGATGAGTTGTTTTTCGTGGCCTAAGCCGCCCGGGCAACCCGCCTTTATATACACAGGTTGAGGCCCTGGGCTTACAAGAGTCCGGGCCGGGTTATACTTGATAACCAACCTCACCTCTAATTGTACATGCCTTGTCTAACAAGCCGCCACCGGCAGCTCAAGCCCGCCGGGTTACATCTTGTCTTCTGGCTCTGGGCCTCCAGGCCCACTGACTAAGTTTATTCCTGATGTTGTCGTAAGTCGCCAACCGCATGACCCGGCCCCACCTGGGCGGGTCTCACCACGGGGTTATATCCCCAACACTTTTGGTGGCGCGATCTTCTCCAGCTCTCACCCTTTTACAGAGGGATTACCAGAGTGGAGGTGGGTGATGGGGTCACATCTCTCTTTTGGAAGGACATGTGGACACCGGCTCTGCTGTCGGAACGACACCCGAGGGCATTCTCCTTCGCCACGACTGAAGACGTCTCGGTCAGAAATCTACTTTCAATCGATACTATTGGAGAGAACTTTCACCTGCCGCTCTCGGTCCAGGCCAGGCAGAAGATTCAGGTGATGCAGTCGGACTTGAGCAGTGTGACTCTACACCGGGATCAAAAAGATAGGTGGTTGTGTGTGTGGGGGGGGGACACGCTGTTCAAATCAAGCAAGTACTACCAGTTCTGCTTCAGAGACATGATCGCCCATACAGCTTTTTCTTGGGTCTGGAAGTCCAAGTGCACCATGAAATGGAATTTTTTTGCCTGGCTTTTACTGGCAGACAGATTGAACACTAGAGCCAAGTTGCGCAGGAGAGGGATGACACTGCAAAACAACAATTACTCATGCCTGCTTTGCGCTCATCACCCGGAGGAAATGTTGGACCATCTTTTCTTTGGTTGCCCCTTCAGTTTGGACTGCTGGGCTGTGATTGGTGTCGTGTGTCAAACAAAAGGCAACAGACTGCAGGTGGTTCATGCCGCCAAGAGGGCTTGGACCTCTCCCATGTTCTTCAAAGTTTTCACTATTGTAGCCTGGGGCATATGGAAGGAGAGAAATAACAAGCACTTCAGGGGGATTAGGCCGAGCCATGCCTACTGGGTAGACAGATTTTAATCTGACCTTGGGCTCATGAAACATAGGATCAAAGAAGGGCTCTAGCCCTTTGTAGACCAACTAATAGCTAGCCTCGCTTGAGTGCACTCCACTCTGTTTTGCGTGTGTAATTTATGGCTCACCCCCCTCTCTTCCTGAGGGAGTCCGGGATTAAGGGGTCCTCGGGTCGTTGACTTATCTTCTGTGGATCAGCCCGGTGGGCCGCCCTGTGGCATCCGTGGGAAGACCGGACTACAGAATGACCCCACGCTTAGAGGGGAAGGTTCCGAAGACTTGGTGTGTCCTCCAAGTAAGAATGGGCGTATCTATGCCCGGATGGAAACCGACCATGTCTAACCCTAGGTACCCCTGTTGTCTATATAAACCAGGGGACTTAGTTCATAGAGGGACAAGTCAACTCATCTAGGGTTTAGCTCATTTGATCTTGAGGTAGATCAACTCTGTAACCATCATACTCATCAATATAATCAAGCAGGACGTAGGGTTTTACCTCCTCACGATGGCCCGAACCTGGGTATACATCGTCTCCTTCGTCCCCTGTTAACCATCGATCTTAGACTCATAGTTCGGGACCCCCTACCCGAGATCCGCCGGTTTTGACACCGACATTGGTGCTTTCATTGAGAGTTCCGCTGTGAGATCGCCCGTGGATCGATGGCTCGCCTAATCACCAGCGAACAGGTCTGTAACAAGGACATCTTCATCCCCGGATAGATCTTCGCATTCGGCAGCATTGTGCTGCATGCTGACTCGATTGGCCATCTAGGCCAGATCGAAAATTTTGCTCACGGTCAGGAGATCAGGTTCGGGGGCGTAGAGTTCACCGCCAACTCCCGTGGCAATCTGTTCTTTGCTGGGCCCTCGGCTTCGTCCGATGGGCCCAAAAGTTCCGAAGGTTTAACTTTAGGCCCTCTATCCGGCTCAGCCCTCAGATCTATCCTCGCCAGAGGACCAGCCTTGAGCTCGGATCCGCTGATAGCACCTGAGTACCAGGATCAGGTCCTTGCCAAACATGCCCATCGCGAAGACGCCCTGGAGTTTAGCTCCAAGGGCCCCCAGGAAACTGATCCGGTGGACCTCCCGTGGTTGAACGAGGCTCTAGACCAGATCCAGACAATGACAATAGAGGACGATCCGACCTCAACCCACGATCTGGTCGATCCAGAGGCCGGTTACGAAGAATTTTACGGCCCACCCACCGCCCATTTAGTAGCCACTGTCGAAGACTTAACCGACATGTTGGACTATGCCTCCGAGGAGGCAGAAGACATGGATGAAGAGATTGGCGCCCCCGCCCCTGTGACAACCGGGCGGTGGACAGCCACCTCCACCTATGATGTCTATATGGTGGACACCCCTAACGATAGGGACAACCACACCCCCAAGAAGAACGGCAAAAAATCTGGCGAAGCGTCAAAACGCCTGAAACAACGCAAACGATCCAAGAGCAACAAGGGAAGGGAAGCCATCGCAGGCACCTGGGAAATTGACACCAAAGAGGACCTCGCCGACCTTGAAGCCCCCAAGGAGCCGCTAGAGGACCCGGAAAGGCTCGAGATTCAGCAGGACGCCAAGGACCTCAATGATTCCGAGGACGACAACTATCCCCTCCCCGCCGAAGAGGAGGAAAGCCTCGAAGCCGAAGACTTCACCATCCCCGAAGACCTTGAGGATCAAGAACGATTCAGGCGGCAGCTCATAGCCACCGCTCGGAGCCTCAAAGCAAAGCAGCAGCAGCTCAAGGCCGAACAAGACACCATCAACAACATATGGACGAAAGTCCTGGCAGCCGAAGAGGGGTTCGGCATTGAGCGGCCAGATCAAAACAAGAGTTACCCGTGCCGGCGCCTGCTGCCGCAGTTCAACGACGAGGCCTTCGAGCCCGAATCTCCCACGTATGCTCAGTACGACCAGTCGGACCGCCCCCCTTGAGGACGGGACAGGGCGGCTGGAGACATCGAATACCGGCCCACGTCACCTCGCAGGAGAGGAAAGAGGCCAGCACAGCCTGAGGATCGATTTGATCTACGGCAGGACCTGGACTATAGGGCAGGTCACACTAGATCCATTTATGGATCTAGGGGATACTCTCCCGCTAGACGGGATGGCTACCAATCATGGCTCGACCGCAACCACAGAAACCGGAAACAATTCCGGGCCCAGACAACAGTCGACTTCCGGCGCGACGTAGCCCAGATCAGAGGCGCCGCACACCCACTGTGTTTCACAGATGAGGTCATGTAGCACCAGTTCCCCGAAGGGTTTAAACCCGTAAACATAGAGCCATATGATGGAACGATGGACTCGGCCGTATGGATCGAGGACTTCCTCCTTCACATTCATATGGCCAGAGGAGACGATCTCCATGCTATCAAATACCTACCACTCAAACTGAAGGGACCAGCTCGGCACTGGTTAAACAATCTCCCTGAAAACTCCATTGGGAGTTGGGAGGAGCTCGAGGACACCTTCCGATCTAACTTCCAAGGCACTTATGTCCAGCCCCCGAACTCTTCTGATTTAAGCAACGTCGTCTAGAAAGTCGGCGAATCAGCCAGGCAATTCTGGAATCGGTTCCTAACTAAGAAGAACCAGATCGTCGACTGTCTAGACGCCGAGGCAATAGCCTCGTTCAGACACAACATCCAGGACGAATGGCTAGCCCGCCAGCTCGGCCAGGATAAGCCGAGAACAATGTCTGCCCTCACCTCACTTATGACCCGCTTTTGCGCGGGCGAAGACAATTGGCTAGCTCGTCGAAGCCACAATCCCGAAGACCCCGGCACCTCTGAAGTGGGGGATGGTAACGGAAAGCCAAGGCGCAATAAAAAGAAACGCCGCCATAGCAACGGCGACTCAGAAGACACGGCTGTAAACGCCGGTTTCCGCAATTCCAAATCCGGACAACGGAAGAAGCCCTCTAAAGGGAACAGGGATGGACCTTGTCGGTGTCAAAACCGGCAGATCTCGGGTAGGGGGTCCCGAGCTGTGAGTCTAGGATCGATGGTAACAGGGAACGAAGGAGACAGCGTTTACCCAGGTTCGGGCCCTCCTATGGAGGTAAAACCCTACGTCCTGCTCGATTATATTGATGTGTATGAAGGTTACAGAGTTGATCTACCACGAGATCGAATAGCTAAAACCCTAGATGATTTTCTCTGTCCTACAATCTAAAACCTCCCCGGTTTATATAGACACCGGGGGGGTACCTAGGGCTTACACATGATAGGTCTCCTGCCAGGGATGGAGATGCCGATTTCCTCATCTTGACTTGGAGTGCATGACGCGCCTTCGAGACTTCCTTCTAGAACACGGGGTCGTGGCATATCCGGCACTTCCTGCGATAGTCAGAGAGCGGCCCACCGAGCCGGCCTATTGAGAGATAGACCAGCAGCCCGAGGACCCCTTAGTCCAGGACTCCCTCAGTAGCCCCCGAACTAGCCCCCAACGCCAAGGGTCATAGCACCGGCAGCTCCACGCGATCGAAGTCTTCGGCTTGCGGGGCGAGTTCTTCTTCCCATTAATGATCGACTGAGACTAGTCCAGCTTCCGATGACGCATAATTTTTCTGATCATACGATTGTCCGAACGCCATGAGTCGCTTAGCCCCAAAGGCCAAACATTAAAGTGTAAACAATGTCTCCTGTCAGCCCTTTTGATGCAGGGTCGCGGCCTATCACGACCACTGAACCAGTTATGGAAACTTGATTCGCGGTTCGAGGCCGTTTTTACATTAGCACAACTCATCAACATACAGATCGTGCTCCGTTTCACACGGGATATGATTAACGCCCTAGGTTTTCTCACGCATGCGTAACGGCACGAATATCTCGGGAAGCGGAGAGACTTGTCGCGCAGTAGAGGGAGGCTTATCGGCGTCACGCCTCATAAAAGGGGAAAACACCCTGAGGCCTATTCACGCTTCCCATTCGCATTCCTCGCTTCCTCAATCTCCCCAAACTCCAAGAGCCCAGATCCAGTTTTCCCTCAATCTCTCCTCCGAGCTCAGCCATGGCGGGTTCGGGCTCTATGGGCAAGTGGGAGGCCTCCACGGTCACCGACCAGGACATCCGGGAGTTGAAGCTCGCCGGCTACCTCCCCGCCAACGTCTTCCACCGCGCTCCAGAGGCGAACCAGGTGGTCCCCACTCCTAAGCCAGGCGAGAGGGTGGTGTTCGTCCCTCACTTCCTCCGGGGACTAGGCTTTCCGCTCCACCCCTTTGTTAGGGGCCTCATGTTCTTCTACGGGCTGGATTTCCACGATCTTCCCCCGAACTTCTTCACGCATATTTCGGCATTCATCATTATCTGCGAAGCCTTCCTGCGGGTCGAGCCACACTTTGGCCTGTGGCTCAAGGTTTTCAATGTCAAACCGAAGATAGTTGCAGGTGAGCACGCAGACTGTGGAGGGGCGGTAATCAGTAAGCTCCCCCGCGTCGAGTGGCCGGCCGGTACCTTCATCGATACAATCAAGACCTGGCAGAAGGAATGGTTCTACATCACCGAACCAAGAGACGAGCGCTGGGCGGCACCTGCCGAGTTCAGATCTGGACCTCCTGCGAGGTTAACCTCGTGGCTCAAGAAGGGCTTTAACTGGGGGTCGGACATAGAGGTAAAATCGCTGCAGAAGGGCATTTCCTCGGTGATCGCGGCCAAGGTCGAGCTGGTCAATGTTGTCCAGGTCGTGCTCCACCGCCGTCTTCTTCCCTGCCAGCGCCGGGCCTCCCCAATGTGAGCCTATGAGCTCGAGGACCAGCCTACGGTGCAAGGATTCTTACGCACTACCCACCAGAAGTTGTGGAAGGCATTATTCAAGCCCCAGAAGAGCTGGCCAGCTAAGGAGGAGGACTCGGGCCTAAGCACCGATAATCCTCCTACCCAGGTATGATATTATCTTGATACTTCGGCCCTGTTGTTTGACAAATAGCTGAACTAACTCCCTCTTATGTTTACAGAAGTGGCTAAGCAAGGCCGTCAAAATGGACTGCCTGGCCCCACAGCCCGAAGGCCCCGGGTCGGATCTGCTGACGTCGATGCTTGTCGTTGTGCCGTACACAGCGCCGGAGAAGAAGGAAAAGAAGAAAAGCCGAGAAGGCCTCCGCATAAGGGACCTACCGGACACTATGTCCGAGGAAACCCATGCCTCCTCTACTCATGAGGAAGAGCACGAGGACGGGGGGAAAGGCGATTCCCCCCTCACAAGAAAGAGGGCGGCATCGCTGGACGCCGCGGAGGATCTACATCCTCTGGCCCCGAAGAGGGCGTGTCGGCCGAGGTTAATCCTGGCCGACGACAGCTCGGACTCCAACACCCAGTCCGAGGACTTTGAGAGGGTTCCCCGAAGGAACATAACGGTTAAGCCCCCAGCCCAAAGGTACGAATCCGAAGACCCCCTGGGTCATTTATATGAAGTTTTTGCTGTCTTAAATGGATGAATGCCTTTTAATCTGCAGCCCACCACGCGCCCTCCCCACCGACCAAATATCAGATGGGGAGTCTCCACCCGCCGAGCTGGCGGAGAGTGGGACTACGTCGCACCCCACTCCTCCAGAGGCCGCGAAGGAGGCCGCGGATGTGTCATCCCGCTCGGATCCTTTGGAGCCGAACACCGGTGGCGGGGATGACAATGTTATGGCCGAGGTTAACGCCTCGACCACCGAAGACCAGGAGGGGGAAACTCCACTGGCCGCTGAGGAGGGAGGACGAAATACTGTCCAGTCCCCTCTGAGGACATCTCCAGAGAGCGCTGTGCCTCCAGAGATACCGGCTCAATCCCCCATCAGAGATCGGGTTGGCCAGTCCCCACCGGTGCCACCCATGACTGGGTGGCCGGTCATGATGGAGGAGGCTCTATCAAGTGCCTCCATCTCCGAGGATCACCGCACTCTTATGGGTGCGGTTTTGCAAGGTATACAATCCGTTGATAGCGGACTGAAAGAGGCCTTCAATGGTCTCTTGACGGGCTTCAATGTGAGCCACGTAATACCCTTTTCCAGAAAATTTTAATTTTATTAAGTTTGCGCTATCTTTATATATGTAGTAGCCCGCGAGCCCTGGGTGGGTTTGAAAAACAACCCACACGGGGGTCAAATACCCCGGAGTGACCAACAATGCAGAAGGTACCATTTGTCCCGCACTGTTCAAAAAGCCCTTAAGAAGACTGAGCACAGGGTCGTATTCTTGACAGTTCGGGGGTTTGAACGCACATAACCTGATTTTTATTAATTTATTTTTTGCAGGCCTCGTCGGCGGCGGCGGCCTTCAACGCCGCGGAGCTTGCTGAGCTAAATCAGAAGCTCAAGAGCTCCGATGAGGAGCTCGATCGCCTGAATAAGAGGTTTGACGAGGCGCAAGGTAAGCCAAGAAATATCCGGGCTGTCTGTCGTTATTAATCCATACTGGTAACCCAGTGTAATTATTCATTTATTGTATCCACAGCTTCGGCTGCGGAGGTCGAGAACCTCAAGGCCGAGCTAAAAAAGATGAAGCAAAGAGGCCGCGGATGAGAGGGCGGTAGCCGAACAAGCGGCAGCCGCACTATCCACACTAAAAACTGCGAGCGATAAGCATGAGGCCCGGGTGGAGGAGGTGCTGCGGGAGCTCAAGGATGCCAACACGAAGTGCGAGGCCCTTGAGCAGAAAGGCAAAGAGCAGGCCACCGAGCTGTCCGCGCTGAAATCCGAGCTCCAAAAGGAGCGGGTGGACAAGCTGTTCTTTGAAGAAGAAATCCGCCAAGTCAAGGCTGTCGTAGATGGTAAGCCGTATTTACTATAGTGTGCCTTTGGTGGTAGCAGGTTTGCGTTGCTCACCCAGGTCTGGCGTTCCTCAGGCGCCTTTACGGACCTCCAAAAGAGTGCAGCGGACGCGAACAAGTTTTATGCTTCGCGGGAGGAGGGTGATGAGGCTCGGCTATTCTGGGCACAGTTTGAGTCCCCCGAGCGCTCTCCTCTTCTGATCGAGCAGATGAAGCAACTGATGGAGCTGCACAGGATGGCGGAGCCGGCCATGAAGGATCTCTGCATCCGGCTGTGGCATGCAGAGCCATTGCCGGGCAGCTACTTCGGCTTGGTGCGGAAACTGTGTGATGCTGCGCCTCGGATTGACGCGCAAAAGCGTTCGACATGCATCGAGGGAGCTCGGATGGCCTTTGCAAAGACCATGGTGCACTAGCCGAAGCTCAAGCCGACCGAGATGGTGACCGCACC
The DNA here is from genome assembly GCA_039707655.1 of Elymus sibiricus. NCBI lineage: Eukaryota > Viridiplantae > Streptophyta > Magnoliopsida > Poales > Poaceae > Elymus > Elymus sibiricus. The sequence continues at coordinate 444,787,393 of CM077671.1, forward strand.
TCCGCCCCCTGGAAAGGGGCATAGGCGCCCCGAGCTATACTTCTCCGCAGTGATGGAGGGTGCTCGGGCGATAGAGGCCCAATGCTCTAAGGATGTTTTTTATGAATGAGAGCGCTGTAATATGTCCGAAGACTATTAACGCTTTATAATGAGTCTGCATGGTTTATCATGTCTTTTGAATTTTGTAATTTATTGTGACTCCTGTGTGGCCGTTTTATCTGAAAGTTGCGAGTCATCGGCTTCAGCCCCCACGTAGATGCTACACGGGGTGTTTCTGCCTCCGCACTGTGACCCTTAGCCGAGGTATCGGTGCCCGAAGGTGGTAGTGCGAGGGGAACAAGGCAATCGGACTACGACGCTTTATCGCATTCACTTAGCCGTAGGAGCTTAGAAAAATACGGGGGCTGATGACTAGCCCCCAGTGTTTTGTGATATTCGGATGAGCCGAGGCTAAAGCCAGTATCACATGGTTTGTACAAGTATGAAACCCATCGTATGACACGGAATAACCTCTATTCATTTTTTAGTATGAGACTTATGCTCGAATTTGCAGACCGGTTCTCGCTTACTATGACAGTCAGTTTTCGGCTTTCTCCCCTGAGGTGCTTGACCAGGCGAGCTGGAAGCACAATCGCAGTGGTTCTCCCTTTGCCCTTTTAGCCGAACGGGCGGAACATAAGAGGGCAAACACAGGAGCCAGACAACCCAATTATTGACCGAAGACATAGTTCGGATCCAATGCATATAAAGCAAAATCCAAGACGCCGAACACACGATCAATTGTGTTGGGGTGATGCTTAGGATGATATTTTAAATTCAATCCCCCGGTCTATTAGCCGGCCGCATCGTAATGTATACCGAACAGTTTCGCAAGAAGCGTTGATGAGGGATGAACAGAGTATGTAGTATAAAATACAGCGAAGAAGCCATGTACAGTGGTCTATTATTTGCTCATTAATTCTTATAACTCAAATTGCCGAAGCCACTGTTTACAGGTATTTGACGAGGAAATATAAAGTTTACAGAGGAGAGGTTGTACCAGGGGTATTTGATGGGTGGCTTGACGACCTCGATGTGCCCAGTCGCATGTCCGCTCCTATGCCTCCTAGGGAGTTGTATTCCTTTAAGGGTGATGGTGTCGGCGATTGGACCTTGGGAAGAAGATCTTGAGAAGTCGCCGAAGTATGGATGACCTTTACGCTTTAGCAGGTCCTTGATGGTACCTGTGGTATGTCCGAGGACATGTACTGGCAGTAGTTCGGTCCAGCCGAACACTTTCCCTTTGATAATTGTTCCCCACTACTGCCCATGGAATCTTGAGTGCAAAGTTGTGCTGTCTTGGCACATGTTTGACGGTCACTAGGGCTGTGCAGTGAGGAGCGTGTCCCTATTTCTGGGGAGGATAAGATTCCGGGAGTTCGGACTGAGAACGAGCTCGTTTGTCAGCCTTACGTGCCTTTAGGGCAGATTTCGGTGTTGGCCGATCGTCATCGTAATGGAATTCGGCCTCCAGGGCCAATGCATGTTCCTCAGTTCGGAGGGAATGCTCTGAGTTGCCGTTGACAGTAATGACCCCCTTGGGCCCGGGCATCTTGAGCTTGAGGTATGCGTAGTGTGGGACGGCATTAAAGCGAGCGAACACTGTGCGGCCCAGCAGGGCGTGATAACCGCTGCGGAAGGGGACAATGTCGAAGATCAAGTCCTCGCTACGGAAGTTGTCGGGCGAATCAAACACTACTTCCAGGCTCACAGAGCCCGTGCACCGGGCTTCGACGCCTGGGATCACTCCTTTAAGGGTAGTGTTGCTAGGCGTGATCCTTGATGGATCTATACCCATCTTTTTCACCGTTTCTGAGTAAATCAGATTGAGGCTACTTCCTCCGTCCATTAGGACTTTAGTGAGGTGATACCCATCGATAATGGGGTCTAGGACGAGGGCCGCCGAACCCCCATGACGGATACTGGTCGGATGGTCTCGTCGATCAAATGTGATCGGGTACGCCGACCATGGGTTAAACTTCGGGGCTACAGGCTCTACGGCTTTGACCTCTCGAAGGGCGTGCTTCCTCTCCTTTTTAGGTATATGAGTGGCGTATATCATGTTAACGGTCTTTACCTCTGGAGGGAACTGCTTCTGTCCTCCATTGCTCGGACCGCGGGGCTCGTCATCGTCCTCGCTGCGTGGGCCCTTGCCTTGCTCTTCAGCTGCGAGTTTGCCAATTTGTTTGAACACCCAACAGTTACGGTTGGTGTGGGTGGCGGGCTTGTCTTGAGTGCCGTGGATCTGGCAGGGCCTATCCATGATCTTTTGCAGCGGGGTAGGTCTGTCACGATTGCCTTTAGAAGGCTTCTTCCATTGCCCGGATCGGGGGTTGCGGAAACCGGCGTTAACGGCCATGTCGTCGTCATTAGCGTTGTTGTGCTGGCGTTTGCTTTTCATCCCGGACTTCGGAGGTGCCGGGGTCTTCGGGGTTGTGGCTTCGTCTAGCTAGCCAGTTATCCTTGCCCGCGGGAAAGCGGGTCATGAGTGATGTAAGGGCAGACATGGTCCTTGGCTTATCCTGGCCGAGCTGGCGAGCCAGCCATTCGTCCCGAATATTGTGCCAGAAGGAGGCTATTGCCTCGGCGTCTGGGCAATCGACAATCTGGTTCTTCTTGGTCAAGTACCGATTCCAGAATTGTCGAGCCGATTCGCCTGCTTTCTGGACAACATTGCTTAGGTCGGAGGAGTCCGGCGGCCGTACAAAGGTGCCCTGGAAGTTAGATTGGAATGCGTCCTCGAGATCCTCCCAACTCCTGATAGAATTTTCGGGGAGGCTGTTTAACCAGTGCTGAGCTGGCCCCTTAAGTTTTAGGAGCAGATACTTGATGGCGTGGAGATCGTGTCCTCGTGCCATATGAATGTGGAGGAGGAAATCCTCGATCCATACTGCTGGGTCAGTTGTCCCGTCGTATTGCTCTATGTTCACGGGTTTAAACCCTTCCAGGAACTGATGCCACATCACCTCGTCGGTGAAGCACAGTGGGTGGGCCGCGCCTCTGACCCAGGCTATGTCACGCCGGTAGTCGGCGCCTGATCTGGCCCGGTTTGGTTCCCGACCTCTGTTGTTGCGGTCGAGCCAAGGCTGGTACCCGTCCCGTCTATCGGGGGAGTACCCTCTAGATCCGTAGATGGATCTCGTGTGGCCTATTCTATAATCCAGGTCATGTCGCAGGTCGTACCTGTCCTCAGGCTCTATTGGCTCTTTCCCCCTTCTGCGGGGCATCGCCGGCTTATAACCGGCGTCGCCAGCCGTTCTGTCTCGTCCTCGGGGAGGGCGGTTCGGCTGGTCGTATGGAGTGTGCTTGGGAGACGGTGTATTAGAGGCCTCGTCGTCGAACTGCGGCAGCAACCGTCGGCGTGGATAGCTCTTGGGTTGGTCCAATAGACCGGTACCGTACCCTTCCTCGGCTGATAGGACCCTTGTCCATCTATCGTTGAGGGTATTCTGTTCGGCCTTAAGCTGCTGTTCTTTTGCCTTCAGGCTTCGGGCAGTGGCTATAAGCTGTTGCCTAAACCATTCCTAATCCTCAGGGTTTTCGGGGACGGTGAAGTCTTCGGCTTCCATGCTGTCCTCCTCCTCGACAGGGGAGAGGTAGTTGTCATCCTCGGAATCGTTTAGATCCTCGAGGTCGCGCTAATCTTCCGGCCTCTCCTGGTCCTCTAGCGGATGCTCGGGGATATCAGGATCGCCGAGGTCTTCCGGGGTGTCATTTTCCCCGGTGTCAGCAATGGCTTCCCTTCCCTTTTTTGCCTTTGACCGTTTGCGCATTTTCCGGCGCCTTGACGGCTCCTCGCCAGATTTATCGCCATTGTTTTTGGGTGTATGCTCGCCCTTATTGGCTGGAGTATCCACCATGTAGATGTCGTGGGTGGAGGTGGTAGTCCATCGCCCGGTGTTAATGGGGGCGGGAGCGCAATCCTCTTCATCCATGTATTCTGCCTCCTCGGAGGCATAATCCAACATATCGGTTAAGTCTTCGACAGTGGCTACTAAGTGGGTGGTGGGTGGGATGAAAAAATCCTCTTGACCCGCCTTCAGACCGATCTGAGCGTGGATCGGGATTGGGTCGTCAGTGATTTTCATCGATAGGATCCGATCTAGAGCCTCGTTGAGTGTTGATAGCTTGATCGGGTCAATCTATCCAGAGCTTTCGGAGTCGACCTCCGATGCGTCCGAACAAGCAGTGTATTTGGCAAAAGCTGACCCCCGACCATCCGGTTCTATGACCGGATCTGGACTAGAAGCCAGATCATTGTCGGGGTTGGTCCCGTGGGCGGGGTTGAGAGAGAAATCCGAAGTCAAGGCCTCGGAGTCATCGGGCGCATCAGATGAGATTGCAAGCCCGGTGAGCAAAAGGTCGCCCCGAGAGTCTACGGAGAACTCTAGGTTCCTGAATCTGACCTCTTGATCAGGGGCGAAAGTCCCGACCCGGCCAAGACGGCCGGTCGGGTCGGCGTGCAGCACGACGCTGCCGAAAGCGAAGATCTATCCGGGGACAAAGGAGTCCATGTTGCGGACTTCCTCGCTAATTACTAAGCGAGCCATTGATTCCTTTAGCGATTACAGCGGAACTCTCAATGAAAGCACCAATGTCGGTGTCAAAACCGGCGGATCTCGGGTAGGGGGTCCCGAGCTGTGAGTCTAGGATCGATGGTAACAGGGGACGAAGGAGACAGCGCTTACCCAGGTTCGGGCCCTCCTATGGAGGTAAAACCCTACGTCCTGCTCGATTATATTGATGTGTATGAAGTTTACAGAGTTGATCTACCACGAGATCGAATAGCTAAAACCCTAGATGATTTTCTCTGTCCTACAATCTAAAACCTCCCCGGTTTATATAGACACCGGGGGGTACCTAGGGCTTACACATGATAGGTCTCCTGCCAGGGATGGAGATGCCAATTTCCTCATCTTGACTTGGAGTGCACGACGCGCCATCAAGACTTCCTTCGAAAACACGGGGGCGTGGCATATCCGGCCCTTCCTGCGATAGTCAAAGAGCGGCCCACCGAGCTGGCCTATTGAGAGATAGACCAGCGGCCCGAGGACCCCTTAGTCCAGGACTCCCTCAGACCTACCGCTTTGGACAAAATCATGGATAGGCCCTGCCAGATCCACGGCACACAAGAGAAGCCGGCCACCCACACCAACAGAAACTGTTTTGTATTCAAACAAGCCGGCAAGCTCACAGCCGAGGAGCAGAGCAAGGGCCCGCACAGCAAGGACGATGAAGGGCCTCGCGGCCCGAGCAATGGTGGGCAGAAGCAATTCCCTACTGAGGTAAAAACTGTGAACATGATATATGTCACACATATACCAAAAAAGGAGAGGAAACATGCCCTTCGGGAGGTCTACGCCGTAGAGCCCATAGCCCCGAAGTTTAACCCATGGTCGGCTTGCCCGATGACCTTCGATCGTAGGGACCACCATACCCGACCAGTATCCGTCATGGAGGCTCGGCCGCCCTTGTACTAGACCCGATCATCGATGGGTACCACCTCACTAGAGTCCTTATGGACGGAGGAAGTAGCCTTAACCTGATTTACTCAGACACGGTGAAAAAGATGGGTATCGACCCTTCAAGAATTCAACCCAGCAACACTACCTTCAAGGGAGTCATCCCTGGTGTTGAAGCACGCTGCTCGGGTATCGTGACGCTGGAAGTAGTGTTCGGCTTGCCCGACAACTTTCGCAGCGAAGACTTGATCTTCGATATTGTACCTTTTTGCAATGGCTATCATGCACTGCTCGGCCGTACATCGTTCGCTCGCTTTAACGCCATTCCCCACTACACATACCTGAAGCTCAAGATGTCTGGACCCAAGGGGGTCATCACCGTCAACGGCAATATGGAACGCTCACTCTGGACTGAGGAACACACAGCGGCTTTAGCAGCTGAATTCCAATCTGGCATCGAGGCACCAAGGCCCCAACCAGATGACAAGCTACGACAGGCGAACAAGCGGGCTCGAGCACGACCCGATCTCCCGGAGCAATCCCCTGTCGGATTTCGGGCTCCGCAAAACCCAAAGAGGTTCAAACTCAGGGGCATGTGCGAAGATCCCAACAGCTTCGGCTTCAAGCTCACGGCTCCACAGCCCAGCTGAATCGAACTCACTCAATCACGGGGAAGAAGACTAACACGCAGATTTACCCAGGTTCGGGCCGCTGTGAAGCGTAAAACCCTACTATTGCTTTGGGTGGATTGCCTCACGAGGAGGTTTGTGGATGAACTGGTACAGTGGTGAGTAACCTCGCGAGGGCGCTCGGGTAGTTCTCGATCTGCCCCCTCTACGGCGCAGCCTAGCCTCTATTTATAATGGCCTGGGGCCTCTCCCCTTATCGCACTGGCGGGAAGGGATCCCACAACGGCCAATTTCGAAGGGGGACAAGGAGTACACGTTATCCTGACGAAAGGTGGTCTTCACCTGAAAAGTAGCTGGTAGTGATGCAGAGGTGGGCTCGACGATGACGTCCGTCCTGAGGGGCTCGTGGTCTTGGTCTTGTTGCGCCGGAATGGAAACCTTTGGGGGGATGCCTTGGGAACCTGCATACATCCTTGCCTCCTTTGCACCAAAGAGGAAGCTGCTTCCCCTGTGCCCGCTGGCGTCCGCCTGGCCCGGCTGGCATCACCTCAACATTGGGAGGCAGCCTGGGGAGGCTTCCTCCTTCCGGGGGTCTTGGTGTCGTCCTCCTCGCGAGGGTGGGACTCTCGCGAGGGCCTTGTCCTGGGCGATCCCGCGCCGGGCCGTACCAGGCTGTCGAAGTGGGCCACGCCCTGGGCCGTAGGCAGACAGGTCTGGGTACCCCCGTTCCTAGAACGCCGACAGTAGCCCCCGGGCCCAAGGCGCGCTTGGGTTGGCTTCGGGGCGAAGCCAAGGGAGGCAGGCCCGAGCGCCGCGGGCCCTATTCACCTACGGGCCAGGCTTGACACGTGGTGCCCTCCGAGACGCGGACGCCTCCACTTCTCCGTGCTGCCTCGACAACTGCCCTTGCTAACAAATAGCCTGGCGCACGCCACCGAGCCGTCATTGTTCCCCTTTGAACCTGTCATCCGTTCCCCCTTCTCCCATGGCTCACGCCTTTTCTGCCAAATTATGCGCCCGCCCCGATCTGGCCGTCCGCCATGGATCCCAAGAAGAAGGGGGGAGAGGCCCCGAAGGCGTCGAGGCCTTCGTCGGAGCCGGAGCCCGCGTTGGGCCGATCCTTGGTGGTCAATCTTGAAGGGTTGGAGAAGGTCCGCCTGGCAGTCGGCGCCGGCTCCAACGAGTGGGGGGCGACCAAGATCTGGCCGGGCTCACGACCTCAGACCGACCTGGAGGCCACCAACACTCCCCTTCATCTCCATGCTCTCCTTTCAGGCTTGCTGCCGCCGTTCTCAGACTTCTTCTCCGCCATGCTCGTACATTATCAGGTCCATGCGCTGCATCTTGACTCTGGTTCCATCGTCCTCCTTTCCGCTTTCGCGTTCTTGTGCGAGGCCTTTGTTGGCATTCCCCCTTATGTGGCTCTGCTTCGCCACTTCTTCTTCCTCCAGGATAACCCCAGAAGGCACTGTTCGGGATGCGTGTCCTTGCAAGCAATCGACGCGGAAGCCAGCGGGGCCCTTGATGTCTGGCTTTCCCCGAACGCAGAGGGCTTCTGGGGGCAGTGGGTGTACGTCGATGCTGCTATGCCCAACCTCCTGCTCCAAGTCCCGGCGGCCCCCGCCGAGCCGAGCCCCGGATGGGGGCACGAGGAGCTTGACGACCCACGGCTCGCGCGGGTTTCGGCCAGGCTGGCCGACTTGAAAAAGGCGGGGTGACGATGGCGATGGTTTTGCGGGAGTTCACCCGCCGACGAATTGCTCCTCTCCAGCGCCATTCCCGCCCGATGTGGACCTTCGCGGGCCCTCGCGATGCCACGAGGCTCCAGGTCCCCCCTCTTCCTTCGAGCACGCTGCGCGAACTGCTCCGTCGTTTGACCGGCGGGGAACCGGGTGAGCTTCCCCGAGATGGGCTCCCTCTGTACAACCACCGGTACGGCGAAGCCTTCGCCCAACAGATGCCACGCTTCGACGAGTGGGGATTACTTCCTCAGAAGGGGGAAGGTCCCCGGGCCGATCCCCTCATCAGGACCTCGGGCTATGAGAGTCCTGAGGCCGAGCCCCCCCGCTCGGTCGTGGAGGGGCGCCCTGTGTCGCCCGTCCCTCGGGCACCTGCCATGGCCCTGCCTAGGGGTGAGGGCAACACCCCGTTGGTGACGACGGCCGCCGCCTCTGCTACAGAGCGCCTCGCGCCAGACGCTGACGAATCGTCCCTAGGCCCCCGCGCTCGCCGGAAGAGGAGGGGGCCCGGGGGCAGTAGCAGCTCAGCACTATGGGTGCGGATGAAGAGGAAGTGGATCGCCGTGGATCAGTAAGTGTCCGGGTCTCCTCAGTCTTCTCCTGACGTGCACCTTCTGAGTCTCTATTCCGCAGGACTCCTCCCGACGAAGAGAGAGATGCACCGCCAACCCCACCTCCTGAGGTCACTAGGCCCGTGGTGGCCTTGCGCCCCGCGGGTCACGCGACCCCGCGCGGAGTGGCGTTTTATGCCCGACCTCGAGCGGCCCTTGGGAGGTCTTGAGCGCGAGTTTCTTGCGTTCTTCTCCATGTGCGGCCTCCAGCTTGCAGGAGCGGGGCCATGTCCTCCGCTGACGATCCTTTCCGAGAGCCAGGCGCCCCGTGCGTTGAGGCCCTCCTCTAGCAAAGACGTGAGTTCCCAAGGGGCGCAGCTTCCATCCGGAGGGGATGGCAAGGAGCCCCCAGCCCCCGGGCTCGCGCCGGGGGCGTGCGGCCCTTCGCATGCCTTCCCTACTGGCCCAGGGGAAGACGAAAGCCCTGGCCGGGCGCTCGAGCTCGTGTCTGGTCGCAGCGCCACGCGGCGTGTTCTCCTCCAAACCGCAGCGAACACACTGGGGCGCCTGGGAGTCGAGCTTTTCGACACCGACACCCGCCTCGAAGCGGAGCGCCAGTGCCTAGCGCGAGAATGGCACATGCGTGGGGTCCCCGTCAATCTCGGCCGCCTGCAGCGTGAGCGCGCTCACGCGGATGCCGAGGTGTCCCTTGCCGCGGCGAGGGAGGCCCACGATCGCGCCCTCGCGGAGGCCTAAGCCGCAGACAGCCGACGCAAGGCCGAGGAGAAGCGCTTGGAGGAGCTTCGAGCCTCCAATGCCATCCTTGAAAGGCAAGTCCAGGTGCGCAGGGCCGCGCTCGACGCCCTGGCGGTCGAGCCACCCACAGGCGGCGCGGGGCCCGGCATATTTGAAGACACGTTGATGCTGGAGGCGCTGGAGTAGAGTCTGGAGCGCGAGAGGCTGGAGGTGAGGGAGCGCCAGGTGTCCATCGCCGAGGACTCCCTCGCCATCTGGGAGGCGAAGGTCCAGGGGGAGATCAGCGACAAGGTGGCGGAGGTCCGGCGCGCCCTCACCAAGGATTACCGCGCGAAGTTGAAGCTCCAGGAGTTCTGTTTCTGCAGGCGACGCGACGACCTGAAAAGCGAGGCTGACGACCTCAGGAAAAGGTTAGTCCCGACGGAGCGACGCGAGAAGGCCGCGATGGACGCCCAAGCTGCTACCGAGGTCGAGTTGCCTTTCCTCTACAAGCAGGTGAAGGGCGTTACTTCCCTTGCGGAGAAGGCTTCGGATGAGGCGGACCGTGCTCGCGGGCTATAGCATACGCGCTCCAAGATGTTCTAGTCCCTTAAGAAGAGGGCCCACCGGGCCATGAGCAGCATCTACGGCGAGAGCGTCTCGAGCCCACTTGTCCCTGATGATGTCGGGTACCTATGCTTCTTCACCAGGGTCGTGGAGCGTCTTGAGGGGGGGTGCGGAGAAGATCCACGAACTCGTGGAGGAGAAACGCCGCGACCTCCTCGTGCAGGCAGCTTCACGCGTCTTCATCCATCTCCTTCGCCTCGAGCTACATTTCTACTTCGAGGTTGTGCTCGCCCCCGTGCCCGAAGTGGTCCAAGGCGCCCTTGCCAAGTGGGTGGAGGACCATGTGGAGGACTTGATCGCGGGGTTTCCTTCTGCTGACTGGGAGGGCCAGCTTGGGGTCGAGGAGCGCGAGCCCGGCGACGGCGGTGACGATGAGGGCGACGACGCCAACATGTCTCCATAGGTAGTCTTCGTATTTACCTATCAGGGTCACAAACGTGGCCCAGCGGCGATTTGAATGTATTTTGGAGAGACTTTTTCATGATGCTCCCTCATGACGTAATAGGTAGCATTGTACTCCTTTGTGCCAAGAGTCCCTGCCGATTCAGTCGAGCGTGTCGCACGAGGGTTCGAACGCCAAGGCCTTGGCGAGGTGTGCGCGGGAACGCGCCCACCGTGTCCAGCCCCCGCTCGCGGGACGCGCGAGGGAGGAAGAGAGCCGGCAGCTGCCGAACTTCCTAAAGAAAGCAAGACGCAAAATGGAAAAATGTTACCAGAAGAGAAATGTCCCTCCCCCTTTCCTGAAGAAAAACGCAAGAACTCCAAATTTCATTCCAAAAGGTGGCAAATTCGAATACAAAAAGGGGCAAAGAGCTGCCGCGTCCGGCACCTAGGCTAGTCTTCGTCTTCGTCTTACCCCCCAGCGCGGAGCGTAGGGCTTCCACTAGGCGTGGGCATAGTCATTGGAGGACAGTGTCGTCCGCCAGCGCGGAGCATGGGGCTTCCACTTGGGCGTTGGTGGGAACCCCTCCGCACCCTCGGGGGGCTCCAGGCATATACAGCCCACTCATTATTATGTGAGAGTGTCACGGGTTGAGCCCGGGGGCGCGCAGGGGGTTCCATGCCTCCGGGGCACGGAGCCCACTTCCTGCCCCCAAGCATGATGTGGCGAAGCGGGGTCGGCCCCGAACGGGCCCTCGGGCGCGGGGGGGGGGGGGAAGCCCCCAGCGCTCTCCACAGGGAGGACCCGGTTCGGAACAGGGCCTCAGGCCCGCAAAAGCCCGGAGGCGGATGTCGTCGCTGCAGTGGCACCGCGCTCTCCCGTGATGCGGACGAGGCCCAGCGCGGGGCCCTTCCATCAAGCGCGAGGCTGGCGCCTGGGACGGTGCCCCAGTGCGCCTCACTGGGGTGCCCAGGAGCCTCGCACGGACACTCAACCCCTGCCCCCAGGCGGACCGGGCCGGACCTGGAGACATGGGCGAGTACCTGATCTTCTGCCGCCAGACGGGGGAAGCCCGGCCCAGAGACATGGGCGTGTGTTCCACCCTCCGTCTCTGGGCAAGCGACGCCCGTCCCGGAGACATGGGCGTGTGCTCCAGCCTACGTCTCTAGGCAGGCGACGCCCGGTCTGGGGACACAGGCGCCTGCTCAGGGTAGCTCCCCACCAGCGGGCGTGCCTCGCGAAGCTACCAATGCCATGCACCCTCGCAAGACCGACCCTGCCAGTCGCCCTCGCGAGGCCGCCCGTGCCAGCCCCGACAAAAGCCGCTCGCGAGGTCACATATGCTCCTCCTATCGTCGTAGTGGCCGGTGCTGCACCCTCCGCGGCTTGGGCGCCCGTCGGGATGCTTGTCGCGGAGGGACTCGAGCCCCCGGGCGTGGGCGTAGACGAGTCGCCTGCCGCCCACCCCGGAGGCGGCGGGCGCGCTGGGAGGTGCGAGGCGGCCCCCGCCCCGCACGACCAACGCCTCCCACAGGTCTTCGTCCGTGCCGGGGGTGAACTCCTGCGTGCCTGACGCCCTGGGCCGCACCCCTTGCTGGCGCGGGCACGTGTCGTAACGCGCTTCTGAGGGACATCTGCGTGTCCCCAGCGCCGTGTCGGTTGGTCGGGAGGCTCCACTGAAGCGAGTCCCCAGGCCCGTCCCGTAGGGGAGCGCCAGGGCCACACCGGCCGTGCTGGCGCGCCTAGCCATGCGACACAGCCAGTCGTCATAGCGGTTGCGAGCGGTGCGGTAGCGCATCAGTTCGCGGGCCACGAGGAGTGTGACTTGCCTGCTTGTCAGGTCGCGGCGAGCTCGGGGGGACGACGCCGCGGCGTGGTTGTGGGAGGGAGTCGGGGCGATGATACTGTGCTGCGCGGTGGGTGAGGGCGGCAAGCCCCATCGTACGTCGAAGGCTGGGCTGGCGATGGCGTCTGCCAACGGAGGGGCAAGGCGGCGCGGGGCGCTGTGGCCCGCAGGCGTAGCCCGGGCGACGCGAGCAGCTCGACGCTCGGGGTGAGCTCGGTGTCCTTATGACATGGGAGCGGCGAGCGGAGGCGGGGTGAAGCTGAGGTGGAGACTGATACGTCTCCAACGTATCTATAATTTATGAAGTATTCATGCCATGTTTACAATAATTTTATATGATTTTGGTATGATTTGATTAGAACTAACCCGGACTGACGCTGTTTTCAGCAGAGCTACCGTGGTGTTGTTTTTGTGCAGAAATAAAAGTTCTCGGAATAGGCTGAAAATTTACGGAGACTATTTTTGGAAAATATAAAAAATACTGGAGCAAAAATATACCGGAGAGGAAGCCACAAGCCTAGGGGGCGCCCCCCCCTAGGGCGCGCCCCCTGGCTTGTGGGCCCCTCGAGCACCCCCCCCCCTGACTTGATTCCAACGCCAAGTACTCCTATAAATCGAGAAACCCCCAGAAAGAAACCTAGATCGGGAGTTCCGCTGCCACAAGCCTCTGTAGCCACGAAAAACCAATCGGGAGCCCGTTCCGGCACCCTGTCGGAGGGGGAAACCATCACCGGAGGCCATCTTCATCATCCCGGCGGTCTCCATGACGAGGAGGGAGTAGTTCACCCTCGGGGCTGAGGGTATGTACCAGTAGCTATGTGTTTGATCTCTCTCTCTCGTGTTCTTGAGATGACACGATCTTGATGTATCGCGAGCTTTATTAATATAGATGAATCATATGGAGTTTTCCCCTCTCTATCTTCTTGTGATGAATTGAGTTTTCCCTTTGAAGTTTTCTTATCGGATTGAGTCTTTAAGGATTTGAGAACACTTGATGTATGTCTTGCGATGGGATATCCGTGGTGACAATGGGATGTTCTATTGGTCCACTTGATGTATGTTTTGGTGATCAACTTGCGGTTTCCGTGACCTTGGGAATCTATGCATAGGGGTTGGCACATGTTTTCGTCTTGACTCTCCGGTAGAAACTTTGGGGCACTCTTTGAAGTTCTTTGTGTTGGATTGAACATGATGAATCTGAAATTGTGTGATGCATATCGTATAATCAAGCCCATGGGTACTCGTGGTGACATTGGAGTATCTAGGTGACATTAGGGTTTTGGTTGATGTGTATCTTAAGGTGTTATTTTAGTACGAACTCTAGGGCTGTTCGTGACACTTATAGGGATAGCTTATAAGATTGATCGGAAAAGATAACTTTGAGGTGGTTTCGTACCCTACAATAATTTCTTCGTTTGTTCTCCGCTATTTGTGACTTTGGAGTGAACTCTTTGTCGCACGTGAGGGATTGACGTATGATTCAACTATGTCAGTATTGTTGAGAGAACTTGCACTAGTGAAAGTATGAACCCTAGGCCTTGTTTCTAAGCAATACCGTTTGTGCTCACTTTTATCATTAGTTACCTTGCTGTTTTTATATTTTCAGATTACAAAAATCTATATCTGCTATCCATATTACACTTGTATCACCATCTCTTCGCCGAACTAGTGCACCTATACAATTTACCATTGTATTGGGTGTGTTGGGGACACAAGAGACTCTTTGTTATTTGGTTGCAGGGTTGTTCGAGAGAGACCATCTTCATCCTACGCCTCCCACGGATTGATAAACCTTAGGTCATCCACTTGAGGGAAATTTGCTACTGTCCTACAAAACTCTGCGCTTGGAGGCCCAACACGAGTCTACAAGAAGAAGGTTGCGTAGTAGACATCAAGCTCTTTTCTGGCGCCGTTGCCGGGGAGGTGAGTGCTTGAAGGTATATCTTTAGATCTTGCAATTGAATCTTTTAGTTTCTTGTTTTATCACTAGTTTAGTCTTTAAAAGAAAACTACAAAAAAAATGGAATTGAGGTTGCCTCATATGCTTCATCTTTATAATGTCTTTCGTGAAAATGATGAAAATAAAAATTGTGCCAAAGTGTTAGAAGACGAAGTCAATAAAATGTTTGGCACTAAATCTTTGTATTATGAGCATGATTGAAATGTTGTTAGTATGAATTCCTTGAATATTCATGATGCTAATGATATGCAAAGCTACAAGCTTGGGGATGCTATGTTTGATGAAGATGATATGTTTAGTCCCCCAAGTTTTGATGAGAAAATTCATTATGATGAAAGCATGCCTACTATCTATGATGATTATGATGATGACACGTATGCTATAAAGAGTGATAGTAACCATGAAACTTGTCATCATGATTTTAATTTTCAATTGGATTATGCTTCACATGATAGTTATTTTGTTGAGTTTGCTCCCACTACTATTGATTAGAATAAATTTGCTTATGTGGTGAGTAGTAAAATTTCTATGCTTATGAATCATGAAAAGAATGATTTATGTGATAGTTATATTGTTGAATTCATTCATGATGCTACTGAAAATTATTATGAGGGAGGAACATATGCTTGTAGGAATTGCAATAATATCAAGTTTCCTCTCTATGTGTTCAAAGTTTTGAAGTTATGCTTGTTTTGCCTTCCTATGCTAGTTGATTCTTGCTCCCGTAAATTGCTTGCTCACAAAATCCCTATGCATAGGAAGTGGATTAGACTTAAATGTGCTTGCCATGTGATTCATGATGCTCTCTTGCATGTTTCAATTATTATTTCTATACGAGCATCATTGAAATCAACATGCCTAGCTAAAAGGAATTAAAGAAAAGCGCTTGTTGGGAGACAACCAACACTTTTCCTTTCTTTTTTTGTGTGTTCACATGATTAAGCTACTCTAGTAATCATGTTTTGTGTCTTTTATTTCAATAAAGTGCCAAGTAAAGCCTTTGGGACGACTCACAAGATGAGTAGAATTGATGCTGAACCAAAACAGAAACTTTTGATTCCAGTACAGGATTTTTCATTTTTTACTGGAGCGTGTTAATGATCTGAAATTTTTACACAGTCTTTATATACAAATTCTTCAGGTTGTCCTAAGTTTTCAGAATTTTTAGAGAGAGGGAAGTATGGCTACACTACAGATCTTCACAGACTGTTCTGTTTTTGACAGATTCTGTTTTGCATGCATAGTTTGCTTGTTTTAATGTTTCTATAGCTTATATTTAGTGGTATAAATTATGGGAATGGTAGAATACAGTAGGTATCATGTGGTAACAATTATGAATCTTGTCTTGACACTACCTAAGTGAATGATATACCTTTATTATACTAACCCATCTCACAAAGTTCCGTTAAGTTTTATGTGATTGAAGTTTTCAAGTTTTGGGTGAGACACCGATATGAGGAGAATAAGGAGTGACAAGAACCTAAGCTTGGGGATGCCCAAGGCACCCCCAAGGTAATATCCAAGGAAGACTCAAGCGCCTAAGCTTGGAGATGCCCCGGAAGGCATCCCCTCTTTCGTCTTCAACACTATCGGTATATCTTACTTAGAGCTATATTTTTATTCGTCACATAATATGTGCTTTGCTTGGATCATCATTATATTTTGTTATTTTCTGTTACGTGTTATTTATAATCTTGTTTTTCAATAAAAAGTTCCAAGAATTGCCTTAGGATGCCTGCATTGCATGTTTGATGTGTGCTGTGTAAAAAACAGAAACTTTTGCTGTAGTGTTTGAATTTTCATATTTTACTGGAACGTGGAAAGTTCCTAAAATTTTTACAAAGTTTTTTCATATAAATTATTTAGCATTTCCTAAATTTTCATAATTTTTTGAGTTACATAAGTACACTGTTTTCATAAATAGCTACAGACTGTTCTGTTTGGACAGATTGCTGTCATAGTTTTGTTATCTACTTATCCTATAGTTTCCATAGCCTATATTGGTAGATATAAATTTTGGAAATGATAGTATGAAGTATATAATGTTTGGAAATTATTATGCAACTTGTCTTGGCAGTACATGAAGTGTTGATTTGTTCTTATGTGTACTAACCTATCTCACGAGTTCTTTTTGAGTTTTGTGTGGATGAAGTTTTTGAGAATAGGTGAAACCGTGGTATGAGAGGATTGAACGAGATACAAAAGCTCAAGCTTGGGGATGCCCAAGGCACCCCAAGTAAATATTTCAAGAAGTCTCAAGCATCTAAGCTTGGGGATGCTACGCATCCCACCTCTCTTCATCAACAATTATCGGTTAGCCTATGTTGAGCCTAAATTTTTATTCGTTCACATGATGCGTGCTATTCTTGGAGTGCTATTTTTCTTTTGCTTGCTGTTGAATAAAATACTCAGATCTAAAAATCTTTATTGAGAGAGAGTACTCGCATAGCTACTTAATTGTTGGCTACTCATTGATCTTCACTTATATCTTTCGAGAGTAGTTTGATGTTTACTTTTTTTGCTTCACTCATATCCTATGAGTAAATGGTCGAATGAATTGAATATCATAAATCTGAAATTAAATATGCTGCATATACTTATCCCATGGGGAGTAATGACTTCACACATAATAAGTATAGGTGGTAAAATTTATTGAAAGTTAGCAAACACCGCATTGGTCACTTGAACAATTCATGAAAGAATATTGAAGGAAGAGAGATTCCACATATAAGTATACTATCTTGGACATCTTATATGATTGTGAGCTCATTAATTATTTTCAAACTTGAGTAAATTAGTTGAAGTTGGACAATGAAGACAACGTAATAAGTTATGGTTGGGTATATCTGCATAGAAGTTATATTGTTATGGATCCTCTAACATGTGGTGCTTGTTTAGAACCTTTTGCTAGCCAAAACTTCGTACTAAGTAGAGATACTACTTGTGCATCCAAACCCTTGAGCCAAGTTTCTTCCATGAGAGTCCACCATACCTACCTATATGCGGTATTTACCTGCCGTTCCAAGTAAATTTGCATGTGCCAAACTCTAAACCTTCAAATAATATTCTGTTTTGTATGCCCGAATCGCTCATGTAGCGACTGGGGGCGGTCAGTATCTTCCATGCTAGATGGGTTATTCTCACGATATGTGTTGATTCACTATCATTCACGAGAAAGTGGCTGGTATTCGGTATGCCCAGTTCCATGCTCAAAAATCAAATCAAAATATAATGAAATAAAACTCCCCCAGGATTGTTGTTTGTATGGACGGTACCCGTGGATTCGGCTCGCCGTGGAGTGTGTTTGATTGGTGGAGGGGGAGTAAAAACTTTATCATTCTGTTTGGTAACCGCCTATAATGTATCTAGCATGGAAGATGGTGAAATCTCTTGGTTGTTATGTTGACAATGAAAGCATACCTACCAAAATTATATTCATCTCTGTTTTAAACAATGATCTCTGGCACATATGCAAATCCCTGCTTCCCTCTGCGAAGGGCCAATCTATTTACTTTCATGTTATTTACTATTCATGTTGAGTCAACTTCTTATTCCAACCTCAATCTATTAGTTGGCAAGCATCATGTGGTGGGGAAATATCCAAACATATATATCCAGTCAAATATATTTGATCATGAATTATTATTGTTGAAAATTATCTATATGATAAATAAGTTGGGAGGCGAAACATTAAGCCCCTATCTTTCTCTGTGTTCGATGGATGCTCTTTGTTCTAAAAATATGCTTTGAGTGTCAATAATCATGGAAGACTATATGATAGTTGAGTATGTGGAATTTGTTAAACCAAAGCTCTTACATAGACCCTTCCTGAAAATAAGATGAATTGCAATTGTTCAATGACTAGGAATATGGTTTGTTAGTTTTCAAGAAACTTTCTGGTCTATACTTTAACATGTGAATAGCTTGTTACTTGATCATGAGAAGTTTTATGAGATGAGCTATTGTTTCTGGTTTATATTAATGCTAGAAAAAGTGATTGGAATTATCATTGATCAAACTTGTGCACTTGCTAGCATTCACACTTCATAAACTATTTCTTTTATCATTTACCTACTCCAGAACGAGCAGGAATTAAGCTTGGGGATGCTGATACGTCTCCAACGTATCTATAATTTATGAAGTATTCATGCCATGTTTACAATAATTTTATATGATTTTGGTATGATTTGATTAGAACTAACCCGGACTGACGCTGTTTTCAGCAGAGCTACCATGGTGTTGTTTTTGTGCAGAAATAAAAGTTCTCGGAATAGGCTGAAAATTTAAGGAGAATATTTTTGGAAAATATAAAAAATACTGGAGCAAAAATATACCGGAGAGGAAGCCACAAGCCTAGGGGGCGCCCCCCCTAGGGCGCGCCCCCTGGCTTGTGGGCCCCTCGAGCACCCCCCTGACTTGATTCCAACGCCAAGTACTCCTATAAATCGAGAAACCCCCAGAAAGAAACCTAGATCGGGAGTTCCGCCGCCACAAGCCTCTGTAGCCACGAAAAACCAATCGGGAGCCCGTTCCGGCACCCTGTCGGAGGGGGAAACCATCACCGGAGGCCATCTTCATCATCCCGGCGGTCTCCATGACGAGGAGGGAGTAGTTCACCCTCAGGGCTGAGGGTATGTACCAGTAGCTATGTGTTTGATCTCTCTCTCTCGTGTTCTTGAGATGACACGATCTTGATGTATCGCGAGCTTTATTAATATAGATGAATCATATGGAGTTTTCCCCTCTCTATCTTCTTGTGATGAATTGAGTTTTCCCTTTGAAGTTTTCTTATCGGATTGAGTCTTTAAGGATTTGAGAACACTTGATGTATGTCTTGCGATGGGATATCCGTGGTTACAATGGGATGTTCTATTGGTCCACTTGATGTATGTTTTGGTGATCAACTTGCGGGTTCCGTGACCTTGGGAATCTATGCATAGGGGTTGGCACATGTTTTCGTCTTGATTCTCCGGTAGAAACTTTGGGGCACTCTTTGAAGTTCTTTGTGTTGGATTGAACATGATGAATCTGAAATTGTGTGATGCATATCGTATAATCAAGCCCATGGGTACTCGTGGTGACATTGGAGTATCTAGGTGACATTAGGGTTTTGGTTGATGTGTATCTTAAGGTGTTATTTTAGTACGAACTCTAGGGCTGTTCGTGACACTTATAGGGATAGCTTATAAGATTGATCGGAAAAGATAACTTTGAGGTGGTTTCGTACCCTACAATAATTTCTTCATTTGTTCTCCGCTATTTGTGACTTTGGAGTGAACTCTTTGTCGCACGTGAGGGATTGACATATGATTCAACTATGTCAGTATTGTTGAGAGAACTTGCACTAGTGAAAGTATGAACCCTAGGCCTTGTTTCTAAGCATTGCAATACCGTTTGTGCTCACTTTTATCATTAGTTACCTTGCTGTTTTTATATTTTCAGATTACAAAAATCTATATCTACTATCCATATTACACTTGTATCACCATCTCTTCGCCGAACTAGTGCACCTATACAATTTACCATTGTATTGGGTGTGTTGGGGACACAAGAGACTCTTTGTTATTTGGTTGCAGGGTTCTTCGAGAGAGACCATCTTCATCCTAAGCCTCCCACGGATTGATAAACCTTAGGTCATCCACTTGAGGGAAATTTGCTACTGTCCTACAAAACTCTGCGCTTGGAGGCCCAACACGAGTCTACAAGAAGAAGGTTGCGTAGTAGACATCAGAGACCCCGTCACACGCCCCCTACCTGGCATGCCAAATGTCAGATTTCGGGCTCCGCAAAACCCAAAGAGGTTCGAACTCAGGGGCGTGTGCGAAGATCCCAGCAGCTTTGGCTTCAAGCTCACGGCTCCACAACCCAGCCGAATCGAACTCACTCAATCACGGGGAAGAAGACTAACACGCGGATTTACCCAGGTTCGGGCCGCTGCGAAGCGTAAAACCCTACTCCTGCTTTGGGTGGATTGCCTCACGAGGAGGTTTGTGGATGAACTGGTACAGTGGTGAGTAACCTCGCGAGGGCGCTCGGGTAGTTCTCGATCTGCCCCCCTCTACGGCGCAGCCTAGCCTCTATTTATAATGGCCCGGGTCCTCTCCCCTTATCGCACTAGCGGGAAGGGATCCCACAACGGCCAAATTCGAAGGGGGACAAGGAGTACACCTTATCCTGACGAAAGGTGGTCTTCGCCTGCAAAGTAGTTGGTAGTGATGCAGAGGTGGGATCGACGATGACGTCCGTCCTGAGGGGCTCGTGGTCTTGGTCTTGTTGCGCCGGAATGGAAACCTTTGGGGGGATGCCTTGGAAACCTGCGTACGTCCTTGCCTCCTTTGCACCAAAGAGGAAGCTACTTCCCCTGTGCCCGCTGGCGTCCGCCTGGCCCGGTTGGCATCACCTCAGCCTCTCGAGGCCGAGCGCTGCATAGAGATCTCCGCCCCTCGGGAGGGAGCCTGGGGAGGCTTCCGCCTTCCGGGGGTCTTGGTGTCGTCCTCCTCGCGAGGGTGGGACTCTTGCGAAGGCCTTGTCTTGGGCGATCCCCGCCGGGCCGTACCAGGCTGTCGAAGTGGGCCACGCCCTGGGCCGCAGGCAGGCAAGTCTGGGTACCCCCGTTCCCAGAACGCCGACATCCCCTGCTCACCACAAATTGGGATACGCCCCCCACAGCACGGCTTCGCTACCCGTCAGGTACGTACCTAGAAGGCACAATTTCGCGCTTAAAATACCATGGTCAGCTGGCGGGGATACACTATCAAAACTGAGTGGTCGGCTCGACCGAACTACTCTCAACACAGCAGGCGCCATCCAGGACCTGGCAGACGTCCAGCGCACGCATGTCGCGACGATTCTACATGTACCTCTCTCTAAGGTCCGTTCGTCGATAGAAAATGCCTTTAAAGGAGCACACAACCCCCCAAAGGCAAAGGAGCGGAGGCGCATCGGGACACGTCGAGGACATGAAGCCACCTATCAAGGACCCCGAGTGAACCGTCCCTTTATAGAAGTTTGTTTCTAGACAAAATACCTGTAACAGTTTTGTCCGCAGCATGGATTGTAAAAATTCATCATATATAAAGATCATCTTTTACGGTCTATTTATGCTGTTTTATAAAGTGTTTTCCCACCCCACGCCTCCGGAAACAAAACTGTTCAGTACACGTTAGATGCAATCGGCTAATAGACCGGGGGCTTGACTACAAAACTCACCCCAAGCATCGTCCCGGCATTATCCTTTATATGTCCGGCGTCTCGGATCTTGCGTTATATGAATTGGTTCCGAATTATGTCTTAGGCCAAAGGTTGGGTTGCCCGGCTCCTGTGCTTACCCTCTTACGTTCCGCTCGTTCGGCGAAAAGGGTAAAGGGAGAACCGCTGCGATTGTATTTCTAGCTCGCCTGGTCAAGTACCTCAGTGGAGAAAGCCGAAAATCGACTGTCATAATAAGCGAGAACCGGTCTGCAATCCGAGCACAAGTGTCAAACTAAAAATCGATGGAGGTTATTCCGTGTCATACGAGGGGTTTGTATCTGCACAAACCATGTGGTAATGGTTTTTCACCTTGGTACACCCTAATATCACAAAACACTGGGGGCTAGTAACCAGCCCCCGCAGTCAAGCTCCTTCGGCTAAGTGAAAGCACTAAAGCCACATAGTCTGATTACCTTGTTCCCCCCTCTCGCACCACCGCCTCTGGGTTCTGATAATTCGGCTAAGGATAAAACTGCGGAGGGCGGAACATCTCTTGTAATAATTACATACGGGCTAAAGCCGACGACTGGCAACTTTCAGTTTCAAAATGGCCACACAGGACTCAAAATAATCTAAATATCAATAGCATGATAAACCGTGCATAAGCATTATAAAATGAAGTGTTCATCGAACATACAATAATGTGTTCATTCAAAAATTACATCCTTGGGGCATTGGGTCTCTACCGACCGAGCACCCTCCATCGCAGCGGCGAAGTACAGCTCGGGGCGCCTATGCTCCTTCCCAGGCGGCGGAGGCGCAGTAGCCATCTCGAGTGGCTTCATCCCTGGCCAGTGCATCATAGTCCTCGCAAAGGCCATCCGCGCTGCCTCAATGCATACAGTGCGCTTCAGGACCTCAATGCGGGAGGAGGCGTCGCAAAGCTTCAGCACCA
Organism: Elymus sibiricus; assembly: GCA_039707655.1. Classification (NCBI taxonomy): domain Eukaryota; kingdom Viridiplantae; phylum Streptophyta; class Magnoliopsida; order Poales; family Poaceae; genus Elymus; species Elymus sibiricus. Next base: position 444,809,509 of record CM077671.1, read on the forward strand.
GGCCGAAATAACTACTCGGTAGTGGCTCTGCATGCCACAACCAAATGCAGAGGTCCTTTAAGGCCGGCTCCGCTATTCTATGCAGCTCCGTTAGCTGCTTCATTTGATAACTGAGAAGGGGAAGGGGCTCGGGGGTCTGAAATTGCGCCCAGAACAGTCTCTGTTCCGCATCCCCGTCCCGAGTCGCAAAGTGCTTGGCCGCGTCCGCCGCACTCCTCGGTAGATCCGTAAAGGCGTTCAACCGTGTAAGACGAGCAAACCTGTTTCCACCAAAGGCACATTGCAGTAAGTATGGCTTACCATCTACGATCATCCTGACTTGGCGAAGTTCTTCTTCAAACGACCGCCTATCTACACGCTCCGATTTAACCTCGGAAGACAGCGTGGACAGCGCGGCCGCTTGGTCCTTGGTCTTCTGCTCAAGAGCCTCGCACTTAGTGCTTGCATCTTGGAGCTCTTGTTGCACCTCGGTCACCCGAGCTTCATGCTTGTTGCTGGCAACCTTCAGGGAGCTCAATTCGGCAGCCGCTTGTTCGGCCGCCATCCTATGATCGGCGGCCTCTTGCCTGGCCCTCTCCAGCTCAGGCTTGAGGTTCTCGACCTTGGAAGTTATGGCTGCAAATACAATGGGAAGCCAAATTTCAGGAAATGAAAACCCAACCTCAATCAATGAGGATGATAAAGGGTCTGCGCGATATAATTCCAACTTACTTTGCATTTCATCAAACCGTCTGTTCAGGCGGTCAAGCTCCTCGTCGGAGCTCTTGAGCTTCTGGTTTAGCTCGGGCAATTCCATGTCATGGACAGCTGCGGCCGAAGACGAGGCCTGCAAAGCAAACATGTGTGAGACACACCTCCGAGCTGTTGGTCCTAGACCCTTTTCGCCAGATCATCTCTGGAACCAATCAATTTTCAAGGGACTCGGATAGTTTTGCTTGAGACTTTAGGTTTTTTGATCCCCGGGTAAGTTTTTCAAACTCACACACAGCTCGGGGGATGCTATACATATACGGAATACATAAACCTCACAAATAAATTTCTCTTAGAGAAGAGAGCATTACATTGCTTACCTTGAAGCCCGCCAAGAGACCGCCGAAGGCCTCCTTCAATCCGCTATCAACGGACTTACCTCGATCCGCCGCGGCGCCCGCCATCCGCCGTGCCTTGAGCCGCCATGGCGTCGCCTTCCGCTGCCCCTCGCCCCCGCCGCGTTCGCCGGTCGCTATGGCCTCGCCCCGAAGTGGCCTTGCCTCGCCGGCTTTAGTTGTGCTGTGCCCGGCCAGCTCCACCACGCCTCTAGCACCGCAACGTACGGGTGGTGGGAGGATAAGGAAAAGGGGAGTGGTGGGGAGCGGCTGAAAGAGATAAACAAATTTCTATGCGGTCGACTAACCACGTCCAATATTATTCGGCATCGGTGTTCATATTCATCCGACGAAAAATCCAGGTGCTATTCATCCTACTTAGTTTTCATTATATACATTTCGTCCGAGAGCAATTACTCTGCATTGCAACATATTTTATGCAAGATAATTATTCGATGCAAAGGCACGCACGGAGCCCGGTCTACATCAACAGCGCCGCGGCCGACTCGTGCGTTCACGCCGGTTTACAACGCCGTGGTTGGCCCGCGTGTCCACATCGGCTTAAAAAGTCGTGGCCGCCTCCACGGTCTGATCTACATCAACATACCGGTGCAGTGCTCGCCAATACGAGCCGCCCAACGGACGCGCGCAAGATGCCGCCTCCGCGGTCTGATCTACATCAGCATACCGGTGCAGTGTTCGCCTATGCGAGCCGCCCAATGGACGCACGTAAACCGCCCCCGCGGCCGGTCTATTCCAACAAACTCTGGAGAAAATAATAATATATCATCAGCCTCCGCCTGCACCAGATGACTCAATGGACATGCGCACAAGTCGCCACCACCGCGGTTTCATTAAATTCAACAACCAGCCGGGTCGAACCATCGGCCGAGTTACTGACAAAACTCATATGGGATCCTTTATAACCCGCCATTTCAACCTTCCGCGGGTTCATGTTGCGTTATCAACACCGAGGGTATACAATGACTGTTGCGAAGATCATCAAACTCGCCACTTTGCCTCCAGTTTAAACACATTCCAACGTTTCCGTTGTCAATTGTATGTCGGGTTATGCCACGGCCAAGTATGGAGAGTCTCAAGCCAACTCCTCGAGTCGTCTTAAGACTCGGGGGCTGCACAGACATGTCAACAAATGTTGCTAGTTTCAGCAAATTCAAGAACACCGGGTCATTGGAGAAGAAATAACCCTATCTCGGGGGCTACTGCCACATTGGTGAAAGCTTAAAGGCTGTCAGAAAATTTCCAGCTAAAAAAGTGCCAAGCAATCTGAGAGTTCCAGCTCAAAAGAAGGATTCCGGAGTTTCAGAAAAGGTTCCGGTTTAAGACCCGGCTCAAGAGAAGTCTGTTTCTCACAAAGTTTTGAGATCTCGATATCCGGCTCGACATCCGGTTCAAAAGGAATTCATCTCTCGCAAGTTCGAGTCCTCAAGAAAATTTAAAGTCGTCCAAGAGGACGAGCCGCCATGATACGACCGTTCAAACTTGGGCGCACTACCTTATTGGCGGAAGATTGAAAGTCGCCCAAGAGGACGAGCCGCCATGATGCGACCGTTCAAACATGGGTGCCCTACCTTATTGGCGGAAGATTTAAAGTCGCCCAAGAGGACGAGCCGCCATGCTGCGACCGTTCAAACATGGGTGCCCGGATTTATTGGATCATCATAAGGTCACATGGGGGCTTCCAACCCACTGGGTTTAGCTTTCATACCCTTTTGGCCAGGCTTTATATGCCATGTTCGAGTTAAACCTGCCTGTTGGCAACTTGCTACTCCACCATGTGACCTGCCGAACTCTTGACAGTCAATCTTGCTCAGAGACCCTGAACTTTCATAGTTAATCTCACACAAAGACCCTGAACTTGTCAAGGTTTAAACGGCGGCTTTTGTCACGAGAGAGCCGGCTTACAGTGAGCTAGGATAAACTCGCCTTGTTTGTTGTAGTCTCTCCGCTATGTGGCCCGTTCATACTCTTAACAGTCAATCTTTTTAAGACCCTGAACTTGTTAAGGTTTAAACGACGGATTTATGTCATGTGAGAGCCAGCTTACGAGGTTTCCAGGCTTTCATGCCAAGCTTCTTTGAAGCAAAACTTGAGTTTTTCAAAAAACAAAACAGAGCTAGTCTCTCTTTGTCGAGCCTTGAAAGCCGACATTTTTATACTCTGTTATCATACACATACATCATCATGCACTGCATCGTACATTGCATCATCATACCATGCATCATATATGCATGGATATCCTAGTTTGTGTTGCAGGAGCCGGTTTTCAATCCGGGTTATATTATTCAAATCTTAAATAGCCAATGTGGCTGGATTTTCATTATGGTTATCATAACCTATATTGGATGATTGAGGTTTTCAAAGCCCCTTCAGAGTAATGGCTATTATTCCTTCATCCAAAAAATACCAGCTTACAGGAAGGAGCATGGTTCAACATTGATATGCAAGGATTTCAGCAATGTCATCTAGACAGTGGATATGATTTTATTCTGCAATGAAAGGAATAGTTCCGAATCGTTGCAGGCATACGACCGGCACTTGGGGGCTACATTATTCAAGTCCAGTTTTTATCAAGTATGCAAGTCCTATGTCGCGGCAAGCATGGACCACAGTAATTGGGGGCTAATGCAAGTTGTTTTTTAATAATTACATTGTCAACAAGACCCTGTTATCTCAAGGAGATGAGCTGGCCTTTCTATCTTTTTCTAAGTCCCAGCCCAGTATTGTCTTACTGAGCCGGCCCTTGGGGGCTACACATTGCTCCTCAAGGTTATATGATCAGATCTACAAAAAGTTCCTGCTCATTATTGCACAATGACCCGGCCCTTGGGGGCTACACTGGCTGAAGTTTTATGAGCATAAGACACTTACAAGTCCCAGGTTGCTACAGGCAAGACAACCAGGTACTTGGGGGCTACATATGTGGAACATTCAACTTATGACTGGTGACTCAGATGAACAATCCGGATTTCTCTAGGGTTGCAATATTTATATTGAGGCAAGTCTTAAAGCTATCACTACGTTCCCCTCTTAAGACTTGGGGGCTACAGGTAATATGGATATAAAAAATAGAAGAACACTTTCAAGATGTCAATTGTGAGTGAGACGGGTTTCATTTCTTCATGCAGCTGAAGCATTGAAAGACTAGCTCAACATCACACGGATTACTTTATTCCCAATAATTTTATCAAGTCAGCTGAAGTCCAGTTGTTTGACCCGGCGTCACCAACAATCATGACCAGGCATTATCAAAAGATCATAACCCGGCAGAGTCTATATAAGCAACCCGGCTTACAAGTTGAAAGTAGTTTAACAATGGCCGATTTTATATTCCCAATCAAAGCAATGGAAAGCCGGCTCAACTTCATATGATTTTGTTATCTCCAATATTTTCATCGAAGCCAAAGCAATGGAAGCTGGTTCAACGGCATATGGGTGTTTTATTCCCAATATTTTGCAAAGGACATGGACTTGCAATATGATTGTGAAGACGGCTCGTTAATATGAAGAAGAAACCCGGATTTTTAAGGAGCTACTTCATTAAGCCGGCCAGTGGAGCAAGCCGGTCCCTTAACATATTTGTTATTCTTATTTCACGAGCTTACGATGAATAAATTCAAGCTAACCTGGGGGCTAATGTTGGGGATATTACCCCGCGGTATAACCTGGCCTGAAGTATGACCCGGCCGGAGCTTGGTGACTCACTGCTGCGCCGGCCGAGCTTGGCGACTCATTGGTGACACGGCAGGAGGTATGACCTGGCCCATCGTATGGCGGCTCATAGGTCACCTCTATTACCGGGTCGCAGGACGACCAGGCCCAAGGCCCAGCGTGTAAGCCGGCACAAGGACAGAGAAGGCCCAAAGGAGAGGAAGGATTCCCTTACAAGAGAAACAAGACCCGGATTAGGACTCAAGAGAGACTAGTCCTAATCCTACTCCTAGTAGGACACTACATGTAAACCTACCCCTTCCACTTATATAAGGAGGGGTAAGGCACCCCTAGAGGGACAAGTTCAAGTCATTAGAGATAGACAGATTAGAGGTAGCGATTCCGCACCCTTGTAATCGAGATCGTCATCATCATCAATATAGACACAAAGCAGGACGTAGGCTTTTACCTCCATCGAAGGGGCCGGACCTGGGTAAACTCGCGTCTCTCGATTCCGACCAACCCCTCTCAAGCCGCCACCTAATTTCGATGGCCTCACACCTAAGTTCTCTCACGAGGACATCTTTCCATGACAAAACCACGACAGAATGCCTTGCAGAACCGCACTCATAAGGGTGCGGTGATCTTCGGCGAGGGAGGAGCTATGTAAGGGCTCCTCCATCATGGCTGGCCACCCGGTTGCGGCCGCCCCCGTCACGGGTGGCACCGGTGGTGGCACTTCCGCTCCCCCTTCCTGAGAAGGCAGAGTCGTCGACATCAGAGGCTGGGAGGTCTCCGGAGCCATCTTCGGAGGGAGCTCCGATGAGTCGTGGCCCCCCTCTTTGCTCACTAGGAGGGGCTCGACCTCCTGGTCTTCGGTCACCGAGGTGTGAGCCTCGGTCATGACCTCCTCACCCCCAGTGTTCGGCCTGGGAGGGGTCCAGTGGGACATCACCTCCATGGCTTCTTCAGCGGCCCGGGGGAGAGAGGTGCGGGACGCGGTTCCGCTCTCCGCCAGCTCGGCGGGCGGGGGCCAAATTCACTATTTTGACCCTTTTTGCAACGTTAAGCCGGATTTCACCCCGGTGGGGATTTTTTTTTGGATCTGACCCTTTTGCTACCGCCAGACCTTGCGGCGGTAGGTTCACACAGGCTACCGCCAGGGACCTCAGCCGTAGGTTCGCGTTAGGCAAGACGGCGCCGTCTGGCCTGCTAACGTGTATAAGTTGCCTACCGCCACAGGCCCTGGCGGAAGGATTTTAGAGCCTACCGCCGGAGACCTTGGCGGTAGGGTCTCCAGACCAGTGAAAATAGTGAGAGTCGGGCTGGTGGGCCCCACCAGCCACCCATTCACCACCAAATCCTCCTCCTTCCCTGAGCTGAGCTCCTCTCCCCTCTCTCTCCCCCATTCTTGCCTCCATCAAATCCATCTCTATTGCTTGAGTTTTCTCCGGTGGATCGAGGCCAAATTCATCATTCAAGGTACCTCCCTCACTCTCTTCTTTTCGGTTGGTTGGAATCATCTCATTTGGTGGCATTCTTTACTTTTATACAAACCCTAGTTTATGTCATTTTTGTTTCAAATCAATGGATTTGATGGATGATAGGGTTGTTTTGATGGTTTAGTATGTGTAGTATGACCAATCATCATGTTTGTAACACCGATCTATAGTTATTGTTAGGTTTAGTGTTAGGTTTAGGGTTAGGTTTAGGGTTAGGGTTAGGGTTAGGCATTTCATGGAGCCTCCCGACACCAACACCGTGGTCAATGTGACAACCCAGGACACAATAACAGGACATGCAATACGAGTACAAGAACGACCGATGCCAACACTAGCACAAGTCATACTGGTGGCCGTAGAGGTAGGACTAGTGGTCGTGGAGGACGAACTACTGTTACAGATTGTAGTGCACGAGGAGCCACTAGGGGTGGTCGTGGAGGTCCACATGGTGTTGGAGTTGCCGGGGGTACTGGTCGTGCTTCCGGTGGTACTAAGAGACGAAGGGTTGATAGAGGGCGGCCCATTGATGTGCTTCTCAACCCGGATGGTTGATACAGTATAGATGGTAAATTTGATTTTTCATGTTCTAAAATCTTGCACTTGTTGTCATATTAATTGTGTTCACATAGTAATATATTGACATATGTTTCTAACATATTGAAATGTATGTAGGCATGGCTTCATCCGGTTCCATCCCGAGGCCGCCGTGCACTGACTGAGAGGACATGCCAAACAAGTGGAAGGAGGCAACCTTGGACTAGACGAAGGGCAAAGATTTGAAAACGCCACCATGCTGGTGTGGAGACGTTTGCAAGGTGAAGGTTTCTACTGACCGGAAGAAGTCCTGGACGGAAGGGAGGAGATTTTTTGTGTGTCCCAACTACGCACATGATCGTAGACGTCCAACTAACACCTATGACCTCCCTCCAGTATGTTAAATATGTAGGTGAAGGTGTTTTCATTATTAACGTTTCAATTGTATTACTAACAAACAAACATGTCTTGTATGCAGTCACCCCCTCCTCTTTGCAAGTATTTCACTTGGATAGATCGTGAAGTGCCAGAAGATGTTCTGAAGGACCAATATCAAGCCTGTCTTCGGAGGCAGCGTCTGTTTGAAGAATCTTTGCAACGTGCCGAGTACGAGGATCGTCGTGAGAAGGAGAAGAAGGAGTGAAAGAAGCGCGAGGCGGAGAGGGCACGCAAAGAGAAGGAAGCTCGTGACGAGGAGAGGGCACGAAAGCTTGCAAGGGCTCGCGAAGCTTACGAGGAGGATATGGCACGTTACAACAGGGAAAGGGGCCCATGTTTCCTTAGGGATCTATCAATCAGTCTATTTGATACTATTCGTTAAACTTTGATACTATTCGGTGCTAGATTGTGTGTCGAACTATGTTATGACTGTGTTGTACTATGTTATGACTATTGTTGAACACTTTTGCTATTTTATCGTATGATCATGTTGAACTATATTATGATCATTTTGAAATACTTTATGTCAGCTGTCCTCACAGATGATAAGGAAGATTGCCAAAAACAGGGAAAGGGCCTACCGCTAGGGTATTAGGCGGTAGGCTGTGCTACCCTACCGCCAGGGACACTGGCGATAAGTGCTTCATTTTCCAGCTGACAGTACTGGCACCTGGAATGGGGAAAATAATACGGTAGGGTTGTACACCCTACCGTAAGGTACCATGGCGGTAGGATGTGGCGCGGCTAGCCAGACAAGTGTCTGGCTAGGTGCGTAACGATCGGGGTCCTACCACCAGGGACTTCGGCGGTAGGTTGTGCTGCCCTACCGCCAGGTAACCTGGCGGTAAGACCTTCAATTTCCAGTGGTAACATACTGGAACCGGGAATGCCGAAAAAAACGGTAGGGTTGCTGATACGTCTCCCACGTATCTATAATTTATGAAGTATTCATGCCATGTTTACAATAATTTTGGTATGATTTGATTAGAACTAACCCGGACTGGCGCTGTTTTCAGCAGAGCTACCGTGGTGTTGTTTTTGTGCAGAAATAAATGTTCTTGGAATGGGCTGAAAATTTACGGAGAATATTTTTGGAAAATATAAAAAATACTGGAGCAAAGAGATACCGGAGAGGAGTCCCGAGGCAGCCACAAGCCTAGGGGGCGCCCCCCTAGGGCGCGCCCCCTAGCTTGTGGGCCCCTCGAGCACCCTCCTGACTTGATTCCAATGCCAAGTACTCCTATAAATCGAGAAACCTCCAAAAAGAAACCTAGATCGGAAGTTCCGCCGCCGCAAGTCTCTGTAGCCACGAAAGATCAATCTTGGCCCTCTCCGGCACCCTGCCGGAGGGGGTCACCATCACCGGAGACCATGGAGGAGGAAGACGGAGGGGCCATCATCACCATGGAGGCCAAGAACCAGAGGGAGAACCTCTCCCCACCTAGGGGGAGGCCATGGAGGAAGAAGCACATGGGGGAGACTCTCTCCCCCTCTCTCTCGGTGGCGCTGGAGTACCATCGGGGGAACCATCGCCGCGGTGATCGTCTTCATCAACATCACCTTCTTCATCACCATCCTTATCTCCTTTCAGCAGTCCACTCACCCGCACCCCGCTGTAATCCCCTACTTGAACATGGTGCTCTATGCCACATATTATGATCCAATGATGTGTTGCCATCCTATGATGTTTTGAGTAGCTTTCTTTTGTCCTTTGGGTTGATTGATGATCTAGATTGGTTTGAGTTGTATGTTTATTTTGGTGTTGTCCTATGGTGCCTTCCGTGCCGCGCACATTTGAAGGATTCCCGCGGTAGGGTTTTGCAATACGTTCATGATTTTCCTATGGTGGGTTGCTTGATGAGTGACAGAAGCATAAACCCGAGTAGGGGGGTTGTTGCGTATGGGATAAAGGGGACTTGATGCTTTAATGCTATGGTTGGGTTTTACCTTAATGATCTTTAGTAGTTGCGGATGCTTGCTAGAGTTCCAATCATAAGTGCATATGATCCAAGTAGAGAAAGTATGTTAGATTATGCCTCTCCCTCATATAAAATTGCAATAATGATTACCGATCTTGTTAACAATTGCCTAGGACTATTCCGCACACCGACCCATCATTATTCCACACTCGCTATTTGTAATATATTGTAATATATTCTAACTTTATGATAACAGCACCTATTTTTATATTTTAGTTCTCCAATATCATCCAAAGCTATTCTCTTCATACCCACAACGTAGTTTTATTTCTCGTTTCTAGTTGGAAGCAAACGTTCGGCGTACGTAGAGTCGTATCAGTGGCAGATAGGACTTGAGAGAATATTGATCTTACCTTTAGCTCCTTGTGGGTTAGACACTCCATACTTATCACTTCCACCTTTGGAAGTTGCTACGATGATTCCTTGCACTTGGGGATTATCAGTTGCACACCCTACCGCCATGGACCCTGGCGGTAGGGTACTTTTGGTTGCCAAAACTTAGCTCTCCCCCTTTTCTATGGCCCTCCCGCGTGAACACCAAATAATTCAAAATCTTTACTTAATATGAAATACAACACCAAGTTCGTGAGGAGTTCAAATGATGAAGGTACAAGTCATGATAGTTCAAATGACAACACGGAAGAAAATGGGTACATGTCATTATAGTTCAAATGACAACACGGAAGCAAATGGGTACATGTCATTATAGTTCTAATGACAACACAGAAGCAAATGGGTACATGTCATTATAGTTCTAATGACAACACGGAAGCAAATGGGTACATGTCATTGTAGTTCAAATGACAAAAGGTTACATAGCATCATGCCAATAAACACCCGTTCGGATTGTCGTACGGTCCCGGGTTGCAACAAGTAACATCCGTTCTTTCTTTCATCCATGCCCAACGAGAAGCCTGCTCTCATAGGGGCAAAAATGGTTGCCTAACTAACCAATCGATGACCTGGCCATGATTTTGCACTTTAAACTGAGCATGTTCTTCCCTTGTGGTACAGAATGCAATTTGCATTGCAAGATCACACCTACAATCTGTTTCCGCCTTATTGAGCTTGGTTATCTCCCTCTCCTTTTTCTTAATAAAATTTTCCGCCTTCTTACAAAAATAAAACTTTGAAAAGGCTTTTGAAGCCTCGTTCAATGCATCAACGGCTTTGACCCACGCGTTCATATTTTCCTCAATAAATTCGCGTTCACGCATCACCGCCGCCTCAGCGGAAGCCTCAACGTAGATGAACGGTGCCATCCTACATTTTAAGGATTGGCTAGTAAGGTCCCCACAGCCTTAATTAATTTGTTAAGCAACTATCCTCTATCATGACTACCAACCCTTAATTAATTTGTTAAGCAACTATCCTCCATCATGACTACTAACCCTAATACTAAATACACTAAAAGTAAATGTGTCCGAATGACCAGATCCATAGACTTGGCACAATATTATTTCAAAACTAGGGTTTTCACTAAAGCCAACAACATAGCTATATGAAAAAAACTAGGGTTTCAAATAAGTAAGCAAATCAATCATAATACATTATTTCAACCAACCAAAAAGAGGGGAGTGGGAGAGGCACCTTGGGTGATGAAAATGCTCCAGATCGAACGGTTAAATCCTAAGCAAATGGAGGGGATCTATTGGGTGTTTGTGTGGGGTAGAGAGAGGGGAGAGGGGGCTGAGCTCGGGGGAAGAAGATGTTTGGGGTGAATGGGTGGCTGGCGGGCCCCACTCACTCACCCCTTCAATTTATCCAAGTCCCTGGAACCTACCGCCAGGGCACCTGGCGGTAAGTTATGCTAGCCTACCGCCAGGTACCAGGGCGGTAGGTTCTTCAATTCCCAGCATTGCGTACTGGAACCGGGAATGACAAAAAAATGGTAGGAATGCACAACCTACCGCCATGGGCCATGGCGGTAGGTGTGTTTTCCCAAAAAAATTGCTGTAAGATAGTTTTTTCCGCAAATTTTTGGTCTTAATTTTTTGACACAACAATATTATCACAAAATTTTAACATAGTACATAATTCACGCATACGAAATAGTTTCACACATAGTAAGTATTTCTACATAGGAAATAGTTCAACGAGCACCAAATAGTTTCACACATACGAGCACCAAATAGTTTCACACATACGAAGTAGTTTCACACATACGAAATAAGGTAGCAACTAAGGCAACAACTTCACTTGCTCCTTCCCCTCTTGGAGCTACGGTCCTCGTTGTGCTTTGAACGGGTCTCACCCGTCGTCTTCTTGCGCTGAGGAGGACGCGCTATCTGAAACGGGGATGGACTTGCCCAATCCCTCTTCGGCATATTCCTCTTCTCCAGCTGGGTTGTCTGAGTTGGTGGAGGTCCATCATCATCGTCGTACTCCTCCTCCTCATCACTCTGTTCCTTCTCAATCTCTTCTGCTCGTTCCTCGTCGTCTTCTTCCTCTTCATCTTCTTCTGCTTGCTCCTCGCAGTCTTCTTCCTCTTCATCTTGGTCCTCTTCGTCGTCCTCAACCATCGCAGAGGAGGAAGCACACCCAAGCAGGCCCACCAGCTTGCGACATTTGTTGACGATCTTCTGCAATAAGGATCAAGTTTATGGTTAGAAATGAAAATGAACTTACGAAAGAATGTAATTGTAGGAGGCTTGATGTTACCTTCATTGTTCCCCTCAACTTGTTCTCACTATCTCGAGTCTCGTGGATAGAACTTAACGCATCCGAGGCCTCAAAAATGGTTTTGTTCAGCTTCGAAGACTGTAAAACAATAAATGAGTCACACTGAGGCCTCAAAAATGGTTGAAAACAGATGAACAAAACTTACCATTCTGTTCATGAGGGGTACATACCCCCGAAATCCACCTTTTAGCTCTCTGATGCTGTCATTGTAGGCTTCATTATCGGACTCGTCGTCGTACAGTTCTTCGGCATCTTTTGTCGTCCACTGTGGCCTCAGGCGCACACGATGCTTGATGCCATCATCGTACCACTGCCGGTGCGCCTCGTAGTCCTCCCAGTCTATGACTCTCCTCTCCGCATCTTTGTGATATCTCCGCTCGTTCCGTTGCTTCACGTATTTGTCATGTGTCTCTCCCCAGTCTGTGATCGACTGATTCTTCTGTCTGCTCATACTGCAAGGCATAGGTGCAAGAATGTGAAACATCATAAAAAAATGTATGTAAGACATCAAAACGAAAACACGGATAGGGGACAATGCACTCACAGGTGTAGGTCCAAGCCACCGGTGTCCAAGCGATCGTCCGGTGGGGTACGTTGCGCCTTACCAAATTGTGCGGCAACACGCTGTGGCAAGTGGTACTCGACGGCGTAGACACAAATCATGGGCACCATGCAACGCTAGAGAAGCCTATCATTCGTGCACATGACGTTCAGCTGGAACCCCCACTCTTGTTCATTATACGGCTCCCAATTAACCTAGTGCCAAAAAATGGTCAGCTCATGTGAAAGTGTTGTCGAAAAGATTCAAAATCTAGTTCATATACCTGGTAAGGCGCCAGAGCATCAATCTCGTTGGTGAAGACCTTGTACAAAGCATCGGATGTGCCCGTGTAGACGCCCACCCAGTCCCAAGCGTACGCGACGGTCGGGTAGCGAGTTTCGCCGTCATCTTCGCCATAGTCATCCCATTCCCGCGGTATGAGTTTCTCCGGACGCCCCACCGGGATTCGCTCCCACATCCAAATGGAAAGGGCCCAGGCACATCCACACATACCAGATTTCGCTTCCATCCTCTGGGTTGCGTCGTCAAGCAACAAAACACGTGTTGATGATCAGATGGCATAATTTAAAACAGCATGCGTCAATAAAAAAACAGTGAGATGTTCTCTTACCGAATGGTATAGGTAGGCAAGGCTGGCGGACCCCCAGCTGTACCCTGCATCCCAATCCTTTAGAAAGTCGAGATACATCCAAAGGGATGTGTCCCCAGAGCAGTTTGCAAACACGACCTCTGTGAGAAGATACCACAGGTAGGCCCTGGCTTCCTGCTCCACCACCCGGGGTTCGGCGTCTTCCGGGCACTTGCTCCGGTGCTTCAGGAGCCAGGGAAGCGGTACGCCGGAAGTCCGGTTAGCCTTAGCAGGAGGGCAGTCGCCGATAAGGGCGATAACCCTATCCTCCTAGTTCCTCCTGTCCACTCGGCCAGTGAGAGCGCGACCATCGATCGGTAGGGCAGTAATCATCCCCAATCCTGGAGGGTCACCGTCATCTCCCCACATGGAAGATGGAAACTGTGCGTCTCTGGCCGCCACCGGTCGATCAACGCTGTGAGAGCTGAGTGGACGAGCGTCGGCGGCTTACGCTTGAACTGCAGGACGAAACTGTTGGAAATATGCCCAAGAGGCAATAATAAAGTGGTTATTATTATATTTCCTTGTTCATTATAATCGTTTATTATCCATGCTATAACTGTATTGATTGGAAACACTAATACATGTGTGGATACATAGACAACTCTGTGTCCCTAGTATGCCTCTAGTAGACTAGCACGTTGATCAAAGATGGTCAAGGTTTCCTTGCCATAGACATGAGATGTCATTTGATAACGGGATCACATCATTAGGAGAATGATGTGATGGACAAGACCCAAACTATGAACGTAGCATATGATCGTGTCAGTTTATTGCTATTGTTTTCTGCATGTCAAGTATCTGTTCCTATGACCATGAGATCATGCAACTCACTGACACCGGATGAATACCTTGTGTGTATCAAACGTCACAACGTAACTGGGTGACTATAAAGATTCTCTACAGGTATCTCCGAAGGTGTCTGTTGAGCTGGCATGGATCGAGACTGCGATTTGTTACTCCGTATGACGGAGAGGTATCTCAGGGCCCACTCGGTAATACAACATCACAATAAGCCTTGCAAGCAATGCGACTAAAGTGTTAGCCACGGGATCTTGTATTATGGAAAGAGACTTGCCGGTAACGAGATTGAACTAGGTATAGAGATATGGACGATCGAATCTCGAGCAAGTAACATACCGAAGAACAAAGGGAACAGCATACGGGATTAACTGAATCCTTGACATAGAGGTTCAACCGATGAAGATCTTCGTAGAATATGTAGGAACCAATATGGGCATCCAGGTCCCGCTATTGGTTATTGACCGTAGAGGTATCTCAGTCATGTCTACATAGTTGTCGAACCCACAGGGTCTGCACACTTAACGTTCGGCGACGTTTCGGTAGTATAGAGTTATGTATGGGGGAGACCGAAGGTTGTTCGGAGTCCCGGATGAGGTCTCGGACGTCACGAGGAGCTCTGGAATGGTCCGGAGGTAAAGATAGATATATAGGAAGTCCCGTTTTGGCCACCGGAAAAGTTTCGGGTATTTCCGGTAGTGTACCGGGAGTGCCGGGAGGGTTCCGGGGGTCCATCGGGTGGGGCCACTCACGCCGGGAGGCCACATGGGCCTTAGGAGTGGCGCACCAGCCCTTAGTGGGCTGGGAAAGCCAGCCCCTAAGGGCCCATGCGGCAGGGGTGAGGGGAAAAGGCAAAAGCCCAAAGGGGGAAGGGTTTCCAAGTGGGGGAGGAGTCCTACTAGGAGTAGGATTGGAGTCCAACTCCCTCTCCTCCCCACTTCGGCCGACCCTAGGGTTGGATCCCTAGGGTGCCAGCCCCTCCCCCTCCCTCCTATATATACTAGAGGGAGAGAGGTCCAATAACACCCAACCAAAAAGGCCACGGTGCAGCCCTCTCTCCCAATAGATCGATTCCTCTAGTTTTCAGCAGTGCTTAGGCGAAGCCCTGCTGGAATAGTTCCACCACCACCGCCGCTGTGCCGTCGTGCTGCCAGAGAACTCATCTACCTCTCCGCTCTCTCTTGCTGGATCAAGAAGGCGGAGATCGTCATCGAGCTGTACGTGTGCTGAACGCGGAGGTGTCATCCGTTCGGCGCTAGATCGTGATTGGATCGCGGGACGGCTAGCGATTTGGATCGCGAAGACGTTCGACTACATCAACCGCGTTCCTTAATGCTTCCTGCTTAGCGATCTACAAGGGTATGTAGATCCACTCTCCCTCTCGTAGATGCTCATCACCATGGATAGATTTTGCGTGTGCATAGGAAAAATTTTGTTTCCCATGCAACGTTACCCAACAGTGGCATCATGAGCTAGGTCTATGTGTAGATGAGATCATGAGTAGAACACAAAGGAGTTTGTGGCGTTGATATTCAGATTGCTTCCTCCCTTGGTCTTTTCTTGATTCAGCGGTATTGTGGGATGAAGCGGCCCAGACCAACATTACTCGTACGCTTACGAGAGACCGGTTCCATCAACTGACATGTAACTTCGTTGCATAAAGATGGCTGGCGGGTGTCTGTTTCTCCCACTTTAGTTGGATCGGTTTCGATAAAGGCGGTCCTTGAGAAGGTTGAATAGCAATTTGCGTATCACCGTTGTGGTTTTTGCGTAGGTAAGAATTGTTCTTGCTAGATATCCGTAGCAGCCACGTAAAACATGCAACAACAATTAGAGGACGTCTAACTTGTTTTTGCAGGGTATGTTGTGATGTGATATGGCCAATTACATGATGTGATATATGTGATGTATGAGATGATCATGTATTGTATAGAATATCACGACTTGCATGTCGATGAGTACGGCAACCGGCAGGAGCCATAGGGTTGCCTTTAATTTATTTTCGCCGTTTTTGCTTTACTTTATCGCTATGAGTTAGCAATAGTCGTAGAAGCAATGGTCGGCGCGACAACCTCATGGCGACACGTTGATGGAGATCAAGATGATGGAGATCATGGTGTCATGCCGGTGACGATGGAGATCATGCCGGTGCTTTGGAGATGGAGATCAAAAGCACAAGTTCATGGCCATATCATGTCACTTATGATTTGCATGTGATGTTAATCCTTTTATGCATCTTATTTTGCTTAGGACGACGGTAGCATTATAAGGTGATCCCTCACTTAAATTTCAAGATAAAATTGTGTTCTCCCCGAGTGTGCACCGTTACGAAAGTTCATCGTTTCGAGACACCACGTGATGATCGGGTGTGATAGACTCTACGTTCGCATACAACGGGTGCAAGCCAGTGTTGCACGTGCGGAACACTTGGGTTAAACTTGACGAGCCTAGCATTTACAGACATGGCCTCGGAACACAAGAGACCGAAAGGTCGAACATGAGTCATATAGTAGATATGATCAACATGAAGATGTTCTCCATTGAAACCACCTCAACTCACGTGATGATCGGACTTGAGTTGGTGAATTTGGATCATGTGACACTCGAATGACCAGAGGGGTGTCAATTTGAGTGGGAGTTTTTAAGTAATATGATTAACTAAACTCATTATATTGAACAATAGTCTAAGTTGTTTTTGCAAAATTTATGTTGTAGATCAATGGCTCGCGCAGTAGCACCCCTGAATTTTAATGCGTTCCTAGAGAAAGCTAAGTTGAAAGATGATGGAAGTAACTTTGTGGACTGGGCCCATAATCTAAGGATTATCCTTACGGCTTCCCAAAAGGCTTATGTCCTTGATGCACCGCTTGGTGATCCACCCGCTCCAGCAGAGTCTCCAGACGTTGCGAATGCCTGGCAGGCACGATCTGATGATTACTCAATAGTTCAATGTGCAATGTTGTATGGCTTAGAACCGGGACTTCAAAGACGTTTTGAACGTCATGGAGCATATGATATGTTCCTGGAGTTGAAGTTTATCTTTCAGAAGAATGCCCGGATCGAGAGGTATGAGACCTCCGATAAGTTCTATGCCTGCAAGATGGAGGAGAACGGGTCTGTCAGTGAACACATACTCAGAATGTCTGGGTATTCCACCCGTCTGGCTAAATTGGGGATGCCCCTTCCGCTAGAGGCGATCACTGATAGAGTTCTTCAATCACTGCCACCTAGCTACAAGAGCTTCGTGTTGAACTATAACATGCACGGGATGAACAAGTCAGTCGCCGAGCTGTTTGCGATGTTGAAAGTCGCTGAGTCTGAGATTTAGAAGGAGCATCAAGTGTTGATGGTCAATAAAACCACTAGTTTCAAGAAGAATGGCAAGGGTAAGAAGGGTAACTCCAAGAAGAGTGGCAAAGCAGTTGCCCCTCCCGTGAAGAAACCCAAAGCTGGACCCAAGCCAGAAACTGAGTGCTTTCATTGCAAGGGAACTGGTCACTGGAAGCGGAACTGCCCCAAGTATCTGGCTGACAAGAAGGCGGTCAACACCAAACAAGATATATATGATATACATGTTATTGATGTATACCTTACCAACTCTCGTTGTAGTGCCTGGGTATTTGATACCGGTGCGGTTGCTCACATTTGCAACTCAAAACAGGAACTGCGGAATAGACGGAGGCTGGCAAAGGACGAAGTGACGATGCGCGTGGGAAATGGTTCCAAGGTTGATGTGATCGCCGTCGGCACGCTCGCTCTTCGATTACCATCGGGATTAGTGATGAACCTGAATAATTGTTATTTAGTGCCTGCGTTAAGCATGAACATTATATCTGGATCTTGTTTATTGCGAGACGGTTACTCATTTAAATCAGAGAATAATGGTTGTTCTATTTATATGAGTAATATCTTTTATGGTCATGCACCCAATGTGAGGGGTTTATTCTTATTGAATCTCGATAGTGATGATACACATGTTCATAACATTGATGCCAAAAGATGTAGAATTGATAATGATAATACCACTTTCTTGTGGCACTGTCGTTTAGGCCATATTGGTGTAAAACGCATGAAGAAGCTCCATGCTGATGGACTTTGGAGTCACTTGATTTTGAATCACTTGACACATGTGAACCATGCCTCATGGGCAAGATGACTAAAACCCCGTTCTCTGGAACAATGGAATGGGCAAGTGACTTGTTGGAAATCATACATACTGATGTGTGCGGTCCGATGAGCATTGAGGCGCGCGGTGGTTATCGTTACATTCTCACCTTCACTGATGCCTTAAGTAGATATGGGTGTATTTACTTAATGAAACACAAGTCTGAAACGTTTGAAAAGTTCAAGCAATTTCAGAGTGAAGTTGAGAATCATCGTAACAAGAAGATTAAATTCCTACGATCTGATCGAGGAGGAGAATATCTAAGTTATGAGTTTGGCAGTCACTTAAGACAGTGTGGAATTGTGTCACAATTGACACCGCCTGGAACACCACAGCGTAATGGTGTGTCCGAACGTCGTAATCGAACCTTATTGGATATGGTGTGAACTATGATGTCTCTTGCCGATTTGCCACTATTGTTTTGGGGTTATGCATTAGAGACAGCTGCATTCACTTTAAATAGGGCACCATCAAAATCCGTTGAGACGACGCCATATGAACTATGGTTTGGCAAGAAGCCAAAGTTGTCGTTTCTTAAAGTTTGGGGATGTGATGCTTATGTCAAAAAGCTTCAGCCTGAAAAGCTGGAACCCAAAGCGGAGAAATGCGTCTTCATAGGATACCCAAAAGAGACAGTTGGGTATACCTTCTATCTCAGATCCGAAGGCAAAGTGTTTGTCGCCAAAAACGGAACATTTCTTGAGAAAGAGTTTCTCTCGAAAGAATTGAGTGGGAGGAAGATAGAACTTGATGAGGTTGTTGAACCTTTACTTCAACTAGAGAGTAGCGCAGCGCAGAAAGATGTTTCTGTAGAGCCTACATCGGTTGAAGAAGAAGTTAATGATGATGATCATGAAGCTTCGGATCAAGTTGGTATCGAACCTCGTAGGTCGACAAGGACGCGTACTGCTCCTGAGTGGTACGGCAACCCTGTCTTAGAGGTCATGTTGTTGGACAACGATGAACCTACGAGCTATGGAGAAGCGATGATGGGCCCGGATTCCGAGAAATGGTTAGAGGCCATGAAATCCGAGATGGGATCCATGTATGAAAACAAAGTATGGGCTTTGGAAGTATTACTTGAAGGGCGAAAAGCCATTCATAACAAATGGATATTTAAGAGGAAGACGGACACGGATGGCAATGTCACCGTCTATAAAGCTCGACTTGTGGCAAAGGGTTTTTCACAAGTTCAAGGAGTTGACTACGATGAGACCTTCTCACCCGTAGCGATGCTTAAGTCCGTCAGAATCATGTTAGCAATAGCTGCCTTTTTCGATTATGAAATTTGGCAGATGGATGTCAAAACAGCATTCCTTAACGGTTTCCTTAAGGAAGAGTTGTATATGATGCAACCAGAAGGTTTTGTCGATCCAGAGAATGCTGACAAAGTTTGTAAACTCCAGCGATCCATTTATGGACTGGTGCAAGCATCTCGGAGTTGGAATCTTCGCTTTGATGAGGTGATCAAAGCGTTCGGGTTTATACAAGTTTACGGAGAACCTTGTATTTACAAGAAAGTGAGTGGGAGCTGTATAGCGTTTCTAATATTATATGTGGATGACATATTGCTGACTGGAAACAATATAGAAATGTTGGAAAGCGTGAAGGAATATTTGAACAAGAGTTTTTCAATGAAGGACCTAGGAGAAGCTGCTTTCATATTAGGCATCAAGATCTATAGAGATAGATCGAGACGCTTAATAGGACTTTCATAGAGCACATACCTTGACAAAGTTTTGAAGAAGTTCAAAATGGATCAGTCCAAGAAGGGGGTTCTTGCCTGTATTGCAAGGTGTGAAGTTGAGTAAGACTCAATGCCCAGTGACTGCAGAAGATAGAAAAAAGATGAGTGTCGTCCCCTATGCTTCAGCCATAGGCTCTATCATGTATGCAATGCTGTGCACAAGACCCGATGTCAGCCTTGCCATAAGTATGGCTGGAAGGTTTCAAAGTGATCCAGGAATGGAACACTGGACGGCGGTCAAGAATATCCTGAAGTACCTGAAAAAGACCAAGGACATGTTTCTCGTTTATGGAGGTGATCAAGAGCTCGTCGTAAAGGGTTACGTCGATGCAAGCTTTGACACTGATCCGGATGACTCTAAGTCTCAAACCGGATATGTATTTATTCTCAATGGGGGTGCGGTAAGCTGGTGAAGTTCCAAGCAGAGCGTGGTAGCTGATTCTACATGCGAAGCGGAGTACATCACTGCCTCGGAGGCGGCGAAGGAAGGTGTCTGGATGAAGGAGTTCATGACAGATCTTGGAGTAGTGCCTAGTGCACTAAACCCAATGAATGACTCTGTTCTATGACAACACTGGTGCCATTGCTCTAGCCAAGGAACCAAGGTTTCACAAGAGGACCAGACACATAAAGCGACGTTTCAATTCCATCCGCGATTACATCAAGGAGGAGGACATAAATATTTGCAAAGTACACACGGATCTGAATGTCCCAGATCAGATGACTAAACCTCTTCCAAGGGCTAAACATGATCAACACCAGAACTGTATGGGTGTTAGATTCATTACAATGTAAATCACATAGTGATGTGAACTAGATTATTGACTCTAGTGCAAGTGGGAGACTGTTGGAAATATGCCCTAGAGGCAATAATAAAGTGGTTATTATTATATTTCCTTGTTCATTATAATCGTTTATTATCCATGCTATAATTGTATTGATTGGAAACACTAATACATGTGTGGATACATAGACAACTCTGTGTCCCTAGTATGCCTCTAGTAGACTAGCACGTTGATCAAAGATAGTCAAGGTTTCCTAGCCATAGACATGAGATGTCATTTGATAACGGGATCACATCATTAGGAGAATGATGTGATGGACAAGACCCAAACTATGAACGTAGCATATGATCGTGTCAGTTTATTGCTATTGTTTTCTGCATGTCAAGTATCTGTTCCTATGACCATGAGATCATGCAACTCACTGACACCGGAGGAATACCTTGTGTGTATCAAACATCACAACTTAACTGGGTGACTATAAAGATGCTCTACAGGTATCTCCGAAGGTGTCTGTTGAGCTGGCATGGATCGAGACTGGGATTTGTTACTCCGTATGACGGAGAGGTATCTCAGGGCCCACTCGGTAATACAACATCACAATAAGCCTTGCAAGCAATGTGACTAAAGTGTTAGCCACGGGATCTTGTATTACGGAACGAGTAAAGAGACTTGCCGGTAACGAGATTGAACTAGGTATAGAGATACTGACGATCGAATCTCGGGCAAGTAACATACCGAAGAACAAAGGGAACAGCGTACGGGATTAACTGAATCCTTGACATAGAGGTTCAACTGATGAAGATCTTCGTAGAATATGTAGGAACCAATATGGGCATCCAGGTCCCGCTATTGGTTATTGACCGTAGAGGTGTCTCGGTCATGTCTACATAGTTCTCGAACCCGCAGGGTCTGCACACTTAACGTTCGATGACGTTTCGGTAGTATAGAGTTATGTATGGTGGTGACCGAAGGTTGTTCGGAGTCCCGGATGAGATCCCGAACGTCACGAGGAGCTCCGGAATGGTACGGAGGTAAAGATTGATATATAGGAAGTCCCGTTTTGGCCACCGGAAAAGTTTCGGGTATTTCCGGTACTGTGCCGGGAGGGTTCCGGGGGTCCATCGGGAGGGGCCACTCATGCCGGGAGGCCACATGGGACTTAGGAGTGGCGCACCAGCCCTTAGTGGGCTGGACAAGCCAACCCCTAAGGGCCCATGCGGCTGGGGTGAGGGGAAAAGGCAAAAGCCCAAAGGGGGAAGGGTTTCCAAGTGGGGGAGGAGTCCTACTAGGAGTAGGATTGGAGTCCAACTCCCTCTCCTCCCCACTTCGGCCGACCCTAGGGTTGGATCCCTAGGGTGCCAGCCCCTCCCCCTCCCTCCTATATATACTAGAGGGAGAGAGGTCCAATAACACCCAACCAAAAAGGCCACGGTGCAGCCCTCTCTCCCAATAGATCGATTCCTCTAGTTTTCAGCAGTGCTTACGCGAAGCCCTGCTGGAATAGTTCCACCACCACCGCCGCCGCGCTCATCTACCTCTCCGCTCTCTCTTGCTGGATCAAGAAGGCGGAGATCGTCATCGATCTGTACGTGTGCTGAACGCGGAGGGGTCGTCCGTTCGGCGCTAGATCGTGATTGGATCGCGGGACGGCTAGCGATTTGGATCGCGAAGACGTTCGACTACATCAACCACGTTTCTTAATGCTTCCCGCTTAGCGATCTACAAGGGTATGTAGATCCACTCTCCCTCTCGTAGATGCTCATCACCATGGATAGATCTTGCGTGTGCGTAGGAAATTTTTTGTTTCCCATGCAACGTTACCCAACAGAAACCCAACAGTCGGGCTCTCCTGAAGAACGGCGTGTAGCGCTCGTCGTACACCATCTTAACGGTCGTCCCGTGACCCCTCATCCGCAGTGGCGGGAGCATCTGCCAAAATGAAGACACAAGTATTTAGTAACTTATTTTCATCAATTTGAAAGATTGGGTTCAAGAATGGTAATTACCACTCCACTCTCAATGAAATGGGCACGATGACCCTTGTCGAACGCAGGGTCAAGCATGGTATACTTAGTTCCAATGTGGTCCGCAAGAGGTCGCCTCCTAAAACAAATTGCATAAACATAAGCATATATAAGCATAAGCATAATTAAAATAGAATAAGCATAAATAAACAAACACTATTAACAATTTTTGTTCATTCAATTTGAAAACATGATTCTCATAAGCATGATTGCTTTATTAATTTTGCATAAGATTGTTTTAACATTAATCATTCATTTCTTCTATTTGTAAAAAATAAGTAAACAAATACAATCTTTCTCCATCATCCACTATATGCAAATGGTTGATTCATATCACATCAAAACAAACCTCTGAATTCATTCCTTCAATATGCATCATATCAATATTTTTTTAACATGAACTAGGGTTCATCATGTAACTAGGGTTCATCATATAGTTCATCATGAAAATACATATAATCTCTCAAAAAAATACATGGAAGTTCACATTCAACCCCATGTAACATCTACAATCAAACTAAAACAAACTAGAATTACAAAATTAAATTCTAGTTCAAAAATATGGTGGACTCTTGAATCAAATAATGCATCGAATCGGAAGCGAATGGAGAAAAACTAATTGGAGGGATCGGAGGAGCTTACTTTTCTCGTTTTGGAGCCATCTCGATCCGCAAAAATGGTGAAGAAACGGAAGAGATCTGAGGGGGAGAGTGGAGGGGATGAGAGAGGTTCCCCCTCTCTGTTCTTGAGCCGCCGCGGGTGGGGTAGGGAGGAGATGGGGAAGGGCAAACCGGGCGCCCCGGCCTTATAAGGGCCAGACCCTACCGCCAGACCCTGCGGCGCTGGGTTATCACGGCCTACCGCCGGCCCCTGTGGCGGTAGGTTCGTGCAAAGTAACGGCGATCGTCAGTTACATGCTGACATGGATTAGTCAGCTACCGCCGAGGACCCTGGTGGTAGCATGTTGTAACCTACCGCCGCAAGGTCTGGCGGTAGGCAAAAGCGTCAGATCCGGAATAAATTCCCCACCGGGGTTAGATCCGGCTTAACGTTGCAAAAAGGGTCAAAACAGTGAATTTGGTTGCGGGCGGGGGATCTCCCTCGGAGACCTGTTCGGTCGGGAGATCGCGGGCCAGGCTGCAAAAGGCGTCTGTTCGGTCAGTAATAGAAACTTTATATAAGTATGACGTGAAGTATTCGGATTCGGTACCTTTGGGTCGGGGGCTTGACCCTGGGGGTCCTCCGAGGGATCCTCTCGAAGGCCTCGGATTCCTCGTCAGAATCCGGGCCGACATCGGGTAGGACCACTTTGGCCCTGCAGGGTCTCTTCGGGGAGGGGGGAGCTGGGTCCTCCTCGACATCCACAGATGCCGCCCTCTTCCTTGGCTGGGGGGAATCGATTTCCCCCCTACCTCCGTCTGCTCCTCCTCGTGGGCGGAGGAGGCCTGGGTCTCCCCGGACCTGGCGTCCGGGGGGGCTCTTGGGCGAAGACCTTCTCGGGTCTCCTTCTTCTCGCCCTTCTTCTTCTTCTCCTTCTTATCTGGCGCCGAACCTTCTTCTTGTAGACTCATGTTGGGCCTCCAAGCGCAGAGTTTTGTAGGACAGTAGCAAATTTCCCTCAAGTGGATGACCTAAGGTTTATCAATCCGTGGGAGGCGTAGGATGAAGATGGTCTCTCTCGAACAACCCTGCAACCAAATAACAAAGAGTCTCTTGTGTCCCCAACACACCCAATACAATGGTAAATTGTATAGGTGCACTAGTTCGGCGAAGAGATGGTGATACAAGTGTAATATGGATAGTAGATATAGATTTTTGTAATCTGAAAATATAAAAACAGTAAGGTAGCAAGTAACAAAAGTGAACAAAAACGGTATTGCAATGCTTAGAAACAAGGCCTAGGGTTCATACTTTCACTAGTGCAAGTTCTCTCAACAATACTAACATAGTTGAATCATATGTAAATCCCTCACATGCGACAAAGAGTTCACTCCAAAGGTCACGGAACCCGCAAGTTGATCACCAAAACATACATCAAGTGGATCAATAGAACATCCCATTGTCACCACGGATATCCCATCGCAAGACATACATCAAGTGTTCTCAAATCCTTTAAAGACTCAATCCGATAAGAAAACTTCAAAGGGAAAACTCAATTCATCACAAGAAGATAGAGAGGGGAAAACTCCATATGATTCATCTATATCAATAAAGCTCGCGGTACATCAAGATCGTGTCATCTCAAGAACACGAGAGAGAGAGATCAAACACATAGCTACTGGTACATACCCTCAGCCCCGAGGGTGAACTACTCCCTCCTCGTCATGGAGACCGCCGGGATGATGAAGATGGCCTCCGGTGATGGTTTCCCCCTCCGGCAGGGTGCCGGAACGGGCTCCCGATTGGTTTTTCGTGGCTACAGAGGCTTGCGACGGCGGAACTCCCGATCTAGGTTTCTTTCTGGGGGTTTTGGTATTTATAGGAATTTTTGGCGTCGAAAACAAGTCAAGGGGGGCCACGAGGAGTCCACAAGCCAGAGGGCGCGCCCCCTAGGCTTGTGACTGCCTCGGGACTCCTCTCCGGTATCTTTTTGCTCCAGTATTTTTTATATTTTCCAAAAATATTCTCCGTAAATTTTTAGCCCATTCCGAGAACTTTTATTTCTGCACAAAAAACGACACCATGGTAGTTCTGCTGAAAACAGCATCAGTCCAGGTTAGTTCTAATAAAATCATACCAAAATCATATAAAATTATTGTAAACATGGCATGAATACTTCATAAATTATAGATACGTTGGAGACGTATCACGCCACGACGAGCATCGCCGTCAACAGGGCCGATCTGGGGGCTTCGGGCAGCGGGGCAGGACCGTTGATCCGCATGGCCTTGGCCAGCCAGCCCTATGGAGACAAAGAGGGAGAAGT
The DNA here is from genome assembly GCA_039707655.1 of Elymus sibiricus. Lineage (NCBI taxonomy): Eukaryota > Viridiplantae > Streptophyta > Magnoliopsida > Poales > Poaceae > Elymus > Elymus sibiricus. The sequence continues at coordinate 444,835,039 of CM077671.1, forward strand.
TAAAATCCTTGCTAAGAGATTGATCCCGAAGATTAAAATATAAAATTTACCTTGAGCGGAGGGTTTTCGGCGTCTAGGCCGGTGTCTTCCTCAGTGGCCGGCCATTCCTCCTAAGGCTTGAACAATGCCTTCCACATCTTCTCCCGAGTAGTGCGGTAAAGCTTGCGCACGATGGGAGGGTCGTCGGACTTATAGGCCCACATTGGTGTAGGCCGGAGCTGGCAAGGGAGGAGACGGCGGCGGAGCATGACCTGGATCACGTTGGTCAGTCCAACGTTCGCTTCTAGCATCTGTGCGATGCGATCCTGCAGCGCTTTCACTTCCGTGGGCGGCCCCCAATCCAGGCCCTTCTTGATCCACGAGGTCAGCCTCGCGGGGGGTCTAGATCTGAATTCGGGAGGGGCCGCCCAGTCTGCGGCACGTGGTTCGGTGATATAGAACCACTCCTTTTGCCAGGCCTTGACAGTGTCGATTAAGGTGCCCTCCGGTCATTGAACCCACGGGAGCTTGCTGATCACCGCCCCTCTGCAATCCGTGTGTTGGCTGCTTACGGTCTTCGGCTTGACGTTGAAGACCTTCAGCCATAAGCCGAAATGCGGCTGGACCCGCAGAAAGGCCTCACAGACGATAATGAAATCCGATATGTGCATGAAGGAGTTTGGGGGAAGATCGTGGAAGTCCAACCCATAAAAGAACATCAAGCCCCTTACAAAGGGGTGCAGCGGGAAGCTCAGTCCCCGGATAAAGTGGGGAATGAACACCACCCGCTCCCCAGGCATTGGCGTGGGTACTACTTGACCCTCTTCGGGGGCGCGGTGGACAACATCGACTGGGAGGTAGCCAGCGCGCTTTAGCTCTTGGATGTCGTCCTCGGTAACACACGAAACCTCCCACTTTCCTTGCGATCCTGAGCCAGCCATGGCCGTGCTTGGGGAAGGGGGAGGGGTGTCTTGGAGGGGGCTGGAAGAAGACTAGATCTGTGCGCTTGGAGCGAGGGAGGCTTGAGAGAGCGAATCTGGGGAGCGTGTAGAGGCTTTGGGGATGTTTTTCTCTCTTTTATGGAAGGCCGTAATACCAAGCGTCCTCTTACTGCGCCGCGAGCTGCGCCGTTTCCCGAAGCAACCGCTCCATTATGCGCACGTGGGATAACCCAAATCATTGAATATATCCCGTAAAAACTGGAGCACGGTCTTCGCGTCGATTAGACGTGCCAATAAAAGGGCGGCCTCGAACCGCGAATCGAGTTTTTGTAACTGGCTAAGTGGCCGCGCCCTGTCTTAGCCTTTCGTTAGGAAAGTTGTCAGGAAGGGCACTATTCATACTCAGGCGTTTGGCCTTCGAAGCTAAGCAAGGTATGTTCGGAAAGCAGGGTGTCATCGATGGCCGAGCTAAGGGTGACCGACCATGAAGGGAAGAAAGGAACTCGCCCCGCAAGCCGGACACTCTGGACGAGCGGAGCAGCTAAATGTTATGAAGACCAGCATTGGAGGCTAGTTCGGGGGCTACTGAGGGAGTCCGGGATTAAGGGGTCCTCGGGCCGTTAACTTATCTTCTGTGGATCAGCCCGGTGGGCCGCCCTGTGGCATCCGTGGGAAGGCCGGACTACAGAATGACCCCACGCTTAGAGGGGAAGGTTCTGAAGACTTGGTGTGTCCTCCAAGTAAGAATGGGCGTATCTATGCCTGAATGGAAACCGACCATGTGTAATCAAGCAGGACATAGGGTTTTACCTCCTCACGAGGGCCCGAACCTGGGTAAACATCGTCTCCTTCGTCCCCTGTTAACCATCGATCCTAGACTCATAGTTCGGGACCCCCTACCCGAGATCCGCCGGTTTTGACACCAACACTCCCCCCCTTTACCCCTATGTAATTTGTTGTTGTAACTTTGTTTTAACCTTAATATAAAGTCTGTGGGGGTGCCCCACTGTTCTCGGTTCAAAAAAATCTTATGACCATGTTCCATGATCTTTTTAACGGGCAATTACAGCTATTTCTCCTAAACTTTGGAACAATCATGTTGTTACCAAAGAAGGAGGGAACCGTACGCATTGAGCAATTCAGGTCGATCTGTTTTCTTAATATCAGCTATAAAATCTTCACTAAGGTTGCAATGAATAGCTTAACGCAGATAGCCCATTCAGTTGTACAACACACACACACACACACACACACACGACTTTCATGCCCGGTAGACGCATACGATTATTTTCAAAAAACTCGAAACGCTTCACGAAATTCATTCCAAAAAACTCGATGGGGTCATCTTAAAGGTGGATTTCGAAAAATCTTATGACAAGGTCAAATGGTCGTTTCTTCAACAGGCCTGACGCATGAAGGGATTCAATGAAGCCTGGAGGAACTAGGTGGATTCCTTTATTCAGAATGGTAATGTTGGGATTAAGATGAATGATGACATAGGTCATTATTTTCAAACTCATAAAGGTTTAAGACAGGGAGATTCGATGTCCCCAATCTTATTCAACATAGTGGCCGATATGCTGACAGTTCTCATAGGTTGAGCTAAAGAGAATGACCTAGTGGGAGGATTAGTTCTGCATCTAGTGGATGGAGGGGTAGCCATCTTACAATATGCGGACGATATGATTATTGTCATGGAACATGACCTCGCTAAAGCTAGAAACATGAAGTTGGTACTTTGTCTATTTTGAACAACTATCGGGACTCAAGATCAATTTCAAGAAGAGCGAACTGTTTTGCTTTGGGCGAGCCAAGGAAGAAAAAGATGCGTACATGCAACTATCCGGGTGTGAGATGGGTTCTCTACTGTTTAGTTACTTGGGTATCCCTGTTCACCATCGCAAACTCTCCAATAAGGAATGGAAGTTCATAGAAGATCGGTTTGAAAAGCAACTAAGTTGCTGGAAGGGCAAGCTTATGTCGTATGGAGGTCGTCTAGTGCTAATAAACTTAGTGTTGACAAGCTTGCCGATTTTTCTTTTATCTTTCTTTGAAGTACCTGTAGGGGTACGGAAAAGACTAGACTTTTATAGATCTCGATTTTTCTGGCAAAACGATGACAACAAGACAAAGTATAAACTTGCTAAATGGGATATATGTGTAGACCCAAGGATCAGGGTGGGTTGGGGATAGAGAATTTACAAATTAAGAATAGACGTCTGTTAAGCAAATGGCTTTATAGACTGTCTGTGGAGACGGAAGGCACGTGGGTACAATTTTTCCTTAATAAGTACCTACAATCCAAGGCACGTAGTTACAGTGAAACCTTCTGACACACTGTTCTGGAAGGGCTTAATGAGAACGAAAGAAGTCTTTTTCCACAGGGTGAAGTTTCACATTGGGAATAGTAACACAACCAGGTTTTGGGAAAACACGTGGCTAGGGGAGACGCCCCTGGCTACACAATACCCGGCTTTATATAACATTGTACAACGCAAGGAAGCTTATGTTGCTATGATATTGCAGACTGTCCTCTTAATATTCAGTTTAGGAGGTCACTGGTAGGAGAACGATGGAATACGTGGCTCCATTTGGTTCGTAGGTTGATGGAAGTTCACCTCTCTGACCAACCAGACACAATTCATTGGAAGCTAACTACAAGCAGTAGTTTCTCCGTGAAATCAATGTATTTAGACCTTATTAATGCCGGGCCAATACCAATCTCTCCACACATTTGGAAAATAAAAGTACCGCTTAGTATTAAGATTTTCATGTGGTTTGTTTACAAAGGAGTGATCCTGACGAAAGATAACTTGGTTAAACGAAGATGGGTGGGTAGTTCTAGATATTGTTTTTGTGATCACAATGAGACAAATAACACCTCTTTCTCGAGTGTCCATTGGCCAAGATTCCATGGCGTACTATATATATAGCCCTCAACATAAACCCTCCACTTAGTATGGACATGTTATTTGGGACGTGGCTTACTGGAGTGGACGTAAACACAACTAGACACATTCGAATTAGGGATATGTGCCATGCTTTGGGCTATATGGAACTGCAGAAACGATATGATATTTAACAGGAAGAACTTTACCAACTTTTTGCAGGTCATCTACAGAGCTACGGCTTGGATCCATACGTGGTCGTTACTCACGCCTGCGGAATCCAGAAAACTTTTGGTTACTGGGTGCAACCGGTGAGAGACGGTAGCACGGGCTATCTTCAACCGATATGGATGACGGCAAACTAATAATAGGCTAGATGTTTAGTCATCGTAGTCTATTATTTTTTTGCTAGATGCGGCGTGTATGTTTTTGTTTAATTGTGCGGGCTCTACTATTTTAGCTCTTGTTTGAGCTTGAATTTCATAGAACCTATTTAAGTTAATAAATGGCTGCATGCATCATCATGGTGCAGATGCGGTGGGCGATCCTTCTTTTAAAAAAAACATTATCGAATTTGTAAGTGTGAGTGGTGGCTTCAGATGACTTGATGTAAATTTTTGTCACACCTTGGTTGAATAACTAATAAACATGGTTGCATGCATCGATTGATGCAGAGGCCGTGGGTTTTAACCTCCTTTTCTAAATAAAAAAAAAACATAAAAGCATTACCAGTCTACCTCTGACAGGGAATTCGGTAACATGGCATCTCGATAAACGGAAGCATCCAAAAAATTTATCGCAAACGGCCACGAAAGGCCGGGTTCCACTATCATCACGCTAACGAAATAAACTGCGACCACAAAGGCAGCATCCACAGGTGCAAAAGGGGACTAAAAGGCAGCTAAACCACAACTAATGGAGTTCCAGGCCGCGTGCACGGCTAGCCTGCTAAGAAAACGAAGAAAATACGTAGCAAGATCGAGCACCAGGGTAGTTACAGCTTTCTACAATGTAACCAAGGCCTTATGATCGATAGGATCGCTCGTTTGCCAGAGGGCGCAAAAACAGCAGCTACGCTTGGTTCAGACACCAGAATTCTTTCCTTGGGCGATCAGGCACCATCACGGGCAACAACATCATCCTCCATAGCTTCAGTTTTAGTGATGCGAAGCAACCTCGTGTCAGGATCACGCACTCCATCCGTATAATGCGTAGGAGCCTCTCCCAGGGACGCCGCTTCCCAGTCAGCATCATTCTGGAGACCTGCCCGATAATTGGCATCGTTTGCACGGATGATATAGACCTCCATGGTTCTACTCTGAATGCTCAACAGTTTAAAGAGGCAGATATCACCGATCTTCAGCTTGTGCTCTTCTACAAACTGTCTCCATCCCCTCCTGAGATTTTTACAGCCATTGTTTTCACTAAACCACACATCCCACTTCCGGCCCAGCCGCTGAAGATACATGTGTGGCTCCTCTCCAAGATATTCCTTAGCATAGTATCTGGGGAAAGTCTGTTTACAGTGAACAAACGAGTTAGTAGATAATGGCAAGAAAACCCTGTAAAGTAACGTGTTAAATTGCTTCCTAAATTTGTATGATAGTAAAAAGCAACCTGAAATTAAATTTAGAGATGACTGGTTATGAATTTACATTATCTGACAGTGTTTTCATTAATATTCGCAGCACTTTACAGTTTACACACATTAAAAAAAATGGAACTCCCCAGCATGAATTCTACAACAACAATGTACTTGCTCATCGCAGCAACAAAGATGGGGATCTCTGTGTATATGGATTGGACCTTCTGCTTCACCACTTCCTTCTGAGTTGAAGTTAGCTTGGTCTTGTGGGCGGTAATGTAATGATCCTTTAACTGCTCCTGCTTAAATGAAGGTAGTGTGGTCACTCCATTGGCATCCTTCAACTGCCTGGCTTTCCACTTCCTGACATAATCGGAACGAGGCACTTTACGTACTACATATTCTTCTTCAGAGGAGGAAGATTCTCCTGTGCAAAGAAAAGAAACAACTAAATATTAGATATAAAACTATGAGAATGATTTGCAAGGGAAGGTATATCTATAATCATAAACTGAGACCTGATGACTCGCAGGAGGAAATACTTATCACGGTGTTGTTGTCTTGACATGACTTATCCATTTCCATTTTGAGGCATGGTGACTCCCTTGGAGTATGTACATGAGAAGTTTTGACAGTATCAGTAGCACTTCTGCGCCTTTCTTGCACAGGAGGCGGAGAAGGATCCAAAAAAACTGATGACACCTTCTCACAGCCATCTTCATCAAAGATTATGACATTAAACTGAGAGTTCCCATTGTATCTGAATACTATGGTGTCATCCATCTCTAGACCAATGGTTTCAACGAATTTCCCCCATCCCACTGTAAAGACAAGCTTTCCATTGTTCTTGGCAACTCCAATTTTGTAACTGCGGCGATTTTGTGTTTCAAGTATCATCTCTCATGGGAATTCGCCCTTGAAACGCTGAAGAAATTCTTTTGGGACGATCTGGAGAGAAACAACCAATATTATTGTTTGAAAAATGGACCAACGAGGATAAAAAAGATATACTTGACGTTCAGTATATCTGACTACATAACATACCAAGGGAAATACAGTACCTTTACTTTGAACTATAAGGAAACCTTTTGCAAACAAACATCTCTGAATGCGCTACCATGCTGGATTCAATCCGCGCATCAAATTAACATGAGACACCATCAAAAGTTGCAAGACTACATATAGTTTGTGAATGTCTCTAAAACTATATATATTGCAACAGAATTTAAACTAGAAAGTAGAAATTCATTTGTCTTCAGGAAAACAACAAAGTAACAGATTAAAGGGAGTGTACTGTATTTGAATATCATAGGAACGATCTGACTGCCTTTCTGAATGTGATATCATAGGAACGATGTGAATGACAAAAGCATAACATCTTTACTTTGAACTATGAGGAAACCTTTTGAAAACAAACATCTCTGAATGTGCTATCATGCTGGATTCAATCTGCGCATCAACTTAACAGGAGACATGATCAAAAATTGCAAAGACTGCATATAGTTTGTGTATGTATCTAAAAGTGTATATATTGCTATAGAATTTAAACTACAAAGTAGAAATTTATTGGTCTTCAGGAAAACAACAAAAAATACTGATAAAAGGGAGTGGTGCTGTATTTGAATATGAATTTACCATGTCATGTTGAAAATCGTCCATCATAAGCACCAAGAAATATTTCTTCTCATCGTCCAAGTTTGCGTAGTGATATTCAGTCCGCCTTTTTCTACTTTCTCGAGGCACATCCATCTTTCGTGAATACCTGCAGCGTAAAAGCCATTTGAAGTGAAATTTGGTACCTGGAAATAAAGCCATGATTAATAAAGTCTAATATTTTACCCGATTTCATGTGCCTCATTGCGCCTGTCTTGGACCTGAGGCAAAAAAGGAGCCGGAACAACCGATGATGCTTTTTCACGACCAAGCTTATCAAAGATGATGACACTACACTCAGAGTTCCCTTTGTATCTGAATATTAAGGAATCGTCCATTTGTAGATCATAGTTTTCAACGAATTGCCGCCAACCCACTGTAAGGACAAGCTTTTCTTGATTCTTGGCAACCACAATAGTGTGACTGTAACCATTCCGGGTTTCTAGCTTGATCTCTCCTGGGATTTCACTTTTGAAACACCACACAACTTCTTCTGGAATTATCTACAGAAAGAAATCTTGATATTAATAGATTACTTTTATCAAAATAAAATAAAATCTGCAGACATATATAAGACTTTTTTAATGGACAGTTTATGCACAACCAAATGACAATAGTTATAATCAAGGTGTATTGTCTTTGCCTTTCTGAGATCTGACTGCTAGTATTCTTAATCTTTAAGAAACGAGCAAGTTTAACATGGTCTCTCTTACCTCCTTTTTTCACACGAGAGGTTATAAGGTAAGAGTTACTCAGACCCACTACTTAATGAAATCAACAGCTCAAATCTACCATATACTCTTACCTCTCATGTGAAAAGAGGAGGTAAGAAGGACCATGTTAAAATGGAAAATGGCTCTGGACCTTACTTGTAATTGCACCCAAAAAAAACATGTGGAATTTTTTGTAAACTAAGTGAATACTCTGCCCATCAAGAAATTGACTGCAATTAACAGAACTAAAGTACAAGATACTAGTACAAACATCATTTGTCTTAAAAAAGCACGGCAACCCTCTTTTTACATGTGAGGTAAAAAGGTAAAAGTTAATCAGACCACTAATTAATAAGAGCAATGACTCAGATCTATTATATCCTCTTACCTCTCATGTGGAAAGAGGGGGTGAGAGGTAAGCACAGATAGGTAATAGGATTACCATCGCATCTTGGAAATCACCCAACATAAGCACCAAGAAATACTTCTTTTCATCATCCAAGTTCTTGTAGTACTGGTATTGCTCATCCTGCAGCTTGCAGCTTTCAAAAGACGTGCCCATCCTTTTAGCAGCCCCTCTGCAGTGCAAATTTAATTTACAATGATAGGTGGTAAGATGACATCAAACAATAAGAAGCCTTGTACTTGACCCGATTTCATGTATCCTCAATGTGAATTTGGAACTTTAATTCTTTTTTTCTTTTTTTCGAAGGTTGCAAGCTATATATTAACCAAGTCCAAGTTTTAAAATAGATTCATGCCCCCCCCCCCCCCCCCCCCCCCTGCCTCCTGTCAACTGAAACCGGCCATGGGGGCGAGGAAGACTGACTGAGGGGCTGTTTGGTTTTTAGCCACATTTTGCCAAACTTTGCCACCTCACCTTAGGCAAGTTTGACCAAATTGGGTGAGTGTTTGGTTCTAGCCACACCTAAGGCAAGACTTTTTTTTTATGAGTAGTAAACCCCACTTGTCATAGACACAAAAAGTGTGGCAAGATTTTCTTAGACAAGACAAAGTTTGGCTAACAATTTGAGCAACTCAAGTAAAATAAGTGTGACAAAAATAATATGGCAATATATGGTACAAATAGTCACAATCCAAACAGCCCCCGAATCCGCCAGCGAGGAGACCTGTGTGGTGGCTAGGGTTTTTCTAGGGGAAGGTTGATTCTTTCTTAAGCTGAAAAATAAGGATAGTTTGATCCTTGATGGATTGAAGAGAAAAAGAAGATTTCGCCACAAACCCAATTTCTTCTGGCCGAGCTGAGATCGTCTAAGTTCGCCAACCTCACGCCGCCCACTATCCTTGACCCCATGGCCCAGGGGATCTTCCCTCTGCCAACTGACGGCTGAACGTGGTGACCTGCAAAAAAACCCGATTCTCCGGCACCAACCACCACGCCAGCGGCCGATTCTCAGGCGTGTTGGAGTGCTCCCTCGACCGCATCGAGAGCGCGTGCAGTGCAGACACGGTGTGGCCACCATGGCCGTCGCGCTGGCCACTGGCATGCATCACAACGTCGCCGTCACTACTTGTATTGACCACGTTACTAATAAGGGGAAATGCGATGTTGGATTCAGAATCACGCCAAACCCATGGAAAGGATGGTCAAAATCATCTGGGAGATTTAGCACTAGTAGAGGAACAGAAGAAAGAGGGTTTTCAGAAAGAATCAACCCCCACCCCAAATCCCATCCACAAATAAATCGAAAGGAGCCACCCCGGTTCTGGGACTGGGAATGAAATGCTTAGATTTTACCTTGCTTGTTCAGCCATCTTTGTTCTCCTTCTCGCTGCGTTCTGCCCTCTGCTACTCGTCCAGCAGTACTAATAGTGCACCTCCTCGATCGAGTGCTCAGCATTTGTTGTTTCAACCGTATTCACGACAACCGAAGCCCAATGGGTTGCTTTCTATTGAATTAATGATGTATACTACCTCTTGGTCTCCTTAGTATTTTGTGTCAAATTTTGACCATGAATTTAATTAACAACACGTTAATGCATGTCACAAAAAATAGTATCATTGAAAACTATGTTTAAATATAAATCCAAGGATATAATTTTTTATGACATGTATTTACAATTTGTTAGTTAAAAATATGGTCAAACTTTGACACAAAATATGAAGAGGACCAATAAATCAGGACGGGATAGTAGCTTACTAGTCCCTCGTATGTTGTGTTGCATTTTGACTGAACTAATAAAATATAAGTTATATGCAGCAAAAATAATATCAAGGGAAACTACATTCAAATACGAATTGTTGGATGGAAGGGAAAAATTGCATGCATCGATAATTCATTGATCGTGTGCATGATGCACATATATAGGTACAGGGTGGACCGGCCTCTACTTGTCTTCCAAGATATACAAATATACAGAGGGGAGAGAGGAGGTACGACAGTATAAATACAAGACCATAGACCTATACATGTACAGAGGATAACATATGTTCAACGCCCCCCCCCCCCATCGGCAGTCGAAGCGTCCCCGAAGACGCAGAGACTAGACCGAAATTCCTCAAAGACAGATGTCGGTAGTCCACATCAGCGAACTGCTGAGCGGTGGGCACGTGAAGAACCCGAACACGTCCACGCGCCACATGTTTACGAACGAAGTGAATATCGAGGTCAATGTGCTTCATTCGGTGATGATGAACAGGAACAACGGAGAGGTAGACTGCGGAGACGTTATCGCAGTAGACGATCGTGGCCTTGTGAATCTCACAAAGCAACTCCTGGAGCAACTAACGGAGCCAAGATTACTCATCAACGTCATTAGCCGTTGCGCGGTACTCTGCCTCAGCATTCGAGCGAGAGATCATGGGTTGCCGCTTGGACGACCATGAAATCAGTGAGGGACCGAGTGGACACAGTAGCCGGACGTAGAGCGACCCGTCTCGGGGCAGCCAGCCCAGTCGGCGTCGAAGTAGGTGACGATGTAGGTGGAGGCGGAATCTGTCAGTCTGAGTCCCAAGGTCATGGTGCCGCGTATGTACCGGATAGTATGCTACATCAGAGTCCAGTGGGAGTCACGTGGGGAGTGCATGTGGAGGCACACCTGCTGAACGGCACACTGTAGATCCGGGCGTGTGAGCGTCAAGTAATGCATGGCACCGATGATGGAGTGATAGAACGTAACGTCAGGTGCAAGAGATCCCTCCAAAGCAGAAACCTCCGCCTTGGTGTCGACAGGCGTGGTGGCGGTCTTGCAATTAAACATGCCGGCTCGCTCGACTAACTCGTGAGCATACTTCTGCTGATGTAGAAAGAACCCATCATCGCGCCAAACAATCACAATGCCGAGGAAGTAATGCGGTGCCCCCAAGTCCTTGAGGGTAAACTCATCACGGAGACGAGTCGTGAGCTGCTGAAGCAACTCAGGAGAGGATGCCGTCAGGGTGATGTCGTTGACATAGAGCAGCAGGTATGCAGTAGTGGCGCCCTGATGATAGACAAACAGGGAGGCGTCAGAGCGAGTAGTGCGAAAGCCGATCTACTGGAGGAAGGCCGCAATACGCTGGTACCATGTCTGGGGCTCCTGCTTCAGCCCGTAGAGAGAACGGGATAGCAGACACACGTGATCCGGATGCTCGGCGTCGACAAATCTGGTAGGCTGCTCACAGAACACCGGCTCGGCAAGATGGCCATGCAGAAAGGCGTTGGAGACATCCAACTGATGAACAGGCCACGCACGGGAGACCGCCAACTGATGCACTATACGAATCGTACCCAGTTTGACAACCGGAGCAAAGGTGTTGGTGCAGTACACACAGGCACTCTATTGAAAGCCACGAACCACCCAGCGAGCCTTATAGCGCTCGAGAGAACCATCAGGACGTGTCTTGTGACGGAACACCCATTTGCCACTAACGACGTTAGCATGCGGAGGCCGCAGAACATGATGCCACGTGCGGTTACGCTGCAACGCGTTGAACTCCTCACGCATCGCAGCAAGCCAGTGTGTGTGTCACGAAGGGATGCACGAGCGGATGAGGGAATGGGTGACGGCGAGGATGTCCGACACGGGACAAACATACTCATCAGAGGTGTACCATGTGCTGGGATGGTGGACACCAGTGCAGGCCCGGGTCTGTTGGAAATATGCCCTAGAGACAATAATAAAGTGGTTATTATTATATTTCCTTGTTCATGATAAATGTTTATTATCCATGCTATAATTGTATTGATTGGAAACACAAATACATGTGTGGTTACATAGACAACACTGTGTCCCTAGTATGCCTCTAGTAGACTAGCTCGTTGATTAAAGTTGGTCAAGGTTTCCTAGCCATAGACATGAGATATCATTTGATAACGGGATCACATCATTAGGAGAATGATGTGATGGACAAGGCCCAAACTATGAACATAGCATATGATCGTGTCAGTTTATTGCTATAGTTTTCTGCATGTCAAGTATCTGTTCCTATGACCATGAGATCATGTAACTCACTGACACCGGAGGAATACCTTGTGTGTATCAAACGTCGCAACGTAACTGGGTGACTATAAAGATGCTCTACAGGTATCTCCGAGGGTGTCTGTTGAGTGGGCATGGATCAAGACTGGGATTTGTTACTCCGTGTGACGGAGAGGTATCTCAGGGCCCACTCGGTAATACAACATCACAATAAGCCTTGCAAGCAAAGTGACTAAAGAGTTAGCCACGGGATCTTGTATTACGGAACGAGTAAAGAGACTTGCCGATAACGAGATTAAAGTAGGTATAGAGATACCGACGATCGAATCTCGGGCAAGTAACATACCGAAGAACAAAGGGAACAGCATACGGGATTAACTGAATCCTTGACATAGAGGTTCAACCGATAAAGATCTTCGTAGAATATGTAGGAACCAATATGGGCATCCAGGTCCCGCTATTGGTTATTGACCGTAGAGGTGTCTCGGTCATGTCTACATAGTTCTCGAACCCGCAGGGTCTGCACACTTAACGTTCGGTGACGTTTCGGTAATATTGAGATATATGTGTTGGTGACCGAAGGTTGTTCGGAGTCCCGGATGAGATCCCGGACGTCACGAGGAGCTCCGGAATGGTCCGGAGGTAAAGATTTATATATAGGAAAGTGGTATTTGGGTTCCGGAAAAGTTTCGGGTATTTCCGGTAGTGTACCGGGAGTGACGAATGGGTTCCGGGGGTCCACCGGGTGGGGCCCACCCACCCCGGGGGGCCACATGGGCCCAAGAGGTGGTGCACCATCCCCTAATGGGCTGGGGAACCGACCCCATATGGGCCCATATGCCCAAGAGGAAAAAAGGTGGAGATAGGAAGGAATATGACTCCTTCCTAATATGAATCCACTTCCTAGTAGGAAGTGGATTGGACTCCTCCTTGCCCTGGTTCGGCCGACCCCTAGGGGAAACCCTAGGGAGGCTGCCTCCTCCCCCCTCCCTCCTATATATACTAGAGGAATAGAGCCCCCAAAGACACACGGCCACGTGCTAGTTCTCTATTCTCTAGTTCCTCCACCAAATAGATTCTGGTAGTGCTTAGGCGAAGCCCTGCCGGGATAACTCCACCATCACCAGCACCACGCCGTCGTCCTGTTGGAGATCTCATCTACCTCTCCGCCCCCTCTTGCTGGATCAAGAAGGCGGAGATCGTCATCGAGCTGTATGTGTGCTGAACGCGGAGGTGCCGTCCGTTCGGTGCTAGATCGGGACGGATCGTGATTGGATCGCGGGACGGCTTGCGATTTGGATCGCGAAGACGTTCGACTACATCAACCACGTTTCTTAATGCTTCCCGCTTAGCGATCTACAAGGGTATGTAGATCCACTCTCCCTCTCGTAGATGCTCATCACCATGGATAGATCTTGTGTGTGCGTAGGAAAAATTTTGTTTCCCATGCAACGTTTCCCAACAGTGGCATCATGAGCTAGGTCTATGCATAGATGAGATCACGAGTAGAACACAAAGGATTTTGTGGGCGTTGATGCTCGGATTGCTTCCTCCCTTGGTCTTTTCTTGATTCAGCGGTATTGTGGGATGAAGCGGCCCGGACCAACATTACTCGTACGCTTACGAGAGACCGGTTCCATCAACTGACATGTGACTTTGTTGCATAAAGATGGCTGGCGGGTGTCTGTCTCTCCCACTTTAGTTGGATCGGATTCGACAAAGGCGGTCCTTGAGAAGGTTGAATAGCAATTTGTGTATCACCGTTGTGGTTTTGCGTAGGTAAGAATCGTTCTTGCTAGATACCCATAGCAGCCACGTAAAACATGCACCAACAATTAGAGGACGTCTAACTTGTTTTTGCAGGGTATGTTGTGATATGATATGGCCAATGACATGATGAGATATATGTGATGTATGAGATGATCATGTTATGTATAGATCATCACGACTTGCATGTCGATGAGTACGGCAACCGGCAGGAGCCATAGGGTTGTCTTTAATTTATTTTCGCCGTTTTGCTTTACTTTATCGCTATGAGTTAGCAATAGTTGTAGAAACAATAGTCGGCACGACAACCTCATGGCGACACGTTGATGGAGATCATGGTGTCATGCCGGTGACGATGGAGATCATGCCGGTGCTATGGAGATGGAGATCAAAAGCACAAGTTCATGGCCATATCATGTCACTTATGATTTGCATGTGATGTTAATCCTTTTATGCATCTTATTTTGCTTAGGACAACGGTAGCATTATAAGGTGATCCCTCACTAAAATTTCAAGATAAAATTGTGTTCTCCCCGAGTGTGCACCATTGCGAAAGTTCGTCATTTCGAGACATCACGTGATGATCGGGTGTGATAGACTCTACGTTCACATACAACGGGTGCAAGCCAGTGTTGCACGTGCGGAACACTCGGGCTAAACTTGACGAGCCTAGCATGTACAGACATGGCCTCGGAACACAAGAGACCGAAAGGTCGAACATGAGTCATATAGTATATATGATCAACATGGAGATGTTCACCAATGAAACCACCTCATCTCACGTGATGATCGGACTTGGGTTGGTGAATTTGGATCATGTGACACTCGAATGACCTGAGGGATGTCAATTTGATTGGGAGTTTTTAAGTAATATGATTAACTAAACTCATTATCTTGAACAATAGTCTAAGTTGTCTTTGCAAAATTTATGTTGTAGATCAATGGCTCGCGCAGTAGCACCCCTGAATTTCAATGCGTTCCTAGAGAAAGCTAAGTTGAAAGATGATGGAAGTAACTTTGTAGACTGGGCCCATAATCTGAGGATTATCCTCACGGCTTCCCAAAAGGCTTATGTCCTTGATGCACCGCTTTGTGAACCACCTGCTCCAGTAGAGGCTGCAGACGTTGCGAACGCCTGGCAGGCACGTCCTGATGATTACTCAGTAGTTCAATGGGCAATGTTGTATGGCTTAGAACCGGGACTTCAAAGACGTTTTGAACGTCATGGAGCATATGAGATGTTCCAGGAATTGAAGTTTATCTTTGAGAAGAATGCCCGGATCGAGAGGTATGAGACCTCCGATAAGTTCTATGCTTGCAAGATGGAGGAGAACGGGTCTGTCTGGGTATTCTAACCGTCTGGCAGAGTTGGGAATTGTTCTCCCGCCAGAGGCAATCACTGACAGAGTTATTCAATCACTGCCACCTAGCTACAAAAGCTTCGTTTTGAACTATAACATGCAAGGGATGAATAAGTCAGTCGCCGAGCTGTTTGCGATGTTGAAAGTCGCTGAGTCTGAGATTCAGAAGGAGCATCAAGTATTGAGATATATGTGTTGGTGAACGAAGGTTGTTCGGAGTCCCGGATGAGATCCCGGACGTCACGAGGAGCTTCGGAATAGTCCGGAGGTAAAGATTTATATATAGGAAAGTGGTATTTGGGTTCCGGAAAAGTTTCGGGTATTTCCGGTAGTGTACCGGGAGTGACGAATGGGTTTCGGGGGTCCACCGGGTGGGGCCCACCCACCCCGGGGGGGGGGCACATGGGCCCAAGAGGTGGCGCACCAGCCCCTATTGGGCTGGGGAACCGACCCCATAAGGGCCCATATGCCCAAGAGGAAAAAGGTGGAGATAGGAAGGAATAGGACTCCTTCCTAATATGAATCCACTTCCTAATAGGAAGTGGATTGGACTCCTACTTGCCCTGGTTCGGCCGACCCCTAGGGGAAACCCTAGGGAGGCTGCCTCCTCCCCCCTCCCTCCTATATATACTAGAGGAATAGAGCCCCCAAAGACACACGGCCACGTGCTAGTTCTCTATTCTCTAGTTCCTCCACCAAATAGATTCCGGTAGTGCTTAGGCGAAGCCCTGCCGGGATAACTCCACCATCACCACCACCACACCGTCGTGCTACTGGAGATCTCATCTACCTCTCCGCCCCCTCTTGCTGGATCAAGAAGGCGGAGATCGTCATCGAGCTGTACGTGTGCTGAACGTGGAGGTGCCGTCTGTTCGGCGCTAGATCGGGACGGATCGTGATTGGATCGCGGGACGGGTTGCGATTTGGATCGCGAAGACATTCGACTACATCAACCACGTTTCTTAACGCTTCCCGCTTAGCGATCTACAAGGGTATGTAGATCCACTCTCCCTCTCGTAGATGCTCATCACCATGGATAGATCTTGCGTGTGTGTAGGAAAATTTTTGTTTCCCATGCAACGTTTCCCAACAGGGTCGACATATCGGGAGGCGGAGCTGTAGCTATCGGGCAATGATGGAGTCGAGCCCGTCGCGGAGGAGCCAATGTCCATGTGTGCGGCTGAGGTGGCCGAAGTGGACTGGGCGGCCTCGGTCGCCGTACCTGAGGTGGCCACGACGCTGCATGAGAGGCTGCCGAAGCAGCCACACCGGAGGGAGCCGCACCTAAAGAGGCAGCTGGACCGGCCATGCCTGGAGCTGTGCCTGAAGAGGCAACTGCACTACTACATGAATGCCTAGTAGTTGCGGGAGCCAAATGGCCAGCAGTGGCGAGTGACGTGGCTTGGACTGCGTCGGTATTTCCCCAAAGAGGAAGGGATGATGCAGCACAGCGACGGTAAGTATTTCCCTCAGTTATGAAACCAAGGTTATCGAACCAGTAGGAGGATCACCACCACCCAATAAGCAGCACCTGCACACAAACAACAAATACTTGCAACCCCACGCGAAAGAGAGGTTGTCAATCTCTCTACGGTAATAAGATAGATTAGGTAGTGATAGATAGGAGAGATAGATCTCTCAAGAACACAAATAAAAAGAGCAAATATGCAGCAATATATTTTTGGGTTTTTGGTTTTGTAGATCTGAAAACAAAGATTGCAAAAAACGTAGATCGGAAAGCAATATAATGGAAAAGTAGACTCGGGGGCCGTAGGGTTCACTAGTGGCTTCTCTCATGAGTATAGCGCACGGTGGGTGAACAAATTACTGTTGGTCAATTGATAGAAAATCGAATAGTCATGACAATATCCAAGGCGATGATCATTATATAGGCATCACGTCCAAGATAGATAGACCGACTCCTGTCTGCATCTACCTCTATTACTCCACACATCGACCACTATCCAGCATGCATCTAGTGTATTAAGTTCATGGAAAAACGGAGTAATGCAATAAGAACGATGACATGATGTAGACAAGATCTATTCATGTAGGAATAGACCCCATCTTTTTATCCTTAATAGCAACGATACATGCGTGTCTTGCTGCCCCTTCTGTCACTGGGAAAGAACACCGCAAGATGGAACCCATCACAAAGCACCTCTTCCCATGGCAAGAAAAATCGATCTAGTTGGCCTAACTAAACCAAAGATTCGAAGAAGAAATGCGAGGCTATAAGTAATCATGCATATAAGAGATCAAAGAAGACTCAAATAATATTCATGGATAGAAACTGATCATGAACTCAAAATTCATCGGATCCCAACAAACACACTGCAAAAGTTTACATCAAATAGATCTCCAAGAGACCATTGTATTGAGAATCATAAGAGAGAGAGAAGAAGCCTTCTAGCTACTGCCTACGGACCCGTAGGTCTATGGTGGACAACTCACGCATCATCGGAGAGGCACCTATGAAGAAGATGAACCCCTCCGTGATGGTGTTTAGATTGGATCTCGCGGTTCTGGAACTTGCGGCGGCTGGAATTGTGTTTCGGCGACTCTCCTAGGCTTTTTGGATTTCCAGGGAATTTATAGGCATGATAGTCGGTTGAGGGGGTGCCCGAGGTGCCCAGCACCCACCAGGCCACACCAGGGGTACTCTGGCGCGCCCTGGTGGGGGCTGGCCACCCTGGGACCCCTCTTCTGGTGTTCTCTGGCCCATCTGGTTTCTTCTGGTCCGGAAAAATTCCACAAAAAATCCCCGCAGCGTTTTATTTCCGTTTGGTACTGATTTTCTGCGAAGTAAAAAACAAGCAAAAAACAGCAACTGGCACTTTGGCACTATGTCAATAGGTTAGTCCCAAAAAATGATATAAAGTTGTAATAAAATGATTGTAAAACATCCAAGAATGATAATATAACAGCATGGAACAAGCAAAAATTATAGATATGTTGGAGACGTATCAGCATCCCCAAGCTTAATTCCAACTCGTCCTCGAGTAGGTAAATGATAAAAACAGAATTTTTGATGTGGAATGCTGCCTAACATGTTCATCATATTCTTTTCTTCTTTGTATAGCATGGACATTTGGACTTGTAAATGATTCAAAGCAATAGTCTAGTTTTAACATAATGATTTCAATACTCAAGCATGTCAACAAGCAACCATGTCTTTCAAAATATCAACTCCAAATAAAGTTATCCCTAGCCTATCATGCTCAATCATTGATCCATTCATGAAACACACTCAAATATTAGGTATGCCCAATGCTAAAGTATGATCATAGTGCCCCCTAGTTGGTGCTTATAAGAGAAGATGGAGACTCAAAGCAAAAAAATAAAAATTGCATAAAGTAAATAGATAGGCCCTTCGTAGAGGGAAGTAGGGATTTGTAGAGGTGCCAGAGCTCAAAGTTTTAAATTGAGAGAGAAAAATATTTTGGGTGGCATGCTTTTCATGTCAACGAAAACGACAAAGTAGCGCACAATACTTTCCATGCTAGATATATCATAGGCGGTTCCCAAACAGAAAATAAAGTTTATTCTTTTTTCCACCAAACTTTCACTTTCTATGGCGGGCCGTATCCACGGTTGCCTTCCATACCAACACTTTCCAAGGAATTTATTATTTGACAACATAAAGTAAATATTTTTTTTCTTTTTCATTTCGGGAATGGGCATCCCTATTACCGCCGCACTCTCATGCAATGACAAGTGAATAAACACTCATCTTTAGAATAACACATCTAGCATGGAAAAATATTGGACACTCCCCACCGTTTCATGAGCGGTACGGGCACACCAAAGAGAAAATTTATTTTGAAAATTTAGAGATGGCACATACAAATTTGCTTGGAACGGCATCGAAATACCGCATATAGGTAGGTATGGTGGACTCATAAGGCAAAACTTGGTTTAAGAATTTTGGATGCACAAGTAGTATATCTACTTAGTACAAATGAAGGCTAGCAAATAGATTGGGAAGCAACCAAACCAAGAAAACGAAAAATCACATAAGTGAGCATTGAACATAACTAACACCGAATAATGCACCACAAGTAGGATGTAACTTCATTGCATAACTATTGACTTTCATGTATGCATAGGGAATCACAAACCTTAACACCAATATTCTTACTAAGCATAATTACTCATCAACATGACTCACATATTACTATCATCATGTTTCAAAACTATACAAGGAATCAAGTTTAATTTGTCCAATGATCTTCATGAAAGTTTTTATTATATCCTCCTTGGATATCTATCACTTTGAGACTAGTTTCATATATTGCCATTGCTTTTTGGCAAGCTCAAACAAATTTAAGTGAAGCACATGAGCATAAAGATTTCATCTCTCAAAAAGGTATAAGTGAAGAATGAGAGTATTTCTTCAAAATTTTACTAACTCTCAAATTAATAT
This sequence comes from Elymus sibiricus, assembly GCA_039707655.1. Taxonomy (NCBI): domain Eukaryota; kingdom Viridiplantae; phylum Streptophyta; class Magnoliopsida; order Poales; family Poaceae; genus Elymus; species Elymus sibiricus. The sequence continues at coordinate 444,854,774 of CM077671.1, forward strand.
AAGTGAAGCATGAGAGTATTTCTACAAAAGCTTCCAAGCACACCGTGCTCAAAAAGATATAAGGGAAGCACTAGAGCAATTCTATAGCTCAACAAGTTTAAGTGAAGCACATAGAGCAATTCTAAAAAATCATAGCATGATTTTGGCTTTCTCAAATAGGTGTGTACAGCAAGGATACAAAGGTAAAACTAACAAACAAAGCAAGCAAAGATACAAGACGCTCCAAGCAAAACACATGATATGTGACGAATAAAAATATAGCTCCAAGTAAAATACCGATGGTTCTTAGAAGAAAGAGGGGATGCCACTCGGGGGCATCCCCAAGCTTAGTTGCTTGTTACTCTTTGGATATATCTTGGGGGTGCGGTAGCATCCCCAAGCTTAGGCTTTTGCTACTCCTTATTCCTTCATCCATCATGATCTCACCCAAAACTTGAAAACTTCAATCACACAAAACTCAACAAAATCTTCGTGAGATCCGTTAGTATAAGAAAGCAAATCACTACTTTAGGTGCTGTTGTAAACCCATTAAAATTTTATAATTGCATTATACCTACTGTATTTTAACTTTACCATGGCTTATAACCTCCAATACAAACCACAGATTCATCAAAACAAGCACACAATGCAGCAAAAACAGAATCTGTCTTAAACAGAACAGTTTGTAGGAATCTGTACCATACCCATACTTCTGTAACTCTAAAAATTCTGAAAAATTAGCAAAACATAAGGAATTTGTATAGAAACACTGTGTTAAAATTTCAGATCAAGATCACGTTCCAGCAAACAATGAAAATTCATATACTGGGCAAAAAGTTTCTGTTTCAGATTCAGCATCACTTCTACTCATCCTATGAATCATCCTAACGGTTTTACTTGGCACAAACACTAAATAAATCATAAAAATACAATCATAAAAGAGGAATAATTGTGTCAACACTCAAAAACAGAAAGGAAAAAGCAAAAATTTATTTATTCATTGGGTTGCCTCCCAACAAGCGCTATCGTTTTACGCCCCTAGCTAGGCATATTGGATAGATTCAAGTATTGTCATCTTTCGTTTTCGATGAGGAACTTTTGTCAAGAGGTTTTGCAAATAAAACTTGAAACACATCATCCATAGCAACCTTAGCACTATCAAGTTGTCCCTCTACGTACCCACTTTGATTACCGGCTACGATCCAAGAATATTGTTGGTTTATATCATTAAAAATTTGTTGGATCATATCTAAAACGGTGACTTCCTTTTTGAGATTATCATCAAAGATTTGATTATTTCTAGGCAAATATCTCATAATGTAATCACTATTGTAAAGGATTTCTCCTATTACCGGTTTTTCACTTCTCATACCATAAAAGTCAAAGAAATCCCTAGCTTCCCGTACTATATGATCAAATTCATGCATGAGAACAAGGGTAGCCAACTTCTTGGCCTTAGGATCCTTAACGACGGGTAGCTCATAAAACAATATTTGCAAGGTAGGATGGGTACGAATAAATCTATTTTCAAGTTTTAGAACTAACGCCGAGATAGCTTTCGCATAAGATTTAGTTCTTTTCAAAATAGGGGTATCATCGCGAGCCAAATTCCCAACGCAATTAAAAAACTCTTGAATAGTTTCTTTTCCTATAACGTTCCCTTGCCCCAAAACAAAAGTTTTAGAATCAAGATTGGCAGAACGTCCAATTTTAGGAGTCCTGCCATCATCCGTTTCTCCCATACCAAAATCACTCATGGTGACAAGCAAACAAGAGATCTGACGAGAAAAGGGGCAAATGAAAAAGAGGGCGAATAAAACGGCAAATTGGTGAAGTGGGGAAGAGGAAAACGAGAGGAAAATGGCAAATAATGTAATTGCAAGGAGATGAAATTTGTGAATAGGAACCTGATAGATGATGATGGAGTCCCCTCGGCGCCAACGATAGGCACGTAGAAAAGACTGCTTCCTCCCCGGCAACGGCGCCAGAAATTCCTTTGACGTGGCTTGGACTGCGTCGGTATTTCCCCAAAGAGGAAGGGATGATGCAGCACAGCGACGGTAAGTATTTCCCTCAGTTATGAAACCAAGGTTATCGAACCAGTAGGAGGATCACCACCACCCAATAAGCAGCACCTGCACACAAACAACAAATACTTGCAACCCCACGCGAAAGAGAGGTTGTCAATCTCTCTACGGTAATAAGATAGATTAGGTAGTGATAGATAGGAGAGATAGATCTCTCAAGAACACAAATAAAAAGAGCAAATATTCAGCAATATATTTTTGGGTTTTGGGTTTTGTAGATCTGAAAACAAAGATTGCAAAAAACGTAGATCGGAAAGCAATATGATGGAAAAGTAGACTCGGGGGCCGTAGGGTTCACTAGTGGCTTCTCTCATGAGTATAGCGCACGGTGGGTGAACAAATTACTGTTGGGCAATTGATAGAAAATCGAATAGTCATGACAATATCCAAGGCGATGATCATTATATAGGCATCACGTCCAAGATAGATAGACCGACTCCTGCCTGCATCTACCTCTATTACTCCACACATCGACCACTATCCAGCATGCATCTAGTGTATTAAGTTCATGGAAAAACGGAGTAATGCAATAAGAACGATGACATGATGTAGACAAGATCTATTCATGTAGGAATAGACCCCATCTTGTTATCCTTAATAGCAACGATACATGCGTGTCTTGCTGCCCCTTCTGTCACTGGGAAAGAACACCGCAAGATGGAACCCATCACAAAGCACCTCTTCCCATGGCAAGAAAAATCGATCTAGTTGGCCTAGCTAAACCAAAGATTCGAAGAAGAAATACGAGGCTATAAGTAATCATGCATATAAGAGATCAAAGAAGACTCAAATAATATTCATGGATAGAAACTGATCATGAACTCAAAATTCATCGGATCCCAACAAACACACCGCAAAAGTTTACATCAAATAGATCTCCAAGAGACCATTTTATTGAGAATCATAAGAGAGAGAGAAGAAGCCATCTAGCTACTGCCTACGGACTTGTAGGTCTATGGTGGACTACTCACGAATCATCGGAGAGGCACCTATGAAGAAGATGAACCCCTCCGTGATGGTGTTTAGATTGTATCTCGCGGTTCTGGAACTTGCGGCGGCTGGAATTGTGTTTCGGCGACTCTCCTAGGGTTTTTGGATTTCCAGGGAATTTATAGGCACGATAGTCGGTTGAGGGGGTGCCCGAGGTGCCCAGCACCCACCAGGCTGCGCCAGGGGGCCTTTGGCGCGCCCTGGTGGGGGCTGGCCACCCTGGGCCCCCTCTTCTGGTGTTCTTTGACCCATCTGGTTTCTTCTGGTCCGGAAAAAATCCACAAAAATCCTCGCAGCGTTTTATCTCCGTTTGGTACTGATTTTCTGCGAAGTAAAAAACAAGCAAAAACAGCAACTGGCACTTTGGCACTATGTCAATAGGTTAGTCCCAAAAATGATATAAAGTTGTAATAAAATGATTGTAAAACATCCAAGAATGATAATATAACAGCATGGAACAAGCAAAAATTATAGATACGTTGGAGACGTATCAACGGGTGAGACACCCAGGGGCGCCCGCCACTGACCTTTTGCCACTGCTATAATGTCATCAATGGAGGGCGGGAGCCCACCACTGTTAGAACTTATCCAGTGGCGGGCGCGACTACCTGCCCGCCATTGGTGTCAATAGTTGTGGCGAGATGGACCTGTCACCCGCCACAGCTACCTCTTCAGCCTGCAGCCATACCAGCACCTGATACGCATTACAGGATATAAATAACCACATTACAGCATACGACTAACATAAGCGATCATACACATTACATTTAACATAGCAATAATCTAAACTTCATACAAATAGATGTACGCATTACTGTACAACAACTCATGTTGCATCATTACTACGTACACATGTATACAAGACCTCATGATAACAACAACACTATAATGTACAATGAGCAGGATAAAGATAATCAAATTCTTTACTCGTCCACTTGTCCACACGGTCTTGCATACTTCATAGTTGATTTTCTCTTTGCGGACGTAATTGGCATAATGACCCTCAGCTTCTCTACGGACGTAGTTGGCATAATGACCCTCAGCTTCTCTACGGATGTAGTTGGCATAATGACCCTTTGTAGCAGCTGTTTTTGTAACCGTCCACTTGCTCCTTGCATATCTCTTATGAATCATAGATTCCAAGATTCCTCTCAGTGTACACCACATACCAGTTCCACTTCATCTACGTAAATAAATAAATAAGCCAACAAGTCAATTTCATAGTTATCCAATCACATAGAGCAAAGCCACATCATAATCTGCATAGCATCATAGACGATACAATTCACCACGTTGCACAATTCATTAGTAGTTCGGAAGCACAACTTTAGCTCCATCATAGCAACTTAGAAATTTAGTTCACAAGGATTGATCATATAGATCACATGAAAGCAGTGCACTAGTTGTTCAGCTCCATCGCAGCTTTGACGGCTGCTCGCGCACTCTCCGCGGCTGCTCGCGCACTCTCGGAATATGACTGAGCGCTCTCGGTGGTTGCTCGAGCACTCTCGACATAGGCGAGCACGATCTCGGCAATAGGAATTCCGTCCATGGCTGTAGGAGTCCCAACGAGGCATCTTGGCTTCTTTATCTAAATCACATTAAACAATTTTACATTTAGATATAACATTTAGAAGAAAAACAGCATGACCTTTGATAGAAATTGGACATATTGAGCGCCAGAAATTAAGTGAAACGGAACTTAATCCACGCTTCGCAAAAACATTGGCACTCACTATGAATACACCTGCATCATGAAAAATCTAATGTACCATATGCTCATCCATATTTTAATGCATTCACTTATGAAGATTTAATGGTACATTTTAAGTACACTAATAAAATGGTGTATGAATATTTCTATCCATATGCACTTATATACATTCACTTATAGTCATTGGCACTCACAACAAATTTTAGCAGAGAGAAGGGAGGTGTGCTTACCGGGCCGGAGTCGGACGGCGGGCTGGACGAGGCGTAGGTCGACAACGGAGGCATCGACGGACGGCGAGTTCGACCGAGACAAGGAAGACGTTGGATGCGGAGGAAGGCATGTGCGACGATCACGGGGAAGTAGTTCGAGGCAGCGTTGCATGGCGACGCCGACGAACTTCAAGGCGGGGATGGACGGTGCGGGCGACGTGGAAGAATAGGTCCTCGATGCCATTCGAGGTGGAGAACAGCGACCTCGCCGATGGTGACGGACGACTCCACGACGTTGGCGGCGGCGAGAGAGGAGGGAGAAAGAGTGGGAGTTCAGAATCAGATCCGACTGCCGCGGGGATAAGTAAGGTGTTCTTTAGCAATGATGGGTGCACCGCGCGGCCCGCCACCCTAGTATAAGTGTGGGAGGCGGCAACGTGACCAAATATAGTTGTGGCGAGTGACTGCCAGAACCCGGCACCCGCTGCATGAAAATATTTGAAAATATTTGGCGCGTAGGTGCCCAAATATTGCTGTGGCAGGTCCTGAGCATCGCCTGCCACAGGTGTGGAAGAGAACTGTGGCGGGCAGCGATTTGCACCCGATATAGTAGCTTCTCAGCCAGGCACGAATTGGAAAAAGCATAGTTGTGGCGGGTCATCGTGGCTGCCCGCCACAGCTACTTGTGTAGCACTGGCGGCCAAGTTTTAGCGCTCGCCACTGCTTGCTTTCAAAATTAGCAGTGGCGGGTGATGCGCACCGCCCGCCACTAACGGGGGTTCACCTATAAGCCCTTTCCCAGAGTGCTGGGGTGGCCGTGCCTGGAGTGGCGTCCGTGACCAGGTACGGGGGAGCGGACAGCCTACCGCGGGATGCAGTAGGGGCAGGATGCACCCGGGCGCCATGCCATCTCGCTGGAGATGCGTCCGGTAGCTCCATCGAGTCCGCTGCTGAGGGTGGTACCTGGTGAAAAAGAAACGCTTATCAAAGTACACGTGCCGTGAGGTGTAGACACGGTGAGAGACAGGATCATAACACACGTAACCTTTGGTGTTGGAAGGATAGTCTAGGAAGATACAAGCTAGGGAACGAGGTGCGAGTTTGTGTGGTGTCGTGGACGTGATGCTAGAATAACAGAGACACCTAAATATGCGAAGAACGTTCTAAGAGGGAGATGTGCCAAAGACAAGTTGATGGGGAGCATAATTCCAACGAGGACGACAAGGTCTAATGTTAAGCAGGAGGGTGGCGGTGGCGAGAGCATCGGGCCAAAACTGAGGAAGTACATTGGAATGGAAGAGCAATGTACGAACATAGTCATTAAGAGTGCGTAGGATACGTTCAGCACGGCCATTCTCTTGGGAAGTGTAGGGACATCTAAGGTGAAAGATGGTGCCATGAGAGGCAAGAAGATTGCGAACGACAACATTATCAAAATCTTTTTCGTTGTCGGTTTGAAGAGCGAGTATAGGGCGACCAAATTGTGTGGTGACATAGGAATAAAATTCCATGAGTGTAGCTAGGGCGTCGGATTTGCGGCAAAGGGGAAACGTCCACAGAAAATGAGAGAAATCATCTAAGAGCACAAAGTAACTGAAACTGAAAAGTGGAAATAGTGGTGGATGTACTAAATGGAAGATGAACGTGCTTCCCGACACGGCAAGTGTAACACCCCAAAATTTTTAATTTGGTTGTTGCCAAAAATTCTTTATTTGGTTTTGGAGGAGGTTATTTGAATCTTTCTTTTCTAAAAGAATCTCCTTCTAAATGACTTTTGATGACAATTCTTTTTGAGACCTTTCTCAAATTTGGTTCTGGTCTTGTGGATTTTTCATCTTGTGTGATTTCAACACAATTAATCTTGGTTTTTTTTTGCCTTTGCTTTTATTAAAAAGAATTTCTTTATTATTGGATTTATCCTTTTATATTCAAGAGGAATCCTATGTCACTCCTTTGCCATAACCTTTTCTAAAGATCTTCTTCCAAAAACTATCCTATCTTCTTTGGATCAAGTCAAGCATCCAATTCCAGTAGGTTTCAATCTCTTAGGGATTTTTATTCTATTTAATTCTTCCTCAAATCATTTTCTGTCATTTTTCTGGACTCTTTTGATTTACAAAGGAAGTACCAGATTTCTGTGATCTTTGACCCCAAGAAAATTTCCCCAGCTTCTCCTTAGAACCCTCAACCTAGATCACCAAAAATCTCCTGGTCCATAGTTCAAAAATTTCAAAATCTGGTTGCTGCAAGTTTAGACCAGATTTGCAAATTTGGATGGAATTCATATTTTCTTTCTTCCAAAAATTCTGACAAACATCAGGGAGCCTCTAGATGCATCAAGAGACCCCCTCACCAAGTTTCAGCTCCAGAAAATTTTTCCACGTGCCAAAATCATTTCGTCGAGCAGGTTCAGTGCACTGTTCTGTCGAAGGATTCAGAAAAGTTCAGAGATTCAGTGTTGACAGTGTCGTTTCTCGTCAGGTTCGTCGTCAATCTCGCCAGTGCCTGCCTTGGCTCCTTCCTCCCTGCTCCTCCTTCTTATCCTGATCGCCGCACGGTCGGTTGGCCAGATGTGTGTGTCAGTGGCGAGCCATCGCGTCGGCCCCGGCAGCTTCCGCGGCGACAGCAGCTCCCGTGGCGGACGTCAGATGCCAGCGTCGCAGAACGCCGTCCTCCGCACCGCCCAAGCCACCAGCGGCCTCCGCGTGTCCGTCTCATTCGCCAGAGCGCGCTGCGGTGCAGTCGCCGTGGCCAGAGAGGCGCAGAGCGCACACTCTGCCGCCGTCGAGCCCGTGAGCTCCGTCTCGTCGAAGTCTCGAGCCTAAGCCAAATTTGATCGAGCTTAACCGTCAAATGGAACCAGAAGACCAATCCGGCGATGCCCAGTCGCCTAATCCCCCTGTCCAACCTCTGCCTCGCCGTAATCGCTCGCCGGAGTTATCCCGTTCTCGGGCACCTCCTCGACCCGGCTATAAATAGAGCCCCCAAGCCTCCTCTAGCTCTAGAACCTCTCCTCCTATCCTCCTAGCCTCGCCAAGCTCACCAGAGGGACTCGGGAGAGTCTTCTTCTCCGACTCCGGCCGCCCCGATCCGCTTCGGGCTCCGGCTCGATTCGCCCTGGTTAGTGCGTCCCCGCCGCCCAAATCTTGCCAGTAGCCCTCTTATCCACCAGCCGTTCTAACCCGTGCGTCAATTTGGTGGCGGCAACTCTCTCCGATGAGATCCATCACCGCCTGACGCCGGAGAGGAAGAGGCCGTCGCTGTGGTGCTCCCCGTCGACCCCTTCCGCCTCTCATCGACGCGGTCCTCTCCCCTGAACACGCTGGTACCTCTCTCCCTCTCTGTCTCGCCGTGGTTCGTCGCCGGCGATCGCCGCAGTCTTCTGGCGCCGGCGAGCCCGGTTTAAACCTGACGGGTGGGACCCCCTCGTCAGTCTCTCTTTTTCTTTTTCAAACCGTTTTCTGTTGGCGTATTCTGGCAAAATGCGTTTTCCTTCTGGAGCTGGCGTATTGCTTCCGAAGCGTTTTCTGCTTTTCTCAGAAAACCCCCTGGGCAGTTTTCTGTTTATAGCAGATAGGTCCCTGGGTTTGAAACCTTAATATCTTTTAAACCAAAACTGATTTTTAGTTGATTCTTTTTCTGTCATCTTTATTTTTCTGTCTAGTTTTTTTTAGTATTTATTTGAAAAATATTTGGAACAACTTTTTGTCACGCGCGGTATTTACGTTAGAATTCGTATGCGTATTTCGTAGATACCGAAGAAGGAGACGATGTCGTCAACTTCGCCGAGTTAGACTCCGACTACTCGGAACCAGGCAAGCACGTTTGAACCTTTGATATGACGAGTGTTTTGCATGGTTGCTTGCATAGTGTTTTGCATGGCATGTTTATATAAGCATTAAGAATGTTATATCTCTTAAATGATGGGTTGCAAGTGAGCCACAAAACTTGAGGAGATATGAGACAACCTAGTCATGTTGTGGCATGATAGGTTGTACGCCGGTATTGTTGGAGCATGCCGGTATTAACAAAGAAAACAGTTTAAACTCCAGTGTTGACATAGATCGAGTCTTGTCCCCGTTCACCTTCTTATCGTGCTGCCACATGTTTTCTGCAAAGAATACGGTTTAGTAAGTTGCAAACCTCTTTCCATGGACACACCAAATAGAGGGGCCATGATGAAGGTACCATGGACATGGATTAAAGCCAGTCATCCGGTCAGGGGGCATGGGTGTTTCCGGTTGGACCGAGAGGGGGGCACCCCTTAGAGCGCGCGATATAAATTTGATCCCATGCTATTCGAGGTAGTGGCCTCCCCGTCTTAAGGTTTTTCTTGAACGTTGCCTAGGGTGATTCTTGGCAGCGGGATGAAAAATGGGTGTGTACTGGTTAGATGTGTTTTCTTCTAAAATACCGTAGACGGAACTAGTCCTTTGTGACTACTGAAATCCGTTGACTGTGGGTAAAGAGTACAACCTCTGTAGAGTCAAAACTATTCGAGTAGCCGTGTCCACGGTCAAGGACGTTGGTTGACAGGTCAAGTGTCGGTCTCAGTGTCAGTCTCTGGAGAACTAATATGTTAAACAACAGAAGTAAATTTGGCTGAATGTTATTCCTGTGGATGGACTAACCTGTTTATTATTGTGATATGCCGGGTATTCCTTGGGATGGTTTTACCTCCTGGATTACTCGTATTTTTAATGTTACTGATATAAGCCCTTTATGTGGCGTCGCTTCAGATGCCCGACTGTGGCACTGCTGTATTTACTTTTCAATATAAGCCCTTTATGAGATGTCGCTCAGACGTCCGACTATGGCCTGCTTGTCATTTACTTTTAATATAAGCCCTTTATGAGATGTCGCTCAGACGTCCGACTGTGGCCTGCTTGTCATTTACTTTTAATATAAGCCCTTTATGAGATGTCGCTCAGACGTCCGACTGTGGCCTGCCTGTCATTTACTTTTAATATAAGCCCTTTATGTGATGTCGCTCAGACGTCCGACTGTGGCATGCTTGTCATTTACTTTTGATATAAGCCCTTTATGTGATGTCGCTCAGACGTCCGACTGTGGCCTGCTTGTCATTTACTTTTTATATAAGCCCTTTATGTGATGTCGCTCAGACGTCCGACTGTGGCATTCTTATTATTTAAATTTTGACATAAGCCCTTTATGTGGTGTCGCCCCGACGCCCGACTGAGGCATGTCTTTTATTTCTTACCTTTTGAGGCGTCGCTTCAGACACCCGATCAGTCTTCTTCTATTTTTTTTATTGGGATTTCGGGAGGACTACCGCCCGACTTCCTTTCTTTATTTTTGCTGTGCAAATTTAAATGCCTATGTGTGTATTGCTAATCTGTTCATGTGCATCATGTTTGCATTTGTTATATCTTATGTCCAAACTGTTTGCGAGTACATTCAAAGTACTCACTGGCTTGTCCCTGGCTATTGTCTTGGCCAGATGTTGACGAAGGCGATCTTACGGATGAGGAGTTCGATAGCGAGTCCGATGCCTAGAGGAGTCCCAGTCAGTCTCTTGCGATCCTGGAGTTGTCACTTGTTTTATATACGCTTCCGCCACCCAAATAAAATCATCAAGCCTCACCCCGACGCTTCATGCGCTGTAAGATATTAGAGCTATGCCACCCACTCCACTGTGACATACCCACCACTCTTTTTATTTTTTACGAGTCAGTAGTTATGCCACCACATCCATTGTGACATATCCGCCATTATGTGTAATATTGGCGTGCTTGTAATAAATTGTTGAGCAGCCTCCGCTCAACCCTGTATAATATTAAGTACTACTGGATTTCTGTATCAAGGATTTGTCTACCAGTAAGAAGGATTTTCTGTACTGGCCAGACTATTAGGACGGTTTTTCAATAAATGTTTTGTTGGAAAACCGGCCCTGACAACCTTGGTATCAGAGCCAGGCTGACTGTAGGAAGCCACTAGGTGCGATCGCTAATTGGTTATTAGCGTAAATTTGTTTTAGCTTTATGCATAGTAGCAGCAGCTTGTATGATATGTTTATATAGGCTTGGTAAGAAGTAGTTTTGTTGAGCATCATGTAGGAAAATGGAGAAGTGCACTAGCCTAAATAACATGTCAGGAGTGTGTACGCGCATCCTGAGTGATATGATGTATATTATGCTTGCTGTAAGATACGTACTGAGCGGTTCTTCTCCGTGCGCAATCAAATGCTTTAAAAAAAGCGTGGAGTATTTGAAATTTCTGCCTTTGCAAGAATTATCTATTTTTGCCTCTCAGATTTTTGTTTCTTATGAGTTCTACAACAATATACCCCTAGAGTGGAAAATGCATCGTCCCTGGACTCGTTCTATGCCATGTCCGCCGGAAGAAAATTATGGTACGCAGACAGGTAACAATTTCACACAGGGACAGTCAAGTCAGCAAGACAGTGAAGCAGCATTTTCTCAAGTATGCCGCCTTTATGAGCAAAGCTAGCAGCAGCATCAAGAAATGATGAATCATATTATCAATATGTGAAATCACCGCGAACCCTACCAGCAGCATTCCAAATTATCTGAGCTACAAAAGACACGTCCTCCAACTTTCTCACACTCTGATAAACCTCTTGAGGCCGATGATTGGCTTCGAGACATTGAGCGGAAATTAATTATTGCTCAATGTTCGGACCGTGAGAAGGTACTCTATGCACCTCACTACCTTACTGGAGCAGCTGCATCATGGAGGGAAAATTTCCTACACATGCACCCCAATGAAAACAATATCACCTGGGAGGAATTTAAGGAAAAATTTCGTGGAGCGCACATTCCCAAAAGTGTTATGAAGATCAAGAAAAGGGAGTTTGATGACCTCAAACAGAGAACCATGACAGTGACTGAGTATAACAGTCAGTTTACTCAATTATCTCGCTATGCCAATGAAGAACATATGACTGAAAATAAGAAGATGGAAAAATTTCTGGACGGTCTGGCACCAGCACTAAAATGCCAACTGGTCGTTCACACCTTCCCAGATTTCAAGACACTTGTGGACAAGGCCATTACACTGGAAAATGAGCGTCGCAGCTTGGAGGATTTTCGCAAGCGAAAAAGGGACAAGACTGCTCAGTCTCGCAACATCAAAAACAAGAATGATTTCCAGAAGAATGGGGCGAACAAGTCCTCAACCAATGTTCCGCACCCAAATAGAAATTTCCATGCAAGGGACAAGGAATTTATGTATCGCCTAGGCGTTACCTGTTTCGCCTGTGGAGAGGAAGGACATTATGCCAGGCAGTGTCCAAAGCCAAGAAACTCGGCTCCCAGGCCGAACAACAATGGAAATAATTCAGCTCCTAAGCGCAAAAGTTTCAACCCCAATAACAACCACAGGAAGGGTCACGTGAACCATGTGACCAAGGAGGGAACACAGAATGCCCCAGATATCGTACTCGGTACGTTTCCTGTCAACACAATACCTGCCACGGTTTTGTTTGATTCTGGAGCTTCTCATTCGTTCATTTCCAAGAAATTTGCTTTGCAACATGATTTTCTGATTCTCCCCTTGGAAAATTCTATGACTATCAAGTCCCCCGGGATTAAGCAAATTACTCAAAGTTACTGCCAAGGTGTGCTGATTGAAATTAAAGGATTGAAATTTTGGGCAAACCTCATTGTACTAGAAAACAAGGGACTGGATGTCATTCTTGGAATGGATTGGTTAGCAACAAATAAGGGTTTTATTGACTGCTTCAATCGGACAGTGACTCTCACTCATCATCACGGAAAGACCATAAGAATTGCAGCTCAAGAAAGACCAATATCACTACAACCAAGATTAAACAAGGTGGATATATCTGAACTAAGTAAAGTTCCGGTGGTCTGTGAATTTCCAGATGTATTTCCAGAAGAGCTACCAGGTATGCCACCAGACCGTGAAATAGAGTTCATCATCGAACTAGCACCGGGCACCGAACCTATCTACAAGAAATCATACAGAATGGCACCATCCGAGTTGGTAGAATTAAAGAAGCAAATAAAAGAATTATTGGACAAGGGTTATATCAGGCCCAGCTCCTCACCTTGGGGTTCACCAGTATTATTTGCCAAGAAGAGAGATGGCACTCTGAGATTATGTGTGGACTATCGAGCCCTGAACATGGTCACCATCAAAAACAAATACCCGCTGCCGCGAATAAATGATTTATTTGACCAGCTCGCTCAAGCCAAGGTTTTCTCAAAAATTGATTTGAGGTCGGGATATCATCAATTAAAAATACGGACAGAAGATATTCCAAAGACAGCATTCACCTCCCGATACGGTTTATATGAATTTACGGTAATGCCGTTCGGACTGACAAATGCTCCTGCATATTTCGTACATCTCATGAATAAGGTGTTTTTGAAATATATGGACAAATTTGTCGTGGTGTTCATTGATGATATTTTGGTATATTCCAAGACACCAGAAAACATGCTGAACATCTCAGAATCGTACTGGGAGAAATTAAGGAGACATAAATTGTATGCAAAATTCAGCAAATGTGAATTCTGGTTAAAACAAGTTGGTTTTCTAGGCCACGTATTAACCCAAGAAGGTGTTGCCATGGACCCAGAAAAAATCAAAGCTGTACTTGAGTGGAAAAAACCAGCCAACGTAACTGATGTTCGAAGCTTTCTAGGGATGGCTGGATATTACCGAAGGTTTATTGAGGGATTTTCCACCATAGCAAAACCTATGACCCAACTACTCAAGAAGGACAAGAAATTTGAACGGGCTGATGCCTGCGAGAAAAGTTTTCAAGAGTTAAAGAAGAAGTTAACAACAACACCAGTATTGGTCATACCAGACATACACAAAAATTTTGAAGCATATTGCGACGCGTCCAGGAAAGGTCTTGGATGTGTACTAATGCAAGAGGGTAAAGTAGTCGCTTATTGCTTCAAGACAGCACAGAGCCGACAAAAGAGTTACTATGATCAAAAACATCGTGAAGTCAGTTTTGAACCCGGTGATTACGTGTATCTATGAATATCCCCGATAAGGGGCCTGCAAAGATTCAAAGTTAAAGGAAAGCTGGCACCACGATTTATTGGACCCTTCTGTATACTTGCACGAAGAGGCACAGTAGCCTACCAGCTAGACCTACCCGAAGAACTGTCAGACGTCCATGACTTATTTCACATCTCCCAGTTGAAAAAAATGTGCGAGCAACCCAGAGAAGCGTGTATCTCATGAGAATATTGACGTTCAACCAGACCTCACATACCGGGAACGTCCAATAAAAATATTGGAAGAGTCTAAAAGAAGGACCCGTCAGAATTCAATCAAGTTTTTCAAGGTTCAATGGAGCAATCACACTGAGGGTGAAGCAACATGGGAAAGAGAGGATTTTCTTCGGGCAGAGCACCCACACCAGTTTAAGGATCAGCTGAAATCTCGGGGACGAGATTTTTCCTAAGGGGGTAGGTGTTGTAACACCCCAAAAATTTTAATTTGGTTGTTGCCAAAAATTCTTTATTTGGTTTTGGAGGAGGTTATTTGAATCTTTCTTTTCTAAAAGAATCTCCTTCTAAATGACTTTTGATGACAATTCTTTTTGAGACCTTTCTCAAATTTGGTTCTGGTCTTGAGGATTTTTTATCTTGTGTGATTTCAACACAATTAATCTTGGTTTTTTTCTGCCTTTGCTTTTATTAAAAAGAATTTCTTTATTATTGGATTTATCCTTTTATATTCAAGAGGAATCCTATGTCACTCCTTTGCCATAACCTTTTCTAAAGATCTTCTTCCAAAAACTATCCTATCTTCTTTGGATCAAGTCAAGCATCCAATTCCAGTAGGTTTCAACCTCTTAGGGATTTTTATTCTATTTAATTCTTCCTCAAATCATTTTCTGTCATTTTTCTGGACTCTTTTGATTTACAAAGGAAGTACCAGATTTCTGTGATCTTTGACCCCAAGAAAATTTCCCCAGCTTCTCCTTAGAACCCTCAACCTAGATCACCAAAAATCTCCTGGTCCACAGTTCAAAAATTTCAAAATCTGGTTGCTGCAAGTTTGGACCAGATTTGCAAATTTGGATGGAATTCATATTTTCTTTCTTCCAAAAATTCTGACAAACATCAGGGAGCCTCTAGATGCATCAAGAGACCCCCTCACCAAGTTTCAGCTCCAGAAAAATTTTCCACGTGCCAAAATCATTTCGTCGAGCAGGTTCAGTGCACTGTTCTGTCGAAGGATTCAGAAAAGTTCAGAGATTCAGTGTTGACAGTGTCGTTTCTCGTCAGGTTCGTTGTCAATCTCGCCAGTGCCTGCCTTGGCTCCTTCCTCCCTGCTCCTCCTTCTTATCCTGATCGCCGCACGGTCGGTTGGCCGGATGTGTGCGTCAGTGGCGAGCCATCGCGTCGACCCCGGCAGCTTCCGCGGCGACAGCAGCTCCCGTGGCGGACGTCAGATGCCAGCGTCACAGAACGCCGTCCTCCGCACCGCCCAAGCCACCAGCGGCCTCCGCGTGTCCGTCTCATTCGCCAGAGCGCGCTGCGGTGCAGTCGCCGTGGCCAGAGAGGCGCAGAGCGCGCTCTCTGCCGCCATCGAGCCCGTGAGCTCCGTCCTGTCGAAGTCTCGAGCCTAAGCCAAATTTGATCGAGCTTAACCGTCAAATGGAACCAGAAGACCAATCCGGCGATGCCCAGTCGCCTAATCCCCCTGTCCAACCTCTGCCTCGCCGTAATCGCTCGCCGGAGTTATCCCGTTCTCGGCACCTCCTCGACCCGGCTATAAATAGAGCCCCCAAGCCTCCTCTAGCTCCAGAACCTCTCCTCCTATCCTCCTAGCCTCGCCAAGCTCACCAGAGGGACTCGGGAGAGTCTTCTTCTCCGACTTCGGCCGCCCCGATCCGCTTCGAGCTCCGGCTCGATTCGCCCTGGTTAGTGCGTCCCCGCCGCCCAAATCTTGCCAGTAGCCCTCTTATCCACCAGCCGTTCTAACCCGTGCGTCAATTTGGTGGCGGCAACTCTCTCCGGTGAGATCCATCACCGCCCGACGCCGCCGTCCGCCGGAGAGGAAGAGCCCGTCGCTGTGGTGCTGCCCGTCGACCCCTTCCGCCTCTCATCGACGCGGTCCTCTCCCCTGAACACGCTGGTACCTCTCTCCCTCTCTGTCTCGCCGTGGTTCGTCGCCAGCGATCGCCGCAATCTTCTGGCGCCGGCGAGCCCGGTTTAAACCTGACGGGTGGGACCCCCTCGTCAGTCTCTATTTTTCTTTTTCGAACCGTTTTATGTTGGCGTATTCTGGCAAAATGCGTTTTCCTTCTGGAGCTGGCGTATTGCTTCCGAAGCGTTTTCTGCTTTTCTCAGAAAACCCCCTGGGCAGTTTTCTGTTTATAGCAGATAGGTCCCTGGGTTTGAAACATTAATATCTTTTAAACCAAAACTGATTTTTAGTCGATTCTTTTTCTGTCATCTTTATTTTTCTGTCTAGTTTTTTTTAGTATTTATTTGAAAAATATTTGGAACAACTTTTTGTCACGCGCGGTATTTACGTTAGAATTCGTATGTGTATTTCGTAGATACCGAAGAAGGAGACGGTGTCGTCAACTTTGCCGAGTTAGACTCCGACTACTCGGAACCAGGCAAGCACGTTTGAACCTTTGATATGACGAGTGTTTTGCATGGTTGCTTGCATAGTGTTTTGCATGGCATGTCTATATAAGCATTAAGAACGTTATATCTCTTAAATGATGGGTTGCAAGTGAGCCACAAAACTTGAGGAGATATGAGACAACCTAGTCATGTTGTGGCATGATAGGTTGTACGCCGGTATTGTTGGAGCATGCCGGTATTAACAAAGAAAACTGTTTAAACTGCAGTGTTGACATAGATCGAGTCTTGTCCCCGTTCACCTTCTTATCGTGCTGCCACATGTTTTCTGCAAAGAATACGGTTTAGTAAGTTGCAAACCTCTTTCCATGGACACACCAAATAGAGGGGCCGTGATGAAGGTACCATGGCCATGGATTAAAGCCAGTCATCCGGTCAGGGGGCATGGGTGTTTTCGGTTGGACCGAGAGGGGGGCACCCCTTAGAGCGCGCGATATAAATTTGATCCCATGCTATTCGAGGTAGTGGCCTCCCCGTCTTAAGGTTTTTCTTGAACGTTGCCTAGGGTGATTCCTGGCAGCGGGATGAAAAATGGGTGTGTACTGGTTAGATGTGTTTTCTTCTAAAATACCGTAGACGAAACTAGTCCTTTGTGACTACTGAAATCCGTTGACTGTGGGTAAAGAGTACAACCTCTGCAGAGTCAAAACTATCCGAGTAGCCATGTCCACGGTCAAGGACGTTGGTTGACAGGTCAAGTGTCGGTCTCAGTGTCAGTCTCTGGAGAACTAATATGTTAAACAACAGAAGTAAATTTGGCTGAATGTTATTCCTGTGGATGGACTAACCTGTTTATTATTGTGATATGCCGGGTATTCCTTGGGATGGTGTTACCTCCTGGATTACTCGTATTTTTAATGTTACTGATATAAGCCCATTATGTGGCGTCGCTTCAGACGCCCAACTGTGGCACTGCTGTATTTACTTTTCAATATAAGCCCTTTATGAGATGTCGCTCAGACGTCCGACTGTGGCCTGCTTGTCATTTACTTTTAATATAAGCCCTTTATGAGATGTCGCTCTGACGTCCGACTGTGGCCTGCTTGTCATTTACTTTTAATATAAGCCCTTTATGAGATGTCGCTCAAACGTCCGACTGTGGCCTGCCTGTCATTTACTTTTAATATAAGCCCTTTATGTGATGTCGCTCAGACGTCCGACTGTGGCATGCTTGTCATTTACTTTTGATATAAGCCCTTTATGTGATGTCGCTCAGACATCCGACTGTGGCCTGCTTGTCATTTACTTTTTATATAAGCCCTTTATGTGATGTCGCTCAGACATCCGACTGTGGCATTCTTATTATTTAAATTTTGACATAAGCCCTTTATGTGGTGTCGCCCCGACACCCGACTGAGGCATGTCTTTTATTTCTTACCTTTTGAGGCGTCGCTTCAGACACCCGATCGGTCTTCTTCTATTTTTTTTATTGGGATTTCGGGAGGACTACCGCCCGACTTCCTTTCTTTATTTTTGCTGTGCAAATTTAAATGCCTATGTGTGTATTGCTAATCTGTTCATGTGCATCATGTTTGCATTTGTTATATCTTATGTCCAAACTATTTGCGAGTACATTCAAAGTACTCACTGGCTTGTCCCTGGCTATTGTCTTGGCCAGATGTTGACGAAGGCGGTCTTATGGATGAGGAGTTCGATAGCGAGTCCGACGCCTAGAGGAGTCCCAGTCAGTCTCTTGCGATCCTGGAGTTGTCACTTGTTTTATATACGCTTCCGCCACCCAAATAAAATCATCAAGCCTCACCCCGACGCTTCATGCGCTGTAAGATATTAGAGCTATGCCACCCACTCCACTGTGACATACCCACCACTCTTTTTATTTTTTACGAGTCAGTAGTTATGCCACCACATCCATTGT
This sequence comes from Elymus sibiricus, assembly GCA_039707655.1. Lineage (NCBI taxonomy): Eukaryota > Viridiplantae > Streptophyta > Magnoliopsida > Poales > Poaceae > Elymus > Elymus sibiricus. The sequence continues at coordinate 444,873,262 of CM077671.1, forward strand.
GACATATCCGCCATTATGTGTAATATTGGCGTGCTTGTAATAAATTGTTGAGCAGCCTCCGCTCAACCCTGTATAATATTAAGTACTACTGGATTTCTGTATCAAGGATTTGTCTACCAGTAAGAAGGATTTTCTGTACTGGCCAGACTATTAGGGCAGTTTTTCAATAAATGTTTTGTTGGAAAACCGGCCCTGACAGCAAGCATGACAAGTATGATCGTCGATCTTATTACATGAAATTTAAAAACTCCTAAGAATTTGACGAAGGATGGCGGAGTTGGGATAACCCAATCGAGCGTGCCAAAGGTCAACATCAGCGGAGAGGGCAACTGGAGCAACGGTGGTGGTGGTCGAGGAGTGCACCTGGTAGAGCTCGTCGGGGCTTCCGCATCAGTGAAGAACCATCCAGGTACGGGTGTCCTTCACAGAAAAACTAATATCATCAAATTCAAAAGCAATAGGATTCTCATGAGCAAGACAACGAACAGACACAAGATTTTTTACAAGATCGGGTGAAACAAGAACATTAGACATGGTTATTGGCATGGATGTAGAAGGAAAATGGGTATGACCAATGATTGTAATGGATAAGGAGGAATCGTCACCGACGGTGATGCGAGTGGAGGTGTTAACTGGAGAGGAGGACGTGAGGTTACCGGGATGAGCTGTCATGTGAGTCGTAGCCCATGTGTCGATGTACTAATCATCGGCGGCAAGGCATGGCCTTCATAGGGCTGAGCCGGTGAGGGCGGGTAGCCGCTGGCGAACGGTGACGCGGGTAGCCGCCACCGGGCGGCTGGAGGGGCATCGCGAAGTGCGCCTATTGGCCCGCGGGATGCGGACCCAAGATGCCCAGGGTAGGAGGCCGTGGGACCGGCATGTGGTACGCATGCACCACGCCCGTGCATGGGTTGGTGCCGAAGGTGCAGGCCGGGGAGGGCTGAGGATGATGAGCACCCCTGGTACCCGGACTACAGCTACTGCTGCCAAGGGCGGCCGCCCCCGCCGTGCTTGTTATGTCGGCCCCCATCGTTCTACTATTGTGGCACAGCAGGAGCGGGTGACAGCGGGTAATAACCCGGCGGGGCCAGAAGCCGCGGTTGAGGCGGGACCGACGGAGTCGGCGCAGGCACGCCGCGGGATGTGCCTGTGGCGAGGGCGGTGTGTTACACCCGCGTATTCACCTTCTTCATCCTATGTTCCTCCAAACGCAAGCAAGTGCTACTTTTAAACTGCGTTGGGATTTTCCCCGAAGAGGAGGGGATATGCAGCACAATAGAGATAAGTATTTCCCTCAGTGAGAACCAAGGTTATCGAACCAATAGGAGAATCACGCAAACCCCCTTCGACAGCACCTACACACACAGAACCAAACACTTGCACCCAACGCAGGCAAGAGGGTTGTCAAGCCCCTTGAACTTGTTACTTGCAAGTATTAAATACTGGTAGATAGATAATAGAAATAAATAAAAGTAAATAACAAAAAATAAATGGCAGCCAAGTATTTTTGGAGTTTTAGTAATTATGTTTAAGTAGACCACTGGGCCATATTTTTCGCCAGAGGCTTCTCTCTCGAACATAACATATGGTGGGTAAACAAATTACTGTTGGGAAATTGATAGAATAGCGCATAGTTATGACATGTTATTCACGACAATGATCATGTATATAGGTATCACATCCATAAACAAGTAGACCGACTCCTTCATGCATCTACTACTATTACTCCACTCATCGACCCCTATCGAGCATGCATTTAGAGTATTAAGTATGAAACAGAGTAATGCTTGGAGCAAGATGACATGATTTAGACAAAGTAAGATGAGCAATATATTCAGACCCCGTCGTTTTATCCTTAATGGCAACAATACAATACGTGCCATGTCCCTTTCTATCACTGGGATTGAGCAACGCAAGATTGAACCCATCACAACGCACCACTCCCACTGAAGATAAATCAATCTAGTTGGCCAAACCAAACCGACAGATCGGAGAGAAATACAAAGCTATAACAATCATGCATAACAGAATTCAGAGAAGACTCAATCATTCATGAATAATCTGATCATAAACCAACAATTCATCGGATCCCAACAAATATACCGCAAAAGAGGATTACATCGGATAGATAACCGCGGGAATCGCGGTGAACTTTGTATTGAAGATCAAAGAGAGAGAAGAAGCCATCTAGGTACTATCTATGGACCTGTAGGTCTATGGTGAACTGCTCACACAACATCATGGAGGCAGTAAGGTTGATGTAGATGGCCTCTGTGGTCGATTCCCCCTCCAGCAGGGCACCGAAAAAGGTCTCCAGATTGCCTCCCATCGGAACAGAAACTTGCGGCGGCGGAAAATTGTTTCGGGTGGCTCTGTGTTGGTTTTCTGATTTTAGAGAATTTACGGATGTGGAATTAGGCTAGACGGAGCCACGAGGGTCCCATAAGGCATCAAGGCGTGCCTACCCCCCTGGGCGCGCCCTGTTGACTCGTCGTCTCCTCGTGTGTCTTTTGGTCTCCTTCTGAAGCTTCCAGGTCCTTTTTTTCGTAGTGTTTTGGGCTTCGTTTGGTACTGATTTCCCGGAAAACCAAAAACAAGCAAAAAACAACAACTGTCACTTGGCACCGAATTAATAGTTTAGGTCCCAAAAATGATATAAAATAGCATATAATTGCATATAAAGCATCCAAGATTGATAATATAATAGCATAGAACAATAAAAAATTATCGATACATTGGAGACGTATCAGTAAGTGATGATAGTATGGAAGGTGGGGCTCGGCAGAAGGGTGAGATTGGATGCCGCGTTGCCGAAGTCCTCTTTGAGGCCGGCGGTGAGGGTGCTAAGCATGAGGTTGTCGAACACCTTACCACCAATGTCGCAGAGCCCATCAGCAAGCATCTTGAGGTGCATGCAATAGTCATCAATGGAGGAGGCATCTTGGTGGCAGCCAAAAAATTCTTGCTGCAAAAAAACGAGACATTGGAGCTTGTTATCGGTGAAGAGAGCGTTGATCTTATTCGAGACGGTGCATGCATCATCGGAGACGGCCGTGTGGAAGATATCCCTCGAGATGGCCAGTTAGAACCATTGGATGAGCATGACCTCTATGGCAGACCACTCCGGGTCGACCTTCATGAGCTTGCCATCGTTGGGGCCGCCGATGTGCTCAATGACATAGTACTCGCGGAAGACGAGGTTGAAGTAGGTCTTCCACGTGAAGTAGGAGGTGCTAGATTGATCTAGCTTGATGGGGATGCAGTCATGAATGTTGAGGTCGTGGATGTCGGCCGTGGTGTGAGGCTCTGGTCGTGCGACGGGGTTGGAGCTACCGGAGAGGGAGGATGCGGGAGAGTCCATGGCGGCGGTAGAGATTAGGGTTTGGGTGGTGGGTGGCGGCTAGAGTTTTAGGGTGGAAGAGGGAGAGGGCAGTGGCGGCAAGGTGTGGGTGGCTGCAGAGGATAGGGTTGGCGGCGACAGCAATCTACAGCGGCGACACCAAAGGGGTGGCAACAGTGGTAGGGTGCGGCGGCAGTGGGTTAGGGCGGAAGCGAGGAGAGGATCGACGTGCTAAACTACTATGTTGGATGGAAGGAAAAGATTGCATGCATCCATAATTCATTTATGATGTGCATGATGCACATATATAGGTATAGGGTGGACTGGCCTCTACTTGTCTCCCAAGATATACAAATATGCATAGGGGAGAGAGGAGGTACGACGGTATAAATACAATATCCTAGTCCTATACATGTACAGGGGATAACGTATGTTCAACACGAATCCAACACTACAATTTTTGGTGACGTGCATTCATATTTTCCTATTCAAATATGTGATCAAACTTTAACCCAAACACGAGGGGACTAAAAACTCAAACACACGTAGTAAAGGTATCTACAACAACGACCGTCAAACCGGTAGTATCCGTTCGGACCCCAGAAGCCATCCAACATAGCCCCCATCTATTCATGGAACAGTTTGTATCATGTTTTCCCCACAAAATGGAACCAAATGGGGGGAGGGGTTGCAGGAGTCTAGACACGAGACATGTCAGACGCTGACACCCCTACCCCACCCAAAAGGAAGGCGGATCCCATGTTTTTTAGCTGCCTGCGCTGCTTTAGCGCCAAAATCCCCATTCTCTACTTCCACCCCCCCCCCCCCCGCTCTCAACCATCAATTACCGCCCTTTCCTCCCAGTCTCTTCTTCCCTCCCATCATTGACACATGGAATGAGAGGAGAACTTGTTGGAGACGGAGGTGGTGGAGGATCCGAGCACCACACACGGCCAGAAGATCAATTCAGCGACACGACAAACTCGCCGCGTCAAAGCAAAGGCCGCAAAGGAGTAAATACTCAAGAAGCAGAAAGAGCACGGAGGGCGTGCTGGTGGCGGACGTGACGGTGGTCATGATGGTCACGAACTTGGTGGTGGTGGCGGACTAGGCCGTTGTGAATCGATGGTGTCACCCACCGTACAGACGCCGCCGTGGCCGGAGCATTACAAGACTCCATACTTTTATGTTGCCAAGCAGCTCGGTAGGCAACCGTTACCGGGAAAATGCCTTACATCATAGACATAAACGCGGCGGCGCTGCTCTTCTCAGAGTGTTCTTTGCCGCAACTTGTATGAACGCGGACGGTGGACGGGGAGCGGATGGGTGCTCACACGCTGTTTGGTGCTATTGCAAAGACGTGGATGTTGCCTAGAGGGGGTGAATATGTGCTTTAAAATAATGACGGTTTAGGCTTGGACAAATGCGGAATAAAACTAGCATTTAATTTGTCAAGCACAAAACCTAAAACAACTAGGTTCACCTATGTGCACCAACAACTTATGCTAAGCAAGATAAACAACTAAGTGATAGCAAGATATATAACATGAAACGCTCTGCCTATCAAAAAGTAAAATGCATAAGTAAAGCGCTCGGGTAAGAGATAACCGAGGTACGCGGAGACGATGATGTATCCCGAAGTTCACAACCTTGAGGATGCCAATCTCCGTTTGGAGTGGTGTGGAGGCACAACTCTCCCAAAGAAGCCACTAGGGCCACCATAATCTCCTCACGCCCTCGCACAATGCAAGATATCGTGATTGCACTAAGGGACCCTTGAGGGCGGTCACCAAACACGTACAAATGGCGACCCTTGGGGGCAGTCATCGAACTCTTACAATTGCTCGGGGCAATCTCCACAACTTAATTGAAGACCCCGACGCTTTCTCGGAGCTTTACACCCCAATGACTAAGCTCTGTGGCACCACCAACTGTCTAGGACGCCCAAGCACCCAAGAGGCACAAGCTCTAGGGTGCCCAAACACCCAAGAGTAACAAGCTTGTCAACTTTTCACTTCCACGTATCACCATGGAGAACTCAAACCGATGTAACTAATACAATGGCAAGAACACACGAATTGGTCAAGTCCCCCACTCCCAAATCCCACCACAACAAGAAAAGCTATGGTGGAATATGAGAGGAAGAACAAAGAGAATACAAAAAACTCCAAGATCTAGATCCAAGGGGCTCCCCTCACTTAGAGGAGATATGGATTGGTGGAAATGTATATCTAGATCTCTTCTCTATTTTCCCTCAAATAGAAGCAAGAATAATGGGGGAAATAAGAGATAAAGCAAGCTCGAAGAGGTCAACAATGGTGGGGGGAAACTAGCTCAAGAACAATGGGGGCAATGGGGAAGAAGACCCCCTTTTATAGGTCCCCACGAATCAGCCCGTTATGTGCAAAAACCTGTAGGACCGGTACAACCGGTGTAAGTACCGGTACAACCAGTCAGTGTAGAAAAATCCTAGCTGCAGAGCACATGGCAGTGCAACCGCTTGGAGTATCGGTAGTACTGGTATGCCTAAGCGACCGTGGAACTACCGGTCCACCACCGCCCAAGTACCGGCCCAACAACAGAACGAGGATACCCCCATTCCGGTGGTAGAGCGGAGCAAGGGTCGGTATAACCGCCGGACCAAGTCTGGACCGGTACAACAGACCCAAACACCGGTAGTACCGGTCAAGACGGTACAACCGGTGTAAGAACCGGTACAACCGGTCTATGTAAATAGGTAAGATCAAAACAGCCATAACTTATGCAAACGAACTCTAAATTCAGCAAACTCAAGCTTGTTGGATAGATGATGATAAATACTGCAAACGAACTCTAAATTAGGAACTAACAATGGAGAATAAATGCCAATATTATGAGGAATAGTACCTCCCCAGATAGGAGCCGACATAATCTCCAACATCAAAAAAGCAAGGAAGATGCATACGAAATCCGTTTTTGATGAACTTGAGAAGACGAACCCAAATTCTAAAATCTCACACAGATAAAAAACAAACAATAACCAAGAAAGACGATGATCCCAAGAATGCAATGGTTTGAGCTCTCTATGAACGATATGATTAAGCTACTCACTCGAGAGCCCCCCTTGATAGTACGACAATTGACCCTATAACCTGGTCTCCCAATTAACAGCATGAGACTGGTAAAATAGAAAACCTATCAAGGACAAACCTTTTCCTTGCGCATAGTCCACTTGAGCTAGATGATGACGATCTTGTCCTCCTGAAGATGGACCACCTATCTTGATTGCATCGGCCCGATGAAGACTAATAGATTTCTCCCAAATACTCCACTATGGGCGAGCCTCTCTTCGACACATTTTCACATATCCATTATCACCATAATGAACGGCAAGCTTCAAGCATGATCTCTTCGTGATGCTCCACTTGAACTTGCACACCTCAACCTTGATGATGATCACCACTTGATGTCATCCTCCATGGGTTGTATGTGATCTTCTTTTTGATGCAAGCCCATGAAAAGATACCTAACCCCACATGGAAACCTCACAAAGATCATGCGTTAGTACACAAAGTGTATGGACAATACTTACCATACCATGGGATCACTTGATCCCACTTGGCACATCTTCTACGCTTTGTGTGTTGATCAACTTGAATCACTCTTTGTATTTAGTCTTGAGCAACCTTGTATTGACCCACAAGTATAGGGGATCAATCGTAGTCCTTTCGATAAGTAAGAGTGTCAAACCCAACGAGGAGCAGAAGGAAATGACAAGCGGTTTTCAGCAAGGTATTCTCTGCAAGTGATGTAAATAACAATGATAGATAGTTTTGTAGCAAGATAATTCGTAACAAGAACAAGTAACAATAGTAGCAAAGGTGCAGCAAGGTGGCCCAATCCTTTTTATAGCAAAGGACAAGCCGTAAAGTTCTCTTATATAAAGCAAGGTGCTCTTGAGGACATGTGGGAATTGCCATCTAGTCATGTTCATCATGTTGAGTTGATTCACGTTCGTTACTTTGATAATTTCATATGTGGGTGGACCGGTGCTTGGGTGCTGTTCTTACTTGAACAAGCAACCCAATTATGATTACCCCCTCTCGCAAGAATCCGCAACTACGAAATAAGAATTAAGATAAATCTAACCATAGCATGAAACATGTGGATCCAAATCAGCCCATTACGTAATAACTCATAAACTAGGGTTTAAGCTTCTTCACTCTAGCAACCCATCATCTACTTATTAATCCACAATGTCTTCCCTTAGGACCAAATATGGTGAAGTGTCATGTAGTCGATGTTCACATGACACCACTAAAGGAAGGAACAACATACATATCGTCAAAATATCAAATGAATACCACATGATTACTTATAACTAGACTTCTCCCATGTCCTCGAGAACAAAAGTAACTACTCACAAATCATCACTATGTTCAAGATCAGAGGTATAATTAATATGATTAAGGATCTTAACATATTATCTTCCACCAAGTAAACCAACTAGCATCAACTACAAGATGTAATCAACACTACTGGCAACACACAGGTACCAATCTAAGGTTTTGAGACAAATATTGAATACAAGAGATGAACTCGGTTTTAAGATAAGATGGTGCTGGTGAAGATGTTGGTGAAGATTGGTTCTCCCACGAAGGAGGAAGCATTGGTGATGACGATGGCTTCGATTTCCCCCTCCCGGAGGGAAGTTTCCCCGCAGATTCGCTCTGCCGGAGAGCAAAAGTGCTCCTGCCCAGGTTTCCGCCTCGAGACGGCGTCGCTTCGTCCCGAAAGTATCCTCTTGATTTTTTCTATGTCAAAACCCTTCATATAGCGGAAGATGGGCACCAGAGGTCGCCTGTGGGACCCACAAGGCATCAGGGCGCTCCCTAGGGGGGTGGGCGCGCCCTGTTGCCTTGTGGGAAATAGGTGGGCCCCCTCCGGTGGTTCTTTGCTCCAATATTCATTATATTCCACAAAAATTCTCCGTGGTTTCAGGTAATTTGGAGTCCAGAAAATTTCCAGCCTTTTCCATAGCCTTTCAGGTTCAGAATTCTAGTTTCCGGAGATTTCGCTCTTTGTATAATCCTTGTAAAATAATAGAAAGGATATAAGGATTGCATCAAAAGGTGAAATAATGATTTAAAATATTATAAATATCAATAGGAAATCATGATGCAAAATGGACGTATCAACTCCCCCAAGCTTAGACCTCGCTTGTCCTCAAGTGAAAGCCGAACTCGATAATAATGACCACATGATTAGAGAGAGAGAGAGAGAGATTTATCGATAAAAACAAAATACGGACATGATGGCATCATGATCATTATTATAGCATCAATATAATATCATAAAACTTCTCACGAATAAGTGATAAGCTATTCACACTCTAATGTATAAACCACAAACCTTATTGAAATCTAACAAGCTATGTTCTTAGTCACTGAGGAAATTGCAATTCATCATATTTCAGAAAGTGTCCATGTCAGAGCTTTGTGTGGCAAGTTAACATGCTCAGCATCATTTAGCTTCTATGATTGCTGACACTCATTTCATATTTGTGGAACAAAAGCATCAATCAGACACATAGAAAGGTAGGAGTTTATAATTTTTAACCACCCGACTGCTTATCTCGAGGATAATGTCAACAATAATGACTCATGATCATCTATATCCGGCTGGATATATATGCCTGGATATTTCCCCACCACATGATGCTTGCCAAGTAGAGAGTAAATAAGGATGGAATAGGGATGAACATTAATGACTCTTACATAAAAGTAAATGCATGAAAGTAAAAGATAGGCCCTTCGTAGAGGGAAGCAGAGGTTGTCATACGCTTTTTATTTGGATGTGCAAGCTCTTAATGTAAAGGAACGTCACTTTATATTGCCCCTTATGATAGCAACCTTTATTATGCAGTCTGTCGCTTTTATTTCTTTGCCATCACAAGATCGTACAAAGAATATTTTCACTTACAATAAAATATCATACATATTTAGGAGTAATTTTTATTGCTTTGCACCAATGAGAACTTACTTGAAGGATCTTGTTCAATCCATAGGCAGGTATGGTGGACTCTCATGGCATGAAACTGCGTTTAACGGTTTATGGATGCACAAGTAGTATCTCTACTTGGTGCGAAGTTTTGGCTAGCAAAGGTTATGAGCAAGCACCACATGTTGGAGGATTCATAACAATATAACTTGTATGTGAATATAAGCAAACATAAATTATTATGTTGTCTTCCCTGTCAAACGTCAACTAGTTGATCATGCATAGAATATTTAATGGGGGCTCACAATCATAAAAGATGTCCAAGATAGTATATTTATATGTGAGACCTCTCTTTCGTTATTACTTTTTCATGCAATTGCACCAATGACCAATACTATGTTTGTCAACTCCCAACAAGTTTTATCAATCATACTCTTTTTATGTGAAGTCGCCAGCCCCATGGGATTAGCATATGATCTTTTTATTTGTTCTTTTCATTGCTAAGATTGATGCAAGAAGGTAAAGCAAACAAACTCAAACTAATATTTATTATATAACTCTCGAACTCGATTACATCGATAGATAGATCACTAAGAAAACACTCAAAACTAAATCATACTAAAACTTTATTCTTCTAAATCAAAGGATAACTAAGGATCGAACTGAAATAGGTAATGATGGTAAAAGTGATGGTGATACGATACCGGGCTACCTCCCCCAAGCTTGGGAAAAATAAGGGTGGTGCCCATACCCATGTACTCAAGGGTCCTTCTTGGGTGATGGTGGCGATGAATTAATAGGCTTGTTTTCCATGATAGCCAGTGATACGTCTTTGTCGTATCTACTTTTCCTCATGCTTTTGCTCTTGTTTTGAACTCTAATTTGCATGATTTGAATGAAACTAACCCGGAATAACGCTGTTTTCAGCAGAACTACCATGGTGTTGTTTTTGTGCAGAAATAAAAGTTCTCGGAACTGGACAAAACTTTTTGGAGATTTATTTTACAATAAATAAAAATTACTGGACCCAAGAACCACCAGAGGGGGTGCCCTGGTTGGGCACGATACACCAGTGCGCGCCACCCCCTCCAGGCGCACCCTGGTGGGTTGTGCCCACCTCGGGGCCCCACTAACCCTAATTCCAACGCTATAAAATCATATTTTCAGAGAAAAAAATCAGAGAGAAAGTTTCATCGTGTTTCACGATACGGAGCCGCCGCCACCTCATGTTCTTCGTCGGGAGGCCAGATCTGGAGCCCGTTTGGGGCTCCGGAGAGGGGAATCTTCGGTCTTCGTCATCATCAACCCTTCTCCATCGCCAATTCCATGATGCTCCCCATCGGGAGTGAGTAATTCCTTCGTAGGCTTGCTGGTCGGTGAGGAGTTGGATGAGATTCATCATGTAATCGAGTTAGTTTTGTTAGGGCTTGATCCCTAGTATCCACTATATTCTAAGATTGATGTTATATGACTTTGCCATGCTTAATGCTTGTCACTAGGGCCCGAGTGCCATGATTTCAGATCTGAACCGTTTATGTTATCACCATTATATCTATGTTCTTGATCCGATCTTGCTAGTCATATGCACCTATTACGTGTTATGATCCGTAAACCCCGGAGTGACAATAGTCGGGATACTTTCCGGTGATGACCGTAGTTTGAGGAGTTCATGTATTCACTATGTGTTAATGCTTTGTTCCGGTTCTCTATGAAAAGGAGGCCTTAATATCCCTTAGTTTCCTTATGGACCCCGCTGCCACGGGAGGGTAGGACAAAAGATGTCATGCAAGTTCTTTTCCATAAGCACGTATGACTATTTACGGAATACATGCCTACATTACATTTATGAAGTAGAGCTAGTTCTCTGTCGCCCTAGGTTATGACTGTTATATGATGAATATCATCCAACGAGTTCACCGATCCAGTGCCTACGAGTTTTCCACATATTGTTCTTGCTAAGTTACTATTGTTGCTGCTACTGTCACACTTGCGACAAAACTATTACTATCACTACTACCGTTACTATTATTGCTACTACTGCTATCAAAACTATCATACTAATGTGCTACTGATCACTCTGCTATAGATATTTAATCTCCAGGTGTGGTTGAATTGACAACTCAACTGCTAATACTCTCAAATATTCTTTGGCTCCCCTTGTGTCGAATCTATAAATTTGGGTTGAATACTCTACCCTCAAAAATTGTTGCGATCCCCTATACTTGTGGGTTATCATGGGAATCGGATCAAAACGACCCACGGATCTGACAGGGAAGCAATCTTGGGTGGTAAACTTTTTCCCCAGGAACAAGTCCTTCCTAACCCAGAAGAGGGGTGATCTGCGTTGGGTTTTTCGTGAAGAGGAATGGGTAATTGCAGCACAAAGCGGATAAGTATTTCCCTCAGTTATGAAACCAAGGTTTATCGAACCAATAGGAATATCAATCCTCAACCGTCTTCAGCGGCTGCACACAAATGAACAAACAACTTGCACCCAACGCGGGCAAGAGGGTTGTCAATCTCCTTGATCTCGTTATTTGCAAGCATTGTGTAGATAATTGTTGATAAATATAAGTTCCCAAATAAATAAAAAGTAAATAAAGGCAGCGAGGTAATAATAGCATTTGTAAATATATATAAGTGAATAGACCCGGGGGCCATAGTGTTCTCTAGTGGCATCTCTCATGTAGGCAGCATACGGTGGGTAAACAAATTACTGTTGGGCAATTGATAGAAAAGCGGATAGTTATGCGATGTTCATGGCAATGATCATGTATATATAGGCATCACATCCATAAGCAAATAGGCCGACTCCTGCCTGCACCTATTACTATTACTCCACTCATCGACCGCTATCCAGCATGCATCTAGAGTATTAAGTAAAACAGAGTAATGCTTGGAGAACGATGACATGATGTAGAAAAAGTAAACTCAAACAATATGAATGAACCCCATCGTTTTATCCTTAGTAGCAACAACACAAAGACGCATCTTGTCCCAAAATGTATCATAGAGTGATAATATATCAGTATGGAAGAATCAGAAGTTATAGATACGTTGGAGATGTATCAAGCATCCCCAAGCTTAATTCCTGCTCGTCCTCGAGTAGGTAAATGATAAAAACAGATATTTTGATATGACATGCCATCCACTATGTAATCTTATTCAGGTACTCATTGAGAAAAGATGAATCAACAAATATTAACATAGCAATATTCAAAGTGTAAGAAACAGAATTGTTAATTCTCAAAAGTATACAATTCGTAAGAAATGTTTACCTCGCATTCATCTTATTGTATTAGCAAGGCATGGCTCCATCTTCACCACATTAATACAAATGTTAAGCACCATGGTGTCCAAGTCAGGCAATTGGTTCGTACTTTTTCAATATGCATAAACTTTTTATTCTTCACGCAATACATGAGCGTGAGCCATGGGACATAGCATTTAAATGGAATAGAATATGGTGGTAGATATCAAAGGGGTAGGAAGTGGAGAAGATAGTCTCACATCAACTAGGCATACCAACGGGCTATGGAGATGCCCATCGATAGACGTTAATGCAAGGATTGCCATGCAAACGATGCACTAGAGCTATAAGTGTATGAAAACTCAAATGAAGCTAAGTGGGGTGTGCATCCAACTTGCTTGCTCATGAAGACCTCGGGTATTTGAGGAAGCTCGTCTTAGGAATATACAATCCAATTTTGTAATAATGAATAGGTAATTCCCACTAGCATATGAAAGTGATATATATCATGAGACTCTCTACATGAGGAACTGCTACCTCTTGAGCTTGCGTTGGTTTTCCCTTGAAGAGGAAAGAGTGATGCAGTGAAGTAGATAAGTATTTCCCTCAGTTTGTTGAGAACCAAGGTATCAATCCAGTAGGAGGAACAAGCAAGGCACCAATATTTGCACCTACACAAACAATCAAACTCTTGCACCCAACGCTATAAAGGGGTTGTCAATCCCTTCACGGCTACTTGCAAGGATGAGATCTGATAGAGATAGATATAGATGATTGCCAAAAGTAAAACTAAAAGAAAAGTAAATAAAATTGCAGCAAGGTATTTTTGGTTTATATATCTGAAAATATAATATGGAAAATAGACCCGGGGGCCATAGGTTTCACTAGAGGCTTCTCTCTTGAAGGAAAATAGTACGGTGGGTGAACAAATTACTGTCGAGCAATTGATAGAAAAGCGCATAGTTATGACGATATCCAAGGCAATGATTATGCATATAGGCATCACGTCTGTGTCAAGTAGACCGAAACGATTCTGCATCTACTACTATTACTCCACACATCGACCGACTCATGCCTGCATCTAGAGTATTAAGTTCATGAAGAACAGAGTAACGCATTAGGTAAGATGACATGATGTAGAGGGATAAACTCAAGCAATATGATGAAAACCCCATCTTTTTATCCTCGATGGCAACAATACAATACGTGCCTCGCTACCCCTACTTTGTCACTGGGTGAGGACACCGCAAGATTGAACCCAAAACTAAGCACTTCTCCCATTGCAAGAATTACCAATCTAGTTGGCCAAACCAAATCAATAACTCGAAGAGACTTACATAGATATGAAATCATGCATATAAGAATTCAAAAAAGACTCGAATAATATTCATAGATAATCTGATCATAAACCCACAATTCATCGGATCTCGACAAACACACCGCAAAAGAGTATTACATCGGATAGATCTCCATGAAGATCATGGAAAACATGGTATTGAAGAACATAGAGAGAGAAGAAGCCATCTAGCTACTAGCTATGGACCCGAATGTCTGAGGTGAACTACTCACGCATCATCGGAGGGGCAATGGAGTTGATGTAGATGCCCTCCGTGATCGAATCCCCCTCCGGCAGATTACCGGAAAAGGCTCCAAGATGGGATCTCACGGGAACAGAGGCTTCCGACGGCGGAAAAGTATTTTTGTGGCTCTTTTTGGTATCCAGGGAATATTTGGGAATTTATTGGTCGAAGAATAGGGTTAGGAGGGCTGCCGTGGGGCCACAAGCCAGGGGGCGCGGCCTACCCCCCTGGCCGCGCCCCTGTGGCTTGTCGCCACACGGCAGCTCTCCTGCCTTGGTCTCCAAGCTTGGTACGTTTCTTCTGGTCCAAGAAAAATCATTCCGAAGATTTTATTCCGTTTGGACTCCGTTTAATATTCCTTATCTGCAATACTCAAAAACAAGGAAAAAACAGAAACTGGCACTAGGCACTAGATTAATAGGTTAGTCCCAAAATTAATATAAAATAGCATATTAATGCATATAAAACATCCAAAACAGATAATATAATAGCATGGAACAATCAAAAATTATAGATAAGTTGGAGACGTATCAGGAACATGGTGCCACTTTGAGGCACAAGTGTGGTAAAGGATAGTAGCAAAGTCCCTTCTCTCATTCTCTCTTTTTTTTGTGGATGGATGGTGGGCTCATTTGGCCTCCCCCATCTTTATTTTTGTCCGGAGTCTCATCTCGACTTATGGGAGAATCATCGTCTCCATCATTCTTTCCTCACTGGGACAATGCTCTAATAATGATGATCATCACACTTTTATTTACTTACAACTCAACATGGAGAATTGATATGAAGATATGACTCTGTATGAATGCCTCTGGCAGTGTACCAGGATGTGCAATGATCTAGCGTGACATGTATCAAAAACATTATGAAGGTGGGTTTGTCACAAATACCATGTCAGCTCTATATGATCATGCAAAGCAATATGACGATGAACGAACTAGTCATGTGAAGTGACGATGGAATTTGCATGGCAATATATCTCGGAATGGCTATGGAAATGCCATGGTAGGTAGGTATGGTGGTTGTTTGAGGAAGATATAATAAGGCTTATGTGCAACAGAGCGTATCATGTCACGGGGTTTGGATGCACCGGTGAAATTTGCATCGATCCTCGAGGTGAGAACGGGGTATGCACGGTACCAGAGAGGCTAGCAAATTATGAAAAGGTGAGATTGTGTATGTCCGTGGTGTCACATTAGTCATAAAGAACTCATATACTTATTGCAAAGTTTTATTAGTCTATCATAAATCAAAGTACTAATCGCATGCCCCGAGGGAAGAGGTTGATAGGAGTTAACCATCGCGCGCTTCCGACCCGAAACAACACTAGGATTTCAACGAGGAATAGAAATGCTCACACATCATCGCCATGCCTCTTTAATTTTTAGATGAAAAAAAAGGTCAACCCCTCTTATTATCCACACTTCTACGGTTTAACAATTATGAACTCACACCTATTTCATATTACTACATCAATATCATTGACCCACAATTTCTTTATATGTGCTACATGATGGTTTTGATTATCACTCTTTGAATACCTAATATTCTTGGACTAGTCTGTATGACCCATGCAAATTACCATCACTATTTATTAACTCTCAAAGAAATATAAGTGAAGAACGAGAGTGGAATCATTTCTTTAAAATCTACACGCCACCGTGCTCAAAAAGATATAAGTGAAGTACTAGAGCAACTGCTATGCTCAAAAGGTATAAGTGAAGCACATAGAGTATTCTAACAAATTATGATGAAGGTGTGTCTCTCTAAAATAGGTGTGTCCAGCAAACAATGATTGTGTCAAACTGAAAGTAAAAGCTAACAAAAGCAAACGACGCTCCAAGCAAAACTCATATCATGTGATGAATAAAAATATAGCTCCAAGTGACATGCCGATGGATTTGAGACAAAAGAGGGGATGCCTTCCGGGGCATCCCCAAGCTTAGACGCTTGAGTCTCCTTTAAAATATTACCTTGGGGTGCCTTGTCCATCCCCAAGCTTAGGCTCTTGCTACTCCTTATTCCTTTATCCATCAAGATAACACCCAAAACTTGAAATTTTCAATCACACAAAACTCAACAAAACCTCGTGAGATCCGTTAGTATAAGAAACATATTGCATACTCTAAGTACTGTTGTAAATTGATTCAAATTTAATAAATGCATAATAGGTACCGTATTCTAACTTCTCCATGGCTTATACCCCCCAATACAATCCATAGTTTAATCAAAATAAGCAACTATGCAAGCAAAAACAGAATCTGTCCAAAACAGAACAGTCTGTAGCAATCTGTAGAGACCCTATACTTACGTAACTCTAAATATTCTGAAAAATTAGTACAACCTAGAAAATTTGTGTAGCAACACTGTGTAAAAATTTCAGATCATTATAACGCTCCAGAAAAAAATAAAAATTCCTGTACTGGACTCAAAAGTTTCTATTTTGTTTCAGCATCAATTCTACTCATCTTGTGAGTCATCCCAAAGGCTTTACTTGGCACAAACACTAATTTAAACACAAAAACATAATCATTACAGAGCCAATAATCATGTTGTCAAAAATAAACAGAAATAAATGATAACTATTGGGTTGTCTCCCAACAAGCTCTTTCTTTATAGCTATCAAGATAGGCTTAGGATAACAATGATGCTCACATAAAAGACAAGAGTTAAAGCACAAAGAGAGCATCATAAAACATATGACAAACACATTTAAGTCTAACATACTTCCTATGCATAGGCATTTTATAAGCAAACAAATTATCAAGACAAGAAGCTCCTAACATATGCAAGTAGGAAGAGTGAAGCATTAACAATTTCAACACAAAGAGAGGTAATTGAGTAACATGCAAATTCTTATAACCATGTTTGCCTCTCTCATTATATATAGGATCATAATCAAACTCAACAATGTAACTATCATAATATTGATCATTCTCCAAAGTAGTGGGATCATTATTACCTAAAGTTGACACTCTTCCAACCCCACTTTTAGTAGTGTTGCGAATATCATACTCAATAATAAATTCATCATGAAGGCTAGAATTATCAAGATCATAAGGAGCATCATAATTATCAACCCAAGCATGATCATTAGCACAATTAGTATTCATAGAATTTATACTAGCAACATAGCAATCATGCTTTTCATTCAAGGAACTATCATGAATCACTTTATAAATTTCTTTTAACACTTCATCACAATTTTTAGATTCATGATTTTCAAGCAAGACCTCATAAGGAAATTCTAGTGCACTCAACTCACTAGCAATTGGTTCAACATAATCAGGTCTTTTGAAAATATTAGCAAGTGGATGAGGATCCATTTATCTTTAAATTTTTTGCTTTGAACTTTCTGTTTGTTTTTGATAAAGATAAAGATAACATAGCTAGGCAAGCGAACAAGGTAACAAGCAAAACAAGCGAGCTAGTAAAGTAAATATTTTTGTATTTTTGATTTTTATGTGACAAGCTAAATATAATAGCAAATAAAAAGAACAACAAGTGAATAAAATTTGAGTGAAGTTACTTGGTAGTTGATGATGATATTCCCCGGCAACAGCGCCAAAAATCCTTGCTGATACTTGTGATTTGCGTTGGGTTTTCCGTGAAGAGGAACGGATAATTCCAGCACAAAGCGGATAAGTATTTCCCTCAGTTATGAAACCAAGGTTTATCGGACCAATAGGAATATCAATCCTCAACCGTCTTCAGCAGCTGCACACAAATGAACAAACAACTTGCACCCAACGCGGGAAGAGGGTTGTCAATCCTCTTGATCTCGTTATTTGCAAGCAAATGAGTTGTGTAGATAATTGTTGATAAATATAAATTGCAAAATAAATAATAAGTAAATAAAGGTAGCGAGGTAATAATAGCGTTTGTAAATATATAAGTGAATAGACCCGGGGGCCATAGTGTTCTCTAGTGGCATCTCTCATGTAGGCAGCATACGGTGGGTAAACAAATTACTGTTGGGCAATTGATAGAAAAGCGGATAGTTATGCGATGTTCATGGCAATGATCATGTATATATAGGCATCACGTCCATAAGCAAATAGGCCGACTCCTGCCTGCACATATTACTATTACTCCACTCATCGACCGCTATCCAGCATGCATCTAGAGTATTAAGTAAAACGGAGTAATGCTTGGAGAACGATGACATGATGTAGACAAAGTAAACTCAAACAATATGAATGAACTCCATCGTTTTATCCTTAGTAGCAACAACACAAAGACACATATTGTCCCCTACTTTGTCACTGGGATATAGAAACTCGCCAGGTTGAACCTACCACAACGCACCACTCCCACCGATGAAATACCAATCTACTTGGCCAAAGCATATCAATAGATCGGAGAGCATTACGAAGCTATATATAATGATCATGCACTTAATAGATAATATAATTCAGAGGCATCTCAAATACTTTTCATAAATAATCTGAACATAAACCCACAATTCATCGTATCCCAACAAACACACCGCACAATAGGATTACATAGGATAGATCAAAGCGAAGATGCGATGATTATTGTATTAAAGATCATAAGAGAGAGAGAGATTGCCATCTAGGTACTAGCTATAGACCCGTAGGTCTGTGGTGAACTACTCACACATCATCATGAGGGCAGCGAGGTTGATGAAGAGGCCCTCCATGGTCGATCCCCCCTCCGGAAGGGTGCCGGAATGGAGCTCTAGATGGCCTCGCGACGGAACAGAGACTTGCGGCGGCGGAAAAAGGGTTTCGGGACTACTTCTAGGGTTTTAGGGAATTTATAGGCCGAAGAGGGACGTCGGGAGGCGCCCGAGGGGGGCACCACATATCAAGGCGCCCCCCCCCCCCCCCCCAGGGCGCGCCCTGATGTGTGGTGCGGCCCTCGTGCACCTCCTGGCTTCCTTCCGAAGCTTCTAGGTCTTCATATAGTCCAGAAAAAATCATCAAAAAGTTTCGTGGCAATTGGACTTCGTTTGTTACAGTAAATCTGCAAAGGCAAAAACAAGCAGAAAACAGCAACTGGCACTAGGCACTGGGTAAATAGGTTAGTGCTCAAAAATATTATAAATTGGTAAATAATGACCCAAAAAATTATCCTAGAATGATAATATATCAGCATGGAACAATCAAAAATTATAGATACGTTGGAGACGTATCAAGGGGGGAATGGCGAATTTAGGGTTAGGGGGCGCTACATGGGCTTATATCTGTGCGGCCGGTGGCTCGGGGAGGGGACAACCCACAGCTGGCCATAAAAATTTGCAACCTCCTCTAAAAACAGCATGCCTTCTTCGCAGGCGTATTTTCAAAGCCCGCTTTCCTCCTCACCGCACAACCCCGGATCAACGGTGTAGGCGGTGGAGATGGAACTTTCGCTGGCGCTGACTGGCTCAAGCACATTCCCGCTCCTCTCGCACACACGAGATCGGCAAAAATTGTCAGATTCATCCTAGTTTGTGATTCAGAAGAATCGTCACTCATTTTACTACTACTAGCTGTTGTAGAACATTTAGCAATCTGTGGGACAACCCTCGAATCCCCAATCTCATCACTAACTTCAGCAACCAAATTATCATGATGCAATAGAACATTAGAATTGGGACGAATTTTTGTTCTGATTGAACGTACCTTGTTCGAGAGATGCCAGATCTCTCCACGATCCCCCGGCCATGGAGGAGGATCTAGGTTGGTATGGTTCCTAGAACTCCCGAGGCGCCCTCGCAGTTCCTTCCGCAAGGCACGCCCGCCGGGGTTGACCGCCCTTATGGAACGCGAGGGAGGATGGTCCCCGGAGGTAGGAACTCTGGCGGAATGCTTGCAATTTGTACCACCGGAGGAGGCCTGATGTTGAGCCTGGACGGATTCCATGTCTTGAATCTTGCCCACCGCGCGGCCTGCCCTGGCTCCGTGGATTCTGCTTCCTGAATCGCCCAAAAAATCATCTCGTAATCCATCCCGCCCTTGTCGCCGGCGAACCTCGCGCGCTCCTCGAACGTCGCCCTCCGAATGATCTCCACACAGATGTCGGGCCACTTGGAGCGGTCGAGGAAACGCTCCCGGACCACCCCGCGCTTCTGGGGAGTGCGTCTGGACCAGCGGCATCTGCTCGACCGGAATCGGAGGTGGCATCGCCTGCGGAGCTGCCACCAGCTGCGGCGGCCTCGCCCTCCGCGCCCTTGCCCCCTGACATGAGCTCCCCGCCATGTTGCTCGATTTCGGCGGCGGCGAAGTAGATCCTGGCGCCGAGCAGGGGATTGGGAAGTGGGAGGGGCTTGTGTGGATCGGGATGAGGTGGGAGCGAAGAGGGCGCTGCACCCGCGTTTAGTAGCCGCTGGGCGGCCATTAATGGCTGTAGGTGAGGTCGCCCCACGGTCGCCTCTCGCCCCCGACCCGCCCATCGCCCCACGGCACGGGAATCCGTCCGGCCGACTGTGTGGCTTTATATATAAAGCGGGGCGAAAGCCTTTTTTAAAATTAAACTTTAGGTGTCGAAGTCGAGTACATACAATTCGGTTCCGTTATATAAATAAACGAGTCGTGCTATACATACGATACTTCACATACCGTTCTTATCCGACACACCTAATCAAACCGTTCATCGAATGGAAAGTGTAATGAAGGATTCCATTTTCTAAAAAAAGAGCAAACTGAAGAGACCTGCTACGCCTAATATTGGTACAAATCAATGAATCGAACAAAAACTCAACCTTGCATCAAAAGTATGCTCAGCAGTAACGTGCATCACTATACACGTCAAGTACTAAGCAGCTAATATACGAGGAATCTGCTATCCTAGTAGAAAGAAGAAAGCAGAAATCTTCACAGGCAATTCAGTAATCAACACGGAAGCACTGTCCTATCACCATCACTAGCGATTCAAGAACCAACACAAAAGCACTACCACCAACATAAAAGCATTACCAGTCTACCTTCATCAGAGAATTCGGCAGCATGGCACATCGATCAACTGGCGTTCAACTTTTTTCCAAAGGCCACATAGGACCACGATAATGAAATAAACCGCGACCACAAAAGAAGCATCCAGAGGTGCAAAACGAAACTAAAAGGCAGCTAAAACTACAGCTAGGGGAGCTCCAGTCGGCGTGCATGACTAGCCTGCTACGAGAACGAAGAAAATACGCAGGTAGCAGAACAGTTTCAACTTTCTACAATGTAACCGAGGCCTTATGATCGATAGGATCGCTTGTTTTCCCCAGCGTGCAAAAACATCAGTTATGCTTGGTTCAGACACCAGATGCTTTTCCTTCGGCGATCAGGCACCAACAGGGGTAACATCATCTTCCATAGCATCAGTGTTGGTGATGCGAAGCAACCGTGAGTCAGGATCACGCGCTCCATCCGCATGATGAGCAAAGGCCTCTCTCTGCAGCACAGCTGAACCACCTTCGAGCGCTTCCTGGTCCACATCATTCTGGAAACCTGCCAGAGTAATTGTAATCATTTGCAAGGATGATATAGACCTCCATAGTTCTCTTCTGATTGCTCAGCAGCTCGAAAAGGCAGATATCACCCATCTTCAGATTGTTGTCTTGTACAAACTGTTTCCATCCACTTACGATCCTTCTATCGCCAGGGTTATCAGGAAACCGCACCTCCCACTTATCCCCAAGCAGCTGAAGATACATGCGTGGCTCCTCACCAAGATATTTCTTAGCATAATGGCTGGGGAAAGTCTGTTTACAGATTTGAACAAAAGATTTAGTAGAGAATGGCACGAAGACAACTCTATGTAAAATAACGTGCCAACTGCTTCCTAAATTTGTACGATAGTAGGAAGCAAACTGCATGTAAATACAGGGATGACTGGTTATGAATTAATATATTTGAGAATAGTGCTTTCCTTATTATTCCATAAGCAGCAGTTTATGTTGGAAATAATGCTTTGTTCCGACAGTTTATGCTTTACACAGACACCTACATAATCTGATGCAGAACACACAATTAAAATATGGAACTCACCAGAATGAATCTTGAATCAACGTTGATCTTGCCCATCACAGCAACAAAGATGGGGATCTCTGAGTGTATAGATTGGACCTTCTGCTTCACCACTTCCTTCTGAGCTGAAGTTAGTTTGGCCTTGTGCACAGTAATGTAACCATCCTTCAACTGCTCCTTCTGAGAGGAAGATAGTGTGGCCTTCTTCTTCTTGACAATGGCATCGCGTAGTCCATCATCATCTTCAGAGGATAAAGAATCTTCTTCGCAAAGAAATGAATATAGATTGGCCTTCTTCTTCCTGAGAATGTAACTGGAACCAGGCACACCACGTGCTCCATGGCTATCTTCAGAGGAGAAAGACTCTCCTGCGCGAAGAAAAGAGAACTACTAAATATAGCTATAAACATATGAGAACGATTTGAAGGGAAGATATATCTATAATTGAAAACTGAGACCAGATGGCTCGGCGGAGGAAATATTTATCGCAGTGATTTTGCCTTCACATGACTCGTCCACTTCCGTTTGGAAGTGCCGCTGCCTTTTCGTCGGTGGTGACTCCACTGGCAACCCATTCACTTGGCTAAAAGGCTGCATTTGTATGGGCTGTGAACTTTTCATAGTGTCAGTAGCATTTGTGCGCCTCTCTTGCACAGGAGGCGGAAAAAGATCCAGAACAACTGATAATGCCTTCTCACAGCCAAGTTTATCAAATATTATGACACTAAACTGGGAGTTTCCATTGTATCTGAATACTATGGTGTCACCCATCTCTAGGCCAAAGGTATCAACGAATTTCTCCCATCCCACTGAGAGGACAAGCTTTTCCTTGTTCTTGACAACTCCAATTATGTAACTGCAACGATTTTTTGTTTCAAGTATCATCTCTCTTGGGAACTCACCCTTGAAACGCCGAACAAATTCTTCTGGGATGATCTGGAGAGAAACAACCAATTTTTTAATGGGCCGTAAACAGGATTAAAAAATATACTCGATATAATGAAAGCAAATTTTATGTTCAATATATCTGACTGAATAACATACCAAGGAAAATGTGAGTGCAAAAAGCATGGTATCTTTTATTTGAACTTTGAGGAATCTTTGTGCACACAAACACACATGATCAAAAGTTTCAGACTACATATAGTTTGTGTATGTGTCTCTAAAGCAATATGTATCTCCACAGAATTTAAACTAGAAAGTAGAAATTCATTGGTCTACAGAAAAACAACAAAGTAACTGATAAAATGAAGCGTTGCTGCATTTGGATATGAATTTACCATCTCATGTTGAAAATTGCCCCTCATAAGCATCATGAAATATTTCTTCTTATCATCCAAGTTTGTATAGTGATATTCATCCCAGATATTGCATCTTTCACAAGGCACGTCCATCTTTTTAGAAGATCTGCAGTGAATAAGCCATTTGAAGTGAAATTTGTACCAGGAAATGAAGCCATGAATAATAAAGACTGGTATTTCACCCGATTTCATGTGCCTCGTTGCGCCTTTCTTGAACCTGACGCATAAAAGGATCCTCAACAACCGATAATGCTTTTTCACGACCAAGCTTATCAAAGATTATGACTTCAAACTGAGAGTTCCCGTTGTATTTGAATATTAAGGAATCCCCCATTTGTAGATCATAGTTTCCAACGAACTGCCTCCAACCCACTGTAAAGACAAGCTTTTCTTGGTTTTTGGCAACCACAATAGTGTGACTGTAACCCCTTCGGGTTACTAGCATGATCTCTCCAGGGATCACACATTTGAAACGCCGCACAAGTTCTTCTGGGAATATCTGCAGAAAGAAATAATAAAAAGATTGGACGGACAGTTTATGCACGAGATCCAAAAGACACTAGTTACAATCAAGGTGCATCTTTGCCTTTATGATATCTGGCTAGTATCTTACAAAAGACAAGGAAAATGAGTGTGGATCTTACTATTAATTGTTAAAATAAAAACTATCCGTGCTAAAAGCTATGAGGAATCTGACTGCGACACTGAACTTAAAGTAGTAGATAGTAGAAACACAAATAGTCTTTCAAAATAGCTCAGATAGATACTAGTAATTGCAAAAATAAAAAAGTATAGTAGATAGTAGAAACATCAATGATCATACTAGTAATTGCTAAGTTGAAAAAGCAGAAGTAGTAGATAGTAGATAGTAGAAACATCAATGGTCTTAATAGGGTTACCATCTCATCTCGGAAATCACCCAACATAGGCACCAAGAAATGTTTCTTCGCATCATCCAAATGTTTGTAGTAGTACTCATCCCGCACATTGCATCTTTCACAAGACGTGCACGTCTTTTTACCAGCTCCCCTGCAATGCAAAATTAATATTGCAGTGATATACGGGTGGGGACATGAAGTCATAAACAATAAGAAGACTTGTACTCTTTTTTTTTTTGCACTTGACCGAATTTATTGTACTCCAGTCCTCAACGTTAATTTGGAACTTTGATTCTTTCTTTATTTTTTATGAAGGCCAGAAGCTGTATGTTAAGTCATTAACCAAGCCCAGGCTTTTCAACAACACCTCTTGACGAAGATAAAGATTATAAACAGGTACATGGGGAATCTGTTGCCCTCTCCCAATCTGCACAAGCTGATGGTGTGCCGTGGTGACCCTAGCTCGATACCGCACATACTGCGCATCACCGGAGCAGGGGAGTCAATGTAACCGTGGCCAGGAAGTCACCGGACATTGCAAGGCGACACCAGCAACGGCAATCCGAGGCACCTGCTGTCGACCCGGAGAAGACGGCGAAGGTCGGATAAGGAGACCCAATCCCACAGCAACACCGAAAGCGCCGCCACGAGATCTTATTAACGAGATTGCACAAAAGAAGGCGAAAGCATTGTGGCTGACAACTCCTCCCCACAACTGGACAGATCGGATATGAGGAAACCAATGCTCACCCGCCCCACGGTGACGCTGGAATCAGCGGCACCGCCATGTGGAGGGGGCGGAGATACTTACTTCATTGCCTCTACCGCCGAGACGAACAACACGAGACACGGGCATGAAGATCCATGATCTCCCCTGCCCTGTGTGGCACCAAAACCAACCGCGGCAGCCCGAATCTGCCAGCAAGGAAGAGATCTGTGGGGCGGCTAGGGTTTCTTCCCGAGGGAAAAGTTGATTCTTTCTTTAATTAAAAACTAAAAAAAGAACTTCTATTCAAACCATAACTTATCGATCAGAACGGGACTTGCGATGGATTGGACAACAACAAGAAGAAAATTCTCCATGAGCTCACCCAGCCCGCCAACCTGTCGCCGCGTCCTACCCTCGTCCCCATGGCCCATGGGCCTCCCCTCTGCCAACTGACGGCTCAACCTGGTGACCTGCAGAAACCCCCGGTGTTCTTTACGCCGCCGGCACTGACCACCCCGCCGCCGGCCGATTCTCCGGCGTGTCGGAGAGGTCGCTCGACCCCCGCGAGAGTGTGTGCAGCGCTGACACAGCGTGGCCACCTGGCCGTCGCGCTGGCCACCGGAAAGACGCATGCCCCTCGTCTCCCACACACGCATTAACGTACTTGTATTGACATTACTAATGGAGAAAGGGATATGTCAATGTGATGTTGGATCCAGAATCACGCCAAGAGACCACAAGGAAAGGATGGTGAAAATCATCTAAGAAACTTAGCACTTGCAGAGGAACAGAAGAAAGAGGTTTTCAGAAAGAATCACCCCCACCCCCATGGACAACCAAATCAAAAGAAGCCACCCCGGAGAGTTATTCTGAGACTGGGAGTAGGATGCTTAGTTTTTTATCTCGCGATTCTTACCTTGCTTACCCTGCCGCCTTTCTTCTCCTTCTCGCTGCCTCTCGCTGGCCACTGCTACTCTGCTAGTAGTATGTGACGATGCAGAGCGGACGGAGCTCGTCCAGCAGTGCTACTAGTTGTCTAGTACTCCCTCTGTCCAGGTGTGTTGGGCACCTAAGAAAGAGCTCTTTGTTATAGGCGGCAGTAGATTGGACGAGGGAAATAATCAATCTGAGAAACAAGCCTATCACCACGTCCTTTCTCCTTTCAAAGCAGGCCCAAAACAGCAATAAATCCCTAATAATTAGGTGGGAGAGTTTGGCTAACCGGTCCATTGTTTTGCATGCATAATTAGCACCCAATTAACGGCAACGTCCTCTGCATGCATTGGCAGTTTCCTTCCCAAAGGGCATTAACCGTGACAAGAGAACGAGGCAGCCGGCTTCACGTACGTGGAGATCGAGAATATTAACTGTTTATGCGACTAATATACTTGGAAAATCTGAATTCTCTTAGGCGCCCTATGCACCTGGACGGAGGGAGTACTACTCCTGAAGGGAGACCCCAGCATCCATGTAAAAATAAAAAAACTCAGTATAGTCCAGCTCCTGAAGACCCCAGCATTCATGTATAACAAAAAAAGACCTCAGTATTTGTTGCTTTTTATTTATTTAAATTAATGCATTGTCTCTTAGCACGGTCTTCTAGAAAATGGTAAATACTTGACGCGGTCTTTTATGACATGGTAGATATTTTTGGAATGGTAGACTCGACACAAGATCATAAAAGGGGACGGTTCGTATGCAGCGAGAGTGACCGGACCAACCATGACCTGACGTCCGAGATGCATAACGGTACGTTTGGAGGACTGCGTGCAATCATGCCGCAGAAATTGCATTGATCGTTGAACCTCATTAGTAGTAGTAACAAATTGTATCGAAGTGTGATTTTAGATTGGATCATAATGCGAATGATCTACAAGAAGGCGGGGCGGCGAACAATGATGTATGGTGATGTTGTTTGGAAGAAAATGCGGCTTTTCTCGTGAGACCCGAGACGAAACGGTAGGAGTTGTTGGTGATCGCTGCGGGTCGTCGGCGATTGTCGGGGGATGCAGATCGTTGCGGGCCTGCCTCCGGACTCGTCGGAGCCGGAGGAGGAGGAGGAGGAGCAGCCAGAGAAGGAGGAGGAAGAGGAGCTGCCGGAGTAGATGGAGGTGGCGGATCCGAAGGAGGACGAGCCTGCTCCGGGGTTCAACATGGTGGAGGCGGATGCGGATTTCGTCATCGCCCAAAGCGAGGAGATGGCGGAGCACCAAGCCATCCTGGAGTCCATCCAGGATGAGGCGGAGGTGGAGGCCAATCGGGAGCTCATCCGGCAGAAGCAGGCGGAGGCCGACACGTTCTTCGACGAGCCCGACGTGAAGATAACGGCGAAGGAGGCCGGAACAGAGCAGCCGAAGGCGTCGTAGGGGGCGGAGCTGCAGTTGTCGCGCATGTATCTGTCAGATGGCACGGAGATAGTCGACATCTCTAACGAGGAGTAGCTATGTACTACGTAGGTTTTTTATTTTGCATGCTTTTGTATGGATATAAGAATCTAGTATGATATGTCCGGATGCAGTGGTGCTAATTTGAGGCGTGTCCGGTCACTCCTCGCGGACGCCCCGCGGGCGTTTGAGGGGTCATATTTGCCATCTGTGGTTGTAGATGCTCTTAGTAATATACACACCCTCCATTCCACAATGTATTTTCGATACGAATTCAGTGGTATAATTTTTGATCCCGCCGCAGTCGGTCTCGTTGGTTAAATTTATGGTCAAACTTAAATCTCGGGAAGCGCGGGCGCACTATATTGGGGAATGGAAGGAGTATTTTTGTTGGGTTCACCATCTTTAAGCCGGACCCGCAAACCTACACGCGCAGAAGCCATCCAACGCGGTCCACCATCACCTACACGCGCGAAGGAGGACCCCGCGTCCCCGTTGGGTGTCCGCGTCAAGCATGGGCCGGCATCCCCGCTCCAGTAGGTGAAGGACGAGTTGGCGTCCCCGCCGTGCAACCGCGTCCTCCATATCGACAGCCGCGTGAAGCAGGAGCCCGTGACCCCCCGGCACCTCCGCCGCGTGAAGCCGGAGCCGGCGTAGTCCCAGCCACACAGCCGCTTCGTGCGGATCGACGAGCCATCGTGGCCACCTCGACGCCACCACCCTCAAATAAAGGAGGAGGTGTCGCCTGCGATCGCCAAGACGTGTGGCCGCATCCCCCACTATCAAGGAGGCGGAGGTTTCGGCGGTGCCTCCGGCTCTCGGGCCATGGTGTCTGAGAATGAGCGCGCGGGGCGACAGCAGGCGAGGTATGACCGGTGCAATACCGGTCGCCGCTCCGCGTTCGCCAAGACGGACGTGGTGCCAGAATGGGTCCGCAACGACCCGGACCTCGCCGCGGTGTGGGCGCTCGACTGCTCTGTGACCACCGCGGAGACGGTTGCCACGCATCACCGCTGCCTTGACGGCGAGCTCACCAAGATCGGCGAGGAGTGATCGCTTAGCGACTGCTCCGCCAATGCCAGTCGCGGCAAGGCCGCCGCCAGGGCTCAGAAGGCCACGTCGGCAGTGGCCGCGGCGGTAGTCCGCACGATGCAGCAGGAGGCAGAGCGGCAGTCAGCCGCCGGACAAGGCTGACGTGGCCCTTCGGCACCGTTCCGTCGCTGCAGGGATCACGACGACGACGACACCGACGGAGATGGCGGTGCGGCAGGGCAGGGCGGTCACCCGTACGAGTTGGTCGTCCGATATAGGGTTTAGGTTTTTTCTTCTATTTTTTTAGTTAAATGGTCGACCTTTTTATGTAAATTATATCCAAACTTGAATGAAATCTGTTATGTTTGTACAAATTTCATCCAGTCGATTCGAATTGTTGTCAAAATATATGTAATGCGATAGGAAATTTGAGGATTGGCTTTGAAGATGCCCTTAGTAACAATTTAATTACTAACTAAGTTTAAACAGTACAGCATAGGGATGTGCAGGGCACGCAAGACTCTGCTATGAGTAGTACAGTATTTCCTTCATTCTATAATGTAGTGTGTTCGTTCTTTTTAGATAAGTTTGATCATATATTTAACCAACGAGACCAATTACGATAGGAGCAAAATTTATACCATTTATAACGATTTCTGTGATATAATTTCTGGTGACGCCGTAGTTGGTTAAATTTATGTTCTAAATTAAATTTCGAAAAGCGCGAACGCAACGTACAAAGTAGTACTATTAAATAAGCGAGCTATAGCATGACCAAACTAGAGCGTGCTCTCCTACGACTAGATGGTTTCGGACCTATGACACTGGCTCACTAGTAGGGTTTGCACAGTAAGGAGTAGCCTTCAGGTAATAAAGGTGTGTTGTCAAATCGTGGCATGGCTGCTCTCTCTAAAAAAGGAGAAATCCAGGTACGGCACACGTGATCAAAGTCCCAGCGGCTTTGCTTCGCCAGTTTTCCGCTGTACATTGTGGGGTTTAGGTCTTGCGTGTTGTGTTTCATTTCTTAATTTCATGTGAAGTTGTGTCCTCGGAGCATCTACAGCCGGACCTTGCAAATATGACGCTTCAACGTCCGCGGATAATGCATTTTATATCTGGATACCTTAAATCTTACATCTCAAATCCATACAACCCATGCAACTAGTACGACAATGCATTACCCACATCGTCCGGCTACTCCATCACTCCTAACATGCCATCGGACTATCAAAATTTAGCATGTTTGGCTATGGTGGAGATCATCCACGGCTGCCCTTGCCGTTCTCGGCGCCCTTCTCGTCCTTGTCATGGAAGTACCGATCGAAGACGTAGTACGAATCGAGCCGGATCTTCTCGTCGCCGGAGCTGTCCTCGCCGTCGCTCACCTCCTTCTCCTCCTTCGGTGGCAGTCCGGCCATTTCACGGACCGCCCGATTCTGCTCGCGGGCAAGGGTGCGCGTGTTCCTTCACTGCCGTTTCTTCAAAATGCGGGCGCAGATGGCTTCCTCCTCTGCGGCCGCCCGCTCTGCCGCATTAGCCGCCTCCGCCTCCTACATTTCCTCCGCGAGAAAGGCCTCGGCGACCCTTATCCTCTCCTTCCCACGGTGGGCAGCCTGTTCCCGGTGGGACATGGAGTCCGCACGCTGGGACATCGATGATCCCGCCCCCAGAGGAACCGAGCGCCCTTTGAGCGGACGCTATGGAGTCGCGGCGGACAAATCCTGCCGTCGGCCGGGCGCTGTCCTCGCGGGAGCGGCGGAGTGCAATGGGAACCGCCATTGCCTCCTCCACTCCGCACGGGACGACCCCCCAGTAGATGGAGGTGAGGTAGGGTGGCGGATGGGTGTGGAGGGTGATACGTCCATTTTGCATCATGATTTTTTATTACTATATACTTCATTCTTGTCAATTATTCCATATTATTATGCAATTCTTATGTCGTTTTCCTCTGAATATGCAAGATACATCACAAGGAGGGAAATATCTGGAAACTGGAATTCTGGACCGGAAAACCGGGAAAAAGGTAGAAAATCACCAGACTCCAAATGACCTGAAACTTCACGGAGAATTTTTATTGAATATTTAAGAATTTCTGGGCCAAAATTATACCAGAGAGGGGTCACCAGCTGGGCACAAGCCAACAGGGCGCCCCCCCCAGGCCGCGCCCTGATGGCTTGTGGGGCCCTGCTGGCCTCCCGACGCCCCTCTTCTCCTATATGGTGTGTTTTATCCTAGAAAAAATCATAAGCAAACCTTTCGGGACGAAGCGCCGCCGTCTCGAGGCGGAAACCTGGGCAGAGGCCCTTTTGCACTCCGGCGGTCAGATTTTGCACGGGAAATTCCTCTCCGGGAGGGGGAGATCGAAGCCATCGTCATCACCAACGCTTCCTCCTTCGTGGGAGGACCAATCCTCATCAACATCTTCACCACACCATCTCATCTCCAACCCTAGTTCATCTCTTGTATTCAATCTTTGTCTCAAAACCTCAGATTGGTACTTGTGGGTTACTAGTTGTGTTGATTACATCTTGTAGTTGATGCTTGTTGGATTACTTGGTGGAAAATATTATGTTCAGATCCTTAATTATTATTATTGCACCTCTGATCTTGAACACATTGATGAGGTGTGAGTAGTTACTATTGTTCCAGAGGACATGAGAGAAATCTTGTTATAAGTAATCATGTGAAGTTGGTATTCGTTCGATATTTTGATGATATGTATGTTGTTACTTCTCTTAGTGGTGTCATGTGAACGTCGACTACATGACACTTCACCATGTTATGGGCCTAAGAGAAAGTCATTGTGGAGTAACAAGTAGATGATGGGTTGCTAGAGTGACAGAAGATTGAACCCCAGTTTATGCGTTGCTTCATAAGGGCTGATTTGGATCCACATGTTTCATGCTATGGTTAGATTTATCTTAATTCTTCTTTCGTAGTTGCGGACGCTTGCGAGAGGGGGTAATCATAAGTAGGTTGTTAGTTCAAGTAAGAACATCACCTTAGCACCGGTCCACCAACATATCAAATTATCAAAGTAGCGAACGCGAATCAACTCAACATGATGAACATGACTAGACAGAAATTCCCATGTGTCCTCGGGAGCGCTTGCTTAATATAAGAGTACTTTTGGGCCCGTCATTTGCTATAAAAAGGATTGGGCTACCTTGCTGCACCTTTGTTACTGTTGTTACTTGTCACTTGTTACGAATTATGTTGCTACAAAACTATCTACTATCGCTACTTACAGCACTTGCAGAGAATACCTTGCTGAAAACCGCTTGTCATTTCCTTCTGCTCCTCGTTGGGTTCGACACTCTTACTTATCGAAAGGACTATGATTGATCCCCTATACTTGTGGGTCATTAGAGGGGAGTGGAGTGAAGTGGCTAGGGTTTGGTCCGGCGAGCGGATGGGGACGAATATATGTAGGGTAGATGTGGGCCAGAGCGGGCCAGGCAGGCGTGCCCAGGCGCGCCCGGGCTCCCCCATATCCGCCCCATATTTGGGCTGGATGTGAGGGGTGCCGGTCAGCCCGGGCGCTTGAGGCCCGTTTCAGGGGTCCGGTTGGTTCAATTTTTTGTGATCGGTCAATGGCCAGGCGTCCTGCCCGGGCGTTTGATGTGGGTTTGAGGCGTCCGGCTATAGATGCTCTCATGTGAGCAATGGTTGCAAGTTTTTATATACTTTATTGTGTGGTTTATCTATGTCTTTGCTCCTATGTTTCTTTTTTACTCTCTAAAACAAAGGAAGCAATGGCATATATAGCGCAACCAACAATGATCTATTCTTCATGTCGACGTTTTTTCTTGAAGAGTTTTTCAATATACTGAAAAAAGTAAAGCTTCAGGATAGTGTTTTTGGAAGAAACAATGATACCTTTTTTGGAAAATAATTATACCTTTTTCTGGAAGAAGTTTCAACCAATGTGAACTAGAATTATGAAGCACAACCAACACGAACTAATTTATTTATCGAATTTTTTGTGAAGAAGTTTGAAAATACTAAAAATGCTTCTAGTAAAACTACAGGTTAGTGTCTTTCAAGGCTTTTAAGTTTAATTTTCCCAGGGCAACAACACAGTACCACATAAAAAAAATTGGTAGCTAACAAAACATTACAGTGCAAATGCAAAAAATTGTCATACATTCTCAATGCACTCCCCAGCTATCCAAAACCAAATTTTCTGTTTCTATTTTGATGTACATATTTAAAACTTTCTTTTTTCATCATCGCAAAGTGATGCAGGTGCTAATTTTTACATTTAGAGAAAACTGAAAAAATAAAGGCCAAACATTTTGAAGCAAGAGAATCACTTCTTTCATACTTCTTCTTCATCGCATCCTAAGGTATGTTGCTCTAGCCATATCACCATCTCTTGACATTGCAGCTTTAAGATAGGGGCAGTTCTAGATGATACATCTCCAACGTATCTATAATACTTTTTGGGTCATTATTTACCAAATTATAATATTTTTTAGCACTAACCTATTGACCAAGTGCCCAATGCCAGTTGCTGCTTTCTGCATGTTTTTGCCTTTTCAGGTTTACAGTACCAAACGAAGTCCAATTGCAATGAAACTTTTTGATGATTTTTTCTGGACTAAAAGAAGACTGAGAAGCTTCGGAAGGAGGTCAGGAGGCACACGAGGGCCCCACCACACATCAGGGCACGCCCTGGGGGGGCGCCCTGATATGTGGTGGCCCCCTCGTGGCTCTCCCGACGTCCCTCTTCGGCCTATAAATTCTCTAATATCGTGAAAACCCTGGAGGCAGTCCTGAAACCCTTTTTCCGTCGCCGCAAGTCTCTGTTCCGTCGCGAGGCCATCTGGAGCTCCATTCCGGCACCCTATCGGAGGGGGGATCGATCACGGAGGGCCTCTTCATCAACCTTGCTGCCCTCATGATGATGTGTGAGTAGTTCACCACAGACCTACGGGTCCATAGCTAGTACCTAGATGTCAATCTCTCTCTCTTATGATATTCAATACAATGATCATCACATCTTCACTTTGATCTATCCGATGTAATCCTATTGTGCGGTGAGTTTGTTGGGATCCGATGAATTGTGGGTTTATGTTCAGATTATTCATGAAGAGTATTTGAGATGCCTCTGAATTATATTATCTCTTAAGTGCATGTATAGCTTCGTAATGCTCTCTGATCTATTGATGTGCTTTGGCCAAGTAGATTGATATTTCATCGGTGGGAGTGGTGCGTTGTCGTAGGTTCAACCTGGCGAGTTTCTATATCCCAGTGAAAAAGTAGGGGACAAGATGCGTCTTTGTGTTGTTGCTACTAAGGATAAAATGATGGGGTTCATTCATATTATTTGAGTTTACTTTGTCTACATCATGTCATCATTCTCCAAGCATTATTCTGTTTTACTTAATACTCTAGATGCATGATGGATAGCGGTCGATGAGTGGAGTAATAGTAATAGGTGCAGGCAGGAGTCGGCCTATTTGCTTATGGACGTGATGTCTATATACACATGATCATTGCCGTGAAAATCGCATAACTATCTGCTTTTCTATCAATTGCCCAACAGTAATTTGTTTACCCACCGTATGCTGCCTACATGAGAGATGCCACTAGGGAACACTATGGCCCCCGGGTCTATTCACTTATATATTTACAAACGCTATTATTTCCTCACTGCCTTTATTTTCTTTTTATTTATTTTGCATTTATCAACAATTATCTACACAACTCATTTGCTTGTAAATAACGAGATCAAGGGGATTGACAACCCTCTTGCCCGTGTTGGGTGCAAGTCGTTTGTTCATTTATGTGCAGCCGCTGAAGATGGTTGAGGATTGATATTCCTATTGGTTCGATAAACCTTGGTTTCATAACTGAGGGAAATACTTATCCGCTTTGTGCTGCAATTACCCGTTCCTCTTCACGGAAAACCCAACGCAGATCAGAAGTATCAGGAAGGATTTATGGCGCCGTTGCTAGGGAGTATCATCATCAACTACCAAGTAACTTCACACAAATTTTCATTCACTTGTTCTTCTTTTTATTTGCTATTATATTTACCTTGTCACATAAAAATAAAAAAATACAAAATATTTATCTTTGCTTGTTACTAGTTTAATTCTTTGCTTGCTAGTTTACTTGTCTTGCTTGTTACTTTGCTTGTTCGGTCACCATGTCTCAAGATACTATTAAGTTGTGTGACTTCTCAAATACTAATAATAATGATTTTATTTGTACTCCTATACCACCCGCCACTAGTGCGGAGGCTTTTGATATTAATGCTGCATTGGTAAATCTTGTCATGAAAGATCAATTTTCGGGAAGTCCTAATGAGGATCCCGCGTCACATCTTAATATCTTTGTTGAATTATGTGAAATGCAAAATAAAAAGGATATGGATAATGATATTATGAAATTAAAATTATTTCCTTTTTCACTAAGAGATAAAGCTAAAGCTTGGTTTTCATCTTTACCTCGTAATAGTATTGGAACATGGGATACGTATAAACATGCTTTTATTGCCAAGTATTTTCCTCCTGCTAAGATCATCTCCCTTAGAAATCAAATAATGAATTTTAAACAACAAGATCAAGAGCATGTTGCACAAGCTTGGGAGAGGATTAAATTAATGCTAAGAAATTGTCCAACTGATGGCTTAAATATGTGGATGATTGTCCAAAATTTCTATGCTGGACTAAACTTTGTGTCTAGAAATCTTCTAGATTCTGCTGCAGGTGGTACCTTTATGGATGTGACCTTAGGAGAGGCCACAAAACTTCTGGACAACATCATGACAAATTATTCTCAATGGCATACCGAAAGGGCTCCAACTGGTAAGAAGGTAAATTCTGTTGAAGAAATCGCTACTTTGAGTGAAAAAGTGGATGCTCTTATGAATATGGTTGCTAGTAAAAATGCTCATGTTGATCCCAATGATATGCCCTTGTCTACTTTGATTGATCAAAATAATGATGCTATTGATGTGAACTTTGTCTCGCGAAATAATTTCAACAATAATGCTTATAGAGGAAACTTCAATTCTAGACCGTATCCCAGTAATTCCTCTAACAAATATGGAAATTCTTATGTTAATTCTTATGGAAATTCTTCTACAAATGCTAATAGGATACTCTCTGATCTTGAGAACACAATTAAAGAATTTACTAATTCTCAAAAGGTTTTCAACACTATGTGTCGTGGTTTTGTCACGGCAGATGTCCGAAGACTTAGGTTCGAGGCCATCGCGGAGGCAGTGGACTCAAAGGGGTTGGTCGAGACGAGGGACACGAGTTTACCCAGGTTCAGCCCCTCAAGAAGAGGTAAAAGCCTACGTCCTGCTTGTATTGTATTGACTGGTGTATCGATTACAAGGGAGCGGATTCGCTTGACCTAGTTCTCGATTGATTGGTTTCTTGTCTAAGCCGCCCCAGGGTCTCGCCTTTATATATGAGGTCGAGGCCCTGGGTTACATGAGTCTCAAACCGACTCATACAACGTACTCAATCCTATCTCTAAGCCGCCTTGCCTCTTTGGGCAATCCGGCTCCGGGCGGTTTACCCGCCTGGGTCTCATACCATCTTCTGTCTTGGGCCTTCGTCTTGACCTGTCCGGTAAGCCGCCATGTGGCCTGGCCTTCATCTTCCGGCCCACCTTAAGGGTTTTTTGGCTATGAGCCACCAGGTATGACCCGGCCCCTCCAGGGCGGGTCTTACCACGGGGTTATATCCCCAACATTAGGCCCCAGATTGATTTGAGCCTGCTCATGTCAATCTTCAAATTCACTTGGCGGCGAGTCTCACATTTTTATCACGTGAAAAGAAAACTCATAACCCGCCGTGACGTCACACCGAATATGCTAAAAAGATTCAGTGACGCTCGCAACGGATCTCCTCATTAAACGGTCGGTCCCAAAAATCGAGGCGTCCCCTCCGGTCAATCATCATTGAGCCTCTCCGATTTTCGCGCGCACTGTTGCCATCCCTATCTCATAAATAGGGACACGAGGGGCCCCCTTTCCTTTTCTCTGCCGCCACAGTCTTCTTCTTCCTCCTGTCGCCCGCACCTCCAGAGCTCCGCTGCACCGAACCGGACCTCGCCGTCGCCCTCAACGCTGGCCGCTGCATCAACCTGACTCGGTCCAGAAATCTCGCCAGCCCGTCCTCATCCGTGAGGTACCATTCTCAGCCCTTGTTGAATCTGTAGTCATCTCGAGTAGGATATCCCCGAGTTCATCGGATTTCTTTGTGTTCTTCGCTGTTCGTCAGATCATTCTTTGTAATGTAGATTGCCAAGTATCTCCTTGAGTCTTATATTGCTATTTATCCGTTGCGGCCGTCCACTTAATATCGATATCCGCTTGTTATAGATCTGCATATCAATCTTCTCTGCGTGCTGTCCGCCTGTTCTTCCACTCCCCTTTTTAGGTCATGAATGTATTTCATTTTATCCTCGCCTGTAGATCTTGCAGCCATGGTTGCAATATGTGAACCTGTTTTCCCATACTTAACAACATCCTTAGTATTGCCTTGTCCACTTAACCCGCCATTGCATTGCCGGCTCTCTGATAAAATATGTCGGCGGCTTAACACCTCACCATCATGCTGACCATAGCTGCTTTAATTATTTGACGTTTTCTAACCCGCCATATCCTGCATCTTCTCACAGTTTAACCCGCCACCATGTCAAGAGCACCCGCGTCTTGCGATTGGGTTGGCTCTGGAGTCACCGAGCAGCTTCTGCTTGACTTCGTAGAATCGGGTATCCTGCCGGCTCAGGACGTTATACACTGGCGGGTTCCAGGGCCAGAAATAAGACCTACTCCTAAGGAAGGAGAGGTTGTCGTATTCACGGATCACCTCCTCCGTGGTTTTAGCCCGCCCGGGTCAAAAAATTTCCGGGACGTCCTTCATTCCTTCAAGCTTCATCCTCAAGATATAGGTCCAAACTCCGTCACCAACATGTGTCAATTTCAAGTCTTATGTGAAGTTTACCTGCAAAAAGAACCGTCTGTTGACCTCTTCCGTGACTACTTTTACGTCAACCGCCAAACTAAAGTGGCAGCTGGACCAAGTTTGGAGCTTCGCGGCGTTTCTATCCAGAGACGAAGAGATTTACCCTACCTAGCAGCTATCTTACCAAGTCACCCCAAGGATTGGAACAAGACCTGGTTTATTGCAAGGACACGTCCCCCACAGAAGAGAATCCGCTGCCGGGTTACCGTCCTACCCGGCTTTGCAACA
Source organism: Elymus sibiricus (assembly GCA_039707655.1). Classification (NCBI taxonomy): domain Eukaryota; kingdom Viridiplantae; phylum Streptophyta; class Magnoliopsida; order Poales; family Poaceae; genus Elymus; species Elymus sibiricus. Next base: position 444,910,900 of record CM077671.1, read on the forward strand.
CTAGAGAACTCCCAGACCGGATGTCCGCCGCAGAGCGAGCAAAATATGCTCCGGCCTTCGTGAAGATCAGGGCCTTAATGGCGAACGGCTTAACTGGCGTTGATTTAACCCGTTGCTGAGTTTCCTGGAAAATCTTGCCACTGAGCCGGCGTGACCGACTCATGTACGAATTCACGGGTGAACCCAATGACCCTCTCTGTTTCAACGCCACCCCCCTGACAGAACAAGACATCAACTCTTCCGTCAAATCTCTTCTTGGCGAAAAACAAAAGGCTTGCAACAAAACTGGGCTGAAGCCTTTTTGCGTCAAGAACCCGGCTCCAGCTGTAAGAAACCTTTCTTAGCAAACTGCTCATTCTTTGTCTTTTGACCTTCTGCCTTGCTCCTTTTAACCTTTTTGGCGGCTTATGCACAGGCCGGCTCTTCCTTCTGGAAGAAGAAGTATAATCCTCCTGTAAGGAAGCCTAAGGCGGGTAAAACCCGCGCCCATAAGAAGAAGAAAACTTCTGCTCAGGAACTGCTTGAGTTTGACGACTCGGAGGTAGAACTTGACTCCCTTGGCCGTCTCTTTATGCAACTTATTGACAACAATTATTCACAGGAGGAAACGGAGACAAGCCATGCTGATGCCCCTGAGGTAACTTACATTTCTTCCGATTCAGAAAACTTTCCACCAGCGAAAATACGGCGGGTCATCCGGAAAGTTCCATTTTCTCATCCTCTTGCTTATTTAGACCCCAACTTTCTTTTGAAAAAGCAACAGCACACCTCCAGACGTCAGACCCGGAGCACTGGCTCTGAAGAGCTTTTGACCGGCTTACCAAACTCTCCGGCTCCTCGGAAATGGCCTGCTGAGGTGCTCTTTTAACCAAGTCCGATTTTTAACAGTCTTGAATTGTAACCTTACTCTGTTTTTTATCGTCTTAACTTTTTCTGGAGACACCCCCTTCGTCTGGTGATTCCACTGCATCCAAGCTGCCTCCTCTGAAGATCAACCCGGAGTGCGTACCTTTGTATTTGCACCATACCATTTTACCATCCTTGTCCTGTATGTGACAATCTTTTTTGTTTTCCAGGGCTCAAGCAAAACGAAGGAAGACAGGCGGGTCTACCGCTACTCCTGCTGCCCAAGAGCCGGAGATTCCTAAGCCGGACTCCCCTGCAACTTATGCTGAGCCTACTGAGGCTAGAAAAGATGCACCTGACGACGCTCCTCAGCCCTCTGAGCCGGCTGATGACAACATGGCCACTCCTGAAAGTCCTCCAAAGGCTGATCCTAAACCGCCCAGCCCTTCAACAGCCGTCAAAGATACAGCTCATCCAGAAGTTGTTGTCACTGGGACGGGTTATCATTCTCCTGAACCCCATGTGTTAACGAAGCACACCAGCAAGGCTGAAACATGCTCACCAGAAAAACTTGATTTTGAATTCCCCGTGTTAGAAAAACTGACTGCAGATGAACTACATGCTGGTTATCTGAACCGCCTCTCCACAAGCCGTAATATGGAGTTGAAACTTGTTGGACTGATGAAGAAAAAATATGAGGTACTCCTTCTCTTGTTTTTCCTTATACCCTTATGTAGCCCCCAATAGCTGGTTTAATATTGCAAATAGTAGACCGGGTCTTCCAATCTTTGTCATACTCTAAATAGCTTAAGTTGTAGCCCCCAAGTATCAGGTTAATATAGATAATAAGCCGGTACTTACTTGAAATCTAGATCCGAGTGTAGCCCCCAAGTCCGGGTCATTATGAAAATGATGAGCCGGAACTTTACTGCTGATATGATCCGGAAAAAACTTCATTGTTTGAAAAGCGCCGTGTGTAGCCCCCAAGTGCCGGCTTAACTTTTTGAAGATGAGCCAGAACTTCCTTGTAGACTTGGAGAGAAAACACAGACATTAGCCCCCAAGTGTCAAGTATATTGCTTGCAATCTGCTTGAGACTTGTATCATAACACCTTCATCACTCTTGTGTACTAATATCTCAACTTGGCGATTTAAACCTCCTGAACTTTTGTTTTTGCACAATAGAGGAAGCTTTGGATGCGGCCGAGTCTGATCTGACCGGCTTAAAGGAAAATGTTGCTTCGCAACAAACCGCCCGGGCTGAGGCAGAAGAAAAGTGGCGGGTTGCCGTTAAAGAACTTGAGAAGGTTCAAGCTAACTTTGCAGCCTTCAAAGAGACAGCTGAGTCTAAACAAGCCGCCCTGACAAAGCGCGCAGACGATGCTGACAAGCGGCTCAAGCTTGTGTCAGAAGAACTACAAACTCTCAAGCGTCATATATCCCGGATGACTTCCGCTATCTTTGGTAAGTACTGAAACCTTAGAAAATTTCCTTGCCTTGTTGAAAAAACTGTGCGGGCGGCTTATAATGCCTAACTTTCCTTGCAGGTCAGAGAAGCCGCCAGCTATCTTCTGACAGCTTATTGAAGTTGAAAGCCGTATATACCTTGACAGAACTGCTATACTGCGGAGCCCTTTGCACCATCAAAGCTATGCTGACTGAGAAAAGCATCCCCAAATTCATGAAGGGAGTACTAGAGCTCTTGTCCACTCTGCCGAAGCAAATTGATGAACTCAAACGATCAGCCGCCAGAAAGGGAGCAATGGCTTTGCTAAGCCGGTCTCTGGCCTTTGCCCCTGAGCTGACCGTAGAAGAGATGATGGATGGCTTTCCATCCAAGAAAGATGACGGCTCAGACTTTACCGAAGCTGATTATGCCAAATGTATGAAGGCCTCCCGAGTACTCGCATCAACGCTGGTTAATGAAATTGATCTGACTTCATACCAGGCGGCTTACGGCGAGGACAGCAAACGAGTGCGCTGCCTAACTTTCGAAGCCAGGGACTTAACTCCTGCACGCCGTAAGCCACTCTTTGCTCCTGAAATTGACCCGTCTCCCCTCTTTGACGAGGCCCAGTTTGAAGCTTTAACAAACTGCAACTGGGATGTGGACAATCTTCAGATCGAAGAGGTCGAAGTCCAGACGCAGGATGACCCGCCGTCAAGCTGAACACATTGCTCCTGATTAGGGATGACCCGGCTTTCTGAGCCGCCGAGACTAGAATTGTATAAAAAACTTTAAGTCCGTTGCATTTTGGGCTCCCTGGAGAGCTTTGTAATAGGCGTAGAAAAACTTGATTGCCTCAATCGTGCTACTTGATGCACTTTTATTTGTCTTGTGTTCTGCTCACATCTTGTCATCATATTTCACGGCGGCTCATCTTAGGAGATAAAACCTGCAAAAAAACAAACAAGACAAAATATGTTCTGTATTGCTGTGAGGGCGGCTTTGAAAAAGCATAACCCGGAGATGTTAAATCTTTCATGACCTTGCTTTTTCGAAAACTCATATGCGGGCTCTTATGGCATGAACTTGTTGTTTGAACTCTTAACAGTACATGGTCTCTAGTGAGAGTGACCGTCAACTCCTTTGAACGGCTCAGGGTCTCTAGGCGAGATTAACTGGTAAGAGCAACAACAAACCATAAAGAGGCGCAGCAGGGCATGAGTACCCCTAGGGCCCATAAGCTACTTCTCACGTGACATAAATCCGTCGTTTGAACCTTAAACAGTGCAGGGTCTTTAAAAGAGTAACTATTTAAGAGTACGAACGGGCCACATAGCGGAGAGTATGCAGCAGATGGGTGAGTTTATCCTCGCTTTCCGTAAGCCGGCCCTCACGTGACAAGAGCCGCCAGTTTAACCTTGACCAGTACAGGGTCTCTAGCGAGAGTGACTGTCAAATACTTTGAACAGCTCAGGGTCTCTAGCGAGATTAACTGGCAAGAGTTCGGCGGGTCACCTAGCGGAGCAGCAGCATCATACAGGCAGGTTTAACTCGAACTTGCGGTGGCTGAAAAGCCGATCAAGAGGGTGTGTAAGCTAAACCCGGCGGGTTGGAAGCCCCCAAATGATCTTGTTATGGAGTCAACTTTTTGGGTATATAACGCGGCCTTACAGTGGCTGAAGAGCCGATCAAGAGGGTGTGTAAGCTAAACCCTGCCGGCTCAACCAGCTGCTTCTTGAGCGCCTCAAGCGCCTCACCCGCCGCCTTACTCCAGACAAAGTTGTCTGTTTTCGTCATCATCTGGTACAGAGGAATAGCCTTCTCACCCAGGCGGCTTATGAACCGGCTTAACGCAGCGATTTGACCCGCCAGGCGCTGAACGTCATTGATGCATGCCGTCTCAGACAGGGAAGTAATAACCTTTATCTTGTCCGGATTAGCTTCAATACCACGCTCAGAGACTAGAAATCCCAAGAGCTTGCCTGCAGGAACTCCAAAGACACACTTGGCCGGGTTAAGCATCATCTTGTAGACCCGTAAGTTATCGAACGTTTCCTTCAGGTTGTCAAGTAGAGTCTCCTTCTTCCTTGATTTGACCACAATATCATCCACATAAGCATGAACATTGCGCCCAATTTGACCATGAAGACAGTTCTGCACACAACGCTGGTAAGTCGCCTGGGCACTCTTGAGCCCAAAAGGCATAGACACATAACAGAAAGCACCAAAAGGCGTAATGAAAGCCATCTTCTCTTGGTCTTTAACTGCCATCTTGATCTGATGATAACCTGAATAAGCGTCCAGGAAGAATAAGCTCTCACAACCCGCCGTTGTATCAATAATCTGGTCGATATGGGGGAGAGCAAACGGGTCAACTGGACAGGCCTTGTTAAGATCTGTGTAATCTACACACATACGCCACGTGCCGTTCTTCTTGAGTACCAACACCGGGTTAGCATGCCACTCCGGGTGAAACACTTCAATGATGAACCCTGCTGCTAAGAGCTGGGCCAGCTCTTCTCCAATAGCCTTGCGCCTCTCCTCATTAAACCGGCGGAGGAATTGTTTGACCGGCTTAAATTTGGGATCCACATTAAGGTGGTGCTCAACGAATTCTCTCGGTACACCCGGCATGTCTGAAGGTTTCCATGCAAAGATGTCCCGATTCTCACGGATGAATTCGATGAGCGCGCTTTCCTATTTGGGATCCATATTGGCCCCAATAGTGAACTGCTGTGATGAGTCGCCCGGCGTAAAATCCACCAACTTGGTATCTTCCGCCACAAACTTGAGGGGCGGCTCAGATTCCGTGTTAGGCTTCTTCAGTGGAGTCATATCTTCCGGGTCGACATTTTCTTTATAAAACTTGAGCTCTACCTCAGCACAACTTGACTCCGCATAAGCTGCATCACCTTCCTCACACTCAAGAGCCGTCTTCCGATCACCATGCACGGTAATCGTCCCATTCAACCTGGGCATCTTGAGTTGCAAGTAAACATAGCAAGGCCTAGCCATGAACTTGGCGTAAGCCGGCCGTCCAAACAGAGCGTGGTATGGGCTCTTGATTTTAACCACCTCAAACCACAAAGACTCCACCCTGTAGTTGAATTCATCACCAAATGCTACCTCCAAAGAAATCTTTCCCACCGGATAAGCCGATTTTCCGGGTACCACACCGTGAAAAACTGTTGAGGAGGGCTTAAGATCCTTGTCAAGCAAATTCATCCGGCGGAAAGTGTCATAGTACAGGATGTTGATGCTGCTGCCACCATCCATAAGTACTTTAGTAAACACGTATCCTCCCACTTGGGGGGCAACTATCAAAGCCAGCTGCCCCGGGTTATCAACACGCGGCGGGTGATCCTCCCTGCTCCAAGTTATGACATACTCAGACCACTTCAAATACTGTGGGAGAGCTGGCATGACTGCATTAACCGCCCGCTTGCGCACCTTCCGGTCTCGCTTATCAAGGCTGGTTGTAAAAACATGATACTGACCCCCGCTGAGCTGCTTCAGGTTACTCTGGTACCCCGACTGGTTATTCTGCTGCTGACCACCATTACCAGGTTGATGATGACCCCCTTGATTGCCTTGACCCTGGTAACCGGATCCTGAGCCGCCGGCGCCAAAGCCGGCTCCTGAACCGCCCGGGCCTGAGCCGCCCGACGGACCATTACCGTTATTGCGATGCTGTTGAAGGCTGTAATCCCGGAACTGCCGCATAATACTGCAATCCCTCCATGTATGGCCTGCCGGCTTATCAGGCCGGCTGTGCTCTGGACAAGGTTTATTGAGCATCTCTTCCAGGTTGAAAGGAGCTTTGCCCTTGTTAAAGGGCGGCCTAAAGTTCCCGTTGCCCTTAGCACGATTGTTCCCGGCTCTGGATTTCGCCACCAATTCTGACCCGCCGTCCGGGTTCTTCCTCATGCCCAGGTTGCTGTTTCCAGCCGCGTTTCTGTTGACCCTTGCCATTGTTATTTTTCTTACCCTGGGCCGATTTCTCATCATCGGAGCCAGGGTCCTTCGTGTTGTCAGAGTCAGCATACTTGGTGAGAGCCGCCATGAGCTCCCCCATGTCTTGGCATGAGCGTTTGAGCCGGCCAAGCTTCTGATTCAAAGGCGTGAAGTGACAATTCTTCTCTAGAATCAAAACCGGTTGAGCCGCCGTAATCTGTTCAGAAGAGTGGATGATGGTTGAGACCCGCCGGACCCAGTGATGAGCCGACTCGTCTTCACGCTGCACACAATGGTCCAAATCCACAATCGTCATGGGCTGCTTGCATGTTCCTTGAATTTTTTTGATGAATTTCGCCTTCAAATCGGCCCAGGAATTAATGGTATTGGGTGGCAAGCCCTTCAACCACGTGCGAGCCGGCCCTTCCAGCATCATGATGAAATATTTGGCACATACTGCATCACTGACATCCAACATCTCCATGGCTAATTCATAGCTTTTGATCCAAGCCTCTGGAGGTAGGTCAGCAGTATAATTGGGCACCTTGCGAGGACCCTTGAAATCCTTCGGCAAACGTTCATTCCGCAAAGCCGGCGCTAAGCACGGCACTCCCACAACCCTGGAGGTTACTCATGCTCCTACTGAGACGGAAGGTGCAACTGTGGGTTCCTGATAAGCCGCCGCCGCCGCCAGAGCCGCCGCTTCTCGCTGTGCTCTTGACCGATCCACCAGCGCCTGAGCATCCAGAGCCGCCCGATCAACTCGCGGCGGGTTCCGATGTCGTTCACTGCTAGAAACCGCCGGTGACTCATAGCGCCGGCTGTACCTGCGGCTGGGGACAGGGGTTGAATGCACGCAACTCCGGCTATAAGTGTATTTCTCCTGCTGGGCCACTGTCGTCCGCAGGTATCCGATGGCATTCCGCACTTCCTTTGCGAAGGGCGCCTCATCAGGGATCGGGATTGTACCAAGCCTGGTTGCTGCTGCCACCATGTTCTCCGCCGGGTTAGAATAATGACCCGGCGGTGTTGGAAAAAATGGCGGCAGGGTTTGGTTCCGTCGGGGCGGGTCTGGCTGCTGATGCTGAACCTCCGCCCGGCTTCCAGGTACTTCCGCCGTCCGTGTTACGGTCAAAGGCACATTCCGTCCCGTCCCTGGCGTGTTGAAAAGATTCCTGGCTTCATACTGATCCGGCAAGCGGGATCGATGCCTCATCCGATGAACCGCAGCTGCCGACTGCTGCTCTAACTCAAGGCGGAAAGCATCCGCCCTAAGACGCTCCGCCTCAGCCTCCATCTGAGCCTTCAGCGCATTGATTTCCTGTCGGACTCCGGCCATCTGGTTCTTCAACCTCGTGATCTCCGCATTACGGGCCGCCTGGTTTGCACATGCCAGCCGAGCTGGCTAGCACACCAACCCTCCAGCCAAGTGATCTAGGGTTCGAATCCCACTAGCCACTGGTTTGCAGCAGTGACCTCAGTTTCCATCAGGGTTGTAAGCTTGTTCATCAGATCCAGAAGAACCTGAGCCGGCGGCCTGCCAGCCCCAGACCCGGTCGCACCGGCAGCTGTACTGCTCGGGGCCAGCGCTAAACCCGCCATGAAGACGGCAGCGCGGTTCGGTGGCTCATAATCCTCTGGCTCATGATACTCCGACTCGGGGTAATGCTCGACGTAGCCCCCAAGCCCACCATTGTGAAGCTAATAGATCGATTCCGTCTCTCCACTCGAGGATCCATCCTCTGAGCAGATGAGGGTTTCTTCCCGCGACATAGAACCCTCCAACTCCATGCCCTGGGTGAAGCCGATGAAGACATGCTTCCTGCCCGGGTTAACACGGGCAGGTTGCATGCGTCGGGCCGGCTCGACGAGGTCGGTGCATATGCCCGGCCCGGGTTCAGATCCGCCGATCTTGCCGATGAAGATGTGGATTCCGCCGAAGGGGACCCGGAAACCATACTCGATTGAGTCGGCCTCGGGGCCCCAGCCGGCGTCGTCGATGTAGAGCTTTCCGCGGCGACTCTTGGTCATCCTGCCAACGACGTACCCCTCGATCCCTGGGAGAGAACCCTTTGAGAACTCAACACCACCGAGCGCTAGCCCCACGGTGGGCGCCAACTGTCGTGGTTTTGTCACGGCAGATGTCCGACGACTTAGGTTCGAGGCCATCGCGGAGGCGGTGGACTCAAAGGGGTTGGTCGAGACGAGGGACACGAGTTTACCCAGGTTCAGCCCCTTAAGAAGAGGTAAAAGCCTACGTCCTGCTTGTATTGTATTGACTGGTGTATCGATTACAAGGGAGCGGATTCGCTTGACCTAGTTCTCGATTGATTGGTTTCTTGTCTAAGCCGCCCCAGGGTCTCGCCTTTATATATGTGGTCGAGGCCCTGGGTTCCATGAGTCTCAAACCGACTCATACAATGTACTCAATCCTATCTCTAAGCCGTCTTGCCTCTTTGGGCAATCCGGCTCCGGGCGGTTTACCCGCCCGGGTCTCATACCATCTTCTGTCTTGGGCCTTCGTCTTGACCTGTCCGGTAAGCCGCCATGTGGCTTGGCCTTCATCTTCCGGCCCACCTTAAGGGTTTTTTAGCTATGAGCCGCCAGGTATGACCCGGCCCCTCCAGGGCGGGTCTTACCACGGGGTTATATCCCCAACACAATGGTAGAAGAAAAATTGCATGTAGTTGACACTATGGCTAGAAACATGGATAGAATTGCTCTTGATGTGGAATCTCTTAAAAGTAAAGCTTTGACATCTAAGCATGATTTTAATTATGCTATTAAATCTATCCAAATATCTATTAATGAAAGTAAGGATAGGACCGCTAAGTTGAGAGCTAAGCGGGAATTCTTAGAAAAAGCTCTTCCACCCGGTTTTTACCTAAATCATGATGAAGATCTTAAAATGATTGGTGTTTCTCCTATTGAATCTTTATTTACCTCTCTGAATATAAATGATAAAGGGACTTGACATGAGTCAACTTTAATTGAGGAGCATCCCGTTTGCTTGGAGGGTGATGATTTTGATGTTAAAACTAAAAACGTGGGTTTGGAGAGTTCAAAACTTTAAGTAGTGATGTGCCCACTATTTTTGATTAGAAGGGCTTTAATTATGATAATTGCTCTTTAGTAGAATGTATTTCCTTGTTGCAATCCGTTATTAGCTCACCCAATGCTTATGATCAAAATAAAGCTTTAACCGAACATATAGTAGAAGCCATGATAAACGCTTATGATGAGAAACTTGAGATTGAAGTTTCTATTCCTAGAAAATTGCATGATGAGTGGGAACCTACTATCAAGATTAAGATGAATAAATATTAATGCAATGCTTTGTGTGACCTTGGTGCTAGTGTGTCAACTATTCCTAAAACTCTTTGTGATGTGCTTGGTCTTACTAATATTGAAGATTGTTCCCTTAACTTGCATCTTGCGGATTCTACCATTAAGAAACCTCTTGGTAGAATTAATGATGTGATTATTATTGCAAATAAAAATTATGTGCCTGTAGATTTCATTGTGCTTGATATTGATTGCAATCCTACCTGTCCCATAATACTTGGTAGACCTTTCCTACGGACTATAGGTGCAATTATTGATATGAAAGAAGGAAACATAGGGTTCCAATTCCCATTAAAGAAAGGGATGGAACACTTACCTATAAAGAGGATTAAATCACCTTATGAATAAATTATGAGAGCCACTTATGGGTTGAGTGTCAAAGATGACAATACTTGAAACTATGCATTATGCCTAGCTAGGGGCATAAAACAATAGCGCTTGTTGGGAGGCAACCCAATAGTTATCTTTAAAATTTTTCTTAGAACTTTCTGTTTATTTTTTATTGCATGATTTTTGCCTCTGTAATTATTATGTTTTTGTGTTTAAATTAGTGTTTGTGCCAAGTAAAGCCTTTGGGGTGACTCACAAGATGAGTAGAATCGATGCTGAAACAAAACAGAAACTTTTGACTCCAGTGCAGGAATTTTCATTTTTTTAGGGAAGGTGATAATGATCTGAAATTTTTACACAGTGTTGATATACAAAGTTTAGATGTTTTAATATTTTTTCATAATTGTTAGAGTTAGAGAAGTATAGGTTCTCTACATATTGCTACAGACTGTTCTGTTTTAGTCAGATTCTGTTTTTGCTTGCATAGTTGCTTATTTTGATTATGCTATGGATTGTATCGGGGGGTATAAGCCATGGAGAAGTTAGAATACAGTAACTATTATGCTTTTATGAAATTTGAATCAATTTATAACAGCACTTAAAGTATGCAATATGTTTCTTATACTAACGGATCTCATGAGGTTTTGTTGAGTTTTGTGTGATTGAAGTTTTCAAGTTTTGGGTGCTATTATGATGGACCACGGAATAAGGAGTAGCAAGAGCCTAATCTTGGAAATGCCCAAGGCACCCCAAAGTAATATTTTAAAGGAGAGTCAAGCGTCTAGGCTTGGGTAAGCCCCGGAAGGCATCCCCTCTTTCGTCTCGAATCCATCGGTATGTCACTTGAAGCTATATTTTTATTCGTCACATGATATGAGTTTTACTTGGAGCATCGTTTGCTTTTGTTTGCTTTCTTTCAGTTTGCCACAATCATTGTTTGTTGGACACACCTATTTAAGATAGACACACCTTCATCATAATTTGTTAGAATACTCTATGTGCTTCACTTATATCTTTTGAGCTTAGGAGTTGCTCTAGTACTTCACTTATATCTTTTTGAGCACGGTGGCGTGTATATTTTAAAGAAATGATCTCACTCTCGTTCTTCACTTATATTTGTTTGAGAGTCAATAAATAGTGACTGTAATTTGCATGGGTCATAAAGACTAGTCCAAAAATATTAGGTATTCAATGAGTGATAATCAAAACCATCATGTAGCACATATAGAGAAATTGTGGGTTAATGATATTGATGTAGTAATATGAAATAGGTGTGATTTCATAATTGTTAAACCGTAGAAGTGTCGATGTTAAGAGGGGTTGACCTTTTTGTTCATCTAAAAATTAAAGAGGCATGGTGATGATGTGTGAGCATTTCTATTCCTCGTTGAAATCCTAGTGTTGTTTCGGGTCAGAAGCTCGCGATGGTTAACTTCTACCAACCTCTTCCCCTGGGGCATGCGAGTAGTACTTTGATTTATGATAAACTAATAAAACTTTGCAATAAGTATGTGAGTTCTTTATGACTAATGTGAAACCATTACTAGTGTAGAAAATCCTAGCTATGGCGTGGCAAAAATGGCCTTGCTGGCGTAGACACCCGACGCTACCAATATGGCGCCACTGTTAAAATTTAGTGGTGGCGTCGGAGACGACGCCAACACTATTTTGAATACCTATGGCGTTGGACATATTTGCACGCCGGCATTGTCATGTTTCGCTAATAAAAAAAATATTACTAGTTCACAAACTAAACGTTTCAGCAATTAACAAAAGATGCTAAACGTTTCAGCAATTCACAAAAGATGCTACTAGCTCCACAAACTAAATGTTTCACGAAATTCACAAAACAAAAGTACCAAATTACTTCTCACAATGTATTCACCTCTCGACACTACCTAGTTTTTTCAAAGGACTAACTTAAGCTCACGAAACCTATTCCTATTCAACTGTCCCTCCATTTTGTAATGGGCTTTCTCCATCTTCAATTGAGTTATATCGGACTTCAGAACTTGTATGTCCTTGTAATGACTTATGTCATTGTTCAGAAATGCGATCTGACGTTCGAGACTGCAAATCTTATGAATGACAATAGCATTGTCATCGATAATCTTATCCCTCTCCTTCTTCAGGGAAGCATTAACCTCCTCCAGGGCCTTGACGGTACTCTCATGTGACGCGATTAGCTCTTGACTGAGCACATCGACGTCACATGTCTTCTGCTCATCGGGTGATGTATAAGGCGGAGCTCGTACGTATGTGCAACGGTTTCAAAACATAAACAATTAAGTAATGGTTAGATATATTGATATTTGCAATGCTCATGCATGGTTTTTGTAACCAGCCTAATTACTTGATTGGTGCTCACTTCGCCTTTCTCTCCGGAAAAATCTGACCAGTGCTCAGAGGAGCCTTCAAAGATGCTAGAGTCGGCCATGTTGTAGCATCAAACAGAAAACACTTGAAAGCTCTACCATCAACTATGTAATGTTTTAGCTAGAGTGTATCATCAACTATTTATTTGAATGTTGTCACGCTCTACCATCAACTATGTTATGTTTTAGCTAAGGTGTCGCGGCTTGTTTACACACTACTCCTAGATGGCCACCCTTCCATATGTAATGCAATTTTTTTAACATTTTAAGGCACTGTAGTTCCTTATATGGATGAACATGTTGTATACCAGCTGTAAGGGCATATTTCTCCCTAAGTGGTTTTGGTGATTGATGACATTCATTTGCAGACTAATCGTGTGCATTGAGCATTTCAGATATCTCATGTCTAGGCACAAGACGATTTGGTGCCCCTCGGAGTCTATCGAAGACGGTTGCTTTCTACGTTTCTTTTCGGTGGATTTGAGTCGTAGGAAAGCCGTACTATTAAGAGGGGGTTCGCTTCGGAAAGGTTTGGGTGGAATCAACACGTACACATCTATTCTATTGCACCACCTTTCTTTCGCTTTAATGGAGCTCCAGTCCGTTTTCCTTGTCTGTGCAAATTGAAGGCAGCAAGATGCTAGTTTTCAGTGGCTAGCGGTAGTACCGCTCAAGGGAGCGGTAGTACCGCAGGTGCCCGCGGTAGTACCGCTCCAAGGAGCGGTAGTACCGTTGTCCCCAGCCCTGATGCGTGCGCTTGCGGTAGTAGGCGCGGATGTATTTTTTTTACATCCGCCCTCGAGCGGTAGTACCGTGATGGATGTCCGGTACTACCGTGCCGGACTTTTGCGCAGCTCCGTTCTCAGCGGAGGTAGGCACGGAAGTAATTTTTTACTTCCGTACATCTCCTGTGCCAGTTGATACCTACAGTACGGTAGTACCGTATTGGTGCGCGGTAGTACCGCTCCGGTGGTTCTACCGCTCGTTGCCATGTGCAATAGGTCTTCATCTGGTTACCACCGTGCGAGCGGTAGTACCGCACCCCTCAGCGGTAGTACCGTAGCCTCTTGCGGTAGTACCATGACTTTGTGCGGTAGTACCGCAATGCGCGGGCTGTGAGTGAGGATAACGGTTGGATCTTTTCCCCCACTATATAAAGGAGGTCTTCTTCCCCAAGAAGACCACCTCTTCCCTCCCCAAGCTCCATTGTTGCTCAAAGCTCCATTTTAGCCCGATCTCTCTCCGTAGCCAATCAAACTTGTTGATTCTCTCGGGATTGGTTGAGAAGGCCCCGATCTACACTTCCACCAAGAGAAATTTGATTCCCCCCACTAATCCCTTGCGGATCTTGTTAATCTTGGGTGTTTGAGCACCCTAGACAGTTGAGGTCACCTCGGAGCCACATTCCATTGTGGTGAAGCTTCATGGTGTCGTTGGGAGCCTCCAATTAAGTTATGGAGATAGCCCAACCTTGTTTGTAAAGGTTCGGTCGCCGCCTTCAAGGGCACCAATAGTGGAATCACGGCACCTCGCATTGCGTGAGGGCGTGAGGAGAATACGGTGGCCCTAGTGGCTTCTTGGGGAGCATTGTGCCTCCACACCGCTCCAACGAAGACGTACTTCCCCTTACCGGGAAGGAACTCCGGTAACACATCCTCGTCTCCACCGGCTCCACTTTTGGTTATATCTTACCTTTACTTCTTGCAAGCTATTATTGTGTTGTATCCCTTGCTTGCTTGTGTGCTTGTTGTGATTAGCATCATATAGGTTGCTCACCTAGTTGCATATCTAGTCAACCTATTTGTTGCTAAGCCTAAAGTGTTAAAGAAAAGTTAAAAAGTGTTAGTTGCCTATTCACCCCCCCTCTAGTCAACCATATCGATCCTTTCAATTGGTATCAGAGCCTCGTCTCTTTATTAAGGGTTTCACCACCCGAAGAGTATGGAGGGCGAAGAGGAGCGGTTGGGAGAACTTCCCGAGGCCGTGGGAGTGAACACGGTCTCTCGCGAGGATTTAAATGAGGCCATGTCCTCGCTTAAATCCTCCATGACGACCGAGGTCAAATCCATGTTTAAAGAATTCCTTGACACTCTTAAACTTTCCACCGATGCGGTTCAAGTGGTTAATCCCACTAACTCGGCATCGGATGTCAACTCTGGTAAGGAGGGGGCTAGTGCTGATAGAGATAATCGGTCTCAAGGAATTAATGGGTCGGGGACTTTTGCCTCAGTTCCCCCTCCCTTGGTCTATGGAGGACCGGTGCACCCACCTCATATAGTTAATCACGGTCCTCCTCCTAAACTTGTTAAGAATGATTTTGCTAATTGGGTTTTCTGTATCAAGTCTCATTTGGATCACAGCTCAATTCAACTCATGCGAGTCATTGAAGAAGGATACTACCCTCGTGATCCACGCAACCTCACTCCAAGGGAAGAAGCGGATAAACAGCTAAATTCCTCCGCCTTGTTCATTCTCCAAGCTGCTGTTCCTACTGAAGACCTTCCTCACCTGCGACCCTTCACTGTTGCTAAAGAGTGTTGGGAACACATTGTCTCCATGTACAAGGGCAGCTCAAGCATTCAACGGTCAAACTATGAAGTTATCCTTGATCAGTCAGATGAGTTTGTAATGGTAGAAGATGAGGAACCACGTGAGCTCTATAGGAGGGTGACTGCTCTTGCCATTGCCCTCAAAGATCATGGCAGCAAGGATGTGGATGATACTTGGATCAAGCGTAAGTTTTTGAAGGCCATCATGCCCTACAACAAGGCCATGTCCGCGGTCATCCGTCAAAGACCGGACTTTCACACCTTGTCTTCTGGTGATGTGTTGGATGAATTTATTGCCATGAACATCTTGAACACGACAGCTGACAATGCTCTCGCTCGCGTGCAACGGTCAAAGAAATCATCCCCCAACCTTGCTTTGAAGGCCAATGTCTGTCAAGAGGAAGAAGAAGAAGAAGAAGAAGAAGAAGAAGAGGGTTGCCCCGAGGACACCAAATATGCTTATCATGAGCACATGGCTCTTGCGTCCAGGCAATTTTGGGGCAACAAGAGAAACACAAGGCCCAACTTCTCCAAGAACAACTCAAATGGGTCAAAGGGCAAGCAACGGGTGAGGACCTGCTACAACTATGGTAATGTGAGTCACTTTGTGGTGGATTGTCCATACGAGAAGAGGGAAGACAATGGTGGCAAGCTCATCCGCAAAGATAAGGCCAAGTCTTTCCCTAACAAGACCAACTTCACCAAGAAGCCTCCTCACAAAGTGTTGGTGGCTCCAGAATAGTATGCATCGGATGATGATGGTGATGACGGAGACACAAGTGGCGAAGGAATGGCAATGGCATCTGTGGCAATTGCATCCTCTACCCCAACAAAGGTGTCACTCTTCGACGCCCCCAATGAGAACCACATCGCTAGGTGCCTCATGGCAAAAGGTATCACCAAGGTAACCTCCAACGCCAAAACCTCAAACATTAAGACTTCTGTTTCTTCCACTCCGTCTTTGTTAGATTGTGTGGATGAACTTGAGGAGGCGATAGAGGGTGAGCATGAGTTTGACAAGTTCTTGTGTAAACTCAAGGGAGAGTCCAAGAAGCACTTCGTTGCTCTCTTGGAACAACTTGGTGAGGCCAATGACACGATTGATTCTCAAGAAGAAATTCTTGAGGAGATGAGAGGCCATAGTCGTGATTATGCCGACGAGATAGCAGATCTTTCTATTGCTCTAGAGGAAGAGCGAGGTCTTCATTTGACTTGTAAGGAGTCACACAATGACGACTTTGCTAAATTACGTAAAGATTATGATCATGCTATTGTTCTTAACCGTGTCCTTAAATCTGAAAAGGTTGCACTTGGGGTTGACCATGCTCAACTCAAGGATGAGTTTGTCTCTCTTGACAGTGCTCATAAGGCATTGAAGAGCGTTCATGCTTCTCTTAAAGAGTCACATGATCAACTCCAAGTGAAACTCACTAAAGAAATTGCCACGTGTCCTCCCTTTGTCTTAATTGATAATGCATCTGCTACTAACCCGTGTTGTGAGCATGCATATCTTGTGGAGGAAAATGCTAAGCTAAAAGAGCAGCTTGAGAAAGGTCTTGTGACATGTATACAAGGTGAGAAGAATCTCAATGACCTTTTGAGCAATCAAAAGGAAGTGATTGCAAAGGAAGGAGTTGGGTTTGCACCCAAATCCAAAAAGAAGAAGAAGAAGAAGACCATGCAGGTTCCTCCGCTCAAGGAAACATTTGTCAAAGCGGGGAACAGTACTCATGAGAAGAAGAAAGACAAGGTTGTGAGTGATAGTGCCAAGAAGGGCAAGATCACTCCCTCCAACAGGACCGGCGATTTTAACCCCTCTTATGTTTTGTGTCGTGCTAGTGATGGGCATGTTTATGCCAAATATGTTGGTTCTTCTTATGAGTATATTGAGTGGTCTATTTGGGTTCCTAAGACCCTTGTCACTAACATGAAAGGACCCATTCAAGAATGGGTACCTAAATCCAAGCATTGATCTATTGTAGGACTTTGCTTCCGGGGGAGTCTCATGGTTGCTCGATAGCGGAGCAACAAATCATATGACCGGAAGCAAGGACTTGGTGGTGGACGTTTGACCCGATACATCCGTGGCCAGCCAAGTCTCTTTTGGAGATGATACAATCTCAAAGGTATTGGGTCTTGGCAAGGTGGTTATCTCTCCGACCTTAACTATTGAGAGAGTCATGCTTGTTGAGACCCTTGCATACAATTTACTTTCCGTTCGTCAACTTGCACTCATGGGTTTTAGTACCTTCTTTGGCATTGATACCGTGACCCTTTTGTGGAGCAAGACTCTTAAAGTAGCCTTTGTTGGGCATGTCGAAATTGGTCTCTATGTGGTTAACTTCTCAGAGCGACCCACTAAGACCGCGACATGTCTAATGGCTAAAGTTGATGTGGGATGGCTTTGGCATCGCCGACTAGCCCATGTCAATATGAGATCTTTGCAAAGTCTCCTCAAAGGGGATCACATTCTTGGACTAACAAATGTGAGTTTTGCCAAAGATCGTGCTTGCAGTGCTTGTATCGAAGGAAAGTTACATGAAAAAGCTCATCGTCCAACTACTACAATCTACTCAAAGAGGACCTTAGAGCTCCTTCACATGGATCTCTTTTGGCCTCCATCTTTTGACAGCCTTGGAGGAAGAAGGTATTGCTTGGTGATTGTGGATGATTATTCAAGATACACATGGGTATATTTCTTCAAGAGGAAGAGTGAGACACAACAGACCGTCATCAACTTTGCAAATGAAGTCCAACGTCAACATGAAGCAAAGATTTTGATGATTAGAAGTGACAACGGCACTGAGTTCAAGAACTACACCCTTGATGAGTTTCTCAGTGATGAGGGGATAAAACACCAATATTCCACACCTTACACCCCTCAACAAAACGGTGTTGCGGAGAGGAAGAACCGGACGTTGATGGATGCGGCAAGAACCATGATGGCAGCGTTTAAATCTCCGTACAACTTTTGGGCCGATGCCATTAACACAGTGTGTCATGCATCAAATCGGCTCTATCTCCGCAAAGGCTTGAACAAGACTCCTTATGAGATTCTTACCGGGAACAAGCCCAACCTCAAATACTTCCGGGTGTTCGGTTGTAAGTGTTTCATTCTCAAGAAAGGTGTTCGTTTGTCTAAATTTGAATCTAGAGCCCATGAGGGCATATTTGTTGGTTACGCTGCAAACTCTCATGCTTACCGTGTCCTCAACAAGTCCACCGGACTCATTGAGGAGACGAGTAACGTAGAGTTTGATGAAAATAATGGCTCCCAAGTGGAGCAAAGTGATCTTTATGATGTAGGTGATGAAATTCCTCCCCAAGCCATAAGAAGAATGGGTGTGGGACACTTCCTTCCCGTTGAGGAACCCCTTGTGGCTGAAGGAGAAGGACAATGTTCCACTCAAGTGGAACCATCACCAACGCATGACCCACACGCTTCCGAAGAACAAAGTGAAGGCCCTCAACCCCGTGATCAAGATCAAGGGCAAGATAAACTTGCTAGTGATGTATCTACTTCACATGATGCTCAAGATCTTGTTCACACCCCCGGGCAAGCTCAAGATCAAGATGAAGCTCAGGACCAAGATCAACTTCAAGATCAAGGTCAAGCTAAAGATCAAGATCATGCTCAAGATCATGAGCAAGCCGGTGCTAGTACCAAAGCTCGTCAAGCCACCAAGCCTCAACTTTCCTTGGAGGAAATTCTTGAAAGACGAGCCGCCACGATTGCTTCCAAGCTTCAGAAAAAGCAACACCTCCTAGAGAACGTCTACGGAAGCTTGAAAAAGGGGGTAACTACTCGTCGTCAATTAACAAACTTTTGTGCACATCATGCGTTTGTTTCTTGCTTTGAACCCCTCAAGGTACATGATGCGCTCGAAGACGAGGATTGGCTTGAAGCCATGCATGATGAAATCAACAACTTCGAGCGCAACAAAGTGTGGCGATTGGTGCCAAGACCAAAAGAGAATCACAATGTCATCGGAACCAAATGGATCTTTAAGAACAAGCAAGATGCACATGGTATCATTATTCGCAACAAGGCAAGACTGGTGGCTCAAGGCTACTCCCAAGTCGAGGGTATCGACTACGGTGAAACCTTTGCCCCTGTTGCTCGCCTTGAATCTATTCGCATGTTGCTTGCTTATGCTTCTCATCATGATTTCATATTATATCAAATGGATGTGAAGAGTGCTTTTCTTAATGGTCCACTTAAGGAGTTGGTATATGTCAAGAAACCCCCAGGGTTTGAGGACCCCAAGTTCCCCAATCATGTATATGTTCTCGATAAGGCACTCTATGGCCTTAAACAAGCCCCACGTGCGTGGTATGAGCACCTTACCGAGATGTTGCAAGATCGTGGGTTTGAAATTGGGAAAATCGACCCCACTCTTTTTACTAAGAGGGTTAACGGGAACTTGTTCGTATGCCAACTATATGTCGATGATATTATCTTTGGTTCTTCTAACAAAGCTTTTAATGATGAGTTCGTTGCACTAATGACCAAAGAGTTTGAGATGTCTATGATGGGAGAGTTGAAGTTCTTCCTTGGATTCGAAGTCAAGCAACGAAGCCAAGGAACCATCATCAACCAAGCCAAATACACTCAAGACATGCTCAAGAGGTTCAAGATGGATGAGCTAAATCCTCTGAAGGCCAACACTCCGATGCCACTCAAATGCCAACTTGACAGTGATCCCAATGGTAAAGCTGTGGATCAAAAGGTATATCGCTCCATGATTGGATCTCTGCTTTACATTTGTGCATCTAGGCCGGATATCATGTTGAGTGTGGGAATTTGTGCACGATTTCAATCCGCACCTAAGGAGAGTCACTATGTGGCTGTCAAGCAAATCTTTCGATATTTGGCTCATACCCCAAACTTTGGCTTATGGTATCCCAAAGGTGCTTCATTTGATCTCATTGGATATACTGACTCGGATTGGGCGGGAGACCGTGTGGAAAGGAAGTCCACTTCCGGAGGTTGCCAATTTCTTGGTCGCTCTCTGGTAAGTTGGTCTTCCAAGAAACAAAACTGTGTTTCTCTCTCGTCCACCGAGGCCGAGTATGTAGCCGCCGCAAGCTGTTGTGCTCAGATTCTTTGGATGATGCAAACTTTAAAGGATTATGGTGTCAACTGTGACAAAGTGCCTCTTTAGTGCGACAATGAAAGCACAATCAAGATCTCCAACAACCCGGTTCAACACTGCAAGACAAAGCATATTGAGATTCGTCATCACTTCATCCGGGATCACATCAAGCGCGGAGACATTGATCTTATTCATCTCTATACTAAGGAACAGCTTGCAGATATATTCACGAAGCCATTAGATGAAGCAAGATTTCTCGAGTTAAGGCATGAGCTAAATATCATTGATTCGAGCAATGTGGTTTGACTTAGTGCACACCCCACCACACTCATCATTATGTATTGTTTAGATGTAGGCATGAATTTAGTTGGAGTCTAGTTCTCTCAATGAACTATCCCTCCTCCTATTATGCATAAACTAATCAAACTCTTTAACATTCGCCATCATTGATGGCACTTGTGCTTCAAAGACGCGTTTTGGTCATGGGCCCAAGGATAATTCTTCGCAGTGCCATACCAATTGACTCAAACATAGGTGGCTCCGGCCACCGCCTTCTCTTCATGAGAGGTAGTGATTCATTGTTTGGTCCTCGTTTCTCCTCTCTCTAATCTTTTTGACCTTGTTCGTGGTTGAGCTGCTTCTGTTGTGCTCTTTCGTTTGTGTCCTTTTTGCTTGGAGCTTATTGATGCATCTTCGTGCCTTAATGACTTTTCAAATTTAATTCTGGTGCAAAGGCTTTCTTTCTCTTCCAAAACCTGCATTTTGTGGGCAGCGCGGTACTACCGTGGTACGCCACGGTACTACCGCTGGAGAGGGGTTACTACTGCACCCGTGCATCATCAACCCCAGCACGGTACTACCGCATCCAGCGCGGCAGTAATTTTTTACTGCCGCTGGAGGAGCGGTACTACCGCCCCGCGAGCGGAAGTATTTTTTTTCTTCCGCTGGCCAGGCGGTACTACTGCAATGACGTACGATACTACCGCGCCGTGAGATCCGCGTGGGGGTTAAGAGCGGGCAGGGGGAGTTCAAACTCCCCCATAACCATTCATCTCTTCCCCTCACGTTTCTTTCTCTTTCCTCCCCACGAACGGCTCCGGAGGACCTCGTCGGATCTCCATCTCTGGCCACTCTCCTCCCATTCCAACCGGTGGGATCGTTCCCCACCTCGTCCTCTTGCCATGGACCCCGGTATTTCCCCTTGTGCTTCTCTCTTTGCCTCTCTATTTTTGGATATAGGTTTAGGGGGAAATATGAGTTGGTCTCGTGATTTTTGGCTAAATCTTTGCATGAGGTGATGGTTGGAGAGTGCTTGTGCGGTAGAATTGTTATTTGGTAGGATACAATAAGGCAGTTTTTGATCTACGGTAGTACCGGCGTGGTTTTTCTGCTCAGATCCGCTGTTCTTGAGGTCTCCGCCCCGTGCGGTACTACCGCACCTCCTGGTACGGTACTACCGCCCGTCGGGCGGAAGTAAAATTTTACTTCCGCGCTCAGCCCGGTACTACCGCCCCTACCTGGAGCGGTACTACCGCAGTCGGCGCGGTAGTAAAATTTTACTACCGCAAGACCTGCGGTACTACCGCTCGATCCAAAATTTCCCTGTTTTGTCCCGCCAATTCTCACTTCTATGTGGTTCTCTTGTTTGCCTTGGTCTTTGCAATGAGTTCTTTCGCTCTTCTCTTGTGTTTTCGTTGTGTGTCATAGGTGGTGGCTCCGGTTCCGGTTCAAGACGCTCGAATCCCTCTCGTGATACAAGTTCAAAGCGTCTGCGCAATCAAGATGCACCTGAGGGGTCCAATACCTCACCTCGCCACTTCAAGAGGACCGCTAGCAAGACCAAGGAGCCAGTTGTCGACTGGGAAGAGATGCCTCAAGCAGAGTTTCTGGTTCGTCGGAAGATCAACCCCTATGTCAACCCTAGGGAACATTTCAGGAGCAATGACTTGTTTTGGACCAAGCAACAATATCTCATCTATATAGATGTGATCAAGGGAAAGAAGAATAGCTATGTTCCGGTCCAGTGGATTGACATGGCTCATCTGAGGAAGAACTCGGCATCGTTTAGTGAGCCTCTGGATATGGTGGAGTAGTTTGATATCGAGAATATCATCTCGTTCCATCTTCACTTTGATCCCGAGATTGTGGCTCAGTTCTTTGCTTCTGTCCACTTCCACACGGATGTGGAACGGAGCATGACTTGGATGACCAATGGAAAGAGGTTGACTGCTAACTGGAAGGAGTTCATGGATCTGTTGCACGTTCGTGATGAGGGGCTTGATGTGCCCGTTGGTTTGCGCCCTCATGCCAACCCACAGTCTGCACCCAAGGAGAAGCTTCTGCCATACCTTGTTGCGAAGAATTTACCCTCTGGTGAGAAAACTTTTGTGCTTAACCCGTTTCTCGATGTCATGCACCGGATCTTTCGCAACACTCTCTTTCCTCGCATGGGAGACAAGGACAAGGTGCATTCCTACATAGTGGATATGCTTCTCCTTTGTGAGCAAGGGCGGATTAAAATTCTTGGACCACTTGATGTTTCTCACATCATGTGGAGTGAGCTTCAGACTGCTGTGTTCCACCGCAAGGTCCCCATCTATGGACCCTACTTGTTCCACTTGATTCAGAAGACTTGGTAGAAGACCTTTTTGGGTGAGGACTTTCATGCTCCCAACTGGATCCGTCATGAGCCTATTCGGCTGCGTCAGAAGGACAAGTGGGCTAACACTACCACTAAGCCTGCTGCTACTCATATGGATGTTGATGAAGATGAGATTGAAGAGGAGGAGGAGGATAGTTCAGAAATGTATGAGCCACCATCTACTGCGCCATCTTGGGCCAAGAAGCTCAAGAACAGGATGAAGACTTTGTTCTGCATGCAGGCCAAGGGACAGTACCAGACTCACATTGCTCAGAAGGAGAGTCGTCAGCGCGACAAGCGGATTCTGAGGAAGCTTGGCGAGACCATCTCGAGTGGGTCTGAGAAGAACATCACTCCTGAGGCTACTTGGATGAAGAAGAAGAGCTATCAGTGGGTTGATTCAGATGAGGAGTCTCTTCCAGCTGCATCAGAGGAGGAGGAGGAGCTACCACATGTGTCTTAGGTGTCCTCTCTGCCTTTTTGGCGTCTCGATGCCAAAGGGGGAGAGAGTGTAGGATTTGCGAGTGTTTTCGTTCGTTTTTTGTCGTCTCCTTGCTTTCGTTGAACCTTTGTCGTTGCTTTGGTTTATGTTTGTCCTGTGTGTGAGACCAGGAGACATCTTCTATCATATGGTGTGAGACATATGCTATCACTCTTATCATTATTGTCTAGTATGTCTAGTAGCTTGTGAGTTTGTCTATTATGTGCCCTTATCTTCATGCTCACATGCTATGCCTTGTTTCCATGCTTATTGATTATTCTTTCTATTGCAAGGATTGCCATGTCTATAAAATATAGGGGGTGTGTTGATCCTAGTGTGTGTGCTTTGCAGTCCAAAGCATATCTATAGATTGCACACATCTAGGGGGAGCCTGTCTATATTTTATAGATGTTGGGTTTGCATATGCTCATTATATATCCTTATGTGCAAATCCCGTATTGTCATCAATCCACCAAAAAGGGGGAGATTGTAAGGGCAAATTTCTCCCTAAGTGGTTTTGGTCATTGATGACAATTCATTTGCGGACTAATCGTGTGCATTGAGCATTTCAGATATCTCATGTCTAGGCACAAGACGATTTGGTGCCCCTCGGAGTCTATCGAAGACGGTTGCTTTCTACGTTTCTTTTCGGTGGATTTGAGTCGTAGGAAAGCCGTACTATTAAGAGGGGGTCCGCTTCGGAAAGGTTTGGGTGGAATCAACACGTACACATCTATTCTATTGCACCACCTTTCTTTCGCTTTAATGGAGCTCCAGTCCGTTTTCCTTGTCTGTGCAAATTGAAGGCAGCAAGATGCTAGTTTTCAGTGGCTAGCGGTAGTACCGCTCAAGGGAGCGGTAGTACCACAGGTGCCCGCGGTAGTACCGCTCCAAGGAGCGGTAGTACCGCTGTCCCCAGCCCTGATGCGTGCGCTTGCGGTAGTAGGCGCGGATGTATTTTTTTTACATCCGCCCTCGAGCGGTAGTACCGTGATGGATGTCCGGTACTACCGTGCCGGACTTTTGCGCAGCTCCGTTCTCAGCGGAGGTAGGCACGGAAGTAATTTTTTACTTCCGTGCATCTCCTGTGCCAGTTGATACCTACAGTACGGTAGTACCGTATTGGCGCGCGGTAGTACTGCTCCGGCGGTTCTACCGCTCGTTGCCATGTGCAATAGGTCTTCGTCTGGTTACCACCGTGCGAGCGGTAGTACCGCACCCCTCAGCGGTAGTACCGCAGCCTCTTGCGGTAGTACCGTGGCTTTGTGCGGTTGTACCGCAATGCGCGGGCTGTGAGTGGGGATAACGGTTGGATCTTTTCCCCCACTATATAAAGGAGGTCTTCTTCCCCAAGAAGACCACCTCTTCCCTCCCCAAGCTCCATTGTTGCTCAAAGCTCCATTTTAGCCCGATCTCTCTCCCTAGCCAATCAAACTTGTTGATTCTCTCGGGATTGGTTGAGAAGGCCCCGATCTACACTTCCACCAAGAGAAATTTGATTCCCCCCACTAATCCCTTGCGGATCTTGTTACTCTTGGGTGTTTGAGCACCCTAGACGGTTGAGGTCACCTCGGAGCCACATTCCATTGTGGTGAAGCTTCGTGGTGTCGTTGGGAGCCTCCAATTAAGTTGTGGAGATAGCCCCAACCTTGTTTGTAAAGGTTCGGTCGCCGCCTTCAAGGGCACCAATAGTGGAATCACGGCACCTCACATTGTGTGAGGGCGTGAGGAGAATACGGTGGCCCTAGTGGCTTCTTGGGGAGCATTGTGCCTCCACACCACTCTAACGGACACGGTCTTGCCCTTACCAGGAAGGAACTCCGGTAACACATCCTCGTCTCCACCGGCTCCACTTTTGGTTATCTCTTACCTTTACTTCTTGCAAACTATTATTGTGTTGTATCCCTTGCTTGCTTGTGTGCTTGTTGTGATTAGCATCATATAGGTTGCTCACCTAGTTGCATATCTAGTCAACCTATTTGTTGCTAAGCCTAAAGTGTTAAAGAAAAGTTAAAAAGTGTTAGTTGCCTATTCACCCCCCCCCTCTAGTCAACCATATCGATCCTTTCACCAGCTATTGTGACAGGGCACCCAATCCTTCTTTTGAATTAAGGTTTTCCATATATAGTTTATTGTTACTAATTTGGAGTCCACAGTAACTCATATATATATATATATTAGATTATACTAATTTGGTCTTATGCTTGTTGTTACTAACTTCATGAAACCTATTTTTTTCATACATTGCAACTCATATACTACTAACACTAAATATATATAGCAAGTAGTATTGATAATTGGTTTTGGGAAAACTTCTTTCCATACCTCTTGGGCGATGTCAGCGGGACGACGTTGGGCGGAGACGGGCGGCGTCGGTGGGGCGGCGTTGGGCGGAGATGGGCGACGTCGGCGGGGCGGCGTTGGGCGGAGACGGGCAGCGTCAGGCAAAGACGCGCGACGTCGGCGGGGCGGCGTTGGGCAGAGACGGGCGGCGTAGGGCGGAGACGGGCGGCGTCGGGCGTGGCGGCGTCCGGCGGAGACACGACGCGTCAGGCGGCGGCGGCGGCGGGTATCGAGAGGAGGACGGGCCGGTGGAGTTGGGGTCGAGAGTGAGGATATGTTTTTTTTACTACGCCGGCAGTTGTTAAAACCGACTAGTGTTGGCGTGGGCCTAATGGGCCTAATGTGCAATGCCGGGCCTAATGTGCAACGCCAACACTAAGCAAATGGCTATGGCGTGCGAATTTAGCCCACGGCAGCACTATTTGAAAATGTTAGTGCTGGCGTTGGTGAGAAATGGCGCGCCACAAACAAGAGTTGTGGCTAGCCATTTCTCCACAAGTGCATGGACATACGCAATCTCACCTTTTCATAATTTGCTAGCCTCTTCGGTACCGTGCATAGCCCGTCCTCACCTCGAGGATTGGTGCAACTTTCGCCGGTGCATCCAAACCCCGTGACATGATACACTCTGTTGCACATAAGCCTTATTATATCTTCCTCAAAACAGCCACCATACCTACCTATCATGGCATTTCCATAGCCATTCCGAGATATATTGCCATGCAAATTCCATCGTCACTTCATATGACTAGTTTGTTCATCGTCATATTGCTTTGCATGATCATATAGAGCTGACATAGTATTTGTGGAAAAGCCACCGTTCATATTTTTGATACATGTCACGCTAGATCATTGCACATCCTGGTACACTGCCAGAGGCATTCATACAGAGTCATATCTTCATATCAGTTCTCCATATTGAGTTGTAAGTAAATAAAAGTGTGATGCTCATCATTATTAGAGCATTGTCCCAGTGAGGAAAGAATGATGGAGACTATGATTCTCCCATAAGTCGAGATGAGACTCCGGACGAAAAATAAAGATGGGGGAGGCCAAATGAGCGCACCATCCATTAAAAAAATGAGAGAAGGGAGTTTTCTACTATCCTTTACCACACTTGTGCTTGAAAGTGGCACCATGCTCTTCATGTAGAGAGTCTCATGATATATCACTTTCATATGCTAGTGGGCATTACCTATTCATTATTTCAAACTTGGCTTGTATATTCCTATGACGGGCTTCCTCAAATGCCCAAGGTCTTCATGAGCAAGCAAGTTGGATGCACACCACACTTAGCTTCATTTGAGCTTTCATACACTTATAGCTCTAGTGCATCATTTGCGTGGCAATCCCTACTCCTCGCATTGATATATATCGATGGGCATCTTCATAGCCTGTTGGTACGCCTAGTTGATGTGAGACTATCTTCTCCACTTTTTACCCCTTTGATATCTATCACCATACTCTATTCCACCTAAATGCTATGTCCAATGGCTCACGCTCATGTATTGCGTGAGGAATAAAAAGTTGATGCATATTGAAAAAGTACGATCCAATTGCCTGACTTGGACGCCGTGGTGCTTAACATTTATATTAATGTGGTGAAGATGGAGCCATGCCTTGCTAATATAATAAGATGAATGTGGGGGTAAACATTTCTTAAGGATCGTATACTTTTAAGGATTAATGATTTTGTTTCTTACACTTTGAATATTGTTGTGTTAATATTTGTTGATTCATATTTTCTCAATGAGCATACCTGAATAAGATTACATAGTGGATAGCATGTCACATCAAAAATTCTGTTTTTATCATTTACCTACTCGAGGACGAGCAGGAATTAAGCTTGGGGATGCTTGATACGTCTCCAACGTATCTATAATTTTTGATTGTTCCATGCTGATATATTATCATTCTAGGATACTTTTTGGGTCATTATTTACCAATTTATAATATTTTTGAGCACTAACCTATTGACCTAGTGCCTAGTGCCACTTGCTGTTTTCTGCATGTTTTTGCCTTTTCAGGTTTACAGTACCAAACGAAGTCCAATTGCAACGAAACTTTTTGATGATTTTTTCTGGACTAAAAGAAGACCGAGAAGCTTCGGAAGGAGGTCAGGAGGCACATGAGGGCCCCACCACACATCAGGGCGCGCCCTGATATGTGGTGGCCCCCTCGTGGCTCTCCCAATGTCCCTCTTCGGCCTATAAATTCTCTAATATCGTGAAAACCCTGGAGGCAGTCCCGAAACCCTCTTTCCACCGCCGCAAGTATCTGTTCCGTTGCGAGGCCATCTGGAGCTCCGTTCCGGCACCCTGCCGAAGGGGGGGTTGATCACGGAGGGCCTCTTCATCAACCTTGCTGCCCTCATGATGATGTGTGAGTAGTTCACCACAGACCTATGGGTCCATAGCTAGTACCTAGATGGCAATCTGTCTCTCTTATGATATTCAATACAATGATCATCCCATCTTCGCTTTGATCTATCCGATGTAATACTATTGTGTGGTATGTTTGTTGGGATCCGATGAATTGTGGGTTTATGTTCAGATTAGTCATGAAGAGTATTTGAGATGCCTCTGAATTATATTATCTCATAAGTGCATGATCATTATAGCTTCGTAATGCTCTCCGATCTATTGATGTGCTTTGGCCAAGTAGATTGATATTTCATCGGTGCGAGTGGTGCGTTGTGGTAGGTTCAACCTGGCGAGTTTCTATATCCTAGTGACAAAGTAGGGGACAAGATGCGTCTTTGTGTTGTTGCTACTAAGGATAAAACGATGGGGTTCATTCATATTGTTTTAGTTTACTTTGTCTACATCATGTCATCGTTCTCCAAGAATTACTCTGTTTTACTTAATACTATAGATGCATGCTGGATAGCGGTCGATGAGTGGAGTAATAGTAATAGGTGTAGGCAGGAGTCGGCCTATTTGCTTATGGACGTGATGCATGTATACACATGATCATTGTCGTGAAAATCGCATAACTATCCGCTTTTCTATCAATTGCCCAACAGTAATTTGTTTACCCACCGTATGCTGCCTACATGAGAGATGCCGCTAGGGAACACTATGGGCCCCGGGTCTATTCACTTATATATTTACAAACGCTATTATTTCCTCGCTGCCTTTATTTTCTTTCTATTTATTTTGCATTTATCAACAATTATCTACACAACTCATTTGCTTGCAAATGACGAGATCAAGGGGTTTCACAACCCTCTTGCCCGCGTTGGGTGCAAATCGTTTGTTCATTTGTGTGCAGCTGTTGAAGACGGTTGAGGATTGATATTCCTATCAGTTCGATAAACCTTGGTTTCATAACTGGGGGAAATACTTATCCGCTTTGTGCTGCAATTAACCGTTCCTATTCACGAAAAACCCATCGCAGATCACAAGTATCACTAGACATCATGGCCATGTTCATTGCAGTAGGGACATTTCTTCAAAGCTATCGCAGCTTTCAAGTAGTTACATGTCTGGACGGTATGATCATCATTGTTGCAATATTGGCAAACAACCTTTTTCTTTGGTCTAGGCTTGCCTCTGGGTTCGGGTTCCTTATTCTTATCCTCTTTCTTCTCCTCTTTCTTAGCCTTCTTCTTATGTGCATCCTCGTTGCTCGAGCAGAGCCTTCCTCCTTCTTTCTATTTCAGTTGGCTGACCTTTCTTCGGCACATGTGTTGGGTTTTGGAACATGTCTTCTGATGACCCACAAGTATAGGGGATCAATCATAGTCCTTCCTATAATAAGAGTGTCGAACCCAATGAGGAGTAGAAGGAAATGATAAGCGGTTTTCAGCAAGGTATTATCTGCAAGTGCTGTAAGTAACGATAGTAGAGAGTTTTGTAGCAAATCGTAACAAGTGACAAGTAACAATACTAACAAAGGTGCAGCAAGGTAGCCCAATCCTTTTTATAGCAAAGGACAGGCATGAGAATACTCTTATTTTAAGCAAGTGCTCCCGAGGACACATGGGAATTTCTGTCTAGTCATGTTCATCATGTTGAGCTGATTCGTGTTTGCTACTTTGATAATTTGATATGTGGGTGGACCGGTGCTAAGGCGCTGTTCTTACTTGAACTAACAACCTACTTATGATTACCCCCTCTCGCAAGGATCCGCAACTACGAAAGAAGAATTAAGATAAATCTAACCATAGCATGAAACATGTGGATCCAAATCAGTCCCCTATGAAGCAACGCATAAACTGGGGTTTAAGCTTCTGTCACTCTAGCAACCCATCATCTACTTGTTACTCCACAATGACTTCCCTTAGGCCCATAACATGGTGAAGTGTCATGTAGTCGACGTTCACATGACACCACTAAGAGAAGTAACAACAAACATATCATCAAAATATCGAACGAATATCAACTTCACATGATTACTTATAACAAGACTTCTCCCATGTCCTCAGGAACAATGGTAACTACTCACACCTCATCAACATGTTCAAGATCAAAGGTACAATAATAATAATTAAGGATCTGAACATATTTTCTTCCACCAAGTAATCCAACAAGCATCAACTACAAGATGTAATCAACACAATATTAACCCACAGGTACCAATCTGAGGTTTTGAGACAAAGATTGAATACAAGAGATGAACTAGGGTTGGATATGAGATGGTGCTGGTGAAGATGTTGATGACGATTGGTCCCCCCACGAAGGAGGAAGCGTTGGTGATGACGATGGCTTTGATCTCCCCCTCCCGGAGAGGGATTCCCCCGGCGGAATCCGACTGCCAGTGTGCAAAAGGGCCTCTGCCCAGGTTTCCACCTCGAGACGGCGGCGCTTCATCACGATAGGTTGCTTATGATTTTTTCTAGGGTAAAACACACCATATAGGAGAAGAGGGGCATCGGGAGGCCAGCCAGGGCCCCATCACACATCAGGGCATGGCCTGGGGGGCGCCCTGTTGGCTTGTGCCTGGCCTGTGGCCCCCCTATGTTATTTTTTTGGCCCATAAATTCACATATATTCAATAAAAATTCCTCATGAAGTTTCAGGTCATTTGGAGTTTGGTGATTTTTCTGCCTTTTTCTCGGTTTTCGGGTCTAGAATTCCAGTTTCCAGATAATTGCCTCTTTGTGATGTACCTTGCATATTCAGAGAGAAAATGCATAAGAATTGTATGATAATAGGGAATAATGGACAAGAATAACATAATATGAATAAGAAATCATGATGCAAAATGGACGTATCAACTCCCCAAGCTTAGACCTCGCTTGTCCTCAAGCGAAAGCCGAACTCGAGAGTAATGACCACATAATTTGAGAGAGAGGTGTCAATAAAAACAGAATACGGACATAGGAGCATCATGAATATCATTATAGCAGCAAGTATTTCATCATATAACTTCTCATAAGCAAGTAAAGTTCTCTTCACAATTATCGAAGTATGAAGCATAAACCTTATTGACAATGAACAAACGGTGCTTTTAGTCATGGTGATAATCACAATCCATCAAACTCAAGAGAAGAGTCTATATAAGATCTTTCATTGTAGCAAACCCACATACTCAACTATCATTTAGTCATTTATGATTGTTGACAATCATTGCATATTTTTGGAGCTAATGTTTTTGCCGGACACATAGGAAGATAGGGGATTCATTTGCCACCCAACTTATTTACCTCAAGGATAATGTCAACAATAATGAATCATGAATCATTACATTCAACTGGATATATATATACTAGGATCTTTCCTCAACATGTGATGCTTCCCACTAAGAGAGTTTATAACTTAAAAGAAGGGAAGATATTAATGACTCTTGGGTAGAAGTAAAAACTTTATGAAAGTGAAAGATAGGCCCTTCGCAGAGGCAAGCAGAGGTTTTCATGCACTTTTATTTGATTAGATGTGCAATCTCTTATGCAAAGGAACTTCACTTTATATTGCCCCTTGCGATAGCGAACTTTATTATGCACTCCGTCGCTTTTATTTCTTCACCATCACAAGATCGTACAAAGCTTATTTTCCTTTTCAATAAAAGATCATACATGATTAAAGGCAATTTTTATTGCTTATGCACCGATGACAACTTACTTGAAGGATCTTATTCAATCCATAGGTAGTTAAGGTGGACTCTTACAAAACAAACTGGGTTCAAGGGGTTATGGATGCACAAGTAGTATCTCTACTTGGTGCGGAAATTTTGGCTAACAAAAGATCTAAAGGAAGCATCACATGTTAAAGGATCCATGCCTATATAACTTCTACGCAAATGTAAGCAATCATGACCATTAGGTTGTCTTCCATGTCCAACTTCAACACTTGATCATTATTAATATTTTGTGAGGGTTTGTGATCATAGATGATGTCCAAGATAGTGTATTTGTATGTGGATCTTCTCTTCTCTATCATAATCTTGCATAGATTATAACAATGGCTAAGGCTATGTTTGTTATATCCCCAACAATTTTCATGGCTCATACTTTCTTTTTATGTGAAGTCATTACTTCCCATGGGATAAGGATATGATCTTCACTTATTCTTTTTATTGTCATGCGAGGACGATTGGTGCAAGAGAGTAAAGCACATTGACTCAACTAATCTTTATTATATAACTCTCACACTCGATTACAAGGATAGGTAGAACTCAAAGGAAAATCCTAAGCAAAGCAAATCTGAAACTTTATTTCTCTAAACCATGAAATAACTAAAGATCAAACTAAAATAAAAGATGATGGTGAAAAGTGATGGTGATACGATACCGGGGCACCTCCCCAAGCTTGGAACAAGCTAGGGGTTGTGCCCATACCCATGTTGTCGGTGTCAAAACCGGCGGATCTCGGGTAGGGGGTCCCAAGCTGTGAGATTAGGATCGATGGGTAACAGGGGACGAAGGGGACGATGTTTACCCAGGTTCAGGCCCTCCTACGGAGGTAAAACCCTACGTCCTGCTTGATTATATTGATGTGTATGAAGATTAGAGAGTCGATCTACCTCGAGATCAATTAGCCAAAACCCTGGATGAGCTTGTCCGCCCTCTAAAATCTAAACCCTCCGGTTTATATAGACACCGGGGATACCTAGGGTTTACACATGATGAGTCTCTAGCCGGAAGTAAAGACGCTAATCCTCTCATCTTGACTTGGAGTGCACGCCACGTCTTCGGAGGTTTCCTTCTAGAATGCGGGGTCGCCGCATATCCTGGCCCTTCCTGTGATAACCAGAGAGCGGCCCACCAAGCCAGCCTATGAGAGATAGGTCGGCGGCCCGAGGACCCCTTAGTCTAGGACTCCCTCAGTAGCCCCCGAACTAGCCCCCAACGCCAGGGGTCATGACACTAGAAGCTTCGAGTGATCGGAGTCTCCGGCTTGCGGGGTGATTTCTTTTCCCCCTTTATGATCGGCTGGTTCGAGTCCGGCCTCCGATGATATGTAGTTATCCGAACATATAGTTATCCGGGCGCCATAAGTTGCTTAACCTAGAAGGCCAAACGTCAAAGTGCGAATAGTATTTCCTGACAACCTTTCCGACGAAGGGTTGTGGCCCGTCAGGACCGCTGAGCCGGTTACAAAAAACTCGATTCGCGGTTCGAGTCCGTTTCTCCATTGGCACGTCTTATCAACGTGTAGGTCGTGTCCCGTTTATTATGCGATATGCTCAATGCCCTGGGTTATCCGACGCGCGCATAACGGCATGATTATTTTGGGAAGTGGCGAGGCCTGCGGCGCAGTAAGAGGGAGGCTCTTGGTATTACGGCACCCCATAAAAGGGATAAAACCCCCAAGGCCTATTCATGCTCCGAATTCGCACCCTTTGGCTCCTCGACCCTCCCAAGCTCCGAGAGCTCAGATCCAATTCTTCCTCAGTCTCCCCTCCGAGTTCGGCCATGGCTGGTTCAGGTTCCATGGGCAAGTGGGAAGTTTCCTCCGTCACCGACAACGACATTCGGGAGTTAAGGCGTGCCGGCTACCTCTCCGCCAACATCGCCCACCGCGCTCCAGAGGCGAATCAGGTGGTTCCCACACCGAAGCCGGGCGAGGGGGTGGTGTTCGTCCCCCATTTCATCCGGGGACTGGGCTTTCCGCTCCACCCCTTTGTCAGGGGTCTCATGTTCTTTTACGGGTTAGATTTTCATGACCTTCCCCCGAACTCCTTCATGCACATCTCGGCGTTCATCATCGTCTGTGAAGCCTTCCTGCGGGTACAGCTGCACTTCGGCCTGTGGCTCAAAGTGTTCAACGTCAAGCTGAAGACAGTTGCGGGCGCGCATGCGGATTGTGGAGGGGCGGTAATCAGCAAGCTCCCCCGTGTCGAGTGGCCGGAGGGCACTTTCATTGACACGGCCAAGATCTGGCAAAAGGAATGGTTCTACATCACCGAACCAAGGAATGCGGATTGGGTGGCACCTGCCGAGTTCAGATCCGGGCCCCCCGCGAGGCTAACCTCGTGGCTCAAGAAAGGCCTTGACTGGGGGTCGGCCGCAGAGGTGAAATCGCCACAGAAGCGCATCTCCTCGATGATTGAGGCCAAGATCTAACTGGTCAACGTGATCCAGGTCATGCTCCACCGCCGTCTCCTCCCCTGCCAGCACCGTGCCTCCCCAATGTGGGTTTACCAGCTCGAGGACCCGGCCACCGTGAGTCAATTCTTCCGCACTACCCACGAGAAATTGTGGAAAGTGCTATTCAAGCCCCAGAAGAGCTGGCCAGCCAAGGAGGACACCGGTCTTGACCCCGAAACCCCTCCTACCAAGGTATGACAAAACTTTAATTCTCCGGCTCTGTTTTTTGACAAAGAGCTGAACCCCTTCTCCCTCATCTTCGCAGAAATGGCTAAGCAAGGCCGTGAAGATTGACTGTCCGGCCCCGCAGCCCGAAGACCCCCGGTCCGATCTGTTGACAGAGATGCTCGTCGTGGCGCTGTATTCGGCGCCAGAGAAGAAGGAGAAGAAGAAGAAAGGAGAGAAGAAGGAGGCCCGAGAGGGCCTTCGTCTGAGGGGTCTTCCGGACACTAAGTATGAGGAGACCCATGCCTCTTCCACTCACGAGGAAGAGCACGAGGATGAAGGGGAGTGCGGCTCTCCCCTCACAAGGAAGAGGGCGGCGGCAGCGGACGCCACGGAGGACCTACCTCCTCCTGCCGCGAAGAGGACATGCCAGACAAAGGCTGTCCTCGCCGATGATAACTCGGACTCCGATAAGGAGTCTGAGGATTTTGAGAGGGTTCCCCAAAGGAACCCCAGCCCAGAGGTATGGATCCGAAGACCCTCTGGATCACTTATATAGAGTTTTTAATGCTAAATGGGCGAACGTCTTTCAATTTGCAGCCCACCACGTGATCTCCCCACCGACCAAATTTCAGACGGGGAGTCTCCGCCCGCCGACCTGGCGGAAAGTGGGACTGCGTCTCGTCCTACGCCGCCTAAGGTCTCGAAGGAGACCGCGGAGGTGTTATCGCGCCCGGCTCCTTCTGAGCCGAACACCGGCGGCGGGGGTGACGACGTCATGGCCGAGGTTAATACCTCGGCCGCCGAAGACCAGGAGAAGGAAACTCTCCCGGCAACTAAAGAGGGGGGACGAAGTCCGGCCCAGTCCCCTCTGAGGACATCCCCGGAGCGCTTTATGCCTCCGGGGCCGCCAGCCCAATCCCCCACCGGAGGGAGGGTTGGCGGGTCACCACCGGTGCCGCTCACTACTGGGTGGCAGGCCGTGATGGAGGAAGCTTTATCCGGCTCCCCCATCGCCAAAGATCACCGCACCCTTATGGGTGCGGTTTTGCAAGGAATTCGGTCCGTTTATAGCGGACTGAAAGAGGCCTTCAACGGTCTCTTGACGGGCTTCAAGGTGAGCCACGTAATACTCTTTTTCTAGAAAAAGTTAATTTACCAAGTTTATGCAATCATTATAAATGTAGTAGCCCCCGAGCCCTGGGTGAGTTTGAAAAACCCATCCGGGGGTCAAATGTTCGAATACTAGTAACGATGCTCAAGGCACCAAAGAGTACTTAGCAGAGGGTCTGAATCCGACAGCTCGGGAGTTTTAATGCACATAAGTTGTTTTGTAGGCCTCATCATCGGCGGTGGCCACCAACGCAGGGGAGCTTGCCGAGCTAAACCGGAGGCTCAAGAGCTCCGATGAGGAGCTTGATCGCCTGAACAAGAGATTCGATGAGACGCAAGGTGAGTTCGAATTGTATCATTCGGGGCTATTTGTCTATCCTCATTGATTGAGATATCCGGATTGTTATCCCTAAGTGTTATTTACCCATTGTTACCACAACCGTGGCCGTGGAGGTCGAGAACCTCAAGGCCGAATTTGCAAAGGCGAGGCAGGAGGCCACGGATGAGAAGGTGGCGGCCGAACGAGCGGCAGCCGACCTGTCGGCGTTAAAAGCCGAGAGCGACAAGCACGAATCCCGGGTGGTAGAAGTGCAGCTTGAGCTCAAGGATGCCAGCACGAAGTGCGAGGCCCTTGAGCAAAAGAGCGAAGACCAGGCCACCGAACTATCCACGCTGAAATCCGAGCTCAAAGCGGAGCGGGTTGATAGGCGATTCTTTGAAGAGGAGCTCCGCCAAGTCAAGGCGATCGCAGATGGTAAGCCGTACTTACTGCAATGTGCCTTTGGTGGTAACAGGTTTGCGTTGCTCACCCGGGTGTGGCATTCCTCAGGCGCCTTCACGGACCTCCCGAGGAGTGTAGCGGACGCAAACAAATACTTCCCCTCCCGGGATGGGGATGTTGAGCCTCAGCTATTCTGGGCGCAATTTCAAGCCCCCGAGCATCCTCCTCTCCTGAGGAAGCAGATGAAACAATTTATGGAGCTACACAGGATGGCGGAGCCGGCCATGAGGGACCTTTGCATCCGGCTATGGCCTGCAGAGCCGCTGCCGAGCAGTTACTTCGGCTTGGTACAGAAGTTGTGCGACGCTGCGCCTCGGATTGACGCTCTAAAGCATTCTACGTGCATCGAGGGAGCTCGAATGGCCTTTGCAAGGACCATGGTGCACTAGCCGACGATCAAGCCGACCGAGATGGCCACCGCGCCTCCACCTCCTGGGAAGGAGCATAGGCGCCCCGAGAAATACTTTGCCACCATGATGGATGGTGCTCGGGCGATAGAATCTCAATGTCCTAAGGATGTAATTTATGAGTGAACGTGTTGTCATGTATCCGATGACTGTTCCGCTTTATAATGCGATTGCATGGTTTATCATGTCTTTAACCTTTGTATTATTTTGACTCCTATGTGGCCGTTTTATCTGAAAGTTGCGAGTCGTCGGCTTCAGCCCCCATGTAGATACTACACGAGGTGTTTCTACCTCCACACTGTGACCCTTAGCCGACGTATCGGTGCCCGAAGGCGGTAGTGCGGGGGGGGGGGGGACAAGGCGATCAGACTATGATGCTTTAGTGCTTTCACTTAGCCATAGGATCTTGACTGCGGGGGCTGATGACGAGCCCCCAGTGTTTTGTGATATTCGGGTACACCGAGGTTGAAACCAGCATCACATGGTTTGTAAAAGTACAAACCCCTCGTATAACACGGAATAACCTCTATCGATTTTTAGTTTGACACTTATGCTCAGATTGCAGACCGGTTCTCGCTTATTATGACAGTCAGTTTTCGGCTTTCTCCACTGAGGTACTTGACTAGGCGAGCTGGAAGCACAATCGCAGTGGTTCTCCCTTTACCCTTTTAGCCGAACGGGCGGAACGTAAGAGGGCAAACACCGGAGCCGGGCAACCCAACCATTGACCCAAGACATAATTCGGAACCAATTCATGTAACGCAACATCTGAGACGCCGAACACATAAACAATAGTGCCGGGTGATGCTTGGGGCGATTTAGAGTCAAGCCCCCGGTCTATTAGCCGGTCGCATCGTAACATGTACTGAACAGCTTTGCTATCGGCATCGGTGAGTAGAGAACAGAGTATGTGACATAAAATACAGCGAGGAGGCCGTAAAGGATGGTCTTTATTTCTGATGAATTCTTACAACTCAAACTTCCGAAGCAACTATTACAGGTATTTTGAAATGAAAAATAAAGTTTACAAAGGAGAGGTTTTACCCGGGGTCTTCGATAGGTGGCTTGACGTCCTCGATGTGCCCTGTCGCATGTCTGCTCCTTTGCTCCCGAGGGGGTTGTGTTCCTTTAAAGGCGATTTTTATCGGCGAACGGACCTTGGGAAGAAGATCTTGAGAAGTCGCCGCAGTGTGTATGAGCTTTACGCTTGGAAGGTCCTAGATGGTACCTGTGGTTTGTCCGAAGACAAGTGTTGGCAGTAGTTCGTTCCAGCCGAACACTTTCCCTTTGATAGTGGGTCCCCACAGCTGCCCATGGTATTTTGAGCCCGAAGTTGTGCCTTCTTGGCACATATTTACGGGAACTAGGGTTGTGCTGTGGGGGGCATATCCCTATTTTTGTTGGGCGGAAGATGATTCCGGGAATTCGGGTTGAGACCGAACTCGTTTGCTATCATGACGTGCCTTTATGGCTAATTTGGGCGTCGGCCTATCATTGCCGTACTGGAATTCAGCTGCCAGGGCCGTTGTGTGTTCCTTAGTTCGGAGAGAGCGCTCTGTGTTGCCATTGACAGTAATGACCCCCCGGGGCCCGGGCATCTTGAGCTTCAGGTACGCGTAGTGGGGGATGGCGTTAAAGCGAGCGAATGCGGTGTGGCCGAGTAGGGCATGATAACCGCTGCGAAAAGGGACAATGTCGAAGATCAAGTCTTCGCTATGGAAGTTGTCGGGCGAGCCGAACACTACTTCCAGATTCACGGTGCCCGAGCAGCGGGCTTCGACGCCTGGGATCACTCCTTTAAAGGTAGTGTTGCTAGGTTTGATCCTTGACGGATCTATATCCATCTTTTTCACCGTGTCTGAGTAAATCAGATTAAGGCTACTTCCTCCGTCCATTAGGACTCTAGTGAGGTGATACCCATCGATAATGGGGTCTAGGACGAGGGCAGCCGAACCTCCGTGACGGATACTGGTCAGATGGTCCTGTCAGTCGAAGGTGATCGGGCAAGCCGACCATGGGTTATACTTTGGGGCTACGGGCTCTACGGCATAGACCTCTCGAAGGGCGCGCTTCCTCTCCTTCTTTGGTATGTGAGTGGCATATATCATGTTCACAGTTTTTACCTCTTGAGGGAACTGTTTTTGTCCTCCATTGCTTGGACCGCGGGCTCGTCATCGTCCTCGCTGCGTGGGCTCTTGCCTTGCTCCTCGGCTGTGAGTTTGCCAGCTTGTTTGAATACCCAACAATTACGGTTGGTGTGGTTAGCGGGCTTGTCTTGGGTGCCGTGAATCTGGCAGGGCCTATCCATGATTTTGTCCAGCGTGGTAGGTCTGTCTCGATTTCCTTTAGAAGGTTTCTTCCGCTGTCTGGATTTCGGGTTGCGGAAACCGGCATTAACGGCCATGTCCTCCGCATCGCCGTTGTTGTGCCGGCGTTTGTTTTTGTTACGTCGTGGTTTCCCATTTCCATCCCGGACTTCGGAGGTGCCGGGGTCTTCGGGGTTATGGCTTCGTTGAGCTAGCCAGTTATCCTCACCCGCGCAAAAGCGGGTCATAAGTGAGGTAAGGGCGGACATTGTCCTCGGCTTGTCCTGGCCGAGCTGACGAGCTAGCCACTCGTCCCGGATGTTATGTCTGAAGGAGGCTATAGCTTCGGCGTCCGGACAGTCAACGATCTGGTTTTTCTTGGTCAAGAACCGATTCCAGAATTGCCGAGCCGATTCACCTGCTTTCTGGACAATATTGCTTAGGCCCGAGGAGTCCGGTGGCCGGACATAAGTGCCCTGGAAGTTAGATCGGAAGGCATCCTCGAGCTCTTCCCAGCTCCCGATAGAATTCTCGGGGAGACTGTTTAACCAGTGTCGAGCTGGCCCCTTAAGTTTTAGGGGCAGATGCTTCATGGCGTGGAGATCATCTCCTCGTGTCATATGAATCTGGAGGAGGAAGTCCTCAATCCACACGGCTGGGTCTGTTGTCCCGTCGTATTGCTCTATGTTAACGGGTTTAAACCCTTCAGGGAACTGATGTTGCATCACCTCGTTTGTGAAGCACAGTGGGTGGGCAGCGCCTCTGACCCAAGCTATGTCATGCCTACGATCGGCGGTAGATAGGGACCGGTATTGTTCCCGACCTCTATTGTTGCGGTCGAGCCAAGACTGGTACCCGTCCCGTCTAGCGGGGGAGTACCCTCTAGATCCGTAGTTGGATCTTGTGTGGCTTGCTCTATAATCCAGGTCCTGTCGTAAGTCGTACCTGTCCTCAAGCCCTGCTGGCTCTTTTCCTCTCCTCTGGGGTACCGCAGGTCTGTACTCGGCCTCGCCGGCCGTCCTATCCCGTCCTCGGGGAGGGCGGTTGTAACACCCGTTACGCCTGGTGGGATCTAGACTGGCCCCAGAGACGAACACTAGTCTTTCCTGCGCACTTTGTCCTCACTCGCGCGCACCCGGGACCAACTTCCCGGTCGGTCACCCATCCTAGAATTGCTCCAAGCCAAGCACGCTTAACTTTGGAGTTCTTTTCGAGTGGGCTCCCGGAAAAGAAGGAATTCCTTGTTGATATGAGTAGTCTATCATTCCTATTAAGCCAGGCTCTCACATACACCCCCACTCAAAGGAACCGACGTCCTCGTCGGCCCATCAGGAACGTTCCCTCTTGGCACACGTATGCGCGTCCAGTCCGGCCCATGTGTCATGCCGTGTGCCACAACGGGCCACACGGGCCATGCACCACATGCCCGTGCACCTGACCCGTGCATGCCCGTGTAACCGCGAGGGTCAGCTCTGATACCAATTGTAACACCCGTTACGCCTGGTGGGATCTAGACTGGCCCCAGAGACGAACACTAGTCTTTCCTGCGCACTTTGTCCTCACTCGCGCGCACCCGGGACCAACTTCCCGGTCGGTCACCCATCCTAGAATTGCTCCAAGCCAAGCACGCTTAACTTTGGAGTTCTTTTCGAGTGGGCTCCCGGAAAAGAAGGAATTCCTTGTTGATATGAGTAGTCTACCATTCCTATTAAGCCAGGCTCTCACAGCGGTCCGGCTGGTCGTTCGGAGTACGCCTAGGAGGCGATGTTTCAAGGGCCTCATCATCGAACTGCGGCAGCAGCCGCCGGCGAGGGTAGCTCTTGGGTTGGTCCGGTAGATTGGTACCATACCCTTCCTCGGCTGCCAGGACCCTTGTCCATCTATCATTGAGGGTGTCGTGTTCGGCTTTGAGCTGCTGTTGTTTTGCCTTCAGGTTTCGGGCGGTGGCTAGAAGCTGCCGCCTAAACCGTTCCTGATCCGCAGGGTTTTCGGGGACGGTGAAGTCTTTGGCTTCCAGGATGCCTTCCTCCTCGACAGGGGGAAGGTAGTTGTCGTCCTCGGAATCATTAGGATCATCGGTGTCGTGCCGATCTTCGGGCCTTTCCTGGTCCTCCAATGGCTGTTCGGGGGCTTCAGGATCGCCGAGGTCTTCCGGGGTGTCGTTTTCCCCGGTGCCTGCAATGGCTTCCATTACCTTGTTTGCCTTAGATCGTTTGCGCTATTTCCGGCGCCTTGACGGCGCCTCACCGGATTTATCGCCGTTCTTCTTAGGGGTGCGATTGCCCTTATCCTCGGGGGTGTCTACCATGTAGACGTCGTAGGTGGAGGTGGC
The DNA here is from genome assembly GCA_039707655.1 of Elymus sibiricus. Lineage (NCBI taxonomy): Eukaryota > Viridiplantae > Streptophyta > Magnoliopsida > Poales > Poaceae > Elymus > Elymus sibiricus. The sequence goes on from CM077671.1 coordinate 444,951,943, forward strand.
AGTCCATCGCCCAGTGTTGACAAGGGCGGGGGCGCTGTCCTCTTCATCCATGTCTTCTGCCTCCTCGGAGGTGTAGTCCAGCATATCGGTTAAGTCTTCGATAGTGGCTACAAAGTGGGTGGTGGGTGGGTCGAAAAATTCCCAATGACCCACCTCCAGACCGATCTGAGCATGGGTCGAGGTCGGGTCGTCTGTGATTTTTATTGATAGGATCTGATCTAGCGCCTCGTTGAGCATCGAGAGCTCGACCGGATCGATCTGCCTAGGACTTTTGGAGTTAACCTCCAACGTGTTCGTACAAGGAGTGTGTTCGGCAGGGGCCGACCCCTGGTGCTCAGGTACTGTAACTGGATCCGGACTAAGAGCCAGATCATCGGCAGGGATAGACCCGAGGGCGGAGTCAAGAAGGAGACCCGAAGTTAAACTTCGGAGACTTCGGGCTCGTCAGATAAAATCGCGAGCCCAGCGAATGAAAGATCGCCCCGGGAGTCTACGGGGAACTCTAGGTTCCCGAATCTGATCTCTGGATCGGGGCCGAGACTCCCGATCCGACCAGGGCGGCCGGTCGGGTCAGCGTGCAGCACGATGCTGCCGAAAGCGAAAATCTGTCCTGGGGCGAAGGAGTCCCCGTTACGGACTTCATCGCTAATGATCAGACGAGCCATCAATTCCTCTTGCGATCCCACAGCGGAACTCTCAATGAAAGCACCAATGTCGGTGTCAAAACCGGCGGATCTCGGGTAGGGGGTCCCAAGCTGTGAGATTAGGATCGATGGGTAACAGGGGAGGAAGGAGACGATGTTTACCCAGGTTCAAGCCCTCCTATGGAGGTAAAACCCTACATCCTGCTTGATTATATTGATGTGTATGAAGATTACAGAGTCGATCTACCTCGAGATCAATTAGCCAAAACCCTGGATGAGCTTGTCCGCCCTCTAGAATCTAAACCCTCCGGTTTATATAGACACCGGGGATACCTAGGGTTTACACATGATGAGTCTCCAGCCGGAAGTAAAGACGCTAATCCTCTCATCTTGACTTGGAGTGCACGCCGCGTCTTCGGAGGTTTCCTTCTAGAATACGGGTCGCCGCATATCTTGGCCCTTCCTGTGATAACCAGAGAGCGGCCCACTAAGCCGGCCTATGAGAGATAGGTCGGCGGCCCGAGGACCCCTTAGTCCAGGACTCCCTCACATGTGCTCAAGTATTCTTTGGTGGTGGTGGTGGTGGTGGTGGTGGTGTTGGAGTAGTGGTGGCCTTCTTTTCCAGCTTGCACCTGACGATAAAATTTTCCTCTCTTAATTCGTCGTTTTCTTGCTCGAGCTTCAAAACCCTTTTGCAAAAATTTGCCTTGCTTTGTTGCAGAAAACGAAGTGGGATAAATTGGATCTTAGATTTGTTTACTCCACTGGGGAGGCTTGACTTCTTGAACTCCAGATGCATATCTCCAGGTTAAGGAAGCGGATCTTCATCTTCATCCGAACTAGCGTCTGGACCGGCATCTTCTGTCTCCTCCAGATCGGAATCTCCCTCCTTTTCTATGGACCATAAGTAGGGGTAGATGTCCCCAAAGATCTTTGGGTCCACTACATAGTTAGACACATAGCTCTCTCCATCCGAATCTTGACACGACATATTCTCAGTTCTGCCAGAAAAATAGCCCGAAACAAGAACAAAGGAGAAACTCGCGATGCGGTGATCAAAACATACGGGGGTATATATAATGATTCTTTCTAGGTCAGAATACGTGTTCAGGAAGAAATCGGAGTCGGTGAGGCACACGAGGGCCGCACAAGCCATCAGGCGCGCCCTGTTGGCTTGTGCCTCCCTCGTGGGTCCCCTGATTTTATTTTTGGAATTTTTAGAAAATAGTAAAACCAATGGGTGTACCTGAAACCCTAAACCCTAAACCGTATATGGCCTCCCGTATGTGTTCTTCCGGTGTGATTACTTGGATGACATTAGTCTCTTCATTAATGGGTGTACCTGAAATATAATGCTTGATTCTTTGCCCATTCACCACTCTCGGGTTCTTGCCTTCGAAGTTATTAATTTTATAGCACCGGGGCGGTAGACTTCTTCGACAACATATGGACCTTCCCATTTGGATAAGAGTTTTCCTTCAAAAAAATCTGAAATGAGAATTGTACAAAAGCACAAGGTCTCCTACATTGAATTCCCGTTTTTGAATCCTTTTGTCATGCCATCTTTTAACTTTATCTTTAAATAACTTAGCATTTTCATAGGCTTGTGTCCTCCATTCATCTAATGAGCTAATGTCAAATAACCTCTTTTCACCAGCAAGTTTAAAATCATAATCCAGTTCCTTTATTGCCCAATAAGCCTTATGTTCTAGTTCAAGAGGCAAATGACAAGCTTTTCCATACACCATTTTATATGGGGACATCCCCATGGGATTCTTATTGTTGGAAATATGCCCTAAAGGCAATAATAAATTAGTTATTATCATATTTCCCCGTTCATGATAATAGTTTATTATTCATGCTAGAATTGTATTGACCGGAAACTAAATACATGTGTGAATAGATAAACAAATACTGTGTCCCTAGTAAGCCTCTACTAGACTAGCTCGTTGATCAAAAGATGGTCAAGATTTCCTAACCATGGACATGAGTTGTCATTTGATAATGGGATCACATCATTAGGAGAATGATGTGATGGACTTGACCCAACCATTAGCATAGCAAATGATCGTTCAATTTATTGCTATTGCTTTCACTAAATACACGTTCCTCTGACCATGAGATCATGCAACTCCCGGATACCGTAGGAATACTTTGGGTGTATCAAACGTCACAACGTAACTGGGTGATTATAAAGGTGCACTACAGGTATCTCCGAAAGTGTTTGTTGAGTTGGCATGGATCGAGATTGGAATTTGTCATTCCGACTATCGGAGAGGTATCTCTGGGCCCTCTCGGTAATACAGCATCACAGAAGCCTTGCAAGCACCGTGACTAAAGAGTTAGTTACAAGATGACGTATTACGGAACGAGTAAAGAGACTTGCCGGTAACGAGATTGAACTAGGTATTGGATACCGACGATCGAATCTCGGGCAAGTAACATACCGCCAGACAAAGGGAACAACGTATGTTGACATATGAGGTTCACCGATAAAGATCTTCGTGGAATATGTAGGAACCAATATGAGCATCCAGGTTCTGCTGTTGGTTATTGACCGGAGAGTCATCTCGGTCATGTCTACATCATTCCCGAACCCGTAGGGTCCGCACACTTAAGGTTCGATGACGATTTAGTATTATATGAGTTATGTGATTGGTGGCCGAAGTTTGTTCGGAGTCCCGGATGAGATCACGGACATGACGAGGAGTCTCGAAATGGTCGAGAGGTAAAGATTCATATATTGGAAGGCTATATTCGGACGTCGGAAAGGTTCCGAGTGATTCGGGTATTTTTCGGAGTACCGGGGAGTTACGGGAATTCACCGGGAGAAGTAATGGGCCTTATTGGGCCATACGGGAAAAGGAGAGGCAGGCCACGTGAGGAGGCTCGCGCCCCCCTTGCCCAAACCGAATTGGACTAGGGGAGGGGGCGCAGCCCCCTCTTTCCTTTCCCTCTCCCTTCCCTCTTTCCTACTCCGTATGGGAGGTGGAATCCTACTAGGACTAAGGAGTCCTAGTAGGACTCCCCACACTTGGCGCACCCCTAGGGGGCCGGCCTCCTCCCTCTCATCCTTTATATACGGGGGCAAGGGGGCACCCCAAGGTACACAATTGTCCCATAGCCGTGTGCGGTGCCCCGATCTCCGTTTTCCACCTCGGTCATATTTTCGGAGAGCTTAGGCGAAGCCCGGCCGGAATCAGTTCACCGTCACCGTCGCCACGTCATCGTGCTGACGGAACTCATCTACTACCTCGACGTCTTGCTGGATCAAGAAGGTGGGGAACGTCACCGAGCTGCACGTGTGTAGAACTCGGAGGTGCCGTACGTTCGGTACTTGATCGGTGGAGCTCGAAGGATTGTTCGACTACATCAACCGCGTTGTGAGACGCTTCCGCTAACGGTCTACGAGGGTACGTAGACACACTCTCCCCTCTCGTAGCGATACATCTCCATGGATAGATCTTGCGTGAGCGTAGGAAATTTTTGAAATTCATGCTCCGTTCCCCAACAGTGGCATCCGAGCCAGGTCTATGCGTAGATGTGATTTGCACGAGTAGAACACAAGTGAGTTGTGGGCGTGGGTGTATACATATTGCTTGCCGTTACTAGTTGTTACTTGATTCGGCGGTATTGTGAGATTAAGCGGCCCGGACCGACATTACGTGTACGCTTACGCGAGACAGGTTTCACCGCTACGTGCACTCGTTGCATAAAGGTGACTGGCGGGTGTCTGTCTCTCTCACTTTAGTTGAATCGGTTTCAATGAAGAGGGTTCTTTTAGAAGATCAAAAAGCAATCACTACACCACGTTGTGGTTTTGCGTAGGTAAGAACGGTTCTTGCAAACCCGTAGCAGCCACGTAAAACTTGCAACAACAAAGTAGAGGACGTCTAACTTGTTTTTGCAGGGTATGCTGGTGATGTGATATGGCCAAGACATGATGTGATATAAGTTGTTGTATGAGATGATCATGTTTTGTAAGTTATCAGGCAACCGGCAGGAGCCTTATGGTTGTCTCTTTATTGTATGCAATGCCAACGCTATGTAATTGCTTTACTTTACCGCTATTAGTTAGCAGTAGTAGTAGTAGCAATAGCCGGCGAGACGACCACGACGCTACGATGGAGATCAAGGTGTCACGACGCTACGATGGAGATCAAGGTGTCAACCCGGTGACGATGGAGATCATGACGGTGCTTTGCTGATGGAGATCAAAAGCACAAGACGATGATGGCCATATCATGTCACATATATTGAATTGCATGTGATGTTAATCCTTTTATGCATCTTATTTTGCTTAGGACGACGGTAGCATTATAAGATGATCCCTTCACTAAATTTCAAGATAAGTGTTCTCCCCTAGTATGCACCGTTGCGAAGGTTCGACGCTTCTAAGCACCACGTGATGATCGGGTGTGATGGATTCTTTCGTTCGCATACAACGGGTGTAAGCCAGTTTTACACACGCAGAATACTTGGGTTAAACTTGACGAGCCTAGCATGTACAGACATGGCCTCGGAACACAAGAGACCGAAAGGTCGAACATGAGTCATATAGTAGATATGATCAACATGAAAGATGTTCACCATTGATAACTAATCCACCTCACGTGATGATCGGACGTGGTTTAGTTGATGTGGATCATGTTACACTTAGACAACTTGAGGGATGTTAATCTAAGTGGGAGTTCTTAAGTAATTTGATTAATTGAACTTCAATTGTCATGAACATAGTCTTACTTGTCTTAGCAAATTTATGTTGTAGATCCATAGACCGCGCTGTAGTTCCCCTCTTTTTATTATGTTCCTAGAGAAAACGAAGTTGAAAGTTGATGGAAGCAACTATGCGGACTAGGTCCGTGATCTGAGGATTGTCCTCACTGCTGCACAGAAGGCTTATGTCCTTAATGCACCGCTCAGTGAAATACCCCTACGGCTTCGTCTGAGGACGTTATGAACGTCTGGCAGACAAGAAAAGATGACTACTCGATAGTTCAGTGCGCCATACTTTACGGCTTAGAACCGGAGCTCCAAATATGTTTTGAGCAACACGGAGCATATGAGATGTTCCAAGAGCTGAAAATTTGTTTTTCAAGACTCACACCCGGGTGGAGAGGGATGACACCTTCGACAAGTTCTATAGCTACAAGATGGAGGAGAACAGCTCCGTTAGTGAGCATGTACTCAGAATGTCTGAGTACTTCAAACACTTGAATCAAGTGGGAGTTAGACTTCCGAATAAAGTGGTGATTGATAGAGTTCTCTAGTCACTATCACTAAGCTACTGGATCTTCGTGATGAACTATAAACATGCAAGGGATAGAAGATCCTTAAGCTATTCGCGATGCTACAATCTGCGGATGTAGAAATAAAAAAAAGGGAGCATCAAGTGTTGATGGTTAATAAGACCACTAGTTTCAAGAAGGGCAAGGGAAAGAAAAGGGAACTTCAAGAAGAACGGTAAAACAGTTGCCGCTCACGCGAAGAAACCCAAGGCTGACCCAAACCCGAGACTTAGTGCTCCCATTGCAAAGGGAAATGTCACAGGGAGCGGAACTTCCCCAAAGTAACTGGCAGATAATAAGACTGGCAATGTCAACAAAGATATTTGATATACATGTTATTGATATGTACCTTACTAGTACTCGTATGAGCACCTGGGTATTTGATACTTGTTCAGTTGCTTACAACTTGAAACATGGAGCTTCGGAATAAACGAGGGCTAGCTAAGAACGAGGTGACGATGTGCATTGGAAGTGTCTCCAAGGTTGATGTGATCACCATCGCCACGCTCTCTCTACCTTCAGGATTAGTGATGAACCTAAATAATTGTTATTTGGTGCTTGCGTTAAGCATGAACATTATATCTGATAGTGTTTATTGCAAGACAGTTATTCAATTTCAGAGAATAATTGTTATTCTATTTGGATAATATCATTGATGATCATGCACTTAAAATGAAAGGTTTATAGAATCTTGATCGTAGTAATACATATGTTCATAACACGAATGCCAAAAGATAATGATAGTACCACATATTTGTGGCACTGCCGCTTAGGTCATATCAGTGTTAAACACATGAACAAACTCCATGCAGATGGGTTTTTGGAATCTCTTGATTATGAATCATTTGAGACATGTGAACCGTGCTTTATTGGCAAGATGACTAAAACTCCGTTCTCCGGAACAATGGAGCGAGCAACCAACTTATTGGAAATAATACATACCGATGTATGCGGTCCGATGAGTGTTGAGGCGCGCGGTGGATATCGTTATATTCTCACGTTCACTGATGATTTGAGTAGATATGGTTATGTCTACTTGATGAAGCATAAATCTGAAACATTTGAAAAGTTCAAAGAATTTCAGAGTGAAGTAGAGAACCATCGTAACAAGAAAATAAAGTTCTTACGATCTGATCGTGGAGGAGAATATTTGAGTTACGAGTTTGGCAATCACTTAAGACATTGTGGAATTGTTTCACAGCTCACGCCACATGGAACACCACAGCGTAATGGTGTGTCCGAACGTCGTAATCGTACTCTATTGGATATGGTGTGTTCTATGATGTCTCTTACCGATTTGCCACTATCATTTTGGGGTTATGCATTAGAGACAACTGCATTCACTTTAAACAAGGGCACCGTCTAAATCCGTTGAGATGACACCGTATGAACTGTGGTTTGCAAGAAAACTAAGATGTCGTTTCTGAAAGTTTGGGGATGCAATGGTTATGTCAAAAGGCTTCAGCCAGATAAGCTCGAACCCAAAGCGGATAAGTGCGTCTTCATAGGATACCCAAAGGAGACCGTTGGGTACACCTTCTACCATAGATCCGAAGGCAAAGTATTCGTTACTAAGAATGGATCCTTTCTAGAGAAGGAGTTTCTCTCGAAAGAAGTGAGTGGGAGGAAAGTAGAACTTGATGAGATAATTGTACCTCCTCTGGATAGTAGTACGCCACAGAAAGAAATTTCTGTGACACCAACACAGACCAGAGAAGAAGTTGATGATGATGATCATGAGGCTTCGGATCAAGTTGCTACAGAACCTCGTAGGTCAACCAGGACACGCTCCACACCAGATTGGTACGGCAATCCTATCTTGGAGGTCATGTTGTTAGACAACGGTGAACCTACGAACTATGAAGAAGCGATGGCGAGCCCGGATTCCGACAAATGGCTTGAGGCCATGAAATCTGAGATTAGATCCATGTATGAGAACAAAGTGTGGACTTTGGTAGACTTGCCCGATGAAACGGCGAGCTATTAAAAATAAATGGATCTTTAAGAAGAAGACAGACGCTGATGGTAATGTCACCGTCTATAAAGCTCGACTTGTTGCTAAACATTATCGACAAGTTCAAGGAGTTGACTACGATGAGACTTTCTCACCCGTAGCGATGCTAAAGTCTGTCAGAATTATGTTAGCAATTGCCGCGTTTTATGATTATGAAATCTGGCAAATGGACGTCAAAACGGCATTCCTTAATGGATTCCTTAAGGAAGAATTGTATATGATACAACCGGAAGGTTTTGTCGATCCTAAAGGTGCTAACAAAGTATGCAAGCTCCAGCGATCCATCTATGGACTGGTGCAAGCATCTCGGAGCTGGAATACTCGCTTTGATGAAGTGATCAAAGCGTTTGGGTTTATGCAAGTTTATGGAGAAACTTGTATTTACAACAAAGTGAGTGGGAGCTCTATAACATTTCTAATAAGTATATGTGATTGGAAATGATGTAGAATTTCTGGAAAGCATAAAGAATTAATTGAAAGGAGTTTTTCAATAAAAACCTGTTTTTTGAGTTATCCACGGTTTGGTCATCGAGATCTATAGAGATAGATCAAGACACCTGATAAAAGATTTTCACACACATTGATTAGATTTTGAAGAAGTTCAAAATGGATCAAGTCAAAAGAAATAAGTTCTTGGCTGGTGTGAAGTGGAGTAAGACTTGAAGATCTAGGTAAAGGTTGTTTACATGTTAGGCATCAAAATCTATAAAGATAGATTGAGACGCCTCATATGACTTTCACAAAACATATACCTTGACAAGATTTTGAAGAAGTTCAAAATGGATCAGTCAAAGAAGGAGTTCTTGACTGTGGTGAAAGGTGTGAAGTTGAGTAAGACTCAAATCTCGACCACGGCAAAATAAATAGAATGGATGAAGGTTATCCCCTATGCCTCGGCCATAGGTTCTATAAAGTATGCCAAGCTGTGTGCCTTGCCATGTGTCTGGCAAAAGAGGTACCAAAGTGATCCAGGAGTAGATCACTGGACAGCGGTCAAATTATCCTTAAGATGACTAAGGAAGAATTTCTCAGGAATAGAGATGATAAAGAGTTCGTCGTAAGGGGTTACGTCGATGCAAGCTTTAAACACTGATCCGAAAGACTATGAGTCTCAGACCGGATAAGTATAGTGGGGAAATTTTTTGGAGTAGCTCCAAACAGAGTGTGGTAGCAGCATCTACATAGAGATTTGCCAAGAACACACGGATCTGAATATTGCAGACCCGTTGACTAAAACCTCTCTCACAAGCAAAACATGATCAGCTTTAGAACTGATTAAGTGTTAATTACATGGAGATGTAATCTAGATTATTGACTCTAGTGCAAGTGGGAGACTGTTGGAAATATGCCCTAGAGGCAATAATAAATTAGTTATTATCATATTTACCCGTTCATGATAATAGTTTATTATTCATGCTAGAATTGTATTGACCAGAAACTAAATACATGTGTGAATAGATAAACAAATACTGTGTCCCTAGTAAGCCTCTACTAGACTAGCTCGTTGATCAAAAGATGGTCAAGATTTCCTGACCATGGACATGAGTTGTCATTTGATAATGGGATCACATCATTAGGAGAATGATGTGATGGACTTGACCCAACCGTTAGCATAGCAAATGATCGTTCAGTTTATTGCTATTGCTTTCACTATGTCAAATACACGTTCCTCTGACCATGAGATCATGCAACTCCCGGATACCGTAGGAATACTTTGGGTGTATCAAACGTCACAACGTAACTGGGTGATTATAAAGGTGCACTACAGGTATCTCCGAAAGTGTTTGTTGAGTTGGCATGGATCGAGATTGGAATTTGTCACTCCGACTATCGGAGAGGTATCTCTGGGCCCTCTCGGTAATACAGCATCACAGAAGCCTTGCAAGCACCATGACTAAAGAGTTAGTTACAAGATGACGTATTACGGAACGAGTAAAGAGACTTGCCGGTAACGATATTGAACTAGGTATTGGATACCGACGATCGAATCTCGGGCAAGTAACACACCGCCAGACAAAGGGAACAACGTATGTTGACATATGAGGTTCACCGATAAAGATCTTTGTGGAATATGTAGGAACCAATATGAGCATCCAGGTTCCGCTGTTGGTTATTGACCGGAGAGTCGTCTCGGTCATGTCTACATCATTCCCGAACCCGTAGGGTCCGCACACTTAAGGTTCGATGACGATTTAGTATTATATGAGTTATGTGATTGGTGGCCGAAGTTTTTTTGGAGTCCCGGATGAGATCACGGACATGACGAGGAGTCTCGAAATGGTCGAGAGGTAAAGATTCATATATTGGAAGGCTATATTCGGACGTCGGAAAGGTTCCGAGTGATTCGGGTATTTTTCGGAGTACCGGGGAGTTACGGGAATTCACCGGGAGAAGTAATGGGCCTTATTGGGCCATACGGGAAAAGGAGAGGCAGGCCACGTGAGGAGGCTCGCGCCCCCCCTTGCCCAAACCGAATTGGACTAGGGGAGGGGGCGCAGCCCCCTCTTTCCTTTCCCTCTCCCTTCCCTCTTTCCTACTCCGTATGGGAGGTGGAATCCTACTAGGACTAACACTAGTACAAAACAGGGCTTTGGTCCACCCTGAAAAGCCCATTAGTCCCGGTTCACTCACGAACCGGGACCCATGGGAGCATCGGTCCCGGTTCGTGAGGCCGGGGCGCCGGCCGGGCCTCGTCTGACCCCTTTGGTCCCGGTTCCAGACACGAACCGGGACCAATGCGCCTCGTGGGCCATTGGTCCCGGTTTGTGGCTGGAACCGGGACCAAATGGTGAGGCTTTAGTCCCGGTTGGTAACACCAACCGGGACTAAAGGGGTTGAGGCTTTAGTCCCGGTTGGTGTTACCAACCGGGACTAAAGGTTGGACCTTTAGTCCCGGTTGGAGACACCAACCGGGACTAAAGGGGTTCTGAAAGTTTTTTTTCCTGTTTTTACATTTGTTTTCTGTTTTTAGTTTCTGTTTTAAATTGCTTATATCTTTTAAGATATTTGATGTTTTTGAGTGATTCTTTTTGCATTAGATTCAAAATTTTGTCTAGTTTCTGTTTGTGCCATTAGTTTTCAAAGTTGAATGTTTAAATTTGAATTTGTTCAAATTTGCTTCAAACCCTAGATTGTGAATAACTTGTGTTTACAAATAGTTTTTAATTTAATTCTTTTTACTCCTAGTCACGTGTTAGATTGTTGTCACAGTAAGATTTATTTGGTTATTTTTAGAATAATTTAAATTAGGATTTTAATTAAAACAATACTGTTTTGCTTATATAGTTGTTTTAGTCATTTAATTGTTGTTTTTTATTATTTTTAGTTAGTTCTTTCTGTAGATTTTAAAATGTTGTAGTATGGTGCATATTGAATGCACAAAAAGTCTGGAGTTGAAATAAGTTTAAAAAAATGAAATGCATTTGTAACAGACGAGTTTTCATCCGAAACCTTGATACTTCAAATGAGATGGTCCAGTTTGTACACGAAGTGCATCCAGTTTTTGCCGTAACCCTCTCAACTTTTTAGCACATGCTATGTGGGTGAAATGATGATACCATGCCAACTTTCAACCTTTTCAGAGTTCATTTGTAGTGCTTTTCAATTTCAGGGTCATTTAGCTCAAAAAAATCAGTAACTGCATGAAAAATAGCAAATGAAGTCAGAAAGGGTTGAAAAGTGATGGCGTGGCTTCGAATGGTGCACACACAAAAAGTCTGGAGTTGAAATAAGTTTAAAAAAATGAAATGTCTTTGTAACAGACGAGTTTTCGTCTGAAACCCTGATACTTCGAAGCCGACGGCCGCATACCTTTCTGACTTGGTTAACCTTAGCTGTGACTCTGGCTGGGACCGTGCTAGCAGATGTGTAGTCGACGGTATGATTGGATGGACACCAACCCGGACTAAAGGGGTTCTGAAATTTTCAAACTCTACCCCCCCCCCCGGTGGATCGCCTTTTTTAGTTTTGTAGAAAATAAACAAAAATGATAAAATCTTCAAAAAATAAAATCCTTCGAGATGTAGTTAGGTTTTACTGTCTAGTTGGTATAGAAATTTTGAAATATGAATTTTGACCTTTTTTGCAAAAAAACGAAAAAAATGTAAAACGGCCATAACATTTGCATACGACGTCGAAAAAAAATAGTTTAATATATCAAAAAAAACTAGAGAAAAATTGGGACTCGATTTCACCTGGGTTTACCCGGTGAAGTTTTCTCAGATTCTCAAAATTCCAAAAGTAAAAAAAGTTATTTCAAATCAAAAATAATAATTTTAATAATTTTAAAAATTAATTTTATTTAAAAAAAATAAATGATATCATATTTGGATTCCTCACATTTTTCTGATAATAATGGATATATTATTTGTCGAATTTTGATTTACAGATTTAAATATATAAACACCAACCGGGACTAAAGGTCCTCCCTCCCCCGCCCCAGGCAGCGCCACGTGGAGGGCCTTTGGTCCCGGTTCGTAAGCAAACCGGGACTAAAGGTTTTGGGCTTTAGTCCCGACCCTTTAGTCCCGGTTCCAGAACCGGGACTAAAGGCCCTTACGAACCGGGACAAATGGCCCTTTTTCTACTAGTGTAAGGAGTCCTAGTAGGACTCCCCACACTTGGCGCACCCCTAGGGGGGCGGCCTCCTCCCTCTCATCCTTTATATACGGGGGCAAGGGGGCACCCCAAGGTACACAATTGTCCCATAGCCGTGTGCGGTGCCCCGATCTCCGTTTTCCACCTCGGTCATATTTTTGGAGAGCTTAGGCGAAGCCCTGCCGGAATCACTTCACCGTCACCGTCGCCACACCGTCGTGCTGACGGAACTCATCTACTACCTCGACGTCTTGCTGGATCAAGAAGGCGAGGAACGTCACCGAGTTGCACGTGTGTAGAACTCGGAGGTGCCGGACGTTCGGTACTTGATCGGTGGAGCTCGAAGGATTGTTCGACTACATCAACCGCGTTGTGAGACGCTTCCGCTAACGGTCTACGAGGGTACGTAGACACACTCTCCCCTCTCGTAGCGATACATCTCCATGGATAGATCTTGCGTGAGCGTAGGAAATTTTTGAAATTCATGCTCCGTTCCCCAACACTTATAAGCAGTTCTATAAGCCCACAGAGCGCCGTCTAATTTCTTAGACCAATTCTTCCTAGATCTATTGACAGTCTTTTGCAAGATTAATTTTAGTTCTCGATTGCTCAATTCAACTTGGCCACTAGACTGAGGATGATATGGTGATGCAATTCTATGGTTAACATCATATTTAGCTAGAAGTTTACGGAAAGCACCATGAATATAAAATGTGAACCACCATCAGTCATTAAGTATCTAGGGACTCCAAACCTCAGAAAGATAATTTCCTTAAGCATTTTAATAAAGGTGTTATGATCACCACTACTCGTTGGGTGACGTGGCTTGAGACTGCGTCGGTGTTTCCCCAAAGAGGAAGGGATGATGCATCACAGCGACGGTAAGTATTTCCCTCAGTTAGGAAACCAAGGTATCGAACCAGTAGGAGGATCACCAACACTACGTAAACATCACCTGCACACAAAGAACAAATACTTGCAACCCGACGCGAAAGAGAGGTTGTCAATCTCTCTACGGTAAAAAGATAGATTAGGATATGATAGATTGGATAGATAGATCTCTCAAGAACACAAAATAAAAAAGGCAAATAAAAAGTGCAGCAAGGTATTTTTGGGTTTTTGGAATAATAGATCTGAAAACAAAAGCGGCAAAAAGATAGATCGGAAAGCAATATGTTGAAAAAGTAGACCCGGGGGCCGTAGGTTTCACTAGTGGCTTCTCTCATGAGTATAGCACACGGTGGGTGAACAAATTACTATTGGGCAATTGATAGAAGATCAAATAATCATGAAGATATCCAAGGCGATGATCATTATATTGGCATCACGTCCAAGATTAGTAGACCGAAACGAATCTGCATCTACTACTATTACTCCATACATCGACCGATATGCAGCATGCATCTAGTGTAGTAAGTTCATGGAAAACGGAGTAATGCAATAAGAACGGTGACATGATGTAGACAAGATCTATTCATGTAGGAATAGACCCCATCTTGGTATCCTTAATAGCAACGATACATGCGTGCCTCGCTGCAACTTCTGTCACTGATAGAGGACACCGCACGATCGAACCCATCACAAAGCACCTCTTCCCATGGCAAGAAAAATCGATCTATTTGGCCTAACTAAACCAAAGATTCAAAGAAGAAATACGAGGCTATAAGTAATCATGCATATAAGAGATCAAAGAAGACTCAAATAATATTCATGGATAGAAACTGATCATGAACTCAAAATTCATCGGATCCCAACAAACACACCGCAAAAGTTTACATCAAATAGATCTTCAAGAGACCATTGTATTGAGAATCAAAAGGGAGAGAGCAAGCCATCTAGCTACTGCCTACGGACCCGTAGGTCTATGGTGGACTACTCACGCATCATCGGAGAGGCACCAATGAGGATGATGAACCCCTCCGTGATGGTGTTAGATTGGATCTCGCGGTTCTGGAACTTGTAGCGACTGGATGTGTTTTTCGTCGACCCCCTTAGGGTTTCTGGAATATTTGGGAATTTATAGGCATCAGAGGCGGTGGAGAGGCATCCCGAGGAGGGCACAACCCATCAGGGCGCGCCCGGGTCCTCCTCTCTGGTACTTCTTTGGCCCACTGGATGTCTTCTGGCCCAAAAAAATCTCCAAAAAGTTTCGTCGCGATTGGACTCCGTTTGGTACTGATATTCTGCGAAGTAAAAAACACGCAAAAACAGCAACTGGCACTTTGGCACTATGTCAATAGGTTAGTCCCAAAAAATGATATAAAGTTGCTATAAATGATTGTAAAACATCCTAGAATGATAATATAACAGCATGGAACAAGCAAAAATTATAGATGCGTTGGAGACGTATCAGCATCCCCAAGCTTAATTCCTACTCGTCCTCGAGTAGGTAAATGACAAAAACAGAATTTTTGATGTGGAATGCTGCCTAACATGTTCATCACATATTCTTTTATTTTGTAGCATGGACATTTGGACTTTTATATGGTTCAAAGCAATAGTCTAGTTTTAACATAATGACTTTAATACTCAAGCATGCCAACAAGCAACCATGTCTTTCAAAATATCAACACTAAAGAAAGTTATCCCTAGCCCATCATGCTCAATCATTGATCCATTCATGAAACACACTCAAATATTAACTACACCCAATGCTCAAGTATGATCATAGTGCCCCCTAGTTGGTGCTTTATAAGAGAAGATGGAGACTCGAATAAAAATTGCATAAAGTAAATAGATAGGCCCTTCGCAAAGGGAAGTAGAGATTTGTAGAGGTGCCAGAGCTCAAAGTTTAAATTGAGAGAGAAAAAATATTTTGAGTGGCATGCATTTCCTGTCAACGAAAATGACAAAGTAGTTTACAATACTTTCCATGCTAGATATATCATAGGCGGTTCTGAAACATAAAGTAAAGTTTATTCCTTTTTCCACCATTCTTTCACAATCCATGGCTGGCCGTATCCATGGTTGCCTTCCATACCAACACTTTCCAAGGAATTTATTATTTGACAACATAAAGTAAAAAAAATCATTTTGGGATTGGGCATCCCTATTACTGTCGTACTCTCGTGCAATGACAAGTGAATAAACACTCATCTTGACAATAACACATCTAGCATGGAAAAATATTGGATACCCCCTATCGTTTCATGAGCGGTACGAGCACACAAAAAGAACATTTATTTTGAAAATTAGAGATGGCACATACAATTTTTTTTAGAACGGCATGGAAATACCACATATATGTAGGTATGGTGGACTCATAAGGCAAAACTGGGTTTAAGGATTTTGGATGCACAAGTAGTATTTCTACTTAGTACAAGTGGAGGCTAGCAAATAGATTGAGAAGCAACCAACCAAGAAACGAAAATTCACATAAGAGAGCATTGAGCATAACTAACACCGAATAATGCACCATAAGTAGGATGTAATATCATTGCATAACTATTGACTTTCGTGCATGCATAGGGAATCACAAACCTTAACACCAATATTCCTACTAAAGCATAATTACTCACTAACATGACTCACATATCACTATCATCATGTCTCAAAATTATTACAAGGAATCAAGTTTAATTTCTCTAATGATCTTCATGAAAGTTGTTATTATATCCTCCTTGGATATCTATCACTTTGGGCCTAGTTTCATATATTGCCATTGCTTTTGACAAGCTCAAACAAATTTAAGTGAAGAACACGAGCATAGAGATTTCATCTCTCAAAATAGTATAAGTGAAGCATGAGAGGATTTCTTCAAAATTTACTAACTCTCAAATTTATCTAAGTGAAGCATGAGAGTATTTCTACAAAAATTTCCAAGCACACCGTGCTCAAAAAGATATAAGTGAAGCACTAGAGCAATTCTGTAGCTCAAAAAGTTTAAGTGAAGCATATAGAGCAATTCTAACAAATCATAGCATAATTTTGGCTCTCTCAAATAGGTGTGTACAGCAAGGATACTAGAGACAAACAAAAAAGCAAAGCAAGAAAAGACTCAAATGATACAAGATGCTCCAGGCAAAACTCATGATATGTGACGAATAAAAATATAGCTCCAAGTAAAATACCGATGGTTGTTAGAAGAAAGAGGGGATGCCACTCGGGGCATCCCCAAACTTAGTTGCTTGTTTATCTTTGGATATATCTTGGGGGTGCTGTAGCATCCCTAAGATTAGGCTCTTTTCACTCCTTATTCCTTCATCCATCGTGATCTCACCCAAAACTTGAAAACTTCAATCACAGAAAACTCAACAAAACCTTTGTGAGATCCATTAGTATAATAAAGAAAATCACTACTTTAAGTACTATTGCAAACCCATTCAAATTTTATTATCGCGTTATACCTACTGTATTTTAACTTTACCATGACTCATACCCTTCAATACAAACCATAGATTCATCAAAATAAGCACACAATGCAACGAAAATAGAATCTGTCTTGAACAGAACAGTCTGTAGTAATCTGTACTCTAACCATACTTCTGTAACACTAAAAATTCGGAACAATAGGACAACATAAAGAATTTGTATAGAAACACTGTGTTAAAATTTCAGCTCATTATCACGCTCCAGTAAAAAATGAAAATTCGCACACTGGAGGCAAAGTTTCTGTTTCAGATTCAACGTTGTTTCTACTCATCTTATGAATCATCCTAAAGGCTTTACTTGGCACAAACACTAAATAAAACATAAACACACAATCATAATAGAGGCATAATTGTGTCAACACTCAAAAACAGAAAGAAAAAGATGAAAATAAATTTATTCATTGGGTTGCCTCCCAACAAGCGCTATCGTTTTACGCCCCTAGCTAGGCATAACGCATAGATTCAGGTATTGTCATCTTTGGTTTTTGCTACTTTTGTGAGGGCTTTCTCATATCCGGGGGCTCTTTGCGCTTCCCCAAATTTTCAGGAGAAGAGACCATCTTGAGGTCTAAAATATCCAAATGCTTATTGCAAAGAGTAATCAAAGTATTCATGCGATTGAGGTTTCCACTAATATGTTTAAGAGGTTCATTATATTTTTGCAACTCGACCAAATGCCTATGTAAATCACCCAACTTGTCTAGAATTTGAACCCCCTCTTGTGTGAAAGAAAACCCCTTCTTTGATGGAGGAACCCCCAATATCCCTTCCAAAATTTCGTAAGCGGTGTTTGCATCAAGCTCACTAAAGTTCCCTTTAGCGGCAAAATCCAAGAGTTGTCTGTGATGCAAAGCTAATCCTATGTAAAAATTTCGAAGCAAAATTTTTGCATCTCCTTTTAGGTTGCAAATGCGAAAGGATTCCATTAGCCTATACTAGGCATCTTTCAAATTTTCCCCTTGTTTTTGTTTGAAGTATAGAACTTCAAAATCTAGTGACAAAGGGGGAGTAGTAACGCTAGTCATAGCAACAAGGTTGGCATACAAGAGATCTGACAAGAAAAAGGCAAACAAAAAAGAGGGCGAATAAAACGACAAATTTGGTGAAGTGGGGGAGAGGAAAACGAGAGGCAAATGGCAAATAATGTAATTGCAAGGAGATGAGATTTGTGATTTGGAACCTGGTAGATGATGATGGTGTCTCCTCGGCGCAAGAGATTGGCACGTAGAAGAGACCGCTTCCTCCCTGGCAACGGCGCCAGAAATTCCTTTGACATGGCTTGAGACTGCGTCGGTATTTCCCCAAAGAGGAAGGGATGATGCAGCACAACGACGGTAAGTATTTCCCTCAGTTATAAAACCAAGGTATCGAACCAGTAGGAGGATCACCAACACTACGTAAACAGCACCTGCACACAAAGAACAAATACTTGCAACCCGACACGAAAGAGAGGTTGTCAATCTCTCTACGATAAAAAGATAGATTAGGATATGATAGATTGGATTGACAGATCTCTCAAGAACACAAAATAAAAAAGGCAAATAAAAAGTGCAGCAAGGTATTTTTGGGTTTTTGGAATAATAGATCTGAAAATAAAAGCGGCAAAAAGATAGATCGGAAAGCAATATGTTGGAAAAGTAGACCCGGGGGTCGTAGGTTTCACTAGTGGCTTCTCTCATGAGTATAGCACATGGTGGGTGAACAAATTATTGTTGGGAAATTGATACAAGATCAAATAATCATGACGATATCAAAGGCGATGATCATTATATAGGCATCACGTCCAAGATTAGTAGACCGAAACGATTCTGCATCTACTACTATTACTCCACACATCGACCGCTATCCAGCATGCATCTAGTGTATTAACTTCATGGAAAAATGGAGTAAAGCAATAAGAACGATGACATGATGTAGACAAGATCTATTCATGTAGGAATAGACCCCATCTTGTTATCCTTAATAGCAATGATACATGCGTGCCTCGCTGCCCCTTCTGTCACTGGGAGAGGACACCGAAAGATCGAACCCATCACAAAGCACCTCTTCCCATGGCAAGAAAAATCGATCTAGTTGGCCTAACTAAACTAAAGATTCGAAGAAGAAATACGAGGCTATAAGTAATCATGCATATAAGAGATCAAAGAAGACTCAAATAATATTCATGGATAGAAACTGATCATGAACTCAAAATTCATCGGATCCTAACAAACACACCGCAAAAGTTTACATCAAATAGATCTTCAAGAGACCATTGTATTGAGAATCAAAAGAGAGAGAGGAAGTCATCTAGCTACTGCCTACGGACCCGTAGGTCTACGGTGGACTACTCACGCATCATCGGAGAGGCACCAATGAGGATGATGAACCCCTCCGTGATGGTGTTAGATTGGATCTCGCGGTTCTGGAACTTGCGGCGGTTGGATGTGTTTTTCGTCGACCCCCTTAGGGTTTCTGGAATATTTGGGAATTTATAGGCATCAGAGGCGGTGGAGAGGCGTCCCGAGGAGGGCACAACCCGTCAAGGCGCGCCCGGGGCCTCTGGCGCGCCCTGGTAGGTTGTGGTCTCCTCGGCCCTCCTCTCTGGTACTTCTTTGGCCCACTGGATGTCTTCTGGCCCAAAAAATTCTCCAAAAAGTTTCGTCGCAATTGGACTCCGTTTGGTACTGATATTCTGCGAAGTAAAAAACAAGCAAAAACAGCAACTAGCACTTTGGCACTATGTCAATAGGTTAGTTCCAAAAAAATGATATATAGTTGCTATAAAATGATTGTAAAACATCCAAGAATGATAATATAACAGCATGGAACAAGCAAAAATCATAGATACGTTGGAGACGTATCATTGAGATAGCCTCTACCCACTTAGTAACGTAATCAACAACAACTAAAATATGAGTGTACCCATTTGAGGAAGGAAAAGGTCCCATAAAGTCAAAACCCCAAACATCGAATGGTTCAATGGCAGGTGAATAATTCATAGGCATTTTCTGATGTTTACCAATGTTACCAACTCTTTGACATTCATTGCATGAAAGGACATACGTACGAGCATCTTTGAAAAGAGCAGGCCAATAAAAACCAGATTGTAATACCTTATGTGCAGTTCTGTCACCAGCATGGTGTCCTCCGTAAGGCTCAGAATGACACTTCCTTAATATATGTTCCTGTTCATGCTCAGGTATACAACGTCTAATAACACCATCTACTCCTTCTTTATAAAGATGTGGGTCATCCCAAAAGTAATGTCGTAAATCATAAAAGAATTTTTCTTTTGTTGATAGGTGAAATTAGGTGGAATGTATTTAGCAACAATATAATTAGCATAATCAGCATACCAAGGAGTACTACGTGAAGTATTTATAGTAGCTAATTGTTCATCAGGAAAATTATCATCAATAGGAAGTGGGTCATCAAGAACATTTTCCATTCTAGACAGGTTATCTGCTACGGGGTTTTCAGCTTCCTTTCTATCAACAATATGCAAATCAAACTCTTGAAGCAGAAGCACCCACCTAATGAGCCTAGGCTTAGCATCTTTGTTTTCCATAAGGTATTTAATAGCAGCATGATCCATGTGAATAGTTACTTTGGAATCAACGATATAAGGTCTAAACTTATCACATGCAAAAACAACTGCTAAAAATTCCTTTTCAGTAATGGCATAATTTCTTTGGGTAGCATCTAGAGTTTTACTAGCATAATGAATAACATTCAGTTTCCTGTCTACTCTTTGCCCTAGAACAACACCAACAGCATAATCACTAGCATCACACATAATTTCAAATGGCATGTTCCAATCAGGTGGTTGAACAATGGGTGCAGAAATCAAAGCTTTCTTAAATATTTCAAAAGCTTCTACACAATCATCATCAAAAATAAAAGGAATATCTTTTTGAAGAAGATTAGTTAAAGGCCTAGAAATCTTTGAGAAATCTTTGATGAACCACCTATAAAAACCAGCATGACCAAGGAAACTTCTTATACCTTTTATATCTTTTGAGCACAGCATTTTCTCAATTGCATCAACCTTAGCCTTGTCCACTTCAATACCTTGTTCAGAAATTTTATGCCCAAGTGACGTGGCTTGAGACTGCGTCGGTATTTCCCCAAAGAGGAAGGGATGATGCAGCATAGCGACGGTAAGTATTTCCCTCAGTTATGAAACCAAGGTATCGAACCAGTAGGAGGATCACCACCACCTAATAAATAGCACCTGCACACAAAGAACAAATACTTGCAACCCAACGCGAATGAGAGGTTGTCAATCTCTCTACGGTAAAAAGATAGATTAGGATATGCTAGATTGGATAGATAGATCTCTCAAGAACACAAAATAAAAAGAGCAAATAAAAAGTGCAGCAAGGTATTTTTGGGTTTTTTGGAATAATAGATCTGAAAACAAAAGCGGCAAAAAGATAGATAGGAAAGCAATATGTTGGAAAAGTAGACCCGAGGGCCGTAGGTTTCACTAGTGGCTTCTCTCATGAGTATAGCACACGGTGGGTGAACAAATTACTGTTGGGCAATTGATAGAAGATCAAATAATCATGAAGATATCCAAGGCGATGATCATTATATAGGCATCACGTCCAAGATAAGTAGACCGACTCCTGCCTGCATCTACTACTATTACTCCACACATCGACCGCTATCTAGCATGCATCTATTGTATTAAGTTCATGGAAAAATGGAGTAATGCAATAAGAACGGTGACATGATGTAGACAAGATCTATTCATGTAGGAATAGACCCCCATCTTGTTATCCTTAATAGCAACGATACATGTGTGCCTCGCTGCCCCTTCTATCAGTGGGAGAGGACACCGCAAGATCGAACCCATCACAAAGCACCTCTTCCCATGGCAAGAAAAAACGATCTAGTTGGCCTAACTACACTAAAGATTCAAAGAAGAAATACGAGGCTATAAGCAATCATGCATATAAGAGATCAAAGAAGACTCAAATAATATTCATGGATAGAAACTGATCATGAACTCAAAATTCATCGGATCCCAACAAACACACCGCAAAAGTTTACATCAAATCGATCTCCAAGAGACCATTGTATTGAGAATCAAAAGAGAGAGAGGAAGCCATCTAGCTACTGCCTATGGACCCGTAGGTCTATGGTGGACTACTCACGCATCATCGGAGAGGCACCAATGAGGATGATGAACCCCTCCGTGATGGTGTTAGATTGGATCTCGAGGTTCTGGAACTTGCGGCGGCTGGATGTGTTTTTGGTCGACTCCTCTAGGATTTCTGGAATATTTGGGAATTTATAGGCGTCAGGGGCGGTGGAGAGGGGTCCCGAGGAGGGCACAACCCATCAGGGAGCGCCCGGGGCCTCTGGCGCGCCCTGGTGGGTTGTGGTCTCCTCGACCCTCCCCTCTGGCACTTCTCTAGCCCACTGGATGTCTTCTGGCCCAAAAAAATCTCCAAAAAGTTTCATCGCGATTGGACTCTGTTTGGTACTGATATTCTGCGAAGTAAAAAACAAGCAAAAACAGCAACTGGCACTTTGGCACTATGTCAATAGGTTAGTCCCAAAAAATGATATAAAGTTGCTATAAAGTGATTGTAAAACATCCAAGAATGATAATATAACAGCATGGAACAAGCAAAAATTATAGATACGTTGGAGACGTATCACCAAGCACTATGCCTTCATTCACCATAAAATGGCACTTCTCCCAATTCAATACAAGATTAGTTTCTTCACATCTCTGCAAAACTCGATCAAGGTTGGTCAAGCAATCATCAAAAGAAGTTCCATAAATGGAGAAATCATCCATGAAAACCTCAACGATCTTTTCAAAAAAATCAGAGAATTAGCAGTCATACATCTTTGAAAAGTAGCAGGTGCATTGCATAAACCAAAAGGCATACGTCTATAAGCATACGTTCAAAAAGGGCAAGTAAAAGTGGTTTTCTCTTGATCCTCTTTTGACACAAGTATTTGATAAAAACCAGAATATCCATCAAGAAAGCAAAAGTGTGTATGCTTAGATAATCTTTCTAGCATTTGATCGATAAAAGTTAAAGGGTAATGATCTTTCCTAGTAGCTTTGTTTAATTTCCTAAAATCAATCACCATCCTATAACCAGTTACTATTCTTTGCGGTATAAGTTCATTTTTATCATTAGGAACAATAGTTATACCTCCTTTCTTAGGAACACAATCAACAGGGCTTACCCATCTACTATCAGCAATAGGATAAATTATACCTGCCTCCAAAAGCTTTAGTATTTCAATTCATACCACTTCCTTCATCTTAGGGTTTAAGCGGCGTTGATGATCGATGACAGGTTTAGCATCCGGTTCCATATTAATCTTATGCTGACATAGAGTGGGACTAATGCCCATAAGATCATCGAGAGTATAACCAATTGCAGCCCGGTGCTTCTTCAGAGTTTTAAGTAATCTCTTTTCTTCATGATCTGAAAGGTTAGCACTGATAATAACAGGATATATCTTCTTTTCATCAAGGTAGGCATATTTCAAAGTATCGGGTAAAGTCTTTAACTCAAACATGGGATCTCCCTTGGGTGGAGGGGGATCCCCTAAAATATCAACCAGCAAGTTGTGTTTAATGATAGGCATTTGTTTAAGAAATATGTCATCTATTTCATTTCTCTCATTCATATGCATATCATTTTCATGGTCTAGTAAATATTGTTCTAAAGGATCAGTAGGAGGTATGACAATAGAAGCAAGCCCAATGATCTCATCTTTGCTTGGCAATTCTTTCTCATGTGGTTGTTTACTAAACTTTGAGAAATTAAATTCATGAGACACATCGCCAAAGCTTACTTTAACCTTCTTAGTAACACAATTAATTTCAGCATTAACAGTATTCAAGAAAGGTCTAGCAAAAATAATGGGACAAAAGTTATCTTGTTCTGAACCAAGTACTAGAAAATTAGTGAGGTACTTAATTTTTCCACACAAGACTTCAACATCTCTAACAATCCCAAGTGGTGTAATAGTGTCTCTGTTTGCAAGTATAATAGTAACATCAATGTCTTCAAGCTCAGATGGTTCTATGTCATTCATAATTTCTTGATATAAGGTAAAAGGTATGGCACTAACACTAGCACCCATGTCACATAAGCCATGCTAACAATGGTCTCCAATTTTAACAGAAACAACGGACATGCCAATAACTGGTTTATTTTTGTCTAACTCATCCCGCTCATTTCTAACAGGTTTGACAATTCTAGTAGTTTCATCACAGAAGTAAATAACTTGACCATCAATGTTATCAACTAGCAAATCTTTAACCATAGCAACTTTAGGCTCAACATTTATTTGTTCAGGAGGTGTAGCTGTCCTAACATGACTTTTATTAACCACAGTTCTAGCTTTAGCGTGTTCCTTAATTCTAACAGGGAAAGGTGGCTTCTCAATGTGAGCAGTAGGAACAATTTGATCAACATGGCTAACAATTATTTCCTCCTTCTCAATTTTAATAGGTTTCTCTCATTGCTTTTCAATGGATGGATGGTATTTAAACCACTTCTCCTTAGGGAGATCAACATGAGTAGCAAATGATTCACAGAAAGAAGCTACTATCTCAGAGTCAAGGCCATATTTATTACTCAACTTATAGCAAGCATCAGTTTCCATAAAAGATTTAACACAATCAAACTTAAGCTTTATACCTGAATCTTTACCTTTGTCGAGTTCCCAATCTTCAGAGCTGCGTTTAATTCTGTCCAGAAGATCCCATTTGAATTCAATAGTCCTATTCATGAAGGAACCAGCAGAAGAAGAATCGAGGAGTACTTGATCATCATGAGAAAGCCGAGCATAGAAATTTTGCATAATAGTGTTTCTTGATATCTCATGGTTGGGGCAGGTGTGCATCATAAATTTAAGCCTCCCCCAAGCTTGAGCGATACTTTCTCCTTCACGAGGCCAGCAATTATAAATAAAGTTCCAATCACGATGAACTAGATGCATAGGGTAAAACTTTTGATGAAATTCCAACTTCAAGTGATTCCAGTCCCATGATCCAATATCGCCCAATAACCTGTACCACATTAACGCATTTCCCTCCAAAGATAAAGGGAAAACTTTCTTATTAACTTTGTTTCCAAACAACCCTGCAAGCTGAAATAATCCACAAACTTCGTTGACAAATATCAACTGGTATTCAGGGTGAGTCGTTCCATCATATGGATGTGATAAGAGTTTTTCAAGCATACCCGAAGGAATCTCATAATAAATATTTTCCGTAGGTTCAGTATGTTGAGGAACAATTTCCTCATCTTCAGTTCGGGGCGAAGATGCCCCGAACAAGCTACTCAAAGGGTGACCGTTCATAGCGTCCAGCAAAAGTAAATTTCAGCACGTATAGAAAATGTTTCCTTACCAATTCCACTTACCAAAGGCGCTTCACTCCCCGGCAACGGCGCCAGAAAAGAGTCTTGATGACCCACAAGTATAGGGGATCAATCGTAGTCCTTTCGATAAGTAAGAGTGTCGAACACAACGAGGAGCAGAAGGAAATGATAAGCGGTTTTGAGTAAGGTATTCTCTACAAGTACTATAAGTAACGATAGTAGATAGTTTTGTAGAAAGATAAATCGTAACAACTGAAAAGTAAGAATAGTAACAAAGGTGCAACAAGGTAGCCCAATCCTTTTTATAGCAAAGGATAGGCCTGAGAATGCTCTTATATTAAGCAAGTGCTCCCGAGGACACATGGGAATTTCTGTCTAGTCATGTTCATCATGTTGAGTTGATTCACGTTCGCTACTTTGATAATTTGATATGTGGGTGGACTGGTGCTAAGGTGTTATTCTTACTTGAACTAAAAACCTACTTATGATTACTCCCTCTCGCAAGCATCCGCAACTACGAAAGAAGAATTGAGATAAATCTAACCATAACATGAAACATGTGGATCCAAATCAGTCCCTTATGAAGCAACGCATAAACTAGGGTTTAAGCTTCTGTCACTCTAGCAACCCATCATCTACTTGTTACTCCACAATGACTTCCCTTAGGCCCATAACATGGTGAAGTGTCATGTAGTCGACGTTCACATGAGACCACTAAGAGAAGTAACAACATACATATCATCAAAATATCGAACGAATACCAACTTCACATGATTACTTATAACAAGACTTCTCCCATGTCCTCGGGAACAATAGTAACTACTCACACCTCATCAACATGTTCAAGATCATAGGTACAATAATAATAATTAAGGATCTGAACATATTTTCTTCCACCAAGTAATCCAACAAGCATCAACTACAAGATGTAATCAACACAACTAGTAACCCACATGTACCAACATGAGGTTTTGAGACAAATATTGAATACAAGAGATGAACTAGGGTTGGAGATGAGATGGTGCTGGTGAACATGTTGGTGAGGATTGGTCCTCCCACGAAGGAGGAAGCGTTGGTGATGACGATGGCTTCGATCTCCCCCTCCCGGAGAGGGATTCCCCGGCAGAATCTGACTGTCGGGGTGCAAAAGGGCCTTTGCCCAGGTTTCCGCCTCGAGACGGCGGCGCTTCATCCCGAAAGGTTGCTTATGATTTTTTCTAGGGTAAAAGACACCATATATGAGAAGAGGGGCGTCGAGAGGCCAGCCAGGGCCCCACCACACATCTGGGCGCGGCCTGGGGGGCTCGTGCCCTGTTGGCTTGTGCCTGGCTGGTGGCCCCCCTCTGGTATATTTTTGGCCCATAAATTCACATATATTCAATAAAAATTCCTCGTGAAGTTTCAGGTCATTTGGAGTCTGGTGATTTTTCTGCGTTTTTTTCGGTTTTCCGGTCCAGAATACTAGTTTCCTGATAATTCCCTCTTTGTGATGTACTTTGCATATTCAGAGAGAAAAGGCATAAGAATTGTATGATAATAGGGAATAATGGACAAGAATAACATAAATATGAATAAGAAATCATGATGCAAAATGGATGTATCAGCATCCCTTGGTATGTTGCACCACGCGGGTTGGCCGCTTGTTGCTGCTGCCTTGGCGGGTTGGCCGCTTGTTGTTACTGCCTTGGTGGCGGTCCTTGATGTTGTGTTGCAATTTACTGCTCTGTCGATTTGTGTTGTTGCGCTTCCCGCTGCTCCGGTAGCTCCCCTCTCCTTGCTGCAGCTATAACATGCTGAGGTTGACGAGCTGCACCATTTAGTATTTTGTAGGCATATTTGTTGTTAAAACATTAGGAGGCCAAATGATGACGCACAATTATAGGGGATCAATTGTAGTCCTTTTGATTAGTAAGAGTATCGAACCCAACGAGGAGCAGAAGGAATTGATAGGTGGTTTTCAGCAAGGATTTCACTGGAAGTGTTTTCAGATAGTTCTGATAGATAATGTGATAACGATATAATTTCTAGCAAGTACCAAGTAAAAAAAAGGTAGGAAGGTTCAACAAGTGTCCCAATCCATAATTATGTTAAGGCAAATCCGGTGGTACTTCTTATAGTAATCAAAACGCTCTTGAGGACACATGAGAATATCACCACGATTCATCACCTTACGTTCATTGCCTTGATAAGTATTTTGTGGGTGAACTGGAGCAAAGGTATCGTCCTTACCTGAATAAACACATACTTATGATTGTACGCTCCATGCAAGCATCCACAACTACAAGAGGAGTTTAAGTTTTCTCCAAATGTAACCATAGCATTAGACATGTGGATCCAAAACAACTCATCACGGGACAATTCATAAACTCGGGTTTAGGTTTCGACAACTCCCGCAACCCATCATCTACAAACTAATTCCACGAGCCTTACCCTAGGCCCAAGGATGGTGATGTGTCATGTAGTCAACGTTCACATAACACCACTAGAGGAAGAACAACACAACATAATATAAAACATTGAATGGTGATCAACTTCACATGATTACTAGTAACAAGACTTCTCGCATGTCCTCAAGAACCAGTGCAATTACTCACAACTCATCATATTGTTCATGATCAGTGGGTATAAATATATGATAAACAATCTGAACATAATAATTTCCACCAATTAAACCAACAATCATGAACTACAAGATTAACCAACCCTAGTACCAGCCCCAGGTACCAATATGATGTTTGATACAAAGACTGAACACAAGAGATGAACTAGGGTTTGGATATGAGATGTTGTTGATGAAGATGATGCCTCCCATGATGAGAAGAGCGTTGGTGATGATGAAGGCTTCGATTTTCCCCTCCCGGAGGGAAGTTTCCCCGGTGGAATCGCTCCGCTTGAGAGCAAAAGTGCCCTTGCCTTGGTTCCGCCTCGAGATGGCAGCGGGAAGTCCCGAAACTTTTCTATGATTTTTTCTAGGTCAAAATAGAATTTTTGACCAAAGGGCATCGGGAGGTGAGCTGCCACGAACCCACATGGACACATGGCGCGACCAGGGGTGGTCGCCCCACCTGTCCATGTGGGCAGGTCGTGAGCCCCCTCTGACATATTTTTGCTCCATAATTCTTCATATATTTCAGAATAATTCTCCAAAAATCCACACTTCATTTTGAGCTTCGGAGAATTTCTTCTCTGTTGTTGCTTTTTCAGGTTATATTTCTAGCTGTCGATAATCTCCCTCGCTTGATGTATCTTGTATTTTAAGAGAGAATATGCATTAGAATTGCATCATAATGTGAAATATAACATCAAAATAGGATAAATTATAGTAGAAAATAATGATGTAGAATGGACTATATCACCAACCACATCAACTTCATGCATAATTAGTTGTATTTGAGGGTATTGTTTGAAGGGATCCACTACAAGGGAAAACCCTAGTAGTAGCGCGTTTTTTTGCCTAGCAGTAGTGTGGGCGGCCGCGCTACTTCTAGGGCGCTATAACTAACATGAAGCAGTAGCGCCGGTTTGACCCGCGCTACTGCTAACATGCTTATCAGTAGTGTTGGTTCGGGCCGCGCTACTGCGAATTAGTAGCAGCGCTCTCTTATGCCCCGCGCTACTACTATGCGTTTGTATTTCATTTCTTCTGTTTTGTATTGTATTTATACAAATTTTGATATAATAGCAATTAAGATATTTTTATTTCACTATGATTATGATAACTCATCATGATCCATCCACTACAAGTGTCGGATGATAGGCCCACTTGTGTGCCATCCCAACATCATTATCATAACTCATCATCATATTATCATAACTCATCATCTAGCATATCACAAGTTACCAACACTAACTAATTGTTATCATACTAGTTAAACAACTCATCATCATTCTAGCACATGATGAGTACAAGCTATAACCTACTACTCCCTCCTAGGTAAAATATCATAAAAAGGTAAACTCCTCCATCTCCCCTATGAAGAATGCAAATCAACCTATCTCCAACTTGTGGCCTGCGCAAATCCTTATAGTCTCCGCCAAGTGGTTGTTGCTACTTGTAAACTGCGTTGGGTTTTTCCCCAAAGAGGAGAGGAGATGCAGCACTATAGAGATAAGTATTTCCCTCAGTGAGAACCAAGGTTATCGAACCAATAGGAGAATCATGCAAACTCTCGTCGTCAGCACCTACACACACAAAATTAAACAATTGCACCCAACGCGGGCAAGAGGGTTGTTAAGCCCATTGAACTCGTTACTTGCAAGGATTAAATACTGATAGTTGGATAGATATAAATAGATAATAAAATCAAATAATGGCAGCAATATTTTTGGAGTTTTAGTAATAATATTTGTGAAGACCCGGGGGCCATAGTTTTCGCTAGAGATGGCGGGTAAACAAATTACTGTTGGGCAATTGATATAAAAGCACATAGTTATGAAATATTTATTCACGGCAATGATCATGTATATAGGCATCACGTCCATAAGCAAGTAGACCGACTCCCGCCTGCATCTACTACTATTACTCCACCCATCGACCGCTATCCAACACGCATCTAGAGTATTAAGTAAAAATAGAGTAATGCTTGGAGCAAGATGACATGATGTAGACAAAGTAAACTCAGTTAATATGAATAAACCCCATTGTTTTATCCTTAATGGAAGCAATACAATACGTGTCAGTCCCCTTCTGTCACTGGGATTGAGTACCGCAAGATTGAACCCATCACAACGCACCACTCCCACTGAAGATGAATCAATCTAGTTGGCCAAACAAAACCGATAGATCAGAGAGAAATACGAAGCTATAACAATCATGCATTAAAGAATTCAGAGATGACTCAAATATTATTCATGAATAAACTGATCATAAACCAACAATTCATCAGATCCCAACAAGCACACCGCAAAGAAGATTACATCGAATAGATCACCGCGGGAATCATGGTGAACTTTGTATTGAAAATAAAAGAGAGAGAGAAAGACATCTAGGTACTACCTATGGACCCGTAGGTATGTGGTAAACTACTCACACATCACCATGGGAGCAACAAGGTTGACGTAGAGGCCCTCCATGATTGATCCCCCCTTCGACGGGGCACCGAAACAGGGCCCCAGATGGGATCACGGCGGAACAGAGACTTGCGGCGGCGGAAAAAGGGTTTTAGGTGGCTCTTTGGTGTTTTCCCGATTTTAGAAGATTTATAGAGGCGGGGTTAGGTTAGGAGGCGCCAGGGGGTGGTCCCAAGCCATCAGGGCGCGCCCTGTTGGCTTGGCACCACCTCGTGTGGTGTCTGGCCTCCCTCCGAAGCTTCCAGGTCTTATTTGTGTCCAGAAAAAAATCATCAAAAAGCTTCTTTGCATTTGGATTTTGTTTGACACTGATTTCTTGAAAAGCCAAAAACACGCAGAAAACACCTGTTGCACTAGGCAATGGGTTAATAGGTTAGTTCCCAAAAATGATATGAAACAACATATAAATGCATATAAAGTATCCAAAAATGATAATATAATAGCATGGAACAATCAAAAATTATAGATACGTTGGAGACATATCAGTTGTTTGCGTGCTTTTATTGTGTTGCTCCATCCTTTGATTTTCAGGGTTTCCTCCCTTCGAGACATCGTGTATCTACGTGGGAAACTCATCGCCAGTGTCTGTAAGCTAACCATATGCAAATAACCTTCGGTAAACATCACGATAGGCGCAGTCTCTGGCGGGAGTACCTGTTGAAGAACATAATTAATAATAACATAGTTAGCAAACTAGTTTTGCTTAAGAAGAATGTATGTGAAAGATGGACTAGTGACACAATAGTAAAATAAATCTTACAAAGGTGTTTAAAGTGATGTTAACATGGTTCAACTCGTGCACTAGTGGCACGTATCCAGTATAACTGTCGCCAATTAGGTAACTGGTCTTAAAATCCTCAACATCATGAATAAATGAGATCACATGATTTTTCTCCAACCAAGTAAACTCGGAGCAATAACTGTAGTAGGTCCGGCCTACTATCTGCCATGTATTTTTTGGAGAAGAGAAATAAGCTGACAATTAAAAATAAACAAATTTAGTCGGGATGAGTACCAAATATTTTTCAACAAAAAATATAAATTATCTAACAAATTTGTTAACATACTCACATCGATGTAGAACTGGAATCATGTGGTCCACATGCACCCAAATATCAATATTATTTGCACGATCATCATCATGACCAAGATCGAAGGTTATTTCCATGTCCTCCTCAAACCCGTACGCCTTGCATAATGCTCTCCAAGTGGAACAACGAAAATACGTGTGATCTACTCCATTTTAAGCTTAATATCAAAAGTGAAAAGGTTCGTCTTTAGGTGAGCTCTCTTAATCTCCGTACTCTCCCTATCTTGGAAATATAACTTGTCCAGGACATGCAGTCTTGCATGCCAAGAAATGCACTAGTCGAATTGTAAAAAAGAAAATTATAGGTTAATTAAAGCAAAAAAACAAACGTCATGCTTCATTATAAAAAAATACATGTCGTCTTTACATACCGTAATAATTTTGACGTCGTCCTTTAGCTTGACAGTGAAGGACGTATTGTTGTCTAGGTGAGGATAATGGTCGCATGTAGCCCTGTCATCGGTGTAGTAATCACACTCAGGGATCCTATCGTCGTCAGACATTTCATGTGTCCATGATTCAAAGATTAAAAATTGACGGCAATTATACCAGGAACTATTCAGCATGTGTTGACTGTCGGTCTGTCGAGGCTTCCTTGAAAAACTCTCATATCTCATGGTGTATATGATGCGCACTCCCTCACACTGATATGGTGGTGTATGTGGTGAACAATCCCTCACAATAATATTTTGACCGTCGATGCTGGTCGCTCCTCCCTTCATCCACGCGTGCATTACCAAAATGTGTAGCAGACGGGGAAGAAGGAGGAAGCGACCCTCATGACAACAGTCGGAATTCTTCATCTCTGATATTTCGATCGTCGGTGATGGTCCATCCTCCCTTCGTCCCCGCGTGCATTACCAAAATGACTAGCAGACGGGGACGAAGGAGGAAGCGACTCCCACGACAACAGTCGAGATTCTTCATCTCTGAAATTTCGACCGTTGGTGATAGTCACTTCATTTCCCTCTCTCGCGCATTATACCAAGGTATATATCACGAGAAGAGGAAGAGGAAACGACCCTCACGACAATAGTTGGGATTCCTCCATCAAGAACATACTGAAAGTCACACAAGGAGCTCTAACAGACTGAAAGTCAACCCTATAAGCATCAGTCAATTAACATTACATTTATGGAGTAATGACATAAAAAATGGCATATGTTTTGCCAAAATGTCGTTTAATTCTTTCGGAGAAATCATGGGCACTCGATATTTCCTACTTTATAGCAAAAGTCATGCAAAAAATTTAGCATGACCTTTGCTAAAAACAGAACATATCGAGCGCCTGAAATTTGCCGAAACAGAAATAAATCAACATTCTGGCAAAACGTAGGCCACTCGGAGTTTCCCTGGAATAGAAAGAGACATCTGTGGTATGGCCACCTTTGGCAACACATACACATCACCTCAAGTTCATGTCCATACACATACACATGGCCAAATAGTACAAGGTATCAACATTGAAATGATCTCATACAAACTTTGTATGTAAATGTTGGTCATTTTCATGTATACTTCTAGTGTGCATATTTTGAGGCCATGTCTACCCTTTGTTCTTAGTAATATGTCTAACCTAAATATAGCCTAAAACAATCTAGCCTAAAAAAATACTAATCTTTGATTCCATTATCATCCAATAATTAACTATCTACCATATGAACCCTAGAAATTAAAACGAATAAGAGAGGTAGAGGAAGGAGGCTACCTACGGCGGAGGGGACTTGGAACGGTGGAGGGGTCGAGGACAAGGAGAGGCAGCGGGGCCTCGCGGCGGCGGGGGAGGACGGTGGCGTGGGGAGGGCCTGGACGGAGGAGGGCGGCACTGCGGGGAGGGCCGAGATGGGGAGGGCGGCCGCATGGGGAGGGACCGCACTGGGGAGAGAGTGGAGAGGGGGAGAGTGAGGATGGGGAGAGTGAGGAGAGTGAGGGGGCTCGTGTGGGGAAGAGGATAGTGGATAAGGTAGGATTTAACAGCACCGCGGGGCAAGAAAAAGCTCTACTGCTAAGTGGGGCAAGGGAGGTGGGCCTGGGCTGGCCACAATAGTAGTGTCAGCCCGGGTCCTGTGCTACTGTTAATGGTATTAGTAGTAGCGCTGGAGTGAGACCAGTGCTGCTACTGTGGCCAGCCCGTGGGCGTACGATGTGGCTCACCTATTAGTAGCGTTGGGTGCCAAGCCAAGCGCTACTGCTATATCTTACTAGTAGCGCCTGTTTTGACCCAGCGCTACTACTAATTAACAGTAGCGTGGGGCTTCTATCCCTTGCTACTAGTAATATTCTACCTATAAGCTTTTTCCTAGTAGTGAGCATGAGATCCAAAAGTTGTCCAATGCTGCCCCTTGGTGGCGTTGCTCGTTCTGACCACCTTTTTAGCAAGTAGCGCTGCGAGATAACTTAGATGTTATGGTGGATCATTATTTTAATGATGTGGGCACATATAATGCCATTCATCTCAAAACAGTTGCAGTTGCATTCAAACATCTCATGTGCCATCACAACATTCATTATAAATATCTTGGGGCCCCCGTAGTGGTTTGAGAAGAGATCAAACTTCATGCTTCCAATATCAAGTGCGGGAACTTGGTTGATTACATAGCCTATGGATGCAATCACTTCTACCAGAAACTGCCAATAATGCCCTAGTGTAGAAACTAACTTCCTGATGCTCAATATTGTACCTTGAGTAAAGCGGGGTCATTATTGCTACACCAATGAGATCTCGGTTGTCCTCATGGTCTGGCATTGTCTCTTGGAGCACCTCGTGTTGATGCACAAATATCCAAGAGAAATCTTGAGGATTGATGAACATCTTGAAGTAAGAGTTGAGGCCCTCTCTCCTCCCCATAGTGTTCTTAAATGGGAAGAAGCAGTTTCGGAAGTATGACGAAGCCCAAGTATGTCGGGTGTGCCACATGTTGCAAATATGCCTATTATCAACTAAGCCAAAGCAACGTATCATATGTTGCTAATTCTCATCAAACTCATCAACAGTGCCAGGGTCTTTGATGCGCGTGTAGAAAGCTTGCTCAAAAACTTCATCCCTGCTCTGTATCCTTCCCAACTCCTCATGCTCTTTACGCTGGACATGCCATTTGCAGCATTTGTGTATCGTATCGAGTAAGGCTTAAGATCTGGTTGTTTCCATGGCCTTGTCCTGAATAGTCATAATGTTCAATGGGTGTTCATTGTTCATCGCAATCAAAAAGTGATGGAACATCCACTTTGAAGTTTCGATATGTTCATTAGGTAGCAAAGCACAACCCAGTAACATTGTTTGCAAGTGGTTGGTGACGCCAACAATCAGAGAAAATAGCATGTTGTATCGATTTCTGCAAAATGTTGTATCAACTAAAATACAATTTTTGCACTTAGGGTACAAGGCCCTTGTCCTCCATCCACCCAAAATAGGCATGTGAAAGAGTTTGTTTCCTCATCAACTGATTTTGCGTAGTAGAATTGAGGATTCTCAGCTTGCCGCCTCTTAAAGTACTCAATAGTCATGTATCGTGTCCATGTCTCGGAGATTTATTTATTTTCGCAGCTTGGGACAAACATTTGAAACATCCCTCTTCACATATGGTAGTATCCTATGGCCTCTGCCACAAACCCTACCAAGCATTCTGGTTCATGATGAAGTTGAGAAGTTTACATCATGCATTGTCATTTTGAGATCCAAATCTTCTTTCGGAATGTTGCAGTGCGAGCTGTGGAACTGTACATGATCTGGTTGTGGCATCAAAGGGTGGATATTCTACGCAACAAAGTGTGATACACTCCATGTATTGCCTCTGATCCCAACTATCAAGTGAGCTTTGCAATTATGACGTATCAGTCTATTCTTTTGACGCTTCTTTGTGACATCCATTTCAAACAAGTCTCTCTGCTTGTTGAGGGTTATTTCGTTGAGATTTCTTCTGAAGCACTGCTGGTGTCACCCTTACTATTCGTCTTCCCTGCGTGGACACACTGGAATATGCTCTTGATAAGTGTCGTGGGACCTTTTCTTCGTCTGTTTTTGGAAGCAGCTATATGTGTGTGCCGGAGTTCATTTTTTTATTTACCAATCAGCATAGCATGTTGTAATTGACTAATCAGACTCATGTTGTAATTTATAAACATGTTCACTTACATTATATTATACTACTCATTTTTTATAAACCAATCAGCATAGCATGTTGTAATTGACTAATCAGACTCATTTTTGTTGTTACTTTCTACAACATAAATGATTTTTTTCCGCTAGAACCAAGGGTTTTTCCAGCTAGTGAAAGGGAAGCTAGCAACATGGGGTTATGAGTTTTTACTTCCTCTTTCTTTTTTCTTTCTTCAACACTGGTTTGTAAATTATTCATATATCAGTTTTTCAGTTCAAAACATGCTCATTCAGTACAACAAGCAAAAATCATATTCATCATCAAAACAGTTTTTCATTCACACTCCCCTACAATCAAACTTATAAGATTGAAATAGTCTCCTTATGTTACCATAACAACTGGGTGAAATGTTGGTTGTAAATGCTTCATACAACTTAACATCAAGTTACCATAACTAAACTTTTTTAAGAGGAGTAGCACTTTGTTGTAAAAAGTTTTAGGTAATTTTTTTGAATGCAACACATTTTATTACCCATTTGTTTGTACTGAATTCAATCAAAATACTGCACATAGTTGTTTTTATTTGCTCAACATCATCTTTTTTGTTGGGTTGCAACAACCTCAGTTGGTGGATCAAACCAACACTCACATTTTTCATGTAAAAAATTAGTACAACTATATTGGGGATCATGGATTGTGCTCAAGTTTTTCAGCTTAAATCTGCAATTCAGGGTCCAAATCACTTGTTGCAAGCATCAATGCAACATATAAATCTGCTACAAGTAAGTTTTGCTAGGGTTTTCATGGCTCTTACCCAATTTACAGCAGAAGTGGCAGTGGGAGCTTCTGGGAAGACCACCGGCGGGTCATAGTAGATGCTCGTAGAAGGGACCCGCTGCTTGGGTTCTACACCGCTTGTCGGAGTTAAAACCGTCCACAGGGATGCAACAGAGCCATCGGAGCTTCGTGGGTAGGCAGATGCAAGCATGTCTTTGGCGATGTGGTGCGCCATCAGATCGAAGCAAGGGGCTTGATGCGAGTTTTTCGAGGGTGGTTGGGGTTTGCGGGTTGTTTCTGCGGTGCCGAAACGACGCCGGACGATGGGCAGACGACGGCGCAGTCACCGCCGCCCACAATTCGCGGGGTCAGGTGGGAGCCGATCTATGAGTGTATCCTGCGTTGAAACGGTCTATCTGGAATGAGTGGCCGTGCGTGGCTCACGCGCACGTGGATGCTATAGTTGTGATGCACCTGATCACACGGCTACGAGGACAGCTTAATTTTCAAACAAGTCAGATGGCTGATTTATAGCAGCCGCCTGATTATCCATGCTTTAGGCCTCAATTTGAAACATTGGCGGAGCCAGAAATTTTGTGGAGCCTCGTCAAGTTAAGCCTAAGTGTATAATCTAGAAATCAAAAACCGGGTATTCAAATACACAACATATACTATACCACCAAGCTTCAGAATAGCAAATCTGCATTAATAATCAAATGAAAGCATAACCATAATAATCACACAAAATTTAATTTTGAAGTGAGCTAATATATCAAATCCAAATAAAGTTGAGACATAACAACAAAAGATACATAGCCAGCCTTGCGTAGAGGCAAACTCGACATGTTGCCAACAAAAGTAAAGCTATCCATACCATATGTCACTAGATGTGATTGTGCAATTTCTTCCATCACGGTCAAAACTCAAAAGCATCGCTCACTTGTTAATTTTTGCCAAAAGAAGGACATACAATCAGCCTTGCATAGAGGCAAACTCGCCATGTTGCCAAAGTCCTAGAAGGCACTACAATATAAAAAATGGATTTGTAATTAAATGAATTTAGTTGTAAGGTGTGAAATCGAAAGCTTGCAAGAATAGAGATGGTCAGATGAAACATACCGACAATACACTAAAGAAAATCATGAGGCAAATGCCCTTTCCGAGAGCTCATTGCAGTAAATGTTCGAATAATAGCCTTGTCATCAACTGACTTGAATAACTCCCGCTCGGTGTAACATAACATCAAGTCATTGAACCATTCATTATTGATCTTGCTATGCAGTTTAGTCTTGATAATGTTCATTGCCGAAAAAGCTCTCTCAACAGATGTCGTTGACACCGGTAATATCAAAGCCAACTCAATAAGTTTGTATACCAATGGAAATACCAAATGTTCCTCAGTTTCAACCATCTTCACAACCAAACTTTGAACATCATCACAAGTAGAAAAAGAAGCATGCCTTTTCACCTGACTTATATAAGTGAGAAGTTGCTCTCTTATTGTTCCACGATCATCATTTGAAAAATCATCATGATAAATTTCAGCAAGACGCGCAAGCTTATCAACATTAAACTTGCAGAAAGAATTATTGGGGTCAAGACATGGGAAGCAATCAAGCACACCATTAGTTCCTTCACTAAAGCGGTGATCCATCTCCACGCATATTTTGTCAATAGCAACATAAAAATCTCTGCACGGTAATGGTGAAGATTAGTGATGGTCCTCCCTGCTCTCCTTGAATGACCACGAACTGGTATTGCTTCATCCATGTTTGGCACTGGAATACTATTAGCAGCACAAAATTCTTGAACATCACAAAATAAATCATCCCAACCACTCTCTCTTAATGTTGCCAGCTGAGCTTTGACATCATCCACTAATTCCATGGGAAGAACAATATTCAGATCTTTTCTTTGCAAGACTTTTGAGAGCTCATTTGTGATGCCAAACAACTTCAACATAGGCTTTAGAATGAAAGCAAATTTAAAGCTCTCCATTTTTTCTATCAAATTTGCTGCTCGAGAGGGCCCACGTCCATGTTCATCAACCGTACTAAGCACCTTTAACACGGAGGACCACATTTGATGCAAATGAAGCAAGGTAGTATGATGGGAACCCCATCTAGTATCACCCGGTCTAGCAAGAGTAGATGATTGGTGCAAGCCCCTTCCTGTAGATATCTCACCACTCTCAAGTCTATGCAGAATATCTTGGTGTTGTGCCTCTTCCAATTCATCCCTTCTCTTGCAAGATGAACTTGTTGTAGTCACAATTAAGGAGATGTACTCAAAGAAATCATGAATAGATGAGCAAATTTGGAGGATACTCACAAATTTGTTTTCTGTTTCTTGGATCACGCTCAATATCATTTGGATTAAATTCAATGGCAATGTTAGGAGGTGGTTGTGCCTCCACTTCTATTTTTGGTTGCACACCATTCACATTTTCCGTGCTTGATCTATTATCTAAGAACCTCCTCATTTCTGAAATTTAATGATAAAGTTTGAAGTTAGTTGTTAAACAAGTAAATAAGAAATGAGCTACAACAGGTGCAAATTCATAGTACATAACTACTTGCATCTAAGAAATAATGCATTCTGAGTAAGCAACTAGAAATACTAATCAGATTCGGAACTAAGTACCTGTACTTGCTCTCAAATACTAATCAGATTCATAAGTACGAAAGAATTGCTAGTTACTTAGTTCTACTACAGATTAATTGACTTGAAAATACATACATATACATGAGATGAGATGGTGAGAAAATCATATGAGGATCAAAACTTTCGGAGATCCTGACCTAAAAAGAAACACAGAGTAATTTGCAATCTATTTTCTCTTCCCTTCGACCCTTCTACTGTTCTACACTTAGCTGGGGCAAGAAGCTCTCCTTCCAATTAATTCTGCAAGAACAAATGAACAATTCATTCCCTAGCCACCAATTATTCAGAGATATGAGAGTTCCCTAGCCGGCTAACCCTAATTCTGATGGAGAATTTCTTAGTTTCTTACCAAACGAAGCCGAACTGTGAAGACGTGAGAACTGAGAAGGAGGGGGTTCAGGGACGACCAAAGGAGTACACTGCCCGGGCCGTCGGGCGCCTCACGTCCGCTCGCCGCCAGCCCTGCGTCTGGTCGTCGTTGTCTAGGGCTCTGGCGCCAGCCGCCTGTGAGAAAACGAAGCGACATGGTTCGCGATCGATTCGAGCCGAGGTATTCCCTCACGTGTCTTCAGTATCGTGCTATCGGCCTCGCTGCCTGGGGTCTGGGCTACCGACTGCTGTTTTGGGGTGGGCCGCTGTGAGAAACGAAGAAGGCCCATTCGTTTTTGCCCAGGTAAACCAAGCCACCGAACGGTATTAGCGCTTCTTAATTGCGATCTATCGCTTCTGTCCAGGACGAGCGAGCCCGGGCAACTGCCTAGGGTCGCTAGGCGATGCCTCTGCCACTGATTCAAAAGAAAGGAAGACATACATATTTTGAAGATAAGACTTCTATAAAAAAATCGGTACCGTGTGGAACAAAAGAATTGCTATTCAACATTTTTTATGAAAAAAATAGACTGTTTAGCAAAGCTTGGTAGGCTTATACCGATCAGCTAAAACGTTTGCCGAAATTACAATCAGGGTGTCTCCCGAACTGAAGAGTAACACCGAACCTAGCTAGCCTGTGGGCTTCAAAATTCAAAGATGTTAATACAAAACAAAAGTTACACGAGGTAAACGAAGTAGAAGTTTCTAAGATTTCCTTAATGATAGCTCCCTTCGTCGGCATGCGGAGTATGTAGTCCCGAGCTCATATGTTCCCTCGTGAACAGTAAAATAAAAGAAATAGTAAAAAAATAAAAAAATGATTTTTTTGGGTGTAAACTTTGACAAATGTTCTTAGTGCTTGAGATTTTTCATCCCAGAATAACATTTGTGGAAGTCGTGGTAGAAAAAAACAAAATCAACACTCCAAAAATGCTATTTTCGAAAGCATTTTGGAGTGTTATTTTTTCATGATTTTCACAAATGTTATTTCGAGATAAAAATTTCCAAGCAATGAGAAAATTTATCAAAGTTTGCACCGAATTTTTTCATAATGTGTTGATTTTATTTTAAAAAAATTCAAAATTTACTGTTCACCCGAGCTCGGGAGTAGAAGGGGACTTTCGTCTTGGTCGCGCCTGGTTACAGGACTGTTCCGTTAGCAATTTGAGATGGGTCAGGTCTCTGTAGCGTCGTTGACACTAGTAGAAAACGGGACATTAGTCCCGGTTCGTAAGGGCCTTTAGTCCTGGTTCTGCAACCGAGACTAAACAATCGGGACTAAAGGCCCCCCTCTTTAGTCCCGGTTGTGTTACGATTCGGGACTAAAGGGGCTCCACGTGGCCGTTGTGGAGCGCTCAGGTAGGAGGACCTTTAGTCCCGATTGGTAACACCAACCGGGACTAAAAGGCTGCCACGCGTCAGGCGCTGCCAAGTCCTCGGGTTTAGGTTTTTTTGAGAGGGGGGTTTAGGGTTTTGGTGGGGCCGTGTTTCATTTTGTGTTTCCCTTTTCTTTTTGTGTTTACCATTCAATTCTTTTTCATTTAGGGTTTTCATTTTTATTTTATGTTTTCCATTCAACTCGATGCTACTACATATAGCAATGAAGGAAGCATTACACAACATCGTCATGAATATAGAGAAGTGACATCTTTCTCCATGCTTGGTCGATCGAACAACAAGTTTTCGTACATATATTCGACGCTACTACATATAGTACACGTTCATGCATATATACAATATAATATCTCTTACGATTCGTAATATCTAATTACCAATTCCCGATGGTATTCTCCGGTTTTAGATATGACCACTTCAAGTAAGAATCCCGCAATCCTCTTGAATTGCTCGTACGCGATCCTTTGGTAGGAGAGCGTCCCGCTTCCGTTTGATCTAATTTAAAGAAGGGGGGTAATATATATGAATGAAACTCAACACAATTGATGGTAATAAAATAAAATTGTGAATATTGTTTAAGTACTTGAAGTTTTTTTAAAATTCTGCCATTCTCATAGGTCGTTTGGCGAATGAACTCGCAAACGTAGTATCCACATAAATTATTCCCGTCTCCCTGCCTCAACCACTTTACGAGAATAGAGTTCAATCAAAATAATAATCAAGCATGATAATGGTATTGAAACTAGAATCAAAGAGATGCACTGACCTATCTAGCTAGTACTACTTACATTGAGTTGTCGAAATTGCAGCTCCTTTTTCCATTCACCCCTAGCCTTCTTGGTGAACCGTTTCCAAACCCTGCCCGGCAAAGAATATGAATAAAGAAGTTATTAATTACTTAATATCAGGAAATGAACGAAAGTTGCCGATATAGTGCGATAATGATTGAAATTACCTCTGGGGCATTTGACTCAGGTCCGCCCACATCTCAGGGTCTTTACGTTTCGAGCCCATGACAAGTACTACTCCTGAGTCAACCTGAATGACTAG
Organism: Elymus sibiricus; assembly: GCA_039707655.1. Taxonomy (NCBI): domain Eukaryota; kingdom Viridiplantae; phylum Streptophyta; class Magnoliopsida; order Poales; family Poaceae; genus Elymus; species Elymus sibiricus. Next base: position 444,993,718 of record CM077671.1, read on the forward strand.
CAGAATAAAGTGGAACTTGCGCACGCATAACTCATCAATTACACTTAACATCGAGTAAGCGAAACAGATTGTGTACAAGACAGTAACACTCACTTGAAGTTGTAAGGAAATAGTATTTCCCTTTTGGTTTGTTGTTTCATTAACGCCGTTAGCAAGTTATCCTCTGTTTCCTTGGCGTTGTTTTGTACCGTATATTCATGTATGAAATTTGGGTCAATGAACCCAATGTCATAAATTTGTCCCCTTTTGCATTCGAGAATCTTCATTCTGCATAATATAGTGAGGATAATTATACATGCAATGAACGAGCTGAGCTAGAGACTTAATTACAGAAATAATACTTACAGACAATAGCAACTGACGATAGATTTTTCGATGGCGTCTTGATTGTATAACTGAAATAATTCATCAAATTCAATCATTAACACCTCGTCTCCACGGAAGAAATGCTCATCTCTAATTCCCACCATGAGCCAGTTGCTCCCTTCCTTTGAGGCTTCCATGTACCACTCATGCAATCTTCGCACTTGTGTTGGTAGAAGCGGAACCTCCTCAGGTCTAACGAGAGGCTTCCCGTGCTCGTATCTGTATGCTAAATCAGCCCTTGGGAACTCTACCTATCCTAAGTATTCAGCAAGAGTAAAACCAAGTTCACGGGCCGCTACCTCCGTATCATCAACGATATTAGTCCCCACATTGAGCGGGGGGCACAATTGGTTTTTTTGTTCACTGAGCTGGGGAATTATTTTCCCCCTTGCACTACTACTTCTCGACCGATGCACATGTTCTTTATGTGACTTCATAATAGAGCGGTCATAGTTTGATGGCAGCGAAGGCGGTGGTCGCGTAAGGTTTTTCAGCAACCACTTCGCTTTTGTCGGATCTATTTTCTCCTTTGGCTCGGGCCGTGTCAGTGCAAGATGGCGTTTCACATTGGCATCCACGGCCATCTTGATTTCCTCATTAGTTAGATCGTATGGTAACTTGGTAGGAGCCTCCTTGACGCTCTTCCTTGTACCTGCTGAGGATTTCTTCGCAGTTGTTGTAGTACTAGCCATCGAAGTGGCGGTTCTCTTCCGCTTTTCCACCCGGGACTGAGGCGGCGGAGGCGGCGGAGACGACGGAGTCTGCTGACGCGGCGGAGACGACTGAGGTGGCGGAGGCGGCGGAGTCTGCTAACGCGGCGGAGACGGCCTTGGCGTCCAATCTGGAAGTACGATGTGTTCCTTTTTCCATAGAATGGTAGTTTTTCTCGCATCTCCCAGTTCAGTCTCCCCTTCACCTGTAGGGAAGTCAAGCTCCAGCTGCTCGAATCCCTTGATAACTTCATCCACCCCGACAACAGCATAGCCATCTGGAATCGAAGAGCAATGGTAAGTTCCTACAGGAGGTAAGGCAAAGCCGACCGCCACCTTCAAGGATATGTTCATGCATTTCACATGTAACTCACAATTTTCCCTCTGCGTGATATCATCCACGGGGTAGCGAGGAGCCGTGATATCATCTATGGTCTGAACGAGGTCCGTGGAAGCCACGCTGCTTTTCCGCTGAGATGGTGGGCCGGCAGTATCGAATGCAGGATCTTCATGCCGCTGAGATGGGCCAGTAGCTTGCTGGCTGGTAAGTGCGTCTAGTTGCTTCTGCTGCCACACTAATTTTTCTTCTATCTGATGTAGTCGGTCTGTATGTTGTTTCTTTTTTCTCGCTCGGCTTCTATAAGTGTCACTGCAGTCGAGAAACCCAATCTTCCACGAAACGGAGCCTGATGTGCCTCATGTTTGTCCACTGTGTTCAGCATTCCCGAGGGCGCGTGTCAGCTCGTTGTTCTCTCTGTCGGGAATGAACTTCCCGTCCTGCACGTCCTTCATTGCAGCTTTAAGGGCTTCGAGGGGTGTTGCAAGTTGATCTTTTGTAAAAATACACTTCCCTGTTTCTGGGTTCTACTTTCCCCCATGCCCGAAGAACCAAGTATTTGCCCGTTCGGCCCACTCCAATGTCTGTGGATCGATCCATTTTTCAATCAGGTCGTTCTCAGCTATCTCCCACTTAGGCCTGGCAACCTTGTAGCCACCTGACCCCATAACATGGTGATATTCCTTCTTTGCAGTATTGTTCTTATTTATTTTTGACCTTTTCTTAGCTTCATCCGATGTCTTGTACTTCACAAATGCGGCCCAGTGATCTTTTATCTTCTCATATGCTCCGTTGAATGTTGGAGTCTTGTTTTTTAGGATATACTGTTGGTGCAATCTTTTCTTCAAGTTGCAGAATTGTGCGGCCATCTTCTTAAGAGCCCACGCCTTGACTTTTCGCTCTATAACTTTGTTATTTGGATCCACCTCTGGCGGTAGGGTGAAATTTGTCATGAGCGTATTCCAAAGCATTTCTTTGGATCTATCGTCGACATAACTAACTCCATCCGCCTTTGTCTTATTCCATTCTCGAATGGTGATCGGGATGTTGTCCCTAACAATAACTCCGCACTGATTTACAAATTATTTTGCGTTCCGCACGGGACCACTCGGTTTGCAATCTTCAGCGACTTCATCGATCTTCAACCTTTCATTATCGCCCAACCTTTTTTTCGGGCCTCGTTTCTTTATAGAAGATTGACTCGATCCGGAGGGCTAAAAGAAGAAAGAAGCGTTAATATATGTATATACAGATCAATTAATACATCGACAACATGCAACTCCAATTTCATCTTCTCTTCTTCAATTCTTTTCAATTTTTCTTTCAAATAATTATTTTCTTTTTCAACTAAATTTAACCTCTCGACAAGAGGGTCGTTTGGAATTTCCGGTTCACATACCTCCTAGATAAAAATATCTATGTCAAGTTGGTCGGCATAATTGTAATAAACACTAAATGAAACAAATAGTTATAAAAGATAATACACCATATCCAAATCATAGACCGGACGAGAGCCGACGGGGGCGGATATCAAAACCATGGCACTATATAGTAACAAAATATAATACAAGTAAGAAAATTTTACAAGTAACTATCTAAATCATGTTGGAGATATGCCCTAGAGGCAATCATGTATGATGATATTTCCTATGTGTTTATGAATAAAGATAGTCCTTGAACATTATCAATGATGTGTATAAACAAGTACGTGCCTTGTTTGTGAGACTATGCATTGTATGATGACTGTCCTAAATGGTCCCTAGTAGAAAGGACTGTGTGGACTCGCAGCCAGTTAGACTAGCATATCACACGATGGATGGTCCGGTCTCACTGACCATGTAGCATTGGATGCTAGCCGGATAATATGGACTCAAAAAGATCTGGTCGGATTCGACGTACTCGGATCCGAGTTGAGATAAGGTCTGAGTTGGACAGACCCAACTATGAGACGCAGCGATATGTCATATGTGAGTCTCTAGTACAAGTGTACAACATACGTTCTATGTCCTAAGACCTGAGCTGGAACATGTACTCGGGATGGTGATAGACCTGCTTTGGGCTGACCAAACGCTACTCCGTAACTGGGTAGTTATAAAAGTAGGTTTCGGGCTTGTCCAGACCCATACTACGAGACATGGTCGAGCAAGATGGGATTTGCCCCTCCGATCAGGAGAGATATACTATGGGCCCCTCGTGTGATCCGACCAAGATAAGCATGGCCATGCGACAAGGATTATGAGATAATCTGATTTGTGGTCGGCATCACTGGAACGAGAAAGAGGTCGGGCTAACACAAGGATGACAGACTCGCCTTGAGCCCGACAACATATATCGTGTGGCAAAGGGAACAGAAGTATGAAGTACAGGTTCGCCTAACCAGCTTCATCGGACACTTGGAGTCGGCACGCTTTGCTAGAGGCCGCTACCGACTAGTCGAGCCGGATGTGATATGACTCGCGACAAGTAAACGAGAACCTAAGGGGTCGCGCGCTTAAGGGAAGGAACACCTCGGAGTGGCAGTTCGAGGGAGATCGGACCGGTTGTTCAAGGGAGATCGGACGAGGAGGAGACGGACATCGCGGACGCGCTGCCCCAACTCTACTTCTGCTACACGACACTGCGCGTCTAGTGGTAACAATCTGTGATCCATCTCTGTAACATGTTCTTGGATGTTCTGTGCGTAGGAAAAATTTAATTTGCATGCGATGCACCTACGGTAGAACCTAACAAATCATACGAGTAAGAATATTTTAAAAAAAATAAGAACAAGAGGCTCACCACGGTTGTGCCGGCAACGAGATCGGCGCGGGCGATCGACGGCGGTGAGGATGGGGACAAGGACGGGACGGCACCCTAAACCACACCTACACATATGCAAACTAAGAAGTTAATTTGAGCTCAAATTGCATCTAAATCAAATAAACTCCCACATACACTCCTCCACTAAAACCCACAAATCACTCTAATTCTAGAGCATGAAATGAGCTAAACTAGCAATGATAGATGAAATGATGAAGTTTTGCTAACCTTTTAGAACACTTGGATAGTTGGTGCACCGTCAAATATTGGGGAAAATGAAGCTTGGAGGTCGAGCTTGGAGGAAGAACAAAGAAGAAGAATGGATTGTGTGGCCTCAAGTGGCATCATGTGCTCTCAGGCATTTCATCGAGCACCTTTTGTGCATAGGAAGGAAAAACAAACTAGCACCCACCTCCCACCATCTATGAGGAAAAAACAAAGGAGAGGGCGGACAGGGGCGAGGATATATAGTCAAATTTTTAGTCCCGGTTGGGGTCTAAAACCGAGACTGAAGACGGACCTTTAATCCTGATTGGTGTCACTAAAGGGTATCACCCCTGTCATAACCCCTTTAGTTCCGGTTGGTGTCTGCAACCAGGACTAAAGGTCCCATTCGAACCGGGACTGATGCCTGCCGAGCCCCGGCAAGCGTTCTAACCGCTCAACCGGGACTAATGCTCGCATTAGTCCTGTTTCGTAACGCGGCCGGGACTATTGCTCCGATCCGGCTAAAACGAAATCGCTGTTTCTACTAGTGTGATGAGCTGAGCCTGCATGCCTTCATTCATCCCTTGTTCCTTCCATTTTACCTTTTGGCGAGGGGCTGTCAATACTGGATGCTGGTTTGCTTGTAACTGTCAATACGTGGTGCTTGCATGCTGTCCAGGACACGTGGTGCTTGCATGCTGTCCTGTGTCCTGGCGTGGCCATCTGGCAGCTGCATGCTGTTTGTCTTGGGTTGCTCCAGCGCTGGCTGCCTGTAAGCAACATCAAAAACACTGCCCTGCCCCCAACAAGAAAGCACACTAATGCCAACGAAGGAATCCCGCAACGTCAACGTCGATAAGTTTGGCATCCATCGTTTTCCATACAGGCAACGAAGGACCGGATTCCACTATCACCACGGTAACGAAATAAACCGCGACCACAAAAGCAGCATCCAGAGGTGCAACAGAAAGAGGAGTTCAAAACAGTTTCAAGTTTCTACTATACAGTGTAACCGAGGCCTTAGGATCGATATAGGATCGCTAGTTTACCCCAGGGCGCAAAAACAGCACCCATGCTTGGTTCAGACACCAGACTTTGTTTCCTTGGGCGATCAGGCACCATCAGGGGCAACAACATCATCTTCCATAGCTTCAGTTTTAGTGATGCCAAGCAACCTCGCGTCAGGATCACTCGCTCCATCCGTGTGATGCGTAGGAGCCTCTCCCCGGGACGCCGCCTCCCGGTCAGCATCATTCTGGAGACCTGCCCGATAACTGGCATCGTTTGCGGGGATGATATATACCTCCATGGTTCTCTCATCGCTCAACAGTTGAAAGAGGCAGAGATCACCCATCTTCAGCTTGTTGTCCTTTACAAACCGTTTCCATCCATTTCCGAGCCTTTTATCGAAACTGTTTGCACGAAACCAAGCCACCCACTTCTTGCCCTGCAGCTGAAGACACAAGTCTCACTTATCTTTAAGATATGTCTTAGCATAGCGTTTTGGGAAAACCTGTTTACAGTGAACAAAAGAGTTATTAGCAGATAAATAATGGCGATAAAACTCTGTAAAATAACATGTTAAATTGCTTCCTAAATTTGTGCGTACGATATTAAGAAGCAATCCTCCAATCTGTATTTAAATTCAGAGATGACTGGTTATGAATTTGCATTATCAGATAGTGTTTTTCATTAGCATTCCACAAGCAGCATGCACTTTAGGGTTTAAACAGGCACCTACATGATCGATGCAGGACACGCATTAAAGAAAATGGAACTCACCAGAGAGAAGTCTAAAACAATGTTATACTTGCGCATCACAGCAACGAAGAATGGGATCTCTGGTTGTATGGATTGGACCTTCTGCTTCACCACTTCCTTCTGAGCTGAAGTTAGCTTAGTCTTGTGGGTGGTAATGTAACGATCCTTCAACTGCTCCTTCTGAAATGAAGATCGTCCCTTCTTCTTCGTCAAGACGATGCAATCGGAACCGGTCACATCACGTACTTCTTCAGAGGAGACAGGATCTTCTGTGCAAAGAACAACTAAATATTAGCTATACAAATATGAGAATGATTTGCAAGGGAAGGTATATCTGTAATCGTAAAATGAGACCTGATGACTCGCGGGAGGAAATACTTATCACAGTGTTGTTGTCTTGACATGACTTGTCCCTTTCCAGTTGGAGGCGTGGTGACTCCATTGGCATCCCTTTCCCTGTGCTAACTGCCTGCGTTTGTATGGCATCCCTTTTCGTTGGTGGTGACTCTGGCAGTACCATTTGTATGGGCTGAGGATCAAAATGAGAACTTTTCACGGTATCAGTAGCACTTGTGCGCCTTTCTTGCACAGGAGGCGGCGATGATGCCTTCTCACAGCCAGATTCATCAAAGATTATGACATTAAACTGAGAGTTCCCGTTGTATCTGAATACTATGGCGTCACCCATCTCTAGACCAAAGGTTTCAACGAATTTATCCCATCCCACAGTAAGGACAAGCTTTTCATTGTGCTCTGCAACTCCGATTTCATAACTGCAACGATTTTGTGTTTCAAGTATCATCTCTCTTGGGAATTCGCCCTTGAAACACTGAACAAATTCTTCTGGGATGATCTGGAGAGGAATAATCAATATTTTTTGTTTGAAAAAATGGACTGTAAACAGGATTAAAGAAAGATACTCTCCACAATCAAAGCAAATTTGTCCGTTCAATATATTATATATCTGACTATATAATACTCCCTCCGTCCCAAAATAAGTGTCGCAAATTTAGTACTAAGTTAGTACAAATTTAGTACTAAGGCATCGACACTTATTTCAAGACGGAGGAAGTATAACATACCAAGAGAAATATAGAGAAGACTACTATCATAGGAACGATGTGAATGACAAAAGCATATAGCATCTTTACTTTGAACTATGAGGAAACCTTTTGCAAACAAACATCTCTGAATGTGCTATCATGCTGGATTCAATCCGCATATCAACTTAACAGGAGACATGATCAAAAATTGCAAAGAACGCATATAGTTTGTGTATGTCTCTAAAAGTGTATATATTGCTATAGAATTTAAACTAGAAAGTAGAAATTTATTCGTCTTCAGGAAAATAACAAAAAATACTGATAAAAGGGAGTGGTGCTGTATTTCAATATGAATTTACCATCTCATGTTGAAAATTTTCCATCATAAGCACCAAGAAATATTTCTTCTCATCATCCAAGTTTGCATAGTGATATTCAATCCGGCTTTTTCTTCTTTTCCGAGGCACTTCCATCTTTTGAGAATACCTGCAGAGCAAAAGACATTTGAAGTGAAATCTGTTACCAGGAAATAAAGACATGGATAATAAAGTCTAATATTCACCCAATTTCATGTGCCTCGTTGCGTCTGTCTTGGACCTGAGGCAAAAAAGGATCCAGAACAACCGATAATGCTTTTTCAGGATCAAGCTTATCAAAGATCATGATACTAAACTGAGAATTCCTTTGGTATCTGAATATTAAGGAATCATCTTCCTGTAGATCATAATTTTCAACGAATTGCCGCCAACCCACTGTAAGGACATGCTTTTCTTGGTTCTTGGCAACCACAATAGTGTGACTGTAACCATTTCGAGTTTGTAGCTTGATCTCGCCTGGGATCTCGCCTTTGAAATGTGGCACAACCTCTTTTGGGATTATCTGCAGAAACAAATCTTGATATCAATATATTACCTTTATCAAAAAAAATCTGCAGTTTTCTTTTCGGATAGACAGTTTATGCGTGGATCCAAATGACACAATTGTAATCAAGGTGTACCGTCTTTGCCTTTCTCACACCTGATCAGTATCTTAATCTTAAGAAAAGCAAGGAAAATGGCTGATCTAGATCTTACTTGTGGTCCAATTTTTGTAAACTAACTGAATAGTCAGCCCGTCAAGGAATTGACTGCAATTCACAGAATCTAAACAACCTTACTAGATACTCATACAAACATCATTGGTTTTAAAAAAAACACAGATAGGTAATAGGGTTACCATCGCATCTTGGAAATCGTCCAATATAAGCACCAAGAAATACTGATTTTCATCACCCAAATTCTTGTAGTGTTGCTCATCCCGCGGCGTGCAGCTTTCAACAGACGTGCCCATTCTTTTAGCAGCCCCTCTGCAGTGCAAAACGAATTAGGAGTGATACGTGGTAAGAGGACATGAAGTCATGAACAATAAGAAGACATGTACTTAACCGGATTTCATGTACTCCTCATTTCCTCAATGTGAATTTGGAACTTTGATTCTTTCTTTATATTTTTCAAGGTCACAAGCTATATATCAACCAAGTCCAAGCTTTAAAAGAACACCCCTTGATGAAGATCAAGGTTACAAACAGCCCGAGGGGAAGTTGTCATCCTCTCCCGACATGTACAAAATTGATGACTTGCCTTGAGCCTAGCTAGAAACTGCTCCAAATCATCGTAGCCGTGGGGTCATTGTAACTGCAGCCGTGAAGTAATTAAACCGGGCGTGTTGTCAGGGGACAACCGCAACAACGATCCGAAACATTGTGGTTTGACAACTCTCCGCCACAACCCGACGGATCGGACCTATAGACACCAATACTAACGCGTCATGCGGCGACACCACAACATGGAGGGGCCAGAGTTACTTATTCCACCGCGCCAACGCCTTGACCACCCGAACGACTAGGGATGGGAACTGGGTCCTATTTAATCCCGTTTAAACCCACTAACAATAATTTAACAGTTCAAAAATTTGTTTTTTGGGGGAAAATGAGCTACGGAGCTAGTTAAAACTAATTAAATGGGACTTACGGACCCCGCTTATTTGCCATTTACATCCCTACGGACGACACAAGCACACTAAATCCTAAAGAAAGTAGACAGAAGCCACACGGGCGTGAAGTAAACCTGGGCATGGTCAGCCCGGCCCGGCGACCCGGCCCAAGCCCGGCCCGAAAAACCCGGGCCGTGCTTTACGTTCGGGCCGGGTTTGGGCTTGCACACTAGGCCAGGGTAGCAGTTCGGGCCGGGCTCAGGCTTATAAAAAACGGCATTTTACATGAAGGCCCGGACCGGCCCGGCCCGGAATTCATGTTTTTAGTCCGTTCGGGACGGGCTCGGGCATGGATATAGTTTTTTTGGCCGGGCCGGGCCGGGCTCGGGCTTGGGATTTCCAGTTCGGGCTTTGTAAAGCCCAGCCCGAAACCCGGCCCGGCCCGGGGTATGCCCAGGTGTAGCGTGAAGATGCATGGTCTCCTCCACCTCCTGTCAAGTGAAACGAGGCCGACCAGCGAGGAGGAGATCTATGTGGTGCCTAGGGTTAGGGAAAGGTTTATTCTTTCTTTAGTTAAAATAAAGGAGCTTTGATTCAAACCGTAACTAATCGATGAGAAGATGAGATGGATTGATGAGAAAGAGAAGATTCCTCCACGAAACTAATTTCTTCTGGCCTACTCCCTCCGTCCGCAAAAGACTGCACATCTAGTATTAAAAAATTGTCCAAGAAAGAGTGTCAATCTACACTCCCAATGCAGATTGCCTTTAATCCAGTCGTCCTTAATTGACTCATGCGGCAACTTGTGGTCTAGCTATTGGTTGCATGCTCACTTGAGTCCCTTTGGTCTCTGCCTTAATTACTGCATGCAAGCAACATTCATTTAATGGCCATCTCTGAATGGTTGCATGCACGCATGTGTCTCCTACTTTTCTGCGTTGATTAGGCCATGGAGCAAAGTCAGCTCTTTTCTTGGTCTATGTGTAAATCTCCAAACATACGGTCTTTTGCGGACGGAGGGAGTAGCTGAGACGCTTCCTCTGCCAACTAACGGCTCGACATGGCGACCTGTAGAAAGCCCCGATGCGCCGCCGGCACCGACGACCCGGCCGGCGGTCGATTCTCCTGCGTGTCGGAGAGCTCCTTCGACCCCATCGAGAGCGCGTGCAGTGCAGACATACACGGCGTGGCCGCCATGGCCTCCAGCAGGCATCACAACAAGACGCCTGTCACCGTCTCCCTCCCCCATCTCTACACGCATACACACACGGACTAGTACTTGGCGCAACGGCTCGACGTAGTGACCAGCAGGAAGCCCCGATGCTCGTCGCGCCGCCGGCACCGACCACCCGGCCGGCGGCCGATTCTCCGGCGTGTCGGAGAGCTCCCTCGACCCCGACGAGAGCGCGTGCAGCGCAGTCACGGCGTGGCCACCGGCCGGAAAGACGCATGTCCCCATCACTAATGGAGAAAGGGGTATGTGGATGTGACGTTGGATCCAGAATCACGGCAAGACCCAAGGAAAGGATGGTGAAAATCGTCTGGGCTATTTAGCACGGGCAGAGGAACAGAGGAAAAAGAGGGTTTTCATAAGGAATCCGCGAAAACCACCCAACGAGAACCAAATCGGAAAAAGTCGTTAGGAGAAATATATATTCTGGGATTGGGGACTAGCTAGGATTACGATACGTACATTTTACCATCTCGTGATTCTTACCTTGCTTATCTTGTCAACTTCGTTCTTCTTCACTTCACGCCGCCTTCCGCTTGGTCCTGCTACCCTGCTACTGCTAGTAGGATGTGACCGCGCTCTCGGCGGAGAGAGCTCGTCCGGCACTACTGATCCGGCTCCTCGATACCTCACTCTGCATTTGTCTGTTAAAATTAAACCACCTTTAGCATTTGTCTTTTCACTGTCCTCGTGACCCCGTGAGCTGCTTTGTATTCGAGTTAATGCATTGTCCCTTGGCACGGTCTTTTAGGATATTGGTACATATTTGAGCTGGAATATACTCCCTCCGTTCCAAAATATAGTGCGTCCTCGGTTTCCGCGTTTCAACTTTGACCATAAATTTAACCAACGAGACCGACTGCGGCGGGAGAAAAAATTATACCAGTAAATTCGTATTCGAAAGAAGTTTTCAATTATATAATTTTTGCTCCCGCCGCAATCGGTCTCGTTAGTTAAATTTATGGTCAAAGTTGAACCTCGGGAAGCACGGGCGCACTATATTTTGGAACGGAGGGAGTATATAGTAAGAGGAATAAACAGAACCTGCGAATAGAATAAACATTTTTAAGGATATAAGATTATCCATGCTTTAGGCCTCAATTTGAAACAATAAGGACATAAAGATTTTAAAGGATAAGATTTCCATACGTCTAAATACGTCCGTTTGAGCCACAAGGAATATGGATTGCAGGGAGTAAACAAAAAAATTGGTACCGTCTGAAACAAAGGAATTACTATTCTAGTATAATTTTTTTTTTGTGAAACTAGTTGGGTTGGCGCTCTTCGATCGTGTTTCGTTGGCAATTTTAGATGGGTCAGGTCTCCGTGGCGTAGTTGATGAGCTGAGCGGTCAATATTGTTCCTTCCATTTTGGTTTTTGCTGGGGGGCGGTCGATATCGGACGACGCTGGTTTGCCGGTAACCGTGGGTGTGGCGGTCTGGCATGGGGACGTGGTGGCGTGTAGATGTATGGCGGTGTACGTGGCGCTTGCATGCTGCCGTGTGTCCTGGCGTGGCCATCTGGCAGCTGCATGCTGTCTGTCTCCCGTTGCTCGACGGTGGCGCTCCAGCGCTGGCTGCCTGTAACCAACGACGAAAACACTGCCACCAACGAGAAAGCATTACCAGAACACTGCTGTCAGCAACATCAGCGGTATGGCATATCGATCAGTTTGGCATCCATTGTTTCCCAAACGGCCACGAAGGACCGGGTTCCACTACTATCACGATATAGCGAAATAAACCGGCCGTGCACAACCAAAGGCATCAAAGGCATCCTTAACGCGGACTGTCAGACCGTGCACAACCATTCGAATAGCGTGTTTCAGACGCGTTTTGCCATCTCCGTTTTTCCGTAAACCGGAGAGAAATTAAAAAAAACTTTGCAGGTGTTTGAACCGTTGCCGGCCTGCAACGTATGCATCCGATACTTCAGTCCTATTCAAAACCCTTTCCCACGCCCTTCCCCAGGTGAAATGGTTGCCGTACATTCATGTCGGTCAGTGCAGCTCTAGAACGGACATAACTCCACGGCATTGATGTCAGTCAAAGCAATGCGGCCAGTCAAGCGAGCGGCGCCACTTCAATGCCGGCGCGGCGACCGAGAAGCCTACTCCGGTCGCTCGACGCATTGAAGCCGACTTCGAGTACCTTCGCTTGACCGGCCAATTAATCAGCACTCCAGCGCCGTCCACACCACACCCACCTCTTGGCTCTGATGTCGGCCAAACCACCATCTCCACCAAGCCTAAGTACTGGTTCTCCTAGCCAGCATGCGGCGGCGGTTCCGGATCTTGGTGTCTGCGCCCTCGCTCTCTGGGGCCCCCGTCCTTCACATGTCGTCGCCTCTTCGAAAAAAAGGATATCCTCATCTCTTTCGGCGACGAGGAGGAGCAGACGCCACAGCAATACCCGCTCCTCCTCTCGGATGCCACGGTCACGAACGACGAGTTCCTATGGAAGATATCGAGCTCTTGACGCGGTGGTTGCTCCTAGGCCATAGTTTGACACCGCCCTTGTCGCCGCCAGCCCGCGTGAAGGAGGAATCGTTGTTGCTGCCGTCGCGCTACCAGAGGAAGCACGAGCCGCCCTCGCCACCGCATGAAGCAGGAGCCGCACGCCTCCTCTACGCCTCGTGAAGGCGGAGCCTCGTCGTCACCGTGCTATCGCGTGAAACACAAGCCCCTCGCAGCCTCTCAGACACGTGAAGCAGGAGCCACCCTCACCTCCTCTTCGCTGCGTGAAGGCAGAGTCGGCGTCCCCCTCATGCAACGGCGGCGTCCAAATCGGGCGATGCATGAAAGAACGAGCCCATGTTGCCGCCGCACTAGCGCGAGAACACCCCGTGTCGGAGGAGGTGTCGGCGGCGATCGCCAAGGCGCGTGGACACCTCCTCCGTTCTTGATGGTCGCGGCTCCTCGTCGTCGAGGAGCACCGTCACGATGGAGGAGAGGGCGCCGAGGCAGACGTCACAACGTGTCGCACCGGCCAACCTTTGCCAAGTCGGACGAGGCGCTGGCCCTGGTCTGCGCGGACCCCGACCTCGCGGAGGCTTCGGCCCTCGACTGGTCGCTCACCACCATTGAGACGGCCTCCCGGTGAAGCCACCACCTCGATGGGGAGCTCGCCAAGATCGGCGAGCATTGGTCTCTTAGCAAGACCGCCGCCATCGACAGGGGCAAAGGCAAGGTTCACTCGCTTTGTATCGGCGTTGGCCGCGGCGGCCCTCTGCACGGCGCAGAGATAGTAGAGCGGCTCCTCCGCAAGCGCCAGGCGGCGCCCCCACGCCATTCCGCTGCTAGAGGGGCCCCTCCTACAACGACGACGCGGACGGTGACATTGGCCAAGCTGACCATGCATACGAGGCCCCCGTCTGCTTCAAGATAGTCTGTTTTTTTTTGAAACAAGGCAAAAGATTTGCCATTTTCATTGATTAAGAAGAAGGTTTAGACATAAGCCACGAGGCGGCAAAAAAAAGGTCTAGTCTCGCGATATAACAATACTATGTTGCTTCGCTCCTGCCAAAGTCCAAAGGTGGGCCTCCTCTTTGATTTTCGCGATAACAATGGAGGTCCGGACAGAGACATTTTGAAAGATTCTTGCGTTGCGCTCCTTTCAAATTTTCCATGAAACAAGCATCATCAAGGAGGCGATGGCCTTCCTATGGTCACCTCCCCCATTAACCTCCTTGAGCCACCAATCTCTAACTGAGTCTTCATGACGCCAAATCATTGGTGAGGAGTCAAGGATGCAAAGCCAAGTGCAAATTTCGGTCCAAATCCGGACAATGAACCTACATTGGAATAGGAGGTGAGCAGCAGATTCTTGCACTTGCTTGCAGAGAGGGCACAAATTGAAGTTTGGCCAACCTCGACGCAGTAAACGATCGGCTTTCCAAACACGATTTTGGAAGGTCAACCAAGCAAAAAAATTACACTTCCGAGGAGCCCACATCTTCCAGATTGTAGCATTCATTGAACAAAATGAGAGACCGGCAAATTGCGCCATGTAAGCCGAGGAGGCAGAGTACTCGCCACTATTGGTGAACTTCCAAGTTATGGTGTCTTGGCTGCCTTGGTTGAGGTTTACATCAGCAAGCATCTCCCAAAGTGTTGCAAATTGTTGAATATGAGCCAAGGTCAGCCCCTGCCCAGTGTCAATTTGGCGGATCCAAAGATTGTTGTCAAGAGCTTTCCTGACTAAGCAAGTTTTCATTTTTGACAACTCAAAAAACTTTGACGCAATGCCTTTAGGTCAGAGGCCGTCCAACCATTGAGATTCCTAGAAATTAGCCTTGTTTCCATCTCCGATGCACACCCGTGTGGCAGCAGCGAAGAGATCTTTGTCGTTGCTAGTGCAAGGCGTTCCAGAGCCAGACCAAGTCTTAGATGGATCATCCCATTCGTACCAAAGTCAACGCAAGCGCAGGGCGGTCGCAAATTTTTAAAGGCTGAGCACTCCCAGACCACTTGGGCAATTTTTGAAGGCTGAGCACTCCCAGACCACCATAAATTTTGGGCTTGCAGACGAGATCCCAATTAACCTTGCACTTTCCGCCGGTCACCTTATCACAGCCCACGTCACACGCTATCGATCTTCTTCATCACTTTAACCATATGTTTTTTTAATTTAAATTAAACAGACAGAATGAATTCCGTTGTGTTTGATGAAATTTGTTCGGTTTGTTCAAAATTGTTTTGGAATGAGTGCAGGCACAGTTGGATAGCCGGCTCCCGTATCACTATCGCAGAGACGCGGACAAATACAGTGGACAGAGTTGGAGATGCCCTAAAGCAGCATCCAGAGGTGCAACAGGAAACTTAAAGTTAGAAGGCAGCTGTAACTACAGCTATTCCAGGCCGCGTGCACGGCTAGCCTGCGAAGATAACGAACAAAATACAGGGGAGAACAGTTTCAAGTTTCTACTACAATGTAACCGAGGCACTATGATGGATAGGATCGCTCGTTTACCCCAGAGCGCAAAAACAGCAGCTATATATGCTTGGTTTAGACACCTCGCCAGACTTTTGCTTCAGCGATCAGGCACCGTCAGGGGCAACAACATCATCCTCCATAGCTTCAGTTTTAGTGATGTGAAGCAACCTCGAGTCAGGATCACGCGCTCCATCACCAAGAGCAGGAGCCCCTCTCCTCAACGCCGCTTCCCGGTCAGCATCATTCTGGAGACCTGCCCGATAATTTGCTTTGATGATATAGACCTGCATGGTTCTCTTAGTCCTCAACAGTTTAAAGAGGCATATATCACCCATCTTCAGATTGGTGCCTTCTACAAACTGTTTCCATCCAATCCTGAGCTTTTTATGGCCATTGTTTTCCCAAAAACGCACCTCCCACTTCCGGCCCCACCGCTCAAGAGACATCTGCGTCTCCTCTCTGAGATATTTCTCAGCATAGTGTCTGGGAAAAGCCTGTTTACAGTGAACAAAAGAGTTAGTGGTAGATAATGGCAAGAAAACTCTGCAAAATAACATGTTAAATTCCTACCTAAATTTGTAGTATGATATAGTAGGAAACAGCCTGTATTTACATTCAGAGATGACTGGTAATGAATTTACATTATCAGACAACGTTTTCGGTAATATTTCATAACCAGCACTTTACAGTTTACACAGGCACCTTACATGAGCGGTGCAGAACACACATTAAAAAGAATGGAACTCACCAGACAGAATTCTGAAACAACGTTGCACTTGCGCATCACTGCAAGGAAGATGGGGATCTCTGAGTATATGGATTGGACCATCTGCTTCACCACTTCCTTCTGAGTTGAAGTTAGTTTGGTCTTGTGACCGGTAAAGTAACGATCCTTCAACTGCTGCTTCTGATTAGAAGATAGCCTGGCCTTCTTCTTCCTGACGTTGAAAACGGAACCAGGCACTTCACATACCCCATATTCTTCTTCAGGGGAGAAACAATCTCCTGTGCAAAGAAAACAGAACAACTAAATATCAGCTATACAAATATGAGAATGATTGGCAAGGGTAAATACTTATCACGGTGTTGTTGTCTTGACTCGCGGGACTGAGACCTGATGACTCACGGGAGGAAACAGTAATCACGGTGTCGTTGTCTTGACATGACTTGTCCATTTCCATTTGGAGGTGTGGTGACGCCGTTGGCATCCCTTTCCCTATGCTAAATGGCTGCGTTTGTATGGGATCCCTTTTCGTTGGTGGTGACTCTGGCAGTACCATTTGTATGGGCTGAGGACGAAATAGAGAACTTTTCACAGTATCAGTAGCACTTGTTTGCCTTTCTTGCACAGGAGGCGGGGAAGGATCCACAAAAACTGATGATGCCTTCTCACAGCCAAGTTCATCAAAGATTATGACATTAAACCGAGAGTTCCCAATGTATCTGAATACTATGGTGTCACCCGTCTCTAGACCAAAGGTCCCAACAAACTTCTCCCATCCCACTGTAAGGACAAGATTGCCATTGTTCTTGGCAACTCCAATTACGTAACTGTGACAATTTTGTGTTTCAAGTATCATCTCTCTTGGGAATTCGCCCTTGAAACGCTGAACAAATTCTTCTGGTATGATCTGGGGAGAAACAAGCAATATTTTTGTTTGAAAAATGGACCATAAACAGGATAAAAAAATCATCTCTATAATCAAAGCAAATTTGTCTGTTCAATATATCTGACATACGAAGGGAAAGAAGACTACTAGTATCATAGGAACAATGTGAATGCCAAAAGCATATCTTTACTTTAAACTATGAGGAAACTTTTTGTGAACAAGCATCACTAAACGTGCTACCATGCTGGATTCAATCCAGGCATCAAATTAAGATGAGACGTGACCAATAGTTGCAAAGACTACATATAGTTTGTGTATGTCTCTAAAGCAATATGTATCTCCATATCATTTAAACTAGAAAGTAGAAAAATCATTGGTATAAGAAAAACAACAAAGTAACTGATAAAAGGGTGTTACTGTATTTGAATATGAATTTACCATCTCATGTTGAAAATCGCCCATCATATGCACCAAGAAATATTTCTTCTCATCATCCAAATTTGTGTAGTGATATTCAGTCCGGCTCTTGCATCTTTCCCAAGGCACATCCATCTTTTTAGAAGTCCTGAATTGCAAAAATCCATTTCAAGTGAAATTTGGTACCAGGAAATGAAGCAATGAATAATAAAGTCTAGTATTTAACCCGATTTCATGTGCCTCGTTGCGCCTATCTTGGATCCGATGCAAAAAAGGATCTAGAACAACCGATAAAGCTTTTTCACGACCAAGCTTATCAAAGATCATGACATTAAACTGAGAGTTCCCTTTGTATCTGAACATTAAGGAATCACCAATTTGTAGATTATAGTTTTCAACGAACTGACACCAACCCACTGTAAAGACAAGCTTTTCTTGGTTCTTGGCAACCACAATAGTGTGACTAACCATTTCGGGTTTCTAGCTTGATCTCTCCTGGGATTTCACCTTTGAAACGCCGCACAACTTCTTCTGGGATTATCTGCAGAAAGAAATCTTGATATCAATATAATACCTTTATATAAAAAAAACTGCCAAAAAAACATTTTTTTTGGATGGGAAGTCTATGCGCAAGATCCAATGACACTAGTTATAATCAAGGTATGTTGTCTTTGCCTATCTCTTACCTGACCAATATCTTAATCTTAGAAAAAAAACCAAGGATAATGACTCTGGATCTTACTTGTGATTACCCAAAAAAAAAAACTACGTGGAAATTTATATAAACTATTTTTTGACGGGTTTTTTTTTACGGAGAAATTCGTGTAAACTTAGTCTGCCCGTCAAAGAAATTGTCTGCAACGCAGAATCTAAAGTACTAGTAGATAGTAGAAACAGCATTGGTCTTAAAAAACACATATAGGCAATAGGGCTACCATCGCATCCTCGAAATCACCCAACATAAGCACCAAGAAATACTTCTTTTCATCATCCAAATGCTTGTAGTATTGCTCATCCTGCAGCTTGGAGCTTCCAAAAGACGTGCCCATCCTTTTAGCAGCCCCTCTGCAGTGCAAAGTGAATATACAGTGATATGTGGTAAGAGGACATTAAGTCATGAACAATAAGGAGATTTGTACTTGACCCGATTTCATGTACTCCTCAATGTGAATTTGGAACTTTGATTCTTTTTTATTTTTTCAAAGAGCACAAGCTATGTAGTATTAACCAAGTCCAAGCTTTACAAGAACACCCCTTGATAAAGACTAGCACACATGCCCGTGCGTTGCAACGGGAATAAAATGATAGGATGCCAAAAAATATGGATCAATTGAGAGTAGGGTTCTTTGAGATGCCGGTTGAAATATGTGATATGTATTCTAGGCCTCGTAACCTAAATTTGATCATAGGCTCATATATTTTCAGAAACATTGTGCATTACATGAGTTGTGATACTATTTAGACCTCGGTGTAAAAATTCAGGCCATGCATGCTACGTGCTCTACTTATCAGCTTCAGCATCCTTTGAGCTAGGCAATTGAGCGTTGTTTGTTACCATGGTTAGAAAATTAAACTGGGTGAAAATTTGCAATGCAGTTTACAACAGGCCAGATAAAATCAACATGTATACGTTCACTTACAATCCATTGTGATATTTGTGAAGGACAATGCTATGATTTCAATATGTGGGCAGAGGCTAGAGCTATCATCTCAACATTCTATTGCCAAATAATACTGATAATAGCCCTTAAGTGTAGAAATAACATAACCTAGATTGCATCACCCCAAAAAATTACTATGTCGAAGAGGCATGGATAACAAAAATTGGTCCAAAATCATCTATTGGAAAAAAAAATTAGAAGGGTCGCTGTTTAGTTTTATTGTATTATTCTTTTCCTCACAACACCGCTTTTCTACTTCTTGTGCTTTTACCTTCTCAGTTTTTCTTTTCCATTTGTGCCACTAAAATCAATCACATCTGAAGTAGCTTGGATTAAATCGAGTAGCCGGAAACATATAAGCATTGTAACATTTACTCGCAAGCCGGCGAAAAGGCATGCTATAATGTCAATACCTCTAGATAGTTCTCGAAGATGATATGTAATGCAGAGGGCCTTAACACACGTCGTTGTTCCTTCCCAAGACATAGCTGCCGGTTGAGCTGTCGAGCCACTGACCAAGTTCCTCACTAAGTAGTTTCCTCTTTTCTTGTTTCTACCTCTTTTCTAATTTTTGTGGGATTTCCCATGCCTCTGCTTGCTGAGCGCTTTGGCTACACATCATGACCTACTCACTGCAATACTTAATTAAGTTGACATGCCAACTTGTGTCGGCATCCTCTGTCATCTTCACCTCCGCCCTTCCCTACGTGCTCTTCGTTATCACCAATTAATTCATCTCCAAAGCTGAACCAACCAATCATCAGATAGCTTCTCTTCAACTTATCTCAAAAAATTGCAGAGGCACTCTCCCAAATAGATGTGTAGGATTAATCAGGCTAGCACTTAGTCGGAGGAGTACTTGACCAGGATTACAGCAAACCCCGTGTCTTCATTATACTGGGTGCGCGGCCAAGCAAAACAAATCCCTGAGGGATGCACGGCGCCGGTGCCGGCGACTCGACGGGGCAAGTCCGTGTTCCGAGGCGACGAGCTGGTTGCGCGGGATGGGCCCGTTGTAGTGGAAGGCGAGCGTGAGGACAATCAATGGCGTAGGAGTCGAAGAGCGGTTGCGCTGGTCATAGAGGCAGATGGAGCCGCCGGCGTCGCTGAAGGGCACGAGCCTCACGCGGGCCGCGGCCACTATGAACACCAACTTTAATCTTGAGTACATATATATACACACGCGTAATGTAAAGAAGCTCGTCTAACACTACAATTTGGTTAAGAGTTGGACACGAACACCATAATTTCCCCCCAATACGTATTTCTTTTTTAGACTTTTCAATACGTATGGGTAAATTCGATTCCAACACAGATTAATATTTTTGCTGCGTGAAGCTGGAGCTCGGACCTGAGCTGCACACAGGTCAAGGCCCAACTGAACGTGGCCGGACCCAGCTAAGCGACTGGCAAATCATAGAGACCAGATCGTGAAAAATCGTTCGATGCACGCCTTCTTAAATAAAAATACAAAAATCACCTAAGCGGGACGAAACCAAGAATATCACCTTGAATAATATATATATATATATATAATAAATATATAATAATATATAAATATATATAATAAATAAATAAATATATATATATATAATATAATAATATATATAGGTAGGTATAGGTATAGATATAGAGGTATAGATATAGAAGGTATAGAAAGACTACACCTAAGTGGGACGAAACCAAGAATATCACCTTGCTTTATTAATAAAAAATATATATATATATAAAATAAATATATATATATATATATATATATAAATAAAAAAATAATAAAAAAATAAAAAAAAATAAAAAAAATAAAAATTTAAAAAAAATTATTATAAAATATATATATATATATTAATATATAAAAAAATATAATATATATATATATATATATAATAAATAATATATATAGGTATAGAGGTATAGATATAGATATAGATTACAAACGGCCCGAGGGGAATTCGTCATCATATCCGACCTGCACAAATTGATGGCTTGCCTTGAGCCTGGCTCGACGCAGCACCTGCTCCGAATCACCGTAGCCATGGAGTCATTGTAACTGCAGCCGGGTGGTAACCGGACATTGCCAGGGACAACAACAATGACAATCCGAGGCACGAGCTATCGATCTGGAGGGACAACAACAATGACAATCCGAGGCACGAGCTATCGATCTGGAGAAGAAGGCGAAGACAGGACGAGGAGACCCAATCCCACATAAACGACGAACGCAATGCCGCATGATCTTATTGACGAGACCACCGAAGCCACCACGAACCAAGGCATAACCGCATAAGCATTGTGTTCTGACAACTCACCCCCACAACCCGACAGATCGGATCTGGAGACACCAATACTCGCGTCATGCGGCGACACTAGAACCAGCGTCGCCGCAACGTGGAAGGGCGGGAGTTACTTATTCCACCGCGCCGACGCCTCCATTGCCTGAACAAACAACACGAGCGTGAAGATTCATGGTCTCCTCGCCTCCTGTCAACCGAAACCGGACACGGGGGCGAGGGAGACCGACCGAATCCGCCAGCGAGGAGGAGATCTATGTGGTGGCTAGGGTTTGTTTAGGGAGAGGTTCATTCTTTTTTTATTTTAGTTTAAAGATAAAGAAGGAACTTTGATTCAAGCCACAACTGATCGATGAGAAGAGGATTCGCCATGGATTGAACGAGTGGAAAGGAAGATTTCTCCCGTCTGGCCGAGCGGAGCTCGTCCCAGCTCGCCAATCTCACGCCGCCTCCTACCGTCGTCCCCATGGCCCATGGGGCCTCCCCTCCGCCAACTGACGGCTCGACGTGGTGACCCGCAGAAACCCCCGATGTTCGCTAGGCCGCCCGCACCGACCACCCCGCCGGCGGCCGATTCTCCGGCGTGTCGGAGGGCTCCCTCGACCCCACCAAGAGCGCGTGACCCCATCGAGGAAGCGTGCAGTGCAGACACGGCGGGGCCACCATGGCCACCGGCATGCATTAGAACATCGCCGCCCCATCACTCCACGCACAAATGTAGCACTTGCATTGACCACGTTACTTACTAACAATAAAGGGAAATGCGATGTTGGATTCAGAATCACGCCAAGACCCAAGGAAAGGAAAGGAAAGGAAAGGATGGTCAAAACTATCCAAAGGAAGAGAAGAAAGAGGGTTTTCATAAAGAATCCACCAACCCCAGCGACAACCGAATCGAAAGAAGCCACACCGGAGAGTTATTCTGGGACTGGGAATACGATGCTTAAGATTTTTATCTCGCCATTCTTACCTAGCTTATCCTGCCGCCTTTCTTCTCCTTCTCGCTGCCTTCCGCGGGCCTCTGCTAGCAAGGAGTATGTGACAATGACGGAGCTCGTCCGGCTCCAGCAGTACTAGTCCAGCTTCTGAAGAGTGAAGACCTCAGCATTCATGTAAAATAAAAAAGATAAAAGACCTCAGCATTTGCTGCTTCCCTGTCTTCACAACACCCGAGGCCCATTGGTATGAAATAACTCACCCTCAGTAACATTTTATTAATTAACTCTGTTTAGCCAGTAGTACTATGAAAAAATGCAGGGAGCTATAGCGGGGACGAAGCCATGGTCTAGCGTGTAGAGCTGCTAGCCGGGTTCAGACCTGTGGAGGTGCCTAAGGTGACTTCGTAAATTTCAAGATGATATGCCGGCTCAGTCTCTCGGAGGTGCTCATAGGGGTAGGGTGTGCGTGTGTGCGTTCATAGGGGTGAGTGTATGCGCGTGTATATGAACGCTTGCGTCTATACTGTGTTCAAAAAAAAATTGTGGCATGGCCTCTCTCTCCAAAAAAAGAAAATTCTAGGTATGGCATACGTGGTGGGAGTCTCCGCCAAACTTTTTTCTGGACGAAGCGGTCCCTGGATTTTGTTCACCAGTTTTCCGCTGTACATCACTAGGGTTCCGGTCAGCCTTCGTCCTTACGACAACTTATTTCAGACTCTTCTGGTGATATTGTTTCAGTGGCCAAGAGACGTTTCCATTGACTACGAAGATGTTTGGTGTGACTTTGTCAATCTTAAGATATTGTACTGGCTCATTATCTCGAAGGTATTCGGATAGGGCGCATGTGTATGCATTCTTAAGGGTGAGTGTGTGCGTATATGTGAACATCTGCGTTGTACTGTGTTAAATAAAGATAGCAAACACCAAAGAGAAAAAACCTAGTAGTGACCTAAATAAAAAACCAACACATGTCAGCTCATATAGGTTTGTGGAACTGAGCATATGTGTTGTACTGTATTGGCACCGGTGCCCCCATTTTGCTGAATTTATTTCAGACTGTGGTGATATTCGTTAAATGGCAGGAGATGTTAGCCGATGTTGATCGAGGAGGAACAGGTTGTATCTATGCTCCTCATGCGCCTGCCAGCATGTTGACATAGGAGCCGACGCAGGCTGCTCCTCCTCCGCCATGGCGGTGTCGTAGTGCGTCTGGACCTACTCCATGGTCAGGCCAGCATGCACCGGGACAGGGTTCGAGGCGGTGTTGTCGTCCAAGGTCGTCTCCATCGTGGGATCGTCGTCGGGCGAGCTAGTCGGCATGCCCTGCTCGATCCGCCTGGCGCGGGGGGATTGTCACGTGGGTGCAAGAGCAGCCACCTCTTGCTTCATCTCCTACGAAAGACTATCTCACATAATGGTCTCGCTCGTGGCATGGCAAATGTGAAGCCAAGGAGAAGGATGTTGATGAGTACCATGTTTTCGCTTGCCCTCCTTGTCATCTTCGTCACCAATGGTCGCAGTGCCAGTTGTCACTAACCAAGTTTGGCCAGGTTCAATAGCTGGATTATTAAGCCTCTTTCATGTCGGACGAGATCAAGAGTGTTGAATAAAGATTTTGTTAAACATCCGGCTAATATAATAAGGAAAAGTAGTGCACACTATACATGTCCATGTTATCATGTAAATTATGTAGTTTGTGATAGATAGATCATGAAACCTTAGTCGGACTCCTTATGCATTGTGATGGGTGTCACTGGGCCGAGCGAGCATGCTCGTATGTGACAGAGAAAAATATTCCTTCTATATCCCTGGTTTAATAGATTGAACTAAAACAATGCATTCGTGGCATATTTCAAAAATTCATTCAGTTTTATTAGTAGGTATAGATTACAAAAATGTTTGCTACAATACCTTCCGGATTTCAAAAACTTTCATGTTTAAAAAAATGTTTGCCTTTTAAAATTTAATATTGAAAAAAGTTTATGTTTTAAAAAATATTCGGAAATTAAAAAAGAACATTCTCTACAGTACCTCCTAGTTTTCAGAAATTGTTCGTGTTTTTATAAAATATTCAGGTTTAAAAAGTGAAAAATTGTTACTTTTAGAAAAATGTTTGATTTTAATTTTTTTGTTCGCAACTTTGCAAAATATTCATGTTCTAAAATATATTCACTTTTTCCAAAAACAAAATGTTTGTTGCTCTCAGTATATGGTGCGGCTGTTAGCTTAATTTAGGATGTTGGGCTGCCAATTAAACATCAGGCCTCATTTAGTCCAGTGGCTAGCATTCTGTGGTGTTTAACGTGAGCGACCAAGTTTGATTCCTTGCGCCGCATTAGTTCTTTTTTTGGACATTTTCACTCGTGCGGACTGTTGGTACAGTGAATCGTGACGAACGAGAGAACGCCTGGATGCTGACGAACGAAAAATCATGAGGTCCCATCGTAAACGATTTTTTTTAGAACAATCCTCCCTTTTAATATACTCTTTTTTTGTCCTCCGGTCGCTACCATGCCTCATAGTGCACATGGCTATATGAGCGGCTATAATTCTATGGTTGTCACTCTCCTTCTACTAATGAAAGATACGCAACATTTGTGTATACGCGAAAAAGTACAAGATTATTACAATCATGCAGTTTGTCTTCCTGTAAGCAGGCAACAACCGAAGAGATGTACCACTGATGCTTCATCCACTCGGATGAATATGCAGTAAGAGCCACCACGAATAAATCAGCACATGTAAACCACATTTTACTATGGAACAAATGCAACACCATTGAAAAAAACATAGGTACGTGATTAAGAACATTTCCAGAAAGAAAGATTAGTGGTGAGTTAGCGTACCTCAAGAAACTACAGTGACTTGAGTCTGAAACGCGTGTGATGTAGTTTTGATTTTGTAGCTTGACTGATCGAGCCAAATGATCCGATTAAGTACAAGCTTTGCAGCTGGCTCCCATTTGCTTGTGCCCAGTTCAATCATAATTTCTGATTAACGTGTACAATAGCAATTCAAGCCTCGTCTCTCAAGGAACTAATTCCGTGCTAGCAGGGAAACACAAAAATTCAGAGACTTGACGCGGCGGCGGGCTTGGAGCCGGCGACCGAGGGAGACGACTCGTCAGGGAGCCGTGAGGAACAGGCATCGTCGGATGGAGAGGTGGGACACGTGGCCGCATCTGGAAGAGGGAACGCACGCGATTGAGCTTGCGGCTGGTACCCGCGATTATTTTTCTCCAAAAAACGCGGGATAAAATCGAACCACCCGCGATTTACGCTCGACATATTGCTTGCCCTCGCTCAGATTGGATCGGGATGGAGTCCTTGACCGAGGTCGCATCGCAGGGCGGCTCCGGCACGGCAGCCAGCCTCGCGCCGCCACGGTGGGCCGACCTGCCAGCGGACCTGCTCATCGACATCTCCGGCCGCCTGCGCGACGCCACCGACTTCGTCCGCTTCCACGCCGTCTGCAGTCCCTGGCGCGAAGCGGCTCTGTTACTGCCATCCCCGGCAGCGACCCGCCGGATGTTTCTGCCGTGGCAGCTCGCGATGTGGGCCGACCTCTTGTTGCACTTGCCACTCAACTTGGGATGCATCTCGCCGACTGCGAGCAACCGCCATGGCCGCGACAGCCTCGTCCTGCCGGACGTGTCATCTAGTACCAGCGACGAGACAAACTGGATTGTGAGAGAAGATGGCACGGCCGTCTGGGAGTTCACGGTGGATCCCCGGCCAACACTTACCGACCTTCTCACTGGAGCCATCACCGAGATGCCTCGATTTTCGGAGGATGACTATCAGATAACAAGGCGGATGGAGAATTCTCGTGGCGTTGTTGTTGACACACGAACACGTTACCGTGTACCCTCGACGCCAGGGGTGATGCACCGCAGCTCACGTCGAAGGAGGACCGTCCGGCAGCGCGATACGCAAGACAGCCGGCGGACGCTTTTGCAGACCCGAAACCCCGCACGCCCGGGAGGGACCCCGTCAGGAAGTGCGGCGGCTATGGGCTGCTCTAGGTCGATTCGCTCGCCCCTAGAGCCTCGGAATTCGCAGCTCTCAAACTCGAGGAACAACGAAGAACGAGAGAGAAAAACGACGAAGAGATAAAACGTAGATGAAAAAGTGGTATAGATTGATTTGTTCGATTGTGTGTTTGTTCAATCGGCCGTCACCCCCAACATATATAAGAGGCGGCTGGACTTCCCGTACAAGCAAAGGATTCATCTAGGCTTTCCTTACAAGAAAATTACATCAATTCACGTCCTAGAGTCCTAGTTCTAGTCCCACTCGGATTCAGCCCAAATCTGGCCCAATCTTCTGTCTTGCTCCTTGTGTGGGCCGTGGAATCTGCATATGACCTCCGATGGAGACGGTCCAAACATCAATTTTGTGTGCCTCGACGAGGCCAACAATCCGTATGTTGATCACTTTCCCAAATAAAGCCATCTTGAATACTCCACGAGGTCATCTTTAACTTTGAATCGGACTCGGTCATGTAGCGGACTGAACCGTCCGAGTGTTGTAGCGTCTCTGCAGGCCGTATACTATTTCAGATGATAATGAACTTAAAAGCAAAGTTGACCGTTTCGACGTTACGAAGAACTTTCATGTTGAACACTTTTCCATCCGAGGCCATCTAGATGACCATATAGGCCAATCTTTACCTTCTGGTTGAATCACTCGGATTTGGAGTCCTTTAGTCGGTCGTGTGAAATTTCTCACTCGGACAGCAATTTTTCCACTCGGAATTCATGTACCTGGACTCCTTGTCCGAAGTTTCACTCGGATGGCAACTTTTCACTCGGTCATCAAGCCTTCACTCGGATAGCTATATTTTCACTCGGATGATAAGCTTTTCATTCGGATTTCTCGAATGAAAACATAGCCTGAACTTGTTTCGCCTTTGCAGGTTGCATACGACCTCGGATTTGGACGATTTATATATCAAAATCGACCGATTCGACGAGACAAAACTTTTCCGTGTTGAATATTTTTAGATTCAAGGCCGTATTGAGGGCCTAAGTGCTCGCGCGACCCATCAGACACCATCCAGGTGAGTGTCTGGTCCCTCGCGCCATACTTTTGCTCAGGGCCAGTCCGCAGTGTTTTGCTTCTAACTTTTGCATACGAACTCGGATTGAGATGATTTATATATCAAAATCGATCAGCTCGACGAGACGAAGACAATCCATGTAGAGCATTCCTTCATCCGAGGTTGTCTTGGAGGCGTAATCGACCAAAAAGCACTCAGAACATCTAACATGACAATCCAAGTGTAATTTGGCCCTTGAAATGATGCCGAATGGTGATGGCCTAAACATCAAGGTTGTTTCACTCGGCAATATGAACTTTCTTGTATAAAAAACCTTTTCGTTTGAGTCCATCTTCACTGCATTTTGCATCGTGCCAAAATCAGGTGTCAACACATGCCCCCCTGTTTTTCGGCAAAGCTTGCATGCCGAAAAATAATTTGCACCATGTTTGTTCTAAGGACGATGTCAACACTCCATCGGCCATCTATATTTCTCAGGGCGATAATTATGTATCGGCCATGTTTATGCTAAGGGCGATAATCATATATCGGCCATTGCCTAATTAGACTTCTTGCCACACACTCGGGTGGTACTTCTTCAGATATCTGCCATTGAGAGCTCGAGGTAATAATACTCCTTGTATGGATTCCACCAAATATGAATTTCCAGGAACTATTCTTGCAATCCTAAAAGGACCTTCCCAGTTTGGAGACCACTTCCCGAATTTTCTATCTCTAGAACCAATCGGCAGAATCACTTTCCACACAAGATCGCCAACTTGAAAATTCTTCAACTTGACATTTTTATTGTAAGCTCTTGCTACCCTCAACTTGTCCTTCTCTATGGCCTTTAATGCAGCCAAACGTTTATCAGCAACCTCATCAATATTGTCCATCATCAAATCATAAAAGTCCACTGCCGATAAATCATTTTGTTTGGCTATTCTCAAAGCACTCAAATTTACTTCCACTCGTAAAACAGCCTCTTGACCGTATACTAGCTCATACGGAGTTACCTTTGTAGCACCATGCCTTGAGATTCTATGTGCCCATAAAGCCTCAGACAACAACTCATGCCATTTTCTTGGATTATCCTCAATCTTCTTCTTGATGAGCTTAATCAATATTTTGTTGCTAGACTCAGCTTGTCCATTAGCTTGGGCATAATACGGAGATGAATTGAGCAACTTTATGTTATATGATTCGGCAAATTCTCTAACTCGATGTGACATGAAAGATGAACCTTGATCTGTAGTCAACGTCTGAGGAATGCCGAATCTATGAATAATGTGTTCGGTTATGAATTGAATTACCTCCGTATGTGTCATGTTCTTGAGAGGTACTGCTTCAGACCATTTAGTGAAATAATCGGTTGCCACCAACACGAACCGATGCCCCTTTGAAGAAGATGGATGAATTTGTCCAATGAAGTCTAAACCCCATCCTCTAAATGGACACGGCTTGATAATAGGATGTAACATAGCAGCAGGAGCCAACTGAATATCACCAAATTTTTGACAAGCTTCACAGCCTTTATAATACCTGAAGCAATCATTGATCATAGTCGGCCAATAAAATCCAGCACGTCGTAAGAGCCATTTCATTTTGGGTGCCGACTGATGAGTACCACAAATGCCTTCATGTACCTCTCCCATAGCAACTCTTGCTTGGTCCTCGTCCAAACACTTCAAAAGAACATCTTCAACCGTTCGGCGATAAAGACCATCATCTCTCATTGTATATTTGAAAGCCATACGCCGAACAGCCCTATCCACCCTTTCACTCGGATTACACAAGTAATCAATAATGGGCTTCCTCCAGTCATGATTTTCACCTGCACTAGATTTATTGTTAGTGGCCGAATCAGTGGGCTCTGGTTCGGCCTCTCCCATATTAGCAAGACAGGACATCGGCTTCTAAGAAATATGAAACATGCCATGAGCAATATGATAGCCGGATGCTTGTTGTGCCAACTCATTTGCTCTCCAATTGTCATGTCTAGATATATGAGCAATGCTAAAATAATCCAAAGTAGAAATCGTATCTAGACACTTATCAAGATAAACATTAAGTGATTCGTCTAAACATTGAAAGACTTTGGACACTTGCTGCACTACTAATAACGAATCACCAAAAGCCTCAACATGTGTAGCACCTATAGCAAGCACCATCTCTAAACCAAATAACAATGCTTCATATTCGTCTTGATTATTTATGCAAAAATATTCCAGTCGGCATGAGGCTTCAAAAATAGCACCATGAGGAGATATATAAACAATACCAACACCTTGGCCATTGCTACAAACTGAACCATCAAAATATAACCTCCATGGCACTAATGAGACAAGGTTTATATCAACATCATGCTTGTCATTAATCCGATGCTCAACAATAAAATTAGCAACAATTTGGCCTTTCATGGATTTTAGAGATTCATAAGCCAAATCATACTCAATTAAAGCATAAGCCCACTTGCCAATTCTACCACTAAGAATTGGCCTATGCAACATGTACTTAATGACATTGGTTTGACAAGCTACTATGCAGGCACTCGGCACTAGGTAATGTCTCAGTTTTGTGCAAGCATAATATAAACAAAGGCATAATTTTTCAATAAATGTATACCTTGTCTCGGCGTCCAATAAGCGTCGGCTCAGATATGTAATAGTATGCTCTCTTCCTTCGGTTTCTTGAGTCAATACAGCACCAATAACACTTTCCTCCGCCGTAATGTAAAGCCTAAAGGGCTCTTTATGTTTGGGTGCTTTCATCACCGGAGGAGTGCTCAAATAAGTCTTGATCATGTCAAATGCCTCTTGCTGTTTTGCCCCCCAAGTAAAATCAGCATCATTCTTTAACCGAAGGATAGGAGTGAATGCATCAACCTTCCCTGACAAATTAGCTATGAACCTTCTCAAATAATTGACCTTGCCAAGGAATTTTTGCATATCTCTCTTGCATGTTGGAGCCTCCACTTTTTGTATAGCTTCTATCTTTTTGGGATCAATTTCTACGCCATTCTCATGAATAATGAAACCCAAAAACTTTCCAGCCGACACGCCGAATGCACACTTCAAAGGATTCATCTTCAGTCCGTATTTTTTTCATTCTTTCAAAAGCTAAACGCAAATTGGATAAATGAGACTTAAAAGCATCTGATTTGACAACAATATCATCAATATAGACTTCAAGTATAATACCGAGTAAATCATGGAAAATTAAATTCATAGCCCTTTGATATGTGGCACCAGCATTTTTTAATCCAAATGTCATCACTGTCCACTCGAATAAACCAAGGAAACCAGGGCAACGAAAGGCTATCTTGGACATGTCCTCTTCGTCCATAAAAATTTGATTGTAACCCGCATTAACATCAAGAAAGCTAATAACCTTATGTCCAGAAGCATCATTAATAAGCATGTCGGCTATTGGCATGGGATACTCATCTTTGGGTGTAGCTCTATTCAAATCTCTGAAATCAATGCACACCCTTAACTTGCCGGATCCTTTCTTCTCCACCGGCACAATGTTAGATATCCACTCGGCATACCTGCAAGGTCGAATGAAATTAGCTTTGAGCAACCGACCGATCTCCTCCTTGATCCGGTCATATGTTTTTGGATTAAATTTTCTGGCCGACTGTTTGTAAGGTCTAAAACCGGCCTTTATAGGTAACCGATGCTCCACTAGCTCTCGGCTTAAACCTGGCATCTCATGATATTCCCATGCAAAGCAACAAACATATTCTTTCAATAGCCCGATCAACTCAGCTTTACGACCGGCTTTCAAATTCTTGTTTACAAAAGTCAGCCGAGTGACTGAACCATCTCCTATATCTACCTCTTCTAATGGATCGGCCGACGTAAAACCTTGTCCTAATTTATCCATGTCATCCAACTCCTCTATAGATTCATACATATCGTTCTCGCTAGACCGATATTTTGCAAGACGTTTCTGCAACCACTCGGAATTAGAATCCATTTAAACATATCATACCTTGGAGCCGATTGCCACCAATCGGCTTTAAAGAGACGGGCACAAAGCCATTCTTCGTTGCGCTGAGGAAATCAAACTCTGACAAGTCGCGTCCCGTCAAGCAAGTAGCATTGGGATGTTGCCAATCCACCGATGCATCGGCCAAAGCCACACAAACCGAGTTATCCGCATGAATGACTTCCACCTCATCATCAACCCACTGGATCAAAAACTGGTGCATAGTAGATGGCACGCATTGGTTTGCATGAACCCAATCATGGCCTAGTATGACGTTGTAGTTACCTTGCACCTCAGCGACAAAGAATGCAGTAGCCAAAGTTTTGCTCCCGACTGTAAGCTCCACATACATCACACCTTTGGCTTCAGTTTTCTCTTTGCCTTCAAACCCGTTAAGCACCATATTGGTCTTGATTAATTCATCATCGGGCAAACCCAATTTCTTGAAGACCAAATAGGGCATGAGATTCACCACAGCACCACCATCAACAAGCATCCGAGTGAGTGGTGATCCATTGATATGACCTTTGAGGTACAATGGTTTCAAGTGTGTCACTGGTTCTTTTGGCTTCTCGAATATTTCATTTTTGGGGCCAAAATCCAGCTGAGCCACTTCCCCTTCTTCATCTACAACATGGAATTCAGCGGGTAAGTAATACACCATATTGATATCCATACCTTCATGAACCGGTGTAGACTCATAGTCCAACAGATCGTCTTCCTCCTCGTGCGCGTCCACCAAATCTGAATTCTGTCCGAGTGAAGGAGAAGTAATAGGTGACGTGGACGATGTGAGAACGGTTGCATCATCTTCTTTTGGCGGTGTAAGTGCTACTGTGATAGATGTAGAAGCCACTATATCTTGTATTGGTTTAGGCTTCCACACTTGCTTTGCTGGTACCATGGGCCGAGTGACATTGAACAACTTGTCCCTTTGCTTCTCGGCCTCTTGTTCTGCCATCTCTTGATTTCTCAACCTCTGTAGTTTCCTCTTTTGTGTCTTTGTTAGCCCTGAAGGACACCACCTTGGCTGGGTGTATTTAGGATCAATTGGCTTCACTTGGCTGGTACTTGCTTCATGATCATTAGCCGAGTGCTTTGGCGCGATAACAAGTATCGGCTCAGTTGGGTTGCTATGCACAGTCGGCTGTTGCGTGGTGAATGTTTCAGTGCCCAAGACGAGTGAATCAGCATTGATATTTTCCTTGCCTTTTCCTGACTCCACTGCTGCAACACTTGGCAACTTGACTCGCCACTCTTGTTGACTTTTCTGGCCTACGAAGTTTTCACTCGGGCGCACCTTTTTACTCGGATGAAATCCACTCGGACGTTCAACTGAGTAGAATCCACTCGGCCGTATTCTTTCATTCAGATAACTTCCACCCGGGTGCATTCTTACACTCGGATAGTTTTCACTCGGCGGCATATTTTGACCAACCGAGTGATGGGCACCAATGTTCAGTCGGTTTTCATACGAGCATCCAAGTCGATCCCAAACAGGTTGTCGTTGTTCTTGTGGAAACGGCACCCTTGATCCAGTCGGTTTTGCATACCGACTGAACATATCAGTTGATGGTGACCTTGGTCACTTCAGGTACGATGACCGATTAGAGCTAAAACCGGCCGACTGATTTGCATATTTGGACAGCAGCATATCAAAAGTTGGCTTGATTCGCTTACGCTGTACCTTAGCTTCATTCCTCTTCCACTTCCAACTTCTGGACTCTTGGGTTTAACAAATTTAACACGAGTGTCTTGTTGCACCTGTGGTTGCCCCCCGAGTGCAGGATTCTTGATGGTGATCTTGATTACTTCCTTGCCATCGGGTTGCTTGTCAAGCACAACCTGCCTCCCCAAGACCTTGCTGTCCTCCTTGCTTTTCCTGGGCTCACCAACAATGACATTAGTTTTATTAGCAGATTCGGCTACCTCCGGCCGAATGAGCAACTTTTCCCCCTCCAAATCCAGAGTGTTCATTGGGAAGGGCTGCTTATCAACTTACATCTCAGAAAAGTTCAATCGTCCGTCATTAATGGCCGATTGTATCTGTCGTCTGAAAACATTGCAATCATTAGTAGCATGAGAAAAAGAATTATGATATTTGCAATAAGCACGCCGTTTCAGCTCTTCAAACAACGGTAAAGTATGAGATATCCTAATGATCTTAGCTTGCAGCAAAGCATCAAATATTTTGTCACACTTAGCAATGTTAAAAGTAAACTTCATCTCTTCATCACGATTCTTATGAATCGGTTTCAGATCATTGCAAGTAAATGGTTTGGCCTTAGATGGCCAAACAAATTCAGTAGCATACATATCACCTTCATCGTCCGAGTGATCACTACCATACTCAACCATATTCATCTTAGGACGATCAGTTTTATATCTATGCACCTCCTTGAGATCTTTGCTTCGGCTCTCCTGAGCCAAAGCTCTTTGCAAGACTTGATTGATACTTAAGAACTCATAGCCTTCTAGCTTTTCCCTAATGTGAGTTTTCAAACCACTGAGCACAAGGTCAGCCAAGTCCCTCTCGGTTATTACCAAACTATAGCACCGGTTCTTTGTATCTCTAAATCTCTTGACGTAATCGGAGACCGATTCATCATTTTTCTGCTTAACCGATGTAAGATTTGATAACTTAAGTTCATTGTCGCCGCAGTAAAAGTGATCATGAAATTTCTGCTCTAGCTGCGACCACACACGAATGGAACCATGTGGTAGAGAAGAGAACCATGAGAATGCAGTACCAGTTAAGGATAAAGGAAACAAACGCACTTTCAATTCATTCAGCGAGCCTGCCTCACCCAATTGTGCTAAGTATTGACTAACATGCTCCCATGTGGTTTTTGTGCCCTCTCCATTGAACTTAACAAAATCTGGAATTTTATATCCCGGAGGGCACTGGACAGCGTCAAAGTACTCGGGGTACGGTTTTTGGTAAATCCGATTCCGAGGTAACTCAACTCCAAAATTCTCTCGAAGCATCTTAGCCATCTCCTCTCTAAAATTAGCAAAAGCATCGTCCGTAGTAGACGATGAAGCTTGCTGTTGTGGGATGGGAGGAGTAGAATTACTAGCAGTAGGTAGGAACTATGGCACATATGCCGAACCATAGTTCGGCTGTGGCCGAGTATTTACACCTATAGGTAAAGCTTGGTTCGGTATTGGCACCGAACTTGGCATGCTCATGATGGGATTTGCGGGTGCAGCCATGATCTGATTGGTGTGGGTAGGATAATAATTCATCGGCATGGGAGGTGCCGATGAAAGAGGTAAAGACAGATTAGGGTTTTCTACACTAGCAGCCACACCAATATTACCACTAGACGATTGAGGCATATTTTTCTGAGCATTGGTATTTTCTATGAAAGTTTGATAGACTAAATTATTACCATCAACAATACGACTCTCAATCTTAGCCCACTGCTCGGGAGAAAAGGCAGTACTCACAGAGGGTTTAACCTGCTCATCGTGAAGAGGAGGGAACTTGATTTCTCCAATCGGAGTGATGTTGCCTTGGCGATCCTTCTTGAATTTCGCCAGGAATTCCTGCAGCTCCTTCTCCTCACGTGCCTTCTTGTACTCTTCATAAGCTTGGCGATGATCGGCCGATAACTCATCAAGACCGGGCTTAATGATGTTATCGGCGTCTACTTCACTCGGCTTGGGAAGATCAGACATGATGGATGATGATGATGATGGATCTTTGGTCCCCAGCGGAGTCACCAAAAAGTGTGTTGACACACGAACACGTCACCGTGTACCCTCGACGCCGGGGGTGATGCACTGCAGCTCACGTCGAAGGAGGACCGTCCGGCAGCGCGATACGCAAGACAGCCGGCGGACGCTTTTGCAGACCCGAAACCCCGCACGCCCGGGAGGGACCCCGTCAGGGAGTGCGGCGCCTATGGGCTGCTCTAGGTCGATTCGCTCGCCCCTAGAGCCTCGGAATTCACAGCTCTCAAACTCGAGGAACAGCGAAGAACGAGAGAGAAAAATGATGAAGAGATAAAACGTAGATGAAAAAGTTGTATAGATTGATTTGTTCGATTGTGTGTTTGTTCAATCGGCCGTCACCCTCAACATATATAAGAGGCGGCTGGACTTCCCGTACAAGCAAAGGATTCATCTAGGCTTTCCTTACAAGAAAATTACATCAATTCACGTCCTAGAGTCCTGGTTCTAGTCCCACTCGGATTCAGCCCAAATCTGGCCCAATCTTCTGTCTTGCTCCTTGCGTGGGCCATGGAATCTGCATATGACCTCCGATGGAGACGGTCCAAACATCAATTTTGTGTGCCTCGACGAGGCCAACAATCCGTATGTTGATCACTTTCCCAAATAAAGCCATCTTGAATACTCCACGAGGTCATCTTTAACTTTGAATCGGACTCGGTCATGTAGCGGACTGGACCGTCCGAGTGTTGTAGCGTCTCTGCAGGCCGTATACTATTTCAGATGATAATGACCTTAAAAGCAAAGTTGACCGTTTCGACGTTACGAAGAACTTTCATGTTGAACACTTTTCCATCCGAGGCCATCTAGATGACCATATAGGCCAATCTTTACCTTCTGGTTGAATCACTCGGATTTGGAGTCCTTTAGTCGGTCGAGTGAAATTTCTCACTCGGACAGCAATTTTTCCACTCGGAATTCATGTACCTGGACTACTTGTCCGAAGTTTCACTCGGATGGCAACTTTTCACTCGGTCATCAAGCCTTCACTCGGATAGCTATATTTTCACTCGGATGATAAGCTTTTCACTCGGATTTCTCGAATGAAAGCACAGCCTGAACTTGTTTCGCCTTTGCAGGTTGCATACGACCTCGGATTTGGATGATTTATATATCAAAATCAACCGATTCGACGAGACGAAACTTTTCCGTGTTGAAGATTTTTAGATTCAAGGCCGTCTTGAGGGCCTAATTGCTCGCGCGACCCATCAGACACCATCCAGGTGAGTGTCTGGTCCCTCGCGCCATAATTTTGCTCAGGGCCAGTCCGCAGTGTTTTGCTTCTAACTTTTGCATACGAACTCGGATTGAGATGATTTATATATCAAAATCGATCAGCTCGACGAGACGAAGACAATCCATGTAGAGAATTCGTTCATCCGAGGTTGTCTTGGAGGCGTAATCGACCAAAAAGCACTCAGAACATCTAACATGACAATCCAAGTGTAATTTGGCCCTTGAAATGATGCCGAATGGTGATGGCCTAAACATCAAGGTTGTTTCACTCGGCAATATGAACTTTCTTGTATAAAAAACCTTTTCGTTTGAGTCCATCTTTACTGTATTTTGCATCGTGCCAAAATCAGGTGTCAACAGTTGTGTACCGCGGTGGCACCGTCTTCCTGTACAATTTTGACTCGGGCATCTTCAGGGCGGCCATCCTGCAACCCGGTGATGCCGCCTGGACTTTTGCAGAGAAGAGTATGCCTTTGAATAGAAGCTGCCATGTGAGTGCTGCATATCACGATGGCAAGATCCTAGCCTGCGTGAGGGTGCACTTTTGGTTTATACTGACGCCGGACTTCGACGGCAAAGGTGCCGCCGCCGGCGGCCATCTCGAAATGAGGTGGGACTTAAAGCACCGAGTAAATAGCTACGTCTTCGAGTCACGTGGTGAGCTAATTTGGGCGACCGTCCTCGACGACCAGGGCCGGGGCTCCGGTTGCACCGGGCACAGCCCGGCGAGCGGAGTATCGGTGACGGTGCATGCACTCGGAAGGGGCGTGGACGGCGGTGACAAGATGCGTTGGATGGCGAGGGACGGCCAGAGCTTGAGCGACCGCGTCCTGTTTCTTGGATCACCCACAAGCTTCACCATGGACGACACGCCTATGGGCGTGGGTGGGTGCGCCTTCGTTTTCTTGAGGGGCTGCTTGCTCAAATACAGCTTCATTGACGGCGAGGCTAAACTCATGGAGCTGAGTCCTAGATGGGGTTCTGTCAAGGCGCATGTGTGGCTCCAGCCCCCTCTACCAGACATTGCTCCAATGCACGAAATCATAAAAAGGGCCAAGGCTGCAACCAAGAGGAATGCCAGGAAAAATAATAAGCAATTTAGTGGCTCGAGGGCGCCACGAAAACTGTAGTTTAGTTACTATACTCGGACTGCTGGAGAATCGCGGGGGCCAAATGCCTCAAAACACCTTTGGGGGATCCTGGCTAGTGATAGCAATCTTTATCATCAACTCTTGTAAACCACCATGATCAATTGATCATGAACGCTTTTGTCGCCCCTCTCCTTCTTAATATATGAAATGACGGCAGTATGCCGCTTCTTTCAAAAAAAAAACTATACTCGGATTCTCGGAATGAGTTTTGAGGAAGACATGTGAACTGTGGTGTTAGCTTGAAAGCATCTGTTTCCTAAAGTTACGCAAGGACATTTTTTAATTTTGAACCAACGATATTAAACATCGATTCTTTGTGAAACAAACGTTAAGCAACATTGTCGTTTAGTCTATTTTATTTATGGGTCTGTCTATGTCACATCTAGATGTGAGATAATATCTCACATCTAATAATGTCACGTGTAAGTATGATGTCAGTGTCACCTCACTTAATCATTGTTTTTTGAACTTATTGTTTGTTTTATTTGTTTGATTACTTGTCAAAGCACAAAACAAACAAATCAGCTTGCCCGCACATCCATTGGGTGGGCTGGCTTATACGTCAACCCACTACTTTAGTTTTACGGACGCGACTCGCTGGCGCCCGGGCGCCCGTTCGCGAGCGCGGGCGCACTCCCGAAAAAGGAAGGAGCACCTGCAAGGACAACTGAAAAAGGAAGGGATCAAATCCGCGTCGCTCCCACGCCTAGGCCCTCCACTTGACCACGTCGATCGTGCGCCTCTGTCCTCTCCCCGGTGCCCTCACGTGTTCCTGCCCCGCACTTTAGCCCAGCCCCCATCTGGTCCCCCGTCCCACGATCCTCTCACGCGATCCTCTCCTCTCTTTTCCTTGAAGAGCAAGCCCCACAGGACCCCCTTCTTCCTCCTTCGTCCTCAGATCTGGAAGCCTCCATCAATGGCGCCCTGAGAAAAACATCAAAGGTAAGCACCACCACCCTCCCCCCCCCACTTCTTCCTCCTTCCTCATCCTCAGATCTGGAAGTCTCCTCTCTTAGGCACCCCCCTCTACCTACTTGATCATGAAGTAGCTAAGAAACATGAACTAGTTGTGTTCTTAGCCATCCTCAGATCTGAAGTAGGACAAATTCCAATCTAGCAACAAAGCAACAGTTCCCCTAAAAAAATAGATGCAATGGTTTCCTATAAAAACGAGCAACAATTCATCTGTTTTGAGGCAACCATACTGTATATTTGTAGCAACTAGGAAAAATCACCATCAACCTTGAAGAAAAGGATGAAACGGCACCTCTACGGTTTAGCTAGTAATGGAGCAACTTGTTTTTGGAAAAGAATATGCAACTAATCCTCTAATTTCAGGCACCTATGTGGTATGCATGGAGCAACTTGTTTTGGAAAAAAAATGAATGCAGCTCCAATGTGAAACCTCCGTACCCTGCATGTGCTTTAGGAGGGTAAAAAAAAGGCAACTCCAGTACTAAACACAGGCAACTCCCGTGCATGATGTAGCTACATTTTGCATCAGCGTTTCCGCATGACTCCGTCTAGAAAAAAGGAAATTCAGACCGAGGACAATGATGATCCAAAAACAACCAAACAACACACGAAGTATATAGTAACGCTATGTTGGAAGTAAGTGCATATATGTGCGTACGGTAAACACAACTTGGGCGTTCATTGCGGTTCTCGCTGACCTTAAAACAACCAAACAACACATGAAGTAAAATTCATGTATTTAGCTAGATACAGAACGTCCCAATAAAAAGCAAAACTACACCAAATGTATGCCTTCTACCCCCATTGTTAAGCTCTACATCAGATATGTGCTGACCATCTTCCTCCTTCAAAAGTTGTCATCATCCCTGCCTGAAAAAACACAAAAAACAAACAAAATTGTCAACTATATGGGTGTGATACTGCTAGAAAACAGAAAGATACAAAGAAAAAATAAACACTAGTGAGAAAAAAAAGAGACAGAGAGTTGCCTCTGTTTAACTATGTAGTTGCCCAGAAAACTACATGTAGTTGCTCCTTTATTATATAACTAACTTTCTGTCCATTACTCATCGCAAAAAACAGTGGGTCTTTCGTTTTGTGCAAAAAAATGATGCATGTTTATGTTGTCCACTAACACAAAGTTTGTTGTAGGTTTGATGTGTTGAAAAAGGACAAGTAGTAGTGCAAAGAAGATGATTGATCTCAATGAACCACCGCTCGATGTTGAGTCTGTCAACATTTCAGTTGAGTTGGGTGCACCCTTTTTACATCTAGATTATGAGCAGGGGGATCGCCATTTGGATGAGGGTGTTGGTGAGTCTCCTGACCCCGACATTGGCTCTAATGGTACTCATGTCCCGAACAATCATGTGGTTGCTCCCCCACCTTTGGTTGGTCCTGATAATGCTATAGTTGACGAGGCACCTGAGTTGGAAGACGAGGAAGATTGGTCACAGCTGCAAGAACCTTATGTTGGCATGTGATTCGACACGTTGGTTGTTGCAAGGGAACAATACAACCGCTATGCTTTGAGGGTGGGTTTTTCAATCAAGTCAAATACATCCAACAGGTCAGCCAACACTGGCCTGGTGCAGAGACAACAATTCTGCTGTAACAAGTTTTGCAAGCGGGTTGAGAGGGTTGGCGTCTCAGATGTTGCCTCGTCAAGCAAAAATACTACATGCCCAAGCTCACCTGAACAAGATGCTGAGGAGGATGACGAAGAACCCACTCATAGGAAGAAGAGGAAGAGAGAGACTATAAAGCAAACAAAATGCCCTGCTAAGATGGTGGTGAAGCTTATAGATGACAGATGGGAGGTTATCAACTTTGTTGCAGATCACACACACTCGCTTATTGACAAGCCATCGCTTTCCAAATACCTCTGTTCTCACCAAGGAATCCCGACCGAGGAGAAGAAATTTTCGACTCACCTCAACGACTGCAACTTGACAACAGGTAGAACAAAAAGCCCCCACCCCACCCCCACTCCACCCCTCACTGAAATAAACTTGCTGTAAAAAATGTTAATTATTCCTGCATGATTCTATTGGTTTTCTTCTGCTAATTGTTCCTGTATAAGGATGAAACCTGACAAACTGTTGGGATCAGCGTCAACCCTGAGCAAAACAAGCCTGGCAACTTATATAGTAAATTAAGACAACTTATACAGTAAATTAAGGCAACTCTCTTGAATTTATGCAACTCTTCTGATAAGCAAGACATGTACCAATAACATATCACTTTAAGTGAGCCCCCTAGTCTTCTTCTACTTATTGTAGCAGCTGGTTTTATTTGCTATTCCTAGTATACAAAAAGGAAGAAACGTGACAAAACGTGTGAGGACCAGGGGCAACCATGACCAAATAAACCTCGCAACTTAAGCAAAAATTTAAAGCAACTATGTTTAGAGTTTTATGCAACTATTGATAAAAAAACATGGACCCAGTGTTGGAAATATGCCCTAGAGGCAATAATAAAAGTAGTTATTATTATATTTCCTTATTCATGATAATCGTTTATTATCCATGCTATAATTGTATTGATTGGAAACTCAATTGCATGTGTGGATACATAGACAACACTGTGT
This sequence comes from Elymus sibiricus, assembly GCA_039707655.1. Classification (NCBI taxonomy): domain Eukaryota; kingdom Viridiplantae; phylum Streptophyta; class Magnoliopsida; order Poales; family Poaceae; genus Elymus; species Elymus sibiricus. The sequence continues at coordinate 445,034,715 of CM077671.1, forward strand.
CCCTAGTATGCCTCTAGTAGACTAGCTTGTTGATCAAAGATGGTCAAAGTTTCCTGGCTATAGACATGAGATGTCATTTGATAACGGGATCACATCATTAGGAGAATGATGTGATGGACAAGACCCAAACTATGAACGTAGCATATGATCATGTCTGTTTATTGCTATTGTTTTATGCATGTCAAGTATCTGTTCCTATGACCATGAGATCATGCAACTCACTGACACCGGAGGAATACCTTGTGTGTATCAAACATCACAACGTAACTGGGTGAATATAAAGATGCTCTACAGGTATCTCCGAAGGTGTCTGTTGAGCTAGCATGGATCGAGACTGGGATTTGTTACTCCGTATGACGGAGAGGTATCTCAGGGCCCACTCGGTAATACAACATCACAATAAGCCTTGCAAGCAATGTGACTAAAGTGTTAGCCACGGGATCTTGTATCACGGAACAAGTAAAGAGACTTGCCGGTAACGAGATTGAACTAGGTATAGAGACGCCGACGATCGAATCTCGGGCAAGTAACATACCGAAGAACAAAGGGAACAGCGTACGGGATTAACTGAATCCTTGACATAGAGGTTCAACCGATAAAGATCTTCTTAGAATATGTAGGAACCAATATGGGCATCCAGGTCCCGCTATTGGTTATTGACCGTAGAGGTGTCTCGGTCATGTCTACATAGTTCTCGAACCCGTAGGGTCTGCACACTTAACGTTCGGTGACGTTTCGGTAGTATTGAGTTATGTATGGTGGTGACCGAAGGTTGTTCGGAGTCCCGGATGAGATCCCGGACGTCACGAGGAGCTCCAGAATGGTCCGGAGGTAAAGATTGATAGATAGGAAGTCCCGTTTTGGCCACCGGAAAAGTTTCGGGTATTTCCGGTAGTGTACCGGGAGTGCCGGAGGGCCATCGGGAGGGGCCACCCACGCCGGGAGGTCACATGGGCCTGAGGGGTGTTGCACCAGCCCTTAGTGGGCTGGGAAAATCAGCCCCACAAGGCCCATGTGGCTAGGAAAGGGTGGGAAAGGAAAAAAACCCAAGTGGAGAAGGTTTCCAAGTAGGAAGAAGGATTCCTACTAGGAGTAGGATTGGTGGGAGGCTCCACCTCCACCACCTTCGGCCGAACCCCTAGGGGAAACCCTAGGGACGCTGCCTCCTCCCCTCCCTCCTATATATACTAGAGGAATAGAGGCCCCAAAGACACAAGTCCACGTGCTAGTTCTCTATTCCCTAGTTCCTCCACCAAATAGATTCCGACGGTGCTTAGGCGAAGCCCTGCCGGAATAGTTCCACCACCACCGCCGCCGCGCCGTCGCGCTGCCGAAGAGCTCATCTACCTCTCCGCTCCCTCTTGCTGGATCAAGAAGGCGGAGATCGTCATCGAGCTATACGTGTGCTGAACGCGGAGGTGCCGTCCGTTCGGTACTAGATCGCGATTGGATCGCGGGACGGCTAGCGATTTGGATCGCGAAGACGTTCGACTACATCAACCGCATTTCTTAACGCTTCCCGCTTAGCGATCTACAAGGGTATGTAGATCCACTCTCCCTCTCGTAGATGCTCATCGCCATTGATAGATCTTGCGTGTGCGTAGGAAAAGTTTTGTTTCCCATGCGACGTTCCCCAACGGTGGCATCTGAGCTAGGTCTATGTGTAGATGAGATCACGAGTAGAACAGAAAGGAGTTTGTGGGCATTGATATTCAGATTGCTTCCTCCCTTGGTCTTTTCTTGATTCGGCGGTATTGTGGGATGAAGCGGCCCGGACCAACATTACTCGTACGCTTACGAGAGACCGGTTCCATCAACTGACATGTAACTTCGTTGCATAAAGATGGCTGGCGGGTGTCTGTTTCTCCCACTTTAGTTGGATTGGATTCGACAAAGGCGGTCCTTGAGAAGGTTGAATAGCAATTTGCGTATCACCGTTGTGGTTTTTGCGTAAGTAAGAATTGTTCTTGCTAGATACCCGTAGCAGCCACGTAAAACATGCAACAACAATTAGAGGACGTCTAACTTGTTTTTGCAGGGTATGTTGTGATGTGATATGGCCAATTACATGATGAGATATATGTGATGTATGAGATGATCATGTATTGTATAGAATATCATGACTTGCATGTCGATGAGTACGGCAACCGGCAGGAGCCATCGGGTTGTCTTTAATTATTTTTGCCATTTTGCTTTACTTTATCGCTACGAGTTAGCAATAGTCGTGGAAGCAACAGTCGGCGCGACAACCTCATGGCGACACGTTGATGGAGATCAAGATGATGGAGATCATGGTGTCATGCCGGTGACGATGGAGATCATGCCGGTGCTTTGGAGATGGAGATCAAAAGCACAAGTTCATGGCCATATCATGTCACTTATGATTTGCATGTGATGTTAATCCTTTTATGCATCTTATTTTGCTTAGGACGACGGTTGCATTATAATGTGATCCCTCACTTAAATTTCAAGATAAATTGTGTTCTCCCCGAGTGTGCACCGTTGCGAAAGTTCATCGTTTCGAGACACCACGTGATGATCGGGTGTGGTAGACTCTACGTTCGCATACAACGGGTGCAAGCCAGTGTTGCACGTGCGGAACACTCGGGTTAAACTTGACGAGCCTAGCATGTACAGACATGGCCTCGGAACACAAGAGACCGAAAGGTCGAACATGAGTCATATAGTAGATATGATCAACATGAAGATGTTCACCATTGAAACCACCTCAACTCATGTGATGATCGGACTTGAGTTGGTGAATTTGGATCATGTGACACTCGAATGACCAGAGGGATGTCAATTTGAGTGGGAGTTTTTTAAAGTAATATGATTAACTAAACTCATTATCTTCAACAATAGTCTAAGTTGTTTTTGCAAAATTTATGTTGTAGATCATGGCTCGCGCAGTAGCACCCCTGAATTTTAATGCGTTCCTAGAGAAAGCTAAGTTGAAAGATGATGGAAGTAACTTTGTGGACTGGGCCCGTAATCTGAGGATTATCCTTACGGCTTCCCAAAAGGGTTATGTCCTTGATGCACCACTTGGTGATCCACCCGCTCCAATTGAGTCTCCAGACGTTGTGAACGCCTGGCAGGCTCGTTCTGATGATTACTCAATGGTTCAATGTGCAATGTTGTATGGCTTAGAACCGGGACTTCAAAGACGTTTTGAACATCATGGAGCATATGATATGTTCCTGGAGTTGAAGTTTATCTTTCAGAAGAATGCCCGGATCGAGAGGTATGAGACCTCCGATAAGTTCTATGCCTGCAAGATGGAGGAGAACGGGTCTGTCAGTGAACACATACTCAAAATGTCTGGGTATTCCACACGTCTAGCTGAATTGGAGATGCCCCTTCCAGCAGAGGCGATCACTGACAGAGTTCTTCAATCATTGCCTCCTAGCTACAAGAGCTTCGTGTTGAACTATAACATGCACGGGATGAACAAGTCAGTCGTCGAGCTGTTTGCGATGTTGAAAGTCGCTGAGTCTGAGATTCAGAAGGAGCATCAAGTGTTGATGGTCAATAAAACCACTAGTTTCAAGAAAAATGGCAAGGGTAAGAAGGGTAACTCCAAGAAGAGTGGCAAAGCAGTTGCCCCTCCCGTGAAGAAACCCAAGGCTGGACCCAAGCCAGAAACTGAGTGCTTTCATTGCAAGGGAACTGGTCACTGGAAGCGGAACTGCCCCAAGTATTTGGCTGACAAGAAGGCGGCCAACAACAACAAACAAGGTATATATGATATACATGTTATTGATGTGTACCTTACCAACTCTCGTTGTAGTGCCTGGGTATTTGATACCGGTGCAGTTGCTCACATTTTCAACTCAAAACAGGAACTGCGGAATAGACGGAGGCTGGCAAAGGACGAATTGACGATGCGCGTGGGAAATGGTTCCAAGGTTGATGTGATCGCCGTCGGCACGCTCGCTCTTCGATTACCATCGGGATTAGTGATGAACCTGAATAATTGTTATTTAGTGCCTGCGTTAAGCATGAACATTATATCTGGATCTTGTTTATTGCGAGACGGTTACTCATTTAAATCAGAGAATAATGGTTGTTCTATTTATATGAGTAATATCTTTTATGGTCATGCACCCAATGTGAGGGGTTTATTCTTATTGAATCTCGATAGTGATGATACACATGTTCATAACATTGATGCCAAAAGATGTAGAGTTGATAATGATAGTACCCCTTTCTTGTGGCACTGCCGTTTAGGTCATATTGGTGTAAAACGCATGAAGACGCTCCATGCTGATGGACTTTTAGAGTCACTTGATTTTGAATCACTTGACACATGTGAACCATGCCTCATGGGCAAGATGACTAAAACCCCGTTCTCTGGAACAATGGAACGGGCAAGTGACTTGTTGGAAATCATACATACTGATGTGTGCGGTCCGATGAGCATTGAGGTGCGCGGTGGTTATCGTTACTTTCTCACCTTCACTGATGACTTAAGTAGATATGGGTATATTTACTTAATGAAACACAAGTCTGAAACGTTTGAAAAGTTCAAGCAATTTCAGAGTGAAGTTGAGAATCATCGTAACAAGAAGATTAAATTCCTACGATCTGATCGAGGAGGAGAATATCTGAGTTATGAGTTTGGCAGTCACTTAAGACAGTGTGGAATAGTTTCACAATTGACACCGCCTGGAACACCACAGCATAATGGTGTGTCCGAACGTCGTAATCGAACCTTATTGGATATGGTGCGATCTATGTCTCTTGCCGATTTGCCACTATCGTTTTGGGGTTATGCATTAGAGACAGCTGCATTCACTTTAAATAGGGCACCATCGAAATCCGTTGAGACGACGCCATATGAACTATGGTTTGGCAAGAAGCCAAAGTTGTCGTTTCTTAAAGTTTGGGGATGTGATGCTTATGTCAAAAAGCTTCAGCCTGAAAAGCTAGAACCCAAAGCAGAGAAATGCGTCTTCATAGGATACCCATAAGAGACAGCTGGGTATACCTTCTATCTCAGATCCGAAGGCAAAGTGTTTGTCGCTAAAAACGGAACATCTCTTGAGAAAGAGTTTCTCTCGAAACAATTGAGTGGGAGGAAGATAGAACTTGATGAGGTTGTTGAACCTTTACTTCAACCTGAGAGTAGCGCAGCGCAGAAAGATGTTTCTGTGGAGCCTACATCAGTTGAAGAGGAAGTTAATGCTGATGATCATGAAGCTTCGGATCAAGTTGCTATCGAACCTCGTAGGTCGACAAGGACGCGTACTGCTCCAGAGTGGTATGGCAACCCTGTCTTAGAGGTCATGTTGTTAGACAACGATGAACCTACGAGCTATGGAGAAGCGATGATGGGCCCGGATTCCGAGAAATGGTTAGAGGCCATGAAATTCGAGATGGGATCCATGTATGAAAACAAAGTATGGGCTTTGGAAGTATTACCTGAAGGGCGTAAGGCCATTCAGAACAAATGGATCTTTAAGAGGAAGACGGACGCGGACGGTAATGCCACCGTCTATAAAGCTCGACTTGTGGCAAAGGGTTTTTCACAAGTTCAAGGAGTTGACTACGATGAGACCTTCTCACCCGTAGCGATGCTTAAGTCCGTCAGAATCATGTTAGCAATAGTTGCCTTTTTCGATTATGAGATTTGGCAGATGGATGTCAAAACAGCGTTCCTTAACGGTTTCCTTAAGGAAGAGTTGTATATGATGCAACCAGAAGGTTTTGTCGATCCAGAGAATGCTGACAAAGTTTGCAAACTCCAGCGATCCACTTATGGACTGGTGCAAGCATCTCGGAGTTGGAATCTTCGCTTTGATGAGGTGATCAAAGCATTCGGGTTTATACAAGTTTACGGAGAAGCTTGTGTTTACAAGAAAGTGAGTGGGAGCTCTATAACGTTTCTAATATTATATGTGGATGATATATTGCTGATTGAAAACAATATAGAAATGTTGGAAAGCGTGAAGGAATATTTGAACAAGAGTTTTTCAATGAAGGACCTAGGAGAAGCTGCTTTCATATTAGGCATCAAGATCTATAGAGATAGATCGAGACGCTTAATAGGACTTTCACAGAGCACATACCTTGAATAAGTTTTGAAGAAGTTCAAACTGGATCAGTCCAAGAAGGGGTTCTTGCCTGTGTTGCAAGGTGTGAAGTTGAGTACGACTCAATGCCCAGTGACTGCAGAAGATAGAGAAAAGATGAGTGTCGTCCCCTATGCTTCAGCCATAGGCTCTATCATGTATGCAATGCTATGCACAAGACCCGATGTCAGCCTTGCCATAAGTATGGCCGGAAGGTTTCAAAGTGATCCAGGAATGGAACACTGGACGGCGGTCAAGAATATCCTGAAGTACCTGAAAAGGACTAAGGACATGTTTCTCGTTTATGGAGGTGATCAAGAGCTCGTCGTAAAGGGTTACGTCGATGCAAGCTTTGACACTGATCCGGATGCCCCTAAGTCGCAAACCGGATACATATTTATTCTCAATGGGGGTGCGGTAAGCTGGTGCAGTTCCAAGCAAAGCGTGGTAGCTGATTCTACATGCGAAGCGGAGTACATCGTTGCCTCGGAGGCGGCGAAGGAAGGTGTCTGGATGAAGGAGTTCATGATAGATCTTGGAGTAGTGCCTAGTGCACTAAACCTAATGACTTTGTTCTGTGACAACACTGGTGCCATTGCTCTAGCCAACGAACCAAGGTTTCACAAGAGGACCAGACACACAAAGCGACGTTTCAATTCCATCCGCGATTACATCAAGGAGGACGACATAAATATTTGCAAAGTACACACGGATCTGAATGTCGCAGATCCGATGACTAAACCTCTTCCAAGGGCTAAACATGATCAACACTAGAACTGTATGGGTGTTAGATTCATTACAATGTAAATCACATAGTGATGTGAGCTAGATTATTGACTCTAGTGCAAGTGGGAGACTGTTGGAAATATGCCCTAGAGGCAATAATAAAAGTAGTTATTATTATATTTCCTTGTTCATGATAATCGTTTATTATCCATGCTATATTTGTATTGATTGGAAACTCAATTGCATGTGTGGATACATAGACAACACTGTGTCCCTAGTATGCCTCTAGTATACTAGCTTGTTGATCAAAGATGGTCAAGGTTTCCTGGCCATAGACATGAGATGTCATTTGATAACGGGATCACATCATTAGGAGAATGATGTGATGGACAAGACCCAAACTATGAACGTAGTATATGATCATGTCTGTTTATTGCTATTGTTTTTTGCATGTCAAGTATCTGTTCCTATGACCATGATTTCATGCAACTCACTGACACCGGAGGAATACCTTGTGTGTATCAAACGTCACAACGTAACTGGGTGACTATAAAGATGCTCTACAGGTATCTCCGAAGGTGTCTGTTGAGTTGGCATGGATCGAGACTGGGATTTGTTACTCCGTATGACGGAGAGGTATCTCAGGGCCCACTCAGTAATACAACATCACAATAAGCCTTGCAAGCAATGTGACTAAAGTGTTAGCCACGGGATCTTGTATCACGGAACGAGTAAAGAGACTTGCCGGTAACGAGATTCAACTAGGTATAGAGATGCCGACGATCGAATCTCGGGCAAGTAACATACCGAAGAACAAAGGGAACAGCGTATAGGATTAACTGAATCCTTGACATAGAGGTTCAACCGATAAAGATCTTCGTAGAATATGTAGGAACCAATATGGGCATCCAGGTCCCGCTATTGGTTATTGACCGTAGAGGTGTCTCGGTCATGTCTACATAGTTCTCGAACCCGCAGGGTCTGCACACTTAACGTTCAGTGACGTTTCGGTAGTATTGAGTTATGTATGGTGGTGACCGAAGGTTGTTCGGAGTCCCGGATTAGATCCCGGACGTCACGAGGAGCTCCGGAATGGTCCGGAGGTAAAGATTGATAGATAGGAAGTCCCGTTTTGGCCACCGGAAAAGTTTCGGGCATTTCCGGTAGTGTATCGGGAGTGCCGGAGGGCCATCGGGAGGGGCCACCCACGCCGGGAGGTCACATGGGCCTGAGGGGTGTTGCACCAGCCCTTAGTGGGCTGGGCAAATCAGCCCCACAAGGCCCATGCGGCTAGGAAAGGGTGGGAAAGGAAAAAACCCCAAGTGGAGAAGGTTTCCAAGTAGGAAGAAGGATTCCTACTAGGAGTAGGATTGGTGGGAGGCTCCACCTCCACCACCTTCGGCCGAACCCCTAGGGGAAACCCTAGGGAGGCTGCCTCCTCCCCTCCCTCCTATATATACTAGAGGAATAGAGGCCCCAAAGACACAAGTCCACATGCTAGTTCTCTATTCCCTAGTTCCTCCACCAAATAGATTCCGACGGTGCTTAGGCGAAGCCCTGCCGGAATAGTTCCACCACCACCGCCGTCGCGCTGCCGGAGAACTCATCTACCTCTCCACTCCCTCTTGCTGGATCAAGAAGGCGGAGATCGTCATCGAGCTGTACGTGTGCTGAACGCGGAGGTGCCGTCCGTTCGGCGCTAGATCAGGACGGATCATGATTGGATCGCGGGACGCTCGGCGATTTGGATCGCGAAGACGTTCGACTACATCAACCGCGTTTCTTAGTGCTTCCCGCTTAGCGATCTACAAGGGTATGTAGATCCACTCTCCCTCTCGTAGATGCTCATCGCCATGGATAGATCTTGCGTGTGCGTAGGAAAAATTTTGTTTCCCATGCGACGTTCCCCAACACCCAGCACTTTACTTTATGTGAAAAAACAAGTTGCCAGGTTTCTTGTTCTATTTAGGCATATGAGTTGGTTCTGTTTCTGTGAAAACAATTTGCTTCCTACATTGTGGTTAACAAAAAGTTTCTTTGGTTTTGACAGGCAGGATGATGATGATAATGTCGTCATTCTATGGTTCAGAGCTGATTGTCCCTTACACGGCTAAATCCATCCATAACCATTGTTCAAAGCTAAATGCCGCAACTAAAGACGTCAACATTGAAGAGACACTCAACTACTTTTCCAAGGTGAAGGAAATCGACCCAGGGTTCTTCTTCAAATGCAAGATAGATGCGGAAGGCAGGACAGAGAACTTGTTTTGGGTGGATGGTGCGGCACAAAAAGCTTACGTGGAGGCTTATCATGATTGCGTGTCATTTGATGCAACTTATCTTACAAACATGTCCAATATGCCATTTGCCCCCCTTCATTGGCATCAACAGGCATGGGCAGTCGATTATGCTTGGATGTGGCTTCGTACGGCAAGAGCTAGCCTCTAGCTATGACTGTTGGTTGAAGCTTTTGTGGAGGCAATGGATGGGTTGGCTCCGGAAAACATCATCACGGACCAAGATGTTGCAATGGCACAAGCAATCAGTAGGAAGTTCCCGACAATGATTCAGCGTTGTTGCCGTTGGCATATCATGAAGAAAGCGCAAGAGAAGCTTGGCTCTGTGTTGTCTAGGAAACCAGACTTGGTGAAAGACTTCAACGCATGTATTGACTTCAAATCCACCCCGGGTGAATTTGAGCAGAAGTGGGCTGCACTACAGCTGAAGTATGAGGGGCTTATGCATGTCCAATTTGAGAAACTCTATGAATACTGGGCTACATGGGTGCCATGCTACTTCAAATACAGGTTCTTCCCGTTCCTTCAGTCGACGCAACGCAGCGGAGGATTCAACGCTGTCTTGAAGCGCTATGTGAACCCACACAAGTCGATCCTCAACTTTGTCAAGCAATACAAGAAGATTCAGGTGCACATACTTGTGAGGGAGGGTGGAAACGACTACCAGACAGAACATCTGGACGCACAAAGGTGGTTGCGTTTCCCTGTTGAGGGGCATGCCTACAAGACATACACTAGGGACATCTATGTTAAATTCAGGACTGAGTTTGAGATTATTGGCGAGTACAACGTGCATCCCGTTGGAGTCAACTTCTATGACCTTGTGCCCAACACAAAAGTCGTCGCAATATATGGCGCGAGGAAGTATCTAGTTACAGTGAGACCAGAAGCAGCCATCTACGATTGTGATTGTTGCAAGTGGCATAGGGACGACCTACTTTGTTGCCATGTCTTGAAGATTTTCACCCACCTTGGCATTGATGAGATACCTGCGCACTACATCAAACGCCGCTGGACGCAGGATGTTGTCTCAAGTGCGCCGCCACTAACTAACGAAAGCCCTCCACCGGACTTGTATGCTGAGTCAGAGAACCAAGTGCGGCAAGTGAACATGACAATGGATTTTGCAAAGCTATCCAAGAAGGCAATGAGAAGTGATGAGGCAGCGGCTGTAGTTGCGAGGCATATGAAAGCAGCAGACACTGAGGTCACTAAACTGAACAAGCTAAGGAGGAAGAAGTTGAAAGCAGCCCGAGAAGCCGCCCGGTCTAGGGAGGCATCAAATCCAATAGCCGCCAGTGGTTCAGGCCAACCTCCTGCCCCCTGCCCCTATGGACCCACCCAGGCCAGTCACAAAAGGGCACACCCGCACTAGGCGCTTTCAATCCGCTCTAGAGCTACACCCCAAAAAAAGAATAGATGTAGCATCTGTGATTCGATTGATCACAACACTGCAAAGTGACCAGGGAAGTTGCCGTGATGGGTGACACAGGTGAAGAAAAAGGAATCCTGGGCTAGCAAACTAAATTGAGTGGGAAAATAGCAATGACTGCTAAAGTGAAGCAACTATGAGCTGGTTTTTGAGCAAATGACAGAGCAAATTCAAGCAACTGACAGTTTGGTTTATGCGCAAGAAAGGACACAGTTGCTTGTTTTGAATAATCTTGTTTTAATTTATGTGTTTTACGTACTTTGAATTCATAAAAATGGACACTTGTAGCTGGATGCTTATCATTTGTGTACCTGGTTCTCGTTTTCACTTCTTGACCGGTTTGAGGATCTCAAGCTAGATAACCTTGTTCGGGCCACACTTTATCATCGAGACTGTAATGAGCTTCCTTATGTTCGGTATGTCGACTTGTTCGTAGTTTGGGAGCCACTTCCCATTCCACAATAGCACGTTCATCAATGCGAATATTGTTGGGGAACGTTGCATGGGAAACAAAAAATTTCCTACGCACACGCAAGATCTATCCATGGTGATGAGCATCTACGAGAGGGAGAGTGGATCTACATACCCTTGTAGATCGCTAAGCGGGAAGCGTTAAGAAACGCGGTTGATGTAGTCGAACGTCTTCGCGATCCAAATCGCTAGCCGTCCCGCGATCCAATCACGATCTAGTACCGAACGGACGGCACCTCCGCGTTCAGCACACGTACAGCTCGATGACGATCTCCGCCTTCTTGATCCAGCAAGAGGGAGCGGAGAGGTAGATGAGTTCTCCGGCAGCGCGACGGCCCGGCGGCAGCGGTGGTGGAACTATTCCAGCAGGGCTTCGCCTAAACACTGCTGAAAACTAGAGGAGACTATCTATTGGGAGAGAGGGCTGCACCGTAGCCATTAGGGTTGAGTCACTTTGGCCCTCTCTCCCTCTAGTATATATAGGAGGGAGGGGAGGGTCCAGCGCCCTAAGGCTGCCCCTAGGAGTCGGACGAAGTGGGGAGGAGAGGGAGTCCAACTCAAATCCTACTCCTAGTAGGATTCCTTCCCCACTTGGAAACCCTTCCCCCTCTTGGGCTTTTGCCTTTGCCCTCACCCCAGCCGCATGGGCCCTTAGGGGCTGGCTTGCCCAGCCCACTAAGGGCTGGTGCGCCCCCCCTAAGGCCCATGTGGCCTCCCAGCGTGAGTGGCCCCTCCCGATGGTCCCCCGGGACCCTCCCGGCACTCCCGGTACACTATCGGAAATACCCGAAACTTTTCCGGTGACCAAAACGGGACTTCCTATATATCAATCTTTACCTCTGGACCATTCCGGAGCTTCTCGTGATGTCCAGGGTGTCATCCGGGACTCCGAACAACCTTCGGTCACCACCATACATAACTCAATACTACCAAAACGTCACCGAACGTTAAGTGTTCAGACCCTGCGGGTTCGAGAACTATGTAGACATGACCGAGACACCTCTATGGTCAATAACCAATAGCGGGACCTGGATGCCCATATTGGTTCCTACATATTCTATGAAGATCTTTATCGATTGAACCTCTATTTCAAGGATTCAGTTAATCCCGTATGATGTTCCCTTTGTTCTTTGGTATGTTACTTGCCCGAGATTCGATCGTCGGTATCTCTATACCTAGTTCAATCTCATTACCGGCAAGTCTCTTTACTCGTTCCGTAATACAAGATCCCGTGGCTAACACTTTAGTCACATTGCTTGCAAGGCTTATTGTGATGTTGTATTACCGAGTGGGCCCTGAGATACCTCTCCGTCATACGGAGTAACAAATCCCAGTCTCGATCCATGCCAACTCAACAGATACCATCGGAGATACCTATAGAGCATCTTTATAGTCACCTAGTTACGTTGTGACGTTTGATACACACAAGGTATTCCTTCGGTGTTAGTGAGTTGCATGATCTCATGGTCATCGGAATAGATACTTGACATGCAGAAAACAATAGCAATAAACTGACACGATCATATGCTACGTTCATAGTTTGGGTCTTGTCCATCACATCATTCTCCTAATGATGTGATCCCGTTATCAAATGACATCTCATGTCTATGGCTAGGAAACCTTGACCATCTTTGATCAACGAGCTAGTCCACTAGAGGCATACTAGGGACACAGTGTTGTCTATGTATCCACACATGCAATTGAGTTTCCAATAAATACAATTATAGCATGGACAATAAATGATTATCATGAACAAGGAAATATAATAATAACTACTTTTATTATTGCCTCTAGGGCATATTTCCAACAGTCTCCCACTTGCACTAGAGTCAATAATCTAGCTCACATCACTATGTGATTTACATTGTAATGAATCTAACACCCATACAGTTCTGGTGTGGATCATGTTTAGCCCTTGGAAGAGGTTTAGTCATCGGGTCTGCGACATTCAGATCCGTGTGTACTTTCCAAATATTTATGTCCTCCTCCTTGATGTAATCGCGGATGGAATTGAAATGTCCCTTTGTGTGTCTGGTCCTCTTGTGAAACCTTGGTTCGTTGGCTAGAGCAATGGCACCAGTGTTGTCACAGAACAGAGTCATTGGGTTTAGTGCACTAGGCACTACTCCAAGATCTGTCATGAACTCCATCATCCAGACACCTTCCTTCGCCGCCTCCGAGGCAACGATGTACTCCGCTTCGCATGTAGAATCAGCTACCACGCTCTGCTTGGAACTGCACCGGCTTACCGCACCCCCATTAAAAATAAATACGTATCCGGTTTGAGGCTTAGAGTCATCCGGATCAGTGTCAAAGCTTGCATCGACGTAACCCTTTACGACGAGCTCTTGATCACCTCCATAAACGAGAAACATGTCCTTAGTCCTTTTCAGGTACTTAAGGATATTCTTGACCGACGTCTAGTGTTCCATTCCTGGATCACTTTGAAACCTTCCGGCCATACTTATGGCAAGGCTGACATTGGGTCTTGTGCACAACATTGCATACATGATAGAGCCTACGGCTGAAGCATAGGGGACGACACTCATCGTTTCTCTATCTTCTGCAGTCACTGGGCATTGAGTCATACTCAACTTCACACCTTGCAATACAGGCAAGAACCCCTTCTTGGACTGATCCATTTTGAACTTCTTCAAAACTTTGTCAAGGTATGTGCTCTGTGAAAGTCCTGGTAAGCGTCTCGATCTATCTCTATAGATCTTGATGCCTAATATGAAAGCAGCTTCTCCTAGGTCCTTCATTGAAAAACTCTTGTTCAAATATTCCTTCACGCTTTCCAACATTTCTATATTGTTTCCAATCAGCTGTATGTCATCCACATATAATATTAGAAACGCTATAGAGCTCCCACTCACTTTATTGTAAATAGAAGCTTCTCCATAAACTTGTATAATCCCGAATGCTTTGATCACCTCATCAAAGCGAAGATTCCAACTCCGAGATGCTTGCACCAGTCCATAAATGGATTGCTGGAGTTTGCAAACTTTGTCAGCATTCTCTGGATCGACAAAACCTTTTGGTTGCATCATATACAACTCTTCCTTAAGGAAACCGTTAAGGAACGCTGTTTTGACATCCATCTGCCAAGTTTCATAATCGAAAAATGCAGCTATTGCTAACATGATTCTGACGGACTTAAGCATCGCTACGGGTGAGAAGGTCTCATCGTAGTCAACTCCTTGAACTTGTGAAAAACCCTTTGCCACAAGTCGAGCTTTAAAGACGGTAATATTACCGTCCGCGTCCGTCTTCTTCATAAAGATCCATTTGTTCTGAATGGCCTTTCGCCCTTCAGGTAATACTTCCAAAGCCCTTACTTTGTTTTCATACATGGATCCCATCTCGGATTTCATGGCCTCTAACCATTTTTCGGAATCCGGGCCCATCATCGCTTCTCCATAGCTCGTAGGTTCATCGTTGTCTAACAACATGACCTCTAAGACAGGGTTGCCGTACCACTCAGGAGCAGTACGCGTCCTTGTCGACCTACGAGGTTCAATAGCAAGTTGATCCGAAGCTTCATGATCATCATCATTAACTTCCTCTTCAACCGATGTAGGCTTTACAGAAACATCTTTCTGCCCTACGCTACTCTCAGGTTGAAGTAAAGGTTCAACAACCTCATCAAGTTCTATTTTTCTCCCACTCAATTCTTTCGAGAGAAACTCTTTCTCAAGAAATGTTCCGTTTTTAGCGACAAACACTTTGCCTTCAGATCTGAGATAGAAGGTATACCCAACTGTCTCTTTTGGGTATCCTATGAAGACGCATTTCTCCGCTTTGGGTTCCTGCTTTTCAGGCTGAAGCTTTTTGACATAAGCATCACATCCCCAAACTTTAAGAAACGACAACTTTGGCTTCTTGCCAAACCACAGTTCATATGGCGTCGTCTCAATGGATTTCGATGGTGCCCTATTTAAAGTGAATGCAGTTGTCTCTAATGCATAACCCCAAAACGATAGTGGCAAATCGGCAAGAGACATCATAGATCGCACCATATCCAATAAGGTTCGATTATGACGTTCGGACACACAATTACGCTGTGGTGTTCCAGGCGGTGTCAATTGTGAAACTATTCCACACTGTCTTAAGTGACTGCCAAACTCATAACTCAGATATTCTCCTCCTCGATCAGATCGCAGGAATTTAATCTTCTTGTTACGATGATTCTCAACTTCACTCTGAAATTGCTTGAATTTTTCAAACATTTCAGACTTGTGTTTCATTAAGTAAATATACCCATATCTACTTAAGTCATCAGTGAAGGTGAGAAAATAACGATATCCACCGCGCGCCTCAATGCTCATCGGACCGCACACATCAGTATGTATGATTTCCAACAAGTCACTTGCCCGTTCCATTGTTTCAGAGAACGGGGTCTTAGTCATCTTGCCCATGAGGCATGGTTCACATGTGTCAAGTGATTCAAAATCAAGTGACTCCAAAAGTCCATCAGCATGGAGCTTCTTCATGCGTTTTACACCAATATGACCTAAGCGGCAGTGCCACAAGAAAGTGGTGCTATCATTATCAACTCTAAATCTTTTGGCATCAATGTTATGAACATGTGTATCATCACTATCGAGATTCAATAAGAATAAACCCGTCACAATGGGTGCATGACCATAAAAGATATTACTCATATAAATAGAACAACCATTATTCTTTGATTTAAATGAGTAACCGTCTCGCAATAAACAAGATCCAGATATAATGTTCATGCTTAACGCATGCAGTAAATAACAATTATTCAGGTTCATCACTAATCCCGATGGTAATCGAAGAGCGAGCGTGCCGACGGCGATCACATCAACCTTGGAACCATTTCCCACGCGCATCGTCACTTCATCCTTTGCCAGCCTCCGTCTATTCCGTAGTTCCTATTTTGAGTTGCAAATGTGAGCAACCGAACCGGTATCAAATACCCAGGCACTACAACGAGAGTTGGTAAGGTACACATCAATAACATGTATATCATATATACCTTGTTTGGTGTTGGCCGCCTTCTTGTCGGCCAGATACTTGGGACAGTTCCGCTTCCAGTGACCAGTTCCCTTGCAATGAAAGCACTCAGTTTCTGGCTTGGGTCCAGCCTTGGGTTTCTTCATGGGAGGGGCAACTGCTTTGCCACTCTTCTTGGAGTTACCCTTCTTGTCCTTGCCATTCTTCTTGAAACTAGTGGTTTTATTGACCATCAACACTTGATGCTCCTTCTGAATCTCAGACTCGGCGACTTTCAACATCGCAAACAGGTCGGCGACTGACTTATTCATCCCTTGCATGTTATAGTTCAACACGAAGCTTTTGTAGCTAGGTGGCAGTGATTGAAGAACTATGTCAGTGATCGCCTCTGACGGGAGAACAATTCCCAACTCTGCCAGACGGTTGGAATACCCAGACATTCTGAGCACATGTTCACTCACAGACCCGTTCTCCTCCATCTTGCAAGCATAGAACTTATCGGAGGTCTCATACCTCTTGATCCGGGCATTCTTCTCAAAGGTAAACTTCAACTCCTGGAACATCTCATATGCTCCATGACGTTCAAAACATCTTTGAAGTCCCGGTTCTAAGCCATACAACATTGCACATTGAACTATTGAGTGATCATCAGAACATGCCTGCCAGGCGTTCGCAACGTCTGCAGCCTCTACTTGAGCAGGTGGTTCACCGAGCGGTGCATCAAGGACATAAGCCTTTTGGGAAGCCGTGAGGATAATCCTCAGATTACGGGCCCAGTCTACAAAGTTACTTCCATCATCTTTCAACTTAGCTTTCTCTAGGAATGCATTGAAATTCTGGGGTGCTACTACGCAAGCCATTGATCTACAACATAAATGTTGCAAAGACAACTTAGACTATTGTTCAAGATAATGAGTTTAGTTAAAAACTCCCACTCAAATTGACATCCCTCAGGTCATTCGAGTGTCACATGATCCAAATTCACCAACCCAAGTCTGATCATCACGTGAGATGAGGTGGTTTCAATGGTGAACATCTCCATGTTGATCATATCTACTATATGACTCATGTTTGACCTTTCGGTCTCTTGTGTTCCGAGGCCATGTCTGTACATGCTAGGCTCGTCAAGTTTAACCCGAGTGTTCCGCATCTGCAACACTAGCTTGCACCCGTTGTATGCAAACGTAGAGTCTATCACACCTGATCATCACATGGTGTCTCGAAACGACGAACTTTCGCAACGGTGCACACTCGGGGAGAACACAATTTTATCTTGAAATTTTAGTGAGGGATGACCTTATAATGCTACCGTCGTCCTAAGCATAATAAGATGCATAAAAGGATTAACATCACATGCAAAACATAAGTGACATGATATGGCCATGATCTTGTGCTTTTGATCTCCATCTCCAAAGCACCGGCATGATCTCCATCGTCACCGGCATGACACCATGATCTCCATCATCTTGATCTCCATCAATGTGTCGCCATGAGGTTGTTGCGCCAACTATTGCTTCTACAACTATTGCTAACTCATAGCGATAAAGTAAAGCAAAAACGGCGAAAATAAATTAAAGACAACCCTATGGCTCCTGCCGATTGCCGTACTCATCGACATGCAAGTCGTGATAATCTATACAAAACATGATCATCTCATACATCACATATATCTCATCATGTTTCTGGCCATATCATATCACATCATACCCTGCAAAAACAAGTTAGATGTCCTCTAATTTGTTGTTGCATGTTTTACGTGGCTGCTATGGGTATCTAGCAAGAACGATTCTTACCTACGCAAATCCACAACGGTGATATACAAGTTGCTATTTCACCTTCTACATGGACCGCCTATGTCGAATCCGATTCAACTAAAGTGGGAGAGACAGACACCCGTCAGCCATCTTATGCAACAAAGTTACATGTCAGTCGATGGAACCGGTCTCTCGTACGTGGACGAGTAAGGTTGGTCCGAGCCACTTCATCCCACAATACCGCTGAATCAAGAAAAGCCTAAGGAGGGAAGCAATCTGAATATCAACGCCCACAAACTCCTTTGTGTTCTACTCGAGATCTCATCTACGCATAGACCTAGCTCTGATACCACTGTTGGGGAACGTTGCATGGGAAACAAAAAATTTCCTACGCACACGCAAGATCTATCCATGGTGATGAGCATCTACGAGAGGGAGAGTGGATCTACGTACCCTTGTAGATCGCTAAGCGGGAAGCGTTAAGAAACGCGATTGATGTAGTCGAACGTCTTTGCGATCCAAATCGCAAGCCGTCACGCGATCCAATCACGATCCGTCCCGATCTTGCGCCGAACGGACGGCACCTCTGCGTTCAGCACACGTACAGCTCGATGACGATTTCCGCCTTCTTGATCCAGCAAGAGGGAGCGGAGAGGTAGATGAGTACTCCGGCAGCACGACGGCGTGGTGACGGTGGTGGTGGTGCTGTCCCGGCAGGGCTTCGCCAAGCGCAACCGAGACGATCTAGTGGAGAACAGATCTAGAGGGAGAGAGAGGCAGCTGTGGCTTTTTCAGGTGAGGGGCTGCCCTCAAAACCCTCTAGCATATATAGGAGGGGGGAGAAGGAGGCAGCCCTAGGGTTTCCCCTAGGGGTTCGGCCGAACGTCCACAAGGGGGAGGAGTCCACCTCCCACAAGGGAGGTGGAATCCTAGTAGGACTCCTCCCCTCTTGGCCCCTTCCCCACCCTTGCGCAAGGGCCTCCTAGGGGCTGGCCGGCCAGCCCACCAGGGGCTGGTGCGCCACCTCCTAGGCCCATGTGACGCTTGGGGTGGGTGGGCCCCACTTGGTGGACCCCCCGGAACCCATTCGTCACTCCCGGTACACTACCGGAAGTGCCCGAAACTTTTCCGAAGACCAAAACGAGACTTCCTATATATCAATCTTTACCTCCGGACTATTCCGGAGCTCCTCGTGACGTCCGGAATCTCATCCGGGACTCCGAACAACCTTCGGTCACCACCATACATAACTCAATAATACTGAAACATCACCGAACGTTAAGTGTGCAGACCCTGCGGGTTCGAGAACTATGTAGACATGACCGAGACACCTCTACGGTCAATAACCAATAGCGGGACCTGGGTGCCCATATTGGTTCCTACAAATTCTATGAAGATCTTTATCGGTTGAACCTCTATGTCAAGGATTAAGTTAATCCCGTATGCTGTTCCCTTTGTTCTTCGGTACGTTTCTTGCCCGAGATTCGATCATCGGTATCTCTATACCTAGTTCAATCTTGTTACCGGCAAGTCTCTTTACTCGTTCCGTAATACAAGATCCCGTGGCTAACTCTTTAGTCACTTTGCTTGCAAGGCTTATTGTGATGTTGTATTACCGAGTGGGCCCTAAGATACCTCTCCGTCACACGGAGTAACAAATCCCAGTCTTGATCCATGCCCACTCAACAGACACCCTCGGAGATACCTGTAGAGCACCTTTATAGTCACCCAGTTACGTTGTGACGTTTGATAGTCACAAGGTATTCCTCCGGTGTCAGTGAGTTGCATGATCTCATGGTCATAGGAACAGATACTTGACATGCAGAAAACAATAGCAATAAACTGACACGATAATATGCTACGTTCATAGTTTGGGTCTTGTCCATCACATCATTCTCCTAATGATGTGATCCCGTTATCAAATGACATCTCATGTCTATGGCTAGGGAACCTTGACCATCTTTGATCAATGAGCTAGTCTACTAGAGGCATACTAGGGACACAGTGTTGTCTATGTATCCACACATGTATTTGTGTTTCCAATCAATACAATTATAGCATGGATAATAAACGATTATCATGAACAAGGAAATATAATAATAATCACTTTATTATTGCCTCTAGGGCATATTTCCAACAAATATCCCACAGTCACTTCTGCAAACAGAAAAAAAGGAAAAACGTAGGTCATGAGAACACTTGGGAAAAAGGTCCGTCTTATAATAACAAGCATCCTTGCAAGTTATGTATTGCTTACGATACAACTAGCTTGGGTGCATCAATGTCCTCAAGTGGGAACTTTTCCATCAACGTTGCCTGCTTTGGGTAGTGCTTGTCTCACAACAAACGAACTGCTGCAACAATGCACCTTACTACTTCATCCAACCTCTTGGTTTTCTTGATTGTCCTTAACGAGTCAAACACCTCGAACCTTTTATCCCTCAAGTTGATGTTGAATAGCCAATAGTGATGTGCACCGTTCACATTCTCTGGTTCTAGGTTTTCAATGACATGAATCATGAGCCGCAAAAAAGAAAACCCTGAATTCAGCTACAACGAAAAAGTGATATGTTTTGTACAAACAAAACAGCAAGCTTTGATGTAAAAATTCAGGCAAACCTATGTGTTCTTAGGAGCAACTTTTGTGATGCATTACAGGCAAGTTAGATATTAAAAAGAAAGCAACTTACAAAAACTGTTGTATCATATCTCAACTTTCAAATTAGATGTTTTTAGGCAACACAAAGGGGGATTATGAGCAACTTGCATATTAAGACAAAGCAATTGACATAAACTGATGGGTTACATCTTTGGTTGCTACTATAGTTTGTAGGCACAACACTAGGGGGTAACTACATGCAACCACCATATTTAGAAAAACAAAACTGACATAACAGATATCGATCGTATGCATGTGTAGAAGTTCATAAATTTTAGGCAACACAAATGGAAATCATGGGCAACTTAGATGTTAAAAAAACAACAACAGACAACACATGGAACATACATTGTCTGGCTCATCCAAACGGTGTGATGGTTTGAACCTGTCATTGAGCTCCTTTCCATTCAAATCAATTTTTTGAAGCCAAGTCTGTGAAGAGAAACATGCGACACAAAAGAATATATCAGTGCCAATCAAAAGAAATAAATCTATAAAAGAAGAAGTAATTGAACAAGAAATGTGGGGTTTATTTTCTTACCGAAAACCTAAGAGGCATAACTACTTTCTTGGACCCCACCCGCCTGTTGAACATGATTGCCTCAATCCCCAACTCGAAGACATGAGTTTTCACCCACCCGGTCTTCATCATTGATTGAGCAAGGTCTTGCATTGTGCAGTAATAGCCGCGATAGTTTATGATCTATTGCCTCTATAACAAGAAAGGTTCTTATTGAGCAACTATGAAAGAAGAAGATCATTTGATGAGAAAAAAGGTTGTTACAGGAAAAAACACACACATTTTATCGTCCCCCTTCGACGTCCTTGTCATCCCTCCTCCTCGTCCAAGCAATAGAACTATTGCATACAACCTATTTACTTCTGCTGAGCAAGTGAAGTCCTTTCTCGCTTCTACATTCACATACGGTGACCTTTGTGATGGCGGACCTTTGAGTATTCTCCTCTGGCGCTTCTTAGGAACGGGTTCACCCAGGCTACTGGCAGCACCTTTGCTCGATTCCCCCTCACCGTATTTTTTGGGTCAACAGTTGGTGTATGATGTCTACTACGCAACCTTCTTCTTGTACACTCGTGTTGGGCCTCCAAGCGCAAAGTTTTGTAGGACAGTAGCGAATTTCCCTCAAGTGGATGACCTAAGGTTTATCAATCCGTGGGAGGTGTAGGATGAAGATGGAATCTCTCGAACAACCCTGCAACCAAATAACAAAGAGTCTCTTGTGTCCCCAACACACCCAATACAATGGTAAATTGTATAGGTGCACTAGTTCGGCGAAGAGATGGTGATACAAGTGTAATATGGATGGTAGATATAGGTTTTTGTAATCTGAAAATATAAAAACAGCAAGGTAACTAATGACAAAAGTGAGCACAAACGGTATTGCAATGCTTAGAAACAAGGCCTAGGGTTCATACTTTCGCTAGTGCAATCTCTCAACAATACTAACATAGTTGAATCATATGTAAATCCCTCTCGTGCGACAAAGAGTTCACTCCAAAGTCACAAATAGCGGAGAACTAACAAAGAAATTATTGTAGGGCACGAAACCACCTCAAAGTTATCTTTTCCGATCAATCTTATGAGCTATCCCTATAAGTGTCACGAACAGCCCCAGAGTTCGTACTAAAATAACACCTTAAGATACACATCAACCAAAACCCTAATGTCACCTAGATACTCCAATGTCATCACGAGTACCCATGGGCTTGATTATACGATATGCATCACACAATTTCAGATTCATCATGTTCAATCCAACACAAAGAACTTCAAAGAGTGCCCCAAAGTTTCTACCGGAGAGTCAAGACGACAACATGTGCCAACCCCTATGCATAGATTCCCAAGGTCACGGAACCCGCAAGTTGATCACCAAAACATACATCAAGTGGATCAATAGAACATCCCATTGTCACCACGGATATCCCATCGCAAGACATACATCAAGTGTTCTCAAATCCTTAAAGACTCAATCCGATAAGAAAACTTCAAAGGGAAAACTCAATTCATCACAAGAAGATAGAGAGGGGAAAACTCCATATGATTCATCTATATTAATAAAGCTCGCGGTACATCAAGATCGTGCCATCTCAAGAACACGAGAGAGAGAGAGATCAAACACATAGCTACTGGTACATACCCTCAGCCCCGAGGGTGAACTACTCCCTCCTCGTCATGGAGACCGCCGGGATGATGAAAATGGCCTCCGGTGATGGTTTCCCCCTCCGGCAGGGTGCCGGAACGGGCTCTCGATTGGTTTTTCGTGGCTACAGAGGCTTGCGGCGGCGGAACTCCCGATCTAGGTTTGTTTCTGGAGGTTTTCGTATTTATAAGAATTTTTGGCGTCAGTCTCACGTCAAGGCGGTGCTCGAGGGACCCACAAGCCAGGGGGCGCGCCCTAGGCTTGTGGCCAGGTGGTGGACCCCCTCCGGTTGATTCTTTCGCCAGTATTTTTTATATTTTCCAAAAATATTCTCCGTAAATTTTCAGCCCATTCCAAGAACTTTTATTTCTGCACAAAAACAACACCACAGTAGTTCTGCTGAAAACAGCGTCAGTCCGGGTTAGTTCTAATCTAATCATACCAAAATCATATAAAATTATTGTAAACATGGCATGAATACTTCATAAATTATAGATACGTTGGAGACGTATCAGCATCCCCAAGCTAAATTCCTGCTCGTCCTCGAGTAGGTAAATGATAAAAGAGATAATTTATGAAGTGTGAATACTAGCAAGTGCACAAGTTTGATCAATGATAATTCCAATCACTTTTTCTAGCATCAATATAACCCATAAATAGTAGTTCATCTCATAAAACATCTCATGATCAAGTAACAAGCTATTCACATGTTAAAGTATAGACCAGAAAATTTCTTGAAAACTAACAAACCATATTCCTAGTTATCGAACAATTGCAATTCATCTTATTTTCAGGAAGGGTCTATGTAAGAGCTTTGATTTAGCAAATTCCACTTACTCAACTATCATATAGTCTTCCATGATTATTGACACTCAAAGCATATTTTTAGAACAAATAGCATCCATCGAACACAGAGAAAGATAGGGGCTTAATGTTTCGCCTCCCAACTTATTTATCATATAGATAATTGTCAACAATAATAATTCATGATCAAATATACTTGACTGGATATATATGTTTGGATCTTTCCCTACCACATGATGCTTGCCAACTAATAGATTGAGGTTGGAATAAGAAGTTGACTCAACATGAATAGTAAATAACATGAAAGTAAATAGATTGTCCCTTCGCAGAGGGAAGAAGGGATTTGCATATGTGCCAGAGCTCATTGTTTAAAACAAAGATGAATATAATTTTGGGAGGTATGCTTTCATTGTCAACATAACAACCAAGAGATTTCACCATCTTCCATGCTAGATAAATTATAGGCGGTTCCCAAACAGAATGATAAAGTTTTTACTCCCCCTCCACCAATCAAACACACTCCACGGCGAGCCGAATCCACGGGTACCGTCCATACAAACAACAATCCTGGGGGAGTTTTGTTTCATTATATTTTGATTTAATTTTTTAGCATGGAACTGGGCATCCCGAATACCAGCCACTTTCTCGTGAATGATAGTGAATCAACACATATCGTGAGAATAACCCACCTAGCATGGAAGATACTGACCGCCCCCAGTCGCTACATGAGCGATTCGGGCATACAAAACAGAATATTATTTGAAGGTTTAGAGTTTGGCACATGCAAATTTACTTGGAACGATAGGTAAATACCGCATATAGGTAGGTATGGTGGACTCTCATGGAAGAAACTTGGCTCAAGGGTTTGGATGCACAAGTAGTATCTCTACTTAGTACGAAGTTTTGGCTAGCAAAAGGTTCTAAACAAGCACCACATGTTAGAGGATCCATAACAATATAACTTCTATGCAAATATACCCAACCATAACTCATTACGTTGTCTTCCTTGTGCAACTTCAACTAGTTTACTCAAGTTTGAAAATAATTAATGAGCTCACAATCATAGAAGATGTCCAAGATAGTATATTTATATGTGGAATCTCTCTTCCTTCAATATTCTTTCATGAATTGTTCAAGTGACCAATGCGGTGTTTGCTAACTTTCAATAAATTTTACCACCTATACTTATTATGTGTGAAGTCATTACTCCCCATGGGATAAGTATATGCAGCATATTTAATTTCAGATTTATGATATTCAATTCATTCAACCATTTACTCATAGGATATAAGTGAAGCACAAGAGTAAACATCAAACTACTCTCGAAAGATATAAGTGAAGATCAATGAGTAGCCAACAATTAAGTAGCTATGTGAGGAATCTCTCTCAATAAAGATTTTCAGATCTGAGTATTTTATTTAAACAGCAAGCAAAAGAAAAATAGCACTCCAAGAATAGCACGCATCATGTGAACGAATAAAAATTTAGGCTCAACATAGGCTAACCGATAATTGTTGATGAAGAGAGGTGGGATGCGTAGCATCCCCAAGCTTAGATGCTTGAGAATTCTTGAAATATTTACTTGGGGTTCCTTGGGAATCCCCAAGCTTGAGCTTTTGTATCTTGTTCAATCTTCTCATATCATAGTTTCACCTATTCTCAAAAACTTCATCCACACAAAACTTGAAAAGAACTCGTGAGATAGGTTAGTACACATAAGAATAAATCAACTCTTTATGTACTGCCAAGACATGTTGCACAATAATTTTCAAACACTAGGTACTGTATACTATCATTTCCACAATTTATATCTACCAATATAGGCTATGGAAACTATAGGATAAGTAAATAACAAAACTATGACAGCAATCTGTCTAATCAGAACAGTCTGTAGCAATTTATTAAACCAGTGTACTTATGTAACTCAAAAAATTATGAAAAATTAGGAAATGCTAAGGAATTTATATGAAAACACTGTGTAAAAATTTCAGAAACTTTCCACATTCCAGTAAAATATGAAAATTCAAACACTACAGCAAAAGTTTCTGTTTTTTACACAGCACACATCAAACATGCAATGCAAGCATCCTAAAGACCATTCTTGGAACTTTTTTATTGAAAAACAAGATTATAAATAACACCTAACAGAAAATAATAAAATATAATGATGATCCAAGCAAAGCACATATTATGTGACGAATAAAAATATAGCTCTAAGTAAGATATACCGATAATGTTGAAGACGAAAGAGGGGATGCCTTCCGGGGCATCCCCAAGCTTAGGCGCTTGAGTCTTCCTTGTATATTACCTTGGGGGTGCCTTGGGCATCCCCAAGCTTAGGTTCTTGTCACTCCTTATTCTCCTCATATCCGTGTCTCACCCAAAACTTGAAAACTTCAATCACACAAAACTTAACGGAACTTCGTGAGAAGGGTTAGTGTAATAAAGATAAATCATTCACTTAGGTACTGTCAAGACAAGATTCATAATTGTTCACACATGATACCTACTGTATTCTATCATTCCCATAATTTATACCGCTAAATATAAGCTATGGAAACACTAAAACAAGCAAACTATGCATGCAAAACAGAATCTGTCAAAAACAGAACAGTCTGTGAAGATCTATAGTATAACCATACTTCCCTGTCTCTAAAAATTCTGAAAAATTAGGAAAACCTGAATAATTTGTATATTAATACTGTGTAAATATTTAAGATCATTATCACGCTCCAGTAAAAAATTAAAATTCCTTTACTGGAGTCAAAAGTTTCTGTTTTGGTTCAGCATCAATTCTACTCATCTTGTGAGTCATCCCAAAGGCTTTACTTGGCACTTTATTGAAATAAAAGGCATAAAACATGATTACTACAGTAGCTTAATCATGTGAACACACAAAAACAGAAAGTAAAAAAGTTGGGTTGTCTCCCAACAAGCGTTTTTCTTTAATGCCTTTTAGCTAGGCATGATGATTTCATTGATGCTCGCATAAAAGGTGAGAATTGAAACACAAAGAGAGCATCATGAAGCATATGACAAGCACATTTAAGTCTAACCCACTTCCTATGCATAGGGATTTGTGAGCAAACAATTTATGGGAGCAAGAATCAACTAGCATAGGAAGGCAAAACAAGCATAACTTCAAAACTTTGAACACATAGAGAGGAGACTTGATATTATTGCAATTCCTACAAGCATATGTTCCTCCCTCATAATAATTTTCAGTAGCATCATGAACGAATTCAACAATATAACCAGCACATAAAGCATTCTTTTCATGATCTACAAGCATAGAAATTTTACTACTCTCCACACAAGAAAATTTCTTCTCATGACTAATAGTGGGGGTATCATAAAAGCATTGAATACTACAAATTGGTTCCACATTAAAAGAGTAATATTCAGTAAAAGGATATTCATAATTATGACAAGTATCATAATAGTAATCATCACTCTTTTTCATCGCATAAGTATCATCACAATAATCATCATAAGTAGGAGGCATGCAATCATTATAACAAATTTGATCATTCAAAGTAGGGGGGATAAAAAGATCATCTTCATTAAGCATAGCATCCCCAAGCTTGGGACAAACATTAATTGCAGCAAATAAATTCTCAAACATGTCATTTTCATCAAACATAGCATCCCCAAGCTTGTGGCTTTGTATATCATAAACATAATCACTCTCATCATTAATAGTATGAATAGCACCAATAGTATAGCAATTATTATCATCCTCCTCCAAGTTGGTGCCATAAATATTTTCAAGATTATAAGAAGTGTCATTATCTTCCCAATCATAATTATCACAACAAGCAATAGGCATAACAAAATCATCCTCAAGTGTATCATCTTCCACAACTATTTTTGATTCATTCTCATGAGGCCTATCAATAATGAGAGCAACATTATTTGGGAGAGATACCTCTTTACATTTACTTTTCCTTCTTTTCTTCTTCTTCACCACATTATGTGTGGGTTTATTTAATTCCTCCAAGCTTCTTTTTGAAGAGGTTGGTTGAATAAAAAGCTCCTCCTCGTTACCTGATTCATCATAAGAAAAAATAGGAGGATATTGGGAAACCTCTTCCCCTTCATTAGTAATCTCTTCATCTTCTATTTGTTTTCTTGTCTTTAAGTAATTGGCAATATAAGGATTCTCAATGCAATTTACCACGCAATACATATAGATTTCATTTAGATCAAAATCAATCATTTTCATGAGAACCCAAGCTGGAACATCCTTAGTTTTATGTTTCATTTCTTCATACCCCAAAAATAGACTAAGTTCATTATGATGCTCAAGGGTAATGAGGTTATCACAATTTTTGGACACAATTCGATCATGAAATAATTCACATTGGAAATTAAAATGACCACTTTCATTGCAAAGTTCACAAGGACAGCGAGAAATATTAAGTCTTTCAGCACAAACATATAGCCTCTCTTGCAACCATTTAGATTTTAAATACTTGTGCCTCTTACAAAATCTATCTTCCCTTTTAGGCATGTGTTCACAAACTCTATGCACTCCACAAAAATTGACATGCTTATAAGAAATCTTTTTATCATGACTAGTGCAATCATCATTAGTACTATGGATATTCAAAGAATTCATACTAACAACATTGCAATCATGCTCATCACTCAAAGATTTAGTTCCAAACATTTTAATAACTTCTTCTTCTAACACTTGAGCACAATTTTCCTTTCCAACATTTTCACGAAACACATTAAAAAGATGAAGCATATGAGGCAACCTCAATTCCATTTTTTTGTAGTTTTCTTTTGTAGACTAAACTAGTGATAAAACAAGAAACTAAAAGATTCAATTGCAAGATCTAAAGATATACCTTCAAGCACTCACCTCCCCGGCAACGGCGCCAGAAAAGAGCTTGATGTAAACTACGCAACCTTCTTCTTGTAGACTCGTGTTAGGCCTCCAAGCGCAGAGTTTTGTAGGACAGTAGCAAATTTCCCTCAAGTGGATGACCTAAGGTTTTATCAATCCGTGGGAGGTGTAGGATGAAGATGGTCTCTCTCGAACAACCCTGCAACCAAATAACAAACAGTCTCTTGTGTCCCCAACACACCCAATACAATGGTAAATTGTATAGGTGCACTAGTTCGGCGAAGAGATGGTGATACAAGTGTAATATGGATGGTAGATATAGGTTTTTGTAATCTGAAAATATAAAAACAGCAAGGTAACTAATGACAAAAGTGAGCACAAACGGTATTGCAATGCTTAGAAACAAGGCCTAAGGTTCATACTTTCGCTAGTGCAATCTCTCAACAATACTAACATAGTTGAATCATATGTAAATCCCTCTCGTGCGACAAAGAGTTCACTCCAAAGTCACAAATAGCGGAGAACTAACGAAGAAATTATTGTAGGGTATGAAACCACCTCAAAGTTATCTTTTCCGATCAATCTTATGAGCTATCCCTATAAGTGTCACGAACAGCCCTACAGTTCGTACTAAAATAACACCTTAAGATACACATCAACCAAAACTCTAATGTCACCTAGATACTCCAATGTCACCACGAGTACCCATGGGCTTGATTATACGATATGCATCACACAATTTCAGATTCATCATGTTAAATCCAACACAAAGAACTTCAAAGAGTGCCCCAAAGTTTCTATCGGAGAGTCAAGACGAAAACATGTGCCAACCCCTATGCATAGATTCCCAAAGTCACGGAACCCGCAAGTTGATCACCAAAACATACATCAAGTGGATCAATAGAACATCCCATTGTCACCACGGATATCCCATCGCAAGACATACATCAAGTGTTCTCAAATCCTTAAAGACTCAATCCGATAAGAAAACTTCAAAGGGAAAACTCAATTCATCACAAGAAGATAGAGAGGGGAAAATTCCATATGATTCATCTATATTAATAAAGCTCGCGGTACATCAAGATCGTGCCATCTCAAGAACACGAGAGAGAGAGAGATCAAACACATAGCTTCTCGTACATACCCTCAGCCTCGAGGGTGAACTACTCCCTCCTCATAATGGAGACCGCCGGGATGATGAAGATGGCCTCCGGTGATGGTTTCCCCCTCCGACAGGGTGCCGGAACGGGCTCCCGATTGGTTTTTCGTGGCTACAGAGGCTTGCGGCGGTGGAACTCCCAATCTAGGTTTCTTTCTGGAGGTTTCCGTATTTATAAGAATTTTTGGCGTCGGTCTCACGTCAAGGCGGTGCTCGAGGGACCCACAAGCCAGGGGGCGCGCCCTAGGGGGGGGGCCGCGCCCCCCTGGCTTGTGGCTAGGTGGTGGACCCCCTCCGGTTGATTCTTTCGCCAGTATTTTTTATATTTTCCAAAAATATTCTCCGTAAATTTTCAGCCCATTCCGAGAACTTTTATTTCTGCACAAAAACAACACCACGGTAGTTCTGCTGAAAACAGCGTCAGTCCGGGTTAGTTCTAATCAAATCATACCAAAATCATATAAAATTATTGTAAACATGGCATGAATACTTCATAAATTATAGATACATTGGAGACGTATCAGTGTACTGAATCCGGAAGGTGACAAGTGCCCTGCGCTCTCTGCTGCCGCAACACTTTTCACTGCCCCTCGACGACTTCATCGAAATCAAGGTTGCCCCAATCAATTCCCCACTCGACGTCTGCGGTGGGCGGTGCGTTTGCCACCCCCTTAAACTTTGTTGCGTTGTCCTCCTTGCTTTTATCTTCCTCTGTTTCATCTATGCCGAGGTCGAAATTTGGGGCTGGGCAGTAATCATCCCAAATAGCACTTCCAGACTTTGATCTTTGCAGTGACGGTGGTGATGGTGTCCTGGACTAGGGGGTACTCACCACGTCGTCTCCCGACCAGTGGGTCAGGCTGAGGACCCCCAGGGTGATTCACTAATGGGCCACTTCGGGCAGCCCATGATGCATACAAGGGAGATTCCACAAGACATGGCGCACAAGACAAGGACTCCTCTAAACCCTAGGCCTACGGTGCATTATATAAACCGAGGCCAGGCTAGAAAATAGACAACCTCAATCTCCTATTCATTACAACAATCTCATGGTAGATACCTGTACTATGTACTATCCCCCATATGAATACAATCAAAAGCAGGACGTAGGGTATTATCTCCTCGAGAGAGCCCGAACCTGGGTAAAATCCTGTGTCCATGTTACCATCGTTCCAAGACGCCTAGCTTAGGACCACTACTACGAGATATGTCAGATTTGACGCCGACATTGGTGCTTTCATTGAGAGCCTGCTGGGCGATCGCGGCAGATTGATGGGAATCTAGATCAACGATCAGGTGATATTTTTTCAGTCAGATCTATTTCATATAAATTTTCTCTCCTGCAAAATCGTTGTCGCCGGGTTATGCTATTCGTTCGCAGTTAGATCGGATGGTGAAAATTCGCAGCAGCAACAATTGTATCCGCAGCCTGGCGCTATGTCGGATCCGAGCTACCACGCGTGCCAGGTAGATCCCGAGGAAGCTGGCGAACAAAATCAAGTGGCGTTCCAGCCATGGAGTCACGGTCGGACTAGCACTGCTCACGCGAAGCAGTATACATCAGCCAACGAAGCGAAAAGCTGCAGGGAGATTTGACCCTTCCTATTTCTTTATTATTATTTAATTAGATGGGTTGTGCACGCTTCTACCTACTAGTAGTATAGTTTGCTTTTCAAGCACGTATTACTACTGGTTGCCTCATACATCTCTTACCTACGATTGAACCTTTTATCAAGGGTGTGCTAAGCGTTCGCAATATGTAGCTTGGATTTCTGTCCGCGGGTCGGCATGGACAATCTGTGTATGGGAACTTCGTCATGATGTCAGCGCAAACGCCTCATCACCATGGTTCAGTGAACTCTGACCTGCGTCGGCGTCCTCGTGCCGCATCGTCGCTCCGTCTGGCTGAGGTCGCCCTCGCTGCGTCACCTCTCTGCCGAGCCGATCTCGACGCCCAGGCCATATTCTTTTAATTGTTTACTTCACTTAAATTAATTTAGAAGAATTTTTTTATAATATATATATTATCATTACGTTTGTTTGTTATTACTTTTGGCTTGCACTATATTATGTGTGTAGATAATTGACTTCGACTGTGTAACGCGATCACCTCGTCGTGCCTCCGTCGTCGCCTCGCCTCCGTCGATCGAATTGTGTCGTCACCTTGGTGCGCTGGCCAGTGTCGGCATACCCGCGTCGTCACTTCATCAAGTCGACGTCGCACTGCCGACCTCACCTCGGCTGGATCGGGGGCTTCGGCATCACTTCACCAACGTACTCTTGGGGCTCCGATGTCACCTTGCCGAGCTGTTGCGTCCCCTTGGCTAGACCGGGGGCTGCGCCCGCCACGTTGGCAATGTCGTGTCATCACTTCATCAAACCGAGGTCCTCGCTCGACTTACTCGGAACCGGCTTGGGTGCTGGGACCTCGGCCAAGCCGAGGACAATGCACCATACCGGATTTTTCAGAGATCACTGGGTTCCTGCATCCTGCCTCAAGTCCGGACTGCGTCATCAATGCCGAGCACATTAACCAGCTAAGTCGCTTTCATGCTCAAATTTTTAAATTTTTGTTCGGTTTGACCAAGCATTATATTTGTGTTAAATAAAAAAGTTTGTTTATAAAAACACTTCCTTTTCCCAAGATAACTGGGTGCTTCGCCCTTCACGCTGCCGAACTACTCTGCCTCCTCGGCTGGACCGGGGGCTTCGCCTCGCCGCAGCAACCGTGTTGCGTTGTCACTTATCGACCCGAGCTCTTCGTTCGATTACCTCGGGCTTGGGGGCTGGGACCTCGGCCAGGCCGAGGACTACGTCTCCGTCCCGCCACAACCCCGGACCGCACCAAGCACATTAACCAGCTAAGTCGTTTTCGTGCTCAGCTCTCTTTGAAATTTTACTTTTTGTTCGGTTGAACCAAACATTATATTTTTTGTTAAAAACTTTGTTTGTTAGAAATTTCTTTACCCGATTTAACCGGGGGCTCTTAAATTTGTATGAGCCATTTTTTTTAATAAATGTGTTTTCTTCTTGGTCGTTGCCAAGTCTTTTTCTATTACTCCTTTTTTCCGACACTAGTGTGTGGTCAATAGCCGGATAGCCTGGTTTCTTTCTAAAGCCGCTCGAGTTAGTTCGCTAAACATGCCTCGGAGAAACACTCCGCCTTTGGGATATGGAGGTTGCAGGCAAAGGCTGACCCGCTTGAAGTCCGGAGATCGGATGTATCATGTTAAAGCACGACTGAAGCAAATATTAATTTTAAGACCAATTTCGGGTTGGCAAAAAAATGGTTCTATTTAAACATAAAGTTTTTGTAAGTTTTTTTTTCCGAGCATAACTCTCGCAGTACAACGCCAAACGCCTGTAAGGCATCGGCAATATCAACGGGGGGCTGCAGCTAGAACCGAACCCACCGAAAGCCGAGGTACTCCATGGAGTCCTCGGTAAAACATTCTCGGAAACTGCTTTATATGCATCAGTTTCGAATTGTGTCTCTGGTCAATAGTTCGGTTCCCCTGCTCCTGTGATTGCCTCCTACATTCCGCTTTGTACGGCTAGGTGTGCAAAGGGAGAACCACTGCGATTGTACTTCCGATTTAACTGGTCAAGTACCTCAGTGGAGAAAGCCAAAAAATGACGGTCACAATGAGCGCAAACTGGTCAGCGATCCGATGACTCTGTCAAACTATAGACCGATAGAGGTTACCCCGTGGGCCTTTCATAAAATTGGCCGAAGTGCTAACGGCTTGACCTCGGCTGACGCCGAACACTAACCGGGGGCTAGTAACAGGCCTCCCAAACTTTAAGCTCCTATGACTAAGTGATAAACGGTCACAAAGGAGTCAAAATACCATATAGCATAACAAGCATTTGTATTCAATATGCGAGTGCTGCCTTCCATAGTCATTGTTATAAAGCCATAAATATGCATCAATTTGACTTAAGATTTTGGCCAAGCTGGGTTGCCTGGCTCTTGTGCTTACCTCCTACGTTCCCGATTGTTCGGCTAGGGGGTAAAGGGAGCACCTCTGTGATTGTTACTTCCGGGTCATCCGGGTTAGTACCTCAGACTGGGTGAAGCCAAAAGCTAGCCATCTTAAGAATATAATTGGTCGGCAATGACGGAAGCAAAAAATTTGGTTCATAAGACCACAAAGTTTGGGAACATTCGCCGAACTAAATCCTCAATATTTTCCTCCCACGTTGATCGGAGTTGAGATTTCACGATCATGGTCAACATGATATCCTGGGAAAAGGAACTTATAAAGGAACTATTTTTCCCAGAAGATGTTTCTTACGTTAAATAGTAATATAACATATCTCACCGCGTACCTTTGTTTATAAAACTGTATGGCCGGATTGCCTTGTTTGCCGTAAATCTTTGCCCTTATAAAGGCTTTATAAAGTAGGACAAACACTCCTCGGCTACTGGCCGAGGAGGTTGAAGCCGATGGTCGGTCAACAAAGTCTTGTACAATGCGGATCCGAGCATTAATGATGTAAAGTACTTGGATACATAGAATCATTATACATAAATATTGTCGAACGTAACAACGTTTGTGTCAAACAAATGTCGATCCTTAATTCGACCACCCGTGCCCAAATTGCCTATTCAATGCAGCAATCCAAAGTGCAATATGGTTTTCGAGGAGATTCGATCCCCAGGTTGGTCGACCGCACCCAACCCGAGTCTCGAAAACTACTATGTACCGTGTTTCCATCCCTAACGTATGCTGCAGAGCAAGAACTTGATCCTCAGGCCGATTTTGCAAATCGACCTAAGTCTCAGGGGCTACTGGGATCAGTGGCTTTATTTTGATTATTATTTTTCCCTTCAGGTGCATCTCGGGTTATAGACTGACACACACCTTGAGGGCTACATGCTATATATCTCGGCAGATCATAAATTGCGCCGATTGGAAATAAATCCCGCAAAAAATAGCCTGAGACCGAGGTGGTGCACCACCTTGGAAGCAGTCTGGCATAAAGCTTGGATGCAAGTGGCTAGCTCCATAAAGGGCATTTCTGGCATTAAGCTCGGATGAACTCCTTCAAATTTTTCAAGACCGAGGTAATCTATGACACTTCGGATGCATACCGGCGTTGGAGCTCGGCTGCAAAAAGATACCTCGGATACAGTCCGACGTTGGAGCTCAGACACAGTCCGGCGTTGGAGCTCGGCTGTAAGAAGACACCTCAGACGTAATCCGGCGTTGGAGCTCGGATGCGAGAGGAGACCGCCACACGGGAAACACTTTGAGCCCGAGGTGTGGCGTAAATATTACAAGGCATTGATAAAGGCCGAGAACTTAAAGGGGCTCCTCGGATGCCCGACATGTGAACTCTTCGGATACACCTCAGTGATCCTCAAGATCGGAGATAGGAAGATTTGTTGAACCAGTTTTCAAGAACGGCGTCTGAAGACGGAGAACAGTTCGGAAGAACCGAGGAGCATCCCCAACTTGAAGACCGGTTCAGGGGGCTACTGATGGTGTCCTGGACTAGGGGGTGCTCACCACGTCGTCTCCCGACCAGTGGGTTGGGCTGAGGACCCCCAGGGTGATTCACTAATGGGCCACTTCAGGCAGCCCATGATGCATACAAGGGAGATTCCACATGACTTGGCGCACAAGACAAGGACTCCTCTAAACCCTAGGCCTACGGTGCATTATATAAACCGAGGCCAGGCTAGAAAATAGACAACCTCAATCTCATATTCATTACAACAATCTCGTGGTAGATACATGTACTACGTACTATCCCCCATATGAATACAATCAAAAGCAGGACGTAGGGTATTATCTCCTCGAGAGAGCCCGAACCTGGGTAAAATCCTGTGTCCATGTTACCATCGTTCCAAGACGCCTAGCTTAGGACCCCTACTACGAGATATGTCGGATTTGACGCCGACAGGTGGTGCTTCACTTGAATCAGATGCTCCTTTGTTCGATGATAGATTAATGACAGGGGATGCCCGTATTACTGGTATGGTCCCGGCAGATTTACTTCTCACGTGGGATGGCGTTGACCCAGGGCTGATGCACTTTTCCAGCAACTCATTGATGCCCCGGAGGTCGTCAAGTGTGATTTCTTTGCCTTTTGCAGGGCATGCTTGCTTTGTGGGAACGGCCAGAGGCTTGTCACTTGATTGCGGTCCATTTGCCTCTGCAGTTGCCTGGATCAGCTCAGGAGTTGCTTCCTCTAGCACAGCAGTTGCTCCTGACTGTCTCGACTGCTAACAAATGCTCGCTTCTCATGCTGAACCTTTGCCTAGATCCTTCTGCTGTCCAGTGACAACTCCAAACTCAACCGCTGACTCCGTACGTTGCTTGGGAGGAGCTGCTCCCTGCATACTCACTGCAGTTGCTTGAATTTTATGCTTAGTTGCTTCCAAATTGTCAGCAATTGCTCTCTTTTGCTTCTTTGCTGCTTGTTTATGATAAACCTTTGTTATTGGAGGTGTTGTGGCTTTCTGACTTGCCACTTCATCTCTCGACCTCGGGACTATTGGAGGTTGCTGAGTGGCTGTTGTAGTTGCAGCACTTTGACCCGCCGCAACATGGCCGACTTCCGGGGACACAAGGGTAGCCTTAACTGCCCTATGTGTTATTTTCTTAACCTTCTTCCTGGCACCCCCTTCAGCTCCTCCTGCAGATTCTGTTTCCTTCTCTTTTGGGGCAGTAGTTGCTGCTTTAAACCCATCTCCCATCATCTCAAGGCACATATCAATGCCACAAATTTTTTTCTCAAGCGGCAGCACGGGCACCGGAAAAATAGGGATATCTCGGACCTCAAGGATGACATCCTTCTTTTTGTACTGCGACTCTCCGATCTTCATCATATCTGCGACTGTAATAGAAGGCCCGATGTCTACCTCAAACGACTCATTCCGCAAGTCGTTCATAATGAAACTGGTTTGAAAAAAAATGTCGCCGCTTTCTTGTGTGCTCTGAGCAGACATTCTTTACTCTGATTATTGCTGTTCCTTGGCACTACACTTGATTCTCTTCAAGATCGTACTCAGCGACACCTCGTCATCATCACTGCCCCTGCGCACCCCTGGATATTGTGCACCTCCCTCACCATGGCGGCCGCTGCCGCTGGTCTTATCGGTGCTAGCATTGCCGCCCGTGCTGCCATCATCCTCATCCTCATTCCCCTTCTTCCCTCCCCCACTATCTTCCTCATCCACCTCTTCATCTGCACCTTTATCCTTTCTACCTTCCTCCTCCCGTTGCTTCTCCTCTTCCTCCTTTTCATGCTCTTCATTTTTTATCCTCTTCTTTCTCCTCTGCTTCCCGCTCTTCCTTTCCCCCTTTAGTATCTTTTTCCTTGCCCT
This sequence comes from Elymus sibiricus, assembly GCA_039707655.1. NCBI lineage: Eukaryota > Viridiplantae > Streptophyta > Magnoliopsida > Poales > Poaceae > Elymus > Elymus sibiricus. The sequence continues at coordinate 445,071,427 of CM077671.1, forward strand.
CTTTGCCATTTTTCTCCTTGTCTTCACTGTCTTCGTCCTCCTCTTCCTCCCCGTCATCAGCAGCGATAGACCGCGTGGAGTTTTCATCGTTCTCCTCTTCCTTCCCGTCATCACCAACGACAGACCGCGTGGAGTTGTCATCGTCCTCCACTTCCCCCCGTCATCACTGATGTCTACTACACAACTTTATTCTTGTAGACTCTGTTGGGCCTCCAAGCGCAGAGTTTTGTAGGACAGTAGCAATTTTCCCTCAAGTGGATGACCTAAGGTTTATCAATCTGTGGGAGGTGTAGGATGAAGATGGTCTCTCTCGAACAACCCCGCAATCAAATACAAGAAATCTCTTGTGTCCCCAACACACCCAATACAATGGTAAATTGTATAGGTGTACTAGTTCGGCGAAGAGATGGTGATACAAGTGCAATATGGATGGTAGATATAGGTTTTTGTAATCTGAAAATATAAAAACAGCAAGGTAACAAGTAGTAAAAGTGAGCATAAACAGTATATTAATGCTTGGAAACAAGGCCTAGGGTTCATACTTTCACTAGTGCAATCTCCCACCAATGCTAATGTGACACCCTTGAATCATGTTACATGATCAATGTAATTAAGCTACAGTAACCATGAGGATTAAGATAATCCATTTTGCTAATCCTAGTTTGATCACTTTTGGAATCAAATCCTAATTCGTTTTCCTTTGCAATTCAAATTCATTTGAAAAGTGGATTTAAAGGTTTTGCAAACCTGGAAAAAAAATCATATTGCGGTTACAAATAATCCCCTGGTATTTATAAAATTATAACCAACATTTTATAAAGTAAGTATGTGCCTCTAAACCAATTATAACAGAGGCCAATCAATTATTTAGTAGTCCTTTTAAGTTATGTAAATTCCACACTTTTCTAAATGCCCCCAAATCTTTTATGGCTCTGCCTAAAATTGCAACACGATTTATGAGCCAGGTCACATATTTTTGCAAGGTCAAATAGTACTGAAATAAAATAAAACAGAAAGTTTAAATTAAAAAAAGAGAAAAGGAAAAAGAAAAGGGGAAGGGGGCACTGTGCCCCTGGGCTCTAGTGAGCTACAGTGCGGCCCAGCCCACCTACCCCTCCTTCCCCTACCTCCTGCTCACCAGGGAGTACGCGGCCGCGCCGATGCGCGTCAGCGGCCACGGTCGTCGCCGTGGTGGCCATCCGCGGCTTGCCGGCGCCTATAAGACGCTCCCCGTTGCCCTGGAACCCTAGCCCCCATTTCCCCCCTCTCCCTCGCCCGCTCTCCTCCTCCCACCTCACCCGAGTGCCGCCATGGTCGGGCTCGGTTGAAGCTCGCGGCCACCAGTCACCCCGCGCCGCTCTAACACGTCCAGGGGCTCCGCTGGACTCTCCTCCGTCGAGCACGCCGCTGGATTGGAGCGCAGGAGCTAGGGATGGCAATGGGTCGGGTTTGGGGCGGGTGGAGCTGGTCCAAATCCAACCCATGACCCATCTTCCTGCCCTCTGCCCATCCACCAAAGTATCCATGGGCACAACTTGTGCCCATGCCCAAACCCATTGGATACCCAGATACCCATGGAGCTCCATGGGCATAGAAAAATCAGCATGAAGCCTTCCTAAAGATCAAATTAATTCATCATCGTTCATTCACAAATGACAACATAAGCTACAAGAATAAGTAGACAACAAGTACACTATTCAGGAGGAGATCGGTCGCCGGTTGGGGAAGGGAGAGAGGGAGTGGGACGGGGGTCACCGACCTTGGAGTTGTTGCCGCCTGCCGGTCGCCGATGTTGGTCATCGAGGCCGGTCGCCGATGCTGGTGGCCGAGGCCGGTCTCCGATGCTGGTCGCCGAGGCCGGTCGCCGATATGGGGTGGATGGCCAGGGAGAGGCGACGGGGCGATGATTGTGAGGCGCAGAGGGCCGCCGCGCTGGGGAGGGAGCTGGACTCGGGAGGATTGGGAGTTGACGCAAGGCATCCAGATTAGATTAGGTTTAATAATTAGGTTAGTGGGGTTGTGGGGGATTAGGGAACATGGGCCAGGCTTTGACCTTCTATGACCGCGAGCGACTTGGGGTTGGATGTTTGCTTAGTCCAGTGTCACTGCCATATGGCACCACCTGTCATACGGGTATCCATTGGATATCCATGGAGCAGAAATTATAACCGTGCCCAACCCAGTTGTTCGCGGGTATCCAGATCCACGGATCCATGGGCAGAAATGCGCTCCATACCCTTGCCCAACCGGGTCGGATATCTGCGGGTATCCGGATCCATGGATAAAATTGCCATCCCTAGCAGGAGCTCCCTCGACCTCGCCATCAACCCCTCTTATTCTCTGTCACCGAGAGCACGTCGCCGGTGAATTCCCGCCACTCCGTCAACCTCCGGGTCCGTCGACCTCTCCCCTACAACCGCAGTGAGCTCACGGGCAAAACCCCTAGGCGTAAACGTCGATTTCGTCCCCTAGGCTCTGTTCCACTGCACGACCGAACCCACCACCGCGAGAGCTCGTCGCCGGCGGCCCTCCAGTGACCATTTAGTCATGCGCCGGGGTCCTTGAACTTCGTGCGCACGCGTAGAGGCCGCCCACCGTTTTGGTTTGCTCGGATTTATCCCGTAGCAGTGGTTCCACGCTCGCCCGAATCAGCCGCCGCCTGAGCTCGACGCCGGCATCAACTCCGGCCATCTCAGCCCACTCTAGTACCGCAGATCGACACGCGCGAGCACCAGGGTCTCGTAGATGGTCGCGGTGCTCGAAATGGTGGTCGGATCACCGTTTCCGAGCATCGCCGTCGTTTCGGGTGCTCGCCGGAGTTGCTCCGGCGCGCCGCCGCATTTAAAATGCCGGTGGGTCACTGACGTGTGGGGCCCCCGTCATTAGCCACTAATCTAGACACTAAATGCCCACTGACACTAGGCCCAGCCACTGTAGCGATTAATTAGACACTAACTAATACAAGTAACAGACACTGACATTGGGTCCCACCCTAATTAGACTAATTAAACACCCTGTTAATATTACTGAGTATGACAGGTGGGACTCCCTACTAATAATTAATTAATTAGGATTAATTAAACCCTGGTTAGCCCACTATCTATGACAGGTGGGCCCCACAGGTCAGGTTTGACCAGTCAACAACCCTGTTGACTGCTGACATCATCCTGATGTCATGATGACGTCATAATTGTATTTTTCGAATTAAATAAATGTGTTAATTTCAGAATATTAATAAAACTTTGAAAATTAATAGAAAATAAACCGCAAGTTAGATGAAAATAATTTATACATGAAAGTTGCTCAGAAAAATCCAACGAATCCGAATAAGCTGTCCGTTCATCTGTCACATGCTCCTACCATGATGAACATGGAACTTTTCCATCCATTTCATCTGTCCGGTAGAAACCTGAGACCTGGGAAATATCATCAGATATTATCCCGCTCCATCAGTAACGTGTAGTACTGCGTTAGCTCATGCCTAGCACTGCATATTGCCATGTCATGCATCGTGCTGCATCTGCTTCTGCTATATTTATTGTTTCTTCCCCCCTCTTCTTTCCGGTAAACACCTAGACTAACGCTGCTGCCGGGTACGACTACACCACTGATGATCAGCCTTTTACAGCAGAGCAACAAGGCAAGCACCCCCCCCCCCTTGATCATACCGATATCACCCATTCTTTCTCTCTCATGCTTGCATTAGATTTTGCTACTGTTTAGTTAGCTCCTATTCTGATGCATAGCCTGTTTTTGTTAAACTGCTACAGTAGCTACTATTATATCACCTGCTTAGTATAGGTTGATTAGTGAATCCCCTGTGACCCCTTAGTCCCAGTTTCCCGTGCTTCGTCATCAACGACTTGAAGACTCGATCAACTGATCGACAAGCCATGCCCGTCACATTCACCGCACACCCCTTAATTGTACGACTCTACAGAGCTACTATCGAGTACCGAGGGTGACACATCGTAAAGTACTCATGATGCTAACTCTGTAGCGTAAATAATCAGTCGTGGATATCGAGGGTGATTCCTCCGTCACCACTTCCGACAATGACTCTGTCGTGCAACACCTCAAGCGTCGACCATCGAGGGTGATACCTCACTGGTCACCTTAACGATTACATTGAGTGGGATCCATCGAGGGTGATTCCTCGGTTTCCCCCCTTGGTGTTATAGACACACGGTTACATTTACTTTACTACTATTAGATGTTGAGGTCTAGATGACCTGGATGGTGTTGGTGTAATAATGATGAGGCGTGGCCGGGCATTCTTGGCCCTTGCCGCAAGTCCTCGAGACGGGGCGATGGGACCACATATCGTGCATCGCGCTCGTCACCGCAGTTAGTAAAATGCTAATGGGTTGGGTATTTGATCTGAGTTGGTCGATTAACCTTTTTCGCACTAACCTTCACGTGGGGGAAGTTATAGGTACTCGGCGTCGTTGTATCAGCCAAAGCTCTTCGGACGTCAGCAATGGAGCGGCGCGCACCGAGTGGTCCGTGACAGCATTGATCTTGTATAAGAGGTGCTAGGACTGACCTTGCCCGCCCACGCATCGTGGAGGAGTGCAAAGGGTGATTGGGCCCATGACCCCTGCGCGCTTAGGATTTAGACCGGCGGGCTAGCCTCTCTGTTGAGCCTAGGTAGGGCGACAGCGTGTTGATGTCCCGAGGCCGGGCATGACCCTGGAAAGTGTGTCCGGCCAGAGGTTATCAAACGTGTTGGGAAATGTGGTGCACCCCTGCAGGGATGAATTTAACTATTCGAATAGCCGTGTCCACGGTAACAGGACGACTTGGAGTTGTATCCCGATCTAATGCAACTAGAATTGTGACTTCAAATTGAAATGTTTGGCTCCGAGATTGTTTTCTGGCAGGGAGTCGAGGAAGAATCTCTGGGCGTGGTTACTTAATAAAATTGCTACATATGAGTTACCAATCTACACTCTTCCAATTGCTGCAAGATGTTGAAGATGCTAGTCTTCGATAGGACTAGGCCTCCTCGCTATTCTGGCATTTCTGCAGTCAGTCCAAAGATACAACCCCATTCCTTTGATACTGATGCATATTCTAGTATAGATCTGATATAAGTCTTGCGAGTACTTTGGATGATCGCTGCTTTGCTCCCCCTTTTCCCCCTCGATACGATTACTGCGTTTAGATGACGGAGCCCAGGAGATGGAGTACCCCGCAGATGACTACTACACCACCGCTGGAGCCTACTACTACGTGGAGGCTGCCCCCGACCAGCAGTAGGATAGGAGGTTCCCAGGCAGGAGGCCTTGCCTCTTTCGATCCGTAGTTTGTGTTTGTGCTAGCCTTCTTAAGGCAAAACTTGTTTAACTTATGTTTGTACTCAGATATTATTTTGCTTCCGCTGACTTGTTTGAATTTGAGCTTATGTATTCGAGCCCTCAAGGCCCCTGGATGTAATATGAAGCTTGTATAACTTTAATTTGTCTCTAGAGTTGTGTTGTGATATCTTCCCGTGAGTCCCTAATCTTGGTCGTACGCATTTACGTGAATGATTAGCATACGATGAAAATGGGGGTGTCATAGCTAACATAGTTGAATCATATGATCATCCCTCAACGTGCAACAAAGAATCACTCCAAAGCTCCTATCTAGCGGAGAACAATAAGATGAAATTGGCGTAGGTAGTACAACCACCTCAAAGTTATTCTTTCCGATCAATCTTTTAAGCTATTCCTATAAGTGTCACAAACATCCCTAGAGTTTGTACTAAAATAACACCAATGACACATATCAATCCACCCTAATGTCACCTAGATACTCCAATTTCACCTCAAGTATCCGTGGGTAAATTATGCGACATGCATCAAACAATTTCAGATCTATCATATTCAATCCAACACAAAGAACTTCAAGGAGCACCCCAAGATTTCTATCGGAGAACGTAGGACAAGAACGGGTATCAACCCCTATGCATAGATTACCCCAATGTCACCTCGGGAATCCGCAAGTTGAGTACCAAAACATACATCAAGTGAATCAATAGAACACCCCATTGTCACCACGGGTATCCACATGCAAGACATACACCAAGTGTTCTCAACCCAAAATATTCAATCCAACATAACGAGATCTCAAAGGGAAAGATTCAATTCATCACAAAAAGATAGAGAGGGAAGAACACCATATGATCCAACTATATTAACAAAGCCCGTGATACATCAAGATCATGCCATCTCAAGAACACGAGAGAGAGAGAGAGAGAGAGAGAGAGTGTCAGGGATGGTTTTCCAATAAAACATTTATTGAAACATCGCCCCTTCAGTCAGACCAGTACAGAAAATCCTTCTTACTGGTAGACAAATCCTTGATACAGAAATCCAGTAGTACTTAATATTATACAGGGTTGAGCTGAGGCTGCTCAACAATTTATTACAAGCTCGCCAATATTACACATAAAGGCGGATATGTCACAATGGATGTGGTGGCATAACTACTGACTCGTAAAATAAAAAGAGTGGTGGGTATGTCACAGTGGAGTGGATGACATAAGTCTAATATCTTACAGCTCATCAAGCGACGAGGTGAGGCTCGATGGTTAATTTGGGTAGCGGAAGCGTATATAATACAAGTGGCAACTCCAGGATCGCAAGAGACTGACTAGGACTCCTCTAGGCGTCGGACTCGCTATCGTACTCTTCATCCATAAGATCGCCTTCGTCAACATCTGGCCAAAACAATAGCCAGGGACAAGCCAGTGAGTACTTTGAATGTACTCGCAAACCAGTTTGGACATAAGATATAACAAATGCAAACATGATGCACATGAGCAGATTAGCAATACACACAAAGCCAGTTAAGTTGCACAGCAAGAAAAAGAAAGGAAGTCGGGCGGTAGTCCTCCCGAAATCCCCGTAAAAATAGAAGAAGACCGATCGGGTGTCTGAAGCGACGCCTCGAAAGGTAAAAAAAGAAAAGACATGCCTCAGTCGAGCGTCAAAGCGACACCACATAAAGGGCTTATATGTCAAATTTTAAAATGACAGGAATGCCACAGTCGGACGTCTGAGCGACATCACATAAAGGGCTTATATAAACAGTAAATGACAAGCATGCCACAGTCGGACGTCTGAGCGACATCACATAAAGGGCTTATATCAAAAGTAAATGACAAGCATGCCACAGTCGGACGTCTGAGCGACATCACAGAAAGGGCTTATATCAAAAGTAAATGACAAGCATGCCACAGTCGGACGTCTGAGCGATATCACAGAAAGGGCTTATATAAAAAGTAAATGACAAGCATGCCACAGTCGGACGTCTGAGCGACATCACATAAAGGGCTTATATCAAAAGTAAATGACAAGCATGCCACAGTCGGACGTCTGAGCGACATCACATAAAGGGCTTATATCAAAACTAATGACAAGCATGCCACAGTCGGACGTCTGAGAGACATCACATAAAGGGCTTATATCAGTAACATTCAAAATACGAGTAATCCAGGAGGTAACACCATCCCAAGGAATACCCGGCATATCACAATAATAAACAGGTTAATCCATCCACAGGAATAACATTCAGCCAAACTTACTTCTGTTGTTTAACATATTAGTTCTCCAGAGACTGACACTGAGACCGACACTTGACCTGTCAACCAACGTCCTTGACCGTGGACACGGCTACTCGAATAGTTTTGACTCTGCAGAGGTTGTACTCTTTACCCACAGCCGACGGATTTCAGTAGTCACAAAGGACTAGTTCCGTCTACGGTATTTTAGAAGAAACACATCTGACCAGTACACACCCGTTTTACATCCCGATGCCAGGAATCACCCTAGGCAACATTCAAGAAAAACTTTAAGACGGGGAGGCCACTACCTCGAATAGCATGGGATCAAATTTATATCGCGCGCTCTAAGGGGTGCCCCCCTCTCGGTCCAACCGGAAACACCCATGCCCCCTGACCGGATGACTGGCTTTAATCCAGGGCCCTGGTACCTTCATCACGGCCCCTCTGTTTGGTGTGTACATGGAAAGAGGTTTGCAACTTACTAAACCGTATTATTTGCAGAAAACATATGGCAGCACGAAAAGAAGGTGAACGGGGACAAGACTCGATCTATGTCAACACTGGAGTTTAAACAGTTTTCTTTGTTAATACCGGCATGCTCCAACAATACCGGCGTACAACCTATCATGCCACAACATGACTAGGTTGTCTCATATCTCATCAAGTTTTGTGGCTCACTTGCAACCCATCATGTATGAAATGTAACATTCTTCAAATGCTTACATAAACATGTCATGCAAAACATCATGCAAGCAAACATGAAAAACACTCATCATATCAAAGGTTCAAACATGCTTGCCTGGTTCCGAGTAGTCGGAGTCTAACTCGGCGAAGTTGACGGTACCGTCTCCTTCTTCGGTATCTACGATATGCACATATACGAATACTAACGTAAATGCCATGCGCGTATAAAAGTTGTTCCAAATATTTTTCAAATAAATACTACAAAAAACTAGACAGAAAAATAAAGATGACAGAAAAAGAATCAACTCAAAATCATCTTTAGTTTAAAAGTTATAAGGAAAACAAATCCAGGGACTAATCTGTTAGAAACAGAAAGTTTTTCCAGGGGCTAGACTGAATAAAACAGAAAACGATTCGGCAGGAATACGCCAGCTCAAAAGAGAAAACACACTTTGCCAGAAGGCGCCAACAGAAAACCGTTCGAAAAAGAAGAAGAGAGGCTGACGAGGGGGTCCCACCCGTCAGGTTCAAAAATGAACTCGCCGGCGCCAGAAGCTTGCGGCGATTGCCGGCGACGAACGACAACGAGACAGAGAGGGAGAGGAGTACCGACGTGCTCAGGGAGGTGGCCCGCGTCGGTGAGAGGTGGAAGGGGTCGACGGGAGGCACCACAGCGACGACCTCTTCCTCTCCGGCGGACGGCGGCGTCGGGCGGTGATGGATTTCACCGGAGAGAGCTTCTGACCACGAATTGATGCATGGGTTAAAACGGGCAGTGGAAAAGAAGGCTACTGGCAAGGCTTGGGCGGCGGGGACGCACTAACCAGAGGGAATCGAGCCGGAGCCCGAAGCAGATCGGGGCGGCCGGAGTCAGGGAAGAAGGCTCTCCCGAGGCCCTCTGGTGGGTGGGGCGAAGCTCTGAGGAGTGGAGGAGAGGTGTTGGAGTGGTTGAAGAGCTCGGGCCTCTATTTATAGCCGGATCGAGGAGGGTGCCCGAGAACGGGATAACGACGGCGAGAAATTACGGCGAGGCAGGGGATGGACAGAGGGATTAGGCGACTGGGCATCATCGGATTGGTCCACTGGCTCCATTCAACGGATTTGCTCGGTCCAATTTGGCCTATACCCGAGACCACGACGGGACGGAGCTCACGGCTCGTCGGCGGCAGAGAGCGCGCTCTGCGCCTCTCAGGCCACGACGACTGTCCTGCAGCGTGCTCTGGCGAGGAGATGCACACGCGTAGGCCGCTGGTGGTTCGGGCGGTGCGGAGCACGGCGTTCTGCGACGCGGGCTTCTGCCAGCCGCCACGGGCAGTTCTGCCGCCGCAGATGCTGCCGGAGTTGACGCGACGGGATGCCACCGACGCCCGCAACCAGCCAAGCAAGCGTGCGGTGCACTGGATAAGAAGGAGCAACAGGGAGGAAGGCGCCAAGGCGGCTACTGGCGAGATCGACGATGTGCTCTGACGAAGAAACGACACTGCACTCTGAAACTCTGAACTTTGACAGTGCAGTGCATTTCACCTGCTCGACGAAATGATTTAGGCACGTGGAAATTTTTTTCTGGAGCTGAAACTTGGTGAGGAGGTCTCATGATGCATCCAGAGGCTTCTTGATTTTTGTCAGAATTTTTGGAAGAAGAAAATGATGAATTCCATCCAAATTTGCAAATCTGGTCCAAACTTGCAGTGAACAAAATTTGAAATTTTTGAACTATGGACCAGGAGATATTTGGTGTTCTTGGTAGAGGGTACTAAAGAAAAGCTAGAGTAATTTTCTTGGGGTCAAAGCTCAAAGTAATCTGGTACTTCCTTTGTAAATCAAAAGAGTCCAGAAAAATGACAGAAATTGTTTTGAGGAAGAAATAAATAGAATAAAAATCTAAAAGAGGTAGAAACCTACTGGAATTGGATGCTTGACTTGATCCAAAGTAGATAGGATAGTTTTTGGAAGAAGATCTTAATAAAGATTATGGTAAAGGAATGGAATAGGAATCCTTTTTAAATAGAAAAGAGTAAATCCAAAAATAAAGAAATTCTTTTTAATAAAAGAAAAGGCAGAAAAATCCCAAGAGTATTTGTGTTGAACTAACACAAGATGAAAAACCCTCAAGACCAGAACTAAAGTTGAGAAAAGTCTCAAAAAGAATTGTCATCCAAGTTTTTAGAAGAAGATTCTTTTGGAAAAAGAAAAATTCAATAACCTCCTCCAAAACCAAATAAAGAATTTTGGCAAAAACCCAATTAAAATTTTTGGGGTGTTACAACACCTACCCCCTTAGGAAAAATCTCGTCCCCGAGATTTCAGCTGATCCTCAAACAGGTGTGTGTGTTCTGCCCGAAGAAAGTCCTCTCTTTCCCACGTTGCCTCATCCTCGGTGTGATTGCTCCATTGAACCTTGAAAAAAATTATTGTATTCTGACGGGTTCTTCTTTCAGACTCTTCCAATATTTTTATTGGATGTTCCCGGTATGTGAGGTCTGGTTGAACGTCAATACTCTCATGAGATACACGCTTCTCTGGGTTGCTCACACACTTCCTCAACTGTGAGATGTGAAATACGTCATGGACGTCTGACAGTTCTTCGGGTAGGTCTAGCTGGTAGGCTACTGTGCCTCTTCGTGCAATTATACAGAAGGGTCCAATAAATCGTGGTGCCAGCTTTCCTTTAACTTTGAATCTTTGCAGGCCCCTCATCAGGGATACTCGTAGGTATACGTAATTACCGGGTTCAAAACTGACTTCACGATGTTTTTGATCATAATAACTCTTTTGTCGGCTTTGGGCTGTCTTGAGTCGATCCCTGATTAGTTTAACTTTTTCCTCGGCCTCCTTGAGCATGTCTGGGCCGAAGATCTGGCTGTCTCCTGTCTCTGACCAATTTAATGGGGTACGGCATCTTCGCCCGTACATGGCTTCAAAAGGTGCCATTTGTAGACTGGCTTGGTAACTGTTGTTGTATGAGAATTCGGCGTACGGCAAGCTTTCTTCCCAACTGGTTCCATAGGTGAGAACACATGCTCTTAGCATGTCCTCTAGAATTTGGTTCACACGTTCAGTCTGTCCTCCAGTCTGGGGGTGGTATGCTGTACTGAATACTAGTTGAGTTCCCAGAGCTTGTTGTAAATGATCCCAAAATCTGGAGACGAATTGAGTGCCTCTGTCGGATATTATAGTCTTTGGAACTCCATGCAAACAGACAATACGGTTGAGATAAAGTCTGGCAAGCTTCTGTGTGGTGTGAGTTGTCTTTACTGGAATAAAATGTGCCACCTTGGTTAACCTGTCGGTGATGACCCATATGGCATCATTTCCGTGTTGTGACCGAGGTAGCCCGACAATAAAATCCATTCCAATTTCGTCCCACTTCCATTCAGGTATCCTATTTGGCTGTAATAATCCTGCTGGTTTTTGGTGCTCGGCTTTAATGTGCTGACATGAATCACAACATGCAATGAATGAGGCTATATCCCTTTTCATACCGTGCCACCAAAAAATTTCCTGAATGTCCTTGTACATTTTAGTTCCTCCTGGGTGGATTGAATATGGAGCGGTGTGGGCTTCAGCTAAAATTTGTTGTTTGAGGTCCTCTATATTTGGTACGCATAGCCTGTTTCCGTACCGTAATATTCCTTTGTCGTCTATGACAAATTCTGAGGCCTTGACCATATTCACTTTTCTTTTTATGCCTTCAATACTAGGGTGTCCGTGTTGAGCTTCTTTAATCTGTTCCATCAAGATGGGTTGAATTTCCAAATTTGCCACAGTGCCTTCTGTGACTAAAACCATGTTGAGTTTTTGCAAATTCCTGCTGAAATTCAGGTCTCAAATTTTGTATTCTGCCGTTGCTTGAGCTTGGGTTCCTACTGAGAGTATCTGCCACGACATTTGCCTTGCCTGGATGGTAGTGAATACCAACATCATAATCCTTCACTAATTCCAACCAGCGTCGTTGCCGTAAGTTGAGTTCCGGCTGTGTGAAAATATATTTGAGACTTTTATGGTCCGTATATATTTCACAACGATTTCCAAGCAGAAAATGTCGCCACTCCTTGAGTGCGTGTATCACTGCTGCCAATTCCAAGTCATGGGTAGGATAATTTTCTTCATGTCGTCGGAGTTGTCTTGAAGCATAAGAGACCACTTTACCTTCTTGCATTAGTACACATCCAAGACCTTTCCTGGACGCGTCGCAATATACTTCAAAATTTTTGTGTATGTCTGGTATGACCAATACTGGTGCTGTTGTTAATCTCTTCTTCAACTCTTGAAAACTTTTCTCGCAGGCATCAGTCCACTCAAATCTCTTATCCTTCTTGAGTAGTTGTGTCATAGGTTTTGCTATGGTGGAAAATCCCTCAATAAATCTTATATAATATCCAGCCATTCCCAGAAAGCTTCGTATATCAGTTACGTTGGCTGGTTGTTTCCACTCAAGTACAGCCTTGACTTTTTCTGGGTCCACGGCAACACCTTCTTGGGTTAGTACGTGGCCTAGAAAACCAACTTGTTTTAACCAAAATTCACATTTGCTGAATTTGGCGTACAATTGATGTTTCCTTAATTCTCCCAGTACAATTCTGAGATGTTCAGCATGTTCTTCTGGTGTCTTGGAATATACCAAAATATCATCAATGAACACCACAACAAATTTGTCCATATATTTCATAAACACCTTATTCATAAGATGCACAAAATATGCAGGGGCATTTGTCAGTCCGAACGGCATTACTGTAAATTCATATAAACCGTATCGGGAAGTGAATGCTGTCTTAGGAATATCTTCTGTCCGTATCTTTAATTGATGATATCCTGACCTCAAATCAATTTTTTGAGAAAACCTTGGCTTGTGCGAGCTGGTCAAATAAATCATTTATTCGTGGCATCGAATATTTGTTCTTGATGGTGACCAGGTTCAGCGCTCGATAGTCCACACATAATCTCAAAGTTCCATCTCTTTTCTTGGAAAATAATACTGGTGAACCCATATTGATAATATGATTCATCATTTCTTGATGCTGCTGCTGGCTTTGCTCATAAAGACGGCAGACTTGAGAAAATGTTGCTTCACTGTCTTGTTGACTTGACTGTCCCTATGTGAAATTGTGGCCTGTCTGGGTACCATAATTTTCTTCTGGCGGACTTGGCATAGAACGAGTCCAGGGACGAGGCATTTTCCACTCTGGGGGTATAATTTTGCAGAACGCAAGAGAAAACAAATCTGAGAGGCAAAATAAATAAACTTTGCAAAGGCAGAATTTTCAAATACTCCAAGATTTTTCAAGAAAATATTTGATTGCGCACGGAGAAGGACCGCTTAGCACATATCTTACAAGCAAGCATAATTATACAATACATCACTCAGGATGCGCGTACACACTCCTGACATGTTATTTAGGCTATTGCACTTCTCCGAAGTCCTACATGATGCGCATACAGACTACTTCTCACCAAGCCTATATACATATAAACATATCATACAAGCTGCTACATCACATCACCGCTCGGCGCACTCAGTCGGAGATAGTAAAAACTTCCCTCGGCATGCCAAGTGAAAGTCCCAGAGGTGCTGGGGACTCAACCTCCTCCTCAAGAAGAGGCTCTAAGCGCGGAGTTCTGGGCTGCGGAGCTAGTGTGGGTGTGGCAGGTGGTGCAGCGCTAACTGGAGTAGGAGCTATGACTCGGTCAAACTCCTCAGTAGTAGGCAGACGGCGTGCGGTGGCTAAGATGGCAGGTGTATAATGCTAAAATAACCTTATTACGCTAATAACCGATTAGCGATCGCACCTAGTGGCTTCCTACAGTCAGCCTGGCTCTGATACCAAGGTTGTCAGGGCCGGTTTTCCAATAAAACATTTATTGAAAAATCGCCCCTTCAGTCAGACCAGTACAGAAAATCCTTCTTACTGGTAGACAAATCCTTGATACATAAATCCAGTAGTACTTAATGTTATACAGGGTTGAGCTGAGGCTGCTCAACAATTTATTACAAGCTCGCCAATATTACACATAAAGGCGGATATGTCACAATGGATGTGGTGGCATAACTACTGACTCGTAAAATAAAAAGAGTGGTGGGTATGTCACAGTGGAGTGGATGACATAACTCTAATATCTTACAGCTCATCAAGCGACGAGGTGAGGCTCGATGATTAATTTGGGTAGCGGAAGCGTATATAATACAAGTGGCAACTCCAGGATCGCAAGAGACTGACTAGGACTCCTCTAGGCGTCGAACTCGCTACCGTACTCTTCATCCATAAGATCGCCTTCGTCAACATCTGGCCAAAACAATAGCCAGGGACAAGCCAGTGAGTACTTTGAATGTACTCGCAAACCAGTTTGGACATAAGATATAACAAATGCAAACATGATGCACATGAGCAGATTAGCAATACACACAAAGCCAGTTAAGTTGCACAGCAAGAAAACGAAAGGAAGTCGGGCGGTAGTCCTCCCGAAATCCCCGTAAAAATAGAAGAAGACCGATCGGGTGTCTGAAGCGACGCCTCGAAAGGTAAGAAAAGAAAAGACATGCCTCAGTCGGGCGTCAGAGCGACACCACATAAAGGGCTTATATGTCAAATTTTAAAATGACAGGAATGCCACAGTCGGACGTCTGAGCGACATCACATAAAGGGCTTATATCAAAAGTAAATGACAAGCATGCCACAGTCGGACGTCTGAGCGACATCACATAAAGGGCTTATATCAAAAGTAAATGACAAGCATGCCACAGTCGGACGTTTGAGCGACATAACAGAAAGGGCTTATATCAAAAGTAAATGACAAGCATGCCACAGTCAGACGTCTGAGCGACATCATAGAAAGGGCTTATATAAAAAGTAAATGACAAGCATGCCACAGTCGGACGTCTGAGCGACATCACATAAAGGGCTTATATCAAAAGTAAATGACAAGCATGCCACAGTTGGACGTCTGAGCGACATCACATAAAGGGCTTATATCAAAAGTAAATGACAAGCATGCCACAATCGGACGTCTGAGCGACATCACATAAAGGGCTTATATCAGTAACATTCAAAATACGAGCAATCCAGGAGGTAACACCATCCCAAGGAATACCCGGCATATCACAATAATAAACAGGTTAGTCCATCCACGGGAATAACATTCAGCCAAACTTACTTCTGTTGTTTAACATATTAGTTCTCCAGAGACTGACACTGAGACCGACACTTGACCTGTCAACCAACGTCCTTGACCGTGGACATGGCTACTCGAATAGTTTTGACTCTGCAGAGGTTGTACTCTTTACCCACAGCCGACGGATTTCAGTAGTCACAAAGGACTAGTTCCGTCTACGGTATTTTAGAAGAAACACATCTGACCAGTACACACCCGTTTTACATCCCGATGCCAGGAATCACCCTAGGCAACGTTCAAGAAAAACTTTAAGACGGGGAGGCCACTACCTCGAATAGCATGGGATCAAATTTATATCGCGCGCTCTAAGGGGTGTCCCCCTCTCGGTCCAACCGGAAACACCCATGCCCCCTGACCGGATGACTGGCTTTAATCCAGAGCCCTGGTACCTTCATCACGGCCCCTCTGTTTGGTGTGTACCTGGAAAGAGGTTTGCAACTTACTAAACCGTATTCTTTGCAGAAAACATGTGGCAGCACGAAAAGAAGGTGAACGGGGACAAGACTCGATCTATGTCAACACTGGAGTTTAAACAGTTTTCTTTGTTAATACCGGCATGCTCCAACAATACCGGCGTACGACCTATCATGCCACAACATGACTAGGTTGTCTCATATCTCATCAAGTTTTGTGGCTCACTTGCAACCCATCATGTATGAAATGTAACATTCTTCAAATGCTTACATAAACATGTCGTGCAAAACATCATGCAAGCAAACATGAAAAACACTCGTCTTATCGAAGGATCAAACATGCTTGCCTGGTTCCGAGTAGTCGGAGTCTAACTCGGCGAAGTTGACGGTACCGTCTCCTTCTTCGGTATCTACGATATGCACATATACGAATACTAACGTAAATACCGTGCGCGTATAAAAGTTGTTCCAAATATTTTTCAAATAAATACTACAAAAAACTAGACAGAAAAATAAAGATGACAGAAAAAGAATCAACTCAAAATCATCTTTAGTTTAAAAGTTATAAGGAAAACAAATCCAGGGACTAATCTGTTAGAAATAGAAAGTTTTTCCAGGGGCTAGACTGAATAAAACAGAAAACGATTCGGCAGGAATACGCCAGCTCAAAAGAGAAAACACACTTTGCCAGAAGGCGCCAACAGAAAACGGTTCGAAAAAGAAGAAGAGAGGCTGACGAGGGGATCCCACCCGTCAGGTTCATAAATGAAATCGCCGGCGCCAGAAGCTTGCGGCGATCGCCGGCGACAAACGACAGCGAGACAGAGAGGGAGAGGAGTACCGGCGTGCTCAGGGAGGTGGCCTGCGTCGGTGAGAGGTGGAAGGGGTCAATGGGAGGCACCACAGCGACGGCCTCTTCCTCTCCGGCGGACGGCGGCGTCGGGCGGTGATGGATTTCACCGGAGAGAGCTTCTGACCACGAATTGATGCATGGGTTAGAACGGGCAGTGGAAAAGAAGGCTACTGGCATGGCTTGGGCGGCGGGGATGCACTAACCAGAGGGAATCGAGTCGGAGCCCGAAGCGGATCGGGGCGGCCGGAGTCGGGGAAGAAGGCTCTCCCGAGGCCCTCTGGTGGGTGGGGCGAAGCTCTGAGGAGTGGAGGAGAGGTGCTGGAGTGGTTGGAGAGCTCGGGCCTCTATTTATAACCAGATCGAGGAGGGTGCCCGAGAACGGGATAACGACGGCGAGAAATTACGGCGAGGCAGGGGATGGACAGAGGGATTAGGCGACTGGGCATCATCGGATTGGTCCACTGGCTCCATTCAACGGATTTGCTCGGTCCAATTTGGCCTATACCCGAGACCTCGACGGGACGGAGCTCACGGCTCATCGGCGGCAGAGAGCGCGCTCTGCGCCTCTCAGGGCACGACGACTGTCCTGCAGAGTGCTCTGGCGAGGAGATGCACACGCGTAGGCCGCTGGTGGTTCGGGCGGTGCGGAGCACGGCGTTCTGCGACGCGGGCTTCTGCCAGCCGCCACGGGCGGTTCTGCCGCCACGGATGCTGCTGGAGTTGACGCGACGGGATGCCACCGACGCCCGCAACCAGCCAAGCAAGCGTGCGGCGCACTGGATAAGAAGGAGCAACAGGGAGGAAGGCGCCAAGGCGGCTACTGGCGAGATCGACGATGAGCTCTGACGAAGAAACGACACTGCACTCTGGAACTCTGAACTTCGACAGTGCAGTGCATTTCACCTGCTCGACGAAATGATTTAGGCACGTGAATTTTTTTTTGGAGCTGAAACTTGGTGAGGACGTCTCATGATGCATCCAGAGGTTTCTTGATTTTTTTTCAGAATTTTTGGAAGAAGAAAATGATGAATTCCATCCAAATTTGCAAATCTGGTCCAAACTTGCAGTGAACAAAATTTGAAATTTTTGAACTATGGACCAGGAGATATTTGGTGTTCTTGGTAGAGGTACTAAAGAGAAGCTAGAGTAATTTTCTTGGGGTCAAAGCTCAAAGTAATCTGGTACTTCCTTTGTAAATCAAAAGAGTCCAGAAAAATGACAGAAATTGTTTTGAGGAAGAAATAAATAGAATAAAAATCTAAAAGAGGTAGAAACCTACTGGAATTGGATGCTTGACTTGATCCAAAGTAGATAGGATAGTTTTTGGAAGAAGATCTTAATAAAGATTATGGTAAAGGAATGGAATAGGAATCCTTTTTAAATAGAAAAGAGTAAATCCAAAAATAAAGAAATTCTTTTTAATAAAAGAAAAGGCAGAAAAATCCCAAGAGTATTTGTGTTGAACTAACACAAGATGAAAAACCCTCAAGACCAGAACTAAAGTTGAGAAAAGTCTCAAAAAGAATTGTCATCCAAGTTTTTAGAAGAAGATTCTTTTGGAAAAAGAAAAATTCAATAACCTCCTCCAAAACCAAATAAAGAATTTTGGCAAAAACCCAATTAAATTTTTTGGGGTGTTACAGAGAGAGAGAGAGATTGAACACATAGCTACTGGTACATACCCTCAGCCCCGAGGGTGGACTACTCCCTCCTCGTCATGGCCTCCGCTGAGATGATGAAGATGGCCACTGGTGATGGTTTCCCCTCTCCGGCAGGGTACTGGAAACGCTCCAGATGGGTTTTTCATCAATATAAAGAGTTGCAGCGGCGGAGCGGAGAGTCTCTCTTTCTTTCTGGGATTTATAGGTTTTTTCATCGTTGGAATCATGCGCAATGGAGCCACGTGGGCCCCACAAGCCATCAGGGCGCGGCCTGGGGGCACCTTGTTGGCTTGTGGCTCATAGGTGGCTCCCCTCCGGTAGTTCTTCACTCCAATATTGCTTATTTCCTCCAAAAAAATCATCAAAAAGTTTCGGGCGATTCCGAGAACTTTCATTTTGTGCACAAAAACAACACCACGGTAATTCTGCTGAAAACAGCGTCAGTCCGGATTAGTTCTAAATAAATCATATAAAGTGCATCAAAACCATATAAAAGTATTGTAAACATAGGCAAATATGGCATGAATACTTCATAAATTATCGATACGTTGGAGACGTATCAATCACCACCAATAGACCGCGTGGATTTGTCATCATCCATGCGATCTGAATCATCATCGCCAGCTTCAGTAGCTGGTGGTGGGCTGCTGTATACAGGATCCTCCTCCTCCTACTCATCGTCTTCTTCATCAACGTCATCGTTGTTGCCTTCCACCTCCCCGTCCGAAGTCTCCTCTTCAGATCTATCCTCCTCTTTCCTTTCCTCCTCCTCTTCTTCTTCTTCTGTAGATTCAAATTCTTCGTCATCCATTTCCTCCTCCTTGTCATCGGACAACAAAAGTCTCTCCTCATAACTGGTGGTGTTGTCCCTTCCTTTCTTCTGCCTTGTAACCTTCTGCTGTTTGGCACTTGCCGCTGCTCTTTTATGCCTTTCCTTCATCACTGATTGGGGTGTGTCTGCAACCCTTGAAGCACTTGTCATTGCCACTTCAACCTCCTCCTCATCCAGCTTGCCCACACCTTCAACGAACGTCCCCATTTGGTTTGATATTCCAGAGCACATATCGTGCACCAGCAATGCCAGCTTTGTTTTTTTCTGTGAAAAGGAATCAAAAAAATGAATGATGAAACTATATAACACAAGGATGAAAATAAACAAGAGGAAGCTGTTGTAGTTTTGAGGGACCCTCGCGGCAATGAACTTCTCGATGTGATCCATGCTCCCAAAAAGACTATCTTCTGCGCACCTCAAGAACTCATCTTTTAGCTGTTTTTTTGTTTTAAAAAAATGCACATGAAAACAGTCAGCAAAAATGATACTAAAATTAGCGGTTGAGCAACTGGCTCCCTAACTTAGGGCAACATAAGCCCTATTGATGGGCAACTGCAGTTATGATCATCAACAAAAACATGCTGCATTTTTCATGCGTAAGTGCTGATAAAAAAAGCTCTTTCAACTGAAGAACATGCAAACTACAAAACAAACAATGCTGGTCAAATTACAACAACTATAACCCCCGATGATCGGCAACGCCAAATCATGATCATTGGCATGTGTAAGCTTGAAAAAAAGAAAAAATGTTGGTAAAATGAGCATGATTACCATGCTGTTTTTCACTAAAACTCTCATTTAGTAGTTAAAGCAACTGGCTCCCTAACTTAGGGCAACAGCAGCCCTATAGATGGGCAACTACAATTTTAATCATGCAAAAAAAAATCCTACTGGTCAAATTAGGGCAACTACAAAACCTGATAATGGGCAACTACAACTCTAATTATGAGCAACTGTATGCTTCAGAAACAAAAAAATGTGCAATAAAAAGAAAGAAAAACTTACTTGCAACTTTCCATATACCCCCCTTCCTAATCTTGTCCTTCTTAATGACTGCCTTGATGATACCCTCGTTCCACGCTTTAACCCTCGAAAGAACATTTGGTGTGCTCGCATCCACAAATTTCTAGTTGATTGACCTATAGTCCACATCGAGCGAGTCGAGGTAAAGGAGCTGTTTCAGACACCAAAAAAAACACAGACAAAAAAGGAGATAGGAACACATGTCAGTTCGCAACAACTATGGAAAGAAATGATGGAATAAAAAAGCAATGAACCGGAAAAAGGGGGTCAGGATCATTTTTACCACTAGGTGGAATAAGCAACAACATATGGTATTCTTCTTGTCTCCCAACCCCATGAAAGCAATCCTAAGTTGGTCGACTACGAACTGGCAAACATCTGAATTCACGATGTCGCGTGGATTCAACGCAACCGAGTAGGCACGCGGGGACACCTTCAAGCTGGTTGTTGGCGCATGGAAACAACTGAAAACAACGACAAGCCATGCGCTCAAAAACATCTCATCAGCAATAACTCCCATATCCTTTATCATCTGACACCATTTGGTCACTGTTAGCGCAGGCCCTGAGGGGATGTTGTACATCTCGTTGAACAACCTAACTATGTCTGGCTCCATTTTGTACACAACCTTCTTCCGCCCCCTTGGCAATCCTCATATCCTTTCGACGCTGGCTGCATCGACTGCGATCTTCCTCCTCTCAAGGATAACAAGCTGCGACAACTCTGGGTCATAACACTTCATGACAAACTTGACGAGATCTCCTTTCATTTGTTCTTGTTCCAATCTCAAGCACTCCGCCAAAACTTATCTCACCAATGGCATCATTTTGTATCGTCTCAAGAGAACTGTTTAGATTGAATTGTCTTGAAGGTGACACCCTGTTCCTTGGTCGAGGCACACTGCTACCAACCTGCAAAAAATACAGAAGAATTCAAACTGAAAGTAAGGACGGGCTACTATGTTTGATAAACTGAGAAACTACAACTACATTACAAGCAACTGCTACTGCTGTGTTAGGCAACTTCTACTACTGTTCTAGGCAAGTACTCCGCTTCTTGTCCCAAATAAGGCAAAGACAAAAAAACAAAATTAACATGATGATTTTTCAACCTACGATCATATTCTCATACCCCACACATGTGATGCTTGTCCCACCTACCGATTTCAAGTTTTTTTAAAAAATACCTCGTGTCCACCTTTCTTCGCACGTTTCAGATGCCCCCCTTCTTCATCACGAGGGGCAGAATCGGTGCCCCGTTTCCTCGCCCGTCCACCCCGGACAGGATTCTGATTTGCCCGCCCACGCTTGCGTCCAACAATGCTTGTCGTTTGAGCCTCCTCCTCTTGTCCATCAGTTCTTTCCGCAATCCTTTTGCTCTTTCTTGTCATTCTGTAAAAAAAATACACAAGGCAGAAGAAAATGTCATGTTAGTGGAAAAATACAAGACATAAAAGCAGAAATCTGCTTCCTAGATAAAAAAATGCGTGACTTCACTATCATTACTGGGTAAAAATTGTGTCCCTATTTAACATCTCCTAACTTCATCGCCACATCTACTAAAAAGTTGCCTGTTATTCCTGATGACATATCATCTCCTATTTGCTATTACTAGAAAAGCAACTTGGTGCTGAATCTGGGAAACAATAGTGTGTTTTGTAGGCAATTGTAGTCACCTTGTAAGAACAAAATAATAACCACCTTCACTAGTACATGGTGGCACCGGCACACAAAAAACAACCAACAGCACAGATTTCTCTTCATCACAAAACCAACGACATATTCATCTTCATGGCATAGCTTGCCATCAACAAAAAGGAAATGGACAGTAAATGTGAAATGCACTGACGAAAATCGACCAACCACTAAACCATCTTCCGAAAATACAGTCATATTTCTATACAATTGCCTATGGAGATTGAAGCAACTCCACGTTGTAACTGCCGGCACGAAGAACTACAATTACCCCCCTCCCATCTGCAACAGATTGAAAAAAATGAGCAACTGCAGTCATATTTCTATGCAACTACATGTGTAGATTCAAGCAACTCAGCGAAAACAAAAACTGACACCCCCGTCGCTAGGAACCTCCTTCGTGCAGATGGCATATGCACCAGAACCTTGCCCCTGTACTCTCCCCCTCCACACCTTCAATTCAACTCGCCCCCGTACCCCCCGCCATGGTAACGCGGTGGACAACCTCCATGCTCCATACCCCCCTCCATGGCCACAAGTGCCCGTGGACGCCATGGACAGCCTCCGTGCTCCATACCCCCTCCCCGCCCTTGGCCCTCTCCCTCAACGGTCTTGGGAGCATGCGGTGCCAGCGGACGCCATGGACAACCACCCTTGCTCGCCCACCTTGCGCGCGGACGCCATGGCCCATCACACCGCCGAAACCCTAACTCGCTGTGCCAATCGAAAATCTGGAGCGGATCCGCGCGAGGAGTGCCAGAATTTATGTCTGCGTGTAGGCGAGGATGCGCCGCGCCCGCGGACGGCTTCCACCACCGGCGAATCTCCGGCGAACCCACCACCGCAGCCCGACGGAGGTCGTCATCTTCGGAGATGGGGAGGGAGGGGCAGAGAGCAGTTCGTAATGGGGGGAGGGAGGGCGATGCGGTGGACGGTTCGAACCAGGCGAGCGACGAAGCGGGGAGCAGTTTCGCCTGATCGGGTCCACCACTACACCGCGTGCCCGACCTCCTTTTGTCCCCACCTGTGTCGGGACGCCGCGCTGTCTCCGTCGCGATCGGACGACCGCGTCGCGTGCGCTCGTAACAACGAAATCGTGCAGCTGCGTTTATCAGCATTTGGGATCTAACTATGGGATGACACGAGAAATCACTTTGGTAGTAGATCCTTCAATGGTATGCCATATACTACCGGCCTGACCTACTCTCCGTCGCTGACAACCGGACCCACGCTAGTGGCATTCAGGCTACCAAAGTCGCGGCATCTCTCCCGGTCCCTCCTATCTCCTTCCATTTCCCCATCTCCGCATCCTCCTCGCCTCCGTCTCCCGATGGCTCGCCTGCTCGCGCAAAGCCTAGCCCGCCCCTCTCCGGCCACCGCCACCTCCCTCCTGCCGCTCCGCGGGCTCTCCACCAAGGTTGAGCTCATCGAGATCGACCTCGCCGAGGAAGACCCGTCGTCGGTGGAGGTCGTGGGGATCCGGCGCATGGAGGAGGCCATCCACGGTGTGATGGTGCGGCGGGCCACGCCCGAGTGGCTCCCTTTCGTGCCGGGTGGGTCGTTCTGGGTTCCCCCCGTGCGGCGCCCCCGCGGGGTCGCCGAGCTCGTCGGCCGGATCGCGGCGTCCGGTGTCGGCGAGGTGGCGTACGAGGCGGAGCCCTACGTCCCCATGACGGAGGAGGAGGTGCTCTCGCTTTCCACGGCCCGCGGGTGGCCGTCGGCGGCCTACTTCGTCGAAGGTAAGCGGGACGAGTGACCCAGATCGGATCTCGTGGTTGCGTGGATCAGTCGATCGAACGCAACAAAACATACTCCATCCGTTTCCAGATTTCCCTGTGGAGGTAGGATTGGCTGTCAGATTTATCATGTATCTGCCCAACTTGGTAATCACATTCAGGCTAACAGCGTCGGTGAAGCGCACCGGAATGCGGTTGAGCCATTGCGCATCCCATGGTGTTGTTGTGGTTGAATGTGTTTAGTTGATTGTCTATATGTTGTGAGATGATTATTCACCTTCGAGCCGTCTTTGGTTGTTGCTCTCCACCAAATATAGAACAATACTATTGATGATGATAACTGTGTAATGAAACATGGTTGTTGACGGTTGTTATCTGGATGATATTCTGAATTTGTAGAGCAGATAAGGGATATGGCACTCAATACTTGCTTTATGCCTTTGAAAGAGGAGACGAAGCCAGGGAGGTCGTTTGCCGCTGGAGGAAACCCATGTGTAATCAAAATCCCCCAGACAACACCATTAGTCTCCGCCGCCAAAGAAGGCATCACCTGCCCTCTGCCCCTGGTTCGTAGGGCGCCGCACCGTCGGCATGGGGGAGTTGCTCCCCCTGAGCTTGCATGGATATTGAACAACCAGCTCCTCACCTCGTGAAACACCTCATCCATTGTGACACTCGCCTTTGAAACCTACCACGACGGACGACCCAGCTGCCGGACAAAAGCACCAACGAAGACGCGATGAGAAGAAAATGCACAACGCCACGGGCACAACCGGAGCTCCAACAAGGACCCGATTTGTCACTGAGCACCACACCAATGAAGAACACACCGACCGCAAACAACGGCCGACCACCTGTGCGTGAGCATTGCCCGCACTGCCATTGTCCAAATGCGGCGCCTTCAAGAAGGTGAACGACGCCGGAGCGCCACCGCCGCCCAAATCCAAAGGATTTTGATTTTCACCAGGGACACACATGGGAGGGAAAGGGAGGGGACCAGACCTCGATGACGCCTACAGGTAGAAGGAAGGAGACCAGAGCACCATCGACATGGTGGCTGTCACCACCGGCCAAAGATTTCCTCCGGTCCATGTCCCCACCCCAAGCCCGCCGCCAAACCACCAGATCCGGTGAACCAGAGGCCGCCGGGATCCCGAGATGGCAAGGTTGGCCAAGCTACACGCCAAGAGACCACCATCTTGATATCTTTTGCCAAGAGCCTACGGAGATGACCCCCACGCTGTCATTCACGTCCACCGCCGCCTTGCCGCTCGCGCAGCCAAGGGGACGACCCATAGCCTCGGCTCCCTCCACCTTCTGCAAGGAAGCGATGCCCCTGTTGTAGACGTCGCTGCCTCAAATCCGGAAGCGCCGCGGGCGGCCCGGTGACCCCCTCAAGCAGCGGTGAGAGGGAAGAATGGGGGATATGGGGTGGCGGTGCTAGGGTTTTGCCCCTCGAGTCGCCACGGAGGGGTGACACGAGGGGGAGGGGGAGGGGGAGGGGTGAGTTGTTATACCTCAAAGTCTTATTTCTGTCCTAAGAAGAACATGCGGTCAATGCCTTCCAAGTTGCATGCATGATTGACTTGTATGCACACGCCATGACAACTTTCATAAAAAAGAACCTTTTGACTTTTAGCATGTTATTGATGTATTCTTCTTACAACGAATAGGTGTGTTGCGATATAGCGCTTGTAGCGGGTACTAAGGGTGCACCTTTATTTAAAATAATAATTTGTTGATTTTTTTGAAATTTGATTACTTCTTAAAATCTACGAGATTTTTATTGTAATAGTACATTTTGTTAATCCTATAAAATTGGCTTTGTGTGGGTGGTATGCACTCTGAGCTAATTGGCTTTGTGTGGACGAAAGCACCAACGAAGACGCGGTGAGAAGAAAATGCACAATGCGATGATGGATTGATGGGTGGTTTGCGATGATGGACTGATGGGTGGTGGCAACACATGGCGACTTTGGTTAGCTGGTGCACTGTGAGTGCCGAGTCTTGAGTTTTTGGGATCAAAACTCTAGATCCAGCGTTGAACCTATAATGATGGCATTCTCTTGTTAATGGCATTGCCTTGAGTTAGCTTAAACTTCCCTTCTAGGTGAAAACTCATGATCTAGCATGACTGGTTTGTATCCACAAATTACATTTTCCCTTTTATTAAGGTACGAAGGCTTCTTGTTTCACAATAACGAAATCACAGTTTCATTATTTCATATACTAGTTTTTTTTTACTTTGTAACAATGATGATGCTGGTGTGTCGTTCCATTCTTCGAGGCACCTTTGTGGGAGCCCCTCTCCTATTAGCCTAGGGTTGCCATCATTGCCCGTTGATGATTATGCTTGCTGAAATTGTTCAACCGAACACATTTTTTTACATTTTCCTAATAATATGGCTTTGTGTATCCTCTTTGTCTTGGGTAGATCTTAATATAGTAGTCTTGATGTAACCGGTATCTTCTTGATATTATGTGAATTCACATCCATTGCAATAGTTTCACAAAGAATTGAAATAAAAGTACATTCTTTTGTTGACTTACACACATGTTTGCATGTTGCATCAATTTTATTTTCCACCCTGAGTGTGAAGTCAATTAACACCAAGAGTTTTTGTTTTATTTACATATGTTTAACTTCTAATATATAGAATAGGATATTCTCCTACTATGTGTTTTGAAAAATACCAAGAAGTTTTTTGTTGTTGCTCTAGTTAGCATTGGCTGTTTTTTCCTGATTTGATAGCAATATTTGGTGTTTGGTTATTCCTATGAAAGATAAGTAATTCACACTAAGATTGTCAACATTTATAGAAAAACTAAATCACTCATAGTTCAAATAAATGGCAGCCGCAGTAGAAATAAATGGCCACAACAATTGGCATGTGAAGTTTGGTGAAGTAACAACGTCGAGGCCACACACTATGTTCATTCACTGACCTTATATAAATGACTAGTTTGGCGTGCAACACAATCATGTTTGCTAGAAGAACAATGACCAAGTGAAGGTGGAGAGCAAAATTGACAATGAAGATTAGTGTCAGCGGCGGTCAGATGGTGAAATCCCTTTGGAGTGAGATGCATCAGGAATCTGGTCAACAAATGAACCCACATGGGTGGTCTAGAGTTGTGTGTTGAGGACTAGGCTATAGCCTAGTGGCAAGGGTGGATAGTGGCTCACCCTGCAACCAGGGCTTCTTCCACAAAACTATGTCCTGGGTGCTAGTGCCCATGGGTCTCATTTTGGTCTAGAGTTGTGTTGTACATCCGGAAGCAGATTTGTAGCAAACACCGGCGGCGGCATGCAGATTGTTAGTCGCCGATCTACATCATGATTCACAAACTCGTTTGTGTATATCTCATGTTTAATATTGTATAACGCTCCATATATGTGTGTAATGCATTTGCAAATCTTAAGCGATATACATGTTCATGTGGGGTCACGTAATAGTGGATGGAGTAACTAAGGGCCTGTTCGAAAACTGCCCAGCGTCAAGAAATCCTCAAATCTAGTTCCATGATCTAGCTTCCAGCTTCACGACGAAAATCATGGATTAGGAAAACTGTTCGGCAGCAGAACTCCGAGATCCCCAATAGCTAGTCTTGGGTTGCTAGCGGGCTAGCCCATTTAGCACGTTTCTGGCTTGGTAAAGAGGCTCCTTTCTTTCATACGAAACGTTTTCTTTCACTTGATGGCAACTCTCCATAAATAACCCGAACTCCCCTTTTTGTGATTCATGAGATCTCCAAGACACTAGCTCTGCATTTTTACACTACGATGCGCATGAGATCCAGGAAGCTAACTTCGATGAGCCGGATCGTTCGGCTCAACTTCACACGTGCAGACCCCCCTTCCCCTCCCTCGTCCCCCCCCCCCCCCCCCCCCCCGTGCGACGGGGAGGGCGCCCCCAACCGCCACCGCCGCCAAAAGCTCCCTCCACCCCATGCCTCCTTCCTCGCCGCCGTCACAATTCACGGCCAGGCACAGCCTGGCCGGCGCCGGCGCCGGCGGGGCTTCCTCAGCTTCTCGCGCGCTGGTCCTGGGGCGGGATGGGGCACGCGCTACGGGATGCGGTGATACGTCTCCAACGTATCTATAATTTTTGCTTGTTCCATGCTGTTATATTATCATTCTTGGATGCTTTACAATCATTTTATAGCAACTTTATATCATTTTTTTGGACTAACCTATTGACATAGTGCCAAAGTGCCAGTTGCTGTTTTTGCTTGTTTTTTACTTCGCAGAATATTAGTACCAAACGGAGTCCAATCGCGACGAAACTTTTTGGAGTTTTTTTTGGACCAGAAGACACCCAGTGGGCCAAAGAAGAGCCAGACAGGTGGGCTGTGGAGAGCACAACCCACCAGGGCGCGCCAGGGGGCTCGCGGCGCGCCCTGATGGGTTGTGCCCTCCACAGGGCCCCTCTTCACCGCCGGTGATGCCTATAAATTCCCAAATATTTCAGAACCCCTAGAGGAGTCGACGAAAAACACATCCAGCCGCCGCAAGTTCCAGAACCTCGAGATCCAATCTAACACCATCACAGAGGGGTTCATCATCCTCATTGGTGTCTCTCCGATGATGCGTGAGTAGTCCACCATAGACATACGGGTTCGTAGGCAGTAGCTAGATGGCTTCCTCTCTCTCTCTCTTTTGATTCTCAATACAATGGTCTCTTGGAGATCTATTTGATGTAAACTTTTGCGGTGTGTTTGTTGGGATCCGATGAATTTTGAGTTCATGATCAATTTCTATTCATGAATATTATTTGAGTCTTCTTTGATCTCTTATATGCATGATTACTTATAGCCTCGTATTTCTTCTTCGAATCTTTGGTTTAGTTAGGCCAACTAGATCGATTTTTCTTGCCATGGGAAGAGGTGCTTTGTGATGGGTTCGATCTTGCGGTGTCCTCTTCCAGTGACAGAAGGGGCCGCGAGGCACGCATGTATCGTTGCTATTAAGAATAACAAGATGGGATCTGTTCGTACATGAATAGATCTTGTCTACATCATGTCACCGTTCTTATTGCATTACTCCGTTTTCCCATGAACTTAATACACTAGATGCATGCTGGATAGCGGTCGATGTGTGGAGTAATAGTGGTAGATGCAGGCAGGAGTCGGTCTACTTATCTTGGACATGATGCCTATATAATGATCATCGCCTTGGATATCGTCATGATTATTTGATCTTCTATCAATTGCCCAACAGTAATTTGTTCACCCACCGTGTGCTATACTCATGAGAGAAGCCACTAGTGAAACCTACGACCCCCGGGTCTACTTTTCCAACATATTGCTTTCCGATCTATCTTTTTGCCTCTTTTGTTTTCAGATCTATTATTCCAAAAACCCAAAATACCTTGCTGCACTTTTTATTTGCTCTTTTTATTTTTGTGTTCTTGAGAGATCTATCTCTCCAATCTATCATTACCTAATCTATCTTTTTACCGTAGAGAGATTGACAACCTCTCTTTCGCGTCGGGTTGCAAGTAATTGTTCTTTGTGTGCAGGTACTGCTTATTAGGTGGTGGTGATCCTCCTACTGGTTCGATACCTTGGTTTCATAACTGAGGGAAATACTTACCGTCGCTGTGCTGCATCATCCCTTCCTCTTTGGGGAAATACCGACGCATTCTCAAGCCACGTCAAAGGAATTTTTGGCGCCGTTGCCGGGGAGGAAGCGGTCTCTTCTACGTGTCAATCTCTGACGCCGAGGAGACACCATCATCATCTACCAGGTTCCTAATCACAAATCTCATCTCCTTGCAATTACATTATTTGCCCTTTGCCTCTCGTTTTCCTCTCCCCCACTTCACCAAATTTGTCGTTTTATTCGCCTTTTTTCTCGTCGGATCTCTTTTTGTTTGCTTGTTTGCTATCTTTGCTTGTGTCGCCATGTGTCTTCTATTTGCTTGCATCTTTGCTTGCTAAAAATTTATTGATATGGATCCTCATCCACTTGGTAATCTTTTCAAAAGACCAAAATATGATGAACCAATTGCTAGTGAGTTGAGTGCACTTGATTATCTCTATGAAGTTTTGCTTGAAAATCATGAATCTGAAAATTTTGATGAAGTGTTGAAAGAAGAAATTTATAAGGTGATTCATGATAGCTCCTTGATTGAAAAACATGATTGCAATGATGTTACTATAAATTCTATTAATGTCAATTATGCTAATGATATGCAAAGCCACAAGCTTGGGGATGCTATGTTTGATGAAGATGATATTTTTAGTCCCCCAAGTTTTGATGAGCAAATTTATTATGATGATTGCATGCCTCCTATTCATGATGATGGTGATGACACGTATGCTATAATGAGTAATGTTAACCATGAAACTTATCATCATGGTTTTAATTTGCAATGTGGTTATGTCAATCAAGTGTCGCATGATAGTTATTTTGTTGAGTTTGCTCCCACTACCATGGATGAAAAGGAATTTGCTTATGTGGAGAGTAATGAAAATTCTATGCTTGTGCATCATGAAAAGAATGATTTATATGATAGTTATATTGTTGAATTCCTTCATGATGCTACTGAAATTTATTATGAGGGAGGAACATATGCTTGTAGAAATTGCAATAATATCAAGTTTCCTCTCTATGTGTTCAAAGTTTTGAAGTTATGCTTGTTTTTGCCTTCCTATGCTAGTTGATTCTTGTTCCCATAAATTGTTTGCTCACAAAATCCCTATGCATAGGAAGTGGGTTAGACTTAAATGTGCTTGCATGAGATTCATGATGCTCTCTTGCATATTTCAATTACTACTTTTTATGTGAGCATCATTGAAATCATCATGCCTAGCTAGGGGCGTAAAACGATAGCGCTTGTTGGGAGCCAACCCAATGAATAAATTTATTGTTATCTTTTTCTTTCTGTTTTTGAGTGTTGACACAATTATGTCTCTGTTATGATTGTGTTTTTATGGTTTATTTAGTGTTTGTACCAAGTAGAGCCTTTAGGATGATTCAAAAGATGAGTAGAAGCGATGCTGAATCTGAAACAGAAACTTTGCCTCCAGTGTTCGAATTGTAATTTTTTACTGGAACGAGATATTGAGCTGAAATTTTAACAGTGTTTCTATACAAATTATTTACGTTTTACTAATTTATTAGAATTTTTAGAGTTACAGAAGTATGGTTAGAGTACAGATTACTACAGACTGTTCTGTTTAAGACAGATTCTGTTTTCGTTGCATTGTGTGCTTGTTTTGGTGAATCTATGGGTTGTATTGAAGGGCATGAGCCATGGTGAAGTTAAAATATATTAGGTATAATGCAATAATAAAATATGAATGGGTTTGCAACAGCACCTAAAGTAGTGATTTGCTTTATTATACTAACGGATCTCACGAAGATTTTGTTGAGTTTTGTGTGATTGAAGTTTTCAAGTTTTGGGTGAGATCACGATGACAGAAGGAATAAGGAGTGAAAAGAGCCTAAGCTTGGGGATGCTACAGCACCCCCAAGATATATCCAAAGAGAAACAAGCAACTAAGCTTGGGGATGCCCTTGAGTGGCATCCCCTCTTTCTTCTAACGACCATCGGTATTTTACTTGGAGCTATATATTTATTCGTCACATATCATGAGTTTTGCTTGGAGCGTCTTGTATCATTTGAGTCTTTGTTTGCTTTTCTTGTTAGTTTTTCACTTGTATCCTTGATGGACACACCTATTTGAGAGAGCCAAAATTATACTATGATTTGTTAGAATTGCTCTATATACTTCACTCAAATTTTTTGAGCTATAGAATTGCTCTAGTGCTTCACTTATATCTTTTTGAGCACGGTGTGCTTGGAAACTTTTGAGGAAATACTCTCATGCTTCACTTAGATTAATTTTAGAGTTAGTAATTTTGAAGAAATCCTCTCAAACATCATCTACTGTTTACTATCATCTCCACAATTTATATCTACCAATATAGACTATGGAAACTATAGGATAAGTAGATAACAAAACTATGACAGCAATCTGTCTAAACAGAACAGTCTGTAGCAATTTATTAAACCAGTGTACTTCTGTAACTCAAACAATTATGAAAATTTAGGAAATGCTAAATAATTTATATGAAAATACTGTGTAAAAATTTCAGAAATGTTCCATGTTCCAGTAAAATATGAAAATTCAAACACTACAATAAAAGTTTCTGTTTTTACACAGCACACATCAAAACATGCAATGCAAGCATCCTAAGACAATTCTTGGAACTTTTTATTGAAAAACAAGATTATAAATAACACCTAACAGAGAACAACAAAATAATATGACGCTCCAAGCAAAACTCATATTATGTGGCGAATAAAAATATAGCTCCAAGTAAGATATACCGATAGTGTTGAAGACGAAAAAGGGGATGCCTTCCGGGGCATCCCCAAGCTTAGGCGCTTGAGTCTTCCATGGATATTAACTTGGGGGTGCCTTGGGCATCCCCAAGCTTAGGTTCTTGTCACTCCTTATTCTCCTCATATCGGTGTCTCACCCAAAACTTGAAAACTTCAATCACACAAAACTTAACGGAACTTCGTGAGATGGGTTAGTATAATAAACAAAGATCATTCATTTAGGTACTGTCAAGACAAGATTCATAATTATTTCCACATGATAACTACTGTATTCTATTATTCCCATAATTTATACCACTAAATATAAGCTATGGAAACACTAAAACAAGCAAACTATGCATGCAAAACAGAATCTGTCAAAAACAGAACAGTCTGTGAAGATCTGTAGTGTAACCATACTTACCTATCTCTAAAAATTCTGAAAAATTAGGAAAACCTGAATAATTTGTATATTAAGACTGTTTAAAAATTTCAGATCATTATCATGCTCCATTAAAAAATTAAAATTCCTGTACTGGAGTCAAAAGTTTCTGTTTTGGTTCAGCATCAATTCTACTCATCTTGTGAGTCATCCCAAAGGCTTTACTTGGCACTTTATTGAAATAAAAGGCATAAAACATGATTAATACAGTAGCTTAATCATGTGGTCACACAAAAACAGAAAGTAAAATTGTTGGGTTGTCTCCCAACAAGCGCTTTTCTTGAATGCCTTTTAGCTAGGCATGATGATTTCAATGATGCTCACATAGGAATAATAATTATAACATGCAAAAGAGCATCATGAATCTCATGACAAGCACATTTAAGTCTAACCCACTTCCTATGCATAGGGATTTTGTGATCAAACAATTTATGGGAGCAAGAATCAACTAGCATAGGAAGGCAAAACAAGCATAACCTCAAAACTTTGAACACATAGAGAGGAAACTTGATATTATTGCAATTCCTACAAGCATATGTTACTCCCTCATAATAATTTTCAGTAGCATCATGAATGAATTCAACAATATAACTATCACATAAAGCATTCTTTTCATGATTCATAAGCATAGAAATTTTACTACTCACCACATAAGCAAATTTATTCTCATCAATAGTAGTGGGAGCAAACTCAACAAAATAACTATCATGTGAAGCATAATCCAATTGAAAATTAAAATCATGATGACAAGTTTCATGGTTATCATTATTCTTTATAGCATACATGTCATCACAATAATCATCATAAATAGGAGGCATGCTTTCATCATAATAAATTTGCTCATCAAAACTTGGGGGACTAAACATATCATCTTCATCAAACATAGCATCCCCAAGCTTGTAGCTTTGCATATCATTAGCATCATGAATATTCAAGGAATTCATACTAAGAACATTGCAATCATGCTCATCATACAAAGATTTAGTGCCAAACATTTTATTGACTTCTTCTTCTAACACTTTGGCACATATTTCCTTTCCATCATTTTCACGAAAGACATTATAAAGATGAAGTATATGAGGCAACCTCAATTCCATTTTTTTGTAGTTTTCTTTTATAGACTAAACTAGTGATAAAACAAGAAACTAAAAGATTCAATTGGAGGATCTAAAGATATACCTTCAAGCACTCACCTCCCCGGCAACGGCGCCAGAAAAGAGCTTGATGTCTACAACGCAACCTTCTTCTTGTAGACTCGTGTTGGGCCTCCAAGCGCAGAGTTTTGTAGGACAGTAGCAAATTTCCCTCAAGTGGATGACCTAAGGTTTATCAATCCGTGGGAGGCGTAGGATGAAGATGGTCTCTCTCAAACAACCCTGCAACCAAATAACAAAGAGTCTCTTGTGTCCCTAACACACCCAATACAATGGTAAATTGTATAGGTGCACTAGTTCGGCGAAGAGATGGTGATACAAGTGTAATATGGATAGTAGATATAGGTTTTTGTAATCTTAAAATATAAAAACAGCAAGGTAACTAATGATAAAAGTGAGCACAAACGGTATTGCAATGCTTAGAAACAAGCCCTAGGGTTCATACTTTCACTAGTGCAAGTTCTCTCAACAATACTGACATAGCTGAATCATATGTAAATCCCTCACGTGCGACAAAGAATTCACTCCAAAGTCACAAATAGCGGAGAACAAACGAAGAAATTATTGTAGGGTACGAAACCACCTCAAAGTTATCTTTTCCGATCAATCTTATGAGCTATCCATATAAGCGTCACGAACAGCCCTAGAGTTCGTACTAAAATAACACCTTAAGATACACATCAACCAAAACCCTAATGTCACCTAGATACTCCAATGTCACCACGAGTACCCATGGGCTTGATTATACGATATGCATCACACAATTTCAGATTCATCATGTTCAATCCAACACAAAGAACTTCAAAGAGTGCCCCAAAGTTTCTACCGGAGAGTCAAGACAAAAACGTGTGCCAACCCCTATGCATAGATTCCCAAGGTCACGGAACCCGCAAGTTGATCACCAAAACATACATCAGGTGGATCAATAGAACATCCCATTGTCACCACGGATATCCCATCGCAAGACATACATCGAGTGTTCTCAATTCCTTAAAGACTCAATCCGATAAGAAAACTTCAAAGGGAAAACTCAATTCATCACAAGAAGATAGAGAGGGGAAAACTCCATATGATTCATCTATATTAATAAAGCTCGCGGTACATCAAGATCGTGTCATCTCAAGAACACGAGAGAGAGAGATCAAACACATAGCTACTGGTACATACCCTCAGCCCCGAGGGTGAACTACTCCCTCCTCGTCATGGAGACCGCCGGGATGATGAAGATGGCCTCCGGTGATGGTTTCCCCCTCCGGCAGGGTGCCGGAACGGGCTTCCGATTGGTTTTTCGTGGCTACAGAGGCTTGCGGCGGCGGAACTCCCGATCTAGGTTTCTTTCTGGGGGTTTTGGTGTTTATAGGAATTTTTGGCGTCGGTCTCACGTCAAGGGGACTCCCGAGGGGCCCACAAGCCAGGGGGCGCGCCCTAGGGGGTGGGGCGCCCCCTAGGCTTGTGGCTACCTCGGGACTCCTCTCCAGTATCTTTTTGCTCTAGTATTTTTTATATTTTCCAAAAATATTCTCCGTAAATTTTCAGCCCATTCCGAGAACTTTTATTTCTGCACAAAAAAATGACACCATGGTAGTTCTGCTGAAAACAGCGTCAGTCCGGGTTAGTTCTAATAAAATCATACCAAAATCATATAAAATTATTGTAAACATGGCATGAATACTTCATAAATTATAGATACGTTGGAGACGTATTACCTACCTATATGCGGTATTTCCATGCCGTTCCAAACAAATTTGTATGTGCCATCTCTAATTTTCAAAATAAATTTCTATTTTGTGTGCTCGTACCGCTCATGAAACGGTAGGGAGTGTCCAATATTTTTCCATGCTAGATGTGTTATTCTCAAGATGAGTGTTTATTCACTTGTCATTGCACGAGAGTGCGGTGGTAATAGGGATGCCCATTCCTGAAATGAAAAGGAAAAAAAATACTTTATGTTGTCAAATAATAAATTCCTTGGAAAGTGTTGGTATGGAAGGCAACCGTGGATACGGCCAGCCATGGAATGTGAAAGAATGGTGGAAAAAGGAATAAACTTTATTTTCTGTTTGGGAACCGCCTATGATGTATCTAGCATGTAAAGTATTGTGAACTACTTTGTCGTTTTCGTTGACAGGAAAGTCATGCCACTCAAAATATTTTTCTCTCTCAATTTAAACTTTGAGCTCTGGCACCTCTACAAATCCCTACTTCCCTCTGCGAAGGGCCTATCTATTTACTTTATACAATTTTTATTTTTTACTTTGAGTCTCCATCTTCTCTTAAAGCACCAACTAGGGGGCACTATGATCGTACTTGAGCATTGGGTGTAGCTAATATTTGAGTGTGTTTCATGAATGGATCAATGATTGAGCATGATGGGCTAGGGATAACTTTCTTTAGTGTTGATATTTTGAAAGACATGGTTGCTTGTTGGCATGCTTGAGTATTGAAGTCATTATGTTAAAACTAGACTATTGCTTTGAATCATCTAAAAGTCCAAATGTCCATGCTACAAAATAAAAGAATATGAGATGAACATGTTAGGCAGCATTCCACATCAAAAATTCTGTTTCTATCATTTACCTACTCGAGGACGAGTAGGAATTAAGCTTGGGGATGTTGATACGTCTCCAACGTATCTATAATTTTTGCTTGTTCCATGCTGTTATATTATCATTCTTGGATGTTTTACAATCATTTTATAGCAACTTTATATCATTTTTTGGGACTAACCTGACATAGTGCCAAAGTGTCAGTTGTTGTTTTTGCTTGTTTTTTACTTCGCAGAATATCAGTACCAAACGGAGTCCAATCGCGACGAAACTTTTTAGAGATTTTTTTTGGACCAGAAGACACCCAGTGGGCCAAAGAAGTGCCAGAGAGGTGGGTTGTGGAGAGCACAACCCACCAGGGTGCGCCAGGGGGCCTCCGACGCGCCCTGATGGGTTGTGCCCTCCACGGGGCCCCTCTCCACCGCCTCTGATGCCTATAAATTCCCAAATATTCCAGAAACCCTAGGGGAGTCGACAAAAAACACATCCAGCCGCCGCAAGTTCCAGAACCTCAAGATCCAATCTAATACCATCACAGAGGGGTTCATCATCCTCATTGGTGTCTCTTCGATGATGCGTGAGTAGTCCACCATGGACCTACAGGCTCGTAGACAGTAGCTAGATGGCTTCCTCTCTCTCTCTCTCTCTCTCTCTCTTTTGATTCTCAATACAATGGTCTCTTAGAGATCTATTTGATGTAAACTTTTGCGGTGTGTTTGTTGGGATCCGATGAATTTTGAGTTCCTGATCAGTTTCTATCCAGGAATATTATTTGAGTCTTCTTTGATCTCTTATATGCATGATTACTTATAGCCTCGTATTTCTTCTTCGAATCTTTGGTTTAGTTAGGCCAACTAGATCGATTTTTCTTGCCATGGGAAGAGGTGCTTTGTGATGGGTTCGATCTTGCGGTGTCCTCTCCAAGTGATAGAAGGGGCTGCAAGGCACGCATGTATCGTTGCTATTAAGAATAACAAGATGGGATCTGTTCCTACATGAATAGATCTTGTCTACATCATGTCACCGTTCTTATTGCATTACTCCGTTTTCCCATGAACTTAATACACTAGATGCATGTTGGATAGCGGTCGATGTGTGGAGTAATAGTGGTAGATGCAGGCAGGAGTCGGTCTACTTATCTTGGACGTGATGCCTATATAATGATCATCGCCTTGTATATCGTCATGATTATTTGATCTTCTATCAATTGCCCAACAGTAATTTGTTCACCCACCGTGTGCTATACTCATGAGAGAAGCCACTAGTGAAACCTACGCCCCCCGGGTCTACTTTTCCAACATATTGCTTTCCGATCTATATTTTTGCCTCTTTTGTTTTCAGATCTATTATTCCAAAAACCCAAAAATACCTTGCTGCACTTTTTAGTTGCTCTTTTTATTTTGTGTTCTTGAGAGATTTATCTCTCCAATCTATTATTACCTAATCTATCTTTTTATCGTAGAGAGATTGACAACCTCTCTTTTGCATTGGGTTGCAAGTATTTGTTCTTTGTGTGCAGGTGCTGCTTATTAGGTGGTGGTGATCCTCCTACTGGTTCGATACCTTGGTTTCATAACTGAGGGAAATACTTACCATCACTGTGGTGCATCATCCCTTCCTCTTTGGTTAAAAACCAACGCAGTCTCAAGCCACGTCATGCGGCACTGGCGCCGGGTACTGCAGCGCGGTGGCTCTCCGGCCGTGCCTCGCCGGGGCGAGACGTTGTCTGTGTGCTGTACGGCATGGCGATGGTGGTGCACGCCGATGAGGGAGGCTCGCTCAGTCCTGATCTGGATTGGGGCAGGGGAGCTCCTCGGCGGATGTTGCGGGCTGCCGGCGGCTCAGGTGCCGGCGACGCGGCATGGTTGTCGTGGCCGCTGGTGGCTGGAGGGCCCGGGTGGCCGATGGTGAGCTTTCCCCGCTGTTGGTTCTTCTCAGGCATGATGGATGGTGCGCGCTTGTGGCGGCAGCGTCGTCGTAGATCCGATTGCGGTGCTTCTACAGGCGGCGCAGAGTGGTGGTGGCGGCTCTCCTTCTCTTGGGTTGAAGCCAACGACGTGCGGGGTCGGGCAGGTGCCGGTGGTGCCGGCCGCACGTGCAATGCGGCAGGCGTGGAGCTAGCGTTCGTTCTCGAGCGTGCCAGATCTATTCCCGACGCGGATAGGAGCTAGTGCTTCGGATAGGTGAGGTTGGTCTTGGCCCGGGATGTACTCGCGAGCGGCATCTTCCTCTCGTGGATGCGATAGGAGTTGATGATGGTCGTGACATCGGTGCTCGTGCTGTCGGATCGGCACCTGATACCATGGACATGGCGTGGTGAGTGCTTGCTCTGGCCGAGCCCGAGGGCTGGGCCAAGGCTTGCTCGAGGACGACCGTCGACAGTCATCAATTCGTGTCCCCCTAGTCCACCGGGGTTGATTGGGGATGCAGATGTGGGCGCTTCCTACGGTGGAGGCGCTAACCCAGAATCTATGGATGATGCTGGGCTAGGAGTGGATGGAGGCATCCGCTCTTCCTACCATGGTGAGTGTGTTGTGAAGTGGTCGGATGGCGGTGTGTCGGACCTGGTATGCTGGGGCGGTGGCCTCGGATGGTGGGCTGCATGGTTGGCTCTCGGGCGGGCACTATGGCGGTGGTGATGGCTTCCCTCTTGGTCGTGTGAGCGACGAGGGGGTAGCGTCAGGTGGCTCGGGCTCGTCCTTTGTTGTTAACATTTGCGACACCCAGATCTGGATCCGAGATTCTGGGATAGTCGCGGTTGTCCTCGTGACCTCATGTGGCACGATTGAGCTGCCGAGCGAAAACTCCGCGCTTTTGGCGACGACGGCGGCCACTGATAACCCACAAGTGTAGGGGATCATTTGTAGCCTTTTTCGATAAGTAAGAGTGTTGAACCCAACGAGGAGCTAAAGGTAGAATTAATATTCTCTCAAGTTCTAATGACCATCGATACAACTCTACGCGCAACAATGTTCACTATACCTAGTACAAGAAATAAACTACTTTGCGGGAATAAAACTAGAAGTACTTTGTAGGTGTAAAAAGATAGGTTTGCAAGATAATAAAGAACGTGGAAATAAAAGTTAGGTTATGTTGTAATAAAAGAATAATAAAGTAAATATAGCGAGTGTGGAAAAGTGGTGGTAAGATTTGCGAGATTATCCTAGGCAATTGATAACAAGATCGGCAATCATTATTGCAGTTTTATATGAGGGAGAGGCATGAGCTAACATACTTTCCGTACTTGGATCATATGCACTTATGATTGGAATTCTAGCAAGCATCCACAACTACTAGAGATCATTAAGGTAAAACCCAACCATAGCATTAAGTAACAAGTCCTCTTTACTCCCATACGCAATAAACCCCTTACCCGCGTTTGTGTTTCCGTCACTCACGCAACCCACTATAAGTGAATCATGAACATATTGCAACATGCTAAAACGGGAATCCCCCACCTGTGCGTGGCACAGAAGGTACCATACGTCAATACCAATATAAAACACGCAACTCAAACCAATCAAGATCATCAATCAACCCATAGGACAAAAGAAATCTACTCAAACATCATAGGATGACAACACACATCATTGGATAATAATATGAAGCATAAAGCACCATGTTCAAGTAGGGGGTACAGCGGGATGCGGGAGAGTGGACCGTTGTAAATAGATGAAGGAAGGTGATGGTGGTGACGGCGGCGAAGTTGTTGGTGTAGATCGCAGTCACGATGGTTGCCCCGGTGGCGTTCCGGCGCCACCGGGAGAGAGGGGGATAGAGCCCCCTCCTTCTTATTCCTTGGCCCCCCCTAGATGGGAGGGGAGTTTCCCCTCTGGTCCATGGCCTCCATGGCTCCCGGAGGACGGGATCCCCTCCGAGATTGGATCTCTCTCTCTATTTCTCTTTTGTTTCGCGTCCCGTTTTCTGGCGTTTCACCGTTTCTTAAATATCCGGTGATCGTAACTCCGATTGGACTGAAATGTTGAGGGGACTTTTCTTGGGAAATTATCTTTCTTGCGGCGAAAGAAGGCCCGGCCAAATTACGAGGGAGTCCCAAGGCAACCCGGCGCGCCCAGACCCCCTGGTAGCGTCAAGATACCTTGGGACCACCTCGAGCACCACCTTGCGTTGATTCCAACTCCGCAAAATCACATATATTTCAAAATAAATATCCGTAAATTTTTATTGCGTTTGGACTTCGTTTGATATGGATTTTCTGCAAAACAAAAAACAGATGAAAAACAGGAATTGGCACTAGGCACTAGATCAATATGTTAGTCCCAAAAATAATATAAAATGTTGCCAAAACTATATACGAAAGTTGTAGAATATTGGCATGAAACAATCAAAATTTATAGATACGACGAAGACGTATCAGCGTCGCTCTCTTCTTGAAGACGTTTTCGTGGTTCTCCTCACGGTGCCAGGGTTCCGAGCAAAAGCTCATGTCCACCTTGGACTCGGCAGCGGCGACGCTTAGCGCCGTCTTCCCTCTTCCCTCCTGAGGGCGTTGTCGTGGAACTTAGGTATGCTAGGGATAGCATGGCATTGCACCTAGTCTTCTCTTTGTTCTACTTCGGTAGCGTACTTGTTCTGCATGATCTGGTTATTTTGGGATCTGCTTTGTAAGAGGGCTACCTCTTCACTTTGTATCAATCGATCATGTACTCTCCTCGGTTGTTGCTTTATATATAAAGCGGGGCGAAAGCCTGTTTCGAGAGCTTCGCGCGTGGATTCACCAAAGATGGAAGCTGGGCAGTTGTCAAAAATGACCTAGCATAAAGAAACTAGAGGCTACGCAGCGCGTTGACGCGGGAATTGGTTGATGAAAATTTAGGTTGATAACATGAGAACCAAAATTAAAATTACATATCACTTATTATATTTTATTATGTATAGTTGTAACATTATTTATTGAATAGAGTAGAATAATTAAATAAAAAACATTTTCTCATGCAAGGTTGAATGTTGTGGTAGGTATTATCCCATTCGTAATTATATAGTGAGGTGACATGGTTGCATGTTGAGATAAATAAATTAGTGAAGATAACTCTCTTAGGGCATCTCCAAAATTGACCGTCAAACCGCCGGAAGCCATCTAATGCGGGCCTGTATCAGTCCCCGGGCGGTCTGGACTATTATTTTCCGCAAACTGGAACCAAACGTGAGGGGGGGGGGGGGTTGTGGGAGTTCGGACACGAGAAACATCGAACTCTGACCCCCTGGCCCATCCAAAAGGAAGGCGGAGCCAAAGCTTTTTTAGTAACCCGCATTATTTTGGCACCAAAATACCCCACTCCCTTCTTTCATCCCCCACAGCTCTCCACCCAATTCCCGCCCTTTTCGCCCATGCCCTCCTTACTTTCGCCGTCGACTCATGGAACCGAAGGATAACTTGTCGGAGATGGAGGTGCACGAGGATCCGAGCATCATGCTCACCTGGAAGATCAACTCAGCTACACAACAAACTCGTTGCATCAAAATGAAGGCCACAAAGGAGGAGAAGCTCAAGAAGTTAATGGCCACCGGTGGGCGTGGTGGCGTCGGGCGTGGTGGTCGTGGCAGATGTTGGGGACGTCGCGGCGGAGGCCGCGGTGCTAAGACGGGTGCACCCACAGTACAAACGGCGTAGTGGTCGGAGCATTACAAGCCTCCGCTACGCCACCAAGCAGCTCGGAACTGCCATCAGGAAGGTGCCTTACAGTGTCGACATAAACGCATCGCCGCTCTTCTCCGAGTGTTCTTCACCGCAGCTCATTTGGGCTCGGAAGGCGGGAGTGGAGCAGATGGGTGCCCGCACACTATTCACTACAATTCGTAGAGCTGGAGACCTGGCATATCACGACCCGAACAGTGAGATGCTCCACATCATCCACGATAGAGGTGAAGGAGGAGGATATGGCTATGAGGACGGACATGTGGAAGACTCGGATCCCATCCAGTCCGACAACTACCCGCTGCAGTAGTCCTACACCCAGACGGACATGCATCAGTCATACACCCAGACGGGCATGCAGCAACAACATTGAGCGAGGACGATGACCCATATGGTACAACCGGTGATCCAAAGAAGAATGGAGGAGAGAGCTTCAACATGTGGGAGGACGAGCTGTTGTGTGATGCATGGTTGGACACTAGCCTCTATCTGATCCATGCCATGGATGAAAAGGGCACAACATGTTGGAACAACATTCATATTTGGTTCCACGGACACAAGCATTTCGCCCCTACTCCGACGCGGTCATCCACAACCATGAATCGAAGTTCCTCAATCATCAATGGTACACCATCCAAGAGGCCGCGTCGAAGTATTGCAGGCAGTTGAAGCATCTCATCGCACGGTGGCCTAGTGACGTGGCTTGAGACTACGTCGGTATTTCCCCAAAGAGGAAGGGATGATGCAGCACAGCGATGGTAAGTATTTCCCTCAGTCATGAAACCAAGGTTATCAAACTAGTAGGAGGATCACCACCACCCAATAAGCAGCACCTGCACACAAACAACAAATACCTGCAACCCGACGCGAAAGAGAGGTTGTCAATCTCTCTACGTTAAAAAGATCGATTAGGTAGTGATAGATAGGAGAGATAGATCTCTCAAGAACACAAATAAAAAGAGTAAATATGCAGCAATATATTTTTGGGTTTTTGGTTTTGTAGATCTGAAAACAAAGATTGCAAAAATTTAGATTGGAAAGAAATATGATGGAAAAGTAGACCCGGGGGCCGTACGGTTCACTAGTGGCTTCTCTCATGAGTAAAGCGCACGGTGGGTGAACAAATTACTGTTGGACAATTGATAGAAAATCGAATATTCATGATGATATCCAAGGCGATGATCATTATATAGGCATCATGTCCAAGATAGGTAGACCGACTCCTGCCTGCATCTACCTCTATTACTCCACACATCGACCGCTATCCAGCATGCATCTAGTGTATTAAGTTCATGGAAAAACGGAGTAATGCAATAAGAACGATGACATAATGTAGACAAGATCTATTCATGTAGGAATAGACCCCATCTTGTTATCCTTAATAGCAACGATACATGCGTGTCTTGCTGCCCCTTCTGTCACTGGGAAAGAACACCGCAAGATCGAACCCATCACAAAGCACCTCTTCCCATGGCAAGAAAAATCGATCTAGTGGGCCTAACTAAACCAAAGATTCGAAGAAGAAATATGAGGCTATAAGTAATCATGCATATAAGAGATCAAATAAGACTCAAATAATATTCATGGAAAGAAACTGATCATGAACTCAGAATTCATCGGATCCCAACAAACACACCGCAAAAGTTTACATCAAATAGATTTCCAAGAGACCATTGTATTGAGAATCATAAGAGAGAGAGAGAGAAGAAGCCATCTAGCTACTGCCTACGGACCCGTAGGTCTATGGTGGACTACTCACGCATCATCGGAGAGGCACCTATGAGGAAGATGAACCCCTCCGTGATGGTGTTTAGATTAGATCTCAAGGTTCTGGAACTTGCGACGGCTGGAATTGTGTTTCGTCGACTCCCCTAGGGTTTTTGGAATATTTGGGAATTTATAGGCATCAGAGGCGGTGCGGAGGGGGCCCGTGGAGGGCACAACCCATCAGGGCGCGCCGGGGGCCCCCTGGCGCGCCCTGGTGGGTTCTGCTCTCCACAACCCACCTTCCTGGCTCTTGTTTGGCCCACTGGGTGTCTTCTGGTCCAGAAAAAATCTCCAAAAAGTTTCGTCGCGATTGGACTCCGTTTGGTATTGATTTTCTACGAAGTAAAAAACAAGCAAAAACAGCATCTAGCACTTTGGCACTATGTCAATAGGTTAGTCCCAAAAAATGATATAAAGTTGTTATAAAATGATTGTAAAACATCCAAGAATGATAATATAACAGCATGGAACAAGCAAAAATTATAGATACGTTGGAGACGTATCACCATCCCCAAGCTTAATTCCTACTCGTCCTCGAGTAGGTAAATGATAAAACAGAATTTTTGATGTGGAATGCTGCCTAACATGTTCATCACATTCTTTTCTTTTGTATAGCATGGACATTTGGATTTATAAATGATTCAAAGCAATAATCTAGTTTTAACATAATGACTTCAATACTCAAGCATGTCAACAAGCAACCATGTCTTTCAAAATATCAACACTAAAGAAAGTTATCCCTAGCCCATCATGCTCACTCATTGATCCATTCATGAAACACACTCAAATATTAGCTATGCCCAATGCTCAAGTACGATCATAGTGCCCCCTAGTTGGTGCTTATAAGAGAAGATGGAGACTCAAAGCAAAAATAAAAATTGCATAAAGTAAATAGATAGGCCCTTCGCAAACAGAAGTAGGGATTTGTAGAGGTGCCAGAGCTCAAGGTTTAAATTGAGAGAGAAAAATATTTTGGGTGGCATGACTTTCCTGTCAACGAAAACGACAAAGTAGTTCACAATACTTTCCATGCTAGATATATCATAGGCGGTTCCCAAATAGAAAATAAAGTTTATTCCTTTTTCCACCAAACTTTCACTTTCCATGGCGGGCCGTATCCACGGTTGCCTTCCATACCAACACTTTCCAAGTAATTTATTTTTTGACAACATAAAGTAAATATTTTTTCTTTTTCATTTCGGGAATGGGCATCCCTATTACCGACGCACTCTCGTGCAATGACAAGTGAATAAACACTCATCTTGAGAATAATGCATCTAGCATGGAAAAAATATTGGACACACCCCACCGTTTCATGAGCGG
This sequence comes from Elymus sibiricus, assembly GCA_039707655.1. Taxonomy (NCBI): domain Eukaryota; kingdom Viridiplantae; phylum Streptophyta; class Magnoliopsida; order Poales; family Poaceae; genus Elymus; species Elymus sibiricus. The sequence goes on from CM077671.1 coordinate 445,116,266, forward strand.
TACGGGCACACAAAAGAGAAAATTATTTTGAAAATTTAGAGATGGCACATACAAATTTGCTTGGAATGGCATGGAAATACCGCATATAGGTAGGTATAGTGGACTCATAAGGCAAAACTTGCTTTAAGGATTTTGGATGCACAAGTAGTATTTCTACTTAGTACAAATGGAGGCTAGCAAATATATTGAGAAGCAACCAAACCAAGAAACGAAAATTCACATAAATGAGCATTGAACATAACTAAAACCGAATAATGCACCACAAGTAGGATGTAACTTCATTGCATAACTATTGACTTTCGTGCATGCATAGGGAGTCACAAACCTTAACACCAATATTCCTACTAAGCATAATTACTCACTAACATGACTCACATATTACTATCATCATGTTTCAAAACTATTAAAAGGAATCCATTTTAATTTGTCCAATGATCTTCATGAATTTTTTTTATTATATCCTCCTTGGATATCTATCATTTTGGGACTAGTTTCATATATTGCCATTGCTTTTTGGCAAGCTCAAACAAATTTAAGTGAAGCACATGAGCATAAAGATTTCATCTCTCAAAAAGGTATAAGTGAAGCATGAGAGGATTTCTTAAAAAATTACTAACTTTCAAATTAATCTAAGTGAAGCATGAGAGTATTTCTACAAAAATTTCCAAGCACACCGTGCTCAAAAAGATATAAGTGAAGCACTAGAGCAATTCTACAGCTCAAAAAGTTTAAGTGAAGCACATAGAGCAATTCTATCAAATCATAGCATGATTTTGGCTTTCTCAAATAGGTGTGTCCAGCAAGGATACAAATGACAAACTAACAAACAAAGCAAGCAAAGATACAAGACGCTCCAAGCAAAACTCATGATATGTGACAAATAAAAATATAGCTCCAAGTAAAATACCGATGGTCGTTAGAACAAAGAGGGGATGCCACTCGGGGGCATCCCCAAGCTTAGTTGCTTGTTTCTCTTTGGATATATCTTGGGGGTGCGGTAGCATCCCCAAGCTTAGGCTTTTATCACTCCTTATTCCTTCATCCATCGTGATGTCACCCAAAACTTAAAAACTTCAATCACACAAAACTCAACAAAATCTTTAGGTACTGTTGCAAACCCATTCATATTTTATTATTGCATTATAACTACTGTATTTTAAATTTACCATGGCTTATACCCCACAATACAAACCATACATTCATCAAAACAAGCACACAATGCAACGAAAACAAAATCTGTCTTAAACAGGACAGTCTGTAGTAATCTGTACTCTAACCATACTTATGTAACTCTAAAAATTCAGAAAAATTAGGAAAACGTTAGGAATTTGTATAGAAACACTGTTTTAAAATTTCAGCTCAAGATCACGTTCCAGAAAAAAATGATAATTCATATACTAGGCGCAAAGTTTCTGTTTCAGATTCAGCATCGCTTCTACTCATCCTATGAATCATCCTAAAGGCTTTACTTGGCACAAACACTAAATAAACCATAAAAACACAACCATAACATAGGCATAATTGTTTCAACACTCAAAAACATAAAGTAAAAAGCAAAAAAATATTTATTCATTGGGTTGCCTCCCAACAAGCGCTATCGTTTTACGCCCCTAGCTAGGCATAACGCATAGATTCAAGTATTGTCATCTTTGGTTTTGGTTCCATAGGATGCCCTCATGATTGATTCATATGGTGGATTAATTCTTGTTCTAGGTAAGTGTTCCATATCCTTTCTCAAGGGAAATTGAAAACGAATATTGCCTTCTTTCATATCAATCACGGCACCTATAGTGCGTAAAAACGGTCTACCAAGTATAACGGGACAAGACGGATTGCAATCGATATCAAGCACAATAAAATCAATGGGCACATAATTCCTATTTTCAAGAATAAGAACATCATTAATTCTTCCCAATGATTTTTTAATAGTAGAATCCGCCAAGTGCAAATTAAGAGAGCATTCTTCAATATTGGTAAGACCAAGCACATCACATAGAGATTTCGGAATCGTGGAAACACTAGCACCCAAATCACACAAAGCAAAGCATTCATAATTTTTAATCTTGACCTTAATTGTAGGTTCCCACACATCATGTAATTTTCTAGGAATAGAAATCTCCAACTCCAACTTTTCTTCAAAAGATTTCATCATGGCATCAACGATATGTTTAGTAAAAGCTTTATTTTGCTCATAAGCATGGGGTGAATTCAACATGGATTGCAGCAAAGAAATACATTCAATGAAAGAACAACTATCATAATTAAAGTCTTTGCAATCCAAGATAGTGGGCACATCACTAGTTAAAGTTTTGACCTCTTCAAACCCACTTTTAGCAAAATTTTCATCAAGATTTTCACCCTCCAAATTATTGGGACGCCTTCTAGCTAAAGTTGACTCTACTTCAGTCCCTTCATTATCAATTTTAATATTACTAAACAAGGAATCGATAGAAGAAACACCAATCACTTTAAGATCTTCATCTTTCTTATGAAGGCAATCACTAGAAAACAATTTTTCTAAGATTTCTCTTTTAGCTCTAAGCATAGCGGTTCTTTTATTACTTTCATCCATAGAGACATATAAAGCTTTAATAGATTCATCAATCTTAGGCACAAAAGCTTTCAACTTGAGATTTTCAACATCATGAGAAATTCTATCAATGCTTCTAGACATATCATCAATCTTATTCAACTTTTCTTCTATCGTAGTATTGAAAGCTTTTTGCGCATTGATAAATTCTTTAATATTACTCTCAAGATCAGAGGTGTTCCTATTATTATTGTAAGAAGAATTACCATAGGAATTACCATAATTATTAGAGGAATTTCCAGGAAAAGGCCTAGGATTAAAATTACCTCTATAAGCATTGTTATTGAAATTGTTTCGCGAGACAAAATTCATATCTATGGAATCACTATTTTGCTCAATCAAAGTAGACAAAGGCACATCATTAAGATCAATAGGAGCATTCTTACTAGCAACCAATTTCATCAAAGCATCAACTTTATCACTCAAAGTGCTAATTTCCTCTACCGAATTAACTTTTTTACTAGTAGGTGCTCTTTCGATATGCCATTGAGAATAATTAGCCGTGATATTATCTAGCAATTTAGTGGCTTCACCCAAAGTAATCTCCATAAAAGTACCAACCGCGGCGGAATCTAAAAGATTTCTAGAGACAAAATTCAATCCCGCATAAAATTTTTGTATGATCATCCAAAGATTTAAACCATGAGTAGGACAATTTCTTAGCATCAACTTCATTCTTTCCCAAGATTGTGCAACATGCTCATGCTCAAGTTGCTTAAAATTCATGATTTGAGCCCTAAGGGAAATAATTTTCGCGGGCGGAAAATACTTAGTGATAAAAGCATCCTTGCACTTATTCCAAGAATCGATACTATTGCGAGGCAAAGAGGAAAACCAAATTTTTGCACGATCCCGCAAGGAAAAAGGAAATAGTTTCAGCTTCACAATATCATTGTCCACATCTTTTTCCTTTTGCATATCACACAATTCTACGAATGTGTTTAGATGGGACGCGGCATCCTCATTAGGAGTACCGGCAAATTGATCTTTCATGACAAGATTCAACAAAGCGGCTTTAATATCACAAGACTCCGCATTAGTGGCGGGAGGACCAATAGGCGTACTAATAAAATCATTGTTATTAGTATTGGAAAAATCACACAACTCGGTGTTCTCTTGAGTCATCGTGACTACGCAAACAAGATTGCAAGCAAGGAAGAGATCCGGCAAGAAGAAGGCAAACGAAAAAGAGGGCGAATAAAACGGCAAATTTGTGAAGTGGGGGAGAGGAAAACGAGAGGCAAATGGCAAATAATGTAATTGCAAGGAGATGAGATTTGTGATTAGGAACCTGGTAGATGATGATGGATTCCCCTCGGCGCCTATGATAGGCATGTAGAAGAGACCGCTTCCTCCCCGGTAACGGCGCTACAAATTCCTTTGACGTGGCTTGAGACTGCGTCGGTATTTCCCCAAAGAGGAAGGGATGATGCAGCACAACGACGGTAAGTATTTACCTTAGTTATGAAACCAAGGTTATCGAACCAGTAGGAGGATCACCACCACCCAATAAGCAGCACCTGCACACAAACAACAAATACTTGCAACCCGACGCGAAAGAGAGGTTGTCAATCTCTCTACGGTAAAAAGATAGATTAGGTAGTGATAGATAGGAGAGATAGATCTCTCAAGAACACAAATAAAAAGATTAAATATGCAGCAATATATTTTTGGGTTTTTGGTTTTGTAGATCTGAAAACAAAGATTGCAAAAACATAGATCGGAAAGCAATATGATGGAAAAGTAGACCCGGGGGCCGTAGGGTTCACTATGTTGGAAATATGCCCTAGAGGCAATAATAAATTAGTTATTATCATATTTCCTTGTTCATGATAATCGTTTATTATCCATGCTATAATTGTATTGATTGGAAACTCAATTACATGTGTGGGTGCATAGACAAACAATGTGTCCCTAGTAAGCCTCTAGTTAAACTGGCTCGTTGATCAAAGATGGTGAAGGTTTCCTAACCATAGACATGAGATGTCATTTGATAACGGGATCACATCATTAGGAGAATGATGTGATGGACAAGACCCAAACTATGAACATAGCATATGATCATGTCAGTTTATTGCCATTGTTTTCTGCATGTCAAGTATCTGTTCCTATGACCATGAGATCATGCAACTCCCTGACACCGGAGGAGTACGTACCTTGTGTGTATCAAACGTCGCAACGTAACTGGGTGACTATAAAGGTGCTCTACAGGTATCTCCGAAGGTGTCTGTTGAGTTGGCATGGATCAAGACTGGGATTTGTTACTCCGTGTGATGGAGAGGTATCTCAGGGCGCACTCGGTAATACAACATCACAACAAGCCTTGCAAGCAATGTAACTAAAGTGTTAGCCACGGGGTCTTGTGATACGGAACGAGTAAAGATACTTGCCAGTAACGGGATTTAACTAGGTATAGAGATACCGACGATCGAATCTCGGGCAAGTAACATACCGAAGGACAAAGGGAACAGCATACGGGATTAACTGAATCCTTGACATAGAGGTTCAACCGATAAAGATCTTCATGGAATATGTAGGAGCCAATATGGGCATCCAGGTCCCGCTATTGGTTATTGACCGGAGAGTGTCTCGGTCATGTCTGCATAGTTTTCGAACCCACAGGGTCTACACACTTAACGTTTGATGACGATATAAGTATAGTTGAGTCATTATGGTGGTTACCGAAGGTTGTTCGGAGTCCTGGAGGATCTCCGGAATGGTCCAGAGGTGAAGATTGATATATAGGACAAAGGGAATCAAGTTCCAGAAGTGTTCCGGGAGGTACCGGGAAATTGACGGAGTACCGAAAGGTGTTTCGGGGGGCCCCGACAAGTGTTGGGGGCCTCATGGGCCAAGGTGAGGGGACGCACCAGCCCACAAGGGGGCTGGGCACCACCCAAACCCTAGCCCACTTCGGCCAAGGGTGAGGGAGCCCATCTAAGGGGCTGCCACTAGGTAACTTGGGGGCCAAGCCACCCTAGGGTTTCCCTAGGGGGGCGCCCCCCCTCTGCCTTGGCCGCCACTCCCTAGATGGGATCTAGGGGCGCCCCCCTCCTCCCTTCCCCCTATATATATGGAGGGAGAAAGAGGGCAGCCGCACCCATCTATGCCTTGGCGCTGCCCTCCCTCTCCCTTGTTCTTCTTCTTCTCCGCGTAGCGCTTAGCGAAGCTCTGCTAAAATTCCTCCACCACCACCGCCGCCACGTCGTCGTGCCGCCGGAGGACTCGAGCTACTACTTCACCATCGCTCACTGGATCGAGGAGGTGAAGGCGTCATCAAGCCGTACGTGTGTTGAACGCAGAGGTGCCGTCCGTTCGGCACTAGATCTGAGTTCGCTGGACGGATCGTGATTGGATCGCGAAGACGTTCGACTACATCAACCGCATTTCTTAACGCTTCCGCTTAGCAATCTACAAGGGTATGTAGACCCACTCTCCCTCTCGTAGATGCTCATCACCATGGATAGATCTTGCGTGTGCGTAGGAAATTTTTTGTTTCCCATGCAACGTTCCCCAACAGTGGTATCAGAGCTAGGTCTATGCATAGATGAGATCTCGAGTAGAACACAAAGGAGTTTGTGGGCGTTGATATTCAGATTGCTTCCCTCCTTAGTCTTATCTTGATTCGGCGGTATTGTGGGATGAAGCGGCTTGGACCAACCTTACTCGTCCACGTACGAGAGACCGGTTCCATCGACTGACATGTAACCTTGGTGCATAAGATGGCTGGCGGGTGTCTGTCTCTCCCACTTTAGTTGAATTGGATTCGACAGAGGCAGTCCTTGTAGAAGGTGAAATAGCAACTTGTGTATCACCGTTGTGGTTTTGCGTAGGTAAGAATCGTTCTTGCTAGATACCCATAGCAGCCACGTAAAACACGCAACAACAAATTAGAGGACGTCTAACTTGTTTTTGCAGGGTATGATGTGATATGATATGGCCAGAAACATGATGAGATATATGTGATGTACGAGATGATCATGTTTTGTATAGAATATCACGACTTGCATGTCGATGAGTATGGCAACCGGCAGGAGCCATAGGGTTGTCTTTAATTATTTTCTCCTTTTTTGCTTTACTTTATCGCTATGAGTTAGCAATAGTTGTAGAAGCAATAGTTGGCGCGACAACCTCAGGACGACACGTTGATGGAGATCAAGATGATGGAGATCATGGTGTCATGCCGGTGACGATGGAGATCATGTCGGTGCTTTGGAGATGGAGATCAAAAGCACAAGATCATGGCCATATCATGTCACTTATGATTTGCATGTGATGTTAATCCTTTTATGCATCTTATTATGCTTAGGATGACGGTAGCATTATAAGGTGATCCCTCACTTAAATTTCAAGATAAAATTGTGTTCTCCCCGAGTGTGCACCGTTGCGAAAGTTCATCGTTTCGAGACACCACGTGATGATCGGGTGTGATAGACTCTACATTCACATACAACGGGTGCAAGCCAGTGTTGCACGTGCGGAACACTCGGGTTAAACTTGACGAGCCTAGCATGTACAGACATGGCCTCGGAACACAAGAGACCGAAAGGTCGAACATGAGTCATATAGTAGATATGATCAACATGAAGATGTTCACCATTGAAACCACCTCATCTCACGTGATGATCGGACTTGGGTTGGTGAATTTGGATCATGTAACACTCAGATGACCGGAGGGATGTCAATTTGAGTGGGAGTTCTTAAGTAATATGATTAATTGAACTCATTATCATGAACATAGTCAAAATGTCTTTGCAAATTACGTTGTAGATCACTAGCTCGCGCTGTAGCTCCCCTGTGATTTTTTATATGTTCCTAGAGAAATAGAGTTGAAAGATGATGGTAGCAATAATGCGGACTGGGTCCGTGATCTGAGGATTGTCCTCATTGCTGCACAGAAGGCTTATGTCCTTAATGCACCGCTCGGTGCGCCACCCCCTCAAGCGTCGTCTGTAGATGTTGTGAACATCTGACATGCACGTTCTAATGATTGCTTGATAGTTCAGTGCGTCATGCATTACGGCTTAGAATTGAGGCTCCAAAACATTTTGAACGTCACGGAACATATGAGATGTTCTAAGAGCTGAAATTGGGATTTTAGGCTCGTACCCGTGTTGAGAGGTATGAGACCTCCAACAAGATTCTTTGCCTGCAAGATGAAGGAGAATGGCTCAATCGGCGAGCATGTGCTCAGATTGTCTGGGTGCTATAATCGCTTGAATCAAGTGGGAGTTGATCTTCCAGATAAGATAGTGATTGATATAGTTCTCCAAGTCATTGTCACTAAGCTACTAGAGCTTCGTGATGAACTATAAAATGCCAGGGATGGAAATAATGATCCCTGAGCTATTCGCGATGTTTGACACCGCGAAGGTAGAAATCAAGAAGGAGCATCAAGTGTTGATGGTTAGTAAAACCACTAGTTTCGAGAAGGGCAAGGAGGGAAACTTCATGGATGGCAAGTCAGTTGCTGCTCCAGTGAAGAAACCCAAGGTTGAACCCAAACCCAAGACTAAGTGCTTCTATTATGAGGAGAACGGTCGCTGAAGCGGAACAACCCTAGATACTTGGTAGATAAGAAGGCTGGCAACGTCGACAGAAGTATATTTGATATACGTGTTATTGATGTGTTCCTTACTAGTACTCCTAGTAGCACCTGGGTATTGGATACCGGTTCGGTTGCTAAATGTTAGTAACTCGAAATAAAAGCTACGGAATAAACGGAGGCTAGCTAAGGGTGAGGTGACGATGAGTGTTGGAAGTGTTTCCAAGGTTGATGTGATCACCATCACACGCTCTCTCTACCTTCGGGATTAGTGATGAACCTAAATAAATGTTATTTGGTGTTTGCGTTGAGCATGAACGTGATTAGATCATGTTTATGGCAATACGGTTATTCATTTAAGTTAGAGAATAATGGTTATTCTGTTTACATGAATAATACCTTCAATGGTCATGCACCCAATGAGAATGGTTTATTGAATCTTGATCGTAGTGATACACATGTTCATAATATTAATGCCAAAAGATACAAAGTTAATAATGATAGTACCACATAATTGTGGCACTACCGCTAAATGTCATATTGGTGTAAAACGCATGAAGAAACTCCATGCTGATGGATCTTTGGACTCATTCGATTTCGAATCGGTTGAGACATGCGGACCATGCCTCATGGGCAAGATGACTAAGACCCCGTTTTCCGGTATGATGGAGCGGGCAAGTAACTTATTGGAAATAATACATGTTGATGTATTCGGTCCAATGAGTGTTGTAGCATGCGGTGGATATCATTATTTTCCTACCTCCACGGATGATTTGAGTAGATATGGGGATATTTACTTAATGAAACACAAGTCTGAAACATTTGAAAAGTTCAAACAAAATCAGAGTGAAGTTTGAGATCATCGTGACAAGAAGATAAAATATCTACGATATGATCGTGGAAGTGAATATCTGAGTTACGAGTTTGGTATACAACTTAAGACAATGTGGAAGTTGTTTCACAACTCACGCCACCTAGAACACCATAGTGTGATGGTGTGTCCGAACGTCGTAGTCGTGCTCTATTGGATATGGTGCGAACTATGATGTCTCTTATCGATTTGCCACTATCGTTTTGGGGTTATGCATTAGAGACAACTACATTCACTTTAAAGGGGGCACCATCTAAGTCCGTTGAGATGACACCGTATGAATTTTGGTTTGGCGGAAACCTAAGCTGTCATTTCTTAAAGCAGACAAATGCATCTTCATAGAATACCCTAACGTAATAGTTGGGTGTACCTTCTATCTCAGATCCAAGTGCAAAGTGTTTGTTACTAAAATGGGTCCTTTCTCGAGAAAGAGTTTCTCTCGAAAGAATTGAGTGGGAGGAAGATAGAACTTGATGAGGTTATTGAACCTTTGTTTCAACCAGAGAGTAGCGCAGCGCAGAAAGTTGTTTCTGTGGAGCCTACGTTAGTTGAAGAGGAAGTTAATGATGATGATCATGAAGCTTCGGATCAAGTTACTATCGAACCTCGTAGGTCGACAAGGACGCGTACTGCTCCTGAGTGGTATGGCAACCCTGTCTTAGAGGTCATGTTGTTGGACAACGATGAACCTACGAGCTATGGAGAAGCAATGGTGGGCCCAGATTCCAACAAATGGCTGGGAGCCATGAAATCCGAGAAAGGATCCATGTATGAAAACCAAGTATGGACTTTGGTAAACTTGCTCATTGAACGGCAGGCCATTGAGTACAAATGGACCTTTAAGAAGAAGACAGACGCTGATGGTAAATGTCACCATTTATAAAGCTCGACTTGTCGCAAAGAAGTTTTGGACAAGTTCAAGAAGTTGACTACGATGAGACTTTCTCACCCGTAGCGATGCTAAAGTCTGTTGGAATTATGTTAGCAGTTGTTGCATTTTTCAATTACGAAATCTGGCAGATGGATGTCAAAACATCGTTTCCTTAATGGTTTCTTTGAGGAAAGGTTGTATGTGATACAGAAGGTTTTGTCAATCCTAAGGATGCTAAAAGGTATGCAAGCTCCAGCGATCCTTCTATGGGCTAGAGCAAGCATCTTGGAGTTGGAATATACACTTTGATGAGGTGATCAAAGTTTTTGGTTCTATACAAAGTTTATGAGAAACTTGTATTTACAATAAAGTGAGTGGGAGCACTATAGAATTTCTGATAAGTATATGTGGATGACATATTGTTGATCGGAAATGATGTAGAATTTCTGGAAAGCATAAAGGGTTGTTTGAAAAGGAGTTTTCAAAGGAAAACCTGGATTGAAGCTACTTAAATATTGGGCATCAGGATCTATAGAGATAGATCAAGAGGTCTGATAAAACTTTCAATGAGTACATACCTTGACAAGATTTTGAAAGAGTTCAAAATGGATCAGTCAAAGAAAGAGTTCTTGCCTGATTTGTAAGGTGTGGAGTTGAGTGAGACTCAAAGCTCGACCACGGCAGAAGAAAGGGAAAGGACAAAGGTCGTCCCCTATGCCTTAGCCATAGGCTCTATATAGTATGCCATGCTGTGTACCGCACCTGTGTGTGCCTTGCCATGAGTCTGTCAAGGGGTACAAGAGTGATCCAGGAGTGGATCATTGGACAGCGGTCAAAGTTATCCTTAGTAACTAGAGGGCTAAGGAAATATTTCTTGATTATGGAGGTGATAAAGAGTTCGTCGTAAAGGGTTACGTCGATGCAAGCTTTAACACCTATCTGGATGACTCTAAGTAGCAATCCGGATACGTATAGTGGAGCAGCCATTTGAAATAGCTCCAAGTGGAGCGTGGTAGCATCTGTAGTATGACATATAGATTTGCAAAGAACACACGGATCTGATCGTTGCAGACCGTTGACTAAAGACCTCTCTCACATGCAAAGCATGAACGAACCCCAGAACTTAGATTCATAACAATGTAAATCACATGGTGATGTGAACTAGATTATTGACTCTAGTGCAAGTGGGAGACTGTTAGAAATATGCCCTAGAGGCAATAATAAATTAGTTATTATCATATTTCCTTGTTCATGATAATCGTTTATTATCCATGCTATAATTGTATTGATTGGAAACTCAATTACATGTGTGGGTGCATAGACAAACAATGTGTCCCTAGTAAGCCTCTAGTTAAACTGGCTCGTTGATCAAAGATGGTGAAGGTTTCCTAACCATAGACATGAGATGTCATTTGATAACGGGATCACATCATTAGGAGAATGATGTGATGGACAAGACCCAAACTATGAACATAGCATATGATCATGTCAATTTATTGCTATTGTTTTCTGCATGTCAAGTATCTGTTCCTATGACCATGAGATCATGCAACTCACTGACACCGGAGGAGTACCTTGTGTGTATCAAACGTCGCAACGTAACTGGGTGACTATAAAGGTGCTCTACAGGTATCTCCAAAGGTGTCTGTTGAGTTGGCATGGATCAAGACTGGGATTTGTTACTCCGTGTGACGGAGAGGTATCTCAGGGCCCACTCGGTAATACAACATCACAACAAGCCTTGCAAGCAATGTGACTAAAGTGTTAGCCACAGGATCTTGTGTTACGGAACGAGTAAAGAGACTTTCCACTAACGAGATTGAACTAGGTATAGAGATACCGACGATCGAATCTCGGGCAAGTAACATACCAAAGGACAAAGGGAACAGCATACGGGATTAACTAAATCCTTGACATAGAGGTTCAACCGATAAAGATCTTTGTGGAATATGTAGGAGCCAATATGGGCATCCAGGTCCCACTATTGGTTATTGACCGGAGAGTGTCTCGGTCATGTCTGCATAGTTCTCGAACCCGCAGGGTCTACACACTTAACGTTTGATGACTATATAAGTATAGTTGAGTCATTATGGTGGTTACCGAAGGTTGTTCGGAGTCCCGGATGAGATCCCGGACGTGACGAGGAACTCCGGAATGGTCCGGAGGTGAAGATTGATATATAGGACGAAGGAAATCAAGTTCCGGAAGTTTTCCGGGAGGTACCGGGAAATTGATGGAGTACCGAAAGGTGTTTCGGGGGGCCCCGACAAGTGTTGGGGGCCTCATGGGCCAAGGTGAGGGGGCGCACCAGCCCACAAGGGGGCTGGGCGCCACCCAAACCCTAGCCCACTTCGTCCAAGGGTGGGGGAGCCCATCTAAGGGGCTGCCACTAGGTAACTTGGGGGCCAAGCCACCCTAGGGTTTCCCTGGGGGGCGCCCCCCCTCTGCCTTGGCCGCCACTCCCTAGATGGGATCTAGAGGTGCCCCCCTCCTCCCTTCCCCTATATATATGGAGGGAGAAAGAGGGCAGCCGCACCCATCTATGCCTTGGCGCTGCCCTCCCTCTCCCTTGTTCTTCTTCTTCTCCACGTAGCACTTAGCAAAGCTCTACTGAAATTCCTCCACCACCGCCGCCGCCATGCCATCGTGCCACCGGAGGACTCGAGCTACTACTTCACCATCGCTCGCTGGATCGAGGAGGTGAAGGCGTCATCAAGCCGTACGTGTGTTGAACGCGGAGGTGCCGTCCGTTCGGCACTAGATCGGAGTTCGCGGGACGGATCGTGATTGGATCGCGAAGACGTTCGACTACATCAACCGCGTTTCTTAACGCTTCCGCTTAGCGATCTACAAGGGTATGTAGATCCACTCTCCCTCTCGTAGATGCTCATCACCATGGATAGATCTTGCGTGTGCGTAGGAAATTTTTTGTCTCCCATGCAACGTTCCCCAACACACTAGTGGCTTCTCTCATGAGTACAGCGCACGGTGGGTGAACAAATTACTGTTGGGCAATTGATAGAAAATCGAATAGTCATGACGATATCCAAGGCGATGATCATTATATAGGCAACACGTCCAAGATAGGTAGACCGACTCCTGCCTGCATCTACCTCTATTACTCCACACATCGACCGCTATCCAGCATGCATCTAGTGTATTAAGTTCATGGAAAACGGAGTAATGCAATAAGAACGATGACATGATGTAGACAAGATCTATTCATGTAGGAATAGTCCCCATCTTGTTATCCTTAATAGCAACGATACATGTGTGTCTTGCTGCCCCTTCAGTCACTGGGAAAGAACACTGCAAGATCGAACCCATCACAAAGCAGCTCTTCCCATGGCAAGAAAAATCGATCTAGTCGGCCTAACTAAACCAAAGATTCGAAGAAGAAATACGGGGCTATAAGTAATCATACATATAAGAGATCAAAGAAGACTCAAATAATATTCATGGATAGCAACGGATCATGAACTCAAAATTCATCGGATCCCAATAAACACACCGCAAAAGTTTACATCAAATAGATCTCCAAGAGACCATTGTATTGAGAATCATAAGAGAGAGAAGAAGCCATCTAGCTACTGCCTATGGTCCCATAGGTCTATGGTGGACTACTCATGCATCATCGGAGAGGCACCTATGAGGAAGATGAACCCCTCCGTGATGGTGTTTAGATTGGATCTCGAGGTTCTGGAACTTGCGGCGGCTGGAATTGTGTTTCGTCAACTCCCCTAGGATTTTTGGAATATTTGGGAATTTATAGGCATCAGAGGCGGTGCGGAGGGGCCCCGTGGAGGGCACAACCCATCAGGGCGCGCCGGGGCCCCCCTGGCGCGCCCTGGTGGTTTGTGCTCTCCACAGCCTATCTTCCTGGCTCTTGTTTGGCCCACTGGGTGTCTTCTGGTCCAGAAAAAATCTCCAAAAAGTTTTGTCGCGATTGGACTCCGTTTGGTATTGATTTTCTGCGAAGTAAAAAACAAGCAAAAACAACAACTGGCACTTTGGCACTATGTCAATAGGTTAGTCCCAAAAAATGATATAAAGTTGTTATAAAATGATTGTAAAACATCCAAGAATGATAATATAACAACATGGAACAAGCAAAAATTATACATACGTGGGAGACGTATCACCTAGCGGTGCACAAATAACCGAGCAAGTAAGTGTATCACTAGTCGGATATGCTTAATTTTGTTGCTCACGAGCCGAATATGCTTAGTTTTGTTGATCACTGGCCGAATATGCATAGTTTTTTTCTCATTTTGTAGCCTTCTCGTGCTTGTTTGGTGTACAAGAAGTAGGAGAAGCAAAACTTCACTGTCATGCATTGTTGGTTGAAGTTGAATGGGCAACCAAAGTGCAACCTTTTCATAGACAAGACCGCTGCCCAAGCCACGGAGGAAGAAACTGGTGACCCTACCGACTTAACACAAGAACCATCAAGTAGGTTAGAAGATTTTTATGGGGCAATAAATGGGAGTATGAGAGGGCAGAGCGAGAAGGTGTGGCGGCCAAGCTGACGGAGAAGTTCGAGGACATCTTGTCGAAGAAGGAGGAGGCATGTGTGAAGCGTTTGGACCTCAAGGAGGAGAAAAACACTAGTGCGGGAATGCCCAGCAGTGGCCGGTGCAAAAAGCCTAGTAGTGGTGGGCCAGGCTCTCAGGGCCACCCGCCACTGACCTCCAGCCACTGCTATTATGGCATCAGTGGTGAGCTGCCGCCCGCCACTGATGATAGTACAGTAGTGGTGCGCGGAAGTTATCGCCCGCCACAACTATAATCTCTGCACACCACTGTTGTGTATATTACCAGTGGCAGACACCTTTGCCGCCTGCCACTGGTAGTGATGTCGGCATGTAGACAAATTGTTGCCACTGCAGCGTTCTTTTTTGCTGTCATGGCAGCATTTTAATGGCGCTGAAGCAATATTTTGCACACAATCATCCCATTGCATTCAAATAATCATATTACAACGGTGTTACAATAATTAATATTATTAATGAAGCAAACATATAGTATAAAAAGTGTAGGGCAACAAATAAACATGTAAAATTCTCAACACATAAAATGAACAACGAATCAATATGTGTTCGACTCGGTGAAGTCATTCTTCATCTCGCTCTAGCTGGAAGTGAAACTTCCCATCCTCATTTACAACCTCTTTGTTGATGATTCTAGCCAACACCTTTTGGAGGTGGATATGCTGTGTTAATAGTTCCCCTGTGTCCATGTCCCTCTCTATCTCTTCGGGCCACTTGATGATCTGGCTATGATTACGCAAATATTTTCTTTTCTTCAAAAAGTCGTCCATGATAGCCATGGCACAGTATCCAGACCTATGAGAGGTTTCCACATTTTGTTCTTGATAGCAACAAGCGCTAGTGAAGAACTTGAATTCTGAAAGTTTTGTTATAGTCCCTCTGACGTTCTTACACTTGGCGAGATCATCATTTAGAACCTTCTTCAATCTGGTCCATTGCTTTTGAGGGTGTCTCTTTGAATCGAAGAAGTAAGCCAAGCCCTGCATCGACAATAGTGCGATTACGATCCAATGTCGGTCGTTGCGCAAAAAAATGAAGAAATTAGCATTGATGAGATAAAAGCACAAGGCCATTTATATGTTTGAAAGTAAATTAGTGAACGTTGACGACTTATTTGTTGCAGTATGGCACTAGAAAGGTGTCCGCGTGTGGACGATTGACAATAAACAACGGGAACAGGTAGTCCGAGATGACCTCCTGGCCTTCTGTGCTCTCCAGGTTGCGGCAATGCATGTAAAAAAGATTGGGTAAGGACAGGTTACCATGCGGGAGTAGGGGATCTGTAGCTCGATGAAGTACCCAGAGCCTCATTAACTTAGGGGAGACTGCGCTAACAGAGAAGATATTTGCATGGATGACCTCATTAAAGGCCAAATCAATTATGTCTGCTGGAGACTCTTGGACAAAACTATAACCTTCTATCGCCTTAGCTGTGTATCCATGTTGACCTTTTTTTGATTTATCTACCACATGGGCGTGTATAATTTGAAGATCAATTGATAGGGTCCCCAACATAGAGTCCGATAGCCGCCCTTCGGGGATGACAACAGGCATAGGTGGTTTGTCCACGGATGATCTGCAACTGTCACATGCATTCTTCTCCCCTGAATGCGGATTATATGGCACTACGTCTCCGGTGCCGGCATATTCCTGGGTAATCTCCTCTATATCATTCATTGGCCACTTAAGTAGGTGGCTCTGGGTCACTTGCCATAACATAGTGACGCTGTCTTCAGGGGGGTGAGGCAACGACCAAGATTCGAAGCCCGTCACTACTCCTGCACCTGCACCCTCGTCATGCCAAGTGGCAGGACGACCCTGTGCATCATTCTGCTACCATCGGTAAACAGGATGATTTGACCCTTGGCAACCCTTGTCTCCACCCCGTCCACGTTGACTTGCAGCCACCATGGAATAAAGTGGGATGCACGTGGCTGATGGGTGACGATAGGTGTATGATGTTGGGTAGGACATGGCGCGTCGTACAGAAACATTTCTGCTAACCTTTTCTCGACTGCTGCATCTAGTACTGCATCTAACTTAGTTTTGCTTATGTACTTCCTTCTGTGTTTTTTTAGTTCTTTGGTTTCGGGGTAGACGTCGTCCCACAACATCTTACCCCCTCCCAACGCACGCCCAGTCTTGGGCTTCCTGTTAACCTCAAAACCTGCGTTCACTGCCCGGGTAAGAGGGTCATCATACCTATAGCCGTGGGGAGATTCACGAGGGCTTGGTACAAATTCCTGCTTTATTTTTTCTACAAAAAATACATGTGTTTTGGTAACCAATTAATACGGTACGTAATAAATAAGTTGTGGGGACTAAATTATTAGTGGTGATTGACGTTACCAAGTTCTCCTTCGTCGAGCGAAGTTCCTGCGTCGGGAGGACCAACTCCTTACTGTCTGGGTCTTGAACTGCACGGGCCCCGGAAGTCCCGAGCACGATCTCGATGTTCCCAGAATGGAGGCTATTTACCCGTGGCTATAAACTCCGCGGCCTCCTTCTCCCACTTGGGTTCTGCAGCTTTGTAACCACCAGGGCCCAGACCGTGGTTACCTGGCAAATGTTTCCGTAAATTACGGAAATGATCGCTTATCTCCTTGCTTGACTCACTACCAGAGGATTCACAAAACTTCGTCCATTCTTCGTGATCCATAGTTGGATTGAGTCGCCTAACGGTCTTGAAGTCCTTACCAACTAGATTGCAACGGGCACTGCTCTTCCAGTCCCTTAACATCTTTGGCCATTTTGACATGGCATAATCTTCGGCTAACTTCTTGACATCAGGTGGAAATTCATAACTACGGTTTAACGCCAGTAGTAGATCTCCTTGTGTCCGACCAAATCCTTGCTACCGATCGGGAAGGTTTTTCGCAAGATGTAACCAAGCATTTTGCTATACCTTTTTGCTGCGTCCTCTGGGGTCACGGGCTCGCCACTCGAGCCAACTACGGTGATTGCAATTATTCCTTCGTGAAGCTTGTTTGGATCCCTTTCCTTTCGGTTGCTCTTCTTTGTGGCGGTCGTGCTAGATGAAGTCCTGTTAGTGTGGCTCCTGTCCCCTGCCCCGGTGGTCGGTTCTACCTGTTAGTCGCTGCCGATCTTGACGTCAATGTTGGTGTACTGTGGTTCGTTCTGAGATGACGTTCCGGTGCTGGGATCCATTTGTCCAACTGCAATATTGTAACAAAAAGTTATGACTGAACATAGAAAGAAAATGGCGACTGGAAAATTCAGCATGACCTTTGCTAAAAGTAGGGCATATTGAGTACCAGAAATTTGACGAAACAGAAATGAATCAATGTTTCGTCAAAACATTGGCACTCAGATTAAGTCCTACAAACCAAACACAACCATCTGATTATACATCGAATGACACGACACAATCCACGTGTTTGTATAGGTACATCTAAGAACATCTAAGATCTAAATCCTTTGTGTGGCATTTCATCGAACACGTTACAATCCTCTATAATAGTGGAATATATATATATATATGTGAAATTTAGTGAAATTATACCTTGACACAGATGTGAATTAGAAATTTGCGATGCTGACGACGGTGTTGACGAGACGGCCGGGTTCGTTGCGACGGCCGCGAGGTTTTCCAGGTGCCGGCCCATGGGATCCCGCAAGGAAAAAACTACACTTGCGGTGGCCGCGGAGACGAGCACCGGTGATGGCTGCGGTGGTGGCACGCGAACCAGACCGCGTGATAGTAGAGATACGTGCGCGGCCGCGGACCGGAGCACGCGAGAGTAGAGAGAGGTGCGTGGCGGCCGGCGACGGTAGGGGTGGATGAGCGAGCGAGAGGTGGGAGAAGAGGGGAACGGATTAGGTAAGTTTCGAAACTGTGCGGCGCGTGTTTTCGGTTAACACACGGCAGGCAGTATGTGGCACCCGCCACTGCAAACATTTGCAATGGCGGGTGGGCTGGGCCACCCGTCAGCCCAAAGCCTACGTACCTAAAATCTTTCACAAATATTCATTGCGTAATAGCTTGGCGGCGCACTTTGACAACTTTTGGACTTAATTTTTTTTAAGTGTAATATACGTCATGAGAAGCCCCATGCTACAATTTGACAACTTTTGGACTTGGTTTGCTACTTTCGCGGCATTAACTGAATTTTCGGCAAGTAAAAAAGGCAAAACAAAGTTTGATCATGCTTACGAGGTTGGAAATGTTTGAAACTTTCCATGACGTCTTCAATGAACACCTGTAGGGTGTGATAAATTTCGAGATCGTTACGACCAAAACCTGATGCAGATCTTGTCAAACATGACACTCTCCACCAAGTGTATAGGGTTTCGAAACGACCACCTCACACAGAGAACTCAATTTTTAAACATATTTTAGACTTGAAATTTTTTCCATCTGTAATATACGCCATCAGAAGCCCCATGCTACAATTTGACAACTTTTGGAGTTGGTTTGCTATTTTCGCGGCGTTAACTGAATTTTCAGCAAATAAAAGGCAAAACAAACTTTGGTCGTGCTTACGAGGTTGGAAATGTTTGAAACTTTCCATGGCATCTTCATTGAACACCTGTAGGGTGTGATAAAAATTAGAGATCGTTACGATCAAAACCTGATGCACATCGTGTGCAAACAGGACACTCTCCCGCCAAGTGTATAGGGTTTCGAAACAACCACCTCACACACATAACTCAATTTTTAAACATATTTTGGACATGGAAATTTTTCCATCTGTAATATACGCCATCAGAAGCCCCGTTCTACAATTTGACAACTTTTCGCGGCATTAACCGAATTCCGGGCAAGCAAAAAGGCAATAAAGATCTGTGTCGGGCTGTACAAGATGTCTGCCACTGCGGACTTCTTGATTTTTTTTATTGTGCTGGTGACTGCATTGCAGCAGTGGCGAGTAACTATGATGCCCGCCACTTCAAACATCTGGATAAGAAAAATTGTAAATTTGAGAGGGTCACCCCACTATGTCTGTGGTGGGCGTATTCCACGACCGCCACTATAAGACGAAGTAGCAGTGGCGGGTGCGCAGCAGAGCCCACCAGTGAAAGGTTTCAAAACGTTAGGAAATTTTATGAGTCCAGCTGTGGCGGTCATTCCGGCCCACCCGCCACTGTTACACGACGAGCACTGGCGGGTGGATCCTGTCACCCGCCACTGCTGGCTTTCAAAATTAGCAGTGGCGGGTGCACCGCCATGCCCGCCACTACCTGGGGTTCACCTATAAGTCTTCTCCCAGTAGTGAAACGCGGAGAGGTTCAAATTGTTGATGGAAGCGAGGGAGAAGAAGCCGAAGCTCGAAGAGACAAGGACCATGAGCGAAGAAAGAAAGGCCACGCTCGAGGAAAAGAAGGTGAAGATCACTGCTAATGCGGGGACGCCAATATGTTGACCTTGAATGTGGAGTCTCTGGATGCCAACACAAGAATGATCGTGCAATCCGTCCGCTACCAGGTGTTGCAGCAGAAGAAAGATTAGTTGATAGCGGCGGGCATTGAGGAGGCGGCGGAAGTGGGCGCGGAGGCGGCGGCGACACCTTAATCTGCATGAAGATGGCTGGGGTAGCCGCTCCCGCAGAGCAAAATTGCGCGGACTATCGGACTGAAGTTTTTTTGGATTCAGGCATGTAAAAACTAAGCACACTTGTCTCTTTTTGGTTGTGATAGGGGCATGCGATCCGTTGTTGGTGTGATCCGGCGTGCTGTGTGGATCACACTTAATGTGAATTTTAGATTACACTTTACTGTGGACATATACATAATAGCGTTGGATGGCGGCCTCCGACATCAGTATCCGCGGATTGGCCCTCCCGTCCGCGGACGGATACCAGAAGGAATTTGCGGGTCGCCGTTGTAGATGCCCTTAGGTATATAGGATTTGTAGTACAACTAGCGCCTAGATTACTATAACACCCAAATCATCTTTCCCTTGTCAACAATAGAAACCCTAAACGTGTTTGTGATCTCTTTTTTTTTATTTTTGTTATATAATATATAATACGCACACACATAAAAAGGACATGTCCGTAAAAAAAGACATAAAGGTTGCTGGTGTCTTGTAAAAACATTTGTATATATAAAAATTTAAGTATTTTAAAATTATTCACATAATTTTGAAAATGTTTTCACACATTAAAAAAATATTGATGTAATTTTATAGAAAATTTTCCAATTTTTCTAATATTTGTGTAATTCGAAAAGTGTTCATATCTTGAGTGGCCAGGGAGAGCTCCAACGGAAACTCTTATATTCACATGTCCATTTGCAATCCAAACAGTTAAGATGCATTCAGTCAAAAAAAATAAAAAGTTAACTGGTCGCATAGGTGCTCTGATATCTATACCTATTATTAAAGTGACTAGCAAACATGCCCGTGCGTTGTAACGGGAGAAAAAAATCATAATCTCGAATGGCAATGATCACATTTTACTACATTATCGATATACACTATCACTCTCATTTTTGTGAAAACATGAACAATTTTTAAAAATTCATGAACATTTTTTTAAACTCGTGAGCATATTTGAAATTGTGAACATTTTTTAAATTCTCGAACATTTTGTAAAATCAAGAACGTTTTCTGAATTCATGAACATATTATACTATTTGCAAACATTTTGTTTAATCGGCGAACATTTCTAGAATCGACTAACATTTTTTTGGGATTTGATGAAATAATTTTCTAAATTAATGAACATTTTTTAAACTGCATGATCTTTTTTGAATCAGCGTATATTTTGTGAATCAATAAACTATACATTTGAATTTATGAACAGTTTTATTTTATGCTATTTTTTAATACATGAATATTTTTTGAATTGGCAAAATTTCGTGAAATTTTAAAACATTTTTAATACATGAACTTTTTTAGAAATACTCATGAATGTACGTTTATTTCCCGGACATTTATTAGAAAATTTGCTAATATTTTTGAAAAATCACAAACAATTTCTGAAGCCACAAACATTTATGAATTATTAAATATTATTTTAAAATTCCCAGTTTTTAATTTTGGAAAGTTTTTTAAATTCACAAATTATTTAAAGTAGGAAAAAACAACGACGGAAAAGAAAAACCAAAAATAAAAAAATGATCACCCAAATATGGGCCGGCCCAGGCGAGTTGTGTCTTTTTCTAGCGCGCTGGGCGTAGTATAGGAGATTCTTCGATGGGCCGGCCCAGTCCGGATTTTTCTGTGTGGAACGTTTTTTTATAACTTATAGGTGACATTGGTGGGTAATATTTTGCAACTTCGGGGGCAATTTTAATGACGTACGGGCAGAAGCACTCCGTACTTTAATAGTAGGTATAGAAATGGAGACCATACGTAAGCCTCCTCATGTACGGAGCATCTACGATATGTTGTGACCTGTGCAAACTAATCACCGTACGTCCTTCGCGAGCTGTCGTGCAGAATAAAAAATCATGAAAAAGAGAGAGATAGCAAGAGATAGGGTCAGGATTAATGCCCAGGCTTGGGCTTGGGCGCCATGGCCGGATGGCGTGGCGCGGACTACGCGCCGCAATTACCGTAGTCTCCTCCTTCGCT
This sequence comes from Elymus sibiricus, assembly GCA_039707655.1. NCBI lineage: Eukaryota > Viridiplantae > Streptophyta > Magnoliopsida > Poales > Poaceae > Elymus > Elymus sibiricus. The sequence continues at coordinate 445,138,233 of CM077671.1, forward strand.
ATGTTGTGGCGTGCTTCTATGTCACCGCCACCGGCCGTGACCAGCATCGCCGAGCGGCCTTGAGCGCCACGGCCAGATGGCGAGGCGCGCGGGGGATTGCCACCATCTGTTGCAACCTGACCGCAGAGGCCAGGCGCGGCCTATCGTAGCGGGGTACGGTAACCAGAGCCTTGCTGACACCTGCTGGAGCATGACCTCAGTTGCCGCGTCCATGTTGGACCGGGTCAGTACCGACAAGGCCTGACGGCGGGCTGACGTGTTGCGGCGTTTAGGTGAGGCACTCCGGCCGTGCTGGACGTCCACCCGAACCCTAATTGACGGTTCCTCCCGTGCTGGTGACAGCACTTAAGTCATGTGCATTGGAAACGGCGAGGAAGGTTTGCCGGGTTGGACTTTGGAAACCATCGTGCGGTTTCGATTTCGATCGACTCGAGCACGACACGAGAGTACATATGATTCATGTTATATGTGTGTTAACTCGATGTATATGTACATATCGTGATGGATACATGTCTAGCACGTCTTCGCAACGGATTCTATCTTTTCTACTTCTTTAACCTCTATTTTTCCTGTTTTGATTTGATTTGATTTTATTTTTATATGCGGGTCAGGTGATGTTGTTTTTCTGCCTCTAAAAAGCCCGGTCGTGTATCTGGGCCAGAAGGCCCAACAACCAGCTACATACGCACACGTTCGAAGCGAATCAAAAATGTTTCGATGCAGGCATGGTGGTTCCCCCGAATTAGTACCACCTCGCATATTATTTTTAATATAGAAATTATCTAAGCGGGACGAAACCAAGAATATCTCTTGCTTTAGTAAAAAAAAAAAAAATATATATATATATATATATATATATATATATATATATATATATACTAGCAAAAGGGCCCGTGCGTTGCAACGGGAGGCCTTCACACTACCTCGGTTTCTCCTAGCACCGCCTTGCCCTTTTGTGTCGAGACACGCCTCACAAAAATACCCTCACTGGAGCTCTTATGTCGCCTTCCTGCGCTCGCCATCGTCTGTCCTTGGTGTCTCTCGTCTTCAGCCACAGTCATGTGTGCTCCAGTGTGGACACATAGAATTGATGATTTTGAATTATATTCTCTCTGTCCAAAATATAAGGTGCATCGGTTTCCATTCAAATAAAACGTATGTATGGTTGACCACGATGCTTGATAATTCATCGTAAGCCTCTCTTCGTGTTTTCATGATGTGTTTGTTTATTCCCGAAGCCACTTGTGATATTCCAAGTAACTTGCAACAAATTTAAATTGTTGGGAATCGGTATGGAATATAAGGTGGGACTATTCTTATTTGTATACTGCTAAAGTGTCCTCCCTCTGATTCCAAGAATTTCCAAAAGATAGCTCGATCACGGCCCATGAGAGAAGGATGGTGCAAAGCGACGGTCGAGGCCAAGCGTGCTACCTATGAAGTGGAGGCTAGCGTGAAGAGTATATCGAGCATGCGTATATTGTTAGTAAATTGTTCAGGCTGGCCAAAAATCCATCATAGATTCCGAGAGGAGTAGTTGTATATAAGGCTTCAGCCATTTGGAAAAATAAAGACAAGCGTTTCTTTCGACTGATCTAGAACTTTATAAAGAGCAATGTGAATTTATTTATTTGGCGCTGCACTATTTCTAGAGTTGAATCTCCATTTGATTTTCAGAAGAGGACATCAATTCAGCTTTTGAACTACTGTAGTTGAAAAGCTGCGTATATGCTTGGCCCTAAGCTACTTCTTCAACAATCATAACTCATGTTATTCAAAAGAATACTATACTGATTGTAAAATATTCCTTTTCGGCAAAATCTTATGGAGTGGGGACTTAGTATTTAAATATGATGTTTGTATTTTCTTTCCTTAAAAAATCATGTGAAGTAGGAATTACCGAACATCGAGGAGGCGAATCATCTGAACCAGTAGCAATGATTCCACCCATCTCCTAGGCTTAATCCTTCTTAACCGAAAAAATGTTTTGTCAAGTTAGAACGGCGCACATGGTCTGACAAATGGAAAAACCTATCAGTAATATGTAACAATCAGATCAAGATGCATACAACAAAAAGATACAAAGAGAGGAGGGAGCATACCTGAATTCCTTACTGCCAGTGCCCCATTGCAGTCGTTCGTCGCCAGCATGGTCTGACCAAAAAAGGGACCACACTTTACCTGAATCTCTTGCTCCCAGTGCCTCATTATCAATGCCCCATTGAGTCGTTTGCCGCCAGCAAACTCGTCATGGTCTTACCTAAACCTCAGGCGTTGACAACGCCTAGACAGAGAGGGGATCTGGAGAATTTTATCCGGGGTGGGACAGTCCGTGTATTCCCCGACGAGGGCGCCGTCTGATGGCGGCGACATGAAGCGGTTGCTTTAGAGCGTGACTCCGCACCGTGTGGGCGTCGCTACCGTAGGCGTCACAGATCGGCGCACACAAGTGAAAACTGACGAACGTATTGACGTCAGGGCGTTGCTGCGGACCTGCGAGTGATGCACGACGTTGGGGACCGAGTGTTGCGAGCACGACGGAGGTCAACCAGACGGGAGAGGTTGGCGGAGGAAGACCAACATGAATGACATGGACGAGCGGAGCAGCCGGCGGTGCGCTATCAGGGTGCGGGGAGGGATCGAGGATGGCTCCCGCGAAGAAGCGGCTGGAGGCGGCGAGCACAGCGGCGAGGTTCCTCCGGTGCGAGCCCTGTGATTTTTTTTTTTTTGAGTAAAGTGCCAGCCTGTGATGCATTTGGTCAAAGAGACGTGGGCTGGCTTCGTGGTTTAGTTGGGCTTGGCTCCTGCGCGACTGCGCGGAGGGGCGTGTTGGCCCAGAACCGGCACCAAGTACTTTTCGGCGACTGCGACGACCGACGACGAAGACGAACCCGCTGGTTGAACTCGACGAAGTGCTTTTACGCCGAGGTGCACCACAATACAAAGCTGGCCTCTTGCTAATCGATCCACTCGCGATCGATCTACGCGAAGCTGCCGCAACCAACACCAAGATACACGCACACGTACACGGCGTCTAGCCGGCCGGAAACAGATGCACGTACGTGAGACTTGTTGATTGCTACAGGGGCATATCGCTCCTGGCTCCTTGTATTACTTTTTCGGTCTGGTTTACAACGGAGGCTTACCCGGCTATAAATAATAGCTAGGAGATTCGTAGGCTAAACCTAGTCGGGATCAAACTCTAGTACTACTCGGTCATTGTACATGGAATTTGTCACGTACGCGTGTTTAGCTCTAACAGAGCGGACGATGGATGAAGTGAAACACCGGGTCACCCGGAAAGAAAGAGAAAGGACAAAAAATAATACCACCTCGCGTACCGTGAGAAAAAGATAAAATCATCGCGGGACGAAACCAAGAATATCACCTTGCTTTTATTATTTAATTATTAATTATATTTATTTAAAAATTAAAATAATTTAAAAAAAATATATTATATTATAAATATATAATTATAAAATAAAAAAATAAAAAGTATATATATATAATATATATTATTTATATATATATAATTATATTTTATATATATATATATATATATATATATATATATATATATATATATATATATATATATATATATATATATATATATATATATATATATATATATAAAGGGGTATAGAGGTATAGATGATCAATTCTTTCTTCTGAAATTTCATTTGTCTGATTCGTTTCTTCATACATCGTAGGATTTTCGTCCGTCTGGTCTGGTTTGTTTCATCGTATTCGTAGGATGCGTTCTATTTTCAGGTATATCTCTCGGTCGGGCCTTCGCCGGGCTGCTTCGGTCGCTTGGATGGGCCTACGTCTGTGCTTTAATTGTGCGTGTTCATACGTCTAGGTTGTGCAGCCAATTGTGCTAGACACATAATAGTCTCACATTGCTTCATTGGACCGATTATCACCTTTCATTTACCTACACATGTTTGCTGGAATATCAATCAGCCTCCTTAGGAATCAACATACAGACATGAGACAAAACTGAGGAGAGGCCAATGAGCACGGTTCACGCATGAGCTAATCAAACGGGACATGCAAGGAGGGAGGGACTTTGCACTCTTCATGAGAATTACTTCATTCATTCCTAAATACAATTATTTTTAGATATTTCAATACAGACTAAAACAGGATTGTGGACCCTTCTCTGAGGAGACGAGAATGTTGACATATATGTTGCTACATACACAACAATACCAAGCCGAGTGCAAGGCATGTCCGGCTGGCCAAGCTCACTTGTTGTACTCTGTCGTCGTGGCCAGCGGTATTGACTACGTCCGGGCACATAAGTACACGACCGGAGATGAGATGCGTAAAAGGGATGCTGCTTCGGTGCCCTAACTGCAGGTGTGTTTGTCCGAGTAAAAGAGGATGGTGATCCAAATAGGTTATGTTTTGTGCTGAGGTACATGTTCTTCAATTAACTGATTTTTTGGCCTTTTGGAAAACTTGGTCGTACGCAAATAAAAAATCACGTATAAGAAAATATGGTTCTTACAATCTACTCCCTCCATTTCTAAATATATGACATTTTGGTAGTTGAAATTGAACTTCCCAAACGTCATATATTTAGAAACAGATCCCTAAAGAAATGGTTGTAACTGATTTTTTGGCCTTTTGAAAAACTTGGTCGTATGCTAATAAAAATCACGTACAAGAAAATATGGTTCTTACAATCTACTTATTCAAACAATCCCTAAAGAAAGGATTGTAACTGAATTTTTGGCCTTTTGGAAAACTGGTCATACGCAAATAAAAATCACGTATAAGAAAATATGGCTCTTACAATCTACTTGTTCAAACAATCCCTAAAGAAAGTATTGTGGGATCGATAGAGCATTCGAAATGGATTTTCACGGGATGTTCGCTCCATGAGCTGCTGAGGTCCGAAGGGAGATTACATAGAAGATATGGATCGGACGCCGGCTAAGTGGTCCGGCCCGATGGTCTAATCTATACCTACCTACTATATATATATATATATATATATATATATATATATATATATATATATATATATATATATATATATATATACTATATTAAAGCAAGGTGATATTCTTGGTTTCGTCCCGCTTAGATGTTTTTTTTTCTGTCCGAGGTGGTACTAACTTTTGGATCCGTTCATGCGTATAATTTTTTTTTCAGCGTACTGCGCTCGCTCATATAATGAGCAAAAAAAGTTGCATGCCCATGACTCGAATTCAGGATCTCAAACACAACAACCGCTCTGGTAACCAACTGGGCTAGCTGGGAGTTTTGACTTAGAATAAACGTTGGTACAAATAAACTGTTCTTATCGTGGCTTTGGGCCACACTCCACCACTTACATCACTGTAATGGGCCGCAATGATGTGCTGATGGGCCTCCTCGGCTTCCAGGGTCAGCAATTTCACGGGTATAGAATAGTACCACCTCGTCCCTTTATGCCAAATCTCATCAGTTTATATACGCTACGTTTTGTCTGGATAATCGGCAAGGTGCCTTGAGAAATACAAAAGGAGGATAAGATGTGAGTTCCGTGGTTGCACTCACAAATAAGAAATAAAGAGTCCCAACAAAAGCACGAATAAGGAATAATTAAAGAAATAAAGAGAAGACCCAAGGAAGGGAGGGAAACTTCACCTCCCTTCAACGTGGAGGTGGGCACCTGATGGCATGATTTCCCTCTTTGTTACGTGCATGTGGGAAGGCTACCAATGATTTTCTTTTTCTGAGTGCCACCAATTAACTGTTTTCTTTGCATAATATTCTACTTTTCCTTACGTGCACATGGAAAGACCACCAATGATATTAATTTTTTTAACACAGTACAAACGCAAACGCATACAAAATATGCACATACTCTCCTGTGAACAAATATACATATATCCTATCCCTATAAGCACCTTTAAAAGAATGAGCCGAAATATCATCTTGAGATTTATGAAGTCACCAAAGGATCACTCTGTGCATTTTAAAACTATGCTGAAAACAAACCAAGCCGAACAAATTTTATTTTTTTATGGTTTTTGGTTTTCGGTATGGTATGAACTTTCCATATCGTTTGAAATTTTGGTTTTTATGGTTTATACCGAAAAACCGAACGGTTAACCAAAGTTAAAAAAATTATATTTTTTGAGGCAAACAACCATACAAGTAGCCATTTTTTTCCCTTATGATATATTCATTTTTCTTTTATAAATGTTAAGCACGTCCATAACCATCAAGGCATGAATCCATGCATGCATATATTCTGATTGTATAAAAAAATGAATTTTGTGATTCTTTTCCGCCCATGTGAGCATTGTGCTAGAAAAGGCAGGGATGTTTGCTCCCGTTGCAACGCACGGGCATATGTGCTAGTAATACCAAATAAGTGTGACCCGCTGGTCTAATAACCATGGATGACCTTACGTAAACCAGACCGACGCTAAGATTCGTTTTATGACTAATGCGAAATGTATTTCTTCTAGATCTTAGTGTGTGACTCTCTGCCCTTGATTGCACAGTCAATGTTGCAATGTTGAACTTTTTGCTGAATGAGACAACTAGCGTTTTCTTCATAGCAAAATCGCTATGTAGCATTGTGCTTGCTCATAGTGCTAATTTTCTTTCCATTTGCAACACACGAACATATGTGCTAGTATAACTGATGATTGATAAGCCTAGAAGTTGTTTTTACTGCGTTATTTATAGGAGCCAGAGGTAAGAGACTGGAATAGCGAAGGCATTGCGAGTTGCACAACAACAACCTTACGATGGTGAATTTATACATGTGTTTGTTGCCCCGCTGCAACAACCATGTACCTAAAAGAAGTTAATGTTTTTCTTTAAAACAACGAGCCTTCCTCGTCGATTTCCATTGAAGAAACTACCAGACTTGCAAGTATTCAAAGAGAGAAAAACAAAATAAAGGCTGGGACAATACACGCAGAACAGTTTGGAGCATCAACGGTGAATCACCAATCCAGTTATCTTTCCGGGACAGTGTTTTTTGACCATTACCAATCCAATCACTATTTCTCTGAAACAAGTGATTGACTTTCATCAGCCCCTACGAGAAGTGGGAACCACCTGTCCCATCAGGTAAGCTTGAAGGGTTTATCCTTAAGATATTTTCTGCTCAAAAGTTTCTGCCACATGCCATAAAATTTTTCAAGTTTTCAAAGTCATTTCACCAGCAAGCACTGATTCATGGCTTGCAAATCAAACATTCAAAGGCCACCACAATCCTTAGAGCATCTCCGATGGTTCCTGCATCCGTAAAATGACCGCCGTTTAGGAAAAGTTGGACCAAAAAAGCTCTCCAACAGTTTCTGTAACACGCAATTTTTTTAGGGATTCCATAAATTCTCCAAAACTTCCGCTCAATCTATGAAAAAATGGCTCTTTCTGTAAGACTGTCTCATCAGCTAGCCACCACCTAACCGCAATTGGAGTCCGCCGCACCGTCGCCACCATATGCCACCGTCGAACACCACCACCAGAGTTCGCCGTCGCCCGCCAAAATCCACTTTTAGGGGAAGTTTATGTGAACTAGAAAAACACCTCACCTGTCAACTTCCCCTAAATTGTAGGAACAGCCCCGTAAAAGTACGGGAGTTTTTTTACAGTAGTTATTGGAGACACCAGGCCAATTCACCAGTGATATTTCCATTATTGCCATTCTCCTTTTTTTCCATGGTAATACGTGTCTCATCCATATCATAAAGATCAAAGTACAAGTTAAATAAAGACTGACATGACAAAAATGAAAAGATAGCAGAACATCTCTGAGCTTGCCATCAACGCCCGTCACATGCCTCCGGCACCCCCACAACAGCCACCGAAGAAAATGACGAATCACCTCCTCACCCGAGCTCGACGCGACTCCATCGCTGATATTCAATTTTGCGGACCTCCAAGGTGGCTCACCAAAAGTAAATCCCTTGCCGTTGAACGAATCAGACCGGGGCAACACCCCGGACACGCCATCGAACTCGAGATCTAGCACCTCACCACGATTAAGATGCCGAAGGAGGAAACAATACCTGCCATCCACGGACCACCGACCACGAACCCATCACACGTTTCTTTTTTCAGATGTCGTCGATGCAGACCACAATCTGCATCCGCTCCTGGACTACCTCCCAAGCTCCGCGCAGACGCTGGAGCAAACGCCGTCACCACGGCGAAGCCCGAGGACATAGGTCCACCACGAAGATGCCGCCGCCCCCGCCATGCCATCCTTGTTTGAACAGATTGGTTTTCAAATCCATCCACAACAATAGGACCGATGACCTCATCAGGGAAGGATCCGAAGAATCTTTATTCAACGCCGCCATCGTCGCCGCCGAAACGAAGACGATAAACAATCTAAAAACCTAGACTATGAGGACTAAAAACGATGTACACGCGTGGATCCGACAACCCCCTCACCATTGATGACCGAGGTCGCCGGCAGAGGGGAGCCGCCGGAGAAAGGCACTGAAAAATTGTCTCTAGAAAATTGTCTCTCTGGCGGCGGCTAGGGTTGCAGCCGCGAGAGGAAAACGATCTGGAGATTATTGCCATTCTCCTACCAAACAAACGTAAAAACAAATAAAATACTCCCTCCGTAAACTAATATAAGAAACGTTTAGATCATTACTTTAGTGATCTAAACGCTCTTATATTAATTGACAGAGGGAGTATTTCTGCAAAATACCTGTCCTTTTTCATGTACAAGCGCCAAGCACATCTTCTCAAAGTCAACAAATCGACCTACACGCGTGAGTGCTAGCCATTGAAACCAACGCCGCCCGAGCGTCTCCCGTCCCCTCTCTCTGCTACAGTAGTTGGAGGAGACCGCGAGGCGATTTCGAGTTTGGTCCCCTCCGTTGGCGTGCCCGTTGGTCCGCTCCGGCTCAGGTGGCCTTTAGGGCTGCCTGAGTCGCGGCGGACCATGGCTCCTCGCTGGCGGGAGGGGTGTAGTTCTTCCTAGGTGGAGTTTTTCGTTTCCTGTCAGAGCCGGCGAGGCGAGGACGCTGGATTCGAGTTGGTATAAGTCCTCCCAGCTCCTCCCCGCTCCGGCGACGGTGGCTCCATCGTTGCCGGTGAGCTCGTGGAGGCCCCATTCAGCGTTTGTCTGGGTGGTTGTACAGGAGCACGCTGGACGTCCGCGGCTTTGGCGTTCGGCGGTGGCGGCGGCGTCCGCTATTTTGATGTTGTCTCTTCTTTGGTGCTTCTTGCGAGCTGCTCCGCCAGCGGTGGCTGGCGTCTCCGGCTCGACCACTTGCTCAGGTCGGGGCGTGTCCCCCGCCGACGTGCTTTCCTCGGCGCCAAGATCTCGCCGGCTGCGGCGAGTGGCTATTGCGGCGACTCCAACGGGTTTGGCTTCGGCCCCCTATCGACCTCAGCGGGTGACTCAGCTGCCTTCCCTGTGTTTGCCGGTCTTCTCCGTCGATGTATCGGCGAGCAACTGGTCGGCGGCGGATTCGTTGTTGCAGAAGATTCCTAGGGGCTTGTTTGCTTTTTCTGTTTTGCCTAGGGTGTTTTCTGTAAGGGACAGCTGTCCCATGTCTGGATCTTTCCGATGTAATGTGTTTTCCTTATACTAATATAATCCAGATATGGTTATAAAAAAAAAAACAAATCGACCTACACCACCTCGAGAAGTCGAGATCCCCGGCCAGCCATGGGCGTCGTCTCAGCGGTGGCGGACGCGGTGGTCGTCCTCTTCTCCCTCACCATCGCAATGGCGGCCCCGCTGATCGGCGCGCAGTCCGTCCTGCCGCGATACATCTACCCGGCGCCGCTGCGGGACTTGAAGCGGTGGTACGCCGCCGAGTTCAACGACTACCTCATGGCCCAGCCGCCGGCCTTCCTCCGCGGCATCTTCTGGCTCGAGATCGCCTTCCTATGGCCGCTCTCGGTCGCCACCATCTACGGCGTCCTCGGCCGCCGCCGCTGGGCCGCCACCACCTCGCTCATGGCCGGCGTCTCCACCCTCACCTCCATGGTAACGCTCATCTCCCGCAGCCTCCCCGCTCTGCTCTGTTCTTTTTTCCATGGTTTGAGAACGTGTGCGGTCTCTGCTTCGGATCTGCAAGATGCAGAGGCCAACTCCGTGGTTACTGAGATTTTCAGTGTCATCAAAACTTCAGTGACGACTCACTAGCACACAATCACTCTTGTGATAGTTAACCTCTATCCCCTTTCGGCCGCATTTTCTTCCTAATAAGTAGTGATTTTGCAACTGTTTCAGTCGGCAATACTTGGTGAGATGCTGGGCTCAGGAAGGGCAACGCCGAGGCTGCTTCAGCTGTATGTTCCATACGTTGTGTTTGCTGTCATTGCGATTTTGCGCGGCCTCTGCTCGTGCTCAGCGCCGCCGTCCCCTGCATCTTCTGCTCGGAAGAAGAGGGTCTAGATTGAATTTGCATTTCCGATACTTCTTGAAGATGTTCAAGTGTCACAATATGTACTAAGATGTTCTCTTGAGAATTTGTTGAACAGCTGTACCGTTCAGCATATCATTCCAACGACTAATACAATTGAATGAGGAAGTGGCTTGATGAGTACCAATTCTTAGTGGGGAATATGATACAGTATAGTTGCAAAAATAAATGGTACATAGTAAGTAAAATAATTATACATAGACATAGGCATAGCAAAATACTCCCTCCGTGACTTAATATAAGACAGTGTCAAAAAACGTCTTATATTACTGTACATCGACATCCTCCATAGACAGTGCGCTTGATACATGTTATCTACTAGCAATCCACAAGGGCAGGCCATAATACTGCTGTTCTTGGCACTTACCCCTATCGTCTTATACTGACATTACTTGGATGGATGCAGCTGCAGTCTGCTGACCATAATCTGTGCTCAACAAGACAGGTAGATGAGCAACACTGCTGTTTCAGGAAAAAAAAATCATTTTTCAGGTAAGTGCATTTTTTCGTCCCTCCAACTTAACGCCAAGTGTAGCTTTCGACCCGGACTTATTTTTGGCGCGATTCTTACCCTATACTATCAATACTGGGTAGACTTGGTTCCTGACAGTGGTATTCCTCAGGTTGTTTGGACCTGACATGACATGGCTTTGTCACATCATCAACCGAGGTTGATATAGGCCCTAAACAAAAATTGTTTCACTTCGGATACTCCACCGAGGAGCAGTCCTGTCACATATTCAAAACTTTGTACCACGAATTGCTAAGTGTGAGATTCATAAACAAATGATACCCAGAATTGCGGACCGACTCCAAGTATCTTCATCTCTAGCTTTCAGCTACTTACCAGAGTCACCATGTCAACTGATGGACAACGAGGATCATAATTGACCACTGTATGGCTTTTTCTAATTTAAGATGAACACTTAAGAGCATCACATATGCAGGATGCCAACTTTTTTTTTTTTTTTTTTTTTTTGCGAGAATGCAGGATGCCAACTACTCCCGCAGATAAGGTGATGCATATATTCGTTAAATCCTTGCAGATATCACTCACAATCTAACAGAGCTACTGCAGTTTCTGTATGCAGGCAATCAAGTGTAGTGACACTCAAATGGTACCTCAAATATTATTATTTTCAGCTGAACCTCAAAAGGCTAAAGCTAATCTGAGCGAGAACCGCAAATCTTTTCTCAACTAAACTGGCAAACGGCCTCCGAAGCACTTCTTAGAATCAGATCTACCAACAGATAAATTGATGAGTTTGTTAAATTTCCTGGTATCATCATCAAGCAGCTCATAAACGGCTGACGATGGCAATTCGAAGCAAATACGATCACAAAGAAGCATCCACACAACTTCAGGTTATTTAAGATTTCATAGGGAGATGGCTGGCGACTGTAAATACTTGAAAAGCAGCACGTCTCAAGATGGGAATCTGTTATCTGGAGAACTTTTCGTTACAGGTTTGACAGGAGGGAAATTCAAGGATGTTTAAGTGGAGGACATACTATCAGAACCTGAAAAAACAACTGACTCTTCTATTGTTAGGGCTTTACGATTTGTAAGTGCAAAGTCTAATCACGGAAAAATACTCATCTAAAAATCTTCAGCAGCAGCATTTTACCAAGGAATGTGCTAGAATCATTTGTTTCAACAGACTTTTCCAGGAAGGTGCTAGTGTGACATGCAGACAGACAAGCAGTAGATCCATGTCAGGAACATTGCACTTGACTTGAGCTAAACGAAATTTGACTAATGAAACCAGTCATACATGCCGAACTGAAGAGCTTAGTCTGCATTAAGCAGGACAAAAGGGGGGCATGCAGGCAACTAAAACGGAACCATATCTCAAGCTAAAAGGCTCCAGGAATAAGCTGCTAACAGATAGGGGTAACGAAACTGTACTCTACTCTGATACAGAGCTTTCGCTGTCAACATCTGAGCTGTCGCTGCTATCATCTTCTACAGAGATTTGCTTGAGCTTAGCTCGTCCGACGCTTCGGCCTGCGGCCACCTCAAGGTCGGCTCCAGCATTTGCCTCTGAGATGAGACTGGGGTTGATATTGCTTGCTCCAGGTCTTCAAGCTGATTTTTCATATTTTGAATATGTCATTGTTCCGAATGAGTTCTTCATACAGTACTACTGTACTAGGTTCATGAGGGGAAAACAAGTAGGTAAATACAAACGGAATCTAACTTATTTACCTTCTCCTCCAATGCACTCAATAATGTGCCAGTAAGGAACCGTATATCCTTGGCTGGAAAGGATTTTTCTGAGCCAACTTCAGTAACTGATCCATCATCACCTTCATCAGCCAACAAAGCTTCACTCACCCTTTTCAGGTTCTCTATACGTGACTTGCACAATGAAATAGCCTTTGCATCTCCAATCATGGATTCCAACTCGAAGGCAAAACGCACCTGTAAGTTTCTTGGGCTGAATTAAGGAAATTGACAAAGAACAGCCAAAATCTGCAACATTCCAGCATTACCAAACGGAATTATTCTTGGGTGATCCAAGTTGATACCCGGTCACCACAGATACACTTCTGCGTGTATTGACGCAAGTAGAGATACCCGTGCAAGATTTCAGTCATCAGCAAACTAAATGAAAAACATAGATGGATGATACAATGAAAAGGAGTCACTTCAGGCTTTAGCCAACTAACATTTCAAGTTAACTGACTAAGAATCTAAGATGTACCCCTAACACCCGAGCATACAGGAGGATGCAAGTACTGTAGCAACTGGGTCAAAGTTATGATGTTTTACTATATGGCAGACAATTTATACTGTTACTACCAAAAGAAGGATACATATTGATAATATGACGATGATCACCCTCTAGCAATTGCTCCAACATGGCCAAAGCTTTGAAGCACGCAATGAGCGAGTAGTCTGTGTCTTCTGCACAAAAAAAGAAGTGGGGCCATAAGCATTCGAGAACATTGAGCAATTAAATGCAGGTGTAACTAAGACAACTGAGACTACCTCTTTCCACAGAGACTTTAGCAAGAGCAGCAAAGATTTTATACTTCTCCATAGTGCTGCCAGGACTCTTCTCAGATATTGCCCTTGCAACATGCAACATTTTCCAGGCCAGATCCAAATCTGACCAGAAATCTTTTATTGGCAAAAACAAAACAAAAAACAATCAGAATCATGTTTCCATCTGAGTTTTGCTATAACCAATGGTTATATTAGCATTTAGCCTGACAGGAAGAAATGCACATTGTCAGCAGGTATGAACAGACAAAGTGGCAAGGTCGTAAATCACAATCAGTAACGTTATTGTATAGAATAACAATGTTTTCCAGTGCACTAGACTACATGGGATAAAAGGACATACCGTCCTCTGAATCTTGATTTGATTGCGTTTTTCGTAGCAAAGCACATCCATAGTTGTAATATGCGCTGCAACACTTTGGAGAAAGTTTACCATGTTGTGCCACCCTAGGTGATAACAAAGGTGTAAGAAGGTACTAAAGGTAATATAATCTGAGATAGAGCATCAATGTTGACTACATTTTGTGAGTTGTAACAGCAACCTAGTGCTTGTACAGATCATGGAGTGCCAGTGTCAAGTAGCGTACAAATAAGCTGCACAGTGATGAAATATTTACAACCAGAGAAACTTGTGCACATTTCTCAAATAGAGCAGCACCCATACCTGAAGTAAATATGCTTTGGTTTGCAAAATTCACAAATCTTAGGATAAGAAGGCCAAGTCAGCTCCCAAGAATTGTTACATAACCACCATGCCCTAAACTCATCCCCCAAAATACTAAAGTCCAGATTGTAAGGCAAGTCGTCAAAGTTGGAGCTGTCGGCTGCTTGCGCGTGTGGTCATCCGGTGGCATGTGCCGTCCTGGCTTCTATGCAGCTGTTTGCGGAGTGGCTTCGATGTTGGAGCTCTATGATGAAGTCGGAGTCGCTCGTTCGAGGCAACCGGTGATGACGATGACGCTTGCGACTCCGCGGCGGACGTCCTTCTTCTTTGCAGCTTCGTGTTCCATGTCGGTGGCCAGGTTGGCCGGTGGTGCCCATGTCATGTGGGTTGTGTTTTGTATCGGTTTTAGCCCGGTTTTCCGTCAATTAACCGGGCAACTCTCTTCTTCTTAATCAATGAAAATGGCAAATCTTTTGCCTCGTTTCAAAAAGATTGTAAAGCAATTAATCACATACTCCAAGACACCAACATAAATCCATAAGAGAAACAAACCGCTCCAACAATCTGAGATAAGAGAAACACCAATATATGTACGCACGCTTCAGCTAGCCTTTGAAATAAGAGTGGCAGGTGCCAGGTGGAAAGGAAGAACCCTAACCTGATCTCGAGGATCCTGCGTTGGCAGTCTACAGCGCCGACGAAGTCCTTATCCTCAATGGCCTTGGACCCATTGGTGAAAAGCTCCTGCACAACTTTCTCCACCTGTTCCCCTTTCTCCTCACCGCCCTCATTCTCCTTGTCGCGCACTTCCTCCCATCCGCCCTGCTCCCCCTCGTCGCCCACCTGCCCGCTTGAGCGCGGCAGCAGCAGATCGCGGTACTCATCTTGGGCCACCTCGACATTCTCTAAGGAGGAGGCCAGGGTTGATGGACCCGTTATCGTCCCAGCTTGATCTGAGAAGAAAGCAGCGTTTGTTGGATTACTATCTCCAACGTCACAACTCTTGCTTGAGAAAATGCACCATCAGCCACACCTTCACATCACTAACAATAGTACTTACTAATTGATCAACAAATTGCAGCAGAGATAACATATACTACAATCTTAGACAGGTTTGAAGATGGAAAACAATGCTAGCACCTGGAGTATAGAAGCTTATGTAGGGAACGATACTGGAATCGTCGATGGATATCTTCTTGACTCGGCCTGACTTAAGATCAACCGTGATGACACCATCATCGGTCGTCAGATAAAAGGCACCAGCTATATCCGCAAAGCCAAGCACACAGAAGAATGAGTTAGAAGGGAGCAGCTTCTTGAGGTCAATGACCCTGCGTTGCATCCATGCCACTGCCCCGTCGGGGCCAGTCTCCGTCGACCACAGGTGAAGCCGAGATCCCTGCATAGCTGCGCATCCCAGCACGCCTTCCTCTGTTTTCATGAGGGCATACTCATAGTGATAAATGGGCGGCCGGTCAAACTTTGATAGTTCCCGGGTGAACAGGTCGAACCACAGAATTATCTTCTCATTTGGGACATCGTAGTCGCAGATGAAGCAGACTGCATTCCCCACAAGAGGATTGGGCCGACTCCTCAAGATTTCGATATCAGGGCGAGGACAAGAGACAACGCAGCTCCAGCAATTCGTCTCCGAAGAGAAGACGGAGGCGTGGGCGCTCGCGTAGTCGGTGCCCACGAAGCCCACGAGGAAGGGGCTGCCATGGCAGCCGAGGTGGTCGCAGCCGTCGGCGGCGCAGACCACCACCCCCGCGTCGTAGTTGGTGGTCTCGGCGAAATCCGGAGGCGGGAACTCCCACTGGCGGCGGCCTACGGGGTCCCAGACGATGAGGCTCACGGCATGCTCATGATCAGGGCTCGAGACAGGATTTCTCAGGAGGACGAGGCCGTGGAGGGAGTCGAGCACGTAGAGGTCGCGGCGGTCGGGGAAGAGCGGGGGGAAGGGGGAGGCGGCGGGGGACGAGGGCGCGAACCACGGCCCGACGGTGTCATGGTTCTCGAAGAAGCCGAGCAGGGGCGGGGTCCGGGAGAACTCGCGGTAGCGGCGGGCGAAGCCGGGGCTGGTGAGGAGGCCGCGCCACGGGGTGCAGACGAGCGAGGCGCGGAAGAGGCACCCGGGGTCGTCCGGAGGGAGGCGGATGAGGATCTGCTCGACGAGGTCCATGCTCAGCTCCGGCGCCGGCGGCGTCTTTGGCGGCATGGTGGCCGGGCCGGTGGGGTTTTTGCGCTCCGGCGGTGGGGAAATGTGGAGGACGATGTGGGGACTGGGGATGGGGACTGGAAGGACGGTTGGGCTTGGGCTTAGAGCATCTCCAGCCGTTTGCCCCCAGCCTGGCGCGGCCACAAAACGTCCAAGCCGGCGCTATTTTCGCCCTAGGGGGGATCAACTTCCCCGAGGTTCGGCCAGAAAGCGCATGCAATTTAAACTTCTCATTTCCCGCTACCCAAAAAACGACGCGAGTTCGGCGATCATGCCATAGTTCGGCGTCGGTCATGCCACAAGTCGGCGTCCATCATGCTAGGTCCGGCGATCGCCACCACAGGTCCGGCGATCAAAACATGCCAATAGTCCGGCGTACAAAAAAGGCGGGAGACGTGAACATAGAACTCCTCAAACGGCCAGCTCCTCGTCGTCTCCCGGAGTGACGGGAGAGGTCGGCATAGCGGGCGTCGTAGCGGTCGGCGTCGTAGCGGGCGCGTTCGGCGACGTGGGAGACGAAGGCACGCTCGGCGGCGGCGTGGGCGGTGCGGAGGGCGTCGGCATGAGGTTGAGGATGAGGTTGCGCTCCGCCAAGTACCACGCCTTGACCCGCGGGTCCATTTCCGCCGGGACGCCTCCCATGAGGAACGCCAGGGCGGTGTTGCGTTTCTTCGCGGCGACGTTGGTCCCGAGGAGGTCGGGCTTGGCGTCCTGCTTCGTCATCAGCGCCGACCACCTCTCCTCCGCCTTCTCCTCCCTCAGGGCAGAGTGGGTCTTTGCGTCGGCGATGCATTGCTCGATCATCGCCTGCAGCCGTTCGGCAGCTGGCGCGTCGTTCCTGCCCTTCTTCGCCTTCTTGTTGCCATCAGGCCGCCCCTCTGACGCCCCCGGAACAGGCGCGTCCGGGTTGTACACGCCGTCCTTGTTGGCGAGTGCATGCCGGACCTCGGCCCATTTCTCGCACGACTCGATCCGGGCGAACACATGGAGGAACTTGAAGTCGGAATCGGTGCCACTGTCCCGGCGAAACAAGTCGAACATCCGAACCATCTGCAGGAAAGGGCAAGTGTCGGCGAACACGGCGAAGGACGGCGAAGATGGTTGTTCGAACGTACCTGTTGTTCGACGTTCGCGCCGCTTTCCGGGCGAGCATGAACCTGTTCCTGGATGCCATGCCACTTGTTGCACGCCGTTTGAATGCCCGCCCAATGGTTGGCCATGGCCTTGGCGCCGCGCTCCATGTATGTGCCGGTGAACTCGGGATCGACCAACTTGCGCTCGTCGAAAGCCGCCTTGATCCTCGTCCAGTACGTGTCCGTGTTCTGGTTCGCGCCGGTGATAGGGTCCTGGCTGACCTCCTTCCATGCTTCGGCGAGGCACACATCCTCCATCGCCGTCCACTTGATGCGGGGCTCGCCCGGCTTCCCATTGGTAGACCTTGGCTTCTTCTTTTTACCTTTGCCCTTCGCCGGCGGCGCGGGTTCCACCGGCTCTTCCTCCTCCATCTCCACCTCCTCCTCCGGCTCGCCGCCCTCGATGTCGTCCATGTCGCCGATGTCCTCCGCCTCTTGCGTACCAAACCCGAGGCATGACGCGGTCGCGGCGGAGTTGGTGTTGATGATCTCCTCCATCTCGGCCTCGGCGTTGTTGTACTGCGGGACCGCGCCAGGCGCGAAAGGTAGGGGGCCGCGCCGTCGAGCCATCGCTGATGAGCCGGAGTACGTCGGTGAGGGCACGTAGCCATACTGGGCGTTGGGGTGGCCGGCGGAGAAGGCGGAAGGCGTGCGCGGGAAGGTGATGTTGGGGTTGAATTCGCCGAGGGTGTCGCCGTCGACGTACTCCGGCGCGTAACCGCCCCACGCCGATGAAGGGAAGTTTGGGTTGGCCGGCGACACGACGCTTTGCTGGCTGCCCCACGCGCCTTCTGGGAACGGGCCCGCCTGCTGCCGTCCCGGGAAGATCGGCCGCTGAGACGACACCTCCTGCTCGACCGCCGCAGCCGCATCCTTGGCTTTCTTCATGAGGAGCCTGTCGCGGCGATCGGTGGTCACCGCCTCCCTTCGCTCGACGTCGGGCTTCCACTCCGCGTTTGTCAAACCCGGCGGCCTTGCCATCGGCGCACGGGCCTTGCGCAGCTTGGCGATGGCGGGGGTGGTGGCTTGGCGAGGGGCGGCGTACTTCTTCGGCGGCATGGCGGCGAAGGGAGGGAGGAAATGGAGGGAAATGGAGAGAATGGAGAGAATGACCGGGAGGAAACGGCGGGAGAGAGAGGGAAAATGGCGGGAAGTAGCAGCCGGTCTCGCCGACAGCTCGGCCCCACCCAGCTTTTCGCTTCAGCCGGCGCCCTAGGCGCCCCTAGCGCCTTGGGTTCGGCGTGGGTTCGCCGGCCCAAAAAAAGGGCCCAACCGGCGAAAATCGGCGTCTTGGGGCCGCGGCTGGGAGTTTTTTTGCCCGTCGGCGCTAAAAAAGAGGCCTGGGGGGTCCTTTGGGGCCACGGCTGGAGATGCTCTTAGGCACTTGGTTCGACCAGCTTTGCCCGTGTGGTGTGGGCGGGGTTCTGCCAGGTGGGGCCAGGAAGGCTGTGAACGAGAGTTGTTGAACTCCGCTGCGTGCATAAAATGAAATGGCATGGTTTCATTCCACTAGAATGGGTCCGTTCCATGCCTGTATTTGGTTACAGTCAAATAATGAAATGGAACGGTTACGTTTCACTGTTTGGTTAAAGGGATAGAGAGCAACACATTAATCCCCAAAAACCAATTCAGATCGGTCAGATCGAGAGCTTCCTGGTTGCAGCCGCTACTCCTCTTCCCTACTGTCAGGGCCGCTGCTCTAATCCCTAGTTAAATCAGTAACTGATGCTCCTCTTTTCAGGCGTGATGAAGAACTCCGAGCGGAGGTAGTCCACGCCATGGCTTCCTTGGCAGTCGCCACTGTCACCGTCGGCCACCATCTCGTCGCCCACCTCGCTGGTACCCAGCCATCACTCGCCCACCACCCCGCTCCCAGTCCGCCGTCGGAGAGGGAGAGGCGGTGCCAGAGAGGGAGAGCCACGGGAGTCGTTGGGTGTCGCTCGTGCAGGTGGAAGATTGAGAGGGGCGGCGACGCTGAGATGAGGATGGGGTTTCGGCTTTTGGGGTGAGTGAGTCGTGGGGAGGGGAGAGATCGACGAGCGGTTCCTCGTGGTTTTGCCGAATCGGAGGTACGAGCAGGTTCCGGATATAGAGGGAACATGCCGTTCTCCAGAATGAGTGGGTTCTCGTACCTCGACCCAACCGAACACGAGAACAGCCACCGGGTACGGGACGGACCCGTTACGTTCCACCTAATGACTCCAACCAAACACATCCTAAGGATCTCATCGATTCACGAATCAAAAACGCGTAAATAAATGATTGCGAAGTCATGCCCATTTTTTTGAACTACAAAGTCATGCCCTTGATTACGTTACATGAAAAATAAGAGGGTTTTTTCAAGAGATTTAAGAAGGAAACCTTTGGAGATGTTTCCATGGAATTCAAATCTACAAATCAAAGGACCAACTAAGAAAAGTAGTCAAAGATTCTAGTTATTTATAATTCCTGTAAAAAAATCATTTGAATCAAAGAGGCCCTGAGATGACGTTGGATATGAGAGTGAGGATGGATTAGTGTGTTCATTTTTCCATAAGCATCGGATGATATGGGACCATGATCAAATTGGACGATTTTGGGGAGACCAATGTAGCCATAGTTACTAAATTTTGTTCCACATATGTTTAACTGTTGGAACTAGGATGTTTGAAGCAAAACGCTAGTGCTAGGATGCATACATTTGAATGTTTGAAGTTTTTTTTTCAATTGAGGAGCTCGTCTCCTGATTTAGTTGAAATGAAGCCGAAGTTCCATGACATCAGTGTTTCACGTATCCAGCATCAGATTTTACATACAACTAGAACGTAAATGATTGCGTTGCCACGCCAGTCCAGGTTAATAAAAGTACAAAAGAAATATACAATTTGTTTTAACAATACAAATAAATAGATAATGTGCCTTTATATACCATCGAATGTCAACAATAATAACTCATGACACATATATTTAACTGGATATATATGTCTGGATCTTTTCCTACCACATAGTGCTTGCCAAGTGGAGAATAGATGAGATTGGAATATGAGTAAATAATTTTGACTCTTGCATAAAAGTAAAGGTCGAAAAGTAAAAGATTGACCCTTCGCAGAGGGAAGCAGAGATTGTCATACACTTTTAGTTTTTGAATGTGCAAACTCTTAATGCAAAGGAACATCACTTTATATTGCCCCTTATGATGGAACCTTTATTGAGCAGTATGTCGCTTTTATTGTGTTACCATCATAAGTTTGTATAAAGCTTATTTTCTCTTACAATAAAAGATCATACATATTTTAGGAGCAATTTTTATTGCTTTGCACCGACAACTTATTTGTAGGATCTTGTTCAATCCATAGGTAGGTATGGTGGACTCTCATGACAAGGAACGAAGTTTAAGGGTGTTTGGATGCACAAGTAGTATCTCTACTTAGTGTGAAATTTTTGGCTAGCAAAGATTATAAGAAAGCATCACATCTTAAAGGATCCATGATACAATATAACTTCTATGCAAATATAAGCAAACATAACCCATTATGTTACCTTTCTTGTCTAACATCAACTATTTCATAAAGTTTGAAAATAATGGTTCACAATCGTAGAAGATGTCTAGATAGTATATCTATATGTGAAATTGTTCTCCCTTATATTCTTTCATGAATTGTCCCAATAACCAATTATATGTTTGATACCTTCCAACGAATTTTATCAATTACTCTCTTTTTATGTGAAGTCACTACTCCCCGTTGGATTGTCATATGAAATTATTATTCTTTTTTCTAAGTTTGATGCAAAAGGAGTAAGAGGAATAATACTCAAACTCATACTGCTCTTTAACTCTCAAGCACGATTACATTGATAGCACTAACACAAAGCAAACACTCAGACTAATTCATACTAAAACTTTTCTAAATCATGGAGTAGGATCGAACTAAGTTAGATAATAATGATGAAAGTGATGGTAATACGATATCGGGGCACCTCCCCCAAGCTTGGAGCAGACCAAGGGTGGTGCCCATACCCGAGTACTCAAGTTTCCTTCTTTGAAGATGATGTAAAAAAAACCTTGATATACTTCAAAAGAATCTCTTTCACCTCATGAAGCTCACGACGAAGCTCTTGTATCACAATAGCGTTATTTTTTACTTCGTTTATAATTTCTTTATTCTCCGCCCCAAAGATTTTTCTTGCATGCATCACTTGTTCTTGGACGGGAGATATCCCAATTGGAGGGTATGTGCATACTTTTAACTCCATAATTGTAATCAAATTATGAAAATATTTCCATGCAACCTACCGGAGGGCCTCCTAGAAGTGGAGTCCTCTAATACCACATGATTTGAGTGAGTCCTTATTGTCCTCCAGGCTTGGCAAGGATTTGGGGTAGTGGAGATACCGGCAAGAGTCCCTCACTCAGATGAAGGAGCATGGACCTCCATTTAATCCCCGATTTGCTCCTCCATGGTGATGTCTTCCTTCAACTCCTTCTCAAGTTCTATCTTGCAATCCAACACGAACAACGGCCCAAACGGCGGGGTCATGACCAAGAATATGCATTTTCATTTTGTGCTGCCAACTAGCAAAGTTTGTAACATCAAAATATGGACCTCTACGATGATAATTACCCTCACTAGACGCCATACTCTCCTAGGTTGTGAAACCAATGCTATGGAGACCAAAGCTCTGATACCACTTGTAGGATCCAAAGTATATCTAGAGGGGGGGGTGATTAGACTACTTGACCAAATTAAAATTCTAGCATTTTCCCAATTTTAGATGTTGGCAAGTTTTAGCAAATATATCAAGTCAAACACACCCTACACATGCAAGTCTAAGAGTATAGCTACAGAAAGTAAAGACATGCACATATAAGTAGATGGAGAGGATAGGAGGATCAAACGCAATAGGGGACACAGAGATTTTTCCCATGGTTCCGATAGGTGGTGCTATCGTATGTCCACGTTGATGGAGACTTCAACCCACAGAGGGTAACAGTCACGAGAGTCCACGAAGGGCTCCACCCATAAGGGTCCACAAAGTAGCAACCTCGTCTATTCCATCACGGCTTACGTCTACGAAGGACTAGCCTCACTCGGGGTAGATCTTCACGAAGTAGGCGATCTCCTTGCCCGTACAAACTTCTTGGTTCAACTCCACACACGAAGACGGAGGCTCCCAAGTGACACCTAACCAATCTAGGAGACACCACTCTCCAAAAGGTAATAGATGCGGTAAGAATGATGAACTCCTTGCTCTTGTGCTTCAAAAGATAGTCTCCTCAACACACAATCACTCTCTCACAGATTTGGCTTGGTAGAAGGGGTTGATTGGGTGGAAAGCAACTTGGGAAGGCTAGAAATCAAGATTCATATGGTTGGAGTGGAAGATCTTGATCTCAACACATGAGTAGGTGGTTCTCTCTCAGAAAATGGATGGGGCAAGTGTTGGTTTGTTCTGAGTGCTTCCTCTACGAATGAGAGGTAGGTGGAGGGGTATATATAGGCTTCTCCAAAAATCCAACCGTTACAACATTATTGCCCAACTCGGTGAAACCGAAGCAAAAACTCGGTTGCACCGACTAGTGCAAAATGTGGCAACTTTTGTCGTTTCGGTGAGACCGATATATAATTCTCGGTAGGTCCGATTTTGGCTGGCCTAGGCAGTTTCCAGTTTCGGTGTCACCGATTCCTAAAACTCAGAAATTCTGATTCTTAGAAATTGGATATCCGAAAGTTGGTCACTGATTTCGGTTGTACCGAAATCAAACTTGGTGTCACCGAGAAGCTAGGGTTTGGCTCTGGATCTGTCTAAGGTGAAACTCGGTAGGGCCGATTTGGAAATATTGGTGGCACTGAATTTGAGTGTTCGGGTTTTGACAGAGTATTTTTGTGAGAGACTTCATGAGTATTTTTGGTGGCTAACTCTAAGCACTTGAGCAACTAGATCATCATGGATACCTCATCCCCTTTTAATAGTATTGGCTTTTCCTATGGACTCAAATGTGATTTCTCATAAAATGCAAAATGTAGAGTCTTGAAGCTTGTTGCCAATTGATGTTCCTTGCATCTAGGGGATCTCCACACAATCCTTTGCCAATCCATGCATTGAACTTTTCCTGAAATATGCTTGATAAGATCATTAGTCCAATGAAATATATGTTATTATTAATTACCAAAACCACCTAGGAAGAAGTTGTGCTTTTAATCTCCCCCTTTTTGGTGATTGATGACAATGATAAGCTCTGGTTTGTAAGAGGCATGTACCAAAACTTGTCCTAAATTAGATTTTTTTTTACCACGACATATATGTGGCATGTCATGACACCATGACAAGTTTCATGAATTTCAGACGAGGTTTGGATTTACTGGAATTTAAAAACTAAGATTATCAATGTCTATGGCCGAGCCACGACTCCGAGATGTTTGAAATTCATTCCTATTTCTTGCATGAGACCTAAACATGCACCTAAGGATGCATATATGATTTTTCAACCCATTTTGGTGCACTTGACCTTGTGATTGTAGTTCAAATTTGAATTATGCACATTAAATGCCTAGAAAACTCAATTAATGTATAAAAAACCAAACGAACCCCGAATAATTCCATATTTTAGCACGACATCCGTATTGGTCTATGTTGCCTCTAGAAAAAAATTAAGGCGAGAAGAGGCAGCGAATGATGTTTCGCCCATAAAAGGTGACACGTTCCCTATCGAAACCACAAGCTCCGGTTTGTAAGAGGCTTGTACCTGAACGTGTACCAAATTGGAATTAAATTACCATGACATATATGTGCCATATTATGACACCATGCCAAGTTTCATGAATTTCAGCCGAGATTTGCATTCATTGGAATTTAAAAACGAAGATTCTCAATGTCTATGGCCGAACCACGACCCGGAGATGTTTGAAATTCATTCTCATTTCTTGCATGGGATCTAAACATGCACCAAATGACACATATACGGTTTTTCAACCCATTTTGGTGCACTGGACCTTGTATTGTAGTTTAAATTTGAATTATGCACATCAAATGCCTAGAAAACTCAATTAATATAAAAAAAAGCCAAATGAACCCTAAATAATTTCATATTTTAGAATGACACTCCTATTGGTCTATGTTGCCTCTAGAAACAGTTCGAGGCGAGAAGAGACAACAAATGTCGCTTCGACCTCAAAAGGTGACACGTTCCCTATCGCAACCAGAAAACTTCTTGTCATAAGCTCCTATTTGTAAGAGAGTTGTACCAAAACATGTTACAAATTGGACAATTTTTTACCATGGCATATATGTGTCATGTCATGATACCATGTCAAGTTTCATGAATTTCACGCGAGATTTGGATTTACTGGAATTTAGAAACCAAGATTCTTAATGTCTATGGCCGAGCCACGACACCGAGATGTTTGAAATTCATACTCATTTCTTGCATTGGACCTACATGCACCCAAGGACACATATATGCTTTTTCAATCAATTTTGGTGCACTGGACCTTGTGATTATAGTTCTAATTTGAATTATGCATATTAAATGCCTACAAAAAACAATTATGTTTAAAAAAGGCCAAACGAACCCTGAATAATTCCATGTTTTAGCATGACACTCGTATTGGTCTATGTTGCCTCTAGAAAAAAAATCAACGCGAGAAGAGACAGCGAATGTCGTTTCGCCCACAAAAGGTGACACGTTCCCTATCAAGCTTCTTGTGATAAGCTCCAGTTTGTAAGAGGCATGTACCAAAACTTGTCCCAAATTGGATAATTTTTTACCACTACATATATGTGTCATGTCATGACACCATGCCAAGTTTCATGAATTTCAGGCGAGATTTGGATTTACTGGAATTTAAAAACCAAGATTCTCAATGTTTGCTGTCGAGCCACGATGCCGAGATGTTTGAAATTGATTCTCATTTCTTACATGGGACCTAAACATGCACCCAAAGACATATATATGATTTTAAAACCCACTTTGGTGCACTAGAGCATGTGCTTGCAGTTCAAATTTGAACTATGCACATTAAATGTCTAGAAAACTTAATTAATGTATAAAAAAGCCAAAGGTGTTGGAAATATGCCCTAGAGGCAATAATAAATTGGTTATTATTATGTTTCCTTGTTCATGATAATCGTTTATTATCCATGCTATAATTGTATTGATTGGAAACTCAAATACATGTGTGGGTACATAGACAACACTGTGTCCCTAGTAAGCCTCTAGTTGACTAGCTCGTTGATCAAAGATGGTTAAGGTTTCCTAGCCATTGACATGAGATGTCATTTGATAACGGGATCACATCATTAGGAGAATGATGTGATGGACAAGACCCAAACTATAAACGTAGCATATGATCGTGTCAGTTTATTGCTATTGTTTTCTGCATGTCAAGTATCTGTTCCTATGACCATGAGATCATGCAACTCCCTGACATCGGAGGAATACCTTGTGTGTATCAAACGTCGCAACGTAACTGGGTTACTATAAAGGTGCTCTACAGGTATCTCCGAGGATGT
Source organism: Elymus sibiricus (assembly GCA_039707655.1). Classification (NCBI taxonomy): domain Eukaryota; kingdom Viridiplantae; phylum Streptophyta; class Magnoliopsida; order Poales; family Poaceae; genus Elymus; species Elymus sibiricus. The sequence goes on from CM077671.1 coordinate 445,164,169, forward strand.
CTGTTGGGTTGGCATGGATCAAGACTGGGATTTGTTACTCCGTGTGACGGAGAGGTATCTCAGGGCCCACTCGGTAATACAACATCACATTGAGCCTTGCAAGCAATGTGACTAAAGTGTTAGCCACGAGATCTTGTATTACGGAACGAGTAAAGAGACTTGCCAGTAACGAGATTGAACTAGGTATAGAGATACCAACGATCGAATCTCGGGCAAGTAACATACCGAAGAACAAAGGGAACAGTATACGGGATTAACTGAATCCTTGACATAGAGGTTCGACCGATAAAGATCTTCGTAGAATATGTAGGAGCCAATATGGGCATCCAGGTCCCGCTATTGGTTATTGATCGTAGAGGTGTCCCGGTCATGTCTACATAGTTCTCGAACCCGCAGGGTCTACACACTTAACGTTTGGTGACGATTAGTATAGTTGAGTTATTTTGTTGGTGACCGAAGGTTGTTCGGAGTCCCGGATAAGATCCCGGACATGACGAGGATCTCCGGAAGAGTCCGGAGGTAAAGATTGATATATGTGATAATAGTGTTTTGATCTCCGGAAGGGTTCCGGAATTCACCGGAAGGGGTTCCGGATGTTTACCGAAGTGTTCGGGTGCAGCAACACTTTATATGAGCCAAAGGGGTAAAGCCCACGAGGTATTGGAAAGTGCAAAAGGAAGTATTGGTAAGGCAGTATTACCGCGTAAGCGGTACTACCGCTTGTGTGAAGCGATACTACCGCTTGTGTGAAGCGGTACTACCGCTCAAGCGGTACTACCGCTCGTGAGCGGTACTACCGCTTGTGCGCGGTACTGCAGGGATCCGAGTTGGACTCTTTCCCTGCGGGCCAAACCGACCTTGTGTGGGCAAAACCGACCTGGAGGAGGCTTTTACTCCAAGTTTAGACCCCCAAGGCTCAACATATAAATAGAGGGGCAGGGCTAGCACACGGGACACATCAAGATTTCCCAAGCCGTGTGTCGGCAACCCTAACCCTCTAGTTCTCCTGTCATAATCTCCGTAGTGCTTGGCGAAGCCCTGCAGAGATTGTTCCTCACCACCATCATCACGCCGTCGTGCTGCCGGAACTCATCTACTACTTCACCATCGCTCGCTGGATCGAGGAGGTGAAGGCGTCATCAAGCCGTACGTGTGTTGAACGCGGAGGTGCCGTCCGTTCGGCACTAGTTCGTGATCGGATCGAGGGACGACTTGCGATTTGGATCGCGGAGACGTTTGACTACATCAACCGCGTTTCTTAACGCTTCCGCTTAGCGATCTACAAGGGTATGTAGATTCACTCTCCCTCTCGTAGATGCTCATCACCATGGATAGATCTTGTGTGTGCGTAGGAAATTTTTTTGTTTCCCATGCAACGTTCCCCAACAAAAGGAAGCTTAAATAATTTCGTATTTTAACCTAACACTCCTATAGTTGCATGTTCACTTCTGATAAATGTTATTGCAATCCAAACACCGTCCTTTGCCGATGTAACCCCCTTTTTCTTTTTAAAACAAAATGAAATCAAGTACATCACAAACGGTTTATGATCACGAAGTGTGTGTGATACAATATAAAATATTTTGGGTCAATCCTCATATATGGCTTACGCCGAAAGCTTCTTCGGCTACAGTCCACCGTCGGCGCATCAACCACACTTGCTCCCCAATCCCATTTTTCTGTCCAATTGTCGCCGGTGAAAGATGGGGATGTGGATCCGCGTCGTGAAGGCAACTTCGGCGGCCAACTCCGGATCGAGCGCATTCGCAGATGTTGCTGTCGTCATCTTAGCTGCAGCAGCCACCCTGTCGGAGACTTCGAACGTGCTCATGGAGGTTGTGAGCGCGCTCGGGCCGGTTGTGGCCGCGGTAGGAAAGGGCGATAACGGCACAACAACTTTCTGTTCCCCAGTGGTCGTCGTAGCCGTGATGGCGGCTGCCCACGCCCATGTCGAGGCCGACCACGCTCAGCCCGTGTTAGTCACCGCACAAATGACAACGACCTTCTTCAACCCGGTCGGCAACCCACGTCCGAAGAGTTGGCAATCGCTGAGCGCTCGAGCAACCGTCCGTTCGTCGACGACCTCCCTAGCCAAGATGAAGGTCGTCCGCGCCCGGACCGTGGCCACCCACGCCTGGCTCGTGGCGGCCTTTTTCAAAGAGATGGCAGACGCGACCGCGAGATGCTTGCAGAGTATGTGGCGATGGAAGCCATGGAGTCTCTTCCCCAGTAGGTTGTCGAGCGCGAGCTGGACATGGAGGAGGCGCCGGAGATCGACGAGCGCCAGGCGAAATATTAGTCTTTGTTTAGAGCGCTAGTCTTTTGTTAGAGTAATATTTAGGTCAACCAGCTCTGTTTAATTGTTGTAATTGCTTAATTAAGTAAGTGCGGTCTGTGCTATAGACTATTTTGTGTAGTACCCAAATTAGCAAGTGGTGTTAAATCATGCAATGACGTGGATGATCACTATAACCAAGGAAATTCTGACCAAAATTTGCCGTCGTATCCCCATTTCGTCTTTCAAATCAAAATGAAATTCAAGTACATCACACACAGTTTGTTAGCACGAATCGTGTGCAATGTGGTATCCAATATTTTACGTCGAAAGCTTCAAGACCAAAATTTACACGTTCAAACTCATCACACACAGGATAAGCTATAGGAATAGTTTGTGATGTTTCGATATCGCACACAGTTCTGAATATGGACTTTGTTCGATGACATTTTGCGCGCCAGTTTTTCGCTGTAGCGAACGAAAATTTTGGGCTACCGCGAAAATATCTACCCCAACTCCTCGTATCAACCAAAAGCCACATTTTCCCTATTTCTTCATTCTTTTCCAAGGACCAATCACTAACCAGGCCGCCCAGTCGGACGTTTATGGGGTGTTTGAGGGTCTGGTTGTAGATGCTTCAATGTAGTAAGATTAAGATAAAATTGCCCCGAAAAACGCTCTCACTTCCGCATGCTCTTCTTCACCCACCTCCGGAGGGCTTCTGCTCGGGCTGGCGAAATAACCCTGTAGGCATAAAAAAAATACAGAACAAGGCATTTGTTTTTCATCAGATCCCAGCCAAGTGCATCACGCACCCACGACCACGACCACGACCAGGCACGCACGGCACGGCAGAAGCGATGGGCGTCGTCTCGGCGGTGGCGGACGCGGTGGTCGTCCTCTTCTCCCTCACCATCGCGGTGGGGGTCCCGTTCATCGACGCGCAGGCCGTCCTCCCGCACGACGTCTACCCGGCGCCGCTGCGGGACCTCAAGGGCTGGTACGCCGCCAAGTTCGACGACTACCTCATGGCCCAGCCGCCGGCCTTCTTCCGCGGCCTCTTGTACCTCGAGCTCGCCTTCCTCTGGCCGCTCTCCGTCGCCACCGTCTACGGCGTCCTCGCCCGCCGCCGATGGGCCGCCACCACCTCCCTCATGGTCGGCGTCACCACCCTCACCTCCCTGGTAACCCCATCTCTCGCCCCTTCCCCGCTCTATTCCCCGCCCATGATTTATTGACAGCATGTTGGTCTGAGATTAAATGTGCCGCCTATTCTTCGGATCTGTAAAACCAGAGGTCAACTCCACGGTAACTCAATTACTTCACGTCTCAATAGAGAAATTTCTAGATGTTCGTGATTAGTTGGAGACAACAATGTGGATCTGCCTATTTTTTATGTATGCTCTGATCCGATCCGATGCAACGATTTACGATCCATTTCGATCAGAGATAAATATGCAACCAGTTTGGACTGAGAAGATTTAATTTGTACTGTACTTACGTTGGCCGGATAGGCTTTCTTACTTCGCAATTGAATAGAGCATGTCACTCTGGTGACCATCCTGATTTCGTTCCTAATACTAGTGATTTTGCAATTGTTTCAGTCCGCGATACTTGGTGAGATGCTGGGCTCAGGAAAGGCAACGCCGAAGCTGCTTCAGATGTATGTTCCATACGCCGTGTTTGCTGTCATTGCCATTCTGCGCGGTCTCTGCTCATGCTCGGCGCCGCCGTCGCCCGCATCTTCTGCTCGGAAGAAGAGGGTCTAGATTTGATTTGCATTTCTGACATTTTTCATCGATAAACATTCAAGCTTCACTAGGTGTAAGATGCTTTCTTCTGAGAATTTTGTTCAACGGCTGTACTGCCCAACCTATCATTAATTCAACACCCAATGGAATGTAATGTCCATACTGCCAAAGTTATTGTTCACAATTTGAAAAAAAGATTGTACTGCAGCTGTTTTATAATCGACCACGTTTCAAGAGAACATTTGGTTTCCCATAATTAATTATTCAAATTTTAGCTTTATATACCTGTCGACTGGCTGTGATTTCAGGCAATATTTAGTTTGGCTGTATGAGAAGATAAACAACGAGTACATATATCAATTCTTCATTAGCTATACACTAACTAATATATAAGCTGATAGATTTGTGAAGTGGTTTATCTTACAACTTAGTTTATGAAAATAAGTTTCTTGTTGTCAGACCGAGCAAATAAATTTGAACCTATACAGAGTAAATTTATGACATCGCTGTTATGAACTTGCACGAGTAATGCAATGCATCAGGATTTACAAGTCAGGAATTAATGCTGTAACAAAATTATGATGAAAACTTTCTTAACGCGATGAAATTTAGGTACCAATTCCTTGGAGGGAAATACATTATACAGCACAAAGCCTCTGAAAGTAAGCAAACAAGTAAAGTTGCCAAAAAAATCATGGTAATAAGGAGTACATTATACATAGACACAACAGGAAACTGTACATCGGTATCATCCAGATACAATCACTGCACATATACGTGCTATATACTGGGTGCTATCCTATTTATTTCTCATACTGACAATGCCAATACACACTAGCTAGCAGAAACACTGCAGTTCGTTAGACCGACAGTCGCTAGCAGAAATACCGATCTCAACTAGAATCCTCCCGGAAGCTGAACTAAACACACGGCATTGACGAAAATAAGACCGACACCAAGATAGTATGGTAGCATCATCACCAAAGGCAGCAGTGATCTACTCGACTGACTGATCATGGCCGACATGGACATATATACATACATAACAACAGGCTTTCTGGTAAGGATTCTCAGTGCTTGCTCGACGATGGATCACCGTCCAGATTTCATGTTATTCGAGCTAGTCCATCTTCTGAGCCAACAAGTTCATGTCATCTGGAACCACAAGGTTGCTGGCCTCCTCGCCGAGCCCCCCTTCATGCAGCAGGTCCTCCCAGAAATCATCATTTAGCTCTCCACTGGGCCTGCCTCTAAGTTGCTCCGAACGGCTGGAAGCGACACTCTGCTGCACCTCAGCTCCCTTCGTATCGACGGACGAGCTTTCAAGATCGGATATGACATCGTTCACGAGCGAATCTACTGGCTCCTGCTGCTCAAACATTACATGTGACCCTTGCTCCAAGGCAGAGCCAGTGCCCATGCTATCGACAGCTTCAGGTCCCTGATCGATGCGGCGCCGTCTTTTATTTGAGATGGCATCTTCGAGCTCCTTCCTCATCTCACTCTGGGAGATCAGCTGGCATATGAACATGGGATTCTGCATGACACGCGCCAAGAATGACATCATCTGCTGTTGCTTCTGCTCAGTTCCTTGCAGCCTCTTTTCCATGGCTTGCAGATCTGACCTTGTGTTCTGTTGCTCCTGCCTGAGCTTCACCACTTCAGCCATCAAGAGCTGCTTGTCCCTTTTCAAATGATCTATCTCCACGTCATGTCCAAAGTTCCCCACCTCAAGGTAGGAGCCAAGAGATTGCTGATTCTGAGACCCATGTGTAGGTTTCCGGCGCTTAATATTTCTGAGAAGGTGCCTCTGCCCTCGCAAGAATCCCTCATTTGCAAATTCCCACCTGTCAGGATCCACCTTTCTGAAGCCCTGCCAAAGGTGATAAAAACCATGTCGGAAATCGGATAATTAAATAAGGCAAAAAGAAGGTTTATCCAACAGAAAATTAACCATTCAGAAATTTAGATAAACAACAGTGGCAAAGAGAGAGGGTGTGGAGAAGATGAGCCTGTAAGAATATCTAATTTACCTCTTTATGATAAATTTCGATTCTCATGATACATTTTTCAGTTTGCTGATTTCAGTTCTTCACTTTATTTGTCAACTTTCCTCTTCATCTTCATCCTTTAATATTGTATGAACTGGAAGCCTACTCAAGGCAAGATGAAGTATCAATTGGAAGATTTTACTCACTTGATACATTTTTCAGTTTGCTGAATTCAGTTCTTCACTTTATTTGTCAGCTTTCCTCTTCATCTTCATCCTTTAATATTGTATATCTGGAAGCTTACTCAAGGGAAGATGAAGTATCAATTGGAAGATTTTACTCACTTGATACATTTTTCGTTTTGCTGATTTCAGTTCTTCACTTTATTTGTCAACTTTCCTCTTCATCTTCATCCTTTAATATTGTATGAACTGGAAACTTACTCAAGACAAAATGGAGTGTCAACTGGAAGATTCTATTTGTCAACTTTCCTCTTCATCTTCATCCTTTAATATTGTATGAACTGGGAGCTTACTCAAGATAAAATGAAGTATCAATTGGAAGATTTTACTCGAGGCAAACAAATGAAATATCAACTGGAAGATTTTACTGAAAAGATCAGGTGATAGCAGCTGGAATGTGTGACGCCTACTCGAAGCTAACATCATCATGAAAGCATTCAGTTGGCAACTGCATATATGCTCTCAAAGACTTAAGGTCAATAAAACTACCCACAGATTAACTCAAGCCCAAATCTCCCCAAAGTAAAACATCAAGGTTCTCCTGGAAATGCAACAATCATCTTGTAAAATTTGGTCTTCCCACACCCGCAAGTTTCCAGGATAAGAGAATAATGATAAAAGAATAATACAGAGTCTCACACTCAACAATGCTACTACATGCAACACAGACACTAGTATAACAAACTTCCTCTTTTACTCTTTCTAATTTCTTGGCCAAAATATCAATGCTACTACAGGTAACATGGATGCTAGCATAACAAACTTCCTCTTTTACTCTTTCTGATCTTTTGGCCAAAATATCAAGGCTTTAAATTTTGTCCATCTTCAAATTCAGACTATCTTTCAATTTTACCATGTGCTTGTAAATTCCAAATTGCACTCAAACTAATCCAGTAGGTTCGGGATTTGACTCAAGTACTTGCAACTTTGGTCAACTCGAGGATTTTTATGAACTGCTGCCTTAAAATAAAAACAGCACACAAACTACCAGCTGGCTTTAAGGTTATCATATACTTGTATATTCCAAGTTGATATCAATTGACTCTGTAGGTTTGAAAACTTCACTCACAACTTATAATTTTGGTTGCCATAATCCTAGTATTATTACGAATCATTGCATAAAAAAAACATCACATGAAAAACCAAGTATTGGCTATCATCCTAGTGGTTATTTCTTCTTAGGAACCTAGGCGAACACCTATGTGATATCTTGCAGCATAACTTCAGTGAAGCTAAAATATCATCCATAAAGATGGAGGAATCTAGGGAGTATATGTCTATATGAGTATTTTGATTTTAATGGTAACTAAAATTTGAACTATTAGACTGCAAACTGGACCTCCTCTTCACCCCCAAAGTCCCCTAATGCCACTGTGACCTCCTAAACCACTACTACTGTCAATCAACCCTACCTAGCTTGATCTATTCATCTGTCGCTGTTCCCCTGCCACACCTTCTGAACTACAGCTGACAACTGAGCTGCCAGAACATGAGGCAAAAATTGGATATGTCGAATTTTAGTAATCCCAAGCTCCACACATTCCTAACCCTTCTGGTTTACTAGCAATTGGCATCAACCAATCAACTTAGACATATAGAGGGCCAAAGCAGAGCAGCAAGGAGAAGGGTAGAGGTATATAAACTCACATAGGTGTTGAGCTGTCGGACGAAGCTGGAGAAGTTGTTGTGCTTGAAGTACCTCGGCAGCAGCACGGTGCCGAAGAGGTGCGGGTCCCAGACGACGAAGCTGTTGTTGGTGGCGCTCCAGGAGACGACGGCGTCGGTGGTGGGGTCGTCGACCATGTCGTAGGTCTTGGCGAGGAAGGGCGTGGGGCCCGCGTCCGCCAGCCCGTCCATCGGCCTCGGCGCCCCTCCGCCGCCGGCCTCCGCCAGGGACGGGGAGGGGCGGCCCTCCACCTTCACCGGATTCATCATCCGGTGGCTCATGGCAGCGGCAGAGCCCACCGCCAAGGGCCGCGCCTTCTGGCACCAGAGATGGGGGTTTCGCCCGTGAGCTCCGCGTGGGCCTGATGTGGTACAAGTGAGCACGGTCTGCGCGTGACAAAGGGCGCACCGGCGATCTAGCCCCGTGACGAGGCACGCTTAGCACCAGCAGCGGCGCCGGAGGAGCTTGGGTGGCGGGACAAGGGGTAACGCGCGGGGACACAGAGAGACACGCCGCGGGGGAGGGCGTGATCACCGTGATGCGAGGCGAGATCTCCGCGCACCAGGAACGGAATCGGATCGGGGAGGGAGATGGGTGCGCCGGCGGCGGAGGAGGACGGGGACGGGGAGGGGAGGGGAGGGTGGCGGGAGGGGACGGGGATTGGGACTGGGAGTAGCCGTAGCAGCGGCCGCTTGGCTTGGGGATGGAGTGGAAGGTTCTGGAAGCGGTGCGCGTGCGAATATGCGATCCCGCGGAAGCGGTGGTGGGGCGGACGTGTAGGAGCGGGGATTATCCTCTCCGATCAGAGAAGACAGAAACGCGACGCCAAGTGGGCTGACACAGGCCTGTTCACGTCATCTCGGCCCATGGATCTGTGGGCCGGGCCGGAGTCGGTCGTGGTGAAAGTCAGTCGCGTGAGTTCCTCCCACCCCGTACGACTTTTTAACTAGCCTTCGACCCACCACTCAAAAAAAAAAAACTAGCCTTCGACCCAAAGGCACGAACCGACATGACCTGACCTGGCAGTTGGGTCTTCTTCTACTTCTCCCCACCCATCCCCATCCCCATCCCCAAGAGAGACGAAGCGTGCCATCTGAATTCTCCTCCCCGTCCCCGACCGAAACCCTAGAGAGCGAGGCGCGATGTTCGGGTACCGGAAGGCGCCGGACCTCGACCTCGAGGCCGGCGGCGCCTCCGCGGCGCTCTACCCGGGGATGACGGAGGACGTGGAGCTGCGCTGGGCCTTCATCCGCAAGATCTACGTCATCCTCTCCGTGCAGCTCGCCATGACGGCCGCCGTCGCGGGATTCGTCGTCAAGGTCCCCGCCGTCTCCGACTTCTTCGTCTCCTCCAACGCCGGCCTCGGCCTCTACATCTTCCTCCTCATCCTGCCCCTCATCGGTAATTACTACTTGCGCCTCCCCCGCCACCCCTCTGAGTTCGAGTTCGTGCGTTGGCTGACGGAATTGCTTGCTTCGTTCGCGCCGCAGTGCTGTGCCCCCTGCGCTACTACCACCAGAAGCACCCCGTCAACCTCATCCTGCTCGGCATCTTCACCGTCTCCATCAGCTTCGCCGTCGGCATGACGTGCGCCTTCACCAGCGGTAATAACAATAGATTGCCCCCTCAGTACTCATTTACTTCCCTCAATCATTGTTGGTTATTCGTCTCTGATTGAAATTAACCATAGGTCGTTCTAATTGATCGAGCATGTTAGCTTATGATGAAGTAGTAGTTGTTCGTGTTAATTGTGACGGGTGGAATCCTCTTCTCTCTTGCATCATTCAGTAAAACCATTGTTCCTTCAGTTAAATCATTGTCCGTTATGCGTGTGCTACTTGATTTTTGTAATTTGACTTGGTGAGCATTCGGATCAGTTGTGTCAGGTTATGCACAGTAGTACTGAAAAGAAGCCACTATTGACATTGGGATTATGATTGAGCACTAATACCATGCGATGGTTTTGTTCGTTCCTTGCATTAGCCTCTGATTTCTTGCTCCTGTCCTCGAATGATTGATAGATATGTCTGTGGATGGAATTTTCATTTCGTCTTGTTGGAGTATCCACAACTGGTATGCATGATAATAGATTAGTAGCGAATGCAAACCACTTCTAACATTGAGAATCTGTCCTTTTTGTTTTCCACGCAAGCATTAGCTCATGCTGATGGTGTTTTCATAAGTAGAACACCTTATTTATATAAATTTGGGATTCCTACTTAGGATGCAAAGCAGAAACATGTCTGTGCATGTGCCTCTTTGGTACTACAGAGCTTTCCTGCAACAATAGAATGCAGTGATTCGTTGATCCATCTGCTGATTACATGATCATATTTGTTTTTGTACTGGCAGCAAGTTTCAGTTTTCTCTGGGTCCACGGCTTTTACATATATATGTTCCCGATGTATTACTATGCCAATCTTGTTTGTGCTATACTTCAGGCTGGACAGCAAAGTTTTGCAAATGTCGTTCTAGTTGCTCCCTCCCATTATATTGTGATAATTCCAAATGTTAGTAGAGTCGATAGTTCTTCAGTTTTCTTCTTGTTCCCTTGAAAGTTTGTCTTGTTTGTTTAGTAGTGGAACCCCTTGCCTTTTTTTTCCCATTCATACATTTATGATTTATCCCTGTTGCAGTTTAGGGCCGACTCTGTTAACATTTTCAAAGTGCTAGAGAATTCTCCTGTGTGTGTTTTCTGCCTTGATATTTTTTTAATGTGCATGTCAAACAAAAACAAATCCTACCATTGATATTTACTTTCATAATGCAACCACTTGAGGTCTATGTTATCAGATGTACTCTAAATTTCCAATGAATGGCATGGCATTGTTGAATGTTTTCTCTGGGGGGTCTAGAATCAGAATGGCGTGTTCCAGAGCTACACAATGCATCAATTCTTATTAGCAAATGCCATTCTAGTTCCTCCCATATTATTGTGATAATTCCAAGTGTTTTATGGCTTCGTGCTACCACTAGGGGCAAGGTTTTGAGGTGTCAGAAATCTATAATGCACTCATCCAATACAAAAGCATTTATCATATCACCACTTCTCTAGAGTCGACCCTTCTTCAGTTTTCTTGTTGTTCCCTTGTCGAAACTTTAAAGCTTGTCTTGTTTGTTTAGCATCGAACCCTTTGTCCTTTTTCTCCCCTTCATACATTTATCCCTGTTGCAGTTTTAGTTTTTTGGAACCAAAGGCACGATTCAATTGACCTTTTGAAGACCTAGAATGTCATCCAGTGTGTGTGTTTTTGCCTTAATATTTCTTAATGTGCATGTCATAAAGTTCCTACCTTATTGAGCGTTTTCTCCAGGGGTCTAGAATTGCTCTGAGTGGCGTGTTTCAGATCTACACAATACATAAATTCTTATTTAGTTTAGGAATACTATGTTAATTCTCTGGTTTTGAGTGTTTCTGATGACTAAGCACTAGAGGTATCACTGCATGTTTGGATGTTGTAAGTTACCTCTTTTGGATTTGATGCCGAGACATCACTGATTGTTGTTGAGAATGAGGGCTTTGGCATTACTCCCTTGTTGTGATCTTGTAATTTGCTTTTGATTGTTGGATATATGTATTATATCATTAAAGTTTGGACTAAAAATAACAAATTCTTTCAGCTTTCATGATGCATGTTCTTCTGTCACTTCATCTATGCCATCAGTTCTCATACTCTCCATGTGGGAGTTGTGCACGTCAACTCAATATAGGGCAGGGCCTCTACTGTGAATTGATTATACTATTGTTGTGTGCACAGGAAAAATCATCTTGGAAGCTGCAATTCTCACAGCAGTGGTGGTGATCAGCTTGACTGCCTACACTTTCTGGGCTGCAAAGAGAGGCCATGACTTCAACTTCCTGGGCCCCTTCCTGTTTGGAGCTCTTATGGTGCTGATGGTGTTCTCAGTTATCCAGGTTGGGCAGCTGCACCTTATGTCCCTTCTATATTTCTTCAGATGGATATTGCAAAGCTATTTTTTATCAAGTTGGTCCGTGCATGATGTACTAATAACACTTGTGCTGGCAGATCTTTTTCCCACTGGGCAAGATCTCCGTCATGATATATGGGGCCGTGGCGTCGATTATCTTCTGTGGCTACATCATCTTCGACACGGACAACATCATCAAGCGCTACACGTATGATGAGTACATCTGGGCTGCCGTGTCCCTCTACCTCGACATCATCAACCTGTTCCTGAATCTGATGCAAATTCTGCGGGCGGCCGATAGCTGAGCGCACGCCCAACCTCGCTTGATTTAAGTCATCTAGCTTGTGCATATCAGAAAATTCATGAATGCCCACAGATCCCTGTAGGCATGTACAATCGTTATCAGTAAATTCTGCCGTCCGATGACTCCAGAGTATGCAATTTGTGACTACTTACTTGCACGGTGAAAATGTGCTCACTGGTGCGTTGTGACTGTACGACATGTGAATTTAATCCCTTGCTACGGAGTGATCCATTTTACTGCCCCTGAATCTTGCATAACGAATGCAAAATCCTGAGTGCTTTGATCTTGTGATGTGATATCCTCTACTCGAGTCTGTGAGAAAGGGAAAGGAGAATCACACATCTCCATCACCCCCCCTATTGTGAAGTGCTTGTATGACTGTGAAGTTCGCATCTGGATTGGTAATGATGGTGTCCTTGAGGTCGTTTCTCTGTTGGGAGCATTGTTTTCTTTCTGCGTCTTTGACTTCGTTTCTCTGCTTCCCAGCATTGTTTTCTTTCTGCATCCTTGATGTCGTTTCTCTGCTGGGAGCATTGTTTTTGAGACACGGATTGGTGGTCCTTGTTTGCATTCCTTTGGTGCTTGTTCAAGACGATGACTTTCTTAGGGTTGTTCTAATACCGCCACCCACCTATGAACTCTTTGCTGTTCAGTTTAGGACAGACCCATATCCATTCGAGTTGGAGTGGTGTTTGCACCGACATGTGGTGAGAGGTTGCCTGAATTCCTGTACTTTAGCCTCTTTTTTTTTTTTTGCGAGAAACTTCCAATCTATTCATCTTCAATCATGGCAGTACAAAGAACAACAAAGGTAATAAAAATTACAACCATGTCACAATTTGCGTGCTCTCGGAAAGAAAAACTCTTCCCAGTTTCAGTTTTTGCTGCTTGTAGACTTTCGTCGGTGTTAACGGAGTGTCATTTCCTTTTATTCAGTAAAGCTTAGAGGCTTAGCAGATTGTCGTAGAAGAAAAAAGGTACAGTCCCCGTCAGTTGTAGCTGCGCATTCCGTTATTATATCAACGTGATGCAATTATTTGGACGGTGAAGAAAGAGGCACGGGGAGACGGTTTGACCCAGAATAGGCGAAAGCTGGCCTCCAGCCATGGCATCCAAATTAAAGACTAGACGTCCATGGCTGGCGGAACCTATTGAGAGAGACACCATTCCTTCCTTGGCCGGGACACGACACGATCGTCGACCAACCCGTCCGTCCGTCCGTCCGTCCGTCGTCCTCCGCCGGCCTGTTGGGAAGGAAAGGAAAGGCAGGCGCCGGGCGATCGAAGGGAAGGCAGCCGCGGGCATGGGGAAGCACGAGCACCACCACCACCACCACTACGACGTGGAGGCGTGCTACCCATCGGGGCCCGACGGGTACATGATCGACAGCCCGGAGCTGCGCTGGGCCTTCATCCGCAAGGTGTACGTGATCGTCTCCATCCAGATGCTCGTCACCGTGGCCGTCGCCGCCACCATGAACCTCACCGACTCCGTCCGGACCTTCTTCCTCTCCCGCACCCCCGCCGCCCTCGCCGCCTTCATCCTCATCCTCATCTCCCCCCTCCTCGGTACGTACGTAGCAGTTTAGTTCTCACAACGCCGCGACCAGTTAATCCTGTCCTGCGTTCGTCTCCAACCCATTGACGCCATTGGAAATGCAGTGATGCTGCCCATGGTCTACTTCCGGAAGAAGCACCCGGTGAACCTGGTGTTCCTGGGCATCTTCACCGTGTGCATCAGCCTGTCGGTGGGGCTGGGGTGCCTCACCAAGCGCGGGCCCATCATCTTCGAGGCGGCCGGCATGACGCTCGTGGTGGTGGTCTCGCTCACCGCCTACACCTTCTGGGCGGCCAGGCGCGGCCACGACTTCGAGTTCCTCGGCCCCTTCCTCTTCGCCGCCTGCGTCATCCTCTTCCTCTACGCCCTCGTCATGGTGCTCTTCCCCCTGGGCAAGACGGCCGTGCTCGTCTACGGCTGCATCGCCGCCCTCATCTTCTCCGCCTTCATCATCTACGACACCGACAACCTCATCAAGCGCTACACCTACGACGAGTACGTCGCCGCCTCCATCACCCTCTACCTCGACATCATCAACCTCTTCAGGGCCATCCTCATGGCCCTCGAGGCCGCCGACTGATCTCCTCATCCTACCAACCAGCCCAACCTAACATGATGAGTCATTCATTCGCCTCTGCCTGCCGTGCCGTGCCGCATGTATGCATGCTAAACTAGATACCGTATGTAGATTACCATGTATATGGAAACTTGTTACGTGCTCTCAACATGAGTCACTGTGATCGGACATCAACAGAAATGTAGTATTGCCAATCCAATCAACATTTTTCATCGCGACCGACGAACATGGAATGATCATCAACAAGCCAGGGCAAGCATCGTCAACACCAAACTCTCAAGGGAAAAGGGATATGGATATGAATTTTCTCAGCAAGGAACATCGTTTCGTTTGCCAAACAAGCCCACACGCAGAAATTGCAGCCTACAGAAGGCTATCTGGGCTCTTAAATACCTCATGTGTAAAATAGGGGAACAAAGTTGCCAGCATCAACCACAACAGTTAACTGTTTACACCCACTGGAACACACTATCTGAGCTGGTGTGCTTAATGTTCTTCTATCTTCTTCAGGTCCTTCATATTTGTTGTGTCCACGCTGCCAAAGGAAAAAAAAAGGCTTTCAGGAGTCGTATCACAAGTAATGTGTATCTGGGAGGAAATATTTCAGTCTGTAATATCTATGAAGTGGTTTTCTATCTACGATGCTGGAAAGCAGAACTTAAACTTCGACGTTGGCTCAATACAATGATGACTATTGCACATTCAGTTCTGATTTGCTAAAATAACCGCTTTAACTCTCCAATTATCTTTCCAGAATACTCGGTTACTGAAAATATATAAGACAAATACTCCTAGATTGCTGTGCATCTTCACGAACCAAAGATGCTGATGGCACAACTAATCACAAATCTCCCACAATCTGAGCAGTAGAGCTAAAAGGACTATAATATGTGCATCCAGACATCCAGTGCAAATTATGAAATACCAAGTGCTATCAGAACTTACGTCGTTCCATAAAGCGCGATCTTCTGAATTTTTGTGATGTCAGCTCCGCTTTGATTGTCTTCAATAAACATAGTCAGGCTGGGATGACAAAAGAAGGGGTTATAAGATAGGATAATACTACAAAATGCCAGGTTACAAGCGTGCTAGAGGGAGATGTGCATACCTGCGAACATTCTGGAACTTCACATACTTTAGCGTCACAGGCTTACTCTGCAGAGAAGAATAGCCAATGCTCATCAATTTGAGGTAATGCATAAGCTAAGACAGGAATAACTGATGATGCTACATGGGCATCAAGAAAAAGAATATCAAAACAGACTTAGATTTTAGGATAAGAACGTACTTCCAGTAAATGGCTGGATGATAGGTCAACACTGTCACTTGGAGGAAAGTCATTGACGTTGCTGCCAATCAATACAGAAATATGTCAACCTTAAGGGAAAACCCAAAACGTTTTCAGAAGTCAGTATCAATGAGCTTCAGTTAAAACTAAAAGGCAGTATACCTGAAACCCATATGCTCTCTGTTGGAGAAGAGTTTAACTGTCTTTGGGCCTGTGTTCACAGAAGAATAGAAGATTGCATTAAGGATTTGGGAAAGCATCAACACCCAAGAGAAATAGAAATACTGAGAGTGATTTAAGAAAGGGGCTACTACTTACAAACTAAATACCTCACTCAAAGGTAGAGAAAAGAAGCATGAACACAAAAAAGTGGTAAGAAAGAAGCAGCATGCAGCCTAGCATGCAAAGTCATTCTTGCCAATATCAAGCTATATGTTGTTGTAATGCGTTGAAAGGGAAAAACTCTTGAGCTTTCCAGTATTAAACAAAGCTAAAATATGTAAGGATACATGAGTATATAATGTTTTTTATATTATTTACCACTAGTGTAACAATAACTTCAAATACCAGCCATCAATTTACTTATATCCAACAATGGAGAAGTGGCAAATCCGAGAATCACAGGCCATTGGATCAAATGCTAGGTTGCATTAGATTATGCCATGTTTTCCCCGAAAAGGAGGGAGCCCTATCTCTCTGCATTGACTGATGCACACAGCCTATATTGTCAACAGCACCATAAGTAACTATCCATTTTATGTATCATGAAACACTAGACGATAGGTCAGATGGTGAACACATAGGTCCCACCAAATAACATCTGATCATAAATTTACAGAAATAACAAAGCTTGCACCCTCTACTAGTATTTGCAGATCTAACAGACTAAGGGACTGTTCGGACTCCCTCCGCTCCGCAACTCCACGTCGGAGCGGAATGGCATCCAGTTATATTTTGAGGAGCTGCTAAAAAGACGCTCCGCGCG
Source organism: Elymus sibiricus (assembly GCA_039707655.1). Taxonomy (NCBI): domain Eukaryota; kingdom Viridiplantae; phylum Streptophyta; class Magnoliopsida; order Poales; family Poaceae; genus Elymus; species Elymus sibiricus. The sequence goes on from CM077671.1 coordinate 445,180,735, forward strand.
CTCCGCTCCGTGGCGGGTTGCCAAACAGGGGCTAAATAGCCCACTAGTTCCAAAAGCGACAAGTGCTCCTTGACATCAGAAAAGAGTGCCCTAGCTCACTAGTGTATCAATAGCTACAGATATTAGCTGTAAATTGTCAATTCTAATTATAAACAATGGCGGAGAAGTGGCGTGTCCAAGTGTCCTAGGCCACTGGATCATGCCATCTTTTTTTTCCCAAAAAGGAAGGAGCTCCAGACTCTGCATCGATTAATGCACAGACCCATGTTGTACCTCTAGAATTTTCTATACTGTCCATAGCACCATAAATAACAATCTCTTCTATTTAGCATTATAAACACTAGACGACAGGTCATACCAAAGTTTAAAAAAAGCGCCTGGGCACAAAGCATTGGCAGAACGCAACGCTTTGGCCATGCACGCTCGGGAAAGAGCAAGGCGTGCATACCCGTAGCGCCTTTTCCTTTTGGGCACGCATACATAGTGGTGAACTAGGTGCAAGTAGGTACCTAAATGTATAATTAACGCCCAGCGCTTTTTTGAACTTTGGGTCAGACACACATAAGGTTCAGACAACTTACTTATCACACATTTACAGAAACTTAAATTAACTTGTGTTCAACCGTATATTAGCATTGGCAACAGGCTAAATCGAGCACCCTAGGTCGAACAGGGACAGGTTTGACCTCGGAAAAGAGGCTTAACTCTAAGTGATCAATGTATGCCGCAACCTAGCATTCGTGCAGTGACGTTGAGTTACAAATCTCACCTTCCTCCTCGGGGCCTTTGAAGAGCGCAGAATGCAGCTTGATGACCTGCATGAAGGGGATGTAGATCAGCAGCTGCTCGTCCGAGTCGCTGGCCAGGTGCAACCCCTCGTCCTCCCTGTAACCCTGAAGACCACCAACCATCAGCACGCAATCGTTCTCTAAATCCACACGACCGTATCACGACGCTAATCTGTTATCTATCTACGAAACCCTAGGGAGGGAAGTCCCGCCGGCGAAAATTGAACGAGCCGACGCCGGATCGGATCCGGGGATCGCGCGCGGCCGCGGGAGCCGCTTGCCGTACCTGCTTGAGCGCGTTGGCGATGCCGTGGGCGGGGTCCTGGTTGAGGCACTCGACGCCGGTCCAGTCGATGAAGTCGACCAGATCCACCTGGCCGCGCGGCACCGGCGCGGACGGGACGGCCGCGGCGGCGGCGGGCGCGGGGGCGGCGGCGGTCGGCGAGGGCGCGGCGGCCATGGCTTGCTCCCGGAAGCTTCTGGAAGGTTCGGAGCGGGGACGGACGGACGAGAGAGACGGCGGGCTCGTGCTCGAGAGCGACTTGGACCTCGACTCGCCTCGCCCGATGACGACTCGCGTTGCGTTGCGTTGCGTTGCGTTGCGTCTTGCGTGCGAGCTGCGGCCGATGCCTTTTCTTTTTGAGTTAAATACACTAGAGGTGACTCAACTTGTCATGTGCGGTCAGTTTAGTGACTAAAGTTGCAAAATACACAAAACTGGTGCTCGAACTTGTTCGTCCGTGCAAATACGGTGCCTCCATCCGTATTCAAACATACGTCCAGCCCACGTGGCATACCAGCATGACAGTGACCCACCTGTCAGTGGCTGGGAGCGGGAAAGTGCTAGTGCTCCTCGCGTGAGGATTTTTTGTATTGAGACATAACATGAAAAATAATCGAACCTGGCAGCTCCTGGTCAAATACGGCTGTCCACTGGAGCGAAATATGACATGCATTCACCTATTAGCTAGAAAGCTATGTAGACAATTTCCACATACTGCTCTGCAATTTTTCTAATGCGTTATCTATTGGTTTTATTTTTATTTTTTTCCAAGTTTCTTTTTAGTTTCATGGCATGCAAATTTTCCCATATCAAAAAATAATTATTTCTTATTTCTTATTTTAAATATTTTTTCTATTTTGGTTATTACGTACTTTGAAGAGGTAGACAAGAACTTCTTCGGCCCAGTGGACATTGCCTTTGTTCAGATTGAAATAGTTCAACCTATATTAAAAATTATTGTCTCAATATATGTGTGTTCATTCTAGACAACAAGCACACACTATTATTGTTTATCTTCATTGTATTTCTAAAATACCCATTTATTAACACAAAATTGTATTTTGTAAACTATTCAAATTGTATTAAAAAATATTGTGATGAACTTTTTAATACAGTTATTCAAAATGTTACAGAATTATTTTTTGATACACGTTGAACTTTTTTAAAAATACACATTGCCCATTTTTTAATGCAAAACAGACTTTTCTTCGAAAACATGTTATAATTTTTAATACAGGTGAAACGTTTTCCAAAATATGTTCAACATTTTTCAAAGGCACTAACACTTTTTTTTTTCAGTTTATGGAAGTTGTGATTTTTTTTCTTACATTTCTTTTTTTGAATGGTAAAAATAATATGTAAACTAAAGATGCAAACATAAAAAGTGTTGATTGTTTTCACACAAAAACGTATACATGTGCTCTATGTGGTTTTCAAATTTCGTACGAAATTATGTTAAATTATACCTGCAAAAAAGGACAAAAATCTGGGCCAAAAAACAAGCTGAGTTTTGCATGTATTCTTTTTTTTTATCTTCACGTACAAAAATCTGGCCAAAAAAACAATCTGGCCACGGATATATTACACTTCTATGTGTGCACATACAAAAAAGTCAGCATTTTTTTAGCTGTAAAAATCCATTTCTTTGAACTTCAAAAAAAGGACACAAGTCACACAACGCATCTGTGCACCAAAGTTACTTTTTGCATAGCAATGCAATATATAGAGTTCAACCTCGGCAATATCTACTGAGCAGATTATGTCATAGTGGACAACCCGTGCGTGCAGTGCAATCCGCGGCCACGATGTCTCGAAGTTCGATTGTACATCATGCCAAAAAATATCTAATTTGTGGGGTTTTCCTACGTGTTTAAATGAAATATGAGGGGTTTTTATTTAAAAAAAATCCTCACGCGTGGACCATCCAGTGCTTTCCCAACTCTCAGCCACTGACAGGTGGTCCACTGCCATGTTCGCACGCCACACGGGGCGGACGGACGTCCAGATACGGATGGAGGCACCGTATTTGCACGGACGAACAAGTTCGAGCACCAGTTTTGTGTATTTTACAACTTTAGGCACTAAACTGACCGCACATGACAAGTTGAGGCACCTCTAGTGTATTTAACTCTTTTTTTAAGTCAAATGTGTGCATGTTTGATCAAGTTCTAGGAAAAAAATATCAATGTACAATACAAAATTTATGTCATTTAATCCATCATGAAAAGTATTTTATATTTATCTTTTAAGTATTAAACATGTTGCTATTTTGTTTCATAATCTTGATTATAAACATAAAATCATTCGACTTTCATGAAAACTGATGGACATTATATTCTAGAACTAAAGGAATACAAAAGAAAAAACAATTTTGCCTTATAGTACTAAATTACATCAATATTTGGTCCTACGAGCATAGCTTATTACAAACCTGTGAAGAGGTTCATGGCGCCAGCAGCAGCGTCCGGCCAGCTGACATGAACGGGTCTCTTGACGGTCATGGTGGTGGTATTAGGTGTGAGACATCCCATCAATTTGCTAGTGTCTTTTTGGCAAACCGTGAAGCGTTGAAGTGACATAGCAGATTCGCGCAGAGATATTTGCGTGATTGTGACGGTGGCCTAAGACAGGAAGACATCCCACAGATTAGCTAGTGTCTTTGCCAAGCATGGAGCACTGACGGATGCGACTATCAAACAATATATTTTTTTTGAAACGGAGGCAAAAGCTTTGCCTCATATATTAATTAAGAAGAGAATAGAGTTTATACAACACACATCCTTAGGTCGACATGGCAATTACTCTCGCAAAATAAAAGACCCTAACTTTCTTGCCCCAGCGGTCACCCACAGGTTCGCCTCGCCCACAATAGTGTTGAGTAGGATCGGCGGTGGAGCGCTCTTTTGTCGGAAGACTCTTGCATTTCTCTCATTCCATAATACCCAAGACACGATCATGGTGATCGACGCCTTGGCCTTCCTGTCGGTGGTACCGATGTCACAAGTGCTCGCCCACCACTCCTCAACAGAGCCCATCACAAGCCATGCCCTCGTGTCGAGGTCGTCAATATTGAACCTCTGGATGACCATCCTCCAAAGCCTCAAGGAATAGCGACACTTGAATAGCAGGTGTGTCCCGCATTCTTGTACAAGCTTGCAGAAGGGACACAAGATACTGATTAAAACACCGCTTCATGTGCGGGATAAAAACTCTTGGCATGACCTTTATTGGTCGGGCTTCGCCGCGGCGAACTTACCAGCATCAAACACATTTCACCTCGCACTATTTTTGCACAAAAAATTCAAGGAATCTTAATCAAAGATGAAGTTTGCTGGCAATATCAATCATTTTTGTTACCAAAGCCGATAAATGATTTGAACTAGTTGAAGTCAGTTTATGCCATGGTTTTAAATAGTGCGCTTCGCTATAGCACGCTGTAGTGTTTACAAGAGGTCTTGCATTAAGGGACTTTGATCCAAACACAAAAACAGACATTTTAAATACCGCACTATATCACTTAAAAGAGGTCCATCGACAAGAGCCTTAGCGCACTATTTAAAACTATGTGTAGAGAATAGGTGCAACTCACGATATATTGATCAGATACATATGCACGTATATATAAGTATAAAGGGTAGCCACGTCCTCAACTATACAAGAAAGGAGGAGGGCTTGTTATACAAGAAATACACATGCACAATATACATCTCAACCCCCCCCCCCCCCCACCACCACCACCACCCTCGCAGTCGAAGCGTCGCCATGGCCGACGCAAAGGCTGGACCGGAACTCCTCGAAGGACACTGTAGGCAACCCCTTGGTCATGATGTCGGCAAATTGTTGGGAGGTGGGTACATGTAGAACACATATACAGCCAAGAGCCACCTGTTCCCGAACAAAATGGATATCAAGCTCAATGTGCTTGGTGCGTCGATGATGAACCGGATTAGCGAAGAGGTAAACGGCGAAGACTTGTCACAGTAGACAATAATGGCCTTGTCAACAAGAGACAAGAGCTCATGAAGAAGCAGACGAAGCCACGAACACTCTGCAACCACGTTAGCCACCACGTGATACTCTGCCTAAACACTTGAGCGAGAGACGGTGGGCTGCCGCTTGGACGACCAGGAGATGAGGGACGGTCCAAGATAAACGCAGTATCCTGAAGTGGAACAACGTGTGTCAGGGCAGCCGCCCCAAGTCTTTAATGGCGAACTCGAGGATAGTGCGTTTATCTTGTGCCCAAGTCTTTAAGGTGCAACTGACGATATATTGATCGGGTGCATATGCACGTATATATAGTACAAAGACTAGCCATGTCCTCAACTATACAAGGTAGGAGAATGGCTTGTTGTACAAGAAATACACATGCACAATGTACATCTCAATACTATGGTTTATGCATGGACGCGCTTTAAACTTCTCCCGGCGTAAGGGCATCTCCAGCCGTTTGGCCTCCCCAGGGCCATTTTTTTCACCGGGGAGAGGTGAGCCGGCGGAAGTTTTGGGCTGGGGACTTGTTTATTCCCAGCCGGTCCCCATACCATGTCTTTTCCTTGCTTCCGATTGGTGCATGCCGCATGCCGGTCTTGCTCCATCCGTGGTCCCGCCGCATGCACATGGGAGAAAAAGAGAGGAAAGAGGAAAGAAAGATCCAATAGCCCCACAGTCCGCCATGCAAAAAAGTACCGTCGGCGTTCCCAGCTGCCCCAGGATCCTGGATTTGGGGTGGGTTCGCCGGTTCTATTTTTAGCCATATCCGGCACTAATCGAGCTCGTGGGGCGCGAGTGGAAACTTTTTCTACCGCCGGCACAGAAAAAGTGCTCCTGGGGGCCTTCCTGGGGACGGGTGGAGATGCTCTAAGAACGCAGCAACGTGGGACACGGCCGCGGTGATGCCTTGCGCTCCTCGCCGTAGCATACTGCTCCTTGTTCGAGGTGATTCTCCAGAGGCGCAGCGACCGACGCAGCCTGTCCTTCCTCCTCTCCCTCACCGACGACGACGACCCCTCTCTCGCTATGTGCCACCTTGCATGGTCGTGGTCACCATCGCCGTCGCTCTCCCCGTCGGAGCCCCAATCTCCTACTCCCGTCTCCACGTCCCGAGACTGCCGCTGGCGGCGGCGGCGGCCGTGGTACACTCGCTTCGTGTCTCGCACCTTGCGCCAGCAAAAGCACGACGCGCTGGAGGGATTTGCTGTTGCGGGAGACGGAACATATAGTAGACAGTGAAGAGCCCTTTAGAAGACAACCTAGTGTTTTCTCATGCTCTTTTTTTCTTTTTTTTGAATTGTTTGAATTGCTCACCACATATATCATGCTCATTTTGATTTGGCAAGAACCTGGTAGGGCAGATTTTGCGAAAGAAAACATTTCCTCTTGTTTGTTCTTTGTGGCAAAAAGTTTGCCATGCTGTTCATGACGAAATCAAACTGCTGTTTTCTTGTCCCTATTTGATGTATTCACATCAAAATCACTTCATTGTCTTTTTTTTTTGCGGGTGAAAAATCGCTTCATTCTCGAAATCTGCCATGTCTAAACAGAGATATTTCCAGTAGTTGCTTGGACTAGTGAAGCTACAAGATGTTGCGAACAAACCACTAGCAATAATGCTCTACCATGTACAAACAGCAGTTGGTTAGAAGCTGCAAGGGTCAGGATACTACTACTACTACTACTACTACTACTACTACTACTTCAGGGCATGACACAGAACATGAAAACAGCAAACGATTCCCTCGCTCTTTTGCCTAATTCACAAACCTTGGGACAAACCTACCTGAGACTAAGGTTGGTTCAAGTCCAAAACTCATCATTTACCACTTCCCGCAAAAACAAAAAAGGACAAGTGAACGAGCCAAATTACATTCTCCTGTATATGTCACCACAGAAGTAGTTCAAACGGGCGGCCAAGCTGAATATGTCCCCTTGCCTCAAGAACAGTGGCATGACCTAGAGCGAAGCATATTCCCCTTCGATACTGCCATGCTGCCCATAATCCGTTCCATGATGCGGTGTCGAGGCGTTCATCACTCATCTTGGGAGGAAAGACGGGGAGGAACTCATTTCTCCTGCTGTGGTTTCCCGACAGAATGCAGATACACCGAGATAGAAACGACCCTGAAATGTTTTTTTTTTTTTTTGCGGGGAACGACCCTGAAATGTTAGCAGAGCTTGTCAGCGAATCACGGGTTACAAGGCTCCAGTCGAGACATCTTTTTGCTGCACATTGATCACCACTTACGTGGATCCGAGGAAGAATGCAAGGGATAGATTGAAGCCGAACAAGAAGACGGATACGATTGCTGTCAGAAGCATTGCGACTGAAGTTGAATACACCTGTATGTGTATGCAGAGAAGCATGGTTAGGCAATCAAATAGAGAGTGTAAGTGTAAACACTACAAAGAGTAGCGTGAATGGCTGATATCAAGAATCTTTTGGTCCGACTCAATCGTTACTGCAACATTCAAAAATTCAACATTAAAAAATTCATAGAATCTCAAAATGAATAAAAACCAAGGCATCTTAAATATCACACGGTTTGATATCTAAACACCACATTAAGCTACTGTCCAAATTGCAGGATAACTGACTGATACAGTCTCGTTTTCTTGCTTCAGAAAGGATGAACAGAAACTGTTGATTGTTTTGTTAAGAGATCTAGATGGTCTGCCAATTACAATAGTTTCTCAGATAAAAGAATGTGGACTGTCGACTAACATATTTCCCAAGATGACAGAATGTGGAATGTCAAAGTTTCTAAGATAACTAACTGTAGAAAATGCGAGCATAGAGAATGCCGTGACTTATTCCCTATCAAGCAGGCATGGCCATAATGTCAATGCACTTAAGAATGCAGACATGCATAAAATACATGCTATAAGATGTAATCCAAATTTGAGCAATGAACATAAAGTCAAACAGCCACACTGTTGAAAAAGGACTGTAAACTGCCTTAAACAATTCATCATTACTTAAACCCACGACTGACTTTTGTAGTCCATCAAGGCACGGAAATTGATAATAGAAAGATGCAAGAACTTCTCCACCTGGCATAATTCAATGAGACAACCATCTAAACTTAAGTTGAACTAGCAATGCATGAATATGACGCAATGCAACGAGTATGTAAAGCACATCTTTTCTTTGAATAAAAAGTTTATAACCAACACAACGGGGAAAAGATTTTAGGAGAACATCCAAGATTTTAATTAAAAACTGACACTAAAATGGTAAGAGGTGACTCAGGAGGGCGTACCGTGAGGTGATGGAATAAGCTACAGCTATTAGAACGTGCAATTTTGTAGCAAAGATATTATAACACAATAATTTAAATCACAAAACCCATTGTAGAAGTTAAAAGAGTTTGTACCTTGACAATATTGTCAGCATACTTCATCACCATTGATACAGCAATGCCACTGCAAAGAAAACCAAAAATATTACAAGGTAAGTTCATCCCAAACGACCAAATGTTAAATCAGATCAAAGATCCAGCTGTAGTACCTGAGTGCATGGTTAAGAATCATCAGAAGTGTAATAAATGAGTAGCCATGAAAAAAGCCCCTGCAATAGATGGCAGTCAGGTTAGAATAAGCAATATCATGCATCATACCAAAATATTATGACAAGAAATGAAGCAATTTACAACACAACTAACTTGTTCATGACAACGTCAAAGTCCTGAACACAAATGGCAACTAAGTTGAAGAGCATTCCAAAAATGTACAGCCAAAAATTCTGCACGTTGATGTTTCTCGAAGGACGTTTTTTTATTATAGCCTGCATTGTTCAAAAATGAATATGACTTGCACACCCTTCAGAAATTCTCTTGACAGTTGAATCAAATAATTATTTCTAAAGTAAGACACATAAGCAAAGAGGGGCAATGGCACAAAGTCACATACTTCTGTGTATACCCCAGCAAAACCACTTAGAAGAGCCATCACCTGAAACAGAAAGACAGTCAGAAAGTTGGGTAAAATAACTTGCTATAACATGTCCAAGTGACTAGACTGAACGAATTTTTTCTCTTATATGCTTACAATGGCCATCATCCAACCTTGAATTGGGGTTTGAAGAACATGGTCTGAACTGAAAGGGGCATATTGTTTCTCTTAGATTAACATATTGATTAGAGAAATGAGAAAGAATACCGAGAAGGGGAAAGAGAATCCAAACTTATTTTGCTTACGAGGGGTTTAGCTGAGCTGTAGTGCAGCCAGCACATAAGAGAATAAATGCTGCCCACTGAATTTCACTTAATCTGGAAAGAACACGAATCATTCAGTGATGCAACATAGTTCAACATGTAGGAGATATGCCCAAGAGGCAATAATAAATGTTATTATTTATCCCCATGTTCCTAATTAAGTTTATATTCCATGCTATAACTGCAATGATTCTCGAGTCTGCAATATCCACGAGGCCCAGAGGGAAACTCATTTGCACGTGTGGTATAATAAACGGTAAAATGTATTCCTAGTTTTGCCTCTAAGACTGGCTCAAGTATTGCATGATGATCCTGTTTTCCTGATCATGGGCATGGCTATGCCGGCAATTTTGAGGGCGCAATGTTGGTAGCAGAGATAGTTAATGTTTGCATAATTCCTTAGACCATGAGAGTATCGAGTTCCTTCGTGCTTGCTTCGTGAACTTTGGGGTTTGTTAAACGTCATCCGTTACTGGGTGGCTATTACGGCGGCTTACGGGTTCACGGAAAAGTATGGCAAGTAACAAGATAGCTCAAGATTGGGATTTGCTCCTCCGACGATGGAGAGATATCTCTGGGCCCTCTCGGTGTTACGGTATCCATCATCATCTGGCCAGACACTTTGTGATTTGATCACGGGGATGCCGGAACACGGAACGAGAAAAGAGAACAATACCGGTAACGAGGTAACTGGCATAGTGGACAAGGTGTTGATCCACAGGGATGCCAACATGTCTCACCTTGGGTATTTGTAACATATCGCGAAGCAACAGGAATAGCACTCGGCAACTGGAGGTTCACTCGAATATTCATTCGTGTGGGTATAGGGGTCAATATGGGTGTCCACGGCTCCGATGTTGATCATTGATCGGAAGGGGTTCCGGGTCATGTCTATACTTCACCGAACCTATAGGGTCACACGCTTAAGGGTCATCTATCTGCTGAATACTAGACAAGGAGCCTGAGAGAAAATCACCGGAAAAGTTTCGGACAGCGGAAAAGTTTCGCAGAGAGAACACCGGAACAGTTTCGGTAAAACTGAAAAGTTGTTTCAGGGGATACCATTAAGTCAAATTGGTTTCGGCACATGCCTGATAATTCTTGAAGGGTGTCAGAATCATTCTGGAAACTTCTGGGAATTTTCCGGAAGAAAAACCGGAAATGTTCCGAAGCTGCCGGAACCGCTTCGGATGCTTTTCGCAGATGAAAATCACTAATCCGGAATTGTTCCGGAACGCATTGAAATTTATTTTAGTGGGTACTGGAAATGTTCTAAGCCCACATAAATATTTTCAGTTCGAACGGACGCTGAAAAATGTCGTCGTGAATAGTGAAAGTGCTTTTTGGATATTTTTGGAAAACCACCTTTTGGGATATTTCCCAAAAGGCTTCTAGAAGGCCTTGGGGGCCAAGGAAGCCCCTCATGGGGGGCCCCCAAGGGGATGGCCGGCCAAGGTGAGTGGAGCTCCACATGGCATCCCTTTTCCCTCTTATGCCCTTTGTGTATGACATAAAGTGGGGGCATTTTTGAGTTTTTGGAATGTCAACTCTACCCCTTGGTTTTCCTATAAATAGGAGGTGAGGGGGCTGCCCAAACCTCATCCCTTCTCACATACACATGCCATTTGACTTGTCTGGCTTCTCTCTCCCCGCGAAATAGTTTCGTAGAGCCGAAAGGCTGTCTGGGTTCCGGCAGGAACTAGTTCTGGACGGCGAAGCCCTGCCGGATAGATGACACCGTATGTGTGCAACTCTGTAGAGAGATCGTAGTTTCGGTCTTAGTTCGAGAGTGCCTCCCGAAGGGCTGTCCGTGTGACCGTCCGAGTTTCGAAGGTCCTCCCGAAGGGCTGTCCGAGTGACCGTCCGAGTTTTGAAGGTCCTCCCGAAGGGCTGTCCGCGACACCGTCCGGGGGACTGTCTGACCGCCTCCCGGAGGGCTGCCCGAGGGGCAGATGAGGGTATACATCCTCGCGGTTGGGAGGTTGTAAATCCTATCTGCGGGGATCTGCACCGCCGATCGTCATCGACTCTACTTTCGTTGCGCTACGAGTCGGTAACGAAAAAGATCAAACCTTGTATGCAGTCTCCATAGTGGTCCTGGGCTGGTGCGTTGGTCGGAAATTTTTGTTTTCTGCTACGTTCCCCTACACGACAATCACCATGCTAGATTAAAAATTGAAAACAGGTGTTGCTGTGTTAGGGAAGAAGAGTGCTATGAACAGTTCTGGTAAGAATGAAGAGGAACAAGAACGTTTGTGGCACTTAAAGAACACCACATAGATTATAATGGCAAGCTCAGGTTAATGAATTGTTCAAAAATGCCTAGGTTAATGAATTGTTCAAAAATGCCTATAGGTCACGATGTTACATGTTTGTGTGGTCATGCAGAATGATGAATACTTGGTGAGGAGTTGAATGCTGCTACATCATTTCAGCAAAGATAAAGTATCCAACATTATATTACAAGGCTTGAAGGAAAAAGGAAATATAAAGAATAAAGATATCAGCAAAGTAGTAAAAAGAGCACATATTATTAGTTCCCTCTGTTCCCAACTTCCAAAGCCAAATTAAGCTAGTCGATCTTACTTTTTCTTTAGAATGACACGGTATAAGACATCAGTGCTGATAATATTCAGGTTCTTCAGGATCTGGTAAGCTGGTGCGTCCACATAGGCGAAGATGTAATAGTGTCAGTAAGTGGAAGCATGGTTCAAACTTTTGTTGTTGCAGACATGAAGTTATTCTATCACAAGAGAACATGACAAGTGGGCATACCTGCAATAGATTCTTTACCATGTAAAGTGCGGCAGGGATAGGATAAACACTAACTTCATCAAATGATGTACTTAACCTGAAAATGAATAAAGATGTTGGTAGAGAGTAGGGAGAAGGAAATAGAGATTCGGAATTTAATCAGTAGATTATGGTAGAATGGTCACCTATTATCTTCTGTAACACCTTGACGGTTCCAGCTTCTGTACAGGGCTAGAAGTGATAATAGACATTTTAAAGCTTTCACCTAGACATAGATGAATAAATTCAACGGAACAAAAGGGGAAGCTCCTGACCCTACTATCACCTAGAGAAAACTTAAATTCTCACCGAGAAGTTTGCTGTTGTGACACTATATTCATACTTTCCAGCTCTTTTTGACCACACAATCAGTATTGCCTGGGAACTTGTTAGTAATGTCAATGCAATTGTTACAATAGACCTGCAACGACAATTGACACTTGCCAGTAAATATTCTGATTTTTCAGAAACAATGCAATACGGCACAAAGGTTGCAAACAGACTTACTTTTGCTTCCAACTATGCTTGCCCTTCGAACCTCCTGCAGTGCCAAGGGGGGAGGTTGCTGCAGTTTATATAGTACATGCATTAAAGATGTGATGTTACTGATTATAGTCCAGTTGGCCTACTCCTACAGTAATTAGTCCAAAAAACTGATTACAGTCCAAAGAGAAATTTCAACAATGAACCAGGTGCTTACTGTTAGAAGGAGACCTCCCATCTGGGCTTTCTATGTCCTTCTGAGATATGGCATCATAAGTTTTCTTTAGATTATACAGGATAAGACAGGTTGTCAGGTGTCAGCACACAACACAACTGATAAATTACAGGTTCACCATACCACAAGGAACCTCAAACAAACATGGGAAGACATTGCCAGAGCTTGAGATTTAGCTCAGCCCCGGGTTACCAATGGCGAACATCAGCAGGATAAAAAAACTGGGCAGATTAAATCGGTTCGCAATTGCAAGTCTAAGTTATAACAGACCAGTTGACCTCTAACAGGAAACAGGCAAAATCACTTTCTCAAATCATACTTACTAGACTTACAATAAGCATCGCCGCGTGCAATTGCAATTGAGAACCAATTTAATCTACCCAGTTTTTTTATCAATCAAAGTTCTAAGAGCCACATTATCCCACTATGCTTTCATCTATTTTTCATCATGTCAATACAAAAAAAAATGCAAGAATTAATATGTAGGACTAACAGGCCATCAATATCTTTTATATTTATATTTATATTTATATTTATACCTAATAATAAAGCACGGATTGCTTCTGTCGGTCGGTTCACCGTCATTAAAACTATCCCTAAAGTTGAAGTAAATTACCCACCCTGCCACCCGTAAGTGAAAAAAAAACTGTTCGTTTTTTCAACGTCGCTCAGAAAAAATTCCTGCGTCGCTCCACTGGGCCGAGCCGTGAGTTCCGTCCTACACCTGTCACCCGCGTGGGCCGACGTGGCCTGGTTCGCTTCTTTTTTTAACATCGGTTGAGGGAGCAGCTAAATATACGTGTTGTGAGAGGATTCGAACTCACGAGCAGAACTTCCGTCCCGAAGGCTGAGGGCAACTGGGCTGGTATGCTTGTGTGATAAAAAAGGTTCGCTACTAAATTTAATAGTCCCACCTCGCTTCTTGGTATCTAATCTCATCAATTTATATACGTCGGCCACTTTCACAAAAATCAAGGAGCAACATCGGGAATTAACAAATGGTGCATTGACAATAAACAAAGGAGATTGTTGGCTTGCATGGCTGGCTGGCTCGCTCGTGAGGCCTGTGAAAGAAAGGTGGGTTGGCTCGTGGGATGTTTGCCTGCATATTGCATGGCTCGTCGAGCTTGATGATAAATACAACAAACAGAGGATGTGTGGGGTGAGGATGGATCAACCTCGAGAGGGCAGGAGCTTACAACCTGAAAGTGGCGGCGGATGTGTAATGACGTGAAGATCTTGGTGTTGTGCTTCTCAAGGAGCCTAAGTCAGCTACTACTAGCGTGGAGCAATTGCAGCCTTCACCGAAGAGATGAGGCGCATTACAACAGACAATGCCTCAAATCTGGAACCCAACCTAAGCGCCGTAACCGATGCATTAAGGTTCACTGTCGAGGCTCTCCGGCCAACTCCTGACCTTTTTATTTGCTCCCATCGGAGGAGCAGCCACATGCATGCAACCTTTCTGTGTGCATATGTGTGGCCTGCTCCTTGGGTGCGCTTCATTTTTTCATGCACGCACATGGCCGTCCTTCTTTTGTTTGGTTCTGAGCTGCGTACGTATTTTTTATTGACGTTTTTGCTGCTATCAAAATTCATTTTTTCGAAAAATATACCTACTTGATCTACATGCAACTTCGATCAAGTTTCTTTGCGTCAAACGGCACACACGCCACTGCAAGCCTGACTGATGCTACTGCAAGCGGGATGACGCCGCTGTAAGGCCGAGCGCCCAGTGCGTCTAGCCGGAAACACGTTAATGCAACACCAATCGCCACTATCCTTTTTCTATTGGAAATTCGGACCGCCATGCTACAAAATCACTACACGGACACTGCAAGGACGGTCGTCGTTGCTACAAGTCGGATGGAAAACGCTGCAAGGCCAACCACGTGGAAGCTGCAAGGATGACTGACATTGCTACATGTCGGACGCGTGTCATTGCAAGGTCGTTTCATGATTAATGTGCATCTGATATGTATTTCTTCTAACATCGACATGCACCTTCCTACAGCTGCCAGCTGGCAACGTTCGGATGCCATCGCGTCCTGCTGGTGGATGTTTTCGTGGACATGTTAATTTTCACTCCCGTTGCAACGCACGGGCATATTCGTTCTAATGCAAATACAATGGTAGCATACAAACAGGAGGGAAACATCTAGTACTACTTGACAAAGTCCAGCCAATGCAAAATTTAGACATCGTAGCATCATATACTTGGCACAGTCACCGCTCAATGAACACATCGTATGTCAGCAGCACCTCATAGCATCAAGATGAACACATCATATATGAATTTCTTTTGTTGCAAAGAATCAGAGGAGCTCCTCACCTTGCTGGACGAGCTCATGCTCGGGCCCAAGGCCTCGGACTGGGAGGAGGGGAGGGGGGACGGGGGTCCGTCCGCCGGAGTGGGGCGGCGTCCGCCGGAGTTGCGCGCTGGCCGGACTGCTGCTGGAGATGGAGGCGTCTGCCTGAGGGGTCGCGGCAGGGGGAGGATCAGCGGCGGGAGATGGGGCCTTACCCGCCGGCCATGTCTCCGGAGATAGCAGCGCCGAGGAGCAAGAGAGCCGGGGACCTGCGGCGGCGGCTGGGAGGAACCCTGGCTTTGGCCTGTTGTTGCGGGAGCGAGAGGGCAAGGGATCGAGTGCGACTGGCCCTGAGCGTTCTTTTTTTTTTTTTTTTTTTTTTTTTTGCGTGGGGTCAGGTTGAACGCGGGCCTGCCGGCCAAATTCACCGTTTTGATCCTTTGCGGTTAGTTTAGCACGATTTGATCCTATATGCAAAATTGTTTTGGATTTGATCTTTTTTTTTTTTGAGAAAAGGCCCAGCCAACAATTATATTATCATATGTTACAATCCTCAGGAGATCGTTCCTAACGGTATCAGGTACATCTCCTATGTAAGTACTGTTGCCTTGCCTTCTAGCTAGAGCAGTCAATTCATGAGCAACTCTGTTGCTGGTTCTCTTTACCGTACTGAACGACACCTTCCTGAACTTCTGCATTAGGTCATTGGCATCCACGACTAGAGGGAACAGAGTTGATAGATTGCTCGCCGTGGGGGATAGTAGTGCAGGGATGGAAAAACAGTCAGTCTCCACGCACACATTCCCATTACAGACTTTGCTTAATGCAGCTAGCCCCACCACGAGAGTTCTCCCGCATCCTTGCAAATTGGGAGTCGCTGGCAAGAAGAAATGGTCACTTGTCCCCTACACGTCCTGCCGTCCTGGTGATCATGCCAGTAGAAGCCTCACATGTGTTCGCAATAAAAGACGCGTCCGTATTCATCTTCCAGGTTCCTTCCTCTGGCGGTTCCCATTGGCTGACTGGACACTGCTCGCTCAAGAGGATTGGCGAGTTTTGGCCTGCTTGAGCTTGTTCCCTCGCTACCATATCCTGCCTGCCGCTCACTCCAAGGTGACATTTCCCTTTACCTTTTCGCCACGCATCAGGTGCCAGATTCCTGTTACTGTTATCGGTGTGCATGTTCTCTGGAGCTATGGCTTCATTTTCCGGGTTCGCTGACGCAACACTGATGTCATCGGCATATCTTACTAGGAATTGGACGACTGCCCAATTAACGATGTCCCTTTTGCATGGACGCGGTCGTCTCTTAGGGTTGCTGTCACCACATGGAATGTCATGGGTCCGACCCGTCCCGAGAGCCCATTCCCATGTTTAGCCACCAGGCGCGCCATAGTAGCAAAAGAATTTTCTGCCGCATTTCCTCTTCACAGGATCCCAAGAGGATTTGTAGCCAGTTGTTCCCAGTATACCAGAATTGTTCCTCACTCGGTATCTCCCAAAAAGCCCTCATGTCATTTCTTAGAGCTCTAGCCTTTGTACAAGCAACCACGGCATGAAATTCATCCTCTGGTTCTCTCCCACATATGTTGCATGTACTGTCAAGCCCCAAGGTTCTCTTCCATTTGTTCTTTTTTGTTGCCAAAGTTTCGGTGGCCACCCGCCGTGCAAAAATCCTTACCTTCTCTGGCACTTTTGTTTTCCAAATAAAATCCCATATACTCCTGCTATCCAATTCACCAACAGAGCTTGAAGCTGGTTCCCGGCCCTGCTGCTTGAGTTGGGCGCCCAGCTTGTATGCGCTGCGTACAGAGAAGATACCTGACTTTTCCTCATTCCATACAACACAGTCTGTAACATCGCTCCTTGGGAGTTTTATTTTGCAAATTTCTTCTGCATCATACTCATAGAACAGTTGGTTGATTAGATTCACATCCCATTCTCTGCTTTCTGGCTTAATGAGTTGGTTCACCCATCTCAGTCTAGATCGTCTTTTGAACTTTGCGACCTTTAGACCACTTCTTCGCGGGATCCACTGGTCCCTTTGGATTTGGATGCACTTACCATTGCCAACTCTCCATACAAGTCCTTTCTTCAGCAGTTCCAACCCGTGCTCTATGCCTGTCCACACCTGCGAAGCATCTCCAGCGAACACAATATCAAGAAGCTCGCCCTTAGGGTAGTATTTAGCTTTCAAGAGTCTCGCACAAAGACTCTCAGGTCGTTGGATAAGGCGCCATCCTTGCCTTGCTAGAAGAGCTTGATTGAAAATTTTCATATCACGAAATCCAATCCCTCCCGCTTTTTTGGGTTGGGTCATATTCTCCCAGGCCATCCAATGAACTTTTCTATGTCCTTCCTCCTCTCCCCACCAAACTCTCTTATGAGGCGTTCATATTGCTCACAAAAGCCGGCTGAAAACTTGAAAACTCCCGTGGCAAAGGTTGGTAGGGCCTGAACCACCGATTTGACATTCACCTCTTTCGCCGCAAAAGACATATACCGTCCCTGTTGGGGAACGTTGCATGGGAAACAAAAATTTTCCTACGCACACGCAAGATCTATCCATGGTGATGAGCATCTACGAGAGGGAGAGTGGATCTACATACCCTTGTAGATCGCTAAGCGGGAAGCGTTAAGAAACGCGGTTGATGTAGTCGAACGTCTTCGCGATCCAAATCGCCGAGCGTCCTACGATCCCATCACGATCCGTCTCGCGATCCAATCACGATCCGTCCCGCGATCCCATCACGATCCGACCCGCGATCAAATCACAAACCGTCTCGCGATCTTGATCACGGTCCTTCCGATCTAGCGCCGAACGGACGGCACCTCCGCGTTCAGCACACGTACAGCTCGATGACGATCTCCGCCTTCTTGATCCAGCAAGAGGGAGCGGAGAGGTAGATGAGTTCTCCGGCAGCGCGACGGCGCGGCGGCGGTGGTGGTGGAACTATTCCGGCAGGGCTTCGCCTAAGCACCGCCGAAACTAGACTAAAGGAGAAAACGATCTAGAGGAAGTAGAGGGAGCACGTGGCAATTAGGGTTAGCTCTCCCCTCTAAATCCTCTAGTATATATAGGAGGGAGGGAGGGGAGGAGGCAGCCTCAAACCCTCAAGGTTTGGCCGAAATTGGAGGTGGAGGAGTCCTACTCCAATCCTACTAGGAGTAGGATTCCTCCTCTCCACTTGGAAACCCTTTCCACCTTTGGGTTTTTCCCACCCCTAGCCGCATGGCCTTAGTGGGGGGTTCGGCCAGCCCACTAGGGGCTGGTTTGACTCCTCCCACAGCCCATGAGGTCCTTTGGGTCGAGACACCCCTCCTGATGGCCCCCGGTACCCTTCCGGCACTCCCGGTACACTACCGAAGTACCCGAAACTTTTCCGGTGACCAAAACAGGACTTCCTATATATCAATCTTTACCTCCGGACCATTTCGGAGCTCCTCGTGATGTCCGGGATCTCATCCGGGACTCCTAACAACCTTCGGTCACCACCATACATAACTCTATACTACCGAAACGTCACCGAACCTTAAGTGTGCAGACCCTGCGGGTTCGAGAACTATGTAGACATGACCGAGACACCTCTACGGCCATTAACCAATAGCGGGACCTGGATGCCCATATTGGTTCCCACATATTCTACGAAGATCTTTATCGGTTGAACCTCTATGTCAAGGATTCAGTTAATCCCGTATGTTGTTCCCTTTGTTTCTTCGGTATGCTACTTGCCCGAGATTCGATCGTCGGTATCTCTATACCTAGTTCAATCTCGTTACCGACAAGTCTCTTTACTCGTTCCGTAATACAAGATCCCGTGGCTAACACTTAGTCACATTGCTTGCAAGGCTTATTGTGATGTTGTATTACCAAGTGGGCCCTGAGATACCTCTCCGTCACATGGAGTAACAAATCCCAGTCTTGATCCATGCCCACTCAACAGACACCCTCGGAGATACCTGTAGAGCATCTTTATAGTCACCCAGTTACGTTGTGACGTTTCATACACACAAGGTATTCCTCCGGTGTCAGTGAGTTGCATGATCTCATGGTCATAGGAACAAATACTTGACATGCAGAAAACTATAGCAATAAACTGACACGATCATATGCTATGTTTATAGTTTGGGTCTTGTCCATCACATCATTCTCCTAATGATGTGATCCCGTTACCAAATGACATCTCATGTCTATGGCTAGGAAACCTTAACCATCTTTGATCAACGAGCTAGTTTAGTAGAGGCTTACTAGGGACACTTTGTTGTCTATGTATCTACACATGTATCTGAGTTTCCGATCGATACAATTATAGCATGGATTATAAACGATTTATCATGAACAAGGAAATATGATAATAACTAATTTATTATTGCCTCTAGGGCATATTTCCAACAGTCCCCCACTTGCACTAGAGTCAATAATCTAGTTCACATCACCATGTGATTTACATTGTTATGAATCTAACACCCAATGAGTTCTAGGGTTCGATCATGCTTTGCATGTGAGAGAGGTCTTTAGTCAACGGGTCTACGACATTCAGATCCGTGTGCACTTTGCAAATCTATATGTCGTACTGCAGATGCTACCACGCTCCACTTGGAGCTATTCCAAATGGCTGCTCCACTATACGTATCTGGATTGCTACTCAGAGTCATCCGGATAGGTGTCAAAGCTTGCATCGACGTAACCCTTTACAACGAACTCTTTATCACCTTCATAATCGAGAAACATTTCCTTAGTCCTCTAGTTACTAAGGATAATTTTGACCGCTGTCCAGTGGTCCACTCCTGGATCACTCTTGTACCCCTTGACAGAATCATGGCAAGGCACACACCAGGTGCGGTACACAGCATGGCATACTATACAAAGCCTATGGATAAGGCATAGGGGACGACCTTCGTCCTTTCTCTTTCTTCTGCCGTGGTCGAGCTTTGAGTTTCACTCAACTCCACACCTTACAAATCAGGCAAGAACTCTTTCTTTGACTGATCCATTTTGAACTCTTTCAAAATCTTGTCAAGGTATGTACTCATTGAAAGTCTTATCAGACGTCTTGATCTATCTCTATAGATCCTGATGCCCAATATTTAAGTAGCTTCATTCCAGGTTTTCCTTTGAAAAACTCCTTTTCAAACAACCTTTTATGCTTTCCAGAAATTCTACATTATTTCCGATCAACAATATGTCATCCACATATACTTATCAGAGATTCTATAGTGCTCCCACTCACTTTATTGTAAATACAAGTTTCTCATAAACTTTGTATAGACTCAAAAACTTTGATCACCTCATCAAAGCATATATTCCAACTCCGAGATGCTTGCTCCAGTCCATAGAAGGATCGCTGGAGCTTGCATACATTTTAGCATCCTTAGGACTGACAAAACCTTCCGGTTGTATCACATACAACCTTTCCTCACGGATATCGTTAAGGAAATGATGTTTTGACATCCATCTGCCAGATTTCATAATCGAAAAATGCAGCAACTGCTAACATAATTCCAACAGACTTTAGCATCGCTACGGGTGAGAAAGTCTCATCGTAGTCAACTCCTTGAACTTGTGAAAAACCCTTTGCCACAAGTCGAGCTTTATAGACGGTGACATTACCGTCCACGTCCATCTTCCTTTTAAAGATCCATTTGTTCTGAATGGCCTTTCGCCCTTTAGGTAATACTTCCAAAGCCCATACTTTGTTTTCTTACATGGATCCCATCTCGGATTTCATGGTCTTAACCATTTCTTGGAATCCGGGCCCATCATCGCTTCTCCATAGCTCGTAGGTTCATCGTTGTCCAACAACATGACCTCTAAGCAGGGTTGCCGTACCACTCAGGAGCAGCACGCGTCCTTGTCGACCTACGAGGTTCGATAGTAACTTGATCCGAAGCTTCATGATCATCATCATTAACTTCCTCTTCAACTAACGTAGGCTCCACAGAAACAACTTTCTACGCTGCGCTACTCTCTGGTTGAAACAAAGGTTCAACAACCTCATCAAGTTCTATCTTCCTCCCACTCAATTCTTTCGAGAGAAACTCTTTCTCGAGAAAGGACCCGTTTTTAGCAACAAACACTTTGCCCTTGGATCTGAGATAGAAGGCATACCCAACTGTTATGTTAGGGTATTCTATGAAGATGCATTTGTCCGCTTTGGGTTCGAGCTCATCAGGCTGAAAACCTTTTTCACATAAGCGTCGCAGCCCAAACATTAAGAATTGACAGCTTAGGTTTCTGTCAAACCAAAATTCATACGGTGTCATCTCAACGGACTTAGATGGTGCCCTATTGTAAAGTGAATGTAGTTGTCTCTAATGCATAACCCCAAAACGATAGTGGCAAATCGATAAGAGACATCATAGTACGCACCATATCCAATAGAGCACGACTACGACGTTTGGACACACCATTACACTATGATGTTCCAGGTGGCGTGAGTTGTGAAACAACTTCCACATTGTCTTAAGTTGTATACCAAACTCGTAACTCAGATATTCACCTCCACGATCATATCGTAGACATTTTATCTTCTTGTCACGATGATCTCAAACTTCACTCTGATTTTGTTTGAACTTTTCAAACGTTTCAGACTTGTGTTTCATTAAGTAAATATCCCCATATCTACTCAAATCATCAGTGAAGGTAGGAAAATAACGATATCCACCGCACACTACAACACTCATTGGACCGAATACATCAACATGTATCATTTCCAATAAGTCACTTGCCCGCTCCATCATATCGGAAAACGGGGTCTTAGTCATCTTGCCCATCAGGCATGGTCCGCATGTCTCAACCGATTTGAAATCGAATGAGTCCAAAGATCCATCAGCATGGAGTTTCTTCATGCGCTTTACACCAATATGACATTTAGCGGCAGTGCCACAAGTATGTGGTACTATCATTATTAACTTTGTATCTTTTGGCATCAATATTATGAACATGTGTATCACTACGATCAAGATTCAATAAACCATTCTCGTTGGGTGCATGACCATTGAAGGTATTATTCATGTAAACAGAATAACCATTATTCTCTAACTTGAATGAATAACCGTATTGCAATAAACATGATCTAATCACGTTCATGCTCAACGCAAACACCAAATAACATTTATTTAGGTTCATCACTAATCCCGAAGGTAGAGAGAGCGTGCGATGGTGATCACATCAACCTTGGAAACACTTCCAACACTCATCGTTACCTCACCCTTAGCTAGCCTCCGTTTATTCCGTAGCTTTTATTTCGAGTTACTAACATTTAGCAACCGAACCGGTATCCAATATCCAGGTGCTACTAGGAGTACTAGCAAGGTACACATCAATAACCTGGCATTTTATAGTTCATCACGAGGCTCTAGTAGCTTAGTGACAGTGACTTGGAGAACTATATCAATCACTATCTTATCTGGAAGATCAACTCCCACTTGATTCAAGCGATTGTAGCACCCAGACAATCTGAGTACTTGCTCACTGATTGAGCTATTCTCCTTCATCTTGCAGGCAAAGAATCTTGTTTGAGGTCTCATACCTCTCAACACGGGCACGAGCCTGAGATCCCAATTTCAGCTCTTAGAACATCTCATATGTTCCGTGACGTTCAAAACGTTTTGGAGCCTCGATTCTAAGCCGTAATGCATGACGCACTGAACTATCAAGTAGTCATTAGAACGTGCCTGTCAGATGTTCACAACATCTACAGACGACGCTTGAGGGGGGTGGCGCACCGAGCGGTGCATTAAGGACATAAGCCTTCTGTGCAGCAATGAGGACAATCCTCAGATCACAGACCCAGTCCGCATTATTGCTACCATCATCTTTCAACTCTATTTCTCTAGGAACATATAAAAAATTCAAGGGAGCTACAGCGCGAGCTAGCAATCTACAACATAATTTGCAAAGACATTTTGACTATGTTCAAGATAATGAGTTTAGTTTAATCATATTACTTAAAAACCCCCACTCAAATCAACATCCCTCCGGTCATTCGAGTGTCACATGATCCAAATCCACCAACTCAAGTCCGATCATCACGTGAGTTGAGGTGGTTTCAATGGTGAACATCTTCATGTTGATCATATCTACTATATGACTCATGTTCGACCTTTCGGTCTCTTGTGTTCCGAGGCCATGTCTGTACATGCTAGGCTCGTCAAGTTTAACCCGAGTGTTCCGCATGTGCAACACTGGCTTGCACCCGTTGTATGCGAACGTAGAGTCTATCACACCCGATCATCACGTGGTGTCTCGAAACAACGAAGTTTCGCAACGGTGCACACTCGGGGAGAACACAATTTATCTTGAAATTTAAGTGAGGTATCACCTTATAATGCTACCGCCGTCCTAAGCAAAATAAGATGCATAAAAGGATTAACATCACATGCAAATCATAAGTGACATGATATGGCCATGAACTTGTGCTTTTGATCTCCATCTTCAAAGCACCGGCATGATCTCCATCGTCACCGGCATAACACCATGATCTCCATCATCTTGATCTCCATCAATGTGTCGCCATGAGGTTGTCGCGCCGACTGTTGCTTCCACGACTATTGCTAACTCATAGCGATAAAGTAAAGCAAAAAACGGCGAAAATAATTAAAGACAACCCTATGGCTCCTGCCGGTTGCCGTACTCATCGACATGCAAGTCGTGATATTCTATACAATACATGATCATCTCATACATCACATATATCTCATCATGTAATTGGCCATATCACATCACAACATACCCTGCAAAAACAATTTAGACGTCCTCTAATTGTTGTTGCAAGTTTTACGTGGCTGCTACGGGTATCTAGCAAGAACAATTCTTACCTACGCAAAAACCACAACGGTGATACAAAAATTGCTATTCAACCTTCTCAAGGACCGCCTTTGTCAAATTCGATCCGACTAAAGTGGGAGAAACAGACACCCGCCAGCCATCTTTATGCAATGAAGTTACATGTCTGTTGATGGAACCGGTCTCTCGTAAGCATACGAGTAATGTTGGTCCGGGCCGCTTCATCCCACAATACCGCCGAATCAAGAAAAGACCAAGGGAGGAAGCAATCTGAATATCAACGCCCACAAACTCCTTTGTGTTCAACTCAAGATCTCATCAACACATAGACCTAGCTCTGATACCACTGTTGGGGAACGTTGCATGGGAAACAAAAAATTTCCTACGCACACGCAAGATCTATCCATGGTGATGAGCATCTACGAGAGGGAGAGTGGATCTACATACCGTTGTAGATCGCTAAGCGGGAAGCGTTAAGAAACGTGGTTGATGTAGTCGAACGTCTTCGCGATCCAAATCGCCGAGCGTCCTGCGATACCATCACGATCCGTCTCGCGATCCAATCACGATCCGTCCCGCGATCCCATCACGATCCGACCCGCGATCAAATCACAAACCGTCTCGCGATCTTGATCACGGTCCTTCCGATCTAGCGCCGAACGGACGGCACCTCCGCGTTCAGCACACGTACAGCTCGATGACGATCTCCGCCTTCTTGATCCAGCAAGAGGGAGCGGAGAGGTAGATGAGTTCTCCGGCAGCGCGACGGCGCGGCGGCGGCGGTGGTGGAACTATTCCGGCAGGGCTTCGCCTAAGCACCGTCGAAACTAGACTAAAGGAGAAAACGATCTAGAGGAAGTAGAGGGAGCACGTGGCAATTAGGGTTAGCTCTCCCCTCTAAATCCTCTAGTATATATAGGAGGGAGGGAGGGGAGGAGGCAGCCTCAAACCCTCAAGGTTTGGCCGAAATTGGAGGTGGAGGAGTCCTACTCCAATCCTACTAGGAGTAGGATTCCTCCTCTCCACTTGGAAACCCTTTCCACCTTTCCACCTTTGGGTTTTTCCCACCCCTAAACGCATGGGCCTTAGTGGAGGGTTCGGCCAGCCCACTAGGGGCTGGTTTGACTCCTCCCACAGCCCATGAGGTCCTTTGGGTCGAGACACCCCTCCTGATGGCCCCCGGTACCCTTCCGGCACTACCGGTACACTACCGAAGTACCCGAAACGTTTTCGGTGACCAAAACAGGACTTCCTATATATCAATCTTTACCTCCGGACTATTCCGGAGCTCCTCGTGACGTCCGGGATCTCATCCGGGACTCCTAACAACCTTCGGTCACCACCATACATAACTCTATACTACCGAAACGTCACCGAACCTTAAGTGTGCAGACCCTGCGGGTTCGAGAACTATGTAGACATGACCGAGACACCTCTACGGCCATTAACCAATAGCGGGACCTGGATGCCCATATTGGTTCCCACATATTCTACGAAGATATTTATCGGTTGAACCTCTATGTCAAGGATTCAGTTAATCCTGTATGTTGTTCCCTTTGTTTCTTCGGTATGCTACTTGCCCGAGATTCGATCGTCGGTATCTCTATACCTAGTTCAATCTCGTTATCGACAAGTCTCTTTACTCGTTCCGTAATACAAGATCCCGTGGATAACACTTAGTCACATTGCTTGCAAGGCTTATTGTGATGTTGTATTACCGAGTGGGCCCTGAGATACCTCTCCGTCACACGGAGTAACAAATCACAGTCTTGATCCATGCCCACTCAACAGACACCCTCGGAGATACCTGTAGAGTATCTTTATAGTCGCCCAGTTACGTTGTGACGTTTGATACACACAAGGTATTTATCCGGTGTCAGTGAGTTGAATGATCTCATGGTCATCGGAACAGATACTTGATATGCAGAAAACTATAGCAATAAACTGACACGATCATATGCTATGTTTATAGTTTGGGTCTTGTCCATCACATCATTCTCCTAATGATGTGATCCCGTTACCAAATGACATCTCATGTCTATGGCTAGGAAACCTTAACCATCTTTGATCAACGATCTAGTTTAGTAGAGGCTTACTAGGGACACTTTGTTGTCTATGTATCCACACATGTATCTGAGTTTCCGATCGATACAATTATAGCATGGATTATAAACGATTTATCATGAACAAGGAAATATGATAATAACTAATTTATTATTGCCTATAGGGCATATTTCCAACAGTCCCGCCCAATCATTACATCTCTTCATGAATCTGTCCATAATGGGTTGGAAGTTTGCATCCTTCATTCTACCTTCCGGAGTTGGGAGACCGAGGTACTTGCTCTCAAAAGTCGAAGTCTCACATGCCAGAATGCTTTTTATCTCATCGTGAAGATCACTAGGGCAGTGCTCACTGAATAAGATAGAGCATTTGTTGCTACTAAGAAGCTGACCTGTACATCTCTGAAAAAGAGCTAGAGCTTTTTTCACCTCTCTGGCCTGATCACATGAGGCTTTGAAGGAAACTAAACTATCATCGGCAAATAGTAGATTGGAAATCCCATGACTATTCCGAGCCACCTTAACAGGGGTAATGCGGCCACCCATAACCTCCTTATTAAAAATAGTAGCAAGCACATCAATAATGAAGTGAAATAAATATGGGCTAAGTGGGTCACCTTGTCGTAGTCCTCTCGACGACTTGAAAGGCTCCAACACTTCTCCATTCATTTTCACCGAAAAACGGACAGATTTTACACATTTCATTATCCAGCTTATCCAAAGTGAGCAGAAGCCCATCTTCTCCAAGGCGCCCTCCAGAAAGTCCCAGTCGACCCGATCATAAGCTTTTGCAAGGTCCAACTTATATGCACAATGAGTATCATGAGGATTCCGGCTATGTTGAATTTTATGAAAGCATTCAAAGACAATGATGACGTTGTCCGTGATCATCCTCCCCGGGATAAACGCATTCTGTGTTTCAGATATCAGGTCATCCAAGAACGGTCTCAATCGGTTTACCAGGCATTTAGAGATCACCTTATAGATCACATTACACAAACTGATCGGTCTGAAGTCTCTCAAGCTTTGTGGATTTTTACCTTTGGGAATAAGCACTATGACTGCGTCGTTTATGCCCTCTGGCATAATTCCACTTTCGAAGAAACCCAACACTGCACTGATGACATCCTTTTTCAATACGTCCCAATTCCTTTGGAAAAACCCAGCTGGGAAGCCATCGGGACCTGGTGCCTTTAGCGGGCCAATTTGAAAGAGCGCATCACTGATCTCTTTTTCCGTGAACATCTTTGTTAGACTGTCATTTATGTCGGTATTGACAGAACGGGGCAGGAGCTCAATCAGTTCAAAAGGGGCGACTTCCCCCTCTTTGGTGTATAGATGTTTGAAAAAATCAGTTGCCATGCTGTTTAGCGACTCTTTCTTTTCCACCCAAGTACCCTCATTGGTTTTTATCTTGTGATGGAATTTTTCTTCTGCCTCCATGATGCCTTGCGGTGGAAATATTTTGTGTTCTGATCCCCTTCCCTTAGCCACGTGGCCCGTGAGCGTTGTCGCCACATCATCTCTTCCCGAATCAAAAGTTCATCCAGTTCAGCTGAGACCCTCTTGATTTGTTGCTCTGATGTCCTAGGATTCTGGGATTGCAACAGTTTCTGTAGTTTTTGCCTCTTCTTTTTTATATTCCATGAGATTGACCCAAAGTTTGTCCTATCGCCATTGTCTTTGGCGGTAGGGTAACCAATCCTATCACCATGGTCTTTGACGGTAGGACTTATCAACGTCGTCACGTCCGTTCGGTGCGAAAAATCCTACCGTCATAGTCTGTGGCGGTAGGATGTGTTACCCTACCTCCACAGTCTATGGCGGTAGGGACCTGCATGCAATTATCATTTTATTATAGTTGCGTGTAGGTCCCTATTGCCTTAGACTATGGTGATAGGTTTTTTTCACATCTAACAAGCGTGACGTTGTAAGTAAGTCCTACCGCCAAAGGCCTTGGCGGTAGGATGTGTTATCCTACCATCAAAGATAATGGCAGTAGGAACACGGTCAGATCCGAAAAAAAATTACACATAGAGTCAAATCGTGCTAAACTAACGGTAAAGGGTCAAAACAGTGAATTTGCCCGGGCCTGGGCGCAGTGATAGTTTTGGTGCAATATATGAGTAAACAAGAGGGTCACTTTGTTATACCCTTCATTTTAAGTGAGAAGCTGCGCGAAGTCACCCACCCCTTAGCTTTTTCCCGTTGTGAACAAAAGAGGTTGGAAAATAAGTTAAACCCATTTCTTCAAAACAAATTATTTTGAGCTTTTGGCTTATTTTAACAATAAGCTGCTAGAAGCTAAAAAAACTAACCCTTAGGCCATCGGGCAACACCCAGATGACACATCCTCTTTTATTCTCAGGATTTGTAAAATACAATAGGAAAACAATGGTTTAAGATGTCATGTACTCTTGAATCTTGTTGATTGCGAAACCATTGAAATTAGCATCAAGAGTGCTTAACACGCATCCGCATTTCTGATTAATCACAGACAAGTGGGGCGACGTGGCCGCCAACCACCTGTTCATTAGTGGTGCAGCTGCTTGCTCGGATTCTGGAGGTAGCTGTTCGGATGGCAGTCATACGGTATCAGTCCACGGCTACAAAAGCCCGACGACAACATGTCCCCATCACCAAGGCCCTAGCTGCTGCCTCTCCCTTCATCCTGCCTCCTCTCCTCCCATCTCCTCCATTCTCTCAAACACAATTTTTGTCGCGCAAAGTGCAACCAATTGACTAAACTTTGCAGCCGAGCGGAACCTGTCATCGCACACGCCGTGCAACCACGGGGCAAACTCTCCCTATGGTGCACTAACCGCGGAGCCGACACATCCTCCTCATGTGGTGGCGGATGCGACAAAGATGGAGGCCCACGTGGTGGTGGGTGCAGGGGGTGGAGGCTCTCGTGGCGGCGGCCGCAATGGATCTGGCGCCTCAGGCGGCATTGTCCCTGTGAACGAGGTTGTCCCCATCGACGCCGCCTAAGTCGACGTATAGGAGCCGGAATCGGAGCCCGAGGACCCGACCATGGTCGTGATGCTGCTCTCTGAACTCGAAATGTATGCATGCCTCCGCGAGGAGGAGCGCATCCTGGAGTGCTTTGGCCCTGATCGAATCAACGAGGAGGTAGTATAGCTAACAGTCATCGCTCTGACCCCTACGCCTACCTCGACGACCTCAATTCATACGAAGAGGAGGAGGAGGACGACTATTCCAACTAGTAGTAGCAATGCCGAATAGCGATATTGTATATTTTGAAAATGCCGCTTCACGACATTCTAAAGTCACAAAAATATGTAATGGGACACATTTTGGCCGCTAAATATATGCAGTCTAGTTTCTAACTAATATAGTTGATAATTATCATGATACATGTGTTTTCATAGATTAAATTGAGCTTAAAGTACCCCTACAAATTTGAAGAGAAGGACGAAAAACAAATAAAAAGAAAATTT
The DNA here is from genome assembly GCA_039707655.1 of Elymus sibiricus. NCBI lineage: Eukaryota > Viridiplantae > Streptophyta > Magnoliopsida > Poales > Poaceae > Elymus > Elymus sibiricus. The sequence goes on from CM077671.1 coordinate 445,210,151, forward strand.
ATGGAGTTAGTTGTCTAGCGACTATGTTTGTGCACAGGCCGGCCATTAAGCTCCAAATCCATGTGATATGGCGGTTGTCGACACGATGACTATTAGAGTTGCCCTTATAGCAACAAATTTGGATGGATTGATTTTCCTCTCCAAAAGGAATGCTTAGGAGGAAAATCCTAAGGACTCTAATCATGCAAATCAAACAACCTAAGTAGGATTTATTTTATTTTAAAGAACCAAATCCTCTTTAAAACTTATAATATTTCTTTGAATCAAAGAAGCCCATTTTTCTTTTACCCGAGCAAATTATCTTACAGCTCGTCAGCTCGCCAATTGATAGTTCACATGGTAAAAACTCATAAAGGAAAAGACAATATCTAATTTTGACATGTGAAACCTTCCAATGAGATGACCTTCGTTTGCTCGACAACTTCAGTCGTGTATGAGTGCAAAACAATTATGTACAATATATAAGCGGCTTTGCATTTCAAGTTTGACTCCAAGTAATTCACACCAGTTCGTTGTCACAATGGTGCTGAATGATGTATGAAACCATGGAATTTTCTGTGGATCATCCACCTTCACTTACGCTGAGAAAATGTGGACACGTTCTTAAAGAAAAAAAGAAAAACAAAGAAAAGTGGTGAAAACTGAAGAAACAGAAGAAAGAAATATAAGAAACACCTATGAAATGAAGAAAAACGTAAAAACCCCCCAAAACATGAGAAAACAAAGAAAATCCAAGAAAAAAAACAAAGAAAAATGTAGAAAGAAAGAAAATAAAAACCCAATGAAAACCGAGCAAAGTAACAAAGAAAACAAAAGAAAACATAGAAAAAGGAAAAACCAATGAAACAGAGAAAAGAAAAGAAAACGGATGAAAAAAGCAAAGAAAAAAAAGAAGAAAACCAGTCAGGAAACAAAAAAGAAAACCGAAAGAAACAACAAAAAAAAACGAAAAATAAGGAAAACCAAAAGAACACAAAAGAAACGACGAACCAGCGAGAAAACGTGTTAAATGGGCCATCCCATACCTGTAGATCCTCGGCAGAGAATAAGTTGCAAAATCCACAAAAAATCAGCCCACGGCTGAGGTGGTGCACCGCCTCGGAAGCAGTCCGGCGTTGGGGCTCGGATGAAGCCCGACGTTGGAGCTCGGAAACAGTCCGGCATAAAGCTCAAGATCGGAGACACCTCGGACGCAGTCTGGCGTTGGAGCTCGGATGCAGTCCGGCGTTGGAGCTCGGAAGCAGTCCGACATAAAGCTCAAGATCGGAGACACCTCGGACGCAGTCCGGTGTTGGATCTCGGATGCAGTCCGGCATTGGAGCTCGGATGCAAAAAAGACACCTCGGATGTAGTCCGGCATTGGAGCTCGGATGCCGAGCAGCGTTGGAACTCGTCTGCAAAAATACACCTCGGATGCAGTTCGGCGTTGGAGCTAGGACGCAAGAGGACACCGCCGCACGGGAAACACTTCGAGCCCGAGGTGTGGCGTAAAAATTACAAGGCATTGATAAAGGCTGAGAACTTAAAGGGGCTCCTCGGATGCCCGACGTGTGAACTCTTCAGATGCACTTCGGTGATCCTCAAGATCATACATGTGAAGATTTGTTGAACCAGTTTTCAAGGCCGACGACCGAAGACAAAGAGATGTTCGAAAGAACCGAGGAGCATCCCCAACTTGAAGACCGGTTCAGGGGGCTACTGATGTTGTCCTGGACTAGGGGGTACTCACCACGTCGTCTCCCGACCAGTGGGTCGGGCCGAGGACCCCTAGGGCGATTCACTAATGGGCCAGTTCGGACAACCCATGATGCATACAAGGGAGATTCCACAAGACTTGGCGCACAAGACAAGGACTCTTCTAAACCCTAGGCCTCTGGTGCATTATATAAATTGAGGCTAGTCAATAGATAATATCATATTCATTACAACAATCTCGTGGTAGATCGACTCTGTAATCGTTATACACACATCAATACAATCAAGCAAGCCGTAGGGTTTTACCTCCTCGAGAGGGCCCGAACCCGGGTAAACATTGTCTCCCTGTTTTCTATTCCCCATTGATCCAAGATCCACAGCTCGGGACCCCCTACCCGAGATCTACCGGTTTTGACACCGCTAGTTTCCTGTTTTGGTTTTCTTCCATTCAAATGGGCATCACAACACATATTTATATGTATATATACAGGAATACCATCATTCTTCAGAACCTCATCTACATAAGTATGAAATATCATCATCTAAAGATCATCATCATCGTCGTCGTCGAAATGTCGTCAACATCATCATCGCCAAAACTTCATGAACATAAGTATGGAACATGGAAAGCATAATAAAACATCATCTAAAGATCATCATCATCATCGCCATTTTATAAATGTATAGTGTATGCCGACGGCCGCCGTCAGGGCCGTCGGCATAGCTCTGACGGCGTCAATCCACTGTCGACCATCGGGTCGCCACGGTCGCGTCTATGACGACGGCTGCCCTATGCCTACGGCTGCTGTCGGCATAGCTAGAGATAAGCCGATGGCCTTTCTATGCCTACGGTTACCGTCGGCATATCTCTAGGTATGCTGATGGCTTTCCGCCGGCCCTCGGCGTATCTTCAGCTATGCCAACGACCCCGACAAAAGTCATTGGCATAGAAACCGCCGTCGGCATAGGCAGTTATTCCGGTAGTGTCTCTCTTCCACCTCAGGCTCTCCTCTCAATCTCTTGTTCTTGCTGTTTGTATCTGATACGTCTCCAACGTATATATAATTTTTGATTATTCCATGCTGTTATATTATCATTCTTGGATATTTTACAATCATTTTATAGCAACTTTATATCATTTTTTTGGGAGTAACCTATTGACGTAGTGCCAAGTGCCAGTTGTTGTTTTTGCTTGTTTTTTACTTCGCGGAATATTAGTACCAAACAGAGTCCAATCGCGACGAAACTTTTTGGAGATTTTTTTGGGACCAGAAGACATCCAGGGAGCGAAAGAAGTACCTGGGAGGAGGCCCAGGGGGCCCACAAGACACCAAGGCGCGCCAGAGGCCCCCGGCGCGCGCTGGTGGGTTGTGGTGGCCTCGGGACCCCCCTCCACCGCCTCTGAGCCGTATAAATACCCAAATATTCTAGAAACCCTGGAGGATTCGACGAAAAATACTTCCAGCCGCCGCAAGTTCCAGAACCGCGAGATCCAATATAACACCATCACGGAGGGGTTCATCATCCTCATTGGTGCCTCTTCGATGATGCGTGAGTAGTCCACCATAGACCTACGGGTCCGTAGGCAGTAGCTATATGGCTTTCTCTCTCTCTTTTGATTCTCAATACAATGATCTCTTGGAGATCTATTTGATGTAATGACTTTTTGTGGTGTGTTTATTGGGATCCGATGAATTTTGAGTTCATGATCAGTTTCTATCCATGAATATTATTTGAGTCTTCTTTGATATCTTATATGCATGATTACTTATAGCCTCGTATTTCTTCTTCGAATCTTTGGTTTAGTTAGGCCAACTAGATCGATTTTTCTTGCCATGGGAAGAGGTGCTTTGTGATGGGTTCGATCTTGCGGTGTCCTCTCCCAGTGACAGAAGGGGCAGCGAGGCACGCATGTATCATTGCTATTAAGAATAACAAGATGGGGTCTATTCCTACATGAATAGATCTTGTCTACATCATATCACCGTTCTTATTGCATTACTCCGTTTTTCCATGAACTTAATACACTAGATGCATGCTGGATAGCGGTCGATGTGTGGAGTAATAGTAGTAGATGCAGAATCATTTCGGTGTACTAATCTTGGACGTGATGCCTATATAATGATCATCGACTTGGTTATCGTCGTGATTATTTGATTTTCTACCGATTGCCCAACATTAATTTGTTCACCCACCGTGTGCTATACTCATGAGAGAAGCCACTAGTGAAACCTACGGCCCCCGGGTCTACTTTTCCAACATATTGCTTTCCGATCTATCTTTTGCCGCTTTTGTTTTCAGATCTATTATTCCAAAAACCCAAAAATACCTTGCTGCACTTTTTATTTGCCTCTTTTATTTTGTGTTCTTGTGCGATCTATCTATCCAATCTATTACAATCTAATCTATCTTTTTACCGTGGAGAGATTGACAACCTCTCTTACGCGTCGGGTTGCAAGTATTTGTTCTTTGTGTGCAGGTATCGTTTCCATAGTGTTGCGTGGTTCTCCTACTGGTTCGATAACCTTGGTTTCATAACTGAGGGAAATACTTACCGTAGTTGTGCTGTATCATCCCTTACTCTTTGGGGAAATACCGACGCAGTCTCAAGACACGTGAAAGGAATTTCTGGCGCCGTTGCTGGGGAGACATCATCAACGTCTATCAGGTTCCTAATCACAAATCTCATCTCCTTGCAATTACATTATTTACCATTTGCCTCTCGTTTTCCTCTCCCCAACTTCACAAATTTGCCGTTTTATTCGCCCTGTTTTTCATTTGCCTTTTTCTCGCCAGATCTCTTATTTGCTTGCAATCTTGTTTGCATAGTCACGATGACTCAAGAAAATACCAAATTGCGTGATTTTTCCAATACCAATAATAATGATTTTATTAGTACTCCGATTGCTCCTCCCGCCACTAGTGCGGAGTCTTGTGATATTAATGCCACTTTGTTGAATCTTGTCATGAAAGATCAATTTTCCGGTACTCCTAATGAGGATGCCGCGTCCCATCTAAACACATTCATAGAATTGTGTGATATGCAAAAGAAAAAAAGATGTGGACAATGATATAGTGAAGTTGAAATTATTTCCTTTCTCCTTGCGGGATCGTGCAAAAATTTGGTTTTCTTCTTTGCCTAGCAATAGTATCGATTCTTGGAATAAGTGCAAGGATGCTTTTATTACTAAGTATTTTCCTCCCGCGAAAATTATTTCCCTTAGAACTCAAATCATGAATTTTAAGCAACTTGAGCATGAACATGTTGCACAATCTTGGGAAAGAATGAAATTGATGCTAAGAAATTGTCGTACTCATGGTTTAAATCTTTGGATGATCATACAAATTTTTTATGCGAGATTGAATTTTGTCTCTAGAAATTTTTTAGATTCTGCCTCGGGTGATACTTCTATGGAAATTACTTTGGGAGAAGCTACTAAATTGCTAGATAATATTATGGAAAATTATTCACAATGGCATACTGAAAAAGCACCTACTAGTAAAAAGGTTAATTCGGTTGAAGAAATTAGTACTTTGAGTGAAAAAGTTGATGCTCTGATGAAGTTGGTTGCTAGTAAAAATGCTCCTATTGATCTTAATGATGTGCCTTTGTCTACTTTGATTGAGCAAAATAGTGATTCCGTAGATGTGAATTTCATCCCGCAAAACAATTTTAATAACAATGCTTATAGAGGTAATTTTAATCCTAGGCCTTTTCCTGGAAATTCCTCTAATAATTATGGTAATTCCTATGGAAATTATTCTTACAATAATAATAGGAACCCCTCTGATCTTGAGAGTAATCTTAAAGAATTTATCAATGCTCAAAAAGTTTTCAATACTACGATAGAAGAAAAGTTGAATAAGATCGATGATATGTCTAGAAGCATTGATAGAATTTCCCATGACGGAGAAAATATCAAGTTGAAAGCTTTTGCACCTAAGATTGATGATTCAATTAAAGCCTTATATGTTTCTATGGATGAAAGTAAGAAAAGAACTGCTATGCTTAGAGCTAAAAGAGAATTCTTAGAAAAAGCGTTTTCTAGTGATTGCTTTCATAAAAATGATGAAGATCTTAAAGTGATTGCTGTTTCTTCTATTGATTCCTTGTTTAGTAATATTAAAATTGATGATAAAGGGACTGAAGTAGAGTCAACTTTATCTAGAAGGCGTCCCAATGATTTGGAGGGTGAAAATCTTGATGAAAAAATTGATGAAAGTGGGTTTGAAGAGGTCAAAACGTTAACTAGTGATGTGCCCAATATTTTGGATTGCAAAGATTTTAATTATGATAGTTTCTCTTTGATTGAATGTATTTCTTTGGTGCAATCCATGTTAAATTTACCCCATGCTTATGAACCAAATAAAGCTTTTACTAAACATATTGTTGATGCCATGATGAAATATTTTGAAGAAAAGTTGGAGTTAGAGATTTCAATTACTAGAAAATTACATGATGAGTGGGAACCTACCATTAAGGTCAAGATTAAAAATTATGAGTGCTTTGCTTTATGTGATTTGGGTGCTAGTGTTTCCACAATTCTGAAATCTCTATGTGATGTGCTTAGTCTTACCAATATTGAAGAATGTTCTCTTAATTTGCACTTTGCGAATTCGAATATTAAAAAGCCTTTGGGAAGAATTAAATATGTTCTTATTCTTGCAAATAGGAACTCTGTGCCCATAGATCTTATTTATCTTGATATTGATTGCAATCCGTCTTGTCCCATTAAACTTGGTAGACCGTTTTTACGCACTATAGGTGTCGTGATTGATATGAAAGAAGGCAATATTAAATTTCAATTTCCACTAAGAAAGGGTATGGAACACTTCCCTATAACAAGAATGAAGCCACCATATGAATCAATCATGAGATCATCCTATGGAGCAAAAACTAAAGATGACAATACTTGAATCTATGCATTATGCCTAGCTAAGGGCGTAAAACGATAGCGCTTGTTGGGAGGCAACCCAATGAATAAATTTATTTTCACCTTTTTCTTTCTGTTCTTGAGTGTTTACACAATTATGCTACTGTTATGATTGTGTATTTTATGTTTTAATTAGTGTTTGTGCCAAGTAAATCCTTTATGATGGCTCACAAGATGAGTAGAAATAATGCTGAATCTGAAACAGAAACTTTGAGTACAGTGCAGGAATTTTCATTTTTACTGGAGCGTGATAATGGGCTGAAAAAAGCTTTCAAAAAAAAGACAATGAGCTGAAATTTTAACACAGTATTTCTATACAAATTATTTACGTTGTACTAATTTTTCAGAATTTTTAGAGTTACAGAAGTATGGTTAGAGTACAGATTACTACAGACTGTTCTGTTTTGACAGATTCTGTTTTTGTTGCATTGTGTGCTTGTTTTGATGAATCTATGGTTTGTATTGAAGGGTATAAGCCATGGTAAAGTTAGAATACAGTAGATATAATGCAATAATAAAATATTAATGAGTTTGCAATAGTACTTAGAGTGGTGATTTGCTTTATTATACTAACGGATCTCACAAAGGTTTTGTTGAGTTTTGTGTGATTGAAGTTTTCAAGTTTTGGGTGAGATCACGATGGATGAAGGAATAAGGAGTGAAAAGAGACTAAGCTTGGGGATGCTACAGAACCCCCAAGATAATATCCAAGGAGAAACAAGCAACTAAGCTTGGGGATGCCCCGAGTGGCATCCCCTCTTTCTTCTAACGACCATCGGTATTTTACTTGGAGCTATATTTTTATTTGTCACGTATCATGAGTTTTGCTTGGAGCGTCTTGTATTATTTGAGTCTTTGCTTGATTTTCTTTTTAGTTTGTCAAGTACCCTTGCTGGACACACCTATTTGAGAGAGCCAAAATTATGCTATGATTTGTTAGAATTGCTCTATATGCTTCACTTAAAATTTTTGAGCTATGGAATTGCTCTAGTGCTTCACTTATATCTTTTTGAGCACGGCGTGCTTTAATTTTTTTAAAGAAATACTCTCATGCTTCACTTAGATAAATTTGAGAGTTAGTAAACTTTGAAGAAATTCTCCCATGCTTCACTTATACTATTTTGAGAGACGAAATTTTTATGCTCATGTTCCTCACTTAAATTCATTTGAGTTTGTCAAAAGCAATGGCAATATATGAAACTAGTCCCAAAGTGATAGATATTCAAGAGGGATATAATAAAAAACTTTCATGAAGATCATTGGACAAATTAAACTTAATTCCTTGTAATAGTTTCGAGACATGATGATAGTGATATGTGTAAGGTAACGCAGCAGAAAACAAAAAAATTTCGACCTACGCACCAGCCCAGGAACACTATGGAGACTGCATACAAGGTTTGATCTGTTTCGTTACCGACTCGTAGCGCAGCGGAAGTAGAGTCGATGACGATCGGCGGTGCAGATCCCCGCAGCTAGGATTTACAACCTCCCAACCGCGAGGATGTACTCCCTCGTCAGCTCACCGGACGGATCTCCGGGCAGCCCTCCGGGAGGCCTCGGGACAGTCCCTCGGATAGTCCCACCGGACGGATCCTCGGACAGCCCTCCGGGAGGCCTCTGGACAGTCTTTCGGATAGTCCCACCGGACGGATCCTCGGACAGCCCTCCGGGAGGCCTCTGGACAGTCTTTTGGATAGTCCCACCGGACGGATCCTCAGACAGCCCTTCGGGAGGACCCTCGAAACTCGGACGATTACTCGGACAGCCCTTCGGGAGGCACTCTCGAACTAAGACCGAAACTACGATCTCTCTACAGAGTTGCACACATACGGTGTCATCTATCCGGCAGGGCTTCGCCGTCCAGAACTAGTTCCTGCCGGAAACTAGACAGCCTTTCGGCTCTACAAAACTATTTTGCTGGGAGGGAGAGAGAAGCCAGAAATGTCATGGCACTTGTATGTGAGAAGGGATGACTTATTTGAGAGCACCCTCCACCTCTATTTATAGGGTGAGAGACAATGGTAAAAGTACCAAAATGCCCTCATATATTTTCACTATTCATAATAGTGATTCTAGTATTCATGAATAGTGTTTCCACTATTCACGAATAGTGTTATCGAGATATTTTCAGATATTTCCATCCACTATGAAAATTACCAAAATGCCCTCAAGGTAGCTTTCCAAGAAGCAACCAAAAAGCACTTTCACTATTCATGACGACATTTTTCAGCGTCCGGTCGAACTGAAAATATTTATGTGGGCTTAGAACATTTCCAGTACCCACTAAAATAATTTTCAATGCTATCCGGAACAATTCCGGTTTAGTGATTTTCATCTGCGAAAAGCATCTGAAGCGATTTCGGCAGCTCCGGAACATTTCCGGTTTTCATCCCGGAAAATTCCAGAAAGTTTCCAGAATGATTCTGGCACCCTCCAAGAATTATCAGGCATGCGCCAAAACCAATTTGACTTTATGGTATCCTCTGAAACAACTTTTCAGTTTCACCGAAACTCATCCGGTGACCTCTCTCTTCGGAACTTTTCCGTTGACCGAAACTTTTCCGGTGTCCGAAACTTTTTCGGTGTTTTTCTCTCAGACTCCCTGTCTAGTATTCAGCAGATAGATGACCCTTAAGCGTGTGACCCTATAGGTTCGGTGAAGCATAGACATGACCCGGAACCCCTTCCGATCAATGATCAACATCGGAGCCGTGGACACCCATATTGACCCCTATACCCACACAAATGAATATTCGAGTGAACCTCCAGTTGCCGTGTGCTATTCCTGTTGCTTCGCGATATGTTACAGATACCCGAGGTGAGACATGTAGGCATCCCCGTGGATCAACAACTTGTCCACTATGCCAGTTACCTCGTTACCGGTATTGTTCTCTTTTCTCGTTTCTGTGTTCCGGCATCCCTGTGATCAAATCACACTTGTGTCTGGCCAGACGATGATGGATACCGTAACACCGAGAGGGCCCGAGAATATCTCTCCATCGTCGGAGGAGCAAATCCCAATCTCGAGCTATCAAGTTACTTGACACACTTTTCCATGAACCCGTAAGCCGCCGTAATAGCCACCCATTTACGGATGACGTTTAACAAACCCCAAAGTTCATGAAGCAAGCATGAAGAAACTCGATACTCTCATGGTCTAAGGAATTATGCAAACGTTAACCATCTCTGTGTTATTTACCATTAACTTATGACGAATGAATCTCATAGCATAACATCAATTCGGGTCGATTCAACACAAATGTTCTTCTAACATTGTGCCCTCAAAATTGCCGGCACAGCCATGCCCATGATCAGGAAAACAGGATCATCATGCAATACTTGAGCCAGTCTTAGAGGCCAGACTAGGAATACATTTTACCGTTTATTATTCCACACGTGCATATGAGTCTTCCTCCGAGCCTCGTGGTTATTGTAGACTCGAGAACCATAGCAGTTATAGCATGGAACATAAACCTAATTATGAACAGGGAGATAATCAATAACATATATTATTGCCTCTAGGGCATATCTCCTACAATATGTGAGTCATGTTGGTGAGTAATTATGCTTTAGTAAGAATATTGGTGTTAAAGTTTGTGATTCCCTATGCAAGCACGAAAGTCAATAGTTATGCAATGAAATTACATCCTACTTATGGTGCATTATTCGGTGTTAGTTATGCTTAATGCCCGTTTATGTGAATTTTCGTTTCTTGGTTGGTTGCTTCTCAATCTATTTGCTAGCCTCCACTTTTACTAAGTAGGAATACTACTTGTGCATCCAAAATCCTTAAACCCAGTTTTGCCTTATGAGTCCACCATACCTACCTATATGCGGTATTTCCACGCCGTTCTAAGCAAATTTGTATGTGTCATCTCTAATTTTCAAAATGAATTTCCTTTTTTGTGTGCTCGTACCGCTCATGAAACAGTAGGGGGTGTCCAATATTTTTCCATGCTAGATGTGTTATTCTCAAGATGAGTGTTTATTCACTTGTCATTGCACGAGAGTACGACGGTAATAGGGATGCCCAGTCTCGAAATGAAAAGAAATTTACTTTATGTTGTCAAATAATAAATTTCTTGGAAAGTGTTGGTATGGAAGGCAACCGTGGATACGACTAGCCATGGATTGTGAAAGAATGGTGGAAAAAGGAATAAACTTTATTTTATGTTTGGGAACCGCCTATGATGTATCTAGCATGGAAAGTATTGAGAACTAGTTGGTCGTTTTCGTTGACAGGAAAGGCATGCCACCCAAAATAATTTTTCTCTCTCAATTTAGGCTTTGAGCTTTGGCACCTCTACAAATCCCTACTTCCCTCCATGAAGGGCCTATCTATTTACTTTATGCAATTTTTACTTTTATTTGAGTGTCCATCTTCTCTTATAAAGCAACAACTAGGGGGCACTATGATCATACTTGTGCATTGGGTATAGTTAATATTTGAGTGTGTTTCATGAATGGATCAATGATTGAGCATGATGGGCTAGGGATAACTTTCTTTAGTGTTGATATTTTGGAAGACATGGTTGCTTGTTGGCATGCTTGAGTATTAAAGTCTTTATGTCAAAACTAGACTATTGCTTTCAACCATCTAAAAGTCCAAATGTCCATGCTACAAAAGAAAAGAATATGTGATGAACATGTTAGGCAACATTCCACAACAAAAATTCTGTTTTTATCATTTACCTACTCGAGGACGAGTAGTAATTAAGCTTGGGGATGCCGATACGTCTCCAACATATCTATAATTTTTGATTGTTCCATGCTGTTATATTATCATTCTTGGATGTTATCATTCTTGAATGTTTTACAATCATTTTATAGAAACTTTATATTATTTTTTTGGGACTAACCTATTGACATAGTGCCAAGTGCGAGTTGTTGTTTTTGCTTGTTTTTTACTTCGCAGAATATCAGTACCAAACGGAGTCCAATCGCGAAGAAACTTTTTGGAGATTTTTTCTGGACCAGAAGACATCCAGGGAGCGAAAGAACTACCTGGGAGGAGGCCCGGGGGGCCCACAAGACACCAGGGAGCAACAGAGGCCCCCGGCGCGCCCTGGTGGGTTGTGGTGGCCTCGGGACCCCCCTTCACCGCCTCTGAGCTCTATAAATACCCAAATATTCCAGAAACCCTAGAGGAGTCGACGAAAAATACTTCCAGCCGCCGCAGGTTCCAGAACCGCGAGATCCAATCTAACACCATCACGGAGGGGTTCATCATCCTCATTGGTGCCTCTCCGATGATGCGTGAGTAGTCCACCATAGACCTACGGGTCCGTAGGCAGTAGCTAGATGGCTTTCTCTCTCTCTTTTGATTCTCAATACAATGGTCTCTTGGAGATCTATTTGATGTAATGAATTTTTGTGGTGTGTTTGTTGGGATCCGATGAATTTTGAGTTCATGATCAGTTTCTATCCATGAATATTATTTGAGTCTTCTTTGATCTCTTATATGCATGATTACTTATAGCCTCGTATTTTTTCTTCGAATCTTTGGTTTAGTTAGGCCAACTAGATCGATTTTTCTTGCCATGGGAAGAGGTGCTTTGTGATGGGTTCGATCTTGCGGTGTCCTCTCCCAGTGACAGAAGGGGCAGCGAGGCACGCATGTATCGTTGCTATTAAGGATAACAAGATGGAGTCTATTCCTACATGAATAGATCTTGTCTACATCATGTCACCGTTCTTATTGCATTACTCCGTTTTTCCATGAACTTAATACACTAGATGCATGCTGGATAGCGGTTGATGTGTGGAGTAATAGTAGTAGATGCAGAATCGTTTCGGTCTAGTAATCTTGGACGTGATGCCTATATAATGATCATCGCCTTGGATATCGTCATGATTATTTGTTCTTCTATCGATTTCCCAACAGTAATTTGTTCACCCACCGTGTGCTATACTCATGAGAGAAGCCACTAGTAAAACCTACGCCCCCCGGGTCTACTTTTCCAACATATTGCTTTCCGATCTATCTTTTGCCGCTTTTGTTTTCAGATCTATTATTCAAAAAACCCAAAAATACCTTGCTGCACTTTTTATTTGCCTCTTTTATTTTATGTTCTTGTACGATCTATCTATCCAATCTATTACAATCTAATCTATCTTTTTACCGTGGAGAGATTGACAACCTCTCTTACGCGTCAGGTTGCAAGTATTTGTTCTTTGTGTGCAGGTACCGTTTACATATTGTTGCGTGGTTCTCCTACTGGTTCGATAACCTTGGTTTCATAACTGAGGAAAATACTTACCGTAGTTGTGCTGCATCATCCCTTCCTCTTTGGGGAAATACCGAGGCAGTCTCAAGCCACGTCAGTATTCAATTAGCTATCAATCCATGTATCTCCTCTAGCTTTCTCTAGCTTGTTCTTGCTTCCAGAACCAAAGAAATCTTGCAATATTTGTGGGAGTAATGGAAAATAACAATCTGCATTTTATACACGTAGAAATTCAAACAAGAAATTCCAATCTTGTCCTGTTGAAAGAAATCGCAACTCACCCTCAAAAAGAAAAAAAGAATGTCACTCGCTCACTTGCCGATGCTAGACGAATACCACAGACTAGACAGAAGTCTTGTCGACCTTGCTTACAAGAAACAACGTGTGTATACAAGTTGCTCCAAATCCGAAGCGGTTTCAAGCCGATACTATAAACTAGTCTCTACTATTAAAGCAGAATCGAACATCGCTTTCGTTTAATCTCGTTCGACCCCCCCCCCCCCCCCGAACGATAATAGGAAGAAAAAATATGCCGAAAACCTCGCGCACCAAACCGACGCAAAAACAAGGAATAACCCATGTCCTCCACCTTCTTCCCGACCCAATCTCCATCTCTAGAGGTCTCACCCCGCCCCACCGAAGTCCTCGTGCACGGCGGACACCTTGACGATCGAGGTTTCGGGGCCGCCATCGAGACCGAGTAGAAGCCTCTTGAGGTTGGCGGCGGCGGCGGCAACGGCCATCCTTAGGGGTGGGCGCCTCGGGGACGGACCGGTCGTGCGCTCTCGCAGCGGAGCATGACAACGACGCCGACGGCGCAGGGGTAGTGGACCACGCATGCACGCAACAGTCCATCCGGTAAACCCCCAACCCTAGCCGCAATCCTGTCATCTCCTTTCTGGCATCGCCTCCACGGAGAAATGAGAAAATCGACTGTTTGCCACTTTCAGTATGGGGTTTCTCAAAATCATTGTTAAGGAAATCTTTAACTGGTACCTGCTCGGTTGGCTAGCGAGTAGGGATCAATCGGCAAGTTAACTGGTTAATCGGACGAATTCTTGAACAGGGCTCAAAATTGCCTCTTTCAACATTGGCTTCATAAAAATGCCACCCAGCTTGTGTGCACCTCGGTTACCATGCCATTTCCCCTTTTCCATTGCCTGTCCTTTTTCTTTTTTCATTTACTGGCACATGTAAAGACCAAACTACCCCTGAATCTTTCAACCACATCTTATGCGTGCATGGACTGGTTGGGTCGATCGGATTACTGCGATGCGCTCATCCTTGTCGTCACGGTTGCTCGCCGCCCTAGCTCCTTCATGCACGCGCGAGCCACCACAGCTCGTGGCCCTAAATCGCTCACGACTGCGCGAGCAACCGCATATCGCCGCCGCTTGTGCTCGCCGGCGCCGCCCTAACTTGCCCACGCATGCGCGAGCAACCGCAACTCGCCGTCGGTGCTCTCCCACGTCTACACGTGCGCCGACGTGCCTGGCCCTCGCCTGGCTGTTGCCTGAGCGAACCACCCCAGCTCCTCGCCTATGCTCGTCCACGTCTGCACACGCCCACGTACGCCGGCGCAGCTCGTCCTCGCCTGGCTGATGCCCGCGTGAGCCATCGCAGCTCGTCTCGAGCGGTCGTCCAGGTCTGCACGTGTCAGTGCAGCTCGCCTCGCTGATGCCTATGCGAGCCACCGCAGCTCTCCGTGGGTGCTCTCCCACGCCTGAGCGCGCCGGCCCAGCTGCCCTCGCAGAAGGATTTTGTGCCATGTCGATCGGTAGGCCGCAGATGGGCAACGCGAGCAGCGAGGAGATCGGCGGTACGCGGTGCCAAGGAGATGGGGGCGAAATCCAAGCAACCAGGGCTTGGGCAAGCACGATATTCTAGGTAGGCAACACCACTCTCGTCCGCCTCAACTGCTGTTTGCTGATCAGATGCCCAAGTACTTGTCAATAATGCTAGACCTATAAAAACTTACAAAGGTTTACTTAGCCTTCCAAAGTAATTTTCTCTTTCCCCATGATTTCAAGTGGGGGTGGGCCCCCTCACCCCCCCTATTACCAATCACAATCCTTCACATCAGTTTCTACTTAAAATCTTTAAGTAAACATTTGTAGATGTAGCATGACCCAGTACGTGTGGATAGCAGGGGCAGTTTGGCCCTTTCTATTGCTTATAAGTGGGAAAAGAAAATGGAAATCAATAAAATTAGAGAAATGGCATGATAATCAACATACACACGAGCTGGGTGGCATTTTTACGATTTTTACAAAGCCAATGTTGAAAGTGGCAATTTTGAGAAGCCCCATATTAAAAGTGGCAGAAAGCCAATTGTCTCCGCTGGCTCTTTGCTGCTGCGTCTACTAAGCGGTGTCCATCCAGAAAATCTATCGGGTGTCTCCGTCTCCGTCTCCAATCCCGATCGGCTACCATACGGAGAAATCCGGCGGGCTATTTAGATTTATAAGTTGCGCCGTCCGCTAGACACACACAACACACAGACCAGGATCGATCGATCGATCGATGGGATCTTTCTTCTCTACGGCCGACGGGCACGGCGGCGAGTACGATTACAGTTACAGCCGCCCTCTCCCGGAACCACAAGAACACATCGCCCGGCCCATGTCAAAGGAGGCGCTGGCTGCCATTCAACGATACGTCGAGAGATCCAACAGTGGCCTTCGCCCCTACACACGAGAGTATGTAATTTCTTTCCTACTCGATTGATTACTTTCTTACACATTTTTGCTGAATTGCATAGAATCTATTCTTAATTTTATGAGGATATTTAAGTTACCTTTTTTTTTTTTGAGACAATGATATTTAAGTTAGTTGGACTAGAAGAGCCCTCCATCCATTCTTTTTATTTATTTGGTGTACTCTGGTTCATTTGATTGGTGACAGAGAGATCGTCGCCGGCCGTATTTGTACGCTTGCACATCGTGCAATCAAACATTACAACTCCAACAACAAGGTACGAGATACACACACGGCCATTCTATTCTCCTTCTACTGTATATGCATTAATTCGTCTCTGTGCTTAATACGTCTAGATACATCCTTATCTCCGACAAGTATTTACGGACGGAGGGAGTATATGTTTGAGACCGAGTGATATGATATTATGATGTAGGGCGCCGAGTTTGAGTATTCTGACCAGTCCACCACAGAGATGAAGGCTGCCTGCATCGGTTTCAGGGGAACTTTCTGGTACCACCTCGCCTTCTCAGCTCGCCCCAGGGATGCCACCGAGAGGCAACACTTCTTTGCTGAACTATATTTTGATAGACGCTCCCGCCAACTAGCCGTTGAAACATGCATCATCTTAGGTACGTACGACTTAAATTTATATTCACAACTCTCTCAGCCTCTTACCAACTAACTGTGTTTGTTGGACACTTGAGTATATGTATATATATGATCATGCAACTTGATGACTAATTCTCTCTTGATCTATCTCTATTCATCTTAACAGAAAAGCCGTTGTGCCAGTTTAGCAACGGGTGTGCATTTTGCCCAGACGAATCCAATATTTTGCATCCAAGCAAGGCGGAATTTATGTGTGGCAAGGAAGGGCACGAAAAAGAATTCTTCCGCGTCAGAGATATGCTGGTGCGGCCATTCAATAGTTGTGTCGAGCTCTTATATAGATGTGACCTTCAGTGGTTAGATCCGACAAAGACGGCGCTCGCACGTCGTTTGCTTTCTGATAACGGTGTTTTTGAAGATGCATTCTTGTAGTACGTGTGTTGTCAAGGACGGTGGATGGTATTGTTGCCTTTTTTGCGGCATGTGATTGGTCGTGACATGGCAATTTTAGGTCCTTCTGTAATGCTACCATGGGAAGCTTTGGAAAATTTATCACTTATTCATTGCAATTGTGGAATTAGTTTTCTACTACCTCACATGTCTGATTTTATTATTACGAGCATATTGATTTTATTATTGAAAGCATGACTATTTTAGTTTTAATAACATGTATATTTTATTATTACTAGCATGAAAATTTTATTATTAGGAGCATTAAATCCATTTTGTACAAAACCGTCGGTTGCCTCGCGTCGTCAGGTTAGTACTTGCTACTACTACGACTTCAGGGCACGAGACAGAACAGATAGTAGACAGTAAACAGTTCCCTGGATCTTTTGCCCAATCCAGCGACCTTTCAAAACGAAGTGTTTCCTCATGCTCATTTCGATCTGGCAAGAATTTAATCAGGTAGGGCTCTTGTTTGTTCTTTGTGGCGAAAGTTTGGCATTCTGTTCCTGACGAAATCCAACTGGTGTTTCTCTGTCTCTATTTGACCGTATTCATATCAAAATGATTTCATTGTCGAAGTGGCGAAATCTGCAATGTGTGAACACATGGATATTTCCAGTAGCTGATTGGACTAGTGCAGCTACAAGATGTCAAAAAAACAAAGCACTAGCAACAATGAGGTAAAAACAGCAATTGGTTAAAAGCTGCAAGCGTCAGGATACAGAACATACCCTACATTTCCTAAACAGTAACCACTTCCCTGGATCTTTTGCCCAATACACCAAGTTCAAGTCCAAAACTCATCATTTACCATTTCCCGCAAAAACAAAAGGGAAAGTGAACGAGCCAAATTACATTCTCCAGGCTCCGGCACTACTCGGCGACCCAACAATGCCGTTCAAACACCGCATGCTTTGTGGTTCGTGCCATTGGACCCCCGGCCCCAAGGGTCAATCCCTGTCTGCAAGGGACTAGACCAACCTCAGAATGGCTGCCAGTCACAATGCAAAAAGAAACCTCAGTACTGAATTCCATGATTTCAACCAAAAGTTATAACAAGCTTAACATTCTGTGACGATAAAGCTTGTCGACACTTGAACTGGAATCAAGATACCGAGTTCATCCAGTCATATTTACAAACGATGGGTGCGATGGAAGTCTTAAGAACCACAAGATATGATCATCACACGTTTTCAGGCTAGACAGAAGGTGCTCAGCAACAAAACAAAGCCTCGGATTCTGCATGTAAGACTTCACACGTCGGTCACTTTTCACGGCGACGAGCATTCTTTGCTGCTTCTTGGGCTTCCCTGCGACCAAAATATTTTGAACATGAGAATTGTCAGGGTATCGTGATAATAAACAGATCAACACTAGGTGTTCTTTCCGCGATTAGTAAAACGCTCCAGCTCAAGAAAAAAATAAACTTAACAGACTTGACGACTGAATCCATGTAATATTCTTCTAGAGATGGAGACCATCTTCCATGCACACAATTGTCTATCAAGATATCATTTATTCTTTTACTTAACTTACGAAGCAGGGGATTGCACGTCACCCTACACACCACGAAAACATGGACCAGTTACCTTAAAGCATTTGCAAGATCACCATTTGTAGGGTCAAGCTTCAAGCCATCCGCAAAAGCCTCACATGCTCTCTCGTACTTCTACAAGTACACGCCATAAGATGATCGGTTATACAATCATGATCACGGATGCTTGAAGAAAACTACTGTGTTCTTTTTACCTTCAATAACATAAGAGCTGCCCCTTGTCGGTAGCAGGCTTTTGGCCAAAGCGGTCGCGCCATTCTGCACATGGTAGCTTCAGAGAGAGCAGCTTTTCCATTTCCAGCACGTAACGCGCAGAGACTCATATTTGCCAATATGGTTGCATTCTCATCCGGAGTAGGGTCAAATGCCCTTGTCTACAACACATCAATCACATTCAGCTTTTAGCAATACCTAAAAAAAGAGTACTACAAGACAATATATAGGATGGCACAGATAGTGTTATTCTGATCGATATAGAGATCTCCGTACACATGAAACCAGCAAATGTATTGGACAAGCAGATACATTTCAAAATAGGAACTTCTGTATAACAGTACTGTGTTACCTCAGCCCTTTCAACACAATCTGTCCAACTACCTCGTAATTACTAAGAGGGCAGGACGGCTGTCTAACATTGTGTACGCCTTGTAATGTGGAACTGAGTATCTAACAGCACATGTTTTTACCAGAAAGAGGTGGGCAGTACATGCATCCTATTTTTGGTGTGAACAAAAATATAGTGTGGACTGAGATCAAAAGTTTACAGATATAAAAAATAACCATCACTCCTTCAGGCAATAAAAATGGGCCCTAGTGATTTACACAACTATACATCTCTGATGCCATATAATAGTCCCCTCTCTTAAAAGCCTCAGAAGCTTTCCGTTTCACTTCAGCTTTTCTATTTGCGCACATTTGTTTATCCTGATCACAGAAAAATTGCTGTTAGGATAAATATGTAGAAATATCCTGTAATGTAAAACATGAAAAATGTACAAATTTGTAAGTCTCAGCTTATGTCACCTAATTAATGTATAAGACTAGAAAAATGTGTTGTACTCACTGTTTTAAATAGCACGCTATAACGCCGCTATAGCGTTTAGAAATGTCCTGCGCTAAGAGACTTTGGTCCTAACACATGAAGTAAAGTTTTAAATAGCTTTATAGCATTTCGAGAGGTCCTCCACTAAGAGGCATAGCCCTCTATTTAAAACTATGGTTGTACTGCAGAGTTGCAGGGTTTATCCGGAGTAGGGATGTATCCTGATTAATGTATAAGACTATAAATTCGTAATAAAAAATTCCTCCGGAGTTGCAGGGCTGGTACAATATCACCCAAGATAACTTTATTAAGTCTAGCACATTAATAGTTCACCATATGGTCACACCCAAAGACTAGAAGTTTGCTAATAGTGATGCAATGCACGAAAAGTAAAATTTGTGCATGGAATTTTTTGTTTGCACAATGGAATTTACAATAATAATGAATTAAAACTATTTCTACTCTAAATGATGGGCAGAACTGCTAAAGAACATAACTACAGGATGATGATAAATAACATATGGAGCTGCAAGTGAGCACAGAATAAAACACATACCCTCGGCTTCAAACCAAAGAGTTTCACATGAGAAATGATTCCATCAATACTCCAGTCCGGCAGCGTTGAAATAGGAGAAGTTAAAGGGAATAGCATTTCAACCATGTCCCTACTGCCTTTAGAGGCGGCAACTTCAATTGGTGTGCTACCACACTGCAAGAGTAAAAACCAAATATAAATACAAAATGTAATTGAAAGATTACCCCATTAATAGTTAGGAATCACAGCCTAAGATCTCAACGAAATGGCTGGATGGACTTCAAGAGAATCACTATGCAAGGACAAATGATAACAGTCTCGTTCATCCTTCCTTACAAAATTTGTAAGACAAGGGTTACGTCAAGTACACTAACATTAATAACCGGAAGCTTCAACTAGTATGTTGTATTGCATAGACTTTTCAAAACAGAATAATATGAAGATGACACGAACACCAAAATATACATGGAAGGGGCAAAAGAAATCTTTGCAGAAGTAACATTTTAAAGTTTCTTTGACCAGACTATGAAGAAGCTGGAGATTTTTTTCAATTCCTAGTTCAGTAGACAAGAAACATATAAATGACATACTCTGCAATTTACAACACAGAAGATTCAAATTTTACAATGTTTCGACATCATCTCTGCTACTATAAACACAGCTCTTTGTCTCCCTCCCTCCCTCCCTCTCTACACCACCGTGCTGCCCAGTCAGAGTGAGGTTATGTGGAGTCCACATGTAATCCCTCCTGCACTGGTGCCGGCCTCCATTGCCTCTTGGCCGCAGAGTCAAAGTTCAGGCGAAGGGGTCCTTGGTGGGACACATGGTCCGATCCTCTTCTATGCGTCTGATGCATTATCCCACACCAAATCATCGAGGCACTGGGATGTGCCAGCAGAAACCTCTAGGTAGTGATGGATTTCAGTGCCAAATGCTTCCATGATTTCAGGTTTGCGATTTACATTCACCGATATAGCTATATTTTTTTTATCTTATATCCTCTTTTTTTTTTAGTTGTGTTGGACGTGTTGGAAGGACAGGCCTGGCGCAGTGGTGAAGTACTCCTCACTTGTGCCAAGAGGTCCTGGGTTCGACGCGGCCTCTCTGCATTGCAATGTGCAGGGCTAAGGCTTGCCTCGTATAATCCTTCTCCAGACCCCACCTGGTGTGGGAGCTTCTAACACTGGTCTGTCCTTTTTGTGCTGAACGTGTTGGCTGTGTGCATCATGCTATGCAGAGGCCGGGCATTGGCTCAGTGCACTTGTATCACCTCGACATATCGATTGAATGAAAATGTCATTTATTTAAAAAGCTACACTTTTATCATAAATAACTAGAAGTAAAGCATCAGTACTAATGTTCTTCGCATGTTATTTTTTAGATTTTTGTAATCTTTGTAAAAGCATGTGTGAGAAAAATGAACATACATAACTACATCTTATAGTTTGTACACCCTACTTCAGGCTATGTATGACATGGGGTACAAGAAACTTTATACCATAAATTCTGATGATACAAGGAAAGTAAACAGAGACGCATATTTTCGTCATACTTGCATCCTTTATAATAGATATTTTGTTTCGACGGGAGTCTTTATATGTCTGTTCTGTTAGGACGTAAAGCAGGACATAGAGCATCTGCAGATCTATTGAGAGGTAGTTACTACGTTCTGACTTCTGATTGTGACCAAAAGCTCAATAGGGAAACACCATAATCTATCATGCTGATCTGAGAGTGAAATTATTCAGATGGCTTTTTGAAGATCCACTTTTACATGGAGGTGAATCGATGATATCAAGCATGACTAAGTGAGAATGTGAGATGAATTGAAGAGATTGAGGAATATTGACATAAGCTCAGTATCTCAAATTAATTGATAGCCTATGGTATAATAACTGGCAACTTTTCTCTACCATAAGTTCTCTATTTTTACATCCATTTGCTTATGTTTTTAATATTTACAGTACCTATAATACCTAAACCAAGGTGCAAGAAGGTACCCTCACAGAATAAGAAGTGAAATAAGTTACTGAATTCCCCTGACCATGTGTCATCAGGAATTGACCGGAGTAAATGTCATGTGTATAAATACAACCTAACTATTCCAGTTTAAAATCCCACATAGGTTTGACTCATGCATTTTTCTTCTTTGCAACTGAAAAAGGGATTTCGGTTATGCACAGAAGCAGCATTCTCTCTTCTGCTTGCTGCATTTCATACTGCATATATAGTCATCACAAATGCCTTAAGCCTTGACCTTAACCAATAAAATGTGGGTTATGTGTCACAAAAATTATACCATTAAATTCGTACTATATAAAGAATTTTCCAATGGTATAATTTTTAAGTTGCATGACTTGTGTATTATTTTTCTAATTGATGGTCAAAGTTAAATCTCGAAAAATGTGTATGCCGTCTTTTTGTAGCCTGAGGATGTAGTGTTTTCTCCTGGCGTCAGACTAAGTGTGGGTAAGAAGATTATCCTAATCTGTCAAGTGTCAAGAATTTACAGCCCAACATGACCTCGTAGAGAAAAAATGGAACAATAATGTTCAGCAAACTTACAGTATATGCATGAAAAGTAGATGATGACAAGTGACAACAGCAAAAAAAGAAAAGAAGTAAAGCTCACATCATCAGGAATATTGGGGTTAGCACCAGCATCTAGTAAGAACTTCATGATGCCAGGTAAGTCAAACTTCACTGCCAACATCACGTAACTACCACCATCAAAGTCAATAAAGTTCAGATCAGCACCAGCCTGTGCAAATGAATAATTATTTGATCATTTATTTGTGCTTGATATGTTATATACACAAAGAAAATGAATCTGTGCCTGCAAAACTTTAACAAAGCTCCATACGAAGAAAGAGTACTGACCTTAACAAGTAGCTTGACACATTCCAACGGCTCTCTAGGCATGGGCCTGATGGCCCGGACGGCCCAACTCAATGGTGTATAACCAAGACCGTAAACCTTGTTAGGCTATAAAAAGTGGAAGAATCAATCACTTACAGTAGTCAGAGAAAAAGAGGGTCCAGTAGAGAAATTAATTTTGAGATACGTCAATAGAGAAATAAAGTCTACTCGTGGTGTGTTAAATATATTGGTATTTCTGAAGGCAACAGAAAGAAATATATTTACATGGGAATTAGACATAACATGTACTTGGCTTCTGGGAAAGTGAGCACGTTGTACTTTAGGATAATTAAGTACTGTCCATGATGATTTTTTGTTGCTTCAAATACAATGCAAATCTTTTGTTCAGATGGAGCACAGGTATCAAAGGCAACAAGATTTTCCATTCCAGTGCATTCCCAAATATAGAATGTAGAGATGGAGAACGAGTAACACTGGCGACAAGATATTCCGTTTCAGAGTTATCTTTTTCACCGCAAAGAAGAGAACCAAGATACTGGTGTCTTACATCGGCATGGTGCTCCAACAAGATCTTAATTATGTCATGGTGTTTAGAAACAGCAGCTACATGCAATGGCGTCCCTTGTGCAGAATCTAAATCCACATTGATTCCTCTTGAAAGCAGCAGCTCTACTATTTCACAATGTCCTGGAAAACGAGGTTGAAAAAATGAATGAGACAAGAATATTTTCCAACATTGGATACCAGTTTTTAGTTTTCAGTTTGCACTAAAAATTAACCTTGGGCCAGTATTCAGTTTTGTGATCATGAACTGCCCAGTAACCATTTTAGTTACCACATATCTCATCAAGGACCAGGTTTTCAAAAGTGGACGGATTGGGACTATTCAAATTTAACTTGTTTATCCTTGGAAATAGAAGAAGTCGTCAATTTTAAGCTTATAAGGTTATAATCAAAACCTTGGATATCCAACCTCAAAGTTATTCTCTTTACACACTCGATAATGTTTCTTCGGCCACCATCCAAATAAAAAATATGAGCTTTGTTCGATGGAAATCACATAAAAAATATGGCAAGTATATGCTAAAATAGAAACATCTAGCATCGCACAAGCCAAGAGAGGTGTAATAGTAGTCAACTGTAACGATCCCAAGAGTGAAGGTTGTAGCTCTGTGCGCTGTGATGTGTGTTTCTTGCTTACTTTATTCCTTAGCCAATTCTATTCAAAGAGAGAGAAGCTACCATACAAATGTTAACAAAATTAAGACTAATCTTATCAAACGAAAACTAATAACTAGTTTGAAGGAATGGAACCAATTTGGATCAGTCGACCCAGAAATGCTTACTTCTCTCTCAACGATATGGGGCAAAACCAAACAGAGAGAGGCCACCAGACAAATGTTAACAAAATTAAGACTAATCTTATCGAAAGAAAAATAATAATTTGAAGGAATGGATTGAATTTGGATCAGTCGACCAGAAATGCTTACTTCATCTAACAATGGCAAATTCAAAGTTTATTTTATAACCAGCCGGATAAAGCAAAAAAAAAAAAAAAACAGAATCCTGAGACTAATCTTCACTGACTGAGAATTAGCAAAACCATTACGAAAACAGTTTATCCAGTTATCTATAAGTCTGATTCGGTGCCTCCTACGACCGGTTAGGATCCCTATGCCTGCTAACCCGCAGCTGTAGGGCCATGCTGGTAGTCTTATTCCCATAGAGAAGCATTTTTTTCAATGAACTTCGTTGGAAGTTTGGAACCCTAACTGTATTTCCAAATTTTACAAAGCAAACTACAGTTTGAAACATTTGGCAGTAAATTGCAGGATGAGAGGAATCATGTACTTTTGCAACTTGCCATTTAGAGTAAGAATATATTGCATTGTTTTGGGAGATATTCTGACATATTGGACAAAAGGAATTATGATCTACTGATTAGTAGTTATGTAGGAATCAGCTCTAACGTTTAGAAACAACCTTGTATATTGCCATAATTGCCACCCCGCCGGTTACCATCTTAAATTGGTACATTGGTCAAAGTTTAACAAATGTAGTGCACAAGTTGCTCAGGACAACTATCAAACGAGTTAGGAAAAATAAACCCTGAAAAATCTACAACGGACTATGCATCAGATCGGGTTGTGCCAGTGTACTGGGCCATGGCCACTGGGCAGAAGCAACAGTTTTGGGATATATGGGTAGTGAGGTCGCGGGAATATGGAGACAGAGATATGAGGATGTCGGTTATAGATGGGATATAAATTTTAATCCGTTCGAACAATTGGTTTGTGTTGCAACAATGAAAGGTAGTATCAAAATTTAAGATCAAAATATCCTCACTCTCATTCAAGAAAAGAAAAAGGTCCAGCATGTGGGTATCAAGGGTATTTTGATAATTTTGGTTAGCCATGCCCATTTCCATCAGAACATACCGGCCCTAGTGTTGAAAACGCAGGTTCATATCCCTATCCTTCTCCTTCTCCAATTCTCTCCATCCAGATATAGGATTAGATTTAACTCCAGCAAGCAGTTTTAATTCCAAGTCTTCATATCCCTAAATCCAGACGAACCCTAAATGAACAGCAACAAAACCGGTTGACAGCATCAAAGAAGAGAATCACGTCTCCGGAACCCCTTTCCAGTTCTTCTTGCTCTCCCAGATCTATCAATAGTTTGTCGGAGTCTAATGCTGCTTATATCCAGTGATGTGGCTTTCTAAGGCAAAAAAACAAATTGACTATGTATGCACTGACACATATATATGATAAATAAGCATACTTGTTGGGAAAGAGAGAGACCTTCGCTTGCCGCGCCATGGAGAGGTGAGTGCAGTTTGCCAGCTAGTGGATCAGCACCATGATCAAGAAGATATCTTGCAGCATCAGCTCTCCCATACAAGGCAGAAAGGTGCAGTGGCGTGTCACCTGCAACAGCCAAAAAAATAAACATGAGGAGCTCAACAAATTCACGCCAATCCTGGCCTCGATACAAAAAGTTGTAAACAAGAGAGCCAAACGTGAAAAGAGAACTTCACTGGTGCAGTATCAAATGCCTTTCCATCTGACACATGTTTACTGTTAACAAAATTGCACAACGACAGACAGAGGAGACACTTCATATACTGTCCACAAGTAGCGGTTTGCCCATACAGCATATCCAAAGAAAACAGACAATGTTCGCGGTATGGCTGTGTGCATATATATATTGGGTATGGGGATATTTCAACTCGATCCACTTGTCACTTAATCACAATTTACAAAAGCATATATACACCATACAACATGTAACACCAAATTTGAAGCCTGAAATGCGGATTTCACATGGCAGTAACTAACTGGTAAGAAGAATCAGCATATAAATACATAAATATAAGCTGACAATTTGCAAATGCATACACCATACAGCATGTAACGCCAAATTTGAAGCCTAAAATGCGAATTCCACCACACAGCGTGGCAGTAACTGACAGTAAGCAGCAGACTCGGCATAAACAAATACTTCCTCCGTTCCTAAATATAAGTCTTTTTAGAGGTTCCACCAGGGGACTACATACGGATGTATGTAGACATACTTTAAAGTGTAGATTCACTCAGTTTGCTCCGTATGTAGTCCCTTAGTGAAATCTCTAAAAAGACTTATATTTAGGAACGGAGGGAGTATAAAAATAGAAGTTGACAGAGCTGCGAATTGACGCGAAGGGGAGCAGGGAAAGGGAACGCCACCTAGGAAGTTGAGTTGATTGACATCGAGGCGGAGGTCCTCGACGAGGTACCTGCAGACCTCGAGCCGCCCCACCCCGGCCGCCAGGTGCAGCGCGCGGTCCCCTTGGCCGTCCTCCACCGCCGCCAGAACGGCGGCCTCGCCTTGCCCGCCTGAGCCCATCCACCGCGCCATCTCTTCGCGACGCGAGAATCGGGAGCCGGGTCAGGCACTAATCCGTCAAGCTACTACCCTCATCAAACCCTAAGAAGAAAAGAGCACGAGGAGGCGGCGGGGTTACTCTTGAGGAGTCGGAGGTTGCCGGCGGAGGAGCGCCTCCTCCCGCTGCTGCCTCCCCATCGCCTCCATCTCCATGGCGATCGAGCACGAGCAGGCGGCGAGACGAGAGGGAGTCGCGAAATTTCGAGAGCGGCAGTGCGCGAGACTGCGGGGTTGTGGAGAAGACGAGGAGACCCGGACGACGGGGAGGGGAGGGGAGGGGCCCGTGGGCCGAAATGGACTCCCGCTGCTGCTCCCCCGCCGTTGTATTGGTGGGCAAACCCACTTGACGCTCACTGCGCCAAAATGCTCTGGCGCAACCCCTGGTTGACCCAGAGTCCCAGTTTACTGTAGTAGTAGTAAATTTTTTTGAGAACAAATGCCATCAACATAAATGGCCCTAATTTCCATGATCTAAATTATGGAAAAATGCCATGCTACTTTATAAAAACTGTCATTTCTTTCATTTATAAATCTACAATGAGTATATGATACAAAAAGGTCGTGTGATCTACAAAATAAAATTACCATGCTAAACTTTAAAACTTGTCATCCTCTAGATAAAATAATCTATCTCCATAAGCCCCAAATTAGATCCTATAGTTTCGTTTTCAAAAAATAAATAAAAAATCACACAAGAACTTCCATGGCCAATAAAAGAAAAAAATAATGCCATTAATAATAAAGCTATCATTCTCTTAATAATAAAAATGCCATGCTCTCAAAATTAAAAATGTCATCCTCTTAAATAATAAAAATATCATCCTCTCAATGATAAAAATTACATCCTATCAATAATAAAATGGCATGTTATTAATAATAAAAATGCCATGTTGTAAATAATAAACTGCCACGTGATAAAGTGATTTTTTTCCAGAATATTGCCATGGACCTGTAAAAAAATGGCAAATGACTAAAAAAGGATTTTGATCTTTCAAAAAGATGAAATAAAAATCAGGATTTTTTGTCAATTTTTCAAATGAGAAAGTGAATTAAAATACAAAATAGCTTCGAAGATATATATAGCAGCTTAAACTCAAGATTTCACAAAACCCCGGCTTTGAACCCTCCTCACCCACGTTGGTTCGTGCATTTTTTGGATAGAAAAAAGAGAATGCCTGCCAGGAAACGGGTTATAGTGAAGGACTCTAGCTTATCTACGTGGTGTCAGCCTTGCACCAAGATCCATGCAACGACAAGGAAGGCGTTCGCTAGGATTGGCCCCCGAACATTCGCCAGATATCATTTTCCTTCATATTTTGACTTTTTTATCACAAGATGTTGTAACCAAATACTTATACACTGGAAAAGGAAAATGTATTTTAGGCGCCTTTTTGTGCTGATTTTTTCAATCATGTGTCATGGCAGTATAAAGAATACCAAAAGTAATAAAAAATACATGCAAGTTTATAGACCAGATAGCAACAACTACAGATGGAGCGATCTGAAGGCATGCTGCCATCATCACGCCTCCCTCATTAGAGCCTAGAAAAAGTTGTTGTAGTAGACATGACATATTTTTTAATTTGTTGAAGTCCTCGTGCTCTTATGTACTACTACTATTATTTTCTAATGCCAAAGTAACGAGAACAATTCCATCCATGCATTGGACTATACAGAAAAGGAGATCGATAAAATGATAATTCATTCCACGAACTTTTATTGAAGAAATATACATGTTTTTTAAGCGGCTACAAAAGTCAGGGACAAAATGATGGAAATGGTACAAGATCGAAGGTACAGTACAAGATCAAAATGATGAAAGTAGTGTACAACAACGTGACAATTCTACATTAATCTCAACACCAAAGACAGTGTTAAACCTAGAGTATCAGACAAGTAATCGTCGTCCAAAATTACACTCCTTTCGCAAGCCCCGTGGCTGAATCAATCAAGGAGTGGCTCTCATCGGCGAGAACTTTTGGGCCGGCCCCAGGCCTACTGCAGATGAAGTAGCTAACATCACCCTTGAATTTTTGGTTTGGAGCTTTCATCTCTGGAGGCGCTGGAAGGGCCTCGACATCGGCTATGGATTGCAACCCGGCATCGCTTAGGATCGATTTATCGCCAAGCATATAGCTGCCATGATCATGTTTGTCAGATGTGCACATGTTTGTAGTGACCTAGAAACAAATAAACACTAGGTTTAATCTTGATAATATCAAACACACCTGTCCAAGTCATTCTCCGGTGGGGGGAAAGTGTATAAAAGCCTCTGAAGGAGAAGGGTGGCAGTTTTGCGGTTTCGTGCTATTAGGACAGCGTTAGGCCCAGCATCAAATGTGTAGGCAACCTGCAATTACAGGAGATCAAATGCCAATGTTAGAAGTCTTCACACAAAAGTTGGTTACAGTACAGGTGAAATGCATACCAGACAGACAAATACGTAGAAGAAAAGGTAATGCTGCCAAGACCTCAATGAAGTTTTATCTTTTGATGAAGGCAATACAATAAATGTTTCTTATGCATTCTTTTCATAATTCAAACTTTAGATGCTATTTAATAGATATCACAACTAAGTATAGAAGTATTATAAAAATCTGCAGCTCCAGAACTATTGTCAGTGGTAATAGTTTATGTATTCGGGTGGGACTCGTAAAAATGAACTATAAGCATGAACTCATATTTTCGCTATTTTTCAGAAACATACAATTATTTTACCAAGGTTCACACCTTTTAAGTTAGGATAAATTACGCCAACAAACAATGCTACTGATACATGCGTGGTCTAGCGTGGTAAAAACTGCTTGTACTGCCCTGTCATAATTAAAGTTTAACCAGCCTTGATGGATAGCAGAACAGTATTTTAGATCCCTAGGCAGCACAGACACAATTCAGAAGAATTGAAAAGGTAGCGCATGTTAAACACCTGTGGGGTTCCTTCCGAGTGATTCCACTTTTCCACAAGGCTAATTATCCTGCAGTTGGTTGAGAGAGCAATTCTTAACTCTGGAATTTCAGTAGGAACAGATCCTCGAAATCAGGACTGCAAAAAACTACCTGTGCGATGTATCGTTCATGTAGAAGATGGGAGGACTCGTGTCCAAACATACAGCATGAAACTGGTTGCTATCTGCACAAGTTAACCTGGCGAAGGATTCAAAATCACGATTCTTGATAGCATCTTCCATTTTCAATATCCGACTTGGCACTACAGTCTGGAATACAACAAACAGTGCAGTGCACAGTGAGCGCAAGAAACGGTAAGGTGCAGCTAAAGAGATAGATCAGTATATTGCCAAAATACTTCATTTTTTTTTCCAAAACCACAAAACCTGATGGTCCACGGAATAGGAGGGATAAAATTACAGTTCAGGTTTCAAATTGCAGCTTCATGATTGGGTTTTCCTAATGATTCTTCTTATAAAAATAAATGTACGGCATGTGAACTGTTCAAAACATTTCAAGTTAAAGATGAAAATGCATTCACCTGGGCCCTGTACTGCAAGAGGGGGCTTGTTTCAACAGTGTCTCGCATCCCACTGGTGCTACTGGTTTCCTTCTGCTTTGAACTGACCTAATTCCACAAAGCAGCATAATAAGAAAAAAAATTGGGACAAAAATGGTAACATGGTGTTGGTGTCACTGGCTAGTTGAGATTTGGTGTTAATGAAACCGTGACTCGATGAGCAATTTCCAATGATAAATATAAGAAACAGATCATGCTATATAGCAGAGATCACACTGACATACCACTGCTATGATTATAACAAGATCGTCCCAATGTGACTCATCAACAAGCTGTACTGCCATACTGTCCCTTCCATCGTCATTCTACAAGTATAAAACCAAACTCAATTGTATTTCAACACAAAAGCATGCATTTTAACCAATACAATTTATCTGCCATAACCAAGAGATAACTTACTTTTCCCATACACCATTTCACAAATCCACCATATATACTGCGACATGCACTTCCAGACCCCTGCCTGCATTGAAATTTGTCAGCCAAGAGAAGCATATAAGAAAAGAGAAGACAAAAATCCCCTGCCTTGGCTCAGCTGTTCCATTCAAAGCTAAAAGTTTGGTACACAGTATAAAAAGGGTAAAAGCCAGGAGATGCCTGATTTACAAAGTAGCTCAACACCCATAAGGTGAAATCAACTAGAACTCCCCTAAAAAGAAGCTACTAGCCTACCATTTATAAAATGAAGTACAGTTGTTGCGCTATACCATCAAGCAAACAGGATAGAGCGCAAACAGGGTGTTGCTCATAATGTATCAGTACAGACCTTGCTATTGAAGAAAGTTCTCCGTAATCTTCATTCACATTCATTAGCTTTCCGAGGGTGAAAACTGCAAAGAGTATTCAAATGAGTTATTATGTGCTGTGATGTTCGTATAAAAGCAAGACCATGCTTAGTATGTTTATGATCAAAACAGTCATTTTGTGTTGGATAGCGCTATCAAACTTCAAGACATAAAATAAATTAAGCAATATTTGTACAAAAACGAGCATGCTGAAGTCTTAAGTCAATCAGGGAAAAACAAAATTCGAAACCAAATATTAGCAGTGCTATCACGGAGCTTGTTAAGACCAGCCATTTCTTCAAGTCTAGCAGAAATGTGGCAAAGATTAACCAGCAGACCAGAGCCAAGAAATATATATTTCTACTTATTGTGTTTTGGTGCCTCTATAAAACAAGGTAAAAAACAAACTGCAAATAAGTAGGACAACCTTAACAGCAGTATTCAGGACAGTTTTAGGTGACAGTTGGATATCCATAACATAGCCCTATTACCCCCCCCCCCCCCCCCCCCCCCCCAAAAAAAAACAATTAATGTTTGCAAATTGCATCAGCAAGAGGATTTTTCTACAAGAGAATAAGAAATAGACCCTCTGCTACTAGAAACAACTCAAGTGCGTGCAGACCAGCCGAAAACAAAATGAAATCGAAGTTTTGACACTACATATTAACAATTTTAGTTATACATCTGTTTTCCTGAAAAAACAACAGTGGCATCTGAATTAGGAGAATTACCAAGACAAGCAAAGCCAGCAGCCGAAGAGGCCAAACCGGCAGCAGTTGGGAAGTTGTTGTAGGACGCTATGTGGACATGCAACTTTTCCCAGTCCTCTTTCTTGATCTTGATCCCCTTTTTCTCGTCCTCGACATCACGAGCCCGCTGCCGTATCTCCCTCAGGCAGCTCTGGAATCTCCCGCCCGACAATGCGATCTCCTGCCCAATTCCAAATCAAATGGATGATTGAATCAGAATCACACTACCATCTGAACAGACAGCGATTCCGTTATTCCGGCTAAAGCATTGCTATAGAATCATCTTGCACCGGGCACTTGCCTAGAGTCAATGCCCAATATCGCAGCATGAGCAGGGCAACAATATAGTACTTCAGAGCTAGTGCAGACAATGAAAAGAGAAATGTGCCTTTTGGCTTTTCTTTAGAAGACAAATTTTCAGAGCTCCGCCAACTGCCTTTGCAAATGCAGCGAGCTTTCAAACAGGCCCCGATCCAGATCTAAGCAGGGGGTAGCCAATTTGATCAGACGAACACTGACAACACCCAAATCGGCATGCTATGCCGACAGAAATTCGTTCGAGCTTGAAATCTAGCGGATCACCACGGGAACACTCAACGGAGGACTCAATCGCACCCACCCTAGAACAAACGTCTCGACAGCCGTAGCGGCGGCGGCAATGGGGGGCAAGCGAGCGTGGGGCGAAAAGGGAAGGAAAAAAAAAACAGTCCAGGCAGGGGGGAGGGGAAGCTCACCTTGCCGTTGAGCCACATGCGGTCGGATGGGAATGAGGGGCTGGCAGCGACGGTGGTGGTGGCGGAGAGGTGGTCGGGGTCGAGGGTGACGCTGATGCTGTCGTTGACGGGGAGGATGAGCGCCTCGTCCCGCTTCCCCCAGTACTTGATCACCGCGATGTTGGTCGGCGACCGCCCCGTGGCCATCAGCACCCACTGCGGCTCCGTCGCCCCCATCGGATCTGATCAGGTCCCGCCGCCGCCGTACCTGGGGTTCCGCCGCAGGGAGTGGGCGGGCGTCGGCGTCGGCGTCCGACGGAGATTACGAGGAGAGGATGGGGGAGGAGCAGGGGAAGTGAAGTCGGGAAGAAGCTGCTGGTTGGTGGCCACAAGGCCGCAGTAATGACAGTATTTTCATGCACACCCTCCATGTAGTATCATTATTAAAATTACTACTACTATTATTATTGTTTTATTATTTGGTTTGGACTACATAGAGGATATCGTATTGGGGTTGTTTTTCTTTATTTGCATTTTTTAATATAAAAGAGACCAAAAGGCATCTCATTATGAGGGAAAATACAAGACACAAATGAAAAAAATGTGTCCTACTTAAAAAGAATATAAGTTTTTTTTGTTCATCTCGTCCTTTGTCCAACCTTGTGTACATTCTTGAGTTCATCTCTTCATTTTGAATTTTCCCTCCTATCTCTCATTTTTTTATCGATTTTTCTTGAAATTGGCCTCAGTTGTTGTGCCTTTTATCG
This sequence comes from Elymus sibiricus, assembly GCA_039707655.1. NCBI lineage: Eukaryota > Viridiplantae > Streptophyta > Magnoliopsida > Poales > Poaceae > Elymus > Elymus sibiricus. Next base: position 445,243,245 of record CM077671.1, read on the forward strand.
ACTTATCAAACAAATTTATGCTTTTTATAAGCCAATAGTTGTTACCAAATAATTGATCATCAAATAAAAATCCTACAGTTTTATTTAGGTAGGTAAATCGTAGACAAGATTTGGTAGATATTTATTTATAAGATCACATTAGACAGCTAAATTATGAGCTAACCGTACTAGAATATTTATACCGCATTGCAACACACAACCAACTATCAAGTTACATAAAAAAAATCACAATGGTCGTCTTTTTTTCTTCTTGTCCATCATAGCTTGAAAAATACATTGAGGCGCTAATGGATAGGAACATATGCAAACTCCATCATCATACAAAACTTTAAAGCCTGCAATAGCCACTCGCCGCCAACAATGAGATCTAGTAGCCGCTGAAACAAAAACATCGATTGGGCCAACATTATGTGCACTGCAGACTTGCAATTTTCCACCACCAATCTACAGGGTTGTGGAAAACGGATCTTGCCACGGAACAAAACAAATGAAGAGGTCGAGGTCGTTGTGCCAATAACCAACCAACTACTCGCTTGATAGACCCACCATCCGAGAAAAGAAGAGAACCAAATAGATCTGACTACACTTACCCTCACATGCCCTTCGTTGACGCCCAATTGGACACCATTGAGGTAGGAATAAGACAAAGAGACTTTTCTTTGACGTGTCATCACCGCCGCCACCTCGCCAATGACATTGTGGAAAGAAAAACGAAAAGAAAACATCACCTAAGCAACGAAGTGTTGGGGAACGTTGCATGGGAAACAAAAAATTTCAATGCACATACAAGATCTATCCATGGAGATGAGCATCTACGAGAGGGGAGATCGGATCCACATACCCTTGTAGATCGCTAAGTGGGAAACGTTAAGAAACGCAGTTGATGTAGTCGAACGTCTTCGCGATCCAAATCGCAAGCCGTCCCGCGATCCAATCACGATCTAGCGCCGAACGGACGACACCTCCGCGTTCAGCACACGTATAGCTCGATGACGATCTCCGCCTCCTTGATCCATCAAGCGAGGGCGGAGAGATATATGAGTTCTTCGGCAGCACAACGGCGTGGTGGCGGTGGTGGTGAACTAATCCAGTAGGGCTTCGCCGAGCTCTACCGAACTAATCTAGAGGAGGAAGACAATCTAGAGGGGAGAGGGCAGCACGTGGCTTTTCTGGTGTTGGGCTGCCCTCAAACCTCCACTATATATAGGAGGAAGGGGAGGGGGGAGGCAGCCCTAGCCCCTCCTCCAAGGAGGGGTTCGGCCGAACCAGAGGGGGAGAGTCCTCCCACAAGGAAGGTGGAATCTTGGGAGGACTCTTTCCCCACTTGGCCTCCACCCACCTCCTGCGCATGGGCCCTTAGGGGCTGGTTGCCCAGCCCACCAGGGGCTGGTGCGCCACCTCCTAGGCCCATGTGGCCCCTGGGGTGGGTGGGCCCCTCCCGGTGGACCCCCGGAACCCTCCCGGCACTCCCGGTACACTACCGAAAATACCCGAAACTTTTCCGGTGACCAAAACGGGACTTCCTATATATCAATCTTTACCTCCGGACCATTCCGGAGCTCCTCGTGACGTCCGAGATCTCATCCGGGACTCCGAACAACCTTCGGTCACCAACATACATAACTCAATGATACCGAAACGTCACCGAACGTTAAGTGTGCAGACCCTGCGGGTTCGAGAACTATGTAGACATGACCGAGACACCTCTACGGTCAATAACCAATAGCGGGACCTGGATGCCCATATTGGTTCCTACATATTCTACGAAGATCTTTATCGGTTGAACCTCTATGTCAAGGATTCAGTTAATCCCGTACGCTGGTCCCTTTGTTTATGGGTATGTTACTTGCCCGAGATTCGATCGTCGGTATCTCCATACCTAGTTCAATCTCGTTACTGGAAAGTCTCTTTACCCATTCCGTAATACAAGATCATGTGGCTAACACTTTAGTCACTTTGCTTGCAAGCTCATTGTGATGTTGTATTACCGAGTGGGCCCTGAGATACCTCTCCGTCACACGGAGTAACAAATCCCAGTCTTGATCCATGCCAAGTCAACAGACACCTTTGGAGATACCTGTAGAGCATCTTTATAGTCACCCAGCTACGTTGTGACGTTTGATACACACAAGCTACTCCTCCGGTGTCAGTGAGTTACATGATCTCATGGTCATAGGAACACATACTTGACATGCAGAAAACAATAGCAATAAACTGACACGATCATATGCTACGTTCATAGTTTGGGTCTTGTCCATCACATCATTCTCCTAATGATGTGATCTCATCATCAAATGACAACTCTTATCCATGGCTAGGAAACCACAGCCATCTTTGATTGACGAGCTAGTCCATTAGAGGCTTACTAGGGACACATTGTTGTCTATATACCCACACATGTATTTGAGTTTCCAATCAATACAATAATAGCATGGATAATAAAAATTTATCATGAACAAGGAAATATAATAATAACCATTTTATTATTGTCTCTAGGGCATATTTCCAACAGTCTCCCACTTGCACTAGAGTCAATAATCTAGCTCACATCACTATGTGATTTACATTGTAATGAATCTAACACCCATACAGTTCTGGTGTTGATCATGTTTCCCTCGTGGAAGAGGTTTAGTCAACGGATCTGCAACATTCTGATCCGTGTGTACTTTGCAAATATTTATGCCTCCTCCCTCGATGTAATCGCGGATGGAATTGAAGCGTCGCTTTATGTGTCTAGTCCTCTTGTGAAACCTTGGTTCCTTGGCTAGAGCAATGGCACCAATGTTGTCACAGAACAGAGTCATTGGGTTCAGTGCACTGGGCACAACTCCAAGATCCGTCATGAACTGCTTCATCCAGACACCTTCCTTCGCCGCCTCCGAGGCAGCTATGTACTCCGCTTCGCATGTAGAATCGGCTACCACGCTTTGCTTGGGACTGCACCAGCTTACCGCTCCACCATTAAGAATGTATACGTATCCGGTTTGAGACTTAGAGTCATTCGGATCAGTGTCAAAGCTTGCATCGACGTAACCCTTTACGGCGAGCTGTTGATCACCTCCATAAACGAGAAACATTTCCTTAGTCCTTTTCAGGTACTTTAGGATATTCTTGACCGCCGTCCAGTGATCCACTCCTGGATTACTTTGAAACCTTCTGGCCATACTTATGGCAAGGCTGACGTCTGGTCTTGTGCACAGCATTGCATACATGATAGAGCCTATCGCAGAAGCATAGGGTTGACACTCATCTTTACTCTATCCTCTGCAGTCACTGGGCATTGAGTCTTACTCAACTTTACACCTTGTAACACAAGCAAGAACCCTTTCTTTCTTGGACTGATCCATTTTGAACTTCTTCAAAACTTTATCAAGGTATGTGCTCTGTGAAAGTCCTATTAAGCGTCTTGATCTATCTCTATAGATCTTGATGCTTAATATGAAAGCAGCTTCTCCTAGGTCCTTCATTGAAAAACTCTTGTTCAAATATTCCTTTACCCTTTCCAAAAATTCTATATTGTTTCCAATCACCAATATGTCATCCACATATAATATTAGAAACACTATAGAGCTCCCACTCACTTTCTTGTAAATACAAGCTTCTCCATAAACTTGTATAAACCCAAACGCTTTGATCACCTCATCAAAGCGCTTATTCCAACTCCGAGATGCATGCACCAGTCCATAAATGGATCGCTGGAGCTTGCACACTTTGTCAGCATTCTCTGGATCGACAAAACCTTCTGGTTGCATCATATACAACTCTTCCTCAAGGAAACCGTTGAGGAACGCTGTTTTGACATCCATCTTCCAAATTTCATAATCGAAAAATGCAGCTATTGCTAACATGATTCTGACGGACTTAAGCATTGCTACTTCTTGAGCTTGCGTTGGTTTTCCCTTGAAGAGGAAAGGGTGATGCAGCAAAGTAGATAAGTATTTCCCTCAGTTGTTGAGAACCAAGGTATCAATCCAGTAGGAGATACAAGCAAGTCCCCAATCTTCGCACCTACACAAACAATCAAACTCTTGCACCCAACGCTATAAAGGGGTTGTCAATCCCTTCACGGTTATTTGCAAGGATGAGATCTAATAGAGATAGATATAAAAGATTGCTAAAACGAAAAGTAAAACAAAAGTAAAAAGATTGCAGCAAAGTATTTTTGGTATTTTTGATTTATAGATCTGAAAATATAATATGGAAAATAGACCCGGGGGCCATAGGTTTCACTAGAGGCTTCTCTCATGAAGGAAAATAATACGGTGGGTGAACAAATTACTATCGAGCAATTGATAGAAAAGCGCATAGTTATGACGATATCCAAGGCAATGATTATGCATATAGGCATCACGTCCGTGTCAAGTAGACCGAAATGATTCTGCATCTACTACTATTACTCCACACATCGACCGACTCCTGCCTGCATCTAGAGTATTACGTTCATGAAGAACAGAGTAACGCATTAGGTAAGATGACATGATGTAGAGGGATAAACTCAAGCAATATGATGAAAATCCCATCTTTTTATCCTTGATGGCAACAATACAAATACGTGCCTCGCTACCCCTACTTTGTCACTGGGTGAGGACACCGCAAGATTGAAGCCAAAACTAAGCACTTCTCCCATTGCAAGAATTACCAATCTAGTTGGCCAAACCAAACCAATAACTTGAAGAGACTTGCAAAGATATGAAATCATGCATATAAGAATTCAGAGAAGATTCAAATAATATTCATAGATAATCTGATCATAAACCCACAATTCATCGGATCTTGACAAACACACCGCAAAAGAGTATTACATCGGATAGATCTCTATGAAGATCATGAAGAACATGGTATTGAAGAACAAAGAGAGAGAAGAAGCCATCTAGCTACTAGCTATGGACCCGAAGGTCTGTGGTGAACTACTCACGCATCATCGGAGGGGTAATGGAGTTGATGTAGATGCCCTCCGTGATCGAATCCCCCTTCGGCAGATTACCGGAAAAGGCTTCAAGATGGGATCTCACGGGAACAGAGGCTTCCGGCGGCGGAAAAGTATTTTCGTGGCTCTTTTTGGTATTGGGGGAATATTTGGGAATTTATAGGCCGAAGAATAGGGTTAGGAGGCCTGCTGGGGGGCCACAAGCCAGGGGGGCGCCCCCCCCTAGGGGCGCGCCCTGGTGGCTTGTCGCCTCCTGGCAGGTCTCCTGCCTTCATCTCCAAGTCTGGCAGGTTTCTTCTGGTCCAAGAAAAATCATATCGAAGATTTTATTCCGTTTGGACTCCGTTTAATATTCCTTATCTGCAATACTCAAAAACAAGGAAAAAACAGAAACTGGCACTAGGCTCTAGATTAATAGGTTAGTCCCAAAAATAATATAAAATAGCATATTAATGCATATAAAACATCCAAAACAGATAATATAATAGCATGGAACAATAAAAAATTATAGATACGTTGGAGACGTATCAAGCATCCCCAAGCTTAATTCCTGCTCGTCCTTGAGTAGGTAAATGATAAAAACAGAATTTTTGATGTGGAATGCTACCTAACATATTTATCCATGTAATATTCTTTATTGTGGCATGAATATCCAGATCCGTAAAATTCAAAACAAAAGTTTAATATTGACATAAAAACAATAATACTTCAAGCATACTAACAAGGCAATTGTGTCCTTTCGAAATAACATGGCCTTAGAAAGTTATCCCTACAAAATCATATGGTCTGGCTATGCTCCATCTTCCCCACATAAAGTATTTAAATCATGCACAACCCTGATGACAAGTCAAGCAATTGTTTCACACCTTTTATGTTCTCAAACCTTTTCAACTCTCACGCAATACATGAGCGTGAGTCATGGATATAGCACTATAGGTGGAATAGAATATGGTGGAGGTTGTGAGGAAAAAGGAGAAGATAGTCTCACATCAACTAGGCGTATCAACGGGCTATGGAGATGCCCATCAATAGATATCAATGTGAGTGAGTAGGGATTGCCATGCAACGGATGCACTAGAGCTATAAGTGTATGAAAGCTCAAAAAGAAACTAAGTGGTCGTGCATAATGATGACAAATTCCACTAGTTATATGAAAGTGACAAAATAGGAGACTCTCTATCATGAAGATCATGGTGCTACTTTGAAGCACAAGTGTAGAAAAAAATAGTAGCATTGTCCCTTCTCTCTTTCTCTCATTTTTTTATATTTTTTATATTTTGGTGGGCATCTTTGGCCTCTTTTTTTTATTTGGGCTTCATTGGCCTCTTTTATTATTTGTAAAGTCCGGAGACTCATCCCAACTTGTGAGGGAATCATAGCTTCCATCATCCTTTTCTCTCACGGGACAATGCTCTAATAATGAAGATCATCACACTTTTATTTACTTACAACTCAAGAATTACAACTCGATACCTAGAACAAAATATGACTCTATATGAATGCTTCCGGTGGTGTACCGGGATGTGCAACGATCTAGCCTAGCAAATGACATAAAAAACGGACAAGCCATGAAAACATCATGCTAGCTATCTTACGATCATGCAAAGCAATATGAAAATGATGGTGCGTGTCATGAAAAACGGAACGGTGGGAGTTGCATGGCAATATATCTCGGAATGGCTATGGAAATGCCATAATAGGTAGGTATGGTGGCTGTTTTGACGAAGGTATATGGTGGCTGTTTTGAGGAAGGTGGGTTTAATGCACCGGCGAAAGTTGCGCGGTACTAGAGAGGCAAGCAAAGGTGGAAGGGTGAGAGTGCGTATAATCCATGGACTCAACATTAGTCATAAAGAACTCACATACTTATTGCAAAAGTCTATTAGTTATCGAAGCAAAGTATTAGACGCATGCTCCTAGGGGAGAGGTTGGTAGGAGTTAACCATCGCGCGCTTCCGACCCTCACACAAAGGATGACAATCATTAAACAAATCATGCTCCGACTTCGTTACATAACGGTTCACCATACGTGCATGCTACGGGAATCACAAACTTTAACACAAGTATTTCTACCAATTCACAATTACTCACTAGCACGACTCTCATATCACCATCTTTATATCTCAAAACTATATGCAAGGAATCAAACTTCTCATAGTATTCAATGCACTTAATATGAAAGTTTTTATTATATCCCTCTTGGATGCCCATTACATTAGGACTAAATTCATAACCTAAACCAATTACCATGCTGTTTAAAGACTCTCAAAATAATATAAGTGAGGTACGAGAGTTCAATTATTTCTATAAAATAAAACACCACCGTGCTCTAAAAAGATATAAGTGAAGCACTAGAGCAACATTGCCTAGCTCAAAAGATATAAGTGAAGCACATAGAGTATTCTAATAAATTCACGATTAATGCGTGTCCCCCTCAAAATATGTGTGCAGCAAGGATGATTGTGGCAAACTAAAATGCAAAGACTCAAATCATACAAGACGCTCCAAGCAAAACACATATCATGTGGTGAATAAAAATATAGCCTCAAGTAAATTTACCGATGGATTGAAGACGAAAGAGGGGATGCCTTCCGGGGCATCCCCAAGCTTAGGCTCTTTGGTATCCTTGAATATGGCTTGGGGTGCCTTGGGCATCCCCAAGCTTAGGCTCTTACCACTCCTTATTCCATAGTCCATCAAATCTTTACCCAAAACTTGAAAACTTCACAACACAAAACTCAACAGAAAACTCGTGAGATCCGTTAGTATAAGAAAAATAAATCACCACTTTAGGTACTGTTGTGAACTCATTCTTTATTTATATTGGTGTAATATCTAATGTATTCCAACTTCTCCATGGTTCATACCCCCCGATACAACCCATAGATACATCAAAATAAGCAAACAACACAAAGAAAACAGAATCTGTCTAAAACAGAACAGTCTGTAGCAATCTATAGACTTCGAATACTTCTGTAACTCCAACAATTCTGAAAAATTAGTACAATCAGGGAAATTTGTATATCAATCTTGTGTAAAAATTTCAGACTCATTCGACGCTCTGGTGAATTTATAAAATTCCTGGACTGAGCGCAAAAGTTTCTGTTTTTCAGCAAAATCAAATCACAATCACCGTAGACCATCCCAAAGGTCTTACTTGGCTCAAACACTAATTAAAACAAGAAAACACAATTACTACAGAGGTAATAATGTGTAAATCACTGAAAAACAGAAGCAAAAACAAAAGCATAAAAATAAAATTGGGTTGCCTCCCAACAAGCGCTATTGTTTAACGCCCCTAGCTAGGCATAATGCTTTCAATGATGCTCACATAAAAAGTAGTAATTGAGATATGCAAAAGAGCATCATGAATAACATGAAAAACACATTTAAGTCTAACCCACTTCCTATGCATAGGGATTTTTTGAGCAAACAATTTATGGGAACAAGAATCAACTAGCATAGGAAGGCAAAACAAGCATATCTTCAAAACTTTGAACACATAGAGAGGAAACTTGATATTATTGCAATCCCTACAAGCATATGTTCCTCCGTCATAATAAATTTCAGTATCATCATGAAGGAATTCAACAATATAACTATCACATAAATCATTCTTTTTCATGATACACGAGCATGCAATCATCATAATGAATTTGCTCATCAAAACATGGGGGACAAAAAATATCATCTTCATCAAACATAGCATCCCCAAGCTTGTGGCTTTGCATATCATTAGCATAATTGACATTAATAGAATTTATAGTAACATCATTGCAATCATGCTTTTCAATCAAGGAGCTATCATGAATCACCTTATAAATTTCTTCTTTCAACACTTCATCAAAATTTCCAGATTCATGATTTTCAAACAAAACTTCATAGAGATAATCAAGTGCACTCAACTCACTAGCAATTGGTTCATCATAATTTGGCCTTTTGAAAAGATTAGCAATTGGATGAGGATCCATATCAATATGTTTTTAGCATGCGAAGACGCAAGCAAATAGAAGACACATGGCAACACAAGCAAACAAAAAGAGATCCAGCGAGAAAAAGGCGAATAAAATGGCAAATTGGTGAAGTGGGGGAGAGGAAAACGAGAGGCAAAAGGCAAATAATGTAAATGCAAGAGATGAGTTTGTGATGGGTACTTGGTAGGCTTGATGTAGATCTCCCCGGCAACGGCGCCAGAAATCCTTCTTGCTACTTCTTGAGCTGGCGTTGGTTTTCCCTTGAAGAGGAAAGGGTGATGCAGCAAAGTAGATAAGTATTTCCCTCAGTTGTTGAGAACCAAGGTATCAATCTAGTAGGAGATACAAGCAAGTCCCCAATCTTCGCACCTACACAAACAATCAAACTCTTGCACCCAACGCTATAAAGGGGTTGTCAATCCCTTCACGGTTATTTGCAAGGATGAGATCTGATAGAGATAGATATAAAAGATTGCTAAAACAAAAAGTAAAACAAAAGTAAAAAGATTGCAGCAAAGTATTTTTGGTATTTTTGATTTATAGATCTGAAAATATAATATGGAAAATAGACCCGGGGGTCATAGGTTTCACTAGAGGCTTCTCTCATGAAGGAAAATAATACGATGGGTGAACAAATTACTGTCGAGCAATTGATAGAAAAGCGCATAGTTATGACGATATCCAAGGCAATGATTATGCATATAGGCATCACGTCCGTGTCAAGTAGACCGAAACGATTCTGCATCTACTACTATTACTCCACACATCGACCGACTCCTGCCTGCATCTAGAGTATTAAGTTCATGAAGAACAGAGTAACGCATTAGGTAAGATGACATGATGTAGAGGGATAAACTCAAGCAATATGATGAAAACCCCATCTTTTTATCCTTGATGGCAACAATACAAATACGTGCCTCGCTACCCCTACTTTGTCACTGGGTGAGGACACCGCAAGATTGAACCCAAAACTAAGCACTTCTCCCATTGAAAGAATTACCAATCTAGTTGGCCAAACCAAACCAATAACTCGAAGAGACTTGCAAAGATATAAAATCATGCATATAAGAATTCAGAGAAGATTCAAATAATATTCATAGATAATCTGATCATAAACCCACAATTCATCGGATCTCGACAAACACACCGCAAAAGAGTATTACATCGGATAGATCTCCATGAAGATCATGAAGAACATGGTATTGAAGAACAAAGAGAGAGAAGAAGCCATCTAGCTACTAGCTATTGACCCGAAGGTCTGTGGTGAACTACTCACGCATCATCGGAGGGGCAATGGAGTTGATGTAGATGCCCTCTGTGATCGAATCCCCCTCCGGCAGATTACCGGAAAAGGCTCCAAGATGGGATCTCACGGGAACAGAGGCTTCCGGCGGCGGAAAAGTATTTTCGTGGCTCTTTTTGGTATTGGGGGAATATTTGGGAATTTATAGGCCGAAGAATAGGGTTAGGAGGCCTACTGGGGGGGGCACAAGCCAGGGGGCGCCCCCCCTAGGGGAGCGCCCTGGTGGCTTGTCGCCTCCCGACAGGTCTCCTGCTTTCATCTCCAAGTCTGGCAGGTTTCTTCTGGTCCAAGAAAAATCATATCGAAGATTTTATCCCGTTTGGACTCCGTTTAATATTCCTTATCTGCAATACTCAAAAACAAGGAAAAAACAGAAACTGGCACTAGGCTCTAGATTAATAGGTTAGTCCCAAAAATAATATAAAATAGCATATTAATGCATATAAAACATCCAAAACAGATAATATAATAGCATGGAACAATAAAAAATTATAGATACGTTGGAGACGTATCAAGCATCACTACGGGAGAGAAAGTCTCATCGTAGTCAATTCCTTGAACTTGTGAAAAACCCTTTGCCACAAGTTGAGCTTTATGGACGGTTGATGTCTACTACGCAACTTTATTCTTGTAGACTTTGTTGGGCCGCCAAGCGCAGAGTTTTGTAGGACAGTAGCAATTTTCCCTCAAGTGGATGACCTAAGGTTTATCAATCCGTGAGAGGTGTAGGATGAAGATGGTCTCTCTCAAACAACCCTGCAATCAAATACAATAAATCTCTTGTGTCCCCAACACACCCAATACAATGGCAAATTGTATAGGTGCACTAGTTCGGCGAAGAGATGGTGATACAAGTGCAATATGGATGGTAGGTATAGGTTTTTGTAATATGAAAATATAAAAATAGCAAGGTAGCAAGTAACACAAGTGAGCACAAACGGTATTGCAATGCTTGAAAACAAGGCCTAGGGTCCGTACTTTCGCTAGTGCAATCTCTCAACAATGCTAATATAATTGGATCACATAACCATCCCTCAACGTGCAACGAAGAATCACTCCAAAGTTCTTATCTAGCGGAGAACATAAGAAGAAATTGTTTGTAGGGTACGAAACCACCTTAAAGTTATTCTTTCCGATCGATCTATTCAAGAGTTTGTACTAAGATAACATCAAGTTTTCCTTTCCGTTCGATCTATCTAAGAGTTCATACTAGAATAACACCATATGATACGCATCAACCAACTCTAATGTCACCTAGATACTCCAATGTCACCACAAGTATCCATGAGTTAATTATACGATACACATCAAACAATTTTAGATTCATAATACTCAATCCACACAAAGAACCTCAAAGAGTGCCCCAAAATTTCTATCGGAGAAAGTAGGACAAGAACGTGTATCAACCCCTATGCATAGATTACCCCAATGTCACCGCGGGAATCCACAAGTTGAGTACCAAAACATATATCAAGTGAATCAATAGAACACCCCATTGTCACCACGGGTATCCGCATGCAAGACATATATCAAGTGTTCTCAAATCCATAAAAGTATTCAATCCGATAATGAAATCTCAAAGGGAAAACTCAATTCATCACAACTAGATAGAGAGGGAAACACATCATATGATCCGACTATATTAACAAAGCCCGTGATACATCAAGATCGTGACATCTCAAGAACACGAGAGAGAGAGAGATTGAACACATAGCTACTAGTACATACCCTCAGCCCCGAGGGTGGACTACTCCCTCCTCGTCATGGCCTCCGCCGGGATGATGAAGATGGCCATCGAAGATGATCTACCCTCTCCAGCAGGGTACTGGAATGCCTCCAGATTGGTTTTTCGTCGATACAGAGAGTTGCAGCGGCGGAGCGGAGAGTCTAGGGTTATTTCTGGGGGTTTCTATATTTATAGGATTTTTGGGCGTCGGTTTCACGCCAAGATGGGCCACGAGGAGGGCACAAGACACCAGGGCGTGCCTGGGCCCTCTGGCGCGCCCTGGTGGGTTGTGCCCACCTCGTGGCTCTTCTCCAGTGGTTCTTCGCTCCAATATTGCTTATTTGGTCCAGAAAAAATCACCAAAAAGTTTCGGGCGATTCCGAGACCTTTCATTTTCTGCACAAAAACAACACCACGGTAATTCTGCTGAAAACAGCGTCAGTCCGGGTTAGTTCTAAATAAATCATATAAAGTGCATCAAAACCATATAAAAGTATTGTAAACATAGATGAATATGGCATGAATACTTCATAAATTATCGATATGTTGGAGACGTATCAGCATCCCCAAGCTTAATTCCTACTCGTCCTCGAGTAGGTAAATGATAAAAGAAATAATTTATGAAGTGTGAATGCTAGCATAGTGCATAAGTTTGATCAATGATAATTTCAACCACTTTTCCTAGCATCATAACAACAACTTTTTCTCATAAAAATCATTATGATAAAGTAGCAACCAATTCACATGTTATGGTTCAAACAATGAATTCTCTTAAAACTTAACAACATATGTTCTTAGTCACCAAACAATTGCAATTCAACTTATTCTCAACAAAGTCTAAGTAAGAGCTCCACATACTCAATCATCATATAGTCTTCTATGATTGCTAGTACTCAAAGCATATTTTTAGAACAAACAATATCCATCGAACACAGAGAAAGATAGGGGCTTAAAGTTTCGCCTCCCAACATACTTATCATAAAGATAATTGTCAACAATAATGAATCATGATCAAATATATTTGACTGGCCATATGTTCCTAGATCTTTCCCCACCACATGATGCTTGCCAACTAATAGAAGTAGGTTGGAATAAGGAGTTGACTCAACATGAAAAGTAAATAATATGAAAGTAAATAGATTGTCCCTTCACAGAGGGAAGCAGTGATTTGCATATGTGCCAGAGCTCATTGTTTAAAAACAGAGATGAATATAGTTTTGGGAGGTGCACCCTTCCTGTCAACGTTACGACCAAGAGTTATCAATATCTTCCATGTTAAACACATTAGCGGCGGTTCCCAGGCTATAAAAGTAAATGTTTACTCCCCCTCCACCAACAAACACACTGCACGGCTAGCCGAATCCACGGGTACCGTCCATACCAACAACATTCCTGGGGGAGTTTTGTTTAATTATTTGCATTTTATTATTATTTTGGGACTGGGAATCCCTATTACCGCCCCTCTCATGCAAGGACGAGTGAATAAACACTCACCATGAGAATAACCCACTTAACATGGAAGATACTGACCACCCCCCGTCGCTCCATGAGCGGTCCAGGCACACAAAACAGATGTTTATTTGAATGTTTAGAGGTGGCACATGCAAATTTACTTGGAATGGCAGTGAAATACCATATATAGGTAGGTATGGTGGACTCTTATGGAAGAAACTTGGCTCAAGGATTTGGATGCACAAGTAGTATCTCTACTTAGTACGAAGTGTTGGCTAGCAAAAGGTTCTAAACAAGCACCACATGTTGGAGGATCCATAACAATATAACTTCTATGCAAAATACACAACCATACCTCATTACGTTGTCTTCCTTGTCCAACTTCAACTAATTTGCTCAAGTTTGAAAATAATTAATGGGTATTCACAATCATAGAAGATGTCCAAGATAATATATTTGTATGTGAAAGTTCTCTTCCTTATACTAATCATTCACGAATTGCTTGTATGACCAATATTGTGATTGTCAAACTTCAATAGATTTTACTTTCTAAACCAGATGTGAAGCTACTACTAAGCATAAAGCACATTGATAATTTCATATTTATGATATTTCATTGATTCAAAATTTACTCATAGGATATAAGTGAAGCACAAGAGTAAACATCAAACTACTCTCAAAAGATATAAGTGAAGATCAATGAGTAGTCAAACAATAAAGTAGCTATGTGAGGACTCTCTCTCAATAAAGATTTTAAGATCTGAGTATTTTATTCAAACAGCAAACAAAATAAAAATAGCACTCCAAGAATAGCACATATCATGTGGACAAATAAAAATTTAGGCTCAACATAGGCTAACCGATAATTGTTGATGAAGAGAGGTGGGATGCGTAGCATCCCCAAGCTTAATTAGATGCTTGATACTTCTTGAAATATTTACTTGGGGTGCCTTGGGAATCCCCAAGATTCAGCTTTTGTATCTCTTTCAATCCTCTCATATCCCGATTTCACCTATTCTCAAAAACTTCATCCACACAAAACTTGAAAAGAACTCGTGAGATAGGTTAGTGCACATGATAATAAATCAACTCTTTATGTACTGCCAAGACAAGTTGCATAATAATTTCCAAACACTATCTAATGTATACTATCATTTCCACAATTTATATCTACCAATATAGACTATGGAAACTATAGGATAAGTAGATAACAAAACTATGACAGCAATCTGTCCAAACAGAACAGTCTGTAGCAATCTATTAAACCAGTGTACTTATGTAACTCAAAAAATTATGAAAATTTAGGAAAGGCTAAAGAATTTATATTAAAACACTGTGTAAAAATTTGAGAAACTTTCCATGTTCCAGTAAAATATGAAAATTCAAACACTACATAGAAAGTTTCTGTCTTTACACAGCACACATCAAACATGCAATGAAAGCATCCTAAGGCAATTCTTGGAACTTTATATTGAAAAACAAGATTATAAATAATACCTAACAAAGAAAAACAAGATAAAATGATGCTCCAAGCAAAACTCATATTATGTGACGAATAAAAATATAGCTCTAAGTAAGATATACCGATAATGTTGAAGACAAAAGAGGGGATGCCTTCCGGGGCATCCCCAAGCTTAGGCGCTTGAGTCTTCCATGGATATTACCTTGGGGGTGCCTTGGGAATCCCCAAGCTTAGGTTCTTGTCACTCCTTATTCTCCTCATATTGGTGTCTCACCCAAAACTTGAAAACTTCAATCACACAAAACTTAACGGAACTTCGTGAGATGGGTTAGTATAATAAGTAAAGATCATTCACTTAGGTACTGTCAAGACAAGATTCATAATTTTTCCCACATTATAACTACGGTATTATACCATTCCCATAATTTATACCACTAAATATAAGCTATGGAAACACTAAAACAAGCAAACTATGCATGCAAAACAGAATCTGTCAAAAACAGAACAGTCTGTGAAGATCTGTAGTATATCCATATTTTACTGTCTCTAAAAAATCTGAAAAATTAGGAAAACCTGAATAATTTGTATATGAAGACTGTGTAAAAATTTCAGATCATTATCATGCTCCAGTAAAAAATGAAAATTCCTGTACTGGAGTCAAAAGTTTCTGTTTTGGTTCAGCATCAATTCTACTCATCTTGTGAGTCATCCCAAAGGCTTTACTTGGCACTTTATTGAAATAAAAGACACAAAACATGATTAATACAGTGTCTTAATCATGTGAACACACAAAAACAGAGAGAAAAAGTATTGGGTTGTCTCCCAACAAGCGTTTTTCTTTAATGCCTTTTTAGCTAGGCATGATGATTTCAATGATGCTCGCATAAAAGTAAAGAATTGAAACATAAAGAGAGCATCGTGAATCACATGGCAAGCACATTTAAGTCTAACCCACTTCCTATGCATAGGGATTTTGTGAGCAAACAATTTATGGGAGCAAGAATCAACTAGCATAGGAAGGCAAAACAAGCATAACTTCAAAACTTTGAACACATAGAGAGGAAACTTGATATTGTTGCAATTCCTACAAGCATATGTTCCTCCCTCATAATAAATTTCTGTAGCATCATGAAGGAATTCAACAATATAACTATCACATAAAGCATTCTTTTCATGATGCACAAGTATAGAAAATTTATCACTCTCCACACAAGCAAACTTCTCATACATAATAGTGGGAGCAAACTCAACAAAATAACTATCACGTGACACTTGATTGACATAACCACATTGAATATTAAAATCATGATAACAAGTTTCATGGTTGTCATTACTCTTTATAGCATACATGTAATCATAATAATAATCATAGATAGGAGGCATGCCATCATAAAAATAAATTTGCTCATCAAAACTTGGGGGACAAAAAATATCATGTTCATCAAACATAGCATCCCCAAGCTTGTGGCTTTGCATATCATTAGCATCATGGATATTCAGAGAATTCATGCTAGCAACATTGCAACCATGCTCACAATTCAAGGAATTCTCATTAAGTATTTTCATAATTTCTTACTCTACCAATTGAGCACAATTTTCTGAATCCTTATTTTCACGAAAGACATTATAAAGACGATACAAATGATGCAACCTAAACTCCATTTTTTGTAGTTTTCTTTTATAAAAGCCAAACTAGTGAAAAACAAGAAACTAAAATATTTAATTGCAAGATCTAAAGATATACCTTCAAGCACTCACCTCCCCGGCAACGGCGCCAGAAAAGAGCTTGATGTCTACTCTGCAACTTTATTCTTGTAGACTTTGTTGGGCCTCCAAGCGCAGAGTTTTGTAGGACAGTAGCAATTTTCCCTCAAGTGGATGACCTAAGGTTTATCAATCCGTGAGAGGTGTAGGATGAAGATGGTCTCTCTCAAACAACCCTGCAATCAAATACAAGAAATCTCTTGTGTCCCCCACACACCCAATACAATGGAAAATTGTATAGGTGCACTTGTTCGACGAAGAGATGGTGATACAAGTGCAATATGGATGGTAGATATAGGTTTTTGTAATCTGAAAATATAAAAATAGCAAGGTAGCAAGTAACAAAAGTGAGCACAAACGGTATTGCAATGCTTGAAAACAAGGCCTAGGGTCCGTACTTTCGCTAGTGCAATCTCTCAACAATGCTAATATAATTGGATCACATAACCATCCCTCAACGTGCAACGAAGAATCACTCCAAAGTTCTTATCTAGCGGAGAACATAAGAAGAAATTGTTTGTAGGGTACGAAACCACCTTAAAGTTATTCTTTCCGATCGATCTATTCAAGAGTTCGTACTAAGATAACATCAAGTTATCCTTTCCGTTCGATCTATCTAAGAGTTCATACTAGAATAACACCATATGATACGCATCAACCAACTCTAATGTCACCTAGATACTCCAATGTCACCACAAGTATCCATGAGTTAATTATACGATACACATCAAATAATTTCAGATTCATAATACTCAATCCACACAAAGAACCTCAAAGAGTGCCCCAAGATTTCTATCAGAGAAAGTAGGACAAGAGCGTGTATCAACCCCTATGCATAGATTACCCCAATGTCACCGCGGGAATCCGCAAGTTGAGTACCAAAACATATATCAAGTGAATCAATAGAACACCCCATTGTCACCACGGGTATCCGCATGCAAGACATATATCAAGTGTTCTCAAATCCATAAAAGTATTCAATCCGATAACAAAATCTCAAAGGGAAAACTCAATTCATCACAACTAGATAGAGAGGGAAACACATCATATGATCCGACTATATTAACAAAGCCTGTGATACATCAAGATCGTGACATCTCAAGAACATGAGAGAGAGAGAGAGATTGAACAGATAGCTACTGGTACATACCCTCAGCCCCGAGGGTGGACTACTCGCTCCTCGTCATGGCCTCCGCCGGGATGATGAAGATCGCCACCGGAGATGATCTACCCTCTCCGGCAGGGTACTGGAACGCCTCCAGATTGGTTTGTCCTCGATAAAGAGAGTTGCAGCGGTGGAGCGGAGAGTCTAGGGTTATTTCTGGGGATTTCTATATTTATAGGATTTTTGGGCGTCGGTTTCACGCCAAGATGGGCCACGAGGAGGGCACAAGACACCAGGGCGCGCCTGGGCCCTCTGGCGCACCCTGGTGGGTTGTGCCCACCTCATGGCTCTTCTCCGGTGGTTCTTCGCTCCAATATTGCTTATTTGGTCCAGAAAAAATCACCAAAAAGTTTCGGGAGATTCCGAGACCTTTTATTTTCTCCACAAAAACAACACCTCGGTAATTCTGATGAAAACAATGTCAGTCTGGGTTAGTTCTAAATAAATCATATAAAGTGCATCAAAACCATATAAAAGTATTGTAAACATAGATGAATATGGCATGAATACTTCATAAATTATCGATACGTTGGAGACATATCCACGGTGACATTACCGTCCGCGTCCGTCTTCCTCTTAAAGATCCATTTATTCTGAATGGCCTTTCGCCCTTTAGGTAATACTTCCAAAGTCCACACTTTGTTTTCATACATGGATCCTATCTCGGATTTCATGGCCTCTAACCATTTGTCGGAATTCGGGCCCACCATCGCTTCTCCATAGCTCGTAGGTTCATCGTTGTCCAACAACATGACCTCTAAGACAGGGTTACTGTACCACTCAGGAGCAATACGTGCCCTTGTCGACCTACGAGGTTCGATAGTAACTTGATCCGAAGCTTCATGATCACTATCATTAGCTTCCTCTTCAACTAATGTAGGCTCCACAAAAACATCTTCTGTGTTGCTTTACTCTCTGGTTGAAGTGAAGGTTCAACAACCTCATCAAGTTCTATCTTCCTCCCACTCAATTCTTTTGAGAGAAACTCTTTCTCGAGAAATGACCCATTTTTAGTGACAAACACTTTGCCATCGAATCTGAGATAGAAGGTGTACC
Source organism: Elymus sibiricus (assembly GCA_039707655.1). Lineage (NCBI taxonomy): Eukaryota > Viridiplantae > Streptophyta > Magnoliopsida > Poales > Poaceae > Elymus > Elymus sibiricus. The sequence continues at coordinate 445,262,074 of CM077671.1, forward strand.
CAACCGTCTCTTTTGGGTTTCCTATGAAGACGCATTTCTCCGCTTTGGGTTCCAGCTTTTCAGGCTGAAGCTTTTTGACATAAGCATCGCATCCCCAAACTTTAAGAAACGACAACTTTGGTTTCTTTCCAAACCACAGTTCATACGGTGTCGTCTCAACGGATTTAGATGGTGCCCTATTTAAAGTGAATGTAGTTGTCTCTAATGCATAACCCCAAAACGATAATGGCAAATCGGCAAGAGACATCATAGACCGCACCATATCCAATAAGGTTCGATTACGATGTTTGGACACACCATTACGCTGTGGCGTTCCAGGTGGCGTCAACTATGAAACAATTCCACATTGTCCTAAGTGATTGCCAAACTCATAACTCAGATATTCTCCTCCTCGATCAGATCATAGGAATTTAATCTTCTTTTTACGATGATTCTCAAATTCACTCTGAAATTGCTTGAACTTTTCAAACGTTTCAGACTTATGTTTCATTAAGTAAATATACCCATATCTACTTAAGTCATCGGTGAAGGTGAAAAAATAACGATATCCACCGCACGCCTCAATGTTCATCGGACTGCACACATCAGTATGTATGATTTCCAACAAGTCACTTGCCCGTTCCATTGTTCCAGAGAACGGGGTCTTAGTCATGTGTCAAGTGATTCAAAATCAAGTGACTCCAAAAGTCCATCAACATGGAGTTTCTTTGTGCGTTTTACACCAATATGACCTAAGCGGCTGTGCCACAAAAAAGTGGTACTATCATTATCAACTCTACATCTTTTGGCATCAATGTTATGAACATGTGTATCATCACTATCGAGATTCAATAAGAACAAACCCCTCACAATGGGTGCATGACCATAAAAGATATTACTCATATAAATAGAACAACCAATATTCTTTGATTTAAATGAGTAACCGTCTCGCAATAAACAAGATCCAGATATAATGTTCATGCTTAATGCAGGCACTAAATAACAATTATTCAGGTTCATCACTAATCCCGATGGTAATCGAAGAGCGAGCGTGCCGACGGCGATCACATCAACCTTGGAACCATTTCCCACGCGCATCGTCACTTCGTCCTTTGCCAGCCTCCGTCTATTCCGTAGTTCCTGTTTTGAGTTGCAAATGTGAGCAACCGAACTGGTATCAAATACCCAGGCACTACAACGAGAGCTGGTAAGTTACACATCAATAACATGTATATCATATATACATTGTTTGGTGTTGGCCGCCTTCTTGTCGGCCAGATACTTGGGGCAATTCCGCTTCTAGTGTCCAGTACCCTTGCAATGTGTCGTCGTTTTGTCACAACAGATGCCAGGGGGTGGCTAATCGAGGTGAGAGCAAGGCTGCCGTGGAAGTTTCGGGACGGGATAGGGTAGTAGCACGCGGTGGTTTACCCAGGTTCGGGGCTCTCCGGAGAGATAATACCCGTACTCCTGCATGTCTGTATATGAAGTGTATCTGCTGTACAGGGTTGCTCCTGGAGCTGTGTTTGAGGAGGAAGAGGGAGCTGGCTGCTCCTTTCCATGGCCTCATGCGTGAGAGAGTGGGAGGGGGATGAGAGAATGGGAGGAGGCCTTTCTTGCCCGTCGGTGAGCTCCCCTGGTGCCTCTTATATAGGGAGGCCCAGGGGACAAGGGGTGGCCCACATAGCCTAACTATACTATTGGAGGTGACTTGTGAAGTGACCCATGATGCAGGCTACAGTGCATCACTATTGGAGCGCAGTGAAGTGACGCATGACGGGTGCACAGTGGGGCACTATTTGCTAATAGTGCCTGACTGTAGTGGGGTGGCTGACACTGCAGTCCGCCAGCTACAGTGTCTTCTGCTTGTGTCCGATGGGACGCCTGGAGCTGACTTCGCCTGGCTGCAGCCTGTAGTCGGCCAGGAGGAGCCTGTAGCCTGCAGCCAGCCAGGAAGAGCTTGCAGCCTGCAGCCGGCGAGGAGGAGCCTGCAGCTAGCCAGGTGGAGCCTGCAGCCGGCTAGGGAGGAGCCTGTAGCCTGCAGCCGGCCAGGAGGAGCCTGCAGCCGGCCAGGGAGGAGCCTGCAGCCCGCAGCCGGCCCGGAGGAGCTTGCAGCCCGCAGCCGGCCAGGAGGAGCCTGCAGCCGGCCAGGGAGGAGCCTGCAGCCTGCAGCCGGCCAGGAGGAGCCTGCAGCCGGCCAGGGAGGAGTCTGCAGCCTACAGCCGGCCAGGAGACCGCATGGACTTAGGGGCCAGCCAGAACGGGGCGCTAGCCGTGGCGGTAGGACACAGGGGCGTTGGCCGCCCTATTGTTTTAAAATGTTGAGTCGCCTCCTTGAGCCTACCCGAGGGTAATCCCCCCGACAGTAGCCTTCGAGCCTCCGGGCGACTTGGGGAGTCGGGCGGAGGGTTTTTGCCGTTGTCGTTGTTGTTGCAGAAGTTGTTGATGACGGTTGATTGTGGGCCGGGGACGGCGCGGCTTGCTTCCAGCGGGGGCGCGCCAGCGCACCCGCTGGGTGTAGCCTCCGAGCCTCCGGGCGACTCGAGGAGTCGGGCGGAGGGTCTTTGCCGTCGCTGGAGCGGACGGTGGCGTCGAGGTTGTCGGGCATGGACGTGGGGTCCGCCGACTGATGGGCGCGGAGCCCGGCCGGGCGTGGGCGCGGAGTCCACCGGCTGGCTGTTTCCAGCGGGGGCGCGCCAGCGCACCCGCTGGGTGTAGCCTTCGAGCCTCCGGGCGACTCGAAGAGTTGGGCAGAGGGTCTTTGCTGTTGCTGAAGCAGATAGTGGTGTTGAGGACGTCTGGTGCGGACGCGAGGTCCGCCGACTGATGGGCGTGGGGCCCTGCCGAGGGCGGACGCGGGTTCCGCCGGCTGCTTGAACGCGAGGCGTTGCCGGGCGCGGACGCGAGGTCCGCCGGCTAGTGGGCGCGGGGCCCTGCCAGGGGCGGACGCGGGGTCCGCCGGCTGTCGAGCGCGAGGCGCTGCCGGGCGCGGACGCGGGGTCCGCCGGCTGATGAGCGCGGGGCGCTTCCGATGGCGGACGCGGGGTCCACCGGCTGATGGGTGCGGAGCCCAGCCAGGGCGGACGCGGGGTCCGCCGGCTGTTGAGCGCGTGGTGCTGCCGGGCGCGGACGCAGGGTCCGCCGGCTGATGAGCGCGGAGCCCTACCGGGAGTGGCTTCCAAGCCTCCGAGCGAGGGGGTTCATTGATTTTCGCGTAGGCGAGGCGGGTGTTGTTGAAGACAGTCGACGCGACTTTACGCCAGCGGGGCGCGCCGGCGCACCCACCCGCTGGGTGTAGCTGAAGCAGATACTTGTCCTTCTTCTCCGAATCCCTACTTCTCCTTGAGGGTCTTCGTTCATAACGATCATCTCTAATCCTTCTCTCTCTTCGAGGTGACTCATCTCTTGAGCTCTCTCTTCTAGGTGACTCTTCCTTTCTTTTGTGGGGGGGGGGGGGGGGGCGTGCACCCATTGGAGTAGTGTCCGGGACTTCCACAATTGTAACAATTTCGGTCACGACTAGATGAACGCTTTTCTTCATATCTTGAGTTGGAGTTCCTCTCTTTGCCTCTACTTTTGTAGAACTTTTTGAATTTCTTGACCATGAGGCTTATCTATTCATTGGTTACAAGGTTGTCGCTTGAAGTAGTGGGATCATCACTTGTGGCTTTGTAAGCTCCGCTAGACTTGTTGTGAAGCTCTTCTTTGTCTTTGAGTGACATCTCATGAGCAACAATTCTACCAATGACTTCCGTAGGCTTGATATCTTTGTAGTTTGGCATCATTTGGATCAATGTGCACACGGTGTCATATTTTCCATCCAAAGCTCTAAGTATCTTCTTGATGATGAATTTGTCGGTCATTTCTTCGCTTCCTAAGCCGACAATCTCATTTGTGATGAGAGCAAGCCTAGAGTACATCTCCGCAACTCCTTCACCATCCTTCATCTTGAACTTGTCAAGTTGACTTTGAAGCACGTCCAACTTAGATTCTCTGACGGAATCGGTACCTTCGTGCATATCAACCAAAGTATCCCAAATTTCCTTTGCATTCTCAAGACGACTGATTTTGTTGAATTCTTCGGGGCATAGGCAGTTGAAAAGAATGTCACATGCTTGAGCATTGTATTGCAACATCTTCAATTCATCTGCAGTCACTTCATGGTCCGGTTCCTTTCCATCACCAAAGAATTCACCTTGCAAGCCAACACGAACAACAGCCCATACGGCGGGGTTATGACCAAGAGTATGCATTTTCATTTTATGTTTCCAACTAGCAAAGTTTGTACCATCAAAATATGGACCTCTACGGTGATAACTTCCCTCACTAGACGCCATACTCTCCTAGGTTGTGAAACCAATGCAATGGAGACCAAAGCTCTGATACCACTTGTAGGATCGCAAGTATGTCTAGAGGGGGGGGGGATTAGACTACTTGACCAATTAAAAGTTCTACCTTCTCCCAATTTTAGTTGTGGGCAGATTTTAGCAATAGTAGCAAGTCAAGCACACCCTACACATGCATGTATACGAGTATAGCAGCGGAAAGTAAAGACAAGCACAAGCAATAGAGGTAAGGGTTAGAAGATCAAACGCAATTGTAGACACGAAGATTTTTTCCCGTGGTTCCGATAGGTGGCACTGTCGTACATCCACGTTTATGGAGTCTTCAACCCACGGAGGGTAACGATCGCGAGAGTCCATGGAGGGCTCCACCCATAAGGGTCCATGAAGTAGCAACCTTGACTATTCCATAACGGCTTCCGTCCACGAAGGACTAGCCTCACTATGGGTAGATCTTCACGAAGTAGGCGATCTCCTTGCCCGTACAAACTTCTTGGTTAAACTCCACAACACGAAGTAGGAGGCTCCCAAGCAACACCTAACCAATCTAGGAGGCACCACCCTCCAAAAGGTAATAGGCTTGATAATGATGATGAACTCCTTGCTCTTGTGCTTCAAGATGATAGACTCCTCAACACTCAATCACTCTCTCACAGATTTGGCTTGGTGGATAGGATTGATTGGGTGGAAAGCAACTTGGGGAGGCTAGAAATCAAGATCCATATGGTTGGAGTGGATGATCTTGATCTCAACACATGGGTAGGTGGTTCTCTCTCAAAAAATTGGATGAGGCAAGTGTGGAATACTTCTGAGTGCTTTTCTTGCGAGTGGGATGTGGTGGAGGGGTATATATAGGCATCTCCAAAAATCCAACCGTTACAACATTATTGACCATCTCGGTGAAACCGATGTAAAACTCGGTTGTACCGATCTGTTCAAAATGTGGCAACTTTCGGAATCTCGGTGAGACCGATATAGAAAACTCGGTGGTACCGAAGTCAGTGGCCGAGGCAGTTTCCAAAACTCGGTGGGACCGAAACACAAAACTCGGAAATTCCGATTTTATGAAAGCGGCCAACAGAATCGTGGTCACTGATTCTCGGTTGCACCGATGTAAACTCGGTTGCACCGAAGAGGGGTTTGTGGCTGGGGTTTCTGTCTAGGGTTTAAACTCGGTGTAGCCGATATGGATACTTGGTGGCACCGATTTTGAGTGGTAGGGTTTTAGACAGAATCTTTGTGGGAGAGCTTGTGGGTGTTTTTGGTGACTAGCACTTGTGCACGTGGAGCAATTTGTTCACCAACAATACCTTACCCCCTTTTAATAGTATTGGCTTTCCAATGGACTCAAAGTGATTTCTCACAAAGTAAAATGTAGAGTCTTCTAGCTTGAAGCTTTGCCAATCCATTCCTTGCATCTTGGGGTATCTCCTCACAATCCTTTTGCCAACCCATCTCATCATTGGACTTTTCCTGAAATATACTTAGTGGAACCATGAGTCCAATGACATATATGTTGTTATTAATTACAAAACCACCAAGGTAGCAAATGTGCTTTCAATCCCCCCTTTTTGGTAATTGATTTCAACATATAGATCAAAGCTTCGACATATGTAACCCCATGGTGGGCGCCAACTGTCGTCGTTTTGTCACAACAGATGCCAGGGGGTGGCTAATCGAGGTGAGAGCAAGGCTGCCGTGGAAGATCCGGGACGGGATAGGGTAGTAGCACGCGGTGGTTTACCCAGGTTCGGGGTTCTCCGGAGAGATAATACCCCTACTCCTGCATGTCTGTATATGAAGTGTATCTGTTGTACAGGGTTGCTCCTGGAGCTGTGTTTGAGGAGGAAGAGGGAGCTGGCTGCTCCTTTCCATGGCCTCATGCGTGAGAGAGTGGGAGGGGGATGAGAGAATGGGAGGAGGCCTTTCTTGCCCGTCGGTGAGCTCCCCTGGTGCCTCTTATATAGGGAGGCCCAGGGGACAAGGGGTGGCCCACATGGCCTAACTATACTATTGGAGGTGACATGTGAAGTGACCCACGATGCAGGGTACAGTGCATCACTATTGGAGCGCAATGAAGTGACGCATGACGGGTGCACAGTGGGGCAATATTTGCTAATAGTGCCTGACTGTAGTGGGGTGGCTGACACTGCAGTCCGCTAGCTACAGTGTCTTCTGCTCGTGTCCGATGGGACGCCTGGAGCTGACTTCGCCTGGCTGCAGCCTGTAGTCGGCCAGGAGGAGCCTGTAGCCTACAGCCGGCCAGGAAGAGCCTGCAGCCTGCAGCTGGCCAGGTGGAGCCTGCAGCCGGCTAGGGAGGAGCCTGTAGCCTGCAGCCGGCCAGGAGGAGCCTGCAGCCGGCCAGGAGGAGCCTGCAGCCCGCAGCCGGCCCGGAGGAGCCTGCAGCCGGCCAGGAGGAGCCTGCAGCCGGCCAGGTGGAGCCTGCAGCCGGCCAAGGAGGAGCCTGCAGCCGGCCGGGAGGAGCCTGCAGCCTGCAACCGGCCAGGAGGAGCCTGCAGCCGGCCAGGGAGGAGCCTGCAGCCGGCCAGGAGGAGCCTGCAGCCCGCAGCCGGCCAGGAGGAGCCTGCAGCCCGCAGCCGGCCAGGAGGAGCCTGCAGCCCGCAGCCGGCCCGGAGGAGCCTACAGCCCGCAGCCGGCCAGGAGGAGCCTGCAGCCGGCCAGGGAGGAGCCTGCAGCCCGCAGCCGGCCAGGAGGAGCCTACTGACGGTGTCCTGGACTAGGGGGTACTCACCACGTCATCTCCCGACCAGTGGGTCGGGCCGAGTGTAGGACCGAAAGTATGTCTAGAGGGGGGGTGATTAGACTACTTGACCAAATAAAAGTTTTGCCTTTTCCCAAATTTTAGAGTTGGCAATTTTAGCATTTCATGGCAAGTCAAGTACACCCTACACATGCAAGTCTAAGAGTATAGCAGCGGAAAGTAACAACAAGCATGAGTAGAAAGGATAGGGTAGGAAGATCAAACGCAATTGTAGACACGATGATTTTTCCCGTGGTTCCGATAGGTGGTGCTATCGTACATCCACGTTTATGGAGTCTTCAACCCACGGAGGGTAACGGTCGCGAGAGTCCACGGAGGGCTCCACCCATAAGGGTCCACGAAGTAGCAACCTTGACTATTCCATAACGGCTTCCGTCCACGAAGGACTAGCCTCATTATGGGTAGATCTTCACGAAGTAGGCGATCTCCTTGCCCTTACAAACTTCTTGGTTCACTCCACAACACGAAGTAGGAGGCTCCCAAGCGACACCTAACCAATCTAGGAGGCACCACCCTCCAAAAGGTAATAGGCTCGGTAATGACGATGAACTCCTTGCTCTTGTGCTTCAAGATGATAGACTCCTCAACACACAATCACTCTCTCACAGATTTGGCTTGGTGGAAGAGATGGGATTTGTGGAAAGCAACTTGGGGAGGCTAGAAATCAAGATCCATATGATTGGAGTGGAAAATCTTGACCTCAACACAAGGGTAGGTGGTTCTCTCTCAGAAAACTGGATGGGGCAAGTATGGAATAGTTCTGAGTGCTTCTCTTTCGAGTAGGTGGTGGTGAAGGGGTATATATAGGCATCCCCAAAAATCCAACCGTTACACACAAAATGACCAACTCGGTGACACCGATGTGTTAATCTCGGTGGTACCGAAGTGACCAAAAAGTGGCAACTTTTGAATCTCGGTGAGACCGATATAGGAAACTCGGTTGCACCGATAAGGTGACCAACGGTCAGATTCCCAATCTCGGTGACGTCGATCCAACAATCTCGGTGGTACCGATATTGTGAATTTGCGTAACAGAAAGTTGGCAACCTAAACTCGGTGGCACCGGTATGGAATCGGTTGCACCGAAGTGGCTAGGGTTTGGCTGAGTCTGTCTGTGGTTGAGAATCGGTGGCACCGGGATGGAAATGTTGGTTGCACCGATGTTGAGTATGTGGCTATGGACAGACTTTGGTGGAAGAGTTTGTGGGTGTATTTGGTGACTATCACTTGTGCACGTATGAGCATTTTGTTCACCAATCAAAACCTTACCCCCTTTTAATAGTATTGGCTTTCCTATGGACTCAAAGTGATTTCTCACAAATGTAAAATGTAGAGTCCTCTTGCTTGAAGCTTTGCCAACCTATTTCCTTGCATCTTGGGGTATTTCCACAATCTTCACAATCCTTTTGCCAATCCGATCATTGAACTTTTCCTGAAATATACTTAGTGGAAAACATTAGTTCAATGACATATATGTTGTTATAAATTACCAAAACCACCAAGGGAGCAAATGTGCTTTGAATCTCCCCCTTTTTGGTAATTGATGACAACATATAGATCAAAGCTTCGACAAAGATATAATCAATGAATATAATCGTTGCTTTGAGAAGTATGTGATAAGCAAGAGCTCCCCCTAAATTTGTGCATTATTTTAAATTTGCATTTGAATGCAAATGCACAATCGATTAGGTACATGGGGCACTTCTTCCATGTCACATACATCTTGCTGGTGTGCGATAATAATAAGAGTGAACAACATAGCACAACACAACCAGACAAAGATAATGATCATCTCAAAAGCATTAAGATGATAGGAAATAGTAGCACAACACACATAAAGTGTATGATCAAAACACAAAGCATAGCCAAAAGTAAATGAACCATGTGTGTTTTTGAAAAAGCAATAAAAACCAAACGCTCTCTCACTCGAAGCCTAAAGATCTATATACACTTCTCCCCCTTTGGCAACAAGTTACCAAAAAGTTCAAAGGCATATGTCTAAGCGTTCTTGGGCTGATCTCCTCCGGTTGTTGATGAAGGAGTCGAGAGAACAGCGTCGGCAAAGATCTCTGCAGATGTCGTGGATGGAGTTGGTGTGGCAACAGGAGGAACTGAAGCTGATGGAGCAGGAGCTGAGGTGACAGTAGTAGGAGCTGATGAAGAGGGCCTCAAGTCTGGAGCTGGCACAGTGGCTGATCTAGCCTGAGTAGTAAACTGTGTGCCTGGCCGAGAGGTGATCCATCCTCATCATCATCATCATCATCTGAAGAAGTCTGAGGAAGAGGCACTGAGTCAACTTCCTTCTTGAGCTCATTGACTGTCTTAGTCAGCCCATCCACCTTATCGTTAAGGGTCTTGATCCTGTTCTCGAAGATCCTCACAAGACTGTTCTGGTTGTCCAGAATCCCCTTAATGTCCTTCTGCATGCCCTGTACTGATGAGATCAAAAGATCCATTTGCTCGTTCCTGGATCTAGGGACTTGAGCACTAGTGGCTCTGGCTGCCTCTGCCTCTGCCTGAGCTGCAGCCGATGTGGGATGTTCTGGGTTCATCTCCACGACGTTGTCCTCGAGATCTGGCTGTAGGGGCAAGTTGGGACGGTCTAGAGCAAATATGTGCTTTTCCAACTTAGAGTTGATGAGCATCTGGATGTAGGGTGCATAGCAGCAAGAGCGCTTCTGATCAGCAGCAACCCTCTTAACTGTCTCAACAATTAAGTCCATGACTCTAATCCTGGTGTGTCTGTCAAGATGAATCAACCTGTTGATGGAGTTGTTGGAAATATGCCCTAGAGGCAATAATAAAATGGTTATTATTATATTTCCTTGTTCATGATAATTGTCTATTGTTCATGCTATAATTGTATTAGCCGGAAACCGTAACACATGTGTGAATACATAGACCACACCATGTCCCTAGTGAGCCTCTAGATGACTAGCTCGTTGATCAATAGATGGTCATGGTTTCCTGGCCATGGACATTGGATGTCGTTGATAATGGGATCACATCATTAGGAGAATGATGTGATGGACAAGACCCAATCCTAAGCATAGTACAAGATCGTGTAGTTCGTCTACTAGAGATTTTCTAATGTCAAGTATCATTTCCTTAGACCATGAGATTGTGCAACTCCCGGATACCATAGGAATGCTTTGGGTGTATCAAACGTCACAACGTAACTGGGTGACTATAAAGGTGCACTACAGGTGTCTCCGAAAGTGTTTGTTGGGTTGGCACGAATCGAGACTGGGATTTGTCACTCCGTGTGACGGAGAGGTATCTCTGGGCCCACTCGGTAATACATCATCATAATGAGCTCAATGTTACTAAGGAGTTAGTCACGGGATCATGTGTTAAGGAACGAGTAAAGAGACTTGCCGGTAACGAGATTGAACAAGGTATAGGGATACCGACGATCGAATCTCGGGCAAGTAACATACCGATGGACAAAGGGAATTGTATACGGGATTAATTGAATCCCCGACATCGTGGTTCATCCGATGAGATCATCGTGGAACATGTGGGAGCCAATATGGGTATCCAGATCCCGCTATTGGTTATTGGCCGGAGAGGTGTCTCGGTCATGATTGCATGGTTCCCGAACCCGTAGGGTCTACACACTTAAGGTTCGGTGACACTAGAGTTGTAATGGGAATTGTATTTGGTTACCGAAAGTTGTTCGGAGTCCCAGATGAGATCCCGGACGTCACGAGGAGTTCCAGAATGGTTTGGAGGTGAAGATTTATATATGGGAAGTCCAATTTCAGTCACCGGAAAGGTTTCGGGGTTTATCGGTATTGTACTGGGACCACCGAAGGGGTTCCGGGGGTCCACCGGGAGGGTCCACCTGCCCCGGAGGACCTAATGGGCTGTAGTTGGGTGGGAACCAGCCCCTTAGTGGGCTGGTGCGCCCCCCAAGGGCCCAAGGCGCCTAGGGTTGGAAACCCTAGGGGGGCCGCCCCCCCTCTAGATGGATCCCGGGGGGGGGGGGGGGGCGCCGCCCCCCCTCTAGATGGATCTAGGGGGCCGACCCCCTCTCCCCTTCCCCCTATAAATAGTGGAGGGGTGGGAGGGCAGCCGCACACCCTTCCCCTGGCGCAGCCCTTCCCCCTTCCTACACCTCCTCCTCCTCCGTAGCGGTTAGCGAAGCTCTGCCGGAGAACCACGAGCTCCACCGCCACCACGCCGTCGTGCTGCCGGAGCTCTCCCTCAACTTCTCCTTCCCCCCTTGCTAGATCAAGAAGGAGGAGACGTCCCCGGGCTGTACGTGTGTTGCACGCGGAGGCGCCGTCCGTTCGGCGCTTGGATCGGATCTTCCGCGATTTGAATCGCCGCGAGTACGACTCCATCAACCGCGTTCTTTGCAACGCTTCCGCTTAGCGATCTTCAAGGGTATGAAGATGCACTCCCTCTCTCTCGTTGCTAGCATCTCCTAGATTGATCTTGGTGACACGTAGGAAATTTTTGAATTATTACTACGTTCCCCAATAGTGGCATCATGAGCTAGGTCTATGCGTAGATTCTATGCACGAGTAGAACACAAGTAGTTGTGGGCGATGATTTGGTCAATTTGCTTGCCGTTACTAGTCCTATCTTGATTCGGCGGCATTGTGGGATGAAGCGGCCCGGACCGACTTTACACGTACGCTTACGTGAGACTGGTTCCACCGCCTGACATGCACTTGTTGCATAAGGTGGCTAGCGGGTGTCTGTCTCTCCCACTTTAGTCGGATCGGATTCGATGAAGAGGGTCCTTATGAAGGGTAAATAGCAATTGGCATATCACCGTTGTGGCTTTTGCGTAGGTAAGAAACGTTCTTGCTAGAAACCCATAGCAGCCACGTAAAACTTGCAACAACAATTAGAGGACGTCTAACTTGTTTTTGCAGGGTATGCTATGTAATGTGATATGGCCAAAAGGATGTGATGAAATATATGTGATGTATGAGATTGATCATGTTCTTATAATAGGAATCACGACTTGCATGTCGATGAGTATGACAACCGGCAGGAGCCATAGGAGTTGTCTTAATTTATTGTATGACCTGCGTGTCAATCAAAAACACCATGTAATTACTTTACTTTATTGCTAACCGTTGGCCATAGTAGTAGAAGTAATAGTTGGCGAGACAACTTCATGAAGACACGATGATGGAGATCATGATGATGGAGATCATAGTGTCGTGCCGGTGACGATGGTGATCATGCCGCGCCCCGAAGATGGAGATCAAAGGCGCAAGATGATATTGGCCATATCATGTCACTTTATGATTTGCATGTGATGTTTATCATGTTTTTACATCTTATTTGCTTAGAACGACGGTAGCATAAATAAGATGATCCCTCACTAAAATTTCAAGAAATGTGTTCCCCCTAAGTGTGCACCGTTGCGAAGGATCGTTGTTTCGAAGCACCACGTGATGATCGGGTGTGATAGATTCTAACGTTCGCATACAACGGGTGTAAGCCATATTTACACACGCGAAACACTTAGGTTGACTTGACGAGCCTAGCATGTATAGACATGGCCTCGGAACACGAGAGACTGAAAGGTCGAATATGAGTCGTATAGTAGATGCGATCAACATGGAGATGTTCACCATTGATGACTAGTCCGTCTCACGTGATGATCGGACACGGCCTAGTCGATATGGATCATGTATCACTTAGATGACTAGAGGGATGTCTATCTGAGTGGGAGTTCATTAAATAATTTGATTAGATGAACTTAATTATCATGAACTTAGTCTAAAATTGTCTTTACAATCTATCTTGTAGATCCAATAGCCCACGCTAATGTTGCCCTTAACTTCAACGCGTTCCTAGAGAAAACCAAGCTGAAAGACGATGGAAGCAACTATACGGACTGGGTCCGTAACTTGAGGATCATCCTCATAGCTTCCAAGAAAGCATATGTCCTTGATGCACCGCTAGGTGACGCACCCATTTTCCCAGCAACTCAAGACGTTATGAACGCCTGGCAGTCGCGTAGTGATGATTACTCCCTGGTTCAGTGCGGCATGCTTTACAGCTTAGAACCGGGGCTCCAAAAGCGTTTTGAGCAACACGGAGCATATGAGATGTTCCAAGAGCTGAGAATGGTTTTCCAAGCTCATGCCCGGGTCGAGAGATATGAAGTCTCTGACAAGTTCTTCAGTTGTAAGATGAAGGAAAATAGTTCTGTCAGCGAGCACATACTCAAAATGTCTGGGTTGCACAACCGCTTGTCTCAGCTGGGAGTTAATCTTCCAGATGACTCGGTTATTGACAGAATCCTCCAGTCGCTTCCACCTAGCTACAAGATCTTTGTGATGAACTTCAATATGCAAGGGATGGTGAAGTCCATTCCTGAGTTATATTCGATGCTGAAATCAGCGGAGGTGGAGATCAAAAAGGAACATCAAGTGTTGATGGTGAATAAGACCACCAGTTTCAAGAAAGGCAAGGGTAAGAAGAACTTCAAGAAGGATGGCAAAGCAGTTGCCGCGCCCGGTAAATCAGTTGCCGGGAAGAAGCCCAAGAATGGACCCAAGCCTGAGACTGAGTGCTTTTATTGCAAGGGAACCGGTCACTGGAAGCGGAACTGCCCCAAGTACTTAGCGGATAAGAAGGCCGGCAACGTCAAAGGTATATATGATATACATGTTATTGATGTGTACCTTACCAGCGCTCGTAGTAGCTCCTGGGTATTTGATACCGGTGCGGTTGCTCACATCTGTAACTCAAAACAGGAGCTGCAGAATAAGCGTAGACTGGCGAAGGACGAGGTGATGATGCGCGTCGGGAATGGTTCCAAGGTCGATGTGATTGCCGTCGGCACGCTACCTCTACATCTACCTTCGGGATTAGTTTTAAACCTCAATGATTGTTATTTAGTACCAGCTTTGAGCATGAACATTGTATCTGGATCTCGTTTGATGCGAGATGGCTACTCATTTAAATCCGAGAATAATGGTTGTTCTATTTATATGAGAGATATGTTTTATGGTCATGCCCCGCTGGTCAATGGTTTATTTTTATTGAATCTCGAACGTGATGTTACACATATTCATAGTGTGAATACCAAACGATGTAAGGTTGATAATGATAGTCCCACATACTTGTGGCACTGCCGCCTTGGTCATATTGGTGTCAAACGCATGAAGAAACTCCATGTAGATGGACTTTTGGAGTCTCTTGATTATGAATCATTTGACACGTGCGAACCATGCCTCATGGGCAAGATGACTAAGACTCCGTTCTCCGGAACAATGGAGCGAGCAACCAACTTGTTGGAAATAATACATACCGATGTATGCGGTCCAATGATCGTTGAGGCTCGCGGTGGCTATCGTTATGTTCTCACCCTCACTGATGACTTAAGCAGATATGGGTATGTCTACTTAATGAAACACAAGTCTGAGACCTTTGAAAAGTTCAAGGAATTTCAGAGTGAGGTAGAGAATCAATGTGACAAATAAATAAAGTTCTTACGATCTGATCGTAGAGGAGAATATTTGAGTCACGAGTTTGGCACGCACTTAAGGAAATGTGGAATTGTTTCACAACTCACGCCGCCTGGCACACCTCAGCGTAATGGTGTGTCCGAACGTCGTAATCGCACTCTATTGGATATGGTGCGATCTATGATGTCTCTTACTGATTTACCGCTGTCATTTTGGGGATATGCATTAGAGACTGCCGCATTCACTTTAAATAGGGCACCGTCTAAATCCGTTGAGACGACACCGTATGAATTGTGGTTTGGGAAGAAACCTAAGCTGTCGTTTCTGAAAGTTTGGGGATGCGATGCTTATGTCAAGAAACTTCAACCTGAAAAGCTCAAACCCAAATCGGAAAAGTGCGTCTTCATAGGATACCCTAAGGAAACTATTGGGTATACCTTCTACCTCAGATCCGAAGGCAAGATCTTTGTTGCCAAGAATGGATCCTTTCTAGAGAAAGAGTTTCTCTCGAAAGAAGTAAGTGGGAGGAAAGTAGAACTTGATGAGGTAATTGTACCCCCTCTCGAGCCGGAAAGTAGCGCAGCATAGGAGAATGTTTCTGTGATGCCTGCACCGACTAGAGAGGAAGTTAATGATGATGATCATGAAACTTCTGATCAAGTTACTACTGAACTTCGTAGGTCCACGAGGACACGTTCCGCACCAGAGTGGTACGGCAACCCTGTCCTGGAAATCATGTTGTTAGACAACGGTGAACCCTCGAACTATGAAGAAGCCATGGCGGGCCCAGATTCCAACAAATGGCTTGAAGCCATGAAATCTGAGATAGGATCCATGTATGAGAACAAAGTATGGACTTTGGTGGACTTGCCCGATGATCGGCGAGCCATAGAAAATAAATGGATCTTTAAGAAGAAGACTGACACGGATGGTAATGTGACCGTCTATATGGCTCGGCTTGTCGCTAAGGGTATCGACAAGTTCAAGGAGTTGACTACGATGAGACCTTCTCACCCGTAGCGATGCTGAAGTCCGTCCGAATCATGTTAGCAGTTGCCGCATTTTATGATTATGAGATCTGACAAATGGACGTCAAAACGGCATTCCTTAACGGTTTCCTTAAGGAAGAATTGTATATGATGCAGCTGGAAGGTTTTGTCGATCCTAAGAATGCTGACAAGGTATGCAAGCTCCAGCGCTCCATCTATGGGCTGGTGCAAGCATCTCGGAGTTGGAACATTCACTTTGATGAGGTGATCAAAGCGTTTGGGTTTATACAGACTTATGGAGAAGCCTGTATTTACAAGAAAGTGAGTGGGAGCTCTGTAGCATTTCTCATTTTATATGTGGATGACATATTGTTGATGGGAAATGATATAGAACTTTTGGAAAGCATAAAGGCCTACTTGAATAAGTGTTTTTCAATGAAGGACCTTGGAGAAGCTGCTTACATATTAGGCATCAAGATCTATAGAGATAGATCGAGACGCCTCATTGGTCTTTCACAAAGCACATACCTTGACAAGATATTGAAGAAGTTCAATATGGATCAGTCCAAGAAGGGGTTCTTGCCTGTATTGCAAGGTGTGAGATTGAGCACAGCTCAGTGCCCGACCTCGGCAGAAGATAGAGAAAATATGAGTGTCATCCCCTATGCCTCAGCCATAGGCTCTATTATGTATGCCATGCTGTGTACCAGACCTGATGTGAACCTTGCCATAAGTTTGGTAGGGAGGTACCAAAGTGATCCCGGATTGGAACACTGGACAGCGGTCAAGAATATCCTTAAGTACCTGAAAAGGACTAAGGATATGTTTCTCGTTTATGGAGGTACCGAAGAGCTCGTCGTAAAGGGTTACGTCGATGCTAGCTTCGACACGGATCCGGATGACTCCAAGTCACAAACCGGATACGTGTATATTTTGAATGGTGGGGCAGTCAGCTGGTGCAGTTGCAAGCAAAGCGTCGTGGCGGCATCTACATGTGAAGCGGAGTACATAGCTGCTTCGGAAGCAACACAGGAAGGAGTCTGGATGAAGGAGTTCATCACCGACCTAGGAGTGATTCCCAATGCGTCGGGCCCGATGACTCTCTTCTGTGACAACACTGGAGCTATTGCCATTGCCAAGGAGCCCAGGTCTCACAAGAAGACCAAGCACATCAAGCGCCGCTTCAACTCCATTCGTGGTTACATTCAGGATGGAGATATAGATATTTGTAAAGTACATACGGATCTGAATGTCGCAGATCCGTTGACTAAACCTCTTTCACGAGCGAAACATGATCAGCACCAGAACTCTATGGGTGTTCGATTCATCACAATGTAACTAGATTATTGACTCTAGTGCAAGTGGGAGACTGTTGGAAATATGCCCTAGAGGCAATAATAAAAAGGTTATTATTATATTTCCTTGTTCATGATAATTGTCTATTGTTCATGCTATAATTGTATTAGCCGGAAACCGTAATACATGTGTGAATACATAGACCACACCATGTCCCTAGTGAGCCTCTAGATGACTAGCTCGTTGATCAATAGATGGTCATGGTTTCCTGGCCATGGACATTGGATGTCGTTGATAACGGGATCACATCATTAGGAGAATGATGTGATGGACAAGACCCAATCCTAAGCATAGCACAAGATCGTGTAGTTCGTCTGCTAGAGATTTTCTAATGTCAAGTATCATTTCCTTAGACCATGAGATTGTGCAACTCCCGGATACCGTAGGAATGCTTTGGGTGTATCAAACGTCACAACGTAACTGGGTGACTATAAAGGTGCACTACAGGTGTCTCCGAAAGTGTTTGTTGGGTTGGCACGAATCGAGACTGGGATTTGTCACTCCGTGTGACGGAGAGGTATCTCTGGGCCCACTCGGTAATACATCATCATAATGAGCTCAATGTGACTAAGGAGTTAGTCACGGGATCATGTGTTACGGAACGAGTAAAGAGACTTGCCGGTAACGAGATTGAACAAGGTATAGGGATACCGACGATCGAATCTCGGGCAAGTAACATACCGATGGACAAAGGGAATTGTATACGGGATTAATTGAATCCCCGACATCGTAGTTCATCCGATGAGATCATCGTGGAACATGTGGGAGCCAATATGGGTATCCAGATCCCGCTATTGGTTATTGGACGGAGAGGTGTCTCGGTCATGACTGCATGGTTCCCGAACCCATAGGGTCTACACACTTAAGGTTCAGTGACGCTAGAGTTGTAATGGGAATTGTATTTGGTTGCCGAAAGTTGTTCGGAGTCCCGGATGAGATCCCGGATGTCACGAGGAGTTCCGGAATGGTCCGGAGGTGAAGATTTATATATGGGAAGTCCAATTTCAGTCACCGGAAAGGTTTCAGGGTTTATCGGTATTGTACCGGGACCACCGAAGGGGTTCCGGGGGTCCACCGGGAGGGTCCACCTGCCCCGGAGGACCTAATGGGCTGTAGTTGGGTGGGAACCAGCCCCTTAGTCGGCTGGTGCGCCCCCCAAGGGCCCAAGGCGCCTAGGGTTGGAAACCCTAGGGGGCCGCCGCCCCCCCTCTAGATGGATCCCGGGGGGGGGGGGGGGGGGGGCGCCGCCCCCCCTCCTCTAGATGGATCTAGGGGGCCGACCCCCTCTCCCCTTCCCCCTATAAATAGTGGAGGGGTGTGAGGGCAGCCGCACACCCTTCCCCTGGCGCAGCCTTTCCCCGTTCCTACACCTCCTCCTCCTCCGTAGCGCTTAGCGAAGCTCTACCGGAGAACCACGAGCTCCACCGCCACCACGCCGTCGTGCTGCCGGAGCTCTCCCTCAACTTCTCCTTCCCCCCTTGCTGGATCAAGAAGGAGGAGACGTCCCCGGGCTGTACGTGTGTTGCACGCGGAGGCGCCGTCCGTTCGGCGCTTGGATCGGATCTTCCGCGATTTGAATCGCCGCGAGTACGACTCCATCAACCGCGTTCTTTGCAACGCTTCCGCTTAGCGATCTTCAAGGGTATGAAGATGCACTCCCTCTCTCTCGTTGCTAGCATCTCCTAGATTGATCTTGGTGACATGTAGGAAAATTTTGAATTATTACTACGTTCCCCAACAGGAGTAGCCTCGGATCATCTTGTCATCTCCTGACTTGGGCATTAAGGTATGCCTCAGAATGGTGTTCATGGTGCGGAGGCCAGCCTAAAGAAAGTAAATAGATCCTAGCCTGTGAGACTTCACGTTAGCAGCAGGGATCACTTTATGCATGTTAGCCATAGCATTGTGGCTCTCCTTGGATTCTGAGTAGACATCCAAATCTCCATCCTGAACTTCTGGAACTCCTAAGATGGCAGCCCACTCTCAACAGTGGACTCATATCTAGCACCTTCAGTCATCCATACAATTCTACCATCTCCATAGAAATGTGCAGTGGAGTAGAATTGCATGATCATCTCATCATTCCAAGCAGTGAACTCTCTGCCAACAAACTCATCCAAACCAATGCAGTGGAAATTGTCTTGGACACTTGGAAAATAGTCTTCATTCTCCTTGATGAATTTCCAGTCCACATACCTCATATCACTCACAGCTGGACTTTTGTCAAAAAACACAGTCTCATAGAAATCCTGTTGCTCCTTGGTGTAAAATCTGTTGTCCACGGCTGTCTTTCTCCTTTGGGCATATGGATCAGCAGCTCTCCAAGCCCTCAAACCAGAGTCCTTCCTCTTCTTCATATCCTCAGCAAGTGGGTAGCTGGCATTATGTACTGGAAGGTGTGGCCTAAGCTTCATTAAGGAAGACATAGCATCCTCATCCTCAACTCTGGAGGCAGTCCCTTTGTTCTTCTCAGATGCTGGAATTTGCCTGGAAGTCCTCTTGGGCTTTTCAACAACAGCCTTCTTGGGGGCAGACTTGGTGCTCTTGGAAGTGCCAGTCTTTGGCATAGCATCAGACATAAGCTTCTTTTTCTTCTTGGGAGGGGCCTTCTCAACATGTTCTTCCTCCTCCTCAGCAGCAGCAGCCTCCTCAGGATTCTCAAACATGGAGGTCTGCCTGCCAGTGACATAGACTATCCTCTTCCTGGCTTTCTTCTTCTCCCCTGCCTTCTTAGGCATAGATTTCTTTGGGGGAGACTCAAGGTGAAGAGCCATTTTTTCCCTAGCACCCTCAGGTGCTCTCATAGCCTCAGAGCTAGCATACTCTTTCCCGACAGCTCTTCTTGAAGAGGTAGCTTCATTTGCAGCATTCTTGGCAGCCTTCTCTCGCTTCTTAGCAAGAACCTCCTCTGGAACGAAGTCTGAATCCTCCTCATCTGAATTCAGCTTCTTCCTAGCCCTAGTAGCAGCCTTGGGCAACCCATGGGAACTGGGAGTGCCTGGATCTGAAGATGAACTAGACTCAGGACTAGTGCCATAATCCAATTCAACACTCTGCTCTCTGAAGTTGTTCTCACTGTCCTCAGCACTTGACATACTGACCCTGTGAATAGAGTATAGAGGAGCAGAAAAGGATAAGTCATCACAAAATGTGGCTGGTTTTTGAAAGTTTGAACAAAAGATTTTCAAAGTTTTACATTCTGTCAAATGAAAATCGGTACAGCCGAAGCAAAGTTTTCGGTGTTACCGAGACTGACTATCTCATTAACAGAAACTTGGCACTCCTTTCGGTGAGACCGAAAGGAAGTACTCGGTTTCACCGAGACAGTTCTCAGCAACACAGACAGAAAAATCGGTGATACCGATTAGTTCACATCGGTTCTACCGAGTTCCATCGGGCGGAATGCAAACCCTAGAAAATCGATGGTTCTCTAATCTACGGAGTTTTCTTGTGGATAGAAAGATGTGCAAACTGTGGCTTATAGAGAAAAACAGCTTTATTGCGCAAGAATCAGACGGGGAGCGCAAGAAAGATCGAATCCGTACCCTAGCTTGGTGACGGATCCGCTACGGCGGCGACGGCGGCGAAGATGCCCGTCGACGGCGAGGATTCCCAGCGGCGAAGACACACGGGGAGGCAAGGCGATGACCAGGGGGTCCTTTTGCGGCAGCTTAGGGTTTGGGGCGCGACGATTGAAGATTGAAATTTCGAACCGTCGGGACCACAACTTATATACCCTTCACTGTCGGTGATACCGGTTCTAAATTTTCGGTGTCACCGAGTTCCTCAACTGTCAGCTGACAGGGAGACTCGGTGTAACCGAGAATATGGAATCGGTAGTACCGAGATAGAAAACCAGATCAACCCTAGGCACTCGGTGTGACCGAGAATTGTGGGTTGGTTCCACCGAGATGCACTTGGGAGGTTTTAATGGTCAGTCCTTGTCGATACGGAACTCCGAGTGCTCCACACACAGAGGGATCGAAAAGTGCTTGTTC
Source organism: Elymus sibiricus (assembly GCA_039707655.1). Classification (NCBI taxonomy): domain Eukaryota; kingdom Viridiplantae; phylum Streptophyta; class Magnoliopsida; order Poales; family Poaceae; genus Elymus; species Elymus sibiricus. The sequence goes on from CM077671.1 coordinate 445,282,966, forward strand.
AAATTTTGTGATGCAGCATGAATGGAATATGAGGTGAGAAAGCATAGATAGCTAAAGAGTGGTCCTAGGCATTCTTGTCCATCCAATTGGCGAAAGAGAAAATCAAGAGCCAAATAGCAACAATTGGATGTCCTCAAATAAGAAAATAAATGCAGACCAACATGCTCACACAAAGAGATGTCAAATGAAATCATGGCAAACTTGCACATACACACTAGCATCTAACAAGCACTTGGGCGATGACGAAGTCATCTATATATGAGTATATTGACTTAGGAGCCAAGTAAGAATACTTGATCATAGGTCATACCCATCGTTTAAGCCCAAGTGGGGTTACCACTTTTTCATAAAGCATTTAATGTTGTCACATACTAAGAGATGCTTTAACTCAAGTCTTAGAGTAAAGCTCCCCCTTGATGTGACATCCCCCCATAAGAGGGATAGACTAACCTTGGGTTTTGTCGATGAATACTTCATGTTGGTGAGGTAGTGGTGGATGCTCAAGGTTGATGAAGATCACCAAGAGTTGGGAGCATCCTTGTTGTTTCCTTACTCTTCTCACCTACATGGGTTAGTCCCAACACACACAAGAGACAAATACAAGGATATCTATGGACATGGAGTGCAAAGCATGTGTAATGATGTCCATTGATTTGTTGATTACCTTGTCCCTTGCTTACCTTTGAGGGAATGTGTGATTCCTTGAACTATTGCATAGAGTTGATGTTGATTGCAAATAATTCTTGCCAATAATGAATGTGAGTGAATTTCATTGGCGGAGTCACCCCTCAAGAACTCTCTAGTTCTTCTTCTTGGGGACCCACATCAAGTTGATGGGGATCCTTGGTGTTGTAGTAGCCTTTGTAGAAGTTGAGCTTGACATAGCCTTGGGAACCCACTCCACCATAGCTAGGGATTCATCTTCATATGAGTCAATGTCCTCTTGAAGCTTGTTCTTGCCCTTGAGCTTGTGGTCTTGTGGTGGAAGATCATCTTGAGTGCTTGTCCCCTTGGGAAGAGTATTTTCATACTTCTCCTTTTGAGGAACAAACTTAGGCTCGGGATATTGACCTTCTTCCCATTCAACTCCATTTTCATTGAAATATCCAACACCACGGTTCTTTCGGTATCCTCCGTGCTTGCGTACAATTTCTTCAAATTGCTTACACCCGGCAAGACTCTTGTAGATACCTTTCTCTATAATTCCTTTCAATAAAGCATTTTCTTGCTCAAGTGTAACTTGGCTAAGAGAAACATCATTAGTGGAATCAATAGAACTACTAGAAGCAACATCATTGGGTTTAGCATTTTTATTGTTGCTACTAGATGAAGAACCTTTCTTGCCTTTGTTACTAGATTGCTTAGTTTTAACTTGAGGCATGAATGTAGACAAGAGTAGTCGTTTGGCTAGATAAGATGAAGTCTTCTTTCGGAGATCGTCATTGATAGCTTTAAGAAACTCATGCTCTTGCTCCAAGTTGAGCTTCTCGAAGCGTAGCTTCTCATGAGTTCTCACAAGCTCTCTATGATCTTCAAGAGTAGATTCATGAGCTAACTTAAGAGTGTTTAGTTCTTTAGTTAGTTCTTCTATTTTCATCTTATCATCATCAATTGACTTATCTTGACTAGCATGAGAATCATCAAGTTCATTTTGACTAACATCACTAGTTTTATCAATTAGCAAGTCATCATCACAAAGCAAGTCATCTTCATCACTATTGAAATCAAGATACCCGGGGTGTGATGCCTTGGGGCCTTTAGCCATGAAGCAACTTCCACTCCCTTCGTTGGGTGAATCAAATAAATCATGGGAGTTGGTAGTCTCGGCAACACCATCATCTTGACTATAGTCGGAGTCGGAGTGATAGCTTCTCTCGGAGTTGTTGTCGGAGTCGGAGCCGGAAACCCATTCACCAACATGAGCTTGATGTTTTCTTCTTGTATAGCTCTTGGTGTACTTGTCCTTCTTCTCCGAATCTCTACTTCTCCTTGAGGGTCTTCGTTCATAACGATCATCTCTACTCCTTCTCTCTCTTTGAGGTGATTCATTCCTTGAGCTTCGTCTTTGAGGTGACTCTTCTCTTCGTTTGTAGGGAGCCATGCACTCATTGGAATAGTGTCCGGGCTTCCCACAATTGTAGCAATTGCGGTCACGACTTGACGAACGCTTCTCATCATATCTTGAGTTGGAGCTTCTTTCTTTGCCTCTATTCTTGTAGAACTTGTTGAATTTCTTGACCATGAGGCTTATCTCTTCATTGGTGACAAGGTTGTTGCTTGAAGTTGTGGGAGCATCACTTGTGGCTTTGTAAGCACCGCTAGACTTGTGGTGAAGCTCTTCTTTGTCTTTGAGTGTCATCTCATGAGCAACAATCCTTCCAATGACTTCCGTAGGCTTGAGATCTTTGTAGTTGGGCATCATTTGGATCATTGTGCACACGGTGTCGTATCTCTCATCCAAAGCTCTAAGTATCTTCTTGATGATGAATTTGTCGGTCATCTCTTCGCTTCCTAAGCCGGCAATCTCATTGGTGATGAGAGCTAGCCTAGAGTACATCTCAGCGACTCCTTCACCATCCTTCATCTTGAACTTGTCAAGCTGACCTTGAAGAACATCTAACTTGGATTCTCTCACGGACTCGGTTCCTTCGTGCATATCAACCAAAGTATCCCAAATCTCTTTTGCATTCTCAAGACGGCTGATTTTGTTGAATTCTTCTGGGCATAGGCAGTTGAATAGAATGTCGCATGCTTGAGCGTTGTATTGCAACATCTTCAATTCATCCGCGGTCGCTTCACGATCCGGTTCCTTTCCATCACCAAAGAATTCACCTTGCAAGCCAACACGAACAACAGCCCAAACGGCGGGATTATGACCAAGAATATGCATTTTCATTTTGTGCTTCCAACTAGCAAAATTAGTGCCATCAAAGTACGGACCTCTACGGTGATAACTTCCCTCACTAGACGCCATACTCTCTTAGGTTGTGAGACCAATGCAATGGAGACCAAAGCTCTGATACCACTTGTAGGACCGAAAGTATGTCTAGAGGGGGGGGGGTGATTAGACTACTTGACCAAATAAAAGTTTTGCCTTTTCCCAAATTTTAGAGTTGGCAATTTTAGCATTTCATGGCAAGTCAAGTACACCCTACACATGCAAGTCTAAGAGTATAGCAGCGGAAAGTAACAACAAGCATGAGTAGAAAGGATAGGGTAGGAAGATCAAACGCAATTGGAGACACGATGATTTTTCCCATGGTTCCGATAGGTGGTGCTAGCGTACATCCACGTTTATGGAGTCTTCAACCCACGGAGGGTAACGGTCGCGAGAGTCCACGGAGGGCTCCACCCATAAGGGTCCACGAAGTAGCAACCTTGACTATTCCATAACGGCTTTCGTCCACGAAGGACTAGCCTCACTATGGGTAGATCTTCACGAAGTAGGCGATCACCTTGCCCTTACAAACTTCTTGGTTCACTCCACAACACGAAGTAGGAGGCTCCCAAGCGACACCTAACCAATCTAGGAGGCACCACCCTCCAAAAGGTAATAGGCTCGGTAATGATGATGAACTCCTTGCTCTTGTGCTTCAAGATGATAGACTCCTCAACACACAATCACTCTCTCACAGATTTGGCTTGGTGGAAGAGATGTGATTTGTGGAAAGCAACTTGGGGAGGGTAGAAATCAAGATCCATATGGTTGGAGTGGAAAATCTTGACCTCAACACAAGGGTAGGTGGTTCTCTCTCAGAAAACTGGATGGGGCAAGTATGGAATAGTTCTGAGTGCTTCTCTTTCGAGTAGGTGGTGGTGAAGGGGTATATATAGGCATCCCCAAAAATCCAACCGTTACACACAAAATGACCAACTCGGTGACACCGATGTGTTAATCTCGGTGGTACCGAAGTGACCAAAAAGTGGCAACTTTTGAATCTCGGTGAGACCGATATAGGAAACTCGGTTGCACCGATAAGGTGACCAATGGTCAGATTCTCAATCTCGGTGACGCCGATCCAACAATCTCGGTGGTACCGATATTGTGAATTTGCGTAATAAAAAAATGGCAACCTATACTCGGTGGCACCGGTATGGAATCGGTTGCACCGAAGTGGCTAGGGTTTGGCTGAGTCTGTCTGTGGTTGAGAATCGGTGGCACCGGGATGGAAATGTTGGTTGCACCGATGTTGAGTATGTGGCTATGGACAGACTTTGGTGGAAGAGTTTGTGGGTGTATTTGGTGACTATCACTTGTGCACGTATGAGCATTTTGTTCACCAATCAAAACCTTACCCCCTATTAATAGTATTGGCTTTCCTATGGACTCAAAGTGATTTCTCACAAATGTAAAATGTAGAGTCCTCTTGCTTGAAGCTTTGCCAACCTATTTCCTTGCATCTTGGGGGTATTTCCACAATCTTCACAATCCTTTTGCCAACCCTATCATTGAACTTTTCCTGAAATATACTTAGTGGAAAACATTAGTTCAATGACATATATGTTGTTATAAATTACCAAAACCACCAAGGGAGCAAATGTGCTTTCACCGAGGACCCCCAGGGCGATTCACTAATGGGCTAGTTCGGAGAGCCCATGATGCATACCAGGGAGATTCCACAAGACTTGGCACACAAGACAAGGACTCCTCTAAACCCTAGGCCTACGGTGCATTATATAAACCGAGGCCAGTCTAGTCAATAGACAACCTCAATCTCATATTCATTACATCTCGTGGTAGATACCTGTACTATGTACTATTCCCCATATGAATACAATCAAAAGCAGGACGTAGAGTATTATCTCCTTGAGAGAGCCCGAACCTGGGTAAAATCCTGTGTCCATGTTACCATCACTCCAAGACGCCTAGCTTAGGACCCCTACTACGAGATATGCCGGATTCAGAACCGACATTGGTGCTTTCATTGAGAGCCTACTAGGCGATCGCCGTGGATCGATGGATAATCAGGTGATATTTCTTCAGTTGAATTCGTATCGAATAAATTGATTTCTTCCGCCTTGTGCTATTTTGTTGGTTGCAGATCGGTTTTTGTTTCACATGCGGCGACGCGATCTGGTAACGCGGTTTGACAAAAGCAACCCAAGAAATCTGTTGGATGACACCAGACAGCGATCGCGTACGTGTGCGTCAAGCTGAAGCTAAGTGCCGCCCTAGCTTTTCAGTTTCACGTGGGATCAACCTGAGTTAATGTCATGTGGCTACACGCGACTCGAGGAAAGGTCCTGCTGTCAGCGAACTATTGTCCTGAAGTAAAAGGCAAACCAAGGAACAACTAGTCCCTCTTCACGTGATCAGGAAAGTCAATTGATTTAATTATTACTATTAGTCTAAGTGCAGCACGATTCTCAAGATTTAATCCATGAATAGTATATCTTAGCTTGGCTTTACTAATTCACGTGACGATCAAACCTACTGTGTGATTTTGGTGGTCGTTCGACGATCGCCGTTACAGCTTTTCGTGGAGGCTGGCCTGGTTTACTACTAGGTTATCGGGGACCTAGAAGAATTTTTTCACTTGGCTTAACGCCGAATATTCCAAGTTTTATTTTTCCTAACTATTCATTTAGCACCTAAAATTATTAGGCACGGCGTATTTTTCTGCTGGTTTGTACTGCCTTATTTTCCATAAATATTCTATCAACATTTGTAAGTGGCGCTTTTCGTTTGCTCGTTTGTACTGCCTTTTTCATAAGACTGGCAGACATCTAAAATCGATTGTGATTGCCTCATCACCTCGGCCAGCCGACCTGCACCGACGTCTCTGCGCCGCCACTCCACCGAGCTGACCTCGGTGTCCTGGCCATATTTATTTATTTACTTCACCTAAATTAAATAAGTAGAAGACTTTTTTTAATATATTATTACCTTTTATTACTTTTGTCTAGTACTATATTATCTGCGCAGGCAATTGACTTTGGCTGTGTAACACGGTCACCTCGGCGCGCTGGCGTCATCGTCTCGCCTTCGTCAACCGAATTGTGTCGTCACCTTGGTGCATTGCCCTGTGTTGGCAGCCCCGCGACATCTCTTCATCCACCTGCTCCGGGGACTTCGACGTCACCAACCGACCAACTTCATCATGTTAGCTGGACCGGGGCTTCGCCTCGCCGCAGCAACCGTGTTGCCTTGCCATTTCTCGACCCGAGCTCTTCGCTCGATTACCTCCGGTTTGGGAGCTGAGACCTCGGCTAGGCCGAGGAATATGTCTCCGTCACGTCACAACCCCGGACCGCACAGACGGTAATACCCAAGATGAACACGGCAAGTGGGCCGGCCAACAAGGATTCTGATCGGCGGCAGCATACAGGGGAGTTTTCATCCATCCTTCATTTGCCTTATTCAAAAAAAAAATTAAGTGTCGAGGAAAGCTACACTTTTTGCTAGTTTTCTCTACGTGCACTTTTCACGTATACTAATTAAAGTGAGCTAATCGTTTGGTAGCTCGAAGCTAGTCCATCAATGGAAAACTAAAAGAAAACGGGAAGGAGCGACCTAATGTGCGGCCACGCCTCCACATGAGCATGGTGATTGGTACTAGTGCTCTTCGTGAGCATCCCAAGCAATCAAGTAGTAGTGCATACTATCTTATGTGTGGATTTCGAGGTCTGCTTGATCTTCATGCAAACACATTACCGGCCGTCCACCTTGGATTTCAACGGGCTCACGCCTCCTCACAAAACATCAGGTCGTGTTTTTCCTAATTACTCATATTGTATCTATTTTCACACAGAATATATTTTTTCCAGTTTGCATAATTTTTCTGTGTAAATTTTCTGCGGCCGGTTACAATTCGGTCCGCTGTCACAAAGATTGATGCGATTGTCCGGTCGATTTCAATCCGGCCAGCTTTTGCCCAGCTGACTTCATCCGAAGTCCAATGAACTATGCATCTGCGACTCAGTCTGCCCTGCAAATTCAAACTACCTCATGTGGTCGCCGCATCGCGTCAACACCGTCATCATCGTCTAGTGGATTTCCGACCTGCGCCGACGTCTCCGCGCCGCCACTCCACCGAGCCAACCTCGATGACCAGGCCCCATCTTTTTAACTTATTTACGTATTTTTTATGCAAAGAATTTTTCATTATTATTATTATTACTATTGGACTTGCACTATTTTGTGTGCATAGGTAATCGGCTTTGACAGTCCACGTCATCGCCTCTGCGTGCAGACGTCGTCGTTTGCCCGTATCACCAAGTTGTGTCGGCATCACCTCGATGCGTGACCCAATGCTGGCATCTCGGTGCCGCTACTCCGTTGAGTCAACCTCGGCGCCCAGGTAATTTACTTCGACTGCAAACACAGTCACCTTGGTGCTCTACCGCCGTCGTCCCGCCTCCATCAACCAAATTGTGTCGTCGACATGGTCGATTGACGTGGGGGCTTTGTCGTCACACTGCCGAGCTACTCTGTCTCCTCGGCTAGACCAGGGGTTTCTCCTCGGCCCTTCGGAAGTGTTGTGTTGCCACTTCATCAAGCCGAGCTCTTCATCGGCTACCTCGTGACCGGCTTGGGGGTTGGGACCTTGTCCCGCCGTAGCTCGAATCGTGTCATCAACACCGAGCACATTAACCAGCTTAGTCGCTTTCATGCTCAACTTTTTTCAATTTTATTTTTTGTTCGGTTCAACCAAACATCATATTTTTTGTTAAACAACAAAAAAAAACTTTGTTTGTTAAAAATTTGTTTACCCGATTTAACCGGGGGCTCTTTAATTTGTATGAGCTGTTTTATAATAAATGTGTTTTCTTCTTGGTCGTTGCAAAGTCTTTTTCTACTACTCTTTTTTCCACACGGGTGTGTGGTCAATAGCCGGATAGCCTGGTTTCTTTCTAAAGCCGCTCGAGTTTAGTTCGCTAAACAGGCCTCGGAGAAACACTCCGCCTTCGGGATACGGAGGTTGAAGCCAAAGGTTGACCCGCTTGGAGTATGAAGATCGGATGTATCATGTTAAAACACGACCGAAGCACAAATTAAGTTTTAGACCAATTTCGGATTGGCACAATTTATTTTCTATTTAAACATAAAGTTTTTGCATAAGTTTTTCGGTTTTTCCGAGCATAACTCTAGCAGTACAATGCGAAATGCCGTTAACGTATCGGCAATATAAATGGGGGACTGCGACTAGAGCTGAACCCACCAAAAGCTAAGGTACTCTGAGGAGTCCTCGGCAAAACGTTCTCGGATATTGCTTTATATGCATCAGTTTCGAATTGTGTCTTTGGTCAATAGTTAGGTTGCCCTGCTCCTGTGATTGCCTCCTACATTCCGCTTTGTTCGGCTAGGTGTGCAAAGGGAGAACCACTACGATTGTACTTCCGATTTAACTGGTCAAGTACCTCAGTGGAGAAAGCCGAAAACTGACCGTCACAATGGGCGCAAACTGGTCAGCGATCCGATGACTCTGTCAAACTATAGACCGATAGAGGTTACCCCCTGGGCCTTTCATAAATTTGGCCGGAGTGTTAATAGCTTGTCCTCGGCTAAAGCCGAACACTAACCGGGGGCTAGTAACTGGCCTCCAAAACTTTAAGCTCCTACGACTAAGTGAAAGTTATAAAGCTTAGATATCTGATTGCCTCGTTTCCGCTAACACAACCGCCTCCGAACACCGAGACGTCGGATAAGGGTTGTCTTGTTACTACGGAAACACCCTGCGTAGCATCTACAAAGGGGTAGAAGCCGACGATGGGCCACTCTCAAATGATAAACGGTCACAAAGGAGTCAAAATAGCATATAGCATAAAAGCATTTGTATTCAATATACGACTACTGCCTTCGGTAATCATCGTTATAAAGCCATAAATATGCATCAATTTGACTTAAGATTTTGGCCAAGCTGGGTTGCCTGGCTCCTGTGCTTATCCCCTACGTTCCTGATTGTTCGGCTAGGGGGTAAAGGGAGCACCTCTGCGATTGTTACTTCCGGATCATCCGTGTTAGTACCTTAGACTGGGTGAAGCCGAAAGCTAGCCATCTTAAGAATATAATTGGTCGGCAACGACGGAAGTGAAAATTTAGGTTCACTAAGGACCACAGAGTTCGGAAACTTTTCCCGAACTAAATCCTCAATATTTTCCTCCCACATTGATCGGAGTTGAGGTTTCACGATCATGGTCAACATGATAGCCTGGGAAAAGGAACTTATAAAGGAACTATTTTTCCCAGAAGATTTTCTTACGTTAAATAGTAATATAACATATCTCTCCGCGTACCTTTGTATATAAAACCATATGGCCGGATTGCCTTGTTTGCTGTCAATCTTTGCCCTCATAAAGGCTTTATAAAGTAGGACAAACACTCCTCGGCTACTGGCCGAGGAGGTTGAAGCCGATGGTCGGTCAACAAAGTCTTGTACAATGCGGATCCGAGCATTAATGATGTAATGTACATGGATACATAGAATCATTACACATAAATTGTGTCAAACGTAACAAAGTTTGTGTCACATAAATATCGATCCTTAATTCGACCACCCATGCCCAAATTAAGGTTCGGGGGCTACTGCACTGCCTATTCAATGCAGCAAATTCAAAGTGCAATACTGTTTCCATAGAGAATCGATCCTCGGGTTGGTCGGCCGCACCCAACCTGAGTCTGGGAAACTAGGCGCACCGCGTTTCTGTTCCTAAGTATGCTGCCGAGCAAGGACTTGATCCTTAGGCCAATTTTGCAAATCGACCTAAGTCTCAGGGGCTACTGGGATTAGTGGTTTTCTTTTATCCTTCAGGTGCATCATGGGTTTTAGACCGACACGCACCTTGCGGGCTTCTGGCTATATATCTCGGCAGAGAATACATTGCACCAATCGAAAATATCCACAAAAAATCAGCCTACGGTCGGGGTGGTGCACCACCTCGGAAGCAGTTCGGCATAAAGCTCGGGCGCAAGTGGCTGGCTCCATAGAGGGCATTTCCGACATTAAGCTCGCCTGGATTCCTTCATTTTTTTAAAAGACCGAGGTAATTTATGAGACCTCGGACCCTGATCATCGTTGGAGCTCGAATGCAGTCCGGCATCGGAGCTCGGAAGCAGTCCGACATAAAGCTCGGATGCGAATGGCTGGCTCCATAAAATTCTATTCCAGCACCTAAGCTCGGATTGACTCCTTCAAATTTTCAGAGACCGAGGTAATCTATGACACCTCGGATGCCGACCAGCGTTGGAGCTCGGACGCAGACCGGCGTTGGAGCTCGGCTGCAAAAAGATACCTCGGATGCTGTTCGGTGTTGGAGCTCGGACGCAAGAGGACACCGCCACACGGGAAGCACTTAAAACCCGAGATGTGGCATAAAAAATAACACGGCATTGATAATGGCCGAGATTTTAAAGGGGCTCCTCAGATGCCCGACGTGTGAACTCTTCAGATACACCTCGGCGATCCTCAAGATCGGAGATGGGAAGATTTGTTGAACCAGTTTTCAAGACCGACGGCTGAAGATGAAGAACAGTTCGGAAGAACCGAGGAGCGTCCCCAACTTGAAGACCGGTTCAGGGGGTTACTGACGGTGTCCTGGACTAGGGGGTACTCACCACGTCGTCTCCCGACCAGTGGGTCGGGCCGAGGACCCCCAGGGCGATTCACTAATGGGCCAGTTCGGAGAGCCCATGATGCATACCAGGGAGATTCCACAAGACTTGGCGCACAAGACAAGGACTCCTCTAAACCCTAGGCCTACGGTGCATTATATAAACCGAGGCCAGGCTAGTCAATAGACAACCTCAATCTCATATTCATTACATCTCGTGGTAGATACCTGTACTATGTACTATTCCCCATATGAATACAATCAAAAGCAGGACGTAGGGTATTATCTCCTTGAGAGAGCCCGAACCTGGGTAAAATCATGTGTCCATGTTACCATCGCTCCAAGACGCCTAGCTTAGGACCCCTACTACGAGATATGCCGGATTCAGAACCGACACCTGCAGCCCGCAGCTGGCCAGGTGGAGCCTGCAGTCGGCCAGGGAGGAGCCTGCAGCCGGCCAGGAGACCGCAAGGACTTAGGGGCCAACCAGAACGGGGAGCCAGCCGGGGCGGCCGGACACAGGGGCATTGGCCGCCCTGTTGTTTTAAAATGTTGAGTCGCCTCCTGATACGTCTCCAATGTATCTATAATTTATGAAGTATTCATGCCATGTTTACAATAATTTTATATGATTTTGGTATGATTTGATTAGAACTAACCCGGACTGACGCTGTTTTCAGCAGAGCTACCGCGGTGTTGTTTTTGTGCAGAAATAAAAGTTCTCGGAATGGGCTGAAAATTTACGGAGAATATTTTTGGAAAATATAAAAAATACCGGAGCAAAAAGATACCGGAGAGGAGTCCCGAGGAGGCCACAAGCCTAGGGGGCGCCCCCCTGGCTTGTGGGCCCCTCGAGCACCCCCCTGACTTGATTCCAACGCCAAGTACTCCTATAAATCGAGAAACCTCCAGAAAGAAACCTAGATCGGAAGTTCCACCGCCGCAAGTCTCTGTAGCCACGAAAGATCAATCTTGGCCCTCTCCGGCACCCTGCCGGAGGGGGTCACCATCACCGGAGACCATGGAGGAGGAAGACGGAGGGGCCATCATCGCCATGGAGGCCAAGGACCAGAGGGAGAACCTCTCCCCACTCAGGGGGGAGGCCATGGAGTAGGAAGCACAAGGGGGAGACCCTCTCCCCCTCTCTCTCGGTGGCGCCGGAGTGCCATCGGGGGAACCATCGCCGCGGTGATCGTCTTCATCAACATCACCTTCTTCATCACCATCCTCATCTCCTTTCAGGGGTCCACTCTCCCGCACCCCGCTGTAATCCCCTACTTGAACATGGTGCTTTATGCCACATATTATGATCCAATGATGTGTTGCCATCCTATGATGTTTTCAGTAGATTTCTTTTGTCCTTTGGGTTGATTGATGATCTAGATTGGTTTGAGTTGTATGTTTATTTTGGTGTTGTCCTATGGTGCCTTCCGTGCCGCGCACACGTGAAGGATTCCCGCTGTAGGGTGTTGCAATATGTTCATGATTTGCCTATGGTGGGTTGCTTGAGTGACAGAAGCATAAACCCGAGTAGGTGGGTTGTTGCGTATGGGATAAAGGGGACTTGATGTTTTAATTCTATGGTTGGGTTTTACCTTAATGATCTTTAGTAGTTGCGGATGCTTGCTAGAGTTCCAATCATAAGTGCATATGATCCAAGTAGAGAAAGTATGTTAGCTTATGCCTCTCCCTCATATAAAATTGCAATAATGATTACCGATCTTGTTAACAATTGCCTAGGACAATTCCGCACACCGACCCATCATTATTCCACACTCGCTGTTTGTAATATATTGTAATATATTCTAACTTTATGATAACAGCACCTATTTTTATATTTTAGTCCTTCGATATCATGCAAAGCTATTCTCTTCATACCCACAACGTAGTTTTATTTCTCGTTTCTAGTTGGAAGCAAACGTTCGGCGTACGTAGAGTCGTATCAGTGGCAGATAGGACTTGAGAAAATATTGATCTTACCTTTAGCTCCTTGTGGGTTCGACACTCCATACTTATCACTTCCATCTTTGGAAATTGCTACGATGATTCCTTGCACTTGGGGATTATCACCTCCTTGAGCCTACCCGGGGGTAATCCCCCCGACACAATGAAAGCACTCAGTTTCTGGCTTGGGTCCAGCCTTGGGTTTCTTCACGGGAGGGGCAACTGATTTGCCACTCTTCTTGGAGTTACCCTTCTTGCCCTTGCCATTCTTCTTGAAACTAGTGGTTTTATTGACCATCAACACTTGATGCTCCTTCTGGATTTCAGACTCAGCGACTTTCAGCATCGCAAACAACTCGGCGACTGACTTGTTCATCCCTTGCATGTTATAGTTCAACACAAAGCTCTTGTAGCTAGGTGGCAGTGATTGAAGAACTCTGTCAGTGATCGCCTCTGGCGGGAGAGCAATTCCCAACTCAGCCAGACGGTTGGAATACCCAGACATTCTGAGTATGTGCTCACTAACAGACCCGTTCCCCTCCATCTTGCAAGCATAGAACTTATCGGAGGTCTCATACCTCTCGATCCGGGCATTCTTTTCAAAGATAAACTTCAACTCCTGGAACATCTCATATGCTCCATGACGTTCAAAACGCCTTTGAAGTCCCGGCTCTAAGCCATACAACATAGCACACTGAGCTGTTGAGTAATCATCTGAATGCGACTGCTAGGTGTTCGCAACGTCTGGAGACGACACTGGAGTGGGTGGCTCACCGAGCGGTGCATCAAGGACATAAGCCTTTTGGGAAGCCGTGAGGATAATCCTCAGATTACGGGCCCAGTCTACAAAGTTACTTCCATCATCTTGCAGCTTAGCTTTCTCTAGGAACGCATTGAAATTCAGGGGAACTACTGCGCGAGCCATTGATCTACAACATAAAATTTGCAAAGACAACTTAGACTATTGTTCAAGATAATGAGTTTAGTTAATCATATTATTTAAAAAACTCCCACTCAAATTGACATCCCTCCTGTCATCCGAGTGCTACATGATCCAAATTCACCAACCCAAGTCCGATCATCACGTGAGATGAGGTTGTTTCAATGGTGAACATCTCCATGTTGATCATATCTACTATATGACTCATGTTCGACCTTTCGGTCTCTTGTGTTTCGAGGCCATGTTTGTACATGCTAGGCTCGTCAAGTTTAACCCGAGTGTTCCGCATGTGCAACACTGGCTTGCACCCGTTGTATGCGAACGTAGGGTCTATCACACCCGATCATCACGTGGTGTATCGAAACGACGCACTTTTGCAACGGTGCACACTCGGGGAGAACATATTTTTATCTTGAAATTTTAGTGAGGGATCACCTTATAATGCTACCGTCGTCCTAAGCAAAACAAGGTGCATAAAAGGATTAACATCACATGCAAATCATAAGTGACATGATATGGCCATGACCTTGTGCTTTTGATCTCCATCTTGAAAGCACCAGCATGATCTCCATCGTCACCGTCATAACACCATGGTCTCCATCATCTTGATCTCCATCAACGTGTCGCCATGAGGTTGTCGCGCCCACTATTGCTTCTACAACTATTGCTAACTCATAGCGATAAAGTAAAGCAAAAAGGCAAAAATAAATTAAAGACAACCCTATGGCTCCTGCCGGTTGCCGTACTCATCGACATGCAAGTCGTGATAATCTATACAAAACATGATCATCTCATACATCACATATATCTCATCATGGGTCTGGCCATATCATATCACATCATACCCTGCAAAAACAAGTTAGACGTCCTCTAATTTGTTGTTGCATGTTTTATGTGGCTGCTATGGGTATCTAGCAAGAACGATTCTTACCTACGCAAAACCACAACGGTCATATACAAGTTGATATTTCACCTTCTACAAGGACCATCTTTATCGAATCCGATTCAACTAAAGTGAGAGAGACAAACACCTGCCAGCCATCTTATGCAACAAAGTTACATGTCAGTCGATGGAACCAATCTCTCGTACGTGGACGGGTAAGGTTGGTCCTGGCCGCTTCATCCCACAATACCGCTGAATCAAGAAAATACTAAGGAGGGAAGCAACCCGAATATCAACGCCCACAAACTCCTTTGTGTTCTACTCGTGATCTCATCTACGCATAGACCTAGCTCATGATGCCACTGTTGGGGAACGTTGCATGGGAAACAAAAAATTTCTACGCACATACAAGAGGGGAGATCGGATCCACATACCCTTGTAGATCGCTAAGTGGGAAGCGTTAAGAAACGTGGTTGATGTAGTCGAACGTCTTCGCGATCCAAATCGCAAGCCGTCCCGCGATCCAATCACGATCTAGCACCGAACGGACGGCATCTCCGTGTTTAGCACACGTACAGCTCGATGACGATCTCCGCCTCCTTGATCCAGCAAGCGAGGGCGGAGAGGTAGATGAGTTCTCCGGCAGCACAACGGCGTGGTGGCGGTGGTGGTGACCTAATTCGGCAGGGCTTCGCCGAGCTCTACCGAACTAATCTAGAGGAAGAAGACAATCTAGAGGGGAGAGGGCAGCACGTGGCTTTTCTGGTGTTGGGCTGCCCTCAAACCTCCACTATATATAGGAGGAACACTAGTGCAGAAAAGCCTAGCTATGGCGTGGCAAAAAGGGCCTTGCTGGCGTAGGCACCCTACGCCAGCAATATGGCACCACAGTTAAAAATTAGTGGTGGCGTTGGATTCGACGCCAGCAATATTCCATGCGTTTATGGCGTGCCTCTTGTCCAACGCCAGCAGTAATGTACGTCAGTAGTGGCATTGGACGTTAGTGCAAAGCCATCAATGTAATTTTCAGATTTAAACCAAATCTGTACAACAGCGCGATACAGCAAAAATGACAGGATAATCAAAGGTTTTGACAGTAATTAAACAGTACATTGCAAATACCAAAATCTAAGTTCAAGAGTCATTATTTATTGACATTATTCAGAAAAGTATCAAAAAGAGGCATATAACACAAGTACACACAAGTTCGGATAAATTAAAAGGAGGTGATATGGCATGCATGCCCTACTAGCAGCTAACTCAGACAATACGCCCGGCGGAGTCAAGATCATAGTCTGG
Source organism: Elymus sibiricus (assembly GCA_039707655.1). Classification (NCBI taxonomy): domain Eukaryota; kingdom Viridiplantae; phylum Streptophyta; class Magnoliopsida; order Poales; family Poaceae; genus Elymus; species Elymus sibiricus. Next base: position 445,298,583 of record CM077671.1, read on the forward strand.
AGTAAGTGGACCATCATCATCGCTGCCAGCAGGCCTGTAGTAGACCATGATCGCGTCACGATCGTAGTCAAGGTAGAACGTGGCTCTCTCCCCAGCTTCCATCTGGTAAGCAGTTGCAAGAGCTGTCTAACCAGGGCAATCGAAATAGGTGCGGTCTGACTCATTGGTGACAAGGCAATTGAAGTGTTCGGTCGTCAGCATCTTCATTAGGGTGCATTGGAACGTGATGGTTGCATCAAGCGGAACTCGAAACTTCTCTAAGAAGTCACGCCTTGCCCCGCAAGGGATGACCTGAGCGAAATTTGAAGAAATAACTAGTTAGACAATTTCGGCCACAAACGTACCATATGAAACTCAAGAACATGTTAAACTAAATCATATATATATACCGTCTTAGCAATGAAGTCCTTCGGAAGATCGATGAAGAACTTCCTATCCTTCTGGCATCTCAAAGCACCACAAGTCTTACACGGGGCATCCATTTTTTGCTGTCAATATCGTTGATCAAAGTAAGCATAGATAATTAAACTAAATAACTAACACATCAAAATAGAACATATATGCACTAGTAATTAAGCATATATGAAATAGCTAATGCTACGTCCATCTCTAGCATAATTAAGCACGGTTCAAACATATAATAACATGCATAAAGTTAAACAATCATTCATATACGAAATAGCTAATGCTACGTCCATCTCTAGCAAGCTAACGGCCAGAGGGGCCGGCCTCGTGGTCGTCCCTGGTGGACCTAGGACGACGCAGTAGTGACTGAACCTCCTCCTCCTCCTCATGCTCCTCCTCCTCCTCGAGCTTATCCCAGTCTATGGGATCCTCCTCTGCTCTCTTCTTCGCTGCATACTGAAGGAGCATCATCTTGTTGGTCTCTAAGAGTTTGTCATCTCTCGCAAGCTCCGTCACTAATGGGTCGAACAATTGTTGCTCGGCCTGGATGTTCTCCTTCTCCTCAGCCCTAGTGCATATCCTTATGTTCTCCGGCGCGAGGAACTGTGCATACTCACGGCAATCAGGGAAGTTTAGAATCGCTTTTTTCCTTGTGATATTCAACCGCCTTTGCATCGTAGGCGCGCGTCGCTAACTTTGGGGTGTCCCAGCGGCCAAGCTGGTGGACGACATTGTCCTTCGTGATGGTTGCATAGTACTTAGTACCCTTCTGTCGCACACCACGAAACTTCGGAGCCATATGACAAAACATGCAACACCTATATATATACAATCTATAGACAATGTAATTAAACTACAAAACTAGACTAAAATCTGAAACTACAAAACTACACTAAGAATCTGAAATTACACAAACTACACTAAAAACCTGAAACTACACAAGTACACTAAAAATCTGAAACTACACAAACTACACTAAAAATCTGAAACTACACAAACTACACTAAAAATCTGAAACTACACAAACTACACTAAAAATCTGAAACTAAACAAGTACACTAAAAATCTGAAACTACACAAACTACACTAAAAATCTGAAACTACACATACTATACTAAAAATCTGAAACTACACAAACTACACTAAAAATCTGAAACTAAACAAGTACACTAAAAATCTGAAACTACACAAACTACACTAAAAACCTGAAACTATACAAGTACACTAAAAATCTGAAACTACAATTACTCACCCGCGATGGAGGCGATGGGACGGCGGTGGAGGCGCGGAGACGGCGGCGGCGGTGGTGGCGAGGAGACGGCGACGACGGAGGAGGCGCGGAGACGACGACGGCGCTGGAGGCGCGGAGACGGCGACGGCGGTGGAGGCGCGGAGACTGCGACGACGGTGGAGGCGCGGAGACGGCGACGGCGACGACGACGGCGGTGGTGGCGTGGAGACAAAGACAGTGGTGGTGGAGATGGAGAGGGAGACGGCGGCGATGTGGAGTAGGAGATGGCGACGACGGCCGGGGGGATTGGTCGTTGGCGGCGGCGGCGTCGGGTTGGGATTGATTTGGGGGAGTTTGTGTGGGGATTAGATCCGGGTGCGTATATACGAGTGGTTGGGTTTGACGGGCTGTGTGATGTGTTTGATAACGTTGGCCCACGTGTCCAACGCCATTTCAGTTCATTATTATTTTATTTTCATCTTTGGTGAATAGATATATATATACAGAATTAAAAATTAGTTCAAATTATAATTCACATAGATGAACAACATAGATTTCATTAATTAATCTGGCCTGCTTACATACATTACAGAAGGATAATAAAAAGTAACAATTATAGTTTACTACTACTAGATCTAGACTAAGAACATCATCAGTGTGATGACGACCACCAGAAGAAATGGTGTCATCGATCCAGCTGGGAGAAATAGGCCAAGCAGGCAACCGGCTAAAAGAGCATATCGAAGCATCTTGAATTTTTTTATTTGGCCTCGCATCACATCGTTCAATGGAGTAGTCGAGAACCTCGCTTACGTACTTCTGGACGAGATCAACCCATATCAATGTGAAGCAATATTTTCCCCCCGTTTTCTGTGGATCACAATATACACACACATGCATATTGATGTGAGCGACACTAGAAGAGTTGAATTGTGCAAATTAGCTGAAAGCCAATCAATATGTACATACGTACCTTTCCACGGTTGGCGCACATGTAGAACTCTCGCTCTGGATTCCATTCCGTGTGCGACATATGCTTATCAAGAGGGCGGCGGAGTCCCAAACTTTCGACACGCTCCGTCGACGTGGATCCATAACTAAGAGGAGATAACTAGTTATTAGGGACAAGAATTGGAAGTGAATGTATTTTGAGAAGCAAGGGGCTTCCAACACCAGGTTATATAGGCAAAACATAATGCTGGCGTTCACGAGCAGGGAACGCCAGAACTACATAATGTATCTATGGTGTGTCAGAACGATCTACGCCAGCAACGCAACCCGACTGTTCAGTGATACGTCTCCAACGTATCCACTTTTCCTCACTCTTTTGTCCTTGTTTTGGACTCTAATTTGCATGATTTGAATGGAACTAACCCGGACTGACGCTGTTTTCAGCAGAATTGCCATGGTGTTGTTTTTGTGCAGAAATAAAAGTTCTCGGAATGGAACGAAACTTTCTGGAGATTTATTTTGGAAAATATAAAAAATACTAGAGCCAGAAACACTGGAGAGGGGGCCCAGAGTGCGCAGCACCCACCAGGGCACGCCAGCCCCCTCCCGGCATGCCCTGGTAGGTGCTGGGCACCTCGGGGCCCCACTTGCCCTATCTCCGCCACTATAAATTCCTATTTTTCCAGAAAAAAGAGGAGAGAAAGAATTATCGCGTTTTGCGAGACGGAGCCGCCGCCACCTCCTGTTCTTCATCGGGAGGCCAGATCTGGAGCCTGTTTGGGGCTCCGGAGAGGGGAATCTTCGGTCTTCGTCATCATCAACCTTTCTCCATCACCAATTCCATGATGCTCCCCACCGGGAGTGAGTAATTCCTTCGTAGGCTTGCTGGTCGGTGTGGAGTTGGATGAGATTCATCATGTAATCGAGTTAGTTTTGTTAGGGCTTGATCCCTAGTATCCATTATGTTCTGAGATTGATGTTGCTATGACTTTGCTATGCCTAATGCTTGTCACTAGGGCCCGAGTACCATGATTTCAGATCTGAACCGTTTATGTTATCATCTCTAGATTCATGTTCTTGATCCGATCTTGCCTAGTCATATGCACCTATTACGTGTTATGATCCGTCAACCCCATAGTGACAATATTTGGGATACTTCGCGGTGATGACCGTAGTTTGAGGATTTCATGTATTCACCATGTGTTCATGCTTTTTTCCGGTTCTCTATTAAAAGGAGGCCTTAATATCCCTTAGTTTCCTTATGGACCCCGCTGCCACGGGAGGGTAGGACAAAAGATGTCATGCAAGTTCTTTTCCATAAGCACGTATGACTATTTACGGAATACATGCCTACATTACATTGATGAACTGGAGCTAGTTCTGTATCGCCCTAGGTTATGACTGTTATATGATGAATATCATCCAACGAGTTACCGATCCAGTGCCTACGACCTTTCTACTTATTTTCCTTGCTAAGTTACTACTGCTGTTGCTGCTGTTCCAACTACTACAGAACTATTGCTACTACTGTTACCGCTACCGTTGCTATTGCTACTGCTATCAAAACTATCATATTACTGTGCTACTGATCACTTTGCTGCAGATATTTAATCTCCAGGTGTGGTTGAATTGACAACTCAACTGCTAATACTCTCAAGTATTCTTTGGCTCCCCTTGTGTCGAATCTATAAATTTGGCTTGAATACTCTACCCTCGAAAACTGTTGCGATCCCCTATACTTGTGGGTTATCAAGACCTTTTTCTGGCGCCGTTGCCAGGGAGCATAGCAATATTTGTTGAGTCACTTGGGATTTATATCAATTTATCACTATGAAGAATCTAAAGGATCCAAGGACCAAGATTTTTCCCTCTACTACGAGGGGAGGTAAGGAACTGCCATCTAGCTGTGCACTTGATTCACCTTCTGTTATGAGTAAGCTTGCAACACCACCACATGCTAGTAATCCTGATATGTCGCAAGTTATTGATGCTGCTGCCTCTACTATGAATGATACTTGTGATGATGCTAGTACCATGCTTGATGATAATGTGCCGCTAGGAGAATTTCTTGATGAACAAATTGCTAGAGCTAAAGAAAATGAAATTGCTAAAACTGATGAAGCTTATGAAACTGATTATGATTATGAAATGCCTATTAGTCCTAGTTCTCCTAAGTTTGAAATGCCTAAGATACCTGAAGGTTATGTTATGGACGAGGAGATATCTAGAGAAATTCTTTCTTGCAAGGATAGAGACGATCTTAAGAAATTGCTATGCAAGTATAAGGAAAAAACTTTGAATGCTAGAATGAAATGTGATCCTAAGTTTGCTACTTCACCTTTTTGTGTTACCGATAAGGATTATGAGTTCTCTGTCGACCCAGAGTTAATTACTTTGGTTGAATCTGATCCTTTCCATGGCTATGAAACTGAAACTGTAGTGGCACACCTTACTAAGCTGAATGATATAGCCACCCTCTTTGCTCATGATGAGAAGATTCGCTACTATTACATCCTTAAGTTGTTTCTGTTCTCATTAAAGGGTGATGCTAAGACATGGTACAATACTGTTGCTCCTGGTTGTGTGCGTAGTCCCCAAGATATGATTGACTACTTCTCTGAAAAATATTTTCCTGCTCATAAGAAACAAGCTGCCTTACAGGTAATATTTAACTTTGTGCAAATTGAAGAAGAGAGTCTCCCACAAGCTTGGGGGAGGCTTCTCCAGTTGCTTAATGCTTTGCCTGATCATCCTCTCGAGAAAAATGAAATACTTGATATCTTTTATAATGGACTAACCGATGCTTCTAGGGACTTCCTAGATAGTTGTGCTGGTTGTGTTTTCAGGGAACGAACTATTGAACAAGCTGAAGAATTATTGAATAACGTATTGAAAATTTATGATGATTGGACTCTTCCTGAACCACCGCCTAAACCCACTCCGAAGAAGAGGGGTATCTTATTTCTCAGTCCTGAAGATATGCAAGAGGCAAAGAAATCTATGAAGGAAAAAGGTATTAAAGACGAGGATGTTAAGAATTTGCCACCTATTGAAGAAATACATGGCCTTGACACACCATCACCTCCAAAGGTGGTAGAGGTAAATTCTTTATTAAAGTTTAATGAAAGTGACATCCCTCACAATAAACCTCCTAGTAAATGCTTATATGAGTTTGATAACTATATTATGAAGCAAGATCATTTCAATGCTCATGTTTTGAAACAATTGAAATACAACTGTGATATGATTGCTCGCTTGAGTGACTTGCTATTTAGAATCAGTAATGATGTTAGAGGTGTAGGAAAGCATGCCTCTATGGTTCAAACCCAATTAGAACAAGTAGCTAAGTCTCAAAAAGAATTGCTTGATGAAATGAATAGTAATATGCATGATTTTGCTGCTAGAGTAGTAACTAGAGGAGGTAGAATGACCCAAGAACCACTCTATCCTGAGGGTCATCCTAAAAGAATTGAACAAGACTCTCAGAGAATTAATACTGATGCACCTAGTCCTTCTAAGAAGAAAAAGAAAAAGAAAAATGATAGGACTTTGCATACCTCTAGTGAACCTGAGACGCAAAAACCTCATGATAATAATGATGTCTCTATTTCTAATGCTGAAACTCAATCTGGTAGTGAACATCAACCTAGTGATAATGAAAATGATAATGATGATGTTCACGATGATGCTCAACCTAGTAATGATAGAGAACCAGATAATGATGTCGAAATAGAGCCTGCTCCTGATCTTGATAACCCACAACCTAAAAATAAACGTTATGATAAGAAAGACTTTGTGGCTAGGAAACATGGTAAAGAAAGAGAGCCATGGGTTTAGAAACCCATGCCATTTCCACCTAAGCCAACTAAGAAAAAGGATGATGAAGAATTTGAGCGCTTTGTTGAAATGATTAGGCCAGTCTTTTTGCGTACCCGTTTGACTGATATTTTGAAGATGGCCCCTTATGCAAAGTATATGAAAGACATCATCACAAATAAAAGAAAAAATACCTGAAGCTGAAATCTCCACCATGCTTGCTAATTATTCTTTTAAGGATGGAGTACCTAAAAAACATGGAGATCCTGGAATACCAACTATACCTTGCTCCATCAAAAGAAACTATGTGAAAACTGCTTTGTGTGATTTAGGAGCCGGTGTTAGTGTTATGCCTTTCTCCTTATATAAAAGACTTGATTTGAATAAACTCACACCCACTGAGATATCGTTGCAAATGGCTGACAAGTCAACAGCCATACCTATTGGTATTTGTGAGGATGTACCCGTTGTTGTTGCAAATGTTACTATCTTAACGGACTTTGTTATTCTTGAGATGCCCGAGGATGACAATATGTCGATTATCCTTGGTAGAACCTTTTTGAATACTGCAGGGGCTGTTATTGATTGCAATAAAAGCAAAGTCACTTTTCATATTAATGGTAATGAGCACACGGTGCACTTTCCGAAGAAACAATTTCAAGTGAATGGTATAAATGTTATTGAGGAATCTCCGACCAACACTATTGGAAGTTTTCAATTACCTCTACCTACTGCCAAAAAGAAATATGATATACTTATTGTAGGGGATATGCACATCCCCATTGAGGTAACTTAGTGTTTTTATGAAAGTTCTTTGGTTTCATGCTAATCGGAAGTGGTTGTTAATAAGACTTGATCAACCTTATTAATGAATCATTTTTGAGAGGTATGACGTCGATGAATCTAGTAAGCACAACTCTCTGCTCCCAATTTTTTTTTTCTGTTTTAGTTAGTCAAATAAAATAAATGCCATGTTTATCATGTTTTATGTTTTCTCCGTGAAATAAAAAAATGACCCAAAAATAAAAATTCTCAGAATGCCCTGAAAATTTAACATGAATTTTTTCCGAATATTTATGAATTTTTAGTGCAAATAACACCTGAGGGGAGTGCCCAAGGTGCGCAGCACCCACCAGGGCGCGCCAGCACCCCCAGGCGCGCCCTGGTGGGTGGTGGCCCCCACGTAGCCCCCCTCACTTACCTCTTTAGCCCACATTGTCACCTACCTCCAGCAAAAAATCACCACAACCACCATTTTCGTGTTCTTGCTCTCAAACCCGCGGATTTCGATCTCTTTGCTTGAAGCTCCGTTTCCGAAACTGTTTGGAGGGATTGCTACTTGGTATGCAACTCCTCCATTGCTCCAATTAGTTTTTGTTTTAGTGGGTTATTCTTAGAGTAATTAGCTACTCTTGGTGCTGCTGTAGATGAGCTTGCATGTTGAATTCTTCGAGTTCTAAGTAGTTTGGATGCTCAATATGGCCTCTATGCATGCTTGGGGGTAGTTGCTAACAATCTTACAAAGTTTTGTTGACAAATTTTTGTCGACTAAAGTTTTTCAGAATTTTTATAGGAATAAAATGAATATCTTTAGGAAGTTCTCCTCCAAGAAAAATGCCAAGGGAGTCATTGGGGAATCATCGGACAATGACCTTCACACTCCAAGAAAGGTGGAGGTGCGGCCATGCGAATGGCCGCATGATGCCTTCCTAGAGGAGGCCGGGATCCATCAAGAGTTCTCTCAGTTTGTTGCAAACACTGGGTTAACCGAGTTCCTCGCAGATAAGCACTAGTAGAAAAGGGCCCATTTGTCCCGGTTCCAGAGGCCCATTTGTCCCGGTTCTGGAACCGGGACTAAAGGGTCGGGACTAAAGCCCAAAACCTTTAGTCCCGGTTCTCTTACGAACCGGGACCAAAGGGGCTCCACGTGGCCGCTGTGGGAGCCCAGGCAGGAGGATCTTTAGTCTCGGTTGGTAACACCAACCGGGACCAAAAGGCGGCCACGCGTCAGCAGCTCGTAGGCGCTGGGGGTTTTGTTTTTTTTGGAAGGGGGGGGGGGGGTTGGGGTTTTGGAGGGTTAATTTAGGGGTTTCATATTGTGTTAGCGAGCTAATAGAGAGAAGTGACCTCTCTTTTTCCGTGCTTGGTCGACGCTAGCTACTACACATATAGAGAGAACTCAATGCTAGCTAGTAAGCAAATAAAGGAAACCATTAATTACACAAGATCGTCATGAACATATATAGAGAGAAGTAACATCTCTTTCTTCGTGCTTGGTCGAACAACAAGTTTTCGTATATCTATCCGACGCTGCTACATATGTACAATATATAACATCCCTTACAACCATTTCAATTTCACATGGTATTCTCCGTGTTCAGATATGACGTGGTCAAGAAAGAATCCCGCCAATTCGTCTTGAATTGCTCGTATGCGATCATGTGGTAGGAGTTCATCCCGCATCTGCCAGATCTAATTTAAAGAAGGGGGTCAATACATATATATGAATGAAACTCAACACAATTGATGGTAATATATAAAATAAAATTGTGAATATTGTTTACGTACTTCAAATTGTTTCTCAGAGGAGGCCCGTTCAGAGGTATAGTAGCGAATGAACTCGCATACGTAGTATCCACATAAATGAGTGTTGGGTGCCTGCAACAAGCACTTTACGAGAATAGAGTTCAATCAAACTGATAAGCAAGCATGATAATGGTATTGATGAAACTAGAATCAATGAGAGATGCGCGGAACTAGCTAGTACTACTTACTTTGGGGTGTGTAAATCGCAGCTCCTTCTTCAGACCCGGAACCATAGCGGTGAACGTTTTCCAAACCCTGGCAGGCAAAGAAAATGATTACTTGATATCAGGAAATGAACGAAAGTTGCCGATATGGTCCTGGTATTGATTGAACTTACTTCTGGAGCATTGCAGTCATGTCCGCATAATACTTGGGATCTTTACGGAGCGAGTCTAAGACAGTTACTAATGCCCCGTCAAGGTTAATGGATAGCGGAATATAGTGGAAGCTGCGCACGCATAACTCATCAATTACATTACTTAACCACGAGTAAGAGAAACCGAATATGCAGAAGACAGTAACACTCACTTGAAGTTGTAAGGAAAGAGTATTTCCCTTTTGTTTTGATGTCTAAGGAACATTTCTAGCAAGTTGTTCTCGGTATCTTCAGCCTCCTTTCGTACCGACCATTCATTTACGGTATTTGGGCTAATGAACCCAACGTCGAAGATTCCTGTTTTTTTGCATTCGACCATCTTCAATCTGCATAATATAGTGAGGATAATTATATATACATGCAATGAACGAGCTGAGCTAGAGACTTAATTATAGAAGTAATACTTACAGACAGTAGCAAGTCAGGAGTTGTTTGTCGAGGGCCTTTTGATTGTATAATTCAAATAACTCCACAAATTCAACAGGCAGCGGGTCGACTCCAGGGAAGTCATGCTCTTTTTTAATTCCGACAAACAAACTGTCTTTCCCAGACTTCCTGCAGGTTTCCATGTACCAGTCATGCAATTTTTGCATCATCGTTGTTAGATGAGGATGATCAGGTTTGACGAGAGGCTTCCCGTGCTCGTATCTAAAGACGTCTACTACCTCAGCCGTTTCAAACTATACATCATCAGGCAGGTAATCATCAAGAGTGGTACCGGGCAGTAGCACCGGATGATTAGCGATATCGCTAGACACCTTGAGCGGGGGGCACGATTGCTTCTCCTGTTCGCCGAGCTGGGGAATTGTTTTCCCACTTCTTCGTTTTTTTGCTCTTGCAGCACTGGAAGTACTTCCCGACTGCTGCGCTTCAGCATGTGTCTTAGTAATTATGCGGTCATAGTTGGAATCCGGCGGAGGCGGTGGTGGTCGCTTCAGGGCATTGATAGTGCGCTTCACTTTCACCGGATCTACCTTCTCCTTCGGAGGTGATGTTTTCTTTGCAAAATGGTCCCTTAGTTGGGCACGACATATGTCCTCGTTTTCCTGCTCGGTCCTCTCATATGGTAACTTTTCCAGAGGCTTGAGAGATGGACCGTATCTAAATTGGCTCCCGCCTATGCTTGTACTGCTAGCCGCCGGAGCGGCGGCGTCTCTCTTCCGTCGTTGCTGACGAGGTGGAGAAATCCGACGCGCCGGAGGAGCCGGAGCGGCGGCGTCTGTCTTCCGTCGTTGCCGACGAGGCTGAGGAGGAGGCGGACTGCTCCGACGCGCCGGAGTAGGCGAAGGAGGAGGCGGAGTGCCCTCACGCGTTGGAGGAGCCGGAGAAGGAGGCGGAGTGCCCTGATCACTCGCCGGAGGAGGAGGAGGAGGAGGAGGCGGAGTGCCCTGACTCGCCAGAGGAGGAGGCGGAGGCGTCCAGTTTGGAAGCTTTATGTACTCCTTCTGCCATAGACATGTACTCCTTAGAGCACGAACCAGCCGATTCTCCCCTTCACCTGTAGAGTGGTCAAGCTCGAGCTCCTCAAATCCCTCCATTACTTCATCCACCATCACAACAGCATAGCCATGTGGAATCGGACGGCAGTGAAAAGTTCCGTTGGGTTGAGGAGGTGCAACAGAGCCGACAGCCGCCTTGAAAGTGAGGTTCCGGCATTTCGTCATAAGCTCGCAATGTTGAGCCTCCGTGATAGTATCCACGGGGTAGCTAGGAGACGTGAAGTCAGGCTGAACGGGCTCCGTGGAAGCGACGCTGCTTCTCCGCTGAGATGGCGGGGTAGCTTCTGGGGTAGCTTCATGCCGCTGAGATGGTTGGCCGGCAGCTCGCTGGCTCTCAGCTTCCTCTAGATTTTGTAGTCTTGCATTGAGCTTCTGCATGTCGCTCAGCTCCGCTTTCCTCTTTCTCTCCCGGCTTCTGTAACCGCCTGCGTCGGGAAACCCAACCTTCCACGGAACGGAGCCTGGTGTGCCTCGTGTTCGTCCAGGGTGCTCAGCATTCCCTAGGGCCTTAGTCAGCTCGTCCTTCTCTCTGTCGGGAATGAACGTCCCTTCCTGCACTGCGGTGATATACTTCTGAATCTTCGTGACGGGTATTGCAAGTTGCTCGTCCGTCCAACGGCACTTCCCTGTTTCAGGGTCCAAAGTTCCCCCAACCCCGAAGAACCAAGTCCTTGAACGGTCTGGCCAGTTCAATGTCTGTGGTACGACCCCTTTAGCAATCAGGTCATTCTCAGCTTTGTCCCACAACGGCCGGGCTTTGAGGTAGCCACCTGACCCCGTGTGATGGTGATACTGCTTCTTTGCAGCGTTGTTCTTGTTTGTCTCTGACATTTTCTTACTCTTGTCCGATGTCTTGTAGGCCACAAATGCGGGCCAGTGATCTCTTATCTTCTCAAATCGGCTGGTGAATTCTGGAGTCTTCCCTTTGTCGACAAACTTTGATTTCAACTCATTCTTCCACCTCCTGAATAGATCTGCCATCTTCTTAAGAGCACACGCCTTGACCAGTGGCTCTATAACTGGCTTATTCGGATCCTCCTTTGGCGGTAGGGTGAAATTTGCCTTCAGCGTGGTCCAAAGATCATCTTTCTGTCTATCGGTGACATAATCACCTTCAGGGGCGTCGTCCTTAGGCTTATTCCATTGCTTGATGCTGATCGGGATGTTGTCCCTAACAATAACTCCGCACTGAGCAGAAAATGCGTCCTTGGTCCGCTTGGGTTCAATCGGATGGCCATCGTCCGCGAGTGCTGTGATCGTGAACCTTTCATCCTTGCGCAACCTCTTCTTCGGGCCTCGTCTCGTTACAGAAGTTTGGCTCGATCCGGAGGGCTATAAAAGAAGAAAGAAGAGTTAATATATGTACATACCAAAACAATTAATGCATCAATTAGCTAGTTAGCACAGGCTTAATTAATATATATACCTCGTCGGACTTTGCAACAGCTCCCTCCTCCGTTCGGTCACCGGAGCCGTCATCATGGTCTCCTTCTTCCTCCGGATTCGGTCACCGGAGCCATCATGATCATGTCCTTCCTCCTCCATTGTTCGATCACCGGAGCCGTCATCCTCTCCTTCCAGACCATCGGTGTCGTTGAGAAACGACAGGACATCACGTCCGCTGAGGATTATGTCCCCCAACAACTGTTCTTGTTCCAAGTCTCTTTGAGCCATAGTTTCTGCAAATATTACAACATGGCAATTAATATACAAACATGAATGTCCGACGTCTGGACCGCCTCTCTCATGAATGTCAAACAAGGGATTCTCTTAACCTTTAAGGGATTTAATTAACAAAATGGCGCCATTCTGGATGTGCAGAAAATGGTCCATATTTTTCCTGATCTCATCTACCCTTCTATATGTCACGTTGTCTAGTGTCAAAGGATTCAAGAAAACCATGGCTTCATCATTAGCCGGAAGTAACAGGCGCATAATGGTACGAAGCTCTCCAAAATTGTTTTGGAACGGAGTCCCGGATAGGATAATTAATTAGCTTTTTGGTACGAAGTTCAGCAAGAGCCTTCCGAATATCGCTATTTGGAAGGCCTTTGCTGAAATTCGTACCAAAAAGCGAATTATTCTATCCGGAACTCCGTTCCAAAACAACTTTGAAGAGCTTCGTAGCATCATATGCCTGTTACTTCCGGCTAATGATGAAGCCATGGATTTCTTGAATACTTTGACAGACAACGTGACATATAGAAGAATATATATAGATGAGATCAGAAAAAAATTGGATCAACTTGTGCAAATCCATAATGGGGGCATTCTTGATAAATCTATGTTACCGGAGTTTTCTATATGAACAAAAAAAATCCACATGACATGTCCGACGTCCCCCCTCATGTCGAAGTTATCGGGGAGGGGGTAGACGACAACGACGCTCACCCCTCATGTCATGTCCGATGTCCCCCCTCATGTCGAAGTTATCGGGGAGGGGGTAGACGACAACGATGCTCACCCCTCATGTCATGTCCGACGTCCCCCCTCATGTTGAAGTTATCGGGGAGGGGGTAGACGACAACGACGCTCACCCCTCATGTCATGTCCGACGTCCCCCCTCATGTCGAAGTTATCGGAGAGGGGGTAGACGACAACGACGCTCACCCCTCATGTCATGTCCGACGTCCCCCCTCATGTCGAAGTTATCGTGGAGGGGTTAGACGACAACGATGCTCACCCCTCATGTCATGTCCGACGTCCCCCCTCATGTCGAAGTTATTGGGGAGGGGGTAGACGACAACGACGCTCACCCCTCATGTCATGTCCGACGTCCCCCCTCATGTCGAAGTTATCGGGGAGGGGGTAGACGACAACGACGCTCACCCCTCATGTCATGTCCGACGTCCCCCCTCATGTCAAAGTTATCGGGGAGGGGGTAGACGACAACGACGCTCACCCCTCATATCATGTCCGACGTCCCCCCTCAAGTCGAAGTTATCGGGGAGGGGGTAGACGACAACGACGCTCACCCCTCATGTCATGTCCGACGTCCCCCCTCATGTCGAAGTTATCGGGGAGGGGGTAGACGACAACGACGCTCACCCCTCATGTCATGTCCGACGTCCCCCCTCATGTCGAAGTTATCGGGGAGGGGGTAGATCGACAACGACGTCGCTTGGTAAATTTTAACTAATTTCTAAGAACAAAAAAATATTCTATGAATAAAAAAAACATCATATGATCATTTTCTATATATATACATCCATCCACATCCATGCATACATATGAACAAAAAAACATCATATGATCATCTATGAACAAAAAGAACATCATATGATCATCTATGAACAAAAAAAATCATCATATATATGAACAAAAAAAAATACATCAATGGACAAAAAAAGCATACATCAGTGGATCATCCATACATCAACATACATTCATATATTTAGAAAAACAATATGCATACATATCCATTTACTAAAAATTTATATGAACAAAAAAAATGTATGAAAAAAATGCAGAGGGCGTCGGCGACGGCGGCGGCGGCGGCGGCGGGGAAGGGCAGGGGCGCGGGGGAAGGCGGGGTGCTCACTGGGGGCGGCGATGGGAGAGGGCGACGGCGACGAGGAGGCGCGACGATGGGAGAGGGCGACAGTGACGAGGAGGCGCGGCGACGAGGAGCGGGCGGCGACGGGGCTGGGGAGGCAGGGGGCACGACGACGGCGACGAGGAGGCGCGGCGATGGGAGAGGGGGACGGCGACGAGGAGGCGCGACGATGGGAGAGGGCGACGGCGACGACGAGGCGCGGCGACGAGGAGCGGGCGGCGACGGGGCTGGGAAGGCAGGGGGCACGGCGACGGCGACGAGGAGGCGCGGCGATGGGAGAGGGGGACGGCGACGAGGAGGCGCGACGATGGGAGAGGGCAACGGCGACGACGAGGCGCGGCGACGAGGAGCGGGCGGCGACGGCGACAGCGACGAGGAGCAGCCGGGCGGCGTCGGGGGAGATGTGAGAATTTGGGGAAAAATTCCTAAGTGTTGGCTTATATAGCGAGCCTTTAGTCCCGGTTGGTGGCACCAACCGGGACCAATGCCCCCCTTTGGTCGCGGTTCGTGCCACCAACCGGGACCAAAGGTCTCTTTTCAGCAGCCCAAAGGGCGGGAAGCTGAGGCTTTTGGTCCCGGTTGGTGGCACCAACCGGGACTAAAGGGCGGCATTGGTCCCGGTTGGTGGCACCAACCGGAACCAATAGCCTGGCACAGCGGTGTGGTGGAAGTTTAGTTCCACCTCGCTAGCTGAGAGGCGCCGAGAGTGGTTTATAAGCGCTGCTGCACCAACCCTCTCGAGCTCCTCTCTTTAGCAGGCCTACGGGCCTAAACGCACTCTCTGCCTGTGGGCCTACTGAGGCCGTGTTGGCCCAGTAGGCGGCATTTTTAAAAAAAAATCCAGTATTTTTGTTTTGTTTTTTTGCTTTATTTATTTTCTTTTTAGTTCATTCTTTTTACTATTAAAGTTTTTAACAAATAAATACTTTGATAATTTTAGTTAATATTATTTTGATTCTTTTTAGTTGATTCTTTTTGCTATTGAAAAATATTATATTTAATTGATTCTTTTTACTATTAAAGTCTTTAACAAATAAATACTTTGATAATTTTAGTTAATATTATTTTGATTCTTTTTAGTTGATTCTTTTTGCTATTGAAAAATATTATATTTAATTGATTCTTTTTAGTTCATTCTTTTTACTATTAAAGTTTTTAACAAATAAATACTTTGATAATTTTAGTTAATATTATTTTGATTCTTTTTAGTTGATTCTTTTTGCTATTGAAAAATATTATATTTAATTGATTCTTGTTAGTTCATTCTTTTTGATATTAGAGTTTTATGAAAGCTTTTTAGTTGATTCCTTTTGCTATTAGAGTTTTATAAAAGCTTTTTAGTTGATTCTTTTTGCTATTGAAGAATATTATAGTTTTGTTTTAGTTGATCATAACAGAATATTTGAATTGATTATTTTTAGTTCATTATTTTTGATATTAGTGTTTCATAAAAGTTTTCTAGTTCATTCTTTTTGCTATTAGTTCATTCTTTGAGCTAAATGACCCTGAAATTGAAAAGCATTACAAATGAACTCTGAAAAGGTTGAAAGTTGGCATGGTATCATCATTTCACCCACATAGCATGTGCTAAAAATTTGAGACGGTTACGGCGAAAACTGGATGCACTTCGTGTACAAAACGGACAATCTCTTCCGAAGTATCAGGGTTTCGGACGAAAACTCATCTGTTACAAAGGGATTTCATTTTTTTGAACTTATTTGAACTCCAGACTTTTTGTGTGTTCAAAATGAACCATTCAAAGCCACATCATCAATTTTCAACCCTTTGTGACTTCATCTGGTATTTTTCATGCATTTACTGATTTTTTTAAGCTAAATGACCCTGAAATTGAAAAGCACTACAAATGAACTCTGAAAAGGTTGAAAGTTGGCATGGTATCATCATTTCACCCACATAGCATGTTATAAAAAGTTGAGAGGGTTACGGCAAAAACTCGATGCACTTCGTGTACAAAACGGACAATCTCTTTCGAAGTATTAGGGTTTCATACGAAAATTCATCTGTTGCAAAAGGCATTTCATTTCTTCACATGTAACTGCAATGATATAGTTGTGGAGAGAAAGTCTTCACTTTTTCTTCGCTTGTGTCCTTTGCTTATTGTGCCGTAACCATGGATAATCTTCATCGTTTAACAGGGTGCTTGGGTCAGCCTTGACTTTGAAGAGAGGAATTTCATGAAACTTTTCATAATCTTCAGACATGTCTGTCTTGCCCTCCAATCCCACGATGTCTCTTTTTCCTGAAAGAACTATGTGGCGTTTTGGCTCATCGTATGATGTATTCGCTTCCTTATCTTTTCTTTTTCTCGGTTTGGTAGACATGTCCTTCACATAGAAAACCTGCGCCACATCATTGGCTGGGACGAATGGTTCGTCTGTGTACCCAAGATTGTTCAGATCCACTGTTGTCATTCCGTACTGTGGGTCTTCCTGTACCCCGCCTCCTGACAGATTGACCCATTTGCACTGAAACATAGGGACCTTGAAATCATGTCCATAGTCAAGTTCCCATATGTCCACTATGTAACCATAATATGTGTCCTTTCCCCTATTGGTTGCTGCATCAAAGCGGACACCGCTGTTTTGGTTGGTGCTCTTTTGATCTTGGGCGATCGTGTAAAATGTATTCCCATTTATCTCGTACCCTTTGTAAGTCAATACAGTCGAAGATGGTCCCCTGGCCAACGAGTACAACTCATCAGAAACAGCGTTGTCACCCATGAGACGTGTTTGCAACCAACTGCCGAAAGTCCTGATGTGTTCATATGTAATCCAGTCGTCACACTGCTCCGGGTGTTTGGAGCGCAGAATATTCTTGTGTTCATCGACATACGGGGTCACCAAGGTGGAATTCTGTAGAACTGTGTAGTGTGATTGAGACCAAGAATGCCCGTCCCTACATATTATTGAGTCCGCTCCTAGCGTGCCTTTTCCAGTCAGTCTCCCCTCATACCGCGATTGAGGGAGACCAATCGTCTTAAGGTCAGGAATGAAGTCAACACAAAACCCAATAACATCCTCTGTTTGATGGACCATGGAGATGCTTGCTTCTGGCCTAGCGCGGTTACGAACATATTTCTTTAAGACTCCCATGAACCTCTCAAAGGGGAACATATTGTGTAGAAATACAGGGCCCAGAACGACAATCTCGTCGACTAGATGAACTAGGACGTGCGTCATGATATTGAAGAAGGATGGTGGGAACACCAGCTCGAAACTAACAAGACATTGCACCAAATCACTCCTTAACCTTGGCAGGATTTCTGGATCGATCACCTTCTGAGAGATTGCATTGAGGAATGCACATAGCTTCACAATGGCTAATCGAACGTTTTCCGGTAGAAGCCCCCTCAATGCAACCGGAAGCAGTTGCATCATAATCACGTGGTAGTCATGAGACTTTAGGTTCTGGAACTTTTTCTCTGCCATATTTATTATTCCCTTTATATTCGACGAGAAGCCAGATGGGACCTTCATACTGAGCAGGCATTCAAAGAAGATTTCCTTCTCTTCTTTGGTAAGAGCGTAGCTGGCAGGACCTTCATACTGCTTTGGATGCATACCGTCTTTTTCATGCACACGTTGCTGTTCCTCCCGTGCCTCCGGTGTATCTTTTGTCTTCCCATACACTCCCAAGAAGCCTAGCAGGTTCACGCAAAGATTCTTCGTCACGTGCATCACGTCGATTGCAGAGCGGACCTCTAGGTCTTTCCAATAGGGTAGGTCCCAAAATATAGATTTCTTCTTCCACATGGGTGCGCGTCCCGCATCGTCAGTCGGAACAGATAGTCCGCCAAGACCCTTTCCAAATATTACTTGTAAATCATTGACCATATCAAGTATGTGATCACCAGTACGGAGGGCGGGCTTCTTCCGGTGATCTGCCTCACCTTTGAAATGCTTTCCTTTCTTTCGACATTGATGGTTGGTCGGAAGAAATCGACGATGCCCCAGGTACACATTCTTCCTGCATTTTTCCAAATATATACTGTCGGTGTCATCTAAACAGTGTGTGCATGCGTGGTATCCCTTGTTTGTCTATACTGAAAGGTTACTGAGAGCACGCCAATCGTGATGGTTACAAATAGTAACGCATGTAGGTCAAATTCCTCCTGTTCGTTCTCATCCCACACATGTACACCTCTTCCATTCCATAGCTGTAAAAGTTCATCAACTAATGGCCTTAGGTACACATCAATATCATTGCCGGGTTGCTTAGGGCCTTGGATGAGCACTGGCATCATAATGAACTTCCGCTTCATGCACAACCAAGGAGGAAGGTTATACATACATAGAGTCACAGGCCATGTGCTATGCTTGCTGCTCTGCTCCCCAAAAGGATTAACGCCATCTGCATTTAAACCAAACCATACGTTCCTCGGGTCACCTGTAAAGTTGCTCCACTTTCTCTCGATCTTTCTCCACCGCGACTCATCAGCTGGTGCTCTCAACTTCCCGTCTTTCTTACGGTCTTTTATGTGCCATTGCATCAACTCGGCATGCTTTTTGTTTCTGAACAGACGTTTCAACCGTGGTATTATAGGAGCATACCACATCACCTTTGCAGGAACCCTCTTCCTGGCGCGCTGGCCCTCAACATCACCAGGGTCATCTCTTCTGATCTTATACCGCAATGCACCGCATACCGGGCATGCGTTCAAATCCTCGTACGCACCGCGGTAGAGGATGCAGTCATTAGGGCATGCATGTATCTTCTGCACCTCCAATCCTAGAGGGCATAGAACCTTCTTTGCTTCGTACATACTGTCGGGCAATTCGTTATCCTTTGGAAGCTTCTTCTTCATTATTTTCAGTAGCGAACTAAATCCCTTGTCAGATACACCATTGTCTGCCTTCCATTGTAGCAATTCCAGTGTGGTACCGAGCTTTCTGTTGTCATCTTCGCAATTTGGGTACAACCCTTTTTTGTGATCCTCTAACATGCGATCAAACTTCAACTTCTCCCTTTCACTTTCGCATTCTCTCTGTGCATCAACAATGACCTGGCGAAGATCATCATCGGGCACATCGTCTGGTTCCTCTTGATCTTCAGCTTCCCCCATTGCAGCATCACCGTATTCAGGGGGCGGGTAGTTGTCATCATCCTCTTCTTCTTCGTTGTCTTCCATCATAACCCCTCTTTCTCCGTGCTTGGTCTAAACATTATAGTGTGGCATAAAACCCTTCTCAAGCAGGTGGAAGTGAAGGGTTTTAGAGTTGGAGAAAGCCTTCGTATTCTCACAGACAGTACATGGACAATGCATAAAACCATTCTGCTTGTTTGCCTCAGCCACTTCGAGAAAATTATGCAGGCCCTTAATATACTCGGAGGTGCGTCGGTCACCGTACATCCATTGCCGGTTCATCTGCGTGCGTTATATAGTTCTCATTATTGAACAACATATAACTCTCTAGAGCATCTAATTAAAACATACATTGAAACTATGTAAAAAAATTATATGCAACAACAAATGCGATCATAACCGCAACTAAGGTACCAATTGATCCAACGGCATAATGATACCAAGCCTCAGTATGAATGGCATATTTTCTAATCTTTCTAATCTTCAAGCGCATTGCATCCATCTTGATCTTGTGATCGTCGACGACATCGGCAACATGCAACTCCAACTTCATCTTCTCCTCTTCAACTCTTTGTAATTTTTCTTTCAAGTAATTGTTTTCTTTTTCAACCAAATTTAACTTCTCGACAAGAATTTCTATGTCGGTTGGAATTTCCGGTTCACATACCTCCTAGATTAAAAAATCTATGTCACGTTGGTCGGCATAATTGTCGTAAACACTAAATAAAACAAATAGTTATCAAAGATAATATATACCACATCCGAATCATAGACAGGACGAGGGCCGACGGAGGCGGATACCAAAACCATCGCACTATATAATAACAAACAATAATAAAAGTAAGAAAGTTACACAAGTATGTATCTAAATCATACAAGTAAGAACTTTTTTCTTTTTGAAAGAAGATAAGAAGAAGAGGCTAACCACGGTGGTGCCGGTGCCGAGATGGGCGCGGGCGATCGACGGCGGTGAGGACGGGGACGGGACAGGACGGACCGCCAAACCTAGAAAAACTTGAGGAAAATGGAGCTTGGACAAGGAGCTTCCAGAGGAGAAAGCTTAAGTGTGGCTCGGGCATTTCATCGAACACCTCATGTGCATAGGAGGTGAGCTAGAGCACCACAAAGCTCTCCCACGGCCGGCCAAAAAAACAGAGCAGTGCACTGCTCTCCTCGCGGGCAGGGGGGTATATATAGGCCAACCATTGGTCCCGGTTTGTGGCTGGAACCAGGACTAAAGGACAACATTCGGTCCCGGTTCCAGCCACAAACCGGGACCAATGGTTGTGGGCCAGGAGCGAGGCCCATTGGTCCCGGTTCGTGTCTGGAACCGGGACCAAAGGGGTCAGACGAACCGGGACCAATGGCCCACGAGGCCCGGCCGGCGCCCTGGCATCACGAACCGGGACCAATGCCCCCATGGGTCCTGGTTCGTGAGTGAACCGGGATTAATGGGCTTTTCAGGGCTGGACCAAAGCCCTGTTTTCTACTAGTGAAGTGTGACCAATATCACATCCTTACAAATTCCTTTGCGCAAAGTTTTACTTATCTAGGGAGGAACAACCCTCCTGAAGTGCAGTTTAATCTTTATGCTGAACCTTACAAATTATCGCTAGTTGATTTCTGTAACATATGCTTGATCACTTCTGATGGGGACTTGAGAGAACCTAGTGTCGGTGTCAAAACCGGCGAATCTCGGGTAGGGGGTCCCGAGCTGTGAGACTTGGATCGATGGTAACAAAGGGACGAGGGAGACAATGTTTACCCAGGTTCGGGCCCTCCTATGGAGGTAAAACCCTACGTCCTGCTTGATTATATTGATGATATGAAGGTTACAGAGTTGATCTACCTCGAGATCGACTAGCTAAAACCCTAGATGAGTTTCCGTGTCCTATGATATAAAACCCTCCCGGTTTATATAGACACCGGGGGGTACTAGGGTTTACACATTGTGGGCCTCCTGCCGAGGATGGAGATGTCGACATTCTCATCTTGACTTGGAGTGCACGACGCGCCTTCGGGGCTTCCTTCTAGAACGTGGAGTCTTGATATGTCCGGCCCTTCTTCAGAGAATGGCCCATCGAGCCGGCCTATCGAGAGATGAACCGGCAGCCCGAGGACCCCTTAGTCCGGGACTCCCTCAGTAGCCCCCGAACTAGCCCCCAACGCCAAGGGTCTCAGCTCCAGCTGCTTCGTATGATCAGAGTCTTCGGCTTGTGGGGTGAGTTCTTCTTCCCTTTCCATGATCGGCTGAGACTAGTTCGGTTTCCGATGACACGTATTTCTTCCGATCATATGTTTGACCGAACACCATGAATTGCTTAGCCACGAATGCCAATCGCTAAAGGATAAACAGTGTTTTCTGACACTTCCTTCTGATGAAGGGACGCGGCCTACCACGACCACTAAACCAGTTACGAAAACTCGATTCGCGGTTCGGGGCCGTTTTTTCAGCGACACGACTTATCAATGCGCGTATCGTGCTCCGTTTCACACGGGATATGATTAATCTCCACACGCGCATAACGGCACGCATGTCTTGGGAAGCGGAGGGATTTGCGGCGCGGTAAGCGAGGCTAATTGGTGACATGTCCCATAAAAAGGGAAAAACGCTAAGGCCTATTCACGCTTCCCATTCGCATCCCTCGCCTCTTCAATCTCTCCGAGCCGCAAGAGCCCAGATCCAGTTCTACCTCACCCTTTCCTCCGAGCTTAGCCATGGCGGGTTCTGGTTCCAACGGCAAGTGGGAGGCCTCCACGGTCACTGACTAGGATATTCGGGACCTGAAGCAGGCCGGCTACCTCCCCGCCAACGTCTTCCACCGCGCCCCGGAGAAGAACCAGGTGATTCCCACCCCCAAAGCAGGCGAGAGGGTGGTGTTCGTCCCCCACTTTATCCGGGGACTGAGCTTTCCGCTCCACTCCTTCGTCAGGGGTCTCATGTTTTTCTACGGTTTGGACTTCCACGACCTTCCGCCGAACTCCTTCATGCACATATCGGCATTCATCATTGTCTGCGAAGCCTTTCTGCGGGTCGAACAACACTTCGGCCTGTGGCTCAAGGTCTTCAACGTCAAGCCGAAGACCGTGTCAACCGAGCACGCGGACTGCGGAGGGGCGGTCATTAGCAAACTCCCCCGTGTCGAGTGGCCATCTGGCACCTTCATCGACACGATCAAAACTTGGCAGAAGGAGTGGTTCTACATCACCGAGCCAAGGGACGAGAGCTGGGCGGCTCCCGCCGAATTCAGATCTGGACCCCCCATGAGATTGACCTCGTGGCTCAGGAAGGGCCTTGACTGGGGGTCGGACGCTGAAGTTAAGCTGCAGCAGAAGCGCATCACCTTGGTGATCGAGGTGAAGGTGGAGCTGGTAAACGTGGTCCAGGTCATGCTCCACCGCCGTATTCTCCCCTGCCAGCGCCGGGCTTCCCCCATGTGGGCTTATCGTCCTGACGACGAACCCACTGTGCTTCAATTCTTCCGCACCACCCCGGAGAAGCTGTGGAAGGCCTTGTTCAAGCCTCAGAAGAGCTGGCCGGCCAAGGAGGAGGATACAGGCCTAAGCACCGTCAACCCACCGACCAAGGTACGGTTTAATTTCAATTCATTGACTTTGTTTCTTCGGCAAAAACCTGAACGCCTTCTCCCTTACTTTCGCAGAAGTGGCTGAGCAAAGCCGCAAAGGTTAACTGCCCGGCTCCACAACCCGAAGACCCCAGGTCGGAGCTGTTGGCGGCGATGCTTGTCGTGGCGCCGTATTCGGCGCTCGAAAAAAAGAAGAAGAAGGCCAGAGAGGGCCTGCGCATCAAGAACCAGCGAGACGCTGCGTCCGAGGAAACTCATGCCTCCTCTAGTCATGAGGTGGAGCACGAAGACGGGGGGAGGTGTCCCCCCCCCCCCGCAAGAAAGAGGGCGGCGTCATCGGACGCCGCGGGGGAGGCAGCTCCTCCCGCCCTGAAGAGGGCGCGCCAGGCGAGGCTGATTCTGCCCGACGACAGCTCGGACTCCGGCGCAGAGTCCGAGGATTTCAAGAGGGTTCCCCGAAGGACCCTAAGGGTTAAGCCCCCAGCTCAAAGGTATGAATCCGAAGACTCCCTGGGTTATTTACGCAAAGTTTTCAATGTTTTAAGTACAAGAATGTTTTTGCAGCCCCCCGCGCGTCCTCCCTACCGACCAGATATCGGACGGGGAGTCTCCACCTGCCGAGCTGGCGGAGAGCGGGACCGCGTCGCACCCTACACCTCCAGGGGTTGCGAGGGATACTGCGGAGGTGTCATCCAGCCAGGCTCCGTTGGAGCCGAACACAGGCGGAGGGGGCGACCATGCCATGGCCGAGGCAGATGCCGCGGCCGACGAAGGCCAGGGAGAAAAAACTTCCCAGGCTGCTGAGGACCAGGGGGAGAACGCTCCCCTGATCGCTGAAGAAGAGGGGCAAAGAAATGCCCAGTCCCCTCCGAGGACGTCTCCGGAGCACTCCATGCATCCGGAGTTACCGGCTCAGTCCCCGATCATAGATCGGACTGTCCGGTCATCACCGTTGCCACCCACGGCCGGGTGGTCGGTTATGGAGGAGGCGCTAGCAAGCGACCCCATCTCCGAGGATCACCGCACTCTCATGGGTGCGGTTTTGCTAGGAATTCAGTCCGTTGACAATGGACTGAAGGAGGCCTTCAATGGTCTCCTGGCGGGCTTCAAGGTGAGTCAAGTAATATCCTTTTCCCGAACAATGCTAATTTTAAGTTTTGTGCTATCTCTGTATATATTTACTAGCCCCCGAGCCCTAGATGGGTATGCAAAAACGCATCCGGGGGTCAAATAGTGAGGAATGAATCAATGATGCACAAGGCACCATCTAGTCCTGCAATGTTCGGAAAAGTCCCTGAAAGGACCGAACAGGGAGTCATATCCTCCATAATTCGGGGGTTTGAATCGTACATAACTGGATGCATATTTTTTGATTTTTGCAGGCCTCGTCATCGGCGGCGGCCGAAAATGCCGCTGAGCTGACCGAGCTGAATCGGAAGCTCAAAATTTCCGACGAGGAGCTGGATAGCCTCCACAAGCGGTTCGATGAGGCGCAAGGTAAGCCGGTTTGTAATTTCCGAGCTATTTATCGGTAATGATCCGCACTGGTAAACCAACGTAGTTAGTTAGCTATTGCTTATACAGCTTCAGCTGCGGAGGTTGAAAAACTCAAGGCCGAGCTCCAGGACATGAAGCGGAAGGCCGAGGAGGAGAAGACGGCCGACGAACAAGCGGCAGCCGCCCTATCCACCCTGAAGGCTGCAAGCGCCAAGCACGAGGCTCAGGTGGAGGAGGTGCAGTAGGAGCTCAAGGATGCCGGCACAAAGTGTGAGGCCCTTGAGCAGAAAAGCAAAGAACAAGCCGCCGAGCTAGCCGTGCTTAAATCCGAGCTCCAAAAGGAGCGGGTGGAGCGGCGGTCTGCACAAGAGGAGATTCGCCAAGTCAAGGCTGTCATCGATGGTAAGCCGTATTCACTGCAATGCACCTTTGGTGGTAGCAAGTTTACTTTGCTCACCCAGGTGTGGCGTTCCTTAGGCGTCAGTGTGGACCTCCAGAAGAGCGCAGCGGACACGAACAAGTTTTATGCTTTGCGGGCAGAGGAGGATGAGGGCCGGCTATTCTGGGCGCAGTTTGAGTCCCCCGAGCATTCCCCTCTCCTCGTCGAGCAAATGAAGCAACTGATGGAGATGCGCAGAGTGGCGGAGCCGGCCATGAAGGACCTCTGCATACACATGTGGCCCGATGAGCCATTGCCGAGCAGCTATTTCGGCTTAGTGCAGAAACTATGTGAAGCTGCGCCTCGGGTTGATCTGCTGAAGCGTTCTACGTGCATTGAGGGCGCGCGGATGGCCTTTGCGAAGACCATGGTGCATTGGCCGAGGCTCAAGCCGACCGAGATGGATACCGCACCTCCGCCTCCTGGAAAGGAGTATAGGCGCCCCGAGCGGTACTTCCCAGAAGTGATGGAAGGTGCTCGGGCAATAGAGGCTCAATGCTCCAAGAACGTTTTGTATGAATGAACGCGTTGTAATATGTCCGAAGACTTTAACGCTTTATAATTAATGTTGCATGGTTTATCATGTCTTATAGGTAGTTTATGTTTGTTTATACTCATATGTGGCCGATTTATCTGAAAGCAGCGAGTCGTCGACTTCAGCCCCCACGTAGATACTACGCGGGGTGTCCCTGTAACCGCACTTCTACCCTTAGCCGAAGTATCGGCGCCAGAAGGCGGTAGTGCGAGCGGGACAAGGCAATCGGACTATAGTGCTCTATCGCTTTCACTTAGCCGTGGGAGTGTAGAAAAATGCGGGGGCTGATAACTAGCCCCCTGTGTGATGTTCGGAGCCGAAGCCAGCATCACATGGTTTGTACAAGAACAAAACCCATCATATAACACAGAAGAACCTCTATCGATCTTTTAGTATGACACTTATGCTCGGATTCGCAGACCGGTTCTCGCTTACTATGATGGTCAGTTTTTGGCTTTCTCCGCTGAGGTGCTTGACCAGATGAGCTGGAAGCACAATCGCAGTGGTTCTCCCTTTGCCCTTTTAGCTGAACGAGCGGAACGTAAGAGGGCAAGCACAGGAGCCGGGCAACCCAACTTTTGACCCAAGACATAGTTCGGATCCGATGCATATAAAGCAAAACCCAAGACGCCGAACACACAACCAGCTGTGCTGGGGTGATGTTCAAGGCGATTTTAAATTCGAGCCCCCGGTCTATTAGCCGGTTGCATCATGATATATACCGAACAGTTTTCGCAAGAAGCGTGACCAAGAGAAGAACAGAGGATGTGTAAAAGACAACAAAATGGCCATATACAATGGTTTTGTACTTGCTCAATAATTCTTATAACTTGGATTGCCGAAGCAACTATTTACAGGTAGATGAAATATAAAGTTTATAGAGGGGAGGCTGTACCAGGAGTCTTCGATTAGGGACATGACGTCTTCGATGTGCCTTGTCGCATGTCCGTTCATGTTCCTCTGTGGGGGTTGCATCCATTAGAAGTGATGCTGTCGCCGAGCGGACCTTGGAAAAAGGTCTTGAGAAGTCGCCGAAGTATCAATGAGCTTTACGCTTTTTAACAGGTCCTTGATGGTACCTGCGTTTTGTCCGAGGATGTGTATTGGTATTGGTCGGTCCAGCCAAACACTTACCACTTAAAGGTTGCTCCCCATTGCTGCCCATGGGATCTTGAGCACGAAGTTGTGCCTTCTTGGCACGTGTTTGGCGGTCGTTAGGGCTATGCAATGGGGGGCATACCCCTATTTCTGGGG
The DNA here is from genome assembly GCA_039707655.1 of Elymus sibiricus. NCBI lineage: Eukaryota > Viridiplantae > Streptophyta > Magnoliopsida > Poales > Poaceae > Elymus > Elymus sibiricus. The sequence goes on from CM077671.1 coordinate 445,325,419, forward strand.
AGCAGAAGAGTCTGGGAGTTCGGATTGAAACCGAACTCGTTTATCGACCTTACGGGCCTTTGCGGCCGACTTGGGTGTTTGCCGACCGTCCTCATAATGGAATTCGGCCGCCAGGGCCAATGCATGCTCCTCGGTTCGGAGGGAACGCTCTGTGTTGCCGTTGACGGTGATGACCCCCTTGGGACCGGGCATCTTGAGCTTGAGGTATGCATAATGTGGGACGGCGTTAAAGCGAGCGAACGCTGTTCGGCCGAGCAGGGCGTGATAGCCACTGCGGAAGGGGACGATGTCGAAGATTAATTCCTCACTGCGGAAGTTGTCGGGCGAGTCGAACAGTACTTCCAGGCTAACAGAGCCTGTGCACCGGGCTTCGACACCTTGGATCACTCCTTTAAAGGTAGTGTTGCTAGGCTTTATCCTTGATGGATCTATACCCATCTTTTTCACCGTATCTGAGTAAATCAGATTGAGGCTACTTCCTCCGTCCATTAGGACTTTAGTGAGGTGATACCCATCGATAATGGGGTCTTGGACGAGGGCCGCCGAACCTCCATGATGGATACTGGTCGGGTGATCTCGTCGATCAAAAGTGATCGGGTAAGCCGACCATGGGTTAAACTTCGGGGCTATGGGCTCTACGGCGTAGACCTTTCGAAGGGCGCGCTTCCTCTCCTTTTTAGGTATATGAGTGGCGTATATCATGTTCACCGTTTTTACTTCTGGAGGGAATTTCTTCTGACCTCCATTGCTCGGACCGCGGGGCTCCTCATCGTCCTCGCTGCGTGGGCCTTTGCCCTGGTCCTCGGCTGCGAGTTTGCTGGCCTGTTTAAACACCCAACAGTTACGGTTGGTGTGGTTGGCAGGCTTGTCCGGAGTGCCATGGATCTGGCAAGGCCTCTCCATGATCTTGTCCAGCGGGGTGGGTCCGTCGTGGTTGCCTTTAGGAGGCTTCTTCCGCTGCCCGGATCTTCGGTTGCGGAAACCGGCGTTAACGGCCGTGTCATCGTGAAAGCACATTTCCTCCCTTGGTGGTTTTGGTAATTAATAACAACATATAAGTCATTGAACTAATGTTTCCACTAAGTATATTTCAGGAAAAGTTCAATGATAGGGATGGCAAAAAGGATTGTGGAGATTGTGGAATTACCCCAAGATGCAAGGAAATGGATTGGCAAAGCTTCAAGCAAGAGGACTCTACATTTTACTTTGTGAGAAATCACTTTGAGTCCATAGGAAAGCCAATACTATTAAAAGGGAGTAAGGTTTTGTTGGTGAACAAAATGCTCATACGTGCACAAGTGATAGTCACCAAAAACACCCACAAGCTCTTCCTCAAAAGTCCGTCCATAGCCAAATATTCAAAATCGGTGCAACCAACACTTTCCACTCGGTGCCACAGATTCCCAAACTCAGACAGACCTAAGCCAAACCCTAGCCACTTCGGTGCAACCGATTCTGCTTCGGTGCCACCAAGTTTAGGTTGCCAACTTTCTGTTACGCAAATTCACAATATCGGTACCACCAAGATTGTTGGATCGGCGTCACCGAGAATGGGCAATCTGACCGTTGGTCACCTTATCGGTGCAACCGAGTTTCCTATATCGGTCTCACCGAGATTCAAAAGTTGTCACCTTTTGGTCACTTCGGTAGCACCTAGATTAACACATCGGTGTCACCGAGTTGGTCATTTTGTGTGTAACGGTTGGATTTTTGGGGATGCCTATATATAGCCCTTCACCACCACCCACTCGAAAGAGAAGCACTCAGAACTATTCCATACTTGCCCCATCCAATTTTCTGAGAGAGAACCACCTACTCATGTGTTGAGGTCAAGATCATCCACTCCAACCATATGGATCTTGATTTCTAGCCTCCCCAAGTTGCTTTTCACCAATCCCATCTCTTCCACCAAGCCAAATCTGTGAGAGAGTGATTGCGTGTTGAGGAGTCTATCATCTTGAAGCACAAGAGCAAGGAGTTCAGCATCATTGCCGAGCCTATTACCTTTTGGAGGGTGGTGCCTCCTAGATTGGTTAGGTGTCGCTTGGGAGCCTCCTACTTCGTGTTGTGGAGTTGAACCAAGAAGTTTGTAAGGGCAAAGAGATCGCCTACTTCGTGAAGATCTACCCATAGTGAGGCTAGTCCTTCGTGGACAGAAGCCGTTATGGAATAGTCAAGGTTGCTACTTCGTGGACCCTTATGGGTGGAGCCCTCCGTGGACTCTCGCGACCGTTACCCTCCATGTGTTGAAGACTCCATAAACGTGGATGTACGATAGAACCACCTATCGGAACCACGGGAAAAATCATCATGTCTACAATTGCATTTGATCCTCCTACCCTATCCTTTCTACACATGCTTGTTGTTACTTTCCGCTGCTATACTCTTAGACTTGCATGTGTAGGGTGTACTTGACTTGCCATGAAATGCTAAAATCTTCCAACTCTAAAATTTGGGAAAAGGTAGAACTTTTATTTGGTCAAGTAGTCTAATCACCCCCCTCTAGACATACTTTCGGTCCTACAAGTGGTATCAGAGCTTTGGTCTCCATTGCATTGGTCTCACAACCTAGGAGAGTATGGCATCTAGTGAGGGAAATTATCACCGTAGAGGTCCGTACTTTGATGGCACTAATTTTGCTAGTTGGAAGCACAAAATGAAAATGCATATTCTTGCTCATAACCCCGCCGTTTGGGCTGTTGTTCGTGTTGGCTTGCAAGGTGAATTCTTTGGTGATGGAAAGGAACCGGATCGTGAAGCGACCGCGGATGAGTTGAAGATGTTGCAATACAACGCTCAAGCATGCGACATTCTCTTCAACTGCCTATGCCCCGAAGAGTTCAACAAAATCAGCCGTCTTGAGAATGCAAAAGAGATTTGGGATACTTTGGTTGATATGCACGAAGGAACCGAGTCCGTGAGAGAATCCAAGTTAGATGTTCTTCAAAGTCAGCTTGACAAGTTCAAGATGAAGGATGGTGAAGGAGTCGCAGAGATGTACTCTAGGCTAACTCTCATCACCAATGAGATTGCCGGCTTAGGAAGCAAAGAAATGACCGACAAATTCATCATCAAGAAGATACTTAGAGCTTTGGATGAGAGATACGACACCGTGTGCACATTGATCCAAATGATTCCCAACTACAAAGATCTCAAGCCTACGGAAGTCATTGGAAGGATTGTTGCTCATGAGATGATACTCAAAGACAAAGAAGAGCTTCACCACAAGTCTAGCGGTGCTTACAAAGCCACAAGTGATGCTCCCGCAACTTCTAGCGACAACCTTGTCACCAATGAAGAGATAAGCCTCATGGTCAAGAAATTCAACAAGTTCTACAAGAATAGAGGCAAAGAACGAAGCTCCAACTCAACATATGATGAGAAGCATTCGTCAAGTCGTGACCGCAATTGCTACAATTGTGGGAAGCCCGGACACTACTCCAATGAGTGCACGGCTCCCTACAAACGAAGAGAAGAGTCACCTCGAAGACGAAGCTCAAGGAATGAATCACCTCAAAGAGAGAGAAGGAGTAGAGATGATCGTTATGAACAAAGACACTCAAGGAGAAGTAGAGATTCGGAGAAGAAGGACAAGTACACCAAGAGCTACACAAGAAGAAAACATCAAGCTCATGTTGGTGAATGGGGTTCCGGCTCCGACTCCGACAACAACTCCGAGAGAAGCTATTACTCCGATTCCGACTATAGTCAAGATGATGGTGTTGCCGGAATTGCTCTAGTGACTACCAACTCCTATGACCTATTTGATTCACCAAACGAAGGGAGTGGAAGTTGCTTCATGGCTAAAGGCCCCAAGGTATCACACCCCGAGTATCTTGATTTCGATAGTGATGAAGATGACTTGCTTTGTGATGATGACTTGCTCTTTGATAAAACTAGTGATGTTAGTCAAAATGATCTTGATAATTCTCATGCTAGTCAAGATAAGTCAATTGATGATGATAAGATGAAAATAGAACAACTAACTAAAGAACTAAACACTCTTAAGTTAGCTCATGAATCTAATCTTGAAGATCATAGAGAGCTTGTAAGAACTCATGAGAAGCTACGCTTCAAGATGCTCAACTTGGAGCAAGAGCATGAGTTTCTTAAAGCTATCAATGACAATCTCCGAAAGAAGACTTCATCTTATCTAGCCAAACGACTACTCTTATCTACATTCATGCCTCAAGTTAAGACTAAGCAAACTAGTAACAAAGGCAAGAAAGGTTCTTCATCTAGTAGCAACAATAAAAATGCTAAACCAAATGATGTTGCTTCTAGTAGTTCTATTGATTCCACTAATGATGATTCTCTTAGCCAAGTTACACTTGAGCAAGAAAATGCTTTATTGAAAGGAATCATAGAAAAGGGTATCTACAAGAGTCTTGCCGGGTGTAAGCAATTTGAGGAAATTGTACGCAAGCACGGAGGATACTGAAAGAACCATGGTGTTGGCTACATCAACGCTAATGGAGTTGAATGGGAAGACGGTCAATACCCCAAGCCCAAGTTTGTTCCTCAAAAGGAGAAGTATGAAAATACTCTTCCCAAGGGGACAAACACTCAAGATGACCTTCCACCACAAGACCACAAGCTCAAGGGCAAGAACAAGCTTCAAGAGGACATTGACTCATATGAAGATGAATCCCTAGCTTTGGTGGAGTGGGTACCCAAGGCTACTTCAAGCTCAACTTCTACAAAGGCTACTTCAACACCAAGGATCCCCATCAACTTGATGTGGGTCCCCAAGAAGAAGAACTAGAGAGTTCTTGAGGGGTGACTCTACCAATGAAATTCACTCACATTCATTATTGGCAAGAATTATTTGCAATCAACATCAACTCTATGCAATAGTTCATGGAGTCACACATTCCCTCAAAGGTAAGCAAGGGACAAGGTAATCAACAAATCAATGGACATCATCACACATGCTTTGCACTCCATGTCCATAGATATCCTTGTATTTGTCTCTTGTGTGTTGGGACTAACCCATGTAGGTGAGAAGAGTAAGGAAACAACAAGGATGCTCCCAACTCTTGGTGATCTTCATCAACCTTGATCATCCACCACTACCTCACCAACATGAAGTCTTCATTGACAAAACCCAAGGTTAGTTTATCCCTCTTATGGGGGGATGTCACATCAAGGGGGAGCTTTACTCTAAGACTTGAGTTAAAGCATCTCTTAGCATGTGACAACATTAAATGCTTTATGTAAAAATGGTAACCCCATTTGTGCTTAAACGATGAGTATGACCTATGATCAAGTATTCTTACTTGGCTCCTAAGTCAATATACTCATATATAGATGACTTCGTCATCGCCCAAGTGCTTGTTAGATGCTAGTATGTATGTGCAAGTTTGTCATGATTTCATTTGACATCTTATTGTGTGAGCATGTTGGTCTACATTTATTTTCTCATTCGAGGACATCCAATTGTTGCTATTTGGCATTTTGATTTATCCTTTGCCAATTGGATGGACAAGAATGCCTAGGACCACTCTTTAGCTATCTATGCTTTCTCACCTCATATTCCATTCATGCTGCATCACAAAACTTGAACAAGTACTTTTTGATCCCTCTGTGTGTGGAGCACTCGGAGTTCCGTATCGACAAGGACTGACCATTAAAACCTCCCAAGTGCATCTCGGTGGAACCAACCCAAAATTCTCGGTCTCACCGAATGCCTAGGGTTGATTTGGTTTTCAATCTCGGTACTACCGATTCCATATTCTCGGTTACACCGAGTTTCCCTGTCAGCTGACAGTTGAGGAACTCGGTGACACCGAAAATTTAGAATCGGCGTCACCGATAGTGAGGGGTATATAAGCTGTGGTCCCGACGGTTCGAAAATTCAATCTTCAATCGTCGTGCCCCAAACCCTAAGCTGCCGCAAAAGGACCCCCTGGTCGTCGCCCTTGTCTCCCCGCGCTCCTCCGCCGCTGGGATCGTCGCCGTCGACGGGCATCTTCGCCGCCGTCGCCGCCGTAGCGGATCCGTCACCAAGCTAGGGTACGGATTCGATCTTTCTTTGCGCACCCCGTCCGAATCTTGCGCATTGAAGTTATTTTATCTATAAGCCACTGTTTGCACGTCTTCCTATCCACGAGAAAATTCCATAGATTAGGGAATGATCGATTTTCTAGGGTTTACCGTCCGCCCGATGGAACTCGGTGGAACCAAAGCGAACAAATCGGTGTCACCGATTTGCCTGTCTATGCTGCTGAGAACTATCTCGGTGAAACCGAGTACTTCTTTTCGGTCTCACCGAAAAGAGTGCCAAGTTTCTGTTAAAGAGAAAGTCAGTCTCGGTAGCACCGAAATCTTTGCTTCGGCTGTACCGATTTTCATGTGACAGAATGTAAACCTTGAGAATCTTTTGTTCAAACTTTCAAAAACCAGCTGAACATTTTGTGATGACTCATCTTCTTCTGCTCCTCTATACTCTATTCAGAGGGTCAGTATGTCAAGTGCTGAGGACAGTGAGAACAACTGCCAAGAGGAGAACATTGTCATGAGTTCAGGCACTAGTCCTGAGTCCAGTTCCTCTTCAGATCCAGGCACTCCCAGTTCTCATGGGTTGCCCAAGGCTATTACAAGGGCCAGGAAGAAGCTGAATTCAGATGAGGAGGATTCAGATTTTGTGCCAGAGGAGATTCTTGCTAAGAAGCAAGAGAAAGCTGCCAAGAAAGCTGCTAATGAAGCCACCTCTTCAAGGAGGACTGTCAACAAGGTCTATGCTAGCTCAGAAGCTATGAGAGCACCTGAGAGTGCTAGGGCTAAGATGACTGTTGAGCCCCCAAAGAAGTCTTTGCCTAAGAAGGCAGGTGCGAAGAAGGGAGCTAGGAAGAGGATTATCTATGTCACTGGTAGGCAGACTTCCATGTATGAAGATCCAGAGGAGGCTACTGGTGCTGCTGAGGAGGAGGAAGAACATGTTGAGAAGGCCCCTCCCAAGAAGAAACAAAAGAAGCTTATGTCTGATGCTATGCCAAAGACTGGCACATCCAAGAGCACCAAGTCTGTCCCCAAGAAGGCTGTGCTGAAAAGCCTAAGAGGTTGTCTAGGCAAATTCCTGCTTCTAAAAAGAACAAGGGAACTACCTCCAGAGTTGAGGATGAAGATGCTATGTCTGCTTTGATGAAGCTTAGAGCTCACCTTCCTGTACATAATGCCAGCTATCCACTTGCTGAAGATATGAAGAAGAGGAAGGATTCTGGTTTGAGGGCATGGAGAGCTGCTGATCCATATGCCCAAAGGAGGAAAACAGCTGTGGACTACAGATTCTACAGCAAAGAGCAACAAGATTTCTATGAAACTGTGCTGTTTGACAAGAGTCCAGCTATGAGTGACATGTTGCCACTCCAACTCCATCCACGACATCTGCAGAGATCTTCGCCGACGCTGTTCTCTCGACTCCTTCATCAACAACCGGAGGAGATCAGCCCAAGAACGCTTAGATATATGCCTTTGAACTTTTTGGTAACTTGTTTCCAAAGGGGGAGAAGTGTATATAGATCTTTAGGCTTTGAGTGAGAGAGCGTTTGGTTTTTATTGCTTTTCTCAAAAACATTTGTCTTTTGGTTGCTTGTGATGAACTTATGTGTGTTTTGATCATACACTTAATGTGTGTTGTGCTACTATTTCCTATCATCTTAATGCTTATGAGATGATCATTATCTTTGTTTGGTTGTGTTGTGCTATGATATTCACTCTTATTATTCTCGCACACCACCAAGTTGTATGTGACATGGAAGAAGTGCCCCATGTACCTAATCGATTGTGCATTTGCATTCAAACGCAAATTTAAAAATAATGCACAAATTTAGGGGGAGCTCTTGCTTATCACATACTTCTCAAAGCGACGATTATATTCTTTGATTATATCATATGTCGAAGCTTTGATCTATATGTTGTCATCAATTACCAAAAAGGGGGAGATTGAAAGCACATTTGCTCCCTTGGTGGTTTTGGTAATTAATAACAACATATAAGTCATTGAACTAATGTTTCCACTAAGTATATTTCAGGAAAAGTTCAATGATAGGGATGGCAAAAAGGATTGTGGAGATTGTGGAATTACCCCAAGAGGCAAGGAAATGGATTGGCAAAGCTTCAAGCAAGAGGACTCTACATTTTACTTTGTGAGAAATCACTTTGAGTCCATAGGAAAGCCAATACTATTAAAAGGGGGTAAGGTTTTGTTGGTGAACAAAATGCTCATACGTGCACAAGTGATAGTCACCAAAAACACCCACAAGCTCTTCCACAAAAGTTCGTCCATAGCCAAATATTCAAAATCGGTGCAACCAACACTTTCCACTCGGTGCCACAGATTCCCAAACTCAGACAGACCTAAGCCAAACCCTAGCCACTTCGGTGCAACCGATTCTAATTCGGTGCCACCGAGTTTAGGTTGCCAACTTTCTGTTACGCAAATTCATAATGTCGGTACCACCGAGATTGTTGGATCGGCGTCACCGAGAATGGGCAATCTGACCGTTGGTCACCTTATCGGTGCAACCGAGTTTCCTATATCGGTCTCACCGAGATTCAAAAGTTGCCACCTTTTGGTCACTTCAGTACCACCGAGATTAACACATTGGTGTCACCGAGTTGGTCATTTTGTGTGTAACGGTTGGATTTTTGGGGATGCCTATATATACCCCTTCACCACCACCCACTCGAAAGAGAAGCACTCAGAACTATTCCATACTTGCCCCATCCAGTTTTCTGAGAGAGAACCACCTACTCATGTGTTGAGGTCAAGATCGTCCACTCCAACCATATGGATCTTGATTTCTAGCCTCCCCAAGTTGCTTTCCACCAATCCCATCTCTTCCACCAAGCCAAATCTGTGAGAGAGTGATTGTGTGTTGAGGAGTCTATCATCTTGAAGCACAAGAGCAAGGAGTTCATCATCATTGCCGAGCCTATTACCTTTTGGAGGGTGGTGCCTCCTAGATTGGTTAGGTGTCGCTTGGGAGCCTCCTACTTCGTGTTGTGGAGTTGAACCAAGAAGTTTGTAAGGGCAAGGAGATCGCCTACTTCGTGAAGATCTACCCATAGTGAGGCTAGTCCTTCGTGGATGGAAGCCGTTATGGAATAGTCAAGGTTGCTACTTCGTGGACCCTTATGGGTGGAGCCCTCCGTGGACTCTCGCGACCGTTACCCTCCGTGGGTTGAAGACTCCATAAACGTGGATGTACGATAGCACCACCTATCGGAACCACGAGAAAAATCATCGTGTCTACAATTGCGTTTGATCCTCCTACCCTATCCTTTCTACTCATGCTTGTTCTTACTTTCCACTGCTATACTCTTAGACTTGCATGTGTAGGGTGTACTTGACTTGCCATGAAATGCTAAAATCTGCCAACTATAAAATTTGGGAAAAGGTAGAACTTTTATGTGGTCAAGTAGTCTAATCACCCCCCCCCCCTCTAGACATACTTTCGGTCCTACACATCGGCGTCGCTAGTGCTGTGCCGTCGTTTGTTTTTGTTACGTCGTGGTTTCCCGTTTCCATCCCGGACTTCGGAAGTACCGGGGTCTTTGGGGTTGTGGCTTCGCCTTGCTAGCCAGTTATCCTCGCCCGCGCAAAAGCGGGTCATGAGCGATGTGAGGGCGGACATGGTCCTGGGCTTATGCTGGCCGAGCTGGCGAGCCAGCCACTCATCCCGAATATTGTGCCTGAAAGAGGCTATAGCTTCGGCGTCTGGGCAATCGACGATCTGGTTTTTCTTGGTCAAGAACCGATTCCAGAATTGTCGAGCGGACTCTCCTGCCTTTTGCACGACATTGCTTAGGTCGGAGGAGTCCGGGGGCCATACATAGGTGCCCTGGAAGTTAGATCGGAATGCATCCTCGAGGTCCTCCCAGCACCCGATAGAGTTTTCGGGGAGACTGTTTAGCCAGTGCCGAGCTGGCCCCTTAAGTTTAAGGGGTAGGTACTTGATGGCGTGGAGGTCGTCTCCTCGTGCCATGTGGATGTGGAGGAGGAAATCCTCGATCCACACTGCTGGGTCAGTTGTTCCGTCGTATTGCTCGATGTTTACGGGTTTAAACCCTTCCGGGAACTGATGCTGCATTAGCTCATCAGTAAAGCAGAGCGGGTGGGCAGTGCCTCTGACCCGTGCTATATCGCGCCGGTACTCCGCGTCTGTTCTGGCCTGGTTTTGGTCCCGAACTCTGTTGGTTCGGTCGCGCCAGGGCCGGTACTCGTCCCTTCTACCAGGGGAATACCCTCTAGATCCGTAGATGGATCTCGTGCGGCCTGTTCTATCATCCAGGTCGCGTCGCAGGTCATACCTGTCGTCGGGCTCCATTGGCTCCTTTCCCCTTCAGCGGGGTATCGCCGGCCTATAACCGGCCTCGCCAGCCGTCCTATCACGTCCTCGGGGAGGGCGGTTCGGCTGGTCGTATGGAGTGTGCTTGGGGGACGGCGTATTGTGGAGCTCGTCGTCGAATTGTGGCAGCAGCCGCCGGTGGGGGTAACTCTTGGGTTGGTCCCATAGACCGGCGCCGTGTTCTTCCTCGGCTGATAGGACGCTTGTCCATCTATCGTTGAGGGTGTCTTGTTCGGCCTTGAGTTGCCGTGCTTTTGCCTTTAGGCTCCGGGCAGTGGCTAAAAGCTGTTGCCTGAACCGTTCCTGGTCCTCGATGGTCTCGGGGACGATGATGTCCTCGTCGTCTGGGCTATCCTCCTCCTCTACAGGGGGTAGGTAGTTGTCATCATCGGAGTCGTTCGGATCTTCGGGGTCGCGCTGGTCCTCCGGCCTTTCTTGGTCCTCCAATGGATACTCGGGGATATCGGGATCGCCGAGGTTTTCCGGGGTATCGTTTTCCCCGGTGCCGGCAATAGCTTCCCTTCCCTTTTTTGCCTTTGATCGCTTACGCGGTTTCCGGCGTCTTGACGGCGCCTCACCTGAATCATCACCATTGTTTGCTGGTGTGCGCTCACCGTTATCGGATGGCGTGTCCACCATGTAGACGTCGTAGGTGGAGGTGGCGGTCCATCGCCCGGTGTTAACGGGGGTGGGAGCGCGATCCTCCTCCTCCATGTCATCTGCCTCCTCGGAGGCGTAGTCCAACATATAGGTTAAGTCTTCGATAGTGGCTACTAAGTGGGTGGTGGGTGGGACGAAAAATTACTCTTGACCCGCCTCAAGACCGATCTGAGTGTGGATCGGGATCGGGTCATCAATAGTTTTTTTCAAGGAGATCCGATCTAGAGCCTCGCAAAGCGTCGAAAGCTCGATCGGGTCAACCTGCCCGGCGTATTCGGAGTTAACCTCCGCCGCGTCCGCACAAGAAGTGTATTCTGCAGGGGTTGATGCCCGGACATCTCGCGCTATAGCCGGATCCGGACTGAAGTCCAGATCGTAATCGGGATTGGCTCCTTAAGCGGGGTTGAAGGCGACATCCGAGGTTAAAGCCTCGGAGTCCTCGGGCGCGTCAGGTGAGACTGCGAGCCCGGTGATCAAGAGATCGCCCCGAGGGTAGACGGAGAACTCTAAGTTCCCGAACCTGATTTCTTGATCAGGGGCGAAACTCCCGACCCGGCCCAAGCGGCCGGTCGTGTCAGCGTGCAGCACGATGCTGCCGAAAGCGAAGATCTGTCCAGGGACAAAGGAGTCCATGTTGCGGACCTCTTCGTTGATGAAGACGCGAGCCATCGATTCCTTGGGCGATCACAGCGGAACTCTCAATGAAAGCATCAATGTCGGTGTCAAAACCGGCGGATCTCGGGTAGGGGGTCCCGAGCTGTGAGACTTGGATCGATGGTAACAAAGGGACGAGGGAGACGAAGTTTACCCAGGTTCGGGCCCTCCTATGGAGGTACTGTTGGAAATATGCCCTAGAGGCAATAATAAATTAGTTATTATTATATTTCCTTGTTCATGATAATCGTTTATTATCCATGCTATAATTGTGTTGATTGGAAACTCAAATACATGTGTGGATACATAGACAACACTGTGTCCCTAGTAAGCCTCTAGTTGACTAGCTCGTTGATCAAAGATGGTTAAGGTTTCCTAGCCATTGACATGAGATGTAATTTGATAACGGGATCACATCATTAGGAGAATGATGTGATGGACAAGACCCAAACTGTAAACGTAGCATTTGATCGTGTCAGTTTATTGCTATTGTTTTCTGCATGTCAAGTATCTGTTCCTTTGACCATGAGATCATGCAACTCACTGACACCGGAGGAATACCTTGTGTGTATCAAACGTCGCAACGTAACTGGGCGACTATAAAGGTGCTCTACAGGTATTTCCGAGGGTGTCTGTTGGGTTGGCATGGATCAAGACTGGGATTTGTTACTCCGTATGACGGAGAGGTATCTCAGGGCCCACTCGGTAATACAACATCACAATGAGCCTTGCAAGCAATGTGACTAAAGTGTTAGCCACGAGATCTTGTATTACGGAACGAGTAAAGAGACTTGCCGGTAACGAGATTGAACTAGGTATAGAGATACCGACGATCGAATCTCGGGCAAGTAACATACCAAAGAACAAAGGGAACAACATAGGGGATTAACTGAATCCTTGACATAGAGGTTCGACTGATAAAAGATCTTCGTAGAATATGTAGGACCCAATATGGGCATCCAGGTCCCGCTATTGGTTATTGGCCGTAGAGGTGTCTCGGTCATGTCTACATAGTTCTCGAACCCGTAGGGTCTACACACTTAACGTTTGGTGACGATTAGTATAATTGAGTTATTATGTTGGTGACCGAAAGTTGTTCGGAGTCCCGGATAAGATCCCGGACATGACGAGGATCTCCGGAATAGTCCGGAGGTAAAGATTGATATATGTGATAATAGTGTTTTGATCTCCGGAAAAGTTCCGGAGTTCACCGGAAGAAGTTCCGGATGTTTACCGAAGTGTTCGGGTGCGAGAACACTTTATATGGGCCAAGGGATAAAAGCCCACGAGGTATTGGAAAGTGCAAAAATAGTTTTTGCTGCCGCGTAAGCGGTACTACCGCTTGGTGAAGCGGTACTACCGCCCGAGCGGTACTACCGCCCGAGCGGTACTACCGCTTGTGTGAAGCGGTACTACCGCTTGTGCGCGGCTGTGCACGGTTCGGCAGGGATCCGAGTTGGACTCTTTCCCTGCGGGCCAAACCGACCTTGTGCGGGCAAAACCGACCTGGAGGAGGCTTTTACTCCAAGTTTAGACCCCAAGGCTCAACATATAAATAGAGGGGCAGGGCTAGCACACGTGATACATCAAGATTTCCCCAAGCCGTGTGCGGCAACCCTAACCCTCTAGTTCCTCCGTCATAATCTCCGTAGCGCTTGGCGAAGCCCTGCAGAGATTGTTCCTCACCACCATCACCACGCCGTCGTGCTGCTGGAACTCAACCACTACTTCACCATCGCTCGCTGGATCGAGGAGGTGAAGGCGTCATCAAGCTGTACGTGTGTTGAACGCGGAGGTGCCGTCCGTTCGGCGCTAGTTCGTGATCGGATCGAGGGACGACTTGCGATTTGGATCGCGGAGACGTTCGACTACATCAACCGTGTTTCTTAAACGCTTCCGCGTAGCGATCTACAAGGGTATGTAGATTCACTCTCCCTCTCGTAGATGCTCATCACCATGGATAGATCTTGTGTGTGCGTAGGAAAATTTTTGTTTCCCATGCAACGTTCCCCAACAGGTAAAACCCTACGTCCTGCTTGATTATATTGATGATATGAAGGTTACAGAGTTGATCTACCTCGAGATCGACTAGCTAAAACCCTAGATGAGTTTCCGTGTCCTATGATATAAAACCCTCCCGGTTTATATAGACACCGGGGGGTACTAGGGTTTACACATGGTGGGCCTCCTACCGAGGATGGAGATGTCGACATTCTCATCTTGACTTGGAGTGCACGACGCGCCTTCGGGGTTTCCTTCTGGAACATGGAGTCTTGATATGTCCGGCCCTTCTTCAGAGAATGGCCCATCGAGCCGGCCTATCGAGAGATGAACCGGCAGCCCGAGGACCCCTTAGTCCGGGACTCCCTCACCTAGGCCATCTGAGTTTGAGGATTTTCTCCTCGCATTAACCGTGGGTGAGGATAGAGGTGTGTTGAGCGCTACTGCTATTAGCTTACAGTTTCCCTCAGTACATTATTTCGCCTTAGTCATCACTAAGTCTTTAACCGCTAGGGAGAAGGTTAGCTCTGTCAGTGCTCCTGACTTCACTATTTTATGTCGTGCACTTTATGATGATCACACCTTTAGTATGGGGGCTATTATTGCGAGGCGCTTACATCTCAATAAAACTAAGGGAAAGATACATGGTGGTATTTATGCTACTCGCTTAGCGAACCACTTTAGAATCCCCTTTCTCCCACATGATTACCTCTTACCCCGAGTTTACCTCGATCATAAGTCACTGCAGGCTCACCATTTTCTTGATGTAACTGACTCTCCACGTGATATTCACTATAACTTAGTATTTAGCAAGGAAACACATGATGTTATTCCGTTGCCTGCACCTGCCTTGTTTGACCCTATTGCCAGAAACGGATACAGGATTATGCCAGATGACATTACAGCTTACCGGAACAACCTAGCAGCTGCTGAGGAGGAGCATCAGGGGTGGGACGCTCAGGTGCCGCCTCAGCCTCACTACGACTTGGGACCGGACGGCTACTACGGATGGTGATTACCAAGTTAGGCAAAAAGCCTAAGCTTGGAGGAGTACGTATTTCCACCGACATTACATTCAAGTTCGCATATTTTATTTCAGTTGTCGGTGTTCATACTTTTTCATTGTAATATCCATGTTAGATTTGTTTTCTCGCTTTCTTCTTGTGTGTTTGAAAAACTTTGAGAAAACCCAAAAACATTTCCTACTTCTTTTTAGTTTTTCTTTTCTATCTTAGTTTAATTGTTGCATTAAAAAGAAAACCCAAAAAGATTTCTCGCTTCTTCTTTTGTTTGTTGGGAGCTATCCCGTGTAAATAGTTTTCTCGTTTTTGTTTTCCCTCTTTAATTTGCTTGTTTCTTGAAAAATCAAAAACTCCAAAAATATTTCAGTGTGTTTCTCTGAAATTCTTTTCTTTTCAGTTGAGTCGTACCGAGGAGAAGACCACGATGAAATTGTTGAGTGGTTCTCATCTGCATTATCGTTTACCTAACAAAGAACCCATATTACCTTGTCTTCTCCTCTTGAATAAAATGTTTGTAGATTCCAGCTTAGTCCATGGCATTCCTGCACTATTATTATCTGCTTATCGTTCGGTCATGCAAGTGAAAGGCAATAATGACGACATTTGATGAATTGACTGTGGCAGAGAAAGGTGGGTATGAACTCAACTTGTTTTTGTTTTTGTAAATATGTTTAACCTAGTATCCCTTGATTCAGCTCATTATGATCAAACATGTTTGCAATGACCATTAGAGATTATAGTTGTTCATGCCATGCTTAAGTAGCTTGGAGTGGATAATGATTTATCTTGGGTGTCAACATGCATTTAAAATGGTTGTGATGCGGTATGATGATATGGTATCCTCCTTTGAATGTTTCAAGTGGCTTGACTTGGCACATGTTCACGCATGTAGTTCAATCAAAATCAACATAGCCTTCATGATATTTATGTTCATGGTGTCCATATCCTACTCATGCTAGTATTCAATGTTGATTATATGTAATGCATGTTCATGACCGTCTTCGCTCTCTAGCTGGCCGCTTCTCAATCTAATTGCTAGCCTTCGCCTGTACTAAGCGGAAATAATGCTTGTGCATCAAAACCCTTTAACCAAGTTATGCCAGATGAGTCCACTATATCTACCTATATGCAGTATTACCCTGCCGTTCCAAAGTAAATTTGCATGTGCCACCTCTAAAAATTCAAATGAACATCTGTTTTGTGTGCCTAGACCGCTCATGAAGCGACAGGGGGCGGTCAGTATCTTCCATGCTAAGCGGGTTATTCTCATGACGAGTGTTTATTCACTTGTCCTTACACGAGAGGGGCAGTAATAGGGATTCCCAGTCCCGAAATCAAAAATAAAAAAATAATTAAACAAAACTCCCCCAGGAATGTTGTTGGTTTGGACGGTACCCGTGGATGCGACTCGCCGTGGAGTGTGATTGTTGGTGGAGGGGGAGTAAACCTTTACTTTTACCGTTTGGGAACCGCCGCTAATTTGTTTAGCATGGAAGATATTGATAACTCTTGGTCGTGACATTGACAGGAAGGGTGTACCTCCCAAAATTATATCTCTCTCTGTTTTAAACTTTGAGCTCTGGCACCGCTGCAAATCCATACTTCCCTCTGCGAAGGGACTATCTATTTACTTTTATGTTGGGTCATCACCTTCTCAAATAAGCGCCAGACCTGAGAGCACTATTGTCATCCTCCTGCATTGTGTATAGTTGATGTTGGGTGCAGCATGACTGGATCTTTTCTACCATGAATTACAATGTTTAATCGCTGCTTGAACTTTGGAGGTGCTCTGCATTTATGTTTTGCGGTCTCAGAAAGGGCTAGCGAGATACCACTATTGTCATATTGTATCACGATTGTTTTGACAAAATGTTGGCGTTTGAGATATCTTATTATTGCTCGCTAGTTGCTTATGTTATTGATATGAGCAAATATAATTTTTAAGAGTTATTGTTGACATGGTTAGTCATAATATTTGTTGAAAACCTAGGTGCCACTTAAGCATATATATGTAAACAAGAACAAAAGAGTTCATAAAAGTTTTTCTTTACCACTTTCAGTTTATCAACTGAATTGCTTGAGGACAAGCAAAGGTTTAAGCTTGGGGGAGTTGATACGTCTCCAACGTATCCACTTTTCCTCACTCTTTTGCCCTTGTTTTGGACTCTAATTTGCATGATTTGAATGGAACTAACCCGTACTGACACTGTTTTCAGCAGAATTGCCATGGTGTTGTTTTTGTGCAGAAATAAAAGTTCTCGGAATGGAACGAAACTTTCTGGAGATTTATTTTGGAAAATATAAAAAATACTGGAGCCAGAAACCACCGAAGAGGGGCCCCAGGGTGCGCAGCACCCACCAGGGCGCGCCAGCCCCCTCCCGGCGCGCCCTGGTAGGTGCTGGGCACCTCGGGGCCCCACTTGCCCTATCGCCGCCACTATAAATTCCTATTTTTCCAGAAAAAGAGGAGAGAAAGAATTATCGCGTTTCGAGAGACGGAGCCGCCGCCACCTCCTATTCTTCATCGGGAGGCCAGATCTGGAGCCCGTTTGGGGCTCCAGAGAGGGGAATCTTCGGTCTTCGTCATCATCAACCTTTCTCCATCGCCAATTCCATGATGCTCCCCACCGGGAGTGAGTAATTTCTTCGTAGGCTTGCTGGTCGGTGAGGAGTTGGATGAGATTCATCATGTAATCGAGTTAGTTTTGTTAGGGCTTGATCCCTAGTATCCATTATGTTCTGAGATTGATGTTGCTATGACTTTGCTATGCTTAATGCTTGTCACTAGGGCCCGAGTGCCATGATTTCAGATCTGAACCGTTTATGTTATCATCTCTATATTCATGTTCTTGATCCGATCTTGCCTAGACATATGCACCTATTACGTGTTATGATCCGTCAACCCCATAGTGACAATATCTGGGATACTCGGTGATGACCGTAGTTTGAGGAGTTCATGTATTCACCATGTGTTCATGCTATGTTCCGGTTCTCTATTAAAAGGAGGCCTTAATATCCCTTAGTTTCCTTATGGACCCCGCTGCCACGGGAGGGTAGGACAAAAGATGTCATGCAAGTTCTTTTCCATAAGCACGTATGAGTATTTACGGAATACATGCCTACATTACATTGATGAACTGGAGCTAGTTCTGTATCGTCCTAGGTTATGACTGTTATATGATGAATATCATCCAACGAGTTACCGATCCAGTGCCTATGACCTTTCTACTTATTGTCCTTGCTAAGTTACTACTGCTGTTGCTGCTGTTCCAACTACTACAAAACTATTGCTACCACTGTTACCGCTACCGTTGCTATTGTTACTGCTATCAAAACTATCATATTACTGTGCTACTGATCACTTTGCTGCAGATATTTAATCTCCAGGTGTGGTTGAATTGACAACTCAACTGCTAATACTCTCAAGTATTCTTTGGCTCCCCTTGTGTCGAATCTATAAATTTGGGTTGAATACTCTACCCTCGAAAACTGCTGCGATCCCCTATACTTGCGGGTTATCAGTCAGCTCAGCAGGGCCCACTTTCTGGTGGCGTTCTACATTATGTCGACGCCAGCACTAACCGCACAACGCTGTCGTACAATTTCGTCCAACGCCAACGCTACTTGGAAATATTAGTGCTGGCGTTAGTGGAAAATGGCGCGCCACCAACAAGAGTTGTGGCTAGCCATTTCTCTACTAGTGGAAGGGGAGGGGGGAGGCAGCCCTAGCCCTTCCTCCAAGGAGGGGTTCGGCCGAACCAGAGGGGGAGAGTCCTCCCCCCACAAGGAAGGTGAAATCTTGGGAGGACTTTTTCCCCACTTGGCCTCCTCCCACCTCCTGCGCAGGGGCCCTTAGGGGCTGGTTGCCCAGCCCACCAAGGGCTGGTGCGCCACCTCCTAGGCCCATGTGGCCCCTGGGGTGGGTGGGCCCCTCCCGGTGGACCCCCGGAACCCTCCCGGCACTCCCGGTACACTACCGGAAATACCCGAAACTTTTCCGGTGACCAAAACGGGACTTCCTATATATCAATCTTTACCTCCGGACCATTCCGGAGCTCCTCGTGAGGTCCGGGATCTCATCCGGGACTCCGAACAACCTTCGGTCACCAACATACATAACTCAATCATACCGAAACGTCACCGAACGTTAAGTGTGCAGACCCTGCGGGTTCGAGAACTATGTAGACATGACCGAGACACCTCTACGGTCAATAACCAATAGCGGGACCTGGATGCCCATATTGGTTCCTACATATTCAATGAAGATCTTTATCGGTTGAACCTCTATGTCAAGGATTCAGTTAATCCCGTACACTGCTCCCTTTGTTTATTGGTATGTTACTTGCCCGAGATTCGATCGTCGGTATCTCCATACCTAGTTCAATCTCGTTACTGGCAAGTCTCTTTACTTGTTTCGTAAGACAAGATCCTGTGGCTAACACTTTAGTCACTTTGCTTGCAAGCTCATTGTGATGTTGTATTACCGAGTGGGCCCTAAGATACCTCTCCGTCACATGGAGTAAGAAATCCCAGTCTTGATCCATGCCAAGTAAACAGACACCTTCGGAGATACCTGTAGAGCATCTTTATAGTCACCCAATTACGTTGTGACGTTTGATACACACAAGGTACTCTTCCGGTGTCAGTGAGTTACATGATCTCATGGTCATAGGAACACATACTTGACATGCAGAAAACAATAGCAATAAACTGACACGATCATATGCTACGTTCATAGTTTGGGTCTTGTCCATCACATCATTCTCCTAATGATGTGATCTCATCATCAAATGACAACTCTTGTCCATGGCTAGGAAACCACAACCATCTTTGATTGACGAGCTAGTTCATTAGAGGCTTACTAGGGACACATTGTTGTCTATATACCCACACATGTATTTGAGTTTCCAATCAATACAATAATAGCATGGATAATAAACATTTATCATGAACAAGGAAATATAATAATAACCATTTTATTATTGCCTCTAGGGCATATTTCCAACACGAAGAGCGGGTCCCACTCCTCTAGCCGTCGGCGTAACCGTCGTAGGGAAGAGGGGGGGTGGTTTGATACAGGTGTTTCTCTTGTGAGGCACACGATCCAAAGACTACCCTACTTCGGCCATTTGCCATCTTTACTATTAAAGCAAGGCGCTGACAATCATCCTTTCCCTTACGTCCTCCACTTGTCTTGCTTTGTTTGGCTCTCTCACTTTTTCGGCGGGAAACCAAAAAAACAATGTACTCTCTCTATTCCTTTATGTAAGGTGTATTATTTTTGGCACAATGACCAAGACACATAATTATACACATGTTACGACGAAATTAACCTTGTCTAAATCACTACTAGATGCAATAATAGATGGGTTGAGTTGGTTTTATGATACCATGAACCTTATATCATATGACAGAGGGTCATTTCTTTTTGAATGTATTCATCAATTGAATGCGACGAATCTTTTTAATACCGAGTTGATGCATGGTTTGATTGATGAACTAGCTGAAGGCATGTTTCTTTGAAATAATATATGCTTTGTCTTTGCCTACCATCCCCAACCGTCAACTAGCTCCCCATAGTTGCTCCTAGCCCGTCCTACTGACGAGACTGACACTACTAGAAACCCGTTACTTGTCGAGTGCCAGGTACACTCGGCAAAGACTTCGTTGAGTGTTATAATCAACAAAGCGCACCGGGTGTATACCCTTCAGGCAAAGAGCTTTTTGTCGTGTACTGGATAACCCCTTTGTCGAGCATCAAAATCTAGTACACGACAAAGACAAAGAAAAGCGACAAGACGAAACAAAGTGGTCGACGTTGTTGCCATGGGCCGCAGGTTATTTGCCGAGTGTAAATGAGGGAGTCCCGGACGAAGGGGTCCTCGGGCTCTCGGCTCAACTCTCGATAGGCCGGCTCGATGGGCCATTCTCTGAAGAAGGGCCAGACACATCAAGACTCCACGTTCCAGAAGGAAGCCCCGAAGGCGCGTCGTGCACTCCAAGTCAAGATGAGGAAATCGCCATCTCCATCCTCGGTAGGAGGCCCACCATGTGTAAACCCTAGTACCCCCCGGTGTCTATATAAACCGGGAGGGTTTTAGATCATAGGACACATAAACTCATCTAGGGTTTTAGCTAGTCGATCTCGAGGTAGATCAACTCTGTAACCTTCATACTATCAATATAATCGAGTAGGACGTAGGGTTTTACCTCCATAGGAGGGCCCGAACCTGGGTAAACATCGTCTCCTTCGTCCCTTTGTTACCATCGATCCTAGTCTCACAGCTCGGGACCCCCTACCCGAGATCCGTCGGTTTTGACACCGACATTGGTGCTTTCATTGAGAGTTCCGCTGTGATCGCCCGAGGAATCGATGGCTCGCGTCTTCATCAACAAAGAGGTCCGCAGCATGGACTCCCTTGTCCCTGGGCAGATCTTCGCTTTTGGCAGCATCGTGCTGCACGCTGACCCGACCGGCCGCCTTGGCCGGGTCGGGAGCTTTGCCTCTGATCAAGAAGTCAGATTCGGGAACTTAGAGTTCTCCGTCGACCCTCGGGGCGATCTCTTGCTCACCGGGCTCGCAGTCTCATCTGACGCGCCCGAGGACTCCAAGGCCTTAACCTTGGATGTCGTCTCCAACCCCGCTTACGGGGCCAATCCCGATGATGATCTGGACTTCAATCCGGATCCGGCTATAGCGCCAGACGGCCGGGCATCAACCCCTGCCGAATACGCTTCTCGTACGGACGCGTCTGAGGTTAACTCCAGACACGCCGGACAGATTGACCCGATCGAGCTCTCGACGCTCTGCGAGGCTCTAGATCGGATCTCCTTGACGAAAACTACCGATGACCCAATCCCGATCCACACTCAGATCGGTCTTGAGGCGGGTCAAGAGGAATTTTTCGTCCCACCCACCACCCATTTAGTAGCCACTATCGAAGACTTAACCGATATGTTGGACTACGCCTCCCAGGAGGCAGAAGACATGGAAGAAGAGGATCGCTCTCCCACCCCCGTTAACACCGGGCGATGGACCGCCACCTCCACCTACGACGTCTACATGGTGGATACGCCATCCGGTAACGGCGAGCGAACACCAGCTAACAATGGCGATGACTCAGGTGAGGCGCCGTCAAGGCGCCGGAAACCGCGTAAGCGGTCAAAGACAAAAAAGGGGAGGGAAGCTATTGCTGGCACCGGGGAAAATGACACACCGGAAGACCTCAGCGATCCCGATATACCCGAATACCCGTTAGTGGACCAGGAAAGGCCGGAGGGCCAGCGCGACCCCGAAGATCTGAACGACTCCGAGGATGACAACTACCTCCCCTCTGTAGAGGAGGAGGATAGCCCGGACGACGAGGACCTCATCGTCCCCGAAACCATTGAGGATCATGAACGGTTCAGGCAACAACTTTTAGCGACTGCCCGAAGCCTGAAAGCAAAAGCCCGGCAACTCAAGGCCGAACAAGACACCCTCAACGATAGATGGACAAGGGTTCTATCAGCCGATGAAGAACACAGCGCCGGTCTATGGGATTAACCCAAGAGTTACCCCCACCGGCGGCTGCTGCCACAATTCAACGACGAACTCCCCAATACGCCGTCCCCCAAGCACACTCCATATGACCAGCCGGACCGCCCTCCCCGAGGACGGGATAGGACGGCTGGCGAGGCCGGTTATAGGCCGGCGATACCCCGCAGAAGGGGAAAAGAGCCAATGGAGCCTGACGACAGGTATGAACTGCGACACGACCTGGATGATAGAACAGGCCGCACGAGATCCATCTACGGATCTAGAGGGTACTCCCCGGGTAGACGGGACGAGTACCGACCCTGGCACGACCGAACCAATAGAGTTCGGGACCAATACCGGGCCAGAACAGACGCCGACTACCGGCGCGATATAGCCAGGGTCAGAGGCGCTGCCCACCCACTGTGCTTCACTGACGAGGTGATGCAGCATCAGTTCCCTGAAGGGTTTAAACCCATGAACATCGAGCAGTACGATGGAACAACTGACCCAGCAGTGTGGATTGAGGATTTCCTCCTCCACATTCACATGGCACGAGGAGATGACCTCCACGCCATCAAGTACCTACCCCTTAAGCTTAAGGGGCCAGCTCGGCACTGGTTGAACAGCCTCCCCGAAAACTCTATCGGGAGCTGGGAGGACCTCGAGGATGCATTCCGATCTAACTTCCAGGGCACCTATGTACGGCCCCCGGACTCCTCCGACCAAAGCAATGTTGTGCAAAAGGCAGGAGAGTCCGCTCGACAATTCTAGAACCGGTTCTTGACCAAGAAAAACCAGATCATCGATTGCCCAGATGCCGAAGCTATAGCCTCTTTCAGGCACAATATTCGGGACGAGTGGCTGGCTCGCCAGCTCGGTCAGGATAAACCCAGGACCATGTCCGCCCTCACATCACTCATGACCCGCTTCTGCGCGGGCGAGGATAACTGGCTAGCAAGGCGAAGCCACAACCCCGAAGACCCCGGTACTTCCGAAGTCCGGGATGGAAACGGGAAACCACAGCGCAACAAAAACAAACGCCGGCACAGCACTAGCGACGTCGACGACACGACCGTTAACGCCGGCTTCCGCAACCCTCGATCAGGGCAAAGGAAGAAGCCTCCTAAAGGTAACCGCGACGGGCCCACCCCGCTGGACAAGATCATGCAGAGGCCTTGCCAGATCCATGGCACTCAAGAAAAGCCCGCCAATCACACCAACCGTAACTGTTGGGTGTTCAAACAGGCCGGCAAACTCGCAGCCGAGGAACAGAGCAAAGGCCCACGCAGCGAGGACGAGGAGGAGCCCCGCGGTCCGAGCAATGGAGGTCAGAAGAAGTTCCCTCCAGAGGTAAAAACTGTGAACATGATATACGCCACTCATATACCTAAAAAGGAGAGGAAGCGCACCCTTCAAGAGGTCTACGTCGTAGAGCCTGTGGCCCCGAAGTTTAACCCATGGTCGGCCTACCCGATCACCTTTGATCGACGAGATCACCCGACCAGTATCCGTCACGGAGGTTCGGCGGCCCTCGTCCTAGACCCCATTATCGATGGGTATCACCTCACTAAAGTCCTAATGGACGGAGGAAGTAGCCTCAATCTGATATACTCAGATACGGTGAAAAAGATGGGCATAGATCCGTCAAGGATATAGCCTAGCAACACTACCTTTAAAGGAGTGATCCCATGTGTCGAAGCCCGCTGCACAGGCTCTGTTAGCCTGGAAGTAGTGTTCGGTTCGCCCGACAACTTCCGCAGCGAGGAATTAATCTTCGACATCGTCCCTTTCCGCAGTGGCTATCACGCCCTGCTCGGCCGTACAACGTTTGCTCGCTTTAATGTCGTCCCACATTACGCATACCTCAAGCTCAAGATGCCTGGTCCCAAGGGGGTCATCACCGTCAACGGCAACACAGAGGGTTCCCTCCGAACTGAGGAGCATGCATTGGCCCTGGCGGCCGAATTCCATTATGAGGACGGTCGGCAAACACCCAAATCGGCCGTAAAGGCCCGTAAGGTCGACAAACGAGTTCGGTTTCAATCCGAATTCCCAGACCCTTCTGCTCCCCAGAAATAGGGATACGCCCCCCATTGCACAGCCCTAACGACCGCCAAACACGTGCCAAGAAGGCACAACTTCGCGCTCAAGATTCCATGGGTAGCAATGGGGAGCAACCATCAAATGGTAAGTGTTCGGCTGGGCCGACCAATACCAGTACACGTCCTTGGACAAAACACAGGTACCATCAAGGACCTGCTAAAAAGCGTAAAGCTCATCGATACTTCAGCGACTTCTCAAGACCTTCTTCCCAAGGTCCGCTCGGCGACAGCATCACTCTTAATGGGATGCAACCCCCACAGAGGAACATGAAACGGACAGGCGACAAGGCACATCGAAGACGTCATGTCATCAATCGAAGATTCCTGGTACAGCCTCCCCTCTGTAAATTTTATATTTCATCTACCTATAAACAGTATTGACCACTATTTCATCTACTTCGGCAATCCAAGATATAAGAATTATTGAGCAAGTACAAAACCATTATATATGGCCACTTCGTTGTCTTTTATACATTCTCTGTTCTTCTCTTGGTAACGCTTCTTGCGAAAACTGTTCGGTATACACTATGATGCAGCCGGCTAATAGACCGGGGGCTCGAATTTAAAATCGCCTTGAACTTCACAACTGGTTATGTGTTCGGCGTCTTGGGTTTTGCTTTATATGCATCGGATCCGAACTATGTCTTGGGTCAATAGTTGGGTTGCCCGGCTCCTGTGCTTGCCCTCTTACGTTCCGCTCGTTCGGCTAAACGGGCAAAGGGAGAACCACTGCGATTGTGCTTCCAGCTCGTCTGGTTAAGCACCTCAGGGGAGAAGGCCGAAAACTGACTGTCATAGTAAGCGAGAACCGGTCTGCAAATCCGAGCACTAGTGTCATACTAAAAGATCGATAGAGGTTATTCCGTGTTACACGATGGGTTTCGTTCTAGCACAAACCATGTGATGCTGGCTTCGGCCCCCGAACATCACACTGGGAACTGGCTATCAGCCCCCTGCATTTTTCTACACTCCCACGGCTAAGTGAAAGCGATAGAGCACCATAGTCCGATTGCCTTGTCCCGCTCGCACTACCGCCTTCGGGCGCCGATACTTCGGCTAAGGGTAGAAGTGCAGATACAGGGACACCCCGCGTAGTATCTACGTGGGGGCTGAAGCCGACGACTCGCTGCTTTCAGATAAACCGGCCACATAGGAGTCTAAATAAACATAAATTACTTATAAGACATGATAAACCATGCAACACTAATTATAAAGCGTTAAAGTCTTTGGACATATTACACCGCGCTCATTCATACAAAACATCCTTGGAGCACTGAGCCTCTATTGCCCGACCATCCTCCATTACATGGGGGAAGTACAGCTCGGGGCACCTATGACTCTTGTCAGGAGGAGGAGGTGTGGTGGCCATCTTGGTCGGCTGGAGCTTCGGCCAGTGCACCATGGTCCTTGCAAAGGCCATCCGCGCGCCCTCGATGCACGTAGAGCGCTTCAGCACGTCAACCCGAGGCGCAGCATCACGTAGCTTCTGCACCAGGCCGAAATAACTGCTCGGCAGCGGCTCATCGGGCCACAGACGGATGCACAGGTCCTTCATGGCCGGCTCCGCCATTCTGTGTATCTCCATCAGTTGCTTCATGTGATCAATGAGGAGAGGAGAGCGCTCGGGGGACTCAAATTGCGCCCAGAATAGCTGGGCCTCATCATCCTCCGCCCGCGAAGCATAAAGCTTGTTCGCATCCGCCGCACTCCTCTAGAGATCCGCACAAACGCCTAAGGAACGCCACACCTGGGTGAGAAAAGCAAATTTGCTACCACCAAAGGTGCATCGCAGCGAATATGGCTTAGCATCGATGACAACCGTGACTTGGCGAACCTCCTCTTCGAAGGACCGCCTGTCCACTCGCTCCTTCTGGAGCTCGGATTTCAGCGCGGCTAGCTCGGCGGCTTGTTCCTTGCCTTTCTGCTCAAGGGCCTCGCACTTCGTGCCGGCATCCTTGAGCTCTTGCTGCACCTCCTCCACCCGGGCCTCATGCTTGGCGCTTGCAGCCTTCAAAGTGGCGAGCGCGGCTGCCGCTTGTTCGGTGGTCGTCTTATCCTCCTTGGCCTTTTGCTTCATTTTCTGAAGCTCGGCCTTAAGTTTCTCAACTTCCGCAGCTGAAGCTGTGGAAGCAATCATAAACAAATCACACCGGGTCACCAGTGCGGATCATTATCAATATTCAGCTCGGATATTAGAATTCGGCTTATCTTGTGCCTCGTCGAACCTCTTGTTCAGGCTATCAAGCTCCTCTTCGGAGATTTTGAGCTTCCGATTCAGCTCGGTCAGCTCAGCGGCATTACCGGCCGCCGCCGATGACGAGGCCTGCAAAAAACAAAAAATATGCATCCAGTTATGTGCGTTCAAACCCCCAAACTATAAAGGATATGCCTCCCTGTTCGGTCCTTTCAAGGAATTTTCCGAACATTGCAGGACCGAATGGTGCCTTGTGCATCATTGTTCATTCCTAAATATTTGACCCCCGGATGCGTTTTTGCATACCCATCCGGGGCTCGGGGGCTAGTATATATATAAAGATAGCACAAAACTTAAAATTAAGCATTGTTCGGGAAAAGGGTATTACTTGACTCACCTTGAAGCCCGTCAAGAGACAATTGAAGGCCTCCTTCAGTCCGTTATCAACGGACTGAATTCCTTGTAAAACCGCACCCATTAGAGTGCGGTGATCCTCGAAGATGGGGGCGCTAGCTAGCGCCTCCTCCATTACCGGCCACCCGGTCGTCGGTAGCATCGGTGTTGACCGGACAGGCCGATCTTTGACCGGAGACTGAGTCGGTAGCTCCAGAGGCTCAGCATGCTCCGGAGACATCCTCGGAGGAGACTGGGCATCCTTTCGCCCTTCCTCTTCGGCGGCCAGGGGGATATTCTCCCCCTGGTCCTCAGTGGCCTGAGGGATTCCCTCTCCCTGGCCTTCGGCATCCATGGCGTTAGCCTCGGCCATGGCATGGTCGCCCCCGCCGCCTGTGTTCGGCTCCGCCAGAGCCTGGCGGGATGACACCTCCGCGGCGTCCTTCGTGGCCCCCGGAGGTGTGGGGTGCGATGCAGTCCCGCTCTCCGCTAGTTCGGCGGGTGGGGACTCCGCATCCGATATTTGATCGGTGGGGAGAACACGCGGGGGCCTGCAGACCAACAAGCGCCCACGCGTTTAAAAAACTATTACATACTTTGTGTAAATAACTCGGTGAGTCTTCGGATTCATACCTTTGAGCGGGGGGCTTGACCCTCAGGTTCCTTCGTGGAACCCTCTCAAACTCCTCGGATTCTGCGTCAGAATCCGAGCTATCATCAGGCAGGATCAACCTCGCCCGGCACGCCTTCTTCTGGGCAGGAGGGACAGCATCCTCCACGGCGTCCGATGATGCCGCCCTCTTTCTTGTGAGGGGGGAAACGCCTTCCCCCCATCTTCGTGCTCCTCCTCATGACTAGAGGAGGCATGGGTCTCCTTGCACGCAGCGTCCGGCTGGTCCTTTATGCGAAGGCCCTCTCTGGCCTTCTTTTTCTTCTCCTTCTTCTCGGGCGCCACGACGAGCATCGCCGCCAACAGCTTCGACCTGGGGTCTTCGGGTTGGGGAGCCGGGCAGTTAACCTTCGCGGCTTTGCTCAGCCACTTCTGCGAAAGTGAGGGAGAAGGCGTTCAGGCTTCTCGCCGAAGAGACAAAGTCAATGAATTGAAATTATACCATACCTTGGTCGGTGGGTTGACGGTGCTTAGGCCCGTATCCTCTTCTTTGGCCGGCCAGCTCTTCTGAGGCTTGAACAAAGCCTTCCACAGCTTCTCTGGGGTGGTGCGAAAGAATTGGCACACGGTAGGCTCGTCGTTAGGACGGTAAGCCCACATGGGGGATGCTCGGCGCTGGCAGGGGAGGATACGGCGGTGGAGCATGACCTGGACCACGTTGACCAGCTCCACCTTGGCCTCGATCACCGAAGTAAGGCGCTTTTGCAACAGCTTCACCTCAGCGTCCGACCCCCAGTCAAGGCCCTTCCTGAGCCACGAGGTCAATCTCGTTGGGGGTCTAGATCTGAATTCGGCAGGCACCGCCCAGTTCTCGTCCCTTGGCTCGGTGATATAAAACCACTCCTTCTGCCAGATCTTGATTGTGTCGATGAAGGTACTGGTAGGCCACTCGACGCAGGGGAGCTTGCTGATTACCGCCCCTCCGCAGTCTGCGTGCTCGCTGGCCACGGTCTTCGGCTTGACATTGAAGACCTTGAGACACAAGCCGACGTGCGGTTCGACCCGCAGAAAGGCCTCACAGATGATGATGAACGCCGATATGTGCATGAAGGAGTTCGGCGGAAGGTCGTGGAAGTCCAGCCCGTAGAAAAACATGAGACCCCTGACAAAGGGGTGGAGCGGAAAGCTCAGTCCCCGGATAAAATGGGGGACGAACACCACCCTCTCGCCTGCTTTGGGGGTGGGAACCACCTGATTCTTCTCCGGGGCGCGGTGGAAGACGTTGGCGGGGAGGTAGCCGGCCTGCTTTAGGTCCCGGATATCCTGGTCGGTGACCGTGGAGGCCTCCCACTTGCCATTGGAGCCCGAACCCACCATTGCTAAGCTCGGAGGAAAGGGCGAGGAAGAACTGGATCTGGGCTCTCGGAGCTTGGAGAGATTGAGGAGGCGGAGGATGCGAATGGGAAGCGTGAATGGGCTTGGTTTTTTTCCCTTTTTATGGGACGTGTCACCGATTAGCTCGCCTACCGCGCCACAAATCCCTCCGCTTCCGAAGACATGCGTGTTGTTATACGCGTGTGGAGGTTAATCATATCCCGTGTGAAACGGAGCACGATCTGCGCATTGATAAGTCGTGCCGCTAAAAAAACGGCCCCGAACCGCGAATCGAGTTCTCACAACTGGTTCAGTGGTCGTGGTAAGCCACGACCCTTCGTCAGAGGGGGGGGTGTCAGAAAACACTGTTTACACTTTGGCGATTGGCCTTCGGGGCTAAGCAATTCGTGGTGTTCGGTCAATCATATGATCGGAAGAAATACGTGTCATCGGAAACCGAACTAGTCTCAGCCGATCATGGAAAGGGAAGAAGAACTCACCCCGCAAGCCGAAGACTCTGATCGTACGAAGCAACTGGAGCTGAGACCCTTGGCGTTGGGGGCTAGTTCGGGGGCTACTGAGGGAGTCCCGGACTAAGGGGTCCTCGGGCTGTCGGCTCAACTCTCGATAGGCCGGCTCGATGGGCCATTCTCTGAAGAAGGGCCGGACACATCAAGACTCCACGTTCCAGAAGGAAGCCCCGAAGGCGCGTCGTGCACTCCAAGTCAAGATGAGGAAATCGCCATCTCCATCATCGGTAGGAGGCCCACCATGTGTAAACCCTAGTACCCCCCGGTGTCTATATAAACCGGGGGGGGGGGGGTTAGATCATAGGACACAGAAACTCATCTAGGGTTTTAGCTAGTCGATCTCGAGGTAGATCAACTCTGTAACCTTCATACTATCAATATAATCGAGCAGGAAGTAGGGTTTTACCTCCATAGGAGGGCCCAAACCTGGGTAAACATCGTCTCCTTCGTCCCTTTGTTACCATTGATCCTAGTCTCACGGCTCGGGACCCCCTACCCGAGATCCGCCGGTTTTGACACCGACAGTAAACACTTGGCAAACATGTGAACAATAACAAACAAATCGGTAACGATGGGGCGCTGTCCAAGATGCCGCACTGCTCCATCACACCTCGGCACCACGTCCAAGTTGCACCACCATGCGACCATGATTCACCACTGCGTCATGGAAAGAGCTCGCGGCAGTGGCCCTCTTGCACGCCTTGCTCATACTCGCCCAACAAGAAGACCACAATGGTCGACAAGAAGAGGAGCATCAATGGCAACCAGCGGAGAGGACCCGGTGCTGCTTGTCGGCACGTTGATTCGAGCTGGTGGCGGTGAGCGTCGACGGTATATAGGAAGACAAAGAGTGGTGAAAACGACGAGCGACAAGAGAGGCGGGCAAGCTTTCATAGTTCTTCATACGTTTAATAGTTGTTTTATTTGCCTTTTTGGTTTTCTATGCGTTCTTATACGTAATTGGACCGTTGATTGCGCTATATAATTGGAACGGGCCTCCCCCTAAAAAAATAGGAGCCCGATGCGTTGCCGCACGAGAAACCTTCCTATTCTTTCAGAGACCCTTAGTTCTATTAGAGCTCTGTGTCAATCGACGCCTTCCCTAAATCCTTTCATTCATACTGCAGGTAGGACTGTAAGTGGGTGTCCCACCACAAACCCACTTCATCCGACAGTTGTTTGTTGGGAAACAGTGGACAACCCACTACAAATTTGATGGGATAAATGGGATTAAGTCGGATCCCATTTATAAGAATCTCATACAAGTATGCAACAAAGGTATTAGCACAGAAACTCTAGCCTCCAGAATACATACTACACGCCAAACAGTTACATACATGCTACATGCTACAGGCTACAGGCCACTGTTTCTTCACTACACGATACATGTAGCCACATCATAGCACCATTTGCTTTAAAAATGAACATTACAAATGCCAGAAAATGTTGATGAATTTTTGCTCTAGACATGGATGACACACTGGCATGAGACATTTTTTTCCTCCTGTTTTGAATCCTCTAGTCGCGTGGACGCTAGCGCTATTCCAAAGGAAGATCAAGTATGACAAAACCTGCAGCATAAAAAGCAAATCAAACTTCTAAAAAACAAGAAAATCAACAACCAGAACTAAGAAGATCATAACTGCAAAATACATTACTAGGCGAATCATTTTTGTAGATTTTAAAGCATTGGCAGTTCATGGAAGAGCTTCTAGCTCAGGTTCAATCTTCAAAAGTTAATCCAGTACATGAGAATCAAAGGGAACATGGAAAAAAGTTGTTGCACAAGATAGATGAATATATGAGTTTTGACGGATCAGTTCAAGAAACCCCAAATATATGAGTTCAGATCTACCAAGTACATCACTATAGCTGACATGTTGTTACACAAGATAGATGAACATGGAAGAGCTTCTGACATGCATGTATGCTGAATTATGACGGATCAGTTCAAGAAACCCCAAATATATGAGTATTTTGCAGACTACACAATGCATGTTTTAGGTATATTGCAGAATTACCTAGGTGGTTCCAATATCGTCTTGATCATCACCATGGTCTCTAACTGTTGGTTCCGCCTTTTGACAATATGCAATATTGAAGGCATTAATGACGAAACATTCAAAATGGAAGGTATTAAATAAAGTATGACAAAATAATTAAAAACATATTACCAGCTGCTCGAAGCCAGTCCTCGAGGCACATCAGCGTCTCAACGGTACTCGGGCTCAAACTACTTCTATGTTCAGTGATGACCATTCCAGCATTGCTAAATGCAGCCTCCGCAGGCACTG
Organism: Elymus sibiricus; assembly: GCA_039707655.1. Taxonomy (NCBI): domain Eukaryota; kingdom Viridiplantae; phylum Streptophyta; class Magnoliopsida; order Poales; family Poaceae; genus Elymus; species Elymus sibiricus. The sequence continues at coordinate 445,357,124 of CM077671.1, forward strand.
TAGACGCGGACACTGCCAATATGTCCCCCGCTATAGCCGCAAGCACCGGATACTTTAGGGAGTGGATTTCCCACCACTTCAAGATATCCAACTTATGTCAACGAGGAAACAAGTCTTCTTCAAGATATGGTTGTAGCTCATTCGAGTTGTGGGATCTTTTCAACCTCAAATGCTTATCCCAATCATCAAGAGTGCCCTCCTCATCCTCCACTGTAGAAGGCTTCCATAAATATCGGAGAAGAGAGAGGGACGTCCCGCATCGCAGCCCCGGGACAGACGGATCGGTATACGTGTTGCGCTGAACTATCTCCCTGGTGAACAAAGCACAGACGGCGGCGGCATGTTGAACCCTGCACGTATTGCCCTGTATCTCCCTCCAGCGTGCTTTCTCTCTCTCTCTCTCTCTCTCCCCCTCAATCCCTCCCAAAAACCTAATTTCGTGGAAGGAGAGATAAAAGATGGGAGAGGCAAAGAAAGAGAAGGGATGTGCACGTGATTTTGTCTAATGGCTGAGGCTATGCACGTACTAAGGGAAGCAAAAGGCAATCATAATGGTGGGATCTGCAAAGAACACAATCAGTTCCTGCACACGGGTTAGGATCATGGGATCCTTTCCTTTGGTAAGGAATGCCCTCCCGACTTTCTTTTCCTACGTGAATATATATATACTAGGCTTCAATTTTTCTTCTTTTCTTGACTTTTCTTAACTACTACTGTTCATTTTACGTTTTGGGTTTTACGTGGACAGTCGTGAACAGTTGCCATGAACATTGACTGTTATTTTAACGATAACGCCAGCATCAGTGAACAGTAGTTAGACTTAAACATTATCCAATATCATTTATCAGTAACTAGACGTAAACAGCAGCAAGACATAAGAGGCATGAACAGTACCAGACATGAACAGTCGAAACTAACAATACATGAACAACCCGGTCATGAACATGGAAATAAATCAAAATACGAAAAATCGTAAGTATTACCTTTTTTTTTTTAATGATAATGCGATGACAAGTTATATGCCATTTTTTTAGACTCTTTTTTGTACAAATTCTCAATTAAAAATGTATACACATAAGTATATTGCTGAAATGATCTTAAAGACCATGTCATATTTATCAGTTTGGAGTGTACCGTCCGAAAGCTCGCTCCCACAACGTTTTTATCTTTTTTTCCTAAATAATTCTTTTAACATTTATGGTACATCATCTTGCTTTGTCGACTTTTTTTAACTATTACTGTTCATTTTACACCGGAAGGCTTCAATTTTTCTTCTTTTCTTGACTTTTTTTAACTACTACTGTTCATTTTACGCTTTGGTTTTTACGTGGACAGTCATGAACAGTTGCCATGAACATTGACTATTACTTTAACGGCAACGCCAGCATCAGTGCACGGTAATTAGACTTAAACATTATCCAGTATCATTTATCAGTAACTAGACGTAAATAATAGCAAGACATAAGAGGCATGAACAGTACCAGGCATGAACAGTCGAAACTAAAGATACATGAACAACCCCATCATGAACATGGAAATAAATCAAAATACGAAAAATCGTAAATATTACTTTTTTTGTTTTTCGTAATGATAATGCGATGACAAGTTATATGTCATTTTTTTAGACTTTTTTTGTACAAATTCTCAATTAAAAATGTATACACATAAGTATATTGCTGAAATGATCTTAAAGACCATATCATATTTATCAGTTTGGAGTGTACCGTCTGAAAGCTCGCTCCCACAACGTTTTTATATTTTGCTTCCTAAATAATTTTTTTAACGTTTATGGTACGTCATCTTGCTTTGTCTAAAAATTTATGTTAATTTGTTCTTTAGCTATTTTGTAATTGCAGCACAACAACATAGAAATTTTAATTTAATACCATTTAATGGGATGCCCTATTAAAAGTTCTACAGAGTCAATAAAAAATCATTTTGTATTATGCATTTCTTTCTTACGTGCATTAGAGGGAAGAGTAATATTTTACATACCCAATGTAAAATTTATCTCGCTTAGTGAGCATATTCTATGGATAAAAACAGAGCAAAACTTGATTATGTATATATATTCTGTTTCTAGACAATTGACACGATCAAAATTATATATTGTACATCTTCTTCTAACATAAACTACTTAATTATATTTTACTTCCGAGTTGAGAAATCAATAATCTTATTATAACAAAATTGGTGAAAAGTCTTACCACCTGAATTTTCATTTATTCGATAAGGAATACCTTATAATTAAGAATTAAATATCTATAAGAAAAAATGTTTCCTACTAAATGAGGTTCATTTCCATAGCTTCGTAAGAGAACGGTGGGTCCTCAAAACATAAGATAATAAAGCTGATCCATAATACAAATAGAAACAAAGAATTACTATAATTTTGCTCAAAGATTACATGGAATATATTAAAATATAGATAGAAGATGCAACACACAAGCTATCATTGTCACTCGGTAATCCAAAGTGTGAAGTCCTTAAACATTATCTTCAGGATTCATTGTTGAATGAACCCTCTTAATAGTTTACGAAATAAACCGTTTCTCGCTTCTTTAAATATCACCCCTCGACATATACAAATGAATAAAAAATATAATAATAATAGATTAATCGCTGAAAAGGATGTACGACATGTTTAATTGGAAGAAACTACTCAACGACCTACACAAAACTATTTGCCGAAAAAAATGTCACTCAATTAACCTCTTTGCTTCACTTACTATTCCTTTTCGTTAACCAAATAAATAAAAAAATCAGACGGGCACTCAATTAACCTCTTTGCTTCACTTACTATTCCTTTTTCTCGGCGCTAGTAATTATATCTGCCTTACCCGAAATCGATCTAATCTGTGGTAACTCCATCGGTTGTCATCGAAAAGAAGTGTTAATTTCATTGCGGATTGCATCTCTCTAATAGCTACCCAATCGGTTGGAAGCAGAAGACATCCACAGGGTAGAAGCTCAGTTTGACCTCGCAAGCAAGCTGCACGGCATTGTGAACATGATAGCCTCTCGCTGCAGACGGATAGTTGCATGCAGGTTCGCTTCCCCATCATGATCCCTGCTCTACTACTGTTACTCCATTATTAGGATCATGACCGTCCGTTCTAGAAAAACTGCAACTTTACATATGGTCAAGTTGCATACAAGACCACTGAAAGCTGAGGCTTGTGACTGGATCATGTGGATATGGTCTATAAGATTTCGAGCTGCTGTCTTGCCTTCCTCCTTTAAGAACAACAACATGTCTGGTGATATGCCTGAAGGGCCTGTAGTTAAGAACGGACCAGGTAACATGCTTCCAAAGTGGATAAGAAAACATCAATTCAACCGGAAAATGGGTATTCTTAAGTGTTTACGTTTGCTACCACGAACTTGACTTTCTTCCAAAATTGCAGCTAATTGTTGGTTGAAAACAATTTTTTTGTCACATTTGGAGAAGACAAGGCAATTTTGTTATCATAGCTATCTTTCCTACAAAATATTTATCACCCATGGGTCGTGTACTTCGCCACCATTATATGCATCCTTAACCTGATAAGTTATTGTTATTGTATCAGGAATCATCCATATTATATATGAATCCAATTTTTTTTAGTTAACTACCATTTGCTACTGTTTGATAAATGGATATTTACTTTATGCTTTACTTGATGGTGTTTTAGTTCAAGAAGACACAGAACATACAGTTGGTGATCTATATAAGTATATTAATCAAGGACCCAAATGTATGCATTTGAATTTCATGATGGATTTTCATATTTTGTTTTTGTTTGGTTGTTGTTGCAAACGAGATGCTCGACTTGGCCCAAAAATTTACTATCATTGGGGCACTATTTTTAATTTTTTAGCCAAGATTAATGAACTTTCTACGGACAATAATTTCGTTTGCATGAATCTTGTCTGATTCAAAAAAGTATGCTTCCTATAGATTGTACATTTGACTACTGTTGGAAATATTAGCACTTTTCCGATTAGACTAATCCACGAGTAAATAACAAGCATGGTAAATACGGTATGCACTTCATACCGATACCTAAGCATACTAGCACGTACAGTACATAGAAACGGAATATCTATGGACATGGCATATACGGCTAGCACAAAAACGAGTAAATGAGGGATGAACAAATCATACCCTCCGGTTGGCCAAGCCAACGCGGCGGCGGCAGCAGCAGCCTCGGCGTCGTCTGTGGCCTTCTTCTTGGCAGCGGCGGCGACGGCGGCGTCATCGACCATGGTGTCGATGCGGGGGAAGTAGTCGAAGCAGAGGAGGACGAAGACGGGGACGGATCGGGAGCAGTCACGTCGAGACGCTCCCCAAAAATCTTATTGCCGTTCTCCCGGGCAGGATCTCGAACGACAGGGTTCCGGAGGCACCTGCTCTCCCGACCAACCGTGCACGCGGTCGTCGGGATGGGATCGCCGGAAGCAGCACACTGATAGGAACAGTAGATGACGGCTAGGGTTGCACAGAGAGGGAGAGAGTGAACGGATTAGGTTACACTCCACAGGCGGCGCCTTCTTATATAGGCTGTCGGGTAGATGGGCCTGGGCCAGGCCCACGACCGAGTCTGCGAACAGCCCACGGTCCAACGTCTCGGACAATGACACTTTCGTTTAGCGACTCGTTAATTAATTCATAATTAATTAACCATTTCTGACTGGCAAAAATAAGGCTCAGCTCGGCTCATTCCCGCAACCAGCGGCGCGCGCGTGTACAACTCCTCTTCCCAAGCTCCCAATGGCAAGTGATAGAGCAGCCCTTATAAAGTGGTCTCACTCTTACTACTGTAGCAGTATGGTACTAAACTTCCCACACTTCCCACCACTTGCCATACACCCATATGGGCCATAGAGATTAACCAGGGATTATTGTCTTATATGGGCCTAAGCCCATCTATAATCCAACAATCCCCCACCAGATCTCGAGGCACATACATTTGTCAACTGTTCCAAATAATGTTTGATATACCAGAACTTTCAGTGGAGACTGTTAAATTGAACTTCCACCTAGAGCAACAGGATTAGACTTCTTCACAACTGAACAATGGACTATGCCTTGAATTGTCAGTTTAGCGTGCAGAAGTTTCGCCTATTGTCAGCTGATACGTGGCTGCCGAAGGCTAAACCCCACGGGTGGAGCTTATTAGTCATACTCCTTACCTTCTCATGAGCTTCCTAGAGATTACCCAATCTCATAGACTGTGACCAGCAGTCGGGCTCACATAGGTGTGTTCCTCCAAAGAATTCTATGTAGGTTAGCATCTTGCTTACACAAGCTTTGGAACACATTAAGACAAAGTCAGCCTGCCTTACAGATTACGAGAGTATTGCATCTCCAACGGAGTGGGTTAGTAAGGATACTCTCCTCAGTTGACCGCTGGATTGTTTTCCCAGGTCCTAATTCACGGGATCTCCGATCACATAGGTTGGGTTACCCCCATGGAAACTTACGTGGGTCTCATGCCCATCTCCCTCGATGCATTTTCTATCACAATTCGTGATAGCCCTTTTGTAAAGGGATCTGCCAGATTCTTAGCCGTCTGGATATAATCCAACGCTATAACTCCGGAGTTTCTTGAATGCCTGACAGATTTCAATCTTCTTCTTATATGCTTTGTGGATTGCATGTTGTCCGTTGAACTCTTAGCCTTGGCAATCACCGTTTGATTGTCACAGTTCATAAGGATAGCCGGGACTGGCTTATCAACCACTGGCAAATCCATCAAAAGCTCTCGAAGCCATTCTGCTTCGACGCATGATGTGTCTAATGCTGTGAGTTCTGCTTCCATAGTCGATCTCGTTAAGATCGTCTGCTTGCAAGACTTCCAGAAAACAGCACCACCACCAAGTGTGAAGACATACCCACTTGTGGCTTTCATCTCATCAGCATCAGATATCCAATTAGAATCACTATACCCTTCGAGTACCGTCGGGTACCTAGAATAGTGAATTCCGTAGTTCGCAGTACCTTGCAAATAACGCATGACTCGCTCAACAGCATGCCAATGCACATCTCCTGGGTTGGAAACAAACCGGCTCAGTTTGCACACAGCAAATGAGATGTCAGGACGAGTAGCACATGCTAGGTACATGAGTGAACCGATCACTTGAGAGTATCTCAATTGATCAATAGCCGTGCCTTCGAATTTTCGAATCCTCACGCTAGGATCATATGGTGTTGCAGAAGGTTTGCAGTCAGAATATCCAAAGCGACTCAAAATCTTCTCAACATAGTGGGATTGCAGAAGTTTAATTCCACCCTCACTATCTCGTAGCAGCTTGATGTTTAAGATAACATCGGCCACACCTAGGTCTTTCATCTCAAAGTTATGAGATAGAAAAGCCTTGACCTCCTCAATGACTTTGAGGTGGGTCCGAAATATCAGTATGTCATCGACATACAGACAAAGTATAACTCCTTCGCCCCCACCATGGCGATAGTATACACATTTGTCAGCTTCATTAACAACAAAACCAGCATATGTCAAAGTTGTATTAAACTTATCATGCCATTGCTTAGGCGCTTGTTTCAGGCCATACAAAGATTTCAATAGCTTGCACACCTTTCTTTCCTGACCATTTACTACAAAGCCATCTGGCTGTTGCATGTAAATTTCCTCGTCTAGCTCTCCGTTGAGGAAAGCCGTCTTAACGTCCATTTGATGAACGAGAAGACCATGCGAGGCAGCCAACGAGAGTAACACTTGAATGGTTGTCAGTCTAGCCACGGGTGAATAAGTATCGAAGAAATCCTCTTCTTCTTTCTGGGTATAACCCTTGGCCACAAGCCTAGCCTTGTACTTCTCGATAGTACCATCGGGCCTAAGCTTTTTCTTGAACACCCACTTACATCCCAATGGTTGGCAACCATAAGGACGATTGGTGATCTCCCAGGTCCCGTTAGCCAAGATGGAATCCATCTCGCTGTGGACCGCATCCTTCCAGTAGTCAGCATCCGATGATGCGTAGGCTTCTGAAATGGAACTAGGAGTGTCATCATCCACGAGGTACACGAGGAAATCATCATCAAAAGACTTTGCAGTCCTTTGTCTCTTGCTCCTAACAGGAGCTTCCTCATCATCCTCCGTGGAATTTTCATCACTTTTGTGTTCATAATATTTCATCGGAATGGCAGGTTCAGGAGCCTCATTAGATTCCAGTCTAGAAGTGCTTTGCATATCTCTCATGGGAAAAATATCCTCAAAGAATGTAACATCTTTAGACTCCATGATCGTACCGACCTTCACGTCATGTACATCAGATTTCACCACAAGAAATCTATAGCCGACGCTATGCTTGGCATAGCCCAGAAAAACGCAGTCCACAGTCTTTGGTCCCAACTTACGCTTTTTGGTTATCGACACGTTGACTTTTGCCAAACAACCCCAAGTGCGCAAGTATGATAGTGTATTTTCTTTCTTTTCCCATTGCTCAAATGGAGTAGTCTCATTATCCTTCGTGGGAACTTTATTCAGGACATGACATGATGTCAATACAGCCTCCCCCCACCATGCCTTGGATAAACCCGATGTATCTAACATGGCGTTAACCAAGTCTGTTAGAGTACGGTTTTTCCGTTCGGCAACCCCGTTTGACTAGGGTGAGTAGGGAGGCGTCCTCTCATGAATAATACCATGTTCCGCACAGAATAAATCGAACTCATTAGAAAAGTACTCTCCACCACGATCAGACCGAACTCGTTTAATTTTCTTTTCAAGTTGGTTCTCAACTTCTGCCTTATAGATTTTAAAGTAGTGTAGAGCCTCATCCTTAGTATTTAACAAATACACATAGCAGAATCTAGTGGAATCATCAATGAACGTCATGAAATATTTCTTTCCACCTTTAGTCAACACACCATTCATTTCGCAAAGATCTGAATGTATGAGCTCTAGCGGTGCCAAGTGTCTCTCCTTCGCAGCCTTGTGAGGCTTACGAGGTTGCTTAGCTTGCACACATGCATGACACTTAGAGCCTTTGGCTAAAGTGAAACTCGGGATTAAATCCATCTTAGCTAGCCACGTCATACAACCGAAATTAATATGACAAAGACGTGAATGCCAAACCTCACATTCGTTCACATTAGAATGAATTTGGTTCATGACGTTATTATAGAAATCCGCTAGGGAAAGGCGGAACAGACCTCCGCAATCATATCCTTCTCCAACAAACAGTTCATACCGAGATACGACTACCTTATTGGACTCGAATACTAACTAAAACCCTTCTTTACATAGAAGGGAACCACTAACGAGATTCTTCTTGATAGCGGGGACATGCTGCATGTTCTTCAGTTGCACGATCTTTCCCGAAGTAAACTTCAGATCTACCGTGCCAACACCATGAACAGAAGCAAGCGAGCCATTCCCCATCAGGACGGAGCAATCTCGTGCGACCTGGTAAGAAGAGAACAATGACATATCAGCACACACATGAATGTTGCCCCCCCCGTGTCAACCCACCAATCGGTGGATTGACAAACTGATAGTACAGTAAACAAGTTACCATACCCAGTTGCCCCATCACTGTTGCTCATAGTCACATTGACAGACCTGGAGTCCTGTCCCGACTTCTTGTACTTGTTTGGGCACTTGTTTGCCTATTGTTCCTCTGAACCACAAGTAAAGCAGCCATCTCTCTTTTTGTCTTTCTTCTTACCCTTCTTCTTGAAGGTAGTATTCTGCTGGACAGAGTTCTTTCCCTTGAACTTGTGGAAATTCTTCTGCACCACATTGGCGCTAGAAGAACCCTCTGCCACTTTCACGTGTGAGTCCTTTGCTCTCGAGTTCTGCTCAACACTTAGATGAACGATGACATCCTCAACAGAGAATTCACGTCTCAAGTGCTTGAGAGAAGTAGCAAAGTTCCTCCATGCAGGAGGAAGTTTTGCAATAATGCAACCCGCGACAAACTTGTCCGGTAACTCATACTTCAGGAGCTCCAGCTCCTTAGCAAGGCACTGTATCTCATGAGCCTGGTCCAGAACAGGACGGTTATCAACCATCCTGTAATCATGGAACTGCTCCATAGCATACAGTTCGATTCCAGCATCGGTTGCGCCGAACTTAGCTTCGATCGCATCCCACAAGTTTTTCGCAACACGCATATGGAGATATGCGTCAACCAACTTGTCTCCGATCACAGTAAGAACGGCTCCCACAAAGACAGTGGTGGCCTCCCTGAACGCCTTCTCCTGTTTAGGAGCAATCGTTCCTGCGGGATCCACAGCACCGACCCAGAACACGTTCATAGCCGTGAGCCACAAGGTGGTCCTCGTTTGCCAACGCTTAAAATGCGTCCCAGTAAACTTTTCCGGTTTCAGTGTAGCGGCGAAGCCATGAATCGAAAAGTGCCTAAAATAAGGTTTTTGGATTGTTGGAAATATTAGCACTTTTTCGATTAGACTAATCCACGAGTAAATAACAAGCATGGTAAATACGGTATGCACTTCATACAGATACCTAAGCATACTAGCATGTACAGTACATAGAAAAGGAATATCTATGGACATGGCATATACGGCTAGCCCAAAAACGAGTAAATGAGGGATGAACAAATCATACCCTCCGGTTGGCCAAGCCAACGCGGCGGCGGCAGCAGCAGCCTCGGCATCGTCTGTGGCCTTCTTCTTGGCGGCGGCGGCGACGGCGACCATGGTGTCGATGCAGGGGAAGTAGTCGAAGCAGAGGAGGATGAAGACGGGGACAGATCGGGAGCAGTCGCGTCGAGACGCTCCCCAAAAACCTTATTGTCGTTCTCCCGGGCAGGATCTCGAACGACAGGTTCCGGAGGCACCTGCTCTCCCGACCAACCGTGCACGCGGTCGTCGGGATGGTATCGCCGGAAGCAGCACACTGATAGGAACAGTAGATGACGGCTAGGGTTGCACAGAGAGGGAGAGAGTGAACGGATTAGGTTACACTCCATAGGCGGCGCCTTCTTATATAGGCCGTCGGGTAGATGGGCCTAGGCCAGGTCCACGACCGAGTCCGCGAACAGCCCACAGTCCAACGTCTCGGACAATGGCACTTTCGTTTAGCGACTCGTTAATTAATTCATAATTAAATAACCATTTCCGACCAGCAAAAATAAGGCTCGGCTCGGCTCATTCCCGCAACCTGCGGCGCGTGCGTGCGTCGTGGCGAGGCGAGGCGAGGCGGGCGGCGGAGGAGGAGGAGGAGCGCGCGTGTACAACTCCTCTTTCCAAGCTCCCAATGGCAAGTGATAGAGCAACCATTATAAAGTGGTCTCACTCTTACTACTGTAGCAGTATGGTACTAAACTTCCCACACTTCCCACCACTTGCCGTACACCCACATGGGCCATAGAGATTAACCAGGGATTATTGTCTTATATGGGCCTAAGCCCATCTATAATCCAACAACTACTGCATAATTTCTCGAAGATTCTAACTTTTTACTGACACATGCAACTTACATGCCTAGACATATATGATCAAGATGGTGACCGCAAGGTTTGTCCATCGGTGTATATCTGAGTGATGGCCGAGTCCGACATAATGACAACGGAGCCAGAGGCAAGAAGGTGCGAGGAAATGTCTTGAAACATGGATTTGTGTGTATGGGGCGGGCGTGCGGATGGGGGAGGGGCTTGGCGTGTGATTTTTGTTCTCCCGTTGCAACACACGGACATTTTTGGTAATTACTAAAAAAGATATGATCCTTAACCATGTCTGATCTATCTAATCTAATTACCTAAATTAACAATCATTATCGACGTCGTCATTGTCTCTTCATCATCCGTCCAGCGTTGCCGCCATATGCTCCTGGCCAGAATCAATGGATCTAGCGTGCTCGCCTATTCTGGACACATGCCCGAACTGACAAAAAAAAAGCTCTTTTACGGTATCCTTGTACTCTAGCGGGGCGGTTGGTAGTACCAACTTAATCTCTAGCCATCTATTTTGAAGGGTATCTTAGTCATTTCCCCTCGTTACTAAAACAGATCTGATCCTTAATCACGTCTGATCTATCTAATCTATATCTATATATATATATATATATATATACCTACTATTAAAGTACGGAGTGCTTCTGCCCGTACGTCATTAAAATTGCCCCCGAAGTTGTAAAATATTACCCACCAATGCCACCTATAAGTTATAAAAACGTTCCACACAGAAAAATCTGGACTGGGCCGGCCCATTTAAGAATCTCCTATACTACGCCCAACGCGCTAGAAAAAGACACAGCTCGCCTGGGCCGGCCCATATATGGGTGATCAATTTTTTATTTTTGGTTTTTTCTTTTCCGTCGTTGTTTTTTCTACTTTAAATAATTTGTGAATTTAAAAAAGTTTCCAAAATTAAAAACTAGGAATTTTAAAATAATATTTAATAATTCATAAATATTTGTGGCTTCAGAAATTGTTTGTGATTTTTAAAAAATATTAGCAAATTTTCTAATAAATGTCCGGGAAATAAACATACATTCATGAGTTTTTCTAAAAAAGTTCATGTATTAAAAAATGTTTTAAAATTTCGCCAATTCAAAAAAATAGTCATGTATTAAAAAATAGCATAAAATAAAACTGTTCATAAATTCAAATATATAATTTATTGATTCACAAAATATACGCTGATTCAAAAAAGATCATGCAGTTCAAAAAATGTTCATTAATTTAGAAAATTGTTTCATCAAATCCCCAAAAAATGTTAGTCGATTCTAGAAATGTTCGCCGATTAAACAAAATGTTTTTAAATAGTATAATATGTTCATGAATTCAAAAAAAGTTCTTGATTTTATAAAATGTTCGTGAATTTAAAAAATGTTCACAATTTCAAATATGCTCACGAGTTTAAAAAAATGTTCATGATTTTTAAAAATTGTTCATGTTTTCAAAAAAATGAGAGTGATAGTGTATATCGATGATGTAGTAAAATGTGATCATTGCCATTCGAAATTATGATTTTTTTCTCCCGTTACAACGCACGGGCATGTTTGCTAGTCTAATTACCTAAATTAACAACCATTATCGACGTCATCATTGTTGTCTCTTCATCGTCCGCCCGGCGTCGCCGCCATCTGCTCCTCAATGGATCTGGTGTGCTCGCCTATTCCGGCCGCATGCCCGAACTGACAAAATAAAAAGAGCTCTTTTACGATACCCGTGTACTCCAGCGGAACAGTTGGGACTACCATCTAAATCTGGTTATCTATTTTTAAGGGTATCTTAGTCATTTCCCCTCATTACTAAAAAAGATCTGATCCTTAATCTCGTCTGATCTATCTAATCTAATTACCTAAATTAACAACCATTATTGACGTCGTCATTGTCTCTTCATCGTCCGCCCGACGTCGCCGCCATCTGCTCCTGGCCATAATCAATGGATCTGGCATGCTCGCCTATTCCGGCCGCATGCCCGAACTGACAAAATACAAGATATAGAGAAAATAAAGATATAGAGAAAATCGTCAAACTTAAAGCACTTTTCCAAAAAGAAAGATAGGGAGAACATGATAGGGATTTAGAGAAACAATAGACAAAGACCAAGGCTATATAATACATAATGAAAAGAATGACTGAAAAATGAAAATCCCCACTTACTAGAACAGGTTAGCATCATCACTTCCAAAACTCGCATGAACATATACGTACACACTTGTATCGCCAAATCACCAGATTGAATTACCACGAGAAATCTTGCATTATAAAAGAGACGGTGCATTGCATTGATAGTTTGATACACTTTTTAAGGCTCATCGACAGAACATTGAAGAAACCATGACAGTGAAACCAAAATTAGCAGCACTGCAATGGATTAACCATATGAAGCTTGACAAAATACAGGGATCTATCATCTATGCGCAATCAGTCACTCAATCGTCGGCATCGGAATCGGCTTGACAGGACCGGAGAAGGTCGGAGAAGGACATTTCACCGGAGCGGAGCTTCTCAAGGATACGATCTTCCTCCTCCACGACCTGGGTCACCTGACCAGCCTGCATGTTGAAGGTGTAGATGGAGAGCAGTTGGATGATGGTGAAAGGGTGCGCGGTCATAGGATGGCACAGGAAGGCCGGCAGGTTCAGGTTCACGGAAGGCGCGTCTCCACTGGCGGCGCTCATCACGACGCTCTCACATTGCTCGCCGCCGTTCAGGTGGTACATGTCGGTGGACTCCGAGCCCAGACGATCCGTGAAGTAGACGCAGTTGGGTTCGATGGACGGGAACTTGTCAGCGTCGAGAGCGACGCACCTGTGGCAGCCGCCGGCGAAGATGGCGCGGCTGCCGATGCTCTTGATGCGCTCGAGCGTGTTCGCGGCCATGTCCATCTTGTAGACCTCCACGCGGCGCTCGAGCTTGAAGACGACCAGCGTTTCCCCGGCGGACTCCACCACGAAGCAACGCTTCCAGGAGGCGGTGTCGATCTCGTCGGCAGGCACGTCGGCAGGCAGGTCGTTGACCGGGCTCATCAGATCGGCGATCTTGGCGACCACCGCGGCCGGGAGCGGCGGCAGCAGCCCCTGGTGGCCGTCGACGGCGACGAGGCCCTGGACGGCCTTCCGGACCGGAGGGTACGCGTACTTCTTCTTGTACCTGACGAACTCCTTGCTGTCGGGGGTCGCCCTGTAGAGCTTCATGGTGTCCTGGCAGTAGAGGACGAGGTATGGTGGGGAGGGGCCGGAGACGGCGGCCGCGAGCACGTGGCCGCGCATGCGGGCCGCGAAGCGGACCATGTGGCCCGTGAACGGGTGGAGCACGCACGCGGCGTGCGGCGGGTCCCTGGCGGCCAGCACGAGCAGCCCGTCGGCGGTGACGGAGACGACGAAGTAGGCGCGGAGGATCGGCATGCGCCGGCCGTGGAAGCGGCCGGTGGCGATGTTGACGAGGAAGCGCGCGTCCACGCCGTGGGACGGGTAGTCGAGCATGACCCAGCCGCGCGGCCGGAAGCGCGGGTCCAGCGTGTTCCTCGGGTCGGCGGTGGCCGCGCGCCAGCTGCGGCACACGGCGCGGAGCGCCATGTAGCAGTCGACGTCGGCGGCGTCCAGCAGCCGGTTGGCCACGCGGTCGACGAGCTCCGGCATCAGCGACGCCCAGCGCTGGGCCTCCTCCATGGCGGCGCTCCGGCGGCGGGTGGGAGGCGTGCGGTCGCGGAGGTTTCCAGATCTGGGAGTGGATTAGTGTGCTACCCGTGAAGCATTTACGCGAGTTGGTTAGGGCTGATGGGGCCGTGCTGCGGGCTGACGGGCCGGGCCGGCGGTGGGGGGTCGATGGGCAGGCGGGCTCGGTCCACGGTGGGAGTGAGTGGGCTCGGTCCACGGCGACCTAGCTAGACCTCGGCCGACACGTCGCCTAGTATCGATCGACAGGGCGGCCGTCACTGTCGCTGTCGCAGAGGAGGGAGGGTCCGTTCGTGCTCGCGTCCGGTCCGGGGGGAGAGGGGCGGAGCTGCGAGGAGAAGCCCTCGCCGGCCGGCATGCAGAACGCCGTGCTGGCGTGCCCCGCGCCTTCCGGCGGAGGAGACGGCGAGGTCGCCGGCGTGGGCGGGGGCGCGGGCGCGGGCGTCGTGATGGTGAAGCGCGCGGCCCTGGTGGAGTGCCTGACCTGCCCGCTCTGCCGCCGCCTGCTCCGCGACGCCGCTACCATCACCGAGTGCCTCCACACCTGTGAGTTCCCCCCACCGCTCCCGCTCCCTCCCTCCCCTGTCTCCACGTCTGCGACCGTAGCGCGATGTGGCCGAATTATGGCGTGGAAGGCGCCTGCTTGCTTCGGCCGTTCCGTGCGTCAAATCCGCGCCCGCCGCGGTGATCCCCGGCCCCGGCGCGTCAGAGGCGATGCGTGGAAAGGTGGCGGCGGCGCGCGTCGATACTTTCCCACGCGCTGCGATTTGTGTGCGGTTCTGGCTGCCGCGTGTGGAGGGTGGATGCGTTGGTTGTCTCGTCAGAGAATTGGCGTTTTCGTTGTCATTTGCATCGTTGTATGGGTTTGTAGAGGTCATATGCAAGAGGCATGCTCGTCTGAATGTCTGATGTGGAAAGGTGGTAGCTTCAGTACATACATGCTCTGTTAGCTTGTCTCAGAGAGGCTAGATTCTAATTCTCCAGGACCGCCAGTATGGGTTTCCTGCTCATGCTTTTTGCGAGTGTTTCGCCCATTCAGGAGATACCATTAGTGAGATTTTGAGCATGGTCAGTGATCCAAGTGAAATCAGATGAATTATGGTTTGCCAGGAGGCTGCAGGCAACTTGTTTCAGGCTTAATAGTTACTTGAATGGTTGCTAGGGATTTGTGGTGATAGGAGGCCTAGGTGTTATTTTTGTGTTCGCAGGTCATGAGCCTGTCGTGGCACCGGAAAGGGTTAATTTTTTCAGCCTACAAACCAAGGTCGGATTTGTGGTGATAGGAGGCCTAGGTGTTGTTTTTGTGTTCGCAGCTCATGAGCCTGTCGGGGCACCGGAAAGGGTTGATTTTCCCAGCCAACAAACCAGGGCCGTATGTACATTTCATTAAATAAACCTGTTTAGGTTTGAAATGCGTAGTTTTCTCTGTCATATAAACCATTTTAATTCTGATTAGGACAAAATGGAATCAGTTTGGTGGCGGTCAATGGAGTGGATGATGAAGACTTTCGTCTCCCATAGACTTTTAAAGTACTGCGTCGTAGGGAAATTGTTCGTGTGAGTATTATCATTAATAAAAAGCCAGAGACAGTGAGGTCACCAGCTAACTGTACAGAAAGTACTGGAAATGTAGAAAGATTGTGATTGGTGGATCCACTATGGCATCTTCAACTTCATTAGTTGTCAGGAAAAATTATTTATGCTGGTTAGGTGTAGACGAGACCATTTGATTGTCATGAAAATTAGTTTCACAATAATATATTTTTTGTAATATATTGCTTGTATTTCCCTAAAAAATAATGGTTAAAGTTGCATATTGGAGATTGCAAAGCCGTTCGTCATCTATCTTCGGAAAGGAACGAGCATTTTCAGTTTATCTTCTTAGATTTTCGTGTGTTTGAGCCTTTTAAGGTTTATTCTGACAAACAGCCCTTCAGAAATTATCTGTAAATGTTAATTGGTTCTTCCATTTTTGTGCTTCAACCATTGATTTATTATTTTGATCAGTTTGCAGAAAGTGCATATCTAAGGAGTTCATTGATAAGGAGATCTGCTACTGCCCTACTTGCAACATTGATTTAGGCTGTGCTCCAGAGGAGAAACTCAGGTTTGTCTCTTGTTACCTTTTGTTCTAGTAAATCTTCAGACTTTGGTATCAACCTATATATCACAAGCAGACGTTATTCTTAGTTTTTTAAAGAACAGCTTGAGCTTATGGTTCATGTCAATCTATTTTCTGTGCAGAGTTGATCACAGCCTACAATATGTGAGGTCAAAGATATTTCCTTCTAAAAGACGGAAGGTTGTGGACCAAGAAGCCATATCACCGATTGAATCACCTGTTAAGAGGAAAGAACGATCTCTATCTTCACTGACAGTCCATGGTCCTCGGGTGTCAATACAGAAATGCCTTACAAAGAGGAGAACAAAAGCTTCGTGCTTATGCAGCTTGTCTTTGGTAGGTAGCTTTTGTTTTAATCTGAAGGCTGTAATTCGGTAGCAGCACCATGTGACTACTTTGGGGCTAAAACATATCGGTTGAGTTTATTTTCTTGGGCACATCTTGGTTCGGGGCACTTCTTTATACATTGTATGTCTGGTATGCTAAATGAATAGAGCGTGAGGCCTTTTGATCCTTTATTTGTTTGGTACCTGAAGTATTTATGTGCATTTGAGGTTTTCCTGTTTAATCATATAGGTCGTAATTGAGTAGCATCAACGTTGACTGTGTAAGGGATCATACAAATATCGATTTGTTTGACTCCTTTGAATCAACCTTGGTGAGATTTACGGTGTGTACACATGTATGTATTGCCTGGTGACATTAGGAGAGATGCACAACATGGTCTTTGTGTTTGTCTTGAACTCTTATTAGTTTTCTATGCACATATGATGCATAGTGCCGTTGAAATTGTGTTGGAACATTAATGTGATTTATGCATGCATCAAATGCAATTACTGTTTGTGAGGAAGTATTGTCCACACCCTTCAGACCCTGCAATGGCACAAAATATATGCATTGGTGTATGTTTGTTTGGGTTTTCCTCTTTTTGAATAAATATCATATCTAGTTAGTTATTCTTTTCCTGTTTTACATGATTTATACGTAGTATTCTACCTTGCAGGGCAGTAAAGATGGAACAAAGAAAGTTGGAGGATGGAAACCTTTGGCCTCTCATATTAGAGTTGGTAAAAGTAAAAAATCTCTCAAATCAGGTTCCGAAGAGGACAATAGAACTGGAATCAAGTCTGGTGATCCAGAGCATGGTGCCCCTTCCAATGAAGCAAAGGCTAGCCTCTTGAACCGCTTCTTGGAGTCTAAAGAATACCTGACAAGAAAGGAGAATCTAGTGAAGAAGACTGGAAGCAAGAAAGTCTTCACTCTGAAGGGGAAAAAGAAAATATTCAAGGCCAAACAACCTAGGAAAAAGAGAAGATTGCGAGCATTATGGTTCTATCTAGTGGCTGCTTTTGACCAGTAAGAAGCACTAGACTTCTCTTACGACGTTTATTGTACTTTTCGAAGGAAACACGGAAATCATGCTTTTGTGTTTTCATTTGTTTCAGGAAGGGACAACCTCCTTTACCACAGCTACCTACAAAATTTTTGAGGATCAAGTGAGTTATCCAGGCTACTGTTTCATGTACAAACACAATATGTTTAAGTTTGCGCTAACTTGCGCCTTTATCACATTGACCTAGGGATGTCGAATTGCCTGCTTCCTTCATACAAAAGTACCTTGTGCAGAAACTCAATCTTTCAAGTGAAGCTGAGGTATGCTTTTCCTTCTCCCAGTGATAAGCTAGACCTGAGAGAAAACTCAAATTATCGTTCCCAGCTTGCAGTCCGAATTTGTGTTGGACATCCTTTTGCCCTACTCTTCTCGGCGTAATCATTCATGTGCAGCAACAGAGTGAATGCCATCGCCTGACATGCATAGAATTAGAGAAGCATTGTCTTGGTTCATCAAAACCTAGCAAGTGACATCTTTCAATATTTTTCATATGTGTCGACCTATGGTGTGCTTGCAGGTGGAGTTGATGTGCGTTGGCAAGAAAGTGGACCCAGCAAGCACCCTGCATGACATAATGGACTGCTATCTGGACAAAGGACCGAACGGTTGGGTGCGGTCGTCCGTGGGCTCCGCTGCCACCGGGTTCATCACGACGGTGTTCTACAGCAGGCCGGAGCTGCCCACACCAACCACCACCACCACCACCACCACCTGACTGATACAGAGCGCTGCCTCATGTTTGAACAAGTTCCGCCTCACTCCAGTCGTCTATTTCGGAGCCCTCTGGTCGGTGCCAGCATTGATGCCATCCTTGTGAGGCTCGGCTCACCCTGTAATATGTAGATAGATGTTCGATTTACTTGTGTTGTTCGTTACCAATTTTTTCTTCACATGACGGAGTAGTTGTACCTATGCGGTTTGTAATCCTGTGTTGAGTTGCTGAGTGCTGCTGTAAACTTTACCTGAAGCCTTCAGGGTATATGCCTTTGTAATGTTGTGGTGCTATTTTATTTGTAAGCTATGTCACAAGTTGGCGTTCACAAACAGCTCACCCAACTGGAAATTTGTCATCTATATATATGGGGTAGATTGATTGATGGATACTGTCTTACAAGTGTTTTCTTTGCCTTTGTAGCTCCAAATGGCCAATTTTTTGGCTGATGTTTTTCCTTTTTGAATGGATAACCATGCATTTAACTAGTGCAAATAACTAAATCGCTCTCCACTAAAGACATTACATCATGCACAGGGGAAAACCATTATATAAGAAACTGGACTGGCTCATCCTCTTGCTGCCCATTGCTGTAAGGCGATGAGGAGCAGCATTATATATGTTCTGGGACAGTACAGGACTTTGAAATTCAGGAAATGAAGTCTAGCAAAATCCTTCTTGTCTTAAAAAATCACACACGGGGGCGACAAATTAGTGCTTTCAGCTTCCATACCTTGCTTCAACTCCACAGCATCACTTTCCTGGAGCACATTGCCCATTCCTGACTCCCTGGTGATCGAAAGCGATTCAGCCGCAGCTTGGGCTTCCGCATGCAAAGCGCTGTGCAAAATTTCAGTCCTCAAGGATCACGCCCCGACCCCATTACCGGCATCCGCATAGGAAGCACCATCACATTGATCTTGATAAAATCACCACCAGTAGGTTCCCATTTTTGCCTATGCGCCATCTGCTCTTCTCTGTTTACTTTTTGACAGTTTCAGGAGCTCCTTCTGCTGAATCTTTTGCCTTTCCCCCTTAACTAATTTGAACTTGAAAAACAGATGCCCGCAGTCTTCGAAATCCCTGTTGCACAGGGAACATTCTTGGTTGATATCCATCCCCTTCGACCGAGGTTGGTCTTACCGGCCAGTGTGTTATGTGCCAACCTCCAAGCAAAGTGCTTCATCTTGTTTGGAACAGTAAACCTCCAGATACATGGCCAAGGTGGAGGCTTTTCAGCAACACTAGAGCTAGAGGAGGGGCACCCAGAATTACCATCAAGGTTTCTATCTTCAATATAAAGCCTGTAAGCAGATTTCACCGAGAATATATAGCCCCTTTCTGTCATAGTGCCACACAAGCGACTCTGCAAAATTCTCGCGCGAAGGAATTGATTTTATCACTTAGAAATATATATTTTTACTCAGCAAAAGATACATATTTCCATTTAAGCACACGACCCATACACAATCAAGATCTCTCTAGTTCAGAATCAGATCACCTGAATGACAGTATATATATCATATAACCTTATCACCCTACATACATGATAAATCCCCCAACCTTCCGGACTGAATTCCAGAACCAGTTCATCACAAAGAGAAAAAGGAATCAAATGCCAGGAGAGCAATCATCCTCCTATACCAATCTGTACACCCAACTTCTTCTGTCTAGGCATGCAGCTCCAGGTAGCTAGAGCTTATCGGCGATCCTGCCAAGGGCATCGGCAAGCCTGCCGAGTACCACGGCGAGGCTGTTGGCCTGCTCTCTCCTCTGCTCCCGGTCACGCTCCGAGTTCACGTTCTGCGCCTCCAGCTGCACTGCCAGGGCCTGGCTGTTCCGCTCTAGGATCTCCAGCAGCTTGTCTGCCATGCCTTCTGCTCTGGGCTCACCGTCGCCGCCGGTTCTCTGTCTCTTCTGCCCGCTCTGCTGCTGCAATGTCGGTGAGCCTGCTGTCTTGTTGCTACCTTGCTGCCCTCGCCTGTCTTTCGTTGTGCCTTGCTGTGCGCTCTGTTGTTGCCTTGATGCCTCCGAATTCTCGGAAATCGGCAAGGCGATGACCGCCGGCGGTGGTGCCGGCGACGCCTCTGGCGTCTCAGCATCTTCCTCCTCTTCGTCCTCCGAGAAGAGGGCCTCCTCGCCAGCGGGCCGGCCACTGTCAAACACGGTCTCCTGCACTGCCACTGCCACCTCCTTCCCCTTCCCTCTCTCCTCCTCCCCCGTCTCCTCCTCATCCTCCTCCTCCATGCGCACCACCCCTACTTCCTCCACGGCGTCAGCACCGGAGCTGCTGCCGGCGACGACCCCCCGACCTCGACCTTCCAGTATGCCGTACACCTCGCGGTCGAAGAACCCGGGGAGTCGGCGCTCCCGCCTCGCGTCGTTGCGCATGGCCCAGAACGAGGGCTCCCGCGCGCCGGCTGCCGCCCGCTCCCACTCCTTTATCTTCTTCCAGTCCCCAGCGAGGTTGCTCCACCGCTTCCGGCACTGCACGGCCCCCCTCTCCACGCCATGCCGCCGGCAGTACTCCGCCACCGCGGCCCACTTGGGCTCCAGCGCCGTTGCCGCCGGCTCCCCTGTCGCCCCGGCCGCCGCCGCCGCCGCCGCCAGGCGACCCCTCCCGCCGCGCACGCCACCGCGGACTTCAACCATGCGCTTGCCCTCGATGAGCACCAGTATCTCCTGCCGCGTCCAACGGGGCAGCCTGGCGGCGCGCACCGACGGGTTGGGCGCCGCCGCGGCCGCTGCGCCGGCGGGGTCGCCGGCGTTGGACATGCGGGGAAGGGGAACGGAGTGGGGAACGCGTGATTTGGTGGGCGCAAGTTTTTTTTAGGGATTGTGGGCGGAAGTCGATGTGACGGCGTGCGAAGAGGGTGGTGTTTTTTTTTCTTTGAGCGAGTGAAGCGGGTGTTTTTTTTTTTTCCTGAGGCAAATGAAGCGGGTGGTGTAAGAGCAAACATGGCCAGTGGGCCGGCCCGTCTGTAAAATGTCTCGCATGGCACGGCCCGTGTCGGCCCTTTTATAGGGTCGTGCCGGCCCGAAGGCCTGGCCACGGGGATCGGCCCGGCACGGCTGCGCAGCCCTCGTTATTGTTTTAAAAAAATCTGTCTCAAAAATATATATTAAAAATGCAAAAGGTAATAAAAACCATAGAAGAAACTAAGAAAAATAAAAAACAATACATGACTTTCTTTCTAAAAAGCTAAGAAATACAAAATATATATAGAAAAGAGATTAGTCACAAGTCAGATATACCGTCTGCCTTGTCGGCCATGCAAACCCACAATTTAAAGGGTTGTTGCGTGCCGACCTTAAGGTATCGTTTTCAGATCGGCCTTGTTCCATGGTGGGTCGAAGGCCGGCCCGACCCTTTTAATCATGTGTCGGGTCAGGCACATGCCGGGATGAAATTCCGTGCCTGCTTGTCGACTCGTGCAGCATGACCCTATGGTCAGGCTTGTGTAAGAGCATCTCCAGTACTCATTTTTCCCAATAGGTCGGATTTGCTAAAGCACATATAGATCTAGATGAAAAATAGCTTTGTCACATTTACCTCTTAGGACACCATCAATTTTGCTACATGATTCGTGCCAACTATCACAAGCCCATGTGCATCTCGCCCGCCTCTATTTAGAGTACTATGAATGGTCTGGCCCATGTATGGCTCTTTTGACCGATTTTCTATTGCTTCTAGAAGCTTTTGACCTATTTTTTGTTTTTTCCTTTTCTTGATTTTCTTCTCGGCTTCTTTGGATTTCCATTCGTCCTTTTTTGTTTTTATTTCCTACTTATTCGTCTTACATTCATGATTATTTTTTGCCGGTGACAATTGCATGTCTACCATCAAACACACAATTGCAAGTGTCATCCTCGTTCCGTAACTGCATGCAGTCAACACTACTGCAACTTTGGGATGAAAGTATTTTGTCGGGAGGCAGTTGCATGCCTTACTGCAAACACCACTCCTGACTATAACTGCATGTCTTTATGATAGGACGGAAGTGTTTGTCGGGTGTCAGTTGCATGTTCATTAACAAACACGCAACTACAAGGGTCGCCCTGACCCCATGATTGCATGTCTTCAATACAACTGCAACTTGGGGGGGGTGAAAAGTGATTTGTCGAGAGGGTCGTTGCAAGTCTTCTACTAGACATGCAACTGCAAGCATCATCGATGATGGAAACTACATGTCTTCAACACAATTGCAACATTGTGGTAGGGACGAAAGTGTTTGTTGGGTGTCAGTTGCATGTCCACCGCCCAACACTCAAATGCAAGTGCCACCCCTGCCCCATAGCTGCATCTTTCCAATGCGACCACATCTTGGGGGTGCATAAGTGTTTAATGGGACGGCAATTGCATGTCTCCTACTAGACACGCAACCATAAGCATCATCTCGGACTGCAACTACATCAATACAATAAAGGCAAACCTTGGAAGAAAATGAAGGGGGGGGGGGCTCAATGTTAAGGGTGTGAAGAAAAAGGCGCTAGCTCTCTATTTTTTAGTTCAAATAATGTTAAAATTTTGATACAAGGCTGGGATGAATACTAGTAAAGAAAATCAATTTTTGGAGGGGGAGGGGCTCAAGCCTGTCGAAGCACCCCCTTAGAGTCACCACCGAATACAACCACAAGTTTGTTTAGAAGGGACGAAAGTGTTTCTCAGAGCTTAGTTGCATGTTCACCACTATACACGCAACTCCCCGCCCCGCAATTGCATGTCTTCAATGCGATTGCAACTTGGGGCGGGAGTGTTTGTCAGGAGGGCAGTTGCATGTCTTTTACTAGACATGCAACTACAAGCGTCACCCCTACAACAACCGCATGTTGTCAACACGATTGGTGTTTTGTGTGTTGTAGATTTTGGAATTGGCCCATAAAAGCCCATATTTTTTGTTCTCCCGACTCAAGATTTTGGAACATGCTTATCTCATTTCTCCTTCTTCCTGTCTGTGCGTCAATCAGTTTGTTTTATGAAGCCTGATACGTTGATGTCTA
Organism: Elymus sibiricus; assembly: GCA_039707655.1. NCBI lineage: Eukaryota > Viridiplantae > Streptophyta > Magnoliopsida > Poales > Poaceae > Elymus > Elymus sibiricus. Next base: position 445,380,451 of record CM077671.1, read on the forward strand.
CTACGCAACCTTCTTCTTGTAGACTCGTGTTGGGCCTCCAAGCGCAGAATTTTGTAGGACAGTAGCAAATTTCCCTCAAGTGGATGACCTAAGGTTTATCAATCCGTGGGAGGCGTAGGATGAAGATGGTCTCTCTCAAACAACCCTGCAACCAAATAACAAAGAGTCTCTTGTGTCCCCAACACACCCAATACAATGGCAAATTGTATAGGTGCACTAGTTCGGCGAAGAGATGGTGATACAAGTGCAATATGGATGGTAGATATAAGTTTTTGTAATCTGAACATATAAAAAAACAGCAAGGTAACAAGTAACAAAAGTGAGCAAAAATGGTATTGCAATGCTTGAAAACAAGGCCTAGGGTTCATACTTTCACTAGTGCAAGTTCTCTCAACAATACTGACATAGTTGAATCATATGTAAATCCCTCACGTGCGACAAAGAGTTCACTCCAAAGTCACAAATAGCGGAGAACAAACGAAGAAATTATTGTAGGGTACGAAACCACCTCAAAGTTATCTTTTCCGATCAATCGTATGAGCTATCCCTATAAGTGTCACGAACAGCCCTAGAGTTTGTACTAAAATAACACCTTAAGATACACATCAACCAAAACCCTAATGTCACCTAGATACTCCAATGTCACCACGAGTACCCATGGGCTTGATTATACGATATGCATCACACAATTTCAGATTCATCATGTTCAATCCAACACAAAGAACTTCAAAGAGTGCCCCAAAGTTTCTACCGGAGAGTCAAGACGAAAACGTGTGCCAACCCCTATGCATAGATTCCCAAGGTCACGGAACCCGCAAGTTGATCACCAAAACATACATCAAGTGGATCAATAAAACATCCCATTGTCACCACGGATATCCCATCGCAAGACATACATCAAGTGTTCTCAAATCCTTTAAAGACTCAATCCGATAAGAAAACTTCAAAGGGAAAACTTAATTCATCACAAGAAGATAGAGAGGGGAAAACTCCATATGATTCATCTATATCAATAAAGCTCACGACACATCAAGATCGTGCCATCTCAAGAACACGAGAGAGAGAGAGAGAGATCAAACACATAGCTACCGGTATGTGACGCCCTGCATTTGTGCTACAATAATCTCTGTAATTAAGCTATAGTAACCCCACGCTAATGATGCCACGTCACCACGATTACTGTTGTTAATCTCGCGATGATTCAATCCCGTGCGAATTCGAAATTCAAAACCAAGTCGGACGATAAAAGTTTTCAAATATCAAAACTAAAATGTTTGAAGTGTGTCAAATATTACATAGGTAATTGTGTTTAATAAATCAACATTATTGGGGGTATTTAAATTCACTAAAATAAAATAAAACTAAAACAGAAAACTGATAAAAGATAAAAAACTAAAACAAACAAAAAAAAACAAAAGCCCCCCCTGGCCTAACTGGGCCAAAGCCCAGCAGGCCGGCCCAACCGGCCTCCCCTAGGGGCCATACCCCCCCCCCCACTCGCCCCCGTCGCCCACCTCTCCCCCCTCTCGCTCCCGATCCGGATCTCGATCGGGGCAGAGCGCCCCCGCCGCCGCCCGCGCCTCCTCACCGGCGACTGGTCGACCCCGCCGCCTTCGGGCCCTCCCCGGCCTCCTCCTCGCCTCCTCGCCGCCCGTGACCCCGTCGCCTCCCCGTCATCGCGCCGCCACACGCCGACGCTGCGCCGCCTTGCCGTCCCTCCACAAGCCCACTGTCCTCCCCTGCACGTCGATGTGAGCCGCCGCGTTCCCCCCCTCTCTGTCGCCCGCGCCCGCGCTCGCTAGGCCCGGGGCGCTCCGGCGCGCTGCCCCCGGTCGCGCTCACCCCGCGCTCGCCGCGCCCTCTTTCCCCGTGCTCCCCCGCGCCCCTCCGACCTCGCTCACGTGCGCGCGCGCTCGCCCTCACCCGCTGCCGCCCACGCGCGCTCGCGGCCGCCCGCTACCCCCCTGCCGCGCCTGCGCCCGTGCTCCGCCTCGCCAGCCCCGCGCGCTCGCTGCCGTCCGCCCCTGGCGTTGCCTCCGGCCGCCGCTGCTGGCCACACCCGCCCCCTCTGGCCGCCGGCGACCCGCCGGCGAGGCCCTGGCCTTGCCCCTGGCCGATTTGGTTAGTGGGGACTAATGCCCCCACTAACCCCCCCCCCCCTGAGACGCTGACAGAGGGGGCCCACGCCCCCTAAACAAATTAAAATAATAAATAAATAAAAATAAATAATAAAAATGAATAATTAGTTAATTAATTAATTAGATGATTAAGATTAATTAGACTAATTAATTAAACTTGTTAATTAATTCTGTAAATTAATTAAGTTTAACAGAGGATGATAGGTGGGTCCCACTCCCTTAATTAATCCTGATTAATATTAATTAAACTTTAATTAAAACTGTGTCACTGACATGTGGGACCCACTGGTCAGTTTGACCAGTCAACCCCATTGTTGACTGCTGATGTCAGCATGACATCATGCTGATGTCATAATTGTTTATTGAATTAAAATAATCTATTTTAATTTCTGAATATTAATAAAACTTTAAAACTTAATATAAAATATTCCGTAACTCGGATGAAAATATTTTATACATGAAAGTTGTTCAGAATAATTCCACGAATCCGAATACGTAGTCCGTTCGTTTGTCACGTGCTCCTAGCATAACGAACATGGAACTTTTCCATCTGTTTCATCTGTCCGGTAGTAGCCCGAGACCCGGAAAATATCGTCAGATATTCTTTCGACCCGTCTGCGACGTGTAATACTGCGTTAGTGCATGCCTAGTTCTGCATATTGCCATGTCATGCATCGTGATGCATTTGTCTACTTTATATTTATTGTTTCTCCCCCTTCTTCTTACCGGTAGACCCCGAGACTGACGGTGCTACCGGGTACGACTACACCGCCGACGATCAGGCCCTTGCCGCAGAGCAGAAAGGCAAGCAACCCCCCCTTGAGCATTCCGATATCGCCCAATTCTTTCCCTCTTATTCTTGCATTAGATTTTGCTACTGTATTAGTTAGCTCCTATTCTGATGCATAGTCTGTTTTTGATAAACTGCTACTATACCTGCAATCATATCAACTGCTTGGTATAGATTGATCAATGAATCCCCTGTGACCCCTTAGTCCCAGTTGCCCCTGCTTCTTCATCGACGACTCGAAGACTCGGTCAACCGACCGACAAGCCAGGCCCCTCACATCACCGCACACCCCCTTTGTTGTATGACTCTGCAGAGCTACTATCGAGTACCGAGGGTGACACCTCGTGAAGTACTCATGATGCTAACTCTGTAGTGCAGCTAGTCGGTCGTGGTTATCGAGGGTGATTCCTCCTTCACCACTCCCGACGACGACTCTGTCGTGCAACCCCTCAAGTGTGGGACCCTCGAGGGTGATTCCTCTAAGTCCACCTTGACGGCTTCATCGAGCGGGACCCTTTGAGGGTGATTCCTCAGGTTCCGTCTTGATGTTTTATACACACAGTTACTATGACCTGGTTACAGAAACATGTTGGTGATGGGTCGGCCCTGAGGGGTAACCACGGTTTGATGACGATGAGGCGTGGACGGGCAGGAGAGACCCTTGCCACACATCCTCGAGACAGGGCGACGGGACCGCACTTCATGGGTCGCGCTTGCCCCGCATTAATTAAAATGCTAATGGGTTGGGTATTTGATCTGAGTTGGTCGATTGACCTTTTACGCACCAAACCTTCACGTGGGAGAAGTTATGGGTATTCAGCGTCGTTGTATCAGCCGAAGCTCTTCGGACGTTAGCAATGGAGCGGCGCGCGCCCGAGTGGCCTGGACGGTACAACTCTTGGACTAGAGTGTGCTAGGGCTGACTTCGGCCGCGTTTGCATCGTGCAGGAGTGCAAAGGGTGAGTGGGCCCATGACCCCTGCGCGCTTAGGATTTAGACCGGCGGGCTGGCCTCTCTATTGAGCCTAGGTGGGGCGACGACGTGTTGATATCCCGAGGCCGGGCATGACCCAGGAAAGTGTGTCCGGCCGGAGGTGATCAAGCGTGTTGGAAATGCGGTGCACCCCTGTAGGGATGAATTCATCTATTCGAATAGCCGTGTCCACGGTAACTGGACGACTTGGAGTTGTACCTTGATCTACTACAACTAAAATTGTGACTTTAATTGAAATGAATGTTGGCTCCGAGATTGCTTTCTCGCAGGGAGTCGAGGAAGAATCTCTGGGCGTGGTTACTTAATAAAATTGCTACAATAATATGACTATATATGAGATACCAGTCTAGTCTCTTCTAATGATGCAAGATGCTGAAGATGCTAGTCTTCGATAGGACTAGGCCTTCCCCCTATTCTTGCTTTCTGCAGCCAGCCCAGATATAAACCCCTTTCCTTGATACTGATGCATACTTAGCATAGTTCTGATGTCAGTCTTGCGAGTACTTTGGATGAGTACTCACCGCTGCTTTGCTTTCTCTTTCGCCCTCGATTCGATTGATGCGTTCAGACGATGGAGCCCAGGAGATGGAGTGCGCCGGAGACGACTACTACACCACCGCAGGAGTCTACTACTACGTGGAGAATGCCGACGCTCAGGAGTAGTTAGGTTGGCTCCCAAGTAGGAGGCCTCGCCTCTTTCGATCCGCTGCTTATGTTTGTGCTAGCCTTCTTAAGGCAAAACTTGTTTAACTTATGTCTGTACTCAGATATTATTTGCTTCCGCTGACTCGTGTTATGTCGAGCTTTGTATTCGAGCCCTCGAGGCCCCTGGCTTGTAATATGAAGATGTATGACTTTAATTTGTGTCTAGTGTTGTGTTGTGATATCAATCAGTGAGTCCCTAACCTTGGTCGTACGCATTGCGTGTATGATTAGCGTACGGTCGAAATTGGGGGCGTCACAAGTTGGTATCAGAGCCGACTGCCTGTAGGTAGCCCCCTTTCCAACTCCTTGGCCGAAGTTAAGTCTAGTACTTGGGAAACTTTTACTAACATTGTTGTGTGGCTTACGGGCCCACATCTCAATCGGGTGGTATTAGGTTCTTTTATTCCTCGTCTATACTCTGGGTTCTGATCTCTCTTCTCTTTCGGGTTAAAGATTTTGCTAACTCTAACTTTAGGTTCTCGTATCTACTTCCTCCCAGAGAGCCCCTCATTCCAGATGATGGCTTGATTCGTCAGAAGATTCCGATGATACTCTCAGATGTTCTCTCGAGAACTTGTGTTCATCGCTCTTGCGATTACCTTCTACCATCAACCCCCCTACGCTTACCGGGGATTCGTTCGTCCTTAGTTGTCATGGGTTTCACAAAATCCTTTGAATTGCTATTCGATCTTCCAAATCCTCAATAGCCTTTGACTCTTGACCTTTCTCATCTGCTTGCATTATGGTTAATTCCATATGGCTAGCAATATTCATTAAAACCTTTGTGATTGTCATTTGATTTTATTGATTCCACCTGTGGGTGAATGCATGCAGTCGTCAGTTGTTTCTCATAAATTATCTTTCCAGCTCAGACGTCTTTCCGAACATGAGTTGATTCTCGACAATTCAACTTTGATTGATTGTCCATCTAAATCCATTCAACTTACTTGTATTTGATCGGAGCATCTATTTCCGATACACCAATTTGGAAATCTTAATTCCTTTGGTTATTTAAGCATCAAATTAATTGGATATTTTATGATCTGATGCCTTGCATTCTTTCTCCCTCTGATTGGGTACCGATACTCACATCAGGTCCTTTGTGGACCGCCAGACCCATTGTTGGGTTATTATCCGTTAGCATCCTTCACATTCAAAATTCTTGTGATGGTCTTCCCCTGATACATGATGCTATCGGTAAATTGTGTCTTCTCCCTCTGATAAGTTGTATCCTATGCTTTTGTCAGCCATGCTCTGTTGTCAAGCATGTGTTAATTACTCTTGAAGCTTGTGGTATATGTTCCTAAGATGCCCCGATGGGTTGAACCTATGCCTTCCTTAATCCGTGTGAACCCGACAGTTTTCACGAGTCATACTCTCCTGGTGTTTTGCCAGGTAATCTTTCAAAACTACAACTTTATCAAAGGCGAGGAGTAAATGGAAGGTGATGCATTGATGAAGTGGGAGTCGACCTTGAACTTTGTGCTCATGCCCATGGAAGCAATGTTGATCTTATCATAGTAGCTTCTCGTAATGATAAATTGCTCTTGGTATAATTTGATCTGGTATCTGTGATCTTGTCCTTTACAATCGTGGCTCCGCCCATGATGTTCTACCTTGTTTTCGTTCTTGGACAAGTTAAGGTGCTTGTCCTCCACAGATCAATACGCTAGTCTAACCTCTATTCTGATCTACCTCCGAGTATTATCCCTGGTATCTCGAGAATATAACGGAGCTATATAACTTCTTATGAGATCCTCATCAACTATGATATTTCACTGATTCCAGTTTCTCCCGTGTTCTGAGTTGTGGGACACTCAGGGACACTGATATCTGAATCGAGTACGCTTTGCGATTCAACAACTCTTAGAATCTTCTTTGCTTATGAGTTTGTACTCAATCATGTCTTTCCAAGCTGTTAGGCCCCATCATTATCGTCATGCTAGAGCTTGACCATGCTCATCTTGTTCGAGATGCCGAAGCCCGACTGTATGCCTTGAATGCATTGAATGCGTCACCTCTTGAGGGGATTGAAAACATCCTAGTGGTCCGTGATTTTCAAGATGTCTTTCCAGAAGAACTTCCAGGGATTCCCCTTGTAAGGACTGTCGAGTTTGTCATCGACTTGGTACCTGGTACCACTCCAATAGCCAAGCGTCCGTATAAGATGCCACCACATGAACTCCTTGAACTTAAGCAAGAAATTGACAATTCGCTTCGTCTGGGTTTCATTCGTCCAAGTTCCTCTGCTTGGGGAGCACCTTCTCTCTTTGTCAAGAAGAAGGATGGTACGAATCGTTTGGTCCAAGACTACCGTCCCATCAACCAGGCTACAATTCAGAATAAATATCCGCTTCCTCGGATCAATGATTTATATGATCAACTTGCTGGTTCCTCAATATTCTCTAAACTCGACTTGAGGTTGGGTTACCATCAGATCCATGTTCGTGAAGAAGATATTCCCAAGACTGCATTTGTTACTCGCTATGGTTCATACGAGTACACCGTCATGTCCTTCGGCTTAACCAATGCTCCAACAACCTTCTCTCGCCTGATGAACTATATATTCATGGATTACCTCGATAAATTCGTCGTGGTTTATCTGGATGATATCCTGGTTTATTCCAAGAATAAAGAAGAGCATGCTGAACATCTTCGTCTTATACTGGAGAGGCTTCGAGAGCATCAACTTTATGCAAAGTATTCAAAGTATGAGTTCTGGATGGACAAAGTAACCTACCTTGGTCATGTGATCTCCAAGGATGGTATTGCGGTCAACCCTGAACGAGTTCAGGCTATTCTCGACTGGACTCCCCCGAAGAATGTCAAGCAAGTCAGAAGTTTTCTCGGGCTCGCCAGCTATTGCCGTCGATTCGTCGAGAACTTCTCCAAGATTGCAAAGCCCTTAACCAATTTGCTTCACAAAGGTGTTAAATATGAGTGGACAGAAAAATGTCAGGAAAGCTTCCAGGCACTTAAGGACAAACTGACGTCTGCTCCAGTGCTTGCTCCTCCAGATACTCGTAAGGACTTCGCCATTTATTGTGACGCTTCGCGTTAGGGAATAGGCTGTGTCTTAATGCAAGAGCACAGAGTGGTTGCTTACGCATCTCGTCAATTGCGTCCTCATGAAGGGAACTACCCAGTTCATGACCTTGAACTTGTCGCAGTAATTCATGCACTGAAAGAGTGGCGGCAGTACCTTATTGGTAATCGTTGCGAGATCTACACCGATCACCAAAGTCTGAAGTACCTGTTTACTCAGCCAGATCTGAATCTCCGTCAACAAAGATGGATGGAACGAATAGTAGATTACAACGTGGGAATTTCTTATACACCTGGCAAGGCTAATGTAATGGCTGATGCTTTGAGCCGCAAGTCATACTGCAATCACCTCCAGGTTCACAAGGTTCACCCCCTGCTTCAAGAAGAATTCCGCAAGCTGAACCTCCATATTGTTCCTCAGGGTTATCTCGTGCCCCCTCCACCGGAGGCCCGTAAAATGCACCTCCGTGTTGTTAACCAGGGTTCTTTGAGTAACCTAGTTGCTATACCAGATCTCGTGGGCAGCATCAAAACTATGCAACACTATGATAATGACGTCGAAAGGATTAGACGCTATCTTTCGGAAGGTAAACCCTCATGCTTCACCGTTGATGATGATGGCGCTGTGTACTTCAAGGGTCGCTTATTCGTTCCAACTAAGAGGGAAAACCTGAATATGACAGATAGAGTACTGAAAGAAGCTCATAATACACCTCTGTCTATTCATCCGGGTAGTACCAAGATGTACCAAGACATCCGTCAAAGATTCTGGTGGCCAAACATGAAACAAGCCATTGCACGCTATGTTTCAGCATGTGACATTTGCCGTCGGATCAAAGCTGAACATCAAAAGCCTGCTGGAACTCTGCAACCTATTTCTATTCCTGAATGGAAGTGGGATCATGTTGAAATGGACTTCGTTACTGGTTTTCCCAGATCGCAGAAAGGTAATGATGCTATTCTTGTCGTCATTGACCGACTGTCCAAAGTTGCACATTTTCTGGCTGTCAAGGAAACTATTACTGCTAGTCAGCTAGCAGATCTATATATGTCCAGAGTTGTTTCACTCCACGGTATTCCATTGGTGATTAGTTCAAACCGTGGCAGCTTATTCACTTCAAGATTCTGGGCAAGTTTTCAGGAAGCTATGGGAACTCATTTGTCATTCAGCACCACTTTTCACCCTCAATCCCAGGGACAAGTTGAAAGAGTCAACCAGATTCTCGAAGACATGCTTCGAGCTTGTGTCATTTCTTTCGGCAAGAAATGGGAGGAATCTCTCCCGTATGCTGAGTTCTCCTACAACAATAGCTATCAAGCTAGTCTGAAGATGGCTCCCTTTGAAGTATTATATGGACGTAAGTGTCGGACTCCTCTGAATTGGTCAAAAACTGAGGAACGTACACTTATCGGTCCGGGTATTATCCAACATGCCGAAGATCAAGTCCGCATTATTCATGCAAATCTGAAGAGTGCTCAGTCTCGTCAGAAGAGTCAGTATGACCGTCATCACAAAGATATGGTCTATCAACCTGGCGAAAAGGCTTATCTTCGAGTCACGCCAATGAGAGGTGCACACCGTTTTGGGATCAAGGGCAAGCTGGCTCCTCGATACATTGGTCCTTTCACTATTCTCGAAAGGTGTGGTAAAGTGGCATATCAACTGGAACTACCGCCAAACCTTTCTCAGGTTCACGATGTGTTCCATGTGTCACAGCTTCGTCGCTGTTTCAAGGATCCTATCCGAGCAGTGGATCATGATATGTTGGAGCTGCAACAAGACCTTTCTTACAAGGAGCAACCAGTCCGCATTCTCGATGAAACTGAACATCGGACTCGTCAGATGGTTACCAAGTTCTTCAAGGTCCAGTGGGCGAATCATTCTGAAGATGAAGCCACTTGGGAACGCGAAGATCATCTTCGTGCAGAATACCCCGGGCTCTTTCCTTCTACCTCTTAATTCTCGGGACGAGAATTCTTTTTAGTAGGGGAGAATTGTGACGCCCTGGATTTGTGCTACAGTAATCTCTGTCATTAAGCTACAGTAACCCCACGCTAATGATGCCACGTCATCACGATTACTGTTGTTAATCTCGCGATGATTCAATCCCGTGCGAATTCGAAATTCAAAACCAAGTCGGACGATAAAAGTTTTCAAATATCAAAACTAAAATGTTCGAAGTGTGTCAAATATTACATAGGTAATTGTGTTTAATAAATCAACATTATTGGGGGGCTCTAAATTCACTAAAATAAAATAAAACTAAAACAGAAAACTGATAAAAGATAAAAAACTAAAACAAAAAAAGAAACAAAAGCCCCCCCTGGCCTAACTGGGCCAAAGCCAGGTAGGCCGGCCCAACCGGCCTCCCCTAGGGGCCATAACCCCCCCCACCGAGCGAAACCCTAACCCCCACCCCACTCGCCCCCGTCGCCCACCTCTCCCCCCTCTCGCTCCCGATCCGGATCTGGATCGGGGCAAAGTGCCCCCGCCGCCGCCCGCGCCTCCTCACCGGCGCCTGGTCAACCCCGCCGCCGCCGGGCCCTCCCCGGCCTCCTCCTCACCTCCTCGCCGCCCGTGACCCCGTCGCCTCCCCGCCACCGCGCCGCCGCACGCCGCCGCTGCGCCGCCTCGCCGTCCCTCCACGAGCCCACTGCCCTCCCCTGCACGTCGATGTGAGCCGCCGCGTTCCCCCCTCTGTCGCCCGCGCCCGCGCTCGCTAGGCCCGGGGCGCTCCGGCGCGCTGCCCTTGGTCGCGCTCACCCCGCGCTCGCCGTGCCCCTTTCCCCGTGCTCCCCCGCGCCCCTTTCCCTGTGCTCCCCCGCGCCCCTCCGGCCTCGCTCACGTGCGCGCGCGCTCGCCCTCACCCGCTGCCGCCCACGCGCGCCCGCGGCCGCCCGCTACCCCCCTGCCGCGCCTGCGCCCGCGCTCCGCCTCGCCAGCCCCGCGCGCTCGCCGCCGTCCGCCTCTGGCGTTGCCTCCGGCCGCAGCTGCTGGCCGCACCCGCCCCCTCTGGCCGCCGGCGACCTGCCGGCGAGGCCCTGGCCTTGCCCCTGGCCGATTTGGTTAGTGGGGACTAATGCCCCCACTAACCCCCCCCTGAGACGCTGAGAGAGGGGGCCCACGCCCCCTAAACAAATTAAAATAATAAATAAATAAAAATAAATAATTAAAATGAATAATTAGTTAATAAATTAATTAATTAATTAGATGATTAAGATTAATTAGATTAATTAATTAAACTTGTTAATTAATTTTGTAAATTAATTAAGTTTAACAGAGGATGACATGTGGGTCCCACCCCCTTAATTAATCCTGATTAATATTAATTAAACTTTAATTAAAACTGTGTCACTGACATGTGGGACCCACTGGTTAGTTTGACCAGTCAACCCCACTGTTGACTACTGATGCCAGCATGACATCATGCTGATGTCATAATTGTTTATTGAATTAAAATAATCTATTTTAATTTCTGAATATTAATAAAACTTTAAAACTTAATATAAAATATTTCGTAACTTGGATGAAAATATTTTATACATGAAAGTTGTTCAGAATAATCCCACGAATCCGAATACGCAGTCCGTTCGTCTGTCACGTGCTCCTAGCATAACGAACATGGAACTTTTCCATCTGTTTCATCTGTCCGGTAGTAGCCCAAGACCCGGAAAATATCGTCAGATATGCTTTCGACCCGTCTGTGACGTGTAATACTGCGTTAGAGCATGCCTAGTTCTGCATATTGCCATGTCATGCATCGTGATGCATTTGTCTGCTTTATATTTATTGTTTCTCCCCCCTCTTCTTACCGGTAGACCCCGAGACTGACGGTGCTGCCGGGTACGACTACACCGCCGACGATCAGGCCCTTGCCGCAGAGCAGCAAGGCAAGCAACCCCCCCTTGAGCATTCCGACATCGCCCAATTCTTTCCCTCTTATTCTTGCATTAGATTTTGCTACTGTATTAGTTAGCTCCTATTCTGATGCATAGCCTGTTTTTGATAAACTACTACTATACCTGCAATCATATCAACTGCTTAGTATAGGTTGATCAATGAATCCCCTGTGACCCCTTAGTCCCAGTTGCCCCTGCTACTTCATCGACGACTCGGTCAACCGACCGACAAGCTAGGCCCCTCACATCACCACACACCCCCTTTGTTGTACGACTCTACGGAGCTACTATCGAGTACCGAGGGTGACACCTCGTGAAGTACTCATGATGCTAACTCTGTAGTGCAGCTAGTCGGTCGTGGTTATCGAGGGTGATTCCTCCTTCACCACTCCCGACGACGACTCTGTCGTGCAACCCCTCAAGTGTGGGACCCTCGAGGGTGATTCCTCTAAGTCCACCTTGATGGTTTCATCGAGCGGGACCCTTTGAGGGTGATTCCTCAGGTTCCGTCTTGATGTTTTATACACACAGTTACTATGACCTGGTTACAGAAACATGTTGGTGATGGGTCGGCCCTGAGGGGTACCCACGGTTTGATGATGATGAGGCGTGGACGGGCAGGAGAGACCCTTGCCACACATCCTCGAGACGGGGCGACGGGACCGCACTTCATGGGTCGCGCTTTCCCCGCATTAATTAAAATGCTAATGGGTTGGGTATTTGATCTGAGTTGGTCGATTGACCTTTTACGCACCAAACCTTCACGTGGGAGAAGTTATGGGTACTCAGCGTCGTTGTATCAGCCGAAGCTCTTCGGACGTCAGCAATGGAGCGGCGTGCGCCCGAGTGGCCCGGACGGTACAGCTCTTGGACTAGAGTGTGCTAGGGCTGACCTCGGCCGCGTTCGCATCGTGCAGGAGTGCAAAGGGTGAGTGGGCCCATGACCCCTGCGCGCTTAGGATTTAGACCGGCGGGCTGGCCTCTCTGTTGAGCCTAGGTGGGGCGACGACGTGTTGATATCCCGAGACCGGGCATGACCCAGGAAAGTGTGTCCGGCCGGAGGTGATCAAGCGTGTTGGAAATGCGGTGCACCCCTGCAGGGATGAATTCATCTATTCGAATAGCCGTGTCCACGGTAACAGGACGACTTGGAGTTGTACCTTGATCTACTACAACTAAAATTGTGACTTTAATTGAAATGAATGTTGGCTCCGAGATTGCTTTCTCGCAGGGAGTCGAGGAAGAATCTCTGGGCGTGGTTACTTAATAAAATTGCTACAATAATATGACTATATATGAGATACCAGTCTACTCTCTTCTAATGCTGCAAGATGCTGAAGATGCTAGTCTTCGATAGGACTAGGCCTTCCCCCAATTCTTGCTTTCTGCAGCCGGCCCAGATATAAACCCCTTTGCTTGATACTGATGCATACTTAGCATAGTTCTGATGTAAGTCTTGCGAGTACTTTGGATGAGTACTCACCGCTGCTTTGCTTTCTCTTTCCCCCTCGATTCGATTGCTGCGTTCAGACGATGGAGCCCAGGAGATGGAGTGCGCCGGAGACGACTACTACACCACCGCAGGAGTCTACTACTACGTGGAGAATGCCGACGCTCAGGAGTAGTTAGGTTGGCTCCCAGGCAGGAGGCCTCGCCTCTTTCGATCCGCTGCTTATGTTTGTGCTAGCCTTCTTAAGGCAAAACTTGTTTAACTTATATCTGTACTCAGATATTATTTGCTTCCGCTGACTCGTGTTATGTCGAGCTTTGTATTGGAGCCCTCGAGGCCCCTGGCTTGTAATATGAAGCTGTATGACTTTAATTTGTGTCTAGTGTTGTGTTGTGATATCAATCAGTGAGTCCCTAACCTTGGTCGTACGCATTGCGTGTATGATTAGCGTACGGTCGAAATTGGGGGCGTCACATGGTACATACCCTTAGACCCGAGGGTGAACTACTCCCTCCTCGTCATGGAGACTGCCGGGATGATGAAGATGGCCTCCGGTGATGGTTTCCCCCTCCGGTATATTCTCCGTAAATTTTCAGCCCATTCCGAGAACTTTTATTTCTGCACAAAAAACGACACCATGGTAGTTCTGCTGAAAACAGCGTCAGTCCGGGTTAGTTCTAATAAAATCATACCAAAATCATATAAAATTATTGTAAACATGGCATGAATACTTCATAAATTATAGATACGTTGGAGACGTATCAGCATCCCCAAGCTTAATTCCTGCTCGTCCTCGAGTAGGTAAATGATAAAAGAAATAATTTATGAAGTGTGAATGCTAGCAAGTGCACAAGTTTGATCAATTCCAATCACTTTTTCTAGCATCAATATAAACCATAAACAGTAGCTCATCTCATAAAACTTCTCATGATCAAGTAACAAGCTATTCACATGTTAAAGTATAGACCAGCAAGTTTCTTGAAAACTAACAAACCATATTCCTAGTCATCGAACAATTGCAATTCATCTTATTTTCAGGAAGGGTCTATGTAAGAGCTTTGATTTAGCAAATTCCACATACTCAACTATCATATAGTCTTCCATGATTATTGACACTCAAAGCATATTTTTAGAACAAATAGCATCCATCGAACACAGAGAAAGATAGGGGCTTAATGTTTCGCCTCCCAACTTATTTATCATATAGATAATTGTCAACAATAATAATTCATGATCAAATATATTTGTGTGGATATATATGTCTAGATCATTCCCCAACACATGACGCTTGCCAAGAGAAAAAGGCGAAATATAGGAAGTGGTGAAGATCACCATGACTCTTGCATAAAGGTAAGTACTAGAAGGTAAAAGATAGGCCCTTCGCAGAGGGAAACATTGATTTGCAAAGGTGCCAGAGCTCGAGCTTTTAAAACAGAGATGAATAATAATTTTGAGCGGTATGCTTTCATTGTCAACATAACAACTGAGAGATCTCGGTATCTTCCATGCTAGATACATTATAGGCAGTTCCCAAACAGAATGGTAAAGTTTTTACTCCCCCTCCACCAATCAATCACACTCCACGGCGAGCCGAATCCACGGGTACCGTCCATACAAACAACAATCTTGGGGGAGTTTTGTTTCATTATATTTTGATTTGATTTTTGAGCATGCAACTGGGCATCCCGAATACCAGCCACTTTCTCGTGAATGATAGTGAATCAACACATATCGTGAGAATAACCCACCTAGCATGGAAGATACTGACAGCCCCTAGTCACTATATGAGTGATTCGGGCATACAAAACAGAATATTATTTGAAGATTTAGAGTTTGGCACATGCAAATTTACTTGGAACGGCAGGTAAATACCGCATATAGGTAGGTATGGTGGACTCATATGGAACAACTTTGGGTTTAAGGGTGTTTGGATGCACAAGTAGTATTTCTACTTGGTGCGGAAGTTTTGGCTAGTATGAGGTGGAAGCAAGCACCACATGTTGGAGGATCCATAACAATATAACTTCTATACAAATATACCCAAACATAACTCATTAAGTTGTCTTCCTTGTCCAATTTTAACTAATTTGCTCGAGTTTGAAAATAATTAATGAGCTCACAATCATAGAAGATGTCCAAGATAGTATATTTATATGTGGAATCTCTCTTCCTTCAATATTCTTTCATGAATTGTTCTAGTGACCAATGCGGTGTTTGCTAACTTTCAATAAATTTTACCACCTATACTTATTATGTGTGAAGTCATTACTCCCCATGGGATAAGTATATGAAGCATATTTAATTTCAAATTTATGATATTCAATTCATTCAACCATTTACTCATAGGATATAAGTGAATCACGTGTGCCAACCCCTATGCATAGATTCCCAAGGTCACGGAACCCGCAAGTTGATCACCAAAACATACATCAAGTGGATCAATAGAACATCCCATTGTCACCACGGATATCCCATCGCAAGACATACATCAAGTGTTCTCAAATCCTTTAAAGACTCAATCCGATAAGAAAACTTCAAAGGGAAAACTCAATTCACCACAAGAAGATAGAGAGGGGAAAACTCCATATGATTCATCTATATCAATAAAGCTCGCGATACATCAAGATCGTGCCATCTCAAGAACACGAGAGAGAGAGATCAAACACATAGCTACTGGTACATACCCTCAGCCCCGAGGGTGAACTACTCCCTCCTCGTCATGGAGACCGTCGGGATGATGAAGATGGCCTCCGGTGATGGTTTCCCCCTCCGGCAGGGTGCCGGAACAGGCTCCCGATTGGTTTGTCGTGGCTACAGAGGCTTGCGGCGTCGAAACTCCCGATCTAGGTTTCTTTCTGGGGGTTTTGATATTTATAGGAATTTTTTGCGTCGGTCTCACGTCAAGGGGACTCCCGAGGGGCCCACAAGCCAGGGGGGCGCACCCCCTAGGCTTGTGGCCGCCTCGGGACTCCTCTCCGGTATCTTTTTGCTTCAGTATTTTTTATATTTTCCAAAAATATTCTCCGTAAATTTTCAGCCCATTCCGAGAACTTTTATTTCTGCACAAAAAACGACACCATGGTAGTTCTGCTGAAAACAGCGTCAGTCCGGGTTAGTTCTAATAAAATCATACCAAAATCATATAAAATTATTGTAAACATGGCATGAATACTTCATAAATTATAGATACGTTGGAGATGTATCATACGTCTCAAAAGTATCTACAATTTTTAATTATTTTATATATTATAATATCACTTTTGAATATATTTTTATAACATTTTATATTATTTTCTGGACTAACCTATTAATTCAGTGCCTAGAGCCAGCTGTTGTTTTCTGCATGTTTTTGACTTTTCCGAAAATCCATACTTAAGAAGGTAAAAAAAACTAAGGATTTAATACGATTTTTTCGTCATGAAGATTCTAAAAAGTGTCGGGACCTGTCCGAGGGCTAGCCAGAGGCCCGACACAGCCAGGGGATGACCCGCGCCATGAGGCCACATGGGCCCCTTGTGCACCGCCGACCGTCCATTTGTCTCTGATTTGGTCTGCTGCCGCACGTTCTTGTTCCGAGGAGATCCAATCTGGAGGCCTGTTCTGGCACCCTGCCGGAGGGGGGATCTATCATGGGAGGCTTCTGTATAAATCTTGATGCCTCCGTGTCCATGTGTGAATAGTTCTAGCAGTAGCTAGATGGCGTCCTCTCTCCCTTATGATTCAATACAAAGTTCCCGTGTGCTATCTCACATGTTCAAGATCCATATGATGTAATCGGTGGTGTGTTTGTTGGAATATGATGGATTGTCAATTTATGATAAGATTGCTCATTGAATTTTATTGAATCTTTTGAAGTGTATTTGTTGCATAATTAAGTAGCTTTGTATGCTCTCTGATCTATTTGTATTCTCCGCCAAGTTTGATGGGTAGTTCTTCAGAGGGAGTGGTGCAAATTAGTGGGTTCAATTTTGTGGTCATTCATCTTAGTGACAGAAAGGGAACAAACACGTATTATATTGTTGCCACTAGGATAAAAGAAGTTTTTTTTATCACACTTGGATGGTAGTTTTACTGTCTATATTATGTCAACATGCTTATTACAATGCTCCGTTTGTCATAAACTTAATACTTCAAGATGGATGTTGTATAGCGGTCTTGGGGCAGAGTATTAGTTGTAGATGTAGTCGGATAACAGTGTAGTTATCACAGACGTTATGCATATATGATATTATACCGTGAATGATCATATTCATAAATATAAAATATTGTAATTTAATCGTTGCCTAAGTGTAATTTGTTCACAACACAATACTTGTATGCTTGGAGAGATGTCACCAGTGAACCTATGGCCCCGGGGGTCTATTTTCCTTAACTATTTTTTTACCAAAAATATTATTTCTTTATTATGTCATTTTATTTATTTAATATATCTATAAATTTCTACCATACCATGCCAGTTAATCTTGTAACTTGCAAGACAAGAAGCTTTACAACCTTCTTGACGTGGCCGAGACAAGTTTGTATCACTTTTGTGTGTGTAGGTATCCATGCCTTTATTTGCTGGAAGAACTCCTTTTAGTTCGATAAACCTTGGTTCTTCACTGAGGGAAATACTTATTGCTAGGTTACATCACCTTAGACTTGAGGGGTTACTTAACCACTCTTACGAGAGAGCAACCAAGATTTATGACGTCGTTGTCGGGGAGTTTCTTCTTAAACAAACAAGTTCTACACACTACCACATTACTTTCTTCTTATCTATCTTGCCTAGTTACTTTTTATTTCTTGTTTTCTTGCCAAAAGAAATCAAAAACACCAAAAAGAATTAAAAACATCACTTGTGCACTTTCTATTTACCTTGTTAATTATCATGGCTGGTTCTTCAATCTCCGCCCACACACCTGAACTAGAAATGCTTAATTCCAAACAAAGAGGTGGAGAAAATTTAAAAGATGCTTGGTATAGAATACAAGATGATCAAAATAGGTCTACACATAAGCAATCTACTACAATCCTTCTTAGAATTTTTTATGTTGGCATTACTACTTGGTACAAGTTCGTTCTAGATACCATAACAGGAGGAAATTTCTTGGGTAGTCACACCCTAGGTGCTTTTAATGCTATGGATAATTTAGTTGGAACCCCGCCAATTAGAGCGAACAATACCAAAATAACTTTTGAGCATCTTATGTAGTTACTTGATATAAAAGAAAAGTATCCAAAGGTTATAAGAAACTAATAAAAATATGCATAACCACTTCACTAGGGGTCTTCGATAGGGGATGCTTCTAAAAAGGGATAATTTATATTATGCCCCTAGTTGGGTCACACTCGGCAGTTTTACCCCTACTTTTCAAATACACTCATTCCTGCGCAAACCACTTTCCTTCTCTTATGATTTTACCCATCTGTCTCAATTCCATCCAGTCAAAGGCGTTTGAGTGTTAGAGATACA
Source organism: Elymus sibiricus (assembly GCA_039707655.1). Lineage (NCBI taxonomy): Eukaryota > Viridiplantae > Streptophyta > Magnoliopsida > Poales > Poaceae > Elymus > Elymus sibiricus. The sequence goes on from CM077671.1 coordinate 445,398,927, forward strand.
TTTTTCCGGACCATTTTGCCCCTCCTTACAACTTCAGTTAAAAATCAAAGAAAAAACAATGTTATGCTTACATGTGGAACCCAATTAAATACAAAAGGAAAAAATCGTTCCCTCTCTCTTCCCTATGGGACCCACGCCCCCATCCACCTTCCTATCTTCTTCCTCCCCCAGCTCCGGGATGACTTCCCCGCATGCCGCCGCTGCCGGTCACCCGCGCCGCCCTCCGCTATTCTCCCGCAAGTTCAAGCCACCATGGCCATGGCGCCTTGAGCGCCTCCGTTGGTCACGAGTCTCTCCCTGACCACCATCCCGGCCGGATCCGGTCCAGCTTGAGCCTCCCCCGGCCAGATCTGCCATCTCCGCCACGCCCACATGCCCCACGCCGATTCTGGTCTCCCCCGCATCGTGCCGCTGCCCCTTGCCCCATGATCTGTGCCACCCATCCCTCGATCCACCTTGTCTTGGTGGCTCTGGTGAATCCGACCGCGGGAGTCTCGGCCACTCCAACTACGTACCTCGTCCAAACCTCGTCGCCACCTACCTCCAGCAATGCATCAGATCGAGACCTCTCGCATGCCTCGCGGTGGCACCGCCTCTACCACACCCATCACAGACGAACACCATGACTTCGAGGTCCGGCGCGTGCTCATTGGAGGCGCCCGCTAGTGAGAGGTCGGCAACCCCCGCCGTGTAGTCCATCAGCGTACCGGTCGACAGAGCGGAGTGGTGCCTGGGATGGGAGAGAGAGAGGTGGTTGTGGATGGCACTGGAGGCAGGGCATGTGACGCCGGCGGCGTGGGTGCAGTGATGCCAGGATGTGGAGAGGGAGGTGCTTAGGGAGAGAGAGGGAGAGAGTGTTTTTTCTATTTTCTATTTTCTTTTTTCTTTTGTATTTAGTTGGGTCCCACATGTAAGTGTCACATTTTTTCTTTGATTTTTAACTGAAGTTGGAAGGAGGGGAAAAATGGTCCAGAAAAATGTCTCTCTAACAGTCAAACACCTTTGACTGGATGGAATTGACACGGAAGGGCAAAATCATAAGAGAAGCAAAGTGGTGTGGACAGGAACGAGTGTTTCCGAAAACTAGGGGTAAAACTGCCGAGTGTGACCCAACTAGAGGCATAATATCAACTATCCCTTTAAAAATGATGAAAGACTTAGAAAAGGGAACCTATACCATTAGAATGGAGCAAAGCCCCGCAAGAATAGATAGATTAGAAGAGGTTATGGATGTTTTGGGATCAACTTTTGCTTATGTAAAAACAAAAGGAGAAACTTTTAGGAATACAAATATGATATTTACCTATGTGCCTAAGATTCCTAAACCCAATTTTGATGCTTCACGAATGTCCTCGGTAACTAGAGAAGAAATTTCAGAAACCCTGTGAAGTGTGTTGAACCTGTGCTCTACTACCAATGTCCGAGGCACCTCTAGAAAGTCCATGTATATTATCCGCATTTATTCATGAAAACAAAGAAACACGGTGGTATATGACCATGGAATGTTGCGAGCAAAGAAAAATGAACTTGAAAAGAATAGACACATTATTTGTCGGAAAAATGCTAATGGGCATGCCGGAAACATCGGTAGACAACCACCAATCCAGAGGCTAGCGTCCCTAGCCTCCCTCTTTTATTGGCACTTCTTCACCTCTCTCAAAGCAACATCCAATACGTGATCGTCCCACGCAAACTCGTTGAGTTCGTCCATGTCCTTCAGGCTAGCAACGTACTCTAGGGGTATCATGTTGCTGGTGCCAGGGACTAGCACAAGTGAGATGCATAATAACACCCAAATCTTCTAGATGATCACAACATTGTCGTTACTCGCCTTCTGAAGCACATTAATATCATTCTTTACTGGAGCCTTTAACACTACTAGATAAATGTTAGGCAACTCGATCAGAAGGTCCATTCCGCTTCAGCAACTCCACCGGCCTTGTCCCGGATGGGACATTAATACTTTTTGCACCATGTCTCTCTCAAACATGATTGTGTGCAACACTTGATGCATAGGCGGAGGGTAATCATCCTTTTTAGAAAAATGTCTCTCGTAAGCAATATAGTCTTCTTGTTATGACTGAAAAAAGCAGCAAAAGACACATGTCATTCAGATAAAGAAAAAAAATGATGCACTATATAGTAAGAAAAACAATGCGACACAAAAAACACATATTATCCATGCTTGGTGTGTTTTTGATATCTGAACAAACCCCGCTTGGGGTCAATTTCCATAACTACCCAGTTGATACACTCATCTGGTACAGAGAATGGGGCGATATTCATCAAGGATCCAAAGCTACACTTGTTTAAGACATCCCTCTTTTCTTCATTCAATTGCTTCTCCGCAACCTGACCCAACCAGGTAGCTGAAAAGCGTGTTGAGAATGACCCATGAGTAGGTTCTTCATCATCGGGTATTCAAATCGGTGCCCGGGCTCATATGCACCATGTGAACAGTAAAATAAAAACATAGCTGTAATTTTGTACAAACAATGTAATTTTTTTGGATGCAAGATGATTCAGTGCACCAGGTGTGTGAAAAATCGTGGTTAAATGAAATTCGAGGAGCTCATGGCAGAAAATACAAAATGAGCTCCGAAAAGTGTTGTTTTCAAAATTTTCCCACAAGCCCAAAATTTGTCTTTTTTTTGCCGAGAGCTACTGAAATGTCAAACTTCACGAAATTTGGCACGGACTTCACACATATGAGCATCTCAAATCACAGAAAAAATCAGAATTGTTTGAATTTTTCTACTATTTTTAACTACTATACTGTTCACCAGCTGTGCAGATGCACCTGAGAGCCAAAACACCGCTTCCCTTCATCATTCATTACTGAGGCTCTGCAAAAAAAAAAAACCCACAACATATCATACTGCCTTGTTACAACATATGCAACAACGGCGTTAAAACCTCTGGGTAAAAAAACAAACAATCTCTGTGTACTGGCCACTACTTGATGAAACACGCAACTGCTAACATAAGAAACCACTTATCTAAGCAATGACACACCACTGGTAGAAACAAAAAAGTAATGTACAATACCCACACCCACCCGTGGGTGCTGCAAAAAAAAAAAAAAATCCATTAGACCCTGATGAAAAGCCTCACTGCATTTGGCCACTACAAGAAATCATACCACTAAATAAAAATGGATTGCTTTGAAAATGATGCACCACTACCCCATTGCAACAGGAATAAAAAAAAGGCAACCATCACAGTATACAACCTCAGTGGGTATGCATATCAGTATGTGCTGCCCAACAATACTACTAAATTCAGTGAAGAACAGCAGAACTAAATTTTGCGAAAGCCATAATGTTGTGCTGCACTACTTTATACATTCAGTGAAGAACAACAGAACTAACACTACTCAACCTCAAATGCTGTGCTAGGTCAATGTAATGTCGTTGCATAGATGCTGAAAAGAAGCACCAGCGCGCAGTAGTTTTTTTTTTTTTGCCAAGAAAAATCTATGATTCCATGTCGTAATCTGCTAGGTTAAACAAAATGTAGGCTATGTGGTTCATAAAACCGAATCCAAGGAATTCCATTATAAAATAAACATGGATTTTCATGATAAATCGGCTGAAAATCACTATCAATTAAATGCTGTGCTCAACATATTAGCAACTCCTAAAACAATTGCCCTAAAACTAATCAACCCACACGAGCACCATCTAGTCTGGCAAAAAGCCCCCTACGATTTCAATTTCAAACTCCTACCCCTCAATCTAGCAGCTCCGACGAGCCCTTTCTGGAGACTACTCTGACGAGCCCCTCTGAAAACAACAGCCGACCTCCTCCGCCCCCAACCTATCAGCCCTGACGAGCCTCCTCCACACCCAAGGTAGCAGCTTTGACGAGCCCCTATGCCCCCAAGAGCTTCACTGGTCAAGCCCCACCCCATCACACAACTTTGCAGATGCCAACCAATTTCGGGTGGACTTGGGGGATGCTCTAGTACCAACGCTGTGGAGCATCATCAACTGTGGTTTGAGATGAAGATGCACGCGCCTCTGCTCCCCCTACCTGCACCGGCTTCGCCGTTCTGTCATCTCGCCGCCGCGATGACCGTCACATCAGGAGGTTGGTGTGGATATGAGCAAAGGCGTAGCCAGGTTGGGAGTACAGTACTAAATAGTGTCAAATAGTGTTTTGACTGCTACAGTGAACAAAGAGATTAGCCACCACGCCCCAGGCCATGGCCCTGGTAGCCTGGGGCCTGGCTACGCCACTGGATATGAGGGAAGGAGAGAAGGAGATAGAGATGCTGCAATGGCCAACACCATGTCGCAAAAAAAAAAAAAAAAAAACGAGACAAAACGGCCTGAGCCCACTTGCTGGCTGGTCGCACGACGACTGGAGCCGCCCGATCTCAAGCGATCAGACGGTTAGCCAAAAATCAATCCGTTGAAAAAAAAAACGTTTTCCCACACGATAGCGCGCAAGAGCGCAACCGTTTTCATATTGCAATAAATATTTTCTCTCTATATATACCATATACTTATTTCCTAATAAATGTGCATCACTGGCACATTTTTGCCTTCGTGCGATGGGCTGGCACGCGCCGAACGGACACGCCCCCCTGCATCACGAAAATGGAAAGAAACGGACGCGCCCCTTGCGGACGGACGCATCTTGCCGTCTCTGCCCGACCGCGTCCGCCTCAATTTATACCCCGCCCCGCTTCCATTCCTCTCCCCCCACACTAGTCTCCTCTCCTCGCTTCCTTCCCAACCGCCTCCCTTCTCTCGTCGCCGGAGATCGGGTGCCTCCTTCTCGCCAGCCTGCCCCGGTAAGACATAGTATAATCGTGTGCTTGCTGGCCGTCTCTCGTCTCCGTTTTCTTGCTTCGCCGTGTCTGTTTTTCGAGGGATGGATTTGGACGTTTTGGTGAGCATTCGTTTCTAGTCGCTTTGGCTGTCGCGGCTGCGTGAACTCCTTCGACGCCATGCCATTGTTTTGGTCGAGGGTCATGGTGGGTGTAGGTGGATTGATCGCTTAGCAGAGGATCTGGCTTCCCGTTCTTGGTCGCTTTGCTGGTGGCTCTGGCGTGCACTCCTTTGGTGCCATGCGATTTGCCCAGATTCTATGGAGTGTTTTGTTCGAGGTGTAGATGCGTTTGGTCGCTCGGAAGGTCATCCACCGCGTTCTGCGGCGGTTCCGGTCACTGGTTTTCCATGTGGTCCTCCCTACCTCGCTTACGTGCCTGTGTGCTTGTGGCACTGATTTTCTCTGGGATCTTTACTGGGCGTTGTAGCCTTGATTGGATGATCGCCGGTCGACCCGGCAGGAATCGCGCGTGTGTGTGGTTTTGATATAATTTACCGGTTTTGCTAAAACACATCTAGATGTGAGATAAGTATTGCACATCTAAGTCCTATATCATTGATTTTACGTGGAGATTTGTGTGGGTATTTTCTTTTCTTTTTTTTCTCTTCCTTTTTATGCTTGATTTAGTCATTTAGATGTGCAATAACTATGTTACATCTAGATGTGTCCTAGACACACCCCATAATTTACTAGTAATTCTCTGGTGCCAAACTGTCAATTGATCGTCAATTCTCTTGTGTGCATCTTGGTTCCACGCTGTCTGCTATTATTTGCTATGTATGCTGCACTGCTATTCACGTTTGGCACATTTATAAAATTCTGGTTGCTTACCCCGTCTCTCTCTTCTGATCACCAGATGGCTCAGACAATTGGCCAGCGTCTTGGAGGCTACGCAGAGGAGTTGGAGAGGCTTCTCCAGACTCTGGGAGGCTACGAGCAGCCGAGGTACCGTTCCCGGCGCCACGAGACCCACGGGATCCAAGTGGGAGTCGTCACCCAGCTGCGACTCCGCTCCGTGGAGCAGCACCACCCCTGCCGGAACAACATCTACATGACGATTCGCCGCTGCTCTTTTGAGATGGGTGTCCAAGACCTGGCACGCCGTGCCGTGCTCCGCCTCTGTGCCACCCACGCAGACTTCCTCCGCGAGACAGAGTATCGCTACTTCCTCCACGCCTGCATCCCTGACAATACACCGGATCACCAGGGGATGGATGAGCTAGAGGAAGGCGCCATGCGTGCCCTCGGAAGACTTGCTCGAGCCCAGGCCCGTGTCGCCGAGTCTGTAGCAGAGGAGCTGACCGACGTCTACCACCGCCTTGATGATGCGCAGCGGCGCATTGTGGAGTTGGAGGAGCGCCTTCACGACGAGGCAGCGCTGCCGGTGGTCAGCGATTCTGAGAACCCAACAATGGAGGACCAGCCTGCACCTGCTCAGGCCCCGGCGCCAGCCCCAGCGCAAGCACCGGCGGCAACCGGCATTTCTAGCTTCGCCCCGGCCGCCCTGTTTCGCACCCCTGCTCCAGGGAACTGCGGATGGCTTGACGATTGATGCATGTTAGTCATCATCGCCGTTAGGCTTGAGACTTGCCATTTCCTGAGTCGTGTTTAATTGTGTCTACCTCCATGATTTGATCGTGATTGGGCCTTAGGCCTAGTTCTTTCATTGTCGGATTGAGTTTTTAGTACTGAGGTACGGAAACCCTTAAGGTAATGTCCGTACCCTGTACATGGATGTTCGTTGCCATGTGTTTGATGAACCTTTGTCATTTTAGTGTCGTCCTGGGGTGTCACTTGAACTCTTGCCCCAACTTGAAAAGTCATTCGTTGTATGTCTAGAAGTATTATTTTGTCTAGCAGATGGAGTCTTGGAGGGGAACTTTTTGGTCTATGGGTGTGTATACACCATATATGGAAAAATATTTAGTAATTAAATAAAATGTCAACAAATTCTGAAGATTTTTTTAAAATAAACTTGACCTTCCATTGCATTGGAAAAAAATGTCACAAAAAGAAAAAAAATCCAGTTGACCTTTTTTCAAAAAAGACAAAAAAAATCAGTCAAAATAGTGTGAATGGTGATCTATAATAGAAAATAAATGTTTTTTGGCCTGAAGTCAACATTGGCTTTCTATTCGTGAAAATTTATATACTAGTGCAAAAAAAGTCAAGTTTATTATAAAAAAACAGTTCAAACTTTTTTACTCTTTTTTAGTTATTTTTTTGCATATGAGGTGTATATACACTCAGAAATCAAAGGGTATTTCCCATGAAGTATTGCTCTGTAAGGTTGTATGTTTAGAGGTACTATTATTTTGTCCAGCAGATGAATTCTTACTCTGTAAACCTATGTAACAGTGACGCACAAACAATTGTTTTGATTTCGCACCATCATCTAAATAATTAATAAACAAAGCTCAATTATAATGTGTTTTCCCTCCAAAATAACCTGTTTAGGTTCGAAATGAATAGTTTTCTATGTCATATATAACATTTTACTTGTTATTAAGACAAAATGGAAGCATTTTGGTGGTGTCCATTAATGGAGTTCATGTCAGAGAGATTTAAAATGCTGCCTAATACAAACATTGTTCGTATGAGTATTATCGGTGATAAAAAACAGGAGACGGTGAGGTGCCCAGCTGACTGTACTGAAAGTATTAATTTTTTTCCTAGGGCTGTGTTTTAACTAGGGATCACAATTTTTTAAATCAACCAAACTATAAGATATCTATATCTAATAATGAAGGACGTTCCATTTCTCTGATTTTTTTGGTTTATCAACCTACCAAAGCTGTCCATGAAGTTGAAATGAATTACTCATCCTACCACCCGTAAGTGAAAATAACTGTTTGCTAAAGGTTTCTAAGCTTTTTCGTCTGTCATCGAAACAATCCCTAAAATTTAAGTAAATTACCCACCCTATCACCCGTAAGTAAAAAAAACTCTTCGTTAATTGCTTATCTTATTTTTTCATCTACCATCGAAACTATCCCTAAAGTTGAAGTAAATTATTCACCCCGTCACCCACAAGTGAAAAAAAACTCTTCGTTAATTATTCCTCTTATTTTTTGTTTATCATCACATGTACACTAAAGTTGAATTAAATTACGCACTTTGTCACCCGTGAAAGTGAAAAAACGAGCGTTGCTCCGAATTACCCGTACATCATAGGCCCCTCCATTTTTGCATCAATCATACGACTGTCATTTTCTTTTCCTTCTCATACACGCATCGAGGATATATTGAAAAAAAAAATACACGCATCAAGGATCAAATCCAACCTTGATCCATTGTGAGCATGTTAGAATGCACGTGTCTTACGTTCGCATGCGTGGGTGCATAAATATTCAAATACGTGTATATGCATGAAGTGCGGATATTTTAAACTTGATTTGAAAACTACGATTTTATTATCTTATAGCACGCATGGACACTTTTGCTAGTATATACTCAAAACATTTATTTTGATGGTATGGAGAGACAATTCCCTATAATATATGGCTAACTTACCTTCACTACTAACTTTTTTTACCTTCACTAGATCCATAGATAATTAAGACCTTCATCCCAAAATTATTTAGGTCGGTGAGTGCGAGACAACGCCATTCGATTTTTCATGAAAAATAGTTTCACAATTGTTTTTAATATATTACTTTATGTCCCTAAATAAATAGTTAGGATATTGGGGGTTTCAAAGCCAATATCGTCAACTATCTTCAAGTAAGGAGCGAGCATTTTCAATTTATCTTCTTTGATTTCCGTCTGTTTCAGCCTTTTAGGCGTTACGAAATCACAATTTGTTCTTCCATATTTGTGCCATTGATTTTATACCTTTATCAGTTTGCAGGAAGTGCATATCCGAGGAGTTCATCAATAAAGGGATCTACTACTTCTCTACTTGTAACATCGATTTTTTTTTTGTTTTCCTGAATTTTGTGTTAGTTTTTCTATTTATTGTTTGTCCTTCTTGTTTTTAATTTTAATATTTTATTTATTCATCTCAAATTCATGATTTTTGCAGGTGGCAGTTGCATGTCTACCATCAAACACATAAACTGTAAGTGTCATTCTCGTTCCGTAACTGCATGCGTTCAACACAACTGCAATTTGGGTACAGAAGTATTTTATTGGGAGGGCAGTTGCATACCATCTACTAGACAGGCAACTGCAAGCGTCACTCCTGACCGTAATTGCATATCTTGAACACGTCTAGCACTTTAAGGTAAACTAGATCATCGTTGACAATAAAATGACATGAATATATGTAAATTTGTCAATGCACACAACATATAATTTAAATATATATAAACTTACTCACATATTGGAAGCAGATCGATCTCTTTATTAGTTTTATAAAAACATGAAGGGATCCACTTACACAAAATAATTAGTTTTCTAAGATCTTAATTTTTTACATTATGAGAGGAAAAGGTGCAAAACTACCAAGTCTTGTTCTACATCAGTCAGGATTGAGTAAAGTGATCGATTACATAATTTTGAACGGAAACTACTATAACGTCTAGCAAATCTTTTGAATACACGACATGATCAGGACACAGATTGACAAAAAAGGAATTAAATGGCTTAGAAAATCTATATTATTGACTATGCCACTCCTTTTGATTTAAAACTAACATCAATGTATAGGGACATATGCCGCTTACCATGATTCAAGAACCATGCATATAATATCCCTTCACAATCATTTTGGCCAATGCATTTTGATTTGGTTCAACTGATTTTGAACTACTTTTATACTACTGGAAAGAGCATAATAGCTTAAGGGATGTATGTTCCTTGCCTCTCTCCTAGAGACTACAGATTACAGTATCATCTTCACTTAGACAATCATCCATTTTCCCTATTCCATGCTTCCTAACCTGATTGGCAGCCATTTAAAAAAGTCAGCTCATGAATTCCACTTCTGAGAAGTAAGAAAAATAAATCTAAAACCACCCTCACAAAACCCCCAAACCTATACACCATAACCTGCAGCAAAAGAAAAACAAATTTGGATGAGTCAGACTGAACCGATGGAGAAGGTAATGGGAAGAGAAAATACGGTAGATTAAAGATGACCCACAACCTAGTGTAGAAGTAATCCATGTAGTATTTTGAGAGAACTGATGTATAGATTAAGATACATACTTGGAATCCTAGTTGCATAGTTTGTTCGGCCATCACGCCCACTCTTCTATTCTCATGCGTCAACACGACAATAGCTTGGACATGAATGGGGAGAAATGAAAACGAACTCTCAAGTAAGGAAATAATTGCGTGAGTTCTTTTCTGCAGCTAGTTATTTCATCGAATAGGTCCCGTGCACCATCAACTTAGCAAGGGTTTCAAGGCTCTTTGGCTGTTACCCTGAGATACATGCTTGAGAAATTTAGGTGGCCGGAGGATTTTTTGTATTTCTATAGGCAATTTACCGGAGATGTTGTTTGGTTCGTTACTTGCACCTGAGAACTTTAAAGATTCATTATGGTTCTTCTTTCTCCGATCTCCCCTCTCTTCGCCGTGAATCTTCACAATCTGCAATAACACAAGACAATTCCTAAGATGAACGAGAGCACAAATCCAATTAAGAGGCTCGATTCTCTTATGATACGACAAAGTAAGAAAAGAAAATAAAAATCCATTGGATACAGAATAAGAACAGATCAAGATCGATCCCTATTTCATGTCCAGAAAAATTAAAAAGAAAGCAATGAGAATGAGAAAGGGGAACACGGAGCTCGCTGGAACCCGAAGATGATTCATATCCTGCCCGCGCACGAACATGGAAGGAGCTCACCGCCGGCCGGCTGTCCACCTCCTTTCACTAACCTCGATGGAGTTTGAAGCCGTCCGACCTCCACGCGCACGCACCTGGCCGGAGCCCGCGTCCGGCAGACTTCTTTCTGCACGCACCTCCATGGAGCTCGTCGGAACCCCATGACTCTAATCAATCAACCACACGTGCATGGCCCTTTCCTCGATTCCGATCAAATCGAGGACCGCTCCTCTATGGGCCTCCTATTAAGACTTTGTTTTTGAGTGGTGCATCGGAACTGAATAGACGTTCCTATGTCTATGGAACGCTTTAGTGAGCTGCAACACACCCCCCTTGACTAAAACGCAACTGAGCCGGACTGGGCCGGTCGACGGCCCAGTTTACCAGAGAGCTCTGTTTCGGCCTTTGGAGCAGCAACCATAGGACAACTGGGCTAGTTTCGGGAGAGTGATTGTACAGACGAGATCAAGCAGATAAGAACTCCCAAATCGCGAAAATGTACAGCCGAAAACGTAAATTGCTAGGCCTTGTTTTTGGCTCGATTATGCTGTCCCAAATTGTCCCACAAAAAAAGGTAAATTCTATGTCCCTTCATACACACCCTTATACTCCCTCCATTTCTAAATGTAATACGTTATAGAGATTTCAATACGGACTATATACAGATGTATATAGACATATTTTAGAGTATAAATTCACTCATTTTGCTTCGTATTTAATCCGTATTGAAATCTAAAAAAAAGACTTATATTTAGGAACGGAGGGAGTATTTAACATAGAGAAATAACCACGACAACATGAGTTATCGGTATGACTCTATATGAATGCCTCTAGCAGTGTACCAAGATGTGCAATGATCTAGCGTAACATGTAATCAATGATGAACGGTGGCTTTGCCATAAATACTATGTCAGCTCTATATGATCATGCACAACACATGATGATGAACACACATGTCATGTGACGGAACAATGGAAGTTGCATGGCAATATATCTCGGAATGACAATGGAAATGCCATGATAGGTATGTATGGTGGATGTTTTGAGAAAGATATAAGGTGGTTTATGTGCGATAGAGCGAATCATATCACGGGGTTTGGATGCATCGGCGAAATTTGCACGAACTCTTGAGGTGAGAAATGGCAATGCATGGTATCGGAGAGGCTAGCAAATTACGGAAAGGCGAGAGTGTGTATATCCATGGACTCACATTAGTCATAAATAAATCATGTACTTATTGTGAAGCCTTATTAGCTCTCTCGAAGCGAAGCACTACCACATGCCCCTAGGGAGGAGGTTGGGAGGAGTTAACCGTCGCCCGCCCCCGATTCGAACAACACAATAGGATTTCATTTCACACAAAAAATGCTCACACCTCATCACCATGCCATGACCAATACTTAGATGAGAATTGAATAACAAATTGTAATACCGATGTTTCTACTAACCAATGATCATGAACCTATATCCTTTCATATTACTACATCAATATAATCAACACATGTTTGTTCTTTACTGAGCTACATGATTTTTTTATTATATCCCCCTTGAATACCTATCCTTTTGGTCTAGTCTTATAACACGTGAAAATTGCCACTCCCATTGCCTTATACTCTCAAAAATATTTAACTGAAGCATGAGAGTTCAACTATTTCTATAAAATATGACCGTCGCCATGCTCTAACAAGATATAAGTGAAGCACTATAGCAACTGCCTAGCTTAAAAGATATAAGTAAAGCACATATAGTATTCTAACAAATTACGATGTAAGTGTGTATCTCTCAAAAAGTGTTTCCAGCAAACAATGATTGTGGCAAACTAAAAAGGAAAATGAACTATAATACACGACGCTCCAAGCAAAACTCATATCATGTGATGAATAAAAATATAGCTCCAAGTGGCATACCAATAAATTGGTGGCGAAAGAGGGGATGTCATCATGTTTAGTCATGTCATCATGTCATCTTGCTTTTACTTTGCCTACATCATGTCATCTTGCTTAAAGCATTACTCTGTTTGCATAAACTTAATACCATAGATGCATGTTGGATAGCGGTCGATTGGTGGAGTAATAGTAGTAGATGAAGAATCGTTTAGGTATACTTGTCACGGACGTGATACCTATATACATGATCATTGCCATGAATACATAATCATAACTATGCGCTTTTCTATCAATTGCCCAATAGTAATTTGTCTATCCACCGTATGCGACTTTCGAGAGAGAAGCCTGTAGTGAACACTATGACCCCCAGGTCTACTTAATCATATTTGCTAAAATCCTAAAAATATCTTACTGCAATTTATTTACTTTTGCTTTTATCATTATCTATCTACCACTATCAGAAGTAATCCTTGCAAGTAACGAGTTCAAGGGGCTTGACAACCCTCTTGCACGCGTTGGGTGCAAGTGTTTGGTTTGGTGTGCGCAGGTACCGCTTGAAAGACGAGTTATTGTGATTCTACTATTGGTTCGATAACCTTGGTTCTCACTGAGGGAAATACTTATCTTTACTATATTTCTTCACCCTTCCACTTCGGGGAAAAACCCAACGCAGCTCACAAGTAGCAGAAAGAATTTCTGGTGCCGTTGCCGGGGAGACATCACCAACTTTGCTTGAAGGTCCCTTCACACAAACTATCAATCACCTTTTCTACTTTTTGCTTGTCTTTTATTTTATCTTTATATTTACTTTACATAAAAATAAAAAATACAAAAACATTTCTATTTGCTTGTTTGCTTAGTTATCTAGTTTATTTGTCTGCTTGTTAGTTTGCTTGTTTCGCCATTATGTCTCAAGATACTCCCGCCACTAGTGCGGAGTCATTACCTAGAAATAGGGGAGATGAAACTATTAAAAGAAACTTGGAGGAAATCTCTAGTGATGATTTGCCTAAGGTAATAGATGAACATTTGACTAATGAGGAAGACACTACTACCATGCATACAAAAAGACTTCGAGTAGGTAGCGGTGATATTATTGGAAGAAGTGTTTTACAAGATTTATTTACTTGTGCAGGAACGCTACCTATGTTAGGAGGTTCCATTCTTGCAAATACTATTACTTTACTTGTGGTTGAATTTGAGAGACAATTTGTGCACATGCAACCCGCTATACAAAGAATTATGCTAGAATTTTCCAATATTCATGATGCTTCAGTTAAGCGTTTGGTTAGAATATTTGTAGTAAGTGAGCATGAAAGAAGCAGGAGAGATTTTTGCCCAGTACAATATAAAAAATGAGTGTCCACCAATAGAAAGAATCTTAGATGATAATGATGAGATGAGGAAGTTAAAATCAATTGATCCTAATGATTATGTGGAGAACCTTAGAAAAAAGATTCCTCCCTCCATCTTGATTGATAAGTTATCCGAAAACAATGATAATTGTGCTATAGAAAATAATGGGCTAGGATGTGTTCTTAGGAAAAATATGAGAGAGTATATTTATAGGAATGTTTATAACGAAGACATAGTCATCACTTACAAAGGGCCAAAAGAGGAGCGTTCTCCTATTGAACTAGATCTTTCGGATCCTTGCCCTATTAAGTATAGTCCTTTTAATTATTTTTGCCTAACCATTAGGCAACTTGCTGCTGAAATAAGGGAGTATGAGATTAATATGAATGACCTTCCCTATGATTATGAGAATACTTGAAACAATGCATTATGCCTAGCTAGGGGCATAAAACAATAGCGCTTGTTGGGAGGAAACCCAATAGTTATCTTGAAATTTGCTTTTTAATTTCTATTATTTTGAGTTTATACTTTTGTTGCTACTGTTATGGTAGTGTTTTTGTGTTTACATTAGTGTTTGTGCCAAGTAAAGCCTTTGGGATGATTTGGAAGATAGTAGAATTGATGTTGTGCAAAATAGAAACTTTTACGCCCAGTGCAGAATTTCTCTGATTTTACCGGAATGTCTTTTTGATCTGAATTTTTTACAAAGTATTGGTATACAAATTTCCCAGGTTGCCCTAATGTTTCATAATTTCCGAAGTTACAGAAGTATGGTTTTAGTATAGATCTTTACAGATTGTTTTGTTTTATACAGATTCTGTTTTTGCTTGCATAGTTTGCTTGTTTTGATTATGCTATGGATTGTATCGGGGGGTATAAGCCATGGAGAAATTGTAATACATTACCTATTATACAATAATAAAATATGAATCAATTTATAACACTGCCTAAAGTATTTGATATGTCTATTATACTAACGGAGCTCACGAGGTTTTGTTGAGTTTTGTGTGCTAAAGTTTTCATATTTTGGGTGAGACAACGATGGATGAAAGAATAAGGAGTGGCAAGACCCTAAGCTTTGGGATGCCCAAGACACCCCAAGGTAATATTCAAGGAAGACCCAAGCGTTTAAGCTTGGGGATGCCCCGAAAGGCATAGGGTGGAAATGACCATGGCAAGAGCGGAACCTAAGGGTTATCCCTGTTCTCCTCTCCTCCAACCACTCTCCTCACTGCTACCGGTGAGGGTGATGAGCACAAATCGTCTAGTGATTGTGATGACAAATAAAATTTCGTCTCACGGCAACAAGGCGGCCCTAACCGGTGCGAATAGCTCGGGGGGCAGTGGTGTTCAAGTTGGGCCTCATGTGTGGTTTAGGCTCTTCTTGTCCCCACAATTAAGGGGCTAGGTCTTGATGGGCAATGGGGCATGTGGTCAAGGTGGCGATCTTCATTCCGACAACCAAATCTTGCGCGCATAGGTGGATGCACATCAGACTGAGGTCCGACATTTTGCCTGCATACTTGAGTGGTGGCCTCAGACGTAGTTCTTGGTGGTGTGACAAACAACATTGATTGGCCCGATTTGCATAGGATATGGCCCAGTCACTACCCAATCATGGGGTGGTGCTGTTGGAAATATGCCCTAGAGGCAATAATAAATTGGTTATTATTATATTTCCTTGTTCATGATAATCGTTTATTATCCATGCTATAATTGTATTGATTGGAAACTCAAATACATGTGTGGGTACATAGACAACACTATGTCCCTAGTAAGCCTCTAGTTAACTAGCTCGTTGATCAAAAGATGGTGAAGGTTTCCTAGCCATGGACATGAGATGTCATTTGATAACGGGATCACATCATTAGGAGAATGATGTGATGGACAAGACCCAAACTGTAAACGTAGCATATGATCGTGTCAGTTTATTGCTATTGTTTTCTGCATGTCAAGTATCTGTTCCTATGACCATGAGATCATGCAACTCACTGACACCGGAGGAATACCTTGTGTGTATCAAACGTCACAACGTAACTGGGTGACTATAAAGGTGCTCTACAGGTATCTCCGAGGGTGTCTGTTGGGTTGGCATGGATCAAGACTGGGATTTGTTACTCCGTGTGACGGAGAGGTATCTCAGGGCCCACTCAGTAATACAACATCACAATGAGCCTTGCAAGCAATGTGACTAAAGTGTTAGCCACGAGATCTTGTATTACGGAACGAGTAAAGAGACTTGCCGGTAACGAGATTGAACTAGGTATAGAGATACCGACGATCGAATCTCGGGCAAGTAACATACCGAAGAACAAAGGGAACAGTATACGGGATTAACTGAATCCTTGACATAGAGGTTCAACCGATGAAGATCTTCATAGAATATGTAGGAACCAATATGGGCATCCAGGTCCCGCTATTGGTTATTGACCGTAGAGGTGTCTCGGTCATGTCTGCATAGTTCTCGAACCCGCAGGGTCTACACACTTAACGTTTGGTGACGATTATTATAGTTGAGTTATTGTGTTGGTGACCGAAGGTTGTTCGGAGTCCCGGATAAGATCCCGGACATGACAAGGATCTCCGGAAGAGTCCGGAGGTAAAGATTGATATATGTGATAATAGTGTTTTGATCTCCGGAAGGGTTCCGGAATTCACCGGAAGGGGTTCCGGGTGTTTACCGAAGTGTTCGGGTGTAGCAACACTTTATATGGGCCAAAGGGGTAAAGCCCACGAGGTATTGGAAAGTGCAAAAGGAAGTTTTGCTGCTGCCTTAAGCGGTACTACCGCTGGTAAGGCAGTATTACCGCGTAAGCGGTACTACCGCTTGTGTGAAGCGGTACTACCGCTCAAGCGGTACTACCGCTCGTGAGCGGTACTACCGCTTGTACGCGGTACTGCTGGAATCCGAGTTGGACTCTTTCCGTGCGGGCCAAATCGACATTGTGCGGGCAAAACCGACCTTGTGGAGGCTTTCTCTCCAAGTTTAGACCCCAGGGCTCAACATATAAATAGAGGGGCAGGGCTAGCACACGGGACACATCAAGATTTCCCAAGCCGTGTGCCGGCAACCCTAACCCTCTAGTTCCTCCCATCATAATCTCCGTAGCGCTTGGCGAAGCCCTGCAGAGATTGTTCCTCACCACCATCACCACGCCGTCGTGCTGCCGGAACTCATTTACTACTTCACCATCGCTCGCTGGATCGAGGAGGTGAAGGCGTCATCAAGCCGTACGTGTGTTGAAGGCGGAGGTGCCGTCCGTTCGGCGCTAGATCGTGTTTGGATCGAGGGACGACTTGCGATTTGGATCGCGAAGACGTTCGACTACATCAACCGCGTTTCTTAACGCTTCCGCTTAGCGATCTACAAGGGTATGTAGATTCACTCTCCCTCACGTAGATGCTTATCACCATGGATAGATCTTGCGTGTGCGTAGGAAAATTTTTGTTTCCCATGCGACGTTCCGCAACAGTGGCATCTGAGCTAGGTCTATGCGTAGATGAGATCTCGAGTAGAACACAAACGAGTTGTGGGCGTGGGTGTATACATATTGCTTGCCGTTACTAGTTGAAACTTGATTCGGCGGTATTGTGAGATGAAGCGGCCCGGACCGACATTACGCGTACGCTTACGCGAGACAGGTTTCACCGCTACGTGCACTCGTTGCATAAAGGTGACTGGCGGGTGTCTGTCTCTCTCACTTTAGTTGAATCGATTTCAATGAAGAGGGTTCTTTTAGAAGATCAAAAAGCAATCACTACACCACGTTGTGGTTTTGCGTAGGTAAGAACGGTTCTTGCAAACCCATAGCAGCCACGTAAAACTTGCAACAACAATTAGAAGACGTCTAACTTGTTTTTGCAGGGTATGTTGTGATGTGATATGGCCAATTACATGATGATATATATGTGATGTATGAGATGATCATGTGTTGTATAGAATATCACGACTTGCATGTCGATGAGTACGGCAACTGGCAGGAGCCATAGAGTTGTCTTTAATTATTTTCGCCGTTTTGCTTTACTTTATCGCTATGAGTTAGCAATAGTCGTGGAAGCAACAGTCGGCGCGACAACCTCATGGCGACACATTGATGGAGATCAAGATGATGGAGATCATGGTGTCATGCCGGTGACGATGGAGATCATGTCGGTGCTTTGGAGATAGAGATCAAAAGCACAAGTTCATGGCCATATCATGTCACTTATGATTTGCATGTGATGTTAATCCTTTTATGCATCTTGTTTTGCTTAGGACGACGGTAGCATTATAAGGTGATCCCTCACTTAAATTTCAAGATAAATTGTGTTCTCCCCGAGTGTGCACCGTTGCGAAAGTTCGTCGTTTCGAGACACCACGTGATGATCGGGTGTGATAGAGTCTACGTTCACATACAACGGGTGCAAGCCAGTGTTGCACATGCGGAACACTCGGGTTAAACTTGACGAGCCTAGCATGTACAGACATGGCCTCGGAACACAAGAGACCGAAAGGTCGAACATGAGTCATATAGTAGATATGATCAACATGAAGATGTTCACCATTGAAACCACCTCAACTCACGTGATGATCGGACTTGAGTTGGTGGATTTGGATCATGTTACACTCGAATGACCGGAGGGATGTCAATCTGAGTGGGAGTTTTAAGTAATATGATTAACTAAACTCATTATCTTGAACAATAGTCTAAATTGTCTTTGCAATATTTATGTTGTAGATCATGGCTCGCGCAGTAGCACCCCTGAATTTTAATGCGTTCCTAGAGAAAGCTAAGTTGAAACATGATGGAAGTAACTTTGTGGACTGGGCCCGTAATCTAAGGATTATCCTTACGGCTTCCCAGAAGGCTTATGTCCTTAATGCACCGCTTGGTGATCCACCCGCTCCAGTTGAGTCTCTAGATGTTGTGAACGCCTGGCAGGCTCGTTCTGAAGATTACTCAATAGTTCAATGTGCAATATTGTATGGCTTAGAACCAGGACTTCAAAGACGCTTTGAACGTCATGGAGCATATGAGATGTTCCAGGAGTTGAAGTTTATCTTTCAGAAGAATGCCCGGATCGAGAGGTATGAGATCTCCGATAAGTTCTATGCTTGCAAGATGGAGGAGAACGGGTCTATCAGTGATCACATACTCAGAATGTCTGGGTACTCCACCCGTCTGGCTGAATTGGGGATGCCCCTTCCGCCAGAGGCTATCACTGACAGAGTTCTTCAATCATTGCCACCTAGCTACAAGAGCTTCGTGTTGAACTATAACATGCACGGGATGAACAAGTCAGTCGCCGAGCTGTTTGCGATGCTGAAAGTCGCTGAGTCTGAAATTCAGAAGGAGCATCAAGTGTTGATGGTCAATAAAACCACTAGTTTCAAGAAAAATGGCAAGGGTAAGAAGGGTAACTCCAAGAAGAGTGGCAAAGCATTTGCTCCTCCCGTGAAGAAACCCAAGGCTGGACCCAAACCAGAAACTGTGTGCTTTCATTGCAAGGGAACTGGACACTGGAAGCAGAACTGCCCCAAGTATTTGGCTGACAAGAAGGCGGCCAACAACAAACAAGGTATATATGATATACATGTTATTGATGTGTACCTTACCAACTCTCGTTGTAGTGCCTGGGTATTTGATACCGGTGCGGTTGCTCATATTTGCAACTCAAAATAGGAACTGCGGAATAGACGGAGGCTGGCAAAGGACGAAGTGACGATGCGCGTGGGAAATGGTTCCAAGGTTGATGTGATCGCCGTCGGCACGCTCGCTCTTCGATTACCATCGGGATTAGTGATGAACCTGAATAAATGTTATTTGGTGCCTGCGTTAAGCATGAACATTATATCTGGATCTTGTTTATTACGAGACGGTTACTCATTTAAATTAGAGAATAATGGTTGTTCTATTTATATGAGCAATATCTTTTATGGTCATGCAACCGATGTGAGGGGTTTATTCTTATTGAATCTCGATAGTAATGATACACATGTTCATAACATTGATGCCAAAAGATGTAGAATTGATAATGATAATACCACTTTCTTGTGGCACTGCCGTTTTGGTCATATTGGCGTAAAACGCATGAGGAAGCTCCATGCTAATGGACTTTTGGAGTCACTTGATTTTGAATCACTTGACACATGTGAGCCATGCCTCATGGGCAAGATGACTAAAACGCCGTTCTCTGGAACAATGGAACAGGCAAGTGACTTGTTGGAAATCATACATACTGATGTGTGCGGTCCGATGAGTATTGAGGCGCGCGGTGGTTATCGTTACTTTCTCACCTTCACTGATGACTTAAGTAGATATGGGTATATTTACTTAATGAAACACAAGTCTGAAACATTTGAAAAGTTAAAACAATTTCAGAGTGAAGTTGAGAATCATCGTAACAAGAAGATTAAATTCCTACGATCTGATCGAGGAGGAGAATATCTGAGTTATGAGTTTGGCAGTCACTTAAGACAATGTGGAATTGTTTCACAACTGACACCGCCTGGAACACCACAGCGTAATGGTGTGTCCGAACGTCGTAATCGAACCTTATTGGATATGGTGCGATCTATGATGTCTCTTGCCGATTTGCCACTATCGTTTTGGGGTTATGCATTAGAGACAACTGCATTCACTTTAAATAGGGCACCATCGAAATCCGTTGAGACGACGCCATATGAACTTTGGTTTGGCAAGAAGCCAAAGCTGTCGTTTCTTAAAGTTTGGGGATGTGATGCTTATGTCAAAAAGCTTCAGCCTGAAAAGCTAGAACCCAAAGCGGAGAAATGCGTCTTCATAGGATACCCAAAAGAGACAGTTGGGTATACCTTCTACCTCAGATCCGAAGGCAAAGTGTTTGTCGCTAAAAACAGAACATTTCTTGAGAAAGAGTTTCTCTCGAAAGAATTGAGTGGGAGGAAGATAGAACTTGATGAGGTTGTTGAACCTTTACTTCAACCTGAGAGTAGCGCAGCGCAGAAAGATGTTTCTGTAGAGCCTACATCAGCTGAAGAGCAAGTTGATGATGATCATAAAGCTTCGGATCAAGTTGCTATCGAACCTCGTAGGTCGACAAGGACGCGTACTGCTCCTCAGTGGTACGGCAACCCTGTCTTAGAGGTCATGTTGTTGGACAACGATGAACCTACGAGCTATGGAGAAGCGATGATGGGCCCGGATTCCGAGAAGTGGTTAGAGGCCATGAAATCCGAGATGGGATCCATGTATGAAAACAAAGTATGGACTTTGGAAGTATTACCTGAAGGGCGTAAGGCCATTTAGAACAAATGGATCTTTAAGAGGAAGACGGACGCGGACGGTAATGTCACCGTCTATAAAGCTCGACTTGTGGCAAAGGGTTTTTCACAAGTTCAAGGAGTTGACTACGATGAGACCTTCTCACCCGTAGCGATGCTTAAGTCCGTCAGAATCATGTTAGCAATAGCTGCCTTTTTCGATTATGAAATTTGGCAGATGGATGTCAAAACAGCGTTCCTTAACGGTTTCCTTAAGGAAGAGTTGTATATGATGCAACCAGAAGGTTTTGTCGATCCAGAGAATGCTCGCAAAGTTTTCAAACTCCAGCGATCCATTTATGGACTGGTGCAAGCATCTCGGAGTTGGAATCTTCGCTTTGATGAGGTGATCAAAGCGTTCGAGTTTATACAAGTTTACGGAGAAGCTTGTATTTACAAGAAAGTGAGTGGGAGCTCTATAGCGTTTCTAATATTATATGTGGATGACATATTACTGATTGGAAACAATATAGAAATGTTGGAAAGCGTGAAGGAATATTTGAACAAGAGTTTTTCAATGAAGGACCTAGGAGAAGCTGCTTTCATATTAGGCATCAAGATCTATAGAGATAGATCGAGACGCTTAATAGGACTTTCACAAAGCACATACCTTGACAAAGTTTTGAAGAAGTTCAAAATGGATCAGTCCAAGAAGGGGTTCTTGCCTGTATTGCAAGGTGTGAAGTTGAGTAAGACTCAATGCCCAGTGATTGCAGAAGATAGAGAAAAGATGAGTGTCGTCCCCTATGCCTCAGCCATAGGCTCTATCATGTATGCAATGCTGTGCACAAGACCCGATGTCAGCCTTGCCATAAGTATGGCCGGAAGGTTTCAAAGTGATCCAGGAATGGAACACTGGACGGCGGTCAAGAATATCCTGAAGTACCTGAAAAGGACTAAGGACATGTTTCTCGTTTATAGAGGTGATCAAGAGCTCGTCGTAAAGGGTTACGTCGATGCAAGCTTTGACACTGATCCGGATGACTCTAAGTCACAAACCGGATACGTATTTATTCTTAATGGGGGTGCGGTTAGCTGGTGCAGTTCCAAGCAAAGCGTGGTAGCTGATTCTACATGCGAAGCGGAGTACATCGCTGCCTCGGAGGCGGCGAAGGAAGGTGTCTGGATGAAGGAGTTCATGACAGATCTTGGAGTAGTGCCTAGTGCGCTTAACCCAATGACTCTATTTTGTGATAATACTGGTGCCATTGCTCTAGCCAAGGAACCAAGATTTCACAAGAGGACCAGACACATAACGCGACGTTTCAATTCCATCCGCGATTACATCAAGGAGGACGACATAAATATTTGCAAAGTACACACGGATCTGAATGTTGCAGATCCGATGACTAAACCTCTTCCAAGGGCTAAACATGAACAACACCAGAACTACATGGGTGTTCGATTCATTACAATGTAAATCACATAGTGATGTGAACTAGATTATTGACTCTAGTGCAAGTGGGAGACTATTGGAAATATGCCCTAGAGGCAATAATAAATTGGTTATTATTATATTTCCTTGTTCATGATTATCGTTTATTATCCATGCTATAATTGTACTGATTGGAAACTCAAATACATGTGTGGGTACATAGACAACACTATGTCCCTAGTAAGCCTCTAGTTAACTAGCTCGTTGATCAAAAGATGGTGAAGGTTTCCTAGCCATGGACATGAGATGTCATTTGATAACGGGATCACATCATTAGGAGAATGATGTGATGGACAAGACCCAAACTGTAAACGTAGCATATGATCGTGTTAGTTTATTGCTATTGTTTTCTGCATGTCAAGTATCTGTTCCTATGACCATGAGATCATGCAACTCACTGACACCGGAGGAATACCTTGTGTGTATCAAACGTCACAACGTAACTGGGTGACTATAAAGGTGCTCTACAGGTATCTCCGAGGGTGTCTGTTGGGTTGGCATGGATCAAGACTGGGATTTGTTACTCCATGTGATGGAGAGGTATCTCAGGGCCCACTCGGTAATACAACATCACAATGAGCCTTGCAAGCAATGTGACTAAAGTGTTAGCCACGAGATCTTGTATTACAGAACGAGTAAAGAGACTTGCCGGTAACGAGATTGAACTAGGTATAGAGATACCGACGATCGAATCTCGGGTAAGTAACATACCGAAGAACAAAGGGAACAGTATACGGGATTAACTGAATCCTTGGCATAGAGGTTCAACCGATGAAGATCTTCGTAGAATATGTAGGAACCAATATGGGCATCCAGGTCCCGCTATTGGTTATTGACCGTAGAGGTGTCTCGGTCATGTCTGCATAGTTCTCGAACCCGCAGGGTCTACACACTTAACGTTTGGTGACGATTAGTATAGTTGAGTTATTGTGTTGGTGACCGAAGGTTGTTCGGAGTCCCGGATAAGATCCCGGACATGACAAGGATCTCCGGAAGAGTCCGGAGGTAAAGATTGATATATGTGATAATAGTGTTTTGATCTCCGGAAGGGTTCCGGAATTCACCGGAAGGGGTTCCGGGTGTTTACGGAAGTGTTCGGGTGCAGCAACACTTTATATGGGCCAAAGGGGTAAAGCCCACGAGGTATTGGAAAGTGCAAAAGGAAGTTTTGCTGCTGCCTTAAGCGGTACTACCGCTGGTAAGGCAGTATTACCGCGTAAGCGGTACTACCGCTTGTGTGAAGCGGTACTACCGCTCAAGCGGTACTACCGCTCGTGAGCGGTACTACCGCTTGTACGCGGTACTGCTGGAATCCGAGTTGGACTCTTTCCGTGCGGGCCAAACCGACATTGTGCGGGCAAAACCGACCTTGTGGAGGCTTTCTCTCCAAGTTTAGACCCCAGGGCTCAACATATAAATAGAGGGGCAGGGCTAGCACACGGGACACATCAAGATTTCCCAAGCCGTGTGCCGGCAACCCTAACCCTCTAGTTCCTCCCGTCATAATCTCCGTAGCGCATGGCGAAGCCCTACAGAGATTGTTCCTCACCACCATCACCACGCCGTCGTGCTGCCGGAACTCATCTACTACTTCACCATCGCTCGCTGGATCGAGGAGGTGAAGGCGTCATCAAGCCGTACGTGTGTTGAACGCGGAGGTGCCGTCCGTTCGGCGCTAGATCGTGTTTGGATCGAGGGATGACTTGCGATTTGGATCGCGAAGACGTTCGACTACATCAACCGCGTTTCTTAACGCTTCCGCTTAGCGATCTACAAAGGTATGTAGATTCACTCTCCCTCTCGTAGATGCTTATCACCATGGATAGATCTTGCGTGTGCGTAGGAATTTTTTTGTTTCCCATGCGATGTTCCCCAACAGGTGCCAACAATCACATGCGGCTGGAATGATCTAGTTCGGTATAGTTGAATGCCCTAGAATAGGATTTTGGTGTCTGTCCTTGGGAGGCGGTTTTCTAGGTGGCTCCTTAGGGCATGCATTTCAGTTGGTGCATAATTGCGGGGAGTTTCGGGAGAAGTGTGAGTGGAGTGTTGGTTGACACAACTATTAGAAGACTCGTCGGCAAGATGCCAAGATGGTGATTGAAACACTGCTTTATGTCTAAAACCTCTTGTTTTGGCCATTATTGGTTAGGTTCAGCTGTGACGAACTTGCATCGTTCTGTTGCTGAAGCCTTATTCCAGGTGGATGTTCTAGCTTGATTGGTTGGTGTCAGCATATGGGATGAAAATTCCATATCCCGAGCTTCGCCTCGACGTGGCAACATCGACACAAGTGATAATACCTTATTGAAGGTGTTGTTATGGAAGACGTGGAGTTAGTTGCATGTGTTTACTTCATATCTTGTGATGGTTCTTTCGTAGTTGTCCATGTCATGCATATTGCTTGTTGATGACTATGTCCTTGTTGGCTTGCACCAAATGTAATACTACTATAGTTGTGTGCATCTGAGGTTGCAGAGCCTAATCAATTTATCTTTTCTTTTTAAAAAAATAATGTAATGTTTTAGTGTCAACATTTGAATTGGTTGGCGTTCGCTTGCAAATCACATAACTGGAAAATGGCCACTGATGGGATATTTGGCCATATAAGTGCACATTGTTATGTCGATGCTACGTAGAACACAAAGTACTCATAATGATTGGTGGATATTTCTTACTAGTAATTTCTTTGCATCTGTAGCTCCAAATATTCAAGTCGTTGGCTAATGTTTGATTACAAGTAATTGTCGTTTAGCGTATGTGTGATTCTTCCCTATGGTTGGGCGAGTTTACATCATTGCTATCAAAATATTCATCACATGGAAAATATTACCACCACGTGAAACTGACAATAGGAGCAAACCAATAAGATATGGAAGAGTAAAATACCATAGAAATGGCTATAATACATGTTGTGTAGGTTCCCCTGTGTTGCTACATTGCAATGCATGAGACCCCTTTATTGACCTAGTCATTGCTCTGCCTCATCACAAACCCTCTTGACGCATTGCGCTATCGGTGTCACCATTTTCTTCCCACTAGCATAATCGTCTAGAAGCTCTGTAGAGTTCAAAATCCAAACCTTAGTCTCCATTTTGTTTTTTGAGGAACCGACAGGAGAACTGCATTTTCTTATAGAAGGAAAGCGGTGAAAACACAATGTACAAAGGGGCACATGTTTTTAGGGAGCGTGGCAAAAACCCAACAAGAGAAACCCAAAAGGGCGCACTTAGCCAATACCTACAGTTACCATGGCCCCAACAAATGCCAAATCATGCTGCTTAATGGGCTCGAAGGCCAACATGGCAACCACCACTGTGCTATGTGGAGTCCCATGAAGACGCGCATGTTTCTTTCTTTCCAATTAGACAATACTAGTCATCAATCCGTGCAGCTACACTGGCTAGATTTGCAAATGTGGAGAAGAAATTAAGATAATTACATCCATTATACATGAATCTTTTAAGAATTTTAAATATTGTGAAATGTAGAAAAGTAGCATGAAAAACTATCACTAAGTCTTCGCATTAGTATTTGTCATATGGAAAAAGAAAAATTTATCCGTTGGGTTTAATAGCTAGTTCAGTGGTCCTTGTAATCTTAAGTAGCATCAAGTATAGATCCAGGAGTGGCCTCGGCTTCATGGGGAGGCATCTGTCGCGACATCTGCGTTACCGACCCTACCACAGTCACCCACGCCGACACCATCACCTCGGCATGGAGTAATTTTCTCACCGTCGGTCCAGGCTGACCGTGAGTCGGTGATGGTGGAGCTACATGGATTGTCCTCTCCGCCTTCGACACCTCCAGGGGTGACGATGCCCAGGGCTTCCATACTGCCCATGCCGTCATCATCGTTCGAGGGCACGGGGGCTGTGGTGCAGCCCTCTTGGTCTTCTTCAGCATCGCTGCGCCCTTCTACCCCACCACTCAGGGGCGCTGTGAACGTGGCTGCAGCTGACTTCACACCCTCACCGCTGAGACGCAGTAGTCGTCACTCCGTCGGTGCTGATGGTACGGCAGCTACTGACGAGGACTCTCTGACCAAGGCCATGCATAGGACGGCATCCCGCAATCTCGACTTTGAAGGTACACCCTCTCGTAAATCCTTTTTGTCCTTTGATAATTCCAGAGTGTCTTCAAATATTGCTAGCCTTGGAGTTTCATTAGGGCGTAATGAGAAAGAGGTAGAAATTTCTGTTAGGGCTTTTAAACAAATGGAGTTCGACCGGCTTACGGTTGCTCCTAAGTTGTCGACTTATTCTGACCCTCTCGTGTCGGATGAGGAGGATGAGGATGCTGATGCCAATCATGATGGAAAGCTTCTCTCCCATCTGGTTAAGGACATGACTGAAGTAGACTTGGATGATACGGTGCATGACATTACACTTTGTGAGCTTGTCGCATCAGTACGAGAAAACAAGTCTACTTCAGCGAAGAAAAGAGGGCGGAGGTATCTAAACATAAAAATGGTTCATCATGAGAGGCATGTTTTGGAATAGCAGAGGTCTTGGTGACTTGGCTAAACACAAACATATTGCCTATTGTGTAAGGGGTCATGCGTTGGACTTTGTGGCCATCACTGAGTCGGGTAGACGTGATTTCCAGACACGTGATCTTGACCACTTTTCATGTGGTTATGATTATGTATGGCATGTCTTACCCCCGTCCGGAAGTTCAGGTGGAATTTTGCTTGGCATCCACTCAACATACCTGGAACTTTTGTCCATGTGAAAGGGTGAATATCATATCAAATTTCACCTTCGAAACAAGTCTGACAACTTCCTTTGGATCCTGGTGGCTGTATATGGCGCCGCTCAAGAGGAGTTTAAGTCTGCTTTTCTTAAGGAAATTGTTAATACCTGCCGAGACAATCCTCACCCCATGTTAATCGGTGGGGATTTTAATATCCTTCGATATCAGCAGGAAAAAAACAATGATCGGTTTGACACTAGATGGCCTTTCCTCTTCAATGTTGTCATTGATAGCTTGGACCTGCGGGAGCTCACTATGTCTGGTCGTCGGTTCACCTGGGCCAATAATCGATCTATTCCAACTTATGAAAAACATGATCGGGTGCTAGTAACCACCGACTGGGAATCTAAATATCCCCTGGCCTCGGTACGGGCGCTAGAAAGAATTGAGGCCTTATCGGATCATGCTCCATTGCTAACCGATTTTGGACAAACAACTCCAAGCTCTAACACTCCACAATTTAAATTCGAATTGGGATGGCTCACTAGAGAGGGATTTCACGACGTGGTTAAGAAGGTGTGGGCGCATCAACCTCGGGGTAACACGCCCATTCAACGTTGGAACAATCGAATTCGCGCATTGCGTCGATTCCTCCGTGGATGGGCTAAACATACCACTGGCATATATAAAAAAGAAAAGTTGCGTCTATCTACCTTAATCGATACCCTTGATAAAATTGTGGAGGTGAGGCCCCTTTCTGCTGTTGAGATCGAGCAAAAAAGCCGTCTAAATGAGCAGATCGCCCGCCTTTTACGCGAGGAAGAGATTAAATGGTACCAACGGTGCAAGGCTGACTCACTTGTTCAAGGTGATGACAATACGAAATACTTTCAAATGTTGGCAAATGGCAGACATAGAAAGAAACGTATTTTCGCACTTGACCAGGACGAAGGCCGTATCGAGGGTGATGTACCACTCAGAAACCTCATTACTAAGTACTACAAAGAGCTTTTTGGACCTTCTGCTGAAAGTTCCTTTACGCTGGATGAGTCTAATACACATGACATCCCTCAAGTTTCGGAGGCAGAAAATGATTTTTTAACCTCTCCGTTCACGGAGGAGGAAATTCACACTGCGGTGTTTCGAATGGAACACAACAAGGCCCCTGGGCCAGACGGGTTTCCGGCAGAGTTTTATCAATGTTTTTGGGAAATGATTAAGGTGGATTTGGTGCAGTTCTTTAACCAATTACATACCGAAAACCTTGACATTACCCGTTTAAACTTTGGGGAAATTACTCTACTGTCCAAGACTAAGGAGGCTAATCGTATTCAACAATATCGACCGATTTGCCTCCTAAATATCAGATTTAAAATCTTTACAAAGGTTGCAACAAATCGGTTGAATGGGGTGGCTGACCATGTGGTCAAACCCACTCAAACGGCGTTTATGCAAGGACGCAACATACTAGATGGAGTGGTTGTGCTGCATGAAACCGTACATGAGCTTCACCGTAAAAAGTTGAGCGGAGTCATCCTGAAAATTGACTTCGAAAAGGCCTATGATAAAGTAAAATGGCCCTTTCTCTTGCAAACTTTACGCATGAAGGGGTTTTCGCCAAAATGGTGCCGATGGGTAGAGAGTTTTCTTTCTGGCGGTAGTGTGGCTATCAAAGTCAACGATGATGTTGACAATTATTTCGAGACCAAGAAGGGCCTTCGCCAAGGGGACACCATATCCCCTATTTTGTTTAACATCGCGACCGATATGTTAGCTATCGTTGTTGAGAGGGCTAAGGTGGCCGGTCAGATTAGTGGTGTTATTCAACATTTAGTAGAAGAAGGTTTGTCTATTCTACAGTATGCGGATGACACTATTCTCTTTATGGATAATGACCTAGATAAAGCAAGAAACCTCAAGCTGCTTTTATGCGCATTTGAGGAGCTATCTGGTCTTAAAATTAATTTTCATAAGAGTGAGCTTTTTTGCTTTGGCGACGCTGTAGAGTCGGCGGCTGAGTATGCTGACATTTTTGGCTGCCAGCTCGGACAGTTCCCGATTCGGTATCTCGGTATCCCGATTCACTATCGGCGCTTAACTTTCGCTGAGTGGAAGTATGTGGAAGAGAGACTTGAGAAACGGCTAGCCAGTTGGAAGGCCAAGCTCTTGTCATATGGGGGACGATTGATTTTGATCAATTCCGTCCTTAGCAATATGGTTCTATACATGTTGTCTTTCTTTCACTTACCGAAAGGGGTTCTTCAGCGCCTGGATTACTTTAGATCCAGATTTTTTTGGCAATGCGATAATGAATCCAAGAAATATCGGCTGGCTAGGTGGACTGTATTATGCCGCCCTAAAAATCAAGGGGGCCTTGGAATTCAAGATCTTGAGATAAAAAACATCGCTCTCCTGAGTAAATGGGTCTATAAATTACTCACTGAAAATGGAGTGTGGCAGGAAATCATTCGTAATAAATACGTGGGGTCCAAAGCTATCTCTCAAGTTCATTGGAAACCTGATGATTCACATTTTTGGTATGGTGTTATGAAGGCCAAGGAATTCTTTTTTCAATTTGGTAATTTCTCAGTTAGGGATGGTTCTCAGGTTCGATTCTGGGAAGATACCTGGCTAGGCACCACCCCACTTATGGTGCAGTACCCTAACTTGTACAGGATTGTGAGACACAAATTTGTCACGATCAAACAAGTGTTGGGACAAGCAAACCCCGATATTTCTTTTCGTAGGGACCTCTTTGGCCCTCGCTTGGCAGCATGGAATGAATTACTCTCTTGTCTAGAGGATATTCAACTGACAAGCGAGCCGGACAAGTTTCGATGGAAGCTGCATCAGAATGGCAGTTTCTCAGTGAAGTCCTTGTACGATGCAATGGTTCATAGTGATGTTCCCGTTGATAACAAAAAATTGTGGAAGCTAAAAATACCTCTAAGAGTGAAGATATTCCTCTGGTTTCTAAGGAGAGGGTCATCTTAACTAGAGATAACCTGGCATGACGTAGCTGGCAAGGTAGTAAAACATGTGTTTTCTGCCAACATGACGAGTCTATTAAACACTTATTTTTTGAGTGTAAGTTCGCTCGGGCAGTATGGTCCATTGTTCAAGTAGCTTCCAATCTATACCCCCACTTAGTGCACGTAACATGTTCGGCAATTGGTTGCGGGGTATTGATAAACAATTTTCTGCACATATTCTCGTGGGGGCGGCTGCCTTATGTTGGACATTGTGGCTTACCAGGAATGATGTGGTTTTTAATAATAAATGTGTTTCTTCTCCTGTGCAGGTTATTCATGCATGCACACGATGGCTTCGTACTTGGTCTATCTTGCAGAGGCCGGAGGACAGGAACCTTTTTATGATGGCGTCTACCCGGCTGGAGCGTACGGCCAGGGAGGTTTTCTCCCTCCATGGATGGCGGTGTAATATCTGGATAGGATCTACCCCACCCTAGGCTGGATTGATTTATTTTTGCTACAAAACTATTTTTATTTTATTTTTTTGGTCTTTTGGACTTGTTGGCTGTGTGCATCATGCTATGCAGAGGCCGGGCATTCTTTCGATGCGGTTGTATCACCTTGATAAATCAATTCAATGAAATGTCCTTTATCGAAAAAAGTATAGATCAAATTAATAGGTTGTGTGAAAGGAGCTAATAATAGGTTTAAAGTTCCCTCACAGTGACAAAGATTCTTTGAAGTAACACTTATTAACAAAGTCAAAATGATCATATAATGGTTTGCATTAATCTATAAATGTTTACAGTTGCGGTAAAAGAAAATGAAACTATGATGACATCAGCATAAAACTGATTTTATTTTCATCTGACATTATAAATCAAGGGTTATTTCCCATCAAAGAGGAGAAAAATAAAAACATGCTGGGATTCTTATTCCTATATAAATTTGGAAAACATATCCTTTTGTGTACCAAATATACCCCTGGTTCTAGTAACTACACGTTTAAGGTACAAAACTCTATGAGATTGGATGGATTCTTTGAAGGAACAACACTCTTGAATCCTACGCAAGAAGCCAATTACTAGTTTGATGAGAGTTTTGATTAGTCCAACCAATGTCTCACCAAAGAAATTATAGTAATAATCTCAGAAAAGAGGACCTGTCTAACTATAAACATAAGGTTAGCAATTAGTTAATCACTAAATCTATTTGGAAGTAAAATATGACTAATAGAGCTAAAATATCCAAATAAGAATTATTAGCATAAATAGATTTTGATGACATGTTTTGAAGAGGAGTATATATAGATGATGGTTAGCATACATATACACCGTACAAAATTCCACTCTGGCAGATTTATCGACCTGGGAACAAAATAGTATTAATTAAGTATTTCTCAAGAATAACCCTGTAATATTCCTGTGTTGCCTGGTTCAACAAAAAATATAGTCCATTATATATTCGTGTGAAAAGCGATTCTAGACATGGATGTAGAACATCCTAGATACCTTCCAACGCATGTAATTGTGTTTCTCTTCTAACACCGAGTAGCATGGTATTAAAAAATTAAATAAAAGCACTACAGAGAAACAATTGTGTGATTATTCTCTCCAAAGAGCCGATGAGTTTTTCGTTTCCTTTGGAACTTCGACGTGGATGCATTTTTCTTCATTGGTTGCACGTGGGTTATAAGATATTTATTTCATTGTTTTGGATAGTTTTTTTATGTGCCGGAACTTTGCAGTCGGTGTGGAGGACTCTTCTTTGTACATGTACGCGATGTCTTTTTTTCCTTCTGTTATTGTACGTGGGTGCTGAGGAGTATTTTTTACCCGATGGATTACCCTTTTTTTGCATGATCGATTTTTTTTTCTTGAACTTGGACGTGGTGGTGAGGGACTCCTTTTTGTACATGTACGCAGTGTTCTTTTTTCTTCAACTATTGGGCGTGGGTGCTGAGAACCTTTTTTTAGAGCATCTCCAACAGACGCGCTATATAGGCGCCGTGCTGAAAAATTAGTGCTTTTTGCACGCGCTACCGCTCCGGGCGCTCCAGCGGAGGCGCAAAAACCGCGCGCGCGGCATAACTAGTTCAGCGCGCGGGCGGAAACGCCATCGCGCGCCGTTTATTTGCTGCGCCCGCTGCCACGCGCTGAACACTCGAGCGCCCGCTCGCAACTCCACCTACCCCATCCAGCCGCTGGCGCCGTCGCCGCCCGCGCCACCCCATTTCTTCCGGCGACCGTTCCGGCGCTTCCCCGGCCTATCCCCGCGCCGCCGCTGCTTCCTCTGTCTCCCTCTAGTCACCGCCGCCCCTCGCGCGCGGCAGTCCTCCGACGAACAGTGCCCGGCCGCCCACTGCCGCTCGGCGCCCGCAAGGTGTTCGACAAAACGCCCGCAAGGTATGTATTGCTTCAACTTCACATTTTTTATATGAATTTGATGCATGTTGTTTGTAGTTTAATAGCCTAGTTTAAATTGAACATTGTAGATGAGTTCGTCATATGATTCTTCCGAAGAAGAATTTGATATGGAAGAGGAGGAGGATCTTGCAATGATCCTAGCTATGCACATCAATAAAAAACCGAAGAACGGTGGTTCGGTTATGGGTCGGCAGAAAATTTGGAGGGATAGGATCGATGCCCACAACAGATTGATGAGGCAGTATTTTGTGGAGAATCCCACATACCCCAAGTCGTACTTTCGTCGCCGGTTTAGGATGAGCACCGAGTTGTTCAGGCGCATTACAGAGAAACTAGCGAGCCATGACCGGTTTTTTCAGCAAAGGAGGAATGCCGCCGGAGAGCTCGGGCATAGCACCTTTTAGAAGGTGACAGCCGCTTTGCGTATGTTGGCATACGGTATCCCCGCTGGTCTAGTTGATGATCACTTGGCCATGGGTGAGAGTCAAGCCATCATGTGTGTCAAGCGCTTCGCAGTCGGAATTGTGCAAGTGTTTGGCCAGGAGTATTTGAGATCTCCCAATGCTGAAGACGCCGCAAGGCTATTGGAGATGAACAAAGCTCGCGGCTTCCCAGGTATGCTTGGCTCAATAGATTGCATGCATTGGAGTTGGAAGAATTGTCCTAGGGCATGGCATGGGCAATTCCACGGCCAAAAAAAGGGTTCCACTATAATCCTTGAAGCGGTGGCCGATCAAGAGACTTGGATTTGGCATGCTTTTTTTGGAATGCCTGGATCTTTGAATGACATCAACGTTGTCAACCGGTCACCACTGATGAATAAGATTACAAATGGTGAACTGCCACCGGTGTAGTTTGTAGCAAATGGCCGTACGTACAACTATGGATACTATCTTGCGGATGGCATCTACCCAAAGTGGCAAACATTTATGAAGCCGTTGAAAAAACCGGAAGGTAAGAAAAATCTTGATTTCCACAATGCTCAGGCGGCGGCTAGAAAAGATGTGGAGAGAGCTTTTGGGATTTTGCAAGCCCAATTTGCTATTGTGAGAGGACCGGCTAGGTTTTGGGATCAAAAGATGCTTTGGTACATCATGCACGCTTGTGTGATCATGCACAATATGATCATCGAGAATGAGCGTGGCCAAGATGTAGACTACTCTCACTATGAGCTGTTGGGACATCCCGTGCGAGTGCGGCGGAGGGCTGAAAGGGTGGCCCGTTTTGTTGCCTCCTATCATGCCATTCGACGTCCCGAAACGCATAATGATCTTCAGAAGGATCTCATTCAGGAGTGGTGGGCATGGAATGGCCGCCAAAGAGCATCATGATTTGTGCGTTTGATGTTGTATTGTTGAACTATTTGTTGTATTGAAAGATAAACTATTTGTTTGAGTTGTAATAACGAAATTGAACTATTTATTGTTGATTTATTTTGTTTGTGTTTGATCTTCTTGCTTGTGTTTGGAGCGCATATGTTGTTTGTGCGAGAGCGCGCGCGCTGCATTTTAGCGCGCCTGCTGGAGCTGCGCGCGCGCTAAAGTTTACAGTGGCCGCTGGAGCCAGCGCTCCCCGCCGCGCCAAAACAGGCGATCGGCGCGCTGCAAACGCTTTTTTAGCGCGCCGCGCGTTGGGCGGCTGTTGGAGATGCTCTTACGTGATGGATTTCATCTTTTTTTGCTGCACCTTGGAGCGTGGGTGTGGAGGACTCCTCTTTTTACATGTACCTGGTATCTTGTTTATAAATAGAGACGTGGGTGTGTTTTTGTAGGGGAAACATGGGTCTTGAGGACTCCTTTTTATTTACGTGATTGATTTCATTTTTGTTTTTTCTTGAACTTTTTGCTGGAGGACACGGGTGTCGAGAACTTTTTTTTACTCGTAGATCTATTTCCTTTTAGTGTTTGTATGCATGTGCTGATTGTTTTACAAATAAACAAGTAGCATTGTTTTAATAGATCAAAATCATTAAATTTCTAATCTAACGGCTAATCTAATCTTGCATATGCGGATTAACACGGAAGCTCATATGGTGCATCCAATTAGTAAATATAAGAATATAAGAAAGTGTATATGATCCTACGCTTCAGCCTTCTTTGGTTCATTTGCAAGCATCTTGTCCTACTAGTCAGACATGGCTCCTTGCTCGTGTAGGTAGTTTGACACCGGTAAGCCCTCATTTGTCCAAGTGTTCACCTGGTTCCAAACCGTGACTGAAAAAGGACATCCAAACCGTGACTGAAAAAGACAATCCTTGCAAAGGTGGGTCACCATATCTGACTCCTATAGGCATAGCTGGCACCTTGAGTAGTGCAGCCAACCGTGCAGAGCTCGCATGTCAGCTGTGAGGATCCTACCATGCAGGAAAAGCCATGCGAAAAATTTGCACTTAGGCTCTACGTCGGCAGATCAGACCTTGGAAGACTCAAACCTCGGGTGGGAGCCGTAGAATTGTGCCGCATTGGCCAATGCATAAGAGTAAGCTCCATTAGTGATCAGGTTCCAGAAATTTTGTCCTCTTGGGTAGGCGGCAGGGTTAGTCTGACTGACCCTTTCCCATAGTGACAAATTCACCCAGCCGTTGTAAGGTCTCGGGGTAGCCATCGCCCGAATCCAGTTGTCGTTGGTTAGCTCATTGTGCACGATCCTGTTCTTTCTTCTTGAAAAGCGCATGTGCAATAAGCTTCAGGGGGCCTTCCCCTCCAATTGTCGTGCGAGAAAAGAGCATTGTGCCCGTTTCCCAGGGTTATAGTGGTGCAAGCTTGAAAGAGGCTGACATGGTGGTGCAAGCTTGAAAGAGGCTCATGTCAGCCTGGTGGCACGGCAGCTTAGTACCCACCCATTAGAAAATCACAGTCTCCCCGAAGGCTCAGCAACTCAGTACCCACCCATTAGAGAAGCACGGTCTCCCCGGGCTCAGAAAAAATAATAATCTCTATTAGTATTTGGTATCATTGTCTTTAACTCGATAAATATTCTATGATGATTGTCACTAGTGGCATTAGAGGCTATGTCTGATCGAGCCGCAGGAAGTGCCTCAACCCGCCAATGGAGAAGGGCCATATTCAAGCAAAGGCGAGGTGGATGTATTCCAAGTGGCGGCACTAATGTTGGCGGTGGTGGTAGTTGGGGAGCCAGCTGACGCATGGAAGAAGAGAGGGTTCAGATGTTCACATGACAACGCGCGAACGAAACACAATCATTTTCATATTGCCATACTTATTTTCCAAATATACGATATATATTTTTCCTCATAAATGCGCATCACTGGCACATTTTGAACGGAGGAGGGAGGGGGTCGCCAACAATGGAAAGAAACCCGCAGCGTCACAAGAATGGAAAGGAGTTACGAGCATTGTGCCCGTTTCCCGCGGCCGCCTGTACTTATACCCCCGCCCCGTCTCCATTCCAATCCTCACTTCTCTCTCTCTCTCTCTCCCCCGTCGCTTCCTTCCAAACCTGCGAGGCTAGCTAGCTAACGAGCAGCGTTTTGATATTCGGTTTGCAATTTTTCTCGCCCCAGGCCGAGATGGCCGAATTTCGGCCATTTTTAAAAATTTTGGCTGAAATTTGATCAAATTTTGACTGAATTTTAACTAAAATTTGACCAAATTTTGACCAATTTCGCCGAAAGATAGATTTCGCCCCAGGCCGAGATGGCCGAAATTCGGCCGAAATCTGATTTTTACGGCCGAAATTCAAAACACAGCTAACGAGACGAGACGCCCCATCCCTCCTCACGCGCACGCTTTCTTCTCTCGTCGCCGGAGGACGGAGGGACTAGCCGCCGGCTCCTTCCTCGCCTGCCCTAGTAAGACATATCACCGCGTCGTCTTTTTTCTCGGTTGGTAAAGTTCGTCGTCGTTTGTTT
The DNA here is from genome assembly GCA_039707655.1 of Elymus sibiricus. Taxonomy (NCBI): domain Eukaryota; kingdom Viridiplantae; phylum Streptophyta; class Magnoliopsida; order Poales; family Poaceae; genus Elymus; species Elymus sibiricus. Next base: position 445,435,468 of record CM077671.1, read on the forward strand.
TGGTTTTGGTTTTTTGGGGAGGGATTGGACGTTTCGCTGAGGATCTGGTTTCTGGTTTACTTTGCTGATCGCGTAGACGTGTACTCCTTTGACGCCACGCGATTCTCCAAATCTTTCCGGTGGATTCTGAACCTTTGATCGTGGAGTTTGCCTGCATGGTGTGTAGGGATGAAAATGGAGCGGAAACTTTCCATTTTTCCGGAGGAAAAATGGAAATGGAGAGGAAATATGAACACGAAAACGGAAATTTGCAAAACGGAAATGAAAATGGAATTTTTTATGTGGAAACGGAAACAAAAATGGAACGACATTTTCCGGTGGAACAAACGTGGAAATGGAACTTTCCGTTTCCGTGAATATGGAATTTCCGTTTTTACTATTGGCCAATAGTTACTTTGTAGTACAGCCACCAAACAACACACAATGACACAATGAGCAGAATCGATCATTTAGGCCCAACTTCTAATATCACACACGTACACAACTAGATCCTATACGCAACTGTCTAGTACTACTACAATACTACGCTAAGTTGCTAGCATAATCATATTATTTTGTAGCCACGTTAACAATTCATTAAATTTGGTTTTTGTGTGTATTTCTCTATGATTCATGGGGATTTTAAGTTCCGCTCAACGTCCACTTCTGTTTCCGTGTCCGCTCTGTATTCGCTCTATGTCTGTTTCCGGTAGTATCTGTTTCCGTATTCATTTCCGGGGTTTCTGTATTCGTTTCCGCATCTGCAAAAAAATATGAAAACAAATTTGGTAGCGCCCAGTTCCGTCCGTTTCCGCTCCGTTTTCATCCCTAATGGTGTGCGTGTAGCCAGCCTGTCGGTGGATCGTTTTGCCGATGATCTTTGTGAGGCTCGACCAGGGCCTTCGTCCGCGTCCTCTACGGATTCCTACCGGCTACCGCCCTCTGGTGTTTCGCCGATCAGGGGTTCTGAACTTTTGATCGAGGATCTCGCCTGCATGGTAGGTGCAGCCTGGTTGTCCGATCGTTTCGCCGATGATCTTTGTGAGGCACGACCAAGGGCATCGTCCGCGTCCTCTGGCGACTCCTACCGGGGTTTTCTACCTTGTTCATGTGCCTGTGTGCTCCTGGCGCCATGCTTCTATCCGGATCTTTCCTGGGGCGTCGTATCCTAGCCTTGGATGAATGATAGATGAAGGCTGCAATCACGTGTTGTGTGTTGTTTTCTGCGATCTTTCCGTGAGTTTTGGTCGAGGATCTCGCGGTCTTGCCTCCATGGTGGGTGTAGATGGGCTTCGTCCGCGTCCTGCTGAGGTTCTTCACACCCGGTGGTTCTCTTGATCGTTTACGTGCACGATTAGTTTGTGTGCTAGTCCTGACGCCATACTTTTGTCCTGGATCTTTGCTTGGGCGTCCTAGCCTTGGATGGATCATGAATTCATGATCGCCAACCGGCCGGCCAGAGCTACGATCATGTTTATATCCTGTTTTTTTCTTCTTCTTTTGGCTTGATCTTGCTTTCTTCTACGGAGCCGTGTCACTGGTGCCTTCAGTCTCCCCATTTCTGTCCATCTGCAGCCTACTCGTTTTCTACGTATTTGGTGGCTAGTCGCCCCTTCGGTTTGGTTTGTGTGTTTCTGCTTCGATGCTCGGTTTATATCCGTCACGCCATGCTTTTGTCCTGGATCTTTCCTTGGGCATGCCTTGTATGGATTTCTGATCGCCGAACGGCCGGCCAGGGCTAGGATCATGTGTGTTGCCGGATTTTTTTTTATTTCTTGCTAGATCTTGCTTTCTTTAGTGGAGTCGTGTCTCCATAGGTTCCACCGGCACCTCTCCCCATTTCCGTCCATCCGCCCTTTGCTTGCTTGGCCAACCCATAAGTTCCGATCACTCTCTGTACTTGCATCTCGTCACCCCTTTCGTTTGATTTGAATCCTGATGACAGTTCGTCTTGATTTATAGATGGTGGCATCGACTAGTTGTATTTGTGTAGTATGAAACCGGATGGCCGTGCTCCTATGTTCATCTAGTTGTATTTGCATAGATTCGTGTTTTTGCATCTCGACTTTTGATTATGATGCTTCTCTAACGGTCTATTCCATGGTTTTGTTGCACAAGAGTCTTGACCTCGGTGGTGGATCTATGATATACCCTTGGTGGAGATGTGTAGATTGCACCGCCGAGGTAGTTAACGCTCTCATTCCTCTGTTGAACTCGTGACCGGATGGTTGGTGGATACTTTTTGGAGATATGCAGATCTTGCTTTCTTCCATGGAGTTGTGTGTCATAGATTGCATCGGCGCCTCTCCCCATTTTTGTCCATATGCTCTTGGTCACTTCGCAGCTAGAGGATCTGGTTTCTCGTTCTTGGTCGCTTTACTGGTCGCGCCGACGTGCACTCCTTTGATGTCGTGCGATTTGCCTAGATTCTGCGGAGTGTTTTGGTCGATGGGTTGATCCTGTGACGGTTCCGGCCACCATTTTTCCATGTGGTCCCCTACCTCGCTTACGTCCCTTGGGACACTATGCTTTTGTCCGGGATCTATGCTGGGCATTGTAGTCTTGTATGGATGATCACCGGCCAACCTGGCAGTAATCGTGTGTGTGTAGTTTTGATAAAATTTATAAATTCTCATGTGTCAACCTAGTCTATTGATCTATTCTCATTTTTGCATCTTGGTTCCATGCTGCACTGCTAATCTGCTATTCACGTTTGGCACATTTATAAATTTTGGTTGCTTACCCCGTCTCTCTCTTCTGATCACCAGATGGCTCAGACAATTGGCCACCGTCTTGGAGGCTACGCTGAGGAGTTGGAGAGGCTTCTCCAGACTCTGGGAGGCTACGAGCAGCCGAGGTACCGTTCCCGACGCCACGAGACCCACGGGATCCAAGTGGGAGTCGTCACCCAGCTCCGACTCCGCTCCGTACAGCAGCACCACCCCTACCGGGCGAACATCTACATGACGATTCGCCGTTGCTCTTTTGAGATGGGTGTCCAAGACCTGGCACGCCGTGCCCTGCTCCGCCTCTGTGCCACCCACGTCGACTTCCTCCGCGAGACAGAGTACCGCTACTTCCTCCACGCCTGCATCCCCGACACTGCACCGCAGCACCAGGAGATGGGTGAGGGAGAAGGAGGCGCCATGCGCGCCCTCGCAAGACTTGCTCGAGCCCAGTCCCGCGTCGCCGAGTCTGTGGCAGAGGAGCTCACCGACGTCTACCACCGCCTTGATGATGCGCAGCGGCGCATTGTGGAGTTGGAGGAGCGCCTTCACGGCGAGGCACCGCCACCAGTTCCTGAGAACCCAACAATGGAGGACGCCGAGGAGGAGCCCCAGGCGGACCAGCCTGCACCTGCTCTAGCCCCGGCACCAACCCCAGCCCCAGCACCAGTGGCAACCGGCATTTCTGGCTTTGCCCCGGCCGCCATGTTTCGCACCCCTGCTCCAGGGAACTGCGGATGGCTCGACGATTGATGCATGTTAGAGACCTGCCATTTCTCGAGTCGCGTTTAGGTGTGTCTGCCTCCATGATTAAATCGTTATAGGGCATTAGGCCTAGTTCTTTATTGTCGGATTGAGTGTTTGTACTGAGGTACGGAAACCCTTTAGGTAATGTCTGTACCCTGTACCTGGATGTTCGTTGTGATATGTTTGGTGAACCGTTCTGTTCTCATTTTAGTGTCTAGCAGATGCAGTCATGCTCTGTACAAACTTTGTTAAATAAAAACGCCTTGCATTTGTGGTGAATGAAGCTCCTTGTTAGGAATTGCTGCAGTGCAAGAACCAAATAAATATTGTAACTCTTGAAGCCAAAGTGACCGGCAATTAATGATTAAGGCAAATCTGTAACAGTGACGCACAAACAGTTGTTTTGATTTCGCACCATCATCTAAATAATTAATAAACAAAGCTGTAAACAAAAGCTAAATTATAATGTGTTTTCCCTCCAAAATAACCTGTTTAGGTTGAAATGCCTAGTTTTCTATGTCATATGTAACTTTTTTAATCGTTATTAGGACAAAATGGAAGCATTTTAGTGGTGTCTATCAATGGGGTTCATGTAAGAGAGATTTAAAGTACCGCCTAATACAAACATTGTCCGTATGAGTATTATCGGTGATAGAAAACAACCAAACTAGGGATCACAATTTTTGAAATCAACCAAACTATAGATATCTATACCTTATAATAAAGGACGTTGCATTTCTCTGTTTTTTTTATCTATCCACCTACCCAAAGCTGTCCATAAAGTTGAAGTAAATTATCAACCTTGCCACCCCTAAATGAAAAAAGACTCTTTGCTAAAGGTTTCTAAGATTTTTTCGTTTGTCATCGAAACAACTCCTAAAATTTAAGTAAAATACTCACCCTGTCACTCGTAAGTGAAAAAAAAATCTTCGTTAATTGCTTATCCTATATTTTCAGCTGCCATCGAAACTATCTCTAAAGTTGAAGTAAATTATCCACCCCGTAACCCATAAGTCAAAATAACTCTTCGTTAATTATTCCTCTGAATTTTTTGTATCTCATCAAAACTGACACTAAAGTTGAAGTAAATTATCCACTCTGTCACCCGTAAAAGTGAAAAAACGAGCGTTGCTCCGAATTACTCGTTCATCATAGGGCCCTTCAGTATTCCATCCATCGTACGACTGACATTTACTTTTGCTTCTCATACACGCATCGATGATGTACTAAAAAAGTACACGCATCAAGGATCAAATCCAACATTGATCCATTGTGAGCATGTTAGAATGCACGTGTCTTACGTCCGCATGCGCGTCGGTTGGTGCATAAATATTTAAATATGTGTATATGCATGAAGTGCGAATATTTAAAACTTGATTTGAAAACTACGATTTTGTTATCTCATTGAAACGCACAGACACTTTTGCTAGTATATACTCAAAACATTTCTTTGATGGTATGGTGAGATAATTCCCTATATTACATGGCTAACTTACCTTCACTACCCCTGCAAAAAAATTTCACCTTCACTAGATCCATAGATAATTAGTACCTTCATCCCAAAATTATTTAGGCTGGTGAGTGCCAGACAACGCCATTTGATTTTTCATGAAAAATAGTTTCACAATATAATTTTGTAATATATTATTTTATCTCCCTAAAGAAATGGTTAGGACATTGGCGATTTCAAAGCCAATATCGTCAACTATCTTCAAGTAAGGAGCGGGCATTTTCAATTTATCTTCTTGACACTACTAGGGAATAGCCTAGCAGTAGCGCGGGTCTTAGGTGTATCAGTAGCGCGGGTTCCCGCGCTACTGATAAGGCGCTACAGCTAACTTGTATCAGTAGCGCGTGTTGAACCGCGCTACTGCTATATATGGGTAGCAGTAGCGTGCTTTACCGGGACGCGCTGCTGCTAATAGCTGTAGAGCTCTATAGTAAGACGCGCTACTGCTAAGTGCGCGCTGCTGCTACTTTACTCTCCTCGCTACTGCTAGTTTTATTAGTTTCTGATTTTTTTTCTGCATATTTGTTTTGTATTTGTACAGGCTTTATACAATAATCTCTAGCATATCATACACATACAAATGTAATCATAGCATACACATACAAATAGTCTCATCAAATTATTTCATCATCATAATCATCATCCAACACATATTAATATACAACATCAATAATTATTGAGCTAGCAACTACATTTAGATTAAAGTGGATGGATGCAAGTGATCATGTTGAATTAGAGGAAAATATGATGTTGCGATCACTTGCATCTATCCACCTTAATCAAATATATGTCATATAACTCATCATCATCTTACTCATCTAACAACTCATCATCATCTTAATCATACCAAGTTAAAATCTCATAAAACAAAAAAAATCATAATAGTAATCATCCTAATCGATCATGCAAGTTAATATAAACCAGAAAAACTTCTCTTTCATAGGACCTAGTCCTCCCTCCTAGGTAAAATGACATAAAACAGAATAACACTTATGTCTCCATGATGAAGCAAAGAGATCCAACGGTCTCCAACTTGTGGCTTGCGATCCTTCTTTATTTCTCCCCATGCTTTAATTTGGAGCCATCTTGGTGGTTTGCGCTCAGTCGAGTATGCAAAAGAGAACTGAGGCCTCATAGGGCTTTTAATTGTCATATTACCTTCACCATGCATCAACGGAGGCACAACTTCATTTGGCAGTTTTTGTTGAAGAACATAATAGTAGCCTAGTTAGCAAAATGTAATCAACACCATTTACGCAATAGTAGTGTACTTAATTAGCAACTCTTATCAAGATATTTTGACGAATGTCATCCGCCCTCAACCTATGCACTAGTGGCATGTAAAATGTATAATTTGGTCCAGTTCCCAAATTATACGGGAAGTTGTCCCTACCAACTAGGACACCAATAACAAAGTTGATAAGAACATCCTTCTTCTCCCAAGTTAGATGTGATCCATAAATGTAGTGTGTCGTGTCAATTAATTTCCGTGTTTCACTCGAAGAAACGAAATAAGCTGTAAATTATAAATTAACAAATTTAGTATGGATGAACTCCAACTATTTTTAAATATAGAATGCAAATTACTTGACAAATATGCATGGTTGATAAACTCACATGGAGGTAAAACAGGAAGCATATCGACATCCACCCAAATGTCGATGTTACCTTCAATATGATCTTCAGGACGAAGATCGAAGGTTATTTCCATATCCTCCTGAAATCCATATGCCTTGCAAAGAGCTTCCCAATTTGAGCACCCTAATTCTGTGTTATTAACTGCATTCATTACTTTGACCAGAAATGTGTGACCATGTTTAGTCCTCAGGTTAGCTCTCCTCGTCTCCATACTCTCGTGGTCCTCGAAACCGAGCCTCTCCAAGACATACCGTCTTGCATGGCAAGGGATGAACTAGTCGAATTGTATAAAACAGAAATTACACGTTGAAGCAAAGAAACAGAAGTCATGCTTAATTACGAAAAAACACTTGTCATCGTTGCGTACCGTAGAAACAATGAAGGTCTCGTCAAACTTGATGGTGAAGAACCTGTCATCTCGCAGCCCAGGGTGGTCGCAAAGACCCTTATCTTCGCCGCAGAGTTCACGCGCTTGGATCCTATCGTCGTCATCAAACGACGACATTTCATGTGTTCATGATTCAAAAATTACGGCATGACCATTGCTAATGTAAGACATATTGAGCGCCTAAAATTTGCTGGATGGAAATAAATCAACATTCCGGCAAAACATAGGCACTAGGAGGGGTTCCCTGCAATAACATACACACATGTCCAAATAGACCTAATTCAATATCGGTTGACTTTCGGTCCGTCGAGGCTTTCCTTAAATAACTCTCATATCTTATGGTGTGTTGGTGCGCACTCTCTCACACTGATATGGTGGTGTATATATGTTGGTGGACACTCTCTCACACTAATAGTTCGACCGTCGGTGATGGGCGCACCTCCTCTCCTCTCCTTGCGCATTACACCGAGGTATATATCGCAAGAAGAGAAGAGGAGGAAGCGCCCCCCACGACAACAGTCGGGATTCCTCCACCAAGAACACACATGAAAGTCACACAAGGAGCAACGACAGACCGAAAGTCACACACGCATTATACCGATATAATATCACTAATACATTTATAATGAACTCGAATATAATATCACTAATACATCATCTCGAATAATCCAGTTAATGCATCATCAAATATTAACTAATATACATCTCGAATATTATCATATAAGATCACTAATACAGATCGAATATCCTAGAATCCAAAGTGGAGGAAGGTGAACTCGGTTCACTAGCAGTTTCTGAGTCGCTGGCGGTGGACACCCAAAGATAAGGAACCATCACCGGATTATAACTCGGGTGAGATCCCTGAAGAACCTGCCAGGTATTGGAGAACCTGGCATCCAACGCCGCCATGTAGCAATGGACGTGCTCGTCCTCCTCCCTGACACGGCGACGTACCATCTCCGCGGGGGGCCGCTCCCTCTACACTGAAAGTGGCCCACGCGACCGCCACCAAAGAAGCTCCGGGTCGACGACGAGACCCGGATTCCTCACCAAGCTCCGAGCCCGGGAAGGTAGCACCTCCCAGTGCCAGCCCGGCGGAGCCCACTCCCGGACATTGTGCCTCTCAAGAATGTCGCCGCCGACTCGACGACGAGGATGCGGGCCGGGCATCGTCGACGTTGAAAACAAATTCCTGTGAGAACATTTTCTTATCATTTAATGTTTTACTTTCTAGTTATCTTCTTACAAATAAGCGAACAATTTATTTTTTCACATAAAAAACATTATATAAAACATGTCCAAAACACATTTTTGACTCAATTTTGACCCAGTTTTCCGGAACATTTTTTACTCATTTAAAGCAAACGGGCGGAACGCCACGTGGCATGCCCATTATTAAAATAAAACATAAAAAAAGGTCTATGGTTTGCCGGAATGCCGTTTCCCAGCAAATCCCGGCACTCGATATGCCTACTTTCTAGCACAAGTCATGCCAAAATTCACGGGAAATTTCGGCATGACCTTTGCTAAAAAGTGGACATATCGAGCGACTGAAATTCATCGGAACGGAAATGAATCAACATTCCGGCTAAACATAGACCACTCGGATCATTTACCCTGCACATAACCATCATTTTCCTAACATCACATGTCCAAAATATCACATGTCCAAATTCCAAACCTAGCTAGATTTCTGTCCTAATTTGAAAACCTAGCTAAATTTCTGTCCTAATTTGAAAACCTAGTTAATTTCATACTAATTAACTAGGTTCATACTACCTAATTTGTCCTAGGGTTCATACTAATTCACGTAGGGTTAATCAATTCTATTTTATATTTAAATAGCAACAATTGCTTTAACTAAAAAAATTAAATACCTAGAATTCTGTCAACTACACCTAAAACACCTAAAATACCTAGAATTCAATTAACCCATACTAATTCTATTTTTTTAACTAGGGTTCATAGCAACTAATTAACTATAGGGATCATACTAGCTATTTCATCAACACATTTTCTGAAATTTGAATTCAAAATTTTCTGAATTTTTAATTCACAACATAATTTCCTAACACCAACCTAATTCACCTACTGTTTTTCAATTGTAAATTAAACCTAGCTATTTCATGAACCCTAGAACCCTAGAACCTAACTACAAAACCTAACTACATGAACCCTAGAACCCTTAGGTAGAGAGACAGAGAGAGAGAGAAGGAGGGGCAGAGGACTTACAAGGGGCTAGGGGAGACGTCGGCGGCGAGGTGGAGCTCGAGGGAGATGCCGGCAACGAGGTGGAGCTCGGGGGAGATGGGTGTGGGTGGAGGAGCGGGCGGCGACGGACGGGGCGCGGGCAGGCGACGGAGGGCGGCGATGGATGGGGCGCGGGCAGGCGATGGAGGGCGACGGCGGCGGCGGAGGAGAGGGATCGAATGGGGAATGGGATGGAGGAAAGAAGTGGAGGAGGAAGCCCGCGCGGGGGTTATGTCAAGATAGCAGTAGCGCGTTTTAGGTAAAAGCGCTACTGCTACCTGACGGAGCTATAGCGCGTTTTAGGACAAGGCGCTACTACTACCTGACATAGCTATAGCGTGCTCCTGGGAGAGGCGCTACTGCTAAGTGGGGCCCGCCATGTGGCTAGGTTCAAACTTAGCCGTAGCGCCCTACCCAAAAAACGCGCTACTACTATTCTCTTAGGAGTAGCGCGGTTACCCTGGGCGCGCTACTACTAAACCTAGCCTGGCGGCAACATTGGGGCAATATTAGTAGTAGCGCCTGTTCTGGACGCGCGCTACGACTATGTAGCAGTAGCGCCGCTTTTTATCCAGCGCTACTGCTAAGGTTCTGTGTATAAGGTTTTTCCTAGTAGTGTGAATTTCCGTCTGTTTCAGCCTTTTAGGCATTACGAAATCTCAATTTGTTCTTCCATTTTTGTGCCATTGATTTTATGCTTTTATCAGTTTGCAGAAAGTGCATATTCGAGGAGTTCATCAATAAAGGGATCTACTACTTCTCTACTTGTAACATCGATTTTTTGTTTTCTTGAATTTTTTGGCAGTTTTTCTGTTTACTGCGTGTCTTTTTTTGTTTTTAATTTTAATATTTTTATTTATTCATCTCAAATTCATTTATTTTTTGCAGGTGACAGTTACATGTCTACCATCAAACACATAAACTGTAAGTGTAATTCTCGTTCCGTAACTGCGTGCATTCAACATGCCTGCAATTTGGGTACATAAGTATTTTATTGAGAGGGCAGTTGCATACCATCTACTAGACAAGCAACTGCAAGCGTCACTCCTGACCGTAACTGCATATCTTGAACACGTCTGCAACTTTAAGGTAAACTAGATCATAGTTGGTGCGCGTTGTTGCGTCCAGCCATTTTGACAATAAAATGACTTGAATATATGTAAATTTGTCAATGCGCACAACATAGAATTTATATCTATATAAACTTACTCACATGTTGGAAGCAGATCGATCTCTCTATTAGTTTTATAAAAACATGAAGGGGTCTACTTACACAAAATGATGGTTTTTTTAGATCTTAATTTCTTACATTATGAGAGGAAAAGGTGCAAAACTACCAAGTCTTGTTCTACATCAGTCAGGATTGAGTAAAGTGATAGATTACATAATTTAGAACCGAAAACAGACTATAATATCTAGCAAATCTTTCGAATACACGACATTATCAGGACATAGATTGACAAAAAAGGAATTAAAGAAGGCTTAGAAAATCTATATTATTGGCTATGCCACTCTTTTTGATTTAAAACTAACATCAATGTATAGGGACATATGTCGCTTACTATGTTTCAAGAACCATGCATATAATATCCCTTCCAAATCATTTTGACCAATGCATTTTGATTTGGTTCAACTGATTTTGAACTGATTTTATACGAATGGAAAGAGCACAATAGCTTAAGGGATGTATATTCCTTGCCTCTCTCCTAGAGACTAAAGACTACAATATACACTGGACAAGAAACTCATCTTCACTTAGACATCACTCTTATAGTCTGGCTAGTCGCCGGACAAGGCCAAGATTTTTGCATGGCTACTTTATTAGGACCGAATCTGGTGCACCGAACAGCTGCAGTCGCCAGGTTGGCCGCATGCAACACTTGTTGAAAGAAAATGTTGTGGTGCATCGCAAGATAATCATCAACGGTTGTCGGTTATCCAAATGATTCTTTATCAAAATAAGCAGAGAGAACCTTGGCTCAGTGGTTGGGCATGCGGTTGTGCAGCCTAACAACCCGAGTTCAATTCCTAGAATTGACAGGTGATACACAGGGGTTTTCCCCTATTTATTGAGGATCAAGTTTGGTGTGTGGTGAAACCACTGATCAAAAAATATCTTGATACTCATTTAAAAAAATTCTGAGGACCATGTCTATCTTGGTACTCATACTAAAATGGTCGTATGCATCCCTAGTTGGTGCAGAGGCCGGGGAAGTGAAATTCTCCCCCAATTTAAAGGCTCACGGGGGGCGGCTCGGGCGGAAACCCTAGCTGCCGCCGCCACACCCGTCCTCTCCATCTGCTCCCCCGCCGCCGTCCGAGGACGCCGGCAGGCAAAGCCTGCTTGGCCGACGACGGTGGTGGGGATGTCTTCTCGCGCTGAAATCCCTCGCGCGGGGAGCGCTCCGGCCGGCGCGGCGCGGCGGCCCCGGACGACGCGTCTTGGCGGCGGAGCTTGGGAGCCGGGGCAGCGGCCCCGGGTGCTGGAGGTGGTGCTGCCGACGTGACCGCGTGGGTGGCGCTGGGGCAGACTTGCGGCGGCGGCGAGGTCCTGCGAGCGGATGGTTGTGGCGGGACAGGTCGGCCTCCTCGCTTGCTGCGCGCCCCTTCCCCTTCTCCCGAAGATGGCGTCGTGGTCTCCGGTGGCTGGTGTCGGACGGAGTCGCGGACTGGCCGTGACCATGGTGGCGGCGGGCTTTTCCCCATGAGCTGCGCCTGACATCTTCAGAGATCCAACCTAGCTGCAGCCAGTCGCACATATGCCTCGTGCAGGGCGGCCCTTGTCTCCGGCGGCGCCCACCTCCCTTGATTTGAGGTGGTGGCTCTGGCATGGCAGTCGTTGAGACAACGGTGGTCTTGGCACTGCTCCGGCCACGCGGTATCTTGACTGTTGGGGCTGCAGCGATGAGCTGGATGGTGGAGGTGATTTAGATCTGATTGGCCGGATGGTGGCGTATGTAGATTGTTCTGCAGCGACTTCCTACGGATCCACGATAGCGGGGGTCATCAAAAAGACTTCGGGAGGTTTTATCTCTTGATCCGGTGGATGACTTCAGTGGTGGGTTACAAATTATGGATGATGACTTGACGCAAAGGGATGTTTATGGAGCAGCGGCGGTCCAATTGTAGCTGCTAGGATAGCGGAAAAGCGGTGGAGACAACACATGTGAGATTTGGATGGTGGTGCTGCGTGCACCCGGTCTCGAGCTCCGGGGCGAAAGCCTAGGACAAACCCGTGTGGTTGTTCCTGGCAATGGCGATGTTTTTTATGTCGTTACCTTGTTGGAGGCATTGCTCGGATATGTTCGGACTGATTCTTCAGGGTGAAAACTTTGATACCAGCCTTTATGGTTGGATCCGGTGACGGCGTCGCTTGAGTGTCGCTTCCTTCCTGAAGGCGTTGCTGTTGAAGATCCTCGTCGTCCATGTGGTGTCAATGGTTGCTGCGGATATGGTCTCAGTTGTAGTTTGTCGATCGTTCATCTGATCGCTTTGGGGCTTATTTCTTGTTTCTTTTTCTTTTTTTTCCACATCTGCACATAGCTTTTGGTCTTATGACTTTGCTAGTTGTCGGTGTGTTTTCACGTGTGTGTTGGATTGGCTGTGTGCATCTTAGTTATGCAGAGGCCGGGTGTGTGTTCAGTGTGATGTATCCTCTTGATGCTCCATTTGAGCCAATAAAATCCACCCTTTGTCGAAAAAAAATGATTCTTTTCATTGGAGCATATTCATTACATGCCTTGTCACGAAAACATAAGAAGAAGCCACACAAAGCTGGTGATGAAAAAAAAAATCTCAAGCGATGAGAGGAGAGAATTTGAACCCAAGCGCAAAAAGGGCCCCGGTATTAAAAAGACAATCACAAATTTGATCAGAGGGATATGGTGTGACTATTACGCAACACATTTTCTAGATAACCCGAAGGATTTAGATGAGAATGGTGAACTATAGAAACTTGAGGAGTATTGTGAAGAAAATCAAGAAGATGATGTTGAAGGGAAAGTTAAAGTTGACGAGGAACATGTTTTGAGGACTTTGCCATCAATTAGTTCTAGAAATCTATCATCAGATGCTTGTTAAGAAATTGAATGGCAAGGTCAAACAGTTGGAAAAACTCTCTCTGGAGAAGCTCTGCACATAAGTGATAGGATTGGAGATCTCAGTGTTGCTGATGGTGGGGAGAGACACATTAGAAAATGATTGAGGGGAAGTCCCCATGTGTTTTGAGGAGTATATGTATGAAACACATGATGCCACACATGATCTGATGGAAGAATTCTGCAAAATGGTTCACACACTATCCTTGACATTTCCTCAAATGAAAGAGTGGTGTTACTTACTGATTACAATGTAGACTTCGAAGTAGGTGACATGAAAGAACATTGATGGAAACTTCCAGCTAATTCCCTGGGTACACAAGTGCATAAAAGAACAATTAGAAGCTATTAGGGTGGAAATGACCATGGAAAGAGCGGAACCTAAGGGTTATCCCCGTTCTCCTCTCCTCCAACCACTATCCTCACTGATACCGGTCAGTGAGCGAGTCCTGGACTAGGGGAGCCCAGCCGAGCTGGTGTAGTTCATGGGCTGTGCTGAAGGCCCACCTTGGAGGAAGGACTTCAGAGGCCCCATGAAGGGACGTGAGCATATCGTATTCTACCAAAGACTTGGCGTGCACTCTAGGAAGAGGATAGTTCGTTCGGCATGCAATCTGCAGATGGTAACCGACATTCATGTAACCCTATATACCCATGGTGCTTATATAAGACGTAGGGTTTAGCCCGTAGAGGATACCCATATACAACATCATAACCCCTAGGGTTTAGACCACAAACTTATGATCTCGAGGTAGATCAACTCTGTACTTCACTACACGGAAAATGGTCTATTGCAACGAATTTTTCTGTTGCAATAAGCAACAAACTGTGGCAATATGTATCTATTGCGACAAACTAGAAATCGTTGCTTAGCGTTGCAATAAACTCCGTGGCAATAGGATGACGCAACAATTTTGGTATCGTGGCAACATGTAGTGGTATCGCAACGGTTGTTGTCGTGGCATTTGAGTTATATTGCCACGAGTCATGTCGTTGCAGGATGCACATATGGCCACGAAATACTCTTTGTGGCAATAACCTAGCGCAATGAATGAGTTTCCGTGGCAAGAACCTATCGCAACGATATGATTTTGTGGCAACATACTTATCGCAACAGCCAACGATTTGTAGCAAAAACTTATTGCAACATGCAAATTTGGTGGTGATACGTTATCATAACAGGCCAGTTTTCGTGGCAACATTTTTTCGCAACAGGTATAATTCCGTGGCAATAACCTATTGCAACGAACACAATTGTGTGTATGTATTACATTAATATTGCATTATCCAGGCACCATTTACAAGTACACAACAATGCTCACATGTTGATAATAGTAGAAGAAAATCATGAGTACATGTCCAAAGCATTCATTCATTAACAAGTTCAAGAATAAAACATCCAAGTCAGACACAAGTTCTACAAAGTCTCAAAGGAAATCTACACGTTCAAACAAAACAAGATACATATGACTACATCTAGTCAACAAGCATTCTCCAAGACATGATTTTTCTTCACTTCACGTAGAAAAAACCCGTCCTACAAGGCGCCTCCTAAACTGGTAATAAATCTTGTTGGGATCTTTCTTCTTCACTTAGAGAAAACCATCCTACAAGGCAAAAACAAAATTTGAAGCAACTTATAGTTAGTTCACAGGTCAAACAATGCACACTAAAAATGATTATAAATAAGGGTTGATGATGCTACGTGGGATGACTTCCATATTTATAATCAATATTAAGAATGTACTTTAGTATTTATTCATTAGCACTTCTGACATATTACTATGGCTACTTCTGTACAGTTATTTAGCAAGCGAAGATAGTTGTGGTTTACAGAGATACAAGGTGTACAAATAGATGATTAGAGAGCAGCGAATACAAAAGTTTCTGTTATGTGTGACATGAATAACTAAATTTCAATGAAATCCATCAGGTTTGCTTGTTGAGGTTGCATTTAGTAAAGAAGATATGTTTAATTTATGGTGCATTATTTGTAGGCAATATATATTTAGTGCTACTTAATGTAGATATTATCAACAATTATTGCTTACAAAAAGTTTTTTTTTGCCTCTTTTTATTTGTGACATATAAACATTGATATCTGAAAGTAGGCAGAGAACAAAAAGGGTTGATGATGCTACTTGAGAAAGTAATCATGCCTTTTTTCTATGTAAACATACAAATAAAAATCATAAAGGGTAATCCGTACACCAATGCATGGATAACATGAGTTCCACCAATTTATACTTGGCATGTAATCTGCTGGTTGTTGCACATATAGAAAAGGCTGGCATACTTATTATTATTTCTCAACTTAGTATTTCACTCAATAATCAACATGTGTGATAGAAAGTAGAAACACATGCAAACCAAGGCACAAGTTCTTCTTTGTTTTACTTACATTTTCTTGAATCAACTATTTTTATTTTCCTTTTCATGACCGATCATATACTAAAAGTCTACAAATTATCCTATAATGTGATATATCACTTGATACTAGTTTACCCAGAAATGTAGTATGTTGCTGAAATCTATTTTCTGCAGCCTAGTGTAAGTTTAGAAGTTGTTTACTGAGGCTGCACTAGTGTGGTTGTTGCCTTCCGAGGTACAGATTCATTTTTGCCTTGTCTTTTGTGTTGTGTTTAGTTATATAGTTCAGCATGTACGTTTAACATCTGCGCTTAGATGGTATGGCTAAAGACTCAAATATGGACATGCTTCAGTGCAAACTAGATCTCATAATTTTGTAAAATACCTTTTCGATTGGAGGACGACGATGGTGTTTAGCTGCTTGCATAAGCTGGTGTTGAGTAATCATGCTCGAACTTTTAAACAGAGAACTTGACCGATTTCCAGTTCCGTTTCTTGGAGCATCCCTTGCTTGGGAAAACTGCATTAAATGGATAACTCGCAAGGTTTACTTTTTCCATAAAACATCACTATACTAAATTGAAAGCAATTGTATTACCTGATGTGCATCTTCCTGTCGAGTTTCCAATATCTGCACAACATCCGACCTCATTGATTGCCTAACCTCATTCATAATATCCTGCATCATTGCTTGCTTAGCCTCCTCAAGTTCTCTCTGCCTTGCTACACGCTCCTCCTCAAGCTGTTTTTCCCTGGCAACTCGCTCTTCTTCTCGTTCTCTTTGCCACTCTGCTTGTTGTTCAACAATTTGCTTCCTTAAGTCATGAACCTCGAGGGCTAGCTCAGCATTTTTCCTCTGGATTTCAGAATGTAGTCTTTCAGAACCACTAGGTGGTTTAGCCATGTATCCCTGGCTGCGAGGCTTCAATGATGTACTTTCCATAGTAGATCTGTAGCTATTCTGGAAAATATCGTTTTGCTCTTCACTTGAAACTGGACCACCAATCTCTCCTTCTTTCTCCCTAATCTGGTTGCGTGCATTGTCCTACACCACATAAATATAGCATACTTTAGTTGTTAAGAACGTTAGTAGATATTCCACAATATAAGTAATGCAACAAGCTAGATGTCTTCATTTGAAAATGTTTCTCACATAAACAGTTTGTGATTCTTTATTAGACCATGATCCATTTCGTGTATGAGTGATCTGCCAAAGCTGTAGAATAGTTGGTTCCTTCCCAGTCTCCTCGTCCCTCTACAAGTATAGAGATATTTCAAATAGAGAGAACCTTGAAAGTTGACAGTAGAAAGGTGCATCACGTCAACTCTTTTGAGTACCTTCTCATAGCTAATCTGTGAGTACGATTTTGAACCAGCAATATGCCTTGCCTTCTGCTTCTGGCGATTTTCCGTATTTTTTTGGCTAAGCTCCTGCCACACACAATACAATAAGAGGCATGCGTAACTAATACAATTTACTTACTACACCTAAGAGGTATGTTGTAACTAACACAATTTACTTACTACACCTAGTAATGTACATAGAAGTAACCTGGAATTTTAAATCAGTGCCAAAATAATTGATCATATAATCCCACTCCTCCGGAGTAACATCCTCAGGCTTATTGGCCCTTCTTTGAGCATCAGTATTGTAAGCTTTGTATGTGGAATGCAAAGTTGACCGCCATCCTCTATAGCGCTCTCTAGCAATTGTTAGTATTTTTCCCTTGGTAGAATATGTGTCCCTCAAATCCCACTTAGCCTAAAAAGGAATGACATGAGCCTGTTAATGATAAATAGATACTGGAGAGGCTATGAAAATTGCTGAAGTACAAACTTATACTTACAATGACATCAGCAACAATTGAATCCTTCACAGAAGAGTCAATGTCAGACCACTTGTTCACACCAATGAGTGGTGCCTTCCTTTTCATGAAAACCACCACGTCATCCACAAACAAACGATAGTTCTCTCCGATAGAACCTCCCAATGTTTTGGAAAATTCAATGTGAAGCTTTGAGGAACCATTGGCGAATCGCTTCTTGGCGACCTTGATTCCTTTGAGAGCACCTCGCCCCTTCTTCTTTTGGCCACCACTTTCTATCGATTAAAATCCCAGAAAAGCAACTCTGCTTTTAAATTGCCATGTAGTCATATGGAGCAAAGTCAGCAGCAATGCTAGAAATTTTACCTATATCTGTTTCCGTACGACATCGGCGTGCGTGCGATGGCCATTTTGACTGTTCTGTGCGGATTTCTGTACCATTACTTTGTTGTACAGTATTTGTCACGTCATTTGCTGGATTCAAGTCATTGTACAATTAATTGACCAGTAGTATGCATTTGAGGTTAGGCTATGGATAAGAACTATGTATAACATGTACCTAACGTTGGTTGTCTGCTCTGCTGATTCTTGTATGCAATAATGGTATTATCCCTTGATGATGATACAGAGCCTCTTGTCACTGTACCAAAAAAATATACTTCTCAACAATACTGCACCCATGCTAGCTACAAATGTAGTGGCTGGGTATTTGTATTGATGTTAGTACGCTCCTATGACAAGGTTTGATCACAAGAGCTAGAAAAGATATTTCAAAGTTACAATAATGCCACACTCAAACATGATTGTAGACCTATGAATTATGAGAATATTTGAAGCTAGTACATACCCCTTCGTGTTTGAGTGCTGTCTCGCCCTGAGGATAAATTTGGAGCGCCATTCAGATCATTTGATGTATCCATTCCTGCAGGCATTTTCACAAAGTGTGATGACTGTAGCTTCAAACATAAATCACACGTTCCTAACTTTCACTTGCTTCCGTAGTTCTTACTAATTTATTATGTTTCCTCCTGGCAGCTAAATGCAAGAAGTAGTGGGGATGGACATAGCGTTGGTGATCATGAGACATTAATCAAGCAATTGAGGCTTTAGAATATCATTTGTTTGCAATTGCTAAAGTAAATGTACATAGTTCAGATTACCAGATTCTTGCTGCATAATTTGTCGATTCTGGTGAGCCAAGATGGTATCTTCTCTTGATGCCATAGCATATCCTACAAATGCATGACAAAAGGGTAGAAAAAATCCACTATTTACAAAAGATAGGAAGGGGACAATCAATTAAGAAACAGATGTTAGTAAAAATAGCAAGATACCTAAACAATGCAATGTGCACAAACAGAGTTATGATATTAAAAAAATTCCTAACATTAACGTAATATAACACCAAGCAACAGGGGCAGATCTCTTTCTCTCTATATTATAGAAAACTTAATCCTAATGGTCTACACAAAAAAATCATCATCATCAGATTCGTCGACTACTAAATGAGCAACATGGCCGTCATTTATATATGTATCATCATCATCACTGCTATCACTATCTGATTCAAGCTCATCATCTCCGGCATCAACTTCGGGTATCTTCGGAATATCTGAAGCATCACCACTCGCAACTTCCATGCCAGATCTAGACCAACTTCCGACATCCTCGTCTATGCCTTGCACAATTGTATCTCCAACTACAATATCAAGTAAGTCTGCATCAGCTCTAGTTCCATCGTCATCATTTCCTATGGATGGCATGGCATATAGGTCTCGCGGATTCATTCTAACAATAGAAGCCCAATTTATCTTCTTGACATCTCTCACATAGAACACTTGTTCTGCTTGAATGCCTAGTATGTAGGGATCATCCCTATATCGAAGTAGGGTAGTATCTACATCGATATAGCCATAATCATCCTTCTTGTAGCCCGTGCCTTGATTTTTATTGGCAGAGGGAACGTCAAACCAGTCACATTGAAATAGCACTACCTCCTTTTCTGAGGGAAAATCTACGCAAATGATTTTCTTGATCACACCAAACCAATCAAGGTTGCCAGATCGAGCATCACCCCTAACAACAACACCACTGTTTTGGGTATTCAAATCTCTTTCTACACTAGCATTTCTAAAGAAAAACCCATTGATGAAGGTGCGGTTATAAACACGAGCTCGAGGGTCAGGTCCTCTAGATAGGGCATACAAAAGCTTCCCTTCTTTGTGAAGTACCTGGATCTGTATTAACACGTGCACATTATTAGAAAATACACAACTATTTTTATTAACATGAGCATAAGTAATTACTATGTATTATGTCCTTACACGCCTCTCGAACCAATCTACAAACTCGTCTTTGTGCCGTTTCTGGACACCACGAGCACCAGTCCTTGTAAGTTCATCCAAATGCTCACTATAAGGAAAGTGTTGAGTAGGTTTAGAACAGTGCATATGTACCATGAAGAAAAAAGAAAAGAACACAAACATCCTTACTCGATCCATGAGTTGGATTCCTCGCAGTTTGTTATTATGTAGTGCCTAATTTGCTTCATCTCTGCCTTAGAAAGTGTTTCAAATGTGAACCCTTTCTTTGAGTGATCAACTGTGCCCAATACACTAAGTCCAGCTGGTCCTTCATCTCTAGCTGCAGCTTCATGACGCTCTGGCCGGTTAAGCTTGGTATCAATGTTATCAAAAAAACGGCTACAAAAAGTTAGACACTCTTCAGCTATGTAGCCCTCGGCAATTGAACCTTCTGGGTGAGCTTTGTTCCGCACATATCCTTTAAGTGTGCGCAAATATCTTTCCACAGGATACATGCATCGGTAAGCGACAGGTCCACCTAATCGAGCTTCTTCAGCAAGGTGAATAGGAAGGTGCATCATGATATCAAAAAACTGTGGTGGCAGGATCATCTCAAGTCGACAGAGAGTTTCTGGAATTGTCCGGCTCAACTTCGCTAGCTCTTCAGGATTCAATTCCTTGGAATAAATCGCAGCAAAAAATAGGCTAAGCTCAAGGAATGGAACAACAAATTTCTTGGGCAGTATGTTGCGTACCCAAATGGGAAGAAGTTTCTGAAAGAGGACATGACAGTCATGAGTTTTGAGCCCAGACACCTTACAACCTTCAAGGTCCACACATCTTTTTAAGTTCGATGCATAACCATCAGGCATCCTTACACCGTGCAAAAACTTGCATAGCATTTTCTTCTCATCCTTGGTCAAGTTATAGCAAGCTAGATTTAAAGTATACTTTCCATTACTGACATTTGGATGCAGATCCTTCCTTATCTTTAAATGCTGCAAATCAAGATGAGCCTTCAGAGTATCCTTTGATTTACCATCCATATCAAGCAGTGTCCCTAAAAAGCTGTCACATATGTTCTTCTCAATGTGCATCACATCCAAATTATGTCTAATAAGCAAGTTCTTCCAATAAGGGAGATCAAAAAATATACTCTTCTTCTTCCAATTATGCCATTTATTATCATCATCACGCTTCCTCTTTCTAGTTTTTCCAAATGTTTCCTGCTCAAAACTTGCATGTTGTTGTACCACGTCATTGCCCGAGAGTGGCACCGGAGCATCTCTAGTTTCTATCTCGTTATTGAAGCAACTCTTGTTTCTACGCCACTTGTGGTCACGGCTTAGAAAACGGCGATGACCCATGTAACAGTACTTGTGCCCATATTTCAACCATAAATGGTCTGTCTGTGTGTGGCAATATGGGCATGCTAGTTTTCCTTTTGTGCTCCAACCAGATAGCATTGCATAAGCTGGGAAATCATTAATTGTCCACATGAGGGCTGCATGCACCTGAAAATTATTCTTTGTTGTGGCATCATATGTGTCGGCACCAACATACCATAGATCTTTGAGTTCATCTATTAAAGGTTGTAGATATACATCGATGTTATTTCCTGGTGACTTTTTTCCAGGAATTATCATCGACATTAACCAATATGGTTGTTTCAAACACAACCAAGGAGGCAAGTTATATGGAATTAGAATCACTGGCCAACAAGAGTATGACACATTCATTATCCCATACGGGTTGAACCCATCAGATGCAAGACCAAGCCTTACATTCCGTGCATCCGAAGAGAACCCTTTAGCATAAATGTTATCAAAATGCTTCCATGCCAAAGAATCTGCAGGGTGTCGCATTATACCATCATCCACACGGTCGTCCTTATGCCATCTCATATATGATGATGTAGCATCGGTCATAAATAGACGTTGTAGCCGTGGAGTGAGTGGGAAATATGTTAGAACTTTACGTGCCACTTGCTTCTTCCCTTTATGGTTTCTCCTCTCCACATCTGAGTCATCAATAGCAGCAGCTTTCCATCTACATTCCTTACAGGTCGGACAATAGTCCATGTCAGCATACTCCTTCCGAAATAGCACACAATCATTAATACAAGCATGTATCTTTTGGTAGTCTAGCCCAAGATCCCGGATAACCTTCTGAACTTTCTCGAGAGAATTTGGAATACAAAGACCTTTTGGAAGCGCTTGTGTGAACAATTGAAGTACTGCCTCACAAGCTTTGTTGTTCAATCCAAACAAGCACTTTATTTGGTAGAGTCTCACAATGAAAGAAAGCTTCGTGAGCTCCTTGCAACCAGGGTACAACTCCTTTTCAGCATCCTTCAACAAAGCAAAGAAAGCCTTGGCACATCCACTTGAGTCTTGGGTACTTCCACCTTCAGCAGAACCTTCTGGGATATTACCATCATCATGGAACATCTCTTCACTAGTAGCTTCACATGTGGTTTTGCTATTTTCTGGCTCGGTGCTACGCATGAGAGTGTTGAGCAAATCACGAACTGCAAAGTCGTCACCTCTCACCCCTTCACCTTCAGATCCTTCAGCTGTACTTTCGTCATCTGAATCTTCTCCATGATATTTCCAGCAAGTATAACTGGGATCCATCCCATTCATGAGCAGGTCAATGTGTACATCATCCCTTTCCTTGTAAACAGCATTGAGACATCTTCTACATGGGCATAGAGCGGTTGATCTTCCAGGACTACCGTCAAAAGCAAAATCTAAAAATTCCTTAACGCCACTCTGCCACTCTGCCACTCTGCAGAATCCCTATTCATATCTATCCAACTCCTATCTCGAGCCATCTAGCTGATTTTAAACTAGAAAATTAGACAAGGATTTACACACTTGTCAGGAAAATGAATCTGAAATATGGAAATAGTATGTATAATAGAACAGAATGTAGTCCATTTAGGACATGAGCTATTTTTATTAAAATAGTACAAATAACTTTCGATCCTCATAGATACTCGTACAACACGAAATAAGGCATAGTAGTTATATTTATTTATAGAATAGGACTACAACATATGCATTATTAGGTATTAGCAAAACAAGAAACACATGTACAGAATGTAACATATTTCATTCAGACTGAATTAAAAAGATGAAAATTTGAGAATGTTGACATAACCGAAACAAACCTTTTTAAATCTAACATTGAACACTATGCATACTAGGTATTAGAAAAATGAGAAAACATGTGTATTGAATATAAATTGTTTCATTCGGACTGAATTAAAAAGATGAAAATTTGAGAATGTTGACATGACCAAAACAAACCTTTTTAAATTTAACATTGAACACTATGCATATTAGGTATTAGCAAAACGAGAAAACATGTGTACTGAATATAAATTATTTCATTCGGACTGAATTAAAAAGATGAAAAATTGAGAACGCTGACATAACCGAAACAAACCTTATCGAATTTAACATTGAACACTATGCATATTAGGTATTAGCAAAATGAGAAAACACATGTACTGAATGTAACTTATTTCATTCGTGACTGAATTAGAAATATGAAAATTTGAGAATGTTGACATAACTGAAACAAACCTTCTCACAGGTCGTACTTGACGCAACAAGGAACTGGCTTCTTCCTTATCCTAACTTCGACCTTTCCTGCATACAATTTTTTCTAAGGATGAGTAAAAAGTGAACCAGTTGTACTACAAAGTAATACCATTTTCTGTATACAAGAATTATGTATCAGCTTTTATGTGAGCCCAAATCCGACAGATATCTTGAATATTTTGATATGGGGAGCAAGTTATGAAATCGAAAGAAAGGCTGGACATACAAAGATCACAATGAAACGAAGCCTCATAAGTTCAAACTAGACAAGAAAAAAAGGCTAAATGCATAGGCACATGGCATCATACAATTGTTCGATAACTATATTTAATATAACTGAAAAAGAACATTTAATCGGGGAGCGTAGGGTCAAGGTCCCGATCGGAATTAGATCACAATCCAGTGCCACTGCCAGATCGCAGCTTTGAAGACTATTTTTGGGGCTTAAATCCATATTCCTGTTTACCTTTCACTCTAGCAGGCTATCAACAATTTTACCTGAAGTATGCGGCTTAAATCCATATTCCTGTTTAGCTTTCAACCTAGCACGCTATCAACAATTTTACCTGAAGAAAGGCTGGAGTAGAAGTGTGTATCGCTAGCGGCAGGTGTGCGTGCGTTTACGTCTGTCAGGGAAGAGGGGACGAGAGAGAGAAGAGACAGTTAAACAAAAGGGTGGAGCTTTTATTTAAGCTCCAGTTTCAGGGAACAAGAAGCCGGCTCAAGATGGCCAATTGACCATTCTTGCTGCAGCCCACGATGCAGTATATGATGACATGGTCCTTGCACTTGATGTACTTGGGAAGAAGTGTTGAAAGGCACAGCTGATTCAGGCTAAAGTGGGATAGAGGGCTGAATGTTTAAAACTACATGCCATGGGCATGGATATATTCTTGTAGTTCGTCCAACCCATGTGGTTTATCATCGTACAATTGATATATGCATTCAATAGTTGATGCCTGATTATGCTGTACGATGTAGCCACAAGTTTCGAATAAAAGAAAAAAATACCTGACGAGAACAGAGGAATAGACGAGAGGAAAACAAAGCAGAGGAGACCGGGATAGTTGTAGATCTGGACAGCAATGCACGTACTATCCACGGGAGCGGCGGCAATCTTGCCCTGCTTCCGACAGGTCCCGACCATCCGGCGACGCGACATGCCGAGACCTAGTGCGTTGGTCACCGTGGGCCCTGAAGCTAATCCGGTCGGTGCCGCACGGCAAACCCCGATGCGGAGGCGACCCCCACCGCGCTGGCGACCGTCGGCCCTGAAGCGGCTCCTGTCGGAGCCACACGGCAAGCCCCAGCACCGAGGCGGCCGTTCGCCCCGAGCTGCTCCTACCGACACAAATAGCTGTGGCGCAGCAGCCATCGACCCCGTTCCCTCCGACGCGCGCAAGCGGCAGCGGCGCATGGCCCTCCCTCCCCATATCAATTGGAAGCGGTAAAAATTCCCCTTCGTGCAGGTGAGGACCGTGGACAGCGAATTTGTACTCAGCGGGGAGATTGGATGGGGATTAGGCGACGACGTCGACTAGCAGGGAAAAGGTGAAGGGGGCGCCGCATCACAGGAACAAGAGCGAGGTGGAGAAAGGCATTACCGATGTACAGGAATCCTCTCGTCGACCAACGCCGTGAAGTCGCCGATCTCGTCTACCAACGCCGTGAAGCCGCCGTGACGGAGGAAGAAGTAAACCTGATTTCCTAATAGGTGAAGTCAGATTATAGCCACGTTTAATCCCGATTGAAAACAGTTATAAGGAGTTCGTGGAGGACCTCAGCTTATGGGTGGTAAAATAAAAATACTGCAACGATACACAAATTGTGGTAATAGCAACAGCTAATGCAACGATTCTCTGTTCGTTGCAATAAGGCTAGACCTTTTGCAACGATTTGTTTTTCATTGCGAGAAGGCTACCTTTTTGCAACGATCTGGGCACTTATTGCCACAACAAAATAATGTTGCATTACGATGTGCTAGTCGCCACAAAAATGAAAACGTGGTGATAGAAAGAGATTTTTGCAACGAAAATTATTTTGTGGCAATATTTTTGTTGCAATAGACCGATTTCCTTGTAGTGCTTGTTACGTCATCAATATAGCAAGAGTAGGACGTAGTTACCTCCATCGAGAGAGCCCGAACCTGGGTAAAAGCCTCGTGTTCTCTGTCTCCTGTTACCCTCGAGGTCCCCCATACCTGAGGTCTGCCGGTTTTGACACCGACAATGACGCTGATGGGCAAAGCTCGTCTAGCGATTGTGATGGAGGATAAAATGCTCTCGAGGCGACAAGGCTACCCTGACTGGTGTGACTAGCTCGGGGAGTAATGGTGGTCACCCTGGGCCTCATATGTGGTTTAGGCTCTCCTTGTCCCCACAATGAAGGGCCTAGGTCTTGACGGGCAATGGGACGGGTCGTCAAGGTGGCGATCTTCATTCCGACAACCAAATCTTCCACGCATATAGGTGAGTGCTCATCAGACTGAGGTCCGACAGTTTGCCTGCACACCTAAGTGGTGGCCTCAGTAGTTCTTGGTGGTGTGATAAGCTACATTGAGTGGCCCGATTTGCGGTGTATATGGCCCGGTCACCACCCAATCATGAGGTGGTGCCAGCGATCGCATGTGGCTGGAAGGATCTGGTTCGATATAGTTGAATGGCCTAGAATAGGATTTTGGCATCTGTCCTTGGGAGGCGGCTATCTAGGTGGCTCCTTAGGGCATGCATTTCGGTTGGTGCATAATTGTGAGGATTTTCGGGAGAGGTGCGGATGGAGTATTGGTTGACATAACTATCAGAAGACTTGTCGGCAAGATGCCACGATGGTGATTGAAACACTGGTTTATGTCTAAAACCTCTTGTTTTGGCCATTATTGGTCAGGCTCAGTAGTGACGAACTTGCATCGTTCTCTTGTTGAAGCCTTATTCCATGTGGATGTTCTAGCTTATTGGCTGGTCTCAGCATATGGGATGAAAATTCCTTGTCGTGAGCTTCGCCTCGACGCGGTAACATCGACGCAAGTGATAATCCATTTTGAAGGTGTTGTTGTTATGGAAGAAGTCAAGTTCGTTGCATGTGTTTACTTCATATCTTGTGATGGTTCTTTCGTAGTTGTCCATGTCGTGCATATTGCTTGTTGATGACTATGTCCTTGTTGGCTTGCACCAAATGTAATACCATTATAGTCGTGTGCATCTGAGGTCGCGGAGGCTAATCAGTTTATCCTTTCTTTAAAAAAATTATTGTAATGATTTAGTGTCAGCATCTGAATTAGGTTCACGTTCACTTGCAAATCATAGAACTGAAAAATGGCCGGTGATGGGATATTTGGCCAGATAAATGCACAGTGTTATGTCGATGCTGCCTAGAGCATGGAGTACTCATATTGATTGGTGGATGCTTCTTACTTGTAATTTCTTTGCATCTGTAGCTCCAAATATCCAAGTGGTTGGCTAATGTTTGATTACAAGCAATTGTCGTTTTGCGTATGTTTGATTCTTGCCTACGGTTGGGCGAGTTTACATCATTGCTATCAAAATGTTCATCCCATGGAAAATATTACCAGCACATGAAACTGATATTTGGAGCAAAACAATAAGATATGGAAGAGTAAAATACCATAGAAATGGCTATAATACATGTTGTGTAGGTTCCCCCTGTGTTGATACACTGCAACGCATGAGACCCCTTTTATTGACCTAGTCATTGCTCTGCCTCATCACAAGCCCTCTTGACGCATTGCCCTATCGGTGCTACCATTTTCTTCCCACTGACATAATCGTCTAGAAGCTCTACAGAGTTCAAAATCCAAACCTTAGTCTCCATTTGTTTTTTGAGGAACCAGCAGGAGAACTGCATTTTCTTATAGAAGAAAAGCGCTGAAAACACAATGTACAAAAGGGGACATGTTTTTAGGAAGCGTGGCAAAAAACCAACAAGAGAAACCCAAAAGGGCGCACTTAGCCAGTACCTACAGTTGCCATGGCCCTAACAAATGCCAAATCATGTTGCTTAATGGCATCGAAAGCCAACATGGCAACCACCCAGTGTGCCATGTGGAGTCTCGTGAAGACGCGCATGTTTCTTTCTTTCCAAATAGACCATAAGGTGTAGATGATCCTACCACTTCACCAATGCGCCTTCTTTGACTGGTTTGCAAGTATCTTGTCCGACCAGTCAGACACGGCACCTGGCTCGGGTAGGTAGTTTGACACCGGTAAGCCCTCATTTGTCCAAGTGTTCACCTGGTGGCACGGCAGCTCAGTACCCACCCATTAGAGAAGCAAAGTCTCCCCGAAGGCTCAGAAGAAATAAAAATCTCTATTAGTATTGGTATCATTATCTTTAACTCGATAAATATTGTACGATAATTGTCACTAATTAGTGGCATTAGAGGCTATATCTGATCGAGCCGCAGGGAGTGCCTCAACCCGCCAATGGAGAAGGGCCATATTCAAGCAAAGGCGAGGTGGAGGCAGTCCAAGCAGTGACACTAATCTTGGTGGCGGTGGTAGTTGGGAAGCCAGCTGACGCATGAAAGAAGAGAGGGTTTAGATGTTCACATGACAACGCGCGAACGAAACACAATCATTTTCATATTGCCATACTTATTGTTGCGTATAATGATTAGTTAGGAAATATGAGATAGACTAGGATTCATCTTGCCTTGTCTTGTACTTTAAGTTGATCATGTATTCCTATATATATGCCTACGAGGATCAAACAATAAACATCGATTCCATCAATCTTTCTATCCCTTCTACATGGTATCTGTCGCAAGTTCCTAGACCTAGCCACCGCCCGCTGCTTCCACCCCGCGCCACCCCTGGGGTGATCGGCCTCAATGACCGCCGCCGGGGGCCGTGCCGCCCGTACCTAGGATTTGTCCACCGGTCGTGTTCACCGGCTACCCTAGAGAGCCTTTTTCCCGATCTTTTGATCCGTGTTTTTCTCTCTCCATGATCGGCGTTTTCTTTTTGGTTTTGCGATCTAAGATCGGTTTGCATCACCCGCCGCCGCCGTAGACACCCGCACGCCTCTACTCCGAGAATGGCGCGACCCTGGCCTCTTCCTCAACCCGGCGGCCTCGCGCACCACGTTGACCCGTCACGACCGTCGCCCGCGTGACTGCCCGCCCGTCGCTCTGCGCCGGTTGTCGCCGCCAACGGCGCGACTCCGGCCTCTTCTATGAGCCAACGGCCCGTCCCGGTCGTCGTTCGCGCGCCTGCCCGCTTGTTGCTCCGCGCCGGTCGTCGTCGCCTGCATCCAATCAGGATCATGCATCACCTACCGTCTCCGTCACTGCTCGCCGTCTGCCTGGCTCGGGCGGCCTTGTCGGCTTGGGCATTTCCGGCTCGGGTCTCCGCCGCCCCTTGTCGGCTGCCTCAGGATTTGTGCTCGGACGTCAGCTGCCTCGGGCACGCCGTTCCCCGCTGGCCGCCGTCGCCTTCGTCTGCTCAACCACCCCGCGTCACCGTCCACGATGTCGTCATCATCAGCGAGCAGCGCCCCTGACCTCGTGTGTGATCGGATTGATCACCCGCCCGCCGTGATATGCTCCATCCAGGCCGTGCGACTGATCCGATCAGTCGGTTGCATGCGCGTCCGCAGGTCCTGTGAAGACTATCCCGAGTACAGCGCGCCCCTCCATCGATCAAGCATCGGCCTGCTATTGCGTCGCCCTGTCGGGCCGCAGCACCGCCGCCCCGTGGTTCTCTCTCTGGCCGCACCGACCCGCGCGCTACCACTGTGTCGCCCCTTCGGGCCGTAGCGCTACGGCCCGCGGTCTACTGCCGCCCCGAGGTCGTCCGCTCCAGGTCGTCCCCATGGCTGCACCGACCCTCGCGCTGCCGCTACGTCGCCCCATCGGGTCGTAGCGAGCGTGGCACACGGTCTCCGCCGCCGCCTGAGGCCGTCCCCGCGGATGCACCGACTCGCGCGCCACCGCTGTGTCGCTCCTTCGGGCCATCGCGCCGCGGCACAGGATCAACGCCGCTGCTATGGGGTCTTCACGCCGTCGCCCCGACCCGCCTGCTGCCGCTACGTCGCCCCTTCGGGCCGTAGCGTCGCGGCCCGTGGTCCACTCCGCCATCCCGCGCGTTGACTTCTATGTGGCATTCGGCGCAGTGCTCGTCCGCGCCGGTCTTCGTCACGTTGTCGGGTTTTTTCTCGCCTACTTCGAGCATCGTCGCCGTGCTCCTAATCAGCCATTGCCGTCGCCGTCAGGCCGTGGCCACCGCTCTTCTTCGGCGCCGCTGCAGGTCGCTCACCCGAGCCGCGCCGCCCGTCCACCCCCTTCATCGCCAGCGTCGCCGTTTTCCTCATAACTGCGCACCACCGGCACATTTTGAACGGTGGAAGGAGGGGTCGCCAACAATGGAAAGAAACCCGCAGCGTCACAAGAATGGAAAGGAGTTGCGAGACTCGCCTAGGAAAATCGCCCTCCCGCCGAGCGGACTCGCCCTTGCCCCGAAAATCCAAACCCGCGCCCTGCACCCGCGGCCGCGGCCGCCTGTATTTATACCCCCGCCCCGCCTCCATTCCAGTCCTCACTTCTCTCTCTCTCCCCCGTCGCTTGCTTCCAAACCTGCGAGGCTAGCTAGCAGACGAGACGAGACGCCCCATCCCTCCTCACGCGCACGCTTTCTTCTCTCGTCGCCGGAGGACGGAGGGACTAGCCGCCGGCTCCTTCCTCGCCTGCCCCGGTAAGACATATCACTGCGTCGTCTTTTTTCTCGGTTTGGTTGCTTCGTCATTGTTCGGTTTTGGTTTTGGTTTTTGGGGGAGGGATTGGACGTTTCGCTGAGGATCTGGTTTCTAGTTT
Source organism: Elymus sibiricus (assembly GCA_039707655.1). Taxonomy (NCBI): domain Eukaryota; kingdom Viridiplantae; phylum Streptophyta; class Magnoliopsida; order Poales; family Poaceae; genus Elymus; species Elymus sibiricus. The sequence goes on from CM077671.1 coordinate 445,465,739, forward strand.
GCTTTGCTGATCGCGTAGGCGTGTACTCCTTTGACGCCACGCGATTCTCCAAATCTTTCCGGTGGGTTCTGAACTTTCGATCGTGGATCTTGTCTGCATGGTGTGCGTGTAGCCAGCCGATCGGTGGGTCGTTTTGTCGATGATCTTTGTGAGGCTCGACCAGGGACTTCGTCCAAGTCCTCTAGCGGTTCCGACCGGCCACCGCCCACCGGTGTTTTGCCGATCAGGGGTTCTGAACTTTTGATCGAGGATCTCGCTTGCATGGTAGGTGCAGCCTGGTTGGCCAATCGTTTTGCCGATGATCTTTGGGAGGCTCAACAAAGGGCCGGCAACTCCTACCGGGTTTTCTACCCTGTTCATGTGCCTCTGTGCCCCTGACGCCATGCTTCTGTCCGGATCTTTCCTGGGGCGTCGTATCCTAGCCTTGGATGAATGATAGATGAAGGCTGCAATCACGTGTTGTGTGTTGTTTTCTGCGATCTTTCCGTGAGTTTTGGTCGAGGATCTCGCGGTCTTGCCTCCATGGTGGGTGTAGATGGGCTTCGTCCGCGTCCTGCTGAGGTTCTTCACACCCGGTGGTTCTCTTGATCGTTTACGTGCACGATTAGTTTGTGTGCTAGTCCTGACGCCATACTTTTGTCCTGGATCTTTGCTTGGGCGTCCTAGCCTTGGATGGATCATGAATTCATGATCGCCAACCGGCCGGCCAGAGCTACGATCATGTTTATATCCTGTTTTTTTTTTCTTCTTTTGGCTTGATCTTGCTTTCTTCTACGGAGCCGTGTCACTGGTGCCTTCAGTCTCCCCATTTCTGTCCATCTGCAGCCTACTCGTTTTCTACGTATTTGGTGGCTAGTCGCCCCTTCGGTTTGGTTTGTGTGTTTCTGCTTCGATGCTCGGTTTATATCCGTGACGCCATGCTTTTGTCCTGGATCTTTCCTTGGGCATGCCTTGTATGGATTTCTGATCGCCGAACGGTCGGCCAGGGCTAGGATCATGTGTGTTGCCAGATTTTTATTTATTTCTTGCTAGATCTTGCTTTCTTCAGTGGAGTCGTGTCTCCATAGGTTCCACCGGCACCTCTCCCCATTTCCGTCCATTCGCCCTTTGCTTGCTTGGCCAACCCATAAGTTCCGATCACTCTCTGTACTTGCATCTCGTCATCCCTTTCGGTTGATTTGAATCCTGATGACAGTTCGTCTTGATTTATAGATGGTGGCATCGACTAGTTGTATTTGTGTTGTATGAAACCGGATGGCCGTGCTCCTATGTTCATCTAGTTGTATTTGCATAGATTCGTGTTTTTGCATCTCGACTTTTGATTAGGATGCTTCTCTAACGGTCTATTCCATGGTTTTGTTGCACAAGAGTCTTGACCTCGGTGGTGGATCTATGATATACCCTTGGTGGAGATGTGTAGATTGCACCGCGAGGTAGTTAACGGTCTCATTCCTCTGTTGAACTCGTGACCAGATGGTTGGTGGATACTTTTTGGAGATATGCAGATCTTGCTTTCTTCCATGGAGTTGTGTGTCATAGATTGCATCGGCGCCTCTCCCCATTTTTGTCCATATGCTCTTGGTCACTTCGCAGCTAGAGGATCTGGTTTCTCGTTCTTGGTCGCTTTACTGGTCGCGCCGACGTGCACTCCTTTGATGTCGTGCGATTTGCCTAGATTCTGCGGAGTGTTTTGGTCGATGGGTTGATCCTGTGACGGTTCCGGCCACCATTTTTCCATGTGGTCCCCTACCTCGCTTACGTCCCTTGGGACACTATGCTTTTGTCCGGGATCTATGCTGGGCATTGTAGTCTTGTATGGATGATCACCGGCCAACCTGGCAGTAATCGTGTGTGTGTAGTTTTGATAAAATTTATAAATTCTCATGTGTCAACCTAGTCTATTGATCTATTCTCATTTTTGCATCTTGGTTTCATGCTGCACTGCTAATCTGCTATTCACGTTTGGCACATTTATAAATTTTGGTTGCTTACCCCGTCTCTCTCTTCTGATCACCAGATGGCTCAGACAATTGGCCACCGTCTTGGAGGCTACGCTGAGGAGTTGGAGAGGCTTCTCCAAACTCTGGGAGGCTACGAGCAGCCGAGGTACCGTTCCCGACGCCACGAGACCCACGGGATCCAAGTGGGAGTCGTCACTGAAAGTTTGGAGAATAATAACTTGTATTGATTGGGGCCTCAAAGGGATGTTTATATAGATTACAAGACTTGGGCTCCAAGACTAATAGAGATAGATTACAATTCCAAACCTTGCCGGATATGATAACGTAACCGACCTATACTCTAATATCCCCCCGCAGTCTCAGCGTCAGGAGTAACGATGTTGAGACTGGAGCGTATGTCGGTGAAAGATGCAGTCGGAAGTCCTTTGGTGAAAATGTCAGCAAATTGAGCACTGGTAGGTACATGAAGAACGCGAACCTCGCCAAGAGCCACCTTCTCTCGAACGAAGTTTATGTCAATCTCAATATGCTTGGTGCGACGATGCTGAACTGGATTGGAAGCCATGTATACTGCGGAGATGTTATCACAATAAACGATGGTGGCACGATCCAGTGGGCGATGAAGTTCCACGAGAAGCTGACGCAGCCACACCGCTTCAGCCACAGCATGAGCAACCGACCTATACTCAGCCTCAGCAGAAGACCTGGAAACTGTTGCCTACCTTTTAGAACATCAAGAAACAAGATTATCACCCAAATAAACACAAAATCCGGATGTAGACCGTCGAGTATCTGGACAACCTGCCCAGTCTGCATCAGAATAAACTGTCAAGCTTGTCGGGGAAGAAGAATTAATGAGAAGACCATGATCAAGAGTTCCTTTTAAATAGCGAAGAATGCGGTGGACGTGAGCAAGATGAGGAGCACGAGGATCATGCATAAAAAGACAGGCTTGCTGAATGGAGTAGGAAATGTCGGGCCTAGTGAGAGTGGCATATTGGAGAGCACCAGTGATGCTACGATACATAGTGGGATCAGAAACTGGATCACCATCAGCCGACAACTTGGCACCAACATCGGCCGGTGTACGAGTGGGTTGACAATCAGACATACCAGCACGAGAAAGTAAGTCTAAAAGATAGGATCGTTGAGAAAGAAAAATAGAAGATTTTGTACGAGAAATGGTAACTCCAAGAAAATGATGAAGAGGACCAAGATCAGTCATGGAAAATTCATGATTAAGAGAAGAGATTATATGTTGAAGAAAAGAGTCAGAGCTAGCCGTGAGAACTATATCATCAACATAAAGCAAGAGATAGGCAATGTGGGAAGATGAGCGAAAAATAAATAAGGAAGAATCAGATTTGGAGGGAATGAAGCCTACTGTTTGAATAAAGGTAGCAAAACGTTGAAACCATGCACGAGGAGCTTGTTTAAGACCATAAAGAGATTTGTGAAGAAGACAAACAGAATTGGGAGAAGAGGGATCCTCAAAACCAGATGGTTGCTGACAATAAACAGTTTCATTAAGAGTGTCGTGAAGAAAAGCATTTTTAACGTCTAGCTGATGAATGGGCCAAGAGGAGGAAACAGCAAGACTAAGAACAACTCGAATAGTACTGGGTTTAACAACAGGAGAAAAGGTTTCATCAAAATCAATGCCCTGTTGCTGAGAGAAACCACGACACACCCATCTGGCTTTGTAACGAGCAAGAGTGCCATCAGAATGAAATTTATGACGAAAAACCCATTTTCCAGAAACAACATTAACGCCAGGAGGTGGGGGAACAAGAGTCCATGTATTATTTTGCTGAACAGCGTTAAATTCATCACGCATAGCTGAGAGCCAAAGAGGATTAAGAAGAGCTCGTTTGTAAGAAGAGGGAATAGGAGAAAGGGCCGAGGTTGCCGGGGTTGCCGTGCTTGGCGAAGCCGTGGTTGCCGGGGTTGCCGGACTGGACGGACTTGCCGGGGTTGGGGTGGCTGTGAGGTTGAGGCGTTTGGTGGGTAGAAGAAATCCGCGTTTGCCGCGGGTGCACATGACGTGATCATTTGTGGGTGGTGGAATGGGGACGGCGTTGGGTGGTAGTGGTGGCGGGGAGGTTGGCGGTGCCGAGGTTGCCGGGGTGGCCGGACTTGTCTGGCGTGCCGGGCTTGCGGGGACCGGGCTTGCCGGGACCGTGCTTGTCGGGTCTGCTGGTGGCGTGGTTGCCAGGCTTGCCGGACTTGCAGGGTCCGGACTTGCCGGTTCCTGGCTTGCCGGGTCCGGGCTTGCCGGGCCTGTCGGTGCTGTGATTGTCGAGCTAGCCAGACTTGCTGGGTTTGGGCTTGCCGGTCGGGCCGGTGCCAGGCTTGTCGGGCTGGCCAGGCTTGCCGGCCTTGCCGCGGGAGAGGGAGTGGTGGTAGGGATTGATGCGGTGTGAGTGACAGAAAAGGGAAACGTGTTTTCATCAAATGTGACGTGGCGAGAGACAAACACGCGACCAGAAGATGGATCAAAACAGCGATATCCTTTGTGATCATCTGAAAGACCAAGATGAATGCAAGGAAGTGAACGGGGTTCGAGTTTGTTGGAGGCGGTAGAGGCAGTGTTCGGGAAACAAAGACAGCCAAAAACACGGAAAAAAGAATAATCCGGATGAGAGAGAAAAAGAGATTGAAAAGGCGAATAAAGAGGACAAGTCTTAGTGGGACGAATATTTAGAAGTAGAGTGGCAGTGCGGAGGGCTTCGGCCCAAAAACGAGAGGGTAGAGAAGCTTGTAGGAGCAAGGTGCGAAGAATATCATTAATGGAGCGAAGAGAACGTTCAGCTTTACCGTTTTGAGGGGAGGTATAAGGGCAAGAAAAACGAAGAAGAATGCCTTGAGAGAGAAAGAAGGTGCGGTTTTGAGTGTTGTCAAATTCTCGACCATTATCACGTTGAATAAATCTAAGGGGCAAGCCAAAGTGTGTAAGAACATATTGTCGAAAATTGAGAAAGATGGCATGTGCTTCAGATTTAGCACGGAGAGGAAAAGTTCAAATATAATGAGAGTAGTCATCCAAAATCACAAGATAATATTTGTAACCAGAGACACTAGGAACGGGAGAAGTCCATAAATCACAGAGAATTAACTCAAAAGGAAAAGTGCTAATGGTAGTAGAGGTTCCAAAAGGTAATCTAACATGTTTGCCGCATTGACAGGCAGTATAAAGAGAGGGATTATGAGGAACACTAGAACTAGGGATACAAAATTCTTGCAGCAAAGATGACAAGGTTGATTTATTGGGGTGTCCTAGACGACGATGCCACAAGTCCACCGAAGCAAGCATGGCGCGGGGAGTAGACGTGGGTGTGCCATGAAGCGGATAAAGATCGCCCGTGCTATTGTACCGAGCGAGTACCTCCCCCGTTGCCAGATCCTTCACAGACAAACCAAAAGGGTCAAAAGCCAAAATTACTCGATTGTCAATACAAAATTGGCGAACAGAAATAAGATTTTTGATGAGGGAAGGAGAAACAAGAATATTGCGAAGAAGAAAATTGCCGAAAGAGGAAGGGATGTAAGAGTGACCGGTGGCAGAAACAGGTATGGTGGAACCATCACCAATGGTGATCGTAGAAAAAATAGAAGGAGAGCAAGCTAACAGCAAATTCATATTTGAAGACATATGCGAGGATGCACCAGAATCGAAAATCCAATCCGTACCTTCGTTATTGAGTGTAAAGTTGTTCATGGCGTTGAGAAAGGCGGCTTGATCCCAGGCCGGCTGCTGGGGAGGAGCAGAGGGGCCAGGAGCGTGCATGGGAGCGTAGGGCAGGGTCGGCGACTGGTAGTATGCCGTCGGGGCCGGCAAGCCCGGCAAGGTGCCGTAAGAGGCCGGCAAGCCCGGCAAGCCCGGCAAGGTGCCGTAAGAAGCCGGCAAGGTATAGTAGGGTGGCGGTAGTCCTGGCGCGCTGGGAGGTGGCGTAGGAGTGGCGGTGTAGACATGCGCCGGCGGCTTGGGCCCAAGGAGTCCAGGAGAGCCGGTTGCCGGGCGGAGGCCAGGGCTCCATGGGCCCGTGGAAGCAGGCGGGGCACCGTACGGCGAAGGAGCCGACCAGGGCATCAGCCAAGCTTGAACAAGGCCAGTCCAGGGATCGTGCGGAGGCTGCCACGTGGAGGGGGCCGGTGGCGATGGAGAGGCCGATGGCGGAGCTGGGGCAGTGCCGGCAGAGCGAGATGCAGGGGGGCGGTAGATCGGATTCTTGCCCCGGTAGTTCGGGCTCGTGCGCCAGCCTGGAGGCGGTGGAGTAGCTGCTGCCGCCGCGGTAGGAGGGGAGGGTGCGGCAGATTGGTGCGGCACGCCAGGCGCGGCCCCGGCAAGCCCGGCCCCGGCAAGCCTGGCCGCGGCAGAAGCGGCAGCGTGAAACACCTGCGGCGGCCGTTGTGCCTTGCGAGCTTGATTCTTCTCTTCTTGCTGGAGGAGGGAGCGAACCTCCTTGAAGGTGGGGTAGGGCTTGAGCATGGGGATGAAGGACTGCTGCTTCTCGAACTGCTCGCCGAGGCCGACGAGGAGAGCGTTGATGAGGGCGCGATCGTCGATGTGATCGCCGAGTTCACGAAGTTTGTCGCCGATCGCCTTGATTCGCTGGCAGAAAACGGTGACCGGAGCGTCTCCTTGGACGATCGTACGGAGCTCGGTGTTGAGGGCGTTGATGCGCGCGTCGGAGTTGTCCTGGAACAGCTGCTGAAGTGACGCCCAAAGCTCGGCGGCGGTGGCGTCGTCGGAGGAGACCAGATTGAAGAGCTCCGTGGAGATGCGTGTGTAAATCCACTGGATGATGGTGAGATCATCTTTCACCCAGCGAGGATCGGCGTGCTGCGGAGGGTAGGATGGATCGATGTGGTGGCGGAGGCCGCAGCGGCCGAGATGGATGGTGAAGAGGTGGCGCCAATGGTAGTAGTTGTGGGCGCCAAGATCTAACGAGATCGGGATGAAGGGGGAGACGTTGGCAATGGTGTCGGCGAAGGAGATAATTGGGAATTGAGGAGGAGATATTTGGGTAGTTGTGGAGGAGGAAGAAGAAGTGGGGGCGCCGGCGGCGCGGAACTCGGTCATGGAGAAGAGGGGCCGAGTCGGCCGGGGGGCGGCACGGGTGGCGGTGCCATGCCAGGTGCGGAAAACCTAGGCGTCTGATACCATGAAAGTTTGGAGAATAATAACTTGTATTGATTGGGGCCTCAAATGGTTGTTTATATAGATTACAAGACCTGGGCTTCAAGACTAATAAAGATAGATTACAATTCCAAACCTTACCGAATATGATAATGTAACCGACCTATACTCTAATAGTCACCCAGCTCCGACTCCGCTCCGTACAGCAGCACCACCCCTACCGGGCGAACATCTACATGACGATTCGCCGTTGCTCTTTTGAGATGGGTGTCCAAGACCTGGCACGCCGTGCCCTGCTCCGCCTCTGTGCCACCCACGTCGACTTCCTCCGCGAGACAGAGTACCGCTACTTCCTCCACGCCTGCATCCCCGACACTGCACCGCAGCACCAGGAGATGGGTGAGGGAGAAGGAGGCGCCATGCGCGCCCTCGCAAGACTTGCTCGAGCCCAGTCCCGCGTCGCCGAGTCTGTGGCAGAGGAGCTCACCGACGTCTACCACCGCCTTGATGATGCGCAGCGGCGCATTGTGGAGTTGGAGGAGCGCCTTCACGGCGAGGCACCGCCACCAGTTCCTGAGAACCCAACAATGGAGGACGCCGAGGAGGAGCCCCAGGCGGACCAGCCTGCACCTGCTCTAGCCCCGGCACCAACCCCAGCCCCAGCACCAGTGGCAACCGGCATTTCTGGCTTCGCCCCGGCCGCCATGTTTCGCACCCCTGCTCCAGGGAACTGCGGATGGCTCGACGATTGATGCATGTTAGAGACCTGCCATTTCTCGAGTCGCGTTTAGGTGTGTCTGCCTCCATGATTAAATCGTTATAGGGCATTAGGCCTAGTTCTTTATTGTCGGATTGAGTGTTTGTACTGAGGTACGGAAACCCTTTAGGTAATGTCTGTACCCTGTACCTAGATGTTCGTTGTGATATGTTTGGTGAACCGTTTTTTTTTTTGAAACGAGGCAAAAGACTTGCCATTTTCATTGATTAAGAAGAAGAGAATTGCCCGGTTAATTGATGGAAAACCGGGCTAAAACCGATACAACACAACCCACATGACATGAGCACCACCGGCCAACCTGGCCACCGACATGGAACAGAAACCACGACGGCACATGCCAACAGATGGCCACACGCGCAAGCAACCGACAGCTCTGACTTGACGACGAGCAACACAAGGGAAATATGCAGGACTTGCGCCGACCGTGCCCTCCGCAAACGACCACCGAAAGCCTGTCATCGTCACCACCTGGACTTGCTCCAACGCAGCTCCGACTTCAAAGCAACCAAGCAACCACGGAAGAACACCTCGGACACGCCGGAAAGAACCGACTACCAAAGACCACGCCGCGACCCAAGCTCCTCTCGACGCCATCATCGTTGCCAAACAGAAACCAGCGCCCCGCCTCAGCAAACCACGCGGCGAAGATGCCGCCATCGACGGCGAAGATGCCATCATCCTCCAGTCTCTCAGTCGTGGCCGGCTCCGAGACGATGCCCCCAAGGAGGAAAAAGACGCGAAGACGCCTCCATCGCCCGATCCAGCGGATCTGAGGTTTCCCTCCGGAGCCCAAGCCATGGGGAGGAGGAGGAGCACCTCCACGACGACGCTTCCAAGAAAGATCGCGGCACCCGCGGGCGCCGCCGTCGCCGGCTCCGGTGAAGACCAGAGCAAGGATTTCTCCCGGAGATGTCCGACCACCTGCCACCACCGACCGCCGCCCACTATCCACCACCCCTACCGAGGCCGACCTCACTCTGGCCACGGGATCCCACGATCCACCGCGACCAGACACGCACCACCCCCTGGCCGAAGCCGCCACCACCACACCCGGGGCCGCCGCCCCGGAGCCCAAGAGCCGCCACGTCATTGTCTGTTCTGTTCTCATTTTAGTGTCTAGCAGATGCAGTCATGCTCTGTAAAAACTTTGTTAAATAAAAACGCCTTGCATTTGTGGTGAATGAAGCTCCTTGTTAGGAATTGCTGCAGTGCAAGAACCAAATAAATATTGTAACTCTTGAAGCCAAAGTGACCGGCAATTAATGATTAAGGCAAATCTGTAACAGTGACGCACAAACAGTTGTTTTGATTTCGCACCATCATCTAAATAATTAATAAACAAAGCTGTAAACAAAAGCTAAATTATAATGTGTTTTCCCTCCAAAATAACCTGTTTAGGTTGAAATGCCTAGTTTTCTATGTCATATGTAACTTTTTTAATCGTTATTAGGACAAAATGGAAGCATTTTAGTGGTGTCTATCAATGGGGTTCATGTAAGAGAGATTTAAAGTACCGCCTAATACAAACATTGTCCGTATGAGTATTATCGGTGATAGAAAACAACCAAACTAGGGATCACAATTTTTGAAATCAACCAAACTATAGATATCTATACCTTATAATAAAGGACGTTGCATTTCTCTGTTTTTTTTATCTATCCACCTACCCAAAGTTGTCCATAAAGTTGAAGTAAATTATCAACCTTGCCACCCCTAAATGAAAAAAGACTCTTTGCTAAAGGTTTCTAAGATTTTTTCGTTTGTCATCGAAACAACTCCTAAAATTTAAGTAAAATACTCACCCTGTCACCCGTAAGTGAAAATAAAATCTTCGTTAATTGCTTATCCTATATTTTCATCTGCCATCGAAACTATCTCTAAAGTTGAAGTAAATTATCCACCCCGTAACCCATAAGTCAAAAAAACTCTTCGTTAACTATTCCTCTGAATTTTTTGTTTCTCATCAAAACTGACACTAAAGTTGAAGTAAATTATCCACTCTGTCACCCGTAAAAGTGAAAAAACGAGCGTTGCTCCGAATTACTCGTTCATCATAGGGCCCTTCAGTATTCCATCCATCGTACGACTGACATTTACTTTTGCTTCTCATACACGCATCGATGATGTACTAAAAAAGTACACGCATCAAGGATCAAATCCAACATTGATCCATTGTGAGCATGTTAGAATGCACGTGTCTTACGTCCGCATGCGCGTCGGTTGGTGCATAAATATTTAAATATGTGTATATGCATGAAGTGCGAATATTTAAAACTTGATTTGAAAACTACGATTTTGTTATCTCATAGAAACGCACAGACACTTTTGCTAGTATATACTCAAAACATTTCTTTGATGGTATGGTGAGATAATTCCCTATATTACATGGCTAACTTACCTTCACTACCCCTGCAAAAAAAATTCACCTTCACTAGATCCATAGATAATTAGTACCTTCATCCCAAAATTATTTAGGCTGGTGAGTGCCAGAAAACGCCATTTGATTTTTCATGAAAAATAGTTTCACAATATAATTTTGTAATATATTATTTTATCTCCCTAAAGAAATGGTTAGGACATTGGCGATTTCAAAGCCAATATCGTCAACTATCTTCAAGTAAGGAGCGGGCATTTTCAATTTATCTTCTTGACACTACTAGGGAAAAGCCTAGCAGTAGCGCGGGTCTTAGGTGTATCAGTAGCGCGGGTTCCCGCACTACTGATAAGGCGCTACAGCTAACTTGTATCAGTAGCGCGTGTTGAACCGCGCTACTGCTATATATGGGTACCAGTAGCGTGCTTTACCGGGACGCGCTGCTGCTAATAGCTGTAGAGCTCTACAGTAAGACGCGCTACTGCTAAGTGCGCGCTGCTGCTACTTTACTCTCTTCGCTACTGCTAGTTTTATTAGTTTCTGATTTTTTTTCTGCATATTTGTTTTGTATTTGTACAGGCTTTATACAATAATCTCTAGCATATCATACACATACAAATGTAATCATAGCATACACATACAAATAGTCTCATCAAATCATTTCATCATCATAATCATCATCCAACACATATTAATATACAACATCAATAATTATTGTGCCAGCAACTACATTTAGATTAAAGTGGATGGATGCAAGTGATCATGTTGAATTAGAGGAAAATATGATGCATCTATCCACCTTAATCAAATATATGTCATATAACTCATCATCATCTTACTCATCTAACAACTCATCATCATCTTAATCATACCAAGTTAAAATCTCATAAAACAAAAAAAATCATAATAGTAATCATCCTAATCGATCATGCAAGTTAATATAAACCAGAAAAACTTCTCTTTCATAGGACCTAGTCCTCCCTCCTAGGTAAAATGACATAAAACAGAATAACACTTATGTATCCATGATGAAGCAAAGAGATCCAACGGTCTCCAACTTGTGGCTTGCGATCCTTCTTTATTTCTCCCCATGCTTTAATTTGGAGCCATCTTGGTGGTTTGCGCTCAGTCGAGTATGCAAAAAAGAACTGAGGCCTCATAGGGCTTTTAATTGTCATATTACCTTCACCATGCATCAACGGAGGCACAACTTCATTTGGCAGTTTTTGTTGAAGAACATAATAGTAGCCTAGTTAGCAAAATGTAATCAACACCATTTACGCAATAGTAGTGTACTTAATTAGCAACTCTTGTCAAGATATTTTGGCGAATGTCATCCGCCCTCAACCTATGCACTAGTGGCATGTAAAATGTATAATTTGGTCCAGTTCCCAAATTATACGGGAAGTTGTCCCTACCAACTAGGACATCAATAACAAAGTTGATAAGAACATCCTTCTTCTCCCAAGTTAGATGTGATCCATAAATGTAGTGTGTCGTGTCAATTAATTTCCGTGTTTCACTCGAAGAAACGAAATAAGCTGTAAATTATAAATTAACAAATTTAGTATGGATAAACTCCAACTATTTTTAAATATAGAATGCAAATTACTTGGCAAATATGCATGGTTGATAAACTCACATGGAGGTAAAACAGGAAGCATATCGACATCCACCCAAATGTCGATGTTACCTTCAATATGATCTTCAGGACGAAGATCGAAGGTTATTTCCATATCCTCCTGAAATCCATATGCCTTGCAAAGAGCTTCCCAATTTGAGCACCCTAATTCTGTGTTATTAACTGCATTCATTACTTTGACCAGAAATGTGTGACCATGTTTAGTCCTCAGGTTAGCTCTCCTCATCTCCATACTCTCGTGGTCCTCGAAACCGAGCCTCTCCAAGACATACCGTCTTGCATGGCAGGGGATGAACTAGTCGAATTGTATAAAACAGAAATTACACGTTGAAGCAAAGAAACAGAAGTCATGCTTAATTACGAAAAAACACTTGTCATCGTTGCGTACCGTAGAAACAATGAAGGTCTCGTCAAACTTGATGGTGAAGAACCTGTCGTCTCGCAGCCCAGGGTGGTCGCAAAGACCCTTATCTTCGCCGCAGAGTTCACACGCTTGGATCCTATCGTCGTCATCAAACGACGACATTTCATGTGTTCATGATTCAAAAATTACGGCATGACCATTGCTAATGTAAGACATATTGAGCGCCTAAAATTTGCTGGATGGAAATAAATCAACATTCCGGCAAAACATAGGCACTAGGAGGGGTTCCCTGCAATAACATACACACATGTCCAAATAGACCTAATTCAATATCGGTTGACTTTCGGTCCGTCGAGGCTTTCCTTAAATAACTCTCATATCTTATGGTTTGTTGGTGCGCACTCTCTCACACTGATATGGTGGTGTATATATGTTGGTGGACACTCTCTCACACTAATAGTTCGACCGTCGGTGATGGGCGCACCTCCTCTCCTCTCCTTGCGCATTACACCGAGGTATATATCGCAAGAAGAGAAGAGGAGGAAGCGCCCCCCACGACAACAGTCGGGATTCCTCCATCAAGAACACACATGAAAGTCACACAAGGAGCAACGACAGACCGAAAGTCACACACGCATTATACCGATATAATATCACTAATACATTTATAATGAACTCGAATATAATATCACTAATACATCATCTCGAATAATCCAGTTAATGCATCATCAAATATTAACTAATATACATCTCGAATATTATCATATAAGATCACTAATACAGATCGAATATCCTAGAATCCAAAGTGGAGGACGGTGAACTCGGTTCACTAGCAGTTTCTGAGTCACTGGCGGTGGATACCCAAAGATAAGGAACCATCACCGAATCATAACTCGGGTGAGATCCCTGAAGAACCTGCCAGGTATTGGAGAACCTGGCATCCAACGCCGCCATGTAGCAATGGACGTGCTCGTCCTCCTCCCTGACACGGCGACGTACCATCTCCGCGGGGGGCCGCTCCCTCTACACTGAAACTGGCCCACGCGACTGCCACCAAAGAAGCTCCGGGTCGACGACGAGACCCGGATTCCTCACCAAGCTCCGAGCCCGGGAAGGTAGCACCTCCCAGTGCCAGCCCGGCGGAGCCCAGTCCCGGACATTGCGCCTCTCAAGGATGTCGCCGCCGACTCGACGACGAGGATGCGGGCCGGGCATCGTCGACGTTGAAAACAAATTCCTATGAGAACATTTTCTTATCATTTAATGTTTTACTTTCTAGTTATCTTCTTACAAATAAGCGAACAATTTATTTTTTTCACATAAAAAACATTATATAAAACATGTCCAAAACACATTTTTGACTCAATTTTGACCCAGTTTTCCGGAACATTTTTTACTCATTTAAAGCAAACGGGCGGAACGCCACGTGGCATGCCCATTATTAAAATAAGACATAAAAAAAGGTCTATGGTTTGCCGGAATGCCGTTTCCCAGCAAATCCCGGCACTCGATATGCCTACTTTCTAGCACAAGTCATGCCAAAATTCACGGGAAATTTCGGCATGACCTTTGCTAAAAAGTGGACATATCGAGCGCCTGAAATTCATCGGAACGGAAATGAATCAACATTCCGGCTAAACATAGACCACTCGGATCATTTACCCTGCACATAACCATCATTTTCCTAACATCACATGTCCAAAATATCACATGTCCAAATTCCAAACCTAGCTAGATTTCTGTCCTAATTTGAAAACCTAGCTAAATTTCTGTCCTAATTTGAAAACCTAGTTAATTTCATACTAATTAACTAGGTTCATACTACCTAATTTGTCCTAGGGTTCATACTAATTCACGTAGGGTTAATCAATTCTATTTTATATTTAAATAGCAACAATTGCTTTAACTAAAAAAATTAAATACCTAGAATTCTGTCAACTACACCTAAAACACCTAAAATACCTAGAACTCATTTAACCCATACTAATTCTATTTTTTTAACTAGGGTTCATAGCAACTAATTAACTATAGGGATCATACTAGCTATTTCATCAACACATTTTCTGAAATTTGAATTCACAATTTTCTGAAGTTTTAATTCACAACATCATTTCCTAACACCAACATAATTCACCTACTGTTTTTCAATTGTAAAGTAAACCTAGCTATTTCATGAACCCTAGAACCCTAGAACCTAACTACAAAACCTAACTACATGAACCCTAGAACCCTTAGGTAGAGAGACAGAGAGAGAGAGAAGGAGGGGCAGAGGACTTACAAGGGGCTAGGGGAGACGTCGGCGGCGAGGTGGAGCTCGGGGGAGATGCCGGCAACGAGGTGGAGCTCGGGGGAGACGGGTGTGGGTGGAGGAGCGGGCGGCGACGGACGGGGCGCGGGCAGGCGACGGAGGGCGGCGATGGACGGGGCGCGGGCAGGCGATGGAGGGCGACGGCGGCGGCGGAGGAGAGGGATCGAATGGGGAATGGGATGGAGGAAAGAAGTGGAGGAGGAAGCCCGCGCGGGGGTTATGTCAAGATAGCAGTAGCGCGTTTTAGGTAAAAGCGCTACTGCTACCTGACGTAGCTATAGCGCGTTTTAGGACAAGGCGCTACTGCTACCTGACGTAGCTATAGCGTGCTCCTGGGAGAGGCGCTACTGCTAAGTGGGGCCCGCCATGTGGCTAGGTTCAAACTTAGCCGTAGCGCCCTACCCAAAAAACGCGCTACTACTATTCTCTTAGCAGTAGCGCGGTTACCCTGGGCGCGCTACTACTAAACCTAGCCTGGCGGCAACATTGGGGCAATATTAGTAGTAGCGCTTGTTTTATTGCCGTGCTACTGCTAAGTAGTTAGCAGTAGCGCCTGTTCTGGACGCGCGCTACGACTATGTAGCAGTAGCGCCGCTTTTTATCCAGCGCTACTGCTAAGGTTCTGTGTATAAGGTTTTTCCTAGTAGTGTGAATTTCCGTCTGTTTCAGCCTTTTAGGCATTACGAAATCTCAATTTGTTCTTCCATTTTTGTGCCATTGATTTTATGCTTTTATCAGTTTGCAGAAAGTGCATATTCGAGGAGTTCATCAATAAAGGGATCTACTACTTCTCTACTTGTAACATCGATTTTTTGTTTTCTTGAATTTTTTGGCAGTTTTTCTGTTTACTGCTTGTCTTTTTTTGTTTTTAATTTTAATATTTTTATTTATTCATCTCAAATTCATTTATTTTTTGCAGGTGACAGTTACATGTCTACCATCAAACACATAAACTGTAAGTGTAATTCTCGTTCCGTAACTGCGTGCATTCAACATGCCTGCAATTTGGGTACATAAGTATTTTATTGAGAGGGCAGTTGCATACCATCTACTAGACAAGCAACTGCAAGCGTCACTCCTGACCGTAACTGCATATCTTGAACACGTCTGCAACTTTAAGGTAAACTAGATCATAGTTGGTGCGCGTTGTTGCGTCCAGCCATTTTGACAATAAAATGACTTGAATATATGTAAATTTGTCAATGCGCACAACATAGAATTTATATCTATATAAACTTACTCACATGTTGGAAGCAGATCGATCTCTCTATTAGTTTTATAAAAACATGAAGGGGTCTACTTACACAAAATGATGGTTTTTTTAGATCTTAATTTCTTACATTATGAGAGGAAAAGGTGCAAAACTACCAAGTCTTGTTCTACATCAGTCAGGATTGAGTAAAGTGATAGATTACATAATTTAGAACCGAAAACAGACTATAATATCTAGCAAATCTTTCGAATACACGACATTATCAGGACATAGATTGACAAAAAAGGAATTAAAGAAGGCTTAGAAAATCTATATTATTGGCTATGCCACTCTTTTTGATTTAAAACTAACATCAATGTATAGGGACATATGTCGCTTACTATGTTTCAAGAACCATGCATATAATATCCCTTCCAAATCATTTTGACCAATGCATTTTGATTTGGTTCAACTGATTTTGAACTGATTTTATACGAATGGAAAGAGCACAATAGCTTAAGGGATGTATATTCCTTGCCTCTCTCCTAGAGACTAAAGACTACAATATACACTGGACAAGAAACTCATCTTCACTTAGACATCACTCTTATAGTCTGGCTAGTCGCCGGACAAGGCCAAGATTTTTGCATGGCTACTTTATTAGGACCGAATCTGGTGCACCGAACAGCTGCAGTCGCCAGGTTGGCCGCATGCAACACTTGTTGAAAGAAAATGTTGTGGTGCATCGCAAGATAATCATCAACGGTTGTCGGTTATCCAAATGATTCTTTATCAAAATAAGCAGAGAGAGCCTTGGCTCAGTGGTTGGGCATGCGGTTGTGCAGCCTAACAACCCGAGTTCAATTCCTAGAATTGACAGGTGATGCACAGGGGTTTTCCCCTATTTATTGAGGATCAAGTTTGGTGTGTGGTGAAACCACTGATCAAAAAATATCTTGATACTCATTTAAAAAAATTCTGAGGACCATGTCTATCTTGGTACTCATACTAAAATGGTCGTATGCATCCCTAGTTGGTGCAGAGGCCGGGGAAGTGAAATTCTCCCCCAATTTAAAGGCTCACGGGGGGCGGCTCGGGCGGAAACCCTAGCTGCCGCCGCCACACCCGTCCTCTCCATCTGCTCCCCCGCCGCCGTCCGAGGACGCCGGCAGGCAAAGCCTGCTTGGCCGACGACGGTGGCGGGGATGTCTTCTCGCGCTGAAATCCCTCGCGCGGGGAGCGCTCCGGCCGGCGCGGCGCGGCGGCCCCGGACGACGCGTCTTGGCGGCGGAGCTTGGGAGCCGGGGCAGCGGCCCCGGGTGCTGGAGGTGGTGCTGCCGACGTGACCGCGTGGGTGGCGCTGGGGCAGACTTGCGGCGGCGGCGAGGTCCTGCGAGCGGATGGTTGCGGCGGGACAGGTCGGCCTCCTCGCTTGCTGCGCGCCCCTTCCCCTTCTCCCGAAGATGGCGTCGTGGTCTCCGGTGGCTGGTGTCGGACGGAGTCGCGGGTTGGCCGTGACCATGGTGGCGGCGGGCTTTTCCCCATGAGCTGCGCCTGACATCTTCAGAGATCCAACCTAGCTGCAGCCAGTCGCACATATGCCTCGTGCAGGGCGGCCCTTGTCTCCGGCGGCGCCCACCTCCCTTGATTTGAGGTGGTGGCTCTGGCATGGCGGTCGTTGAGACAACGATGGTCTTGGCACTGCTCCGGCCACGCGGTATCTTGACTGTTGGGGCTGCAGCGATGAGCTGGATGGTGGAGGTGATTTAGATCTGATTGGCCGGATGGTGGCGTATGTAGATTGTTCTGCAGCGACTTCCTACGGATCCACGATAGCGGGGGTCATCAAAAAGACTTCGGGAGGTTTTATCTCTTGATCCGGTGGATGACTTCAGTGGTGGGTTACAAATTATGGATGATGACTTGACGCAAAGGGATGTTTATGGAGCAGCGGCGGTCCAATTGTAGCTGCTAGGATAGCGGAAAAGCGGTGGAGACAACACATGTGAGATTTGGATGGTGGTGCTGCGTGCACCCGGTCTCGAGATCCGGGGCGAAAGCCTAGGACAAACCCGTGTGGTTGTTCCTGGCAATGGCGATGTTTTTTATGTCGTTACCTTGTTGGAGGCATTGCTCGGATATGTTCGGACTGATTCTTCAGGGTGAAAACTTTGATACCAGCCTTTATGGTTGGATCCGGTGACGGCGTCGCTTGAGTGTCGCTTCCTTCCTGAAGGCGTTGCTGTTGAAGATCCTCGTCGTCCATGTGGTGTGAATGGTTGCTGCGGATATGGTCTCAGTTGTAGTTTGTCGATCGTCCATGTGAAGTCCCCATGTGTTTTGAGGAGTATATGTATGAAACACATGATGCCACACATGATCTGATGGAAGAATTCTGCAAAATGGTTCACACACTATCCTTGACATTTCCTCAAATGAAAGAGTAGTGTTACTTACTGATTACAATGTAGACTTCGAAGTAGGTGACATGAAAGAACATTGATGGAAACTTCCAGCTAATTCCCTGGGTACACAAGTGCATAAAAGAACAATTAGAAGCTATTAGGGTGGAAATGACCATGGAAAGAGCGGAACCTAAGGGTTATCCCCGTTCTCCTCTCTTCCAACCACTATCCTCACTGATACCGGTCAGTGAGCGAGTCCTGGACTAGGGGAGCCCAGCCGAGCTGGTCTAGTTCATGGGCTGTGCTGAAGGCCCACCTTGGAGGAAGGACTTCAGAGGCCCCATGAAGGGACGTGAGCATATCGTATTCTACCAAAGACTTGGCGTGCACTCCAGGAAGAGGATAGTTCGTTCGGCATGCAATCTGCAGATGGTAACCGACATTCATGTAACCCTATATACCCATGGTGCTTATATAAGACGTAGGGTTTAGCCCGTAGAGGATACCCATATACAACATCATAACCCCTAGGGTTTAGACCACAAACTTATGATCTCGAGGTAGATCAACTCTGTACTTGTTACGTCATCAATATAGCAAGAGTAGGACGTAGGGTTTTACCTCCATCGAGAGAGCCCGAACCTGGGTAAAAGCCTCCTGTTCTCTGTCTCCTGTTACCCTCGAGGTCCCCCCTACCCGAGGTCTGCCGGTTTTGACACCGACAATGAGGCTGATGGGCAAAGCTCGTCTAGCGATTGTGATGGAGGATAAAATGCTCTCGAGGAGACAAGGCTACCCTGACTGGTGTGACTAGCTCGGGGAGTAATGGTGGTCACCCTGGGCCTCATATGTGGTTTAGGCTCTCCTTGTCCCCACAATGAAGGGCCTAGGTCTTGACGGGCAATGGGACAGGTCGTCAAGGTGGCGATCTTCATTCCGACAACCAAATCTTCCACGCATATAGGTGAGTGCTCATCAGACTGAGGTCCGACAGTTTGCCTGCACACCTGAGTGGTGGCCTCAGTAGTTCTTGGTGGTGTGATAAGCTACATTGAGTGGCCCGATTTGCGGTGTATATGGCCCGGTCACCACCCAATCATGAGGTGGTGCCAGCGATCGCATGTGGCTGGAAGGATCTGGTTCGATATAGTTGAATGGCCTAGAATAGGATTTTGGCATCTGTCCTTGGGAGGCGGCTATCTAGGTGGCTCCTTAGGGCATGCATTTCGGTTGGTGCATAATTGTGAGGATTTTCGGGAGAGGTGCGGATGGAGTATTGGTTGACATAACTATCAGAAGACTTGTCGGCAAGATGCCACGATGGTGATTGAAACACTGGTTTATGTCTAAAACCTCTTGTTTTGGCCATTATTGGTCAGGCTCAGTAGTGACGAACTTGCATCGTTCTCTTGTTGAAGCCTTATTCCATGTGGATGTTCTAGCTTATTGGCTGGTCTCAGCATATGGGATGAAAATTCCTTGTCGTGAGCTTCGCCTCGACGCGGTAACATCGACGCAAGTGATAATCCATTGTGAAGGTGTTGTTGTTATGGAAGAAGTCAAGTTCGTTGCATGTGTTTACTTCATATCTTGTGATGGTTCTTTCGTAGTTGTCCATGTCATGCATATTGCTTGTTGATGACTATGTCCTTGTTGGCTTGCACCAAATGTAATACCATTATAGTTGTGTGCATCTGAGGTCGCGGAGGCTAATCAGTTTATCCTTTCTTTAAAAAAATTATTGTAATGATTTAGTGTCAGCATCTGAATTAGGTTCACGTTCACTTGCAAATCATAGAACTGAAAAATGGCCGGTGATGGGATATTTGGCCAGATAAATGCACAGTGTTATGTCGATGCTGCGTAGAGCATGGAGTACTCATATTGATTGGTGGATGCTTCTTACTAGTAATTTCTTTGCATCTGTAGCTCCAAATATCCAAGTGGTTGGCTAATGTTTGATTACAAGCAATTGTCGTTTTGCGTATGTTTGATTCTTGCCTACGGTTGGGCGAGTTTACATCATTGCTATCAAAATGTTCATCCCATGGAAAATATTACCAGCACATGAAACTGATATTAGGAGCAAAACAATAAGATATGGAAGAGTAAAATACCATAGAAATGGCTATAATACATGTTGTGTAGGTTCCCCCTGTGTTGATACACTGCAACGCATGAGACCCCTTTTATTGACCTAGTCATTGCTCTGCCTCATCACAAGCCCTCTCGACGCATTGCGCTATCGGTGCTACCATTTTCTTCCCACTGACAAAATCGTCTAGAAGCTCTACAGAGTTCAAAATCCAAACCTTAGTCTCCATTTGTTTTTTGAGGAACCAGCAGGAGAACTGCATTTTCTTATAGAAGAAAAGCGCTGAAAACACAATGTACAAAGGGGGACATGTTTCTAGGAAGCGTGGCAAAAAACCAACAAGAGAAACCCAAAAGGGCGCACTTAGCCAGTACCTACAGTTGCCATGGCCCTAACAAATGCCAAATCATGTTGCTTAATGGCATCGAAAGCCAACATGGCAACCACCCAGTGTGCCATGTGGAGTCTCGTGAAGACGCGCATGTTTCTTTCTTTCCAAATAGACCATAAGGTGTAGATGATCCTACCACTTCACCAATGCGCCTTCTTTGACTGGTTTGCAAGTATCTTGTCCGACCAGTCAGACACGGCGCCTGGCTCGGGTAGGTAGTTTGACACCGGTAAGCCCTCATTTGTCCAAGTGTTCACCTGGTGGCACGGCAGCTCAGTACCCACCCATTAGAGAAGCAAAGTCTCCCCGAAGGCTCAGAAGAAATAAAAATCTCTATTAGTATTGGTATCATTATCTTTAACTCGATAAATATTGTACGATAATTGTCACTAATTAGTGGCATTAGAGGCTATATCTGATCGAGCCGCAGGGAGTGCCTCAACCCGCCAATGGAGAAGGGCCATATTCAAGCAAAGGCGAGGTGGAGGCAGTCCAAGCAGTGACACTAATCTTGGTGGCGGTGGTAGTTGGGAAGCCAGCTGACGCATGAAAGAAGAGAGGGTTTAGATGTTCACATGACAACGCGAGAACGAAACACAATCATTTTCATATTGCCATACTTATTGTTGCGTATAATGATTATAGTTAGGAAATATGAGATAGACTAGGATTCATCTTGCCTTGTCTTTTACTTTAAGTTGATCATGTATTCCTATATATATGCCTACGAGGATCAAACAATAAACATCGATTCCATCAATCTCTCTACCCCTTCTACATGGTATCTGCCGCAAGTTCCTAGACCTAGCCACCGCCCGCTGCTTCCACCCCGCGCCACCCCTGGGGTGATCGGCCTCAATGACCGCCGCCGGGGGCCGTGCCGCCCGTACCTAGGATTTGTCCACCGGTCGTGTTCACCGGCTGCCCTAGAGAGCCTTTTTCCCGATCTTTTGATCCGTGTTTTTCTCTCTCCATGATCGGCGTTTTCTTTTTGGTTTTGCGATCTAAGATCGGTTTGCGTCACCCGCCGCCGCCGTAGACACCCGCACGCCTCTACTCCGAGAATGGCGCGACCCTGGCCTCTTCCTCAACCTGGCGGCCTCGCGCACCACGTTGACCCGTCACGACCGTCGCCCGCGTGAGTGCCCGCCCGTCGCTCTGCGCCGGTTGTCGCCGCCAACGGCGCAACTCCGGCCTCTTCTATGAGCCAACGGCCCGTCCCGGTCGTCGTTCGCGCGCCTGCCCGCTTGTTGCTCCGCGCCGGTCGTCGTCGCCTGCATCCAATCAGGATCGTGCATTACCTACCGTCTCCGTCGCTGCTCGCCGTCTGCCTGGCTCGGGCGGCCTTGTCGGCTTGGGCATTTCCGGCTCGGGTCTCTGCCGCCCCTCGTCGGCTGCCTCGGGATTTGTGCTCGGACGTCAGCTGCCTCGGGCACGCCGTTCCCCGCTGGCCGCCGTCGCCTTCGTCTGCTCAACCACCCCGCGTCACCGTCCACGATGTCGTCATCATCAGCGAGCAGCGCCCCTGACCTCGTGTGTGATCGGATTGATCACCCGCCCGCCGTGATATGCTCCATCCAGGCCGTGCGACTGATCCGATCAGTCGGTTGCATGCGCGTCCGCAGGTCCTGTGAAGACTATCCCGAGTACAGCGCGCCCCTCCATCGATCAAGCATCGGCCTGCTATTGCGTCGCCCTGTCGGGCCGCAGCACCGCCGCCCCGTGGTTCTCTCTCTGGCCGCACCGACCCGCGCGCTACCACTGTGTCGCCCCTTCGGGCCGTAGCGCTACGGCCCGCGGTCTACTGCCGCCCCGAGGTCGTCCGCTCCAGGTCGTCCCCATGGCTGCACCGACCCTCGCGCTGCCGCTACGTCGCCCCATCGGGTCGTAGCGAGCGTGGCACACGGTCTCCGCCGCCGCCTGAGGCCGTCCCCGCGGATGCACCGACTCGCGCGCCACCGCTGTGTCGCTCCTTCGGGCCATCGCGCCGCGGCACAGGATCAACGCCGCTGCTATGGGGTCTTCACGCCGTCGCCCCGACCCGCCTGCTGCCGCTACGTCGCCCCTTCGGGCCGTAGCGTCGCGGCCCGTGGTCCACTCCGCCATCCCGCGCGTTGACTTCTATGTGGCATTCGGCGCAGTGCTCGTCCGCGCCGGTCTTCGTCACGTTGTCGGGTTTTTTCTCGCCTACTTCGAGCATCGTCGCCGTGCTCCTAATCAGCCATTGCCGTCGCCGTCAGGCCGTGGCCACCGCTCTTCTTCGGCGCCGCTGCAGGTCGCTCACCCGAGCCGCGCCGCCCGTCCACCCCCTTCATCGCCAGCGTCGCCGTTTTCCTCATAACTGCGCACCACCGGCACATTTTGAACGGTGGAAGGAGGGGTCGCCAACAATGGAAAGAAACCCGCAGCGTCACAAGAATGGAAAGGAGTTGCGAGACTCGCCTAGGAAAATCGCCCTCCCGCCGAGCGGACTCGCCCTTGCCCCGAAAATCCAAACCCGCGCCCTGCACCCGCGGCCGCGGCCGCCTGTATTTATACCCCCGCCCCGCCTCCATTCCAGTCCTCACTTCTCTCTCTCTCCCCCGTCGCTTGCTTCCAAACCTGCGAGGCTAGCTAGCAGACGAGACGAGACGCCCCATCCCTCCTCACGCGCACGCTTTCTTCTCTCGTCGCCGGAGGACGGAGGGACTAGCCGCCGGCTCCTTCCTCGCCTGCCCCGGTAAGACATATCACTGCGTCGTCTTTTTTCTCGGTTTGGTTGCTTCGTCATTGTTCGGTTTTGGTTTTGGTTTTTGGGGGAGGGATTGGACGTTTCGCTGAGGATCTGGTTTCTAGTTTGCTTTGCTGATCGCGTAGGCGTGTACTCCTTTGACGCCACGCGATTCTCCAAATCTTTCCGGTGGGTTCTGAACTTTCGATCGTGGATCTTGTCTGCATGGTGTGCGTGTAGCCAGCCGATCGGTGGGTCGTTTTGTCGATGATCTTTGTGAGGCTCGACCAGGGACTTCGTCCAAGTCCTCTAGCGGTTCCGACCGGCCACCGCCCACCGGTGTTTTGCCGATCAGGGGTTCTGAACTTTTGATCGAGGATCTCGCTTGCATGGTAGGTGCAGCCTGGTTGGCCAATCGTTTTGCCGATGATCTTTGGGAGGCTCAACAAAGGGCCGGCAACTCCTACCGGGTTTTCTACCCTGTTCATGTGCCTCTGTGCCCCTGACGCCATGCTTCTGTCCGGATCTTTCCTGGGGCGTCGTATCCTAGCCTTGGATGAATGATAGATGAAGGCTGCAATCACGTGTTGTGTGTTGTTTTCTGCGATCTTTCCGTGAGTTTTGGTCGAGGATCTCGCGGTCTTGCCTCCATGGTGGGTGTAGATGGGCTTCGTCCGCGTCCTGCTGAGGTTCTTCACACCCGGTGGTTCTCTTGATCGTTTACGTGCACGATTAGTTTGTGTGCTAGTCCTGACGCCATACTTTTGTCCTGGATCTTTGCTTGGGCGTCCTAGCCTTGGATGGATCATGAATTCATGATCGCCAACCGGCCGGCCAGAGCTACGATCATGTTTATATCCTGTTTTTTTTTCTTCTTTTGGCTTGATCTTGCTTTCTTCTACGGAGTCGTGTCACTGGTGCCTTCAGTCTCCCCATTTCTGTCCATCTGCAGCCTACTCGTTTTCTACGTATTTGGTGGCTAGTCGCCCCTTCGGTTTGGTTTGTGTGTTTCTGCTTCGATGCTCGGTTTATATCCGTGACGCCATGCTTTTGTCCTGGATCTTTCCTTGGGCATGCCTTGTATGGATTTCTGATCGCCGAACGGTCGGCCAGGGCTAGGATCATGTGGGTTGCCAGATTTTTTTTTATTTCTTGCTAGATCTTGCTTTCTTCAGTGGAGTCGTGTCTCCATAGGTTCCACCGGCACCTCTCCCCATTTCCGTCCATCCGCCCTTTGCTTGCTTGGCCAACCCATAAGTTCCGATCACTCTCCGTACTTGCATCTCGTCACCCCTTTCGGTTGATTTGAATCCTGATGACAGTTCGTCTTGATTTATAGATGGTGGCATCGACTAGTTGTATTTGTGTTGTATGAAACCGGATGGCCGTGCTCCTATGTTCATCTAGTTGTATTTGCATAGATTCGTGTTTTTGCATCTCGACTTTTGATTAGGATGCTTCTCTAACGGTCTATTCCATGGTTTTGTTGCACAAGAGTCTTGACCTCGGTGGTGGATCTATGATATACCCTTGGTGGAGATGTGTAGATTGCACCGCCGAGGTAGTTAACGGTCTCATTCCTCTGTTGAACTCGTGACCAGATGGTTGGTGGATACTTTTTGGAGATATGCAGATCTTGCTTTCTTCCATGGAGTTGTGTGTCATAGATTGCATCGGCGCCTCTCCCCATTTTTGTCCATATGCTCTTGGTCACTTCGCAGCTAGAGGATCTGGTTTCTCGTTCTTGGTCGCTTTACTGGTCGCGCCGACGTGCACTCCTTTGATGTCGTGCGATTTGCCTAGATTCTGCGGAGTGTTTTGGTCGATGGGTTGATCCTGTGACGGTTCCGGCCACCATTTTTCCATGTGGTCCCCTACCTCGCTTACGTCCCTTGGGACACTATGCTTTTGTCCGGGATCTATGCTGGGCATTGTAGTCTTGTATGGATGATCACCGGCCAACCTGGCAGTAATCGTGTGTGTGTAGTTTTGATAAAATTTATAAATTCTCATGTGTCAACCTAGTCTATTGATCTATTCTCATTTTTGCATCTTGGTTCCATGCTGCACTGCTAATCTGCTATTCACGTTTGGCACATTTATAAATTTTGGTTGCTTACCCCGTCTCTCTCTTCTGATCACCAGATGGCTCAGATTTTTATTTATTTCTTGCTAGATCTTGCTTTCTTCAGTGGAGTCGTGTCTCCATAGGTTCCACCGGCACCTCTCCCCATTTCCGTCCATCCGCCCTTTGCTTGCTTGGCCAACCCATAAGTTCCGATCACTCTCTGTACTTGCATCTCGTCACCCCTTTCGGTTGATTTGAATCCTGATGACAGTTCGTCTTGATTTATAGATGGTGGCATCGACTAGTTGTATTTGTTGTTAGATGTGTATAGTTCCTTTTCTGTATATCCCCAGTGTATAAGGGGTTTCCTGCAGTTCTACCTCACATGTATATGTACTGGCCTTTGGCCCCTGTGAATGTTAGTTGCTCATTCCTAACATGGTATCAGATGCTTAGGTTCCTCTCCCGCTCCCGCACGCCGCAGCTCCGTGCCCCGCCGCCGGCCATCTCCTCCCTCGCCGCCGGCCCTCTCCTTCCCCGCCGCCGCGCCGCGCCGCCCCTCCCCGAGCTTGGCCGCGATCTTCTGTCGCCGCCCCGCGCCGTCCAGCGCGCAGCCGCGGCCTCCCCTGTCGTCGCCGCCCCGCGCCGCCCCACGCCTCCCCGCGCGCGGCCGCACCCGGTCGCCACTGCCCCACGCCCGGCTGCCGCCGCCCCGTTCCTGTGCCGCCCCGAGCACCACGGCAGTACCGCTTAGGCGGTACTACCGCTGTGCACCACGGTAGTACCGCTTAGGCGGTACTTCCGCTGTGTACTGCCACAGCAAGTTCCGCTTGGGATCTCCCTCCGTGCAACTTTCTGTTTCCCCTGTTGCTTTAGCGGTAGTAGAGCGGCACTAGCACGGTAGTACCGTGCAGTTGACCCAAAAAAAAAAGAGTTCTTCATGTCTGCTTCAGGCTACGTTGCTGTTCCTCGGTGCTCGGTGATCTTCGATGGCACCAACTATGCTGAGTTTGCGGGCTTCATGCGGATCCACATGCGCGGCCTTCTCCTGTGGGGCGTTCTCTCTGGCGAGGTCCCCTGTCCGCCTTGCCCTGTCGCTCCTGTGGCTCCTACCCCACCGGTGCCGCCTGTTCTTGCTGCTGGAGCTTCCCAGGCTGATCGGGATGCAGCCAAGGCTCTCGATGATGCTGCGGTGGATGCTTATGATCAGCAGGTATCAGCCTATTCCGATGCTCTTTCTCTCTATCGGGATGCTCTGTCTGCTTACACTCAGTGGTGCAATGATGATGCTCGGGCTGCTGCTGTTCTCACTGCTAGTGTCCTACCTCAGTTTGCTTCGGAGTTCATGAGCCTCTGTACTGTTGCAGCGATGTGGTCTTATCTCTGTCAGCGCTATCAGCCCTCTGGTGATGCGCTCTACTTATCTGTGGTGCGTCAGGAGCACGCCCTTCAGCAGGGTGACTCTTCTGTTGATGAGTTCTACACACAGAGTTCTGCCATCTGGCGCCAGCTTGACTCTCTTCGGACAGTTGTTTGTGGAACTTGCCGTTGCTGCCAGACTATGAGGTCCGACTTGGAGTTTCAGCGTGTCCATGAGTTCTTATCTCGCCTCCGTTCCGAGTTTGAGCCTCGACGCGCTCACTTGCTTGCTCGTGGTCGTGTTCCTATCTCGGAGGTGCTTGCTGAGCTTCGTGCTGAGGAGACCCGCCTCCGCTCTGCTGGGTTGCTTGTTGTTCCCTCTGTGTTGGCTGCTCGAGCTCCTGTGTCGTCTGCTCGTCTCACCGCTCCACCGCTTCTGCCCACACCTTCAGGGGGGGTGGCTCGCCCTCCTTCTGCTGAGAAGGGCCGATCGCGCCGTGACACTTTCTGTGGCTACTGCTCCAGGCAAGGTCACCCAGAGTCTGATTGCCGCCAGAAACAGCGAGACCAGAGGCGCTCTTCTTCCAGTGGGACTCATGCGCCTCCCTCGACTCCGTCACTCACTGACCAGGATATTATGTGACTCAAGCGCATGCTGGCTTCCTCTGGTTCTTCCTCGACGGGCTCTGTTGCTGCTGTGACTGCCACCACCACCCCGCCCTCGCTGGAGCTTACTCAGTCAGGTACATCCTCGTGGGTTCTGGATTCTGGAGCTTCTTTTCATATGTCCTCTGATTCTTCTGCTTTATCTTCCCTTCGACCTCTTGATTTTCCTCTTAATGTTCTCACTGCCGATGGCACACCTCTTCCTGTTGCTAGTCGTGGCATTCTTTCTACTCCATCTTTTTCTGTTCCCAGTGTTTCTCATGTTCCTCGTCTTACCATGAATCTTTTTTCCGCTGCCCAACTTACTGATTCTGGTTGTCGTGTCATTCTTGATACCGACTCTTGCTCCATTCAGGATCGTCGCACCAAGGCTTTGGTTGGTGCTGGCCCCCGGCGCCGTGAGTCAGAGGGCCTTTGGGAGGTTGGCTGGCTTTGTGTTCCTTCCGCTGCCACCACTTCTGCCAGCTCTCATGCTCTTGCTGCCTCTTCGTCTGCATCCTTCCAGCAGTGGCATCATCGCCTTGGTCACATATGTGGCTCTCGCTTGTCTTCTTTAGTTCGTCAGGGCCTCTTAGGGTCTGTATCTGGAGATGTCTCCTTACATTGTAATGGTTGCAGACTTGGCAAACAGACCCAGTTACCTTATCCTACCAGTGAGTCCGTATCTCAGCATCCTTTTGACTTAGTTCATTCTGATGTCTGGGGTCCTGCTCCCTTTGATTCGAAAGGTGGTCATCGCTACTATGTTTTGTTTATTGATGATTTCTCTCGCTACACTTGGCTCTACTTCATGAAATCTCGTAGCGAGGTTCTCTCTATATACAAACGATTTGCTGCCATGGTTCACACCCAGTTTTCCACGCCCATTCGTACTTTTCGTGCTGACTCCGCTGGAGAGTATATCTCCCAGCTGTTGCGTGGTTTTCTCGCGGAACAGGGTACTCTTGCCCAGTTCTCATGTCCTGGTCATGCTCAGAATGGCGTTGCTGAACGTAAGCATCGTCATCTGCTTGAGACGGCTCGTGCGCTGATGATTGCCGCTTCCCTTCCACCCCACTTTTGGGCTGAGGCTGTTTCTGCATCCACCTATCTCATCAACATTCAGCCCTCGACTGCTCTGCAGGGTGGTATTCCTATGGAGTGTCTCACTGGTCGATCTCCTGACTACTCAGCTCTTCGTATGTTTGGATGTGTGTGCTATATCCTGCTTGCCCCGCGAGAACGCACCAAACTGACGGCTCAGTCGGTTGAGTGTGTTTTCCTTGGCTACAGTGATGAGCACAAGGGCTATCGCTGTTGGGACCCTGTTGGTCGTCGCTTGCGCATCTCGCGTGATGTGACCTTTGATGAGTCTCGCTCTTACTACCCCCGCCCTTCCTCCTCGAGTTTCTCTGTGGACGATATTTCTTTCCTTCTCCTTCCTGATACATCCTCCTCTGTGCCTCAGGTCTCTCCCCTTCCTCAGACCCGTCTCACTCTTCCTCACATGCCACCGACACCACAATCCCCTCCATCCTCCTCTCCACCATCCTCTCCGATCCGTCGGCCTCTCTCTCCTTTTCCTCTCCACTACACTCGCCGGCCTCGTGTTGAGGATGATTCTCCTGACACATCTTCCACTTCCGATGTTCCTCCTTCCACGCCTCCACCAGTTCATAATCTCCGTGCTAGACCTCGACCCCCTCCTGAGCGCTACTCTCCTGCCAAGTACGGCATCTCTGTTGTTGCTGAGCCGACTTCCTATCAGGCTGCCCTGACTCAGCCTGAATGGCAGCTTGCGATGGCCCAGGAGCTCGCTGCCCTTGAGCGTTCTGGCACGTGGGATCTGGTTTCCCTTCCTTCTGGTGTTCGTCCCATCACATGCAAGTGGGTCTATAAGATTAAGACTCGCTCTGATGGTTCTCTTGAGCGCTACAAAGCTCGTCTTGTGGCTCGTGGCTTTCAGCAGGAACAGGGACGCGATTATGATGAGACATTCGCTCATGTGGCCCACATGACCACTGTCCGCACTCTCCTTGTTGTCGCTTCTGTTCGTCATTGGTCTGTCTCTCAGCTTGACGTTCGGAACGCCTTTCTCAATGGTGAGTTGCGTGAGGAAGTCTATATGCAGCCACCCCCAGGGTACTCTGTTCCTGATGGTATGGTCTGCCGACTTCGCCGCTCTCTCTATGGTCTTAAACAGGCCCCTCGTGCCTGGTTCGAGCGGTTCGCCTCTGTCGTGACTGCCGCGGGTTTCTCGCCCAGTGATCATGATCCCGCCTTGTTCGTTCACACGTCTCCTAGTGGTCGGACTCTTCTCCTTCTCTATGTTGATGACATGATCATCACTGGTGACGACTCTGACTACATTGCCTTTGTTAAGGCTCGCCTTCGCGACCAGTTCCTCATGACTGATCTTGGTCCACTTCGCTATTTTCTTGGGATTGAGATCTCCTCGACCTCTGATGGCTTCTATATCTCCCAAGAAAAATATATTCAGGATCTTCTTTCTCGCGCTGCTCTTGGTGATGAGCGCACTGTTGTGACTCCTATGTAGCTCAACGTTCAGCTTCGTGTCTCTGATGGTGACCCTCTTCCTAATCCCACTCGCTATCGTCACCTCGTTGGCAGTCTTGTCTATCTTGCTGTTACGCGTCCTGACATCTCCTATCCTGTCCACATCCTGAGTCAGTTTGTTTCAGCCCCCACCTCTGTCCACTATAGTCATCTCCTCCGTGTTCTACGATATCTTCGTGGCACGATCTCTCAGCGCCTTTTCTTTCCCTGCTCCAGCTCTCTTGAGCTCCAGGCCTACTCTGATGCTACCTGGGCTAGTGATCCCTCCGATCGACGCTCGCTGTCTGCTTACTGTGTCTTTCTTGGTGGCTCTCTTATTGCCTGGAAGACAAAGAAGCAGACTGCTGTTTCCCGCTCGAGTACAGAGGCTGAGTTACGAGCCATGGCTATGTTGACGGCTGAGGTGATCTGGTTACGGTGGTTACTTGAGGATTTTGGTGTGCCTGCTACCACCTCGACTCCCTTACTGTCTGACAGTACCGGTGCTATAAGTATTGCGCGTGACCCGGTGAAGCATGAGCTCACCAAGCACATCGGTGTGGATGCCCACTTTGTACGTGCTGCTGTGCAGGATGAGGTTCTCGCTCTTCACTATGTGCCCTCTGAGTTACAGCTCGCGGACTTCTTCACGAAGGCACAGACTCGAGCGCAGCATGGGTTCTTTCTCTCCAAACTCAGTGTTGTTGACCCACCATGAGTTTGCGGGGGGGTGTTAGATGTGTATAGTTCCTTTTCTGTATATCCCCAGTGTATAAGGGGTTTCCTGCAGTTCTACCTCACATGTATATGTACTGGCCTTTGGCCCCTGTGAATGTTAGTTGCTCATTCCTAACATTTGTGTTGTATGAAACCGGATGGCCGTGCTCCTATGTTCATCTAGTTGTATTTGCATAGATTCGTGTTTTTGCATCTCGACTTTTGATTAGGATGCTTCTCTAACGGTCTATTCCATGGTTTTGTTGCACAAGAGTCTTGACCTCGGTGGTGGATCTATGATATACCCTTGGTGGAGATGTGTAGATTGCACCGCCGAGGTAGTTAACGGTCTCATTCCTCTGTTGAACTCGTGACCAGATGGTTGGTGGATACTTTTTGGAGATATGCAGATCTTGCTTTCTTCCATGGAGTTGTGTGTCATAGATTGCATCGGCGCCTCTCCCCATTTTTGTCCATATGCTCTTGGTCACTTCGCAGCTAGAGGATCTGGTTTCTCGTTCTTGGTCGCTTTACTGGTCGCGCCGACGTGCACTCCTTTGATGTCGTGCGATTTGCCTAGATTCTGCGGAGTGTTTTGGTCGATGGGTTGATCCTGTGACGGTTCCGGCCACCATTTTTCCATGTGGTCCCCTACCTCGCTTACGTCCCTTGGGACACTATGCTTTTGTCCGGGATCTATGCTGGGCATTGTAGTCTTGTATGGATGATCACCGGCCAACCTGGCAGTAATCGTGTGTGTGTAGTTTTGATAAAATTTATAAATTCTCATGTGTCAACCTAGTCTATTGATCTATTCTCATTTTTGCATCTTGGTTCCATGCTGCACTGCTAATCTGCTATTCACGTTTGGCACATTTATAAATTTTGGTTGCTTACCCCGTCTCTCTCTTCTGATCACCAGATGGCTCAGACAATTGGCCACCGTCTTGGAGGCTACGCTGAGGAGTTGGAGAGGCTTCTCCAGACTCTGGGAGGCTACGAGCAGCCGAGGTACCGTTCCCGACGCCACGAGACCCACGGGATCCAAGTGGGAGTCGTCACCCAGCTCCGACTCCGCTCCGTACAGCAGCACCACCCCTACCGGGCGAACATCTACATGACGATTCGCCGTTGCTCTTTTGAGATGGGTGTCCAAGACCTGGCACGCCGTGCCCTGCTCCGCCTCTGTGCCACCCACGTCGACTTCCTCCGCGAGACAGAGTACCGCTACTTCCTCCACGCCTGCATCCCCGACACTGCACCGCATCACCAGGAGATTGGTGAGGCAGATGGAGGAGCCATGCGCGCCCTCGGAAGACTTGCTCGAGCTCAGTCCCGTGTCGCCGAGTCTGTGGCAGAGGAGCTCACTGAGGTGTACCTTGACGACGCGGAGCTCACAGAGGAGCTCACTGAGGTGTACCTTGCTCGAGCTCAGTCCCGTGTCGCCGAGTCTGTGGCAGACGGAGGAGCCTTGACGACGCGCAGCTGCGCATTGTGGAGTTGGAGGAGCGCCTTCACGGCGAGGCACCGACACCAGTTCCAGAGCCCATACCGGTGGTCAACGATCCTGAGGGGCCAGCACCAGCAGTGGGGGACGGCGAGGATGAGCCCCAGGCGGACCAGCCTGCACCTGCTCTAGCCCCGGCACCAGCCTCAGCCCCAGCACCGGCGACAACCGGCATTTCTGGCTTCGCCCCGGCCGCGCTGTTTCGCACCCCTGCTCCAGGGAACTGTGGATGGCTAGACGATTGATGCATGTTAGTCATCATTCCGCAAAAAAAAGGGTCTGTGAGTCACCATTTCCTGAGTGGTGTTTAGGTTGTTTCTACCTCCATGATTAAATCGTTATAGGGCCTTAGGCCTACTTCTTTTATTCTCATATATTGTGTGTTAGTACTGAGGTACGGAAACCCTTAAGGTATTGTCCGTACGCTGTACATGGATGTTCAATGGGATGTGTTTGCTGAACCTTTGTCATTTTAGTGTCATCCTGGGGTGTCGCTTGAACTCTTGCCCCAACTTGAAAAATCCTTCGTTGTATGTTTGGAATTATTATTTTGTCTAGCAGATGAAGTCTTGCTCTGAAAAAACTTGCCTTGCATTTGTGGTCAATGAAGCTCATTGTCAGGAATTGCTGCAGTACAAGAACCAAATAAAAATTGTAACTCTTGAAGCCAAAGTGACCGGCAATTAATGATAAGTGTGAATATGCAACAATGTCTTTTTTTCGCACCATCATCTAAATAATTAATAAACAAAGCTGTAAACAAGGCTCAATTATAATGTGTTTCCCTGCAAAATAACCTGTTTAGGTTCGAAATGCGTAATTTTCTATGTCATATATAACATTTTAATCGTCATTAGCACAAAATAGGAACATTTTGGTGGTGTCCGTCAATGGAGTTCATGTCAGACAGATTTAAAGTACTGTCAAATACAGATATTGTTCGTATCAGTATTACTGATGATAGAAAACAGGAGACAGTGAGGTGCCTAGCTAGCTGACTGTACTGAAAGGGTTTATTTTTTCTGAGGGCTGTGAAAAAAAAACTAGGGATATTTTTGTTGGAGGACGTTGCATGGGAAACAAAAATTTTCCTACGCACACACAAGATCTATCCATGGTGATGAGCATCTACGAGAGGGAGAGTAAATCTACATACCCTTGTAGATCGCTAAGCGAAAGCGTTTAAGAAACGCGGTTGATGTAGTCGAACGTCTCCGCGATCCAAATCGCAAGTCGTCTCTCGATCCGATCACGAACTAGCGCCGAACGGACGGCACCTCCGCGTTCAACACACGTACGGCTTGATGACGCCTTCACCTCCTCGATCCAGCGAGCGATGGTGAAGTACTGGTTGAGTTCCAGCAGCACGACGGCGTGGTGATGGTGGTGAGGAACAATCTCTGCAGGGCTTCGCCAAGCGCTACGGAGATTATGACGGAGGAACTAGAGGGTTAGGGTTGCCGCACACGGCTTGGGGA
Organism: Elymus sibiricus; assembly: GCA_039707655.1. NCBI lineage: Eukaryota > Viridiplantae > Streptophyta > Magnoliopsida > Poales > Poaceae > Elymus > Elymus sibiricus. The sequence continues at coordinate 445,499,429 of CM077671.1, forward strand.
AATCTTGATGTATCCCGTGTGCTAGCCCTGCCCCTCTATTTATATGTTGAGCCTTGGGGTCTAAACTTGGAGTAAAAGCCTCCTCCAGGTCGGTTTTGCCCGCACAAGGTCGGTTTGGCCCGCAGGGAAAGAGTCCAACTCGGATCCCTGCCGAACCGTGCACAACCGCGCACAAGCGGTAGTACAGCTCACAAGCGGTAGTACCGCTTGAGCGGTAGTACCGCTTCACCAAGCGGTAGTACCGCTTGGGCGGTAGTACCGCTTCACAAAACGGTAGTACCGCTTACGCGGCAGCAAAACTACTTTTTGCACTTTCCAATACCTCGTGGGCTTTATCCCTTTGGCCCATATAAAGTGTTGCTGTACCCGAACACTTCGGTAAACATCCGGAACCCCTTCCGGTGAATTCCGGAACCCTTCCGGAGATCAAAACACTATTATTACATATATCAATCTTTACCTCCAGACTATTCCGGAGATCCTCGTTATGTCCGGGATCTTATCCGGGACTCCGAACAACCTTCGGTCACCAACATAACTCAACTATACTAATCGTCACCAAACGTTAAGTGTGTAGACCCTGCGGGTTCGAGAACTATGTAGACATGACCGAGACACCTCTACGGCCAATAACCAATAGCGGGACCTGGATGCCCATATAGGCTCCTACATATTCTACGAAGATCTTTTATCGGTCGAACCTCTATGTCAAGGATTCAGTTAATCCCGTATGCTGTTCCCTTTGTTCTTCGGTATGTTACTTGCCCGAGATTCGATCGTCGGTATCTCTATACCTAGTTCAATCTCGTTACCGGCAAGTCTCTTTACTCGTTCCGTAATACAAGATCTCGTGGCTAACACTTTAGTCACATTGCTTGCAAGGCTCATTGTGATGTTGTATTACCGAGTGGGCCCTGAGATACCTCTCCGTCATATGGAGTAACAAATCCCAGTCTTGATCCATGCCAACCCAACAGACACCCTCGGAGATACCTGTAGAGCACTTTTATAGTCACCCAGTTACGTTGCGACGTTTGATACACACAAGGTACTCCTCCGATGTCAGGGAGTTGCATGATCTCATGGTCATAGGAATAGATACTTGACATGCAGAAAACAATAGCAATAAACTGACACGATCAAATGCTACGTTCTTAGTTTGGGTCTTGTCCATCACATCATTCTCCTAATGATGTGATCCCGTTATCAAATGACATCTCATGTCAATGGCTAGGAAACCTTAACCATCTTTGATCAACGAGCTAGTCAACTAGAGGCTTACTAGGGACACAGTGTTGTCTATGTACCCACACATGTATTTGAGTTTCCAATCAATACAATTATAGCATGGATAATAAACGATTATCATGAACAAGGAAATATAATAATAACCAATTTATTATTGCCTCTAGGGCATATTTCCAACAGTCTCCCACTTGCACTAGAGTCAATAATCTAGTTCACATCACTATGTGATTTACATTGTAATGAATCGAAGACCCATGCAGTTCTGGTGTTGTTCATGTTTAGCCCTTGGAAGAGGTTTAGTCATCGGATCTGCAACATTTAGATCCGTGTGTACTTTGCAAATATTTATGTCGTCCTGCTTGATGTAATCGCGGATGGAATTGAAATGTCGCTTTATGTGTCTGGTCCTCTTATGAAATCTTGGTTCCTTGGCTAGAGCAATGGCACCAGTATTATCACAAAACAGAGTCATTGGGTTAAGCGCACTAGGCACTACTCCAAGATCTGTCATGAACTCCTTCATCCAGACACCTTCCTTCGCCGCCTCCGAGGCAGCGATGTACTCTGCTTCGCATGTAGAATCTGCTACCACGCTTTGCTTGGAACTGCACCAGCTAACCGCACCCCCATTAAGAATAAATACGTATCCGGTTTGCGACTTTGAGTCATCCGGATCAGTGTCAAAGCTTGCATCGACGTAACCCTTTACGACGAGCTCTTGATCACCTCCATAAACGAGAAACATGTCTTTAGTCCTTTTCAGGTACTTCAGGATATTCTTGACCGCCGTCCAGTGTTCCATTCCTGGATCACTTTGAAACCTTCCGACCATACTTATGGCAAGGCTGACATCGGGTCTTGTGCACAGCATTGCATACATGATAGAGCCTATGGCCGAAGCATAGGGGATGACACTCATCTTTTCTCTATCTTCTGCAGTCACTGGGCATTGAGTCTTACTCAACTTTACACCTTGCAAAACAGGCAAGAACCCCTTCTTGGACTGATCCATTTTGAACTTCTTCAAAACTTTGTCAAGGTATGTGCTTTGTGAAAGTCCTATCAAACGTCTCGATCTATCTCTATAGATCTTGATGCCTAATATGAAAGCAGCTTCTCCTAGGTCCTTCATTGAAAAACTCTTGTTCAAATATTCCTTTATGCTTTCCAGCATTTCTATATTGTTTCCAATCAGTAATATGTCATCCACATATAATATTAGAAACGCTATAGAGCTCCCACTCACTTTCTTGTAAATACAAGCTTCTCCGTAAACTTGTATAAACTCGAACACTTTGATCATCTCATCAAAACGAAGATTCCAACTCCGAGATGCTTGCACCAGTCCATAAATGGATCGCTGGAGTTTGCAAACTTTGTCAGCATTCTCTGGATCGACAAAACCTTCTGGTTGCATCATATACAACTCTTCCTTAAGGTAACCGTTAAGGAACGCTGTTTTGACATCCATCTGCCAAATTTCATAATCGAAAAAGGCAGCTATTGCTAACATGATTCTGACGGACTTAAGCATCGCTACGGGTGAGAAGGTCTCATCGTAGTCAACTCCTTGAACTTGTGAAAAACCCTTTGCCACAAGTCGAGCTTTATAGACGGTGACATTACCGTCCGCGTCCGTCTTCCTCTTAAAGATCCATTTGTTCTGAATGGCCTTACGCCCTTCAGGTAATACTTCCAAAGTCCATACTTTGTTTTCATACATGGATCCCATCTCGGATTTCATGGCCTCTAACCACTTCTCGGAATCCGGGCCCATCATCGCTTCTCCATAGCTCGTAGGTTCATCGTTGTCTAACAACATGACCTCTAAGACAGGGTTGCCGTACCACTCGGGAGCAGTACGCGTCCTTGTCGACCTACGAGGTTCGATAGCAACTTGATCCAAAGCTTCATGATCATCATCATTAACTTCCTCTTCAGCTAATGTAGGCTCCACAGAAACAACTTTCTGCACTGCGCTACTCTCAGGTTGAAGTAAAGGTTCAACAACCTCATCAAGTTCTATCTTCCTCCCACTCAATTCTTTCGAGAGAAACTCTTTCTCAAAAAATGTTCCGTTTTTAGCGACAAACACTTTGCCTTCGGATCTGAGATAGAAGGTATACCCAACTGTCTCTTTTGGGTATCCTATGAAGACGCATTTCTCCGCTTTGGGTTCCAGCTTTTCAGGCTGAAGCTTTTTGACATAAGCATCACATCCCCAAATTTTAAGAAACGACAGCTTTGGCTTCTTGCCAAACCAAAGTTCATATGGCGTTGTCTCAACGGATTTCGATGGTGCCCTATTTAAAGTGAATGCAGCTGTCTCTAATGCATAACCCCAAAACGATAGTGGCAAATCGGCAAGAGACATCATAGATCGCACCATATCCAATAAAGTTCGATTACGACGTTCGGACACACCATTACGCTGTGGTGTTCCAGGCGGTGTCAGTTGTGAAACAATTCCACATTGTCTTAAGTGACTGCCAAACTCATAACTCAGATATTCTCCTCCTCGATCAGATCGTAGGAATTTAATCTTCTTGTTACGATGATTCTCAACTTCACTCTGAAATTGTTTGAACTTTTCAAATGTTTCAGACTTGTGTTTCATTAAGTAAATATACCCATATCTACTTAAGTCATCAGTGAAGGTGAGAAAGTAACGATAACCACCGCGCGCTTCAATACTCATCGGACCGCACACATCAGTATGTATGATTTCCAATAAGTCACTTGCCCGTTCCATTGTTCCAGAGAACGGCGTTTTAGTCATCTTGCCCAAGAGGCATGGCTCACATGTGTCAAGTGATTCAAAATCAAGTGACTCCAAAAGTCCATCAGCATGGAGCTTCCTCATGCGTTTTACGCCAATATGACCTAAACGGCAGTGCCACAAGAAAGTGGTATTATCATTATCAATCCTACATCTTTTGGCATCAATGTTATGAACATGTGTATCATTACTATCGAGATTCAATAAGAATAAACCGCTTACATTGGGTGCATGACCATAAAAGATATTACCCATATAAATAGAACAACCATTATTCTCTGATTTAAATGAGTAACCGTCTCGCAATAAACAAGATCCAGATATAATGTTCATGCTTAACGCAGGCACCAAATAACACTTATTTAGGTTCATCACTAATCCCGACGGTAATCGAAGAGCGAGCGTGCCGACGGCGATCACATCAACCTTTGGAACCATTTCCCACGCGCATCGTCACTTCGTCCTTCGCCAGCCTCCGTCTATTCCGCAGTTCCTGTTTAGAGTTGCAAATATGAGCAACCGCACCGGTATCAAATACCCAGGCACTACAACGAGGGTTGGTAAGGAACATATCAATAACATGTATATCATATATACCTTGTTTGTTGTTGGCCGCCTTCTTGTCAGCCAAATACTTGGGGCAGTTCCGCTTCCAGTGTCCAGTTCCCTTGCAATGAAAGCACTCAGTTTCTGGTTTGGGTCCAGCCTTGGGTTTCTTCACAGGAGCAGCAACTGCTTTGCCACCCTTCTTAGATTTACCCTTCTTACCCTTGCCATTTTTCTTGAAACTAGTGGTTTTATTGACCATCAACACTTGATGCTCCTTCTGAATTTCAGACTCAGCGGCTTTCAGCATCGCAAACAGCTCGGCGACTGACTTGTTCATCCCGTGCATGTTATAGTTCAACACGAAGCTCTTGTAGCTAGGTGGCAATGATTGAAGAACTCTGTCAGTGATAGCCTCTGGCGGAAGGGGCATCCCCAATTCAGCCAGACGGGTGGAGTACCCAGACATTCTGAGCACGTGATCACTGATAGACCCGTTCTCCTCCATCTTGCAAGTATAGAACTTATCGGAGATCTCATATCTCTCGATCCGGGCATTCTTCTGAAAGATAAACTTCAACTCCTGGAACATCTCATATGCTCCATGACGTTCAAAACGTCTTTGAAGTCCCGGTTCTAAGCCATACAACATTGCACATTGAACTATTGAGTAATCATCAGAACGAGCCTGCCAGGCGTTCACAACGTCTAGAGACTCAACTGGAGCGGGTGGATCACCAAGCGGTGCATCAAGGACATAAGCCTTCTGGGAAGCCGTAAGGATAATCCTTATATTACGGGCCCAGTCCACAAAGTTACTTCCATCATCTTTCAACTTAGCTTTCTCTAGGAACGCATTAAAATTCAGGGGTGCTACTGCGCGAGCCATGATCTACAACATAAATATAGCAAAGACAACTTAGACTATTGTTCAAGATAATGAGTTTAATTAATCATATTACTTAAAAATTCCCACTCAAATTGACATCCCTCCGGTCATTCGAGTGTAACATGATCCAAATCCACCAACTCAAGTCCGATCTTCACGTGAGTCGAGGTGATTTCAATGGTGAACATCTTCATGTTGATCATATCTACTATATGACTCATGTTCGACCTTTCGGTCTCTTGTGTTCCGAGGCCATGTCTGTACATGCTAAGCTCGTCAAGTTTAACCCGAGTGTTCCGCGTGTGCAACATGGCTTGCACCCGTTGTATGTGAACGTGGAGTCTATCACACCCGATCATCACGGCGTGTCTCGAAATGACGAACTTTCGCAACGGTGCACACTCGGGGAGAACACAATTTATCTTGAAATTTAAGTGAGGGATCACCTTATAATGCTACCGTCGTCCTAAGCAAAATAAGATGCATAAAAGGATTAACATCACATGCAAATCATAAGTGACATGATATGGCCATGAACTTGTGCTTTTGATCTCCATCTCCAAAGCACCGGCATGATCTCCATCGTCACCGGCATGACACCATGATCTCCATCATCTTGATCTCCATCAACGTGTCGCCATAAGGTTGTCGCGCCGACTGTTGCTTCCATGACTATTGCCAACGTTTAGCGATAAAGTAAAGCATTACATAGCGCTTTAATGATTGACACGCAGGTCATACAATAATTAAAGACAACTCTATGGCTCCTGCCAGTTGCCGTACTCATCGACATGCAAGTCGTGATATTCTATACAACACATGATCATCTCATACATCACATATATCTCATCATGTAATTGGCCATATCACATCACAACATACCCTGCAAAAACAAGTTAGACGTCCTCTAATTGTTGTTGCAAATTTTACGTGGCTGCTACGGGTTTGCAAGAACCGTTCTTACCTACGCAAAACCACAACGTGGTGTAGTGATTGCTTTTTGATCTTCTAAAAGAACCCTCTTCATTGAAATCGATTCAACTAAAGTGAGAGAGACAGACACCCGCTAGCCATCTTTATGCAACGAAGTTACATGTCAGTTGAAGGAACCTGTTTCGTGTAAGTGTACGCGTAATGTCGGTCCGGGCCGCTTCATCTCACAGTACCGCCGAAACAAATATCAACTAGTAACGGCAAGCAATATGTATACACCCACGCCCACAACTCGTTTGTGTTCTACTCGAGATCTCATCTACGCATAGACCTGGCTCATGATGCCACTGTTGGAGGACGTTGCATGGGAAACAAAAAATTTCCTACGCACACACAAGATCTATCCATGGTGATGAGCATCTACGAGAGGGAGAGTAAATCTACATACCCTTGTAGATCGCTAAGCGGAAGCGTTTAAGAAACGCGGTTGATGTAGTCGAACGTCTCCGCGATCCAAATCGCAAGTCGTCCCTCGATCCGATCACGAACTAGCGCCGAACGGACGGCACCTCCGCGTTCAACACACGTACGGCTTGATGACGCCTTCACCTCCTCGATCCAGCGAGCGATGGTGAAGTAGTGGTTGAGTTCCAGCAGCACGACGGCGTGGTGATGGTGGTGAGGAACAATCTCTGCAGGGCTTCGCCAAGCGCTACGGAGATTATGACGGAGGAACTAGAGGGTTAGGGTTGCCGCACACGGCTTGGGGAAATCTTGATGTATCCCGTGTGCTAGCCCTGCCCCTCTATTTATATGTTGAGCCTTGGGGTCTAAACTTGGAGTAAAAGCCTCCTCCAGGTCGGTTTTGCCCGCACAAGGTCGGTTTGGCCCGCAGGGAAAGAGTCCAACTCGGATCCCTGCCGAACCGTGCACAGCCGCGCACAAGCGGTAGTACCGCTCACAAGCGGTAGTACCGCTTGAGCGGTAGTACCGCTTGGGCGGTAGTACCGCTTCACAAAACGGTAGTACCGCTTACGCGGCAGCAAAACTACTTTTTGCACTTTCCAATACCTCGTGGGCTTTATCCCTTTGGCCCATATAAAGTGTTGCTGTACCCGAACACTTCGGTAAACATCCGGAACCCCTTCCGGTGAATTCCGGAACCCTTCCGGAGATCAAAACACTATTATTACATATATCAATCTTTACCTCCAGACTATTCCGGAGATCCTCGTTATGTCCGGGATCTTATCCGGGACTCCGAACAACCTTCGGTCACCAACATAACTCAACTATACTAATCGTCACCAAACGTTAAGTGTGTAGACCCTGCGGGTTCGAGAACTATGTAGACATGACCGAGACACCTCTACGGCCAATAACCAATAGCGGGACCTGGATGCCCATATAGGCTCCTACATATTCTACGAAGATCTTTTATCGGTCGAACCTCTATGTCAAGGATTCAGTTAATCCCGTATGCTGTTCCCTTTGTTCTTCGGTATGTTACTTGCCCGAGATTCGATCGTCGGTATCTCTATACCTAGTTCAATCTCGTTACCGGCAAGTCTCTTTACTCGTTCCGTAATACAAGATCTCGTGGCTAACACTTTAGTCACATTGCTTGCAAGGCTCATTGTGATGTTGTATTACCGAGTGGGCCCTGAGATACCTCTCCGTCATATGAAGTAACAAATCCCAGTCTTGATCCATGCCAACCCAACAGACACCCTCGGAGATACCTGTAGAGCACTTTTATAGTCACCCAGTTACGTTGCGACGTTTGATACACACAAGGTACTCCTCCGATGTCAGGGAGTTGCATGATCTCATGGTCATAGGAATAGATACTTGACATGCAGAAAACAATAGCAATAAACTGACACGATCAAATGCTACGTTCTTAGTTTGGGTCTTGTCCATCACATCATTCTCCTAATGATGTGATCCCGTTATCAAATGACATCTCATGTCAATGGCTAGGAAACCTTAACCATCTTTGATCAACGAGCTAGTCAACTAGAGGCTTACTAGGGACACAGTGTTGTCTATGTACCCACACATGTATTTGAGTTTCCAATCAATACAATTATAGCATGGATAATAAACGATTATCATGAACAAGGAAATATAATAATAACCAATTTATTATTGCCTCTAGGGCATATTTCCAACAATTTTTTCAAAAATCAGCCAAAGTATGATACTCAAAACATTTCTTCTGATTGTGTGGAGAGATAATTCCCTATATTATATGGCTAACTTACCTTCACTGCCCCCACAAAAAAAAATTACCTTCACTAGATCCATAGATAATTAGTACCCCCATCCCAAATTATTTAGGCTGGTGAGTGGCAGACAACGCCATTCGAATTGTCATGAAAAATAGTTTCACAATATAAAGCTTTTTATAATATATTACTTTATTTTCCTAAAGAAATGGTTAGGATATTGGAGTAATGTGTACACCTGTGCAATCATATAAGTGAAGCTCTTATTCATTCCAATTCCAATGTACTCATGTGTACACCTTTTCTCTTTTGTTAGCCGCATTTCAGATTAAGCAACGCCGAGGATGGCTTTGTTTTCAAAAGGGGGAGGATGATGAGGACATGTCTACCTTAAATACAACCAAAAATATAGCATAGATCCATATTTGTGAGGTGATTTCTTATAAGAATTATGCAATATTTATTTATGTTATCCGGAACAAAAATACTTCACCTATTTTTATATCATGGCTAAATGCAGAACTGTTGTACATTTTTACGAACCACGTGTGAAGACAATGGAAGAGAAAATGATTAGGTATTGTTCAAGAGGTCCTATCACTTCAAAGAAAATGATTAGGTGTTGTTCAAGAAGTTCTCCCACGTCACTTTTGGCCCAAGAGAAGATAGAGTCCAAGTCTCTCACGTTCTGGACTCAGATTCGGACTGCACAGACATGCCTGTCTTAAAACGCCAAAAACGTTTTCATCCGGACTCTGAATTGGGTGATTCTTTTTTTGTTGGAAAGTAGATTTCATATGATTTCCAGCCCAATTGGATTCACCTTCAAATTCGGCCGGAGAATGGAGACATTGATGAAACAATCTGACGATGCAGCAGATCCGAGTCAAACTATAAGTCCAAAGGTGTTGCATTACCTCCACTTGGGCCCATATGCCTTGTACGACCTAGGGTTAATTTTAGGCTGCCTTGGGACGTCCTCCCACCTCCTTGGCCGCCACCCCTTGCTCCTATATAAGTAGATCAATCTAGTAGCTTTTTCCTTGGGGTTTTTTTGTTAAAAATTAGCCATTACAACTTCATGTACTTCGTTTGTGTCCAACGACCAGACCAAGACCGCTTTCAGAACCCCACCCTTATCAATACTTCATCTATATTCGCAATATTCAGATTGCATTATCATATTCTTGCTTGTTCTTTGATTGCTTGCAGGAATAGACCTTCATGGTCAGGTTGATCGTGCTCCGGCGTGCTCAATAACCTCTGGAGATTGGTTTAGCGATTGCTAAGGCGCAACGTCATGCACGTTTGTAGTCGGATCGTCAAAGTCGTCTCCAACAAATCGATAGTTATCATCTCATCGAAAGATCGGGACACCTTCGCCTCTATCAGCCTTTTATGCGTTACAAAATCTCAATTTGTTCTTCCATTTTTGTACCATAAATTATATACCTTTATCAGTTTGCAGAAAGTGAAAATCCGAGGAGTTCATCAATAAAGAGATCTGCTACTTCTCTACTTGCAACATTGATTTAGGCGGTGCTCTAGAGGGAAAGCTCAGATTTGTTTGTTTGTCGACATAATCATTGTTGCCTTTTGTGCTCCAGTTAATTCTCATACGTTGATATCAGCCTACATATCGCAAGCAGATGCTATTTCTTTTATGTCGGATTTTTAATAAACAAACAAATTCATTGTTCATGTCAATCGATTTGTTGTACAAAGTTGATCACAGTCTACCATATGTGCGGTCAAATATATTTCCTTTTAGAAACGGAAGGTTGAGGACAAAGAAATCTTATCTATGATCAAGAAGAAAGAACGATCTCTATCTTCGCCGACAGTCCATGGTCCTCGATCGGGTGTCTACAGAAATGCCTTACAAAGAGGAGAACAAAAGCTTCATCCTTACAAAACTTCTCTTTTGTGTGTATCTTTGGCTTTATTCACTATGAAGGTTGTAACTTTGTAGCAGCAACGTGTGACTACTTTCGAGCTAATACACTTTGGTTGACTTTATTCTCATGAGCGCATCTTGGTTCTGGGCACTTCTTCACATCCCACAAATACCGCTGAAGCACGCGTGTTAGGTCATCACAAACTGAATAAGAAAGTTTAGACACACTCATGACATAGCAGGAAATCGCCTGGCCCACAACTTCTATGAGAATTTTTTTACTTGACGATGTCATGTATCATTCACTCTAGTCCACCAAACGATTAGTAAGACTGGATTGCAATGTTGGAACTTCTCTGTGTGCATTTTACACTCTCAACCAGGTAGACCAAAATATGATGGTTCAAAAATCTCTTTTATCACTGCCAAATATTCTTCACCTCTTGTGAGAAATCAACGAATAATAATCAAAAAAGAGATTGAGCACTTGAAAGGATTAGTGAGTTGTTCCGTTGTAGGAGCATAAATGTTCAAAACATTCTCGACAATGCTCACTTGCACCTCAATCACATGAAGAATAAAATGGAATCATCTGCAAATAGGAGATGGGAAATTGCTAGTGCTTGCTGGCAGATCTTCACTGGGATCTTCATCCCTAAAGGTACTTGAAAATAATATTTTTTGAGTGGATACACAACTCAAAACAAAAATTACAAGTGGCCTAGGAGGATAGGTTCAGTTATAGTCCTCCCTTCACAATCGACTTGTCTACCAAGGCATATAATGTGTTAGCAACAATAAGAATAGGGGGGTAATGGGCCACCTTGTCGAAGAACCCTGGAAGGATAAAATTGTTCTAATAGTTACACAACCATCACAAGCCAGTCCTTGAGAGTGGCGAATGGTGCCACTAAGGAAAAAATCCCTTGTCCAAATCGACAACCTCGCAATATTCACGGTTCAAACCGAAAAGCATTCCTCCTGCATGCCCAACTAACACCATGCATGGCTAATCAAACCTTCTAGTTGGTCAATTGATTTCAATTCTAAGGCACTAAATTCAAATTTGATCATTTCTTGCAATGCTACAATGTCGATATTCTCTTTGCTCATGTATTCTTTCAACTGTGCCCTCCTACAAACATGGCCGAAACCACAGGCTTTCCAGAATAGGTAGCACAATTATAAGATATAATTCCTGATGCAAACTCCCATGGAGCTCACAACCTTGGCCACGCGCCTCACGTCCTAACACGGCAAGGAGAGGAAGGGTCTGCAGCCCCCTAATGCATTGTCTTTCTCCTCGGGCAGCACAATGTTAACCTTAGAAGCCACAACTTCGTGCCAGCCGATGCGGCTTTGTACGCATCAGCCACAGCTCGGCCTACCTACACCAACTCTCTAGATCTAACTAGCGATAAGAACTCGGACCTCAAGTGCACCTCACAATCTAACGCTACACCCCACAATTTTCCATAATCTAGAGCAAGTGATCATCACAAAAACCATTGAGAATAGAGTACTTGGGTATTTTATTACCTCAGGTTTCGAGGTTCTCTGCGGTGAGCAGCTGCACACGTTGCAGGGAGGACAGACCGCCCATAGAACCCTTAGGGCACGTGCTGGTAGGATGAGGGCCAGCCCAAGGTTCCTTGGAGTGCTTGACCTTGGAGATGGGAGCCACTGTCGCGACCTCGCCGTGCAAGGGATCACCAGAGAGGGGCGATGAGCATGCAACTGAAGAAGGCTTCGTTCTGGAACTGCTCTTGGCTTTGGGGCACTATTTTTCCCTAGGTCATGTCAACCCTACTCAACCACTCAAGAAAAAAGGGGGCTCATTTGTGTCAGCCTTGCATAAAAACAAATGGATTCGGGATCTGAGGTACGAAATCACAATGGACAGTGTAGCTGAATTCGTTTAGCTATGGAGGATATGATCCAGGTGGTAAACACCAACCAACATGAAGGGGTCGACGACACAATCAACTTGAACTTTGAGAGTTTGGGTGACTACTACCCAATAAGATACAATTCCATGGCTCCTCCCTATTCGAAAACAAGGTGCTCTTCTAGTCTGCCCGGGCATTGGACAAGACGAAGATTTTTTGCCTGGCTACTTTATCAAGACCGAATTGGGTGCGCCGACGGGCTACAGGCATGGGGGTGTCCGAACAGTTCCTAAAACCAGTCATATACTTTATTGAGTCTATCCATTGAAATTCATTTCAGCGAATGCAATACTTGTTGAAAGATATGTTGCGTGATGCATGGACACATCATTCTTCAGCGGTTTGCGGGTTATCTAGATGAGTCTATTCGTTGGTGTGCATTCATGACATGCCTTGTTGCCAAAATGGAAGAAAGATGGCACACGAAACTAGCAACAAAAAAAAATGTCAAGTGACGGGAGGAGAGAATCTGAATCCAAGCGCAAAAATGGCCCTAGTATCAAAATAAGAACTTATATGTGCGACTACCACAAATTTGATCAGCGGGATATGGTGTGACAAGTATGCAACGCATTTTCGAGTCCATTTGAGAGGACTCGAAGGAGTTAGATGAGAATGAATTAGAAAAATGTGGAGTAATGTGAAGAAAATGAAGAAGATGACGTTCAAGGGGAACATAGAGTTGACGAGAAACATGTTTTGAGGACCTCGCCATCAACGAGTTCTAGAAATCTATCATCAAATGCTAGTAAAGAAATTGATGGGAAGGTCAAACAACTAAAAAAACACTCTGGATAAGCTTTGTACATAAGTGTTAGGGTTGGAGATCTCAGTGTTGCTGTTGGTGGGGCAGTCACATTAGAAAATGATTCAGGGGAAGTCACCATGTGTTTTGTTGAGTATATGTATGATACACATAACGACACACACATTATCCATGGAGGAATTCTGCAAAATGTTGAACACACTTTCATCGACAATGCCACAACTGAAGGAGTGGTGTTCCTTACTAGTGACCATGTATACTTCGAAGTAGGTGACATGAAAGAACAGTGATGGCAACTTTCAGCTGATTATCTGGGGACACAAGTGTAGGAAAGAGTAGTTAAAAGCTGTAAGGGTGGAAAGTACCATGACAGAGGATAGGAAGAAGAAAGGTTAATTAGCCGGTGGAGAATATTTGCAAAACCTTATATTGTTTTGAGAAATGTGCCTTCTCCTCCCTACCTTATGAGAAAATGGACGCCGAAACCGGCACTTGTAGTTCTTGTGAGGAGCGAGAAGCGGTCGGTCATGAATTGAGAATACCATTAGAGACCAGCTTTGTCCTCACGAATGTTACACACAACGTTCATGACATTTTGAATAGCAGGTGTAGGTTTTTCTCTCCCGTCGTGGGTCATGTGACCAACAAGCTGGAAGAAATGTGGGACTAAAGCCTTATGTGGTATACCATATGCATAGCATCAATGTCCGTAGTGGATCTAATAGAGCTAATTTGGAATCAACCAAAATCAATGGAAGAAGGTTGCATAGCCCGAAGATATTTCATCAGATAGAGCATACTCTTCAAACATGAGAGAGGTGTGGACTTTGCCTTATGTTTATCACATTTGTTTATCTGCATCATTATTCATTAAGGTCACATGCATGTGATTCCACCTTTATTTTGTGTTTTATACATTGGTATTTAATCTTTGTTTTCTTTATTCTACGATCCAATCCAATTCATGTGTTCTTTCAACTGTATCGCCCTACTAGCATGGTCAAAATCACATGCGTTTCAGAATAGGTAGAGCATTATAATATACGATTTCTGATGTGAACTCCTCTGGAGCTCACAACCTTTGCCAAGAGCCTCACTATACTAACACAGCGAGGCGAGGAAGGGTATGCATCCCCTGCTACATTGTCTTCCTCCTCGGGCAGCGCAATGTTATTCCCGGAAGCCACCCGCTACAGTGTTTTCTACAGTAGCCTCCGCCAGGGCTGCCTGCGCCAACTCTTTAATCTAACTAGTGATAAAAATGTCGTCCCTCAAATTACTGAAAAAGGGTTTCCCCCTCTTTATATTATAAAGCAACCACACCAACATCGAACCACATGATACATTTGCTAGGGCCTCAGCACAAGCACGCCCAAACGAAACAAAAGAGAAACATAAGAGAAAATAATGCCAACAACATCGGATCACGAAAACGATAATGACTCGAAACCGCTGCGCCCACCGGAGAATTCCACCATGCTCCTAGCACTCCAGAACGCCGCATACCGAGCAACACCTTCAAGAAGGGACGCGACGACGACGACGCCGCTGCCCGGACATGTCCTAGGGTTTCCCCCGGTATGCGAAGGGGCGTGGGGGGAAGGGGCAAATCCGACGCCCTTCAGGAAGGCACGATGGCACCCACGAGCGTCACCGCGTCGGTGTCGGACACGCCAACAAGGATTTCTCCCAACCGCCAACCAACCACGACCCCAGGCGATCCATCGTGCTCCACCATACTTGTCGCCCACCATTATGCGCCACCTCGGTCTTGCAGTCACCATCGCCGTCTCACCGTGGCAAGCGAAGCGAGACCGGGGGGACCAAGAGAAAGCAGCCGGGAACGATGAGCGGCAGAATCAGCACCCACGTGGGAGGGGACAACCTCCACCGTCCTCGACGGTAACCGACCGGACGCGAATCAGGAGCAAACCAGGCACCCCTGCCCGGCCAAGCCCGAAACGGGCTCGTGAAGCTCCCGACGCCGCGCCGCAGTACGCGTGTCGCAGGCTCCGCTACCCCCGCACAAGCCACCCCTCTGTCCGCCGTAGACAATGCAGGAGAGCACAGGCCAGGCCCGGCCAGACCCAGATGGGGCCCAAAAGGGCCCAGATCTGGGCCGGGAGGGCGGAGCCGCCAGCCACCGCGCTGCCCCGCAGCCAAGCAGCCGCTCCACCGCCGCCTCACCACCCGGGATGCCGCGCCGTCGCCGGCCTAGGTGCTCCGCCGCCGGCCGCCACCACCCGAGCTGTAGCGCCGCGCGGGGGGGGAGGACGGGGCCGCCGCCACCGGCACCACGCGGGCAAGGCCCGGTGGCCTCTGCCGGCGGCGGCGGGAGGGGGAAGGGAGAGGGAGGTGCAGGGAAGGGGAGGGAGGAGAGCCCCCGGTCGCCTCGCTCGGGGAGGCGACGCGGGGGCGAGAGCTCCCTCGTATTCCTCGTCCCTCAAATTCACCGCACAATATAACGCTAGCCCACAATCGGCCATAATCGCGAGCAAGTACTTGGATATTTTCTTACCTGTGTTCACCGCATTGAGAATAGAGTACTTGGATATTTTGTTACCTAGTAGGTTTTTGAGGTTCTTCTCTCTGGTGAGCAGCTGCACGCATTGTTGGGAAGACAGACCACCCATCGCACCCTTTAGGCGTGTGCTAGTATGACGAGGTCTAGCCGGATTTTCCTTGGAGCGCCTGGCCTTGGAGATGGGAGCCATTGCCGCAAACTGATCGCATAGAGGATTGCCAAAGAGGGTCGATGAGCGCAGAGAGAAGAAGGCTTCATTTTGAAACTGTTGTTGGTTTTGGGGAACTCCTTTGCGCTAGGACATGCCAACCCAATTCAACCGCTCAAAAATAAAATGTTGCTTGGTTGCATTAGCCTTGCATAAAACGAATTGATTCATGATCTGATGCATGGAATCACAATAGAGATTGTAACTGAATTCCTTTAGCTATATATGGAGGAGATGATCCAGACGGCAAACATCAACCTACATGAAGATGTCGACGACACAATCAAATTGAACTTAGAGAGTTTGGGAGACTAATACTCCTCCACATCAACCTATGACAGACAATTCCACGGCTCCGTCCTGGTCGAATACAAGGCGCTCTTTGATACGTTTCAAACATATCTATAATTTTTGAAGTATTCATGTCATATTCACATCGTTTATATGTACTTTTGGCACAATTTATATCTTTGTATTTGGATAGCATATTAATCTACTGCTAGAGGCCAGTTGTTATTTTCTATATTTTTAGGTGAAATTTTTATGGAGCCGGAAAAATCAGAAAAAAAAACTAAAATTCTTTTAGATCGAAGGACTTTAATAGCCAGAAGACGGAGGCCAGAGGAGCCGTGTTGTGGGGCCGTGTGGAGCCTCCTTAAGTCGGTTGATTCTTCTCTTCAATCGCAATAAAGATCCTAAAATTTCAGAAATTCCCTTGAAACTTCAACCCAATCAGAGTTGCGGATCTCCGACTATTCAAGAAACAGTTATCTAGATCAGAAAAGTACCAAAAAGAAGAGACAGAAAATTCCAAGATCCAATCTAGGGGAGAGCCCTATCTCCCTCCGGAGGCCAAGGAATAAGGAGGGGGGGGCTTCCCCCTTTCCTCTGGTGGCGCCAAAACTCCATGAGGGACATCTCCGCCATCTCCATCACCAAGACAAACAACTCTTTGTCCCTTCTCATGGTCAAGTGTGAGTAGTTCACTAGTACAAAACAGGGCTTCGGTCCACCCCTGAGAAGCCCATTAGTCCCGGTTCACTCACGAACCGGGACCCATGGGGCCATCGGTCCCAGTTCGTGAGGCCAGGGCGCCGGCCGGGCCTCGTGGGCCATTGGTCCCGGTTCGTCTGACCCCTTTGGTCCCGGTTCCAGACACGAACCGGGACCAATGTGCCTCGCTCCTGGCCCACAACCATTGGTCCCGGTTTGTGGCTGGAACCGGGACCAAATGGGGTCCTTTAGTCCCGGTTCCAGCCACAAACCGGGACCAATGGTTGGCCTATATATAGCCCCTGCCCGCGAGCAGAGCGCTCTGTTTTTTTGCCCGGCCGTGGAAGAGCTTTTAGCTCACCTCCTATGCACATGAGTTGTTCGATGAAATGCCCGAGCCACACTTAAGCTTTCTCCTCTCGAAGCTCCTTGTCCAAGCTCCATTTTCCTCAAGATTTGTCTAGGTTTGGTGGTCCGTCCTGTCCCGTCCCCGTCCTCACCGCCGTCGATCGCCCGCGCCCATCTCGGCGCCGGCACCACCGTGGTTAGCCTCTTCTTCTTATCTTCTTTCTAAAAGAAAAAAGTTCTTACTTGTATGTTTTAATTAGATGCTCTAGAGAGTTATATGTTGTTCAATAATGAGAACTATATAACGCACGCAGATGAACCGGCAATGGATGTACGGTGACCGACGCACCTCCGAGTATATTAAGGGCCTGCATAATTTTCTCGAAGCGGCTGAGGCAAACATGCAGAATGGTTTTATGCATTGTCCATGTACTGTCTGTGAGAATACGAAGGCTTTCTCCAACTCTAAAACCCTTCACTTCCACCTGCTTGAGAAGGGTTTTATGCCACACTATAATGTTTGGACCAAGCACGGAGAAAGAGGGGTTATGATGGAAGACAACGAAGAAGAAGAGGATGATGACAACTACCCGCCCCCTGAATACGGTGATGCTGCAATGGGGGAAGCTGAAGATCAAGAGGAACCAGACGATGTGCCCGATGATGATCTTCGCCGGGTCATTGTTGATGCACAGAGAGAATGCGAAAGTGAAAGGGAGAAGTTGAAGTTCGATCGCATGTTAGAGGATCACAAA
The DNA here is from genome assembly GCA_039707655.1 of Elymus sibiricus. Taxonomy (NCBI): domain Eukaryota; kingdom Viridiplantae; phylum Streptophyta; class Magnoliopsida; order Poales; family Poaceae; genus Elymus; species Elymus sibiricus. Next base: position 445,517,495 of record CM077671.1, read on the forward strand.
AAAGGGTTGTACCCAAATTGCGAAGATGGCAACACAAAGCTCGGTACCACACCGGAATTGCTGCAATGGAAGGAAAACAATGGTGTATCTGACAAGGGATTTAGTTCGCTACTGAAAATAATGAAGAAGAAGCTTCCAAAGGATAACGAATTGCCCGGCGGTACGTACGAAGCAAAGAAGGTTCTATGCCCTCTAGGATTGGAGGTGCAGAAGATACATGCATGCCCTAATGACTGCATCCTCTACCGCGGTGAGTACGAGGATTTCAACGCATGCCCGGTATGCGGTGCATTGCGGTATAAGATCAGACGAGATGACCCTGGTGATGTTGAGGGCGAGCGCCCCAGGAAGAGGGTTCCTGCCAAGGTGATGTGGTATGCTCCTATAATACCACGGCTGAAACGTCTGTTCAGAAACAAAGAGCATGCCAAGTTGATGCGATGGCACAAAGAAGACCGTAAGAAAGACGGGAAGTTGAGAGCACCCGCTGACGGGTCGCAGTGGAGAAAAATCGAGAGAAGGTGGGGGGACTTTGCAGGTGACGCAAGGAACGTATGGTTTGGTTTAAGTGCAGATGGCATTAATCCTTTTGGGGAGCAGAGCAGCAATCATAGCACCTGGCCCGTGACTCTATGTATCTATAACCTTCCTCCTTGGTTGTGCATGAAGCAGAAGTTCATTATGATGCCAGTGCTTATCCAAGGCCCTAAGCAACCCAGCAACGACATTGATGTGTACCTAAGGCCATTAGTTGAAGAACTTTTACAGTTGTGGAATGGAGAAGGTGTACGTGTGTGGGATGAGCACAAACAGGAGGAATTTGACCTACATGCGTTGCTGTTTGTAACCATCAACGATTGGCCTGCTCTCAGTAACCTTTCAGGACAGACAAACAAGGGATACCACGCATGCACACACTGTTTAGATGACACCGACAGTATATATTTGGACAAATGCAGGAAGAATGTGTACCTGGGGCATCGTCGATTTCTTCCGACCAACCATCAATGTCGAAAGAAAGGAAAGCATTTCAAAGGTGAGGCAGATCACCGGAAGAAGCCCGCCCTCCGTAATGGTGATCACATACTTGATATGGTCAATGATTTACATGTAATCTTTGGAAAGGGTCCTGGCGGACTATCTGTTCCGACTGACGATGCGGGACGCGCACCCATGTGGAAGAAGAAATCTATATTTTGGGACCTACCCTATTGGAAAGACCTAGAGGTCCGCTCTGCAATCGACGTGATGCACGTGACGAAGAATCTTTGCGTGAACCTGCTAGGCTTCTTGGGAGTGTATGGGAAGACAAAAGATACACCGGAGGTACGGGAGGAACAGCAACGTGTGCATGAAAAAGACGGCATGCATCCAAAGCAGTATGAAGGTCCTGCCAGCTACGCTCTTACCAAAGAAGAGAAGGAAATCTTCTTTGAATGCCTACTCAGTATGAAGGTCCCGTCTGGCTTCTCGTCGAATATAAAGGGAATAATAAATATGGCAGAGAAAAAGTTCCAGAACCTAAAGTCTCATGACTGCCACGTGATTATGACGCAACTGCTTCCGGTTGCATTGAGGGGGCTTCTACCGGAAAACGTTCGATTAGCCATTGTGAAGCTATGTGCATTCCTCAATGCAATCTCTCAGAAGGTGATCGATCCAGAAATCCTGCCAAGGTTAAGGAGTGATTTGGTGCAATGTCTTGTTAGTTTCGAGCTGGTGTTCCCACTGTCCTTCTTCAATATCATGACGCACGTCCTAGTTCATCTAGTTGACGAGTTTGTCGTTCTGGGCCCTGTATTTCTACACAATATGTTCCCCTTTGAGAGGTTCATGGGAGTCTTAAAGAAATATGTTCGTAACCGTGCTAGGCCAGAAGCAAGCATCTCCATGGGCCATCAAACAGAGGATGTCATTGGGTTTTGTGTTGACTTCATTCCTGACCTTAAGAAGATTGATCTCCCTCGATCGCGGTATGAGGGGAGACTGACTGGAAAAGGCACGCTAGGAGCGGACTCAATAATATGTAGGGACGGGCATTCTTGGTCTCAAGCACACTACACAGTTCTACAGAATTCTACCTTGGTGACCCCGTATGTCGATGAACTCAAGAATATTCTGCGCTCCAAACACCCGGAGCAGTGTGACGACTGGATTACATATGAACACATCAGGACTTTCGGCAGTTGGTTGCAAACACGTCTCATGGGTGACAACACTGTTTCTGATGAGCTGTACTCGTTGGCCAGGGGACCATCTTCGACTGTATTGACTTACAAAGGGTACGAGATAAATGGGAATACATTTTACACGATCGCCCAAGATCAAAAGAGCACCAACCAAAACAGCGGTGTCCGCTTTGATGCAGCAACCAAGAGGGGAAAGGACACATATTATGGTTACATAGTGGACATATGGGAACTTGACTATGGACATGATTTCAAGGTCCCTTTGTTTCAGTGCAAATGGGTCAATCTGTCAGGAGGCGGGGTACAGGTAGACCCACAGTATGGAATGACAACAGTGGATCTGAACAATCTTGGGTACACAGACGAACCATTCGTCCTAGCTAATGATGTGGCGCAGGTTTTTTATGTGAAGGACATGTCTACCAAACCGAGAAAAAGAAAAGATAAGGAAGCGAATACATGATACGATGAGCCAAAGCGCCACATAGTTCTTTCAGGAAAAAGAGACATCATGGGATTGGAGGGCAAGACAGACATGTCTGAAGATTATGAAAAGTTTCATGAAATTCCTCCCTTCAAAGTCAAGTCTGACCCAAGCACCCTGTTAAACGATGAAGATTATCCATGGTTACGGCGCAATAAGCAAAGGACACAAGCGAAGAAAAAGTGAAGACTTTCTCTCCACAACTATATCAGTAAATGCATGAAAGTTCAGAGTTCATTTGTAGTGCTTTTCAATTTCAAGGTCATTTAGCTTAAAAAAATCAGTAAATGCATGAAAAATAGGAAATGAAGTCAGAAAGGGTTGAAAATTGATGATGTGGCCTTGAATGGTGCATTTTGAACACACAAAAAGTCTGGAGTTCAAATAAGTTCAAAAAAATGAAATCCCTTTGTAACAGATGAGTTTTCGTCCGAAACCCTGATACTTCGAAAGAGATTGTCCATTTTGTACACGAAGTGCATCCAGTTTTTGCCGTAACCCTCTCAACTTTTTAGCACATGCTATGTGGGTGAAATGATGATACCATGCCAACTTTCAACCTGTTCAGAGTTCATTTGTACTGCTTTTCAATTTCAGGGTCATTTAGCTTAAAAAATCAGTAAATGCATGAAAAATAGGAAATGAATTCAGAAAGGGTTGAAAATTGATGATGTGGCTTTGAATGGTGCATTTTGAACACACAGAAAGTCTGGAGTTCAAATAAGTTCAAAAAAATTAAATCCCTTTGTAACAGATGAGTTTTCGTCCGAAACCCTGATACTTCGAAAGAGATTGTCCATTTTGTACACGAAGTGCATCCAGTTTTTGCCGTAACCCTCTCAACTTTTTAGCACATGCTATGTGAGTGAAATGATGATACCATGCCAACTTTCAACCTTTTCAGAGTTCATTTGTAGTGCTTTTCAATTTCAGGGTCATTTAGCTTAAAAAAATCAGTAAATGCATGAAAAATAGGAAATGAAGTCAGAAAGGGTTGAAAATTGATGATGTGTCTTTGAATGGTGCATTTTGAACACACAAAAAGTCTAGAGTTCAAATAAGTTCAAAAAATGAAATCCCTTTGTAACAGATGAGTTTTCGTCCGAAACCCTGATACTTCGAAAGAGATTGTCCATTTTGTACACGAAGTGCATCCAGTTTTTGCCGTAACCCTCTCAACTTTTTAGCACATGCTATGTGGGTGAAATGATGATACCATGCCAACTTTCAACCTTTTCAGAGTTCATTTGTAGTGCTTTTCAATTTCAGGGTCATTTAGCTTAAAAAATCAGTAAATGCATGAAAAATAGGAAATGAAGTCAGAAAGGGTTGAAAATTGATGATGTGGCTTTGAATGGTGCATTTTGAACACACAAAAAATCTGGAGTTCAAATAAGTTCAAAAAAATGAAATCCCTTTGTAACAGATGAGTTTTCGTCCTAAACCCTGATACTTCGAAAGAGATTGTCCGTTTTGTACACGAAGTGCATCCAGTTTTTGACGTAACCCTCTCAACTTTTTAGCACATGCTATGTGGGTGAAATGATGATACCATGCCAACTTTCAACCTTTTCAGAGTTCATTTGAAGTGCTTTTCAATTTCAGAGTCATTTAGCTTAAAAAAATCAGTAAATGCATGAAAAATAGGAAATGAAGTCAGAAAGGGTTGAAAATTGATGATGTGTCTTTGAATGGTGCATTTTGAACACACAAAAAGTCTGGAGTTCAAATAAGTTCAAAAAATGAAATCCCTTTGTAACAGATGAGTTTTCGTCCGAAACCCTGATACTTCGAAAGAGATTGTCCATTTTGTACACGAAGTGCATCCAGTTTTTGCCGTAACCCTCTCAACTTTTTAGCACATGCTATGTGGGTGAAATTATGATACCATGCCAACTTTCAACCTTTTCAGAGTTCATTTGTAGTGCTTTTCAATTTCAGGGTCATTTAGCTTAAAAAATCAGTAAATGCATGAAAAATAGGAAATGAAGTCAGAAAGGGTTGAAAATTGATGATGTGGCTTTGAATGGTGCATTTTGAACACACAAAAAATCTGGAGTTCAAATAAGTTCAAAAAAATTAAATCCCTTTGTAACAGATGAGTTTTCGTCCGAAACCCTAATACTTCGAAAGAGATTGTCCGTTTTGTACACGAAGTGCATCCAGTTTTTGACGTAACCCTCTCAACTTTTTAGCACATGCTATGTGGGTGAAATGATGATACCATGCCAACTTTCAACCTTTTCAGAGTTCATTTGAAGTGCTTTTCAATTTCAGGGTCATTTAGCTCAAAGAATGAACTAATAGCAAAAAGAATGAACTAGAAAACCTTTATGAAACTCTAATAGCAAAAATAATGAACTAAAAATAATCAATTAAAAAATTCTGTTATGATCAACTAAAATAAAACTATAATATTCTTCAATAGCAAAAAGAATCAACTAAAAAGCTTTTATAAAACTCTAATAGCAAAAGGAATCAACTAAAAATATTTTATAAACCTCTAGTATTTATGAAACTAAAATTATATTATATTTATGCAACTAAAGTTATCAAAGTATTTTTTGTTCAAAACATTAATAGCAAAAAGAATTTTCATAAAGAATTTTTTTTAGAACTAAAATAACAAAATCTGTTTTTAGTTAAAACAGACATTTAAAATAACCTAAAAATTACCAAATTGAATATAATGATAAAACACAGTAATATTAAATAGCAGGAAAAAGAATCACTCAAAAATCTATTTTTATAGTAAAGTTATTCACAAACTAGTGATTCACACCAATTTAAAAGAATTCAAATTTAAACTATTCAAATTTGGAAACTAATGGCACTAACAGAAAGTTTATAATTTTTGTGACCTAAAAGCAAAAAGAATCACTGAAAAACTGTAAGTAGAAACAAAAGAAAATAAATAAAGCAAAAAAGAAAACAAAAAAAGTAGAAAAAAATGCCGCCTACTGGGCCACAACGGCCTGAATACGACTAGAAACCCAACCAGCTTGTTGGGTCAGGATTCAGGCCCGCAGAAGAACCAATAGGGCCACAGGCAGTGACAGATTAGGCCCGGAAGCCTGCTGTTGAGAGGAGCTCGAGAGGGTGTGCGCAGCAGCGCTTATAAACCACTCTCGAGCCCTCTCAGCTAGCGAGGTGGGACTAAAAATTTGGCCCCGGGCAGCACCACCCTTTGGTCCCGGTTGGTAGCACCAACCGGGACCAATGCCACCCTTTAGTCCCAGTTGGTGCCACTAACCGGGACCAAAGGTCTCTGCTTCCCGCCCTTTGGGCTGACGAAAAGAGACCTTTGGTCCCGGTTGGTGGTACCAACCGGGACTAAAGGGTGGCATTGGTCCCGGTTGGTGGCACCAACCGGGACCAATACTCTGTGTATATAAGCAACACTTACGATTTTTTCAGATTTCATCTAGCACTTGCCCCCGACGACGCCGAGCACATCGACGCCGCCATGCTGCCCGAGCTCGCCGTCGATGCCCTCTGCCCTGACGCCCTCTGCCCCGACGCGCGCCCTGCCCCGACGCGCCGCCCCGTGCCCCGACGCCGGCGATGCTCCCCGACGCGCGCCCTGCCCCGACGCCGCCCCGCGCCACTGCCCTGCCCCGACGACGCGGCCCCTCCTCCCCGTTCGGTCCGGCCGGCCCCCTTTCTTTCCTGTCCTCCCTGTCCCCTGTTGATTTTGATGATTTTGATGATATATAGATGATAGATGATATATGATAGTTAGATGATGATGTTGATGATAGCTGATGATGTTGATGATAGATGATGTATGCTTTTTTTTGTTCATATAATTTTTTTATAGCATTTTTGGTCCATGTATATATGTGTGTGTGTATGGATGGATGGATGGATGGATGTATATATATAGAAAATGATCATATGATATATGTATGCTAAAGAAAATATGATATAAATATGATATAAAAAAATATCGTAGCTTCCTGTTTTTTTTTCCATGGATGTACGCTAAAGAAAATTATGAAAGAGTTTATGGGAGGTTTCTGTCAAAAGGTTCAATGATTTGTCAAGGCAAAAAATTGAACTAATTAAGGTATCCCATGTTTTTGTATATATGATATATGTATTTTGTTGGCAGGAAATAAGTTGGCTAAAAAGAAGTTCCTTCACGAAGGGGTTTTACTTTGCCTAAATCGGGGAGGGGCAACTTCACTAAACGTTCATGATTTTTTTTGTTCATATTAAGAAAGAGTGTAAATCGGGGAAAATGAGGGGGGAGGAGTCCGCAAGTATCCCCTAACTCTCTCGGGAAAATGAGGGGGGAGGAGTCCGCAAGTATCCCCTAACTCTCTCGGGAAAATGAGGGGGGAGGAGTCCGCAAGTATCCCCTAACTCTCTCGGGAAAATGAGGGGGCCGGGAGGAGTCCGCACGTATGTCCCCTAACTCTCTCGGGAAAATGAGGGGGGAGGATTTTTTTTATGCTCATAGAAACTCTCAAGTCCACCCAAACCGGGACTGAAAGAGCGTTGTCGAGGCCACCCCACCCACCGCATCCCCGTAGCTCACCCGAGAAGCTCGCCACCGTCGAGGTCGTAGCGCTCGACTCCGGCCGTTTCAGCCGCTCCGACCACCGCCAATCGACGCGCCGTCGTCTTGCCGTTCGAATGAGCCCGGCCTCGCATCGAATGATGCCCTGTGGGCGATTTCCGACCGAAGCCCGAGCCGCGCCGCCGCGTTTGGCTCGCCGGAGAGCTTCGTACCATTATGCACCTGTTACTTCCGGCTAATGATGAAGCCTTGGTTTTCTTGAATCCTTTGACACTAGACAACGTGACATATAGAAGGGTAGATGAGATCAGGAAAAATATGGACCATTTTCTGCACATTCAGAATGGCGCCATTTTGTTAAATCCCTTAAAGGTTAAGAGAATCCCTTGTTTGACATTCATGAGAGAGGCGGTCCGGACGTCGGACATTCATGAGAGAGGCGGTCCGGACGTCGGACATTCATGTTTGTATATTAATTGCCATGTTGTAATATTTGCAGAAACTATGGATCAAAGAGACTTGGAACAAGAACAGTTGTTGGGGGAGATAATCCTCGCCGGAGGTGATGCTGTCTTGTCGTTTCTCAACGACACCGATGGAACAATGGAGGAGGAAGGACATGATCATGATGGCTCCGGTGACATGATCATGATGGCTCCGGAGGTGCTGACTAGCTAATTGATGCATTAATTGTTTTGGTATGTACATATATTAACTCTTCTTTCTTCTTTTATAGCCCTCCGGATCGAGCCAAACTTCGGTAACGAGACGAGGCCCGAAGAAGAGGTTGCGCAAGGATGAAAGGTTCACGATCACAGCACTCACGGACGATGGCCTACCGATTGAACCCAAGCGGACCAAGGACGCATTTTCTGCTCAGTGCGGAGCTATTGTTAGGGACAACATCCCAATCAGCATCAAGCAATGGAATAAGCCTAAGGATGACGCCCCTGAAGGTGATTATGTCACCGATAGACAGAAAGATGATCTTTGGACCTTGCTGAAGGCAAATTTCACCCTACCGCCAGAGGAGGATCCGAATAAGCCAGTTATAGAGCCACTGGTCAAGGCGTGTGCTCTTAAGAAGATGGCAGATCTATTCAGGAGGTGGAAGAAGGAGTTGAAATCAAAGTTTGTCGACAAAGGTGAGACTCCAGAATTCATCGGCCGATTTGAGAAGATAAGAGATCACTGGCCCGCATTTGTGGCCTACAAGACATCGGACAAGAGTAAGATAATGTCAGAGACAAACAAGAACAATGCTGCAAAGAAGAAGTATCACCATCACACGGGGTCAGGTGGCTACCTCAAAGCCCGGCCGTTGTGGGACAAAGCTAAGAATGACCTGATTGCTAAAGGGGTCGAACCAGAGACATTGAACTGGCCAGACCGTTCAAGGACTTGGTTCTTCGGGGTTGTAGGAACTTTGGACCCTGAAACAGGGAAGTGCCGTTGGACGGACGAGCAACTTGCAATACCCGTCACGAAGCTTCAGAAGTATATCACCGCAGCGCAGGAAGGGACGTTCATTCCCGACAGAGAGAAGGACGAGCTGACTGAGGCCCTAGGGAATGCTGAGCACCCTGGACGAACACGAGGCACACCAGGCTCCGTTACGTGGAAGGTTGGGTTTCCCGACGCAGGCGGTTACAGAAGCCGGGAGAGAAAGAGGGAAGCGGAGCTGAGCGACATGCAGAAGATGAGTGCAAGAGTACAAAAGCTAGAGGAAGAACTTGAGAGCCAGCGAGCTGCCGGCCAACCATCTCAGCGGCACGAAGCTACCCCAGAAGCTACCCCGCCATCTCAGCGGAGAAGCAGCGTGGCTTCCACGGAGCCCGTTCAGACTGACTTCACGGCTCCTATCTACCCTGTGGATACTATCACGGAGGCTCAAAATTGCGAGCTTATGACGAAATGCCGGAACCTCACTTTCAAGGCGGCTGTCGGCTCTGTTGCACCTCCTCAACCCAACGGAACTTTTCACTACCTTCCGATTCCACATGGCTATGCTGTTGTGATGGTGGATGAAGTAATGCAGGGATTTGAGGAGCTCGAGCTTGACCACTCTACAGGTGAAGGGGAGAATCAGCTGGTTCGTGCTCTGAGGAGTACATGTCTATGGCAGAAGGAGTACATCAAGCTTCCAAACTGGAAGCCTCCGCCTCCTCCTCCTCCTCCGGCGAGTCAGGGCACTCCGCCTCCTCCTCCTCCACCTCCGGCGAGTGATCAGGGCACTCCGCCTCCTTCTCCGGCTCCTCCGACGCGTGAGGGCACTCCGCCTCCTCCTTCGCCTACTCCGGCGCATCGGAGCAGTCCGCCTCCTCCTCCGCCTCATCGGCAACGGTGGAAGACAGACGCCGCCGGTCCGGCTCCTCCGGCGCGTCGGAGCACTCCGCCTCCTTCTCAGCCTCGTCAGCAACGACGGAACAGAGACGCCGCCGCTCCGGCGGCTAGCAGTACAAGCAGAGGCGGGAGGCAATTCAGATACGGTCCATCTCTCAAGCCTCTGGAAAAGTTACCATATGAGAGGACCGAGCAGGAAAACGAGGACATAGTTCGTGCCCAAGTGAGGGCCCATTTTGCAAAGAAAACTCCACCTCCGAAGGAAACAATAGATCCGGTGAAAGTGAAGCGCACTATCGATGCCCTGAAGCGACCACCACCACCTCCGCCGCAATCCAACTATGACCGCATTATTCAAAAGACATATGATGAAGCGCGGCGATCGGGAAGTACTTCTATTGATGCAAGGTTAGCAGAACGAAGAAGTTTGAAAACAATTCCCCAGCTCGGCGAACAGGAGAAGAAATCGTGCCCCCCGCTCAAGGTGTCTAGCGATATCGTCGCTAATCATCCGGGGATGGTGCTCGGTACCAATCCTGGTGATTACTTGGGGGATGATGTAATTTTTGAAATGGCTGAGGTACCAAAAGAAGAATATAAATACGTGCACGGGAAGCCTCTCGTCAAACCTGATCATCCTCCTCTAACAACGATGATGTACAAATTGCATGAGTGGTACTTGGAAACCTGCAGGAAGAATGGGTCCGATAGTTTGCTGGTGAGAATTAAAGATGAGCACGACCTCATTGGAGTCGACCTGATGCCTGTTGAATTTGTGGAGTTATTTCAGTTATTCAATCAAAAGGCCCTCGACAAACAAATCATGACTTGCTACTGTCTGTAAGTATTACTTCTGTAATTAAGTCTCTAGCTCAACTCGTTCATTGCATGTATATATAATTATCCTCACTATATTATGTAGATTGAAGATCTTCGAATGCCCAAAAAGACAAATCTATGACATTGGGTTCATTAGCCCAAATACCGTAAATGAATGGGTGGTACAAGAAAGAGTTAAAGATACCGAGGAAAACTTGCTAAAAGCGTTCCTTCGACATCAAAACAAAAGGGAAATACTTTTTCCTTACAACTTCAAGTGAGTGTTACTATCTTGTGCATATTCGGTTTCGCTTACTCGAGGTTAAGTACTGTAATTGATGAGTTATGCGTGCGCAGTTTCCACTATATTCTGCTATCCATTAAGCTTGACGGGGGAGTAGTAACTGTCTTTGACTCGAGACGTAAAGATCCCAAGGATTATGCGGACATGACTGCAATGCTCCAGAAGTAAGTTCAATCAATATCGGGACCATATCGACAACTTTCGTTCATTTCCTGATATCAAGTAATCATTTTCTTTGCCTGGCAGGGTTTGGAAACAGTTCACCGGACAAGTTCCGGGTCTGAAGAACGAGCTGCGATTTACACACCCCAAAGTAAGTAGTACTAGCTAGTTCCGCGCATCTCTCATTGATTCCAGTTTCATCAATACCATTATCGTGCTTGATTATCAGTTTGATTGAACTCTATTCTCGTAAAGTTCTTGTGGCAGGAACCCTGGAATAATTTATGTGGATACTACGTTTGCGAGTACATTCGCCACAGGACCTCTGAGCGGGGCAGATCTGAAGAACAATTTGAAGTATGTAAACAATATTCACAATTTTTTTTATTACCATCAATTGTGTTGAGTTTCATTCATATATATGTATTGACCCCCTTCTTTAAATTAGATCTGGCAGATGCGGGATGAACTCCTACCACATGATCGCATACGAGCAATTCAAGAGGAATTGGCGGGATTCTTTCTTGACCACGTCATACATGAAAAGGGAGAATACCATGCGGAAATTCAATGGGAGTTTGGCGCTTGATGATGTCAGGGATGTTATATTGTATATATGTAGTAGCGTCGGATAGATTTACGAAAACTTGTTGTTCGAACAAGCACGGAGAAAGAGAGGTCACTTCTCTCTGTATATGTTCATGACGATCTTGTGTAATTAATGGTTTCCTTCATTTGCTTACTAGCTAGCGTCGAGTTCTCTCTATATGTAGTAGCTAGCATCGACCAAGCACGGAGAAAGAGAGGTCACTTCTCTCTATTAGCTAGCTAACACAATATGAAACCCCTAAACCCTCCAAAACCCCTAAACCCCCCCTTTCAAAAAAAAACAAAAACCCCAGCGCCTTTTGGTCCCGGTTGGTGTTACCAACCGGGACTAAAGGTCCTCCTGCCTGAGTGCTGCGAAGCGGCCACGTGGAGCTCCTTTAGTCCCGGTTGGTGTTACCAACCGGGACTAAAGGTCCTCCTGCCTGGGCTCCCCACAGCAGCCACGTGGAGCCCCTTTGGTCCCGGTTCGTAAGCGAACCGGGACTAAAGGTTTTGGGCTTTAGTCCCGACCCTTTAGTCCCGGTTCCAGAACCGGGACTAAAGCCCCTCTGGAACCGGGACTAATGGGCCTTTTTCTACTAGTGGTTCATCCTCGACGCCAAGGGTATGTACTAGTAGCTATGTTTTCTTCCTCTATCTCTCCCATGCTCATGTAGGTTTCTGATCTTGATTGTATCATGGGTTTTGTTTACAAAGTTGGATCTTATGATGCCCCCCTCTATTCTTTTTGTGGTGAGCTGAGTCTTGTTCCTCTATGAAGTTTTTTTTATGTTAGATTGAATCTTTTCTTTTTCAGATCACTTGATGCTTGTCTAGTATAACTTGCAGATACCCATGGTGACACTGGGGGTACTTGAAAGATATAATAAGGTTAGAACCATAGATATCATATGGTGTTGTCATAGTACAATTTCTGGTTCTACCCATGAGACAATGGGGTGGTTCAATAAATTAAGACTGGAAAGATGACGTTGAGGTAGTTTGCTGCTAAACGCACCTACGCAGTCCCACCCTACTTGCTTCGATAAAAATAGAAATTTTGGAGTTACTCTTTGATGCACTTTTTGAAGGCATATCATGTTGTTCAACTATGGTAATGATATTGAGAGTTAGCATTGGTGAAAGTACGAACCCTAGGGCTTGTTTCAAAGCATTGATACATCATTTTTATTCACTTTTGTTACGTGTTACCTTGCTATTTTTATTTACTCAGATTACATAAAGCTATTTGAATCATCCGTATTACACATCTATCATCATCTCTTCGTTGAACTAGTGCACCTATGCAATTGACAATCATATTAGGTGTGTTGGGGACACAAGAGACCACTTTATTAGATTGCAGAGTTGTTTGAGAGAGACCACTTTCATCCTACACCTCCACGGATTGATAAACACCTTAGAAGTTAGGTTACCTACAAAACTCTATGCTTGGAGTCCCAGCAAATTCTACATGAATAAAAGTTTTGTAGTCGACATCACTCCTCTGGTCTACCTGGTCACCAGACCATGCCAAGATTTTTGCATGTCTACTTTATCAAGATCGAATCTTGTGCACCGACCAGCTGAAGTCGCCCGGTGTTGGAAATATGCCCTAGAGGCAATAATAAATTGGTTATTATTATATTTCCTTGCTCATGATAATCGTTTATTATCCATGCTATAATTGTATTGATTGGAAACTCAAATACATGTGTGGGTACATAGACAACACTGTGTCCCTAGTATGCCTCTAGTTGACTAGCTCGTTGATCAAAGATGGTTAAGGTTTCCTAGCCATTGACATGAGATGTCATTTGATAACGGGATCACATCATTAGGAGAATGATGTGATGGACAAGACCCAAACTAAGAACGTGGCATTTGATCGTGTCAGTTTATTGCTATTGTTTTCTGCATGTCAAGTATCTATTCCTATGACCATGAGATCATGCAACTCCCTGACATCGGAGGAGTACCTTGTGTGTATCAAACGTCGCAACGTAACTGGGTGACTATAAAGGTGCTCTACAGGTATCTCCGAGGGTGTCTGTTGGGTTGGCATGGATCAAGACTGGGATTTGTTACTCTGTGTGACGGAGAGGTATCTCAGGGCCCACTCGGTAATACAACATCACAATGAGCCTTGCAAGCAATGTGACTAAAGTGTTAGCCACGAGATCTTGTATTACGGAACGAGTAAAGAGACTTGCCGGTAACGAGATTGAACTAGGTATAGAGATACCGACGATCGAATCTCGGGCAAGTAACATACCGAAGAACAAAGGGAACAGCATACGGGATTAACTGAATCCTTGACATAGAGGTTCGACCGATAAAAGATCTTCGTAGAATATGTAGGAGCCAATATGGGCATCTAGGTCCCGCTATTGGTTATTGGCCGTAGAGGTGTCTCGGTCATGTCTACATAGTTCTCGAACCCGCAGGGTCTACACACTTAAACGTTTGGTGACGATTAGTATAGTTGAGTTATTTTGTTGGTGACCGAAAGTTGTTCGGAGTCCCGGATAAGATCCCGGACATGACGAGGATCTCCGGAATAGTCCGGAGGTAAAGATTGATATATGTGATAATAGTGTTTTGATCTCCAGAAGAGTTCCGGAATTCACCGGAAGTGGTTCTGGATGTTTACCGAAGTGTTCGGGTGCAAGAACACTTTATATGGGCCAAGGGATAAAAGCCCACGAGGTATTGGAAAGTGCAAAAGTAGTTTTGCTGCCGCGTAAGCGGTACTACCGCTTGGTGAAGCGGTACTACCGCCCGAGCGGTACTGCCGCTTGTGTGAAGCGGTACTACCGCCCAAGCGGTACTACCGCTTGTGTGAAGCGGTACTACCGCTTGTGCGCGGTACTGCAGGGATCCGAGTTGGACTCTTTCCCTGCGGGCCAAACCGACCTTGTGCGGGCAAAACCGACCTGGAGGAGGCTTTTACTCCAAGTTTAGACCCCAAGGCTCAACATATAAATAGAGGGGCAGGGCTAGCACACGGGACACATCAAGATTTCCCCAAGCCGTGTGCGGCAACCCTAACCCTCTAGTCCCTCCGTCATAATCTCCGTAGCGCTTGGCGAAGCCCTGCAGAGATTGTTCCTCACCACCATCACCACGCCGTCGTGCTGATGGAACTCAACCACTACTTCACCATCGCTCGCTGGATCGAGGAGGTGAAGGCGTCATCAAGCCGTACGTGTGTTGAACGCGGAGGTGTCGTCCGTTCGGCGCTAGTTCGTGATCGGATCGAGGGACGACTTGCGATTTGGATCGCGGAGACGTTCGACTACATCAACCGCGTTTCTTAAACGCTTCCGCTTAGCGATCTACAAGGGTATGTAGATTCACTCTCCCTCTCGTAGATGCTCATCACCATGGATAGATCTTGTGTGTGCGTAGGAAAATTTTTGTTTCCCATGCAACGTTCCCCAACAGTGGCATCATGAGCTAGGTCTATGCGTAGATGAGATCTCGAGTGGAACACAAACGAGTTGTGGGCGTGGGTGTATACATATTGCTTGCCGTTACTAGTTGATATTTGATTCGGCGGTACTGTGAGATGAAGCGGCCCGGACCGACATTACGCGTACACTTACGCGAGACAGGTTCCTTCAACTGACATGTAACTTCGTTGCATAAAGATGGCTAGCGGGTGTCTGTCTCTCTCACTTTAGTTGAATCGATTTCAATGAAGAGGGTTCTTTTAGAAGATCAAAAAGCAATCACTACACCACGTTGTGGTTTTGCGTAGGTAAGAACGGTTCTTGCAAACCCGTAGCAGCCACGTAAAATTTGCAACAACAATTAGAGGACGTCTAACTTGTTTTTGCAGGGTATGATGTGATATGATATGGCCAATTACATGATGAGATATATGTGATGTATGAGATGATCATGTGTTGTATAGAATATCACGACTTGCATGTCGATGAGTACGGCAACTGGCAGGAGCCATAGAGTTGTCTTTAATTATTGTATGACCTGCGTGTCAATCATTAAGCGCTATGTAATGCTTTACTTTATCGCTAAACGTTAGCAATAGTCGTGGAAGCAACAGTCGGCGCGACAACCTTATGGCGACACGTTGATGGAGATCAAGATGATGGAGATCATGGTGTCATGCCGGTGACGATGGAGATCATGCCGGTGCTTTGGAGATGGAGATCAAAAGCACAAGTTCATGGCCATATCATGTCACTTATGATTTACATGTGATGTTAATCCTTTTATGCATCTTATTTTGCTTAGGACGACGGTAGCATTATAAGGTGATCCCTCACTTAAATTTCAAGATAAATTGTGTTCTCCCCGAGTGTGCACCGTTGCGAAAGTTCGTCGTTTCGAGACACGCCGTGATGATCGGGTGTGATAGACTCCACGTTCACATACAACGGGTGCAAGCCATGTTGCACACGCGGAACACTCGGGTTAAACTTGACGAGCCTAGCATGTACAGACATGGCCTCGGAACACAAGAGACCGAAAGGTCGAACATGAGTCATATAGTAGATATGATCAACATGAAGATGTTCACCATTGAAACCACCTCGACTCACGTGATGATCGGACTTGAGTTGGTGGATTTGGATCATGTTACACTCGAATGACCGGAGGGATGTCAATTTGAGTGGGAGTTTTTAAGTAATATGATTAATTAAACTCATTATCTTGAACAATAGTCTAAGTTGTCTTTGCTATATTTATGTTGTAGATCATGGCTCGCGCAGTAGCACCCCTGAATTTTAATGCGTTCCTAGAGAAAGCTAAGTTGAAAGATGATGGAAGTAACTTTGTGGACTGGGCCCGTAATCTAAGGATTATCCTTACGGCTTCCCAGAAGGCTTATGTCCTTGATGCACCACTTGGTGATCCACCCGCTCCAGTTGAGTCTCTAGACGTTGTGAACGCCTGGCAGGCTCGTTCTGATGATTACTCAATAGTTCAATGTGCAATGTTGTATGGCTTAGAACCGGGACTTCAAAGACGTTTTGAACGTCATGGAGCATATGAGATGTTCCAGGAGTTGAAGTTTATCTTTCAGAAGAATGCCCGGATCGAGAGATATGAGATCTCCGATAAGTTCTATACTTGCAAGATGGAGGAGAACGGGTCTATCAGTGATCACGTGCTCAGAATGTCTGGGTACTCCACCCGTCTGGCTGAATTGGGGATGCCCCTTCCGCCAGAGGCTATCACTGACAGAGTTCTTCAATCATTTCCACCTAGCTACAAGAGCTTCGTGTTGAACTATAACATGCACGGGATGAACAAGTCAGTCGCCGAGCTGTTTGCGATGCTGAAAGCCGCTGAGTCTGAAATTCAGAAGGAGCATCAAGTGTTGATGGTCAATAAAACCACTAGTTTCAAGAAAAATGGCAAGGGTAAGAAGGGTAAATCTAAGAAGGGTGGCAAAGCAGTTGCTGCTCCTGTGAAGAAACCCAAGGCTGGACCCAAACCAGAAACTGAGTGCTTTCATTGCAAGGGAACTGGACACTGGAAGCGGAATTGCCCCAAGTATTTGGCTGACAAGAAGGCGGCCAACAACAAACAAGGTATATATGATATACATGTTATTGATGTGTACCTTACCAACTCTCGTTGTAGTGCCTGGGTATTTGATACCGGTGCGGTTGCTCATATTTGCAACTCAAAACAGGAACTGCGGAATAGACGGAGGCTGGCAAAGGACGAAGTGACGATGCGCGTGGGAAATGGTTCCAAGGTTGATGTGATCGCCGTCGGCACGCTCGCTCTTCGATTACCGTCGGGATTAGTGATGAACCTAAATAAGTGTTATTTGGTGCCTGCGTTAAGCATGAACATTATATCTGGATCTTGTTTATTGCGAGACGGTTACTCATTTAAATCAGAGAATAATGGTTGTTCTATTTATATGAGTAATATCTTTTATGGTCATGCACCCGATGTGAGGGGTTTATTCTTATTGAATCTCGATAGTAATGATACACATGTTCATAACATTGATGCCAAAAGATGTAGAATTGATAATGATAATACCACTTTCTTGTGGCACTGCCGTTTAGGTCATATTGGCGTAAAACGCATGAGGAAGCTCCATGCTGATGGACTTTTGGAGTCACTCGATTTTGAATCACTTGACACATGTGAGCCATGCCTCAAGGGCAAGATGACTAAAACGCCGTTCTCTGGAACAATGGAACGGGCAAGTGACTTATTGGAAATCATACATACTGATGTGTGTGGTCCGATGAGTATTGAGGCGCGCGGTGGTTATCGTTATTTTCTCACCTTCACTGATGACTTAAGTAGATATGGGTATATTTACTTAATGAAACACAAGTCTGAAACATTTGAAAAGTTCAAACAATTTCAGAGTGAAGTTGAGAATCATCGTAACAAGAAAATTAAATTCCTGCGATCTGATCGAGGAGGAGAATATCTGAGTTATGAGTTTGGCAGTCACTTAAGACAATGTGGAATTGTTTCACAATTGACACCGCCTGGAACACCACAGCGTAATGGTGTGTCCGAACGTCGTAATCGAACCTTATTGGATATGGTGCGATCTGTGATGTCTCTTGCCGATTTGCCACTATCGTTTTGGGGTTATGCATTAGAGACAGCTGCATTCACTTTAAATAGGGCACCATCGAAATCCGTTGAGACAACGCCATATGAACTTTGGTTTGGCAAGAAGCCAAAGCTGTCGTTTCTTAAAATTTGGGGATGTGATGCTTATGTCAAAAAGCTTCAGCCTGAAAAGCTGGAACCCAAAGCGGAGAAATGCGTATTCATAGGATACCCAAAAGAGACAGTTGGGTATACCTTCTACCTCAGATCCGAAGGCAAAGTGTTTGTCGCTAAAAACGGAACATTTCTTGAGAAAGAGTTTCTCTCGAAAGAATTGAGTGGGAGGAAGATAGAACTTGATGAGGTTGTTGAACCTTTACTTCAACCTGAGAGTAGCGCAGCGCAGAAAGTTGTTTCTGTGGAGCCTACATTAGCTGAAGAAGAAGTTAATGATGATGATCATGAAGCTTTGGATCAAGTTGCTATTGAACCTCGTAGGTCGACAAGGACGCGTACTACTCCTGAGTGGTACGGCAACCCTGTCTTAGAGGTCATGTTGTTAGACAACGATGAACCTACGAGCTATGGAGAAGCGATGATGGGCCCGGATTCCGAGAAGTGGTTAGAGGCCATGAAATCCGAGATGGGATCCATGTATGAAAACAAAGTATGGACTTTGGAAGTATTACCTGAAGGGCGTAAGGCCATTCAGAACAAATGGATCTTTAAGAGGAAGACGGACGCAGACGGTAATGTCACCGTCTATAAAGCTCGACTTGTGGCAAAGGGTTTTTCACAAGTTCAAGGAGTTGACTACGATGAGACCTTCTCACCCGTAGCGATGCTTAAGTCCGTCAGAATCATGTTAGCAATAGCTGCCTTTTTCGATTATGAAATTTGGCAGATGGATGTCAAAACAGCGTTCCTTAACGGTTACCTTAAGGAAGAGTTGTATATGATGCAACCAGAAGGTTTTGTCGATCCAGAGAATGCTGACAAAGTTTGCAAACTCCAGCGATCCATTTATGGACTGGTGCAAGCATCTCGGAGTTGGAATCTTCGTTTTGATGAGGTGATCAAAGCGTTCGAGTTTATACAAGTTTACGGAGAAGCTTGTATTTACAAGAAAGTGAGTGGGAGCTCTATAGCGTTTCTAATGTTATATGTGGATGACATATTACTGATTGGAAACAATATAGAAATGCTGGAAAGCGTAAAGGAATATTTGAACAAGAGTTTTTCAATGAAGGACCTAGGAGAAGCTGCTTTCATATTAGGCATCAAGATCTATAGAGATAGATCGAGACGCTTAATAGGACTTTCACAAAGCACATACCTTGACAAAGTTTTGAAGAAGTTCAAAATGGATCAGTCCAAGAAGGGGTTCTTGCCTGTATTGCAAGGTGTGAAGTTGAGTAAGACTCAATGCCCAGTGACTGCAGAAGATAGAGAAAAGATGAGTGTCATCCCCTATGCTTCGGCCATAGGCTCTATCATGTATGCAATGCTGTGCACAAGACCCGATGTCAGCCTTGCCATAAGTATGGTCGGAAGGTTTCAAGGTGATCCAGGAATGGAACACTGGACGGCGGTCAAGAATATCCTGAAGTACCTGAAAAGGACTAAGGACATGTTTCTCGTTTATGGAGGTGATCAAGAGCTCGTCGTAAAGGGTTACGTCGATGCAAGCTTTGACACTGATCCGGATGACTCAAAGTCGCAAACCGGATACGTATTTATTCTAAATGGGGGTGCGGTTAGCTGGTGCAGTTCCAAGCAAAGCGTGGTAGCAGATTCTACATGCGAAGCGGAGTACATCGCTGCCTCGGAGGCGGCGAAGGAAGGTGTCTGGATGAAGGAGTTCATGACAGATCTTGGAGTAGTGCCTAGTGCACTTAACCCAATGACTCTGTTTTGTGATAATACTGGTGCCATTGCTCTAGCCAAGGAACCAAGATTTCACAAGAGGACCAGACACATAAAGCGACGTTTCAATTCCATCCGCGATTACATCAAGGAGGACGACATAAATATTTGCAAAGTACACACGGATCTAAATGTTGCAGATCCGATGACTAAACCTCTTCCAAGGGCTAAACATGAACAACACCAGAACTGCATGGGTGTTCGATTCATTACAATGTAAATCACATAGTGATGTGAACTAGATTATTGACTCTAGTGCAAGTGGGAGACTGTTGGAAATATGCCCTAGAGGCAATAATAAATTGGTTATTATTATATTTCCTTGTTCATGATAATCGTTTATTATCCATGCTATAATTGTATTGATTGGAAACTCAAATACATGTGTGGGTACATAGACAACACTGTGTCCCTAGTATGCCTCTAGTTGACTAGCTCGTTGATCAAAGATGGTTAAGGTTTCCTAGCCATTGACATGAGATGTCATTTGATAACGGGATCACATCATTAGGAGAATGATGTAATGGACAAGACCCAAACTAAGAACGTAGCATTTGATCGTGTCAGTTTATTGCTATTGTTTTCTGCATGTCAAGTATCTATTCCTATGACCATGAGATCATGCAACTCCCTGACATCGGAGGAGTACCTTGTGTGTATCAAACGTCGCAACGTAACTGGGTGACTATAAAGGTGCTCTACAGGTATCTCCGAGGGTGTCTGTTGGGTTGGCATGGATCAAGACTGGGATTTGTTACTCTGTGTGACGGAGAGGTATCTCAGGGCCCACTCGGTAATACAACATCACAATGAGCCTTGCAAGCAATGTGACTAAACTGTTAGCCACGAGATCTTGTATTACGGAACGAGTAAAGTGACTTGCCGGTAACGAGATTGAACTAGGTATAGAGATACCGACGATCGAATCTCGGGCAAGTAACATACCGAAGAACAAAGGGAACAGCATACGGGATTAACTGAATCCTTGACATAGAGGTTCGACCGATAAAAGATCTTCGTAGAATATGTAGGAGCCAATATGGGCATCCAGGTCCCGCTATTGGTTATTGGCCGTAGAGGTGTCTCGGTCATGTCTACATAGTTCTCGAACCCGCAGGGTCTACACACTTAAACGTTTGGTGACGATTAGTATAGTTGAGTTATTTTGTTGGTGACCGAAAGTTGTTCAGAGTCCCGGATAAGATCCCGGACATGACGAGGATCTCCGGAATAGTCCGGAGGTAAAGATTGATATATGTGATAATAGTGTTTTGATCTCCAGAAGAGTTCCGGAATTCACCGGAAGTGGTTCTGGATGTTTACCGAAGTGTTCGGGTGCAAGAACACTTTATATGGGCCAAGGGATAAAAGCCCACGAGGTATTGGAAAGTGCAAAAGTAGTTTTGCTGCCGCGTAAGCGGTACTACCGCTTGGTGAAGCGGTACTACCGCCCGAGCGGTACTGCCGCTTGTGTGAAGCGGTACTACCGCCCAAGCGGTACTACCGCTTGTGTGAAGCGGTACTACCGCTTGTGCGCGGTACTGCAGGGATCCGAGTTGGACTGTTTCCCTGCGGGCCAAACCGACCTTGTGCGGGCAAAACCGACCTGGAGGAGGCTTTTACTCCAAGTTTAGACCCCAAGGCTCAACATATAAATAGAGGGGCAGGGCTAGCACAAGGGACACATCAAGATTTCCCCAAGCCGTGTGCGGCAACCCTAACCCTCTAGTCCCTCCATCATAATCTCCGTAGCGCTTGGCGAAGCCCTGCAGAGATTGTTCCTCACCACCATCACCACGCCGTCGTGCTGATGGAACTCAACCACTACTTCACCATCGCTCGCTGGATCGAGGAGGTGAAGGTGTCATCAAGCCGTACGTGTGTTGAACGCGGAGGTGCCGTCCGTTCGGCGCTAGTTCATGATCGGATCGAGGGACGACTTGCGATTTGGATCGCGGAGACGTTCGACTACATCAACCGCGTTTCTTAAACGCTTTCGCTTAGCGATCTACAAGGGTATGTAGATTCACTCTCCCTCTCGTAGATGCTCATCACCATGGATAGATCTTGTGTGTGCGTAGGAAAATTTTTGTTTCCCATGCAACGCTCCCCAACACCCGGGTGGCTGAACGGTTCCGAAAACAATCATATATTTTATTGAGTCTATTCATTGGAATTTATTTCATCGAATGCAAATTTTGCTGAAAGATATGTTGTGGTGCATGTCCATATAATTCATCAACCGTTTGTCGGTTATCCAGATGAGTTTATTCGTTGATGCGCATTCATCACATGCCTTGTCACGAAGACATGAGAAGAAGGAACACAAAGCTGGTATGAAGAAAAAATCTCAATTGGCGAGAGGAGAGAATTTGAACCGAAGCGCAAAAATGACCCCTGTATCAAAAGGAGAACTTGTGTGTGCGACAACCACAAATTTGACCAGCGGGATATGGTGTGACTATTATGCAACACATTTTCTAGAGAACTCGAGGGAATTACATGAGAAGGATGAACAATAGAAAATTGAGGAGTAATGTGAAGAAAATCAAGAATATGATGTTGAAGGGGAAGTTAAAGTTGACAAGCAACATGTTTTGAGGACCTCACCATCAATGAGTTCTAGAAATCTATCATCAGATGCTTGTAAAGAAATTGAATGGTAAGGTCAAACTGTTGGAAAAACTCTCTCTGGAGAAGCTTTGCACATGAGTGTTAGGGATGGAGATCTCAATGTTTTTGTTGGTGGGACAGTCGCATTTGAAAATGATTTAGGGAAAGTCACCATTTGTTTTGTGGAGTATATGTATGAGACACATGATGTCACTGATACTTGTGATCTGCGTTGGGTTTTCCGTGAAGAGGAACGGGTGATGCAGCATAGTATGATAAGTATTTCCCTCAGTGGAGAACCAAGGTTTATCGAACCAATAGGAGTAACACTCAACCCCCGTCTTTAGCGACTGAACACAAAGAAGCAAACACTTGCACCCAACGCGGGTAAGAGGGTTGACAATCCACTTGGACTCATTATTTGCAAGCTAGTGAAGTATATGGATGAAAGTTGAATGTTGTAAATTGCAAAAAAAAGACAAATAATGGCAGAAAGGTAATGAAAGCTTTTGTAAATTTATAAGTGAATAGACCCGAGAGCCATGATGTTCTCTAGTGGCTTATCTCATGTAGTAGGCATACGGTGGGTGAACAAATTACTGTTGGGGAATTGATAGAAAAGCGCATAGTTATGCAATCTTTATTCACGGCAATGATCATGTATATATAGGGATCACGTCCATAAGTAAATAGGCCGACTCCTGCCTGCACCAATTACTATTACTCCACCCATCGACCGCTATCCAGCATGCATCTAGAGTATTAAGTAAAATAGAGTAATGCTTGGAGAATAATGACATGATGTAGACAAAGAGGATTCAATCAATATAAATTAACCCCATTGTTTTATCCTTAGTGGCAACAACACAAAGACGTATCTTGTCCCCTAGTTTATCACTAGGATATAGAAACCCGTCAGGTTGAACCCACTACAATGCACCCCTCTCACTGAAGAAATATCAATCTAGTTGGCCAAACTATTTCAATAGATTGGAGAGATTTACGACAATAATAATCATGCAAATAAGAATCATAATAGAAATCAGAGAAGAATCAAACATTTTTCATGAATAATTTGAACATAAACCCACAATTCATCGGATCCCAACAAATGCACCGCACAAAGTGATTACATCGAATAGATCACCGCAAATATGCGGTGAACCTTGTATTAAAGATCAAGAGAGAGAGAGAGAGATCCATCTAGGTACTAACTACGGACCCGTAGGTCTGTAAGGAACTACTCACACATCACCATGGGAGCAGCAAGGTTGATGTAGAGGCCCTCCGTGATCGACCCCCCCCCCTCCGGCAGGGCACCGGAACAGGGCTCCAGATGGGCACACGACGGAACAGAGACTTGCGGCGGCGGAAAAAGTGTTTCGGGAGGCTCTCTAGGGTTTTTGGGATTAATGAGAATTTATAGGCTAGAGAGGGGCGTCAGGGGCCACCCAAGGGAGGCAGCACACAACAGGGCGCTGCCACCCCCCCCCCCCCCCCGGGCGCGCCCTGTTGTGTGCTCCTTCCCTCGTGCGGCATCCGGTCTCCTCCCGAAGCTTCCAGGTCTTCTTTTGGTCGAGAAAAAATCATAAAAAAGTTTCGGGGCAATTGGACTTCGTTTGGTAC
Source organism: Elymus sibiricus (assembly GCA_039707655.1). Taxonomy (NCBI): domain Eukaryota; kingdom Viridiplantae; phylum Streptophyta; class Magnoliopsida; order Poales; family Poaceae; genus Elymus; species Elymus sibiricus. The sequence continues at coordinate 445,541,638 of CM077671.1, forward strand.
TATAAACCTGAAAAGTCAAAAACACGCAGAAAACAACAACTGGCACTGGGCACTGGGTTAATAGGTTATTGCTCAAAAATAATATGAATTGGTAAATAATCACCCAAAAAGCATCCTAGAATGACAATATAATAGCATGGAACAATCAAAAATTATAGATATGTTGGAGACGTATCAAGCATCCCCAAGCTTAATTCTTGCTCACGCCGTCGTTTGGCGAGTCGTTTGACGTGCAGACAACTCCGAAAGTTGCCCTTCCAGACAGGATTCTTCATCAATTTCTACCCCGTTCGATCCCACGAGATCCTTGACTCATAAAGAAGAGATTGGGAGAGGATTTAGCTCATCTAGAGCCCTTTGATGAAGCCCATCGAGAGAGGAGGCTAGGGAGGCTCCTTATATAAGTCATCCTCAACCCTAGCCGTTGTCACCCATCTCCATTGCTTCTCCACCACCAGAGAAGGAGGGACAACATCAAGGGAAGAAGGAGGAGGCTCCACTACCATGAGCACCGGCCCCATCATCGGCGCCTCCCCCATCTCCATCACCACCAGCGCGGGCACGGTCATCACCATCGCCACCGTGTCGCCGTCTCCACCATCACCACCATGCCTTCTTCCTTCACCGGCTTGATGCCGGCTTGTAACTTGTCCCTAACGTTCATATCTATGATTGAGTAGTTGTACTAGTTCTTGAGGATATGGCTGAAGCCTTTATGATATTTGTTCTGATCCAATATTACCTGTTCATGATTCGAGTTAGTATTCTCACGAATGTTGAGAGGAGGCCTCGCTCGCACTATTGTCGTGATTGGTCGTGGAGGAACTACTTCGTTGTGAAGGGGTAATTCGAGGTGACAGTCAAAGCATTTGATTCATCGCTATCACGATTGATAAGGGAGTTACGGAGAACCATTATAGAGGCTGCGTTCACGGGGTAACCCTTAATTATCATGAGTTGTAACCCTAATGGGGAGACTATGATGGTAGCGTGCTTGGCACGAAGTCTACTTCGAGTAGAATGTGTACTGTACCCGGCTCCGCCCACTTATGCATTTGCGGATACGATAGTTCGTATGTGTGGTAGTGATTTCGGTACCCTCGAGAACACCTTACTACTCAAGAACCTTCACCACTAACCTAGTCTCTTTTTATTTCTGTTTTTACCTTTATGTTCTTAGTGTAGTAACACCTTTTATTCAGTTTTCCTAGCAACTTATAGAGTAGACTATTTCCAAACTCGGGTTTGGGTGCGTACGTAACTGCGTTAAGTGATAGCCTAGTTGTGGGGTTTGTGGTGCCTTCCTATCTGTTCCCTGTGAGTTCGACACTATACTTTTCACGAAAGTGCTACAACAGCCCTGTGCACTTCCACGAAATCAACTCCCGGTGAGGGCGATGGGAAAATATCGTCTAGCGATAGTGATGGCGGATAAAAAATTCTCTCGCAGTGACCAAGCGGCCTTGACCAGTGCGACTAGCTTGGGGAGCAGTGGCGGAAATCCTGGTGATCACCCTGGGCCTCATATGTGGTTTTGGTTCTCCTCATCCCCACAACAAAGGGGACTAGGTCTTGACGGGCAATGGGACTGGTCGGCGAGGTGGCTATCTTCATCCTGACAACCCAATCTTGAGTGCATAGGTGGGTGCTCATCAGATTGAGCTCCGACATTTTGCATGCATATCTGAGTGGTGGCCTCAGACGTAGTTCTTGGTGGTGTGACAGGCTACACTAAGTACCCTGATTTGCGATGGACATGGCCCTCTCACCAACCAATTATGAGGTGGTGGCTGCGAACGCATGCGGCTGGAATGATTAGGTTCGGTATAGTTGAACGCCCTAGAATAGGATTTCAGCGGCTTTGGCTATGACAACCGCACACCCGTCACATGTGCCATCTCGAGCGAGTTTGTTCAGCGTGGAGGTGGTCGAATGGCCTCGGCATGACTCGAGCTTTGCTGGCAGCGGCCAGATCTGTGACGTGTGTTATGCGGATCCTCTATAGTGGTGGTGAAGACCTTAGGAATGGAAGACGCCCCACCCATTTACCAATGCACTCGTCCTTGGGAGGCAATTTCCGAGGTGTCTCCTTAGGGCATGCGCTTCGGTTGGTGCATAATTGCGAGAAGTTCCGGGAGAGCTGTGAATGGAGTATTGGTTGACGCAACTATCAAAGACTCGTCGGCAAGATGCCAAGATGGTGAATGGAATAATGCTTCATATATGAATACTCTGGTTTTGGCCATTATTGGTCAAACTCAGCAGCGGCAAACTTGAATCGTTCTCTTGTTGAAGCCTTATTTCATGTTGATGTTCTAGCTTGATTGGTTGGTCTCGGCATATGGGATGAAAAATCCTTATGCTGAGCTTCGCCTCGACACGGCGACATCGACGGGGGTGATAATCCCTTATCACAGGTGTTGTTATGAAACAAGTCGAGTCAGTTGCATGTGTTTACTTCATATCTTGTGAAGGTTCTGTCGTAATTGTCCAAATATCCAAGTGGTTGGCAAATGTTTGATTACAAGCAATTGCCGTATGTGTGATTTTGCCTATGGTCGGGTGAGTTTACATCATTGTTTAAAAAATGTTCATCCCATGGAAAATATCACCACCACGTGAAATTGACATTAGGAGCAAAACATTAAGACATGGAAGGGTAAAATACCATAGAAATGGCTATAATACACGTTGTGTAGTTTCCCCGTGTTGATACGCTGCATCGCATAAGATCCGTTTACTAACCTAGTCATTGGTCCGCCTCATCACCAGCCCTCTCGACGCATTGCGCTACAGGTACCATCATTTTTTCCTGCTGACATAATCGTCTAGAAGCTCTATAGAGTTTCAAATCCAAACCTTAGTCTCCTTTTTTCTTTTTGAGGAACCGGCAGGAGCACTGCATTTTCCTATTGAAGGGAAACGGTTAAAACCCAATGTATAGAGGGGCACACGTTCTTAGGGAACATGGCACAAAACCCAACAAGAGAAACCCGAAAGGGCGCACTTAGCCAATACTCACAGTTGGCATGGCCCCAACAAATGCCAAATCACGCTGCTTAATGGCCTCGAAGGCCAACATGGCAACCACCCGGTGTGCCATGCAGAGTCCCGTGTAGACGCACATATTTCTTTCTTTTCTAATAGACCATAAGGTGTAGATGATCCTACCACTTCATCATAGATGCACCTTCTTTGGCTCGTTTGCAAGCATCTTATCCCCTGGCTCAGGTAGGTATTTGACACCGGTAAGCCCTCATTTGTTCAAGTGTTCACCTGGTTTCAAACCGCGACCGAAACGGAACAATCCTTGCAAAGGTGCGTCTCCGTTTCCGGTTCATGTAGGCATAGCTGGTACCTTGGGTAGTGCAGCCAACCCTGCAGAGCCATCATGTCAGCGGTGAGGATTCTATCGTGCAAGATAAGCCACAAGAAGAATTTGCACTTAAGCTCAACATGATAGACTAGACCTTGAAATAGTTGAACCTCGGGTGGGAATCATATAATTGTGCCGTGTAGGTCGATGTGAAGAGTAAGCTCCATTAGTGGTCAGGTTCCAAGAAATGTTGTCTTCTTACCGATCCATTCCCATATAGTGACAACATCACTCAGTTGTTGCAAGGTCTGGAGGGTAGCCACATGCCCAGATCCGGTTGTCGTTGATCGGCCCATTAATTGTGCACGATCATGTTCTTTCCTGAAGTAATCTTGAAAAGCGCAGGTGCAATAAGCTTGGGGGGACTAGCTGGCCGGCTCCTTCCTCGCCTGCCCCGGTAAGACATATATATGACCGCGTGCGTGCGGCGCGTGCTTGCTTCGTCGTCTGGTTCTGGTTCTGGTTTTTGGGGGAGGGATTTGGACGTTTTGTTGAGGATCTGTTTTCTGCTTTTTGGTTTGATGATGACTTGCCGATCGCGTCGGCGTGTACTCCTTTGACGCCACGTGATTTTCTCCAATCTTTCGGTGTGTTCTCAACTTTTGATCGAGGATATCACGGTCTCGCCCGCATGGTAGGTGTAGCCTGGTTGGTCGATCGTTTTGCCGATGACCTATGTGAGGCTCGACTCGACCAAGGGCATCGTCTGCGTCCCCCGGCACCTCCTACCGGTGTTTTCATGTGCATGTGTGCCCCTGACGCCATGCTTCTGTTCGGATCTTTGCTGGGGCGTCGTATCCTAGACTTGGATGAACGATAGATGACCAGGCAGGGGAGGCTGGAATCACGTGTTGTGTTTGGTTTTCTCCGATCCTTTTGTGGGTTTCGGTCAAGGATCTCGCGGTCTTGCCTCCATGGCGGGTGTAGATCGGAAGATCAGCTACCCTCGACCAGGGGCTTCGTCCACGTCCTGCTGAGGTTCGTCACACCGGGTTTTACATGTGGTTCTCGACCTTGTTTACGTGCATGTGTATTAGTCCTGACACCAAACTTTTTTCCTTGGATCTTTGCTTGGGCGTCCTAGCCTTGGATGAATCATAATCACCAACCGTCTGGCCAGGGCTAGGATCCTATTTAATTACATGGATCGTGTTTTTTCGTTTTGCTTGATCTTTCTTTCTTGTGCGGAGCCGTGTCACCGGTGCCTTTCCCCATTTCTTCGAAAGGTCGAAGTCGTTCTTTATGAAGATAGGGAAAGATAATTTACAAAGCGGTGAAGGCCGTACAGATTACAGCAAGGCCTTTCCCCATTTCTGTCCATTTGCTTTTGATTGGCCTGCTCGTTTTCTATGTATTTGGTGTCTACTCACTCATTTGGTTTGGTTTGTGTGTCTCTGCTTCTATGCTTGGTTTATGTCCCCCATGGTTTTGTCCTAGATCTTTCCGTGTGCGTCGTAGCCTTGGATGGATGGATATAGGATCACCGACCCGTCGGACAGGACCAGGGTCATGCATGTGTGTGTGGTGTTTTTATTTATTTACTGCTAGATCTTGTTTTCTTCAGTGGAGTCGTGTGTCCGTAGGTTGTACCGGCGCTTCTCCCCATTGCCATCCATCTGCCCTTTGCTTGCTTGGCCTACTCATACGATTCCGACCACTCTCTGTACTTGAATCTCTTCACCCCTTCCGTTTGGTTTGAATCCGGCGGACAGTGCTTCTACGACTTGATTTATAATGGTAGCATTGCTAGTTGTATTTGTGTTGTTCAAAATCCGATGACCATGCTTGTATGTTCACCTAGTTTGTATTGATTTGCATAGATCTGTGTTTACGCATATGGACTTTTGATTAGGATGCTTCTATGATGGTCTATTCCATGGTTTTCTTGCGCAAGAGCCTCGACCACGGTGGTGGATCTGCGATCTGCCCTTGATGGAGATCTGTAGATTGCACCGCCGAGGTAATTAACACTCTCAATCCTCTGACGAACTCGTGACTGGATGGTTAGTGGATACTTATTGGAGATATACAGATCTTGCTTTCTTATGTGGAGTTGTGTGCCCATATGTTGCATCGGCACCTCTCCCCATTTTTGTCTATATACTTTTGGTTGTCATATCTGATCACTTTGTATACTTGGTTTAGCCCAGTGGTAAGCAGGTGTTGATACCTTCCTACCCGCCCGAGTTCGAGTGTTCCTACTCGATCTCGCATTGTCGGTGTGTACACACCATTAATTCGCCTAAATAAAAAAATCCTTCGCATTTTTTCACCCCTTTTGATTTGAATCCGGCTTACTGTGATTTTACGTTCGATTTATATATGGTGGCGTCTCTCGTCACCTCTTTGGATTAAATCCGGCTGAAGCTTCTGCACTCGATTTATATATGGTTACATCACTAGTTGTATTTGTGTGGTTTGAATTTGGGTGGATGTGCTTCTATTTGATTTGTGGTGGCATCTAGTTTGTGTAGATATATGTTTTCGCATCTGAACTTCTGACTAGGATGTTTATCTAATGGTTTAATCTATGGTTCTATTGCACAGGATTCTTGGTTTCTGTGGTGGTGAATCTGTGATCTGCCCTTGGTGGTGATCTGTAGATTGCACCAACGAGGTAAGTTTCCCATCATATTTTGCGTTCACCCTGTCTAGCTCCACTGCTAGAACTAGGTCCTTGTTTGAAAATGTGTTATTGAATCGTTGCTTCCCAGTGTAACCGCTAAGCTCTTGATTTTGCAGTTTGATTGCTACATTTATTTGAACTCCTAATTGACATATGTACTTGATTCCAAACTTTACAGGGGAATTATGCCGAACTCACCACATTCTGCTGGTACTGCAGGTATGTATATTTATCTTGCTACTTGTGTTCCTAAATTTTATATATTATCTTAATCATGGATATGATTTAGTTTACGCAACATTTCACTTCTCCATATAATATCAAATTACACGACCAAATATTATTATTTTTATAAGTTTGATGTGCGGTGTAGTATATCAGGCTATGGACTGACACGCCATTGTTATTTGTTGGTAAATTTGCCATCTTAGGCATTTAACTAATCATTCAGCAGTATATTTAAAATGCCGTTGTGCAGGAAGCGAGCATAATTAGATTGGATATATCAAAGAATGAGAAGCTAACCATCAGCCATCTTAATATTTTTATGTATGGGATTCATCTGATGCATACATACTTGTATTGCATTCAGTTCTTTGAATGTGTGCAACCCTTTCTTTTTCAAAAAATGTGTCCAACATTTTTCATCAAATAGTGTCTCTAACATTTTTGTGGTTTTCAGGAACAAAGAGGCGCTAAGCAAAGCCACATAAGAGGGATGATGAGATCACCGAGGAAGGCAATGTTACCTCCAACATTGGTCATGAGGACATTGCCACCAAGAGACCAAAGAGAGCAGTTGTTTGTTCGAATTTCAAAGAGAAGGCGGTTCATTTATCTGAACAAGCTTCACTTGTCGAAATCAAGGATATCCGAACTGAAGAGGAGATAGAGGCTATTAGGTTGACAAGCACAGGACCTGAAGATAAGAAATGCTGCAGGAAACTCCTCAATTTCATCCTGCATGGTAGAGATGGTAATCTGCACCCGTTTGAAATGTCTCATAGTAACGGTGTCTCCATGACAGCCATTGTTATGCCCTTAGATGTTGATGTGGAAAGGACAGGAAAAAGGGCATAAGTTGTGAAAGATTTGGACGGATCATAGGCTGGTCAATTTCTGGCTATAAAGAAGGCACTACAATAATTTGGTTGTCAATTGAACTAGCTGACTATAAATGTGTGAAGCCCATAAGAAGTTACATGTCTTATTTTGACCTCTTCAGTCAAAAGGCCCATGTTTGTGTTGAAGTTTATAGGAAGCTAGCTCCATCAGTCGGCGGAAATCCTTTTCTGAGCCTGCAAGAGTTGCTCGCTAGCATTGTTCGTTCCATGAATTCAAACAGAAGTTTCAATGGAACAGTAATCTCCCGCAAAAAAAAAAAAAAATGGAACAGTAATCAAGGACTTTGTGATCTCCATCGATGAGTTCGTACATAACCAACTCACTGCACTAGATCATACATCAAACAATGATAATGACATGATGTCCAGGCTGCCTGCTCTTGTTGCACTAAAAATGAGTATAAATCTAAGGCAGGATTCAGGAAGTCAGTAGTTGTGACCTCAAATGGAGCTCTAACGATCAAGGACGATGGGTGGTGTAAGGAGGTGATCAAGGATGAGAATGAAGATGAGAAGTTAGCAAGGTTGTTGCAGGAACAGGAAGAGTGGAACACAAAGAAGCCGAAAGGCAAGAGTGGAAGTTCCCAGAAGTAAAAAAATGCCTATATCAAGATTAGTGAAGCTGAGATTGCTAACGACTACCCACTGTCAGCATACTACAAACCATGCGATATGGAGATGGATGAGTACATGCTTGGCGGTGAAGATGGCATGCTTCCAGAATACTCCATAATTGGGCTCTATATAATTCAGATTCGAGATTCATGTCTTTGGAGCTCATCCCTATGAAACCAGGTGCTGAAAATGATTGTTATTTTTGGGTCTGGTTTTATGAGAGATGATGATGGCACTTTCTGTTCAACAGCTGAGCTGGCAGAGTTATCCTCTTCCTCTAGTAAATCTGACCAGGAAGATCAAAGGATTCCAATGTATATAAGTCCAATCAAGGAATGGCTTGTAGAATTTGGTGGCTCGATGATCTGCATATCTATTCGAACCGACATAGCTTGGTAAGTATTCCTGCAACTCTAATCCATTATGTATGCTATATGAACACCTGTTACAATTGCTTGCCTTGCATTTAGGATCTTATGTCTTGAAATCTGTAGTATTTTATTTTATGCATGGAATCTTGCAAAACCTTCCAATTAAACCTGCCATTAATTTAATACATTAATTTAAATTATGTCAGGTACAAATTACGCCAACCAACGAGGCAATATGCACCATGGTGTGACACTGTCCTAAAAATGACGAGGCTGGCCGTCAGTATCATCGCCCTTTTAAATGAACAAACTCACGCTTCAAAACTCTCTTTCACTGATGTTATCAAGAAATTAGCATAATTTGGGAGTGGGCAACTTGCATTCATTTCAAAAAATGCAAATACTTGTTGAAACATACGTTGTGGTGCACGGACAGATAATTCTTCAGCAGTTCGCAAGTTATCAAGAAGAGTCTATTCGACGGTAAGCCTTTGTCACATCCCTTTTCGCAAAGATGGAAGCAAGAAGGCACACAAAGCTAGCGATGAAGAAGAAATCTCAACCGGTGAGAGGAGACAATCTGAATCCATGTGCAAAAATGGCCCCAGCATCCAAAAGAAAACTTATGCGTGCAACAACCACAAGGTTGATCAGCAGGATATGGGGTGATTACTATGCAACCAATTTTTCAGAGGACTTAAAGGAGGGAGATGAGATAATGAACCAAATGAAATTGAGGAGGAACAAGAAAAAAATGAAGATGAGGATGTTGAAGGGGAGGTTGAAGTTGGCGAGGAACATGTTTTGAGGACCTTGCCACCAACAAGGTCTCGAAATTCGTCTTCAAGTGTTTGTAAAGAAATCAAATGGGATGGTAAAACAGTTGGGAGAACACTCTCTGGATAAGCTATGTACAGAAGTGTTAGAGTTGGGGATCTCAGTGTTGATGTTGGTGGTGCTGTCACATTGGAAGGTGGTTCAGGAGAAACCATCATGTGTTTTGTTGAGTATATGTATGAGACACATGATGGCACACAAATGATCCATGGAATAGTTCTGCAAAACGGTTCACACATTGTCCTCGGCAACACCGCTAACGAAAGGGAGGTGTTCTTTTTCAATGACTGTTTAGAGTTCCAAGTATGTGACACGAAAGAATCAGTGACTGTCAACTTCCAGCTGATTCCTTGGGGTCACAATTGCAAAAAAGAGCAGCTAGAAGCTATAAGGGTGGAGAGGGCTAAGGCAGAGGATAGGAAGAAGAAAGGTTTGACGGTGGAGTATATCTGCAAAAGTTTATATTGTCCTGAGAAAGATGCCTTTTTCTCCCTCCCTTATGAGAAAATGGGCGTCGGAACCGGCACTTGTTGTTCTTGTGAGGAGCGAGAAGCAGTCGGTGATGAATTCAAAATATTGTCAGAGACCAGCTTTGTCCTCAAGAATGTCACATACAATGTTCATGACTTCCTGTACATCAGGCCCGAGTTTTTCTCTCAAGTCAATGGTCATGGGACCTACAGGGCTCGAAGAAATGTTGGCCTGAGGCCCTATGTCGTATGCCATTTGCAGAGTATCAGCGTTGCTCCTGCTGGATCTGAGAGAGCTCATCCGGATTCAATGCAAGTCAGTGTAAGAAGGCTATACAGGCGTGATGATAATTCATCGGATAAAGCTTAATCTTCAGATATCAGAGAGAGGTTTGGCACTCTGCCTTATGTTTACTACATTTTTTATGTGTGTCATTACCATCATATTATGCCTGTGATTCCACCTAAATTTATGTTTTTTACACTTGGACTTTAATCTAATTTTCTTTCTTGTTTGATCCAGGTGTACTACAGTGAAGATATAGTGAGTGCGCATGTTGCGATGATAGAGGGAAAATGTGAGGTTACAGCAAAGGATGACCTTTTAAATTCAAATCTTCCAGTAGTGGTTGAGCACGCCTTCTATTGTGAACATTTATATGATCCTGATACTGGAGCTCTCAAACAGGTCAGAACAATATTGCCAAAATTCAGCTTTTGATTTTTTTGCCAGTTACCTTTGTGTTCATTTTGTTGACCAAGTTTGCCTTGTCTATGAACCAACTACCAACAAATGTTAAGATGACACTGACAAGGAAGGCACCTTCTTCGAGAAAGAATAAAGGAAAGCAGATTTGTGACGGTGAGCAAGCTGGTTCGGATAAACCGAAGGATTCAACATCAGAGAACTGTCTTGCAACCCTTGATATTTTTGCTGGATGTGGAGGTTTGTCTGAAGGGTTGCAGTTATCTGGTAATGTATTATCCATTTGCATGTTTTTCATTAGATGTGCATGTGCATTTTGGTAGATAAAACACACCTTGGCCTCCACATACTTTCTGATCATTCAACTCTACAGGCGCATCATGTACAATGAGCCTTAGCAATTGATTTATCAATTCAACCACACCTGGAAAACTAAATATCTGCGGTGAAGTGCTTAGTAGCATAGTAATATGATAGTTTGATAGTAGCGGTAAAAGTAGCAATAGCAATAGTAGCAGTTTTGTAGTGATTGTAACAGCAACAACAACGGTGGTAACTTAGCAAACACAATATGAGAAAAGCGTAGGCATTGGATCAACGATAGATACTTGGATATTTGGATACCATTCATCATGTAACAGTCACAACTTAGAGCGACACAGAACTAGCTCAAATTCATCAATATAATATACGCATGTATTCAGTAAATAGGCATACGTGCTAATAATAAGAACTTGCATGACATTTTTTGTCCTACCCTCTCGTGGCAACGGGGTCCATGAGGAAATATAAGGGATATTAAGGCCTCCTTTTAATAGAGAAGCGTAACAAATCATTAATACATGGTGAATACATGAACTCATCATACTACGGTCATCACCGGAGGTGGTCCCAATTATTGTCACATTGGGGGTTACGGATCATAACACATAATAGGTGCATACAACTTGCAAGATAGGAAACATAATTGGTTCAGATCTGAAATCATGGCAATCGGGCCCTAGTGACAAGCATTAAGCGCATCGTAAAGTCATAGCAACATCAATCTCAGAACATAGTGGATACTAGGGATCAAGCCCTAATAAATTGAATCGATTACATGATAAATCTCATCCAACTTCATAACCATCCAACAAGCCTACGAAGGAATTACTCACTCCGGGTGATGAGCATCATGGAGTTGTCCATGGAGAAGGGTTGATGACGAGATGAATCCCCCACTCCGGAACCCCAAGCGGACTCCAGATTAGCCCTTCCGAGCAAGAACAGCAGGTCGCAGCGGCTCCATATCTTAAAACACGATGAAAACTACTCTCTTATTTTTTTTCTCCGGGAAACAGAATTTATAGGCTTGGAATTAGGTTAGACGACCGACTGTGGGCCTCACAAGACATCAGGGCGCGGTCAGGGGGTGGTCGCGCCATGTTGTCTTGCGGACAACATGTGGCCCCTTTTCGGTTGATCTTCATTCCAGTAGTTTTTATTTATTCAATAAAAAATCTCCGCAAATTTTCGTGTGATTCCGAGAATTTTTATTTCAGCACACAAATAACACCATGGTAGTTTTGCTGAAAACAACGTCAGTCCGGATTAGTTTCGTTCAAATTGTGCAAATTAGAGTCCAAAACAAAAGCAAAGTGTTTGGAAAAGTAAATACGTTTGGGACATATCAGTAAGATGCATCAATCTATGTCTTCTTTTACCCAAAAAAATCATGCCTTATTTTGAACCACTATTAAACATGCATTAATGGGTGACCTGTTTTAAGCCATTAATTAATATAAATCAACTTGTGGCTTCTTTGAGACTTCTAGTGAACCAGAATTATTTTGGGCTTCTACTGACTCACTCTTTACTATAAATTAAGTTTTGGCTTCATTTGACTGAATGTGCATGGGTTGAGGTTTTTGATATAGTAGTAAGTATTATGAATACCTGCAACAAAAATAGTAATTTTGAATTTTCTGAGAGAAATTTCTTGAATGATGAGGCCCCCATGGGTATGAAAAAGTGTTGATACATTCAATTTTAATGCCATGTTAATGTATACCATGGTAACTACTACTAACTATGCGAAGAGTTTTGCTATCATTCATGAGCATTTTCTTGATATGTGTTCCGTCTTTTGTTCTTTATTATATTGGAATGAATGACGCATTGAACTAATTCATGAAATGTAAAAAATGCTTAAATCTTTCACATAATCACATATAGATATGTGATACGTCTCCAACGTATCTATAATTTTTGATTGTTCCATGCTATTATATTATCTGTTTTGGATGTTTTATATGCATTAATATGCTATTTTATATTATTTTTGGGACTAACCTATTAATCTAGAGCCTAGTGCCAGTTTCTGTTTTTTCCTTGTTTTTGAGTATTGCAGATAAGGAATATCAAACGGAGTCCAAATGGAATAAAATCTTCACGATGCTTTTTCTTGGACCAGAAGAAACCTACCAGACTTGGAGAGGGGGGCTGGAGACCTGCCGGGAGGCGACAAGCCTGCAGGGCGCGCCCTAGGGGGGCGCCCCCCTGGCTTGTCCTATAATTCCCAAATCTTCCCAAATATTAGTCCTATAAATTCCCAAATATTCCCCCAACCAAGGAGAGCCACGAAAATACTTTTCCGCCGCCGGAAGCCTTTGTTCCCGTGAGATCCCATCTTGGAGCCTTTTTCGGTAATCTGCCGGAGAGGGATTCGATCACGGAGGGCATCTACATCAACTCCATTGCCCCTCCGATGATGCGTGAGTAGTTCACCTCAGACCTTCGGGTCCATAGCTAGTAGCTAGACGGCTTCTTCTCTCTCTATGTTCTTCAATACCATGTTCTTCATGATCTTCATGGAGATCTATCCGATGTAATACTCTTTTGCGGTGTGTTTGTCGAGATCCGATGAATTGTGGGTTTATGATCAGATTATCTATGAATATTATTTGAATCTTCTCTGAATTCTTATATGCATGATTTCATATCTTTGCAAGTCTCTTTGAGTTATTGGTTTGGTTTGGCCAACTAGATTGGTAATTCTTGCAATAGGAGAAGTGCTTAGTTTTGGGTTCAATCTTGCGGTGTCCTCACCCAGTGACAAAGTAGGGGTAGCGAGGCACGTATTTGTATTGTTGCCATCAAGGGTAAAAAGATGGGGTTTTCATCATATTGCTTGAGTTTATCCCTCTACATCATGTCATCTTACTTAATGCGTTACTCTGTTCTTCATGAACTTAATACTCTAGATGCAGGCAGGAGTCGGTCGATGTGTGGAGTAATAGTAGTAGATGCAGAATCGTTTCGGTCTACTTGACACGGACGTGATGCCTATATGCATAATCATTGCCTTGGATATCGTCATAACTATGCGCTTTTCTATAAATTGCTCGACAGTAATTTGTTCACCCACCGTATTATTTTCCTTCAAGAGAGAAGCCTCTAGTGAAACCTATGGCCCCCGGGTCTATTTTCCATATTATATTTTCAGATCTATAAACCAAAAATACTTCGCTGCAATCTTTTTACTTTTTTTTTACTTTTCGTTTTAGTAATATTTTATATCTATCTCTATCAGATCTCATCCTTGCAAGTAACCGTGAAGGGATTGACAACCCCTTTATAGCGTTGGGTGCAAGTGTTTGATTATTTGTGTAGGTACATCTATTGGGGACTTGCTTGTATCTCCTACTGGATTGATACCTTGGTTCTCAACAACTGAGGGAAATACTTATCTACTTTGCTGCATCACCCTTTCCTCTTCAAGGGAAAACCAACGCAAGCTCAAGAAGTAGCAAGAAGGATTTCTGGCGCCGTTGCCGGGGAGATCTATATCAAGCCTACCAAGTACCCATCACAAACTCATCTCTTGCATTTCCATTATTTGCCATTTGCCTCTCGTTTTCCTCTCCCCCACTTCTAAAACGATTTTCAGAAAAAACCAAAAAGATTTGCCCTTTTATTCGCCCTTCTTCCGTTCGTCTTTTCGTTTGCTTTTTGTTTGCTTGTGTGCTAGATTGCTTGCTTTGTCACGATGACTCAAGAGAATACTAAGTTGTGTGACTTCTCCAATACTAATAATAATGATTTTATTAGTACTCCGATTGCTCCCGCCACTAGGGCGGAATCTTATGAAATTAATGCCGCTTTGCTTAATCTTGTTATGAAATAACAATTTCCCGGCCTTCCTAGTGAAGATGCCGCATCCCATCTAAATACTTTCGTTGAGTTGTGTGATATCCAAAAGAAGAAAGATGTGGATAATGATATTGTTAAATTGAAGCTATTTCCGTTCTCACTACGAGATCGTGCTAAAACTTGGTTTTCATCTTTGCCTAAAAATAGTATTGATTCATGGAATAAGTCTAAAGATGCTTTTATTTCCAAGTACTTTCCGCCCGCTAAGATCATCTCCCTTAGGAACGATATAATGAATTTTAAGCAACTTGATCATGAGCATGTTGCACAATCTTGGGAGAGGATGAAACTAATGATTAGAAATTGCCCCGCACATGGTTTGAGTTTATGGATGATTATACAAAAAAATTATGCGGGATTGAATTTTGCTTCTAGAAATCTTTTAGATTTCGCCGCGGGTGGTACTTTTATGGAAATCACATTAGGAGAAGCTACTAAACTCCTAGATAATATTATGGCAAATTACTCTCAATGGCATACCGAAAGATCTCCTACTAGCAAAAAAGTGCATGCTATTGAAGAAATAAATACTTTGAGTGAAAAGATGAATGAATTAATGAAATTGTTTGCTAGTAAGAGTGCTCCTATTGATCCTAATGATATGCCTTTGTCTTCTTTGATTGGAAATAATAATGAATCTATGGATGTGAATTTTGTTGGTAGGAACAATTTTGGTAATAACGCGTATAGAGGTAATTTCAACCCTAGGCCGTTTCCTAGTAATTCCTCTAATAACTATGGTAATTCCTACAACAATTCTTATGGAAATTATAATAAGATGCCCTCTGATCTTGAGAATAATATTAAATAATTTATTAGTTCGCAAAAGGTATTCAATGCTACGATTGAAGAAAAATTGCTCAAGATTGATGATTTGGCTAGGAACGTTGATAGAATTTCGCTTGAGATTGATTCTTTGAAAATTATATCTACTCCACCCAAGCGTGATATTAATGAGTCTTTAAAAGCTATGAGAACTTCTATTGATGAGTGTAAGGAAAGAACCGCTAGAATGCGTGCTAAGCGTGAATGGCTTGAAAAATTGTGTTCTCGTGATAATAATGATGAAGATCTTAAAGTGATTGATGTGACTCCTATTGAATCTTTCTTTTATAATACAAATCTTGATAAAGATGGGACTGGAGATAAGTCTACTTTAGTTAAAAGTTGTCCCAATGATTCGGAGTTTATAGATCTTAATGCTAAAATTGATAAAAGTGGGATTGAAGAGGTCAAAACTTTAAAAAGCAATGAACCTACTCTTTTGGATTTCAAGGACTTTAATTATGATAGTTGTTCTTTGATTGATTGTATTTCCATGTTGCAATCCATGTTGAATTCTCCGCATGCTTATAATCAAAATAAAGCTTTTACTAAACATATCGTTGATGCTATGATGAAGTCTTTTGAAGAAAAGCTTGAGTTGGAAGTTTCTATACCTAGAAAGCTTTATAATGAGTGGGAACCTACTATTAAGATTAAAATTAAAGATTATGAGTGCCATGCTTTGTGTGATTTGGGTGCTAGCGTTTCCACGATTCCGAAAACTTTATGTGATGTGCTAGGTTTCCATGATCTTGATGATTGCTCTTTAAATTTACATCTAGCGGATTCCACTATTAAGAAACCTATGGGAAGGATTAATGATGTTCTTATTGTTGCAAATAGGAATTATGTGCCCGTAGATTTCATTGTTCTTGATATAGATTGCAATCCTACAAGTCCTATTATTCTTGGTAGACCTTTCCTTAGAACGATCGGTGCAATTATTGATATGAAAGAAGGAAACATTAGATTCCAATTTCCGTTAAGGAAAGGCATGGAACACTTTCCTAGAAAGAAAATTAAATTACCTTATGAATCTGTTATGAGAGCTACTTATGGATTGAGTACCAAAGATGACAATACCTAGATCTATTGTGTTATGCCTAGCTAGGGGCGTTAAACAATAGCGCTTGTTGGGAGGCAACCCAATTTTATTTTATGTTTTTTGTTTGTTTTTGTTTCTGCTTTTGAGTGTTTTACACATTATTACCTCTGTAGTAATTGTGTTTTATTGTTTTAATTAGTGTTTGAGCCAAGTAAGACCTTTGGGATGGTCTACGGTGATTGTTGATTTGATTTTGCTGAAAAACAGAAACTTTTGCGCTCATTCCAGGAATTTTATAAATTCACCAGAGCGTCGAATGAGTCTGAAATTTTTACACAAGATTGATATACAAATTTTCCACATTTTCCTAATTTTTCAGAATTTTTGGAGTTACAGAAGTATTCGAAGTTTACAGATTGCTACAGACTGTTCTGTTTTTGACAGATTCTGTTTTCTTTGTGTTGTTTGCTTATTTTGATGTATCTATGGGTTGTATCGGGGGGTATGAACCATGGAGAAGTTGGAATACAGTATATATTACACCAATATAAATAAATAATGAGTTCACAACAGTACCAAAAGTGGTGATTTATTTTTCTTATACTAACGGATCTCACGAGTTTTCTGTTGAGTTTTGTGTTGTGAAGTTTTCAAGTTTTGGGTAAAGATTTGATGGACTATGGAATAAGGAGTGGCAAGAGCCTAAGCTTGGGGATGCCCAAGGCACCCAAAGGAATATTCAAGGATACCAAAGAGCCTAAGCTTGGGGATTCCCCGGAAGGCATCCCCTCTTTCGTCTTCAATCCATCGGTAAATTTACTTGAGGCTATATTTTTATTCACCACATGATATGTGTTTTGCTTGGAGAGTCTTGTATGATATGAGTCTTTGCTTTTTAGTTTGCCACAATCATCCTTGATGCACACATCTTTTGAGAGGGACACGCATTAATCGTGAATTTATTAGAATACTCTATGTGCTTCACTTATATCTTTTGAGCTAGGCAATTTTGCTCTAGTGCTTCACTTATATCTTTTTAGAGCACGGTGGTGTTTTATTTTATAGAAATAATTGAACTCTCGTACCTCACTTATATTATTTTGAGAGTCTTTAAACAGCATGGTAATTGGTTTAGGTTATGAATTTAGTCCTAATATAATGGGCATCCAAGAGGGATATAATAAAAACTTTCATATAAAGTGCATTGAATACTATGAGAAGTTTGATTCCTTGCATATAGTTTTGAGATATAAAGATGGTGATATTAGAGTCATGCTAGTGAGTAATTGTGGATTGATAGAAATACTTGTGTTAAAGTTTGTGATTCCCGTAGCATGCACGTATGGTGAACCGTTATGTAACGAAGTCGGAGCATGATTTGTTTAATGATTGTCATCCTTTGTGTGAGGGTCGGGAGCGCGCGATGGTTAACTCCTACCAACCTCTCCCCTAGGAGCATGCGTCTAATACTTTGCTTTGATAACTAATAGACTTTTGCAATAAGTATGTGAGTTCTTTATGACTAATGTGAGTCCATGGATTATACGCACTCTTATCCTTTCACCATTGCTAGCCTCTCTAGTACCGCGCAACTTTCGCCGGTGCATTAAACCCACCTTCCTCAAAACAGCCACCATATACCTTCCTCAAAACAGCCACCATACCTACCTATTATGGCATTTCCATAGCCATTCCGAGATATATTGCCATGCAACTTCCACCGTTCCGTTTATTATGACACGCACCATCATTTTCATATTGCTTTGCATGATCGTAAGATAGCTAGCATGATGTTTTCATGGCTTGTCCGTTTTTTGATGTCATTTGCTATGCTAGATCGTTGCACATCCCGGTACACCACCGGAGGCATTCATATAGAGTCATATTTTGTAATTCTTGAGTTGTAAGTAAATAAAAGTGTGATGATCATCATTAGAGCATTGTCCCATGAGAGGAAAGGATGATGGAAGCTATGATTCCCTCACAAGTTGGGATGAGTCTCCGGACTTTACAAATAATAAAAGAGGCCAATGAAGCCCAAATAAAAAAAAGAGGCCAAAGATGCCCACCAAAAAAAAGAAAAAAATGAGAGAAAAGAGAGAAGGGACAATGCTACTATCCTTTTTCCACACTTGTGCTTCAAAATAGCACCATGATCTTCATGATAGAGAGTCTCCTATTTTGTCACTTTCATATACTAGTGGGAATTTTTCATTATATAACTTGGCTTGCATATTCCAATGATGGGCTTCCTCAAATTGCCCTAGGTCTTCATGAGCAAGCGAGTTGGATGCACACCCACTTAGTTTCTTTTTGAGCTTTCATACACTTATAGTTCTAGTGCATCCGTTGCATGGCAATCCCTACTCACTCACATTGATATCTATTGATGAGCATCCCCATAGCCCATTGATACGCCTAGTTGATGTGAGACTATCTTCTCCTTTTCCTCACAACCTCCACCATATTCTATTCCACCTATAGTGCTATATCCATGGCTCACGCTCATGTATTGCGTGAAAGTTGAAAAGGTTTGAGAACATAAAAGGTGTGAAACAACTGCTTGACTTGTCATCGGGGTTGTGCATGATTTAAATACTTTGTGTGGGGAAGATGGAGCATAGCCAGACCATATGATTTTGTAGGGATAACTTTCTTTGGCCATGTTATTTTGAAAGGACACAATTGCTTTGTTAGTATGCTTGAAGTATTATTGTTTTTATGTCAATATTAAGCTTTTGTTTTGAATCTTATGGATCTGAACATTCATGCCACAATAAAGAATATTACATGGATAAATATGTTAGATAGCATTCCACATCAAAAATTCTGTTTTTATCATTTACCTACTCGAGGACGAGCAGGAATTAAGCTTGGGGATGCTTGATACATCTCCATGCTATTATATTATCTGTTTTGGATGTTTTATATGCATTAATATGCTATTTTATATTATTTTGGGGACTAACCTATTAATCTAGAGCCTAGTGCCAGTTTCTGTTTTTCCTTGTTTTTGAGTATTGCAGATAAGGAATATCAAACGGAGTCCAAACGGAATAAAATCTTCGCGATGATTTTTCTTGGACCAGAAGAAACCTACCAGACTTGGAGAGGGGGGCTGGAGACCTGCCGGGAGGCGACAAGCCTGCAGGGCGTGCCCTAGGGGGGGCGCGCCCCCCTGGCTTGTGGCCCCCCCTGTAGGCCTCCTAACCCTAATCTTCGTCGTATAAATTCCCAAATATTCCCCCAATACCAAGGAGAGCCACGAAAATACTTTTCCGCCGCCGGAAGCCTTTGTTCCCGTGAGATCCCATCTTGGAGCCATTTCCGGTAATCTGCCGGAGGGGGATTCGATCACGGAGGGCATCTACATCAACTCCATTGCCCCTCCAATGATGCGTGAGTAGTTCACCTCAGACCTTCGGGTCCATAGCTAGTAGCTAGATGGCTTCTTCTCTCTCTATGTTCTTCAATACCATGTTCTTCATGATCTTCATGGAGATCTATCCGATGTAATACTCTTTTGCGGTGTGTTTGTCGAGATCCGATGAATTGTGGGTTTATGATCAGATTATCTATGAATATTATTTGAATCTTCTCTGAATTCTTATATGCATGATTTCATATCTTTGCAAGTCTCTTTGAGTTATTGGTTTGGTTTGGCCAACTAGATTGGTAATTCTTGCAATAGGAGAAGTGCTTAGTTTTGGGTTCAATCTTGCGGTGTCCTCACCCAGTGACAAAGTAGGGGTAGCGAGGCACGTATTTGTATTGTTGCCATCAAGGGTAAAAAGATGGGGTTTTCATCATATTGCTTGAGTTTATCCCTCTACATCATGTCATCTTACTTAATGCGTTACTCTGTTCTTCATGAACTTAATACTCTAGATGCAGGCAGGAGTCGGTCGATGTGTGGAGTAATAGTAGTAGATGCAGAATCGTTTCGGTCTACTTGACACGGACGTGATGCCTATATGCATAATCATTGCCTTGGATATCGTCATAACTATGCGCTTTTCTATAAATTGCTCGACAGTAATTTGTTCACCCACCGTATTATTTTCCTTCAAGAGAGAAGCCTCTAGTGAAACCTATGGCCCCGGGTCTGTTTTCCATATTATATTTTCAGATCTATAAACCAAAAATACTTCGCTGCAATCTTTTTACTTTTGTTTTACTTTTCGTTTTAGTAATATTTTATATCTATCTCTATCAGATCTCATCCTTGCAAGTAACCGTGAAGGGATTGGCAACCCCTTTATAGTGTTGGGTGCAAGTGTTTGATTATTTGTGTAGGTACATCTATTGGGGAGTTGCTTGTATCTCCTACTGGATTGATACCTTGGTTCTCAACAACTGAGGGAAATACTTATCTACTTTGCTCCATCACCCTTTCCTCTTCAAGGGAAAACCAACGCAAGCTCAAGAAGTAGCAATATGCACTGATTGTTAAATAAATGACATGATTTTGTTGGGATCAATTGTTTTGAAGTTAAGAAGGGTCTACTTTGAATATTAATACCTGATTTAATGTTGTAATCCCCGGAATCTGTTGAAATTTCATAGAAAATGAGATCCTTGGTAATCTCACTTTCGATGAAATAGGTACCTCCCTTGGATTATTTATAGCATTTATCAAAAATGGTGAAGAAACTTGTATATACAAGAAGTTTAGTGTGAGCTTTATAGAATTTCTAATCTTACATGTGGATGACATATTATTGATTGGCAATGACGTAAAGTTTCTTGGCATAATTAAGGAGTCATTGAAAAGTGTGCTTTCGATGAAAGACATAGGTGAAGATGCATATATGTTGGGCATTAAGATCTATAGAGATAGATCAAGACGTCTAATAGTGCTAAGCCAGATCACGTACATTGACAAGGTTTTAAGAAGGTTTAAAGTGGAGAACACCATAAAAGGCTTACTCCCAATGTCACATGACACAACACTTAGCAAGAATCAATGTCCCAAGACAATTGATGAGCGAGTGCAGATGAGCAATGTCACATATGCCTCGGCTATTGGGTCTATCATGTATTCTATGCTATGTACAAAACCAAATGTTTCTTATGTGCTAAGTGTTAGTAGCAGGTACCAAAGTGATCCAGAATTGGCTCATTGGGAGCTGTTAAAATATTCATAAGTACCTCATAAGGACAAAGGGCATGTTCCTTGTCTATGGAGGAGACGAAGAGCTGGTTGTAAGTGGTTACACCGACGCTATCTTCATGCCCGACAAAGATGACTTTAAATCTCAATAGGGCTATGTTTTCACTCTCGACGGTGGTGCATTGGTTTGGAAAAGTTTCAAGCATAACAATTTT
This sequence comes from Elymus sibiricus, assembly GCA_039707655.1. Taxonomy (NCBI): domain Eukaryota; kingdom Viridiplantae; phylum Streptophyta; class Magnoliopsida; order Poales; family Poaceae; genus Elymus; species Elymus sibiricus. The sequence goes on from CM077671.1 coordinate 445,563,152, forward strand.
GCAGATTCTACTATAAAAATGGAGTACATTGTAACTTCAGAAGCTTCAAAGGAGGTAGATTGGACCAGGAAGTTTCTGGAAGAGATTGGTGTGGTTCCAAGTGCATTGAACCTATCAGATCTCTATTGTGAGAAATAGTGGCGTCGTTGCTCAGGCGACGGAGTCGATGTCCCACCAGAAGTCCAGACATATCAAACGCAAGTATCACCTCATTCGACATCATGTCGAGATGGGTTTTGTGAAAGTGCTCAAGATTTACATGGATTTGAATGTGTCAGACCCGATCACGAAGCCGCTACCACAAGCAAAGCATGAGCAACACCGGATAGCCATTGGTGTTAAAGAAACTATGTAAACTAGATTATTGGCTCTAATGCAAGTTGGAGTCTGTTGGAAATATGCCCTAGAGGCAATAATATTTGCATTATTTATTTCCACATTTATGATTAAGTTTTTATATTCTATGTTATAACTGCTATGATTATTGAATATTGGATTCAAAGGAAAACACATAACCACGTGTAGATTGGTGACGATAAAACTTGATTCCTAATCTTGCGTCTAGGACTAGCTCAAGTGTTGTATGATGATTATGTTTTCCTGGTCATAGGCATTTTTAAACTGTAACGAGGATGCCGACAACATTGGGAGTATGATGATAAAAGAACGGTCATATTGAATTTACCCAACTTATTTCTTATACGTGGAGATGTTCTCTTATCCCTCCTTTAGTTCTCCAGCGACGTCAAGCTCTGGACAACAAAGCATTGTCGGATTGTGAAGCCCAAACGCGTGCAATCCGTAGAGAGGTCATGTTTTCCGTATTTGGTTCGAGGGATCGTTTGTGAATGGTTCGAGGGACTTCATCAATGATCTACAACAACTATTCTTCCGCTGCAACTCAAAGTTGGTAACGACTCGATCTAAACCTCTAATGCATCTCTATAGTGATCCGCGATCTTGATCGTAGGGCAATTTTTTGTTTTCTACTATGTTTCCCAACATCAAGTTCACCCCTAGATCTATTTATGGGTCTTGCTCACCCTTAGCTTTGGATCCCATGGCAGTGGCTATGTCGCTCGCGCTGGCTGAGTGTGGTGACTTCTGGCTCTGCTTGCCACATTCGATGGCGCGCTCTCGCGACCTCCCTAATTCTCCCTCTAGATTTTTGCTTCTCGCTGTGGTGGTCGCCCTTAATGCCTCTTCCTTGCCGTCTAGCCATTAGCCCACATCAGTGGTTGGATGGCATCTTCCCATGCCTTTGCACTGTCGTCCATGGGTGCAGCATACCTCTACATGGGGGACTGCCATGGTTGTGTGTACATGAGGCCTCCTCTTGTCTTGATATCGCCGCAGCAGCGTTCCACCGGCGATGACAAGTTTTCTGGCATCTGCAGATGGCGGCCATGGGTGTGGTGCCATACCATCACGGTAGGGATTGTGGCAAGAGTTTTGGCGGCTGCCCTCGGCCTAGTGCCCGCCTGTAGCGTGCATCTAGTGAAGGTGACATTGCCTTGGCCTTGGCATGGTGTGGTGGTGTCTTGTAGCTTGGCCTCAACTATGTGCAGCTCTTTGTCCGCAACGGCACAACGATGTTGTGGTGTGGGGTAGGCCACACAAAGCCCTTTGACCCCCATATGGCCTTGGCTAACTGATGCCCTTAGGCTTTGGTTGCAATGCTCCCCGATGTCATTTGTGATGGTTTTGCTCTTGGGTTCAGTGAGATTGGTCTATGTGATGTGACCAGTCTAAATCTTCTTGGTGGATGGTTTTGCCTATTTCTCTATCGTTAGTGATCCTTATTGGGTTGTAGCTCGGAGTCATCGAGGTGGTGTCTCTAATCATATGCTTCTTGAGTTTTCTAGTTGCTTGGTCTTGGCTTTGTGGTGCGGTTCAACGGCATTGGCAGCACACTGTTGTCCGCAATGTAGTCTCAGTTAAGTAGATCTTTTGCTGGCATTGACTGCTTACCTAGCGAGGCTCTAGGTGTCATTTTCTTGAGGTTATTGGTGTCGAGGAGTTTGGGTGGCTTTTGTTGCCAACCTTCCCTTTCATTTTGATCTTCTTTTGTTCTTGTGCCGTGTGCTCTGGCTCAGCTCGAGCTTCAGCTTGGTGTGCGTGGGAAGGGGGGAGGGGTGGGGCTGATAATACCGGCCGTCACCCCCCCCCCCCTCCCGCACCTCCTAAAACCTTTGAAAAAAAGTGTGATTCTTGCTGATGGTCGGGCGAGTACTCATCATTGCTAAAAAAAATCATCGCATGGAAAATGTTTCCACGAAGTGAAATTGACATTATGAGCAAAATAGTAAGGCATGGAAGAGTAAAATGCCAAAGAAGTGGCCCTATAACACATGTTGTGTAGTTGCCCCTGTATTGATATGTTGCAACGCATTGCGCTATCAGTGCCATTGTTTTCTTCCAACTGACATCATTGTCTAGAAGGTCTATGAAGTATCAAATCCAAACCCTAGTTTTCGGTCTACATGACTTGTGAATTTTTAGTTCAAGTTAACATACATTGCTTTCAAGCTATGACTAAGTAAACAATGAAACAAGTCAGCAACCATGTGAATGTGGCAAAAAAATGCCTATGTGGATATTCTCTTTAAATCAATAAAAACATTTAGGTTAATTTCCATTGATTAGTGACGCTAGAGCCGACATCTGATCTGGCCGGGCGGCGGGAGGGGGGTGCCTCGCTGAACAACGCTGAAGGGCCATTTCACGCAAGGAGGCGGCGGCTCTGAGGTCGGTGGCAGTGGTAGGTGGGGAGCCAATCGACCCAAGGAAGAAGAAAGGATCTAGATGTTCACATGACAGCACGCGAACGAAAGTACGAAGCGCAATTATTTTCGTATTGCCATAATTATTTTTCTAAATATACCATATATTTTTCCTAATAAATGCGCACCACTGGCACGTTTTTGTATCCAAACAACAGCGGCTGGCACATTTGAACGGAGGGGGAGGGGGTCACCAACAATGGAAGGAAAGAAACCCGCGGCGTCACAGAAATGGTTAGGAGTTACTCCTCCGCCTCCACGAGCCCAAGCCCACCAAGGAAAATCGCCCTCCCGCCCAACAGACTCGCCCGGTCGCCCCGAAAATCCAAACCCTCGCCAGACATCTTCCCACTTCTCTCTCGCCAGGCCGCGGCCGCCTGTATTTATACCCCCGCCCTACCTCCATTCCAATCCTCACTACCCCACCCGCGTATCCTCTCGTTGGAACCTGCGAGGCTAGCTAGCTGACGATACGAGACGCCTCCTCCCCCTCACGTGCACGCTTTCTTCTCTCGTCGCCGGTGGCCGGCCGGAGGGACCAGTCGGCCGGCGGTTTCCTCGCCTACCCCGGTAAGACATACATATGACCGCGTGCGTGCGGCGCGTTCCCGCTCGGCGTCTTTTGTGATGTCTCGGTTTGGTTGCTTCGTCGTGTGTTTCTGGTTTTGGTTTTGATTTTTTTGGGGGGGGGGGGATTTGGACATCTTGCTGAGGATCTGATTTCTTGTTTGCTTTGCAGATCGCGTCGGCGAGTATTCCTTTGACGCCACGCGATTTCTCTAGATCTTTCGGTGGGTTCTGAACCTTTGATCATGGATCTTTGTGGTCTTGCCTGCATCTGCATGGTGTGGGTGTAGCCAGCTGGTCGGCAGATCGTTTTGTTGATGATCTTTGTGAGGCTTTGTCCGCGTCCTCTAGCGATTCCTACCGGCCACCGGTGATTTCTACCTTGTTCACATGCCCTTTGTGGTGATCGTTTTGCCGATGATCTTTGTGGTGCTCCTGACGCCATGCTTCTGTTCTATCCAGATCTTTGCTGGGGCATCGTCGTATTCATAGCCTTGTTCTATGTGGTTTTCTCAGATCTTTTCGTGCGTTTTCGTCTCGTCTCCATGCATGATGCATGGTACGTGGGTGTAGATGTTGGGGAACGCGACAGAAAACAAAAAAATTCGGTACTAGGAGCACGCCTAGGATCACTATGGAGATGCATACAAGGTTTGATCTGATCCGTACCGACTCGTAGCGCAGCGGAAGTAGAGTCGATGAAGATCGGTGGTGCAGATCACCGTAGCTAGGATTTACAACCTCCCAACCATGAGGATGTTCTCCCTCGTCGGACAGCCCTCCGGGAGGCGGTCGGACAGTCCCTCGGACAATGTCACGGACAGCCCTTCGGGAAGACCCTCGAAGCTCGAACGGAAACTCGGACAGCCCTCCGGGAGGACCCTCGAACAGACCCTCGGGCAAAAGATCAAACCTACGACCTCTCTACAGGGCTGCACACATACGGTGTCAGCAATCCGGCAGGGCTTCGCCGTCCAGAACTAGTTCCTGCCGGAACCCAGACAGCCTTTCGGCTCTACGAAACTATTTCACAAGGAGGGAGAGAGAAGCCAGACAAGTCTATGGCATGTGTATGAGAGCAAGGATGAGTGTGGAGAGTGCCTCTCCACCTCTATTTATAGGAAAACCCAAGGGGTAAGGGGGCACATGAAAAACCCAAAATGCCCACACTTTATGTCACACATAAAGGTCATAAAGGGCATAAAGGGATGACAAGTGGAGCTCCATGGAGGAGCTGCACCCTTGAACGTCCCACCTTCATGGGGGGCCCCCAAAGGGGGTTCCTTGATCCTCAAGTCCTTCTAGAAGCCTTTTGGGGAAAGCCCTAAAAGGTGGCTTTCCATAAAGTAACCCAAAAAGCACTTTCACTATTCACGAAGACATTTTTCTGCGTCCGATAAATCCCAAATTATTTCTGTGTGCCTAGAACAATTCCAGTACGCACTAAAACAATTTTGAACGCATTCTGAAACAATTTCGGAACAATGTTTTTCTTCAGCGAAAAGCTACTACAGCGGTTCCGGCTGCTCCGGAACATTTCCGGGTTTTATCCTGGAAATTTCCCAGAAGTTTCCAGAATACAACTGGCACCCTCCAAGAATTATCAGGCATGTTCCGAAACCATTTTGACTTAATGGTATACCCCGAAACAACTTTTCGGTTTTACCGAAACTATTCCGGTGTTCTCTCTCCGGAACTTTTCCGTTGACTCCGAAACTTTTTCGGTGAATTTCTCTCAGACTCCCTGTCTAGTATTCAGCAGATAGATGACCCTTAAGCATGTGACCCTATAGGTTCGGTGAAGCATAGACATGACCCGGAACCCCTTCCGATCAATGATCAACATCGGAGCCGTGGACACCCATATTGACCCCTATACCCACACGAATGAATATTCGAGTGAACCTCCAGTTGCTGTGTGCTATTCCTTTTACTTTGCGATATGTTACAAAACCCGAGGTGAGATTTATCGGCATCCCCGTGGATCAACACTTGTCCACAATGCCAGTTACCTCGTTGCCGGTTTTGTTCTCTTTTCTCGTTTCCGCGTTCCGGCATCCCCGTGATCAAATCACACTGTGTCTGGCCAGACGATGATGGATACCGTAACACCGAGAGGGCCCGAGAATATCTCTCCATCGTCGGAGGAGCAAATCCCTATCTTGAGCTACCAAGTTACTTGCCATACTTTTCCGTGAACCCGTAAGCCACCGTAATAGCCACCCTGTTACAGATGACGTTTAACAAACCCCAAAGTTCACGAAGCAAGTACGAAGGAACTCGATACTCTCATGGTCTAAGGAATTATGCAAACATTAACTTCCTCTGTGTTATTAACCATTAACTTGTGACGAATGTATCTCATAGCATAACATCAAATCGGGTCAATTCAACACAAATATTCTTCTAATATTGTGCCCTCAAAGTTGCCGGCATAGCCATCCCTATGATCAGGAAAACAGAACCATCATGCAACACTTGAGCTAGTCTTAGAGGCCAAACTAGGAATACATTTTACCGTTTATTATTCCACACGTGCATATCAGTCTTCCTCCGAGCCTCGTGGTTATTGTAGACTCGAGAACCATAGCAGTTATAGCATGGAATATAAACTTAATTAGGAACATGGGGATAAATAATAACATGTATTATTGCCTCTAGGGCATATCTCCTACAGACTCCCACTTGCACTAGAGTCAATAATCTAGTCAATGCTAATGCACTTTACACCTATGGCATACTGGTGTAAAATTTCGCTTGTGGTATAGCCTGGTGTCCAACGGATCTGACAACTTCAGCTCCGTGTGTATCTTTGCATATCCTCGCGTTTTCACGCTTTCACAAAATTCATATTTTGTGTGGACCTGGCTTTGTATATATGTGAATCACAGGTCAAACCTTGATTCCTCAGACTAAGCTATGGAGCAACTATCTGCAATAGTGTCCCATTGACCAAAGCCATCTTGGAACCATACTAAGTTCATGGATGAACTATATGATTCAACATCTTCTTTGTTGCTTCCAAAACGTCAACATACTTAGCCTTTGTTATAGAATTCGCCACAGTAACCTGTTTAGAACAATTCCAACTTACCGTGCCACCCTATTGTGTATTACACAAAACCTTAACTTAAATCGAAAATCACATAGAGCATTGATGAAGACTGTATCGATGTAATTACTTACAACGAGCACTTCATAATATCTGCTTTCGAGAAAACATGTCATCAGTGCTACTTTAGTACTCAATGACATTTTTCACTCTTGTCCTATGATCAGTACTTTGATCACTTTGGTATCTATACTCGCAACAGTTTGGGAGTATCGGACATATCTGGTTGATTTACATACCATGGAATACATGATTAATCCAAACACAGAGGTGTGTGGAATATCCATCATGTATTTTGCACATCAATGTTTTTAGGACACCGAGTCTTGCAAAAACTCTTTCCATGTGACTTCGGCAAGAATCACTCCTTGGTGGTTTTAGTGCTAAATGGTTTTAGCATCTTGTCAATATGTATTTTTGCTTAGCCCCATTAGGCAAATCTATCTCCATAGATCATTATGCCTAATAGCAAGGCTATTTAGCCCAAGCACTTCATCAAAAAACTATTTTCAAATGAAGTCCTAATTCGTGTCAAGAAATTTATTTCCAATTAACAATGTGTCAAGCACACAAGGTTTTTAGAAATATTATTATACTCCCACTTACTTTCTTGAAACCACAAGCATCTTCATTATCCATTGATGAAATCAAACTCTTTTGATCATTTCATCAAAACGAAGATTCCAACTCCATTTTGCTCTCTTCTGTCCATTGCTGGAACTCTGAAGTTTGCATACTCACTAGCATCCTCTGGATCGACAAAATACTTTGGACTGTATCACATACAAATCCTAGTTTGTATTCCCATTTCATGGAAATTCTTTCACCATCCATGTTTCATATCTCATGATTGAAATATGTATTAATTGCTAGTTTTACCCGAACCGACTTTAAGCATCGCTACGGTGAAACAACCTCATTGTAGTCAACTCCTTGAACTTGTTATTGCAACAAGTCGAGCTTTATGGATAAAACATTTTATCCACATCAGTTTATAGTTTCATAAATATTCATTAGACTCTAAGTCTTCCGAAAGGTGTATCAAGGTTTTAATCTTGAATCACTTACATGGAAACTATCTCGGATTGTATTGGCATTTAGCCAATTCCGGAGTCAGGGCCCATCAACGCTTCCTTGTGTATCGTAGGTATACAGTTGTCTAACAACAATATCTCGTTTGCGCACCTAAGAGGTTTGCACGAGCTTTGCCTACGTTGTTCAGCTGCAAGTTCGACCGAAGTCCATACATCACATGTAGAGGCTTCCGTATCAGTCATAGTAGGAAACTCTGGAATCGCTTCCAAGGTTCCTTTCCTTTGATCTGATGACGAAGATACTTATTATCTCGTCGAGTTGCACTGTCCTCCCACTCACCTTTTTGCAAGAACTATTCTCTTTAAAAGCATACCGTTTTGTGGCAAAATCCTTTGCCTCGGTATAGTGGTGGGGGAATACCCAACATTATGGGATAACTTACAAAGTAGCACTTGTCTGATTTGGAATAGGTATGTAACCTTTTACACAAGCCCCATATTCCAAATGTTAAGAAAAGATATAACATGGTTGGGCGTACCATACCATGGCGTCATTTCAACAGACCCGATGGAGCTCTTTTCAGTGTAAAAGCCGCAGTCTCTAAAGCATTTCACTTAAAAGGGATAAAGGCTAATTGATTTATGTCATCTTTGATCTCACCATGTCATAAATGGTTTGATTACATCTTCATGGACATTCCACTTACTGTGGTGTTCCGGGAGGTGTAAGTTATGAAACTCTTTTCACAACTCATCAGACATTCGCTAAACTTGTAACTCAAAATATTCCTTTCCGCAATCTAATTGTAGAAACATAATTTTCTTGTTACAATAATTTCTACTTCATTTTTGAAAAACCTTTTGAATGATTTCAAAAGATCCAGACTTACGTCTCATCAAGTAAATATCCATATATCTACTTGAGTCATTTCAGAAGATAGACAAATCCACTGCTAGCAACAGCATTTATCGGACCACACACATCACGATGTATGATCACCAATAAGTTCTTTGCTCATTCCTTATGGCCTGTGAACGGTATTTCAGTCACTTCACTTTTCAGAGGAAAGTTGCAAGTGTCAGATGATTCATAATCAAACGACTTCAAAATCCATCATTATGGAATTTCTCCATGCGGGTTTCTCCAATGTGACCAAATGCAGTGCCACACATATGTGGTATTCTTTTAGTCTTGTGACATTTAGTGTCAGTGTTACGGATGTATCATATTACCATCAATATTCATAACAACATCCCATCCTTGATGGAAGCATGGCCCTTATGTTATTCATGATACTGAACAACAATTGTTCTTTTATGAATAACACTCTTGCAACAAACATTATGCAAATGGGCTAGAGTGTGTAAAACTCTAAAATGAATTATGAAAGTAAATACAGAGGTAATGTATTATTATCAATATTCATAACATACATCTCATTCATAATGAAAGTATGGCCTTTATTCATAACACCGAACATCAAAAGTTCTCTTATGAACAATCTTCTTGCAATATACTTTATGCAATGGGCTAGAGTGTGTAAAACTCTAAAATGAATTATGAAAATAAATACAGACGGTAATACACAGATGGAAGGTATAGTAACTTTTACTATGTTCCCAGCGCGTATCTAAACCTCATTACTGGCAAGTCTTTTAGGCAGTAGTAGTTCTTGTATCGAGTTGCAAGAGTATGCAATCAAACGGGTATTCCGGTGATCAAAAGTCAATCACAATACCCAAGAATCAGTGACTAACAGTTTAATCACAATTCCCAAGAACTATTTCTTTTTGACTAGCCTTCCAAACATCAATAACTTGTATGACTTTCATACATGAGCTGGACATTCCAGACTTCTTTCCTTTTGCCTTTATACTTCTAACAGTTTTACTTTCAGTCTTTCTCCTACTCTCAGAAGAAGCACCCAACTTAAGAGTGGCGTTAGCCCCGGACTTCCTAGGTGTGTAAGTCACACTAACACCCTTTGGACATTTCCTTTCTCTTTAAGTTGTTTGTTTTATTCACCTTCATTTACATGACAGGCGTTCTCCTGGATCCCTCTCTTATCAGTCAAATGACCAGTAAACACTTTACTAATACCTTGCAAACAAACATTGCTTTGGATATCACATATCTTTTAGCCTTTGTTTGTATCTGAAAATAATTTTCAGTTCCATGAGTATCACGTAACTATCCCAAACTTTTGAAGTTGGGGTTTTATGGAAGCAAACGTATTGCACTTGACCATAACGGAATTCTAGCTTTTGGACCGAAGGACGAGAGTCACATCATCCATAGCATCAGCGGGTGAATATCGAAAGCATGCGATAGGACAAAGTCCTTCTCGGCACTCTTGAGGATAATCCTCACATTACGTTACCAATCGTAAAGTTTTAACCAAATAAATAACAGCTTATTCGATTTTAATAGGGAAGGTGGAAACGCGAGCCATTATTCTACAACTATTATGCAAAGTCCACTTAGACGATGTCCAAAATTAATTGCACCGAGAATTAAACAAGTTAATTCTACAGTGCGCTCCCACTCAAATCAATATCTCTCATAATTGATTGCGAGTGATTCAAGACCCACATTTCCATTCAACGCCATTGTTTGAGATGAACACTGATGGCGCGAACTTCAATTGGTAGGCAAACTTGCCAATCACATCTCCATGTGACTCTTGTTCATCTTTCGATGCGTGGGTTCCGAGCTCAGGACGATCCTGCCATGAACGTCAAGATAACCAAGTGATCTTGCTGCGAGGTCTGACCTCACCCGCCTTACACCCGTACAATCGTTCGTACCCATGTAGATCATGGCGCACCTCGAAAGGAAGGATGCTGTGACGGTGCTACACTTGGGAGAACACTAACTACTTGATATTTTTGTGAGAGATCACCCTAATAAAAGCGACTACCGCGCAATCAAGAAGGGTGCATCAAGAGGGATAAACATCTTAGGCAATTCATAATAGCATGATATGGTATAGCCCTTTCTGACGGAGAAGTCATTAATTTCTTCGTCTTCGGCATTCGCGTCGGTGTTCACCTTCGCGAAGTTTGCCACCACCTTGTCGATGCACCAGATAATATTGCTATCTCTATAGCTAATAAAATAAGTGCATTACATAAGGTTGACACGTAGGTCATTAAAGTGACAATCATATGGCTCCAGCCATCATGCCGAATCATGACACGCAGGTCATGTTAATTTACATTGTATAGTCATCTATAATCAAATTAAAAAATGAGAACTGCTATACCACATCACATGCATACCTCATGTCATCCTGCAAAACCAAGTTAGACGCCTCTAATCGGTTTATGCAAAAATTTATTTTACGTGGCTTCTAAGGTTTCAACCAAACCGCAGCTACCAACGTTTATCATCAAGCATGATCATTCAAGTTGCTAAATTAACTTTGCGGAGCGTATGAAACACGAGATAATAAAATCTCGAGCCCCATACTAAACTTCGTCATATGCATGACCCCCGTGCAGATCATATCTGCATTGCCCTTTCGTCTGCGAAACATCCATCTTTCTCAACTATGGCGGAACCCAAAGACACTGAAGCACTTCGTTGATCTGTCAATCAGCATACTCAGGAGCAGCATGAAAGGATCGCGGATTGCCAGAACTTTGTCAGATTCCACCATGCCGTCAAGATCAGGACTACGCAAATTCAAGGGAAGCAACAAGAATATCGGGTAATAGATTTCATCTACTACCCGCACAAATAATTTTCAGCAATAGATCTTATCTACTACAAAATTATACTATGCAATACCCATACATCTCATGTATTCTAGATCATAACCTGCATCTACGCATAGCCTGGCTCATGATGCCATTATTGGGGAACGCGACAGAAAACAAAAAAAATCGGTACTGCGAGCACGCCCAGGATCACTATGGAGATGCATACAAGGTTTGATCTGATCCGTACCGACTCGTAGCGCAGCGGAAGTAGAGTCAATGAAGATCGGTGGTGCAGATCCCCGCAGCTAGGATTTACAACCTCCCAACCGCGAGGATGTTCTCCCTCGTCGGACAGCCCTCCGGGAGGCGGTCGGACAGTCCCTCGGACAATGTCACGGACAGCCCTTCGGGAAGACCCTCAAAGCTCGAACGGAAACTCGGACAGCCCTCCGGGAGGACCCTCGAACAGACCCTCGGGCAAAAAATCGAACCTACGACCTCTCTATAGGGCTGCACACATACGGTGTCCGCTATCCGGCAGGGCTTCGCCGTCCAGAACTAGTTCCTGCCGGAACCCAGACAGCCTTTCGGCTCTACGAAACTATTTCGCGAGGAGGGAGAGAGAAGCCAGACAAGTCTATGGCATGTGTATGAGAGCAAGGATGAGTGTGGAGAGTGCCTCTCCACCTCTATTTATAGGAAAACCCAAGGGGTAAGGGGGCACATGAAAAACCCAAAATGCCCACACTTTATGTCACACATAAAGGTCATAAAGGGCATAAAGGGCTGACAAGTAGAGCTCCATGGAGGAGCTGCACCCTTGAACGTCCCACCTTCATGGGGGACCCCAAAGGGGGTTCTTTGATCCCCAAGTCCTTCTAGAAGCCTTTTGGGGAAAGCCCTAAAAGGTGGCTTTCCATAAAGTAACCCAAAAAGCACTTTCACTATTCACGAAGACATTTTTCTGCATCCGATAAATCCCAAATTATTTCTGTGTGCCTAGAACAATTCCAGTACCAACTAAAACAATTTTGAACGCATTCCGAAACAATTTCGAAACAATGTTTTTCTTCAGCGAAAAGCTACTACAGCGGTTCCGGCTGCTCCGGAACATTTTCGGGTTTTATCCTGGAAAATTCCCAGAAGTTTCCAGAATACAACTGGCACCCTCCAAGAATTATCAGGCATGTTCCGAAACCATTTTGACTTAATGGTATACCCCGAAACAACTTTTCGGTTTTACCGAAACTATTCCGGTGTTCTCTCTCCGGAACTTTTCCGTTGACTCCGAAACTTTTTCGGTGAATTTCTCTCAGACTCCCTGTCTAGTATTCAGCAGATAGATAACCCTTAAGCGTGTGACCCTATAGGTTCGGTGAAGTATAGATATGACCCGGAACACCTTCCGATCAATGATCAACATCGGAGCCGTGGACACCCATATTGACCCCTATACCCACACGAATGAATATTCGAGTGAACCTCCAGTTGTCGTGTGCTATTCCTTTTACTTCGCGATATGTTACAAAACCTGAGGTGAGATTTATCGGCATCCCCGTGGATCAACACTTGTCCACAATGCCAGTTACCTCGTTGTCGGTTTTGTTCTCTTTTCTCGTTTCCGCGTTCCGGCATCCCCGTGATCAAATCACACTGTGTCTGGCCAGACGATGATGGATACCGTAACCCGTAAGCCGCCGTAATAGCCACCCTGTTACAGATGACGTTTAACAAACCCCAAAGTTCACGAAGCAAGTACGAAGGAACTCAATACTCTCATGGTCTAAGGAATTATGCAAACGTTAACTTCCTCTGTGTTATTAACCATTAACTTGTGACGAATGTATCTCATAGCATAACATCAAATCGGGTCAATTCAACACAAATATTCTTCTAATATTGTGCCCTCAAAGTTGCCGGCATAGCCATGCCTATGATCAGGAAAACAGAACCATCATGCAACACTTGAGCTAGTCTTAGAGGCCAGACTAGGAATACATTTTACCGTTTATTATTCCACACGTGCATATGAGTCTTCCTCCGAGCCTCGTGGTTCTTGTAGACTCGAGAACCATAGCAGTTATAGCATGGAATATAAACTTAATTAGGAACATGGGGATAAATAATAACATGTATTATTGCCTCTAGGACATATCTCCTACAGTAGATGGGTTGGTCGCTTCGCCGATGATCTTTGTGAGGCTCGGGAGATTAGCCACCCTCGACAGGGGCTTGGTCCTCGTCCTGCGGCGGTTCCCACCCGGTTTTCCATGTGGTTTTCTACCTCGTTGCATGCCTTGTGCTCCATGATTCCTGACGCCATGCTTTTGTCCTGGACCTTTGCTCGGGCGTCGTAGCCTTGGATGGATATCTGATCGCCGACCGGATAGCCAGGGCTAGGATCATGCGCGTATGGGATTTTTATTTATTTTTTTCTAGATCTTGCTTTCTTCAGTGGAGCCATGTGTCCGTAGGTTGCTTGCACCGGCGCCTCTCCCCATTTCTTTCTTTTTTTTGAAACGGAGGCAAAAGATTTGCCTCATCTCATTAATTAAGCAGGATAGGAAGAAATTGTCTGTTACATGGGCACACACAGGCCCAAGGCAAATCGCATGTTTACTCTCCCGGAATTAGATTCCCTAGATGCTTAGCCCCTGCTTTCACCCATAGCCGCGCCTCCACCTTAATGGATGAAAAAACAGCATTGGGCATTGAGGCCTTGTTCTGGAAAATTCTTGCGTTCCTTTCGTTCCAGATTGCCCAACATGTTAACATCTTCAGCGGGCGGAAGGCCTTCGCGCTTGTGCCATGGAGGTGGGTTGGCTCTTCCCACCATCTTTGCACGGATGGTAGATCCGCCCAATCAGTCGGGTGTAGATGTAGCCCCAGCCAAGTGTTGATCATGTTCCAAATTCTAACCGTGAAGCGACACTTAAACATTAAATGTGCAGCCGATTCAGGTTCCCTTTTGCATAGCTGGCAGAGGCCGCAGTTGGGCCATCCCCTACGAGTGAGTCTATCGGCTGTCCACACTCTGTCCTGGATAATTAGCCAGGAGAAGAATTTTATTTTTGGCGGCGCCCAGGCCTTCCAGACCAGCCTGGGCATGTCAGACTTGATCATGCCAGCGAATTGCATCTTGTATGCCGTGGCTGCAGAGTATTGACCGTTGGCCGTAAATTTCCATCTGATGGTGTCGTCGTTGTCCTCCAACAATTGCACGTCCTGAACTCTTGCCCAAAGTTGGATAAATTGTTGGAGGTGGGCAACAGAGAGTCCTCCCTGCATGTCTATGTGACGGATCCAATCGTTATTTAAGATAGCCTTAGCGACACTTGCATTCTTGTGTTTTGAAAGGTCGAAAATCCCTGGTGCCAAGTCTTTTGGTTTTTGTCCCTGCAGCCAAGGAGCATACAAAAAACTCGCCGTTTGTCCGTTACCCATGGTGACCGTCGTCGTGGAGTAGAAGAGATCCATGTCAGCAGAATCGCAGGGGATGTCGAAGCCCACCCAGGCTCTTTGAGGGTCCGTCCATTGGAACCATAGCCACCGCAACCTGAGGGATCTAGAGAACTTGGCTAGATCAAGGATCCCCAATCCGCCCAGATTTATGGGTCTGCAAACCAGCTTCCAGTTAACTTTACGCTGTCCTCCAGTCACCGAATTTGTTCCGGACCACAAGAAAGCTCTTTGAATCTTAGTTATGTCATCTGTGATCCCCACTGGAATGTTGAGCGCGGTGATATAATAAATGGCCAGGAAGGATAGAACAGATTTCACCAAGGCGGATCGTCCAGCAATGTTGATGTTTCGTCCCTGTCAAGGGGGAATTTTCTGCGCCACCTTGTCCACCAGAAATTGACAGTCGGATTTGGTTAGACTATGGATGGTGAGCGGAAGACCGAGGTAACGCATCGGGAAACCAGATCGGATGGCCGGGAAGCTTTGGAGGATATCATCCAGGTCGACGTTTGAACAGCGGATGGGTGCAACACTACTCTTAAGTGGATTGGCCACAAGTCCTGTCACCTCCCCAAAGTTAGTAAGGATGGTGGTGAGATTCTGAATGTCCTCTTTGATAGGGGCGACGAAGATGGCTGCATCGTCAGCGTAGAGGGAGGTACGCACCGAGGTAGCCCGTCCTCGCAGCCTATGAAGGAGACCTTGATATGTAGCTTTGTCAAGCAGTTGTTGTAGTGGGTCAATGGCCAGGACAAAAAGCAGCGGAGAGAGTGGATCGCCCTGCCGCAGTCCCCTCCCCAGCTTGATCGGCACCCCCGGGACGCCATTGAGAAGGACTCGCGAGGATGAAGTGGCCCATAGGGCAGTAACCCAGTTTCTGAATCTAGCTGGGAAACCACGCCTCTGTAGCAAATCCAGAATGTAGTCCCATCAGACCGAGTCGAAGGCCTTCTTGATGTCCAGCTTTAGAAGCAAAGACGGTGTCCGGGACCGGTGCAGTCGCCTTGCGAATCCCCGAACGAACATAAAATTGTCATGGATACTTCTAGATTTGATGAATGTGCTTTGGGAGCGAGACACCAGTTGATTCATGAATGGGGCAAGGCGAGTGGCCATGATTTTTGTCAGAATCTTCGCGAAGGCATGGATGAGGCTGATGGGACGGAAATCTGATATGTCCTCTGCACCCTCCTTCTTGGGGAGTAACACTATGTTGGCTGAGTTCAGCCAATGCAGATTTGCGGAATGCAGAGTGGAGAAAGAGTTCACAGCATTCATCATGTCCACCTTAATAATATCCCAACATGATTTGAAGAAGGCACATGTAAAACCGTCAGGGCCTGGTGCCTTGTCCCCCGGAAGTTGTGAGATTGCACTTAGGACCTCTGCCTCAGTGAAGTTGTCCCCAAGGCTGGATAAATCACAATCATTGAAATGGAGAGCTTCCCAGTTGAAATCTTTGGTGCGAGGTGCCCCTTTTTTAAGGATGGTGGTGAAGTGATCCTGCGCGATCTTATCTTTTTCGTCGTGGGAGGTAACCCAGCCTCTCCCCATTTCCATCCATCTGCCCTTTGTATGCTTGGCCTACTCATACGCTCGAACCATCTGATCACTCTCTATACTTCTATCTCTGCATCTTGTCACCCCTTTCGTTTGGTTTGAATCCGGGTGACAATGCTTCCACTAGTTGATTTATTAATGGTGGCATCGCTAGTTGTATTTGTGTCGTTTGAAACCGGATGGCCATGCTTTTATATTCATCTAGTTGTATTTGCATAATCTGTGTTTTTGACTTTTGATTAGGATGCTTCTCTGATGGTATATTTCCATGATTTTGTTGGCCAAGAGTCTTGACCTCGGTGATAGATTTGTGATCTGCCTTCGCTCGGTGGTAGATCTGTGATCTGTCCTTGGTGGAGATCTATAGATTGCACCACTAAGAAATTAACGCTCGCACTCCTCAGTTGAACTCGTGACTCGATGGTTGGTGGATGCTTTGTTCAAAATATGCATATCTTATTTTTCTTCTGTGGAGTTGTGTGCCCATAGGTTGCATCGGTGCCTCTCCCCATTTTTGTCCATATGCACTTGTTCGTCCTATCTGATCCCTTTGTGTACTTGGCTTAGCCTGTTGGTCAGCAGATGCTCATATCTGCCCACCCGCCCGAGTTTGAGTGTCCCTACTGTTGGGGAATGGAGCATGAATTTCAAAATTTTCCTACGCTCACGCAAGATCTATCCATGGAGATGCATCGCTACGAGAGGGGAGAGTGTGTCTACGTACCCTCGTAGACCGTTTAGCGGAAGCGTCTCACAACGCGGTTGATGTAGTCGAACAATCCTTCGAGCTCCACCGATCGAGTACCGAACGTACGGCACCTCCGAGTTCTACACATGTGCAGCTCGGTGACGTTCCTCGCCTTCTTGATCCAGCAAGACGTCGAGGAAGTAGATGAGTTCCGTCAGCACGACGGCGTGGCGACGGTGACGGTGAAGTGATTCCGGCAGGGCTTCGCCTAAGCTCTCCGAAAATATGACCGAGGTGGAAAACGGAGATCGGGGCACCGCACACGGCTATGGGACAATTGTGTGTCTCCAAGGGGTGCCCCTCCTCCATATATAAAAGAGGGAGGGAGGAGGCTACTAGGACTCCTTAGTCCTAGTAGGATTCCACCTCCCATACGGAGTAGGAAAGGGGGAAGGGAGAGGGAAAGGAAAGAGGGGGTTGCGCCCCCTCCCCTAGTCCAATTCGGTTTGGGCAAGGGGGGGCGCGCGCCTCCTCACGTGGCCTGCCTCTCCTTTTCCCGTATGGCCCAATAAGGCCCATTACTTCTCCCGATGAATTCCCGTAACTCCCCGGTACTCCGAAAAATACCCGAATCACTCGCCGACGTCCGAATATAGCCTTCCAATATATGAATCTTTACCTCTCGACCATTTCGAGACTCCTCGTCATGTCCGTGATCTCATCCGGGACTCCGAACAAACTTCGGCCACCAATCACATAACTCATATAATACTAAATCGTCATCGAACCTTAAGTGTGCGGACCCTACGGGTTCGGGAATGATGTAGACATGACCGAGACGACTCTCCGGTCAATAACCAACAGCGGAACCTGGATGCTCATATTGGTTCCTACATATTCCACGAAGATCTTTATCGGTGAACCTCATATGTCAACATACGTTGTTCCCTTTGTCTGGCGGTATGTTACTTGCCCGAGATTCGATCGTTGGTATCCAATACCTAGTTCACTCTCGTTACCGGCAAGTCTCTTTACTCGTTCCGTAATACATTATCTTGCAACTAACTCTTTAGTCATGGTGCTTGCAAGGCTTCTGTGATGCTGTATTACCGAGAGGGCCCAGAGATACCTCTCCGATAGTCGGAGTGACAAATCCCAATCTTGATCCATGCCAACTCAACAAACACTTTCGGAGATACCTGTAGTGCACCTTTATAATCACACAGTTACGTTGTGACGTTTGATACACCCAAAGTATTCCTACGGTATCCGGGAGTTGCATGATCTCATGGTCAGAGGAACGTGTATTTGACATAGTGAAAGCAATAGCATTAAACTGAACGATCATATGCTATGCTGACGATTGGGTCATGTCCATCACATCATTCTCCTAATGATGTGATCCCGTTATCAAATGACAACTCATGTCCATGGTCAGGAAACCTTGACCATCTTTTGATCAACGAGCTAGTCTAGTAGAGGCATACTAGGGACATAGTATTTGTCTATTATCCACACATGTATTTAGTTTTCGGTCAATACAATTCTAGCATGAATAATAAACTATTATCATGAACGGGGAAATATGATAATAACTAATTTATTATTGCCTCTAGGGCATATTTCCAACAGTCTCCCACTTGCACTAGAGTCAATAATCTAGATTACATCTCCATGTAATTAACACTTAATCAGTTCTAAAGCTGATCATGTTTTGCTTGTGAGAGAGGTTTTAGTCAACGGGTCTGCAATATTCAGATCCGTGTGTTCTTGGCAAATCTCTATGTTATATGAAGATGCTGCTACCACACTCTGTTTGGAGCTACTCCAAAAGATTTCCCCACTATACTTATCCGGTCTGAGACTCTAGTCTTTCGGATCAGTGTTTAAAGCTTGCATCGACGTAACCCCTTACGACGAACTCTTTATCATCTCTATTCCTGAGAAATTCTTCCTTAGTCATCTTAAGGATAATTTGACCGCTGTCCAGTGATCTACTCCTGGATCACTTTGGTACCTCTTTTGCCAGACACATGGCAAGGCACACAGCTTGGCATACTTTATAGAACCTACGGCCGAGGCATAGGGGATAACCTTCATCCATTCTATTTATTTTGCCGTGGTCGAGATTTGAGTCTTACTCAACTTCACACCTTTCACCACAGTCAAGAACTCCTTCTTTGACTGATCCATTTTGAACTTCTTCAAAATCTTGTCAAGGTATATGTTTTGTGAAAGTCATATGAGGCATCTCAATCTATCTCTATAGATTTTGATGCCTAACATGTAAACAACCTTTACCTAGATCTTCAAGTCTTACTCCACTTCACACCAGCCAAGAACTTATTTCTTTTGACTTGATCCATTTTGAACTTCTTCAAAATCTCATCAAGGTGTGTGAAAATCTTTTATCAGGTGTCTTGATCTATCTCTATAGATCTCGATGCCCAAACCGTGGATAACTCAAAAACAGGTTTTTATTGAAAAACTCCTTTCAATTAATTCTTTATGCTTTCCAGAAATTCTACATCATTTCCAATCACATATACTTATTAGAAATGTTTTAGAGCTCCCACTCACTTTGTTGTAAATACAAGTTTCTCCATAAACTTGCATAAACCCAAACGCTTTGATCACTTTATCAAAGCGAGTATTCCAGCTCCGAGATGCTTGCACCAGTCCATAGATGGATCGCTGGAGCTTGCATACTTTGTTAGCACCTTTAGGATCGACAAAACCTTCCGGTTGCATCATATACAATTCTTCCTTAAGGAATCCATTAAGGAATGCCGTTTTGACGTCCATTTGCCAGATTTCATAATCATAAAATGCGGCAATTGCTAACATAATTCTGACAGACTTTAGCATCGCTACAGGTGAGAAAGTCGCATCGTAGTCAACTCCTTGAACTTGTCGATAACCTTTAGCAACAAGTCGTGCTTTATAGACGGTGACATTACCATCAGCGTCCATCTTCTTCTTAAAGATCCATTTATTTTTAATAGCTCGCCGTTCATCGGGCAAGTCTACCAAAGTCCACACTTTGTTTTCATACATGGATCTAATCTCGGATTTCATGGCCTCAAGCCATTTGTCGGAATCCGGGCTCGCCATCGTTTCTTCATAGTTCGTAGGTTCACCGTTGTCTAACAACATGACCTCCAAGATAGGATTGCCGTACCAATCTTGTGCGGAGCGTGTCCTGGTTGACCTACGAGGTTCTGTAGCAACTTGATCCGAAGCTTCATGATCATCATCATCTACTTCCTCTCTGGTCTGTGTCGGTGTCACAGAAATTTCTTTCTGTGGCGTACTACTATCCAGAGGAGGTACAATTACCTCATCAAGTTCTACTTTCCTCCCACTCACTTCTTTCGAGAGAAACTCCTTCTCTAGAAAGGATCCATTCTTAGCAACGAATACTTTGCCTTCGGATCTGTGGTAGAAGGTGTACCCAACGGTCTCCTTTGGGTATCCTATGAAGACGCATTTATCCGCTTTGGGTTCAAGCTTATCAGGCTGAAGCCTTTTGACATAAGCATCGCAGCCCCAAACTTTCAGAAACGACAGCTTAGGTTTCTTTCCAAACCATAGTTCATACGGTGTCGTCTCAACGGATTTAGATGGTGCCCTATTTAAAGTGAATGCAGCTGTCATTAATGCATAACCCCAAAATGATAGTGGCAAATCGGTAAGAGACATCATAGAACGCACCATATCTAATAGAGTACGATTACGACGTTCGGACACACCATTACGCTGTGGTGTTCCAGGTGGCGTGAGCTGTGAAACAATTCCACATTGTCTTAAGTGATTGCCAAACTCGTAACTCAAATATTCTCCTCCACGATCAGATCGTAAGAACTTTATTTTCTTGTTACGATGGTTCTCTACTTCACTCTGAAATTCTTTGAACTTTTCAAATGTTTCAGATTTATGCTTCATCAAGTAGACATAGCCATATCTACTCAAATTATCTGTGAACGTGAGAACATAACGATATCCACCGCGCGCCTCAACACTCATCGGACCGCATACATCGGTATGTATTATTTCCAATAAGTTGGTTGCTCGCTCCATTGTTCCGAAGAACGGAGTTTTAGTCATCTTGCCAATAAGGCACGGTTCACATGTCTCAAATGATTCATAATCAAGAGATTCCAAAAACCCATCTGCATGGAGTTTCTTCATGTGTTTAACACTGATATGACCTAAGCGGCAGTGCCACAAATATGTGGTACTATCATTATCTTTTGGCATTCGTGTTATGAACATATGTATTACTACGATCAAGATTCAATAAACCTTTCATTTTAAGTGCATGATCATCAATGATATTATCCAAATAGAATAACAATTATTCTCTGAAATTGAATAACCGTCTTGCAATAAACACTATCAGATATAATGTTCATGCTTAACGCAAGCACCAAATAACAATTATTTAGGTTCATCACTAATCCTGAAGGTAGAGAGAGCATGGCGATGGTGATCACATCAACCTTGGAGACACTTCCAATGCACATCGTCACCTCGTTCTTTAGCTAGCCCTCGTTTATTCCGAAGCTCCATGTTTCAAGTTGCAAGCAACTGAACAAGTATCAAATACCCAGGTGCTCCTACGAGTACTAGTAAGGTACACATCAATAACATGTATATCAAATATCTTTGTTGACATTGCCAGTCTTATTATCTGCCAGTTACTTTGGGGAAGTTCCGCTCCTTGTGACATTTCCCTTTGCAATGGGAGCACTAAGTCTCGGGTTTGGTTCAGCCTTGGGTTTCTTCGCGTGAGCGGCAACTGTTTTACCGTTCTTCTTGAAGTTCCCTTTTCTTTCCCTTGCCCTTCTTGAAACTAGTGGTCTTATTAACCATCAACACTTGATGCTCCCTTTTTTTGATTTCTACATCCGCAGATTGTAGCATCGCGAATAGCTTAAGGATCTTCTATCCCTTGCATGTTTATAGGTCATCACGAAGATCCAGTAGCTTAGTGATAGTGACTGGAGAACTCTATCAATCACCACTTTATTCGGAAGTCTAACTCCCACTTGATTCAAGTGTTTGAAGTACTCAGACATTCTGAGTACATGCTCACTAACGGAGCTGTTCTCCTCCATCTTGTAGCTATAGAACTTGTCGAAGGTGTCATACCTCTCGACCCGGGTGTGAGCTTGAAAAACAAATTTTCAGCTCTTGGAACATCTCATATGCTCCGTGTTGCTCAAAACATATTTGGAGCTCCGGTTCTAAACCGTAAAGTATGGCGCACTGAACTATCGAGTAGTCATCTTTTCTTGTCTGCCAGACGTTCATAACGTCCTCAGACGAAGCCGTAGGGGTATTTCACTGAGCGGTGCATTAAGGACATAAGCCTTCTGTGCAGCAGTGAGGACAATCCTCAGATCACGGACCTAGTCCGCATAGTTGCTTCCATCAACTTTCAACTTCGTTTTCTCTAGGAACATAATAAAAACAGGGGAACTATAGCGCGGTCTATTGATCTACAACATAAAATTGCAAAGATTATTTAGACTATGTTCATGATAATTGAAGTTCAATTAATCAAATTACTTAAGAACTCCCACTTAGATTAACATCCCTCAAGTTATCTAAGTGTAACATGATCCACATCAACTAAACCACGTCCGATCATCACGTGAGGTGGATTAGTTATCAATGGTGAACATCTTTCATGTTGATCATATCTACTATATGACTCATGTTCGACCTTTCGGTCTCTTGTGTTCCGAGGCCATGTCTGTACATGCTAGGCTCGTCAAGTTTAACCCAAGTATTCTGCGTGTGTAAAACTGGCTTACACCCGTTGTATGCGAACGAAAGAATCCATCACACCCGATCATCACGTGGTGCTTAGAAGCGTCGAACCTTCGCAACGGTGCATACTAGGGGAGAACACTTATCTTGAAATTTAGTGAAGGGATCATCTTATAATGCTACCGTCCTCCTAAGCAAAATAAGATGCATAAAAGGATTAACATCACATGCAATTCAATATATGTGACATGATATGGCCATCATCGTCTTGTGCTTTTGATCTCCATCAGCAAAGCACCGTCATGATCTCCATCGTCACCGGGTTGACACCTTGATCTCCATCGTAGCGTCGTGACACCTTGATCTCTATCGTAGCGTCGTGACACCTTGATCTCCATCATAGCGTCGTGGTCGTCTCGCCAATTATTGCTATTACTACTACTACTGCTAACTCACAGCGGTAAAGTAAAGCAATTACATAGCGTTGGCATTGCATACAATAAAGAGACAACCATAAGGCTCCTGCCGGTTGCCTGATAATTTACAAAACATGATCATCTCATACAAAAACTTATATCACATCATGTCTTGGCCATATCACATCACCAGCATACCCTGCAAAAACAAGTTAGATGTCCTCTACTTTGTAGTTGCAAGTTTTACGTGGCTGCTACGGGTTTGCAAGAACCGTTCTTACCTACGCAAAACCACAACGTGGTGTAGTGATTGCTTTTTGATCTTCTAAAAGAACCCTCTTCATTGAAACCGATTCAACTAAAGTGAGAGAGACAGACACCCGCCAGTCACCTTTATGCAACGAGTGCACGTAGCGGTGAAACCTGTCTCGCGTAAGCGTACGCGTAATGTCGGTCCGGGCCGCTTCATCTCACAATACCGCCGAATCAAGTAACAACTAGTAACGGCAAGCAATATGTATACACCCACGCCCACAACTCACTTGTGTTCTACTCGTGCAAATCACATCTACGCATAGACCTGGCTCGGATGCCACTGTTGGGGAACGGAGCATGAATTTCAAAATTTTCCTACGCTCACGCAAGATCTATCCATGGAGATGCATCGCTACGAGAGGGGAGAGTGTGTCTACGTACCCTCGTAGACCGTTTAGCGGAAGCGTCTCACAACGCGGTTGATGTAGTCGAACAATCCTTCGAGCTCCACCGATCGAGTACCGAACGTACGGCACCTCCGAGTTCTACACATGTGCAGCTCGGTGACGTTCCTCGCCTTCTTGATCCAGCAAGACGTCGAGGAAGTAGATGAGTTCCGTCAGCACGACGGCGTGGCGACGGTGACGGTGAAGTGATTCCGGCAGGGCTTCGCCTAAGCTCTCCGAAAATATGACCGAGGTGGAAAACGGAGATCGGGGCACCGCACACGGCTATGGGACAATTGTGTGTCTCCAAGGGGTGCCCCTCCTCCGTATATAAAAGAGGGAGGGAGGAGGCTACTAGGACTCCTTAGTCCTAGTAGGATTCCACCTCCCATACGGAGTAGGAAAGGGGGAAGGGAGAGGGAAAGGAAAGAGGGGGCTGCGCCCCCTCCCCTAGTCCAATTCGGTTTGGGCAAGGGGGGGCGCGCGCCTCCTCACGTGGCCTGCCTCTCCTTTTCCCGTATGGCCCAATAAGGCCCATTACTTCTCCCGGTGAATTCCCGTAACTCCCCGGTACTCCGAAAAATACCCGAATCACTCGGAACCTTTCCGACGTCCGAATATAGCCTTCCAATATATGAATCTTTACCTCCCGACCATTTCGAGACTCCTCGTCATGTCCGTGATCTCATCCGGGACTCCGAACAAACTTCGGCCACCAATCACATAACTCATATAATACTAAATCGTCATCGAACCTTAAGTGTGCGGACCCTACGGGTTCGGGAATGATGTAGACATGACCGAGACGACTCTCCGGTCAATAACCAACAGCGGAACCTGGATGCTCATATTGGTTCCTACATATTCCACGAAGATCTTTATCGGTGAACCTCATATGTCAACATACGTTGTTCCCTTTGTCTGGCGGTATGTTACTTGCCCGAGATTCGATCGTTGGTATCCAATACCTAGTTCAATCTCGTTACCGGCAAGTCTCTTTACTCGTTCCGTAATACATCATCTTGCAACTAACTCTTTAGTCATGGTGCTTGCAAGGCTTCTGTGATGCTGTATTACCGAGAGGGCCCAGAGATACCTCTCCGATAGTCGGAGTGACAAATCCCAATCTTGATCCATGCCAACTCAACAAACACTTTCGGAGATACCTGTAGTGCACCTTTATAATCACCCAGTTACGTTGTGACGTTTGATACACCCAAAGTATTCCTACGGTATCCGGGAGTTGCATGATCTCATGGTCAGAGGAACGTGTATTTGACATAGTGAAAGCAATAGCATTAAACTGAACGATCATATGCTATGCTGACGATTGGGTCATGTCCATCACATCATTCTCCTAATGATGTGATCCCGTTATCAAATGACAACTCATGTCCATGGTCAGGAAACCTTGACCATCTTTTGATCAACGAGCTAGTCTAGTAGAGGCATACTAGGGACATAGTATTTGTCTATTATCCACACATGTATTTAGTTTTTGGTCAATACAATTCTAGCATGAATAATAAACTATTATCATGAACGGGGAAATATGATAATAACTAATTTATTATTGCCTCTAGGGCATATTTCCAACACCTACTCGCATTCTCGGTCTATACGCGCCATTAATTTGCCTTAATTAAACCTCGTGGGCTGTCTTAACCCATGATCTGATTTTTTTTATTGGCATTTGTCACCCCTTTTGATTTGAATCCGGCTTACTATGATTTTATGATCGATTTATATATGGTGGCGTCTTGTCACCTCTTTGGTTTGAATCTGGGTGAAGCTTCTACGCTTGATTTATATATGGGGACTAGCGCTAGTTGTATTTGTCTAGTTTCAATCTAGTGGATGTGCTCTTATTTGATTTATGGTGGCATCTAGTTGTTTTTGCATAGAACTATGTTTTCGCATCTGAACTTCGATTAGGATGTTTCTCTAATGGTCTAATGTGTGGTTCCGTTGTGCAGGAGCCTTCTTTTTGTGGTGGTGAATCTGTGATCTGCCTTTGGTGGAGATCCGTAGATTGCACCGGTGAGGTAAGTTTTTGGTGCCCCCCCCCCCCCCCCCCCCCCTCATCACGTCGTCTAACACAGCATAAGAAATAGGTCCTTGTTTGAAAATGTGTAACTAATTGTTGCTTTGCGGCCTAACCGCTAAACTCTTAATTTTGCAATTTGATTGCTACATTTATCTGAATTTCTAATTGGCGTATCTACTTGATTCCAAAGTTTACAGGGGAATTATGCCGAACTCTCCTCATTCTGCTGGTACTACAGGTATGTATGTTTACCTTGCTATTTTTGCTCCTAAATTTTAGATATTAACTTATTCATGGAGATGCTTTAGTTTATGCAACATTGCACTTCTCCATATTTTCAAATTACATGGTCATAATATTATTAATTTTATAATTTTGATGTGTGGTGTAGTATGTGAGGCTATGGATTGAGACACTACTGCCATTTATTAATACTTTTGCCATCTCATGCATTTAACTAATCATTCAGTAATATATTCTACAAGGCCACTATGTATGGGATTATTATTTTTATA
Organism: Elymus sibiricus; assembly: GCA_039707655.1. Lineage (NCBI taxonomy): Eukaryota > Viridiplantae > Streptophyta > Magnoliopsida > Poales > Poaceae > Elymus > Elymus sibiricus. The sequence goes on from CM077671.1 coordinate 445,589,520, forward strand.
ACTAAGCGAGCATAATTAGATTGGGTGGATCAAAGAATGAGTAGTTAAACATCGGCCATGTTAACATTTTTATGTATGGGATTCATCTGATGCATACATACTTGCATTGCATTCAATTCTTTCAATGTGTCCAACATTTTTTTTCAAAAAATGTCTCCAATTTTTTTTAATCAAAAAGTGTGTTCAACATTTTTGTGGTTTTCAGGAACAAAGAGGCGCCAAGCAGAGCCTCATAAGAGGGATGATGAAGTCATTGAAGAGAGCAATGTTACCATTGCTCATGAGGACATTGCCAGCAAGAGACCAAAGAGAGCAGCTGCTAGTCCGACTTTGAAAGAGAAGGTAGTTGACTTATCTGAAGAAGGTTCACTTGTCAAAATCAAGGAAATCCGGACTGAAGAGGAAATAGATGCTATTAGATTGACAAGCATAGGACCTGAAGACAAGAAATGCCGCAGGAAACTCCTCGATTTCATCCTGCATGGTAGAGATGGTAATCTGCAACCGTTTGAAATGTCTCAGAGTGATGGTGTCTCCATGACAGCCCTAATTATGCCCTTAGATGGTAATGTGCAAAAGGACAGGAAAAAGGGCATAAGCTGTGTGAGATTTGGTCGGATCATGGGCTGGTCAATTTCTGGCTATAAAGAAGGCACTGCAATAATTTGGCTCTCAACTGAACTAGCTGACTATAAATGTGTGAAGCCCGCTAGAAGCTACAGGTCTTATTTTTACCATTTCAGTCAGAAGGCTCAAGTCTGTGTTGAAGTTTACTGGAAGCTAGATAGATCGGTCGGCGGAAATCCTTTGCTGAGCATAGAAGAGTTGCTCACTAGCGTTGTCCGTTCCATGAATTCTAGTAGAAGTTTTAATGGAACAGTGAGCAAGGACTTTGTGATCTCCATCGGTGAGTTCGTACATAACCAGCTCACTGCACTGGATCATACATCAAACAATGATGATGAGATGATGTCCATGCTGCCTGCCCTTCATGCGCTAAGAAATGAGTGTAAATCTAGGGTGGGATTCAGCAAGTTGCCAGCTTTGGCCTCAGATGGAGCTCTGACGGTCAAGGATGGGCGGTGTAAGGAGGTGACCAAGGATGAAAATGAAGATGAGAAGTTAGCAAGGCTGTTGCGGGAAGAGGAAGAGTGGAAGATAAAGAAGCCGAAAGGCAAGAGTGGAAGTTCCCAAAAGAATAAAAATGCCTATATCAAGATTAGTGAAGCTGAGATCGCTAACGACTACCCACTGCCGGCATACTACAAACTATGTGATATGGAGATGGATGAGTACATGCTCGACGGCGAAGATGGCATGCTGCCAGTAAGAATACTCAACAATTGGGCTTTATATAATTCAGATTCCAGATTCGTGCCTTTGGAGCTCATCCCCATGAGAACAGGTGCAGAAAATGACATAGTGATCTTTGGGTCTGGTTGTATGAGAGAGGATGATGGCACTTTCTGTTCAACAGCTGAGCCAGTAGAGTTATCTTCGTCCTCAAGTAAATCTGACCAGGAAGATCAAGGAATTCCAATTTATCTAAGTCCCGTCAAGGAATGGGTTGTAGAATTTGGTGGTTCAATGGTATGCTTATCTATTCGAACCGACATAGCTTGGTAAGTACTGCAGCTCTAATTCATTATGTACTTATAAGCACACCTGTTCCAATAGCTTGTCATGCATTTAGGATCTTATGTCTTGAAATCTGTAGTATTCTATTTTATGCATGGAATCTTGCAATTCCTTCCTATTAAACCTGCCATTAACTTCATACATGAATTTGAATATGTCAGGTACAAATTACGCCAGCCAACGAAGCAATATGCGCCATGGTGTGACACTATCCTTAAAACGGTGAGACTGGCTGTCAGCGTCATCGCCCTTTTAAAGGAACAAACTCGCGCTTCAAAACTCTCTTTCGCTGATGTTATCAAGAAAGTAGCAGAATTTGGGAGTGGGCACCTTGCATTCATTTCAACAAATGCAATACTTGTTGAAAGATACGTTGTGGTGCACGGACAGATAATTCTTCAGCAGTTCGCAAGTTATCCGGAAGAGTCTATTCGACGGTGCGCCTTTGTCACATCTCTTGTCGCGAAGATGGAAGCAAGAAGGCACACAAAGCTAGCGGTGAAGTAGAAATCTCAAGCGGTGAGAGGAGATAATCTGAATCCAAGTGCAAAAATGGCCCCAACATTCAAAAGAAAACCTATGCGTGCGACAACCACAAGGTTGATCAGCGGGATATGGGGTGATTACTATGCAACCCATTTTCCAGAGGACTCAAAGGAGGGAGGTGAGAATAATGAACCAAATGAAATTGAGGAGGAACAAGAACAAAATGAAGATGACGATGCTGAAGGGGAGGTTGAAGTTGGTGAGGAACATGTTTTGAGGACCTTGCCATCAACAAGGTCACGAAACTCGTCGTTAAGTGCTTGTAAAGAAATCAAATTTTTCAACAAAGGTAAAGAAATCAAATGGGAAGGTCAAACAGTTGGGAAAACACTCTCTGGAGAAGCTCTGTACAGAAGTGTTAGAGTTGGAGATCTCAGTGTTGACGTTGGTGGTGCAGTCACATTGGAAGATGGTTCAGGAGAAGCCATCATGTGTTTTGTTGAGTATATGTATGAGACACTTGATGGCACACAAATGATTCATGGAAGAGTTCTGCAAAACGGTTCACACACTGTCCTCGGCAACGCCGCAAACGAAAGGGAGGTGTTCTTTACCAATGACTGTTTAGAGTTCCAAATATGTGACACGAAAGAATCAGTGAATGTCAACTTCCAGCTGATTCCTTGGGGCCACAAGTGCAGAAAAGAGCAGCTAGAAGCTATAAGGGTGGAGAGGGCTAAGGCAGAGGATAGAAAGAGGAAAGATTTGCCGGTGGAGTATATCTGTAAAAGTCTATACTGTCCTGAGAAAGGTGCCTTTTTCTCCCTCCCTTATGAGAAAATGGGCACCGGAATCGGCGCTTGCAGTTCTTGTGAGGAGCGAGAAGCGGTTGGTGATGAATTTAAAATACTGTCAGAGACCAGCTTTGTCCTCAACAGTGTCACGTATAATGTCCATGACTTCGTGTATATCAGGCCTGAAATTTTCTCTCGAGTCGAGGGTCGCGGGACCTACAGGGCTGGAAGAAATGTTGGCCTGAAGCCCTATGTGGTATGCCATTTGCAGAGTATCAATGTTGCTTCTGTGGGATCTAAGAGAGCTACTCTGGAATCAACCCGAGTCAGTGTGAGAAGGCTATATAGGCCTGATGACATTTCATCGGATAAAGCTTACTCTTCAGACATCAGAGAGGTTTGGCACTTTGCCTTATGTTTACTACATTTGTTCATCTACATCATTACCGTCGTATGCCTGTGATCCACATAAACTTTGTGTTTTATACATTTTCTTCCTAAATCTTAATTTTCTTTGTTGTTTGATCCAATCCAGGTATACTACAGTGAAAATATAGTGAGTGTGCCTGTTGCGATGATAGATGGAAAGTGTGAGGTTACAGCAAAGGATGACCTTTTAAGTTCAAATCTTCCAGTAGTGGTTGAGCATGCCTTTTACTGTGAACATTTATATGATCCTGATACTGGAGCTCTCAAGCAGGTCAGATGTTGCCAAAATTCAGCTTTTGATTTCCCCCAGTTACCTTTGCGTTCATTTTGTTGACTGAGTTTGCCTTGTCTTTGAACCAGCTGCCGAGTGATGTGAAACTCATGACCCTAACTAGGAAGGCAGCTGCGGCGAAAAAGAATAAAGGGAAGCAGATTTGTTACAATGACCAAGCTGGTTCAGATAAACAGAAGAATGTAACACCAGGGAACTGTCTTGCAACCCTTGATATCTTTGCTGGCTGCGGAGGTTTGTCTGAAGGGTTGCAGCTATCTGGTAATGTATTTTCCATTAGCATGTTCTTCACAAGATGCATGTGCATTTTTGTAGACAGAGCACCTTGGCCACCACATACCTTCTGATCATTCAACCGTGCAGGCGCATCACGTACAAAATGGGCGATCGAATATGAAGAACCTGCTGGGCAAGCATTTCTACAGAATCATCCTGAAGCAGCAGTGTTTGTGGAGAACTGCAATGTGATTCTGAAGTATGCAAAACCCATTTTCCCCTTTGGATGTACTAAACCCGTTACTCATTTCTGACTATTCTCATCTGCAGGGCGATAATGGATAAGTGTGGTGATGTTGATGACTGCGTCTCCACTTCCGAGGATTCTGCGGGAGCAGCAAAACTTTCAGATGAGAAGCTTAAGACTCTCCCTGTACCCGGTGAAGTAGAATTCATCAATGGTGGCCCTCCATGCCAGGTCAGATGCCTCACCTATACACTAGGAGAATGCTCAACGTTTTGTAAATCCTCTGCGTTGTTGCTTGACACTCTTTGTGCATCTTTTCTCAGGGGTTCTCCGGGATGAACAGATTCAACCAGAGCCCATGGAGCAAGGTTCAGTGCGAGATGATTCTGGCATTCCTGTCCTTCGCGGAGTATTTCCGGCCTAGGTTCTTCCTTTTGGAAAATGTCAGGAACTTTGTATCATTTAACAAGGGTCAGACCTTCAGACTGACACTAGCATCGCTCCTGGAGATGGGGTACCAGGTGCTTGACGCTTGCTCTTCTCTGTTTATGCTATGGCCTTCCTTGAATTCCATATGTTCTGAACTTGTCTGCATGTTCATAGGTTCGATTCGGCATTCTAGAGGCAGGTGCTTATGGCGTCGCGCAGTCCAGGAAAAGGGCGTTCATCTGGGCCGCCGCGCCTGGGGAAACTCTTCCTGACTGGCCTGAACCAATGCACGTCTTCGCTAGCCCTGAGCTGAAAATAAACCTGCCAGGAGGTAAATACTATGCTGCTGCCAGGAGCACAGCTGGAGGAGCTCCTTTCCGCTCTATAACAGTCAGGGATACAATCGGCGATCTACCACCGGTGGAGAATGGCGCAAGCAAACCAACAATACAGGTTTGTATCACAACATTCCTGCTCCACTCCAGTTTCTTGTGTCAGTAAATGTTCTTGATCTGTGCAGGCTGAATTTTCTGTCTCCTTTGTGTGCTGCAGTACGAAGGTGAACCCATCTCCTGGTTTCAGAAGAAGATTCGAAGCGATGCGCTTTCGCTGAGTGACCACATAGCCAAAGAGATGAATGAACTTAATCTCATAAGGTGCAAGCATATCCCCAAGCGCCCTGGCTGTGACTGGCATGACCTCCCAGATGAGAAGGTAGCATTCAGTTTCAGCCATCTTATTCACATTTTCTGCTGCTCTCTACATTCTTGGTAAACAACCATGTGATGTACTAGCAGCTAATTTTCATCATGTGAATACTACAGATGAAGCTATCCACAGGGCAAACGGTGGATCTGATCCCTTGGTGCTTGCCCAACACAGCCAAGAGGAACAATCAGTGGAAAGGCCTGTATGGGAGGCTGGATTGGGAGGGCAACTTCCCCACATCAGTGACAGATCCCCAGCCGATGGGTAAGGTCGGCATGTGCTTCCACCCTGATCAGGACAGGATCATCACTGTTCATGAATGTGCATGATCCCAGGTAAACAAGTACCCCTATCTGTCAACATACTCCGAAAAATGCTACTGCACAGTAATGCACCCACAATGTTCCATGACAATTACACTTGACAATATTGAAGCATTTAGTACACGGTAGTTTTTGTTCCTACCAATGCTGCAACTAGAGTAGATTGAGCTATTTTATCAGAATCAGATCATAGATCTGTGCACGTGCAAGCGCAATTGCCTCCCTCGTCTGCCGTCTGGCTTAACCTCCAGGGCAGGCACAGGCAGATCATCAGAATCCAATGCATGATGCCATGAATCAGATCTGCTGCTATCTTTCTGAAGATCTCTGATCTGATCCCACCACATGACATGAATGCAGGGCTTCCCTGATGGCTACCGTTTCGCTGGCAACATCCAGAGCAAGCACAGGCAGATCGGGAATGCCGTACCTCCTCCCCTTGCGTACGCGCTAGGGAGGAAGCTGAAGCAAGCCATCGATGCCAAGCCTAGAGTGGCTTAAGTTAACTGAAGACATGGTCCAAGTGGGAGTTAATTTATCATTGGGCCCTATATATATATTCTGGGAACAGTTGACTCTGAAGTTTTTACAGGCTGGTCAAATGAATGTGCATCTGTTGTAAGGAGGATTAAAAATATCAGGATGTTGGTGGATGGATACAGGTCTAGAGGGAACATACTCTTAGCATTGGGGGCATAATCTTTAGTAAACAGAGGGAACATACTCTTGCCATTGGGGGCATAATCTTTTAGTAAACAGCAACTGTAATACAATACCAGGAGGGTTATATGATTGCATAGATGAATGCAATTTTCTGTTCTTTACAAGTGAGAACTACCACCATGGCACCATCAAAATCAATTGTTGTTTCCCAAAGTTGTGAAGAAAAGGAAATACAGTAGCATTTTACCTTGTGTACTAGTCTGTCACTTGATCCCTTTCTTGTATCCACTTTCTTAAGAACCTCCTGTGCAGAGTGCAGACCTGTTACTCTATTAGTGTGCTCATACATAGGAATTTAAAGTGAGGATTACCATCATCAAAATCAACTCTTGTTCTCCAAAGTTGTGAAGAAAAGGAAACATAGAAGCAATATGAACCCAACTCTGGAGCTCACCTATCAGTTGGCCTCTTTCATGTATCAGCTTTTCCAAGAAACAATCTTCTGTGTTGGCCCTGTCACTCTGTTAGTTTATATTCAATTCAAAATGATAAGTACATAAGAACATAGTAAGATACACTGAATTTCACAAGCTTTATTTCCACAACTAGTCAGTAGGAGGGATGATTTACACCTTGGAGCAACATCTTACAAAAAAAATCCCTTTGAAAACAGCTTCAGATCATCACAATCGGCTTAAGAATTTCACCTGAACACCAAGTGGACTACAAAGAAATCAAAACTCCCCACAAAAGGGAAAGCAAACAAGATCCTATACACCGCATACACTACGAGGACTGAATTTCCATAGCATTACATCCTCGAAGAACCGAGGATCAGAAGAAACGCCCTTTGGATCGAATGCCTCACTCATCTCGGGAGCGTGCTGTAGCCGTAGGTGCTCCCCGTGAACGAGGATACGGCGGCGTCGGCGTCGAAGGCGTCCCTCTCGTCGAGGTACACGTTCATGCGGAACGCGGCGTGCACGCCGATGAGGGCGGAGGCGAGGACGAGGGAGACGAGCAGGTTGAGCCCCGCGCGGGTGAGCGCGACGGCGAGCACGGTGGCGGCGGAGAGGACGGCGAGCACGACGCGGTCGTCGACGTCGCGGCCGAGGCAGGCGAGCGGGCCCGCGTCCCCGCCGCGGCCGAAGTAGAGCGCGAGCCAGGCGACGAAGAGGGCGAGGAAGGCGAGCATGGAGCGCGGGCGGTAGACGAGGCCGAGGAAGACGAGCACGAGCGCCGCGAGCGCGTAGTTGGCGCGGAAGTAGGCGAGGTTGCGGCGCACCCGGGCGCGCGCCTCCCCGCAGGTCTCCGGGCGCGAGAAGGCCGTGTGGTCCAGCACCTCCCGCCACGCCCGCGGCCGGCCCACGGCCGCGGCCGCCGCGGCGCTGGCCCCCGCGCGGGAGAAGAAGGCCACCCCCGCCTCCGCCGCCGTCGCCGCCGGCGGGGAGGAGGGGGAGGACGAGGAGGGCGCCGCCTCGCCGTCGCCGTTCGCGTCGGGCCGCGGCGGCGGCGGCGGGGGAGGGGAGACGGCGCCGTAGCGCGACCAGGAGGCCGTGGAGGAGGACATGGCGGGGGGGAGGGAGGGAGGGAGGGACGAACCCTAGGTGGTGGGGAGGGGGGGGATGGATCGGGGGATCGTGCCGTGATTGATTGATCTGCTGCTGCCCGGCTGGCGTTGATCGATCGGGTTTTGTGGAGTGGATCTGGCTGGATGGGAGAAGAGAGAGAGGGAAGCAGGGGAGGGGAAGGACGGGGCGAGGGGAAAAGTTTGCTTTTGGGGATTTTTATGAGCCCAATTGGCCAATTCGCGGGCTAATTTAATTGGTGGGATTGGAGCGACCAGTTGGGACGTCGGCAGATCCGATCGAGCGGCTGAGAATGGCTCCTTGGACAAACAAACGCACGTCCATGTCACGGTTCATATGCAGCAAACCAGAATGTCCAAATCGCACTTAAGTGAGTGTTAATTTGCGGCGTATTAGCGTGGAACGTGTACAGTGTGCTCACAACGTTCTGGCCGAGCATTCATGTCTTTGATTTTTTTAATACAAAACTCGTATTCATAGTTAATCCTTTCTTTTGGCAGCGCTCCGCATCGGTCGGGTGATGATGTAAAAAGACCACCCGCCTCGACAGCCGTTGGATGGATCCCTGAATAGCCGTCCGATCTCTTCTAGTGTCAGCCGTTGCAACAAGGCTTGTGTTGCACTCGGCCCTCTGCAATAGTAGTCTTGGTCTTGTTGCAATATCTTTCGAACCAATTTTTTTCCTTTGAAACAAGACTCGGGTTGCGTTCGGCCCTCTGCAACAGGAGCCCTGTTGCAATCTCTCCCGAACCGTCTTTTTTTCTGAAACAAGACCCATGTTGCAAAAGCGCAACACGGACACCATTGCGACATCGCTCATGTTTCAAACACATAGCCCCCATTGCAAAACATCGTAACAACAAAAAACTTTCAGAGATATAGCCCCAGTTGCAAACTAGTGTAACAACATGCAGGTTTCAGAAACATAGACTATGTTGCATAAGTGTGTCGGGGGAGCACAACTGATGTTGGCGAAGCACGACCGCCGTGTTTGCAACATCAATGGACGCCTGCAGCGGTTGCCCTATTCGAAGCAACGCGTCTCGTGTAGGAGGCATGGCTGAGGATGGGGACGAAGATAGAGAAGAATGAGATGTTGTGACTTTGTAGCGGAGGAAACAAAGAGAGGAGATAAGGAAGAATTGAGAGAGGAAGAAGAAAGAGAAAGGATAGGATGGGCTAGTGAAGAGAGGGGTTAAGGCTTGATGAGAGAAGGGGGGCTCTGCATGGGCCCATAAGAACACACGATGCGTGGACGCCGCCGCCGCCGCCGAAGAGCCTAGGTGATCCACCAAGTGATTGCTAGTGTTTTATTTTTATTTCTCTAGATCAAGGTCGTCTCATTTACTAATAAATTGTTGGAAGGTTGACTAAGCAATAAGCTCGCTTCCCCTTGTCTACAAATGAGTTATCCCATTAGCACAATGGTTTACATGAATAAACCAAAATGAAACAAAGATATTCACTTAAAAAATGATGCCAACAACAACAGGACTTGTGAAAAGAATGATCCGGAGCATTCACCTTATTGATCTACACAAAGATAATCAAACTACAAGATAACATTGTGGAAATCTTCATCCAGCGCGCGAGTGGCAACGCAATGAAGAGCTAGTGCTTCTATAAATTCCAGTGTAGTAATGCCATGAAAGCACTCGTGGTGATCCGGCCCGAGCCCGGCCCAAAAAACCCTGGCCGGGCTTTAGGTTCGGGTCGGGTTCAGGCTTGGAAACCAGGCCCGGGTAGCAGTTCGGGCCGGGCTCGGGCTTACGAAAATCGTCATTTTACATGGAGGCCCGACCCGGCCCGGCCCGGAAATCGTCTTTTTAGTCCATTCGGGTCGGACTCGGGCCTGCATATTGATTTTTTTGGCCGGGCCGGGCCGGGCTCGGGCCTGGGATTCTTGGTTCGGGCTTTCTAAAGCCCGGCCCGGCCCGGTGTATGCCCAGGTTTAGCACATATGGTCCTGCACCACCACACCCGCTATTGAGCTCAATCAAGATGTGAAGATTTATGCATCCACATTCAAATGAAACCAAAAAAATTGGTGGTGGAATCCATTTCTCAACATGCCTTCAATATGGATGTCTTGGTGAATGATTGTGCTTTAAACAATGCAAATCAATCATATCCACATAGAGTTGGCTTGAATCATCTTGATTGTCACGACAGGGTTCACCATAGGTTGTGAAATTATAGTCTCATTCCAGGCATTGCAAAATGCCAACATGCAAGTGCTACAACCATATTTTGCACCAAACTGTTGCGATTAAAAAGGTCAAACAACCATTGTTCAACATTATGGGGAAAAATGTTACGCCCGAACACCAAACTATTCGTCAATCTCATAGCAAAGGGGCGCACTAAAAAAAGGGCACTGCTAGGCGTCGGCTGACCGGCCAGGAGTTAGGATGGTGCCCTTGAGAGCCATACGATCCAGCCCCTACAGTCATCTAATCTCGCCTTTGCATCGGTCCCTTGCCATCTACCCACATGCACACGGAAAAAGCCACCCATCCCCGGTGTCTCTCGTAGCCACCGTCGCACCAGCCATCTCGAAGCCTCGCAGCTTGTTACAATTGCCGCTCACATCTCGCCGTGCTTGGGGAACGAATCAGGGTGGCTCGTAGTGTCGAGGCAAAAGTCCATGAGGGACATTGAAGAGGAGGAGGAGGAGGAGGAGGATGGCTTGCAATAGCCTGCGAAGGGTTAAAGTTTGAGACGAGAAAAGGTGGAGGGTGAGGGGTTGTTCAGTGATAAGGAATAGAGGGGCGTTGGGGTGGACCCAACAACACATGTGTGGTGCGAGTTGGAGCGTCGGATCTCGTACGATCGAATGGCCCGCACATGACCAACACGAGACGAAGCTGATAGACCATTCTGAATTGTTTACCTAAAAAGAATGCTCCACATACTCCTCCCAACCATACAAACAACACAAAATAGTTAACAGAATAAGAAGATAGTTAAATTGATCTTATCCCATTTTTCCCGTGAAGCCGAAAGTGTGATGTGTGACTTATGTTAGATCCAAATCAGAATTCCTGAAAACCAGTTTAAGGCATAGAATGAACTTTACTCGAGAAATAAAAGTAAGACCCCAGTGTGGTGTTGTTCCAAAAAAATACAGGATTGAATATCACAAAGGTTCCACACCACGGGGATATCTATTGGATATAGAACCAACACAATTTAAATTACATTCCGGAAAATGCTATAGAAACTGCAATTTAAATTTAAAAATAAAAGATATATGCATAAAAATGTACTAGAAAACCTTTGGACAAAAACTAGATAGACGCCATACGGCGTGGCGCGCTCGTAGCTCGAAGTGCAGCTTCGACGCCTGCGTCTTGCCTCAGGGCATGGCCAATGCATAGCCCCAGGGTGATGCTCCAAGTGCCATGTAGGCTCGGATGTAGGCTCGGATGGTATAACTGGATCCTCAGCAGGAGGCGGGTGCTTGAGGAAAAAAGTGTGGTCCGATCTAAAAAGCTGAAAAGTTAAAGTGAAAAGTAGAGATGCATGTGTTTCAAAAAATTTATCTTCTTTTCCTTGATGAGATCACTAGTGGTACCTTGCATTGGAGAGAACAAATCAATGTAGATGCCTCAAACTATTTTTTATCACGGGGCATATGTATCCATATGCTATCATTGTACATGCCCTCAGTCACCTTGTCCACCCTGTGTTCCGAAGTCACCGGAGCCTCGAACAAGTACGCACTGATCATAAATTACCAGTACTTCCACAGTATCACGCCTACTTGGGCGCGAGCCAGTCGCCAGACACACCATTTTCACGATCCCCTGCATGTCGACGAGATCCCGTCGCGAACTGCTCCGACGAGCGGCGATCAGTCGCACGCACACGTCGGGTAGCGGCGACGGCGACGCGACGCGGTGTCGGGTGCTCCCGGACACGGAGAAGCCGCCATCGATCGGGATGGGCGGGCCGACGCCCAACAGGCAACCGGTCTTCTCCTCCGACAGCGCAACAAACAACGAGCGTCCATGGCCCGCGGCTAACCGTCGTCCAGCTCCTCGTCCGTGCCCGCCTCCGCAGATCGGATTTGACGGCGACTTGCATGCAGATCCGACCACGGCTGCAGAGTGGGCAGGGGAAAGACATGCCACGTGCCGGCCCGGATCCACGGCGTGGAGTGGGGAGGGCTGATGAGAAGGCCGAGTGCCTGCGGTTTCGCGAAATCATTAGCGTGACAGCCATTGCAGACTGGGAGATCCATTCGTTCGAGCTAATCTAATCTAGCACGCTGTTTTTCCTTACAGTTTTGTCCCGTGGATCCACCATTTCTGTGGCCGAAAGGAAAGGGCGCCGCTGTGTATCGCTCGCTGCGAGCGAGCCGCGCGCGTCGCCCGCTTCTCTGACGCTGGATGGGCCTAGCCCGGAAGGATGGCACACGTCTTTTTTTACATTTTTCTCATTTCCTTTTTTCGGAAAGTTTAATTTATTACTTGAAAAAGTTCGCGAATATATAACAAAAAGTTTTCAATTCGAAAAAACATTCACACGTGTTAAAAAATGTTCACGATTTTAAATAATGTGCGAAAATTCAATAAAAATATCATGACATTCAAAAGGTGTTCATGAATTAAAATAAATCATAAACAATTAAAAAAATTCCATGAATAAAAATAAAAATAAAAATCAAGAATGCAAAAAAATCTAGAACTTTAAAAAAGCTCACCCAAATACAAAAAAATGTTCAAGAATTGAAAAATATGTTCAAGAATTTAAAAAGAAAAGTCACAAATTCAAATAATGTTCAATATAATTCAAATAATGTTCCCACGAACACAAAAAAAGTTCGTGAACAATTTTTGAAATTTCAAACTATTTTATAAAATCATGAACAATTTTAGACATGCCGAATAATAATTTTAAAATGTATATTTGTTTGGAAAAATTGTGAACATTTCTTGAAATTGAGAACAAAATTTGAAATTTAAAACATTGTTTTTTGAAAACAGAAAAAAATATTAAAAACATGACATATTAGACAAAACACAAACAATTCTCGAAATTTTGAAACATTTTCTGAAATTTGTGAAATTTAAATAAAAAGAAAAAGGAAAACAAGGAGATTAAAAAACAAAAGGAAAACAAAAAAACTAGTAAAAACAACAACAAAAAAAAAAAGTAAACCAGCCAAGGAAGCTTCCGGAATTTTCCAAAAAAATGGCCGCCGCGAGCACCCCCGTGGCGCAATTGAATGGCCCAGCCCACTGCAAGCGCGTGTAGGCGATCAGAGCCTTAACACTTGCAGCGGGCAATACATGTCAATTGCGTGTGGAAAGGGAACAAGACTCAATCAGCTAAGCACATTAGGCAGGCCCTGCAAGTGTTTACGGGCCGGGTCAAGTTGCAACCCGTGCTCCCCCACCTCAGCATCAGCATTAAGCGTGGCATGCTTAAAAGTCACTTGTCCCCCTATAGGACCAAGTGAGTTTGTGGTGGTCGATTCACCTCTTAGGTTATCAGGAATTATCACACTTATCATCTAAGAGTATTTTATGGTGAAAGTGTTGATTTCACTTATGTATATATTTTTTCTAAAAACTCACGATCTAAGGGTTTATGTGGCACAAACATATATTTGAACAACTAGTAATATGTACAAAACATAACTTCCATAGCACACACGTGAGCATTTTGCTCGCAATAGAAATGATTTTGCGACATTGTGATGTTCAAGTTCACGCATGCATGCTAGTTTTTTTTTTTTTTGCGGGAATTGTGAGAGCTTTATTCAAACAAAAGCGCTCCTAGGATCATCAGCCAATAGGCTACTGATCAGGAACGAAGGTTCAGAGTCTAACCAAGTCTCAGTCACCATCAGCGAGCTGGCACGCTTCGCACAAAGATGGGCCGGGAGATTAGCAGACCTGTTTACATGCTGAATTACAAAGGAATCAAAAGACAAAGCATGCTCTCCAATCTCTACTAGTAAGGGAGCCACAACCGAACGAGAGTCATGGCGAGTGTTCCAGAGATTCACCATCTCCAGGCAGTCGGTTTCCATTATCACATGTGAGTAACCTCGCAGCCGAGCAAAGAGAACTCCCTCTCGCAGTGATAAGGCCTCAGCAATGAGGGGGGTCCGTGACACCCACATGCGGTTTGCACCAAGAAGCAAGCAGCGTCGTGGCAGAGCGAGCAACACCACCAGCACCAGCTAATCCCGCTTCCGAGTTAATTGCACCATTGACATTAACCTTGACAAAACCCACTTCAGGGGGGCGCCATCCATGTCCCGGCAACAAAGTGGCCTGCGTCATTGGAATATCCAGCAAGGCCAAGTCTTCTCGAATACGTCGAACGGAATACACTGGATCCACATGCTCCTTCTCATGAGTCCATCGATTCCGCGAATGCCAGATAGCCCACATCACTGACACAATCTTGACTCGCACATGATCCGAGAACTGATCGTCACATAAGATGTCGCGCGCCCAAGTAGCAGGATGCAATCGCGGGAGGCGAAAGTCGAACCAAGTTTGCGCTTCATTCCAAAATCTGCGTGCATGGGAACAGGAGACCAATGCATGCATGAGATCCTCCTCTTTGGCCAGGCAAACATTGCATAGGCTAAGAGGTTTGATATGTTTGTGCTTGAGAGTTGCTTCATCAGGGAGAATCCCGCGTAGAACTCTCCACCAAAAAACTCGGACCTTTGGCACAACTTTGAGCTTCCACAGAGATGTCCACATCTGTTGTTCTGATTTTGAGGCACCGGTAACCGTCCCTTCCTCTAGAGCATAACGCTCTTTCTGATTCAGGAGAGCACGGTACGCTGACTTGACAGTGTACACACCTGAGTTTTCGAAAGCCCAAGCAAAGAAATCATCTCCACCTCCAGTGCGCAATGGTATGTTTAATATGGCTTCTGCATCCGGAGCAAGAAAGTTTTGTCGAATAAGATCAGTCTTCCATGTCCAGTTTCCTTCATCAATGAGCTCGTTTACCGTTTGTAAAGTAGTAGGAGTAGGTCTGGACATAGGAGACATACTGATGGTACCTGGAATCCACTTATCGTCCCATATGGAGATAGAACTTCCATCACCAACCCTCTTGATCAAACCCGCCTGAAGGGCCTCGCGCCCAGCCACGATCGCCCGCCATATTGGAGAGGCTGATTTCGGGACCGTAGCTTGCATAAACTCTGAGTCCGGGAAGTACCGGCCCTTCATGACCCGGGCGCACAATGAGTTTGGGCTAACCATGAACCGCCAACCGTGCTTTCCAAGGAGTGCTAGGTTGAACAAACCCATGTCCCGAAAACCCATTCCCCCCTTGACCTTGGGAGATGCAAGAGCTTTCCAAGAGATCCAATGCAAAGACCTTCTATCAAGAGAGCTGCTCCACCAATATTTGGCCATGTTGGAAGTGTACTTGCATACCTTCTTGGTGAGCCGAAAGCAGGACATGCTGAATGTAGAGATAGCTTGGATAATAGACTTGAGCAAGATCTCTCTCCCTGCACACGCAAAATTTCGCTCAGACCATCCCTGCATACTGCCGCGAGCTCTTTCTCTAATGTGGTCGAAAGTCTCGCTGGTGATCCTTCCCACTGCTGTGGGGAGACCAAGATATCTCTCCCTGAACGCCTCCACCATAATTCCAAGTCTCTGTTTGATTCTATTCCGAACTGCAGTGGGAGCATTTGAAGTGAAGAAAACTGAACTCTTGTCTTTGTTAACACTTTGGCCAGAGCAGGCCGCATATATTTGCAATATTTGATTTAATCTATCTGCACTTTCTTCTGTTGCACTGATAAAAATCAAACTATCATCAGCGAACAGAAGATGATTTACCCATGGCGATCTGTTCGAGACTCGAATCCCTCTGTCCACAAAATTGCCGCCATAATGATTCAGCAGAGAGGTGAGTCCTTCTGCACATAGCAGAAACAGAAAGGGGGATGCTGGACATCCCTGCCTCAAACCCCGAGAGGGTGTGAAAAAAGGGAGCACTAGTAGAAAAAAGACCTTTCGTCCGGAGCATTAGTCTCGGTCGGGTTTTGGACCGGGACTAATGTGACCTCTAGTCCCGGTTCCAACGGCTAGGCTTTAGTCCCGGTTCATTTGTGACCTCTAGTCCCGGTTGGTGTTACCAACCGGGATTAAAGGGGTGGTGGCAGGCTGGCGTCAGGCTGGGGCCCCTACGAGCCCCTTTAGTCCCGGTTGGTATCACCAACCGGGACTAGAGATAGACCTTTAGTCCCGGTTGGTGATACAAACCGGGACTAAAGGGGTCTAACCTTTAGTCCCGGTTGGAGATACCAACCCGGACTAAAGGGTTTTGAAAGTTTCTTTTCTGTTTTTCTATTTGTTGTCTGTTTTTAGTTTCTGTTTTAAATTCCTTGTATCTTTTAGGATATTTGATGTTTTTGAGTGATTCTTTTTGCATTAGATTCAAAATTTTGTCTAGTTTTTGTTTGTGCCATTAGTTTTCAAATTTAAATGGTTTAAATTTGAAATTGTTCAAATTTGCTTCAAACCCTAGATTGTGAATAACTTGAGTTTAAAAATAGTTTTTAATTTAATTCTTTTTGCTCCTAGTCACATGTTAGATTGTTGTCACAGTAAGATTTATTTGGTTATTTTTAGAATTATTTAAATTAGGATTTTAATTAAAACAGTAGTGTTTTGCTTATATAGTTGTTTTAGTCATTTAATTGTTGTTTTTAATTGTTGTCACTACAAATGAACTCTGAAAAGGTTGAAACTTGGCATGGTATCATCATTTCGACCACATAGCATGTGATAAAAAGTTGAGAGGGTTACAGCAAAAACTAGATGTACTTCGTGTACAAACTGGACCATCTCCTTCGAAGTATGAGGGTTTCGGACGAAAACTCATCGAACGCTTTCGTTCGAAACCTTGATACTTCGAAGGAGATGGTCCAGTTTGTACACGAAGTGCATCCAGTTTTTGCTGTAACCCTCTCAACTTTGTAGCACATGCTATGTGAGTGAAATGATGATACCATGCCAAGTTTCAACCTTTTCAGAGTTCATTTGTAGGGCTTTTCAATTTCAGGGTCATTTAGCTCAAAAAAATCATTAAATGCATGAAAAATAGCAAATGAAGTTAGAAAGGGTTGAAATTTGAGGATGTGGCTTTGAATGGTGCATATTGAATGCACAAAAAGTCTGGAGTTGAAATAATAAGTTAAAAAAAATGAAATGCCTTTGTAACAGATGGGTTTTCGTCCGAAACCTTGATACTTCGAAGGAGATGGTCCAGTTTGTACACGAAGTGCATCCAGTTTTTGCCGTAACCCTCTCAACTTTTTAGCACAAGCTATGTGGGTGAAATGATGATACCATGCCAAGTTTCAACCTTTTCAGAGTTCATTTGTAGTGCTTTTCAATTTCAGGGTCATTTAGCTCAAAAAATCATTAAATGCATAAAAAATAGCAAATGAAGTTAGAAAGGCTTGACTCTGGCTTGGTTAACCTTAGTTGTGACTCTGGCTGGGACGGTGCTAGCAGATGTAGTCGACGATATGATTGGATGGACACCAACCCGGACTAAAGAGGTTCTGAAATTTCCAAACTCTACCCCCCCCCTCCCCCCGTGGACCGCCTTTTTTAGTTTTGTAGAAAATAAACAAAAATGATAAAATCTTCAAAAAATAAAATCCTTTGAGATGTAGTTAGGTTTTAGTGTCTAGTTGGTATAGAAATTTTGAAATATGAATTTTGACCGTTTTTGCAAAAAAATGAAAAAAAAATGTAAAACGGCCATAACTTTTGCATACGACGTCGAAAAAAAAAGTTTAATATATCAAAACAAACTAGAGAAAAATTGGGACTCGATTTCACCTGGGTTTACCTGGTGAAGTTTTCTCATATTCTCAAAATTCCAAAAGTAAAAAAAGTTATTTCGAAAAGAAGATTTTTTCCTACAAAAAATAATTTTAATAATTTTAAAAATTAATTTTATTTAAAAATAAATAAATGATGTCATATTTGGATTCCTAACATTTTTCTGATAATAATGGATATATTATTTGTCGAATTTCGATTTACAGATTTAAAGATATTAATTATGCCATATTAAATGAATAAATGGCAAAAAAATGAATAAAATACTATTATTACTTATTTTATTTTCATTGAAATTCAATATTATTATTACTTATTTTGTTTATTTTAATAATTGTTTGGAATTCAAAAAATTAAATCATGTGACATCAAGACCTAAGGGTTAATAGGATTGATAGCTTACTATTGTCAGGAAAACAACAAGTGCAGACTTGGAAAGTAGGGGCGATAGAACCAGGAAGTTAAGCGTGCTGGGGCTGGAGCAGTGAGAGGATGGGTGACCGGCCGGAAAGTTAGACGATTTGGAATGAGTGCTCCACGCTGGAGCAGTGAGGACGGGTGATTAGAGATTAAATTGTCAAATAATTCAAAGATTTGAAAATCGGAATAAAACTTAAAAACAAATCAAAAAAATATTTTTTTTAAATCCAAAAAAAATTCAAATTTTTTTTTCTAAAAATTCCTTTAGTCCCGGTTGGTAAGGTCCTCCCTCCCCCGCCCCAGACAGCGCCACGTGGAGGGCCTTTAGTCCCGGTTCGTAGCCAACCGGGACTAAAGGCTTGGACCCTTTAGTCCCGATTGATTAGTCCCGGTTGGGGAACCGGGACTAAAGGCCCTTCCCAACTAGGACTAATGCCCTGTTTTCTACTAGTGGAGTAACTCGCCATTCATCCTGACAGTGAACCTGACTGACATTACACACTTCATAATCAGTCTAACAAAGTCATGACCAAAACCCAGTCTGAGAAGCATAGCCTCCAAGTAGTGCCACTCAACACGATCATACGCTTTCATCATGTCTAGTTTAATAGCACATGAGAAATTTTTCCCTTTCTTCCTTCTCTTCATAGCGTGAATACTCTCCAACGCCACAAGCACATTATCTGTTAAGAGCCGCCCTGGTACAAAGGCGCTTTGTTCCTCTCCCACAATCAAATCCATCCATGGTTTCAAGCGATTAGTGATCGCTTTAGTAGCAATCTTGTAGGGCACCGGACAGAGAGATATGGGACGGTATTGATTAATGGATTGGGGGTGCCGTACCTTAGGGATCAGTGTGATCGAAGTGTCGTTGAGACCCGTAGGTAGTTCCCCTCCATTCAAGAAATCCAACACAGCCGGCACCAGGTCTTTCTCAAGAATCGACCAGTGTCGCTGAAAGAAGCCCGCCGTGAAACCATCAATGCCCGGAGCTTTGGACGGGGCCTTTTGGAACAGCGCCGTACGTACTTCAGCAGCATCGAATGGCCTCTCGAGGTCAAGGTTCATCTCCGGAGTAACCCGCTCCGGAACAAACTGTAACAGCCCATCCATGTTATGAAATCCCTGTTATGTGTAAAGTTCTTGATAAAAACCTTGGACTTCCATTTTATCCTCATCCGGATTCACACATACAGACCCATCAAGGCGCTTCAGGCCAACTATACGATTCATACGTTTACGTTGCTTCGCCTGAGCTTGAAAATAGGATGTATTGCGATCGCCCGCACGCAGCCAGCGCACTCGCGAGCGCTGCCGCAGCCACACCTCTTCTTGCCTGAGAGCTTCCCTGAGTTTCTGAGCTGTCGCCAACTCCTCTGCTGAAGGCCCTCGGCCAACTGCGTGTCGGCGCAAACCCTCTAATTTCTTTTGCAGTGTTTTGACCGTTTTTGAGAGATTGCCGAATTCTCTTGCACCCCATGCACCCAACTCACCCTGCATCTTACCAAGAGTACAGGCGATACCAGCGAGACCTTGCCCTTGATGTAGCCGCTGCCATGATTCACATACGAGATCATCATAGTCGGCATGAGATTGCCACACATTCTCATAACGGAACTGCTTCACCCCCTTTCTATTATCATGATTGTTCTGCTCACGCAATTCGATTACAATGAAACGGTGGTCTGATTCTATGGAACTCACATGTCTAACCCGGGACTCCTCAAACAAGTTCAACATCTCTGGATTGCATGCTAGTTTATCAGAAGTGTTTTCTAGCATACTAGTCTTCAAACAAATTAACATGCATTGCATCTCTTTAAAAAGATGCGTGTCTTTAAAAAATGGAGCTCATAATACTTAATAATCCACTGAAATCATCACAGAACATAACACCTTCATAAACTGGATAAATTCGTCTCTTTGTACATTGATCACATGCACAAGCAAGCCTAGTGTACATGTAATTTTAAGCAGGTATACAGTCTGATACAAGAAAGTAAATCTTAATTACACGCATGTCTTTTCGAACCGGGTTAACCCCTTTTCCATTACTCACATAACGCCTGCAAATCAACCACACATTACACTCAAGTTGTTACTACATCATATGGTGTACAGTATATAGCAAATAAATTGGATACCTAATTAGTAACTTCATCTGCTCGTCGTCAACGATTTCTCGATCACTTGAACTGTATAGGTTACTAATTAAGTAAATCAACCACCCTTTACACCCAGGTTGTATATATAGGAAATAAATCGGACGCCTAATTGGGTTCGTCTTCGCGTACGTACGTACGCCGTACGTCGTCAACGTTTCTGGATCACTTGAACTGCAGGTTGCTCGAGAAGGTCTGGCCGAACCTCCAGCTGGGCCGCACCACGTCGGAGAAGACGAGCGTCTGGCCGTCGGTGATGGTGACCCTGAAGGAGAGCCCCTGGCCGTTGAGGTAGGCGAGAGAGTGCCAGTTGGCGCCCCAGTTGTGCGCCATGGCCATCCAGTCGCCGGACTTGGAGCCCCTGACGTCCATGGCCCTGATGGAGCCGGCCCCCGCCACGTTGGTCGGCAGCACCAGCTGGAAGTAGTCGTGGCCGCTGATGGTGAACCGCACCCCGCCCTTCTTCACGCACGGCACCCTGCCAAAAGCGACGAGCTAGCTAGGTTAATTAGTACACAAGCACGCATGATCGATCTTGGTCGACCTGCTGGTAGCGATGATGGCGGAGGACGTAGGGACCTTTGGTAGATGATGGGGATGATGCCGCCGCGGTAGACGCCGATCTTCTCCCAGGCGGGCTGCGCCATGTCGAAGTGGGGGCGCGGCGGGTTGCACCAGCCGCCCATGTCGCTGGGGAGGTCCCAGTTGGGCGGGCAGAAGTTGGTGGCGGTGACGGTGACGGACACGCCGGGCTTGCACCACGTCTTGTCCGTCTTGCGGTCGCACACCACCTTGTAGCACTGCCCGCACGCGCCGCCGTCGCTGAAGAGCGCCGTGCTCAGCGCCGTCGTCCGCGTGCCGTACCCCTGCGCGTACAGGTTCCCGTACCCGCACGCCCCGCCTGCGTATTACACATATGTCACACATGTACATGATCAGATCACAGACTGTCATTGGTTAGATCGAGGCATCGAGCGTTGTTGAGCAGCGGGAGAACCACGTGCCCATGGTGCCGGAGGCGTCGCTGCCGCCGTAGAAGGTGGCGTTCGCCCTCACCCACCCGCTCGGCTCCAGGGCGTCCGCGGCGATGGCCAGCAGCAGGCAGCCGAGCGCGAGCACGACCGCCGTGCGCACGTAGGCTCCGGCCATGGCCTACCACCAATCAGTTTCCTCTGAACAACCGTACGTGGTTTCTTGTGCACTTGGCTATGGAGATGTGTCTCGAATGATGTCTTCCTGATGGATGACCGCTAGCTGAACAAGACATGACTTGCGCGTGTGGCGCATCTTGAAGATGATTCCGTACGCGCATGGATGACATGGCCTGAAGCCTGATCCTCATCGGCACACGCATTCCAGTATCCACCCAATGTACGTACGTACATGGTACATCTCCATCTTGCTTCCAAACTAGACATGCGTGCATGATCTCTAGCTAAAACCTAAAACTGACCAATCTTTCTGAAACCAATTCGCTGAAAACATATATCAACCCGGGCCTCCGTGTGACCGTACGTACGTGTCGACATGCAGAAATATTCTAACAAACTGATCGATCTTTCCCTGCATGTATGTGTCCAGTTCTGTCCTCAGTTTGTTATTATCGCCCAGAAGGGAGGAGATGATGTGCAAAAAAGGTGGTGTGGACGTACGTCGGAAGCGATGAAGGCTTCTTTCGTCTACTTTTTTCAAGACGTGTTGGGCTGGTGGTGTGCGTACGTTTCCATGTGTTGATTGCCAAGGAGTTAAAGGAGGTTTGACACTCTCCGCTCAGCTAGCCGGACGGTGCATGCATGCGAGAAGACGGGGATGAGAGAGACGCACGTAGCCATGTTGCATTGGTGTGCTTGCTTGCTTTGTGCACCCTCACGCAGCGTTATGCTATATGAACAGCATGATCGATCCCGTGGTTGCAGTTTCGGGATGCTAGTTGCTAGGGAATCTTTTTTTGCCTTGGCTACACATGGATTTAGCTAGTAGTTCGGCACGGCCGTAAGCAACGCAGTGGAAGATATGGATTTTAGTAGTAGCACTAGCACTAGCTAGCCGCAGGTTGCCGCGTGCTTTGCTTGCTTGCGTGCGCTAGGAAGGAAAAGGGCTTGATCGAGAGAATTGACCAAGCGTCGCGTCGTGCCCAAGGTCAGCTCCAGCAAGACGCAGCGTACTTCTTTTCCCTAGCACATCATTTTTAGCTAGCTCTTCTTCTGAGAGTTTTCTTATTTTGAACTCAGCTACTACCGAGTTAGGGCATTTCTAACCTATCGCATATCCGATGTTAGAGGGGTAAAAAGTCGGTTTTCCTCCTCTAACGCGGACCTAACCGAACCCTAATAGCACGTAAAGGAAAAAATATATCCTCCAGACCGTATCCCTAGCCTATATTTACTCCACCGTTCACTCCTCTCTTCGCATCCTCTACCTCTCCTCCTCCCCGTCGCCGGCGCCTCTCCCCGCGCCGTTCCCCGCCGCCCCCTCTCCTTCCAATGGCCGGAAGCGATGGTCGGAGGTCCCCGGCCACCGCAACGCGAATCCGCACCGCCACACGAGGAGCGCGTCCTCACGCGGTTCCTCCTCAAGCCGTTGCCGCCGCGACAATGCCTCCTCTCCGGCTTCCCCGAACTCCCTGCCCCGCGGCAGCCGTAGAGGAAGTACCTCGGTTTCCGGCGGCGGGGGGTGGGGGACGTGGGTGGCGGAGATCACGAACCGAGAGACACAAAAACGACATTGGCTTGGCTCCTTCCACACGAACTCGCCGCCCTCGACTACGACCGGTGGCAGGTCCGGTTGCACGGCTCCGCGGCATGCCTCAACTTCCCGTGGGGGACGGCGCTCGTCGAGCTCCAACCGCCGCCGCCGTGAACGGTGAGTGTGTCAATGGCCAGGGAGGACCGGGAGGCGAGGGAGCGTCTCGCGGCGGAGGTCTGGCATGTACTCCCCGAGTTGGTGGAGGCAGAGCGAAAGCAGTTTGCGGACGTCGCAGAGGAAGGGGGGGTCGTCGTCCGCTCCGACGACGAGGAGCATGGCGACGACGACGAGGAGGGGATTGACATTGAAGAATGGCGACGCATCTTCCCCAACTGCGGCGACAACGGTACATGGTCGGACCCCATGACCGGTGGGATGACGCGGGCCGATTAGATAGCATTCTATAAGAGTGATTAGAGTACGGTTGAGTTTAAGATGAAGTTTAATTTAAGTCGAATCTATGTTGAACTTATGCTAGTTTAGGTTGAGTATATGTACATTATGTCAAATTTCGGTTGTTTAAATCGAATCTACATTGAACTTTCTGCAAATTTGGTTTTACTCGATCATATATAGGGGATCGGTTAGGTCCGGCCAAAATTTAGTGAAGGAAAAATATTTCATTAAAGGTTTACTTCACCGGATCCTCCGTTATATATATGGGATCGGTTAGAAATGCCTTTATAGTTGTCGGTTCAACTATTTATCCTGCATGTGTATATGGAAGTCTGAAATCACAGTTCGGTGGTGCTGTACTGGCTAGGGATTCACAATGTGAGACGGAACCGCGTTTCATTCCAGCATTAGTGTCAAGTGCACATTTCTTTTTCCGTATCGGTAGCACCGAAGAAACTTGACGCCAAGATTATTTTTTGACCACCAGTTTGATTGTAAGTTTGAAATAATACATGGATCATTCACTTGTAGCTAGCTCATTCACGCGGAGCTTTGTCTCCTTAGTGTATATAATGATACGAGCTTGATGTTGCAGAAGCTTGAACGTTGGATGGTATATTTAGAGCATCTCCAATAGATGACGTAGATATAAAAATAATTATCTTTTGCATCTTCAGAGGTCAAAAACAGTGCTCCAACAGTTGATGTAAATGTAAAAAAAAATTACATCTCCGCCTCCCGGAGATGTAAACTATACCACTTCGCGGTGCAAATTTACATCTCCAACCCCAGTAGATGTAAAATCACGTCCGCCCGCCAACCGCCCAACCGTCACTTCTTTCCCCTTCTGCGCGACCAGCCGCCGCCTGACTCCCGCCCGCCCGGCTCCGACCGCCGGTCGCCGCCACCATGGCCGACGCCGATGACTCCGCCGCCTTCTCCGACTCCGCCGCCGGTGCCCTGACTCACCTAGCCGCGGCCGCCGCGGCCGCGGCACCTATCCCCAACGCGGCCACTTCCGCCTCCATGCCGCCGCCGCCACGCCAATTCGTCCCACCCCGGCCGTTCACCGTCGCTCTGGAGGCCGCAAAGAAGAAGGGGGGCGCCAAGCCTCGCGGTGGAGGCGTCAATCGGCTGACGTCGCGCGACGCAACCCGGCGACGAACCAAGGTCGGCCGGCAAAAATGTCAAAGCTGGACGCGGTTTCGGCGGTCGATTTGCAGCTGCCGGCGACCATGGCGTCCTCCTCCGGCCACGGTCAGCAGCCGAACTGCAGCCGCGCGGCGGCCGGCCGGTTTTGCATCTCCAGTTTACATCACTTGTTGGAGTTTCCCATTTACATCACCGTTTTGCATCATCTGTTGGAGTTGGGTCTTTTTTGGAGATGTAAAAAACACTTTTTGGTGATGTAAATTATACAACTCCTATTTTTACATCTCCAAATTAAGATGCTCTTGTTGATGCATTAATTTGCGTATCTGGATTTTTATGTCCGTCAAAACCCCTTTTTAGACAATCTTTGCATGTGTTTGATTGCCTGCACAACCCTGTCATGTCCCCCTTCCCCCCGCGGGCGCGTTCAGACATTATGTGTTGAGACATATTGAGCCCAGACTTTGTTTAAAAACATGTGTATGCTGAGACATAATGTGTTCAGACTTTGTTTGGTAGGATGTATCTAAGGTAGATATGGTTACATCCTCTTGAGGTGATGAGGATACCGCAATACTTACGAACACATGATAAAGAAAATTGTGTGTACAATTCAGTGGAGTTTTCTACACCGATACTACATTCGACCAACATTTCGACTACATATAAATATGAAAACACATATTTCAGATTTGAGAGGTTTCGGCACATCATTTCAACTTCATTCAAGAATCATTTCAGAAATAAAAAGTAACTCATTTCAACAAAAGTAAGTTATGTCAGCATCATTTCAAGAATTCAGCAATACATCAACATAAAATCAGAGTGCACCGATACACCACTAGACCCATATTACGTAACCTCATTCCAAATTCAACTTATAATAGGAATTACACTGTGGCATCACATCCAAATCAACGGTCCTGCAATGCTCAAGAACAAAATGTAACACCATACCAAGGAGGACGGAGGAGGCACGCGATGGAGGTACCTTCTTTGTAGGAGGTGGTGGAGATGGCAAGTTGGACCAGGGCAATCAGGGCGGCGGAATTTGGGCCGAGGGCGACTAGGGGTGGCGACGGAGAGCTTGGATGGGGCGATGATGGAAGATTTGGACGGAGAAGCGACTAGGGACGATTGCGAGTTCATCAATGATGGTTAGGGCTGCTGGGATCTAGGCATGGTCATCGTAGCGATGATGCTGGAATTTAGGCATGATCGCGCGAGAGAGAACGACGGTTTGGTGTGGGGCGTAAGGGGTGAGGGTCGGGAGGTAGCCCTAGCACATGGGGGTTTGGGAAGGGAACAGGTGAGTCGGGCAGATTTATTTTTGGGTCCGACAGAACATAGACGAGAAGCGAACCTCCACCCACGGGTTCACAAGTGAGTACGAATGAAGGCCTCTTTGGCATGAGTTGAGAACAGCTAAGAGGAACCCATACACCTACCAAACAACCAAAGTGTGTTGGGTAGGGATTGGGGCCATAAGTTCTACCAAACACATCTTGTATGTCAACCTTGTCACCTGTTTGCCTAGGCCTAGAAAGCACGCGGAGGCATTTCAAATGTAATGGTAAATCCTTTAACACACCCTTTCAAATAGAAGGGCAAAGTCCCATGCCTAAATTCAGTTAGGTCAAGCCCAAGTAGTGCAGCGAGCAGGTTTTGGTTCTAGAGGTTTTATTTCAATTTTCATTCTTTGTTAATTTTATATATGATTTCCTCTTGTTTATTTTTTTACTTCTTTTTTATTTATTTTCTTATGAATTTCGGACGCGAATTTTTGGGACATGATGGCACGCGATGCCGTTATCTTGGGCGTCCGCATGCACATCGCGATTACTACTTAATATAAGGCGCTGCGCAATACCTGACGCGTTATTTGCTGTCCAACCGGAATACGTCGCGGTATACCTGGCAGTAGTGGGTCAGGCGCCATTTATCATTGTATGAATACTCGCTTGTCTGATAGCGACTGAGCACACAGGTTTGGTCGGTCAATAACTGCTCTGGACGTGGGGCTGCCGTCAATTAGCACCGGCCTAGCTCGTTCTACGCACTGTAGATCATAGTTTTCACTTTCAATGAGATATGTATGAGCGCTTGCGTCTGTACTGTGTTCAAAAAATGAGATTTCGATGAAATTCACTGAATTTCATTAATTTCAACAGACACTGAAATATTTACGTTTCGACCAAAATGTTTCGGTAATTTCAGTAGTACACATTCAAATATTTTTTAAAATATTTTTCAAAATTTTCAAAATCTTAATTAAATTCAATTGAATATTTCGTCCATTTGACCGAAATGAAAACCGAAATCACTGAAATTCACTGAATTTCAGTGATTTCGGTTGATGCTGAAATTTTTCTGAAACTGAAATTAAAAACCATGCTGTAGATCGTCTTCAAGATGTGGCTTGTGGAAAAGCAGCAGAACAAGAGGAGATGGCTTCAGCAGAAACAGAGACCCGCAGGTTAGCATCTTGACATTTGATCCTGCGTCTTTTGTTTATTTAGGTATTACCTGACGTCTGTTCATCCTGTTCGTACCTTAGCATGCATGTCGACTTTTTTGGGGGAGAGTTGAGGACCGGCCTGCGTCTTTTGTTTATTTAGGTATGGCACTGCACGGCCACATTTTACATATGTTTCTTCTGTTTGACCTTAGCATGAGCGGTGGTTTGTTTCATTAATCCCTGCTGGGTGGCTTGATGGCTGTCAGGAGGCATTTACGCTGCCTTGGCTGCCAATTAAATGACTGGAGGTCGTGCGTCAGATATTTTTAGCCCCATTGTGCGGCACTGCACAATTAGCAACCAAAAACAAATGATCAAGTCTAAAAAAAAGATATTTTTAGCCGCCCAATGGAAATGAATACGCGATACTCCCTCCGTTTCTTTTTAGTGTGCATATAAAATTTGGTCAAAGTCAAGCAATGCAAAGTTTGACCAAATTTATATCAAAAGATATCAACATTTACAATACCAAAGCTATATGCTATGAAAGTTAACATCATGACACATCTAGTAATATTGATTTCATATTGTGAATGTTGATATTTTGTTTTATAAAGTTAGTCAAAGTTTATGAAGTTTGACTTTAACCAAACCTTATATGCAGACTAAAAAGAAACGGAGGGAGTACATGACTGGAGTACATGGAGCCATGGAGGGACATGGTGCACGAAATAAATACTACTAGAAAATGACGATAGAACCTGCATCCAGAAGAGTCTACTCGCTGCTGATTCCCACACCCAGAACCTGCATCCTCCATGCTGCACGAAAGAAATCTTTAGTCGGCCAGAGAACGATAGATGGATGGACAAAAGCTGGGTGACGAACACTGCTAGACGCACGGAGTTCGCACTTGTAAAAATGCCTCCCCAGGCTTTGATCTGTGGCAGAAACAAACCAGATGACGTAGCCCGTGTTGCAGGTGGTGTAAAGCTGCGCTGGGATATACTAGATGAACACATGCTTCTCAACTGCGGTCAGCCTATGAGGGCAAGAGAAACAAGCAAGCAGAACGTTTTAAAGAACCGAAGGGAGCGTGCTGCAGGTAGTTGTTGAGACTGACAAACACTTAATGTGTTCTGACCCATGTCTCGTTTCAGTTTTTTTTTTTTTTGTTTTTTTTTTTTGAGAACCTCGTTTCAGTTTGTGGGACTGCCTTGTGGGACATCCGTTGGCGACGTCAGCGTGAATACGAAAACTATACTACATGGATACGGTCAGGAGATGTCAGTATACACGCTCTGTTGTATTAAAGCTGCACTAATCACGTGGCAGCGGGCGGTCGCGATAACGGCAACGCGTGGCCGCATGTACACACGCAATTTATCGATGAATTTCTTTCTTCTTAGTTTTTTTCTTTCATTTCATTTTTCCTACTTCTCTTTTTCTTCTTTTTCATTATTCATCTATTCTCTTCATTATTGTGTTCTTTTTTCTTTTTTTAATCTTTCCATTAGTAAAAACATGTCTTGTGTGTACATTATTTTTTTAAACACCATAAAAAATTCAATCTATACAAGGTGAACATAGTTTGGTACATGGGGAACATTAAGTAAATGCACGGTAAATATTTTTAAGCATGATGAACATTATTTGTAATAAATTTTGGACATTTTTTTATAAAGTGTTCATGCATTTTACATTAGTGGCACATATTTTTAATAAATGGTCTTGTAGTTTTCAAAAATGTTAATGCGTTTTAAAATACATGAACCAATCCATTTGCACCTTTTACACTGTTTGGAACGACCTATATAGGCCAGTCCATTTGCACATTTTACTCTGGTTGGGTCGACCTATATGAATCGGTCCATTTTTTAAACAAACTAGCATTTCCTATTCGAGCACCTTTTACTCTGTTTGGGTATCTATTGGTTTTAAGAAGATTCTGGGTTTCTAAAAAAATGGGGGGTTCGGGACCGAATTTTTCATTTCCTTCTTGTTAGATTTACCTTCTTTTTTCTGTATAGTTTTTTCCATTTTAAAATGAGTGAACCTTTTGTGAAATCTGGAACATTTGTTTTACAAAATTGAAAATTTTATAAAATTGTACAATATTTTTAACATATAGCCATATCCTTTGAAATTCAGGAATGTATTGAAAACCCACGAACACTTTTTTGGTTCACAAAAAAAATAGTTCACAAACATTCTTTGGAATCCGAGAACTTTGTTGCAATTCATGGGCACATTTAAAAAAATTCTTGAACATTTTTATGAAATTCAGGAACATTTGTAAAAATCATCAATATTTTAAGATTCGACTAAATTTTTAATTTACAAACATTTTTTAATTAATGAACATTTTCTGAAAGTTGAGAATATTTTTACGTGTATCATTTTTTACTCGGAGGCACTTCTTTTAAATTTGATAAGATGTTTTAAAATTTGCCAAAAAAAGAAGGAAATTGTGACCTTTCTAATATTCAGAAACATTTAAAAGACTAAACGGTTTTAGGAAATAAATGAATAGATAACTTATCTGAATAGAAAAAACTGCCTAAAAAATTAAAATAAAGAAGAGAATACTTATGTACGCCTAGCCTTGTATCCCTTAATTGTGTCGGCCCAGAAGCCCGTGAAAGGCGTGCTAGGCCGCCTCCCCGCCCTCGCACGAGCTCTAAACATGCAGGAGGTATATCTCGATTATAGCAAGATAGAAGGAGCTCTCGTCTCAAACGCCCGCAGTTATGGGAAGGCCTATTTTTCACGTTTATCCTGCTCGTTGGTTGTGTTAGTGTTGGAAAACGTAGTAGAAAACACAAATTTCATTCTACGATCAATCAGGAACACTGTGAAGATACAATAATGGTTAGGATCGGATCGTTACCAACTTCGAGTTGCAGCAGAAGAAGACGAGTCAGTGTAGATCGTTGATGATGTCCCTCTAGCCGTAGAAGAACGATCTCGCGAACCACCCACGAACAGTCCCTCGAATGTAAGACTGAAAGCACGGCCTCTGTACGAGTTGCAAGCTTACGGTCTTCACGATCTGCAGCGTTTCACCGTCCAGAGCTAATCATCGTCGGGGAATTAGAGCGTGTAGTTTAGAATCACACTTGGATTTTAATTATGAGGAATAGAGGATCTGGGTCAAGCTCTAACTGATAAACTAGGATCAACTAGAACTAGAACTTAGAGAACTAGAGGAGGCTCCAAAAGTCGTGTATACAAAAGGCCAAAGTCCTCAAGCATATATAGGTTGGAGGGAGGGGAGAGGGGGCACCCAAGGGGAAGGAAAACCTCTCCTTTGACCGGCCAATGAGGGGGGAATCCCCTCCAATTCGGCCTCCCCTTTCCTTCTACAAGGAGGAAGGGGCGCATCCACCTATTAGGCCCAAGTGGCCCAATTCTCCTTCCATCACTTAACCTTTTAAGACCCGTTGATATTTAAATAAATATAAAAGCCTCCTAGTTGTTATTAGAGACTTTTATTATTAATTTAACATCTCCGAAAACATTTTCCCCTATATATTATTTATTGGTAATACCCATTATTGCTCGATAAAACACCGAAACACTTTCGGGTCCTCTTGAAACTATTTCAAATATTAATGAAAAAAAATTCACAAATATATTCTCATCACTCCCGTCCTATTAAACCTGAGAAGATCATGATTACCTTAAGTTTGTTATCATGTAGGTTCGGTAACACATAGAAGTGAACAAAACACGTTCGTTCAATGACCGATAGCGGACACGAATGATATTCGAGTGAACATTTGGTTATCACATAATATTCCCTTTACTTCACGATACTTTACAAAAACCGAAACATGTTGGTATCCTCTTGAGTCATGAACATGCTCACTATACCGTTATCCTCATTACCGATTTTGTTCTTCTTTCTCGTTGATGTGTTCCGGCATCTCCGTGATATAATCATCTGTGTCTGACCAGATGATGACGGATGTCGTCACACCGAGAAGGCCCTAAGAATATCTCTCCATCGTCGGAGGAGCAAATTCCACTCTCAAGCTATCTAGTCCCTTGTCAAACTTTTCGATGAACCTGTAAGTTGTTATTACGATCACCTAGTTACACATGGCATTTGAGCAACCCCAAAGCTCATCGTACGGTAGGAAGTGACTACGATATCTCATGGTATAAGGAACCTCCATGTTATAACAATTGATTTCAGACGATATTATCTCAAAATATAACAAACAAGTTTGGGTCGATTCAATATGATCGTTCTTCTAACGTCATACTCTCAATATTGTTTTAGGATCATCGTTACACTTAATGATATCTTAAGATCCGGAAAACGTGATCACCAACAACACTTGAGCTAATCTTAGTGGCGAGACTAGGAATCTTGTTTTACCGTTTATCATTTCACACGTTCATATGAGTTTTCCATTGAATCGCATATTCGAGGATCATAGCAATTATAGCATAGAATGCAAAATCTTAATTATAAATATGAAAATATAATAATACAATATTATTCCCTCTAGGACATATTTCCAACAGTTAGGTTGTCATAGTCGATGTGTTCTTTTCTCTTGTCGATGTTGTTGTGTTCGGTCGTCGCAGGAGTGGTACGTTTTTTTTTGGTTTTTTGGTTTTATTTTGTATTTTCTTAAGATTTCTTAGTTTCCGCATCGGGATTTTAGGTTTTTTTTTCCTCTTTGTTTTTTCATCAGTTTTTTTGTTTCTTTGCCGGTTTTCCCTTGGTTTTTTCTGTTCTTTTTTCCTTTTTTTTCTTCGGTTTTCTATCTTTCTCAGTTTTCAGTAGCTTTTTTTTTAGTTCTTTTATTCCTTGTTTTTCTTTGGTTTTGTTTTGTTTGTTTCTTGTTTTTCATTGGTCTTAATTTTTCATTCTCGGTTTTCATTGGTTCCATTCTCTTTCAATGGTTTTCTTTGAGTTTTTGTTTTCTTTGTTTCTTTTTCGGTTTTTATTGGTTTTCTTTGTTATTTTTGTTTTTTGCCGGTTTACGGATTTCTAGTTTTCTTATATTGGCTTTCTTTTGTTTTTATTATTTATTTTCCTTTGTTTTCTTCTGTTCTATTTTTTTTCTTTCTCAGCTTTCTTTATTTTTTATTAGTTTTCTTTTATTTATTTTTTGTTTCTTTGTTGATGTTCATTGGTTTCTTTTTTGTTCAGCACATGTCTACTTTTCTCAGTACACCATATACTTTTTAAGTGTACACATGAAACAATTTTCTTGACACGCGATGAATATTGTCCAAATACATGATATACATTTTTTTCTAAATACAGGATTTGAACACTTATTAATACATGGTAAAAACTATCAATAATAAGGTGAACATGTTTTATGGCAATAAACATTTTTTCACCCGTAATGTACATTTTTTATATGCATATAAGACATTTTTATACATGTTTAAAAAAATTAATAGATAAGTAACTTTTCTAACATATAGAATTAAAATGTGTTTTCAAAATATTATTTGATGACTACTCATATTTAATGTGCTTATTACATTATTATATACACTAGGAACATTTTTTATACACTTAAACATTTTTAGAATACATGATCAGCTTTCTTTCATACACATATTACATTTTTTATACATAAGAGAAACGAATGTAAATATATAACCTTTTCTCAGATGATTGATGAATATTTTTTCAATACATGATCAACTTTCCATACACATTGTATATTTTTCGTATACATGAGAAGCTATTTTGTCCACATTTATCATATTTCAACTATTTATGTAAAACAACTGTAATATGTATATTTAGAATGTTTTAATATTTAAACAAAATTAAAAAACAAAGACACAAACTAATCCCAAAAATGTGTAAAAATAACAGAAAAGACAATCATGGTTGGGGCCTGTGGCCTCCCGCGTGCTAGGTCGGCCTAGTCTCGTGCTCGCCCAGGCGAGGATTCCTTATGTTGCACTACAAGTGAGACATAGAAGCGCCCGCTATATCTCACCATCCCAACAGTTGGCGATCACGAGATGGACGGGTCCAATATGTGTGTTCCTGTGGGAGCGATTTTAGAAGCTTCCATGGCCGTTTTTTGTGTTCTTTCTCTGTTTGTTTTTATTTCGGTCTTTCGTTTTCTGGGTTTCCTTATTGGTTTCTTCATGTTTAATTATTTTACTTTCTTCCATTATTATTTTTATTTTGTTTGTTTTTTTAGTACATGTCTACATTTTTTAATACATATTTTACATTTTATTTTTGTATACATCTGAACATTTTATGAATACCCGTTGAACATTTTTCAAATACACGATGAACATTTTATTCAAGTACATGTTTTGAACATTCATTTAATGCATGTTAATCATCTTTTCAAATACAGGTTGTATTTTTTTGAATGATATGAAACATGTATTTGAACTACTCAAACATATTTTAGACTGTATGTTTTTTAAAAGCTACTAAGATACGTTTGACACGTAACATTTTACAAAATGCCACTAACATATGTCGGGCCTAAGTATTGTATAAGATGTTCACATGAACGACTTTCTTGTATTGTACAAAGATTTTTTTTTATAAATTTCACAAATATATTTTTGAAATGCGTGAAAAAAATGCCCCAAAAGAATTCTAAAATTTGCGTGGACATTTTTTTAATGCTCAATGAACAACTTTTAAATTCAAATATTTCTTTTCTATTTCTGAAATATATACAAATAAAAAAGGCAGCACTCCTCCGACGCTGGACCGGCCCATTGTGGAAGCAGTAGAAGCGAGCGAGTTCTCTCTTATCGCACGAATCTCAAGAAAACCAGAAAAAAAACAGTGTGACACCAAACTAGGTCGTTGCACCTTGAGTGTGCCCAACTCAGCACAACAACTATATGAACCTAGTCGTCATATGAAGCATCAATATTCATGCCCAACATACTACGAATCAACTCTTCAGATAAAGAAAGTCATATATGTGAACGTCTAATAATATACTACGAAGAAATAAAATAAAAGGAACGACGCTATGCGTTGGCCGACTGAAAACTGAAAAAGATTTGCCGCCTCGTCCACCGTTTGATCAAAGCATCATCAGTTGTCGGATTCCCTCAACACCGTAATTTCCTGCCTCGTCCTCTTCCGAGTAAGTTGCAACATGAGCCATGGTGCGATCAGGGGTACTCAATATGACCCATGTTGCAACCTAGTTGGTCAATCCGCAACATGTGCTATGTCGCACTCGCTTTGCAAAGGTTTGTACGGGCTTCCAATATGAGCGGTGTTGGTTGGCTTGTAGGTGGCATCCTATTGCGGGGCTGGGATGGGGGAGCGGGACGAGATAAAAAATGGACGGTTCATTGAGGATTGGAAGGAAGAGAGATAGTGTGCCATAGGACTATGGGAGGGGATTGAGATAAATTAGAAGTTGGGTTTGACTTGCGTGGGGAATAGGATAAGGGCGACACGAATTTTCTCTAGAGCATTGTGTGTTGGCGGACCCGGGGAAAGACGTGGCATGTGTTGCTTCAAGGAGGCGGTCGACATTTCGAGTGGAATCACCCGGGTGGTCCCGAGTGTTTTCCAAAAAAACATCGAAGAACCAGCTTGAGGATTAGCCCGTTTCTGGGTTTTTCCCTGGAAATATTTATGTGATGATAGCATGTCTAATGTTTTAGTCCTTACTAAACACCATAGTTTCCCCATCATAGTTGATAAGGGAAATATTTATGTGATGATAGCATGTCTAATGTTTTAGTCCTTACTAAACACCATAGTTTCCCCATCATAGTTGATAAGGGCAACAAGCCAGCAAAAAAGTCATTGGTATCATCTATACCAATATAAAAATAAAGAGTTACGGAGGTCCAACAAATCACACCCGTTCAACCGCATCTATCCATCGGTCTACGCCGCTCCGATGTTTAGCGTTAAACGTGTCTAGCACTAAACATGTTTAGTATCCTTCCCTAATTAATATCATGCCTAATATCAACGTGGATAATATAAAAATGCAATATATATCTTGCCTAATATTAATGTGGAATATGAATATTAATGTGCATTGCACATACATAGTTACTAGTTATTCCAAGTGTACCAGAGCATTTTATTGATTCTAAAGAACACTAATGAGTCATTGATGTCATTTGACACAACTGATTACATGATAGCTTAGATCGATAAAGAAGACAAGCGTAAATGTGGGTCATGCCCAGGAGTTGGTGGCAATGATCTCCAGGTCCCTGCCAATGTCATTCATGAGGTGCAGGCCGGTCCTGAGATTTCGGGGGCCCGAGGCGAGACTAAACCTAGGGGCCCTCAGTATAAACACAAGTATGTATTGCAAAATATATTTAAAATCGCTAGTCAAAGGAAATACAATATGTTTCTCTATTTTTTACTATTTATACAATAAGTTCTTGTTATAAGTCTCTTCTTTACTAATATATCTGGTAGTTTTCTTATTAAGTTTATCCTAATTTCTTTTATCCTAACCAGCTATCAAGTAAAAATTGGCACCTGGTCAAGAACAATGAATGATTTAAATGCCAATGATCAGTCACGTTGTCATCCATTTACATGTCAGATTGTATTATGTATAGCCCCTATATGGATTAGTTTATTCCTCCATAGCAATTACCGGCAAGTCGCCAAATATAAAAAATAATAACCCCAATGATATTTATCCATTAACAATATTGATAAATCGATCATTAGTGTCCAATTGCAACAATGAAAAGCCCATCTTTAATCAACTATCATGATAAAATTTCCTAGGCCATATAGACTAGCCATACAAATAGACATTAGAGACATACCTTCTCTTCTGTAACTGCCATCGTGCCCTAACAGTATCGACCAAGCCTCCAAGCGAGTCAGTGTGGTCTCGTGCGACGCAGCGACTGGCTATCTCCAACAGTGATCTGCTCCGACACGAGGAGGCAGGGGCGGAGCCAAGTTAGCACTGGGCCCCGGGCCTGCTTCAGCGCTACAGTGCTCAATGGTGTAGAACAGTGTCAAAACCACTACAGTACACAATGGATTCCAATGTCAAGACCCGGGCCCAGGCCCCCCAGACCTGGGGTGTGGCTCCGCCACTGCGAGGAGGCACCATGCATGCATAGTAGATGGATGTCAAGCGTCGCGATCTTGATCTATTCTCGTTGTCTGTGTCATTATTGCTTCCCATTAGTCGTGTTTCTTTCTCACAAATTGGGCGCACAACTTTCGGCTTGTGGATTAAGAAAGGTGTTTATTGCGGAAAGATTAAGGAAGGAAACTAATAATGGATTGTTTTCATAACTGTGCCTAATTAATCGCATCCAATAACTGCTCTATTAATAAATTGGAAGGGCCTTCAATCGTACTACTACTAGTAGCACCAACAAAGGAAGGCAGGATGCTGTAAAAAAAGGAATGCAGGAAATCAGGGAAATGGTTGGAGGTGCATCGACATTCTGGGCAACCGCACTAGCCTAATCAGGAGAAGAATTGGGGGGCCCTTGGCACCTGGGGGCCCGGGCCGGCCGCCCCGCTCCCCCCCCCAGGGCCGGGCCTTCCTAATGTATATATCTCCTATGACTGTAACCAAAAGGACATCAACACCTCTGATGATCATCAGGGTGATCCCAAGGTTCGACCATAGGCTGAGCTTCGTTGAAGATGCCAGAAGAACAAGAGGAAGATGGTCCGGATCATACAGGTAAGCTGGTGGTAATGGTATGATAGCTCTTTACTTTTTTTTCTTCTCGAAAACCATATTTACACATATTAAAATATATATAAAAAAGTGTGTGTATATAAGTATACACATATACTATGTATGTACAAAGTTTCGTAATAATATATTTTCATATGTGCTCTACACAAAAAGCAAATACATATATCAAAGCAAGCCTATTTTTAGTTGTTGTTTTTGGGCCGAAATTTTGTTTTCTTGTGCAACCTAAAATTCATCATATTATTATGTAATGGAGTTTTACGGATATGTACTGAACATGTATAGATTTTCACAGGAAAATTTTGGGTTTTGTTTTTGAAACTTTAATTAACGTTCTTGATGCATTTTCGGTTGCAATAGTTTACATATGAGAGAGAGAGAGAGAGAGAAAGGGCTTCGAAGTATTTTTATACAATAGGAATAGTTGAAGTTGATTTTACGGGTCAAATTTTTCTTTGGTGTTAAGGTGGTAGCCGGAAATAGTCAACTACCTATAAAAGGTAGAAGAATAGGACATATTCTGAGACATACAATGCAGAGAGAGAGAGGGGAGGGGTCAGTCATATATATCTACTAGCATAGTACCCGTGCGTTGCCACGGGCCGACAAATATATAGAAATGAACCAATGGTCAAATGGTAATTGGTTAAAGGGCCGTTAATTTTACTTCACTGATTTTGACCAGAATACATGTACAAGTTCCATCAATTTTATATTCAAAAAATGTTGAGCTAAGTAGACAATGGATATAAAACCAGCATCTTAATCTTCGGTACAAAGCCATAGTGGTAAGAAACTTCTATGTCTATTGATAAAACTACAATAAACCCGTCTAATTGAAACTATTATATCATTCCTACAAATTCAATACTCCACAACACTAGCTAACACAAACTTTAACTAATGTGCTCATAAGAAGCGGCTTCAAGTCACAAACTTTTTGACCAATACTATTCCGATTCACCACATATTGTTAACTCCTCCCTCGCAGATTCAACCTTTGTGTCTCGTTGTATTCTAGGGTGAAGATAGTGTCTTAGGTTACCAGAACATGACCATATTCCATCACACCGACAAAGGTAAAACAACACAAAATGGCCTCGTCTCTCCAGCTCTGCCCTAATGTATGACGGGCTTCATTACGCTTCTGCTTAATCACAGAGCCAATCTCTAGCTTCCCTTCCATCGCACAGTTGCTCCGTTGTTAAGATTTGAAACAAAAAACAACTTAATCAACACCTAGCATTGGTGGTGTGTAACCTACTTGTCTGCTTATTCATACATAGAATAATACAATCAGTGCAGCTACAACTATTACATGAAGAATCAAGGAGAAAAAGGATGAAACATATCCATTTTAATTAGTGTCACGCAAAGCAGGCTTTCGCCTCGCTTTATATGTAAAGAAACACATCAAAGTACATGACCAAACGATATAATATTATGGGACACTCTCTAACAAAGCAGATCAAAAGATACAACATGAACCTAGAACAAGCCTGACACCTCGACGACGCCCGATCGACGACTCCTGAGCTCCACGACAACGCCTCCAAGAGGGCAACGGTGCGAAGAGTCGCCGTTGTCGAGTCCAAACAAATAGACATATGTTTTCAATCGAAGCCCTGGCACAAGGACGAGATCCGCGATCACATGAGTCTTCATCAAGTAAGCGGTGGAATGCAAATAATAGATAAACATTTTCTCTTTGTTGTGTGTACATGATTCTTTTATTCTACAACAAAGAAAAACATAACTTGCAAAGTACGGCATCAATTACTTCAATGAATTCATAAAGTTATCATATTTCTACCCTTCTCCTTGTTATCAACAAAGTACTTGCTTGTCACTCCCTTCAGTTGATGGTTGAGGCCCACATAAAAAGTAGTTGTTGCTGCCTTCAAAACCACAAAGTGTCTTCTTTTATATATATTCAGATTTGGAAGAATTTATACAATGACAAAGATTAGTTACTTGAAGACAAGATCATAAGAGTAAATAAGAACTTGGGGGTAGAATCTTCCAAATCATGTGAGACAACTTGAACTGCCCCTACAAGTGAAAAAAATCATAACGTTGTGGGAAATAAAGGCACTTTCGACTTTACTCTTGTATAGCTTAAACTTGACATTTAACAAATACATTCAGAAGAAAGAATTAGCGGGAGATCTTACTCATCAGAGCAAAGGAGTGCCTCATCAAATTGGTCATGATTAGTCCAGGACGAACATAATCAACAGCGATGGTAGCTCCTTCTCGACCACGTCCGGAATATACCTTGTTGGTGACTTTTATAAACCATCATATGCAATCATATACAAACTAATAAACCTGGAATTGCCGCCTGGATTTTCTTTTGTTGAAGATTTAACATGAAAGCTCATTGTATCTTATGCAACTGAAGTGCATGACCCTCATGTTCATTGGCAAAGACGTGAGGGACATGTAACATGCAGGGGTTATGGCCTCGAAGGAACTTTTAGTTTTTCTACTTCTTTTTTGTATATGTGTTCAACTGTAGTTTATCATCATTTAAATAATGATTTGTTTTACAGAATATAAAAATGACCAAGATATTCTGGGAACATGATAGTGTGTTCTGTCACTGTTGAATAACCTTGCCAATGGTCAGCCATATATGGAGAAAAAAAGAACAATCAAGATGATTCTCTGAAGAAGGCATACCATCTCTTGATGCACATCATGTTCATGGATCGTAGTCAGGCTCTCTTATCTCAGCTTCATTGTCATCTTTTCAGCCTACAAAATCAACCACTCGTGTTCTGAATAGTTATTATAAATAAATTTCAAGAACAGGTCATGGGTGAATCATTTGGGTACCATACATAAAAACATTTATGCCTATGAGTGATTTGGCAGGTTACCGCATGCCATGTAGAAAACCATACCCAATTTGAATGGATGAATCATCTTTCAAGTGTTCCAAAAGTCTAGGGTAAGTCTCATCGGCATGCACAATTGAGCTACTTTGCCATCTATCTTGCCAGGACATATAGAGCTCATTCTCAGCACACCTGGTGTCTTGCAAGAAAACAGTGATGATATACTTTATTTTCTATAAAGGACTTTTTATATTAGAATGAATATTGCTTTTATTCAGTTTAGTTCATAAACTTCATCAATAAGGTCTAGAATTTGTGTTGGCAACAAAGAGAAGATCCAATTTAATTGTAAAAAAAACTATGTTACACACAGAAAGTGTAACATGTAAGCTCAATAATACTACCTTCTTCCTCAAGTCTTTGTGTTGATCGTGCAATTCTTGATCCTTCATACCATTTTGACAGCCATTAAAGAACATTTTTAACGCAAGCAGGAGCATGTAGGAGATATGCCCTAGAGGCAGTAATAACAGTTACTTTGTATCTCCTGGTTTGTAATAAATGTTTATGATCCATGCTATAACTGCAATGATTCTCGAGTCTACAATATCCACGAGGCTCGGAGGGAAACTCATGTGCACGTGTGGTACAATAAACGGTAAAAAGTATTCCTAGTCATGCCTCTAAGACTAGCTCAAGTATTGCATGATGATCCTGTTTTCCTGATCATGGACATGTCTATGCCAGCAATTTTGAGGGCACATTGTTGGTAGAACACTTGTGTTGAATCGACCCGATTTGATGTTATGCTATGAGATACATTCGTCACAAGTTAATGGTTAATAACACAGAGGTAGTTAACGTTTGCATAATTCCTTAGACCATGAGAGTATCGAGTTCCTTCGTACTTGCTTCGTGAACTTTGGGGTTTGTTAAACGTCACCTGTACAAGGGTGGCTATTACGGTGGCTTACGGGTTCACGAAAAAGTATGACAAGTAACTTGGTAGCTCAAGATTGGGATTTGCTCCTCCGACGACGGAAATATATTCTTGGGCCCTCTCGGTGTTACGGTATCCATCATCGTCCGGCCAGACACAATGTGATTTGATCACAGGGTTGACAAAACACGGAAACGAGTAAGGAGAACAAAACCGGTAACGAGGTAACTGGCATAGTGGACAAGTTGTTGATCCATGGGGATGCCGACAAGTCTCACCTCGGGTGTTTGTTTCATATCGCGAAGCAACAGGAATAGCACACGGTAAACTAATGGTTCACTCGAATATTTATTCGTGTGGGTATAGAGGTCAATATGGGTGTCCACGGCTCTGATGTTGATCATTGAACGGAAAGTGTTCTCCTCATGTCTATACTTCACCGAACCTATAGGGTCACACGCTTAAGGGTCATCTATCTGTTGAATACTAGACAGGGAGTCTGAGAGAAAATCACCGGAAAAGTTTCGGGGACAACCGAAGAGTTCCGGAGAGAGAACACCGGAAGAGTTTCGGTAAAACCAAAAAGTTGTTTCGGAGTATACCATTAAGTAAAATTGGTTGTGGCACACACCTGGAAATTATTGGAGGGTACCAGAATTGTTCTGGTAACTTCTGAGATTTTTCAGAGACAAAAACTGGAAATGTTCCGGACTGCCGGAACCGCTTTGGTTGCTTTTTCACAGATGAAAATCACTGATCTGAAAATGTTTCGGAACATGTCCAGAATTGTTTTAGTGGGTACTGGAATTATTCTAGGACCCACAAAAATATTTTCGGATTTATCGGTCACGAAAAAATGGTTTTGTGAATAGTGAAAATGCATTTATGGTTATGGTTGGATGGTGAAAATATCCTGAGGGGATGACATGGAAGGATAAGGGCACCCATTTGGGGTGCCCTAGGAGGGGTGGCCGGCCAAGGTGGGCTCCACCATGGAGCCTCACTTGCCCCACTTGCTTTCCCTTTATGCCCTTGTGAAGGACACCTTTCATCGGGTTTTTGGGTATTTCAAGTGCCACACTACCCCTTGAGTTTTCCTATAAATAGAGGTGGATATGCACTCTCCACACTCACCTCAACATACAAATGCCATGCATGATCTGGCCTTCTCTCTCCCTCCCCGTGAAATAGTTTCGTAGAGCCGAAAGGTTGTCTGGGTTCTGGCAGGAACTAGTTCTGGACGGCGAAGCCCTGCCGGATAGCTGACACCGTATGTGTGCAACCCTATAGAGAGGTCGTCGTTTCGATCTTTTGCTCGAGGGGTGATACGTCTCCAACGTATCTATAATTTTTGATTGTTCCATGCTATTATATTATCTGTTTTGGATGTTTTATATGCATTAATATGCTATTTTATATTATTTTTGGGACTAACCTATTAATCTAGAGCCTAGTGCCAGTTTCTGTTTTTTCCTTGTTTTTGAGTATTGCAGATAAGGAATATTAAACGGAGTCCAAACGTAATAAAATCTTCGGAATGATTTTTCTTGGACCAGAAGCAACCCAGCAAACTTGGAGATGAAGGCAGGAGACCTGCCGTGGCGTCACAAGCCACCAGGGCGCGCCCTAGGGGGGGCGCCCCCCTGGCTTGTGGCCCCATGGCAGCGCTCCTAACCCTATTCTTCGGCCTATAAATTCCCAAATATTCCCTGGATACCAAAAAGAGCCACGAAAATACTTTTCCGCCGCCGGAAGCCTCTGTTCCCGTGAGATCCAATCTTGGAGCCTTTTCCGGTAATCTGCCGGAGGGGGAATCGATCACGGAGGGCATCTACATCAACTCCATTGCCCCTCCGATGATGCGTGAGTAGTTCACCACAGACCTTCGGGTCCATAGCTAGTAGCTAGATGGCTTCTTCTCTCTCTTTGTTCTTCAATACCATGTTCTTCATGATCTTCATGGAGATCTATCCGATGTAATACTCTTTTGCAGTGTGTTTGTCGAGATCCGATGAATTGTGGGTTTATGTTCAGATTATCTATGAATATTATTTGAATCTTCTCTGAATTCTTATATGCATGATTTCATATCTTTGCAAGTCTCTTCGAGTTATTGGTTTGGTTTGGCCAACTAGATTGGTAATTCTTGCAACGGGAGAAGTGCTTAGTTTTGGGTTCAATCTTGCGGTGTCCTCACCCAGTGACAAAGTAGGGGTAGCGAGGCACGTATTGTATTGTTGCCATCGAGGATAAAAAGATGGGGTTTTCATCATATTGCTTGAGTTTATCCCTCTACATCATGTAATCTTACCTAATGTGTTACTCTGTTCTTCATGAACTTAATACTCTAGATGCAGGCAGGAGTCGGTCGATGTGTGGAGTAATAGTAGTAGATGCAGAATCGTTTCGGTCTACTTGACACGGACGTGATGCCTATATGCATAACCATTGCCTTGGATATCTTCATAATTATTCGCTTTTCTATCAATTGCTCGACAGTAATTTGTTCACCCACCGTATTATTTTCCTTCATGAGAGAAGCCTCTAGTGAAACCTATGGCCCCCGGGTCTATTTTCCACATTATATTTTCAGATCTATAAACCAAAAATACCAAAAATACCTCGCTGCATTATTTTTACTTTTGTTTTACTTTCCGTTTTAGCAATCCTATCTATCTATCTCTATCAGATCTCATCCTTGCAAGTAACCGTGAAGGGATTGACAACCTCTTTATAGCGTTGGGTGCAAGTGTTTGATTATTTGTGTAGGTACATCTATTGGGGACTTGCTTGTATCTCCTACTGGATTGATACCTTGGTTCTCAAAAACTGAGGGAAATACTTATCTACTTTACTGCATCACCCTTTCCTCTTCAAGGGAAAACCAATGCATGCTCAAGAAGTAGCAAGAAGGATTTCATGCTTGTACCTCTACATCAAGCCTACCAAGTACCCATCACAAACTCATCTCTTGCATTTACATTATTTGCCATTTGCCTCTCGTTTTCCTCTCCCCCACTTCTAAAACGATTTTCAGAAAATACCAAAAAGATTTGCCTTTTTATTCGCCCTTTTTCCGTTCGTCTTTCCGTTTGCTTGTGTGCTAGATTGCTTGCTTTGTCACGATGACTCAATAGAATACCAAGTTGTGTGACTTTTCCAATACTAATAATAATGATTTTATTAGTACTCCGATTGCTCCCGCCACTAGTGCGGAATCTTATGAAATTAATGCTGCCTTGCTTAATCTTGTTATGAAAGAACAATTTTCCGGCCTTCCTAGTGAAGATGCCGCATCCCATCTAAATACTTTCGTTGAGTTGTACGATATGCAAAAGAAGAAAGATGTGGATAATGATATTATTAAATTGAAGTATTTCCGTTCTCACTACGAGATCGTGCTAAAACTTGGTTTTAATCTTTGCCTAAAAATAGTATTGATTCATGGAATAAGTGTAAAGATGCTTTTATTTCCAAGTACTTTCCGCCCGCTAAGATCATCTCCCTTAGGAACGATATAATGAATTTTAAGCAACTTGATCATGAGCATGTTGCACAATCTTGGGAGAGGATGAAATTAATGATTAGAAATTGCCCCGCGCATGGTTTGAGTTTAGGGATGA
Organism: Elymus sibiricus; assembly: GCA_039707655.1. Classification (NCBI taxonomy): domain Eukaryota; kingdom Viridiplantae; phylum Streptophyta; class Magnoliopsida; order Poales; family Poaceae; genus Elymus; species Elymus sibiricus. Next base: position 445,633,619 of record CM077671.1, read on the forward strand.
TTATACAAATTTTCTATGCGGGATTGAATTTTGCATCTAGAAATCTTTTAGATTCCGCCGCGGGTGGTACTTTTATGGAAATCACATTAGGAGAAGCTACTAAACTCCTAGATAATATTATGGCAAATTACTCTCAATGGCATACCGAAAGATCTCCTACTAGTAAAAAAGTGCATGCTATTGAAGAGATTAATACTTTGAGTGAAAAGATGGATGAATTGATGAAATTGTTTGCTAGTAAGAGTGCTCCTATTGATCCTAATGATATGCCTTTGTCTTCTTTGATTGGAAATAATAATGAATCTATGGATGTGAATTTTGTTGGTACGAACAATTTTGGTAATAACGCGTATAGAGGTAATTTCAATCCTAGGCCGTTTCCTAGTAATTCCTCTAATAATTATGGTAATTCCTACAAAAATTCTTATGGAAATTATAATAATATGCCCTCTGATCTTGAGAATAATATTAAAGAATTTATTAGCTCGCAAAAAGGTATTCAATGCTACGATTGAAGAAAAATTGCTCAAGATTGATGATTTGGCTAGGAACGTTGATAGAATTTCGCTTGAGATTGATTCTTTGAAAATTATATCTACTCCACCCAAGCGTGATATTAATGAGTCTTTAAAATCTATGAGAACTTCTATTGATGAGTGTAAGGAAAGAACCGCTAGAATGCGTGCTAAGCGTGAATGGCTTGAAAAATTGTGTTCTCGTGATAATAATGATGAAGATCTTAAAGTGATTGATGTGACTCCTATTGAATCTTTGTTATCTAATACAAATCTTGATAAAGATGGGACTGGAGATAAGTCTACTTTAGTTAAAAGTTGTCCCAATGATTCGGTCTTAATGCTAAAATTGATAAAAGTGGGATTGAAGAGGTCAAAACTTTAAAAAGCAATGAACCTACTCTTTTGGATTTCAAGGACTTTAATTATGATAGTTGTTCTTTGATTGATTGTATTTCCTTGTTGCAATCCATGTTGAATTCTCCGCATGCTTATAATCAAAATAAAGCTTTTACTAAACATATCGTTGATGCTATGATGAAGTCTTTTGAAGAAAAGCTTGAGTTGGAAGTTTCTATACCTAGAAAGCTTTATAATGAGTGGGAACCTACTATTAAGATTAAAATTAAAGATTATGAGTGCCATGCTTTGTGTGATTTGGGTGCTAGCGTTTCCACGATTCCGAAAACTTTATGTGATGTGCTAGGTTTCCATGATCTTGATGATTGCTCTTTAAATTTACATCTAGCGGATTCCACTATTAAGAAACCTATGGGAAGGATTAATGATGTTCTTATTGTTGCAAATAGGAATTATGTGCCCGTAGATTTCATTGTTCTTGATATAGATTGCAATCCTACAAGTCCTATTATTCTTGGTAGACCTTTCCTTAGAACGATCGGTGCAATTATTGATATGAAAGAAGGAAACATTAGATTCCAATTTCCGTTAAGGAAAGGCATGGAACACTTTCCTAGAAAGAAAATTAAATTACCTTATGAATCTATTATGAGAGCTACTTATGGATTGAGTACCAAAGATGACAATACCTAGATCTATTGTGTTATGCCTAGCTAGGGGCGTTAAACAATAGCGCTTGTTGGGAGGCAACCCAATTTTGTTTTTATGCTTTTGTTTTTGCTCCTGTTTTTGAGTGTTTTGCACATTATTACCTCTGTAGTAATTGTGTTTTATTGTTTAAATTAATGTTTGAGCCAAGTAAGACCTTTGGGATGGTCTACGGTGTTTGTGATTTGATTTTGCTGAAAAACAGAAACTTTTTCTCTCAGTCCAGGAATTTTGTAAATTCACTGGAACGTGATTTTGATCTGAAATTTTTACACAAGATTTATATACAAATTTCCCTGATTTTCCTAATTTTTCAGAATTTTTGAAGTTACAGAAGTATTCGAAGTCTATAGATTGCTACAGACTGTCCTGTTTTAGACAGATTCTGTTTTTCTTTGTGTTGTTTGCTTATTTTGATGTATCTATGGGTTGTATCGGGGGGTATGAACCATGGAGAAGTTAGAATACAGTAGATATTACACCACTATAAATAAAGAATGAATTCAGAACAGTACCTAAAGTGGTGATTTATTTTTCTTATACTAACGGATCTCACGAGTTTTTTGTTGAGTTTTGTGTTGTGAAGTTTTCAAGTTTTGGGTAAAGATTTGATGGACTATGGAATAAGGAGTGGCAAGAGCCTAAGATTGGGGATGCCCAAGGCACCCAAATGAATATTCAAGGATACCAAAGAGCCTAAGCTTGGGGATGCCCCGAAAGGCATCCCCTCTTTCGTCTTCAATCCATCGGTAAATTTACTTGAGGCTATATTTTTATTCACCACATGATATGTATTTTGCTTGGAGCGTCTTGTATGATATGAGTCTTTGCTTTTTAGTTTGCCACAATCATTCTTGCTGCACACATATTTTTGAGAGATACACGCTGAATCGTGAATTTATTAGAATACTCTATGTGCTTCACTTATACCTTTTGAGCTAGGCAATGTTGCTCTAGTACTTCACTTATATCTTTTTAGAGCACGGTGGTGTTTCATTTTATAGAAATTATTGAACTCTCGTACCTCACTTATATTATTTTGAGAGTCTTTAAAACAGCATGGTAATTTGTTTAGGTTATGAATTTAGTCCTAATATAATGGGCATCCAAGAGGGATATAACAAAAACTTTCATATTAAAGTGCATTGAATACTATGAGAAGTTTGATTCCTTGCATATAGTTTTGAGATATGAAGATGGTAATATGAGAGTCATGCTAGTGAGTAATTGTGAATTGGAAGAAATACTTGTGTTAAAGTTTGTGATTCCCGTAGCATGCACGTATGGTGAACCGTTATGTAACGAAGTCGGAGCATGATTTGTTTAATGATTGTCAACCTTTGTGTGAGGGTCGGGAGCGCGCGATGGTTAACTCCTACCAACCTCTCCCCTAGGAGCATGCGTCTAATGCTTTGTTTTGTTAACTAATAGACTTTTGCAATAATTATGTGAGTTCTTTATGACTAATGTTGAGTCCATGGATTATACGCACTCTCACCCTTCCACCTTTGCTAGCCTCTCTAGTACTGCGCAACTTTCGCCGGTGCATTAAACCCACCTTCCTCAAAACAGCCACCATATATTTTCCTCAAAACAACCACCATACCTACCTATTATGGCATTTCCATAGCCATTCCGAGATATATTGCCATGCAACTTCCACCGTTCCGTTTTTCATGACATGCACCATCACTTTCATATTGCATATAGAGTCATGTTTTGTTCTAGGTATCGAGTTGTAATTTTTGAGTTGTCAGTAAATAAAAGTGTAATGATTTTCATTATTAGAGCATTGTCCCGTGAGAGAAAAGGATGATGGAAGCTATGAATCCCTCACAAGTTGGGATGAGTCTCCGGACTTTACAAATAATAAAAGAGGCCAGCGAAGCCCAAATAAAAAAAAGAGGCCAAAGATGCCCACCAAAATAAATAAATAAAAAATGAGAGAAAGAGAGAAGGGACAATTGCTACTATCTTTTTCCACACTTGTGCTTCAAAGTAGCACCATGATCTTCATGATAGAGAGTCTCCTATTTTGTCACTTTCATATAACTAGTGGAATTTTTCATCATATGCACAACCACTTAGTTTTCTTTTTGAGCTTTCATACACTTATAGCTCTAGTGCATCCGTTGCATGGCAATACCTACTCAATCACATTGATATCTATTGATGGGCATCTCCATAGCCCGTTGATACACCTAGTTGATGTGAGACTATCTTCTCCTTTTCCCTTGCAACCTCCACCATATTCTATTCCACCTATAGTGCTATATCCATGGCTCACGCTCATGTATTGCGTGAGAGTTGAAAAGGTTTGAGAACATAAAAAGTGTGAAACAATTGCTTGGCTTGTCATCGGGGATGTGCATGATTTAGATACTTTGTGTGGGGAAGATGGAGCATAGCCAGACCATATGATTTTGTAGGGATAACTTTCTAAGGCCATGTTATTTCGAAAGGACACGATTGCCTTGTTGGTATGCTCGAAGTATTACTGTTTTTATGTCAATATTAGACTATTGTTTTGAATCTTATGGATCTGAATATTCATGCCACAATAAAGAATATTACATGGATAAATATGTTAGGTAGCATTCCACATCAAAAATTCTGTTTTTATCATTTACCTACTCGAGGACGAGCAGGAATTAAGCTTGGGGATGCTTGATACGTCTCCAACGTATCTATAATTTTTTATTGTTCCATGCTATTATATTATCTGTTTTGGATGTTTTATATGCATTAATATGCTATTTTATATTATTTTTGGGACTAACCTATTAATCTAGAGCCTAGTGTCAGTTTCTGTTTTTTCCTTGTTTTTGAGTATTGCAGATAAGGAATATTAAACGGAGTCCAAACGGAATAAAATCTTCGGAATGATTTTTCTTGGACCAGAAGCAACCCAACAAACTTGGAGATGAAGGCAGGAGACCTGCTATGGCGTCACAAGCCACCAGGGCGCGCCCTAGGGGGGCGCGCCCCCTAGGCTTGTGGCCCCACTGCAGCCCTCCTAACCCTATTCTTCAGCCTATAAATTCCCAAATATTCCCTGGATACCAAAAAGAGCCACGAAAATACTTTTCCGCCGCCGGAAGCCTCTGTTCCCGTGAGATCCAATCTTGGAGCCTTTTTCGGTAATCTGCCGGAGGGGGAATCGATCACGGAGGGCATCTACATCAACTCCATTGCCCCTCCGATGATGCGTGAGTAGTTCACCACAGACCTTCGGGTCCATAGCTAGTAGCTAGATGGCTTCTTCTCTCTCTTTGTTCTTCAATACCATGTTCTTCATGATCTTCATGGAGATCTATCCGATGTAATACTCTTTTGCGGTGTGTTTGTCGAGATCCGATGAATTGTGGGTTTATGTTCAGATTATCTATGAATATTATTTGAATCTTCTCTGAATTCTTATATGCATGATTTCATATCTTTGCAAGTCTCTTCGAGTTATTGGTTTGGTTTGGCCAACTAGATTGGTAATTCTTGCAACGGGAGAAGTGCTTAGTTTTGGGTTCAATCTTGCAGTGTCCTCACCCAGTGACAAAGTAGGGGTAGCGAGGCACGTATTGTATTGTTGCCATCGAGGATAAAAAGATGGGGTTTTCATCATATTGCTTGAGTTTATCCCTCTACATCATGTAATCTTACCTAATGTGTTACTCTGTTCTTCATGAACTTAATACTCTAGATGCAGGCAGGAGTCGGTCGATGTGTGGAGTAATAGTAGTAGATGCAGAATCGTTTCGGTCTACTTGACACGGACGTGATGCCTATATGCATAATCATTGCCTTGGATATCTTCATAATTATTCGCTTTTCTATCAATTGCTCGACAGTAATTTGTTCACCCACCGTATTATTTTCCTTCATGAGAGAAGCCTCTAGTGAAACCTATGGCCCCCGGGTCTATTTTCCACATTATATTTTCAGATCTATAAACCAAAAATACCAAAAATACCTCGCTGCATTATTTTTACTTTTGTTTTACTTTCCGTTTTAGCAATCCTATCTATCTATCTCTATCAGATCTCATCCTTGCAAGTAACCGTGAAGGGATTGACAACCCCTTTATAGCGTTGGGTGCAAGTGTTTGATTATTTGTGTAGGTACATCTATTGGGGACTTGCTTGTATCTCCTACTGGATTTATACCTTGGTTCTCAAAAACTGAGGGAAATACTTATCTACTTTGCTGCATCACCCTTTCCTCTTCAAGGGAAAACCAACGCATGCTCAAGAAGTAGCAAGGGGCTGTTCGAGGGTCCTCCCGGAGGGCTGTCCGAGTTTCCGTTCGAGCTTCTAGGGTCTTCCCGAAGGGCTGTCTGTGACATCGTCCGAGGGACTGTCCGACCGCCTCCCGAAGGGCTGTCCGACGAGGGAGAACATCCTCGCGGTTGGGAGGTTGTAAATTCCTAGCCGCGGGGATCTGCACCACCGATCTGCATCGACTCTACTTCCGCTACGCTACGAGTCGGTAATGATCAGATCAAACCTTGTATACATCTCCTTAGTGATCCTGGGCGTGCTCGCAGTACCGAATTTTTTTGATTTCGGTCGCATTCCCCAACAGTGGCATCATGAGCGAGGCTATGCGTAGATGCTGGTTACGATCTAGAATACATGAGATGTATGGGTATTGCATAGTATAATTTTGTAGTAGATAAGATCTATTGCTGAAAATTATTTGTGCGGGTAGTAGATGAAATCTATTACCCGATATTCTTGTTGCTTCCCATGAATTTGCGTAGTCCTGATCTTGATGGCATGGTGGAATCTGACAAAGTTCTGGCAATCCGTGATCCTTTCATGCTGCTCCTGAGTATGCTGATTGACAGATCAACGAAGTGCTTCAGTGTCTTTGGGTTCCACCATAGTTGAGAAAGATGGATGTTTTGCAGACGAAAGGGCAATGCAGATGTGATCTGCACGGGGGTCATGCGTATGACGAAGTTTAGTATGGGGCTCGAGATTTTATTATCTCGTTTTTCATACACCCTGGAAAGTTAATCTAGCAACTTGAATAATCATACTTGATGATGAACGTTGGTAGCTGCGGTTTAAGTCAAAACCTTAGAAACCACGTAAAATAAAATTTTGCATAAACCGATTAGAGGCGTCTAACTTGGTTTTGCAGGATGTGCATGAGATGTGGTATAGCAATGCTCATATTCATTTTGATTATGTATGAGATGACTATATAATGTAAATTAACATGACCTGCGTGTCATGATTCGGCATGATGGCTGGAGCCGTATGATTGTCACTTTAATGACCTGCGTGTCAACCTTGAGTAATGCATTATTTTATCCGCTGTGGAGATAGCAATATTATCTGATGCATCGACAAGGTGGTGGCAATCTTCGCAAAGGTGAACACCGACGCGAATGCCGAAGACGAAGAAATACTTGACTTCTCCGTCAGAAGGGGCTATACCATATCAAGCTATTATGAATTGCCTGAGATGTTTATCCCTTATGATGCACCCTTTTGATTGCGCGGTACTCGCCTTTTATTAGGGTGATCTCTCACAAAAATATCAAGTAGTTAGTGTTCTCCCAAGTGTAGCACCGTCACGGCACCTATCTCTTCGGGGCATCACATGATCTCCATGGGTGCGAACGATTAGAGAAGTGTGAGGCGGGTGAGTTGAGACCTCGCAGCGAGATCACTTGGTTGACTTGACGTTCAGGCAGGACAGTCCTGAGCACGGAACACACGCATCGAAAGACGAACAAGAATCACATAGAGATGTGATTGGCAAGTTTGCCTACCGATTGAAGATCACGCCATTTGAGTTCATCTCGAACCGTGACGTTGAATTGAAATATGGGTCTTGAATCACTCACAATCAATTATGAGATATATTTATTTGAGTGGGAGCGCACCTTAGAATAAATTTGTTTATTCACTAGTGCAAAAATTAATTATGAACAATGTCTAAAAGTGAATTTTGTGTTTGTCGTTGTAGATCAAATGGCTCGCAACGCACCGTTCAACTTAGGCCCGATGTTAGAGAAAGAGAAGTTAGCTGCAAATGGAAACAACTATGCGGACTGGGTCCGTACCGTGAGGATTGTCCACAGGAGTGCTAAGAAAGTGTACGTGCTTGATGGACCTCTTCCACCTAAGCCGGCGGCAACTGCCCCGGTAGATGAACAAAATGTCTGGGCGACTAAGGATGATGATTTCAACTTAGTGCAGTGCCTCATGCTGTCTTGCATGAGTTCAGAGCTTCAAAAACGTTTTGAATTCCATAACTCCTTTGATATGATCAGGGAACTGGATGCTCTGTACAAGTTTAATGCACGGTTTGAACATTTTGATATCATGAAAATGATGACGAAGACCAAGATGGCTGAGGGCAGTTCAGTTGGCGAGCACGTAGTCAATATGATTGGCTACGCTGAAAGGCTTAAAACCCTTGAATTTCCACTTCCGCCAGAGCATGGTATGGACATGTTGCTCGGTTCACTCCCCCCGTCTTACGACGGTTTTATCATGAATTACAACATGAATGGGATGGACAAAACACCTAATGAGGTGCTTGCCATGCTGAAAACTGCTGAAGGAGGACTGCGGAAAAATCGCAAGCAAGTGTTGCTTGTGAATAAAACCGCCAGTTTCAAAAAGAAAGGCAAGTCCAAGAAGGGCAAGGGCGCCGGTAAGACCGGCTCCCAAAGTAGCTCTAAGGGCGGAGCCAAGGCTGAAACTGAGTGCTTCTACTGCAAAGGCACAGGACACTGGAAGAGAAACTGCAAGAAGTACCTGGCTGATAAGAAGAAAGGTATAACTGTTATACAAGTTAATGTCATTGATGTTTTGCTTGCTAGCGAAAATTCTAAGTCTTGGGTATTTGATACCGGATCGGTTGCTCACATTTGCAACTCGATACAGGGGCTTCAGGAGGTGCGCAAGCTGGCAAAGAATGAAGTCGTGATGCGCATCGGGAACGGTGCTGGGATCACCGCTCAAGCCGTCGGCATTATGCCTCTACGTCTCCCTTCAGGATTTACCTTAGAACTAAGTAACTGTTATTTTGTTCCAACATTGTGTAGAAACATTATCTCTGGATCATGTTTAGTGCACGATGGGTACTCCTACAAGTCTGAGAACAATGGTTGTTCACTTTATTGTAAGGATATGTTTTATGGATTTGCACCCATTGTTGGGGGTCTTTTCATACTAAATCTTGAATGGGAAAATAATGTCTTTAACGTGAATGCTAAATGTCTTAAGAAGACTGATACCACCACCACTTACTTGTGGCATTGTCGTCTTGGCCACATCGGAAAGAAACGCATGCAAAGACTCCATAAAGATGGAGTTTTAGCGTCTTTTGATTTTGAATCATTTGACACATGTGAGGCTTGCTTGATGGGAAAAATGACCAAGACGCCGTTCACGGGTCATCCTGAATGGGCGGGTGAATTATTGGAAATAATACATAGTGATGTATGTGGTCCAATGAACACGGCCGCACGGGGTGGGTATTTTTACTTCGTGACTTTTACTGATGATTTAAGTCGGTATGGCTATATATACTTGATGAAGCATAAGTCGGAAACCTTTGAAAAGTTCAAAGAATTTCAGAATGAGGTAGAAAATCATCGTAACAAAAGGATTAAGTTTCTGCGATCAGATCCTGGGGGCGAATATCTTAGTCATGAGTTTAGCCAACATCTGAGTGACCGTAGAATCGTTTCACAGCTTACGCCTCCCGGAACTCCACAGCGAAACGGAGTGTCGGAACGACGTAACCGAACCCTGTTAGACATGGTAAGGTCGATGATGTCTCTTACAGATCTTCCAATATCTTTTTGGGGTCACGCAGTACTTACTGCCGCTTATACATTAAACAGAGCACCATCTAAGTCTGTTGAGGCGACGCCATTTGAATTATGGTATGGGAAGAAACCCAATGTGTCGCATCTCAAGGTTTGGGGTTGTGAAGCTTATGTAAAACGTTTACAACCAAGCAAACTCGATCCCAGATCAGACAAATGTTACTTTGTAGGTTATCCCAAAGACACCATTGGGTATTCCTTCTACAACCAGTCCGAGGGCAAAGTGTTTGTCGCAAGAGTTGGACACTTTCTCGAGAAAGATTTTCTCGCTAAAGAATTAAGTGGTAGGACAGTACAACTTAATGAGATTAGTGAATCTTCGGCGACCGTTGATATGGCTAAGGAACCGGAAGAAATTCTGCAAATTATCCAAACAACCGAACCGGAAGTCGTCGCATATGATGCGGTAACTTCAGACAAGGTTGTAACTGAACCGCGCAGATCAGGTAGGGCTATCCAGCCACCTGAGTGGTTTCATAACGAAAACTTCATTCTTGAAGACGATGAACCTGCGCACTACAAGGAAGCAATGGTGGGGCCCAGCTCAAGGGAATGGCACAAAGCCATGAAATCCGAAATGGAATCCATGTACGAAAACCAAGTTTGGAACTTGGAAGAACTTCCAGAAGGCGTAAAGCCCATTGGTTGTAAATGGATTTTCAAAAGAAAGACAGACGCGGATGGTAACATTACAATCCACAAAGCTAGACTTGTCGCGAAAGGGTTCACGCAAGTTCCAGGAGAAGACTACGACGAGACTTTCTCGCCCGTAGCTATGCTTAGGTCTGTTCGGATATTACTAGCAATTGCTGCTTATTTCGATTATGAAATATGGCAGATGGACGTCAAAACGGCTTTCCTAAATGGAAATCTCAAAGAAGATGTATACATGATACAGCCTGAAGGTTTTGTCGTTCATAAGGATGCTGGAAAGGTATGCAAACTTCAGAAGGCCATTTATGGTCTGAAGCAAGCAGCAAGGAGCTGGAACATTCGTTTTGATGAAGTGATCAAACAGTTTGGCTTAATCAGGAATGACGAAGAGTCTTGTGTCTACAAGAAGTTTAGTGGGAGCGCAAAAGCATTTCTAATCTTGTATGTGGATGACATATTGTTGATTGGAAATGACGTGAATTTTCTTAACGAAATAAAAGGATCATTGAAGAAGAGTTTTTCAATGAAAGACTTAGGCAAAACGGCATATGTATTGGGCATCGGGATCTATAGATATAGATCAAAACGCCTGATAGCGCTTAGCCAAAGCACGTACATTGACAAGGTGTTGAAAAGGTTCAACATGGAGAACTCCAAGAAAGGCCTACTCCCCATGTCACCTGGCATAGTGCTTTGCAAGAATCAGTGCCCTCGGACTCTCGATGAGCGAGTACAGATGAATGATGTTCCATATGCCTCGGCAGTTCGTTCTATTATGTATGCCATGCTATGTACAAGACCGGACGTTTCCTATGCGCTAAGTGTTAGCAGCCGGTACCAAAGTGATCCGGGATTGGAACACTGGGCAGCAGTCAAGGGTATTCTTAAGTACCTCAGAAGGACCAAGGATTTACTCCTTGTGTACGGAGGTGATGAAGAGCTCATTGTAAGTGGTTACACTGATGCAGGCTTCATGACTGATCCAGATGACTTCAAATCTCAATCTGGCTATGTTTTCATATTGAACGGTGGCGCAGTTGACTGGAAAAGTTCCAAACAAAAGACTATGGCGGATTCTACGACGGAGGCGGAATATGTTGCTGCTTCAGAAGCCTCCAAGCAGGCTGTCTAGATCAAGCACTTTCTTGAAGACCTTGGTGTGGTCCCAAGTGCGCTGGACCCGGTGGAGATCTATTGTGATAATAGTGGCGCCGTGGCTCAGTCAAGGGAGCCAAGTTCGCACCATAAGACAAGGCATATTCAACGCAAATATAAACTCATTTGATATCATGTCGAAGAGGGTTTAGTGAAAGTACGCAAAGTTCACACGGATCTGAACGTGTCAGACCCGATGACAAAGCCTCTACCACGAACAAAGCATGAGCAACACCGGATAGCCATTGGTGTTAGGGAAGCCATGTAACTGGATTATGACTCTAGTGCAAGTGGGAGTCTGTAGGAGATATGCCCTAGAGGCAGTAATAACAGTTACTTTGTATCTCCTGGTTTGTAATAAATGTTTATGATCCATGCTATAACTGCAATGATTCTCGAGTCTACAATATACATGAGGCTCGGAGGGAAACTCATGTGCACGTGTGGTACAATAAACGGTAAAAAGTATTCCTAGTCATGCATCTAAGAGTAACTCAAGTATTGCATGATAATCCTGTTTTCCTGATCATGGACATGTCTATGCCAGCAATTTTGAGGGCACATTGTTGGTAGAACACTTGTGTTGAATCGACCCGATTTGATGTTATGTTATGAGATACATTCGTCACAAGTTAATGGTTAATAACACAGAGGTAGTTAACGTTTGCATAATTCCTTAGACCATGAGAGTATCGAGTTCCTTCGTACTTGCTTCGTGAACTTTGGGGTTTGTTAAACGTCACCTGTACAAGGGTGGCTATTACGGCGGCTTACGGGTTCACGGAAAAGTATGACAAGTAACTTGGTAGCTCAAGATTGGGATTTGCTCCTCCGACGACGGAGAGATATTCTTTGGCCCTCACAGTGTTACGATATCCATCATCGTCTGGCCAGACACAATGTGATTTGATCACGGGGATGCCGAAACACGGAAACGAGTAAGGAGAACAAAACCGGTAACGAGGTAACTGGCATAGTGGACAAGTTGTTGATCCATGGGGATGCCGACAAGTCTCACCTCGGGTGTTTGTATCATATTGCGAAGCAACAGGAATAGCACACGGTAAACTAATGGTTCACTCGAATATTTATTCGTGTGGGTATAGGGGTCAATATGGGTGTCCACGGCTCCGATGTTGATCATTGATCGGAAAGTGTTCCCCTCATGTCTATACTTCACCGAACCTATAGGGTCACACGCTTAAGGGTCATCTATCTGTTGAATACTAGACAGGGAGTCTGAGAGAAAATCACCGGAAAAGTTTTGGAGACAACCGAAGAGTTCCGGAGAGAGAACACCGGAAGAGTTTCGGTAAAACCGAAAAGTTGTTTCGGAGTATACCATTAAGTCAAATTGGTTGTGGCACACACCTGGAAATTATTGGAGGGTACCAGAATTGTTCTGGTAACTTCTGAGATTTTTCAGAGACAAAAACTGGAAATGTTCCGGACTGCCGGAACCGCTTTGGTTGCTTTTTCACAGATGAAAATCACTGATCTGAAAATGTTTCGGAACGTGTCCAGAATTGTTTTAGTGGGTACTGGAATTATTCTAGGGCCCATAGAAATATTTTCGGATTTATCGGTCACGAAAAAATGGTTTCGTGAATAGTGAAAATGCATTTATGGTTATGGTTGGATGGTGAAAATATCTTGAGGGGATGACCTGGAAGGATAAGGGCACCCATTTGGGGTGCCCTAGGAGGGGTGGTCGGCCAAGGTGGGCTCCACCATGGAGCCTCACTTGCCCCACTTGCTTTCCCTTTATGCCCTTGTGAAGGACACCTTTCATCGGGTTTTTGGGTATTTCAAGTGCCACGCTACCCCTTGAGTTTTCCTATAAATAGAGGTGGAGATGCACTCTCCACACTCACTCTTTCTCAACATACAAATGCCATGCATGATCTGGCCTTCTCTCTCCCTCCACGCGAAATAGTTTCGTAGAGCCGAAAGGCTGTCTGGGTTCCGGCAGGAACTAGTTCTGGACGGCGAAGCCCTGCCGGATAGCTGACACCGTATGTTTGCAACCCTGTAGAGAGGTCGTAGTTTCGATCTTTTGCCGGAGGGGCTGTTCGAGGGTCCTCCCGGAGGGCTGTCCGAGTTTCCGTTCGAGCTTCGAGGGTCTTCCCGAAGGGTTGTCCGTGACATCGTTCGAGGGACTGTCCAACCGCCTCCCGAAGGGCTGTCCGACGAGGGAGAACATCCTCACAGTTGGGAGGTTGTAAATTCCTAGCTGCGGGGATCTGCACCACCGATCTTCGTCGACTCTACTTCCGCTACGCTACGAGTCAGTAATGATCAGATCAAACCTTGTATGCATCTCCTTAGTGATCCTGGCCGTGCTCGCAGTACCGAAAATTTTTGTTTTCTGTCGCGTTCCCCAACAGAGCATGCAATCTAGGCTGAGCATTATATGGAGTTCATGATTCATCATTACTTACCTTTGAGGTCAAATAGCTAAGTAGTATTTTATATACAACAAAAATATACAACTTTGTCGTAAGCAAGGCAAAACCACTAAGAACACTGTTTTTTATAAGTAATTTCTTTTGAAGCGTACTAACAACATTGTGTTGTATACTTAACCTACCACTATAGAGATATGTCTTAAAATTTCAGATTCATTCTAACTACAACGGAAGTAACACTGCCTTGCCCGTGCATTACAAGCTAGTGAACTCCAATTGCTCGTCATCCAACTGTCCCAAAATCACCGGCGGTCTTCACCAACTTACATGTCCCCCTCCGTATGCCATGGAATTATCCTTCTTAAACCTGAACAAAATCGTACATTTCAGCAAGCAAACAATAGAAAAAAACAAATTTCACAGTCCCGTTTCAAAGTGTCATTCCCACCAAGGTCTTTTTTTTAATGTTTAATCCATGGGATGATTATCTTGTTCCAGTTGACCGCACGTGTAAAAGAAGAATGATATGTCTAGTGTAAAAGCATTAAAACTCACATTAGAAATAGTAGTACAGATGTCATTTGTATGCATCGGATCATTTCCTCAATTGAATCGGCGCGTTAATTCTTCGGACTGGCACTACGTGTTAACTTATAAAATCTGAAATGTCGAATTTTTAGAAAATGGGAGGTTGCCAAATTTCTTAGCCATATCTCTGTTATCAATTAGTCATTCCGCGGTTGGAAACTTTGGGTAGCAACAGTAAGAAACAAGTGCTAAGCTACTGAGTGTTGGTAGTTTTGAATCCCTGAAGCCTGAACTGTCAACTTGCCAATAACTTCGCATATATATTAACCAGATATAAATTCAGAAGTTGTATTGTTCAGACTTTTCAGCGGGCTATAGAATAAGTTCACCAAAGGTGGTAGACGATGCAATAGGAAACTATCACCTATGGCGGCGCGACACAATGTTATGGTGGCTTCTTGTAAATGGCCACGCCGGAGGACCTCGTTGCCGGCGTGGTGCATGCATGGTCGGCACTCCCGATGGGATCCAACTTTGCGGCAAGCTAACTGCAAAATAAGAAGCAATGTTTTATCTCGATTGATCAATGAAACTCAACTGTAACACCTTCGGTTTAATCAATACTCTCTCCGATGACAACATCTTGACGTGCAACCCCCGTTAACAAGGACTCATCTTGGCATGCGCCCAACATCAACGAGGAGTGGGTTCGACAACAGGCGACGACATCGTCGCTCGTCGCGTCCGATCGTCATAAACAAGGAGTTCGTCCATCCAGCGCCGTCGACGACGAGGTTCTCTGACGCAGCCACCGAAGAGAAGTCGCCATAGCTGCACAACATCGTGTCGCGTGTCGTAAACGGTGGATTGCCAATCCACGGACATACCACATCATGGCTCCACCCGCACGATCTTGGTGCCTTCACCTCGCCGTCGCCTAGTCATTGTTGGACGGTAGGGGACAGTCGATATCCCTCACCTTGTCCGTATTGTAGTCGTGCGACCCCAAACCGATGGCAAAGCAGCCAGATCTGGACACCGCCGCCGGCACCACCACCATAAGAGCACCACCACGCACCAACCGCGGTTCACAGCCAACGCAGCAGCACCCAGCCGCCGCTCACACAGCACTCTAGGTCGAGCTCTGCTACGTCGCATCAATGGTTAAGTCGCGCCGTCGCCTCTGTCTCCCCTGCCGGCCGCATCCAGGAGGACTCCATCACGCACCAGCACCACCTCCGTGAGCCCCCGACCATGCTCCGCCGTGTGTCGACTCTTCGGAAGAATCCCGCCGGGCCGCCCGCTTGACGTCTCGCCCCCGCGCGAGGGAAGCCCGTCGGGGCGCGCCCACCACGCCCGTCGCCCTTGACGGTCGGGCACCGCCACCACCGTCGGCGACGGCGGCGGCCAGATGAGCACGGGGGTAGGGGTTGCTGGCTAGGGTTTGGCTCCTCCGGAGCCGCCCGCGCGAGCGGCTCGGGAGGAAAGGGGACAAGTTCGCAGGTTTTCGGTTAGGTGGGTTTGCTGGGTTTTCTTCCCTCGTTCATTTGTTTGCGGGCGGGATCGTGGGGAGGGAAAAAACGGACAAAAAAAGACCAGGTGGAACGGAAGACGAAAAAAACCCAAAACGGAAGCTACCAAGTCGCCCTTTAGTAGTAGAGATATCAGAGGGGATTGTCACCCGATTTATTTCCTTGATCAAGACATGCTTCACTTGGAAGGAGGGATTTCCTATTGACTTTCTTCCTTGAGAGAGACTCGGGGGAGAAGAGGGAGTGACGCACCAAAAAATCCGAGGGATTGTGTAATTTTGATGATGTATGAAAATTGTAATTAATGTGATTGAGCGACTTAAGGTAAGATTAATTAATTTAGATTTGGTCTTTAGAGATTAGCCATGATTAATTCTTTCATATAAGGACATTACTAAATAACTTGCACCTACATGGAATGTTTTGATCCGTTTAGATTTTTTTGTTTGTGTGAGAGGTGAGGCGAAAATAAACCAATGAGAGGGGATGGTGAGAGGTGGGACGAAAAAAAACGGATGAAAATAAACCAATGTTACGGAGGTGGAACGAACCTACCGTCACGACCACAGACTGCCCTTTAGGAGCGGCGCCACGCGGCGTTCACACCGCCGCGGCGGTCGAGGTGCTCGTCGGCCCGTCGGGTTTCCGGACGAGTCCACATGGGGCCCCGCCGTCAGGCCGGCGTGGCGGGCGTGTCATATCCGCCCCATATTTGGACTGGATACGAGGGGTGCCGTTCAGTCCGGGCGTTTGATGCCCGTTTGAAGGGTCCGGCTAGGTCGGTTTTTTGTGACCGGACGGCCTGTCCTGGCGTTTGAGACGGGTATGATGGGTCCGGCTATAGATGCTCTAAGCACTATATTTATGTAATCGTACACATGTGTGTTAACCGAGGCTGGCCTTAATAAGATTTGGAGAAAGTCCTTTGGAATTGTCTATGTGCATAATGCATCTTTCATATTGTTCGTTGATGATCATCTTTTGTACAAAAGGAAATTGTGGGGCATTTTATCCTTTTTGATAACCTGGTGTGCGTCATAACTTGTTGCACATTTTTGAAGTGTGCAAGTTGCAACTTAAACTTTACCAACAAAAGAACGGTGCAACTAAAATGATCCGCCAACAAAATGGCTCAAATTTTCAATTTCATTGCAAACTGCCCACAAATGAGCTCTCAATGCCTCTTTGATTCGAAGAAAAAAACTTTGGAGTCTGCAGGGTATATCCTTCGTATATTATTTTTCCATTTCTTTAATATGTTAAATTGCACACTAGATTTTAGAATTCATAACTGCATTTTGATCTTCATTGGGATTATTGTATTGTACTAACAACTTGCATACCTAGCTTCTTTTTTCTTATAGCATTGAATTATTGCGGTCTGGTATTGCCTAGTGTAAACTTAATTAAATGGCACTATGAAAGTGACCCAACATGACAATCATTCACATATCGGTTAAAGAAGGTTGACACAAGAATTTCCATGGGAATTGTTGGTGTGCCTTACTTGAGATGACGGCTGGAGTTTGATCGATTCAACTGAATAATAACAAGGGCCTTTGAAACGTTGATCCATTCTGCCAGTGAGCTGGCTAAAGTAAAATACATGTGAAGACAAACTTATCCTGCTCACCAAGCTGCTCTTTAAAATGTGGTCTTTACCAAAGTCTTCACCGAGTTTCTCTCTGCATTTTCTTCTAAAAATCATTGCTCTTGCAATTATATATGGTTTTGTGTAGGTTTCTAGGGTCCAGGTTTATGCTGCCGAAAAATATTATTTCCAAGGAAAATGTTTATTCCGTACGGTTCCCAATGTTTGCATTGCTTAATTGACCAGCTTAAAAAACAGAAGAAAAAAAGTGTGACGTTGAGTGAAAGGGGCAGATGGAGTAACATCATGGCCGTCGATCAAACGGACGGCTGTGATCGTCACCAGCCTAGTTGACTCTGCTAAATTTTATTCCGGTAGTGCTCCTCCTCTCGCTCCCAACCGGAATATAATACTCCCGCCAATTACTTCCGGCACAAGTGAAGGTCCCAGCGAGACCAACAATGTCGCATATGCTCTGGTCCATCCCTGTATAAAGTCGCCGCGAGATCCAGCAAAAACTTTTTCCTGCTCCGGCCGCCATTGCTGCGACCTTGCGAAGCTTCTGCATGTGCTTGCATGGTGAAACTCTTGTCCATCTTTTCGCAAATCCATTCACTGATTCACATACTCATCTTGTCGATGTTCATTCCAATCTAGAGTTCTAGACTGGAGCCCCTTGATTCCATTGCACCGTCAAGGTTCTTGGGCTCTTTGTCCATGGAGGCGGTGGAGGAGGCCAACCGGGCGGCGGTGGTGAGCTGCAAGAGGCTGGTCGCGCGCCTCTCGCTGTCCGCCGGCGACCCGTTCCGGCTCGCCGCCGTCGCGGCCGAGACCGAAGAGGCCGTGGCCCGGTTCGGCAAGGTGGTCAACATCCTCGGCAACAGGGTCGGCCATGCGAGGGCGAGGGTCGGCCGGAGGAGCTCGCCGGCGGGCGATCCGATTGCGAGGTGCCTCCTTGAGTACCATCCTCCCCCGCCGGTGCCGTATTGCCCATCTGCCAGTGCCCCCCAACACCATGGGAGTAGCAGTGGCACTCCTGTGCCGCCGACGCCGCTGAAGCAGATGCCGGTGCCGGTGGCAGCGGCGGCGGCGGCTCCTTGTGCCGCCGGCAACGGCAAGGTCGTTGCACAGGCGGCCAAGGCTGCAGACAGGGACATGTTCTTCCAGACGCCGCTCCTGGATTTGAGTGGATGCAGCAGCGTTACTCCCGCCTCCATTGCCGCCGCGCAGATCAACGGCCCGAGAGTTTCCGCAGCTCCGGCGGCCAAGGGTGCAGACAGAGACATGTTCTTCCAGACGTCGCCCCTGGATTTGAGTGGGTGCGGCGTTACTCCCGCCTCCATTGCCGCCGTGCAGACCAACGGCTCGAGAGTTTCCACAGCTCCGGCGGCCAATCCTCCTCCTCCCCCTCCACCTCCTCCTCAAATCCAATTCCATCATCAGATTCAGCAGCAGCCGCCGCAGAAGAGGATGCTCGAGCAGCAGCAGAGGCCGGCCAGCAGCGACAACAAGAGGTTCCACTTCGAGCCGAAGCCGGCGAGCGAGAAGCCGTTCCACATCGAGATTCCGGCGGCGAGGAGCGGCAAGGAGCCGGAGGTGATCACCTTCAGCTTCGACAACTCGGTGTGCACCTCGTCGGCGGCCACCTCCTTCTTCACCAACATGAGCAGCCAGCTCATCACCATGTCGGAGACCTCCGCCTGCGCGCCGGCGTCCAGGAAGGCGGCGCACAAAGCCGACGACGACGGCAAATGCCACTGCCCGAAGAAAAAGTGGGTGCCGATCGCACACGCCATTGATTTAACTCTGCCGAATGCGTGTGCCTTACAGTTGGTAATGTGGTTGGTTTGCAGGAAGCCGAGAGAGAAGAGGGTGGTGAGGATGCCGGCGGTGAGCGACAAGGTGGCCGATATACCGTCGGACAGCTACTCGTGGAGGAAATACGGGCAGAAACCCATCAAAGGATCTCCACACCCAAGGTATGTTATGCTCCAAAAATATCTTGGTTAATTAGTCTATCTCTCTCAAGTTCATTGTTATGCAATGTCACTAGAATTATCCATGAATAAACCAAACTCAGAAATGTCACTAAGAAGTTGTGGACATGCATCGTAGCCATGTCCATCTCACCATATTCATTGGGCGTGCAAGCATGCATTTGGTGCTGAGTGAGACATTACAATTGGATCAGGTGGTAATTAATTCAGGCGGGCATGTATGAACTTGTTGTTGGTTGCAGGGGGTACTACCGGTGCAGCAGCATCAAGGACTGCCCGGCGAGGAAGCACGTGGAGCGGTGCCGCGGCGACGCCGGGATGCTCATCGTCACCTACGAGAACGACCACAACCACGCGCAGCCGCTCGACCTCGCCACGCTCACCGCCAACTCCGAAGCCTGACTGAAGCTGCCGGTGCAAGAAGATGATTGCAATTGAAATTTGTAAGAGGAAGGCGAAAAGATTTCGCCGGCGTCTTTTCCGCGATGTACAGTGCAAACTTTGATTCTCCGAGGTGCAACGCATTTACCTTTCGAATTATTTCGCCCATAAAATCTCTGTCTGTCAGTAGTGCTTTGTCAAATTTCCTTGTAGAAATACAAGCTTTGCTTGTTCAACAATGGTGCATGAACCAGAGTTCCCGGTATTTTCCAGCTTGTCACACATGACACTGCCAAATGTTTTAGTAGACGTGCTGGATGAACAACTCTATCAATCAACAAAACCAAAAGCTTGCATTGCCAATTCACAGAAACTAAAAAGTTCATCACAAATCATATGTTCATAGCCTTTTCCAGCTCGTCACATGTCATCTTGCCTAATGTTTACTACTCCCTCCGTTCCTAAATATAAGTCTTTTAAAAGATTCTACTACGGACTACATACGTAACAAAATGAGTGAATCTACACTCTAAAGTATGTCTATATACATCCGTATGTAGTCCGTAGTAGAATCTCTTAAAAGACTTATATTTAGGAACGGAGGGAGTAGACGCTTAACATCTTTGTCTGTCATCACAGAAACTACTTAAAATCACGCAGTTGGATTCAGATGCAGTTTATACCGTCATCTCCGAGCGACTAACACGATATTAAGCGTATCTTATGGAGCTTCTTGTGCGCATCAACGACAACGCACGCACGCACGCGCGCACGCTTGAGAGATCAAGGCAATAAATAGGATGATTGCTTCAGATATATTCCAAAAACTGCCATGAACCAACCAGCTAGATCACCATGATTTATATGTCCAGAGGGCAGGGCTAGGCTCATCCCAAATCCAGCCCAGTGGGATCCTAGGCGATCTACCTGTTAAGCTGCTGCTTAAGCTAAGCCTAAGCCAACTGTAAACCACCCGAACAAGCAGCTGCAAAACATTGACCAAGATCTAGTTTAATCCACGCTTGGTGTCTCTCTCCCTCTGCAACAGAAGCATGCGGGTGCTAATCTAATCTGGAACCACATGAGGCGGAATCAGGAGAATCATGGGGGCATTAATGCGAGCCCCCACGATTAGCGGCGCTAAGCATGTGCCGCAACGGTCTGTCAGGGGAGATTGTGGGTGGGTGGAGCTGGCCAACGGTTGTGTACGTCCACCTGGCTTGGCCTATTATTATCACATGTGTTCTTACTAATTGAGACGCTCGATTATTTGGGGAGTGTCATGCGTGCGCATCAGATATCTTAAACTTGGTCACCTAGCTAGGATGAGGAAAATGAATGTGATTGATATCTCTATCTGGAATTGAGATCATAAATCAGCGACACTTATTTTGGAACTGAGGGAGTATGTCGGAGACAGTGTCATGTGTGTACCGCATGTCTTCTCTGTAGATAGACTGCCCACCAAAAAAGAGAGAAGACGAATAAAGCATTTCATTTTAGGATGATATATGCCGAATTTTAGATGGGTGAGATAGGGATATCCCCTTTCACCTTGGCTTTTTAACATAGTTGTGAACTGCTTGCAGAGTTAGCCTAGACAAGTTGTCAGATTGTGGGCCTGATACCCCGCCTAATTGATAAGGGAGTTGTCATTTTGCAATATTTCGATGATACTATCTTGTTCATACAGGATGGGCTGGATAGTGCTAGGAACCTCAAATTGTTGGTTTACTTCTTTGAACAGATGTCAGGTTTGAAAATCAATGTCCAAAAAAGTGAAGTCCTGATGGTGCTACATGATGATGATAAAGGGCGGAGTTATGCTGACATGTTTAATTGCAAACTAGGGGCCTGGCCTATCAAATATCTAAGGGGTGTTCCTGCTTGTGGTTGTGGGAGTAGACTACATGTTGTTGACTGGATTCGTGCTGAAAAGAAAATTGTGAAGAGAATGGAGAGCTGGTAAGCTGAAAACCTGTCCCGTGGTGGCAAGGTGACTAAAATCAAAGCTTGTTTATTCCAGTTTACCATTTCTTCACGTATATATAGATTCCCTAAGACAAATATAGGGTGGATGGAAAAATCTATTAGAAGGGTTTTTTGGCAAGAGAAAAAACAATAGGAGGAAATGTCACTGGATGATAAGGCATGTTATTTGCAGGCCAAAGAAGAAAGAAGGGCTGGGTATCCACAAATTTTAGAAATTCAATGTCAGTCTCATGTGTAAATGGTGGTGGGATCTGGAGAATAAAGAAGGTATGTGGCAGAATTTAGTTAAAAAGAAATATAAGTTACAAAATGGCATCTGTCAGGTCAAAAGCATTGCTAATGATTCTCCATGCTGGGTTGATTTGATGAAACTAAAACAGACCTATATAAAGGGTAGACCGATGATTGTGGGTAATGGTACACAGCCTGATTTTCGGCACGACTGCTGGTGTGGAGAAACCTCTTTAAAACCATTCAGATGGGGACAGTTGTCATTTGAGAGATAGACAGTTGGCTAAATTTACATGCCAATAGGATTACAACGACTGAGACCAAGGATAAACCCAGATGGAAATTCCCTTGGCTCATTGCCTCCAAAGACAATATATGATTAGAAAATTTTTGGACAGGTCTTGGGTCGTTCGTAATTTTTATGCGTTACTGGGCAGGTCTTAAAAATGCAGAAGATGATGAACTTCCGTTACTAGGAGCTGTCAAAATGATGAAGTCATGCACTGCCAAATTCACGGTATGTTACTAGGAGCCTCAAAATGATGAAGTCATGCACCGTCAAAATGATGAAGATGATGAACTTCCGTTACTAGGAGTGTCAAAATGATAATATCCCAAGCACAGTTCACAACCTGATGACTAAACAATACTCCACTTAGACGTTAAGCAATCTGATCAAAATTTAGAAGAGCACACAAATCAGAACAGACAATGACTGCCAAAGGAGATAAACATGTTCGATCTTCCTCAAGATAACTTCAAAATCTGGAGCAGGATTAGTTCAGGGTTCAAAGGGTGCTGCTCCACCACTAGACTGACAGTCGGTATATCAGGTGCTACATTCAACTAGGATAAGAACACTGGATTCCAGACGTCTCAGACAATTTTCCTGACCATATTCTCACTTGAGAGGAATGAACCTCGACGAGTGGGTGGCACCGATACCAGGCCTCCCGTGCTTCACGGGCTTGTACGACAGGGAGAACTCTGCCAGGTAGTGCCCGATCATCTCTGGCTTGATCTCCACCTGGTTGAAGCACTTGCCGTTGTAGATGCCCACAAGGCTTCCGATCATCTCAGGCATGATGATCATGTTGCGGAGGTGGGTCTTCACTGGCTCAGGCTTCTCACCAGCAGGGGCTTCACTTTTCTGTTTACAGGACAGACAATGAGTGAGTTGCTGAGATAAACATAGAGAACGTATGTGTAGAGTAAATAAAAGGAAAGCTGTGGCAAGAAACTTATAGAAGAGGTTCATAACAAACAAAAAAATGATTCCCAGTAGTACAATATCACGCAAACGGATAGTCAGTAAGCAGAGAGATGATCAGATAGAGCTAAATACAGAATTTAGGCCATCATACCAGCCAATCATCCCAACAGGGATATAATGTTATCTTCATTTCAAACTCCAAAAAGCAGAACAAAAGCTGACTTCAATAACCCCAAAAAAAGAAAATCAGAGAAATAACGCTTCTAGAAAACATAGACGACTGATCCAAAAGCTATAGTATTGAATCAGTAGTGATGATCAGATAGAGCTAAATACAGGTTTTGCCATCATGCAGGCGATCATCCCAATAGGGATATAATCTCATCTTCATCTCAATCTCAATAAGCATAATCAAATGGGAGATGACATTCATAGATATTAGAGCACAGATCTAACAGCACAAGAAACAAACAAGAAGTAATTCATTTATAATACACACCGATGAGGAACTCCAAACAGAGTACCAAAATACCATGAAATGGGCAAGAGAAAATAGACAACAGATGAAAGTATTATATACTACCAAAATGTGTGCCTGCATACAAGCTATCAAACAAAATTCCATTGTTACATAACAAATCATGACAAGGCAAATATTATCTGTTACAAATAATGTCTACATAATATCTTCCACTCAAATACTTGACACTTGAATGAGCGAAAAACAGGCGATGAGCAAATTACAGACACAGGGAAACACATCAAAACAGCTACAGTGGATTAAAACAGTAGCAGCATAGCATGATGACTGAACTTTCCTCTTAAGCATTAAGAAATGTTACTGCTAAATTAGTAGGGAGAAATTCCATATCATATAGTGCAAAATTAGCAGGCCACAATGGATCATATCCTGCAGAGCTATATTGCTGACAGATTCAGTATTGTGACTAATCATAAAGAATAGAAACAGACCATACCATGAAGTTGAAATAGAATAAACAATGCTTATACATTTTCCGGGGGAAAATCACTGGAACAATTGATGAAAAACTGCATCCAACGTTCTAATAATGACATGTCTACAACAAAACAAGACAAGACGAATGCTGTAATTCTAATGCAGCAATAAAACAAACTGAATTCAAACGTTCAGCAGCTTTGCATAACAAACAAATCTACCACTTATGATTAATCCAACAAACAAAATTTAATAGCATCGGCCATTTGATACAAATGATGGGTGCCACTGTGTTTGTCAAAGTAAATCGACAACGAGCACTGCCGTATCATGTAAACTAGAGAAAAATTCACAGCAGGACACTAAATCGCTCACGTTGACGTCTCAGTCAAGATTCCGAAATTACAAGGCTGTCAACAATCAACATCAGGGCAGATGCAAATAAGATCTATACAATGCTAAGCAGTTCACTACTCGGCAGTCAACTAAAAACAGATTTCTTAAGGGAGACATCACTCACCGCCTTGCGCAGCTTCTTGACGAGCGCCATCGGCTTCCTCTTCAGACCCCTCGAGAACCTAACCGATCACAACACAAATCACAGCCACGAGCCGGATCAGACCAAAGGAAACCACAGCCAGCCACAGTAGATTCGCAGCGCGAGGCAGATCGCGCGTTACCTTCTGCGGGCGCGCGCGGGGAAGAGGCCGACGAGGTCCTCACTGGACATGTCGAGGAGCGCGTCCAGGTCCACGCCGCGGTAGCTGAACTTGCGGAACGTCCTCTTCTTGGGGCCGGCGGCCGCCACCTCGGGATCGACATCAACGTCCGCCTGCGACGAGAAAACACCGCGCGCGTCAGCGGGGGGGGGGGGGGGGGGGGGGGGGGGGGGGGGGGGCTATGGAACCGAGGGGCTAGGGTTTCGGAGAGGCGCTCACCATGGTTGAAGGGAAGGCTGGAGCTCGAGCCGGTGGAAGGCGGCGGCGCTGCTTGCGGGACGAAGAGGAGGAGGCGGCGGCGGCTAGGGTTTGTTGGTGGGCGCTCCCAGGAGAGAATATATAATGGTGGTAGTGTGTCACGCGGTGAGCCCATGCGTGCTGGTTTTTGATGGTTCTTCGGCTGGAGGCCCGGCCCGTGTAGACATTTGAGGAGGGCCTTCTGTGTGAAGGGCTACCCGTTTCTTTTAAAAATATAAAAATAATTAAAAGGTTTTAGTTTTATCGAGAGATCCCTGTATGGCCCTAACACGGCCCACTTAGTTCTTTTTAATTATTAAATTTATTTTTCGAATTATGCTATTTGATTATGAGGTTTTAACAAATATCCATGTTTAATTTAAAAATAGAAAAATTTGTGAAACAAAAAGGAATAATGTTCATGTACATTGATATAGATTGTCTTTGAATTTGAAAAATGGTCCTCTTGTATTTGAAAATTGTTCTTGTGTAGGAAATAATATATTTATGTATTTAAAATGGATTTGAAAAAAACGTGTGTCTTAGTATATGTTCATATACTTTCAGTAAAAATGAAGTCCACAAAGATAATAAAAATACATCAAACAAAAAGGTAAAAACAATAAAAACAAACCAATAGAGATAGAAAAAGAACAATCGATAGATAATGTAAGGAAACATAGAAAGATAAGAAGGGAGAGAAAAAAACAAATAGAATACGAGGAAAGGAAGGGAAAGGAAAATTGGTCTGGCCTATCACGGCGACGGTGTGTTGCTTCGTGACTACTATGCAAACCTTGTTGTTCGGCCTCAAGCGAGAGGTTTGCATAGATTGACAAGGTTTATGTTGAGAATGTAACCCAAGGTTCATCGAGTATTGGAGTTAATGGTGCGGATTATTCTCTCTCGGACAACACTGCAATAGCTAACGAGACTACTTGTGTCCCCGACAATTTATTTTTTATGTTGCATACAACTTTTATGTTGTCATGTATTTCGTACGTGCAGTATGGAGATGCAAGTCGCTAAACTTCAAACTATCATTCTTGCTAAGTTTGTTGACAAACAAGAACCTAATCCGGTATAAAATGTTAAAATGATAAGAAGCAACAAAGAGATGTTTGAGTGTATTGACCGTAGTCATGTTCCCGATCATAGTTACTCTATGGAAGGCTTTGTTAAGATGATGAACTTGAAGCTTCCAATCCCAAAAGTAAAAGACGGTGAAGCACACCAAAAATTTATCCATCAAGTTGCAGTTAAGGTACGTGAATTAGATATGGAGTATGAAAAGTTGTATGAGAAATTACCTTGATTTGCTCTATGGAAGGCTTTGTTAACATTTCTTTGATAATATGTGTATATATCACTCTAATGTTGGACAATAACTTCGACTACATCCAAACAAGTTTACCTTAATTGAAAGAAGAGTAAAATAATCTTTTATAATTTCCTTGATTTGCTTATATGTTTGGAATATTGTTTCCCCCAAAATGCAGCACGCAACTTACATTGAAATTTGGAGCAGGTGTTATCTGGTAATGTACTTGTGTCATGGGAAGACTATATTTTTGGTTTACATTGTAAATGATTTTGGTGGCTACAAAATTGTTTTTTTTATTTTCTTTTCAGGTCCCAAATGAGAAGGCAAAAAGGTACTTCAGCAGCATAGGAAGATGCCCAGTTCCATTCTCTTAGAAGTCAGAAGTTCGCCATGGATAAAGATAACCTGATGACATAGCAAGGTAAATTGGTGGAAGAACAACCTCATCCTCCCTGAATCACCATGCGGTGCATATTATTTTGAAAAGTTTGGATTAAACAACACTGATCTGAATTGATATGGAAATAAGATCATATTAGCAAGTCAATTCCATTTTATCTGAAGATACCAATTTGCTAAGTTGAATACCAGATAGAAAGATTGTAGGACAAACTTTCATGCTTCTGAAATTATTAACGCCAACCATAATGACACACCCTGAAATTGACTTGCTGAGAGCAGCCAACCCAAGCTAACTTCTGATGGTAAAAATAATATTACTAATAACTACCAGATGTAATAAGTTGTAACATTTATAAAAATCTAATTGTCATTTATTTCCATATATCTACAGCCTTCTTTTGAGTCTCCTTATATAATTACTTTTCTCTACATGCAAGTGCCCTTTACTGTCTTAGACAACTAGCAAGAAATTTGGGTATGCTGATATGTGCTTTCAGGTTGTAAGATAAGGTCTCTCTGGTTCTGGGAGAGTTTAGCGACTCCATATATCTCTTTTCTGACAACCTGCATTTATTAGGGCATTTTTTCTATTTGGTTACAGAATATGATGGTCATGCTACTGGCCTACCATGGCGAGACAAGGGGGAAGTTTGAGCGGTAGGGATGAGTGAGAGTGTTGTGCTCGCTGTATTTTTTTCTTCTCCTCTTTTCATTTTTTGGGTCCAACGCTATAGATTTTCTTTTCCCCTTTTGTTATTGTTTTGTTGTATGCGCATGATACGTCTCCAACGTATCTACTTTTCCAAACACTTTATGCTTTGGTTTTGATCTCTAATTTGCATGATTTGAATGGAACTGATCCGGACTAACATTGTTTTCAGCAGAACTACCTCGGTGTTATTTTTGTGTAGAAATAAAAGTTTCCGGAATTGGACGAAACTTTTTATGGATTTTTTCTTGGATTTATAATGAATTATGGAGCGAAGACCTACCTGAGGGAGGCCACCTGTGGGCCACAAGCCAACAGGGTGCCCCCCTAGGTCGCGCCCTGATGGCTTGTGGGGCCCACGAGGCTCCTCCGACCGTGATTCCAGTCCTATAAAATCACATATTCGGAGAAAAAAATCAGAGAGAAGTTTTCATCGTGTTTCACAATACGGAGCCGCCGCCACCTCCTGTTCTTCCTCGGGAGGGCTGATCTGGAGTCCGTTTGGGGCTCCGGAGAGGGGAAATCGTCGCCGTCGTCATCACCAACCCTTCTCCATCAACACCGCCATGATGCTCACCATCGGGAGTGAGTAATTCCTTTATAGGCTTGCTGGACGGTGGTAGGATTGGATGAGATTGATCATGTAATCGAGTTAAGTTTGATAGGGCTTGATCCCTAGTATCCACTATGTTCTGAGATTGATGTTGCTATGACTTTGCTATGCTTAATGCTTGTCACTAGGGCCCGAGTGCCATGATTTCAGATCTGAACATATTATATTATCTTAGAATATAAGATTGATTTGGATCCTATCTTGCAAGTTGTATGCACCTATTACATGTCTTGATCCGCATACCCCAAGGTGACAATAATTGTGATTCTTTCCGGTGATTGCCGTAGTTTGAGGAATTCATGTATTCACCATGTGTTAATGCTTTGTTCCGATTCTCTATTAAAATGAGGCATTAATATCCCTTAGTTTCCAATAGGACCCTGCTGCCACGGGAGGGTAGGACAAAAGATGTCATGCAAGTTCTTATCGCAAGCACGTATGACTATATACGGAATACATGCCTACATTATATTAATAAATTGGAGCTAGTTCCGTGTCGCCCTAGTGTGTAACTGTTACATGATTGATGTCATCCAAATCATTATCCATCACCGATCCACGTGCCTACGCTTTACATATAATGATTCCTACTAAGTTACTATTGCTACTGCTACTGTCACAGCTGCTACAAAATTGTTGTTGTCACTATTACTGTCACTTTTGCTACTGCTATTTGCTGTCCTACTAAACCTTTGCTGCAGAGTGATGTCCCAGGTGTGGTTGAATTGACAACTCAACTGTCAAGGCCAATAAATATTCTTTCCCCCCCCCCTTGTGTCGAATCAATAAATTAGGGTGAAATACTACCCGTGAAGACTATCGTGATCCCCTATACTTGTGGGTTATCAGCGCATAACATGTGAACTAGGGTTTTGGGACAGGTTGCCACGGCTGTAGAATCTTGGTTAGGCTTCAGGAGGATAAGTGCATCAGTTGCACACTTCCATGTGTAGTGACCATATTGATACATGGGATAAACTTTCCTAGAAACCGATGTGAACAAAGACATGAACTTTTAAGGGTGGAAAATGTACAATTATATTTCAGTCTTATCGCACACATAAACCCATGGTAAGATGGAGCTAGAGCTATGTGTGAGATGTTGGAAATATGTCCTAGAGGCAATAATAAAATGGTTATTATTATATTTCCTTGTTCATGATAATCGTTTATTATCCATGCTATAATTGTATTGATTGGAAACTCAAATACATGTGTGGGTACATAGACAACACTGTGTCCCTAGTATGCCTCTAATAGACTAGCTCGTTGATCAAAGATGGTCAAGGTTTCCTAGCCATAGACATGAAATGTCATTTGATAACGGGATCACATCATTAGGAGAATGATGTGATAGACAAGACCCAAACTATGAACGTAGCATCTGATCATGTCAGTTTATTGCTATTGTTTCTGCATGTCAAAGTATCTGTTCCTATGACCATGAGATCATGCAACTCACTGACACCGGAGGAGTACCTTGTGTGTATCAAACGTCGCAACGTAACTGGGTGACTATAAAGATGCTCTACAGGTATCTCTGAGGGTGTCTGTTGAGTTGGCATGGATCAAGACTGGGATTTGTTACTTCGTATGACGGGGAGGTATCTCAGGGCCCACTCGGTAATACAACATCACAATGAGCCTTGCAAGCAAAGTGACTAAAGAGTTAGCCACGGGATCTTGTATTACGGAACGAGTAAAGAGACTTTCCGGTAACGAGATTGAACTAGGTATAGAGATACCGATGATCGAATCTCGGGCAAGTAACATACCGAAGAACAAAGGGAACAGCATACGGGATTAACTGAATCCTTGACATAGAGGTTCAACCGATAAAGATCTTCGTAGAATATGTAGGAACCAATATGGGCATCCAGGTCCCGCTATTGGTTATTGACCGTAGAGGTGTCTCGGTGATGTCTACATACTTCTCGAACCCGCAGGGTCTGCACACTTAACGTTCGGTGATGTTTCGGTAGTATTGAGTTATGTATGTTGGTGACCGAAGGTTGTTCGGAGTCCCGGATGAGATCCCGGACGTCACGAGGAGCTCCAGAATGGTCTGGAGATAAAGATTGATATATAGGAAGTCCCGTTTTGGTCTCCGGAAAAGTTTCGGGCATTTTTGGCAGTGTACCGGGAGTGACGAATGGGTTCCGGGGGGTCCACAAAGTGGGTCCCACCCACCCCAAGGGTCACATGGGCCTAGGAGGTGGCGCACCAGCCCCTGGTGGGCTGGCCGGCCAGCCCCTAGGAGTCCCTTGCGCAAAGGGGTGGGAGAGGGGCCACGTGGGAGGAGTCCTACTAGGAGTCCACCTCCCTTGTGGGAGGTGGACTCCTCCCTTGTGGTGGTTTGGCCGAACCCCTAGGGGAAACCCTAGGGGATGCCTCCTCCCCCCTCCCTCCTATATATACTAGAGGTTTTGAGGGCAGCCGACCCCAACCTGAAAAGCCATGGCTGCCTCTCTCTCCCTCTAGATCTGTTCTCCACTAGATCGTCTCGGTCGTGCTTGGCAAAGCCCTGCCGGGACAGCTCCACCACCACCGCCACCACGCCGTTGTGCTGGCGGAGAACTCATCTACCTCGCCACCCTCGCTTGCTGGATCAAGGAGGTGGAGATCGTCATCGAGCTGTACGTGTGCTGAACGCGGAGGTGCCGTCCGTTCGGCGCTAGATCGGAAGGACTGTGATTGGATCGCGGGACGGATCGTGATTGGATCGCGGGACTGCTTGCGATTTGGATCGCGAAGACGTTCGACTACATCAACGGCGTTTATTAACGCTTCCCGCTTAGCGATCTACAAGGGTATGTAGATCCACTCTCCCTCTCGTAGATGCTCATCACCATGGATAGATCTTGTGTGTGCGTAGGAAAATTTTTGTTTCCCAACATGCGAGTCAAAAAATTATCCTTGTTTTGCATATTTTAGATGTATATCTTCTTTTCCTTTGTATGCATGTTGCATATGATAATCGTCTATTTAAATTATATTTGTGTATATATTTCATTTTTGCAGAGCGTGTGAGGGACATGCATGGATATTGTTGGCTATCTGAAAAACCCTACCAACAAGAGCTAATTTTGTGTGTGGATCATCACTTGCCTCCCGCGTACTTGTGTAAATTATGAATCAAGATACTTTCTTTGTTTGTAAGCTTGCTAAAAACTGTCATTTTTATATACTCCATGATGTTATGGTGCCTATATAATCATGGTATGAGCCCGTAGCAACGCACGGGCTTTCTACTAGTATGGAATGGGTGTACTCTTTCCCAAAGAAATATGATAGTCATCTCAGTCAAGCTAAATGACCATAACCAAAAAATGTTGGTTGGCAACTGATACGTCTCCAACGTATCTATATTTTTTTATAGTTAAGTGATATTATATTATCAATTTTGTATGCTTTATATGCCATTTTATATTATTTTTATGGACTAACCTATTAATTTAGTGCCCAGTCTTAGTTCATGTTTTTTCATGTTTTTTGTTTCGTAGAAAAACCATACTACCGATGTCCAAAGACGATGAAATTTTACGAGGATTTTTTTATAGAACATAAGAGACCCTGAAAACTTTGGGAGGACGAGAAGACCAACGAGAGTTCCACAAGCTAGATCGGCACACCCAGGGGGTAGGCGCGCCTCTGACTTGTGGGCACCCCGTGGCTCCGATTAACCTAATCCTTGGCCTATAAATTCACATATATTCGAAAACCCTCAGAGCGAGACCCGAAACAATTTTATCGACGCCGCAAGCCTGTCTGTTCCGCTGCAATCCCATCTGGAGCCATTTTCAGTACTCTGTTGGAGGGGGAAATCACTGGGGACACCATCTTCATCAACCTTATTGCCTTCATGATGATGTATGCGTAGTTACTTCACGACCTATGGGTACATAGTAGTAGCTAGATGACCTTCTCTCTCTCTCTCTCACTCTTGATCTTGATCTTAAATACAATGATCTTCTCTAAGATCAATCCGATTTAATATTTTGCGATGTGTTTGTTGCGATATGATGAGTTGTGGGTTTATGATCAGATTATTCATTGAATTTATTTGAGTCTTTTGAGATCTTTTTGTTGCGTAATTTTGTAGCTTTATTTTTTCGATCTATCGGTCTAATTTCACCAAGTTTGATTGATTTATCTTCAGCGGGAGAGGTGCTTTGTAGTAGGTTCAATCTTGTGGTGATCTCGTCCAGTGATAAAAAGGATAAGGGCACTTATTTGTATTGTTGCTACTAAGGATAAAACGATGGAGTTTGATCATATTGATTGATCTTATATTGTCTACATTATGTCATCTTGCTTATTATGTTAATATGTTTGTTATGAACTTAATACTCTGAGATGCATGCTGGATAGCGGTCTTGGGGTGGAGTAATAGTAGTAGATGTCAGTAAGTATAATGTTCTACTTATCACGGGCGTAATGCCTATGTTATGATTATGCCATGAATGATAACATTTATAACTATGCGTAATTTTGTCAATTGCCTAGCATTAATTTGTCTACCCTTCGCTAATCTGCTTTCGCGAGAGATGTCACCAGTGAACCTATGGTCCCCGGGTCCATTCGCAACTAATCTGTAAGTTCCTACATTTGTATCATTATCATTGTATGCTTTTAATCTTATAACTCGCAAGAACAAGAGGAGTGACAACCCCCTTGCCTTTGTTGGGTGCAAGCAATTGCTTTATTTGGGTGCAGCTACTACTAACACTATTAGTGTGGTGCCTCCTACTGGTTCGATAAACCTTGGTTCTTAACTGAGAGAAATATATTTTGTTGTTGTGCTACATCATCCTTCTTCTTCGGGGAAATCCAACACCTTCTTCGGGAGTAGCAGCAACCCATGCAAATAAAGGTTTGTCGTAAGCTTAGTTTTAGTTTTGTTTCGATAAAGAGTGTTCGTAAAAATGAGGAGAAGAAGAAGGTACTCATTTCTCTTTGCCATGGAAAGGCCTCTGTCATCTTGCTCTTCTCAAGCGGTGTTGGATGTAGGCAGTTCTCGGTATTTTGCGGGGAGAGAAAGACGATGAATGGCAACCCAATGTATTGGGCGCTGGCGGCATTTATGTTTCTCCGCTTGTGGCGAACTGCAATCGTGGGTGTGGTGGCCGGTGTTGGCGATTATGTTTGGCCACTTCCTGGGAACTGCAATCACGAGTATTGATGTTGTGTGGGTGCTTTAGTTAAATCATATTACCATGTCACCATTTTGACAATAGCATTGGCTTAATATGCAAAGGCTCATTGTATAAGTAACATTAGACAAATATGCAAACTAATACCTAATTTACATGCATAAACAATTTTCAGAACCACCTCATAAGACTCTTGTATATAAGTTCAACATGCATGTTCATGCATCTCAATGGCCGAAGCAGTGAGAAGGTGTACAAATAAAGAAAATATGATCAATGCTTCTCTGTTCAAAGGGCCTCGCTAGGAATGCTTTAATTTACCGGGTCCAAATTGATTAACTCATGTTCGCTCTTATGGAGTTTTTACTTGCTAGCATCAGCGAGCAAACTTTGATGAACCATTCTAGAAATCAAATCCATATGACTGTGTATGGGTGGAGTTATTATCAGTTTGAACATTGACATGGAACCTCGTGGTGATTAGACTTCTGGTATTTGTGTGTAGTTTCATTGAAATCGACTAGCGTCGCACGCTGCTGTTCGATTTACCCTTCATGTTGCATGCACCTTGAACATGTTGCCAGCGCCGCGACGACACGAACATCAGGCAGACGAATAGGCAAGAACCAGAGGGAGACAAACAAGCACGGAACAAAGGAACGAGCCCACCTTATCCGACTATAAATTGACAACGACTTTGTAGTGTGTCCAAGCGCGTCAGTCCGAAGATCCAGCCGGGTATTGGGCAACATAGCCAGGTGGGGCCAAGATGACTAGAGAGAGGGAGTCTTCCAAGGAAATATAGACACATATCCATGTAGATGCCTAGAGAGAGGGAGTCTTCCAAGGAAATATAGACACCTATTCATGTAGATGCCTAGAGAGAGGGAGTCTTCCAAGCATCATATGAGAGAACTTTAAAGCCTACAATGTTCAAATTAGATCAAATGGTACTTTTTGGAGGCTCAGGTGTGCTAAACATATGAAAATGGACGCGAGGGCGGCAATTGAGTCTTGTTGCCTAAGCTTCCACCCGTAAACTCTTGATTATGACTTGTGAAGCATGATGAAATTGGAGTGGATGTCTATGTTTTCTTTGAAAGCGATTATAGTTCCTAGCTTTCGATAAACACCACATAAATGTCATTAAGTTGCAAACTGAAGCATGGGGTGTCCAGAATTCAAAATGCCTCGAATAATAGTGGGAAGAGATCTATGTTGCTGCACAAGACCTTCCGATCGATCCGATGAAACACGGTTTAGAGAACCATGCAGCTCTAGCAAAGGGACAAATGAAAAACAAATGAATATCCTCCTCCTCTACATCGCACCTGGAGAAACTTTTGCGAAAATGCTTTGTGTGCATGCCAGCTCTCATACTTGTTGGCATGGCCCTCCGAAGAAATCTCCATGTAAAGTTATGGACTATAGGTGCCATATTTTTGTTGCTCCAAACCTAGTTAAGCAAATTTATGATAGGAGTAGGTACCCTCCTGGGTTGTCATGCTCCTTCTATTTGTAGAACCTGCAAACAAAGCTTGTATGTACTCTTAGTGGTGCATTTACCTGCATGAGTGAGTTTCCAACACAGGATGCATGGTTGGTTGTGACTAGCTATTATTTGCCATGCACCAGTAAAGAATCCATCGGTACCTATGAGTACGTGTTTTGCACTTCTGCTAGGGCGTTTACCGCTGCCACCACTGGCCGTCAGTGTGCCCTACTAGGGGCCTCACCATGACAACAACACTTTCCACCGACCTATAGTTCGATGTCAACGCACATGCATGGCTAGACTGTCACAGCCCTAGCTAGCCATTGTTTGTCATTGCATTTCATGTATGCATTTTTAAATTCAAATGAATTTGAATTGAGGAATAATCAAGCCTCAGAAAGAATTTTGTCAAATGACCTAGATAAAAATTGCCTCAAATATCTCCAAGAAAATGTTCCTGTTGTTCTGTGAAAATATTGGCAAGAGGCAAAACCTAAACCAATATTTTTAGAATCACAGAAGTATTTATTTTGGGCATTTGAGTTAATTCAATAAGTATTTGCATTGGGTTTATAAATGCTATAAATAATTTATAGATCCAATAATTCTGAAAGTTGGTAAGTGGTTCTGAATATATTCTAACAGACCACATAAATATTTTCAGGAGGGTTTATAAAATTATTAGATTTTGAAATCAAATCAAAACAGAATGAAACAAAATAGAAAACAGAAAAATAGATAAAAGAGAGAGAGTGCTTAACTGGCCCACCTGAAGCCCAGCACTCCTGGCCCAGCCCACCAGGGACACGCTGGTCTTCTTCCACCCCTCGCCAGTAGGCAGGGGCGTGGCAGCACGCTCGGGCGCCGGCCTCCACCTCCTGCTTGCCAGCTCCGAGGCCTCCCCGAGCCTATCTCTGCGCCCAGGAGACGTGGACGAGCTCCCCTTGCCCCCTTCCTCCCTCTCTGCGCTCTCTCCTCTCCCCCCTTGCCCTCTTTCGCGTGCTCTCCCCCATGGCCGAAGCTGCCAAGCTCGCGCCGCCGTAGAACTTGCAGTCGCCGACCGCTCCTTGCCCCTCCGTCGTGGCCATGAGCATCTCCGTGTCATCAACGACCTCCGCACCGAGCCACGCAACCGGGGAAGCCCTGCAACGTCGCCCTCAACCTCGCCTTCGTCCTCGGATCCGGTGGCCGCCGTCGTCAAATTCCTCGCCGCGAGGACCTCCCCGACCTCGCTGAGCTTCACTTCCGGACCACAGTGAGCTCCCCTTGCTCCTCCCCCTAACCTCGTAGCCTCGCCCGTCCCCTAGCTCTAACCCCGCCATGGCCGAGAGCTCCATGCCGCCGGCCACGTCGATGCCGCAGCCACACCAGCCAAAGCTCGTGTCTGAGCATGGCATCATGCTCAGAGCGCTCCCAGGAGCTTGTAGAGCCCCTCGTCCAGCCCCCTCGTGCCCTGCAGCCTCCGCCCGCTCCAGGTCGTGCTCCGGCCGCCGCCAAGAGGCTCGCCGCCGATAACCCAAGCCGCCGCAGCCCCTGCCAATAGCCCAAATGGATGCGGACGAGCATTGGCTACGCTTAGATGCCCTCCGCCGTGCCTTTGGTCGCCGGAATGGGAAACCCGACGACCTCCACCGCATCTGTTGGCTCCGGCGTTGAGCCGCCGGTGGGGTTGACCCCGCTGACTTGAGGTTTGACCTCCCAGAGTCAGTGACAGGTGGGGCCAGCCCCCGGCTTAATTAGGTTGAGCGCTTAATTATGCTAAGTAATCTCTCGTTAAATAGATAAGTCACTGACAGTGGGCACCAGTGCCTGCTAATTAGTAATTAGGTTAGTTTAACCCTTGTTAAATCACAGAGCCACTGACGTGTGGACCCCACACATCAGATTTGACTGTGTTGACTTGCTGACGCAAGCATGACGCAGAGCTGACGCAGTAATTGATTTCAGAATTTATTAAATTCCAGAAAATGCCTAAAACTTCTAAAATTCATAGTAATTCAACCGTAGCTCCAAATGAAATTATTTATATATGAAAAATGATCAGAAAAATCCAACGAATCCGTTTATGCCATGTTCATGCATGTTTGAGCAAGTGAAAATCACCAACTAGGACAAATGATGAACAGGGCAAATTTGATAAATAGTTTGGAGATGGAATTTGATGTCTATTTGAATTCCACTTCAATTAATATGACTAAATATTGTACTAGGAGAATTCAGTACCTTAACATGACATATCATACATCATGTTTGCTGCATTGCATTGAATGTGTTTCTTTCTTGTTTTGTCGGTGTTGTTCCTTCCCGGTAGACGATGGTTCCGACGTTGAGATCGTTGTCACCGATGAAAACTCATTGTTATCTTCAGAAGTGTCAGGCAAGCAACCCCCCTTGAGCATATTCGATACAATCCCACCCTCTCGCTCTTGCTCTCATTTCAATGCATTAGGACAATGCGATTCAACTGCTACTTGTGTTGCGGTAGATAAACCCAATCCTTTGCATGACCTGTCATTGTCACAGTAAATAGCTGAACCAAGCAACCTAGCATACCTGGTAGATGCTTGAGCCATGTTGTGCTATCACCCTTTTTTGCTTGCTATGCTTAGAGTTGTGTCAGGTCTGATTCATCTGGGTGATGAACCGGAGTGAAATGATTGTGTCCTGATGATGAGGGTTAAGTGTTGAACCTGTTTTGGTAAAGGTAGCGATGAGAGGCCATGTAGGAGTACATGGTGGGTTGTCTCATTGAAACCGCTCATAGGAACTGAGTTCCGTGTTTGTGTTCCAAGACTAGCTACTACCGCACATTGGGCTCCGGTAACTCGAGCTCTCTCGGCCTATTAGCCTACCCTGTTCTCAGTCCAGGAGTCGCAGTAGTTCGAAACGTTGATAGGTGTGGCACGGCCTGCGAAGTGGATGAACGGCCCGATCGGGACCGGCTTGGGGCCCTGCTCACAACGTTTGAGGCCATGTTGGAAACCTCGACCGGACTTCCATTATGGGTTCCAACTCAGATAGGCGACTGCCTTGGACGTGAGTCGTTGTAAGTTAACGTCCGTGGCCGACTCCCTTGCTGGGCTTCCGCTTGAAGGTTGCCGAGGTGCCTTTTTTACGTGCACATGGCGGTAAGTGGCGGGAGCATGTGTGACGAAGTACACCCCTGCAGGGTAAACTATCTATTCAAATAGCCGCGTCCGCGGATATGGACTACTTGGAGACTTGCATTGTTCATAGATAACCTTAAATGGATACTCTAAAATGCTCCAGATAAGTGTGAGTGCTATGGATGGCTTCTCGTAGGAAGACGAGAGAGGATGCATAGTGGTGTATTGATGTGGTGAATATATGGACTCGTGTGTGATACGCCACCTCAAAGAAAGTACTCATAGTCGTAGTACAGGTTAGCCAAGAGTCAAAGCTGGCTTGCTGCAATAAACTCCACAACCCCCTTTGTTGACAATGATGCATATGTAGATAGTTCTGATGTAAGTCTTGTTGAGTACCTTTGTACTCACGTTTGCTTATTTATGTTTTGCAGATGAGACTTCAGTCTCATTAGTGATTCGTATGACGTGAAATTCGATGTTGACCGGATTAGCTTGGGAATCCCAGACAGAGGTCTGGCTCCTTTGGTAGGGTCGTTGTAGCTTTTCAGGCTCTTCCAGCCGTTTTTAGTAGATGTCTGTACCCAGACATGTAACTTCCGCTTGTTGTTTGTATGCTCTGAATGTTGGGTCATGCGACCCCCTGCTTGTAGCATTATACTATGTTGGCTCTTCGGAGCCTCCTAAATAAATGTTATGTTGTAGAGTTTTGTTGTGATGCCATGTTGTATCTACGCATATCGTGCATAGTGCGTGTATGATTGAAATGCATTGGTATGTGTGGGATTCGACACCTAGCTGTATACCTTTAGTAGCCTGCTTTACGGGGAAATGCCTCTTTGTGCTTCCACCGAGCCTTGGTAGCTTGCTACTGCTCCGGACACATTGATTGACCGGCGTGTATCCTTCTTGCTGCTGTGTCTGTCCCTTCGGGAAAATGTCTCGCGGTGTAATGGAGTCCATGTAGCCTGCTATGACTCGTCTACGCGCAGTTGATGACATTTATGTCCCACGGCGTAATGGAGTCCCTGTAGCTTGCTATGACTCGTCTACACACGCTGATGACCGACACCTGCATTGTTGGGTTACGTATGCCTGTCCCTGTACGGTTGTGCCACTTGGGTCTATAACTAGTCATGTCGACCCGGGTTCTTTGACATGTGAATGCTAGCGACATGTTCATATCCGTGAGCCAAAAGGCGCAAACGGTCCCGGCCAAGGTAAGGTGGCAGCCGTGGGTTACCATGCGTGAGGCCGCAAAGTGGTGTGACATGTTACAGGCTGGATTCATATGGCTTAGGATTGGGGTCCCGACATAGACGAGAGCGTATCAAATATAATATCGGATGAGCAAGATAGATGCAGGGACACGACACCCTAATAGCTCATGGCTATAAGTTATTACTCAGAAATAGCCACAGGGTTGGCCCCCGTGTTGCCCTCCAAGGCGACACGGGAGGTGATTCATCTCGGCTGCCACAAGGCTCCGCCTCCTCCCTAACCCCTTGCCGCCATTGGGCAAAGCCCCATGCGGCGTACGATGGCGGTGGAGCTTATCTCCTTTGTTGCGTCGAGGTCGTCTACTTCTCCTCCCCGAGTGAGTTAACGTCGGCTAGCCGTTCTCCATCATGCATTGAAGGAGCTCTGATTTGGCTCATGGAGGGTCACAATAACCTTTCCCAGCCCGCTAGTTGCCCACTTGCGCCTTGTGACTTTGCCTACCCATATCTGATCGGGTCCAGATGAGGAGCCGATGAGGGTTAGTCCTCTCGCCAGTCCAGCCATCACCCATGAGGTAGGGCCATGGACAACAACTTCACATGCCCAATTAAGGGTCGGTGATGGACGCCCATGTCGGCAAGTCCTTGCTCAGGTCAATGACCGCCTGGATTCGGCTTCAGCGGCATCCCCTCGTACGATGGTTGGCGATGTGTATAGCACCAATATGGCGGGCGGCTCGCAGCGGTCATCGGATCGGACGACGGTGGTTGTGGCGCGCACTGCCTTGATTTGAGTCGACACATTTGCCCATCCATCACATGAAGGGTACGATTTGTGATATCCTGCAAGTGCACGTGGCTGTTGTAGCACTTTCATGATAAGTAAAGTGTCAAACCCACAGGGGGCAGATAGGAAGGCACCACAAACCCCGCAACTATGTTGTCACTTCATGCAACTACGTACGCACCCAAACCGGAGTTTGGAAATAGCCTATTCGGTAAGTTGCTAGGGAAACTAAATAAAAAGGGTAATAAACTAAACTACTAACAAGGATATAAAATAGGAATAAATGACACTAAGTTAGTAAGAATGACACTTGAGTAGTAAGGCGTTCTCGAGGGTTCTGGAATCACTATGACTAACATGAACTATCGTATCCTCTAGTCACTGGTCAAATGCATAAGTGGGCGGAGCCGAGTGCAGAACACGTTCTACTCTAACGTAGACTTTGTGCCACGCACGCCGCCATCATAGTTTACCCCATAGGTTTACAAATCATGACAATTAAGGGTTTACCCCATGGACACGACCTCTCTAAGGGTTCTCCGTAACTCCCCTGTCAATTGTGATGGCGAGGAATCAAGGCTTTTATTGTCACCTCGAATTACCCCAACCCTTCACAACGACAGTAATATACTTCATGACAACAAGGCATAAATGTGAGTGAGCGCTCCTCTCAACATTCGCGGGGCTACTAACTCGAATCATGAACAAAAGATATTGGGTCACATCAAGTACCATATAGGGTTCAACCATATCCTCAAGAACTAGTACAACTACTCAAACAAAGACATGATGGTTAGGAACAAGTTACAAGCCGGCATCAAGCCGGTGAAGGGAGAAGGCGTGGTGGTGTTGATGGAGATGGCGACATTGTGGTGATGGTGATGGTGGCGACGCCGCCGGTGGTGATGACGATGGGGGCGGCGCCGGTGACGGCGCCGGCGTGATGGCACTGCCCGAAGGCCGGTGCTCATGGTGGCAGAGCCTCTCCTCTTCCCTTGGTGTTGTCCCTCCTTCTACGGTGGTAGAGCAGCAATGCGGATGAACTTGGATGTTGGTGGTGGTGAATGAGATATGATGGCAGCGACTAGGGTTGAGGATGACATATATAAGGAGCCTCCCTAGACTCCTCTCTTGATAGGCTCCATCCAAGGGCTCTTGATGAGCCAACTCCTCTCCCAATCTCTTCTTTACGAGCCAAGGATCTTGTGGGCTCGAACAGGGATAAAATCAGTGAAGAATCCAGTCTAGAAGGGCAACTTTCGGAGTTGTCTGCGGGTCATACGACTAGTCAAACGACCGACAGCGGACGCATGAAAGGTTGTCTTTCAATTTGTCCTCCTTTGGTAATCTGCCGTCATTTCTTCATACGAGCCCGGGATTTGACGTTCTTGGGCTCGTTAGATTCGTATGAACGACACCGATCCATTCCTGATATTAGATCTTGATTTGGAGCTCTTTGGAAAAATCACCTTTTCCGACCTACGGGATGGCTAAGTCTGGCCCCTGGGTGACTTCGTATTGAACTCATCCTTCGTTCTTTCATCGTGCTTGATCCTAGGTTGCTCCATAACACCTATAGACACAAGAAAACTAAGAAAACTAATAAAACCAACTAAAATACTGAATATGCAATGCTCATAAGGGAAAGTGTAAAAATCGGTAATCATGCATAATGGACAACTATCTGATTCAATGGGACATAATATATGAAGAGAACATGCAACAAATGAGCTCTAAAAATGCGTAAAATATAGAGCCATCAACCTTCTCACGCTTAAAACTTGCTCGTCCTCAAGTAAGGAGGTTGACTACCAAAAGCTCATTGCTACCAACTCTAAAGTTTACATTGAACCAAACCAGAAGAGTGAGATCCATGTGCATCGTGCAAGCATGCAAAATTAACCAACAAGGGAGTAATACAAGTTATCCCCTTAGTCCATTGGCATGGAGGTTGAGAAAGAGGAAAATAATTTTGTGGAAACCAAATTCTCATTGCCAAAGGTTTAGAGAGAATGTCAATATTATGTTAGGAACACAACAATAATTGTCATAAACAAAAGAAATCAAGCATTAGCGATTGCTTCAAAAACACCAACCCGAGGCATACCAGGTATAATAGCAAGATCGTATGTCTGCGTTATTCAACTGCTCAACTACCTATGAAGCACTGGGCGCAAGACTATCCCTCACACTCAAGGGGAAAATGGAAAATGGTTGGGGTTTTAAGTAGTCAAAAACAAAGAAAGTCTTGCATCAACGCAACTGACCATTAGGCCATGAAGAAGGCCCTATCATCGATGTTAACACAAAAAGTAGTGATAGCCATGCAACTAGGACGCACGTAGAGCTATGGATATGTGAAAATGATTGGGGTTTTGAGATTTAATGTACTGTAATATTCCATCGTTTATGCCAACAATAGTATTTGACCTGCTTATGATTAAATTCTGGCATCACCCTCATCAGTTGCAGATAATGAGAACTCGGCTCCGTCATTACTGGCTGATTTATCGACCGGCTACTGCTCAAAGAACACACTGAAACTAGATAAACATGTCGCGAACCAACCTATGGTTGGATGGTTAGGAGGACAGTGGTATGCCCAGCCCACTAGGATTCAAATTCTGGTGCTCACTTTATTCCTGAATTTATTTCAGGATTTCTCACGATGCGCATTCAGTGGGAGGAGACGTTCCCGATGACTACGAGGCGTTTGTAGTGACTTCGTCAAATCTCAAGATAATATGTCGGCTCAGTCTCTCAGGGATGCTCATAGGATTAGTATGTGTGTGTGTGTTTATAGGAACGAGTGTATGTGCGTATAAATATGAACGTTTGCGTCTGTACCGTGTTCTAAAAAAAATAGGTAAACATGTCACGGAAAACTAACCAGCTACTACCTTCTTTCCGATTTATAAGGCTTACGCGTATATCTAGGTTGATAAATAGACTAACGTAACATAATTTATATATTACAAAAAATATATCATTAGAAATTTCAAATCATATACTTTCTAATGATATAAGTTTTAGACTATACAACTCACCTTATGTTGGTCAAATTACAGATCTAAAGATACGCGCAAGCCTTATAAACCGGAAAGGAGGTAGTATTTGTTGAGCAGCTCATGCTTTTAACCAGCGAGTTCAAGGATAACTGCACAACTGGTGCATCAAGTGTGGAAATCTTTTCTTTTCTTCACATGGTTAATCACAAGGTAATAAATGGCTGTGTTCGCTGAACTGGTTCGCTTGACTCCATGTATGAAATCGACTCGTGCATGGGTGATGGTTGCTGAAAAACCTCCCATCCATGGCTGTGGCTGAGCTTGGTAACACGGCGCCTGTATCACTAGCCCGGCCAAGAACACGCACCCACTTGCTGTGTATCGTGCTCATGCCATGATTTTTTGCTGTCCATTTCCATTCCTGGTCCGATGCAGGAACTTAAGATGCATCAGTGGGATGTTTGAGATCTCACAAAAGTAGAGTTGTTGAGTCCGCATATCACACTCGACAACTAGTTGGGGCAAGACTGGGCCCAGCTGGCACCTCTTCCAAACGAAAATGTCAATGTTTACCATCATTATTTCTTGTTTATACATCAACCAAAGGAACTAGACAATTGTTTTTCTTATATAGTTCTGTGAACGCCCGCTCCCGAACAATGGAAGGATTACACGGCCTTGATGCATAATATGCCTTCCTCTGGAAGTACTTACCGCCACGGGGAACCATATTTAGATCAGGCCCACGACGTCCCCCATGTCGTTCCCGTGCGGGCGACACGGGCGGATCGTGAAACTAGCGCCGTCGCCCCAAAAAAAGCCATCCCTTCTCTTCGTCGTCGCCGGAAGAAGCTGCAGAGCGAAGCCGCTGCGGCCAACGGCGACGGTGGGGACCTTGCTCGCGTCGTGGGGGTATCTGGGGCACGACGGAGTCTCCCTTAGCGACGGCGGCATCGGCGATGTTTTGGGCGGCTGCTCGGTTCCGGCAGGTCGGTCCGGTGGCCTGCCTCCTCGTATGCGCGTCGTACTGTTGCCGCTCGAGCACGGCGCTGGTGTGAGGGGCGGGCCGACGCGGCGTGACGGCGGGCCGACTGTTGTCGTTTCCGTCAGATCTAGCGCCTGGAGCCGCAGGCGGTAGACAACACGGGTCGATGTCCTTCACCGTGGCGGCGATGGTGTCGGCGTGGTGGCGGCCTTGTGCTCTTATCGCATCACGACAACGTTCAGTTTGATCAATCCTCCTCGATCTGGCCCTCGATGTGTTCCGAAACTACAGCCGGAGATCTTGTCCAAGGATATCTGGATCAGATAGTATCCGGTCCTGCGTGTCCATATCAGCCTACGTGGCTCCAGGAGGGTGTGGCGCGAAGCTCTGTTATTTGTTGATACCATGGGACATGTCGGCATCTCGATTTCCATGACACAGACAGCGGCGGAGAAAGTCTTGATGGCTGTTCGGAGGATCAGTATGACGGAGGGGCCTTGAAGGCGATGGAGTCAGTCAAGTGTTTGATAACTTTCAGTAGTAGCAGTGTCAAGTGGGGGCGACAACACTAGAGGATTTCATCTTGGTGGTGCTCCTCGGGTGTCGAGTCGCGACTTTCAGGGTGAAAACCTAAGGTCTGGCCTTCACTGGTGGTATCTGGCAGTTGCCTTGTTGAAGGTATTGTTTTGAGAGCTCGGTTTTTCTCCAGGGTGAAAACCTATGATCTTGGATCAGGCGACGATGGCGCTTGTGCACTGTTTCCTTCTTGAAGACATCGCTTTTGGAGACCTTTTATGTTTTCTGGGTGTTGTCTTTGGTGGTGGTTTGAGTGCTGCTGCCGAGAGGAGTTGATCATTGTGGCGAGGCCTTTTTTTCCCTCTTCGGGTTGTGTGCGTCGTGGATGTCTTTATGACTTCTTGTTGATGCAGAGGCTAGGTGT
The DNA here is from genome assembly GCA_039707655.1 of Elymus sibiricus. Taxonomy (NCBI): domain Eukaryota; kingdom Viridiplantae; phylum Streptophyta; class Magnoliopsida; order Poales; family Poaceae; genus Elymus; species Elymus sibiricus. The sequence goes on from CM077671.1 coordinate 445,678,393, forward strand.
AATTGGTATCTTCACGATATTAATGTATTCCTCTTTTTTTTAAATGTACATAATTTTCTACACTGTCCCCTACTCCCCTCTATGCATTTTGGTTCAATATCCATCATTGCCAGTGCTGATGATGAACCGACACTGGGCAACTTGTCCATGCTCTCAACCCGGTAAAATCAAACATGACATTTTTTATCGTCCTGATAATCTTTGAATCGTTAGAATGTTATTGTCTGTGTTTTTCGGAACTTGGTAGAATAATCAATGCCCCACAACCCACCGCCCCAATCCCACGCCTCGGCGAAAGTTAAATTATATGTATAAATTAATGCTTTTCGAGCATAATAAAATCAGCACATCTAGGCCCCTATCGATCTTTAGATGGAATCGCATGGAACATGCATAATGTAAAGCTATATATATTGTATACTAAGAAAAATATTGGCTCCTTAGATTATAAATGACCGAATGGATTTAGAAGAGGTTAGGAATGAATATATGCTCTCTCGGGCACAAATCTCGACCCAACCCACATGAGAGTCTATAATAATAGTGATCTATGAAACCTACGGAAGGAGTGTAATAGAATAAATCGGGTAAATTATTTGCTCCCATCACAAGTGATGGAGAAAGTTAAAACAAGATACTAGCAATCAATAGATGCCCTTTTGACCAGAGTCTGGATCAACTAGGGCAACGGATGCCCAAACATCGCTGCAACTTACCAAATTTACCAAATAGGTTAGGTTTTGGTTTGACGGAAGAGAGACGGGGATCTATTGTTATCGGTTTATGGGATTCTATGTTCCCCCTCATCTTGTCCTTTTCTTTTTTAGTCCGATATATTATTGTGATATTAGCTCGTTACTCGCCATTGTCTTGTCCTTCTTGCTTCCTTCCTTCCTTCCCTAAAGACGTAGGTCCAACGGGTAGCGAAATTTGGACATATTTAAGACACAAACTGCCTAGTTCTGAAGGCGATTATAAACTATAGCATGGCCAATCTAGATACTCCATCCCTTTGATCCGACATCCATACTCTGGTTTGAAGAACTAGTCATGTAACTTCAATTGTCGTAACATTATTTGGAATCGGTCTTTGGCCTGGATGCGGTCTTTCCATTGTGGTGCATGCTATCGATGCCACTTTTTTCGACTGGTGGTCATCTGCTAGAACTAATATTGTGACTGGAGTAAAAAGGAAGCTCAATTGCATTACCATCTTGGTCGCTTGGTCCATTCAGAAAGAGAGGAATGGTAGGCTCTTCAACAATAGGCATCGATGAATTGACAATCTGCCTTTACCAAATCAAGTGTGACGCTTGCTACCGTTTTTTAGCGGGTGCTAGTTGTGTTAGAGCCTTTGTTTGGCTAGAGTTGTAGTTCTAGTTCCCTACTTCTTTAGGCCGCTTCTGTTCGGATTGGTCGTTTCATTGATGTTTGTTCCTTTATTCGTTGCATCTCTTAAGAGTTTGTGTTTTCTCTTCTTCTACCAAGATCACATGCAACTCTCGTGCATGCTTCGGAAAAACACTCTCAAAGTGAGTTTCCGGCAATTTATGTCGGCGCATCGGTGATACCGATAACCGGACAAGCTTGACCATCATGCGATCATTTCGTACATATGGTACACAACTCTCATCTTCGTCGCCCTCGCCACACTGATTTTTCTTTTGAGGGGGGGGGGGGGGGGGGGGTGTCAGCTTCTACATCGACTGATGCGACACCGCCCTCGTCGCCTGAAAGATGTTCGCTCGTTGTGTCGTCGGCTAAAAAAAAAACATGGGCGTGTTCGTTCCAGCAGTTCATCATTTGGCCCCGACCCCCACTGAACTTCATCTGAATGGATTTATATGTCTTTGCATTGTTACTGGTTGAAGACAAGAGTGGTAAATGACAGCGTCAACTGAAATTCCATTACTAGTTAACGGAATAGATCCATTCCATGATGAGCACATGTATGGATGAGCTGATGGCACACCCCTGCCAAGAACACCTCATCTATTCCTGCATAAGCTGTGTATTCGGTTCACACGCCACATGAACCGTTGCTGCACATTTATAATCCATCTGTTTGGATGCTCAAGACCCCCATGAAATGGGTTTGCGAGTTTGCATACAGCATGGCCGCTCCAGCTAGGGTCGCTCACTCAGTCCCACGATGAACCGAGACCACGCGTGCACAGCCGCCTGGCACTGCACGTCTCCTCGATAGTCTCTGGCTCGTCGTTTGCATTTTCGAACTTGGCGAGTAGACTGGGTCCTGCGATCTCATTTTAAACGGAGAATGTCCCTGTTAAGCAGTACCATTAATTTCCAGCATTTTATTTATACACCAGTCAAAAGGAGGTGTGCAATTGTTACCAGAATTTGCGAGACTGTCCTCTCTGAATTTGGGTTGAACTTACCAAGGCTTCTATGATCCGATATCTTCCGGGTGAAATGAAATATGAGATTCTTCATCTTCTTGACAATTAATCGTCGTAAATTTTCATCGACTGCAGATTTTTAAATGGATAGAAGAAGAACAATTAATGTTCCATGATATTAGCCATGGGAGCGCATGTACGCCATGCGCCTCGAATAAGTTTTGTGTCGGTCACTTTCATTCATGACCACTAGATCTTTATCCAATGGCTGAAACAGGTCGTGCACTATTCATCTTCAGCCTCCCCTTCTTCTTCCTCACGCAGTCGCCGGGCACTGTCGCGTGCCGCCTCGCCCTCCCCCTCGACCTTCCCCATCGTCGGCGTGGGGATCAGTTGGATCTTTGATTGAGCCATTTTTTATTGACCTCCTCTCTGGTTCGGAGGAGGTCAAATTGGAGTTACAATGGGCTTTGTTAGCCAAGACTCGAGGCAGTGCATTTCTAGAAACTGTAGAAATATGATGGCTGCCACTCTCGGCCATCCCTCAAAGCCCCCCACCCCCGAACGGCTTTGGCGACCCCCCTCCTGCATAGCCAACTTTCAAAACTCGCCGTGCATGACCACCATGACCTCGCCATGGTCGACGGTCCTCACATTGTCCCGGCCTTGGGCCTCGCACGAAGTGAAAGTAATTGATGCCTAAACAAATTTCAGGCGATTGGCATTTAGCAAACGCAATAGGCTATTGCGTTTTGGACACAGTAAATCAGCATATGCCCTATCAATCTTGAAATGGTATGTCGTGGAATATGCACATGTAGATGGATGTGTTAGCTTCCTTGATTACAGTGCTTGGCGAAGTTAAAAGAGGATAGTAATCAATACATGCTCTCTAGGCCACAAGTCAGTTGTCGACCCCACCCGTCACTAGAGCTCGTGCAGGCGATCTACAAAACCTAAAAGAGTGTAATATCGTAATTTCGAGATGAAGTTAAAATGAGATAGCAATCAATGCATGTTCTTTCGACTTCTCGAGCACGAGCCGACATGGCTAGTGCAACACATGCCTTAATATCACTACAAAGTTTGTCAAAATTACCGGCTGGGTTAAGTTTCCAATTTGACGGTAGAGACGGTTGTGGGAGAGGGGAGGGGCTCTATTGTCATTGAATCCTTGAAGGTTCCCTCAACTCGTTGTTTTTTCTACAATCATGTAATGACCAACTCGCCGTCATCCCCTCCTATCCGCATGTCATGCGTCGACCGGTCATCCCTCCAAGCGGGGAGCGGTATCCGAACATAAGATGTAACACACGTTGTTGATCCTGGTCGAAGAGGGGGGAGGGGTGATGTCAGCGTTTGCGATAACCGGTGATCTCATATCGATCAAGTTCAGTCGATCGATGCGCATCAAGTGAAAAAAAAGTATGATAATGTGTGGTGGTGCACAACTTTGCGTGCGGTCGTCACGGTGCACACATCGATCTCGCATGATCGAGCCGATGACTTACGTGGGGTGGTTTTGTCGTGGTGAGAAAAAAAAAAGGCACAAACCTCACTGAATTTTGCGCGAACAAACAAAATGAGACACGATAATCACACACACTTATCACAGCGTTGATGTTCTTCGACAGCGAGATGATTGAGCTATGCATCAGGGCAGAATTTAGTACCCTGGAGATATGATCCTACATATATACCACTATGTGTGACATGCAATCAATATCACAAAGCAGCGCCGGCCACTTGATCGCCGGCGACGTTCCTATCCCATGTACGTAGTTCCGGCAAGCAAAACAGAGCTGGATGGAACACAATTACACAAAGCGCACGTTTCGCCGGGGCAAATTTCGTCTTGGTTGCAGAGGAGCTAAAAACCAGTTCAACTGCGCCATCATGGCATCGTCACCTAGCATCTGCTACCTCGGTTATCCTCTGGAAAAACACCCCAAATCCGGGCAAATCATCAAAGATAGTGGTACAGGTAGCAAGCTGTCTGGGCAGATTAGGCTCCGTGACAATTTGATTTGATATTTGAGATGCCAGAACGAGATAAGAAAGACGGGCTGGTCTAGCTAGTAGAAGTGGGGAGTGATGTGGACCGTGGAATTGTCTACTATAACATGGGTTCACCGGTGCATCAACAAGTGAATGAACTTGTACGCGTGTCTCTGCATGATTCGATCAATTACATCATGGTTAGCACTCCTAAATGATGAAGTGTCTGAGTTATACCCAAACCCATGAGTTGATGAGATCAATCCATGGCGACACAGACGCATGGCCGAGCTGATGGCACACCTGCATGCATCGCAGCCCTGCCAAGAACACACTCATCCATCCTCACCATCGTAGTATTGGTGCGATATGCCGTATGATTTCTTGCTGTTAATCGTCGTCGACCCTGGTATGGTGCTGCAGATCAGTTTGATTCTGTATGATCGCCATGGAACGAGTTCTTGAGTTTGTGTATGCCACGCCGGTCACCCAGGTTCACCATGAACCGAGACCATGCAGCTGTTTGATGGTACTGCCCAGTTTCAACCAAGCAAGTTTGCCTTTTCCTGATCTTCTTCATAGTCCCTGACTTGTCATTTGCATTTTCAAACTTGTCGAGCAGATCAAAACTCTGTGAATTCCATGTGCTGGAATGTCGACCGGATCAACTCGATCGATCATCATGTTTGGCAGAGAGCACTACTCCCAGCCCAACGTTGACCTCTTCATGGACATATTTCTTGGTCCGAACAGTAACGAAAACTTTCAAAATTTTCATTCCAGTTCGTCGTTCCATCAGAATCTAGATACAAACTGCATCGTGCATCGAGAGATCATCCGAAATCGTGATGAAATTTGGGCTCAGAGGTAGAACAAGCCAGCTTGTATCACCTGGTAGACTTTCCCCACCCACAAGAACAAGCACCGATCACTCCAATGCAAACTAATCCGAATCCAAGTGTGACAACCCAAATGCAGCGGCTGGGAAGCCTTCCTCACGTTCACAGGTGCCGGAGGACGGCGGTTCTCCGGCGATCCGGCCGGCCACCGCGCCGGAGAACGGTGCAAAGCAGGGCCGAACTCACACACTACCAGCAAAGGGTGCCACAAGCTGTGCAACTTGTGTCTCGTTCCGTCGCCTCGTAGCCTATCCAAACGACGTCGGATCGAAGTGATTCCTGTATGTACGGGTTGGCACGTTAACCAGCTACATGACCATGCCGGAAAATCGCATTGTTCACCGGAGCACCCCGTGCCGCCGGCCGGAAATCTCCAGCGAACTCACACAAAGGCACCATCCTGACCAGTCCCTAATCACCGGCTCATTTCTCCCAGAATGATCAACCAAATCACACAAAATAGATATAGTTACAAAGCTATGATCCTTACCTACACGATGCAAAAATTTCCAGTCGAATCGGTGGATCCAATCGAGCGATATTTGATCGGAAATCGAGAGGAGAAGCACACTCTGGAGGTCTGGAGGCTGGTTCCTGAGCCGGGGAGGGCCAACCAGCGGGGAAGCAATCCGCGGCACCCGATGGGGCGCGTGGATGACCGTTGGATGGGAGCGGATCGGGCGGGCCAGGTTTGATGACGGCCGCTTAGGGGGGCGATCCGTGGGTATGCCCCGTCGACCAATCAGCGCGCGGCGTTCGGGCCTCCCCCGTCTTCCCGACGTCTCCCACTATTTAACCACCGCTTGCTCCGCCACGACCTCCTCACCCACCACCGCGCTTCAGCTCACGCATCTTTCCCAGCTCCGGCAAGCAACACCAGCGCTCTCCTCTCCCCTCGCTTCCTTCCTGCAATGTCGACCGACGTGGCCACCGATGTCCCGGCCCCTGAGGTGGAGGCGGCCGCCGAGCCCGTCGTGGAGACCACGGCTGAGGCCGCCGCCGGCGACGCGAAGCCGGCCAAGGAGACCAAGGCCAAGGCGGCCAAGGCCAAGAAGCCCTCCGCCCCGAGGAAGCCCCGCGCCACCCCCGCCCACCCAACCTACGCCGAGGTAAACACCGAGTCCTTCGCCCAATCTCGCTCCATTCTCGTTCGAATTGCTGTCTGTTTGTGTTGGCCTTGGATCTCACTCGGCTCGTTCGTGCTTGTGTTTTGGCAGATGGTGTCGGAGGCCATCACCGCGCTCAAGGAGCGGACGGGGTCGAGCCAGTACGCGATCGCCAAGTTCGTCGAGGACAAGCACAAGGCGCACCTCCCGGCCAACTTCCGCAAGATGCTGTCGGTGCAGCTCAAGAAGCTGGTCGCCTCCGGCAAGCTGACCAAGGTCAAGGCCTCCTACAAGCTGTCGGCCGCCGCGGCCAAGCCCAAGCCGGCGGCCAAGAAGAAGCCCGCCGCCAAGAAGCCCAAGGCCAAGGCGCCAGCGAAGAAGGCCGCCGCCAAGCCCAAGACCAAGGCACCCGCCAAGAAGGCCGCTGCGAAGCCCAAAGCCAAGGCGCCAGCCAAGACCAAGGCCGCCGCGAAGCCGAAGGCGGCAGCCAAGCCCAAGGCCCCCGTAAAGACCAAGGCAGCAGCCAAGCCCAAGGCCGCCGCCAAGACGAAGGCCGGCCGCCCGGCCAAGGCGGCCAAGACCTCCGCCAAGGACGCGCCAGGGAAGAAGGCGCCCGCCGCCGCCGCCGCCCCCAAGAAGCCGGCCGCCAGGAAGCCGCCCACCAAGAGATCCGCGCCGGTGAGGAAGGCCGCGCCCGCCAAGAAGGCGGCGCCGGCGAAGAAGGCCCCCGCCAAGAAGGCCAAGAAGTAGGCTCCCGCGTGAAGATCCTAGGGCTTGGCGATAGTTTTCCGTTAGCAGTTTTTCCTGTTCTGTGCTGTTAGTCGAGATGTCCGGGCTGTGTCGGGGTTGCTAGGCTGTAAATTTGAAATCTGGGTTGGGGTGCGCCGGTGAATGGTGATCCGGTGCACCCCTTGGTGTATGTGTGTGTGAGAAACGGTGGCGACGATCGCGTTGTACTAAGCTTATGTATTTGTGTAACTGAATTGGGGTAATTGAATCTTCATTTTCGCAACATCCATGTCAAATTTGTCATAAATTTACGTTGATCCCTTCACCCAAATGTTGCACGGCCACACTGAAATTCTAGTGTTTTCCGAGTTGATTCGGATATGTACTACTAGTACTGCAATTCTAGTGCTGTCTGTTGAGATAGTTATGAAATCGGAATTGAGATCTGAAATTGATTTGGGTTCGTCTGCTTCTGAGTTTGTATTTGATGGCAAATGCCAATCAAATCTCGTCTGATGTTGGTCCTGTCCAACTTCTAGTAGGTGGCATTATGGCGGTTGCGTCGGTTACTAAATAAATTGGGATCTGTTGTAGTATTCACAATGAAAGGCGGGCTTGAAAAGCTCGAGATCGACGATGCTTTTCAGCTATGGCGGGAGCGTCTGGGAAAGGCAGCCTGGGCCTTTGGAATGGTCCAGAAGTACTCTACAGGGGCTGCTGCGCCAGAAGATTCGCAATAACCGTTGGCTCAGGTGACTTGGCAGGTTGGCAGGGTGATGCCTGCAGACTGCAGTGTTTCCGTTTCCGTTTCCGAGCTTCAACTCACCATCCCTATGCTACGCATTCTCCCCTGTGTTGCTGTGACTGTGAGGGTGAGAGCGACAAGAAACGTTGCACGATGCGAATGTGCAGCAAGCGTCTCCGTGGGACGTACCACATGAGTGGGTAAACGTCAAGACCTATGATAAAACAGCGAGAGGGGGGCGTGCAACGGTGTCAGTGTGGCAAGATGCACAAAATTGGCCCGGCGCTTCAAAAATCGAGTCGCGTGCTTTTAAAAAGTGAACCATCGAATTCATATTCCAAAGACATTCCTAAGGATTTTTATGATCCACATAAAAATACGATAGTAGTTTTTGCAAAAAAATTGCGAGAGCACACAAATTGCGTGCCTTAGCTTTATAGAAGACAAAGGGCAAATTACAAGAATTTCATACCAGCTCTCACCTAAATTACGTTGTCGAATTGACAATCTACAGACATGTGCGTGCTTTACGAGCCGGGAGGAAGGGACGAACGAGTAAGTGGCTGGCACAACAGTATGTAAACATGGCGCCGTTTTTTTAATTATGTGAAACCCCCCCTCAAGGCAACGGTAAAACCACGGGACCAACCGATCCACTCCAATTTCTAGTCTTATCGAAATAGATGGAACATAATTTTTTACATACATGAAAGGCCACGGTAAAACCACGGGACCAACCGTTGACCGTTTTGCACTCTATTGCCGTAGGTGCACATCTTCCCAACATGGAAATTGTTCCAAATGACTTGATTTTGTATAATTCTACCTGGGCTTTTTTTTCATAAATGTTTTTTTTGTCAAACAATGGAAAAACAAAAATTGCTCTAGTGTCTTCATAAATGATTTTTGTCGTAGGTGCACATCTTCCCAACATGGAAATTGCTCCAAATGACTTGATTTTATATAATTCTATTTGAGCTTTTTTTCATAAATGATTTTTTTCTGTGAAACAATGGAAAAACAAATTGGAAATTACTCCAGTTTCTTCATAAATGATTTTTTGCCGTAGGTGCACATCTTCCCAAAATGGAAATTGCTCCAAATAACTTGGTTTTGTATAATTCTAGTTTTTTTTCATAAATGATTTTTTCTGTCAAACAATGGAAAAAAATTGCTTCAATTTCTTCGTAAATGATTTTTGCGTAGGTGCACATCTTCCCAACATGGAAATTGCTCCAAATGACTTGATTTTAATAATTCTACTTGGGATTTTTTTTCATAAATGATTTTTTCTGTCAAACAATGGAAAAACAAATTGGAAATTTCTCCAGTTCCTTCATAAATAATTTTTTTCGTAGGTGCACATCTTCCCAACATGGAAATTGCTCCAAATATCTTGGTTTTGTATAATTCTACTTGTTTTTTCTTTCATAAATGAATTTTTCTGTCAAACAGTGAAAAAAATGGAAATTGCTCCAATTTCTTCATAAATGATTTTTGCCGTAGGTGCACATCTTCCCAACATGGAAATTGCTCCAAATGACTTGATTTTGTATAATTCTACTTGGGCTTTTCTTCATAAATGATTTTTTCTGTCAAACAATGGAAAAACCAATTGAAAATTGCTCCAAGTTGTTCATAAATGATTTTTGCCATAGGTGCACATCTTCCCAACATGGAAATTGCTCCAAATGACTTGATTTTGAATAATTCTACTTGGGACTTTTTTCATAAATGATTTTTTCTGCCAAACAATGAAAAAACAAGTTGGAAATTGCTCCAATTTCTTCATAAATGATTTTTACCGTAGGTGCACATCTTCCCAACATGGAAATTGCTCCAAATGACTTGATTTTGTATAATTCTACTTGGGCTTTTTTTTTCATAAATGATTTTTTCTGTCAAACAATGAAAAATAAATTGAAAATTGCTCCAATTTCTCCATAAATGATTTTTGCCGTAGGTGCACATCTTCCCAACATGGAAATTGCTCCAAACGACTTGATTTTGTATAATTTTACTTGATTTTTTCATAAATGATTTTTTTCTGTCAAACAATGGAAAAATAATTCGCATCAGAAATAACTGAGAAATAACAGAAACCAGATGAAAACCAAGTCAAAACTTCTTATAAAAAGTAACAAATTCTCGAGCCATCCATGGACTCATAAGGCGACTGGCGGGGCAATACCTACGGGGTAGGCTCAAGGATATGTATGTCCCAGCCAAGGGCTCATGTCCATCAAGGTTACAACCCAAGAGGTCTTATCCAAGGACTACTTCACAGAAATACTAAGTGCTAGCGGCCGAATTCTACTCCCCCAAATAAAAAAGCACCCGGTCGCCTCCTCGGGTTGACAACAATTGAATGTTCTATAGTCAATTGCACCAGGGTACACATGATCTCCACGATGCATTGAATGCTGACGTTACCCAACGACATTATGTCTACTTAAATGCGACAATTACGAGTAGTAATGGTCATGAAACAGTTGGTCATGCATGAGAACATCAATAACATTTACATCTGCTCGTTATGACACCCCTCATAGTGCACTCTATATAAAATGGGAGGACACCGGGCTGAGGGTTGAACACTCGCTTGTAATCTACGTGCAAGAGCAACAACACCACCAATGAAGTAGGGTATTACCTCCTCTGATGAGGGCTCGAACCTGTATACCTCCTTATGCGTGCACCCAATTGCATATTTTAGTAGATAGGACCGCCCCTACTTTCATACCCCTGTAGTATTGTCGGTATTATATCGATGACATCCGTTGTATGCCTCCTCGGTGGCATCGTCGTCCCTCGCGTCGCCCAGAAGGTGTTATACGAAACGTTTGGGAAAGTGGAGCAAGAGAGAGCGTTTAGTTCTTTCGGCAAACAGATTACTCAAAATAGACGTTTTTTGCAAACTGTTAGGAAAACAATGTTTTTTATGCACCTTGCGTAATTGCGGTTGGTTTTGGTAATTTACTCACTGGCAACAGGTAGAGCCATCCTACTATAATTCGTATTGCCAAATTTCATCCAGTGTAGAAGAAATTATTAAAGGAAAAGCTCCAATGGTTCTGGATGTGGTGACGAATAATCTGGCGTCTGAGGCTATTGCCCCCCAAACACACCATGGCCGAACCCACTTCAGGGATGGTTCACCTTGTCAGTTGATGGTTCTTACGACGCACATGATGGCAAGGCTGGAACATGGATAATTTTACGTGAAAACAACGGTAAGATGATCATTCAATTGTTCTTCCTTTTATTTTTTGTTTCATTTAGTTTGCTACATAAAAATAAAAAATACAAAAATATTTATCTTTGCTCGTCACTAGTTTACTTCTTTGCTTGCTAGTTTACTTGTTGCTTGTTACTATGGCTAGTTCCCCTCTGGACATGCCTCACTCTCCCTATTTGGGAGAGGGTTCCCCAATCTTGGATTTTAAGCAAGTAGGTGATGAGTCCCTTAAAGAAGCATGGGACAGATTACTAGTAATACAAGCGAGAGCTAATTCCAAGAGTCATATTAAATTGCTCCTTAGAAGTTTTTATGTTGGTTTATCTCTTTCTCATAGACGTGTCTTGGACTCTATGTTCGAGAAAGATTTTCTTGGAAACAATGCTTTTGACACCTATGATAAGATGAAAAACATATTTGGACAACCCAAAATAGAAACCATTGAACCAACCATATTGGTGTGCTTACATCAAACCGAGTTAATAAAAGAAACGAAGGCCATTATGGAAACTAATTTTAGGGGGTTATACAACATGTCTACTAAAATCAATGGGAACATAGTAGTGCAAAATAAGAGATTTGACACCATGGACCAAAACATTGATGCTCTTAGTACTTTGAAGGATGAAATGAAAATTCTCAATAACAAATTTGAACAACTTGTTCTTAGTGTCAAAGATGACAACACTTGAAACTATGCATTATGCCTAGCTAGGGGCATAAAACAATAGCGCTAGTTGGGAGGCAACCCAATAGTTATCTTTATTTTTGCTTTTTGCTTTTTACTTTCTGGTTGTTTTTGATAACATAATTATTGCCACTGTAATGATTGTGTTTTTATGTTTTAATTAGTGCTTGTGCCAAGTAAAGCTTTTGGGATGGCTTACAAGATGAGTAGAATTGATACGGTGCAAAAAGAGAAACTTTAACGTCCAGTGCAGAATTTCTCTGATTTTACTCGAATGCCTTTTTGATCTGAATTTTTTTTCACAGTATTTATATACAAGTTCTTCAGGTTGTCCTAATTTTTCAGAAATTTTAGAGTTACAAAAGTATAGCTTCTTTACAGACTGTTCTGTTTTAGACAGATTCTGTTTTTTGCTTGCATAGTTTGCTTGTTTTGATGATGCTATGGATTGTATCAGGGGGTATAAGCCATGGAGAAGTTAGAATGCAGTACCTATTATGCAATAATGAAAAATGAATCAATTTATAACAGTACCTAAAGTATTTGATATGTTGCTTATACTAACGGATCTCACGATGTTTTTTTGAGTTTTGTGTGATTGAAGTTTTCAAGTTTTGGCTGTTATCACGATGAACGAAGGAATAAGGAGCGGCAAGAGCCTAAGCTTGGGGATGCCCAAGGAACCCCAAGGTAATATTCTAGGAAGACTCAAGCGTCTAAGCTTGGGGATGCCTTCCGGCATCCCCTCTTTCGTCTCAATCCATCGGCATGTCACTTGGAGCTATATTTTTATTCGTCACATGATATGAGTTTTGCTTGGAGCGTCGTTTGCTTTTGCTTTTGTTTTTAGTATGCCACAATCATATTTTGCTGGACACACCTATTTGAGAGAGACACACCTTCATCATAATTTATTAGAATACTCTATGTGCTTCACTTATATCTTTTGAGCTTAGCAATTGCTCTAGTACTTCACTTATATCTTTTTGAGCACGGTGGCGTATAGATTTTGTAGAAATAATTGCACTCTCGTTCTTCACTTATATTTGTTTGAGAGTTAATAAATAGTGATGGTAATTTGCATGGGTCATAAGACTAGTTCAAAAATAATAGGTATTCAATGAGTGATAATCAAAACCATCATGTAGCACATTTAAGAGAAATCTTGGGTTAATGATATTGATGTAGTAATGTGAAAGGGTGTGAGTTCATGATTGTCGGTTCGTAGAAGTATCGGTATGAAGAGGTGTTAATTTCCCGTTTGTCTAAATATTAAAAAGGCATGGTGGGGATGTGTGAGCATTTTATTCCTCGTTAAAATCCTAGTGTTGTTTCGGGTCGGAGGCGCGCGATGGTTAACTCCTCCCAACCTCCTCCCTCGGGGCATGCGAGTTGTACTTTGATTTGTGATAAAACTAATAAAAATTTGCAATAAGTATATGAGTTCTTTATGAGTAATGTGAACCCGTGGACATACGCAATCTCACCACCTCATATTTTGCTAGCCTCTTCGGTACCGTGCATTGCCCATTCCCACCTCGAGGATCGGTGCAAACTTTGCCAGTGTATGCAAACCCCGTGACATGATACGCTCTATCACACATAAGCCTTCTTATATATTACTCAAAACAGCCACCATACCTACCTATTATGGCCTTTCCATAGCCATTCCAAGATATATTGCCATGCAAATTCCACGGTTACATCATATGACTAGTTCATTCATCATCATATTGCTTTGCGTGATCATATAGAGCTGACATAGTATTTGTGGCAAAGCCACCGTTCATCATGTTTTTGATACATGTCACGCTAGATCATTGCACATCCTGGTACATTGCTAGAGGCATTCATATTGAGTCATATTGTTTCATAGTTTCATATCGTTTTCATGATGAGTTGTAAGTAAATAAAAGTGTGATGATCATCATTAGAGCATTGTCCCAGTGAGGAAATAAAAATGGGAGAGTCCAAGTGAGACCACCATAATAAAAAAAAGAGAAAAAGAAAGAAGGGACTTTGCTACTATCCTTTACCACACTTGTGTCTCAAAGTGGCACCTTGTTCTTCATATAGAGAGTCTCATGTTATGTCATTTTTATATGCTAGTGGGAATCATTTTCATATTAAAAACTTGTCTTGTATATTCCAATGACGGGCTTCCTCAAATGCCCAAGGTCTTCATGAGCAAGCAAGTTGGATGCACACCCCACTTAGCTTCAGTTGAGCTTTCATACACTTATAGCTCTAGTGCATCATTTGCATGGCAATCCCTACTCCTCGCATTGATATCTATCGATGGGCATCTCCATAGCCCATTGATACGCCTAGTTGATGCGAGACTTTATTCTCAACTTTTACCCCTTTGATATCTACCACCATATTCTATGCTATGTCCATGGTTCACGTTCATGTATTGCGTGAAGAATAAAAAGTTGATGCACATTGAAAAAGTACAATCCAATTGCCTGACTTGAACATCGTGGTGCTTGACATTTGTATTAATGTGGTGAAGACGGAGCCATGCCTTACTAATATGATAAAATGAATGGGGGTAAACATTCTTTTAGGATCGTATACTTTGAAAGATTGATGATTATGTTGCTTGTGCCTATAAATATTGCTATGTTGATGTTTGTTAATTCATCGTTTCTCAATGAGCATACATGCAAAAGATTACATATTGGGTAGCATGTCACATAAAAAAGTCTGTTTTTATCATTTACCTACTCGAGGACGAGCAGGAATTAAGCTTGGGGATGCTGATACGTCTCCAACGTATCTATAATTTTTGATTGTTCCATGCTGACATATTATCATTCTAGGATATTTTTTGAGTATTTATTTACCAATTTATATTATTTTTGAGCACTAACCTATCGACCCGGTGCCCAGTGCCAGCTGCTGTTTTCTGCGTGTTTTTGTCTTTTCAGGTTTACAGTACCAAACGAAGTCCAATTGCCCCAGAACTTTTTTTATGATTTTTTCTGGACCAAAAGAAGACCTAGAAGCTTCGGGAGAAGATCGGTGGCCGCACGAGGGAGGCACAAGCCAACAGGGCGCGCCCAGGGGGGTCGGTGCGCCCTGATGGCTTGTCCCTCCCCGGTGGACCTCCTGACCCCGTTCTCTGGCCTATAAATTCACATATATTCCAAAAACCCTAGAGGGAATCCCAAAATACTTTTTCCGCCGCCGCAACTCTCTGTTCTGCCGCGATCCAATCTGGAGCTCCATTTCGGCACCCTGCCAGAGGGGGGATCGATCACGGAGGGCTTCTTCATAAACCTTGCTGCCCTCATGATGATGTGTGAGTAGTTCACCACAGACCTATGGGTCCATAGTTAGTACCTCTCTCTCTCTCTCTCTCTCTCTCTTCAATACAATGATCATCGCATCTTCGCTTTGATCTATCCGATGTAATTCTTTTGTATGGTGCATTTGTTGGGATCCGATGAATTGTTGGTTTATGTTCAGATTATTCATGATAAGATATTGAATACTTGCTGGTATTTTATTTGCATGATTGTTATAGCTTCGTAATCCTCTCCAATTTATTGAAATAGTTTGGCCAACTAGATTGATACTTCATCGATGAGAGGGGTGCGTTGTAGTGGGTTCAATCTGACGGTGCTCTATATCCCAGTGACAGAAGGGGACAAGACACATCTTTGTATTGTTGCCACTAAGGATAAAATGATGGGATTAGTTCATATTAATTGAATTCTCTTTGTCTACATCATGTCATCGTTCTCCAAGCATTGCTCTGTTTGTCATGAACTTAATACTTAGAGAGGCAAGCATAGAAGCGCTCTCGACGTGGAGTAATAGTAATAGGTGCAGGCGGGTGTCGGCCTATTTGCTTATGGACGTGGTGCCTATATATACATGATCATTGCCATGAATATCACATAACTATGCGCTTTTCTATCAATTGCCCAACAATAATTTGTTTACCCACCGTATGTTGCCTACATGAGAGATGCCTCTAGGGAAAACTATAGCCCTCGGGTCTATTCACTTATATATTTACAAATCTTATCTTTACGTTGCTGCCATTATTTACTTTTTATTGTATTTTGCAATTACAATTATCTAGTATTATCTACACACTCCACTTGCTTGCAAATAACGAGATCAAGGGGATTGACAACGCTCTTGCCGCGTTGGGTGCAAGTTGTTTGCTCTTTTGTGTGCAGCCGCTGAAGACGGTTGTGGATTGATATTCTATTGGTTCGATAAACCTTGGTTTCTTAACTGAGGGAAATACTTATCCGTATTGTGCTGCAATTACCCGTTCCTCTTCATGGAAAACCCAATGCAGATCACAAGTATCAGAGAAGTATCAGATGCCAAGACCAAGTGGACTGATAAAAAGAAGTTTTATGCAAGATGCAGAGGTTTCCTTTTCCGAGCTTCAACTCACCATCCCTATGCTACGCACTCTCCCGTGTGTTGTTGTGAGTGTGAGGGCATCTCCGACGCCAACATGTAAATGTCTCCGGTATGTATTTGTTTTTATGTCCGGACGTAGTTCACAAACATGATATGGGAGGGAACCATCCAATGCTAATTACAAAGTATCCGGTTGGGAGGAGAAAAAGTAGGTGGGGACCATGCATGTGGTGAAATAATTGTGGTTTAGGGCAACTCCAACGGGCGACCCCAAATGGACGTCCGTTTTGTCCGGATTTCGT
The DNA here is from genome assembly GCA_039707655.1 of Elymus sibiricus. Lineage (NCBI taxonomy): Eukaryota > Viridiplantae > Streptophyta > Magnoliopsida > Poales > Poaceae > Elymus > Elymus sibiricus. The sequence continues at coordinate 445,694,850 of CM077671.1, forward strand.
CCGTTTGGGTCGGACAAAGGGGCGGCGTCCGACCATGTCCACCTTTGCCCTGGCCATGGGCCCAACGAACGGGTGCCTTTTGTCCGGCCCCATGTTTGCAAAAAGAAAATAGGCCATGCCAGTGGCCATAGTTTCATGCCGACCAGAGCGCCAGCGGCCCGCACCCGATGCCACCCTACAAAATGATTCTCACATAGTTTCATGCCAGCAAACAAATGCCAGCGGCCAGCACACATGCGGTCTCGTAGTTCATGATGACACAAACAACTGACATACAAAATGACATCGCTCGTGGCCGTGGCTCAATCATCTAGATCGAGCATCTCATTCTGTTTCTTCTCAAACCAAAGCCGCCTCTTCGGGGACATGTTGGTCAAGTCCACGGTCACGAAAGCAAGTGCCACCTCTTTTGCTTTCGTGTTTGCATTTGTGGCCTCGATCTCGAGCTTATTTGTTTGGACGGCCTCCTCGAACTCAAGCTTCCTCTTCTTGGCGGCCTCCTCCATGTCGAGCTTCTTTATTTGGATCTCCATGTAGGTTTTCTTGACACTTTCTCTCGTCCCTTACCTCCTTTTGCATCATCATTCCTTGCAAGGAGAATGATGCCGTGTCGCGTTTCTCGTCCACCTTGGAGTTGGCCTTGCCTCTCGGCCTCTTCACTACATCTCCATCCCCGGTCACATTTTGTCCATTCTTCTTGAGAGCAGCATATTGATCCTTGAACTTGAGGCAATCTTGGATGAGCATCCAAAAGTATGTGAGGGTGAATGGCTTACCTTCATGCCATGCCTTGAAGGCTTTCAAACATTGGAATGCCTACACAATCAAACCGAAAGCAAAATGTATATGAACCAATACATAATGCAATAAACATAAACATGACCATGACATCGAAACAAAGAGAAAGGAGTACATACCAAGTCCCCCATGCCTAGGCCACTCACAGGACAGGCTTCACCGCTTTCTAGCGCGACACAAAACTTGTTGCATTCTTGTTGAATGAACCCCCACCTCTTTTGTATTGAGTTGACACCACGAGTAGGATAAATATCAACCTGCCATACAAATTAGTAGAAAATTGCATCATAGTGGAGTGGATCTTGATACTTGTGAGCTGCATTGGGATTTTCCACGAAGAGGAAGGGTAAAGCAATATAGTAGCGGATAGTATTTCCCTCAGTAAGAACTAAGGTTATCGAACCAATGGGAGAACCAAGCAAACTCTTGTCGTCAGCACCTACACGCACAAAAGCAACCACTTGCACCCAACGCGGGCAAGATGGTTGTCAATCTCCTTGAACTCATTACTTGCAAGGATTAATTCTGATAGTGATAGATATATAAAAAGGAAAAGTAAAAAAGAAAGTTAATAAATGCAATGAGGTATTTTAGGTTTTAAGCAATATGATTAAGTAGACCCCGGGGGCCATATTCTTCACTAGAAGCTTCTCTCTCAAACACATAGCATACGGTGGGTAGACAAATTACTGTTGGGCAATTGATAGAAAAGCGCATAGTTATGATGTTATTCATGGCAATGATCATGTATATAGGCATCACGTCCATGACAAGTAGACCAAAATGATTCTGCATCTACTACTATTACTCCACTAATCGACCGAAATGATTCTACATCTATGGTATTATATAAGTTCATAACAAAGAAAGCAACGCATTAAGTGTCGGCGTCAGTAAAACCAGGGTATTACCGATCCGGTGAAAAGAGCCTTAGACGCGAAGGCACAAATATTTCCCCCAAGCGAGATGGTACTCACGAAGGCCCCAATGTGCCTAGTGTCCCACGACTGAACACGTCGGGAAGAAATTAACATGAGAAAGGCGATCTCCCTTCATGGCCTCTTCCCGGGAGGAGGGTATTCCCGGGAGGAGATGACCAGGCGCCACACCCTCACCTCCGGAAGAACAGGCGTGGGCTCTCGAAGGTGTACCAAGGCCCGTGTGGGCGAGTACTACGCTGATGTCTGAAGCCATACGGGTACCGAATGACTAGCCTTTGGGTATGGGCTCTGAATTGACCCGTGAGGCCCAAGGCATCCACAACAGCTAGAGTAGGATTCACCTACTGCTTACACCGCTACAATGTTAGGGCCGTAGGGTGGCAGGTAAGTATCCAGCCGATCTAACAAGGTCCTGGAAGGGTGACATCATCGTTGGTACAGGCGTGCCACGGGCAACCATACCGCCATGGTACCGGTCACACTAGCCTACTCGAGTATACACCCAACCAATGGGAGCCTCCGGCGACCCCTCTCTAGACACTATAAATAGAGGAGTCCAGGACTCCTCAAGGGGTCAATCTTACACACAAGCAACAGAGGCAAAGGTCGACTTCACCATTGTAACACACATTGTAGCTTTCTACCAATTCAATACAACAAAGCAGAAGTAGGGTCTTACACCACTAAGGTGGCCCGAACCTGCGTGTTCATCCACCATACATTGTTCATGACTTAGGATAGTTGGACGTGTTCAGTCCCTGGCCGAACTCTCAAATGGTTGTTGATCACAACTCATATGTAGGTTCTTGGAAACCAACATTTGGCGCGCCAGTTAGGGGACTGAGGCATCTCCAGCTGTCCGTGTCTGCTCCACCCGTTCCCTCGAGCACCGGATCTGACAAGCACTCTGCCGAGGAGGGTACGAGGTAGGATTCCTCGACCCACGAAGCACGCCCGGGTGCGTCTGCCCGGGCAGGGTCTCTTCCCGTCGTGCCACGATCACGCGACACCCTGATACGTCTCCAACGTATCTATAATTTTTGATTGTTCCATGCTATTATATTATCATCCTTGGATGTTTTATAATCATTTTATAGCAACTTTATATCATTTTTGGGACTAACCTATTGACATAGTGCCCAGTGCCAATTGCTGTTTTTGCTTGTTTTTTTTACTTCGCAGAATATCAGTACTAAACGGAGTCCAATTGCCATGAAACTTTGTGGAGATTTTTCTGGACCAGAAGACAACTTGGGAGCCAAGGAAGCACCTGGGAGGAGGCCCGTGGGGCCCACGATACACCAGGGCGCGCCAGAGGCCCCCGACGCGCCCTGATGTATCGTGGGGCCCATGGAGGTCTTTTCCACCACCTCTGAGCTCTATAAATACCCAAATATTCCAGAAACCCTAGAGGAGTCAACGAAAAATACTTCCAGCCGCCGCAAGTTCCAGAACCGCGAGATCCAATCTAACACCATCACGGAGGGGTTCATCATCCTCATTGGTGCCTCTCCGATGATGCGTGAGTAGTCCACCATAGACCTACGGGTCCGTAGGCAGTAGCTAGATGGCTTTCTCTCTCTACATGAATAGATCTTGTCTACATCATGTCACCGTTCTTATTGCATTACTCCATTTTTGCATGAACTTAATACACTAGATGCATGCTGGATAGCGGTTGATGTGTGGAGTAATAGTAGTAGATACAGAATCATTTCGGTCTACTAATCTTGGACGTGATGCCTATATAATGATCATCGCCTTGGATATCGTCATGATTATTTGATCTTCTATCAATTGCCCAACATTAATTTGTTCACCCACCGTGTGCTATACTCATGAGAGAAGCCACTAGTGAAACCTACGGCCCCCGGGTCTACTTTTCCAACATATTGCTTTCCGATCTATCTTTTTGCCGCTTTTGTTTTTAGATCTACTATTGCCAAAACCCAAAAATACCTTGCTGCACTTTTTATTTGCCTCTTTTACTTTGCGTTCTTGCGAGATCTATTTATCCTATCCACAATCTAATCTATCTTTTTACCGTGGAGAGATTGACAACCTTTCTTTCGCGTCGGGTTGCAAGTATTTGTTCTTTGTGTGCAGGTACTGTTTACATAGTGTTGCGTGGTCCTTCTACTGGTTGATACCTTGGTTTCATAACTGACGGAAATACTTACCATCGCTGTGCTGCATTGATGACCCACAAGTATAGTAGATCAATTGTAGTCCTTTCTATAAGTAAGAGTGTCGAACCCAACGAGGAGCAGAAGGAAATGACAAGCGGTTTTCAGCAAGGTAATTTCTGCAAGCACTGAAATTGTAGGTAACAGATAGTTTGATAGCAAGGTAATTGGTAACGAGCAAGTAACGGTAATGGTAAATAAGGTGCAGCAAGGTAGCCCAATCCTTTTGTGGCTAAGGACAAGCCAGAACAATCTCTAGTAATAGGCAAAGTGTTCTTGAGGGTACACGGGAATTTCATCTAGTCACTTTTATCATGTTGGTTTGATTCGTGTTCGCTACTTTGATAATTTGATATGTGGGTGGACCGGTGCTTGGGTGCTGTTCTTACTTGAACAACCTCCCACTTATGATTAACCCCCTCGCAAGCATCCGCAACTACGAGAAAAGTATTAAGATAAAATCTAACCATAGCATTAAACGTTTGGATCCAAATCAGCCCCTTACGAAGTAGCGCATAAACTAGGGTTTAAGCTTCTGTCACTCTAGCAACCCATCATCTAATAACTACTCCACAATGCATTCCCTTAGGCCCATGAATGGTGAAGTGTCATGTAGTCGACATTCACATGACACCACTAAGGGAATCACAACATACATATCATCAAAATATCGAACACATATCAAATTCACATGATTACTCGCAACATGACTTCTCCCGTGACCTCAAGAACAAAGGTAACTACTCAAAAATAATAATCATGCTCAAGATTAGAGTGGTATTGAATAGCATAATGGATCTGAACATATAATATTCCACCAAATAAACCATATAGTAATCAACTACGCAAGGTAATCAACACTACTAGTCACCCACACGTACCATTCTGAGGTTCCGGTACAAAGATTGAACACAAGAGATGAACTAGGGTTTGAGAAGAGATGGTGCTGTTGAAGATGTTGATGAAGATTGGCCTCCCAAAGATGAGAGGGGTGTTGGTGATGACGATGGCTTCGATTTCCCCCTCCGGGAGGGAAGTTCCCCCGGCGGAATCGCTTCGCCGAAGGGCAAAAGTGCTCCTGCCCAAGTTCCGCCTCGAGACGGCGGCGCTTCGTCCCAAAAGTCCTCCTCTTATTTTTTCTAGGTCAAAAGTGATTATATACCAGAAGATGGGCACCAGAGGTGGGCCGAGGAGGGCACAACCCACCATGGCGCGCCCTGGTGTCATGTGCCCACCAGGGTGGCCCCCTCCGGTAGTTCTTTGCTCCAGTATTTTTTATTAATTCCATAAATAATCTCCGTAAAGTTTCAGCTCCATTGGAGATGTGCAGAATAGGTATCTCTGATGTGCTTTTTTTAGGTCCAGAATTCCAGCTGCCGGTATTCTCCCTCTTTGTGTAAACCTTGCATATTGTGAGAGAAAAGGCATTAGAATCACTCCCTAAAGCATTATTATTCAACCAAACATAATAAATAACAGTAGGAAATCATGATGCAAAATGGACGTATCAACTCCCCCAAGCTTAGACCTCGCTTGTCCTCAAGCGAAAAGCCGAAATTGAAAAGCATGTCCACATGGTTTGAGAGAGAGGTGTCGATAAAAACAAAATACGGACATAGAAGCATCATGCTTATTATCATAACAGCAACAAACTCTATCATAAAACTTATTCATATACTTTCATCATATAACTTCTCATTCACAAGTAACAAATCATCACAACATAGAAGTATAAAGCATAAACCTTATTGAAAACCAACAAACTATGTTCTCAGTCAACTTTGCAACTACAATTCATTATATTTTCAGGAAGGGTCTCATGTCGGAGCCTTTTGGAAAGTCCACATACTCAACCATCATTTAGTCTTCTATGATTGCTAACACTCACAACATACCCATGAGCCAAAAGTTTCAACCGGACACATAGAAAGATAGGGGCTTATAGTTTCGCCTCCCAACGTATTCACCTCAAGGGTGATGTCAACAATAATAACTCATGCCCACTCACATCCAACTGGATATATGTGCCTAGATCTTTCCTCACCACATGATGCTTGCAAAAGAAAAAACTACAAAGGAATAGGGAAGAATACTTTGACTCTTGCATAAAAGTAAGTGCATAAAAGTAAAAGATAGCCCCTTCGCAGAGGGAAGCACAGGTTGTCATGCGCTTTTTGGTTTGTATGCCCAATCCCTTAATGTAAAAGAACGTCACGCTATATTGCCCCCTATGATAGCAGCCTTTATTATGTAGTCCGTCGCTTTTATTACTTTGCCATCATAAGTTCGTATAGCGCTCAATTTTCTCTTACACTAATTGATCAAAACACTTTTAGAAGCAATTTTTATTGCCTTATTGCACCGATGACAACTTACTTGAAGGATCTTACTCGATCCGTAGGTAGGTATGGTGGACTCTCAAAGAATGAATTTGGGTTTGGGTTTTTGGATGCACAAGTAGTTTGTCTACTTAGTGCGGAATTTTTGGCTAGCAAAGATATTGAGCAAGCACCACATGTTGAAGGATCTATGACAATATAACTTCTATGTGAATATGAACAAACATAAATCATTATGTTGTCTTCCTTGTCCAACGTCAACCATTTTGTCATATAATATTTAATGGGGGCTCACAATCATAAAATATGTCCAAGATAGTGTATTTGCATTTGAATCTTCTCTTCCCTTATTAATTTTTTTCATGAATTGCATCATTGACCAATGCTATGTTTGTCAATCTCCAATAAATTTTACTACTTATACTTTTCCTTATGTGATGTCATTACTCACCATAAGATTAGCATATGATTATTTTCATTTATTTCCTTTCCCTTTATTTTGATTGCAACAACAAAGTAGAGAGGCAAAGACTCAAACTAAACTTTATTATATAACTCTCACTCGATTACATAGATAGATAGGTCAGGAAACTAACACATGAAAATAGATCATGCTAGACTTTTATTCAACTAAAGCAAAGCAAAACTAAAGATTGAGATAAAGAGGTAAAGGTGAATAAAAGTGATGGTGATACGATACCGGGGCACCTCCCCCAAGTTTGGCTCAAGCCAAGGGGAGTTTCCATACCCGTGTGCTCAAGTCTTCTTTTGGTGGTGGTGATGAAGAAGGTGGTGGTGATGATGTGGTAGGCTTGTCCTCCGGCTTCCAGGGCAAGGGCTCCCCATCAAAAGTTGACGCCAGAGTCCCCTGAGTCCTGCAACTGGCAGCTAAACTCATACCTTTAAATCTTGCTTCATATTCAAAAACTTGGTTTTCAAGATCATAAACTTGGCTTTGCAGAAAATTGATTTGCTCGTTGAGGGTGGAGATGATGTCCTTCACAGACCGGCCATCCACCATCTGATCACGGGTGAACTCCGTGATCATGGAGTGATTGGCACTAAGTCCACGCTCCACCATATTTTGGCACTTGAAGATTTCTCGTTCCACTGCCTCGAGCCTAGCCTCCACGTTTCCGGTCCTCTTGGGTCCCTGAACATCGCGGATGTGGAGCACCCCCTCACGCATCTCAATGGCCTGAGGGTGCTTCATCACCTCCGGCAAGTACGGGTTGATGACCTTCTCGACGAACTTGTCCTTGGAGGAGCTTGGTGGAGCCATGGAGATCTAGATCTGATGAGAAAACAGCACGAAACAAGAACAGAGGATTTTTCTGCGATACGGTTGTCAAAATAGTCGGGGGTACATATAGAGAATTTTTATTCTTGGGAAACAAGCGTATGGAAGGAAAACGGAGTCGGGAAGGTGTCCGAGGTGGGCACAACCCACCAGGGCGCGTCCAGGGGTGCCTGGCGCGCCCTGGTGTATCGTGCTCACCTCAATCACCTTCCGGTTTATTTCTTAACTTCCAAAATTTTCTAATATTCCAAAACTGACAAAAAATATTTTTGTGGATTTTCGGAGTCTGTTTACTTATCGTATCACGTACCTCCTATTTTTCAGAATTCTGGAGTGTTCCGGAAGGTTTCTTTTATGTGTTCCTCCGGTGTCATGGTTTGGATAACATTGCTTTCAACGTTAATAGGCGTACCTGAGATATAGTGCTTAATTCTTTGTCCATTGACCACCTTCGGGTTAGTACCTTCGGCATTATTAATCTTGATAGCTCCAGAACGATAAACCTCTTCAATAATATATGGTCCTTCCCATTTGGAGAGAAGCTTACCTGCAAAAAATCTTAAACGAGAGTTGAACAAAAGAACGTAGTCTCCTATTTTGAATTCCCGCTTTTGGATTCTTTTGTCATGCCATCTTTTTACTTTTTCTTTGAATAGTTTAGCATTTTCATAGGCTTGGGTTCTCCATTCATCTAGTGAGCTAATATCAAATAGCCTCTTCTCACCGGCAAGTTTGAAGTCATAGTTGAGTTCTTTAATTGCCCAAAATGCTTTATGTTCTCATTCTAGAGGCAAATGACAAGCTTTGCCATACACCATTTTGTATGGTGACATACCCATAGGATTTTTATAAGCTGTTCTATAGGCCCAAAGTGCATCATCTAATTTCTTAGACCAATTTTTTCGAGACCTATTGACAGTTTTTTTTTGTAATATCAATTTTATTTCTCTATTGCTAAGTTCAACTTGACCACTAGATTGAGGATGATAGGGTGATGTAATTCTATGGTTAACATCATATTTAGCAAGCATCTTATGGAAAGCACCATGAATAAAGTGTGAACCACCATCGGTCATTAAGTATCTAGGGATTCCAAACCTCGGGAAGATAACCTCTTTAAGCATTTTAATGGAGGTGTGGTGATCAGCACTACTTGTTGGAATAGCTTCTACCCACTTAGTGACATAATCAACGGAAACCAAAATATGAGTGTACCCGTTAGAGGAAGGAAAAGGTCCCATATAATCAAGATCCCAAACGTCAAAAGGTTAAACAACAAGTGAATAATTCATAGGAATTTCCTGACGCTTACCGATATTACCAATTCTTTGACATTCATCACAAGACAAGACAAACTTACGAGCATCCTTGAAAAGAGTAGGCCAATAAAAACCAGATTGCAATACCTTATGAGCAGTTCTATCTCCCGCATGATGTAGCTTCGGAATGACATTTCCGTAGGATATGTTCCTATTCATGCTCAGGTACACAACGTCTAATAATACCATCTACTCCTTCTTTATAAAGATGTGGGTCATCCCAAAAGTAATGTCTTAAGTCATAGAAGAATTTTTTCTTTTGTTGGTATGTGAAGCTAGGTGGTATATATTTAGCAACAATGTAGTTAGCATAATCAGCATACCAAGGGGTGTTTTGAGAAACACTTATTGCAGCTAACTGTTTGTCAGGAAAACTATCATCAATAGGTAGTGGGTCATCAAGAATATTTTCTAACCTAGACAAGTTATCAGCTACGGGGTTCTAAGCTCCCTTCCTATCAACGATATGTAAATCAAATTCTTGAAGCAAGAGAACCCACCTAATGAGTCTAGGTTTAGCATCTTTCTTTTCCATAAGGTATTTTATAGCAGCATGATCGGTGTGAACAATTACTTTGGAGTCAACAATATAGGATCTAAATTTATCACATGCAAACACAACTGCTAAAAATTCTTTTTCAGTAGTAGCATAATTTCGTTGGGCACTGTCTAGAGTTTTACTAGCATAGTGGATAACATTCAATTTCTTATCAATTCTTTGTCCTAGAACAGCACCAACAGCATAATCACTAGCATCACACATAATTTCAAAAGGCAAGCTCCAATCAGGTGGTTGAACGATAAGTGTAGAGGTTAAGGCTTTCTTGAGTGTTTCAAAGGCTTCCACACAATCATCATAAAAAAACAAAAGGAATATCCTTTTGCAAAAGATTAGTAAGAGGCCTAGAAATTTTAGAGAAGTCTTTAATGAACCTCCTATAGAAACCAGCATGACCAAGGAAACTTCGAATACCTTTAATATCTTTAGGACACAACATTTTCTCAATTGCATTAACTTTAGCTTTATCCACTTCAATACCTTGTTCAGATATTTTATGCCCCAAGACAATACCTTCATTAACCATAAAGTGGCACTTCTCCCAATTCAAGACGAGATTAGTTTGTTCACATCTCTCCAAAACTAGATCAAGGTTGCTTAAGCAATCATCAAAAGAAGTCCCGTAAACGGAAAACTCATCCATGAAAACCTCCACAATCTTTTCACAAAAATCAGAGAATATAGCAGTCATACATCTTTGAAAGGTAGCAGGTGCATTGCATAAACCAAAAGGCATACGTCTATAAGCATATGTTCCAAAAGGGCAAGTAAAGGTGGTTTTCTCTTGATCAGATTGTGACACAGGTATTTGAGAGAAACCAGAATATCCATCCAGAAAACAAAAGTGTGTGTGCTTAGATAATCTTTCTAGCATTTGATCAATGAAAGGCAGAGGGTAATGATCTTTTCTAGTAGCTTTATTTAACTTTCTAAAATCAATTACCATTCTATAACCAGTGACAATTCTTTGTGGAATGAGTTCATTTTTATCATTAGGAACAACGGTAATACCTCCTTTCTTAGGGACACAATGAACGGGACTTACCCATCTACTATCAGCTATGGGATAGATTATACTTGCTTCCAGAAGCTTTAATATTTCAGTTCTTACCACTTCTTTCATCTTAGGATTTAATCACGGTTGATGATCAACAACGGGTTTAGCATCAGGTTCCATATTAATCTTGTGCTGACATAGAGTGGGACTAATGCCCTTAAGATCATCAAGAGTATATCCAATAGCAGCCCGGTGCTTCCTTAGAACTTTTAATAATCTTTCTTCTTCATGTTCTGAAAGGTTAGCACTAATAATAAAAAGATATATCTTTTTCTCATCAAGATAAGCATACTTCAAAGTGTCAGGCAATTGCTTTAATTCAAACACAGGATCACCTTTAGGTGGAGTAGCACCTCCAAGAGTTTTAATAGGAAAATTGTGTTTCAGGAGAGGTTGTTGTTCAAAGAAAATTTGATCTATTTCGTTTATTTCACGCAAGTGCATATCATTTTCATGGTCAAGCAAATATTGTTCTAATGGATCAGTAGGAGGCACGACAATAGAAGCAATACCAATTATTTCATCCTTATTAGATAACACTCTACCACGAGGTTGTCTACTAAACTTGGAAAAGTTAAACTCATGAGACACACCACCAAAACTGACACCGACAGTTTGTTTTTCACAATCTATCTTAGCATTGACGGTGCTCAAGAAAGGTCTACCAAAGATAATGGGACAAAAGTCATCTTGTGGGGAACCAAGAACTAGAAAATCAGTAGGGTATTTTACTTTCCCACACAAGACTTCAACATCTCTAACTATCCCAAGTGGTGTGATGATGTCTCTATTAGCAAGTTTAATTGTGACATCAATGTCTTCTATTTCAGCAGGTGCTATTTCATCCATAATTTCTTGGTATAAGGTAAAAGGGATAGCACTCACACTGGCACCCAAATCACATAAACCAAGATAGCAATGATCTCCTATTTTAACTGAGACAACATGCATGCCTTCTATGGGTCTATGTTTATCTTTTTCATCGGGTTTAGCAATTCTAGCAGCTTCATCACAGAAGTAGATAACATGCCCATCAATATTTTCTACCAAGAGATATTTAACCATAGCAACACTAGGTTCTACTTTAATCTATTCAGGGGTCTTAGGTACTCTTATATTACTCTTACGAACCACAGTTGATACCTTAGCATGTTCCTTTATCCTAATAAGGAAAGGTTGTTTTTCAATATAAGCGGTAGGCACAACTGGATCAACATTGTAAATGATGGTTTCATCTTTAGCTATGACCGGTTCCTTAATTTCTTCTTTAATAGGGGGATGGTATTTAAAACACTTCTCCTTAGGGAGATCAACGTGAGTAGCAAATGCTTCATAGAAGGAGGCTACTATCTCAGAGTCAAGTCCATATTTAGTGCTAAACTTGTGAAAAGTATCGGTATTCATAAAAGATTTAACACAATCAAACTCAAGTTTTATACCTGACTCATTACCTTCGTCGAGTTCCCAATCTTCAGAGTTGTGTTTGATTCTTTCTAAGAGATCCCACTTGAATTCAATAGTCTTCTTCATATAAGAACCACACAAGAAGTATCGAGCATGGATTGATCATTATGAGAAAGCCGAGCATAAAAATTCTGAATGATAACTTCTCTCGGGATGTCATGATTGGGGCATGAATATAACATTGACTTAAGCCTCCCCCAAGCTAGAGCGATGCTTTCTCCTTCACGAGGCCAAAAATTATATATATAATTCCGATCACGATGAACTAGATGCGTGGGATAAAACTTTTGATGGAATTCCAATTGCAAACGATTCCAGTTCCACGATCCAAGATCATCACATAGCCTATACCATGTCAATGCTTTTCCCTTCAAAGATAAAGGGAAAACCTTCTTCTTAGCTTCATCTCTGGGTAAACCTACAAGCTTAAATAATCCACATATTTCGTTCACATATAATAGGTGCATATCAGGATGTTCAGTTCCATCTCCTGCATAAGGTTTAGCAAGCAGTTGTTCTAACATACCCAAAGGAACTTCATAACCAATATTTTCAGTAGGTGCAGTAGGTGGAGGGGCAACTAATTGTGGTTACGTTCGAGGTGAAGATACCCCGAACAAACCCTCAAAGGATTGTTTTCCATGGTGGCAAGTAAGAACAAATTTCAGCACGTAGTATACGTTTTTCCTTACCGATTTCCACTTACCAAGAGCGCTTCACTCCCCAGCAACGGTGCCAGAAAAGAGTCTTGATGACCCACAAGTATAGGGGATCAATCGTAGTCCTTTCGATAAGTAAGAGTGTCGAACCCAACGAGGATCAGAAGGAAATGACAAGCGGTTTTCAGCAAGGTAATTTCTGCAAGCACTGAAATTGTAGGTAACAGATAGTTTGATAGCAAGGTAATTGGTAACGAGCAAGTAACGGTAACGGTAAATAAGGTGCAGCAAGGTGGCCCAATCCTTTTGTGGCAAAGGACATGCCAGAACAATCTCTAGTAACAGGCAAAGTGTTCTTGAGGGTACACGGGAATTTCATCTAGTCACTTTTATCATGTTGGTTTGATTCGTGTTCGCTACTTTGATAATTTGATATGTGAGTGGACCGGTGCTTGGGTGCTGTTCTTACTTGAACAACCTCCCACTTATGATTAACCCCCTCGCAAGCATCCGCAACTATGAGAAAAGTATTAAGATAAAATCTAACCATAGCATTAAACGTTTGGATCCAAATCAGCCCCTGACGAAGTAGCGCATAAACTAGGGTTTAAGCTTCTGTCACTCTAGCAACCCATCATCTAATAACTACTCCACAATGCATTCCCTTAGGCCCATGAATGGTGAAGTGTCATGTAGTCGACGTTCACATGACACCACTAAGGGAATCACAACATACATATCATTAAAATATCGAACACATATCAAATTCACATGATTACTTGCAACATGACTTCTCCCGTGACCTCAAGAACAAAGGTAACTACTCACAAATAATAATCATGCTCAAGATCAGAGGGGTATTGAATAGCATAATGGATCTGAACATATAATCTTTCACCAAATAAACCATATAGTAATCAACTACGCAAGGTAATCAACACTACTAGTCACCCACAAGTACCAATCTGAGGTTCCGGTACAAAGATTGAACACAAGAGATGAACTAGGGTTTGAGAAGAGATGGTGCTGTGGAAGATGTTGATGAAGATTGGCCTCCCAAAGATGAGAGGGGTGTTGGTGATGATGATGGCTTCGATTTCCCCCTCCGGGAGGGAAGTCCCCCCGGCGGAATCGCTTCGCCAGAGGGCAAAAGTGCTCCTGCCCAAGTTCCGCCTAGAGACGGCGGCGCTCCGTCCCGAAAGTCCTCCTCTTATTTTTTCTAGGTGAAAAGTGATTATATACCAGAAGATGGGCACCGGAGGTGGGCCGAGGAGGGCACAACCCCACCAGGGTGGCCCCTTCCGGAAGTTCTTTGCTCCAGTATTTTTTATTAATTCCAAAAATAATCCTCGTAAAGTTTCAGCTCCATTGGAGATGTGCAGAATAGGTATCTCTGATGTGCTTTTTTCAGGTCCAGAATTCCAACTGCCGGTATTCTCCCTCTTTGTGTAAACCTTGCATATTATGAGAGAAAAGGCATATGAATCACTCCCTAAAGCATTATTATTCAATAAAACATAATAAATAACAGTAGGAAATCATGATGCAAAATGGACGTATCATGCATCATCCCTTCCTCTTTGGGGAAACACCGACGCAGTCTCAAGCCACGTCAACCACCAACTCACTCTCCCTAACAGCGAGCTCGCGACGTAACCGCACCACTTCGCTGGAGAATAGATGGGAAGAAGACATGGCTCTCAAGACCCGAGATGGTCGAAAAGAATTGAAGCGTTGGGAAGAAGAAGGCACGGAAGAACTGAGGAATGCAACGAATGGAGTTTTTCCCTCACTACTTATGAGAGTTGTGTCGGGGATATCACCGCACGGTGTGACCCGCCCTACTGGGCCGGGTCAGTATAATGGCGGCTCTGGAAATATGCTCAAGATGGGCCGTGTTGTGAAGATAAGACAAGTAAGGCGGCTGCTACATTAATCGCTGGACTGCCCAAGCACGTGGAGACGGCGACTCAAGGCCCATAGGGCAGAAGACGCCAGATGTTTCCTTGCGTGAGAGGCAAGGGGTGTTAGAGATGTGATAGGTCACGAGTCATGTTATGACCCGGACTCTTGTAAACCCTAGGGTCTCGACCTATATATAAAGGCGAGCCCCTGGGACCAAAGGACTTAAGTTATTCCCTCTCGAAAGCTAGGTTAGCGCTTCCGCTCCCTTGTAATCGAGATCACCATCAATATAGACACGAAAGAAGGACGTAGGCTATTACCTGCATCGGAGGGGCCGAACCTGGGTAAACTCGCCACCCATTCCCGTTTAATCCCTTTGAGTCGCCACCTAGCGGTGATGGACTCACACCTAAGTCCTTGCACGAGGACATCTGCCGTGACAAAACCACGATAGTTGGTGCCCACCATGGGCCCCTCGCCGAGTGGAGTTGGATTCTCGAAGGGAACCCGTACAGAGTTCGGGAAATTCGTGGTTGATCATGTAATCAAGAGTTGCCGCGACCAGATCTACATCGACGATCCAGTCTGGGGTACCGAGGCCGGGTCAACGGAGCCCCAATACCAGCCCCCCCTTGGCAGGATCGGCGCCGTGGTTTTCGAGCCGGGCATCTACACCAACATCGACGAACCGGCTCGGCACGCGCAACCCGGCCAGGATCAAGCTGTCCGGCAGCGTGTGTTTGTCGGCTTTACTCACAGAGTCTGTCTCTCGGATGAGCCGGCGGGCAGCGGCGACATCCTCGTCAACTCAGATGGTGATTCTTCCATGGGAGAAACTGAATTGATCTGTCCTCTCTATGATGGCAGACTCGGAGAATCATTGGAGATCGAAGCTCCTGAGGAACTCCATGAGTCGCCTTGACAGGTCGTTGTCTACATTGTTGGGGAACGTTGCATGGGAAACAAAAATTTTCCTACGCACACGCAAGATCTATCCATGGTGATGAGCATCTACGAGAGGGAGAGTGAATCTACATACCCTTGTAGATCGCTAAGCGGGAAGCGTTAAGAAACGCGGTTGATGTAGTCGAACGTCTCCGCGATCCAAATCGCAGCCGTCCCACGATCCGTCCCGATCTAGCGCCGAACGGATGGCACCTCCGCGTTCAGCACACGTACAGCTCGATGATGATCTCCACCTTCTTGATCCAGCAAGAGGGGGCGGAGAGGTAGATGAGTTCTCCGGCAGCGCGACGGCGCGGCGGCGGTGGTGGTGGAACAATTCCGGCAGGGCTTCGCCTAAGCACCGTCGGAATCTATTTGGTGGAGGAACTAGGGAATAGAGAACTAGCACGTGGACTTGTGTCTTTGGGCCCTCTATTCCTCTAGTATATATCGGAGGGAGGGGAGGAGGTAGCCTCCCTAAGGTTTCCCCTAGGGGTTCGGCCGACGGAGGTGGAGGTGGAGCCTCCCACCAATCCTACTCCTAATAGGATTCCTTCTTCCTACTTGGAAACCTTCTCCACTTGTTTTTTTCCTTTCCCACCTTTCCTAGCCGCATGGGACTTGTGGGGCTGGTTTGCCAAGCCCACTAAGGGCTGGTGCACCCCCCTCAGGCCCATATGGCCTCCCGGCGTGGGTGGCCCCTCCCGATGGCCCTCCGGCACTCCCGGTACACTACCGGAAATACCCGAAACTTTTCCGGTGGCCAAAACGGGACTTCCTATATATCAATCTTTATCTCCGGACCATTCCGGAGCTCCTCGTGACGTCTGGGATCTCATCCGGGACTCCGAACAACCTTCGGTCACCACCATTCATAACTCAATACTACCGAAACGTCACCGAACGTTAAGTGTGCAGACCCTGCGGGTTCGAGAACTATGTAGACATGACCGAGACACATCTACGGTCAATAACCAATAGCGGGACCTGGATGCCCATATTGGTTCCTACATATTCTACGAAGATCTTTATCGGTTGAACCTCTATGTCAAGGATTTAGTTAATCCCGTACGCTGTTCCCTTTGTTCTTCGGTATGTTACTTGCTCGAGATTCGATCGTCGGTATCTCTATACCTAGTTCAATCTCGTTACCGGCAAGTCTCTTTACTCGTTCCGTAATACAAGATCCTGTGACTAACTCTTTAGTCACTTTGCTTGCAAGGCTCATTGTGATGTTGTATTACCGATTGGGCCCTGAGATACCTCTCCGTCATACGGAGTAACAAATCCCAGTCTTGATCCATGCCAACCCAACAGACACCCTCGGAGATACCTGTAGAGCACCTTTATAGTCACCCAGTTACGTTGCGATGTTTGATACACACAAGGTACTCCTATGGTGTCAGTGAGTTGCATGATCTCATGGTCATAGGAACATATACTTGACATGCAGAAAACTATAGCAATAAACTAACACGATCATATGCTACGTTCATTGTTTGGGTCTTGTCCATCACATCATTCTCCTAATGATGTGATCCCGTTTATCAAATGACATCTCATGTCTATGGCTAGGAAACCTTAACCATCTTTGATCAATGAGCTAGTCTAGTAGAGGCTTACTAGGGACACTTTGTTGTCTATGTATCCACACATGTATTTGAGTTTCCAATCAATACAATTCTAGCATGGATAATAAACGATTATCATGAACAAGGAAATATGATAATAACTAATTTATTATTGCCTCTAGGGCATATTTCCAACAGTCTCCCACTTGCACTAGAATCAATAATCTAGCTCACATCGCTATGTGATTTACATTGTTATGAATCCCACACCCAATGAGTTCCGGGGTTCGATCATGTTTTGCATGTGAAAGAGGTTTTAGTCAACGGGTCTATGACATTCAGATCCGTGTGTACTTTTGCAAATCTTTATGTCATACTGCAGATGCTACCACGCCCCACTTGGAGCTATTCCAAATGGCTGCCCCACTATACGTATCCGGATTGCTACTCAGAGTCATCCTGATTGGTGTCAAAGCTTGCATCGACGTAACCCTTTACGATGAACTCTTTTTCACCTCCATAATCGAGAATCATTTCCTTAGTCCTCTAGTTACTAAGGATAATTTTGACCACTGTTCAGTGATCCACTCCTGGACCACTCTTGTACCCCTTGACAGACTTATGGCAAGGCACACACCAGGTGCGGTACACAGCATGGCATCCTATACAGAGCCTATGGATAGGGGACGACCTTCGTCCTTTCTCTTTTTTCTGCCGTAGTCGAGCTTTGAGTCTCACTCAACTCCACACCTTACAAATCAGGCAAGAACTCTTTCTTTGACTGATCCATTTTGAACTCTTTCAAAATCTTGTCAAGGTATGTACTCATTGAAAGTCTTATCAGACGTCTTGATCTATCTCTATAGATCCTGATGCCCAATATTTAAGTAGCTTCATTCCAGGTTTTCCTTTGAAAAACTCCTTTCAAACAACCTTTTATGCTTTCCAGAAATTCTACATCATTTCTGATTAACAATATGTCATCCACATATACTTATCAGAAATTCTATAGTGCTCCCACTCACTTTATTGTAAATACAAGTTTCTCATAAACTTTGTATAGACCCGAAAACTTTGATCACCTCATCAAAGTGTATATTCCAACTCCGAGATGCTTGCTCCAGTTCATAGAAGGATCACTGGAGCTTGCATACATTTTAGCATCCTTAGGACTGACAAAACCTTCCGGTTGTATCACATACAACCTTTCCTCAAGGAAACCGTTAAGGAAACGATGTTTTGACATCCATCTGCCAGATTTCATAATCGAAAAATGCAGCAACTGCTAACATAATTCCAACAGACTTTAGCATCGCTACGGGTGAGAAAGTCTCATCATAGTCAACTCCTTGAACTTGTGAAAAACCCTTTGCCACAAGTCGAGCTTTATAGATGGTGACATTACCGTCCGCGTCCGTCTTCTTCTTAAAGATCCATTTGTTCTGAATGGCCTTTCGCCCTTCAGGTAATACTTCCAAAGCCCATACTTTTTTTCATACATGGATGCCATCTCGGATTTCATGGCCTCTAACCATTTCTCGGAATCCGGGCCCATCATTGCTTCTCCATAGCTCGTAGGTTCATCGTTGTCCAACAACATGACCTCTAAGATAGGGTTGCCGTACCACTCAGGAGCAGTACGCGTCCTTGTCGACCTACGAGGTTCGATAGTAACTTGATCCGAAGCTTCATGATCATCATCATTAACTTCCTCTTCAACTAACGTAGGCTCCACAGAAACAACTTTCCGTGCTGCGTTACTCTCTGGTTGAAACAAAGGTTAAACAACCTCATCAAGTTCTATCTTCCTCCCACTCAATTCTTTCGAGAGAAACTCTTTCTCGAGAAAGGACCCGTTTTAGCATAAAACACTTTGCCCTCGGATCTGAGATAAAAGGTATACCCAACTGTTTCCTTAGGGTATCCTATGAAGATGCACCTTTCCGCTTTGGGTTCGAGCTTATCAGACACAAGCGTCGCATTTCCAAACTCTGAGAAATGACAGCTTAGGTTTCTGCCAAACCAAAATTCATACGGTTTCATCTCAACGGACTTAGATGGTGCCCTAATTTAAAGTGAATGTAGTTGTCTCTAATGCATAACCCCAAAACGATAGTGGCAAAACGATAAGAGACATCATAGTATGCACCATATCCAATAGAGCACGACTACGACGTTCGGACACACCATCACACTATGGTGTTCTAGGTGGCGTGAGTTGTGAAACAACTTCCACATTGTCTTGAGTTGTGTACCAAACGCGTAACTCAGATATTTACCTCCACGATCATATCGTAGACATTTTATCTTCTTGTCACGATGATCTCAAACTTCACTCTGAATTTGTTTGAACTTTTCAAATGTTTCAGACTTGTGTTTCATTAAGTAAATATCCCCATATCTACTCAAATCATCAGTGAAGGCAAGAAAATAGCGGTATCCACCGCACGCTTCAACACTCATTGGACCGCATACATCAACATGTATCATTTCCAATAAGTCACTTGCCCGCTCCATCATATCGGAAAACGGGGTCTTTAGTCATCTTGCCCAAGAGGCATGGTCCGCATGTCTCAACCGATTCGAAATCGAGTGAGTCAAAAGATCCATCAGCATGGAGTTTCTTCATGCGCTTTACACCAATATGACCTTGGCGGCAGTGCCACAAGTATGTGGTACTATCATTATTAACTTTGCATCTTTTGGCATCAATGAACATGTGTATTACTACGATCGAGATTCAATGATCCATTCACATTGGGTGCATGACCATTGAAGGTATTATTCATGTAAACAGAATAACCATTATTCTCTAACTTAAATGAATAACCGTATTGAAATAAACACGATCTAATCACGTTCATGCTCAACGCAAACACCAAATAACATTTATTTAGGTTCATCACTAATCCCGAAGAGAGAGCGTGCAATGGTGCTCACATCAACCTTGGAAACACTTCCAACACACATCATCACCTCGCCCTTAGCTAGTCTCCGTTTATTCCGTAGCTTTTATTTCGAGTTACCAACATTGCAACTGAACCGGTATCTAATACCCAGGTGCTACTAGGAGTACTAGCAAGGTACACATGAATAAAACGTATAAATATACTTCTGTTGATGTTGCCAGCCTTCTTATCTACCAAGTATCTAGGGCATTTCCGCTTCAGTGACCGTTCTCCTCATAATAGAAGCACTCAGTCTCGGGTTTGGGTTCAA
This sequence comes from Elymus sibiricus, assembly GCA_039707655.1. Lineage (NCBI taxonomy): Eukaryota > Viridiplantae > Streptophyta > Magnoliopsida > Poales > Poaceae > Elymus > Elymus sibiricus. The sequence continues at coordinate 445,715,112 of CM077671.1, forward strand.
CCTTGGGTTTCTTTACTGGAGCAGCAACTGGCTTGCCATCCATGAAGTTTCCCTCCTTGCCCTTGCCCTTCTCGAAACTAGTGGTTTTACTAACCATCAACACTTGATGCTCCTTCTTGATTTCTACCTTCACAGTGTCAAACATCGCGAATAGCTCGGGGATCATTATTACCATCCCTGTCATTTCATAGTTCATCACGAAGATCTAGTAGCTTTGTGGCAGTGACTTGGAGAACTATATCAACCACTATCTTATCTGGAAGATCAACTCCCACTCGATTCAAGCGATTGTAGCACCCAGACAATCTGAGCACATGCTCACCGATTAAGCTATTCTTCTTAATCTTGCAGGCAAAGAATCTTGTTGGAGGTCTCATACCTCTCAACACGGGCACGAGCCTGAGATCCCAATTTCAGCTCTTAGAACATCTCATATGTTCCGTGACGTTCAAAAACGTTTTGGAGCCTCAATTCTAAGCCATAATGCATGACGCACTGAACTATCAAGTAGTCATCAAAACGTGCCTGTCAGATGTTCACAACATCTACAGACGACGCTTGAGGGGGTGGCGCATCGAGCGGTGCATTAAGGACATAAGCCTTCTGTGCAGCAAATGAGGACAATCCTCAGATCACGGACCCAGTCCGCATTATTTCTACCATCATCTTTCAACTCTATTTCTCTAGGAACATATAAAAATTCAAGGGAGCTACAGCGCGAGCTAGTAATCTACAAGATAATTTGCAAAGACATTTTGACTATGTTCATGATAATGAGTTTAGTTAATCATATTACTTAAAAACTCCCACTCAAATTGACATCCCTCCGGTCATTCGAGTGTCACATGATCCAAATTCACCAACTCAAGTCCGATCATCACATTAGATGAGGTGGTTTCAATGGTGAACATCTTCATGTTGAACATGTCTACTATATGACTCATGTTCGACCTTTCGGTCTCTTGTGTTCCGAGGCCATGTCTGTACATGCTAGGCTCGTCAAGTTTAACCCGAGTGTTCCGCACGTGCAACACTGGCTTGCACCCGTTGTATGTGAACGTAGAGTCTATCACACCCGATCATCATGTGGTGTCTCGAAACAACGAACTTGCGCAACGATGCACACTCGGGAAGAACACAATTTTATCTTGAAATTTTAGTGAGGGATCACCTTATAATGCTACCATCGTCCTAAGCAAAATAAGATGCATAAAAGTATTAACATCACATGCAAATCATAAGTGACATGATATGGCCATGAACTTGTGCTTTTGATCTCCATCTCCAAAGCACCGGCATGATCTCCATCGTCACCGGCATGACACCATGATCTCCATCATGTTGATCTCCATCAACGTGTCACCATGAGGTTGTCGCGCCAACTATTGCTTCTACGACTATTGCTAACTCATAGTGATAAAGTAAAGCAAAACGGTGAAAATAAATTAAAGACAACCCTATGGCTCCTGCCGGTTGCCGTACTCATCGACATGCAAGTCGCGATATTCTATACAAAACATGATCATCTCATACATCACATATATCTCATCATGTAATTGGCCATATCACATCACAACATACCCTGCAAAAACAAGTTAGACGTCCTCTAATTGTTGTTGCATGTTTTACGTGGCTGCTACGGGTATCTAGCAAGAACGATTCTTACCTACGCAAAAACCACAACGGTAATACACAAATTGCTATTCAACCTTCTCAAGGACTGCCTTTGTCGAATCCGATCCAACTAAAGTGGGAGAGACAGACACCCGCCAACCATCTTTATGCAACAAAGTTACATGTCAGTTGATGGAACCGGTCTCTCGTAAGCGTACGAGTAATGTTGGTCCGGGCCGCTTCATCCCACAATACTGCTGAATCAAGAAAAGACCAAGGGAGGAAGCAATCTGAGCATCAATGCCCACAAACTCCTTTGTGTTCTACTCGTGATCTCATCTACACATAGACCTAGCTCATGATGCCACTGTTGGGGAACGTTGCATGGGAAACAAAAATTTTCCTACGCACACGCAAGATCTATCCATGGTGATGAGCATCTACGAGAGGGAGAGTGGATCTACATACCCTTGTAGATCGCTAAGAGGGAAGCGTTAAGAAATGCGGTTGATGTAGTCGAACATCTTCGCGATCCAAATCGCAGCCGTCCCACGATCCGTCCCGATCTAGCGCCGAACGGACGGCACCTCCGCGTTCAGCACACGTACAACTCGATGACGATCTCCACCTTCTTGATATAGCAAGAGGGGGCAGAGAGGTAGATGAGTTCTCCGGCAGCGTGACGGCGCGGCGGCGGCGGTGGTGGAACAATTCCGGCAGGGCTTCGCCTAAGCACCGTCGGAATCTATTTGGTGGAGGAACTAGGGAATAGAGAACTAGCACGTGGACTTGTGTCTTTGGGGCCTCTATTCCTCTAGTATATATAGGAGGGAGGGGAGGAGGCAGCCTCCCTAGGGTTTCCCCTAGGGGTTCGGCCGACGGAGGTGGAGGTGGAGCCTCCCACCAATCCTACTCCTAGTAGGATTCCTTCTTCCTATTTGGAAACCTTCTCCACTTGTTTTTTTTCCTTTCCCACCTTTCCTAGCCGCATGGGCCTTGTGAGGCTGGTTTGCCTAGCCCACTAAGGGCTGGTGCACCCCCCCTCAGGCCCATGTGGCCTCCCGGCGTGGGTGGCCCCTCCCAATGGCCCTCCGGCACTCCTGGTACACTACCGGAAATACCCGAAACTTTTCCGGTGGCCAAAACGGGAGTTCCTATATATCAATCTTTACCTCCGGACCATTCCGGAGCTCCTCGTGACGTCCGGGATCTCATCCGGGACTCTGAACAACCTTCGGTCACCACCATACATAACTCAATACTACCGAAACGTCACCGAACGTTAAGTGTGCAGACCCAGCGGGTTCGAGAACTATGTGGACATGATCGAGACACATCTACGGTCAATAACCAATAGCGGGACCTGGATGCCCATATTTGTTCCTACATATTCTACGAAGATCTTTATCGGTTGAACCTCTATGTCAAGGATTCAGTTAATCCCGTACGCTGTTCCCTTTGTTCTTCGGTATGTTACTTGCCCGGGATTCGATCGTCGGTATCTCTATACCTAGTTCAATCTCGTTACCGGCAAGTCTCTTTACTCGTTCCGTAATACAAGATCCCGTGACTAACTCTTTAGTCACTTTGCTTGCAAGGCTCATTGTGATGTTGTATTACCGAGTGGGCCCTGAGATACCTCTCCGTCATACGGAGTAACAAATCCCAGTCTTGATCCATGCCAACCCAACAGACACCCTCGGAGATACCTGTAGAGCACCTTTATAGTCACCCAGTTACGTTGCGACGTTTGATACACACAAGGTACTCCTCTGGTGTCAGTGAGTTGCATGATCTCATGGTCATAGGAACAGATACTTGACATGCAGAAAACTATAGCAATAAACTGACATGATCATATGCTACGTTAATTTTTGGGTCTTGTCCATCACATCATTCTCCTAATGATGTGATCCCGTTTATCAAATGACATCTCATGTCTATGGCTAGGAAACCTTAACCATCTTTGATCAACGAGCTAGTCTAGTAGAGGCTTACTAGGGACACTTTGTTGTCTATGTATCCACACATGTATTTGAGTTTCCAATCAATACATTTCTAGCATGGATAATAAACGATTATCATGAACAAGGAAATATGATAATAACTAATTTATTATTGCCTCTAGGGCATATTTCCAACATACATGGCAGGAACCGTTGCGGCTCAGAGCCCATCTGTGCCCGGAGCGGCGGGTGGATCTGGCGGGTCTGGCAAGACGCCGTCTCAAGCTATGACGGATTTAATGGCTGAGATGGCAAAAATCGTGGAAAGTCCGGTCATGGCAGAAAATCAAGGAGAGCTCAACACGGAGTTAACCAAACTACGTGATCACATGACCGATGTATAGAGGGAAATCGATGCTGAGAACGCCAGGATGGCGGAGCTACAGGCTCACATACATAATGAGTCGGAACGCCTTAAGGCTGAGGCTTGGCAGTTATGACTTCAGAGAGAGGCATCTGAGGCGGTTTACCAAAGGAGAAATCGGAGCCGGCTGCCACTGAACCTCGAGCCATAGCAACTCTTCAACACCCCTCAGCAGACACCGGGAACTGGGCAGCCGCTCGGGAATCAACAAAACGAGCCACCTCAGCCACCACCAGTTCACTCGCCGCCAGAGCGTTTTCAGACACTGCGGGGGCAATTTTCCAATCCTGTTGACAATGTGCTGGCGGCAACCCGATAGTTGGAGGCATTACCTATTCTTGGAAATACCCCTATTGATGTTGAAGCCAGGAATGCCATAGAGATGTTGAAAACACCAGTGGTGCAGCAGGCGCAGTCTTCTTACAGCCGCGATCGGATGCACTCCACTCCATATGCTAGTCGCAACAAGAGTTGCCATATGGAGTCTCTGACAGTTTCTAGTAGTGGACGTAGGAAACAGCCTCAAGTTTCCCCAACCCGGCATGTTCCATTAGGATCCCAAGCGATTTTTGATGCGGCTAGGGGTTCACGGCAGGCAGAGGCGGAAGCAGCGGCACGGGCGATTAAACAGCTTCATCCTTGACCTGAGGCTGGGACTAATAGTAGGACAATTGGGATACCTTGCCTATCTCTGGCTCTCCGTGCCGAACGTATGCCCAAAGACTTCAAGGGGCCACACAAGGTACCAAACTACACGGCGGATCTTGAGCCGACGGCTTGGATCGAAAGCTACGAGTTAGCAATGGATATGTTGGATGTCAGTGATGCCGCATGCGCCAAATACCTGACCATGATGCTGGAAGGACCGGCTCGAACATGGTTGAAGAACTTGCCGCCCAACTCCATCAACACTTGGGCTGAGCTTAAAGAACGTTTCATCAAGAATTTTTAGGGAACGTGCAAGAAGCCAATGACGATTGTGGACCTTCAACATTGCGTCCAGCGGGTAGATGAGTCGGCTCATCATTGGACTCGCCGGGTCGTGGAAATCATACACTCGTCAAACAGTATTACGCCGGCTCAAGCCGTCCTGATCCTAGAGAAGAATTGCCACTTCCAGCCGTTGGTCCAGAAGCTCGGGCGGCTCAAGCGTAAGGTACATGACATGGGCGATCTGATGGATGTCCTCACCAGATATGCCGAGTCAGACATCACGAAGGATCCCGGCTCGGACGAAGACAAGACCTGTAAGGGGAAGAAAGGTGAAGGAGGAAAGGGCCAGCATAATCATGGTGGTAACCAAGGAACCCAGAATAATACTGGCAAGTGGAAGCAACCAGACGGCGGGTCAGATTTTGTGGCCAATACTAATGTCGGCTTCAAAAACCAACGCCGTAATGGTCGCCCTGGAGGGACCTATAATGGAAATAAGCCTCGCAATTACGAGGAAGCGCTCAAGGGACCGTGTCCCAAACATAGTACCCAGGACAAGCCGGCTACCCACTCATGGGAGAATTGTTACATCATGCAGGAGTTCCGTAATCAGGCTTTCCAGAATAATCCAGGAGGCAATGGTGGAGGACACCTGGGTCAAAACGGTCCTGGAGGGTCGCAGGGCGGCTCGGGGGCTGGATTTCAGCATCAGGGAAATCATGGCAATGGACAGCATCCTGGCCAGGGCGGTCAGCATAACAACCAAGGTGGGTTTCAAAGTAATCCCAAGCAGGTGAATACCGGTCAGTACCACTAGTACCTGAATCCCTGAAGTAAATTCGTTTTGGAGGGTTTTACAAGAAGTATTCTATGTCTCCAAGAAGAAAAACAAACAGGCCTTTAGAACATCTGAGGCCTTACTATACTTAAAGCCACCGTCTCCTTTGTAATTCCCCCCATGCAGTTTCTGTATATACTTCTTTATGTTTCGAGTATAATAAAGCCGAGTCTCTTTTTGTTTCAAACTGCAAATTGAGCATGAGTTTTTTATTTTTTGAAACATTGGGTGCTTGGGGGCTTCCAACTCATCGAGTTCTGCTTTCTTACCTTTGCGACCCGGCGAAAAACGCCATAATTCATTGGGCGCTTGGGGGCTTCCAACTCATCGAGTTCAGCTTTCTCACCTTTGCGACCCGGCGAAAAACGCCATAATTCTTTGGGCAATTGGGGGCTTCCAACTCATCGAGTTCAACTTTAACACCCTCTTGAACCGACAAAAAAGACGCTGCATATGGTTAAACCTGCCTGTATGATGCGACTCCGATTAGATGACCCCGTGTACTCTTGACAAGTCAATCCTCGTTGGACCCTGAACTTACCAAGGTTAAAACATCGGCTTGAGTCATGTGAGAGCTGGCATACAGAGATCTAGGATAAACCATGGGTTATCATACCCGCTTCATTGAAGCAAGACTCGAGCCTCGAAAGCCAGTCTTTTCGTTAAGCCTCGAAAGCTGACGATTTTTTATATGTTCTGATATCATATGCATACATCATTTGCATCATTACATCATGCCAGCATATTCATACTTGTGCGAGAAGCTGGTCGTCAGGACGAGATACACCATAAACATCATACATAAAATATTTATGCTGGACAAATAAGGCCTTTGGTTGATCCACATCAGGGTTTATTATGACCAAGATCAAATGACTAAGGCCTTCAAAGCCGGTTTCCACAGAGTTGGTCTATATTACAGAGCTTCGAAAGCCAGTTTATTTTGCCAAAGTCCCACTGGGGCGGTTTATTAACAAGTATTTTATATTATTATAGAGTTAGGCTATCACCACATGATGTTTTCACGTACGACCTATTATCATTACTAGCTCATACAGAAACGACCGGGTTTTTAGCTGCAGTCAAAATAATTGCCCACACAAAAATTCTTGCCTTTCTCAATGTTACAAAAAAAATTCAAGACTTGAGCCTTGAAAGCCAGTCTCTCTGTGCCGAGTCTCACTGAGCCGGCTTATCAAAATTATGTTATTTACTTCGACAATCCCAATGATTTTCGGGTACAACATTGCCGGCTCATACTTGAGCGACCGGCTTAAGCCCTTGGGTTCTCATTGTGACCAGTTGTCAAATCATACGCCTTCAACATCGTTGGAGGGAAAATTGACAAAATTTGAGTCTCAAAGACCGAGACCTTCTGCCGTTTTGTTTTGCTCAAAACTTCGCTGTCAAAACATTCATTAAGATATAGAGATGTGCAACGACTGGCTGAAAGAGTAGCAAAATGATATCAAGCCCAGAAGATTAATATCTTACACCAACAAAGGTGCAAACGTGCACGATGGCATGCCAAGGTTTTTCAGAAGTTTTTTAAAGCTACCCCTATTACAAGCTCAAAAAGCCACAAAATATTTGGCCCAATACTTGGGGGCTCGAGCCGTTAGGCTGGCGATTTAAAGAGCTCAGATCATCATTTTGGCAACTCGCCTTCTGTGACATCCGGGTTAGCTTTGGTCTTATCCTTCGCTTGAGAGGTCTCCGGGTTATCCGCCACTGGGTCTTCTGGTTCTTGTATCTGAAGATTGCTCGCATCCCAGTTACAGTGGGTTAAAGCTTGGAATATGGCTTCGTCATCAAGGATGGAAGACGGGTCAACTTTAGGGGCGAAGACGTGCTTACGCCGTTGAGGAGCCAGATTCACCGATTTAAAGGAAGGTGGGGGAATCCGTGAGTGGTTGGCATCATAAGCCGCCTGATAATTTTTCAGTTTCATTTCAGAAACTAGCTGGGTGGACAATACTCGAGCGGCTTTGACACAAGATGTGTAGTCATTTTCAGTGAAATCTGACCCGTCAATCTTAAACTCGGGGAAGCCCTTTGCCAATTCTGCTGGATCAAGCTCCGCAGAGTAAGATAGAGCCTGGCTCAAAGAATACGTTGCGCCAGAGCGGGCGGCTGACCTTTTCAACTCCTCAATTTGCTGCGGATGGTAGAAAGACATTCCAACACATTTTTGATAAACCTCAATGGCTGCTTATCCCGCATCACTGCCTTGATTGCGAGGTGACTCCCAGCATAGAGTTGCTCTGTCAGTGAATAAACAGCCTTGAGCATCAGGAAGCTATTATCATGAAGGTTGCTAGTTCGGGGGCCTGCAAAATAACGTCAATACATGAGTCGCCAGGTGATTCATATTCGTATCTCAAGAAGGCGAGAAGTCATAGATACTTACCAAAAACAGCTTGGGTCAACTGGACAATGTGCCATTTTAACCCGGATAGCTCCTCGGTAATGGGCTTAAGCTGGCCCTCAGCATCTTCAGCACGTTTCAGCAGAGTCGCCGTCTCAGCTTCAAAGGACTTTTTCTCTTTTAAGAAATTTGCCTTAGTGTTTTCCAATTCTACCAAGGAGTGGCGAAGTTTTTCGTCAATCTCTGCTCGGGCGGCTGGCCCCATTTCCAGGTCCTTTTTCAAGTCAGCCATCTTTGACTCGGTCGTCTTTAGAGTTTCCAGCATAGTAAGAGGTATTATAACAAGTCCCAAGCAGATTGCAAGCAATATATTTGGCACTTGGGGGCTAATGCAAAGCAGTTTTTTTTTCAAATGAACAAAAGACCCGACCATCTCAAGAAGATGAGCCGGCCCTTGGGGGCTACAGGTCGAAATTTTTAAAATTATCAAGACCCGATTCATCTCAAGAAGATGAGCCGGCCCTTAGGGGCTACAGGTCGAATTTTTTTAAATTATCAAGACCCGATTCATCTCAAGAAGATGAGCCGGCCCTTGGGGGCTACATGTCGATTTTTTTAAATAATCAAGACCCGACTCATCTCAAGAAGACGAGCCGGCCCTTGGGGGCTACAGGTTGAATCATCCACGATATTTCACAAGACCCAACTTATCTCAGAGTGATAAGCTGGCCCTTGGGGGCTAAGTAAGGATATATGGTATGGAGCATACCTCATATTTGTTCTTCATCAGGATAACAAGGCTGACTTCCATCTCTCGACTTGTAGCAAGGCGATCCAGATAATTGGCATGTAGCTCTTCAGCACTGAAATTCTCATAGTTTGGGAGCTCTAGCTTAGCTTTCCCTTTCTCTAGCAATATTGTTTCATTCTTAGCAATAATTTTCGTGAGCACCCTGGAGACTTCAGGAGCAGCATAACCCGACCCAGTGATAATGACCTCCTCATTCTTGTCACGAGGAACATCTTCAGTTGGCTTTGGAGGACTAGGCGGGTTAAGATTGGTTGCTGCATTGGTTTCAACATCCGTGGCATTGGTGCTTGCCTGCTCAAGAGGAGGGGGTAAGTCAGTTTGGATTTCCTGATGACCTTCAGACCGATCAGTATGGATTTCAGGAGCCACCGAATCAGGGATCTCTAGCTCAAGGACCTCAAGGTTGGTGGATGACCCGTCAGTTTTCCTTTTCTTGGCTTTGGCCCTACAAAACAAAGGAATCAATATAAGGCAAAGGCTTACTTAAACAAGCGAATGATGAAAGGGAAATTTACCCAGGATTGATAACAAAAGGGGCTAGTTTGGAGGCAGTTGAGTCGCCCGATGAAGGTGGCGACTCATGATAAACCGAAATATAAGGATCAATAGTTAAACATATCAGGACAATTCTCTTTGAAAGACTAGAACATCAAATACCCCGGTTGGTCGTTTTCGGGCGGTTGGCTTATTGGGCAAGCCGTCAACAAGATCACCATTCCCACTCCAGGTCTGACGCTTTGATTTGTGCTGAGTTTTCTTCAAAACAAAATTGGGGTCCAGATAAGCATCCGGGTGAGAGAAGCTTACTTTCCGAACAACCCGCCTTGTTTTCAATGGGGGCAAGGATTCTGAGTCGGCGGAAATAGAAATTCCCTCTACATCGCCTGCACGGTTTGTCTCAACATCGCCCTAAGAAAAGAAGGCATCGGCCAGATTCCATGAAACATGGACAAAGTAAATATTTTACCTATGATTGAATATCGGTTGCGATTGTTTCGTCCATTTGAGACAGTCCTTCAGTGGCCTCCTTATTCTTTTTCCTGCTTGGGGCGGCTTTGGTTTGGAGAAAATTGGCCCAAAAAGGAGACTTGGCCTGGAGAAAATTGGCAATCAGAGCAAACAGATGAAGGTTTAAAAGCTAAAAAGGCGATATTCATAAAGCCGGATAAGAGCATCAAAGACTTTTTACGGGAGGAGCCGGGTTAAGAGCATAGAAAGGCTTTAACCCGTCTTTGCTGCAGGTTTCTAGATTTTCACTCAACATCTTCTTCACGATCCGGTTTATCTCCTTGGCGTCTAAAGAAAAATTGTTGTACCTTTGGGCATCATTTGAATCCCCGGAATAAGTGTGCATTAAACTGCTGCGGTGGCTTAGTGGCAAGATTCTCCAGGACACCCAGCACCGGGTTAAGTCGACTCCGGTAGTAGAGCCCTCAACTTTGGGTAGATGGGGGCGTGCAGAGAACGCTCCTCTTGAGGAGCCCAGCCAGGCGGGTCAAAATCCATGGGAAGGCGGTTGGGCCTGTAACCCGGCAAGGGATTCTCGTCAGCAGGGGCGGTGTTCCGAAAATGAAACCAAGTTTTATTCCACCCCTTAGGATGGCTTGGCAAAGCAGCAGCAGGAAAAAGGACGTCTCTCCGCCTTTGGATCGGGACCCCGCCAAGTTCTAGGCTAGGGCTGTCTGCGCATTCGGTCTGCCGGTTTAAATAGAAGAATTCTCTGAAGAGAGAAACAAAGGGCTCCATTTGTATATACACCTCACAACACACTTGGAATTGGCAAAGATTGGATATGGAGTTGGGACCCAGGTCCTGAGGATGAAGGTGGAAGAAATGCAGAACATCTCGAAAGAATTATGACCCGGGAGGTGAGAAACCTCTGAGGAGATGGTCCAAGAATATCACTACTTCTCCCTCTTCCGGGTGTGGGATTTCTTCTCCAAGGACAACCCGCCAGCCAATTACTTCTTGACGCGGCAGAAACCCTTGATCTTGATAATCTTTTAAAATGGTGTCAGAAACCTGAGTGGCCACCCAGTTGCAGGCTTTGGATTCTGACATAATGAGTCGCCTGAATAAAGCAGAAGGGGGCGGCTTAAGCAAATGATTCAAATAAGATGATCTAATTATCTATAATGGAAAGGCTGCCTTGTGAGGAGCCGGAACTTTAATACAACGGTTTAATGCATGGCGGGTTAGAGCTATTGAGCCGGCAAGAGTAAGGGCGGCTCACGCTAAAATTTAAAGATCTCTAAGATTTTACCATAGTGTGGGACAAACAAGTTTCTACCGGAGTAGCTATGTTTGTGGATCTGAAAATATTTTTGAAAAGCAAGGTAAATGCTAGACCTAATGGTGGAACAGGAAAGTGGTGATAGTACAGTTTAGCAAATGCTCGAGCAAGGTTAAAGTGTGCTATATTTAAAACGGGGCCGTCACTCCTACCGCACCATTCTCATGATTAAACTTCCAGGATCTACACACGAAACCGACAATAGAGATGAGCTGAGGAAGAGCTACTGAAGAACTCGAAAACTCCGACGAACTATGATAGATCTAGATTAGAGGAGAAGACTTACCTGAGTGATCGCTGATGGCGGCAAAGGCGAGCGGGTGGCTCCCGATAAAAAAGAAATGCTGTTACGGTCTCAGGAGCGGTCACCGGCGACGAGTAGGTTGCGGCGGTGGCGCAAGGAAGTTTCAGGCTCGAGGAAGAAGAAGCAAGGAGATGAAGTAAAAAAGGAGAAGGGGACCCTCTGGTGAATATTTAAAGAGAAGGAGCCCGAATAGGCAACTGATAAGCGCAATAATCGAGGGAACGCAGTAAATTTCGGGAAAGGTAGACGCCTCGATTTTCGGGATGAACAGATATACTCAGATTTGCCATGATGTCATTATTGGCCTCTTAAATTAAGGGCGGGTGACGTCATCAGCAGACTGGCTTTGGAGAAATGACAAGTCTGGAAGGACTGCGAGCTGGCGCCTTAAGGATCATGAAGAATAGACGCAAGAAGATGGTAAGCCGCCAAGGGAAGATACGAAGAATTGACATGAATGAATTCAAATCAATCTGGGGCCTAATGTCGGGGATATAACCCCACGGTGTGACCCGCCCTACTGGGCCGGGTCAGTATAATGGCGGCTCTAGAAATATGCTCAAGATGGGCCGTGTTGTGAAGATAAGACAAGTAAGGCGGCTGCTACATTAATCGTTGGACGGCCCAAGCACGTGGAGACGGCGACTCAAGGCCCATAGGGCAGAAGACGCCAGATGTTTCCTTGCCTGAGAGGCAAGGGGTGTTAGAGATGTGATAGGTCACGAGTCATGTTATGACCCGGACTCTTGTAAACCCTAGGGTCTCGACCTATATATAAAAGCGAGCCCCTAGGACTAAAGGACTTAAGTTATTCCCTCTCGAAAGCTAGGTTAGCGCTTCCACTCCCTTGTAATCGAGATCACCATCAATATAGACACGAAAGCAGGACATAGGCTATTACCTGCATCGGAGGGGCCGAACCTGGGTAAACTCGCCTCCCGTTCCTGTTTAATCCCTTTGAGTCGCCACCTAGCGGCGATGGTCTCACACCTAAGTCCTTGCACGAGGACATCTGTCATGACAAAACCACGACAAGTGGGGAAATGCAAACGACCACGGTCCAGGAGTCAATGCGAGGCCTACCGCCCGCCCGCTTCCCCAAGCGTCATAGCGCAGGAATCAAGAAGGCCGTCTGCTTTTCCTACTCCCAATTACAGTTTGTAAATAGAATGTGATGGGGGCGGGGGATGCGACAGTGCGGCCGCGTCTCCCCAACCATGGGAAGAGGTCTTCACGTGCTTAACCCTTGTGGCTTCCAAGACCCACGTCCTCCGACGGCTCTTCGATCACCATTCACAAGGCCTAGGCCTGGGGCTACACGAGTATCCATAGGCCTAAGAGCGAGGTGTCCCACCACCCGAAGAAAAGAAAATCTCTTCCCGGCAACTCAAAATGCACAAGCAGAACAAAAGTGCGAAAAACGGTTCACAAGGGATTCAAGGACACACTGCTGATACGTCTCCAACGTATCGATAATTTATGAAGTATTCACGCCATATTTACCCATGTTTACATTATATGGTTTTGATACACTTGATCTATACTATATAATAATAATAATAATAATATATATATATATATTATATATATATAATAATAATAATTTTTAATAATAAAGCAAGGTAATATTCTTGGTTTCGTTCCGCTTAAATAATCTTATTGGTTACGTTATATACAAATTTTTTCACGGAAAGAAAATACACTGCCTCGCTGGCCGATTCATGTCATGAGTAAAAGCATAGGGATACGAAACCTTGCCCTGACGGATTCCAATCAGAAGAGTACCCCGTATGGACTCTGGCTATACTTAACAAATATAATAAGCTCGCTACATGTGCGCCTCGTGGAACGACACCCACCGCACACGGGCGAGCGAAGCGGCGAGAACGATCTCGCGCGTGCGGAAACGCTTCGGCGAGTAAGCGGAGGACGGCAGCTGCAGAACGTCACCGATACTCGGCGAATTCTTTCTGAGCAAAGTGGCGGGAACGATCTCAAGCGAAGCGATGAGAACGATCTTGCGCGTGCGAAAACGCTTCAGCGAGTAAGCGGAGACGGCAGCCGCGAGACGTCGCCAATACTCAGCCAATATGTTAATGTGAAGGACTCCACATCGGCCGGCGATGCGGTGAGGACGGTCGCAAAGATGCAAACGCATGGATACCGGCTAATGGATCCTAGACCAGATCGTGGCCAGTGTCTTCAGTGCTGTCCGCCCCCATTGCTTGCTCATGAATTTCTGAACCCACGACGAGCTCATGGGCAAGAATCAGGCCTAGAGCAGCGACATGTGGGGGCTTGACGGGTTCCCCACGGAGGACGACATGTAGCTCGTCCCGGCAACATCACACCTGGCCGTGTCGTCCGGGTCTGCCGCGCTGGTGGTCACCTCACAAACCTCTACTTATGTGCATGCCGGAATTCATCCAAGCATATGTACGCGCATGCACAACCAGCTGATCAGGCACCAAGAGCCCAGTTACCTACGTGCATGCCGGACGGACTTCATCCAAGCAGATGTGCAGGTATATATATCATACTTGACTCCATGTAAAATAACAGTTTTATGTTCGGCAGTTCAGCAGATGGATACCTAGCTTTATTGCATATGTTGGACTTTTCTGATGTGTCCAAACCAAAAAAATTCCACTATGTCTTTGTCTCGACAGCATCAGGCACCATATGACAACTTGGTGGGCAGCTTGCCAAGATCACACGCTACTTCATGGTTGACAGTGTTGTCGATTCTGATGGGAATACTTGTAATGTTATGATAATTGTCTTTTTTGGAAAAGTGTAATACACATCAGAAACAACCTAATCACAAATTTGCCCATGAGATATACCTCCTTTTGTCACCATGTCGAACAATTCACAATTGTTGCATATTATGTTTGACAGTAGTTTTACACACATCTTACTTTTGTCTGATATTTCTAATTCGTACAAACTTTTGCATACATTTATATAGATAAAGTGTTATCCAATGCAGATCTCCTGCAAAAGAAAAAAAACCAATGCAGATGCACAGGTTGAGCCCGCCAAGCCCAACCTCTAGAATTGGTTGGGATCCAAATATATGTACCCATATCTGGTGTGGATGAAATTTAATCTGGTTATGTATATGTAGCTCACTTGCGTTGATCAATTTATTGCAAGTTAAATCAATAATCAAGATAGTGATGGATTTTATTTTCTTGCGAAAAAGTGATGGATTTTGGTTTCAAGAATGGTCCTTGTGAGTTCTTCTAATATTGTTGAATTTGTTTGAGTTGTATTTTTCAAGTTTTTAAGTATATACTTATTTACTTTTATACCCGTTGCAACGCACGGGCATATGTGCTAGTGAAACAAAAGAGAATACACAAATTATTTCAGTTTCCGCTTCCCTTGGAGGTTTGATGTTTCCTCTTCGTTTGAGATTAAGCATTAGTTTAAGATTTGGTGGAAATTTGCCAAAACTAGTATGATTTAATTAGAACTAACCCGGACTAACGTTGTTTTCAACAGAATTAACGTTGTGTTGTTTTTGTGTGCAGAAAATAAAAGTTCTCGGAATCGCCCGAAACTTTCTGACGATATTTTATAGAGCATATAAGAAATACCGGAGCGCAGAACCACCGGAGGGGGGCCACCTGTTGGTGCCAAGCCAACAGGGCACGCCCACCCTTGTGGGTTTGGGACCACTCCGTGGCTTCATTCCGCGTGATTCCAACGCTGAAAAATCCTATAAATCCCAAACCCCAGAAGTTAACCTAGAATTTTCGCTCCGCTGCCCCAAGGCTTTTTACCGAAGAAACTCATACGGAGCCCTGTTCTGGCACCCTGCCAGAAGGGGCAGTCGTCACCGGAGGCCAACTTCATCATCCCAGTGGTGACCATGACGAGAAGGGAGTAGTACACCCTCGGGCTGAGGGTATGTACCAGTAGCTATGTGATCGAACTCTCTCTCTCTCTCTCTCTCTCTCTCTCTCTCGTGTTCTTGAGATGTCACGATCCTGATGTATTATGAGATTTGTTAATATAGTTGGATCATATGATGTTACTCCCTTGCTACCTTGTTGTGATGAATTGAATCTTTCCCTTGAGATTTTGTTATGTTGGATTGAATATTGGATTTGAGATCACTTGATGTATGTCTTGCATGTGGATACCCGTGGTGACAATGGGGTGTTCTATTGATTCACTTGATATATGTTTTGGTACTCAACTTGCGGATTCCTCTGGTGACAATGGGGTAATCTATGCATATGGGTTGATACACGTTCTTGTCCTATTTTCTTCGATAGAAATCTTGGGGTACTCTATGAAGTTCTTTTGCGTGGATTGAATATGATGAATCTAAAATTGTTTGATGCATATCATATAATTGACTCACGGATACTTGTGTTGACATTGGAGTATCTAGGTGACATTAGGGTTGATTGATGCGTATCATATGGTGTTATTCTAGTACGAACTCTAGGGTTGTTTGTGACACTGATGTCTACTACGCAACTTTATTCTTGTAGACTCGTGTTGGGCCTCCAAGCGCGGAGTTTTGTAGGACAGTAGCAGTTTTCCCTCAAGTGGATGACCTAAGGTTTATCAATCCGTGGGAGGTGTAGGATGAAGATGGTCTCTCTCAAACAACCCTGCAATCAAATACAAGAAATCTCTTGTGTCCCCAACACACCCAATACAATGGCAAACTGTATAGGTGCACTAGTTCGGCGAAGAGATGGTGATACAAGTGCAATATGGATGATTGATATAGGTTTTTGAAATCTGAAAATATAAAAACAGCAAGGTAGCAAGTAACAAAAGTGAGCACAAATGGTATTGCAATGCTTGAAAACAAGGCCTAGGGTCCGTACTTTCGCTAGTGCAATCTCTCAACAATGCTAATATAATTGGATCACATAACCATCCCTCAACGTGCAACGAAGAATCACTCCAAAGTTCTTATCTAGCGGAGAACATAAGAAGAAATTGTTTGTAGGGTACGAAACCACCTTAAAGTTATCCTTTCCGATCAATCTATCCAAGAGTTCATACTAAAATAACACAAAGTTATCCTTTCCGATCAATCTATCTAGAGTTCGTACAAAATAATACCATATGATACGCATTAACCAACTCTAATGTCACCTAGATACTCCAATATCACCACAAGTATCCATGAGTTAATTATACGATACGCATCAAACAATTTCAGATTCATAATACTTAATCCAACACAAAGAACCTCAGAGAGTGCCCCAACATTTCTACCGGAGAAAGTAGGACGAAAACGTGCATCAACCCCTATGCATAGATTACCCCAATGTCACCTCGGGAATCCTCGAGTTGAGTGCCAAGACATAGATCAAGTGCTCTCAAATTCGTAAAAGTATTCAATCCGGTAATAACGAAATCTCACAGGGACAACTCAATTCATCACAACAAGATAGAGAGGGGAAAACACCATATGATCCGACTATATTAACAAAGCCTGTGATACATCAAGATCGTGACATCTCAAGAACACGAGAGAGAGAGAGAGAGAGAGAGAGAGAGAGAAAGATTGAACACATAGCTACTGGTACAAACCGTCAGCCCCGAGGGTGGACTACTCCCTCCTTGTCATGGCCTCCGCCGAGATGATGAAGATGGCCACCGGAGATGATCTACCCTCTCCGGCAGGGTACTGGAACGCCTCCAGATTGGTTTTTCATCGATACACATAGTTGCGGCAGCGGAACTTCTCATCTAGGGTTATTTCTGGTTTTTTTTGAATATATAGGATTTTTGGGCGTCTGTTTCACGCGAAGATGGGCCACGAGTGGACCACAAGACACCAGGGCGCGCCAGAAGGGCCTGGCGTGCCCTGGTGGGTTGTGCCCACCTCGTGGCTCTTCTGGCCCTCCAACGAAGCTTCTAGTGCCTCTTTTGTTCCAAAAAAAATCGACAAAAAAGTTTCGTTGCATTTGGAGAACTTTGATTTCTGAACAAAAAAATAACACCATGGTAGTTCTGCTGAAAACAACGTCAGTACGGGTTAGTTCCAAAAAATGATATAAAGTTGCTATAAAATAATTGTAAAACATCCAAGAATGATCGAAAAGAATAACTTTGAGGTGGTTCTACTACCTACAACAATTTCATCTTATGTTCTCCGCTAGATATGAATTTTGGAGTGATTCTTTGTCGCACGTTGAGGGATGACCATATGATTCTATTATGGTAGCATTGTTGAGAGATTGCACTAGTGAAAGTATGAACCCTAGGCCTTATTTCCAAGCATTTATATAACGTTTTGCTCGCTGTTTGTCACTTGCTACCTTGCTGCTTTTATATTTTCAGATTACAAAAGCCTATATCTACTATCCGTATTGCACTTGTATCACCATCTCTTCGCCGAACTAGTGCACCTATACAATTTGCCATTGTATTGGGTGCGTTAGGAACACAAGAGATTTCTTGTATTTGATTGTAGGGTTATTTGAGAGAGACCATCTTCATCCTACACCTCCCACGGATTGATAAACCTTAGGTCATCCACTTGAGGGAAAATTGCTACTGTCCTACAAAACTCTGCGCTTGGAGGCCCAACAAAGTCTACAAGAATAAATTTGTGTAGTAGACATCAACAACATGCGCATGCCAAAAGAGAGTGAAGGTCTATATTACAAGAATAAAGGCCCGAGGGCTCCTAATGTAACAACCTACTGACCCGCGTCATCGGCAGGAGGGCCCCCGACAAGCGCATGTTCCTCATCTTCGCCATCGCGTATATAACGGCTGACTAAGTCCTCCACGAAGCCGACCACCACAACCCGGGAAGCCTACGCCTGTAAAGAGTCCTCCAGCGGTCGCATGACGTTGGCAATCAGAAACCCGGCATCATCAAGGTGGAGGTTGGCAAGAACATGCTCGCAGATTTGCCTCCCCAGGTCGCAACACTCATCCTCGACGGTCTTCTCTATGTCCCTGGTCGTGTCCACTAGCTTCACGGAGAACTTCTTGAAGAAGGTGGCAAAGCTCCCCAGGTCATCGGACCGGAAGTCGTCGAGGATCCTGAGGGTCATGCCCAATGATCTGGCGGTCCCAAGGATGCGCATGTAGGCCTCCTGGAAGGTCTTGCAGTGCGCCTTTCGCAACTCTTCCAGCTTGAGGATCTCAACCCCTCTCTGGGAGTCAGACGCCACTAGCTGGGCGTTCACATCTTCAAGGCACTTCAGCTCGTCCTGAAGTTTCCCGCGTCGCTCCTCAACCACGGACCGCGCCCTATCGTGCTCGAGATCGAGCTTGTTCAAGAGAGATCATCCCGGCCTTGAGCTCATATTCCATCTTGGCGCGCCGGTCTTCAAGGGACTGCCTCTCCTTCACAAAGAGCGACGCCTGAAGATCCAGCTTCTGCTGACATTCAGCACGAGCATCGTCCCTTTGCTTCGAAAGGGACTCCTCCAGGGTCTTCGCGTTCTCCTCTGCCTGTACCTGGCGAGCCTGCACCAACTCATTGGCCACCTTCTCGTGGGCCTTGTCAGCAGCATTATCCAAGAGCGCCTTGGCCTCCGCCAAGGCCTGGGAGACCTGCTCTCGGATCTCCTCGTCTTCCCGCCTCACGCGGGCTAGGGCCTGCCAGCTCTGGTCCAGGGTAGCCTTCTCACGTGCCAGGTCGGCCTCAAGGAGATCGGCGGCTCGGCCTACCGAAAGGAGGAACATGTCGGCCGGCCCACTAGCACCCACGGTGCCGGTCTAAGGAAGTACCGGTCCAAGGGATCGCTCGAAACCACCGGCCGGGGGCTAGTTCCCAGAGAACCTCCTCTATAGTGGAGGTGGCCACTTCCTCTCCGTCAGGATCATCGCCCCCCGTCGGGACTGCCCGATCTGACAGGATGGGGGCGCTGCCCGGAAGACTCCCCGGCGTCACCAAAGGATCGGGGGCACCACTGCAGGATGCACCGGCGGGCGGTGCTTCCGGGACCCCCGTATACCCAATAACGGGCGCCTCCGGAGCCTCCGAGACCTAGGGGACCATGCCAACCTTACTCTACCAGGCGTCACCTGTCCTGTCCCCGGGCCTTTCCATGGACCCAACATTGGGAGCCTCGGGAATGGGATGTGCGTTACGAAAGTGTCCTCTAGAACACTCTTAGGCGGGACTCCAAGGCCCCCCGTATACCCAATAATGGGGTCCTCCGGGTCGTGGGTGACTGGTCCGCCAGTGGCTTCAGAAGCACCATACCTCGGGCCCTCGTTTCCTTCCGGTGTCACTACAGTGGCCTCCCGGGCGGCTCGCGCAGCCTTCCCATCAACGACACCCTCGGAGGTCGTCGCCTCTCGGGCTTCGTCTCCCTGCGAGGGCTTGACCGCGGCAGAGGGGGCTGCCCCGCTTCGGGATGCCTGATACTTGTGATCTGCATTGGGTTTTCCATGAAAAGGAATGGGTGATGCATCACAGTATAGATAATTATTTCCCTCAGTGAGAACCAAGGTTATCGAACCAATAGGAGTAGCACAAAACTGCCGTCTTCAGCGACTGCACACAAAGAAGCAAACACTTGCACCCAACGCGGGCAAGAGGGTTGTCAATCCCCTTGGACTCGTTATTTGCAAGCAAGTGAAGTGTGTAGATGATAGTTGAATAAAGTAAATTGCAAAATAAAATAAAAGTAAATAAATGGCAGCAAGGTTTTGAAATATTTTGTAAATATATAAGTGAATAGACTCGGGGGCCATAGTGTTCTCTAGTGGCATCTTTCATGTAGTAGGCATACGGTGGGTAAGCAAATTACTGTTGGCAAATTGATAAAAAAGCGCATACTTATGCAATATTTATTCAGGACAATGATCATGTGTATATAGGAATCACGTCCATAAGCACATAGGACGACTTCTGCGTGCACCTATTACTATTACTCCACGTCGAGAGCGCTTCTATGCTTGCCTCTCTAAGTATTAAGTTCATGACAAACAGAGTAATGCTTGGAGAACGATGACATGATGTAGAAAAAGAAAACTCAATCAATATGAATTAACCCCATCGTTTTATCCTTAGTGGCAACAATACAAATACATGTCTTGTGCACTTCTCTCACTGGGATATAGAGCACCACCAGATTGAACCCACTACAACGCACCCCTCTGACTTAAGAATTATCAATCTAGTTGGCCAAACTATTTCAATAGATCAGAGAGATTTACGAAGCTATAATAATCATGCAAATAAGAATCATAATAGAAATCATAGAAGACTCAAATCTTTTTCATGAATAATCTGAACATAAACCCACAATTCATCGGATCCCAACAAACGCACTGCACAAAGTGATTACATCGAATAGATCACCGCAAAGATGCGGTGAACTTTGTATTGAAGATCAAGATAGAGAGATATAGCCATCTAGGTACTAACTACGGACCCGTAGGTCTGTAGGTAACTACTCACACATCACCATGGGAGCAGCAAGGTTGATGTAGAGGCCCTCCGTGATCGATCCCTGAAAGCACAACTTCTCCCTAGGTGGTTTTGGTAATTAATAACAACATAATTATGATAATCTGGTTGCTCAAGTGCTTAGAGATTAGCCACCAAAAATACTCATCCATTCTCCCAAAAATATTCTCTGTCCAAAGCCTAAAGTTCAAATTCGGTGCCACCAACAATTTCCATTCGGCTCTACCGAGTGTCACTTAGACAGATTCCCATGCCAAACCCTAGCATCTCGGTACCACCAAGTTTTGTGAATCGGACCAACCGAGTTTTGGACCAACTCTCTGGTTAGCCATTTTCAGGAATCGGTACCACCGAGTTTTGAGAATCGGTCCAACCGAGTTTTGGACCAACTCTCTGGTTAGCTGATTTCAAGAATCGGTACCACCAAGATTCATATATCGGTCTCACCGAAAAGGCCAAACTTGCCACATTTTGCACTAGTCGGTGCAACCGAGTTTTCACTTTGGTTTCACCGAGTTGGGCAATAATGTTGTAATGGTTGGATTTCTGGAGATGCCTATATATACCCCTCCACCACCTCTCACTTGTAGAGGAAGCACTCAGAATATACAAACTCTTGTCATATCCATTTTTTTTTGAGAGAGAGCCACCTACTCAGGTGTTGAGATCAAGATCATCCACTCAAATCATATGGATCTTGATTTCTAGCCTCCCTAAGTTGCTTTCCATCTAATCAATCTCTTCTACCCATGCCAAACCTATGAGAGAGTGATTGAGTGTTGAGGAGACTATATTTTGAAGCACAAGAGCAAGGAGTTCATCATACTACCACATCTATTACCTTTTGGAGGGTGGTCCCTCCTAGATTGGTTAGGTGTCGCTTGGGAGCCTCATTCTTCGTGTTGTGGAGTTGAACCAAGAAGTTTGTAAGGGCAAGGAGATCGCCTACTTCGTGAAGATCTACCCCGAGTAAGGCTAGTCCTCCGTGGACGTAGGCCATCATGGAATAGACAAGGTTGCTACTTCGTGGACCCTTCGTGGGTGGAGCCCTTCGTGGACTCTCGCGGCCGTTACCCTCCGTGGGTTGAAGTCTCCATAAATGTGGATGTACGATAGCACCACCTATTGGAACCACAGGAAAAATCTTTGTGTCTCCAAATTGCGTTTGATCTTCCTATCCCTATCCTCTAATTACATGTGCTTGTCTTTACTTTCTGCTGCTATACTCGTAGACATGCATGTGTAGGGCGAACTTGATTTGCAACAAATGCTAAAACTTGCCTAGAACTAAAATTGGGAAAAGGTTAGGCTTTATTTGTCAAGTAGTCTAATCACCCCCCTCTAGACCTACTTCAGATCCTACAAGTGGTATCAGAGCTTTGGTCTCCATTGCATTGGTCTCACAACCTAGGAGAGTATGGCGTCTAGTGAGGGAAATTATCACCGTAGAGGTCCATATTTCGATGGTACAAACTTTGCTAGTTGGAAGCATAAGATGAAAATGCATAGTCTTGGTCATACCCCCGCCGTATGGGTCGTTGTTCGTGTTGGCTTGCAAGGTGAATTCTTTGGTGATGGAAAGGAACCGGATCGTGAAGCGACCGCGGAAGAATTGAAGATGTTGCAATACAACGCTCAGGCATGTGACATTCTATTCAACTGCCTATGCCCCGAAGAATTCAACAAGATTAGCCGTCTTGAGAATGCAAAGGAAATTTGGGATACTTTGGTTGATATGCATGTAGGTACTGAATCCGTCAGGGAATCTAAGTTGGATGTGATACTAAGTCAACTTAACAAGTTCAAGATGAAGGATGGTGAAGGAGTCGCGAAAATGTACTCTAGGCTTGCTCTCATCACAAATGAGATTGCCGGCTTAGGAAGCGAAGAGATGACAAACAAATTCATGATCAAGAAGATACTTAGAGCCTTGGATGGGAAGTAAGACACCGTGTGCACATTGATCCAAATGATGGCAAACTACAAAGATCTCAAGCCCACGGAAGTCATTGGAAGGATTGTTGCTCATGAGATGTCACTCAAAGATAAGGAAGAGCTTCATAACAAGTCAAGCGGTGCTTACAAAGCTTCAAGTGAAACTCTTGCTACATCAAGTGACGACCTTGTAACCAATGAAGAGATAAGCCTCATGGTCAAGAAATTCAACAAGTTCTACAAAAGTAGAGGCAAAGAGAGAAGCTCCAATTCAAGATATGAAGAAAAGCGTTCATCTAGTCGTGACCGGAATTGTTACAATTGTGGAAGGCCTGGACACTACTCCAATGAGTGCACGACCCCCCACAAAAGAAGAGAAGAGTCACCTAGAAGAAAGAGCTCAAGAGATGAGTCACCTCGAAGAGAGAGGAGTAGAGATGATCGTTATGAACAAAGACCCTCCCGGATAAGTAAAGACTCAGAGAAGAAGGACAAGTACACCAAGAGCTACACAAGAAGAATACATCAAGCTCATGTTGGTGAATGGGTTTCCGGCTCCGAATCCGATAACCACTCCGAGAGAAGCTATCACTCTGACTCCGACTATAGTCAAGATGAAGGTGTTGCCGGACTTGCACTCATTTCCTCCAACTCCGATGACATATTTGATTCACCAAATGAAGGGAGTGGAAGTTGCTTCATGGCTAAAGTCCCCAAGGTATCACACCCCGAATACATTGACTTTAATAGTGATGAGGATGACTTACTTGGAGATTGTGACTTGCTATTTGACAAAACTAGTGATATTAGTCAAAACGAACTTGATAATAATCATGTTAGTCAAGATAAGTCGTGTGATGATGATAAGAAGGAAATAGAGCGACTAACTAAAGAATTAAACACTCTTATGTTAGCCCATGAATCTACTCTAGAAGATCATACAGAGCTTGTAAGAACTCATGAGAAGCTACGCTTCGAGAAGCTCAATTTGGAGCAAGAACATGAATTTCTTAAAGCTATCAATGACGATCTTTGAAAGAAGACTTCCTCTTATCTAGCCAAACGACTACTCTTGTCTACATTCATTCCACAAGTTAAAACTAAGCAAACTAGTAACAAAGGCAAGAAAGGTTCTTCATCTAGTAGCAATAATAAAAATGATAAATCCAATGATATTGCTTCTAGCAGTTCTATTGATTCCACTAATGATTCTCTTAGCCAAGTTACACTTGAGCAAGAAAATGATATTTTGAAAGGGATTATAGAAAAATGTATCTACAAAAGTCTTGTCGAATGTAAGCAATTAGAGGAGATTGTACGCAAGCATGGAGGATACCGGAAGAACCAAGGCATTGGCTACTTCAACACCAATGGAGTTGAATGGGAAGAAGGTCAATACCCCAAGCCGAAGTTTGTTCCTCAAAAGGAGAAGTATGAACATACTCTCCCCAAGGGAACAAAAGCTCAAGATGACCTTCCACCACAAGACCACAAGCTCAAGGGCAAGGACAAGCTTCAAGGAGAGATGGACACATATGAAGATGAGTCCAAAGCCATGGTCAAGTGGGTTCCCAAAGCTACTACTAGCTCTACATCATCAAATGCTAGCTCAACTCCAAGGATCCCCATCAACCTTATGTGGGTCCCCAAGAAGAAGAACTAGAGAAGTTCTGAGGGGTGACTCCGCCAACAAAATTCACTCACATTCATATTTGGTAAGAACTATTTGCAATCAACGTCAACTTCATGCAATAGTTCAAGGAGTCACACATTCCCTCAAAGGTAAGCAAGGGACAAGGTAATTAATGAATCCATGGACATCATCATGTATGCGTTGCACTCCATGTCCATAGATATCCTTGTATTTGTCTCTTGTGTGGGACTAACCCATGTAGGTGAGAAGAGTAAGAAACAATGAGGATTGTTCCCAACTTAAGATGATCTTCATCAACAATGAGCATCCAGTACTACCTCACCCACATGAGGTCTTCTACGACAAAACCCAAGGTTAGTTTATCCCTCTTAGGGGGGATGCCACATCAAGGGGGAGCTTTACTCTAAGACTTGAGTTAAAGCATCTCTTAAAGATGTGAACACATTAATGCTTTATGTAAAAGTGGTAACCCCAGTTGTTCTTAAACGATGAGTATGACCTATGATCAAGTATTCTTACTTGGCTCCTAAGTCAATAAACTCATATATAGATGACTACGTCATCGCCAAAGTGTTTTTGCATGTTTGCCATATTTCATTTGACATTTTATTGTGTGAGCATGTTGGTATGCATATCTTTTCTCATTCGAGGATATCCAATTGTTGTTATTTGGCTTTCATTTTTTTGGCCAATGGGATATACAAGAATGCCTAAGTACCCTCCTCTATCTATCTATGCTTTCTCGTCTCAAATTCTATTCATGCTTCATCACAAAATTTGAGCAAGAACTTTTCGAACCCTCTGTGTGAGAAGCACTCGGAGTTCCGTTTTGACAAGAGCTGACTTCCAAAACCTCCCAAGTGCAACTCGGTGTAACCAGCTTCAAAAATTTGGTTCCACCGAGGCCTAGGGTTGATGTGGTTTTAGTATATCGGTACCACCAATTTGAATTTTTTGCCATCACCGAGTTTCACTGTCACCTGTCAGTTTAGAAACTCGGTGGCACCGACAGGTTCAACTCGGTGTCACCGACAGCTAGGGGGTATATATTCCCAACGGACCCTACTTTTGAAATTCAATCCTCAAACGTCGCCTCCCGCACTCCCTCGCTGCTGTAATATCGAAAGTATGTCTAGAGGGGGGTGATTAGACTACTTGACCAAATAATAATCTATCCTTTTCCCAATTTTAGTTGTGGGCAGATTTTAGCAATTTGCACAAGTCTAGTTCACCCTACACATACATGTCTAAGAATATAGCAGCGGAAAGTAAAGACAAACACATGTAAGTAAAGGAGGGAGAGGAGATCAAACGCAATTGGAGACACGAAGATTTTTCCCGTGGTTCCGATAGGTGGCGCTATCGTACATCCACGTTTATTGAGACTTCAACCCACAGAGGGTAACGGTCGCGAGAGTCCACGGAGGGCTCACCCACGAAGGGTCCACAAAGTAGTAACCTTGTCTATTCCATGTGGCCTACGTCCACGGAGGACTAGCCTTACTCGGGGTAGATTTTCACGAAGTAGGCGATCTCCTTGCCCTTACAAACTCCTTGGTTCAATTCCACAATCACGAAGAAGGAGGCTCCCAAGTAACACCTAACCAATCTAGGAGGCAACACCCTCCAAAAGGTAATAGATGTGGTAGTATGATGAACTCCTTGCTCTTGTGCTTCAAAAGATAGTCTCCTCAACACTCAATCACTCTCTCATAGGTTTGGAATGGGTAGAAGAGATTGATTGGATGGAAAGCAACTTGGGGAGGCTAGAAATCCATATGGTTGGAGTGGATGATCTTGACCTCAACACAAGGGAAGGTGGTTCTCTCTCAAAAAATTGGATATGACAAGTGTCGAATGGTTCTGAGTCCTTCTCTTACGAGTGATAGGTGGTGGACGGGTATATATAGGCATCTCCAAAAATCCATCTGTTACAACATTATTGCCCAACTCGGTGGAACCGAAGAAAAAACTCGGTTGCACCGACTAGTGCAAAATGTGGCAACTTTGGCGTTTTCGGTGAGACCGATATATAAATCTCGGTGGTACCGACAATGGGGTAACGACTAACCAGAGACTTGGCCATCAACTCGGTGAGACCGATTTGCACAACTCGGTGGGACTGATTCTGAAAATCGTCCTAACAGAGAGTTGGTCACGACTTCGGTGAGACTGAAAATGAAAACTTGGTTACACCGAGAAGCTAGGGTTTGGCAGGGTTCTGTCTGACTTGAAAATCGGTTGGGCCGAGTGGAAATAGTTGGTGGCACCGATTTTGCAAGTTTATCTTTGGACAATAGATTTTGTGTGGAAAATGTGTGAGTATTTTTGGTGGCTAATCTCTAAGCACTTGAGCAACAAGATCATCATATTTCCTCACCCCCTTTTAATAGTATTGGCTTTCCTATGGAGTCAAAGTGATTTCTCACAAAATGTAAAATGTAGAGTCTTGTAGCTTGAAGCTTGGCCAATCCTATTGCTTCTTCTTATCTTCATCTCCTTGGGGATTCACCACACACACAATTTGCCAACCCATCATTGAACTTTTTCCTGAGATATACTTAGTGGAAACATTAGTCCAATGAAATATATGTTGTTATTAATTACCAAAACCACCTACGGAGAAGTTTTGCTTTCAATCTCCCCCTTTTTGGTAATTGATGACAACATATAGATCAAAGCTTCGATGAGAGATATAATCAACGAATAGCATCGTCGCTTTGAGAGGTATGTGATAAGCAAGAGCTCCCCCTAAATTTGTGCATTATTTTAAATTTGCATTTGAATACAAATGCACAATCGGTTAGGATTATGGGTCACTCTTCCATGTCACATACAACTTGGTGGTGCGTAAGAATTAATATGAGTGAATAACAAGCACATCACACCAAACATTAAGTGAATGATCATCAAGATATATCTCAAAGGTAGTAAAGTAGTAGCATCACACAAGAGTATATGATCAATCACGACAAAGTTTCAACCAAACGATAAACCAAATGTTTTTAAAAACTAGCAGAAAGGAATCAAAATGCAACACGCTCTCTCTCTCTCTCGAAGCCTTATGATCTACAACTTCTCCCCCTTTGGCAACAAGTTACCAAAAAGTTCAAAGCTATAGAGCTAAGCGTCGCTGTGGGAAGGATCTCCTCCATGAGATGATGAAGCTGCTCCTGTAGTTGTCGATGGAGTCGAGAGAAGAGTATCTGCAAAAATTTCTGCTGAAGTCCTCTGAGGTGGTGGAGTCGACACTGGAGGTGCAGGAGGTGCTGATGGAGCTGTGGCAGGTGCTGAAGAGGTAGGCCCGATTTCTGGTGCTGGCACAGTGGGAGTCCTCGACTGAGTCTTGAACTTAGTGCCTGGCTGAAGAACTGGACTCTCCTCATCATCATCAGTGGTATGAGGGCTCGGCACTGCATCCACTTCCTTCTTGAGCTCGTCCATAGTTTTCGTCAGCCCATCCACCTTGTTGTTCAGTGTGGTAAACCTGTTATCTATGATCCTCACAAGGCTATCTTGATTCTTTATGAGTTGCTTGATATCCGTCTGCATGCTTTGCATAGTGCTGATGATAAGTTCCATTTGCTCACCCTTGGATCTAGGAACTGGAGCACTAGTGGCTCTGGCTGCTTCAGCTGCTGCTCTTCCAGAAGATGAAGTGGGATGATCTGGATCCATCTCCACAACATTATCCTCAAATTCTGGCAAAAGTGGCAAATGAGGACGATCAAGTGCATATACATTCTTTTCCATCTGAGAGTTGATAAGCATCTGAATGTATGGTGCATATCCACATGATCATTTTTGATCAGCAGCAGTCCTCTTCACAGTCTCTACTATCAAATCCATCACTCTTATCTTGGTGTGGGAGTCTATGTGATGCAACATGTTGATGGAGTACCCCTTATCATCTTATCATCTCCAGATTTGGGCATCAAGGTATGCCTCAAAATGGTGTTAGTGGTGGGTAGTCCTGCTTGCAGGAAATAGACAGAACCAAACTTATGTGAATGCACATGTGAAGCAGGGATTTCATTATACATATTTGACATGGAGTTGTGACTCATCTTGGATTCAGCGTAGACATCCAAATCTCCCTCTTGTACCTGTGGAGCTCCTAAGATGGTAGCCCACTCATCAACAGTTGATTGGTACCTCACTCCTTCAGTCATCCAAATAATCCTGCCATCCGGATAAAAGTGTACAGTGGAATAGAACCGCATGATCATCTCATCATTCCAAGCCGAAAACTCTCTGTCGGTGTCAAAACCGGCGGATCTTGGGTAGGGGGTCCCGAGCTGTGAGACTAGAATCGATGGTAACAAGAGACGAAGGGGACAGTGCTTTACCCAGGTTCAGGCCCTCCTATGGAGGTAATACCCTACGTCCTGCTTGATTATATTGATGATATAGGTGTTACAGAGTTGATCTACCTCGAGATCGTATGACTAAAACCCTAGATGAGTTCTGTTGTTCTACAACCTAAAACCCTCCGGCTTATATAGACGCCGAGGGTACCTAGGGTTTACACATGGTCGGTTACATGTCGAAGGGATAAACATGCCTATTCACTACTTTAAACGTGGAGGACACGCCACGACTCTCGAAGCCTCCTTCCTGGAGACATGGTCTTCGATCAATCCAGTGCTCGGCAAATGGCCCATATAGTCCGGCCCATAAGAAATAGGTCGGCCTCCCGAGGACCCCTTAATCCAGGACTCCCTCAGTAGCCCCCGAACTAGCCTCCAACGCCAAGGGTCCAAGCTCCAGCTGCTTCAAATGATCAGGGTCTTCGGCTTGCGAGGCGAGTTCCTTTCTCCGAATAGTGATCGGCCAAGTTTAGCTCGGCCTCCGATGACGTGTAGTTCTCCCGATCATAGATCGTCCGAACATCATGTATAACCCGGCCCTGAAGGCCAAACGTCAAGGAGTAAACAGTGCTCCCTGACGACCTTTCAGATGAAAGGTCACGACCCACCACAACCGCTAAACCAGTCACAAAAGCTCGATTCGCGGTTCGAGGCCGTTTTCATCAGCATGACCCATCAATGCACAGATCATGTTCCGTTTCACACTAGATATGTTTAATCATGCGCTTATAACGGCACACACGTCTTGGGAAGCGGAAGGATTCACGGTGCAGTGAAGGGAGGCTAACCGGCGACAAGCCCAATAAAAGGGGAAGAAAACCCCAAGGCTTATCCGCACTTCCCATTCGTACCCCTGCTTCCCCAATCTCCTGAGCTTCCAGAGCTCAGATCTAGGTTTCCCACCCTTCCTCCTCCGAGCTCTGCCATGGCCAGCTCCGGCTCCAACGGCAAGTGGGAGGCTTCCACGGTCACAGACCAGGACATCCGGGACCTCAAGGAGGCCGGCTACCTCCCCGCCAACATCTTCCACCGCGCCGCAGAGGAGGGCCAGGTGATCCGCACCCCCAAACCAGGCGAGAGGGTGGTTTTCATTCCTCATTTCATCTGAGGACTGAGCTTCCCGCTCCACCCCTTCGTGAGGGGCCTCATGTTCTTCTATGGACTCGACTTCAACGACCTCCCGCCGAACTCTTTCATGCATATATCGGCCTTCATCATTGTCTGCTAGGCCTTCTTACGGGTCGAACCACACTTCGGACTGTGGCTCAAAATTTTCAACATCAAGCCGAAGTGTGTCGCAGGCGCTCACGCAGACTGCGGCGGGGCGGTCATCAGCAAGCTTCCACGCACAGTATGGCCATCCGGCACCTTCATCAACACCATCAAGACTTGGCAAAAAGAGTGGTTTTACATCACCAAGCCAAGGGAGGAGGGCGGAACTGTTCCTGCCGAATTCAGATCTGGCCCCCCGACCAGATTGACCTCAAGGGTCCGAAAGGGCCTCGACTGGGGGCCGGACACATAGGTGGATGACCTGCAGAGGGGCATCACCTCCATGATCAAGGATGGAGTCGAGTTGACCAACGTGGTCCAAGTTATGCTTCGGCGACGCATCCTCCCCTGCCAGCGCCAGGGCTCTCCTATGTGGACTTATCGGACGGACGATGATCCTACGATTCGTCAACTCTTCCGCACCACACGGGAGAAGCTGTGGAAGGCGCTGTTCAAGGCGCAGGAGAAGTGGCCAGCCAAGAAGGAGGACCAGGGCCTGCACACCGATAAGCCCCCTTCCGAGGTATGTCATAGCTTCATTAGATCGGCTTCATTTTTCTAAAGGAAATCTAAGTACTTTCCGATCACTTCCGCAGGAATGGTTGAGCAAGGCCACGGGCATCAAGTGCCCGGCTCCACAGCCCGAAGACCCTAGGTCCCAGCTGCTGTCAGAGATGCTCGTCGTGGCGCCTTATAAGGCGCCAGAGAATAAGGAGAAGAAGAAGCCAGGCCGAGCCGGCCTGCGCAACAGGGACCAGCCAGGGGCTGTGTCCGAAGAAACCCATGCCTCCTCGAATCAAGAGGAGGAGCACGAGGTTGAGGGGGGAGGCGATTCCCCCCCCCCCACAGGAAAGAGGGCGGCGTCATCGGATGCCTCAGAGGATATACCTCCTCCCGCCTAGAAGAAAGCGCGCCGGACACAGGTAGTTCTGTCCGACGACAGTTCGGACTCGGACACCGAGTCCGAGGACTTCGAGAGGGTTCCACGAAGGAACCTCAGGGTCAAGCCCCCACCTCGAAGGTAAATATCCGAAGACTCCCTGAACTATTAGTTCTAGGCTTTGAATGTTATTAACATGTGAGCGCCCATTAACTTGCAGCCCACCACGAGTCCTCCCCACTGATCGAGTCTCGGACGGGGAGACCCCGCCCGCCGAGCTAGCTAAGAGCGGGACCGCGTCGCACCCCTCTCCTCCGGGCGCCGCGAAGGATGCCGCAGAGGTCTCCTCCCAACAGGCTCCTTTGGAGCCGGACATTGGAGGTGGGGGCGATGACGTCATGGTCGAGGCTAACACCTTGGCCGCCGAAGACCCGGGGGAGAATCCCCTCCTAGATACTGGGGAGACCGGACAAGGAGATGTCCAGTCACCTCCAAGGCTGTCTCCGGAGCGCACCATGCCTCCGGAGGCGCCGGTTCAATCCCCGGTTGGAGATCGGGTCAACCGATCCCCACCGGCGCCACTGACCAATGGGTGGCCGGCTATGGGGGAGGCTCTATCCAGCGCCTCCCTCTCCGAGGAGCACCGCACCCTTATGGGTGCGGTACTGTGGAGCATTCAGTCCGTGGACAGCGGACTGAAGGAGGCCTTCAACGGTCTCCTGACGGGCTTTCAGGTGAGCCACGTAATGCTCTGTTCTTTTGAAATATTAATTTCTTTGAGTTATGATTATATACACGGCAGCCCCCGAGCCCTAGGTAAGTTTGGAAAAAAACTTACATGGGGGTCAATCATAGATCATTATCCGAACTATGTATAGGACAGTATTTGTTCGGGACGGTCTGGCAGCCCTTAAGAGGACCGGACATAGGATCATATTTATGACAGTTCGGAAGTTGTGAACCCGTGTAATTTGATATGGTTTTGTTTTGTACAGGCTTCGTCATCGGCGGCGGCCGTTAATGCTGCCGAGCTGGACGAGCTGAATCGGAAGCTTAAGAGCTCCGAAGATGAGCTCGAAGCTCTGAATAAGAGATTCGACGAGGCGCAAGGTAAGCCGGACTAGAATATCCAAAATTTTCATCACCATACTGTCGAAGTAGTATTTTTGATGTGTTTTAATGCTTACGCAGCCTCGGCGAAAGAAATTTAGAAGCTCAAGGCCGAGCTTGAGAAGGCAAAGCAGGAGGCTGCAGTTGAGAGGGCGGCGGCCAAAGAAGCGGCTACCGCGCTCTCCCCCCTGAGGGCCACCAGCGGCAAGCATGAGGATCGGGTGGAGGAAATCCAACAGGAGCTCCGGGACGCCGGGTAAAAGTGCGAGGACCTTGAGCGTAAAGGCAAGGAGCAGGCCGCCGAACTATCCACCATGAAAACCAATCTCCAAAAGGAGCGGGTGGATAGGCGGTCTTTTGAAGAACAAGTCAGCCAGGCCAAGGCTATAATGGATGGTAAGCCGTATTTATTGCAGTGTGTCTACGGGGATAGCAAGTTCGAGTTGCTTACCCAAGTATGGCGTTCCTCAGGCGCCTGCTCGGACCTCCAGAAGAGCACAGCGGACGTGAACCAGTTCTATGGTTCGCGGGGAGAAGGAGATGAAGCTCGGCTGTTCTGGGCGCAGTTTGAAGTCCCCGAGCGCTCTCCTGTCCTTGTTGAGCAGCTGAAGCAGCTGATGGAGCTACACCGGATGGCGGAGCCGGCCATGAAGGATCTCTGCATCTGGCTATGGCCCAACGAGCTGTTGCCGGGCAGCTACTTCGGCCTGGTGCAGAAGCTGAGCGACACCTCGCCCCGGATCGACGCGCTAAGGCGATCTTCCTGTATCGAGGCAGCTCGAATGACCTTTGCGAAGGCCAAGGTGCACTGGCTGGGGCTGGATTCAATGAAGATAGCCACCGCCCCTCCGCCTCCTGGAAAGGAGCATAGGCGCCCCGAACTGTACTTCTCCGGAGTAATGGAGGGTGCTCGGGCAATAGAGGCGCAATGTTCGAGAGAAAACGTGTATGAGTAAGGGCGTTGTAATATGTCTGAAGACTTTTTAACGTGTTTATATATGCATGGTTTATCATGTCTTTCGTGTTTTGCATCCTTTATAACTCCTTTGTGGCCGTTAAACCTGAAAGCGGCGAGTCGTCAGCTTCAGCCCCCATGTAGATACTACGCGGGGTGTCTCTGCCAACGCACTATGACCCTTAGCCGAGCTATCGGTACCCGAAGGCGGTAGTGTGGGGCGGACGAGGCAATCGGACCATAATGCTTTATTGCTTTCACTTAGCCGTAGGGGCGCGAGAAAGGAGTGCGGGGGGCTGATGACTAGCCCCCAGGGGTTGTGATGTTCGGATGAACCGTGACCAAAGCCTATATCACATGGTTTGTACTAATACCAAACCCATCGTATGACACGGAATGACCTCTGACGAGATTTAGTTAAGCTCGGATTCGCAGACCAGTTCTCGCATACCATGACAGTCAGTTTTCGGCTTTCTCCGCTGAGGTGCTTGACCAGGCTAGCCAGAAGCACAATCGTAGCGGTTCTCCCTTTCCCCTTTTAGCCGAACGAGCGGAACATAAAGGGGCAAGCAGAGGAGCCGGGCAACCCAACCATTGACCCAAGACATAGTTCGGAACCAATGCATATAAAGCGGAACTCCAAGACGCCGAACACGAAATCAGTTGTGCTTAGGGCGATTTTTAAGGTCGAGCCCCCGGTCTATTAGCCGGTTGCATCATATAGTATACCAAACAGGTTCGCAAGAAGAGAGGGAAAATAGAGAGTGCGCCAAAAACAGCGAAACGATCATGCGTGATACATCTGTATTTTACTCAACAACTCTTATTATTCAAATTTGCTGATACAACTGCTTACAGGTATAAAAAATGAAATATAAACCTTACAGGAGGGGTTGTACCAAGGGTCTTTGATAGGTGACCTGACGCCCTCGATGTGCCCTGTCGCTTATCCACTCCCACCTCTCCCTAGGAGTTGTGTACCGCGATGGGTGTAATGTTCGGCGAGCGTACTTTGGAGAAAAAGTCTTGAGAAGTCGCCGAAATATGAACGAGCTTTACGCCGTAGCAGGTACTTTATGGTACCTATAGTGTGTCCGAGGACATGTTGATGGATATAGTTCGGTCCAGCCGAACACTTACCCTTTGATAATTTTTCCCCACCGCTGCCCATGGGATTTTGAGCGCAAAGTTGTGCATCCTCGGCACATACTTTGCCGGTTCTAGGGCCGTGCGATGGGGGGCGAGTCCCTATTTGTGGGGGGAAGAAGGTTTTGGTACTTCGGGTTGAGACCGAGCTCGCTTCCCAGCCTTGGGTGCCTTTACGGTAGATGTCGGAGCTTGCCGATCATCAGTGTAATGGAATTCGGCCGCCAGGGCCAACGCATGTTCCTCAGTTCGGAGGGAGCGCTCTGTGTTGCCATTGACAGTAATGACCCCCTTGGGGCCGGGCATCTTGAGCTTGAGGTATGCGTAGTGAGGGACGGCGTTAAAGCGAGCGAACGCTGTACGGCCGAGCAGGGCGTGATAGCCGCTGCGGAAAGGTACGATGTCGAAGATCAAATCCTCGCTTCGAAAGTTATCGGGCAAGCCAAACACTACTTCCAGGCTTACAGAGCCCGTGCACCGGGCTTCAACGCCTGGGATCACTCCTTTAAAGGTAGTGTTGCTGGGTTTGATCCTTGACGGATCTATGCCCATCTTTTTCACCGTGTTTGAGTAAATCAGATTGAGGCTACTTCCTCTGTCCATTAGGACTTTAGTGAGGTGATACCCATCTATGATGGGGTCTAGGACGAGTGCGGCCGAACCCCCATGACGGATACTGGTCGGATGGTCACGTCGATCGAAGGTGATCGGGTATGCCGACCATGGGTTATACTTCGGGGCTACAGGCTCTATGGCGTAGACATCCCTGAAGGGCGCGTTTCCTCTCCTTTTTGGGTATATGGGTGGCGTATATCATATTTACTGTTTTTACCTCTGGAGGAAATTTCTTTTGTCCGCCACCGATCGGACCACGGGGCTCATCCTCGTCCTCGCTGCGTGGGCTCTTGCCTTGGTCCTCGGATGCGAGCTTGCCGGCCTGTTTGAAGACCCAACAGTTACGGTTGGTATGGTTGGCGGGCTTCTCTTGAGTGCTGTGGATCTGGCAAGGCCTCTCCAGGATCTTGTCCAGCGGGGTGGGTCCGTCGTGTTTGCCTTTAGGAGGCTTCTTCCGCAGCCCAGGCCGGGAGTTGCGGAAGCCGGCGTTAACAGCCGTGTCATCGGCATCACTATTATTGTGCCGGTGCTTGTTCTTGTTGCGCTTCGGTTTCCCGTTTCCATCCCGAACTTCAGAGGTTCCGGGTTCTTCGGGGTTGTGGCTACGTCTTGCTAGGCAGTTATCCTCGCCCGCACAAAAGCGGGTCATGAGTGATGTGAGGGCGGACATTGTCCTTGGTTTGTCCTGGCCGAGCTGACGAGCCAGCCATTCATCCCGAATATTGTGCCTGAAAGAGGCTATTGCTTCAGCGTCCGGGCAATCCACGATCTGTTTTTTCTTGGTCAAGAAACAATTCCAGAATAGCCGCGCGGACTCTCCCGGCTTCTGGACGACATTGCTTAGGTCGGAGGAGTCCGGCGGCCGAACATAAGTGCCCTGGAAGTTAGATCGGAATGCCTCTTCTAGGTCCTCCCAGCACCCAATGGAATTTTCGGGGAGGCTATTTAACCAGTGCCGAGCTGGCCCCTTAAGCTTCAGGGGTAGGTATTTGATGGCGTGGAGGTCATCTCCTCGTGCCATGTGGATGTGGAGGAGGAAATCCTCGATCCATACAGTTGGGTCAGTTGTCCCATCGTATTGTTCTATGTTTATGGGTTTAAACCCTTCCGGGAACTGATGCCGCATCACAACGTTCATGAAGCATAGTGGGTGGGCAGCGCCTCTAACCCGAGCTATGTCGCGCCGGTGATCGGCGTCTATCCTAGCTCGGTTTCGTTCCCGACATTCATTGTTGCGGTCGAACCAAGGCCGGTACCCTTCTCGTCTATCGGGTGAGTATCCTTTGGATCCGTAGATGGATCGCGTACGACCTGCTCTGTAGTCCAGGTCGTGTCGCAGGTCGAACCTGTCATCGGGCTCTAATGGCTCTTTTCCCCGTCTACGAGTTATCGTCGGCCTATAGCCGGTGTCGTCGGCCGTCCTGTCTCGTCCTCGAGGAGGGCGGTCTGGCTTGTCGTATGGGGTGTGTTTGGGAGACGGCGTATCAGAGAGCTCGTCGTCGAATTGTGGCAGCAGCCTTCTGCGTGGATAACTCTTAGGCTGGTCCGATAGACCGGTACCGTATCCCTCCTCAGCTGAGAGGACTCTCGTCCATCGATCGTTGAGGTTGTCTTGTTCGGCCTTAAGCTGCCGTTCTTTTGCTTTCAGGCTGCGGGCCGTGGCTATAAGCTGTTGCCTGAATAGTTCCTGATCTGCCGGATTATCGGGGATGGCGAAGTTATCGGCTTCCGCATTGTCCTCCCCCTCGATAGAGCGGAGGTAATCGTCGTCCTCGGGATCATCTAGGTGGTCGGGGTTGCGCCGGTCTTCCGGCCTCTCCTGACCCTCTAACGGGCGCTCGGGGCTTTCGGGATCGCCAAGGTCTTCTGGGGTGTCTCCATCCCCGGTGCCATCGATAACTTTTCGTCCCTTTTTTCCTTTTGACCATTTATGCGGCTTTCGGCGTCTTGACGGCTCTTCCTCTGATTTGTCACCATCGTTTTTCGGAGTGTCCACCATGTAGACGTCGTATGTAGAGGTGGCAGTCCACTGCCCGGTCTTAACGGGGGTGAGTGCGCGATCCTCCTCATCCATGTAATCTGATTCCTCAGAAGCATAGTCCAACATGTCGATTAAATCCTCGACAGTGGTTACCAAGTGGGTGGTAGGTGGGACAAAAAATTCATCCTGACCCGTCTGAAGCCCGGTCTGATAACAGATCGGGGTTGGGTCATCGGTAATCTTCATCGATGAGATCCGATCTAGAGCCTCGTTGAGTATCGAGAGCTCGATCGGGTCGGCCTGCCTAGAGCTTCCGGAGCGAGCCTCCGAAGCGTCCGCGCGGGGAGAGTGTTCGGCAAGAATGGGTGTCCGGACGTCCGGCACTATGACCGGGTCCGGACTGAGAGTCGGGCCCTCGCCGGGGTAGATCCCGTGGGCGTGGCCAAAAGATGGATCTGAAGTTAAAGCCTCAGAGCCTTCGGGCGTGGCGGGCGAAACTGCGAGCCCGGTTAGTGATAGATCGCCCCGAGAGTCTACAGAGAACTCTAAGTTCCCGAATCTGACCTCTTGATCAGGGGCGAAACTTCTGACACGGCCTAGATGGCCGGTCGGGTCGGCGTGCAGCACAATGCTGCCAAAAGCGATGATCTGTCCGGGGACGAAAGTGCCCGGGTTATGGACCTCTTCGTTGATGACAAGACGAGCCATCGATTCTTTTGGCGATCATAGCGGAACTCTCAATGAAAGCACCAATGTCGGTGTCAAAACCGGCGGATCTCGGGTAGGGGGTCCTGAGCTGTGAGACTAGAATCAATCGTAACAGGAGACGAAGGGGACAGTGTTTTACCCAGGTTCGGGCCCTCCTATGGAGGTAATACCCTACGTCCTGCCTGATTATATTGATGATATAGGTGTTACAGAGTTGATCTACCTCGAGATCGTATGACTAAAACCCTAGATGAGTTCTGTTGTTCTACAACCTAAAACCCTCTGGCTTATATAAACGCTGAGGGTACCTAGGGTTTACACATGGTCGGTTACACGTCGAAGGGATAAACATGCCTATTCACTACTTTAAACGTGGAGGACACGCCACGACTCTCGAAGCCTCCTTCCTGGAGACATGGTCTTCGATCAATCCAGTGCTCGGCAAACGGCCCATATAGTCCGGCCCATAAGAAATAGGTCGGCCTCCCGAGGACCCCTTAATCCAGGACTCCCTCACTCTCTGCCAACAAAGTTTGCAAGATCAATGCACTTGAAGTTGTTTGTGACACTGGGATAGAAATCTTCATTGTCCTTGATGTAATCCCAGTCGACATATCTCATGTCACTAATAGCCGGGCTCTTGTCCAATAGGAAAGTCTCATAGAAATCCTGTTGTTCCTTGGTATAGAACCTGTCATTCACAACAGTCCTTCTCCTGGAGGCATAAGGATCAATAACTATCCACTTCCTCAGCCTTGAGTCTTTCCTCATCTTCATATCTTCTGCAACTGAGTGATCATCATTATGAATAGGCAAGTGGGGCCTCAGTTTTCTCAAAACAGATATGTCCTCCTCTTCTTCTATCATAGTGGATTTCTTGTTCTTAGCAGCACTTGGAATGTCTCTTGTAGACTTCTTTGACTTGGAGGCTGCAACAGACTTCTTGGGAGCAGACTTGGTGCTTTTAGCTAGAGCATCCTTGGGCATAGCATCAGCCAACAATTTCTTCTTTTTAGCTGGAGGGGCTTTGGCAGCTGGTTCCTCCTCTTCCTCTTCTTCATCTAAGTACTCTGGAGTAGAAGGGAGAAATGTAGCTTTGACATATCTTGTCCTTTCCCTCTTTTTCTCTCCTGCCTTCTTAGGCATGGAACTCTTTGCTGGCCCAACAGAAATAGATGTGTTAGCCTTGTCACTCTCAGGTGCTCTCCTAGCATCTGTGCTAGCATATTCCTTTCTGACAGTCCTCTTTGTTGAAGTAGCCTCTGCAGTTGTGCTCTTGGCAGCTTTCTCTTTCTGCTTCTTGGCTAATTCCTCCTCTGGCACAAAATCAACATCTTCCTCATCTGAGTTCAACCTCTTCCTTGCCCTGGTGGCAGCCTTGGGCAGGTCAGGAGAACTAGGCACTTCATCATAAGAAGATGAACTAGCTTCAGGGGTAGTGCCTGCACTCATGTCCACATCTCTTTCTCTGAAGTTGTTCAGGCTATCATCTGAACCTGACATGCTGACCCTGTGAATAGAGTATAGAAGAGCAGAGAGGTTGAGCATCACAAAATACTGGAGTTTTAAAAAAATGAACTTAGAAACTTGGGTTTGATCTACTGCAAAATGTATTTCGGTTGCATCGGGTTGAAATTTTCGGAGTCACCGAGACAGACCACTTGCATTAACAGAGACTTGGGCAGTCTTTTCGGTGTCACCGAAAAGAACTGCTCGGTCTCACCGAAGTGGTTCTCCGAAACCCTAAAAACTAAATCGGTAGAACCGATTTTATCAACTCGGTGTCACCGAGATGCATGTTGCGAGAGGTCAGATCCAAAATTTCTTCGTTCTCTAATCTATGGAAGTATTTGGTGGGATAGGAAGCTTTCAATCTGTGGCAAGAATATGGAGTAACCCTAATGCGCTTGAATTAGACTTTGGAACGCAAGAGGGGACCAAAACCATACCCTAACTTGGTGATGGTCCGACTACGGCGACGACGGCGGTGATGATTTCTGTCGACGACGAGTATCCCAATGGAGAAGGCACTCAGGGAGACAAGGGCGACGGCCAAGGGGTCCGGTGCGGCAACTTAGGGTTGGAGACTCGAGCGTTTGAAGATGAATTTCAAAATGTTGGGTCCGCCGGGATTAAGTACCCTTTACTGTCGGTGACGCCGATACTAAAATTTCGGTGCCACCGAGTTCCACTACTGTCAGTTGACAGGGAAACTCGGTGAAGCCGAGATTATGGTATCGGTCCTACCGAGGTGCAAAACAGATCAACCCTGAGCATTCGGTGAAACCGAGAATTTTTGATTGGTTACACTGAGTTGCACTTTAGGGAGGTTTTGGAAGTCAGCCTTGACGAAACGGAACTTTGAGTGCTCCTCACACAGAGGGTTCGAGAAGTGCTTGTTCAAGTTTTGTGATGAAGCAAGAATAGAACTTGAGACAAGAAAGCATAGATAGCTAGAGAGGGGTCCTAGGCATTCTTGTACATCCAATTGGCAAAAGAAAAACAAGAACCAAATAGCTACAATTGGATGTCCTCAAATGAGAAAAAAATATGCATACCAACATGCTTACATAGTAAGATGTCCAATGAAATCATGGCAAACATGCAAAACCACTCTAGCATCTAACAAGCACTTTGGCGATGACGGAGTCATCTATATATGAGTATATTGACTTAGGAGTCAAGTAAGAATACTTGAACATAGGTCATACTCATCGTTTAAGCACAAGTGGGGTTACCACTTTTACATAAAGCATTTAATGTTGTCACATTCTTAAGAGATGCTTTAACTCAAGTCTTAGAGTAAAGCTCCCCCTTGATGTGACATCCCCCCTAAGAGGGATAAACTAACCTTGGGTTTTGTCGTAGAAGACTTCATGTAGGTAATGTAGTGGTGGATGCTCAATGTTGATGAAGATCATCTTGAGTTTGGAGCAATCCTCGTTGTTTCCTTACTCTTTTCACCTATATGGGTTAGTCCCAAACACAAGAGACAAATACAGGGATATCAATGGACATGGAGTGCAAAGCATATAAGATGATGTCCATGGATTCATTAATTACCTCGTCCCTTGCTTACCTTTGAGGGAATGTGTGCCTCCTTGAACTATTGCATAGAGTTGGAGTTGATTGCAAATAGCTCTTGCCAATAGTGAATATGAGTGAATTTCATTGGCGGAGTCACCCCTCAAGAACCTCTCTAGTTCTTCTTCTTGGGGACCCACATCAAGTTGATGGGGATCCTTGGTGTTGAAGTAGTATTAGTTGAAGTAGAACTTGGATTAGCCTTGGGAACCCACTTCACCAAGCCTAGGGACTCATCTTCAAGTGTGTCAATGTCATCATGAAGCTTGCCCTTGCTGTGGAGGAAGGTCATCTTGAGAGCTTGTTCCCTTGGGAGGAGTAGGTTCATACTTCTCCCTTTGGAGAACAAACTTAGGCTTGGGGTATTGACCTTCTTCCCATTCGACTCCATTGGCGTTGAAGTAGCCAATGCCATGGTTCTTCTGGTATCCTCCATGCTTGCGTACAATCTCTTCGAATTGCTTACATCCGGTAAGATATTTGTAGACACCTTTCTCTATAATTCGTTTCAATAAATTGTTTTCTTTCTCAAGTGTAACTTGCCTAAGAGAATCGTTAGTGGAATCAATAGAACTACTAGAAACAACATCATTTGATTTAGCATTAGCTTTGTTGTTACTAGATGAAGAACCTTTCTTGCCTTTGTTACTAAATTGTTTAGTCTTAACTTGTGGAATAAATGTAGACAAGAGTAGTCGTTTGGCTAGATAAAAAGAAGTCTTCTTTCGAGATTGATAACCCACAAGTATAGGGGATCGCAACAGTTTTCGAGGGTAGAGTATTCAACCCAAATTTATAGATTCGACACAAGGGGAGCCAAAGAATACTTGAGAGTATTAGCAGTTGAGTTGTCAATTCAACCACACCTGCAGATTAAATATCTGCAGCAGAGTGATCAGTAGCACAGTAATATGATAGTTTGATAGCAGTAGTGCCAGTAACAGTAGTGGTGACAGTAGTAGCAATAGTTTTGTAGCAGTTGGAGCAGCAACAGCAGCAATAGTAACATAGCAAGAACAATAAGTCGAAAGGTCGTAGGCACTGGATCGATAACTCGTTAGATGATATTCGTAATGTAACAGTCATAACCTAGGGCGATACAGAACTAGCTCAGTTCATCAATGTAATGTCGGCATGTATTCCGTAAATAGTCATACATGCTTATGGAAAAGAACTTGCATGACATCTTTTCTCCTACCCTCCCGTGGCAGCAGGGTCCATAAGGAAACTAAGGGATATTAAGGCCTCCTTTTAATAGAGAACCGGAACAAAGCATTAACACATGGTGAATACATGAACTCCACAAACTACGGTCATCACCACGAAGTATCCCAAATATTGTCACTATGGGGTTGACGGGTCATAACACGTAATAGGTGCATATGACTAGGCAAGATCGGATCAAGAACATTGATATACAGATGATAACATAAATGGTTCAGATCTGAAATCATGGCACTCGGGCCCTAGTGACAAGCATTAGGCATAGCAAAGTCATAGCAACATCAATCTCAGAACATAATGGATACTAGTGATCAAGCCCTAACAAAACTAACTCGATTACATGATGAATCTCATCCAACTCCTCACCGACCAGCAAGCCTACGGAGGAATTACTCACTCCCGATGGGGAGCATCATGGAATTGGCGATGGAGAAAGGTTGGTGATGACGAAGACCGAAGATTCCCCTCTCCGGAGCCCCAAACGGGCTCCAGATCTGGCCTCCCGATGAAGAACAGGAGGTGGCGGCGGCTCCGTATCGTGAAACGCGATAATTCTTTCTCTCTGATTTTTTTCTCCGAATTTAGGAATTTATAGTGGCGGAGTTAGGGCAAGTGGGGCCACGAGGTGGGCACAACCCACCAGGGTGCGCCTAGGGGCCTGGCACGCCCTGGTGGGTGATGCTCACCCTGGCCTCCCTCTTCGATGGATTTTGGCTCCAATAATTCTTATTTATTCTGAAATAATTCTCCAAAAAGTTTCGTTCCATTCCGAGAACTTTTATTTCTGCAAAAAAACGACACCATGGTAGTTCTGCTGAAAACAGCGTCAGTCCAGGTTAGTTCCATTCAAATCATGCAAATTAGAGTCCAAAACAAGGGCAAAAGAGTGAGGAAAAGTAGATACGTTGGAGACGTATCAACTCCCCCAAGCTTAAACCTTTGCTTGTCCTCAAGCAATTCAGTTGACAAACTGAAAGTGATAAAGAAAAACTTTTATGAACTCTTTTGTTCTTGTTTACATATTTCTGCTTAAGTAGTACCCA
This sequence comes from Elymus sibiricus, assembly GCA_039707655.1. NCBI lineage: Eukaryota > Viridiplantae > Streptophyta > Magnoliopsida > Poales > Poaceae > Elymus > Elymus sibiricus. Next base: position 445,758,041 of record CM077671.1, read on the forward strand.
AGTTTTCAGCAAAGATTATGACTAACCATGTCAACAATAACTCTTAGAAATTACATTTACTCATAACAATAGCATAAGCAACTAGCGAGCAATAATAAGATATCTCAAGCGCCAAATTTTTGTCAAAACAATCATGATACAATATGACAATAGTGGTATCTCGCTAGCCCTTTCTGAGACCGCAAAACATAAATGCAGAGCACCTCCAAAGTTCAAGCAGCGACTAAACATTGTAATTCATGGTAGAAAAGATTCAGTCATGCTGCACCCAACATCAACTATACACAATGCATGAGGATGACAATAGTGCTCTCAGGTCTGGCGCTTATTTGAGAAGGTGATGACTCAACATAAAAGTAAATAGATAGTCCCTTCGCAGAGGGAAGCATGGATTTGTAGCGGTGCCAGAGCTCAAAGTTTAAAACAGAGATAGATATAATTTTGGGAGGTACACCCTTCCTGTCAACGTCACAACCAAGAGTTATCGATATCTTCCATGCTAAACAAATTCGAGGCGGTTCCCAAGCGATAAAAGTAAAGGTTTACTCCCCCTCCACCAATAATCCCGCTCCATGGCGAGCCGCATCCACGGGTACCATCCAAACCAACAACATTCCTGGGGGAGTTTTGTTTAATTATTTTTGATTTCGGGACTGGGAATCCCTATTACCGCCCCTCTCGTGTAAGGACAAGTGAATAAACACTCATCATGAGAATAACCCGCTTAGCATGGAAGATACTGACCGCCCCCTGTTGCTCCATGAGCGGTCCAGGCACACAAAACAGATGTTCATTTGAATTTTTAGAGGTGGCACCTGCAAATTTACTTGGAACGGCAGGGTAATACCGCATATAGGTAGATATAGTGGACTCATCTGGCATAACTTGGTTTAAGGGTTTTGATGCACAAGCAGTATTCCCGCTTAGTACAGGCGAAGAAGGCTAGCAAGTAGATTGATAAGCGGCCAGCTAGAGAGCGAAAACGGTCATGAACATGCATTACGTATAATCAACATTGAGTACTAGCATGAGTAGGATATGGACACCATGAACATAAATATCATGTGTTGGAAATATGCCCTAGAGGCAATAATAAAATGGTTATTATTATATTTCCTTGTTCATGATAATCGTTTATTATCCATGTTATAATTGTATCGATTGGAAACTCAAATACATGTGTGGCTACATAGACAACACTGTGTCCCTAGTATGCCTCTAATAGACTAGCTCGTTGATCAAAGATGGTCAAGGTTTCCTAGCCATAGACATTAGATGTCATTTGATAACGGAATCACATCATTAGGAGAATGATGTGATGGACAAGACCCAAACTATGAACGTAGCATATGATCGTGTCAGTTTATTGCTATAGTTTTCTGCATGTCAAGTATCTGTTCCTATAACCATGAGATCATGTAACTCACTGACACCGGAGGAATACCTTGTGTGTATCAAATGTCGCAACGTAACTAGGTGACTATAAATATGCTCTACAGGTATCTCCGAGGGTGTCTGTTGAGCTGGCATGGATCGAGACTAGGTTTTGTTACTCCGTGTGATGGAGAGGTATCTCAGGGCCCACTCGGAAATACAACATCACAATAAGCCTTGCAAGCAAAGTGACTAAAGAGTTAGCCACGGGATCTTGTATTACAGAATGAGTAAAGAGACTTGCCGATAACGAGATTGAACTAGGTATAGAGATACCGACGATCGAATCTCGGGCAAGTAACATACCGAAGAACAAAGGGAACAGCATACGGGATTAACTGAATCCTTGACATAGAGGTTCAACCGATAAAGATCTTCGTAGAATATGTAGGAACCAATATGGGCATCCAGGTCCCACTATTGGTTATTGATCGTAGAGGTGTCTCGGTCATGTCTACATAGTTCTCGAACCCGCAGGGTCTGCACACTTAACGTTCGGTGATGTTTCGGTAGTATTGAGATATATGTTTTGGTGACCGAAGATTGTTCGGAGTCCCGGATGAGATCCCGGACATCACGAGGAGCTCCGGAATGGTCTGGAGGTAAATATTTATATATAGGAAAGTGGTATTTGGGTTCCGGAAAAGTTTCGGGTATTTCCGGTAGTGTACCGGGAGTGACGAATGGGTTCCGGGGGTCCACCGCATGGGGCCCACCCACCCCGGGGGGCCACATGGGCCCAAGAGGTGGCGCACCAGCCCCTAATGGGCTGGGGAACCGACCCCATAAGGTCCCATATGCCCAAGAGGAAAAAAGGTGGAGATAGGAAGGAATAGGACTCCTTCCTAATATGAATCCACTTCCTAGTAGGAAGTGGATTGGACTCCTCCTTGCCCTGGTTCGGCCGACCCCTAGGGGAAACCCTAGGGAGGCTTGCTCCTCCCTCTCCCTCCTATATATACTAGAGAAATAGAGCCCCAAAACACACGGCCACGTGCTAGTTCTCTATTCTCTAGTTCCTCCACCAAATAGATTCCGGTAGTGCTTAGGCGAAGCCCTGCCGGGATAACTCCACCATCACCACCACCACGCCGTTGTGCTGCTGGAGATCTCATCTACCTCTCCACCCCCTCTTGCTGGGTCAAGAAGGCGGAGATCGTCATCGAGCTATACGTGTGCTGAACGCGGAGGTGCCGTCCGTTCGGCGCTAGATCGGGACGGATCGTGATTGGATCGCGGGGAGGCTTGCGATTTTGATCGCGAAGACGTTCGACTACATCAACCTTGTTTCTTAACGCTTCCCGCTTAGCGATCTACAAGGGTATGTAGATCCACTCTCCCTCTCGTAGATGCTCATCACCATGGATAGATCTTGCGTGTGCGTAGGAAATTTTTTGTTTCCCATGCAACGTTCCCCAACAGTGGCATCAGAGCCAGGTTTATGCGTAGATGAGATCACGAGTAGAACACAAAGAAGTTTGTGGGCGTTGATGCTCAGATTGTTTCCTCCCTTGGTGTTTTCTTGATTCAGCGGTATTGTGGGATGAAGCGGCCCGGACCAACCTTACTCGTACGCTTACGAGAGACCGGTTCCATCAACTGACATGTGACTTTGTTGCATAAAGATGGCTGGCGGGTGTCTGTCTCTCCCACTTTAGTTGGATCGGATTCGACAAAGGCGGTCCTTGAGAAGGTTGAATAGCAATTTGTGTATCACCGTTGGGGTTTTTGCGTAGGTAAGAATCGTTCTTGCTAGATACCCGTAGCAGCCACGTAAAACATGCAACAACAATTAGAGGACGTCTAACTTGTTTTTGCAGGGTATGTTGTGATGTGATATGGCCAATTACATGATGAGATATATGTGATGTATGAGATGATCATGTTTTGTATAGATTATCACAACTTGCATGTCGACGAGTACGGCAACCGGCAGGAGCCATAGGGTTGTCTTTAATTTATTTTCACCGTTTTTGCTTTACTTTATCGCTATGAGTTAGCAATAGTTGTAGAAGCAATAATTGGCGCGACAACCTCATGGCGACACGTTGATGGAGATCAAGATGATGGAGATCATGGTGTCATGCCGGTGACGATGGAGATCAAACGCACAAGATCATGGCCATATCATGTCACTTATGATTTGCATGTGATGTTAATCCTTTTATGCATCTTATTATGCTTAGGACAACGGTAGCATTATAAGGTGATCCCTCACTAAAATTTCAAGATAAAATTGTGTTCTCCCCGAGTGTGCACCGTTGCGAAAGTTCGTCGTTTCGAGACACCACGTGATGATCGGGTGTGATAGACTCTACGTTCACATACAACGGGTGCAAGCAAGTGTTGCACATGCGGAAAACTCGGGTTAAACTTGATAAGCCTAGCATGTACAGACATGGCCTCGGAACACAAGAGACCGAAAGGTCGAACATGAGTCATATAGTAGATATGATCAACATGGAGATGTTCACCATTGAAACCACCTCATCTCACGTGATGATTGGACTTGGGTTGGTGAATTTGGATCATGTAACACTCGGATGACTGGAGGGATGACAATTTGAGTGGGAGTTCTTAAGTAATATGATTAATTGAACTCATTATCATGAACATAGTCAAAAAGTCTTTGCAAATTATGTTGTAGATCACTAGCTCGCGTTGTAGCTCCCTTGTGTTTTTTTATACGTTCCTAGAGAAAATAGAGTTGAAAGATGATGGTAGCAATAATGCGGACTGGGTCCGTGATCCGAGGATTGTCCTCATTTGCTGCACAGAAGGCTTATGTCCTTAATGCACCGCTCGGTGTGCCACCCCCTCAAGCGTCGTTTGTAGATGTTGTGAACATCTAACAGGCACGTTCAGATGACTACTTGATAGTTCAGTGCGTCATGCATTACGGCTTAGAATTGAGGCTCCAAAACGTTTTTTGAAACATGACAGAACATATGAGATGTTCTAAGAGCTGAAATTGGGATCTCAGGCTCGTGCCCGTGTTGAGAGGTATGAGACCTCCAACAAAGATTATTTGCCTGCAAGATGAAGAAGAATAGCTCAATCGGTGAGCATGTGCTCAGATTGTCTGGGTGCTACAATCGCTTGAATCGAGTGGGAGTTGATCTTCCAGATAAGATAGTGGTTGATATAGTTCTGCAAGTCACTGCCACAAAGCTACTAGAGCTTCGTGATGAACTATGAAATGCCAGGGAAGGAAATAATGATCCCCGAGCTATTCGCGATGTTTGACACCGCGAAGGTAGAAATCAAGAAGGAGCATCAAGTGTTGATGGTTAGTAAAACCACTAGTTTCGAGAAGGGCAAGGGCAAGGAGGGAAACTTCATGGATGGCAAGCTAGTTGATGCTCCAGTAAAGAAACCCAAGGTTGAACCCAAACCCGAGACTGAGTGCTTCTATTATGAGGAGAACAGTCACTGAAGCGGAAATGCCCTAGATACTTGGTAGATAAGAAGGCTGGCAACATCAACATAAGTATATTTATACGTTTTATTCATGTGTACCTTGCTAGTACTCCTAGTAGCACCTGGGTATTAGATACCAGTTCAGTTGCTAAATGTTGGTAACTCGAAATAAAAGCTACGGAATAAACGGAGACTAGCTAAGGGCGAGGTGACGATGTGTGTTGGAAGTGTTTCCAAGGTTAATGTGATCACCATCGCACGCTCTCTCTACCTTCGGGATTAGTGATGAACCTAAATAAATGTTATTTGGTGTTTGCGTTGAGCATAAACGTGATTAGATCGTGTTTATTGCAATACGGTTATTCATTTAAGTTAGAGAATAATGGTTATTCTGTTTACATGAATAATACCTTCAATGGTCATGCACCCAATGTGAATGGTTCATTGAATCTCGATCGTAGTAATACACATGTTCATTGATGCCAAAAGATGCAAAGTTAATAATGATAGTACCACATACTTGTGGCACTGCCGCCAAGGTCATATTGGTGTAAAGCGCATGAAGAAACTCCATGCTGATGGCTCTTTTGACTCACTCGATTTCGAATCGGTTGAGACATGCAGACCATGACTCTTGGGCAAGATGACTAAGACCCCGTTTTCCGATATGATGGAACGAGCAAGTGACTTATTGGAAATGATACATGTTGATGTAGCAATCCAATGAGTGTTGAAGCGTGCAGTGGATATCGCTATTTTCTTACCTTCACTAATGATTTGAGTAGAGATGGGGATATTTACTTAATGAAACACAAGTCTGAAACGTTTGAAAAGTTCAAACAAATTCAGAGTGAAGTTTGAGATCATCGTGACAAGAAGATAAAATGTCTACGATATGATCGTGGAGGTAAATATCTGAGTTACGCGTTTGGTATACAACTCAAGATAATGTGGAAGTTGATTCACAACTCACGCCACCTGGAACACCATAGTGTGATGGTGTCTGAACGTCGTAGTCGTGCTCTATTGGATATGGTGCGTACTATGATGTCTCTTATCGATTTGCCACTATCGTTTTGGGGGTTATGCATTAGAGACAACTAGATTCACTTTAAATAGGGCACCATCTAAGTCCGTTGAGATGACACCGTATGAATTTTGGTTTGGCAGAAACCTAAGCTATCATTTCTCAGAGTTTGGGAATGCGACGCTTATGACTGATAAGCTCGAACCCAAAGCGGAAAAGTGCATCTTCATAAGGTACCCTAAGGAAACAGTTGGGTATACCTTCTATCTCAGATCCAAGGGCAAAGTGTTTGTTGCTTAAAACGGGTCCTTTCTCGAGAAAAAAGTTTCTCTCGAAAGAATTGAGTGGGAGGAAGGTAGAACTTGATGAGGTTATTGAACCGTCACTTCAGTTGGATGGTAGCACGATGCAGAAAGATGTTTCTGTGGCGCCTACACCGAATGAAGAGGAAGTTAATGATGATGATCATGACACTTCGGATCAAGTTACTACCGAACCTCGTAGGCCGACAAGAACTCGTACCGCCTCTGAGTGGTACGTCAGTCCTGTCTTGGAGGTCATGTTGTTAGACAGCAGTGAACCTACGAGCTATGAAGAAGCGATGGTGGGCCCGGATTCCAACAAATGGCTAGGAGCCATGAAATTCGAGAAAGGATCCATGTATGAAAACAAAGTATGGACTTTGGGAGACTTGCCCATTGAACGGCAGGCCGTTGAGTACAAATGGACCTATAAGAAGAAGACAAACGCTAATGGTAAATGTCGCCATTTATAAAGCTCGACCTTTCGCAAAGAAGTTTCCGACAAGTTCAAGGAGTTGACTACGATGAGACTTTCTCACCCGTAGCGATGCTAAAAGTCTGTTGGAATTTTGTTAGCAGTTGCTGCATTTTTCGATTATGAAATCTGGCAGATGGATGTCAAAACATCGTTTCCTTAACGGTTTCCTTGAGGAAAGGTTGTATGTGATACAACCAGAAGGTTTTGTCAGTCCTAACGATGCTAAAATGTATGCACGCTCCAGCGATCCTTCTATGGACTGGAGCAAGCATCTCGGAGTTGGAATATACGCTTTGATGAGGTGGTCAAAGTTTTTGGGTCTATACAAAGTTTATGAGAAACTTGTATTTACAATAAAGTGAGTGGGAGCACTATAGAATTTCTGATAAGTATATGTGGATGACATATTGTTGATCGGAAATGATGTAGAATTTCTGGAAAGCATAAATGGTTGTTTGAAAGGAGTTTTTCAAAGGAAAACCTGGAATGAAGCTACTTAAATATTGGGCATCAGGATCTATAGAGATAGATCAAGACGTCTGATAAAACTTTCAATGAGTACATACCTTGACAAGATTTTCAAAGAATTCAAAATGGATCAGTCAAAGAAAGAGTTCTTGCCTGATTTGTAAGGTGTGGAGTTGAGTGAGACTCAAAGATCGACCACGGTAGAAGAAAGAGAAAGGACGAAGGTCGTCCCCTATGCCTTATTCATAGGCTCTGTATAGTATGCCATGTTGTGTACCGCACCTGGTGTGTGCCTTGCCAAGAGTCTGTCAAGAGGTACAAGAGTGGTCCAGGAGTGGATCACTGGACAGCGGTATCCTTAGTAACTAGAGGACTAAGGAAATGTTTCTCGATTATGGAGGTGATAAATAGTTCGTCGTAAAGGGTTACGTCGATACAAGCTTTGTCACCAATCCGGATGACTCTGAGTAGCAATCCGGATGACTCTGAGTAGCAATCCGGATACGTATAGTGGAGCAGCCATTTGGAATAGCTCCAAGTGGAGCGTGGTAGCATCTGCAGTATGACATATAGATTTGCAAAGAACACACGGATATGAATGTTGCAGACCATTGACTAAAACCTCTCTCACATGCAAAACATGATCGAACCCCAGAACTAATTGGGTTTTAGATTCATAACAATGTAAATCACATAGCGATGTGAGCTAGATTATTGACTCTAGTGCAAGTGGGAGACTGTTGGAAATATGCCCTAGAGAAAATAATAAAATGGTTATTATTATATTTCCTTGTTCATGATAATCATTTATTATCCATGCTATAATTGTATTGATTGGAAACTCAAACACATGTGTGGCTACATAGACAACATTGTGTTCCTAGTATGCCTCTAATAGACTAGCTCATTGATCAAAGATGGTCAAGGTTTCCTAGCCATAGACATGAGATGTCATTTGATAACGGGATCACATCATTAGGAGAATGATTTGATGGACAAGACCCAAACTATGAACGTAGCATATAATCGTGTCAGTTTATTGCTATAGTTTTCTCCATGTCAAGTATCTGTTCCTATAACCATGAGATCATGTAACTCACTGACACCGGAGGAATACCTTGTGTGTATCAAACGTCGCAACGTAACTGGGTGACTATAAAGATGCTCTACAGGTATCTCCGAGGGTGTCTGTTGAGCTGGCATGGATCGAGGCTGGGTTTTGTTACTCCGTGTGACGGAGAGGTATCTCAGGGCCCACTCGGCAATACAACCTCACAATAAGCCTTGCAAGCAAAGTGACTAAAGAGTTAGCCACGGGATCTTGTATTACGGAACGAGTAAAGAGACTTGCCGATAACGAGATTGAACTAGGTATAGAGATACCGACGATCGAATCTTGGGCAAGTAACATACCGAAGAACAAAGGGAACAGCATACGGGATTAACTGAATCCTTGACATAGAGGTTCAACCGATAAAGATCTTCGTAGAATATGCAGGAACCAATATGGGCATCCAGGTCCCGCTATTGGTTATTGACTGTAGAGGTGTCTCGGTCATGTCTACATAGTTCTCGAACCCGCAGAGTCTGCACACTTAACGTTCGGTGATGTTTCGGTAGTATTGAGATATATGTGTTGGTGACCGAAGGTTGTTCGGAGTCCCGGATGAGATCCCGGGCGTTACGAGGAGCTCCGGAATGGTCCGGAGGTAAAGATTTATATATAGGAAAGTGGTATTTGGGTTCCGGAAAAGTTTCGGGTATTTCCGGTAGTGTACCGGGAGTGACGAATGGGTTCCAGGGGTCCACCGGGTGGGGCCCACCCACCCCGGGGGGGCACATGGGCCCAAGAGGTGGTGCACCAGCCCCTAATGGGCTGGGGAACCGACCCCATAAGGGCCCATATGCCCAAGAGGAAAAAAGGTGGAGATAGGAAGGAATAGGACTCCTTCCTAATATGAATCCACTTCCTAGTAGGAAGTGGATTGGACTCCTCCTTGCCCTGGTTCGGCCGACCCCTAGGGGAAACCCTAGGGAGGCTTGCTCCTCCCTCTCCCTCCTATATATACTAGAGGAATAGAGCCCCAAAACACACGGCCACGTGCTAGTTCTCTATTCTCTAGTTCCTCCACCAAATAGATTCCGGTAGTGCTTAGGCGAAGCCCTGCCGGGATAACTCCACCATCACCACCACCACGCCGTTGTGCTGCTGGAGATCTCATCTACCTCTCCACCCCCTCTTGTTGGATCAAGAAGGCGGAGATCATCATCGAGCTGTACGTGTGCTGAACGCGGAGGTGCCGTCCGTTCGGCGCTAGATCGAGACGAATCGTGATTGGATCGCGGGACGGCTTGCGATTTGGATCGCGAAGACGTTCGACTACATCAACCGCGTTTCTTAACGCTTCCCGCTTAGCGATCTACAAGGGTATGTAGATCCCCTCTCCCTCTCGTAGATGCTCATCACCATGGATAGATCTTGCGTGTGCGTAGAATTTTTTTCCCATGCAACGTTCCCCAACATCATGAAGGCTATGTTGGTTTTGATTCAACTACATGCATGAACATGTGCCAAGTCAAGCCACTTGAAACATTCAGAGGAGGATACCATATCATCATACCACATCACAACCATTTTAATGCATGTTGACACCCAAGATAAATCATTGTCCAATCCTAGCTACTTAAGCATGACCTGAACAACTATAATCTCTAATGGTCATTGCAAATATGTTTGATCATAATGAGCTGAATCAAGGGATACTAGGTTAAACATATTTACAAAAACAAAAACAAGTTGAGTTCATACTCGCTTTTCACTGCCACAGTTAATTCATCAAATGTCGACATTATTGGCTTTCGCTTGCACGATCGAACGATAAGAAGATAATAATAGTGCAAGAGTGCCGTGGACTAAGCTGAAATCTGCAAACATTTTATTCAAGAGGAGAAGACAAAGTAATATGGGTTCTTTGTTAGATAAACGATAGTGCAGTTGAGAGCCACTCAACAATTTCATCGTGGTCTTCTCCTAGGCATGACTCGAGTAAAAAGAAAACAATTTTAGAGAAACACACTGAAATATTTTGGAGTTTTTGGTTTCTCAAGAAGAAAGCAAATTAAAGAAGAAAAGCAAAAATGAGAAGAAAAACTATTTACACGGGAAAGCTCCCAACAAGTAAAAGAAGAAGCGAGAAATCTTTTTGGGTTTTCTTTTAATGCAACAATTAAACTAAGCTAGAAAGAAAAACTAAAAAGAAGTAGAAAATATTTTTGGATTTTCTCAAGGTTTTTCAAACACACAAGAAGAAAGCGAGAAAACAATTTTAACATGGATATTACAGTGAAAAAGTATGAACACCGACAACTAGAATGAAATGTGTGAACATGAATGTAATGTCGGTGGAAATACGTCTTGGTAATCACCATCCGTAATAGCAGTCCGGTCCCAAATGATAGTGAGGTGGAGGCAGCACCTGAGCATCCCACCCCTGGGTCTCTTCCTCAGCAGCTGCTAGGTTGTTCCGGTAGGCTGTAATGTCATCTGGCATGATCCTGTATCCATTCCTGGCAATAGAATCAAACAGAGTAGGTGCAGGAAAAGGAATAATATCACGTGTTTCCTTGCTAAATACTAGGTTATAATGAATATCACGGGGAGAGTCAGTTAAATCAAGGAATTGGTGAGCCTGCAGTGACTTATGATCAAGGTAAACCCGGGATAAGAGGTAATCATGTGGGCGAAATGGGATTCTAAAGTGGGTCACTAAACGAGTAGCATAAATACCCCCATGTATCTTTCCCTTAGTTTTGTTAAGATGTAAGCGTCGAGCAATAATAGCTCCCATACTAAAGGTGTGATCATCATAAAGTGCACGACGTAAAATAGCAAGGTCAGGAGCACTGAGTGCGCCGACCTTCTCCCTAGCGGTTAAACACTTAGTGATGACCAGAGCGAAATAATGTACTGAGGGAAACTACAAGCTAGTAGCGGTGTGATGTCTACTACGCAACTTTATTCTTGTAGACTTTGTTGGGCCTCCAAGCGCAGAGTTTTGTAGGACAGTAGCAATTTTCCCTCAAGTGGATGACCTAAAGTTTATCAATCCGTGGGAGGTGTAGGATGAAGATGGTCTCTCTCAAACAACCCTGCAATCAAATAATAAAAAGTCTCTTGTGTCCCCAACACACCCAATACAATGGCAAATTGTATAGGTGCACTAGTTCGGCGAAGAGATGGTGATACAAGTGCAATATGGATGGTAGATAAAGGTTTTTGTAATCTGAAAATATAAAAATAGCAAGGTAGCAAGTAACAAAAGTGAGCACAAACGGTATTGCAATGCTTGAAAACAAGGCCTAGGGTTCGTACTTTCGCTAGTGCAATCTCTCAAGAATGCTAATATAATTGGATCACATAACCATCCCTCAACGTGCAACGAAGAATCACTCCAAAGTTCTTATCTAGTGGAGAACATAAGAAGAAATTGTTTGTAGGGTACGAAATCACCTTAAAGTTATTCTTTCCGACCGATCTATTCAAGAGTTCGTACTAAGATAACATCAACTTATCCTTTTCGTTCGATCTATCTAAGAGTTCGTACTAGAATAACACCATATGATACGCATCAACCAACTCTAGTGTCACCTAGATACTCCAATGTCACCACAAGTATCCATGAGTTAATTATACGATACGCATCAAACAATTTCAGATTCATAATACTCAATCCACACAAAGAACCTCAAAGAGTGCCCCAAGATTTCTATCGGAGAAAGTAGGACAAGAACGTGTATCAACCCCTATGCATAGATTACCCCAATGTCACCGCGGGAATCCGCAAGTTGAGTACCAAAACATATATCAAGTAAATCAATAGAACACCCCATTGTCACCACGGGTATCCGCATGCAGTACATATATCAAGTGTTCTCAAATCCATAAAAGTATTCAATCCGGTAACGAAATCTCAAAGGGAGAACTCAATTCATCACAACTAGATAGAGAGGGAAACACATCATATGATCCGACTATATTAACAAAGCCCGTGATACATCAAGATCATGACATCTCAAGAACACGAGAGAGAGAGAGAGATTGAACACATAGCTACTGGTACATACCCTCAGCCCCGGGGGTGGACTACTCCCTCCTCGTCATGGCCTCCGCCGGGATGATGAAGATGGCCACCAGAGATGGATTGCCCTCTCCGGCAGGATACTGGAACGTCTCCAGATTGGTTTTTCGTCGATACAGAGAGTTGCGGCGGCAGAGCGGAGAGTCTAGGGTTATTTTTGATGGTTTTCGAATATTTGGGAATTTATAGGCATCGGAGGCGGTTGAGGAGGTGCCCGAGGCGCCTAGCACCCACCAGGCCGCGCCAGGGGGCCTCTGGCGCGCCCTGGTGGGTGATGTCCACCCTGGGCCTCCTCTTCTGGTGTTCTTTCGCCCATCTTCTTTCTTCTGGTCCATAAAAAATTCACAAAAATCCCCGCAGCATTTTATCTCCGTTTGGTACTGATTTTCTGCAAAGTAAAAAACAAGCAAAAACAGCAACCACTTTGGCACTATGTTAATAGGTTAGTCCCAAAAAATGATATAAAGTTGCTATAAAATGATTGTAAAACATCCAAGAATGTTAATATAACAGCATGGAACAAGCAAAAATTATAGATACGTTGGAGACGTATCAGCATCCCCAAGCTTAATTCCTGCTCGTCCTCGAGTAGGTAAATGATAAAAACTGAATTTTTGATGTGGAATGTTGCCTAACATGTTCATCTCATATTATTTTCTTTTGTATAGCATGGACATTTGGACTCGTAATGATTCAAAGCAATAGTCGAGTTTTAACATAATGACTTCAATACTCAAGCATGTCAACAAGTAACCACGTCTTTCAAAATATCAACACTAAAGAAAGTTATCCCTAGCCCATCATGCTCAATCATTGATCCATTCATGAAACACACTGAAATATTAGCTATGCCCAATGCTCAAGTACGATCATAGTGCCCCCTAATTGGTGCTTACAAGAGAAGATGAGACCCAAAGTAAAAATCAAAATTGCATAAAGTAAATAGATAGGCCCTTCGCAGAGGGAAGTAGGGATTTGTAGAGGTGCCAGAGCTCAAGGTTGAAATTGAGTGAGAAAATATTTTGGGTGGCATGCTTTTCCTGTCAAGGAAAATGAAAAAGTAGCTCACAATACTTTCCATGCTAGATATATCATAGGCGGTTCCCAAACAAAAAATAAAGTTTATTCCTTTTTCCACAAAACTTTCACTTTCCATGGCGGGCCGTATCCACGGTTGCCTTCCATACCAACACTTTCCAAGGAATTTATTATTTGACAACATAAAGTAAATATTTTTTTCTTTTTCATTTCGGGAATGGGCATCCCTATTACCACCGCACTCTCATGCAATGACAAGTGAATAAACACTCATCTTGAGAATAACACATCTAGCATGGAAAAATATTGGACACTCCCCACCGTTTCATGAGCGGTACGGGCACACAAAAGAGAAAATTTATTTTGAAATTTTAGATATGGCACATACAAATTTGCTTGGAGCGGCATGGAAATACCGCATATAGGTAGGTATGGTGGACTCATAAGGCAAAACTTGGTTTAAGGATTTTGGATGCACAAGTAGTATTTCTACTTAGTACAAATGGAGGCTAGCAAATAGATTGGGAAGCAACCAAACCAAGAAACAAAAAATCACATAAGTGAGCATTGAACTTAACTAACACCGAATAATGCACCACAAGTAGGATGTAACATCATTGCATAACTATTGACTTTCGTGCATGCATAGGGAATCACAAACCTTAACACCAATATTCCTACTAAGCATAATTACTCACTAACAAGACTCACATATTACTATCATCATGTTTCAAAACTATTACAAGGAATCAAGTTTAATTTGTCCCATGATCTTCATGAAAGTTTTTATTATATCCTCCTTGGATATATATCACTTTGGGACTAGTTTCATATATTGCCATTGCTTTTTGGCAAGCTCAAACAAATTTAAGTGAAGCACATGAACATAAAGATTTCATCTCTCAAAAAGGTATAAGTGAAGCATGAGAGGATTTCTTCAAAATTTACCTACTCTCAAAATTATCTAAGTGAAGCACGAGAGTATTTCTACAGGAATTTCCAAGCACACCGTGCTCAAAAAGATATAAGTGAAGCACTAGAGCAAATGACAAGCTACTCTCAAAAGATATAAGTTAAGATCAATGAGTAGTCAAACAATTAAGTAGATATGTGAGGACTCTCTCTCTCTCTCAATAAAGATTTTCAGATCTAAGTATTTTATTCAAACAGCAAACTAAAGAAGAATAGAACTCCAAGAATAGCACGCATCATGTGAACGAATAAAAATTTAGGCTCAACATAGGCTAACCGATAGTTGACGAAGAGAGGTGGGATGCGTAGCATCCCCAAGATTAGATGCTTGAGACTTCTTGAAATATTTACTTGGGGTGCCTTGGGCATCCCCAAGCTTGAGCTTTTGTATCTCGTTCAATCCTCTCATATCCCGGTTTCACATATTCTAAAAAATTTCATCCACACAGAACTCGAAAAGAACTCGTGTGATAGGTTAGTACACATAAGAATAAATCAACACTTCATGTACTGCCAAGACAAGTTGCACAATAATTTTCAAACATCATCTACTGTTTACTATCGTTTCCACAATTTATATCTACCAATATAGGCTATGGAAACTATAGGATAAGTAGATAATGAAACTATGACAGCAATCTATCCAAACAGAGCAGTCTGTAGTAATCTATTAAACTAGTGTACTTCTGTAACTCAAAAAGTATGAAAATATAGGACACGCTAAATAATTTATATTAAAATACTGTGTAAAAATTTCAGAAACTTTCCATGTTCCAGTAAAATATGAAAATTCAAACACTACAGCTAAAGTTTCTGTTTTTACACAGCAAACATCAAACATGCAATGCAAGCATCCTAAGGCAATTCATGGAACTTTTTATTGAAAAACAAGATTATAAATAACACCTAACAGAGAACAACAAAATAAAATGACGCTCCATGAAAAAGTCATATTATGTGACGAATAAAAATATAGCTCCAAGTAAGATATACCGATAGTGTTGAAGACGAAAGAGAGGATGCCTTCCGGGGCATCCCCAAGCTTAGGCGCTTGAATCTTCCTTGAATATTACCTTGTGCCTTGGGCATCCCCAATATTAGGTTCTTGTCACTCCTTATTCTCCTCATATCGGTGTCTCACCCAAAACTTGAAAACTTCAATCACACAAAACTTAACGGAACTTCGTGAGATGGGTTAGTATAATAAAGATAGATCATTCACTTAGGTACTGTCAAGACAATATTCATAATTGTTCCAACATTATACCTACTATATACTACCATTCCCATTATTTATATCACTGAATATAAGCTATGGGAACACTAAAACAAGCAAACTATGCATGCAAAACAGAATCTGTCAAAAACAGAACAGTCTGTTAAGATCTGTAGTATAGACATACTTCCGTGTCTCTAAAAATTCTGAAAAATTAGGACAACCTGAAGACTTTGTATATGAATATTGTGTAAAAATTTCAGATCATTATCACGCTCCATTAAAAAATTAAAATTCCTGTACTGGAGTCAAAAGTTTCTGTTTTGGTTCAGCATCAATTCTACTCATCTTGTGAGTCATCCCAAAGGATTTACTTGACACTTTATTGAAATAAAAGAAACAAAAAATGATTAATACAGTAGCTTAATCATGTGAACACACAAAAACATAAAGGAAAAGTGTTGGGTTGTCTCCCAACAAGCGCTTTTCTTTAATGCCTTTTTAGCTAGGCATGATGATTTCAATGTTGCTCGCATAAAAGTAAAGAATTGAAACATAAAGAGAGCATCATGAATCTCATGACAAGCGCATTTAAGTCTAACCCACTTCCTATGCATAGGGATTTTGTGAGCAAACAATTTATGGGATCAAGACTCAACTAGCATAGGAAGGCAAAACAAGCATAACTTCAAAACTTTGAACACATAGAGAGGAAACTTGATATTATTGCAATTCCTACAAGCATATGTTTCTCCCTCATAATAATTTTCAGTAGCATCATGAATTAATTTCACAATATAACTATCACATAAAGCATTCTTTTCATGATCTACAAGCATAGAAAATTTATTACTCTCCACATAAGCAAATTCCTTCTCATTCATAATAGTGGGAGTATCAAATGAAACTCGAATACTAAAAATTGTTTCCACATTAAAAGAGTAATGTTCAGTAAAAGGATATTCAAAATTATGACAATAATTATCACTACTTTTTATAACATAAGTATCATCACAATAATCATCATAAGTAGCAACTTTGTTCTCATCATAGTCAAGTGAAACCTCTTCCGAAATAGTGGAATCATTACTAAATAAAGTCATGACCTCTCAAAATCCACATTTACAATTATAATAAAATTAAAAACCCTCCAAAATAGTGGGATAGTAATTATCTAAAGTTGACACTCTTCCAAACCCACTTTCATAAATATCGCAATCATCATAAATAGGAGGCACGCAATCATCATAACAAATTTGATCATTCAAAGTAGGGGAACTAAAAAGATCATCTTCATTAAGCATAACATCCCCAAGCTCGGGACAAACATTAATTGCAGCAAATAGATTCTCAAACATGTCATTCTCATCAAACATAGCATCCCCAAGCTTGTGGCTTGGCATATCATAAGCATAATCACTCTCATCATCAATAGTATGAATAGCACCAATAACATAACAATTATTATCATCATAATTTACCAAGTTGGTGCCAAAAATATTTTCAAGATTATAAGTATCATCATTATCTTCCCAATCAGAGTCATCACAACAAGCAATAGGCATAACAAAATCATCATCAAGTGTATCATCTTCCACAATTATTTTTGATTCATCCTCGTGAGGCACAACAATAATAGGAGCAACATCATTTGGGAGAGATACCTTTTTACCTCTACTCTTTCTTCTTTTCTTCTTCTTCACCACATCATGTGTGGGTTTAATTAATTTCTTCGAGCTTCTTATTGATGAGATTGGTTGAATAGGGAGCTCCTCCTCATCACCTATTACATCATGAGAGACAATACGAGGCAAAGTGGAATTCTTTACCCTTTCATCAGTATTCCTTTTATATTCTATTGGTTTTCCCATCTTTCTATAGTTGGCAATATAAGCATTCTCATTGCAATTTACCATGCAAAACATATAGATATTTTTTAGATTAGTTTCAATGCCATCAGTGAGAATGAATACTTCAAACCAACTATTTTTATGTGTTAATTCTTCACTCCCCAAAAATAGAGAAAGCTCATTATAAAGTTCAAGGGTGATCAAGTCATTACAATATTTGGCCATGATTTGATCATGAAAAAGTTTGCATTGGAAATTAAGATGACAACTTTATTGCAAAGTTCACAAGTAATAGGACAAAGAGAACATAATTTTGAAGCAAATTCATCTATCACTTTGAGCAAAGAATTGGTTCTATCATGTTTATGCTTCTTACAAAATCTATCATCCCTATAAGGCACGTCTTCACAAACTTTATGCACTCCACAAAATTGACATGCTTATAAGAAACATTTTTATCATGACTAGTGCAATCATCATTAGTATTTTGGATATTCATAGAATTCATACTAACAACATTGCAATCATGCTCATCATTCAAGGAATTCTCATTAAGTATTTTCATAGTTTCTTCCTCTACCAATTGAGCACAATTTTCTGAATCCTTATTTTCACGAAAGACATTGTAAAGCCGAAACAAATGATGCAACCTAAACTCCATTTTTTTGTAGTTTTGTTTGATAAAACCAAACTAGTGAAAAACAAGAAACTAAAATATTTAATTGCAAGATCTAAAGATATACCTTCAAGCACTCACCTCCCCGGCAACGGCGCCAGAAAACAGCTTGATGTCTACTACGCAACTTTATTCTTGTAGACTTTGTTGGGCCTCCAAGCACAGAGTTTTGTAGGACAGTAGCAATTTTCCCTCAAGTGGATGACCTATGGTTTATCAATCTATGGGAGGTGTAGGATGAAGATGGTCTCTCTCAAACAACCCTGCAATCAAATAATAAAAAGTCTCTTGTGTCCCCAACACACCCAATACAATGGCAAATTGTATAGGTGCACTAGTTCGGTGAAGAGATGGTGATACAAGTGCAATATGGATGGTAGATAAAGGTTTTTGTAATCTGAAAATATAAAAACAACAATGTAGCAAGTAACAAAAGTGAGCACAAACGGTATTGCAATGCTTGAAAACAAGGCCTAGGGTCCGTACTTTCGCTAATGCAATCTCTCAACAATGATAATATAATTGGATCACATAACCATCCCTCAACGTGCAACGAAGAATCACTCCAAAGTTCTTATCTGGCGGAGAACATAAGAAGAAATTGTTTGTAGGGTATGAAACCACCTTAAAGTTATTCTTTCTGACCGATCTATTCAAGAGTTCGTACTAAGATAACATCAAGTTATCCTTTCCGTTCGATCTATCTAAGAGTCCGTACTAGAATAACACCATATGATACGCATCAACCAACTCTAATGTCACCTAGATACTCCAATGTCACCACAAGTATCCATGAGTTAATTATACGATACGCATCAAACAATTTCAGATTCATAATACTCAATCCACACAAAGAACCTCAAAGAGTGCCCCAAGATTTCTATCGGAGAAAGTAGGACAAGAACGTGTATCAACCCCTATGCATAGATTACCCCAATGTCACCGCGGGAATCCGCAAGTTGAGTACCAAAACATATATCAAGTGAATCAATAGAACACCCCATTGTCACCATGGGTATCCGCATGCAAGACATATATCAAGTGTTCTCAAATCCATAAAAGTATTCAATCCGGTAACGAGATCTCAAAGGGAGAACTCAATTCATCACAACTAGATAGAGAGGGAAACACATCATATGATCCGACTATATTAACAAAGCCCGTGATACATCAAGATCGTGACATCTCAAGAACACGAGAGAGAGAGATTGAACACATAGCTACTGGTACATACCCTCAGCCCCGGGGGTGGACTACTCCCTGCTCGTCATGGCCTCCGCCGGGATGATGAAGATGGCCACCGGAGATGGATTGCCCTCTCTGGCAGGGTATTGGAACGTCTCCAGATTGGTTTTTTGTCGATACAGAGAGTTGCGGCGGCGGAGCAGAGAGTCTAGGGTTATTTTTTATGGTTTCTGAATATTTGGTAATTTATAGGCACCGGAGGCGGTTGAGGGGGTGCCCGAGGAGCCCAGCACCGACCAGGCCACGCCAGGGGGCCTCTGGCGCGCCCTGGTTGGTGATGGCCACCCTGGGCCCCCTCTTCTGGTGTTCTTTGGCCCATCTTCTTTCTTCTGGTCCGTAAAAAATCCACAAAAATCCCCGCAGCGTTTTATCTCTGTTTGGTACTGATTTTCTGCGAAGTAAAAAACAAGCAAAAACAGCAACTGGCACTTTGGCACTATGTCAATAGGTTAGTCCCAAAAAATGATATAAATTTGTAATAAAATGATTGTAAAACATCCAAGAATGATAATATAATAGCATGGAACAAGCAAAAATTATAGATACGTTGGAGACGTATCACGGTGGCGCTCGACACGCCTTTATCCTCACCCGCGGTTAATGCGAGGAGAAAATCCTCAAACTCAGATGGCCTAGGTTCTCTCAAGTCCCCATCAGAAGGAATCAAGCATATGTTGCAGAAGTCAGTTAGCGACAACGTGTAAGTTTCAGCATAAAGATTAAACTGCACTTCAGGAGGATAGTTTTTCCCTAGATAATTAAAGCTTTGCACAAAGGAATTTGTAAGGATGTGATATTGGTCACACTTAGCTGCGAGGAATTCGGTTAACCCGGCATTGGCAACAAACTGAGCGAACTCTTGATGGAACCCGGCCTCCTCGATGAAGGCATCATGCGGCCATTCACACGGCCGCACCTCCACCTTTCTTGGAGTATGAAGGTCATTGTCCGATGATTCCCCAATGACTCCCTTGGCATTTTCCTTGGAGGAGAACTTCCAAAAGATATTCATTTTTATTCCTGTAAAAATTCTGAAAAAAAATAGTTCACAAAAATTTGTCAACAAAACTTTGTAAGATTGTTAGCAACTACTCCTAAGCATGCATAGAGGCCATATTGAGCATTCAAACTACTTAGAACTCTAAGAATTCAACATGCAAGCTCATCTACAGCAGCACCAAGAGTAGCTAATTACTCTAAAAATAACCCACTAAAACAAAAACTAATTGGAGCAATGGAGGAGTCACATACAAAGTAGCAATCCCTCCAAAAAGTTTCAGAAACGGAGCTTCGAGCAAAGAGATCGAAATCCGTGGGTTTGAGAGCAAGAACACGAAAATGGTGGTTGTGGTGATTTTTTGCTGGAGGTAGGTGATGATGTGGGCTAAAGAGATAAGTGAGGGGTCCACGTGGGGGGCACAACCCACCAGGGCGCGCCTGGGGGTGCTGGCGCGCCCTGGTGTCTTGTGGGCACCAGGTGCACCCCCTCTGGTATTATTTGTGCCAAAAATTCATAAATATTCAGAAAAAAATCATGTTAAATTTTCAGGGCATTCTGAGAATTTTTTTGGGGTCATTTTTTATTGCACGGAGAAAACAGAAAACAGGATAATCATGGCATTTTATTTTATTTGACTAACTAAAACAAAAAATAAAAGGTGGGAGCAGAGAATTGTGCTTACTAGGTTCATCGATGTCATACCTCTCAAAAATGATTCATTAACAAGGTCGATCAAGTCTTATTAACAACCACTTCTGATTAGCATGAAACCGAAGAACTTTCATAAAACACTAAGTTACCTCAATGGGGATGTGCATATCCCCTACAATAAGTATATCATATTTATTTTTGGCAGTAGGTAGAGGTAATTGGAAGCTTCCAATAGTGATGGTAGGAGATTCTTCAATAACATTTATACCATTCACTTGGAATTGTTTCTTCGGAAAGTGCACCGTGTGCTCATTACCATTGATATGAAAAGTGACTTTGCTTTTATTGCAATCAATAACAGCCCCTGCAGTATTCAAAAAGGGTCTACCAAGGATAATCTACATGTTGTCGTCCTCGGGCATCTCAAGAATAACAAAGTCCGTTAAGATAGTAACATTTGCAACAACAACGGGCACATCCTCATAAATACCGATAGGTATGGCAGTCGATTTGTCAGCCATTTGCAATGATATCTCGATAGGTGTGAGTTTATTCAAATCAAGTCTTTTATATAAGGAGAAAGGCATAACACTAACACCGGCTCCCAAATCACACAAAGCAGTTTTGACATAGTTTCTTTTAATGGAGCAAGGTATAGTTGGTCTTCCAGGATCTCCAAGTTTTTTAGGTACTCCATCCTTAAAAGAATAATTAGCAAGCATGGTGGAGATTTCAGCTTCAAGTATTTTTCTTTTATTTGTGATGATGTCTTTCATATACTTTGCATAAGGAGCCATCTTCAAAATATCGGTTAAACGGGTACGCAAAAAGACTGGCCTAATCATCTCAGCAAAGCGCTCAAATTCTTCATCATCCTTTTTCTTAGATGGCTTAGGTGGAAATGGCATGGGTTTCTGAACCCATGGCTCTCTTTCTTTACCATGCTTCCTAGCCACAAAGTCTCTTTTATCATAGCATTTATTTTTAGGTTGTGGGTTATCAAGATCAGGAGCAGGCTCTATTTCAACATCATTATCTGGTTCTTTATCATTACTCGGTTGGGCATCATTGTGAACATCATCATTATCATTTTCATTATCACCAGGTTGATGTTCACTACCAGATTGAGTTTCAGCATTTAGAATAGAGACATCATTACTATCAGGAGGTTTTTGTGTCTCACGTTCACTAGAGGCATGCAAAGTCCTATCGTTTTTCTTTTTCTTTTTATTCTTAGAAGAACTAGGTGCATCACTATGAATTCTCTGAGAGTCTTGTTCAATTCTCTTAGGATGACCCTCAGGATAAAGTGGTTCTTGGGTCATTCTACCTCCTCTAGTTACTACTCTAGCAGCGAAATCATGCATATTATTATTCATTTCATCAAGCAATTATTTTTGAGACTTAGCAACTTGTGCTAACTGAGTTTGAACCATAGAGGCATGCTTTCCTACACCTCTAACATCATTACTAATTCTAAATAGCAAGTCACTCAAGCGAGCAATCATATCATAGTTATATTTCAATTGTTTCAAAACATGAGCATTGAAATGATCTTGCTTCATAATATAGTTGTCAAACTCATATAAGCATTGACTAGGATGTTTGTTGTGAGGGATGTCACTTTCATTAAACTTTAATAAAGAATTTACCTCTACCACCTGTGGAGGTGGTGGTGTGTCAAGGCCATGTATTTCTTCAATAGGTGGCAGATTCTTAACATCCTCAGCTTTAATACCTTTTTCCTTCATAGATTTCTTTGCCTCTTGCATATCTTTGGGACTGAGAAATAAGATACCCCTCTTCTTCGGAGTGGGTTTAGGCGGTGGTTTGGGAAGAGTCCAATCATCATAATTATTCAATATGTTATTCAATAATTCCTCAACATGTTCAACAGTTCGTTCCCTGAAAATACAACCAACACAACTATCTAGGAAGTCCCTAGAAGTATCGGTTAGTCCATTATAAAAGATATAAAGTATTTCATTTTTCTTGAGAGGATGATCAGGCAAAGCATTAAGCAATTGGAGAAGACTCCCCCAAGCTTGTGGGAGACTCTCTTCTTCAATTTGCACAAAATTAAATATTTCCTGTAAGGCAGCTTATTTCTTATGAGCAGGAAAATATTTTTCAGAGAAGTAGTAGATCATATCCTGGGGACTACGCACACAACCAGGAGCAAGAGTATTGTACCATGTCTTAGCATCACCCTTTAATGAGAACGGAAATAACTTAAGGATATAATAGTAGCGAATCTTCTCATCATGAGCAAAAAGGGTGGCTATATCATTCAGCTTAGTAAGGTGTGCCACTACAGTTTCAGTTTCATAGCCATGAAAAGGATTAGATTCAACCAAAGTAATTAACTCTGGGTCGACAGAGAACTCATAATCCTTATCGGTAACAAAGATGGGTGAAGTAGCAAACTTAGGATCACATTTCATTGTAGCATTCAAAGTCTTTTCCTTATACTTGCATAGCAATTTATTAAGATCGTCTCTATCCTTGTAAGAAAGAATTTATGTAGTTATCTCCTCATCCATAACATAACCTTCAGGTATCTTAGGCATTTCAAACTGAGGAGAACTAGGACTAATAGGTGTTTCACAATCATCATCAGTTTCATAAGCTTCATTAGTTTCAGCAATCTCATCAGTTTCAGTAGTTTCATTCTCTTTATCTCTAGCAATTTGTTCATCAAGAAATTCTCCTAATGGCACATTATCATCAAGCATGGTACTAGCATCATCATAAGCATCATTCATAGCAGAAGTAGCATCATCTATAACTTGCGACATATCAGGATTACTAGCATGTGGTGGTGTTGCAAGCTTACTCATAACAGAAGGTGAATCAAGTGCAGAGCTAGATGGCAGTTCCTTACCTCCCCTCGTAGTAGAGGGAAAATCTTGGTCTTAGTATCCTTCAGATTCTTCATAGTGATAAATTGATATAAATCCCAAGTGACTCAACAAATATTGCTTCGTTCCCCGGCAACGGCACCAGAAAAAGGTCTGGATGACCCACAAGTATAGGTGATCGCAATAGTTTTCGAGGGTAGAGTATTCAACCCAAATTTATAGATTTGACACAAGGGGAGCCAAAGAATACTTGAGAGTATTAGCAGTTGAGTTGTCAATTCAACCACACCTGGAGATTAAATATCTGCAGCAGAGTGATCAGTAGCACAGTAATATGATAGTTTGATAGCAGTAGTGACAGTGACAGTAACAGTAGTGGTAACAGTACTAGCAATAGTTTTGTAGCAGTTGGAGCAGCAACAGCAGCAATAGTAACTTAGCAAGAACAATAAGTAGAAAGGTCGTAGGCACTGGATCGGTAACTCGTTGGATGATACTCGTCATGTAATAGTCATAACCTAGGGCGATACAGAACTAGCTCAGTTCATCAATGTAATGTAGGCATGTATTCCGTAAATAGTCATACGTGCTTATGAAAAAGAACTTGCATGACAGATTTTGTCCTACCCTCCCGTGGCAGCGGGGTCCATAAGGAAACTAAGGGATATGCAGGCCTCCTTTTAATAGAGAACCGGAACAAAGCATTAACACATGGTGAATACATGAACTCCTCAAACTACGGTCATCACCGCGAAGTATCCCAAATATTGTCACTTTGGGGTTGACGGATCATAACACGTAATAGGTGCATATGACTAGGCAAGATAGGATCAAGAACATTGATATAGATATGATAACATAAATGGTTCAGATCTAAAATCATGGCACTCGGGCCCTAGTGACAAGCATTAGGCATAGCAAAGTCATAGCAACATCAATCTCAGAACATAATGGATACTAGTGATCAAGCCCTAACAAAACTAACTCAATTACATGATGAATCTCATCCAACTCCTCACCGACCAGCAAGCCTACGAAGGAATTACTCACTCCCGATGGGGAGCATCATGGAATTGGCGATGGAGAAAGGTTGGTGATGATGAAGACCGAAGATTCCCCTCTCCGTAGCCCCAAACGGGCTCCAGATCTAGCCTCCCGATGAAGAACAGGAGGTGGCGGTGGCTCCGTATCGTGAAACGCGATAATTCTTTCTCTCTGATTTTTTTCTCCGAATTAAGGAATTTATAGTGGCAGAGTTAGGGCAAGTGGGGCCACGAGGTGGGCACAACCCACCAGGGCGCGCCCAGGGGGCCTGGCGCGCCCTGGTGGGTGATGCTCACCCTGGCTCCCCTCTTCGGTGGATTTTGGCTCCAATAATTCTTATTTATTCTGAAATAATTCTCCAAAAAGTTTTGTTCCATTATGAGAACTTTTATTTCTGCACAAAAACAACAACATGGTAGTTTTGCTGAAAACAGCGTCAGTCCGGGTTAGTTCCATTCAAATCATGCAAATTAGAGTCCAAAACAAGGGCAAAAGAGTGAGGAAAAGTAGATACGTTGGAGACGTATCAAAGACCGTCATTGATTGCTTTAAGAAACTCATTTCTTGTTCTAAATTGAGCTTCTCGAAGCGTAGCTTCTCATGAATTCTTACAAGCTCTCTATGATCTTCTAAAGTAGATTCATGGCTAACTTAACAGTGTATAATTCTTTAGTTTCGTCGTTCTATTTCCTTCTTATCATCATCACATGACTTATCTTGACTAGCATGATCATTGTCTAGCTCATTTTGACTAATATCACTAGTTTTATCAAATAACAAGTCATCATCTCCAAGTAAGTCATCCTCATCACATTTGAAGTCAATGTATTCGGGGTGTGATACCTTGGGGCCTTTATCCATGAAGCAACTTCCACTCCCTTCATTTGGTGAATCAAATATGTCATAGGAGTTGGAGGTTACGAGTGCAAGTCCGACAACACCTTCATCTTGACTATAGTCGGAGTTGGAGTGATAGCTTCTCTCGGATTGGTTGTCGGATTCAGAGCCGGAAACCCATTCACCAACATGAGCTTGATGTATTCTTCATGTGTAGCTCTTGGTGTACTTGTCCTTCTTCTCCGAGTCCCTACTTCTCCTTGAGGGTCTTCGTTCATAACGATCTTCTCTACTCCTTCTCTCTCTCTTCGAGGTGACTCATCTCTTGAGCTTCGTGTTCTAGGTGATTCTTCTCTTCTCTTGTGGGGGGCCGTGCACTCATTGGAGTAGTGTCCGGGCCTTCCACAATTGTAACAATTCCCGGTCACGACTAGATGAACACTTCTCTTCATATCTTGAATTGGAGCTTCTCTCTTTGCCTCTACTCTTGTAGAACTTGTTGAATTTCTTGACCATGAGGCTTATCTCTTCATTGGTTACAAGGTTGTCACTTGATGTAGCGGGAGTGTCACTTGTAGCTTTATAAGCACCGCTTGACTTGGTGTGAAGTTCTTCCTTGTCTTTGAGTGACATCTCATGAGCAACAATCCTTCCAATCACTTCTATAGGCTTGAGATCTTTGTAGTTTGCAATCATTTGGATCAATGTGCACACGGTGTCATACTTTCCATCCAAGGCTCTAAGCATCTTCTTGATGATGAATTTGTTGGTCATTTCTTTGCATCCTAAGTCGGCAATCTCATTGGTGATGAGAGCAAGCCTAGAGTACATTTCCGCAACTCCTTCACCATCCTTCATCTTGAACTTATCAAGTTGACTTTGTAGCACATCCAACTTAGATTCCCTGACGGATTAGGTACCTTCGTGCATATCAACCAAAGTATCCCAAATTACCTTTGCATTCTCAAGACGGCTGATTTTATTGAATTCTTCGGGGCATAGGCAGTTGAATAGAATGTCACATGCTTGAGCATTGTATTGCAACATCTTCAATTCTTTTGCAGTCGCTTCACGATCCGGTTCCTTTCCATCACCAAAGAATTCACCTTGCAAGCCAACACGAACAACATCCCATACGGCGGGGTTATGACCAAGAATATGCATTTTCATCTTATGCTTCCAACTAGCAAAATTTGTACCATCGAAATATGGAC
This sequence comes from Elymus sibiricus, assembly GCA_039707655.1. Taxonomy (NCBI): domain Eukaryota; kingdom Viridiplantae; phylum Streptophyta; class Magnoliopsida; order Poales; family Poaceae; genus Elymus; species Elymus sibiricus. The sequence continues at coordinate 445,784,912 of CM077671.1, forward strand.
CTCTACAGTGATAATTTCCCTCACTAGACGCCATACTCTCCTAGGTTGTGCAACCAATGCAATGGAGAACAAAGGTCTGATACCACTTGTTGGATCCAAAGTATGTCTAGAGGGGGGTGATTAGACTACTTGACCAAATAAAAATCTATCCTTTTCCCAATTTTAGTTGTGGGAAGATTTTTGCAATTTGCACAAGTCAAGTTCACCCTACACATGCATGTCTAAGAGTATAGCAGCGGAAAGTAAAGACAAACACATGTAAGTAAAGGAGGGAGGGGAGATCAAACGCAATTGGAGACACGAAGATTTTTCCCGTGGTTCCGATAGGTGGCGCTATCGTACATCCACGTTTATGGAGACTTCAACCCACGGAGGGTAACGGTCGCGAGAGTCCATGGAGGGCTCCACCCACGAAGGGTCCACGAAGTAGCAACCTTGTCTATTCCATGTGGCCTACGTCCACGGAGGACTAGCCTTACTCGGTGTAGATCTTCACGAAGTAGGCAATCTCCTTGCCCTTACAAACTCCTTGGTTCAACTCCACAATCACAAAGAAGGAGGCTCCCAAGTAACACCTAACCAATCTAGGAGGCACCACCCTTCAAAAGGTAATAGATGTGGTAGTATGATGAACTCCTTGCTCTTGTGCTTCAAAAGATAGTCTCCTCAACACTCAATCACTCTCTCACTGGTTTGGAATGAGTAGAAGAGATTGATTGGATGGAAAGCAACTTGGGGAGGCTAGAAATCAAGATCCATATGGTTGGAGTGGATGATCTTGACCTCAACACAAGGGAAGATGGTTATCTCTCAGAAAATTGGATATGACAACTGTGGAATGGTTCTGAGTGCTTCTCTTACGAGTGATAGGTGGTGGAGGAGTATATATAGGCATCTCCAAAAATCCATCCATTACAACATTATTGCCCAACTCGGTGGAACCGAAGCAAAAACTCGGTTGCACCGACTAGGGTAAAATGTGGCAACTTTGGCGTTTTCGGTGAGACCGATATATAAACTCGGTGGTACCGACAATGGGGTAACAGCTAACCAGAGACTTGGCCATCAACTCGGTGAGACCGATTTGCAGAACTCAGTGGGACCGATTCTGAAAATCGTCCTAACAGAGCGTTGGTCACGACTTCGGTGAGACCGAAAATGAAAACTTGGTTACACCGAGAAGCTAGGGTTTGGCAGGGTTCTGTCTGAGTTGAAAATCGGTAGGGCCGAGTGGAAATAGTTGGTGGCACCGATTTTGCAAGTTTGGCTTTGGACAGAAGATTTTGTGTGGAAAATGAGTGAGTATTTTTGGTAGCTAACCTCTAAGCACTTGAGCAACCAAATCATCATATTTCCTCACCCCCTTTTAATAGTATTGGCTTTCCTATGGACTCAAAGTGATTTCTCACAAAATGTAAAATGTAGAGTCTTGTAGCTTGAAGCTTGGCCAATCCTATTGCTTCTTCTTCTCTTCATCTCCTTGGGGATTCACCACACACATCAATTTGCCAACCCATCATTGAACTTTTTCCCGAGATATACTTAGTGGAAACATTAGTCCAATGAAATATATGTTGTTATTAATTTCCAAAACCACCTAGGCAGAAGTTGTGCTTTTAGTTGCCGAGCTCGAGTCTCCGGACGTCGCCCTTGCATCCCGTGTGCCCTCGCCGCAGGATTCCACCGCCGTCGGCGGCAATCTCCACCGTCGTTGCCGCCATAGCGGAACCTTCACCAAACTAGGGTAAGGTTTCGGCCCCTACTTGCGCTCCCAAATCTGATTCTCGCGCAATAGGCTAAGTTCATCTACAAACCACATTTTACAATGCCGCTATGCAGAAGAAAATTCCATTAGATCAGAGAACACAAATTGTTAGGTTTACCCGCCCGCCAAGTGAATCTCGGTGTCACCGAGTCAGATAAATCGGTCTTACAGATTTGTGTTTTGGGGCTATAGAGAACAATCTCGGTGAAATCGAGTTGCTCCTTTTGGTGAAACTGAAAGGGCTGCCAAGTTTCTGTTAATGAGTTTGTTTGTCTCGGTGGCTCCAAAAGTTTTGAATCGGTGGAATCGAAACCCACTTTGAAGAAAGTTAAACTTAAGAATTTGAGTTCAAATTTGCAAAAACCTTCTGTGTTTTGTGATGCTCATCCCTTCTACTCATCTATATCTATTCACAGGATCAGGATGCCAGGCTTAGGGTCAGACAGTGACAATGATTTTAATGATCCAAGTGTGGACATGGATGCTGGCACTAGCCCTGAAGCTAGTTCCTCATCTTCAGAGGATCCAGGCACCCACCAGCTCTCATGGACTGCCCAAGGCTGCTGATACATCTCCAACGTATCTATAATTTTTGCTTGTTCCATGTTGTTATATTATCATTCTTGGATGTTTTACAATAATTTTATAGCAACTTTATATCATTTTTTGGGACTAACCTATTGACATAGTGCCAAAGTGCCAGTTGTTGTTTTGCTTGTTTTTTACTTCGCAGAATATCAGTACCAAACGGAGTCCAATCGCGACGAAACTTTTTGGAGATTTTTTTTGGACCAGAAGACACCCAGTGGGCCAAAGAAGTGCTAGAGAGGTGGGCCGTGGAGACCACAACCCACCAGGGTGCGCCAGGGGGCCCCCAGCGCGCCCTGATGGGTTGTGCCCTCCTCGGGGCCCCTCTCCCACCGCCTCTGATGCCTATAAATTCCCAAATATTCAGAAACCCCCAAAAATAACCCTAGACGGGAAGTTCCACCGCCGCAACTCTCTGTATCGGCGAAAAACCAATCTAGAGGCGTTCCAGTACCCTGCCGGAGGGGGTAGATCATCTCCGGTGGCCATCTTCATCAGCTCGGCGGAGGCCATGACGAGGAGGGAGTAGTCCACCCTCGGGGCTGAGGGTATGTACTTGTAGCTATGTTTTCAATCTCTCTCTCTTGTGTTCTTGAGATGTCACGATCTTGATGTATCACGGGCTTTGTTAATATAGTCGGATCATATGATGTTATTCCCTTGCTATCATGTTGTGATGAATTGAATCTTTCCCTTTGAGATATCGTTATGTTGGATTGAATATTGGATTTCTCATGGTGACAATGGGGTGTTCTATTGATTCACTTGATGTATGTTTTGGTACTCAACTTGCGGATTCCCGAGGTGACATTGGGGTAATCTATGCATAGGGGTTGATGCACGTTCTTGTCCTACGTTCTCCGATAGAAATCTTGGGGCACTCTTTGAGGTTTTTTGTGTTGGATTGAGTATTATGAATCTGAAATTATTTGATGTGTATCGTATAATTATCTCATGGATACTTGTGGTGACATTGGAGTATCTAGGTGACATTAGAGTTGGTTGATGCGTATCATATGGTGTTATTTTAGTACGAACTCTAGATAGATTGATCGGAAAGGATAACTTGGCATTATTTTAGTACGAACTCTTGGATAGATCGATCGGAAAGGATAACTTTAAGGTGGTTTCGTACCCTACCAACAATTTCTTCTTATGTTCTCCGCTAGATAAGAACTTTGGAGTGATTCTTCGTTGCACGTTGAGGGATGGTTATGTGATGCATTTATATTAGCATTGTTGATAGATTGCACTAGCGAAAGTACAGACCCTAGGCCTTGTTTTCAAGCATTGCAATACCGTTTGTGCTCACTTTTGTTACTTGCTACCTTGCTGTTTTTATATTTTCAGATTACAAAAACCTTTATCTACCATCCATATTGTACTTGTATCACCATCTCTTCGCTGAACTAGTGCACCTATACAATTTGCCATTGTATTGGGTGTGTTGGGAACAAAAGAGATTTCTTGTATTTGATTGCAGGGTTGTTTGAGATAGACCATCTTCATCCTACACCTCCCACGGATTGATAAACCTTAGGTCATCCACTTGAGGGAAAATTGCTACTGTCCTACAAAACTCTGCGCTTGGAGGCCCAACAAAGTCTACAAGAATAAAGTTGCATAGTAGACATCAGCTGCTACGAGGGCAAGGTGGAAACTCAACTCGGATGAAGAGGACTTAGATTTTATTCCTGATGAGGTCACCTCCAAGAAGCTGCAAGACAAGAAGAAGGCTGCTAAGAAATCTACCACTGAGGCCACTTCTGCTAAGAGGCTAGTGAGGAAAGAGTATGCCAATCCTGAGACAATGAGAGCACCTGAAAGTGCTAAGGAAAATATGACTATTTCTGTTGAGCCTCCGAAGAAATCTTTGCCCAAGAAGGCAGGAGAAAAGAAGAGGGAGAGAACAAGATTTGTGAAGGCAGTTGTGCACCCCTCTACTCCAGAGTACCTTGATGAGGAAGAAGAGGAAGAGGAAGAACCAGTTGTAAAACCTCCTCCTTCCAAGAAGAAGAAGCTGATGGCTGATGCAATGACCAGTCAGGCTGCATCTAAGGCCAAGCCATCTGCTCCAAAGAAGCCTGTTGCACCCAAATCCAAGAAGACAACTAGAGACATTCCTCTTGCTGCAAAGAACAAGGGTTCTACTTCCAGAGGTGATGAGGAAGGAAATGTGATAGTTTTGAGGAAGCTGAGACCTCACATGCCTGAACACAATGATGCTCATCCAGTTGCTAAGGACATGAAGAAGAGGAGAGATCAAGGGCTGAGGAAATGGAGAGCAAATGACCCATATGCCTCCAGGAGGAAGACTGCTGATGACATGTTCTATACTAAGAAACAACAGGATTTCTATGAGACTGTCCTATTGGACAAGAGCCCATCAGTCGGTGACATGAGATATGTTGTCTGGGCCTACATCAAGGAAAATGAGGACTACTTCCCCAATGTGCAGGACAACTTCAGTTGCATAGACATTGAGAACTTTGTTGGGAGAGAGTTCACAGCTTGGAATGACGAGATGATCATGCAGTTCTACTCCACAGCTCATTTCTACCCAGATAGCCATATCATATGGATGACTGAGGGAGTCAGATATCAGTCTACAGTGGATGAGTGGCTACTATCTTAGGAGTCCCACAGGTAGAGGAAGGAGATCTTGACGTTTACGCTGAAGCCAAGATGAGTCACAACTCTATGGCTGACACGTACACTCCTATCCCCGCTGCCTATGTGAGCACACATAAGCTTGGCTCTGTCTATCATTTACAAGTAGGACTACCCACCACCAACACAATCTTGCGGTATACTTTGATGCCCAAGTCAGGAGATGATAAGATGATCAGGGGGTACTCCATTAACATGCTGCATCACATAGACACCCACACCAGATTCCGGGTGATGGATTTGATTGTTGAGACAATCAAGAGGACAGCTGCTGATCAGAAACGATCATGTGGATCTGCACCATACATTCAGATGCTCACAACTCCAAGATGGAGAAGAATGTATATGCACTTGATCGTCCTCATATGCCACTTCAGCCAGAGCTAGAGGATAATTTTGTGGTGACGGACCCCTCTCATCCCACTTCAGCTACTGCACAGGCAGAGGCAGAAGCAGCCAGAGCCACTAGTGCTCAAGTGCCCAAGTCAAAGAGTGATCAAATGGCACTTCTCATCAAATCTGTCCAAGGTATAGAGAAGGATGTGGCTGAGATTCTTAAGAACTAGAAGAGCATAGTGCGGATCATGGAAACCAAGTTTCATGCTCTGGACAACAAGGTGGATGAGCTTACCAAGACAGTCACTAAGCTTAAGTAGGAGGTTGATGCAGTGCCTAGTCCCCACTCCTTAGATGATGATAGTCCTCCTCTCTGGACCAACACTCAGTTCAAGACTCAGGCAAGATCGTTTGCTATGCCAGTTCCCGAGTCGAGACCATCTTCATCGGCACCAGCTACTGCCCCTACTGCTCCTTCAGCACCTCCAGTGTCTACTCCACCACCTCAGAGGACTTTAGCTGAAGCGTTTGCAGATTCTCCTCTCTCGACCCCTTCGACAGCTACATGAGCTGCTTCATTGTCTCATGGAGGAGACCATGCCCAGAGAGACAATTATCTCTATAGCTTTGAACTTTTTGGTAACTTGTTGCCAAAGGGGGAGAAGTTATAGATCATACTTCTTCGAGAGAAAGTGTATTGCATTTTGGTTGCTCTCTACTTTTTGAAAACATTTGGTTTATCACTCGTTTGTTTAAAACTTCGTCGGGTGTTTGATCATATACTCTTTGTGTGATGCTACTACTTGCTACCCTTGAGATGTCTATATGATGATCATTCAGTATTGTTTGGTGTGATGTGCTTCTGTAATTCACTCATATTAATTCTTGTGCACCACCAAATTGTATGTGACATGGAAGAGTGACCCATAATCCTAATCGATTGTGCATTTGCATTCAAACAAAAATTTATAATAGTGCACAAATTTAGGGGGAGCTCTTGCTTATCACATACCTCTCAAAGCGACGATGCTATTCATTGATTATATCTCTTATCGAAGCTTTGATCTATATGTTGTCATCAATTACCAAAAAGGGGGAGATTAAAGCACAACATCTCCCTAGGTGGTTTTGGTAATTAATAACATGATATATTTCATTGAACTAATGTTTCCACCAAGTTTATCTCAGGAAAAAGTTCAATGATGGGATGGCTAAAGGATTGTGTGGAGAACCTCCCCAAGGAAAGGAAAGGAATAGGATTGGCCATGATTCAAGCTTTAAGACTCTACACTTTATATTTTGTGAGAAATCACTTTTGAGTCCACTGGAAAGCCAATACTATTAAAAGGGGATGAGGAATTATGATGATCTGGTTGCTCAAGTGCTTAGAGATTAGCCACCAAAAATACTCATCCATTCTCCCACAAATATTCTCTGTCCAAAGCCTAAAGTTCAAATTCGGTGCCACCAACAATTTCCATTCGGCCCTACCGAGTTTCACTTAGACAGATTCCCATGCCAAACCCTAGCATCTCAGTACCACCAAGTTTTGCGAATCGGACCAACCGAGTTTTGGACCAACTCTCTGGTTAGCCATTTTCAGGAATCAGTACCACCGGGTTTTGAGAATCGGTCCAACCAAGTTTTGGACCAACTCTCTTGTTAGATGATTTCAAGAATCGGTACCATCGAGATTCATATATCAGTCTCACCGACAAGGCCATAGTTGCCACATTTTGCACTAGTCGGTGCAAATGATTTTTCACTTCGGTTTCACTGAGTTGGGCAATAATGTTGTAACGGTTGGAATTTTGTAGATGCCTATATATACCCTCCACCACCTCTCACTCGTAGAGGAAGCACTCAGAACATACAAACACTTGTCCTATCCATTTTTCTAAGAGAGAGTCACCTACTCATGTGTTGAGATCAAGATCAGCCACTCCAACCATATGGATCTTGATTTCTAGCCGCCCCAAGTTGCTTTCCATCCAATCAATCTCTTCTACCCATGCGAAACCTATGAGAGAGTGATTGAGTGTTGAGGAGACTATCTTTTGAAGCACAAGAGCAAGGAGTTCATCATACTACCACATCTATTACCTTTTGGAGGGTGGTGCCTCCTAGATTGGTTAGGTGTCGCTTGGGAGCCTCCTTCTTCGTGTTGTGGAGTTGAACCAAGAAGTTTGTAAGGGCAAGGAGATCTCCTACTTCGTGAAGATCTACCCCGAGTAAGGCTAGTCCTCTATGGACGTAGGCCATCATGGAATAGACAAGGTTGCTACTTCGTGGACCCTTTGTGGGTGGAGCCCTTCGTGGACTCTCGCGACCGTTACCCTCCGTGGGTTGAAGTCTTCATAAACGTGGACGTACAATAGCACCACCTATCGGAACCACGGGAAAAATCTTCGTGTCTCCAAATTGCGTTTGATCTTCCTATCCCTATCCTCTAATTACATGTGCCTGTCTTTACTTTCCGCTGCTATACTCGTAGACATGCATGTGTTGGGTGAATTTGATTTGCAACAATTGCTAAAACTTGCCTCGAACTAAAATTGGGAAAAGGTTAGGTTTTTATTTGTCAAGTAGTCTAATCACCCCCCCCCTCTACACCTACTTCGGATCCTACAATCCCCCCTCCGACAGGGCACCGGAACAGGGCTCCAAATGGCACACGGCGGAACAGAGACTTGCGGCAGTGGAAAAAGTGTTTCGGGAGGCTCTCTATGGGTTATGGGATATATTAGAATTTATAGGCCAGAGAGGGGCGTCCGGGGACACCCGAGGGGGCCAGCACACAACAGGGCGCGTCCACCCCCTGGGCGTGCCCTATTGCGTGCTCGCTCCCTCGTGCGGCCTCTGGCCTCCTCCCAAAGCTTTGAGGTCTTCTTTTGGTCCAGAAAAATTCATAAAAAAGTTTTGGTGCAATTGGACTTCGTTTGGTACTATAAAACTGAAAAGTAAAAAATATGCAGAAAACAGCAACTGGCACTGGGCACTGGGTTAATAGGTTAGTGCTAAAAAATAATATGAATTGGTAAATAATCACCCAAAAAGCATCCTAGAATGATAATATTATAGCATGGAACAATAAAAAATTATATATGCATTGGAGACGTATCAGCATCCCGAAGCTTAATTCATGCTCGTCCTCGAGTTGGTAAGTGATAAAAACAGAATTTTTGATGTGACATGCTACCCAACATGTAATCTATTGCAGGTATGATCATTGAGAAATGATGAATTAACAAACATCAACATAATAATACTTATAAACATAGGCAACATAATCATCAAGTTTCAAAATACACGATCCTAAAAGAATGTTCACCCCCTATTCATTTTATCATATTAGAATGGCATAGCTCAGTCTTCACCACATAAATACAAATTTTAAGCACCACGGTGTCAAGTTGGGCAATTGGATCGTACTTCTTAACGCGCTTCAGCTTTTTATTACTCAGCAATATATGAGCATGAACCATGGATATAGCATAAAGATGGAATAGAATATGGTGGTCGGTTTCAAAGGGGTAAAAGTGGAGAAGAAAGTCTCGCATCAACTAGGCGTATCAACGGGCTATGGAGATGCCCATCAATAGATATCAATGCAAGAAGTAGGGATTGCCATGCAACGGATGCACTAGAGCTATAGTGTATGAAAGCTCAACTGAAGCTAAGTGGGTGTGCATCCAACCTGCTTGCTCATGAAGACCTCGGGCATTTGAGGAAGCCCGTCATCAGAATATACGAGCCAAGTTCTATAAAGAAAAGTTCCCACTAACATATGAAAGAAGTAGTTGGACTGCCCCTTCTCTCTTTTTCTCTCATTTTATTTCTTTCCCTTTTTTTCTTTTTTTCTTTCTCTCTCTTTTTTTCTTTTTCTTTCTTTCTTTCTTTCTCTTTTTTATTTCTTTTTCTTTTATTTTTTGTCCGGAGTCTCATCCCGACTTGTGGGGGAATCATTGTCTCCATCATCCTTCCCTCACTGATATAGTGCCCTAATAATGATGATCATCACACTTTTATTTACTTACAACTCAATATGAAAAACTATAATATCACTCTATATAAATGCCTCTGGCAGTGTACCAGGATGTGCAATGATCTAGCGTAGCAAAGGATATCAAAAAACGGACAAGCCATAGAAATACCATGCTAGTTATCTTAAGATCATGCAAAGCAATATGACAATGAGTGTACTTGTCATATGATGTAACGGTGGAAGTTGCGTGGCAATATATCTCAGAATGGCTATGGAAATGCCATAATAGGTAGGTATGGTGGTTGTTTTGAGGATGATATAATAAGGCTTATGTGCAACAGAGCATATCATGTCACGGGGTTTGGATGCACCATCGAAGGTTGCACCGATCCTCGAGGTGAGAATGTGCAATGCACGGTACCGAAGAGGCTAGCAAATATGAGGTGGTGAGAGTGCATACATCCATGGATTCACATTAGTCATAAAGAACTCACATATTTATTGCAAGATTTTATTAGCTCTCTCAAAGCAAAGCTCTACTTGCATGCCCCTAGGGAGGAGGTTGGGAGGAGTTAACCATCGCGCGCCTTCGACTCAAACAACACTAGGATTTTAATGAGGAATAAGTATGCTCACACATCATCACCATGCCATAAAAAATATTTAGATGAACTGCAAGTTAACACCCTCTAATTCACAATATTCTTACTAACCAATGATCATGCACTCATGCTCTTTCACATTACTACATCAATATTATTAACCCACAATCTCTCTTTTATATGCTACATGTCGTTTTGATTATGCACTCATTGGATACCTATTATTTTTGGACTAGTATTATAACCCATGCAAATTACCATCACTATTTATTAACTCTCAAACAAATATAAGTGAAGAATGAGAGTGCAATTATTTCTATAAAATCTACACGTCACTGTGCTCTAAATGATATAAGTGAAGTACTAGAGCAACTTCTAAGCTCAAAAGATATAAGTGAAGCACAAAGAGTATTCTAACAAATCATGGTGATCTTGTGTCTCTCTCAAGTGGGAGTGTCCAGCAAACAATGATTGTGGAAAACTAAAACAAACTAAAGCAAAAGAATCTCCAAGCAAAACTCATATCATGTGATGAATAAAAATATAGCTTCGAGTGACATACTGATGGATTGAGACGAAAGAGGGGATGCCTTTCGGGGCATCCCCAAGCTTAGACGCTTGCGTCTTCCTTGAATATTACCTTGGGGTGTCTTGGACATCCCCAAACTTAGGCTCTTTCCGCTCCTTATTCCTTCATCCATCATGATAGCACCCAAAACTTGAAAACTTCAGCACACAAAACTCAACAAAACCTTCGTGAGATCCGTTAGTATAGAAAACATATCAAATACTTTGTGTACTGTTATAAATTGATTCTTATTTTATTATTGCATAAGGTATTGTATTCTAACTTCTTCATGACTTATACCCCCTGATACAATCCATAGCATCATCAAAACAAGCAAACTATGCAAGCAAAAAACAGAATCTATCTAAAACAGAATAGTCTGTAAAGATATGTGGAGAACTTATACTTCTGTAACTCTAAAAATTCTGAAATATTAGGACAGCCTGAAGAATTTGTATAGCAATACTTTGTAAAATATGAAAAAGACATTCAGTAAAATCAGAGAAATTCTGCACTGGACGCTAAAGTTTTTGCTTTTGCATCATATGAATTCTACTCATCTTGTAAGTCATCCCAAAGGCTTTACTTAGCACAAACACTAATTTAAACATAAAAACACAATCATTACAGAGACAATAATCATGTTACCAAAAACAAACATAAAGTAAAATGCAAGAAAATAGATAACTATTAGGTTGCCTCCCAACTAGCGCTATTGTTTTACGCCCCTAGCTAGGCATAATGCATAGTTTCAAGTGTTGGACCCCTTCATGTCCTTCAAGACTAGATCTTACGAAATCTTACTTAACAAATTACCTTTCTCAAATCTTGTTGACGGGCTCAAGTGTTCAAAAGAATTTATAATATCATCACTAACATCACCATCATCAAAGGGGTCTTCATATAAGACATGAATTTCATCATTGCTAGGTTCTCTAATAGTATTTTCATGCCAATCTTCACTAAACCCTTCATTAATTCCTTAAGAAATCCATTCAAATTTATTACTAGTGTGGAGTAACAAGGCTTGCGTTAATTCTTCGGGAGGGACATTCCTCCTCATATTCTCACTAAAACCATGGCAATTACTAGATTCCAACATATGCAAAGCATCTTTATTATGTAAGATCACTTCTATAGGGGGAGCTTCAGATTTTATTCTATAGAAAACAAATATGTCTCTCGCTTCCCGCACTATATAATAAAATTCATGCATAAGGATAATAGTAGCAATTTTCTTAAACTTAGGATTACGTATACTTGGGAGTGCCAAAAATATCTTTTGAAGCATAGGATGGAGATGCACAAACCTTCTTTCTAGCTTCAATATTAGCATGGTGATAGCATCCACATAACAATTTGTATCATCAAGTATGGTTCCTTTAGTAAAAGGAATGGCTCCCGAGCATTCAAAAAATTCTTGAATAACATATTTTCCAATAATATTCCCACTACCCACATCATATATTTTAGATTTTAGAACCGTGTGAGTATTACTATTAGGACCTTGATTTTTAGGATGATCATGAGTAGAATCAACAAATTTTGGTCTTTTCTCCTGTGAGTCACTAGCACTATCTTTGCTAGCACTTTCAACAATAACTTTCTCAAATTCAGACATGATAGCAACTTTTAGCAAGCAACAAGCAAACAAGTAAACTAGCAAATATAAATATTTTTGTATTTTTCATTTTTATGAAACAAGAAAAATATAACAACAAATAAAAAGTAGAACAAGTAAATGATAATTTGTGCGAAATTACTTGATAGTAGGTTGGTGATACTCCCCGACAACGGTGCCAAAAATCCTTCCTAATACTTGTGATGTGCGTTGGGTTTTGCATGAAGAGGAATGGGTGATGCAACACAATATAGATAAGTATTTCCCTCAGTAAGAACCAAGGTTATCGAACCAATAGGAGTAGCACACAACCCCCATCTTCAACAACTGCACACAAAGAAGCAAACACTTGCACCCAACGCGGGCAAGAGGGTTGTGAATCCCCTTGGACTCGTTATTTGCAAGAAAGTGAAGTGTGTAGATGATAGTTGAATAAAGTACTTTGCAAAATAAAATAAAAGTAAATAAATGGAAGCAAGGTATTGAAAGATTTTGTAAATATATAAGTGAACAGACCCAGGGGCCGTAGTGTTCTCTAGTGGCATATTTCATGCAGTAGGCATATAGTGGGTAAACAAATTACTGTTGGGCAATTGATAAAAAAGCGCATAGTTATGCAATATTTATTCATGGCAATGATCATGTGTATATAGGCATCACGTCCATAAGCAAATAGGACGACTCCTGCATGCACCTATTACTATTACTCCACGTCGAGAGGGCTTCTATGCTTGCCTCTCTAAGTATTAAGTTCATGACAGACAGAGTAATGCTTGGAGAACGATGACATGATGTAGACAAAGAAAACTCAATCAATATGAATTAACCCCATCGTTTTATCCTTAGTGGCAACAATACAAAGATGTGTCTTGTCCCCTTCTGTCACTGGGATGTAGAGCAACGCCAGATTGAACCCACTACAACGCACCCTCTCACTGAAGAAAGATCAATCTACTTGGCCAGAGCAAATCAATAGACCGGAGAGAATTACAAAGCTATAATAATCATGCAATAAGAATCATAAAATATTTCAGAGATGACTCAAATCTTTTTCATGAATAATCTGAACATAAACCCACAATTCATCGGACCCCAACAAACGCACCGTACAAAGTGATTACATTGAATAGATCACCGCGAATATGCGGTGAACTTTGTATTCAAGATCAAGAGAGAGAGAGAGGGGGAGAGAGAGAGAGAGAGAGAGAGAGAGAGAGAGAGAGAGAGAGAGAGAGACATCTAGGTACTAACTACGGGCCCGTAGGTCTGTAGGGAACTACTCACACATCACCATGGGAGCAGCAAGGTTGATGCAGAGGCCCTCCGTGATCGATCCCCCTCCAGCAGGGCACCGAAACAGGGCTTCAGATGGGCACACGGTGGAAAAATGACTTGCAGCGGCGAAAAAAGTGTTTCAGGAGGCTCTCTAGGGTTTTGGGGATTCTTTAGAATTTATAGGCCAGAGAGGGGCGTCGGGGCACGCCCGAGGGGGCCAACACACAACAGGGCACTGCCACCCCCCTTGGACGCACCCTGTTGCGTGCTTGCTCCCTCGTGCGGCCTCCGGTCTATTCCCGGAGCTTCTAGGACTTCTTTTGGTCCAAAAAAATTCATAAAAAAATCGTGGCAATTGGACTTCGTTTGGTACTGTAAACATGAAAAGTCAAAAACATGCAGAAAACAACAACTAGCACTGGGCACTAGGTTAATAGGTTAGTGCTCAAAGATAATATGAATTGGTAAATAATCACCCAAAAAGCATCCTAGAATGATAATATTATAGCATGGAACAATAAAAAAATATAGATATGTTGAAGACGTATCAATGCCTCCTGGGTCCCTTCTGCGTCCTAGAGCCTGGCGACCTGCCTATCAATCATCGTCATCGGCCGCCGCCTCCACGCGGCCGTCAAGATTGTCGCGGGTTCTCTGTTTGGTCGTCGTCCGCTTCACCTTCTTCTGCTGGCAGGTGATGCATCTCCAATGTATCTATACTTTTTGATTGTTCCATGCTATTATATTATCAATATTAGATACTTTATATGCAATTATATGCTATTTTATATCATTTTTGGGAACTAACCTATTAACCCAGTGCGTAGTGCAAGTTGCTATTTTTTGCTTGTTTTTGGTTTTCTAGGAAATCAGTACCAAACGAAGTCCAATCGTTATGAAACTTTTTGACGCTTTTTTTCTAGACAAAAGAGACCCTAGAAGCTTCGGGAGGAGGCCAGACGCAAAGCGAGGAGACGGCAAGGCAACAAGGCACGCCCGGGGGGGTAGGCACGCCCTGTTACCCTGTGGGGCCCTCGTGGCTCCGTCTGACCTAATTCCACCTCCATAAATTCTCTAAAATCAGGAAACCATCAAGGAGCCTGATACATCTCCAACGTATCTACTTTTCCAAACACTTTTGCTCTTGTTTGGACTCTAATTTGCATGATTTGAATGAAACTAATCCGGACAGATGTTGTTTTACGCAGAATTACCATGGTATTGTTTTTGTGCAGAAATAAAAGTTCTCGGGATTGGACAAAACTTTTTGGAGAATTTTTCTGGAATATATAAAAAGTATCGGAACGAAGATCCACCGGAGGGGGGGCACCTGTTGGTGCCAAGCCAACAGGGTGCGACCACCCCTCGGGCGCGCCCTGTTGGCTTGGGGCCACCTCGTGGCTCCGCAGACCCTAATTCTAGTCCTATAAATTCCTATTTCCGGAGAAAAAATGGGAGAGAAGTTTTCATCGCATTTTACGATACGGAGCCACCGCCACCTCTTGTTCTTCCTCGATAGGGCTGATCTGGAGTCCGTTTGGGGCTCCGAAGAGGGGGATTCGTCGCCGGCGTCATCACCAACCCTTCTCCATGAACACCCGCATGATGCTCACCACCGAGAATGAGCAATTCCTTTGTAGGCTTGCTGGACGGTGATGGGATTTGATGAGATGATCATGTAATCGAGTTATTTTGATAGGGCTTGATCCCTATTATCTACTATGTTCTGAGATTGATGTTGCTATGACTTTGCTTTGCTCAATGCTTGTCACTAGGGCCCGAGTGCCATGATTTTAGATCTGAACCTATTATGTTTTCATAAACATGAGAGTGTTTTGGATCCTATCTTGCAAGTTGTATGCCCCTATTACGTTTATGATCCGCATACCCCCAAGGTGACAATAATTGGGATTCTTTCAGGTGATTACCGTAGTTTGAGGAGTTCATATATTTACCATGTGTTAATTTGTTCCGGTTCCTATTAAAAGGTGGCCTATCCCTTAGTTTCCTAATGGACCCCGCTGCCACGGGAGGGTAGGACAAAAGATGTGATGCAAGTTCTTATTATAAGCATGTATGACTATATACGGAATACATGCCTACATTATATCGGTGAATTGGAGCTAGTTCTGTGTCGCTCTAGTGTGTAACTGTTACATGATGAATGTCATCTAAATCATTATCCATCACCGATCCATGGCCTACGCTTTTACATATTGAGTCTTGTTAAGTTACTATTGCTGCTACTACTGTTACAATCACTACAAATTGTTGTTGTTATCGTTACTATTATTCTATTATCTTGTTGTGATACTAAATCTTTGTGACAGAGAATAACCTGGTGTGGTTGAATTGACAACTCAACTGCTAAGACCGATCTATTTCTTTGGCTCCCCTTGTGTTGGATTAACAAATTTGGGTAAAATACTTCCCTCGAAGACTGTTGTGATCCTCTACGCTTGTGGGTTATCAAGACAACTTTCTGGCACCGTTGCTGGGGAGCACATCTCTATTTATTGTGTTCACCAAGGCTACTCAATTGTCACTATGAAGAATCTAAAAGATACCAGAACTAAGATCATACCCTCTAAGACGAGGGGATGTAAGGAACTGTCATCTAGCTCTGCTTTTGATTCACCTACTATTTTGAATCATCTTATGACACCTCCGCATGTTATTCAATGTGCTACTGCTTCTACTATGGATGATATTAATGATGATGCTACTACTATGTTTGATGAAACTAAAGCTGTGCCACTTAATGAACTACTTGATGCTCATATTGCTAAAGCTAGAGAACTTGAGAATGCTGAAACTGATGAACACTTTGATTCACCTATTCTGCCTAGCTCTCCTAATAGATATGATATGTCTGAGGTGCCTAATGGTTATGTTATGGATGGGGAGATAGCTAGAGACTTTCTTGCTTGTAATGATAGAGATGATTTGGAGAAACTGTTATGCAAATTGAAGGAAAAATCTATGATGGAGAAAATGAAACATGATCCTAAATTTGCTACTTCTCCTATATGTGTTACTGATAAGGATTATGAATTCTCTATTGATCCTGAGCTAATCACTATAGTAGAATCTAATCCTTTCCATGGTTATGAAACTGTTGTGGCACACCTTACTAAATTGCATGATATTGCCACCTTGTTTGCTCATGATGAAAAGATTTGCTACTTTTACATACTTAAGCTTTTTTCCTTTTTCACTAAAAGGTGATGCTAAGAATTGGTTCCTTTCTCTTGCTCCTAGTTGTGTGCTTAGCCCCCGGGATATGATCTATTACTTTACTGAAAAATATTTTCCTGCTCATAAGAAACAAGCTACTTTAAAGGAAATATTTAACTTTGTGCAAATTGAAGAAGAGAATCTCCCTCAATCTTGGGGGAGGCTTCTCCGACTACTTAAAGCTTTGCCTGATCATCCTCTTAAGAAAAATTAAATACTTGATATCTTCTATGATGGACTAACCGATGCTTCTAGGGACTACCTAGATAGTTGTGCTGGTTGTTTTTCCAGGGAACGAACTATTGGACAGGCTGAAGAACTATTGAATAATATTTTGAAGAATTCTAATGATTGGACACTTCCTGAACCACTGCCCAAACCTATTCAAAATAAGAGATGTATTCTATTCCTCAGTCCAGAAGATATGCAAGAAGCCAAGAGATCTATGAGAGAAAAAGTTATTAAATCTGAAGATGTTAAGAATTTACCACCTATTGAAGAAATACATGGACTCGATATCCCTACACAGGCAATAGAGGTAAGTTCTCTTCATAGATGTGATGAAAATGATATACCTTATACTAAGACTCCTAGTCAATTCATGGATGAATTTGATAATTACATCGTTAAGCAAGAGCATTTTAATAATTATGTCAAGGATCAATTACAACGCAATGCTATGATGATTGATCGCTTGAGTGACTTGATGTTTAGAATTGCTAATGATGTTAAAGGTTTAGGTAAACATTCATCCATGGTCTGCACTCAACTAGAACAAGTTGCTAAGTCGCAAAATGATTTGCTTACTGAAATGAATGATAAAATGAATGATCGTGTTGTTAGAGTTATGACTAGAGGAGGTAGAATGACTCAGGAACCTCCTTATCATAAAGGTCATCCCAAAAGAATTGAACAAGATTCTCAGAGAATTAATTCCGACACACCTAGTCCTACTAAAAAGAAAAATAAAAAGAAAGATGATAGGACTTTGCATGCTTCTAGTGAACCTGTGGTAGAGAAACCCTCTAAAAATCATAATGATGTTTCTATTTCTGATGCCAAGACACAATCTGGTGATGAACATCCACCTAGTTATAATGATAATGATAATGTTCATGATGGTGCTCCACTAGACAATGATAAGGAACATGATAATGATGTAGAAATAGAACCTGTTGAAAATCTTGAAACCCACATCCTAAAAATAAACGTTATGATAAGAGAGACTTTGTTGCTAGAAAACGTGGTAAGAAAAGAGAACCATGGGTTGAGAAACCAATGCTTTTCCTACTACGCCTTTGAAAACTAAGGATGAGGAGGATTTTTAGCGCTTTGCTAAAATGATTAGACTTGCTATTTTGCACACTCGCTTGACTGTATTTTGATAATGCCTTCGTATGCTCAGTATACGAAAGATATCATCACTAATAAACGAAAGATACCTGAAACTGAGATTTCCACCATGCTTGCTAATTATTCTTTTGATGGTGGACTGCCTAAGAAGTTGGGAGATCCAGGTATACCCACAATACCTTACTCCATTAAACGAAGTTATGTTAAAACTTCTTTATGTGATCTAGGAGCAGGTGTTAGTGTTATGCCTTTCTCTTTATATAAAAGACTTGATTTGAATAAGCTCACACCTACTCAAATATCTTTGCAAATGGCTGATAATCCACTGCTATACCTATTGGAATTTGTGAGGATGTTCCTATTTTGGTTGCAAATGTCACTATCTTAACGGACTTTGTTATTCTTGAGATGCCCAAGGACAACAACATGTCGATTATCCTCAGTAGACCTTTTCTAAATACTGCAGGGGCTGTTATTGATTGCAACAAAAGCAAGGTTACTTTTCATGTCAATGGTAAACAACATACAGTGCCCTTCCTGAAGAAACAAGCTTCGGTGAATAATATTAACGCCATTGAGCAAGTTGCCACGATCACTATTGGGGAGTTTAAATTTCCTCTTCCTACTGCCAAGAAGAAATATGATATTCTTATTGTTGGGGAGATGCAAATCCCCATTGAGGTAGCTTAGTGTTGTACGAAGATTCTTCGGTTTCATGTCAATTGGAAATGGTTTGTTAATAAGACTTGATCAATCTTATTAATGGATGCTTTTTGAGAAGCATGTGGTTGATGAATTTAGTAAGCACGACTTTTTGTACCATTAGTTTACTCTTTGTTATTTTTAGTTTAATAGAATAAAATGCCATGATTATCCAGTTTGCTGAATTATCCATGCAATAATAATGACCCAAAAATAAAAGTTCTTAGAATGTCACAAAATTTCTACATGAATTTTTCTAGAATATTTAAAAATTTCTGGAGCTGAAAACACCCCAGGGGGTGCACCTGTTGCTGCCAAGCCAACAGGGCGCGGCCACCCCCTGGGTGCGCCCTGATGGCTTAGGGCCCCACATGGACCCCTCACTTATTCCTTCCCCCCACTTCTTCTCTTTCCTCTAGAAATTTTCCTGGTTGCTCTCTCTCTCGTGTCCTTGCTCCCAAACCTGAGATTTTCCATCTCTTTGCTTGGAACTCCGTTTCCAAAACTGTTTTGAGGGATTTCTCCTTGGTATGTGACTCCTCCATTGCTCCAATTTGTTTTTCCTTTAGTGGCTTATATTTTGCATATTTTTCTGCACTTGGTGCAACTGAAAATGAGCTTGCATGTTGAATTATTTGAGTTTCAAGTAGTTTGAATGCTTGATATGGCCTCTAGGCATCTATATGAGTAGTTGTTATCAATCTTACAAAGTTTTGTTAACATGCTTCTGTGGTCCAAAAAATTCAGAAATTTTTTCTTAGGAAAATGAACATCTTTAGGAGTAGTTCTTCGAGTCGGAGTTGCAATGGAGTTGTTGGGTGTGCCCAAGATCGATATATTCAAATCTTTTTCGACACTTGTGCTTAGAGGGTGCACCATGTTCTTCATATAGAGAATCTCATGAGTTGTCATTTTCATATGCTAGTGGGAATTTTTTTTGTTATAGAACTTGGCTTGTATATTCCGATGATGGACTTCCTCAAATACCCGAGGTCTTCATGAGCAAGCAAGTTGGATGCACACCCACTTAGCTCCTGTTGAGATTTCATACAATTATAGCTCTAGTGCATCTTTTGCATGGCAATCCCTACTCCTCGCATTGATATCAATTGATGGGCATCTCCATAGCCCATTGATCCGCCTAGTTGATGCGAGACTTTCTTTCCACTTTGACTCCTTTTGATATCTACCACCATACTCTATTCCACCCATATGCCATATCCATGGTTTGCACCCTACCCCCCGTGAAGCGCATTAGAAGTACGATCCAATTGCCTGGTTTAGACACCCGGGTGCTCATGATTTATAGTTTGTGGTGAATACGAAGTCATGCCATGCTTCATATGATAAAATGAGTAGGGGATAACATTCTTTAAGGATCGTATATTTTGAAAAGTAATGATTATGTTCTTTATGTTCAGTGGCAGAGGACTCCGGTGGGCAAGGTGTGGCAGCCACCACACCTTGATTTGGTCCAGTTTCCCTTTTATACCTAGGCATATATACGTACGTGCTCTCTCAGCTGGCTACACAGTTGGTCTTCCACTGCCTGGCTAGAAAAAATAAGAGAGGCTGCAAATGGTCCACGCACACACAACTGTGGGACAAAGCACAAACGATCCAGCAGGCAGCGACCAACTCGTTGTTGACGCACACGCACAACACGAACGCCCAGCACCCAGCCCAGGCCGATATGCCACTCGCCCACTCACACCACGCATACACAGACGCAACAATCCTGCTTAGCTCGTCGCGGCGTCTGACCGCGATGAGGCAGACGATGGTTGATGGCGGCCAGTAAGGGTCGAGCAAGCGAGGCAGCTAGGAGATGCCGCTCAGGGTGCAGATGGTGCACCGAGGCGCAACGAGTGACGGCACAATGGCGCGGACTCCGGTAAGGGGCCAAATGCACATTTGCTAGGGCAAATTTTCTGTCAAATGCCCATGCTAATTAATAGCTTCAGCCAAATGCCCATGCTAGTTTTAGTAGCTTCTGCCAAACGCCAATGCTAATTGTCAGCCTTCAGCCATATTGGAATGGAGAGGGAAAGGTACATGGTGGTTTTCGATTCGCCAGGTGGATGTCCAGACTCCCGCAAAGCTCCCCCACTTTTGTCTCGGATTTATCGAAAAAAGTACGTATGGACCGCTCGGCGGACCGATATAGGACCGCATTGGATAGCAAACTATGTCCGGACAGCGCGGTCCGAACGCTTGCGAGAGGTTTGAGGGTACGCCTTGAAGATGCCCTTAAGACTTCGCCATACCATAAAAAAAATTCGTCCTCCGCCACTGTTTATGTTCATGGATATTATTATGCTGATATCAATTAGTTCATAGTTTCTCAACATCATACCTAATAGAGATTATATGTTGGGTAGCACGTCACATGAAAAAATCTGTTTTTATCATTTACCTACTCGAGGACGAGCAGGAATTAAGCTTGGGGATGCTGATATGTCTCCAACGTATCTATATTTTTTTATTGTTCCATGCTATTATATTATCAATCTTGGATACTTTATATGCAATTACATGCTATTTTATATCATTTTTGGGAACTAACCTATTAACCCAGTGCCTAGCGTGAGTTGATATTTTCTGCTTGTTTTTAGTTTTCCAGGAAATCAGTACCAAACGAAGTCCAAACGCTATGAATCTTTTTGACGATTTTTTCTGGACAAAAGAAACCTTGGAAGCTTCGGGGGGAGACCAGACGCACAGCGAGGAGATGTCAAGGTAACAGGGCGCGCCCAGGGGGTAGGCACGGCCTGTTACCTTATGGGCCCCTCGTGGCTCCGTCTGACCTAATTCCACCTCCATAAATTCTCTAAAATCGGGAAACCAACAGGGAGCCACCCAAAAAAGTTTTTCCGCCGCCGCAAGTCCCTCTTCCATCGCGATCCCATCTAGAGACCTTTTTCGGTACTCTGCCCGATGGGGAATCAATCACGGAGGCCATCTACATCAACCTTGCTGCCTCCATGATGATGCGTGAGTAGTCCACCATAGACCTATTGGTCCATAGCTAGTACCTAGATGGCTTTCTCTCTTTCTTTGATCTTCAATACCATGTTCACCACGATTCTCGAGGTGATCTATCCGACGTAATCTTCTTCTGCGGTGTGTTTGTTGGGATCCGATGAATTAAAAAAGGAGAAGGGGACCCTCTGGTGAATATTTAAAGAGAAGGAGCCCGAATAGGCAACTGATAAGCGCAATAATCGAGGGAACGCAGTAAATTTCGGGAAAGGTAGACGCCTCGATTTTCGGGATGAACAGATATACTCAGATTTGCCATGATGTCATTATTGGCCTCTTAAATTAAGGGCGGGTGACGTCATCAGCAGACTGGCTTTGGAGAAATGACAAGTCTGGAAGGACTGCGAGCTGGCGCCTTAAGGATCATGAAGAATAGACGCAAGAAGATGGTAAGCCGCCAAGGGAAGATACGAAGAATTGACATGAATGAATTCAAATCAATCTGGGGCCTAATGTCGGGGATATAACCCCACGGTGTGACCCGCCCTACTGGGCCGGGTCAGTATAATGGCGGCTCTAGAAATATGCTCAAGATGGGCCGTGTTGTGAAGATAAGACAAGTAAGGCGGCTGCTACATTAATCGTTGGACGGCCCAAGCACGTGGAGACGGCGACTCAAGGCCCATAGGGCAGAAGACGCCAGATGTTTCCTTGCCTGAGAGGCAAGGGGTGTTAGAGATGTGATAGGTCACGAGTCATGTTATGACCCGGACTCTTGTAAACCCTAGGGTCTCGACCTATATATAAAAGCGAGCCCCTAGGACTAAAGGACTTAAGTTATTCCCTCTCGAAAGCTAGGTTAGCGCTTCCACTCCCTTGTAATCGAGATCACCATCAATATAGACACGAAAGCAGGACATAGGCTATTACCTGCATCGGAGGGGCCGAACCTGGGTAAACTCGCCTCCCGTTCCTGTTTAATCCCTTTGAGTCGCCACCTAGCGGCGATGGTCTCACACCTAAGTCCTTGCACGAGGACATCTGTCATGACAAAACCACGACAAGTGGGGAAATGCAAACGACCACGGTCCAGGAGTCAATGCGAGGCCTACCGCCCGCCCGCTTCCCCAAGCGTCATAGCGCAGGAATCAAGAAGGCCGTCTGCTTTTCCTACTCCCAATTACAGTTTGTAAATAGAATGTGATGGGGGCGGGGGATGCGACAGTGCGGCCGCGTCTCCCCAACCATGGGAAGAGGTCTTCACGTGCTTAACCCTTGTGGCTTCCAAGACCCACGTCCTCCGACGGCTCTTCGATCACCATTCACAAGGCCTAGGCCTGGGGCTACACGAGTATCCATAGGCCTAAGAGCGAGGTGTCCCACCACCCGAAGAAAAGAAAATCTCTTCCCGGCAACTCAAAATGCACAAGCAGAACAAAAGTGCGAAAAACGGTTCACAAGGGATTCAAGGACACACTGCTGATACGTCTCCAACGTATCGATAATTTATGAAGTATTCACGCCATATTTACCCATGTTTACATTATATGGTTTTGATACACTTGATCTATACTATATAATAATAATAATAATAATATATATATATATATTATATATATATAATAATAATAATTTTTAATAATAAAGCAAGGTAATATTCTTGGTTTCGTTCCGCTTAAATAATCTTATTGGTTACGTTATATACAAATTTTTTCACGGAAAGAAAATACACTGCCTCGCTGGCCGATTCATGTCATGAGTAAAAGCATAGGGATACGAAACCTTGCCCTGACGGATTCCAATCAGAAGAGTACCCCGTATGGACTCTGGCTATACTTAACAAATATAATAAGCTCGCTACATGTGCGCCTCGTGGAACGACACCCACCGCACACGGGCGAGCGAAGCGGCGAGAACGATCTCGCGCGTGCGAAAACGCTTCGGCGAGTAAGCGGAGGACGGCAGCTGCAGAACGTCGCCGATACTCGGCGAATTCTTTCTGAGCAAAGTGGCGGGAACGATCTCAAGCGAAGCGATGAGAACGATCTTGCGCGTGCGAAAACGCTTCAGCGAGTAAGCGGAGACGGCAGCCGCGAGACGTCGCCAATACTCAGCCAATATGTTAATGTGAAGGACTCCACATCGGCCGGCGATGCGGTGAGGACGGTCGCAAAGATGCAAACGCATGGATACCGGCTAATGGATCCTAGACCAGATCGTGGCCAGTGTCTTCAGTGCTGTCCGCCCCCATTGCTTGCTCATGAATTTCTGAACCCACGACGAGCTCATGGGCAAGAATCAGGCCTAGAGCAGCGACATGTGGGGGCTTGACGGGTTCCCCACGGAGGACGACATGTAGCTCGTCCCGGCAACATCACACCTGGCCGTGTCGTCCGGGTCTGCCGCGCTGGTGGTCACCTCACAAACCTCTACTTATGTGCATGCCGGAATTCATCCAAGCATATGTACGCGCATGCACAACCAGCTAATCAGGCACCAAGAGCCCAGTTACCTACGTGCATGCCGTACGGACTTCATCCAAGCAGATGTGCAGGTATATATATCATACTTGACTCCATGTAAAATAACAGTTTTATGTTCGGCAGTTCAGCAGATGGATACCTAGCTTTATTGCATATGTTGGACTTTTCTGATGTGTCCAAACCAAAAAAATTCCACTATGTCTTTGTCTCGACAGCATCAGGCACCATATGACAACTTGGTGGGCAGCTTGCCAAGATCACACGCTACTTCATGGTTGACAGTGTTGTCGATTCTGATGGGAATACTTGTAATGTTATGATAATTGTCTTTTTTGGAAAAGTGTAATACACATCAGAAACAACCTAATCACAAATTTGCCCATGAGATATACCTCCTTTTGTCACCATGTCGAACAATTCACAATTGTTGCATATTATGTTTGACAGTAGTTTTACACACATCTTACTTTTGTCTGATATTTCTAATTCGTACAAACTTTTGCATACATTTATATAGATAAAGTGTTATCCAATGCAGATCTCCTGCAAAAGAAAAAAAACCAATGCAGATGCACAGGTTGAGCCCGCCAAGCCCAACCTCTAGAATTGGTTGGGATCCAAATATATGTACCCATATCTGGTGTGGATGAAATTTAATCTGGTTATGTATATGTAGCTCACTTGCGTTGATCAATTTATTGCAAGTTAAATCAATAATCAAGATAGTGATGGATTTTATTTTCTTGCGAAAAAGTGATGGATTTTGGTTTCAAGAATGGTCCTTGTGAGTTCTTCTAATATTGTTGAATTTGTTTGAGTTGTATTTTTCAAGTTTTTAAGTATATACTTATTTACTTTTATACCCGTTGCAACGCACGGGCATATGTGCTAGTGAAACAAAAGAGAATACACAAATTATTTCAGTTTCCGCTTCCCTTGGAGGTTTGATGTTTCCTCTTCGTTTGAGATTAAGCATTAGTTTAAGATTTGGTGGAAATTTGCCAAAACTAGTATGATTTAATTAGAACTAACCCGGACTAACGTTGTTTTCAACAGAATTAACGTTGTGTTGTTTTTGTGTGCAGAAAATAAAAGTTCTCGGAATCGCCCGAAACTTTCTGACGATATTTTATAGAGCATATAAGAAATACCGGAGCGCAGAACCACCGGAGGGGGGCCACCTGTTGGTGCCAAGCCAACAGGGCATGCCCACCCTTGTGGGTTTGGGACCACTCCGTGGCTTCATTCCGCGTGATTCCAACGCTGAAAAATCCTATAAATCCCAAACCCCAGAAGTTAACCTAGAATTTTCGCTCCGCTGCCCCAAGGCTTTTTACCGAAGAAACTCATACGGAGCCCTGTTCTGGCACCCTGCCAGAAGGGGCAGTCGTCACCGGAGGCCAACTTCATCATCCCAGTGGTGACCATGACGAGAAGGGAGTAGTACACCCTCGGGCTGAGGGTATGTACCAGTAGCTATGTGATCGAACTCTCTCTCTCTCTCTCTCTCTCTCTCTCTCGTGTTCTTGAGATGTCACGATCCTGATGTATTATGAGATTTGTTAATATAGTTGGATCATATGATGTTACTCCCTTGCTACCTTGTTGTGATGAATTGAATCTTTCCCTTGAGATTTTGTTATGTTGGATTGAATATTGGATTTGAGATCACTTGATGTATGTCTTGCATGTGGATACCCGTGGTGACAATGGGGTGTTCTATTGATTCACTTGATATATGTTTTGGTACTCAACTTGCGGATTCCTCTGGTGACAATGGGGTAATCTATGCATATGGGTTGATACACGTTCTTGTCCTATTTTCTTCGATAGAAATCTTGGGGTACTCTATGAAGTTCTTTTGCGTGGATTGAATATGATGAATCTAAAATTGTTTGATGCATATCATATAATTGACTCACGGATACTTGTGTTGACATTGGAGTATCTAGGTGACATTAGGGTTGATTGATGCGTATCATATGGTGTTATTCTAGTACGAACTCTAGGGTTGTTTGTGACACTGATGTCTACTACGCAACTTTATTCTTGTAGACTCGTGTTGGGCCTCCAAGCGCGGAGTTTTGTAGGACAGTAGCAGTTTTCCCTCAAGTGGATGACCTAAGGTTTATCAATCCGTGGGAGGTGTAGGATGAAGATGGTCTCTCTCAAACAACCCTGCAATCAAATACAAGAAATCTCTTGTGTCCCCAACACACCCAATACAATGGCAAACTGTATAGGTGCACTAGTTCGGCGAAGAGATGGTGATACAAGTGCAATATGGATGATTGATATAGGTTTTTGAAATCTGAAAATATAAAAACAGCAAGGTAGCAAGTAACAAAAGTGAGCACAAATGGTATTGCAATGCTTGAAAACAAGGCCTAGGGTCCGTACTTTCGCTAGTGCAATCTCTCAACAATGCTAATATAATTGGATCACATAACCATCCCTCAACGTGCAACGAAGAGTCACTCCAAAGTTCGTATCTAGCGGAGAACATAAGAAGAAATTGTTTGTAGGGTACGAAACCACCTTAAAGTTATCCTTTCCGATCAATCTATCCAAGAGTTCATACTAAAATAACACAAAGTTATCCTTTCCGATCAATCTATCTAGAGTTCGTACAAAATAATACCATATGATACGCATTAACCAACTCTAATGTCACCTAGATACTCCAATATCACCACAAGTATCCATGAGTTAATTATACGATACGCATCAAACAATTTCAGATTCATAATACTTAATCCAACACAAAGAACCTCAGAGAGTGCCCCAACATTTCTACCGGAGAAAGTAGGACGAAAACGTGCATCAACCCCTATGCATAGATTACCCCAATGTCACCTCGGGAATCCTCGAGTTGAGTGCCAAGACATAGATCAAGTGCTCTCAAATTCGTAAAAGTATTCAATCCGGTAATAACGAAATCTCACAGGGACAACTCAATTCATCACAACAAGATAGAGAGGGGAAAACACCATATGATCCGACTATATTAACAAAGCCTGTGATACATCAAGATCGTGACATCTCAAGAACACGAGAGAGAGAGAGAGAGAGAGAGAGAGAGAGAGAGAAAGATTGAACACATAGCTACTGGTACAAACCGTCAGCCCCGAGGGTGGACTACTCCCTCCTTGTCATGGCCTCCGCCGAGATGATGAAGATGGCCACCGGAGATGATCTACCCTCTCCGGCAGGGTACTGGAACGCCTCCAGATTGGTTTTTCATCGATACACATAGTTGCGGCAGCGGAACTTCTCATCTAGGGTTATTTCTGTTTTTTTTTGAATATATAGGATTTTTGGGCGTCGGTTTCACGCGAAGATGGGCCACGAGTGGACCACAAGACACCAGGGCGCGCCAGAAGGGCCTGGCGTGCCCTGGTGGGTTGTGCCCACCTCGTGGCTCTTCTGGCCCTCCAACGAAGCTTCTAGTGCCTCTTTTGTTCCAAAAAAAATCGACAAAAAAGTTTCGTTGCATTTGGAGAACTTTGATTTCTGAACAAAAAAATAACACCATGGTAGTTCTGCTGAAAACAACGTCAGTACGGGTTAGTTCCAAAAAATGATATAAAGTTGCTATAAAATAATTGTAAAACATCCAAGAATGATCGAAAAGAATAACTTTGAGGTGGTTCTACTACCTACAACAATTTCATCTTATGTTCTCCGCTAGATATGAATTTTGGAGTGATTCTTTGTCGCACGTTGAGGGATGACCATATGATTCTATTATGGTAGCATTGTTGAGAGATTGCACTAGTGAAAGTATGAACCCTAGGCCTTATTTCCAAGCATTTATATAACGTTTTGCTCGCTGTTTGTCACTTGCTACCTTGCTGCTTTTATATTTTCAGATTACAAAAGCCTATATCTACTATCCGTATTGCACTTGTATCACCATCTCTTCGCCGAACTAGTGCACCTATACAATTTGCCATTGTATTGGGTGCGTTAGGAACACAAGAGATTTCTTGTATTTGATTGTAGAGTTATTTGAGAGAGACCATCTTCATCCTACACCTCCCACGGATTGATAAACCTTAGGTCATCCACTTGAGGGAAAATTGCTACTGTCCTACAAAACTCTGCGCTTGGAGGCCCAACAAAGTCTACAAGAATAAATTTGTGTAGTAGACATCAACAACATGCGCATGCCAAAAGAGAGTGAAGGTCTATATTACAAGAATAAAGGCCCGAGGGCTCCTAATGTAACAACCTACTGACCCGCGTCATCAGCAGGAGGGCCCCCGACAAGCGCATGTTCCTCATCTTCGCCATCGCGTATATAACGGCTGACTAAGTCCTCCACGAAGCCGACCACCACAACCCGGGAAGCCTACGCCTGTAAAGAGTCCTCCAGCGGTCGCATGACGTTGGCAATCAGAAACCCGGCATCATCAAGGTGGAGGTTGGCAAGAACATGCTCGCAGATTTGCCTCCCCAGGTCGCAACACTCATCCTCGACGGTCTTCTCTATGTCCCTGGTCGTGTCCACTAGCTTCACGGAGAACTTCTTGAAGAAGGTGGCAAAGCTCCCCAGGTCATCGGACCGGAAGTCGTCGAGGATCCTGAGGGTCATGCCCAATGATCTGGCGGTCCCAAGGATGCGCATGTAGGCCTCCTGGAAGGTCTTGCAGTGCGCCTTTCGCAACTCTTCCAGCTTGAGGATCTCAACCCCTCTCTGGGAGTCAGACGCTACTAGCTGGGCGTTCACATCTTCAAGGCACTTCAGCTCGTCCTGAAGTTTCCCGCGTCGCTCCTCAACCACGGACCGCGCCCTATCGTGCTCGAGATCGAGCTTGTTCAAGAGAGATCATCCCGGCCTTGAGCTCATATTCCATCTTGGCGCGCCGGTCTTCAAGGGACTGCCTCTCCTTCACAAAGAGCGACGCCTGAAGATCCAGCTTCTGCTGACATTCAGCACGAGCATCGTCCCTTTGCTTCGAAAGGGACTCCTCCAGGGTCTTCGCGTTCTCCTCTGCCTGTACCTGGCGAGCCTGCACCAACTCATTGGCCACCTTCTCGTGGGCCTTGTCAGCAGCATTATCCAAGAGCGCCTTGGCCTCCGCCAAGGCCTGGGAGACCTGCTCTCGGATCTCCTCGTCTTCCCGCCTCACGCGGGCTAGGGCCTGCCAGCTCTGGTCCAGGGTAGCCTTCTCACGTGCCAGGTCGGCCTCAAGGAGATCGGCGGCTCGGCCTACCGAAAGGAGGAACATGTCGGCCGGCCCACTAGCACCCACGGTGCCGGTCTAAGGAAGTACCGGTCCAAGGGATCGCTCGAAACCACCGGCCGGGGGCTAGTTCCCAGAGAACCTCCTCTATAGTGGAGGTGGCCACTTCCTCTCCGTCAGGATCATCGCCCCCCGTCGGGACTGCCCGATCTGACAGGATGGGGGCGCTGCCCGGAAGACTCCCCGGCGTCACCAAAGGATCGGGGGCACCACTGCAGGATGCACCGGCGGGCGGTGCTTCCGGGACCCCCGTATACCCAATAACGGGCGCCTCCGGAGCCTCCGAGACCTAGGGGACCATGCCAACCTTACTCTACCAGGCGTCACCTGTCCTGTCCCCGGGCCTTTCCATGGACCCAACATTGGGAGCCTCGGGAATGGGATGTGCGTTACGAAAGTGTCCTCTAGAACACTCTTAGGCGGGACTCCAAGGCCCCCCGTATACCCAATAATGGGGTCCTCCGGGTCGTGGGTGACTGGTCCGCCAGTGGCTTCAGAAGCACCATACCTCGGGCCCTCGTTTCCTTCCGGTGTCACTACAGTGGCCTCCCGGGCGGCTCGCGCAGCCTTCCCATCAACGACACCCTCGGAGGTCGTCGCCTCTCGGGCTTCGTCTCCCTGCGAGGGCTTGACCGCGGCAGAGGGGGCTGCCCCGCTTCTGGATGCCTGATACTTGTGATCTGCATTGGGTTTTCCATGAAAAGGAATGGGTGATGCATCACAGTATAGATAATTATTTCCCTCAGTGAGAACCAAGGTTATCGAACCAATAGGAGTAGCACAAAACTGCCGTCTTCAGCGACTGCACACAAAGAAGCAAACACTTGCACCCAACGCGGGCAAGAGGGTTGTCAATCCCCTTGGACTCGTTATTTGCAAGCAAGTGAAGTGTGTAGATGATAGTTGAATAAAGTAAATTGCAAAATAAAATAAAAGTAAATAAATGGCAGCAAGGTTTTGAAATATTTTGTAAATATATAAGTGAATAGACTCGGGGGCCATAGTGTTCTCTAGTGGCATCTTTCATGTAGTAGGCATACGGTGGGTAAGCAAATTACTGTTGGCAAATTGATAAAAAAGCGCATACTTATGCAATATTTATTCAGGACAATGATCATGTGTATATAGGAATCACGTCCATAAGCACATAGGACGACTTCTGCGTGCACCTATTACTATTACTCCACGTCGAGAGCGCTTCTATGCTTGCCTCTCTAAGTATTAAGTTCATGACAAACAGAGTAATGCTTGGAGAACGATGACATGATGTAGAAAAAGAAAACTCAATCAATATGAATTAACCCCATCGTTTTATCCTTAGTGGCAACAATACAAATACATGTCTTGTGCACTTCTCTCACTGGGATATAGAGCACCACCAGATTGAACCCACTACAACGCACCCCTCTGACTTAAGAATTATCAATCTAGTTGGCCAAACTATTTCAATAGATCAGAGAGATTTACGAAGCTATAATAATCATGCAAATAAGAATCATAATAGAAATCATAGAAGACTCAAATCTTTTTCATGAATAATCTGAACATAAACCCACAATTCATCGGATCCCAACAAACGCACTGCACAAAGTGATTACATCAAATAGATCACCGCAAAGATGCGGTGAACTTTGTATTGAAGATCAAGATAGAGAGATATAGCCATCTAGGTACTAACTACGGACCCGTAGGTCTGTAGGTAACTACTCACACATCACCATGGGAGCAGCAAGGTTGATGTAGAGGCCCTCCGTGATCGATCCCTGAAAGCACAACTTCTCCCTAGGTGGTTTTGGTAATTAATAACAACATAATTATGATAATCTGGTTGCTCAAGTGCTTAGAGATTAGCCACCAAAAATACTCATCCATTCTCCCAAAAATATTCTCTGTCCAAAGCCTAAAGTTCAAATTCGGTGCCACCAACAATTTCCATTCGGCTCTACCGAGTGTCACTTAGACAGATTCCCATGCCAAACCCTAGCATCTCGGTACCACCAAGTTTTGTGAATCGGACCAACCGAGTTTTGGACCAACTCTCTGGTTAGCCATTTTCAGGAATCGGTACCACCGAGTTTTGAGAATCGGTCCAACCGAGTTTTGGACCAACTCTCTGGTTAGCTGATTTCAAGAATCGGTACCACCAAGATTCATATATCGGTCTCACCGAAAAGGCCAAACTTGCCA
This sequence comes from Elymus sibiricus, assembly GCA_039707655.1. Taxonomy (NCBI): domain Eukaryota; kingdom Viridiplantae; phylum Streptophyta; class Magnoliopsida; order Poales; family Poaceae; genus Elymus; species Elymus sibiricus. The sequence goes on from CM077671.1 coordinate 445,816,515, forward strand.
CATTTTGCACTAGTCGGTGCAACCGAGTTTTCACTTTGGTTTCACCGAGTTGGGCAATAATGTTGTAATGGTTGGATTTCTGGAGATGCCTATATATACCCCTCCACCACCTCTCACTTGTAGAGGAAGCACTCAGAATATACAAACTCTTGTCATATCCATTTTTTTTGAGAGAGAGCCACCTACTCAGGTGTTGAGATCAAGATCATCCACTCAAATCATATGGATCTTGATTTCTAGCCTCCCTAAGTTGCTTTCCATCTAATCAATCTCTTCTACCCATGCCAAACCTATGAGAGAGTGATTGAGTGTTGAGGAGACTATATTTTGAAGCACAAGAGCAAGGAGTTCATCATACTACCACATCTATTACCTTTTGGAGGGTGGTCCCTCCTAGATTGGTTAGGTGTCGCTTGGGAGCCTCATTCTTCGTGTTGTGGAGTTGAACCAAGAAGTTTGTAAGGGCAAGGAGATCGCCTACTTCGTGAAGATCTACCCCGAGTAAGGCTAGTCCTCCGTGGACGTAGGCCATCATGGAATAGACAAGGTTGCTACTTCGTGGACCCTTCGTGGGTGGAGCCCTTCGTGGACTCTCGCGGCCGTTACCCTCCGTGGGTTGAAGTCTCCATAAATGTGGATGTACGATAGCACCACCTATTGGAACCACAGGAAAAATCTTTGTGTCTCCAAATTGCGTTTGATCTTCCTATCCCTATCCTCTAATTACATGTGCTTGTCTTTACTTTCTGCTGCTATACTCGTAGACATGCATGTGTAGGGCGAACTTGATTTGCAACAAATGCTAAAACTTGCCTAGAACTAAAATTGGGAAAAGGTTAGGCTTTATTTGTCAAGTAGTCTAATCACCCCCCTCTAGACCTACTTCAGATCCTACAAGTGGTATCAGAGCTTTGGTCTCCATTGCATTGGTCTCACAACCTAGGAGAGTATGGCGTCTAGTGAGGGAAATTATCACCGTAGAGGTCCATATTTCGATGGTACAAACTTTGCTAGTTGGAAGCATAAGATGAAAATGCATAGTCTTGGTCATACCCCCGCCGTATGGGTCGTTGTTCGTGTTGGCTTGCAAGGTGAATTCTTTGGTGATGGAAAGGAACCGGATCGTGAAGCGACCGCGGAAGAATTGAAGATGTTGCAATACAACGCTCAGGCATGTGACATTCTATTCAACTGCCTATGCCCCGAAGAATTCAACAAGATTAGCCGTCTTGAGAATGCAAAGGAAATTTGGGATACTTTGGTTGATATGCATGTAGGTACTGAATCCGTCAGGGAATCTAAGTTGGATGTGATACTAAGTCAACTTAACAAGTTCAAGATGAAGGATGGTGAAGGAGTCGCGAAAATGTACTCTAGGCTTGCTCTCATCACAAATGAGATTGCCGGCTTAGGAAGCGAAGAGATGACAAACAAATTCATGATCAAGAAGATACTTAGAGCCTTGGATGGGAAGTAAGACACCGTGTGCACATTGATCCAAATGATGGCAAACTACAAAGATCTCAAGCCCACGGAAGTCATTGGAAGGATTGTTGCTCATGAGATGTCACTCAAAGATAAGGAAGAGCTTCATAACAAGTCAAGCGGTGCTTACAAAGCTTCAAGTGAAACTCTTGCTACATCAAGTGACGACCTTGTAACCAATGAAGAGATAAGCCTCATGGTCAAGAAATTCAACAAGTTCTACAAAAGTAGAGGCAAAGAGAGAAGCTCCAATTCAAGATATGAAGAAAAGCGTTCATCTAGTCGTGACCGGAATTGTTACAATTGTGGAAGGCCTGGACACTACTCCAATGAGTGCACGACCCCCCACAAAAGAAGAGAAGAGTCACCTAGAAGAAAGAGCTCAAGAGATGAGTCACCTCGAAGAGAGAGGAGTAGAGATGATCGTTATGAACAAAGACCCTCCCGGATAAGTAAAGACTCAGAGAAGAAGGACAAGTACACCAAGAGCTACACAAGAAGAATACATCAAGCTCATGTTGGTGAATGGGTTTCCGGCTCCGAATCCGATAACCACTCCGAGAGAAGCTATCACTCTGACTCCGACTATAGTCAAGATGAAGGTGTTGCCGGACTTGCACTCATTTCCTCCAACTCCGATGACATATTTGATTCACCAAATGAAGGGAGTGGAAGTTGCTTCATGGCTAAAGTCCCCAAGGTATCACACCCCGAATACATTGACTTTAATAGTGATGAGGATGACTTACTTGGAGATTGTGACTTGCTATTTGACAAAACTAGTGATATTAGTCAAAACGAACTTGATAATAATCATGTTAGTCAAGATAAGTCATGTGATGATGATAAGAAGGAAATAGAGCGACTAACTAAAGAATTAAACACTCTTATGTTAGCCCATGAATCTACTCTAGAAGATCATACAGAGCTTGTAAGAACTCATGAGAAGCTACGCTTCGAGAAGCTCAATTTGGAGCAAGAACATGAATTTCTTAAAGCTATCAATGACGATCTTTGAAAGAAGACTTCCTCTTATCTAGCCAAACGACTACTCTTGTCTACATTCATTCCACAAGTTAAAACTAAGCAAACTAGTAACAAAGGCAAGAAAGGTTCTTCATCTAGTAGCAATAATAAAAATGATAAATCCAATGATATTGCTTCTAGCAGTTCTATTGATTCCACTAATGATTCTCTTAGCCAAGTTACACTTGAGCAAGAAAATGATATTTTGAAAGGGATTATAGAAAAATGTATCTACAAAAGTCTTGTCGAATGTAAGCAATTAGAGGAGATTGTACGCAAGCATGGAGGATACCGGAAGAACCAAGGCATTGGCTACTTCAACACCAATGGAGTTGAATGGGAAGAAGGTCAATACCCCAAGCCGAAGTTTGTTCCTCAAAAGGAGAAGTATGAACATACTCTCCCCAAGGGAACAAAAGCTCAAGATGACCTTCCACCACAAGACCACAAGCTCAAGGGCAAGGACAAGCTTCAAGGAGAGATGGACACATATGAAGATGAGTCCAAAGCCATGGTCAAGTGGGTTCCCAAAGCTACTACTAGCTCTACATCATCAAATGCTAGCTCAACTCCAAGGATCCCCATCAACCTTATGTGGGTCCCCAAGAAGAAGAACTAGAGAAGTTCTGAGGGGTGACTCCGCCAACAAAATTCACTCACATTCATATTTGGTAAGAACTATTTGCAATCAACGTCAACTTCATGCAATAGTTCAAGGAGTCACACATTCCCTCAAAGGTAAGCAAGGGACAAGGTAATTAATGAATCCATGGACATCATCATGTATGCGTTGCACTCCATGTCCATAGATATCCTTGTATTTGTCTCTTGTGTGGGACTAACCCATGTAGGTGAGAAGAGTAAGAAACAATGAGGATTGTTCCCAACTTAAGATGATCTTCATCAACAATGAGCATCCAGTACTACCTCACCCACATGAAGTCTTCTACGACAAAACCCAAGGTTAGTTTATCCCTCTTAGGGGGGATGCCACATCAAGGGGGAGCTTTACTCTAAGACTTGAGTTAAAGCATCTCTTAAAGATGTGAACACATTAATGCTTTATGTAAAAGTGGTAACCCCAGTTGTTCTTAAACGATGAGTATGACCTATGATCAAGTATTCTTACTTGGCTCCTAAGTCAATAAACTCATATATAGATGACTACGTCATCGCCAAAGTGTTTTTGCATGTTTGCCATATTTCATTTGACATTTTATTGTGTGAGCATGTTGGTATGCATATCTTTTCTCATTCGAGGATATCCAATTGTTGTTATTTGGCTTTCATTTTTTTGGCCAATGGGATATACAAGAATGCCTAAGTACCCTCCTCTATCTATCTATGCTTTCTCGTCTCAAATTCTATTCATGCTTCATCACAAAATTTGAGCAAGAACTTTTCGAACCCTCTGTGTGAGAAGCACTCGGAGTTCCGTTTTGACAAGAGCTGACTTCCAAAACCTCCCAAGTGCAACTCGGTGTAACCAGCTTCAAAAATTTGGTTCCACCGAGGCCTAGGGTTGATGTGGTTTTAGTATATCGGTACCACCAATTTGAATTTTTTGCCATCACCGAGTTTCACTGTCACCTGTCAGTTTAGAAACTCGGTGGCACCGACAGGTTCAACTCGGTGTCACCGACAGCTAGGGGGTATATATTCCCAACGGACCCTACTTTTGAAATTCAATCCTCAAACGTCGCCTCCCGCACTCCCTCGCTGCTGTAATATCGAAAGTATGTCTAGAGGGGGGTGATTAGACTACTTGACCAAATAATAATCTATCCTTTTCCCAATTTTAGTTGTGGGCAGATTTTAGCAATTTGCACAAGTCAAGTTCACCCTACACATGCATGTCTAAGAATATAGCAGCGGAAAGTAAAGACAAACACATGTAAGTAAAGGAGGGAGAGGAGATCAAACGCAATTGGAGACACGAAGATTTTTCCCGTGGTTCCGATAGGTGGCGCTATCGTACATCCACGTTTATTGAGACTTCAACCCACAGAGGGTAACGGTCGCGAGAGTCCACGGAGGGCTCACCCACGAAGGGTCCACAAAGTAGTAACCTTGTCTATTCCATGTGGCCTACGTCCACGGAGGACTAACCTTACTCGGGGTAGATTTTCACGAAGTAGGCGATCTCCTTGCCCTTACAAACTCCTTGGTTCAATTCCACAATCACGAAGAAGGATGCTCCCAAGTAACACCTAACCAATCTAGGAGGCAACACCCTCCAAAAGGTAATAGATGTGGTAGTATGATGAACTCCTTGCTCTTGTGCTTCAAAAGATAGTCTCCTCAACACTCAATCACTCTCTCATAGGTTTGGAATGGGTAGAAGAGATTGATTGGATGGAAAGCAACTTGGGGAGGCTAGAAATCCATATGGTTGGAGTGGATGATCTTGACCTCAACACAAGGGAAGGTGGTTCTCTCTCAAAAAATTGGATATGACAAGTGTCGAATGGTTCTGAGTCCTTCTCTTACGAGTGATAGGTGGTGGACGGGTATATATAGGCATCTCCAAAAATCCATCTGTTACAACATTATTGCCCAACTCGGTGGAACCGAAGAAAAACCTCGGTTGCACCGACTAGTGCAAAATGTGGCAACTTTGGCGTTTTCGGTGAGACCGATATATAAATCTCGGTGGTACCGACAATGGGGTAACGACTAACCAGAGACTTGGCCATCAACTCGGTGAGACCGATTTGCACAACTCGGTGGGACTGATTCTGAAAATCGTCCTAACAGAGAGTTGGTCACGACTTCGGTGAGACTGAAAATGAAAACTTGGTTACACCGAGAAGCTAGGGTTTGGCAGGGTTCTGTCTGACTTGAAAATCGGTAGGGCCGAGTGGAAATAGTTGGTGGCACCGATTTTGCAAGTTTATCTTTGGACAATAGATTTTGTGTGGAAAATGTGTGAGTATTTTTGGTGGCTAATCTCTAAGCACTTGAGCAACAAGATCATCATATTTCCTCACCCCCTTTTAATAGTATTGGCTTTCCTATGGAGTCAAAGTGATTTCTCACAAAATGTAAAATGTAGAGTCTTGTAGCTTGAAGCTTGGCCAATCCTATTGCTTCTTCTTATCTTCATCTCCTTGGGGATTCACCACACACACAATTTGCCAACCCATCATTGAACTTTTTCCTGAGATATACTTAGTGGAAACATTAGTCCAATGAAATATATGTTGTTATTAATTACCAAAACCACCTACGGAGAAGTTTTGCTTTCAATCTCCCCCTTTTTGGTAATTGATGACAACATATAGATCAAAGCTTCGATGAGAGATATAATCAACGAATAGCATCGTCGCTTTGAGAGGTATGTGATAAGCAAGAGCTCCCCCTAAATTTGTGCATTATTTTAAATTTGCATTTGAATACAAATGCACAATCGGTTAGGATTATGGGTCACTCTTCCATGTCACATACAACTTGGTGGTGCGTAAGAATTAATATGAGTGAATAACAAGCACATCACACCAAACATTAAGTGAATGATCATCAAGATATATCTCAAAGGTAGTAAAGTAGTAGCATCACACAAGAGTATATGATCAATCACGACAAAGTTTCAACCAAACGATAAACCAAATGTTTTTAAAAACTAGCAGAAAGGATTCAAAATGCAACACGCTCTCTCTCTCTCTCGAAGCCTTATGATCTACAACTTCTCCCCCTTTGGCAACAAGTTACCAAAAAGTTCAAAGCTATAGAGCTAAGCGTCGCTGTGGGAAGGATCTCCTCCATGAGATGATGAAGCTGCTCCTGTAGTTGTCGATGGAGTCGAGAGAAGAGTATCTGCAAAAATTTCTGCTGAAGTCCTCTGAGGTGGTGGAGTCGACACTGGAGGTGCAGGAGGTGCTGATGGAGCTGTGGCAGGTGCTGAAGAGGTAGGCCTGATTTCTGGTGCTGGCACAGTGGGAGTCCTCGACTGAGTCTTGAACTTAGTGCCTGGCTGAAGAACTGGACTCTCCTCATCATCATCAGTGGTATGAGGGCTCGGCACTGCATCCACTTCCTTCTTGAGCTCGTCCATAGTTTTCGTCAGCCCATCCACCTTGTTGTTCAGTGTGGTAAACCTGTTATCTATGATCCTCACAAGGCTATCTTGATTCTTTATGAGTTGCTTGATATTCGTCTGCATGCTTTGCATAGTGCTGATGATAAGTTCCATTTGCTCACCCTTGGATCTAGGAACTGGAGCACTAGTGGCTCTGGCTGCTTCAGCTGCTGCTCTTCCAGAAGATGAAGTGGGATGATCTAGATCCATCTCCACAACATTATCCTCAAATTCTGGCAAAAGTGGCAAATGAGGACGATCAAGTGCATATACATTCTTTTCCATCTGAGAGTTGATAAGCATCTGAATGTATGGTGCATATCCACATGATCATTTTTGATCAGCAGCAGTCCTCTTCACAGTCTCTACTATCAAATCCATCACTCTTATCTTGGTGTGGGAGTCTATGTGATGCAACATGTTGATGGAGTACCCCTTATCATCTTATCATCTCCAGATTTGGGCATCAAGGTATGCCTCAAAATGGTGTTAGTGGTGGGTAGTCCTGCTTGCAGGAAATAGACAGAACCAAACTTATGTGAATGCACATGTGAAGCAGGGATTTCATTATACATATTTGACATGGAGTTGTGACTCATCTTGGATTCAGCGTAGACATCCAAATCTCCCTCTTGTACCTGTGGAGCTCCTAAGATGGTAGCCCACTCATCAACAGTTGATTGGTACCTCACTCCTTCAGTCATCCAAATAATCCTGCCATCCGGATAAAAGTGTACAGTGGAATAGAACCGCATGATCATCTCATCATTCCAAGCCGAAAACTCTCTGTCGGTGTCAAAACCGGCGGATCTTGGGTAGGGGGTCCCGAGCTGTGAGACTAGAATCGATGGTAACAAGAGACGAAGGGGACAGTGCTTTACCCAGGTTCAGGCCCTCCTATGGAGGTAATACCCTACGTCCTGCTTGATTATATTGATGATATAGGTGTTACAGAGTTGATCTACCTCGAGATCGTATGACTAAAACCCTAGATGAGTTCTGTTGTTCTACAACCTAAAACCCTCCGGCTTATATAGACGCCGAGGGTACCTAGGGTTTACACATGGTCGGTTACATGTCGAAGGGATAAACATGCCTATTCACTACTTTAAACGTGGAGGACACGCCACGACTCTCGAAGCCTCCTTCCTGGAGACATGGTCTTCGATCAATCCAGTGCTCGGCAAATGGCCCATATAGTCCGGCCCATAAGAAATAGGTCGGCCTCCCGAGGACCCCTTAATCCAGGACTCCCTCAGTAGCCCCCGAACTAGCCTCCAACGCCAAGGGTCCAAGCTCCAGCTGCTTCAAATGATCAGGGTCTTCGGCTTGCGAGGCGAGTTCCTTTCTCCGAATAGTGATCGGCCAAGTTTAGCTCGGCCTCCGATGACGTGTAGTTCTCCCGATCATAGATCGTCCGAACATCATGTATAACCCGGCCCTGAAGGCCAAACGTCAAGGAGTAAACAGTGCTCCCTGACGACCTTTCAGATGAAAGGTCACGACCCACCACAACCGCTAAACCAGTCACAAAAGCTCGATTCGCGGTTCGAGGCCGTTTTCATCAGCATGACCCATCAATGCACAGATCATGTTCCGTTTCACACTAGATATGTTTAATCATGCGCTTATAACGGCACACACGTCTTGGGAAGCGGAAGGATTCACGGTGCAGTGAAGGGAGGCTAACCGGCGACAAGCCCAATAAAAGGGGAAGAAAACCCCAAGGCTTATCCGCACTTCCCATTCGTACCCCTGCTTCCCCAATCTCCTGAGCTTCCAGAGCTCAGATCTAGGTTTCCCACCCTTCCTCCTCCGAGCTCTGCCATGGCCAGCTCCGGCTCCAACGGCAAGTGGGAGGCTTCCACGGTCACAGACCAGGACATCCGGGACCTCAAGGAGGCCGGCTACCTCCCCGCCAACATCTTCCACCGCGCCGCAGAGGAGGGCCAGGTGATCCGCACCCCCAAACCAGGCGAGAGGGTGGTTTTCATTCCTCATTTCATCTGAGGACTGAGCTTCCCGCTCCACCCCTTCGTGAGGGGCCTCATGTTCTTCTATGGACTCGACTTCAACGACCTCCCGCCGAACTCTTTCATGCATATATCGGCCTTCATCATTGTCTGCTAGGCCTTCTTACGGGTCGAACCACACTTCGGACTGTGGCTCAAAATTTTCAACATCAAGCCGAAGTGTGTCGCAGGCGCTCACGCAGACTGCGGCGGGGCGGTCATCAGCAAGCTTCCACGCACAGTATGGCCATCCGGCACCTTCATCAACACCATCAAGACTTGGCAAAAAGAGTGGTTTTACATCACCAAGCCAAGGGAGGAGGGCAGAACTGTTCCTGCCGAATTCAGATCTGGCCCCCCGACCAGATTGACCTCAAGGGTCCGAAAGGGTCTCGATTGGGGGCCGGACACATAGGTGGATGACCTGCAGAGGGGCATCACCTCCATGATCAAGGATGGAGTCGAGTTGACCAACGTGGTCCAAGTTATGCTTCGGCGACGCATCCTCCCCTGCCAGCGCCAGGGCTCTCCTATGTGGACTTATCGGACGGACGATGATCCTACGATTCGTCAACTCTTCCGCACCACACGGGAGAAGCTGTGGAAGGCGCTGTTCAAGGCGCAGGAGAAGTGGCCAGCCAAGAAGGAGGACCAGGGCCTGCACACCGATAAGCCCCCTTCCGAGGTATGTCATAGCTTCATTAGATCGGCTTCATTTTTCTAAAGGAAATCTAAGTACTTTTCGATCACTTCCGCAGGAATGGTTGAGCAAGGCCACGGGCATCAAGTGCCCGGCTCCACAGCCCGAAGACCCTAGGTCCCAGCTGCTGTCAGAGATGCTCGTCGTGGCGCCTTATAAGGCGCCAGAGAATAAGGAGAAGAAGAAGCCAGGCCGAGCCGGCCTGCGCAACAGGGACCAGCCAGGGGCTGTGTCCGAAGAAACCCATGCCTCCTCGAATCAAGAGGAGGAGCACGAGGTTGAGGGGGGAGGCGATTCCCCCCCCCCACAGGAAAGAGGGCGGCGTCATCGGATGCCTCAGAGGATATACCTCCTCCCGCCCAGAAGAAAGCGCGCCGGACACAGGTAGTTCTGTCCGACGACAGTTCGGACTCGGACACCGAGTCCGAGGACTTCGAGAGGGTTCCACGAAGGAACCTCAGGGTCAAGCCCCCACCTCGAAGGTAAATATCCGAAGACTCCCTGAACTATTAGTTCTAGGCTTTGAATGTTATTAACATGTGAGCGCCCATTAACTTGCAGCCCACCACGAGTCCTCCCCACTGATCGAGTCTCGGACGGGGAGACCCCGCCCGCCGAGCTAGCTAAGAGCGGGACCGCGTCGCACCCCTCTCCTCCGGGCGCCGCGAAGGATGCCGCAGAGGTCTCCTCCCAACGGGCTCCTTTGGAGCCGGACATTGGAGGTGGGGGCGATGACGTCATGGTCGAGGCTAACACCTCGGCCGCCGAAGACCCGGGGGAGAATCCCCTCCTAGATACTGGGGAGACCGGACGAGGAGATGTCCAGTCACCTCCAAGGCTGTCTCCGGAGCGCACCATGCCTCCGGAGGCGCCGGTTCAATCCCCGGTTGGAGATCGGGTCAACCGATCCCCACCGGCGCCACTGACCAATGGGTGGCCGGCTATGGGGGAGGCTCTATCCAGCGCCTCCCTCTCCGAGGAGCACCGCACCCTTATGGGTGCGGTACTGTGGAGCATTCAGTCCGTGGACAGCGGACTGAAGGAGGCCTTCAACGGTCTCCTGACGGGCTTTCAGGTGAGCCACGTAATGCTCTGTTCTTTTGAAATATTAATTTCTTTGAGTTATGATTATATACACGGCAGCCCCCGAGCCCTAGGTAAGTTTGGAAAAAAACTTACATGGGGGTCAATCATAGATCATTATCCGAACTATGTATAGGACAGTATTTGTTCGGGACGGTCTGGCAGCCCTTAAGAGGACCGGACATAGGATCATATTTATGACAGTTCGGAAGTTGTGAACCCGTGTAATTTGATATGGTTTTGTTTTGTACAGGCTTCGTCATCGGCGGCGGCCGTTAATGCTGCCGAGCTGGACGAGCTGAATCGGAAGCTTAAGAGCTCCGAAGATGAGCTCGAAGCTCTGAATAAGAGATTCGACGAGGCGCAAGGTAAGCCGGACTAGAATATCCAAAATTTTCATCACCATACTGTCGAAGCAGTATTTTTGATGTGTTTTAATGCTTACGCAGCCTCGGCGAAAGAAATTTAGAAGCTCAAGGCCGAGCTTGAGAAGGCAAAGCAGGAGGCTGCAGTTGAGAGGGCGGCGGCCAAAGAAGCGGCTACCGCGCTCTCCCCCCTGAGGGCCACCAGCGGCAAGCATGAGGATCGGGTGGAGGAAATCCAACAGGAGCTCCGGGACGCCGGGTAAAAGTGCGAGGACCTTGAGCGTAAAGGCAAGGAGCAGGCCGCCGAACTATCCACCATGAAAACCAATCTCCAAAAGGAGCGGGTGGATAGGCGGTCTTTTGAAGAACAAGTCAGCCAGGCCAAGGCTATAATGGATGGTAAGCCGTATTTATTGCAGTGTGTCTACGGGGATAGCAAGTTCGAGTTGCTTACCCAAGTATGGCGTTCCTCAGGCGCCTGCTCGGACCTCCAGAAGAGCACAGCGGACGTGAACCAGTTCTATGGTTCGCGGGGAGAAGGAGATGAAGCTCGGCTGTTCTGGGCGCAGTTTGAAGTCCCCGAGCGCTCTCCTGTCCTTGTTGAGCAGCTGAAGCAGCTGATGGAGCTACACCGGATGGCGGAGCCGGCCATGAAGGATCTCTGCATCTGGCTATGGCCCAACGAGCTGTTGCCGGGCAGCTACTTCGGCCTGGTGCAGAAGCTGAGCGACACCTCGCCCCGGATCGACGCGCTAAGGCGATCTTCCTGTATCGAGGCAGCTCGAATGACCTTTGCGAAGGCCAAGGTGCACTGGCTGGGGCTGGATTCAATGAAGATAGCCACCGCCCCTCCGCCTCCTGGAAAGGAGCATAGGCGCCCCGAGCTGTACTTCTCCGGAGTAATGGAGGGTGCTCGGGCAATAGAGGCGCAATGTTCGAGAGAAAACGTGTATGAGTAAGGGCGTTGTAATATGTCTGAAGACTTTTTAACGTGTTTATATATGCATGGTTTATCATGTCTTTCGTGTTTTGCATCCTTTATAACTCCTTTGTGGCCGTTAAACCTGAAAGCGGCGAGTCGTCAGCTTCAGCCCCCATGTAGATACTACGCGGGGTGTCTCTGCCAACGCACTATGACCCTTAGCCGAGCTATCGGTACCCGAAGGCGGTAGTGTGGGGCAGACGAGGCAATCGGACCATAATGCTTTATTGCTTTCACTTAGCCGTAGGGGCGCGAGAAAGGAGTGCGGGGGGCTGATGACTAACCCCCAGGGGTTGTGATGTTCGGATGAACCGTGACCAAAGCCTATATCACATGGTTTGTACTAATACCAAACCCATCGTATGACACGGAATGACCTCTGACGAGATTTAGTTAAGCTCGGATTCGCAGACCAGTTCTCGCATACCATGACAGTCAGTTTTCGGCTTTCTCCGCTGAGGTGCTTGACCAGGCTAGCCAGAAGCACAATCGTAGCGGTTCTCCCTTTCCCCTTTTAGCCGAACGAGCGGAACATAAAGGGGCAAGCAGAGGAGCCGGGCAACCCAACCATTGACCCAAGACATAGTTCGGAACCAATGCATATAAAGCGGAACTCCAAGACGCCGAACACGAAATCAGTTGTGCTTAGGGCGATTTTTAAGGTCGAGCCCCCGGTCTATTAGCCGGTTGCATCATATAGTATACCAAACAGGTTCGCAAGAAGAGAGGGAAAATAGAGAGTGCGCCAAAAACAGCGAAACGATCATGCGTGATACATCTGTATTTTACTCAACAACTCTTATTATTCAAATTTGCTGATACAACTGCTTACAGGTATAAAAAATGAAATATAAACCTTACAGGAGGGGTTGTACCAAGGGTCTTTGATAGGTGACCTGACGCCCTCGATGTGCCCTGTCGCTTATCCACTCCCACCTCTCCCTAGGAGTTGTGTACCGCGATGGGTGTAATGTTCGGCGAGCGTACTTTGGAGAAAAAGTCTTGAGAAGTCGCCGAAATATGAACGAGCTTTACGCCGTAGCAGGTACTTTATGGTACCTATAGTGTGTCCGAGGACATGTTGATGGATATAGTTCGGTCCAGCCGAACACTTACCCTTTGATAATTTTTCCCCACCGCTGCCCATGGGATTTTGAGCGCAAAGTTGTGCATCCTCGGCACATACTTTGCCGGTTCTAGGGCCGTGCGATGGGGGGCGAGTCCCTATTTGTGGGGGGAAGAAGGTTTTGGTACTTCGGGTTGAGACCGAGCTCGCTTCCCAGCCTTGGGTGCCTTTACGGTAGATGTCGGAGCTTGCCGATCATCAGTGTAATGGAATTCGGCCGCCAGGGCCAACGCATGTTCCTCAGTTCGGAGGGAGCGCTCTGTGTTGCCATTGACAGTAATGACCCCCTTGGGGCCGGGCATCTTGAGCTTGAGGTATGCGTAGTGAGGGACGGCGTTAAAGCGAGCGAACGCTGTACGGCCGAGCAGGGCGTGATAGCCGCTGCGGAAAGGTACGATGTCGAAGATCAAATCCTCGCTTCGAAAGTTATCGGGCGAGCCAAACACTACTTCCAGGCTTACAGAGCCCGTGCACCGGGCTTCAACGCCTGGGATCACTCCTTTAAAGGTAGTGTTGCTGGGTTTGATCCTTGACGGATCTATGCCCATCTTTTTCACCGTGTTTGAGTAAATCAGATTGAGGCTACTTCCTCTGTCCATTAGGACTTTAGTGAGGTGATACCCATCTATGATGGGGTCTAGGACGAGTGCGGCCGAACCCCCATGACGGATACTGGTCGGATGGTCACGTCGATCGAAGGTGATCGGGTATGCCGACCATGGGTTATACTTCGGGGCTACAGGCTCTATGGCGTAGACATCCCTGAAGGGCGCGTTTCCTCTCCTTTTTGGGTATATGGGTGGCGTATATCATATTTACTGTTTTTACCTCTGGAGGAAATTTCTTTTGTCCGCCACCGATCGGACCACGGGGCTCATCCTCGTCCTCGCTGCGTGGGCTCTTGCCTTGGTCCTCGGATGCGAGCTTGCCGGCCTGTTTGAAGACCCAACAGTTACGGTTGGTATGGTTGGCGGGCTTCTCTTGAGTGTTGTGGATCTGGCAAGGCCTCTCCAGGATCTTGTCCAGCGGGGTGGGTCCGTCGTGTTTGCCTTCAGGAGGCTTCTTCCGCAGCCCAGGCCGGGAGTTGCGGAAGCCGGCGTTAACAGCCGTGTCATCGGCATCACTATTATTGTGCCGGTGCTTGTTCTTGTTGCGCTTCGGTTTCCCGTTTCCATCCCGAACTTCAGAGGTTCCGGGTTCTTCGGGGTTGTGGCTACGTCTTGCTAGGCAGTTATCCTCGCCCGCACAAAAGCGGGTCATGAGTGATGTGAGGGCGGACATTGTCCTTGGTTTGTCCTGGCCGAGCTGACGAGCCAGCCATTCATCCCGAATATTGTGCCTGAAAGAGGCTATTGCTTCAGCGTCCGGGCAATCCACGATCTGTTTTTTCTTGGTCAAGAAACAATTCCAGAATAGCCGCGCGGACTCTCCCGGCTTCTGGACGACATTGCTTAGGTCGGAGGAGTCCGGCGGCCGAACATAAGTGCCCTGGAAGTTAGATCGGAATGCCTCTTCTAGGTCCTCCCAGCACCCAATGGAATTTTCGGGGAGGCTATTTAACCAGTGCCGAGCTGGCCCCTTAAGCTTCAGGGGTAGGTATTTGATGGCGTGGAGGTCATCTCCTCGTGCCATGTGGATGTGGAGGAGGAAATCCTCGATCCATACAGTTGGGTCAGTTGTCCCATCGTATTGTTCTATGTTTATGGGTTTAAACCCTTCCGGGAACTGATGCCGCATCACAACGTTCATGAAGCATAGTGGGTGGGCAGCGCCTCTAACCCGAGCTATGTCGCGCCGGTGATCGGCGTCTATCCTAGCTCGGTTTCGTTCCCGACATTCATTGTTGCGGTCGAACCAAGGCCGGTACCCTTCTCGTCTATCGGGTGAGTATCCTTTGGATCCGTAGATGGATCGCGTACGACCTGCTCTGTAGTCCAGGTCGTGTCGCAGGTCGAACCTGTCATCGGGCTCTAATGGCTCTTTTCCCCATCTACGAGTTATCGTCGGCCTATAGCCGGTGTCGTCGGCCGTCCTGTCTCGTCCTCGAGGAGGGCGGTCTGGCTTGTCGTATGGGGTGTGTTTGGGAGACGGCGTATCAGAGAGCTCGTCGTCGAATTGTGGCAGCAGCCTTCTGCGTGGATAACTCTTAGGCTGGTCCGATAGACCGGTACCGTATCCCTCCTCAGCTGAGAGGACTCTCGTCCATCGATCGTTGAGGTTGTCTTGTTCGGCCTTAAGCTGCCGTTCTTTTGCTTTCAGGCTGCGGGCCGTGGCTATAAGCTGTTGCCTGAATAGTTCCTGATCTGCCGGATTATCGGGGATGGCGAAGTTATCGGCTTCCGCATTGTCCTCCCCCTCGATAGAGCGGAGGTAATCGTCGTCCTCGGGATCATCTAGGTCGTCGGGGTTGCGCCGGTCTTCCGGCCTCTCCTGACCCTCTAACGGGCGCTCGGGGCTTTCGGGATCGCCAAGGTCTTCTGGGGTGTCTCCATCCCCGGTGCCATCGATAACTTTTCGTCCCTTTTTTCCTTTTGACCATTTATGCGGCTTTCGGCGTCTTGACGGCTCTTCCTCTGATTTGTCACCATCGTTTTTCGGAGTGTCCACCATGTAGACGTCGTATGTAGAGGTGGCAGTCCACTGCCCGGTCTTAACGGGGGTGAGTGCGCGATCCTCCTCATCCATGTAATCTGATTCCTCAGAAGCATAGTCCAACATGTCGATTAAATCCTCGACAGTGGTTACCAAGTGGGTGGTAGGTGGGACAAAAAATTCATCCTGACCCGTCTGAAGCCCGGTCTGATAACAGATCGGGGTTGGGTCATCGGTAATCTTCATCGATGAGATCCGATCTAGAGCCTCGTTGAGTATCGAGAGCTCGATCGGGTCGGCCTGCCTAGAGCTTCCGGAGCGAGCCTCCGAAGCGTCCGCGCGGGGAGAGTGTTCGGCAAGAATGGGTGTCCGGACGTCCGGCACTATGACCGGGTCCGGACTGAGAGTCGGGCCCTCGCCGGGGTAGATCCCGTGGGCGTGGCCAAAAGATGGATCTGAAGTTAAAGCCTCAGAGCCTTCGGGCGTGGCGGGCGAAACTGCGAGCCCGGTTAGTGATAGATCGCCCCGAGAGTCTACAGAGAACTCTAAGTTCCCGAATCTGACCTCTTGATCAGGGGCGAAACTTCTGACACGGCCTAGATGGCCGGTCGGGTCGGCGTGCAGCACAATGCTGCCAAAAGCGATGATCTGTCCGGGGACGAAAGTGCCCGGGTTATGGACCTCTTCGTTGATGACAAGACGAGCCATCGATTCTTTTGGCGATCATAGCGGAACTCTCAATGAAAGCACCAATGTCGGTGTCAAAACCGGCGGATCTCGGGTAGGGGGTCCTGAGCTGTGAGACTAGAATCAATCGTAACAGGAGACGAAGGGGACAGTGTTTTACCCAGGTTCGGGCCCTCCTATGGAGGTAATACCCTACGTCCTGCCTGATTATATTGATGATATAGGTGTTACAGAGTTGATCTACCTCGAGATCGTATGACTAAAACCCTAGATGAGTTCTGTTGTTCTACAACCTAAAACCCTCTGGCTTATATAAACGCTGAGGGTACCTAGGGTTTACACATGGTCGGTTACACGTCGAAGGGATAAACATGCCTATTCACTACTTTAAACGTGGAGGACACGCCACGACTCTCGAAGCCTCCTTCCTGGAGACAAGGTCTTCGATCAATCCAGTGCTCGGCAAACGGCCCATATAGTCCGGCCCATAAGAAATAGGTCGGCCTCCCGAGGACCCCTTAATCCAGGACTCCCTCACTCTCTGCCAACAAAGTTTGCAAGATCAATGCACTTGAAGTTGTTTGTGACACTGGGATAGAAATCTTCATTGTCCTTGATGTAATCCCAGTCGACATATCTCATGTCACTAATAGCCGGGCTCTTGTCCAATAGGAAAGTCTCATAGAAATCCTGTTGTTCCTTGGTATAGAACCTGTCATTCACAACAGTCCTTCTCCTGGAGGCATAAGGATCAATAACTATCCACTTCCTCAGCCTTGAGTCTTTCCTCATCTTCATATCTTCTGCAACTGAGTGATCATCATTATGAATAGGCAAGTGGGGCCTCAGTTTTCTCAAAACAGATATGTCCTCCTCTTCTTCTATCATAGTGGATTTCTTGTTCTTAGCAGCACTTGGAATGTCTCTTGTAGACTTCTTTGACTTGGAGGCTGCAACAGACTTCTTGGGAGCAGACTTGGTGCTTTTAGCTAGAGCATCCTTGGGCATAGCATCAGCCAACAATTTCTTCTTTTTAGCTGGAGGGGCTTTGGCAGCTGGTTCCTCCTCTTCCTCTTCTTCATCTAAGTACTCTGGAGTAGAAGGGAGAAATGTAGCTTTGACATATCTTGTCCTTTCCCTCTTTTTCTCTCCTGCCTTCTTAGGCATGGAACTCTTTGCTGGCCCAACAGAAATAGATGTGTTAGCCTTGGCACTCTCAGGTGCTCTCCTAGCATCTGTGCTAGCATATTCCTTTCTGACAGTCCTCTTTGTTGAAGTAGCCTCTGCAGTTGTGCTCTTGGCAGCTTTCTCTTTCTGCTTCTTGGCTAATTCCTCCTCTGGCACAAAATCAACATCTTCCTCATCTGAGTTCAACCTCTTCCTTGCCCTGGTGGCAGCCTTGGGCAGGTCAGGAGAACTAGGCACTTCATCATAAGAAGATGAACTAGCTTCAGGGGTAGTGCCTGCACTCATGTCCACATCTCTTTCTCTGAAGTTGTTCAGGCTATCATCTGAACCTGACATGCTGACCCTGTGAATAGAGTATAGAAGAGCAGAGAGGTTGAGCATCACAAAATACTGGAGTTTTAAAAAAATGAACTTAGAAACTTGGGTTTGATCTACTGCAAAATGTATTTCGGTTGCATCGGGTTGAAATTTTCGGAGTCACCGAGACAGACCACTTGCATTAACAGAGACTTGGGCAGTCTTTTCGGTGTCACCGAAAAGAACTGCTCGGTCTCACCGAAGTGGTTCTCCGAAACCCTAAAAACTAAATCGGTAGAACCGATTTTATCAACTCGGTGTCACCAAGATGCATGTTGCGAGAGGTCAGATCCAAAATTTCTTCGTTCTCTAATCTATGGAAGTATTTGGTGGGATAGGAAGCTTTCAATCTGTGGCAAGAATATGGAGTAACCCTAATGCGCTTGAATTAGACTTTGGAACGCAAGAGGGGACCAAAACCATACCCTAACTTGGCGATGGTCCGACTACGGCGACGACGGCGGTGATGATTTCTGTCGACGACGAGTATCCCAATGGAGAAGGCACTCAGGGAGACAAGGGCGACGGCCAAGGGGTCCGGTGCGGCAACTTAGGGTTGGAGACTCGAGCGTTTGAAGATGAATTTCAAAATGTTGGGTCCGCCGGGATTAAGTACCCTTTACTGTCGGTGACGCCGATACTAAAATTTCGGTGCCACCGAGTTCCACTACTGTCAGTTGACAGGGAAACTCGGTGAAGCCGAGATTATGGTATCGGTCCTACCGAGGTGCAAAACAGATCAACCCTGAGCATTCGGTGAAACCGAGAATTTTTGATTGGTTACACTGAGTTGCACTTTAGGGAGGTTTTGGAAGTCAGCCTTGACGAAACGGAACTTTGAGTGCTCCTCACACAGAGGGTTCGAGAAGTGCTTGTTCAAGTTTTGTGATGAAGCAAGAATAGAACTTGAGACAAGAAAGCATAGATAGCTAGAGAGGGGTCCTAGGCATTCTTGTACATCCAATTGGCAAAAGAAAAACAAGAACCAAATAGCTACAATTGGATGTCCTCAAATGAGAAAAAAATATGCATACCAACATGCTTACATAGTAAGATGTCCAATGAAATCATGGCAAACATGCAAAACCACTCTAGCATCTAACAAGCACTTTGGCGATGACGGAGTCATCTATATATGAGTATATTGACTTAGGAGTCAAGTAAGAATACTTGAACATAGGTCATACTCATCGTTTAAGCACAAGTGGGGTTACCACTTTTACATAAAGCATTTAATGTTGTCACATTCTTAAGAGATGCTTTAACTCAAGTCTTAGAGTAAAGCTCCCCCTTGATGTGACATCCCCCCTAAGAGGGATAAACTAACCTTGGGTTTTGTCGTAGAAGACTTCATGTAGGTAATGTAGTGGTGGATGCTCAATGTTGATGAAGATCATCTTGAGTTTGGAGCAATCCTCGTTGTTTCCTTACTCTTTTCACCTATATGGGTTAGTCCCAAACACAAGAGACAAATACAGGGATATCAATGGACATGGAGTGCAAAGCATATAAGATGATGTCCATGGATTCATTAATTACCTCGTCCCTTGCTTACCTTTGAGGGAATGTGTGCCTCCTTGAACTATTGCATAGAGTTGGAGTTGATTGCAAATAGCTCTTGCCAATAGTGAATATGAGTGAATTTCATTGGCGGAGTCACCCCTCAAGAACCTCTCTAGTTCTTCTTCTTGGGGACCCACATCAAGTTGATGGGGATCCTTGGTGTTGAAGTAGTATTAGTTGAAGTAGAACTTGGATTAGCCTTGGGAACCCACTTCACCAAGCCTAGGGACTCATCTTCAAGTGTGTCAATGTCATCATGAAGCTTGCCCTTGCTGTGGAGGAAGGTCATCTTGAGAGCTTGTTCCCTTGGGAGGAGTAGGTTCATACTTCTCCCTTTGAAGAACAAACTTAGGCTTGGGGTATTGACCTTCTTCCCATTCGACTCCATTGGCGTTGAAGTAGCCAATGTCAAGGTTCTTCTGGTATCCTCCATGCTTGCGTACAATCTCTTCGAATTGCTTACATCCGGTAAGATATTTGTAGACACCTTTCTCTATAATTCGTTTCAATAAATTGTTTTCTTTCTCAAGTGTAACTTGCCTAAGAGAATCGTTAGTGGAATCAATAGAACTACTAGAAACAACATCATTTGATTTAGCATTAGCTTTGTTGTTACTAGATGAAGAACCTTTCTTGCCTTTGTTACTAAATTGTTTAGTCTTAACTTGTGGAATAAATGTAGACAAGAGTAGTCGTTTGGCTAGATAAAAAGAAGTCTTCTTTCGAGATTGATAACCCACAAGTATAGGGGATCGCAACAGTTTTCGAGGGTAGAGTATTCAACCCAAATTTATAGATTCGACACAAGGGGAGCCAAAGAATACTTGAGAGTATTAGCAGTTGAGTTGTCAATTCAACCACACCTGCAGATTAAATATCTGCAGCAGAGTGATCAGTAGCACAGTAATATGATAGTTTGATAGCAGTAGTGCCAGTAACAGTAGTGGTGACAGTAGTAGCAATAGTTTTGTAGCAGTTGGAGCAGCAACAGCAGCAATAGTAACATAGCAAGAACAATAAGTCGAAAGGTCGTAGGCACTGGATCGATAACTCGTTAGATGATATTCGTCATGTAACAGTCATAACCTAGGGCGATACAGAACTAGCTCAGTTCATCAATGTAATGTCGGCATGTATTCCGTAAATAGTCATACATGCTTATGGAAAAGAACTTGCATGACATCTTTTCTCCTACCCTCCCGTGGCAGCAGGGTCCATAAGGAAACTAAGGGATATTAAGGCCTCCTTTTAATAGAGAACCGGAACAAAGCATTAACACATGGTGAATACATGAACTCCACAAACTACGGTCATCACCACGAAGTATCCCAAATATTGTCACTATGGGGTTGACGGGTCATAACACGTAATAGGTGCATATGACTAGGCAAGATCGGATCAAGAACATTGATATACAGATGATAACATAAATGGTTCAGATCTGAAATCATGGCACTCGGGCCCTAGTGACAAGCATTAGGCATAGCAAAGTCATAGCAACATCAATCTCAGAACATAATGGATACTAGTGATCAAGCCCTAACAAAACTAACTCGATTACATGATGAATCTCATCCAACTCCTCACCGACCAGCAAGCCTACGGAGGAATTACTCACTCCCGGTGGGGAGCATCATGGAATTGGCGATGGAGAAAGGTTGGTGATGACGAAGACCGAAGATTCCCCTCTCCGGAGCCCCAAACGGGCTCCAGATCTGGCCTCCCGATGAAGAACAGGAGGTGGCGGCGGCTCCGTATCGTGAAACGCGATAATTCTTTCTCTCTGATTTTTTTCTCCGAATTTAGGAATTTATAGTGGCGGAGTTAGGGCAAGTGGGGCCACGAGGTGGGCACAACCCACCAGGGTGCGCCTAGGGGCCTGGCACGCCCTGGTGGGTGATGCTCACCCTGGCCTCCCTCTTCGATGGATTTTGGCTCCAATAATTCTTATTTATTCTGAAATAATTCTCCAAAAAGTTTCGTTCCATTCCGAGAACTTTTATTTCTGCAAAAAAACGACACCATGGTAGTTCTGCTGAAAACAGCGTCAGTCCAGGTTAGTTCCATTCAAATCATGCAAATTAGAGTCCAAAACAAGGGCAAAAGAGTGAGGAAAAGTAGATACGTTGGAGACGTATCAACTCCCCCAAGCTTAAACCTTTGCTTGTCCTCAAGCAATTCAGTTGACAAACTGAAAGTGATAAAGAAAAACTTTTATGAACTCTTTTGTTCTTGTTTACATATTTCTGCTTAAGTAGTACCCAAGTTTTCAGCAAAGATTATGACTAACCATGTCAACAATAACTCTTAGAAATTACATTTACTCATAACAATAGCATAAGCAACTAGCGAGCAATAATAAGATATCTCAAGCGCCAAATTTTTGTCAAAACAATCATGATACAATATGACAATAGTGGTATCTCGCTAGCCCTTTCTGAGACCGCAAAACATAAATGCAGAGCACCTCCAAAGTTCAAGCAGCGACTAAACATTGTAATTCATGGTAGAAAAGATTCAGTCATGCTGCACCCAACATCAACTATACACAATGCATGAGGATGACAATAGTGCTCTCAGGTCTGGCGCTTATTTGAGAAGGTGATGACTCAACATAAAAGTAAATAGATAGTCCCTTCGCAGAGGGAAGCATGGATTTGTAGCGGTGCCAGAGCTCAAAGTTTAAAACAGAGATAGATATAATTTTGGGAGGTACACCCTTCCTGTCAACGTCACAACCAAGAGTTATCGATATCTTCCATGCTAAACAAATTCGAGGCGGTTCCCAAGCGATAAAAGTAAAGGTTTACTCCCCCTCCACCAATAATCCCGCTCCACGGCGAGCCGCATCCACGGGTACCATCCAAACCAACAACATTCCTGGGGGAGTTTTGTTTAATTATTTTTGATTTCGGGACTGGGAATCCCTATTACCGCCCCTCTCGTGTAAGGACAAGTGAATAAACACTCATCATGAGAATAACCCGCTTAGCATGGAAGATACTGACCGCCCCCTGTCGCTCCATGAGCGGTCCAGGCACACAAAACAGATGTTCATTTGAATTTTTAGAGGTGGCACATGCAAATTTACTTGGAACGGCAGGGTAATACCGCATATAGGTAGATATAGTGGACTCATCTGGCATAACTTGGTTTAAGGGTTTTGATGCACAAGCAGTATTCCCGCTTAGTACAGGCGAAGAAGGCTAGCAAGTAGATTGATAAGCGGCCAGCTAGAGAGCGAAAACGGTCATGAACATGCATTACGTATAATCAACATTGAGTACTAGCATGAGTAGGATATGGACACCATGAACATAAATATCATGTGTTGGAAATATGCCCTAGAGGCAATAATAAAATGGTTATTATTATATTTCCTTGTTCATGATAATCGTTTATTATCCATGTTATAATTGTATCGATTGGAAACTCAAATACATGTGTGGCTACATAGACAACACTGTGTCCCTAGTATGCCTCTAATAGACTAGCTCGTTGATCAAAGATGGTCAAGGTTTCCTAGCCATAGACATTAGATGTCATTTGATAACGGAATCACATCATTAGGAGAATGATGTGATGGACAAGACCCAAACTATGAACGTAGCATATGATCGTGTCAGTTTATTGCTATAGTTTTCTGCATGTCAAGTATCTGTTCCTATAACCATGAGATCATGTAACTCACTGACACCGGAGGAATACCTTGTGTGTATCAAATGTCGCAACGTAACTAGGTGACTATAAATATGCTCTACAGGTATCTCCGAGGGTGTCTGTTGAGCTGGCATGGATCGAGACTAGGTTTTGTTACTCCGTGTGATGGAGAGGTATCTCAGGGCCCACTCGGAAATACAACATCACAATAAGCCTTGCAAGCAAAGTGACTAAAGAGTTAGCCACGGGATCTTGTATTACAGAATGAGTAAAGAGACTTGCCGATAACGAGATTGAACTAGGTATAGAGATACCGACGATCGAATCTCGGGCAAGTAACATACCGAAGAACAAAGGGAACAGCATACGGGATTAACTGAATCCTTGACATAGAGGTTCAACCGATAAAGATCTTCGTAGAATATGTAGGAACCAATATGGGCATCCAGGTCCCACTATTGGTTATTGATCGTAGAGGTGTCTCGGTCATGTCTACATAGTTCTCGAACCCGCAGGGTCTGCACACTTAACGTTCGGTGATGTTTCGGTAGTATTGAGATATATGTGTTGGTGACCGAAGATTGTTCGGAGTCCCGGATGAGATCCCGGACATCACGAGGAGCTCCGGAATGGTCTGGAGGTAAATATTTATATATAGGAAAGTGGTATTTGGGTTCCGGAAAAGTTTCGGGTATTTCCGGTAGTGTACCGGGAGTGACGAATGGGTTCCGGGGGTCCACCGCATGGGGCCCACCCACCCCGGGGGGCCACATGGGCCCAAGAGGTGGCGCACCAGCCCCTAATGGGCTGGGGAACCGACCCCATAAGGGCCCATATGCCCAAGAGGAAAAAAGGTGGAGATAGGAAGGAATAGGACTCCTTCCTAATATGAATCCACTTCCTAGTAGGAAGTGGATTGGACTCCTCGTTGCCCTGGTTCGGCCGACCCCTAGGGGAAACCCTAGGGAGGCTTGCTCCTCCCTCTCCCTCCTATATATACTAGAGGAATAGAGCCCCAAAACACACGGCCACGTGCTAGTTCTCTATTCTCTAGTTCCTCCACCAAATAGATTCCGGTAGTGCTTAGGCGAAGCCCTGCCGGGATAACTCCACCATCACCACCACCACGCCGTTGTGCTGCTGGAGATCTCATCTACCTCTCCACCCCCTCTTGCTGGGTCAAGAAGGCGGAGATCGTCATCGAGCTATACGTGTGCTGAACGCGGAGGTGCCGTCCGTTCGGCGCTAGATCGGGACGGATCGTGATTGGATCGCGGGGAGGCTTGCGATTTTGATCGCGAAGACGTTCGACTACATCAACCTTGTTTCTTAACGCTTCCCGCTTAGCGATCTACAAGGGTATGTAGATCCACTCTCCCTCTCGTAGATGCTCATCACCATGGATAGATCTTGCGTGTGCGTAGGAAATTTTTTGTTTCCCATGCAACGTTCCCCAACAGTGGCATCAGAGCCAGGTTTATGCGTAGATGAGATCACGAGTAGAACACAAAGAAGTTTGTGGGCGTTGATGCTCAGATTGTTTCCTCCCTTGGTGTTTTCTTGATTCAGCGGTATTGTGGGATGAAGCGGCCCGGACCAACCTTACTCGTACGCTTACGAGAGACCGGTTCCATCAACTGACATGTGACTTTGTTGCATAAAGATGGCTGGCGGGTGTCTGTCTCTCCCACTTTAGTTGGATCGGATTCGACAAAGGCGGTCCTTGAGAAGGTTGAATAGCAATTTGTGTATCACCGTTGGGGTTTTTGCGTAGGTAAGAATCGTTCTTGCTAGATACCCGTAGCAGCCACGTAAAACATGCAACAACAATTAGAGGACGTCTAACTTGTTTTTGCAGGGTATGTTGTGATGTGATATGGCCAATTACATGATGAGATATATGTGATGTATGAGATGATCATGTTTTGTATAGATTATCACAACTTGCATGTCGACGAGTACGGCAACCGGCAGGAGCCATAGGGTTGTCTTTAATTTATTTTCACCGTTTTTGCTTTACTTTATCGTTATGAGTTAGCAATAGTTGTAGAAGCAATAATTGGCGCGACAACCTCATGGCGACACGTTGATGGAGATCAAGATGATGGAGATCATGGTGTCATGCCGGTGACGATGGAGAT
Organism: Elymus sibiricus; assembly: GCA_039707655.1. Classification (NCBI taxonomy): domain Eukaryota; kingdom Viridiplantae; phylum Streptophyta; class Magnoliopsida; order Poales; family Poaceae; genus Elymus; species Elymus sibiricus. Next base: position 445,841,560 of record CM077671.1, read on the forward strand.
CAAACGCACAAGATCATGGCCATATCATGTCACTTATGATTTGCATGTGATGTTAATCCTTTTATGCATCTTATTATGCTTAGGACAACGGTAGCATTATAAGGTGATCCCTCACTAAAATTTCAAGATAAAATTGTGTTCTCCCCGAGTGTGCACCGTTGCGAAAGTTCGTCGTTTCGAGACACCACGTGATGATCGGGTGTGATAGACTCTACGTTCACATACAACGGGTGCAAGCAAGTGTTGCACATGCGGAAAACTCGGGTTAAACTTGATAAGCCTAGCATGTACAGACATGGCCTCGGAACACAAGAGACCGAAAGGTCGAACATGAGTCATATAGTAGATATGATCAACATGGAGATGTTCACCATTGAAACCACCTCATCTCACGTGATGATTGGACTTGGGTTGGTGAATTTGGATCATGTAACACTCGGATGACTGGAGGGATGACAATTTGAGTGGGAGTTCTTAAGTAATATGATTAATTGAACTCATTATCATGAACATAGTCAAAAAGTCTTTGCAAATTATGTTGTAGATCACTAGCTCGCGTTGTAGCTCCCTTGTGTTTTTTTATACGTTCCTAGAGAAAATAGAGTTGAAAGATGATGGTAGCAATAATGCGGACTGGGTCCGTGATCCGAGGATTGTCCTCATTTGCTGCACAGAAGGCTTATGTCCTTAATGCACCGCTCGGTGTGCCACCCCCTCAAGCGTCGTTTGTAGATGTTGTGAACATCTAACAGGCACGTTCAGATGACTACTTGATAGTTCAGTGCGTCATGCATTACGGCTTAGAATTGAGGCTCCAAAACGTTTTTTGAAACATGACAGAACATATGAGATGTTCTAAGAGCTGAAATTGGGATCTCAGGCTCGTGCCCGTGTTGAGAGGTATGAGACCTCCAACAAAGATTATTTGCCTGCAAGATGAAGAAGAATAGCTCAATCGGTGAGCATGTGCTCAGATTGTCTGGGTGCTACAATCGCTTGAATCGAGTGGGAGTTGATCTTCCAGATAAGATAGTGGTTGATATAGTTCTGCAAGTCACTGCCACAAAGCTACTAGAGCTTCGTGATGAACTATGAAATGCCAGGGAAGGAAATAATGATCCCCGAGCTATTCGCGATGTTTGACACCGCGAAGGTAGAAATCAAGAAGGAGCATCAAGTGTTGATGGTTAGTAAAACCACTAGTTTCGAGAAGGGCAAGGGCAAGGAGGGAAACTTCATGGATGGCAAGCTAGTTGATGCTCCAGTAAAGAAACCCAAGGTTGAACCCAAACCCGAGACTGAGTGCTTCTATTATGAGGAGAACAGTCACTGAAGCGGAAATGCCCTAGATACTTGGTAGATAAGAAGGCTGGCAACATCAACATAAGTATATTTATACGTTTTATTCATGTGTACCTTGCTAGTACTCCTAGTAGCACCTGGGTATTAGATACCAGTTCAGTTGCTAAATGTTGGTAACTCGAAATAAAAGCTACGGAATAAACGGAGACTAGCTAAGGGCGAGGTGACGATGTGTGTTGGAAGTGTTTCCAAGGTTAATGTGATCACCATCGCACGCTCTCTCTACCTTCGGGATTAGTGATGAACCTAAATAAATGTTATTTGGTGTTTGCGTTGAGCATAAACGTGATTAGATCGTGTTTATTGCAATACGGTTATTCATTTAAGTTAGAGAATAATGGTTATTCTGTTTACATGAATAATACCTTCAATGGTCATGCACCCAATGTGAATGGTTCATTGAATCTCGATCGTAGTAATACACATGTTCATTGATGCCAAAAGATGCAAAGTTAATAATGATAGTACCACATACTTGTGGCACTGCCGCCAAGGTCATATTGGTGTAAAGCGCATGAAGAAACTCCATGCTGATGGCTCTTTTGACTCACTCGATTTCGAATCGGTTGAGACATGCAGACCATGACTCTTGGGCAAGATGACTAAGACCCCGTTTTCCGATATGATGGAACGAGCAAGTGACTTATTGGAAATGATACATGTTGATGTAGCAATCCAATGAGTGTTGAAGCGTGCAGTGGATATCGCTATTTTCTTACCTTCACTAATGATTTGAGTAGAGATGGGGATATTTACTTAATGAAACACAAGTCTGAAACGTTTGAAAAGTTCAAACAAATTCAGAGTGAAGTTTGAGATCATCGTGACAAGAAGATAAAATGTCTACGATATGATCGTGGAGGTAAATATCTGAGTTACGCGTTTGGTATACAACTCAAGACAATGTGGAAGTTGATTCACAACTCACGCCACCTGGAACACCATAGTGTGATGGTGTCTGAACGTCGTAGTCGTGCTCTATTGGATATGGTGCGTACTATGATGTCTCTTATCGATTTGCCACTATCGTTTTGGGGGTTATGCATTAGAGACAACTAGATTCACTTTAAATAGGGCACCATCTAAGTCCGTTGAGATGACACCGTATGAATTTTGGTTTGGCAGAAACCTAAGCTATCATTTCTCAGAGTTTGGGAATGCGACGCTTATGACTGATAAGCTCGAACCCAAAGCGGAAAAGTGCATCTTCATAAGGTACCCTAAGGAAACAGTTGGGTATACCTTCTATCTCAGATCCAAGGGCAAAGTGTTTGTTGCTTAAAACGGGTCCTTTCTCGAGAAAAAAGTTTCTCTCGAAAGAATTGAGTGGGAGGAAGGTAGAACTTGATGAGGTTATTGAACCGTCACTTCAGTTGGATGGTAGCACGATGCAGAAAGATGTTTCTGTGGCGCCTACACCGAATGAAGAGGAAGTTAATGATGATGATCATGACACTTCGGATCAAGTTACTACCGAACCTCGTAGGCCGACAAGAACTCGTACCGCCTCTGAGTGGTACGTCAGTCCTGTCTTGGAGGTCATGTTGTTAGACAGCAGTGAACCTACGAGCTATGAAGAAGCGATGGTGGGCCCGGATTCCAACAAATGGCTAGGAGCCATGAAATTCGAGAAAGGATCCATGTATGAAAACAAAGTATGGACTTTGGGAGACTTGCCCATTGAACGGCAGGCCGTTGAGTACAAATGGACCTATAAGAAGAAGACAAACGCTAATGGTAAATGTCGCCATTTATAAAGCTCGACCTTTCGCAAAGAAGTTTCCGACAAGTTCAAGGAGTTGACTACGATGAGACTTTCTCACCCGTAGCGATGCTAAAAGTCTGTTGGAATTTTGTTAGCAGTTGCTGCATTTTTCGATTATGAAATCTGGTAGATGGATGTCAAAACATCGTTTCCTTAACGGTTTCCTTGAGGAAAGGTTGTATGTGATACAACCAGAAGGTTTTGTCAGTCCTAACGATGCTAAAATGTATGCACGCTCCAGCGATCCTTCTATGGACTGGAGCAAGCATCTCGGAGTTGGAATATACGCTTTGATGAGGTGGTCAAAGTTTTTGGGTCTATACAAAGTTTATGAGAAACTTGTATTTACAATAAAGTGAGTGGGAGCACTATAGAATTTCTGATAAGTATATGTGGATGACATATTGTTGATCGGAAATGATGTAGAATTTCTGGAAAGCATAAATGGTTGTTTGAAAGGAGTTTTTCAAAGGAAAACCTGGAATGAAGCTACTTAAATATTGGGCATCAGGATCTATAGAGATAGATCAAGACGTCTGATAAAACTTTCAATGAGTACATACCTTGACAAGATTTTCAAAGAATTCAAAATGGATCAGTCAAAGAAAGAGTTCTTGCCTGATTTGTAAGGTGTGGAGTTGAGTGAGACTCAAAGATCGACCACGGTAGAAGAAAGAGAAAGGACGAAGGTCGTCCCCTATGCCTTATTCATAGGCTCTGTATAGTATGCCATGTTGTGTACCGCACCTGGTGTGTGCCTTGCCAAGAGTCTGTCAAGAGGTACAAGAGTGGTCCAGGAGTGGATCACTGGACAGCGGTATCCTTAGTAACTAGAGGACTAAGGAAATGTTTCTCGATTATGGAGGTGATAAATAGTTCGTCGTAAAGGGTTACGTCGATACAAGCTTTGTCACCAATCCGGATGACTCTGAGTAGCAATCCGGATGACTCTGAGTAGCAATCCGGATACGTATAGTGGAGCAGCCATTTGGAATAGCTCCAAGTGGAGCGTGGTAGCATCTGCAGTATGACATATAGATTTGCAAAGAACACACGGATATGAATGTTGCAGACCATTGACTAAAACCTCTCTCACATGCAAAACATGATCGAACCCCAGAACTAATTGGGTTTTAGATTCATAACAATGTAAATCACATAGCGATGTGAGCTAGATTATTGACTCTAGTGCAAGTGGGAGACTGTTGGAAATATGCCCTAGAGAAAATAATAAAATGGTTATTATTATATTTCCTTGTTCATGATAATCATTTATTATCCATGCTATAATTGTATTGATTGGAAACTCAAACACATGTGTGGCTACATAGACAACATTGTGTTCCTAGTATGCCTCTAATAGACTAGCTCATTGATCAAAGATGGTCAAGGTTTCCTAGCCATAGACATGAGATGTCATTTGATAACGGGATCACATCATTAGGAGAATGATGTGATGGACAAGACCCAAACTATGAACGTAGCATATGATCGTGTCAGTTTATTGCTATAGTTTTCTCCATGTCAAGTATCTGTTCCTATAACCATGAGATCATGTAACTCACTGACACCGGAGGAATACCTTGTGTGTATCAAACGTCGCAACGTAACTGGGTGACTATAAAGATGCTCTACAGGTATCTCCGAGGGTGTCTGTTGAGCTGGCATGGATCGAGGCTGGGTTTTGTTACTCCGTGTGACGGAGAGGTATCTCAGGGCCCACTCGGCAATACAACCTCACAATAAGCCTTGCAAGCAAAGTGACTAAAGAGTTAGCCACGGGATCTTGTATTACGGAACGAGTAAAGAGACTTGCCGATAACGAGATTGAACTAGGTATAGAGATACCGACGATCGAATCTTGGGCAAGTAACATACCGAAGAACAAAGGGAACAGCATACGGGATTAACTGAATCCTTGACATAGAGGTTCAACCGATAAAGATCTTCGTAGAATATGCAGGAACCAATATGGGCATCCAGGTCCCGCTATTGGTTATTGACTGTAGAGGTGTCTCGGTCATGTCTACATAGTTCTCGAACCCGCAGAGTCTGCACACTTAACGTTCGGTGATGTTTCGGTAGTATTGAGATATATGTGTTGGTGACCGAAGGTTGTTCGGAGTCCCGGATGAGATCCCGGGCGTTACGAGGAGCTCCGGAATGGTCCGGAGGTAAAGATTTATATATAGGAAAGTGGTATTTGGGTTCCGGAAAAGTTTCGGGTATTTCCGGTAGTGTACCGGGAGTGACGAATGGGTTCCAGGGGTCCACCGGGTGGGGCCCACCCACCCCGGGGGGGCACATGGGCCCAAGAGGTGGTGCACCAGCCCCTAATGGGCTGGGGAACCGACCCCATAAGGGCCCATATGCCCAAGAGGAAAAAAGGTGGAGATAGGAAGGAATAGGACTCCTTCCTAATATGAATCCACTTCCTAGTAGGAAGTGGATTGGACTCCTCCTTGCCCTGGTTCGGCCGACCCCTAGGGGAAACCCTAGGGAGGCTTGCTCCTCCCTCTCCCTCCTATATATACTAGAGGAATAGAGCCCCAAAACACACGGCCACGTGCTAGTTCTCTATTCTCTAGTTCCTCCACCAAATAGATTCCGGTAGTGCTTAGGCGAAGCCCTGCCGGGATAACTCCACCATCACCACCACCACGCCGTTGTGCTGCTGGAGATCTCATCTACCTCTCCACCCCCTCTTGTTGGATCAAGAAGGCGGAGATCATCATCGAGCTGTACGTGTGCTGAACGCGGAGGTGCCGTCCGTTCGGCGCTAGATCGAGACGAATCGTGATTGGATCGCGGGACGGCTTGCGATTTGGATCGCGAAGACGTTCGACTACATCAACCGCGTTTCTTAACGCTTCCCGCTTAGCGATCTACAAGGGTATGTAGATCCACTCTCCCTCTCGTAGATGCTCATCACCATGGATAGATCTTGCGTGTGCGTAGAATTTTTTTCCCATGCAACGTTCCCCAACATCATGAAGGCTATGTTGGTTTTGATTCAACTACATGCATGAACATGTGCCAAGTCAAGCCACTTGAAACATTCAGAGGAGGATACCATATCATCATACCACATCACAACCATTTTAATGCATGTTGACACCCAAGATAAATCATTGTCCACTCCTAGCTACTTAAGCATGACCTGAACAACTATAATCTCTAATGGTCATTGCAAATATGTTTGATCATAATGAGCTGAATCAAGGGATACTAGGTTAAACATATTTACAAAAACAAAAACAAGTTGAGTTCATACTCGCTTTTCACTGCCACAGTTAATTCATCAAATGTCGACATTATTGGCTTTCGCTTGCACGATCGAACGATAAGAAGATAATAATAGTGCAAGAGTGCCGTGGACTAAGCTGAAATCTGCAAACATTTTATTCAAGAGGAGAAGACAAAGTAATATGGGTTCTTTGTTAGATAAACGATAGTGCAGTTGAGAGCCACTCAACAATTTCATCGTGGTCTTCTCCTAGGCATGACTCGAGTAAAAAGAAAACAATTTTAGAGAAACACACTGAAATATTTTGGAGTTTTTGGTTTCTCAAGAAGAAAGCAAATTAAAGAAGAAAAGCAAAAATGAGAAGAAAAACTATTTACACGGGAAAGCTCCCAACAAGTAAAAGAAGAAGCGAGAAATCTTTTTGGGTTTTCTTTTAATGCAACAATTAAACTAAGCTAGAAAGAAAAACTAAAAAGAAGTAGAAAATATTTTTGGATTTTCTCAAGGTTTTTCAAACACACAAGAAGAAAGCGAGAAAACAATTTTAACATCGATATTACAGTGAAAAAGTATGAACACCGACAACTAGAATGAAATGTGTGAACATGAATGTAATGTCGGTGGAAATACGTCTTGGTAATCACCATCCGTAATAGCAGTCCGGTCCCAAATGATAGTGAGGTGGAGGCAGCACCTGAGCATCCCACCCCTGGGTCTCTTCCTCAGCAGCTGCTAGGTTGTTCCGGTAGGCTGTAATGTCATCTGGCATGATCCTGTATCCATTCCTGGCAATAGAATCAAACAGAGTAGGTGCAGGAAAAGGAATAATATCACGTGTTTCCTTGCTAAATACTAGGTTATAATGAATATCACGGGGAGAGTCAGTTAAATCAAGGAATTGGTGAGCCTGCAGTGACTTATGATCAAGGTAAACCCGGGATAAGAGGTAATCATGTGGGCGAAATGGGATTCTAAAGTGGGTCACTAAACGAGTAGCATAAATACCCCCATGTATCTTTCCCTTAGTTTTGTTAAGATGTAAGCGTCGAGCAATAATAGCTCCCATACTAAAGGTGTGATCATCATAAAGTGCACGACGTAAAATAGCAAGGTCAGGAGCACTGAGTGCGCCGACCTTCTCCCTAGCGGTTAAACACTTAGTGATGACCAGAGCGAAATAATGTACTGAGGGAAACTACAAGCTAGTAGCGGTGTGATGTCTACTACGCAACTTTATTCTTGTAGACTTTGTTGGGCCTCCAAGCGCAGAGTTTTGTAGGACAGTAGCAATTTTCCCTCAAGTGGATGACCTAAAGTTTATCAATCCGTGGGAGGTGTAGGATGAAGATGGTCTCTCTCAAACAACCCTGCAATCAAATAATAAAAAGTCTCTTGTGTCCCCAACACACCCAATACAATGGCAAATTGTATAGGTGCACTAGTTCGGCGAAGAGATGGTGATACAAGTGCAATATGGATGGTAGATAAAGGTTTTTGTAATCTGAAAATATAAAAATAGCAAGGTAGCAAGTAACAAAAGTGAGCACAAACGGTATTGCAATGCTTGATAACAAGGCCTAGGGTTCGTACTTTCGCTAGTGCAATGTCTCAACAATGCTAATATAATTGGATCACATAACCATCCCTCAACGTGCAACGAAGAATCACTCCAAAGTTCTTATCTAGTGGAGAACATAAGAAGAAATTGTTTGTAGGGTACGAAATCACCTTAAAGTTATTCTTTCCGACCGATCTATTCAAGAGTTCGTACTAAGATAACATCAACTTATCCTTTTCGTTCGATCTATCTAAGAGTTCGTACTAGAATAACACCATATGATACGCATCAACCAACTCTAGTGTCACCTAGATACTCCAATGTCACCACAAGTATCCATGAGTTAATTATACGATACGCATCAAACAATTTCAGATTCATAATACTCAATCCACACAAAGAACCTCAAAGAGTGCCCCAAGATTTCTATCGGAGAAAGTAGGACAAGAACGTGTATCAACCCCTATGCATAGATTACCCCAATGTCACCGCGGGAATCCGCAAGTTGAGTACCAAAACATATATCAAGTAAATCAATAGAACACCCCATTGTCACCACGGGTATCCGCATGCAGGACATATATCAAGTGTTCTCAAATCCATAAAAGTATTCAATCCGGTAACGAAATCTCAAAGGGAGAACTCAATTCATCACAACTAGATAGAGAGGGAAACACATCATATGATCCGACTATATTAACAAAGCCCGTGATACATCAAGATCATGACATCTCAAGAACACGAGAGAGAGAGAGAGATTGAACACATAGCTACTGGTACATACCCTCAGCCCCGGGGGTGGACTACTCCCTCCTCGTCATGGCCTCCGCCGGGATGATGAAGATGGCCACCAGAGATGGATTGCCCTCTCCGGCAGGATACTGGAACGTCTCCAGATTGGTTTTTCGTCGATACAGAGAGTTGCGGCGGCAGAGCGGAGAGTCTAGGGTTATTTTTGATGGTTTTCGAATATTTGGGAATTTATAGGCATCGGAGGCGGTTGAGGAGGTGCCCGAGGCGCCTAGCACCCACCAGGCCGCGCCAGGGGGCCTTTGGCGCGCCCTGGTGGGTGATGTCCACCCTGGGCCCCCTCTTCTGGTGTTCTTTCGCCCATCTTCTTTCTTCTGGTCCATAAAAAATTCACAAAAATCCCCGCAGCATTTTATCTCCGTTTGGTACTGATTTTCTGCAAAGTAAAAAACAAGCAAAAACAGCAACCACTTTGGCACTATGTTAATAGGTTAGTCCCAAAAAATGATATAAAGTTGCTATAAAATGATTGTAAAACATCCAAGAATGTTAATATAACAGCATGGAACAAGCAAAAATTATAGATACGTTGGAGACGTATCAGCATCCCCAAGCTTAATTCCTGCTCGTCCTCGAGTAGGTAAATGATAAAAACTGAATTTTTGATGTGGAATGTTGCCTAACATGTTCATCTCATATTATTTTCTTTTGTATAGCATGGACATTTGGACTCGTAATGATTCAAAGCAATAGTCGAGTTTTAACATAATGACTTCAATACTCAAGCATGTCAACAAGTAACCACGTCTTTCAAAATATCAACACTAAAGAAAGTTATCCCTAGCCCATCATGCTCAATCATTGATCCATTCATGAAACACACTGAAATATTAGCTATGCCCAATGCTCAAGTACGATCATAGTGCCCCCTAATTGGTGCTTACAAGAGAAGATGAGACCCAAAGTAAAAATCAAAATTGCATAAAGTAAATAGATAGGCCCTTCGCAGAGGGAAGTAGGGATTTGTAGAGGTGCCAGAGCTCAAGGTTGAAATTGAGTGAGAAAATATTTTGGGTGGCATGCTTTTCCTGTCAAGGAAAATGAAAAAGTAGCTCACAATACTTTCCATGCTAGATATATCATAGGCGGTTCCCAAACAAAAAATAAAGTTTATTCCTTTTTCCACAAAACTTTCACTTTCCATGGCGGGCCGTATCCACGGTTGCCTTCCATACCAACACTTTCCAAGGAATTTATTATTTGACAACATAAAGTAAATATTTTTTTCTTTTTCATTTCGGGAATGGGCATCCCTATTACCACCGCACTCTCATGCAATGACAAGTGAATAAACACTCATCTTGAGAATAACACATCTAGCATGGAAAAATATTGGACACTCCCCACCGTTTCATGAGCGGTACGGGCACACAAAAGAGAAAATTTATTTTGAAATTTTAGATATGGCACATACAAATTTGCTTGGAGCGGCATGGAAATACCGCATATAGGTAGGTATGGTGGACTCATAAGGCAAAACTTGGTTTAAGGATTTTGGATGCACAAGTAGTATTTCTACTTAGTACAAATGGAGGCTAGCAAATAGATTGGGAAGCAACCAAACCAAGAAACAAAAAATCACATAAGTGAGCATTGAACTTAACTAACACCGAATAATGCACCACAAGTAGGATGTAACATCATTGCATAACTATTGACTTTCGTGCATGCATAGGGAATCACAAACCTTAACACCAATATTCCTACTAAGCATAATTACTCACTAACAAGACTCACATATTACTATCATCATGTTTCAAAACTATTACAAGGAATCAAGTTTAATTTGTCCCATGATCTTCATGAAAGTTTTTATTATATCCTCCTTGGATATCTATCACTTTGGGACTAGTTTCATATATTGCCATTGCTTTTTGGCAAGCTCAAACAAATTTAAGTGAAGCACATGAACATAAAGATTTCATCTCTCAAAAAGGTATAAGTGAAGCATGAGAGGATTTCTTCAAAATTTACCTACTCTCAAAATTATCTAAGTGAAGCACGAGAGTATTTCTACAGGAATTTCCAAGCACACCGTGCTCAAAAAGATATAAGTGAAGCACTAGAGCAAATGACAAGCTACTCTCAAAAGATATAAGTTAAGATCAATGAGTAGTCAAACAATTAAGTAGATATGTGAGGACTCTCTCTCTCTCTCAATAAAGATTTTCAGATCTAAGTATTTTATTCAAACAGCAAACTAAAGAAGAATAGAACTCCAAGAATAGCACGCATCATGTGAACGAATAAAAATTTAGGCTCAACATAGGCTAACCGATAGTTGACGAAGAGAGGTGGGATGCGTAGCATCCCCAAGATTAGATGCTTGAGACTTCTTGAAATATTTACTTGGGGTGCCTTGGGCATCCCCAAGCTTGAGCTTTTGTATCTCGTTCAATCCTCTCATATCCCGGTTTCACATATTCTAAAAAATTTCATCCACACAGAACTCGAAAAGAACTCGTGTGATAGGTTAGTACACATAAGAATAAATCAACACTTCATGTACTGCCAAGACAAGTTGCACAATAATTTTCAAACATCATCTACTGTTTACTATCGTTTCCACAATTTATATCTACCAATATAGGCTATGGAAACTATAGGATAAGTAGATAATGAAACTATGACAGCAATCTATCCAAACAGAGCAGTCTGTAGTAATCTATTAAACTAGTGTACTTCTGTAACTCAAAAAGTATGAAAATATAGGACACGCTAAATAATTTATATTAAAATACTGTGTAAAAATTTCAGAAACTTTCCATGTTCCAGTAAAATATGAAAATTCAAACACTACAGCTAAAGTTTCTGTTTTTACACAGCAAACATCAAACATGCAATGCAAGCATCCTAAGGCAATTCATGGAACTTTTTATTGAAAAACAAGATTATAAATAACACCTAACAGAGAACAACAAAATAAAATGACGCTCCATGAAAAAGTCATATTATGTGACGAATAAAAATATAGCTCCAAGTAAGATATACCGATAGTGTTGAAGACGAAAGAGAGGATGCCTTCCGGGGCATCCCCAAGCTTAGGCGCTTGAATCTTCCTTGAATATTACCTTGTGCCTTGGGCATCCCCAAGATTAGGTTCTTGTCACTCCTTATTCTCCTCATATCGGTGTCTCACCCAAAACTTGAAAACTTCAATCACACAAAACTTAACGGAACTTCGTGAGATGGGTTAGTATAATAAAGATAGATCATTCACTTAGGTACTGTCAAGACAATATTCATAATTGTTCCAACATTATACCTACTATATACTACCATTCCCATTATTTATATCACTGAATATAAGCTATGGGAACACTAAAACAAGCAAACTATGCATGCAAAACAGAATCTGTCAAAAACAGAACAGTCTGTTAAGATCTGTAGTATAGACATACTTCCGTGTCTCTAAAAATTCTGAAAAATTAGGAAAACCTGAAGACTTTGTATATGAATATTGTGTAAAAATTTCAGATCATTATCACGCTCCATTAAAAAATTAAAATTCCTGTACTGGAGTCAAAAGTTTCTGTTTTGGTTCAGCATCAATTCTACTCATCTTGTGAGTCATCCCAAAGGATTTACTTGACACTTTATTGAAATAAAAGAAACAAAAAATGATTAATACAGTAGCTTAATCATGTGAACACACAAAAACATAAAGGAAAAGTGTTGGGTTGTCTCCCAACAAGCGCTTTTCTTTAATGCCTTTTTAGCTAGGCATGATGATTTCAATGTTGCTCGCATAAAAGTAAAGAATTGAAACATAAAGAGAGCATCATGAATCTCATGACAAGCGCATTTAAGTCTAACCCACTTCCTATGCATAGGGATTTTGTGAGCAAACAATTTATGGGATCAAGACTCAACTAGCATAGGAAGGCAAAACAAGCATAACTTCAAAACTTTGAACACATAGAGAGGAAACTTGATATTATTGCAATTCCTACAAGCATATGTTTCTCCCTCATAATAATTTTAAGTAGCATCATGAATTAATTTCACAATATAACTATCACATAAAGCATTCTTTTCATGATCTACAAGCATAGAAATTTATTACTCTCCACATAAGCAAATTCCTTCTCATTCATAATAGTGGGAGTATCAAATGAAACTCGAATACTAAAAATTGTTTCCACATTAAAAGAGTAATGTTCAGTAAAAGGATATTCAAAATTATGACAATAATTATCACTACTTTTTATAACATAAGTATCATCACAATAATCATCATAAGTAGCAACTTTGTTCTCATCATAGTCAAGTGAAACCTCTTCCGAAATAGTGGAATCATTACTAAATAAAGTCATGACCTCTCAAAATCCACATTTACAATTATAATAAAATTCAAAACCCTCCAAAATAGTGGGATAGTAATTATCTAAAGTTGACACTCTTCCAAACCCACTTTCATAAATATCGCAATCATCATAAATAGGAGGCACGCAATCATCATAACAAATTTGATCATTCAAAGTAGGGGAACTAAAAAGATCATCTTCATTAAGCATAACATCCCCAAGCTCGGGACAAACATTAATTGCAGCAAATAGATTCTCAAACATGTCATTCTCATCAAACATAGCATCCCCAAGCTTGTGGCTTGGCATATCATAAGCATAATCACTCTCATCATCAATAGTATGAATAGCACCAATAACATAACAATTATTATCATCATAATTTACCAAGTTGGTGCCAAAACTATTTTCAAGATTATAAGTATCATCATTATCTTCCCAATCATAGTCATCACAACAAGCAATAGGCATAACAAAATCATCATCAAGTGTATCATCTTCCACAATTATTTTTGATTCATCCTCGTGAGGCACAACAATAATAGGAGCAACATCATTTGGGAGAGATACCTTTTTACCTCTACTCTTTCTTCTTTTCTTCTTCTTCACCACATCATGTGTGGGTTTAATTAATTTCTTCGAGCTTCTTATTGATGAGATTGGTTGAATAGGGAGCTCCTCCTCATCACCTATTACATCATGAGAGACAATACGAGGCAAAGTGGAATTCTTTACCCTTTCATCAGTATTCCTTTTATATTCTATTGGTTTTCCCATCTTTCTATAGTTGGCAATATAAGCATTCTCATTGCAATTTACCATGCAAAACATATAGATATTTTTTAGATTAGTTTCAATGCCATCAGTGAGAATGAATACTTCAAACCAACTATTTTTATGTGTTAATTCTTCACTCCCCAAAAATAGAGAAAGCTCATTATAAAGTTCAAGGGTGATCAAGTCATTACAATATTTGGCCATGATTTGATCATGAAAAAGTTTGCATTGGAAATTAAGATGACAACTTTATTGCAAAGTTCACAAGTAATAGGACAAAGAGAACATAATTTTGAAGCAAATTCATCTATCACTTTGAGCAAAGAATTGGTTCTATCATGTTTATGCTTCTTACAAAATCTATCATCCCTATAAGGCACGTCTTCACAAACTTTATGCACTCCACAAAATTGACATGCTTATAAGAAACATTTTTATCATGACTAGTGCAATCATCATTAGTATTTTGGATATTCATAGAATTCATACTAACAACATTGCAATCATGCTCATCATTCAAGGAATTCTCATTAAGTATTTTCATAGTTTCTTCCTCTACCAATTGAGCACAATTTTCTGAATCCTTATTTTCACGAAAGACATTGTAAAGACGAAACAAATGATGCAACCTAAACTCCATTTTTTTGTAGTTTTGTTTGATAAAACCAAACTAGTGAAAAACAAGAAACTAAAATATTTAATTGCAAGATCTAAAGATATACCTTCAAGCACTCACCTCCCCGGCAACGGCGCCAGAAAACAGCTTGATGTCTACTACGCAACTTTATTCTTGTAGACTTTGTTGGGCCTCCAAGCACAGAGTTTTGTAGGACAGTAGCAATTTTCCCTCAAGTGGATGACCTATGGTTTATCAATCTATGGGAGGTGTAGGATGAAGATGGTCTCTCTCAAACAACCCTGCAATCAAATAATAAAAAGTCTCTTGTGTCCCCAACACACCCAATACAATGGCAAATTGTATAGGTGCACTAGTTCGGTGAAGAGATGGTGATACAAGTGCAATATGGATGGTAGATAAAGGTTTTTGTAATCTGAAAATATAAAAACAACAATGTAGCAAGTAACAAAAGTGAGCACAAACGGTATTGCAATGCTTGAAAACAAGGCCTAGGGTCCGTACTTTCGCTAATGCAATCTCTCAACAATGATAATATAATTGGATCACATAACCATCCCTCAACGTGCAACGAAGAATCACTCCAAAGTTCTTATCTGGCGGAGAACATAAGAAGAAATTGTTTGTAGGGTATGAAACCACCTTAAAGTTATTCTTTCTGACCGATCTATTCAAGAGTTCGTACTAAGATAACATCAAGTTATCCTTTCCGTTCGATCTATCTAAGAGTCCGTACTAGAATAACACCATATGATACGCATCAACCAACTCTAATGTCACCTAGATACTCCAATGTCACCACAAGTATCCATGAGTTAATTATACGATACGCATCAAACAATTTCAGATTCATAATACTCAATCCACACAAAGAACCTCAAAGAGTGCCCCAAGATTTCTATCGGAGAAAGTAGGACAAGAACGTGTATCAACCCCTATGCATAGATTACCCCAATGTCACCGCGGGAATCCGCAAGTTGAGTACCAAAACATATATCAAGTGAATCAATAGAACACCCCATTGTCACCATGGGTATCCGCATGCAAGACATATATCAAGTGTTCTCAAATCCATAAAAGTATTCAATCCGGTAACGAGATCTCAAAGGGAGAACTCAATTCATCACAACTAGATAGAGAGGGAAACACATCATATGATCCGACTATATTAACAAAGCCCGTGATACATCAAGATCGTGACATCTCAAGAACACGAGAGAGAGAGATTGAACACATAGCTACTGGTACATACCCTCAGCCCCGGGGGTGGACTACTCCCTGCTCGTCATGGCCTCCGCCGGGATGATGAAGATGGCCACCGGAGATGGATTGCCCTCTCTGGCAGGGTATTGGAACGTCTCCAGATTGGTTTTTTGTCGATACAGAGATTTGCGGCGGCGGAGCAGAGAGTCTAGGGTTATTTTTTATGGTTTCCGAATATTTGGTAATTTATAGGCACCGGAGGCGGTTGAGGGGGTGCCCGAGGAGCCCAGCACCGACCAGGCCACGCCAGGGGGCCTCTGGCGCGCCCTGGTTGGTGATGGCCACCCTGGGCCCCCTCTTCTGGTGTTCTTTGGCCCATCTTCTTTCTTCTGGTCCGTAAAAAATCCACAAAAATCCCCGCAGCGTTTTATCTCTGTTTGGTACTGATTTTCTGCGAAGTAAAAAACAAGCAAAAACAGCAACTGGCACTTTGGCACTATGTCAATAGGTTAGTCCCAAAAAATGATATAAATTTGTAATAAAATGATTGTAAAACATCCAAGAATGATAATATAATAGCATGGAACAAGCAAAAATTATAGATACGTTGGAGACGTATCACGGTGGCGCTCGACACGCCTTTATCCTCACCCGCGGTTAATGCGAGGAGAAAATCCTCAAACTCAGATGGCCTAGGTTCTCTCAAGTCCCCATCAGAAGGAATCAAGCATATGTTGCAGAAGTCAGTTAGCGACAACGTGTAAGTTTCAGCATAAAGATTAAACTGCACTTCAGGAGGATAGTTTTTCCCTAGATAATTAAAGCTTTGCACAAAGGAATTTGTAAGGATGTGATATTGGTCACACTTAGCTGCGAGGAATTCGGTTAACCCGGCATTGGCAACAAACTGAGCGAACTCTTGATGGAACCCGGCCTCCTCGATGAAGGCATCATGCGGCCATTCACACGGCCGCACCTCCACCTTTCTTGGAGTATGAAGGTCATTGTCCGATGATTCCCCAATGACTCCCTTGGCATTTTCCTTGGAGGAGAACTTCCGAAAGATATTCATTTTTATTCCTGTAAAAATTCTGAAAAAAAATAGTTCACAAAAATTTGTCAACAAAACTTTGTAAGATTGTTAGCAACTACTCCTAAGCATGCATAGAGGCCATATTGAGCATTCAAACTACTTAGAACTCTAAGAATTCAACATGCAAGCTCATCTACAGCAGCACCAAGAGTAGCTAATTACTCTAAAAATAACCCACTAAAACAAAAACTAATTGGAGCAATGGAGGAGTCACATACAAAGTAGCAATCCCTCCAAAAAGTTTCAGAAACGGAGCTTCGAGCAAAGAGATCGAAATCCGTGGGTTTGAGAGCAAGAACACGAAAATGGTGGTTGTGGTGATTTTTTGCTGGAGGTAGGTGATGATGTGGGCTAAAGAGATAAGTGAGGGGTCCACGTGGGGGGCACAACCCACCAGGGCGCGCCTGGGGGTGCTGGCGCGCCCTGGTGTCTTGTGGGCACCAGGTGCACCCCCTCTGGTATTATTTGTGCCAAAAATTCATAAATATTCAGAAAAAAATCATGTTAAATTTTCAGGGCATTCTGAGAATTTTTTTGGGGTCATTTTTTATTGCACGGAGAAAACAGAAAACAGAAAACAGGATAATCATGGCATTTTATTTTATTTAACTAACTAAAACAAAAAATAAAAGGTGGGAGCAGAGAATTGTGCTTACTAGGTTCATCGATGTCATACCTCTCAAAAATGATTCATTAACAAGGTCGATCAAGTCTTATTAACAACCACTTCTGATTAGCATGAAACCGAAGAACTTTCATAAAACACTAAGTTACCTCAATGGGGATGTGCATATCCCCTACAATAAGTATATCATATTTATTTTTTGGCAGTAGGTAGAGGTAATTGGAAGCTTCCAATAGTGATGGTAGGAGATTCTTCAATAACATTTATACCATTCACTTGGAATTGTTTCTTCGGAAAGTGCACCGTGTGCTCATTACCATTGATATGAAAAGTGACTTTGCTTTTATTGCAATCAATAACAGCCCCTGCAGTATTCAAAAAGGGTCTACCAAGGATAATCTACATGTTGTCGTCCTCGGGCATCTCAAGAATAACAAAGTCCGTTAAGATAGTAACATTTGCAACAACAACGGGCACATCCTCATAAATACCGATAGGTATGGCAGTCGATTTGTCAGCCATTTGCAATGATATCTCGATAGGTGTGAGTTTATTCAAATCAAGTCTTTTATATAAGGAGAAAGGCATAACACTAACACCGGCTCCCAAATCACACAAAGCAGTTTTGACATAGTTTCTTTTAATGGAGCAAGGTATAGTTGGTCTTCCAGGATCTCCAAGTTTTTTAGGTACTCCATCCTTAAAAGAATAATTAGCAAGCATGGTGGAGATTTCAGCTTCAAGTATTTTTCTTTTATTTGTGATGATGTCTTTCATATACTTTGCATAAGGAGCCATCTTCAAAATATCGGTTAAACGGGTACGCAAAAAGACTGGCCTAATCATCTCAGCAAAGCGCTCAAATTCTTCATCATCCTTTTTCTTAGATGGCTTAGGTGGAAATGGCATGGGTTTCTGAACCCATGGCTCTCTTTCTTTACCATGCTTCCTAGCCACAAAGTCTCTTTTATCATAGCATTTATTTTTAGGTTGTGGGTTATCAAGATCAGGAGCAGGCTCTATTTCAACATCATTATCTGGTTCTTTATCATTACTCGGTTGGGCATCATTGTGAACATCATCATTATCATTTTCATTATCACCAGGTTGATGTTCACTACCAGATTGAGTTTCAGCATTTAGAATAGAGACATCATTACTATCAGGAGGTTTTTGTGTCTCACGTTCACTAGAGGCATGCAAAGTCCTATCGTTTTTCTTTTTCTTTTTATTCTTAGAAGAACTAGGTGCATCACTATGAATTCTCTGAGAGTCTTGTTCAATTCTCTTAGGATGACCCTCAGGATAAAGTGGTTCTTGGGTCATTCTACCTCCTCTAGTTACTACTCTAGCAGCGAAATCATGCATATTATTATTCATTTCATCAAGCAATTATTTTTGAGACTTAGCAACTTGTGCTAACTGAGTTTGAACCATAGAGGCATGCTTTCCTACACCTCTAACATCATTACTAATTCTAAATAGCAAGTCACTCAAGCGAGCAATCATATCATAGTTATATTTCAATTGTTTCAAAACATGAGCATTGAAATGATCTTGCTTCATAATATAGTTGTCAAACTCATATAAGCATTGACTAGGATGTTTGTTGTGAGGGATGTCACTTTCATTAAACTTTAATAAAGAATTTACCTCTACCACCTGTGGAGGTGGTGGTGTGTCAAGGCCATGTATTTCTTCAATAGGTGGCAGATTCTTAACATCCTCAGCTTTAATACCTTTTTCCTTCATAGATTTCTTTGCCTCTTGCATATCTTTGGGACTGAGAAATAAGATACCCCTCTTCTTCGGAGTGGGTTTAGGCGGTGGTTTGGGAAGAGTCCAATCATCATAATTATTCAATATGTTATTCAATAATTCCTCAACATGTTCAACAGTTCGTTCCCTGAAAATACAACCAACACAACTATCTAGGAAGTCCCTAGAAGTATCGGTTAGTCCATTATAAAAGATATAAAGTATTTCATTTTTCTTGAGAGGATGATCAGGCAAAGCATTAAGCAATTGGAGAAGACTCCCCCAAGCTTGTGGGAGACTCTCTTCTTCAATTTGCACAAAATTAAATATTTCCTGTAAGGCAGCTTATTTCTTATGAGCAGGAAAATATTTTTCAGAGAAGTAGTAGATCATATCCTGGGGACTACGCACACAACCAGGAGCAAGAGTATTGTACCATGTCTTAGCATCACCCTTTAATGAGAACGGAAATAACTTAAGGATATAATAGTAGCGAATCTTCTCATCATGAGCAAAAAGGGTGGCTATATCATTCAGCTTAGTAAGGTGTGCCACTACAGTTTCAGTTTCATAGCCATGAAAAGGATTAGATTCAACCAAAGTAATTAACTCTGGGTCGACAGAGAACTCATAATCCTTATCGGTAACAAAGATGGGTGAAGTAGCAAACTTAGGATCACATTTCATTGTAGCATTCAAAGTCTTTTCCTTATACTTGCATAGCAATTTATTAAGATCGTCTCTATCCTTGTAAGAAAGAATTTATGTAGTTATCTCCTCATCCATAACATAACCTTCAGGTATCTTAGGCATTTCAAACTTAGGAGAACTAGGACTAATAGGTGTTTCACAATCATCATCAGTTTCATAAGCTTCATTAGTTTCAGCAATCTCATCAGTTTCAATAGTTTCATTCTCTTTATCTCTAGCAATTTGTTCATCAAGAAATTCTCCTAATGGCACATTATCATCAAGCATGGTACTAGCATCATCATAAGCATCATTCATAGCAGAAGTAGCATCATCTATAACTTGCGACATATCAGGATTACTAGCATGTGGTGGTGTTGCAAGCTTACTCATAACAGAAGGTGAATCAAGTGCAGAGCTAGATGGCAGTTCCTTACCTCCCCTCGTAGTAGAGGGAAAATCTTGGTCTTAGTATCCTTCAGATTCTTCATAGTGATAAATTGATATAAATCCCAAGTGACTCAACAAATATTGCTTCGTTCCCCGGCAACGGCACCAGAAAAAGGTCTGGATGACCCACAAGTATAGGGGATCGCAATAGTTTTCGAGGGTAGAGTATTCAACCCAAATTTATAGATTTGACACAAGGGGAGCCAAAGAATACTTGAGAGTATTAGCAGTTGAGTTGTCAATTCAACCACACCTGGAGATTAAATATCTGCAGCAGAGTGATCAGTAGCACAGTAATATGATAGTTTGATAGCAGTAGTGACAGTGACAGTAACAGTAGTGGTAACAGTACTAGCAATAGTTTTGTAGCAGTTGGAGCAGCAACAGCAGCAATAGTAACTTAGCAAGAACAATAAGTAGAAAGGTCGTAGGCACTGGATCGGTAACTCGTTGGATGATACTCGTCATGTAATAGTCATAACCTAGGGCGATACAGAACTAGCTCAGTTCATCAATGTAATGTAGGCATGTATTCCGTAAATAGTCATACGTGCTTATGAAAAAGAACTTGCATGACAGATTTTGTCCTACCCTCCCGTGGCAGCGGGGTCCATAAGGAAACTAAGGGATATGCAGGCCTCCTTTTAATAGAGAACCGGAACAAAGCATTAACACATGGTGAATACATGAACTCCTCAAAATACGGTCATCACCGCGAAGTATCCCAAATATTGTCACTTTGGGGTTGACGGATCATAACACGTAATAGGTGCATATGACTAGGCAAGATAGGATCAAGAACATTGATATAGAGATGATAACATAAATGGTTCAGATCTAAAATCATGGCACTCGGGCCCTAGTGACAAGCATTAGGCATAGCAAAGTCATAGCAACATCAATCTCAGAACATAATGGATACTAGTGATCAAGCCCTAACAAAACTAACTCAATTACATGATGAATCTCATCCAACTCCTCACCGACCAGCAAGCCTACGAAGGAATTACTCACTCCCGATGGGGAGCATCATGGAATTGGCGATGGAGAAAGGTTGGTGATGATGAAGACCGAAGATTCCCCTCTCCGTAGCCCCAAACGGGCTCCAGATCTAGCCTCCCGATGAAGAACAGGAGGTGGCGGTGGCTCCGTATCGTGAAACGCGATAATTCTTTCTCTCTGATTTTTTTCTCCGAATTAAGGAATTTATAGTGGCAGAGTTAGGGCAAGTGGGGCCACGAGGTGGGCACAACCCACCAGGGCGCGCCCAGGGGGCCTGGCGCGCCCTGGTGGGTGATGCTCACCCTGGCTCCCCTCTTCGGTGGATTTTGGCTCCAATAATTCTTATTTATTCTGAAATAATTCTCCAAAAAGTTTTGTTCCATTATGAGAACTTTTATTTCTGCACAAAAACAACAGCATGGTAGTTTTGCTGAAAACAGCGTCAGTCCGGGTTAGTTCCATTCAAATCATGCAAATTAGAGTCCAAAACAAGGGCAAAAGAGTGAGGAAAAGTAGATACGTTGGAGACGTATCAAAGATCGTCATTGATTGCTTTAAGAAACTCATTTCTTGTTCTAAATTGAGCTTCTCGAAGCGTAGCTTCTCATGAATTCTTACAAGCTCTCTATGATCTTCTAAAGTAGATTCATGGCTAACTTAACAGTGTATAATTCTTTAGTTTCGTCGTTCTATTTCCTTCTTATCATCATCACATGACTTATCTTGACTAGCATGATCATTGTCTAGCTCATTTTGACTAATATCACTAGTTTTATCAAATAACAAGTCATCATCTCCAAGTAAGTCATCCTCATCACATTTGAAGTCAATGTATTCGGGGTGTGATACCTTGGGGCCTTTATCCATGAAGCAACTTCCACTCCCTTCATTTGGTGAATCAAATATGTCATAGGAGTTGGAGGTTACGAGTGCAAGTCCGACAACACCTTCATCTTGACTATAGTCGGAGTTGGAGTGATAGCTTCTCTCGGATTGGTTGTCGGATTCAGAGCCGGAAACCCATTCACCAACATGAGCTTGATGTATTCTTCATGTGTAGCTCTTGGTGTACTTGTCCTTCTTCTCCGAGTCCCTACTTCTCCTTGAGGGTCTTCGTTCATAACGATCTTCTCTACTCCTTCTCTCTCTCTTCGAGGTGACTCATCTCTTGAGCTTCGTGTTCTAGGTGATTCTTCTCTTCTCTTGTGGGGGGCCGTGCACTCATTGGAGTAGTGTCCGGGCCTTCCACAATTGTAACAATTCCCGGTCACGACTAGATGAACACTTCTCTTCATATCTTGAATTGGAGCTTCTCTCTTTGCCTCTACTCTTGTAGAACTTGTTGAATTTCTTGACCATGAGGCTTATCTCTTCATTGGTTACAAGGTTGTCACTTGATGTAGCGGGAGTGTCACTTGTAGCTTTATAAGCACCGCTTGACTTGGTGTGAAGTTCTTCCTTGTCTTTGAGTGACATCTCATGAGCAACAATCCTTCCAATCACTTCTATAGGCTTGAGATCTTTGTAGTTTGCAATCATTTGGATCAATGTGCACACGGTGTCATACTTTCCATCCAAGGCTCTAAGCATCTTCTTGATGATGAATTTGTCGGTCATTTCTTTGCATCCTAAGTCGGCAATCTCATTGGTGATGAGAGCAAGCCTAGAGTACATTTCCGCAACTCCTTCACCATCCTTCATCTTGAACTTATCAAGTTGACTTTGTAGCACATCCAACTTAGATTCCCTGACGGATTAGGTACCTTCGTGCATATCAACCAAAGTATCCCAAATTACCTTTGCATTCTCAAGACGGCTGATTTTATTGAATTCTTCGGGGCATAGGCAGTTGAATAGAATGTCACATGCTTGAGCATTGTATTGCAACATCTTCAATTCTTTTGCAGTCGCTTCATGATCCGGTTCCTTTCCATCACCAAAGAATTCACCTTGCAAGCCAACACGAACAACATCCCATACGGCGGGGTTATGACCAAGAATATGCATTTTCATCTTATGCTTCCAACTAGCAAAATTTGTACCATCGAAATATGGACCTCTACAGTGATAATTTCCCTCACTAGACGCCATACTCTCCTAGGTTGTGAAACCAATGCAATGGAGAACAAAGGTCTGATACCACTTGTTGGATCCAAAGTATGTCTAGAGGGGGGTGATTAGACTACTTGACCAAATAAAAATCTATCCTTTTCCCAATTTTAGTTGTGGGAAGATTTTTGCAATTTGCACAAGTCAAGTTCACCCTACACATGCATGTCTAAGAGTATAGCAGCGGAAAGTAAAGACAAACACATGTAAGTAAAGGAGGGAGGGGAGATCAAACGCAATTGGAGACACGAAGATTTTTCCCGTGGTTCCGATAGGTGGCGCTATCGTACATCCACGTTTATGGAGACTTCAACCCACGGAGGGTAACGGTCGCGAGAGTCCATGGAGGGCTCCACCCACGAAGGGTCCACGAAGTAGCAACCTTGTCTATTCCATGTGGCCTACGTCCACGGAGGACTAGCCTTACTCGGTGTAGATCTTCACGAAGTAGGCAATCTCCTTGCCCTTACAAACTCCTTGGTTCAACTCCACAATCACAAAGAAGGAGGCTCCCAAGTAACACCTAACCAATCTAGGAGGCACCACCCTCCAAAAGGTAATAGATGTGGTAGTATGATGAACTCCTTGCTCTTGTGCTTCAAAAGATAGTCTCCTCAACACTCAATCACTCTCTCACTGGTTTGGAATGAGTAGAAGAGATTGATTGGATGGAAAGCAACTTGGGGAGGCTAGAAATCAAGATCCATATGGTTGGAGTGGATGATCTTGACCTCAACACAAGGGAAGATGGTTATCTCTCAGAAAATTGGATATGACAACTGTGGAATGGTTCTGAGTGCTTCTCTTACGAGTGATAGGTGGTGGAGGAGTATATATAGGCATCTCCAAAAATCCATCCATTACAACATTATTGCCCAACTCGGTGGAACCGAAGCAAAAACTCGGTTGCACCGACTAGGGTAAAATGTGGCAACTTTGGCGTTTTCGGTGAGACCGATATATAAACTCGGTGGTACCGACAATGGGGTAACAGCTAACCAGAGACTTGGCCATCAACTCGGTGAGACCGATTTGCAGAACTCAGTGGGACCGATTCTGAAAATCGTCCTAACAGAGCATTGGTCACGACTTCGGTGAGACCGAAAATGAAAACTTGGTTACACCGAGAAGCTAGGGTTTGGCAGGGTTCTGTCTGAGTGGAAAATCGGTAGGGCCGAGTGGAAATAGTTGGTGGCACCGATTTTGCAAGTTTGGCTTTGGACAGAAGATTTTGTGTGGAAAATGAGTGAGTATTTTTGGTAGCTAACCTCTAAGCACTTGAGCAACCAAATCATCATATTTCCTCACCCCCTTTTAATAGTATTGGCTTTCCTATGGACTCAAAGTGATTTCTCACAAAATGTAAAATGTAGAGTCTTGTAGCTTGAAGCTTGGCCAATCCTATTGCTTCTTCTTCTCTTCATCTCCTTGGGGATTCACCACACACATCAATTTGCCAACCCATCATTGAACTTTTTCCCGAGATATACTTAGTGGAAACATTAGTCCAATGAAATATATGTTGTTATTAATTTCCAAAACCACCTAGGCAGAAGTTGTGCTTTTAGTTGCCGAGCTCGAGTCTCCGGACGTCGCCCTTGCATCCCGTGTGCCCTCGCCGCAGGATTCCACCGCCGTCGGCGGCAATCTCCACCGTCGTTGCCGCCATAGCGGAACCTTCACCAAACTAGGGTAAGGTTTCGGCCCCTACTTGCGCTCCCAAATCTGATTCTCGCGCAATAGGCTAAGTTCATCTACAAAGCACATTTTACAATGCCGCTATGCAGAAGAAAATTCCATTAGATCAGAGAACACAAATTGTTAGGTTTACCCGCCCGCCAAGTGAATCTCGGTGTCACCGAGTCAGATAAATCGGTCTTACAGATTTGTGTTTTGGGGCTATAGAGAACAATCTCGGTGAAATCGAGTTGCTCCTTTTGGTGAAACTGAAAGGGCTGCCAAGTTTCTGTTAATGAGTTTGTTTGTCTCGGTGGCTCCAAAAGTTTTGAATCGGTGGAATCGAAACCCACTTTGAAGAAAGTTAAACTTAAGAATTTGAGTTCAAATTTGCAAAAACCTTCTGTGTTTTGTGATGCTCATCCCTTCTACTCATCTATATCTATTCACAGGATCAGGATGCCAGGCTTAGGGTCAGACAGTGACAATGATTTTAATGATCCAAGTGTGGACATGGATGCTGGCACTAGCCCTGAAGCTAGTTCCTCATCTTCAGAGGATCCAGGCACCCACCAGCTCTCATGGACTGCCCAAGGCTGCTGATACATCTCCAACGTATCTATAATTTTTGCTTGTTCCATGTTGTTATATTATCATTCTTGGATGTTTTACAATCATTTTATAGCAACTTTATATCATTTTTTGGGACTAACCTATTGACATAGTGCCAAAGTGCCAGTTGTTGTTTTGCTTGTTTTTTACTTCGCAGAATATCAGTACCAAACGGAGTCCAATCGCGACGAAACTTTTTGGAGATTTTTTTTGGACCAGAAGACACCCAGTGGGCCAAAGAAGTGCTAGAGAGGTGGGCCGTGGAGACCACAACCCACCAGGGTGCGCCAGGGGGCCCCCAGCGCGCCCTGATGGGTTGTGCCCTCCTCGGGGCCCCTCTCCCACCGCCTCTGATGCCTATAAATTCCCAAATATTCAGAAACCCCCAAAAATAACCCTAGACGGGAAGTTCCACCGCCGCAACTCTCTGTATCGGCGAAAAACCAATCTAGAGGCGTTCCAGTACCCTGCCGGAGGGGGTAGATCATCTCCGGTGGCCATCTTCATCAGCTCGGCGGAGGCCATGACGAGGAGGGAGTAGTCCACCCTCGGGGCTGAGGGTATGTACTTGTAGCTATGTTTTCAATCTCTCTCTCTTGTGTTCTTGAGATGTCACGATCTTGATGTATCACGGGCTTTGTTAATATAGTCGGATCATATGATGTTATTCCCTTGCTATCATGTTGTGATGAATTGAATCTTTCCCTTTGAGATATCGTTATGTTGGATTGAATATTGGATTTCTCATGGTGACAATGGGGTGTTCTATTGATTCACTTGATGTATGTTTTGGTACTCAACTTGCGGATTCCCGAGGTGACATTGGGGTAATCTATGCATAGGGGTTGATGCACGTTCTTGTCCTACGTTCTCCGATAGAAATCTTGGGGCACTCTTTGAGGTTTTTTGTGTTGGATTGAGTATTATGAATCTGAAATTATTTGATGTGTATCGTATAATTATCTCATGGATACTTGTGGTGACATTGGAGTATCTAGGTGACATTAGAGTTGGTTGATGCGTATCATATGGTGTTATTTTAGTACGAACTCTAGATAGATTGATCGGAAAGGATAACTTGGCATTATTTTAGTACGAACTCTTGGATAGATCGATCGGAAAGGATAACTTTAAGGTGGTTTCGTACCCTACCAACAATTTCTTCTTATGTTCTCCGCTAGATAAGAACTTTGGAGTGATTCTTCGTTGCACGTTGAGGGATGGTTATGTGATGCATTTATATTAGCATTGTTGATAGATTGCACTAGCGAAAGTACAGACCCTAGGCCTTGTTTTCAAGCATTGCAATACCGTTTGTGCTCACTTTTGTTACTTGCTACCTTGCTGTTTTTATATTTTCAGATTACAAAAACCTTTATCTACCATCCATATTGTACTTGTATCACCATCTCTTCGCTGAACTAGTGCACCTATACAATTTGCCATTGTATTGGGTGTGTTGGGAACAAAAGAGATTTCTTGTATTTGATTGCAGGGTTGTTTGAGATAGACCATCTTCATCCTACACCTCCCACGGATTGATAAACCTTAGGTCATCCACTTGAGGGAAAATTGCTACTGTCCTACAAAACTCTGCGCTTGGAGGCCCAACAAAGTCTACAAGAATAAAGTTGCATAGTAGACATCAGCTGCTACGAGGGCAAGGTGGAAACTCAACTCGGATGAAGAGGACTTAGATTTTATTCCTGATGAGGTCACCTCCAAGAAGCTGCAAGACAAGAAGAAGGCTGCTAAGAAATCTACCACTGAGGCCACTTCTGCTAAGAGGCTAGTGAGGAAAGAGTATGCCAATCCTGAGACAATGAGAGCACCTGAAAGTGCTAAGGAAAATATGACTATTTCTGTTGAGCCTCCAAAGAAATCTTTGCCCAAGAAGGCAGGAGAAAAGAAGAGGGAGAGAACAAGATTTGTGAAGGCAGTTGTGCACCCCTCTACTCCAGAGTACCTTGATGAGGAAGAAGAGGAAGAGGAAGAACCAGTTGTAAAACCTCCTCCTTCCAAGAAGAAGAAGCTGATGGCTGATGCAATGACCAGTCAGGCTGCATCTAAGGCCAAGCCATCTGCTCCAAAGAAGCCTGTTGCACCCAAATCCAAGAAGACAACTAGAGACATTCCTCTTGCTGCAAAGAACAAGGGTTCTACTTCCAGAGGTGATGAGGAAGGAAATGTGATAGTTTTGAGGAAGCTGAGACCTCACATGCCTGAACACAATGATGCTCATCCAGTTGCTAAGGACATGAAGAAGAGGAGAGATCAAGGGCTGAGGAAATGGAGAGCAAATGACCCATATGCCTCCAGGAGGAAGACTGCTGATGACATGTTCTATACTAAGAAACAACAGGATTTCTATGAGACTGTCCTATTGGACAAGAGCCCATCAGTCGGTGACATGAGATATGTTGTCTGGGCCTACATCAAGGAAAATGAGGACTACTTCCCCAATGTGCAGGACAACTTCAGTTGCATAGACATTGAGAACTTTGTTGGGAGAGAGTTCACAGCTTGGAATGACGAGATGATCATGCAGTTCTACTCCACAGCTCATTTCTACCCAGATAGCCATATCATATGGATGACTGAGGGAGTCAGATATCAGTCTACAGTGGATGAGTGGCTACTATCTTAGGAGTCCCACAGGTAGAGGAAGGAGATCTTGACGTTTACGCTGAAGCCAAGATGAGTCACAACTCTATGGCTGACACGTACACTCCTATCCCCGCTGCCTATGTGAGCACACATAAGCTTGGCTCTGTCTATCATTTACAAGTAGGACTACCCACCACCAACACAATCTTGCGGTATACTTTGATGCCCAAGTCAGGAGATGATAAGATGATCAGGGGGTACTCCATTAACATGCTGCATCACATAGACACCCACACCAGATTCCGGGTGATGGATTTGATTGTTGAGACAATCAAGAGGACAGCTGCTGATCAGAAACGATCATGTGGATCTGCACCATACATTCAGATGCTCACAACTCCAAGATGGAGAAGAATGTATATGCACTTGATCGTCCTCATATGCCACTTCAGCCAGAGCTAGAGGATAATTTTGTGGTGACGGACCCCTCTCATCCCACTTCAGCTACTGCACAGGCAGAGGCAGAAGCAGCCAGAGCCACTAGTGCTCAAGTGCCCAAGTCAAAGAGTGATCAAATGGCACTTCTCATCAAATCTGTCCAAGGTATAGAGAAGGATGTGGCTGAGATTCTTAAGAACTAGAAGAGCATAGTGCGGATCATGGAAACCAAGTTTCATGCTCTGGACAACAAGGTGGATGAGCTTACCAAGACAGTCACTAAGCTTAAGTAGGAGGTTGATGCAGTGCCTAGTCCCCACTCCTTAGATGATGATAGTCCTCCTCTCTGGACCAACACTCAGTTCAAGACTCAGGCAAGATCGTTTGCTATGCCAGTTCCCGAGTCGAGACCATCTTCATCGGCACCAGCTACTGCCCCTACTGCTCCTTCAGCACCTCCAGTGTCTACTCCACCACCTCAGAGGACTTTAGCTGAAGCGTTTGCAGATTCTCCTCTCTCGACCCCTTCGACAGCTACATGAGCTGCTTCATTGTCTCATGGAGGAGACCATGCCCAGAGAGACAATTATCTCTATAGCTTTGAACTTTTTGGTAACTTGTTGCCAAAGGGGGAGAAGTTATAGATCATACTTCTTCGAGAGAAAGTGTATTGCATTTTGGTTGCTCTCTACTTTTTGAAAACATTTGGTTTATCACTCGTTTGTTTAAAACTTCATCGGGTGTTTGATCATATACTCTTTGTGTGATGCTACTACTTGCTACCCTTGAGATGTCTATATGATGATCATTCACTATTGTTTGGTGTGATGTGCTTCTGTAATTCACTCATATTAATTCTTGTGCACCACCAAATTGTATGTGACATGGAAGAGTGACCCATAATCCTAATCGATTGTGCATTTGCATTCAAACAAAAATTTATAATAGTGCACAAATTTAGGGGGAGCTCTTGCTTATCACATACCTCTCAAAGCGACGATGCTATTCATTGATTATATCTCTTATCGAAGCTTTGATCTATATGTTGTCATCAATTACCAAAAAGGGGGAGATTAAAGCACAACATCTCCCTAGGTGGTTTTGGTAATTAATAACATGATATATTTCATTGAACTAATGTTTCCACCAAGTTTATCTCAGGAAAAAGTTCAATGATGGGATGGCTAAAGGATTGTGTGGAGAACCTCCCCAAGGAAAGGAAAGGAATAGGATTGGCCATGATTCAAGCTTTAAGACTCTACACTTTATATTTTGTGAGAAATCACTTTTGAGTCCACTGGAAAGCCAATACTATTAAAAGGGGATGAGGAATTATGATGATCTGGTTGCTCAAGTGCTTAGACATTAGCCACCAAAAATACTCATCCATTCTCCCACAAATATTCTCTGTCCAAAGCCTAAAGTTCAAATTCGGTGCCACCAACAATTTCCATTCGGCCCTACCGAGTTTCACTTAGACAGATTCCCATGCCAAACCCTAGCATCTCAGTACCACCAAGTTTTGCGAATCGGACCAACCGAGTTTTGGACCAACTCTCTGGTTAGCCATTTTCAGGAATCAGTACCACCGGGTTTTGAGAATCGGTCCAACCAAGTTTTGGACCAACTCTCTTGTTAGATGATTTCAAGAATCGGTACCATCGAGATTCATATATCAGTCTCACCGACAAGGCCATAGTTGCCACATTTTGCACTAGTCGGTGCAAATGATTTTTCACTTCGGTTTCACTGAGTTGGGCAATAATGTTGTAACGGTTGGAATTTTGTAGATGCCTATATATACCCTCCACCACCTCTCACTCGTAGAGGAAGCACTCAGAACATACAAACACTTGTCCTATCCATTTTTCTAAGAGAGAGCCACCTACTCATGTGTTGAGATCAAGATCAGCCACTCCAACCATATGGATCTTGATTTCTAGCCGCCCCAAGTTGCTTTCCATCCAATCAATCTCTTCTACCCATGCGAAACCTATGAGAGAGTGATTGAGTGTTGAGGAGACTATCTTTTGAAGCACAAGAGCAAGGAGTTCATCATACTACCACATCTATTACCTTTTGGAGGGTGGTGCCTCCTAGATTGGTTAGGTGTCGCTTGGGAGCCTCCTTCTTCGTGTTGTGGAGTTGAACCAAGAAGTTTGTAAGGGCAAGGAGATCTCCTACTTCGTGAAGATCTACCCCGAGTAAGGCTAGTCCTCTATGGACGTAGGCCATCATGGAATAGACAAGGTTGCTACTTCGTGGACCCTTTGTGGGTGGAGCCCTTCGTGGACTCTCGCGACCGTTACCCTCCGTGGGTTGAAGTCTTCATAAACGTGGACGTACAATAGCACCACCTATCGGAACCACGGGAAAAATCTTCGTGTCTCCAAATTGCGTTTGATCTTCCTATCCCTATCCTCTAATTACATGTGCCTGTCTTTACTTTCCGCTGCTATACTCGTAGACATGCATGTGTTGGGTGAATTTGATTTGCAACAATTGCTAAAACTTGCCTCGAACTAAAATTGGGAAAAGGTTAGGTTTTTATTTGTCAAGTAGTCTAATCACCCCCCCCTCTACACCTACTTCGGATCCTACAATCCCCCCTCCGACAGGGCACCAGAACAGGGCTCCAAATGGCACACGGCGGAACAGAGACTTGCGGCAGTGGAAAAAGTGTTTCGGGAGGCTCTCTATGGGTTATGGGATATATTAGAATTTATAGGCCAGAGAGGGGCGTCAGGGGACACCCGAGGGGGCCAGCACACAACAGGGCGCGTCCACCCCCTGGGCGCGCCCTATTGCGTGCTCGCTCCCTCGTGCGGCCTCTGGCCTCCTCCCAAAGCTTTGAGGTCTTCTTTTGGTCCAGAAAAAATCATAAAAAAGTTTTGGTGCAATTGGACTTCGTTTGGTACTATAAAACTGAAAAGTAAAAAATATGCAGAAAACAGCAACTGGCACTGGGCACTGGGTTAATAGGTTAGTGCTAAAAAATAATATGAATTGGTAAATAATCACCCAAAAAGCATCCTAGAATGATAATATTATAGCATGGAACAATAAAAAATTATATATGCATTGGAGACGTATCAGCATCCCGAAGCTTAATTCATGCTCGTCCTCGAGTTGGTAAGTGATAAAAACAGAATTTTTGATGTGACATGCTACCCAACATGTAATCTATTGCAGGTATGATCATTGAGAAATGATGAATTAACAAACATCAACATAATAATACTTATAAACATAGGCAACATAATCATCAAGTTTCAAAATACACGATCCTAAAAGAATGTTCACCCCCTATTCATTTTATCATATTAGAATGGCATAGCTCAGTCTTCACCACATAAATACAAATTTTAAGCACCACGGTGTCAAGTTGGGCAATTGGATCGTACTTCTTAACGCGCTTCAGCTTTTTATTACTCAGCAATATATGAGCATGAACCATGGATATAGCATAAAGATGGAATAGAATATGGTGGTCGGTTTCAAAGGGGTAAAAGTGGAGAAGAAAGTCTCGCATCAACTAGGCGTATCAACGGGCTATGGAGATGCCCATCAATAGATATCAATGCAAGAAGTAGGGATTGCCATGCAACGGATGCACTAGAGCTATAGTGTATGAAAGCTCAACTGAAGCTAAGTGGGTGTGCATCCAACCTGCTTGCTCATGAAGACCTCGGGCATTTGAGGAAGCCCGTCATCAGAATATACGAGCCAAGTTCTATAAAGAAAAGTTCCCACTAACATATGAAAGAAGTAGTTGGACTGCCCCTTCTCTCTTTTTCTCTCATTTTATTTCTTTCCCTTTTTTTCTTTTTTTCTTTCTCTCTCTTTTTTTCTTTTTCTTTCTTTCTTTCTTTCTCTTTTTTATTTCTTTTTCTTTTATTTTTTGTCCGGAGTCTCATCCCGACTTGTGGGGGAATCATTGTCTCCATCATCCTTCCCTCACTGATATAGTGCCCTAATAATGATGATCATCACACTTTTATTTACTTACAACTCAATATGAAAAACTATAATATCACTCTATATAAATGCCTCTGGCAGTGTACCAGGATGTGCAATGATCTAGCGTAGCAAAGGATATCAAAAAACGGACAAGCCATAGAAATACCATGCTAGTTATCTTAAGATCATGCAAAGCAATATGACAATGAGTGTACTTGTCATATGATGTAACGGTGGAAGTTGCGTGGCAATATATCTCAGAATGGCTATGGAAATGCCATAATAGGTAGGTATGGTGGTTGTTTTGAGGATGATATAATAAGGCTTATGTGCAACAGAGCATATCATGTCACGGGGTTTGGATGCACCATCGAAGGTTGCACCGATCCTCGAGGTGAGAATGTGCAATGCACGGTACCGAAGAGGCTAGCAAATATGAGGTGGTGAGAGTGCATACATCCATGGATTCACATTAGTCATAAAGAACTCACATATTTATTGCAAGATTTTATTAGCTCTCTCAAAGCAAAGCTCTACTTGCATGCCCCTAGGGAGGAGGTTGGGAGGAGTTAACCATCGCGCGCCTTCGACTCAAACAACACTAGGATTTTAATGAGGAATAAGTATGCTCACACATCATCACCATGCCATAAAAAATATTTAGATGAACTGCAAGTTAACACCCTCTAATTCACAATATTCTTACTAACCAATGATCATGCACTCATGCTCTTTCACATTACTACATCAATATTATTAACCCACAATCTCTCTTTTATATGCTACATGTCGTTTTGATTATGCACTCATTGGATACCTATTATTTTTGGACTAGTATTATAACCCATGCAAATTACCATCACTATTTATTAACTCTCAAACAAATATAAGTGAAGAATGAGAGTGCAATTATTTCTATAAAATCTACACGTCACTGTGCTCTAAATGATATAAGTGAAGTACTAGAGCAACTTCTAAGCTCAAAAGATATAAGTGAAGCACAAAGAGTATTCTAACAAATCATGGTGATCTTGTGTCTCTCTCAAGTGGGAGTGTCCAGCAAACAATGATTGTGGAAAACTAAAACAAACTAAAGCAAAAGAATCTCCAAGCAAAACTCATATCATGTGATGAATAAAAATATAGCTTCGAGTGACATACTGATGGATTGAGACGAAAGAGGGGATGCCTTTCGGGGCATCCCCAAGCTTAGACGCTTGCGTCTTCCTTGAATATTACCTTGGGGTGTCTTGGACATCCCCAAACTTAGGCTCTTTCCGCTCCTTATTCCTTCATCCATCATGATAGCACCCAAAACTTGAAAACTTCAGCACACAAAACTCAACAAAACCTTCGTGAGATCCGTTAGTATAGAAAACATATCAAATACTTTGTGTACTGTTATAAATTGATTCTTATTTTATTATTGCATAAGGTATTGTATTCTAACTTCTTCATGACTTATACCCCCTGATACAATCCATAGCATCATCAAAACAAGCAAACTATGCAAGCAAAAAACAGAATCTATCTAAAACAGAATAGTCTGTAAAGATATGTGGAGAACTTATACTTCTGTAACTCTAAAAATTCTGAAATATTAGGACAGCCTGAAGAATTTGTATAGCAATACTTTGTAAAATATGAAAAAGACATTCAGTAAAATCAGAGAAATTCTGCACTGGACGCTAAAGTTTTTGCTTTTGCATCATATGAATTCTACTCATCTTGTAAGTCATCCCAAAGGCTTTACTTAGCACAAACACTAATTTAAACATAAAAACACAATCATTACAGAGACAATAATCATGTTACCAAAAACAAACATAAAGTAAAATGCAAGAAAATAGATAACTATTAGGTTGCCTCCCAACTAGCGCTATTGTTTTACGCCCCTAGCTAGGCATAATGCATAGTTTCAAGTGTTGGACCCCTTCATGTCCTTCAAGACTAGATCTTACGAAATCTTACTTAACAAATTACCTTTCTCAAATCTTGTTGACGGGCTCAAGTGTTCAAAAGAATTTATAATATCATCACTAACATCACCATCATCAAAGGGGTCTTCATATAAGACATGAATTTCATCATTGCTAGGTTCTCTAATAGTATTTTCATGCCAATCTTCACTAAACCCTTCATTAATTCCTTAAGAAATCCATTCAAATTTATTACTAGTGTGGAGTAACAAGGCTTGCGTTAATTCTTCGGGAGGGACATTCCTCCTCATATTCTCACTAAAACCATGGCAATTACTAGATTCCAACATATGCAAAGCATCTTTATTATGTAAGATCACTTCTATAGGGGGAGCTTCAGATTTTATTCTATAGAAAACAAATATGTCTCTCGCTTCCCGCACTATATAATAAAATTCATGCATAAGGATAATAGTAGCAATTTTCTTAAACTTAGGATTACGTATACTTGGGAGTGCCAAAAATATCTTTTGAAGCATAGGATGGAGATGCACAAACCTTCTTTCTAGCTTCAATATTAGCATGGTGATAGCATCCACATAACAATTTGTATCATCAAGTATGGTTCCTTTAGTAAAAGGAATGGCTCCCGAGCATTCAAAAAATTCTTGAATAACATATTTTCCAATAATATTCCCACTACCCACATCATATATTTTAGATTTTAGAACCGTGTGAGTATTACTATTAGGACCTTGATTTTTAGGATGATCATGAGTAGAATCAACAAATTTTGGTCTTTTCTCCTGTGAGTCACTAGCACTATCTTTGCTAGCACTTTCAACAATAACTTTCTCAAATTCAGACATGATAGCAACTTTTAGCAAGCAACAAGCAAACAAGTAAACTAGCAAATATAAATATTTTTGTATTTTTCATTTTTATGAAACAAGAAAAATATAACAACAAATAAAAAGTAGAACAAGTAAATGATAATTTGTGCGAAATTACTTGATAGTAGGTTGGTGATACTCCCCGACAACGGTGCCAGAAATCCTTCCTAATACTTGTGATGTGCGTTGGGTTTTGCATGAAGAGGAATGGGTGATGCAACACAATATAGATAAGTATTTCCCTCAGTAAGAACCAAGGTTATCGAACCAATAGGAGTAGCACACAACCCCCATCTTCAACAACTGCACACAAAGAAGCAAACACTTGCACCCAACGCGGGCAAGAGGGTTGTGAATCCCCTTGGACTCGTTATTTGCAAGAAAGTGAAGTGTGTAGATGATAGTTGAATAAAGTACTTTGCAAAATAAAATAAAAGTAAATAAATGGAAGCAAGGTATTGAAAGATTTTGTAAATATATAAGTGAACAGACCCAGGGGCCGTAGTGTTCTCTAGTGGCATATTTCATGCAGTAGGCATATAGTGGGTAAACAAATTACTGTTGGGCAATTGATAAAAAAGCGCATAGTTATGCAATATTTATTCACGGCAATGATCATGTGTATATAGGCATCACGTCCATAAGCAAATAGGACGACTCC
Organism: Elymus sibiricus; assembly: GCA_039707655.1. Taxonomy (NCBI): domain Eukaryota; kingdom Viridiplantae; phylum Streptophyta; class Magnoliopsida; order Poales; family Poaceae; genus Elymus; species Elymus sibiricus. The sequence continues at coordinate 445,877,720 of CM077671.1, forward strand.
TGCATGCACCTATTACTATTACTCCACGTCGAGAGGGCTTCTATGCTTGCCTCTCTAAGTATTAAGTTCATGACAGACAGAGTAATGCTTGGAGAACGATGACATGATGTAGACAAAGAAAACTCAATCAATATGAATTAACCCCATCGTTTTATCCTTAGTGGCAACAATACAAAGATGTGTCTTGTCCCCTTCTGTCACTGGGATGTAGAGCAACGCCATATTGAACCCACTACAACGCACCCTCTCACTGAAGAAAGATCAATCTACTTGGCCAGAGCAAATCAATAGACCGGAGAGAATTACAAAGCTATAATAATCATGCAATAAGAATCATAAAATATTTCAGAGATGACTCAAATCTTTTTCATGAATAATCTGAACATAAACCCACAATTCATCGGACCCCAACAAACGCACCGTACAAAGTGATTACATTGAATAGATCACCGCGAATATGCGGTGAACTTTGTATTCAAGATCAAGAGAGAGAGAGAGGGAGAGAGAGAGAGAGAGAGAGAGAGAGAGAGACATCTAGGTACTAACTACGGGCCCGTAGGTCTGTAGGGAACTACTCACACATCACCATGGGAGCAGCAAGGTTGATGCAGAGGCCCTCCGTGATCGATCCCCCTCCAGCAGGGCACCGAAACAGGGCTTCAGATGGGCACACGGTGGAAAAATGACTTGCAGCGGCGAAAAAAGTGTTTCAGGAGGCTCTCTAGGGTTTTGGGGATTCTTTAGAATTTATAGGCCAGAGAGGGGCGTCGGGGCACGCCCGAGGGGGCCAACACACAACAGGGCACTGCCACCCCCCTTGGACGCACCCTGTTGCGTGCTTGCTCCCTCGTGCGGCCTCCGGTCTATTCCCGGAGCTTCTAGGACTTCTTTTGGTCCAAAAAAATTCATAAAAAAAATCGTGGCAATTGGACTTCGTTTGGTACTGTAAACATGAAAAGTCAAAAACATGCAGAAAACAACAACTAGCACTGGGCACTAGGTTAATAGGTTAGTGCTCAAAGATAATATGAATTGGTAAATAATCACCCAAAAAGCATCCTAGAATGATAATATTATAGCATGGAACAATAAAAAAATATAGATATGTTGAAGACGTATCAATGCCTCCTGGGTCCCTTCTGCGTCCTAGAGCCTGGCGACCTGCCTATCAATCATCGTCATCGGCCGCCGCCTCCACGCGGCCGTCAAGATTGTCGCGGGTTCTCTGTTTGGTCGTCGTCCGCTTCACCTTCTTCTGCTGGCAGGTGATGCATCTCCAATGTATCTATACTTTTTGATTGTTCCATGCTATTATATTATCAATATTAGATACTTTATATGCAATTATATGCTATTTTATATCATTTTTGGGAACTAACCTATTAACCCAGTGCGTAGTGCAAGTTGCTATTTTTTGCTTGTTTTTGGTTTTCTAGGAAATCAGTACCAAACGAAGTCCAATCGTTATGAAACTTTTTGACGCTTTTTTTCTAGACAAAAGAGACCCTAGAAGCTTCGGGAGGAGGCCAGACGCAAAGCGAGGAGACGGCAAGGCAACAAGGCACGCCCGGGGGGGTAGGCACGCCCTGTTACCCTGTGGGGCCCTCGTGGCTCCGTCTGACCTAATTCCACCTCCATAAATTCTCTAAAATCAGGAAACCATCAAGGAGCCTGATACATCTCCAACGTATCTACTTTTCCAAACACTTTTGCTCTTGTTTGGACTCTAATTTGCATGATTTGAATGAAACTAATCCGGACAGATGTTGTTTTACGCAGAATTACCATGGTATTGTTTTTGTGCAGAAATAAAAGTTCTCGGGATTGGACAAAACTTTTTGGAGAATTTTTCTGGAATATATAAAAAGTATCGGAACGAAGATCCACCGGAGGGGGGGCACCTGTTGGTGCCAAGCCAACAGGGTGCGACCACCCCTCGGGCGCGCCCTGTTGGCTTGGGGCCACCTCGTGGCTCCGCAGACCCTAATTCTAGTCCTATAAATTCCTATTTCCGGAGAAAAAATGGGAGAGAAGTTTTCATCGCATTTTACGATACGGAGCCACCGCCACCTCTTGTTCTTCCTCGATAGGGCTGATCTGGAGTCCGTTTGGGGCTCCGAAGAGGGGGATTCGTCGCCGGCGTCATCACCAACCCTTCTCCATGAACACCCGCATGATGCTCACCACCGAGAATGAGCAATTCCTTTGTAGGCTTGCTGGACGGTGATGGGATTTGATGAGATGATCATGTAATCGAGTTATTTTGATAGGGCTTGATCCCTATTATCTACTATGTTCTGAGATTGATGTTGCTATGACTTTGCTTTGCTCAATGCTTGTCACTAGGGCCCGAGTGCCATGATTTTAGATCTGAACCTATTATGTTTTCATAAACATGAGAGTGTTTTGGATCCTATCTTGCAAGTTGTATGCCCCTAATACGTTTATGATCCGCATACCCCCAAGGTGACAATAATTGGGATTCTTTCAGGTGATTACCGTAGTTTGAGGAGTTCATATATTTACCATGTGTTAATTTGTTCCGGTTCCTATTAAAAGGTGGCCTATCCCTTAGTTTCCTAATGGACCCCGCTGCCATGGGAGGGTAGGACAAAAGATGTGATGCAAGTTCTTATTATAAGCATGTATGACTATATACGGAATACATGCCTACATTATATCGGTGAATTGGAGCTAGTTCTGTGTCGCTCTAGTGTGTAACTGTTACATGATGAATGTCATCTAAATCATTATCCATCACCGATCCATGGCCTACGCTTTTACATATTGAGTCTTGTTAAGTTACTATTGCTGCTACTACTGTTACAATCACTACAAATTGTTGTTGTTATCGTTACTATTATTCTATTATCTTGTTGTGATACTAAATCTTTGTGACAGAGAATAACCTGGTGTGGTTGAATTGACAACTCAACTGCTAAGACCGATCTATTTCTTTGGCTCCCCTTGTGTTGGATTAACAAATTTGGGTAAAATACTTCCCTCGAAGACTGTTGTGATCCTCTACGCTTGTGGGTTATCAAGACAACTTTCTGGCACCGTTGCTGGGGAGCACATCTCTATTTATTGTGTTCACCAAGGCTACTCAATTGTCACTATGAAGAATCTAAAAGATACCAGAACTAAGATCATACCCTCTAAGACGAGGGGATGTAAGGAACTGTCATCTAGCTCTGCTTTTGATTCACCTACTATTTTGAATCATCTTATGACACCTCCGCATGTTATTCAATGTGCTACTGCTTCTACTATGGATGATATTAATGATGATGCTACTACTATGTTTGATGAAACTAAAGCTGTGCCACTTAATGAACTACTTGATGCTCATATTGCTAAAGCTAGAGAACTTGAGAATGCTGAAACTGATGAACACTTTGATTCACCTATTCTGCCTAGCTCTCCTAATAGATATGATATGTCTGAGGTGCCTAATGGTTATGTTATGGATGGGGAGATAGCTAGAGACTTTCTTGCTTGTAATGATAGAGATGATTTGGAGAAACTGTTATGCAAATTGAAGGAAAAATCTATGATGGAGAAAATGAAACATGATCCTAAATTTGCTACTTCTCCTATATGTGTTACTGATAAGGATTATGAATTCTCTATTGATCCTGAGCTAATCACTATAGTAGAATCTAATCCTTTCCATGGTTATGAAACTGTTGTGGCACACCTTACTAAATTGCATGATATTGCCACCTTGTTTGCTCATGATGAAAAGATTTGCTACTTTTACATACTTAAGCTTTTTTCCTTTTTCACTAAAAGGTGATGCTAAGAATTGGTTCCTTTCTCTTGCTCCTAGTTGTGTGCTTAGCCCCCGGGATATGATCTATTACTTTACTGAAAAATATTTTCCTGCTCATAAGAAACAAGCTACTTTAAAGGAAATATTTAACTTTGTGCAAATTGAAGAAGAGAATCTCCCTCAATCTTGGGGGAGGCTTCTCCGACTACTTAAAGCTTTGCCTGATCATCCTCTTAAGAAAAATTAAATACTTGATATCTTCTATGATGGACTAACCGATGCTTCTAGGGACTACCTAGATAGTTGTGCTGGTTGTTTTTCCAGGGAACGAACTATTGGACAGGCTGAAGAACTATTGAATAATATTTTGAAGAATTCTAATGATTGGACACTTCCTGAACCACTGCCCAAACCTATTCAAAATAAGAGATGTATTCTATTCCTTAGTCCAGAAGATATGCAAGAAGCCAAGAGATCTATGAGAGAAAAAGTTATTAAATCTGAAGATGTTAAGAATTTACCACCTATTGAAGAAATACATGGACTCGATATCCCTACACAGGCAATAGAGGTAAGTTCTCTTCATAGATGTGATGAAAATGATATACCTTATACTAAGACTCCTAGTCAATTCATGGATGAATTTGATAATTACATCGTTAAGCAAGAGCATTTTAATAATTATGTCAAGGATCAATTACAACGCAATGCTATGATGATTGATCGCTTGAGTGACTTGATGTTTAGAATTGCTAATGATGTTAAAGGTTTAGGTAAACATTCATCCATGGTCTGCACTCAACTAGAACAAGTTGCTAAGTCGCAAAATGATTTGCTTACTGAAATGAATGATAAAATGAATGATCGTGTTGTTAGAGTTATGACTAGAGGAGGTAGAATGACTTAGGAACCTCCTTATCATAAAGGTCATCCCAAAAGAATTGAACAAGATTCTCAGAGAATTAATTCCGACACACCTAGTCCTACTAAAAAGAAAAATAAAAAGAAAGATGATAGGACTTTGCATGCTTCTAGTGAACCTGTGGTAGAGAAACCCTCTAAAAATCATAATGATGTTTCTATTTCTGATGCCAAGACACAATCTGGTGATGAACATCCACCTAGTTATAATGATAATGATAATGTTCATGATGGTGCTCCACTAGACAATGATAAGGAACATGATAATGATGTAGAAATAGAACCTGTTGAAAATCTTGAAACCCACATCCTAAAAATAAACGTTATGATAAGAGAGACTTTGTTGCTAGAAAACGTGGTAAGAAAAGAGAACCATGGGTTGAGAAACCAATGCTTTTCCTACTACGCCTTTGAAAACTAAGGATGAGGAGGATTTTTAGCGCTTTGCTAAAATGATTAGACTTGCTATTTTGCACACTCGCTTGACTGTATTTTGATAATGCCTTCGTATGCTCAGTATACGAAAGATATCATCACTAATAAACGAAAGATACCTGAAACTGAGATTTCCACCATGCTTGCTAATTATTCTTTTGATGGTGGACTGCCTAAGAAGTTGGGAGATCCAGGTATACCCACAATACCTTACTCCATTAAACGAAGTTATGTTAAAACTTCTTTATGTGATCTAGGAGCAGGTGTTAGTGTTATGCCTTTCTCTTTATATAAAAGACTTGATTTGAATAAGCTCACACCTACTCAAATATCTTTGCAAATGGCTGATAATCCACTGCTATACCTATTGGAATTTGTGAGGATGTTCCTATTTTGGTTGCAAATGTCACTATCTTAACGGACTTTGTTATTCTTGAGATGCCCGAGGACAACAACATGTCGATTATCCTCAGTAGACCTTTTCTAAATACTGCAGGGGCTGTTATTGATTGCAACAAAAGCAAGGTTACTTTTCATGTCAATGGTAAACAACATACAGTGCCCTTCCTGAAGAAACAAGCTTCGGTGAATAATATTAACGCCATTGAGCAAGTTGCCACGATCACTATTGGGGAGTTTAAATTTCCTCTTCCTACTGCCAAGAAGAAATATGATATTCTTATTGTTGGGGAGATGCAAATCCCCATTGAGGTAGCTTAGTGTTGTACGAAGATTCTTCGGTTTCATGTCAATTGGAAATGGTTTGTTAATAAGACTTGATCAATCTTATTAATGGATGCTTTTTGAGAAGCATGTGGTTGATGAATTTAGTAAGCACGACTTTTTGTACCATTAGTTTACTCTTTGTTATTTTTAGTTTAATAGAATAAAATGCCATGATTATCCAGTTTGCTGAATTATCCATGCAATAATAATGACCCAAAAATAAAAGTTCTTAGAATGTCACAAAATTTCTACATGAATTTTTCTAGAATATTTAAAAATTTCTGGAGCTGAAAACACCCCAGGGGGTGCACCTGTTGCTGCCAAGCCAACAGGGCGCGGCCACCCCCTGGGTGCGCCCTGATGGCTTAGGGGCCCACATGGACCCCTCACTTATTCCTTCCCCCCACTTCTTCTCTTTCCTCTAGAAATTTTCCTGGTTGCTCTCTCTCTCGTGTCCTTGCTCCCAAACCTGAGATTTTCCATCTCTTTGCTTGGAACTCCGTTTCCAAAACTGTTTTGAGGGATTTCTCCTTGGTATGTGACTCCTCCATTGCTCCAATTTGTTTTTCCTTTAGTGGCTTATATTTTGCATATTTTTCTGCACTTGGTGCAACTGAAAATGAGCTTGCATGTTGAATTATTTGAGTTTCAAGTAGTTTGAATGCTTGATATGGCCTCTAGGCATCTATATGAGTAGTTTTTATCAATCTTACAAAGTTTTGTTAACATGCTTCTGTGGTCCAAAAAATTCAGAAATTTTTTCTTAGGAAAATGAACATCTTTAGGAGTAGTTCTTCGAGTCGGAGTTGCAATGGAGTTGTTGGGAGTGCCCAAGATCGATATATTCAAATCTTTTTCGACACTTGTGCTTAGAGGGTGCACCATGTTCTTCATATAGAGAATCTCATGAGTTGTCATTTTCATATGCTAGTGGGAATTTTTTTTGTTATAGAACTTGGCTTGTATATTCCGATGATGGACTTCCTCAAATACCCGAGGTCTTCATGAGCAAGCAAGTTGGATGCACACCCACTTAGCTCCTGTTGAGATTTCATACAATTATAGCTCTAGTGCATCTTTTGCATGGCAATCCCTACTCCTCGCATTGATATCAATTGATGGGCATCTCCATAGCCCATTGATCCGCCTAGTTGATGCGAGACTTTCTTTCCACTTTGACTCCTTTTGATATCTACCACCATACTCTATTCCACCCATATGCCATATCCATGGTTTGCACCCTACCCCCCGTGAAGCGCATTAGAAGTACGATCCAATTGCCTGGTTTAGACACCCGGGTGCTCATGATTTATAGTTTGTGGTGAATACGAAGTCATGCCATGCTTCATATGATAAAATGAGTAGGGGATAACATTCTTTAAGGATCGTATATTTTGAAAAGTAATGATTATGTTCTTTATGTTCAGTGGCAGAGGACTCCGGTGGGCAAGGTGTGGCAGCCACCACACCTTGATTTGGTCCAGTTTCCCTTTTATACCTAGGCATATATACGTACGTGCTCTCTCAGCTGGCTACACAGTTGGTCTTCCACTGCCTGGCTAGAAAAAATAAGAGAGGCTGCAAATGGTCCACGCACACACAATTGTGGGACAAAGCACAAACGATCCAGCAGGCAGCGACCAACTCGTTGTTGACGCACACGCACAACACGAACGCCCAGCACCCAGCCCAGGCCGATATGCCACTCGCCCACTCACACCACGCATACACAGACGCAACAATCCTGCTTAGCTCGTCGCGGCGTCTGACCGCGATGAGGCAGACGATGGTTGATGGCGGCCAGTAAGGGTCGAGCAAGCGAGGCAGCTAGGAGATGCCGCTCAGGGTGCAGATGGTGCACCGAGGCGCAACGAGTGACGGCACAATGGCGCGGACTCCGGTAAGGGGCCAAATGCACATTTGCTAGGGCAAATTTTCCGTCAAATGCCCATGCTAATTAATAGCTTCAGCCAAATGCCCATGCTAGTTTTAGTAGCTTCTGCCAAACGCCAATGCTAATTGTCAGCCTTCAGCCATATTGGAATGGAGAGGGAAAGGTACATGGTGGTTTTCGATTCGCCAGGTGGATGTCCAGACTCCCGCAAAGCTCCCCCACTTTTGTCTCGGATTTATCGAAAAAAGTACGTATGGACCGCTCGGCGGACCGATATAGGACCGCATTGGATAGCAAACTATGTCCGGACAGCGCGGTCCGAACGCTTGCGAGAGGTTTGAGGGTACGCCTTGAAGATGCCCTTAAGACTTCGCCATACCATAAAAAAAATTCGTCCTCCGCCACTGTTTATGTTCATGGATATTATTATGCTGATATCAATTAGTTCATAGTTTCTCAACATCATACCTAATAGAGATTATATGTTGGGTAGCACGTCACATGAAAAAATCTGTTTTTATCATTTACCTACTCGAGGACGAGCAGGAATTAAGCTTGGGGATGCTGATATGTCTCCAACGTATCTATATTTTTTTATTGTTCCATGCTATTATATTATCAATCTTGGCTACTTTATATGCAATTACATGCTATTTTATATCATTTTTGGGAACTAACCTATTAACCCAGTGCCTAGCGTGAGTTGATATTTTCTGCTTGTTTTTAGTTTTCCAGGAAATCAGTACCAAACGAAGTCCAAACGCTATGAATCTTTTTGACGATTTTTTCTGGACAAAAGAAACCTTGGAAGCTTCGGGGGGAGACCAGACGCACAGCGAGGAGATGTCAAGGTAACAGGGCGCGCCCAGGGGGTAGGCACGGCCTGTTACCTTATGGGCCCCTCGTGGCTCCGTCTGACCTAATTCCACCTCCATAAATTCTCTAAAATCGGGAAACCAACAGGGAGCCACCCAAAAAAGTTTTTCCGCCGCCGCAAGTCCCTCTTCCATCGCGATCCCATCTAGAGACCTTTTTCGGTACTCTGCCCGATGGGGAATCAATCACGGAGGCCATCTACATCAACCTTGCTGCCTCCATGATGATGCGTGAGTAGTCCACCATAGACCTATTGGTCCATAGCTAGTACCTAGATGGCTTTCTCTCTTTCTTTGATCTTCAATACCATGTTCACCACGATTCTCGCGGTGATCTATCCGACGTAATCTTCTTCGGCGGTGTGTTTGTTGGGATCCGATGAATTGTGGGTTTATGATCAGATTATTCATTGAAAGTAATTGAGTCTTCTCTGAATTCTATTATGCATGATTGTTATAGCCTCGTATTTCTCTCTGATCTATCGGTTTGGTTTGGCCAACTAGATTGATTTATCTTCAGTGGGAGTGGTGCGTTGTAATGGGTTCAATCTTGCGGTGCTCTATATCCCAGTGGCGGAAGGGGACAACACACATATTTGTATTGTTGCCATTAAGGGTAAAATGATGGGGTCTAAACATATTGCCTGTCTTACTTTGACTACTTCATGTCACCTTGCTCCAAGCATTACTCAGTTTGTCATAAACTTAATACCTAGAGAGGCAAGCATAGAAGCGCTCTCGAAGTGAAGTAATAGTAGTAGATGCAGAATCGTTCGGTCTACTTGTTTATGGACATGATGCCTATATACATAATCATTGACGTGAATAACATGTCATAACTATGCTCTATTCTGTCAATTGCCCAACAGTAATTTGTTTACCCACCGTATGCTATGTTCAAGAGATTAGCCTCTAGCGAAAACTATGATCCCGGGTCTACTTAATCATAAATACTAAAACCCTAAAAATATCTCGCTACCTTTTATTACTTGTTTTTTACTTTTATTATTTATAGTATCTATGTCTATCAAGATTTAATCCTTGCAAGTAACGAGTTAAAGGGGCTTGACAACCCTCTTGCTCGCGTTGGTTGCAAGTGTTTGATTTTGTGTGTGTAGGTGCTGTCGAGGGGAGTTTGCTTGGTTCTCCTATTGGTTCGATAACCTTGGTTCTCACTGAGGGAAATACTTATCTCAATGGTGCTGCATCTCCTCTCCTCTTGGGGAAAATCCCAACGCAACTCACAAGTAGCAGCGCGCGGCGCAATGGGGGCTGCAGACGCACAAACAAAATTGTTGTCAAAAACAATTCAGCGACAGCGACACGTACCCCTGAGAGCAAAGGGTTTGCATACCCATGTGTCACGGTCCACGTCCTCTTGAAGCGGCTCGAGCTCCGGCTGGGGATCTGGCTCGACCTCCCATCAAGGCCTTCAGCAGGCCCCTTCGAAGAAAGAGCCCGGCTAGGCTCGGGGGCTGCCGGGACTTCCACCATGTCCCCAGAGGACACATTGGTGGCCAAAGGCGAAACGGCCTTTCCTGTGTCGTCCTCCACCACCAACGAGCTGCAAGCATAGGTTGACAATGAGCAGGGCCGATTCATGGATCAAGGATGCAACTGCGAAAGGCTTACCTAGTATCGGCAATACAATGTTGTTGTTAGGCTTGGGTGGTAGGCCATGAGACTAGGGAGGACGAGGCGCGTTTTCGGCAAGACGGCGGAGGAGAGTCCCCCTTGGCCGGAGTGCTGGAGGAGCCTTCAAAGTCGCCTCCTCCCTCCTCCCTCTTGGGGCCACGTTCCACAGCTGCTTTACCTGAAGCCCCCCGTGTGGCGGGCGAATTCGTCCTCTCAGGATCCACCGGCCTGGTCGCAAAACGGCACGTTCTCCAAAATGGCGGCCCGGGATCTGCTTTCGTGCAGCATCGTGATCGCCGGCGGCATGCAGGGAGCATACTCGGAGTTGTACAGGGTGTCCATCACCCATGAAAGCTCCTCCTCGGCAAGAGCCTTTCGGTGCAGCCGTAGGTGGTCTTCTTTTCCCAAGAACGTCCACAGCAGTTCCTTTTGGAACTGAAGAGGGGCTACCCGAAGACGGGCCAAGCTGCACACCACCATACGTCCGTACGGCCCCAACTGCACAAACGATTTGATGCGCTTGAGGACCAGGTCGAAGGCCTTGCGGACGATACACCTTCTTCACCCCGGGCGATCTGCCATGGGCGGAGGAAGCTCCGGCTCCCGAGGCAAAGGGGAACCGTGCAGGACCTTCACCCATAACCAATCATGGCTCCACTCCTTGATGTGGGAATAAAGATCAACCGGGATGTAGCTCATGCCGGCTTTCTTCACCACGAGGCAAAAGGTCACGCACCCTGAGATCTGCCGGTCTTGGGAATTCAGGCAGGGCGAGTAAAAGTGCCGAAAAAGTTCCACTGAAGAACGCACTCCAACAAAGCCCTTGCAGAGGTGTGCGAAGATCGAGAGAAACCGTCACCGTGTTTGGGTGAAGGTGCAGCATATGGAGCCCGTAATGGCTTAGCATGACCAGGAAGAAGTCAGAGAATGGAGGTACCAAGCCAGCGGCAAGAAAGTTGGCAAAGATCGGAACCATCTCCTCGTTTACTTCCGGGCTCCCCGCCGGAAGCAGCCACGTGGGTCTGCATCCTCTTCCGGCAGCCCCGAACAAGAATCAAAGCTTCTCGACGCTAGCAGCGTCCGGATACACGGATTCACGGAGCACAAGCTCTGGCGGCAACATCGCCTCGGCCTCTTTTTCCTTGTTTGCAGCAAGGGTCCAGGACGCCATGAGGGCGGATTCCGTTCAGAGGCAGAAACAGAGGAGGAAGAGAAGTTGTGGCGGCGGCAATGAGCAATTGATAGAGAAGGGCGAAGGGGTGAAACATTAGCATGCTACTCCCTCGCCTTTATGAGTCAAGGACCGGCTAGAAGGAAATAACCCGCCTCTCGACGATAACTACCCACACGTCTCCCTCTTCGAGAGTGCACCATAATCATGGGTGGGGATCGAGGCGCTTCCACGGCCAGATGCATCCGTCTATTCAGCCATCCTTCAAAACGGCGGGCGAAAGGTCACTCACGTCCGGCCCCGTCCGCGATGGTCACGCGCCATGAGGTAAGGATCTAAGGTAATATGGCCCCATTGCCCGTCCTGGACCAGGTTGGTGCCTAGACGGGTAATGGGCCCGGGAGCTACTGTCGGCGTCAGTAAAACCAGGGTATTACCGATCCGGTGAAAAGAGCCTTGGACGCGAAGGTACAAATATTTCCCCCAAGCAAGATGGTACTCACGAAGGCCTCGATGTGCCTGGTGGCCCATGACTAAACGCATCGCGAAGAAGTCAACAGCAGAAAGGCGAACTCCCTTTAAGGCCTCTTCCCGGGAGGAGGGTATTATTGGGAGGAGATGACCAGGCGCCACACTCGCACCTCCGGGAGAACAGGCGTGGGTTGTCGGAGGTGTACCAAGGCCCGTGTGGGCGAGTACTGCACAAACGTCTGAAGCCATATGGGTACCGAATGACTAGCCTTTGATTATGGGCTCTGAATTCACCCGTGAGGCCCAAGGCATCCACAACGGCTATAGTAAGATTCACCTACTGCTTACACCGCTAAAGTGTTAGGGTCGTAGGGCGGCAGGTAAGTATCTGACGGGTCTAACAAGGTCCCGGAAGGGCGACATCATCGCTGGTACACGCGTGCCACAGGCAACCATACCGCCATGGTACCGGCTACACTAGCCTACTCGAGTATACACCCGACCAATGGGAGCCTCCAGCGACCCCTTGATACTTGTAAACTGTGTTGGGATTTTCCCCGAAGAGGAGGGGTTGATGCAGCAAAGCAAAGGTAAGTATTTCCCTCAGTGAGTACCAAGGTTATCGAACCAATATGAGAACCACATAAATTCCCGTCTTCAGCGCCTACACACAAAAGAGCAAACACTTGTACCCAACGCGGGCAAGAGGGTTGTCAATCCCCTTGAACTCGTTACTTGCAAGTGATAAGTAGTGATAAATATAAATTGAAAATAAAAAGAAAGTAAATAATGGCAGCAAAGTATTTAGAGTTCTTGTAAATATATTTGTGAGGAGACCCGGGGGCCATAGTGTTCGCTAGAGCCTTCTCTCTTGAAGAAGGCATACGGTGGGTAAACAAATTACTGTTGGGCAATTGATAGAATAGCGCATAGTTATGCAATATTTATTCACGGCAATGATCATGTATATACGCATCATGTCCATAAACAAGTAGACCAACTCCTGCCTGCATCTACTACTATTACTCCACCCATCGACCGCTATCCAGCATGCATCTAGAGTATTAAGTAAAAACGGAGTAATGCTTGGAGGAGGATGACATGATGTAGACAAAGTAAATCCAATCAATATGAATAAACCCCATCGTTTTACCCTTAGTGGCAGCAATACAATACATGTCACGTCACTTTCTATCACTGGGATTGAGCACCGCAAGATTGAACCCACTACAACACACCACTCCCACTTGAAGATAAATCAATCTAGTTGGCCAAACCAAACCGATAGATCGGAGAGCATTACGAAGCTATAACAATCATGCAAATAAAATACCAGCAAGTATTCAATATATTTTCATGAATAATCTGAACATGAACCCATAATTCATCGGATCCCAATAAACACACCGCAAAGATTGATTACATAAGATAGATCACCGTGGGAATCGCGGTGATCTTGGCAATGAAGAACAGAGAGAGAGAGACATCTAGGTACTAACTACGGACCCGTAGGTCTGTGGTGAAATACTCACACATCACCATGGGAGCAGCAAGGTTGATGTAGAGGCCCTTCATGATCAATCCCCCTCCGCTAGGGCATCGGAACAGGGCTCCAGATGGGCACACAGCGGTACAGAGACTTGTGGCGGCGGAAAAGTGTTTCGAGGGGCTCTCTAGGTTTTTTGGAATGTATGTCACGTTATAGGCCAGAGGATGAGGGCTGGAGAGCGGGGAGGTGGCCCCAAGCTATCAGGGCGCAACCACTGATGACCAACAAGTATAGGGGATCAATCGTAGTCCTTTCGATAAGTAAGAGTGTCGAACCCAACGAGGAGCAGAAGGAAATGATAAGCAGTTTCAGCAAGGTATTCTCTGCAAGTGCTGTGATTAACAGTGGTAGATAGTTTTGCAGCAAGATAATTTGTAACGAGTAACAAGTAAAAATAGTAACCAAGGTGCAGCAAGGTAGCCCAATCCTTTTTACAGCAAAGGACAGGCTGGAAAGTATTCTTATATGAAGCAAGCACTCCCGAGGACACATGGGAATTACTGTCTAGTCATGTTCATCATGTTGAGTTGATTCGCGTTCGCTACTTTGATAATTTGATATGTGGGCGCGCCCTGTTGGCTTGTGGCTAGCAGGTGGCCCCCCTTTGGTATATTTTTGGCCCAATAATTTTTAAATATTCCATAAAAATTCTCCGTGAAGTTTCAGGTCATTTCGAGACTGGTGATTTTTCTGCCTTTTTCTGGGTTTCCCGGTGCAGAATTCCAGTTTCCAGAGATTTCCCTCTTTGTGATGTACCTTGCATATTCAGAGAGAAAAGTCATAAGAATTGTATGATAATAAGTAATAATGGACAAGAATAACATAAATACAAATAAGAAGTCATGATGCAAAATGGACGTATCAACCACCCCCATGGGCGCGCCCTGATGGCTTGGGGGAACCTCGTGTGCCCTCCGGTCTTCCTCCGAAGCTTCCAGGTCTTATTTTGGTCCAGAAAAAATCATCAAAAAGTTTCGGGGTATTTGGACTTCGTTTGGTACAGTATTCCTGAAAAGCCAAAAACACGCAGAAAATAGTAACTGGCACTTGGCACTGTGTTAATAGGTTAGTGCTCCAAAATAATATAAAACAGCAAGTAAATGCCTAAAAAGTATCCTAGAATGATAATATAATAGCATGGAACAATCAAAAATTATAGATACGTTGGAGATGTATCACCCCTCTCTAGACATTATAAATAGAGGAGTCTGGGACTCCTCAGGGGGGTCGATCTTACACACAAGCAACAGAGGCGAAGGTTGACTTCACCATTGTAACACACGCTGCAGCTCTTTACCAATTCAATACAACAAAGCAGGAGTAGGGTATTACACCTCCAAGGTGGCCCGAACCTAGGTATTTCTTTGTGTTCATCCACCATACATCGTTCATGACTTAGGATAGTTGGATGTGTTCAGTCCCTGGTCGAACTCTCAAAGGGTTGTTGATCACAACTCATATATAGGTTCTTGGAAACTAACATTAAGCAAGATGACATGATGTAGACAAAGTAGGACAAGCAATATGTTCAGACCCCGTTGTTTTATCTTTAGTGGCAACAATGCAAATACGCTTCTTGTCCCCTTTCTTTCACTAGGATATAGAGCACCACAAGATTGAACCCATTACAAAGCACCTCTCCCACTGAAGATAAATCAATCTAATTGGCCAAACTAACCGAATAGATCGGAGAGAAATACAAAGCTATGACAATCATGCATAATAAAGTTCAGAGAAGACTCAATTACTTTCAATGAATAATCTGATCATAAACCCACAATTCGTCGGATCCTAACAAACACACCTCAAAGGAAGATTACATCAGATAGAACTCCAAGAAGATTGAGGAGAACATGGTATTAAAGATCAATAAAAGAGAAGAAGGCATCTAGGTACTAGCTATGGACCCATAGGTCTGTAGTGAACTACTTGCGCATCATCATGAAGGCAGCAAGGTTGATGTAGATGGCCTCCGTGATCGATTCCCCCTCCGACAGGGCACTAGAAAAGGTCTATAGATGGGATCGTAGAAGAATAGAGACTTGCGGCGGCGGGAAAAGTATTACGGGTGTATCTCTATTGGTTTGGGAATATATGTGAATATATATGGGTGGAATTAGGTCAAACAGGCTTACGGGGGAGCGACGAGCTCAGGGGGCGTGCCCTACCCCCCAGGGCGCACTGGGTGAGCTCGTCGCTCTCCCGTACGTCTTGTGGCCTCCTCCTGAACCTTCTAGGATCTCTTTTGGTCTAGAAAAAATCACCGTCAAGTTTCATCGTGTTTAGACTTTGTTTTGTATTGATTTTCTGAAAGTCGAAAACACGCAAAAAACATGAACTGGCACTGGGCACTGGGTTAATAGGTTAGTCCTAAAAATGATATGAAATAGCATATAATTGCATATAAAGTATCCAAGATTGATAATATAATAGCATGAAACAATCAAAAATTATAGATATGTTGGAGAGGTATCAGCATCCCCAAGCTTAATTCCTGCTCTTCCTCGAGTTGGTAAATGATAAAAACAGAATTTTTGATGTTGAATGCTACATAGCTTGTGTATCATGTAATCTCTATGGTATAAATGTGGAGAAAAGATGAAGTAATTGATATCAACATAATAATATCCATGATTATAAGAAGCATAACCATTACTCTTCAAAATATATGATCCTTAACGAATGTTATCCCTACTCATTTTATCATATTAGCATGGCATGACTCCGTCGTCACTGTATATGTATAAATCATGAGCACCTCGATGTTAAACAAGACAATTGGATCATACTTCTAACGCGCTTCAGCATTTTCAACTTCACTCAATACATGAGCATGAGCCATGGATATAGCATATAGGTGGAATAGAGTGTGGTAGTAGCGATCAAACGGAAGTCAAAAGGGAAGAAAGTCTCACATCAACTAGGTGGATCAATCGGCTATGGAGATGCCCATCAATAGATATCAATGTGAGGAGTAAGGATTGCCATGCAACAGATGCACTAGAGCTATAAGTATATGAAAGCTCAAATGAAATTAGTGGGTGTGCATCCAACTTGCTTGCTCATGAAGACCTCGGGCATTTGAGTAAGCCCATCATCGGAATATACAAGCCAAGTTCTATAATGAAAATTCCCATGAGTATATGAAAGTGACAACTCAGGAGACTCTATATATGAAGAACATGGTGCTACTTTGAAACACAAGAGTGGTAAAAGGATAGTAAAATTGTCCCTTCTCTCATTTCACTACTGGAATCAGGGATTTTGCCGTCAGCCGACTCTTTACCGTCAGCAGGCGGACGGCAAAGAAAGTCATTGCCGTTTGCTGGCAGAAAGCTGACGGCAAAGGGTGAGCTAACGGCAAAGAATGAATTTGCCGTAGGCTGGTTCTTTGCGCCAGCAGGGCAGACGGCAAAAAAACGGCCCACGGCAAAGGTAAGCTGGCAGACGGCAAAGGGCTAGCTGGGCCCATCGGGCCCTTGCGCCGCTTAGGTCAGTTCTTTGCCGTCTGCCAGCAGACGGCAAAGGCAGGCTGGCAGACGGCAAAGGCGACGCCCTAGTAACGGCCGTCCCCCACCCCTCTGTCCTCTCCCTCTCTCCCTCCCTCACTCCCTCCCCTCACTCATCGATCCCTCCCCTCCCTCTCCCCGCCGCCCCGCCGCCCCCACCCACCGGCTGCCCCACCGCCCCCACCCACCGGCCGCCCCGCCGCCCCTCGCCCCGCCACCCCCTCCCACCCGCTGCCCCAATGCCCACCCCCGCCTCCCTCCCTCCCTCCCCCCGACGCCCACCGGCTGCCGCCCTCCCCCCCCCCCCACTGGCTGCCCCCCGCCCCGCCACCCCCACCGGCCGCCCCCCGCCCCGCCACCCCCACCCACCCGCCGCCACCACCCACCGGCCGCCCCGCCGCCCCCGTGCCCCTGCGCACCACCGCCCCGCCGCCCCGGCACCCCAGACGCCCCCGCCGCCCGGACGCCCCTGCCGGTGAGCTCTCTGTGCCTCGTCCCTTCCCCCCTCTTCCGCATTTTTTCTGTTTTTTTTTATTTTTTAGATTAGAAATTAGCTAGCTAGCTACTGTTAGAAGAAGAAAAGAAGAAGGAAAAAGGACAAATGAAAAGAAGAAGAAGAAGAAGAAGAAGAAGAAGAAGAAGAAGTAGAAGAGGAGGAGGAGGAGATGAAAAGGAAAAATAGAAGAAGAGGAGAAAGTAGAAGAAAAAGAGGAGAAGAAGAAGAGGAGAAGAAAAGAAGAAGAAGAAGAAGAAGAAGAAGAAGAAGAAGAAGAAGAAGAAGAAGAAGAAGAAGAAGAAGAAGAGAAGAAGAAGAAGAAGAAGAAGAGAAGAAAAGGAAGAAGAAGAGGAGAAGAAGAAGAAATAGAGGAGAAAAAGATGAAAATAGAAGTGGAAAAGTAGTCATACATAGAGAGATTTTTCTATCGGGATTGAATATTCGTTTTGATCGTGTGGATCTAAATGTGCAGTTTTTCGTCGCTTGAAGGGTCTGGTGTTCGACGGCCTCCCCGTGCGACTACGTCCCCTACACGTTCTAGTGGTGAGCACTACTGTCATCTCCTCCCCGACCCTCCCCTATTTGCTATGTTCTTGTTGTCATGCCGTTGTCACTTAATTTTATTTTCATGTCAAGTTTCGTAACCTAGGCGTCTGCCGTACGAAAGGACGACATCTATAAATATGCATGTCTTTGCATATTTATAACCGCCGTCCTTTCGAATTGTCCAACGTTATCCATGGACAGCCCGAGTATGTGTAGATTGGGTTCGTTTTCCTGTATGCTCTGCTCCGGATCCTATGCAGAATTTCGTCAGTGCCTCCCTGTTGTTCTCCGGGTACACATCCTCTCTGCTTATTGCCGAGACGTGTATCAGGAGAACAGCGGGGGGGTGCTGTCGAAATTCTGCGTCGGATCCGGAGCAGTGCATGGGAAAACGAACCCAATCTACACAAACTCGGGTGGGATTAGGACCTATCTTAACCTATTAGCGTGTAGGTTGCATGGACGTAATAAAACTGACAAACTTGATTCACTGATGAATATATATGCTGAAATATATATATATTTCTTGTGTGTCCAGTAGCTAGGCAAGATGACTGATCGTGCATGGATGTACACCGGTCACACCAGTCAGGAAGACATGACCAAAGAATGGTTAATAAATACCAAGGGGTTTGTGAGAGCCGCATTTGCAAATGGCCAGGAAAAAACATGGTGTCCCTGTCCCCAGTGCGACAACTATAAAAGGCAGACAGAGGATGAAATGGTTAAACACCTACAGAAGTGGGGTTTTAGGCCTAATTATACGGTGTGGACTTTTCATGGTGAGTCTGCCCAACGTGCCAGAGCTGAGGTGTTCGTCATCGCACCGACGAGCATGGTACCGGGATCGAAGACATGGTGCAAGACTTTGATGATGCTAGGGATTCGGACGATGAGATGGAGGAATCTGCAAAGGCCTTCTATGAAATGTTGGAGTCTTCAAAACGTCCTCTCCACGAGCACACTGAGCTTTGTCAGCTGGATGCCATCGCGCAAGTAATGGCTATGAAGGCTCAGTTCAACCTGGGTAGAGAATGCTACGACGCGATGATGACAATATTTGGACGCTTTCTACCCAAAGGCCATGTATTGCCTGCAAACCTACCAGTCGTACAAAATCCTACGCACGCTTAAGATGCCCTATGAGAAGATAGATGCCTATGAGAATGGATGTGCCTTATTTAGGCTTGAGTATGCGGGCTTGAACTATTGTCCCATTTGCAAGTCTTCCAGGTATGTTGTGGTAGACAACGGTATGGGTGAGAAGAGTCAGACCAAAATCCCAGTTAATGTTCTTCGGTATATGCCAATCATACCAAGACTTCAACGTCTTTTCATGGTCGAAGAGACGGCCAGACAGATGACGTGGCATAAATTGGGCAAAAGAACCGAACTAGATGCAGATGGGAATCAGATGTTGGTACACACTTCAGACGCTTGTGCGTGGAAGCACTTCGATGCATTACATAACGATAAAGCGGCAGATCCAAGGCATCCTCGAGTCGCCATAAGCACGGATGGGTTCAATGTGTTTGGTATGACGGCAACCCAATACAGTTGTTGGCCTGTATTTGTCATTCCACTCAATCCCCCCCCCCCCCCCGGAGAGATTATGAAAAGAAAGAACATTTTCTTGATGTTGATAATTCCAGGGCCCAACTATCCGGGGAAGAATATGAATGTGTACATGCAGCCTCTTAAGGATGAATTGCAACAAGCTTGGGATAATGGGATGGTGGGAAAGGGTCGAGAGCACTCCGCGGCTCCTTCATCGGAGGGTGGTGGGATGGGTACTTCCATTCCTGCCGACTCTCTCCGGAGAGCGTTGCTCTCTAGTCTGCATACACCGGTGGCCGCTTCTTCGTCGACCCCCGTGAGAGGAGGTCGGGGGAAGAAGGGAGGTGGTAGAGGTGGGAGAGGAGGGAGAGGAGGTCGCGGCAAAGGTAGGGTGGCTGCTACGCCTTCCTCGCCGCCACCCCCAGCTAATTCACCCGAGCACAGGACTGCTAGGGTGGACCCGTCTGAGGACGAGGCTACGCGGACTCCGGTCCACGAGCCTCGGGTCGACGAGCCTTCGACCTACACGACTCATGTCCCAGAGGCTTCGTCCCACGAGACTCCGAAGCAGAGTAGGGATGAGGGCACGTCCCGGCAGACCCCATGGGATACCTGGCCGGAGGAGCCTAGTGGCCATGCTGATGGTGGCGGGGATCGTTTTTCTGATAGCGACGAGGAGCTGCCTGAGGGCGCCACCATCTACCAGCGTGGTATGACACGGCTCCCGCCCGTGCCGGCGTCCCGCGAGCTGAGGTGGTTGATTAGGCCTGATGGGGAGAGGTAAGTGCATGTACTCTTTTTTAACCTTTTGCCTTCACGTTTTTTCAAATATCTAATGTGTTGGCTTTGTCATACTGCAGGGGTTGGCATCATCCCAAGGATGCCCGCAGGCCCAACAGCATCCTTGGTGTCCTTGTCAGGCAAAACTTCCCGGGGTTTGTCACGTTGCCCGGTGAGGGTCAGGTTCAAGAGTTAGGACTGACCTGGGAGCACTACTTGGCTGCACCGTCCCCGCCTGAGGAGAGGATCGACGGTGTTTTGTGCCACACGAGGGCGGAGATGGTGATCAGGCATTTTTGGGTAATTTCTCCTTTACACAATTAAAAATCAACAATAGCTAGTTATTGTACTAATAAGTGTTGTGTCGTTTGATTGCAGACCTTCTACAGGTGTGAGGAGGGATACGAGGAGGCCACGGCAAAGGTTATCGATCAGCAATGCAAGCGCCTACTGCAAAAATTTCAGCACGAGGCTCGGGTGCAGGCTGTTCGAGACTACTACGCCTCGCGGCGTATTAGGAAGGAGAAGTCGACGTGCCGCGGAAAGAAGATGGAGAAGGAGCATTACATGAAGGTAATTACGTATTCTTAAGGCCTTGTACTTAGTTTCCTTCATTTGATTTCTACGTGTAGCGCTTAAATATCTCTTTATTAACTTAGGTGCCCCCGAGATGGTGTGCGGATATGATGGATTGTTGGGAGGCGTTGGTGGATGAGTGGTGCTCAGAACAATGGCTATCCGTCCACAACAATGCCAAGGACCGGCGTAACAAAATGGTTGGTGTGCCACACCATCAAGGGAGCGCCAACTTAAATCAGTTTGGTCTGAACTGGGTATGTGGTTAGCTTCATGATTCATGCAATTCATTCTTGATTCTAGCTTGAGCCCTTTACTAATACTTTGTTCCTCTCTCTCTCTTTTAGGCGCATCAC
The DNA here is from genome assembly GCA_039707655.1 of Elymus sibiricus. NCBI lineage: Eukaryota > Viridiplantae > Streptophyta > Magnoliopsida > Poales > Poaceae > Elymus > Elymus sibiricus. Next base: position 445,898,992 of record CM077671.1, read on the forward strand.
AATAAAACAGAGGTGCCACAGATGTACGACCTCTATGCAATGGCCCATACTGCCTCGTACAAGAAGGTCAAGGCATTCTCTGAGTCTGACCTCGATGATCCCTTGAAGTTCAGCAACGTCTCCTCCCACAACAAGCTCATGAGGTACAGAGATGAGGGGAGGGCGAGGAAAGGGGAAGACTTTAACCCGAGCTAGGAGCCTATTGATCCAGAGCTGGTGATGATAGCTGGCGGCGGGAGGCCCCATGGCTCGATTGCCATTGGAGATGGCCTTATACGTTGTCCTAGCAACCTCCGGGAGATCAAGGCACGCCAAACGAGCTCCTGTCCTGAGATAAGGCCTCATCCACGGCCAGTCGAGCTCGCCATCGAGGTTAGTTATACGGACTCAGATATCTTTCCTCATTACGTTGTGTGTGTGTACAAAGATGATTACAATGCTAACAAGGAGTTGTGTTGCAGGCTGCTATTCTGAAAGAGAGAGAGGCAACACAGGCACTTATGGCGGCGAAGGAGAAGGAGATGGAGGAGAGGATGGCAAGGTTGTTGGAGGAGGAGAGGGCACGGTCCGATGCGTCTTACCGGGCCATCTACGAGCTCTTCGTGGTAAGATTCTTCTTCATATTTGTCAAATCTTGCATTTAATGTTCCTTTCATTAATAATTAATATCGTTGACTTGTGAAAACCAAATGTGCAGACTATGTGCGAGAAGACCGACCAGGCCGCTCCGTCGATGCCAGTCATTACCACGGCTGCAACGGTGAGTTTCATTTCAATGCAATGATCTTTTCAGTGTCATCATGCTAACGAGACATTGCAAATCATCTTTGGTGCAGCTTAACTCCGGAGTCGCATCGCACGACCCTTCTCCAGGGCAGCCTTCTCCAGGTGAAACCGGTCCGAGCAACCGCAGTGCCTCTCCTCCGTGATGACGAGGACGGTAAGCCCCAAACTTATCTCGGTTTCTCAAAGAAAGACAAACTTAGCACTTAGACAAACTTAGCTCCTTCCGAAATATTAGTGTTAGGGGAAACGACCATCACCAACTGTCGAAATATTAGTGTTAGGTACTGTCCACCAACATACACCACCATATAAGTGTGAGTGAGTGCGCACCATACACACCATGAGGCAAACCTCGAAAGACCTATCCTTCTTCCAATTTTGCCCGAATGACACAAATAAGCAATAAGAAGAAGAAAACAAGAGGAGAAAGATAGAGAGAAGAAAACCGCTTCTTCATCTTCTTCTTCTTATTCTAGTCTTCTTCATCTAACTTTCGTATTTCCCATTTTGCAGATTAGAGTCACTTCACGGAAGCTTGCATTGATGGAGTGCTTGTGATTTTGTATCGATGAACAATGTTAAACTTGCTACATATGTGAAACTTGTTACTATTGTAATATGGTGAACAATGTGACATTTGTTTTGGTATGTTTGTTGGATACTTGTGCTTGTGCTTGTTGTTGGATGATCATCAGTAGGGTTATTGTGAAATATATATACATATATAGCATATTTTGCCTATGAAAATTGTTGGATATAAGAAAAAACCGAAAAAACTGGGGCAATATTGCCACTTTGCCGACGGCCACCGTCGGCATAGTTTCTTTGCCGTCCGGCACCGACGGCAACGGCGACACGTGGCACTCACCTGTGCACCCTAGGAGTGCCAGGCCTGCTATTTGGTACATTTGCCGTCCGGGGGCGGACGGCAAAGAAACTATGCCGACGGTGACCGTCGGCAAAGTGGCAATGTTGCCCCAGTTTTTTCTGCGGCCGGGGGCGGACGGCAAAGAAACTATGCCGACGGTGGCCGTTGGCAAAGTGGCAATATTGCCCCAGTTTTTTCTACGGGCGGCAAATGAGGAGCGGACGGCAAAGGAGAGGTTGGCAGACGGCAAAGGCTCCATTAGCCACTAACGGGGTTAACTCAAGTTTACGTCGTCCAGTCGCTTTGTCGTCTGCTGCCTGACGGCAAAAACACTTTGCCGTCCGCAGTATAAAGGCAGACGGCAAAGCCCTCCATTACCGGGGTTCTCAGTGCCGGAAATTTGGCCGTCTGTTGCCGGACGGCAAAGGCTTTGCCGTTGGTGGTCCTACCCTTTGCCGTCCGCTATGGCAGACGGCAAAGTACCTGATTCCAGTAGTGTTTCTCTCATTTTTTGGTGGGCTCTTTTGGCCTCTTTTTCTCTTTTTATTTTTTTATTTTTTGTCTGGAGTCTCATCCCAACTTGTGGGGAATCATAGTCTCCATCATCCTTTTCTCACTAGGACAATGCTCTAATAATGATGATCATCAGACCTTTATTTACTTACAACTCGATATTACAACTCAATGAAGATATACATAATGACTCTATATGAATGCCTCTGGCAGTGTACCAGGATGTGCAATGATCTAGCGTAACATGTAATCAATGATGAACGGTGGCTTTGCCACAAATACTATGTCAGCTCTATATGATCATGCAAAGTAATATGATGATGAACACACAAGTCATGCGATGGAATGGTGGAAGTTGCATGGCAATATATCTCGGAATGGCTATGGAAATGCCATAATATGTGGGTATGGTGGCTGTTTTTAGGAAGATATAAGGAGGCTTATGTGTGATAGAGCATATCATATCACGGGGTTTGGATGCACCGGCGAAGTTTGCACCACTCTCGAGGTGAGAAAGGGCAATGCACAGTACCAGAGAGGATGGTAATATGTGGAAGGATGAGAGTGCATATAATCCATGGACTCTCATTGTGAAAGTTTATTAGCCCTCTAAGCAAAGTACTACTAGCATGCCCCTAGGGAATTGGTTGGTATGGTTAACCATCGTGCGCATCGGATTATAACAGCACACAAGGATTTCATTTCAGAAATAAAAATGCTCACACCTCATCACCATGCCATGACTAGTATTTAGATGATAAGTAAATAACAACATTTAATACCGATATTTCTACTAACCAATGATCATGAACCAATATCCTTTCATATTACTACATCAATATAATCAAACCATACGTTTCATATTTAGTGACCTACATGAAAGTTTTTGTTATATCCCCCTTGAATACCTATCATTTTTGGACTAGTCTTATAACACATGCATATTACCATTCCTATTTATTAGACTCTCAAAAAGATTTGAGTGAAGCATGAGAGTGAAATTATTTCTATAAAATAACCACCGCCGTGTTCTAACAGATATAAGTGAAGCACTATAGCAACTGCCTAGCTCAAAATATATAAGTGAAGCACATAGAGTATTCTAAAAAATCATGAAAAATATGTGTCACTCTAAAAATGTTGTGTCCAGCAAACAATGATTGTGGCAAACTAAAAAGAAAACAAACTATTGCACACGACGCTCCAAGCAAAACTCATATCATGTGATGAATAAAAATGTAGCTCCAAGTGACATACCGATAGATTGTAGACGAAAGAGGGGATGCCATCCGGGGCATCCCCAAGCTTATACGCTTGGGTCTTCCTTGAATATTACCTTCGGGTGCCTTTTGAATCCCCAAGCTTAGGGTCTTGCCGCTTCTTATTCCTCCATCCATCGTTGCCTCACCGAAAACATGAAAACTTCAGCACACAAAACTCAACAGAAACCTCGTGAGATATGTTAGTATAATAGGTAAATCGTAAACTTAAGGTACTGTAATAAACCAATTCATAATTGTTTTGCATAATACCTACTGTATTTAAAATCTCCCAGGATTTATACCCCTCGATACAACTCATAGAATCATCAAACCAAGCACACTATGCAATAAAAACAGCATATGTCTAAAACAAAACTGTCTGTAATGATCAAGACCAAAACTATACTTCTGTAACTCAAACAATTCTGAAAAATTAGGACAACCTGGGAAATTTGTATAGAAATACTGTGTAAAACAATTCAGCAATTTATCACATTCCAGTAAAAACCAAAATTCAAATATTGGGCGCAAAAGTTTCTGTTTTTTGCACAGAATCAATTCTACTATCTTCCAAGTCATCCCAAAGTATTTATTTGGCACAAACACTAATTAAAACATAAAAACACAATTAGAGTAGCAATAATCATGTCATCACACGAAAACAAAAAGTATTGGGTTGTCTCCCAACATGCTCTTTCTTTATATCCATTAAGATAGGCTTGGGATAATAATGATACTCACATAGAAGACAAGAATTTAAGCACAAAGAGAGCATCATATAGCATGTAATTAACACATTTAAGTCTAACATACTTCCTATGCATATGAATTTTATAAGCAAACAAATTATCAAGACAAGAAGTATCTAGCATATGCAAATGGGAAGAATGAAGTATTAACAATTTGAACATCAAGAGAGGTAAGTGAGTTACATGAAATTTTCTATAACCATATTTGCCTCTCTCATAATAATTACATGTAGGATAATTTTAAAATTCAACAATATAACTATCATATAAAATATTTTCTCCATGATCCACATGCATAAAAGTTTGTACTATCTTCCAAGATAGGGGGTTAATACTAACTAAAGTCATGACCTCTCCAAACCCATTTTTATCAAAAAACGTAATATTGAACATTCTACGAATATGTGGGATTCTTATCTTAAATTGACACTCTTCCAACCCCACTTTCAATATTGTTGCAAACATTATTATTAATAACACAATCATCATGAGGCTTAAATAAATTTTTGAGATCATAAGAAGCATCACCCAAATCATGATCATTACAATGAGTAGTGGACATAACAAAATCATCATCCCCAAGCTTGTAGCTTTGCATATCATTAGCACAATTGAAATTTAATACCAATGTCACTGCAATCATGATTTTCATTCAATAAATGTATCGCAATAGCATTTTCATTTATCACTTCATTATTAGCTATCGGTTTACAATAAGCAGCAAGTTTGAAAAGATTAGCAAGCAAATAAGGATCCATTTATCTTAGATTTTTGTTTTTACTTTCTATTCTTGTGTGTTAAAGATAAGGATATCATACTAGGCAAGTAGAAAGTAGAACAAGTAAATGATAGTGTGTGTGTAGGTACCTGGTGAGAATTTGATGATGTCTCCCCGACAACAGCGCTAGAAATTCTTTCTGCTACTTGTGAGCTGTGTTGGGATTTTCCCCAAAGAGGAAGGGTGAATCAATGTAGTAGAGGATAGTATTTCCCTTAGTGAGAACCAAGGTTATTGAAGCAATAGGAGAACCAGGCAAACACTTGCACCCAACGCGGGCAAGAGCGTTGTCAATCCCCTTGAACTCGTTACTTGCGAGGATTAATTCTGATAGTGATTGATATATAAAAAGGAAAATTATAAAGAAAGTAAATAAATGCAGCAGGGTATTTTAGGTTTTAAGCAATATGATTAAGTAGACCCGGGGGTCATAGTCTTCACTAGAGGCTTCTCTCTCGAACACATAGTATACGGTGGGTAGACAAATTACTATTGGGTAATTCATAGAAGTGCATAGTTATGATGTTATTCATGGCAATCATCATGTATATAGGCATCACGCCCGTGACAAATAGAACGAAATGATTCTGCATCTACTACTATTACTCCACCAATCGACCAAAAAGAATTTGTATCTATGGTATTAAGTTCATCACAAATAGAGCAACGCATTAGGCAAGATGACATGATGTAGAAAAAGTAAGATAAGCAATATGTTCAGACCCCGTCGTTTTATCCTTAGTGGCAACAATACAAATACGTGTCTTGTCCCCTTTCTATCAGTGGGATATAGAGCACCGCATGATTGAACCCACTACAAAGCACCTCTCCCACTGAAGATAAATTAATCTAGTTGGCCAAACTAAACGGATAGATCGGAGAGAAATACAAAGCTATAACAATCATGCATAATAAAGTTTAGAGAAGACTCAATTACTTAAATGAATAATCTGATCATAAACCCACAATTCATTGGATCCCAACAAACACACCGCAAAAGAAGATTACACCAGATAGAACTCCAAGAAGATCGAGGAGAACATGGTATTGAAGATCAAAGAGAGAGAAGAAGCCATCTAGCTACTGGCTATCATACCTGGCCAAACGGGCCGGCCCGGCATGGCACGGCCCGGCCCGCCCAGGCACGAATATTAATCGGGCCGTGTGCCGACCCACGTGCTCGGGGTGGCGGCCCAGGCACGGCACGGGGGCTAGGTGGGCCGGCACACGGCATGCCCAGGCACGCCAGACCATTTTGGCATGCTAGCCCGCTTGCACACTTTTTCGTATTTTTTGTAAGAAATCAGCGAAAAAAGGCCAAAAATGTAAAAATTGGTAGAGTATTATGTGGGATAAATCTAGAGTTTTATTAGCGCCCGCCTCATTAAAACCTTCCATCCCAAAGAAGTAAAAGAGTACAAGCCATGCTCTAGAAATACTAAAAGATTAAAAGATAGAGAAAGGAAAGAAATTACAAATTCCACAACTGACTAATTGGGATCCTTCAACCTTGCCCGCAGCCATAGCCATAGTCGCCGCCTCGTCTGCCTTGACGTGTGCCATCTTGTGCCTCATCAGGTGGCCAGTTCCTGCAATCATTTTTATGAGCAACTTCTTACCACATTGTTTGCACTTCGCAAAAAGCTCGGCGAGACCATCCTCATCTGTAACTAATTATTCGTCGTAGTACCTCCAAATGGAAGAGTGTCTCCGAAGAACGTTTTGATTTGGATCAACCATGTTTGTGTGTGGAAAATGAGATGGAGTTTGAGTGTGAGAAATGAGAAAGTGGGCATCCCTTTTTATAGCACAAAAATGGCACGTTAGACACGTTAGGCACGTTAGGCAACAATAATGCATAAAATAAAAATTGAGGCAATGTATCATCTAGGATAAATCTTGAGCTTTATTAGTGGTTGCCTCATTAAAACCTTTCGTCCCTGGGAAGTAAAGAGTACAAAGCCAAGCTCTAGAAATACAAAAGGGAAAGGAAATTACAAAAATTACAAAAGAAAAAGAAAAGGACTACACTACTATTCTTCCGAGTCTTCTTAAAGGTTCATTACTTCAAACATGGCTAGTAGTTTAATGTTTTCTGTAGTGTGTTGGGATCTCCTTCTTGATAGCTCCTCATCTTTCACGGACATCAGTGTTCTCACCATATCTGGGGTGAGACTAGTTCTTCTATCCTCAATTATTCTTCCAGCAAGGCTGAAAGCAGACTCTGATGACACTGTAGAGACGGGCACCGATAACACATCACGTGCTAATATGGAAAGCACCGGAAATGTAAGCTTGTGTTCTTGCCACCACAGCAGTATGTTGAAGTCTTCCTCACAATCTAAATCGTACATGACTTTGTCACTGTTGAGGTACTTCACTAACTCCCTGCCACCTTGAAGCACAGATGTTGATGTGGAAGAGCTTCCAGCGGTAGAGGAGGACGAAGAACCAAATATCTTGCTCCATGGTCCTCTCTTGCACAACTGCCGAGCTCGACACGCTCGTTGCATTCGCCTTGGTGTGGGCATCCACATGCCTCTTCAGGTGGCCGGTTCCTTCCTTGGCTTCTCCGGTGAGTTCCTTCTGGCACCTTTTGCACCTTGATGTCACCTTCCGAACACCGGACACCATGGATATTTCTTCATCGAAATATTCCCGCACTGCGGAGGTTCTACGACGAGCTCTTTGCATCGCACCCATGCTGATGGAGGAACCCGTCCCACTACTAGAATTGGTGTGACCTTCGGGTTCGGAAGTGGTATGGGCTTCGAGAGTGGGATGATCGATATAGGCATGTTGCACGGGTGGGGGCATGCTAGTGTGATCGGAGCTCGGAGGGTAGGGGTTATACTCCATATCCCCAAAACCGAAATCGGAGAGTGGGAAGAGAGTATTGTCATGGTCATCCATGTTTGAGTGTGAGAAATATGTGGGCTGGGCAGCCCTATTTATAGCAAAAATTTGACAATTTTCGGACAAATTTGACCCTGTAACGGTCAAAATTTTGAATATATGCATTTTCTTAAAAAAACACCCTAATTCCTCCTAAATCCAGCCTAACCCCCCCTAAACCCCTCCCAACGGCTCCTTCGAGCGTCCAACCCGGCCAAACCCGCTCTGCCCCCCACCCCCCCCCACTCCCCATCGATCGAGGCAGCGAGGCCAGCGACCGATGGACCGAGCGCCCGCTGCGCTGCCAACTGCCCCGCTCCCCCATCGACCGAGGCGGTCCAAACGGGTCGTGCCGCGTGCCGCCGTGTCGGGCCATGCTTCGTGCCGGCACACGCTAATCGGGCCATGTCAGGCTGGCCCGCGTGCTGAGGGTGGCGGCCCAGGCACGGCTCAAGGCGGGCTACGTGCCAAGCACGGCGTGATTAGCGCGTGTCAGGCCTGGCCCGTAGCGTGCCGGGCCTGCGTGCTTCTGGGCCGGCCCGAATAATACGGCCTGTTTGGCCAGGTTTGCTAGCTATGGACTCGTAGGTCTGTGCTGAACTACTCACGCATCATCATGTAGGCATCAATGTTGATGTAGATGGCCTCCATGATTGATTCCCCCTCTGGCAGGCACCGGAAAAGGTCTCCAGATGGGATCGCGGAAGAACAGAGACTTGTGGCAGCGGAAAAGGTATTACGGGTGTCTCTTTGTTGGTTTTAGGAATGTGTGTAAATATATAGGGGTGGAATTAGGTCAAACAGGCTTGCGGTGGAGCGACGAGCTCAGGGGGCGCACCCTACCCCCAGGGCGCGCCGGGTGAGCTTGTCGCTCTCTCGTATGTCTTGTGGCCTCCTCCTGACCCTTCTAGTCTCTTTTGGTCCAGAAAAAAACATCGTAAAGTGTCATCGTGTTTGGACTTCGTTTGATATTGATTTTCTGAAAAGTCGAAAACACGCAAAAAAACAGGAACTCACACTGGGCACCTGGTTAATAGGTTAGTCCCAAAAGATTATATAAAATAGCATATAATTGCATATAAAGTATCCAAGATTGGTAATATAATAGCATGAAATAATCAAAAAATATTGATACGTTGGAGACGTATCAGATCTTTATAAAATAAATATTCTCCTCTCACTTATCCAATAGATTTTCTCGCAAATTCTAATTCACGGGATCTCCGGTCACAAAGAATGGGTTACCACTGTGAACAACTTATGTCGTGGGTCTCAATCCCTTCTCCATTGATACATGTCTATCACATTTTGTGATAAACCCTTTGTGAAGGGATCTTCCAGATTCTTCAATGTGTTTAAATAGTCCGATGCTATAACTCCGGATTTTCTCATAAACATGACAGATTTGAGTTTCCTTCTCACATGTCTTGATGACTTATTATTATCCTTAGAATAGTTTACCTTGGTGATCACCGTTTGATTATCACAGTTCACTAGAATAGTTGGTACTGGTTTTTCAACCACCAGTAAGTCCATCAAAAGTTCTCGAAGCCATTTTGCTTCAAATGTTGTCGTGTCTAACGATGCGAGTTCTACTTTCATTGTTGACCTCGTTAAGATGGTCTTCTTGCAAGACTACCACGAAACAACAACAACACCAAGTGTAACCACTTGTGGCTTTAAGCTCATCAACATCAGATATTCAAGTCACGTCACTATAACCTTCAAGTACTCTTGGATACCCGGTATAGTGAAGTACATAACTCACACTACCTTTCAGATAGCCATTATTCTCTCAAGTGCATGTGAATGAACATCTCCCAAATTTGAAACAAACCAACTTAGTTTACTCAGAGCAAACGAGATGTCAAGCCTCGTCGCACTAGCTAAATACATAAGCGGGCCAATGATTTGAGAATATCTCAATTGATCCTTTGTTTCTCCTTCCCTCTTTCGAATCAACACACTCGGATAATACTGTGTTGGAGAAGGTTTGCAATCTGAATATCCAAAGCGATCTAGAACCTTTCCCACATAGTGAGACTGGAACAGAGTGATCCCACCATCATACCTCTTAAAAGCTTGATGTTCAAGATAACATCAGCTACTCCAAGGTCTTTCATTTCAAAGTTTTGATTCAGGAAATATTTCACTTCCTCAATAACCTTTAGATTTCTTCCAAATATAAGTATGTTGTCAACATACAAACATACTATAACTCCCTCACCCCAGCATGGCAATAGTACGCACACTTTTCAGCTTCGATTGCAACAAAACATGTAGATGTCAAAGTTCTTTTAAACTTCTCATGCCATTGCTTAGGTTCTTGTCTCAAACCATCCAAAGATGTCAAAAAGAATCACGCTTTTCCTTCAACCATCTAGTACAAAACCATCAGGTTGTTTAATGTAAATTTCCTCCTCCAACTATCTATTTAGGAAAGTTATCTTAATGTCCATTTGATGAAAGAGAAGATTGTGTGAGACAGCCAATGAGGGTAGTACTCGAATGGTGGTTAATCTGGACACATGTGTATAAGTATCAAAGAAATCTTCACCTTATTTTTGGGTATATCCCTTGGCAACAAGCTGCCCCTTGTACTTTTCAATTGCACCATCGGGACTAAGATTTTTCTTAAACACGCACTTACACCTTACAAGTTTACACCCATAAGGACGATCAGTGATCTCCCATGTCCCGTTAGCCATGATGGAATCCATCTCACTACGCACATCTTCTTTCCAGCAATCAGCATCAGTAGATGCACAAGCTTCTGAAATAAAAGTGAGAGTATCATTCATGAGGTACACAAGGAAATCTTCACCAAATGACTTCGCAGTCCTTTGTCTCTTGCCCCTTCTAGGAGCTTCACTGTCCTCCTCCTCATGAATCACAGTGTGTTTCTTCTTAGAATGTTCCAATGAAACAAAAGGTTCAGGAGTTGTCTCTGAACTATGAGTATATGAGCTAGACATATCTTTCATAGAAAAATTATCCTCAAGTAAAGTTGCATCATTCGACTCCATGATTGTACCAATATTCATGTCAAGTACCTCAGATTTTACCACTAGAAATCTATATCCAATGATATGGAAAGCATATCCGAGGAAAACACAATCAACTGTTTTTTGTCCAAGTTTACACTTCTTGGTAATTGGCACGTTGACTTTAGCCAAACAAGCCCAAGTTCGTAAGTAGGAGAGTTTAAGACTTTTCCTTTCCCATTCCTCAATGGGGTAATATCTTCATTCTTCGTGGGACCTCTGTTTAGGACATGATTTGCGGTCATCAAAACCTACCCCACCATTCATTGGAAAGCCATGTTGTGTCTAACATGGCGTTAACCAAATCAGTTAGAGTGTAGTTCTTTCGTTCGACAACCCTGTTTGACTGGGGAGAATAGGGAGGCGTCTTCTCATGGATTATACCATGTTGCTCACATAATAAATTTAACTCATTGGAAAAATACTCTCCACAATATTTCGATCGAGTTGATTCTTTGCATCGGCTTTATAGATTTTAAAGTAGTGCAAAGCCTCATCTTTTGTTTTCAACAGATATATCATGCAATATCTAGTAGAGTCATTGCTGAGAGTCATGGAATATCTTTAATTATTTGTCCACCTTTTGTCAACACACCATTCATCTCGCAAAGATCTAAATGTATGAGTTCAAGTGGTGCCAAATTCCTCGCTTCAGCGGTTGTATGAGACTTGCGAGATTGCTTTGCTTGCACACACACACACTTGGCACTTAGAACCTTAGACAATTTTTGAATTTCGGGATTAAACTCAAAATTGCTAGCCACATCTTGTAACCAAAGTTAATATGACAAAGTCGTGAATGCCAAACATTTGATTCACCTTCACTACAAACATGGTTAATAACTTTAGTGCAAAAATTTGACAAAGATAAGCAGAACAAACCTCCGCTCTCATAGCCCTTTTCAAAAAATTGTCCACACTTGGACACTACAACCTTATTAGACTCAAACACCAACTTATAGCCATCTCGACACAAACGAGAGTCACTGGCAAGATTTTTATTTATAGAAGGGACATGTCGCACATTCTTCAGCCGCATGATCTTTCCCGAAGTAAACGTCAAATCCACCATACCAACACCATGAACAGAAGCATGAGACTCGTTCCCCATCAGCACGGGTGTAGTTCTTGTGGCCTGATAAGAAGAAAATCCGTTGATGTCAGAACACAATGTATATTGGCACCAGTGTCAATCCACCAATCAGGAGAATGACAAGTTGAAAGAACGGTAGGAAATTTACCATACCCAACATCTTTCATCTCAACATCGCCAAATCGTTGTTCTCATTTTGATGCATGTCCTAGCGGCATTGAGAGTTGAGAGTTGCAGCAAAAGCAATAGGAGGAAATTGCCTGGACATTTTAGGTTTTTGGATTGTTGAATAATTGGACATGTTTTGATTCAGTTTAATCCAGAAAAACAATAGGTACAGCATGATCAACACGATATAGAGAATAATTGAGACATGCAACTGGTTGTTGAAACTAGTCATGCAATTGAGTTCATAAGCAGCAAGCATCATATCCATGTCGATCACTAGTAGCAGTAAACCAAACACTAGCCCTAACATAGAGAATAAGATGGCATACGAAACAACAATAGAACATGCAGACGCGCCGTTCGTCATGTTGTCAAAGAGACCGTCGACGTCGGGAAAGAAGTCGTCATTGGGAAACTCGTCGTCGGGGAAGAAACCGTCATTGGGGAACTCATTATTAAGAGAAAACCGTGGAGCAGTTTCGTCTCCCATTAGTACGTCAAACGTTTGAACTTCATTTCTCGCATGGAAAAAATTAAGGCAGCGTCTACACGTGACATAGATCCTAGCGCAACTCGGCTCGGCTCAGCTCGACCACGAAACACGACGTGCGTGCGAGGCGGGTGGAGGAGGAGGAGCGTGCGTGTATGTGCTCTCTTCTCAAGCTCTTAGTGGTATGTGGAACAACTCCCGTTATAAGTTGGTCGCACACACTCTCCACTAGCCGGGTGAGATTAAACTTTCCATATTACCTTGTCATGCATAAATAGGCCAAATGGCCCTCTGAGATTAATAATGGATTATTGGCAATATTTTGAAATATTAAATGGGCTAGGCCCAATAATTCCAACAAAGACATGCAACGCCGATTGGTACGCGCTCGTTAAAAGTGTGTCTGTGCTCAGTCACCCTCCCATGTCGGCGCACGCCATATGACTTTCATTTCGCTGCACATCACACGCGGATGCCCGTCCCTCCCTTTGCTTTGTAGCGACTGCTTCGTTGAGGTTCGTCATCGGTGCTGTTGCTCGCCTGCATCATCCTCGGTTGATATTTGCATCTTCGATTGCTTCGTCGTTGGTGCTGCTGTTCGTATGCATAAATAATAGAAGTTAATTTAGAACTGAAATTGAAATTCAAATTTTGCTACCGTTGGCTGAAATAAGCTCCAATATTCTAGGGATCCCTTATTATTCAAACTAATCAATTAGTTTTGGATTTCGGTTGTAGGAGTTCTTGTTAAATACAAAGTAATATGTATTCCCTCCGTAGGAGTATGTAGTATCGGTATTCTAGTGAGCCCTTGCATAATTGCATTATACATACATGGTTTACTCTTCATAAATTCGCCACACCTAAAAATTATTTCTGCCTCCGCCGCTGGTTGTGGCCAGTATGTTCTATTCGTGTCCGTGATGATCAACGGTCGTGATACATGGTTATTAGTGCTCGCCATAGAAGCTTAGGAGCTTCCTTCGTAAGATATCTTGAATTTATGTATGTGTGGTTCAACAAGTTTTGAACCTTTGATATGCAGGATAATGTTGCCGCTGCTCAAGTATATTAAGAGTATAAATATGTCATCATGGATTTGTTACCTCTTACTTCAGCATCAATGAAAATGCTGAAGCCAGCTCTACCAGCTTCTTCCAACAAATTTCTCTTCCAGCAGAGAACAGGAACATTGGCTCTGATGCTCGTGGCGGCAGAAGCTCTGAAGTTTTGCCAGGTGATGTTTAGAACATAGTAAGAGATGTTCCTTTTATCAGTTAGATGTTTTGTTTAACTACTTACTGATTCTTCTGCATTTGGTGGAACTGACAAGTTTCAAGTGTAGTTTTGGCTTAAGAGGCATGCTGGGGCCTTATTTATTTTGAATGACCGGCCTTATGAATTTATCAATGTGTAAGCAAAGGATTCTTCTTCAGATGCATGGTTTGATCTTAGGTTGCTTGCATCTGTCGAAATGGCTGAATACGTGTACCGGAAAAATGAATTTGCTTTTGTTTGGTGTCTCGTTGCTGGCCCTGGACATGAAGAAGAAATGTATCGCACTGAACCGTATGCTTGTGCTTGATCTTGAGTCGAGGAATGCCTGCTATGAGTTCTGCGCAGAGGATTGCTAGCTAGTAACCTTCGTTGTGACACATTTGATTGTAAAGTTGTTAGACGTTTCACTCAGTTTCATGCTCAATGAATGAAACCAGAGCCAAGGTGTTGTGTCAAGAACTTGTCGCGGTGAAAGGATAGAGACTGATACTGAGCCAGGCATATCTACTGATACTGAGCCACGCTAGACTGCAGTGACTCCAGTCGGTCCAGCCTACATGTTTCGGAAGGTAAAGAGCACCAGATGCATATCTTAGGTCGTTCATTTTGTTGCTCAGAGAAATTTGGATAAGAACCCACCAGCCATGCTGAAATCTTAATCTCTCTGTTCAGATAACACGTACGAGAAATTGCCTCCACCTCCCGCTTCGCGCAGGAAGGAGATGAACCAGACAAGGACTTGGTTGTAGAAACCAAACGACGTACGAAGGCCAACAAGGGACTGAATTGTCAAAACCAACAACATATTAAGGCCAGAACAGCCAGCCAAAGACCAAAATTTAATTAGTAAGGATTGGCAGGGGCCGCGCGAACGCGTACCCCTCTATCACAAATTATGACGTCCACTCTCCCACTTGGGGAGATGGTGGGCCAACGCATCCACCAAGTGCAATGTGGACCACTGACCCAGGCCACGAGCCTTCATGATCGCTCGTCGACCCCGTCCAGGTAAGTATGGAACAACGGCGCACCCTGCCCTCCTCTTATAGCCAGCGCCCCCGCCCGGTCCTCCTCCGCTAGGCGAGGTGGGACTAAAACCCGAAGCGCAGCAGCGGGCGGGGCGGGAGCCAGTCACGGGAGGACGTTCGTTTGAGATGGGCTGCCGTTTGCTATATCTGGGCCTTAACGAAGGACGAAGTATTGACCTGGGCCTTCAAAGCCGTAGCCAGCAGTGTTTGTGGCTAGGCTTCTCCTCGAGTAAATCCTGTTGCACTCTCCTCTGTGAAAAATCCTCCCGTGGGAACTCTTTCCCCCAAAAATGAAACGAGAACATGGCAATTCTTAGAAGAAAATTCGAGGCAGTTAGTATAAGCAAATTCATGGTAATCTCGTGTTTCTTTCCTTTATGTTAAAAGATAGTTCTTTCTTTTTTGCGCGGAATACGTTTAGTTGTTCTTGTATCAAAAGATGTTTAGTTATTACTCACTCCATCTGAGTTTATAAGACTTATGTATGTTTTTTGACATTTACTTTGATCCTCGTTAGACCAATAATATCGGATAGATATGTCATAAAATATACCATTAGAGACTTTCAAATACAAATTCCTTGATGATATATTTTTTATGCCAGGCATCTAATATTGTTGTTGGTCTAATAAAATGTTTGGGAATAACCAAAATCCTATATGGGGTCTCCACGGGTGCTCCTAAGCGGCGCCTTTAGCACCACTTGGAGAAACCGACACCCACATGCACCCCTTTCATGGGCCGGCCCATTTAAACATCACTCCCTCGCTTGCTCCCACTTCACTAAATTCGCTAGATCGATCAACTCGCCTTGCTCGGGTCTTCTTTCGTCTTTGTAATGTTGCTGGTTCCGGAAAAAATTAGACTCTTGTTTTTGCAATTTTGTATATTTCCGTGAAATAAAAAAATCATGGATTTATTAAATGTTCATGGGTTTTAAAAAGTTAAGGAAAATTAAAAAGAATCACACAAATAATAAAACACGAATCATGAAAAATCATCAAAATAAAAAAAGGTCATTCGATTTTGAAAAGAAATTCATCTATTTTGAAAAAAGTTCATCAATTTTCAAAAAAGTTCATCGGTTTTGAAAAAAGTTCATCGATTTGAAAAAAGTTCATCAATTTTAAAAAAAGTTCATCGATTTTGAAAAAAGTTCATTGATTTTTAACAAAAGTTCATCGATTTGAAAAAAATTCATCAAATTTGAAAGAAAAGTACATCGATTTTAAAAACCGTGGATCTGAAAAAAATGTTCATCGAATTTTGAAAAAGTTCATGAATTTTTAAAAAGTTCATGGAACTATGAAGAATAAAAAGAAAAAAAGGAAAATGGAAAAGTAGAAGGAAGAAAAGAATGAGAAAGATGTGATAACCAGAGATTGGGTGGCTGGCGCGCCGTGGTGGGTTGTGGCCACCTCGTGGCTCTTGTGGCCCTCCCAACGTATCTATAATTTATGAAGTATTCATGTCATATTTACAACAATTTTATATGGTTTTGGTATGATTTGCATGGAACTAACCCGGACTGACACTGTTTTCAGCACAACTACCGTGGTGCTGTTTTTTGTGCATAAATAAAAGTTCTCCAAATGCAACGAAACTTTTTGACGATTTTTTTGGAACAAAATAGGCACTAGAAGCTTTGTGGGAGGGCCAGAAGAGCCACGAGGTGGCCACAACCCACCAGGGCGAGCCAGCCCCCTCTGGCGCGCCCTGGTGTCTTGTGGGCCCCTCGTGGCCCATCTTCGTGTGAAACCGACGCCCAAAAATCCTATATATTCATAAACCCCCAGAAATAACCCTAGATCAGAAGTTCCGCCGCCGTAACTCTCTGTATCGACGAAAAATCAATCTGGAGGCGTTCCAGTATCCTTCCGGAGAGGGTAGATCATCTCCGGTGGCCATCTTCATCATCCCGACAGAGGCCATGACGAGGAGGGAGTAGTCCACCCTCGGGGCTGAGGGTTTGTACCAGTAGCTATGTGTTTAATCTCTCTCTCTCTCTCGTGTTCTTGATTTGGCACGATTTTGACGTATCGCGGGCTTCGTTAATATAGTTGGATCATATGGTGTTTTCCCCTCTCTATCTTGTTGTGATGAATTGAGTTTTCCCTTTGAGATTTTGTTATTACCGGATTGAATACTTTTATGGATTTGAGAGCACTTGATCTGTGTCTTGGTACTCAACTCGCGGATTCCTAAGGTGACATTGGGGTAATCTATGAATAGGGGTTGACGCACGTTTTCATCCTACTTTCTCCGGCAGAAATCTTGGGGCACTCTTTGAGGTTCTTTGTGTTGGATTGAGTATTATGAATCTGAAATTATTTGATGCGTATCGTATAATTAACTCATGGGTACTTGTGGTGACATTGGAGTATCTAGGTGACATTAGAGTTGGTTGATGTGTATCATATGGTGTTATTTTAGTACGAACTCTTAGATAGATCGGTCGGAAAGGATAACTTTGTGTTATTTTAGTACGAACTCTTGGATATATCGATCGGAAAGGATAACTTTAAGGTGGTTTCGTACCCTACAAACAATTTCTTCTTATGTTCTCCGCTAGATAAGAACTTTGGAGTGATTCTTCGTTGCATGTTAAGGGATGGTTATGTGATCCAATTATATTAGCATTGTTGAGAGATTGCACTAGCGATAGTATGGACCCTAGGCCTTGTTTTCAAGCATTGCAATACCGTTTGTGCTCACTTTTGTTACTTGCTACCTTTCTATTTTTTATTGTTTCTATTACAAAAATCAATATCTACTATCATTACTACACTTGTATCACCGTCTCTTTGCCGAACTAGTGCACCTATACAATTTACCATTGTATTTGGTGTGTTGGGGACACAAGAGACTTTTTATTATTTGGTTGCAGGGTTGTTTGAGAGAGACCATCTTCATCTTACGCCTCCCATGGATTGATAAACCTTAGGTCATCCACTTGAGGGAAATTCGCTACTGTCCTACAGAACTCTGCGCTTGGAGGCCCAACACGAGTCTACAAGAACAAGTTGTGTAGTAGACATCAAGCTCTTTTCTGGCGCCGTTGCCGGGGAGGTGAGTGCTTGAATGTATATCTTTAGATCTTGCAATTGAATCTTTTAGTTTCTTGTTTTATCACTAGTTTGGTTTATAAGAAAACTATAAAAAAAATGGAATTTAGGTTGCCTCAATTGTTTCATCTTTTTAATGTCTTTCGTGAAAATGATGGTTCGGAAAATTGTGCTCAATTGATAGAGGAAGAGTTTATGAAAATACTTAATGAGAATTCCTTGAATGATGAGCATAATTGTAATGTTTCTAGTATAAATTCTCTGAATATCCATGATGCTAATGATATGCAAAGCCACAAGCTTGGGGATGCTATGTTTGATGAAGATGATATTTTTAGTCCCCCAAGTTTTGATGAGCAAATCTATGATGATGACGGCATGCCTCCTATATATGATGATTATTGTGATGACATGTATGCTATAAAGAATAATGATAACCATGAAACTTGTCATCATGATTTTAGTTTTTCAATTGGATTATGCCACTCAAATATCTCATGATAGTTATTTTGTTGAGTTTGCTCCCACTACTTTGAATGAGAAGAAAATTGCTTATGTGGAGAGTAATAAATTTTCTACGCTTGTAGGTCATGAAAAGGATGCTTTATGTGATAGTTATATTGTGAAATTCCTTCATGATGCTACTGAAAATTATTATGAGGGAGGAACATATGCTTGTAGGAATTGCAATAATATCAAGTTTCCTCCCTATGTGTTCAAAGTTTTGAAGTTATGCTTGTTTTGCCTTCCTATGCTAGTTGATTCTTGTTCTCATAAATTGTTTGCTCACAAAATTCCTATGCATAGGAAGTGTGTTAGACTTAAATGTGCTTGTAATGAGATTCATGATGCTCTCTTGCATGTTTCAACTACTATTCCTATGTGAGCATCATTGAAATCATCATGCCTAGCTAAAAGGCATTAAAGAAAAGCGCTTGTTGGGAGACAACCCAACACTTTTCCTTTCTGTTTTTGTGTGTTCACATGATTAAGCTACTGTAGTAATCATATTTTGCGCCTTTTTACTTCAATAAAGTGCCAAGTAAAGCCTTTGGGATGACTCACAAGATGAGTAGAATTGATGCTGAACCAAAACAGAAACTTTTGACTCCAGTACAGGAATTTTCATTTTTTACTGGAGCGTGGTGATGATCTGAAATTTTTACACAGTGTTGATATACAAATTATTCAGGCTGTCATAATTTTTCAGAATTTTTAGAGACAGGGAAGTATGGCTATACTACAGATCTTCCCAGACTATTCTGTTTTTGACAGATTCTGTTTTGCAAGCATAGTTTGCTTGTTTGAGTGTTCCCATAGCTTATATTTAGTGGTATAAATTATGGTAATGATAGAATACAGTAGGTATCATGTGGGAACAATTATGAATCTTGTATTAACAGTACCTAAGTGAATGATCTATCTTTATTATACTAACCCATCTCACGAAGTTCCGTTAAGTTTTGTGTGATTGAAGTTTTCAAGTTTTGGATGAGACATTGATATGAGAAGAATAAGTAGTGACAAGAACCTAAGCTTGGGGATGCCCAAGGACCCCCCAAGATAATATCCAAGGAAGAATCAAGCGCCTAAGCTTGGGGATGCACCGGAAGGCATCCCCTCTTTCGTCTTTAACACTATTGGTATATCTTACTTGGAGCTATATTTTTATTCATCACATAATATGAGTTTTGCTTGGAGCGTCATTTTATTTTGTTGTTCTCCGTTAGATGTTATTTATAATCTTGTTTTTCAATAAAAATTTCCAAGAATTGCCTTTAGGATGCTTGCATTGCATGTTTGATGTGTGCTGTGGAAAAACAGAAACTTTCTCTGTAGTGTTTGAATTTTCATATTTTACTGGAACGTGGAAAGTTTCTGAAACTTTTACACAGTGTTTTCATATAAATTCTTTATCACGACCTAAATTTTCATAATTTTTTGAGTTACATAAGTACACTGATTTCATAAATTGCTACAGACTGTTCTGCTTGGACAGATTGCTGTCATAGTTTTGTTACCTACTTATCCTATAGTTTCCATAGCCTATATTGGTAGATATAAATTGTGGAAACGATAGTAAACAGTAGATGATTTTTGGAAATTATCGTGCAACTTGTCTTGGCAGTACAAGAAGTGTGGACTTATTCTTATGTGTACTAACCTATCTCACGAGTTCTTTTCGAGTTTTTGTGGATGAAGTTTTTAAGATTTAGGGAAATCGTGATATAAAAGGAATTAAGGAGACACAAAAGCTCAAGCTTGGGGATTCCCAAGGCATCCCAAGATAATATTTCAAGAAGTCTCAAGCATCTAAGCTTGGGGATGCCCCGCTAGGCATCCCAGCTTTCTTCATCAACAATTATCGATTAGTAGCGGTTGAGCCTAAGCTTTTGCTTCTTCACATCATGTGTTCTATTCTTGGAATGTCATTTTATTTTGTTTTGCTTGTTGTTTTAATAAAATACTTAGATCTGAAAGTTTTTAGATGAGAGAGAGTTCTCAAATGGCTACCCATTTACTTAACTACTCGCTTGATCTTCACTTATATCCTTTGGGAGTAGCTTGTCATTTACTCATGTGCTTCACTTATATCCTATGAGTAAATTGTTGAATGAATTGAATACCATGAAGTCAAAATTATATGTTCATATCATGCCTAGTAGTAGCTTCACATTGGGTTTAGAAAGTGAAATCTTTTGAAGCTTGACAATCACAATATTGGTCATACAAGCAATTCGTGAATGATTAGTATAAGGAAGAGAACTTTCACATACAAATATATTATCTTGGACATATTCTATGATTGTGAATACCCATTAATTATTTTCAAACTTGAGCAAATTAGTTGAAGTTGGACAAGGAAGACAACGTAATGAGTTATGGTTGTGTATATTTGCATAGAAGTTATATTGTTATGGATCCTCCAACATGTGGTGTTTTCTTAGGACCTTTTGCTAGCCAAAAAATCATACTAAATAGAGATACTACTTGTGCATCCAAAAACCCTTAAACCCAGTTTCTTGCCATGAGTGTCCATCATACCTACCTATGGATTGAATAAGATCCTTCAAGTAAGTTGTCATCGGTGCAAAAAGGCAATAAAAATTGCTTCTAAATGTGTTTGATCATTTAGTGTAAGAGAAAATTGAACATTGTACGAACTTGTGATGGCAAAGTAATAAAAGCGACAGACTGCATAATAAAGGTTGCTATCATAAGGGGCAATATAACGTGACGTTCTTTTGCATTAAGGGATTGTGCATACAAAACCAAAAAGCGCATGACAACCTCTGCTTCCCTCTGCGAAGGGCCTATCTTTTACCTTTCAGTATTTACTTTTATGCAAGAGTCAATAGTATGCACTCACATTTCAACCTCAATTATTCTCTAGTTGGCAAGCATCATGTGGTGGGGAAAGATCTAGGCACATATGGCCAGTCAAATATATTTGTGTTGGGCAACGTTGCATGGGAAACAAAAAATTTCCTACGCACACGCAAGATCTATCCATGGAGATCAATAGCTACGAGAGGGGGGGTGCATCTACATACCCTTGTAGATCGCTAAGCGGGAAGCGTTAAGAAACGAGGTTGGTGTAGTTGAATGTCTTCGCGATCCAATCACGATCCTTCCCGCGATCCAATCTTGTTCCGTTCCGATCTAGCGCCGAACGGACGGCACCTTCGCGTTCAGCACACGTACAGCTCGATGACGTCTCCACCTCCTTGATCCAGCAAGCGAGGGCGGAGAGGTGGATGAGAGCTCCGGCAGCACGACGGCGTGGTGGTGGTGGTGAATTTGTTCCGGCAGGCCTTCGCTGAGCTCTACCGAAACCGATCTAGAGGAGAAGATCTACGAGAGAGAGAGGCTGTGTTGTGGCTTAAGGGGGTGCAACTGCCCTCTCATCTCTCCATTATATATAGGGGGAAGGGAGGAGGGGTGGCGCCCTAGGGTTTCCCCCTAGGGCCGGTGGCCAAGAGGTGTCCACCTCCCACAAGGGAGGTGGGAGCGCCCTAGGGAGGAGTCCCTCTCCTCTAGGACTCCTCCCACCTACCACCTATTGGGCCCACGGGCCCTTGGGGTCGGCTGCCCAGCCCACCAGGGGCTGGTGCGCCACCTCCTCAGCCCGTGTGGCCCCCCGGGATGGGTGGGCCCCTCCCGGTGGACCCCCGGAACCCTTTCGGCACTCCCGGTACATTATCGGAAACACCCGAAACCTTTCCGGAACCCGAATACCACTTTCCTATATATCAATCTTTACCTCCGGACTATTCCGAAGCTCCTCGTGATGTCCGGGATCTCATCCAGGACTCTGAACAACCTTCGGTCACCAACACATATATCTCAACAATACCAAATCGTCACCGAACGTTAAGTGTGCAGACCCTGCGGGTTCGAGAACTATGCAGACATGACCGAGACACTCTCCGGTCAATAACCAATAGCGGGGATGCCCATATTGGCTCCTACATATTCTACGAAGATCTTTATCAGTCGAACCATGATGTCAAGGATTCAATCAATCCCGTATATAGTTCCCTTTGTCTGTCAGTATGTTACTTGTCCGAGATTCGGTCGTCGATATCTCCATACCTAGTTCAATCTCGTTACCGGCAAGTCTATTTACTTGTTCTGTAATACAAGATCCCGTGACTAACTTCTTATCCACATTGCTTGCAAGCTTCTTGTGATGTTGTATTACCGAGTGGGCCCAGAGATACCTCTCCGTCATACGAAGTGACAAATCCCAGTCTCGATTCATGCCAACCCAACAGACACCCTCGGAGATACCTGTAGAGCACCTTTATAGTCACCCAGTTACGTTGCGACGTTTGATACACACAAGGCACTCCTCCAGTGTCCGGGAGTTGCATGATCTCATGGTTGTAGGAACAGATACTTGACATGGATAAAGTAGTAGCAATAAACTAACACGATCAGATGCTATGCTTACGGTTGGGTCTTGTCCATCACATCATTCTTCTAATGATGTGATCCCGTCATCAAATGACAACTCATGTCCATGGTCAGGAAACCGTAACCATCTTTGATCAACGAGCTAGTCTAGTAGAGGCTCACTAGGGACACATTGTTGTCTATGTATCCACACATGTATCTGAGTTTCCAATCAACACAATTATAGCATGGATAATAAACGATTATCACGAACAAGGAAATATGATAATAACTATTTTATTATTGCCTCTAGGGCATATTTCCAACAGTCTCCCACTTGCACTAGAGTCAATAATCTAGTTCACATCGCTATGTGATTTACATTGTAATGAATCTAACACCCATAGAGTTCTGGTGTTGATCATGTTTTGCCCATGGAAGAGGCTTAGTCAATGGGTCTGCAACATTCAGATCTGTATGTACTTTGCAAATATTTATGTCCTCCTCCTTGAATTAATCGCGGATGGAATTGAAACGACGCTTTATGTGTCTGGTCCTTTTGTGAAACCTGGGCTCCGTGGCTAGAGCAATGGCGCCAGTGTTGTCACAGAAGAGGGACATTGGGTTCAGTGCACTGGGCACAACTCCTAGATCCATCATGAACTACTTCATCCAGACACCTTCTTTCGCTGCTTCTGAAGCAGCTATGTACTCCGCTTCACATGTAGAATCTGCTACCGTGCTTTGCTTGGAACTGTACCAGCTTACCGCTCCACCGTTCAGAATAAATACGTATCCAGTTTGAGACTTAGAGTCATCCAGATATGTGTCAAAGCTAGCATCGACGTAACCCTTTACGACGAGCTCTTAATCACCTCCATAAACGAGAAACATTTCCTTAGTCCTTTTCAGGTACTTAAGGATATTCTTGACCGTTGTCCAGTGCTCCAATCCATGATCACTTTGAAACCTCCCTGCCATACTTATGGCGAGGCTGACATCTGGTCTAGTGCACAGCATCGCATACATAATAGAGCCTATGGCTGAAGCATAGGGGATGACACTCATCTTTTCTCTATCCTCTGTAGTCGCCGGGCATTGAGTCTTACTCAACTTCACACTTTGTAAGACAGGCAAGAACCCCTTCTTGGACTGATCCATTTTGAAATTCTTCAAAACCTTATCAAGATATGTGCTTTGTGAAAGTCCTATTAAGCGTCTCGATCTATCTCTATAGATCTTGATGCCTAATATGTAAGCAACTTCTCCAAGGTCTTTCATTGAAAAACTCTTATTAAAATATATCTTCACGCTTTCTAAAAGTTCTATATTGTTTCCAATCAGCAATATGTCATCCACATATAATATTAGAAATGCTATAGAGCTCCCACTCACTTTCTTGCAAATACAAGCTTCTCCATAAACTTGTATGAACCCGAACGCTTCGATCACCTCATCAAAGCGAAGATTCCAACTCCGAGATGCCTGCACCAGTCCATAAATGGATCGCCGGAGCTTGCACACTTTGTCAGCATTTTCAGGATCGACAAAACCTTCTGGTTGCATCATATACAACTCTTCCTTAAGGAAACCATTCAGGAACGATGTTTAGACGTCCATCTGCCAGATCTCGTAATCGAAAAATGCAGCTATTGCTAACATGATCCTGACGGACTTAAGCATCGCTACGGGAGAGAAAGTATCATCGTAGTCAACTCCTTGAACTTGTGAAAACCCGTTTGCAACAAGTCGAGCTTTATAAACGGTGACATTACAGTCCGCGTCCGTCTTTTTCTTAAAGATCCATTTATTCTGTATGGCCTTACGATCATATGGTAAGTCCTCCAAAGTCCACACTTTGTTCTCAAACATGGATCCTATCTCGGATTTCATGGCCTTTAGCCATTTGTTGGAATCCGAGCCCACCATTGCTTCTTCATAGCTCGTAGGTTCACTGTTGTCTAACAACATGACCTCCAAGACATGATTGCCGTACCACTCAGGGGCGGTACGATTCCTTGTCGACCTATGAGGCTCAGTAGTAACTTGATCTGAAGTTTCATGATCATCATCATTAGCTTCCTCTTCATTTGGTGTAGGTGCCGCAGAAACATCTTACTGCATCGCGCTCCCATTCAACTGAAGTGACGGTTCAATAACCTCATCAAGTTCTACCTTCCTCCCACTCAATTCTTTTGAGAGAAACCCTTTCTCGAGAAAGGACCCGTTCTTAGCAACAAACACTTTGCCCTCGGATCTAAGATAGAAGGTATACCCAACTGTTTCCTTAGGGTAACCTATGAAGACGCATTTGTCCGCTTTGGGTTGGAGCTTATCAGGTTGAAGTCTTTTCACATAAGCGTCGCAACCCCAAACTTTAAGAAACGACAACTTAGGTTTCTTGCCAAACCATAATTCATACGGTGTCATCTCAACGGACTTTGACGGTGCCCTATTTAAAGTGAATGCGGCTGTCTCTAATGCATAACCCCAAAATGATAGTGGCAGATCAGTGAGAGACATCATAGATCGCACCATATCCAATAGAGTACGATTACGACGCTCGGACACACCATTACGCTGTGGTGTTCCAGGTGGCGTAAGTTGTGAAACAATTCCACACTGTCTCAAATGCATACCAAACTCATAACTCAGATATTCTCCACCACGATCAGATTGTAGAAATTTTATCTTCTTGTTACGATGATTTTCTACTTCACTCTGAAATTCTTTGAACTTTTCAAATGTTTCAGATTTGTGCTTCATCAAGTAAATATACCCATATATACTTAAATCATCAGTGAAGGTAAGAAATTAACGATATCCATCACGTGCCTCAACACTCATCGGACCTCACACATCAGTATGTATGATTTCCAACAAGTCACTTGCCCGCTCCATTACACCGGAGAACGGGGTTTTCGTCATCTTGCCCAAGAGGCATGGTTCGCATGTATCAAGCGATTCAAAATCAAGTGATTCCAAAAGTCCATCAGCATGGAGCTTCTTCATGCGTTTTACACCAATATGACCTAAGCGGTAGTGCCACAAGAAAGTGGTACTATCATTATTAACTTTGCATCTTTTGGCATCAATGTTATGAACGTGTGTATCACTACTATCGAGATTCAACAAGAATAAACCATTCACATTGGGTGCATGACCATAAAAGATGTTACTCATATAAATAGAACAACCATTATTCTCTGATTTAAATGAATAACCGTCTCACAATAAACAAGATCCAGATATAATGTTCATGCTCAACGCAGGCACCAAATAAAAATTATTTAGGTTTACTACTAATCCCGATGGTAATTGAAGAACGAGCGTGCCGACGGCGATCACATCAACCTTGGAACCATTTCCGCTGCGCATCGTCACTTCATCCTTCGCCAGCCTTCGTTTATTCCGCAGTTCCCATTTAGAGTTACAAATATGAGCAACCGAACCGGTATCAAATACCCAGGCACTACTACAAGAGCTAGTGAGGTACACATCAATAACATGTATATCAAATATACCTTTGTTGACGTTGCCAGCCTTCTTATCAGCCAGGTACTTGGGGCAATTCCGCTTCCAGTGGCCAGTCCCCTTCTAATAGAAGCACTCAGTCTCAGGCTTGGGTCCAGCCTTGGGTTTCTTCACGGGAGCGGCAACTTGCTTGCCACCCTTCTTGTAGTTACCCTTCTTTCCCTTGCCTTTCTTGAAGCTAGTGGTTTTATTCACCATCAACACTTGATGCTCCTTTTTGATTTCTACCTCCGCAACTTTCAGCATCGCGAACAGCTCGGAGACAGACTTTTACATCCCTTGCATATTATAGTTCATCACGAAGCCTTTGAAGCTAGGTGGCAGTGACTGGAGAATTCTGTCGGTGACCGTTTCGGGCGGAAGCTGGACTCCCAAATCATTCAAACGGTTGTAGTACCCAGACATTCTGAGCAGGTGTTCACTGACAGAATTATTCTCCTCCATCTTGCAGGCGAAGAACTTATCGGAGGTCTCATACCTCTCAATCTGGGCATTTGCTTGAAATATTAACTTCAAGTCCTGGAACATCTCATATGCTCCATGGCGTTCAAAGCGCTTTTGAAGTCCCGATTCTAAGCCGTACAACATGGCGCACTGAACTATAGAGTAGTCATCAGAACGTGCCTGCCAGTCGTTCACAACGTCCACAGACGACGCTGGAGGGGGTAGCGCGCCAAGCGTTGCATCAAGGACATAAGCCTTTTGCGAAGCCGTGAGGATAATCCTCAGATTACGGACCTAGTCCTCATAGTTACTCCCATCATATTTCAACTTAGCTTTCTCTAGGAACACATTAAAATTCAAGGGAGCTACTGCACGAGCCATTGATCTACAACATAATTTTGCAAAGACAATTTAGACCATGTTCATGATAATGAGTTCAATTAATCATATTACTAAAGAACTCCCACTCAAATCAACATCCCTCAGGTTGTCTAAGTGTAACATGATCCAAATCCACCAACCCAAGTCCGATCATCACGTGAGATGAGGTGGTTTCAATGGTGAACATCTCCATGTTGATCATATCTACTATATGACTCATGTTCGACCTTTCGGTCTCCTGTGTTCCGAGGCCATGTCTGTACATGCTAGGCTTGTCAAGTTTAACCCAAGTATTCCGCGTGTGTAAATCTGGCTTACAACCGTTGTATGCGAACGTAGAGTCTATCACACCCGATCATCATGAGGTGCTTCGAAACGACGAACCTTCGCAACGGTGCATACTCGGGGAGAACACAATTTTATCTTGAAATTTTAGTGAGGGATCATCTTATAATGCTACCGTCGTCCTAAGAAAAATAAGATGCAAAACAAGATAAACATCACATGCAAATCATAATAAGTGACATGATATGGCCATCATCATCTTGTGCTTTTGATCTCCATCTCCAAAGCACCGGCATGATCTCCATCGTCACCGGCATGACACCATGATCTCCATCATCGTGTCGTCATGTGGTTGTCGCGCCAACTATTGCTTCTACAACTATTGCTAACTCATAGCGATAAAGTAAAGCAAAAGAAAGCAAAAATAATTAAAGAAAACCCTATGGCTCCTGCCGGTTGCCGTACTCATCGACATGCAAGTCGTGATAATCTATACAAAAACATGATCATCTCATACATCACATATATCACATCATGTCATTGGCCATATCACATTACAACATGCCCTGCAAAAACAAGTTAGACGTCCTCTACTTTGTTGTTGCAAGTTTTACGTGGCTGCTATGAGCAACTAGTAAGAACTGTTCTTACCTACGCAAAGCCACAACGGTGATATTCAAGTTGCTATTTAACCTTCTACAAGGACTGCCTCTGTCGAATCCGATTCAACTAAAGTGGGAGAGACAGACACCCGCTAGCCATCTTTATGCAACAAGTGCATGTCAGTCGATGGAACCGGTCTCTCGTACGTGGACGAGTAAGGTTGGTCCGAGCCGCTTCATCCCACAATACCGCCGAATCAAGATAAGACTAAGGAAGTAAGAAATCTGAACATCAACGCCCACAAACTCTTTTGTGTTCTACTCGTGCATGTTATCTACGCATAGACGTAGCTCATGATGCCACTGTTGGGGAACGTTGCATGGGAAACAAAAAAATTCCTACGCACATGCAAGATCTATCCATGGAGATCAACAGCTACGAGAGGGGGAGTGCATATACATACCCTTGTAGATCTCTAAGCTGGAAGCGTTAAGAAACGAGGTTGGTGTAGTCGAACGTCTTCGCGATCCAATCATGATCCGTCCCGCGATCCAATCAAGTTCCGTTCCGATCTAGCGCCGAACGGATGGCACCTCCGCGTTCAGCACATGTACGGCTCGATGATGTCTCTGCCTCCTTGATCCAGCAAGCGAGGGCGGAGAGGTGGATGAGATCTCCGGCAGCACGACGGCGTGGTGGCGGCGGTGGTGAAGCTGTTCCGACAGGGCTTCACCGAGCTCTACCGAAACCGATCTAGAGGAGAAGATCTACGAGAGAGAGAGAGAGAGACTGCGCCGTGGCTTAAGGGGGTGCGACTGCCCTCTCATCTCTCCACTATATATAGGGGGAAGGGAGGAGGGGTGGCGCCCTAGGGTTTCCCCCTAGGGCCGGCGGCCAAGAGGTATCCACCTCCCACAAGGGAGGTGGGGCGCGCCCTAGGGAGGAGTGCCTCTCCTCTAGGACTCCTCCCACCTGCCACTTATTGGGCGCACGGGCCCTTGGGGTCGGCTGCCCAGCCCACCAGGGGCTGGTGCGCCACCTCCTCAGCCCGTGTGCCCCCCCCCCCCCGGCATGGGTGGGCCCCTCCCGGTGGGCCCCCGGAACCCTTTCGGCACTCCCGGTACATTACCGGAAACACCTGAAACCTTTCCGGAACCCGAATACCGCTTTCCTATATATCAATCTTTACCTCCAGACCATTCCGGAGCTCCTCGTGACATCCGGGATCTCAGCCGGGACTCTGAACAACCTTCGGTCACCAACACCTATATCTCAACAATACCAAATCGTCACCGAACGTTAAGTGTGCAGACCCTGCGGGTTCGAGAACTATGCAGAGATGACCGAGACACTCTCCAGTCAATAACCAATAGCGGGACGTGGATGCCCATATTGGCTCCTACATATTCTACAAGATCTTTATTGGTCGAACCACGATGTCAAGGATTCAATCAATCCCGTATACAGTTCCCTTTGTCTGTCGGTATGTTACTTGCCCGAGATTCGATCGCCGGTATCTCCATACCTAGTTCAATCTCGTTACCAGCAAGTCTCTTTACTTGTTCCGTAATACAAGATCCCGTGACTAACTCCTTAGCCACATTGCTTGCAAGCTTCTCGTGATGATGTATTACCGAGTGGGCCCAGAGATACCTCTCCATCATACGGAGTGACAAATCCCAGTCTCGATTCACACCAACCCAACAGACACCCTCGGAGATACCTGTAGAGCACCTTTATAGTCACCCAGTTACGTTGCGACGTTTGATACACACAAGGCACTCCTCCGGTGTCCGGGAGTTGCATGATCTCATGGTTGTAGGAACAGATACTTGACATGGATAAAGTAGTAGCAATAAACTAACACGATCAGATGCTATGCTTAGGGTTGGGTCTTGTCCATCACATCATTCTTCTAATTATGTGATCCCGTCATCAAATGACAACTCATGTCCATGGTCAGGAAACCTTAACCATCTTTGATCAACGAGCTAGTCTAGTAGAGGCTCACTAGGGACACATTGTTGTCTATGTATCCACACATGTATCTGAGTTTCCAATCAACACAATTATAGCATGGATAATAAACGATTATCACGAACAAGGAAATATGATAATAACTATTTTATGATTGCCTCTAGGGCATATTTCCAACAATTTGATCATGACTTATTATTGTTGATAATTATCTCTATGATAAATGAGTTGGGAGGCGAAACATTAAGCCCCTATCTTTCTCTATGTTCGATGGATGCCATTTGTTCTAAAAATATGCTTTCAGTACTAGCAATCATAGAAGACTATATGATGATTGAGTATGTGGAGCTCTTACTTAGACTTTGTTGAGAATACGTTGAATTGCAATTGTTTGGTGACTAAGAGCATAGGTTGTTAAGTTTCAAGAGAATTCATTGTTTGAACCATAACATGTGAATTGGTTGCTACTTTATCATGATGAGTTTTATGAGAAAGAGTTGCTGTTATGATGTGTGACGCCCCCGATTTCGACCGTACGCTAATCAAACATGCAATGCGTACGACCAAGATTAGGGACTCACTGATCGATATCACAACACAACACTAGACACAAATTAACGTCATACAGCTTCATATTACAAGCCAGGGGCCTCGAGGGCTCGAATACAAAGCTCGACAAAGAACGAGTCAGCGGAAGCAAATAATATCTGAGTACAGACATAAGTTAAACAAGTTTTGCCTTAAGAAGGCTAGCACAAACATAAGCAACGGATCGAAAGAGGCGAGGCCTCCTGCCTGGGAACCTCCTAACTACTCCTGAGCGTTGGCACTCTCCACGTAGTAGTAGGCTCCAGCGGTGGTGGTGTAGTCGTCTCCGGCGTACTCCATCTCCTGGGCTCCATCGTTTGAACGCGGAATCGTATCGAGGGGGAAAGAGAAAGCAAAGCAGCGGTGAGTACTCATCCAAAGTACTCGCAAGACTGACATCAGAACTATGCTAAGTATGCACCAGTATCAAAGAATGGGGTTATATCTGGACTGACTGCAGAAAGCAAGAGTAGGGGGAAAGCCTAGTCCTATCGAAGACTAGCATCTTCAGCATCTTGCAGCATTAGAAGAGAGTAGACTGGTATCTCATATATAGTCATATTATTGTAGCAATTTTATTAGGTAACCACGCCCAGAGATTCTTCCTCGACTCCCTGCAAGGAAGCAATCTCGGAGCCACATTCATCTCAAATTTAAATCACAGTTGTAGTTGTATAAGGTCAAGGTACAACTCCAAGTCGTCCTGTTACCGTGGACACGGCTATTCGAATAGATTAATCATCCCTGCAAGGGTGCACCACATATTCCCCAACACGCCTGAATCACCTCCGACCGGACACACTTTCCTGGGTCATGCCTGGCCTCGGGATATCAGCACGTCGTCGCCCCACCTAGGCTCAACGAAGAGGCCAGCCCGCCGGTCTAAATCCTAAGCGCGCAGGTTCGTGGGCCCACTTTCCCTTGCACTCCTGCACGATGCGAACGCGGCCGGAAGCAGACCTAGCACACTCCAGTCCAAGAGCTGTACCGTCCAGTCCAATCCGGCGCGCGCCGCTCCATTGCTGACGTCCGAAGAGCTTCGGCTGATACAACGACGCTGAGTACCCATAACTTCTCCCACGTGAAGGTTAGTGCGTATTAAGGCCAACGACCTAACTCAGATCAAGTACCCAACCCATTAGCATTTTATTAATGCGGGGCAAGCGCGACCCATAAAGTGCGGTCCCGTCACCCCGACTCGAGGATGTGTGGCAAGGGCCTCTCCTGCCCGTCCACGCCTCAACATAACCTTTTGGATGCCTTACCGCCGCATCCTACCATATCTCAAACATGGGTACCCTTGGGGCCGACCCATCTCAAGACTGTCGGGAACTCAGGTCCACCTCAACTAGGGTGGTACCGCCTGTCCCTCCAGTCCCGTCTTTCACATGTAAACAAAGTCAAGTTGAAGTAACTGTGTGTTTATACACCAAGTGGATATCCAAGGAATCACCCTCGATGGATCCCACTCGAGGTATGTGTATGACAAGAGTCGCTATCGATAAATGGGAAGGAGGAATCACCCTCGATACCCATGACCGATTAGCTACGCTACAGAATTAACACCGGGAGTGCTAAGTGAGGTATCACCCTCGGCACTCGGTAGTAGCTCTGCAGTGCCATACTTAAGGGGTGTGCGGTGATGTGAGGGGCCTGGCTCGTCGGTCGGTTGATCGAGTCTTCGGGTCTTCGAGTCGTCGATGGAGAAGTAGGGGCAACTGGGACTAAGGGGTCACTGGGGATTCATTGATCAACCTATACTAAGCAGTTGGTATGATTGCAGGTATAATAACAGTTTATCAAAAACAGGCTATGCATCAGAATAGGAGCTAACTAATACTGTAGCAAAAATCTAATGCGAGAATAAGAGGGAAAGGAATAGGCGATATCGGAATGCTCAAGGGGGGGTTTGCTTGCCTTGCTGCTCTGCGGCAAAAGGCTGATCGTCAATGGTGTAGTCGTACCCGGCAGCAGCGTCAGTCTCGGAGGCTACCGGAGAGAAGAGGGGGAAGAAACAATAAATACAAGCAAACAGATGCAACACGATGCATGACATGGCAATACGCAGTGCTAGGGGTAGTCTAACGCAGTACTACACGTATCAGACGGAACGGGAGAATATCTGACGATATTTCCCAGGTCTTTGGATTTATCGGATAGACGATCCGGAGGGGAAAAGTTCCATGTTTGCTATGCTAGGAGCATGTGACAGACCAACGGATAGCGTATTCGGATTCGTGGGATTTTTCTGATCAACTTTCATGTATAAAACTTTTTCATTCGAGCTACGGATTATTTTCTATGATTTTTCAAAGTTTTAATCAATTTCTGAAATTATTCTATTTATTAAAATCAACATTATCCAGAACAGTGTAGAGTGACGTCAGCATGACGTAATGGTGACATCAGCAGTCAACAGGACGGCTGACTGGTCAAACCTGACATGTGGGGCCTCGATGTCATTGACTCAGTGGCTAATTAGGGTTATTTTAAACTTAAAACAGATTAATTAACAGGTGGGGTCCATTGTCAGTGACAGATTAGGTTAAGTTAATTATTATTTTCTAATCTAATTTTCTAATTAGCAACCGACAGGGGTGGCCCACTTGTCATTTGCACACGGAGACTAGGACCCACCTGTCATTGACTGGTCAGCGCCCAGTCAGCCAGTTGACTAAGTCAACTGGTCAACCAGGGGCTCGGGGCCCATGGGTCAGTGACCCTGCGGGTGGCCCCGGCCTGGCCAGGTCAGCGCCGGCCGGCGTTCGTCGCCGGAGGAGCTCCGGCGAGCACCAGAGACGGCGAGGGGGCTCGGGAATCGGCTGTGGTGGGTCGTTTCGCGCCATTCTTGCTGCGTTAGAAAGCTGGAGCAGCCGCCGTTCCATTCCGGCCATCAGGGTGAGCTGCGGTGGCCTGAGGCGTCGCCGGCGTCGAGGTTGGCGGAGGTGAGCTTCGGGCGGCGATGGCAAACGTCTAACCGATGCGTTTTTTAGCTAACCAACGGTGCAAATCGAGCCTACTCAGTGTGTGGAGTCAAACGACGACGTCGGTTGGACCAAAAGGTCACCGAGTGGTCGCCGGCGATGAGCTCTTGCGGCGGTGGGTTCGGGCTCCGGTGAAAACGGGCGCTACGGCTACGGATTTGTCGAGAAGGGAGAGGGGAAAGGAGCAGGAGCTCACTGGGGTCTTGCAGGTGTGCTCAGTGGGCTCGGGGGAGGTCTGGAGTAGCCGAAACCGTTGCCGGAGCGCGGCGGCGATCCGAGGGAGAAGATGCTCATGGCCGTCGTTGCAGGGGCTCGTTCCAGCGGTCGAGGAGGACGGGGTGGTCGGTGCGGTCCTTCTTGGCAAGGCGCGAGAGGCTCGGTGGGCGCGACTAGCCGGCGGCCATGGCGGCGGTGGTGCTCGGGAGAGGAGAGAGCAGGCGAGGGAGAGGGAGAGAGTGGGCTAGGGTTCACCAGAGGGGGGGGGAGGGGGCTCGTTCTTATCCATCCACGCACGCAGAGGGGAAAGATCTCGCGCGACAGTAGCCGGACGAGCGAGCGCGTGCGTCGGTCGCCATGGCATCGGCCTTCTCCTGGCGCTGGCGCGAGGAGGACGAAAGGCCGGCCACTGTGGGCTGGGCCGCACTGTTGGGCTGGCTGGGCCAAGTGCACAGGAGCCCTTTTCCTTTTTATTTCCTTTTTCCTTTTCTGTTTTCAGCTTCTGTTTTAATTCTTTTCTGCCACATTTCTCCACAGAAAAATTGTGGGTCTTGGTCCAAATAATATCTTGCAATATTCTGTAGGGCCACATTTATTTTGGGCATTTTAGAAACTGTTTGCATTTTCCAAAAGAATTTAAGAGCACTTAAAAATGCAATTTGGTGATGTTTAGTGAGGTGGGGTCCACACCAACATCAAGGTGATGTTGTTTTCCTAAACAACATTGGTTTTGTGATTTTTCACAATTGTGCAACAATTTTCTCTTGATGTTTGAGACTTTAATTTATCACAATAAAATTTAATTGCTTCTGGTGGAGGAATTTGAAATGAGATATTAAATTCAAAGTGACCAAGCCTTTCTTAGCAAAATGATCATGCTTGGTCATGGTGATCACTGTAGCTTAATTACAATCATTACTATAGCAGGGATCCAGGGTGTCACATGATGCTAGGAAAAGTGGTTGAAATTATCATTGATCAAACTTATGCACTATGCTAGCATTCACACTTCATAAATTATTTCTTTTATCATTTACCTACTCGAGGACGGGTAGGATTTAAGCTTGGGGATGCTGATACGTCTACAACGTATCTATAATTTATGAAGTATTCATGCCATATTTACAACAATTTTATATGGTTTTGGTATGATCTGCATGGAACTAACCCGGACTGACGCAGAACTACCGTGGTGTTGTTTTTTGTGCAGAAATAAAAGTTCTCCAAATGCAACAAAACTTTTTGATGATTTTTTTGGAACAAAAGAGGCACTAGAAGCTTCGTGGGAGGGCCAGAAGAGCCACGAGGTGGCCACAACCCACCAAGGCGAGCCAGCCCCCTCTGGCGCACCCTGGTGTCTTGTGGGCCCCTCGTGGCCCATCTTCGCGTGAAACGAACGCCCAAAAATCCTATATATTCAGAAACCCCCAGAAATAACCCTAGATCAGAAGTTCCGCCGCCGCAACTCTCTGTATCGACGAAAAACCAATCTGGAGGCATTCCAGTACCCTGTCGCAGAGGGTAGATCATCTCCGGTGGCCATCTTCATCATCCCGGTGGAGGTCATGACGAGCAGGGAGTAGTCCACCCTCGGGGATGAGGGTCCGTACCAGTACCTATGTGTTTAATCTCTCTCTCTCTCGTGTTCTTGATTTGGCACGATCTTGATGTATCGCGGGCTTTGTTAACATAGTTGGATCATATGGTGTTTTCCCCTCTCTGTCTTGTTGTGATGAATTGAGTTTTCCCTTTGAGATTTTGTTATTACCGGATTGAATACTTTTATGGATTTGAGAGCACTTGATCTATGTCTTGGCACTCAACTCGCCGATTCCCAAGGTGACATTGGGGTAATCTATGCATAGGGGTTGATGCACGTTTTCGTCCTACTTTCTCCGGCAAAAATCTTGGGGCACTCTTTGAGGTTCTTTGTGTTGGATTGAGTATTATGAATCTGAAATTGTTTGATGCGTATCGTATAATTAACTCATGGATACTTGTGGTGACATTGGAGTATCTAGGTGACATTAGAGTTGGTTGATGCGTATCATATGGTGTTATTTTAGTACGAACTCTTAGATATATCGATCGGAAAGGGTAACTTGGTGTTATTTTAGTACGAACTCTTGGATAGATCGATCGGAAAGGATAACTTTAAGGTGGTTTCGTACCCTACAAACAATTTCTTCTTATGTTCTCTGCTAGATAAGAACTTTGGAGTGATTCTTCATTGCACGTTGAGGGATGGTTATGTGATCCAATTATATTAGCATTGTTGAGAGATTGCACTAGCGAAAGTATGGACCCTAGGCCTTGTTTTCAAGAATTGCAATACCGTTTGTGCTCACTTTTGTTACTTGCTACCTTGCTGTTTTATTGTTGCTATTACAAAAATCAATATCTACTATCATTACTACACTTGTATCACCATCTCTTCGCCGAACTAGTGCACTGATACGTCTCCGTCGTATCTATAATTTTTTATTGTTTCATGCCAATATTATAAAACTTTCACATATTTTTGGCAACATTTTATATGATTTATTGGACTAACCTATTCATCCAGTGCCCAGTGCCAGTTCCTATTTGTTGCATGTTTTTTGTTTCGCAGAATATCCATATCAAACGAAGTCCAAACGCGATAAAAATTTACGGAGATTTTTTTTTGGAATGTTTGTGAATTTTGAGAAGTGGAATCAATGCAAACGGAGGCCCACAGCCCCCACGAGACACCAGGGCGCGCCCCAGGGCCCAGGCATGCCCTGGTGGGTTGTGCCCAGCTCGTAAGTCGGTTCGAGCTCTCCTTCGGGCGCAAGGAAGCTAATTTTAGGATAAAAATCCCCTCAAAATTTCAGCCCTATCGGAGTTACGGATCTCCGGAAATATAAGAAACGGTTTTCAGCCAGAAAACAGGAACATGAAACAGAAGAGAAATGAGAGGGAGATCCAATCTAGGAGGGGCTCCTGCCCCTCCGCCGCCCTGGCGGATATGGACCAGAGGGGGAACTCTCCTCCCATCTAGGGGGAGGCCAAGGAAGAAGAATAAGGATGGGGGATCTCTCCCCCTCTCTCCCGTGGCGCCGGAACGCTGCCGGGGCAATCATCGTGACGACGATCCACTCCAACAACTTCGCCGCCGTCAATACCAACTCTCTCCCCCTCTATGCAGCGGTGTAACTCCCCTTCTGCCCGCTGTAATCTCTACTTAAACATGGTGCTCAACTCCATATACTATTTCCCAATGATATATGGCTATCCTATGATGTTTGAGTAGACCCGCTTTGTCCTATGGGCTAATTGATGATCGTGGTTGGTATGATTGTATATTTTATTATGGTGCTGTCCTACGGTGCCCTCCGTCTCGCGCAAACGCGAGGGATCCTCGCTGTAGGGTGTTGCAATGTGTTCATGATTTGCCTATGGTGGGTGGCGTGAGTGACAAAATACACAGACCCGAGTAGGTGGGTTGTTGCATATGGGAGTAAAGAGGACTTGATGCTTAATGCTATGGTTGGGTTTTACCTTAATGATCTTTGGTAGTTACGGATGCTTGCTAGAGTTCCAATCATAAGTGCATATGATCCAAGTACGGAAAGTATGTTAGCTCATGCCTCTCCCTCATATAAAATTGCAAGAATGATTACCGGTCTAGTTATCAATTGCCTTGGGACAAATAACCTTCTTGTTTGACAAAAGCTTTCTACTAAACAACTAACTTTTATTATCTTGCTTTTTACTCGTAGTTTTATTCCCGCAAAGTACTTCTAGTTTTATTCATGCAAATTATCCTATCACCTACAAAGTAGTTTCATACTTGTTCTAGGTAAAGCAAGCATTAGCGTGCGTAGAGTTGTATCGGTGATCGATAGAACTTGAGGTAATATTTGTTCTACCTTTAGCTCCTCGTTGGGTTCGACACTCTTACTTATCGAAAAAGGCTACAAACGATCCCCTACACTTGTGGGTTATCAAGACCTTTTTCTGGCGCCGTTGCCGGGGAGCAATAGCGTGGGGTGAATATTCTCGTGTGTGCTTGTTTGCTTTATCACTAAGTAATTTTTATTTTCTGTTTTTAGTTGTTTAATAACTTTAGTTATGGATATGGAACACGAAACACCAAAAAAATTAGTGGTACTTGCTACTCATGGAGATGGGGAACCTCCTAAAATCCTCGATGCTAGTTATGTGCAAAGTATTAAATACTACTTTGATAATCTTGAGAAGACCCCATTCAACTTGATAATGGGAGTAATGTTGGATCAACGTGAATACTTTAGAGATTATCGCTTGACTCAAAAAGGGAAATTGTTATAGGATCAAATTCATATGTTGCATTGGTATTCTTGGGAGCTATGCTTGAGATATGATTTCACTTGTTGCTCTAGGATGAACGCTCCACACCTTCCCTTTTCATGCAAATTTAATGATAATGAAACCTTAGCTTCTTATGCTAAAGGTATTTATGATTTCTATGATGTGGAATGAATAGAAGAATTTGTTGCTTTTAAAGGTGCTTATGAAGTTGCTTCTTTGATGGAAAAGTATGATGATGTTTCTTACGAATCTGAAAATTTTGCCATACTTAAATATTGCTATGAGAATTATGATTGCAATGCTGATATTATTGAATTTATTGAAAGAATGTCCGTTGCCTTGGAAGAGACTAATATTTTGCAAGGACCTATGGAAGAAGAAGTTGCTGAAACTGTGAGCTCATTAGATGAAGAACATGAGGAGGAGAGCGAAGAACAAAAGGAGGAAGAGCGGATTAGCTATCCGTGTCCACCTTCTAATGAGAGTAACTCTTCAACTCATACATTGTTTAATTACCCTTCGTGCTTACCGAAGGATGAATGTTATGATGACTGCTATGATCCCTTGGATTCATTTGAAATATCCCTTTTTGATGAACTTGATGCTTGCTATGCTTGTGGCCATGATGCCAATATGAATTATGCTTATGAAGATGAACTTGCTATAGTTCCTTATGGTAAGCATGAATTTGTTGCTATTGCACCCACACATGATAGTCCTATTATCTTTTTGAATTCTCCCAACTAGACTATATCGGAAAAGTTTGCTCTTATTAAGGATTATATAGATGGGTTGCGTTTAACTACTACACATGATGATTTTGATGAATATAATATGCATGTTCTTGCTGCTCCTACTTGCAATTATTATGAGAGAGGAACTACATCTTCACCTCTCTATGTTTCCAATACTATAAAATTGCAAGAAACCGTTTATACTATGCATTGGCCTTTACTTAATGTGCATGAATTGTTCTTGTATGACATGCCGATGCATAGGAAGAGAGTTAGACTTTGTTGCCACATGATATATATCACTTTGTGCTCACTACTAAATTACAAATCATTGTTAATTAAAATTGGCTTTGATATACCTTGGGATCCGGGTGGATCCATTACTGGAGCACTTTATGCCTAGCTTAATGGCTTTAAAGAAAGCACTGCAAGGAAGACAACCCGGAAGTTTTAGAGAGTCATTTATTTCTGTTGTGTGCTTTTATAAAGTTTAAAAACAAAAAAAATATAGAGGGTAACCTAAAACTTCACAAAAGGAAAGGTGAAAGTGAGAAGAGATGATGAGCATCGTTGAAGTGGGGGCTAGCCTTGAACTTTTGTTCATGCCCATGGAAACTTTGTGAATCTTGAATCACGGAAACTTTTCCAACAAAAATAATTATCCCCTTGTACAAATCCATTGTATTATAAAAATAATGTGCCAAGATTTGCCTTTAGGATGTTTGAATTGCTTGTTTGATGTGTGCTGTGCAAAAACAAAAACTTTTGCCGTAGTGTTTGAATTTTCACATTTTACTGGAGCGTGCAAAATTCTGAAATTTTTACACAGTACTGTTATGTAAATCATTTCTCACGTCCTAATTTTTTAGAATGTTTTGAGCTACAGAAGTATACGTGTCTACACATCTTTACAGACTGTCCTGTTTTTCACAGATTGTTGTTATAGCTGCTTTGCGTGCTTATGTTTGAATTCTTGTTGAGCCCCATTGACTTGGGAGCCATAGAATTGTGATAGCGTTAGATTATAATTATGCAATAATGTTATGGCAAGAGATGATGGGATTTGGTGTTATGTGTACTAACGGATCTCACGAATTTTCTGTTAAGTTTTGTGTGATTGAAGTTTTAAAGTTTTGGGTGTTATCACGATGAGAAGGAATAAGGAGCAGCAAGAGCCTAAGCTTGGGGATGCCCAAGGCACCCCAAGGTAATATTCTAGGAAGACTCAAGCATCTAAGCTTGGGGATGCCCCGGGAAGGCATCCCCTCTTTTATTCCAAATCATCGGTATGTCACTTGGAGCTATATTTTTATTCATCACATGATATGCGTAAAATCTTGGAGCGTCTTTTGTGTTTAGTTTTCACATTTCTTTTATGCACCATGCTGGTATGAGATAGTCCATGGTTGATTTATAGAATGCTCATTGCACTTCACTTATATCTTTTGAGTATGGCTTTATAGAATGCTTCATGTGCTTCACTTATATCATTTGAAGTTTGGATTGCATGTTTCTCTTCACATAGAAAACCGTTATTCATAGAATGCTCTTTTGCTTCACTTATATTTATTAGAGCATGGTCTTTTGTAGAAAGAATTAAACTCTCTTGCTTCACTTATATCTATTTAGAGAGTCAACAGGAATTGGTCATTCACATGGTTAGTCATAAAATCCTATATAAAACTTAGGGATCACTGAATATGATATGTTTGATTCCTTGCAATAGTTTTGCGATATATAGATGATAATATGTGGGAAGTACTAGTGGATGATCGTGTTTAGTAAGATATTGGTATTAAGGTTTGTGATTCCCGAAGCATGTACGTAGTCTCCCGTTATGCTAGGAAGTTGGAGCACAATTTATTCTTGATTGTGTATGTTTGTGTGAAGGTCAGGGCGCACGATGGTTAACTCCTACCAACCTCCCCCCTAGGAGCATGCGTAGTAATACTTTGCTTCGAGAGAGCTAATAAAACTTTTGCAATAAGTATGTGAGTTCTTTATGACTAATGTGAGTCCATGGATTATACGCACTCTTACCTTTCCACAATTTGCAAGCCTCTACGGTACCGTGCATTGCCCTTTCTCACCTCGAGAGTCGGTGCAAACTTCGCCGGTGCATCCAAACCCCGTGATATGATACGCTCTATCACACATAAGCATTATTATATCTTCCTCAAAATAGCCAACATACCTACCTATTATGGCATTTCCATAGCCATTCCGAGATATATTGACATGCAACCTCCACCGCCTCCGTTTTGATGACTTGAGCATTCATTGTCATATTGCATTACATGATCGTAAGATAGCTAGCATGATGTTTTCATGGCTTGTCTGTTTTTTTATATCTTTGCTACGCTAGATCATTGCATCCATATAGGGTCATACTTTGTTCTACTATCGTTGTAATATTGAGTTGTAAGTAAATCGAAGTGTGATGATCATCATTATTCATTATTAGAGCATGCCCCAGTGATGAAAGGATGATGGAAACTATGATTCCCCCACAAGTCGGTATGAGGCTCCGGACAAAGAAAAAAAAAGAAAAAGAAAAAAAAAGAAAAAAAGAAAATGAAAAAAAAGAAAAGAAAAGAAAGAAAAAAAATGAAAAAAGAAGGAATAGGGGCATGCTAATTCCACACTTGTGCTTCAAAGTAGCACCATGTTTTTCATATAGAGAGACTCCTATGTTGTCACTTTCATATACTAGTGGGAATTTTTCATTATAGAGTTAGATGCACACCCACTTAGTTTTCATATTGAGCTTTCATACACTTACAACTCTTAGTGCATCCGTTGCATGGCAATCCCTACTCCTCGCATTGATATCTATTGATGGGCATCTCCATAGCCCCTTGATACGCTGAGTTGATGCGAGACTTTCTTATCTACTTTTACCCCTTTGAAACCTACCACCATATTCTATTCCACCCATAGTGCTATATCCATGGCTTGCGCTCATGTATTGCGTGAGAGTTGAAAATGCTGAAGCGCGTTAAAAAGTATGAACCAATTGCTTGGCTGACACCGGGGTAGTACATTATTTATACTTTGTGTTAAGAAGACAGAGCATGACAAGGTTATATGATTTTGTAGGGATAGCATTCTTTAGCCTTGATATTTTGAAAGACATGATTGTTTGTTGGGATGACTGAGTATTAATGTCTTTATGTCAAAACTAGACTATTGCTTTGAATCACTTGTGTCTTAATATTCATGCCATGATTAGATATATGATCAAGATTATGCTAGGTAGCATTCCACATCAAAAATTGTCTTTTTTATCATTTACCTACTCGAGGACGAGCAGGAATTAAGCTTGGGGATGCTGATACATCTCTGTCGTATCTATAATTTTTGATTGTTTCATGCTAATATTATACAACTTTTACATATTTTTGGCAATATTTTATATGATTTATTGGACTAACCTATTGATCCAGTGCCCAGTGCTAGTTCCAGTTTGCTGCATGTTTTTTGTTTCGCAGAATATCCATATCAAACGAAGTCCAAACGCGATAAAAATTTACGGAGATTTTTTTTGCAATATTTGTGAATTTTGAGAAGTGGAATCAACGCAAACGGAGGCCCACAGCCCCCACGAGACACCAGGGCGCGCCCCCAGGCGCGCCCTGGTGGGTTGTGCCCAGCTCGTAAGTCGGTTGGAGCTCTCCTTCGGTCGCTAGGAAGCTAATTTTTGGATAAAAATCCCCTCAAAATTTCAGCCCGATCGGAGTTACGGATCTCCAGGAATATAAGAAACGGTTTTCGGCCAGAAAACAGGAACGTGAAACAGAAGAGAACAGAGAGGGAGATCCAATCTAGGAGGGGCTCCTGCCCCTCCGCCGCCATGGCGGCCATGGACCAGAGGGGGGACTCTCCTCCCATCTAGGGGGAGGCCAAGGAAGAAGAATAAGGAGGGGGGCTCTCTCCCCCTCTCTCCCGGTGGCGCCGAAACGCCGCTGGGGCAATCATCGTGACGGCGATCTACTCGAACATCTTCGCCGCCGTCAATACCAACTCTCTCCCCCTCTATGCAGCGGTGTAAATCCCCTTCTGCCCGCTGTAATCTCTACTTAAACATGGTGCTCAACTCCATATACTATTTCCCAATGATATATGGCTATCCTATGATGTTTGAGTAGATCCGCTTTGTCCTATGGGCTAATTGATGATCGTGGTTGGTATGATTGTATATTTTATTATGGTGCTGTCCTACGGCGCCCTCTGTCTCGCGCAAACGTGAGGGATCCTCGCTGTAGGGTGTTGCAATGTGTTCATGATTTGCCTATAGTGGGTGGCGTGAGTGACAGAATACACAGACCCGAGTAGGTGGGTTGTTGCATATGGGAGTAAAGAGGACTTGATACTTAATGCTATGGTTGGGTTTTACCTTAATGATCTTTGTTAGTTGCGGATGCTTGCTAGAGT
Source organism: Elymus sibiricus (assembly GCA_039707655.1). Taxonomy (NCBI): domain Eukaryota; kingdom Viridiplantae; phylum Streptophyta; class Magnoliopsida; order Poales; family Poaceae; genus Elymus; species Elymus sibiricus. The sequence continues at coordinate 445,942,402 of CM077671.1, forward strand.
TCCAATCATAAGTGCATATGATCCAAGTACGGAAAGTATGTTAGTGTTGGGGAACGTTGCATGGGAAACAAAAATTTTCCTACGCACACACAAGATCTATCCATGGTGATGAGCATCTACGAGAGGGAGAGTGAATCTACATACCCTTGTAGATCGCTAAGCGGAAGCGTTAAGAAACGCGGTTGATGTAGTCGAACGTCTCCGCGATCCAAATCGCAAGTCGTCCCTCGATCCGATCACGAACTAGTGCCGAACGGACGGCACCTCCGCGTTCAACACACGTACGGCTTGATGACGCCTTCACCTCCTCGATCCAGCGAGCGATGGTGAAGTAGTAGATGAGTTCCGGCAGCACGACGGCGTGATGATGATGGTGAGGAACAATCTCTGCAGGGCTTCGCCAAGCACTACGGAGATTATGATGGGAGAACTAGAGGGTTATGGTTGCCGACACACGGCTTGGGAAATCTTAATGTGTCCCGTGTGCTAGCCCTGCCCCTCTATTTATATGTTGAGCCTTGGGGTCTAAACTTGGAGTAAAAGCCTCCTCCAGGTCGGTTTTGCCCGCACAAGGTCGGCTTGGCCCGCAGGGAAAGAGTCCAACTCGGATCCCTGCAGTACCGCGCACAAGCGGTAGTACCGCTCACGATCGGTAGTACCGCTTGAGCGGTAGTACCGCTTCACCCAAGCGGTAGTACCGCTTATGTGGTAGTACCGCTTCACCCAAGCGGTAGTACCGCTTATGTGGTAGTACCGCTTCACACAAGCGGTAGTACCGCTTACGCGGTAGTACTGCCTTACCAGCGGTAGTACCGCTTAAGGCAGCAGCAAAACTTCCTTTTGCACTTTCCAAGACCTCGTGGGCTTTACCCCTTTGGCTCATATAAAGTGTTGTTGCACCCGAACACTTCGGTAAACATCCGGAACCTCTTCCGGTGAATTCCGGAACCCTTCCGGAGATCAAAACACTATTATCACATATATTAATCTTTACCTCCGGACTCTTCCGGAGAACCTCGTCATGTGCGGGATCTTATCCGGGACTCCGAACAACCTTCGGTCACCAACAAAATAACTCAACTATACTAATCGTCACCAAACATTAAGTGTGTAGACCCTGCGGGTTCGAGAACTATGTAGACATGACCGAGACACCTCTACGATCAATAACCAATAGCGGGACCTGGATGCCCATATTGGCTCCTACATATTCTACGAAGATCTTTATCGGTCGAACCTCTATGTCAAGGATTCAGTTAATCCCATATACTGTTCCCTTTGTTCTTCGGTATGTTACTTGCCCGAGATTCGATCGTCGGTATCTCTATACCTAGTTCAATCTCGTTACCGGCAAGTCTCTTTACTCGTTCCGTAATACAAGATCTCGTGGCTAACACTTTAGTCACATTGCTTGCAAGGCTCATTGTGATGTTGTATTACCGAGTGGGCCCTGAGATACCTCTCCGTCACACGGAGTAACAAATCCCAGTCTTGATCCATGCCAACCCAACAGACACCCTCGGAGATACCTGTAGAACACCTTTATAGTCACCCATTTACGTTGCGACGTTTGATACACACAAGGTACTCCTCCGATGTCAGGGAGTTGCATGATCTCATGGTCATAGGAACAGATACTTGACATGCAGAAAACAATAGCAATAAACTGACACGATCATATGCTACGTTTATAGTTTGGGTCTTGTCCATCACATCATTCTCCTAATGATGTGATCCCGTTATCAAATGACATCTCATGTCCATGGCTAGGAAACCTTCACCACCTTTTGATCAACGAGCTAGTCAACTAGAGGCTTACTAGGGACACAGTGTTGTCTATGTACCCACACATGTATTTAAGTTTCCAATCAATACAATTATAGCATGGATAATAAACGATTATCATGAACAAGGAAATATAATAATAACCAATTTATTATTGCCTCTAGGGCATATTTCCAACAGTCTCCCACTTGCACTAGAGTCAATAATCTAGTTCACATCACTATGTGATTTACATTGTAATGAATCGAACACCCATGCAGTTCTGGTGTTGTTCATGTTTAGCCCTTGGAAGAGGTTTAGTCATCGGATCTGCAACATTCAGATCCGTGTGTACTTTGCAAATATTTATGTTGTCCTCCTTGATGTAATCGCGGATGGAATTGAAACGTCGCTTTATGTGTCTGGTCCTCTTGTGAAATCTTGGTTCCTTGGCTAGAGCAATGGCACCAGTATTATCACAAAACAGAGTCATTGGGTTAAGCGCACTAGGCACTACTCCAAGATCTGTCATGAACTCCTTCATCCAGACACCTTCCTTCGCCGCCTCTGAGGCAGCGATGTACTCCGCTTCGCATGTAGAATCAGCTACCACGCTTTGCTTGGAACTGCACCAGCTAACCGCACCCCCATTAAGAATAAATACGTATCCGGTTTGCGACTTAGAGTCATCCGGATCAGTGTCAAAGCTCGCATCGACGTAACCCTTTACGACGAGCTCTTGATCACCTCCATAAATGAGAAACATGTCCTTAGTCCTTTACAGGTACTTCAGGATATTCTTGACCGCCGTCCAGTGTTCCACTCCTGGATCACTTTGAAACCTTCCGGCCATACTTATGGCAAGGCTGACATCAGGTCTTGTGCACAGCATTGCATACATGATAGAGCCTATGGCTGAGGCATAGGGGACGACACTCATCTTTTCTCTATCTTCTGCAGTCACTGGGCATTGATTTTTACTCAACTTCACACCTTGCAATACAGGCAAGAACCCCTTCTTGGACTGATCCATTTTGAACTTCTTCAAAACTTTGTCAAGGTATGTGCTTTGTGAAAGTCCTATTAAGCGTCTCGATCTATCTCTATAGATCTTAATGCCTAATATGAAAGCAGCTTCTCCTAGGTCCTTCATTGAAAAACTCTTGTTCAAATATTCCTTCACGCTTTCCAACATTTCTATATTGTTTCCAATCAGTAATATGTCATCCACATATAATATTAGAAACGCTATAGAGCTCCCACTTACTTTCTTGTAAATACAAGCTTCTCCGTAAACTTGTATAAACTCGAACGCTTTGATCACCTCATCAAAGCGAAGATTCCAACTCCGAGATGCTTGCACCAGTCCATAAATGGGTCGCTGGAGTTTGCAAACTTTGTCAGCATTCTCTGGATCGACAAAACCTTCTGGTTCTATCATATACAACTCTTCCTTAAGGAAACCGTTAAGGAATGCTGTTTTGACATCCATCTGCCAAATTTCATAATCGAAAAAGGCAGCTATTGCTAACATGATTCTGACGGACTTAAGCATCGCTACGGGTGAGAAGGTCTCATCGTAGTCAACTCCTTGAACTTGTGAAAAACCCTTTGCCACAAGCCGAGCTTTATAGACGGTGACATTACCGTCCGCGTCCGTCTTCCTCTTAAAGATCCATTTGTTCTGAATGGCCTTACGCCCTTCAGGTAATACTTCCAAAGTCCACACTTTGTTTTCATACATGGATCCTATCTCGGATTTCATGGCCTCTAACCACTTCTCGGAATCCGGGCCCATCATCGCTTCTCCATAGCTCGTAGGTTCATCGTTGTCCAACAACATGACCTCTAAGACAGGGTTGCCGTACCACTCAGGAGCAGTATGCGTCCTTGTCGACCTACGAGGTTCGATAGCAACTTGATCCAAAGTTTCATGATCATCATCATTAACTTCCTCTTCAGCTGATGTAGGCTCTACAGAAACATCTTTCTGCGCTGCGCTACTCTCAGGTTGAAGTAAAGGTTCAACAACCTCATCAAGTTCTATCTTCCTCCCACTCAATTCTTTCGAGAGAAACTCTTTCTCAAGAAATGTTCCGTTTTTAGCGACAAACACTTTGCCTTCGGATCTGAGGTAGAAGGTATACCCAACTGTCTCTTTTGGGTATCCTATGAAGACGCATTTCTCCGCTTTGGGTTCCAGCTTTTCAGGCTGAAGCTTTTTGACATAAGCATCACATCCCCAAACTTCAAGAAACGACAGCTTTGGCTTCTTGCCAAACCAAAGTTCATAAGGCGTCGTCTCAACGGATTTTGATGGTGCCCTATTTAAAGTGAATGCAGCTGTCTCTAATGCATAACCCCAAAACGATAGTGGCAAATCGGCAAGAGACATCATAGATCGCACCATATCCAATAAGGTTCGATTACGACGTTCGGACACACCATTACGCTGTGGTGTTCCAGGCGGTGTTAGTTGTGAAACAATTCCACATTGTCTTAAGTGACTGCCAAACTCATAACTCAGATATTCTCCTCCTCGATCAGATCGTAGGAATTTAATCTTCTTGTTACGATGATTCTCAACTTCACTCTGAAATTGTTTGAACTTTTCAAATGTTTCAGACTTGTGTTTCATTAAGTAAATATACCCATATCTACTTAAGTCATCAGTGAAGGTGAGAAAGTAACGATAACCACCGCGCGCCTCAATGCTGATCGGACCGCACACATCAGTATGTATGATTTCCAACAAGTCACTTGCCCGTTCCATTGTTCCAGAGAACGGCGTTTTAGTCATCTTGCCCATGAGGCATGGCTCACATGTGTCAAGTGATTCAAAATCAAGTGACCCCAAAAGTCCATCAGCATGGAGCTTCCTCATGCGTTTTACGCCAATATGACCTAAACGGCAGTGCCACAAGAAAGTGGTATTATCATTATCAATTCTACATCTTTTGGCATCAATGTTATGAACATGTGTATCATTACTATCGAGATTCAATAAGAATAAACCCCTCACATCGGGTGCATGACCATAAAAGATATTACTCATATAAATAGAACAACCATTATTCTCTGATTTAAATGAGTAACCGTCTCGCAATAAACAAGATCCAGATATAATGTTCATGCTTAACACAGGCACTAAATAACAATTATTCAGGTTCATCATTAATCCCGATGGTAATCGAAGAGCGAGCGTGCCGACGGCGATCACATCAACCTTGGAACCATTTCCCACGCGCATCGTCACTTCGTCCTTTGCCAGCCTCCGTCTATTCCGCAGTTCCTGTTTTGAGTTGCAAATATGAGCAACCGCACCGGTATCAAATACCCAGGCACTACAACGAGAGTTGGTAAGGTACACATCAATAACATGTATATCATATATACCTTGTTTGTTGTTGGCCGCCTTCTTGTCAGCCAAATACTTGGGGCAGTTCCACTTCCAGTGTCCAGTTCCCTTGCAATGAAAGCACACAGTTTCTGGTTTGGGTCCAGCCTTGGGTTTCTTCACGAGAGGAGCAACTGCTTTGCCACTCTTCTTGGAGTTACCCTTCTTACCCTTGCCATTTTTCTTGAAACTAGTGGTTTTATTGACCATCAACACTTGATGCTCCTTCTGAATTTCAGACTCAGCGGCTTTCAGCATCGCAAACAGCTCGGCGACTGACTTGTTCATCCCGTGCATGTTATAGTTCAACACGAAGCTCTTGTAGCTAGGTGGCAATGATTGAAGAACTCTGTCAGTGATAGCCTCTGGCGGAAGGGGCATCCCCAATTCAGCCAGACGGGTGGAGTACCCAGACATTTTGAGTACGTGATCACTGATAGACCCGTTCTCCTCCATCTTGCAAGCATAGAACTTATCGGAGATCTCATATCTCTCGATTCGGGCATTCTTCTGAAAGATAAACTTCAACTCCTGGAACATCTCATATGCTCCATGACGTTCAAAACGTCTTGGAAGTCCCGGTTCTAAGCCATACAATATTGCACATTGAACTATTGAGTAATCTTCAGAACGAGCCTGCCAGGCGTTCACAACGTCTAGAGACTCAACTGGAGCGGGTGGATCACCAAGCGGTGCATCAAGGACATAAGCCTTCTGGGAAGCCGTAAGGATAATCCTTAGATTACGGGCCCAGTCCACAAAGTTACTTCCATCATCTTTCAACTTAGCTTTCTCTAGGAACGCATTAAAATTCAGGGGTGCTACTGCGCGAGCCATGATCTACAACATAAATATAGCAAAGACAACTTAGACTATTGTTCAAGATAATGAGTTTAGTTAATCATATTACTTAAAAACTCCCACTCAAATTGACATCCCTCCGGTCATTCGAGTGTAACATGATCCAAATCCACCAACTCAAGTCCGATCATCACGTGAGTTGAGGTGGTTTCTGTTGGGGAACGTTGCATGGGAAACAAAAAATTTCCTACGCACACACAAGATCTATCCATGGTGATGAGCATCTACGAGAGGGAGAGTGAATCTACATACCCTTGTAGATCGCTAAGCGGAAGCGTTAAGAAACGCGGTTGATGTAGTCGAACGTCTCCGCGATCCAAATCGCAAGTCGTCCCTCGATCCAATCACGAACTAGTGCCGAACGGACGATACCTCCGCGTTCAACACACGTACGGCTTGATGACGCCTTCACCTCCTCGATCCAGCGAGCGATGATGAAGTAGTAGATGAGTTCCGGCAGCACGACGGCGTGGTGATGGTGGTGAGGAGCAATCCCTGCAGGGCTTCGCCAAGCGCTACGGAGATTATGACGGAGGAACTAGAGGGTTAGGGTTGCCGCACACGGCTTGGGGAAATCTTAATGTGTCCCGTGTGCTAGCCCTGCCCCTCTATTTATATGTTGAGCCTTGGGGTCTAAACTTGGAGTAAAAGCCTCCTCCAGGTCGGTTTTGCCCGCACAAGGTCGGTTTGGCCCGCAGGGAAAGAGTGTAACTCGGATCCCTGCAGTACCGCGCACAAGCGGTAGTACCGCTGCTACAGTAGCGGTAGTACCGCTTGACCAGCTTCAGCGGTAGTACCGCTGATACAGTAGCGGTAGTACCGCTTGACCAGTTCAAGCGGTAGTACCGCTGCTACAGTAGCGGTAGTACTGCCTTACCAGCTTAAGGCAGTAGCAAAACTTCCTTTTGCACTTTCCAATACCTCGTGGGCTTTATCCCTTTGGCCCATATAAAGTGTTGCTGCACCCGAACACTTCGGTAAACATCCGGAACCTCTTCCGGTGAATTCCGGAACCCTTCCGGAAACCAAAACACTATTATCACATATATCAATCTTTACCTCCGGACTATTCCGGAGATCCTCGTCATGTCCGGGATCTTATCCGGGACTCCGAACAACCTTCGGTCACCAGCAAAATAACTCAACTATACTAATCGTCACCAAACGTTAAGTGTGTAGACCCTGCGGGTTCGAGAACTATGTAGACATGACCGAGACACCTCTATGATCAATAACCAATAGCGGGACCTGGATGCCCATATTGGCTCCTACATATTCTACGAAGATCTTTATCGGTCGAACCTCTATGTCAAGGATTCAGTTAATCCCGTATACTATTCCCTTTGTTCTTCGGTATGTTACTTGCCCGAGATTCGATCGTCGGTATCTCTATACCTAGTTCAATCTCGTTACCGGCAAGTCTCTTTACTCGTTCCGTAATACAAGATCTCGTGGCTAACACTTTAGTCACATTGCTTGCAAGGCTCATTGTGATGTTGTATTACCGAGTGGGCCCTGAGATACCTCTCCGTCATACGGAGTAACAAATCCCAGTCTTGATCCATGCCAACCCAACAGACACCCTCGGAGATACCTGTAGAGCACCTTTATAGTCACCCAGTTACGTTGCGACGTTTGATACACACAAGGTATTCCTCCGGTGTCAGTGTGTTGCATGATCTCATGGTCAAAGGAACAGATACTTAACATGCAGAAAACAATAGCAATAAACTGACACGATCATATGCTACGTTTATAGTTTGGGTCTTGTCCATCACATCATTCTCCTAATGATGTGATCCCGTTATCAAATGACATCTCATGTCCATGGCTAGGAAACCTTAACCATCTTTGATCAACGAGCTAGTCAACTAGAGGCTTACTAGGGACACAGTGTTGTCTATGTACCCACACATGTATTTGAGTTTCCAATCAATACAATTATAGCATGGATAATAAACGATTATCATGAACAAGGAAATATAATAATAACCAATTTATTATTGCCTCTAGGGCATATTTCCAACAGTTTCAATGGTGAACATCTTCACGTTGATCATATCTACTACATGACTCATGTTCGACCTTTCGGTCTCTTGTGTTCCGAGGCCATGTCTGTACATGCTAGGCTCGTCAAGTTTAACCCGAGTGTTCCGCACGTGCAACATGGCTTACACCTGTTGTATGTGAACGTAGAGTCTATCACACCCGATCATCACGGCGTGTCTCGAAACGACGAACTTTCGCAACGGTGCACACTCGGGGAGAACACAATTTTATCTTGAAATTTAAGTGAGGGATCACCTTATAATGCTACCGTCGTCCTAAGCAAAATAAGATGCAAAAAAAGGATTAACATCACATGCAAATCATAAGTGACATGATATGGCCATGAACTTGTGCTTTTGATCTCCATCTCCAAAGCACCGGCATGATCTCCATCGTCACCGGCATGACACCATGATCTCCATCATCTTGATCTCCATCAACGTGTCGCCATGAGGTTGTCGCGCCGACTGTTGCTTCCACGACTATTGCTAACGTTTAGCGATAAAGTAAAGCATTACATAGCGCTTAATGATTGACACGCAGGTCATACAATAATTAAAGACAACTCTATGGCTCCTGCCAGTTGCCGTACTCATCGACATGCAAGTCGTGATATTCTATACAACACATGATCATCTCATACATCACATATATCTCATCATGTAATTGGCCATATCACATCACAACATACCCTGCAAAAACAAGTTAGACGTCCTCTAATTGTTGTTGCAAATTTTACGTGGCTGCTACGGGTTTGCAAGAACCGTTCTTACCTACGCAAAACCACAACGTGGTGTAGTGATTGCTTTTTGATCTTCTAAAAGAACCCTCTTCATTGAAATTGATTCAACTAAAGTGAGAGAGACAGACACCCGCTAGCCATCTTTATGCAACGAAGTTACATGTCAGTTGAAGGAACCTGTCTCGCGTAAGCGTACGCGTAATGTCGGCCCGGGCCGCTTCATCTCACAATACCGCCGAATCAAGTATCAACTAGTAACGGCAAGCAATATGTATACACCCACGCCCACAACTCGTTTGTGTTCTACTCGAGATCTCATCTACGCATAGACCTAGCTCAGATGCCACTGTTGGGGAACGTTGCATGGGAAACAAAAATTTTCCTACGCACACACAAGATCTATCCATGGTGATGAGCATCTACGAGAGGGAGAGTGAATCAACATACCCTTGTAGATCGCTAAGCGGAAGCGTTAAGAAACGCGGTTGATGTAGTCGAACATCTCCGCGATCCAAATCGCAAGTCGTCCCTTGATCCGATCACGAACTAGTGCCGAACGGACGGCACCTCCGCGTTCAACACACGTACGGCTTGATGACGCCTTCACCTCCTCGATCCAGCGAGCGATGGTGAAGTAGTAGATGAGTTCCGGCAGCACGACGGCGTGGTGATGATGGTGTGGAACAATCTCTGCAGGGCTTCGCCAAGCACTACGGAGATTATGACGGGAGAACTAGAGGGTTAGGGTTGCCGACACACGGCTTGGGGAATCTTAATGTGTCCCGTGTGCTAGCCCTGCCCCTCTATTTATATGTTGAGCCTTCGGGTCTAAACTTGGAGTAAAAGCCTCCTCCAGGTCGGTTTTTCCCGCACAAGGTCGGTTTGGCCCGCAGGGAAAGAGTCCAACTCGGATCCCTGCAGTACCGCGCACAAGCGGTAGTACCGCTTCACACAAGCGGTAGTACCGCTTACTCGGTAGTACTGCCTTACCAGCGGTAGTACCGCTTAAGGCAGCAGCAAAACTTCCTTTTGCACTTTCCAATACCTCGTGGGCTTTACCCCTTTGGCTCATATAAAGTGTTGCTGCACCCGAACACTTCGGTAAACATCCGGAACCTCTTCCGGTGAATTCCGGAACCCTTTCGGAGATCAAAACACTATTATCACATATATTAATCTTTACCTCCGGACTCTTCCGGAGACCCTCGTCATGTCCGGGATCTTATCCGGGACTCCGAACAACCTTCGGTCACCAACAAAATAACTCAACTATACTAATCGTCACCAAACATTAAGTGTGTAGACCCTGCGGGTTTGAGAACTATGTAGACATGACCGAGACACCTCTACGATCAATAACCAATAGCGGGACCTGGATGCCCATATTGGCTCCTACATATTCTACAAAGATCTTTATCGGTCGAACCTCTATGTCAAGGATTCAGTTAATCCCGTATACTGTTCCCTTTGTTCTTCGGTATGTTACTTGCCCGAGATTCGATCGTCGGTATCTCTATACCTAGTTCAATCTCGTTACCGGCAAGTCTCTTTACTCGTTCCGTAATACAAGATCTCGTGTCTAACACTTTAGTCACATTGCTTGCAAGGCTCATTGTGATGTTGTATTACCGAGTGGGCCCTGATATACCTCTCCGTCACACGGAGTAACAAATCCCAGTCTTGATCCATGCCAACCCAACAGACACCCTCGGAGATACCTGTAGAGCACCTTTATAGTCACCCAGTTACGTTGCGACGTTTGATACACACAAGGTACTCCTCCGATGTCAGGGAGTTGCATGATCTCATGGTCATAGGAACAGATACTTGACATGCAGAAAACAATAGCAATAAACTGACACGATCATATCCTACGTTTATAGTTTGGGTCTTGTCCATCACATCATTCTCCTAATGATGTGATCCCGTTATCAAATGACATCTCATGTCCATGGCTAGGAAACCTTCACCATCTTTTGATCAACGAGCTAGTCAACTAGAGGCTTACTAGGGACACAGTGTTGTCTATGTACCCACACATGTATTTAAGTTTCCAATCAATACAATTATAGCATGGATAATAAACGATTATCATGAACAAGGAAATATAATAATAACCAATTTATTATTGCCTCTAGGGCATATTTCCAACAGTTAGCTCATGCCTCTCCCTCATATAAAATTGCAAGAATGATTACCGGTCTAGTTATCAATTGCCTAGGGACAAATAACCTTCTTGTTTGACAAAAGCTTTCTACTAAACAACTAACTTTTATTATCTTGCTTTTTACTCATAGTTTTATTCCCGCAAAGTACTTCTAGTTTTATTCGTGCAAACTATCCTATCACCTACAAAGTAGTTTCATACTTGTTCTAGATAAAGCAAGCATTAGCGTGCGTAGAGTTGTATCGGTGGTCGATAGAACTTGAGGGAATATTTGTTCTACCTTTAGCTCCTCGTTGGGTTCGACACTCTTACTTATCGAAAAAGGCTACAAACGATCCCCTAATATTGTGATTGTCAAGCTTCAAAAGATTTCACTTTCTAAACCCAATGTGAAGATACTACTAGGCATGATATGACCATATAATTTCAACTTCATGGTATTCAATTCATTCAACAATTTACTCATAGGATATAAGTGAAGCACAAGAGTAAATGACAAGCTACTCCAAAAAGATATAAGTGAAGATCAAGCGAGTAGTTAAGTAAATGGGTAGCCATTTGAGAACTCTCTCTCATCTAAAAACTTTCAGATCTAAGTATTTTATTAAAATATCAAGCAAAACAAAATAAAATGGCATTCCAAGAATAGCACACATCATGTGAAGAAGCAAAAACTTAGGCTCAACCACTACTAACCGATAATTGTTGATGAAGAAAGGTGGGATTCCTACCGGGGCATCCCCAAGCTTAGATGGTTGAGAATTCTCGAAATATTATCTTGGGATGCGTTGGGCATCCCCAAGATTGAGCTTCTGTGTCTCCTTAATTCCTTTTATATCACGGTTTCCCTAAATCTTAAAAACTTCATCCACAAAAACTCGAAAAGAACTCGTGAGATAGGTTAGTACACATAAGAATAAGTCCACACTTCTTGTACTGCCAAGACAAGTTGCACAATAATTTCAAACATCATCTATTGTTTACTATCATTTCCACAATTTATATCTACCAATATAGGCTATGGAAACTATAGGATAATTAGATAACAAAACTATGACAGCAATCTGTCCAAATAGAACAGTCTGTAGCAATTTATGAAAACAGTGTACTTCTATAACTCAAAAAATTATGAAAATTTAGGACGTGATAAATAATTTATATGAAAACACTGTGTAAAGATTTAAGAAACTTTTCACGTTCTAGTAAAATATGAAAATTTAAACACTACAGAGAAAGTTTCTATTTTTACACATCACACATCAAACATGCAATGCAAGCATCCTAAGGCAATTCTTGGAACTTTTTATTGAAAAACAAGATTATAAATAACACCTAACAGAAAATAAAAAAATATAATGACAATCCAAGCAAAGCACATATTATGTGATGAATAAAAATATAGCTCTAAGTAAGATATACCGATAATGTTGAAGACGAAAGAGGGGATGCCTTCCGGGGCATCCCCAAGCTTAGGCGCTTAAGTATTCCTTAGATATTACCTTGGGGTGCCTTGGGAATCCCCAAGATTAGGTTCTTGTCACTCCTTATTCTTCTCATATCGGCGTCTCACCAAAAACTTGAAAACTTCAATCACACAAAACTTAACAGAACTTCATGAGATGGGTTAGTATAATAAATAAAGATCATTCACTTAGGTACTATCAAGACAACATTCATAATTGTTCTAACATAATACCTACTGTATTCTACCATTCACATAATTTATATCACTGAATATAAGCTATGGGAACACCAAAAGAAGCAAACTATGCATGCAAAACAGAATCTGTCAAAAACAGAACAGTCTGTGAAAATCTGTAGTATAGCCATACTTCCCTGTCTCTAAAAATTCTGAAAAATAAGTACAACCTGAATAATTTGTATATCAAGACTGTGTAAAAATTTCAGATCATTATCACGCTCCAGTAAAAATGAAAATTCCTGTACTGGAGTCAAAAGTTTCTGTTTTGGTTCAGCATCAATTCTACTCATCTTGTGAGTCATCCCAAAGGCTTTACTTGGCACTTTATTGAAGTAAAAGACACAAAACATGATTACTAAAGTATATTAATCATGTGAACACATAAAAACATAAAGGAAAAGTGTTGGGTTGTCTCCCAACAAGCGCTTTTCTTTAAAGCCTTTTAGCTAGGCATGATGATTTCAATGATGCTCACATAGGAATAGTAGTTGAAACATGCAAGAGAGCATCATGAATCTCATGACAAGCACATTTAAGTCTAACCCACTTCCTATGCATAGGGATTTTGTGATCAAACAATTTATGGGAACAAGAATCAACTAGCATAGGAAGCCAAAACAAGCATATCTTCAAGACTTTCAACACATAGAGAGGAAACTTGATATTATTGCAATTCCTACAAGCATATGTTCCTCCCTCGTAATAAATTTCAGTAGCATAATGAAGGAATTCAACAATATAACTATCACATAAAGCATTCTTTTCATGATGCACAAGCATAGAATTTTCATTACTCTCCATATAAGAAAATTCCTTCTCATTCATTGTAGTGGGAGCAAACTCAACAAAATAACTATCATGAGACACTTGATTGACATAACCACATTCAATATTAAAATCATGATGACAAGCTTCATGGTTACTATCACTCTTTATAGCATACATGTCATCATCATAATCATCGTAGATAGGAGGCATGCCATCATCATAATAAATTTGCTCATCAAAACTTGGGGGACTAAAAATATCATCTTCATCAAACATAGCATCCCCAAGCTTGTGGCTTTGCATATCATTAGCATCATGGATATTCAAAGAATTCATACTAAAAATATTGCTATCATGCTCATCATTCAAGGAATTCTCATTAAGTATTTTCATAATTTCTTCCTCTACCAATTGAGCACAATTTTCCGAACCATCATTTTCACGAAAGACATTTAAAAGACGAAACAATTGAGGCAACCTAAACTCCATTTTTTTGTAGTTTTCTTTTATAAACCAAACTAGTGATAAAACAAGAAACTAAAATATTCAATTGCAAGATCTAAAGATATACCTTCAAGCACTCACCTCCCCGGCAACGGCGCCAGAAAAGAGCTTGATGTCTACTACACAACTTGTTCTTGTAGACTCGTGTTGGGCCTCCAAGCGCAGAGTTTTGTAGGACAGTAGCAAATTTCCCTCAAGTGGATGACCTAAGGTTTATCAATCCGTGGGAGGCGTAGGATGAAGATGGTATCTCTCAAACAACCCTGCAACCAAATAATAAAAAGTGTCTTGTGTCCCCAACACAGCAAATACAATGGTAAATTGTATAGGTGCACTAGTTCGGCGAAGAGATGGTGATACAAGTGTAGTAATGATAGTAGATATTGATTTTTGTAATAGCAACAATAAAAAATAGCAAGGTAGCAAGTAACAAAAGTGAGCACAAACGGTATTTCAATGCTTGAAAACTTGGCCTAGGGTCCATACTTTCGCTAGTGCAATCTCTCAACAATGCTAATATAATTGGATCACATAACCATCCCTCAACGTGCAACGAAGAATCACTCCTAAGTTCTTATCTAGTGGAGAACATAAGAAGAAATTGTTTGTAGGGTACGAAACCACCTTAAAGTTATTCTTTCTGATCGATCTATCCAAGAGTTCGTACTGAAATAACACCAAGTTATCCTTTCTGATCGATCTATCTAAGAGTTCGTACTAAAATAACACCATATGATACGCATCGACCAACTCTAATGTCACCTAGATACTCCAATGTCACCACAAGTATCCATGAGTTAATTATACGATACGCATCAAACAATTTCAGATTCATAATACTCAATCCAAAACAAAGAACCTCAAAGAGTGCCCCAAGATTTCTACCGGAGAAAGTAGGACGAAAACGTGCATCAACCCCTATGCATAGATTACCCCAATGTCACCTCGGGAATCCACGAGTTGAGTGCCAAGACATAGATCAAGTGCTCTCAAATTCGTAAAAGTATTCAATCCGGTAATAACGAAATCTCAAAGGGAAAACTCACTTCATCACAACAAGATAGAGAGGGGAAAACACCATATGATCCAACTATATTAACAAAGCCTACGATACATCAAGATCGTGCCATCTCAAGAACGCGCGCGAGAGAGATTGAACACATAACTACTGGTACAAACCATCAGCTCCGAGGGTGTACTACTCCCTCCTCATCATGGCCTCCGCCGGGATGATGAAGATGCCCCCCGGAGATGATCTACCCTCTCCGGCAGGGTACTGGAACGCCTCCAGATTGGTTTTTCGTCGATACAGAGAGTTGCAGCGGCGAAACTTCTGATCTAGGGTTATTTCTGGGGGTTTATGAATATATAGGTTTTTTGGGCGTCGGTTTCACGCGAAGATGGGCCACGAGGGGCCCACAAGACACCAGGGCACGCCAGAGGGGGCTGGCGCGCCCTGGTGGGTTGTGGCCACCTCGTGGCTCTTCTGGCCCTCCCACAAAGCTTCTAGTCCCTATTTTGTTCCAAAAAAATCGTCAAAAAGTTTCGTTGCATTTGGAGAACTCTTATTTCTGCACAAAAAACAACACCACGGTAGTTCTACTGAAAACAGCGTCAGTCCGGGTTAGTTCCATGCAAATCATACCAAAACCATATAAAATTGTTGTAAATATGGCATGAATACTTCATAAATTATAGATACGTTGGAGACGTATCAGTGGCGGGGTGGTCACTCAATGTACCTGTGAGGTCGTCGGTTCGACTCACGCTTTGCTTTTTTTTAAACGGAAAAGGGAACGTATATGGGTCGGCCCGACGTGAAGGGGAGGTATGTGCCCGTTTGTAAAAAGACTAGTAGGAGGCGCTAAAGGTGTCGAATAGGACTTGTCGGGTCCTGCTCCAATCCTACTTGGCATGTCGTATAGACGATCAACAAAAGTCGAAGCAAGTCACCCAGTGACGGAGTCATGGATTAGGGGGTGCTCGGCACGTCGGCTCCCAGTCGCTTGGGCTCGGCCGAGGACCCCCCCCCCCCAAGCTCATCCACTGGTGGGCCTCGTTCGTCTCGTCCAAGAATATTAAGAAGGAATGACCCAGAGACTTGGCGCATACTCCAAGGTTTAGAGATAGTCCCCGACACGTTTGCCCCTAGATGCAACCGACTTATGTGTAACCCTAGGCACCCCTGGTATCTATATATACCAAGGTTCCACGGTCATAGAGAGGCAAACTCATACACATACGATCTCATGATAGATCATTTTTACTTTGTACCCCATACATCAATACAATCGGAGCATGACATAGGATTTTACCTCCTCAAGAGGGCTCGAACCTGGGTAAACACCTTGCCTCCAGATACCCTTGTGTCGAGGATACCAGATCGAGGGCCCCTACCCGAGATCCATCGGATTTGGCTCCGACGTTGGTGGCCCATGCAGATCCCCTTGGGTAGTCAAAGCGGCTAGATGGCGTCAACAGTTGATGATCAGATCGGCACTGGCGCAGGTTTTACACCATACCTCGGCTCAGCTGAACTGTCAGAGAAGGTAAAAACTCCAATCACCAGTCGAGGCATCGAGCTCGACGTGGCAGACCCTGTTGTGATCCCCTCCCCATGATGTTAGATCTGGTCGAGAAGCAGCAGGCAACTCCCGCCCAAGCATTGATGTTCTATTCGACTTGGGGCGGAAGTTACACTTTGCTAGACCGAGCATGGAGCTTGGATCCGTTGACACAGTGTTGCGGCCAGGCAAGCCAAGCCCTGCAAAGAGGACCAAGTCCAACATTAGATCAACCTTGGGAGAACTCATCTAAGAGACTAATGTTAGATCGAATCGGGTTAAAAATTTCGCGCCCACCCACCACCCATGTCGAGTACTACCCGGACAAATTGGGACAAACCGACATCTAGAATCTAGCCCTCGTCATGCAAAAGACGAGACGACCCAACAATTCTGGACGCGTGACACATGCCATGAGCTTTTTGTAGGATCGTAAGTAGGTCTAGAGGGGGTGATTAGACTACTTGAGCAATAAAAACCTAGCCTTTTCCAATTTTAGTTCTTGGCAGATTTTAGCTATTTTAGCAAGTCTACTAGCACCCGGGACATGCAAGTATAATAGAGTGGCAGTGGAAAGTATGACTTTGCACATGAAAGTAAGTAGAGGAAGGGTTTGGAGATAATCAAACACAATGAAGACACGAAGATTTTTCTCGTTGTTCCACTGGGTGGTGCTATCGTACATCCACGTTGCTGGATACTTGAACCCACGGAGGGTAGCGGTTGCGCGATTATGCAGAGGGCTCCACCCACAAAGGGTTCACGATAAAGCAACTTTGTCTATTCAACCATTGCTTACGTCCATGAAAGGACTAGCCTCACTCGGGGTAGATCTTCATGAAGTAGGTGATCTCCTTGCCCTTACAAACTCCTTGGTTCACTCCACAAGCATGAGAGGCTCTCAAGTGACACCTAACCAATCTAGGAGACACCACTCTCCAAAAGGTAATAGATGTTGTTCTTGATGAACTCCTTGCTCTTGTACATCAAAATATAGTCTCCTCAACACTCAAACATTCTCTCACAAATTTTGGCTATCTGGTAGGAGAGGGTTTGGAGTGGAAAGCAACTCGGGGAGGCTAGAGATCAAAGGCTATGGTGGGAGTGGAAAGCCTTTGATCTCAACACAAGACTAGGTGGTTCTCTACCAGAAACTGGATATGGGAAGTGTAAGCTTCGAACTGGTTGCTCTCTGAGAGTTGGTGGATGGGTGGCGGTATTATAGCCTTCACCAAAAATACAACCGTTACACACCTTTATGCACACTTCGGTGGGACCGGGTGAAACCACTCGGTGAGCCGACCAATATAAAAGGTTTGAACTTTAGGCTTTTCGGCAAAACCGGATGAAACCTCTCAGTGAGACCGAGGCAAGCTGACCTAAGCACTTTCCACACTTTAGTGTCACCGACTGAAACCATTTGGAAATTATGATTAAATTTCAACTGACAAAAGAAGGTTGGCAAGTGCTCTTTGGTAAGACCGAAGGGCCAACTCAGCGGGACCGAGACGCTAGGGTTTAGGCAGTGGCTATATGATACGTCTCCAACGTATCTATAATTTTTGCTTGTTCCATGCTGTTATATTATCACTCTTGGATGTTTTACAATCACTTTATAGCAATTTTATATCATTTTTTGGGACTAACCTATTGACATAGTGCCAAAGTGCTAGTTGCTGTTTTTGCTTGTTTTTTACTTCGCAGAATATCAATACCAAATGGAGTCCAATCGCGACGAAACTTTTTGGAGATTTTTTCTGGACCAGAAGACACCTAGTGGGCCAAAGAAGTACCAGAGAGGTGGGCTGTGGAGGCCACAACCCACATGGGCGCGCCCGGGGGGCCCCGGCGCGCCCTGGTGGGTTGTGCCCTCCACGGGGCCCCCCTCCACCGCCTCTGACGCCTATAAATTCCCAAATATTCAGAAAACCCTAGGGGAGTCGACGAAACACAATTCCAGCCGCCGCAAGTTCCAGAACCTCGAGATCCAATCTAAACACCATCACGGAGGGGTTCATCTTCTTCATAGGTGCCTCTCCGATGATGCGTGAGTAGTCCACCATAGACCTACGGGTCCGTAGGCAGTAGCTAGATGGCTTCCTCTCTCTCTTTTGATTCTCAATACAATGGTCTCTTGGAGATCTATTTCATGTAAACTTTTGCGGTGTGTTTGTTGGGATCCGATGAATTTTGAGTTCATGATCAGTTTCTATCCATGAATATTATTTGAGTCTTCTTTGATCTCTTATATGCATGATTACTTATAGCCTCGTATTTCTTCTTCGAATCTTTGGTTTAGTTAGACCAACTAGATCGATTTTTCTTGCCATGGGAAGAGGTGCTTTGTGATGGGTTCGATCTTGCGGTGTCCTTTCCCAGTGACAGAAGGGGCAGCAAGGCACCCATGTATCGTTGCCATTAAGGATAACAAGATGGGGTCTATTCCTACATGAATAGATCTTGTCTACATCATGCCATCGTTCTTATTGCATTACTCCGTTTTTCTATGAACTTAATACACTAGATGCATGCTGGATAGCGGTCGATGTGTGGAGTAATAGTGGTAGATGCAGGCAGGAGTCGGTCTACTTATCTTGGACGTGATGCCTATATAATGATCATCACCTTGGATATCGTCATGATTATTTGATCTTCTATCAATTGCCCAACAGTAATTTGTTCACCCACCGTGTGCAATACTCATGAGAGAAGCCACTAGTGAATCCTACGACCCCCGAGTCTACTTTTCCAACATATTGCTTTCCGATCTATCTTTTTGCTTCTTTGTTTTCAGACCTACAAAACCAGAAATCCAAAAATATATTGCTGCACTTTCTATTTGCTCTTTTTATTTTGTGTTCTTGAGAGATCTATCTCTCCTATATATCACTACCTAATCTATCTTTTTACCGTAGAGAGATTGATAACCTCTCTTTCGCGTCGGGTTGCAAGTATTTGTTATTTGTGTGTAGGTGCTGCTTATTGGGTGGTGGTGATCCTCCTAATGGTTTGATAACCTTGGTTTCATAACCGAGGAAAATACTTACCATCGCTGTGCTGCATCATCCCTTCCTCTTTGGGGAAATACCGACGCAGTCTCAAGCCACGTCAAAGGAATTTCTGGCATCGTTGCCGGGGAGGAAGCGGTCTCTTCTACGTGCCAATCTCTGGCGCCGAGGAGACACCATCATCATCTACCAGGTTCCTAATCACAATTCTCATCTCCTTGCAATTACATTATTTGCCATTTGCCTCTCGTTTTCCTCTCCCCCACTTCACAAAAAAATGTCATTTTATTCGCCCTCTTTTTCGTTCGCCTTTTTGCTTGTTTGCTATCTTTGCTTGTGTTGCCATGTTCCTTCTATTTGCTTGCATCTTCGCTTGCTAAAAATCTATTAATATGGATCCTCATCCACTTGATAATCTTTTCAAAAGGCCAAATTATGATGAACCAATTGCTAGTGAGTTAAGTGCACTTGATTATCTCCATGAAGTTTTGTTTGAAAATCATGAATCTGAAAATTTTGATGAAGTCTTGAAAGAAGAAATTTATAAAGTGATTCATGATAGCGCCTTGATTGAAAAGCATGATTGCAATGTTGCTAGTATGAATTCTCTAAATATCCATGATGCTAATGATATGCAAAGCCACAAGCTTGGGGATGCTATGTTTGATGAAGATGGTATTTTTAGTCCCCCAAGTTTTGATGAGCAAATGTATTGTGATGATTGCATGCCTCCTATTTATGATGAGGGTGATGACACGTATGCTATAATGAGTAATGATAACCATGAAACTTATCATCATGGTTTTAATTTGCAATGTGGTTATGTCAATCAAGTGTCTCATGATAGTTATTTTGTTGAGTTTGCTCCCACTACCATGGATGAAAAGGAATTTGCTTATGTGGAGAGTAATGAAAATCTTATGCTTGTGCATCATGAAAAGAATGATTTATGTGATAGTTATATTGTTGAATTCCTTCATGATGCTACTGAAATTTATTATGAGGGAGGAACATATGCTTGTAGGAATTGCAATAATATCAAGTTTCCTCTCTATGTGTTCAAAGTTTTGAAGTTATGCTTGTTTTGCCTTCCTATGCTAGTTGATTCTTGTTCCCATAAATTGTTTGCTCACAAAATACCTATGCATAGGAAGTGGGTTAAACTTAAATGTGCTTGTCATGAGATTCATGATGCTCTCTTGCATATTTCAATTACTACTTTTTATGTGAGCATCATTGAAATCGTTATGCCTAGCTAGGGGCGTAAAACGATAGCGCTTGTTGGGAGGCAACCCAATGAATAAATTTATTTTTGCTTTTTCCTTTCTGTTTTTGAGTGTTGACACAATTATGCCTCTGTTATAATTGTGTTTCTATGGTTTATTTAGTGTTTGTGCCAAGTAGAGCCTTTAGGATGATTCATAAGATGAGTAGAAGCGATGCTGAATCTGAAATAGAAACTTTGCGTCCAGTATTTGAATTTTCATTTTTTTACTGGAATGTGATGTTGAGCTGAATTTTAATACAGTGTTTCCATGAAAATTCGTTACGTTGTCCAAAATTTTCATAATTTTTAGAGTTACAGAAGTATGGTTAGAGTACAGATTACTACAGACTGTTCTGTTTAAGACAGATTCTGTTTTCGTTGCATTGTGTGCTTGTTTTGATGAATCTATGGGTTATATTGAAGGGTATGAGCCATGGTAAAGTTAAAATACAGTAGGTATA
This sequence comes from Elymus sibiricus, assembly GCA_039707655.1. Lineage (NCBI taxonomy): Eukaryota > Viridiplantae > Streptophyta > Magnoliopsida > Poales > Poaceae > Elymus > Elymus sibiricus. The sequence goes on from CM077671.1 coordinate 445,963,656, forward strand.
ATGCAATAACAAAATATGAATGGGTTTGCAACAGCACCTAAAGTAGTGATTTGCTTTATTATACTAACGGATCTCACGAAGATTTTGTTGAGTTTTGTGTGATTGAAGTTTTCAAGTTTTGGGTGAGATCACGATGGATGAAGGAATAAGGAGTGATAAGAGCCTAAGCTTGGGGATGCTACAACACCCCCAAGATATATCCAAAGAGGAACAAGCAACTAAGCTTGGGGATGCCCCCGAGTGGCATCCCCTCTTTCTTCTAACGACCATCGGTATTTTACTTGGAGCTATATTTTTATTCGTCACATATCATGAGTTTTGCTTGGAGCGTCTTGTATCATTTGAGTCTTTGCTTGCTTTGCTTGTTAGTTTGTCATTTGTATCCTTGCTGAACACAACTATTTGGGAGAGCCAAAATTATGCTATGATTTGTTAGAATTGCTCTCTATGCTTCACTTAAACTTTTTGAGCTATAGAATTGCTCTAGTGCTTCACTTATATCTTTTTTAGCACTGTGTGCTTGGAAATTTTTGTAGAAATACTCTCATGCTTCACTTAGATTAATTTGAGAGTTAGTAAATTTTGAAGAAATCCTCTCATGCTTCACTTATACCTTTTTGAGAGATGAAAACTCTATGATCATGTGCTTCACTTAAATATGTTTGTGCTTGTCAAAAGCAATGGCAATATATGAAACTAGTCCCAAAGTGATAGATATCCAAGGAGGATATAATAAAAACTTTCATGAAGATCATTGGACAAATTAAACTTGATTCCTTATAATAGTTTTGAGACATGATGATAGTAATATGTGAGTCATGTTAGTGAGTAATTATGCTTTAGTAGGAATATTTGTGTTAAGGTTTGTGATTCCCTATGCAAGTACGAAAGTCAATAGTTGTGCAATGAAATTACATCCTACTTATGGTGCATTATTCGGTGTTAGTTATGCTCAATGCTCGCTTATGTGAATTTTCGTTTCTTGGTTTGGTCGCTTCTCAATCTATTTGCTAGCCTCCATTTGTACTAAGTAGAAATACTACTTGTGCATCCAAAATCCTTAAACCAAGTTTTCCCTTATGAGTCCACCATACCTACCTATATGCGGTATTTTCATGCCGTTCCAAGCAAATTTGTATGTGCCATCTCTAAATTTTCAAAATAAATTTTCTCTTTTGTGTGCTCGTACCGCTCATGAAACGGTAGGGAGTGTCCAATATTTTTCCATGCTAGATGTGTTATTCTCAAGATGAGTGTTTATTCACTTGTCATTGCACGAGAATGCGGCGGTGATAGGGATGCCCATTCCCGAAATGAAAAGAAAAAAGAAAAAAATACTTTATGTTGTCAAATAATAAATTCCTTGGAAAGTGTTGGTATGGAAGGCAACCGTGGATACGGCCCGCCATGGAATGTGAAAGTGTGGTGGAAAAAGGAATAACCTTTATTTTCTGTTTGGGAACCGCCTATGATATATCTAGCATGGAAAGTATTGTGAACTACTTTGTCGTTTTCGTTGATAGGAAAGGCATGCCACCCAAAATATTTTTTCTCTTTCAATTTAAACCTTGAGCTCTGGCACCTTGATACATCTCCAACGTATCGATAATTTATGAAGTATTCATGTCATATTTGCCTATGTTTTTACTATGGTTTTATGATTTATTGGGACTAACCTATTAATGGTTGCAAAAGTGCACAAGTCTTGTTTCACACTTTGATGTGCAGGAATTAATTGGAAATTGTCGAAAAAACGCAAAAGGAGTCTTGTTGGAGGACTCTGACTTTCCTGAAATCTGTCCACGAACAGTTTTTAGAGATCATCAGTTTGACCCCCGAAGACGGCGTCAAACAGAAAAAGCTAAAACTAGGAAAGTGTGGGGAATTTTATGGCATTTATTCTGGACTCCAAATTCGTCCAAAACGGAGTTCATATGTGATCTGTAGACCCGTTTTACTGGAGGAAAATATCTGATTACGGGATTACGAGAATTGATGACGTGATTGGGTCCAACTTCTAGAGGTGCCCAAGAGCCATTGGATCAAGGGTCCATCCATCGAAGGGCCATAGAGCACCACAGAGGCATATATAAGGAGAGAAAAACCCTAATTTCGGGAGAGACACCAAGAGCCACGAATTTGCCTCTCCCTTGGCAGCCGCCAAGAAGGGGAGAGGCTCCTCCATTGCAGCACCAAAGTCTCCTCCATTGCATCACCAAGACCAAGGAAGAAGGGGGGGCAAGGGGCCGCCGCCCGTCGCCGGTGCTGTGGCCGCCATCGCCTCCATCTCTTTGGGGCTGCACCTCTCCATCAACAACTCTCTATTTCTCACCATGATAATGTGTGAGTAATCCATCTCGGGGCTGCGGGTATGTACTAGTAGCTAAGTTTTCAATCTCTCTCTCTCTCGTGTTCTTGAGATGTCATGATCTTGATGTATCATGCGCTTTGTTAACATAGTCGGATCAAATGATGTTTCCATTGTTATATTGTTGTGATGAATTGAATCTTTCCCTTTGAGATCTCATTATGTTTGATTGAATATTGGATTTGAGAACACTTGATATATGTCTTGCATGTGGATACCCGTGGTGACAATGGGGTGTTCTATTGATTCACTTGATATATGTTTTGGTACTCAACTTGCGGATTCCCGAGGTGACATTGGGGTAATATATGCATAGGGGTTGATACACGTTCTTGTCCTGCACTCTCCGATAGAAATCTTGGGGTGCTCCTTGAAGTTCTTTGTGTTGGATTGAGTATTATGAATCTGAAATTGTTTGATGCGTATCGTATAATTAACTCATGGATACTTCTGGTAACATTGGAGTATCTAGGTGATATTAGAGTTGGTTGATGCGTATCATATGGTGTTATTCTAGTACGAACTCTTAGATAGATCGATCGGAAAGGATAACTTGGTGTTATCTTAGTACGAACTCTTGGATAGATCGATCGGAAAGAATAACTTTAAGGTGGTTTCGTACCCTGCAAACAATTTCTTCTTATGTTCTCCGCTAGATAAGAACTTTGGAGTGATTCTTCGTTGCACGTTGAGGGATGGTTATGTGATCCAATTATATTAGCATTGTTGAGAGATTGCACTAGCGAAAGTACGGACCCTAGGCCTTGTTTTCAAGCATTGCAATACCGTTTGTGCTCACTTTTGTCACTTGCTACCTTGCTGTTTTTATATTTTTAGATTACAAAAATCAATATCTACCATCCATATTGCACTTGTATCACCATCTCTTCGCCGAACTAGTGCACCTATACAATTTGCCATTGTATTGGGTGTGTTGGGGACACAAGAGACTTTTTATTATTTGATTGCAGCGTTGTTTGAGAGAGAGCATTTTCATCCTATACCTCCCACGGATTGATAAACCTTAGGTCATCCACTTGAGGGAAAATTGCTACTGTCCTACAAAACTCTGCGCTTGAAGGCCCAACAAAGTCTACAAGAATAAAGTTGCGTAGTAGACATCAAGCTCTTTTCTGGCGCCGTTGCCGGGGAGGTGAGTGCTTGAAGGTATATCTTTAGATCTTGCAATTAAATCTTTTAGTTTCTTGTTTTTCACTAGTTTGGTTTTATCAAAGAAAACATACAAAAAAATGGAGTTTAGGTTGCATCAATTGTCTCACCTTTACAAAGTCTTTCGTGAAAATGATGGTTCAGAAAATTGTGCTCAATTGATAGAGGAAGAATTTATGAAAATACTTAATGAGAATTCCTTCAATGATGAGCATGATAGAAATAATGCTAGTATGAATTTTCTGAATATCCATGATGCTAATGATATGCAAAGCCACAAGCTTGGGGATGCTATGTTTGATGAAGATGATATTTTTAGTCCCCCAAGTTTTGATGAGAAAATTTATTATGATGATGGCATGCCTCCTATGTATGATGATTATTGTGATGACATGTATGCTATAAGGAGTGATATTAACCATGAAACTTCTCATCATGATTTTAATATTCAATGTGGTTATGTCAATCAAGTGTCTCATGATAGTTATTTTGTTGAGTTTGCTCCCACTACAATGAATGAGAAGAATTTTGCTTGTGTGGGTAGTAATAAAAATTCTATGCTTGTGCATCATGAAAAGAATGATTTATGTGATAGTTATATTGTGGAATTCCTTCATGATGATACTGAAAGTTATTATGAGGGAGGAACATATGCTTGTAGGAATTGCAATAATATCAAGTTTCCTCTCTATGTGTTCAAAGTTTTGAAGTTATGCTTGTTTTGCCTTCCTATGCTAGTTGATTCTTGTTCCCATAAATTGTTTGCTCACAAAATCCCTATGCATAGGAAGTGGGTTAGACTTAAGGCCCCCTTTGTTTGGGCTACAGATTCCTTAGAATTGGCTGCGTCTTGGATTCCTAAAATCAGCTACAGCTGGAGATTCTACGAATCAGAAGCAGGCTCTTTGTTTACCCTGATTTAGAGAAATCAAAAGTGTTGTGAAATGTCTAGAACACCCCAAGTGCGCTAATGGTCAAAACTTGCAGAACATGGCCACCAGCGAGGACGATGCAGGTGGTCTGCAGGGAAGGGAGGGGGAGCAGGTGGAGGTTGGGACCATGGTGGAACGATGCAGGTTGAGGGCGTGGATGTCGTTGGACCGGAGCTAGGTGGACTGCCCTGTCAGAGTATGGTGGCCGGACCTCAAGAGGGGCGGCATACGCGGAGATCGTTAGCGGCAGGTCACAGGAGAAGCTCGAGGGGAGCGGCAGTGGCGGGGCTCCATGGCCGGAATAGGGGGAAGGCGGAGGTGTTGGCACCGGATCCACCTGTTCTGGAGCCGACGGGGACGGAGAAGCTAGCGGCACCGGAAGCTAGTGCGAGCCCCACATCGCCTCTGTTTGCGTACGAGGGAGAGGATAACCTGTGGTGGAGAATTTGGGTCTAAGTAAGGAGTGGCATTCTTGGTGTAATAACGGGGAGAACTTGTACCAAACTTCAAGTTGGGTAAGTGGCCGCTCGGGAATCACCGAGAATCACCAAATTCACAGCTTCGGCTTGGATGTGGCTGGTAGTTCATTTTTTAGAAGTGATTTTATGAAGTTGGGGTGAGAATATGTGTCTTTGTTCTAGATTCTGATTTTGTGAGGCCTAGAATCTGGGAATCTGTAGCTGACGCCCAAACAAAGGCCACCTAAATGTGCTTGTCATGAGATTCATGATGCTCTTTTGCATGTTTCAAATACTATTCCTATGTGAGCATCATTGAAATCATCATGCCTAGCTAAAAGGCTTTAAAGAAAAGCGCTTGTTGGGAGACAACCCAACACTTTGCCTTTCTGTTTTTGTGTGTTCACATGATTAAGCTACTGTAGTAATCATGTTTTGTGTCTTTTATTTCAATAAAGTGCCAAGTAAAGCCTTTGGGTAGAATTGATGAGTAGAATTGATGCTGAACCAAAAGAGAAACTTTTGGCTCCAGTACAAGAATTTTCATTTTTTACTGGAGCATGATAATGATCTGAAATTTTTACACACTCTTGATATACAAATTATTCAGGCCGTACTAATTTTTCAGAATTTTTAGAGGCAGGGAAGTATGGTTACACTACATATCTTCACAGAATGTTCTGTTTTTGACATATTCTGTTTTGCATGCATAGTTTGCTTGTTTTAGTGTTTCCATAGCTTATATTCAGTGATATAAATTATGGGAATGGTAGAATACTGTAGATATTATGTGAGAACAATTATGAATCTTGTCTTGATAGTACCTAAGTGAATGATCTTTATTTATATACTAACCCATCTCACGAAGTTCCGTTAAGATTTGTGTGATTGAAGTTTTCAAGTTTTGGGTGAGACACCGATATGAGGAGAATAAGGAGTGACAAGAACCTAAGCTTGGGGATGCCCAAGGCACCCCAAGTTAATATCCAAGGAATACTCAAGCGCCTAAGCTTGGGGATGCCCCGGAAGGCATCCCCTCTTTCGTCTCCAACATTATCGGTATATCTTACTTAGAGCTATATTTTTATTCGTCACATAATATGTGTTTTGCTTGGAGCGTCATTATATTTTGTTATTTTATGTTAGGTGTTATTTATAATCTTGTTTTTCAATAAAAAGTTCCAAGAATTGCCTTAGGATGTTTGCATTGCATGTTCGATGTGTGCTGTGTAAAAATAGAAACTTTCTTTGTAGTGTTTGAATTTTCATATTTTACTGGAACGTGGAAAGTTTCTGAAATTTTTACACAGTGTTGTCATATAAATTCTTTATCATGTCCTGAATTTTCATAATTGTTTGAGTTGCAGAAGTACATTGTTTTCATAAATTTCTACAGGCTGTTCTGTTTGGACAGATTGCTGTTATAGTTTTGTTATCTACTTATTCTATAGTTTCCATAGCCTATATTGGTAGATATAAATTGTGGAAACAATAGTAAACAGTAGATGGTGTTTGAAAATTATTGTGCAACCTGTCTTGGCAGTACATGAAGTGTTGATTTATTCTTATGTGTACTAACCTATCTCACGAGTTCTTTTCGAGTTTTGTGTCGATGAAGTTTTTGAGAATAGGTGAAACCATGATATGAGAGGATTGAACGAGATACAAAAGCTCAAGCTTGGGGATGCCCAAGGCACCCCAAGTAAATATTTCAAGAAGTCTCAAGCATCTAAGCTTGGGGATGCTACGCATCCCACCTCTCTTCGTCAACTATTGGTTAGCCCATGTTGAGCCTAAATTTTTATTCGTTCACATGATGCGTGCTATTCTTGGAGTTCTATTTTTGTTTAGTTTGATGTTTGAATAAAATACTCAGATCTGAAAATCTTCATTAAGAGAGAGAGTCCTCACATAGCTACTTAATTGTTTGACTACTCATTGATCTTCACTTATATCTTTTGAGAGTAGCTTGTCATTTACTCTTGTGCTTCACTTATATCCTATGAGTAAATTGTTGAATGAATTGAATACCATGAAGTTTGAAATTATATGTTCATATCATGCCTAGTAGTAGCTTCACATTGGGTTTAGAAAGTGAAATCTTTTTTAAGCTTGACAAGCACAATATTGGTCATACAAGCTGTCGGTGCACTAGTACAGGGGTACCCAGTGCCCCTGACTTATGCACAGGCGGTAGAGCAAAAAAAAACGCCAGCAATCAAGACCAAGACTCCAGCAAGCTCAACACGGCAACCCAAGCCTAGGCTGCGACGCGCCAAGCACACACCTACCGGGGACCTAGACGAATGCACCTCTCGGAAGACCCGGCAAGCCATTTCCCGGCAGGCGTGAGCCATCTAGCCACCGCTCCACCGCATCGCTACGCCTATCATCTATCGATGCGGTGTCGAGCCCTCAGGAGATTAATCAGCTTTCGATAAGCACGTGGCGACACATTGAAAGGCAAGTTACGCTCGGTTGACACCCGCCCTACAGCGTGTCAAGACCTCAAGCAGCGACCGGCCAAGCGGTGGCAAGGGCTTGCCGGGGATGCACCCCCAAGCGCCACCTAGGCAGGTAATCATGGCATTTTGTCCTAAATGCCAGAGTTAGGTATGATAGCTCTGCTTAGCTATCTAATCGATAGATAATGTCTGTTTTGCCACTGTGGTAGCCCCTTGCACTATAAAAGGAGGCCCAAGGCAACCTAGCTCAAGGTTGGCAACTCGAACCCCCTGAACGCTTGTACTCGCATAGCCACTCTTCCTCCGGCAGCAGTCCTTGCCGGGGTTAGATGCCCTGCGTTCTTCGTGTTCCCCCAATCAATCCACCAAAAAGCAGGAGTAGGGTTTTACGCTTAGCAGCAGCCCGAACCTGGGTAAAATGCCTGACCCTTGATCGTTGCGCCGTCTCATGCTCTCCGCTCTTCGTGCAACATGACCCCCCTTGCCGAACCACAAGGGACCTCTGGTCCCATAGGTGATCGTGAGCATCTGTGCCCCAACATCTCTGGCGCGCCAGGTAGGGGGCGTGCATCATTTGCGCGAACCCGAGTTCGTGAACGGCGAATCGGTCTTCGTCATCATCTTCTTCAACAATGGCTCCGAAGAAGAAATCCAGCGCGGCTGCACATCCCTCGTCCTGGAAGGCTCCCTCACACGCGGCCGCCGGCGTCGAAGGCATCGTTGCGGCTGCGGCCGAGGCGGGCATCGTGGATGATGCGGTCGGCGCGGGCGGCGCCCCCATCCAGCCTTCCGTGGCCGAGAATGGAGCAGGAGGCGCCGGAGGGGAGCAACTACAGCAACAACATGGCGAGCTCGGCCTCAATGCCATGGGCGAAGGGAACGTCCGTTCATCACCTCCCCGCCGCGTGGATGGCCAAGGCCGCCTCAGCGGCGCTCAGTCCGGTGCGAGCCGTGATCTTCCGGCCGCACCCGTCGCCAGCGAGATTGTTGGGCGAGCGCCTCGTGTGGAGCGAGACGGGGCGCCCAGCGGAGCCGCAACTCCTCAGGATCGGCCCACAACCCACCAGAAAGCTCCAACGAGTAGCGCGCGGCATCAAGGACGCGGCGACGCTTCTCTTGGTCCTACCAAGAGTCGAGCCACGTCGAGGTCCGCCTCGTTCGCCATGCCTGGCACCACAGAAGAGGCCATGACGAGAGTCCAGATGCTGCTTAACTTCATGCCAGTGGCTGATAAGATGGATGAATGGAGAGCTACCATTCAAAGTTTGATTTCCTTCATTGAAGCCAACAAGACCCGGCATGCAGAGCCGTCGCGACGTACGCGAACAGCAGCGGCAGCCCAGGGCGGCGAGCGCGTAGAAGGAGCCACCCCAACGGTCCAATCCCCTCTGCGACAACAGGCCCAGAGGCAGCCGCAGCAAGCTCCACATGCTGACGACCGCGACGAGGCATCCATAGTCTCGTCTGGTCCGCACGACCACCGGGATCAGCGGCATGTCCTTGAAGACCGACAGAAGGAAGACGCGCGCATCACCATCGAGCGACGTCGTGAAGCACACCGTCAATCCGACAAGCGCAACGGTCCAGACGTCGGCGACCCCGTGCCCAGTGTCGGCGGGTACCTTCCTTATGAGGTTGGTTGCCCTGCCTTCACTAGCGAGTTGCGACGGGTCCACTGGCCGTCGACCTGAGCCTTTAAGCCTGAGCTACCAGAGAAATACGATGGGAAGCTAAACCCCGCGGAGTTCTTGGGCATCTACACGATAGCTGTTCAAGCTGCGGGAGGAAGAGATGAAAAGGTGCTCGCCAACTATTTCCCTTTGGCGCTCAAGCCCAATGTGAGATCATGGCTAATGCACCTGCCGGAAAATTCCATTTCCTCTTGGGCTGATCTGTGCAACGAGTTTGTTGGCACCTTCACCGGTGGTCATCAAGAGCCAGGCCAGCCCAGCGATCTCCAAGTCTTCCCGTAGAAGGAGGGAGAAACCTTGAGAAAGTATATCCAGAGATTCAGCCGGGTACACCGCAACATCCCTGAGATCCATCCCGCAGCAGTGATTGCCGCGTTCCACTCGAACGTGCGCAATAGGAGGATGCGAGCCAAGATGAATGTCAAGCTCCCCAAGACTGTCAATGAGCTTTACACCTTGGCGGATAAGTGTGCTCGAGCTGAAGAAGGGAGGCGACTTCCCGAAGAAGAGGCGGGCATCGGAGTGGACTCTGATGATGACGACGATGCCCCCAACCCGAAGGGAAGGAACAGGAAGCGCAACAAGAAGCATAAGGGAAAAGCAGTGCTGGCTGTCGAGAGCTCCGGAGACCTCAGTACCGGCAAGAAGGCGAAAGCCGAAACCCCCGGCAAGGGAGCTGTCATGTGCGCTGATTGCCAGGAGGCTGCTGCCGCTGAGAAAACCGGGAAGTCCGACGGGCCATACTGCAAAATCCACCGCACCAAGGGCCATGATCTCCAAGAATGTCGACAGGTCGAGCAACTTGTTGAGAGACAGAGGGCCGTGTACGAGAAATGCAACAAAGAAAAGGGCTAGGATGGCGCTGCCGGGAAGGGCCGTGGTGGCAGAGGTGGTCTCCGCGGCAAAACCCCGCAGCAAAAGGAAAGACCCGCCAGAGGCCAAGAGAAGAAGGAAACAGATGATATGAGCGAAGATGAGGATGATGATGAGGATTCCAGTGACAGGAAGTTCCAGAAGGCAACCGAAGCCATGTGCGTTGACGGGGGTGCATCCTTGCACTCCTCTCGCCGCTGGCTCAGGCAGTGGGCACGCGAGGTCAATGCTGTGGAACCAACTACAGAATCAAGGAAACCACTCAGGTGGTCCCGCACACCTATCATCTTTGACGAAGAGGATCATCCTGACCGTACCACCACGGTTGGATGTTTGCCGTTGTTGGTTTCCCTGACAATCCGCAACCTCAAGGTGTCTAAGATGTTAGTTGACGGTGGGGTCGAGTTAAACTTGATCTCTCCTAGAGTGGCTGAGAAACTGCAGATCCTTGATGAAGAGCTCGAAGCCACGGGTACGTTCCAAGGAATCAACCCCGGCAGGAGCCAACCCAAGGGAAAGATCACTCTGCCTGTGACATTTGGCGGAGAGTTGAACTTCTGAACAGAGAGGATAGTGTTCGACGTCGCCGAGATCCCACTGCCCTACAACGGAATCCTTGGTCGCCCAGCTCTGGCAAAATTCATGGCGGCATCCCACTATGCCTACAATACTTTGAAGATGCCAGGGCCCATTGGGGTCATTTCCATCCCATCCGACAAGAAAAATGCGGTTATCTGTGCGGACCAGATGTATCGCGACGTGGTAGCAGCTGAAGCCATAGAAATCCCAGCTCCCGCCAAGGATACAAGGAAAACAAATAAGCCTGGCAAGAACACCGGCAAGGACTCCGGGAAGCGCGCCTCTTCGGAGTGCGCTGCACCTGATGATGACCTGCCGGAGAGTTCCGCCGGCAAGAAGACCAAGGTCACCTACCCTGAGACGAAAAAAAGTTCCAGCAAGGGAGGATGGCACTGGTGGTACCTTCACCATCAGTGCTACCCTTACTGACAAATAGGAAAGCGCGCTCATTGCCTTCCTGCGGGAGAATGTCGATGTGTTTGCCTAGCAACCATCTAACATCCCCGGAGTTCCCAGGGAGGTAATTGAGCACCACCTTGTTGTCTGCCCTCATGCCCGGCCTGTCAAGCAGAAGGTTAGGAAATAGGCCTTGGAGCGGCAGCAATTCATTGCCGAGGAAATCAAGAAGCTTGAAGTAGCTGGTTTGGTCAGAGGAGTGCTGCATCCAACCTGGTTGGCAAACCCGGTGGTGGTACGAAAGGCAAATGGGAAATGGAGGCTTTGCATAGACTTCACTGACTTGAACAAGGCTTGCCCGAAGGACCCTTTCCCTTTGTCGCGCATAGATCAAATTGTTGATTCCACCTCCGGTTGCGACTTGCTCTCCTTAATGGATGCCTACTCCGGCTACCACCAGATATTTATGAACAAGGAAGATGAGGAGAAGAGCGCATTTATAACTCCCTACGGCACGTACTGCTTTGTACGAATGCCCTTTGGGTTAAAGAGTGCTGGTTCGACCTTCGCCAGGGCCGTTCAAATTGGTTTTGGACCTCAGCTGCACAGGAATGTGGAAGCCTACATGGATGACACCGTGGTCAAGATCAAGGAGGAAGCCACTCTCATACAAGATCTGGAAGAAACTTTCGCAAACTTGCGCAAGATCAACCTGAAGCTCAATCCTGAAAAATGTGTGTTCGGTGTCCCGTCCGGCAAGCTGCTTGGGTTCTTCATATCTTAGCGAGGAATAGAAGCCAATCCCGACAAGATCAAGGCGATCGAGCAGATACAGGCACCCAAAACCATCAAAGATATCAGACGCCTGACCGGATGTGTCGCCGCATTGAGTAGGTTCATCTCCAAGTCCACTGAGCGCGCCTTGTCGTTCTGCAAAATCCTGAAGAAGGCTAGCCCGATGAAGTGGACCTCGGAGGTAGATGCAGCGCTGCAAGACCTAAAGAAATACCTATCCTCTGCTCCCACCTTGGTCGCTCCTAAACCGCAAGAGCCGTTGCTGCTATACTTAGCAGCAACGAATCAAGTGGTTAGTGTAGCGCTGGTGGCGCAGCGGGGGGTAGATGAAGATTTAGTAGCCGCTGCTGATGCTGCCGGGAGCGAGAAAGAAACATCCGCGGCAGAGTTCGACACAGGTCAAGGGGAATCTCAGCAAATGGTTGACAGCGAATCCAAGGAAGTGGCAAATAAGAAAATGATGCTGCGGCCCGTGTACTTTGTCAGTTCCCTACTGCAGGGGGCTAGGTCAAGGTACTCTGGACTACAAAAGCTGATCTTCGGCCTCATCATGGCCTCGAGGAAGCTGCGCCACTACTTCCAAGCCCATGAGATAACAGTTGTCACCCGTTTCCCGTTGCAATGCATACTGAGAAACCCCGAAGCTACTGGCAGGATAGTTGAGTGGGCACTGGAGTTGTCAAGCTTTGGATTAAAGTACGAGAGCACTTCCATCATTCAAAGTAGAGCCTTGGCGGAGTTTATTGCAGAATGGACACCTACGCCAGATGATGAAGCTCCGGAGACAATCCTCCCCAGCAAGGAGGCGCCAAAGGATTGGGTCATGTACTTTGATGGTGCCTTCTCACTCCAGGGCGCTGGAGCAGGCGTGCTCCTCGTCGCCCCAACCGGAGAGCACCTCAAGTACGTCGTCCAGATGCACTTTCCCCGGGAGGAAGCCACCAACAACACCGCTGAGTACGAGGGGCTCCTTGCCGGACTTAGAATCGCGGTGGAGTTGGGAATAAAGTGGCTAGTCGTCCGAGGAGACTCTCAACTAGTGATAAAGCAAGTCAACAAGGATTATCAGAGTCCGCTGATGGAGGCCTACGTGGAAGAAGTGAGGAAATTGGAGGAGCGCTTCGATGGGCTGCAAACAGAACATGTGCCACGAGCAGAAAACAGCATTGCTGACCACCTATCGAAGTGCACTGCGCAGAAGCTTCCTGTGGAACCAGGAACCTTTGTTCTCCGCCTCACCCAACCATCGGTGTCCCCATCTGTGATGTCCAAGAAGAGAAGGAACTTGAACTCCGGTAAGCATTTCCTGGCAGAGCTTCCCGAAGCCGCTGGTAGAGAGGCTGCCGGGGAAAATCCCGTTCCGGTTGACGAGCAGCTCCCTCCGCAGGACCTCAGGGTCTAGCGATCGAGACAAGCGCTCCCGGAGACGTGGAGATGCCTTTGGTCCTTGTTGTTGAGCCACGGACTCCAGCTTGGGCGCAGCATATCGTCCATTTCCTTCAAACAGGAGAACTCCCCGAAGAGCAGGAGGAAGCCGAAAGAGTAGCCCGTCGGTCAAGTATGTACCAGTTTGTCGATGACACCCTGTACAGAAGGCGGCCGAACGGTGTGAAATTAAGGTTTATCTGCCGGGAGGATGGACTGAAGCTGTTGGCAGAGATTCACGGAGGAGTATGTGGTTCCCACATTGGATCAAGGGCCCTTGCCGGGAAAGCTTTCCGGCAGGGTTTCTATTGGCCCACTGCCCTCCAGGATGCTACTGAACTGGTCACCAAGTGTGAGGCTTGCCAGTTCCACTCCAAGAACATCCATCAACCGGCGCAAGCCTTGCAAACAATCCCTCTATCCTGGCCATTCTTGGTCTGGGGGCTCGACATACTGGGCCCCTTCCCCCGTGCTGTAGGGGGCTTTGAGTTCTTGTTCGTGGCAACCGACAAGTTCACAAAGTGGCCTGAGGTGGAACCAGTGAGAAAGGTGACCGCACAAGCAGCTATCAAGTTCATGAAAGGACTGGTGTGCCGTTTTGGAGTGCCTAACAGAGTGATCACCGACAACGGCACCCAGTTCATCAGCCGCGCCTTCATGCAATATATCCAAAACCTTGGAAGCAAGGTCTCCTTCGCCTCTGTTGCTCACCCGAGGAGCAACGGGCAAGTCGAGAGGATGAATGCTGAAGTGCTGCGAGGACTCAAGACAAGAACTTTCGATAAGCTGCGGAAGAGCGGCAGGCGCTGGATAGATGAGCTGCCGGTGGTTCTTTGGTCCCTCAGAACGACACCAAATCGAGCTACCGGCCAGACGCCCTTCTCCCTAGTATACGGGGCGGAAGCAGTGCTCCCCACGGAACTCATATACGGGTCACCTCGAGTGCTTGCCTACGATGAAGTAGAGCAACAACAGCTGCGGCATGACGATGCCACGCTCCTCGAGGAAGATCGTCTCCGGGCTGCTGTGCGTGCCGCACATTACCAGCAAGCTCTGCGCCGCTACCATAGCCGTAGAGTTCAGGCCCGGAGCCTTGAGGAAGGCGACCTTGTCCTTCGGCGTGTTCAGTCCGCCAAGGGTACAAACAAGTGGACGCCGAAGTGGGAAGGCCCTTACTGGTAGTACGAGTCACCAGACCTGGCGCAATCCGTCTGGAGACCGAAGATGGCACCAAGGTGCAGAACTCATGGAACATTGAGCATCTTCGTAAGTTCTACCCGTAAGGCGCGGCTGCCGGGCCCAGTCCCCGACAGCCACCTTTTGTACAAGCCTTGTCGCTGTTGCATGTAACCCTTTGTACAAAGCCAGACGAAGACCCTGTGCAACACTAATAAAGCTAGGCATTGCATCGTATCATCATCCTTACATGCTCATTATGCATTTTTATGGCTGCAATGTTAGCACCTTTAAGTTATTAAGATTTGCTAGAATGCTTGATGAAACCATAATCTTTGTTACTGTCCTCACCCTACATGTTTTACCATCAAGAAGACAGGGGAGGGAAACAAGGGAACAAAGATGGAGGCCCATCACTCTTGAAAATAAGATACTACCTGGAAAAGATAAGTGTATCACGTATTTCCAGCTCAGTACTTCTCGTTTTCTCAAGGAAACCCTTGGTATCTTCCTTACTGCGGGATGTAGAGTCACCCACGTGGAGAAAACCCTTGTCGGGACGAGCCGTCCCCCTGTCCTTATTCATGGGGGTGACAGCGCCGATACCGGCAAGGAGCTCTGCCAGGGAACAATGCCAACCTGTTGCCGGGGGCTCCCCCCCCCCCCCACTTTGGCACTTGTGGTTTGGATGACGACCCGGCAAGCAGCTCCACACGGTAGAGACAAAACATACTTATGCAGTACAAATAAGGAAAGGAAAAGGACAATACTTGTGGAAAGAAAATAGCATTCTATTCTCATTCATTTTTGATACAAATGGGTAGAGATTACATTCATGATTCATTAAAACTTGGCAAGCGCCTACATCTTTTGACATAAAAAAATAAGTGCCCCGTAATCCCTTTCTTGTCCCTCTCCTCTCAGGGACTAAGTAACGTGGATACCACGGACCGCCACGACGCTGCGCCTCCAGCGCAGATCCCGACGCAACGTCAACCGCATGGAGCTCCGTCAAGACCAAAGAAGCAGGCAGCGCGGCGACAGGTGTGCAGCCGCAGCCGTCCCCGATGCAGCCACCACGCTGCCCGCTCCCCCATCCGAGACCTCTCCGACCGACCTTCTGTTCAGAGCCGTGCACCCATGGCGGGAGCCGAACAGAGTTTCGGAGGAAAGGTTCTACAAGTACACTCGCTCGCCTCCTCCCCTGAGCATTGGGAGGGCGAGCGCAGCTCAAGACAAAGAAGTAGAAGGGCGAGCTCTGTAGGATTGCACTTAAGGAGGAAGAAAGGATGGATGAGCATCGCCCCTCGCCCCCCCCCCCCCAATTTATAGGGGGAGCGTGGGGGCTGGCCCTCCTCCATTCCAAGAGTCGCCGCCCATCTCCACCAATTCCATCGCCCACGATCACGGGCAAACAGGTAACCGCCCCATTGCTCCAATCCATGGCGCTGCGGTTTCTACCACGATCAGGACTTTAAGTCACGCGCGCCCGTCACTAACTCCCCGCTATGCATGCGGCGTGCGTGGCGGAAACGGCCTGAGGTGGTGGGTCAGTGCTGACCAATAAATTGGCAGTTACTCCCTCACATTGCGTGCCTGTGCATGAAACTTGGGCCTGACCCAACGACACTTGGCGAGCACGTGTGGGCTAGTCCCGGGGGCTCCTGTCGGTGCACTAGTACAGGGGTACCCAGTGCCCCTGACTTATGCACAGGCGGTAGAGCAGAAAACCCCGCCAGCAATCAAGACCAAGACTCCAGCAAGCTCAACGCGGCAACCCAAGCCTGGGCTGCGACGAGCCAAGCACACACCTGCTGGGGACCCAGACGAATGCACCTCTCGGAAGACCCGGCAAGCCATTTCCCGGCAGGCGTGAGCCATCCAGCCACCGCTCCACCGCATCGCTACGCCTGTCACTTATCGATGCGGTGTCGAGCCCTTAGGCGATTAATCAGCTTTCGATAAGCACGTGGCGGCACATTGAAAGGCAAGTTACGCTTGGTTAACACCCGCCCTACAGCGTGTCAAGACCTCAAGCAGCGACCGACCAAGCGGTGGCAAGGGCTTGCCGGGGATGCACCCCCAAGAGCCACCTAGGCAGGTAATCATGGCATTTTGTCCTAAATGCCAGAGTTAGGTATGATAGCTCTGCTTAGCTATCTAATCGATAGATAATGTCTGTTTTGCCACTGTGGTAGCCCCTTGCACTATAAAAGGAGGCCCAAGGCAACCTAGCTCAAGGTTGGCAACTCGAACCCCCTGAACGCTTGCACTAGCATAGCCGCTCTTCCCCCGGCAGCAGTCCTTGCCGGGGTTAGGCGCCCTGCGTTCTTCGTGTTCCCCCAATCAATCCACCAAAAAGCAGGAGTAGGGTTTTACGCTTAGCAGCGGCCCGAACCTGGGCAAAATGCCTGACCCTTGATCGTTGCGCCGTCTCATGCTCTCCGCTCTTCGTGCAACGTGACCCCCCTTGCCGAACCACAAGGGACCTCTGGTCCCATAGGTGATCATGAGCATCCGTGCCCCGACACAAGCAATTTGTGAATGATTAGTATAAGGAAGAGAACTTTGACATACAAATTTATTATCTTGGACATCTTCTATGATTGTGAATACCCATTAATTATTTTCAAACTTGAGCAAATTAGTTGAAGTTGGACAAGGAAGACAACGTAATGAGTTATGGATGTGTATATTTGCATAGAAATTATATTGTTGTGGATCCTCCAACATGTGGTGCTTGTTTAGAACCTTTTGCTAGCCAACACTTCATACTAAGTAGATATACTACTTGTGCATCCAAATCCTTGAGCCAAGTTTCTTCCATAAGAGTCCACCATACCTACCTATATATGGTATTTCACTGCCATTCCAAGTAAATTTGCATGTGCCACCTCTAAACATTCAAATAAACATCTGTTTTGTGTGCCTGGACCGCTCATGGAGCGACGGGGGGCGGTCAATATCTTCCATGTTAAATGGGTTATTCTCATGATGAGTGTTTATTCACTCGTCCTTGCACGAGAGGGCGGTAATAGGGATTCCCAGTCCCGAAATAAAAAAAAGAAAATGCAAATAATTAAACAAAACTCCCCCAGGAATGTTGTTGGTATGGACGGTACCCGTGGATTCGGCTAGCCGTGGAGTGTGCTTGTTGGTGGAGGGGGAGTAAACCTTTACTTTTACCGCCTGGGAACCGCCGCTAATGTGTTTAACATGGAAGATATTGATAACTCTTGGTCGTAACGTTGACAGGAAGGGTGCACCTCCCAAAATTATATTTATCTCTGATTTAAGCTTTGAGCTCTGGCACCTTTGCAAATCCCTGCTTCCCTCTGCGAAGGGACAATCTATTTACTTTCATGTTATTTACTATATATGTTGAGTCAACTTCTTATTCCAACCTCAGTCAATTAGTTGGCAAGCATCATGTGGTGGGGAAAGATCCAAACATATATATCCAGTCAAATATATTTGATCATGGCTTATTATTGTTGACAATTATCTCTATGATAAATGAGTTGGGAGGCGAAACATTAAGCCCCTATCTTTCTCTGTATTCGATGGATGCCATTTGTTCTAAAAATATGCTTTGAGTACTAGCAATCATAGAAGACTATATGATGATTGAGTATGTGGGGCTCTTACTTAGACTTTGTTGAGAATAAGTTGAATTGCAATTGTTTGGTGACTAAGAACATAGGTTGTTAAGTTTTAAGAGAATTCATTATTTGAACCATAACATGTGAATTGGTTGCTACTTTATCATGATGATTTTTTATGAGAAAAGGTTGTTGTTATGATGCTAGGAAAAGTGGTTGAAATTATCATTGATCAAACTTATGCACTATGCTAGCATTCACACTTCATAAATTATTTCTTTTATCATTTACCTACTCGAGGACGAGTAGGAATTAAGCTTGGGGATGCTGATACGTCTCCAACGTATCGATAATTTATGAAGTATTCATGTCATATTTGCCTATGTTTTTACTATGGTTTTATGATTTATTGGGACTAACCTATTAATGGTTCCAAAAGTGCACAAGTTCTTGTTTCACACTTTGATGTGCAGGAATTAATTGGAAATTGTCGAAAAAACGCAAAAGGAGTCTTGTTGGAGGAGGACTCTGACTTTCCTGAAATCTGTCCACGAACAGTTTTTAGAGATCGTCAGTTTGACCCCCGAGGACGGCGTCAAACGGAAAAAGCTAAAACTAGGAAAGTGTGGGGAATTTTATGAAATTTATTCTAGACTCCAAATTCGTCCAAAACGGAGTTCGTATGTGATCTGTAGACCCGTTTTACTGGAGGAAAATATCTGATTACGGGATTACGAGAATTGATGACATGATTGAGTCCAACTATTAACATATCTGATGTATTCGGCCAAGCCACGACTTTGAGGATTCATGAGGGCTGTGAGGAGTCCCTAGGAAGGTTCTAGAGGTTCCCAAGAGCCATTGGATCAAGGGTCCATCCATCGGAGGGCCATAGAGCACCACAGAGGCACATATAAGGAGAGAAAAACCCTAATTTTGGGAGAGCCACCAAGAGCCACGAATTTGCCTCTCCCTTGGCAGCCGCCAAGAAGGGGAGAGGCTCCTCCATTGCAGCACCAAAGTCTCCTCCATTGCAGCACCAAGACCAAGGAATAAGGGGGGGCAAGGGGCCGCCGCCCGTTGCCGGCGCCGTGGCCGCCATCGCCTCCATCTCTTTGGGGCTGCACCTCTCCATCAACAACTCTCTATTTCTCACCATGATAATGTGTGAGTAATCCATCTCGGGGCTGAGGGTATGTACTAGTAGCTATGTGTTCAATCTCTCTCTCTCTCTCTCTCGTGTTCTTGAGATGTCACGATCTTGATGTATCACGGGCTTTGTTAACATAGTCGGATCAAATGATGTTTCCATTGCTATCTTATTGTGATGAATTGAATCATTCCCTTTGAGATCTTGTTATGTTGGATTGAATATTGGATTTGGGAACACTTGATGTATGTCTTGCATGTGGATACCCGTGGTGACAATGGGGTGTTCTATTGATTCACTTGATATATGTTTTGGTACTCAGCTTGCGGATTCCCGAGGTGACATTGGGGTAATATATGCATAGGGGTTGATACACGTTCTTGTCCTACATTCTCCGATAGAAATCTTGGGGTGCTCCTTGAAGTTCTTTGTGTTGGATTGAGTATTATGAATCTGAAATTGTTTGATGTGTATCGTATAATTAACTCATGGATATTTGTGGTGACATTGGAGTATCTAGGTGACATTAGAGTTGGTTGATGCGTATCATATGGTGTTATTGTAGTACGAACTCTTAGATAGATCGATCGGAAAAGATAACTTGGTGTTATCTTAGTACGAACTCTTGGATAGATCGATCGAAAAGAATAACTTTAAGGTGGTTTCATACCCTGCAAACAATTTCTTATTATGTTCTCCGCTAGATAAGAACTTTGGAGTGATTCTTCGTTGCACGTTGAGGGATGGTTATGTGATCCAATTATATTAGCCTTGTTGAGAGATTGCACTAGCGAAAGTACGGACCCTAGGCCTTGTTTTCAAGCATTGCAATACCATTTGTGCTCACTTTTGTCACTTGCTACCTTGCTATTTTTATATTTTCAGATTACAAAAATCAATATCTAATATCCATATTTTACTTGTATCACCATCTCTTCGCCGAACCAGTGCACCTATACAATTTGCCATTGTATTGGGTGTGTTGGGGACACAAGAGACTATTTATTATTTGATTGCAGGGTTTTTTGAGAGAGACCATCTTCATCCTATACCTCCCACGGATTGATAAACCTTAGGTCATCCACTTGAGGGAAAATTGCTACTGTCCTACAAAACTCTGCGCTTGGAGGCCCAACAAAGTCTACAAGAATAAAGTTGAATAGTAGACATCACACCTCTACAAATCCCTACTTCCCTCTGCGAGAGGCCTATGTATTTACTTTATGCAATTTTTATTTTTACTTGAGTCTCCATCTTCTCTTATAAAGCACCAACTAGGGGGCACTATTATCGTACTTGAGCATTGGGTATAGCTAATATTTGAGTGTGTTTCATGAATGGATCAATGATTGAGCATGATGGGCTAGGGATAACTTTCTTTAGTGTTGATATTTTGAAAGACATGGTTACTTGTTGGCATGCTTGAGTATTGAAGTCATTATGTTAAAACTAGACTATTGCTTTGAATCATCTACAAGTCCAAATGTCCATGCTATACAAAAGAAAAGAATATGAGATGAACATGTTACGCAACATTCCACATCAAAAATTCTGTTTTATCATTTACCTACTCGAGGACGAGTAGGAATTAAGCTTGGGGATGCTGATACGTCTCCAACGTA
Source organism: Elymus sibiricus (assembly GCA_039707655.1). Classification (NCBI taxonomy): domain Eukaryota; kingdom Viridiplantae; phylum Streptophyta; class Magnoliopsida; order Poales; family Poaceae; genus Elymus; species Elymus sibiricus. The sequence continues at coordinate 445,984,358 of CM077671.1, forward strand.
TCTATAATTTTTGCTTGTTCTATGCTGTTATATTATCATTCTTGGATGTTTTACAATCACTTTATAGCAATTTTATATCATTTTTTGGGACTAACCTATTGACATAGTGCCAAAGTGCTAGTTGTTGTTTTTGCTTGTTTTTTACTTCGCAGAATATCAATACCAAACGGAGTCCAATCGCAACGAAACTTTTTGGAGATTTTTTCTGGACCAGAAGACACCCAGTGGGCAAAGAAGTACCAGAGAGGTGGGTTGTGGAGGCCACAACCCACATGGGCGCACCAGGGGGGCCCTGGCACGCCCTGGTGGGTTGTGCCCTCCATGGGGCCCCTCTCCACCGCCTGTGACGCCTATAAATTCCCAAATATTTAGAAAACCCTAGGGGAGTCGACGAAACACAATTCCAGCCGCCGCAAGTTCCAGAACCTCAAGATCCAATCTAAACACCATCACGGAGGGGTTCATCTTCTTCATAGGTGCCTCTCCGATGATGCGTGAGTAGTCCACCATAGACCTACGGGTCCGTAGGTAGTAGCTAGATGTCTTCCTCTCTCTCTCTCTCTCTCTCTTAATTCTCAATACAATGGTCTCTTGGAGATCTATTTGATGTAAACTTTTGCGGTGTGTTTGTTGGGATCCGATGAATTTTGAGTTCATGATCAGTTTCTATCCATGAATATTATTTGAGTCTTCTTTGATCTCTTATATGCATGATTACTTATAGCCTCGTATTTCTTCTTCGAATCTTTGGTTTAGATAGGCTAACTAGATCGATTTTTCTTGCCATGGGAAGAGGTGCTTTGTGATGGGTTCGATCTTGCGGTGTCCTTTCCCAGTGACAGAAGGGGCAGCAAGGCACGCATGTATCGTTGCCATTAAGGATAACAAGATGGGGTCTATTCCTACATGAATAGATCTTGTCTACATCATGTCATCGTTCTTTTTGCATTACTCCGTTTTTCCATGAACTTAATACACTAGATGCATGCTGGATAGCGGTCGATGTGTGGAGTAATAGTGGTAGATGCAGGCAGTAGTCGGTCTACTTATCTTGGACGTGATGCCTATATAATGATCATCGCCTTGGATATCGTCATGATTATTTGATCTTCTATCAATTGCCCAACAGTAATTTGTTCACCCACCGTGTGCTATACTCATGAGAGAAGCCACTAGTGAATCCTACGGCCCCCGGGTCTACTTTTCCAACATATTGCTTTCCGATCTATCTTTTTGCTTCTTTGTTTTCAGATCTACAAAACCAAAAATCCAAAAATATATTGTTGCACTTTCTATTTGCTCTTTTTATTTTGTGTTCTTGAGAGATCTATCTCTCCTATCTATCACTACCTAATCTATCTTTTTACCGTAGAGAGATTGACAACCTCTCTTTCGCTTCGGGTTGCAAGTATTTGTTATTTGTGTGCAGGTGATGCTTATTGGGTGGTGGTGATCCTCCTACTGGTTTGATAACCTTGGTTTCATAACTGAGGGAAATACTTACCGTCGCTGTGCTGCATCATCCCTTCCTCTTTGGGGAAATACCGACGCAGTCTCAAGCCACGTCACTATACCAAGCGTATCTCGGTGGGTCCGGCTGTATGTGTTTCGGTGGGACCGAGATGGACTTTAGTGTTTTGGACAGAGATGAATGTGAGAATGTGGCTGAGGGTTTTGGAGCAATATCTCTAAGCACTTGAGAAGTTAGGCCATCATCAAAATCTCATCCCCTTTTAATAATATTGGCTTTCCTATGGACTCAAGTGATATTGGATCACTTAACAAAAAATGTAGAGTCTTAAAGCTTTGCCAACACATGTCCTTAGCATTTTTGAGAGGTACACATTCCATCCCATTGCCATGCCTATGTTGAATTTTCCTGAAATATTCTTTGAGTAGGCATTAGTTCAATGATGTATGAAAGGATCAATATGGTTGACTAGGGGGGGTGAATAGGCAACTACCAATTTTTAGCTTTTCTTAACAAATTAGGTTTAGCAACAAATAGGTTGACTAGATATGCAACTAGGTGAGCAACGTATATGATGCTAGCAACAACAAGATACACGCAAGCAAAGGATACAACACTAGTAAAGCTTGCACAAAGTGAAGGTAAGAGATAACCACAAGTGGAGCCGGTGGAGACGAGGATGTGTTACCAAAGTTCCTTCCCTTTGAGGGGAAGTACTGTTGGGGAACGTAGTAATAATTCAAAAAAATTCCTACGTGTCACCAAGATCAATCTAGGAGATGCTAGCAACGAGAGAGAGGGAGTGCATCTTCATACCCTTGAAGATCGCTAAGCGGAAGCGTTGCAAAGAACGCGGTTGATTGAGTCGTACTCGCGGCGATTCAAATCGCGGAAGATCCGATCCAAGCGCCGAATGGACGGCGCCTCCGCGTTCAACACACGTACAGCCCGGGGACGTCTCCTCCTTCTTGATCCAGCAAGGGGGGACGAGAAGTTGAGGGAGAGCTCCGGCAGCACGACGGCGTGGTGGCGGTGGAGCTCGTGGTTCTCCGGCAGAGCTTCGGTAAGCACTACGGAGGAGGAGGAGTAGGAGGGGGGAGGGCTGCGCCAGGGGCAAGCGTGCAGCTCCCATGCGCCTCCCCACTATATATAGGGGTGGAGGGGGCTGGTTTCTTGCCCTCCAAGTCCATTGGGGCATTGGCAAAGGTGGGAGGAAAGAAATCCCATCCTTTCCCTTCCCCACCGATTGTTATCCCCCCCTTTTTAGGGATCTTGGTCTTATCCCTTCGGGATATGATCTTATTCCTTATAAGCGGGGATCTTGGTGCACCTTGACCAGGGGTGTGGGGCCTTGCCCCCACTACCCACGTTCATTTGGGTCCCCCCATGCAGGTGGGCCCTACTCCGGAACCTTCTAGAACCTTCCCGGTACAATACCGAAAAATCCCGAACATTTTCCGGTGGCCAAAATAGGACTTCCCATATATAAATTTTTACCTCCGGACCATTCCGGAACTCCTCGTGACGTCCGGGATCTCATCCGAGACTCCTAACAACTTTAGGTAACCACATACAATTCCCATTACAACTCTAGCGTCACCGAACCTTAAGTGTGTAGACCCTACGGGTTCGGGAACCATGCAGACATGACCGAGACACCTCTCCGGCCAATAACCAATAGCGGGATCTGGATACCCATATTGGCTCCCACATGTTCCACGATGATCTCATCGGATGAACCACGATGTCGGGGATCCAATTAATCCCGTATACAATTCCCTTTGTCCATCGATATGTTACTTGCCCGAGATTCGATCGTCGGTATCCCTATACCTTGTTCAATCTCGTTACCGGCAAGTCTCTTTACTCGTTCCGTAACACATGATCCCATGACTAACTCCTTAGTCACATTGAGCTCATTATGATGATGTATTACCGAGTGGGCCCAGAGATACCTCTCCGTCACATGGAGTGACAAGTCCCAGTCTCGATTCGTGCCAACCCAACAGACACTTTCGGAGATACCTGTAGTGCACCTTTATAGTCACCCAGTTACATTGTGACGTTTGATACACCCAAAGCATTCCTACGGTATCCGGGAGTTGCACAATCTCATGGTCTAAGGAAATGATACTTGACATTAGAAAAGCTCTAGCAGACGAACTACACGATCTTGTGCTATGCTTAGGATTGGGTCTTGTCCATCACATCATTCTCCTAGTGATGTGATCCCGTTATCAACAACATCCAATGTCCATGGTCAGGAAACCATGACCATCTATTGATCAACGAGCTAGTCAACTAGAGGCTCACTAGGGACATGGTGTGGTCTATGTATTCACACATGTATTACGGTTTCCGGTTAATACAATTATAGCATGAACAATAGACAATTATCATGAACAAGGAAATATAATAATAACCATTTTATTATTGCCTCTAGGGCATATTTCCAACAGTCTCCCACTTGCACTAGAGTCAATAATCTAGTTACATTGTGATGAATCGAACACCCATAGAGTTCTGGTGCTGATCATGTTTCGCTCGTGAAAGAGGTTTATTCAACGGATCTGCGACATTCAGATCCGTATGTACTTTACAAATATCTATATCTCCATCCTGAATGTAACCACGAATGGAGTTGAAGCGGCGCTTGATGTGCTTGGTCTTCTTGTGAAACCTGGGCTCCTTGGCAATGGCAATAGCTCCAGTGTTGTCACAGAAGAGAGTCATTGGGCCCGACGCATTGGGAATCACTCCTAGGTCGGTGATGAACTCCTTCATCCAGACTCCTTCCTGCGCTGCTTCCGAAGCAGCTATGTACTCTGCTTCACATGTAGATGCCGCCACGACGCTTTGCTTGCAACTGCACCAGCTGACTGCCCCACCATTCAAAATATACACGTATCCGGTTTGTGACTTGGAGTCATCCGGATCTGTGTCGAAGCTAGCATCGACGTAACCCTTTACGACGAGCTCTTCGGCACCTCCATAAACGAGAAACATATCCTTAGTCCTTTTCAGGTACTTAAGGATATTCTTGACCGCTGTCCAGTGTTCCATTCCGGGATCACTTTGGTACCTCCCTACCAAACTTATGGCAAGGTTCACATCAGGTCTGGTACACAGCATGGCATACATAATAGAGCCTATGGCTGAGGCATAGGGGATGACACTCATCTTTTCTCTATCTTCTGCCGAGGTCGGGCATTGAGCTGTGCTCAATCTCACACCTTGCAATACAGGCAAGAACCCCTTCTTGGACTGATCCATATTGAACTTCTTCAATATCTTGTCAAGGTATGTGCTTTGTGAAAGACCAATGAGGCATCTCGATCTATCTCTATAGATCTTGATGCCTAATATGTAAGCAGCTTCTCCAAGGTCCTTCATTGAAAAACACTTATTCAAGTAGGCCTTTATGCTTTCCAAAAGTTCTATATCATTTCCCATCAACAATATGTCATCCACATATAAAATGAGAAATGCTACAGAGCTCCCACTCACTTTCTTGTAAACACAGGCTTCTCCATAAGTCTGTATAAACCCAAACGCTTTGATAACCTCATCAAAGCGAATGTTCCAACTCCGAGATGCTTGCACCAGCCCATAGATGGAGCGCTGGAGCTTGCATACCTTGTCAGCATTCTTAGGATCGACAAAACCTTCCGGCTGCATCATATACAATTCTTCCTTAAGGAAACCGTTAAGGAATGCCGTTTTGACGTCCATTTGCCAGATCTCATAATCATAAAATGCGGCAACTGCTAACATGATTCGGACGGACTTCAGCATCGCTACGGGTGAGAAAGTCTCATCGTAGTCAACTCCTTGAACTTGTCGATAACCCTTAGCGACAAGCCGAGCCTTATAGACGGTCACATTACCATCTGCGTCAGTCTTCTTCTTAAAGATCCATTTATTTTCTATGGCTTGCCGATCATCGGGCAAGTCCACCAAAGTCCATACTTTGTTCTCATACATGGATCCTATCTCGGATTTCATGGCTTCAAGCCATTTGTTGGAATCCGGGCCCGCCATGGCTTCTTCATAGTTCGAAGGTTCACCGTTGTCTAACAACATGATTTCCAGGACAGGGTTGCTGTACCACTCTGGTGCGGAACGTGTCCTCGTGGACCTACGAAGTTCAGTAGTAACTTGATCCGAAGTTTCATGACCATCATCATTAACTTCCTCTCTAGTCGGTGCAGGCACCACACAAACATTTTCTTGCGCTGCGCTACTCTCCGGTTCGAGAGGGGGTACAATTACCTCATCAAGTTCTACTTTCCTCCCACTTACTTCTTTCGAGAGAAACTCTTTCTCTAGAAAGGATCCATTCTTGGCAACAAAGATCTTGCCTTCGGATCTGAGGTAGAAGGTATACCCAATAGTTTCCTTAGGGTATCCTATGAAGACGCACTTTTCCGATTTGGGTTCGAGCTTTTCAGGTTGAAGTTTCTTGACATAAGCATCGCATCCCCAAACTTTCAGAAATGACAGCTTAGGTTTCTTCCCAAACCATAATTCATACGGTGTCGTCTCAACGGATTTAGACGGTGCCCTATTTAAAGTGAATGCGGCAGTCTCTAATGCATATCCCCAAAATGATAGCGGTAAATCAGTAAGAGACATCATAGATCGCACCATATCCAATAGAGTGCGATTACGACGTTCGGACACACCATTACGCTGAGGTGTGCCAGGCGGCGTGAGTTGTGAAACAATTCCACATTTCCTTAAGTGCGTGCCAAACTCGTGACTCAAATATTCTCCTCCACGATCAGATCGTAAGAACTTTATTTTCTTGTCACGTTGATTCTCTACCTCACTCTGAAATTCCTTGAACTTTTCAAAGGTCTCAGACTTGTGTTTCATTAAGTAGACATACCCATATCTGCTTAAGTCATCGGTGAGGGTGAGAACATAACGATAGCCACCGCGAGCCTCAACGCTCATTGGACCGCATACGTCGGTATGTATTATTTCCAGCAAGTTGGTTGCTCGCTCCATTGTTCCGGAGAACGGAGTCTTAGTCATCTTGCCCATGAGGCATGGTTCACACGTGTCAAATGATTCATAATCAAGAGACTCCAAAAGTCCATCTGCATGGAGTTTCTTCATGCGTTTGACACCAATATGACCAAGGCGGCAGTGCCACAAGTATGTGGGACTATCATTATCAACCTTACATCATTTGGTATTCACACTATGAATATGTGTAACATGACGTTCGAGATTCAATAAAAATAAACCATTGACCAGCGGGGCATGACCATAAAACATATCTCTCATATAAATAGAACAACCATTATTCTCGGATTTAAATGAGTAGCCATCTCGCATCAAACGAGATCCAGATACAATGTTCATGCTCAAAGCTGGTACTAAATAACAATTATTGAGGTTTAAAACTAATCCCGAAGGTAGATGTAGAGGTAGCATGCCAACGGCGATCACATCGACCTTGGAACCATTCCCGACGCGCATCGTCACCTCGTCCTTCGCCAGTCTCCGCTTATTCCGCGGCTCCTGTTTTGAGTTACAAATGTGAGCAACCGCACCGGTATCAAATACCCAGGAGCTACTACGAGCGCTGGTAAGGTACACATCAATAACATGTATATCATATATACCTTTGACGTTGCTGGCCTTCTTATCCGCTAAGTACTTGGGGCAGTTCCGCTTCCAGTGACCGGTTCCCTTGCAATAAAAGCACTCAGTCTCAGGCTTGGGTCCATTCTTGGGCTTCTTCCCGGCAACTGATTTACCGGGCGCGGCAACTGCTTTGCCGTCCTTCTTGAAGTTCTTCTTACCCTTGCCTTTCTTGAAACTAGTGGTCTTATTCACCATCAACACTTGATGTTCCTTTTTGATCTCCACCTCCACTGATTTCAGCATCGAATATAACTCAGGAATGGACTTCTCCATCCCTTGCATATTGAAGTTCATCACAAAGCTCTTGTAGCTAGGTGGAAGCGACTGGACGATTCTGTTAATAACCGATGCATCCGGAAGATTAACTCCCAGCTGAGACAAGCGGTTGTGCAGCCCACACATTTTGAGTATGTGCTCGCTGACAGAACTATTTTCCTCCATCTTACAACCGAAGAACTTGTCGGAGACTTCATATCTCTCGACCCGGGCATGAGCTTGGAAAACCATTCTCAGCTCTTGGAACATCTCATATGCTCCGTGTTGCTCAAAACGCTTTTGGAGCCCCGGTTCTAAGCTGTAAAGCATGCCGCACTGAACCAGGGAGTAATCATCACTACGCGACTGCCAGGCGTTCATAACGTCTTGAGTTGCTGGGAAAATGGGTGCGTCACCTAGCGGTGCATCAAGGACATATGCTTTCTTGGAAGCTATGAGGATGATCCTCAAGTTACGGACCCAGTCCGTATAGTTGCTTCCATCGTCTTTCAGTTTGGTTTTCTCTAGGAACGCGTTGAAGTTGAGGGCAACATTAGCGTGGGCCATTGGATCTACAAGATAGATTGTAAAGACAATTTTAGACTAAGTTCATGATAATTAAGTTCATCTAATCAAATTATTTAATGAACTCCCACTCAGATAAACATCCCTCTAGTCATCTAAGTGATACATGATCCATATCGACTAGGCCGTGTCCGATCATCACGTGAGACGGACTAGTCATCAATGGTGAACATCTCCATGTTGATCGCATCTACTATACGACTCATGTTCGACCTTTCGGTCTCTCGTGTTCCGAGGCCATGTATGTACATGCTAGGCTCGTCAAGTCAACCTAAGTGTTTCGCGTGTGTAAATCTGGCCTACACCCGTTGTATGCGAATGTTAGAATCTATCACACCCGATCATCACGTGGTGCTTCGAAACAACGATCCTTCGCAACGGTGCGCACTTAGGGGGAACACATTTCTTGAAATTTTAGTGAGGGATCATCTTATTTATGCTACCGTCGTTCTAAGCAAATAAGATGTAAAAACATGATAAACATCACATGCAAATCATAAAGTGACATGATATGGCCAATATCATCTTGCGCCTTTGATCTCCATCTTCGGGGCGCGGCATGATCACCATCGTCACCGGCACGACACCATGATCTCCATCATCATGTCTTCATGAAGTTGTCTCGCCAACTATTACTTCTACTACTATGGCTAACGGTTAGCAATAAAGTAAAGTAATTACATGGCGTTTTTGATTGACACGCAGGTCATACAATAAATTAAGACAACTCCTATGGCTCCTGCCGGTTGTCATACTTATCGACATGCAAGTCGTGATTCCTATTACAAGAACATGATCAATCTCATACATCACATATATTTTATCACATCATTTTGGCCATATCACATCACATAGCATACCCTGCAAAAACAAGTTAGACGTCCTCTAATTGTTGTTGCAAGTTTTACGTGGCTGCTATGGGTTTCTAGCAAGAACGTTTCTTACCTACGCAAAAGCCACAACGGTGATATGCCAATTGCTATTTACCCTTCATAAGGACCCTCTTCATCGAATCCGATCCGACTAAAGTGGGAGAGACAGACACCCGCTAGCCACCTTATGCAACAAGTGCATGTCAGGCGGTGGAACCAGTCTCACGTAAGCGTACGTGTAAAGTCGGTCCGGGCCGCTTCATCCCACAACGCTGCCGAATCAAGATAGGACTAGTAACGGCAAGCAAATTGACCAAATCATCGCCCACAACTACTTGTGTTCTACTCGTGCATAGAATCTACGCATAGACCTAGCTCTGATACCACTGTTGGGGAACGTAGTAATAATTCAAAAAAAATCCTACGTGTCACCAAGATCAATCTAGGAGATGCTAGCAATGAGAGAGAGGGAGTGCATCTTCATACCCTTGAAGATCGCTAAGCGGAAGCGTTGCAAAGAACGCGGTTGATTGAGTCATACTCGTGGCGATTCAAATCGCGGAAGATCCGATCCAAGCGCCGAACGGACGGCGCCTCCGCGTTCAACACACGTACAGCCCGGGGCCGTCTCCTCCTTCTTGATACAGCAAGGGGGGAGGAGAAGTTGAGGGAGAGCTCCGGCAGCACGACGGCGTGGTGGCGGTGGAGCTCGTGGTTCTCCGTCAGAGCTTCGCTAAGCACTACGGAGGAGGAGGAGTAGGAGGGGGGAGGGCTGCGCCAGGGGCAAGCGTGCCGCTCCCATGCGCCTCCCCACTATATATAGGGGTGGAGGGGGCTGGTTTCTTGCCCTCCAAGTCCATTGGGGCGTTGGCAAAGGTGGGAGGAAAGAAATCCCATCCTTTCCCTTCTCCACCGATTGTTATCCCCCCTTTTTAGGGATATTGATCTTATCCCTTCGGGATATGATCTTATTCCTTCTAAGGGGGGATCTTGGTGCGCCTTGACCAGGGGTGTGGGGCCTTGCCCCCACTACCCACGTTCATGTGGGTCCCCCCATGCAGGTGGGCCCCACTCCGGAACCTTCTAGCACCTTCCCGGTACAATACCGAAAAATCCCGAACATTTTCCGGTGGCCAAAATAGGACTTCCCATATATAAATCTTTACCTCCGGACCATTCCGGAACTCCTCATGACGTCCGGGATCTCATCCGAGACTCCGAACAACTTTAGGTAACCACAAACAATTCCCATTACAACTCTAGCGTCACCGAACCTTAAGTGTGTAGACCCTACGGGTTCGGGAACCATGCAGACATGACCGAGACACCTCTCCGACCAATAACCAATAGCGGGATATGGATACCCATATTGGCTCCCACATGTTCCACGATGATCTCATCGGATGAACCACGATGTCGGGGATCCAATTAATCCCGTATACAATTCCCTTTGTCCATCGGTATGTTACTTGCCCGAGATTCGATCGTCGGTATCCCTATACCTTGTTCAATCTCGTTACTGGCAAGTCTCTTTACTCGTTCCGTAACACATGATCCCGTTACTAACTCCTTAGTCACATTGAGCTCATTATGATGATGTATTACCGAGTGGGCCTAGAGATACCTCTCCGTCACACGGAGTGACAAATCCCAGTCTCGATTCGTGCCAACCCAACAGACACTTTCGGAGATACCTGTAGTGCACCTTATAGTCACCCAGTTACGTTGTGATGTTTGATACACCCAAAGCATTCCTACGGTATCCGGGAGTTGCACAATCTCATGGTCTAAGGAAATGATACTTGACATTAGAAAAGCTCTAGCAGACGAACTACACGATCTTGTGCTATGCTTAGGATTGGGTCTTGTCCATCACACCATTCTCCTAATGATGTGATCCCGTTATCAACGACATCCAATGTCCATGGTCAGGAAACCATGACCATCTATTGATCAACGAGCTAGTCAACTAGAGGCTCACTAGGGACATGGTGTGGTCTATGTATTCACACATGTATTACGGTTTCCGGTTAATACAATTATAGCATGAACAATAGACAATTATCATGAACAAGGAAATATAATAATAACCATTTTATTATTGCCTCTAGGGCATATTTCCAATAAGTACGTCTCCGTTGGAGCGGTGTGGAGGCACAGTGCTACCCAAGATGCCACTAAGGCCACCATATTCTCCTCACGCCCTCACACAATGTGAGATGCCATGATTTCACTAGTGGTGCCCTTGAAGGCGGCGATCGAACCTTTACAAACAAGGTTGGGGCAATCTCCACAACTTAATTGGAGGCTCCCAACACCAACACGAAGCTTCACCACAACGGAATGTGGCTCCGAAGTGACCTCAATGTCTAGGGTGCTCAAACACCCAAGAGTAACAAGATACGCAAGCAAAGTTGTCAGAATCGCGACTCAAGTCTTAGAATCTTATGACTTTATGATCCAAACTAGCCCCTCCGGTTCTACATTTTTTCTCATAGAATCTATGTTTCTATGATCCTGCTAGTTATGATTCTACGATTCACAATCCTACCAATGGAGATCTGATCCGATTCAGAATCTCGATTCTGACAACTTTGTACACAAGGGATTAGTGGGGGGGGAATCAAATTTCTCTTGGTGGAAGTGTAGATCGGGGCCCTCTCACCCAAACCTTAGAAGAGCAACAAGTTTTGTTGGCTAGGGAGAGAGATCGGGAGAAAATGGAGCTTGGGGGAGGAAGAGGTGGTCTACTTGGGGAAGAAGACCCCCTTTATATAGTGGGGGGACAAATCCAACCGTTATCCCCTCTTAGCCCGCACACAAGCGGTACTACCGCTCATGGGAGCGGTACTACCGCTTGGGCGGCTGAGCCAGCCACACAGTGCAATGGCCCGAGGCCACAAGGCGGTAGTGCCGCCGGAGCGGCACTACCGCTCTCCCCAGTGGTACTATCGCTGGGGTTGCAGTGCAGTTGCTCTCAAACAGACAGAGGCCGTAGGGGCAGAGGCAGTTCCGCCTAAGCGGTACTACCGCTTCCCAGAGCGGTACTACCACATATAAGAGGTAGTACCATTTTCCTACTGCCGCTCATGGTTTGCTGGGGGTTCCAGGCCCAGAAAGACATGCGGTAGTGGCACGGTAGTAACATGCGGCACTATCGCTTGGGAGCGGTACTACCGCGCTGTACTACCGGCCAGAAACCGCTCAGTCCAACACGAAAATGTCGAGACACTGAAGCCAGCGGTATAGTGCGCGACACTGGGCAATGGCACTACTGCCCATAAGCGGTACTACCGCTAATAAGAGGTAGTACCGCTGCCCAGAGCGGTACTTCCGCTTGGTTCCTTCCAGACCAGAACAAAGGCAACATCGGAGCTCCAATGATGCAGGAAAGTAACATGGGTGCAAATGAAAGTGTACGTGTTGATTCCACCCAAACCTTTCCGATGCGGACTCCCTCTTAATAGTAAAGTTCTCCTACGACTCAAATCCACCAAAAATGAAATGCAAGAAAGAAACCGTCTTCACTCTAATCCACCGAGGGGCAAGAATCGTCTTGTGCCATATGATGAAATGTCTGAAAGGCTTAATGAACACGAGTCCGCAAAAGCATTGCCATCAATCACCAAAACCACTAGGGTAGAAATATGCCCTTGCAATCTCCCCCTTTTTGGTTGATTGATGACAGCACGGGATTTGCACAAATAATATCATGAGATAGAAAGCAAACCCCAACATCTCCAAAATATAGATGGGCTCCCCCTAGATGTGTGCGCTATATTTGATATGCTTTTGGAATGCACAACACACACACTAGGATCAACACACACCCCCACCTATATTTTATAGACGGACACTACTTGCATTAAGAGAATTGGAGATAAATATAAATGCAAGGAATGACAAGTGAGCATAAACATAGGGCACAAGATAAGCATAACTCACATACTAAGACATATAAGGATAATTAAAGGGTAGCATATGTCTCACACCATATGACACGCTCTTTGAGTCTCACAAACATAAACCAAACCAAAGCAAATGATAAAAGAGTTCACAAGCGAAGAAAAACAAGCAACTAAAACGCACCCGTGACTCGGCAAATACCCTAAACTCTCTCCCCCTTTGGCATCGAGACACCAAAAGGGCAAAGAGGACTAAGACGACCCGAGGTGGTAGCAGCTTATGGGACCATCTTCAATACTCTCCGGACTCGGGGCTATAAGCTGTAGTGCCAGGCTGAGCTGCTGTGCCAGGCTGATCAACATCTGAATCCCATGGGTAGTTGCGAGAGATCCATGTCTCCTCATCTATGAGCTTGTCCTCTGAGCCACTCAAAATATCCATGCCCAAGTGCCTACCCATAGCCTTGTGATGGCTCCTAGCCGCCTTCTCTGCCTCATGCGCTTTGTATTGATCATGGGCCTGCATGCAGAACAACTTCTTCATCTTATCCTTGAGCTTTTAAGCCCAAGATGGCTTAGCATTAGAGGGCACAAAATTGGAAGCAGCGCCACCCTCGGCCACATAGTCATCATCATCCTCGTCATCCTCATCCTTAGGCAGATCCATCTCCAGAGCAGCATGAGTGGACCATTTGTTTTTCTGCCTCAACTGCACTACCTCATGAGAAACCAACTCACCATATTCAAACATGACGCCTGGAAAGGTCTTTGCCCAGGTGCTTTCTCAATCAGATGCATCAAGTAAGGAGCACAAATAGGGCACTTGCACTCAGAAACTGCAAAGGGGTGTTGGAAATATGCCCTAGAGGCAATAATAATTTAGTTATTATCATATTTCCTTGTTCATGATAATTGTTTATTATCCATGCTATAATTGTATTGATTGGAAACTCAAATACATGTGTGGGTACATAGACAACAATGTGTCCCTAGTATGCCTCTAATAGACTAGCTCGTTGATCAAAGATGGTCAAGGTTTCCTAGCCATAGACATGAGATGTCATTTGATAATGGGATCACATCATTAGGAGAATGATGTGATGGACAATACCCAAACTATGAACATAGCATATGATCGTGTCAGTTTATTGCTATTGTTTTCTGCATGTCAAGTATCTGTTCCTATGACCATGAGATCATGCAACTCACTGACACCAGAGGAATACCTTGTGTGTATCAAACGTCGCAACGTAACTGGGTGACTATAAAGATGCTCTACAGGTATCTCCGAGGGTGTCTGTTGAGTTGGCATGGATCAAAACTGGGATTTGTTACTCCGCGTGACGGAGAGGTATCTCAGGGCCCACTCGGTAATACAACATCACAATAAGCCTTGCAAGCAATGTGACTAAAGTGTTAGCCACGGGATCTTGTATTACGGAATGAGTAAAAGAGACTTGCCGGTAACGAGATTGAACTAGGTATAGAGATACCGACGATCGAATCTCGGGCAAGTAACATACCGAAGAACAAAGGGAACAACATACGGGATTAACTGAATCCTTGACATAGAGGTTCAACCGATAAAGATCTTCGTAGAATATGTAGGAATCAATATGGGCATCCAGGTCCCGCTATTGGTTATTGACCGTAGAGGTGTCTCGGTCATGTCTACATAGTTCTCGAACCCGTAGGGTCTGCACACTTAACGTTCGGTGACGTTTTGGTAGTATTGAGATATGCATGGTGGTGACCGAAGGTTGTTCAGAGTCCCGGATGAGATCCCGGACGTCACAAGGAGCTCCGGAATGGTCCGGAGGTAAAGATTGATATATAGGAAGTCCCGTTTTGGCCACCGGAAAAGTTCCGGGTATTTCCGGTAGTGTACCGGGAGTGCCGGAGGGCCATCGGGAGGGGCCAACCACGCCGGGAGGCCACATGGGCCTGAGGGGTGGTGCACCAGCCCTTAGTGGTCTGGGAAAACCAGCCCCACAAGGCCCATGCGGCTATGAGGTGGGAGAAGGAAAAACCCCAAGTGGGGGAGGGATTTTCCAAGTAGGATTGGAATCCTACTTGGAGTAGGATTGGAGGTGGACTCCTCCACCTCCTCCTTGGTTCGGCCGAAGCCACTAGGGGAAACCCTAGGGGCTTCCTCCTCCTCCCTCCCTCATATATATACTAGAAGATTTGAGGGCAGCCCCAACCCTAATTGCCACGTGCTGCCCTCTTCTTCATCTAGATCGTTTCTCCTCTAGTCTAGTTTCGGCGGTGCTTAGGCGAAGCCCTGCCGGAATAGTTCCACCACAACCACCGCCGCGCCGTCGCGCTGCCGGAGAACTCATCTACCTCTCCGCTCCCTCTTGCTGGATCAATAAGGCGGAGATCGTCATCGAGCTGTACGTGTGCTGAACGCGGAGGTGCCGTCCGTTCGGCACTAGATTGGAAGGACCGTGATTGGATCATGGGACGGATCGTGATTGGATTGCGAGACGGATCGTGATGGGATCATAGGACGGCTTGCGATTTGGATCGCGAAGACGTTCGACTACATCAACCGCGTTTCTTAACGCTTCCGCTTAGCGATCTACAAGGGTATGTAGATCCACTCTCCCTCTCGTAGATGCTCATCACCATGGATAGATCTTGCGTGTGCGTAGGAAATTTTTTGTTTCCCATGCAACGTTCCCCAACAAGGGGAGCTCTAACCACATGACATGTGACACATCCAAAACCTCCACCTCAACTGAGTTCCTCACAAAGTGACAATAGAGCAACATATCCACAAGATAGGAGTGTACCTGACCCAGATTCCCAACACGGGGGAAAAGAGTGTGCCTGAAGATGCGGTGCATAGTGTCAAGAAAAGGTTCTAGCGCATAGGTTGACATGCAAGTGGTGGTGGAGACCTTCTCAGTGCCGAAGGGCCAGAGATGGCTCTTGTGAGTGGATGCGGTCTCCTTGTGGGGACGAAATCCAATTGGGTTATGGAGCCCCTTATCCTCATAACCTACTAGACCCATGAACTCCTTCCAAGTAGCAGACAATAGCTTTCCATTAGTCATCCAGGTCAAAGTCCGGTCCTCATCGGATCCAAGATGGACCATAGCATAGAACACAACCACAATTTCTGCATCAAAGTCCTTGTTGAACTCCATAAGACTGATAATACCAAGCTTCCCACAAAGGCTAAGAGCATAACCAAAGCATTGGGCATTCTTCTATAGATGATCCATATCAATGGAATTGACATGGGGTACATACATATTCTTCTTTTCCTTGAGCACATCATGATAGATAGAAACTTGTTGCCTGGTCCAGAAGGGACGGTTGCGAAGAGTTGAATCTTGGGGTTGATCATAGGGGTAGCGACGGCGAGCGATCCAGAACTCTTTGCTAGGAAACTGAGCCATTGATTGAAACTTCTTAGACTTGGTTGCAGTCTGCTTGGTCTTCTGCTTGGGAGGTGCATTGGGGTTGGGATTATTTGAATTGTCCTCCTCGGGGGTGCGGTAGCGCTTAGAGCCACCATCACGACTTGGTTCTTCCTTCGCTCCTGTTGAGCAGACATGCTACCACCTGGAACCCAAAACACAGAGCGAGGGAAAAGCAGGTGTAAATGATATGCATAAGCCAAAAGAAAAAGGAAGAGTATATCTGAAGTGGAATCAAAAGAACATGTGCATTTGCCAGCACAAGTGGTAGTATGATAGGTCTCCATCATATCTATAATTTTTGATTGTTTCATGCCAATATTATACAACTTTCACATATTTTTGGCAACATTTTATATGATTTATTGGACTAACCTATTGATCCAGTGCCCAGTGCCAGTTCCTGTTTGTTACATGTTTTTCTGTTTCGCAGAATTACCATATCAAACAAAGTCCAAACGCGATAAAAATTTACGGAGATTTTTTTTGGAATATTTGTGAATTTTGAGAAGTGAAATCAATGCAAACGGAGGACCACACCCCCCACGATACATCAGGGTGCGGCTAGGGGGCCCAACCGCGGCCTGGTGGGTGCTGCCCACCTCGTACGTCGGTTAGAGCTCTCCTTCGGGCGCAAGGAAGCTAGTTTTTGGATAAAAATCCCCTCAAAATTTCAGCCCGGTCAGAGTTACGGATCTCCGGGAATATAAGAAATGGTTTTCGGCCAGAAAACAAGAACGTGAAACAGAAGAGAACAGAGAGGGAGATCCAATCTAGGAGGGGCTCCTGCCCCTCCGCCGCCATGGCGGCCATGGACCAGAGGGGGAACTCTCCTCCCATCTAGGGGGGAGGCCAAGGAAGAATAAGAAGGAGGGGGCTCTCTCCCCCTCTCTCCCGGTGGCGCCGGAACGCCGCTGGGGCAAGCATCGTGACGGCGATCTACTCCAACAACTTCGCCGCCGTCAACACCAACTCTCTCCCCCTCTATGCAGCGGTGTAACTCCCCTTCTCCCCGCTGTAATCTCTACTTAAACATGGTGCTCAACTCCATATACTATTTCCCAATGATATATGGCTATCCTATGATGTTTGAGTAGATCCGCTTTGTCCTATGGGCTAATTGATGATCGTGGTTGGTATGATTGTATATTTTATTATGGTGCTGTCCTACGGTGCCCTCTGTCTCGCGCAAACGTGAGGATCCTCGTTTTAGGGTGTTGCAATGTGTTCATGATTTGCCTATGGTGGGTTGCTTGAGTGACAGAAGCATAAACCCGAGTAGGTGGGTTGTTGCATATGGGAGTAAAGAGGACTTGATACTTAATGCTATGGTTGGGTTTTACCTTAATGATCTTTAGTAGTTGCAGATGCTTGCTAGAGTTCCAATCATAAGTGCATATGATCCAAGTAGAGAAAGTATGTTAGCTCATGCCTCTCCCTCATGTAAAATTGCAAGAATGATTACCAGTCTAGTTATCAATTGCCTAGGGACAAATAACCTTCTTGTTTGACAAAAGCTCTCTACTAAACAACTAACTTTCATTATCTTGCTTTTTACTCGTAGTTTTATTTCCCGCAAAGTACTTCTAGTTTTATTCATGCAAACTATCCTATCACCTACAAAGTAGTTTCATACTTGTTCTAGGTAAAAGCAAGCATTAGCGTGCGTAGAGTTGTATCGGTGGTCGATATAACTTGAGGGAATATTTGTTCTACCTTTAGCTCCTCGTTGGGTTCGACACTCTTACTTATCGAAAAAGGCTACAAATGATCCCCTACACTTGTGGGTTATCAAGACCTTTTTCTGGCGCCATTGCCGGGGAGCAATAGCGTGGGGTGAATATTCTCGTGTGTGCTTGTTTGCTTTATCACTAAGTAATTTTTATTTTCTGTTATTAGTTGTTTTATATCTTTAGTTATGGATATGGAACACGAAACACCAAAAAAAATAGTGGTACTTGCTACTCATGGAGATGGGGAACCTCCTAAAACCCTCGATGCTAGTTATGTGAAACACGTTAATTACTCCTTCGATAATCCCGAGAAATCCTCAAGGAACTTTATAATGGGATACACATTGGATCAACAAGAGTACTTTAGGGATTATCGCTTATCTCAAAAAGGGAAACACTTATGGGATCAAATTAGAATACTGGAATGGTTTGCTTGGGATGCATGCTCGAGATGTGACTTTACTTGTTGCTCTAAGATAGAAGCTCGACACCTTCCCTTTCAATGTAAATTCAACGATAATGAAACCTTGGTTTCATATGCTAAAGGTATTTATGATTACTATGATGTGGAACGAATAGAAGAATTTGTTGCTTTTAAAGGTGCTTATGAAATTGCTTCTTTGCTTGAAAAGTATGATGATGATGTTCCTTACGAATCTGAAATTTTATCCATACTTAAATATTTCTATGAGAATTATGATTGCAATGCTGATATTATTGAATTTATTGAAAGAATGACCGCTGCCTTGGAAGAGACTAATATTTTGCAGGAATCTATGGAAGAAGAAATTGCTGAAACTATGAGCTCATTAGATGAAAAAGATGAGGAGGAGAGCGAAGAACAAAAGGAGTTAGAGCGGATTAGCTACCCGTGCCCACCTTCTAATGAGAGTAACTCTTCAACTCATACATTTTTTAGTTTCCCTTCGCACATACCGAAGGATGAATGCCATGATGAATGCTATGATGATTGCTATGATCCCTTGGATTCATTTGAAATATCCCTTTTTGATGAACTTGATGCTTGCTATGCTTGTGGCCATGATGCCAATATAAATTATGCTTATGAAGATGAACTTGCTATAGTTCCTTATGTTACGCATGAAATTGTTGCTATTGCACCCACACATGATAGTCCTATTATCGTTTTGAATTCTCCCAACTACACTATATCGGAGAAGTTTGCTCTTATTAAGGATTACATTGATGGGTTGCGTTTTGCTACTACACATGATGATTTTGAAGAATATAATATGCATGTGCTTGCTGCTCCTACTTGCAATTATTATGAGAGAGGAACTACATCTCCACCTCTTTATGTTTCCAGTACGATAAAATTGCAAGAAACTACTTATGCTATGTATTGGCCCTTTACTTGATGTGCATGAATTGTTCTTGTATGACATGCCAATGCATAGGAAGAGAGTTAGACTTCGTCATTGCATGATATATATCACTTTGTGCTCACTACTAAATTACAAATCAGTGCTAATTAAAATTGGCTTTGATATACCTTGGGATCTGGGTGGATCAATTACTTGAGCACTTTATGCCTAGCTTAATGGCTTTAAAGAAAGCGCTGCCAGGGAGACAAAACGGAAGTTTTAGAGAGTCATTTATTTCTGTTGTGTTCTTTTATAAAGTTTAAAAACAAAAAAATATAGAGGGGAACCTAAAACTTCACAAAAGGAAAGGTGAAAGTGAGAGAGATGATGAGCATCGTTGAAGTGGGGGACGTCCTTGAACTTTTGTTCATGCCCATGGAAACTTTGTGAATCTTGAATCACGGAAACTTTTCCAACAAAAATAATTATCCCCTTGTACAAATCCATTGTATTATAAAAATAATGTGCCAAGATTTGCCTTTAGGATGATTAGATTGCTTGTTGGTATGTGCGGTGTAAAAACAGAAACTTTGGCTGTAGTGCGTGAATTTTCATTTTTTTTACTGGAAAGTCAAAAGTTTTTGAAATTTTTACACAGTATTGCAATACAAAATGTTTATTTCGTACTAATTGTTTAGAATTTTTGGAGTTACAGAAGTATGGTCAAAGTTCAGATTACTACAAATTGTCCTGTTTAAGACAGATTCTGTTTTTGATGCATTGTTTTGCTTGTTTTGATGAAACTATCGATTTTATCGGTGGTATAAGCCATGGAAAAGTTATAATACAGCAGGGATAATGCAAATATAAAATATGAATTGGTTTGAAATAGTACTTAGATTAGTATTTTGCTTTATTATACTAACGGATCTTACCAGTCTTCTGTTAAGTTTTGTGTGGATGAAGTGTTCGAAGATCGAGGAGGTCTCGATATGAGGAGAAGAAGGAGAGGCAAGAGTTCAAGCTTGGGGATGCCCAAGGAACCCCAAGTAAATATCCAAGGAGACTCAAGCGTCTAAGCTTGGGGATGCCCCGGAAGGCATCCCATCTTTCTTCAACAAGTATCGGTATGTTTTCGGATTCGTTTCATTCATGTGATATGTGCAAATCTTGGAGCGTCTTTTGCGTTTAGTTTTCACTTTTCTTTTATGCACCATGCTGGTATGAGATAGTCCATGGTTGATTTATAGAATTCTCAATGCACTTCACTTATATCTTTTGAGTATGGCTTTATAGAATGCTTCATGTGCTTCACTTATATCATTTGAAGTTTGGATTGCCTGTTTCTCTTCACATAGAAAACCGCTATTTGTAGAATGCTCTTTTGCTTCACTTATATTTATTAGAGCATGGTCTTTTGTATAAAGAATTAAACTCTCTTGCTTCACTTATATCTATTTAGAGAGTCAACAGGAATTGGTCATTTGCATGGTTAGTCATAAAATCCTACATAAAACTTAGGGATCACTGAATATGACATGTTTGATTCCTTGCAATAGTTTTGCGATATAGAGATAATAATATGTGGGAGGTACTAGTGGATGATCGTGTTTAGTAATATATTGGTGTTAAGGTTTGTGATTCCCGAAGCA
Organism: Elymus sibiricus; assembly: GCA_039707655.1. Taxonomy (NCBI): domain Eukaryota; kingdom Viridiplantae; phylum Streptophyta; class Magnoliopsida; order Poales; family Poaceae; genus Elymus; species Elymus sibiricus. The sequence goes on from CM077671.1 coordinate 446,005,245, forward strand.
TGCACGTATAGTCTCCCGTTATGCTAGGAAGTTGGAGCACAATTTATCCTTGATTGTCTATCTTTGTGTGAAGGTCGGGGGCGCGCGATGGTTAACTCCTACCAACCTCCCCCCTAGGAGCATGCGTAGTAATACTTTTCTTCGAGAGAGCTAATAAAACTTTTGCAATAAGTATGTGAGTTCTTTATGACTAATGTGAGTCCATGGATTATACGCACTCTTACCTTTCCGCAATTTGCTAGCCTCTACGGTACCGTGCATTGCCCTTTCTCACCTCGAGAGTCGGTGCAAACTTCGCCGGTGCATCCAAACCCCGTGATATGATACGCTCTATCACACATAAGCCTTATTATATCTTCCTCAAAACAGCCACCATACCTACCTATTATGGCATTTCCATAGCCATTCCGAGATATATTGCCATGCAACTTCCACCGCCTCCGTTTTCATGACTTGAGCATTCATTGTCATATTGCATTACATGATCGTAATATAGCTAGCATGATGTTTTCATGGCTTGTCCGTTTTTTGATATCTTTGCTACGCTAGATCATTGCATTCATATAGAGTCATACTTTGCATTGTAATATTGAGTTGTAAGTAAATATAAGTGTGATGATCATCATTATTCATTTTTAGAGCATGCCCCAGTGATGAAAGGATGATGGAAACTATGATTCCCCCACAAGTCGGGATGAGGCTCCCGACAAAGAAAGAAAAAAAGGAAGAAAATAGAAAAAAATAAAAAAAGGGGAAAAATGAAAGAAGTAGAAGGGGCATGCTAATTCCACACTTGTGCTTCAAAATAGCACCATGTTTTTCATATAGAGAGTCTCATGTGTTGTCACTTTCATATACTAGTGGGAATTTTTCATATAGTTGGATGCATACCCACTTAGTTTCATATTGAGCTTTCATATACTTACAGCTCTTAGTGCATCCGTTGCATGGCAATCCCTACTCCTCGCATTGATATCTATTGATGGGCATCTCCATAGCCCGTTGATACGTTGTGTTGATGTGAGACTTTCTTCTCCACTTTTACCCCTTTGAAACCTACCACCATATTCTATTCCACCTATAGTGCTATATCCATGGCTTGCGCTCATGTATTGCGTGAGAGTTGAAAATGCTGAAGCGCGTTAAAAAGTATGAACCAATTGCTTGGCTGACACCGGGGTAGTACATGATTTATACTTTGTGTTAAGAAGACAGAGCATGACAAGGCTATATGATTTTGTAGGGATAGCGTTCTTTAGCCTTGATATTTTGAAAGACATGATTGTTTGTTGGGATGCCTGAGTATTAATGTCTTTATGTCAAAACTAGACTATTGCTTTGAATCACTTGTGTCTTAATATTAATGCCATGATTAGATATATGATCAAGATTATGCTAGGTAGCATTCCACATCAAAAATTATCTTTTTTATCATTTACCTACTCGAGGACGAGCAGGAATTAAGCTTGGGGATGCTGATACGTCTCCGTCGTATCTATAATTTTTGATTGTTTCATGCCAATATTATACAACTTTCACATACTTTTGGCAACATTTTATATGATTTATTGGACTAACCTATTGATCCAGTGCCCAGTGCCAGTTCATGTTTGTTGCATGTTTTTGTGTTTCACAGAATTACCATATCAAACGAAGTCCAAACGTGATAAAAAATTAAGGAGATTTTTTTTGGAATATTTGTGAATTTTGAGAAGTGGAATCAACGCAAACGGAGGCCCACAGCCCCCACGATACATCAGGGCGCGGCCAGGGGGGCCAACCGTGGCCTGGTGGGTGCTGCCCACCTCGTATGTTGGTTGGAGCTCTCCTTCGGGCGCAATGAAGCTAATTTTTGGATAAAAATACCCTCAAAATTTCAGCCCGATCGGAGTTACGGATCTCCGGGAATATAAGAAACGGTTTTCGGCCAGAAAACAAGAACGTGAAACAGAAGAGAACAGAGAGGGAGATCCAATCTAGGAGGGGCTCCTGCGCCTCCGCCGCCATGGAGGCCATGGACCAGAGGGGGAACTATCCTCCCATCTAGGGGGAGGCCAAGTAAGAAGAAGAAGGAGGGGGCTCTCTCCCCCTCTCTCCCGGTGGTGCCGGAACGCCGCCGGGGCAAGCATCGTGACGGCGATCTACTCCAACAACTTCGCCGCCGTCAACACCAACTCTCTCCCCCTCTATGCAGCGGTGTAACTCCCCTTCTCCCTTCTATAATCTCTACTTAAACATGGTGCTCAACTCCCTATACTATTTCCCAATGATATATGGCTATCCTATGATGTTTGAGTAGATCCGCTTTGTCCTATGGGCTAATTGATGATCGTGGTTGGTATGATTGTATATTTTATTATGGTGCTGTCCTACGGTGCCCTCCGTCTCGCGCAAACGTGTGGATCCTCGCTGTAGGGTGTTGCAATGTGTTAATGATTTGCCTATGGTGGGTTGCTTGAGTGACAGAAGCATAAACCCGAGTAGGTGGGTTGTTGCATATGGGAGTAAAGAGGACTTGATACTTAATGCTATGGTTGGGTTTTACCTTAATGATCTTTAGTAGTTGCGGATGCTTGCTAGAGTTCCAATCATAAGTGCATATGATCCAAGTAGAGAAAGTATGTTAGCTCATGCCTCTCCCTCATGTAAAATTGCAAGAATGATTACCGGTCTAGTTATCAATTGCCTAGGGACAAATAACCTTCTTGTTTGACAAAAGCTCTCTACTAGACAACTAACTTTCATTATCTTGCTTTTTACTCGTAGTTTTATTTCCCGCAAAGTACTTCTAGTGTTATTCGTGCAAACTATCCTATCACCTACAAAGTAGTTTCATACTTGTTCTAGGTAAAGCAAGCATTAGCGTGCATAGAGTTGTATCGGTGGTCGATAGAACTTGAGGGAATATTTGTTCTACCTTTAGGTCCTCGTTGGGTTCGACACTCTTACTTATCAAAAAAGGCTACAAACGATCCCCTACACTTGTGGGTTATCATAGTACCGCTGACCATAGCGGTAGTACGGCCGATAAGCGGTAGTACCGCTCCAGGAGGAGCGGTAGTACCGCTCGAGCGGTAGTACCGCTCGAGCAGAGGTCAACGGGGCAACCACTACCGTAGGTCAGATCCGGTATTACCGGTGATGCCAAATGCAAATATTCTCCAATAGAACTTCAAATCTACTCACTAGTCGCCTTCCACATCCTACTCATGCCTCGATTTGACTAAAAATCAGAGAATGCATCTCATATTTCCCTAAAGCCTAGATTCAAGAAATAGAACCATAGGAGAGAAGAACGAGGGCAATACCGACATCCATGGCAAGAGGAGAAGGTGGGGATCGAGTCCACCGGTCGGAATCACTAAAGAACGGCCTGAAACGGAGGTCCGACGGTGACCTCCGGTGCACTTGGAGGAAAGAGATGAATTGGTATGAGGAAGTGGGAACTTCTCCTACCCGGCTCATACCCCCCTCGTGTGCATGCACAAGCGGTAGTACCGCCCGAAAGAGCGGTAGTACCGCCCCGGTACTACAGCGCGACAGGAGACCGGGTAGTACTGCTCCAGCGGTAGTACCACGGGTGGCGGCGGTAGTATCGCTTATAAGCGGTAGTACCGCCCATGCCCCCAGTAGTACCGCCTATGGCGACCACAAGGCAAAGACAAACTACAAAAAGGTGGCTTATGCAAATTTTATGAGGCTGTAGATGAGAGTAGGCTTGGGTTGGAGACTCAAAAACCAGCAAATGGGAGGGGACACTCCAAGTTGTAAAGGTCAAATAGAAGAAAAACAAACTTGGAGTGACCCTAAACACGAACAGGCTCTCAAAAGCGAATACCTCACTAGGAGGGGGCGGTGGCCGAAGCCACCTATGTTTGAGTCAATTGGTATGGCACCGGGCCCATGACCAAAACTCGTCTTTGAAGCACAAGTACCATAAAAATGGCTAATGTGAAAGACTAGATCGATTTATGCACAATAAGGGGAGGGAGAGTTCATTGAGAGAACAACACTCCCCCTATGTCCATGCCTACATCTAAACAAGACAAAATGATGAGTGTGATGGGTTGTGCAATACTTCAAGCCACATTGCTCGAATCAATGATATTTAGCTCATGCCTTAACTCGCAAAATCTTGCTTCATCCAATGGCTTTGTGAAGATATCTGCAATTTGATCATGAGTATTGAGATGAATAAGATCAATCTCCCCATTCTTGATATGCTCCCGAATGAAGTGATGACGAATCTCGGTGTGCTTCGTCTTGCAATGTTGAACCGGGTTGTTGGAGATCTTGATAGCACTCTCGTTGTCACGGTAAAGAGGCACTTTGTCACAAGTGACACCGTAATCCTTTAAAGTTTGCCTCATCCAAAGCAACTGTCACAACAGATTACGGCGGCTACATACTCGGCCTCAGTGGTAGAGAGAAAAACACAGTTTTGTTTCTTTGAAGACTAACTAACCAAAGAACGACCAAGGAATTGGCAAACTCCGGAAGTTGACTTCCTATCCACACGATCTTTCGCCCAATCCGAGTCCAAATATCCTATGAGATCAAATGAAGCACCTTTGGGGTACCATAAGCCAAAGTTTTGGGTATGAGCCAAATATATAAAGATTCGCTTGACCACCACATAGCGGCTTTCCTTAGGTGCGGCTTGAAATCGTGCACAAATTCTCACACTCAACATAATATCCGGTCTAGATGCACAAAGATAAAGTAAGGATCCAATCATGGAGCGATATACCTTTTGATCAATGTCAAATTAGCATTTTAGTGGCATGGGAGTATTGGCCTTGGCCGGCTTGACATCATCCAACTTGAACCTCTTGAGCATGTCTTGAGTGTATTTTTCTTGGTTGATGAAGGTTCCTTGACTTTGTTGCTTGATTTTGAATCCAAGGAAGAACTTCAACTCTCCCATCATAGATATCTCAAACTCTTTGGTCATTAGTGCGGCAAACTCGTCATTGAAAGATTTGTTAGGAGAACCAAAGATAATATCATCAACATATAGTCGGCATATGAACAAGTCCCCTTTAACCTTCTTTGTGAAAAGAGTGGGATCAATTTTCCCAATTTCAAACCCACTGTCTTGCAACAACTCGGTAAGGTGCTCATACCATGCACGTGGGGCTTGTTTAAGGCCGTAGAGTGCCTTATCGAGCTTGTATACATGATTGGGAAACTTGGGATCCTCGAACCCTGGGGGTTGCTTGACATATACCAACTCCTTAAGATGACCATTAAGAAATGCACTCTTCACATCCATTTATTACAATTTGAAATTATGATGAGATGCATATGCAAGCAATATGCGAATAGATTCGAGACGAGCAACGAGAGCAAAGTTTCACCGTAGTCGATACCCTCGACTTGGGAGTAGCCTTGTGCCATTAATCTTGCCTTGCTGCGAATGACAACACCGTTCACATCTTGCTTGTTCTTGAAGATCCACTTGGTCCCAATGACATTGTGATTCTCCTTTGGTCTTGGCACCAATTGTCACACCTTGTTGCGCTCAAAGTTGTTGAGTTCATCGTGCATGGTTGTTGGAAATATGCCCTAGAGGCAATAATAAAGTGATTATTATTATATTTCCTTGCTCATGATAATTGTTTATTATCCATGCTATAATTGTATTGATTGGAAACTCAATTGCATGTGTGGATACATAGACAACATTGTGTCCCTAGTATGCCTCTAGTAGACTAGCTTGTTGATCAAAGATGGTCAAGGTTTCCTGGCCATAGACATGAGATGTCATTTGATAACGGGATCACATCATTGGGAGAATTATGTGATGGACAAGACCCAAACTATGAATGTAGCATATGATCGTGTCAGTTTATTGCTATTGTTCTCTGCATGTCAAGTATCCGTTCCTATGACCATGAGATCATGCAACTCACTGACACCGGAGGAATACCTTGTGTGTATCAAACGTCACAATGTAACTGGGTGACTATAAAGATGCTCTACAGGCATCTCCGAAGGTGTCTGTTGAGCTGGCATGGATCGAGACTGGGATTTGTTACTCCGTATGACGGAGAGGTATCTCAGGGCCCACTCGGTAATACAACATCACAATAAGCCTTGCAAGCAATGTGACTAAAGTGTTAGCCACGGGATCTTGTATTACGGAACGAGTAAAGAGACTTGCCGGTAACGAGGTTGAACTAGGTATAGAGATACCGACGATCGAATCTCGGGCAAGTAACATACCGAAGAACAAAGGGAACAGCGTACGGGATTAACTGAATCCTTGACATAGAGATTCAACCGATAAAGATCTTCGTAGAATATGTAGGAACCAATATGGGCATCCAGGTCCCGCTATTGGTTATTGATCGTAGAGGTGTCTCGGTCATCTCTACATAGTTCTCGAACCCACAGGGTCTGCACACTTAACGTTCGGTGACGTTTCAGTAGTATTGAGTTATGTATGGTGGTGACCGAAGGTTGTTCGGAGTCCCGGATGAGATCCTAGACGTCACGAGGAGCTCCGAAATTGTCCGGAGGTAAAGATTGATATATATGAAGTCCCGTTTTGGTCACCGGAAAAGTTTCGGGTATTTCCGGTAGTGTACCGGGAGTGCCGGAGGGCCATCGGGAGGGGCCACCCACGCCGGGAGGCCACATGGGCCTGAGGGGTGGTGCACCAGCCCTTAGTGGGCTGGGCAAACCAGCCTCACAAGGCCCATGCGGCTAGGAAGGTGGGAAAGGAAAAAAAACCAAGTGGAGAAGGCAAACTCCAAGTAGGAAAGGAATCCTACTAGGAGTAGGATTGGAGGTGGAATCCTCCACCTCCTCCTGGTTCGGCCGAACCCCTAGGGGGAACCCTAGGGAGGCTGCCTCCTCCCCCTCCCTCCTATATATACTAGAAGAATAGAGGCCCCAAAGACACAAGTCCACGTGCTAGTTCTCTATTCCCTAGTTTCTGCACCAAATCGATTCCGACGGTGCTTAGGCGAAGCCCTGCCGGAATAGTTCCACCACCGTCGCCGCCGCGCCGTCACGCTGCCAGAGAACTCATCTACTTCTCCGCTCCCTCTTGATGGATCAAGAAGGAGGATATCGTCATCGAGCTGTACGTGTGCTGAACGCGAAGGTGCCGTCCGTTTGGCACTAGATCGTGATTGGATCGCGGGACGGCTAGCGATTTGGATCGCGAAGACGTTCGACTACATCAACTGCGTTTCTTAACGCTTCCCGCTTAGCGATCTACAAGGGTATGTAGATCCACTCTCCCTCTCTTAGATGCTCATCACCATGGATAGATCTTGCGTGTGTGTAGGAAAATTATTGTTTCCCATGCAACGTTCCCCAACAGTGGTATCAGAGCTAGGTCTATGTGTAGATGAGATCACGAGTAGAACACAAAGGAGTTTGTGGGCGTTGATGTTCAGATTGCTTCCTCCCTTGGTCTTTTCTTGATTCAGCGATATTGTGGGATGAAGCGGCCCGGACCAACATTACTCGTACGCTTACGAGAGACCGGTTCCATCAACTGACATGTAACTTTGTTGCATAAAGATGGCTGGCGGGTGTCTGTCTCTCCCACTTTAGTTGGATCGGATTCGACAAAGGTGGTCCTTGAGAAGGTTGAATAGCAATTTGTGTATCACCGTTGTGGTTTTTGCGTAGGTAAGAATCGTTCTTGCTAGATACCCATAGCAGCCACGTAAAACATGCAACAACAATTAGAGGACGTCTAACTTGTTTTTGCAGGGTATGTTGTGATGTGATATGACCAATTACATGATGAGATATATGTGATGTATGAGATGATCATGTATTGTATAGAATATCACGACTTGCATGTCGATGAGTACGGCAACCGGCAGGAGCCATAGGGTTGTCTTTAATTTATTTTCGCCGTTTTTGCTTTACTTTATCGCTATGAGTTAGCAATAGTCGTAGAAGCAACAGTTGGCGCGACAACCTCATGGCGACACGTTGATGGAGATCAAGATGATGGAGATCATGGTGTCATGCCGGTGACGATGGAGATCATGTCGGTGCTTTGGAGATGGAGATCAAAAGCACAAGTTCATGGCCATATCATGTCACTTATGATTTGCATGTGATGTTAATCCTTTTATGCATCTTATTTTGCTTAGGACGACGGTAGCATTATAAGGTGATCCCTCACTAAAATTTCAAGATAAATTGTGTTCTCCCCGAGTGTGCACCGTTGCGAAAGTTCGTCGTTTCGAGACACCATGTGATGATCGGGTGTGATAGACTCTACGTTCACATACAACGGGTGCAAGCCAGTGTTGCACGTGCGGAACACTCGGGTTAAACTTGACGAGCCTAGCATGTACAGACATGGCCTCGGAACACGAGAGACCGAAAGGTCGAACATGAGTCATATAGTAGATATGATCAACATGAAGATGTTCACCATTGAAACCACCTCATCTCACGTGATGATCGGACTTGAGTTGGTGAATTTGGATCATGTGACACTCGAATGACCAGAGGGATGTCAATTTGAGTGGGAGTTTTTTAAGTAATATGATTAACTAAACTCATTGTCTTGAACAATAGTCTAAGTTGTCTTTGCAAAATTTATGTTGTAGATCAATGGCTCGCGCAGTAGCACCCCTAAATTTTAATGCGTTCCTAGAGAAAGCTAAGTTGAAAGATGATGGGAGTAACTTTTTGGCTGGGCCCGTAATCTAAGGATTATCCTTACGGCTTCCCAAAAGGCTTATGTCCTTGATGCACCGCTTGGTGAACCACCCGCTCCAGTAGAGTCTGCAGACATTGCGAACGCCTGGCAGGCACGTTCTGATGATTACTCAATAGTTCAATGTGCAATGTTGTATGGCTTAGAACCGGGCCTTCAAAGACGTTTTGAACGTCATGGAGCATATGATATGTTCCAGGAGTTGAAGTTTATCTTTCAGAAGAATGCCCGGATTGAGAGGTATGAGACCTCCGATAAGTTCTATGCTTGCAAGATGGAGGAGAACGGGTCTGTCAGTGAACACATACTCAGAATGTCTGGGTATTCCACCCGTCTGGCTGGATTGGGTATGCCCCTTCCGCCAGAGGCGATCACTAACAGAGTTCTTCAATCACTGCCACCTAGCTACAAGAGCTTCGTGTTGAACTATAACATGCATGGGATGAACAAGTCAGTCACCGAGCTGTTTGCGATGTTGAAAGTCGCTGAGTCTGAGATTCAGAAGGAGCATCAAGTGTTGATGGTCAATAAAACCACTAGTTTCAAGAAGAATGGCAAGGGTAAGAAGGGTAACTCCAAGAAGAGTGGCAAAGCAGTTGCCCCTCCCGTGAAGAAACCCAAAGCTGGACCCAAGCCAGAAACTGAGTGCTTTCATTGCAAGGGAACTGGTCACTGGAAGCGGAACTGCCCCAAGTATCTGGCTGACAAGAAGGCGGCCAACACCAAACAAGGTATATATGATATACATGTATTGATGTGTACCTTACCGACTCTCGTTGTAGTGCCTGGGTATTTGATACCGGTTCGGTTGCTCACATTTGCAACTCAAAACAGGAACTGCGGAATAGATGGAGGCTGGCAAAGGACGAAGTGACGATGCGCGTGGGAAATGGTTCCAAGGTTGATGTGATCGCCGTCGTCACGCTCGCTCTTCGATTACCATCGGGATTAGTGATGAACCTGAATAATTGTTATTTAGTGCATGCGTTAAGCATGAACATTATATCTGGATCTTGTTTATTGCGAGACAGTTACTCATTTAAATCAGAGAATAATGGTTGTTCTATTTATATGAGTAATATCTTTTATGGTCATGCACCCAATGTGAGGGGTTTATTCTTATTGAATCTCGATAGTGATGATACACGTGTTCATAACATTGATGCCAAAAGATGTAGAGTTGATAATGATAGTACTACTTTCTTGTGGCACTGCCGCTTAGGTCATATTGGTGTAAAATGCATGCAGAAGCTCCATGCTGATGGACTTTTGGAGTCACTTGATTTTGAATCACTTGACACATGTGAACCATGCCTCATGGGCAAGATGACTAAGACCCCGTTCTCTGGAACAATGGAACGGGCAAGTGACTTGTTGGAAATCATACATACTGATGTGTGCAGTCCGATGAGCATTGAGGCGCGCGGTGGTTATCGTTACTTTCTCACCTTCACTGATGACTTAAGTAGATATGTGTATATTTACTTAATGAAACACAAGTCTGAAACGTTTGAAAAGTTCAAGCAATTTCAGAGTGAAGTTGAGAATCATCGTAACAAGAAGATCAAATTCCTGCGATCTGATTGAGGAGGAGAATATCTGAGTTATGAGTTTGGTAGTCACTTAAGACAATGTGGAATTGTTTCACAATTGACACCACCTGGAACACCACAACGTAATGGTGTGTCCGAACGTCGTAATCGAACCTTATTGGATATGGTGCGATCTATGATGTCTCTTGCCGATTTGCCACTATCGTTTTGGGGTTATGCATTAGAGACAGCTGCATTCACTTTAAATAGGGCACCATCGAAATCCGTTGAGACGACGCCATATGAACTGTGGTTTGGCAAGAAGCCAAAGTTGTCGTTTCTTAAAGTTTGGGGATGTGATGCTTATGTCAAAAAGCTTCAGCCTGAAAAGCTGGAACCCAAAGCGGAGAAATGCATCTTCATAGGATACGCAAAAGAGACAGTTGGTTATACCTTCTATCTTAGATCCGAAGGCAAAGTGTTTGTCGCTAAAAACGGAACATTTCTTGAGAAAGAGTTTCTCTCGAAAGAATTGAGTGGGAGGAAAATAGAACTTGATGAGGTTGTTGAACCTTTACTTCAACATGAGAGTAGCGCAACGCAGAAAGATGTTTCTGTAGAGCCTACATCGATTGAAGAGGAAATTAATGATGATGATCATGAAGCTTCGGATCAAGTTGCTATCGAACCTCGTAGGTCGACAAGGACGCGTACTGCTCCTGAGTGGTACGGCAACCCTGTCTTGGAGGTCATGTTGTTGGACAACGATGAACCTACGAGCTATGGAGAAGCGATGATGGGCCCGGATTCTGAGAAATGGTTAGAGGCCATGAAATCCGAGATGGGATCCATATATGAAAACAAAGTATGGGCTTTGGAAGTATTACCTGAAGGGCGAAAAGCCATTCAGAACAAATGGATCTTTAAGAGGAAGACGGACGCGGACGGTAATGTCACCGTCTATAAAGCTCGACCTGTGGCAAAGGGTTTTTCTCAAGTTCAAGGAGTTGACTACGATGAGACCTTCTCGCCCGTAGCGATGCTTAAGTTCGTCAGAATCATGTTAGCAATAGCTGCCTTTTTCGATTATGAAATTTGGCAGATGGATGTCAAAACAGCGTTCCTTAATGGTTTCCTTAAGGAAGAGTTGTATATGATGCAACCAGAAGGTTTTGTTGATCCAGAGAATGCTCACAAAGTTTGCAAACTCCAGCGATCCATTTATGGACTGGTGCAAGCATCTCGAAGTTGAAATCTTCGCTTTGATGAGGTGATCAAAGCGTTCGGGTTTATACAAGTTTACGGAGAAGCTTGTATTTACAAGAAAGTGAGTGGGAGCTCTATAGCGTTTCTAATATTATATGTATATGACATATTGCTAATTGGAAACAATATAGAAATGTTGGAAAGCGTGAAGGAATATTTGAACAAGAGTTTTTCAATGAAGGACCTAGGAGAAGCTGCTTTCATATTAGGCATCAAGATCTATAGAGATAGATCGAGACGCTTAATAGGAATTTCACAGAGCACATACCTTGACAAAGTTTTGAAGAAGTTCAAAATGGATCATTCCAAGAAGGGGTTCTTGCCTGTATTGCAAGGTGTGAAGTTGAGTAAGACTCAATGCCCAGTGACTGCAGAAGATAGAGAAAAGATGAGTGTCGTCCCCTATGCTTCAGCCATAGGCTCTATCATGTATGCAATGCTGTGCACAAGACCCGATGTAAGCCTTGCCATAAGTATGGCCGGAAGGTTTCAAAGTGATCCAGGAATGGAACACTGGACGGCGGTCAAGAATATCCTTAAGTACCTGAAAAAGACTAAGGACATGTTTCTCGTTTATGGAGGTGATCAAGAGCTCGTCGTAAAGGGTTACGTCGATGCAAGCTTTGACACTGATCCGGATGACTCTAAGTCTCAAACCGGATACGTATTTATTCTCAATGGGGGTGCGGTAAGCTGGTGCAGTTCCAAGCAGAGCGTGGTAGCTGATTCTACATGCGAAGCGGAGTACATCGCTGCATCGGAGGCGGCGAAGGAAGGTGTCTGGATGAAGGAGTTCATGACAGATCTTGGAGTAGTGCCTAGTGCACTAAACACAATGACTTTGTTCTGTGACAACACTGGTGCCATTGCTCTGGCCAAGGAACCAAGGTTTCACAAGAGGACCAGACACATAAAGCGACGTTTCAATTCCATCCGCGATTACATCAAGGAGGAGGACATAAATATTTGCAAAGTACACACGGATCTGAATGTCGCAGACCCGATGACTAAACCTCTTCCAAGGGCTAAACATGATCAACACCAGAACTGTATGGGTGCTAGATTCATTACAATGTAAATCACATAGTGATGTGAGCTAGATTATTGACTCTAGTGCAAGTGGGAGACTGTTGGAAATATGCCCTAGAGGCAATAATAAAGTGATTATTATTATATTTCCTTGCTCATGATAATCGTTTATTATCCATGCTATAATTATATTGATTGGAAACTCAATTGCATGTGTGGATACATAGACAACACTGTATCCCTAGTATGCCTCTAGTAGACTAGCTTGTTGATCAAAGATGGTCAAGGTTTCCTGGCCATAGACATGAGATGTCATTTGATAACAGGATCACATCATTAGGAGAATGATGTGATGGACAAGACCCAAACTATGAACGTAGCATATGATCGTGTTAGTTTATTGCTATTGTTTTCTGCATGTCAAGTATCTGTTCCTATGACCATGAGATCATGCAACTCACTGACACCGGAGGAATACCTTGTGTGTATCAAACGTCACAACGTAACTGGGTGACTATAAAGATGCTCTACAGGTATCTCCGAAGGTGTCTGTTGAGCTAGCATGGATCAAGACTGGCATTTGTTACTCCGTATGACGGAGAGGTATCTCAGGGCCCACTCGGTAATACAACATCACAATAAGCCTTGCAAGCAATGTGACTAAAGTGTTAGACACGGGATCTTGTATTACGGAACGAGTAAAGAGACTTGCCGGTAACGAGGTTGAACTAGGTATAGAGATACCGACGATCGAATCTCGGGCAAGTAACATACTGAAGAACAAAGGGAACATCGTACGGGATTAACTGAATCCTTGACATAGAGGTTCAACCGATAAAGATCTTCGTAGAATATGTAGGAACCAATATGGGCATCCAGGTCCCGCTATTGGTTATTGACCGTAGAGGTGTCTTGGTCATGTCTACATAGTTCTCGAACCCGCAGGGTCTGCACACTTAACGTTCGGTGACGTTTCGGTAGTATTGAGTTATGTATGGTGGTGACCGAAGGTTGTTCGGAGTCCCAGATGAGATCCCGAACGTCACGAGGAGCTCCGAAATGGTCCGGAGGTAAAGATTGATATATAGGAAGTCCCGTTTTGGTCATCGGAAAAGTTTCGGGTATTTCCGGTGTACCGGGAGTGCCGGAGGGCCATCGGGAGGGGCCACCCACGCCGGGAGGCCACATGGGCCTGAGGGGTGGTGCACCAGCCCTTAGTGGGCTGGGCAAACCAGCCTCGCAAGGCCCATGCGGCTAGGAAGGTGGGAAAGGAAAAAAACAAGTGGAGAAGGCAAACTCCAAGTAGGAAAGGAATCCTACTAGGAGTAGGATTGGAGGTGGAATCCTCCACCTCCTCCTGGTTCGGCCGAACCCCTAGGGGGAACCCTAGGGAGGCTGCCTCCTCCCCCTCCCTCCTATATATACTAGAAGAATAGAGGCCCCAAAGACACAAGTCCACGTGCTAGTTCTCTATTCCCTAGTTTCTCCACCAAATAGATTCCGACGGTGCTTAGGCGAAGCCCTGCCGGAATAGTTCCACCACCACTGCTGCCGTGCCGTCGCGCTGCCGGAGAACTCATCTACTTCTCCACTCCCTCTTGCTGGATCAAGAAGGCGGAGATCGTCATCGAGCTGTACGTGTGCTGAACGCGGAGGTGCCGTCCGTTCGGCACTAGATCGTGATTGGATCGCGGGACGGCTAGCGATTTGGATCACGAAGACGTTTCACTACATCAACCGCGTTTCTTAACGCTTCCCGCTTAGCGATCTACAAGGGTATGTAGATCCACTCTCCCTCTCGTAGATGCTCATCACCATGGATAGATCTTGCGTGTGCGTAGGAATTTTTTTGCTTCCCATGCAACGTTCCCCAACAATGGCTTCAAGCCAATCCACGTCCTCGAGCGCTTCTTGTACCTTTAGGGGTTCAAAACAAGAAACAAACGTGTGATGCTCACATAAGTTTGTTAATTGTGTACGAGTGGTTACCCCTTTACTCAAGCTTCCATAGATGTTCTCCAATACATGTTGTTGAGTTCTAAGCTTGTAAGCGATCTTGGCGGCTCGCCGCTCTAATATTTCCTCCATCGAGGGTTAGGGAGGACCATCTTGAGAACTTGGAGCAACGTCATGAGCTTGCTCGGGGGTATGAACTTGATCTTGGGCATCACTTGGTGAATCACCATCATCATGAGGTTGATCTTGTCCTTGATCTTTTTCACTTGGTTGAGGGCCTTCACTTTGTTCTTCGGAAGCGTGTGGGTCTTGCGGCGGTGATGGTTCCACTTGAGTGGAACATTGTCCTTCTCCTTCGGCTACACGGGGTTCCTCAACGGGTAGGAAGAGTCCCACACCCATTCTTCTTATGGTTTGGGAGGAATTTCATCACCTACATCACAAAGACCACTTTGCTCCACTTGGGAGCCTTTATTTTCATCAAACTCTACGTTACACGTCTCCTCAATGAGTCCATTGGACTTGTTGAGAACACGGTAAGCATGAGAGTTTGCAGCATAACCAACAAATATGCCCTCTTGAGCTCTAGGTTCAAATTTAGACAAACGAGCACCTTTCTTGAGGATGAAACATTTACAACCGAACACCCGGAGGTACTTGAGGTTGGACTTGTTACCGGTAAGTATCTCATATGGAGTATTGTTCAAGCCTTTGCGGAGGTAGAGCCGATTAGATGCATGACACGCGGTGTTGATGGCTTCGGCCCAAAAGTTATACGGAGATTTGAATTCCGCCATCATGGTACTTGCCGCATCCATCAACGTCCGGTTCTTCCTCTTCGCAACACCATTTTGTTGGGGGTATAAGGTGCAGAGTATTGATGCTTGATCCCTTCATCACTCAAAAACTCGTCCAAGGTGTAGTTCTTGAACTCGGAGCCATTGTCGCTTCTAATCATCAATATCTTTTCATCATGTTGGCGTTTAGCTTCATTTGCAAAGTCGATGATGGTTTGTTGGGTCTCACTCTTCTTCTTGAAGAATTATACCCATGTGTATCTTGAGTAATCATCCACAATCACCAAGCAATATTTTCTTCCCCCAAGACTATCAAATGATGGAGGACCGAAAAGATCCATGTGAAGGAGATCTAGGGGCCTCTTGGAGTAAATTGTAGTCGTGGGGCGGTGAGCCGTCTCATGTAGCTTTCCTTCGATACAAGCACTGCAAGCACGATATTTGGCGAAACTCACATTTGTTAGTACACAAACGTGACCCCCTTTGAGGAGGATTTGCAAAGATCGCATATTGACATGGGCTAGTAGGCGATGCCAAAGCCATCCCACATCAACTTTAGCCATTAGGCAAGTCGCAGTCTTAGTGGGTCGCTCCGAAAAGTTGACCACATAGAGACCGTTTTCGACATGTCCAACAAAAGCTACTTTAAGAGTCTTGCTCGACAAAAGGGCCACGGAATCAATAACAAAGAAGGTACTAAAACCCATGAGTGCAAGTTGACGAACTGAAAGTAAATTCTATGCAAGGGTCTTAACAAGCATGAATTTCTCAATGGTTAAATCCGGAGGATCACCACCTTGCCAAGACCCAATACCTTTGAAATTGTGTCATCACCAAAGGAAACTTGAGTGGCCAAGGATGTGTCAGTTCAAACGTCCACCACCAAGTCCTTGCTTCCGGTCATATGATTTCTTGCTCCACTATCAAGCAACCATAAAACTCCTCTGAAAGCAAACCCCTACAAGAGATCAATGCTTGGATTTAGGTACCCATTCTTTAATGGGTCCTTTCATGTTAGTAACAAGGGTCTTAGGAACCCTAATAGACCATTCAATGTACTCATAATAAGAACCAGCAAATTTGGCATAAACATGCCCATCACTAGCACGACATAAAACATAAGAGGGGTTAAAGTCATCGGCTTTGTTGGAAGGGGTGGTCTTGCCCCTATTGGCATTACCACCCACAACCTTGTCCTTCTTCTTCTCATGAGTATCCTTCCCCGCTTTGAGAAAGGTTTCCTTGAGTGGGAGAGGTTGTTTGGTCTTGAACTTCTTCTTCTTCTTAGAATTGGGTGCAAACCCAATTCCTTCCTTTGCTCCAACTTCCTTTTGATTGCTCAAAAGGTCATTGAGATTCTTCTCACCTTGGATACATGTCACAAGGCCTTTCTCATGTTGCTCTTTCAACTTGGCATTTTCCTCCACAAGGTGCGCATGGGAGCAGCAAGTTTGATGTAGAGGCCCTCCGTGATCGATCCCCCTCCGGCAGGGCACCGAAATAGGGCTCCAGATGGGCACACGGCGGAACAGAGACTTGCGGCGACGGAAAAAGTGTTTCGGGAGGCTCTCTGGGGTTTTTGGGAAATATTAGAATTTATAGGCTAGAGAGGGGCATCGGGATACGCCAGGGGGAGCCACCACATAACAGGGCGCGACCACCCCCCTGGGTGCGCCCTGTTGTGTGGTCCCTCCCTCGTGCAGCCTCCGGTCTCCTCCCAAGGCTTTCAGGTCTTCTTTTGGTCCAGAAAAAAGTCATAAAAAAGTTTTGGGCAATTGGACTTCGTTTGGTACTGTAAACCTGAAAAGCCAAAAACATGCAGAAAACAACAACTGGCACTTGGCACTGGGTTAATAGGTTAATGCTAAAAAATAATATGAATTGGTAAATAAATACCCAAAAAACATCCTAGAATGATAATATTATAGCATGGAACAATCAAAAATTATAGATACATTGGAGACGTATCAGCATCCCCAAGCTTAATTCCTGCTCGTCCTCGAGTAGGTAAATGATAAAAAAGATTTTTTGATGTGACATGCTACCCAACATGTAATCTATTGCAGGAATATACAAACTCTCGTGAAGCAAAATCATCTTCGAGGAATTCCTGATGTGAAATTCAATAAAGTTGTTTATGTTGTGCTTGCGAGGCCGGCAAATTGGCCAAGAAGCATCATTTGTCGAAAGCTGTCATGACTACGACAAGACCATTGGAAATTCATATGGATGTATTCGGTCCTCAAAACTATGCAAGTTTCGGAGGCAGTCATTATGGTATGGTTATAGTTGATGATTTATCTTGATAGACATGGGTATTCTTTCTCGAGGACAAGACCGTTGTTCAAGATTTCTTGAAGAGATTCACCAAGAAAGCTCATAATGAATATGAATTGAGAATCAAGCATGTCCGAAGTGATACTGGAACCGAGTTCAAAAATACTCACATCGAGGATTTACGACAATGGCATAACTCATGAGTTATCTGCCGCTTACACTCCCGAGCAAAATGGAGTTGTTGAACAGAAGAATATAACTCTCATTGAAATGGTGAGAACAATGCTCAGTGACTAGAAAACTCCCATTCGCTTATGGGTAGATGCCATAAATACTGCTTGTCATATTGTGAATCGTGTTTATCTTCACAAGTTACTTAAGAAAACTTCATATGAGCTTATGACTAGCAAGAAACTGAATGTTTCATATATATGTGTTTTTGGTGCACCATGCTATATTCGTGATATGAATCACAACTCTAAATTTGCGCCTAAAGCACATAAAGGTTTTCCTCTTGGTTCTTGGTCAAACTTGCATACTTATCAGGTCTATAACTCTCACCACGGGAAAGTTATGGAAACGGTAAATGTGCGGTTTGTTGAATCTTACGGCTCTCAAAAAGAGCACCTGCCAAATGTGATAGATGAACCATGGATTTTTGAAGCAATTCATCAAATGGCTATTGGTGAAGTCAAACTAGTTGAAGTTGATGCTCTTGGCTCATTCGATGATAACATTTCCGCTTATCGAAGAAGAACTCTTCAAGCTACTACCGAAGATAATGCCAATGCCGAGAATAGTGGCAATTCTGAAAATGCTGGTGATGCCGAACAAAATGGCAATTCCGAAGGAAATGTCGATGATAATGCCAATCCCGAAGCAAATGCTGAGATCGACAACGATGCTCAACCAAATGGGAATCCCTCCTTTTAGCGAGTGGCAGATCGAGTGGACCCTGGTCTAATTCCCGATGATTTAGGAAATCCAAGTCGTCGTCCCACAACTCATTCTCGCACTCCTTTAGCTAACTTCTATGGAAGTTTCTCGTTTGTCTATATGGCAGAGCAGACAAAATATGAAGAAGCTATGAAAGATCCCGATTGGATGAATATCATGCAAGAAGAATTGGTGTGATTCAAAATAAATGATGCATGGGAATTGGTCGATCGACTGAATCCTAAGAATCCCAATATCATCCGCACCAAATGGATCTTCGGCAAAAAAGATGATGAGAGTGGTGTTGTGGTAAGAAGCAACGCTCGTCTCGTTGCCCAAGGCTATACATAGGTAGACAGTATAGATTTCGGTGAAACATATGCTTCTGTTACCCGCCATATGCTTCTGCCTTGAGACCATTCACATTGTTCTTGTCAATGCAAACTACAATGTGCTATAGCAACCATGACCTCATTACTTTGCACAATAGCATCTAAGTAATTAGTTTACATTTGGTACATTCCTTGACGGTGAGCTAATTTCAGCACCGAGCAATGATTTCAAACGAAATTGACAATGAGCTAAATTTAACAAAGTTAAATTGTTTCATACAAATTTGATTGTGAGCTAATTACACAAAGAGAAATTGTTTCTAACAACATTCCTAATGAACAATCAACCCTGAATCTGCTCCCACTACTTTCGAGCACTATAGTTACAATACAAATACGATTTAAAATAAAGGAAATACTGACATTCACAACACACACATGGAACTTCCTCCCAGTGTGGATCTCTTCATAAGCCACGCATCTCAGATAGAGGGACATCCACATCAGTGCCAAAGAAATCTAAGTCTTTAGCGGTATCATGAACTTGCTAAAGGAAATGGAACCGGAGGAAATCGAAGCAACGCGAGTCAAATCGGTGCTCAAATAAAAAAAATCCCCAAACCCCAACCATAGTATAGAAATCACACATGTATGGGCTCAGATCCATGCAGCGGTAGCGAGCAGTCAAGGGGCCGACAACGGCGGCGGTTGTGAGAGAGGAAAGAAGGAAAAGAGAGAGTGAGGGCGCGGGAGAGACAAAGAGAGAGCGTTGACCATCTTCCCAATCCGACGTGGCGCTGACTAGCAGACTTGGGTTGTCATCGGTAACATGTTTTAGTGGTTGTTTGGATAGGGGCCGATATATGGTAAACGAGTTTGTAGCCGAATTTTAGCAAAATCGGTTTTGCTAATGAATTTTTGGATAACTAATTTACACAGAAACACGTTTGGGTTTGGAAAGGGTAAAACTGGCTTGTACAGTTCCTTGTTTGGATAGGTATCCCAGTATACCGATTCACTTCCTTCCCTTTCTTCTCTCTCTTACTTTCCCCAATTTAAGCCATTGACGACGACTTTCCAAAGCTCCAGCTACAGCCTCTGATTCCTCCCCTGTTCTTCGTCCTTGGCACCTAGGCACCGGTGCTCTCCTCCCGTCGGGATGACCTCGACGACTCCGCGCGCGGAGGCTTCCCCTGGTCGCCTGCCTAGGTTGATGCAGGTCGGCCTCGTACAAGCTCTTCACAGGGAGAGCTGCTCCTCGAGCTCATCCCGTAGGTACGCCGCCCAGGAGCGTCCCTCGTCGGCCCTGCACATACTCTGCTCGGGGAGAGCTTCTCGTCGAGCTCAACCCGGAGGTATGTGGCCTCGATGCTGGCCGTCCAGGAGCGTCCGATACCCGGAAGGTCAGATCTCAAGAGAGCGCTTGACGCCGTCCACGCTGACGGTGGCCATGCCGGGGCTGGAGGTCAAGAGTGTGGCCTCGATTGATCTTTGTTTGCATTTGAAGGTCGAATTATTTGAGTAGGGAGCTTGAACAATCCATATGATGTTTCTACTTGTGTTAATAAGAAATGCCATTGTATTTAACCAAGAGGAAAAAACTTCATAGTTGACCAGAGCTTAACAATTAGCTCCATCGTAAAGTCGTCGATTTAATTATTTGCCATAATAGGGCATGGACGAAGTGATAATTTGAAGGGTGGATTGACACAGCCTTTGCTCATAGAGACAAAGGAGGGGCATGTTGACAATGCAGAGGATAATGATGGTTGCCGGTCCATACAGATTCCTCATGCCATATGTGAAGGTTTCCTCGTAATCTCTTGAATGTGCTTATTTTTTGTTGCTGAATGCATAAGATTCATCTGCCTTCGGCTCTTCAGAAATATGTCAGTCAGTTGTTCATCTACTTCATTCTCAAGTTTGCAATGGCCATTTTTCTTGTCGAATAACAAATTTATTGCACACAGTTGTACATAAAACATTTTAGCATTACTATCATCTTGTAATAAAGAATGGGAAATTTTGAAACCTATAAATGGATGAAAAATTGCAACAATGGTTTTGCAATGAATCTATAAGTAAAATTCAAAAATAATATTGTAATGCTCAATCATCTTCTGGTTGTTGAGCGGAACGTTGTTGATGATTAGTCCACAACTGTCGAGCGATGGCTGCACGAACTCTCTCACCAGCAGCTCGATCATCTTCTCTTGTTTGCCCTCTAACTTGTTGATCCCCATGGTCAACATGTTGTTGTGCTTCCCCATGCTCATAAAGCTCGAACAACTCATCATCATGATTAACCTTCCTGATGAAGTTATGGATAATACAACAAGCCATAACAATTTTGACTTGAGTTTTATATGGATAGGGAATTCCTCCTTTCCTACTTAAAATTGGAAAACGAGCTTTTAGAACACCAAAAGTTCGTTCAACAACATTTCTTAGTTGTGCGTGCAGATGATTGAACAAATCTTTCTCACTAGTATATCGTCGATTACTTCCACGAAAAGAAGCAATATGATAACGATCTCCGCGGTACGGGGCAATAAATTTTGGAGTATTTGCATAGCCCGAATCAACAAGATAAAATTTACCTGCACATAAGATTTCATAGGATGCTCAGAATGTTTATGCAATAAGATAGACCAATATGTAGTTCTTATGTTTGTGTTTTTACCTTCAGGAACAACAAACCCCCCACTAGTAACAGCCCATCTTAGAACAGCTTGATCTGATGCAGAACCTTCCCATCCAGCAGCAACATATGAGAATGTCATGTCAAATGACACTACAGCCATTACATTTTGAGAGGGGTAACCATGTCTATTTCTATAAGGAGTTTGCTTATCTAGTCTGATTTTTGCATCGATATGTGTCCCATCAATTGCTCCTAGGCAGTTCTGTTGGGATCTTTTGTTAGTCAAACAATAAAGTTTAAATTTCCTGACATATTATTTAATCATAGTTAAAAGGAACATATGTTTGGGATAGGAAAATACCTTGAAATATGGGTAGAACCTTTCATCACCCAATATTTTTGTTGGGATTTCATTCCTTGGATCTTTTATGCACACATCACGCAACCCATTTATGGCGTTTAAAACCATGTTAAAGTGTCGGCTGATTGGCTCACCAGAATGCTGATATCTATCTTGGATTACACGGTTCCTAACATTGTGACCAATTGTATGTAGAAACATGAGTAGTTGTTCATCCACCGTCATTCGCTTTGTATCCTTCAGCAAGCTTCTCTCACACAAAGCATCTCGTAACAAGTAGAATGTGTGCTTCTCAAGACGAATTTGTTCATAAAATCTAACTGGATGTCCCTCCAGCAACTCTTTTGTTTTCTGGGCACCAGTTAATATAGAGGTGTTACGTGGTGTTTTGAATAACCTTGTGAACAACACATCACGAAACATGGACACGGCAGAAATGTTATTAATAAGAACTTGCTCGGAATCAGAAAATTCATCATCTGACACATCCGAAATGTTCATGGTATCCTGCATAGTGTACAGTCTTGATTGTATCATCTCACAATAATATTTTATAAGATATATAAAATAGTTGAAAAAAAAACTTTCTCAATCTGAAAGTACAGTTGATTGTTGCAACACAAACCGGAAGAAAAAGTAATGGAAATTGTACTCTAAATATGTAAAACGACAATTACTAAAATGAAATAATGGTGTATTACAAAATAACTACGGATCAAGAATCCAAAGCTTTCGAGTCTCTTCATCCATCTCAATGAAAATGGCGCGCTTTTCACCATCTGTAAATGCTTTTACTGCTTTTAGTTTTGTGCTGGCATCGAGGCTACCCATACTATTTAATACTGACATGCATGATTTAACCGAGTAATTGTCATTTTGTTCTGCTGTTTTTTTCTTTGCTTCAGCAATGCTGAGTGATGCATCTGCAAGACGATCAATTGCTGTTATGGCATCATCAGCTGTACGTTTTTGTCCTCTTGTAGTTTCTTTTGATCCACTTCCAGGGGATTTCTTTTTTTCTATCTCAGTGGTTGTCGACTTCTTAGTGAACACACCAGGGGAGCCATTGTTTTCATTGGACTCGATTTCATGCACTTCAACATCCTGATTGAGATCAATTCGAGGTGATTTGGTTGTGCATGTATCATCTGTCCCTTTGCTAGATACAGCACCAACTCCAGATGCCATTGAACTAGCACATATTTGTTCAAGATCTTCCCAACTAGGCCACACCTTATCTCGATATTCTTTGAGTGACTTATCCTTCTGCAAGTTGTTATTTTTTTGGTTAAAAATATAATATACCAATTTTATATGAATCTTACTCGCACAAACTTACCTCAATTAGTTCCTCCCAAGTTTCTTCTGAAGCTTTTATCATTTTGTCATCGTCGTCCCAACCAAAACCCGTCAGTTTAAGAAGTCTATCCATGGCAGCATAGCAACTCCTGTAGTACTTATGTCGATTTTTCAATTGTTGTAATTCAAGTTTGTCCACTCTTGAATCATTGAATTGTTCTAAGATATCACGCCATGCTTTCTTTGTGTAACCTGTTCCTTCTTTCCCTCCGTGTAAAGTTTGATCTTTCAGTATAGTGAGAAGTATTTTGTCCTCCGAAGATTTCCATACGTGCCTCTTTTTATCTGAGTTTTCTTTCCTATTTTTTTTGTCCTTCTGATCATCCATATTCATCTACAAGAAAATATAAAATTCAAACGAGTATTTCAGTGATCTACTGTTGGCTTACCATTTGTTTCTTATGGAGGTAAGCTGCAAGTGCATGTGGAATCTAAATTGGAGGGCCGGTTATATCCAGGAGGAAACCATTGGCCTACATACTAGACTATGATACTTGTGTATACAAATTAGACTATAGCACACACATACATAATTATATCGCACAGTTCAGATTGGCCTAGTGCCTATTAGTACCAATAAGTATATAATTAGAGTTAGTGTTCCATTTACTCTTTTGTCGTATCTACCATGTACCTGGTTTCCATTTACAGCAGCAAGTAATTAGTGTAGTTGGTTTCTTTTATAATCAAACAAAGGTGTGTTTCCAATCAGAGAGAGGAAGGGGCAAATTGCGATGAACAAATAATCTGTAGATCTACAACTTATATGGACGAATTTGTTGAACAGAATGATTTATCAATGAACAATACTATGAAATCTATACATCTACAACTTGTATGTACGAATTTGTTGATCGGAATGATTTATCAATGAACAATACTATGAAATCTGTACATCTAGAACTTGTATGTACGAATTTGTTGATCAGGATGATTTATCGATGAACACTACCATGAAATCTGTACATCTACAGCTTATATGTACGGATTTGTTGATCAGGATGACTGATCAATGAACAATCTCATGAAATCTGTACATCTACAACTCATTGACAGGATGATTGATCTTACCAGGGTCGTGCAATTTGATTGAAGATGGGAAGATGATGAGAACCGCCTGCTGAAGATGCCGCCGAGAACTAACGCCCGCGTCTCCCAGCCAGCCGCCGAGAACCAACGCCAGTGTCTCCCAGCCAGCCGCCTGTGACTGGAGTTGACGGCCAGGCAATTTTCTTAGCGATCTGGGTGTCAATCGGGCCTGTATATAAGCAATGAAAAAGGCGCGAGGGCGAGCAGCAAAACGCACAGCTGGCGCCAAAAAAGTTGTTGAGAAACGAGCGGGCGGAAGAAAAAACTGTTACGATCATGCATATGGCAATCGCGTTTGTGGAAAAACGGATAATACTCGTTTTTCTATAAACCCGAGATCCTGGGTTGTACAGTTCCAAGTTTCCTATATACGTGGATTTGTTCTGCTAGCCAAACGAGGAGCGGGCGGAAGAAAAAACTGTTACGATCATGCATATGGCAATCGCGTTTGTGGAAAAACGGATAATACTCGTTTTTCTATAAACCCGAGATCCTGGGTTGTACAGTTCCAAGTTTCCTATATACGTGGATTTGTTCTGCTAGCCAAACGAGGTTTTCTTCCGTCGAACCGTTTTCCTGGTTTATAGATTACGGATTCTGTATATATCCTCTATCCAAACAACGCCTTAGTCACAGCCGACGCACCGATTAACGGACGTTTGGGTCACGCCGCCCCCCTCATCCGGTGTGGCCCCGACTAGCGTCCTCGGGTTGTCATAATTGTGTTTAAACCGACCAAATTGGTTCACTAGCGTTTCATGGGAAAAACCACACCAAGGTTGATGGTTTTGTATACGTGGTGCAGTGTGATGTTTTTCTGAAACCCTAGACGAAAATGTTGCGAGTTTATGCTATTTACTCGGCTATTATCCAGACAGAAACTAATATCCCAGAGATCCGTGCGCGGCCACGGCGGCGTGCGATCAAGATACATATGCAACAACAGCAGGACGGCGCGGCGCCGGTGAGTTCTGCTTCCAGCCGCCCGATCGCCGGCGACGTTGAGCTGCTGGACGGCACAAGCGTACGCTTTCACCGGCGCAAGTGTCGTCCCTCTCGGTGACAGAGAAGTTAACGGCCACACTCGGTGTACATGCACGCACGCGTCATCATCAAGCTAACATTTGCAACTGGTGGACGTGTTGTAATGATATGAATATATGGTGTGATAATACGGATGGTAAGCTGTTTGGGCGGAACGAGCTCCGTGACAAGTGCATCTTTTTAGGTTCTACTTATGAAAGAGATGGGATGGTGTAATACAAGGTGGAAAGTGATGTCAATTTAGGTGGAGTCGTCAACTTACGGGTTATGTTATAACCGGTGCATCAAGTGGAAGAATTACAATGGAGTGAAACCAATCCCATTAATCAATGGACTGAAACCAATCCATGGCGATGGTTAACAAGCTCACACATGTATGTGTGAGCCGATGGCACACCTGTACAGCCGTGCCAAGAACACATCATCCATCATCCTCTTGTTTGTGTGCGCTCATGATCGGTCTTGTCCCTGGTCTGATGCTGCAGCTTAGAATTCATCAAGGTTTGAATGTTTAAGATCGATCTCCATGAACCGGGTTCTTGAGTTTGCGTATGTTACACGGGTCACCCAGGATCACCATGAGCCGAGACCATGCAACAACTATCCATGATAGCCTAATCAGCGTGGTACGAACAAAGTGTTTACATCGTCTCATCTTCTCGGCAGTCTTTGGCTCTTCGTTTGCATTTTATAAATTTTATTTATGGATTCATATATGTTGGATGATGCTGTGATCAGCTCGATCGAACGATCATAGTGTTTGGCCGAGAGCACTATACACCCAACCCCACTCTGATCTCTTCCTGGACAGAATTCTGTAGCCACAACTTTCAAAAATTCCAATCCAGTTATTCGTTCCATGAAAGACTAGATACAAACTTGCGTCGTGCATCGAGAAATCACCCGAGATTATGAACTAATTTGATCTCACATTCACGGGTAGAACAAAGCCAGCTTGTATGATCATCCGGTACACTTTCCCCAACCACAAGAACAAACACCGACCACTCAAGTGCAAATTATTCCAGACTCAAGCCTGACATCGCAAATGCAGCAGCCGGGAAGGCTTCCCCATGTCCACGCCTGCCGGAGGACGGCGGCTCTCCGGCGAGCCGGCCGGCCACATCGCCGGTGCAGGGAGCAAAGCCGGGCTGAACTCACACACCACAAGCAAAGGGTGCTACAAAAGTTGTGCAACTTGCCTCGCGTTCCATCGCACCGTAGCCTATCGAAACAACGTCGGATCAGCCTGTCTCCGGTACGTACGTGTTGCTACGTTATCCTGCTACAACACCACGCCGGAAAATCCCGCCGTTCGCCGGTGCACCCCGTACCGCCGGCCGGAAATCTCCACCAAACTCACACCAAGGCACCATCCTGACCAGTTCCCGCTCACCGGCGCATTTCTCTCTCAATACACAACCAAATCACACAAAACCTATCTGGTTAAAAAGCCATTATCCGTACCTACACAATGCAGAAAATTTCACTCGAATCGGTGCAGAGGAACCGGATATATTTGATCGGAAATCGAGAGGAGAAGCACACTCTGGAAGTCTGGAGGCTGGTTCCTGAGCCGGGGAGGCCAACTAGGGGGGCGGCAATCCGCGGCATCGGATGCGGCGCGTGGATGACCGTCGGATGGAAACGGATCGGACGCGCCAGGATTGACGACGGCCGCTTAGGGGGGGCGATCCGCGGCGACGCCCCCTCGACCAATCAGCGCGCGGTTTTCGGCCCTCTCCGGCTCTCCCGTCTTCCCGACGTCTCCCACTATTTAACCACCGCTTCCTCCGCCCCGACCTACTCACCCAGCTCACAAGCATCTCTCTCACCTCCGGCGAAAAACACCACCAGGGTTCTCCTCTCCCCTCGCTTCCCCGCTGCAATGTCGACTGACGTGGCTGCCGACATCCCGGTGCCTCAGGTGGAGGCGGCCGCCGACCCCGTCGTCGACACACCGGCGGCGAAGCCGGCCAAGGCGGCCAAGGCCAAGAAGTCCACTGGCCCGAAGAAGCCCCGCGCCACCGCGTCCCACCCGTCCTACGCCGAGGTAAACCCCCACAGTCCTTCGCCGTAGTTCGTCGTGCTGTCTGTTCGTTCGTGTTTCCCCTGATCTGACTTGGTTTGGTTCGTTTGTGTGCAGATGGTGTCGGAGGCGATCGCCGCCCTGAAGGACAGGAGCGGGTCGAGCACCATCGCGATCGGCAAGTTCATCGAGGAGAAGCACAAGGCGCACCTCCCGGCCAACTTCCGCAAGATCCTGCTGACGCAGATCAAGAAGCTGGTCGCCGCCGGCAAGCTGACCAAGGTCAAGGGCTCCTACAAGCTCACCAAGGCCCCTGCCGCCGTGAAGCCCAAGACGGCGACGAAGAAGAAGCCTGCCGCCAAGCCCAAGGCCAAGGCGCCAGCCAAGAAGACCGCCCCCAAGTCCCCGGCCAAGAAGGCCGCAGCGAAGCCCAAGGCCAAGGCCCCAGCCAAGGCCAAGGCCGTCGCGAAGCCCAAGGCGGCAGCGAAGCCGAAGGTGGCCGCCAAGCCCAAGGCCAAGGCTGCCGCCAAGAAGGCGCCGGCCGCCGCGACCCCGAAGAAGCCCGCCGCCCGGAAGCCGCCCACCAAGCGGGCGACCCCGGTGAAGAAGGCCGCGCCGGCCAAGAAGCCCGCGGCGAAGAAGGCCAAGAAGTAGAGGCCTGCGAGATGGACCTAGCGGTTGGCGATAGTTTCCACTAGTGGAATTTCCTGTCCTGTGTTGTCAGTCAAGATGCCTTGGCTGTAAATTTGGTGTCTGGGTGGTGGTCTGCACCCTTGTTGAGGAGGAAGAAGCTGTTGTAGCACTAGTAACCTATGTAATTGAGTCTTTTATTGTAGCAATATCTATGCTTTTCTTTTGCCCAATCTGATGTTTCTGAAATGCTTGTGTCGTACAAATCCGCAATTCTTCCTGTGGATGTCAAAGCAGAATCAAGATTTGAAAATTGATTTGAGTTCGGATCTTGTTATGGCAATTCCAATTTGTTAGATTTTATTTTTTTACAAGGATGATTCTGCGTTAATGTCCTCTTATTACGTCAATCAATCTACATAGATTTTCCAGGAGAGGTTGTGGATGGATCCTGAGAAAGTAAGAGAGGCGGGCTGAAGAGATGGATGATGCTCGTCGGCATGGTGCAGGAAGATGAACGGAATCTTAAACACACACAGAGTACAGTAAGCTAATTGGCCCGTCCATGGTGATGCCGGCGGTGTCTTTCGGCCGGCGACACGTGGATATGCCTGCTTTCGGCAGCACGGCCTTCTCCTTCTGCGAGATGTATGGTGGCTGCGGCGCAAGATTCGCCGACGCCGTTCGTTGGGTGGGGCGGGCAGTGGCAGAGGCAGAGACGTTTCGGGTGGGGCGCGCGCTTTCGCTTTCAATTTTTGGCTTGCTACCCGCCTGCAATGTTTCCCTTTCCGCGCTCCCAACCTAGGCGAGTGGGCAGGAAGCGTGTGCGTGTGCCGTGTGCTAGAGAGGTGGCTAAACGTGGGCCTGTTTGATTGAACCCTAGTACGCCATACGCTATTTTTGCCAAATGTGTGGCAAGCCACACCTTTTGCGGCGAGTAAATTCTTAGTCACATTTGTGGCAAGACTTGACAACAAAACTTGTGTATGACATGTGGGGTTAGGTGCAAAAAAGGTAAAAAAATTGCGGCATTCCATAAATGAGGCAAAGAAACAAACACCAGGCTGAGAAAGTGTGGCATGCCTAACATTTAAGGACCCAAAGCAAAGTGACACTGAAGCTTGAAGCGAGTGTCAAATTATTGAAGATAATTCAGTCAACGAACGGCGCAGACAAACGAATGGCTCACAAGTGGAATTGGACGGCTCAGATGGACCTCACAGTTAGTTATCGTTTTAGTTTGAACGGAGTCACTGTTTATTACCGCATGTTGTTTTTAGCCATACTTCTGATTTGGCTACTCATAGTCCGTCCCGATTCGGAAAACCTAAGTCGTAATTCACTATTTCGGTATTTCTCTCTCTAACGTTGAACTATCTGTGAGTGAATTCTTCAATTGAGATCCTTGATTTCTTCCCCAAATCACTTGATCTTCTTGATAATTGTGTGGATCGGTGTTTTTTCCTCTGATCGGTCCTCACAAAGGTACCATAGCGCCGGTTGATTCTCCACAGTGACATAGCGACGGCGAATGGGCAAACGAGGACGAGGGGTTGGGGTCTCTCGTACCCCCCGCCCAGTGGCGGAGCTTGAGCTAAAACCATGGGGGGGCCATTGGTTGGGGGGGCAAACAAAATCACTATATGTTGATTTGTAGTGGAAAATTTTGTCTAATACATAGATATATACACAAGTTTTTCTTTGAGCTGGGGGGGCCACCGCCCAGGTTGGCCCCCATGAAGCTCCGCCACTGCCCCCGCCCCTCCCTGTTCGCAGCGACGGTGGAGTGCACTGTGGCGGCGAATCATTCAGGCACAAACCAAGGAGTCCGAGAAGTTGCTCGGAGAAACTCTCCTTGTGGTAAAATTCCTGTCTCTCGCGTCAATTCGTGTGCTATAGGCGGCATTGAGTTCGTGCGAGGAGAGCAAGTTGAGATTTACTGTAAAATTCCTGTTAATTCTGCTCGTTCTCAAAGGAGTTGGGTCCAGATCGAAGCTTTTTGGGACGTGATCGTTAGTCCGTCTCTCGCACCGACCTGATCTGAGATGGCAGACACACGCACCAAGGTTTAGATCACAATGGACAAACTAGAATGCATGTGTATGGAACACGGGCCGAGCCTTCTGAACTTAAGGACTTGCGTTTAGAAGTGAACTAGTTGAGATCCGAGATGGTTACAACTAAGGACGAAGAAAAGTTGTCTACTATGAATGCTGAGATCCAAAAGACCTTGAAATTGATACTCCTGAATTGTCATCGTTTTCTCACGACAGATGCCATGGGGTGGCTTATCGAGAGTGGTTGGGGCCGAAGGACGCCGGCGGACTCCGAGAGCGGGATTAGGCACAAGCGGTGAGGGACACACGATGTACCTAGGTTCGGGGCCCTCCATGGGAGGTAACACCCCTAGTCCTGCTTGCCTAGTTGATGGGTGGTTGGCGTTACAATGGTGCTCCTTGAGCTGTTGTCTAGAGGAAGAAGAAGGAGCAGCCTGCTCTTCTTGCCTTGCTACGTGGGAGTGAGAGTGTGAGATGGGGAGAATGCCTCCCTCATGCATGGGGGGCCTTGGGGGGTTTTATAGGCCAACCCCCCGGCTTATAATATACACGAGGTACTAAATGGGGGCCCCGGCCGACAGCCTCCCTAACAGGCCAGCGGCCCCACCGGCCGAGTCGTCTTGTCGCTCGTGGGCCCTACCGGCTGCGCGGTCCCATCGCTGACTGGGGCCCGCCAGCCGGCTCTTCTATTGGCCCGCGCCCACCTGCCGCGGCACATGCCGCCCCGCGCGCCGTCGGCTTGCGCCTGCCGGCCGAAGTCAGCGGTACGGCCGGCTGCGCTATAGCCACGCCGGGGCAGGTAATGGAGTAGACGGCGGCGTGGCCGCACTGTTGCCCCGCCGGGTCTCGATCGGTCAGGGCAAGTAGTACGACCGCCCGGACTGTAGCCACGCGTGCCCGCGCGTCAGCAGTCGCTGTAGCCACGCCGGAGTCCATCGCGGGGGTCGTGTCCGGTGGGTGTACTTGGTCGCAGCGGGAGGGGAC
The DNA here is from genome assembly GCA_039707655.1 of Elymus sibiricus. Lineage (NCBI taxonomy): Eukaryota > Viridiplantae > Streptophyta > Magnoliopsida > Poales > Poaceae > Elymus > Elymus sibiricus. The sequence continues at coordinate 446,036,268 of CM077671.1, forward strand.
AAGTGCCTGCTCGTCCAGAGGTCAGCGGAAGGGCCGGCCGCGGGGCGGCCGGTTGCGGGCTGGCCGGGGACCAGGCAGCCGGCTCCTGTCCAACCGGCCAGGGAGCCAGCCGGCCGCTCGCCAGCCGGTCACGAACCAGCCGGCCGTGGGCCAGCCGGCCGCTCGCCAGCCAGTCATGGACCAGCCGACCATATAGTTTTTCTTTCTAAAAGGGGCTTGAACTCCCTTGTCTTGGCATACCCAGGGGTAATATCCCCGTCGGTAGTCCCCGAAGTTGGCGGGGGCCCGCGTCCTCCTGACGAGGGGGAGCCGGCGGCTTCACCCGACGGCATCGGTCTGGTACGTGGAGTCGATCGGCGGGCCGCGCAGGCGGCCACGCCCGTTGCCTCGGGTTCCACCGTGCCGCCTCGGAACCCGCGCTGAGCGGCGACGTGCCACGTGGGGTGCGGTGACGTGGCGGGCCCCACGCTTGTGGGCGCGACGGGACGTTGCCTTGAGGCTAGCCTGGTAGGCCATGGGCCTAGCCCAGTAGGCCTCGGGCCGCAGGCCAAGATCCTCTGCGCCCGGATCCCAGCGGCCACGGCCCGAGGCGCCCCACGCCCCGCGGGTTTCCCGGAGGAAGTGGGCGCGGTTAATCCCACGCCCCCTGGGCTTCGCCCCCTTATTTATAAGGGGGAGGGGGAGAGACGGAGGCAGTTAACGCGCCTCTCTCCCGTCGTCTTCCTCCTTTCGCCTCCGTCGCTCTGAGCTCACACCGCCGCAACACTCGTTCGCGCTTCCGCTCCGACCCTCCGCAGAGATGGCCGACGGCCCCTCCTGCAGCTGGGGTGGCTCCACCGTCACCGAGGCGGACATCGCATACCTCCGCCGCGCCCGTATGCTGCCGTCGGAGGACCACGTCGTCGCCCGCCCTCCGGGCGGCGAGGTGGTGCCGGAGCCCGAGGAGGGAGAGTGCGTGGTGTTCGTCTCGCACTTCTCACGCGGCTTCGGGCTGCCAGCGAGCCAGTTCTTCAGGTTACTTCTTGATACTCTCGATCTGCAGCCGCATCATTTGGGGCCGAACTCCATTCTGCAGCTGTCGAGCTACGTGACCCTCTGCGAGGGCTACCTCGGCCTTCTTCCCTTCATGGCGCTATGGAGGAAGCTCTTCTATCTCAAGAGCTTGAAGAACGACAACGAGCCGTACGCTTGCGGGGGCGCGGTGGTGTGCGTTCGCGGCACTCTCTTCCCCCGCCTCTCCCTCATCGAATCTGTCAAAAGATGGAACCGGACGTTCTTCTACGTGAAGAACGTCGACCCGGCTCGAGACTACATCCGGCTGCCGCCCTTCGTCAATGTCCCGTCTTCCGGGACGAATTGGACGGCCGAAGTGGCGGCCGAGGAGCTCGCCGGGATGCTGGGCCGGCTCCACACTATGAGGAGTGGGGAGGGGCTGGTCGCGGCCGATCTGGTGGCCGCCTTCATCGACCGCCGGGTGCTGCCCCTACAGCTGAGGCCGCACCGGATATGCGATATGGGGGGCCGGCGAGACCCTTGCCGGCTGTCCACCTTCGAGCTGACAGCGGCCCAGGTGGCGGTGCGGGTGAACGCCGTCACCAACTTCAAGTTGGCACCGCGCACCTGGCACTTCGGCAAGCTGCCGTACAGCCGGCTTGACCCGGCGCCTCTCGTACGTCCCATCGTGGCACCTCCCCTTTTTCTGTGTTTCTCCAGCCGGCCTCTGTGCTCACGTGCCGTGCTGACCGCAGCGCTTTGTGCGACAGAACATGACGGACGGCCCGCACCCTCAGGTGTTCGAGGCGGATCGCGCCGACTCCGACCCAGAGGACTTCAAGCTCGGAGGAGGCGTCGAGGAGGAGGTCGAATCCTCGGGGGAGGTCGAGGCGGACGGGACGATGGGTGACCCGGGAGCCGGCGGGTCTAGAGCGGCCGGTGAGTTCACCTCCGAACCCACGACCAGAGATTGGACTGACGATGATGATGATGACGATGTCCGGATCTTGGACGCGCTTCCCCCCACAGCTCGGCGGGAGCCACGTGGACGGAGTGAGGAGCAGCCGGCTCGCAGCCGGACGGCCGAGGCCTCCCGTCGGGAGAAGAGGCCGGCCTCAGGGCAGCCGTCGACGCAGCCGCCGGCTCGCAAGAAGGTGCGAGCGGCCGTCGCCAAACCGCCGCCTCGGGCCAGGCGGCCCCTTCCCGTTGTCATCGGGTGAGTGCATTTCTTAACTTTGGTAGGTGTTTTCGCGTTTCAAGCCGGCGGGCGCCTGAGGGCCCTTCTTCCATTTTTGCCAGAGATGCCATCGAGCTCCACGACACGGAGTCGACCGCTGACCCGGTGGACGCCGCCAACCGGCAGGCCCAGGAGCATGCGGCCATGGTGCGGGAGGAGAAGAGGAGGCTCGCCGAAATGCGAGCCGCGAAGGCAGGGGCGAAGGGTGCGCCCTCGCGTTCGGGGGCCTCGAGTGACGGGAGGCGGAGGCGGCCCTCGGACCCGGCGCGCGCCACGGACTCAGCGGCAGAATCGACGCGGATGTCGAGGCCGCCATCGAGCGAGCCGCGGGGGCCGGTGCCAGACACGGCCGCGGCCCCGCCTTTGGCGGAGGTGGTCCGGCCGGGGGACACGGCTCCCGAGCCGGCCAGGAAGGCGGACCCGCGAGCGGAGCCAGTCGCGACCCCGTCTTCCGTCGAGCCGGCCACGACAGAGGAATCCGCCACTCCGGCCATGCCAGAGGCGGCGCCGGAGATGACGGTTGGCGGAAGGGGCGAGCCGGTCCACCCGGCTATCGAGCCGGTCCGGCAGGTGGTGGAGCCGGCCCCGCTGGTTGTAGAGGGGCCCGAGGCTGGCTCCCGAGCCCTTGTGGTCACCACCAACCTCCCGCCGGCCGCCGCCGCAGCGGACGCCGGGTCGAGTGGTGGGGCGAGCCGGTCGAGGAGGACCATGCTCGACGTGATCCGGGACTGGAAAGCGTTGGTCCCTGTCCCAGCCGTCCTGGCCCCGCCGGCCAGCAGCCAGATCCTTGTGCCTGGGCAGCAGGGCCGCATCATGGCGCACTGCCGTGAGGGGCTGGCCAGGTTCGCGGAGGCCGCCGAAAGCAATTTCTGGCGCGTGGAGGAGGCTGTGGAGGTGAGATTCCTCTATCTTGCGTTGAACTTTCAGTGGGGGCGCGCGAGCGCACCCACTGGGTGTAGCCCCCGAGATTCGGGCCGGCTACTCGGCTGCGTGGCAGCCGGGCTGGATCTATTCCTTTTTTGTCTAACTTCTTGTTTCTTGGCGCGGAGTAGGCTGAGAACGCCAAGCGGCAGGCGCTCTTCGACGAGGTGGTTGCCATCCACAACCGCAACAAGGCCGGCTTTTATCAGGTCCAGGAGGAGCTGCGGAAGGTGCGAGGTACGTTTGCTTCAGTGGGGGCGCGCGAGCGCACCCACTGGGTGTAGCCCCCGAGAGTCGGGCCGGCTATTCGGCAGGCGGCTCGAGTCTTCCGCATTTCGAGTAATCTGGGTTGGTTATTTTGCAGAGGAGCTGGCCGTCCCGACCCCGATCCGGCAGAAGAGGGACGAGGTGGCCTCCGAGCGGGACCGGCTGGAGCGGGACCTCCAGGCGGTTACGTCGGAGCGGGACCGGCTGGGCAGCCTGGTCGTGGATGGGCAGGCGGCACAGGAGCGCCTCACCGCGGAGCTGCGGAGGGAAGCGACGACCCGGGAGGAGGCCGCCAAGCAGGCGGCCGACGCCAACCGGCGGGTCACCGCCCTGCAGGACGAGGTGGCTCGCCTTGGTGGCGAGCTTGAGAGGCGTGAAGCCGCCCTCGCCCATGCGGAGGAGGCGCATGAGAGGGAGCGGAGCTTGGGCCTCCAGTTCGCCATCGAGGTGGACGAGGCCTTTCAGCGTAAGTTTCTAGTTTTTAAGTCTTCTTCCTTTGCCGGCTGTTTCGACTTGTTTTTTGATTCTTCGTCCTCCCTTAGACCGGTTCCCGGACACTCAGCGCCACGCCGAGCGGGTCGTGGCGGAGCATCAGGAGTGCCTGCGGCAGCGCGGGTAGGAGATTGAGGAGCACGCCGGCTGGGACTTGCCGGAGTTTGCGCTGGCTATCGAGAACCGGCTGCTCTTCCTTCAGCGCTGCGTGGACCGGCTCCACACAGCCGGCATGGAGGTGATTTCGGCCCTCTGGCCGGGTCGTGGGGCCCTGGCGGGCCGCGCGGCGCTGTGGCTGGAGCACACGGTGGCCTGGCTCGAGGTTTGGAAGGCATCGGCGGCCCGCTCCGGGGCACAGATGGCCCTTCGGTTCATCACATCGTGGTACCCCGACGTCGACTTGGGTCGGCTAGCCACGATGCGCGAGGTCCCTAAGGCGGAGCGAGTCGCCCGCGAAGGCGCCCTCATCCGTCGAGCCAACGAGCTGGCTTCGTACGTCGACCCGGACGAGCTCCTGCCGGCGCTTGGCGAGGATGGCGAACCGGTTGCCGAGGACTCCTTCGGCATTCCCCAAGGGCCTGGGGACGAGGAGGTCGCCGGCGAGAGCACTGCCTCCAGCACCGGCAGCGACACCGAGGCTACGGAAGCCGTGGAGGAGGAGCCGACGGCCGCTCCTGGGCAGTCTGCCGGGTCGGCTAGCGGGCCGGCTGGTGACGCGCCGAAGGCTTAGGCGGCCCTTCTTTTATCGTATCTTTTTCTTTGCTGCGAGACTTGTTTAAGACGCATTTCCACCCACTGGGGGTGTATTGTAAAGAACCTTCGGCCTGTGGCCTTTTGTTTATAAGTTTGCTTGAAGTCTGAAATGTTTGCGTGCCGGCTCAGCCTTTGCTTTTACTTTTCGACTCATGTCTCGCGCAAGGATTCCTTCTGGCTTCCGCCCCGCCTGTCAGCCAGCCGGGAGCCGGACTGGGACAGGGACGGGGCATCGTCCTTGGGGAAACCGTGCGGGCCTTAGAGTCTTCCGGCTAGAGCTGGGGTGAGCTGGCAGAGGCCGGTTTCTAGAGATAACATGGTCCGGCTGGACCTATCCGGCTGCTACTCTTCAGGCGGCGTTCGCGTGGTAAGTTCCTTCCTATCCCAGGGTCCCGCCAACCGGACAGCCGGGGGCCGGTCTGTGGCTGGGCGGGGGGGGGGGGGGGGGGGGGGGGAGGGAGGAAAGGTTGCTTGTTCACACTACTTGACCGCCTTGGAGGAGAGCCGGCGAGCCCCCGGGCCCAGGGAGCCGGGCCCGGGTGGCCTTGCTTAAGAAAATGACAAGCCTTTGATGGAATTGAAAAGGGGGGGGGGTGTGCCCCAAGTGCCAGCTTGGGCCCCCCGCTGCATTCATTAAGTTCCAACAGAAAGGAAGATACATACATACACTGGCTCTTTCTAGCAGTAGAACGGTCGAAGGAGTGCCGCATTCCATGGGCGCTCCGTCTCCTCGCCGGAGGCGTCTCTTTTGCGCTTCTGCGACTTCTGGGCGTCTATCAAGTAGTACGCGTTGTTGTGTAGTGCCTTGCTGACGATGAACGGGCCTTCCCATGGGGAGGACAGTTTGTGCTGGCCGGCGGTCCGCTGGATCCGCCTGAGCACCAGGCCTCCTTCGCGGAAGGAGAGGGGCCGGATCCGCTTGCTGTGGTAGTGCCGGAGCTTCTGCTAGTAGATGGCCATCCGGCTCAGAGCCAGCTCGCGTGCTTCTTCGAGTAGATCGACACCGTCTTCTCTTGCCTCCTTCGCGTCTTTTTCCGTATACAGGGTGACTCGAGGCGAGTTGAACTCGATGTCCGTGGGGATGATTGCCTCGGACCCGTATACGAGAAAGAAAGTGGTGTAGCCGGTCGACCGGTTGGGCGTGGTCTTGAGGCTCCAGAGGACGGCCGGCAGCTCATCGATCCAGCAGCCGGCCGACCGCACGAGGGGCGCCACGAGCCGAGGCTTGAGGCCGGCCAGGATCAAGCCGTTTGCCCTTTCTGCCTGGCCGTTTGACTATGGGTGGGCCACCGACGCGAGGTCGAGCCAGATGCCCTCGTGGGAGCAGAAACACGCCATTGCGCCTTTGGCGAAATTCGTGCCGTTGTCGGTGATGATGCTGTGGGGAACGCCGTAGCGAACCGTGATATCCTTGATGAACCGGACGGCTGTGGGGCCGTCCAACTTTTTGATGGGCCTTGCTTCGATCCACTTGGTGAACTTGTCGACAGCCACCAGTAGATGCGTCATGCCGCCCCGCGCGGTCTTGAAAGGGCCTACCATATCTAGCCCCCAGACGGCAAAGGGTCACGAGAGCGGGTTGGTCTGGAGGGCTATTGCCGGCAGGTGGCTCTGTGTGCTGAAGCGCTGGCACCCCTCGCATTTGTCGACCAGCCGCTTGGCCTCTTCCAAGGCCGTCGGCCAGTAGAAGCCGTGGCGGAACGCCTTGGCCACCAGGGTTCTGGAGGCGGCGTGGTGCCCGCACTCGCCCTGGTGGATGTCGCGGAGGATTTCTTGACCCTTCTCCGGCTCGACGCAGTGTTGGAACATGCTGGTTGCGCTGCGGTGAACCAGCTCGCGGTTGATGATGCTGTAGGCCGGGGCCCAGCGCTGGATTTGCCTTGCTGTGGCTTCGTCAGGGGGGAGCTCGCTGTGCAAGAGGAAAGCCAGAATGGGTTGGGCCCACGAGGGGGCCGAGACGGGAGCTGGCTCGAGCGCAAGTGGAGCACTGGGGGCAGCCGGAGCCCCCGGGTCTGTCACCGGATCCCCCGGGTCCGGCCCGTCAGTCCCCGGGGCTGGCTCACGAGACCCCGGGGCCGGCTCACCAGCCCCCGGGACCGGGTCGCCAGTCCCCGAGACTGAGACGGCGGGGGACGCGTCGATCGCCATCATGACGGCCGTGGAGCCGGAGCTGACCGTCGCGGGGGTGTCAGACGTCGGAGCCGATGGGATTGGAACGACAGCCGGAGCCGGCGACGTCGGTGGAGCAGCCGGACCCGGCGAAGAGCTGGCGACATCAGCCGGTACGAAGATAGACTCTGATTCAGGGGAGGGCTTGATCGAAGGCTTGAGCAGCCGTTCGAGGGAGACGCCGGCTGGGATGGCCTGCCGGGTGGAGCCGATCTTTGCCAACGTATCGGTCGCCTCGTTGTCCGCCCGGGGGACGTGGTGGAACTCGCAGCCCTCGAAGGAGCCGATGAGCTGCTGGACAAGGAAGCGATAGCTGGCCATGTTGGCATCCCTGGCGTCCCATTCGCCAGAGACCTGTTGCACCACGAGGTCGGAGTCGCCAAAGAAGAGGATGCATCGGATCCTGATTTCCTTGGCGAGCCGGAGGCCGTGGACGAGCGCCTCGTACTCGGCCACGTTGTTGGAGGCGGCGAAGAGGATTTGGAGTGCGTACTTGAGCTGGTCCCCCTTCGGGGACGACAGGACGATGCCGGCTCCCAGGCCGGTTCGCATCTTCGAGCCGTCGAAGTGCATGCGCCAATGCGTGGAATCCGGGGGAGGCGGCACGAACTGGGTTTTGGCCCAGTCGACGAGGAAATCAGCCATCGTCTGCAACTTGATGGCGGTGCGCGGTTCGTACCGAATCTCGTAGTCGGCGAGGGCGATGGCCCATTTGGCAATCCGGCCGGTGGCGTCCCGGCCGCTCATGATCTCGCCGAGCGGCGCCGTGCTCACCACGGTGATGGTGTGCTCCTGGAAGTACTGCTTGACCTTCTTGGCGGCGAAGTATATGTGCTACTTCTCGAGCATGCGTTGGTTTTCCCTTGAAGAGGAAAGGGTGATGCAGCAAAGTAGATAAGTATTTCCCTCAGTTGTTGAGAACCAAGGTATCAATCCAGTAGAAGATACAAGCAAGTCCCCAATAGGTGTACCTACACAAATAATCAAACACTTGCACCCAACGCAATAAAGGGGTTGTCAATCCCTTCACGGTTACTTGCAAGGATGAGATCTGATAGAGATAGATATATATGATTGCTTGAAAGTAAAGTAAAACAAAAGTAAAAAGATTGCAGCAAGATATTTTTGGTATTTTTGGTTTAGATCTGAAAATAATAGATGGAAAATAGACCCGGGGGCCATAGGTTTCACTAGAGGCTTCTCTCATGAAGGAAAATAATACGGTGGGTGAACAAATTACTGTCGAGCAATTGATAGAAAAGCGAATAATTATGAAGATATCCAAGGCAATGATTATGCATATAAGAATTCAAAGAAGATTCAAATAATATTCATAGATAATCTGAACATAAACCCACAATTCATCGGATCTCGACAAACACACCGCAAAAGAGTATTACATCGGATAGATCTCCATGAAGATCATGAAGAACATGGTATTGAAGAACAAAGAGAGAGAAGAAGCCATCTAGCTACTAGCTATGGACCCAAAGGTCTGTGGTAAACTACTCACGCATCATCGGAGGGGCAATGGAGTTGATGTAGATGCCCTCCGTGATCGATTCCCCCTCCGACAGATTACTGGAAAAGGCTCCAAGATTGGATCTCACGGGAACAGAGGCTTCCAGCGGCGGAAAAGTATTTTCGTGGCTCTTTTTGGTATCCAAGGAATATTTGTGAATTTATAGGCAGAAGAATATGGTTAGGAGGGCTGCCGTGGGGCCACAAGCCTGGGGGGCACGCCCCCCCCTAGGGCGCGCCCCTGTGGCTTGTCGCCACACGGCGGCTCTCCTGCCTTCATCTCCAAGTCTTCTGGGTTGCTTCTGGTCCAAGAAAAATTATTCCGAAGATTTTATTCCGTTTGGACTCCGTTTAATATTCCTTATCTGCAATACTCAAAAACAAGGAAAAAACAGAAACTGGCACTAGGCTCTAGATTAATAGGTTAGTCCCAAAAATAATATAAAATACCATATTAATGCATATAAAACATCCAAAACAGATAATATAATAGCATGGAACAATAAAAAATTATAGATACGTTGGAGACGTATCAAGCATCCCCAAGCTTAATTCCTGCTCGTCCTCGAGTAGGTAAATGATAAAAACAGAATTTTTGATGTGGAATGCTACCTAACATATTTATCCATGTAATATTCTTTATTGTGGCATGAATATTCAGATCCGTAAGATTCAAAACAAAAGTCTAATATTGACATAAAAACAGTAATACTTCGAGCACACCAACAAGGCAATTGCGTCCTTTCAAAATAACATGGCCTTAGAAAGTTATCCCTACAAAATCATATGGTCTGGCTATGCTCCATCTTCCCCACACAAAGTATCTAAATCATGCACAGCCCCGATGAACAAGCCAAGCAATTGTTTCACACTTTTGATGTTCTCAAACCTTTTCAACTCTCACGCAATACATGAGCGTGAGCCATGGATATAGCACTATAGGTGGAATAGAATATGGTGGAGGTTGCAAGGGAAAAAGGAGAAGATAGTCTCACATCAACTAGGCGTATCAACGGGCTATGGAGATGCCCATCAATAGATATCAATGTGAGTGAGTAGGGATTGCCATGCAACAAATGCACTAGAGCTATAAGTGTATGAAAGCTCAAAAAGAAAACTAAGTGGTTGTGCATATGAAAAATTCCACTAGCTATATGAAAGTGACAAAATAGGAGACTCTCTATCATGAAGATCATGGTGCTACTTTGAAGCACAAGTGTGGAAAAAGATAGTAGCAATTGTCCCTTCTCTCTTTCTCTCATTTTTTTATTTTGGTGGGCATCTTTGGCCTCTTTTTTTTATTTGGGCTTCGCTGGCCTCTTTTATTATTTGCAAAGTCCGGAGACTCATCCCAACTTGTGAGGGATTCATAGCTTCCATCATCCTTTTCTCTCATCGGACAATGCTCTAATAATGAAAATCATCACACTTTTATTTACTTACAACTCAAAAGGAAAAATTACAACTCGATACCTATGACAAAATATGACTCTATATGCAATATGGAAGTGATGGTGCAAGTCATGAAAAACGGAACGGTGGAAGTTGCATGGCAATATATCTCGGAATGGCTATGGAAATGCCATAATAGGTAGGTATGGTGGCTGTTTTGAGGAAAATATATGGTGGCTGTTTTGAGGAAGGTAGGTTTGATGCACCGGCGAAAGTTGCGCGGTACTAGAGAGGCTAGCAATGGTGGAAGGGTGAGAGTGCGTATAATCCATGGACTCAACATTAGTTATAAAGAACTCACATACTTATTGCAAAAGCCTATTAGTTATCAAACAAAGCATTAGACGCATGCTCCTAGGGGAGAAGTTGGTAGGAGTTAACCATCGCGCGCTCCTGACCCTCACACAAAGGTTGACAATCATTAAACAAATCATGCTCCGACTTCGTTACATAACGGTTCACCATACGTGCATGCTACGGGAATCACAAACTTCAACACAAGTATTCTTCCAATTCACAACTACTCACTAGCATGACTCTCATATTACCATCTTCATTATCTCAAAACTATATGCAAGGAATCAAACTTCTCATAGTATCCAATGCACTTAATATGAAAGTTTTTATTATATCCCTCTTGGATGCCCATTATATTAGGACTAAATTCATAACCTAAACCAATTACCATGCTGTTTTAAGAAACTCTCAAAATAATATAAGTGAAGTACGAGAGTTCAATAATTTCTATAAAATAAAACACCACCGTGCTCTAAAAAGATATAAGTGAAGTACTAGAGAAACATTGCCTAGCTCAAAAGATATAAGTGAAGCATATAGAGTATTCTAATAAATTCACGATTCAGCGTGTCTCTCTCAAAAAGATGTGTGCAGCAAGGATGATTGTGGCAAACTAAAAATCAAAGACTCATATCATACAAGACGCTCCAAGCAAAACACATATCATGTGGTGAATAAAAATATAGCCTCAAGTAAATTTACCGATGGATTGAAGACGAAAGAGGGGATGCCTTCCGGGGCATCCCCAAGCTTAGGATTTTTGGTATCCTTGAATATGGCTTGGGGTGCCTTGGGCATCCCCAAGCTTAGGCTCTTGCCACTCCTTATTCCATAGTCCATCAAATCTTTACCCAAAACCTGAAAACTTCACAACACAAAACTCAACAGAAAACTCATGAGATCCGTTAGTATAAGAAAAATAAATCACCACTTTAGGTACTGTTGTGAACTCATTCTTTATTTATATTGGTGTAATATCTACTGTATTCTAACTTCTCCATGGTTCATACCCCCCGATACAACCCATAGATACATCAAAATAAGCAAACAACACATAGAAAACAGAATCTGTCTAAAACAGAACAGTCTGTAGCAATCTATAGACTTCGAATACTTCTGTAACTCCAAAAATTCTGAAACATTAGGAAAATCAGGGAAATTTGTATATCAATCTTGTGTAAAAATTTCAAATCAAAAGCACGTTCCAGTGAATTTACAAAATTCCTGGACTGAGAGCAAAAGTTTCTGTTTTTCAGCAAAATCAAATTGCAAACACCGTAGACCATCCCAAAGGTCTTACTTGGCTCAAACACTAATTGAAACAAGAAAACACAATTATTACAGAGGTAATAATGTGTGGAAAACTCAAAAACAGAAGCAAAAACAAAAGCATAAAAATAAAATTGGGTTGCCTCCCAACAAGCGCTATTGTTTAACGCCCCTAGCTAGGCATAATGCAATAGATCTAGGTATTGTCATCTTTGGTATGCAACTCCTCAATTGCACACTTACAAACCCTAGGAGATTCTTTGGTTTTATCAATAATCACACTCCTAGGCAAAAAATCAAGAAATTCACTTGTAGCAATTGGTTCCCTAACAATATTGATAAAGCTAGGTTGAACACTTATCATCTTAAGATCTTCATCCCCTTTTTTAGAGGATTCACCCTTATTTTTGGGAACATAAACAAACTTGGCAGTCTTAGAAGAAGGAAATTTTGGAGTGGTTTGAACAGAGGCAAAAGCGGAACCCAAGTTGGTAATAATGTCCTCTAGCTTTCCAATTCTAGAGGAATCTTGATCCAGTTTTTCATTAACTATGGGTTCTTTTTTCCCTAAGGCTTTTTAAAGTAACTCCTACCTTAGATCCATATTGAGTGATATGATTATGAATCTTTTTATCCAAGTTTTCAATGAGCTCAATAGTAGCAACTTTATTTTCAATAATATCAAGCCTTCGCATCACATGTTCCAAAGTTAAGATTGTTTCATTAACCATGAGAGGGGGTGAACCTACCAAATTTATCATAGCATTATAAGAATCAAAGGTATTGCTTCCCAAGAAATTTCCTCCCGTAATGGTATCTAAAACATATCTATTCCAAGGAGAAACACCCACATAAAAATTGCGAAGGAGAACGGTAGTAGATTGCTTACGAGTAGATCGATTTTGAGCATTGCAAATTCTATACCAAGCATCTTTTAAGTTCTCTCCCTCCCTTTGCTTAAAATTAAGAACTTCACTCTCGGGAGTACTAGCGATAGTGGTAAGGCTAGCCATGAATTCAAGCAATCTAACACACAAGCAAACGAAAAGCAAACGAAAAGACGAACGGAAGAAGGGCGAATAAAAAGGCAAATCTTTTTGGAAAATCGTTTTAGAAGTGGGGGAGAGGAAAACGAGAGGCAAATGGCAAATAAAGTAAATGCAAGAGATGAGTTTGTGATGGGTACTTGGTAGGCTTGATGTAGATCTCCCCGGCAATGGCGCCAGAAATCCTTCTTGCTACTTCTCGAGCATGCGTTGGTTTTCCCTTGAAGAGGAAAGGGTGATGCAGCAAAGTAGATAAGTATTTCCCTCAGTTGTTGAGAACCAAGGTATCAATCCAGTAGGAGATACAAGCAAGTCCCCAATAGGTGTACCTACACAAATAATCAAACACTTGCACCCAACGCAATAAAGGGGTTGTCAATCCCTTCACGGTTACTTGCAATGATGAGATCTGATAGAGATAGATAGATATGATTGCTTGAAAGTAAAGTAAACCAAAAGTAAAAAGATTGCAGCAAGATATTTTTGGTATTTTTAATTTTAGATCTGAAAATAATAGATGGAAAATAGACCCGGGGGCCATAGGTTTCACTAGAGGCTTCTCTCATGAAGGAAAATAATACGGTGGGTGAACAAATTACTGTCGAGCAATTGATAGAAAAGCAACTAATTATGAAGATATCCAAGGCAATGATTATGCATATAAGAATTCAGAAAATATTCAAATAACATTCATAGATAATCTGAACATAAACCCACAATTCATCGGATCTCGACAAACACACCGCAAAAGAGTATTACATCGGATAGATCTCCATGAAGATCATGAAGAACATGGTATTGAAGAACAAAGAGAGAGAAGAAGCCATCTAGCTACTAGCTATGGACCCGAAGGTCTGTGGTAAACTACTCATGCATCATCGGAGGGGCAATGGAGTTGATGTAGATGCCCTCCGTGATCGATTCCCCCTCCGGCAGATTTCCGGAAAAGGCTCCAAGATTGGATCTCACGGGAACAGAGGCTTCCGGCGGCGGAAAAGTATTTTCGTGGCTCTTTTTGGTATCCAGGGAATATTTGTGAATTTATAGGCCGAAGAATAGGGTTAGGAGGGCTGCCGTGGGGCCACAAGCCAAGGGGGCGCCCCCCCCCTAGGGTGCGCCCCTGTGGCTTGTCGCCACATGGCGGCTCTCCTGCCTTCATCTCCAAGTCTTCTGGGTTGCTTCTGGTCCAAGAAAAATTATTCCGAAGATTTTATTCCGTTTGGACTCCGTTTAATATTCCTTATCTGCAATACTCAAAAACAAGGAAAAAACAGAAACTGGCACTAGGCTCTAGATTAATAGATTAGTCCCAAAAATAATATAAAATAGCATATTAATGCATATAAAACATCCAAAACAGATAATATAATAGCATGGAACAATCAAAAATTATAGATACGTTGGAGACGTATCAATATGCCATAGCACATCTTCTGGTAATGGGGGTAGTTCTGCTTGGAGGCGGAGAGGACCTCGCTGAGGTAGTAGACGGGGCGCTGGACCAGCAGCGCCTTGCCTTCTTCCGGCCGTTCTACCACCAGAACGACGCTGATTACGCGGGTGGTCGCCGCGATGTACGCGAGCATCGGCTCCTTCTCAGCCGGGGCCGCCAGGACGGGAGCGCTAGAGAGCGCGCGCTTGAGGTCGCGGAACGCCTCGTCCGCCTGGTCGTTCCACTCAAACTTGGGCGTCTTCCTCATGAGCTGGTAGAGGGGTAGTGCCTTCTCACCCAGCCGGCTGACGAACCGGCTGAGCGAGGCAAGGCAACCGGCGAACTTCTGGATGTCGCGGAGCTTGGCCGGCTTGTGCATGCGCTCGATGGCTCGGATCTTCTCCGGGTTAGCTTCGATGCCGCGGGCGGACACGAAGAAACCCAGGAGCTAGCCGGCGGGCACGCCGAAAACACACTTCTCCGGATTGAGCTTGATCTTGTATTCGCGCAGGTTGGCGAAGGTCTCTCGGAGGTCGTCGAGGAGGCTGAAATGCTTCTTGGTTTTGACGACGATGTCGTCCACGTAGACGTGGACGTTCCTGCCGATCTGGGGCAGGAGGCATTTCTGCATGCAACGCTGAAAGGTGGCGCCTGCGTTCTTCAGGCCGAAGGACATGGTGATGTAACAGTAGGCCCCGAAAGGGGTGATGAAGGAGGTCTTCAGCCGGTCGGCTGGGTCCAACTTGATCTGGTGGTAGCCGGAATAGGCGTCTAGGAAGGACAGCAGATCGCAGCCGGCCGTGGAGTCGATCACTTGATCGATCCGGGGCAGGGCGAACGGGTCCTTGGGACAGGCCTTGTTCAGGCTGGTGTAATCGATACACATGCGCCTGGTCTTGTTTTTCTTCAGCACTAGGACTGGGTTGGCCAGCCAGTCCGGGTGGAATACTTCCATGATGAAGCCGGCTGCGAGCAGCCGGGCGATCTCTTCCCTTATAGTACGCCGCTTCTCCTCGGAGAAACGGCACTGGGGTCGCTTGACCGGCTTGGCATCCGGCCGCACATGAAGTTTGTGCTCGGCGTACTTCCACGGAACACCCGGCATGTCTTTTGGAGACCATGCAAAGATGTCCCGATTCTCACGGAGGAAGTCGACGAGCTCGCCTTCCTATTTGCTGTCGAGGCGGGCGCCGATGGTGACGCACTGCTTGGGGTTGGCCGGGTCGAGTGGCACCTGCTTGGTGTCCTTGGACGGCTGGAACGATGCTTCACCGGCCAACTGGGACGGAGGAGCCGACACGGCCGGCTGGTCAGAGGCGTGAGCCACGAGCCGGTCGAGCTACCGCCTCTCCTACGCTATCTCCAGGGCCTCGGCCTGCCGGCTGCTGTTGCGCGCGCACTCGATCGACTTCTTGTAGTCGCCATCGATGGTGATGATGCCCTTGGAGCCCGGCATCTTGAGCTTGAGGTAGGCGTAATGGGGCACCGCCATGAACTTGACGAGGGCCGGCCTGCCCAGCGGCGCGTGGTAGGGTGATGTCTACTATGCAACCTTCTTCTTGTAGACTCGTGTTGGGCCTCCAAGCGCAGAGTTTTGTAGGACAGTAGCAAATTTCCCTCAAGTGGATGACCTAAGGTTTATCAATCCGTGGGAGGTGTAGGATGAAGATGGTCTCTCTCAAACAACCCTGCAACCAAATAACAAAGAGTCTCTTGTGTCCCCAACACACCCAATACAATGGTAAATTGTATAGGTGCACTAGTTCGGCGAAGAGATGGTGATACAAGTGTAATATGGATGGTAGATAAAGGTTTTTGTAATCTGAAAATATAAAAACAGCAAGGTAGCAAGTAACAAAAGTGAGCAAAAACGGTATTGCAATGCTTGAAAACAAGGCCTAGGGTTCATACTTTCACTAGTGCAAGTTCTCTCAACAATACTAACATAGTTGAATCATATGTAAATCCCTCACGTGCGACAAAGAGTTCACTCCAAAGTCACAAATAGCGGAGAACAAACGAAGAAATTATTGTAGGGTACGAAACCACCTCAAAGTTATCTTTTCCGATCAATCTTATGAGCTATCCCTATAAGTGTCACGAACAGCCCTAGAGTTCGTACTAAAATAACACCTTAAGATACACATCAACCAAAACCCTAATGTCACCTAGATACTCCAATGTCACCACAAGTACCCATGGGCTTGATTATACGATATGCATCACACAATTTCAGATTCATCATGTTCAATCCAACACAAAGAACTTCAAGGAGTGCCCCAAAGTTTCTACCGGAGAGTCAAGACGAAAACATGCGCCAACCCCTATGCATAGATTCCCAAGGTCACGGAACCCGCAAGTTGATCACCAAAACATACATCAAGTGAATCAATAGAACATCCCATTGTCACCACGGACATCCCATCGCAAGACGTACATCAAGTGTTCTCAAATCCTTAAAGACTCAATCCGATAAGAAAACTTCAAAGGGAAAACTCAATTCATCACAGGAAGATAGAGAGGGGAAAACTCCATATGATTCATCTATATTAATAAACTCACGGTACATCAAGATCGTGTCATCTCAAGAACACGAGAGAGAGAGAGATCAAACACATAGCTACTGGTACATACCCTCAGCCCCGAGGGTGAACTACTCCCTCCTCGTCATGGAGACCGCCGGGATGATGAAGATGGCCTCCGGTGATGGTTTCCCCCTCCGGCAGGGTGCCGGAACGGGCTCCCGATTGGTTTTTCGTGGCTCTGGAGGCTTGCAGCGGCAGAACTCCCGATCTAGGCTTCTTTTCGGAGGTTTCTGTATTTATAGGAGTTTTTGGCGTCGGTCCTACGTCCAGCAGGTTCCCGAGGAAGTCACAAGCCAGGGGGCATGCCCTAGGGCGGGCGCCCCCTAGGCTTGTGGCCTCCTCGGCCTTCCTCTCCGGTGACTTTTCGCTCCAGTATTTTTTATATTTTCCAAAAATATTCTCCGTAAATTTTCAGCTCATTCCGAGAACTTTTATTTCTGCACAAAAACAACACCACGGTAGTTCTGCTGAAAACAGCGTCAGTCCGGGTTAGTTCTAATAAAATCATACCAAAATCATATAAAAATATTGTAAACATGGCATGAATACTACATAAATTATAGATACGTTGGAGACGTATCAGCATCCCCAAGCTTAATTCCTGCTCGTCCTCGAGTAGGTGAATGATAAAAGAAATAATTTATGAAGTGTGAATGCTACCTAACATGTTCATCATATACTTTTCTTCTTTGTATAGCATGGACATTTGGACTTGTAAATGATTCAAAGCAATAGTCTAGTTTTAACATAATGACTTCAATACTCAAGCATGTCAACAAGCAACCATGTCTTTCAAAATATCAATACTAAAGAGAGTTATCCCTAGCCCATCATGCTCGATCATTGATCCATTCATGAAACACATTCAAATATTAGCTATGCCCAATGCTCAAGTACGATCATAGTGCCCCCGAGTTGGTGCTTATAAGAGAAGATGGAGACTCAAAGCAAAAGTAAAAATTGCATAAAGTAAATAGACAGGCCCTTCGCAGAGGGAAGTAGGGATTTGTAGAGGTGCCAGAGCCCAAGGTTTAAATTGAGAGAGAAAAATATTTTGAGTGGCATGCTTTTCCTGTCAACGAAAACGACAAAGTAGCTCATAATACTTTCCATGCTAGATACATTATAGGCGGTTCCCAAACAGAATGGTAAAGTTTTTACTCCCCCTCCACCAATCAATCACACTCCACGGCGAGCCGAATCCATGGGTACCGTCCATACAAACAACAATCCTGGGGGAGTTTGTTTCATTATATTTTGATTTGATTTTTGAGCATGGGACTGGGTATCCCGAATACCAGCCACTTTCTCGTGAATGATAGTGAATCAACACATATCGTGAGAATAACACACCTAGCATGGAAAAATATTGGATACTCCCCACCGTTTCATGAGCGGTACGGGCACACAAAAGAGAAAATTTATTTTGAAGATTTAGAGATGGCACATACAAATTTGCTTGGAACGGCATGGAAATACCGCATGTAGGTAGGTATGGTGGACTCATAAGGCAAAACTTGGTGTAAGGATTTTGGATGCACAAGTAGTATTTCTACTTAGTACAAATGGAGGCTAGCAAATAGATTGGGAAGCAACCAAACTAAGAAACAAAAATTCGCATAAGTGAGCATTGAGTCATAACTAACACCGAATAATGCACCACAAGTAGGATGTAACTTCATTGCATAACTATTGACTTTCATACTTGAATAGGGAATCACAAACCTTAACACCAATATTCCTACTAAAACATAATTACTCACTAACGTGACTCTCATATTACTATCATCATGTTTCAAAACTATTACAAAGAATCAAGTTTAATTTGTCCCATGATCTTCATGAACGTTTTTATTATATCCTCCTTGGCTATCTATCACTTTGGGACTAGTTTCATATATTGCCATTGCTTTTTGGCAAGCTCAAACAAATTTAAGTGAAGCACATGAGCATAAAGATTTCATTCCTCAAAAAGGTATAAGTGAAGCATGAGAGGAAATGACAAGCTACTCTCAAAAGATATAAGTGAAGATCAATGAGTAGCCAACAATTAAATAACTATGTGAAGACTCTCTCATCTAAGAATTTCAGATCTTAATCATTTTATTAAACAACAAGCAAAATAAAAATAGCACTCCAAGAATAGCACGCATCATGTGAACGCATAAAAATTTAGGCTCAACATAGGCTAACCGATAATTGTTGATGAAGAGAGGGGTGGGATGCGTAGCATCCCCAAGCTTAGATGCTTAAGACTTCTTGAAATATTTACTTGGGGTGCCTTGGGCATCCCCAAGCTTGAGCTTTTGTATCTCGTTCAATCCTCTCATATCATGGTTTCACCTATTCTCAAAAACTTCATCCACACAAAACTCGAAAAGAACTCGTGAGATAGGTTAGTACACATAATAATAAATCAACTCTTTATGTACTGCAAAGACAAGTTGCATAATAATTTTCAAACATCACCTACTGTTTACTATCGTTTCCACGATTTATATCTACCAATATAGGCTATGTAAACTAGAGGATAAGTAGATAACAAAACTATGACAGCAATCTGTCCAAACAGAACAGTCTGTAGCAATTTATGAAAACAGTGTACTTCCGTAGCTCAAAAAATTATGAAAATTTAGTACATGCTATAAAATTTATATGAAAACACTTTGTAAAAATTTCAGAAACTTTCCACGTTCAAGTAAAATATGAAAATTCAAACACTACAGAAAAAGTTTCTGTTTTTTACACAGCACATATCAAACATGCAATGCAAGCATCCTAAGGCAATTCTTGGAACTTTCTATTGAAAAACAAGATTATAAATAACACCTAACAGAAAACAAGAAAATAAAATGATGCTCCAAGCAAAACTCATATTATGTGACGAATAAAAATATAGCTCCAAGTAAGATATACCGATAGTGTTGAAGATGAAAGAGGGGATGCCTTCCGGGGCATCCCCAAGCTTAGGCGCTTGAGTCTTCCTTGGATATTAACTTGGGGGTGCCTTGGGTATCCCCAATCTTAGGTTCTTTTCACTCCTTATTCTCCTCATATCGGTGTCTCACCCAAAACTTGAAAACTTCAATCACACAAAACTTAACGGAACTTCGTGAGATGGGTTAGTATAATAAACAAAGATCATTCACTTAGGTACTGTCAAGACAAGATTCATAATTGTTTCCACATTATACCTACTGTATTCTATCATTCCCATAATTTATATCACTGAATATAAGCTATGGGAACACTAAAACAAGCAAACTATGCATGCAAAACAGAATCTGTCAAAAACAGAACAGTCTGTGAAGATCTGTAGTGTAACCATACTTCCCTGTCTCTATTAATTCTGAAAAATTAGGAACACCTAAAGAATTTGTATATGAAAACTTTGTAAAAATATCAGATCATTACCACGCTCCAGTAAAAAATGAAAATTCCTATACTGGAGTCAAAAGTTTCTGTTTTGGTTCAGCATCAATTCTACTCATCTTGTGAGTCATCCCAAAGGCTTTACTTGGCACTTTATTGAAATAAAAGGCACAAAACATGATTACTACAGTAGATTAATCATGTGAACACACAAAAACAGAAAGTATAAGTGTTGGGTTGTCTCCCAACAAGCGCTTTTCTTTAATGCCTTTTAGCTAGGCATGATGATTTCAATGATGCTCACATAAAAGATAAGAATTGAAACATGCAAAAGAGCATCATGAAGCATATGACTAGCACGTTTAAGCCTAACCCACTTCCTATGCATAGGGATTTTGTGAGCAAACAACTTATGGGAACAAGAATCAACTAGCATAGGAAGGCAAAACAAGCATAACTTCAAAACTTTGAGCACATAGAGAGGAAACTTGATATTATTGCAATTCCTACAAGCATATGTTCCTCCCTCATAATAATTTTCAGTAGCATCATGAAGGAATTTCACAACATAACCAGCACATAAAGCATTTTCTTCATGATCCACAAGCATAGAAATTTTACTACTCACCACACAAGAAAATTTCTTCTCATGACTAATAGTGGGAGTATCATAAAAGAATTGAATACTACAAATTGATTCCACATTAAAAGAGTAATATTCAGTAAAAGGATATTCAAAATTATGACAATAATTATCACAATTTTTTATAACATAAGTATCATCACAATAATCATCATAAGTAGCAACTTTGTTCTCATCATAGTCAATTGAAACCTCTTCCGAAATAGTGGAATCATTAATAAGTAAAGTCGTGACCTCTCCAAATCCACTTTTATCATTATAATAAGATTCAACACCCTCCAAAATAGTGGGATAATTATTATCTAAAGTTGACACTCTTACAAACCCACTTTCATAAATATTGTAATCATCATAAATAGGGGGTATGCTATCATCATAATAAATTTGCACATCAAAACTTGGGGGACTAAAAATATCATCTTCATTAAACATAGCATCCCCAAGCTTGGGACAAACATTAATTGCAGCAAATAAATTCTCAAACATGCCATTCTCATCAAACATAGCATCCCCAAGCTTGTGGCTTTGCATAACATAACATAAGCATAATCACTCTCATCATTAATAGTATGAATAGCACCAATAGTATAGCAATTATTATCATCATCTTCCACAACTATTTTTGATTCATTCTCGTGAGGCCTATCAATAATGGGAGCAACATTATTTGGGAGAGATACCTCTTTACCTTTACTTTTCCTTCTTTTCTTCTTCTTCACCACATTATGTGTGGGTTTATTTAATTCCTCAAAGCTTCTTTTTGAAGAAGTTGGTTGAATAAAAAGCTCCTCCTCGTTACCTGATTCATCGTAAGAAAAAATAGGAGGATATTGGGAAACCTCTTCCCCTTCATTAGTATTCTCTTCATCTTCTATTTGTTTTCTTGTCTTTAAGTAATTGGCAATATAAGGATTCTCAATGCAATTTACCACGCAATACATATAGATTTCATTTAGATCAAAATCAATCATTTTCATGAGAACCCAAGCTGGAACATCCTTAGTTTTATGTTTCATTTCTTCATACCCCAAAAATAGACTAAGTTCATTATGATGCTCAAGGGTAATGAGGTTATCACAATTTTTGGACACAATTCGATCATGAAATAATTCACATTGGAAATTAAAATGACCACTTTCATTGCAAAGTTCACAAGGGCGGCGAGAAATATTAAGTCTTTCATCACAAACATATAGCCTCTCTTGCAACCATTTAGTTTATAAATACTTATGCCTCTTACAAAATCTATCTTCCCTTCTAGGCATGTCTTCACAAACTCTATGCACTCCACAAAAATTAACATGCTTATAAGAAATCTTTTTATCATGACTAGTGCAATCATCATTAGTACTATGGATATTCAAAGAATTCATACTAACAACATTGCAATCATGCTCATCACTCAAGGATTTAGTGCCAAACATTTTAATAACTTCTTCTTCTAACACTTGAGCACAATTTTCCTTTCCATCATTTTCACGAAAGACATTAAAAAGATGAAGCATATGAGGCAACCTCAATTCCATTTTTTTGTAGTTTTCTTTTATAAAACCAAACTAGTGATAAAACAAGAAACTAAAAGATTCAATTGCAAGATCTAAAGATATACCTTCAAGCACTCACCTCCCCGGCAACGGCGCTAGAAAAGAGCTTGATGTCTACTACGCAACCTTGTTCTTGTAGACTCGTGTTGGGCCTCCAAGCACAGAGTTTTGTAGGACAGTAGCAAATTTCCCTCAAGTGGATGACCTAAGGTTTATCAATCCGTGGGAGGTGTAGGATGAATATGGTCTCTCTCAAATAACCCTGCAACCAAATAACAAAGAGTCTCTTGTGTCCCCAACACACCCAATACAATGGTAAATTGTATAGGTGCACTAGTTCGGCGAAGAGATGGTGATACAAGTGTAATATGGATGGTAGATAAAGGTTTTTGTAATCTGAAAATATAAAAACAGCAAGGTAGCAAGTAACAAAAGTGAGCAAAAACGGTATTGCAATGCTTGAAAACAAGGCCTAGGGTTCATACTTTCACTAGTGGAAGTTCTCTCAACAATACTAACATAGTTGAATCATATGTAAATCCCTCACATGCGACAAAGAGTTCACTCCAAAGTCACAAATAGCGGAGAACAAATGAAGAAATTATTGTAGGGTACGAAACCACCTCAAAGTTATCTTTTCCGATCAATCTTATGAGCTATCCCTATAAGTGTCACGAACAGCCCTATAGTTCGTACTAAAATAACACCTTAAGATACACATCAACCAAAACCCTAATGTCAGCTAGATACTCCAATGTCACCACAAGTACCCATGGGCTTGATTATACGATATGCATCACACAATTTCAGATTCATCATGTTCAATCCAACACAAAGAACTTCAAGGAGTGCCCCAAAGTTTCTACCGGAGAGTCAAGACGAAAACATGTGCCAACCCCTATGCATAGATTCCCAAGGTCACGGAACCCGCAAGTTGATCACCAAAACATACATCAAGTGGATCAATAGAACATCCCATTCTCACCACGGACATCCCATCGCAAGACATATATCAAGTGTTCTCAAATCCTTAAAGACTCAATCCGATAAGAAAACTTCAAAGGGAAAACTCAATTCATCACAAGAAGATAGAGAGGGGAAAACTCCATATGATTCATCTATATTAATAAAGCTCGCGGTACATCAAGATCGTGTCATCTCAAGAACACGAGAGAGAGAGATCAAACACATAGCTACTGGTACATACCCTCAGCCCCGAGGGTGAAGTACTCCCTCCTTGTCATGGAGACCGCCGGGATGATGAAGATGGCCTCCGGTGATGGTTTCCCCCTCCGGCAGGGTGCCGGAACGGGCTCCCGATTGGTTTTTCGTGGCTCTGGAGGCTTGCGGCGGCGGAACTCCCGATCTAGGTTTCTTTTCAGAGGTTTCTGTATTTATAGGAGTTTTTGGCGTCGGTCCTACGTCCAGCAGGTTCCCGAGGAAGTCACAAGCCAGGGGGCGTGCCCTAGGGGGGCGCCCCCTAGGCTTGTGGCCTCCTCGGCCTTCCTCTCCGGTGACTTTTCGCTCCAGTATTTTTTATATTTTCCAAAAATATTCTCCGTAAATTTTCAGCTCATTCCGAGAACTTTTATTTCTGCACAAAAACAACACCACGGTAGTTCTGCTGAAAACATCGTCAGTCCGGGTTAGTTCTAATAAAATCATACCAAAATCATATCAAAATATTGTAAACATGGCATGAATACTTCATAAATTATAGATACGTTGGAGACGTATCATAGGGACTGTTGAGGTCCACCATCTCGAACCATATCGGCTCGCGGCGGAAGTGGCTCTTGTTGCCAAAGAGGACGTCGAGCTGGATCTTGCCGATGGGGGTGCAGGATTTTCCCGGCACGATGCCATGGAAGACCGTCCGGCTCGTATGCAGGTCCCTCTCCCTGAGCCCCAGTTTGATCAGTGTGTCGCGGTAAATGATGTTGATGCTGCTGCCTCCGTCGACCAGTACCCGTGAGAAGCGGCAAGTGAGCCTCTTGAAGGCGATGGTGGGATCGAGGATGAGGGTGTAGCTGCCGGGGTTTGGCATTACAGCCGGGTGGTCCGCCCGACTCCAAGTGACCGGCCTCTCGGACCAGTGCATATACTGGGGGACCGAGGGGACGGTGGCGTTCACCTCGTGCCGGCGTTGGCGCAAGCTATGCTTGTCGTTTCCCTCGCTGGTAAAGACGACGTAAGCCCCGTCCTGGTCGAGGAACTGGTCATGAAGGCGGCCATTGTTGGCAGCCGGAGCCGGAGCTGGTGGCTGGGCCAGGGCCTGAGCCGGCGCGTGGGGAGCCAGAGGTGGAGGAACCGGGAGGCCCTCGCCTCGGGCCAGCCGCTGGGAGAAGCTGCACTGCCGCATCCTGTGCGTGACCAGCTTCGCCCCGGAGTGCATTTTGCATGGGGCGTCGAGCATCTTCTCGAAGGTGAGCTTGGGCTGCCAAGCGGCCTTGCCGGTCCGCTGACGCTGGCTGGGGGCCTGGGCGGCCGGCTGCTCTTCCTCGATAGTGGCGACCTGCCGGCTCCCATAGCGGGGATCCGGCTGGTCGGCCTTGCGCTTGTTGTTCTGCCGCCGCCGGTTGTCAGCAGCCGCCCGCGGCGTGCTACTTCTTGAGCTTGCGTTTGTTTTCCCTTGAAGAGGAAAGGGTGATGCAGCAAAGTAGATAAGTATTTCCCTCAGTTGTTGAGAACCAAGGTATCAATCTAGTAGGAGATACAAGCAAGTCCCCAATCTTCGCACCTACACAAACAATCAAACTCTTGCACCCTACGCTATAAAGGGGTTGTCAATCCCTTCACGGTTATTTGCAAGGATGAGATCTGATAGAGATAGATATAAAAGATTACTAAAACGAAAAGTAAAAAGATTGCATCAAAGTATTTTTGGTATTTTTGGTTTATAGATCTGAAAATATAATATGGAAAATAGACCCGGGGGCCATAGGTTTCACTAGAGGCTTCTCTCATGAAGGAAAATAATACGGTGGGTGAACAAATTACTGTCGAGCAATTGATAGAAAAGCGCATAGTTATGACGATATCCAAGGCAATGATTATGCATATAGGCATCACGTCCATGTCAAGTAGACCGAAACGATTCTGCATCTACTACTATTACTCCACACATCGACCGACTCCTGCCTGCATCTAGAGTATTAAGTTCATGAAGAACAGAGTAACGCATTAGGTAAGATGACATGATGTAGAGGGATAAACTCAAGCAATATGATGAAAACCCCATCTTTTTATCCTCGATGGCAACAATACAAATACGTGCCTCGCTACCCCTACTTTGTCACTGGATGAGGACACCGCAAGATTGAACCCAAAACTAAGCATTTCTCCCATTGCAAGAATTACCAATCTAGTTGGCCAAACCAAACCAATAACTCGAAGAGACTTGCAAAGATATGAAATCATGCATATAAGAATTCAGAGAAGATTCAAATAATATTCATAGATAATCTGATCATAAACCCACAATTCATCAGATCTCGACAAACACACCGCAAAAGAGTATTACATCATGAATAACATGGTATTGAAGAACAAAGAGAGAGAAGAAGCCATCTAGCTACTAGCTATGGACTCGAAGGTCTGTGGTGAACTACTCACTCATCATCGGAGGGGCAATGGAGTTGATGTAGATGCCCTCCGTGATCGAATCCCCCTCCGGCAGATTACCGGAAAAGGCTCCAAGATGGGATCTCACGGGAACAGAGGCTTCCGGCAGCGGAAAAGTATTTTCGTGGCTCTTTTTGGTATTGGGGGAATATTTGGGAATTTATAGGCCGAAGAATAGGGTTAGAGGACCTGCAGGGGGGCCACAAGCCAGGGGGCGCGCCCCCCCTAGGGCGCGCCCTGCAGGCTTGTGATCTCCCGGCAGGTCTCCTGCCTTCATCTCCAAGTCTTGTAGGTTTCTTCTGGTCCAAGAAAAATCATCGCGAAGATTTTATTCCATTTGGACTCCGTTTAATATTCCTTATCTGCAATACTCAAAAACATGAAAAAAACAGAAACTGGCACTAGGCTCTAGGTTAATAGGTTAGTCCCAAAAATAATAGAAAATAGCATATTAATGCATATAAAACATCCAAAACAGATAATATAATAGCATGGAACAATAATTTTTTTTAGATATGTTGGAGACGTATCAAGCATCCCCAAGCTTAATTCCTGCTCGTCCTCGAGTAGGTAAATGATAAAAACAGAATTTTTGATGTGGAATGCTACCTAACATATTTATCCATGTAATATTCTTTATTGTGGCATGAATATTGAGATCCACAAGATTCAAAACAAAAGTTTAATATTGACATAAAAACAATATTACTTCAAGCATACTAACAAGGCAATTGTGTCCTTTCAAAATAACATGGCCTCAGAAAGCTATCCCTACAAAATCATATGGTCTGGCTATGCTCCATCTTCCCCACACAAAGTATTTAAATCATGCACAACCCCGATGACAAGTCAAGCAATTGTTTCACACCTTTTATGTTCTCAAACCTTTTCAACTCTTACGCAATACATGAGCGTGAGCCATGGATATAGCACTATAGGTGGAATAGAATATGGTGGAGGTTGTGAGGAAAAGGAGAAGATAGTCTCACATCAACTAGGCGTATCAACGGGCTATGGAGATGCCCATCAATAGATATCAATGTGAGTGAGTAGGGATTGCCATGCAACGGATGCACTAGAGCTATAAGTGTATGAAAGCTCAAAAAGAAACTAAGTGGTTGTGCATAATGATGAAAAATTCCACTAGTTATATGAAAGTGACAAAATAGGAGACTCTCTATCATGAAGATCATGGTACTACTTTGAAGCACAAGTGTGGAAAAAGATAGTAGCATTGTCCCTTCTCTCTTTCTCTCATTTTATTTATTTTATTTATTTTGGTGGGCATCTTTGGCCTCTTTTTTTTATTTGGGCTTCATTGGCCTCTTTTATTATTTGTAAAGTCCGGAGACTCATCCCAACTTGTGAGGGAATCATAGCTTCCATCATCCTTTTCTCTCACGGGACAATGCTCTAATAATGAAGATCATCACACTTTTATTTACTTACATCTCAAGAATTACAACTCGATACCTAGAACAAAATATGACTCTATATGAATGCTTCCGGTGGTGTACCGGGATGTGCAACGATCTAGCCTAGCAAATGACATCAAAAAACGGACAAGCCATGAAAACATCATGCTAGCTATCTTACGATCATGCAAAGCAATATGAAAATGATGGCGCGTGTCATGAAAAACGGAACGGTGGGAGTTGCATGGCAATATATCTCGGAATGGCTATGGAAATGCCATAATAGGTAGGTATGGTGGCTGTTTTGAGGAAGGGTATATGGTGGGTTTAATGCACCGGCGAAAGTTGCGCGGTACTAGAGAGGCTAGCAAAGGTGGAAGGGTGAAAGTGCGTATAATCCATGGACTCAACATTACTCATAAAGAACTCACATACTTATTGCAAAAGTCTATTAGTTATCGAAGCAAAGTATTAGACGCATGCTCCTAGGGGAGAGGTTGGTAGGAGTTAACCATCGTGCGCTCCCGACCCTCACACAAAGGATGACAATCATTAAACAAATCATGCTCCGACTTCGTTACATAATGGTTCACCATACGTGCATGCTACGGGAATCACAAACTTTAACACAAGTATTTCTACCAATCCACAATTACTCACTAGCATGACTCTCATATCACCATCTTTATATCTCAAAACTATATGCAAGGAATCAAACTTCTCATATTATTCAATGCACTTTATATGAAAGTTTTTATTATATCCCTCTTGGATGCCCATTATATTAGGACTAAATTCATAACCTAAAACAATTACCATGCTGTTTAAAGACTCTCAAAATAATATAAGTGAGGTACGAGAGTTCAATTATTTCTATAAAATAAAACACCACCGTGCTCTAAAAAGATATAAGTGAAGCACTAGAGCAACATTGCCTAGCTCAAAAGATATAAGTGAAGCACATAGAGTATTCTAATAAATTCACGATTAATGCGTGTACCCCTCAAAAGATGTGTACAGCAAGGATGATTGTGACAAACTAAAAAGCAAAGACTCATATCATACAAGACGCTCCAAGCAAAACACATATCATGTGGTGAATAAAAATATAGCCTCAAGTAAATTTACTGATGGATTGAAGACGAAAGAGGGGATGCCTTCCGGGGCATCCCCAAGCTTAGGCTCTTTGGTATCCTTGAATATGGCTTGGGGTGCCTTGGGCATACCCAAGCTTAGGCTCTTGCCACTCCTTATTCCATAGTCCATCAAATCTTTACCCAAAACTTGAAAAACTTCACAACACAAAACTCAACAGAAAACTCGTGAGATCCGTTAGTATAAGAAAAATAAATCACCACTTTTAGGTACTGTTGTGAACTCATTCTTTATTTATATTGGTGTAATATCTACTGTATTCCAACTTCTCCATGGTTCATACCCCCCGATACAACCCATAGATACATCAAAATAAGCAAACAACACAAAGAAAACAGAATCTGTGTAAAACAGAACAGTCTGTAGCAATCTATAGACTTCGAATACTTCTGTAACTCCAAGAATTCTTAAAAATTAGGAAAATCATGGCAATTTGTATATAAATCTTGTGTAAAAATTTCAGACTCAGTCGACGCTCGGGTGAATTTATAAAATTCCTGGACTGAGCGCAAAAGTTTCTGTTTTTCAGCAAAATCAAATCACAATCACCGTAGACCATCCCAAAGGTCTTACTTGGCTCAAACACTAATTAAAACAAGAAAACACAATTACTACAGAGGTAATAATGTGTAAAGCACTCAAAAACATAAGCAAAAAAATAAAATTGGGTTGCCTCCCAACAAGCGCTATTGTTTAACGCCCCTAGCTAGGCATAACGCAATAGATCTAGGTATTGTCATCTTTGGTTTGCAATTCATAAGTAGCTCTCATAATATATTCATAAGGGAATTTTATTTTATTTCTAGGAAAGTGTACCATGCCTTTCCTTAATGGAAATTGGAATCTAATGTTTCCTTCTTTCATATCAATAATTGCACCAATCGTTCTAAGGAAAGGTCTAGCAAGAATAATAGGACATGTAGAATTGCAATCTATATCAAGAACAATGAAATCTACGGGCACATAATTCCTATTTGCAACAATAAGAGCATCATTAATCCTTCCCATAGGTTTCTTAATAGTGGAATCCGCTAGATGCAAATTTAAAGAGCAATCATCAAATTCATGGAAACCTAGCACATCACATAAAGTTTTCGGAATCGTGGAAACGCTAGCACCCAAATCACACAAAGCATGGCACTCAAAATCTTTAATTTTAATCTTAATAGTAGGTTCCCACTCATCATAAAGCTTCCTAGGTATAGAAACTTCCAACTCAAGTTTTTCTTCAAAAGATTTCATCATAGCATCCACGATATGTTTAGTAAAAGCTTTATTTTGATTATAAGCATGCGGAGAATTCAACATGGATTGCAACAAGGAAATACAATCAATCAAAGAACAACTATCATAATTAAAGTCCTTGAAATCCAAAAGAGTGGGTTCATTGCTATTTAAAGTTTTGACCTCTTCAATCCCACTTTTATCAATCTTAGCATTAAGATCTATAAACTTCGAATCATTCGGACGCCTTTTAACTAAAGTTGACTTATCTCCAGTCCCATATTTATCAAGATTTATATTAGAAAACAAATATTCAATAGGAGTCACATCAATCACTTTAAGATCTTCGTCAATATTATCACGAGAACACACTTTTTCAAGCCATTCACGCTTAGCACGCATTCTAGCGGTTCTTTCCTTACACTCATCAATAGAAATTCTCATAGCTTTTAAAGACTCATTAATATCACGCTGGGTGGAGTAGATCTAATTTTCAAAGAATCAATCTCAAGCGAAATTCTATCAACGTTCCTAGCCAAATCATCAATCTTGAGCAATTTTTCTTCAATCATAGCATTGAAACCCTTTTGCGAACTAATAAATTCTTTAATATTATTCTCAAGATCATAGGGCATCTTATTATAATTTCCATAAGAATTGTTGTAGGAATTACCATAATTATTAGAGGAATTACTAGGAAACGGCCTAGGATTGAAATTACCTCTATACGCGTTATTACCAAAATTGTTCCTACCAACAAAATTCACATCCATAGATTCATTATTATTTCCAATCAAAGAAGACAAAGGCATATCATTAGGATCAATAAGAGCACTCTTACTAGCAAACAATTTCATTAATTCATCCATCTTTTCACTCAAAGTATTTATTTCTTCAATAACATGCACTGTTTTACTAGTAGGAGATCTTTCGGTATGCCATTGAGAGTAATTTGCCATAATATTATCTAGGAGTTTAGTAGCTTCTCCTAATGTGATTTCCATAAAAGTACCACCCGAGGCGGAATCTAAAAGATTTCTAGAAGCAAAATTCAATCCCGCATAATTTTTTTGTATAATCATCCATAAACTCAAACCATGCGCGGGGCAATTTCTAATCATTAGTTTCATCCTCTCCCAAGATTGTGCAACATGCTCATGATCAAGTTGCTTAAAATTCATTATATCGTTCCTAAGGGAGATGATCTTAGCGGGCGTAAAGTACTTGGAAATAAAAGCATCTTTACACTTATTCCATGAATCAATACTATTTTTAGGCAAAGATGAAAACCAAGTTTTAGCACGATCTCGTAGTGAGAACGGAAATAGCTTCAATTTAACAATATCATTATCCACATCTTTCTTCTTTTGCATATCACACAACTCAACGAAAGTATTTAGATGGGATGCGGCATCTTCACTAGGAAGGCCGGAAAATTGTTCTTTCATAACAAGATTAAGCAAAGCAGCATTAATTTCATAAGATTCCGCACTAGTGGCGGGAGCAATCGGAGTACTAATAAAATCATTATTATTAGTATTGGAGAAGTCACACAACTTGGTATTCTCTTGAGTCATCGTGACAAAGCAAGCAATCTAGCACACAAGCAAACAAAAAGCAAACGAAAAGACGAACGGAAGAAGGGCGAATAAAAAGGCAAATCTTTTTGGTTTTTTCTGAAAATCGTTTTAGAAGTGGGCGAGAGAAAAACGAGAGGCAAATGGCAAATAATGTAAATGCAAGAGATGAGTTTGTGATGGGTACTTGGTAGGCTTGATGTAGATCTCCCCGGCAACGGCGCCATAAATCCTTCTTGCTACTTCTTGAGCTTGCGTTGGTTTTCCCTTGAAGAGGAAAGGGTGATGCAGCAAAGTAGATAAGTATTTCCCTCAGTTGTTGAGAACCAAGGTATCAATCCAGTAGGAGATACAAGCAAGTCCCCAATCTTCGCACCTACACAAACAATCAAACTCTTGCACCCAACGCTATAAAGGGGTTGTCAATCCATTCACTGTTATTTGCAAGGATGAGATCTGATAGAGATAGATATAAAAGATTGCTAAAACGAAAAGTAAAACAAAAGTAAAAAGATTGCAGAAAAGTATTTTTGGTATTTTTGGTTTATAGATCTGAAAATATAATATGGAAAATAGACCCGGGGGCCATAGATTTCACTAGAGGCTTCTCTCATGAAGGAAAATAATACGGTGGGTGAACAAATTACTGTCGCGCAATTGATAGAAAAGCGCATAGTTATGACGATATCCAAGGCAATGATTATGCATATAGGCATCACGTCCGTGTCAAGTAGACCGAAACGATTCTGCATCTACTACTATTACTCCACACATCGACCGACTCCTGCCTGCATCTAGAGTATTAAGTTCATGAAGAACAGAGTAACGCATTAGGTAAGATGACATGATGTAGAGGGATAAACTCAATCAATATGATGAAAACCCAATCTTTTTATCCTCGATGGCAACAATACAAATACGTGCCTCGCTACCCCTACTTTGTCACTGGGTGAGGACACCGCAAGATTGAACCCAAAACTAAGCACTTCTCCCATTGCAAGAATTACCAATCTAGTTGGCCAAACCAAACCAATAACTGGAAGAGACTTGCAAAGATATGAAATCATGCATATAAGAATTCAGAGAAGATTCAAATAATATTCATAGATAATCTGATCATAAACCCACAATTCATCGGATCTCGACAAACACACCGCAAAAGAGTATTACATCGGATAGATCTCCATGAAGATCATGAAGAACATGGTATTGAAGAACAAAGAGAGAGAAGAAGCCATCTAGCTACTAGCTATGGACCCGAAGGTCTGTGGTGAACTACTCACGCATCATCGGAGGGGCAATGGAGTTGATGTAGATGCCCTCCGTGATCGAATCCCCCTCCGGCAGATTACCGGAAAAGGCTCCAAGATGGGATCTCACGGGAACAGAGGCTTCCGGCGGCGAAAAAGTATTTTCGTGGCTCTTTTTGGTATTGGGGGAATATTTGGGAGTTTATAGGCCGAAGAATAGGGTTAGAGGACCTGCAGGGGGGCCACAAGCCAGGGGGGCGCACCCCCCCCTAGGGCGCGCCCTGCAGGCTTGTGATCTCCCGGCAGGTCTCCTGCCTTCATCTCGAAGTCTGGTAGGTTTCTTCTGGTCCATGAAAAATCATCGCGAAGATTTTATTCCGTTTGGACTCCGTTTAATATTCCTTATCTGCAATACTCAAAAACAAGGAAAAAACAGAAACTGGCACTAGGCTCTAGGTTAATAGGTTAGTCCCAAAAATAATATAAAATAGCATATTAATGAATATAAAACATCCAAAACAGATAATATAATAGCATGGAACAATAAAAAATTATAGATACGTTGGAGACGTATCACGGCGCGGCAGGCGGCGGGGTCGGTTTGGCAGGCGTGGTGACCTTCATCCGCATTGCGGAGTCGGCCATGGCGTACTTGTCTGCCTTAGCCATCAGATCCGCCAGGGTCGCCGGCTCGGAGCACAAGAGCTTGTGCTTGAGGTGAGTGCCGTCGCGGCAGCCTTCGATGAAGTACTGGATGACCTGCACCTCGTGTACCCCCTCGCAGGAGTTGCGAAGCTCGGTCCAACGCGTGAGGTAGTCATGGAGGGACTCGTCCGACCCCTGGACGCACATAGCCAGCTCGCGGGGCCGGCCGGGCCGCTTGTAGGTGCCGGTGAAGTTGCGGACGAACGCCTCCTCAAAGTCTGTCCAGGTGTTGATGCTGCCGGCAGACAGGCTCTTGAGCCAGGTCCGAGCCAAGCCGATCAACATGAGGGGGACGTAGCGCACGGCTACGCGCTTGTTTCCCCTGGCTATGCCGACCGCGGTGGTGTAGTCGACCAACCAGTCTTCCGGCTTGGCGGTGCCGTTGTACTTCGGGGTGTCGCGAGGGAGTGTGAAGCCGGTTGGGAACGGCTCGTTGCGGATCCGTGGGCCGAAGCATGCCGGACCGATCGGACCCTCCTTCTCCAGGAGGGCGGACTGCGCCAGTCGGTCGATGCGGGTCCGAGCGTCGTTCTCACTCCGCGGGACGCGCGGGCCGAGCCGAGCGGCAAGCTCGGGACGGACAGCCGGGGCGGGCGAGCGCGCACGCTCCCGCCAGCCGGGGCGTCGTTGCGCCGGCTGTTGACGGCTGGCGGCTCGTCTCCGTATCGGGAGCGTCCGTTATGGGACCTAGCGCCCCGCCGGCCGGAGCCGCGGGGGGAAGAGGCTTGCTGGACCGGCCGGCGCTGGCCGGCAGTTGGCGCGTCCCCCTCGGGGGCGGGAATTTCGGAG
The DNA here is from genome assembly GCA_039707655.1 of Elymus sibiricus. Taxonomy (NCBI): domain Eukaryota; kingdom Viridiplantae; phylum Streptophyta; class Magnoliopsida; order Poales; family Poaceae; genus Elymus; species Elymus sibiricus. The sequence continues at coordinate 446,070,000 of CM077671.1, forward strand.
CCGACACAGGCGTTATTGAGACGGGCCTGCTAGGCATTGGCGGTGGCGATGAGGTCTTGGATGTGCCGCTCCTGCTGCTCTCGTTCCTCGCCCACCAGGTCGGCGAGGTCGGCGTAGGCCACCTGGGCGGCCCTCAGGTTGGCAGCCGGCGTGTTGTAGGTGGGGAGCCTGCCACGGAGGATTTCCGCGACCACGCGGCCGCGGTTGCGGACGTCGCCGCGCCGGCTGGGCTCGTTGCCGGCGGGGGTGAGGCTGTAGGCGGAGTTGTACTCGCACTGCGCGGACTCCATCCGGCGCTTGGTGGTGGCGAGCGTAGTTGCCTCTGTGAACAGCAGCCGGCGAGCGGCCTCCAGCTCGGCCGTAGCCGTGGCTGGGTTCGTTGTAGGCGCGACGGGGGTGCTGAGGCCCCGAAGCACGGAGCCGAGGGGGTCGGAGGTGCCGGCGCGGGCGGCCGCGGCGGCCGCCTCCGCCTTCGCCCGGACGTGGCCGGAGGTCGTGGAGGAGCCGGTGGCCATTACCCCCGCGCGGACGCAGGAGTCATCAGCATCGCCCGGGGCGAGTGCGCCCACGAACGAGGGTGGGTCGAGGCAGTCGAGTACCTCGCTGGGGTACTCATCGGCAGCTGGTTCGCCGGCAAGGCCCAGCCTACCGAAGCGCTCGGTGAGGATGGCGATGTCGGAGAGAGGGTCGCCGCCGCGCCCCTCGTCGGAGAGGTCGGCAGCGACACCCGCAGGGCCGACAGGAACGGGGTCCCGTCCCGCGAGAGCAAGCCCCACGAGCGTGCAGTTCTGCCCGGATGCAGGACGGCCGGGGGAGGTGGTGAAGGGTCCCGCCCGGAGCATGACCCCGGCCGGCGCCGCGGACGGCCCCACGGTGGGTGCCAACTGTCGTCGTTTTCTCACGACAGATGCCATGGGGTAATAATTTTGAGTAATAATTTACCAATTTATATTATTTTTGAGCACTTACCTATTGACCCAGTGCCTAGTGCCAGTTCCTATTTTCTGCGTGTTTTTTACTTTTCAGGTTTACAGTACCAAACGAAGTCCAATTGCCCCAATTTTTTTTATGATTTTTTTGGACAAAAAGAAGACTTGGAAGCTTCGGGAGAAGACCGGAGGCCGCACGAGGGAGGCACAAGCCAACAGGGCGCGCCCATGGGGGGTCAGCGCGCCCTGATGGCTTGTCCCTCCCTGGTGGACCTCCTGACCCTGTTCTCTGGCCTATAAATTCACATATATTCCAAAAACCCCAAGGGGCATCCCGGAATTCTTTTTCCGCCGCCGCAAGTCTCTGTTCCGACGGGATCCCATCTGGAGCTCCGTTCCGGCACCCTGCCGGAGGGGGGTCGATCACGGAGGGCCTCTTCATCAACCCTGCTGCCCTGATGATGATGTGTGAGTAGTTCACCACAGAACATATTGCTGAATCAGCAGAGTCTTGTGAGGATCATGGAGGATAAGTTTTCCATGCTGAACAACAAAGTGGATGGGCTGACTAAAACTGTGGATGAACTTAAGAAGGAAGTGGATGAAGCTCCCATTCCCCACTCTTCAGATTCTGATGATGATGATAGTCCACCTCTCAGGACCAGCACTCAGTTCAAGACTCAAGCCAGAACTCCTACAGTGTTTGCTTCAGAGTTGAGGCCATCTTCTTCAGCACCTACCACAGCTCCATCAGCTCCAGTGTCTACTCCACCACCTTAGAGGACTTCAGCTGAAGCCTTCGCGGATGCTCTTCTCTCGACTCCATCGACAGCCACCGGAGCAGCCTCATCGTCTCATCGAGGAGATCATGCCCAGAGCGACAATTAGCTCTATAACTTTGAACTTTTTGGTAACTTGTTGTCAAAGGGGGAGAGGTTATAGATCATAGGGCTTCGAGAGAGAGTGTTTCATTTTGATCTCTCTACTTTTCAAAAACATTTGGTTTATCGTTTGGTGTTGCAAACTTTCTTGGTGTTTGATCATACACTCTTGTGTGATGCTACTATTGCCTATCTTTGAGATGTGCATATGATGATCATTCACTTGTTTGGTGTGATGTGCTTTATGTAATTCACTCTTGTTAATTTTTGCGCACCACCAAGTTGTATGTGACATGAAAGAGTGACCCATGATCCTAATCGATTGTGCATTTGCATTCAAACGTAAATTTAAAATAATGCACAAATTCAGGGGGAGCTCTTGCTTATCACATACCTCTCAAAGCAACGATGCTATTTATTGATTATATCTCTATCGAAGCTTTGATCTATATGTTGTCATCAATTACGAAAAAGGGGGAGATTGAAAGCACAACTTCTCCCTAGGTGGTTTTGGTAATTAATAACAACATATATTTCATTGGACTAATGTTTCCACTAAGTATATTTCAGGAAAAAGTTCAATGTTTATTTCGCAAAGGATAGTGAGGAGACCCCAAGATGCAAGGAATAGGATTGGCCAAGCTACAAGCATGAAGACTCTACATTTTACTTTGTGAGAAATCACTTTGAGTCCATAGGAAAGCCAATACTATCAAAAGGGGGTGAGGTAATAATGGTGAATGAAATGCTCAGAATGATCATGTGTTAGCCACCAAAAACACTCACAAGCTCTCCCACAAATATTCTGTCTTAGACCCTACCACTCAAAATCGGTGCCACTAACAATATCCTATCGGCTGCACCGAGTCAAAACCCTAGACAGAAACCCTAGCCAAAACCTACCTCTCGGTACTACCAAGTTTCATATTGGTGCAACCGAGTTTCAGTGACCAACTTTCTGTTGCCTCATTCACAAGAATCGGAATTTTCCGAGAATTGTGAATCGGTCTCACCGAGTTGTGTAACTGCCCTCGGCCACTCATATTGGTACCACCGAGAATTCTATATCGGTCTCACCGAAAACGCCAAAGTTGCCACATTTTGCACTAGTCGGTGCAACCGAGTTTTCACTTCGGTTTCACCGAGTTGGGCAATAATGCTGTAACGATTGGATTTTTGGAGATGCCTATATATACCCCTCCACCACATCCCACTCGTAAGAGAAGCACTCAGAACAGACTCACACTTGCCATATCCAAATTTCTGAGAGAGAACCACCTATCCTTGTGTTGAGGTCAAGATCATCCACTCCAACCATATGGATCTTGATTTCTAGCCTCCCCAAGTTGCTTTCCATCCAATCAATCTCTTCTACCCATGCCAAAACTGTGAGAGAGTGATTGAGTGTTGAGGAGACTATCACTTGAAACACAAGAGCATGGAGTTCATCGTTACTATCGCATCTATTACCTTTTGGAGGGTGGTGCCTCCTAGATTGGTTAGGTGTCGCTTGGGAGCCTCCTACTTCGTGTTGTGGAGTTGAACCAAGAAGTTTGTACGGGCAAGGAGATCGCCTACTTCGTGAAGATCTACCCATAGTGAGGCTAGTCTTTCGTGGACGGAAGTCGTTATGGAATAGTCGAGGTTGCTACTTCGTGGAACCCTTCATGGGTGGAGCCCTCCGTGGACTATCGCGACCGTTACCCTCCGTGGGTTGAAGACTCCATAAACGTGGACGTACGATAGCACCACCTATCGGAACCACGGGAAAAATCTTCGTGTCTCCAAATTGCGTTTGATCTTCCTACCCTTATCCTCTTACATATGTTTGTCTTTACTTTCCGCTGCAATACTCGTAGACATACACGTGTAGGGTGAACTTGATATGCTAGAATTGCTAAAATCTGCCAACCAATTAACTTGGGAAAAGGTTAGGTTTTTATTCGGTCAAGTAGTCTAATCACCCCCCTCTAGACATACTTTCGATCCCTACAGGGGGGCGCCCTAATGGCTTGTGGGCCCCTGGTGGCTCCCCCAACCTCGTTCTCTGGCCTATAAATTCTCATATATCGTAAAAACCCTGGAGGCAGTCCCGAAACCCTTTTTACGCCGCATCAAGTCTCTGTTCTGTCGCGAGGCCATCTGGAGCTCCGTTCCGGCACCCTGTCGGAGGGGGGATCGATCACGGAGGGCCTCTTCATCAACCTTGCTGCCCTCATGATGATGTGTGAGTAGTTCCCCATAGACCTACGGGTCCATAGCTAGTACCTAGATGGCAATCTCTCTATCTCTTGATCTTCAATACAATGATCATGGCATCTTCGCTTTGATCTATCCGATGTAATCCTTTTGTGCGGTGTGTTTGTTGGGATCCGATGAATTGTGGGTTTATGTTCAGATTATTCATGAAAAGTATTTGAGTCACCTCTGAATATTATGAGTCTTATTTGGATGATAAATATAGCTTCGTAATTCTCTCCGATCTATTAATTTGCTTTGGCCAAGTAGATTGATCTTTCTTCAGTGAGAGAGGTGCATTGTAGTAGGTTCAACCTGATGAGTTTCTATATCCCAGTGACAGAAGGGGACAAGTCTTTTTCCGCCGCCGCAAGTCTATGTTCCGATGGGATCCCATCTGGAGCTCCGTTCCGGCACCCTGCCGGAGGGGGGATCGATCGCGGAGGGCCTCTTCATCAACCTTGCTGCCCTCATGATGATGTGTGAGTAGTTCACCATAGACCTACGGGTCCGTAGTTAGTACCTAGATCTCTCTCTCTCTCTCTCTCTAACTCTAACTCTATCTCTCTCTTTTGATCTTCAATACAATGATCATCGCATCTTCGCTTTGATCTATCCGATGTAATACTTTTGTACGGTGCGTTTGTTGGGATCCGATCAATTGTGGGTTTATGTTCAGATTATTCATGAAAAGTATTTGAGTCACCTCTGGTTGATATTATGATTCTTAAGTGCATGATCATTATAGCTTCGTAATTCTCTCCGATCTATTGAAATAGTTTGGCCAACTAGATTGATATTTCTTCAGTGAGAGGGGTGCGTTGTAGTGGGTTCAATCTGGCAGTGCTCTATATCCCAGTGACAGAAGGGGACAAGACACGTCTTTGTATTGTTGCCACTGAGGATAAAACGATGGGGTTAGTTCATATTAATTGAATTTTCTTTGTCTACATCATGCCAATGTTCTCCAAGCATTACTCTGTTTTACTTAATACTCTAGATGCATGCTGGATAGCGGTCGATCGGTGGAGTAATAGTAATAGGTGCAGGCAGGAGTTGGCCTATTTGCTTATGGACGTGATGCCTATATACACATGATCATTGCCGTGAATATAGGCATAACTATGTGCTTTTCTATCAATTGCCCAACAATAATTTGTTTACCCACCGTATGCTTACTTTCATGAGAGACGCCGCTAGGAAAAACTATGCCCCCCGGGTCTATTCACTTATATATTTACAAACGCTACAATACCTTGCTGCCATTTATTTGCTTTTATTTTACTTTGCAATTTACAATTATCTACTATTATCTACACACTTCACTTGCTTGCAAATAACGAGATCAAGGGGATTGACAACCCTCTTGCCCGCGTTGGGTGCAAGTTGTTTGCTCTTTTGTGTGGAGCCGCTGAAGACGATTGCGGATTGATATTCCTATTGGTTCGATAAACCTTGGTTTCATAACTGAGGAAAATACTTACCCGTATTGTGCTGCAATTACCCGTTCCTCTTCATGAAAAACCCAACGCAGATCACAAGTATCAGAAGCCGGCTTCTATGCGGCGCACCGTACGGTGTAGGCTTGTCAGTTACCACGTCGACATTGAAGCAGCGCCCCTGATCATCTAGTCGCGTCGCTTTGACAGACATCAATGCCATGGAATCACGCCTACTCTGGAGCGGCGCTGACCAACATGAATTTGCAGCAACCGCTTCACGCGAAGAGGGGTTTTTGGGCAGAGAAGTTTTTTGGTGGCACCGAGGTGTCATACACGTGCGTGGTTGTGGTCTGGCCGCCCGCAAAGCTCCACTGGTTTGCGTCTGGTTTACGATATTTTAGAGAACTGGATGCGTCCGCAGACCGATGGGGTATTGTTTCAGCTCATCATCGTGGAGCACCGTTACGACAGAGGAGAGGGGGACCAAGGAGGCGACGCAGAGGGAGTGGTGCAACTCAGTGTGTTGGGCGCGTTCATGAAGTTTGACGCCGCGCGGGCCTGGGTCCACGTGGACCCCGACCTCACGGAGGCCTAGCCCGGTACTGGCCAGTGACCACCGTAGAGATGTTCATGCATTGACTGGGTCACCTCGACGGGGAGCTCGTGAAGATCGGGGAGTAATGGTCGCTGAGAGACACTGTCGTTGGCAAGGGCAAGGGCAGGGCTTCCAGACAGGATTGGCTGAGGTGACTAATGCCGAGCGGCCCCTCCGTGGGCACTAGGCGACGGTTGGGCAGGGCTGCTGCGCCCCCGCTGGAAGGATTCCGATGACGACTTTGACAATGACTATGGCACGTACAACGATGGAGGTGTTGCAGGTCATCCCGACCAGGCATAGGAGGTCTGACAAAATAGTTTTTTTTATGTTTTCATTCAGTTTATGTAAATTATATTGAAGATGTGCATGATATGCATGGATCCCCTCGTGTTCGCATGTTATTTGTTTGTCTAGTCTAAATTTTGTTTGTATTATGGATTGGATGTTTGGGGCAAGTGTTGGATGGCCAACTCCGTATCGGTTTCCAGGGCGCCTCCGCACACAAATACTATGTTCAATCGTTTAGGGGGATGGCGTTTGAGATGCCTTAATCACGGTTCATCCTCGTTCCCATCGGATCTACACAATGGAAAATAATATATTTATGAAATTCTTTTCCCCACATTGCAGTTTGCAATAAAACGCCAATGATAGTTTCGGGCGTGTGAGAAACTGCTCCAGAGAGTGACAGTGCGACGCCAAGATTTGCATCCGGAAGGAGATCCGAAGCCGCCACCTTCCGGTGTGGTGAACCACGACTTCGGCATTGTCCAATGAGAAGAGAGGAGAGCATGTGCAATGAGTAGAGACGGAGAGGAGCAAAGATGAGAGGATGTGCGGTGTGGTGTGAACGACACTGAAGCCGTGCTTAAAGAGGCGCGGTAAGGCGAAAGGACGGGAAGTCGGTTTCAATGCGGCGCACCATACGGAGTAGGCTTATGGGCTGCCACGTCGGCCTTGAAGCGGCGCTCCCGCTCATCCAGTTGCGTCGCTCTGATAGACTGCAATGCCATGGAATCCCACCTGCTCTGGAGTGGCACTGACCGGCATGAATTTGCAACAACCCTTTCGCGTAAAGAGGTTTTTTCAGGCAGAGAAGTTTTTTGGTGGGACCAGGGTGTCGGACGCGTGCGTCGTTGTGGTCCAGACGCCCGCAAAAGCCTCACCGGTTTACGTCTGGTTTACAGGATTTCGAAGAACCGGACGCATCCGTGGACTGATGGGGTACTGTTTCGGCTCGGTGTTGTGGAGCACCGTTACGACGGAGGAGAGGGCGGCCAAGGAGGCAACATGGAGGGAGTGGTGCAACTTAGTGTGTCGGGTGGCGTTCACGAAGTTCGACGTCGTGCCGGCCTGGGTCCTCCTGGACCACGTCCTCATGGAGGCCTGGGCCGGTACGGGTCAGTGACCATCGCAGAAACGTTCGTGCGGTGATTGGGACGCCTCGATAGGGAGCTCGTGAAGACCGGGGAGGATTGGTCGCTGAGCGACACCGCCGTCGCTGTCGGCAAGACAAGGGCATGGCTCACCGGACAATATCGACATTGGTCGAGGCGATTGAAGCCGAGCTGTCCCTCCACGAGCGCCAGGCGGCGGCCGGGCAGGGATTCCGCACCCCTGTTGGAAGGATTTCGACGACGACTCTCACAATGACTACGACACATATGGCGACGGAAGCGTCGCCTCATCCACGACAAATTAGTTTGTTTTTTTATGTTTTAGATGAAAGGACGAAATATGGTCCGGTTTATGTAAATTATATAAAAAATGTCAGTTTGCATGAATTTCCTCGTGTTTGCATGAATTTTGTTTGTCTAATCTAAATTTTGTTTGTATTGTGGACGGATGTTTGGGGCAGGTGTTGGATGACCGACTTCGTATCGGTCTTCACGAGCGCGTCTGCGGAAAAGTACTATGTTCGTTTTGGGGTCGGCGTTTGAGATGCCCTAATCACGGTACTCATGTCTTCAACTGCATCGGATGTACACAATGGAAATGAATATATTTGTGAAATTTGTTTCCCCGGATTGTTGTGTAAAATAAAACGCCAACGATAGTTTCGTGGTTAAGGTAGCTCAAATGGCCACGTGTTCACTTTGACCCCGCCGTCCGAAATCTAAGAGCTATTTATCCAAAACCATCACATTTGAAGCTAGGGTAATAACTTGATACCACATTTGAACCCAGGCACAAAAAACCACCGAAAATGCATCTAATCTGTAACGCGGAGCACTGATAGCTCATAAGCTTGCAAAAACAGCTAAACTGACAAGTTGGGCCCGCATGTCGGGCTGACGTGGCGACGACTAAAAGCTTTGACTAACAAATGTGGCAAATGAGATGTGGGACCCACCTGTCAATGACTAGACCGTCATATTCTTCCCATATCTCTTTCTTCGAGGCATTCCACGGAACAACTTTTGGGCCTCAATCATTTTCCTCTCGCCGGAGAGAGTGAGCACGCTAGCTCGTCCGCCTCTCCATGGAGCGCCGGTGGGGTAGGCGTTTTCACGCCGGGACAGAAGGAGGCCCACGGACTCCGCCGGTGACGGCGACGACTGCGCGAGGTCGCTCGTGGCCGGACGCGCTGGGTCATGGCACCCTGACAGCGGCTCCGGTGGCCGGGCGGTGCAGCAGGGCCAGCACGAGGAGCTGCTACTGACCGAGGCGGCCATCCACGGGCTGCAGTGGTCGCGTCTTGGGCGGGAGAGAGAGAGAGAGAGAGCAGAGAGGACGGGTTGGAGCTCCTAAGAGCATCTCCAATAGCAGCCGCTGACGCTGTTCCTCCCCATGGTCGGCTACTCCCCTCACAGCAGGCGAAGAGCAGCGCCGCTGCCGCATGTCCAGGTCGAAGAGCGGTACAGGATTGGCCGTGGACGACGGCGAGTGTGGGCACGTCATCGGGAGAAGCCGTGGCGGCGGCTGATCTGGCGACCTCAGGTCGGCTCGTCATTCGTGGCCGGCTGGAGTCGCGGCGAGGTACCATAGTCCATGGAGTCGGGTGGCTGGCTGACGAGCAATTGCTCTTGGACGCCATTGCGGCTGCTCGTGGCCGACGCCATGGCAGCGGCGCTCTGGCCAGCGGGCGTGCTCGCAAAATGTTTGTTGAAATGCCCATGAAAAACGGAGGAAGTAAAAAAGAAAAAGAACAAACACTTGAGTCATTGACAGGTGGGACCTATGTCCAACTCAACATATTGTTCACATAAGCATGCCACGTCAGCCCGAAATGTGGGTCCAACTTATCAGTTTCGTTGTTTTCGCGGCCAAATTCCAGAATGAATGCTCCGCGTTACAGATTAAACACATTTTCGGTAGTTTTTTGTGCCCCGATACAAATATGGTATCAAGTAGTTACCCTAGGTCAAGTATAGTGATTTTGTGTAAATAACTCGAAATCTAAGAGCATCTCCAGCCGCGCCCCCAACGGCCCCCCCAGGCCACATTTTAACCGCCGGCGCCGAAAAATCGCCCCAGTCGCGCCCCCAGGACGCCGTTTTTCGCCGGTTGGGCCCTTTTTTTGGGCCGGCAAACCCAGGCCGAACCCAGCGCGCTGGGGGCGCTTGAGGGCTCCGGCGGAAGCAAAAAGGCGCGTGGGACACTACTGTCAGGCGAATCTCGCCCGACTCGCCCCTCGCGCCTCTCCACCATGCCGATTCCGGCGCCTCCCGCCTGTCCACGGCCGCTACGCCGCCGCTAGAAAAGGCCGTTTCCTTGCGCCTCCATTTCCCCGCCGGATTTCGCTTCCATTCCCCCGCCCATCCCCTCTCTCCGATGGCCACCACGCCGGCAGGACACCGGCGGCTGTCCGCCCACCACGCCCACAAGGTGTTCGTCGTTTAGCCTGTTCGGCCATGGACTCAGACGACAAGGAGTCGTTCGCGGCTCTGTTGGAGGAGGAAGCCGAGGCCGACACCGCTGACGAGGAACACCTCATGATCCTCGCCGCGCTGGCCGGCCTGTTCGCGAACAATGCGAAGCCTCGGCGAGGTGGCTCGGCGTCGGGCCGCCGCAAGAGCAAACAGAGGCATCGAATGGAGGGGTATTGCATGCTCTACGCCGACTACTTCGCCGACGCTCCTTTGCACGGTGAGAAAGTATTTCGGCGCCGTTATCGGATGGGCCGGAAGCTCTTCCTCATGATTGTGAATGCCATCCGGGAGTTCGACAGCTATTTCATTTGCAAGAAGGATTGCACCGACACAGTTGGATTCTCCTCACTCCAGAAGTGCACCACAACTATGAGGATGCTTGCATACGGAGCTCCCGGTGATATACATGAAGACTATGGACGGATGACCGAGTCCACCACCATTGAGTGTTTGTACAAGTTCTGCAGGGCAGTGGTGGCAGTGTTTGGACCACAGTATTTGCGATCACCCAATGCTGAAGACACTGCTCGGATCCTAGCACAGAATGCAGCAAGAGGATTTCCTGGGATGCTTGGAAGCATCGACTGCATGCATTGGGCATGGAAAAACGGCCCATTTGCTTGGCAGGGGATGTACAAAGGCGCCAAAGGAGGTTGCAGTGTGGTACTTGAGGCAGTAGCCACACATGACCTATGGATTTGACACTCCTTCTTTGGTATGCCAGGAACTCACAATGACATCAACGTATTGCAGTGCTTGAATGTCTTCGCCAAGCTTGTTGAAGGTCATGCTCCTCTGGTGAACTTTGAGGTCAATGGGCGCCACTACAACAAGGGATACTATCTAGCAGATGATATCTATCCGAAATGGTCCACATTTTAGAAGACTATCTCAAAACCCATGGCGCCAAAGAAGTCACACTTTGCTAAGTGTCAGGAGGCTTGCAGGAAAGATGTCGAGCGAGCATTTGGTGTGCTCCAATCTCGATTTGCTGTTGTCCAGTACCCCGATCTGACCTGGTCAAAATCGCAGATGTGGGAGGTCATGAATTGCTGTGTCATCTTGCACAACGTGATCATTGAGAGCGAGCGGGAAGAGCCAGTGTTTGACACGGAACCATATTTCAGGCAGAGACCTCTTGCAGTTGTTGATCACCAGGTACCAGCAACATGGGCTGCCTTCCTCAATATGCGCCAGGAGATCCGAGACACACATGTGCATCAACAACTGCAGGACGATCTGGTGGAGCACCTATGGAGGCTCAAGGGCAACACCTAGTTCGATTTGTTTTAATTTATGTTGGAATTATGAGCTTGCTCCGTTTAACTATTTGATCTGTATTAATTTCTGTGATGAACTTTGGCATAAAAATTTGGTTTTGTTTGAATCTATGCCGAAAGAGCGTCGTTGAATTTATGCCGAAAGAGCGCCGAATTTAGGCCGAATTTGGGCCTAATCTGCGTCGATACTGGGCCGAAATCGCCGGCTTGGGGACGACCTTGGGGTGGCGGCTGGGAACCCGAGCTCCAAAGCCGATTATACCATCGGTTGGCCCCAGACGGCGCTATTTCAGGCCCCTAGGAACGAACGGCTGGAGATGCTCTGACGATCCAAGGGATGGAGGGAAACACACATGTTTCGTGGCGTCCACGCGGGCTCGCCATCCTTCGACTCCGAAACGCAGGCCAACTCCAGCTCAAACTCGGACCAGCGATCGATAAATACCACAGCCAAGCCCGTCACCCCAGCCGTCCCATCAGCCTCGGCCACCGAGAAGCAGCGGTTCTTGGAAGATCCTGTTCGCCAACAAGTCAGTCGCCGTCGTCCTCGGTTCTTGGAAGAAGAAGAAGAAGAAGATATATTGTCGGGTTCTTCCCGGAGCCCGAAGGAGATGCCGATGGGGAAGCACGGGGCGTACGCGGAGATGCTGGACACGGCGGTCCGGATCACGGTGCGCTTCTACACGCACTGCCCTTCCACGTCGCGTCTCTACTACAGGCCCCCGCCGACGACCACCGCCACAAGCAACGGCGGCGAGAGCGGGAACGGGAGGGGCTCCGCCGGCGAGGCCGACGCGTCATCCGCGAGCAGGAATTTGCAGCAGAAGCATGCGGCGGTCAGGGTGGCGCTCGACGCCACGGAGATCATGCTCAGCGGGGGCGTGTAGGCTGGCATTGCCCGCCCGACACCGATCGCCCAGCAACAGGCAAAGAAGCGGGGAGATATAGGTTGCCACGGATCGATACCTTTCGGGCTTAGATATTCGTCTTCCGGGAGTTCTTTGCTGAGTTCTTGCGTTCTTTCCAAGTCCCCCGATTTTGTACCGCAGAGGGTTTCGCGTGTCGCCTAGCGTTGCTCTTCGTGCATGGTTCGATTGAACTGAACAGGTGAACTGAGACACTGAGTTGTAGCCTGGATTGAACTGTAGCTCCAGAATCTTTTTTTTGTTAAAAACTCTAGAATCTGTTCCTTTGTAATAACATCACTTTTTCAGAGTTGTCTGGTTTGGTTTCGTGTTTCGGTCGATTTTCATGACTGTTTGATTTTGCTCTGCAATTAGCTTTTGGATTATATAGGATGGAGAAAGAAAATTCTGAAATTCACCACCAAAATTTCTCTTTGACGATTGCATAGGGAAGGATTGAATTCGGAGCGCTTGGGGGAGGCGAGAAGCTGGCAGGTCGTGCGCGCTGCGCGGTCCGGCAACCTGGCTGGTCGACGGGGCGGCCGGCTCACCGCTCCGGCCGTTCGGGCTGCTGCGCGCTCAGATCCGCGAGGAGGCCTCCCCGTCGCCTAAGACGTCCTCTGCGGCCCCCTCCGTTGCCGCCGGATCGGTCCTCAAGAGGCGGCGGCCGGCGCCGCTCATGGTGCCGGTCGATGGCGCCGCGGCCGCTGCTGCCACGGTGGCGGCCGTGGCCTCCGTCGAATCGGATCCGAGCAACGAGGTGGAGGAGGAGGGCGAGGAGTTCGCGGCCTACTGCCGGAGAGGAAGGGGGAGGAAAAGGGTGGAGATGGAGGACCGGCATGTGGCCAAGGTCGCGCTCGGTGGAGACCCCGAAGTGGTAAGCTCGATCGATGCAACTTCTCCCTTCTCTGTCATGAATTTGTTTGCACAATTTTTACGGAATACTCTTGATTTGCCTGACCACGGATTCGGCGGCGGCAACCTCTGCGACAACGACGACGGCGGCATCACCGGCGCCAGAGCACGATCTCTTGCCAGTGCGAGCGACGCGACGGCGGCGAGGACGGATGCTCCTGGTGCGCGTGCGCGCAGTGGCGCCGGAAGGGATTAGGCTGCAGCGTCGGGGCCAAAGGGAGGCGGTGCGGCAGGATTGTCTCGATGGCGGCCACGCCGCGCAGTAGCGAGTTGAGCCGCACCTACTAATCTTCGGCTTCATCCACAGCAACCTGCACAACCTCTGTGCCGTCGAGCTCCCTTCACCTCTGGATGGCACTGCGCCGCCCAACTGTGCACGAGTGGCGAGCCTTCTTCGGCGCTCGCAAGTGCTGGTCGCTTATGGACAACAGCATACTTTACCTAGGGGCCAACAGGTTCTGCGTCGCTAAATTGATCAGCATCTACAACGGAGTCCCGGGGCAGAGCAGTGAGCATGAGCTGATCGACATGTATCATCGCAGGTGTGGAGGTGTTAAACCAAGCTCTGGATGATCAAGCAGAAGTGTTGACCTGTAGGGATTACATATTCGATCGCTGTGGCACTGACTATGTGTTACGTCTTTTGTTTACTTTCAAGTTCAACACTCAAGTTGTTACTTTTCATAGAGTTGAGCTTCAGTTTCAGATCAACATTCTCTGAATCTTCCTCACCATGGATTCAGCGTGCGGGTATCTGAATTTTATGCTGTCCAATTCACTCACCGTTGTTTTTGTGGTTAATTTTTTATCACTTGATCCACTTCTACCCTTAACAAGTTGAGCTGGCCTCTTTGATTATTAGTAGCCGATGAAAGAAGCCCACCAACTTCATTGCTGACGTAAGTTATAAGACATGGAATCTTATACCTCCTTTTCAGTTGAACCATTGTTATTTGTTACTGTATTTGTCGAGACATTTGTTTAAGTTATTCTGAACATTTTCCTGCTCTATATGTTGAATCAAAGTTTCTAGAGAAACAAAGTTCAGTGATCTCTGTTATGTGAAGGTAGTTGGTGTTATGTTTTTGTCACCATATGATTTTGCTTTTGGAGACTTAGAGAATCTTGTGGCAATTTGCCTGAAGAAACCGGTTTGGTTGTTGCATTTATTGGGCATTTCTTGAAAAGCAGTTGCATTGCAGGGATCCCAACCGAGGTGCTGTGTATACTGTTGCTCTTGCTATTTGGCACATGCATTCATCAGAGGTAGGTTGCTCCAATGACGAGCACCTTGTGCGTCCGTACAACGAACGATCTTTGGAGATCAATGAGCGATCAGATATTCTGAAGAAAAAAAAGATTTTGACATATCGTTACTGTTTGTGACATAAAGATACCAAATCTCTAAGAAAATACTAAGTGTTACAGGCTAAGTATAAGGGCAACGAAACGTTAGCGTGAACATCTACAGATTCTGAAACTGTCTTTTGTTATCATGCTTTGCAGATAGTGCAGATTTTCAGAGATCGCTGAAATGCACGACTTGCTGGTGAGTGCTTCGTTTTTTTTTCCTTTCAAGTTACCTTCTTGATTTGGCGATCTGATATTAATCCCCGTAGGCTTATGGTGGCCAGACTATTTCACACAGATTGGTCTGCCAGAGAGTAGGACATAACGTCCAGGTGGAAGACGATCGTCGTTACATGAGAAGAACGTAAAAAGGTAAATTATCTTTACGTGTCTTACAGATGGCAGCATAAGATTCCTATAAACGAAACAAAAAAATTACATAAGGAAATTAACAGTAAGTTCACAGTAAAGAAGGGGGTCTCGAGTATGCCTCCTGTCAATATTTCACATAGGCCAACTTAGCCTGACAATGAATAATGAATCAACATCAACATGAATATTTTTCTGAAAAATCCAAACATTTGAAATTGATGCCAACTATAATAGGGGAAGTACATATATCAAGTGCCTCTGCTTCTGCGCACATACTTACCAAGAACAAAAGCTCTCCTATAAAAACAGATCTTCTTATTTTTATATGTTTTGTTATCTGGTTGCTCTGGTTGATAAAGGAATTTGCATAGGTGCACTTAAAATGATTACTGTTATAGATGACGTATGACTTGCATGGTTTAATTTGGTACATTTTTGTTGCGCCTAAACTTAGGTATATATACATGTTCATCGAGGTTGAAAAGTCATTATCGAATTTGAAATTATCAGGATCTCAGGCGTTGTTAGGTTGTTGTACGTGATATAGAGCAAGAAGAGTGCCTACCAGGATGCGACGAGATCAAAACAAACATAATCCTTTTATGTTTTCTTCCTTGCTCATTTCGCTGCCGTGACAAAAATTTAACACTGTATTCCCGTTGCAACGCACGGGCAATTTTCTTATTGAATTTGAGTACACACTTCTCTCCCGTTGCAATGCACGGGCATTTGTGCTAGTTCACCACCAAAATTTCTCTTTGACGATTGCATAGGGAAGGATGGAATGAATCATTTTAGATGGCGATGGTAAAATTAGTCCCTAATTAAACATTTTTTTTCTAAATATTAGTAATCATGCACGTGCATAGTGCCCTAATTTTTTAGTATACAAGTCAGCACAATGTTTGGAGAAAGGGTGTAGCTACATCTCAGTCGATTGAGATTTAACCAAGTTTTAGTCAAGTGATAGAACATATAAGCAAGAAGAAAGAAAAAATAAAATTAAAATTTTGCACGAATCTCCATGTAAGATCCCACGAATATAGTATCGACTGAGATTTGATTAAGTCTCGGTCGAGTGAGATTTAGTAATCCCGTTGGAGAAATTCTATTTACACCCTCCAAATCCATAAAAATCATAAATGTGTACTAAAAAACAAGAAAAAACTGAGATTTGGTTTCCATGGTTATTCCATGGAAAATTTATTATTCAACTGCCCATCCACTGCCCTTATTCACGCGACAACTATACTATATATTTCTCTTAATATGCAAGCATGTCACCTCAACATACAACGTACATGAAAAAAGACCCACCACAACATGTAAACATGCATGATAATTTTTATTATTTATATTTGATGACTATTTTAGAGTTGTACAATAATCAAACACAATAAATGATATGTATTTTTAGTTTTAGTTATTACTCCAAATATTCATATTCCATATAACTAAATTAAATTGAAGTATATTTCAAAAATGACCGCAGCAATGTGCGAGGTATATATAAAACAATTAAAGCTACTAAGCTAGGGTTGCTCTTATGCGTTTGACGTACTTGGTGTGAGTGTGTCTCAAGTTGCCACGTGTTAGTTTTTAGTTAGTTTACTATTAGGTTTTTTACTTTGGTGTTTGCTATCCTTATTTAACACAGTACAACGAGATGCTCACACATATGTACATACAGTCACCACTAAAAACGCATACACGTGCGTTCTATTCGAAATTTTTGAGATACTAAGCCGGTACAATATTTTGAGATTGACGAATTCACAACAAATGTCTTCATAGTCGACTGAAACCTCTCCTGTCACTGAACGGATATCACCACAGTCTAAAATAAATTGAGGAAAATACGAGCACGAGTGCCAACACAGTACAACACAAATGCTTACTTCTACAAACCCATATGAGCCGACACATGTTGGTTTTTTATTTACCTCATTATTAGGTCTTTCGCTTTGGTGTTTGCTATTGTTATTTAAAACAGCATAACGCACATGCTCACATATACACTCACCCTTAAGTTTGCATACACATGCGTCCTACCCGAAAACCTTTGAGATGTCAGTACAATATCTTAAGATTGACAAAGTCACAACATATGTTTTCATAGTCGACAGGAAGGTCTCCTGCCACTGAACGAATATCATCAGAGTGTTTAAAATAAACTCAGGAAAATGTGAGCACCAGTGCCAACACAATATAACACATATGTTGAGTTCCACAAATCGCATATGACATGTGTTGGTCTTTTATTTAGGTCAATACTAGGTTTTTCCTTTGGTGTTTGCTACCGTCATTTAACACAGTAAAATGCAGATGCTCACATATACGCACATACACGCATCCCTAAGAACGCATACACGTGCGCCCTACCTGAAAACCTTTGAGATACTGAACCAGTACAATATTTTGAGATTGACGAAGTCATAACAGACGTTTTCGTAGTCGACATGAACATCTCCTGCCACTAAATGAATATCACCAATTCTAAAAAAAAACTAAATGAATATCACCAGAGGGCCTGAAATAAATTCAAGAAAATGCGATCACCAGTGCCAACACAGTACAACACATATGATCAGTTCTGCAAACCCATATGAACGCACACCCTACCCCTATGACCCTGTGAGTAGTACAAAGCATAGCATTTTTTTTCCTAATTCTACCTTCGATATAAAGTTAGGTTAATTACGATGCGATACCTAGCAACTTTCCCGCAGGACACCATAGGTTGAGCAAGTCAAAGAAAATTTGTTCCTTGAGTATCCAAATTAGTACCATTTAGGCTGTGAGAATTAGGCTTGATTTTGATTGATAATGCATCTCTAATTTCATTTCTCATAAGTAATATTTTTCATGACTAAGGGTGACAGGATGCAATAGATATTCATGAAAAAATATCATGTATAAAGAAATAGTCACTGCACTGCAATGCCAATCATGTGTTGGTGCCATCATTTTTCTGCGACATAGCAGCTCCAAGCGTTGGGCTAGAAAACAGACCGTCACTGGTTCACAATCATATCCTCTTCGTCAAGTCGTTGTCCATAGATTGCGTCTCACCACCGAGGCAACCACCAGATCTGGAAATATGAACCCTCGCAAAGACCTTTCGGTAGCCCCACAATTCTTGGCGAGGCCGGTACCACAGAGTAGTCACCACATGGACAAAAACCAACGACAGAGCACATTACCACTGATTACAATCTCACCGGAGATAGACCTGCCAAGACCCGTCGGCCAAGGGGCCGACTTGACCGAATATTGAGCAACATAGACTAGTTTGTGGCTCAACCGCCTGCCTAGCCGTAGCATCCATGTTGGATCCATCTGTGGCCTCCCCATGGCAGCGAGGAGTGCAAGAAGCCGCCGAAGGGTCAACACACGCCGACCGGAGAGGAGATGGTGGCTCCGGGACCTTGGATCTAGACGATGACAGGTTGTAGGCCCCAAGTTGAGGCAGCACACGTCCTCGCCACCACCGTCTACCACGAGGCTTAGCCCGTCGGCCTCCTTCGAAGACAGTGAGGGAGGGAGTAGCATAGATGAAGGCTAGGAGCAACGGCGGTTGCGACCTCCAAAGTGGTTATGTGTTTGTAACCATGAGTGAACTGATTTTCGGTATGTTTCGGTATTTATCTAAATTATAAATTGGCTTGCATATTATCGACTGTCGGCTCGCTTACCCACATCCTTCTGTTCTTCTATAAGAAAAACAACACGGCTACACACATGGGCTTCGCGACGGGCACGGCCGCCGTGCCTCCGCTTGCTAGTTATCTAAAGTAGTATAGTATATAGTATGGCGTGCTACGACAACCTTGGCGTGCTTTGCTAATTAACACCATCGCTTGCCATAGCCAGAGGAGGAACTTCAGCTGATTTTTGATAGAAAATTTGACTAGCATTTGCGAATGGGTCTGTCAAGAGGCTATCTGGACATCTAAGTGACTAATTGTGCTACAAGCGGCACAACTTGACTCTGCAACCAGTGGGGCGACATGTTGCGAACAACGCCTGCAGACGTTGCGAGACATGGCGCGATAAACGACACAAATGCTGCAAGTAGTGGGGCTACATGCTGCAAGCGGTGACGTGCGGCGAGCGACGATGGTGGCCATTGTAACCATTGAGACGAATGCTGGAACCGGCAACAATGGACTTTGTGGCCAATGGGATGACGTGCTGCAGCAACCATCGCGAACAAGGGCAAATGTTGTGACCGTAAAGATGACATTACTGCAACCGGCAATGACGAACGCTGCAACCGGTGGGACGACATGCTACAAGACTAAGTCTCGCCTATTGTCTCTACAAAACATAAAATGGAAAAAGTGGAAACAAAAAGTTTGCATAAATCTCCACGTAAAACCAATGGCATAAGAGTTAGACTGACATGCTCGTTAAGGTGAGAATGAACAAATCCTTAGCAAAATTAATGATTTTACTTAGGGAGCAGAAAAAAAAAACAAGCTCATCCAAAAGTACTGTCCATTTCGTGTGTGTGCTTGTGTCTTTCTCAGCAGCACCTTTGCATGTTATAGTTCTTGGTGAGATGGAATTTTGTATGTATCATAAAATTCTAACTGTTATTTGTATGGTTAGGCACCTTGTTGTGGAATCAATAGTTCAAGTACTAGTCATGACACTAGTGCTCGTATTTTTCCGAATTTATTCCAGACTTTTCGACGATGTTCGTTCTGTGGGAGAAGACGTTTTCGTCGACTACGAAGATGTCCACGGTGACTTCGTCAATCTAAATATGGTGTGCCGGACCAGTATCTCAAATGTGTTCATAGGGATAGGACCTCCGTATGTGGGTGTAGTGGCGAATCTAGATGGAAAATAGAAGGTGGGCTCAAAGTTTACACAAGCATGTATCATACGAACATATGTTGGGTTGAGCCGGCAAGTGGCTGAGTTGGCCTTGAAACTAGTAATAAAAAACAAGCCCACCTAGTAAAAAAAGTATGTATATGATTGTCGGTGGCGAGATCCATATTTTTGTTTTTTATGGTGCTTATAACTGACCAAAGAGAACTCAAGCCCTGATGGTTGGAAACTGCACGGGCAAACCACCATGCTGACGTAGCATGGGTATTACACTATGAATATGGTCGAATCTTTTTGAAAGCCTTTCCCTGAAATTTGCGTTAATTCCACGAAATTTGCGATTTCCGGACAGGAGCGGAATACGCGTGCGTATGGGCGTGCGACTGAATCTACAACCGTCCAACCGAAAACTCTAGCGGCAAGCAAACGAAGCCGATAGCATTACAAACCCGGCCGGTGAGGCAAACGGCGAGATCCACGCGGAAGTGCGCGCCTCCGTCGATCGGCCGTTCCCGCCGTCCGCCCCGCCCGCGCCGCGCGCTCCCGCAACCCGCCAGAAGCAGCAGCGGTAGCCGAGCGCCGCCATGGCCGTCCGCAGGCGGCGTGCCGCCGCCGTCGGCCGCGCGACGGCCACGCAAGGCTGCAAGAAAAGGCGCACAAGGATCGCCAGCACTGAGGATTTCGAGTTCGAGGACGCGCCCTGCCTCGGCAAGGGCAGCTTCGGCACCGTCGTCAGGGCGCGCCACCGCGCCACCGGCAGGACCGTCGCGATCAAGTTCCCCTGCGACTCCGAGGACCCCGCCGACGCCGCTGCCGAGCTCCAGCGAGAGGCTGACTTCCTCGCGGCCTGCGCCGGAAACCCTTATATCGTTGGCTCCCACGGCCTCGTCTTCGACCCGGCCACCGGCAGGCTCGGCCTCGCCATGGAGTTCGTCGCCGGGCCGAGCCTCCACGCTTTCTTGCGGGAGAGGGCGCCGCTCCCGGAGCCCATCGTGTGCGCCTACATGTGGCGGCTGCTCACCGGCGCCGAGAAGATGCACGGGCTCGGCATCGTCCACCGCGACCTCAAGCCATCCAACATCCTCGTCGGGAAATGTTAGCAACCCTCCACGGGTGGGCCTTGGGCCGTCATCAGAGGGGCGGGCCTAGCGTACGGGCCTTGGAAGCTGGCGACTACAAGTACTCGAAGGAGGGCATCGATCAGTTCATCCGGTTGGATCACGGCTGAAACGGCACGGCGGCTTTCTCTCCCACCTCTGGCTCTCCTCTCAATCCCCTGTTCTTGCTTGTTCATGTAATCTAGCTACCCAAATCCTTGTATCCAACAGTAATTCATGTGCTATTAGTGAGATCATAGGAGGTACCTAACACTTGGTATCAGAGCTGGGCCCCACGCCACCCTAAGGGCCCTGTGGGGGTCTTCTAAAAGGGGGGTGGGGTGTCAGATACGCTGGCCAGGGCAACGCCAGTGACCTTTAGTCCCACCTCGCCTAGGGGAGGAGGCCGTGAGTGGTTTATAAGGGCGGCCCTTCCTCCTCTTAACGCCCGGGTTTTGGGAGCGAGTGGTCGGGGCTGGCTGCTGAAGGCCCTCACGTGCGCATAAACGTCCAGAACCTAGGCTGAGTGTGTGGAGCTAGGGGCTGGGTTGCTAACAGGAAAGGGGGAAAGATCCTCAAGATTTGCGACCTCGGCCTCGCCATGTCCCTGCGCACGGCCGACCGGACGCAGTGCAGCGACGCCGGCACGCTGCCGTACATGGCGCCCGAGGTGCTCCTGGGGAAGACGGACTGCGACGCGGGGGCGGACACGTGGTCGCTCGGGTGCGTCATGGCCGAGATGCTCACCGGCAAGCCGCTGTTCAAGGGCGACGTAAGGAGGGACGATCCGGTACGCCAGCTCCGCACTATCTTCCGCGTCCTCGGCTCGCCGGACGACAGGACGTGGCCGCAGTTCACGTCTCTGCCGCTCGCCGGCGCGGTGCGGAGATCGTTCCAATTCCGGGAGCAGCAGCGCAGCACGCTGGGAGACGTCTTCCCCGCGGAGATATTGTCCAAGGACGGCTACCAGGTCCTGAAAGGGCTCCTTGAGTGCAACCCGGGCAAGCGGCTGACGGCGGCCGCCGCGCTCCAGCTCCCGTGGTTCATGCCTGAGATCGACATCGACACCAACGCCGACGACGCATTCATCCCGCCGGCATCGCCCAAAGAGGAGAATCTACTCAGAATCCCACTTGAGATGTGGAAGAATGCGCAACGGCATGAGTGTGCTTGAATCAATCGAGCCATGTAGAAGCTAGAAGAATACGTACTTGTGTTAGTATACGTGTATACCTGGGAGTAGGTAGAAGTTGTATCTCTAGTTCTCCACCTCTCAGTCAAACATTCCCTTGTAACCGGCATATGAATGTGATGATCAATATACCACATCAAATATTTCTACTGTTATTCAAAGACAAATATCTTCTACTATTAGCATATGCACTCAAAACTCTTTTCTTAATTTAGAGGAGGGTTCAAACCCAATCAACTGTAGTTGACAACGAGCTGGAGAAATCTTTTAGAATTTTAAGAACTTTAGAAACCACAAGAAAGATACCGAATCATTTTGAATTAATGTCAAGTTACAGTGCCTCACTGAGAAATAAACTTCCTTTAAAGATCAACATGGTAGCTCTGGAGTTCATCCCTCCCCTGTGTTGCTCCAGGAATTTCGGAAACATGAACATATAATTCTGAATTTCTGATGCATAAAAAGCCACTTTTTTTAAAGTGAGGCATCTTTAGAATACTATGTTGTTCTGATGCTATATAAATAAAATAGTGTAAAAAACCTAAGGCTGGTAATCTTAATTGAGGCAGCAGGGGAAAAAGACTCATGAACAGGGCCTGATGCACATTTCGAAAGGAATGAACAGAGGACTAAAATCTGTGAGCATTAAAACTTGGATAATTTGTTAAGCACATGAACAGGGCCTGTATGCACATTTCGCTCTACCACTACCAGTAGAAACTACTGTAGAAAGAAACATGGGCAGTATCATTTAAGTTATTGAAGTGGAAGAAAACAGTGTGGGGTATAATTTCAGTATAAGCAATCTGAATAAACTTTTAACTGATTCGGCAGTACTGGCTAAGGCTTAGAAGACCCACTTCTACAACAGCTCGGCAACTTATCCTAGTCAATAGTTAGAAATAAAATCTAGCAAGAAAGTGAGTTGGTCGCAACCCGCAACACCATACGGTATGCTAACATGGTGGTTCCAGATTTAAACTTATGAATGCAACTAGATTGGTAATGATGGAACGAACCTGCTGCAAAACCATGTTCCTATCTCTAAACAAAATGCTGCATGTAGCTAATTATAAGACCGCCTAATCTGGTTATCAGTTGGAGGATCCCAAGAGCAGAGTGGCCTGTAGACAGAAATAACTAAGCTAGCATTCCCAGATTAGGTAGCTCATGCAGTTCAGCTACAGGCACATAAATCATGAGAAATGGCACAAGCTACCAAATATCAAGATATTCTGTGAGGTAACGCGCATCAACGGGCAGATACCAGGTGCAAGTCTTTTGACGAACATGAGGTTATTCCCTGCTTACCATTTATACAGCTTGTTGAAGGCATGACAAATAAGTAGCATAACTATTTTCCTATCGGTACTAGGATAAAAATTCAGGCAGTGGCGTTGAGTCTGTTAGCCTAGTAAAAGCAGTCATCGATCGTGACCCTTCCATGTAAAGCTTTAGCCGAAGGCCTGGAGATGCAGCAGCCAGATACATAGCATAGTATACCATTGATCGGTAATAACTAACAGTAAAATCTAAAAGCAAGAAGTATATAACCAGCATAGTAACATTGCTATATACCTTGCGAACTGCTTGGTCTTCTTTTCTTTTTTGACCCCGAAACAGTAGGAAAATATCCTACTGTGGTTTTATATTAATATAAATAAAAGTTCAACAAATAGTATACAGGAGGTGGTCCTCAAGGAGGAACCAAATAAAAAAGAGGCAAAAGAGAGGCAAAGGAGTGCTAAAGGTAGTGAGCAATCCAAGATTTCAGCCTTGGGGCATGCTTTTGCTTGATTTTGTGGGTCAGGAGGGTGAGGTCTTCCCTGAGTTTGGCTCTCCAACTGTTGATTGTGGGGGGGATTCCGTTGATTATGATACCATTCCTTTGCTTCCAATTATTCCAGCAGGCATACATGATCATCATACTGAAAGGTTGTTGTAGTCCAAACTTCGCCAGTTCAACTTGGTGGATGAAGGAGATACTTCCTTGCAGGCTAGGCAGTATGATATTCCAGCAGTCTTGGGCAAAAGAGCAGTCCCAGAAGAGATGCAGATGTGTCTCTTCCACATTTCATGGAAGAGGGGACAAAAATAGCTTTGCAACTGAAATTCTTCCTTTTCAGAAGGCTTCTAGCGTTTGCTCTGTCATGAAGGAGGGGCCAGAAAAAGACTTTGATTTTAAGCTGACTGGGACTCTGCCAAATTCATTGGAATGGGAAGGGAGCAGGTGAACTTTGCATGAGTGCTTGGTCTTATTCACCCTGGCAGTCTTCTGGTTTGGTTTTCGCTCGAGTGCTTCATGGTTAGTATCCTCAGCAGGACTGGACTGGAAGTGTGGACCAACTCAATTCCAAAACAAAAGTAAATATTATCTGTCTTGAGAAGCTCAAGGAAGTGTATCTTGTAAGCATAAGAGAAACCAAAAAAAGTTAGTAAGAAAAGGCATTCTGTGCAAGAGAACTCCACACCTTAATGAGCATTGAAGAATTGGATCAAATGAAATGTTATCTACAACATTCAGGTTATAGCTGCAATACACCACTCCACCAGTGAGTCGCAAATGCAGTAAAAAAAAAACGGTTCCAAGATACTCACATCATCTGGATGTATTTCCTCGATTTGTCTGGTGTTTCTTGCGCCTCAACTTCTTTGCGGTACCTTTCCTTCCATCTATGTTCTGCGGTTCTACCTACGTACTAACAAATAATGATATCAGTGAGAAAAAGATTAAGCCAGGGAGATGTATTAAGAAGGTACGATTAAAAGAAGGAAGGGCAGGATGTAGTTCTCCACATAAAGCAAACCAAGTGATCTTCTACTACAATTGTTCCTACAATCACTGAACTACGTGAGTAAAATTAGCATATTTGATATGAAATATATGAACAAGTACAACATATACTCGCTTGCTAATCTCGTATGGGAATTTTCTCAAACATCTCGTGGGCAACCGAACAGTCAGATACATGCAAATACCTGAATATGCAAGAACAAGGATCGCTGCTCCTTGGTGCTCTCTTGCGAGCATTTCATCGAGCATCTTGTGCATGGTGGTGACAGACAGCGAGAAGGCCGTGGCGAGGACGCCGATTCACAGGTTGTCTCTGGCGCCACCTTGCTGCTCGCGAAGTCGCGATCGTCGGTGCGTGTGGCCCTCTGCTTCGGCACGGTGCCGCCACGTGTGCCAGGCCCAACGGCGAACTCGAGCGGTCGAGCCTGAGCCTGCACACGCAGCACTCAGGCACCCTCGGGTGCGTATGGTGCTCGAGGCGGAGCAGGGAGGAGGAAGATGGCATGGCAATGGCATGGAGGGAGAGAGATATGAAGCGGAACAGGATTGACTGGGGCCCAAGGAAAGTCGTGGTACCACTGTCTAGTGTGCGTTTTTGGAGTGTCTCCCGTAGACTTAAATTTTGGAAATCCATTTTAGGTAGAGGAGAGAGAAAATTTGGATGGCAAAAAAAAACCCTGCTTTTACAACATACCCATATTGGATACCTATATTTTCAAAGCCACATGATACATAAAGACCTGACAGTGAGAAGGCCAGGAGGCAGATACGACGGGCACCAAGGCGCCGAGCCCGATTTCGGCTGACAGAGGTTGCTGGGGACGAGACGGTTGCCAGGGACCAAGGGAAGCTGTCCGGAGTGAGGTAGGGGACGAAGGGGAGCTAGGGGCACAACCAAGTCCAGTCGCGATGGCACCCGAGAGCGCCGAGAGCTCGACATGGCCACCGCGATGGGACCGGCTCGGCGGAGGTCGCGCACAGATCGCCAAGCTACTAATCGACCCCGACGGGCAGCGGCGGCCATATTGGGCGTGACGGGGCTAGGGGTGACCGGAAACGGTCATTCGGAGCGATGACGACGTGAGCACGGCAAGGTCGCGAGGATCACGACGGACGGCAATGAGCGTCTGGATTGGGCAGTAGGGCTCAGGATAGCTGATGTGGAGGCGAGGTAGGGCGGTGGTGAAGTTCACCGAGCGGCATCTAGGCTTGGTGCCACGTGTTTTTTTTTTTTTTTTGGTATTATGGTAGGTTGGACTCAAATATGGGTCCTGGATAGAAAATTTTAGTTGGCTACCAAAGAAACTTTGGTTTTGGATGCACTATTGGAGCCGTTTTTTGGGCCAACCCCCCCTCCCCAGAATTTTAGTTTTTAGGTCTACCATTGGAGATGCCCTTACTTGTCTAGTCATTGTCTATCTTCGGGGTAAGTCTTCTATGAAATCACAAGACCTTGTTGCAGGGCCTGGTGAGGATGGCGTCCCGCATCTCTTCTCTCCTTGGGACGTCGTCTTAAAGGCTCAATCCCCTCCACATTTTTCCGGGTTGAACATACACGACATCATGGTTGGCGGGTGCGCAGCCAGTGATGCTAATGGTTAGCGTTGCAACTCGTGTAACAACGATGAGTGTGGCGAGAGGAGCTGGATTATGCATGTTCTTCATCGTCGACTACATGTCAAGTCCAAGGGGTTTTATTCGCGCCTTCTGGTTGTGCGTCAATGAAGTCGGGAATGTGGGTCGAGAGGCGAATCGGTGGCAACGATGCCCTACAAAAGGTAGGTTCAATGCTTGGCAATCTCTAGTGGCCATGTATGGCATTGTCGGCACAAGATGCTCTTCTTTCTCTTGTGAGGCTCATCACCAAAGTCGGAGTTGCCTATTCCCCGACACGCCCGTCTGATTGTTTTGGCATAGGCTGGCAGAAAATCTCGTGTGTCGATCACTGTAGCTGTAGGGCTCTTGGTTGGTCATCATGTGATAAATTCGTAGTCGCTTGCTCCGGGAGAAGTGATTACGACAACCATTATTGGCAACCCGAATGAAGTTCCTCTCTTCGGTAGTGTGTGGATCTTTGTGAGTAGCCATGCTAAGGTGTCTCTCTTGTGGACGTGATGTACTAGTTTTCACTTGTTTTTTTGCTAACGGTTTTGCTACAATTCTTCAGGTAGCTGCATTTTTTTTCATGCGTCACTCACATTCTTTCCTTCCAACCTCACCGGAGAAGAAGAAAAGTTGTCGGAGAAGCCATCACCCCCATCTATCTTGGGGGGGGGGGGGGGGGAGCCATTGCCCCATTATCTATCTTAGGGGTGGTGGGGTGCAGAAGATCATCGGAGTTCTTCTCTGTGGCGGCGGGGCTTAGAGGGATGGCCGGGGCGACGGTTAGCAACGGCGGTGGGGGAGGTCGAGGGGAGGGCGGGGCGGCGAGGTGGTGCGCGGTACCCCCCCGACGTCCGCTGGTGGTGGTAGCAAGTGGTTAGGGCGAGGCAGGCTGGGGCTGCGGGAGGAAGAAGAGAGGAGGGAGGTTGAAGATGAACAGTGCGATCTATTTTGAACCGTCTAATTAAGATCTAGTGGTTCCTGTATAAGTGACTGATGGATGAAAAATTCAGGTACCTAACGTATAGTCGGTCCCTTATGTTAATTAATCCGACGATTATGTTCTTCTTCATTAATAAGGGGCCCGGAATCATACCATGGTGACATCCGAAATGGTCAGATTTGAGAGTTCATACAATGACTAATTGTTGAGAAGCCAAAAACATTATTCCTCTTCCTTGTTTAAAACACCTCGATTTAAAGTATCCTGTATTTACAATATTTTATCCATAAGGTGTACTCCCTCCGTAAAGAAATATAAAAACGTTTAGATCACTGTACAATACAATACAGAGGGAGTACCACTTATATGGATCATGACTGTACATTGATCCAAAACTGGGATTAATGAAATTCCAGACAACAGACAGATAGACAATCCCAAAAAAATAAAGAAGTACACCAACCCGTCAAGATGAAAATTTATACATGAAACGGGTGCAAATTCATTGGCACTCTGATTCTGCGA
This sequence comes from Elymus sibiricus, assembly GCA_039707655.1. Lineage (NCBI taxonomy): Eukaryota > Viridiplantae > Streptophyta > Magnoliopsida > Poales > Poaceae > Elymus > Elymus sibiricus. Next base: position 446,097,777 of record CM077671.1, read on the forward strand.
TCCATTGCACAACAAACACTCCACCCAAAAAATCCCGGTCCACTCGCAAACCCACCACCACCACGTGACAGCCACCACCACCATATGCGCGCATGCTTTTACCCAATGTACAGTCGACCAGCCTCATCACTATTTACAACCTACATCATGCACGACCCTCGATCAGCTCGAACTCCAACCGATCAAATCACAAGGATCAAAAGTGAGATTAGCAGCAGACAGCAGTGATGATCACTGGATCGATCAGAGGTGTGGTTCATATAAAAAGTTCAGATGGACTTCCAGCAGATTGATCACGAACCATTTTCGGTTCAGAGGTTGATGAATTGATTACCTCTGTGTGTGTATGTTGCATGAGCATGACCCCGGCCACTGAAGCTTTCAGCTGGCAATGGCGTCCTCTCCGAGCGTCTTCCGGAGCTCTCTGAGGCTGCGAGCGATGTCGTGGATCACTGCCTCGCCGCCCCTCCCGTTCCGCAGCGAGTTCACGCTGTGCTCCAGGAAGCTCCGGTCCTCTTCCAGCGCCTGCAGCCGCCGGCTGAGCTCCCCGATCTCCTCCTCCAGTGCGGCCGTGTCGTCACCCTCGCCGCCACCGTCGTGTCCGTGGTGGCCGTGGCCGTGAGTCGAGCCCTTGCTCGTCTTCTCGATGGACTCAAGATGCTTCCATTTCGTGAAGTTGTCCCCGTTCCTCACGCACCTCCCTACCACCGAAACTTCCGTCGTGTCCTCCTCCTTGTTGCCGCCGTCCTCTTCTTCTTGTTCGACGTCGGTGGGCTCCGGTTCTTGGACGATCCCGCTGCCGTTGTTCGAGAGCCGGCGGAGTCTGTCCGTTAGCGTCCTCAGCTGCTTCCAGGCGCGCGCGTTCTCGTCGTCCTCGGAGCCGCCGGACAATTCCTCTCCGACCGGTCCGGACACGCTGCCGCTCTGGCCTTCGGTCTGGCACGGAAGGAGCCGCATATGGTCGCGGATCTCGCCGACGATCTCGTGGTCCCTGAGCCTGGCCTTGTAGCCCTCGACCTCGTCCTCGAGCTCCCGCACGACGCCGGCCAGCCTCTCAGCTTCATCCCGGTCGTACGCGCTCTGCTCCTCCATGACCCTCCGGTACTGCGCCGCCTCCGTCCGCATGGCCGCCTTCTCCTCCTGCAGCCTGGTGATCATGGCCATGGCCTGGCTGGTCGCCACCGCCGACGCGCTCCGCTCCTCCTCCAGCTCCTTCCACAGGAGCGCCATGGACCTGCGGTCCAGCTCCACCCGCCGCTTCAACCCATCCACCGTGCCGCAGTCTCCTCCTCCTCCCTCCGCCTCAGCTTCAGTGTCGACCAAGCTGTGGTCAGAGACGCCCGAGTAGTTCCGCTGCAGGGAGAGCGCCCTGGTGATGTTGCGCAGGACGGCCTGCTCGTGCTGCTGCTCCTGCACGCTCGGACTGTCGGGCGTCCGGAAAGAAGACGAAGTGGAGAGCTGCGACAGCAGCAGCTTCAGGTGCTGGTGGACTCTGAATGAATCCTGCCGTGTGGTGGCCCTGTCGGGAAATTCAGGCTCCACCGGTTCATCCGCCGCAGCTTTGGTTTCAGACGGTTCGCCATCGTCAGTTGCATTGTGCCACACATCCTCTTCTGGTTTATGATCTGCACGGAGAAAATATAGCATTGTCAGAAATCCAGAATGACAGGAGGAAAAAAAATAATGCTGCAAAGTGTAGTACTCCGTATTTGTGAAGGGTAATGCAGAATTGCAGATACCTTCTGTATGAGGTTCTTCATCTTTTGTTGGGAGATCACTTGTCTGAATGTCGTGTGGATCATCAGAGTGTGATCTGCCACTCTGAACTTGCGTTAACCCGGATTGAAGAACGCTGTCTGCAACCTTGGTATGAAGTTCCTCATCTTTTGTGGGAAGATCGGCTGACTGAATGTCGGCTCCGAAACGCCATTCTGAACCTTGAATCTTTTGTGGGAAGATCTGGAACCTTGAATCTTCAGTGTGTGTTTTGTCCGGGACGCCACTCTGAACCTGCGTCAAAGCAAGCTCCTCCTTCAACCGATCGATGGAGGCGGCGTCCTCCGGCGACCTTCTTCTGAGCTCCGACTCGGAGTCGGAGGTCCTCAGCTCAGTATACCCGGCGCGGTCGATCCCGTCGTCGACGGCGCGCCGGTCCCCTGAAACATCTCTACTGCAAACCTCCCCGAGGCCCACGCCGCCGCCATCATGGCAGAGCGCCTCCGCCCTGTGGGAGCTGCAGAGGAGGTCGCGGTAGGAGGAGCCCGGGCGCGCCCCGCCGAGGACGGCGTCGAGCCGCGCGCACGCCGGGCAGGGCGGCGGGAGGTTGCAGAGGCGCGCGAACGCCGTGGCCAGGCGGGACAGCAGGCCCTCCAGCAGCATCAGCAGGATGAGCACCCACTCCATGACCGCCGAGGATAGCAGGGCGGAGAACCGCCGGTGGGATCCCCAGGCCGTACTGCTAGTCGTAGCCATTGATCTTTGCTTGGGATGAGAGGGCACAGCTGTCACTGTCATTGATCTTTGCTTAGGATTTGAAGAAGAAATCTTGACGGAGAAGGGCAGGATGGATCAGGAGACGTGCAAATTTCGTGGATGGTTGAAGAAAGCGAGAAGAGATGCATCTGTACATACGTACGTACCTTCATCTCATCTGTCGAAGTGATCGTCGATAGAAACTCGAGCAAATTTCCTGACGGAGGAGGAAGCTCAGATCTCCTCCAGGCCCTCGTTCCTGGCCCCTGGATGGAGCTGGAGCACTACTCGCCAACCACCAAGAAACCGTCCAATAAACAAAGAAAGAATTAAAGGCTGAGGGAGGTTTCCAATTCTACGTGTATCGATAATTCCAGTCAAAGGGACAGCGAGAGGGATGAACTCTACCTCTGGAACCTGTCACAGCAGGTTGGAAATGTACTACACGAGATTAGACCAAATAAACAAGAAGAAAGAAGAAGAGGCTACCTACATGTGAATGCTCATGATCTTTTCTTTTCGAAATAAACATAACAGGGTGGCTTTCTGGATAATCAATTCAAATATCTCGTCGTGTCCCATCTAAACCTTTTCCTTTCAGCTTCTTTTATTTCTGAAACTGGGTCAGGAAATTTGAGCTTGAAAAAGTCAGTTTATCTGCTAGTAATTGAGATCCTCTGTGTTGGAATACTAATAAGCAAATTTTAGCATGCTCCCTATTACCCCCTCTTTTCACATGTGAGGTAAAAAGATAGGAATTAATCAAACCATTAATTAATGAGACCAACGGGTCAGATCTATTATATATTCTTACCTCTCATGTGAAAATAGGGGATAAGAGGGAGCCTGTTAAAACTTACTAATAACACACCATTTTCAAAACTTACTAATAACACACCATTTTCTTCCCTGCTGAAATAATAAATGCAAACGCTCCTTCACCTTTCTCTTCGGATATGGACGTCCAAAATTATTTCTCAGTGGTGGCCATGTCATGGGGACGCTCAGGTTTTCTATCTGTAAAACTTTGCCCGTCCGTTGTAATGGTGGCCACGTCTGGGACACAGAGGTCCAGCACAAACTTGCAAAACACAAAGCTTAACAGCAATCATAGCAATAATAGAATCATGAGCGGAACAACCAGCAAGATGGACCTCGGCACAATCTGCAAACATCCAGCAGAGCAATCCAACGGTTCGACTCCCAAATTAGTTCATCCAGACCAGGTGACTTTGACTCCTTACATGAATTAAACTCAACCGCGAAATGCCCGAAAAGCAAAGACACGTCAAGTTAGGGTTTGTACAGCGACATTCGAGCCCGGGCTGCTCCACGTTCTTTCTTTCGAGGGCCTTCAGCTCACGGGTTTGACGGCCCTGGCTTTGGCGCCTACGCCGTTCTTCGGCGAGCACTGGGCTTTGTTGGCGTCTTTAGGAGGATTACCCATGCTGTGACGGTGCGACCGGTGGGATGCTGCGCTGGTGGCCGCCGCCGCCGCCGCCGCCTCTGGGGTCGCTGGTGTGCCGTCGCCGCTGCTCTTTCGCCTTGTAAACTTCGGTGACTTGGCACGGGTTGGAGGCACCTTCACAGACCAAAACCACAATTGTAAACCGTGACTGGGCATGGTTGAAAGTTAGTTCATCGGGTGCGTTATGTTTCTTGCCGGTAGTCAGTAAACTAAAAATTTATGGTTAAGTTAGTTAAATGGTCTGCTTGTTGTAGAATTACCCTGATGCCATGCTACAAGAAATAAACTATGCATTGATATTTACTCTCTAAATGGAAAGCCTTATAGATGTAACTTTATGAAGCAAATTACACCTACGATATATCATTGAATAAATTTGCTTTTGTATTAGGTGCAACATGTGTTGTTTGGTGAAAACCCAGCACATTAACTAATTAAGGCGCTGGCTCATTGCAGTGATATATACAGCATTCTCCTAGAAAGGACCACATGCATTAAATATAGATAGTGATTTATAAACTACGTATAAGCAACTGCAGGTATAATATTTGTGCGGAAATAGAGATGTCAGAATTACCTTCTTAAGCTCAGCCTTTGGAGGGGGGCCTTCTTGGTAGAAGTTTGGCATGGGTTTTGCTCTGATGACCAAGGACTTCCTTAGTTGTTTTAAAGCTGCTTCTTGCTCATCCTACAGGAAAAATGAACATGAGAAATGTTAGTAACAATATTTAACAATTATCGTCGTATATACATAACTGTCTTATAGAAAGACTCGAACAACAAAAAGTTCAAGGATATGCGTTGGTCAAGAACATTGGCAGTAGCAAGCCATTATGAATCTAGGGCTAGAATTCAGAAGAGTCTAACCTGGGCTGAACACTATGTTATTCAATAAGCTTGATACACATGCACTGCCATGGCCAAGTGGGAATGTACAAATAAACACCCGACATGTACAGATGCAATCCTACTCTAACAGAACTACATTTTCATAGGGATCATAGTTCTATAACAATTCCAATATTTCTGATATAAACATATGCAATGAAGCATCTAATCGCCCAGTAGTGCTGAAAAATCCTTTTGTTTAAGTATAGTACAGAACAAAAGATTGCCCTGTAAATCAAGACATTTTTCTTTTACCAGGGGAAATTAACAGAGCGCAAATAACTAAAATGTTCCATGATACGAAACAAAAGTATGTTCTTGGTTTTTACCTTTTTCCTTGTTTCAGCCTCATTCTTCTCAGCTTCCAAAGCTTTGTGCTTCTCTTCTAATTTAGTGTAAAACTGAAGAATTGGTAATACAGTGAGTACCAGATTAAAAAAGAAGGGCTGATAGCTATTAATGGTTATGATCATCTTGTCTTAGCACACCTCTTTCCTCTTGTCAGCACGGTCGTCACATACAAATGTAGGAGCAAAGGCAACAGTTGTCTTAGTTCTGCCAGCTCGAGCCGAAGCTGTGGTTCTTTGTGCAACTCAGGAAAAGACATAATCAATTGTTTCAAACTGCTACGAGGAGAGAAACATTGTTATGACCGGCATATTAGGGGCTTAGCCCAGTTAGTGGTGGCCCAGTTTATCTTATCGTTATTAGGGGCTTAGCCCAATTATCCTATTAGGAGGATTATATATACTCATGTAAGACCCGTTTTGAGATTAAGCAGAAGCAATCATAATTGCTCGGCTTCCTTAGGGAGCCGGGAACCCTAACCCTAGCCACCGCCCCCCTGCCCCTCTCTCTCTCTCTCTCACGCAACGACGGCGCCCCAGCGCCGGCGACCACGCCTTCCTCCACGCCATCCCTCCTTCCACCCCTACAACCTGAGGGCACGCCCTGGTAGGGATCCGGTTCCTACCAATTTGGTATCAGATAGCTTCGGTGCGATCATGTCCTCGCCGCCGCCCACCCCGACCCTCCCGCTGCCGACCGCAACGACCGCCCCGATGGCCACCACGGCCGGCGCCCCGCTCTTGCCGGTGCCGGTCACCTCCGCCGCGCCCGTCCCCGTCGTCTTCACCCCGAAGGAGATGACGGCTGCCATCCGGGATCTCACCCAGGCGGTCGCGGGCATCTGCACGTTCCTCGCGAGATCCTATGGGCCGCAGCCGCCTGTGCCCTTCGCCACCGCCCCGCTGCCGCAGCAGTCGCCGTGGCAGCTGCCATCCTCGGCGACCCCCGTCGCCGCCGTTGCAGCAGCTGCCGTGGCAGCCGCCACCAGCGGCGAACCCCGGCGCCTCCACCATGCAGCAGCAGCAACAGCTGCAGCCGCCGCCACCGGCAACCGCGGGCCCGGGCATCCCGACGAAGGCCCCGGGGGTGCCCATCCACCAGGTTCGGTTTCCCCCGTCGCCGTCTCCGTTACCGGCCTGGCTCATCGGGTCCCTTGAGCCGGTCAATACGACGGCCTTGGTCGGGCCGCACGTGCTGCCCCCGCCGGCGACGCACCCGGCCATGCAGTTTGGCGGGTCCTCGGGCTCCGCCGAGCCCTTCGCCAGCGTCGACGGGCCCCTGTTCCAGGGCGGCACCTTGATGCCCGCCTACTCGGCCCCGTCATCCTCGCTGTTCCGTGCTGACGAGGCGCACCCGCCCGTCGTCCACGCCCAGCCGCCGCCGAGATTCTCCAAGCTGGAGTTCGTGACCTACGACGGCACCGTCAACCCCCTGAATTGGCTCAACCAATGCGACCAATTTTTCAGGGGGCAGCGCACGCTCGCGTCCGACCGCACCTGGATCGCCTCGTATCATCTCCGAGGAGCCGCGCAGACGTGGTACTACGCCCTCGAACAGGACGAGGGCGGCATGCCACCATGGGAGCGCTTCCGCGATTTGTGCCTCTTGCGCTTCGGTCCGCCTATACGCGGGAGCCGTCTGGCGGAGCTTGGGCGCCTTCCGTTCCTCACCTCGGTGCAAGACTTCGCCGATCGCTTCCAGGCACTGGCGTGCCACGCCCCCGGCGTTTCGGCTCGTCAGCGGGCTGAGCTCTTCGTCGGCGGCCTACCGGACCACATCCGCGTGGACGTGGAGATGCGCGGGCCACAGGACCTCCAGACGGCCATGTACTACGCCCACGCGTTCGAGCGCCGCGCGGTGGCCATCCAGCAGGCGCCACCGCCCCGAGCCGCCACCCTGGCCGGAAGTTCCCGCGCAGGGTGGGCCTGCCCAGGCTTCCGTGGCGCCCCTCGCCGCGGCTGCGGCTCGCCCGTTCCGCCGGCTCACCCCGGCCGAGCAACTCGAGCGTCGCCGCCAAGGGTTGTGCTTCAACTGCGACGAGCCCTACGCACCGGGCCACGTCTGCCCACGCCTCTTCTACCTGGAGGCTGCGGACTACATTGAGGAGGACCCCGCCGCCGCCGGGCTCGGCGACCAGCCCCCCCCCCCCCCCACCCAGTTGACGCGGAGGTGTTTGGCGGCCGTTGATCTTCCCCGCCTTCCAGCTCGAGGACGAGCTGTTTGTGCAGGCGGGGAGAGATGTTATGACCGGCATATTAGGGGCTTAGCCCAGTTAGTGGTGGCCCAGTTTATCTTATCGTTAGTAGGGGCTTAGCCCAATTATCTTATTAGGAGGATTATATATACTCATGTAAGGACCCGTTTTGAGATTAAGCAGAAGCAATCATAATTGCTCGGCTTCCTTAGGGAGCCGGGAACCCTAACCCTAGCCACCGCCCCCCTGCCCCTCTCTCTCTCTCTCTCACGCAACGACAGCGCTAGGCGCCGGCGACCACGCCTTCCTCCACGCCATCCCTCCTTCCACCCCTACAACCTGAGGGCACGCCCTGGTAGGGATCCGGTTCCTACCAAACATCATGTTGGCAATGTTTTCAGTTCACAGAACAATGTCTACTGAGAAGATACAGCTTGTGGGTTCATAGTACAAATTGGAAGATCTTCCAGAAAACGTAAGAAACAAATTGGCAGAACAATGTAATTTTCCAGTCATCTTTCAGGCTTGAGCCTTGGTATGGAAAATTGAAAGAACATCTTCCAAAAAATAAAATTACAGGCACATAATGATAGAACAGTGTAGAGTGTAGACCATAAATTATAAAAGGATACGAAGAAGTCACTGAACAGGAGTCGTCGTCTTGAGGTTGAAATGTATGGCCAGGTTGTGACATCTTCTTGGGTGTCACCAGAGTACTCTACGGTAATACCGAGATTAGTTCTGTCAGTAGAATAAACTCTCTACAGAAAGCTGACAGGATGACATTTTCAGCCAAATAGACACATCAGTCAGGAACAAAGAAAAGACACATGTCATCGATTAACATTTAGTATGAAACATGTTCAGGTTCATAAAAAAAATTAAGATGTTCCACAACAAAAGAAAGACAAATAAACTTCAACATACAAAGGAGCTCTTCAATCAGAAGATATTACACTCTTCCAAGCATCACCAACTCGTATGATCTGGGGTAGGGTATGTTTGGATTGTGACCAAAGTGTACAATACAATTTTTTTTGTTATGTCCAAAATATTGGTCTTTGTTTGGATGAGGGCCAACTTTTTGGCAACTCTAGTTCATTTTTCTAGCCAATGATGGCCAATCCATGGGCAAGCAAAACCTCAACTGATAAGTTGGCTAGCCAATCTTGCTTCTATATGATCTAGTTAGTTAACGTTCCATAGCAATGAAGCATGCATGAGTATTAGGGCCAAAAATCAACTTAAAAACTGTGGTCTAATAAAATCAAGAGTAGAGGCACATGATATTAGGAGCATCATGATACAGTGCAATAGAGCATAAAGAAATCGCCTACATACCTTCTTTATCATGCTTGCTGGAGAGGCACTGCTTCCTTGCCCAGATTTTTCTCCGTTACTGGATGGATGAGCCACACCACCATTTGCTCCACCAGAAGCCCTTCTTTGAGTTGAAAGTGCGAATGGTTGAGGAACAGTGCGCTTAGACCTCTCTGATCCAGACATACTAGGCTTTGTTGGTGACTTAGGCAGAGCAGACATTTCTTGATCGATCAACTTCAGTGAATCTTGGTTTACAAGCTTGTCTTCCCCTGTTTCTCCGTCTATGGCCGGTTCTAAACAAGTTACTTGGCCCTCTGGAGAACTATCATGATCACTGCCACTAACAACTTCCTCGCAACCACGAGTGTTGCCATCTGGTGGGCATATAACAACACCATCTGATTCTTCGTCCGTGGAGATTTCCGCAGCCTCTTTCACCATTGGACTGCAGAAAATAAAGAATATAAGTACAGCTCTGCAGCTGGAGCTTTCTAGGAATTGTAATGAGAGGGAATAAATGGATAAACATTGGGGGCTTCAACTACCTTCTATAAATAAAAAAGTGCAACCTCATAAACTATTCGGTGCAAATATCGTGCAAGCAACTTCAGCACATATAGAAATACTCTAATACTCTCCAATAATGAACTAAGAGTCAGGTGCATTTAGTGCATTCAGGCAAATGATAGGCTTCTAACTGAGCATTATGATAGCCAATCCCCCATAAAGACTCATAATGCCGACATATATATGTGACAACTGACAATGAAGTATAAACATAAGAGTACTTCTGTAAATTTGGACACATCTTATGTATGTAACTACATAAAGATACTCAATACTCTTCTAATTGAACATCTGAATCGAACTGCTCTAGAAAAATAATGCATGCCAGTTTATGTCTTAATGCTTAATAAAAAAAGGAAAAGATTTTTGATAACATAAATGTGTGGCCATGCATCTAATCAGATACAAGATGCATATCCGTTTGTCCTTGACAACGCACGGAAATTCCAGCTGATGCCCAAGAACTGCTGACAAAGATCACCAGATCTCAACTGCGTATCGACCAGCCACACAATATGTAAAAAGGATCCCAAAAAGTCAACTTGCACGATCCTAACAGCCAAGGCCACCTAAGACAATATCTCAAAATCTTCACATGGAAAAGCTGGTGACTAAAAAAAAGTTGCAATTAAAAATTCCTGTAAGATGTGGCAAGATATACAACTAAAATTCGCCGTTGGAAGTTGAGGAGCGCACATCCACCAGAAATTTCTCATGCGCCCTAGAATGATTCAAGCTTGCCAGAACAAGATGGAATATCCATCTCGTCCGGACTTATGCCTCTGGAACGAAACAAAACGGAAACAATAAGTTTCCAAAGCTGAAAAAAAAGAAGTGCTGGGCTCCTAAAGAAACCTGAGTTTGGCAACCTAAAAAAGTTCAGTGTAAGGAGACATTTGAGGGCTATGTTGAATCTGTCTCCTCCAATACGAAACCCTAGGTCGCCCAATCTGGAGCTCCAGACCAAGAAAAAGAATCCCCTAAAAACACGCATGAATCGCGCACGGCTCAAACGGATCTAGCGGGCACGCCGGATGACGAGCTCGAGCCCCGACATTGCTCGGGAACGCCGCCCTTGTAATCCCGTCCTGAAAACAAAAATGCAGCAAACAGAATGCAGATGGTGCTGGTACTGCTGTAAGACTGCCATTACGTGTTCTCCGCCCCTTTGCTGGTGAGATCCCACCGCCGCCGGGCCGCGGCCGACGCGTCGCCGCCCGCCTCGCCGCTCGCCGCCATGGCCACAGGGGTGGCCGGAACGAGTTCGGCCCGCTCCGCTCCGCAGCTGCTGATGCGCGCCTCCCCGACCGAGCTCTCGGCCTCCCCTGTCCCCGCCGCAGCCGCCGTGGGTCGCCTTCCCGTCCCGGGCGGAGCGGCTCCACCAACCTCGCTAGCTAGCTAGCTCGCGGCGCTGCCGAGAGGGAGGGGGGGAGGGAGGGAGTGTGTGGGATCGAGTGTGTGCGCCTGGCTGTGTGGCTCCCCCCGTGCGCGAGGGGGGTGGGTGGGTGTGGGTGTGGGTGGGTGCTTCGAGCTCGGTGCGCGGGGGCGGTGGGCTGTGGGGCGGAGCTCACGTGTAAGTGGAGGTGACTTGGCTTGGACTTTGGACCTTTCCGTGGAGGGCCGTGCAGTGCTGGCTGCCTGGCTGGCGATGGTGTCGCAGGGATCATCCGGTTCACGCCAACTGGGCAGTACAGCTGTGCAGATCATGAACTGTCTTCTGTTTTTGAGAATCACAGATACATGAACGTTGAGATTATACCTGGCCATGGGCCGGGACGGGCCGGGCTTCGGGCCGGGCCTGACCAAGCCCGAAGATGAAAACCCGGGCCCGGCCCGGCCCAGCCGTCGGGTCTTAAAAACAGGCCCAAGCCCGGCCCGAATGCTTAAAAGCCCGCCGGGCCTCTGGCCTCGGGCCGGGCCCCTTCAGTAAAACGCAATTATGACGGGCCCGGTCTAGCCAACGGTCTCAAAATCTAGGCCCGAGCCCGGCCCATGGGCAAGGTCGGGCCGGGCCGGGTCGGGCTTTTTCGGGCCGGGCCGACCGGGCCGGGTTTTTTATGCCCAGGTATAGTTGAGATGTGTGGGAAAAGGTGGGGGAGGGCTTAGAGCAACTGCCGATCGAAACGTCCGCTTTGTCCGTTTTTTATTTGTTTGGGTCGGTACGTCTGGGTCGACTGTGCGTGTGCGTATAACGGGTGGACCTCCGCACGGCCGGCCGACGTCCTATATTTCACATTTTTACGCGCAGATATAAAAATTGCCCGTGGTCCATATAATTCATAGTTTATTACAAGTCAAATAAAAGTTATTGTCTCAAATAAAAATATCTCATAGTTTCACAACCGAATAAAAATATCTCATGCTTTACAAGCCAAATAGAAATTAAATTGTCTCAAATAAAATACACCAATACATCTATCGGTTGTCAACATGAGCCCACATATGCTCAACCAAATCATCTTGCAGCTGAGCGTGAGTTTCCCAATCATGCATTTGATGATGAAATTCGGTGAACTGCCCAAACCTTGCCGCTCCTCCATGCTCACGCACAACATTGTCACCCTAAAACTGAAATCCTTGGTCATAGATACGTTTCGGGCGCTCATCCTCAACGATCATGGTGTGCATGATCACGCAAGCTTTCATCACCTCCCACAACTTCTTGGTGCTCCAAGATCTAGCAGGATACCGAACGATGCCCCATCGAGATTGAGGAACCCCAAAGGCACGCTCCACATCCTTCCTAGCACTCTCTTGTTCCTGAGCAAATCTCTTCCGTTTCTCTCCTACAAGGCCGATGATTGTCTTCACAAGAATAGTCCACTGAGGATAGATACCATCAGCTAGGTAGTATCCATTTTCGTACATGTGGCCATTGATCTCAACATTGACCTTCGGACTGTTGCCTTCTGCAAGTCTTCCAAACACCGGAGATCGTTGAAGCACGTTGATATCATTGTGAGATCCGGCCATGCCTAAGAAAGAGTGCCAAATCCAGAGAGGATGTGACGGCCTCGAGTATGACATTGCAAGCTTTGACATGGCCCTTATACTGCCCCTGCCAAGCAGAAGGGCAGTTCTTCCACCGCTAGTGCATACAATCTATGCTACCAAGCATTCCCGGAAAGCCCCTGCTGGCATTCATTGCCAATAGTCGGGAAGTATCTGCAGCATTTGGATCTCAAGAACTCAGGCATAAACACTGCCACCACAGCCTTGCAGAACCTATACATGGATTCTAGGCATGTGGACTCGCTCATACGGGCATACTCATCAATGAGATCACCGGGAACTCCGTAAGCAAGCATCTGAATAGCCGTAGTGCATTTCTGATCAGAGGAGAAGCCAACCCTTCCTAGGGCATCCTCCTTGCACTCGAAATACTTATCGTATCCCCCCCGGATACGGTTGAACACATGTTTAGCCATCCGGAAACGGCGTCGGAATAGGTGCGGTGGAAAGAGTGATTTAGGTGCCTCGAAGTAGTCTTTCCAAAGTAGGAAATGACCGCTCTCACGGTTGCGACTCAGAGTGTGCCCCGGGATGGAGCCCCAGAACATCGGCCGCTGCCTGCTCAAGTGGTCATGGACGACCAACACAGCGGCCACCGGTTCCTCACTGTCGGATGAAGAATCATCCGAGTCGCAAATGAAATTGTTGAAAAGAACTCGTCGGTGGAGTCCATGTGTACCTTGCGGGCAAACCGTCAAACAACTTGCGAGCGTCGTCGAAGAAGTTGGCAGGGGCGGGCGAGGAAGCACGCCAGGAGGTGCTGGCAGCGACGTCGGCGTACGGCGAGCATGTAGGCGTCCGGCTAGCACGCAAAGGCTGGCGAGGACGGGCTGTCGGCCGCAGGGACCGAGCGAGGAGGTGCTGGCGACGGCGGCGACAGATGCTCCGGTGGTGGTGAGGTTGAGGAGTTCGACGGGGGCGTTGGACACATGCGGACGAAATGGGTCGGTCGGTTGGAGTTGCTCTTAGAGCATCTACAGTCAGGCGCCCCAAACCCGCCTCAGGGCCCGGTTAGTGCCTGGTCATAAAAAGGCGACTCAAACGGGCCTCAAACGTCAGACGTGACCGGGCGCGTCCGCCACATCAGACTGATGGCCGGGTCCCAAACGAAATCGCTCGGAAACCCCAATAGTCCGACAGTAGTCTCCTCCAGTGGTGGGGGGCTGAACGCCGCATGGCGCCGCTCTGGCTCGCCACCACATGCAACAGTTCGACTATTTAACCGAACGACGTCCCCCAACCCTAGCCACATCCACCTCCTCCATCTCTATGCCGCCAGCCCGAGCCCATCCACCTCTTCGGCTCCGCCGCTCTTGCCACGTCTTCGGCTTCGCCATGACCCAGTAAAACATGATGACCTATGCTATGCTCACGCCAGAGCGCCGCTTCCAGATTGAGGAGAAGATCCAGGCAAGGCGCGCCACCTGCATCGCAGCCGGCCTGCCTCCTAGACTCACCGGAGCCAGAGGAGGAGGAGGAGGAGGAGCATCCGGTTTCGATGGAGGAGGAGGAGGAGGAGCAGCAGCCGGAGGAGAAGGAGGAGTTGGCTCCGGCTCCGGGCTTCAACGTGGAGGACGCGGAGGCGGAGCTCGTGGTCGCCCAAGCGACTGAGATGGCGGAGCAGCAGGCCATCCTGGAGTCCATCTAGGATGAGGCATATGTGGAGGCCAACCGGCAGTTCATCCCGCATGAGCGGGCGGCGATCTACGCGCTTTTCACCAAACTCGACGTGAAAGCGGAGGCAGAGGCGGTGCCAGCTCCGGAGTAGCTAGAGTTGCGTCTGCCCTCCTCCCATGTACCCAAAGCCCAGATTCTGAAATGGAGATAGTGGACATCTCCGACAACAACGAGTAACCGGAGGCGGATTTAGTTGATATACGTACTATTAATTGCATGGTTTGTATGGTTTTAAGATTTCACATATGAGAAGATCGGATGCACACAGAGATATTTGAGGAGTGCCCACGGACGCGCCTGGGCGCGTCTACGGGCGTTTGAGGGGCCGGATTTGCCAAGTCTATACGGATCTGCAATCTACAATCGGACGCCCCATATCAGCTCCAGATGTTTAGACGGTCTGCACAGACAGAAAAAAGGCACCCAATCAAACTCGAGAAATTCAGCCCAAACGTCTGATCGGTAACCCTCATACCCTCCCATATATTGGGCGGATATGGGGACGGTCGGACGTGTCCGCCATGCAGGACTGACCGCAATTGCCCATGCCAAATCACTTGAAGACGTCCTCTCATTGCCCGACATCCCGTGTTCCTCTTCTCTTGCCTCGCCCGCGGAGTCGTGATTGTAGCTCTGCCACCATCGTCTCCGTGCAACATGCTAGGAAGGATGTGGAGAGGACATTCAGAGTGCCCCAAGCTCGTGGGGTATTGTTCGTGAGATGCAATGATGTGGGAAGTAGAGACACTTTGACAACTCATGACATGTTGTGTAATTTTGCACAACATGATTGTCGAGGAAGAGGGTGAAGGGGCAACCCACACGTATGATTTTGAGAAGTCCTAAGTTCAAGTTCGCCTCCCGGAACAAGAGGCCGAGCATATTACCAACTTTCTTTAGATGCATCGACAACTTCAAGATCAACAGATGCATATGCAAACTTCTCAATGATCTTGTGGATCATATGTGGATCCATGCTGGAAATCACTAAACTAAATGTTTTTTTTTATGTTTTTAGTTATTGATATGTCTCAAATGTATTTACTTTTCCAAACACTTTTGCTCTGGTTTTGGACTCTAATTTGCATGATTTGAATGGAACTAACCCGGACTGATGTTGTTTTCAGCACAACTACCTTAGTGTTATTTTTGGGCAGAAATAAAAGTTCCTGGAATTGGACGAAACTTTTTGTGAATTATTTTTGTAATAAATAATGAATTATGGAGCGAACATCCACCGAAGGGGCTGCCTGTGGGCCACAAGCCAACAGGGTGCGCCCACCCTCCTGGGCGCGCTGATACGTCTCCAACGTATCTATAATTTTTGCTTGTTCCATGCTGTTATATTATCATTCTTGGATGTTTTACAATCATTTTATAACAACTTTATATCATTTTTTGGGACTAACCTATTGACATAGTGCCAAAGTGCCAGTTGCTGTTTTTGCTTTTTTTACTTCACAGAAAATCAATACCAAACGGAGTCCAATCGCGACGAAACTTTTTGGAGATTTTTTCTGGACCAGAAGACACCCAATGGGCCAAAGCAGTGTTGGGGGGTGGGCCGAGGAGACCACAACCCACCAAGGCGCGCCTGGGGGGCCCCGACGCGCCCTGATGGGTTGTGCCCTCCTCTGGGCCCCTCTCCACCGCCTCTGATGCCTATAAATTCTCAAATATTCTGAAAACCCTAAAGGAGTCGACGAAACACAATTCCAGCCGCCGCAAGTTCCAGAACCTCGAGATCCAATCTAAACACCATCACAGAGGGGTTCATCTTCCTCATAGGTGCCTCTCCGATGATGCGTGAGTAGTCCACCATAGACCTACGGGGCCGTAGGCAGTAGCTAGATGGCTTCTTCTCTCTCTCTCTCTCTTATGATTCTCAATACAATGGTCTCTTGGAGATCTATTTGATGTAAACTTTTGCGGTGTGTTTGTTGGGATCCGATGAATTTTGAGTTCATGATCAGTTTCTATCCATGAATATTATTTGAGTCTTCTTTGATCTCTTATATGCATGATTGCTTATAGCATCGTATTTCTTCTTCGAATCTTTGGTTTAGTTAGGCCAACTAGATCAATTTTTCTTGCCATGGGAAGAGGTGCTTTGTGATGGGTTCGATCTTGCGGTGTTCTTTCCCAGTGACAGAAGGGGCAGCAAGACACGCATGTATCGTTGCTATTAAGGATAACAAGATGGGGTATATTCCTACATGAATAGATCTTGTCTACATCATGTCATCGTTCTTATTGCATTACTCCGTTTTTCCATGAACTTAATACACTAGATGCATGCTGGATAGCGGTCGATATGTGGAGTAATAGAGATAGATGCAGGCAGGAGTCGGTCTATCTATCTTGGACGTGATGCCTATATAATGATCATCGCCTTGGATATCGTCATGATTATTCGATTTTCTATCAATTGCCCAACAGTAATTTGTTTACCCACCGTGCGCTATACTCATGAGAGAAGCCACTAGTGAACCCTACGGCCCCCGGGTCTACTTTTCTATCATATTGCTTTTCGATCTATCTTTTTGCAATCTTTGTTTTCAGATCTACAAAACCAAAAACCCAAAAATATATTGCTTCATATTTGCTCTTTTTATTTGTGTTCTTGAGAGATCTATCTCTCCTATCTATCACTACCTAATCTATCTTTTTACCGTAGAGAGATTGACAACCTCTCTTTCGCGTCGGGTTGCAAGTATTTGTTGTTTGTGTGCAGGTGCTGCTTATTGGGTGGTGGTGATCCTCCTACTGGTTTGATAACCTTGGTTTCATAACTGAGGGAAATACTTACCGTCGTTGTGCTGCATCATCCCTTACTCTTTGGGGAAATACCGACGCAGTCTCTAGCCATGTCAAAGGAATTTCTGGCGCCGTTGTCGGGGAGGAAGCAGTCTCTTCTATGTGCCTATCATAGGTGCCGAGGGGACTCCATCATCATCTACCAGGTTCCTAATCACAAATCTCATCTCCTTGCAATTACATTATTTGCCATTTGCCTCTCGTTTTCCTCTCCCCCACTTCACCAATTTGCCGTTTTATTCGCCCTCTTTTTCGTTTGCCCTTTTTCTCGCCGGATCTCTTGCCTTGTCACTATGGCTAGTTCTTACTTTATTGCGTGTACTCTCGATAATGAGGTTCTTAATTTTAAGCAAAGGGGAGGGGAGAACCTAAAAGATGCTTGGTATAGGATTTGCAATGCTCATAATAGATCTATCCATAAGCAATCTACCATTGTTCTTCTTCACAGTTTTTATGTGGGCATCACCACTTGGTATAGATTCGTCCTTGATACGATTACCAGTGGGAATTTCTTGATTTGCCCATCCTTGGATGCTTTTAATGCTTTGGGAAGTTTAGTGGGATCACCACCTATCATGATCAATGAAACAACTTTAACTCTCGAACATGTTATGGAGAGATTACATGCTATCGAAAAGAAGATGATTACTAAAGAACATCTTGAAGATTTGGATAAGAAATTGCATAATCTTGCTAATAAAATTGGGGCTAAGGCGGGAGATGCCATTAAATTGCTAAAAGCGAAAGAAACCGTGGTTAACGAAAGGGTAGAAGAAAGTCCTTACCGTATTGATAAGTTGGAAGAAATCTTTAGTAATTTGGGTTTGACTTTTTCTTTTATCAAAACTATTGATAAAACTCCCATAAAAATTGGCAAAACCATGCAAGTCACTAAGAACAAAGTTGCTACACCTAGTAGCCATAAGGGAGATCTTAAAATGATTAGTATTCATATCGACTTTGTTGAAATCATAAGAGATCCTATTTACAAGAATGATTTTTTTGGTTTTCTTCCTAGAAGTGTTATTGTTAAGAATATGCATGCTAAACCCTTGAAGAAATCTAGTTGTGTGATTGAAGAGTTGAAAACCAAAGATGACAACACTTGAATCTATCCATTATGCCTAGCTAGAGGCGTAAAACGATAGCGCTCGTTGGGAGGCAACCCAATGAATAAATAAATTTTTGATTCTTTCTTTCTGTTTTTGTGTGTTGACACAATTATGCCTCTGTTATGATTGTGTTTTTATGGTTTATTTATTGTTTGTGCCAAGTAGAACCGTTAGGATGATTGATAGGATGAGTAGAAGTGATGCTGAATCTGAAACAGAAACTTTCCGTCCAGTATTTGAATTTTCATTTTTTGCTGGAACGTGATCTTGAGCTGAAATTTTAACACAGTGTTTCTATACAAATGCCTTACGTTGTCCTAATTTTTTAGAAGTTTTAGAGTTACAGAAGTATGGTTAGAGTACAGATTACTACAGACTGTTCTGTTTAAGACATATTCTGTTTTCGTTGCATTGTGTGCTTGTTTTGATGAATCTATGGGTTATATTGAAGCCTATGAACCATGGTAAAGTTAAAATACAGTAGGTATAATGCAATTATAAAATTTGAATGGGTTTGCAACAGTACATAAAGTGGTGATTTGCTTTATTATACTAACGGATCTCACGAAGATTTTGTTGAGTTTTGTGTGATTGAAGTTTTCAAGTTTTGGGTGAGATCACGATGGATGAAGGAATAAGGAGTGATAAAAAGCCTAAGCTTGGGGATGCTACCACACCCCCAAGATATATCCAAAGAGAAACAAGCAACTAAGCTTGGGGATGCCCCCGAGTGGCATCCCCTCTTTCTTCTAACGACCATCGGTATTTTACTTGGAGCTATATTTTTATTCGTCACATATCATGAGTTTTGCTTGGAGCGTCTTGTATCTTTGCTTGCTTTGTTTATTTGTTTTTTCTTTGTATCCTTGCTGTAAACACCTATTTGAGAAAGCCAAAATCATGCTATGATTTGTTAGAATTTCTCTATGTGCTTCACTTAAACTTTTTGAGCTATAGAATTGCTCTAGTGCTTCACTTATATCTTTTTGAGCACGGTGTGCTTGGAAAATTTTATAGAAATTCTCTCATGCTTCGCTTAGATTAATTTGAGAGTTAGTAAAATTTTGAAGAAATCCTGTCATGCTTCACTTATACCTTTTTGAGAGATGAAATCTTTATGCTCATGTGCTTCACTTAAATTTGTTTGAGCTTGCCAAAAAGCAATGGCAATATATGAAACTAGTCCCAAAGGGATAGATATCCAAGGAGGATATAATAAAAACTTTCATGAAGATCATTGGACAAATTAAACTTGATTCCTTGTAATAGTTTTGAAACATGATGATAGTAATATGTGAGTCATGTTAGTGAGTAATTATGCTTAGTAGGAATATTGGTGTTAAGGTTTGTGATTCCCTATGCATGCAAAAAAGTCAATAGTTATGCAATGAAGTTACATCCTACTTGTGGTGCATTATTCGGTGTTAGTTATGTTCAATACTCACTTATGTGATTTTTCGTTTCTTGGTTTGGTTGCTTCCCAATCTATTTGCTAGCCTCCATTTGTACTAAGTAGAAATACTACTTGTGCATCCAAAATCCTTAAACCAAGTTTTGCCTTATGAGTCCACCATACCTACATATATACGGTATTTCCATGCCGTTCCAAGCAAATTTGTATGTGCCATCTCTAAATTTTCAAAATAAATTTTCTCTTTTGTGTGCCCGTATCGTCCATGAAACGGTGGGGAGTGTCCAATATTTTTCCATGCTAGATGTGTTATTCTCAAGATGAGTGTTTATTCACTTGTCATTGCACGAGAGTGCGGCGGTAATAGGGATGCCCATTCCCGAAATGAAAAAGAAAAAAAAATTACTTTATGTTGTCAAATAATAAATTCCTTGGAAAGTGTTGGTATGGAAGGCAACCGTGGATACGGCCCGCCATGGAAAGTGAAAGTTTGGTGGAAAAAGGAATAAACTTTATTTTCTGTTTGGGAACCGCCTATGATATATCTAGCATGGAAAGTATTGTGAGCTACTTTGTCGTTTTCGTTGACAGGAAAAGCATGCCACCCAAAATATTTTTTCTATCTCAATTTAAAACTTTGAGCGCTGGCACCTCTGCAAATCCCTACTTCCCTCTGCAAAGGGCCTATCTATTTACTTTATGCAATTTTTATTTTTGCTTTGAGTCTCCATCTTCTCTTATAAGCACCAACTAGGGGGCACTATGATCGTACTTGAGCATTGGGCATAGCTAATATTTGAGTGTGTTTCATGAATGGATCAATGATTGAGCATGATGGGCTAGGGATAACTTTCTTTAGTGTTGATATTTTGAAAGACATGGTTGCTTGTTGACATGCTTGAGTATTGAAGTCATTATGTTAAAACTAGACTATTGCTTTGAATCATTTACAAAGTCCAAATGTCCATGCTATAAAAAAGAAAAGAATATGATGAACATGTTAGGCAGCATTCCACATCAAAAATTCTGTTTTTATCATTTACCTACTCGAGGACGAGTAGAAATTAAGCTTGGGGATGCTGATACGCCTCCAACGTATCTATAATTTTTGCTTGTTCCATGTTGTTGTATTATCATTCTTGGATGTTTTACAATCATTTTATAACAACTTTATATCATTTTTTGGGACTAACCTATTGACATAGTGCCAAAGTGCCAGTTGCTGTTTTTGCTTGTTTTTTACTTCGCAGAAAATCAATACCAAACGGAGTCCAATCGCGACGAAATTTTTTGGAGATTTTTTCTGGACCAGAAGACACCCAATGGGCCAAAGAAGTGCCGGGGGAGTGGGCCGAGGAGACCACAACCCACCAGGGCGTGCCAGGGGGGGCCCAGCGTGCCCTGATGGGTTGTGCCCTCCTCGGGGCCCCTCTCCACCGCCTCTGATGCCTATAAATTCCCAAATATTCCGAAAACCCTAAAGGAGTTAACGAAACACAATTCCAGCCGCCGCAAGTTCCAGAACCTCGAGATCCAATCTAAACACCGTCACGGAGGGGTTCATCTTCCTCATAGGTGCCTCTCCGATGATGCGTGAGTAGTCCACCATAGACCTACGGGTCCGTAGGCAGTAGCTAGATGGCTTCTTCTCTCTCTCTTATGATTCTCAATACAATGGTCTCTTGGAGATCTATTTGATGTAAACTTTTGCGGTGTGTTTGTTGGGATCCAATGAATTTTGAGTTCATGATCAGTTTCTATCCATGAATATTATTTGAGTCTTCTTTGATCTCTTATATGCATGATTGCTTATAGCATCGTATTTCTTCTTCAAATCTTTGGTTTAGTTAGGCCAACTAGATCGATTTTTCTTGCCATGGGAAGAGGTGCTTTGTGATGGGTTCGATCTTACGGTGTTCTTTCCCAGTGACAGAAGGGGCAGCAAGACACGCATGTATCGTTGCTATTAAGGATAACAAGATGGGGTCTATTCCTACATGAATAGATCTGGTCTACATCATGTCATCGTTCTTATTGCATTACTCCGTTTTCGATGAACTTAATACACTAGATGCATGCTGGATAGCGGTCGATGTGTGGAGTAATAGAGATAGATGCAGGCAGGAGTCGGTCTATCTATCTTGGACATGATGCCTATATAATGATCATCGCCTTGGATATCGTCATGATTATTCGATTTTCTATCAATTGCCCAACAGTAATTTGTTCACCCACCGTGCGCTATACTCATGAGAGAAGCCACTAGTGAACCCTATGGCCCCGGGTCTACTTTTCCATCATATTGCTTTCCGATCTATCTTTTTGCAATCTTTGTTTTTAGATCTATAAAACCAAAAACCCAAAAATATATTGCTTCATATTTGCTCTTTTTATTTGTGTTCTTGAGAGATCTATCTCTCCTATCTATCACTACCTAATCTATCTTCTTACCATAGAGAAATTGACAACCTCTCTTTCGCTTCGGGTTGCAAGTATTTGTTGTTTGTGTGCAGGTGCTGCTTATTGGGTGGTGGTGATCCTCCTACTGGTTCGATAACCTTGGTTTCATAACTGAGGGAAATACTTACCGTCGCTGTGCTGCATCATCCCTTCCTCTTTGGGGAAATACCGACGCAGTATTAAGCCACGTCATGCGCCCAGATGGCTTGTGGGGCCCATGTGGCTCCCCGACCCTAATTCCACTCCTATAAATTCGCATCTTCAGAGAAAAAAATAGAAGAGAAGATTTCATCGCGTTTCACGAGACGGAGCCGCCGCCACCTCCTGTTCTTCCTCGGGAGGCTGATCTGGAGTCCGTTTGGGGCTCCTGAGAGGGGGTTCATCGCTGTCGTCATCACCAACCCTCCTTCATCAACACCACCATGATGCTCATCACCGGGAGTGAGTAATTCCTTTGTAGGCTTGCTGGACGGTGATGGGATTGGATGAGATTGATCATGTAATCGAGTTAAGTTTGATAGGGCTTGATCCCTAGTGTCCACTATGTTCTGAGATTGATGTTGATATGACTTTGCTATGCTTAATGCTTGTCACTAGGGCCCGAGTGCCATGATTTAAGATCTGTACCTATTATGTTTTCATGAATATAAGAGTGATTCAGACTCTATATTGCAAGTTGTATGCACCTATTACGTGTCTTGATCCGCATACCCCAAGGTGACAATAATTGGGATTCTTTCTGGTGATTGCCATAGTTTGAGGAGTTCATGTATTCACCATGTGTTAATGCTTTGTTCCAGTTCTCTATTAAAAGGAGGCCTTAATATCCCTTAGTTTCCAATAGGACCCCGCTGCCACGGGAGGGTAGGACAAAAGATGTCATACAAGTTCTTATCGCAAGCACGTATGACTATATACGGAATACATGCCTACATTACATTGATGAATTGGAGCTAGTTTTGTGTCGCCCTAGTGTGTAACTATTACATGATTGATGTCATCCAAATCATTATCCATCACCGATCCATGATACGTCTCCAACGTATCTATAATTTTTTGCTTGTTCCATGCTGTTATATTATCATTCTTGGATGTTTTACAATCATTTTATTACAACTCTATATCATTTTTTGGGACTAACCTATTGACATAGTGCCAAAGTGCCTGTTGCTGTTTTTGCTTGTTTTTTACTTCGCAGAAATCAGTACCAAACGGAGATAAAACGCTGCGGGGATTTTTGTGGATTTTTTACGGACCAGAAGAAACCAGATGGGCCAAAGATCACCAGAAGAGGGGGCCCAGGGTGGCCAGCCCCCACCAGGGGGCGCCAGAGCCCCCCTGGCGCGGCCTGGTGGGTGCTGGGCACCTCGGGCACCACCTCAACCGACTATCGTGCCTATAAATTCCCATAAAATCCAAAAACCCTAGAGGAGTCGACGAAACACAATTCCAGCCGCCGCAAGTTCCAGAACCTCGAGATCCAATCTAAACACCATCACGGAGGGGTTCATCTTCCTCATAGGTGCCTCTCTGATGATGCGTGAGTAGTCCACCATAGACCTTCGGGTCCATAGGCAGTAGCTAGATGGCTTCTTCTCTCTCTCTCTTATGATTCTCAATACAATGGTCTCTTGGAGATCTATTTGATGTAAACTTTTGCGGTGTGTTTGTTGGGATCCGATGAATTTTGAGTTCATGATCAGTTTCTATCCATGAATATTATTTGAGTCTTCTTTGATCTCTTATATGCATGATTGCTTATAGCATCGTATTTCTTATTCGAATCTTTGGTTTAGTTAGGCCGACTAGATCGATTTTTCTTGCCATGGGAAGAGATGCTTTGTGATGGGTTCGATCTTGCGGTGTTCTTTCCCAGTGACAGAAGGGGCAGCAAGACATGCATGTATCGTTGCTATTAAGGATAACAAGATGGGGTCTATTCCTACATGAATAGATCTTGTCTACACCATGTCATCATTCTTATTGCGTTACTCTGTTTTCCCATGAACTTAATACACTAGATGCATGCTGGATAGCGGTTGATGTGTGGAGTAATAGAGGTAGATGCAGGCAGGAGTCGGTCTATCTATCTTGGACGTGATGCCTATATAATGATCATCGCCTTCGATATCGTCATGACTATTCGATTTTCTATCAATTGCCAACAGTAATTTGTTCACCCACCGTGCGCTATACTCATGAGAGAAGCCACTAGTGAACCCTACGGCCCCCGGGTCTATGATACGTCTCCAACGTATCTATAATTTTTGATTGTTCCATGCTATTATATTATCGGTTTTGGATGTTTTATATGCATTAATATGCTATTTCATATTATTTTTGGGACTAACCTATTAACCTAGAGCCCAGTGCCAGTTTATGTTTTTTCCTTGTTTTTGAGCTTCGCAGAAAAGGAATATCAAACGGAGTCCAAACGGAATAAAATTTACGGAGAATATTTTTGGAAAATATAAAAAATACTGGAGCAAAAAGATACCGGAGAGGAGTCCCGAGGCAGCCACAAGCCTAGGGGGCGCCCCCCTAGGGCGCGCCCCCTGGCTTGTGGGCCCCTCGGGAGTCCCCCTAACTTGATTCCAATGCCAAGTACTCCTATAAATCCTGTAACCCCCGGAAAGAAACCTGGATGGGGAGTTCCGCCGCCGCAAGCCTCTATAGCCACGAAAAACCAATCTGGAGCCCGTTCTGGCACCCTGCCGGAGGGGGAAACCATCACCGGAGGCCATCTTCATCATCCCGGCGGTCTTCATGACGAGGAGGGAGTAGTTCACCCTCGGGGCTGAGGGTATGTACCAGTAGCTATGTGTTTGATCTCTCTCTCTCTCGTGTTCTTGAGATGGCACGATCTTGATGTATCGCGGGCTTTATTGATATAGATGAATCATATGGAGTTTTCCCCTCTCTATCTTCTTGTGATGAATTGAGTTTTCCCTTTGAAGTTTTCTTATCGGATTGAGTCTTTAAAGGATTTGAGAACACTTGATGTATGTCTTGCGATGGGATATCCGTGGTGACAATGGGATTTTCTATTGATCCACTTGATGTATGTTTTGGTGATCAACTTGCGGGTTCCGTGACCTTGGGAATCTATGCATAGGGGTTGGCACACGTTTTCGTCTTGACTCTCCAGTAGAAACTTTGGGGCACTCTTTGAAGTTCTTTGTGTTGGATTGAACATGATGAATCTGAAATTGTGTGATGCATATCGTATAATCAAGCCCATGGGTACTCGTGGTGACATTGGAGTATCTTGGTGACATTAGGGTTTTGGTTGATGTGTATCTTAAGGTGTTATTTTAGTACGAACTCTAGGGCTGTTCGTGACACTTATAGGGATAGCTCATACGATTGATCGGAAAAGATAACTTTGAGGTGGTTTCGTACCCTACAATAATTTCTTCGTTTGTTCTCCGCTATTTGTGACTTTGGAGTGAACTCTTTGTCGCACGTGAGGGATTTACATATGATTCAACTATGTCAGTATTGTTGAGAGAACTTGCACTAGTGAAAGTATGAACCCTAGGCCTTGTTTTCAAGCATTGCAATACCGTTTTTGCTCACTTTTATCATTAGTTACCTTGCTGTTTTTATATTTTCAGATTACAAAAACCTATATCTACCATCCATATTACACTTGTATCACCATCTCTTCGCCTAACTAGTGCACCTATACAATTTACCATTGTATTGGGTGTGTTGGGGACACAAGAGACTCTTTGTTATTTGGTTGCAGGGTTGTTTGAGAGAGACCATCTTCATCCTATGCCTCCCACGGATTGATAAACCTTAGGTCATCCACTTGAGGGAAATTTGCTACTGTCCTACAAAACTCTGCGCTTGGAGGCCCAACACGAGTCTACAAGAAGAAGGTTGTGTAGTAGACATCAGTCTACTTTTCTATCATATTGCTTTCCGATATACGTTTTTTGCCATCTTTGTTTTCAGATCTACAAAACCAAAAACCCAAAAACATATTGCTGCATATTTACTCTTTTTATTTGTGTTCTTGAGAGATCTATCTCTCCTATCTATCACTACCTAATCTATCTATTTACCGTAGAGAGATCGACAATCTCTCTTTCGCGTCGGGTTGCAAGTATTTGTTGTTTGTGTGTAGGTGCTGCTTATTGGGTGATGGTGATCCTCCTACTGGTTCAATAACCTTGGTTTCATAACAGATGGAAATACTCACCGTCGCTGTGCTGCATCATCCCTTCCTCTTTGGGGAAATACCGACGCGGTCCAAGCCACGTCAAAGGAATTTCTGGTGCCGTTGCCGGGGAGGAAGCGGTCTCTTCTACGTGCATATCGTAGGCGCCGAGGGGACTCCATCATCATCTACCAGGTTCCTAATCACAAATCTCATCTCCTTGCAATTACATTATCTGCCATTTGCCTCTCGTTTTCCTCTCCCCCACTTCACCAATTTGCCGTTTTATTCGCCCTCTTTTTCGTTTTATCTTTTTCTTGCCGGATCTCTTCCTTGCTTGCAATCTTGTGTGCGTAGTCACGATGACTCAAGAGAACACCAAGTTGTGTGATTTTTCCAATACTAATAACAATGATTTTATTAGTACACCTATTGCTCCTCCCGCCACTAGTGCGGAGTCTTATGATATTAATGTCGCTTTGTTGAATCTTGTCATGAAAGATCAGTTTGCCGGTAATCCTAATGAGGATGCCGCGTCCCATCTAAACACTTTCGTTGAATTGTGTGATATGCAAAAGAAAAAAGATGTGGACAATGATATTGTCAAGTTGAAACTATTTCCTTTTTCCTTGCGGGATCGTGCAAAAAAATTGTTTTCATCTTTGCCTCGCAATAGTATCGATTCTTGGAATAAGTGCAAGGATGCTTTTATCACTAAGTATTTTCCTCCCGCAAAAATATTTCCCTTAGGACGCAAATCATGAATTTTAAGCAACTTGAGCATGAACATGTTGCCCAATCTTGGGAAAGAATGAAGTTGATGATAAGAAATTGTCCTACACATGGTTTGAATCTTTGGATGATCATACAAAAATTTTATACGGGATTGAATTTTGTCTCTAGAAATCTTTTAGATTCCACCGCGGGTGGTACTTTTATGGAGATTACTTTGGGTGAAGCCACTAAATTGCTACATAATATCATGGCTAATTATTCCCAATGGCATACCGAAAGTGCACCTACTAGTAAAAAAGTTAATTCGGTAGAGGAAATTAGTACTTTGAGTGACAAAGTTGATGCTTTGATGAAATTGGTTGCTAGTAAAAATGCTCCTATTGATCTTAATGATGTGCCTTTGTCTACTTTGATTGAGCAAAATAGTGAATCTGTAGATGTGAATTTTGTCTCGCGCAACAATTTCAATAACAATGCTTATAGAGGTAATTTTAATCCTAGGCCTTTTCCTGGAAATTCCTCTAATAATTATGGTAATTCCTATGGTAATTCTTCTTACAATAATAATAGGAACACCTCTGATCTTGAGAGTAATATTAAAGAATTTATCAATGCGCAAAAGGCTTTCAATACTACGATAGAAGAAAAGCTGAATAAGATTGATGATATGTCTAGAAGCATTGATAGAATTTCTCATGATGTTGAAAATCTCAAGTTGAAAGCTTTTGTGCCTAAGATTTATGAATCTATTAAAGCTTTATATGTCTCTATATATGAAAGTAAGAAAAGAACCGCTATGCTTAGAGCTAAAAGAGAAATCCTAGAAAAATCGTCTTCTAGTGATTGCCGTTACAAGAACGATATAGATCTTAAAGTGATTGGTGTTTCTTATATTGATTCCTTGTTTAGTAATGTTAAAATTGATAATGAAGGGACTGAAGTAGAGTCAACTTTATCTTGAAGGCGTCCCAATAATTTGAATGGTGAAAATCTTGATGAAATTTTTGATGAAAGTGGGTTTGAAGGGGTTAAAACTTTAACTACTGATGTGCCCACTATCTTGGATTGCAAAGATTTTAATTATGATATCTGCTCCTTGATTGAATGTATTTCTTTGTTGCAATCTATGTTGAATTCACCCCATGCTTAAGAGCAAAATAAAGCATTTACTAAACATATCGTTGATGCCATGATGAAATCTTTTGAAGAAAAGTTGGAGTTGGAGATTTCTATTCCTAGAAAATTACATGATGAGTGGGAACCTACCATTAAGGTCAAGATTAAAAATTATGAATGCTTTGCTTTGTGTGATTTGGGTGCTAGTGTTTCCACGATTCCAAAATCTCTATGTGATGTGCTTGGTCTTACCAACATGGAAGAATGTTCTCTTAATTTGCACTTGGTGGATTCTACTATTAAAAAGCCTTTGGTAAGAATTAATGATGTTCTTATTCTTTCAAATAGGAATTATGTGCCCATTGATTTTATTGTGCTTGATATTGATTGCAATCCGTCTTGTCCCATTATACTTGGTAGACCGTTTTTACGCACTATAGGTGTCGTGATTGATATGAAAGAAGGCAATATTTGTTGAAAGGGTATGGAACACTTCTCTAGAACAAGAATTAATCCACCATATGAATCAATCATGAGGGCATCCTATGGATCCAAAACCAAATATTACAATACTTGAATCTATCCAATATGCCTAGCTAGGGGCGTAAAACGATAGCGCTTGTTGGGAGGCAACCCAATGAATAAATAAATTTTTACTTTTTCCTTTCTGTTTTTGAGTGTTCACACAATTATGCCTCTGTTATGATTGTGTTTTTATGGTTTATTTAGTGTTTGTGCCAAGTAGAACCGTTAGGATGATTCATAGGATGAGTAGAAGTGATGCTGAATTTGAAACAGAAACTTTGCATCCAGTATATGAATTTTCATTTTTTTTCTGGAAAGTGATCTTGAGCTGAAATTTTTACAAAGTGTTTATATATAAATTCCTTACGTTTTCCTAATTTTTAAGAATTTTTAGGGTGATAGAAGTATGGGTAGAGTACAGATTACGACAGACTGTTTTGTTTGAGACAGATTCTGTTTTCGTTGCATTGTGTGCTTGTTTTGATGAATCTATGGCTTGTATTGAAGGGTATGAACCATGGTAAAGTTAAAATACAGTAGGTATAATGCAATTATAAAATTTGAATTGGTTTACAACAGTACCTAAAGTAGTGATTTGCTTTCTTATACTAACGGATCTCACGAAGATTTTGTTGAGTTTTGTGTGATTGAAGTTTTCAAGTTTTGGGTGAGATCACGATGGATGAAGGAATAAGGAGTAGAAAAAGCCTAAGCTTGGGGATGCTACCGCACCCCCAAGATATATCCAAAGAGTAACAAGCAACTAAGCTTGGGGATGCCCCGAGTGGCATCCCCTCTTTCTTCTAACGACCATCGGTATTTTACTTGGAGCTATATTTTTATTCGTCACATATCATGTGTTTTTCTTGGAGCGTCTTGTATCTTTGCTTGCTTTGTTTGTTAGTTTTTATTTTGTATCCTTGCTGTACACACCTATTTGAGAAAGCCAAAATCATGCTATTATTTGTTAGAATTGCTCTATGTGCTTCACTTAAACTTTTTGAGCTATAGAATTGCTCTAGTGCTTCACTTATATCTTTTTGAGCACGGTGTGCTTGGAAACTTTTGTAGAAATACTCTCATGCTTCACTTAGATTAATTTGAGAGTTAGTAAAATTTTGAAGAAATCCTCTCATGCTTCACTTATACCTTTTTGAGAGATGAAATCTTTATGCTCTTGTGCTTCACTTAAATTTGTTTGAGCTTGCCAAAAAGCAATGTCAATATATGAAACTAGTCCCAAAGTGATAGATATCCAAGGAGGATATAATAAAAACTTTCATGAAGATCATTGGACAAATTAAACTTGATTCCTTGTAATAGTTTTGAAACATGATGATAGTAATATGTGAGTCATGTTAATGAGTGATTATGCTTAGTAGGAATATTGGTGTTAAGGTTTGTGATTCCCTATGCATGCACGAAAGTCAATAGTTATGCAATGAAGTTACATCCTACTTGTGGTGCATTATTCGGTGTTAGTTATGTTCAATGCTCACTTATGTGATTTTTCGTTTCTTGGTTTGGTTGCTTCCCAATCTATTTGCTAGCCTTCATTTGTACTAAGTAGAAATACTACTTGTGCATCCAAAATCCTTAAACCAAGTTTTGCCTTATGAGTCCACCATACCTACCTATATGCGGTATTTCCATGCCGTTCCAAGCAAATTTGTATGTGCCATCTCTAAATTTTCAAAATAAAGTTTCTCTTTTGTGTGCCCGTACCGCTCATGAAACGGTGGGGAGTGTCCAATATTTTTTCATGCTAGATGTGTTATTCTCAAGATGAGTGTTTATTCACTTGTCATTGCACGAGAGTGCGGCGGTAATAGGGATGCCCATTCCCGAAATGAAAAAGAAAAAAATTACTTTATGTTGTCAAATAATAAATTCCTTGGAAAGTGTTGGTATGGAAGGCAACCGTGGATACGGCCCGCCATGGAAAGTGAAAGTTTGGTGGAAAAAGGAATAAACTTTATTTTTTGTTTCGGAATCGCCTATGATATATCTAGCATGGAAAGTATTGCGAGCTACTTTGTCGTTTTCGTTGACAGGAAAAGCATGCCACCCAAAATATTTTTTTCTCTCACAATTTAAAACTTTGAGCTCTGGCACCTCTACAAATCCCTACTTCCCTATGCAAAGGGCCTATCTATTTACTTTATGCAATTTTTATTTTTGCTTTGAGTCTCCATCTTCTCTTATAAGCACCAACTAAGGGCCACTATGATCGTACTTGAGCATTGGGCATAGCTAATATTTGAGTGTGTTTAATGAATGGATCAATGATTGAGCATGATGGGCTAGGGATAACTTTCTTTAGTGTTGATA
The DNA here is from genome assembly GCA_039707655.1 of Elymus sibiricus. Classification (NCBI taxonomy): domain Eukaryota; kingdom Viridiplantae; phylum Streptophyta; class Magnoliopsida; order Poales; family Poaceae; genus Elymus; species Elymus sibiricus. Next base: position 446,128,401 of record CM077671.1, read on the forward strand.
TTTTGAAAGACATGGTTGCTTGTTGACATGCTTGAGTATTGAAGTCATTATGTTAAAACTAGACTATTGCTTTGAATCATTTACATGTCCAAATGTCCATGCTATACAAAGAAGAAAAGAATGTGATGAACATGTTAGGCAGCATTCCACATCAAAAATTCTCTTTTTATGATTTACCTACTCGAGGACGAGTAGGAATTAAGCTTGGGGATGCTGATACGTCTCCAACGTATCTACAATTTTTGCTTGTTCCATGCTGTTATATTATCATTCTTGGATGTCTTACAATCATTTTATTAAAACTTTATATCATTTTTTGGGACTAACCTATTGACATAGTGCCAAAGTGCCAGTTGCTGTGTTTGCTTGTTTTTTTACTTCGCTGAAAATCAGTACCAAACGGAGATAAAACGCTGCGGGGATTTTTGTGGATTTTTTATGAACTAGAAGAAACTAGATGGGCCAAAGATCACCAGAAGAGGGGGCCCAGGGTGGCCAGCCCCCACCAGGGCGCGCCAGAGGCCCCCTGGCGCGGCCTGGTGGGTGCTGGGCACCTCGGGCACCACCTCAACCGACTATCGTGCCTATAAATTCCCAGAAAATCCAAAAGCCCTAGAGGAGTCGACAAAACACAATTCCAGCCACCGCAAGTTCCAGAACCTCGAGATCCAATCTAAACACCATCACAGAGGGGTTCATCTTCCTCATAGGTGCCTCTCCGATGATGCGTGAGTAGTCCACCATAGACCTTCGGGTCTGTAGGCAGTAGCTAGATGGCTTCTTCTCTCTCTCTTATAATTCTCAATACAATGGTCTCTTGGAGATCTATTTGATGTAAACTTTTGCGGTGTGTTTGTTGGGATCCGATGAATTTTGAGTTCATGATTAGTTTGTATCCATGAATATTATTTGAGTCTTCTTTGATTCTTATATGCATGATTGCTTATAGCATCGTATTTCTTCTTCGAATCTTTGGTTTAGTTAGGCCGACTAGATCGATTTTTCTTGCCATGGGAAGAGGTGCTTTGTGATGGGTTCGATCTTGCGGTGTTCTTTCCCAGTGACAGAAGGGGCAGCAAGACACGCATGTATCGTTGCTATTAAGGATAACAAGATGGGGTCTATTGCTACATGAATAGATCTTGTCTACATCATGTCATCGTTCTTATTGCATTACTCCGTTTTTCCATGAACTTAATACACTAGTGTAGGGAAACGTTGCATGGGAAACAAAAAATTTCCTACGCACACGCAAGATCTATCCATGGTGATGAGCATCTACGAGAGGGAGAGTGGATCTACATACCCTTGTAGATCGCTAAGCGGAAGCGTTAAGAAACGCGGTTGATGTAGTCGAACGTCTTCGCAATTCAAATCGCCGAGCGTCCCGCGATCCAATCACGACCCGTCTCGCGATTCAATCACGATCCGTACCGCGATCCCATCATGATTCGTCCCGCGATCAAATCACGAACCGTCTCGCGATCTTGATCACGGTCCTTCCGATCTAGCGCTGAACGGACGGCACCTCCGCGTTCAACAAACGTACAGCTTGATGACGCCTTCACCTCCTCGATCCAGCGAGCGATGGTGAAGTAGTAGACGAGTTCCGGCAGCACGACGGCGTGATGACGGTGGTGGTGAAGAACAATCTCCGCAGGGCTTCGCCAAGCACTACGGAAACTATGACGGAGGATAAACTAGAGGGGCGGGGTTACCGGCACACGGCTTGGGGAATTCTTGATGTATTCCGGGTGCTAGCCCTGCCCCTCTATTTATATGTTGAGCCCTGGGGTCGAAACTTGGAGAAAGAGCCTCCTCAAAGTCGGTTTGGCCCGCAAGGCAAGAGTCCTGCTCGGACTCCAGGACCAGACGCCAGGGTCCTCGGCGTCTGGCCCCAAACGCCAGGGTCCCTGGCGTCTGGCCCCTGGCCTCCGCAAAACTTCCTTTTGCACCTTCCTAAAGCCTCGTGGGCTTTACCCCTTGGCCCAAATAAAGTGTTCTCGTACCCGAACATTTCGGGAAACATCCGAAACCCCTTCCGGAGACCAAACACTATTATCCCATATATCAATCTTTACCTCCGGACTATTCCGGAGTTCCTCGTCATGTCCGGAATCTCATCCGGGAGTCCGAACAACCTTCGGTCACCAACATAATAACTCAACTATACTTATATCGTCACCAAACGTTAAGTGTGTAGACCCCGCGGGTTCGAGAACTATGCAGACATGACCGAGACACCTCTACGGCCAATAACCAATAGCGGGACCTGGATGCCCATATTGGTTCCCACATATTCTACGAAGATCTTTATCGGTTGAACCTCTATGTCAAGGATTCAGTTAATCCCGTATGCTGTTCCCTTTGTTCTTCGGTATGTTACTTGCCCGAGATTCGATCGTCGGTATCTCTATACCTAGTTCAATCTCGTTACCGGCAAGTCTCTTTGCTCGTTCCGTAATACAAGATCCCGTGGCTAATACTTAGTCACATTGCTTGCAAGGCTTATTGTGATGTTGTATTACCGAGTGGGCCCTGAGATACCTCTCCGTCACACGGAGTAACAAATCCCAGTCTTGATCCATGCCAACCCAACAGACACCCTCGGAGATACCTGTAGAGTACCTTTATAGTCACCCAGTTACGTTGTGACGTTTGATACACACAAGGTATTCCTCCGGTGTCAGTGAGTTGCATGATCTCATGGTCATAGGAACAGATACTTGACATGCAGAAAACTATAGCAATAAACTGACACGATCATATGCTATGTTTATAGTTTGGGTCTTGTCCATCACATCATTCTCCTAATGATGTGATCCCGTTATCAAATGACATCTCATGTCTATGGCTAGGAAACCTTGACCATCTTTGATCAACGAGCTAGTCTATTAGAGGCATACTAGGGACACAGTGTTGTCTATGTACCCACACATGTATTTGAGTTTCCAATCAATACAATTATAGCATGGATAATAAACGATTATCATGAACAAGGAAATATGATAATAACTAAATTATTATTGCCTCTAGGGCATATTTCCAACAACTAGATGCATGCGGATAGCGGTCGATGTGTGGAGTAATAGAGATAGATGCAGGCAGGAGTCGGTCTATCTATCTTGGACGTGATGCCTATATAATGATCATCGCCTTGGATATCGTCATGACTATTCGATTTTCTATCAATTGCCCAACAGTAATTTGTTCACCCACCGTGCGATATACTCATGAGAGAAGCCACTAGTGGACCCTACGGCCCCCGGGTCTACTTTTCTATCATATTGCTTTCCGATCTACGTTTTTTGCAATCTTTGTTTTCAGATCTACAAAACCAAAAATCCAAAAACATATTGCTGCATATTTACTCTTTTTATTTGTGTTCTTGAGAGATCTATCTCTCCTATCTATCACTACCTAATCTATCTATTTACCGTAGAGAGATTGACAACCTCTCTTTCGCGTCGGGTTGCAAGTATTTGTTGTTTGTGTGCAGGTGCTGCTTATTGGGTGGTGGTAATCCTCCTACTGGTTCGATAACCTTGGTTTCATTATTGAGGAAAATACTTACCGTCGCTGTGCTGCATCATCCCTTCCTCTTTGGGGAAATACCGACGCAGTCCAAGCCACGTCAATCCACGTGCCTACGCTTTACATATACTGAATCTTGCTAAGTTACTATTGTTGCTGCTACTGTTACAACGCCTACAAAGTTACTGTCGTCACTACTATTGTTACTTTTGCTACTACTATTTGCCGTGCTACTAAATGTTTGCTACAGAGAGATATCCCAGGTGCGGTTGAATTAACAACTCAACTCTCATGGCCGATAAATATTCTTTGGCTCCCCTTGTGTCGAATCAATAAAGGGTGAAATACTACCCGCGAAAACTGTTGCGGTCCCATATACTTGTGGGTTATCAGTTATGCACTATGAATAAATTTTATGTCTCGACTACGTTTGGATAATGTATTTTTATGTACTGAGTATTTGTAGTTGTGTGTGGTGCTCATTGTTTGTGTGTGATAATCAACGTGCATGTATTTGTATGAATTTGATGTTTAAGTAGGGGTTGTGGCTGCAAATGGGGTCTTTTGTGGCCCGAACCAACGCTGCTCCTGGGCGTGGCCACAGACGCATTGGAGCCCGGATTTACCAACGACAGTTCTAGATGCTCTTAACGCATATATAGTCGTACTGGACAAATTTAGCCCCTCAAACTTTCACAAACGCATCTAGTCAGTGTCCGAGCGGGTCCATTTTAAGCCTCTATTTGTCCGCATACACAGCCATGCTCCCCATTTACCCCTTCAAATGTCTTGTCACATACATGTGATTGATTAGGATGGAGAGAGAAGGGAAATGATGAGTGGAGGAAGATAAAAGGTGGTCCTCATGAGCTAAATATGTGGCACACTGACCGGATATTCACTGACGCTTCTCATATTGCCCTCATATATTGGTTGGGTATGAGGGTTTGCGAACAATTCGGACATATGAGGAAAATGCGAGGGGTGCGGCCGAGTCAACTTTTCTCTTCTCTCATGTCCGATCAGTACCGAGGTGTCAGCCCGGTCAATTTGAGGGGACCAACTGTAGATGCTCTTATCGAATAGTTGGTATGATGATCGATACCTCGGGGTCAACTTGTAGCCATACTGCATTGAAGCGGCGTGCCGGCCAAGAGAGCATTGCCCGCGCCGCTTCCCGGTGCACGCGTCTATGATACGTCTCCATCGTATCTATAATTTTTGATTGCTTCATGCCAATATTCTACAACTTTCATATACTTTTGGCAACATTCTATATTATTTTTGGGACTAACTTACTTATTCAGTGCCCAGTGCAAGTTCCTGTTTTTTGTGTGTTTTTTGTTTCGCGGAAATTCCATATCAAACGAAGTCCAAACGCGATAAAAATTTACGAAGATTTTTTTGGAATATATGTGAATTTTGGGAGTCGGAATCAACGCAAGACGGTGCCTGAGGGAGGCACAAGCCAACAGGGCGCAGCCAAGGGGGGTCGTGCCCTAAGAGCATCTCCAGCCGTTGCCCCCCCCCCAGGGGGCGAAAATAGCGCCGCCTGGGGCCAAGCCGGTGCTAAAATCATCCTGGGGGGGCTCGTTTTCCCAGCCGCCGCCCCAAGGGCGCCCCCCAACCGGCTTGTCAGCCCAGTCAATTTGAAGGGACCAACTGTAGATGCTCTTATCGAATAGTTGGTATGATGATCGATACCTCGGGGTCAACTTGTAGCCATACTGCATTGAAGCGGCGTGCCGGCCAAGAGAGCGTTGCCCGCGCCGCTTCCCGGTGCACGCGTCTATGATACGTCTCCATCGTATCTATAATTTATGATTGCTTCATGCCAATATTCTACAACTTTCATATACTTTTGGCAACATTCTATATTATTTTTGGGACTAACTTACTTATTCAGTGCCCAGTGCAAGTTCCTGTTTTTTGTGTGTTTTTTGTTTCGCGGAAATTCCATATCAAATGAAGTCCAAACGCGATAAAAATTTATGAAGATTTTTTTGGAATATATGTGAATTTTGGGAGTCGGAATCAACGCAAGACGGTGCCCGAGGGAGGCACAAGCCAACAGGGCGCAGCCAAGGGGGGTCGTGCCCTAAGAGCATCTCCAGCCGTTGCCCCCCCCAGGGGGCGAAAATAGCGCCGCCTGGGGCCAAGCCGGTGCTAAAATCATCCTGGGGGGGCTCGTTTTCCCAGCCGCCGCCCCACGGGCGCCCCCCAACCGGCGATTTTGGCCCAGTATGGGCGCAGATTCGGCCCAAATTCGGCCCAGATTCGGCGCTATTTCGGCATTACTTTGACAAACTCGGCGCTCTTTCAGCTTAAAATCAACAAAATCGGTGCTCTTTCGGCATAAATTCAACAAAAAACTGAATGTTTCGTACCAAAGTTCATCATAGAAATTAATACAAAATCAAATAGTTCAATGAAGCTAGTTCCAACATAAATTAAAACAAATCGAGCTAGGCGTTGCCTTTGAGCCTCCATAGGTGCTCCACCAGATCGTCCTGCAGTTCTTGATGCACTTGTGGGTCTCGGATCTCCTGGCGCATATTGAGGTAGGCAGCCCATGTTGCTGGTACCTGGTGATCAACAACTGCAAGAGGTCCCATCCTGTGATATGGTTCAGTGTCAAACACTGGCTCTTCCTGCTCGCTTTCAATGATCATGTTGTGTAAGCATACACAGCAATTCATGATCTCCCACATCTGCGTTTTTGACCAGGTCATAGCGGGGTATCGGAGAACAGCAAATCGCGATTGGAGCACACCAAATGCTCGCTCGACATCTTTCCTGCAAGCCTCCTGACACTTAGCAAAGTGTGCCTTCTTTGGCGCCACAGGTTTTGAGATAGTCTTCACAAATGTGGACCATCTCGGATAGATACCATCTGCTAGATAGTATCCCTTGTTGTAGTGTCGCCCATTGACCTCAAAGTTCACCGGAGGAGCATGACCTTCAACAAGCTTGGTGAAGACATTCGAGCACTGCAAGACGTTGATATCATTGTGAGTTCCTGGCATACCAAAGAAGGAGTGCCAAATCCATAGGTCATGTGTGGCTACTGCCTGAAATACCACACTGCAACCACCTTTGGCGCCTTTGTACACCCCCTACCAAGCAAATGGGCAGTTTTTCCATGACCAATGCATGTAGTCGATGCTTCCAAGCATCCCTGGAAATCCTCTTGCTGCATTCTGTGCTAGGATTAGAGCAGTGTCCTCAGTATTGGGTGATCGCAAATATTGTGGTACAAACACTGCCACCACTGCCCCGCAGAACTTGTATAGACACTCAATGGTGGTGGACTCAGCCATTCGCCCATAGTCTTCTTGTATGTCCGCGGGAGCTCCGTATGCAAGCATCCTCATAGCTTGGGTACATTTCTGGAGTGAGGAGAATCCAACTGTGCCGGTGCAATCCTTCTTGCAAACGAAATAGCTGTCGAACTCCCGGACGGAATTAACAATCCTGAGGAAGAGCTTCTGGTTCATCCGGTAGCGACGCCGGAATACCTTCTCACCGTGCAATGGAGAGTCGGCGAAGTAGTCGGCATAGAGCATGCAATATCCCTCCATCCGATGCCTCTGCTTGCTCTTGCGCCGGCCCGGCGCCGAGCCACCTCGCTGGGGCTTGTCATTGTTGACGAACATGCCGTCTAGCGAGGCGAGTATCATGAGGTGCTCCTCGTCGGCGGTGTCGGCCTCGGCTTCTTCCTCCAACAGGGCCGCGAACGCCTCCTCATCGTCCGAGTCCATGGCTGAGCAGGCAAAACGACGAACACCTTGTCGGCGTGACGGGCGAGCCGCCGGCGCCCTGCCGGCATGGTTTGGGCTGGGGGACGTCGATGGGCAAGGGTCGGGGAAGCGAAATCCGGCGAGGGGGGTGAAGGGGCGGTCAAAGGAGGCCTTCTAGCGGCGACGCAGTGGCCGTGAACAGGCGAGGGGCGCCAGGATCGGCATTGGGGAGAACGCGGGGGGGGGGGGAGTGGCTCGGGCGAGGAAAAGGACGAGATTCGCCTGACAGTGGTGTCCCACACGCCGGTTTGTTACCGCCGGAGCCCCCCAAGAGGCCCCCTGTGCGCTGGGTTCGGCCTGGGTTCGCTGGCCCAAAAAAGGGCTCTAACCGGCGAAAAACGGGGTCCTGGGGGCGCGATTGGGCTGATTTTTCGGCGCCGGTGGTAAAAAAGACGCCCGGGGAGGCCTGTTGGGGGCGTGGGTGGAGATGCTCTGATGGCTTGTGCCTCCTCCTTAAGTCGGTTGGGGCTCTCCTTCCGCCGCAAGAAAGATGTTTTCGTGATGAAAAATTCCCTCAAAATTTCAGCCCAGTCGGAGTTACAGATCTCCGGATATTTAATAAATGATGAAGGGGTCCAAAAACAGTCGCAAAAACAGAAGAGAAACAGAGAGAGAGATCCAATCTCGGAGGGGCTCCTGCCCTCTGGGAGCCATGCCGGCCATGGACCAGAGGGGAAACTCTCCTCCCACCTAGGGAGGAGGCCAAGGAAGAAGAAGAAGGAGGGGGCTCTCTCCCCCTCTCTCCCGGTGGCGCCGGAGCGCCGCCGGGGCATCCATCGTGACGGTGATCTACATCAACAACTTCGCCGCCGTCACCACCAACTCTCTCCCCCTCTATGCAGCGGTGTAAACCCTCTTCTCCCCGCTGTAATATCTACTTAAACATGGTGCTTAATGCTATATATTGTTATCAATGATGTGTGGCTATCCTATGATGTTTGAGTAGATTCCTTTTGTCCTATGGGTTGATTGATGATCGTGATTGGTTTCAGTTGTATGTTCTATTTTGGTGTTGTCCTATGGTGCCCGCCGTGTCGCGCAAGCGTGTGAGATCCCCGTTGTAGGGTGTTGCAATATGTTTATGATGTTGGGGAACGTTGCATGGGAAACAAAAAATTTCCTACGCACACGCAAGATCTATCCATGGTGATGAGCATCTACGAGAGGGAGAGTGGATCTACATACCTTTGTAGATCGCTAAGCGGGAAGCGTTAAGAAACGCGGTTGATGTAGTCGAACGTCTTCGCGATCCAAATCGCCGATCGTCCCGCGATCCCATCACGATCCATCTCGCGATCCAATCACGATCTGTCCCGCGATCCCATCACGATCCGTCCCGCGATCAAATCACGAATCGTCTCGCGATCCTGATCACGGTCTTTCCGATCTAGCGCCGAACGGACGACACCTCCGCGTTCAGCACACGTACAGCTCGATGACGATCTCCGCCTTCTTGATCCAGCAAGGTGGAGCGGAGAGGTAGATGAGTTCTCCAGCAGCGCGACGGCGTAGCGGCGATGGTGGTGGAACTATTCCGGCAGGGCTTCGCCTAAGCACCGCCGAACTAGACTAGAGGAGAAAACGATCTAGATGAAGTAGAGGAAGCACGTGGCAATTAGGGTTAGCTCTCCCCTCTAAATCCTCTAGTATATATAGGAGGGAGGGAGGGGAGGAGGCAGCCTCAAACCCTCAAGGGCTGGCCGAAATTGGAGGTGGAGGAGTCCTACTCCAATCCTATTAGGAGTAGGATTCCTCCTCTCCACTTGGAAACTCTTTCCACCTTTCCCCCTTTGGGTTTTTCCCACCCCTAGCCGCATGGGCCTTAGTGGGGGGCTTGGACAGCCCACTAAGGGCTGGCTTGACTCCTCCCCCAGCCCATGAGGCCCCTTGGGTCGAAATACCCCTCCCGATGGTTCCCGGTACCCCTCCCGGCACTCCCGGTACACTACCGAAATATCCAAAACTTTTCCGGTGACCAAAAAAGGACTTCTTATATATCAATCTTTACCTCCGGACCATTCCGGAGCTCCTCGTGACATCCAGGATCTCATCCGGGACTCCGAACAACCTTCGGTCACCACCATACATAACTCTACTATACCAAAACGTCACCGAACCTTAAGTGTGCAGACCCTGCGGGTTCGAGAACTATGTAGACATGACCGAGACACCTCTACGGCCAATAACCAATAGCGGGACCTGGATGCCCATATTGGTTCCCACATATTCTACAAAGATCTTTATCGGTTGAACCTCTATGTCAAGGATTCAATTAATCCCGTATGCCGTTCCCTTTGTTCTTTGGTATGTTACTTGCCAGAGATTCGATCGTCGGTATCTCTATACCTAGTTCAATCTCGTTACCGGAAAGTCTCTTTACTCGTTCCGTAATACAAGATCCCGTGGCTAACACTTAGTCACATTGCTTGCAAGGCTTATTGTGATGTTGTATTACCGAGTGGGCCCTGAGATACCTCTCCGTCACACGGAGTAACAAATCCCAGTCTTGATCCATGCCCACTCAACAGACACCCTCGGAGATACCTGTAGAGCATCTTTATAGTCACCCAGTTACGTTGTGACGTTTGATACACACAAGGTATTCCTCCGATGTCAGTGAGTTGCATGATCTCATGGTCATAGGAACAGATACTTGACATGTAGAAAACTATAGCAATAAACTGACACGATCATATGCTATGTTTATAGTTTGGGTCTTGTCCATCACATCATTCTCCTAATGAAGTGATACCGTTATCAAATGACATCTCATGTCTATGGCTAGGAAACCTTAACCATCTTTGATCAACGAACTAGTTAACTAGAGGCATACTAGGGACATAGTGTTGTCTATGTACCCACACATGTATTTGAGTTTCCAATCAATACAATTATAGCATGGATAATAAACGATTATCACGAACAAGGAAATATAATAATAACCAATTTATTATTGCCTCTAGGGCATATTTCCAACAGTCTCCCACTTGCACTAGAGTCAATAATCTAGTTCACATCACCATGTGATTTACATTGTTATGAATCTAACACCCAATGAGTTCTGGGGTTCGATCATGCTTTGCATGTGAGAGAGGTCTTTAGTCAACGGGTCTGTGACATTCAGATCCCTGTGTACTTTGCAAATCTCTATGTCATACTGTAGACACTGCTACCACACTCCACTTGGAGCTATTCCAAATATCTGCTCCACTATATGTATCCAGATTGCTACTCAGAGTCATCCGGATTGGTGTTAAAGCTTGCATCGACGTAACCCTTTATGACGAACTCTTTATCACCTCCATAATCGAGAAATATTTCCTTAGTCCTCTAGTTACTAAGGATAATCTTGACCGCTGTCCAGTGATCCACTCCTGGACCACTCTTGTACCCCTTGACAGACTCATGGCAAGGCACACACTAGGTGCGGTACACAACATGGCATACTATACAGAGCCTATGGATATGGCATAGGGGACGACCTTCGTCCTTTCTCTTTCTTATGCCGTGGTCGAGCTTTGAGTCTCACTCAACTCCACACCTTACAAATCAGGCAAGAACTCTTTCTTTGACTGATCCATTTTGAACTCTTTCAAAATCTTGTCAAGGTATGTACTCATTGAAAGTCTTATCAGACGTCTTGATCTATCTCTATAGATCCTGATGCCCAATATTTAAGTAGCTTCATTCCAGGTTTTTCTTTGAAAACTTCTTTCAAACAACCCTTTATGCTTTCCAGAATTTCTACATCATTTCCGATCAACAATATGTCATCTACATATACTTATCAGAAATTCTATAGTGCTCGCGCTCACTTTATTGTAAATACATGTTTCTCATAAACTTTGTATAGACTCAAAAACTTTGATCACCAAATCAAAGCGTATATTCTAACTCCGAGATGCTTGCTCCAGTCCATAGAAGGATCGCTGGAGTTTGCATACATTTTAGCATCCTTAGGACTGACAAAACCTTCCGGTTGTATCACATACAACTTTTCCTCACGGATACCGTTAAGGAAACGACGTTTTGACATCCATCTGCCAGATTTCATAATCGAAAAATGCAGCAACTGCTAACATAATTCCAACAGACTTTAGCATTGCTACGGGTGAGAAAGTCTCATCGTAGTCAACTCCTTGAACTTGTGAAAAACCCTTTGCCACAAGTCGAGCTTTATAGACGGTGACATTACCGTCCGCGTCCATCTTCCTTTTAAAGATCCATTTGTTCTGAATGGCCTTTCGCCCTTCGGGTAATACTTCCAAAGCCCATACTTTGTTTTCTTACATGGATCCCATCTCGGATTGCATGGCCTCTAACCATTTCTCGGAATCCGGGCCCATCATCGCTGCTCCATAGTCTCGTAGGTTCATCGTTGTCCAACAACATGACCTCTAAGACAGGGTTGCCGTACCACTCAGGAGCAGTACGCGTCCTTGTCGACCTACGAGGTTCGATAGTAACTTGATTCGAAGCTTCATGATCATCATCATTAACTTCCTCTTCAACTAACGTAGGCTCCACAGAAACAACTTTCTGCGGTGCGCTACTCTCTGGTTGAAACAAAGGTTCAACAACCTCATCAAGTTCTATCTTCCTCCCACTCAATTCTTTCGAGAGAAACTTTTTCTCGAGAAAGGACCTGTTTTAAGCAACAAACACTTTGTCCTTGGATCTGAGATAGAAAGTATAACCAACTGTTACGTTAGGGTATTCTATGAAGATGCATTTGTCCGCTTTGGGTTCGAGCTCATTAGGTGAAAACCCTTTTTCACATAAGCGTCATAGCCCCAAACATTAAGAAATGACAGCTTAGGTTTTTGCCAAACAAAATTCATACGGTGTCATCTCAACGGACTTAGATGGTGCCCCTTTTAAAGTGAATGTGGTTGTCTCTAATGCATAACCCTAAAAACGATAGTGGTAAATCGATAAGAGACATCATAGTTTGCACCATATCCAATAGAGCATGACTACGACGTTCGGACACACCATCATACTATGGTGTTCCAGGTGGCGTGAGCTGTGAAACAAATTCCACATTGTCTTAAGTTGTATACCAATACTCGTAACTCAGGTATTTACCTCCACGATCATATCGTAGACATTTTATCTCCTTGTCACGATGATCTCAAACTTCACTCTGATTTTGTTTGAACTTTTTCAAACGATTCAGACTTGTGTTTCATTAAGTAAATATACCCATATCTACTCAAATTATCAGTGAAGGTAAGAAAATAACGATATCCACCGCACGCTACAACACTCATTGGACCGAATACATCAACATGTATCATTTCCAGTAAGTTACTTGCCCGCTCTACCATACCGTAAAACGGGGTGTTAGTCATCTTGCCCATGAGGCATGGTCCGCATGTCTCAACCGATTCGTAATCGAATGAGTCCATAGATCCATCAGCATGGAGTTTCTTCATGCGTTTTACACCAATATGACATTTAGCGGCAGTGCCACAAGTATGTGGTACTATCATTATTAACTTTGTATCTTTTGGCATCAATATTATGAACATGTGTATCACTACGATCAAGATTCAATAAACCATTCTCATTGGGTGCATGACCGTTGAAGGTATTATTCATGTAAACAAAATAACCATTATTCTCTAACTTAAATGAATAACCGTATTGCAATAAACATGATCTAATCACGTTCATGCTCAACGCAAACACCAAATAACATTTATTTAGGTTCATCACTAATCCCGAAGGTAGAGAGAGCGTGCGATGGTGATCACATCAACCTTGGAAACACTTCCAACACTCATCGTCACCTCACTCTTATCTAGCCTCCGTTTATTCCGTAGCTTTTATTTCGAGTTACTAACATTTAGCAACCGAACCGGTATCTAATACCCAGGTGCTACTAGGAGTACTAGTAAGGTACACATCAATAACACGTATATCAAATATACTTCTGTCGACGTTGCCAGCCTTCTTATCTACCAAGTATCTAGGGCAGTTCCGCTTCAGCGACCATTCTCCTCATAATAGAAGCACTCAGTCTTGGGTTTGGGTTCAACCTTGGGTTTGTTTACTGGAGCAGCAACTGGCTTGCCATCCATGAAGTATCCCTCCTTGCCCTTGCCCTTCTCGAAACTAGTGGTTTTACTAACCATCAACACTTGATGCTCCTTCTTGATTTCTACCTTCGCGGTGTCAAACATCGCGAATAGCTCAGGGATCATAATTTCCATCCCTGGCATTTTATAGTTCATCACGAAGCTCTAGTAGCTTAGTGACAGTGACTTGGAGAACTATATCAATCACTATCTTATCTGGAAGATCAACTCCCACTCGATTCAAGCGATTGTAGTACCCAGACAATCTGAGCACATGCTCACCGATTGAGATATTCTCCTTCATCTTGCAGGCAAAGAATCTTGTTGGAGGTCTCATACCTCTCAACACGGGCACGAGCCTGAGATCCCAATATCAGCTCTTAGAACATCTCATATGTTCCGTGACGTTCAAAACGTTTTGGAGCCTCAATTCTAAGCCGTAATGCATGATGCACTGAACTATCAAGTAGTCATCAGAACGTGCCTGTCAGATGTTCATAACATTTACAGACGATGCTTGAGGGGGGTGGCGCACTGAGCAGTGCATTAAGGACATGAGCCTTCTGTGCAGCAATGAGGACAATCCTCAGATCACGGACACAGTCCGCATTATTGCTACCATCATCTTTCAACTCTATTTCTCTAGGAACATATAAAAACACAGGGGAGCTACAACGCGAGCTAGTGATCTACAACATAATTTGCAAAGACTTTTTGACTATGTTCATGATAATGAGTTCAATTAATCATATTACTTAAGAACTCCCACTCAAATTGACATCCCTCCGGTCATTCGAGTGACACATGATCCAAATCCACCAACTCAAGTCCGATCATCACGTGAGTTGAGGTGGTTTCAATGGTGAACATCTTCATGTTGATCATATCTACTATATGACTCATGTTCGACCTTTCGGTCTCTTGTGTTCCGAGGCCATGTCTGTACATGCTAGGCTCATCAAGTTTAACCCGAGTGTTCCGCACGTGCAACACTGGCTTGCACCCGTTGTATGCGAACGTAGAGTCTATCACACCCGATCATCACATGGTGTCTCGAAATGACGAACTTTCGCAACGGTGCACACTCTTGGGGAGAACACAATTTAATCTTGAAATTTAAGTGAGGGGTCACCTTATAATGCTACCGTCGTCCTAAGCAAAATAAGATGCATAAAAGGGATTAACATCACATGCAAATCATAAGTGACATGATATGGCCATGAACTTGTGCTTTTGATCTCCATCTCCAAAGCACCGGCATGATCTCCATCGTCACCGGCATAACACCATGATCTACATCATCTTGATCTCCATCAATGTAACACAAGATTAATCCAGTACAACGCACCACTCCCACTTGAATATAAATCAATCTAGTTGGCCAAACCAAACCGATAGATCGGAGAACATTACGAAGCTATAACAATCATGCAAATAAAATACCAGCAAGTATTCAGTATCTTTTCATGAATAATCTAAACATGAACCCACAATTCATCAGATCCCAACAAACACACCACAAAGATTGATTACATAAGATAGATCACCGCGGGAATCATGGTGATCTTGGAAATGAAGAACGTAGAGAGAGAGATAGCCATCTAGGTACTAACTATGGACCGGTAGGTCTGCGGTGAACTACTCACACGTCACCATGGGAGCAGCAAGGTTGATGTAGAGGCCCTCTGTATCAATCCCCCCTCCAGCAGGGCACCAGAATAGGGCTCCAGAAGGGCACACAGTGGAACAGAGACTTGTGGTGGCGAAGAAAGTGTTTTGGGAGGTTCTCTAGGGTTTTCCATATATTTGAAAATTTATAGGCCAGAGAACGATGCCAGAGTGCCAGGGAGGTGGCCCCAAGCTATCAGGGCGCGGCCACCCCCCCCCCCGGGGCGTGCCCTGATGGCTTGGGGGCACCTCGCGTGCCCTCCGCTCTTCCTCCGAAGCTTCCAAGTCTTATTTTGGTCCAGGAAAAATCATCAAAAAGTTTCGGGGTATTTGGACTTCGTTCGGTACAGTATTCCTGAAAAGCCAAAAACACGTAGAAAACAATAACTAGCACTTGGCACTGGGTTAATAGGTTAGTGCTCAAAATAATATAAAACAACAAGTAATTGCATAAAAAGTATCCTAGAATGATAATATAATAGCATGGAACGATCAAAAATTATAGATACGTTAGAGACGTATCAGCATGCGGTAGTGTTTTGCTTAGAGAGAGCTAATAAGTCTTTGTAATAAGTATATGAATTCTTTATGACTAATGTGAGTCCATGGATATATGCACTCTCACCTCTCCGTAATTTTCTAGCCTCCTCGGTACCATGCATTGCCCTTTCTCACCTCGAGAGTTGGTGCAAACTTCGCCGGTGCATCCAAATCATGTGATATGATACGCTCTATCGCACATAAGCCACCTTATATCCTCCTCAAAACAGCCACCATACCTACCTATCAAGGCATTTCCATAGCCACTCTGAGATATATTGCCATTCCCCCTGAGCCTGTTCAACAGCAAGCAGAAATTCCTATACTGCAAAATGATGGTGCATCTAACAGTAGTATCACCACAACTATATCTCTGTCTGATGGCATTCACTCCATTACACATACTGCAAGTGAAGAAGTGAATCGGGGAATTCTAGTCCCACACATGGGCCTGGGGCTTCACAACATTGCTCTGGCATATCAAGCAGATGGTGAAGAGGAGGATCATCAAGTAGCAGCAGACAACTTGGAGGACTTAGAGCAACAGGGTGGGGTTGGACAACCACCTGCTGTAGTGGCAGCAAATATCCCAGAGCAGACCAACATTCAGCAAAATCCTGAAATGATAGAGATGCCCAAGTCTGTTTCTGACAAAGCTGGGTGCTCTGCAGCACAAGAGAATTCCATAGAGGAGGCTGCTGATAGTGAAAATATTAACCTCACTGAGAATGTCACAATAGATAACCCAAGGAATTTAATGAAGTTGGTGAGAATGAAGAGGCATGTATTATTCAGACAGAGGCTGACATGGCAGCCATCAAAGGAAAAGATGATATTCCAATTGTTCCAAACCTTCAGGTTCCACATCTTCAGGTCTCAACAAGAAAGATACTGATGACACACAATTTTTCTCCAGCCCTTCTCATACACTAGATTTTCAAAGCATTGCTGAGTCTCATGCATTGGATATTATTGATGGCTCTCACTTAATTTCTGAAGAGGGAATGGATCTTTGGATACAACACTTTGCTCCAGCTACTCAGGGTGCTGCAAATACTTTTAAGATTGAGATACCAGTAAGTTGGTTTAACTTCATAATCCATTTACTGTTGGCTCCTGATAAGTTTGGATGGACCATGCACTTGTTGAAATCTGAGCTGTGGAAAGTGCTAACTGCAAACTGTTCTTCTGAAGAAAATATCTTGTTTCATATCCCTGATGGATGCTCTACTACACAGGCACCTTGTTGCAAGGAAATAATGCAAGGACATGGCAAGGAGAATGAGGGCATTAGCCCAGCTGCCCATTCCTCCAGTGGTGCTGGTAGCCCTTTAAAGCAAGTGTCCCCTAACAAGGTGATCCTCCTGCCTTTGGGAGAAGCAATCTCAAAGAAAAGAAGGGATAAAGAGCCCCTGGTGGAAACTGAGGTAAGAAGAAGTGATAGAATTAAAAAGGATAATAATGGTTATAGGAGAAAATCTTGTGATGCAAAAGCCTGCTTACTATGTAATGCAATACCACCAATTACTCAGAATAAAGTGGTTAAAAATCTCACAAAAACTTTCTGCAAGGTGTCTGAGGAAGAACTTCAGGAGAAGCTGTCCAAAAGGCTCAAGAAGAAAGGACAGGAGGATGTGGCCAAGGTTGCCAAAGCCACAGGAGCTGCAAACCACCCCAAGATTGTGTAATGATGAGATTACAACATAGCATTAAACACAGGAGGAAAATGCTTCAACTGCCTAGTTTGGGTTACAATTATTGTGTGTATGCTGGGGCTAGAAATGTCAGATTATGTAAAAAGTTTGCTTTTGGGCCTGTGTGGCACCTTTTGTATGATGGCCTTCTGCTACCTGTTAAAAAGACCTGGATTTGGTATTTCTATGAGGGTGACTGTAAATCTAGGGTTAAACTTGAAATACCTATGTTCCACTTTATCAAGATGTCCCTGGGCTGCATCTGCATCACTGACTATGGTTGGCTGTTAAATTGGAATATGGGTTTGAGAAAAGAAAGCCCTAGTTCATGCTCAGGGTCTTATACCAAGGGATGGTACTTGGTATGTCAAATAAAACAAAAATTGGTTTTTAATGAATAATAACAGGTCTTGGAACATATTGAATTGGAACGTAAGAGGTTTAAGTGCCCCAGAAAAATGGCTGGCTCTTAGACAAAAAGTTGAAGAAAGTGTTGTTGGTATTGTGTGCATTCAGGAAACAAAAAGAGAGAATTTTGACCTGGTTTACATCAATCAATTCTGCCACAAAGATTTAATAAATTTGAATACCTACCTTCCATTGGGGCTTCTGGAGGTATTTTGACTGTTTGGAATGGAGCTCTGTTTACTGGTGAATTGATTTTCCAAAACAAATTCTCAATCTCATTACAGTTCACATGCAACACCACTTCCAAAACTTGGTTTCTCACAAATATTTATGGGCCTTGCAACCATGAAGAAAAGATTGAATTCTTAGACTGGTTTAGTAATATTCAAATGCCCATTGATGTGGACTGGATCATCATGGGAGATTTTAATTTCATCAGGTCACATGAAGACAGGAACAGACCTAGAGGGGATGTCAATCAAATGTTATTGTTCAATGAAGCTATAAGCAGCCTAGGGCTGGTTGAATTACCCCTGAAAGGCAGACAATTTAGCTGGAGTAACATGCAGGAAAGTCCTCTTCTTGAGAAGTTGGACTGGTTTTTCACTTCTGCAGCTTGGCTGACTACTTATCCTAACACCACTGCTCTACCTTTAGCCAAACCCATCTCTGATCACCTTCCATGTATGATTAAAATTGGCACAAGCATTCCCAAGCCTAAGGTTTTCAGGTTTGAAAATTATTGGTTAAAGCATAACTCTTTCAAAGATATTGTTCAAGCAGCTTGGAATATTCTTGTGGGTTACATTGATCCAACCAAGAAAATTAATGCAAAATTTCAAAACTTGAGAAGAGCTTTGAAATTGTGGGCCAAGAGTTTGCCATGCCTTAAAAAGCAGATTGAGGATTTAAATGCTTGTATTTTCCTATGGGATCTGATTGAGGAGTACAGAGATCTCTCACTATTTGAAGGGAATTGTAGGTCCATGTTGAAAGAACTCTTGCTGACAGTGCTTAATAATCAGAAGATCTATTGGAAACAAAGAGGGAAAATAAAAGGAGTTAAATTTGGTGATGAGAACATAAAATTCTTTCATACTAAAGCCTCAATTAATCACAGGCATAAAAAAATTGCCATGTTATTGAATGAGGATCAAGTGGAAATTACTGACCATGAAGGAAAAGCAGCTATTCTCTGGGAGGCCTTTAAAAAAAGATTAGGATAGTCTAATGGTCACACAATGCACTTTGACTTGAGTGAGCTGTATGAAAATAGAGTGGAGCCTGAAGTGTTCCAGGATCTTGAGAAGCCTTTTACACAGAAGGAAATTGATGATGTGGTTAAAAACCTCCCTACAGACAAATCTCCACGTCCGGATGGATTTAACAATGAGTTCATTAAAGCTTGCTGGGACATCATTAAAGTGGATATCACTGAGCTTATCATGGCTTTTCATGATAAGCTCAGTGATATCCACTTTAATGATAAGCTCAGTGATATCCACTTTTATCACCTTGATCAGCTCAGTGATATCCACTTTAACGATAAGCTCAGTGATATCTACTTTATATAAATCTTGAAAGCATTAATACATCTTTCATCACCTTGATCCCAAAAAAGGAAGTGCCAATTTCACCTAATGATTTCAGGCCAATTTCACTGCTCAATGGAGTTCTTAAGATAATTACCAAGCTGCTGGCTAATAGATTACAAAGGGTTAATCTCCAGATGGTGCATATTAACCAATATGGTTTCCTAAAAAATAGAGTAATCCAGGACTGTATTGGTTGGGCATATGAATGTATCCATCAATGTCACAAATCAAAAGAAGAGATGTTAGTGATTAAACTAGATTTTGAGAAAGCTTTTGACACTATTGAACATCAGGCTATCATTGATATACTCAGAGCAAAGGGATTTGGAGAAAAGTGGATTTCCTAGATGCAATTACTTTTCACATTTGCTTCATCTGCTGTGATGCTGAATGGTGTTCCTGGCAAAAAAAATTACTGCAGAAGAGGAGTTAGGCAGGGTGATCCACTATCTCCATTAATCTTTGTCTTGGCTGCTGACCTACTACAATCAATACTTAATAAGGCCATGAGACTGGGTCTAATTACACCACCACTTCAAGTCAACTCCTGCCCTGATTTTCCAATAGTACAATATGTAGATGATACTCTGGTTCTTATGCAAGCAAATGCAAGACAATTGATATGTTTCAAAGCCCTGTTAAACACATTTGCCTCAGCCACTGGGCTAAAAGTCAATTATGGGAAATCAATCATGGTGCCCATAAACATTGCAGAAGATAGAGTAAACATTTTCACTAACACACTGCAATGTGCTAGAGGACAATTCCCTTTTACCTATTTGGGCTTGCCTTTGGGAATCAATAAACCAACTGTGGAACAATGTTTGCCCCTAGTCAACAGAATTGCTAAGAGGTTAGCTGGTATTTCTACCTTTATGACTCAGGCAGGTAGGTTGCTTCTAGTCAAATCAGTGCTTGCATCACTATTAATTTTCTTCATGTGTTGCTTGGACATACCTATCACTATCAAGAAGCAGATCAATAAATACTTGAGGCATTGTCTCTGGAGAAGCCCTGATTTGGAAGATCACAGACCAACATTAGTGGCATGGCACACTGTTTGTAGACCTAAGAATCAAGGAGGTTTGGGAGTCATGGATATTTACACACAAAACAAGACTTTGCTCATGAAAAATCTTCATAATTTCTTCAATAGGTAGGATATACCCTAGGTTAATTTAATTTGGGAGACTTACTATAGTAATGGGCAACTTCCAGGAGATAATAAGGTTAGCTCTTTCTGGTGGAGATCAAACTTAGAACTCATAGATCATTTCAAAGCCATAGCCAGATGTAATGTGGGAGATGGTAAGAGTGCCTTGTTCTGGGATGACATGTGGCATCAATTTGTTATGAAACACAAGTTCCACCACCTTCACACTTTTGCCAAAAGTACAAACTTAAATGTCCAGCAAGTTATCAACACTGAATATCTTCAAGACCTCTTCTATTTACCATTGACTACACAAGCATATGAGGAATTCTTGGAAATGGAAAATATATGTATCACATTAAGACAGTCTGAGTACTTGGACTCAGTGGACACATGGAGCTATATATGGGGAAATGAATTCTACTCTTCCATCAAAGCATACAAGGTGCTGATTGGACACAAACAAACACCACCACACTTCAATTGGATCTGGAAGAGCTCTTGCCAACCCAAACACAAAGTGTTTTTCTGGATGCTGTTATATGATAGAGTCAACACAAGAAACCTGCTAAGAAGAAAAAGCTTTGAGCTTGAAGCATACAATTGTGCAGTGAGGGACTGCCAGCAGGAAGAAACACTACACCATCTCTTTTGGGGATGCCCTTTTGCCATTCAGTGCTGGAATTTTATCTGTCCCTCAAGAACACATAACTTGTCAGTATTAGAAGCATATGAAGACCTAAAAGACAAGATCAATTACCCATTTTTTATGGAGATCATCATTCTAGGATCATGGGCTATATGGATATCCAGGAATAATAAGATCTTTGAGAATATTACTCCTTCATTCCAGGGCTGGAAATTCATCTTCGTGGAGGAGCTCAAGCTGCTAAAATTTAGGATGAAGAGAAAATATATACATCAATTCTCTGCTTGGTTGGAGACCATGTTGTAATTATAGCTTAGGAATAGAATAGCTCTTGTTTCTAGTTTTTTAGCTTTCTTTCCATTTTCTTCTTTTGTTCTTTTGTTCTTTTGTTTTAGTTTCTTTGGGCTTACCTCAAGCCTACCAGATAGATATTGGTTTCTTTTTCTTAATTAATAAAAGTTGAAGTGGGGTTTTACCCTACTGTTTATAGTAAAAAAAGATATATTGCCATGCAACTTCCACCGTTCCGTCACATGACTTGTGTGTTCATCATCATATTGCTTTGCATGATCATATAGAGCTGACATACTATTTGTGGCAAAGCCACCATTCGTCATTGATTACATGTCACGCTAGATCATTGCACATCCTAGTACACTGCCAGAGGCATTCATATAGAGTCATATTTTTCTTTATTGATTTGTAATTTTGAGTTGTAAGTAAATAAAAGTGTGAGGATCATCTTTATTAGAGCATTGTCGTGGTGAGGAAAGGATGATGAAGACCATGATTCCCCCACAAGTCAGGATGATACTCCAGACGAAAAATAAAAAAAATGTGAGAGACCAAATGAGCCCATCAAAGAAAAAAAAGAAAAAAAAAGAAAAAATAAAAAAGAGGAGAAAAGAAAGAAAAAAAGATATGAGAGAAAAGGAAAGAAGGGGAAATGTTACTATCCTTTACCAAACTTGTGCCACAAAGTGGCACCATGTTCCTCATATATAGAGTCTCTAGTTTTGTCACTTTCATATACTAGTGAGAATTTTCATTTAGAACTTGGCTTGTATATTCATATGACGGCTTCCTCAAATTCCCGAGGCCTTCATGAGCAAGCAAGTTGGATGCACGCCCACTTAGTTTCATTTGAGCTTTCATACACTTATAGCTCTAGTGCATGTGTTGCATGGCAATCCCTACTCCTCGCATCGATATCGATTGATGGGCATCTCCATAGCCCGTTGATTTGTCTAGTTAATGTGAGACATTCCCACCTTTTGACTCCTTTTATATCTACCATCATATACTATTCCACCCATATGCTATATCCATGGATCACACTCATGTATTGCGTGAAGTTGAAAATGCTGAAGCGCGTTAGAAGTACGATCCAATTGCCTGGTTTAACAACAGGGTGCTCATGATTTATACTTATGCGGTGAAGACGGAGTCATGCCATGCTTAATATGATAAAATGAGTAGGGGGTAACATCTTTTAATGATCGCATATTTTGAAACGGTAATGATTATGCTTCTTATGTTCATGGATATTATTATGTTGATATTAATTGATTCATCGTTTATCAATATCTACGTCTGAAAGAGATTACATGTTGGGTAGCATGCCACAACAAAAATTCTAGTTTTCTCATTTACCTACTCGAGGACGAGCAAGAATTAAGCTTGGGGATGCTGATACGTCTCTGGCGTATCTATTTCATGATATTATATTATCAATCTTGAATACTTTATATGCAATTATATGATATTTTATATCATATTTGGGACTAACCTATTAACTCAGTGTCCAATGTCAGTTTTTTTGCCTGTTTTTGGACTTCTCAGAAAATCAATACCAAACGGGGTCCAAATTGGATAAAAATTTACGAGAGTTATTTTTGGACCAGAAGAGACCCAGGAAGCTTCACGAGGTGTCCAGAAGACCCACGGGGTGGCCATGAGCTAGGTCGGCGCGCCCTAGGGGGTAGGGCGCTCCCCCTAGCTCGTGGGCCCCCCGTGGCACCTCCTGACCTAATTAGACTACTATATATTCCTAATTATCCCAAAAACATCAGAGAGCCACCCAGAAAAAAAAATCGCCACCGCAAGTCTCTCTTCTTCCGTGATCCCATCTGGAGGCCTTTTCTGATACTCTATCGGAGGTGGAATCGATCACGGAGGCCGTCTACATCAACATTGCTGCCTTCCTGATGATGTGTGAGCAGTTCACCACAGACCTGCAAGTCCATAGCTAGTAGCTAGATGGCTTCTTCTCTCTCTTTGATCTTCAATACAAAGTTCTTCGCGATTCTCGCAATGATCTATAGGATGTAATCTTCTTTTGTGGTGTGTTTGTTGGGATCCGATGAATTGTGGGTTTATGATCAGATTATTCATGAAAAGTAATTGAGTCTTCTCTGAATTCTGTTATGCATGATTGTTATAGCTTTAAAAGTCTCTCCGATCAATCGGTTTGGTTTGGCCAACTAGATTGATTTATCTTCAGTGGGAGGAGTGCATTGTAGTGGGTTCAATATTGCGGTGCTCTATATCCTAGTGACAGAAGGGGACAAGACATGTGTTGTATTGTTGCTACTAAGGGTAAAACGACGGGGTTTGAACATATTGGTTGGTCTTACTTTGCCTACATCATGTCATCTTGCCTAAAGCATTACTTTGTTTGTCATGAACTTAATACCATAGATGCATGTTGGATAGCGGTCGATTGGTGGAGTAATAGTAGTAGATGCAGAATCATTTTTGTCTACTTATCACGGATGTGATGCCTATATACATGATCATTGCCATGAATAACATCATAACTATGTGTTTTTCTATCAATTTCCCAACAGTAATTTGCGTACCCACGGTATGCTATTCGTTCGAGAGAGAAGCCTCCAGGGACGAATCAAGGGGGGAGAGGGGGCGGGACCACCCCCCCCCCCCGATGATTTAGTTGTCCCCTATAGCGATTAGATTAGATGTGTAGTTATTGATATGTCTCCAATGTATCGATAATTTATGAAGTATTCATGCCATATTTGCCTATGTTTACAATACTTTTATATGGTTTTGATGCACTTTATATGATTTATTTAGAACTAACCCGGACTAACGTTGTTTTCAGCAAAATTACCGTGGTGTTGTTTTGTGCAGAAAATGAAAGTTCTCGGAATCGCCCGATACTTTTTGATGATTTTTTATGGAGGAAATAAGCAATATTGGAGCGAAGAACCACCAGAGGGGAGCCATCAGGGCGTGCCCCCCAGGTCGCGTCATGTTAGCTTGTGGGGCTGATATGTCTCCAACGTATCTATAATTTTTGATTGTTCTATGTTGTTATATTATCATTCTTGGATGTTTTACAATCATTTTATAGTAACTTTATATCATTTTTTGGGACTAACCTATTGACATAGTGCCAAGTGTCAGTTGCTGTTTTTTGCTTTTTTCTACTTCGCAGAATATCAGTACCAAACGGACTCCAACCGCGATGAAACTTTTTGGAGATTTTTTTGGACCAGAAGACAACTTGGGAGCCAAGTAAACACCTGGGGGGAGGCTCGTGGGGGCCAAAAGACACCAGGGCACGCTAGAGGCCCCTGGCACGCCCTGATGGGTTGTGGTGCCCACGGAGGTCTCCTCCACCGCCTCTGAGCTCTATAAATACCCAAATATTCCAGAAACCCTAGAGGAGTCGATGAAAAACACTTCCAGCCGCCGTAAGTTCTAGAACCGCGAGATCCAATCTAACACCAACACGAAGGGGGTTCATCATCCTCATTGGTGCCTCTTCGATGATGTGTGAGTAGTCCACCACAGACCTACGGGTCCGTAGGCAGCAGCTAGATGGCTTTCTCTCTCTCTCTCTCTTTTGATTCTAAATACAATGGTCTCTTGGATATCTATTTGATGTAATGACTTTTTGTGGTGTGTTTGTTGGGATCCGATGAATTTTGAGTTCATGATCAGTTTCTATCCATGAATATTATTTGAGTCTTCTTTGATCTCGTATATGCATGATCACTTATAGCTTCATATTTCTCCTTTGAATCTTCGGTTTAGTTAGGCCAACTAGATTGATTTTTCTTGCCATGGGAAGAGGTGCTTTGTGATGGGTTCGATCTTGCGGTGTCCTCTCCCAGTGACAGAAGGGGCAGCGAGGCACGCATGTATCATTGCTATTTAGGATAACAAGATGGGGTCTATTCCTACATGAATAGATCTTGTCTACATCATGTCATCGTTCTTATTGTATTACTCCGTTTCTCCATGAACTTAATACACTAGATGCATGTTGGATAGCGGTCGATGTGTGGAGTAATAGTAGTTGATGCAGAATCGTTTTGGTCTACTAATCATGGACGTGATGCCTATATATTGATCATCGCCTTGGATATCGTCATGATTATTTGATCTTCTATCAATTGCCCAACAGTAATTTGTTTACCCACTGTGAGCTATACTCATGAGAGAAGCCACTAGTGAAACCTATGGCCCCCGGGTCTATCCTTTTAATATATTGCTTTCCGATCTATCTTTTTCCGCTTTTTGTTTTCAGATCTATTATTCCAAAAAAAACCAAAAATACCTTGCTGCACTTTTATTTGCTTCTTTTATTTTGTGTTCTTGTGCAATCTATTTATCCAATCTATTACAACCTAATCTATCTTTTTAACGTTGAGAGATTGACAACCTCTCTTACGCGTCGGGTTGCAAGTATTTGTTCATTGTCTGCAGGTACCGTTTACATAGCGTTGCGTGGTCCTCTTCCTAGGTTCGATAACCTTGGTTTCATAACTGAGGGAAATACTTAGCGTAGCTGTGCTGCATCATCCCTTCCTCTTTGGGGAAATATCGACGCAGTCTCAAGCCACGTCAAAGGAATTTCTGGCGCCGTTTCTGGCCCCCGGGGAGGAACTGCGAAAGTAGTCTCTCTTGCCAATCTCTGGTGCCGGGGAGACATCATCAACATCTATCAGGTTCCTAATCACAAATCTCATCTCCTTGCAATTTACATTATTTGCCATTTGCCACTCGTTTTCCTCTCCCCCACTTCACAAAATTTGCCGTTTTATTCGCCCTCTTTTTTGTTTGCCTTTTCTCGTCAGATCTCTTGTTTGTGTAGTCATGATGCCTCAACGAAAGTGTTATGATGTTCCTTACCCCTATATTTTGCTTGAGATAGAGAAAAGTACCAAGGAATATATGACTACACAATTCGAGCATAATAAGTATTTTACCGAGGAGCTTAAAGAACACTCTACCGTACTAGATGCCATAACAAAACAACTTAATGATATTAGTAGATAAGTTTCTAATCTTCAATCTAAGTATGCTCATGTTTAAAATTTGTTAGGTAAAATATCCGACGCACAAGCTACTTTAGTAAATCAAATGGACACTGTCGTGGGAACAAGCCTGACAGTAGAAGGTAGGGGTACGAAAGGAGAGGGCAGAGTCCTAGCTATGGCGAGATTGTACACAAGAATGTATGAGTTCAGGCCCCTCTCGTGGAGGTAACATCCCTACGTCTCAGGTGCTCGGGAGCTTCTTGTCGAGTGGAATATATGTGTTGTTACAGGGGGTGCGAACCCTTGTGCCAGAGGGGAGGGGCGGCTTATATAGAGTGCGCTGCCCCTCATAAGTGTCCGGCATCCAAGGGTTAGATCGTGGTCATAAAAGGTGTACGTTACTGGTAACGTACACAATAAATTCTATTAAAGGTCTTGATGAATGCTTGCCCGTTAGCCTCCCTGGGGTGACTCCTGGACTCCTGTGGTCGACTGTCTTCTAGTCCTTCCGAGTGAAAGGTAAGCATCGAGTGAAAGGTACCTCCGAGTGTATATTGTCGAGTGACTTGTAAGTCTTGACGATTCCAGTCGGAGGTTTTCCTTGTAGCCCTTAAGCTTTCTGGGGCAGTGTCCTTAGGTAGGGCGTGTAGGTCAGGCCTATGACCCTACCCTAGGTACATATCCCCATCATTAGCCCCCGAATGGATCGGGGTTCGAGTGTAAAAGGTGTTAATGCAGGTTCAGACAAGACACAAAAATTCCGAGTGCATTTTGAGGCTTCTCAGAAATCTGCGTCGATTGTAACCTTTATCGTTCGCCCTGATCAATTCTGTCTTGAAGTGCGTCCGAGTAAAACTGAACTCGAAAACTGGTCCGAGTGAAACTGAGCTCGAAGTCAGGTTCGAGTGATCTGCAGAATCTTCTGATGTGACGGTTTGCTTCGTCGGGTCCGGATCTCACGGGTTTTGAAATTTGGATAAGAGCGCGCAGAGCGCAGATGGCGTAACTGCTAAGGCAAGTGCAGGAACGACGCCTCGATTATCGCGCCGCCCATATCGCCACGTATCGCTCCTCCTCTGAATTCGGGATATCCAGAGATCCGGCGGGCCCGCAGGTCAGTGGTCCACACGAGCGGGTATAAGAGGCGACGACGCCGGTGTTGGTACAGTATTCTTCCCCCAAATCTACTCTTCTCCTCCTCTTCCTCTGCCCTGCTCCGCTTCATTGACCGCCGCCACCATGACGAAGAGCAAGACGGAGAAGCTCGAGCGCGCCAAGAAGGTAGGAGCCAAGGTGAAGAAGCCGTCGGGCGCCCGGTCGACGGTGCCGCCAGGGTGGATCCAGGGGGATTTCCTCCAATCGACGGTCACGGTGGAAGATGTGAACAACCTCGTCGTCGACGGGCTGATAGCTGCAGATTCCTGGAGGTTGCCGAAGGGGGAGGTCGAGCCGGAGCCACGCGACGGCGAGCGAGTTCTGCTTCTCACCCACATCGAGCGAGGTTTCTCCATGCCACCCCACCCGTTCATCCGTGCTTTCTTGAACTATTTTGGAGCGCAACTCCACCACCTTCCTCCGAATGCGATTGCCTATCTTTCCTGTTTCGTAACCTTGTGCGAATGCTTCCTGGGCTGTCCCTCACATTGGGGTTTGTTCAAGCACATATTCTCTGTCAGATCCCAAGCCGTTAAGAAAGCCAATCCCAAAGATAGCAAAACCCATGTGATCCAACTGTGTGGTGGCTTAGGGATCCAGAAGAGAGGTAGGAGTGCATTCCCCTCTATGACCTTTCCCGACTCTATTCGGGGTTGGCAGTCGACCTGGTTTTATTGCAAGGATGTTGCGTCACCAAATATGTTGACTGGACTTCCTCCTTTCACCTTGGATCGACCTACCACTCCCAAACCGCTGTTCGTGACAAAGGTAGAGAAAATCCAGGTAGGGATCCTAGTGAACGTTGTATCTGAACTGATCCGCGGCGGAGTGACTGGCTTGGACCTCCTTGAAACGTTTCTTAGTCGATGGATCCAGCCTCTCCAAGCCCGGGATCACACCATGTGGCATTATTCGGGCCCTGAGGATACCACTCGGACTCATCCTGAGGAAGTTTCCGATCAGACTGTTTCTCAGTGGCTCAGGAGCATCACTGGAGCTTGTGATAACCCAGAAGGA
Organism: Elymus sibiricus; assembly: GCA_039707655.1. NCBI lineage: Eukaryota > Viridiplantae > Streptophyta > Magnoliopsida > Poales > Poaceae > Elymus > Elymus sibiricus. The sequence goes on from CM077671.1 coordinate 446,156,988, forward strand.
TCCAAACGAATTCCGCCTTTCTCCGCTTTGAACCCACCGAAGAACTTGGTGAGTTATATCTCTGTCGATTGTTTTAATATTTTGTCAAGTAACTGAATCTTTAGTCGACTGAATTTGAAGCTTGTATCTTGCAGGAATTTACGAACATGTACTCGCCCGTGCCCAATGGAGAACATCCTGATGAAGAGGAAGGGAGCGTTGACGGCAGCGCAGACGGCGATTATGCTGACGATAGCGAGAGCAGTGACGATGACCTGGAGGAAGACGAGGTGGAGGCTCAGGTCCCTTCGTGCACCGAGCGTCGTACCAAGCAGCAGAACGACCCAGAGGTCGCCCCGAGCAAAACTGTGGCGTCAAGCACAAGGAACCCAAAGCGTGACCGTGCCGCGACATCGGGGTCGACTGAAAAGGTTGCGAAACAGCTCAAGCCGGACGCGCCAAAGCCTCGGAAGGCCCTGCCTCGAATCAAGATAACCGTGCCTGTTGCCTCCACGTGAGTGTTTATTTTCCTTATTCTGCTGTTGAAGAACTTCATGTTGACGCTGACCGAGTGAAATTTATCTGCCAGAGCTGCTACCTCTGTGACGTCGCCCCATCGGGATGATGGAGACCATATGGAAGTAGACACTCCTGATGCGGCCACCTCCCAACGAGGTATAACAACTCCACACTCTACTCTGTTTGTTGAAGAATAATTGTTGAGTGACTTGATTAAAATTGCCGACTGACAGCTGACGAAGTCATCGAATTGGAAGATGATGAAGAGCCGCAGCGGGGAGCGGAGGATGAAGCTGTGCTTCCGGAGGCTCCACGCGTATGCACTCGGAGACCATCGTCCGACCAGACGCCCCGTGGGACGACTGCTGCGACACTTCCAACCCTTGTAACTCCGCTGTCGAGTGCTCCGCCAGCAACTTCTACTCTGGTGGCTTCAGCACCTATTGGACAATCTCCAGTGACTACACCAACTCACTCGACGCCTGCATACCCTTTGTATCACGTCCCGGAGGACCAAACCGGAGCTGCCAAGGAAGCCATGATCCAAGCCGGGCAGATGATGCTGCGAACAAAGGAGGCGTATGAAGCCAGCAAGTTAGCCTATGATGCCAGCTCAGCGCTTCAAGCCAACGTCCGAGTAAGTGCTATTGTAAGTTCATTTCCGATTGAATTCCTGTCCGTCTTGATTTTACACCCAGTGGGTGTTTTCTTCGCAAGTAGATCAGGTAGTTTCTGGTCCAGTGGGGGCACGCTGAGTGCACCCACTGGGTGTAGTCCCCGAGACCGCTGTCGAATGACGAAGGCATCGGCGGGGGTCTTAAAGTTGTTTTGAAAGTTATTTCCATTCGACAGGACAGACCTTGTCGAGTAAAAGTAGGTCCAGTGGGGGCACGCTGAGTGCACCCACTGTGTGTAGTCCCCGAGACCGCCGTCGAGTGCTTGCTTCGGCGGGGGTCTGATATAGACGATGTTTGCTTGCTTTCTTCTTTTATACTCTGACAGGCCAGACCTGGTCGAGTGTTTTTGTATCCAGTGGGGGCACGCTGAGTGCACCCACTGGGTGTAGTCCCCGAGGCTACTGTCGATCGTTGACGATGGGCAGTAGTCTTAAGAACCATTCTGCAGGTTTCATGGACATCATTTCCATCAACCATGATATGACGCTGTATAGGGTTGTGGGGTGGGGCGGCGGGCCGCCTTTCAGTCGACTACAGTTGAACTTTTCCACTCGGGAGTAGAGAAATATTTATGTCGACTGAACCCCTTCTTTGCCGATTTCAGAAAGCCTGTGGGCTCGGGGCCAAGTACGTCGAGCTGGAGAAGGAAAAGAATCGACTTCTGCTGGATCTGGAGCTGACAAACAATAACCTGGACCGTGCACAGACCGAATTGAAGACTTTGGGAGGTAATCTTTGTTGATCAATTGCATTATCACCTTCATCTTCCATCCTTTGAACCGAGTGAATCCACTCGAACAGACGTACGTGATGAGAACCGTCGTCTCCGAGCGCGCCTCAACAATGCTATTTCTTTAGATACTATGAAGAAGGCGCTCGAGGACAAGGACAAATCACTTGCTGATGCTCAGAAGGAAGCGAAGGAGAAAACTGAAGCTGCTGAGAAGAAACTTGCGGCAGCCAGTAGACTGGAAGAAGAGAACACCAAACTCAAGCAGGAACGATCCGAATGGATCAAAAAACTTGAAGTGCAGACCAAGAGTAAGACCGCTCTGGAGAAACACTTGGGGGACTTCGCGAAGAAAATGTTCAGCATGCTCGAAGGTAACCTTCTTCTGTCGAATGAATTTCTTTGGTTTTTCCAGAATGGTATAGTGATCACCTTTTCGCTTTCTCTTCGTGCAGAATTCTGTCAAGACTTTGAGAAAGAAACTGAAGAGATCGAACCCAATCTGGACCCCACAAAATCACTCGTCGGAGACGCCGTGGCCATGGATATGTTTCGTCTCGAAGCTCGTCTTAAGAACGTCCAAGGATTTATCACTCAGCTGAGGGCTGCATTCGAGAAGGTCGACAAGGAACTGTGGCCTGAAGATCCTCTCCAGACTGACCTTGAGTCAATGATGACTCGGCTCAATGAGATTCCCAGTCGAGTGCAGGCGTGGAAGAAATCTGCTGCCCGCTGTGGTGCTGACGTGGCACTTTCACTCGTCAGGGTTCATTGCAAGGAGGCTAGAGAGGACAAACTGAAGGATCTCCAAGTGACCAACACGAAGAAACTCAAATTTGAAGATTTCATGGAGACTTTCATCGAAGCTGCCACTCGGATCGCCGACGGAATCGACCTGGATACCTTCGTCGAGCCCTCAAGTCCTACTGGAGCTTGAATCGGTACTTTGCTTGCGGTAAAAACTTTATTTGCCTCGGTATGCCGAGTGTTGGTGTAACCGGGTAAACTTCGTTCAGGCCTTAAGCCTGAGAACTTCTCTTTGCGCGAACAAGTTTTTTGCTGCGCCAGAGATTCTAGTCTTTCTCGCACTTTGCTTTCCGACATTTAGCTTGGCTGAATTTATTTAATTCTCGAATGAAACAGGCGTTCTGCACTCCAAAGAATTTAGGGCTTAGGCGAATACTGGTTCGCGGCTAAGTCTCCGAGTGAGAGAATTGCTCTTTACTCAGAAAAGTTTTTGAACTTAGGCGAAACGGATTCGCAGCTAAGCCCCCGAGAGAGAGGATCGCTCTTCGCTCGGAGTAATTTTTGAACTTAGGCAAAAGACTGGTTCGTAGCTAAGTCGCCGAGTGTACTGAATGTCATACACTCGGAAAGGTTTTGAACTTAGGCGAAACGGATTCGCAGCTAAGCCCCCGAGAGAGAGGATTGCTCTTCACTCGGAGTAATTTTTGAACTTAGGCGAAGACTGGTTCGCAGCTAAGTCTCCGAGTGTTCTGAATGTCATACACTCGGAAAGGTTTTGAACTTAGGCGAAACGGATTCGCAGCTAAGCCCCCGAGAGAGAGGATCGCTCTTCACTCGGAGTAATTTTTGAACTTAGGCGAAGACTGGTTCGCAGCTAAGTCTCCGAGTGTACTGAATGTCATACACTCGGAAAGGTTTTGAACTTAGGCGAAACGGATTCGCAGCTAAGCCCCCGAGAGAGAGGATCGCTCTTCACTCGGAGTAATTTTTGTACTTAGGCGAAGACTGGTTCGCAGCTAAGTCTCCGAGTGTACTGAATGTCATACACTCGGAAATGTTTTGAACTTAGGCGAAACGGATTCGCAGCTAAGCCCCCGAGAGAGAGGATCGCTCTTCACTCGGAGTAATTTTTGAACTTAGGCGAAGACTGGTTCGCAGCTAAGTCTCCGAGTGTACTGAATGTCATACACTCGGAAAGGTTTTGAACTTAGGCGAAACGGATTCGCAGCTAAGCCCCCGAGAGAGAGGATCGCTCTTCACTCGGAGTAATTTTCGAACTTAGGCGAAGACTGGTTCGCAGCTAAGTCTCCGAGTGTACTGAATGTCATACACTCGGAAAGGTTTTGAACTTAGGCGAAACGGATTCGCAGCTAAGCCCCCGAGAGAGAGGATCGCTCTTCACTCGGAGTAATTTTTTAACTTAGGCGAAGACTGGTTCGCAGCTAAGTCTCCGAGTGTACTGAATGTCATACACTCGGAAAGGTTTTGAACTTAGGCGAAACGGATTCGCAGCTAAGCCCCCGAGAGAGAGGATCGCTCTTCACTCGGAGTAATTTTCGAACTTAGGCGAAGACTGGTTCGCAGCTAAGTCTCTGAGTGTACTGAATGTCATACACTCGGAAAGGTTTTGAACTTAGGCGAAACGGATTCGCAGCTAAGCCCCCGAGAGAGAGGATCGCTCTTCCCTCGGAATAATTTTTGAATGCAAAATTGTGCGATCGGAATCGACAATAGACTGTGGAAATCATCACTTAACAAACAACATTGTTTGGCATACTCTTATTACATCAAAGCAACTCAGTTATCAAGAATAAAAACGTCGAAGCAAGTCCGCGTTCCAGGCGCGTGGCTCGTCAATATTCTTCTTCAAGTTGAAAAGATGATACGCTCCGTTGTTAAGCACCTTGGTGATGTCGAATGGGCCTTCCCATGCTGGGGCCAATTTATGAGGTCGCTGCTGATCCACTCGGAGCACCAGATCACCTTCGTGGAACGAACGGCTCTTGACATGTCTCGCATGGAAGCGGCGAAGGTCTTGTTGATATGCAGTTGACCGGATCAGGGCCATCTCACGCTCTTCCTCTAGGAGATCCACTCCATCTTGTCTTGCTTGCTCAGCTTCGTCTTCAGAGTAAAGATCCACTCGAGGAGAATTGTGAAGGACGTCACTTGGCAAAACGGCTTCAGCTCCATACACAAGGAAGAAAGGAGTGCGTCCAGTCGATCGGTTGGGAGTCGTCCTCAAGCCCCATAGAACAGATGGTAATTCAGTGACCCAGGCTCCAGCAGCATGATCAAGATCTCGCATGAGCCGGGGTTTCAATCCTTGGAGGATAAGGCCATTCGCTCGCTCAGCTTGACCGTTAGACTGGGGGTGCGCAACGGATGCGTAATCCACCCGAGTGCCTTGAGAAGAGCAAAAGTACCTGAACTCTTCCGAGTCAAAGTTAGAGCCATTGTCTGTAATGATACTGTGGGGTACTCCATACCGGAACGTTATCTCTTTCATGAATTTGATAGCAGTGCGGGCGTTCAGCTTCTTGATGGGTTTAGCTTCGATCCACTTAGTGAACTTGTCGACTGCAACTAGTAAATGAGTAAATCCACTCTGACCTGTTCTAAGGGGTCCAACCATATCCAAGCCCCACATAGCAAACGGCCAGACGAGTGGAATAGTCTTCAAGGCAGACGCAGGTTTGTGTGACAGGTTCGAATAGAACTGGCATCCTTCGCAATGATCGACAATATCGTTAGCCATCTCGTTGGTGCGTGGCCAGAAGAAACCAGCTCGGTAAGCTTTGGCAACAATTGTCCTAGAGGACGCATGATGACCACAAGTTCCCGAGTGAATCTCCTCCAAAATCAGTCGACCTTCTTCAGGAGAAATACACCGCTGAGCCACGCCGGTCACACTTTCTCTGTAGAGTTGTCCCTTCATAACGGTAAAAGCCTTGGATCTGCGGACTATCTGTCGAGCTTCATCTTCATCATCTGGGAGTTCTCTCCTAAGAATGTACGCAATATATGGTACAGTCCAGTCGGGCGTGATCACCAAAATCTCCATGACCAGAGCAATGACAGCTGAGACATCGACTTCAGTCGGATCGGAGGCGCTTTTTGCTTGCGGGGGCTCTTCAGTAAAGGGATCTTCCTGCACCGAAGGAGAATGAATGTGCTCGAGAAACACATTGCTGGGGACAGGTTTCCGAGTGGATCCAATCTTTGCCAGCTCATCAGCTGCTTGATTCTTCACTCGGGGAACATGATGGAGTTCCAAACCTTCGAATTTCTTCTCAAGTTTCCTTACTGCATTGCAGTATCCAGTCATAGCGGGGTTCCTGACATCCCACTCTTTCATCACTTGATTGACCACCAAATCAGAGTCGCCAAATACCATCAAGCGCCGGACGCCGAGTGAAATGGCCATACGCAATCCATACAAAAGTGCTTCATATTCAGCTTCATTGTTGGAGGAATCAAAGTGAATCTGTAAGACATAACTGAGTTTATCGCCTTTTGGGGACACCAGTATTACGCCAGCACCAGACCCATTCAGCATCTTCGAGCCATCAAAGAACATGGTCCAGTGTGCCGAGTGAAGTTGGATTGGCTGCTGCTGCTCGATCCACTCGGCGAGGAAATCAGCAAGAGCTTGAGACTTGATTGCTTTCTTTGCTTCAAATTTGATATCAAGATAGAGGAGCTCAATAGCCCATTTGGCCACTCGACCAGTCGCATCTCGATTATTGAGAATTTCAGATAACGGAGCATCACTGACGACTGAAATTGAGTGATCCTGAAAGTAGTGTGCCACCTTCTTTGCAGTCAGATATATACCATATACGAGCTTCTAGTAATGTGGATATCTTTGCTTCGAAGGAGTCAACACTTCAGAAATATAGTAGACTGGGCGTTGAACTTTGTAAGCCTTGCCTTCCTCTTCCCGCTCGACAGTTAGTACTGTACTGACGACCTGATTAGTGGCCGCGATGTACAATAGCAATGGCTCTTTGCTGTGCGGAGCAGCAAGCATCGGCTGGGTGGAAAGTAGGGCTTTGAGCTCGACAAACGCTGCTTCAGCTTCCGGAGTCCACTCAAATGTATCAGACTTCTTCATCAGTCGGTATAAAGGCAGTGCCTTCTCACCGAGACGAGAAATGAATCGACTCAATGCTGCCAAGCAACCTGTGAGCTTCTGGACATCGTGCACACGCTCAGGGCTTTTCATTCGGGTGATGGCACCGATCTTTTCAGGGTTAACGTCGATTCCTTTTTCGGAAACGAGAAAACCGAGTAATTTGCCACCGGGAACGCCGAAAGTGCACTTAGTCGGATTTAACTTAATATCATACCTCCTCAAATTGGCAAATGTTTCAGCATGGTCAGACAACAGGTCGGAACCTTTGCGAGACTTGACTACGATATCATCCATATATGCTTCAACGTTCCGAGGGATCTGATCAAGCAAACATTTCTGAATCATGCGCATGAAAGTAGCGCCAGCATTCTTCAAACCAAAAGGCATGGTGATATAACAGAAACACCCGAAAGGGGTGATGAAGGCTGTCTTTATTTCATCCGGGCCAAACAGACGGATCTGATGGTAGCCAGAATAAGCATCAAGAAAAGATAGACGCTCACATCCCGCAGTTGAGTCGACAATCTGATCAATGCGGGGGAGCGGGAAATGATCTTTCGGGCAGACCAAATTGATATGTTTGAAATCAATACACATGCGGAGTGACTTGTCCTTCTTAGGGACCATGACGACGTTCGATAACCACTCGGAGTGGTAAATCTCACGTATAAACTTGGCTGTCAAGAGACGAGCCACCTCCTCGCCGATTGCTCTTCGCTTCTCTGTTGCTGACCGACGCAAGTGCTCCTTCACAGGCTTGGCCTTCGGGTCAACTTTCAAACGGTGCTCAGCCAGTTCCCTGGGTACACCAGGCATGTCAGCAGGCTTCCATGCGAAGATGTCCCAGTTCTCACGGAGGAACTGGATGAGCTCGGCTTCCTATTTGCTGTCGAGTGTTGTTGAGATGTTGGTCGGGGCAGCAGCTGGATCCGTCGGGTGAATGTTCACTTTCTTCACATCTCCTGCCGACTGAAAAGCTGACTCAGAAGCGGGCTTCTTAGCACGCAACAGATCGGCAGGATCAGCGTTTTTCTTGTATTCTTCCAATTCAACCATAGCCATCTGCTGGTCGGCGATCTTGGAGCCCTACTGGAGGCACTCCTCAGCCCTCTGTCGATTGCCAGTGACTGTGATCACACCCTTTGGTCCGGGCATCTTCAACTTGAGATACACGTAACATGGTCGGGCCATGAAACGGGCATAAGCTGGACGACCAAGGATGGCGTGGTACGCGCTCTGGAAGTCTACCACTTCAAACGTCAGTTTTTCTTTGCGAAAATGCTTGTCGTCACCAAACACCACATCCAATGCTATCTGGCCGAGTGAACGGGCCTTCTTCCCAGGGATTACTCCATGGAACTGCATGTTGCTTTCACTGAGACGGGACATCGGAATGCCCATCCCCTTGAGGGTATCTGCATATAGGATGTTCAGACCGCTCCCGCCATCCATCAAAACTTTGCGGAGTCGAGTGCCCCCTACAACTGGGTCCACCACCAGCGCTTGCCGCCCGGGGGTAGCGATATGCGCAGGGTGGTCTGACTGATCAAAAGTGATAGCAGTCTGAGACCACTTGAGATATGCGGGGGTAGAGGGAACCGCCATGTTAACCTCCCTGTTGATAACTTTCAGTCGACTCTTGCTCTCAACATCAGCAAAAATCAACAGAGTGGCATTGACTTCAGGGAACTCTTCTTTCTCTTCTTCATCTTCTTTCTCAGGGTCTTTCTCACACGACTGGCTCTCTTTGAATGACTGGATCAACAAACGGCACTGTCGAGTGGTATGCTTTGGCAATATTAAATTGCCCTCTTCATCTTTCCTCGTGTGGATTGCACACGGTAAATCCAAAACATCAGTACCCGACTGATTCTTTGACTTCTTGGGGGTGAACTTAGCCTTGGACTTTCCTTTATTCTTGCCTTGTGCCGCCAGGGCGGCCGCTTCTGCCTGAGCAGGAGGATCAGCTTTGCGCTTTTGTTTCCGACTGGAATTCCCACCTGCATCATTGTCGACTATTTTTGCTTTACCGCTTCGGAGGCGGTCTTCTTCTTCTCCATTGGCGTACCGAGTGGCAATCTCCATCATCTTGCTCAGAGAAATATCACCCGTGCGACCAAACTTCAGATAGAGCTCTCTGTATCTAACACCAGCCTTGAAGGCACAAACAGCTTGATGTTCGGAAACATTCTCCACCGTGTGATGCAAGGTGGACCAGCGCTGAATGTAGTCTCGCAAGGTCTCATTGGGCTTCTGAACACAGTGCTGCAAATCAATCAAACCAGCCGGACGTTTACAGGTGCCTTCAAAGGTTCTGATAAACACTCGGGCCAAATCCTCCCAGCAATAGATGCTAGAGGGAGCCAAACGATTCAACCAGGCTCTGGCCAAACCATCCAACATCAGGGACAAATGCTTCATGGCGATGTTGTCGTTACCTCCACCAATCTGCACAGCCACTCGGTAATCATCCAACCATGTCTCGGGCTTTGACTCGCCAGAAAACTTGCTAATTCCAGCCGCCAACCTGAAGTTGGGGGGAATCTCTGCAGAGCGAATGGCTCTGCTAAAACACTCGGGCCCAGACACAACAGCACTGCTTCCACTCGGATAGTCTCCGTTATAACCATCTCTGTGGGCTCTGCCTCTGTCGACCCGCCTTTGAGCAAGGACATCTCTTGCGTCAAATCCAGGATTCCGCTCATCGCCGAACGGGTGCCTATCATCATTGTGCCGGGGCACATATGAACCACTCCGCGGAGGAGAAAACACTCGACGGCGGTCATTGCGGTGATAACGGGGAGCAAACTGATCTCGCCCCTGATCTCTGTACCGATCATCACGGTAACCCCCGCCTCTGTGACGCGGAGGTGACCCAGGACTGTGGGCTGACTGAACTGTTTCCGCCCTGGGAGAATTGCCGTGTAACCTGTTCTGCGACTGAGAAACAGCCGCATTCTGCTGCTGCGCTGCCTCAAGCAATGTCTTGATCTGCTGCAAGCCTCTACTAGCCTCTGATCGTGACGGTTGAATAGAATCTGCAATCCTAGCAGCCGCTGGAACATTCAGAACTGGAGTACGAAATACCTCGACGTTATTTCGAGATCCACTCGGAAACAACTGTCGCTGATGTCGATTGGGACGTGGTGGACGCTGCCCAGCACGCTCATCGAGTGCCTCCTGCATCTCTTTGAGCCGAAGGCGTGTAGCCTCCATGGCCTGGGCCTCAGCCGTTGTACCGACGATGGGAATATGGAGAACATCCTCATCCCGGTGCTGCTGTTCATTCGGCGTTCCACCAATCTCACGCCTGGTGTGGTTGAAGCCAGGCGGCGGACTCTGATGAGAGCCAGCCATAAAAACTTCTGCCGCAGGGTCACAGCTCTCGCACTCGGAAGGAACATCGGACCGATCCGACGCCGAGTCGAACATGCCACGAAGTGACTCGGCAGGCTCGATGGCTGCAATCTGCGGGGACGAAACCTGGCGTGCCGCCGCATGTCGCACCCAATGATGTAGCCGCGAATGACTGGATCACTTGCGGCGACGAACAGCATGAAGGGCCGACACATACGGAGTCGACGGCTGAAGGAGAAGAACACCACAGGAGCTTGCGCAGAAGTGCGTCGCCCCGCGAATCGGGAGCGCCTCAACGTCCAGAGGCGCTTCCTGGAGCCATGCCGAATCGTCGGCGATGAAGGTGAGCGCTCCGAGACGGATCTCGCGGCCCAGGAACAAATCACCGCCGGAAGACATGACGAAGGAGAAAATATGCAAACTCGCCGGAAGTCGCTTAGACGCCTCCCCCACGGTGGGCGCCAACTGTCATGGGAACAAGCCTGACAGTAGAAGGTAGGGGTACGAAAGGAGAGGGCAGAGTCCTAGCTACGGCGAGATTGTACACAAGAATGTATGAGTTCAGGCCCCTCTCGTGGAGGTAACAGCCCTACGTCTCAGGTGCTCGGGAGCTTCTTGTCGAGTGGAATATATGTGTTGTTACAGGGGGTGCGAACCCTTGTGCCAGAGGCGAGGGGCGGCTTATATAGAGTGCGCTGCCCCTCATAAGTGTCCGGCATCCAAGGGTTAGATCGTGGTCATAAAAGGTGTAAGTTACTGGTAACGTACACAATAAATGCTATTAAAGGTCTTGATGAATGCTTGCCCGTTAGCCTCCCTGGGGTGACTCCTGGACTCCTGTGGTCGACTGTCTTCTAGTCCTTCCGAGTAAAAGGTAAGCGTCGAGTGAAAGGTACCTCCGAGTGTATATTGTCAAGTGACTTGTAAGTCTTGACGATTCCAGTCGGAGGTTTTCCTTGTAGCCCTTAAGCTTTCTGGGGCAGTGTCCTTAGGTAGGGCGTGTAGGTCAGGCCTATGACCCTACCCTAGGTACATATCCCCATCAGACGCTAAACCAGTTTCTCTAGAGGATAAAAATGATGAAGATCTTAAAGTTATTGGTGTTTCTTCTATTGATTCCTTGTTTAGTAATATTAAAATTGATGATAAGGGGACTGAAGTAGAGTCAACTTTAGCTAGGAGGCGTCCCAATGATTTGGAGGGTGAAAATCTTGATGAAAAAATTGATGAAAGTGGGTTCGAAGAGGTCAAAACTTTAACTAGTGATGTGCCCATTATTTTGGATTGCAAACACTTTAATTATTATAGTTTCTCTTTGATTGAATGTATTTCTTTGCTACAATCCATGATAAATTTACCCCATGCTTATGAAGAAAATAAAGCTTTTACTAAACATATTGTTGATGCCATGATGAAATCTTTTGAAGAAAAATTGGAGTTAGAGATTTCAATTCCTAGAAAATTACATGATGAGTGGGAACCTACCATTAAAGTCGAGATTAAAAATTATGAGTGCTTTTCGTTATGTGATTTGGGTGCTAGTGTTTCCACAATTCCGAAATCTCTATGTGATGTGCTTGGTCTTACCAATATTGAAGAATGCTCTCTTAATTTTCACTTGGCGGATTCTACTATTAAAAAGCCTTTGGGAAGAATTAATGATGTTCTTATTCTTGCAAATAGGAACTATGTGCCCATAGATTTTATTGTTCTTGATATTGATTGCAATCCGTCTTGTCCCATTATACTTGGTAGACCGTTTTTACGCACTATAGGTGTCGTGATTGATATGAAAGAAGGCAACATTAAATTTCAATTTCCACTAAGAAAGGGTATGGAACACTTCCCTAGAACAAGAATTAAGCCACCATATGAATCAATCATGAGGGCATCCTATGGGGCAAAAACTAAAGATGACAACACTTGAATCTATGTGTTATGCCTAGATAGGGGCGTACAACGATAACGCTTGTTGGGAGGCAACCCAATGAATAAATTTATTTTTACCTTTTTCCTTATGTTATTGAGTGTTTGCACAATTATGCCACTATTATTTATGTTTTATTTAGTGTTTGTTCCAAGTAAAGCCTTTAGGATGACTAACAAGATAAGTAGAAACGATGCTGAATCTGAAACAGAAACTTTGACTCCAGTGCAGGAATTTTCATTTTTTACTGGAGCGTTATAATGATCTGAAATTTTAACAAAATATTTATATACAAATTCTTTACGTTGTCCTAATGTTTCAGAAGTTTTAGAGTTACATAAGTATGGTTAGAGTATAGATTACTACAGACTGTTCTGTTTTTGACAGATTCTGTTTTCGTTGCATTGTGTGCTTGTTTTGATGAATCTATGGATTGTATTGAAGGGTATAAGCCATGTTAAAGTAAGAATACAGTAGATATAATTCAATAATAAAATATGAATGGGTTTGCAATGGTACTTAGATTGGTGATTTGCTTTATTATACTAACGGATCTCACGAAGGTTTTGTTGAGTTTTGTGTGATTGAAGTTTTCAAGTTTTGGGTGAGATCACGATGGATGAAGGAATAAGGAGTGAAAAGAGCCTAAGCTTGGGTATGCTATGGCACCCCAATATAATATCCAAGGAGAAACATGCAATTAAGCTTGGGGATGCCCCGAGTGGCATCCCCTCTTTCTTCTAACAACCATCGGTATTTTACTTGGAACTATATTTTTATTCGTCACATATCATGAGTTTTGCTTGGAGCGTCTTGTATTATTTTAGTCTTTGCTTGATTTGCTTTTTAGTTTGTCACAAGTATCCTTGCTGGACACACCTATTTGAGAGAGCCAAAATTATGTTATGATTTGTTAGAATTGCTCTATATGCTTCACTCAAATTTTTTGAGCTATGGAATTGCTCTAGTGCTTCACTTATATCTTTTTGAGTATGGTGTGCTTTAAATTTTTGAAGAAATACTATCATGCTTCAATTAGATCAATTTGCGAGTTAGTAAATTTTGAAAAAATTCTCTCATATTTCACTTATATTATTTTGAGAGATGAAATTTTCATGCTCATGTTCTTCACTTAAATTTATTTGAGCTTGTCAAAAGCAATGGCAATATATGAAACTAGTCCCAAAGTGATAGATATTAAAGAGGGATGTAATAAAAACTTTTATGAAGATCATTGGACAAATTAAACTTGATTCCTTGTAATAGTTTTGAGACATGATGATAGTAATATGTGAGTCATGTTGATGAGTAATTGTGCTTTAATAAGAATATTGGTGTTAAGGTTTGTGATTCCCTATGCAAGCACGAAAGTCAATACTTATGCAATGAAATTGCATCCTACTTGTGGTGCATTATTCGGTGTTAGTTATGCTTAATGCCCGTTTATGTGAATTTTTGTTTCTTGGTTGATTGCTTCTCGATCTATTTGCTTGCCTCCACTTGTACTAAGTAGAAATACTACTTGTGCATCCAAAATCCTTAAACCCAGTTGAAAGGACGAGGATGTCGCCTAGAGGGGGGTGAATAGGCGCTTTAAAATAATTACGGTTTAGGCTTGAACAAATGCGGAATAAAACTAACGTTTAATATGTCAAGCACAAAACCTAAAGCAACTAGGCTCACCTATGTGCACCAACAACTTATGCTAAGCAAGATAGACAACTAAGTGATAGCAAGATATATAACAAGAAACAATATGGCTATCACAAAGTAAAGTGCATAAGTAAAGGGCTCGGGTAAGAGATAACCGAGGCACGCGGAGACGACGATGTATCCCGAAGTTCACACCCTTGCGGATGCTAATCTCCGTTTGGAGCGGTGTGGAGGCACAATGCTCCCCAAGAAGCCACTAGGGCCACCGTAATCTCCTCACGCCCTCGCACAATGCAAGATGCCGTGATTCCACTAAGGGACCCTTGAGGGCGGTCACCGAACCCGTACAAATGGCGACCCTTGGGGGCGGTCACCGGTACCCGTACACTTTGGCAACCCTTGGGGGCGGTTCACCAGTACCCGTACAAATTGCTCGGGGCAATCTCCACAACCTAATTGGAGACCCCGACGCTTGCCCGGAGCTTTACACCACAATGATTGAGCTCCGAGGCACCACCAACCGTCTAGGGCGCCAAGGCACCCAAGAGGAACAAGCTCTAGGGTGCTCAAACACCCAAGAGTAATAAGCTTCTCAAACTTCACTTCCACGAATCCCCGTGGAGAACCCAAACCTATGCACCAAATGCAATGGCAAGGGCACACGGAGTGCCCAAGTCCTTCTCTCCCAAATCTCACCAAAGCAACTAATGCTAGGGAGGAAAATGAGAGGAAGAGCGAAGAAGAACACGAAGAACTCCAAGATCTAGATCCAAGGGGTTCCCCTCACTTAGAGGAGAAAGTGATTGGTGGAAATGTGGATCTAGATCTCCTCTCTCCTTTCCCTCAAGAACTAGCAAGAATCATTGGAGGGATTGAGAGTTAGCAAGCTCGAAGAAGGTCAACAATGGGGGAAGAACACGAGCTCAAAAGATTAGGAGCAATGGGGAAGAAGACCCCCCTTTTATAGGTGGGGAAAATCCAACCGTTATCTGCCCAGCCCGCAGTAAAGCGGTACTACCGCTCCTAGGAGCGGTACTACTGCTTAGGCGGTACTACCACGCACAAGCCTAAAAAACACTGAGTGTTCAACGGTAGTGCCGCCGGAGCGGTACTACCGCTGCCCCAGGCGGTACTACCGCTTAGGGTAAAATGGAAACAGAAGCAAGCACATAGGAAACCCCGCAAGCGGTAGCGGCGGCGGTAGTACGGGCGGTAGTACCGCTAGAGCGGTACTACCGTGCTACTACCGTGCTACTGCCGTGAAATGCAAACCGGCAACAGAGAGCTGCACGCTCGGGGAAACTTCAAGCGGTAGTGCCACGGTAGTACCCAGCGGTACTACCGCATAAGCGGTACTACCGTGGGCACAAGCGGTACTACCGCTTGCATACCACTGAACTTCCACAGAAAACAGAAGGAAGCAATAAAACCTGAACTGCCATAACTTCTGCAAATGAGCTCCGAATTGAGCAAACAAAAGCTTGTTGGATTCAGGACGACAAAAGCTTGTTTTCTTAAGAGGAGGCAGTATAAAAATGCCAATGGTATAGAGATGTGAAACCTCTATCAATGAAGAACCGGCAAAAACTCCAACATCGAAAACATCATAGAAGATGCATAAGGACTCCGTTTTCGATGAACTTGAGCTTGTCATGAAGCTGACCATAAGCTCAAGAACCCACAAAGAGAAAAACCAACCAAGAACCAAGAAAGATGATGATGCCAAGAATGCAATGGTTTGAGCTCTCAACGAACGATACGATCAAGCTACTCACTTGAGAGCCCCCCTTGATAGTACGGCAATCTATCCTATAACCCAGTCTCCCAACTACCACTATGAGACCGGTAAAATAGAAAACCCTATCAAGGTCAAACCTTAGCCTTGCGCATAGTCCACTTGAGCTAGATGATGACGATCTTGACTTCCTCAAGATGGACCACCTTTCTTGATTGCGTTGGCTTGATGAAGACTAGTTGATTGCTCCCCCATACTCCACTATGGGTGAGCCACTCTTCGGCACATCTTCACAAGTCCATTATCACCACAATGGACGGCAAGCTTCAAGCATGATCTCTCCGTGATGCTTCACTTGAACTTGCACACCGCAACCTTGATGACGATCACCACTTGATGTCATCCTCCATGGGTTGTATGAGATCTTTCTCTTGACGCAAACCCATGGAAATATACCTAACCCCACAACGAGCTCTCACGTAGACCATGGGTTAGTACACAAAGCGTAATGGACAATGCTTACCATACCATGGGATCACTTGATCCCACTTGGTACATCTTCTACGCTTTGTGTGTTGATCAACTTGAATCATTCATTGCCTTAATCTTGATCAACCTTGTGTCTTATCTTCTCTCTTCATAAAGATGATGTCTTGAAGGTAAACATGAATGCTCACACAATCTTCTTCTTCAAGACATGCTTGCAATAAGCTCAACTCCCACATGACCAATCTTTGGATAAACCTTGAATACCACCTTGGTCACCATATAAACTCCTTGAAACCAACAGATGGCCTTCAAGAAGTACCTATGGAAAAATCCTTCAAATATAACTTAAGGCAACCATTAGTCCATAGGGATTGTCATCAATTACCCAAAACCACACATGGAGAAATGTGCTCTTACAATCTCCCCCATTTTGGTAATTGATGACAACCACTTTCAAGAGAGTTTATATAAGGAAAAAAGCCCAACCAAGCACACACAAATGCAAAGCAATGCATGGATGTGAGATGCAAATGCTTAAACAACAAAAGCAAGACCCTCTAAGCTTTCCAAACTAAACTCTCTAAACTTCTCCCCCATTGGCATCGATTGTTAAAATGGGCGAAAAGCATAGAAAGCCAATATAATAGGTGTTCCTCAGCAAGCAATCAAAAGATACCAATTGGACCAAACAATCACATGATCCAACGAGCCACATTAATAAAAGATATTATGATATGGGCAAAAGAGTGTCCTAAAGAAACTAGAGAAGCTCCCCATGATTTGCACACTATTAAGAATTTTTGTATTTGGATACAAGAGCACAAAATAGGATCATCACTCCCCCAAAATCAATAGAAACACGCAAGCAAGTAGATAAGACAATAAGAATATCACTTGCACCAAACATATGGTTGAGCAGCATGTACAATAGGCAATTTTAAGAATAGGCTCAACCAAAATGATGTGTGTGAGTCATGGCAAAGCACTTTGAGAAGACTAGTATAAGGATGAGCATTAAGCATCAACATAGTCTTGAAGAAATGAGACACAAAGTGCAAGCCATATCCTTCCCACAGACAAAAACCACTGGCAAATGGGTCCACAAGCTTACTAAAGAGAAAACTAAAAACCAAAGCTTGTGACAACCCCTGGTGAAGATAAGAAATAATAGCCTTGTCAGGAGGAGGGACACCAATCGAAATGGCAACACCCTCGTGAAGACAAACATGAGGAAAATAATCTTCACCACCAAAGAGTGCATCAAGATGCAAGGATATAAGATCCGCACTCAAGACAACTTCTTTCACGAAACCACCAAGGAAATAAAAGGGAATGCAACGGTGGACGTGAAAGAGAAGAGGATATCAACTAGAGATGTAACTTCTCTCATGTGTATAAGATTCTAGGTAGAGGACAATCATGATGATATATCCACAAGGAATGATGTACACACGAAATAGTTACAAGAAGGAACGAACAAGATATCCAAAAGGAAGTCATAAATATACCAATAAGATCTTTGCTTGAAAGCATAGCACATAGCCTAATATTTTCTTATTGTACATAAATGAACTCCCAATACATGAACATCAAAGACATCACAACTAGCAATATGACATCATCGTTGAGACGCTTTGAGAAAGGAAACAAGTACCACAATAATGACTCGAGAAATTCATGCCATTATGCAACCTATAAAAGGTTGAATGCGAGAAATGTATGCATGAAGTAGATACTTGTTACCGAGATAGCATTGGATTGATGTGGTAGACAATGGTTCTTCGATCATCCTAGCATGGCTCCAATAAGCACATGGTGTCAACACCTTCCTTGTAAGTGAGCCGAGTGTCCAATGTATCTCCAATTGTTCCTAGAACAACACCACAAACAAAGTGGTACCCAAACTTATTGGGACCAAAAGTTAGTGGACCAACAATACATAGGACAAAACTACACATAAATATGTGCATATATAGATATGAACTTGAATTTCATGCACACTTTAGCCAATTTATGTCATAGTGGAGTTTTCCCCTATATATTGGGTCAAGGAAAGAGAACATGCCAACGAAAGTACATGTAGTAAATATGCATGCTCAAGGCTTTCAAGAATCTCATCAACACACAGTTGATAAGATACCGAAAGAAAAAGGTATCAAGTGAAAATAAGATACCAAACGAAAAATTATCACTTGACCGATACCAAGTAAACGATACATCAAGGAATGAGATATCCATTGACACATGCCAAATAGAAGGAAACAAGATACCAATTGAAGGAAAACAAGAGGTATCAAGTTCCCAGAAGAGAGCTAGGTTCCAACAAACCAAACCCTCCACAAATTTTCATGATGGCACAAAGCACCATAGAGAAAAGGCTTGCCTCCCACCAACACACACTTGATGAAGATCAAAAGATTTTATGATAAAAACATAAAGAGAGTGTTCTACAGAAAATGGGATAGCTCCCCTAAGAGATGTGCATTATATAGAATTTGCATTTGAATACAAAATGCACACGATGGGATCATCACTTTCCCTATATCTATAGAAACACTAGACATGCTCAAAAAGATCCACAAGAGGCAAGGAAGACAAACGATAAACAAAATCCTATGTAAAGATGATTAGCAATCTCTACCACTTAAAAGGAATACCTATTGTCAAGGACAAGAAGTATTTGGAAATAATTCCCATTGGTAGATTTCAAATAGATCCAACATCATCTTTACTCCTCAATCACAAGCAAATGACACTTGTAGAGCTAGCATGCCACCTAGGAACAAGATAAATTGTAATATCAATTCTAAGTGGCAATATCTCAAATGTACACATTCTCTGGGCTTGTAATATGCACATAGCATATTACTCCCCCATAATGTGGTAACCCAACGTTAATAACAAGTGGCAAATGAAATCCAACAAGAGATAATTAATGGACCATTTAGAATTTGAATTTCTCATGAGAATACATACCACATAGAAACTAGATAATCTTGTAATATCAATACTAAGTGGTATTCCTCATGTACACACAATTTTAGGGTCGTGAAGTGCACAAAGCACATCACTCCCCCAAAATGGGATAATCCATTAATCTCTCAAAAGAGCCAACTAAGATAAGATAAGATGCAAAAAGGCTCAACACAAGACTCACAAATACATTGCCTTAATCTTGATCAACCTTGTGTCTTATCTTCTCTCTTTATAAAGATGATGTCTTGAAGGTGAAGGTACATCTTCTACGCTTTGTGTGTTGATCAACTTGAATCATTCATTGCCTTAATCTTGATCAACCTTGTGTCTTATCTTCTCTCTTCATAAAGATGATGTCTTGAAGATAAACATGAATGCTCACACAATCTTCTTCTTCAAGACATGCTTGCAATAAGCTCAACTCCCACATGACCAATCTTTGGATAAACCTTGAATACCACCTTGGTCACCATATAAACTCCTTGAAACCAACAGATGGACTTCAAGAAATACCTATGGAAAAATCCTTCAAATATAACTTACGGCAACCATTAGTCCATGGGGATTGTCATCAATTACCCAAAACCACACATGGAGAAATGTGCTCTTACACCAGTTTTGCCATATGAGTCCACCATACCTACCTATATGTGGTATTTCCGTGCTGTTCTAAGCAAATTTTTATGTGCCATCTCTAATTTTCAAAATGAATTTCCTTTTGTGTGCTCGTACCGCTCATGAAATGGTAGGGGGTGTCCGATATTTTTCCATGCTAGATGTGTTATTCTCAAGATAAGTGTTTATTCACTTGTCATTGCACGAGAGTACGACGTTAATAGGGATGCCCAGTCCCGAAATGAAAAAGAAATTTACTTTATGTTGTCAAATAATAAATTCCTTAGAAAGTGTTGGTATGGAAGGCAACCGTGGATACGGCTAGCCATGTATTGTGAAAGAATGGAGGAAAAAGGAATAAAGTTTATTTTCTGTTTGGGAACCACCTATGATATATCTAGCATGGAAAGTATTGAGAACTACTCGATCATTTTCGTTGACAGGAGAAGCGTGCCTCTCAAAAAAATATCTCTCAATTTAAGCTTTGAGCTCTGGCACCTCTACAAATCCCCACTTCCCTCTGAGAATGGCCTATCTATTTACTTTATGCAAATTTTATTTTTAATTTGAGTCTCCATCTTATCTTATAAAGCACCAACTAGGGGGCACCATGATAATACTTGTGCATGGGGTGTAGCTAATATTTGAGTGTGTTTCATGAGTGGATCAATGATTGAGCATGATGAGCTAGGCATAAATTTCTTTAGTGTTGATATTTGAAAGACATGGTTGCTTGTTGGTATGCTTGAGTATTGAAGTCTTCATGTGAAAACTAGACTATTGCTTTGAACCATCTAAAAGTCCAAATGTCCATGCTACAAAAGAAAAGAATATGTGATGAACATGTTAGGCAGCATTCCACATCCAAAATTCTGTTTTTATCATTTACCTACTCGAGGACGAGTAGGAATTAATCTTGGGGATGCTGATATGTCTTCAACATATCTATAATTTTTTATTGTTCCATGATGTTATATTATCATTCTTGGATGTTTTATAATCATTTTATAGCAACTTTTTATCATTTTTTGGGACTAACCTATTGACATAGTGCCAAGTGCCAGTTGCTGTTTTTTGCTTGTTTTTTACTTCGCAGACTATCAGTACCAAATGGAGTCAAATCACGATGAAACTTTTTGGAGATTTTTTTTGGACCAGAAGACAACTTGGGAGCCAAGGAAGCACCTGGGGGAGGCCCGTGGGGCCCAGAAGACACCAGGGCACGCCAGAGGCCCCTAGCACGCCCTGATGGGTTGTGGTGCCCACGGGGGTCTCCTCCACTGCCTCTGAGCTCTATAAATACCCAAATAATCCATAAACCCTAGAGGAGTCGACGAATAACACTTCCAGCCGCCGCAAGTTCTAGAACCGCGAGATCCAATCTAACACCATCACGGAGGGGTTCATCATCCCCATTGGTGCCTCTCCGATGATGCATGAGTAGTCCACCATAGACTTACAGGTCCGTAGGCAGTAGATAGATGGCTTTCTCTCTCTCTTTTGATTCTCAATACAATGTTCTCTTGGATATCTATTTGATGTAATGACTTTTTGTGGTGTGTTTGTGGGGATCCGATGAATTTTGAGTTCATGATCAGTTTCTATCCATGAAAATTATTTGAGTCTTCTTTGATCTCTTATATGCATGATCACTTATAGCTTCGTATTTCTTCTTCGAATCTTTGGTTTTGTTAGGCCAACTAGATCAATTTTTCTTGCCATGGGAAGAGGTGCTTTGTGATGGGTTCGATCTTGCGGTGTCCTCTCCAAGTGACAGAAGGGGCAGCGAGGCACGCATGTATCGTTGCTATTAGGGATAACAAGATGGGGTCTATTCCTACATGAATAGATCTTGTCTACATCATGTCATCATTCTTATTGCATTACTCCATTTCTCTATGAACTTAATACACTAGATGCATGCTGGATAGCGGTCGATGTGTGGAGTAATAGTAGTTGATGCAGAATCATTTCGGTCTACTAGTCTTGGACGTGATGCCTATATATTGATCATCGCCTTGGATATCGTCATGATTATTTGATCTTCTATCAATTTCCCAACAGTAATTTGTTCACCCACCGTGTGCTATACTCATGAGAGAAGCCACTAGTGAAACCTATGGCCCCCAGGTCTATCCTTTTAATATATTGCTTTCCGATCTATCTTTTTCCGCTTTTTGTTTTCAGATATATTATTCCAAAAACCCAAAATACCTTGTTGCACTTTTTATTTTCTTCTTTTATTTTGTGTTCTTGTGCGATCTATTTATCCAATCTATTACAACCTAATCTATCTTTTTACTGTTGAGAGATTGACAACCTCTCTTACGCGTCGGGTTGCAAGTATTTGTTCTTTGTGTGCAGGTACCATTTACATAGCGTTGCGTGGTCCTCCTCCTAGGTTCGATAACCTTGGTTTCATAACTGAGGGATATACTTACCGTAGTTGTGTTGCATCATCCCTTCCTCTTTGGGGAAATACCGACGCAGCCTCAAGCCATGTCAGGGGCCCACGTGGCTTCGTTGCGCGTGATTCCAACGCTGAAAAATCCTATAAATCCTAGAAACCCCAGAAATAAAGAGATAACTTCCGCCTCGCCGCCGCAACTCTTTGCATCGATGAACAACCAATTTGGAGCCTTTCTAGTACCCTGCCGGAGAGGGAAATCATCATCCTGTGGCCATCTTCATCATCCCGAGAGAGGCCATGACGAGGAGGGAGACCCTCGGAGCTGAGGGTATGTACCAGTAGCTATGTGTTCAGTCGCTCTCATGTTCTTGAGATGGCACGATCTTGATGTATCACGGGCTTTGTTAATATAGTTGGATCATATGGTGTATTTCCCTTGCTATCTTGTTGTGATGAATTGAATCTTTCCCTTGAGATCTCGTTATGTTGGATTGAATATTGGATTTGAGAACAGATGATATACGTCTTGCATGTGGATACCCGTGGTGACAATGGGGTGTTCTATTGATTCACTTGATGTATGTTTTTGTACTCAACTTGCGGATTCCCGAGGTGACATTGGGGTAATCTACGCATAGGGGTTGATACATGTTCTTGTCCTACGTTCTCCGATAGAAATCTTGTGGTGCTCTTTGAAGTTCTTTGTGTTGGATTGAATATGATAGATCTGAAATTGTTTGATGCATGTTGCATAATTTACCCACGGATACTTGAGGTGACATTGGAGTATCTAGGTGACATTAGGGTTAATTGATATGTATCATTGGTGTTATTTTAGTACGAACTCTAGGGCTTTTTGTGACACTTATAGGAATAGCTCAAAAGATTGATCAAAAAGAATAACTTTGAGGTGGTTCTACTACCTACACCAATTTCATCTTATGTTTTCCGCTAGTTAGGAACTTTGGAGTGATTATTTGTTTCACGTTGAGGGATGATCATATGATTCAACTATGTTAGCATTGTTGGGAGATTGCACTAGTGAAAGTATGAACCCTAGGCCTTGTTTCCAAGCATTAATATACCGTTTTGCTCGCTGTTTACTATTTGCTACCTTGTTGTTTTTATATTTTCATATTACAAAACCTATATCTACCTTCCATATTGCACTTGTATCACCATCTCTTCGCCGAACTAGTACACCTATACAATTTTCCACTGTATTGGGTGTGTTGGGGACACAAGAAATTTCTTGTATTTGATTTCAGGGTTGTTTGAGAGAGACCATCTTCATCCTACACCTCCCACGGATTGATAAACCTTAGGTCATCCGCTTGAGGGAAAATTGCTATTGTCCTAAAAAACTCTGCGCTTGGAGACCCAAAGAAGTCTACAAGAATAAAGTTGCATAGTAGACATCAGTTATTCATTTTCCTGACTTGTTTTGCCCCGCGTGTTGGCTATCATGTGTAACAACGTGAGGCCCTCATAGGGAGCAGGCCCGGGCATTGGGCATTGTATAATAGTTAAATTAATAGATTGAAACTCAAGATAAAAAATAGCCCACCACCACCATCGAGGATCCAGGGAAAATTACCCCGGAGCAGCGCGTAGCCACGACACAGTCGCTCATTTCTCGGTTGTTGCAATCAAAGCGGTCTTATCGCTACCACTAAAACGCATCATGCGATCTCCCTATCCTGTACGAGTCCCCGCCTACTACATCCAGGGAGATTTTGCTTCGGCCTCTAGGCGCGGATCAAAAGTAGACTAATTATGATGGTTATGATCCATCATGGCGGCATTGGTGCATCGGTCCTTGTCCTTATGAATCCTTAATTGATCACTACCATCATCCGTCGTAAAGGGGATTAGAAGAAGCACCACCGCCACCATGAGCGACCACGGTGCTAACCGTGCATGATGTCCTCTCTTAGTATGTCCAATCCCATAATTAATCTTGGGTTAAAATCTCTGAATTTTTGTTGTCTGGTATGAATGATTTGATCGGCACGAAAATTGGATTTGGAAGCAGTTACTTATACATGCGGGTATAAATATTTTGCTATATAAATAATTTGGGAATTAAGTTTGTCTCATCAAAGATGAACAAATTGGTAGTGTTTTTGTAGTCTTTAGTTACACCTATGAAAGCACGAGTTCGAACCTAGGCTTCTTTGCACGCTATGATTTTTTTGTCTCACCAAAGATGAACAATTTGGTAGTTGTTTTTTGGCTCGGCGAGTCCTCACCGATCTACAAGAGCTTAAGTGTTGAGCTTGCCCCCCCCCCCCCATACTAAATTCCTGGCTTCGTCCCTGGAAGCCTTTAGTGAAAACTATGGCTCCCGGGTCTATTCAAATCATATTACAAAAACCTAAAAACCTTGCTGTAATTTAGTTATTTCATTTTTATTTTACTTTTATATTTATCTATCTATCACTATCAGAAGTAATTCTTGCAAGTAACGAGTTCAATGGGCTTGACAACCCTCTTGCGCGCGTTGGGTGCAAGTGTTTGGTTTTGTGTGTGCAGGTATTGTTGACGCAAGTTGTTGTGATTCTCCTACTGGTTTGATAACTTTGGTTCTCACTGAGGCAAATACTTATCGCTACTCTATTGCTTCACCCTTCCTATTCGGGGAAAAATCCAACGCAGGTCACTAGTAGCATACCGCACCGCCCGCGAGATCCGTCTCAGCTGCTGGCGGTATCGCCAGCGTCAGGCGGAAATGGAGGCCACCTACAAGGATTTCAACGAGGTGGCGGGCGAGGTATGGGGCAAGAGCGACGAGGAGGAGGACATATCGTCGGCTTCGGTAAGGCCGCTCCCCACCACTGCGACCATGAAGCCGGCACGTCCACGGAAGGTCGCCGCCGCTCGAGTCCCAGGAAGGACACTGCTCTTCCCCTCCGTCTGAAGCCACGCTTGGCGGGCTGATAATAGTCGGTCGATTAGCCGCTCAAGCTCTGGTGGCGGAGGCTGCGGAGGCAGAGCTGGAGAAGGCGAAGGCAAGCGTCAGAGCTTCAATTCTCGGGGCTCATGGCAGTCCAGAGGGGAACGGGCGCCGGCCATCATTTGATTAGGAAAGTATACCTCTAGAGTCGGACAAGTTTTGCTTTTAGTTGAAGTATGTCTGAAATATAATGAATTTCATCATGTTTATATGAAATCCTTCGTGTTTGCATGAATACTTTCCGGTTTATTTGAAATCCGGCCAGTTTGCATGAATTCCGTCCGTTTAGTTCCAATAGTTGTTGAAATGTATGCGGCTATGCGTCCTTCGGCATCAGTGTTTGTGGACTTATCCCCCTGTTTGTGGACAGATGCCGGAGGGAATTTGCGGGTTTGGAGATGTCCTAAATGATAAAGACTGAACCTCGAGGTGAGATCTGATTTGTTGTTGCGATCCGATCTTTCACAACACTCCACCATCACCAGCGGTAACCTCTCGACCGTGCACGTGATGTACACGAAGTAGAGGGTTTGAACCTTGCGGTCCAGCACGAGAGAACCAATCTTGACGACGGAACTCACACGCAAACAATTTCCTTGCAGAAATCGCAACACAGAGGTTTTCTAAAGGTTGCTCCAAAACTTAGGGATTTTTAGACAGCTTCCGCTGAAACTCGATACATGTATTTTACCCTAAAATCACATCGTGTTTATTCATTAAGAAAATAACCAAACCTTTAAATTGATCGTATTTGGCCCTATTTGGATCCATGGGTTAGAGCTAGTTTGGGTTAGTTGGGGGCTCAAATAACCCAAAATTATCCAAACAGGAGGGTTATAGTGGGGTTAGTTGCATATAACCTACCAAAAAAACTATCCCGGTGGAGAGGTGCTTATTTGAGTTAGTTTAGGTGGGGCCCACAAAAAATGATTTTTTCCTCTGCCTCAACCGCACCAGATCCTATCCGCTCCCGTCAACCCCGTCCCTTGTCCACACATCGCTCTGCCCCCGCCCGCCCATCTCGCCGCCCCCGTCCGCCCAATCTCGCCGCCACCGTCCGGCCCCATCCCGCCACCCTCGTCTGCCTGCCTCCCGCCGCCGGCCGCCGCACCTGTCGCCCAGCCAGTTTCCATCCACGTCCGCCGCACCCATCGCCCCCATCCCGCTGCCCCCGTCCGCCCCATCCGCCCCATCCCGCCGCTGATACGTCCATTTTGCATCATGATTTCCTACTGTTATTTATTATGTTTTGTTGAATAATAATGCTTTAGGGAGTGATTCTAATGCCTTTTCTCTCATAATATGCAAGGTTTACACAAAGAGGGAGAATACCGGTAGCTGGAATTCTGGACCCAAGGAAAGCACATCAGAGATACCTATTCTGCACATCTCCAATGAAGCTGAAACTTTACGGAGATTATTTTTGGAAATAATAAAAATACTGGAGCAAAGAACTACCGGAGGGGGCCACCCTGGTGGGCACAAGACACCAGGGCGCGCCAGGCCCCCCTGGGCGCGCCCTGGTGGGTTGTGCCCTCCTCGGCCCACCTCTGGTGCCCATCTTCTGGTATATATTCACTTTTGACCTAGAAAAAATAAGGGGAGGACTTTCAGGATGGAGCGCCACCGTCTCGAGGCGGAACTTGGGCAGGAGCACTTTTGCCCTCCGGCGGAGCGATTCTGCCGGGGGAACTTCCCTCCCGGAGGGGGAAATCGAAGCCATCGTCATCACCAACACCCCTCTCATCTTTGGGAGGCCAATCTTCATCAACATCTTCAATAGCACCATCTCCTCTCAAACCCTAGTTCATCTCTTGTGTTCAATTTTTGTACCGGAACCTCAGATTGGTACCTGTGGGTGACTAGTAGTGTTGATTACCTTGCGTAGTTGATTACTATATGGTTTATTTGGTGGAAGGTTATATGTTCAGATCCATTATTCTATTCATTACCTCTCTGATCTTGAGCATGATTGTTATTTGTGAGTAGTTACCTTTGTTCTTGAGGTAACGGGAGAAGTCATGTTGCAGGTAATCATGTGAATTTGATATGTGTTCGATATTTTGATGATATGTATGTTGTGATTTCCTTAGTGGTGTCATGTGAACCTCGACTACATGACACTTCACCATTCATGGGCCTAAGGGAATGCATTGTGGAGTAGTTATTAGATAATGGGTTGCTAGAGTGACAGATGCTTAAACCCTAGATTATGCTCTACTTTGTAAAGGGCTGATTTGGATCCAAACGTTTAATGCTATGGTTAGATTTTATCTTAATACTTTTCTCGTAGTTGCGGATGCTTGCGAGGGGGTTAATCATAAGTAGGAGGTTGTTCAAGTAAGAACAGCACCCAAGCACCGGTCCATCCACATATCAAATTATCAAAGTAGCGAACACGAATCAAACCAACATGATAAAAGTGACTAGATGAAATTCCCGTGTACCCTCAAGAACACTTTGCCGATTACTAGAGATTGTTCTGGTCTGTCCTTTGCCACAAAAGGATTGGGCTACCTTGCTGCACCTTATTTACCATTACCGTTACTTGCTCGTTACCAATTATCTTGCTATCAAACTATTGTTACCTACAATTTTAGTGCTTGCAGAAATTACCTTGCTGAAAACCGCTTGTCATTTCCTTCTGCTCCTCGTTGGGTTCGACACTCTTACTTATCAAAAGGACTACGATTGATCCCCTATACTTGTGGGTCATCAGCCGCCCCCAGCCGCCCCCGTCCGCCCCATCCGTCCCGAGCCGCACCGGTCGACCCACCCTACGATGGACGGAGAGGGCTTCGACGTGTGGGGTTTGCAGCCATCGGCAAGCGGCCCAGCTACCCAGGCCGGTCTCGACCTCAACTCGCAAGCTCCAGCGTCGGAGGGGTTCCCGGGGCTTGGGTTGTACGGAGCTTTCCTCCAGAGCGACGACGAGCTCCTCCCTGGGCGCGTCAGGGGCTCCGGGCTCCCTCCCTATCGGCCACCGTATGCCGGAGCACTACCTTTCACCATACAGATGTACAAGGTACCTTGTGCAGCAATGGCAAAACGGCCCGCCGCCACAAGGTATGAAAGAAACCTTCAACCATGCACATGCCAAAATTAGGAATGTCATGGAGCGATCCTTTGGAGTGTTGAAGATGAAATTTAGGATTTTGTTGAACATGCCAAAATTTCGAGAGGACAAGCAAACTAGAATTATTGTTGCTTGTATGGCTCTTCATAATTTCATTCGAGAGAGCAGGATTGCGGATAGGGAATTTGATGTCTGTGATGCGGATGAAAATTATAACCCAATGCCTAGTTCTTCTGCATCCGCATGGCCAGAAGACGAACCTGTTGTTGAAGATGTCAATATGAATGTGTTTCGTGATGAGTTAGCTCATGCTCTGTTTCATGGAATGTAATTTTATTTTGTCAAGCTTGCTTCAGGACTTGTATGTTTAAGTGGGACTTCTCATTTGTATGGACAAAATAAAATTTATCATGTTTTGAATACTTGATTTGTAAAAATAATTTGTTTACGTCATTTGTGAGCGGACAGAGGCCACACAAGAGCCGGCCACACCAAATCCGGCTGGAAAGAGGGAGAAAGTGCATTTATTGTCAATCTAACCCTGTCATCCAAACATCACATTTGGCTAGAGTTAGTTCAGGGTTAGTCACGAGTTAGAAACTAACTCTAACCTTTAACTGTGTTAGAGTATCCAAACAGGGCCTTTGTATCTTTGCATGGTGAAAGCAAAAATAGAATGCGCCTAGTGTTCCTGCTCCTTTTCTCCTTAAACAGACGTGACCTTATCTCTTCAAAATCTTCAAATTGATTTATTTCTAAATTATCTCCAAGCAAATATTTTCCAGCAGGCGTGCAACCTTTCCAATCCACGTCCACGCCCAGTATAGATTTTCTTCTTGTGCGAAACAAAGGCATGAATCCTCCTCTTGTTTTGCTCAGGAAACCCATGCATGCTTATTTGTCCTTTATTAAATTATATCCCCACCAACGTGACTATACACACGAGCATACAATAGTCGTCGCATGGTTACGAATATATTTTTATCAACTCTTGTACTTTTTCCTCGTATTCCAGAGCTTAAGGGCCTCTTGGATTCGCAGGATTCTCAAAACAAATGAATAGAGAAAATGCAGGAATATGATGGCATGTCCTATAGTACTCTACATGATTTGAAAAAATGTTTGATAGCAAAGAAAAAACAAAGGAATTCTACAAAGAAGTTTGAGTGGATGAAAAATTTCCTTTGAAATGTAGTATAAATGGATCCTATGGAAAAATTCATAAGGATGTCAATCCGACGAATCAAACGTCCATCAAAGAAAAAATTCTTAAGGAAAATCCTCCAAAAAAATCCTATGCAATTCCTTTGAATCAAAGAGCCCTAAAATCCTGAGGAGATTGTCCAGCTTTTTGAGAACAAGGTGTCTCCGGAAATGAACGTGGAATTGTGTCGTGAATTCTCAGAGAAGGAGATTGCAGATGCATTATTCCAAATAGGTCCTTTGAAGGCACCAGGTGTTGATGGTTTTCCGGCAAAATTCTATCAGCGCAACTGGGGTATTCTGAAGGACAAAGTTGTTCCGGCGGTCCTGCAATTTTTTGCCAGTGGTCATATGCCATCAAATGTAAACCATACGGCCATTGTTCTAATACCTAAAGTTGATCGGCCAGCTACACTGAAAGAATTTCGGCCTATCAGCCTCTGTACCGTCCTATATAAGGTGATTGCCAAGTATCTTGCAAATAGGCTAAGGCCCCTGCTAGGAGATATAATTTCCGTAAACCAAAGTGCGTTTGTGCCCAGTAGATTGATCACAGACAATGCACTGGTGGCGTTTGAGTGTTTTCATTTCATTGAGCAGAATAGTAACCCCGGGAAGAATTTTTGTGCCTACAAGATTGATTTGTCGAAGGCCTACGACCGCGTGGATTGGGACTTTTTGGAGAAAGCGATGGAAGGCTTAGGTTTCACTCATCGATGGATTGGCTGGATCATGTCATGTGTATCCTCGATGAGCTACTCAGTCAAATTAAATGGAACCTTGATGGATTCGTTTACACCTACACATGGTCTTCGACAAGGTGACCCCCTTTCGCCATTTCTCTTTTTGTTTGTAGCTGATGGACTGTCGACATTGTTGCAGAAGGAAATTAATGATGGCAATATTTCCCCCCTAAAGGTGTGTCGTGGTGCCCCGGGTATTTCTCACATGTTGTTTGCTGACGACACACTGCTCTTCTTCAAGGCAAATGCAGAACAAGCTACTAGGATGCAGCAGGTCATCACCTCATATGCCCAAGGTACAGGGCAACTTGTAAACTTTGATAAGTGCTCGCTCATGTTTGGGAAATGTTGTGCTGCAGAGATACAAGAGGAGGTTAAATCTGTCCTTCAAGCGTCACAAGTGGAATTTGAGCCCAAGTACCTTGGCCTTCCAATGCCAGAAGGAAGAATGCACCGGGGTAAATTCCAAGGGATGCAGGCTAAAATGCTCAAGAGACTTGTGTTGTGGGGTGAGTCTTCACAGGGGGGAAAGGAGGTGCTCGTCAAGGCGGTTGCCCAAGCACTACCCACATATCTTATGGGCGTCTTTAAGCTACGGGTTGTGTGAGGAGTTGACAAAGATGATACGGAACTTTTGGTGGGGAGTGGCACAAGGACAGCGGCGTATCCATTGGATGTCATGGGACATTATGCTTAGGCCTAAATCACATGGTGGCATGGGATTCTGTGACATGAAACTTTTTAATCAAGCACTGTTAGCTAAGCAGGCTTGGAGGCTGATTGTTAATCCTCAAAGCTTATGTGTGCAGGTGCTCAAGGCGAAGTACTATCCCAACGGGTTCTTAGTGGATACAGTATTCACTGCCAATGCGTCCTCGACATGGCAAGCTATCGAATACGGGTTGGACCTTCTTAAGAAAGGGATTATTTGGCGCATCGGCAATGGATCTCAAGTCCGTATATGGCGTGACCCTTGGATCCCTCGTGATAATTCCCGGCGACCTGTGACTCCGAAGAGACGTTGCCGTCTTAAATGAGTCTCTGATCTTCTCAACCCGGATGGTACGTGGAACAACACCTTGCTGCGGTAACACTTCTACCAACCAGATATCGATAGCATCATGCAGATCAAGACGTCAAGCAGACTCGAAGATGATTTCCTGGCGTGGCACCCGGACAAGCGTGGATGCTTCTCGGTACGTGGTGCATATTATCTGGGGCTTCAGGAACGTATGGAGGCGCAGGACGTTCGTGCGTCCAGTACGCGGCCGGATGGGCGGCGGCCGGTGTGGAACCTCATTTGGAAGAACGGGGCGCCGGCTAAAGTACGTGTGTTTGCATGGACTGCAGCCCAGGAGGCCCTCTCAACGCAAGCTACTAAGACCAATAGACACATGGAAAAGGATCCTACGTGCTTGCTTTGTGGTCATGCCGTGAAGGATGTGCACCACGCCCTCGTCCAGTGCCCACATGCAGCTGCGCTCTGGGCAGCCATGCGAGAAGACTGGGACTTGCCGACCACTGCTGCGCTACGTGACACCGAACCTGAATGGATATTCCGCCTGCTTGAAAATCTGACGGATGTTCAGAAGTTGGTCTCCCTGATGATCATGTGGAGGATTTGGTATGCAAGGAATGAAATTACACATAACAACCCGCCAATCCCCATCGAGGTTTCGCGCAGATTTCTCACGAGCTATATCATGTCCTTGCTTGCAATACAACAACACCTGGCAGCAGACCTGACCAAGGGTAAGCAGGTGGTTGATCTCTCAAGAAGGACGCCAAAATACGCACGTGCAATAACAACCATGCCACGTTGGGGAGACGCCTGATGCAAATCATGCTAAACTGAATGTCGACGGTGCTTTTGTGAAGGAAAATGGTACGGCTGGGGCTGGGATGATCTTGCGGGATCATGAAGGTGATGTCATTTTCGCCGCGATATGGATGCTATTTAATTGTGGTGACCCCTTGGAAGCTGAAATGACGTCCATGGAGGAAGGGTTACGACTTTCTCTACACTAGACAAAATTGCCGCTGATTGTGAAAACAAATTGTGCTGAGCTGCTAAAGTTGGTTCAATCCAAAGACGATGATCGGCAGGGACGAAGCTAGAAAAAATGTTAGCTGGGGTCATGCCTATGGCAATGTGGTCATGTTCAATAAATACATAGTGTTTAATACTAAATTAGTGAAGGATTTCCTAACTTCATTGGGGTCAATTGACCCCGATACGTACAGGGCAGCTTCGTCCCTGATGATCGGTCAAGGCATGCATATCAGGTTAATGAGATCAGACGAATTCTGACTCAAGAAAGGAACATTAGTCTATCTAAGATTAGTAGGCATGCGAATGTGATGAGTCATACCCTTGCTTGTATGGCTCGATCGCAATAGCGCACGGCGTGTTGGCTCCAAAACTCTCCTGTGGAGATAGCTAGCATTGTTGATTCTGAATGTACTCATCATATTTGATTAATGAAAAGTTCCTTGCCCGCAAAAAAAAAAGCCCTGAAATAAATTCTTCGGTACAGCATCTTCTGTTTTCAAGTCTGATACGGCAGCATTGCCATCAGTAATAATAGCTTCATATGCGGTCGTATCACTAAAAAAGATGACTCGCTAGCGATACATGGCTTGGCGCAGAAGATCCAAAGCAGGAGAGAGCTGAGGGATGCAAGTACCGTCTTCGACTACCGACCGACCGACCGGACCACGGTGAGAAGGGCCGTGACCCATACCATGCCCAAACATAGGATGCTCCCACCTGACAATCAATTAAGCAGCCGGTCAACCGTAAGCATCACCACCACCGTCCCCATTTTGCCTCCGGGCCTACGTGATTAAGCATTTAAATGTATGTGGTACACACTCCTGTAGTAGTCCTGTATAGCTGGGCCTCCACTACGTGTTCGGTAGAGTACTCAACCTTTTGTGTACTCTACTATACTCCAACAAACCTAACACACCTTAAAGCATTTATAACCGAAACTTGCTAATATGACCATCCATACGCCGGCGGAAGTGGTCGGGTGCATCCGCGGACACTGACCGGCCGCGTTTCAAATAATGCCTTTTACACCCGCGTTCCTCATATTCAAACCCTCAAAACCATACAAACACATGCAACGCTACGTAAAAATCGATCATCACATACATTTCATCGGATCATCATTTCATCGTCGGACAAAATAAGCATAGTTCGTCATAGTTCAACGGCGGACAGTGCAAACTAATTTAAACATAGATAAAATATAAACACAAGGGCGAAGGGCGGAGGAAATCACCATTTCCTCGCCGGCCCCTTCCCCTTCCGGCCGTCCATGCGGCTGTGCCCCTCCTCCGTGTAGGCATCGGCGTGCGGTGTAGCGTCATCGTCGTCGTCATCGGAGCCGGAGGTGGAGGCGTCACTGTCGTCCTCGTCGAAGTTGCACCGCATGCCGGACAGTCTGCGAAGCAAGCGGTCCTGTTCCTTCGCATGGCGGGCCGCTTTTGCATTCACTGCCGCCTCTTTCGCTGCCTCGGGCTCCGATAATTGGATGGCCAGTCGGAGCGCGTCGGCATTCTTGCGATGGAGGCGGCGCGCATCCGTCTCCGCCGTCGTCAGCGAGCGACGCAGGACGCCCATGAGGAGCGCGTCCTCGGGGTCGACCGGCGCGCGGCCAGCGCCTCCCCCCTCTCCCTTGCCCGTCGTCGACGCGGGCACGAGAACCCGGCGGTGGTCGGGCACCGCTTCCGGAGCAGAAGGTGGTGGAGGTGGGCGGCGTACCTGACCTGGAGCGGACCGGTCGGAGAAGGAGCTGTCGGAACTACGCACCTCGCGGGAAGGGCCTGCGACATCGCCGGCCCGTCGGCGTGCGACAGGCCCGGATGATGCAGATCCATCGTCGTCGGGGCCGCCTTAGTCCTGCAGCAACCGGAGCAACGCGATGCGGAGGGCCACCTCCTCCACATCGACGTTGGATTCGTCGGAGCTGCTTACGTCGTCGGGCATCGAATCTAAGGGTGGGCGATTGGAAGTGGAGTGGACGGAGAGTGAACTGCCGGATGTCTAGGGTTTCCGAATTAGGGTATTTAGTGGGGTCGATGGTGGCCAGGCTGACATGGAGGTGGGATGGTGGTGGGTCGGGCCTGTCAGGCGGGCGTGCCCGGGCGCGCCCGGGCTCCCCCATATCCGCCCCATATTTGGGCTGGATATGAGGAGTGTCGGTCAGCCCGAGCGTTTGAGGCCCGTTTAGGGTGTCCGTCTGGGTTGATTTTTCCTGACCGGGCGCTGACCGGACGGCCTGCCTGGGCATTTGAGACGGGTATAAGGAGTCCGGATGTAGATGCTCTTAACAAGCATGGATAAGTTCGTCCCCTTCACGCTCTGCGGTCAGCTCGTCTGGCGGTCTACGGCGGGGAGGAGAATTTCGGTGCCTTGGCTCCGGTAATAGTTTAGATTAGATCTTTTCTTTGTCCTCACAGAGATGGTGGCATTTCATCTTTGAGTTGATCCTCGTCGATTTCGTTCATCAAGACGGAGTCAAGGAGCTTTGGCATAGGTTTCTCTCATCTCCTTGTGACGACGAGGTTAGGGTTCTCGCCTTACGGTGGCATGCGCTTCAAATCAATTTAAGGGTTCAACGATAATTGTGGCTCAATGGGTTGGTCCTTTGGGGCATGCGTTGTCAATGACAAGGTCAGACTGGCTCTGGTAGGAGAGCGGAAACAGAGGAGCGTCAACTATTTGTTCTGACGACGGTAGTAGTCGTTCCGTACTGCATGAACCTTGATGTAACTTTTACTAGTAGTTTTGAGGTGTTTCGTATTTTTGGTGAATGTTTATAATAGAATCCGATCCTTTTTCGGCAAAATTGTAAAAGGAATATGGATAAGTTAACCAAGGTTTTTTTTTTGTGCCTTTGTGCGCACATGGTGGAGATCAACGTTGGTACTGGAGTGCTTGTACGTTTCGGCGTCTATATCGTAGAGTTGCTGGAGCGAGGCACAGGCCGGACGATCTGGAAATTAATCATGGAGTATCAAGGAGAAGAGAGAAGAGTGCGGGCTAATGCTTTGGTGATGTAGTACTGTATTGTCATCCGCTTCGGTTAGCACTAAAGGCGACGCTTTACGCCAAGAGGAAGCTAAATTGGCTCCATCATTGTATCTTACCACGCAATCTAATCTAATTGTGACTTTATTGGTTTCCTTAACAATTAATTTAGGCAATCAGGTGGGTCTCTTGTCACTCCCAAAAGGAAATAGGTGGGCCTCTTGCATTGACCATGCTAAGTTTTTTTAGACGATGGAGCATGTTTGAGACGACCAAATTAGGAGTACTCCTTTCATATATCACTCTCTTCTTCTCACATGGCGCACTGCATGTGTCTCACATGGCGTACTGCATGTGTGTCACTTGTCGCAACCTGAAAGTTTCCCTTTTTTTTGTATATTCGTATTTTTAAAACGTTTTATCTCTTAAACCGCGGTCTAAATCTTGACCGTTTTCATCGTTGGATTCCTCGCATCGAGATCTTTAAAACTAGATCCCATGTTGATAGGTTTTGACGAACTTTTTTCACGAAAAAAAACGGACGAAAAAACCGAGACGGAAAAACCGTGCCTCTCGCGGAAAAAAAAGCATATTTTTTCCGTTTTCGAGAGCCACGGCTCTCGCGGAAGCAAATAAAAAAAGCATTATTTTTCGTTTCCGAGAGGCACGGCCGTGAAAACAAATATATGCCTCTCACGGAAGAAAAAAACAAAAACGTGTTTTTTTCGTTTTCGAGAGGTACGGCCGTGCCTCTTGCGAAAGCAAATCCGTGCCTTTCGCGGAAACAAAACCGTGTCTCTCAAGGAAGAAAAAGAAAAAAAACGTGTTTTTTTCGTTTCTGAAAGGCACGGCCGAGCCTCTTGCGGAAGCAAATCCGTGTCTCTCGTGGAAAAAAGACCGTGCTTTTTGAGAAAGGAAAAAAGAAAACATGTATTTTCGCGCAAAAAAATTAAAAAGAATTCGTCCGAAAGCTAAGAAAAACCGAAACACCAAAAAAACAAGAAAAAACCCACCTAAAAAAGTGAAAACGCGTGCAAAAAAATAAAAGAATAACAAAATTCGAAGAAAACGCTCAGAGCGCAACACGTGGCGGTGACTGAAAACATGCCAAATGATGACGCGTAGAAGTGATCGTTGGGAGGCTGCCGAAGGATCGCCCGCTAACCAATTGCTCTCTTGATACCAATAACCTTCACGTGTCAGTCAGAAGAACGTGGGTTGTGTCTAACGGGCCTATGGCTGTGGTGGATGGGTTGTGCTGAGGTGGTGACTGCCGAATGTGTCATGGCCCAACTCATCGAGGGACTGCTTTCTCTCGCGATGCCAACCCCATCAAAGCGAGAGCTACGTGGCGCTCATACTCATTCCTATCAGAAATTGCCTACATCGTGGCGGTTATTGAGTAGGCCCAAAACTATAACTGAGCACGAGTCTTTTTGCCAGTGGTTTTGTCAGTTTTTCTGCTGTTGTTGCATCGGTTTTCTCTCGTTTTCTTCAGTTTTTCATTTTCTGACTTTCTTTTCTGTTTTTCCGTTTTCTTGGTTTCTTTCTGCGCACCGTTTACTTTTTTAACATATATCTAATTTTTCATGCACATTGTACATTTTTCGCGTACATCAAAAATATTTTTCATACTAGTTTAACTTTTTTAAATACATGATTAATATTTTTTCATATATGTTTGTATGTATAATTTTTTTCATACTCGTTGTACATTTTTAGTATACAAATAAATATTTTTTATATTTGTTTAAAAAGATGCAAGATTATAAAATATCAAAGTCTTATTTTAATCATAGTTTTCGAATACACGTTAGAACAATTTTGTGCAATGATTAGATAAATCAAAATTTCTTTTAAATACGTGCATTTTTTTTATTGTTCAAAACATTTTTGAATTCTAATAGAAAATAATCACACAAACATTTTTTACATTGTACTCTCTCTGTACCTAAATACTCTAGTTTTCCCGAACTACAAGTATTTAGGTTCAGAGGGGGTATAATATATAAATTTTAAACGGAATTTGTAAATTCCGAACGTTCGTATCTGAGGAACAGATCCGAACGCGCCCCACACCACCAAATCCAGATCGCTCGCTCGAGAAAAATGCACGCGCGAGAAGAGAAAAAGAATGGCAGGGTCAGGAATCGAACCCCCGCCCCCTTGGTTGTTCGCTAACGCGCTAACCAACTCAGAGCATCTCCAACAGCATTTGCATATTGCATTTGTAAAAACTGGCTATAGCAAGAGGAGAGAGAAGGTTTAGCAATCCAAGCCAAGTTTTGCTTTCGCAGCCTTTGTATAACGGATTGCTATATTTGCACAAAACACTCAATGACATGTGGGGACAACTTGTCATACACACTACACACTAGTACACGTACATTTACACATATACTACCACATCACACACACATACACGTACATATATTACACACAACATACACGCATGCACGTATATGTACACATCACATACGGAAAAAATATACGGAAAAAATCTGTGCAAAAAATATACACATCACACACGCGCAGTCGCGCACACACGGAAAAAAAAAGTGTGCAAAAAAAATGTACACAGCACATAC
Organism: Elymus sibiricus; assembly: GCA_039707655.1. Taxonomy (NCBI): domain Eukaryota; kingdom Viridiplantae; phylum Streptophyta; class Magnoliopsida; order Poales; family Poaceae; genus Elymus; species Elymus sibiricus. The sequence continues at coordinate 446,194,547 of CM077671.1, forward strand.
ACGTGCACGTACACAGCACACATATGCATCACACACAACATAGGGTCCACTAGTCATTGGGACAAAAACTTGTAGGGGACCACTTTTATGAGGATTGCTAAATTATAGCAAGTGGCCTCTCCACTTTGCAAATATGCAAAGTGAGGGAGCAAATATACAAAGCTTGCTAAAATTTTCTGGTAGGGGACCACTTATACAAAGGCTGTTGGAGGTGGGTTTTTTGTCAGGGTTTGTAAAATAGCAATTGTGAGCACATATACAAAGGCTGTTGGAGATGCTCTCAGCTGGGCTCTCTTATTGAAAATTCTGCCTAGGCCTTGTACATAATCGTGATAGCTCTTTGTCCAGATTTTTAAAATCTGAAGGAATTTACCATTTGAAGGCCCTTCCTGTTTTGACGGTGACCAGGAGAAGGCGGCCGACAGTGGCATCCCTACTCAACTCCATTGTTAGTTACTAGACAACTTATAGATTAGACACTTGATATTTTTTGGTGTATTTTTTCACAACACTACGTGTCTTTTCTCTTGATGCTGATGTAAGTGCATTTCCAACGCCGACTCTTAAACCGCCCACAACTATCCGTGTTTTGCTATCCAACGCAGGCCTGCGTCGGTCTACCGACCAGTCCAGACGTGTTTTTTACCGCAAACCCGAAACAAAAGGGGAGTGCGGGCGTCCGGACCACTGCCACATCTGTATCTGACTAACCTGGCCCACCAAAAACCTCTCTTCCGCGCCCATGCTCTTTCCCGCCCAAAGCTAGCTGCCCGCATTTATGCCGACCAAGAGTGGCGACCGCTCACTGGTGCCGACATTGAAGCGGCTCGCCTACCGAGAGCGTCGCCCGCTGCACACGCATTCTCTTTGCATTGAAACGCCATCCGTCTACCTGCCTACTTCCATTAACCAGTTCGTATGCCGAGGAATCTACTCCGGCGCGTCGAGCGCTACACGTCCGTTCTCGTGCCAGCCGGCACTAAACACCTCTCCGGCTGTTATTGGAGATGCCCTAACCTCTAGGGATGTTGTTGTAGGTGATTTCTTCTAGACGCAAGTCAGTGTACATGTTTGCACCATGATTAGTGTACTGGTTGGGAGAAGTTGGACTCGTGTCTTCACGGACCCTTCTTCAATGGTGAGAATGGCGTTAGCGACGTTGTTAATGGCACCTCCACGAGACATGCAGACATGCAGGCTGTAGGAGATATGCCCTAGAGGCAATAATAAATGTTATTGATTATCTCCCTGTTCATAATTAGGTTTATGTTCCATGCTATAACTGCTATGGTTCTCGAGTCTACAATAACCACGAGGCTCGGAGGAAGACTCATATGCACGTGTGGGATAATAAACGGTAAAATGTATTCCTAGTCAAGCCTCCATGACTGGCTCAAGTATTGCATCATGATCCTGTTTTCCTGATCATGGGCAGCTATGCCGGCAATTTTGAGGGCACAATTGTTGGTAGAACACTTGTGTTGAATCGACCCGATTGATGTTATGCTATGAGATACATTCGTCATAAGTTTATGGTTAATAACACAGAGAAGTTAATGTTTGCATAATTCCTTAGACCATGAGAGTGTCGAGTTTCTTCATGCTTGCTTCATGAACTTTGGGGTTTGTTAAACGTCATCCGTAAATGGGTGGCTATTACGGCGGCTTACGGGTTCATGGAAAAGTATGTCAAGGGACTTGATAGCTCAAGATTGGGATTTGCTCCTCCGACGATGGAGAGATATCTCTGGGCCCTCTCGGTGTTACGGTATCCATCATCGTCTGGCCAGACACAGGGTGATTTGATCACAGGGATGCCGGAACACGGGAACGAGAAAAGAGAACAATACCGGCAACGAGGTAACTGGCATTGTGGACAAGTGTTGATCCACGAGGATGCCGATGTTTCTCACCTCGGGTAATTGTAACATATAGCGAAGCAACAGGAATAGCTCACGGCAACTGGAGGTTCACTCGAATATTTATTCGTGTGGGTATAGGGATCGATATGGGTGTCCACGGCTCCGATGTTGATCATTGATCGGAAGGGGTTCCGGGTCATGTCTATGCTTCACCGAACCTATAGGGTCACACGCTTAAGGGTCATCTATCTGCTGAATACTAGACAGAGAGTCTGAGAGAAAATCACCAAAAAAGTTTCGGACGCCGGAAAAGTTTCGGACAACGGAAAAGTTCCGCAGAGAGGTCACCGGATGAGTTCCGGTGAAACTGAAAAGTTGTTTCAGAGGATACCATAAAGTCAAATTGGTTTTGGCACATGCCTGATAATTCTTGGAGGGTGCCAGAATCATTCTGGAAACTTTCTGAAATTTTCCGGGATGAAAACCGGAAATGTTCCGGAGCTGCCGAAACCGCTTCAGATGCTTTTCGCAGATGAAATCACTAAACCGGAATTGTTCCGGCTCGCGTTGAAAATTATTTTGGTGGGTACTAGAATTGTTCTAAGCCCACATGAATATTTTCAGTTCGATCAGACGCTGAAAAATGTCGTCGTGAATAGTGAAAGTGCTTTTTGGGATATTTTTGGAAAGCCACCTTTTGGGGCTTTGCTCCAAAAGATCTTGGGGATGACATGGATGGATAGGGGCCAATTTTGGGGCCCCACATGAGGGTGTGGCCGGCCACATGGTGGACTCCTTCATGGAGTCCCCCTTGTTCCTTGGTTTCACCTTTTAGGTCCTTGGGAAGGACTCCTTTCCATGTGGGTTTTGGGTTTTCTTGTAAAACCACCCTACCCCTTGGGTTTCCTATAAATAGGAGGTGTGTGGGCTGCCATAAGACACACTCTTGCTCTCATACACAAAGCCATGCATGATCTGGCATTCTTCTCTCCCTCCCAGCGAAATAGTTTCGTAGAGCCGAAAGGCTGTCTGGGTTCCGGCAGGAACTAGTTCTGGACGGCGAAGCCCTGCCGGATAGATGACACCGTATGTGTGCAACTCTGTAGAGAGATCGTAGTTTCGGTCTTAGTTCGAGAGTGCCTCCCGAAGGGCTGTCCGTGTGACCGTCCGAGTTTTGGAGGTCCTCCTGAAGGGCTGTCCAAGTGACAGTCCGAGTTTCGGAGGTCCTCCCGAAGGGCTGTCCGCGACACCGTCCGGGGGACTGTGTGACCGCCTCCCGGAGGGCTGTCCGCGGGGCAGATGAGGGTATACATCCTCGCGGTTGGGAGGTTGTAAAATCCTAGCTGCGGGGATCTGCACCGCCGATCGTCATCGACTCTACTTCCGCTGCGCTACGAGTCGGTAACGATAATGATCAAACCTTGTATGCAGTCTCCATAGTGGTCCTGGGCTGGTGCGTAGGTCGGAAAATTTTTGTTTTCTGCTGCATTCCCCTACAGTGGCATCAAGAGCCGTGCTATGCGTAGATGCAGGTTGCGATCTAGAATACATAGAGATGTATGGGTGTTGCACAATATAATTAGGTAGTAGATGAGATCTATTGCTGAAAATTATTTGTGCGGGTAGCAGATGAAGTCTGTTACCCGATGTTCTTGTTGCTTCCCTCGAATTTGCATATTTCTGATCTTGATAACAGTATGGTGGAGTTTCAATGTTCTGGCAATCCGCGATCCTGATTGATCAACGAAGTGCTAACAGTTCATTGAATTCCACCGTAGTTAAAAAGAAAGATGAAATTTTGCAGACGAAAGGGCAATGCAGATGTGATCTGCACGGGGGTCACGCGTATGACGAAGTTTAGTATGGGGCTCGAGATTTTATTATCTCGTGTTTCATACACCCTGGAAGGTTAATCTAGCAACTTGGATTATCATGCTTGATGATGGACGTTGGTAGCTTCGGTTTGTTTCGAAACATTAGAAGCCATGTAAAAACAAGTTTATGTATGAACCGATTAGAGGCGTCTAACTTGGTTTTGCAGGATGGTTTGCATGTGCATATGATGTGGTATAGCAGTGCTCATTATAATTTGATTATGTATGAGATGACTATATAATGTAAATTGATTAACATGACCTGCGTGTCATGATTCGGCATGATGGCTGGAGCCATATGATTGCACTTTAATGACCTGCGTGTCAACCTTATGTAATGCACTTATTTTATTAGCTATAGAGATAGCAATATTATCTGGTGCACCGACAAGGTGGTGGCAATCTTCGCGAAGGTGAACACCAACGCGAATGCCGAAGACGAAGAAATGAAAGACTTCTCCGTCAGAAAGGGCTATACCATATCATGCTATTATGAATTGCCTGAGATGTTTATCCCTTATGATGCACCCTTCTTGATTGCGCGGTAGTCGCTTTTATTAGGGTGATCTCTCACAAAAATATCAAGTAGATAGTGTTCTCCCAAGTGTAGCACCGTCACGGCACCTAATTTTTCGGGGTACGCCATGGATGCATGGGTGCGAACGATTAGGGATGTGTGAGGCGGGTGAGTTGAGACCTCGCAGCGAGATCACTTGGTTGTCTTGACGTTCAGGCATGAGTGTCATGAGCTCGGAACACACGCATCGAAAGATGAACAAGAGTCACATGGAGATGTGATCGGCAAGTTGGCCTACCGATTAAAATTCCCGTCATGAGATGATGATTCTATGGCGATGAATTGAAGTCTGGATCTTGTATCACTCAAAATCAATTATGAGAGATATTGATTTGAGTGGGAGCGCACTGTAGAATTAACTTGTTTAATTCTCAGTGCAATTAATTATGAACCCTGTCTAAGTGTGATTTGCATAATAGTTGTAGAATAATGGCTCGCGTTTCCACCTTCCCTGTTAAAATTGAATAGCTGTTAAATATCTGGTTAAAACTTTACGGTTGGTAACGTAATATGAGGATTGTCCTCAAGAGTGCCGAGAAGGACTTTGTCCTATCGCATGCTTTCGGTATTCTCCCGCTAATGCTATGGATCATGTGACTCTCGTCCTTCGATCCAAAAGCTAGAATTCCTTTTCAGTCAAAGTGCAATATGTTTGCTTCCATGAGACCCGAACTTCGAAAGTTTGGATAGTTATGTGATATTCATGGAATCTGAAAATCATTTTCAGAGACAGACAAAAGCTAAAAGATATGAGATATCCAAAGCAATATTTGTTTGCAAACTGTTAGTAAAGGAGTTTACTATGCATTAGACTGATAAGAGAGGGATCCAGAAGAACGCCTGTCATATGATGAAAGGTGAATAAAACAACAACTTAAAGAGAAAGGAAGTGTCCGAAGGGTGTTAGTGAAACTTTCACGCCTAGGAAGTCCGAGGCTAACGCCACTCTTAAGTTGGGTGCTTCTTCTGAGAGTAGGAGAAATACTGAAAGTTAAACTGTTAGAAGTATAAAGGCAAAAGGAAAGAAGACTGGAATATCCAGCTCATGTATGAATGTCATACAGGTTTTTGATGTATAGAAGGCTGGTCAAAGATATAGTTCTTGGAAATTATGGTTAAACATGTTAATCACTAATTCTTGGGTATTGTGAGTTAATCACAAAGATACCCGCTCGATTGCATTCTGTTGCAACTCGATGTAAGAACTACTATGGCCTGAAAGACTAGCCAGGAATGAGGTTTAGATACACGCAGGGAACATAGTAAATGTTACTATGCCTTCCATAGGTGTATTCCCTATGTATTTACTTTCATAAATCATTTTAGAGTTTTACACACTCTAGCCCATTGCATAAAGTATCTTGCAAGAAGGTTGTTCATAAGAGAACTTTTAATGTTCGGAGTTATGAATAACAAAAGGGCCATACTTTCATTATGAATGAGAAGTATGTTATGAATATTGATAATAATACATTACCTCTGTATTTACTTTCATAAATCATTTAGAGTTTCATACACTCTAGCCCTTTGCATAAGGTATCTTGCAAGGAGGTTATTCATAAGAGAACTTTTGATGTTCGGTGTTATGAATAACATGAAGGGCCATGCTTCCATCCAGGATGGGATGTATGTTATGAATATTGATGGTAATATGATACATCCATAACACTGACGCTAAATGTCGCAAGACTAAAAGAATACCACATATGTGTGGCACTGCATTTGGTCACATTGGAGAAACCCGCATGGAAAATTCCATTATGATGGATTTTAAAGTCATTTGATTTTGAATCATCTGACACTTGCAACTTTCCTCCGAAAAGTGAAGTGACTGAAATACCGTTCACAGGCCATAAGGAACGAGCAACAAACTTATTGGTGATCATACATTTTGATGTGTGTAGTTCAATAAATGTTGTTGCAAGTAGTGGATTTATCTATCTTCAGAAATGACTCAAGTAGATATATTGATATTTACTTGATGAGACGTAAGTCTGGATCTTTTGAATTCATTCATAAGGTTTTCAAAAATGAAGTAGAAGTTGTTGTATAAAGAAAATTATGTTTCTACAATTCGATTGCAGAAAGGAATATTTGAGTTACAAGTTTAGCGAATGTCTGATGAGTTGTGAAAGGGGTTTCATAACTTGCACCTCCCGGAGCACCACTGCAAGTGGAGAGTCCGTGTAGATGTAATCGAACCATTCATGACATGGTAAGATCAAAGATGACATAAATAAATTTGCCATTATCCCTTTTAAAGTGATGCTTTAGAGACTGTGGCTTTTACACTGAAAAGAGCTCCATCGGGTCTGTTGAAATGACGCCATGGTATGGTACGCCCAACCATGTTATATCTTTTCTTAACATTTGGAATATGGGGCTTGTGTAAAAGGTTACAAACCTATTCCAAATCAGACAAGTGCTACTTTGTAGGTTATCCCAAGTCATTGGGTATTTCCCCACCACAATACCAAGGCAAATAGGTTTGCCACAAAGAACGGTATGCTTTTTTGAAGAAAATGATTCTTTCAAAAAGGTGAGTGGGAGAACAGTGCAACTCGACGAGATAAACAGTATCATCGTCATCAGATCAAAGGAAAGAGACCTTGGAAGTAATTCCGGAGTTTCCTACTGCGACTGATACGGAAGTCTCTACAATAAAATGTATGGACTTCGGTCGATCTTGCAGCTGAACCACGTAGGCAAAGCTCGTGCAAACCTATCAGGTGCGCAAACGAGATATTGTTGTTAGACAACAGTATACCTACGATTCACAAGGAAGCGTTGATGGGCCCTGACTCCGGAATTGGCTAAATGCCAATACAATCCGAGATAGTTTCCATATATGTGATTCAAGATTAAGATCTTGATACACCTTTCGGAAGACTTAGAGTCTAACGAATATTTATGGAACTAAAAACTGATACGGATAAAATGTTTTATCCATAAAGCTCGACTTGTTGCCATAACAAGTTCAAGGAGTTGACTACGATAAGATTGTCTCACCGTAGCGATGCTTGAAGTCGGTTCGGGTTGAACTAGCAATTAATACATATTTCAATCATGAGATATGAAACATGGATGACAAAAAGATTTCCATCTGATGGAAATGAAACCTAGGACTTGTATGTGATACAGTCCAAAGTAATTTGTCGATCCAGAGGATGCTAGTAAGTATGCAAACTTCAGAGTTCCAGCGATGGACAGAAGAGAGCAAAGTGGAGTTGGAATCTTCGTTTTTGATGAAATGGTCAAGGGGGTTTGACTTCATCAAATGGGTATCGAAGATGCTTGTGATTCAAGAAAGTAAGTGGGAGCATAATAATATTTCTAAAAACCTTGTGTACTTAACACATTGTTGATTGGAAATAAATTTCTTGACACGAATTAGGACTTCATTTGAAAATAGTTTTTCAATGAAGTGCTTAGGCTAAATAGCCTCAATATTAGGCATGATGATCTATGGAGATAGATTTACCTAATGGGGCTAAGCAATGAATACATATTGACAAGATGCTAAAACTTTTTAGCATTTAAAATGCCAAGGAGTGATTCTTGCCGAAGTCACATGGAAAGAGTTTTTGCAAGACTCGGTGTCCCAAAACACTGATGAGTAAAATACATGATGGAGATTCCACACACTCTTGTGTTTGGATTAATCATGTATTCTATGGTATGTAAAAACAAACAGATATGTCCAATACTCCAAAGTTGTTGCGAGTATAGATACCATAGTGATCAAAGTACTGATCATGGGACCATAGTGAAAGATGTCATTAAGTGCTAAGAGTAGTGTTGATGACATGTTTTCTCGCAAGTAGAGATTATGAAGTGCTCGTTGTAAGTGATTACATCGATACAGTCTTCATCAATGCTCCATGCGATTTTCGATTTAAATTGAGGGTTTTGTGTGATACACAATATGGTGGCACGGTAGTTGGAAATTGTTCCAAACAAGATACTGTGGCGAATTCTATAACAAAGGCTAAGTATGTTGATGCTTAAGAAGCGACAAAGAAGTTGTTGAATCATATAGTTCATTCATGAACTTAGTATGGTTCCAAGATGACTTTGGTCTATGGGACACTATTGCAGATAGTTGCTCCATAGCTCAGTCTGAGGAATCAGGTTTCGACCAATGATTCACACATATGCAAGGCCAAGTCCAGACAAAATATGAATTTTGTGAAAGCGTGAAAACGCAAGGATATGCAAAGTTACACACAGAGCTGAAGTCGTCAGATCCGTTGGACATCAGGCTATACCACATGCGAAGCATATTTTACACCAGTATGCCATAGGTGTAAAGTGCATTAGCATTGACTAGATTATTGACTCTAGTTCAAGTGGGAGTCTGTAGGAGATATGCCCTAGAGGCAATAATAAATGTTATTGATTATCTCCCTGTTCATAATTAGGTTTATGTTCCATGCTATAACTGCTATGGTTCTCGAGTCTACAATAACCACGAGGCTCGGAGGAAGACTCATATGCACGTGTGGGATAATAAACGGTAAAATGTATTCCTAGTCAAGCCTCCATGACTGGCTCAAGTATTGCATCATGATCCTGTTTTCCTGATCATGGGCATGGCTATGCCGGCAATTTTGAGGGCACAATTGTTGGTAGAACACTTGTGTTGAATCGACCCGATTGATGTTATGCTATGAGATACATTCGTCATAAGTTTATGGTTAATAACACAGAGAAGTTAATGTTTGCATAATTCCTTAGACCATGAGAGTGTCGAGTTTCTTCATGCTTGCTTCATGAACTTTGGGGTTTGTTAAACGTCATCCGTAAATGGGTGGCTATTACGGCGGCTTACGGGTTCATGGAAAAGTATGTCAAGGGACTTGATAGCTCAAGATTGGGATTTGCTCCTCCGACGATGGAGAGATATCTCTGGGCCCTCTCGGTGTTACGGTATCCATCATCGTCTGGCCAGACACAGGGTGATTTGATCACAGGGATGCCGGAACACGGGAACGAGAAAAGAGAACAATACCGGCAACGAGGTAACTGGCATTGTGGACAAGTGTTGATCCACGAGGATGCCGATGTTTCTCACCTCGGGTAATTGTAACATATCGCGAAGCAACAGGAATAGCTCACGGCAACTGGAGGTTCACTCGAATATTTATTCGTGTGGGTATAGGGATCGATATGGGTGTCCACGGCTCCGATGTTGATCATTGATTGGAAGGGGTTCCGGGTCATGTCTATGCTTCACCGAACCTATAGGGTCACACGCTTAAGGGTCATCTATCTGCTGAATACTAGACAGGGAGTCTGAGAGAAAATCACCGAAAAAGTTTCGGACGCCGGAAAAGTTTCGGACAACGGAAAAGTTCCGCAGAGAGGTCACCGGATGAGTTCCGGTGAAACTGAAAAGTTGTTTCAGAGGATACCATAAAGTCAAATTGGTTTTGGCACATGCCTGATAATTCTTGGAGGGTGCCAGAATCATTCTGGAAACTTTCTGAAATTTTCCGGGATGAAAACCGGAAATGTTCCGGAGCTGCCGAAACCGCTTCAGATGCTTTTCGCAGATGAAATCACTAAACCGGAATTGTTCCGGCTCGCGTTGAAAATTATTTTGGTGGGTACTAGAATTGTTCTAAGCCCACATGAATATTTTCAGTTCGATCAGACGCTGAAAAATGTCGTTGTGAATAGTGAAAGTGCTTTTTGGGATATTTTTGGAAAGCCACCTTTTGGGGCTTTGCTCCAAAAGATCTTGGGGATGACATGGATGGATAAGGGCCAATTTTGGGGCCCCACATGAGGGTGTGGCCGGCCACATGGTGGACTCCTTCATGGAGTCCCCCTTGTTCCTTGGTTTCACCTTTTAGGTCCTTGGGAAGGACTCCTTTCCATGTGGGTTTTGGGTTTTCTTGTAAAACCACCCTACCCCTTGGGTTTCCTATAAATAGGAGGTGTGTGGGCTGCCATAAGACACACTCTTGCTCTCATACACAAAGCCATGCATGATCTGGCATTCTTCTCTCCCTCCCAGCGAAATAGTTTCGTAGAGCCGAAAGGCTGTCTGGGTTCCGGCAGGAACTAGTTCTGGACGGCGAAGCCCTGCCGGATAGATGACACCGTATGTGTGCAACTCTGTAGAGAGATCGTAGTTTCGGTCTTAGTTCGAGAGTGCCTCCCGAAGGGCTGTCCGTGTGACCGTCCGAGTTTTGGAGGTCCTCCCGAAGGGCTGTCCAAGTGACAGTCCGAGTTTCGGAGGTCCTCCCGAAGGGCTGTCCGCGACACCATCCGGGGGACTGTGTGACCGCCTCCCGGAGGGCTGTCCGCGGGGCAGATGAGGGTATACATCCTCGCGGTTGGGAGGTTGTAAAATCCTAGCTGCGGGGATATGCACCGCCGATCGTCATCAACTCTACTTCCGCTGCGCTACGAGTCGGTAACAATAATGATCAAACCTTGTATGCAGTCTCCATAGTGGTCCTGGGCTGGTGCGTAGGTCGGAAAATTTTTGTTTTCTGCTGCGTTCCCCTACACAGGCATGGCACCTCCAATGGTACTTTAATGTTAGTAGCACGGTAACTTACACTTCACAGCATGATAACTTATGTACCCTTGTCATGGTAACTTTGGCGACCAGGGGGAGGTGGTTGATAAAATATACACACGGTAACTTTAATGTTAGTAGCACGGTAACTTACACTTCAAAATCTGATAACTTATGTACCCTGGTCATGGTAACTTTGGCGACCGGGGGAGGTGGTTGATGAAATATACACACGGTAACTTTAATGTTAGTAGCACGGTAACTTACAATTCACAGCCTGATAACTTATGTACCCCGGTCATGGTAACTTTAATGTTAATCGCATGGTAACTCACACATCGTACACCTTGGGTAATTTTCGCGAGCGGGGCGGGGGGTGATGAAATATCCCCCGGTAACTTTTGTGTGAATAGATGGTAACTCACACATCGCAGATCTGATAACTTATATACCCCGATCCTGGTAACTTTGGCGCCGAGGGAGAGGGGGCAGGGACGGTTGATGGAATATCCCATGATAACTTTTATGTGAATAGCATGGTAACTCACACACCGCAGACCTGATAAATTATGCACCTCGGTCCTGATAACTTTGGTATGGGGGGAGGGTTGATGAAATATCCCCCCGGTAACTTTTGTGTGAATAGATGGTAACTCGCACATCATGCAGCTGATAACTTATGTACCTCGGTTATGGTATCTTTGGTGACGGGGCAGGGAGAGTTGATGAAATATCCTATCAGTAACTTTTGTGTGAATAGCATGGTAACTCACACATCGTAGACCCGATAACTTATGTACACCGGTCCTGGTAACTTCGGCGACGGGGGTGAGGGGGGGGGTTGATGAAATATCTTCACATACACCCGATAATTTTTGCGTAAATAACATGGTCTTTTACGCGCCACAGACCTGATTATAGGTGGCCAACAGGCCGACCCGGGTACGGCACAACCCGACACACACCTAAACAGCCCTGGACTGACACGACCCGCAAAGTTCTGTTTATAAAGTGAGTCATGCCATGTCGGCATGTGGACCTCACCCTACGGCCGAGGCACGTCACCGATGGTAGGCGGTACTGTAGACATGATAATTTACTTATAAACATCATGGTAAATTTTCGACCCAGGCAAAAAAAGATAGTTGAAACACCTCCGGTAACTTCAGTGTAAACACCATGATAAGTTAGTACTACGGGCATGGTAACTTTTGACCTGAAAAAAAAAATCGTCGGAACATACCAACATGGGATCTAGTTTCGAAGGTCTCGTCGCAACGAATCTTTTATGTGAAAACGGTTTTTCAATCGGAGCGACGGTTTGAGCTACAAAACATTTTGAATTTTGATTTTTGTTGGAATCTTTGCTGACATGAGCTAATTTATTTTTACTGCATGTATTGTTATTTTTCTCTGCATGTATGTAATTAGTTGCTTCTAATCAGACTAATTACTTCTAGACACGCACGAAGCTACGCCACGAATATCTACATGCATGCAAATTTAAGGCGTTCGGATCTGTTACTATATTCCGAACGATCGGACGTTAGTACAGTCCAATTTTAAATGGTATGTACATTTTTTAAAAACTTTGAACATTTTTATAATGACACATACATTAATTTTCAACGGTGCAAACATTTTTTTAAGTTGAGCAAAGATTATTTTTTACGTAGCATATTTTTTAATGTCCGATGAGTAATTTTAAAAAATAAATGATTTATTTTTTCTTAATGTATGTATTAATTATTTATTTTTTAAATATAAAGTGAAGTAGAACAACACATGTGATGTCACCGTGTCGTTAGTACGACGAGGTCACATGATTACTAGGTCGGCCAGTACCGGTTCCCTGTAGGTGGCGCTCACATAGGAGTGTTGTGAGTGATACATACACATACCCCCAAAATGCCCAAATGTCACGGTTGCATATCGAGTATGCAAGGGAATTCGTGACAGTGCGTATCGTAATCGAGTAACTCTCGGAAAGGTTACCCCACCTTCTCTAGTGGTTACAAACGGTGCATCGCATGAATGTCACTTGTCGCAACTAGAAAGTTTTAATGCGAAAATCCAACTCTGAGCTCGGGCTCAGCTGCTCCCGCTGACGAAAAATATCAAAAAAAATATTAGAAAAATTCAAAAAACAATTGTGTGGTAGATATTTTGATGCGTGAGGTTCGCTCCAAATTTCAAGTTATTTGGACATCTGAGCAGCTCTCGGCAAAAAAAACAAATCGGGTCAGAAAAGTTCGTGAACAGTAAACCTTTTTTACAAACCCCGATTTGTCTTTTTTGCCGAGAGCTTCTCAGATATCCAAATAACTTGAATTTTGGAGCGCTCCTCACGCATCAAATTACCTACAACACAAAAAACAATTGGAATTTTTTGAATTTTTTTACTATTTGTTTTGATTTTTTTCCGTCGGCGCGGGTGCAGATGCACCCGAGAGCCGAAACGCCGCTCTCGTTTTAATGGATTTTCTCACCCACAGATGATGATGGGAAGTTGTAAGTTTGTATTTTTCTTCGTAGATTCATTTTTTCAAAGTAATCTATCTCTTCAACCATGTGTCCAAAGCACGAACTGGTTTCACCGTTGCGTTTCCTGCGTCGAGATCTACAAACGCAGATCTCATGTTGATAGGTTTCGACCAATTTCCTTTTTTGTAAATTTGGCCTTTCAACTAGTAGAAACGTGTGCTTTAGCGTGAACTAAACTGGTGTTATCAATACAAAATAAATTGTGTTTTTCAAAAGAATCACAAATTGTGCTCACTGCGCGGGCAAAGCACTAATTTGCTTCACGTATGACGGTGTCCCGGTTTGGGAGTCTCTCACCATGTCAGCTTTGGGCCTCGTAGGTCGGCTTTGGCGTCATGCCAGATATAGAAGCAGCTGGCGCCGGTTCTCCCGGACTAGATGTCACATCGGATCTGGAGGAAACCAGAAGAAGTCGGTTTTTTACCCGCCCACAACCCATCTGATCACGAATAACGAGGATCTCACTGATGTTCTCGAAGGTGCCACCAAGGAAGCGGGGGGCATGGAGGAGGAAACAGGTGAGTCTACGGACAACCGGTCGCTGGCTGCGTTGCCCTTACGCTTGTGGCAGGTTACTTTGGTTCAGGAGTGCTACATGGTAGACACCAATCGCACGAGCCAAGGTGGCAATGGCACTCAAGATGATCATGAGTACAAGCTGGGAGACGAGAGTCCACCACTGAAAGTGCTTGTAGTTCCCATGTGTAATTTTGGCAATTAATGACAATCCTTATGGAGTAATGTTTGAACTGAGATATACATTTGAAGGAAAGTTTCATTGGCAATGCATGAAAAATATTGGATGAATTGAAGGATGCAATCCATCAACACAAACATATGCATTCGGACTTGAGATTTCCTATGGAGAAACATTGACATCAAGTTATATATGAAGGTTTGCTCCATAGGTAATGCAATAAGAAGATTGAATGAATTCGGAATGAATGTCATCCACATATAGGTGTGCATCAAGTTTGAGTTCAATGATTGAATTAAATATGATCAAGATGTATTCCATGTGATGAACAAGATATGATCAAAATGGAATACATTAATTCATTGGAGAATCTCAGAGGTTATCATGCTTAGGATAATGAGTTTAGCGAGGTTCAGTTCTAGAGTGAACACCATCAACATCAGTTTAGAATTTGGAATGAAGGTCATTGATAGCAGTTTAGTATTTGGAACCCACAGGCCACATACGACCTCGGATTGAAATGATTTTAGAATTGAGATTTTTCAGCTCGACGAGACGAAGACTTTTCATGTTGGACACTTTTTCATTCGAGGAATTTTTGGGGTCGAAATAACTCACGCAATGTATCAGACATCACTGTCTCGGTGCCTGGTGTGGGGCAAAACTTTTTCCCTCAATGTCAGACTGGATTGTTTGGGATGTAGATTTTTCATACACCCTTGGATTGTGATGATTCAAAACGCAAAATCGTCTGTCTCGACATAACGAAGAAAAGTTGTGTTGAACACGTTTTCAATGAAGGTTGTCTTGGGGACGTTATCATGTTCAAAGAAATGGTCCTCCACACAACAGGATTGACCATGGAGTAAAGCTAAATATTGACCTTGAAATGATCATCACTCAAGAACAAGTGATGTACCACATGAGATCTTGTGTTATGGTAAGAAATTGTCAATTGCACTTTGTGTACTACACATACTATGTGCTTTCTATGTCTATATGGGTTAGGTGATTGTCTTGGGATTTCATCTAGAGAAATAATCCAAGTACCCATGAAAGGATGGCACCAAGTGATGTTGATATTGGTTTACAAGGGCAAGTTCAAGATAGGCATTCTGAAGAGTACATGCTTGATGCCGTGAGCAGTCATGATGACTTCATGTAGTGTTTGGTGGATGATGTAGAAGCAATGTGTTGTATCTTAATTTCTGTTGTAGTATCACATGGAAATCTCAAATCCAAACTTCACGACAAATATCACATAGAAAATCCAAAGTTCACGACAACCGCATACGACATAACAAATACCACATAGCCAATCCAAAGTCTATGATGGCTAGGTTCATGACATTAGGTATTACAACATCAAAGAGGGGATACGTCATAGTACATCACAAGCCTCAAATAGTTTGAGACATTGTCTTAAAAAGTACACACGGACAACTACTTCCCCTCTGGCCTTTTCCAAGCGAATATCATTGGATCGCGGCCACCACCGGTCTTGTTTATCGCTATTGAACTTGTATCGAGGAGCCACGGGATGTTTCTCGGATTTTGCTGCCTTCAATGCCCTGCCGATGATTTGCCAAGACCTATGCACATACATCTCATCAAATTCTATCAGAGTGGCGGAGGCAGTGATCTGTATCACTAGACGGTGTCAAGCCTTCACTTCTAGTGCAATGAGCGAAGATTATTTTCTGCTTTGGTAATGAGCTCTGGACTCCAACGGCCGTGACATGCAAAAGCGAATCCAAAGCGAGAAAACTCCATTTCACCATCATAAGCCTTGTTACAACACTATCGAGTTCTTCATCTCCCTCTCAATGTTGCGGACCAACGAGCATCCAGCATCTCCATGGATGTGGATGTCTCGATGGTAAACCACGTGTGCATTCTACATTGCAAGATAAGAGAATTCAATGAATCGATGTTCATCCTATATAACCATAGCCTTAACCCTAAGTGTCACCATAACAATCCCTAACCATAACCTTAACCCTAACCACAAACATAACCACAACTAACCCTAACTGTCACCATATCCATCCCTAACCATCAACACTTAAATCCGCTAGGATGATGCCTATATATAACACTACATTCTACTCCTTCTGTATTATTGTGTCAAAACGTCTTACATCTTGAGATAGAAGGAGTACCATTTTAGCCATCGGTCTAAGTCAAATGACTAAATCTAGGCTATGCTCCAAACTAAACAATGGCAACAAATGAGATGATTCCAACCAACCAAATTGTGGGCGATGAGACAGGTACCTCAATTTATAGAAATGGTCGCGATTCACCGGACAAATTGCACAGAATGGAGAAGGGTTTGGATGGGGGAGAGGGGAATGGCAGCAGCTCGGGGAGGAGAAATGAGGGTGTGATTGGGTGGGCGGGTGGCAAAACAGTAACATTAATCTATTCATCTTCTATTTCTACAACATGAAAAAAATGATTAATGCATCAATTAGAGCTCAGCGATACATGAAATTAATTAAAATGCATCAATTAGGTCAAGGCCAGTGTTTGAGCAGTGAGCATTTCTGCCATAGGATTGTAACCTATGTAACCTGAAACTAGTTGTATTGCTCTAGATGTCCTGGATAAAAGGCAGTAAAATTTTGGTTGTGGGGCATAAAAAAAAGATACATGGTGAACTATCTATTGTCTTTAATGTCTGAATCACTTATGTCTGCTTCCGAAATTCATTTCATCTCGCAAACCCCTTCTCTGTATCTCAATGCTAGGATTTTTATAGTTTGGCAGTTCAATCTTGGTTAAACAATCTTACTGAGTACCGGAGTGCCCGGCCGCAGCAGCAGTGCAGTACGACGGTCGGGGCCGAGAGTCTAGAGGAGGCCAGGGAACGCAAGGGAGCAAGGGACGGTATGGCAGCATGGTGGTCGGGTTTCCAGGAGGAACTGCGAGGTGTCGAGGTTCGGCTCACGCCTCCCATGGAACATGCAACATGCACGTCGCGCATGATGTTGGGAGGAGGCAGGAAGGCGTTGGTGCGTTCGAGGCTGAGATTGCGAGTTTAGAGTTTGGGCGATTGGAAGGGGTCAAGCATTCGTGGGCTAGGTCGTACTCCCTCCGTTCCAAATTACTTGTCTCAGAAATATACGTCTAGATACATTCATTTATGTGATAAGTAATTTGAGACGGATGGAGTACTAAGTTGCACCAGTGCCCAATACAAAATTTGTGTAGGTAAGTGTAAAGAAGATTTCTCACGCCTCGGGCCTCAGGCTGGGGCAGCTCCGCCCATGTCCACACATATGCCAATCAAAATTAAATATGTATAACTCCACAAGGAAGCACACATTCTAGTTCAGTTTAATATAACACAAGTAGTTCAAAATACGTATTCAACAGGGCAAAAATTTGAAACATGTTTAGGAACTATGTTGCATCGAGTGCTAAAAATGCATCACACATAAAAAGATTTGATAGAAAATAATTGAAGGGAAGGAACTAAATTACCTTCCTATTCATTTTGGCTCCAAGTTTCGTCAAAACAGTGCCCAAACGGAGGAGATCGAAGGGATTGGAGAGGCGGAGAGAGGCGCCTCATGTCTGTTTCGACTCTAGTTCGTGCGGAGAGGAATGGAACTATGGGCTGCTTAGTGGGTGGGCCCTGCCAACGATCCCGTGTGGCGTTTACTTCTTCAGGGGCCAACCGTCGCCACCCCTAGCAGTATGTATAATGGACCGTCGTCAAAAGCCCTGGAGTTAGCCTCTTGTCCACGTCAAACACCAGTCGGGACGGCCCACACGTTGACGAGATCCCTACCGCCATTGACCGTGGTGGTACGTAGTGAAACCGTACGACCGGCTATGACGGCGACACGAAAGAGGTCAGATCCGGAAGGAAAAAATCAAACCAGGGTCAAATCTTACTGAACTTTTATTAGAAGGTTAGAACAGAGATTTTTGTCCCACATTCGCATGCAAGTTTCTTGTCGCTTCTTTTGACACGCAACATACAGAGGGAGAGAGAACATCAATTCAAGGAAGCGCGGAAACGGAAACATTGCAGGCGGGTACAAGGCAAAAACCGAAACCAAAAGCGCGCGCCCGCGCCCCCACCCAAAACGGCCACGGCAGCCGACGGTTACTGCGAATCTTCTGCCGCAGACCCCTCTCCCAGGTTCCCGCTCCAATGCAAAACAGGCATATCCACGTGTCGACGCCCGACACTGCCGGCACCACCACTTTTTTTTTTTTTTTTTGCACATCTGCCGGCACCGCCATTAACGGGCCAATTAGCTTACTCCATCAAGAAAATCACATTCATCTCTCCAAGCCTGCCTTTCTTTCCAAAAAAGATGTACCTAAAAACTATGCGTACGAAGGAAGATTCACGCCAGAGCCCATTAACGTAGGCAGCAGCCAGCAGCCAATGCAGAATCATCAAAAAAGGTCCAAAATCGCATTGATTATTCGAAATTTCAGTAGATCGGTAACCGAGGCACCGGTCATGTACAGAGAAGAATACAACAGCTGTTCTTTTTATTTACAGCTCATAATGCCAGCCACGTACGCCGAAATTGGCAGGAAGCAGATTAAAGACGAGATTGGCATTTCCATACTAAAATACAAAAAACAGGCAACCAATTTCAGATCTCGAATTCCACCACAGATCTGAACCCGATTTCAGATCTGGAAATCCAAAGGTGCAAGCACAAGAAATTTGCACGGGCAAGAGTGATTAATCATGATTAATTAGATAAACAATGCACTATTGTTTTTCGACACCATCACATGGACCTTGCTACGCTAAAGGAAAAAAACTCCCACATCAAGCTGCTACGGTAATGCGGAGGCCCGGGGACAAACCCTCGCCGCCGCCGTCGTCGTCATCGTTTCACCCACAGATACACCTCCAAGGGTATGCCGGCGGAGACCGGTGCACCCCGACCCGGATATAAAATTTACAGTCTAGAACACTGAATCCTGGACTACCAACACGGAACAGGGGAAAACTGCTAATGGAAACTCGTTGCGGGAGGACGGAATCTACTTCTTGGCCTTCTTGGCGGGGGCCTTCTTGGCGGGCGCCTTCTTCACCGGCGTCGTCCGCTTGGTGGGCGGCTTCCTGGCGGCGGGCTTCTTGGGGATCGCGGCGGCGGGCGCCTTCTTCCCTGGGGCGTCCTTGGCGGAGGTCTTGGCGGCCTTGGCGGGGCGGCCCCTCGGCTTGGCGGCCGCCTTCGTCTTGGCTGCCGGCTTGGCCTTCGCGGCGGCCTTGGTGGTCTTGGCTGGAGCCTTGGCCTTGGCGGCTGCCTTGGGCTTCGCTGCCGCCTTGGGCTTGGCGGCGGCCTTGGTCTTGGCTGGGGCCTTGGCGGCGGTCTTCTTGGCCGGCGCCTTCTTCTTGGCTGGGGACTTGGCGGCGGTCTTCTTGGCCGGTGCCTTCTTCTTCGCGGCGGGCTTCTTCTTGGCTGGCGCCTTGGTCTTGGGCTTCTTGGGGGCTGCGGGGGCCTTGGTGAGCTTGTAGGAGGCCTTGACCTTGGTCAGCTTGCCGGCGGCGACGAGCTTCTTGATCTGCGTCAGCAGGATCTTGCGGAAGTTGGCCGGGAGGTGCGCCTTGTGCTTGTCCTCGATGTACTTGCCGATGGCGACGGTGCTCGACCCGCCTCTCTCCTTCAGCGCGGTGATCGCCTCCGACACCATCTGCGCGAACACAAAGCACGAACGGACAGAACCAGTCAGATCAAGGGAGACAGGAACGAACAGAGAGCAGGACGAGCGAACAGAGCACGGGAATGGAGCGAGATTCGGTGATGGTCGGGGGGTTTACCTCAGCGTAGGTCGGGTGGGCGGGGGTGGCCTTGGGCTTCCTCGGGGCGGAGGGCTTCTTCGCCTTGGGCGCCTTGGCGGCCTTGGCCTTGGTCGCCTTGGCCGGCTTCGCGTCGCCGGCGGCGGCGTCAGCCGTCGTCTCCACGACGGGGTCGGCGGTCGCCTCCACCTGAGGCACCGGGATGTCGGCGGCAGCCGCGTCGGTCGACATTGCAGCGGTGAAGCGAGGGGAGAGAGGAGCGCGCTGGTGTGTTTTTCGCCGGAGCTGAGAGAGATGCGTGAGCTGGGTGAGGAGGTCAGGGCGGAGGAGACGGTGGTTAAATAGTGGGAGACGTCGGGAAGACGGGCGAGGCCCGATTGCCGCGCGCTGATTGGTCCAGGGATCGTTGCCACGGATCGCTCCCCTACGCGGCCGTCATCAAACCTGGCGCGTCCGATCCGTTTCCATCCGACGGCCGTCCACGCGCCCCATCGGGTGCCGCGGATTGCTTCCCCCCCAGTTGGCCGCCCCGGCTCAGGAACCAGCCTCCAGACTTCCCGAGTGTGCTTCTCCTCTCGATTTCCGATCAAATATCGCTCGATCGGATCCACCGATTCGACTGGAAATTTTTGCATAGTGTAGGCAAGGATCATGGCTTTGTAATGAGATTTAGTTTGTGTGATTTGGTTGATTATTCTGGGATAAATGAGCCGGTGATCAGGGACTGGTCGGGATGGTGCCTTGGTGGGAGTTTGGTGGAGATTTCCGGCCGCCGGCACGGGGTGCGCCGGCGAACAATGATATTTTCCGGTGTGGTCGTGTAGCTGGTTAACGTAGCAACACGTAGGTGCCAGAAACACGTCGATCCGACGTCGTTTTGATAGGCTACGAGACGATGGAACGCGACCCAAGTTGCACAACTTGTGGAGACCTTTGCTGGTGGTGTGTGAGTTCAACCGGGCTTTGCACTGTTTGCCGGCGCGGTGGCCGGCCGTCTCGCCGGAGAAACGCCTTGATCCGGTAGGTGTGGACATGGGGAAGGCTTCCCAGCTGCTGCATTTGGGTTGTCGCACTTGAATTCGGATGAATTTGCACCGGAGTGATCAACACTTGTTCTTGTGGCTGGGGAAAGTCCACCAGGTGATACAAGTTGGCTTGTTCTGCCTCTCATATCAAATTTCATCCTAATTTCAGATGATTCCTCGATGCACAATGCAATTGTTATCTAGTATTTCCTGGAACGAAGAATTGGATTGAAAATTTTGGAAGTTTTTGGTACTGTTCGAACCAGTCCAGGAAGAGGTCAAAGTTGGGCCTGGTGTGGTGCTCTCCAGACTCCAGCCAAACATGATGATCGATCGAGCTGGTCAGTTCGACAGTCGAACAAATGGAATTCGCAAAGTTTCGAGCTGCTAGTGAAGTTTGAAAATGCAAACGACGAGTCAAACACTGCCAGGAAGATGAGAGATTGCAAATTGCTTGTTTGTACCAAACTGGGTGCCAGGAGACTCTGCATGGTCTCGGCTCATCGTGAGCCCGGGTAATCATGCTGCTGGAACGGGTGTAAACATGTGCAAACTCAAGAACTCGTTTCACGGAGATGTTAAACATTCAAAAACCTGATGCATCCTTATTAAACTGCACCATCGGACCAGGGACAAGATCGATCAACATCAGCAAATCATGGGCGTGCGTGGCGTAACACCGGTACACAAACAAGAAGATGGATGAGGTGTTCTTGGCAGGGTGTCCAGGTGTTCCATCGGCTCGGCCATGCATATTAATCATCGCCATTGATTGGTTTCATCTCATTAATTCATGGAATTGGAGTTAACATGCTCAATGATAACATAACTTAACCATTGTTTCACTTGATGCACCGGTTAAGCTGACCATTCCGCCTAATTTGACATCACTATCCACCTTCTATCACACCATCCCATCTTTGTTAGCACCTCAAAAAGATGCAATTGCCACGGAGCTTATTCCCGCCCAAAACAACTTGGCATCCCTAGCGACATGATACTATTTTCGGGTGTGTTCCTGGGATAATTATCTAGGTATAGCAGGTGCCACTAGCTCTATCCGGTGACGATGGTGCGTGTATGTATGGGACAATCATCCTTAACTTTTAGGCAACCATGACGAGCTTTGTGTCCGAGAGATTGGACGTGAGCTTGTCTTGTCCAGCAGCTCTGTTTTGCTTTGCGCCGGAACAGGATAGGAACGTCGCCGGCGATCGAGTGGCTGGCAGCAAAAGTGGCCGGCGCTGCGCCGGACCGCTACTTGTGCATCTTGATTGCATGTCTGCGTCGGCGTCACACATATGGTGGTGGATCATATTCATATCTCCTGGATAAATGGCTCAGCATCCTCCTCAATCATCTCGCTGTCTAAGAACATCAACCGTGTAACAAGGTTTGCGATAAGAGCGTGCAATTACTGTGTTTGCACAAGATTCACTAAGGTCGATCAAATCGAGCGAGAGATTCATTTCGTACCGTAGGCACCATGCAATTTCTCCGACCACGGCGAAACCACCCAGCGTACGCCATCGGCTCGTGCACAATTAGGGATGCAAGCGGGGCGGGCTAGCGGACAATAGCATAATACAAATATAGTGTTAACTTTAGGCGTGTGGTGGACAAATCACGACCTAATTGATGAGCTTCGCGGGACGAAGTGTGATACCGCTTGCACCCCTATGCACGATAGATGTGTGCATCATGAACAACCTCACACTTGCTGCGCAGTACGCGTAGCACATGAGCGTGCACGACGGGAAAACCACGCGATGCACCTATCTCACTTAACCAACACGCATCGCCGAGAAAGCAATCAAATGATCTCAGATCAAACAAGTTCAGTTGGTTATCGTCGGCGCCGACATCAATTTGTCGAAACATTCACACGGTACGGGGAGTGGGAGTACTTGGTATCGGTGGTGGCACACAAAACGCACATTTCTAGGACCATGGCTTCAACGATGTAGCTCGTCCTTTGGAAGATTTGGGCCCTCTTAATGCAAATTGTTACATCACCCATTCTTCAAAACATATTGTGGACGATGGGTCAGCTAAAGTGTTGGGGTTGGAGAAAATACGGTCCCCTTGGAACCAAGATCAACAAGCGACATATCCTATGTTCAGACGTTACTAGTCGATTGGGAAGGATGAACGCTTGATGCACGACCTACATCTTTTGTGAAAGATGCGGGCAAGATGTGACGAGGGGAAGTTGGTCATTACATGACTATGTCGGATTAAAAAATAGACTACAAGTTGAGGTACCTTCAAGAAATCCCGAGTTTTGACAATAGTTGAGCCTCACTCCTCTCTCGCCACCACTCCCTACCGCGAAAATGAAACCTAACATATCATGCAGATTGAGAAAGTCATAATCATGTTTAGGCGAACATTGCCCTAGCCAGGGCTTGTGTTCGAAATAGCAAGCATTGAACGCTATCTTGTTTTAACTTTCTTCATCACTTGTGATGGTAGCAAATGATTTCTCAAAATTATGTTGTTACACTCATTTAGGTATCACAAATCATCATAATAGTCTTTGTGTTGGTTGGGTTGACAACGACTTGTTCCCTCAGAAGCATACATTGATTATTGTCCTCTGTTAACCCTGTATAACACTTGTAATCAAGGGACATAGTAAGTGTGTGAAGATTCTTTCATGTAACACATCTATTATATGCACATTACATCACCTTCCATTTAGAGATCCATAGGGCTTGGGTATGATGGTCTTATTTTTTCCGAAAAGAAATAATCAATGTACATTCTTTTTTAATCAATAATCTATCTATATGATTATGGGACATTTATTGTTCTTATATCCATTGCAAATAAAATAGCAAACGAATCAAACGTTCCAATCCCATGATTTTTTTACGACATTTAGATTCTATATTAAAAAGTGAAAAACCAATAAGATGCATGAGAACGTCTATGTTTTTCAAGGAAATGTTTATAATTTTCATGTATTTTTTTGTATAGGAGCTAAAGAGCTGCATAAGTACTTGAAAATGAATTTGTTTCCATTTAGTGGCATCTTAGGTTACACTAGTTCAATTTTGAACTATATCCACTAAATAGCTACAAATACATTTTATGCCTGAAAGTAGCATAAAATCTGAGTGAGAGACTCTTGCCGGTATCTCCACCACTCTGAATCCATGCCAAGCCTGGACGATAGCAAGAACTCACTCAAGTCATGAGGTATTAGAGGACTCCGCTTCTAGGCGGCCCTCAGGCAAGTTACATGGAAACAATTTTCACAATTTGATTCACAATTATGGGGTTGAGAAGACTTCTCGTATGCACATACCTTCCAATTGGGATATTTCCCGTCCAAGTGAAACTGATATGGGGAAGAAAAATCCTTGGGGACCAGAGAATAAAGACATTGTGCATGAAGTCAATAATAATTCTATTATGATATAAGGACTTCGTCATGAACTTCAAGAGGTTAAAGAAATCCTTTTGGAGTATATCAACAGAGGTTCACCACCATCACCTAAGAAGAAAACTTGAGTACTCGGGTATGGGCACCACCTTTAGCTTGTTCCAAGCTTGAGGGAGGTGCCCTGTTATCGTATCATCATCACCTTTATATTATTATTATTATTATTATTATTATTATTATTATTATTATTATTATTATTATTATGATGATGATGATGATGATGTCATCATCATCCTCATCCTCATCATCATCATCATCATCATCATCTATCTTAGTTCGATCTTTGAGTTATTTCATGACCTAGAAAAAGTATTAGTATGAATAAGTTTAGTGTTTGTTTCGTCCCTGTGTCATCATTGTAACCGTGTGTGAGATTATCTATAATAAACATTAGTATGAGTATATTATTTTCATTACACCAATCCTCAAAATAAATTTCATATGCTCATCCTATGGGAAGTAATGAATTCACATAAAGGGTGCTAGTATTAAAATCTATTAGGAATTAAAAAAACATAGCATTGGTCATTCGAAAAATCCATGCAAAAATAAGCAAGGAAGAGAGATTTCACATGCAAATATATTATCTTGGACATCTTTGATGATTGTGAACACCCATTAATTATTTCCAAAAACATGATCAAATAGTTGAAGTTGGACAAGGAAGACAATGTAACGAGTTATGTTTATGTATATTTGCATGGAAGTTATATTGTCATGGATCCTCAAACACGTGGTGCTTGCTTATAATCTTTGCCTAGCCAAAAATTCCGCACTAAGTAGAGATAATCCTTGTCCATCCAAATACCCTTAAACCCAGTTTCTTGCCATGAGAGTCCACCATATCTACCTATGTGTTGAATAAGAACCTTCAAGTAAGTTCTCATCAGTGCAAGCAATAAAAATTGCTCTTAAATATGCATGATCTATTATTGGAAGGGAATATGAAACTTGGTACGAAGTTGTGATGATGAAGTAATAAAAGCAACAGACTCTTCAATAAAGGTCATCATCATAAGGGGTAATATTCAAGTGATGTTTCATCTCATTAAGAATTCAGACATCAAAATTCTAAAAGCGCATGACAACCTCTTCTTCCCTCTGCAAAGGTCCTATCTTTTATCTATCAAGTTCTACTTCTATGCAAGAGTTAAAATTCCTCTTATTCCATCCTTTATTATTCTCGACTTGGCAAGAAACATATGGTGGGGAAAGATCCAAGCACGTATATCCAGACAAATATCTATGATCATGAGTTATTATTGTTGACAATTATCCATGTGATAAGTAAGTTAGGAAATGAAACAGTAAACCCCTATCTTCCTTTGTGTTCAATAGAGACTTGCCGCTCTAAAGATATGCTTTGAGTACCAGCAATCATTGAAGATTATATGATAGTCGAGCATGTGGAGTTTGCTAATCAAAAGCTTTTACATAGACTCTTTTGAAAATTATGATGAATTGTAATTGCTTGAGTGACTGAAAACATAGTTTGTTAGTTGTCAAGAGAGTTTACTATTCACATTTGGTTTATGGATAGATTGTTACTTGATCATGAGAAGTTATATGAATTAAAATTGTTGTTATATTGATGATTATAAACAAGATACTTCTATGTCCATAGTTTATTTTATTGACACCTCTCTCTCTCTCTAAGCACGTGGTCATGATTATTGAGTTTGATATTCGCTTGAGGACAAGCGGAGTCTAAGATTGGGGGAGTTGATACGTCCATTTTGCATCATATTATCCTATTGTTATTTATTTTGTTATGGAATCACATTACCTTTTATTTTGCAACTCTAATGTATTTTCTCTCTTAAAATGCAAGATACACCAAAAGAGGGAGATTACCGACAACTAGTATTCTGGCCTAAAAATAGCTACAACAAAGACAACAATTCGCTGGAGTTCCAAATGACCTGGAAATTTATGAAGATTTATTTTGGAATATATTAAAAATACTGGAAGGGAAAAGTGTCAAAGACGAGCCTCGGTGGGGCCACAAGCCCAGGGGGCGCGCCACCCAGGCTTGTGGGCCCCACATTGTCCCTCCAGTGGTGATATTCTCCTATATGAAGCATTTTACCCTAAAAAATCAAGAGAAGACTTTCGGTACCTGGCGCCGCCGTATCCAGGCGGAACCAGGGCATGAGCACTTTTGCTCTCTAGTAGAACGATTCTGCTGAGGAAACTTCTCTCCGGGAGGGGGAAATCAAATTCATCATCATCACAACGCTCCTCTCACCGTGGGAGGCTTATTCTCCATCAACGTCTTGACCAACACCATCTCATCTCTAAACCCTAGTTAATCTCTTGTGCTAAATCTTTGTATCAATCTTCGGATTGGTACCTCGGGGTGACAATAGTGTTGATTACATATTGTAGTTGATGCTAGTTGGTTTACTTGGTGGAAGATTATATGTCCAGATTGTTAATCACTTATTCATCTCCTCTGATCATGAACATGATTATGATTTGTGAGTAGTTCTATTAGTTCTTGAGGGCACGAGAGAAGTCTTGTTATAAGTAATCATGTGAAGTTGGTTTTCGTTCAACGTTTTGATGATGTGTTGTGTTGAACTTCCTCTAGTGGTGTCGTCGAAACGTCAACTACATGACACTTCACCATCTTTGGCCCTACAGGAAGGCATTGTGGATTTAGTTTGTAGATGATGGGTTGCGTGAGTGATAGAAACCTAAACCCCAGTTTATGATTTGTTCCATAAGGGGATGATTTGGATCCATATGATTAATACTATGGTTAGATTTTTCTTAACACTTCTCTTGTATTTGCGGGTGCTTGCATGGAGAGGTCAATCATAAGTTGGTTATTTGTTCAAGTAAGAACATCACCTTAGCACCGGTCCTCCCACATGACAATTTATCAAAGCAATGAACACAAGCCAACGAATCATGGTGAAAGTAACTAGAAAATATCCCCGTGTGTCCTCAAGAATGCTTTGCTCACTATAAGAAGTATTACCGGGTTGTCCTTAGAAATATTAAGGATTGGGCCACTTGCTCTTGCTACTTTTGTTACTTGTTACTTGCTACCAATTACTCTCTCCGTAAAGAAATATAAGAGCGTTTAGATCACTAAAGTAGTGATCTAAACGCTCTTATGTTTCTTTACGGAGGGAGTATATACTACCACACTAGCTATCAAAATTATCTTACAACGCTTGAAGAGAATACCTTGCTGAAAACCACTTATCAATTCTTTCTGCTCCTTCTTGGGTTCGACACTCTTACTTATTGAGAACTACTATTGATCCCCTATACTTGTGGGTCATCACTGACACCCAAAGATCGGAGCAAGTCACGCATGCAGCTATGGAGGGGAAATCTGAGCCCCCTCCCGAAGTACCCAAAGCACAGGACGTGATCGCCGTTGCAGGACACCGGTGGGACTTCGCCCGACGAAATTCGGACAACCAGATCCATGAGCATCAACAACTAGTGAAAGCACAACTTCTCCCTAGGTGGTTTTGGTAATTAATAACAACATATATTTCATTGGACTAATGTTTCCACCAAGTATATTTCAGGAAAGTTCAATGAATGGATTGGCAAAAGGATTGTGAGGAGATCCCCTAGATGCAAGGAACATCTATTGGCAACAAGCTTGAAGACTCTACATTTTACTTTATGTGAGAAATCACTTTGAGTCCATATGAAAGCCAACACTATTAAAAGGGGGTGAGGTGTCTATGATGACCGGGTTGCTCAAGTGCTTAGAGATTAGCCACCAAAAATACACATGAAATTCTCCCACAAATATTATGTCCAAAACCTAATATCCAAAATCGGTGCCACCAACAATTTCCATTCGGCCCTACCGAGTTTCACTTAGATAGATTCCCATGCCAAACCCTAGCATCTCGGTACCACCAAATTTTGAGAATCGGACCAACCGAGTTTTGGACCAACTCACTGGTATCCCATTTTCAGGAATTGGTACCACAGAGTTTTGAGAATCGATCTCACCGAGTTTTGGACCAACTCTCTGGTTAGCCATTTTCAAGAATCGGTACCACCGAGATTTATATATCGGTCTCACCGAAAAGTCGAAAGTTGCCACATTTTGTACTAGTCGGTGCAACCGAGTTTTTACTCCAGTTTCACCGAGTTGGGCAATAATGTTGTAATGGATGGACTTTTGGAGATGCCTATATATACCCCTCCACCACCTCTCATTCGCAGAGGGAACACTCAGAACACACTTACACTTGCCCCATCCATTCTTCTGAGAGAGAACCACCTTCTCATGTGTTGAAATCAAGACCTTCCACTCCAACCATATGAATCTTGATTCCTAGCCTCCCCAAGTTGCTTTCCACCCAATCAATCTCTTCTACTAAGCCAAATCTATGAGAGAGTGATTGTGTGTTGAGGAGACTATCTTTTGAAGCACAAGAGCAAGGAGTTCATCATTGTTAATAAATCTATTACCTTTTGGAGGGTGGTGCCTCCTAGATTGGTTAGGTGTCGCTTGGGAACCTCCTTCTTCATGTTGTGGAGTTGAACCAAGAAGTTTGTACGGGCAAGGAGATCGCCTACTTCGTGAATATCTAACCATAGTGAGGCTAGCCCTTCGTGAACGAAAGCCGTGATGGAATAGACGAGGTTGCTACTTTGTGGACCCTAACGGGTGGAGCCCTCCGTGGACTCTCGCGACCGCTACCCTCCATGGGTTGAAGTCTCCATCAGCGTGGACGTACGATAGCACCACCTATCGGAACCATGGGAAAAATCTTCGTGTCATCAATTGCGTTTGATTCTCCTCTCCCTACCTTTACTTTCATGTGCATGTCTTTACTTTCCGCTGCTATACTCTTAGACTTGCATGTGTAGGGTGTACTTGACTTGCTATAATTGCTAAAACTTCCTAACACTTAAAATTGGGAAAAGGCTAGTTTTTTAATTGGTCAAGTAGTCTAATCACCCCCCTCTAGACATACTTCAGATCCTACAACTGGTCCTTGTAAGCCTGGACTGCCTCCTCAATGGTAGTGGAGAAAAAACATTTCACTGTGGTCTTGGAGGTGTCGCACACCGGCTTCTCACCACTCTTGAAGGCGTACCTCTTCCACTTCTTGTCGATTGCACCGGTAGATGGCTCCTGGCTGAGGGCCCAAACGCCCCTATCGGCTATTAGTCCCGGTCTTGGCCATTGGTGGCACAAAATGTGGATCCGACATAACTTTGGCAAGGGGAAGAAGTTGGGGGTGTGGCGACGATGCGCTTGGTAAGGCTTGAGGCGAATGGGGCTGAAACGAGCGACAATGGGAGAAGGAGAAAACCCCTCGCCTTTTCCTCCTTATACCTGGCATGAAACTAAAGTTTCGGGCGTGACACGTGCCTTGCACCCCTCGCGGTTTTCCTTTTTTTTACGCGCAGGCACAAGATTCATGGCATCATCATCATCACAACGCCCGATTCATGAGATACACTTGAAACGGTTTCCCAAGGGAACCCCGGTCTAATCGGGAGCCAAAATGCCACACGGGTGATAAGGCTCTAGAGGCCTAGCGAAAAAACATCAGAGGCCTCTCAACCGGGCTCCTGGAAGAAGGATGCTAAAAAGGGTAGGAGGAAGAAAGACAAGAGCCCGTCGAAGATCTCGAAGATTACTTCTGCGACCTTTGCCACGCTCGAGGGCTACAATTGTTGTCATGCACCGAGGGTGGCTCGCCCAAGGGATCCCGGCCTTAGACTTGACCACAGGCCCACAAGGCCTAGGATCAAAGGATACCCTAAGAAGGGCATATCCGACCTTCTTTCCTCCCAAGACAAGGGTGGCGATGATCTTGATCGCATCTACCCTGATGTAAACCCTAGCCCTCATCGTGTATATAAGGGGAGGATAGGCGACTCTCATTCCCATCTATTCCTAGATAGAAACTCTTGGTAACAATATCATACACCATTGTAAACACCTCACACGAGGTACCCCTCCACCATGAGTAACCAAAATAAGCACAACGTAGGGTATTGCTCTCTGGAGGCCCGAACCTAGATAAACCCCTCATGCCACCTCCGATCTAAGACTTCCAGCTATGCTTGGACCTCTACTGATGGATCTGATGGTATTTCGCACCGTCATATCCGAACACCATGTCCAGCATGACTTTTCCGGTGCACCGTGCTTCTTTTCCGGGGACTATATTTAAAGGTTGTCCTGGTCGGCTGGATGCGAGATCTGTCGAGCTGCATCTTTTGTAGAGTATCCTCATAGATAAGATTGAGGTTGCTGCCCATCAGTCCCTTGGATAGACGATAATCGTCAATGATAGGGTCGAGGACGAGAGTCGTAACTCCTTGGCTATGGAGCCCTATCGGTTGATCTTGACGATCAAAAGTGATCGGGACATCTAACCACCTGTTTTTCGATATCGATGCACACTTAACGTGGTAGACCTCTCGAAGAGCCCTTTTTTTTTGTTGATTTCTCAAGGAGTGGGTCTCATATATCATGAGGACGTCCCTGACCTCATATGGGTATTGTCGTTGATGATGGTTGATGGCTACACCTCGACCTTCCTGAGTATCAGAGTTATCGAGGGACTCTACTCCTCCTTTTGCCATGTGCTTAAGGACCCATCAGCTTTTGAGCTTGTGGGTGGCCAACTTATCCGGAGAGGTAGAGTGGATTGCGCATGGTCTGTCGAGAATAGTGTCCACTGGCGGTTTGACTACACTGTTGTTCGATCGACTCCTCCTTTGTGAGGGCACTTCGTCATGCTCGTCGACATTGGTGCGTTTGGATTGTCAGTTGTGGCGTGGGCGCCTAATTTCTTCTCGTGCTTCGGATGGCTCCGAGCTAGGGTTTTGGTGCCATTGATTGGCTACCCAGGTGTCCTCTATGACACAATATTTTGTCACTAGGTTGGAGAGTTTGGCAAACGTTCTTAGACGATGTTAAAATATTGTTCTCCTAATACCTTCGTCGTAAATGTTGTGGCGGAATGTTGCTATAGCCTCCTGATCCGTGAAATCCATAATTTCGTTATTTGTAAACAAAAAATGTGTCCAGAATTGTCGGGTCATCTCATTTATATTTCGAACGACGAGGGATAGATCCCCGATGTCGGTTGGCCCCGATTTATCCAAACAATACTCAACATGGGTGGTGGATGGTAGCGAAATTTTCATCCTAATCCGATCTGACATCGGTTCCTTATATGAGTTCTCCCAAGGTCGATCTAACGCCGGCCCTGGTCCTTCTGATAGGGAATGGCTTGCTTGGCCACCATATTGTATCATCGCATCTGAGCTCCAGGCTTGGTCCGGCAAAGCGTACTTCCCCTCCCAAGCCAAATAGAACATCGGTGCTTGGGCGGAGATCGCCTGCTACTTCTTATCCAGATCTAACGTCACGAGGAAGGAGAAACCAACAAGATTTGAGTCGTCAAGATCGATGTCTTGACGAGAGGTTGGAGTTTCAATCTTCTCTAGTGGTTCTGTCAAACCGAGGTGGGCCGCAGAGGCTACGCCGGCGCCGATCGGATCGCCGGCTGCTGACGCCATCTAGCCACTTCAACTACACAGAGAGACCTATATGGGCCACAAGTGTCAGAGCAATATCTGGAAGATCTCGGGTAGGGGCCTAGATGTGGTAGCCTTGGATAGATGGTAACAAAGACACAAGGGACATGATGTTCACCCAGGTTCAGGCCCTTTCGAAGAGGTAAAACTCTACGTCCTATTTTGCTTGTATTGATTGTGGATGGGGTACAAAGTACATGTGATCTACCATGAGATCGTATGTGAATGACTCTCCCCTCTACGGTCCTGGCACCTCGGTTTATATAGATACCGGGATGCCTAGGGTTACACATAAGTCGGTTGTACCTAGGGGCAAATACACCAGAGATTATCTCAAAACCTTGGGATGTATGCCAAGTCTTCGGAGCATTCCTTCTTGGCTTCCTTGGTCCCGACGAACGAGGCCCACCAGTTGATAGGCTCAAGAGGTTCCTCGATCCAGCCCATAGGACATACAACCGATATGTCGAGCACCCCCCTAATCCATGATTCCATCAATTAGCACGAATATCAGAGCAGATATCTCGATTTTCATGAAATAAACCGGTGTAACTGAGGTGTGATGAGTGTAAAAATAACACTCATCAACTCCTCCAAGCTTAAACTTGATCATCCTCGAGCAACATAGATAGAAATCCAAAGCGTAAGGAACTCAGTTGTTTAAACCGGAATAATGAGAAGGTTTTGGTTCACTTGCGATCGGTACGCCTAGATAGCCCTTCGCTTCTTGACATGAAAACTTAGTATAGCTGTAGAGGTGACATGATTATTATGCAGTGGCAGTGAAGCAAAGATAACCAATGCAAAGCTCTTGCTCAACTAGACAAAATAACAAAGTAGCTTCTATTCCATTTACTCTAGTTAACACTTAGCTTGCGAGGAACATACATAAGTGAATTTTCTTTCTTGAGCAATGAAAACATAAATTAGGGAGTGAAAGATATGTAAATACAACATGATTCTAGAGTAACTCGCTAACGCACCCACAAGTGTCACATCATTAAGGCTCTCAAGCACTTCCTTCCGTCTAAACCTGATCATTCTTCGGGCCGGGCCGGGTTCGGGCCGGGCTTGACAAAACCCGAAGGAAAAATCCCAAGCCCGAGCCCGGCTAGGCCCGGCCCGAAACACATGAACAGTGTCATTTTTTATTTAAATTAATCATATTCTGGATATTATATCAGTTTATTATACCTATATTTTCAATAATATATATATATACATATATATATATAGCTATTTTGGTTTTTTTTCAGGCTTTCGGGCCGGGCTTCGGGCGAGAAACTGAAGCCCGAGCCCGGCCCGAATGTCGGGCTTCGGGTTTGGGCCGCCGGGCCGGGTTGTCCATGAACAGGTTTACTTCAGTCATTACTTACCGAATTTTTTGTTGTCTAGTGACGGGATTATGCCAAAAAAATGATCATGAATTTGCCTTGTGTTTCAAGTAAACTTGTCATCTTCGCGTCACTAAAAATGCCATCGAAATCGTGATTTGCGATGGTCAAAATCCAAACGTTCGGGTGTTACCAGGGTCCAACACGGAAATGATAAATCCCGAACGTTTGGGATTTGACCTCGACAAATTGAATGTTTTTATGACAATTTTAGTGACGCGAGGATGACAAGTTTAGTTGACACGCACGACAATTTCCTGACAAAAAATACACTGAGCACGGGTTTACCATGCTTACCAACTAAACTTGACATTCTCGCGTCACGATTGCCATAAAAAACGTTCGATTTGCCATGGTCAAACAACGAACCTCCAGCGTTATCGGGGTACTTAAAAAAATGAACGCGCAATGTAAACAAATGTTCAGGTAATTCAAAAAAATGTTTCCTACCATTAAAAAAATAGACATTACGTTTAAAAAAGATGTCCACGCATTTCACAAAAAAAGTGCTTGTGAAATTGTTCAAAAAATATTTATCCAATGTACAAAAATGTTCACAGAGTTTTAAAATATTTTTTCATATTATAAAAAATTATATGCGTCAACGTGTATTTGAAAAACAATCTTCAAAAAAGTATTTGAAAAACTCTTAATCATGTATTTTAAAATGTTAAATAAATAAATATATATATATATAAATGTTGTAGGTGTATAAAAAATATACATTGTGTATGAAAACAAATAGGCATAAAAATATATTTGGAAAAAATATTAATCTTGTATTAAAAAAATGCTAAACTTGCATAAATATATTCCTGATGTATACGAAAAATGTACAAGGTGTATTAAAAAATAGATATGTTGGGAAAATTGAAAAATAAAAGCAAAAGAAAAAGAAGAAACCCATTGAAAACAGAAGAAGGAAACAAACAAAAACCAAAAAAACAAAGAAAAATAAGAAACCCCAAAGAAAACGGATGCTACAAAGGTGAATAACCTACATGAAAAAAACTCATGCTCAGCGACAGTGTTAGGCCCAATAGAGCGGTTCCTAAAAAAGATGCAATATACACATAGCTCTTACGGCTCAAGCAACACCGTCCGTTCTGCATACAGGCTGCTGGCTTCCACCAAGCAACAGCGTACAGACAGGCTCGAACACAATGAAGGACACTCCAACGTTGAAGCTGATCGTCGCCCATGGACACGTCTTTGGGGCGCTTTGGTTCCGTCTAAGGTCAAAGTTTTTGCCTGGAGGTTAGCCAAAACATCGATCCCGACCGGCGAGGTGCGCAAGAACAGGAGCATGGCGGAAACAGCAGAGTGTTCTCTTTGTCACGCGGCGGTAGATACATGGCGACATGCTCTCTTCGATTGCCACATGGCACGGTGTGTATGGGCCCTGGAGGACGAGGATCTTACCGAGACTGTCATCTCGAACCGGACTGACGATGCGAAGCTTTGGATGCTATGGCTGGTTGACACGCTTCCCTCGCTGGACCTTGCTAGGGTCCTTGTGACGATGTGGGCCATTTGGTGGGCGCGCCGGAAAGCAATCCATGATGAACAGTTCCAAAGCCCGTTGAGCACACACGTGTTTATCAACAAGTTTCTGGCTGATCTAGAGATGATCCCTCCACCGGTGAATCGAGCAAAGGACCGACGGCTGAGAACCAGGGACCTGCATGTAACGGCGGAGGACTTGCATGTAAATATAGATCTTCCTCGAGAGCAGCCGCTGCCAAAGTGGCGTCCGCCTGAGGTGCATGCAGCAAAGATGAACGTTGATGGAGGCTTCTCAAAAATTGGTGACCGAGGTGCTTCAGCTGTGGTGTGTAGAAACAAAGAGGGGGGCTACCTTGGTGCCTCGGTCGTTATCTCTGAAGGGCTCCTGGATCCGACAGTTCTTGAAGCACAGGGGTGTCTCGAGGCACTTGCGCTCGCAACGGACCTTAACATCCTATCCGTGTGCATTGCCTCTGATTGCCTGGAAGTTGTGACTAACATTGAGAAGGAGGTCCCCTGTCGATATGTCGCCATTTTACAAGATATCAAGCACTTGAGAAGTTCACTTCAAGATGTAAAATTTATTCATGAAAGTAGGAAGTTTAATGGAGAGGCCCATGCACTAGCTAAAGCTGCTGCATCCCTACCTCCCGGGCGCCACTTGTGGCTCACTAGTTTGCCCGATACCATCTGTATCCCCATGTCTCTGAACTTATAATAAAGGATACAGTTTTTGCTCAAAAATAAAAAAAAAGCTCTACGGCTCAAGCGTGTTTGCTCGGAACGACCAGAGCGCAAGTGCGTTTTTTAGCAGTTGTGAAATTCAAAATATAAATCAGATCCATTCGCTCCATATTTACAAACCCTATAAATCCCCTCCCACCTTCCCTCGACCCACCAAGAACCCTAGCTAGAACCGGGAGCAGATCAGATCCGAGGCGGCTGCCCTCCGTGGTGGCGAACTTCAGGGAGGACGACGACGACGAGTCGTTTCACCGCTACGACCCTGAGGTGTTGGCCGCCAAAAGCATCGACTATCCTCCCCGCGATGCTAGGATGAAAATCAAGTGATGGGCTTTTCTGATGCAAGTGGAGGGTAAATTGACTATTACAAAGATGCCTACCTTCGGCAGAGATCATCAGGTACCCAGGTATATATGCGGATCGATTCCCTCCGCTGTGGAAATCTACCATGGTGTGATGCTTTGATTCATGTTGCTTATGCATGTGTCGTACTGTTCTCTGGATAGAGTTGTTGTTGATGATGGCCAATTTGTTCCCTAAACCTCATCTATCGATCAGTAGCCGTCCATTTCATCCTAATGAGCAACTGAATTCGTATGTTATATTGTGCTCATCTGCTGCTTCTGCGTACTTTTTTGCGATGTATAGATCAAATGGAGAAGGCATGGGGATGGTGGAGGCTGCTGCCCATCTATCAGGACCTCGATTCGGGCATGCCGCTTTACCGGGAGTACCTCTGCGAGTACTACCTCCGCAATCCTCCTGAATCTGTTGATGACTCTGTCTCTACCGGGCACAAGTTTGTGGTCCGATCTGCATGGACAAATGAGAATGGCCGTCTCATTCCTCTCGCCCGCAAGGTAATTTACTTGGAAACCTCCTGCCTGCATTTGGTAGATGTTGACCCATGTATCAGGAAAGGTTTTAAGAACTGTTGTGTGCCATAATATTCAGGTTCCCAAAGATAGCCTATTTCCCATCTGTTTATGGATTGTAGTGTACTATACCTTTAATATTGCTCATATTATTGTGTGGCATGTGCCCTACTGATGATAAATTCATTATCCCGTGATTCTGTCTACATTTTTGTCGATTTTTGTTTTGCATGATCAGTTTATTTGTTAATACTCTGCGAGTCAGCCTTCATTTATAGCCTATCAATCCCTTCAATGAACTACTTAGATGTTGTTTGGTCTCCATA
Source organism: Elymus sibiricus (assembly GCA_039707655.1). Taxonomy (NCBI): domain Eukaryota; kingdom Viridiplantae; phylum Streptophyta; class Magnoliopsida; order Poales; family Poaceae; genus Elymus; species Elymus sibiricus. The sequence continues at coordinate 446,231,287 of CM077671.1, forward strand.
ATACAAATACTCATAAACTGTTGTTAGTGCTAATGCTAAATTAAGAACATCCAAACAATACCGTCTCGTCTTCAATTTCTGGAATAACTAAAACTATTTTGTCCTGCTTCATTTCTAGCTCCATCGTATATATGGTCATCTATTTTGTATTAATTGCATACTAATTTTACTTCCTTAGATCAATTGCAAAACGATGCTTTTAAGTCTTTGGAGATGGAGGCCAAGTTCATAGGTCTGTGTGAGAGGGACATGATGCAATTAACTGACAACGAGACTGCTCTGAGCCACAAAATCAAGCAGCGTGCGCAGGACATAATCGATGGAGCGTGTGAATACTCTGGCGCATATGCTGCCGCCGCTGCTTTGGTGGTATTTGCATCACTACTTAATCTGTATCAGTCGTTGTTCCATTTACTAAGTAGTAGCTTTCTTGCACTAACTACTAATTAAAATTGCTGGTTTCAACTAGTGTATCTGCAAAGAGGCTGAGTTGATGTGTGAGAGGGCTATGTGCGGGAGATACAACTCCTATAACATGACTTGCATGCTCTGCAATCAGATCAGAGAGCATGCCACCAGTCTTATGTTGTACAAAGGGTCTGGATCCATCTCCGCCGCCGCTGGTGCTGCCATGGTGGTAAGTGCCCAAATGCAGACCTTCCTACCTTCACTGCTTTTTCATAGATAGATCTGTACACATTGCTTGAAATTTACTGTAACATGATGGTTCAAGCAGGGCGCTGCAAAGGAAGCCAAGCTGTTACGTGAGAATCTGAGTGATCTAGGCTGTGACGAATGGGCGTCTGTTTTCATTCGGGATGAAGCCCGTCGCATTCTGCAGGACATGCGCACTGAAGCTCTTGGTGCTAATGGAAAGAACAGCATTGCTTCTGCTGCTGATGGAGCAGAGAAATCTACTAGGTACGGTCTATAAAAGAGCATATTATATTGTTCTTGTGTAGGGTCTTTGAGAGCATATTATTTTTTCTTGTATATGTAATACTAGTAATGTATTGTGTTGTTTTGCTATAAGCAGGATAAGCACTGTTGGGAATTTGACTTGTACTGCATCTAATGATAAGGAAGATCATAAAAGGAAGCTAGTAAGTAATGGGTCCATGGAAAGGATGATGATAAGGGATGATGATCATAACATGACTTGTACATGCATGGAGAATGTGAATCAGAAGACTGAGGAAGAGTACACGCGAAAAAAGAAAAGCAATGAAGACGCTTAGAAGGAAACTGCATAATAACTGTAACTGTAAGTATACTTGTTTGGCTTTATGCCAGCCTTTTGCTGTTCTGTTGCTTGATAATTTTGTCCTCTGGGACGCTCTGTCATTCTGAAGACAGTAGAACGTATTTGAATGACTCACTGAAGTTAACTGTCTCTTGTTTCTCGTTCTGAGCTCACTAACGTGCATAGTTTGTTATATTAGGTGAAACGTATTGTGTGAACATTTTTCTATATTTTCATGTTTATTAGGCATGTGAGTATTTTTAAAATATGAATGTTGAATGGTAAGAATGTTATCCAAAAATTGCGTGAACAAATTTTTACATTTCATGAACATTTTTTCACAATGAGCGAACATTTTGAAGTGTTATGAATATTTTTTAATGGAAACTAGATTTTTTTAATGGCAATTAGATTTTTTATATGCTATGAACATTTTTAAACATGGTAACAGTTTATAGATGTCATGGTTTTATTTAATGGTAGGAACATTTTTGAAAAATGATGTGAACAATTTTTTACATTTTCATTAACATTTTTAAAAAATGTTATGAACATATTTTTACACGTGTGAACATTTTTAAATGTCATGAACATTATTTTTGAATTATATATTTTTTTGTTTAAAACCGTGTGAACAAACTTTTCAGTCCACGGGTTCATAATGCATGATGACCATTTTTTAAATTAAGTACAAAAGCATATTGGAAAGAAGATGCATGAACATCTTTCTAAAGTACATAGACATTTTGAAAACAAGTGCTCATGTATCTCTAAACTATATTGTTGTATCTTACCTAAAAAAGTGGAGAAAACATAAATGAAATCAAATGATGAAAAAGGAAAGAGAAAAAATGGGTAAATTTGACGGCGTGACGAGCGCTAGACTGCTCGATACATGTTGACATGGGTGCTTTCGTGTCTCAGCCTCGCCCATGTGCTATGTGTGCAGGCGAGTGTGTCTTCCATCTCGCTGAAGCCGGGACATAGACGCTCTACCGGACATGCGCAAAGCTTGAGGGAATATCCTATTTCACGGACTCGGGAGCTTGTATTTGATGTTTGCCGGGTCAAGTAGTCTCACAAGGCAATACCCGCTGGGCCGACCTATTAACACTGATTAGCGAGCGGGCGATTCGTAAGAAAAAAATATCAACTGTTTGGTGGAAGGTTGGAGTGATGGGCTTTCTAGCGGATTTTCATTTTCTTATTAAAGAAACAACAATATTAGTTCATGGAAGGTTGGAGTGATGGGGTTAGCCTAGCTTTCACATCCCAGATGTTTTCCAAATATGGTATGTTAGAAATTTCACACGGAATTAAATTTGTTCAAACAAAAACCCCTTGATTGATTGTTGCTATTAAAATTTGCTTACTTGTTTCAATAGGAAGTTGAAATCCAATTTCAACCAGTGGAAACCTAGCTAGCCAATAGGTGGAACCCAAGCCATTTAAAATATTTTTGGGCAAAAGCATTTAAAGTAAGTTCCAAAAATATCCAAGTCAAACTATTTTCCTAAATGATTTTGGATTGGTTTTGAATTGGAATAATTTCTGAATTCAATTCAAATCAAAAGGGGGTTTAATCAATTATGACTTGCTTTTGAATTTGGCAGGAATTAGAACTCCACAAGCCCACATGATGATGTAGACCTTTTGCATAATTTCAAAAATGGATTTGAAACATAATTGGTTTGAAAACAAAATTCAAATTCATTTATGAAATAAAAGTGCATAAATTAGTTGCCCAAAGTGCCCAAAGAAAATGTGCAACAAATCAAAAATATTCAAATTGGACTTTATAAAACATTCACATTTGAAAGAAAATTCAAATTCAAAATAGTTTTGAATTTGCAAAGAAATAGAAAAAAGAGAACAAAAAACAGAAAAGAAATAAAAAGAAAAAGAAGAAAAACCCCACGGCCCACCTAGCCTAGCTAGCCCATCGTGGGCACAACCGAGCCGACCCCCGTGCCCTCTCTTCACCCTCATCCACTCACCAGTGGAGCCCACTGGTCAGCTCCTCCCACCTCACGCCCACATGACCCCCACCTCCCACAAAACCGTCGTCGCACTCCCCACTCGCCCACGTCGCCCCGCGCTCCCCTGACGTGGGCTGTCCTATAAGACCCCCAAGAACCCCTCTACATTTCACCTTTCCCTCCGCTCAACATTGTCGCCAGGCCGCACCGCCGCGACCTCACCTTCGCCCGACTGACCTAGCTCGTCGTCGACACGATTCTGGCGAGCACAACAGTCCCCTCGACCAGCCAACGCCACCACTCGACTCCACTAGCCCACACGCACCTCCTAGGCACCACCATCGAGCCCAAAGACCCCAGGAAGCCCGTGCCCGCCGTCGATCAAAGCCTCCCTCCGCCGTGAGCTTCACTTCGGCGATCACCGGAGGTATCTGACCCTGACGCCATGTCCGTTGACCACGTCGTGCACTAGCGCAACTCTCTGACCCTTTGTTTTGCCCAGACGAGCTCGGTTTCGAGCGCAGCGACCACACCCGAGGAGCTCCGCCGTCCGCCCTGTCTTCGGCGAGTCTCCGACGTCGTCTCCATCGTCCCCGAACCCGTCCGAGGCGACCGGCGACCTCGCCGTGCTCGTTCGCGTCCAGCCGTGCCCTCTGTCGCGCCGGAAACCCCCTGGACCGCCGTCCCTAACGACTCCCAAAGTTGTGCCGTTGTCGTCGAGTTTTCCGGTGACCTTCCGGCGACCTAGCGCCGCCCGGTGATCCCCTCTCTCCCTCTGCCGTTCGATCACGCACGCACGGTCCATGTTAGATCACTTAAACCCCGAACCGTTCCCCTAAGTTTCAGCCGTCTGCCGTTTAGAGCCCGCAGTGGACACCTCCCAGCCAATCAGAACGTGCCATGTAACCAACCTTATTCGTAGCAAATTTCTATTAATTAAATTAAAATGCAACTTTTGCAAAAAAGTCGCTAGAACTAAAACACTCACAACTTTTTATCTATAGGTCCAAATTGAGTGAAACTCTTTGCAAAATGATCCTTATGAAATGTACTTTCAGATAGACCAAGAAAATTTGAAATTTGAATATTATAAAATTCAAATTCAAACAGAATGAATTTGAATTTGAATAGGACATAACTTGCAAATTATAATTCCAAATTAATTGATTCTTTTTGCAAATTGAATATAATCAAATATACTTTCATATTAGCTACTATAATATAGTTTTAAATAATTTAAACTCAACAATTGAATATAGTTTGAATAGTGACATAATTCAAATAGAATTCAAACCAAATTAGGTTTAATTATAAATTAAATCTGTTTAATAAAACAATTAGGTCACAACTAGTCTACAAACTTAATTTGAACTTTAGTAATTATTTTGGATTATTATTTGACTTTAGTCTGAAACTTATTTAATGGGTGACATTATTTAAAACTTATTTAATATTACACCTTAGTAATTACTATGGATTTGTATTTGACTCTTAGGGATAACAAGATGGCATTTGAATTAAGTTTAATAAAATAAGAAATGATCCATAATTCAAACTGAACTCATTGAAACCAACCTGAATTGTAAACTCAATTCAGTTTGAATTCAAATAGGTTAAACCCTAATTCAAATCCAAATTGAATTGAAAACCAGATCAAGTTATCATTTTGAGACCTTAGTGTATACAAGCTCATGAAAGGTCAACAAATTTGAATTGGCATTCAAACTTGGACATGACCTTGGCTACCCAAGATTCATAGACCATGACTCTGTTGTTAAGATTCTTGATTGGAATGTGACAACCACACCTTGACATCACATACTCCATATGTGATGAACCTTTATTGAAACTTGCATGTGAACCCAAATGTCACATATATTCCAAATAACAACCACTATGTTGTTTTCCAAAACTCTTATGAATTAAGCCTGTAGGAGATATGCCCTAGAGGCAGTAATATAAGTTACTTTTGTATCTCAGAGTTTGTAATGAATGTTTATGTTCCATGCTATAACTGCAATGATTCTCGAGTCTACAAATTAAACGAGGCTTGGAGGGAAACTCATGTGCACGTGTGGTATAATAAACGGTAAATTGTATTCCTAGTCTTGCCTCTAAGACTGGCTCAAGTATTGCATGATGATCCTGTTTTCTTGATCATGGGCATGGCTATGCCGGCAATTTTGAGGGCACGATGTTGGTAGAACACTTGTGTTGAATCGATCCGTATTGATGTTATGCTATGAGATACATTCGTCATAAGTTAATGGTTAATAACACAGAGAAGTTAATGTTTGCATAATTCCTTAGACCATGAGAGTATCGAGTTTCTTCATGCTTGCTTCATGAACTTTGGGGTTTGTTAAACGTCATCCGTAAATGGGTGGCTATTACGGCGGCTTACGGGTTCATGGAAAAGTATGTCAAGTAACTTAATAGCTCAAGATTGGGATTTGCTCCTCCGACGATGGAGAGATATCTCTGGGCCCTCTCGGTGTTACGGTATCCATCATCGTCTGGCCAGACACTTTGTGATTTGATCACGGGGATGCCGGAACACGGGAACGAGAAAAGAGAACAATACCGGCAACGAGGTAACTGGCATAGTGGACAAGTTGTTGATCCACGGTGATGCCAACATGTCTCACCTCGGGTAATTGTAACATATCGTGAAGCAACAGGAATAGCACACGGCAACTGGAGGTTCACTCGAATATTCATTCGTGTGGGTATAGGGGTCAATATGGGTGTCCACGGCTCCGATGTTGATCATTGATCGGAAGGGGTTCCGGGTCATGTCTATACTTCACCGAACCTATAGGGTCACACGCTTAAGGGTCATCTATCTGCTGAATTCTAGACGGGAAGTTTGAGAGAAAGTCACCAGAAAAGTTTCGGTGACGACGGAAGAGTTCCGGAGAGAGAACACCGAAAGAGTTTCGGTAAAACCGAAAAGTTGTTTCGGAATATATGATTAGGCCAAAATGGTTCCGGCACTCACCTGGAAATTCTTAGAGGGTCTCAGAATTGGTGTGGGAACTTCTGGGATTTTTTCGGAGAAAAAACCCGGAAATGTTCCGGAGCCGCCGGGACTGCTGTTGTTGCTTTTCGCTGATGAAAACCACCATACCGGAAATGTTTCGGCATGAGCCCAGAATTATTTTGGAGGGTACCAGAAATATTCTGGGACCGTCCGGGATTTTTTCAGAAGAAACGATCGCGGAAAAACATCTTGTCTCAGTACGAGGGGACAAGATCCCACGAATCGGGGGTTGCATGTTTGGTGGCTTTTTGTCTAGGGAACACCCATGTTTCTAGGAGACATGTTGGTGGCTTGTTGGGGGGTCCCCCCCATGGGGGGGGGGGACAAGGTTGTGGCCGGCCAAGGGGTGCCCCCTTTGGTGTCCCCTTGGTGGCCCACTTGCCTTGCCTTTTTGCCTTACATGTGGGACATGTTGCTAGGGCATTTTTGGTATTTCCTCCTCCACCCCATCCCTTGCCTTGGCCTATAAAAGGAGGAGAGTTGGCTGCCATTTCTCCTCATCCCTTGTGCTCTCATACACATGCTTTGCTTTGCAAGCTCTTTCTCTCCCTCCCACGAAAAGAGTCTTTCGTAGAGCCGAAAGGCTGTCTGGGTTCCGGCAGGAACTAGTTCTGGACGGCGAAGCCCTGCCGGATAGATGACACCGTATGTGTGCAACCCCGTAGAGAGGTCGTAGTTTCGATATTTTGCCCGAGGGGCTGTTCGTGTGTCCTCCCGAAGGGCTGTCTGAGTCTCCGTTCGAGTTTCGAGGGTCCTCCCGAAGGGCTGTCCGCGACATCGTCCGGGGGACTGTCCGACCGCCTCCCGAAGGGCTGTCCGACGAGGGAGTACATCCTCACGGTTGGGAGGTTGTAAAATCCTAGCTGCGGGGATCTGCACCAACGATCTCCACCGACTCTTCTTCCGCTGCGTTTCGAGTCGGTACGGATCAGATCAAACCTTGTATGCAATCTCCATAGTGGTCCTGGGCGTGCTCGCTATACCGGAAATTTTTGTTTTCTGTCGCGTTCCCCAACAGTGGCATCAAGAGCGAGGCTATGAGTAGATGCATGTTATGATCTAGAATACATGAGATGTATGGGTATTGCATAGTATAATTTTGTAGTAGATGAGATCTATTGCTGAAAATTATTTGTGCGGGTAGCAGATGAAATCTGTTACCCGATGTTCCTGTTGCTTCCCGTAAATTTGCGTAGTCCTGATCTTGACGGCATGGTGGAATCTTACAAAGTTCTGGCAATCCGCGATCCTTTCATGCTGCTCCTGAGTAGGCTGATTGACAGATCAACGAAGTGCTAACAGTTCTTTGGGTTCCACCATAGTTAAAGAAAGATGGATGTTTCGCAGACGAAAGGGCAATGCAGATATGATCTGCACGGGGGTCACGCGTATGACGAAGTTTAGTATGGGGCTCGAGATTTTATTATCTCGTGTTTCATACACCTTGGAAAGTTAATCTAGCAACTTGAAGTATCATACTTGATGATAAACGGAGGTAGCTGCGGTTTGAGTCAAAACCTTAGAAGCCACGTAAAATAAAATTTTGCATAAACCGATTAGAGGCGTCTAACTTGGTTTTGCAGGATGGTTTGCATGTGATGTGGTATAGTAATGCTCATATTCAATTTGATTATGTATGAGATGACTATATGATGTAATTAACATGACCTGCGTGTCATGATTCGGCATGATGGCCGGAGCCATATGATTGCACTTTAATGACCTGCGTGTCAACCTTATGTAATGCACTTATTTTATTAGCTATAGAGATAGCAATATTATCTGGTGCATCGACAAGGTGGTGGCAATCTTCGCAAAGGTGAACACCGACGCGAATGCCGAAGACGAAGAAATACTTGACTTCTCCGTCAGAAGGGGCTATACCATATCATGCTATTATGAATTGCCTGAGATGTTTATCCCTTATGATGCACCCTTCTTGATTGCGCGGTAGTTGCTTTTATTAGGGTGATCTCTCACTTAAAATATCAAGTAGTTAGTGTTCTCCCAAGTGTAGCACCGTCACGGCATGCTGACATGGGTACGAACGATTAGGGATGTGTGAGGCGGGTGAGTTAAGACCTCGCAGCAAGATCACTTGGTTGTCTTGACGTTCAGGCATGAAAGTCATGAGCTCGGAACACACGCATCGAAAGATGAACAAGAGTCACATAGAGATGTGATTGGCAAGTTTGCCTAACAATTGAAGTTCTCATCATCAGTGATGCTAACCATCAATGGCGTTGAATTAAAATTCGTGTCTTGAATCATTCATAATCAATTTTGAGAGATATTGATTTGAGTGGGAGCGCACTTTAGAATAAAATTGTTTATTCACTAGTGCCAAATATCATTATGAACAAAGTCTAAGTGAACTTGTGTTTTCCGTTGTAGATCAAATGGCTCGCAACACCGCGTTCAACTTAGGCCCTATGTTAGAGAAAGAGAAGTTAGCTGCGAATGGAAACAACTATGCGGACTGGGTCCGTGCCCTGAGGATTGTCCTCAGGGGTGCTAAGAAAGTGTACGTGCTTGACGGACCTCTTCCTCCTAAACCGGCGGCAACTGCCGCGGCAGACATACAAAATGTCTGGGCCACTAAGGATGATGATTACAACTTAGTGCAGTGCCTCATGCTGTCTTGCATGAGTTCAGAGCTTCAAAAACGTTTTGAATTCCATAACTCCTTTGATATGATCAAGGATCTGGATGGTCTTTACAAGTTTAATGCAAGGTCTGGACGTTTTGACATCATGAAAATGATGGCGGAGACCAAGATGGCTAAGGGCAGTTCAGTTGGCGAGCACGTAGTCAATATGATTGGCTACGCTGAAAGGCTTAAAACCCTGGAATTCCCACTTCCAGAAGAGCATGTTATGGACTTGCTGCTAGGTTCACTCCCCCCGTCTTATGGCGGTTTTATCATGAACTACAACATGAATGGGTTGGACAAAACAGCAAATGAGGTGCTTGCCACGCTGAAAACTGCTGAAGGAGGACTGCAGAAAAATCGCAAGCAAGTGTTGCTTGTGAATAAAACTGCCAGTTTCAAAAAGAAAGGCAAGCCAAAGAAAGGCAAGGGCGCCGGTAAGACCGGCTTCCAACGCAAATCTAAGGGCGGAGCCAAGAATGAAACTGAGTGCTTCTACTGGAAGAGAAACTGCAAGAAATATCTGGAAGATAAGATGTCCGGGAAAACTGGAAAAGGTATAATTGTTATACAAGTTAATGTCATTGACGTTTTGCTTGCTGGCGAAAATTCTAAGTCTTGGGTATTTGATACCGGATCGGTTGCTCACATTTGCAACTCGATACAGGGGCTTCAGAAGGTGCGCAAGCTGGCAAAGAATGAAGTCGTGATGCGTGTCGGGAACGGCGCTGGGATCGCCGCTCAAGCCGTCGGCATTATGCCTCTACGTCTCCCTTCAGGATTTATTTTGGAACTTAGTAACTGTTATTTTGTTCCGTTGTTGTGTAGAAACATTATCTCTGGATCATGTTTAGTACACGATGGGTACTCCTACAAGTCTGAGAACAATGGTTGTTCACTTTATTGTAAGGATATGTTTTATGGATTTGCACCCATTGTTGGGGGCCTTTTCATACTAAATCTTGAATGTGGAAATGATGTCTTTAACGTGAATGCTAAACGCCTTAAGAAGGCTGATACCACCACCACTTATTTGTGGCACTGTCGGCTTGGCCACATCGGAAAGAAACGCATGCAAAGACTCCATAAAGATGGAGTTTTACCGTCCCTTGATTTTGAATCATTTGACACATGTGAAGCTTGCTTGATGGGAAAAATGACCAAGACGCCGTTCACGGGTCATCCTGAACGGGCGGGTGAATTATTGGAAATAATACATAGTGATGTATGTGGTCCAATGAACACGGCCGCACGGGGTGGGTATTTTTACTTCGTGACTTTTACTGATGATTTAAGTCGGTATGGCTATATCTACTTGATGAAGCATAAGTCGGAAACCTTTGAAAAGTTCAAAGAATTTCAGAATGAGGTAGAAAATCATCGTGACAAAAAGATTAAGTTTCTGCGGTCTGATCGCGGAGGCGAATATCTTAGTCACGAGTTTGGCCAACATCTGAGTGACCGTGGAATCGTTTCACGGCTTACGCCTCCCGGAACTCCACAAAGAAACGGAGTGTCGGAACGACGTAACCGAACCCTGTTAGACATGGTAAGGTCGATGATGTCTCTTACAGATCTACCGATATCTTTTTGGGGTCACGCACTACTCACTGCCGCTCACACATTAAACAGAGCACCGTCTAAGTCTGTTGAGACGACACCATATGAGTTATGGCTTGGGAAGAAACCCAATTTGTTGCATCTCAAAGTTTGGGGTTGTGAAGCTTATGTAAAACGTTTACAACCGAGCAAACTCGATCCCAGATCAGACAAATGTAACTTTGTAGGTTATCCCAAGGAAACCTTTGGGTATTCCTTCTACCACCCATCCGAGGGCAAAGTGTTTGTCGCAAAAACCGAAATCTTTCTTGAAAAGGAGTTTCTCGCTAAAGAAGTGAGTGGGAGGACAATACAACTTAATGAGATTAGTGAATCTTCGGCAACCGTTGATATGGCTAAGGAACCGGAAGTAATTCCGCAAATTATCCCTACAACCGAGCCGGAAGTTGTCGCATGTGATGCGGAAACTTCAAACATTGTTGTTACTGAACCGCGCAGATCAGGTAGGGCTATCCAGCCACCTGAATGGTTTCATAACGAAATCTTCATTCTTGAAGACGATGAACCTGCGCACTACAAGGAAGCGATGGCGGGGCCTAGCTCAAAGGAATGGCACAAAGCCATGAGATCCGAAATGGAATCCATGTACGAAAACCAAGTTTGGAACTTGGAAGAACTTCCAGATGGCGTAAAACCCATTGGTTGTAAATGGATTTTCAAAAGAAAGACGGACGCGGATGGTAACATTACTATCCACAAAGCTAGACTTGTCGCGAAAGGGTTCACGCAAGTTCTAGGGGTAGACTACGACGAGACTTTCTCGCCCGTAGCTATGCTAAGGTCTGTTCGGATATTACTAGCAATTGCTGCTTATTTCGATTATGAAATATGGCAGATGGATGTCAAAACGGCTTTCCTAAATGGAAACCTTGAACATGATGTATACATGATACAGCCAGAAGGTTTTGTCGATCCTAAGAATGTTGGAAAGGTATGTAAGCTTCAGAAAGCCATTTATGGTCTGAAGCAGGCATCAAGGAGCTGGAACATTCGTTTTGATGAAGTGGTCAAAGAGTTTGGCTTCATCAGGAACGATGAAGAATCTTGTGTGTACAAGAAGTTTAGTGGGAGCGCAAAAGCATTTCTAATCTTGTATGTAGATGACATATTGTTGATTGGAAATGATGTGAAATTTCTTAGCGAAATAAAAGACTCATTGAAGAAGAGTTTTTCAATGAAAGACTTAGGCGAAGCGGCATATGTATTGGGCATCAGAATCTATAGAGATAGATCAAGACGCCTGATAGCGCTTAGCCAAAGCACGTACATTGACAAGGTGTTGAAAAGGTTCAACATGGAGAACTCCAAGAAAGGCCTACTCCCCATGTCACTTGGCACAGTGCTTTGCAAGAATCAGTGTCCTCGGACCCTCGATGAGCGAGTACAAATGAATGATATTCCATATGCTTCGGCAGTTGGTTCTATTATGTATGCCATGCTATGTACAAGACCGGATGTTTCCTATGCGCTAAGTGTTAGCAGCCGGTACCAAGGTGATCCAGGATTGGAACACTGGGCCGCAGTTAAGGGTATTCTTAAGTACCTCAGAAGGACCAAGGATTTACTCCTTGTGTACGGAGGTGATGAAGAGCTCATTGTAAGTTGTTACACTGATGCAGGCTTCATGACTGACCCAGATGACTTCAAATCTCAATCAGGCTATGTTTTCATATTGAACGACGACGCAGTTGATTGGAAAAGTTCCAAACAAAAGACTGTGGTGGATTCTACGACGGAGGCGGAATATGTTGCTGCTTCAGAAGCCTCCAAGCAAGCTGTCGGTATCAAGCAATTCCTTGAAGACCTTGGTGTGGTTCCAAGTGCTCTGGACCCGGTGGAGATCTATTGTGATAATAGTGGCGCCGTGGCTCAGGCAAGGGAGCCATGTTCGCACCATAAGACAATGCATATTCAACGCAAATTTAAACTCATTCGACATCATGTCGAAGAAGGTTTAGTGAAAGTACGCAAAGTTCACACGGATCTGAATGTGTCAGACCCGATGACGAAGCCTCTACCACGAGCAAAGCATGAGCAACACCGGATAGCCATTGGTGTTAGGGAAGCCATGTAACTGGATTATGACTCTAGTGCAAGTGGGAGACTGTAGGAGATATGCCCTAGAGGCAGTAATATAAGTTACTTTTGTATCTCAGAGTTTGTAATGAATGTTTATGTTCCATGCTATAACTGCAATGATTCTCGAGTCTACAAATTAAACGAGGCTTGGAGGGAAACTCATGTGCACGTGTGGTATAATAAACGGTAAATTGTATTCCTAGTCTTGCCTCTAAGACTGGCTCAAGTATTGCCTGATGATCCTGTTTTCCTGATCATGGGCATGGCTATGCCGGCAATTTTGAGGGCACGATGTTGGTAGAACACTTGTCTTGAATCGATCCGTATTGATGTTATGCTATGAGATACATTCTTCATAAGTTAATGGTTAATAACACAGAGAAGTTAATGTTTGCATAATTCCTTAGACCATGAGAGTATCGAGTTTCTTCATGCTTGCTTCATGAACTTTGGGGTTTGTTAAACGTCATCCGTAAATGGGTGGCTATTACGGCGGCTTACGGGTTCATGGAAAAGTATGTCAAGTAACTTAATAGCTCAAGATTGGGATTTTCTCCTCCGACGATGGAGAGATATCTCTGGGCCCTCTCGGTGTTACGGTATCCATCATCGACTGGCCAGACACTTTGTGATTTGATCACGGGGATGCCGGAACACGGGAACGAGAAAAGAGAACAATACCGGCAACGAGGTAACTGGCATAGTGGACAAGTTGTTGATCCACGGTGATGCCAACATGTCTCACCTCGGGTAATTGTAACATATCGTGAAGCAACAGGAATAGCACACGGCAACTGGAGGTTCACTCGAATATTCATTCGTGTGGGTATAGGGGTCAATATGGGTGTCCACGGCTCCGATGTTGATCATTGATCGGAAGGGGTTCCGGGTCATGTCTATACTTCACCGAACCTATAGGGTCACACACTTAAGGGTCATCTATCTGCTGAATTCTAGACGGGAAGTTTGAGAGAAAGTCACCAGAAAAGTTTCGGTGACGACGGAAGAGTTCCGGAGAGAGAACACCGAATGAGTTTCGGTAAAACCGAAAAGTTGTTTCGGAATATATGATTAGGCCAAAATGGTTTCGACACTCACCTGGAAATTCTTAGAGGGTCTGAGAATTGGTGTGGGAACTTCTGGGATTTTTTCGGAGAAAAAACCCGGAAATGTTCCGGAGCCGCCGGGACTGCTGTTGTTGCTTTTCGCTGATGAAAACCACCATACCGGAAATGTTTCGGCATGAGCCCAGAATTATTTTGGAGGGTACCAGAAATGTTCTGGGACCGTCCGGGATTTTTTCAGAAGAAACGATCGCGGAAAAACATCTTGTTTCAATACGAGGGGACAAGATCCCACGAATCGGGGGTTGCATGTTTGGTGGCTTTTTGTCTAGGGAACACCCATGTTTCTAGGAGACATGTTGGTGGCTTGTTGGGGGGTCCCCCCATGGGGGGGGGGGGACAAGGTTGTGGCCGGCCAAGGGGTGCCCCCTTTGGTGTCCCCTTGGTGGCCCACTTGCCTTGCCTTTTTGCCTTACATGTGGGACATGTTGCTAGGGCATTTTTGGTATTTCCTCCTCCACCCCACCCCTTGCCTTGGCCTATGAAAGGAGGAGAGTTGGCTGCCATTTCTCCTCATCCCTTGTGCTCTCATACACATGCTTTGCTTTGCAAGCTCTTTCTCTCCCTCCCACGAAAAGAGTCTTTCGTAGAGCCGAAAGGCTGTCTGGGTTCCGGCAGGAACTAGTTCTGGACGGCGAAGCCCTGCCGGATAGATGACACCGTATGTGTGCAACCCCGTAGAGAGGTCGTAGTTTCGATCTTTTGCCCGAGGGGCTGTTCGTGTGTCCTCCCGAAGGGCTGTCCGAGTCTCCGTTCGAGTTTCGAGGGTCCTCCCGAAGGGCTGTCCGCGACATCGTCCGGGGGACTGTCCGACCGCCTCCCGAAGGGCTGTCCGACGAGGGAGTACATCCTCGCGGTTGGGAGGTTGTAAAATCCTAGCTGCGGGGATCTGCACCAATGATCTCCACCGACTCTTCTTCCGCTGCGTTTCGAGTCGGTACGGATCAGATCAAACCTTGTATGCAATCTCCATAGTGGTCCTGGGCGTGCTCGCTATACCGGAAATTTTTGTTTTCTGTCGCGTTCCCCAACAAAGCCTTGACACACGATCTCACATCACAATGACACTGACACCATGCACAACACCTGCTGTTTTGTTTGATTGTATTGTATGGTTGTTCATGAATGTTTTTTACTTATGATAGATTGTTACATAGATCGAAGTGTGTTGATCAAGAATTGTGAGACCGAAGAATTGTCAATACAGGCAAGTGAAACCCTTGATCATAACCTATGTTTTCATGCACTGTAGTTGATTTTCAACTAGGAATCCCTTATAGGATTTTACTTTATGCTTGACAAAGCCCAGTAGAATGATTAGGTCCATATTACCCTGACCTTGTAACCCATGAGTAGTTGCTAAGCTGCTATAACGTGGACTGGGAAACACTAATTATTGTTCCACCATACAACCGCATGGTTGACTACTTAATTAATGAATCAATCTGGGTGGACTGGCTTTGATTGAGTCATCAGAGTATAGTCCTTGGTGGGGAATGCCACCCAGGTACCAGAGATTGTACGAGTTCAAAAGGTGAGTAGCTTCCATGTGTGACCGTGAGACAATATGGGATCTGTCAGGATCGAGTAAGTTGTGGGAACCCTCCTGCGACAGACCAGCAGATGTAGCATTTGCATGCAGGTTGGACTAGGTCTGTCTTTTTTGAGAGGGCAACTACTTCCCAAAAGTCTTGTATTGATCTACCTAGCTACTTCACAAGTGAAGTTTAGTGGCAAGAATGTGTGACCGGGAATCACGGGTAAAGTACACAAACCTCTTCATCCAATGTATTGACCCTTGTGGCTGCAATGTACCCCCTCTGATCCTTTTTACTCCGCGTATTAGATTCGTGTCAAGTCAAACTTAGCAATGTTTGACCAAATATATATTAAAAAATATCAACATATACAATATCAAATACGTATTCAATGAAACTACATTTCGTAATGAATCTAACAATATTAATTTGACATTGTGAATGTTGATATTTTTTCTATAATTTTGGTCAAAGTACATGTACTTTGACTTTGGACAAAATTTATATGCAGACTAAAAGGGACCGGAGGGAGTATCATGTTGCAGGTTACCATATCCAAGGAAGGTTACGAGTAGGGTTACGTTGCTATACTCAACTCTTGCATGTGAGTTGATGGACGACACAAGACTAGAATATTATTCTGCTGCATGATTGTATTGTAAGCTAGCCATGAGCTAAACATGTGTGTATTGTAAAGCACTGGATCTTCGATGTAAATACTATGACATGTGATGTATTTTTTGGTATTTCATCGTCGATTGTGTGTGTCAGCCATTGATCCAGGGACTGACATAGTAAACACAGAGATTCAGGGCCCTCTCATGGGACAGGTTCGCGACACTAGCACGACGAGATAGCAAGCTAGCGTCCCACCCTGAGGAATTTATGGAAGGTTGCAGTGATGGTGTTGTAAACAAAGGAGGGTAACTTGGTGTGTGAGAGTGGTGGTCCGAGGTAGGTTTGGGGGAAGGAAGAAATATGTCAACCGACAATTGATGATTTTTGTGGCGACGATAGGATTGGAATGAAGGGGGACAAAGGTAGTTTTGTGAAAGTTAATGGCTAGGCCTGTGGTGAGGGAGAAGT
Organism: Elymus sibiricus; assembly: GCA_039707655.1. Taxonomy (NCBI): domain Eukaryota; kingdom Viridiplantae; phylum Streptophyta; class Magnoliopsida; order Poales; family Poaceae; genus Elymus; species Elymus sibiricus. The sequence goes on from CM077671.1 coordinate 446,247,649, forward strand.
CATCACATATGTTTTTGAAGATATTTACAGCTTCAGTAGAAGCATGTGCGATGATCAAAGTGTCATCGACATATTGGAGCATCGATGGCGGGCGGTCCAGAAAGAGCGGGTGTCGGAAGAAGTCGACATTGTGGGCTTGTAGGATTTGCCATTACAGGAGGTCGACGACAATGATGAAAATGTATGGAGATAGAGGGCCTCCTTGCCAAAATCTATTTTACAGTTGATCCACTGTCCGGGAACCGCATTGAGGAGAACTAAAGTTTTACCCGAGTATAGGAGTGTTTTTATCCAAGAGCACCCACTGTGAGAGAACCCTTGGTGGGATAGAATTTTGAGGAGGGAGTCCCAGGAGATGGAGTCAAACACTTTTCAAAAGTCAAGCTTGATGACCATGGTAGGTGCTTTCCTTATGTGACAACAACATCTTGTAAGGTTTGCAGCGTAAACGAAATTTTTAGTAATGTTTCTCTCATTGATGAAGCCAGTTTGATCCCCGTGAACAAACAATGGAGTGATAGTTTTAAGCCTGTTGGTGAGAAGTTTGACTATTGCTTTTTGGGGGCAGTTTTGAAGCGAGATGGGTCTGAAGGCGTCACTAGTTCTCGCTATGTCTTTTTTGGGAAGCATGACCATTAGTGTGCGACTGAAACGCACGACGTTGATGGCATGGTCATGGAAGGCATGAAAGAAGGGGAATATAGAATTTTTAAGCAAGGACTAGAATTTTCTGTAGAAGGCTGGCCCGAATCCGTCTGGATCGGAACTGGCATAAGGGTTCATTTGAAGGAACGCATCCTTAATTTCCTACTCAAAGAAGGTACACCAAAATAGCGCAACTGAGGAATGTGGTTGGAGTAAAGTTGGGGAATGTCGAAACGCTGTAGAGTGGGCTTGGAAGAGCCAATGAGGTCCGTGTAGAAATCTTTGAGAACCATTGCTTTCTATTCATGGGAAAAAGGTCGACTTCGTTATGTCCAAGAACATATATTTTGTTTTTACGATAACGTTGGGAAGCACAGACGTGGAAGTATTTAGTGTTGTCGCCTCCTCTGATGGCCGTTCTAGATTTGCTCCCGGGAGCCATCGAAATATGTGGGGTGTCCTCTTTGTTCTTGAATGCTCTTAAATGCGTTAGGATTTTCCTATGCGTATTCTCTTTTACTTTTTCATCACATTTCTCTCGAGTCTTATTCCTTCTTTATTGAAATTCCCTGTTATAAAACCTATATCTTTGTCTTTAGGGAAATCAAATGAAATCGTTATAGTACACTCACTAGTACATAACAGGGCTTTGGTCCGGCCCTGAGAAGCCCATTAATCCCGGTTCACTCACGAACCGGGACCCATGGGGGCATTGGTCCCGGTTCGTGAGGCCAGGGCGCCGGTCGGGCCTCGTGGCCATTGGTCCCGGTTCGTCTGACCCCTTTGGTCCCGGTTCCAGACACGAACCGGGACCAATGGGCCTGGCTCCTGGCCCACAACCATTGGTCCCGGTTTGTGGCTGGAACCGGGACCAAATGGTGTCCTTTAGTCCCGGTTCCAGCCACAAACCGGGACCAATGGTCGGCCTATATATACCCCCTGTCCGCGAGCAGAGCAATGCACTGCTCACTTTTTTTTGGCCGGCCGTGGGAGAGCTTTGTGGTGCTCTAGCTCACCTCCTATGCACATGAGGTGTTCGATGAAATGCCCGAACCACACTTAAGCTTTCTCCTCTCGAAGCTCCTTGTCCAAGCTCCATTTTCCTCAAGATTTGTTTAGGTTTGGTGGTCCGTCCTGTCCCGTCCCCGTCCTCACCGTCGTCGATCGCCCGTGCCCATCTCGGCGCCGGCACCACCGTGGTTAGCCTCTTCTTCTTATCTTCTTTCTAAAAGAAAAAAGTTCTTACTTGTATCATTTAGATAGATACTTGTGTAATTTTCTTACTTTTATTATTGTTTGTTATTATATAGTGCCATGGTCATGGTATCCGCCCACGTCGGCCCTCGTCCGGTCTATGATTCGGATGTGGTATATATTATCTTTTATAACTATTTGTTTTATTTAGTGTTTATGACAATTATGCCGACCAACGTGACATAGATTTTTTAATCTAGGAGGTATGTGAACCGGAAATTCCAACCGACATAGAAATTCTTGTCGAGAAGTTAAATTTGGTTGAAAAAGAAAACAATTACTTGAAAGAAAAATTACAAAGAGTTGAAGAGGAGAAGATGAAGTTGGAGTTGCATGTTGCCGATGTCGTCGACGATCACAAGATCAAGATAGATGCAATGCGCTTGAAGATTAGAAAGATTAGAAAATATGCCATTCATACTGAGGCTTGGTATCATTATGCCGTTGGATCAATTGGTACCTTAGTTGCGGTTATGATCGCATTTGTTGTTGCATTTAAATTTTATAGTTTCAATGTATGTTTTAATTAGATGCTCTAGAGAGCTATATGTTGTTCAATAATGAGAACTATGTATGAACGTTATGTATTTATTTTGGTCACTACTGTACTTTGGCTTTAATGTGATGATGAATTTCTATTAATTTGGTCACTTCTCTATTCATGATATGTACGCAGATGAACCGGCAATGGATGTATGGTGACCGACGCACCTCCGAGTATATTAAGGGCCTGCATAATTTTCTCGAAGCGGCTGAGGCAAACAAGCAGAATGGTTTTATGCATTGTCCATGTACTGTCTGTGAGAATACGAAGGCTTTCTCCAACTATAAAACCCTTCACTTCCACCTGCTTCAGAAGGGTTTTATGCCACACTATAATGTTTGGACCAAGCACGGAGAAAGAGGGGTTATGATGGAAGACAACGAAGAAGAAGAGGATGACGACAACTACCCGCCCCCTGAATACGGTGATGCTGCAATGGGGGAAGCTGAAGATCAAGAGGAACCAGACGATGTGCCCGATGATGATCTTCGCCGGGTCATTGTTGATGCACAGAGAGAATGCGAAAGTGAAAGGGAGAAGTTGAAGTTCGATCGCATGTTAGAGGATCACAAAAAAGGGTTGTACCCAAATTGCGAAGATGACAACAGAAAGCTCAGTACCACACTGGAATTGCTGCAATGGAAGGCAGACAATGGTGTATCTGACAAGGGATTTAGTTCGCTACTGAAAATAATGAAGAAGAAGCTTCCAAAGGATAACGAATTGCCCGGCAGTACGTACGAAGCAAAGAAGGTTCTATGCCCTCTAGGATTGGAGGTGCAGAAGATACATGCATGCCCTAATGACTGCATCCTCTACCGCGGTGCGTACGAGGATTTGAACGCATGCCCGGTATGCGGTACATTGCGGTATAAGATTAGAAGAGATGACCCTGGTGATGTTGAGGGCCAGCGCACCGGGAAGAGGGTTCCTGCCAAGGTGATGTTGTATGCTCCTATAATACCACAGTTGAAACGTCTGTTCAGAAAAAAAAGCATGCCGAGTTGATGCAATGGCACAAAAAAGACCGTAAGAAAGACGGGAAGTTGAGAGCACCCGCTGACGGGTCGCAGTGGAGAAAGATCGAGAGAAAGTGGAGCGACTTTACACATGACCTGAGGAATGTATGGTTTGGTTTAAGTGCAGATGGCGTTAATCCTTTTGGGGAGCAGAGCAGCAAGCATAGCACATGGCCTGTGACTCTATGTATGTATAACCTTCCTCCTTGGTTGTGCATGAAGCGGAAGTTCATTATGATGCTAGTGCTCATCCAAGGCCCTAAGCAACCCGGCAATGACATTGATGTGTACCTAAGGCCATTAGTTGATGAACTTTTACAGCTATGGAATGGAAGAGGTGTATGTGTGTGGGATGAGAACGAACAGGAGGAATTTGACCTACATGCGTTGCTGTTTGTAACCATCAACGATTGGCCTGCTCTCAGTAACCTTTCAGGACAGACAAACAAGGGATACCACGCATGCACACACTGTTTAGATGACACCGACATTATATATTTGGACAAATGCAGGAAGAATGTGTACCTGGGGCATCGTCGATTTCTTCCGACCAACCATCAATGTCGAAAGAAAGGAAAGCATTTCAAAGGTGAGGCAGATCACCGGAAGAAGCCCGCCCTCCGTACTAGTGATCACATACTTGATATGGTCAATGATTTACAAGTAATCTTTGGAAAGGGTCCTGGCGAACTATCTGTTCCGACTGACGATGCGGGACGCGCACCCATGTGGAAGAAGAAATCTATATTTTGGGACCTACCCTATAGGAAAGACCTAGAGGTCCGCTCTGCAATCGACGTGATGCACGTGACGAAGAATCTTTGCGTGAACCTGCTAGGCTTCTTGGGAGTGTATGGGAAGACAAAAGATACACCGGAGGCACGGGAGGAACAGCAACGTGTGCATGAAAAAGACGGCATGCATCCAAAGCAGTATGAAGGTCCTGCCAGCTACGCTCTTACCAAAGAAGAGAAGGAAATCTTCTTTGAATGCCTGCTCAGTATCAAGGCCCCGTCTGGCTTCTCGTCGAATATAAAGGGAATAATAAATATGGCAGAGAAAAAGTTCCAGAACCTAAAGTCTTATGACTGCCACGTGATTATGACGCAACTGCTTCCGGTTGCATTGAGGGGGCTTCTACCGGAAAACGTTCGATTAGCCATTGTGAAGCTATGTGCATTCCTCAATGCAATCTCTCAGAAGGTGATCAATCCAGAAATCCTGCCAAGGTTAAGGAGTGATTTGGTGCAATGTTTTGTTAGTTTCGAGCTGGTGTTCCCACCGTCCTTCTTCAATATCATGACGCACGTCCTAGTTCATCTAGTCGACAAGATTGTCGTTCTGGGCCCTGTATTTCTACACAATATGTTCCCCTTTGAGAGGTTCATGGGAGTCTTAAAGAAATATGTTCGTAACCGCGCTAGGCCAAAAGCAAGCATCTCCATGGGCCATCAAACAGAGGATGTCATTGGGTTTTGTGTTGACTTCATTCCTGACCTTAAGAAGATTGGTCTCCCTCAATCGCGGTATGAGGGGAGACTGACTGGAAAAGGCACGCTAGGAGTGGACTCAATAATATGTAGGGACGGGCATTCTTGGTCTCAAGCACACTACACAGTTCTACAGAATTCTACCTTGGTGACCCCGTATGTCGATGAACACAAGAATATTCTGCGCTCCAAACACCCGGAGCAGTGTGACGACTGGATTACATATGAACACATCAGGACTTTCGGCAGTTGGTTGCAAACACATCTCATGGGTGACAACACTGTTTCTGATGAGCTGTACTCGTTGGCCAGGGGACCATCTTCGACTGTATTGACTTACAAAGGGTACGAGATAAATGGGAATACATTTTACACGATCGCCCAAGATCAGAAGAGCACCAACCAAAACAGCGGTGTCCGCTTTGATGCAGCAACCAATAGGGGAAAGGACACATATTATGGTTACATAGTGGACATATGGGAACTTGACTATGGACATGATTTCAAGGTCCCTTTGTTTCAGTGCAAATGGGTCAATCTGTCAGGAGGCGGGGTACAGGAAGACCCACAGTACAGAATGACAACAGTGGATCTGAACAATCTTGGGTACATAGACGAACCATTCGTCCTAGCCAATGATGTGGCGTAGGTTTTCTATGTGAAGGACATGTCTACCAAACCGAGAAAAAGAAAAGATAAGGAAGCGAATACATCATACGATGAGCCAAAGCGCCACATAGTTCTTTCAGGAAAAAGAGACATCGTGGGATTGGAGGGCAAGACAGACATGTCTGAAGATTATGAAAAGTTTCATGAAATTCCTCCCTTCAAAGTCAAGGCTGACCCAAGCACCCTGTTAAACGATGAAGATTATCCATGGTTACGGCGCAATAAGCAAAGGACACAAGCAAAGAAAAAGTGAAGACTTTCTCTCCACAACTATATCATTGCAGTTACATGTGAAGAAATGAAATGCCTTTTGTAACAGATGAGTTTTCGTCCGAAACCCTGATACTTCGAAAGAGATTGTCCGTTTTGTACACGAAGTGCATCCAGTTTTTGCCGTAACCCTCTCAACTTTTTATAACATGCTATGTGGGTGAAATGATGATACCATGCCAACTTTCAACCTTTTCAGAGTTCATTTGTAGTGCTTTTCAATTTCAGGGTCATTTAGCTTAAAAAATCAGTAAATGCATGAAAAATACCAGATGAAGTCAGAAAGGGTTGAAAATTGATGATGTGGCTTTGAATGGTTCATTTTGAACACACAAAAAGTCTAGAGTTCAAATAAGTTTTAAAAAATGAAATCCCTTTATAACAGATGAGTTTTCGTCTGAAACCCTGATACTTCGAAAGAGATTGTCCGTTTTGTACACGAAGTGCATCCAATTTTTGCCGTAACCTTCTCAACTTTTTAGCACATGCTATGTGAGTGAAATGATGATACCATGCCAACTTTCAACCTTTTCAGAGTTCATTTGTAGTGCTTTTCAATTTTAGGGTCATTTAGCTTAAAAAAAATAAGTAAATGCATGAAAAATACCAGATGAAGTCAGAAAGGGTTGAAAATTGATGATGTGGCTTTGAATGGTGCATTTTGAACACACAAAAAGTCCGGAGTTCAAATAAGTTCAAAAAAATGAAATCCCTTTGTAACAGATGAGTTTTCGTCCGAAACCCTGATACTTCGAAAGAGATTGTCCATTTTGTACACGAAGTGCATCCAGTTTTTGCCGTAACCCTCTCAACTTTTTAGCACATGCTATGTGGGTGAAATGATGATACCATGCCAACTTTCAACCTTTTGAGAGTTCATTTGTAGTGCTTTTCAATTTCAGGGTCATTTAGCTCAAAGAATGAACTAATAGCAAAAAGAATGAACTAGAAAACTTTTATGAAACTCTAATAGCTAAAAGAATGAACTAAAAATAATCAATTAAAATATTCTGTTATGATCAACTAAAACAAAACTATAATATTCTTCAATAGCAAAAAGAATCAACTAAAAAGCTTTTATAAAACTCTAATAGCAAAAGGAATCAACTAAAAAGCTTTTATAAACCTCTAGTATTTTTGAAACTAAAATTATATAAAATGTATGCAACTAAAATTATCAAAGTATTTTTTGTTCAAAACATTAATAGCAAAAAGAATTTTCATAAAGAATTTTTTTGTTAGAAACTTTACTAGCAAACTAAAATAACCAAATATGTTTTTGATTAAAACAGAAATTTAAAATAACCTAAAACTTACCAAATTAAATATAATGATAAAACACAGTAATATTAAATATCAGGAAAAAGAATCACTCAAAAATCTATTTTTTTAGTAAAGTTATTCACAAACTAGTGATTCACACAAATTTCAAAAAATTCAAATTTAAACTATTCAAATTTGAAAACTAATGGCACTAACAGAAAGTTTATAATTTTTGTGACCTAAAAGCAAAAAGAATCACTGAAAAACAGTAAGTAGGAACAAAATAAAATAAATAAAGCAAAAAACAAAACAAAAAAACTGGATTTTTTTTTTAAAATGCCACCTACTGGGCCACCACGGCTTGAATACGACTAGACAACCAACCGGCTTGTTGGGCCAGGATTCAGGCCCGCAGAAGGCCCAATAGGCCCACAGGCAGTGACAGATTAGGCCCGGAAGCCTGCAGTTGAGAGGAGCTCGAGAGGGTGTGCGCAGCAGCGCTTATAAACCACTCTCGAGCTCCCTCGGCTAGCGAGGTGGGACTAATAATTTGGCCCCGGGCAGCACCACCCTTTGGTTCCGGTTGGTGCCACCAACCGGGACCAATGCACCCTTTAGTCCCGGTTGGTGCCACCAACCGGGACCAAAGGTCCCTGTTTCCCGCGCTTTGGGCTGCTGAAAACTGACCTTTGGTCCCGGTTGGTGCCACCAACCGGGACCAATGGTCTGTGTATATAAGCCCACACTTAGGAATTTTCAGCATTCTCATCTCACCCCCGACGACGCCGACGAAATCGACGCCGCCAGGCTACCCGCCCGCCGCCCGCCGTCGCCGTCGCCGTCGCCCCAGCCGTCGCCGCCGCCCGCCGCCCCCATCGTCGCCGTCGCTCGCTGCCCCCGTCGTCGCCCGCCGCCCCCGTCGTCACTTGCCGTCGTCGCCCTCGCCCGCCGCCCCCGTCGTGCTCGCCGTCGCCTCGCCGCCGCCCTCGCCCTCGCCGTCGCCGTCGCCTCTTCCCCGTCGTCGCCGTCGCCGTCGTCGTCCGCCGCTCCGCCGCTCCCTGCCCCGACGCACCGACCCCCAGTGAGCTCCCCTTCCCCTGCGCTGCCGCCGCCGCCGCCGCTGCCGCCGCCGCCGCCGTCCTCGTCGCCGGCCCCGTCGCCTCCCCGAGCCGCCGTCCTCGTCCCCGTCGCCGCCGTCCTCGTCCCCGTCGCCGCCGTCCTCGTCCCCGTCGCCTCCCCGTCGCCGCCGTCCTCGTCCTCGTCGCCTCCCCGTCGCCTCCCCGAGCCGCCGTCCTCGTCCCCGTCGCCGCCGTCCTCGTCCCCATCGCCTCCCTGTCGCCTCCCCGAGCCGCCGTCCTCGTCGTCCCCATCCTCGTCGCCTCCCCGAGCCGCCGTCCTCGTCCCCGTCGCCGCCGTCCTCGTCCCCGTCGCCGGCCTCCAGCCATCGCCGTCCCCCCAGTGAGCCCCCCCTTTCCCATGGTGTGCCGCCCCGTCATCGTTTAGGGTTTTTTTTGCGGGCATGTATATGTGTATATGTTATTGTATATATATTTTTCATGTATATGTATATATGTTCATGTATATGTGTGTATATGTTCATGTAAAAAGTCTTCGTTGTTTTTCATATGTACGAAAATGTAGAGTGAAAACGAAAACAAACATATAAGAAAAAACAAAGGAAAAAATGAAGAAGGAAAAGAAACCGCCCGGCCCGGCCACCACCGCATTTTCATAAAGTTTTTCCACCGAGTCCACGTCGCACCGAGCACCCGCAGCGAAGCAAGTCTTTTTTTGAAGGTAGTTTTTTTGGTAAATGAAAATGTTGGCATCGGCTCTATCATCACGTTGGCATCGGCTCTATCTATCAACAAGGCCACGGGAGCACCCCGGCCCCCTATCATCACGTTGGCATCGGCTCCCCGAGAGCTTTCCAACGGATCCGGAATGTATGTCGTTGTTGATATACCCCCTCCCCGATAACTTCGACATGAGGGGGGGGGGTCGATATACCCCCTCCCCGATAACATTTTTTTCTAAGTTACTAAGGTAAAATGTTCACCCCCCTCTCGATATACCTGGCGACCAACTCTCGAGGCCACCCAAACCCTAGAAAAAAAGCGTTGTCGATATACCCCCTCCCCGATAACTCCGGTAATATAGATTTATCAAGAATGCCCCCATTATGGATGTGCACAAGTTGATCCAATTTTTTTCTGATCCCATCTATATATATATTCTTCTATATGTCATGTTGTGTGTCAAAGTATTGAAGAAATCCATGGCTTCATCATTAGCCGGAAGTAACCGGCGTATGATGTTACGAAGCTCTTCAAAGTTGTTTTGGAATGGAGTTCTGGATAGAATAATTCGCTTTTTGGTACGAATTTCAGCAACGGCCTTCCAAATAGCGATATTCGGAAGGCTCTTGCTGAACTTCGTACCAAAAAGCTAATTATCCTATCCGGGACTCCGTTCCAAAACAATTTTGGAGAGCTTCGTACCATTATGCGCCTGTTACTTCCGGCTAATGATGAAGCCGTGGTTTTCTTGAATCCTTTGACACTAGACAACGTGACATATAGAAGGGTAGATGAGATCAGGAAAAATATGGACCATTTTCTGCACATCCAGAATGGCGCCATTTTGTTAAATCCCTAAAAGGTTAAGAGAATCCCGGCCCTCTCGCCCTACCCAATAAACTCTCGAGGCCACCCAAACCCTAGAAGAAAGAGCGTTGTCGATCTCCTACCCCCTCCCGTCCCTACCCGATAAACTCTTGAGGCCACCCAAACCCTAGAAGAAAGAGCGTTGTCGAGGCCACCCCAAACCCTAGAAGTGTTGTCGAGGCCACCCCAAACCGGACGTCGGACATTCATGAGAGAGGCGGTCCGGACGTCGGACGACATTCATGTTTGTATATTAATTGCCATGTTGTAATATTTGCAGAAACTATGGATCCAAGAGACTTGGAACAGGAACAGTTGTTGGGGGACATAATCCACGGCGGACGTGATATCTTGTCGTTTCTCAACGACACCGATGGTCTGGAAGGAGAGGATGACGGCTCCGGTGATCGAACAATGGAGGAGGAAGGACATGATCATGATGGCTCCGGTGACCGAATGCCGGAGGAAGAAGGTGACCATGATGACGGCTCCGGTGACCGAACGGAGGAGGGAGCTGTTGCAAAGTCCGGCGAGGTATATATATTAATTAAGCCTGTGCTGACTAGCTAATTGATGCATTAATTGTTTTGCTATGTACATATATTAATTAACTCTTCTTTCTTCTTTTATAGCCCTCCGGATCGAGCCAAACTTCGGTAACGAGACGAGGCCCGAAGAAGAGGTTGCGCAAAGATGAAAGGTTCACGATCACAACACTCGCGCACGATGGCCATCCGATTGAACCCAAGCGGACCAAGGACGCATTTTCTGCTCAGTGCAGAGCTATTGTTAGGGACTACATCCCGATCAGCATCAAGCAATGGAATAAGCCTAAGGACGGCGCCCCTGATGGTGATTATGTCACCGATAGACAGAAAGATGATCTTTGGACCGCGCTGAAGGCAAATTTCACCCTACCGCCAGAGGAGGATCCGAATAAGCCAGTTATAGAGCCACTGGTCAAGGCGTGTGCTCTTAAGAAGATGGTAGATCTATTCAGGAGGTGGAAGAATGAGTTGAAATCAAAGTTTGTCGACAAAGGGAAGACTCCAAAATTCACCGGCCGATTTGAGAAGATAAGAGATCACTGGCCCGCATTTGTGGCCAACAAGACATCGGACAAGAGTAAGAAAATGTCAGAGACAAACAAGATCAATGCTGCAAAGAAGTAGTATCACCATCACACGGGGTCAGGTGGCTACCTCAAAGCCCGGCCGTTGTGGGACAAAGCTGAGAATGACCTGATTGCTAAAAACGTCGTACCACAGACATTGAACTGGCCAGACCGTTCAAGGACTTGGTTCTTCGGGGTTGGGGGAACTTTGGACCCTGAAACAGGGAAGTGCCGCTGGATGAATGAGCAACTTGCAATACCCATGAACAAGCTTCAGGAGTATATCACCGCAGCGCAGGAAGGGACGTTCATTCCCGACAGAGAGAAGGACGAGCTGACTGAGGCCCTAGGGAATGCTGAGCACCCTGGACGAACACGAGGCACACCAGGCTCCGTTTCGTGGAAGGTTGGGTTTCCCGACGCAGGCGGTTACAGAAGCCGGGAGAGAAAGAGGAAAGCGGAGCTGCGTGAAATTCAGAAGCTCAATGCAAGACTACAAAAGCTAGAGGAAGCTGAGAGCCAGCGAGCTGCCGGCCAACCATCTCAGCGACACAAAGCTACCCTAGAAGCTACCCCGCCATCTCAGCGGAAAAGCAGCGTCGCTTCCACGGAGCCCGTTCAGCCTGACTTCACGTCTCCTAGCTACCCCGTGGATACTATCACGGAGGCTCAACATTGCGAGCTTATGACGAAATGACGGAACCTCACTTTATTGGCGGCTATCGGCTCTGTTGCACCTCCTCAACCCAACGGAACTTTTCACCGCCGTCCGATTCCATATGGCTATGCTGTTGTGATGGTGGATGAAGTAATGGAGGGATTTGCGAAGCTCGAGCTTGACCACTCTACAGGTGAAGGGGAGAATCGGTTGGGTCGTGCCCTGAGGAGTACATGTCTATGGCAGAAGGAGTACATCAAGCTTCCAAACTGGACGCCTCCGCCTCCTCCTCCTCCTCCGGCGAGTCAGGGCACTCCGCCTCCTCCTCCTCCTCCTCCTCCGGCGAGTGATCAGGGGACCCCGCCTCCTTCTCCGGCTCCTCCGACGCGTGAGGGCACTCCGCCTCCTCCTTCGCCTACTCCGGCACGTCGGAGCAGTACGCCTCCTCCTCAGCCTCGTCAGCAACGGCAGAAGACAGATGCCGCCGCTCCGGCTCCTCCGGCGCATCGGAGCACTCCGCCTCCTTCTCCGCCTCGTAAGCAACGACGGAAGAGAGACGCCGCCGCTCCGGCGGCTAGCAGTACAAGTAGAGGCGGGAGGGAATACAGATATGATCCATCTCTCAAGCCTCTGGAAAAGTTACCATATGAGAGGACCGAGTCTGAAAACGAGGAGATATGTCAGGACCAATTGAGGGCCCATTTTGCAAAGAAAACTCCACCTCCGAAGGAGAAGCTAGATCCGGTGAAAGTGAAGCGCACTATCGATGCCCTGAAGCGACCACCACCGCCTCCGCTGGATTCCAACTATGTCCGGATTATTAAAAAGACATATGAAGAAGCGCGGCGGTCGGGAAGTACTTCTAGTGATGCAAGGTTAGCAGAACGAAGAAGTGGGAAAACAATTCCCCAGCTCGGCGAACAGGAGAAGCAATCGTGCCCCCCGCTCAAGGTGTCTAGCGATATCGTCGCAAATAATCCGGGGATGGTGCCCGATACCAATCCTGGTGATTACTTGGGGGATGATGTAATTTTTCAAATGGCTGAGGTAACAAAAGAAAAATATGAATACATGCACGGGAAGCCTCTCGTCAAACCTGATCATCCTCCTCTAACAACGATGATGTACAAATTGCATGAGTGGTACATGAAAACCTGCAGGGAGTCTGGGAGAGACACTATGTATATGGCAGTGAAACTAGAGCACGAATTCATTGGACTTCCCGTGATGCCTGTTGAATTTGTGGAGTTATTTCAGTTATACAATCAACTGGCCCTCGACAAACAACTCATGACTGCCTGCTGTCTGTAAGTATTACTTCTATAGTTAAGTCTCTAGCTCAGCTCGTTCATTGCATGTATATATAATTATCCTCACTATATTATGCAGATTGAAGATCGTCGAATGCAAAAAACTAGGAATCTTCGACGTTGGGTTCATTAGCCCAGATGCCGTAAATGAATGGACGGTACGAAACTCAATCAAAGAGACCGAGGAGAACTTGCTAAAGTCGTTCCTTATACATCAAAACAAAAGGGAAATACTCTTTCCTTACAACTTCAAGTGAGTGTTGTTGTCTTTTCTGTATACTCGGTTTTGCTTACTCGAGGTTAAGTAATGTAATTGATGAGTTATATATGCGTGCGCAGTTTCCACTTTATTCTGCTATCCATTAAGCTTGACGGGGCATTAGTAAATGTCTTAGACTCGAGACGTAAAGATCCCGAGAATTATGCGGACATGACTGCAATGCTCAAGAAGTAAGTTCAGTCAATACCGGGACCATATCGGCATGCAACTTTCGTTAATTTCCTGATATCAAGTAATCATTTTCTTTGCCTGGCAAGGTTTGGAAGAAGTTCACCCGAAAGGTTCCCGGTCTAAACAAAGAGTTGCGATTTACGCACCCCAAAGTAAGTAGTACTAGCTAGTTCCGCGCATCTCTAATTGATTCAAATTTTCATCAATATATCATTACCATGCTTGCTTATCAGTTTGATTGAACTCTATTCTCATAAAGTGCTTGTACCAGAAAGAAGGGACTTCTTTATGTGCATACTACGTATGCGAGTTCATTCGCCACTTGACCTCTGAGCGGGGCTTCTCTGACAAACAATTTGAAGTACGTAAATAATATTCACAATTTTATTTTATATATTACCATCAATTGTGTTGAGTTTTATTCATATATATGCATGTATTGACCCCCTTCTTTAAATTAGATCTGGCAGATGCGCGATGAACTCCTACCACATGATCGCATACGAGCAATTCAAGAGGAATTGGCGGGATTCTTTCTTGACCACGTCATACCTAAAGATGGAGAATACCATGCGGATTTGTGATTGGATCTTAGGTAGATGATGTTAGGGATTGTAAAAGATGTTATATTGTATATATGTAGTACCGTCGGATAGATATACGAAAACTTGTTGTTCGACCAATTAATCTCTCGGAGAAAGAGAGGTCAATCACTTCTCTCTGTATATGTTCATGACGATCTTGTGTACTTAATGGTTCCTTCATTTGCTTACTAGCTAGCATGTCGAGTTCTCTCTATAGTAGCTAGCGTCGACCAAGCATGGAGAAAGAGAGGACACTTCTCTCTATTAGCTAGCTAACACAATATGAAACTCCTAAATTAACCCTACAAAACCCCCTAAACCCCCCCCTTTCAAAAAAAAACAAAAACCCCAAGTCCTGCCAGATGCTGACGTGTGGATGCCTTTTGGTCCCGGTTGGTGTTACCAACCGGGACGAAAGGTCCTCCTGCCTGGGCTCCCCGCAGCGGCCACGTGGAGGGCCTTTGGTCCCGGTTCGTAAGCAAACCGGGACTAAAGGTTTTGGGCTTTAGTCCCGACCCTTTAGTCCCGGTTCCAGAACCGGGACAAATGGGCCTCTGGAACCGGGACAAATGGGTCTTTTTCTACTAGTGACTACATCTCTTATTAACATCATCAACGACAGTGCATACGCCAGTAACTCATTCCACATCATAAAAATCAGTTTACATATAAACAAGCACGATTCCAACCGAAAAGCTGATATAATCATGGTGCCTGAAATGATCTGGACATAAAGTGACTTACAACGCCAATCTAACTAACCTGTAATACAAGCCCTAGCATCAGTTGACAGAAGAGGGAAACAAATTAACCATTATTACGAAGTCAACAGACTAATCTAAGCATGGTGGTCGGCTGGCAGATGGCATGAACTCTCCCAGTCTCCCTCCAAGCGGTAGGATCGTTCGCGGCGCCCTGACCGTATATTGATTCTCTTGCCTGATTCTGTTGCAGACGAGTGCCGAACAGATCTAGTCCCTCGAGCTAATGGCCTTAATTGCATCTGCTCTTCTTTCCTTGGATCTTCTTGGGATGAGTTCACGCGTCTTGCTCACAGAGCCCGTAGTTCAGTCTCCACTTGTTTCATGGCGTGTCTTTCTGTGCCACGCAGCCTTAAGCATAGTTCTGCAAGAGAGGGCGACACCGTTGATCTCTTCCTCTGTCGCCTCCTCGAGGACTTGGGGATTGATTGTGCCTGTGATTCTCCCCTCCTTGAACTCCTGTAGAAAATAACTTGACAAGCTGTTGAGTGTGCCTGATTCACTTGTAAAAACAGGCTTCATTCTGAGAAGCAACTCCACGAGTACCACACCAAAACTGTACACCTCGCCCTTCTCGTCTAACTGTCTAGTATGGAAATACTCTGGATCTAAGTACCCAAATGTACCCCGCACATTCATGACAATGTGTGTTTGATCAGTGGGAATCTAGACGCGCCAAAATCTGAAACTTTAGCTGTGTAGTTCACATCAAAGAGTATATTCGAGGACTTCGCATCACGATGGAAGATTGATATTGTAGCTGAAGAGTGGAGATAATATAAAGCTCCTGTTGTTTCCAGGGCAGTCCTCAAGTAATCACTCCAAGACAAAGAAAAACCATCACTTGAATCAGCATGAAGAACTTGAGATAGTGAGCCACTGGTACATAATCATACATCAGCAGTGGATCCTCAGTTTCGAGACAACATCCAAAGAACTTTACAATATTTTTGTGATTTATCTGAGAGAGAACTGCGACCTCATTGATGAATTGAGTGATCTCACACTCCTCAATGACCTTAGACTTTTTTATTGCAACAACACGCTGATCAGATAATATGCCTTTGTAAACCATGCCATGCCCCCACGGCCGATGATACGTGCAGGATCAAAGTTGTTTGTTGCCTTCTCTAGTTCTTCTAACGCGAAAATCTTTGTATTCTCGATTGCAGTTTCATTAGATGATATCAACATTTCTAGGAGAAGACCTTTGTTCTTCCAGAAATAGTTCTTCCATAGTTGCTTTTGAATATTTATTTTCTATATACGATACGAGTGAGAAACACTACAATGAAGTTCAGAAGAAGAATACCGAAACCATAGTACAACCCAATAATTACACCGGCAGGCACTAAGCTCTTTTAAGTTTCTGTTCTATCTTGTCCATCATAAAAGTAACAATGATATGGTCTTACCTAAGAGCAGATGCTGCTATTTTATCATAGTACATTGCATTTTTAATGGATCATACTCAGTCTTGTGAGGACATTCAGTACAACTAAAGCTTCCACTGGTATTATGGCAGATCCCTTTACAATTGTTCAGCTGAAGACACTCATTAATATCTGAAATTAATAAAATCTCGATAAGATGCGTTGAAAAAAAATACTCCCTCTGATTCATCATAAGTACTTTAGGACATGTGCATGGTCTTCATAGCAAGGTTTGACTATACATTTTAGAAAATAATATTGTTTCAAACAAAAATAACTATATATTATAAAAATATATTTCATGACTAACCTAGTAATATCAATTGATATTTCCGATGTTGGCAATTTTTTCTATACTGATGGTGAAACCTAAAATGTTTAAATGGCAAAAATTCTAAATTTCCTTATATTATGAATCAGAGGGAGTAACATGGAACAAAGCACACAATCAGTTAGCATGAAACCCTACATCAACGAATTAAATGAGATGTACATGAATGGTAAACTAACTATAAGTCTAGAAATAACCGAAAAAGCACTGGCTAATGCCTAATAGTAACATGCAGTTATTGTAGTAACATAAGTGGAAGGGGCTGTATCATTTGAAACCCTAGATAGAAGGAGGGAGTACCCCGACAACCACTTTGGATGTATGGATTTCACTAAAAAAATAGCGTCGCTAATAGCACGCTATAGCGTGTAGAAAATTGTCTCGCTAAATTGATCAGTGTACAATGTCTCGCTAATAGCACGCTAATAGCATATTTTCAGGGGCGACACTATTTTCTATTGCATGCTATTTTTCTCATTTACTTGGAAGCCATCTGAGCATTTGCAGCGGTAACCAGCATAGATCCTTTTCAGCATTTACTTCCACACACTTGCTATTGGTACTCACACAATCATATCCAGATCTATTCTGTTGGGCCTCTGGGCAACTTAGATGAGCATCAACCCATTTGACAGAGTGAAATAGTCCATATGCCAATAAAAGACCGTTACGTTTTGATATGGGGTCCCAACGTTGTTGTTCAGCAATCGTAGTATTAAAGGTCCCTTCATCAACATTCATGTTGATGACTTGTTTCTCCTCCAACATTACCAGGGCATCCGATGATGTCATATTAGTGCAGTTGAGGTGAAACTCTTTCCTGGCAAATCAACCCTCTTCGAAGCCGAATGGGAATTGCACACTAATGTTACCACACGAACGGGTACAATCAGCCCTGCTAGGAATTGGATTGGATTATACCCTAAATTGATCAGTAAGAGGTTAGAATGTACCAATGCCCGAAATGCATAACACCAACTGCACATTTGGTTGCTTCGTTAGATAAAAAAGAGTTACCTTTGCCGTTACTGGAGCAGCCATGTGGAATGTAGGGGTTGTCTTTATATCCATAATTTCACAAGCAATTGTAGTCATTTCTTGATGTCATGTCTAGTGTATCATAGTTGTAGCCGCCACACTTGGCATGGTTGCTTACACAGGCAGCACAGATGGGTTGATCCTCAACATTCCATGAGAGCTTTAAGCCATATTGATCAGTAGTGATGCTGATTTTATCCTGCCATTGGGAGGTCTGGTTAGAGCGCGCTTTGGTGTTTTTTGTGTTGTGGTCATAGAAAATTTTGAACTGATAAGTGTCGGCATAGTTGTGCACATCTACATGACAACATCCAAAGCCATTACAGTTATGCATAGCAACCATCTCTGTGATTTCTGGATCTGGCCACACAGTTGCACATATCGACTGGATGGTATTCTCTTTGACAGAGTACACCTCCAGGTCACGGCCAGTGATGTTTAGAACAAAGGGATAAAGATGGCAGGACCTCCCAGGCGGTTTAAAAGACAAGTTGTAGACACTAACACCAGATTTCAAGGGGATGGTATGTGAGAAGGAGGCCCAAATCAAGTTTAAATTATAAACAGAAGAATCACCAAAGTTGACCACTTCGATGATGCTATCGCACAAGAAAAGTCTGGGGGGATGAGCAGCATCGTTGCAACTGAGGTTGAAATCAGGCCCACGAGAGCACCTGGATCCGATGCCGAAGGGATAGCTGAAGCTCACACCGCCGCAGCTCGTCGGGTAGCCATCGAGCGTGAAACCGGCACGAGATGGTCATGCCCAGGTCCCTTCAGGGCTCTGCTGGCTTGTCACCAGATGGGGGCACTGGTTTATTTGATGCGATGTTAAGGAGATGACCATGACCTTTACCTCGTACACGAAGACCTCAGCAAGTCGACCAATACCTTGTGTCTGCAAATAATTCAAGCCCATCAACCACCATAATCTTTTTGTCGGTGCCATCCTGCTCATCACCCAACATGCTCCCTTCATGGAGATTCCTTTATTATCTTTTTATTCCCAGTTTGTTGCTAAAAGTTTATTTTTGGACAAGATTATGTGGACCAATTACTTTCTTAGCACTCTGTTTAGTATGGCCTTTAAGTGGACAATTTTATATGTACATCCCATAACTGCATGTTGGTTTGGCCCTGTCCAGAACTTGTCCTTTAGATATACTTTGGCCTGGTCCTGTCCAGACTCTAATACAAGTACCTACTTTCTTTGCTGATGGTTATGTTGGGGAACGTTGCATGGGAAACAAAATTTTTCCTACGCACATGCAAGATCTATCCATGGTGATGAGCATCTACGAGAGGGAGAGTGGATCTACATACCCTTGTAGATCGCTAAGCGGGAAGCGTTAAGAAACGCGGTTGATGTAGTCGAACGTCTTCGCGATCCAAATCGCCGAGTGTCCCGCAATCCCATCACGATCCATCTCGCGATCCAATCTCGATCTGTCCCGCGATCCCATCACGATCCGTCCCGCGATCAAATCACGAATCGTCTCGCGATCCTGATCACGGTCCTTCCGATCTAGCGCCGAACGGACGGCACCTCCGCGTTCAGCACACGTACAGCTCGATGACGATCTCCGCCTTCTTGATCCAGCAAGAGGGAGCGGAGAGGTAGAAGAGTTCTCCGGTGGCGCGACGGCACGGCGTCTATGGTGGTGGAACAATTCTGGCAGGGCTTCGCCTAAGCACCGCTGAAACTAGACTAGAGGAGAAACCGATCTAGATGAAGTAGAGGGAGCACGTGGCAATTAGGGTTAGCTCTTCCCTCTAAATCCTCTAGTATATATAGGAGGGAGGGAGGGGAGGAGGCAGCCTCAAACCCTCAAGGTTTGTCCGAAATTGGAGGTGGAGGAGTCCTACTCCAATCCTATTAGGAGTAGGATTCCTCCTCTCCACTTGGAAACCCTTTCCACCTTTCCTCCTTTGGATTTTTTCCACCCAAAGCCACATGGGCCTTAGTGGGGGGTTTGGACAGCCCACTAAGGGCTGGCTTGACTCCTCCCACAGCCCATGAGCCCCCTTGGGTCGAAATACCCCTCCCGATGGTCCCCGGTACCCCTCCCGGCACTCCCGGTACACTACCGAAATATCCGAAACTTTTCCGGTGACCAAAACGGGACTTCCTATATATCAATCTTTACCTCCGGACCATTCCGGAGCTCCTGGTGATGTCCAGGATCTCATCCGGGACTCCGAACAACCTTCGGTCACCACCATACATAACTCTACTATACCAAAACGTCACCGAACCTTAAGTGTGCAGACCCTGCGGGTTCGAGAACTATGTAGACATGACCGAGACACCTCTACGGCCAATAACCAATAGCGGGACCTGGATGCCCATATTGGTTCCCACATATTCTACGAAGATCTTTATCGGTTGCACCTCTATGTCAAGGATTCAGTTAATCCCGTATGCTGTTCCCTTTGTTCTTCGGTATGTTACTTGCCCGAGATTCGATCGTCGGTATCTCTATACCTAGTTCAATCTCGTTACCGGCAAGTCTCTTTACTCGTTCCGTAATACAAGATCCCGTGGCTAACACTTTAGTCACATTGCCTGCAAGGCTTGTTGTGATGTTGTATTACCGAGTGGGCCCTGAGACACCTCTCCGTCACACGGAGTAACAAATCCCAGTCTTGATCCATGCCAGCTCAACAGACACCTTCGGAGATACCTATAGAGCATCTTTATAGTCACCCAGTTACGTTGCGACGTTTGATACACACAAGGTATTCCTCCAGTGTCAGTGAGTTGCATGATCTCATGGTCATAGGAACAGATACTTGACATGCAGAAAACAATAGCAATAAACTGACACGATCATATGCTATGTTCATAGTTTGGGTCTTGTCCATCACATCATTCTCCTAATGATGTGATCCCGTTATCAAATGACATCTCATGTCTATGGCCAGGAAACCTTGACCATCTTTGATCAACGAGCTAGTTAACTAGAGGCATACTAGGGACACAGTGTTGTCTATGTACCCACACATGTATTTGAGTTTCCAATCAATACAATTATAGCATGGATAATAAACGATTATCACGATCAAGGAAATATAATAATAATTTTTTTTTATTATTGCCTCTAGGGCATATTTCCAACAGTCTCCCACTTGCACTAGAGTCAATAATCTATTTCACATCACCATGTGATTTACATTGTTATGAATCTAACACCCAATGAGTTCTGGGGTTCGATTATGCTTTGCATGTGAGAGAGGTCTTTAGTCAATGGGTCTGCGACATTCAGATCCGTGTGTACTTTGCAAATCTCTATGTCATACTATAGACACTGCTACCACACTCCACTTGGAGCTACTCCAAATGGCTGCTCCACTATACGTATCCGGATCGCTACTCAGAGTCATCCGGATTGGTGTTAAAGCTTGCATCGACGTAACCCTTTACGACGAACTCTTTATCACCTCCATAATCGAGAAAGTTTTATCAGACGTCTTGATCTATCTCTATAGATCCTGATGCCCAATATTTAAGTAGCTTCATTCCGGGTTTTCCTTTGAAAAACTCCTTTTCAAACAACCCTTTATGCTTTCCAGAAATTCTACATCATTTCCGATCAGCAATATGTCATCCACATAAATTTATCAGAAATTCTATAGTGCTCCCACTCACTTTATTGTAAATACAAGTTTCTCATAAACTTTGTATAGACTCAAAAACTTTGATCACCTCATCAAAGCGTATATTCCAACTCCGAGATGCTTGCTCCAGTCCATAGAAGGATCGCTGGAGTTTGCATACATTTTAGCATCCTTAGGATTGACAAAACCTTCCGGTTGTATCACATACAACCTTTCCTCACGGATACCGTTAAGGAAACAATGTTTTGACATCCATCTGCCAGATTTCATAATCGAAAAATGCAGCAACTGCTAACATAATTCCAACAGACTTTAGCATCGCTACGGGTGAGAAAGTCTCATCGTAGTCAACTCCTTGAACTTGTGAAAAACCCTTTGCCACAAGTCGAGCTTTATAGATGGTGACATTACCATCCGCGCCCGTCTTCCTTTTAAAGATCCATTTGTTCTGAATGGTCTTTCGCCCTTCAGGTAATACTTCCAAAGCCTATACTTTGTTTTCTTACATGGATCCCATCTCGGATTGCATGGCCTCTAACAATTTCTCGGAATCCAGGCCCATCATCGCTTCTCCATAGCTCGTAGGTTCATCGTTGTCCAACAACATGACCTCTAAGACAGGGTTGCCGTACCACTCAGGAGTAGTACACGTCCATGTCCACCTACGAGGTTCGATAGTAACTTGATCCGAAGCTTCATGATCATCATCATTAACTTCCTCTTCAACTAACGTAGGCTCCACAGAAACAATTTTCTGCGCTAGGCTACTCTCTGGTTGAAACAAAGGTTCAACAACCTCATCAAGTTCTATCTTCCTCCCACTCAATTCTTTCGAGAGAAACTCTTTCTCGAGAAAGGACCCGTCTTAGCAACAAACACTTTGTGCTTGGATCTAAGATAGAAGGTTTACCCAACTTTTACGTTAGGGTATTCTATGAAGATGCATTTGTCCGCTTGGGGTTCGAGCTCATTAATAGAAAACCCTTTTTCACATAAGCGTCGCAGCCCCTAACATTAAGAAATGACAGCTTAGGTTTCTGCCAAACCAAAATTCATACGGTGTCATCTCAACGGACTTAGATGGTGCCCCTTTTAAAGTGAATGTGGTTGTCTCCAATGCATAACCCTAAAATGATAGTGGTAAATCGATAAGAGACATCATAGTTCGCACCATATCCAATAGAGCACGACTACGATGTTCGGACACACCATCACACTATGGTGTTCCAGGTGGCGTGAGTTGTGAAACAACTTCCACATTGTCTTAAGTTGTATACCAAACTCGTAACTCAGATATTCACCTCCACGATCATATCGTAGACATTTTATCTTCTTGTCACGATGATCTCAAACTTCACTCTGAATTTGTTTGAACTTTTTCAAACGTTTCAGACTTGTGTTTCATTAAGTAAATATCCCCATATCTACTCAAATCATCAGTGAAGGTAGGAAAATAACGATATCCACCGCACGCTACAACACTCATTGGACCGAATACATCAACATGTATTATTTCCAATAAGTTACTTGCCCGCTCCATCATACCGGAAAACGGGGTCTTAGTCATCTTGCCCATGAGGCATGGTCCGCATGTCTCAACCGATTCAAAATCGAATGAGTCCAAACATCCATCAGCATGGA
This sequence comes from Elymus sibiricus, assembly GCA_039707655.1. Lineage (NCBI taxonomy): Eukaryota > Viridiplantae > Streptophyta > Magnoliopsida > Poales > Poaceae > Elymus > Elymus sibiricus. The sequence continues at coordinate 446,270,408 of CM077671.1, forward strand.
GTTTCTTCATGCGTTTTACACCAATATGACATTTAGCGGCAGTGCCACAAGTATGTGGTACTATCATTATTAACTTTGTATCTTTTGGCATCAATATTATGAACATGTGTATCACTACGATCAAGATTCAATAAACCATTCTCATTGGGTGCATGACCATTGAAGGTATTATTCATGTAAACAGAATAACCATTATTCTCTAACTTAAATGAATAACCGTATTGCTATAAACATGATCTAATCACATTCATGCTTAACGCAAACACCGAATAACATTTATTTAGGTTCATCACTAATCCCGAAGGTAGAGAGAGCGCGCGATGGTGATCACATCAACCTTGGAAACACTTCCAACACTCATCGTCACCTCACCCTTAGCTAGCCTCCGTTTATTCCGTAGCTTTTATTTCGAGTTACTAACATTTAGCAACCGAACCGGTATCCAATACCCAAGTGCTACTAGGAGTACCAGTAAGGTACACATCAATAACACGTATATCAAATATACTTCTGTCGACATTGCCAACCTTCTTATCTACCAAGTATCTAGGGTTGTTCCACTTCAGCGACCGTTCTCCTCATAATAGAAGCACTTAGTCTCGGGTTTGGGATCAACCTTGGGTTTCTTCACTGGAGCAGCAACTGACTTGCCATCCATGAAGTTTCCCTCCTTGCCCTTGCCCTTCTCGAAACTAGTGGTTTCACTAACCATCAACACTTGATGCTCCTTCTTGATTTCTACCTTCGCGGTGTCAAACATCGCGAACAGCTCGGGGATCATTATTTCCATCCCTGGCATTATATAGTTCATCACGAAGCTCTAGTAGCTTAGTGACAGTGACTTGGAGAACTATATCAATCACTATCTTATCTGGAAGATCAACTCCCACTTGATTCAAGCGATTGTAGCACCTAGACAATCTGAGCACATGCTCAACGATTGAGCTATTCTCCTTCATCTTGTAGGCAAAGAATCTTGTTGAAGGTCTCATACCTCTCAACACGGGCACGAGCCTGAGATCCCAATTTCAGCTCTTAGAACATCTCATATGTTCCATGACGTTCAAAACGTTTTGGAGCCTCAATTCTAAGCCGTAATGCATGACGCACTGAACTATGAAGTAGTCATCAGAACGTGCCTGTCAGATGTTCACAACATCTACAGACGACGCTTGAGGGGGTGGCGCACCGAGCGGTGCATTAAGGACATAAGCCTTCTATGCAGCAATGAGGACAATCCTCATATCACGGACCCAGTCCGCATTATTGCTACCATCATCTTTCAACTCTATTTCTCTAGGAACATATAAAAATTAAGGGAGCTACAGCGCGAGCTAGTAATCTACAACATAATTTGCAAAGACATTTTGACTATGTTCATGATAATGAGTTTAGTTAATCATATTACTTAAAAACTCCCACTCAAATTGACATCCCTCCGGTCATTCGAGTGACACATGATCCAAATCCACCAACTCAAGTCCGATCATCACGTGAGTTGAGGTGGTTTCAATGGTGAACATCTTCATGTTGATCATATCTACTATATGACTCATGTTCGACCTTTCGGTCTCTTGTGTTCCGAGGCCATGCCTGTACATGCTAGGCTCGTCAAGTTTAACCCGAGTGTTCCGCACGTGCAACACTGGCTTGCACCCGTTGTATGTGAATGTAGAGTCTATCACACCCGATCATCACGTGGTGTCTCAAAACGACGAACTTTCGCAACGGTGCACACTCGGGGAGAACACAATTTTGTCTTGAAATTTTAGTGAGGGATCACCTTATAATGCTACCGTTGTCCTAAGCAAAATAAGATGCATAAAAGGATTAACATCACATGCAAATCATAAGTGACATGATATGGCCATGAACTTGTGCTTTTGATCTCCATCTTCAAAGCACCGGCATGATCTCCATCGTCACCGGCATAACACCATGATCTCCATCATCTTGATCTCCATCAATGTGTCGCCATGAGGTTGTCGTGCCGACTGTTGCTTCCACGACTATTGCTAACTCATAGCGATAAAGTAAAGCAAAAAGGGCGAAAATAATTAAAGACAACCCTATGGCTCCTGCCGGTTGCCGTACTCATCGACATGCAAGTCGTGATATTCCATACAATACATGATCATCTCATACATCTGTAACATCCCAAAATTTGGAATGTTATATTAATCAATAGAATGATTGATTGTTTGATTGAGTGATTGAAAATTGAGTGAAATTTGAATCTTTTTGAAACTTTTGAATGAGAGGGAATAAAATGACTTTCCCCTTCTGTTTTGAATTCAAATTCCCTCCAATGCAAATCAATGAGAGAAGATGACATGACCTCTTCAATATGATGGATTTGAAATTTTGGATTTTTAAAACTACTAAAAGGTTCTGCTTAGAAATTATTTCATTTTCAAAGTTTGGATGAATTCAAATGCCCTGACCAAATTTTGAAAATATGAGAGGAGGAACATGACACTCCACACCAGGGGAATTTATTTTTGTGATTTATTTGAACCATAAAGCCAGGGGGTTATTTGAAAAATATTTGCAAAAAGAAATAAAATCAAATTAGGCAATTTCTGAAAATGATTTTTTTAAAGTGTTTATTTTGGCCGTGGAAATATGTTCATATTTTTGCATTTATTGTTATGATAATTTTGGTATATAAAACTTTTATTTTTGGATTTTATTTGATTCTCCAAATCGATCTTTCTTTCCTGTTTTTAATAAAAAGGAAAACGGACTTTAAAACGGAAACGTACCCGGGGCCCATTTGGAATAAGTTGCGGCCCAGGATCCCCAGCCGGATCCGAATCTTTTCGGATCGGCCACCCGATCCCCCGCTCCCTCTCTCTCTGTCGCTGACATCCGGGCCCCACCGCCCGATCCAAATCGCCGTCGCCCATCTCTTTCCTTTCCCACGCGACCTCGCCGGATCCTCGCCGGATTCGATCGCCGCCGCGATTACTTGCCCTTTTGGCCGACCCCATGCCGCCCCCTATAAAGCCCCCAACCCGGCACCCCGTTCCGCCCGAGCCCCCCATCGCCGACCTTCTCCTCTCGCCGGAATCTCTCGCCGGAGCAGAGCCCCGCCGACTCGCCATTGCTGTGCTGCCGCTCGTCTCCGACCGCCCCGAGACCAATCACCACCACCAATCGCCTCGACTTGATCCACTGAACCCAACAATACACTCGCAGGAGCCCCACACCCCTCGGAACCCCCTCGCCGTCGACGCCCGAAAGCTTGCCGCCGCCCCGAGATCGTGCCGCTAGTCTCGGACTCCCTCTCGCCTCACCGTCGCTACCACTGGACGCGCCGCTCTGCACTACGTCAACTGGAGCCCGCGCCGTCGCCGGAGACCCACCGAAGCTCCCTCCCCGACGACCTCGAGCCCCCTGTTGCCACCGCCGCCTCGCCGGAACCCCCTCGCCGGCGACCTAGCTTCGGTAAGCCTCCCCGACCGTCCGATCTATTTCAACGGCTAAGATTAGATCACTTAAACGCCGAAGCGTTTTCTTCTAAAAGCCGGCCGTTCGCTCTGCTACACCACACACGCACACCCCTAGTCCAATCAGATTTAGCCACGTGTACCCCTGTCCGTTAGAAACGATTTTTCTTTTTCTGTTTTAATTTCAATTCCAGAAATAGTTCTGCTTTTAGTTTTGCTATATCTTTTAGAGTTTTTAATATTTTTGAGTGCTTATTTTTGCATTAGGTCACAAATTTATTCTAGTTTCTGTAGATATCATTTTTGACCATGTTTGACTATTTACAATTTGAATTCAAACAGATTTGATTTAAATCTTGTTTTGTGAATAACTTGAGTTTAAAAATAGGTTTTGAGTTGATTCTTTTTGCTACTTGTCACTAGTGACTTTATTTAACAGTGGGTAGAATTTGAGAATTTTTTAGAATATTTTAGATTAGGGTTTCAAGCAAAACAGATTCTGTTTTAGTTCTTTTTAGGTTTATTTCTTTTTCTTTTATTTTAAATTGTTTTAAATTATTTTCTTTTATATTAGTTGACATGTTTTACTTTGTTTTCTGTTAGATAGTAGTAGTATTTCAACCAAGTTTATTTTTATGTTATTTATTATTTTTGATAGCATGAAATCAATTCTAGTTTCATAATAACTTGCAAATTGATTTCATTGCCAGTTTGATTACCTATTTGAAAATATATTTTTAATTGTTTTGTAAGTTTTACTTTCTGTTAACTTAGTTGTTTTATATTTTGTTTTCTCTTATTTTATTATTTTATTTGTTTTACTTGTTGTTAAGTTTATTAACTAGAAAACTTATGGTGTTTAGTATGTTGTTTTTCATAGTTCTTAGTTGTTCTTCAAAAGTAATTCTTTTTGCTAGTAAAAATATTTGCTAAATACTTTTGTTAGATTTTTACCTAGTTGTTGTTTTGTTGCTATTGAAGATAGATTATTTGTAGGAAAAACTACACGTGGTTGATTTGATGAAGTTTTGTTATTTTAACTTTTGTCTTAAGTATTTCCTTCATCACAACACTTTTGTGTTTTGTTTTTGTGTTGCTTTTGATTGGTAGTATTGATTGCTAGAAGTGGTTTCTTATGAGTGCAATGTTTGACTATATAGATTTCATCGAAGAGTGACGAATAGTTCTATCAAGTTATTTCTGAGAGTGATATTTATCTTCATCAACCCTACCAGGCAAGTCATTTGATCATGTTTTACCCAGGTTTTATTTGCGTTAGATGATATTTTCCACCATGCATGCAGTTGGAGTACTAAACTTGTTAAGTAGTATCATGAGGTAGGACAAACCCACAAATTCCCTGTTAACCTGGCCCCGGGACGATATTTTTATTTGATGCTACGCTTAAGTAGACGGGGTTTTGGTTGAGTGTTACATGGGAGTTGTGAGTGCCTTGGATGAGGACCAATTCAAGATGATGAATACCACTTCATGATGACCAAGGTTACTTCGAGGAAATGAAGACTTCATGATTCAAGACAAACTTTAATACACCTACTGGGTGGATTTGGAAATAGGCTCCCTGGAGTAACCAGTGGGTGTGCACCTTGATAGGCCGCTGGAGTACCCAGTGTTTGTGAACCATTGATAGGCGCCCCTGGAATAGCTCAGAGGAGTGAACCTAACCCTGTTGGAGAGATACCAGCAACCAATTCCACCCAGACTCAAAGAGACGGATGGATACTTCACGACCGGAAGCTTACCTGTGCAACCGCAAGTCATTATGGGCTCTGGCTTGGTTTATCTTAGTGGTAACTCTAACCCGAACTCTTAACCGGGGGTTAGGGAAACTCTTTGAAAGACCATGTTTTGGTCGTCCGGTTCTCAAACACCCTGAAGTGCGAGGACATAAACGGAGGGATCAAATCTTGCGGGAAAAGTGCGCAAACCTCTGCAGAGTTAAAACCTAATCGATTAGCCGTGTCCCCGGTTACGGACAATTTGAGCCTCTGGACTTGGATCTATCTCTAAACTCTCAACACCAGACTGATAACTAATTGTGGGCAACTTTCGATACTCGTGGGCATTGAGACATCGGTTGGCGGAACCATGTCATAATAGATATTTCCATAGCGAAAACTCCTGATACTCCTTTGTTGTAGGAAAAGAAAATAAAATCAGCTTTTATGCAAAAACTCAGACATAGAGCCAGAAAGCTTTATTGCATATAGAATAGCCTCATCATCTGTTTTCTCTTATTGTGATCTTGCCGGTACATTCAATGTACTGACCTACACGGCTGCAATGTCTTATGTTGTAGATAAGTTTCTACGACGAGTAAGAGTATGATTCAGGGTTACGGTCTACACTCAACCTGCCATTGGTGTTTATTGGGACTCCACTCCCGTTGACTGTTTCCGCTGAGAATTTTAAGGTATATATCAGTTTACGTTAATTACATGTGATTGCACTTTGATATATACATTGATGTACTGTGTGTGCCAGCATACTGATCCAGGGATGGCACGGTCACACAGAGGCTTGACTCGTTTTGAGTCGGGACGCTACATAAATGGTATCAGAGCACATGTTGACTGTAGGACGTGACCCTAGGAAATGGCTTACAAATAGGAACCTTGATAGGAACAACTTTTGTTTTCACTACTCTCGTAATCTTCTTAATTCTTTTACTGAACCTTCCTTATTTCAAACTATAGATGGAGAGCTACATTCTGAACAAAAGAGAGGACTACGAGGATGTTCGCGGAGGTCCATTCCTCATGGAGCTGGTGCAGATGATGAAGCTGCCAATACCTGAGATCACGGTGAACAAGAGGAAGTCTGGATTCTGGGGCATCAGAACTAAAATTTTTGGACGTAAAGAAGACCCCAAGACTGAAGACATCAACTATGGCACATTGAGCCATGACTGTGACATGGGCATGAACACTGCCGTCCATGATGCTATTGCACGCTTGAGCTATCGTCATCGTGCTGAGTTAGGCACCCACTATTTTGGAAGGCTCAGATGGCAGAAGCCTGATGGAGCATACATCATCCTGACAGACGAACAGAAGAGGAAGTGTTCACCTGTACTGGTGTATAATCAAGAACTGGAGGAGTATGTCAAGAAACTTCAAATGGACCTTCTCGCAGAGTTATTTGAGAATGAAGCACTTCGTGAGGACCTCAAGACCGAGAAGCTAAAGGTAATCAATCTAAAGAAGCATGATCCTGAGATTCAGAAGCTTCGTCAAGACTTGAAGAACAGTCAGGCCATGGCACATGCTGGTGATGTTGAAATCCAGAAGCTCAAGAACCAACTCCTGGAACTACAGGGACGGCACAGGAAACTCCGCATCAACAGGGATAATCTGGCCAAAGAACTTGAGAAGATCAAGCATGACCAGAAGAAGCCCACTGAAGACGAAGACATGATATAGACTAGCTTAATAGTAGCCCCACCATGAGAGAAATAAAGATGAACGTCTTTGCGATTTGAGTGATCGACCATACCAACCTTATGTGGGTGGCGATACTATAGTTTGACTAAACTTTATGAATGTGTGGACTTGAGTTTTGATGTTTTGTGTCTTTGAGTTATTTGTATCCCTTCTCTCTCTCCCTCTCTCTTACCCATCTCATCCCCAAAACCTTGAACCCAATAGATGATGAATGAAGCTGGACTCGTGTATTCTGGATCGATGACTCGGTTGGAGACGGAAGAATGGATTCAGAACATGGAGGATCACCTAAGGAGTAACCATGTTGCCAGGAACGAGATGGTCCACTATGCTCTTCGGTACTTTACAGAAGGTGCTACATCTTGGTGGAAGATGCATGAAGCTATCCATGGAAGGCAAGAAACAATCACCTGGGAAGAATTCAGGGTGACTCTACGAAAATCTCATGTTGTCACCAACACCCAGAAACCCCGTTGTAATGGTGTAAAGGGGATTTGCACATGCAAAATATGTGGAGAGATAGGACACACTCAGGAAGAACACAAGGATGGGTGCCCCCATTGTGAAGAAGATCACCCAGCTGAGGAATGCCCAACTGGGCAGGTGACATGTTTCTTGTGTGAAGGAACCACTCATTTTCCGGCACAATGTCAAATATACCCCAAGGTACAAGAAGTCATGAAGCAGCAGAAGGAAGCAATGAAAGAAGTCCTCGGGAAAAAGTTAGAAGAACCCATGATGATGGAAGATATACCAGACCCAAACATAGATACCAAGTAATGTTATTCATGTGGAGAAGAAGGACATATCTCTCAGGATTGTCCGAACGAGTATCTGGGAGACTTCCCGACAGAAGAAGTGCAATATGATCCTCAGGAGATGGAAGGAATGATCAACCTGGACAAGAAGAAAGGCCAAGTAAGCGGAGGCATCAGATGTTTGAATTGTAGCTTGGAGAGGCCACACTGTTTTTGCTAGAGGTATGTGCCAAGCATCAGGAAAGGAACCCAACCCAATAAGAAGAAGAGGACTCCGTGGTTTTCTACACGGAAGTATCTGAGCCAAATCACTTGTCATCGGTGCAACAAGACCGGACACTACTCCTATACCTGCCCAGAGAAGAAGGCTAAACATGAGTAGTTTGAGTTTTGGATTTTGGAAGTAATAAATGTAATATGAAGCATTTTTTTCTTGAGGTTTTGAAGTTGGATTATGTAACGGAAGTCCCAGATATTGTAATAACTTCATGAATCAATAGAATTTATTGTGATGAATTTCTATGTTGAATTGTATGAGTTGTTACTCTATGAACAGAGATCTCCGACCATTTTCGAGGATATGAGAAAATATGGTCTATGCAGGCATGAGTATCATTCATTTTAAGTGTGGTAGTAATATGTAAGACCACAAGAACCAAGGAAAAAGAATGTACTCTTCCTGCCAAGGAGTTTGGATAGATGAATGAAGAAGAAGGAAATGCTGGACCATATCAAACTATGTGGATGGCAGCCTTTGGAATACAGTACTTTTGAGGTTGGAATTTTGGAGAATGGAATAAGGATGAAATGAAGGATTGATTACGATGAACCAAGACCAATGGGTAAACAGACCAATGGAAAGGAAAATGAATTCCACAGAGTGGAATCTAGACAAGAATAAGTCTGTGATTTATTACCTCAAGGGTATGATGGAATGAATTGAAGGTAATGTTGGAATATGAAACGATATACACCCCAAGGGCGAGTTAAAGTTGTTCAAGTATTCAAGTGAGCCCACAACTCACAGACCTCGGGATTGATAAGGATCAAATACTACCTTATGAAGGAAGGAACTTGGAAGAAGCTATGACTGTTTTGCAAACGTTTTCTTAGGAGGATACGAAAGCCTGAGAGATGAGAAGAAACGATAGATGTTTTTGTTCAGCTTGCAGAATCAATGGATTTATCCGAACTTCGTTCGTTGACAAGAGAAATTTCTGAAACGTTTGTGAGGAAGCCCAAGTGTTAGAATACGAGATTCACTAAACCTTATACAAGGTAATGATTTCAGTGCGACATGGCTTGGCCACCATGACGACTTACTCTTATCATTTCTCTTGCTATTCAGGATGGTAAATCTGAGTGACTTACCCATAGTAGAGAGACGACGTTCTTTGAAGCTTTTGTTTAAGCCTTAGAATGGTATGATGAAGACCCTTGTACATGGCAGCGGTTGTCACACGTAGGAAATTTTACGGTGAGGATGAAGCCAAGACCCATTTCACTCCAGGATAACCACAAATGGTAGACCACCATGAGATCATCGATAAGTTAATTAGAATGATCACGAGACTTGTCAGTTAAGGAGACCCAGTAATGGAAGAACTTTGTACTGGCCCAGGAAACACTGGATTTGGAAGGAAACGTTCTGTATATAAAGGAAGCACATCAACAAAGGAGTTACTATGAAGACTGTGAAGAGACAAATGCCAAGAACCCCATAGGATTGTCATGATTTTGAGGGACCAGTAACTCTCATTTTAAGTGTGGTAGCCCACACTTTCTGGTCAATGGATTTGTTAGCCCAAACCCTAACCTTTTCTTTCTAGCCTCCTTGAATCTCGAGGACGTGGTTCATTTTAAGTGTGGTAGGTTTGTAACATCCCAAAATTTGGAATGTTATATTAATCAATAGAATGATTGATTGTTTGATTGAGTGATTGAAAATTGAGTGAAATTTGAAACTTTTTGAAACTTTTGAATGAGAGGGAATAAAATGACTTTCCCCTTCTGTTTTGAATTCAAATTCCCTCCAATGCAAATCAATGAGAGAAGATGACATGACCTCTTCAATATGATGGATTTGAAATTTTGGATTTTTAAAACTACTAAAAGGTTCTGCTTAGAAATTATTTCATTTTCAAAGTTTGGATGAATTCAAATGCCCTGACCAAATTTTGAAAATATGAGAGGAGGAACATGACACTCCACACCAGGGGCATTTATTTTTGTGATTTATTTGAACCATAAAACCCAGGTGGTTATTTGAAAAATATTTGCAAAAAGAAATAAAATCAAATTAGGCATTTTCTGAAAATGATTTTTTTAAAGTGTTTATTTTGGCCGTGGAAATATGTTCATCTTTTTGCATTTATTGTTATGATAATTTTGGTATATAAAACTTTTATTTTTGGATTTTATTTGATTCTCCAAATCGATCTTTCTTTCCTGTTTTTAATAAAAAGGAAAACGGACTTTAAAACGGAAACGTACCCGGGGCCCATTTGGAATAAGTTGCGGCCCAGGATCCCCAGCCGGATCCGAATCTTTTTGGATCGGCCACCCGATCCGCCGCTCCCTCTCTCTCTGTCGCTGACATCCGGGCCCCACCGCCCGATCCAAATCGTCGTCGCCCATCTCTTTCCTTTCCCACGTGACCTCGCCGGATCCTCGCCGGATTCGATCGCCGCCGCGATTACTTGCCCTTTTGGCCGACCCCATGCCGCCCCCTATAAAGCCCCCAACCCGGCACCCCGTTCCGCCCGAGCCCCCCATCGCCGACCCTCTCCTCTCGCCGGAATCTCTCTCCAGAGCAGATCCCCGCCGCCTCGCCATTGCTGTGCTGCCGCTCGTCTCCGACCGCCCCGAGACCAATCACCACCACCAATCGCCTCGACTTGATCCACTGAACCCAACAATACACTCGCAGGAGCCCCACACCCCTCGGAACCCCCTCGCCGTCGACGCCCGAAAGCTTGCCGCCGCCCCGAGCTCGTGCCGCTCGTCTCCGACTCCCTCTCGCCTCGCCGTCGCTACCACTGGACGCGCCGCTCTGCGCTACGTCAACTGGAGCCCGCGCCGTCGTCGGAGACCCACCGGAGCTCCCTCCCCGACGACCTCGAGCCCCTGTTGCCACCGCCGCCTCGCCGGAACCCCCTCGCCGGCGACCTAGCTTCGGTAAGCCTCCCCGACCGTCCGATCTATTTCAACGGCTAAGATTAGATCACTTAAACGCCGAAGCGTTTTCTTCTAAAAGCCGGCCGTTCGCTCAGCTACACCACACACGCACACCCCTAGTCCAATCAGATTTAGCCACGTGTACCCCTGTCCGTTAGAAACGATTTTTCTTTTTCTGTTTTAATTTCAATTCCAGAAATAGTTCTGCTTTTAGTTTTGCTATATCTTTTAGAGTTTTTAATATTTTTGAGTGCTTATTTTTGCATTAGGTCACAAATTTATTCTAGTTTCTGTAGATATCATTTTTGACCATGTTTGACTATTTACAATTTGAATTCAAACAGATTTGATTTAAATCTTGTTTTGTGAATAACTTGAGTTTAAAAATAGGTTTTGAGTTGATTCTTTTTGCTACTTGTCACTAGTGACTTTATTTAACAGTGGGTAGAATTTGAGAATTTTTTAGAATATTTTAGATTAGGGTTTCAAGCAAAACAGATTCTGTTTTAGTTCTTTTTAGGTTTATTTCTTTTTCTTTTATTTTAAATTGTTTTAAATTATTTTCTTTTATATTAGTTGACATGTTTTACTTTGTTTTCTGTTAGATAGCAGTAGTATTTCAACCAAGTTTATTTTTATGTTATTTATTATTTTTGATAGCATGAAATCAATTCTAGTTTCATAATAACATGCAAATTGATTTCATTGCCAGTTTGATTTCCTATTTGAAAATATATTTTTAATTGTTTTATAAGTTTTACTTTCTGTTAACTTAGTTGTTTTATGTTTTGTTTTCTCTTATTTTATTACTTTATTTGTTTTACTTGTTGTTAAGTTTATTAACTAGAAAACTTATGGTGTTTAGTATGTTGTTTTTCATAGTTCTTAGTTGTTCTTCAAAAGTAATTCTTTTTGCTAGTAAAAATATTTGCTAAATACTTTTGTTAGATTTTTACCTAGTTGTTGTTTTGTTGCTATTGAAGATAGATTATTTGTAGGAAAAACTACACGTGGTTGATTTGATGAAGTTTTGTTATTTTAACTTTTGTCTTAAGTATTTCCTTCATCACAACACTTTTGTGTTTTGTTTTTGTGTTGCTTTTGATTGGTAGTATTGATTGCTAGAAGTGGTTTCTTATGAGTGCAATGTTTGACTATATAGATTTCATCGGAGAGTGACGAATAGTTCTATCATGTTATTTCTGAGAGTGATATTTATCTTCATCAACCCTACCAGGCAAGTCATTTGATCATGTTTTACCCAGGTTTTATTTGCGTTAGATGATATTTTCCACCATGCATGCAGTTGGAGTATTAAACTTGTTAAGTAGTATCATGAGGTAGGACAAACCCACAAATTCCCTGTTAACCTGGCCCCGAGACGATATTTTTATTTGATGCTACGCTTAAGTAGACGGGGTTTTGGTTGAGTGTTACATGGGAGTTGTGAGTGCCTTGGATGAGGACCAATTCAAGATGATGAATACCACTTCATGATGACCAAGGTTACTTCGAGGAGATGAAGACTTCATGATTCAAGACAAACTTTAATACACCTACTGGGTGGATTTGGAAATAGGCTCCCTGGAGTAACCAGTGGGTGTGCACCTTGATAGGCCGCTGGAGTACCCAGTGTTTGTGAACCATTGATAGGCGCCCCTGGAATAGCTCAGAGGAGTGAACCTAACCCTGTTGGAGAGATACCAGCAACCAATTCCACCCAGACTCAAAGAGACGGATGGATACTTCACGACCGGAAGCTTACCTGTGCAACCGCAAGTCATTATGGGCTCTGGCTTGGTTTATCTTAGTGGTAACTCTAACCTGAACTCTTAACCGGGGGTTAGGGAAACTCTTTGAAAGACCATGTTTTGGTCGTCCGGTTCTCAAACACCCTGAAGTGCGAGGACATAAACGGAGGGATCAAATCTTGCGGGAAAAGTGCGCAAACCTCTGCAGAGTTAAAACCTAATCGATTAGCCGTGTCCCCGGTTACGGACAATTTGAGCCTCTGGACTTGGATCTATCTCTGAACTCTCAACACCAGACTGATAGCTAATTGTGGGCAACTTTCGATACTCGTGGGCATTGAGACATCGGTTGGCGGAACCATGTCATAATAGATATTTCCATAGTGAAAACTCCTGATACTCCTTTGTTGTAGGAAAAGAAAATAAAATCAGCTTTTATGCAAAAACTCAGACATAGAGCCAGAAAGCTTTATTGCATATAGAATAGCCTCATCATCTGTTTTCTCTTATTGTGATCTTGCCGGTACATTCAATGTACTGACCTACACGGCTGCAATGTCTTATGTTGCAGATAAGTTTCTACGACGAGTAAGAGTACGATTCAGGGTTACGGTCTACACTCAACCTGCCGTTGGTGTTTATTGGGACTCCACTCCCGTTGACTGTTTCCGCTGAGAATTTTAAGGTATATATCAGTTTACGTTAATTACATGTGATTGCATTTTGATATATACATTGATGTACTGCGTATGCCAGCATACTGATCCAGGGATGGCACGGTCACACAGAGGCTTGACTCGTTTTGAGTCGGGACGCTACAACATCACATATAACTCATCATGTAATTGGCCATATCACATCACAACATACCCTGCAAAAACAAGTTAGACGTCCTCTAATTGTTGTTGCAAGTTTTATGTGGCTGCTACGGGTATCTAGCAAGAACAATTCTTACCTACGCAAAAACCACAACGGTGATACAAAAATTGCTATTCAACCTTCTCAAGGACCGCCTTTGTCAAATCCGATCCGACTAAAGTGGGAGAAACATACACCCGCCAGCCATCTTTATGCAACGAAGTTACTTGTCAGGTGATGGAACCGGTCTCTCATAAGCGTACGAGTAATGTTGGTCCGGGCCGCTTCATCCCACAATACCGCCGAATCAAGAAAAGACCAAGGGAGGAAGCAATTCGAATATCAACGCCCACAAACTCCTTTGTGTTCTACTCGTGATCTCATCTACACATAGACCTAGCTCTGATACCACTGTTGGGGAACGTTGCATGGGAAACAAAATTTTTCCTACGCACATGCAAGATCTATCCATGGTGATGAGCATCTACGAGAGGGAGAGTGGATCTACATACCCTTGTAGATCGCTAAGCGGGAAGCGTAAAGAAACGCGGTTGATGTAGTCGAACGTCTTCGCGATCCAAATCGCCGAGTGTCCCGCGATCCCATCACGATCCATCTCGCGATCCAATCTCGATCTATCCCGCAATCAAATCATGATCCGTCCCGCGATCAAATCACGAATCGTCTTGCGATCCTGATCACGGTCCTTCCGATCTAGCGCCGAGCGGACGACACCTCCGCGTTCAGCACACGTACAGCTCGATGACGATCTCCGCCTTCTTGATCCAGCAAGAGGGAGCAGAGAGGTAGAAGAGTTCTCCGGCGGCGTGACGGCATGGCGGCTATGGTGGTGGAACAATTCCGGCAGGGCTTCGCCTATGCACCGCTGAAACTAGACTAGAGGAGAAACCGATCTAGATGAAGTAGAGGGAGCACGTGGCAATTAGGGTTAGCTCTTCCCTCTAAATCCTCTATTATATATAGGAGGGAGGGAGGGGAGGAGGCAGCCTCAAACCCTCAAGGTTTGGCCGAAATTGGAGGTCGAGGAGTCCTACTCCAATCCTATTAGGAGTAGGATTCCTCCTCTCCACTTGGAAACCCTTTCCACCTTTCCTCCTTTGGATTTTTTCCACCCAAAGCCACATGGGCCTTAGTGGGGGGTTTGGCCAGCCCACTAAGGGCTGGCTTGACTCCTCCCACAGCCCATGAGGCCCCTTGGGTCGAAATACCCCTCCCGATGGTCCCCGGTACCCCTCCCGGCACTCCCGGTACACTACCGAAATATCCGAAACTTTTCCGGTGACCAAAACGGGACTTCCTATATATCAATATTTACCTCCGAACCATTCCGGAGCTCCTGGTGACGTCCAGGATCTCATCCGGGACTCCGAACAACCTTTGGTCACCACCATACATAACTCTACTATACCGAAACGTCACCGAACCTTAAGTGTGCAGACCCTGCGGGTTCGAGAACTATGTAGACATGACCGAGACACCTCTACGGCCAATAACCAATAGCGGGACCTGGATGCCCATATTGGTTCCCACATATTCTACGAAGATCTTTATCGGTTGCACCTCTATGTCAAGGATTCAGTTAATCCCGTATGCTGTTCCCTTTGTTCTTCGGTATGTTACTTGCCCGAGATTCGATCGTCGGTATCTCTATACCTAGTTCAATCTCGTTACCGGCAAGTCTCTTTACTCATTCCGTAAAACAAGATCCCGTGGCTAACACTTTAATCACATTGCTTGCAAGGCTTGTTGTGATGTTGTATTACCGAGTGGGCCCTGAGACACCTTTCCGTCACACGGAGTAACAAATCCCAGTCTTGATCCATGCCAGCTCAACAGACACCTTCGGAGATACCTGTAGAGCATCTTTATAGTCACCCAGTTACGTTGCGACGTTTGATACACACATGGTATTCCTCTGGTGTCAGTGAGTTGCATGATCTCATGGTCATAGGAACAGATACTTGACATGCAGAAAACAATAGCAATAAACTGACACGATCATATGCTATGTTCATAGTTTGGGTCTTGTTCATCACATCATTCTCCTAATGATGTGATCCCGTTATCAAATGACATCTCATGTCTATGGCCAGGAAACCTTGACCATCTTTGATCAACGAGCTAGTTAACTAGAGGCATACTAGGGACACAGTGTTGTCTATGTACCCACACATGTATTTGAGTTTCCAATCAATACAATTATAGCATGGATAATAAACGATTATCACGAACAAGGAAATATAATAATAACCAATTTATTATTGCCTCTAGGGCATATTTCCAACAGGTTAATCTACAACTCGTCCTGTCCAGATAGATTGTGTTGTTATTCTGCATTCTGGATTTCTGCCAGTCATATTAGAGTACACAAATATTGGCCCCTCTTTTGTACTTATAATGTCTAAGCAATCCTGGAAAGTTCTAAACTGGAATATAAGGGGACTAAATTCACCAGACAAGTGGTTACACATACATAATAAGATTGTTGAAAGTGGATGCTCTATAGCTTGTTTTCAGGAAACAAAGAAAGAAAAATAGACATTCTTTTCATCAAGAATTTTTGTCCCCCTTCTTCTGATGCTTTTGTTTACACTCCATCCATTGGTTGATAAGGGGGGATCCTTACAATTTGTAAATCTACCCAGTTTAAAGGAGAACTACTATTTCTGAACAATTTTGCAGTTTTTGTTGGTTTGCAATCCACAAAATGTGGGAGCTGTTGGACATTAACTAATGTTTATGCACCATGCCAGGATGATAGGAAAATTGAGTTCTGGATTGGTCACAAGGTATACAAATTCCATATGCTGCTGATTGGTTACTAGTGGGAGATTTTAATCTAATAAGGAGCCGTGATGATAGAAATAAACCTGGGGGTAGAATATCTGATATGCTACAATTTAATGCAGCCATCAGTTAGTTATGTCTTATTGAAATCCCTTTGAAGGGTAGGAAATTCACATGGAGCAATATGCAAGATAATCCACTGTTGGAGAAATTAGATTGGGTTTTCACCTCAAGTGCTTGGACTCTCTCATTTTTTTGAAAAGGGGAATATATTAATATCATGAAGATACCAATTACACCCAGCCTCTGCACCTACAAGATGTTTCAAAGACATCCAGGATGCACACAACCAAACGATAAAAAAATAAAAAAAATAAAGATCCTACCACTGTGATCCGACTCCTCTCAGCAACCACACACAAATCACCGCCAAATACAACACCCGAAAAACATAAAAGGTCTCCAAAGGCAACGCCTCCAAGAAGGAAACAGTGCACAAGCGCCGTCGTTGCCCGATCAAAGATCTTAGGTTTTCACCCTGGAGAAGTCTGAACTCTCAAAACAATTCCTTCAACAAGGCAATTGTCAGGCACAACCAATGAAGGCCAGACCTTAGATTTTCACCCTGAAAGTTCCTACTCGGCACCCAAGGAGGACCACCAAAAATGAATTTCTCCAATGTTGTCGCCCCCACTTGACACTGCTGCTCCCAAGAGTTATCAAACACCTGGCTGACTCCATCGCCTCGAAGACCCTGTCCGTCTAACTGATCCTCCGATCTCAGTTACCATGACCTTCTCCATAGCTGTCTACACCATAAAAATTGAGAGGCCGACATGTCCCATGGTGTCAACGAACAACATAGCTTCGTGTCATGCCCTCATGAAACCTCGTAGGCTGAAATGGACGTGCACGATCAAATTCTATCTGGTCTAGATATCTTGGGCAAAATCTCTGACAGGAGTTCCGGAACACGTCGATGACTAGATCAAGGAGGACCTATCATGCAGGATGTTGCCGTGATGCGATGGAAACACGAGGACCACCACCTTTATTATCACGACAGTAGTCCTCCATGCCGTCTTGATCCAGCCCACCATGGGCCGAGCTCCTTGCTGCAATACAGTGCCTCGCTGGACTAATCGTTCCGGCGGCATAGCCACCAGCAAGCTTTGCTCGACAGTGTTTTTGGCGGCAGGAGGGAACGATGGGGCAATGCTGCCTGGTGTACGTGCCCGAGCCACCTCCTGGAGATGACGCAAGGGCTTGACCCGGTTTTTGACGGAGACAACCGGCTGCCTACCCGATGGACGCCTTGCGAAACCAGCAGGCCACCGGAATCCACAGGCGCCACCAATCCGATCCGTATCGGGGGCGCCGACAACGTGCATCCCGTGCTCTGCAGATCCGTGACTTGAGTGACACCTACACTGACGAGCACATGCCCCCCAAAATCTGATGACAGCCACCTCGCTGTGGCGGACAACGACCTCTGTGTTCTGCCACGCGCTCCACCTGTGCCCCAAGCATTGCAGCACCACACAACCTTCAGCAGGCACGCCTCGGTCATCCTCGGAGCAGTCTAACGACGTCGGGAAGGAGTAGCCGCCACACTCCCTGATGGCTGAGATCTGGGTGCCCAGCGTCCCAACGATATGCCCCGCTGCCGCCCTCACTAGAGCCCGCCCAGGCTTCGCCGACGGGCTCCTAAGGTAGCAGCGAGACGAGAGGGCCGGCTGCTCGAGCCAGGAGTGCCACCGGTGTGGTTCCCCCGAGCCGCCAGGGAGGGGAGATGCGGGGACTGGATCCGCTAATTCAGGGGCGTCCTTGTGATATGATGACCATCGCTTGGACTCTCTCATACCTAAATACAATGGCTTTTCCAATTGCCATGACAACTTCTGATCATGTACCCTGTGTCATCTCTATCCAGAATACCATGCCTAGAAGTAATTCTTCAGATTTGAGAATTGGTGGATGGATCACGAAGGGTTCTTGCCCCTGGTAGAATCTGTTTGGAAACAAAGTATACACTATGCAGATGCAACAAAAGGAATCAATGCTAAAATGAAAATCTTGAGGAAGCAACTGGAAATTTGGGAAAAAACTCTCTACAATCTTAAAGAGGACATCATAGCACTCAATGCTCTTATAGCCATGCCGGACACTCTAAAAAAATGCAAGAACACTTACCTCTCTTAAATCACACTTCAAACATGATCTTAACTTCATCTTAATAAATTACTCACACAACAGAAAGAGTATTGGAGACAGAGGTGTAAAATCAAATGGGTGACTTTGGGCAGTGAGAATTCTCTGTTTTTTCATGCCGTGGCCTCCATCCAGCACTGGAATAATTCCATCACCTCCCTCACTGGACCTGATGGAACTGAGGTTTTTGGGCATGAGACCAAGGCCCAAATTCTGCATGAGGCTTTCAAAGATAGGTTGGGTCAATCTGTTAATTTTGACATACCTCCAGAATTATTGGACCTAATTCAACCTCATAGTGATCTTTCCTATTTGGAAGCCCCCTTCACTCATGCAGAGATTGATGTTGTAATCAAGGATCTTCCATCTCACAAATCTATTGGGCCAGATGGTTTTAATACAGATTTCACAAAAAAAATGCTGGTACATCATCAAGCAAGACTTCTATGATTTGTGTGCCCATTTTCATAAAGGAGATGTGTGCCTGTCGTGGTTTTGTCACGGCAGATGCCATGGGTAGGCTTATCGAGAGTGGTTGGGGCCGAAGGACGCCGACGGGCTCCGGGAGCGGGGTTAGGCACAGGCGGTGGTGGACACACGATGTACCCAGGTTCGGGGCCCTCCGTGGGAGGTAACGCCCCTAGTCCTGCTTGGTTTAGTTTAGATAGTGGTGGAGCTACAATGGTGCTCTTGGAGCTGTGTGACTAGAGGAGGAAGAAGGGGCTGGGTTGCCCTTGCTGCCTCTCTAGGTGCGTGTGTGTGTGTGAAGGGAGTCGACCGGGGACCCTGTTGCATGGGGGAGGCCCAGGGGGTTTTATAGGCCAACCCCCCGGGTTACAATATGAATAGAAGGTCTTGGCGGGCCCCAGCCGGCAGCCTCTCTGGCCGGCCGTGGGGGCCGCCGGCTGTGGGGTCTTGTCGCTGGTAGGGCCCGCCGGCTGTCGGGTCCCGTCAGGAGCCGGTGGGCCCCGCTTGGTGCATCCCGTGCTGGTCGCGTCGCGGCACGGGCTGCCCGTCGGGGCGTCGCCTTGTGGCTGCCGGCCGCGGTCAGCGGTACGGCCGGCTGCACTGTAGCCATGCCGGAGCAGGTAATGGAGTGGTTGGAGCGTGCCGGCACTGTTGGAAGCCCTGTCGCGGTCAGCCGAGGTCAGCAGTCACTGTGGCCCTGCGCCCGCGTGTCAGGGGCCACTGTGGCCACGCCGGGGCAGGTAACGGGGGTCTCGTCTTGTCGCCGTACTGATGTGCAGAGAGACGGGACGGGAGCTGGTCCGTCCGAAGGTCAGCGGGAGAGCCGTCGTGGAGGCAGCCGGCCCCGGGTGAGCCGGCAAAGGACGTGCCGGCTGGCGGAGGGAGCCGGTGGCGGGCCTGCCGGCTCCCCGCCAGCCGGTCCTGAGGCAGCCGGTGGCCCGCCAGCCGGCTGCGGACCAGCCGGCGGTACTGTTTTTTCTTCGAGCGGGGGAAGGACCCCACAACTTTGGCCTACCCGGGGGTAATAACCCCGTCAGTAGTCCCCGAAGCCGGCGGGGGCCCACGTCTGCCTGACGAGGGGGAGCCGGTAGCTTCCCTCAGGCGGTGTTTTATCCTCTGCGGAGGGCCGAACGGCCGGGCGAGGCGGCGGCCGCCCCCGACGCCTCAGGCCCCGTCACGCCGCCCCGGGCCCCGCGCCGGCTCGCGGCGTGCCACGCGGGGCGTAATGAAGCCATGGGGCCCGTGCGCGTGGGCAGACGGGACGTCGCGCAGGGCCTAGCCTGCTAGGCCGTGGGCGTAGCCCAGTAGGCCTCGGGCCGCAGGCCGAGATCTTCTGCGCCTAGATCGCGGCGGCTGCGACCCGAGGCGCCCACGATCTCGCGGATATCCTGGGGGAGTGGGCGCAATTAATCCCCACCTCCCCCAGGCGTCGCCCCCGTATTTAAACGGGAAGGGCGAGGGGCGGAGGCAGTTGCGCTCTCCTTGCTCCCCTCGTCTTCTTCCTCTTTGCCTTCTGCGCTTGCCTCACGCTCGCCTCGCGCCGCAGCTCCGCCCGCTCGCCGCTGCAGCGCCGCCCACCTTCTTTCTTGCGCCCGATCTCCGCGGAGATGGCAGGCAGGCCCTCCGGCAGCTGGGATGGGTCGTTCATCACCGAGGAGGACATCGAGCGCCTCCGCAGCGCCCGGATGCTGCCGTCGGAGGACCGCGTCGCCGCCCGTCCGCCGGGCGGCGAGGTGGCGCCCGTCCCCCAGGAGGGGGAGTTCGTGGTCTTCGCCTGGCATTTCTCACGCGGCTTCGGTTTGCCGGTGAGCCAGTTCTGCCGCTTCTTCATGGACACGTTCGATCTTCAGCCGCACCATCTCGGCCCCAATGCCGTCCTCCAGCTCTCGAGTATCGTGACGCTCTGCGAGGTCTACCTCGGCCTCCTCCCCTTCGTGGAGTTCTGGAGGAAACTCTTCTACCTCAAGGCCTTGAGGAACGCCGACGGGCCGTACGCCTGCGGGGGCGCAGTGATATGCGTCCGGGGTCCTTTGTTCCCCAAGCTTACCCTCATCGAATCCGTCAAGGGGTGGCACCGGACGTTCTTCTACGTGAAGAACGTCGACCCGACGCGGGACTACGTCCGGCTGCCGGCCTTCGTCAACGCCCCGTCGTCCGGGCTCAACTGGACGGGCGACGGGCCATTCGTGGAGGTCCACGCGGAGCTGGCCCGGCTCAAGGCCATGAGAGCCGGGGAGGGACTGGTCGCGACCGATCTGGTGGCCGCCTTCATCGACCGCCGGGTGCTGCCCCTGCAGCAGAGGCCGCACCGGATCTGCGACATGTCGGGCCGGCGGGACCCCTGCCGGCTGTCCACCATCGAACGAACGCCGTCCCAGGTGGCGAAGCGGGTGAACGCCATTACCAACTTCAAGCTGAAGCCGGGGACCTGGGGGTTCGGCAAGCCGCCGTACAGCCGGCACGACCCGACGCCCCTGGTACGCCCCGCCGCGGTAATTCTCTCCCCCCATTGTGTCTTCGCCGGTCCCCCCCGACTCACATTCCGTGCTGACCGCAGCACTCCGTGCGACAGAATACGCCGGATGGCCCGCACCCCCAGATATTCGAGGCGGAGCGCGCCGAGTCCGACGCGGAGGACGTCGAGCCGGGTGGTGGCGTCGAAGAGGGAGTCGACTCCTCGGGAGAGGCCGAGGCAGGGGGCGACCCGGGAGCCGGCGGGTCCCGACCGGCTGGTGAGTACCCCTCCGGCCCCACGATCAAAGATTGGAGCGATGACGATGATGATGATGATGATGTCCGGATCCTGGACGCACCTCCCCCCGCAGTTCAGAGGAGTCCGCGCGGGCGGAGCGAGGAGCGGCCGTCGCGCAGCCGGGCAGCCGGGCCTTCCCGTCGGGAGAAGAGGCCGGCTCAGGAGGAGCCGGCGGCCCAACCGCCGGCTCGCAAGCGGGTGAAGGCGGTCACGGCGAAGCCGCCGGCGCGGGCCAAGCGGGTCCTTCCCGTCGTTGCCGGGTAAGTATTTTGATTCTTGGAGGTGTTTCTCTTAGTTAGTTTCATGCCGGCAGGCGGCTGAGCGTCTGCTCGTTCCAGGGACCCCATCGAGCTCCACGACGTGGAGTCGACGGCCAGCCCGGTGGAGCCCGCCAGCCAGCTGGCCCTGGAGCACGCGGCCATGCAGCGGGAGGAGAGGAGGAGGCAGGCAGAGCTGCGAGCCTCGAAGTCAGGAGTCCCGGGCGGGACCGCGCACTCTGGGGCTTCGAGCGGCGGGAGGCGGAGGCGGTCCGCGGACCCCGCGCGGGCATCGGATTCGGCGGCGGAATCGGCTCGCAAGTTGAGACCGTCGTCGAGCGAGCCGCGGGGGCCGGCCGCGGAGGCGGTCGGGACTTCGACCGGGGCGGAAGTGGCCCAGTCGGGGGGAGCAAACCCCGAGCCGGCACCGGAGGGGCCCCGGCAGGCGGAGGCGGTGGTGACGCCGCCCGCGGTCGTCGTGCCGGAGGCCCCGGCGGCGCCGGAGGCGGCGCAGGAGGCGGCGCCGGGGGTGCCGGCCACGGAGACGGGAACGCCGGCCGCCGCGACCGTCCCGCCGAGCCGAACGGGAGCGGGGGCAGCGGCGCCAGACGTGGGGCAGTCGGGAACTGATTCTCGAGCCCTTGTGGTCAGCGACCGCCCCCCCGGCAGCCGGCGACGCGGCGGATGCCGGAGCGAGCGGCGGGGGGAGCCGGTCCGGGAGGACCATGCTGGAGGTGGTCAAGGACTGGGAGGCGCTGGCCCGCGTCCCAGCCGTCCTGCCCGCGTCGGTTGGCGGCCCAATCCCGGCGCTCGACGAGCTGGGCAGCGTCCTGGCGCGGTGTCGCGAGGAGCTGGCCAAGTTTGCCGAGGCGGCCGACACCGCCCTGCAGCACGCAGAGGTAAACCTTCTTGGTCTTTGTCGAATTTTCAGTGGGGGCGCACGAGCGCACCCACTGGGTGTAGCCCCCGAGATGCGGGCCGGCTGACCGGTTGCAAGGCAGCCGGGCCGGATCTTCCTTTGCATTTTCTTGACTGGTTTCTTGGAGCAGACGGGGAACTCCAGGCGGCGGGAGCTCTTTGACGAGGCGGTCGCTATCCACAACCGCGGCAAGCGCGGTTATTACCGTCTGGAACAGGAGCTGAAGAAGGCGCAAGGTACGTCAGTTCCAGTGGGGGCGCGCGAGCGCACCCACTGGGTGTAGCCCCCGAGAGTCGGGCCGGCTGCTCGGCAGCCGGCACGGGTCTTTGTGCGTTTTGCTGATCGCGGTCGATTTTTCTGCAGGGGATCTGGACGCCCTGGCCTCCATCCGGGAGAAGAGGGATGCGGTGGCCGCCGAGCGGGACCGGCTGGCGCAGAACGTCCAGGCGATCACCTCGGAGCGCGACCGGCTGGCCGGCCTGCTGGTGGACGGGCAGGCGGCCCAAGAGCGCCTAAGGGAGGAGCTGCAGCGGGAGGTGATGGCCAAGGAAAAAGCCGTCAATGAGGCGGCCGATGCTGCCCAACGGACCGCCGCCCTCGACGTCAAGGTGACCCGCCTCGAGAAGGCGCTTGAGGCGCGCAGCGCCGCCCTTGCCCAGGCGGAGGAGGCGCTGACACGCGAGAAGGAGGCGGGGCTGCAGTTCGCCATCGAGATGGACGACGCCTTTCAGCGTAAGTTTTGATCTTCCTCCCAGCCGGCCGTGTTTTCCTTGCCTTTGGGGTGTTTTCTGATTCCTTTCTGATTCCAATTTTCTTTCTTTAGAGCGGTTCCCGGAAACCCAGCGCTACGCCGAGCGAGTTGTGGCAAGCCACCGGGGGGATCTGCAGCGGCGTGGGCGGGAGCGCGAGGAGGGCGCCGGCTGGGACGTGGATGAGCTTGCGTTGGCCGTGGAGAACCGACTGATCCACCTCCAGCGCAGCGTGGAGCGGCTGAAAGCAGCCGGCATGGAGGTGATCGTTGCCTTGTGGCCGGGTCGTGAGGCCCCGGAGAGCCGGGTGGCGCTATGGCTGGAGAACGCCAAGGCCCGGCTCGAGGTCTGGAAGGCGTCGGCGGCTCGAGCCGGTGCACAGATGGCGCTCCGGTTCGTCACGTCATCGTATGCCGGTGTCAACTTGGACCGGCTGGCCACGATGCGCGACGTCCCGGAGGCGGAGCGGGCGGCTCGTGAAGATGCCCTTGTCCGCCGGGCCAACGAGCTTGCCTCGTATGTTGACCCGGACGTGCTTCTGCCTGCACTTGGCGAGGACGGCGAGCCGGCCGCCGAAGACTCCTTCGGCAACCCCCAAGGCCCGGAGGACGATGAGGTTGCCGAAGAGAGCACCGCCTCCAGCACCGACGGTGGTACCGGCGCCACAGAGACCACGAAGGCGGACCCGAAGGCCGCGGCTTCTTCTGGGCGGACCGTCGAGCCGGCCGACGATGCGCCGGTGGCCTGAGCCGTCCCGCTTATTTGCCTGTTTCTGCCCTCCGCAACATTGTGTTTAAGACACTTTTCCACCCACTGGGGGTGTGTTATTGTAATGAACCTCTGGCTGTAATGAACCTTTGGCCTATGGCCGTTTATCGTTTTAACTTATGCTGTTAAAAATTTGTGCGTGACGGCTCTTCTTTCACCTTTTGCTTTCTGACTTGTGTCGCGCGCCGGGAATCCTTCCGGCTTCCTCCCCGCCTGCCAGCCAGCCGGGAGCCGGTCTGGGGCAGGGACGAGGCGTCGTCCTTGGGAAAACAAGCGCGCCACTTAGAGTCATCTGGCTAGGGCTAGGTCGAGCCGGTAGTGGCCGGTTTGCTAGAAGTAGCACCGTTCGGTTGGGTGAGTCCGGCTGCCACTCGTTGGCCGACCTTCGTGTGAGAAGTTTCCTCGTACCCCGTGGTCCCGTCAGCCGGACAGCCGGGAGCCGGTCTGTGGCTGGTTAGGGGGGGGGGTAGCGAAGGGTTGCTTGCTCACATTACTTGTCCGCCTCGGAGGGGAGCCGGCGAGCCCCCGGGCCAGGGAGCCGGACCCGGGAGACGCGCTTTAAATAGTAAGGAAACTTTGGAAGGATTGAAAAAGGGGCGTGCCCCAAGCGCCGGCTTGGGGCCCCCGTTGCATTCATAAGCCCAAAAAGGGGAGGATACACACATACACTGGTTCTTAGCTGTAAAATGGACGGAGGAGCGCCGCATTCCACGGACGCTCCGTTTCCTCGCCGGAGGCGTCTCTCTTGCGCTTCTGCGGCTTCTGGGCGTCTATTAGATAGTACGCGTTGTTGTGCAGCGCCCGACTGACGATGAACGGGCCCTCCCATGGGGAGGACAGCTTGTGCTGGCCGGCAGTTCGCTGGACCCGCCTGAGCACCAAGTCCCCCTCGCGGAAGGAGAGTGGCCGGATCCGCTTACTGTGGTAGTGCCGGAGCTTTTGCTGGTAGATAGCCGTCCGGCTCAGAGCCAGCTCGCGGGCCTCCTCGAGGAGGTCGACGCCGTCTTCTCTTGCTTCCCTTGCGTCCTTCTCCGTATACAGGGTAACCCGAGGCGAATCGGACTCGATGTCGGTGGGGATGATTGCCCCGGACCCGTACACGAGAAAGAATGGTGTGTAGCCGGTCGACCAGTTGGGCGTGGTCCTGAGACTCCAGAGGACAGCCGGCAGCTCTTCGATACAGCAGCCGGCTGACCTGACCAGCGGCACCACGAGCCGAGGCTTGATGCCGGACAAGATCAGGCCGTTGGCCCTTTCGACCTGGCCGTTTGACTGCGGGTGGGCGACGGACGCCAAATCAAGCCGGATGCCCTGCTTGGAGCAAAAACGCGCTAGCGCGCCCTTGGCGAAGTTCGTGCCATTGTCGGTGATGATGCTGTGGGGAACGCCATAGCGGACCGTGATGTCTTCGATGAACCGGACGGCCGTGGGACCGTCCAGTTTCTTAATTGGCCTGGCCTCAATCCACTTGGTGAATTTGTCGACGGCTACCAGTAGATGTGTCATGCCGCCTCGTGCGGTCTTAAATGGTCCCACCATGTCCAACCCCCAGACGGCAAAAGGCCACGAGAAGGGGATGGTCTGGAGGGTTGAAGCCGGCAGGTGGCTCTGCGTGCTGAAGCGCTGGCAGCCTTCACACTTGTCGACCAGCCGCTTGGCCGCCTCCAAAGCAGTCGGCCAGTAGAAGCCGTGGCGCAATGCCTTGGCCACCAGGGTCCTGGAGGCGGCATGGTGCCCGCACTCGCCCTGGTGGATGTCGAGGAGGATCTCTTGTCCTTTCTCCGGCTCGATGCAGCGTTGGAAAACACCGGTGGTGCTGCGATGAACCAGCTCGTGGTTGATGATGCTGTAGGCCGAGGCCCGGCGCTAGATTTGTCTTGCTGTGGCCTCGTCGGAGGGGAGTTCGCCGCGTTGGAGCAACGCCAGGATGGGCTGGGCCCATGAGGGAGCCGAGACGGGAGCCGGCTCGGGCCCGAGCGGGGCGTCGGCGGCGGCCGCTGCCCCCGGGTCCGGCAGGTCAGCCCCCGGGTCCGTCCCGCCAGCCCCCGGGACCGGTTCGCCAGCCTCCGGGACTGGTTCGTCAACCCCCGGGACCGGCTTGCCAGCCCTCGGGAGTGAGCCGGTGGAAGGAGCGTCGATCGCCATCATGGCGGCTACGGGTCCAGAGCCGACAGCAGCAGTCACGGCCGGCTGGACAGCCGGAGCCGGCGGCGCCGGCTGGGAGGCCGGAGATTGTGGAGCCGGATGGGCAGCCGAAGATGGCGGAGCCGGCGAAGTCGCTATGGCCAGGCCGGCTGGCTGGGCAGCCAGGTCTGCCGGGGGGCCGACTGCGTTAGCCGGCACGAAAATGGACTCCGATTCGGGAGAGGGTTTGATCGACGGCTTGAGCAGCCGCTCGAGGGAGACGCCAGCTGGGATGGCCTACCGGGTGGAGCCGATTTTTGCCAGCGTATCGGCCGCCTCGTTGTCCGCACGGGGGACGTGATGGAACTCACAGCCCTCGAAGGAGCCGGTGAGCTGTTGGACGAGGAAGCGATAGCTGGCCATGTTGGCGTCCCTGGCGTCCCACTTGCCGGAGACTTGCTGCACCACGAGGTCGGAGTCGCCGAAGCATATGATGCGTTGGATGCCGATCTCCTTGGCGAGCCGGAGGCCGTGGACGAGGGCCTCGTACTCGGACACATTGTTGGAGGCGGCGAAAAGGATCTGGAGCGCGTATTTGAGCTGATCTCCCCTTGGGGATGACAAGATGACGCCGGCTCCCAGGCCGGCTCACATCTTCGAGCCGTCGAAGTGCATACGCCAGTGTGTGGAGTCGGGTGGAGGCGGCATGAACTGGGTTTCGGCCCAGTCGACGAGGAATTCGGCCATTGCTTGTGACTTGATGGCGGTGCGCGGCTCATACCGTATCTCGTAGTCGGCGAGGGCGATGGTCCACTTGGCGATCCGGCCGGTGGCGTCCCGACCGCACATGATTTCGCCCAGCGGTGCTATGCTCACGACGGTGATGACGTGCTCCTGGAAGTACTGCTTGATCTTCTGGGCGGCGAAGTATACGCCGTAGCACATCTTCTGGTAATGGGGGTAGTTCTGCTTGGAGGCGGAGAGGACCTCGCTGAGGTAGTAGACGGGGCGCTAAATCAGCAGCGTTTTGCCCTCCTCCGGCCGCTCCACCACTAGGACGACGCTGATGACGCGTGTGGTCGCCGCGATGTAGGCGACCAAAGGCTCCTTCTCAGCCGGCGCGGCCAGGATGGGCGCGCTGGTGAGGGCTCGCTTGAGGCCGCGGAACGCCTCGTCCGCCTCGTCGGACCAGTCGAACATGGGCGGCCTCTTCGAGGGATCGCGGCGCGGCTCGACTAGAGCCGTCTTGCGTAGGAGCCCGTAGAGGGGCAAGGCCTTCTCGCCCAGCCGGCTGATGAACCGGCTGAGGGAGGCGAGGCAGCCGGTGAACTTTTGGACGTCGCGGAGCCGGGTCGGCTTGGGCATGCGCTCGATTGCCCCGATCTTCTCGGGGTTAGCTTCGATGCCGCGGGCGGACACGAAGAAACCCAAAAGTTGGCCGGCTGGAACGCCGAAAACACACTTCTCCAAGTTGAGCTTGATCTTGTACTCACGCAGGTTGGCGAATGTTTCCCGGAGATCGTCGAGAAGGCTGAAATGCTTCTTGGATTTGACGACGATGTCATCAACGTAGACGTGGACGTTCCTGCCTATCTGAGGCAGGAGGCACTTCTGCATGCAGCGCTGGAAGGTAGCGCCTGCATTCTTCAGGCCGAAGGACATGGTGATGTAGCAGTAGGCCCCGAAAGGGGTGATGAAGGAGGTCTTCAGCCGGTCGGCCGGGTCCAGCTTGATTTGGTGGTAGCCTGAGTAGGCGTCCAGGAAAGACAACAGGTCGCAGCCGGCCGTGGAGTCGATAACTTGATCGATCCGAGGTAGGGCGAACGGGTCCTTGGGGCATGCCTTGTTCAGGCTCGTGTAGTCGATACACATGCGCCAGGTCTTGTTCTTCTTCAGCACCAGGACTGGGTTGGCCAGCCAGTCCGGGTGAAAAACTTCCATGATGAAGCCGGCTGCGAGCAGCCGGGCGATTTCTTCTCCTATAGTACGCCGCTTCTCCTCGGAGAAACGGCGCAGTGGTTGCTTGACCGGCTTAGCGTCCGGTCGTACATGAAGCTTGTGCTCGGCGAACTTCCTCGGAACACCTGGCATGTCCTTGGGAGACCATGCGAAGATGTCCCGATTCTCACGGAGGAAGTCGACGAGCTCGCTTTCCTATTTGCTGTCGAGGCGGGAGCCGATGGTCACGCATAGGGTGGGGTTAGCCGGGTCAAGCGGCACCTGCCTGGTGTCCTTGGACGGCTGGAACGAGGCCTCGCCGACCGACTGGGATGGAGGAATCGGCATGGCCGGCTGGGCCGAGGCGTGGGCCACGAGCCGGTCGAGCTGCCGCTTCTCCTCCGCTATCTCCAGGGCTTCGGCCAGCCGGCTGCCATCTCGTGCGCACGCGATTGACATCTTGTAGTCGCCGGCTATGGTGATGATTCCCTTGGGACCCGGTATCTTGAGCTTGAGGTAAGCGTAGTGGGGGATCGCCATGAACTTGGTGAGAGTCGGCCGGCCCAGCAGCACGTGGTAGGGACTGTCGAGGTCCACTACCTCGAACCACACTGGTTCGCGGCGGAAGTGGCTGTGGTCGCCGAAGAGGACGTCGAGTTTGATCTTGCCGATGGGGGTGCAGGATTTTCCCGGCACGATGCCGTGGAAAACCGTCCGGCTCGCCTGCAGGTCCTCCACCTTGAGTCCCAGCTTGCGCATCCTATCGAGGTAAAGGATGTTGATGCTGCTGCCCCCATCGATCAGCACCCGCGAGAAGCGGCACGAGCGCTTCTCGGAGGTGATGGTGGGGTCGAGGACGAGGGCATAACTGCCCGGGCTTGGCATCACAGCCGGGTGGTCAGCCCGGCTCCAGGTGACCGGCTTCTCGGACCAGTGCATGAACTGGGGAGTCGCGGGCATAGTGGCGTTCACCTCGCGGCGGAGCCGGCACTGAGCGTGCTTGTCCGTCTCTTCACTGGTGAAGACGACGTAGGAACCGTCTTGGATGGGGAACTGATCGAGCAGCCGGCCGTCGTTCTGAACCGGAGCCGGGGCTTGAGCCGGAGCGGGAGCTGGAGGCGGCGCCGGCGCGCGAGGAGGCGGCGGGGGAGGATTCGGAAGACCCTCGCC
Source organism: Elymus sibiricus (assembly GCA_039707655.1). NCBI lineage: Eukaryota > Viridiplantae > Streptophyta > Magnoliopsida > Poales > Poaceae > Elymus > Elymus sibiricus. Next base: position 446,300,032 of record CM077671.1, read on the forward strand.
CCGGGCCAACCGCTGCGAGAAGCTGCACTGCCGGAGCGTGCGCGTGGACGGCTTCGTGCCGGAATGGTGTTTGCATGGGAGGTCGAGCATCTGCTCGAAAGTGAGCTTGGGCTGCCAGGTAGCCTTGCCGGTGCGCTGGCGCTGGCTGGAAGCCTGGGCAGCCGGCTACTCTTCTTCTATTGAGGCGACCTGCCGGCTCCCATAGCGGGGATCCGGCTGGTCGGCCTTGCGCTTGTTGTTCTGCTGCTGCCGGTTGTCGGCGACCGCCCGCGGCGCGACGGGCGGGGGAGCCGGTTTGGCTGGCGTGGCGAGCTTCATCCGCATAGCGGAGTCGGCTGTGGCGTACTTGTCCGCCTTGGCCATTAGGTCTGCCAGGGTAGCCGGCTCAGAGCACAGGAGCTTGTGCTTAAGGTGGGTGCCGTCTTGGCAACCCTCGATGAAGTATTGGATGGCCTGCACCTCGTGCACCCCTTCGCAGGAGTTGCGGAGCTCGGTCCAACGTGTGAGGTATTCGCGGAGGGGTTCCTCCGGCCCCTGGACGCACATGGCCAATTTGCGGGGTCGGCCGGGCCATTTGTAGGTGCCGGTGAAGTTACGGACGAAGCTTCTTCGAAGTCTGTCCAGGTGTTGATGCTGTTGGCCGCCAGGCTGTTCAGCCAGGTGCGGGCCGAGCCGATCAACATAAGGGGAGCGTAGCGAACGGCTACACGCTTGTTCCCCCTGGCGATGCCGACTGCGGTGGTGTAGTCGATCAGCCAGTCCTCCGGCTTGGCCGCCCCGTTGTACTTCGGGGTGTCGCGAGGAAGCGTGAAACCGGGCGGGAACGGCTTGTTGCGAATCCGGGGGCCGAAACACGCCGGGCCAATCGAGCCCTCCTCCTCGAGGAGAGCCGACTGCGCCAACCGGTCGAGGCGGAGCCGCGCGTCGTTTTCGCTGTGCGGGACCCGCGGCCCAAGCCGGGCCGCAAGCTCGGGGCGGACGGCCGGCGGGATGGACCGCGCCGGTTCCTGTCGTGGGGGCGGAGTGTGTCCACGGCTGCGCCGGCTACCGCCAGCCGGTGCTTCGTCGCGGCGGTTGCCGCCAGCCGGGTTGTCGCTGCGCCGGCTGTTCACAGCCGGCTGCTCGTTCCCGCGCGACTGGGAACGCCGAACGTTGCTTCCCGCGGCCTGCCGGCCGGAGGGACGAGGGGCGCTGGAGTGCTGAGCCGGCCGACGGTCTGCAGCCCCAGCGTCCTCGCCCTCGGGGCGGGGAATCTCGGAGACGGCTCCACCCGGGGCGAAACCGACTTGTTGCGCGTTGGCAGTGTCGATGAGGTCCTTGATGTGCCGCTCGGGCGCGGCACGCTCCTCACCCACCAAGGTAGCCAGATCCTCATAGGCTACCTTGGCGGCCCGCAGGTTGGCTGCGGGGGTGTCGTAGACGGGAAGGCGGCCGCCAAGGATTTCCGCGACCACGCGGCCGCAGTCACGTACAGCCCCACGCCGCCTGGGCTCGGTGCCAGCCGGGGGGAGACCGTATGCGAAGGCGTACTCCCGCTGCGCGGCTTCCATCCGGCGCCGCTCGGCAGCGAGGGCGCTGGCGTCTTCGAACAGCAGGCGGCGGGCCGCCTCCAGTTCGGCCGTGGCGGTGACCGGGTCCGCCGTCGGGGCGATGGGAGTGCCCAGACCCCGCAGGGTAGCGGCGAACGGGTCGGAGGTTCCGGCGCGGGCAGCGGCCGCGTCGGCCTCGGCCCGCGCACGGCCCAAAGTGGTGGAGGAAACGGTGACCATTACCCCCGCGCGAATGCGGGAGCCGTCAGCTTCGCCCGTGGCGAGTGCACCCACGGATGTGGGGGGATCGGTGCAGTCAAACACCCAGCTAGGGTACTCGACGGCCGCCAGCTCGCCAGCGAGGCTGAGCTTGCCGAAACGCTCGGCGAGCGCGACGACGTCGAGTGCGGGGTCATGGCCGAGGCACTCGTTGGAGAGGCCAGCAACGTCGCCCGCAGGGCCTGCCGGAGCAAGCCCCACGAGCATGCAGTTCCGCCCAGACGCGGGGCGGCCGGGGAAGGTGGTGAAGGGCCCCGCCCGGAGCGTGACTCCGGCCGGCGTCGCGGACGGCCCCACGGTGGGCGCCAACTATCGTGGTTTTGTCACGGCAGATGCCATGGGTAGGCTTATCGAGAGTGGTTGGGGCCGAAGGACGCCGACGGGCTCCGGGAGCGGGGTTAGGCACAGGCGGTGGTGGACACACGATGTACCCAGGTTCGGGGCCCTCCGTGGGAGGTAACGCCCCTAGTCCTGCTTGGTTTAGTTTAGATAGTGGTGGAGCTACAATGGTGCTCTTGGAGCTGTGTGACTAGAGGAGGAAGAAGGGGCTGGGTTGCCCTTGCTGCCTCTCTAGGTGCGCGTGTGTGTGTGAAGGGAGTCGACCGGGGACCCCGTTGCATGGGGGAGGCCCGGGGGGTTTTATAGGCCAACCCCCCGGGTTACAATATGAATAGAAGGTCTTGGGGGGCCCAGCCGGCAGCCTCTCTGGCCGGCCGTGGGGGCCGCCGGCTGTGGGGTCTTGTCGCTGGTAGGGCCCGCCGGCTGTCGGGTCCCGTCAAGAGCCGGCGGGGCCCGCTTGGTGGGTCCCGTGCCGGTCGCGTCGCGGCACGGGCTGCCCGTCGGGGCGTCGCTTTGTGGCTGCCGGCCGCGGTCAGCGGTACGGCCGGCTGCACTATAGCCATGCCGGAGCAGGTAATGGAGTGGTTGGAGCGTGCCGGCACTGTTGGAAGCCCTGTCGCGGTCAGCCGAGGTCAGCAGTCACTGTGGCCCTACGCCCGCGTGTCAGGGGCCACTGTGGCCACGCCGGGGCAGGTAACGGGGGTCTCGTCTTGTCGCCGTACTGATGCGCAGAGAGACGGGACGGGAGCTGGTCCGTCCGAAGGTCAGCGGGAGAGCCGGCGTGGAGGCAGCCGGCCCCGGGTGAGCCGGCAAAGGACGTGCCGGCTGTCCGCCAGCCGGCCTCGAGGGAGCCGGTGGCGGGCCTGCCGGCTCCCCGCCAGCCGGTCCTGAGGCAGCCGGTGGCCCGCCAGCCGGCTGCGGCCCAGCCGGCCGCGGACCTGCCGGCGGTACTGTTTTTTCTTCGAGCGGGGGAAGGACCCCACAGCTTTGGCCTACCCGGGGGTAATAACCCCGTCAGTGCCTACAAAGTATCAACATTTCATACATCACATTAATCCCAAAGAAGTATGATGCATCTGGAGTTAATGATTTCAGACCCATCTCCTTTATGAGTTGCACTATTAAACTATTGACAAAACTTCTTGCAAACATACCGCAATTAGTAATCCTGGAACTTGTACACACCAATCAATATGGATTTCTAAAAATAAGAACAATCCAAGATTGCATTGCCTGGGCTTATGAGTTTCTCTTTCAATGTCATAAAAGTAAAAAGCCCACAACTGTGATCAAATTGGATTTTCAAAAAGCTTTTGATAAAATGGAGGATGGTATGATTTTGGCCATTCTTAAGAAAAAAGGCTTTGGAGACACATGGTGTACATGGATTAAGCAGATTCTTAGTTCTGCTACTTCCTCTGTTCTCCTTAATGGCATACGTGGAGCACAATTTAAATGCAGGAGAGGAGTCAGACAGGGTGACCCCCTTTCACCTTTGCTCTTTGTCTTAGCTACTGACTTCCTACACACTATTTTAAATGAAGCTATGCATAGAGAAGAAATTCAGGCTTGTCTTACCTTTCACTCCTGTCCTGATTTTCCCATACTCCAATATGCTGATGATACTCTCGTTATCATGCTTGCTTGCTCCACACAACTGTCACACCTCAAGCACTTAGTAGAGATATTTTCCAGGGCTTCTAGTCTCAAAGTTAATTATCGGAAATCCAATATTATCCCTATTAATGTGCCAGAGGATCAAATACACGCCTTATCTAATTTACTAGGCTGTGCCATTGGAACTTTCCCCTTTACTTATCTGGGCACGCCACTATACTTCAACAAACCTAAGATGGAACACTTCCTATATCTCATAGAGAGGATTCAAAAGAGATTACCCATATGCTCTCAGTATCTTAGTTATGATGGCATGCTTCTTATGGTTAATGTTGTGTTCTCCTCTTTGCCAACATTTCTGATGAGCTGCCTTCTATTATATAAAGGTGTTATTGAACAAATAGACAAATATAGAAGGCAAATCTTTTGGAGAGGTAAAGATCTAGAGAAGAAAAATCCACCTCTAGCAGCTTGGGATATGATCTGCAGACCCAAGGATAAATGAGGGTTGGGCATATTGAATTTATGGATCCAGAACAAATGCTTATTGATGAAAATGGTCCATAAATTTATAAACCACCATGATATTCCTTGGGTGCATTTGATATGGGAGATTTATTACCCTGAGGGCATCTGCCCCATTAACACTCAGAACTGTTCTTTTTGGTGGAGAGACTGTCTCAAACTCCTACCGGAATATAAAGAGTTAGCTGGCTGCTCTTTACAGGATGGAAAGTCCCTTTCCTTTTGGTCAGATACTTGGGATGATATACCCAAAAAGGTTTTATGGCCCCACTTATTTTCCTTCTCCCTGCACCAGAACGTCTTTGTTAGCTCCATAGGAGGGTTGGAGGACTTGGCTTCACACTTTCATCTCCCTTTGTCAGAACAAGCTTATGAGCAATTTCAGCAGTTGGAAATTTTACTTCAGTCCACTAATCTCATCCAGGAGCATGATCTATTGCAATTACCCTTGGGTGCCTCAGTTGATAAGGTTTCAAGGACTTATAAATTGCTAACAAACTTTCCAACACCCATGCCTGTTATCAAATGGTTATGGAAAACATGCTGTCAGCTTAGGCATAAAATTTTCTATTGGCTCCTAATCTTCAACGGGCTTAACACTAGAGCCATGCTACACACAAAAAATTTCTTCATTGAAGATTACACATGTGTCATATGCAATCTTCACTGCTTGGAAACAAGGGATCATCTCTTTTTCCAATGCCCATCTGCTCAACTCTGCTGGCAGTATGTGTGTCCCTCCTGGCAGCCCCAAAACACCAACTTGCAGGGGAAGTAGATTATCTTAAGCATCTTTTAAATCTGCCTTTTGCTTTGGAAATTATAATTCTCGTATCTTGGGCCATTTGGACTAGAAGAAATGACTTCATCTTCAACAGGATCCCACCCAGTTTGTATGCTTCCAGGCGTAAATTCAAAGAGGAGATGAAATGACTTACTTACCGGGCCAAGAGACAAGAGTACAGTGGGGTGGCAGCATGGGTGGCTGCTTTCATATGAGCTCCTGGGATCAAGATGTTCAATTATCCTAAAATGTATATGTTGTATTTTTTGTATGTTTTGTTTGCTTCTTTCTAGATTTCTAGAGCTTGATGTATAGATTCCTTTTCTTTTCTTTTGTTTGTTTGAACGCCTTTTTGTACTATTTATTTGAAAATCAATAAAAATATGCAGCAGAGTCCTGCTGCTTCCCTAAAAAAAATGCCCGGATGGCGCAACCTTCAGTGTCCTCCCACCCAGTGGAAGATAAGCTAACTGAGCTAAGTAACAATAACTGAACTCTATCCCCAATTTTAGCTGATGTTCACCTAAGCTGCAGACGAGGGCATCACAAAGTAAGAATTCTGACCCCTGGAGATAAATTACAGACACGGAATCAAGTAAAACAGTATCAGAAAATGAGCACTTGTACACGGATTGCTTGGGTTTCTGGTGGGGAAGTGGATTCATCTGAAGAAGTGAAAGAACCCAATGCCTCAATCTCAGGATGCTTATATATGAATACATATGATGATGGAGAGGGCGAGAAGCGGTCACGTGTTCAACCTTCATGGAGTAGATTCAGCAGTAGCGGCGGCGTCGTCTCCACTTCGACGAAGCTGCCGGGGCGGCGAGCCGGTGCGCACGGTGCGGTGCCAGGTACCTAGGTACGAAATGGAGGGCCTTATGCTTAGGAGGCTAAACCAAGCACCAAGGCACCAGCTGGAAGAAGGGGGGCTGGAGATGGGGTAGAATGGCGGTGGAGATGGCACGAACGATGGAGGAGCAGAACGGCGGTAGGGGAGGAGAACTGGGGAAGGTGTTGGAGGAAGACGAGTCCTCCACATTGGGTTGGGCCCTCATAATTTCGTCCATCTTTGGGTCAAGCGATGACCAAGCCTTTCCTCCCGTGGTGTGGAGTGTGCTTTTTCTATTACATTACTTTTTTTAAACTTTTGGTTTGTTTTCAATTCAGTTAAAAATTATTGAAAAATGCATTTTATCATATACTTTAAAAACATTTATGAGATGTATTTTTACCATTTTCTTACGTGGATATTATTTATATTTTTTATTTTGGAGGGGGGGGGGGGGGGGATACAAAAATGTCAAGTTGTTTGCAACTGATATATTTTTTCATTATATATTCATGAACTTTACCATGCGAAATCATGCGCACATTGGTACTTTAAGTATGAACATTTATTCTTGAAAGTCGAAAATGTTCATGCATCTAGAAAATTGCCTATGACTATCAAATGATCCTGGGTATGAGAAATACATATTCATGATTTACAAAACATGTTTGCATATCCAATAACAAAGTTTAAAAGTTAATAAAAAATTAATACTAAAAACATAAAGAAACCAAAGAAGCAAAACAAGTACATAAAATGTAAAAATGAAAAGAAGAAAATAAACCAGAAAAAAAGCATGCAGTAAAAAACAAGAGAAAATATAAATAAAATAAAATAGATAAGGAGGGAAATAATTTACCACCATGGATTCATGGGCCGAGCCTGTCACAAGAAAGTGATAGAAAGAAAAGGAAAAAAGGGAATAGGAGACACTTCGAGAAAGAATATAAAATATAGGTCAAAAATAGAGATGTAAATAAACAAAGAAAAATAACTTCGCACAATAGGACGAGCCCATAAAAAAGCTAGAGGTACTGGCTCCTACCTTATTCCCCACATCAATTCCGAAACGAACATACTAGCTTTCATTCTTATATTCAACCAATATTGTTGGATCAAATCCATATCTTACTTGCTTTCGTTCTAAATGTCTATGCGGATTTTAATGAAGGTGTTAATTGCAAATGAATGAATCATCACAATTGCTTGACCATAGTAGGACTATGATACACCGGGCTCCTCAGGCATCACCATGCCAACCGTGGAGGCACTAAACAAAGACGTGTGGTAAGGCGATGGAAGACAATGTGAAATTGTTCCCAAATGATCTCCCTTTAGACATGCATGTGAGTAGGTTACTAGCTAAGGCATGGGTTATATGTGTGTGTGCTTAGAATGATCAACAATTCTTGTATTTGTTGTTAGCGTGTGCCAAACACTAATATCATTTTTCTTTTGTTCATTGTTTATTTGTCTATCAACAGTGGAACTCTGACCATGTGTTCTCTAGTGTATGGGAACAAAAAAAGTTCGAATACCTTGTAGTAGGACCAATCAATATATAAGGTTATGCATATGTAGCTTAGACTTGATGTTTTTTGAGTCAAATGATTAATGCCTAATTTTTATGAGATTGGTAAATTTTAAGCGAACTAGGGCCAATAGTGCAAGACACTCGGCTTTTCGAGCTTGAATTGCACATTTATATGAAGACTACATATCACCACTTAAATAATTGGATGCATTTTGTATAAGTTGAGATGAATTGTTACTCCAAGACCAAGTACAAAAGTACCAATGTGATGCAAGCTAATTACTGAAACCACCGACATGAAAGACATATCTAGGCGTGAGAGCATCAGCAAAAGGGCAATAATACCGATTTAAGGACCAATCCTTGTGGACACATTATATACTCTAGAATATTTTTGTTTTACACATAATAGAAAAATAGATTTTTTTTCTTACAAAAACCACCATCAAGATATTTATCAAATTGTAAGCTTAGCTCTTTCCTAAGATATCGAGCATATTCAAGTAGACAGACATACATATACATACATTTATCAAATACACAAGTTAATACGCTTATGCACATCTTTATTTTATCTTTATTTTAGACAGATTCATCTAAGGGGCAATGTGTCCAAGAGGAAATAACTAAAATCACTTTATTTTCGAATACATGGTTGAAATTGGTGCAAATGTACTTTTCATTGTAGATGTTAGAGTTGTATAATGAAAATATTGTGTCTTAATATTCAGCTCAGACAAAATGTCAATGGAATGAGGTATATGTAGAAGTAATAATGTTTAGTATAACTAGATGAGGATATGTAAAGATCAAATAATAAACTGAAAACGTTTGTGATGTTCTCAATTCACACATTGATGAGACGTCATGCCTATGTGACGATGTGAAGCAATGTTGAATGCTATCAGAAATGGAGAGCCTTTAGTCACAGGGATCCGCATAGAAAAAAAAAACTTCGTCAACTGAAATGGTGCAGCCATGACTATCCAAGAAGGTGGTAAGATCTCTGGTCCTTAACAACGTGGTAGCGTCATTCTTAGAGAGAAGGGCAAAAAAGGCCAAGGCACCACAATCTACTCCATGTTGCACATTACCACGTTCATTACCAGAATCACAAGAGAGGTACCCATCACACCCATCATTGCTAACTCTGTCACCTAATGTAGGAAGACTTGGTTCACGCAAACCACACAAACTGAAATCCAAAATTTGGAATGAGGTAGAACTGATTTATGTTGATGGAATGCTTGCACAAGGTTGGTGCACTCATTGCAAGCAAGTCTTTCCTGCCTCAAAAAAGCCAGGGACAAGTGATATTGGTAAACATTTGGAGGTATGTGTTGTTGAAGGTCAAATGGGATCATTATATTGTTGTCAAGTTGCTTAGTATATTATTGACTTGTTGTGTTGCTGCTCAGTTATGCATACCATGATCCGAAGTGTGATGTTTTCAACTGCAAAGCATTTGTTAAGTGGGATCCCACTTATTCCCACATTATCTATCCTAGTTTTGGTGGGATGCCCACTTTTTTTTAACATAAAATGGTATTGGTACTACGTGGATTGTGGTGGGAGTCCCACCTACAGTCCCACCTGACATGATCACTCGTTTTGTCCGTAGAGTGTGCAGTACCGTCTCAACTTGTTTCATTTTGTGTCTTTCTTCGCCGTGTAGCCTTAAGCACACTTCTGCAAGACAGGTGACACTCTCACCTCTTCCTGGTTACCTCCTCGATGACCTGAGAGTTAAGAATACTAATGATTCATCCATATTTGAATTCTTGCAGAAAATAGTTTGACAAGCTCTTGACCGTGCTCGATTCACTTGTAAAAACATGCTTCATTCTGAGAAGCCATTCCACTAGTACCACGCCAATCTATACACATTGCTCTTCTCATTTAACTGTTCGGTATGGAAATACTCTAGATCTAAGTACCCAAATGTACCTTGTACATTCGTGAAAGATGTGTGTTTGATCAGTTGGAACCAATCTAGAAGCGCCAAAATCTGAAACTTTAGCTTTGTAGTTCACATTCAAGAGTATGATTGAGGACTTCGCACCACGATTGAAATATTGATATTTGCAGCTGAAGAGTTGAGATAAGATAGAGATCTTGCTGTTCCTAGGGCAATCCTTAAGTGATCACTCCGAGACAAAGAAAAACCATCACTTGCATCAGCATGAAGAACTTGAGACAGTGAGCCACTGGATAAATAGTCATACACTAGAAGTGGAACACTAGTTTCTAGACAACATCCAAAGAGCTTTATAATTTTTCTGTGATTTATCTAAGAGAGAACTACAACCTCATTGATGAACTGACTAAGCTCACGCTCCTCGATGACTTTAGGCTTTTTATTGCAACGACATGCTGATTAGATAATATGCCCTTGTAAACTATGTCGTGTCCCCAAGGCCGACGATACGTGTACGATCAAATTTGTTTGTTGCCTTCTTTAGATCTTCTAACGAGAAAATCATTGTATTCTCTTTCATCATACAATATCAACGTTTCTAGGAGAGGACCTTGTTTCTTCCAGAAATAGTTCTTCTGTATTTGCTTTTGAACATTTATTTTCCATCTACGAGTGAGAAACAGTACACTAAAGCTCAGAAGAAGAATGCCGAAACCACATGACAACCCCATAATTATACATGCATGCATTAAGCATTTTTAAGTTTTCGCGCTATTTTGTCTATCATAAATGTAACAAGAGTATAGTCTTACCTAACAGTAGAGGTTATTGCTTATCTTGGTACACCACATTTTTTATTGGATCATACTCAATCTTATGAGGATATTCACTACAACCGGAGCTTCCTTTGTTATTATGGCAGATCCCTTTACAAAGCTCCATAAAAACACCTAGGAATGACAAAGAGGTGAAAAACCACTGTGTGGTATTCATTGATGGCCGAAGTAGAAATGAACTTATACTTTCTCTTTTTGAATTCATGGTACAATTTCTGTGTTTGCATCTTTTCCTTGCAGCCCAATTGGTATGCTTTGGAAAAGTTTGTCGAGGGGACTTGTCCTGAAGTGCCGACATGCTATCATGGGAGGACATGAAATTTGGACAGATGTCCGCCTTTGCGATATCGGAGGTCCATCAAAGTGTACATTAAGGATGAGTGAAATAGTAGTAATTTCCCAAATATGATATTTGGCAACACATACAAATTAAAATAAGTAAAAAAAACTAGGAAATGGATTTTATTTATTGACACTTTTGAGGAAGATAAGTTTAAATGAATAGAAATCATTGAAAATCCATGAATTTTATTTCCTGGTTGTTCTTGACTACTTTTGATTTTCATCCTTTTTACTAATATTTTTGAGAGAATTCCTTATTTGGCCCTTTCTTAAAATTTGCTTCCCTATATGGCCCAAATAAATTTTTCTTCTCTATTTGATATCTAAAGTACATTTTGTTCCTTATATGACACTTTCGTCCATTTCAGACAGTAACGGTGTTAAGTGTGAGGTGAAAAAATCATTTTACCCCTAGTGCATTGTGTACCTATCATGGATGTACTAAAAAAGCAATCAGTTTGTCCATGGTTTGGCTCCCTTAATTAACACCAGCGGTTAATGCTAGAGTTGCTCCTAGGCATGCATATTGGGCGTCAGTGATGGAGCTAAGGACAAAATACTAGGCAGGCCAGTCAGTACAGAAATCATGCGTAGCTGACGTTTTACAAGAACAAATATACTAACATGTCGATTGTTACGTGCACGCGTGTGTTTCATGCTTTCGGTGGATACGATTGTTGGCTAGCATCTCATATACATTCATATCTTGGACGGAATACATCCAGCAGCTAGCTAAAGCTAGGCAGCTTTGCTAGCTACGTGCGCTGGCCATGACAAGAAGGGTTGGCCGGGCCATGGCACGTCTTTGCCCCAACGAAGCTCCGCCAGGGTTGGGTGTGCATTGGCTGCATCCTGCATGCTCTACAGATTTATATCCCACCGATTTATCTCTTCATAAATAACCATCCAGCGCAACAACGGGAGGGAGACCGAGGGGAAATCTACACTTTCCAAATTGATTTAATTACAACCTTAATTAAGGGGCCTAATAAGAACAGACATGCTTATTTTTTTACTACATCCAGGATAGTCACATAATCCACTAGGGGCAAAATGGTCTTTTCACCACACACTTAACACCATCAATGCCTAAAATAGACGGAAGTGTCATAAGGAACAAAATTTGCTTTACGTGTCAAATAGGGTAGAAAAAAATATTTTGGGCCAAATAGGGAAGCAAATTTTAAGAAAGGGCCAAATAAGGAATTATCTCAACCTTTTTTTGTGCCCCTGGTAGCTTAACTGTAAATACCACGGAACTTACATATCACAAGCATGGTAACTTACGTAGAATATTTGTGGTAACTTTTGACCAGAAGGTCGTCAAAACATATCGACATGGAATCTAGTTTCAAAGATCTGCATGGGACTGATGGTTTGAGTTACAAAATATTTTGAATTTTTAAAGAAAAAAAAGAATCTGGATGACATCATTTTTATTCTCTAGTGTATAGTGCATACATGTAATTTGAGAGAAGTGCACGTGGGAGGGGTGAAGGGTTATTCTAATGCATGCATGTAATTATGAGAAGGATGAAGGTGTTTGATGGTTAAGCTTAACCACCACACGGTGCGGTCCTAAAATATATGTTCATGCTATATACATTTGATACTGTGGATATTAGTATGTTTTCTATAAACTTGATCAAACTTTAAAAAGTTTTAGTTAAGACAAATCTAGAACTTTAAATATTTTATAACAGAGGGAATGACCATTAGCATCCATAACACTAGAAACTAGATAAATTTGGCCCCTCATGGCAACATAGTGACCATTAGCATCCTTAATATTTTATAACTCTGAGCAGTTTGGCAACGACATAGTGTTGGTTTTCAACCCATGGCAAACCCACCTACACTATATTTATTTAAAAAATGGAAGAAGGGTGACACTCTACAAAAATTTAGAAAATAAAACATGATTTTATTTTGATTTCCCTAGATTCCAAAATGGTCTAGTTTATAATAGGACTTTTAATATATGATAAAAACAAGAAAAAAAGGTTCCCCACAAAACGCTGATGCCATCCTAAATTTTTCGCATTTTGAAAATTCAAAATGTTTTATAGCTCAACCTGTCAGTCCGATAGGAAAACCGTTTCACATAAAAAAATCAAGCATGTTGCCTCGCTGTATGCTCGATCCTCTATCTGCCACCTTCGCGCCCGGCCAATTCCATGAGTATCATTAATAATTCAATTGAATATGAATAACAATTTGTATTAGTAGACGTCAACAAAAGAGGTGCAAGAGAAACAAGGTGAATTTAGCATTTTGATCATCATTTATTGTTTTCGAAATCGTCATCGTATTGTTAAAATGTGATTATATCATTCTCTCAACGTAATAAATTATTTGAGGAATTGTTCGTTACAAACAATAATGTAGTTTATCACTGTCATTATAGTGGACTTTTGTATCTTATACTCCATATTATTGTGTCGCAAAAGAAATCGACTTTGCATATACATATCAAAGTTCCTGGCTCCGCCCTGGTGCCGCGAGGGCCGGCGATGCACGACGTGCGCGAGTGGATTTTTTTCAAAAGTATGACTAAATTTATAGCAAATTTGAAAACTATATGGCGCAATGCAAAAAAACTGAAAATATGTCCCCGTCGGCCTGCTGTGGGCCGAAGGGGGGCCTGTCGGCCAGCAGTGGGCCGAGGGGAGGCCTGTCGGCCAGCAGTGGGCCGACTAGTGGCCTGTCGGCCTCCACGCGGCCGACGAGTGGGCTGTCGGCCTCCAGCCGGCCGAGGGGGGCCTGTCGGCCTCTGGTAAGCCGAGGGGTGTCTAGATAAGCCCAGCCGCTCGGTTTCTTCTTCCTCTGGTCGCTGGCACTTCCTCTCTCTCTCGTTTCCTCTCTGTACTCTCCACCCCCTCACCGATCTACTCATTCTTCCACCCATTTTCCCTTCCAAGCGGCAGAATCAATAGATCATAGCATTCTCCAGCGGCCTACGGTCATTTTTTTGCTATGGGGTAGTTATTTGTGCATAAGTGAGGAGGAGCCATGGTGGGGTGGAGGAGGTGCTGCTGGGCAGGAGGTGTTGGGGTGGAGAAGGTGCTGGTGGCAAGGATGTGGTAGTGAGGAGTAGGTGCGGTTGGGGAGGAGGTGGTGGTGAGAAGGAGGTGCGGTGGTGTTCGGTGGTCCAAGTACTCCGCGAGGTGGCCGGTGCCGCTGAGTTGAAGAGAGGAGCAAGAAGCAGGGGAGACACGCGTCGAAGGTATAACCATGTCGTCACAAATTTTCTACGAGCTGTACAGTTTATTTAGTGTACATAGTCATTTTAGCGGATAGTTAGTGTAGCTGGTAATAATTTAGTTCGTTGCGATTAATTAGAAGGTGGCAATGTCTGACAGGTGAAAATGTCTGAATCAGTAAATTTGACTGTTTACTACGGATCTGGTAATGTTCGATATAATGAGTTGGGGGTTGATCTTAGCGAGTTTAAAAATGGCGTCATGGCACTTTCAGAGCCGGACAGACTGGACATTAGACAGTTGAAGCACTGGTTGACTACTAGTTTTGGGCTGGATCCTGAAGTACGTTCCGTCAGTATTCATGCATTGTGGACCAAATCGTGTAAAAATGTCAAGTGGGAGTTGATGCCGATAGATAGGAGCCAGCATTGGTTGACCCTGTTAAGTCGTTGCCGAGACCGAAGAATCCACCCATATGCCCTAGTGCAACCAGTGGCGAAGGAGGAGAATACCGTACAACTCCACGTGGGGTATGAACCCGGCCAGGGTAGTCAAGCGGCTAACGAGATTTATTTATCCGGGTCACAACCACTGGATGTGGATGCTAGCCAAGCCGAGAAAGAGTCAGACTACGTGCTACACAATGTTTGTGGTCATGATACTGGGCAGAGTATTCAGTCGATAATATTAGCTGGTTCTGGTGTTGCTGATGGGGATGAGGAAGGCGATGAAATGCAGAGGGTGATGAAGGAAGAGGACGAGGATGGAATTGCGGAGGATCTGGATTTTGAAAATTCCGAGGATGAAGTGGAGGTACCGATTCCTTCTGCATGGGATCAGGACATATCCACCGGCCTTACTGTCAACGATGGCCATGAGACACCATGGCAGTATAATCTGAACCAAGTCCAGATAGGGGCTATGTTTGATACAAAGAAAAAATTGAAGTATGCGGTGATAAAGTGGGCTATGTCTACGCAGAGGGTTTTCCGGACACATCAAGTCCAACAAACTATACCGTGAAGTGTGTTGAAACAGGTTGTCCTGCGAAGGTGCACGGGCACGTGCCAAAGTATAACATCCACTGGGTTGTCACCAATGTGGTCCCACATAATTGTGTGAGGAAAAACCTGTTGGTTCGTCATCCAAACCTGACTTCAACTCTCATTGCGCAACTCATGTATACTGAGATAGTGGAGAAGAAAGATATGGAAGCAAAACACATCCAGACAACAGTGAAGGTCAGATGGAATTATGACATTCCTTATGGGAAGGCTTGGAGGGCTAAGCAGAAGGCTATGGAGGAAAGGTTTGGGACGTTCTTCGACTCATATGATAATGTTGTCCGTCTCCTTGACATACTGAAGGAGAGGAATCCCGGCACTTATGTTAACATACAACGCACGAGGTTGGAGAGTATACCGGATTTCAAGGTGTTGAAACGAGTATTCTTCTCTTTTGCTATGTGCATTGAAGCTTTCCGGCATTGTCCTCCTGTGATGTTTGTGGATGGTACATTCCTGACTGGTCAGTACAAAGGGCAAATCCTGACTGCTATTGGTGTGGACGGGAACAATCAAATCATCCCACTAGCCATGGCATTTGTGGAGGGTGAGAACTTTCCGAGCTGGGTATGGTTCTTCCGGCAAGTTAAAATTGCGATCGTGAAGGACCGACCAAACGTGTGTGTCATTCATGACAGACATGCTGGTATATTGAAGGCTGTGAAGACACTAAGGAATCCAACAGCTGACGAACCAACACCTTGGAAGGACTTGCAGAGCCAGTGGTGCATGCGCCATCTTGGGGCTAAGTTTTTCTCACAGTTCAAGAACAAACGGTTGATGAACTTGTTCAAAAAATTATGCAAGCAGAACTAGCAGCGCAAATACGAATTTATTTGGTCAAAACTAGATGAGTTTACTAAGAAGCAGGTCCGTGCCAGGAAGAAAATGGAAAAAGACCAGGTTAAATTAGCAGCACTCATCGCGGAGCTAGAGGAGCCAGTAGCTCGTTGTGACTTGCCAGCAATTGATCCTCCTAATACTCAGAGAAAGAAGGGCAGGGCAATAAAGAATTTTTCTGAGTGGATAGAGAAAGGGCCTCCAGTGAATTGGTCTTTGCTGCATGACACCCATGGAGCTAGGTATGGCCACATGACAACCAATCTTGCAGAGGTGTATAACTTTGTACTCAGAGGGAATAGAGCATTGCCACTCACAGCTATTGTGGAGGCTGTATTCCATGGCACTTTGAGATATTTTAGAGAAAGGAACGAGTTAGCAAAGAAGCATATTGCAGATAATCAGAACACACCTTATTGTAGCCGTGTCATGGAGTACATGGCAAAGAAGATAGAGAAAGCAAAGAAGCACACTGTTAGACTCATAGGTAATCAGGAAAGGAGGTATGAGGTTCAGCTTCCTACTGATGGTTTTGGTTCTGCAAATGAGGTGAAGACGCACGAGGTAAAAATTGGAACGGAATTTTATCCAACTTGTGAGTGTACATGCAACAAACCGAAGTTGTTGCACCTGCCTTGCTCACATGTGTTGGCTGCCTGTGGCCAGATTGAGTTGGATGCTATCTCCTTCATGTCCCCATACTATTTAAAAGATGCAGTACTCAATGTCTTGACAGGTGAGATGACAGGGTTTAGAGTCGTCGGCAATTTCAACAAGGTAAACGATGGGGAGAGAGTATACATCCCGGATCCAGAACTTCGTCAAAAAAGCAGGGGCAGACGTAAGGTAAAGCGCATCCGTAACGATATGGACCAATCTGAAGCTGGTGGAGCAACCAGACAATGTTTGCTATGCGCGGCTTATGGGCATAGGATGAAATATTGTCCCAACCTGAACAAAGACGGTGCTTCCACATCGACGAGTGCTTCCACATCGACGACTGCGACAACAGTAGCAAGAGGCGGACGTGGTGGTCATGGAAGTCGAGGCCGAAGGGGCGGACAAGGAAGAAATAACTCACAAGCTATATAATGTGTCGGACTATGTTTTAATTTGTAATATGTCTGGACTATGTTTTAATGTGTAATATGTCGGACTATGTTTTATTCTGTAATATGTCTGGACTATGCTATAATTTGTAATATGTCTGGACTATGTTTTAATTTGTAATATGTCTAGACTATGTTTTAATGTGTAATATGTCGGACTATGTTTTATTCTGTAATATTTCTGGACTATGTTATAATTTGTAATATGTCTGGACTATGTTTTAATTTGTAATATGTCTGGACTATGTTTTAATGTGTAATATGTCGGACTATGTTTTATTCTGTAATATGTCTGGACTATGTTATAATTTGTAATATGTCTGGACTATGTTTCAATTTGTAATATGCCTGGACTATGTTTTAATTGCAGATATGGCTTCGTATCCGTTTCTTAATGGTAATATCGATAGAGGGCACCGGGCCGCACTTATGGAAGCGGGCAAGAACTTAGACGTGTTGATCACTCGCACCCCAAAGTCTAACTGGATGATACACCCTTTATGGGTTGATAGGTATGTGTCGGTATAATGACTTACTATGTTTGACATCCTTTTGATAGCCGCTAACTGTATGCTACATTCTCTTTATTTTGTAGGTTAAGTTGGGCTGGACTTCTACCCTTGGCACGGCTGGTTCAGGGTACATTGGATGAGTGGGTTGAACATCCGGAATTGGATGAGGCAGGTGAACCAATGCAGTTACACAAGAGGCAAGTGACACGTTTCTCTTACGACAGGTCACTCCTTACCTACTTAGTAGATAGATGGAGACCAGAGACACATACGTTTCACTTTCCCTGGGGAGAGATGGCGCCTACTTTACAGGATGTGTCTTACTTGTTGGGATTACCTCTGGCCGGTGCTGCCATAGGTCCTTTAGAGGCAGAACCTGGTTGGCTAGCATCGATGCAGGCCCCTTTTTTGGCTGCGGTGCCAACTGCATCGGTCCTAGACAACGATCGTCACGGGCCTCGTTTTAGGTGGTTGAGCCAGTTTCAGGTAACCTTCATGACATGTTTAAAAAATGTTGTTTTCATTGTTGTCCTCATTGCATAGTTCATACAATCGTTTTCTATGTAGATTGTCTCCTTAGGATATCCCGATGTTCAGTTGTCAGAGGCACAGATTGACCGATCCCTAGAGGCATATATTATGTGGTTGTTCGGCAAGATGATGTTCACGGAGAACCACGTGACCACTGTCGATGCACGACTCATCGGTATTGCACGAGAGATAGCTGACGCACGTTGCCCGGGGGACATTCTGCAGAGGAGTTTTGGTTCTGCTGTGTTAGCGGCTACGTACAGAGGCCTGTGCAAAGCTTGCGTGTTGAAGTCTAGAAAATCAGCTCTTGTTGGATGTCCACTATTGTTGCAGCTCTGGTCATACGAGAGATTCCCTATTGGTCGACCCTATGTCTGCGTTGATAAACCTTTTGGTTTTGAGGACATGGCTGGGACTTATGTGCCTTCTATCGGCGACTTGCCTACTATGGGATCTGTGTGGGCACGGAGAGAGGTATTTTCATATTAAGTAACAATATGAATTACTAATGTTTATTTCTTGCCATTCAATAGAATTACTAATGCTTATTTGTTGTCATGCATAGAGACAGTTTGCGCATAGCCAGGTGAGGGGCTGCTACCCCTCCTTCACGGCGCAGTTTGATAGTTTGCACGAGGATCAAGTTATCTGGGAGCCATACTCCCAACATGCTATATTATCCAGGTGTCCAGCCGGGATTTCTGGATTGTGCACTAGAGATCAGCACTATTGGATGACCAAGGCCAAGTTGGTGTTCGACGTGACGGTTGAGGAGATGGCTCTTCATAGGGTGATGAGACAGTTCGGTCTATGCCAAGAGCCTGACATTCCAGTTATTCCACACTTACCAAATCACGTGCACAAGTAAGTAATACTATTTTAGTTCTCATGTCTGCATTCAGAATATAACATTTCAATCTCAGGTACAGTCGCGCAGGAGGAAACAAGTCCCTGGATTCTTGGCTTCGCGACATTAGCCCTTACGTGGACGAATGGACTACTGCACCGGCAAATATCTGGGATGAAGTTCGGCCCTTTGACTGGGACAAGTTCGGGTTGTATCTGCAGCGTTACCGGCATAGCACGAGGATCTACTTCGTTCCATCAGCAGCTCCTCATCAGATCGAAGCCCCTCTCACCAGCGATCTGTTCCCAACTGCCTCTGTTGTGGGGACCAGACACCACGCGGTACGTGCTATGGTTCTCACATGTTAAGTTTTTTCTTAACCTGAACATATACAATTGGTTAACTATTCATGTTGTCTGCCATACAACGATGATCTAATTGGTTAACTCTCCGTGTACAGGGTGACTTGACATGCGAGGCGCTAGAGGAGGTTTCCTCTTTAATGCAACGATTTGAGAGGGGAGATAATATCCCACTGCGAGAGAACGTCTCATGGTTGAGGGGTCTTCATGAGAAGCTACGCGGGATTTACGCAGCTGTTACATGTAGACGATCTTCGGATGTTGCTATTCCTCGTCCAACACATCGTCCGCCACGCCCCTCTCTGCAGCGTTCAGAACCTCGACCCTCTGTGCACCGTTCGGAACCATGACCTTCACAACCAGGGAGCTCTTCCTGGCAGCAGACACCTCCTTCACAACCAGGGAGCTCTTCCTGGCAGCAGACACCTCCTTCACAACCAAGGAGCTCTTCCTGGCAGCAGACACCTCCTTCACAACCAGGGAGCTATTTCTACCAGCAGCCACCTCCTTCACAACCAGGGAGCTCTTCCTGGCATAATCAGATGGACCTAGGTAACACTACTTTGTACATTCTTTTAAACATTGTAGGTTCAGAAATCAATTTTACATGTTTTACTTTACCGCAGTCGGCAGCCAGTCGCAACCGTTCATGCATTCAGTCCAGTCACCGATGCTTAGTGGTGCTGGTTCGTTCTTAGACGGCGACGGCGACAACGATGACCGAGCTGCAAACACCTATGAGTTCTCGCAGACAGTTCTTCACACTCCACCACCACCATGGACGCAGGAGACAGAGACACTGACAGACGAGGTGGTCTATGGTCGTGGTCATCGTGAGACTCGTCCACCGCCTGAGCGCTTATCGCCTTCCGGTCCTCGTCCGAGGAAGACCAAGATTCGTCACCGTCCCCAGCAGTGATATGGTTATCTATGTATGAGACATGACTATCTAATTATGTATGAGACATATGTCTATTTTATGAAGGTTATGAGCACCAAATTGTTTACTTCAATAGACGATGCCCGAAGAAAATTACCGAAACCTTCCTTCTTGAACACCATTCTACCACCCAAGCCAATAAAGTAGGAACAAGGAATGCTCACAGATATATCATCATCTTCAGAATCCAAAGTAATTTCAAGAGTAAAAGAACCAGTCCTAGGAATTGAAAAAAAATCCTTCAAACTCCTCACAACCATGCTCGGAATAACCTGATAAAAAACATCAAGTTATATGATGTTCAGCTTACAAATTTAAAACAGTATACTAGAGCAAAGAACAAATAAATAAACAGTAGCCAAAAACAAAGCTCACCATATGTTAACCATTAACATTCATGGAATCAATCCTATGAACAAAAGGAGTACACAATATGTAGTTGTCATCAAAGAGCTGTCGCGACATGAAATACATTTGCTGATAATTCAGACTGACATCACGACTATAAAAACAACTGTCAACAAGTTCCCTCTGAGTTTCACTCAGATCCTCAAGAGCTACAAAAAAATAATTTCACAAATTGAGCAGAACAGCAAAACGTATAAGCTGAAACAAAACTTAAAATCACTCAAAAAAAAAACTTACCAACACAGGGTAAAGGGAACAACATAACACCATCCCGATGAAAATCAACACCAATCATAGTTCCATAGTGCTCAAGCCTAACAGTCATCATGTCACGATGACGGAGACCATAATCATTCACAAGTTCCTCCCAGGAAGGACCATGGAATTTACTGCTCACCCGACCATGTCTAAACAGAACACCATATAAGTTACCCTCACTGTTGTGAAGAGCAAGATCAATATCTGTGTCACCCCTCCGAATAGCTAAAGCTCTGCACTCCTCAATGTACCGAGCAAGATGTGATCTAACACTGCAGGGAACATACTACAAAAAGAATGGAAGCAAACATCATAATCATATAAACAAAGGCATTAGAATACATTCCAACCAAAACAACATCAACCATATGCCACAATCAGATAAACAAGATATAGAATCTTACAACACGCCTTGAACAACGACGATCCAGCACCACAGTGAAGACAGACGCACAAGAATCAAAGGAAGAACAAGGGCCACCTGGAGCTCGGCAAAAGGGGCAAGCCATTACCACCTCGTGGACTCCTTGCACCACCGGACAACACCACCGGAACTCCTCCTCCTCACGCACAAAAAACTACCCCGTAGCAAAAAAAATACCGTAGGCCGGCGGAGAATGTTATGATCTATTGTTTCTGCGGGTTGGATAGGAAAATGGGTGGACGAGGGAAGAGATCGATGCGGGAGTGGAAGCACCAGAGAGCAACGGGAGAGAGAGGAGGAGCTAGCGAGCAGAGGAGGAAGAAAGGAGTGTCTCGGCCTTATCCAGGGACACTTCGGCCGCCCCTCGGCTTACCAGAGGCCGACAGGCCCCCCTCGGCCGGCTGGAGGCCGACAGCCCACTCGTCGGCCGCGTGGAGGCCGACAAGCCACTAGTCGGCCCACTGCTGGCCGACAGGCCTCCCCTCGGCCCACCGCTGGCCGACAGGCCCCCCTTCGGCCCACCACAGGCCGACGGGGACATATTTTCGGTTTTTTTGCATTGCGCCATATAGTTTTCAAATTTGCTATAAATTTAGTCATACTTTTGAAAAAAATCGCGCGAGTGCGGGCGATCATGCGATGCACACGCACCAGCGATGCGTCCGGCCTGCCGGACACTGTCGAGCTGGTCCACGGCGACGCCTGCGTCCAGCCATGGCTCCCCGACTGCTGAACATTGTATATTTTCTGATTTCTGATTTCAGATGTTCTGTTTTTTTCTTCTTCAGATGTTTATTCCATTGATTAGAGGTTGCTGTAGAAAATTGGGTGATAAATTTAATGTAGTCACCAGCGTTCTGACACTGAATCGTGATATATTGGATTAGAGAGGTTGCCGTTGAAATTTGGATTAGAGATTGCTGTAGAAAGTTTGGCCAATACAGTACAACAAGGAACATACCAAGCTCATGGTATTTCCAAGTACAATTCTCATTCCAAGTAAAATGTTTAACACCCAAGATGCCTAGGTAATTTACTTTGTCAAAATGCTGAGCGGGCCATGGCCCGGTTTGGCCCCTACAAAGCTCCACCTCTGGGCGCCCCTATATCTCGTGTTCAGCGAGAGGGGAGGAACCCTCGCTGAACGGGAGACCGAGATGGGCCGGCCCAAAAGCACGGGAAGCCACAACCTTCTTTTTCTATTTTTTACCTTTTCTTTTTTTATGTTTTCTATTTTCGTTTTTTGATTTATTTTGTACTTTTTTGTGTACTTTAATATATATATTACAAACAAATCTACAAAAATATTTGAAAAATGTTGAACAAGTATGTAAAAAGGGTTGAATAAATATTTAAAAAATGTTGACCAAGCATTTGAAAAATGTTGAACAAGTATTAGAAAAAAGTTAATCAAGAATTTGGAAAATGTTGGACAATTATTTCAAAGATATTGAACGAGTATTTGAAAAATATTAATCAAGCATTCAAAAAATAGTTAACGTGTATAGAAAAGTTGTTGTTCTAAAAATATTAAATTTGTATTTGAACAACGTTAAACATGTATTATAAAAATGTTGCTGATATATACAAGAAATTTATAATGAAACCCCAAAAAAGCAAAGAAAAGAAAAAAAGAAAACCAAAAAAGAAACAAAATAAACTAAATAAAAAGAAAATAAAAGAAAAACTGAAGTAAAAATGCAAAAAGAATGAAAAAAACAAAGAAAACCGATGAAAACCAAGAAAGAAATCAATAAAAACCAAACAATGAAAGAAAAGCAAAAAACCAATTAAAACCGAGAAAAGAAACAAATAAAAACAAAGAAAAAACAAGAAAACCGGGAAAGGAAGGAATAAAACCTATGAAAACCAGGAAAGAATGAATAAAAGTAAAGAAAGAAAAACAAAAAAACCAATGAAAACTGAGAAAAGAAACAAAAAACAAAGAATAAACAACAAAAACTGGTGAAAACGGGGAAAGCAAAAAAAGCAAAGAAAACAGAAAAAAAACAGTGAAGAAACAAAGGAAAAAGAAAAACAAAAAATAAACAAAAAAGAAAAAAAGAAAAAGAAAAAACACTATGCGAGCGAACCAGCGAACTCACTCGATGAATGAACCGAGCAAAGGAAAAACAATCAGACGAAAATGGGCTGGCTCAGTTGCTACAATGCGCGAGGAAAGCTTCATCGAGATGGAAGAATACGCTCACTTAATACGAGATATAGTCCTCGCCATCGCGGTAGATGGATTTGATGATGGATCGAGTACGTTTTCCTTGATTGCAGGATGTAAGATGGACGGCATTCACTACGCTCGGTAGTTATGGGAAAAAATTGTGGTCAACCATATAGAAGTTTGGTTTAAAGCAATCCTAAGAGTTGAAGTAATTTGAAACATAGGAGCAAGTTTGTGTGATTTAGAGTCACTGACCAAATAAACTACCAATAGTTTTAAAAACTTCCGATCTGTTCATCAATTGTCTTGATAGTACAGAAAACACCAAAAGTAACAGAAATTACATTCATGCTGGTAGATCACCCATCAATGACTACATGCGTAGGAGCAAACCGAACACACGCCGTCGTCTTCGCCCCTCACTCACCTGAGCCGGTAAAACCTTGTTGTAGTAGAGATTCGGAAAGTTGTCGTGCTAAGATTCTATGGGCGTGTTTGGCAGCCGTTCCGGTGTAGGCTGGGTGAGGAAATGCAGGCCAAAAACTAACATCTGCATATTGTTTGGTTGCCCGCATCTAGTCCTCTCGCATTAGGAGATCAATTTTGGCATAGTGTTTGGTTGCCTGCATTGGCTCGGCTCACGCAACTACATGGTGTTTGGTTGCATACGCGGGGTATGATTAAGAGCTAACACTTATACTTAACACACAGTTACACCGTACCTCACGACTGCGGTGGACGGTGACTGCGGCGCCGTGACCGACACGATGAGCACGGAGTCCCGGGCGAGTGTTCCAGCCGGCGCCGCGACGAACTAATTGCTAGCGCCGCGGCCACTGAGAAAGTCCGTGTGGAGGAGCGTTGAGATAGAGGACGGGGAGGAGAAATACAATGTGTGTCGGACCATGGCGAGTGCGGTGGACGGTGACCGTGGTGCCATGTCCGACATGACCAGCACGGAGTCTCGGACGAGCGTTCCTGCTGGCGCCACGACGAATTAGTTTCTAGCGTCGCCGCCGCAGAGAAATTCCTGCGGAGGAGCCTGAGGGCAGAGGACGGGGGAGGAGAAATGCAGTGTGTGTTGGACCATGACGACTGCGGTTGAGAGGTGGTCGTGGTGCCGCGTCCGACACGACGTGCAAGGAGTCATGCGCGAGTGACCCTGTCGGCGGCGCGGTGAACTAGTTGCTAGCCTCGTCGTCGTACAGACAATCCGCATGGAGACAATGGACAGAGGCGGAAAAATGCAATGCTCGCGTCATGGCAGCATCAGTGCAGTAGGACGAGAGAGAGCCAGCCAAGATGACCGACGCCGGAGATGACTCGAGAGTAGTAGGATGCGGGCAAGGAGGTCAAGAGAAACGGCGCCGTCATCGAAAGGGACGAACAGGAGGGCTGTGAGACACAGGATATAGGAGAAAAAATACAGTGTGCGCGTAACTGCAGCGTCAATGCAGTAGGATCGTCGAAACAAAAAATTTGCAACACGAATGTTGTGTGGAACCGCGTGATGAAGCTACCGGTTAAAGGAAATTTCAAACGGTCGACCGTACGCGATGAATTTGACAAAATTCATTCAAAATAGCTTCAAACATGAACATAAAATTAAGCATTTACGGTCGGCGAAACTACGAACCGATCCCAAAAATGGAACCGTAACATCGATGTGCATCTTTTTCGTGTAGAGCTTATCTCAAATCGAAGCATCGTTATGTAGATTAGAAGATAGAATGAAGAAAGGAGATCAGGGAGGAGCTCGTAGAAGAAGGTAACAAGTACAAACTGTGTACGTGCTAGCATCCCTCCGACCTCCTCTCGTGCAAGGGGTCCACCCATGTGCGCTCGTTGTGTGGCGCTAGGGCAGGCTCTAGAGAAACTGCCGATCTGAGAGTGCCCAATGAGACAGGTCCAAAGACGGTTTAATTTCCGTGCGATGCAGGCCCAACAGTGAACACACATAACCAAACAACCTATTTTCTTTTCCTGCGGGCCTGGTTGGGCCTTATGCGGGCAACCAAACACGCCCTATAGGATCAGCGCAAGAGTACAAACAACCCTCGCTGTTGAAAAGAAGCATAGATCAGAATGATCTAATCTGTAGACACACAAACACAAACGAACAAAAACCAGATCCAAGTTGACCCACCAAAGACAAACGTCGACCGAATCCAGCGAGATCCACCAGATACACACCTCCACGCGTCCTCTAACAACGCTAAATGTATTGTCATGATAGGAATAGACGAAAAGAATTTTATTTCATCTTTAGAGAGAGATTCATGCCTCGCTGACAGACGCCCTGAACATTCACAAATAAAAACCTAAAATAGAAGCAAAAGCCCTCCTCCGGCAAGGGTCGCACCAGGGAGCCCTCCCAGGTACAGTACGTAGTAGGCAGATACGGGGTACTGCGTAGCGTGTAACGAGTGATTTCAGACCTATACATAGCCACCCGTCGTCCAGTTTTCCTTTTTCTAATCACTGGTGTCCCAGTATATATATCCACACATTAGGAGGCCTACATAGCTGCATTAAATTTTTTCCTTGGACTTGGCCCAGTATATAGCAGCCATGTAACTAGACCGTCTGATGCATCTGCATAACGCACGCATTTACCGGGATCTAGGTTTTGTGAGCCAGGCATAAGAGCATCTACAGTCGGACTGGACAAATCCGGCCTCTTATACGCCTGAGGTCTGTGGATGCGCCCGGACACGTCCGCGAACGCATCCGGACGACCCCTTATATTTCGTTCCGTAAATCCACATATCTCATATCCGGACTCTCAAATCCGTGTAAAGCCATGCACGTCGATCATCCGATACAAATTGTCTGAATTCAACAGTTTTAAACAAAAGCAAATGATACCATAGTTCGTTCCGTGCTCATCCTCTCCCGAACTAGGTGCGGCGACTCACACTCGTCGACCGACGGCTTCTGCGTCGTCGGAAAGCTGTTCGGAATGCCCCATCCGGCCGTCGCATCCTCCTCTGCCGCAACGGTGTCGGACGGCACAATCTGCGTCGGCGCTTGGATGGATGGGGTGTGGGGAGCCCGGCGTCCCGGGGGAGACATCTCGTCCACGATGATCGGACCTACCTGCGCCGCCAACTCCACCTCCCTCTCTCCCTGCCGGCGACGGCGCATCTTACGGGCGACGTTCTTCGGCTTGGAAGACGAAGCGGACGAAGGGACGCCGACGAACGAGGCGGACTGCGCCTCCGTCGCGGCGGTCGGGGTCGGGCTGGAAGACATCGCGGCGGCGGATCGGGATAGGTGGTGAGGATGGAGAGCAAGGGTGCTGGACGGCGAAGGGTCGGGTGCGGGAAATGTTGGAGGGCGGCGGAAGGAGGAGGAAGGTTTGGAGAATTTGAAGGCAATTTGAGATGGGGTCGGGCTGTTAGGTCCGACGTGGCGGGCGTGCCTGAGCGCGCTCGGGCTTCCCCATATCCGCCTCATATTTGGGCTGGAAATGGGTGCTGGTCAACCCGAACGTATGCGGCCCGTTTGAGAGGTCCGTCTGGATCGCATTTTCGTGACCGGTCGACCTGTCCGGACGTTTAAGACAAATTTGAAGGGTCCGGTCGTAGATGCCCTAACACAACCAACATACGCTGCCTTTCCGCCTCGCACTCAGATCGCGGGAGATGAACTAGAAGCTTTGCTCGAGGAGGCGGCCCAAATCGCGACAGACTGGCGGATATGGCTGTGTGGCGAAGCCGGCGGCGTTCCGATGTTGTGTGCCATATGTGGTTGTGAGCGTTGCTGGCCTGGTGAATGTCATCAGTGTTATGTATTGTTAACCATAAGTGTTCTGCAGTTTTTAAATTTTGTTCTTCTGCCCCAAATCTCAGTTCTGTACGGTGATCTTGGCGGGGAGTTTTCAAATGAATTGTGCAACCACGTCATACATAATTAAGTATTTTTTGATTTATTCATTTGCACATCTAAGTAAGAGTAACATTATAGTAATGCATTATTGTTGATTTGGTTTTTGGACACGTGAAAGAATATTCTGAGTATCATTCATATGGATTTGCACATCAAACATATATATAATGTACTCCCACGGTTGTAGTAGAGCCTAACCATAGCTGTAGCTTTGAATTTTCAAGTATGTCTTGTAATAGACACACATATTTGTCTACTTCCTTCATAGGCCACTATATGGCGCGAGATTACAGTGGCAGATATCAAAGTGTCTACTGGTGATATTTCATATGTATTACATTGACTATTACTTTTATAATG
This sequence comes from Elymus sibiricus, assembly GCA_039707655.1. NCBI lineage: Eukaryota > Viridiplantae > Streptophyta > Magnoliopsida > Poales > Poaceae > Elymus > Elymus sibiricus. The sequence continues at coordinate 446,327,492 of CM077671.1, forward strand.
TTTATTTTAAGGGCCTTAATTTGAGTTAGTTTCGTCCCTGGTCCCAAAATCTCAGGACCAGCCCTGGGTCGCGCGTCCATGGCCCTGAGGACACATGAGACACGTCGGAACTGAGACGGGGCCACCAGGAGGCAATGAAGACATAAACGCCCGAGGATCGCTGGAGTTACGAGGCCAAGGTGTACGAGTACATCCTTGAGAGAGAGCTGATCAGTGAAAGAAGCTACCAATAGTTTTTTTTTTGCGCGAAATGAAGCTACAAATAGTTGAAAGAATAAACTGGACTTTTCATCATTGTAATGGAAAAATAGTCTTTTCATCCGATTAACGCACAAATTTAGCCTAATTGATGTAAAATTTTAGGTGACAAATATGTATGTATAGATTGGTGTTTGGGAAAGACCATTTTTACTGTACCCTGTACTACTGACAAGAGAGGGAACGGTATATTCAAATCTGGCCATTGATTTTCTAAGGGTAGGATAGACATTTTGTTTTCTACGCAACACTCGACTCAGCCGATTTGATCTGTTTTGCCTCCTTCTCCCTGCCGTCGCCAGTTGCCTCAACCAACGCGATGTCCGGGTGCTCAGCCATGGGAGAGACGTATGTTGACGTGTGACGCCCCCAATTTTCGACCGTACGCTAAACATACACGCAATGCGTACGATCAAGATTAGGGACTCACTGATTGATATCACAACACAACACTAGACACAAATTAAAGTCATACAGCTTCATATTACAAGCCAGGGGCCTCGAGGGCTCAAATACAAAGCTCGACAAGCACGAGTCAGCGGAATCAAATAATATCTGAGTACAGACATAAGTTAGACAAGTTTGCCTTAAGAAGGCTAGCACAAACATAAGCAGCGGATCGAAAGAGGCGAGGCCTCCTGCCTGGGAACCTCCTAACTACTCCTGAGCGTCGGCGTTCTCCACGTAGTAGTAGGCTCCGGCGGTGGGGGTGTAGTCGTCTCCGACGTACTCCATCTCCTGGGCTCCGTCGTCTGAACGCGGCATCGTATCGAAGGGGAAAAAGAATGCAAAGCAGCGGTGAGTACTCATCCAAAGTACTCGCAAGACTGACATCAGAACTATGCTAAGTATGCATCAGTATCAAGGGGAGGGGTTATATCTGGACTGACTGCAGCAAGCAAGAATAGGGAGAAGGCCTAGTCCTATCGAAGACTAGCATCTTCAACATCTTGCAGCATTAGAAGAGTGTAGATTGGTATCTCACATATAGTCATATTATTATAGCAATTTTATTAAGCAACCACGCCCAGAGATCCTTCCTCGACTCCTTGCGAGGAAGCAATCCCGGAGCCACAATTCATTTCAAATTAAATCACAATTATAGTTGTATAAGGTCAAGGTACAACTCCAAGTCGTCCTGTTACCGTGGACATGGCTATTCGAATAGATTATTCATCCCTGCAGGGGTGCACCGCATCTCCAACACGCATGATCACCTCCGGCCGGACACACTTTCCTGGGTCATGCCCGGCCTCGGGATAGCAGCACGTCGTCGCCCCACATAGGCTCAACGAAGAGGCCAGCCCGCCGGTCTAAATCCTATGCGCGCAGGGGTCATGGGCCCAATCACCCTTTGCACACCTGCACGATGCGAGGGCGGCCGAGGTCAGTCCTAGCACCCCTTAGTAACAAGCGCGGTGCCGTCGCGGACCACTCGGGCGTGCGCCGCTCCATTGCTGACGTCCGAAGAGCTTCGGCTGATACAACGACGCTGAGTGCCCATAACTTTCCCACGTGATGGTTTGGTGCGCAATAAGGCCAACGACCAACTCAGATCAAATACCCAACCCATTAGCATTTTATTAATGCTGGGAAAGCGCGACCCATGAAGTGCGGTCCGTCGCCCCGCCTCGAGGACCGTGGCAAGGGCCTCTCCTGCCCGTCCACGCCTCATCATCATCAAACCGTGGGTACCCCTCAGGGCCGACCCATCACCAACATGTTTCGGTAACCCGGTCATAGTAGCTGTGTGTATAAAATATCCAGACGGAACCTGAGGAATCACCCTCATGGGATCCCGCTCGATGAAACCGTCAAGGGGGACCTAGAGGAATCACCCTCGTGTTGGGAGACGTAGTAGTAAATCAAAAATTTTCCTACGTGTTCACCAAGATCTATCTATGGAGAAACCAGCAACGAGTAAGGGGAGAGTGCATCTTCATACCTTTGAAGATCGCAAAGCGGAAGCGTTACAAGAACGCGGTTGATGGAGTTGTACTCGTAGCGATTCAGATCGCGGTCGATTCCGATCTAAGCGCCGAACAACGGCGCCTCCGCGTTCAACACACGTACAGCCCGGTGACGTCTCCTACGCCTTGATCCAGCAAGGAGGAAGGAGAGGTTGAGGGAGAGCTCCGGCAGCACGACGGCGTGGTGGCGGTGGAGCTGCGTGGTATTCCGGCAGGGCTTCGCCAAGCACTACGGAGGAGGAGGAAGGTGTAGGAGGGGGATGGCTGCGCCAGGGGCTGAGGTGTGGCCTCCCTCCCACCCCTCCACTATTTATAGGCTGAGGGGGAGAGGGGGCCGGCCCCCTAGATCCCATCTAGGGTTGGGGCGGCGGCCAAAGGGGGGAGGAGTGCCTCCCAAGTCAAGTGGAGGCCCTCCCCCTTAGGGTTTCCCCTCTCCCATGCGCATGGGCCTTAGGGGGGCTGGTGCCCCAGGCCCATTAAGGCTAGGGCGCCCCCTTACAGCCCATGCTGCTGTATTGGACGTGGTGGAACCTTTCCCGGACCTCCGGACCCCTCCAGAATCCTCCGGAACCTTCTGGAAGCTTCCCGGTACAATACCGGAAAAACCCGAACTTTTTCCGGAACCCCAATAACAACTTCCTATATATAAATCTTTACCTCCGGACCATTCCGGAGCTCCTCGTGACGTCCGGGATCTCATCCGGGACTCCGAACAACCTTCGGTAACCACGTACACTATTTCCCTATAACCCTAGTGTCATCGAACCTTAAGTGTGTAGACCCTACGGGTTCGGGAGACACGTAGACATGACCGAGACACCTCTCCGGTCAATAACCAACAGCGGGATCTGGATACCCATGTTGGCTCCCACATGCTCCACGATGATCTCATCGGATGAACCACGATGTCGGGGATTCAATCAATCCCGTATACAATTCCCTTTGTCTACCGGTATGATACTTGCCCGAGATTCGATCGTCGGTATCCCCATACCCTGTTCAATCTCGTTACCGGCAAGTCTCTTTACTCGTTCCGTAACACATCATCCCGTGGCTAACTCCTTAGTCACATTGAGCTCATTATGACGATGTCTTACCGAGTGGGCCCAGAGATACCTCTCCGTCATACGGAGTGACAAATCCCAGTCTCGATTCGTGCCAACCCAACAGATACTTTCGGAGATACCCGTAGTTTACCTTTATAGCCACCCAGTTACGTTGTGACGTTTGGCACACCCAAAGTATTCCTACGGTATCCGGGAGTTGCACAATCTCATGGTCTAAGGAAACGATACTTGACATTGGAAAAGCTTTAGCAGACGAACTACACGATCTTGTGCTATGCTTAGGATTGGGTCTTGTCCATCACATCATTCTCCTAATGATGTGATCCCGTTATCAACGACATCCAATGTCCATGGTCATGAAACCGTGACCATCTATTGATCAACGAGCTAGCCAACTAGAGGCTCACTAGGGACATGTTATGGTCTATGCATTCACACATGTATTACGGTTTCCGGTTAACACAATTATAGCATGAACAATAGACAATTATCATGAACAAGGAAATACAATAATAACCATTTTATTATTGCCTCTAGGGCATATTTCCAACAGTCTCCCACTTGCACTAGAGTCAATAATCTAGTTACATTGTGATGAATCGAACACCCATAGCATTCTGGTGTTGATCATGTTTTGCTCGTGAGAGAGGCTTAGTCAACAGATCTGCGACATTCAGATCCGTATGCACTTTACAAATTTCTATATCTCCCTCCTGAATGTAATCACGGATGGAGTTGAAGCGGCGCTTGATGTGTCTTGTCTTCTTGTGAAACCTGGGCTCCTTCGCAAGGGCAATAGCTCCAGTGTTGTCACAGAATAGAGTCATCGGGCCCGACGCATTGGGAATTACTCCTAGGTCGGTGATGAACTCCTTCATCCAGACTCCTTCCTTTGCTGCTTCCGAAGCAGCTATGTACTCCGCTTCACATGTAGATGCCGCCACGACGCTTTGCTTGCTGCTGCACCAGCTGACTGCCCCTCCGTTCAAAATATACACGTATCCGGTTTGTGACTTGGAGTCATCCGGATCTGTGTCGAAGCTAGCATCGACGTAACCCTTTACGACGAGTTCTTCGGCACCTCCATATACGAGAAACATGTCCTTTGTCCTTTTCAGGTACTTCAGGATATTCTTGACCGCTGTCCAGTGTTCCGCTCCGGGATCACTTTGGTACCTCCCTACCAAACTTATGGCAAGGTTCACATCAGGTCTGGTACACAGCATGGCATACATAATAGAGCCTATGGCTGAAGCATAGGGGATGACACTCATCTCTTCTCTATCCTTTGCCGTGGTCGGGCATTGAGTCGTACTCAATCTCACACCCTGTAACACAGGCAAGAACCCCTTCTTGGACTGATCCATATTGAACTTCTTCAATATCTTTTCAAGGTATGTGCTTTGTGAAAGACCTATGAGGCGTCTCGATCTATCTCTATAGATCTTAATACCTAATATGTAAGCAGCTTCTCCAAGGTCCTTCATTGAAAAACATTTATTCAAGTAGGCCTTTACACCTTCCAAAAGTTCTATATCATTTCCCATTAATAATATGTCATCCACATATAATATGAGAAATGCTACAGAGCTCCCACTCACTTTCTTGTAAATACAGGGTTCTCCATAAACCTGCATAAACCCAAACGCTTTAATCACCTCATTAAAGTGAATGTTCCAACTCCGAGATGCTTGCACCAGCCCATAGATGGAGCGCTGGAGCTTGCATACTTTGTTAGCATCTTTAGGATCGACAAAACCTTCCGGCTGCATCATATACAGTTCTTCCTTAAGGAAGCCATTAAGGAATGCCGTTTTGACGTCCATTTGCCAGATCTCATAATCATAAAATGCGGCAATTGCTAACATGATTCGGACAGACTTCAGCATCGCTACGGGTGAGAAAGTCTCATCGTAGTCAACTCCTTGAACTTGTCGATAACCCTTAGCGACAAGCCGAGCCTTATAGACGGTCACATTACCATCCGCGTCAGTCTTCTTCTTAAAGATCCATTTATTTTCAATGGCTCGCTTATCATCAGGCAAGTCCACCAAAGTCCACACTTTGTTCTCATACATGGATCCTATCTCGGATTTCATGGCTTCAAGCCATTTGTTGGAATCCGGGCCCGCCATTGCTTCTTCATAGTTCGAAGGTTCACTGTTGTCCAACAACATGATCTCCAGGACAGGGTTGCCGTACCACTCTGGTGCGGAACGTGTCCTAGTGGACCTTCGACGTTCAATAGTGACTTGATCTGAAGTTTCATGATCATCATCATTAACTTCCTCTCCAGCCGGTGTAGGCTCCACAGAAACAACTTCCTGTGCTGCGCTACCCTCCGGTTCGAGTGGAGGTACAATTACCTCATCAAGTTCTATTTTTCTCCCACTTACTTCTTTCGAGAGAAACTCTTTCTCGAGAAAGGATCCATTCTTGGCAACAAAGACTTTGCCTTCGGATCTGAGGTAGAAGGTATACCCAATAGTCTCTTTGGGATATCCTATGAAGATGCACTTTTCCGCTTTGGGTTCGAGCTTCTCAGGTTGAAGTTTCTTCACATAAGCATCGCCTCCCCAAACTTTTAGAAACGACAGCTTAGGTTTCTTCCCAAACCATAATTCATACGGTGTCGTCTCAACGGACTTTGACGGTGCCCTATTTAAAGTGAATGCGGCAGTCTCTAATGCATATCCCCAAAATGATAGCGGTAAGTCGGTAAGAGACATCATAGATCGCACCATATCCAATAGAGTGCGATTACGACGTTCAGACACACCATTTCGCTGAGGTGTGCCAGGCGGCGTGAGTTGTGAAACAATTCCACATTTCCTTAGGTGCGTGCCAAACTCGTGACTTAAATATTCTCCGCCACGATCAGATCGTAGGCACTTTATTTTTCTGTCACGTTGATTCTCTACCTCACTCTGAAATTCCTTGAACCTTTCAAAGGTTTCAGACTTGTGTTTCATTAAGTAGACATACCCATATCTGCTCAAGTCATCAGTGAGGGTGAGAACATAACGGTAGCCACCGCGAGCCTCGACGCTCATTGGACCGCATACATCGGTATGTATTATCTCCAACAAGTCAGTCGCTCGCTCCATTGTTCCAGAGAACGGAGTCTTGGTCATCTTGCCCATGAGGCATGGTTCGCACGTGTCAAATGATTCGAAATCAAGAGACTCCAAAAGTCCATCAGCATGGAGCTTCTTCATACGTTTGACACCAATATGACCAAGGCGGCAGTGCCACATGTAAGTGGGACTATCGTTATCAACCTTACACTTTTTGGTACTCACACTATGGACATGTGTAACATCACGTTCGAGATTCATCAAAAATAAACCATTGACCAGCGGGGCATGACCATAAAACATTTCTCTCATATAAATAGAACAACCATTATTCTCAGATTTAAATGAGTAGCCATCTCGCATCAAACGAGATCCAGATACAATGTTCATGCTCAAAGCTGGTACTAAATAACAATTATTGAGGTTTAAAACTAATCCCGAAGGTAGATGTAGAGGTAGCGTGCCGACGGCGATCACATCGACCTTGGAACCATTCCCGACGCGCATCGTCACCTCGTCCTTTGCCAGTCTCCGCTTATTCCGCAGCTCCTGCTTGGAGTTACAAATGTGAGCAACTGCACCGGTATCAAATACCCAGGAGCTACTATGAGCGCTGGTTAGGTACACATCAATAACAAGTATATAACATATACCTTTAACGTTGCCGGCCTTCTTATCCGCTAAGTACTTGGGGTAGTTCCGCTTCCAGTGACCGGTACCCTTGCAATAAAAGCACTCAGTCTCAGGCTTGGGTCCATTCTTGTTCTTCTTCCCGGCAACTTGCTTACCGGGCGCGGCAACAGCTTTGCCGTCCTTCTTGAAGTTCTTCTTACCCTTGCCTTTCTTGAAACTAGTGGTCTTATTCACCATCAACACTTGATGCTCCTTTTTGATCTCGACCTCCGCTGATTTCAGCATCGAGTACAACTCAGGAATGGACTTCTCCATACCCTGCATGTTGTAGTTCATCACAAAGCTCTTGTAGCTAGGTGGAAGCGACTGGAGGATTCTTTCAATGACCGAGTCATCTGGGAGATTAACTTCCAGTTGAGTCAAGCGGTTGTGTAACCCAGACATTTTGAGTATGTGCTCACTGACAGAACTATTCTCCTCCATCTTACAGCTGAAGAACTTGTCGGAGACGTCATATCTCTCGACCCGGGCATGAGCTTGGAAAACCAGTTTCAGCTCTTGGAACATCTCATATGCTCCGTGTTGCTCAAAACGCTTTTGGAGCCCCGGTTCTAAACTGTAAAGCATGCCGCACTGAACAAGGGAGTAATCATCGCAGCGTGACTGCCAAGCGTTCGTAACGTCTTGGTCCGCTGGGAAAATGGGTGGGTCACCTAGCGGTGCATCAAGGACATACAATCTTTTGGAAGCTATGAGGATGATCCTCAAGCTACGGACCCAGTCCGCATAGTTGCTTCCATCATCTTTCAGCTTGGTTTTCTCTAGGAACGCGTTGAAGTTGAGGGTGACATTAGCGTTGGCCATTGGATCTACAATATAGATTGTAAAGACATTTTTTAGACTAAGTTCATGATAATTAAGTTCACATAATCAAATTATTTAATGAACTCCCACTTAGACAGACATCTCTCTAGTCATCCAAGTGATACATGATCCATGTCAACTAGCCCGTGTCCGATCATCACGTGAGACGGACTAGTTATCCATGGTGAACATCTCCATGTTGATCGCATCTGCTATACGACTCATGTTCGACCTTTCGGTCTTCCGTGTTCCGAGGACATGTCTGTACATGCTAGGCTCGTCAAGTCAACCTAAGTGTTTCGCGTGTGTAAATCTGGCTTACACCCGTTGTATGCGAACGATAGAACCTATCACACCCGATCATCACGTGGTGCTTCGGAACAACGATCCTTAGCAACGGTGCACAGTTAGGGTGAACACTTCTCTTGAAATTTTATTGAGAGATCATCTTATTTACTACCGTCGTTCTAAGCAAATAAGATGTAAACATGATAAACATCACATGCAATCAATATAGTGACATGATATGGCCAATATCATTTTGCTCCTTTGATCCCCATCTTCGGGGCACCATGATCATCACTGTCACCGGCACGACACCATGATCTCCATCATTGTGTCTTCATGAAGTCGTCTCGCCAACTATTACTTCTACTACTATGGCTAACGTTTAGCAATAAAGTAAAGTAATTACATGGCGTTTATGATTGACACGCAGGTCATACAATAAAATAAGACAACTCCTATGGCTCCTGCCAGTTGTCATACTCATCGACATACAAGTCGTGAATCCTATTACAAGAACATGATCAATCTCATACATCACAATGCATCACATCACATCCTTTGGCCATATCACATCACAAGGCATATGCTGCAAAAACAAGTTAGACGTCCTCTAATTTGTAGTTGCAAGTTTTTACGTGGCTGCTATAGGTTTCTCGCGAGAACGTTTCTTACCTACGCCAAAACCACAACGTGATATGCCAATTGCTATTTACCCTTCATAAGGACCCTCTTCATCGAATCCAATCCGACTAAGGTGGGAGAGACAGACACCCGCTAGCCACCTTATGCAACAAGTGCATGTCAGGCGGTGGAACCGGTCTCACGTAAGAGTACGTGTAGAGTTGGTCCGGGCCGCTTCATCCCACAATACCGCCGAATCAAGATAATACTAGTAACGGCAAGCAAATTAACAAGATCGACGCCCACAACAACTTGTGTTCTACTCGTGCATAGATTCTACGCATAAACCTGGCTCATGATGCCACTCTTGGGAGACGTAGTAGTAAATCAAAAATTTTCCTACGTGTTCACCAAGATCTATCTATGGAGAAACCAGCAATGAGTAAGGGGAGAGTGCATCTTCATACCTTTGAAGATCGCAAAGCGGAAGCGTTACAAGAACGCGGTTGATGGAGTCGTACTCGCAGCGATTCAGATCGCGGTCGATTCCGATCTAAGCGCCGAACAACGGCGCCTCCGCGTTCAACACACGTACAGCCTGGTGACGTCTCCTACGCCTTGATCCAGCAAGGAGGAAGGAGAGGTTGAGGGCGAGCTCCGGCAGCACGACGGCGTGGTGGCGGTGGAGCTGCGTGGTATTCCGGCAGGGCTTCGCCAAGCACTACGGAGGAGGAGGAAGGTGTAGGAGGGGGATGGCTGCGCCAGGGGCTGAGGTGTGGCCTCCCTCCCACCCCTCCACTATTTATAGGCTGAGGGGGAGAGGGGGCCGCCCCCCTAGATCCCATCTAGGGTTGGGGCGGCGGCCAAAGGGGGGAGGAGTGCCTCCCAAGTCAAGTGGAGGCCCTCCCCCTTAGGGTTTCCCCTCTCCCATGCGCATGGGCCTTAGGGGGGCTGGTGCCCCAGGCCCATTAAGGCTAGGGCGCCCCCTTACAGCCCATGCTGCTGTATTGGACGTGGTGGAACCTTTCCCGGACCTCCGGACCCCTCCAGAATCCTCCGGAACCTTCTGGAAGCTTCCCGGTACAATACCGGAAAAACCCGAACTTTTTCTGGAACCCCAATAACAACTTCCTATATATAAATCTTTACCTCCGGACCATTCCGGAGCTCCTCGTGACGTCCGGGATCTCATCCGGGACTCCGAACAACCTTCGGTAACCACGTACACTATTTCCCTATAACCCTAGTGTCATCGAACCTTAAGTGTGTAGACCCTACGGGTTCGGGAGACACGTAGACATGACCGAGACACCTCTCCGGTCAATAACCAACAGCGGGATCTGGATACCCATGTTGGCTCCCACATGCTCCACGATGATCTCATCGGATGAACCACGATGTCGGGGATTCAATCAATCCCGTATACAATTCCCTTTGTCTACCGGTATGATACTTGCCCGAGATTCGATTGTCGGTATCCCCATACCCTGTTCAATCTCGTTACCGGCAAGTCTCTTTACTCGTTCCGTAACACATCATCCCGTGGCTAACTCCTTAGTCACATTGAGCTCATTATGACGATGTCTTACCGAGTGGGCCCAGAGATACCTCTCCGTCATACGGAGTGACAAATCCCAGTCTCGATTCGTGCCAACCCAACAGATACTTTCGGAGATACCCGTAGTTTACCTTTATAGCCACCCAGTTACGTTGTGACGTTTGGCACACCCAAAGTATTCCTACGGTATCCGGGAGTTGCACAATCTCATGGTCTAAGGAAACGATACTTGACATTGGAAAAGCTTTAGCAGACGAACTACACGATCTTGTGCTATGCTTAGGATTGGGTCTTGTCCATCACATCATTCTCCTAATGATGTGATCCCGTTATCAACGACATCCAATGTCCATGGTCATGAAACCGTGACCATCTATTGATCAACGAGCTAGCCAACTAGAGGCTCACTAGGGACATGTTATGGTCTATGTATTCACACATCTATTACGGTTTCCGGTTAACACAATTATAGCATGAACAATAGAAAATTATCATGAACAAGGAAATACAATAATAACCATTTTATTATTGCCTCTAGGGCATATTTCCAACACCTCGAGGGTCCCACACTTGACGGGTTGCACGACAGAGTCATCGTCGGGAGTGGTGAAGGAGGAATCACCCTCGATAACCACGACCGACTAGCTACACTACAGAGCTAGCATCATGAGTACTTCACGAGGTGTCACCCCCGGTACTCGATAGTAGCGCTGCAGAGTCGTACAATTAAGGGGGGTGCGGTGATGTGAGGGGCTTGGCTTGTCGGTCGGTTGACCAAGTCTTCGAGTCTTCAAGTCATCGAGTCGTCGATGAAGAAGCACGGGCAACTGGGACTAAGGGGTCACTGGTTATTCAGTGATCAACCTATATTAAGCAGTTGATATGATTGCAGGTATAGTAACAGTTTATCAACAACAGGCTATGCATCAGAATAGGAACTAACTAATACAGTAGCAAAATCTAATGCAAGAATGAGAGGGAAGGGAATAGGCGATATCGGAATGCTCAAGGGGGGTTTGCTTGCCTTGCTGCTCTGCGGCAAAGGCCTAATCGTCAGGGGCGTAGTCGTACCCGGCAGCAGCGTCAGTCTCGGAGGCTACCGGAGAGAAGAGGGGGAAGAAACAATAAATACAAGCAAACAGATGCAACACGACGCATGACATGGCAATATGCAGGGCTAGGCATGCACTAACGCAGTACTACGCGTTGCAGACGAAGCGGGAGAATATCTGACGATATTTCCCGGGTCTTTGGATTTATCGGACAGGCGATCCGAAGGGGAAAGTTCCATGTTCATCATGCTAGGAGCATGTGACAGATGAACGGATGGCATATTTGGATTCGTGGGATTTTTCTGATCAACTTTCATGTATAAAGTTTTTTCACCTGAGATACAAATTATTTTCTATGATTTTTCAAAGTTTTAAACATTTTCTGGAATTAATCTATTTATTTAATCCAACATTATCCAGAACAGTGCAGGGTGACGTCAGCATGAGATAAGCATTGCATCAGCAATCAACAGTGGGGCTGACCAGGTCAAACCTGACCAGTGGGTCCCACATGTCATAGACTCATTATTAAATCAGAGTTAAATTAAACTAAACATAGACTAATTAGTAAGTGGGGCCACATGTCAGTGAGACATTAGTGTTAATTTACTTATTTTCATTAACCTAACTATCAATTTAGTCAACTGACAGGGCGGGCCCACCTGTCATACACAGGGGGACTGGGACTCACCAGTCAGTGACTGGACCAGGCCCAGTCATCACGTTGACCTGGTCAACAGGTCAACGGGGTCGGGCTGGCCCACTGGCCAGTGACCCTGCGGGTGGCCCCGACCGGTCGACGTCGGCGGCGGCGCCGTCCGGCCGCCGGAGGAGCTCCGGCGAGCTCCCGAAACGGTCGCGTGGCTCGGGTTTCGTCTATGGGGCACCAAATCGCGTCGTTCTTGTCGCGTTCGAATGCTGGAGACGTCGCCGATCCATTCCGGCCATCGGGGAGAGCTGCGGTGGCCAGAGGCGAGCGCTACATCGGTGACGGCGGGCGGCGGCGCTCGGGTGCGATGGCAAACAGCAAACCGGCGCGATTTCAAGCTACCTAGCGGCACTACACGGGCCTACGAGATGCGGCGAGTCGAATGGTGGCGGCAGCAGGACCAAAAGGTCACCGGAGACTCGTCGGCGACGAGCTCCGTGGCGGCTGCGTTCGTGCGCTCGTCAGAGACGGCGCTAGGGGGCACGAGCGGGCGCGTGCGTGTGCGCGTTGTGCTCCTGGGAGCACCAGGAGCACGATGCTGTGCTCAGGCGAGCCTGACGGCGACGGCAGCGACGACCAGAAGCTCGTCGGCGACAGAACGCTTCGGGCTCCGACGGAGCGACTAGCTAGGGGGCGCAGGCGAGCTCATCTACGAGGGGGAAGAGGAGCTGGAGCTCACCGGGACCTGCAGATGTGCAACGGTGGGCTCGAGGGAGGTGCGGTTGTGCGAATCGACGGCGGCGATCTTCGGGTCCCGAGAAGGAAGACGACGGCGTGGGGGCGATGCAGGGCTCCTGGGGCTCGGGCTCGTGGTCGAGGAGGACGGGGCGGTCATAGCGGAGCTCGTGGACGTGTCGGCAGGGTGCGGGAGTGGCGGTGGCCGCGGGTTCTACGGTGGCGGCGCCATGGCAGCGCTCGGTAGAGAAGAGAGGGAGCGAGCGAGCGCGAGGGGAAGGAGAGGGGAGAGTGAGGGCGGCGTCCAGGGGGGAGGGATGGCCTCGGCCTTATCCACTCCGGGCGCCCTGCGGCGGCATGTGTCGAGGAGAGCGGCCGGCGACGAGGGCGTGGCCACGGCCACGGTGACACGCGTGGAGGAGGACGAAGGGGCAGGTGGGGGGTGGTTGAGATGGGCTGGGCCAGGCCCAGTAGCCAGGTAAGTGGCCTCTGGCCTTTTTCTGTTTTAGTTCTTTTCTATTTTGTTCATTTTGTTTCCTTTTTGTAATTCTTTAGGTAGCAATTGTATCTTATAATATGTGGAGTTGTCTCCATAATTTGTAATGCCATTTTATGTGTTGCCACAAAAAGTTTGGGGGTTATTTGAGTCCATTTGGATTTTTCATAAATGCAAAGGCATTTTAAAATGCAAATATGACTCTGTTTTGATGGTGGGGTCCACTCCATAAACTTGGTGATGTTGTTTTCCTCAACAACATTAGTTTTGGATTATTCCAAAAGTATGCAACAATTTTCATATGCTGTTTGAGGATTTAAATTATCACAATGAAATTCAATGCCCTTTTAAAGAGGAATTTGAAATGAGATTTGAAATCCAACATGATCATATCCTGTTTAGCAAAATAATTAGACACTGATCATGGTCATCACTGTGCTTAATTACAATGATCACTGTAGCATAAGACCAGGGTGTCACAATTCTCTCCTACTAACAAGAATTCTCGTCCCGAGAATTAAGAAGTAGAAGGAAAGAGCCCGGGGTATTCTGCACGAAGATGATCTTCGCGTTCCCAGGTGGCTTCATCTTCAGAATGATTTGCCCATTGCACTTTGAAGAACTTGGTAACCTTCTGACGAGTCCGACGTTCAGTTTCATCGAGAATGCGGACTGGTTGCTCTTTGTAAGAAAGGTCTTGTTGCAGCTCAAGCATATCATGATCCACTGCTCCGATAGGATCCTTGAAGCAGCGACGAAGTTGTTACACATGGAACACATTATGAACTTGAGAAAGGTTTGACGGTAGTTCCAGTTGATATGCCACCTTACCACGCCTTCCGAGAACAGTGAAAGGACCAATATATCGAGGAGCCAGCTTGCCCTTGATTCCAAAACGGTGTGTACCTCTCATTGGCGTGACTCGAAGATAAGCCTTTTCGCCAGGTTGATAGACCATATCTTTGTGATGACGGTCATACTGACTCTTCTGACGAGACTGAGCAACCTTTAGATTTGCATGAATAATGCGGACTTGATCTTCAGCATGTTGAATAATATCCGGACCGATAAGTGTACGTTCCCCAGTTTCTGACCAATTCAGAGGAGTTCTACACTTACGTCCATATAATACTTCAAAAGGAGCCATCTTCAGACTAGCTTGATAGCTATTGTTGTAGGAGAACTCAGCATACGGGAGAGATTCCTCCCATTTCTTGCCGAAAGAAATGACACAAGCTCGAAGCATGTCTTCGAGAATCTGGTTGACTCTTTCAACTTGTCCCTGGGATTGAGGGTGAAAAGCGGTGCTGAAGGACAAACGAGTCCCCATAGCTTCCTGGAAACTTGTCCAAAATCTTGAAGTGAATAAACTACCACGGTCTGAACTAATCACCAATGGAATACCGTGGAGTGAAACAACTCTGGACATGTATAGATCTGCCAGCTGACTAGCAGTAATAGTTTCCTTGACAGCCAGAAAATGTGCAACTTTGGACAACCGGTCAATGACGACAAGAATAGCATCATTACCTTTCTGCGATCTGGGAAAACCAGTAATGAAGTCCATTTCAACATGATCCCATTTCCATTCAGGAATAGAAATAGGTTGTAGAGTTCCAGCAGGCCTTTGATGTTCTGCTTTGATCCGTCGGCAAATGTCACATTCTGAAACATAGCGTGCAATGTCTTGCTTCATATTAGACCACCAGAATCTTTGACGAATGTCTTGGTACATCTTGGTACTACCAGGATGAATAGTCAGCGGAGTGTCATGTGCTTCCTTCATGACCTCCTGAGTCATATCATGGTTTTTCTCCTTACTCGGTACCACTAGGCGGTCTTTGAAGTACAAAGCGCCATCCTCAGCAATAGTGAAGGGTGAGGGCTTTCCTTCTGCGAGATCGCGTTTAATCGTCTCGACTTCATTGTCACACTTCTGGATCCACTTGATGACGTCCACCAGATCTGGTTTAGCAACCAGGGTATTAAGGGAACCCTGGGAAACAACGTGGAGGTTCATTTTGTAGGATCCTTCAGGAGAGGGAGTGAGATAACCCTGAGGAACAATATGGAGGTTCAGCTTGCGAAATTCTTCTTGAAGACGGGGGTGAACCTTATGAACCTGGAGGTGATTGCAATAAGACTTGCGGCTCAAGGCATCAGCCATTACATTAGCCTTGCCTGGGGTATAAGAAATACCCACATTGTAATCTGCTATGCGCTCCATCCATCTCTGTTGACGGAGGTTCAGATCTGGCTGAGTAAACAGGTACTTCAGACTTTGATGATCGGTGTAGATCTCGCAACGATTACCAACAAGGTATTGCCGGCACTCTTTCAGTGCATGAATTACTGCAGCAAGTTCAAGGTCATGAACTGGGTAGTTCTCTTCATGAGGACGCAATTGACGAGAGGCATAAGCAACCACTCTGCGCTCTTGCATTAGGACACAGCCCATGCCTTGACGTGAAGCATCACAATAGATTACGAAGTCCTTACGAGTATCTGGAGGTGCAAGCACTGGAGCAGACGTCAGTTTGTCTTTAAGTGCCTGAAAGCTCTCCTGACATTTTTCTGTCCACTCATATTTAACACCTTTGTGAAGCAGATTGGTTAAGGGCTTTGCAATCTTGGAGAAGTTCTCGACGAATCGACGGCAATAGGTGGCGAGTCCGAGAAAACTTCTGACTTGCTTGACATTCTTCGGGGGAGTCCAGTCAAGAATAGCCTGAACTCATTCAGGGTTGACCGCAATACCATCCTTGGAGATCACATGACCAAGGTAGGTTACTTCGTCCATCCAGAACTCACACTTTGAATACTTTACATAAAGTTGATGTTCTCTAAGCCTCTCCAGTATAAGACGAAGATGTTCAGCATGCTCTTCTTTATTCTTGGAGAAAACCAGGATATCATCCAGATAAACCACGACGAATTTATCGAGGTAATCCATGAATATATAATTCATCAACCGAGAGAAAGTTGCTGGAGCATTGGTTAAGCCGAAAGACATGACGGTGTACTCGTATGAACCATAGCGAGTAACAAATGCAGTCTTGGGGATATCCTCCTCACGAACCAGGATCTGATGGTAACCCAACCTCAAGCCGAGTTTTGAAAATACTGATGAACCAGCAAGTTGATCATACAGAACGTTGATCCGAGGAAGCGGATATTTGTTTTGAATCGTTGCCTGGTTGATGGGACGGTAATCTTGGACCAACCGAGTCGTACCATCCTTCTTCTTGACAAAGAGAGAAGGCGCTCCCCAAGCAGAGGAACTTGGACGAATGAAACCCAGACGAAGCGAATTGTCAATTTCTTGCTTAAGTTCTAGGAGTTCATGTGGTGGCATCTTATACGGACGCTTGGCAATAGGAGTGGTACCCGGTACCAAGTCGATGACAAACTCGACAGCTCTAGCAGGGGGGATCCCTGGAAGTTCTTCCGGAAAAACATCTTGGAAATCCCGGACAACTGGAATGTTTTCAATTCCTTCAAGAGGTGACTCGTTTAATGCATTCATGGCGTATAGTCGGGCTTCAGCATCTCGAACAAGATGAGCATGGTAGCTGACTATCTCATTCGAAGGATGCAGAAGGTGGACAGTTTTGGAGGCACAAACGACGGAAGCAGTATGTGCCTTCAACCAATCCATTCCCAGAATAAGGTCGATCTTGGAAGACTTCAATATAATGGGGGAAGCATGGAATTCCATTCCATCTATTTCAATGGGGACATCTTGACAAACCATTGAGGTTCGACATTGGCCAGCGGGGGTGTTTACCACTATTGGAACGTTCATCTCCTCGTACTTAATGCCATGCATGTATGCAAAATCCTCAGACATGAAAGAATGCGATGCTCCTGTATCAAACTATACAGAAGCTGGTACGGAGTTAGCGATAAGAGTACCCATCACGGTAGCAGGCTGGTCTTGAGCTTCATTCAGTTCAGCATTGTTAGCTTGAGCACGACCCTGAGCGGGCCTGGCATTGCTGTGACGGGGCTGGTTGAAAGGCAGTGCAAGTTGATTCTGATTCTGCCTGCAGTCTCTAGCACGGTGTCCTGGACGACCACACTTGAAGCACAACCCATCCTCAGGACGAGAAGGGGGAACATGAGCTCGTGGTGGCGGAGCTGGGAACCTCGGCTGCCTAGGTGGGGGTGGAGGCAGACGAGGTGCAGCATAGGACGGCCGCGGAGCAGGAGGCGGTGCATGGTGCATGTTGTGGGGGATCCAAATCTTACGCTTCTGAGCAGATGAGCCCGAAGATGAGCCCATGTCACGGTTGCGCTTGCTGCTCTCCTTGTAGTCCTGCAGACCCGTTTCCACTATAATGGACTTGTTCACCAAGGTGGCAAAGTTACCGAAGTCTTGAGCAAGGAGTGCCAGTTTGATATCCGGGTGGAGGCCTTCACGGAACTTCTCCTGCCTACGAGCATCAGTTGCAACATCTTCTTCAGCATAGCGAGACAAGTCCAGAAATTCCCGCTGATAAGCATCCACAGTCTTGTTTCCCTGGACTAAGTTGCGGAATTCACGCTTCTTCTTATCCATCATTCCCTGAGGAATGTGACGAGCACGGAACGCAGCTTGGAACTCTGGCCAGGTGATGATTGTTCCAACAGGCTGTGAGCGCCTGTGGCTGTCCCACCATTGAGCAGCAGGACCCTTCAGAAAGTACGAGGCAAAAGTGACATAGCTAGCCTCTGGGGCGCCTGAAGACTCCAGTTCATAAGTGATGTCACGGAGCCAGTCATCTGCGTCAAGCGGCTGAGTAGAGCTGCGGTAGATCGCAGGGTTGAGGTGCATGAAGTCTTGCAGAGTCATTGGGGCTGGCTGCTGATTCATATTTGGCCTCGGGAGCTGGTCCATAAGCCCTTGCATAAACTGGTGATTCGGTTCAAACTGCTGCATCATACCAGCCATGTAATCCGATGGCGGTGGTGGTTCAGGCGCACCACGACCACAACCAGCTGGCCTAACCATTCTGTCAAATTTTAACAGTGGTAGTTTAGCATTTGGTAATTGCAAAAGCAATGAATCATTCATGAGGTAAATTGCACAAAGAAGGAAGTGCAATAGATACGACATAGTAGTTCAAACTTCAACATACAGATCCATACATAGGTCTATTACAAACCATAAGTTCGTTACGAAATAGACGATAGGTCCGGCATGAAATTAACCTAGACAACTAGGCGGCACGCAGGCACGCGGTGGAGGGATACAACAACGAGGCATAGCAATATGCTACACAAACGTCGGAGGCAACAATATAATCAAACCATCATCTGGAAGTAGGGGCTCTCCGGGAGGAAGAAGTTACGAGAACCTAGAGTTAGAGTTAGCAAAATCTTTAACCCGAAAGAGAAGAGAGATCAGAACCCAGAGTATAGATGAGGAATAAAAGATCCTAATACCGCCCGATTGAGATGTGGGCCCGTAACCCACACAGCAATGTTAGTAAAAGCTTTTCAAATACTAGACTCAACTTCGGCCAAGGAGATGGAAAGGGGGCTACCTACAGGCAGTCGGCTCTGATACCAACTTGGGTACCCCTCAGGGTCGACCCATCACCAACATGTTTCGGTAACCCGGTCATAGTAACTGTGTGTATAAAACATCCAGACGGAACCTGAGGAATCACCCTCATGGGGTCCCCCTCGATGAAACCGTCAAGGAGGACATAGAGGAATCACCCTCGAGGGTCCCACACTTGAGGGGTTGCACGACAGAGTCATCGTTGGGAGTGGTGAAGGAGGAATCACCCTCGATAACCACGACCGACTAGCTACACTACAGAGCTAGCATCATGAGTACTTCACGAGGTGTCACCCCCGGTACTCGATAGTAGCGCTGCAGAGTCGTACAATTAAGGAGGGTGCGGTGACGTGAGGGGCCTGGCTTGTCGGTCGGTTGACCGAGTCTTCGAGTCTTCAAGTCGTCGAGTCGTCGATGAAGAAGCAGGGGCAACTGGGACTAAGGGGTCACTGGGGATTCAGTGATCAACCTATACTAAGCAGTTGATATGATTGCAGGTATAGTAACAGTTTATCAACAACAGGCTATGCATCAGAATAGGAACTAACTAATATAGTAGCAAAATCTAATGCAAAAATGAGAGGGAAGGGAATAGGCGATATCGGAATGCTCAAGGGGGGTTTGCTTGCCTTGCTGCTCTGCGGCAAAGGCCTGATCGTCAGGGGCGTAGTCGTACCCGGCAGCAGCGTCAGTCTCGGAGGCTACCGGAGAGAAGAGGGGGAAGAAACAATAAATACAAGCAAACAGATGCAACACGATGCATGACATGGCAATATGCAGGGCTAGGCATGCACTAACGCAGTACTACGCGTTGCAGACGAAGCGGGAGAATATCTGACGATATTTCCCGGGTCTTTGGATTTATCGGACATGCGATCCGGAGGGGAAAGTTCCATGTTCATCATGCTAGGAGCATGTGACAGATGAACGGATGGCATATTTGGATTCGTGGGATTTTTCTGATCAACTTTCATGTATAAAGTTTTTTCACCTGAGATACAAATTATTTTCTATGATTTTTCAAAGTTTTAAACATTTTCTGGAATTATTCTATTTATTTAATTCAACATTATCCAGAACAGTGCAGGGTGAGGTCAGCATGACATAAGCATTGCATCAGCAGTCAACAGTGGGGCTGACCAGGTCAAACCTGACCAGTGGGTCCCACATGTCATAGACTCATTATTAAATCAGAGTTAAATTAAACTAAACAAAGACTAATTAGTAAGTGGGGCCACATGTCAGTGAGACATTAGTGTTAATTTACTTATTTTCATTAACCTAACTATCAATTTAGTCAACTGACAGGGCTGGCCCACCTGTCATACACACAGGGGGACTGGGACCCACCAGTCAGTGACTGGACCAGGCCCAGTCATCACATTGACCTGGTCAACAGGTCAACGGGGTCAGGCTGGCCCACTGGCCATTGACCCTGCGGGTGGCCCCGACCGGTCCACGTCGGCTGCGGCGCCGTCCGGCCGCCGGAGGAGCTCCGGCGAGCTCCCGAAACGGTGGCGCGGCTCTGGTTTCGTCTATGGGGCACCAAATCACGTCGTTCTTGTCGCGTTCGAACGCTGGAGACGTCACCGATCCATTCCGGCCATCGGGGAGAGCTGCGGTGGCCTGAGGCGAGCGCTACGTCGTTGACGACGGGCGGCGGCGCTCGGGTGCGATGGCATACAGCAAACCGGCGCGATTTCAAGCTACCTAGCGGCACTACACGGGCCTACGAGATGCGGCGAGTCGAATGGTGGCGGCGGCAGGACCAAAAGGTCACCGGAGACTCGTCGGCGACGAGCTCCGCGGCGGCTGCGTTCGGGCGCTCATCAGAGACGGCGCTAGGGGGCACGAGCGGGCGCGTGCGTGTGCGCGTTGTGCTCCTGGGAGCACCAGGAGCACGATGCTGTGCTCAGGCGAGCCTGACGGCGACGGCAGTGACGACCAGAAGCTCGTCGGCGGCAGCACGCTTCGGGCTCCGACGGAGCGACTAGCTAGGGGGCGCAGGCGAGCTCATCTACGAGGGGGAAGATGAGCTGGAGCTCACCGGGACCTGCAGATGTGCAACGGTGGGCTCGAGGGAGGCGCGGTGGTGCGAATCGACGGCGGCGATCTTCGGGTCCCGAGAAGGAAGACGACGGCGTGGGGGCGATGCAGGGCTCCTGGGGCTCGGGCTCGTGGTCGAGGAGGACGGGGCGGTCGTAGCGGAGCTCGTGGACGTGTCGGCAGGGCGCGGGAGTGGCGGTGGCCGCGGGTTCTACGGTGGCGGCGCCATGGCAGCGCTCGGTAGAGAAGAGAGGGAGCGAGCGAGCGCGAGGGGAAGGAGAGGGGAGAGTGAGGGCGGCGTCCAGGGGGGAGGGATGGCCTCGGCGTTATCCTCTCCGGGCGCCCTGCGGCGGCAGGTGTCGAGGAGAGCGCCCGGCGACGAGGGCGTGGCCACGGCCACGGTGACACGCGCGGAGGAGGACGAAGGGGCAGGTGGGGGGTGATTGAGATGGGCTGGGCCAGGCCCAGTAGCCAGGTAAGTGGTCTCTGGCCTTTTTCTGTTTTAGTTCTTTTCTATTTTGTTCATTTTGTTTCCTTTTTGTAATTCTTTAGGTAGCAATTGTATCTTATAATATGTGGAGTTGTCTCCATAATTTGTAATGCCATTTTATGTGTTGCCACAAAAAGTTTGGGGGTTATTTGAGTCCATTTGGATTTTTCATAAATGCAAAGGCATTTTAAAATGCAAATATGACTCTGTTTTGATGGTGGGGTCCACTCCATAAACTTGGTGATGTTGTTTTCCTCAACAACATTAGTTTTGGATTATTCCAAAAGTATGCAACAATTTTCATATGCTGTTTGAGGATTTAAATTATCACAATGAAATTCAATGCCCTTTTAAAGAGGAATTTGAAATGAGATTTGAAATCCAATATGATCATATCCTGTTTAGCAAAATAATTAGGCACTGATCATGATCATCACTGTGCTTAATTACAATGATCACTGTAGCATAAGACCAGGGTGTCACATGACGCCTCACGGTCGATCGGGGGAGACTTGCACCACGCTACCAACCACCCGGTCCAAAAACAAGGCGGAGAAAAAGTAGTCGGGCTAGCGAAGGAAGAGGTTGTAGCCATGCCATGCCGTGAAGGGGTTGTAGCCATGCCATGCCGTGAAGGAGCTGTAGCCATGCCGTGACGGCCAGAACCTTAGTGGCATCGTCGACGGATAATGGCGACTAGAAATCAAGACGTCGCTCTTGCAGGCAGCGGTCGGAATCCTACAGGGCGGGTCGGGGGCTGCCAACCGCTGTGGTGTCATTTGGCCGGGATGGCCAGTCGCCGTCACGGACGAGCAGCTTGCGCCTGGAGCAATTGGATGTCCGGAAGGCATAGACGTGGTTTGGAGGTCCTGCATCGGGCAGCGGTCCAGTCACCGGAGGACGAGACGGCGGGGCTGAAGTGGGCGAGGCGGCGTGAGGCGGCGCGTGCTACCGGAGGGGAGGTCGGTGGAGTAGACAGCCGCACAACTCCGGAACGGGGCACCGGCAGGGACCTCTGTGGAGACAAAGACAAGGAGGTAGCAGTCGCGGGTGAGCGCCGGCGTGACGGTGTCCCAGGGGAGCAGCGGCGTCGGGGGCGGCGAGTCCTCGAGCGCCTCGCGGCAGGAGGAGGAGGAAGAGGAAGAGGATGGAAGGACAGGGGAGAGAAGTGGGGCATTGAGTGGCAAGGAATACGACCTAAGAGCATCTCCAACACGCGTCCAAAAAAGGCCTCGCACGTTAAATACCGGCGTTTTATGCGCCGGAGATAAAAAAACAGCGCTCCAGCAAACGCTGTAAAATAGAGCGCGCATAAAAAATGCTAGCGCCTGCGCTGCAAATCTTGCGCGCGCCGGCTCCCGCGTTGCAAATCTGAGGCGTCGGATTGTGCACGCTGGCTGCTGCAGGTGGGGCTGCCGGATTGGACGTCGTGTTTTTGTGCATCTAGAAAACCTCTTCATCGCTTCCACGCACAAAAACGCTATTTCGACGCTGTAATTTTTTTTAACACGTCGCGCGGTAGCGCGCCGCGCGTTTGGAGATGCTCTAAACTCGGCAGCCAACTGATTCGCCGTAGGTGGCGCACGCCGCGGCGGCCGGAACCTAGTGGGCTCGGCAGCCGAATTTTTTACTTCCCAAAATGCACTCAGGAGTCGTATACTGGAGGACAGGAGCGATCCGGTGCAAGCCATATCGCGTGCAATTCCACTAGCAAAATTGGAGCGGTACAGATGGCTCCCCACCATTAGATATCACAAACGGACGGCCCATATTTCTCGTAGGGTGCCATAAAAAAGCTCTTGAGAAAAGTGGCCCGCGAAGATTTACGGGAGAAATTACCTCGTGCGACGACGGGTATCCTTCCATTGACGTCCGGGAGTAGTACGTAAAGCTACAGCGCTGAGGCGAGAGAAGTCACATGCGCAGGTTTTGTCCAGTCAAACATCGTAGCTGCTCAAATTTCTCCCGGCCGGCCGGTCGATCACTAGCGCGCTTGCGGCGGTACGTTCCTTCCGGCGCCGGCGTCGATCGGCTAGGCTAGCCCCGCACGTTACGTGCGTTGAATGTAACACGCACGCGCGCATGCAGAGCAGACGGACAGCTAATCGAAAGGCGCGCAATCAGGGGTTTCGTGTTTGGCGCGTCGCACGATCCTCTCACAAGTCACAAGCACGCACACAGCCACGTCGACCTCTCACGGCCAACCTTCCATAGCCGCTGCTTGTTCATGCCAGTGCGCACTGAGAAAATACGTACTTCTTCCAACTCTCACTCACTCAGAGAGAAAGTAGACGAAGAAGACTGATCTGAGATCGTGACACGTACGAAGACAAAAAATGGACCATCCATTTCCTCGTTTTTCTACCCCGATCGATCGAAGAAAGTGCATGCGCCTTTCCTCTGTCCCCGTCTCTCCAAAGCATGCTCATCAGCTCATGGACGCACGCATGCGGCCCCGTGCGCCGTATATATACGCGTACGCACAATCGCACACACAAGCGGAGCACCAATCACCCTTTGGCGGCCACCATGCGAAGACCTATGGCATCGGCGGCCCTCGTGCTGATCGTCCTCGTCATTGCCTCCGGCGGCTGGATCGGCACGGCGGCGCGGCCACTGGCAGGCGGAGGACGAGCCGCAAGGGAGCTCACGGGCTCAACCGACTCTTCGGCGCAGCCATCCAACTGCACCTACGGGCACAACACTGGCGGCCAATGCCCTCCTAGCCCCGCCGCCCATAGTTAGGCTCGCGGCGCATGTCATGCATGGGTGCACGTGCACGTACCCTATATCGTGCTCGTGCCATGTCACGGGCTTGTATGTACGTGCACCGGAGCTCAACCCTCGACATGACGGCCGTCATTGGGGTTTGCTCCGGAGCTCAGGTTGCCGTCCACGGACGGATTTTTTTGGAAATAGTACTTTTATTCGAACAAATTGGGAAAATAAGATAAAAAAATCAGAAATTTCAAAAATAGCACACCATCGTCCTACTGTTGGACGAAACGTGGGATTCGTCCTAGCGTTGGACGAAACACGTATGATTCGTCCTAGCGTTGGACGAAACAGAGGTTTTGTTGGACTGTTGGACGAAACTTAGGTTTCGTTCTACCCCAGGACGAAACTGCATGCTACATTACATGTTTTGTTCACTGGAACAACGAAACATGCCTGTCTGCTACACTGCCCCCACACCGGATACCCTTGCTGCACCGGAGCTCCACTGGCCGAACCCTCGCGCCACCAAGACTGCATCGACGAGGAGAATCCATTCAGACGAAGAACGACTCGAACCGTGCATCGTGGAGGACGAATTTCGCCGTTCAATCTACATCGACCGCCGCAAGCCTACGTCGCGTTCGGTAAGAAATTTTCAAATTACTCGCACCCATCTACTCATCTAGATGCCGCCAACCTCCTAGACATTACCCCTTATCCTATTGTTGTCGTTGGCCACGCGCATAGGGCCCATGTTCAAGTAGCTACTACTAGAAATGCTATATCAGAATGGAGTAGTACTAAATCTGTCAGTCCTAGGAGCACTATGTTGCAAATCAATATCAATCTTGCAAATAAGTCAATATCAATATGAAATTAACTGATCATTAGCAGTATACATCTCAATTGAGTTCAGACATAGAAATGGTGGACAATTTACAGCAAGACATTTTCATTTGTAGCAAGAATCATTTTCATTTAATAATTTACAGAAGGAATAATTTTCATTTACAGCAAGAATTATCTTCAGTAATATCTTTGTAATGAACCTCTAATTTCTTGCAGCTATGTGCCTTGTTGTTTAATTTACTTGAAAAATGATTTGCAGACACTAACTTGGTCTTACTTTTTTCAAAACTCTACGGTTTGTTTTCCCAGCTATGATCCAATCTTTAAATTCCTACAACCAATGTATATTTAGCACTACAGATCATGAAGCAAGGTACAATGATCATTCCTACAACTAATTAATGTCTGTTTAGCCATGAAACAAGCAAGGTCCAATGATGCAAGCAAGCACTACAGAAACTTACTACAAGTATTTTGGATACTTGTAGCCACCAATAGTTTCTAAATCATGGACAGTTAACAGAAAGAAAAAGAAAAAAACAACACTATGACTACAAGCATTTACTATTATAGCTGCGGCTCGTCATGGAAAAATCTGAACATTTATTGCTGAATGAGTTTTCCAGAGTCATATTTTGCGATCTAAAATTTATTTGCACTGTTGGGTTACTTGGCTAGGTTGTTGGTGAAGTGCTCACATCTATATCTTGGTGTGTAGGTACTGGATCAGAACTGTTCAATGCGCGTGGCCAACGACAACAATAGGATAAGGGGCAATGTCTAGGAGGTTGGCGGCATCTAGATGAGTAGATGGGTGCGAGTAATTAGAAAATTTCTTGCCGAACGGGACGCAGGCTTGCGGCGGTCGATGTAGATTGAACGGCGAAATTCATCCTCCACGATGCATGGTTCGAGTCGTTCTTCATCTGAATGGATTCTCCTCGTCGATGCGGTCTTGGTGGCGCGAGGGTTCGGCCAGTGGAGCTCCGGTGCAGCAAGGGTATCCGGTGCGGGGGCACTGTAGCAGGCAGGCATGTTTCGTTGTTCCAGTGAACGAAACATGTACTGTAGCATGCAGTTTCGTCCGGGGTAGAACGAAACCTAAGTTTCGTCCAACAGTCCAACAAAACCTCTGTTTCATCCAACACTAGGACGAATCATACGTGTTTCGTCCAACGCTAGGACGAATCCCACGTTTCGTCCAACAGTAGGACGACGGTGTGCTATTTTTGAAATTTCTGATTTTTTGATCTTATTTTCCCAATTTGTTCAGATAAAAGTACTATTTCCAAAAAAAATCGCGTATATACGGCTCTGCTACTTGGCATGCATTGGGAGCGGACCAAGTGTTCTTGAAGCACCCAACGTGGAGAAGAGACCAACGGTCCTGATCCAACTCCGTTCCTGCATGCACACATCAAGAAGCGTCAGAAAGGAATTTAGGATTCACCTGTTGTAGTTGTGCTCCAAAGGCGGTGGTTCTGTGTAATTTAATCTTTTTTTTTGGTGGGGGGAACCAAATTTATTCATCAAAGTCCACATGGTGTGGGATACATCTTTTGTCGTGGGGTGCACCGAACCAAACGTGACGACCCGGACCTCTAGAAAGTGAAAACTTGGCTAAGCTATGTGCTTCATAATTCACATCACGACTCTCGAAAGAAAATTTACAATGAAAGGCAGATGCCTTGAGGTTTATTTCACTAATAATAGCTCCATATGTCCCCCCGGGCGCTCTTGTTGATATCTGATATGACTTGCTGACAGTTCGAGGCCACAACAAAGTTTTGGATGCCCAAATCCTCCGCGAGAGTGAGAGAGAGAGCCGCATGGCAAGCTACAACTTCTAGGGTGGCCGGATCATGAACTCCTTCGACAACTAGTGCCGAACTCCCCTGATACATTCCACCTTCATCTCTGCAGACGGCCGCCGTTGATCCTCCTCTTCCTGCTAAGACTCCTGCATTGACATGGATCTTACAACAACCCGAGGGTGGCTTTTTTGGCCTCTGATGAACACGCTGCGGTAGAACATGACTTGGAGCCAAGCTTCCTGGTTTGTTATTGATGATGCCAAGGTCTTCGATAAACCTGGCAATGAAGCAATGAGTCGCTTGAGGACTCTGGAAAATTGACTCATGGATGGCCTTACGTCGGGCATGCCATATAGACCACAACGTCACTACCACAAGGACGAGCTATTCATGTGATAATATTTGCATCATTGTATATAAATTTTCAGTTTTTTAGATGTAACGAGGCCAAGCCCCAGGCATTTTGTTCGCGAATGTGCAAGGTTCGCGTATCATTTCGTCGATCAAAGGATTTAAGAGTTTGTCTAGAAAAAAAAGTTAAGATTGAATACAAGAGATGGTTCAACACATGTCACGAACACAGTAGGTGTGAACATGGTCCAAGAGCAGAGAGACACGGGATGCTCGGCCCAAACTGAAAAATAACACTCTAAATTTGCCTCCGTGGGAAGTAGCCCAAACCAAACCAACATGGCAACAAATATCTCTGAGTCCACCGTCAAGGACGCCACGAGCAAACAAGTAGCTCCTTCACGAAGGAGAACGACACCGAGACGCCATTGCCGTCCGATCCGGATAACCAGAGCTAGGGTTTTCCCTTGATGCTCGAAGAGAGGAACAAATGACTGCCATGACATCGCCTCCAAGAAGGGAACAAGACCGGTGGTATCGCCGCTTCCAACATTGAAAGGTCGAGCAATGATTTCTGAGCAATCACATGCTGCTGGAGCAATTCGGGGAAGAGAAAGTCAATTTGTCGGTCAGAACCGCCACTAGAGGAAGGGGAGCTACACTCGCCGAAGGAGGCACAAGACGCCCCGGACGTGCGAGCTACTGAACAGGTGGAAGGGCGGATGGAGCACTCATGACCCACAAGTATAGGGGATCAATCGTAGTCCTTTCGACAAGTAAGAGTGTCGAACCTAACGAGGAGCAGAAGGAAATGACAAGTGGTTTCTAGTGCTAAAGTTTCTGCAAGCACTGAAAGTAGCGGTGATAGATAATTTTATAACAAGGTAATTCATAACAAGTAACAAGTAACAATGGTAGCAATGGTGTAGCAAGGTGGCCCAATCCTTTTTTGTAACAAAGGACAAGCCGGAACGTACTCTTATATGAAGCAAAGCCCTCTCGAGGACACATGGGCATTTCATCTAGTCATGGTTCATCATGTTTAGTTGATTCACACTCGTTACTTTGATAATTTGATATGTGGGTGGACCGGTGCTAGGGTGTTATTATTACTTGTATAAACAAACCACTTATGATTACCTTCTCTTGCAAGCATCCGAAACTATGAAAGAAGAATTAAGATAAATCCAACCAGAACATTAAATGTGTGGATCCAAATTAGCCCCTTACGGAACAACTCATAAATTAGGGTTTAAGCTTCTGCCACTCTCGCAAGCCATCTTCTACTTATCATTCCCAATGCTTTCCTTTAGGCCCAAATATGGTGAAGTGTCATGTAGTCGACGTTCACACGACACCACTAAACGAAGAGCAACATACACATCATCAAAATATTGAATGGATACCAACATCACATGATTATTTATGACAAGACTTCTCACATGTCCTCAAGAACAAAAGTAACTACTCACAAAGCATCAACATGTTCAAGATCAGAGGTGCAATGAATATGCTTAAGGATCTGAACATATAATCTTCCACCAATTAAACCAACTAGCATCAACTACAAGGTGTAATCAACACTACTAGCAACCCATATATACCAATCTGAGGTTTGGAGACAAAGATTGAATACAAGAGATGAACTAGTGTTTCAGATGAGATGGTGCTGGTGAAGATGTTGATGAAGATTGATCCTCGCACGGTGGAGTAAGCATTGGTGATTATGATGGCTTCGATTTCCCCCCCCCCCGGAGGGAAGTTTCCCCAGCGGAATCGCTCCGCCAAAGAGCAAAAGTGCTCCTACCCAGGTTCCGCCTCGAGACGACACGCTTCATCCCGAAAGTCTTCTTATGATTTTTTGTAGGGTAAATGACATCATATAGGAGAAGATGGGCACCGGAGGCCTGCCAGGTGGCCCACGAGCTAGGGTGGCGCGCCCTGGGGGGTAGGACACGCCCCCCTGGCTTGTGGCCATCTGGTGGGTCCCCTTTTGTTGATTCTTTCTCCAATAATTTTTATATATTCCAAAATAATTCTCCATCAATTTTAGCTCATTTGGAGTTTCACAGAATATCCAGCTCTTCGGTGGTCCTTTCCGGTCCAGAATTCCAGCTGCCGGCAATCTCCCTCTTTGTATGAAACTTGCAAAATAAGAGAGAAAAGGCATTAGGATTGCATCATAAAATGTGATAATGATTCAAAACATAGTAAATATCAACAGAAAAACATGATGCAAAATGGACGTATCAACTCCCCCAAGCTTAGACCTCGCTTGTCCTCAAGCGGAAGCCGAACTCGATAATCATGACCACATGCTTAGAGAGAGAGAGAGGTGTCGGTAAAATAAAATATGGACATGAAAGCCTCATGATCATTATCATAGCAGAAACATAATATCATAAAACTTCTCATGAACAAGTAACAATCCATCCACACGCTCGAGTATGAATCATAAACTTTATTGAAAACTAACAAATTATGTTCTTAGTCATTGAAACAATTGCAATCCATCATACTTTCAGAAAGAGTCCATGTCAGAGCTTCGTTTAGCAAGTTCACATACTCAACTATAATTTAGTCTTCTATGATTGTTGACACTCACGACATATTTGTGAAGCAAAAAGTTTCGATCATACACATAGGAAGATGGGGGTTTATAGTTTTTCACCACCCAACAACTTATCTTAGGGATAATGTCAACAATAATAACTCATGATCACCTATATCCAACTGGATATATGTGCCTGGATCTTTCCCACCACATGATGCTTGCCAAGTAGAGAATAGTAAGAATGGAATAGGACTAACATTATTGACTCTTGCATAAAAGTAAATATAGAAAAGTAAAAGATAGGCCCTTTGTAGAGGGAAGCAGATGTTGTCATGCGCTTTTTATTTGGATGTGCAAGCTCTTAATGGAAAGAAACGCCTCTTTATATTCCCCTTTGATAGCAAACTTTATTATGCCGTCTATCGCTTTTATTTCTTTGCTATCACAAGTTCGTATAAAGCTTATTTTCTCTTCCAATAAAAGATCATACATATTTAGGAGCAATTTTTATTGCTTTTTCACCGATGATAACTTACTTGAAGGATCTTATTCAATCCATAGGTAGATATGGTAGAATCTTATGGCAAGAAACTGGGTTTAAGGGCTTTGGATGCACAAGTAGTATCTCTACTTGGTGCGAAGTTTTGGTAGCAAAAGATTATTAGCAAGCACCACATGTTAGAGGATCCATGGCAATATAACTTCTATGTGCATATAAGCAAACATAGCTCATTACATTGTCTTCCTTGTCCAACGTCAACTAGTTGATCGTGCATAGAATATTTAATGAGGGCTCACAATCATAAAAGATGTCCAAGATAATATATTTATATGTGAGACTTCTCTTTCATTATTACTAATGAGGATGCCTACCCTGGGTAGGGTCATGGACCTGACGTCTAGGACCCACCAATGGTTCCATGTCAGCATCGAAGCTCAGAAGAAGAAGTGCACTCGGAAAGGTCTGAAGGTTCACTCGGATGATCATGAAGGCGCACTCGGATATTCATATTCGCACTCGGACAACGAGAACTCAACGGTCAGGAGACAAAGCGTTGAGTTATATGAAAGGACGTCCTCCGGGATTGATTAGTCAGACGTTACCAGTAACGTACTAGTTAAAGCGGCAGTTTCTGTAACTAGCTCTAACTGGCATTCAATGCAGCGCTCAGCCGGTGGTGGCGCACACTATATAAGCCACCACTGGACGCTGTAGCAGGGTTCCGACACCTGTATTCCCATATACACCCATAAGCAAAACAACACCAGCCTTAGGGCTCGAGACGTAGGGCTTTTACCACTTCCGAGTGGGGCCTAAACTCGTACACATCCGAGTGTTACACCTGAGCCGTAGCTAGACAACGCCCCTCCATTCGTACCCCTAGTTCTATTGTCAAGGACATTCCCACGACAGTTGGCGCCCACCGTGGGGCTGCGCATCTAGTGAATTCCGGCGCAGGTGGAATTTCCATCTTCTCGTTCATCATGAACACTTTCGGCGGCGAGATCTTCTTCGGGTCACTCAGTTTCACCGTCGACGATTCGGCGTGGCTGCAGGAAGCACCGCTGGACGCGGACGCACTGCCCGCTCGCGGCGCCGTGCACTTTAGCGCGGCGACGTTCGGAGTTCTTCTCCGGCAACCGTCCACGCCTTATCGACTGGTCTCCCCTACACGCCTCGCGGCATTCCGCCGGCGCTCCGGGCGCTCCAGGCTGCAGCGTTGGATCAAACACGCTGTGGCGGCGCAGGCCGCGGGGCAGCGAATGGCTGCACTCGAAGCCGACGAGGCAGTGCACTGTCTATTCTCTTCTTCGGGTGATGACTCCTTCGATGCTGCCGATTTCTAGAGCAGCGGAGATGTGGCGGAGGTCTTCATGGCCGGACCGTCACGCGACGCTGTACCTCCAAAGCATTCCTCCGGGGCGCCCGTGATCGGGACGGAGATCATCATGACGGCAGTACCGACGGCTACGTCCCCCGACCGCTCACTCGGGAGCAGCGGGAGGAACTCAGGCGCAGAAACGACGAGGTTCTTCAGACACCTATTGCGGGGAACACCCCCGAGCAGATAGCCCTTGAGGCCGCTCACCAAGCCACTCTGGCCGAGCGCGAGCGTCTTGAGCAGCTACAACAGTCACTCGACGAGTGCGCGGCAAGGGATTTACCCAGTTCCAGCCGTAGCCGCCGCCAGTTAACGTTCACAAAGGAACGCCCGTACACCAACCCAACGATGCGTACCCCTTTGATGAACCTGGCTGCGGCCACTCGGATTGCTGATTCGATCCAGCCGTCCAATTCAGAGGCAGGCGAGGGCATTCGGCAGATTCAGGCGCTGCTGAAGACTGCTCTTCAGCAAAATTCAGAGGTATCGCAATCTCACCAGCGCATTCATAATGAATCCACTTGGGCAGATACTGTGCAGTCAGCTCACAGTCCTCTTGCGCCGAGGAGAGACCCGCAGACTCCTCCTCATCCGAGAGGCCAGTATGGAGGACGCGGGCTCGACGACCGTGATTTCAGTCGGACTCCCCCTCCGAGGGGTGGTCTGCATGGTCAACGTCCATATGACGGAGGCTATCCACTCGGGAGAAACCGTGAGTGGAGCCCTGTCAGACACAAAGGCTATGACGCCCGATCGGACATCACTCAGCGAGTGGTTGATCGGAACAGATATGACAGGGACCGAGCGAGTGGTTGGGGAGTTACCGGTCTCGGATGTTTTAGCAGATACATTCGGGAGGCGGAGATACCCCCCAATTACCGATTAGCAACCGGGATTGGAAAGTTCAACGGCGAGTCCAAGCCAGAGACTTGGCTCGAAGATTATCGAGTCGCCGTCCAGATCGGCGGAGGCAACGATTACGTCGCCATGAAGCACCTTCCGCTCATGTTGGAAGGGTCTGCACGGGCGTGGCTAAATCAGCTGCCCGCCAATTGCATTTACTGCTGGGACGACTTGGCCCGAGTGTTTGTCAAAACATTCGAGGGCACTTACAAGCGTCCGGGTGGTTTGACGGAACTCCAGCACTGCGTTCAGAAGAACAACGAGACTCTCTGAGAGTACATACAGCGCTGGACCACACTGCATAGCACTGTGGAGAACGTCACCGAGCACCAAGCCGTGTGCGCGTTCAAGGCAGGCACTCGGTATCGGGAGTTGGTCCTGAAGTTCGGTCGGTCTGGGGATATGTCCCTCAGTCGGGCCATGGAGATTGCAAACAAGTACGCCAATGGCGAAGAAGAAGACCGCCTCCGAAGCGGCAAAGCCAGAGCCGGCAACGCCCCTCAATCGGGAGGCAACGCCGGAAAGAATTAGAAGCGGAAAGCTGACACTTCTGGCAAAGCTGAAGTCGCAGCTGTCCAAGGGTAGGGGCAAGGCAAGCCGAAGCCTAAAAAGAAGAAGAAAGAATGGACTCCCAAGAAGAAGTCTGAGTATAAGTCCGACATCCTTGACCAGCCGTGCCAGATTCATACAAAGACGGATGAAGAAGGCAACGTTGTGCTTCCGAAGCACACCACTCGGGTGTGTCGCCTGCTCAAGCAGGAGATGGGCGCTGAGCCCTCGGGTGAGAAGGTCGATGTCGAGGAAGAGGAGGATACTTCCGAGTATCCAAAAATTGACAAGGTCATCAATGTGATTTTCGCTGATGTTGAAAGTAGAAGACAGCTCAAAGTAATCAATCGGGAGGTCAATATGGCGGTTCCGACCGTCACCAAGTACCTCAACTGGACGAAGATGCCTGTCACCTTCGACCAGTCGGATCACCCGCCCTACATCGCCACCCCAGGGAGGCAAGCACTAGTCGTTGACCCAGCAGTGGGTGGTGTCCGACTGCGCAAAGTCCTAATGGACGGAGGCAGTGGACTTAATATCATATATGCCGACACGCTCAACGCTATGGGCATCCTGATGTTCTGATTGAGCAAGAGTAACATGCATTTCCATGGGATAGTCCCTGGGAAGAAGGCCGAGTCACTCGGTCAGATCGCGCTGGACGTGGTATTCGGCGACGAAAAGAATTTCCGAAAGGAAAAGCTGACTTTTGAAGTGGTCGACTTCCGCAGTGCGTATCACGCTATCCTGGGTAGGTCTGCCTACGCACGTTTCATGGCCAGACCATGTTACGTGTATCTCAAGCTCAAGATGCCAGGGCCTAAGGGCGTGATCACAGTCACTGGCGATCAGATACTCTCCGAAGAGTGCCTGCAGCTGGGCATGAAGATAGCCAGTGAACAAGTGCTGGCAGCCGAACTGGAAGGATACAAGGAGGTGGACATGGCTGATTTGCTCAGGTCGAAGCGGTCAGCTACAGAATCAGCTTTCCAATCGTCTGGTGAGACTAAACAAGTTCATATCCATCCGAGTGATCCGAGTGCCGCCCCGACGAACATCTCCACTTCACTCGGAGACAAATAGGAAGCCGAGTTCATCCAGTTCCTCCGTGAGAACTGGGACATCTTCGCATGGAAGCCCTCTGACATGCCTGGTGTACCTAGGGAACTGGCTGAGCACCGACTCCGAACCGATCCCAAGGCCAAGCCAGTCAAGGAGTACTTGCGTCGATCCTCCGTCGAGAAGCGCAAGGCGATTGGTCAAGAGATAGCTCGGCTTCTCGCTGCCGAGTTCATTCGCGAGATCTACCACTCCGAGTGGCTCGCGAATGTGGTCCTGGTGCCGAAGAAGGATAAGTCACTCCGTATGTGCATCGACTTCAAACACCTCAATCGGGCCTGTCCGAAAGATCATTTTCCTTTGCCTAGGATAGATCAAATAGTGGACTCAACAGCCGGATGTGAACGTCTGTCGTTCCTGGATGCGTACTCCGGGTACCACCAGATCCGAATGTTCGGCCCTGATGAAATAAAAACAGCCTTCATCACCCCATTCGGGTGTTTTTGCTATATCATGATGCCATTCAGTTTGAAAAATGCTGGAGCCACTTTCATGCGTATGATCCAGAAGTGTGTGCAGAAGCAAATCAGTCGGAATGTGGAGGCTTATATGGATGACATCGTGGTCAAGTCTAGGAAAGGTTCCAACCTCCTGAATGACCTCGCTGAAACCTTCGCAAACTTACGCCGTTTCGGGATCAAGTTGAATCCAGCTAAGTGCACATTCGGAGTTCCCGCAGGAAAGTTACTCGGTTTTCTCGTTTCCGAACGGGGAATCGATGCTAACCCGGACAAAATCGGTGCTATAGTCCGAATGAAACAGCCAGAGCGTTTACACGATGTGCAGAAGTTGGCAGGACGCCTTGCGGCCCTGAGCCGATTCATCTCAAGACTCGGAGAGAAGGCTCTTCCTCTCTACCGACTGATGAAGAAATCTGATAAATTTGAGTGGACCGATGAGGCGCAAGCCGCATTCGCTGAGCTCAAAGCATTGCTTTCCACCCAGCCGGTGTTAGATGCTCCGCGCAGCCAGGAACCTTTACTCCTGTACATCGCGGCGACCAGCCAGGTGGTGAGCACAGTCCTTGCAGTGGAGCGAGAAGAGCCAGGAAAAGCATTCAAAGTCCAAAGACCTATATGTTACATCTCAGAAGTGTTAACTCCTTCCAAGCAGAGGTACCCGCACTACCAGAAGCTGGTTTATGGTATTTACCTAACTGCAAAGAAGGTAATCCATTACTTCCAAGATCACTTGGTCACGGTCGTCAGCAGTGCTCCCCTATCAGAAATCTTGCATAACAGGGACGCCGCTGGCCGAGTGGCGAAGTGGGCAATCGAGCTCCTTCCGCTGGAGATCAAATTCGAAGCCAAGAAAGCAATCAAGTCCCAAGCATTGGTTGATTTTATGGCCGAGTGGATTGAGCAGGAGCAACCAATCCCGAGTGTTCCCGAACACTGGACCATGTTCTTCGATGGTTCCAAGATGCTCAATGGCTCGGGGGCTGGTGTAGTTCTTGTCTCTCCCAAAGGAGACCGACTGAACTACGTTCTCCAGATCCATTTTGACTCATCAAACAATGATGCCGAATATGAAGCCCTCTTGTATGGGCTCCGCATGGCCATCTCACTCGGCATTCGTCGGTTGATGGTTTATGGAGACTCGGACCTTGTTGTCAATCAAGTGATGAAGGAGTGGGACATTCGGAGTCTAGCAATGACCGGATACTGCAACGCAGTCAGGAAGCTGGAGAAGAATTTTGAAGGCCTGGAGCTGCACCACATCCCTCGTGCGAAGAATCAAGCAACAGATGATCTGGCGAAGATCGGATCCACTCGCCAAGCAGTCCCGAACGACATATTCCCATAACATCTGTGTGCTCCGACAATCGCAGATGATCCTTTTACAGATGAGCCCCCGCAAGCAGTCGGTCCTTCCGACCCGACTGAGGTTGAAGTTCCAGCTATAGTTGATCTGGTCCACGAAATGCTGGTGATCATTCCCGAGTGGACTCAACCCTATTTGGCATATTTGCTCAGGTAAGAACTCCCAGAAGACGAAGAAGAAGCCCGTCAGATCGTCCATCGATCCAAGTCAATCGAAGTTATGGGAGATCAGTTGTACAAGAAAAGTACCACGGGAGTCATCCAGAAGTGCATCTCTCCAGAGGAGGGGCTTCAAATCTTACATGAAGTCCACTCGGGAACTTGCGGCCATCACGCGTCCTCTCGGACTTTGGTCGCTAAAGCTTTACGAGCGGGGTTTTATTGGCCCCGAGCCAATGAAGCAGCAAAGGACCTAGTTGACTTGTGTGTTGGATGTCAGTTTTACAAGAACAAGTCTCACAAGCCAGCGTCAGCGCTCAAGACAATTCCGATCACTTGGCCGTTTGCGGTGTGAGGCCTTGATATGGTCGACCCCTAACGGACCGGGTCGAGTGGATTCACACATCTGTTTGTCGCGGTTGATAAGTTCACCAAGTGGGTTGAGGCAAAGCCTATCAAGAGCTTGGATGCAGGCACAGCTGTCAGTTTCATTCGGCAACTCATCTTCAGGTTTGGCGTGCCTCATGATATCATCAGAGATAATGGGAAGAACTTTGACGCGAACGAATTCAAGCAATTTTGTTTCTCTCAAGGCATTCGGGTTAATTATGCCTCAGTGGCTCACCCGCAGTCGAATGGTCAAGCCGAGCGCGCCAATGGAATGATTCTGCAAGGCCTGAAGCCTCGATTGATGAGAGACTTAAAGTGTGCTGCTGGATCTTGGGTCGAAGAATTGGCCTCTGTCTTATGGGGCATTCGGACAACTCCAAACCTCTCTACAAAGCGCACACCTTTCTTCATGGTGTACGGGTCAGAGGCAATACTACCAAGTGATCTTCAGCATAATTCCCCCCGAGTGGAACTGTATGATGAAGCTGAAGCCGAAACTGCTCGGCAAGATGGCCTCGACCTTCTGGAGAAAGAAATAGAGCTGGCCCTCATCAGATCGACGCTTTATCAACAAGATTTGAGGCGCTATCATGACAGACACATCCAGCCCCGAGCTTTTCAAGAAGGGGATCTTGTTCTCTGACTGGATCAGCAAAGACCCCACAAACTCGCGCCTCCGTGCCAGGGGCCGTATGCAATCTCCAAAGTCCTGCATACGGAGCTTACCGGCTTTACAACATCAAAGATGAAGTAGAAGAGCCCCGAACCTGGAATGCGGATCTGCTTCGCAAGTTCTACACCTAGAACACAACTATCTTTAGTTTATTATTCCAGTAATTAATCCGAGTGATCTCGACGAATAAAGTTTTATTTCATTGTATCTTGTTGAAATTTGACTGCTACCCCCAGTGGGTATGAAAAACACTTAGCCCCAAACCTGATTTTGCCTAAGTACAAACCGCTCCGAGTGAGGGTCTAACCCACACTCGGGGGCTTAGCTGCGGCTCCGTGCCGTCTGAGTTAAAAATCACTCTGAGTGTGGACACCCTCCGCACTCGGTTGTCAAGATGAACATGACCATCATTGTTCATCTAAGGACAAATTACTCCGAGTGAGGGTCCAGCCCACACTCGGGGGCTTAGCCGTGGCTCTACGTCGCCTAAGTTAGAAACTCTCTGAGTGTGGACACCCTCCACAGTCGGTTGTCAAGATGAACAGGACCATCATTGTTCGTCTAAGGACAAATTACTCCGAGTGAGGGTCCAGCCCACACTCGGGGGCTTAGCCGCGGCTCCGCGTCACCTAAGTTAGAAATCTCTCTGAGTGTGGACACCCTCCACACTCGGTTGTCAAGATGAACAGGACCATCATTGTTCGTCTAAGGACAAATGACTCCGAGTGAGGGTCTAGCCCACACTTGGGGGCTTAGTCGCGGCTCCGCGTCGCCTAAGTTAGAAATCTCTCTGAGTGTGGACACCCTCCACACTCGGTTGTCAAGATGAATAGGACCATAATTGTTCATCTAAGGACAAACTACACCGAGTGAGGGTCCGGCCCACATTCGGGGGCTTAGCCGCGGCTCCGTGTCACCTAAGTTAGAAATCACTCTTAGTGTGGATACCCTCCACACTCGGTTGTCAAGATGAACAGGACCATAATTGTTCATCTAAGGACAAACTACTCCGAGTGAGGGTCCGGCCCACACTCGGGGGCTTAGCCGCGCTCCGTGTCGCCTAAGTTAGAAATCACTCTGAGTGTGGATACCCTCCACACTCGGTTGTCAAGATGAACAAGACTATCATTGTTCATTCAAAGACAAATTTCTCCGAGTAAGGGCCCGACTCACACTCAGGGACTTAGCCGTGACTCCGCATCGCCTAAGTTAGAACCATCTGGAAACAAAGATCGAATAAAAGCCAAGACAAACGAGAACAGCATTATTCGGATCGAAAAGTACGGACAAAGGTTCATACAGTGGGAGCCCTAGGCTCACTTAAAGTTTCATGGTTACAGCAACCACTCGGCATTCCGAGGCAAATACTTAAAAAGAGTTAAAGACTAGACGATCACTCGGGCGGAGGCACTGCTTCCACGAAGGTGTCCAGGTCAATGCTGTCCGCTATCCGAGTGGCGGCTTCCATGAACATCTCCATGAAGTCATCAATCGTGGCGTTCTTCTTGTTGGCACCTCGAGGGACTTCAATTTCTTCTCGTCCACCCCCTTGCAGTGGATACGGACCAACGAGAGAGCTATGTCAGCACCGGCCCGGGCCGTAGATTTTTTCCAGTCTTTCACTCGGCTTGGCACTGCCTTCACTCGAGCTAACACAGTTTCCAGATCCTTCGAAGTCTCGTCGTCGGGAAACACGTTGCGGTCAATCACAGAAATGGCGGTGCCTAGCTCCCTGATGTACATGGCCACTTGCTCAACACGTTCCTCCAATCGGAGCACGCTCCTGGTGGCGCTGTCCTTGAGTAAACGTTGGGTGGGATCCAACTCCTTCTCAATTTTGTCCGTCTCCTACGCCACATCGTCGCAAAATGCTGTTTCGGACAAATGAAGGAAGAAGTCAGGAACATACAAATTACACTCGTCTTAATCAAACTCAATGAAAGCCACTCATGAACATTTCCTTTGAGTTTTTCATTGGCATCGCCACTGAATTCCTCGACGTATTCCTCTAGCTCAGCTTTCTTGGCAGCGATATGGTTGAGTTTGGTTTGCCACTCGGTTTGCAGCTTCTTCAAATCAGCAAGTTCTTGGTTGGACTTCTGAACGGCAGCCTCCAATGCTTTCTTCTCCTCCTCCAGCTTTCCGACTGACTTCAGTTTTTCCTCGGCCTCCTTGGCCTTTCGGCTGGCTTCCTTCTGAGCGGCTGCCAGCTCAGTGTCCTTCTTCTCAAGAGCAGTCTTCACAGTTTGTAAAGAAATAGAATTCCTCAGCCTCTTGACAAGTTCACGATTTTCTCTACAAAAATCTGATGAAGCATACTCAGTCGGATGGGAAGGAGAGCAACTACCATTACATTTGAGTAGGAAGATATTACCTTCAATGGTCTTTTTCTCCTCCTCCAGTCGGGCAGTCTTGGTCTTCTCAGCGTCGAGGCTAATGCGCAGATCCAGCGCCTCCTTCTCCAGAGTCTTGTAGTGGCTTCCGAGCTCAGAAACAGACTCTAAAATAGATTTAAAGCAAAGCATATTGGTCAGGACTTTGACCCGGACTCTAAGACTACCGCCGACTGCTTCAGTCAACGGCAGTCTCGGGGACTACACCCAGTGGGTGCGCTCAGCGCGCCCCCACTGGAAAATAAAAAACAAAGTATTCATTCGGATGGAATTAACATGGAATTCATTCGGATGAATTGAGCAGGATATTTATTCGGACTCTAAGATTCCCACCAACTGCTTCAGTCGACGGCAGTCTCGGGGACTACACCCAGTGGGTGCGCTCAGCGCGCCCCCACTGGAACTCAAGTACACTCAGCGGGTGTACTCAAACTCAGTTTTAGATTCTCACAAGACGGAAAATTGAAACGGGTACTTACAAGAGTACTTACTCGGACATTCTTCTTCAGGGCTTCACTCGCATCATACGCCGTCTTCAGTCGGTCGCTCATTATCTCCAGTTGCACTAGCGCCTCTTTGCTCGCTCCCACTTGGTCCTCCGGGACATGATGTAGCGTAAAAATATTGGGCGTAGAAGAAGTCAGCAATTGAGATGAAGACCCGGTACCGAGTGCTACCCCGGCTCCCGAGCCGGCCTCTTGTGTGGGCACCAAAGTATCAGCAAGTGATGGCTCCTGCATCATGACGTCCGCGTCTGCCGAAGTGCTCTTTGGGTCAATCTTGTCGGTTGCATCAAGGTCGATCACCTCTCGTGGAGTTGCAAATAATCAAGTCATTCGAAGGTACTCAGAAATATACTGGATTACCGAGTGAGTTCAGCACTTACCCTTCGAGGACACAACATCAGCATCGACCAGCTCTTTCTCCAGGGTCTGGGGATCAGGTGATGCAGTCGAAGTATCAGCCCTGCAAAGAGAACACCCAGATTTTTTGTCATTCGGATAGATATACACAGCTACTGTCAAGAATAGAATCACTTACGCTGAAGCCACTGGGATAGCCATCTTGATCTTCGGGATGAGGACCGCCTTCCGAGGTTTGGTTGCAGCAATTTTGGGCTGCTTCGTCGTCTTCTCAGGGGGAGAGGCAAGCTCTTCACGCCCGCGTTTTGCAGCACGTGTTGTAAGGGCGGGTCCACTCGGTTTGGCAATCCTGGATCCTTTGGGTCCTCCACCACGGATTCCCGAGTCATGATGCGCCTTGGAACGAATTTGAGGCACTCGGTCTTCCGAACGTGATGACTCCACTTCGTCGTCATCTTCTGAGCCCTCTTCATCATCTTCCTCATCATCTTCGCCTTCACCGGACTCCTCATCCTCTCCAGCTTCAGCCGTGTCGTCCGGATGGTCAGTGTCGCTGGCGACATCAACCGGACCTCTAACCATGAGTGGCACCAAACTGCTCATCTGAGTGAAGGCCTTCCGAATGAAAGGCAAAAATAGTCGGATCAGTTTCAATATACATACGAATTTCACTTGAAGACGAACACTGGGAATTTACCTCGTTTGCCGGGTTCATCACTGAGAGTGGAGCCACTAGCCGACTCCCCCTGGGGTTGTCGCGCGCTGGCGTAATTGCCTTGATCTTGGCCTCCACCTCTTCGTCCTTGAGCTCCTTCGGGTGAGTTCGAGTGGAATCATCCGGCCCGGAGTATTCCCACATGGGGTGACCTCTGGCTTGCAGCGGCTGGATCCTCCTCTGGAAGAAGACCTCCAGCAGGTCGAGACCATTGACACCTTTTTGCACCAGAGCTACTAACGCTATCACTAAGATGTCTACTTCAGTCTTCTCTTCCTTGGTCACTGTCAGTCGGGGAACTGGCCCAATACGATCCGAAGTATACGGCGAGAGGCCCGACTGACCCTCACCGACTGGAATATCGTGGCAGTAGAACCAGTTCTCCTGCCACCCCTTCACCGAGTGAGGGAATGTCATCTTGGGAAAACAACCCTTACCTTGCAGCTGGATTCCGAGTCCCCTGCACAATTGGGCCACGTTGGTCTTATCCTCCGACCGAGTGGGTTTCTTCACGGTCATCATTCGGCAGGTGAAGAGGTGTTTAAACAAACCCCAATGGGGGTGGCAACCCAAGAAGTTTTCGCAGAAAGAGATATACGCAGCTAAGTACACTACGGCATTTGGGGGAAGATGATGAAGCTGAGGACCGAAGAAGCTCAGAAACCTTTGGAAGAAAGGATGTGGCGGCAGAGAAAAACCTCGCTCGATGTGGGGCACCAAGAGCACGCGCTCGTCCCCCTTCGGCGATGGCTCCTCTTCAAACGGTCCCGGTAGCCGCCAGCTCCCCTCACACACGAGTCCTTCAGCCTCCAGATCGAGCATCCTGGCCTTGTTCACCCGCGACTGGAGCCACTCGCCTTGCGACCATCCAACCGGCGCTCCAGCGCTGGAGGAGGACGCGCGCGCGCTCTTCTTCGCTCGCTCGGCCTTCGCAGTCGCGGACGCCGTGCGCATCTTCGCCGGCGAGCTCAAGACAGCCTTCAGCGGTGGAGAGAAAGGAGGAGCGCGAGAGGGCGTCGGAGAAGACGAGGAATTGGGGAAATGAGATATGTTCTCGCCCAAACAGTGTTTCCCGCTATTTATACCAAAGATTCGGCGCAATCTTAGGCCGTCAATCCGCGAACGGAGGAAGATCTGCGAATCCACTGTTCAGCATATCAGGAATGCGTGGCGTGATTTTTGGCGCGGTTATCGAGGCGTCGAGCCCATTTCCCCAAAAACTTCGGGACATGACCGTTCCACCGCGCGCCCACGCGCAGTTTCGGCGATTTCGAATGCGCGGAGATCACTCCGTGCTCAAAGGAGATGAGCTCCACGTCGCGGATGACCCTGATGACACCCTCCTACGGACCGAGTGATCAGCTCGCACCAGCTTACCACTCGGATTAAACAACTTTATGATTTTCATCGAAAACATTGATCCTGAAACCATCTTGGTTTGAGGCCGAGTGAGAGACGACATGATCGTTTCTCGATCTTCTCCGAAAGATCATCGATGCTACCGAGTGTCGATCACTTGACTTGTAAAACCTCATGGATTCGGGGGCTACTGATGAGGATGCCTACCCTGGGTAGGGTCATGGACCTGATGTCTAGGACCCACCAATGGTTCCATGTCAGCATTGAAGCTCAGAAGAAGAAGTGCACTCGGAAAGATCTGAAGGTTCACTCGGATGATCATGAAGGCGCACTCGGATAATCATATTCGCACTCGGACAACGAGAACTCAACGGTCAGGAGACAAATCGTTGAGTTATATGAAAGGACGTCCTCCGGGATTGATTAGTCAGACGTTACCAGTAACGTACTAGTTAAAGCGGCAGTTTCTGTAACTAGCTCTAACTGGTATTCAATGCAGCGCTCAGCCGGTGGTGGCGCACTCTATATAAGCCACCACCGGACGCTGTAGCAGGGTTCCGACACCTGCATTCCCATATACACCCATAAGCAAAACAACACCAGCCTCAGGGCTCGAGACGTAGGGCTTTTACCACTTCCGAGTGGGGCCTGAACTCGTACACATCCGAGTGTCACACCTGAGCCGTAGCTAGACAACGCCCCTCCATTCGTACCCCTAGTTCTATTGTCAGGGACATTCCCACGACAATTACTTTTTCATGAATTGTATCAATGACCAATGCTATGTTTGTTAACTTCCAACAAATTTTATCAATTATACTCTTTTTATGTGAAGTCATCACTCCCCATGGGATTAGCATATGATCTTTTTATTCGTTTCATTGCTAAGATTGATGCGAGAAAGTAAAGCAAACAAACTCAAACTACTCTTTATTATATAACTCTCACACTCGATTACATAGATAGATAGATCACGAAGCAAACACTTGAAACTAAATCATACTAAAACTTTATTCATCTAAATCGTAGGATATTTAAGGATCGAACTAAAATAGATAATGATGGTAAAAGTGATGGTGATACGATACCGAGTCACCTCCCCCATGCTTGGAACAAGCTAAGGGTGGTGCCCATACTCATGTACTCAAGTTTCTTTCTTCGGTGATGGTGGTGATGAAGTGGTGGGCTTGTCCTCCATCTTCCAAGGCATGGGATCCCCACCAAAGAAATAAGAACGCGCCTCCGAAATCCTAAAATCTGCAGCTATGCTCATCCTTTTAAACCTGGATTCATACTCACAATTTTGGTTTTGTAGGTCATAGATTTGAGCTTGGAGATGCTCGATCCGGTCATGAAGTTTGAAGATGGCTCTCCAATATCCTTGTTGTCCAGCTTAGGTCCCCGGATGAAATCCGTGATCATGGAGTGATTATTACTCAGACCACGCTCAACCATCCCTTGGCACTTGAAAATTTCCCGCTCCACCGCTTGAAGCCTGGCCTTCTCGC
Source organism: Elymus sibiricus (assembly GCA_039707655.1). Classification (NCBI taxonomy): domain Eukaryota; kingdom Viridiplantae; phylum Streptophyta; class Magnoliopsida; order Poales; family Poaceae; genus Elymus; species Elymus sibiricus. The sequence goes on from CM077671.1 coordinate 446,371,467, forward strand.
TTCCCACCTTCTTCGGGCCTTGAACATCTCGGATGTGGAGCACCCCCTCACGCATCTCAATGGTTTGAGGGTGCTTCATTAACTCCGATATGTAGGGGTTGATGACCTTCTCGAAGAACTTGTACTTGGTTGAGCTTGACGAAGACACAACGATCTAGATCTGCCAGGAATATAGCCCGAAAAAAGAAGAGAGAGAAAACTTGCGATACGGTGGTCAAAACATCAAGGAGTGTATATATTGAATTTTTCCCGTGCAGGACAAGTCTACAAAAGGAAAACGGAGTAGGGAAAGTCCACGAGGGGCCCACGAGCTAGGGTGGTACGTCCTAGGGGGTAGGGCGCGCCTCCTAGCTCATGGCCTCCTTGTGCACTTTCCTGGCTAGTTATTATTTTTGTATTTTTTTATTTATTAAGAAACGAACAAAAAATGCTTTTATGGAACTTTTGGAGTCGGTTTGCTTACCATACGACATAGCTGCCCCTTTTCAGGATTCTAGAAGATCTCTTTTATGTGCTCCTCCGACGTCATTGTTTGGACAATATTGGTTTCCTTGTTAATGAGTGTACCCAAAATATAATCTTTAATCCTTTGCCCATTAAACACCTTAGGATTTTTTGCTTCCGCGTTGTTGATCTTGATGGCTCCGGAGCGATAAACCTCCTCAATAATACAGGGTCCTCCCCATTTAGAGAGGAGTTTTCCTGCAAAGAATCTGAAATGAGAATTTTATAATAGAACATGATCACCGATGCTAACTTCTCATTTTTTTATTCTCTGGTCATGCCATATTTTAACTTTTTCTTTAAACAACTTGGCATTTTCATAAGCTTGTGTCCTCCATTCATCTAGAGAACTCATGTCAAATAACCTCTTTTCATCTGCAAGTTTGAAATCATAGTTAAGTTCTTTAATTGCCCAATATACCTTGTGTTCTAATTCTAGAGGTAAATGACAAGCTTTTCCATAGATCATTTATAAGGGGACATACCCATAGGGTTTTTATAAGCAGTTATATATGCCCACAATGCATCATCTAGTTTCCTAGACCAATTCTTCCTAGATATATTAACGGTGTTTTGCAAAATTAACTTTATTTCTCTATTGTTCAATTCAACTTGACCACTAGATTGAGGATGATATGGAGAGGCGACTCTATGATTGACATCATATTTAGCTAAGAGTTTGCGAAATGCACTATGAATAAAATGTGAACCACCATCAGTCATTAAATATCTAGGGACTCCAAACCTCGGGAAGATAAATTCTTTAAGCATTTTAATATAGGTGTTGTGATCAACACTACTAGTTGGAATAGCTTCTACCCACTTAGTAACATAATCAACAACAACTAAAATTTGAGTATACCCATTAGAGGAAGGAAAAGGTCCCATATAATCAAAGCACCCAAAATCAAATGGTTCAATAAAAAGTGAATAATTCATTGGCATTTCCCGACGTCTACCAATATTACCAATTCTTTGACATTCATTGCAAGAAAGGACAAACTTACATGCATCCTTGAAGAGAGTAGGCCAATAAAAACCAAACTGTAATACCTTATGTGCGTTTCTGTCTCCCACATGGTGTCCTCCTTATGCTTCGGAGTGACACTTCCGTAGGATTTGTTCCTGTTCATGCTAGGTCATCCCAAAAGTAATGTCTCAAATCAAAGAAGAATTTTTCTTTGGTTGGTACATGAAGTTAGGTGGTATATATTTGGCAACAATGTAATTAGCATAATCTACATACCAAGGACTACTCCGAGAGGTAGAAGGGTTTATAATCACTAATTTCTCATCAGGAAAACTATCATCAATAGGTAGTGGGTCATCAAACATTTTCCATCCTAGAAAAATTATCTGCTATGGGGTGTTCAGCTCCCTTCCTATCAACAATATGCAAATAAAACTCTTGAAGTAAGAGAACCCACCTAATCAGTCTAGGTTTAGCATCTTTCTTTTCCATAACATATTTAATACCAGCACGATCGGTATGAATTATTACTTTAGAATCAACAATATAAGACCTGAATTTATCACATGCAAACACAACCGCTAGAAATTCTTTTTTAGTGGTAGCATAATTCTTTTGAGCGGTGTCTAGAGTTTTACTAGCATAGTGAATAACATTTAATTTCTTATCAACTCTTTGTCCTAGAACAACACCAAAAACATAGTCACTAGCATCACACATTATCTCAAAGGGTAGGTTCCAGTAAGGTGGTTGAACAATAGGTCCAGAAATTAAGGCTTGCTTAAGCATTTCAAAGGCTTCTACACAATTATCATAAAAAAGAAACCGAATATTTTTTTGCAAAAGATTGGTAAGAGGCCTAAAAATGTTAGGGAAATATTTAATAAACCTTCTATAGAAACTAGCATGACCAAGGAAACTTTGAATACCTTTGATATCTTTAGGACATGGCATTTTCTCAATTGTATCAACTTTAGCTTTATCTACCTCAATACCGCTTTCGGAGATCTTGTGCCCAAGGATTATACCTTCATTCACCATAAAGTGACACTTCTCCCAATTCAAGACAAGATTAGTTTCTTCACATCTCTGCATAACTCGGTCAAGGTTGTTTAAGCAATCATCAAAAGAGTTTCCGTAAACAGAGTAATCATCCATGAATACCTCAACAATCTTTTAACAAAAGTCAGAGAATACATTACTTTTCGTATATAATATATGGATCTATCTCCATGAGTGGATGTCAAAAGATATTCTCATGTGTTTCCAATTTCTATAAGTTGCATGCATCATTCTCTAAAACATTCAAGATACTCCCTCCATTCCCTTATACAAGGCCACAAACTCAAATTACACGCACCAAAGTAAAATTTAATGAAAGCTTTGCAAGTCAACTTTTATTTTCGTTAACCGGGACCATTAATTCTCCGCATGCATGCAAGGAAGGAATGAGAAGAAAGTCGCTAAGTGTCATTATGACTACATGCATGAAAGTATTAAATAAGTTGCTAGTATGAGGAAACATCATTAATTTTTGCCTACTGTTGGTGGCTTTATATAGATGCAAAATGTATTTTTCATAGTGGCCTTGTATAAGGGAATGGAGGTAGTGAGAAATTATGCATACTAGTCATTAACTAGCAAATTAGTGTTTTATTTCAATTCTACTGTATAAATATTAGGGCAGTCCCAATGCTCCATTATGTACTAATCATGTGACCAAAGCCACAACAAAATTATGGAGAAGAGGGATTATATCTAAAGCATTCCATCTAGGAAAATAAATGATGAGCCATCTTATTTAACAAGGTAAAAGAGTTTTAATATACCAGAATCTAGACATAACTTTTGGCACTAAAACCAAGATAACTAATGCTTTTCTCTATCGCAAAACACATTAAATGTGATATAAGCCATTGTAGAACTTGTAGCTAAGTGTGTATTTAATGTATATGATATACCTTAAGATATGATGCATTACAAATTTTATCTAATGGTTAATGTATCTGATACACCTTAAGATACGATGCATTGGTTTCCCTTTTATATGTCTTTGTCTAGAAGTCTATATGTGTCACATCATTCCATATATTGTTTATTTATATGTTGCGACTTTGGCTTACATTACAGACAACCCATTGGTACTTGGTAATGTTATCTTATGGATTCACTTTATATGTCTTTGTCTAGAAGTTTTGACATTTCACGCCATTCCATATCCTTTTGACATTTTTTACATGCTTGATTGACCCTTTGGCTCTTGTGGAGCGTATGATTCAAGAATGGACGGAAAGTCTGTCACCGCTTGTTTTTTGGTGATCCTTGTGTTGTTCGAAAGCACTACATCTGCATGTGTGTTCTCTCTTTTGTTTTTCTACAAACCAGATTTCCTAGGGCATATTTTATTTCAATGAAGAACCTTAGAAATCTTCATAAGATTTCAAAATCACACTACCAAGAGTTTTCTCTAATATGATCTTGATGCACATTCTGTGTATGTCCATGAGGCTTTTGACATCTTTTCAATTTTACTCAATGCTGTAAAAAATCTTGTTAGTACAATCCATCTCTCCTCTTATGGTATAGTTTTTACTATGTTTGTGTACGCAGAGAAATGTTTGATTTCTTCGTATCGGAGGACAATTAATATCAAGGTTGATTGCAAGGTGATACGTCTCCAACGTATCTATAATTTTTGATTGTTCCATGCTATTATATTATCATTCTAGGATATTTTTTGAGTATTTATTTACCAATTTATATTATTTTGAGCACTAACCTATTGACCTAGTGTCCAGTGCTAGTTGTTTTTTTCTGCATGTTTTTTGCTTTTCAAGTTTACAGTACCAAACGAAGTCCAATTGCCCCGAAACTTTTTTTATGATTTTTTCTGGACCAAAAGAAGACATATGGAAGCTTCGAGAGGAAACCAGAGGCCGCACGAGGGAGGCACAAGACAACAGGGTGCGCCCAGGGGGGGCCGGTGCGCCCTGATGGCTTGTCCCTGATATGTCTCCAACATATCTACAATTCTTGATTGTTCCGTGCTATTATATTATCATTCTAGGATACTTTTTGGGTGTTTATTTACCAATTAATATTATTTTTTAGCACTAATCTATTAACCCAGTGCCCAGTGCGAGTTGCTGTTTTCAGCGTGTTTTTGGCTTTTCAGGTTTACAATACCAAATGAAGTCCAATTGCCACGAAACTTTTTGGTGATTTTTTCTGGACCAATTAAAGACCTGGAAGCTTCGGGAGGAGGCCAGAAGCCGCACGAGAGGAGCACGAGGCAACCAGGCGTGGCCAGGGGGTAGGGCACGCCTGGTTGGCTCGGGCCCCACTCCATTGCCTCCTGGCGTACCTCTTCGCCCTATAAATTCACATTAATCCCAAAAACCCTAGAGGATCTCCCGAAATACTTTTTCTGCCGCAGCAAGTCTCTGTTCCGCCGTGTGCCCATCTGGAGCCCTGTTACGGTGCCCTGCTGGAGGGGGGATCGATCACGAAGGGCCTCTTCATCATCCTTGCTACTCCCATGGTGATGTGTGAGTAGTTCACCATAGACCTACGGGTCCATACTTAGTACCTAGATGGCTATCTCTCTCTCTCTTGATCTTCAATACAATGATCATCGCATCTTCGCTTTGCTCTATCCGATGTAATTATTTTTTGCGGTGCATTTGTTGGGATCCGATGAATTGTGGGTTTATGTTTCAGATTATTCATGAAAAGTATTTGAGTCACCTATGAATATTATGATTCTTATTTGCGTGATCATCATAACTTTGTAAATCTCTCTGATCTGTTGAAATAGTTTGGCCACCTAGATTGATATTTCTTCAGTGAGAGGAGTGCGCTGTAGTGGGTTCAATCTGGCAGTGCTCTATATCCAGTGACAGAAAGGGACAAGACACGTCTTTGTATTTTTTCCACTAAGGATAAAATGATTGTGTTAGTTCATATTAATTGAATTCTCTTTGTCTACATCATGTCATCCTTCTCCAAGCATTACTCTATTTTACTTAATACTCTAGATGCATGCTGGATAGCGGTCGATGGGTGGAGTAATAGTAGTAGGTGCAGGCAGGAGTTGGCGTACTTGCTCATGGACATGATGCCTATATACACATGATCATTTCCGTAATATCACATAACTATCCGCTTTTCTATCAATTGCCTAACAGTAATTTGTCTACCCACCGTATGCTTATTTTCATGAGAGATGCCACTAGGGAAAACTATGCCCCCCGGGGGCTATCCACTTATAAGTTTACAAACGCTACTATTTACTTGCTGCTATTATTTGTCTGTTATTTTATTTTGCAATTCATAATTATCTACTACCAACCACACTACTCATAAGCTTGCAAGTAACGAGTCCAAGGGGATTGACAACCCTCTTGCCCGCGTTGGGTGCAAGTGTTTGTTTCTTTGTGTGTAGCCGCTGAAGACGGGGGTTGGTTGTTACTCCTTTTGGTTCGATAAACCTTGGCTCTCTATTGATGGAAATACTTACCTATATTGTGCTGCATCACCTGTTCCTCTTCACGGAATAACCCAACGCAGATCACAAGTATCAGGAAGGATTTCTGGCGCCGTTGTCGGGGAGTATCATCAACCTACCATCAAGTATCTTCACACAAATTTTCATTCACTTGTTCTACTTTTTATTTGCTGTTATATTTTGTTTGATTTATAAAAATCAAAAATACAAAAATATTTATCTTTTCTAGTCACTAGTTTACTTCCTTGCTTGTTATAGTTGTTAGTTTGCTTGTCTTGCTTGTTTCGTTTGCTTGAAGTCGTTACCATGGCTGATCTTATTATTAAAAAGGATGATGGAAGTAATATCCCCAAAGAGGAAATTCCCCCACAACGAGATGTAAAATTTTTTGTTGTGGGGAAGGGGAATATCATATGAAAAAGCATCATCCAAGAAGTCTTTAACTGTACGGGTACTTTAGCTTGCAAGGATACGCCAATCCTTAAAAGAACTAAAAGTTATGCCGATGCTGTTTCCGCTCTTGTACTTAAGCTGGAAAGAATATTTATGCATACTCATCCCACTTTGCAAAGACTTTACTATGAGTTACCAGTCATAAAAGACCCTAGAGCCAAAAAGATGGCCACTCTTATTCTCATGTATGAATTTGACTATATAGTACAAGAGGCTAGGGACATTTTTGAACACTATAATATGAGTTTTGAACATCTTGTAATAGATGAAATTTCATATAATGAGGACTATCTAATGAGGTATGTGTTTCGTTATAACCATACTTTTGATGAAAATACTAGTAAAAAGTTCCTCCCATTCATATTACCCAACAAGTCTTCAATGCTATCAATAAGCAATATTCTTGGATAGTAAGAGAAAATATGGAAGGCTTTAAAGAGAGTAGTATTAAGAATGCTAAGATATTACTTGATGATGTTTTTCCAATTGTCTTTGGAAAACCTACTATGCAAGATGAGAATATTAAGAATGATGTCACTTGAAACTATGCATTATGCCTAGCTAGGGGCATAAAACAATATCGCTTGTTGGGAGGCAACCCAATAGTTATCTTTGTTTTTACTTTTTACATTCTGTTTGTGTGTGATAACATGATTAATGCCTCTGTAATGATTGTGTTTTTATGTTTTCATTAGTTTTTTTTGCCAAGTAAAGCCTTTGGGACGACTCACAAGATGAGTAGAATTGATACGGTGCAAAAACAGAAACTTTAACGTTCAATGCAGAATTTCTGTGATTTTACGGGAACATCTTTTTGATCTGAAACTTTTACACGGTATTGATATACAAATTATTCAGGATTTACTAATTTTTCAGAATTTTTAGAATTACAGAAGTATAAGTTCTTTACAGATCTTTACAGACTGTTCTGTTTTAGACAGATTCTATTTTTGCTTGCATAGTTTACTTGTTTTGATGAAACTATGGATTGTGTCGGGGGGTATAAGCCATGGAGAAGTTAGAATACGGTACCCATTATGCAATAATGAAATATTAATCAATTTATAACAGTACCTAAAGTATTTGATATGTTTTTTATACTAACGGATCTCATGAAGTTTTGTTGAGTTTTGTGTGATTGAACTTTCAAGTTTTGGGTGGAATAAGGAGCGGCAAGAGCCTAAGCTTGGGGATGCCCAAGGCACCCCAAGGTAATATTCTAGGAAAACTCAAGCGTCTAAGCTTGGGGATGCCCCAGAACGCATCCCGTCTTTCATCTCAATCCATCGGTATGTCACTTAGAGCTGTATTTTTATTCATCACATGATTTGTGTTTTGCTTGGAGCGCCGTTTGCTTTAGTTTGCCTTTTGTTTTTAGTTTTCCACAATAATTGTTTGATGGACGCACCTATTCAAGAGAGACACACAATCACCATGATTTGTTAGAATACTCTATGTGCTTCACTTATATCTTTTGAGCTTAGCAGTTGCTCTAGTACTTCACTTATATCTTTTAGAGCACGGTGGCGTATAGATTTTGTAGAAATGATTGCACTATCGTTCTTCACTTATATTTGTTTGAGAGTTAATAAATAGCAATGGTATTTGCATGGGTTATAACTTATAATACTAGGTCAAAAATAATAGGTATCCAATGAGTGCATAATCAAAACCACATGTAGCACATAAACGATAAATCATGGTCAATGATATTAACGTGGTAATGTGAAAGAGCATGAGTGCATGATCATTGGTTAGTAAAAGTATAGTGAATTAGAGGTTGTTAACTTGCTGTTCATCCAAATATTTTTATAGCATGGTGATGATGTGTGAGCATACTTATTCCTCGTTGAAATCCTAGTGTTGTTTAAGTCGGGGGCGCGCGATGGTTAACTCCTACCAACCTCCTCCCTAGGGGCATGCAAGTAGAGCTTTGCTTCGAGAGAGCTAATAAAATCTTGCAATAAGTATGTAAGTTCTTTATGGCTAATGTGAAACCATGGATATACGCACTCTCACCTCCACATATTTGCTAGCCTCTTCGGTACCGTGCATCGCCCATTCTCACCTTGAGGATTGGTGCAACTTTCGCCGGTGCATCCAAACCCCGTGACGTGATACACTCTATTGCACATAAGCCTCATTATGTATTCCTCGAAACAGCCACCATACCTACCTATCATGGCATTTCCATAACCATTCCTAGATATATTGCCATGCAACTCCCACCGTCACATCATATGATTTGTACTTCCATTATCATATTGCTTTGCATGATCATATAGGCTAACATAGTATTTGTGGCAAAGCCACCGTTCATCATTATCATACATGTTATGCTTGATCATTGCACATCCTGGTACACTACCAGAGGCATTCATATAGAGTCATATCATCCTATCAATTTTTCATATCGAGTTGTAAGTAAATAAAAGTGTGATGATCATCATTATTTAGGGCACTGTCTCAGTGAGGAAAGGATGATGGACTCAATGATTCCCCCACAAGTCGGGAAGAGACTCCGGCCAAAAAGTAAAAGAAAAATAAAAAAAGGGGAAAAGAAAAAGGAAAAACAAAAAAAGAGAGAAGAAAAAAAGAAAAAAAGAAAAAAATGGGAGAAAAGAGAGAAGTGACAGTGCTACTACTTCTTATTTCACACTTTTGCCTCAAAGTGGCACCATGTTCTTCATATAGAGAGTCTATTGTTTTGTCACTTCCATATGCTAGTGAGATTTTTTCGTTATAGAACTTGACTTGTATATTCCGATGATGGGCTTCCTCAAATGCCTCAGGTTTTCCTGAGAAAGTTAGATGCACACCCACTTAGCTTCAGTTGAGCTTTCATACGCTTATAGCTCTAGTGCTTCCTGTTGGGGAACGTTGCATGGGAAACAAATTTTTTCCTACGCACACACAAGATCTATCCATGGAGATGCATAGTTATGAGAGGGGGAGTGTATCTACATACCCTTGTAGATCGCTAAGCGGAAGCGTATATAACACGGTTGATGTAGTCGTACGTCTTCACGATCCAATCGCGATCCATCCTGATCTATCGCCGAACGGACGGCACCCCTACGTACAGCACACGTGTGGCTCGATGACGTCACCGCCTCCTCGATCTAGCATGCGAGGGCGTAGTAGTAGATGGGTTGTCAACCAACACGACGGCATGGTGGAGATGGTGGTGGAGCAATCCCGACAGGGCTATGCCGAGCACTACCGAAACCGCGAACGGAGGAGAAAACGATCTAGGGAGAGAGAGGGGCGCCAAGGGCTTGGTTTGTCCACTTGGGGCGCCCCCTCCCCTCTATATATAGGTGGAGTGGCGTGGAGATCATCCCCTCCAAGCCCTAGGCCGCAGCCAAGGAGGAGTTGGACTCCTAGTCCAATTCCCTCCCTTTCCATACACAGGTGGACTTTCCACCTCTCCCAAGCCACATGTGCCTTGAGGGACTTGTGCGCCTGGCCCAATAAGGCCAGGGCGCCTCCCCTCAGCCCATGCAAACCCTTGGGACGTGGTAGAACACTTGGTGGACTTCCAGACTCCTCCAGAAGTTTCCAGAACCTTCTAGAAGCTTCCCGGTACAATACCGAAAAAACCCGAAACTTTTCCGGTAGCCAAAATATGAATTCCCATATATAAATCTTTACCCCCAGACCATTCCAGAGCTCCTCTTGATGTCCAGGATCTCATCTGGGACTCCGAACAACATTTGGTCACCAACATACATAACCCAATAATACTATATCATCACCGAACGTTAAGCGTGGGGACCCTACAGGTTCGAGAATCATGTGGACATGACCGAGACACCTCTCTGGTCAATAACCAATAGCGGGACCTGGATGCCCATATTGGTTCCCACATATTCCACGAAGATCTTTATCGGTCGAACCACGTTGCCAAGGATTCAATCAATCCCGTATGCAGTTCCCTTTGTCCAGCGGTATGTTACTTGCCCGAGATTCGATCGTCGGTATCTCCATACCTAGTTCAATCTCATTACCTGCAAGTCTCTTTACTCATTCCGTAATACAAGATCCCATGACTAGATCCATAGTAACGTTGCTTGCAAGCTTCTTGTGATGTTGTATTACCGATTGGGCATAGAGATACCTCTCCGTCATACGGAGTGACAAATCCAAGTCTCGATCCACGCCAACCCAACAGACACCCTCAGAGATACCTGTAGAGTGATACGTCTCCAACGTATCTATAATTTTTGCTTGTTCCATGTTGTTATATTATTATTCTTGGATGTTTTACTATCATTTTATCACAACTTTATATCATTTTTTGGGATTAACCTATTGATATAGTGCCAAAGTGCTAGTTGCTGTTTTTCCTTGTTTTTTACTTCGTAGAAAATTAGTACCAAACGGAGACAAAACGCTGCGGGGATTTTTGTGGATTTTTTACGGACTAGAAGAAAGAAGATGGGCCGAAGATCACCAGAAGAGGGGGCCCAGGGTGGCCATCCCCCACCAGGGCGTGCCAGAGGCCCGCTGGCGCGGCCTGGTGGGTGATGGGCACCTCGGGCACCCCCTCAACCGACTATCGTGCCTATAAATTCCCAGAAAATCCAAAAACCCTAGAGGAGTCGACGAAACACAATTCCAGCTGCCGCAAGTTCTAGAACCGTGAGATCCAATCTAAACACCATCACGGAGGGGTTCATCTTCCTCATAGGTGCCTCTCCGATGATGCGTGAGTAGTCCACCATAGACCTACGGGTCCGTAGGCAGTAGCTAGATGGCTTCTTCTCTCTCTCTTATGATTCTCAATACAATGGTCTCTTGGAGATCATTTTGCTTTAAACTTTTGCGGTGTGTTTGTTGGGATCCGATGAATTTTGAGTTCATGATCAGTTTCTATCCATGAATATTATTTGAGTCTTCTTTGATCTCTTATATGCATGATTACTTATAGCCTCGTATTTCTTCTTCGAATCTTTGGTTTAGTTAGGCCGACTAGATCGATTTTTCTTGCCATGGGAAGAGGTGCTTTGTGATGGGTTCGATCTTGCGGTGTTCTTTCCCAGTGACAGAAGGGGCAGCAAGACACGCATGTATCGATACTATTAAGGATAACAAGATGGGGTCTATTCCTACATGAATAGATCTTGTCTACATCATGTCATCGTTCTTATTGCATTACTTAGTTTTTCCATCAACTTATTACACTAGATGCATGCTGGATAGCGGTCGAGGTGTGGAGTAATAGAGGTAGATGCAGGCAGGAGTCGGTCTATCTATCTTGGGCGTGATGCCTATATAATGATCATCGCCTTGGATATCGTCATGACTATTCAATTTTCTATCAATTACCCAACAGTAATTTGTTCACCCACCGTGCGCTATACTCATGAGAGAAGCCACTAGTGAACCCTACGGCCCCTGGGTCTACTTTTCTATCATATTGCTTTCCAATCTACGTTTTTTGCAATCTTTGTTTTCAGATCTACCAAACCAAAAACCCAAAAATATATTGCTGCATATTTACTCTTTTTATTTGTGTTCTTGAGAGATCTATCTCTCCTATCTATCACTACCTAATCTATCTTATTACCGTAGAGAGATTGGCAACCTCTCTTTCGCGTCGGGTTGCAAGTATTTGTTGTTTGTGTGCAGGTGCTGCTTATTGGGTGGTGGTGATCCTCCTACTGGTTCGATAACCTTGGTTTCATAACTGAGGGAAATACTTACCGTCGCTGCGCTGCATCATCCCTTCCTCTTTGGGGAAATACCGATGCAGTCCAAGCCACGTCAAAGGAATTTCTGGCGCCGTTGCCGGCGAGGAAGCGGTCTCTTCTACGTGCCTATCGTAGGCGCCGAGGGGTCTCCATCATCATCTACCAGGTTCCTAATCACACATCTCATCTCCTTGCAATTACATTATTTGCCATTTGCCTCTCGTTTTCCTCTCCCCCACTTCACCAATTTGCCGTTTTATTCGCCCTCTTTTTTGTTCGCCTTTTTCTCGCCGGATCTCTTTTTGTTTGCTTGTGTTGCCATGTGCCTTCTATTTGCTTGCATCTTCGCTTGCTGAAAATCTATTGATACGGATCCTCACCCACTTGCTAATCTTTTCAAAAGACCAAATAATGATGAACCAATTGCTAGTGAGTTGAGTGCACATGATTATCTCTATGAAGTTTTGCTTGAAAATCATGAATCTGAAATTTTTGATGTACTGTTGAAAGAAGAAATTTATATGGTGATTCATGATAGCTCCTTGATTGAAAAGCATGATTGCAATGATGTTACCATAAATTCTATTAATGTCAATTATGCTAATGATATGCAAAGCCACAAGCTTGGGGATGCTATGTTTGATGAAGATGATATTTTTAGTCCCCCAAGTTTTGATGAGCAAATTTATTATGATGATTGCATGCCTCCTATTCATGATGATGGTGATGACACGTATGCTATAATGATTAATGATAACCATCAAAATTATCATCATGGTTTTAATTTGCAAAGTGGTTATGTCAATCAAGTGTCTCATGATAGTTATTTTGTTGAGTCTGCTCCTACCATGGAATTTGCTTATGTGGGGAGTAATGAAAATTCTATGCTTGTGCATCATGAAAAGAATGATTTATGTGATAGCTATATTGTTGAATTCCTTAATGATGCTACTGAAATTTATTATGAGGGAGGAACATATGCTTGTAGGAATTGCAATAATATCAAGTTTCCTCTCTATGTCTTCAAAGTTTTGAAGTTATGCTTGTTTTGCCTTCCTATGCTAGTTGATTCTTGTTCCCACAAATTGTTTACTCAGAAAATCCCTATGCATAGGAAGTGGGTTAGACTTAAATGTGCTTGTCATGAGATTCATGATGCTCTCTTGCATATTTAAATTACTACTTTTTATGTGAGCATCATTGAAATCATCATGCCTAGCTAGGGGCGTAAAATGATAACGCTTGTTGGGAGGCAACCCAATGAATGAATAAATTTTTGCTTTTTTCCTTTCTGTTTTTGTGTGTTGACACAATTATTCCTCTGTTATGATTGTTTTTTTATGGTTTATTTAGTGTTTGTGCCAAGTAGAACCGTTAGGATGATTCATAGGATGAGTAGAAGTGATGCTGAATCTGAAACAGAAACTTTGTGTCCAGTGTATGAATTGTTTTTTCTGGAACGTGATCTTAAGCTGAAATTTTAACACAGTGTCGCTATACAAATTCCTTACATTGTCCTAATTTTTAAGAATTTTTATAGTTACATAAGTATGGGTAGAGTACAGATTACTACGGACTCTTCTGTTTGAGACAGATTCTGTTTTTGTTGCATCGTGTGCTTGTTTTGATGAATCTATGGTTTGTATTGGGGGGGTATAAGCCATGGTAAAGTGAAAATACAGTAGGTATAATGCAATTATAAAATTTGAATGGGTTTACAACAGTACCTAATTTAGTGATTTGCTTTATTATACTAACGGATCTCACGAAGATTTTGTTGAGTTTTGTGTGATTGAAGTTTTCAAGTTTTGGCTGAGATCACGATGGATGAAGGAATAAGGAGTAGCAAAAGCCTAGGCTTGGGGATGCTAACACACCCCCAAGATATATGCATAGAGTAACAAGCAACCAATCTTGGGGATGCCCCGAGTGGCATCCCCTCTTTCTTCTAACGACCATCGGTATTTTACTTGGAGCTATATTTTTATTCGTCACATATCATGTGTTTTGCTTGGAGCGTCTTGTATCTTTGCTTGCTTTGTTTGTTAGTTTTTCCTTTGTATCCTTGCTGTACACACCTATTTGAGAAAGCCAAAATCATGCTATGATTTGTTAGAATTGCTCTATGTGCTTCACTTAAACTTTTTGAGCTATAGAATTGCTCTAGTGCTTCACTTATATCTTTTTGAGCGCGGTGTGCTTGGAAACTTTTTAAAAAAATACTCTCTTGCTTCATTTAGATTAATTTGAGAGTAGGTATATTTTGAAGAAATCCTCTCATGCTTCACTTATACCATTTTGAGAGATGAAATCCTTGTGCTCATGTGCTTCACTTAAATTTGTTTGAGCTTGCCAAAAAGCAATGTCAATACATGAAACTAGTCCCAAAGTGATAGATATCCAAGGAGGATATAATAAAAACTTTCATGAAGATCATTGGACAAATTAAACTTGATTCCTTGTAATAGTTTTGAAACATGATGATAGTAATATGTGAGTCATGTTAATGAGTAATTATGCTTAGTAGGAATATTGGTGTTAAGGTTTGTGATTCCCTATGCATGCACGAAAGTCAATAGTTATGCAATGAAGTTACATCCTACTTGTGGTGCATTATTCGGTGTTAGTTATGTTCAATGCTCACTTATGTGATTTTTCGTTTCTTGGTTTGGTTGCTTCCGAATCTATTTGCTAGCCTTCATCTGTACTAAGTAGAAATACTACTTGTGCATCCAAAATCCTTAAACCAAGTTTTGCCTTATGAGTCCACCATACCTACCTATATGTGGTATTTCCATGCCGTTCCAAGCAAATTTGTATGTGCCATCTCTAAATTTTCAAAATAAACTTTCTCTTTTGTGTGCCCGTACCGCTCGTGAAACGGTGGGGAGTGTCCAATATTTTTCCATGCTAGATGTGTTATTCTCAAGATGAGTGTTTATTCACTTGTCATTGCACGAGAGTGCGGTGGTAATAGGGATGCCCATTCCCAAAATGAAAAAGAAAAAAAATATTTACTTTATGTTGTCAAATAATAAATTCCTTGGAAAGTGTTGGTATGGAAGGCAACCGTGGATATGGCCCGCCATGGAAAGTGAAAGTTTGGTGGAAAAAGGAATAAACTTTATTTTCTGTTTGGGAACCATCTATGATATATCTAGCATGGAAAGTATTGTGAGCTACTTTGTCGTTTTCGTTGACAGGAAAATCATGCCACCCAAAATATTTTTTCTA
Organism: Elymus sibiricus; assembly: GCA_039707655.1. Taxonomy (NCBI): domain Eukaryota; kingdom Viridiplantae; phylum Streptophyta; class Magnoliopsida; order Poales; family Poaceae; genus Elymus; species Elymus sibiricus. The sequence continues at coordinate 446,386,831 of CM077671.1, forward strand.
TCTCAATTTAAAACTTTGAGCTCTGGCACCTCTACAAATCCCTACTTCCCTCTGCGAAGGGCCTATCTATTTACTTTATGCAATTTTTATTTTTGCTTAGAGTCTCCATCTTCTCTTATAACCACCAACTAGGGGGCACTATGATCGTACTTGAGCATTGGGCATAGCTAATATTTGAGTGTGTTTCATGAATGGATCAATGATTGAGCATGATGGGCTAGGGATAACTTTCTTTAGTGTTGATATTTTGAAAGACATGGTTGCTTGTTGACATGCTTGAGTATTGAAGTCATTATTTTCAAACTAGACTATTGCATTGAATCATTTACAAGTCCAAATGTCCATGCTATACAAAGAAGAAAAGAATATGATGAACATGTTAGGCAGCATTCCACATCAAAAATTTTGTTTTTATCATTTAGCTACTCGAGGACGAGTAGGAATTAAGCTTGGGGATGCTGATACGTCTCCAACGTATCTATAATTTTTGCTTGTTCCATGCTGTTATATTATCATTCTTGGATGTTTTACAATAATTTTATTACAACTTTATATCATTTTTTGGGACTAACCTATTGATATAGTGCCAAAGTGCCAGTTCCTGTTTTTGCTTGTTTTTTACTTCGTAGAAAATCAGAACCAAACGGAGACAAAACGCTGCGGGGATTTTTGTGGATTTTTTACGGACTAGAAGAGAGAAGATGGGCCAAAGATCACCAGAAGAGGGGGCCCAGGGTGTCCATCCCCCACCAGGGCACGCCAGAGGCCCCTCGGTGCGGCCTGGTGGGTGATGGGCACCTCGGGCACCCCCTCAACCGACTATCGTGCCTATAAATTCCCAGAAAATCCAAAAACCCTAGAGGAGTTGACGAAACACAATTCCAGCCGCCGCAAGTTCCAGAACTGCGAGATCCAATCTAAACACCATCACAGAGGGGTTCATCTTCCTCATAGGTGCCTCTCCAATGATGCGTGAGTAGTCCACCATAGACCTACGGGTCCGTAGGCAGTAGCTAGATGGCTTCTTCTCTCTCTCTTATGATTCTCAATACAATGGTCTCTTGGAGATCTATTTGATGTAAACTTTTGTGGTGTGTTTGTTGGGATCCGATGAATTTTGAGTTCATGATCAGTTTCTATCCATGAATATTATTTGAGTCTTCTTTGATCTGTTATACGCATGATTACTTATAGCCTCGTATTTCTTCTTCAAATCTTTGGTTTAGTTAGGCCGACTAGATCAATTTTTCTTGCCATGGGAAGAGGTGCTTTGTGATGGGTTCGATCTTGCGGTGTTCTTTCCCAGTGACAGAAGGGGCAGCAAGACACGCATGTATCGTTTCTATGAAGGATAACAAGATGGGGTCTATTCCTACATGAATAGATCTTGTCTACATCATGTCATCGTTCTTGTTGCATTACTCCGTTTTCCATGAACTTAATACACTAGATGCATGCTGGATAGCGGTCGATGTGTGGAGTAATAGAGGTAGATGCAGACAGGAGTCGATCTATCTATCTTGGACGTGATGCCTATATAATGATCATTGCCCTGGATATCGTCATGAATATTCGATTTTCTATCAATTGCCCAACAGTAATTTGTTCACCCACCGTGCGCTATACTCATGAGAGAAGCCACTAGTGAACCCTACGGCCCCCGTGTCTACTTTTCCATCATATTGCTTTCCGATCTATGTTTTTTGCAATCTTTGTTTTCAGATCCACAAGACCAAAAACCCAAAAATATACTGCTGCATATTTACTCTTTTTATTTGTGTTCTTAAGAGCTCTATCTCTCCTATCTATCACTACATAATCTATCTTATTACCGTAGAGAGATTGACAACCTTGGTATTTGTTGCATGTATATGTTGTTTGTGTGGAGGTGCTGCTTATTGGGCGGTGGTGATCCTCCTACTTGTTCGATAATCTTGGTTTCATAACTAAGGGAAATACTTACCGTCGCTGTGCTGCATCATCCCTTCCTCTTTGGGGAAATACCGACGCAGTCCAAGCCACGTCATAGAGCACCTTTATAGTCACCCAGTTGCATTGTGACGTTTGATACACACAAGGCATTCCTCCGGTGTCAAGGAGTTGCATGATCTCATGGTCATAGGAACATATACTTGACATGGATAAAGCAGTAGCAATAAACTAACACGATCAAATGCTATGCTTACAGTTGGGTCTTTACCATCACATCATTCTCCTAATGATGTGATCCCGTTATCAAATGACAACTCATGTCTATGGTCAGGAAACCTTGACCATCTTTGATTAACGAGCTAGTCTAGTAGAGGCTCACTAGGGATATAGTGTTGTCTATGTATCCACACATGTATCTGAGTTTCTGATCAATATACAATTATAGCATGGATAATAAACGATTATCATGACCAAGGAAATATGATAATAACCAAATACTTGCCTCTAGGGCATATTTCCAACAGACTCCCACTTGCACTAGAGTCAACAATCTAGTTCACATCACCATGTGATTCACACCCAATGAGTTCTATGGTTTGATCATGTTTTGCTTGTGAGAAAGGTTTTTAGTCAACGGGTTTGCAACATTCATATCCTTGTAAACTTTGCAAATCTCTATATCATATTGTAGATGCTGCTACTACGCACCACTTGGAGCTATTCGAAATGTCTGCTCCATTACACATATTTGGTTTGCTTCTCAGAGTCATCCGGATCGGTGTCAAAGCTTGCATCGACGTAACCATTTACGACGAACTCTTTATCACCTCCATAATCAAGAAACATTTCCTTAGTCCTCCAGTTACTAAGGATAATTTTGACCGATGTCCAGTGATCCACTCCTGGATCACTCTTGTACCCCCTTGTCAGACACGCAGCAAGGCACACATCAGGTGCGGTACGCAGCATGGCATACCATATAGAGCCTATGGCTAAGGCATAGGGGACGACCTTCGTCCTTTCTCTTTCTTCTGTCGTGGTCGAGCTTTGAGTCTTACTCAACTTCACACCTTACAAATCAGGCAAGAACTCCTTCTTTGACTGATCCATTTTGAACTCTTTCAAAATCTTTTCAAGGTATGTACTCATTGAAAGTCTTAGCAGGCGTCTTGATCTATCTCTAAAGATCTTGAGCCCAATATTTAAGTAGCTTTATCCAGGTCTTACTTTGAAAAACTCCTTTCAAACAACCCTTTATGCTTTCCAGAAATTCTACATTATTTCCGATCAACAATATGTCATCCACATATACATATCACAAATTATATAGTGCTCCCACTCACTTTCTTGTAAATACAAGTTTCTTATAAACTTTGTATAAACCCAAAAGCTTTGATTACCTCATCAAAGCATTTATTCCAAGTCCGAGATGCTTGCTCCAGTCCATAGAAGGATCGCTGGAGCTTGCATACCTTTTAGCATCCTTAGGACCGACAAAACCTTCTGGTTGTATCACATACAACGTTTCGTCACGGAAACCGTTAAGAAAACTCTGTTTTGACATCCATCTGCCAGATTTCATAATCGAAAAATGTAGCAACTGCTAACATAATTCCAACAGACTTTAGCATCGCTACGGGTGAGAAAGTCTCATCGTAGTCAACTCCTTGAACTTGTCGGAAACCTCTTTGCGATAAGTCGAGCTTTATAAATGGTGAAATTTACCATCAGTGTCTGTCTTCTACTTAAAGATCCATTTGTACTTAACGGCCTGCCGTTCATCGGGCAAGTCTACCAAAGTCCATACTTGGTTTTCATACATGGATCCTATCTCGGATTTCATGGCTCCTGGCCATTTGTTGGAATCCGGGCCCACCATCGCTTCTTCATAGCTCGTAGGTTCACTGTTGTTTGACAAAATGACCTCCAAGACAGGATCACCGTATCATTCGGGCCAGTACGTGTCCTTGTCGACCTACGAGGTTCGGTAGTAACTTGATCTGAAGTTTCATGATCATAATCATTAGCTTCCTCTTCAATTGGTTTATGCATCACAGTTACACCTTTCTGTGTTGCGCTACTTTTCCAATTCAAGTGAAGGTCGACAACCTTATGAAGTTATACCTTCCTCCCACTCACTTCTTTCGAGAGAAAATTCTTCTATGGAAAGGATCCATTCTTGGCAACAAAGACCTTGCCTTCGGATCTGTGATAGAAGGTATACCCAATTGTTGCTTTAGGGTATCTAATGAAGATGCACTTTTCTGCTTTGGGTTCGAGCTTATCAGACATAAGTGTCGCATTCCTAAACTCTAAGAAACGACAGCTTAGGTTTCTGCCAAACCATGATTCATACAGTGTCATCTCAACGGATTTAGATGGTGCCCTATTAAAGTGAATGTAGTCGTCTCTAATGCATAACCCCAAAATGATAGTGGCAAATCGGTAAGAGACATCATAGTATGCACCATATCCAATAGAGCACGACTACGACGTTCGGACACACCATCACACTATGGTGTTCCATGCAGCATGAGTTGTGAAACAATTTCAACATTGTCTTAAGTTGTATACCAAACTCGTAACTAAGGTATTCACCTCCACGATCATATCGTAGACATTTTATCTTCTTGTCACGATGATCTTCAACTTAACTCTGAAATTTCTTAAACTTTTCAAACGTTTCATACTTGTGTTTCATTTATTAAATATACCCATATCTACTCAAATCATCAGTGAAGGTAAGAAAATAACGATATCCACCGCACGCTTCAACACTCATTTAGACCGCATACATCAACATGTATTATTTCCAATAAGTAACTTGCCCGCTCCATCATATCGGAAAACATGGTCTTAGTCATCTTGCCTATGAGGCATGGTCCGCATGTCTCAACTGATTCGAAATCGAGTGAGTCCAAAGATCCATCAGTATGGAGTTTCTTCATGCGCTTTACACCAATATGACCTTAGCGGCAGTGCGACAAGTATATGGTACTATCATTATTAACTTTGCATCTTTTGGCATCAATATTATGAACATGTGTATCACTACGATCGAGATGCAATAAACCATTCACATTGGGTGCATGACCATTGAAGGTATTATTCATGTAAACAGAATAACCATTATTCTCTGACTTAAATGAATAACCGTATTGCAATAAACATGATCTAATCATGTTCATGCTCAACGCCAACACCATATAACATTTATTTAGGTTCAACACTAATCCCGAAGGTAGAGAGAGCGTGCAATGGTGATCACATCAACCTTGAAACTCTTCCAACACACATCGTCACCTCTCCCTTAGCTAGTCTCCGTTTATTTCGTAGCTTTTATTTCGAGTTACCAATATTAGCAACTGAACCGGTATCTAATACCCAGGTGCTACTAGGAGTACTAGTAAGGTACACATCAATAACACATATATCAAATATACTTTTGTTGCGTTGCCATCCTTCTTATCTACCAAGTATTTGGGGTAGTTCTGCTATCAGTGACCGTTCCCCTTACAATAACATGTGAAGCACTTAGTCTCAGGTTTGGGTTCAACCTTGGGTTTCTTCACTGGAGCGGCAACTGTTTTTCCATTCTTGAAGTTTCCCTTCTTGCCCTTGCCCTTCTTGAAACTAGTGGTCTTACCATCAACACTTGATGCTCCTTCTTGATTTCTACCTTCTCGTCGTAAAACATCGCGAATAGCTCAGGGATCATCTTCTCTATCCCTTGCATGTTATAGTTTATCACGAAGCTCTAGTAGCTTGGTGACAATGACTTGGAGAACTCTGTCAATCACTATCTTATCTGGGAGATGAACTCCCACTTGATTCAAGCGATTGTAGCACCCAGACATTCTGAGCACATGCTCACTGACTGAGCTATTCTCCTCCATCTTGTAAGCAAAGAACATGTCAAAGGTCTCATACCTCTCAACACGGGCATGATCCTAGAATACCAATTTCAGCTCTTGGAACATCTCATACGATCCATGGCGTTCAAAACGTCTTTGGAGCCCCAGTTTTAAGCCGTAAAGCATGGCGCACTAAACTATCAAGTAGTCATCAGAACGTGTCTGCCAGACGTTCACAACATCAACAGACGACACCTGAGGGGGTGGCGCACCGAGCGGTACATCAAGGACATAAGCCTTCTGTGCAGCAATGAGAACAATCCTCATATCATGGACCTAATCCCCATAATTGCTACTATCAACTCTCAACTTAGTTTTCTCTAGGAACGTATCAAAATACTGGGGAGCTACAGTGTGAGCTATTGATCTACAACATGATTTGCAAAGACATTTTGGCTATGTTCATGATAATAAGTTCAACTAATCATATTACTAAAGAACTCCCTCTCAAATCAACATCCCTCAGGTTGTCTAAGTGTGACATGATCCAAATCCACCATCCCAAGTCCGATCATCACGTGAGATGAGGTGGCTTCAATGGTGAACATCTCCATGTTGGTCATATCTACTATATGACTCATGTTTGACCTTTCGGTCTCCCGTGTTCCGAGTCCATGTCTGTACATGCTAGGCTCATCAAGGTTAACCCAAGTATTCCGCGTGTGTAAATCTGGCTTACACCCGTTGTATCCGAACGTAGAGTCTATCACACCCGATCATCACGAGGTGTTTTGAAACGACGATCCTTCGCAACGGTGCATACTCGGGGAGAACACAATTTATCTTGAAATTTTAGTGAGGGATCATCTTATAATGCTACCGTCGTCCTAAGAAAAATAAGATGCATGAAGGATAAACATCACATGTAAATCATATAAGTGGCATGATATGGCCATCATCGTCTTGTGCTTTTGATCTCCATCTCCAAAGCACCGGCATGATCTCCATCGTCACCAGCATGACACCATGATCTCCATCATCGTGTCATCACGTGGTTGTCGCGCAAACTATTGCTTCTACAACTATTGCTAACTCATAGCGATAAAGTAAAGAAAAAAAGGCGAAAATAATTAAAGACAACCCTATGGCTCCTCCCGGTTGCCGTACTCATCGACGTGCAAGTTGTGATAATCTATACAAAACATGATCATCTCATACATCACATATATCACATCATGTCTTTGGCCATATCACATCACAACATGCCCTGCAAAAAACAAGTTAGACGTCCTCTACTTTGTTGTTGCAAGTTTTACGTGGCTGCTATGGGTAACTAGTAAGAACCGTTCTTACCTACGCAAAGCCACAACGGTGATAATCAAGTTGCCTTTTAACCTTCTACAAGGACTGCCTCTGTCGAATCCGATTCAACTAAAGTGGGAGAGACAGACACCGCCAGCCATCTTTATGCAACAAGTTGCATGTCAGTCGATGGAACCGGTCTCTCCTACGTGGATGAGTAAGGTTGGTTCGGGCCGCTTCATCCCACAACACCGTCGAATCAAGATAAGACTAAGGAGGTAAGCAATCTCAACATCAACGCCCACAAACTCTTTGTGTTGTACTCGTGCATATCATCTACCCATAGACCTAGCTCATGATGCCACTGTTGGGAAACATTGCAGGGGAAACAATTTTTTTCCTACGCACAAGCAAGATCTATCCATGGAGATGCATAGCTATGAGAGGGGGAGTGTATATACATACCCTTGTAGATCGCTAAGCGGAAGCGTATATAACGCGGTTGATGTAGTCGTACGTCTTCATGATCCAATCGTGATCCATCCTGATCTAGCGCCGAGCGGAGGGCACCTCCGCGTTCAGCACACGTGCGGCTCGATGACATCTCTGCCTCCTCGATCCAGAGAGCGAGGGCGGAGTAATAGATGGGTTCTCAACCAACACGACGGCGTGGTGGAGATGGTGGTGGAGCAATCCCGGCAGGGCTACGCCGAGCGCTACCGAAACCGCGAACGGAGGAGAAAACGATCTAGGGAGAGAGAGGGGCTTCAAGGGCTTGGTGTGTCCTCTTGGGGCGCCCCCTCCCCTCTATATATAGGTGGAGGGGTATGGAGATCATCCCCTCCAAGCCCTTGGGCGCAGCCAAGGAGGAGTTGGACTCCTAGTCCAATTCCCTCCCTTTCCATACAGAGGTGGACTTTCCACCTCTCCCAAGCCACATGAGCCTTGAGGGACTTGTGCGCCTGGCCCAATAAGGCCAGGGCGCCTCCCCTCAGCCCATGCAAACCCTTGGGACGTGGTGGAACCCTTGGTGGACTTTCGGACTCCTCCAGAAGTTTCCAGAACCTTCTAGAAGCTTCCCGGTACAATACCGGAAAAACCCGAAACTTTTCTGGTAGCCAAAATATGACTTCCAATTTATAAATCTTTACCTCCGGACCATTCCGGGGCTCCTCGTGATGTCCGGGATCTCATACGGGACTCCGAACAACATTCAGTCACCAACATACATAACCCAGTAATACTATATCGTCACCGAACGTTAAGCATGCGGACCCTACAGGTTCGAGAATCATGTGGACATGACCGAGACACCTCTCCGGTCAATAACTAATAGCGGGACCTGGATGCCCATATTGGTTCCCACATATTCCACGAAGATCTTTATTGGTAGAACCACGTTGCCAAGGATTCAATCAGTCCCATATGCAATTACCTTTGTCCAGCGATATGTTACTTGCCCGAGATTCGATCGTCGTTATGTCCATACCTAGTTCAATCTCGTTACCGACAAGTCTCTTTACTCGTTTTGTAATACAAGATCCCATGACTAACTCCTTAGTCACATTTCTGGCAAGCTTGTTGTGATGTTGTATTATTGAGTGGGCCCAGAGATACCTCTCCGTCATACGGAGTGACAAATCCCAGTCTCGATCCATGCCAACCCAACAGACACCCTCGGAGATACCTGTAGAGCACCTTTATAGTCACCCAGTTACGTTGTGATGTTTGATACGCACAAGGCATTCCTCCGGTGTCAGGGAGTTGCATGATCTCATGGTCATAGGAACAAATACTTGACATGGATAAAGCAGTAGCAATAAACTAACATGATCAAATGCTATGCTTACGGTTGGGTATTGTCCATCATATCATTCTCCTAATGATGTGATCCCGTTATCAAATGACAACTCATGTCTATGGTCAGGAAACCTTGACCATCTTTGATCAACGAGCTAGTCTAGTAGATGCTCACTAGGGACATAGTGTTGTCTATGTATCCACACATGTATCTGAGTTTCCGATCAATACAATTATAACATGGATAATAAATGATTATCATGAACTAGGAAATATGATAATAACCAATTTACTTGCCTCTAGGGCATATTTCCAACACATCCGTTGCATTGCAATCCCTACTCCTCGCATTGATATCTAATGATGGGCATCTCCATAGCCCGTTGATGCGCTTAGTTGATGCGAGACTTTCTTATCCACTTTCACCCCTTTGAAACCTACCACCATATTCTCTTCCACCTTTATGCTATATCCATGGTTCACGCTCATATATTGCGCAAGTAATAAAAAGCTGAAGTGCGTTAAAAAGTACGATCCATTTGCCTGACTTGACACTGTGGTGCTTAACATTTGTATTTATGTGGTGAGGACGGAGCCATGCTATTATTATATGATAAAATGAATAGGGGGTGAACATTCTTTTTGGATCGTATGCTTTGAAACTGTATGATTATGTTCCTTATGTTTATAAGTATTACTATGTTGATGATTATTAATTCATCGTGTCTCAATGATCAAACCTGCAAAAGATTACATGTTGGGTAGCATGTCACATCAAAAATTCTATTTTTATCATTGACCTACTCGAGGACGAGCAGGAATTAAGCTTGGGGATGCTGATACGTCTCTAACGTGTATCTATAATTTTTGATTGGTCCATGCTATTATATTATCATTCTAGGATACTTTTTGGGTGTTTATTTACCAATTAATATTAACTTTGAGCACTAACCTATTAACCCAGTGCCGAGTGCCAGTTGTTTTTTTCTGCGTGTTTTTGGCTTTTCAGGTTTACAGTACCAAATGAAGTGCAATTGCCACGAAACTTTTTGGTTATTTTTCTGGACCAATTAAAGACCTGGAAGCTTCGGGAGGAGGCCAGAAGCCGCACGAGAGGAGCACGAGGCAACCAGGCATGGCCAGGGGGTAGGGTGTGCCTGGTTGGCTCGGGCCCCACTCCATTGCCTCCTGGCGTACCTCTTCGCCCTATAAATTCACATCAATTCCAAAAACCATAGAGGAGCTCCCAAAATACTTTTTCCGCCGCCGCAAGTCTCTGTTCCACCGTGTGCCCATCTAGAGCCCTGTTCTGGTGCCCTGCCGGAGGAGGGAACGATCACAGAGGGCCTCTTCATCATACTTGCTGCTCCCATGGTCATGTGTGAGTAGTTCACCACAGACCTACGGGTCCGTAGTTAGTACCTAGATGGCTATCTCTCTCTCTCTTGATCTTCAATACAATGATCATCACATCTTCGCTTTGATCTATCCGATATAATTCTTTTGTGCGGTGCGTTTGTTGGGATCCGATAAATTGTGGGTTCATGTTTCAGATTATTCATGAAAAGTATTTGAGTCACTTCTGAATATTATGATTCTTATTTGCGTGATCATCATAGCTTTGTAAATATCTCCGATCTATTGAAATATTTTGGCCAACTAGATTGATATTTCTTCAGCGAAAGAGGTGCGTTGTTGTGGGTTCAATCTGGCGGTGCTCTATATCCCAGTGATAGAAAGGGACAAGGCACATCTTTGTATTTTTGCCACTAAGGATAAAACGATGGGGTTAGTTCATATTAATTGAATTCTCTTTGTCTACATCATGTCATCCTTCTCCAAGCATTACTCTGTTTTACTTAATACTCTAGATGCATGCTAGATAGCGGTCGATGGGTGGAGTAATAGTAGTAGGTGCAGGTAGGAGTCGGCCTACTTGCTTATGGACGTGATGCCTATATACACATGATCATTGCCGTGAATATCGCATAACTATTCGCTTTTCTATTAATTGCCCAACAGTAATTTGTCTACCCACCCTATGCTTATTTTCATTATAGATGCCACTAGCGAAAACTATGCCCCCTGGGTCCATCCAATTATAAGTTTACAAACACTACTATTTACTTTCTACTATTATTTTTATTTTATTTTATTTTGCAATTCATAATTATCTACTATCAACCACACTACTCATAAGCTTGCAAATAACGAGTCCAAGGGGATTGACAACCCTCTTGCCCGCGTTCGGTGCAAGTGTTTGTTTCTTTGTGTGTAGCCGCTGAAGACGGGGGTTGGTTGTTACTCCTTTTTGTTCGATAAGCCTTGGTTCTTGCTACTTCTTGAGCATGCGTTGGTTTTCCATTGAAGAGGAAAGAGTGATGCAGCAACGTAGATAAGTGATAACCCACAAGTATAGGGGATCGCAACAGTTTTCGAGGGTAGAGTATTCAACCCAAATTTATTGATTCGACACAAGGGGAGCCAAAGAATATTCTCGAGTATTAGCAGCTGAGTTGTCAATTCAACCACACCTGAAAGACTTAATATCTGCAGCAAAGTATTCAGTAGCAAAGTAGTATGGAAGTAACGGTAACGATGGCAAAGTGACAGTAGCAGTGTTGTAGTGATTGTAACGGTAGCAACGGAAAAGTAACTTAGCAAAGATCAATATATGAAAAGTAATTAACTCAGGATCAACAGAGAATTCATAATCCTTATCAGTAACAAAGATAGGTGAAGTGGCAAACTTAGGATCATATTGCATTCTAGCATTCAAAGATTTTTCTTTCCACTTGCGAAGCAATTTCTTAAGATCATCTCTATCCTTACAAGCAAGAAAGTCCCTAGCTACCTCTCCTTCCATAACATAACCTTTAGGGATATCAGACAATTCATATCTAGGAGAGCTAGGTCTATCAGGTGTATCATAGTGTTCAGTTTCAATAATTTCATCAGACTCAGAAATATCATTAGTTTCAGCATTCACTCTAGCAATTTGTTCATCAAGAAATTCACCCAGTGGGACAGTATTATCAAGCAAAGTATCGTTATAAGCATCGTGCATAGCAGAAGTACCATCATCAATTACTTGCGACATATCAGAATTACTAGGAGGTGGTGGTGTCGCAAATTTACTCATAACAGAAGGTGAATCAAGTGCAGAGCTAAATGGCAGTTCCTTACCTGTCCTCGTAGTTGAGGGGTAGATCTTAGTCTTAGCATCTTTCAGATTCTTCATAGTGATCAACAGATATATATCCCAAGTGACTTAGAGAATAGAGCTATGCTCCCCGGCAACAGCGCCAGAAAAATGTCTTGATAACCCACAAGTATAGGGGATCGCAACAGTTTTCGAGGGTAGAGTATTCAACCCAAATTTATTGATTCGACACAAGGGGAGCCAAAGAATATTCTCGAGTATTAGCAGCTGAGTTGTCAATTCAACCACACCTGAAAGACTTAATATCTGCAGCAAATTATTTAGTAGCAAAGTAGTATGGAAGTAACGGTAACGATGGCAAAGTGACAGTAGCAGTGTTGTCGTGATTGTAACGGTAGCAACGGAAAAGTAACTTAGCAAAGATCAATATATGAAAAGCTCATAGGCAATGGAGCAGTGGTGGATAATTATGTCGGATGGCATTCATCATGCAACGGTTATAACATAGGGTGACACAGAACTAGGTCCAATTCATCAATGTAATGTAGGCATGTATTCCATATATAGTCATACGTGCTTATGGAAAAGAACTTGCATGACATCTTTTGTCCTACCCTCCCGTGGCAGCGGGGTCCTAATGGAAACTAAGGGATATTAAGGCCTCCTTTTAATAGAGAACCGGACCAAAGCATTAGCACTTAGTGAATACATGAACTCCTCAAACTACGGTAATCACCGGAAAGAATCCCAGTTATTGTCACCCTGGGGGATGCGGATCATAACTCGTAGTAGGTGTCTACAACTTGCAAGATAGGATCACGAACACACATATATTCATGAAAACATAATAGGTTCAGATCTGAAATCATGGCACTCGGGCCCTAGTGACAAGCATTAAGCATAGCAAAGTCATAGCAACATCAATCTCAGAACATAGTGGATACTAGGGATCAAACCCTAACAAAACTAACTCGATTACATGGTAAATCTCATCCAACCCATCACCGTCTAGCAAGCCTACGATGGGATTACTCATGAACGGCGGAGAGCATCATGAAATTGGTGATGGAGGATGGTTGGTGATGACGACGGTGTCGATTTCCCCTCTCCGGAGCCCAAATCAGGCTCCAGATCTGCCCTCCCGAGGAAGAACAGGAGGTGGCGGCGGCTCCGTATCGTAAAACGCGATGAACTCTTCTCTCTGATTTTTTTTCTCCCTGAATAGGAATATATAGGAGTGGAAACGAGGTCGGAGGAGCAACAGGGGGCGCACAAACCACAGGGGCGCGCCCCCCTGGCTTGTGGCCAGGTGGTGGGCCCCCTGCAGTTGTTTCTTTCGCCAATATTTTTTATTAATTCCAAATATATTCTCCGTAAATTTTTAGGTCAATCCGAGAACTTTTATTTCTGCAAAAAAATAACACCAAGGCAATTCTGCTGAAAACAGCATCAGTCCGGGTTAGTTCCATTCAAATCATGCAAATTAGAGTCCAAAACAAGGGCAAAAGAGTTTGGAAAAGTGGATACGTTGGAGACGTATCAACTCCCCCAAGCTTAAACCTTTGCTTGTCCTCAAGCAATTCAGTTGATAAACTGAAAGTGATAAAGAAAACTTTTAGAAACTTTGTTTGATCTTGCTGTTGTAAATATGTCTAACTTATGTTCAGATTTTCAGCAAAGATTATAGACTAACCACATTCACAATAACATTTAGGTCTCACATTTACTCATATCAATGGCATAATCAACTAGCGAGCAATAATAACAAGTCTCGGATGACAACAATTTTATCAAAACAATCATGATACAATATGACATAATGGTATCTCGCTAGCCCTTTCTGAGACCGCAAAACATAAATGCAGAGCACCTCTGGAGAACAAGGACTGACTAGACATTGTAATTCATGGTAAAAGAGATCCAGTCATACTCATACTCAAAATCAATTAATAGCAAAGCATACAAATGACGGTGGTGCTCTCTAACTGGTGCTTTTTATAAGAGGATGATGACTCAACAGTAAAGTAAAATAGATAGGCCCTTCACAGAGGGAAGCATTGATTTGCAGAGGTGCCAGAGCTCGAGCTTTTAAAACAAGGATGAATAATAATTTTGAGAGGTATGCTTTCATTGCCAACATAACAACTAAGAGATCTCGATATCTTCCATGCTAGATACATTATAGGCGGTTCCCAAACAGAATAGTAATTTTTTACTCCCCCTCCACCAAATCAATCACACTCCACGGCGGGCCGAATCCACGGGTACCGTCCATACAAACACAATCCTGGGGGAGTTTTGTTTATTATATTTTGATTTGAATTTTGAGCATGGAACTGGGCATTCCGATTACCAGCCACTTTCTCGTTAATGATAGTGAATCAACACCTATCGTGAGAATAACCCACCTAGCATGGAAGATACTGACAGCCCCTAGTCACTACATGAGCGTTTTGGGCATACAAAACGGGATATTTATTTGAAGGTTTGGAGAGTGGCACATGCAAATTTACTTGGAACGGCAGGTAAATACCGCATATAGGTATGTATGGTGGACTCATATGGAACAACTTTGGGTTTATGGAGATGGATGCACAAGCAGTATTCCCGCTTAGTACAAGTGAAGGCTAGCAAAAGACTGGGAAGCGACCAACTAGAGAGCGACAACAGTCATAGACATGCTTTGAGATTAACCAACATTGAATACAAGCATGAGTAGGATACAAATCACCATGAACATAAACATCGTGGAGGCTATGTTGGTTTTGTTTCAACTACATGCGTGAACATGTGCCAAGTCAAGCCACTCGAATCGTTCAGAGGAGGATACCATTCTATCATACTACATCACAACCATTTTAATATGCATGTTGGCACTCAAAACAAACCATTATTAACTCTTAGCTAATTAAGCATGGCATGAGTAACTATAATCTCTAATTGTCATTGCAGACATGTTCAACCCATAATGAGCTGAATCCTGAACGATGAGCTAATCATATTTACAAAAACAAAATAGGTCGACTTCATACCAGCTTTTCTCCATCTCAGTCATTTCATCATATATCATCATTATTGCCTTTCACTTGCACGACCGAACGATGTGAATAATAATAAGAGTGCACGTGCATTGGACTAAGCTGGAATCTGCAAATAATAACTCAAAGGAGAAGACAAGGTAATATGGGCTCTATGTAAGATAAACAATAATGCATATGAGAGCCACTCAACATTTTCATCGTGGTCTTCTCCTTACGACCCAAAGAAGAAATGAAAACTATTTACACGGGAAAGCTCCCAACAAACAAAAGAAGAACGAGAAATCTTTTTGGGTTTTCTTTTAATACTACACTAAATAAACTAGAAGGTAAAGCTAGAATTAATTTTTTGGATTTTCTCAAGATTAATTAAACACACATAAGAAGAAAGCATGAAGAAGAAATAAACTACCATGGATGGCACAATGAAAAAGTATGAACACCGACAACTGGAATGAGTGTGTGAACGTGAATGTAATGTCAGTGAGAAATACATACTCCCCCAAGCTTAGGCTTTTGGCCTAAGTTGGTCTAGGGCCATGGCTGGCCCGGATAATATCCGAAGTCATAGTTGGGGTGGTACTGGACTGCGGCGGCTACTGCCTGAACAGCTGCAGCGTGGAGGCGAGCGGCTTCCGCCTCTCTCTCATACTCATTTGCCTCCTCTCTGGTTATAAAGCGTCTTCGTTTTTCCTGAAAGTTAAAGAAGGCAGGAGCAGGAAGAGTAATATGGACAACACGCTGTCTGTCAAAAATTAGTCGGTATAGGGTGGACTGTTCGTCCCTCTCAAGGAACTGGTAGCGCACCAAAGCCTCATAGTCAAGAAAAGCAGGGGGTAACTCAATATCATTCTCTCTTATGGGTACTCCAAGATACTTAGCTACACGAGTGGCATAAATTCCACCAAAGAAATCTCCATCCTTAGCGTTAAGATGTAATCTCCTAGCAATAATAGCCCCTAGGTTATATCGTCTATCTCCCATGACCGCACTTTTAAGAATACTGAGATCAGGTACGCAAAGGTGGCTATGGTCATGTTTATCGTTAATGCATCTACCTATGAAGAGAGCAAAATAATGTATGGCAGGAAAGTGAATGCTCCCCAAAGTAGCTTGTGTAATGGTTCTAGTTTCTCCCACCGTGATGCTAGCAAGGAAATCATTATATTCATTTTTATGAGGATCGCTATGGCTACTCCACTGTGGAATTTTGCATGCATCATTAAAATCCTCTAGGTCCATGGTATAGGACTTATCATAAAGATTAAATAGAACAGAATGAGAATTACGCTTGGATGAAAATTCAAACCTCCGCACGAAAGAATCGGTGAGTTGATAATATTGCTTGCATCGATCTGAAATAAAATCCTCAAGGCCAGCATTCCTTATGTACGCATAAAACTCTTCCTTGAACCCGGCATTGTCCATGAATTGATCCGACGGCCATTCACAAGGCCGCACTTGAGCTTCCCTCGGTGGTTCAAAGTCGGGCTCGCGTAACGCGAGCCTCGGGGTCCTCTTGCTTGAGGAACCACCTTGGGATATTATCCTTAATATCTTTCCTTTCTCTGAAAAATTTCTGAAACTTTTGGTGACTCAAAAATAAAAGTAAACAAAACTTAACAAAATTCATAGCAACTACTCTCACAAGTGCCTAGAAGCTATCTCATGCATCAAAACTACTTGGGACCATACAAATTTGACATGCAAGCTCAAGAACAAGGTCACCACAGCAGCAAAAATTTGCAATATATAAAGCACTAGAACAAAAACTAATTGGACCATTGGAGGAGTCACATACCGATGAGCAATCCCCTAAAACAGTTTTGCAAATGGAGATTTGAGCAAGGAGATCGAAAATGGCAGCAAAATGAGCTAGAACACGGGTTTTACCAATGGTGGGATTTTTTCTGGGTGAAGAAGAAGTGGATGGTGGCTGGAATAAGTGAGGGGCCCCACGGGGGACCCACAAGCCAGGGGGAAGCGCCCAGGGGGGTGTGCGCGCCCTGCAGGCTTGTGGCCCACTGGTGCAGCCCCCTGATGCATGCTCAGTGCCAAAAATTCTTAAATATTCTAGAAAAAATCATACTAAATTTTCAGGGAATTCTGGAAACTTTTATTTTCAGGTCATTTTTCTATTGCACGGATAAAACAGAAAACAGGAGAATAATAGCATTTTTACTCTATTTAATCTAAATAACAGAAAGTGAAAGTTGGGTACAGGAAGTTGTGCCTTCTAAATTCATCCATCTCATGCTCCTCAAAAGAATCCATCAATAAGGTTGATCAAGTCTTATTGACAAGCTTTTTCCGAAGGACATGGAACCGGAGAACTTTCGAATAACACTAAGTTAACTCAATGGGGATATGCATGTCACCAACAATAAGTATATCATATTTCTTCTTGGCAGTAGGAAGAGGGAATTCAAAACCTCCAATAATAATCGTTGAAACCTTTTCAATTGAGTTGATACTATGAACTTGAAGTTGTTTCTTCGGAAAATGTACCATATGCTCATTACCATTAACATGAAAAGTGACATTGCCCTTGTTGCAATCAATAACAGCCCCTACAGTATTCAAAAAGGGTCTACCAAGGATGATCGACATACTGTCGTCCTCGGGAATATCAAGAATAACAAAGTCCGTCAAGATAGTAACGTTTGCAACCACAACAGGCACATCCTCGCAAATACCGATGGGTAAAGCAGTTGATTTATCAGCCATTTGCAAAGAGATTTCAGTAGGTGCCAACTTATTCAAATCAAGTCTACGATATAAAGAGAAGGGCATAACACTAACACCAGCTCCAAGATCACATAGAGCAGTTTTAACATAATTTCCTTTAATAGAGCATGGTATAGTAGGTACTCCGGGATCTCCTAGTTCCTTTGGCATTCCACCCTTGAAAGTATAATTAGCAAGCATGGTGGAAATCTTAGCTTCCGATATCTTTGTTTTATTTGTCACAATATCTTTCATATACTTAGCATAAGGAGACATTTTCAGAATATCAGTCAAGCGCATACGCAAAAAGACAGGTCTAAGCATTTCAACAAAGCGCTCAAAATCCTCATCATCCTTTTTCTTGGATGGCTTAGGAGGAAAGGGCATGGGTTTTTGAACCCATGGTTCTCTTTCTCTACCGTGCTTCCTAGCAACAAAGTCTCTTTTATCATATCTCTTATTCTTAGGTTGTGGGTTATCAAGATCAACAACAGGTTCAATCTCCACATCATTATCATTACTAGGTTGAGCATCAACATGAATATCATCATTAATATTATCACTAGGCTCATGTTCATCACCAGATTGTGTCTCAGCATCAGAAATACAAATATCATTTGGATTCTCAGGTGTATCTATAACAGGTTCACTAGCAGCATGCAAAGTCCTATCGTCATTCTTTTTACTGCTCTTATTGGAACGACTAGGTGCATCAGTATTAACTCTCTGAGCATCTTGCTCAATTCTATTAGGATGGCCCTCAAGATACAAAGGTTCCCGAGTCATTCTACCACCTCTAGTCACAACTTTAACAGAATGATCATTGTTCTTACTATTCATTTCATTAAGCAAATCATTTTGAGCCTTGAGTACTTGTTCTACTTGGGTAGTTACCATGGAAGCATGTTTACTAATAAGTTTAAGATCATTGACAGTTCTACTCAAGTAATCACCCAAGCGATCAAGCATGTAAGCATTATGTTTCAATTGTCTACTAACATAAGCATTGAAATTTTCTTGCTTCACAACAAAATTATCAAACTCCTCCAAGCATTGGCTAGCAGACTTATTATAAGGAATATCACCTTCATCAAATCTATGGAGAGAATTTACCTCTACTACCTGTGTCGGGGTATCAAGACCATGTATTTCTTCTATAGGTGGTAGATTCTTAACAGCTTCAGCTTTAATACCTTTTTCTTTCATAGATTTCTTTGCCTCTTGCATATCTTCAGGACTGAGAAATAGAATACCTCTTTTCTTCGGAGTTGGCTTTGGAGGTGGTTCCGGAATAGTCCAATCATTATCATTGCTCAATATATTATTCAATAGTAGTTCAACTTGTTCAACAGTTCGTTCCCTGAAAACACAACCAACACAACTATCTAGGTGGTCCCTAGAAGCATCGGTTAGTCCGTTATAAAAGATATCAAGTATTTCATTTTTCTTGAGAGGGTGATCAGGCAAAGCATTAAGTAATTGGAGAAGCCTCCCCCAAGCTTGTGGGAGACTCTCTTCTTCAATTTGCACAAAGTTAAATATTTCCTGCAAGGCAGCTTGTTTCTTATGGGTAGGAAAATATTTTTTCAGAGAAGTAATATATCATATCCTGGGGACTACGCACACAACTAGGAGCAAGAGAATTAAACCATATCTTAGCATCACCCTTTAATGAAAAAGGAAACAACTTAAGAATATAATAATAGCGAATTTTTTCCTCATGAGTAAATAGGGTGGCTATATCATTCAATTTAGTAAGATGTGCCACAACAGTTTCAGATTCAAAACCATAGAAAGGATCAGATTCAACCAAAGTAATTAACTCAGGATCAATAGAGAATTCATAATCCTTATCAGTAACAAAGATAGGTGAAGTGGCAAACTTAGGATCATATTGCATTCTAGCATTCAAAGATTTTTCTTTCCACTTGCGAAGCAATTTCTTAAGATCATCTCTATCCTTACAAGCAAGAAAGTCCCTAGCTACCTCTCCTTCCATAACACAACCTTCAGGGATATCAGGAAATTCATATCTATGAGAGCTAGGCTAGCAGGTGTATCATAGTGTTCAGTTTCAATAATTTCATCAGACTCAGAAATATCATCAGTTTCAGCATTCACTCTAGCAATTTGTTCATCAAGAAATTCACCCAGTGGCACAGTATTATCAAGCAAAGTATTGTTATAAGCATCGTGCATAGCAGAAGTAGCATCATCAATTACTTGCGACATATCAGAATTACTAGGAGGTGGTGGTGTCGCAAATTTACTCATAACAGAAGGTGAATCAAGTGCAGAGCTAAATGGCAGTTCCTTACCTGTCCTCGTAGTTGAGGGGTAGATCTTAGTCTTAGCATCTTTCAGATTCTTCATAGTGATCAACAGATATATATCCCAAGTGACCCAGAGAATAGAGCTATGCTCCCCGGCAACGGCGCTAGAAAAAGGTCTTGATAACCCACAAATATAGGGGATCGCAACGGTTTTCGAGGGTAGAGTATTCAACCCAAATTTATTGATTCGA
Organism: Elymus sibiricus; assembly: GCA_039707655.1. Classification (NCBI taxonomy): domain Eukaryota; kingdom Viridiplantae; phylum Streptophyta; class Magnoliopsida; order Poales; family Poaceae; genus Elymus; species Elymus sibiricus. The sequence goes on from CM077671.1 coordinate 446,407,171, forward strand.
CACAAGGGGAGCCAAAGAATATTCTCGAGTATTAGAAGCTGAGTTGTCAATTCAACCACACCTGAAAGACTTAATATCTGCAGCAAAGTATTCAGTAGCAAAGTAGTATGGAAGTAACGGTAACGATGGCAAAGTGACAGTAGCTGTGTTGTCGTGATTGTAACGGTAGCAACGGAAAAGTAACTTAGCAAAGATCAATATATGAAAAGCTCATAGGCAATGGAGAAGTGGTGGATAATTATGTCGGATGGCATTCATCATGCAACGGTTATAACATAGGGTGACACAGAACTAGCTCCAATTCATCAATGTAATATAGGCATGTATTCCATATATAGTCATACGTGCTTATGGAAAAGAACTTGCATGACATCTTTTGTCCTACCCTCCCGTGGCAGCGGGGTCCTAATGGAAACTAAGGGATATTAAGGCCTCCTTTTAATAGAGAACCGGACCAAAGCATTAGCACTTAGTGAATACATGAACTCCTCAAACTACGGTAATCACCGGAAAGAATCCCACTTATTATCACCCTGGGGGATGCGGATCATAACTTGTAATAGGTGTCTACAACTTGCAAGATAGGATCAAGAACACACATATATTCATGAAAACATAATAGGTTCAGATCTGAAATCATGGCACTCGGGCCCTAGTGACAAGCATTAAGCATAGCAAAGTCATAGCAACATCAATCTCAGAACATAGTGGATACTAGGGATCAAACCCTAACAAAACTAACTCGATTACATGGTAAATCTCATCCAACCCATCACCGTCCAGCAAGCCTACGATGGCATTACTCACGAACGGCGGAGAGCATCATGAAATTGGTGATGAAGGATGGTTGGTGATGACGACGGCGTCGATTTCTCCTCTCCGGAGCCCAAATCAGGCTCCAGATCTGCCCTCCCGAGGAAGAACAGGAGGTGGCGGCGGCTCCGTATCGTAAAACGCGATGAAGTCTTCTCTCTGATTTTTTTCTCCCCGAATAGGAATATATAGGAGTGGAAACGAGGTCGGAGGAGCAACAGGGCGCGCACAAGCCATAGGGGCGCGCCCTAGGGGGGTGGGCGCGCCCCCCTGGCTTGTGGCCAGGTGGTGGCCCCCCTATAGTTGATTCTTTCGCCAATATTTTTTATTAATTCCAAAAATATTCTCCGTAAATTTTCAGGTCAATCCGAGAACTTTTATTTCTGCACAAAAATAACACCAAGGCAATTCTGCTGAAAACAGCGTCAGTCCGGGTTAGTTCCATTCAAATCATGCAAATTAGAGTCCAAAACAAGGGCAAAAGAGTTTGGAAAAGTGGATACGTTGGAGACGTATCAATAAGTATTTCCCTCAGTTGTTGAGAACCAAGGTATCAATCCAGTAGGAGATACAAGCAAGTCCCCAATAGATGTACCTACACAAATAATCAAACACTTGCACCCAACGCTATAAAGGGGTTGTCAATCCCTTCACGGTTACTTGCAAGGATGAGATCTGATAGAGATAGATAGATAGGATTGCTAAAACGAAAAGTAAAACAAAAGTAAAAAAGATTGCAGCTAAGTATTTTTGGTATTTTTGGTTTATAGATCTGAAAATATAATATGGAAAATAGACCCGGGGGCCATAGGTTTCACTAGAGGCTTCTCTCATGAAGGAAAATAATATGGTGGGTGAACAAATTACTGTCGAGCAATTGATAGAAAAGCGAATAATTATGAAGATATCCAAGGCAATGATTATGCATATAGGCATCACGTCCGTGTCAAGTAGACCAAAACGATTCTGCATCTACTACTATTACTCCACACATCGACCGACTCCTGCCTGCATCTAGAGTATTAAGTTCATGAAGAACAGAGTAACGCATTAGGTAAGATGACATGATGTAGAGGGATAAACTCAAGCAATATGATGAAAATCCCATCTTTTTATCCTCGATGGCAACAATACAAATACGTGCCTCGCTACCCCTACTTTGTCACTGGGTGAGGACACCGCAAGATTGAACCCAAAACTAAGCACTTCTCCCATTGCAAGAATTACCAATCTAGTTGGCCAAACCAAACCAATAACTCGAAGAGACTTGCAAAGATATGAAATCATGCATATAAGAATTCAGAGAAGATTCAAATAATATTCATAGATAAGCTGATCATAAACCCACAATTCATCGGATCTCGACAAACACACCGCAAAAGAGTATTACATCGGATAGATCTCCATGAAGATCATGAAGAACATGGTATTGAAGAACAAAGAGAGAGAAGAAGCCATCTAGCTACTAGCTATGGACCCGAAGGTCTGTGGTAAACTACTCACGCATCATCGGAGGGGCAATGGAGTTGATGTAGATGCCCTCCGTGATCGAATCCCCCTCCGGCAGATTACCGGAAAAGGCTCCAAGATTGGATCTCACGGGAACAGAGGCTTCTGGCGGCGGAAAAGTATTTTTGTGGCTCTTTCTGGTATCCAGGGAATATTTGGGAATTTATAGGCCGAAGAATAGGGTTAGGAGGACTGCCGTGGGGCCACAAGCTAGGGGGGCGCCCCCCCCTATGGCGCGCCCTGGTGGCTTGTGACGCCACGGCAGGTCTCCTTCCTTCATCTCCATGTCTGCTGGGTTTCTTCTGGTCCAAGAAAAATCATTCCGAAGATTTTATTCCGTTTGGACTCCCTTTAATATTCCTTATCTGCAATACTCAAAAACAAGGAAAAAAACAGAAACTGGCACTAGGCTCTAGATTAATAGGTTAGTCCCAAAAATAATATAAAATAGCATATTAATGCATATAAAACATCCAAAACAGATAATATAATAGCATGGAACAATCAAAAATTATAGATACGTTGGAGACGTATCAAGCATCCCCAAGCTTAATTCCTGCTCGTCCTCGAGTATGTAAATGATAAAAACAGAATTTTTGATGTGGAATGCTACCTAACATATTTATCCATGTAATATTCTTTATTGTGGCATGAATATTCAGGTCCATAAGATTCAAAACAAAAGTCTAATATTGACATAAAAACAGTAATACTTTGTGGGAGAAACGACACCTATGGGATCGCGTGGATCCCTTTACGGTTCGGCAAGGGAAAGGGTTTGCGCAAAGAACAGATCCAACGATCAACGCGCGGGAATTTTACCCAGGTTCGGGCCGCAAAGATGCGTAAAACCCTACTCCTGCTTGAGTATATTGGATGTGTTTAAGCCCTGATTCTAGGAGCGCTTGTGATGAACAGTACACAACAGCTACACATGCAGAACGGGCCAGAGAAGATCCCCCTGTAGCTACGCCTTGGGCCTCCTTTTATACGTTCGAAGGGGTCACCAACAGTGGCGTACAGTGCATACAGCAGGTGTAAAAGTAGCTACAGTGTTATCATACCTAACATTGACGGTTTAGGACAAGAACATTTAATGCTCCATTGAGGTGTCCCTTAGCATCTTGGGGACGAAAAAAGGGGCCGTCCCATCAGCCCCGCTTAAGCCCATCCGCCGCAGATGCCATGACACGCGTCCAGGAGGATAAACCTCGTCTGACAGGCTGGTCGTTGCGCTGGAGCGGTGGCAGGGTGGCGGAATCTTGCTGATTGCTGATCTTGCCGGGGCTCGACGGGCCAGCCCAGCATGATCTGCCGGGCGCCCAGCCTACGGCCTTCTGATCATCGGCTTGAACGCCTTCTTGATAGTCTTGTGCTTGTTCCCAGTTGTCCTCTGGCAAGCATCTTGCCGGGAGTCCAACATCGGGTCTTCTCGGTGAGCTGCCTGGAGGTCTCCTCCCAGGAAGGCTTGCTTCCCGGAAATTCTATCTTTGAGCTTGCCGGTGATGCGCAACAATGTGTTGTGCCCATGCTGGAGCCTGAGGCTCGACAGCAAGGACTAAAGGCATGTCTTCTGCCACGGGAGCGTTTGTCTCTACAGCAAGGGCTTGAGGCCCTGCCGGAGCCTGTTGCTCCCTGGCAGGCTTGGCGTTGTTCCCGGCAAGTAATCTTTGTGGGAAACCTGGGTCCTAGATGTGTCCCATAAGTGGATTTCTTCTCAGCCATGCCCTTCCCGCCTGGAGGCTGCAACTTGCCGGTGCGTGTCCAGGGGTAATGAACACCCCCTGTTTAGTACACCGACAGGAGCCCCCGGGCCTGGGCCAGACAAGCGCGCACAGTGTTGTCCGGGCTAGGCCCAAAAACATGCACCGGTACACACGCGGCGAGAAGTAACCGTCACTCATGACTTTAACTGCATGATCATGACGATGCAGGAGAACTTGCGGTTTGCCGGGCCTTGGGCTTGCCGGCAGCGTGGGCAGACAGAGCAGGACGGTAGCAGGAGTCGTGTGCCCGAAAGGGAGTGCCACACCGTGCGATGAAGAGCCAGCCCCCGAGCCTTCCCCATAAAGGGTACTACGGGTGCGGTGCTCGATTCATACAGTCATCCCTGCTGTCGCCGCCGTCTACTGCGAATGCCTCACTGCCGTCTTGCCGGCCTCCAGCACGGCGCCCTTGGCTTACCTGTTGCTACAATGGCGCATGCAAAGGAATAATTAATCTTAGTCAGGCCAATCTTTATGCATGCAAGACATGTTTCTTTATGCTAAATGAATGTTGCTCCCCTCTTGATTAATTCCGTCCTTGCATATATCTTATATCCTACGCTGTTTGGAAACCTTGCCGGTGCGCACGCTTGCCGCGAGCGCTAGATGCGGGACTTTAGCAGCCTGCTGGAAACGCCGCCGCCGGCAAGGTGACTTGCTGGGTCAGAACGCGGCTGCTAAGATTGCCGAGCAGACTCGAGGCAAAACTAGAGCGCGAGCTCACCACGACAAGGTTCCTTCGCGTGCAGATTAATGTACAAGGACGAAAAATCAATCAAGACGACCCATGCTTGCCGGAAAGCTTTCCGGTGCTCACGCTCCAGTCGGCAGCGCTTGGAGGAACGTGTCCTTAGCGGCTTGCCGGGAACGCCGCCTCCCGAAAAGGTTTACCTTCCCGGTGTCTGTGCAGCCGCCTAAGTTGTCGAGCAGACTCAAGACAACTAGGGGCGCTATTGCTCCCGGGAAGGCTCCTTCGCACGTAGGTGTAAGGAGCAAGTGAGGACAGCAAAAGAAATGTAACTGTCACAAGTTTTTGTAACTTAGCTTTTCCTGTTGTTCATCCCGCATAGCGAGGCCGCGCTCGTGGTGATGACCGGCAGCTCTCAAGAAGGCTACTCTCTAGGACGCTGCCAGCCCCCGAGCCCGCCTTCCATACGTATCCCTGCAACACTGATTGGACATGTAATGCCACGACAGCATTTTAGCACAACAAGTTAATTAGCTTCTGGCTTATGATTAACATGTTGTAATCTGGACTTCTGTCGAATGTTCCCTTGCTTGCCGGAACACTTTCCGGTGCGCACGATCCAGTCAGCAGCGCTTTGAGGAACGGGTCCTTAGCGGCTTGCCGGGAACGCCGCCTCCCGAAAAGGATTACCTTCCCGGCTTTAGTGCAGCTGCTCACATCGCCGAGCGGACTCGAGGCGACTAGGAGCGCAACTAGCCCCGGGGAGGCTCTTCAGCATACGGGTTTTCGCAGAAATCTGAAAATAAAACTCATCGAGCCTTTTCCTTGAACAATTGCATTTTTGTACAATGAATTCCTACACTTGCTGGAATACTCCCCGAATGCGCACGTTCTGGTCGATGGCGCTTAGGATCGGGTCCTGTCTAGCGGCCTATCAAGAACGCCGCCTCTTCAGGAGCTTAACGCTCTAGAAACAACCGCAGCTGCATCTGTGTTGTTGGGCGGACCCAGAACAACCAGGAGTGCAGAGTGTTTCCAGAGCGCTCCCTCGCGCACAGGTTATACAAAACTGCCATCAAGGATAAGGCTACACAACAAAAAACCATCAAAGTTTAGGACTTAGCTTTCTGTAAGTAGAGCGAAGTCGCCATGGACGATGAAGCTGATGCGCTGACCGCTAGACCAGGTTCGCGCAACCTTTCCCCCTACCTGGCGCGCCAAAGATGTCGGAGAAACGACACCTATGGGATCGCGTGGATCCCTTTATAGTTCGGCAAGGGAAAGGGTTTGCGCAAAGAGCAGATCCAATGATCAACGCGCGGGAATTTTACCCAGGTTCGGGCCGCAAAGATGCGTAAAACCCTACTCCTGCTTGGGTATATTGGATGTGTTTAAGCCCTGGTTCTAGGAGCGCTTGTGATGAACAGTACACAGCAGCTACACATGCAGAACGGGCCAAAGAAGATCCCCCTGTAGCTACACCTTGGGCCTCCTTTTATACGTTCGAAGGGGTCACCAACAGTGGCGTACTGTGCATACATGAGGTGTAAAAGTAGCTACAGTGTTATCAGACCTAACACTGACGGTTTAGGACAAGAACATTTAATGCTCCGTTGAGGTATCCCTTAGTGTCTTGAGGACGGAAAAAGGGGCCGTCCCATCAGCACCGCTTAAGCCCATCCGCCGCAGATGCCATGACACGCGTCCAGGAGGATAAACCTTGTCTGACAGGCTGGTCGTTGCGCTGGAGCGGTGGCAGGGTGGCGGGATCTTGCCGGGGCTCGACGGGCCAGCCCGGCAAGATCTGTCGGGCGCCCAGCCTACGGCCTTTTGATCATCGGCTTGAACGCCTTCTTGATAGTCATGTGCTTGTTCCCAGTTGTCCTCCGGCAAGCATCTTGCCGAGAGTCCAACATCGGGTCTTCTCGGTGACCTGCCTGGAGGTCTCCTCCCAGGAAGGCTTGCTTCCTGGAAATTCTATCTTTGAGCTTGCCGGTGATGCGCAACAATGTGCTGTGCCCATGCTAGAGCCTGAGGCTCGACAGCAAGGACTAAAGGCATGTCTTTTGCCGCGGGAGCGTTTGTCTCTACAGCAAGAGCTTGAGGCCCTGCCAGAGCCTGTTGCTCCCCTGGCAGGCTTGGCGTTGTTCCCGGCAAGTAATCTTTGCGGGAAACCTGGGTCCTAGATGTATCCCATAAGTGGATTTCTTCTCAGCCATGCCCTTCCCGCCTAGAGGCTGCAACTTGCCGGTGCGTGTCCAGGGGTAATGAACACCCCCTGTTCAGTACACCGACATACTTCAAGCATACTAACAAGGTAATCGCGTCCTTTCAAAATAACATGGCCTTAGAAAGTTATCCCTACAAAATCATATAGTCTGGCTATACTCCATCTTCCCCACAAAAAGTATCTAAATCATGTACAACCCCGATGACAAATCAAGCAATTGTTTCACACCTTTTATGTTCTCAAACCTTTTCAACTCTCACGCAATACATGAGCGTGAGCCATGGATATAGCACTATAGGTGGAATAGAATATGGTGGAGGTTGCGAGGAAAAATGAGAAGATAGTCTCACATCAACTAGGCGTATCAACGGGCTATGGAGATGCCCATCAATAGATATCAATGTGAGTGAGTAGGGATTGCCATGCAACGAATGCACTAGAGCTATAAGTGTATGAAAGCTCAAAAAGAAAACTAAGTGGTTGTGCATAAGATGAAAAATTCCACTAGTTATATGAAAGTGACAAACTAGGAGACTCTCTATCATGAAGATCATGGTGCTACTTTGAAGCACAAGTGTGGAAAAATATAGTAGCATTGTCCCTTCTCTCTTTCTCTCATTTCATTTTTTTGGTGGGCATCTTTGGCCTCTTTTTTTTTATTTGGGCTTCGCTGGCCTCTTTTATTATTTGTAAAGTCCGGAGACTCATCCCAACTTGTGAGGGATTCATAGCTTCCATCATCCTTTTCTCTCACGGGACAAATGCTCTAATAATGAAGATCATCACACTTTTATTTACTTACAACTCAAGAATTACAACTCGATACCTAGAACAAAATATGACTCTATATGCAATATGAAAGTGATGGTGCGTGTCATGAAAAACGGAACGGTGGAAGTTGCATGGCAATATATCTCGGAATGGCTATGGAAATGCCATAATAGGTAGGTATGGTGGCTGTTTTGAGGAAAATATATGGTGGCTGTTTTGAGGAAGGTGGGTTTAATGCACCGGCGAAAGTTGCGCGGCGCTAGAGAGGCTAGCAAAGGTGGAAGGGTGAGAGTGCGTATAATCCATGGACTCAACATTAGTCATAAAGAACTCACATACTTATTGCAAAAGTCTATTAGTTATCGAAACAAAGCATTAGACACATGCTCCTAGGGGAGAGGTTGGTAGGAGTTAACCATCGCACGCTCCCGACCCTCACACAAAGGTTGACAATCATTAAACAAATCATGCTCCGACTTCGTTACATAACGGTTCACCATACGTGCATGCTATGTGAATAATAAACTTTAACACAAGTATTTCTTCCGATTCACAATTACTCACTAGTATGACTCTCATATTACCATCTTCATATCTCAAAACTATATGCAAGGAATCAAACTTCTCATAGTATTCAATGCGCTTAATATGAAAGTTTTTATTATATCCCTCTTGGATGCCCATTATATTAGGACTAAATTCATAACCTAAACCAATTACCATGCTGTTTAAAGACTCTCAAAATAATATAAGTGAGGTACGAGAGTTCAATAATTTCTATAAAATAAAACACCACCGTGCTCTAAAGAGATATAAGTGAAGTACTAGAGCAACATTGCCTAGCTCAAAAGATATAAGTGAAGCACATAGAGTATTCTAATAAATTCACGATTAATGCGTGTCCCCCTCAAAAGATGTGTGCAAAAAGGATTATTGTGGCAAACTAAAAAGCAAAGACTCATATCATACAAGACGCTCCAAGCAAAACACATATCATGTGGTGAATAAAAATATAGCCTCAAGTAAATTTACCGATGGATTGAAGACGAAAGAGGGGATGCCTTCCGGGGCATCCCCAAGCTTAGGCTTTTTGGTATCCTTGAATATGGCTTGGGGTGCCTTGGTCATCCCCAAGCTTAGGCTCTTGCCACTCCTTATTCCATAGTCCATCAAATCTTTACCCAAAACTTGAAAACTTCACAACACAAAACTCAACAGAAAACTCATGAGATCCGTTAGTATAAGAAAAATAAATCACCACTTTAGGTACTGTTTTGAACTCATTCTTTATTTATATTGGTATAATATCTACTGTATTCTAACTTCTCCATGGTTCATACCCCCCGATACAACCCATAGATACATCAAAATAAGCAAACAACACGAAGAAAACAGAATCTGTCTAAAACAAAACAGTCTGTAGCAATCTATAGACTTCGAATACTTCCGTAACTCCAAAAATTCTGAAAAACTAGGAAAATCAGGGAAATTTGTATATCAATCTTTTGTAAAAAGTTCATATCAAAAGAACGTTCCAGTGAATTTACAAAATTCCTGGACTGAGAGAAAAAGTTTCTGTTTTTCAGCAAAATCAAATCACAAACACCGTAGACCATCCCAAAGGTCTTACTTGGCTCAAACACTAATTTAAACAAGAAAACACAATTACTAAAGAGGTAATAATGTGTGAAACACTCAAAAATAGAAGCAAAAAACAAAAGCATAAAAATAAAATTGGGTTGCCTCCCAATAAGCGCTATTGTTTAACGCCCCTAGCTAGGCATAACGCAATAGATCTCGGTATTGTCATCTTTGGTATGCAATCCATAAGTAGCTCTCATAATAGATTCATAAGGTAATTTTATTTTCTTTCTAGGAAAGTGATCCATGCCTTTCCTTAATGGAAATTGGAATCTAATATTTCCTTCCTTCATATCAATAATTGCACCAATCGTTCTAAGGAAAGGTCTACCAAGAATAATAAGACATGTAGGATTGCAATCTATATCAAGAACAATGAAATCTACGGGCACATAATTCCTATTTGCAACAATAAGAACATCATTAATCCTTCCCATAGGTTTCTTTATAGTGGAATCCGCTAGATGCAAATTTAAAGAGCAATCATCAAATTCACGGAAACCTAGCACATCACATAAACTTTTGGAATCGTGGAAACGCTAGCACCCAAATCACACAAAGCATGGCACTCATAATCTTTAATTTTAATATTAATAGTAGGTTCCCACTCATCATAAAGCTTCCTAGGTATAAAAACTTCCAACTCAAGTTTTTCTTCAAAAGATTTCATCATAGCATCCACGATATGTTTAGTAAAAGCTTTATTTTGATTATAAGCATGCGGAGAATTCAACATGGATTGCAACAAGGAAAAACAATCAATCAAAGAACAACTATCATAATTAAAGTCCTTGAAATCCAAAAGAGTGGGTTCATTGCTATTTAAAGTTTTGACCTCTTCAATCCCACTTTTATAAATCTTAGCATCAAGATCTATAAACTCCGAATCATTGGGACGCCTTTTAACTAAAGTTGACTTATCTCCAGTCCCATCTTTATCAAGATTTATATTAGAAAACAAAGATTCAATAGGAGTCACATCAATCACTTTAAGATCTTCATCATTATTATCACGAGAACACACTTTTTCAATCCATTCACGCTTAGCACGTATTCTAGCGGTTCTTTCCTTACACTCATCAATAGAAATTCTCATAGATTTTAAAGACTCATTAATATCATGCTTGGGTGGAATAGATCTAATTTTCAAAGAATCAATCTCAAGAGAAATTCTATCAACGTTCCTAGCCAAATCATCAATCTTGAGCAAATTTTCTTCAATCATAGCATTGAAACCTTTTTGCGAGCTAATAAATTCTTTAATATTATTCTCAAGATCAGAGGGCATATTATTATAATTTCCATAAGAATTATTGTAGGAATTACCATAATTATTATAGGAATTACTAGGAAATGGCCTAGGATTGAAATTACCTCTATACGCGTTATTACCAAAATTGTTCCTACCAACAAAATTCACATCCATAGATTCATTATTATTTCCAATCAAAGAAGACAAAGGCATATCATTAGGATTAATAGGAGCACTCTTACTAGAAAACAATTTCATCAATTCATCCATCTTTTCACTCAAAGTATTTATTTCTTCAATAGCATGCACTTTTTTACTAGTAGGAGATCTTTCGGTATGCCATTGAGAGTAATTTGCCATAATATTATCTAGGAGTTTAGTAGCTTCTCCTAATGTGATTTCCATAAAAGTACCACCCGCGGCGGAATCTAAAAGATTTCTAGAAGCAAAATTCAATCCCGCATAGAAAATTTGTATAATCATCCATAAACTCATACCATGCGCGGGGCAATTTCTAATCATTAGTTTCATCCTCTCCCATGATTGTGCAACATGCTCATGATCAAGTTGCTTAAAATTCATTATATCGTTCCTAAGGAATATGATCTTAGCGGGCGGAAAGTACTTGGAAATAAAAGCATCTTTACACTTATTCCATGAATCAATACTATTTTTAGGCAAAGACGAAAACCAAGTTTTAGCACGATCTCGTAGTGAGAACGGAAATAGCTTCAATTTAACAATATCATTATCCACATCTTTCTTATTTTGCATATCACACAACTCAACGAAAGTATTTAGCTGGGATGCAGCATCTTCACTAGGAAGGCCGGAAAATTGTTCTTTCATAACAAGATTAAGCAAAGCAGCATTAATTTCATAAGATTCCGCACTAGTGGCGGGAGCAATCGGAGTACTAATAAAATCATTATTATTAGTATTGGAAAAGTTACACAACTTGGTATTCTCTTGAGTCATCGTGACAAAGCAAGCAATCTAGCACACAAGCAAACAAAAAGCAAACGGAAAGACGAACGGAAAAAGGGCGAATAAAAAGGCAAATCTTTTTGGTTTTTTTCTGAAAATCATTTTAGAAGTGGGGGAGAGGAAAACGAGAGGCAAATGGCAAATAATGTAAATGCAAGAGATGAGTTTGTGATGGGTACTTGGTAGGCTTGATGTAGATCTCCCCGGCAACGGCGCCAAAAATCCTTCTTGCTACTTCTTGAGCATGCGTTGGTTTTCCCTTGAAGAGGAAAGGGTGATGCAGCAAAGTAGATAAGTATTTCCCTCAGTTGTTGAGAACCAAGGTATCAATCCAGTAGGAGATACAAGCAAGTCCCCAGTAGATGTACCTACACAAATAATCAAACACTTGCACCCAACGCTATAAAGGGGTTGTCAATCCCTTCACGGTTACTTGCAAGGATGAGATCTGATAGAGATAGGAAGATAGGATTGCTAAAACGAAAAGTAAAACAAAAGTAAAAAGATTGCAGCTAAGTATTTTTGGTATTTTTGGTTTATAGATCTGAAAATATAATATGGAAAATAGACCCGGGGGCCATAGGTTTCACTAGAGGCTTCTCTCATGAAGGAAAATAATACGGTGGGTGAACAAATTACTGTCGAGCAATTGATAGAAAAGCGAATAATTATGAAGATATCCAAGGCAATGATTATGCATATAGGCATCACGTCCGTGTCAAGTAGACCAAAACGATTCTGCATCTACTACTATTACTCCACACATCGACCGACTCCTGCCTGCATCTAGAGTATTAAGTTCATGAAGAACAGAGTAACGCATTAGGTAAGATGACATGATGTAGAGGGATAAACTCAAGCAATATGATGAAAATCCCATCTTTTTATCCTCGATGGCAACAATACAAATACGTGCCTCGCTACCCCCACTTTGTCACTGGGTGAGGACACCGCAAGATTGAACCCAAAACTAAGCACTTCTCCCATTGCAAGAATTACCAATCTAGTTGGCCAAACCAAACCAATAACTCGAAGAGACTTGCAAAGATATGAAATCATGCATATAAGAATTCAGAGAAGATTCAAATAATATTCATAGATAAGTTGATTATAAACCCACAATTCATCGGATCTCGACAAACACACCGCAAAAGAGTATTACATCGGATAGATCTCTATGAAGATCATGAAGAACATGGTATTGAAGAACAAAGAGAGAGAAGAAGCCATCTAGCTACTAGCTATGGAACCAAAGGTCTGTGGTAAACTACTCACGCATCATTGGAGGGGCAATGGAGTTGATGTAGATGCCCTCCGTGATCGAATCCCCCTCCGGCAGATTACCGGAAAAGGCTCCAAGATTGGATCTCACAGGAACAGAGGCTTCCGGCGGTGGAAAAGTATTTTCGTGGCTCTTTTTGGTATCCAGGGAATATTGGGGAATTTATAGGCCGAAGAATAGGGTTAGGAGGGCTGCCGTGGGGCCACAAGCCAGGGGGGCGCCCCCCCCTAGGGCGCGCCCTGGTGGCTTGTGACGCCACGGTAGGTCTCCTGCCTTCATCTCCAAGTCTGCTGGGTTTCTTTTGGTCCAAGAAAAATCATTCCGAAGATTTTATTCCGTTTGGACTCCGTTTAATATTCCTTATCTGCAATACTCAAAAACATGGAAAAAAACAGAAACTGGTACTAGGCTCTAGATTAATAGGTTAGTCACAAAAATAATATAAAATAGCATATTAATGCATATAAAACATCCAAAACAGATAATATAATAGCATGGAACAATAAAAAATTATAGATACGTTGGAGACGTATCAGTTCTTTATTAAGGGAAATACTTACCTATATTGTGCTGCATCACCCGTTCGTCTTCACGGAAAAACCCAACGCAAATCACAAGTATCAGTCCCTCCCTGGTGGGCCTCTTGCCCCCGTTCTCTATCCTATAAATTCATATATATTAAAAAAAACCTGGGGAGCATCCCGAAACACTTTTTCGGTCGCTGCAAGTCTATGTTCCGCCGCGATCCCATCTGGAGCTCCGTTCTGGTGCCCTGCCGGAGGGGGGATCGATCACGGAGGGCCTCTTCATCATCCTTGCTGTTCCCATGGTGATGTGTGAGTAGTCCACCAAAGACCTACATGTCCGTAGTTAGTACCTAGATGGCTATCTCTCTCTCTCTTGATCTTCAATACAATGATCATCGCATCTTCGCTTTGATCTATCCGATGAAATTCTTTTGTATGGTGCATTTGTTGGGATCCGATGAATTGTGGGTTTTTGTTCAGATTATTCATGAAAAGTATTTGAGTCACCTCTGATATATATTATGATTCTTAATTGCATGATCATTATAGCTCCGTAAACTTTCCGATCTATTGAAATAGTTTGGCCAACTAGATTGATATTTCTTCAGTGAGAGGGGTGCATTGTAGTGGGTTCAATCTGGCGGTGCTCTATATCCCAGTGACAGAAAGGGACAATACACGTCTTTGTATTATTGCCACTAAGGATAAAATGATGGGGTTAGTTCATATTAATTGAATTACCTTTGTCTACATCATGTCATTGTTCTCCAAGCATTATTCTGTTTTACTTAATACTCTAGATGCATGCTGGATAGCGGTCGATGGGTGGAGTAATGGTAATAGGTGCAGGCAGGAGTCGGCCTATTTGCTTATGGACGTCATGTCTATATATACATGATCATTGTCGTGAATATGAACATACCTATGAGCTTTTCTATCAATTGCCCAACAGTAATTTGTTTACCCACCCTATGTTCCCTACATGAGAGATGCCATTAGGGAAAACTATGGCCCCTGGGTCTATTCACTTATATATTTACAAACGCTTTCAATACCTTGCTGCCATTTATTTTATTTTATTTTATTTTGTAATTTACAATTATCTACTATCATCCACACACTTCATTTGCTTGCCAATAACAAGATCAAGGGGATTGACAACCCTCTAGCCGCGTTGGGTGCAAGTGTTTGTTCTTTTGTGTGTGCAGTCACTGAAGACGGTTGTTGATTGATATTCCTATTGTTTCAATAAACCTTGGTTCTTAACTGAGGAAAATACTTATCCGTATTGTGCTGCAATCACCCGTTCCTCTTCACAAAAATTTTAATGCAGATCACAAGTATCAGAAGGCTGAATGCATGTTTCATTTCAGTGGCCAGTTGATCCATGAATATTGGTGCGATAGAGTATTCTTTGGCAAGTGTAGCTGCAAGATTTGCATTGATGGATAGAGCTTAATGGATATGCTAAGGGCATTTATTGTTATCAATAAATAATCCATCACATCGTGTCATTGAATGACATATTTTATGCATGGGAGTGTATGATTGGGCAACATGGGTGACATAGTAATATTTGACCTCATGGCCACACTACCTAAAGGAGAATATCGTTAAGCTAACAAATATAGTGAACATAACTGATAGGGTACCATATTAGTTTCTAGACAAACATTAGTTTTTTTCTTCAACAACAAAACAATAATTTTTTATTCGTTTAGTCTCCACTGCCACATTCGTGTGGGAAGAGGATATCGACATCTAGAGTGTCATCCTCACATGTACATTATACCAAGTCATGCCATTTGTCCATACACCCATTCCATCATAAAGTTTCTAATATTTATGCAGTACCATTAGGGTGACTTATAGAGCCAACCATCGAGAGAGCAACCCATCCTACTTGTGGTGTCTCACATGGCACCCCACTCCTAGACACCTAATGCGGTTGTATGAGGAGGATCTCGACTCCAGAACGTTGTCATGCAAGTTCATGTAAAATAGTCAATCACACAATGTCGTCTATGTTCGATGGATCTAGGAAGAAGTGTCACACATGTGTGTGCCTAGAGGAAAAGGAGCCTTTAGTACTATAAAAATGATGGCATTAATGGGATTAATGATATGAGGAATATCAACAATTTCTCACCCTTCTCTGTAGCATTATCTTTACAGAAAAACCAATGTGTTTGTTTAGGCTCTAGGGTGAGATTATGTTCAAATCATATTTTCAGAAGAATCAAAGTAGCAGAAAACACAAGAAGCAATTGTAGGGTTACTTTTCTAGCTATCTCTCCCACTAACACACTAACACAAAAAAGTAAGAAGCAAAATACTTTATAGTTGCACCTCATAAAAAAACCTTTATACTTGAGTTTTTACCCCACTCTCTTCCTAGAAAATCTTCTTTCTAGTTAATGGTCAGGTCATCTATGTCATTATGTCCGTATTGGTTACTCATGTCCTTGTTTTCTCCTTAAATTGTCTTTGAACTTGTAGGTTCAAAAGGCAATGAGTATTGTGAAAAACATATGTTAGGGGAAATGTCTACTCCTAAAGGAGGAGTGTGTACGTCGTTGGTACTCAGCATTTAGTACAAAACAATAAAAACGAGCACCAAATCAATTTGGAAATCAAGCCAATAATGAAATTAATGGGCAAACAATTAATAATGCTTGCAATTAATTAAGTCTATTTAAGTAGGGATTTTTTTCACGCCGAATAAATTATGAAATCGAGTCATTAATGCAAAAACAATAGAGAAAACAAACACCGAATCTATTTAGAAATCAAGCCATTAATGCAACTAATATATAGACAATTAATTACGCATGCAATTAATTACATTTGTTTAAGTAAATATTTTTTTCACATCATATCAATTTGGAAATCAAGCCATTAATGCAATTGAGAGGCGGACAATTAATTACGTGTGCAATTAATTAAGTCTGTTTAACAAGGGATTTTTCATGCCAGATAAATTATGAAATCGAGTCATTAATGGAAAAATAATAAAGAAATCGAGCACATAATCAATTTGGAAATCAAGCCATTAATGCAATTAATAGGCACACAATTAATTATGCATGCAATTATTTAGGCATTTTTTCACGCCGAATCAATTATGAAATCGAGTCACTAATGCAATTAATTAATTAGTGATGCACTTAATTAGGGATGTAGATAATTAGTAGTAGGAAGTTTTTTCAACCGTATGTCTTCTATTAAAGGGGGTGGATTATACGTGGTACGTCCAACTCCCTTCCCCATGATCCCCTCTACGTTAAAAAACAATCCCCTTCCACCTCCCCACCGCACAAAAAAGACCTCCCATTGCCTCATGCAAAAGCAAAAAAAAAAGATCGTCCTCCTCCCGATCTCCCCACCACCATGATCCGCTGCCTATCGCACCGCCGGACTGACATCCTATGAAATAATGACACACCTCATGGTTGATTTGGGCGCTACCGTGCGTGATCAGAGGTGTGCCCAAGGAGCGCGCCTCTGGGTCGATCCGGTCGCTGCCATGCATTGTCCTTATGGAACCAATGTGAAAAGAGAGGGGGTGCTAGGCACATGAGCATTGGACCGCCAGCGCAGCTCTAGGGATGCCATGACCGGGAGGGACGTCGCCGCCCTCGGATGACGCATCTTGGGGTATGGTAGGGATTGGTGATGACCCACAAGTATAGGGGATCAATCATAGTCCTTTCAATAAGTAAGAGTGTCGAACCCAACGAGGAGCAGAAGGAAATGACAAGCGGTTTTCAGCAAGGTAATTTCTGCAAGCACTGAAATTGTAGGTAACATATAGTTTGATAGCAAGATAATTGGTAACGAGCAAGTAACGGTAACGGTAACTAAGGTGCAGCAAGGTAGCCAAATCCTTTTGTGGCAAAGGACAGGCCAGAACAGTTTCTAGTAATAGGCAAAGTGTTCTTGAGGGTACACGGGAATTTCATCTAGTTGCTTTTATCATGTTGGTTTGATTCGTGTTCGCTAATTTGATAATATGATATGTGGGTGGACCGGTGCTTGGGTGCTGTTCTTACTTGAACAACCTCCCACTTATGATTAACCCCCTCGCAAGCATCCGCAACTATGAGAAAAGTATTAAGATAAAATCTAACCATAGCATTAAATGTTTGGATCCAAATCAGCCCCTTACAAAGTAGCGCAGAAACTAGGGTTTAAGCTTGTGTCACTCTAGCAACCCATCATCTAATAACTACTCCACAATGCATTCCTTTAGGCCCAAGGATGGTGAAGTGTCATGTAGTCGACGTTCAAATGACACCACTAAGGGAATCACAACATACATATCATCAATATATCAAACACATATCAAATTCACATGATTACTTGCGACATGACTTCTCTCGTGACCTCGAGAACAAAGGTAACTACTCACAAATAATAATCATTCTCAAGATCAGAGGGGTATTGAATAGCATAATGGATCTGAACATATAATCCAAATAAACCATATAGTAATCAACTACAAGATGTAATCAACACTACTAGTCACCCACAGGTACCAATCTGAGGTTCCGGTACAAAGATTGAACACAAGAGATGAACTAGGGTTTGAGAGGAGACGGTGCTGTTGAAGATGTTGATGAAGATTGGCCTCCCAAAGATGAGAGGGGTGTTGGTGATGATGATGGCTTCGATTTCCCCTTCCGGGAGGGAAGTTCCCCCGGCGGAATCGCTCCGCCGGAGGGCAAAAGTGCTCTTGCCCAAGTTCCGCCTCGAGACGATGGCGCTCCGTCCCGAAAGTCCTATTCTTATTTTTTCTAGGTCAAAAGACCCTATATACCACAAGATGGGCACCGAAGGTGGGCCGAGGAGGGCACAACCCACCAGGGCGCGCCTGGGGGGCCTGGCGTGCCCTGGTGTCTTGTGCCCACCAGGGTGGCCCCCTCCGGTAGTTCTTTGCTCCAGTATTTTTAATATATTCCAAAAACATTCTCCGTAAAATTTCAGCTTCTTTGGAGTTGTGCAGAATAGGTATCTCTGATGTGCTTTTTCAGGTCCAAAATTCCAGCTGCCGGTATTCTCCCTCTTCATGTAAACCTTGCATATTATGAGAGAAAAGGCATTAGAATCACTCCTTAAAGCATTATTATTCAACAAAACATAATAAATAACAGTAGGAAATCATGATGCAAAATGGACGTATCAACTCCCCCAAGCTTAGACCTCGCTTGTCCTCAAGCGAAAAGCCGATATTGAAAAACATGTCCACATGGTTTGAGAGAGAGGTGTCGATAAAAACAAAATACGGACATAGTAGCATCATGCTTATTATCATAACAGCAACGAACTCTAACATAGAACTTATTCATATAACTTTCATCATATAACTTCTCATGAACAAGTAACAATTCATCACAACATAGAAGTATAAAGCATAAACCTTATTGAAAACCAACAAGCTATGTTCTCAGTGAACTTTGCAACTACAATTCATCATATTTTCAGGAAGGGTCTCATGTCGGAGCCTTTTGGCAAGTCCACATACTCAACCATCATTTAGTCTTCTATGATTGCTAACACTCACTGCATACCCATGAGAAAGAAGTTTCAACCGGACACATAAAAAGATAGGGGCTTATAGTTTTGCTTCCCAACGTATTCACCTCAAGGGTGATGTCAACAATAATAACTCATGCTCACTCACATCCAACTGGATATATGTGCCTAGATCTTTCCTCACCACATGATGCTTTCAAAAGGAGAAAAGTAAAAAGGAATAGGGAAGAATACTTTGACTCTTGCATAAAAGTAAATACATAAAAGTAAAAGATAATCCCTTCGCAGAGGGAAGCAGAGGTTGTCATGCGCTTTTTTGGTTTGTATGCCCAATCCCTTAATGCAAAAGAACGTCACGCTATATTGCCCCCTATGATAGCAACCTTTATTATGCAGTCCGACGCTTTTATTACTTTGCCATCATAAGTTTGTATAGTGCTCAATTTTCTCTTACACTAATTGATCAAAACACATTTACAAGCAATTTTTATTGCCTTATTGCACCGATGACCACTTACTTGAAGGATCTTACTCGATCCGTAGGTAGGTATGGTGGAATCTCAAAGAATGAATTTGGTTCTGGGTATTTGGATGCACAAGTAGTATCTCTACTTAGTGCGGAATTTTTGGCTAGCAAGGATATTGAGCAAGCACGACATGTTGAAGGATCTATGACAATATAACTTTTATGTGGATATGAACAAACATAAATCATTACGTTGTCTTCCTTGTCCAATGTCAACCATTTTGACATACAATATTTAATGGGGGCTCACAATCATAAAAGATGTCCAAGATAGTGTATTTGCATGTGAATCTTCTTTTACCTTATTAATTCTTTCATGAATTGCATCATTGACCAATGCTATGTTTGTCAATCTCCAATAAATTTTACTACTTATACTTTTCTTTATGTGATGTCATTATTCACCATAAGATTAGCATATGATTCCTTTCATTTATTTCTCTTTCCTTTATTTTGATTGCAATAAGAAAGTAGAGAAGCAAAAACTCAAACTAAACTTTATTATATAACTCTCACTCGATTACATAGATAGATAGGCCACGAAACTAACACACAAAAATAGATCATGCTAAACTTTTCTTCAACTAAATCAAAAGAGAACTAAAGATCGAACTAGAAAAGGTAAAGGTGAATAAAAGTGATGGTGATACGATACCCGGGCACCTCCCCCAAGCTTTGCTCAAGCCAAGGGGAGTGCCCATACCCGTGTGCTCAAGTCTCCTTTGGTGGTGGTGATGAAGTAGGTGGTGATGATGACGTAGTCTTCTTCTTCAACTTATATTTGAGCATAAAATTTTCCTCCCTTAGATCATCGTTCTCCAACTCGAGCTTTAATATCTTTTTGCATAATGCCGCCTTGCTCTCTTGCAGAAAATGAGATGGAATAAATTGAACCTCAGGTTTGCATCCTCTAGGGAGGCTTGACTTCTTGAATTCCACATGCATGTCTCCGGGTTGAGGTAGTGGGTCATCCTCCTCCTCAGAGCTATCATCCTTTGTTTCCTTCATGGCGGCGTCTTCCTCCTCATCTGAGGTCCATCCACAATTCTCCACTTCTCCATAGGTCTTGGGGTTTGCAATATAGTCAGCAACATAGCTCTCTCCCTCTGAATCTTGAGACGACATATTTTCAGATCTGCCAGGAAAAACAGCACGAAACAAGAACAGAGGATTTTTCTACGATGCGGTCGTCAAAACAGTCGGGGGGTATATATAGAGAATTTTTATTCTTCGAAAGCAAGCATATGGAAGGAAAATGGAGTCGGGAAGGTGTCCGAGGTGGGCACAACCCACCAAGGCGCGCCTGGCAGGGCTGGCGTGCCCCGGTGTATCGTGCTCACCTTGGTTGCCTTCCGGTTTATTTCTTATTTTCCAAAATTTTTGAATATTCCAAAACTGACAAAAAATATTTTTGCGAATTTTTTGGAGTCCGTTTACTTACCGTATCACATACCTCCTATTTTTCAGAATTCTAGAGTGTTCCGGAAGGTTTCTTTTATGTCTTCCTCTGGTGTCATGGTTTGGATAACATTGCTTTCAACATTAATAGGCGTACTTGAGATATAGTGCTTAATTCTTTGTCCATTGACCACCTTCGGGTTAGTACCTTCGGCATTATTAATCTTGATAGCTCCAGAATGATAAACCTCTTCGATAATATAAGGTCCTTCCAATTTGGAGAGAAGCTTACCTACAAAAAATCTTAAACGAGAGTTGAACAAAATAACATAGTCTCCTATTTTGAATTCCCGCTTTTGGATTCTTTTGTCATGCCATCTTTATACTTTTTCTTTGAATAGTTTGGCATTTCATAGGCTTGAGTTCCCCATTCATCTAGTGAGCTAATATCAAATAGCCTATTCTCACCGGCAAGTTTGAAATCATAATTGAGTTCTTTAATTGCCCAAAATGCTTTATGTTCTAACTCTAGAGGCAAATGACAAGCTTTACCATATACCATTTTGTATGGAGACATACCCATAGGATTTTTATAAGCCGTTCTATAGGCCCAAAGTGCGTCATCTAGTTTCTTAGACCAATTATTTCGAGACCTATTAACAGTTTTTGGGAATATCAATTTTATTTCTCTATTGTTAAGTTCAACTTGACCACTAGATTGAGGATGATAGGGTGATGCAATTCTATGGTTAACATCATATTTAGCAAGCATCTTACGGAAAGCACCATGAATAAAGTGTGAACCACCATCAGTCATTAAGTATCTAGGGACTCCAAACCTCGGAAAGATAACTTCTTTAAGCATTTTAATGGAGGTGTGGTGATCAGCACTACTAGTTGGAATAGCTTCTACCCACTTAGTGACGTAATCAATAGCAACCAAAATATGAGTTTACCCGTTAGAGGAAGGAAAAGGTCCCATGTAATCAGAACCCCAAACATCAAATGGCTCAACAACAAGTGAAGAATTCATAAGCATTTCCTGACGATTATCGATATTACCAATTCTTTGACATTCATCACAAGACAAGACAAACTTACGGGCATCCTTGAAGAGAGTAGGCCAATAAAAACCAGATTGCAATACCTTGTGAGAAGTTCTATCTCCTGCATGATGTCCTCCATAAGCTTCGGAATGACATTTCCGTTGGATTTGTTCCTGTTCATGCTCAGGTACACAATGTCTAATAATACCATCTACTCATTCTTTATAAAGATGTGGGTCATCCCAAAAGTAATGTCTTAAATCATAGAAGATTTTTCTCTTTTGTTGGTATGTGAAGCTAGGTGGTATATATTTAGCAACAATATAGTTAGCATAATCAGCATACCAAGGAGTGTTTTGAGAAACATTTATTGTAGCTAACTGTTCATCAGGAAAGCTATCATCAATAGGTAGTGGGTCATCAAGAATATTTTCCAACCTAGACAAGTTATCAGCTATGGGGTTCTCAGCTCCCTTCCAATCAACGATATGTAAGTTAAATTCTTGAAGCAAGAGAACCCACCTAAGGACTCTAGGTTTTGCATCTTTCTTTTCCATAAGATATTTTATAGCAGCATGATCGGTGTGAACAATAACTTTGTAGTCAACAATGTAGGATCTAAATTTATCACAAGCAAACACAACTGCTAAAAATTCTTTTTCAGTAGTAGCATAATTTCGTTGGGCACTGTCTAGAGTTTTGCTAGCATAATGGATAACATTCAATTTCTTATCAACCTTTTGTCCTAGAACAGCACCAACAGCATAATCACTAGCATCACACATAATTTCAGAAGGTAAGTTCCAATCAGGTGGTTGAACGATAGGTGCAGAAGTTAAGGCTTTCTTGAGTGTTTCAAAGGCTTCTACACAATCATCATAAAAAACAAAAGGGATGTCCTTTTGCAAAATATTAGTAAGAGGCTTAGAAATTTTAGAGAAGTCTTTAATGAACCTCCTATAGAAACCAGCATGACCAAGGAAACTTCGAATACCTTTAATATCTTTAGGACATGGCATTTTCTCAATTGCATCAACTTTAGCTTTATCCACCTCAATACCTCGTTCAGATATTTTATGCCCCAAGACAATACCTTCATTAACCATAAAGCGGCACTTCTCCCAATTCAAGACAAGAATAGTTTGTTCACATCTCTACAGAACTCAATCAAGATTGCTTAAGCAATCATCAAAAGAAGTCCCGTAAACGGAAAAATCATCCATGAAAACCTCCACAATCTTTTCACAAAAATCAGGGAATATAGTAGTCATACATCTTTGAAAGGTAGCAAGTGCATTGCATAAACCAAAAGGCATACGTCTATAAGCATAGGTTCCAAAAGGACAAGTAAAGGTGGTTTTCTCTTGATCAGATTGTGATACAGGTATTTGAGAGAAACCAGAATATCCATCCAGAAAACAAAAGTGTGTGTGCTTAGATAATCTTTCTAGCATTTGATCAATGAAAGGCAGAGGGTAATGATCTTTTCTAGTAGCTTTATTTAATTTTCTAAAATCAATTACCATTCTATAGCCAGTGACAATTCTCTGTGGGATAAGTTCATTTTTATCATTAGGAACAATAGTAATACCTCCCTTCTTAGGGACACAATGGACGGGACTTACCCATCTACTATCAGCTATGGGATAGATTATACCTACTTCAAGAAGCTTTAATATTTCAGATCTTACCACTTCTTTCATCTTAGGATTCAATCGTCATTGATGATCAACAACGGGTTTAGCATCAGGTTCCATATTAATCTTCTGCTGCCATAGAGTGGGACTAATGACCTTAAGATCATCAAGAGTATATCCAATAGCAGCCCGGTGCTTCCTTAGAACTTTTAATAATCTTTCTTCTTCATGTTCTGACAGGTTAGCACTAATAATAACATGATATATCTTTTTCTCATCAAGATAAGCGTACTTCAAAGTATCAGGCAATTGCTTTAATTGAAACACAGGATCACCTTTAGGTGGAGGAGGACCTCCAAGAGTTTCGATAGGCAAATTGTGTTTCAGGAGATGTTGTTGTTCAAAGAATTTTTTATCTATTTCATTTCTTTCACGCAAGTGCATATCATTTTCATGGTCAAGCAAATATTGTTCTAATGGATCAGTAGGAGGCACGGCAATAGAAGCAAGACCAATTATTTCATCCTTACTAGGTAATGCTCTATCACGGGGTTGTCTACTAAACTTGGAAAAATTAAACTCATGAGACAAATCACCAAAACTGATGCCGACAGTTTGTTTTTCACAATCTATCTTAGCATTGACGGTGTTCAGGAAAGGTCTACCAAAGATAATGGGACAAAAGTCATCTTGTGGGGAACCAAGAACTAGAAAATCAGTGGGGTATTTTACTTTCCCACACAAGACTTCAACATCTCTAACAATCCCAAGTGGTGTGATGGTGTCTCTATTAGCAAGTTTAATAGTAACATCAATGTCTTCTATTTCAGCTAGTGCTATTTCATTCATAATTTCTTGGTATAAGGTAAAAGGGATAGCACTCACACTAGCACCCAAATCACATAAACCATGATAGCAATGATCTCCTATTTTGACTGCGACAACAGGCCTGCCCACTACGGGTCTATGTTTATCTTTTTCATCAGGTTTGGCAATCCTAGCAGCTTCATCACAGAAGTAGATAACATACGCATCAATATTTTCTACCAAGAGATCTTTAACCATAGTAACACTAGGTTCTACTTTAATTTGCTCAGGTGGCTTAGGTGCTCTAATATTACTCTTGCGAACCAAAGTTGATACCTTAGCATGTTCCTTTATCCTAACAGGGAAAGTTGGTTTTTCAATGTAAGCGGTGGGCACAACTGGATCAACATTGTAAATGATGGTTTCACCTTTAGCTTTTACCGATTCTTTAATTTCTTCTTTAATAGGGGGGATGATATTTAAACCACCTCTCCATAGGGAGATCAACATGAGTAGCAAATGCTTCACAGAAAGAGGCTACTATCTCAGAGTCAAGTCCATATTTAGCGCTAAACTTATGAAAAGCATCAGTATTCATAAAAGATTTAACACAATCAAACTTAAGCTTTATAGCTGACTCATTACCTTCGTCGAGTTCCCAATCTTCAGAGTTGCGTTTAATTCTTTATAAGAGATCCCACTTGAATTTAATAGTCTTCTTCATAAAAGAACCAGCACAAGAAGTATCGAGCATGGATTGATCATTATGAGAAAGCCGAGCATAAAAATTCTGAATAATACCTTCTCTCAGGATATTATGATTGGGGCATGAATATAACATCGACTTAAGCCTCTCCCAAGCTAGAGCGATGCTTTCTCCTTTACGAGCCAAAAATAATATATATAATTCCGATCACGATGAACTAGATGCATGGGATAAAACTTTTGGTGGAATTCCAATTGCAAACGATTCTAGTTCCATGATCCAATATCATCACATAGCCTATACCATGTCAATGCTTTTCCCTTCAAAGATAAAGGTAAAACCTTCTTCTTAGCTTCATCTCCTGGTAGACCTGCAAGCTTAAATAATCCACAAATTTCGTTCACAAATAAGAGGTGCATATCAGGATGTTCAGTTCCATCTCCTGCATAAGGTTTAGCAAGCAGTTGTTCTATCAAAACCAAAGGAATTTCATAACCAATATTTTCAGTAAGTGCAGTAGGTTGAGGGGCAAATAATTGTGGTTCCGATCGAGGTGAAGATACCCCGAACAAACCCCTCAAAGGATTGTTTTCCATAGTAATAAGTAACAATAAATTTCAGCACGTAGTATAAGTTTTTCCTTACCGATTTCCACTTACCAAGAGCGCTTCACTCCCCGGCAACGGCGCCAGAAAAGAGTCTTGATGACCCACAAGTATAGGGGATCAATCATAGTCCTTTCGATAAGTAAGAGTGTTGAACCCAACGAGGAGCAGAAGGAAATGACAAGCGGTTTTCAGCAAGGTAATTTCTGGAAGCACTGAAATTGTAGGTAACATATAGTTTGATAGCAAGATAATTGGTAACGAGCAAGTAATGGTAACGGTAAATAAAGTGCAGCAAGGTAGCCCAATACTTTTGTGGCAAAGGACAGACCAGAACAGTTTCTAGTAATAGGCAAAGTGTTCTTGAGGGTACACGGGAATTTTATCTAGTCACTTTTATCATGTTGGTTTGATTCATGTTCTCTACTTTGATAATTTGATATGTGGGTGGACCGATGCTTGGGTGCTGTTCTTACTTGAAGAACCTTCCACTTGTGCTTAACCCCCTCGCAAGCATCCGCAACTACGAGAAAAGTATTAAGATAAAATCTAGCCATAGCATTAAACGTTTGGATCCAAATCAGCCCCTTACGAAGTAGCGCATAAACTAGGGTTTAAGCTTTTGTCACTCTAGCAACCCATCATCTAATAACTACTCCAAAATGCATTCCCTTAGGCCCAAGGATGGTGAAGTGTCATGTAGTCAACGTTCACATGACACCACTAAGGGAATCACAACATACATATCATCAAAATATCGAACACATATCAAATTCACATGATTACTTGCGACATGACTTCTCCCGTGACCTCAAGAACAAAGGTAACTACTCACAAATAATAATCATGCTCAAGATCAGAGGGGTATTGAATAGCATAATGGATCTGAACATATAATCTTCCACCAAATAAACCATATAGTAATCAACTACAAGATGTAATCAACACTACTAGTCACCCATAGGTACCAATCTGAGGTTCCGGTACTAAGATTGAGAGGAGACAGTGATGTTGAAGATGTTGATGAAGATTGGCCTCCCAAAGATGAGAGGGGTGTTGTTATGACGATGGCTTCGATTTCCCCTTCCGGGAGGGAAGTTCCCCCGGCGGAATCGCTCCGCCGGAGGGCAAAAGTGCTCCTGCCCAAGTTCCGCCTCGAGATGGCGGCGCTCCATCCCGAAAGTACTCTCCTTATTTTTTCTAGATCAAAAGACCCTATATACCAGAAGATGGGCACCGAAGGTGGGCCAAGGAGGGCACAAACCATTAGGGCGCGCCTGGGGGGCCTGGCACGCCCCGGTGTCTTGTGCCCACCAGGGTGGCCCCCTCCGGTAGTTCTTTGCTCCAGTGTTTTTAATATATTCCAAAAATATTCTCCGTAAAATTTCAGCTTCTTTGGGTTGTGCAGAATAGGTATCTCTGATGTGCTTTTTCAGGTCCAAAATTCCACCTGCCGGTATTCTCCCTCTTCATGTAAACCTTGCATATTATGAGAGAAAAGGCATTAGAATCACTCACTAAAGCATTATTATTCAACAAAACATAATAAATAACAGTAGGAAATCATGATGCAAAATGGTCGTATAAATAGGCTGTCGCCGGGGCTATAATGTCCTCACCGAGGGAGTCCGGGACTAAGGGGTCCTCGGGCCGCCGACCTATCTCTACGGGCCGGACTCATGGGCCACTTCGGGCAGCCGATGACATATGCAAGGAAGATTCCACAAGACTTGGTGATCAAGACAAGGACTCTTCTCCACCGACGTAGCTGACTAGGAGTCTTGCTATCCTAGGCCTTGGGTGTGTTATATAAGCCGAGGCCAAGCTAGTTATTAGGAGGAGGATATCATCAGAGATTAAGATCATTACTCCTAGGGTTTAGACCACATTACACGATCTCGAGGTAGATCAACTCTGTAGTCGATACCCCATCATCAATACGAAACAAAGCAGGACGTAGGGTTTTACCTCCATCAAGAGGGCCCGAACCTGGGTAAATACCGTCTCCCTTGTCTCATGTTCCCCATCGATCCAAGATCCACAATTCGGGACCCCCTATCCGAGATTCACCGGTTTTGACACTGACATTGGTGCTTTCATTGAGAGTTCCATTGTGGGATCGCCAGAAGGATCGATGGCTCGTCTGCAGATTGGCAGCAGTTTTTTCTGGACAACGAATTTGTGTTTGTCATCCCCGTTTCCTCAAGCGTCACTTTGACGATTGCTTTAGTGGAATTGTGTAGAATTGTATCTACAACAACCCTGCAAAATTTCGTTGTGTTCCGATGAAGGAATCTCCGGCAATCTCCAATATACTGGAGCCTTGTCTAATCTGGACGGGAATCTGGTTGAGTTTACTGCGAGGTGTCCAGTATCTAGCTCGGACATCCGTTGGAAAATCCCACCGTTCATCGGCTGTGGAATTCCTATGCCAATCCCCCTCAAACTTTCAGCTCGATCCGACCTTCGAAAATACGGGAAACATCTGATGAGTACAACAAATTTTGGATCTGTTTTCTGCGTGAAAACGAATCCGACCCGAGTTCATCTTTTTCATGAAAAGGGTTGTCGGGCGTCCTTTTTGAAGAAAAATTTCTCATCATCTCGGTCAGCCGACCAAGAGTTCGGCATCGCGAGGGCCGAATAATCATCAAGAGAACCTCGTCATCCGCGGGTGGTACGGGTCGGGCGCTCCGTTGCTTCATCGAGCGAGCATTGACCACGTCACAAATTCTGACCTGCGTCGGCAGCGCCGTGCCATCACTTTTTCAAGCCGACATCCACCACGCCGACTTGCTTTGACATGTCAGCTGGCATGGGGGCTCTAGCGTCACCTTACCAACTTGCTCCGTCACCTCGGCTAGATCGGGGGCTTCGCCATCTCCTCATCAACCTACTCCGGGGACTTCGGCATCACTAGCCGACCAGCTTCGTCATGTTAGCTGGACTGGAGGCTTCGCCACGCCACATCAAACGTGCTGCATCGCTACTTCATCAAGCCGAGCTCTTCGCTCATTCATCTCGGGATCGGCTTGGGGGCTGGGAGCTTGGCCCACTGCAAGCTCGGCCCAGGTCATCAACACCGAGCACATTAACCAGCTAAGTCGCTTTCATGCTCAACTTTTTCCAGTTTTTATTTTTGTGCGTTTCAACTAAGCATTATATTTGTGTTAAACAAAAAAGTTGTTTTTTAAAAATTTAGCTTGTTATAAGTGTCGTTTGTTAAAAACACTTTCTTTACCCAATTTAGCCAGGGGCTCTTAAATTTATATGAGCCGTTTTATAATAAATGCTTTCTTCTTGATCATTGCAAAGGCTTTTTCTACTACTCCTTTTTCCGACGCGGGTGTTTGGTCAATAGTCGGGTAGCCTGGTTTCTCTCTAAAGCCGCTCGAGTTTAGTTTGCTAAACTGGCATGAGAAGCACTCCGCCTTCGGGATAGGAGGTTGAAGCCGAAGGCTAACCCGCTTGAAGTATGGAGATCGGATGTATCATGTTAAAGCACGACCGAAGCACATATTACTTTTCAGACCAATTTTCGGATTGGCACCAAGAAACTTGATTTAGTTCAGACGTAAAGTTTTTGTTAAAGTTTTTTGGTTTTCCGAGCTTATGGCACCTTTAACCGATTTTTATGTTTTTTCTTTCAGGAGGCAGGACATCCTCTTGTTCGAGGTGTTTTGCGTGATAGTTCTGCTCGGAAAATCTTTTTTGACCGACAGTTTGGCATCTTCCCTGCCGAGCTACACCTCGGCATTGTCAAAACAAACTCAATGGATGAAGTAGTTCCCGAGGAGATATGATCCTAGGGTCGGCCATGTTGCCCAACCCAAGTCTCGGGGGCTACTGCGTTGGTTGATTCAATGCAGTAAATTTCAAAGTGCAATACAGTTTCCGAGGAGATTACGATCCTCGGGTTGGTCGGCCGCACCCAACCTGAGTCTCGGGGGCTACTGCACAGTGCATTTTAAATCCTAAAGTATGTTGCCGAGCAAGGAATTGATCCTCAGGCCGATTTCGCGAATCGACCTGAGTCTCAGGGGCTACTGGGATTAGTGGTTTTGTTTTATCCTTCAGGTGCATCCCGGGTTTTAGACTGACACACACCTTGAGGGCTACTGGCTATATATCTCGGCAGAGAATAAATTGCACCAATCGAAAATATCCACAAAAAATCAGCCCACGGTCAGGGTGGTGCACCACCTCGGAAGCAGACCGGCATAAAGCTCGGATGCGAATGGATGGCTCCATAAAAGATTATTTCTAGCATTAAGCTCGGATAAACTCCTTCAACTTTTTCAAGACCGAGGTAATCTATGACACTTCGGATGCAGTTTGGCGTTGGAGCTCGGCTGCAAAAAGACACCTCAGATGCAGTTCGGCGTTGGAGTTCGGATGCAAGAGGACACCACCACATGGGAAACACTTCAAACCCAGTTGTGGTGTAGAAATAATGAGGCATTAATAAAGGCCGATAACTTAAAGGGGCTCCTCGGATGCCCGACTTGTGAACTGTTTGGATTCACCTCGGCGATCCTCAAGATTAGTGATGGGAAGATTTATTGAACCAGTTTTCAAGACCGACGGCCGAAGACGAAGAACTGTTCGGAAGAACCGAGGAGCGTCCCTAACTTGAAGACCGATTCAGGGGGCCACTGAGGGATTCCGGGACTAAGGGCTCCTTGGGCCGCCGACCTATCTCTACGGGCCGGACTCATGGGCCACTTCGGGCAGCCGATGACATATGCAAGGAAGATTCCACAAGACTTGGTGATCAAGAAAAGGACTCCTCTCCACCGACGTAGCCGACTAGGACTCTTGTTATCCTAGGCCATGGGTATGTTATATAAGCCGAGGCCAGGCTAGTTATTAGGAGGAGGATATCATCATAGATTAAGATTATTACTCCTAGGGTTTAGACCACATTATACGATCTCTAGGTAGATCAATTCTATACTCGATACCCCATCATCAATACAAAACAAAGCAGGACGTACGGTTTTACCTCCATCAAAAGGGCCTGGACCTGGGTAAATACCATCTCCCTTGTCTCCTGTTACCCATCGATCCAAGATCCACAGTTCGGGACCCCCTACCCGAGATCCGCCGGTTTTGACAGCGACACTCACCTCCTCAGATCTCGTGGTCATGGCCGGAACCGTGTCGGGAAGAGTAACCCACAGTCGATCCAGAGCGATGTGAGTGGAGCAACCAAGCAGGATCCCACCCCACTTGCTCTAATGATTGACGCTAGCAGGTGAAAGAAGGACGATGAGGAGGGTGGCACTGGTAGGAGGACGAGACACGGTGAGGTAGGCCATGCCGGTGTCCATGGAGTGGTAGTTGCAGGAAGAGTTCTCACGCATGCGACTTTTTTCACCCAATCGATCTCCCTCGCAGCATCATCTTCCTATCCATGCATTATTTGCATCATGGGGAGAGTGCTGCAGCGGACGACCGAACGAGTATAGATCGATCAACCCAGCAGCCACCACCCTGAGAGCACAAAGCGAGCCATGGGGAGTCTGCACACGCTGGTGTGACACCAACAGATGAGGTCATGTGTCGACGCTCAGAAGGAGGCCGCCATGGACGTCCACTTCAACGACCTCCCTTTGCAGTTACCATCACACACGTCTCCTAGCAGACCTCTACCTCCATCTACCTAACTCAATCAACAATGTAACACATTGATGCCGTCTGCAACATGTTCCACCAAAAGCTACTAATAAACAGAAATTTCAGTATAAAATAGAACAGTTGATCAGTTCTGGTATTAGAATTATTTATTGTGGAACCTTACGATCCATTTTCTATTGACCGTGTTTGAAAGGAACACCATTTCTGAACAATAAGGCTGGTGAGGTCACAAGGTAAGAAAAAGAGATATTAATTATTGCCACTCATTTTTTTGTTTGACTGTGTTGAGATGTTTACATATCACATGTAGCTTTATATTGATGTTCCGTTGTTATTTCAGATAGTATGATTAGCTAGACAAGTAACTA
The DNA here is from genome assembly GCA_039707655.1 of Elymus sibiricus. Classification (NCBI taxonomy): domain Eukaryota; kingdom Viridiplantae; phylum Streptophyta; class Magnoliopsida; order Poales; family Poaceae; genus Elymus; species Elymus sibiricus. Next base: position 446,438,905 of record CM077671.1, read on the forward strand.
ATTTAGGGAGCTAAGATGAGGTTGTATGTGTTTCTATCCTTGTATCATATATTATCTACTCAACCTTAGGATTTAAGTTCATGTATCAAATATTAAAAACACACACAGGAAAGCAACATAGAAAATACACAGGAGAACTACGTTTTCATTGATAGAGGAAGCACGAGAAACGCCAATTGTATAGGGAAAAACAAGAAAATGGAAACTAAAATGTAAAAAGTAAGACAGAAGAATGCTATGATCTCATGATAAGATGTCGGCCACTAGCCACCGCCCACAGAAGCGCTCCTATACTAGGTCCTAAGTCACACATATTTTTTTGATTAGTACTAGCATGCATATCAATGAAGGTCACATGCTCTGTCTAACATGTAATGCTTGATATGTCATTCTTTTGCCTATAGTTTATGATTTCTTTTCAATTATGCAATTTAGAAAATCAGTATGTTATTATCCAATCGTACCATGTTAGTTTGGGTACAAAGGACAGTGAAGTAATTATTAGTTAAAAAGCATAGGCCAAGAATGGTATGTTCTAGTCTGTAGTAATGTGACCTCTTTTATAAAGTAGTCCTTCATGTTGTGATTATCAAGCTTCAATTTGATGATGCTTTCGTTGATTAATTTCATCTTATGTAGGTTCGTCATAAGCAAGGATGCCTCATATAGCTGCGGTAGGTGATATCCATTGATTCCGACGGGCGCCAACTATCTAGGTTGTATGGCGTATCGGAGAAGACATTCACAAGAGGAGAGTGAGCATTTATTATTGATTTGCATTGATAGATCTTGCATGCTATCTCAAGGAAATCAAAAAGATCGGTTATGTCATCTCATTAGTAAATGACTTCTTATAGATTATTTTCTTTCACAATTACATGTTAACCGCATACATTCAGAAATTGTACAAACTCTTAGATTTTTGTTAATATAAATATATTTTTTTTGTTAAAATGGAAATGTGTGGCAACACACGCTCCAAAAATTATGCAAGCATCATTCTTGATACCATGGTCATGTATGTCTAATTAAGTAATTAGTGAATAATATTTCGTAGCTCATGTTTTTTCCATGATATACCAACAGCCAAAATGATAAGGAGTGTATTTAAAAAACAATAGATGTATAGATTAGATTAAAGGGCATGACTGAATTAAGAATCCAAACCAGATATGTTTTCTAAAATATATGCATTGTTTCCCGTAGCATCGCATGGGCGTTCTACTAGTTGTTGCAAGTCCAATGAGAATGCACACTTGGAGGATGCTGGGCTAGTTTAGGACGCAAGCAATAAAATATTTTAAGTTGTGCATGTTGTCTGTTACCTCTTTTGATTTGTTTGTAGTTATTGCATAAACAATTCTGGGATGTGTTAGTTGCTTACCAGATAGAAAGACATATGCATGGTACATAAAAATCTGATTTGGTGCAGGAATTTTATGTGCTAACAATATATTGTCATCTCCCTGACCATGACAATTGCCAAATGAAAAGAGGTAATATCACCGAAAGTCATAGAACTGGCATCGCATGTTCAGTTTGGTGCTAGAACTTTAAAAATATGATTTTGTGGTCACCTAACTTGACTCAAGCGAGTAGATAGGATCATAGTACGCTTATGCATGTGTATGGCCCCACTAGTCAGTGAGTGATGGCGCTAGCGCGACGTATTTTTATACAAAACACCCTCATATTTTTTTATTTGTGGGAACAATCAACCCCTTGACTCATTTTTGCACATAACCCCCTCACATTTTTTATTTATAGAAAAATCAGACCACGTAACTGCATGCACATAAATGCGAAAAATAAAACCAAACATACGTGCCCCATTGTTGAACATGTATACTCCGCGTACACGTCTATAGGTCTTGGTTTGTATATTGCACCTGTCATGTCTCCCTCTCATTGTAATCTGTATGTAACTTGGGAGACAAGACATGAGTTGCATCCCTTGTACCTATATATGTGCCTAGTGCACCATCAATGAGAATCATCGATGCATGCAATCCCTAACTAACATGGTATCAGATAGCACGCCGATCCTCCCTCTTCCGCTGTCCTAGCCGTCGCCGCCTCGTGCCGCCGCCGCCGCTACCCAGCCGCCGCCGCCTCGTGCTACCACCGCCGCTACCCCTTCCACGCCGCCGTGCCCTCCCCTCCGAACCCTACTCTCCCTCCCCAGCCACCGCCGCCGCCCCGTGCCGCCGCCGCCGCTCAACCCTAAACCCTGCCACTGCCATCTATCCACCCCGCAGCCGCACCGGCCACCACCGCCGCGCCGCGCCCTCCCCTCCTAACCCTACCCTCCCTCCACAGCCGCCGCCGCCACCCCGTGCCTCCGCCGCCGCTCAACCCTAAACACTGCCGCTGCCATCTTCACTCCACACAGCCGCACCCGCCACCACCGCCGCGCCGCGCCTTCCCTCCTGTCGCGTCGCCGCCGCCATGTTGGTTCACTCCTCCCTATCCGGCAACACCAACCCCTTCGCCGGCCCTGATCCCACTGACATCCGCAACCTCGACATCCATGGGCGCGTTCCCGTCACCCTCGATCCCCACGACTCCTCATATTATGCATGGAAGACCTACTTCTCGCTCGTCTTTCGCGAGTACAACGTCGTGGATCACATCGACGGCTCCGTCGACTCCGCCGATATGAAGGACGACTCCGAGTGGACAGCCATCGATGCCACACTCATCCGGTGGTTCTTCCTCACCATCTCCAAGGATCTCTTTCACACCGTCGTCAGCGAGGGCAATGATGCGCATGCCGTATGGGTCAAATTCAACGGCCTCTTCACCGACAACAAGCTTCAGCGTCGCTTCCTCTTGCAGCAAGAGTTTTTTGGCTGTCATCAAGATGATCAGCCCATTGATGATTACTGCCGCCGTCTCAAGACGTTGTCCGATGAACTCCGTGACATTGGCGCCAAGATCGATGATGACACTCTCCTCAGCACGCTCACTGCCGGCTTCAACGAGGACTTTAGCAATGCCGCCTCCAACCTCACCTTGATGACGGACCCCTCGTTCCCGAAGTTCGTCGCCTACCTTCGCTTGGAGGAACGACAGATGAAGCAGGTCAAGCGGCGGGTCCAGCACACCGCCCTCGACGCGGGCACCTCTCGCGGTGCTCCGCCTCCCGCGGCTCGGGCCTCGGCGCCTCCCGCAACCCCGGGGTTCTTCCCCCTACCGCCCGCGCCGCCCATGCAGCAGCATCCGCAGTAGCCCGGCGGTGGCGGCGGCGGCCGGCGCAACAATCACCGTGGCGGCAGATGCCAGAAGCAGGAGCAGCAGCAACCGGCATACGGGGGGCCGCCTCATCAACAGCAGCCTACCCCGCCCTGGGCCTACGGCACGAATCCGTGGACTGGAGTTGTTCATGCCTATTCGATGCCTGTGCCTCGGCCCCATGCGCCGGGCCTCCTCGGGCTGCCTCCGCCTCGTCACTAGGCCTACCTCGTCGCGCCTGGTCCTGCTAGCCTCCCGGCCCTGCCCGCCCCGCCGATGGCTGGCGGCTATCCCGCTGCCCCGATGCCTCCATACGGAGGGACCCCCTATGGCGGGACCTTCCCACAGCAGGCGCCTTCGCCGTGGGATCCCGCCCTCCTGGTGGCGCTACACTCAGCCCCCTCTCCGAGCAACTATGGGGGCGGTGGTGACTGGTACATGGACTCGGGCGCCACTGCTCATATGACCTCTCATCCCGGTAACCTCATCTCCTCCACTCCAGTTCATACTCCTACTCGTATCACTGTTGGTTTCTCCCGACTTAGTCACGAATCTTTGTTCTGTTCGTTGTCTTGCTCGTGAGAATCCTCTTACTGTTGAATTTGACGCTGTCGGTTTTTCTATGAAGGATGCCCGTACCCGGATGGTACTGCACCGCTGTGATAGCCCTGAGGATCTCTACCCGGTGCATCCCTCCACCACCACCTCCACCCGAACAGTCTCCCTTGACCCTGGCGTCGATCTTTGGCATGCTCGCTTGGGCCATCCCAACTCCACCATTTTGCGTCATATTCTTCAGAGTGTTTCCTTTTCATGTAATAAGGTTCATGACCACACTTGTGAGGCTTGTTGTCTTGGCAAACACGTTCGTCTACCCTTTAGTGCGTCTACCACTATTTCTACTTTTCCATTTAAGTTAATTCATAGCGATGTTTGGACATCCCCGGTTGCAAGCAACACATGCTATATCTATTATTTGGTGATTTTAGATGACTTCTCTCATTATGTGTGAACGTTTCCTCTTTGTTGCAAGTCCGACGCGCTGGCGACACTCACCGCTTTTTACTCCTATGTCACCACACAATTTGGTTGTCCCATACTAGCACTCCAGACTGATAACGGAAAAGAGTTTGACAACGCTGCCGTTCGCCACCTTCTTGCCACCCGCGCACTATCTTCCACCTCACTTGTCCTTACACGCCTCAACAGAACGGTCGCGCCGAGCGCATCCTACGCACTCTTAATGTCTGCGTTCGCACTTTACTCTTCCACTCTAATGTGCCTCCCCGGTTTTGGCCGGACGCGCTCGCCACCGCCACCCTTCTCATCAACAGCCGCCCATGTCGTCCGCGTTGGAATTACGCACCTCATCAACTTCTCTTTGGTGCGCCTCCATCTTACGATGGCCTCCGCATCTTCGGGTGTCTCTGTTATCCTAGCACAGCATCCACCACTCCTCATAAACTCATGCCTAGGTCTGTTCCCTGTATTTTCCTTGGCTATCCTCCTAACACCAAAGGTTACCGGTGCTATGATCCAGTGTCCCACCGCGTCTATACCTCGCGGCATGTGTACTTTGATGAGATGGTGTTCCCTTTTCAGTAGGTACAACCCCCCGCCGAGCCCTCCGCGGTCTCTCAGGCCGCCTTGCCTTGGCACGGGACCCAGCCGCAGCCCACCCCTGCAGTACCTTCTGGCAGGCTGCCGTCGTCACCGGGTCGCACCCCGGCCTCGCCATCGAGCGCGGCGCCTCCTGCCCCGACGGTCCCTTCAGGCGTCTTGGGCTCGGCCGCCTCCTCAGGCGCCGCCTCCACCGGCTCTCCAGCCGCCACAATGGTCCCTCCGGACGCCCCTGGCACGGCTGGCACCTCCGGGCCCCCTTCCAGGGTGGTGACCCGGGTTCGCACCGGGACGCTCCGGCCTAGCACATGCTACCCCTCCAACGAGTATGCGTGTGCTGCCTCGACATCATCGCCGTCTCCGCTACCATCCTCCGCTCGTGCAGCCCTTCGGGATCTGAACTGGCTTGCGGCGATGCGGGAGGAGTTCGACGCCCTTCAGCGCAACCACACATGGCGGCTTGTTCCGCGGCCCCCTCATGCCAACGTCATCACTGGCAAGTGGGTGTTCCGCCACAAGACTCGCCCTGAAGGTTCTCTTGAGCGCCATAAGGCGCGCAGGGTGGTACGCGGCTTTCGACAGCGAGCTGGCGTCGACTTCACTGACACTTTCGCCCCGGTTGTGAAGCCGGGCATGATTCACACTGTCCTCCAGTTGGCTGTCTCACGTGCCTGGCCTGTTCACCAGCTGGACGTGTCGAACGCCTTTCTCCACGGTCATCTCCAGGAGCAGGTGTTCTATCAGCAGCCCATCGGTTTCATCGACGCCGCACACCCAGATTATGTGTGTCTGCTCTCCAGGTCACTCTATGGATTGAAGCAGGCACCTCGAGCGTGGTACCAACGTATGACAGCCTTTCTTCAGCAGATGGGGTTTCGGTCCACTCGCTCCGACGCCTCGCTCTTCATATATCACCAGGGCGCCGGTACTGCATACCTCCTCCTCTATGTCGATGACATCATCCTGACAGCATCCTCCTTCGCGCTACTCCAGCAGATCACTGCTCACCTCAGCGCCGAGTTTGCTCTTAAGGACTTGGGGGCTCCGCACTACTTCCTTGGCATCGAGGTCGTTCGCTGCCCTACCGACTTCTTTCTGCATCAGCCGAAGTACGCCCATGAGATTCTGGAGCGAGCAGGCATGCTTAACCGCAAGACTGCTTCCACGCCTATTGATACGAAGGCCAAGGTGTCCGCTGTCGAGGGATCTCCAGCGTCCGACGCCGCCTTCTACAGGTCTATCATCGGCGCTCTTCAGTATCTCACACTCACGTGGCCAGATCTACAGTATGCTGTCAGACAGGTGTGCCTTCGCATGCACTCTCCGCGTGATACTCACTGGGCCTTGGTGAAACGCATTCTTCGATACATACGTGGCACTATGGCCATGGGTCTCACTCTGACAGCTTCCTCCGCCACCGACCTCGTCGCCTACTCTGACGTGGATTGGGCTGGCTGCCCGGACACTCACCGCTCCACCTCTGGCTACTATGTCTACCTCGGGCCCTCTTTGATATCGTGGTCGTCTAAACGACAGCCCACGGTGTCTCGCTCGAGTGCTGAGGCGGAGTACCGCGCTGTGGCTAATGCTGTTGCGGAGTGTTCCTGGCTACGACAGTTGCTTCAGGAGTTGCTCGTTGAGGTTCCTACGACCACACTTGTCCTCTGTGACAATGTGTCCGCCGTCTACCTCTCGGCCAACCCAGTTCATCATCGACGCACCAAACACATTGAGCTCGACATTCACTTTGTTCGTGAGCAGGTTGCGCTTGGCCGCATTCGAGTCCTACATGTGCCCACCGATCAGCAGTTCGCCGATGTCATGACAAAGGGGCTACCAACCTCGACCTTCGAGGGTTTTCGGTCCGGTCTCTGCGTCTCCGGCGAGGCTTTGACTGCGCGGGGGGGGGGGGGGGGGGGGGGGGGTTGAACATGTATACTCCGTGTACACGTCTATAGGTCTTGGTTTGTATATTGCACCTGTCACGTCTCCCTCTCATTGTAATTTGTATGTAACTTGGGAGACAAGACATGAGTTGCACCCCTTGTACCTATATATGTGCCTAGTGCACCATCAATAAGAATCATCGATGCATGCAATCCCTAACTAACAGCCATGTTTCATCCCAGTACCAACTGTTTTTAACCGAGGAAGATCTAGCCACTACAACAGTTGAGTTTAGTTGCCTAATATAGTAATATGGATAATGATATTATTTTTTTGAGCAACTGGATAACGATACTATATGGATGCAAGGAGGACGCATGTGAGCTTAAATGGTCTGCCAAAACTGTGGCCCATTATACATGCACTATTTCTTATTTGTAAAACGTACAAAGTTATGTTCAAATATACCCTAAAAAAATGTTCAAATAAATGTTTAAATATAAACCTGTTTATTATATATAACATATTTAGTAAAACGCAAGTAATAAAGTTAAGTTCAAATATTTATGTGTTCAAAATATTATACATACAGACGATGATTAGTAAATAAAAACTTTTAAATATAAACCTGTGTACCATGCAAAAAAAAAACCTGTGTATTATATAAAAATATTTAGTAAAATATATAACAAATCTGAGTATTATATAAACATGTGTGTCATATAAATGTGCGTAATCCATATTTGGTTTTGATAATTACAATTCAAAAATATTATTTTAATTATACAAAACTTTGTATAATTCAATGTTTTATAGTTAAAAATATTCATTTTTTAAAATTTAAACAACTAAAATGAATATTCAATCATGTCTCATATTTAAGTTATATAATTTTTGTATGTATCATTTTGTATAATATAAATATAAGTCGTAAGTCTAATTTCCATTCATTTAACATATTTATGTAATAAACATTTTCAATGTCCGTATGAACTATTTTTTTTATATAATACACTGATTTATATAAAAAAAACAATTATTGTCTAATAGCACACAAATATTTGAACATGATTTCATTATTTATGTTTTACAAATTTCTCAGACGTTTTTATAACTTACGTTTTACTAAATATTTTACTCATAATAGACGGTTTTGTATTTAAATATTTATTTACTATTCATTGTCCTTATGTATAATATTTTGAACAGACAATTGAACATAACTTTAGTACTTACATTTAACAAATATCTTAAGAAAATAGCGCACAGAAAATGGGCCGCGGTATCCCCAGCCCATTTAAGCTCCACATAAGTGCTGGTTCAGTAGATATAAATAAGCTATCCATATAGGCCATTTGAACCTGCAGGGCGTACTGGCTACACCTTCTCGGGTTGAACTATTGACTTCGGTATCGATTCTTGGCGCAGCTATTTTTTGTGCCAATTTTCCCATTTATGTGCAGCACCGTGGCGGGTTTTTTTGTAAACAAAAAAAATGTGAGAGGGTTTTGTGCAAAAAAGAGTCCAGGTAGTTGACTGTTCCCACCAATAAAAAATTATGATGGTGTTTTGTATGAAAATACATCCCACCCAACGCCAGCACTCACTGACATGTGGGGACATAGACATGGATACACGAGTATACAGGTACTATGACCGTATCTGCATGCTTGAGTCAAGTTAGATGACCACAAAACTGTAGTTTCAAACTTTTAGCATCAAACTAAATATGTGACGTAAGTTTTATGACTCCCGATGATATTACCTTAAATGAAAAAGTGTGTTACCTCCGAGACTCACGACACCCCCTTATCAGGCCTTTGCGGCATCAGCCATTTATTTCAGCCTATTTGTACACGTAAGCGCCTACTAAGGTAGGGTATAGGACTGAGCGGTGGCAGTTGTGCGCTATTATCATAGTGGTTCCAAACAAATGTGGCAGGTAAAGTCATTGTAGTCACGTGACCGTCGATGCACCCTCTAGTGTTGATTGGCCAAGGCAACATCCTCATCCGTATTTAGAGCATCTACAACTGGACTTTACAAATCTGACACCACAAACGCCCACAGATGCTCCCACTGATCGAACACTTCTCGTATTTTTCCTTTTACAACCAGACGTCTCATATGGCAAACCTTAAATCCATACAAAAGCATGTATACCATGTACTACGTAGATCAACTATTCTATACTACCCTAATCCTCGTCAGAGATGTACACTATCTCCGTGCCTGGCTCCGGGTACATGGACGGCAGCCACAGCTCAGACTCCTGTGGCTGCTCCGCCTCCGCCTCTGTGTCTAGTTAGGCGAAAAGAGAGTCGGTCGCCGCCCGCTCCTGCCGGATGAAGCACTGGTTGGCCTCCACATAGGCCTCTTCCTGGATGGACTCTAGGATGGCCTGCCGCTCTGCCATCTGCTTGGGCGACCGCGAACTCTGCCTTCACGTCCTCCATCTAGAAGCCCGAAGGTGGATCAAGCTCCTCGTCCTCCGTCTGCTCCTCATACTCCTCCTTCATCAGAACCGGATGTTGCTGCTTCCACTCGAGCTCCTCCTGCTCCGGCTCCGGCGAGTCCGGAGGCAGTCTAGCAGCGATGCGGGCGGCGCGCCTCGCCCAGATATGCTCCTCGATCTGGAAGCAATGCTCCGGCGTGACCATGGCATAGGTGATCTTCTTCTGTCGAACCATGGCGAAGCCGGACGGCGCGTGACGAACGGAAGAGCGGAAGAGAGGAGGTGGATGAGCTCGAGCTGGCGGTGCGGAGAGGGAGGAGTGGATTTGGCAAGAGTGGGGGGGGCATCGACCGGCTTAAATAGCCGGATTTGGCCTTGGGCGGCAAGCCGGAGCGACGCCACACGACATTCACACTCTTACCGAAGGACACATACGTTGGACCGTCAGGTTTCCGAGAGATTTTGTGTGGGACCCCATCGTATGTATGACGTGGCAGACGCGTCCAGGCGCGCCCAGGCGCCCCCATATCCACCCTAGATTTGGGCTGGATATGAGGGGTGCCGGACAGCCCGGGCGTTTGAGGAACCGATCTGGGTCGCATTTTCGTGACCAACCGGACCATCCATCCGGGCATTTAAGGTGGGTTTCGGGTGTCCGACTGTAGATGCTCTTAGCTGCTAGTAGAAGATAGAACGACGGTGCACTAAGAGCACATATAGCCGTGCGCCCTAAACCCGCCTCAAACGCCCGGGCGGATGGCTCGGTCACAAACCGGTCACGAAAATGCAACCCAGACGGGTGTCTCAAACAAGCCTCGAACGGCCGAGTTGTCCGGCGCCCCTCATATCTATCCCAAATCTAATGAGGATATGGGGCGGCCCGGGCACTTCTCCACGTTAGCCCGGTCCACCCCGACCTCACTTTCTCTCTAGAAATAACCCCAATACGGAAACCCTACCTCACTCTTCTCTCCCTCCGTCTCGTCTGCTCCTCCACCGATTTCTCCGATTCGATCCAGTCCGATGACTCCGGCGACCATGTCGAGCTCCGGCAGCGCATCGACTACGACCTCGATGCCGACGAGGAGCTGGCCCTCCGCACCGCCCTCGAGAGGTCTAAGGTGGAAATGGGGGGGAGGGCAGTTATGGATCTACCATCTCCCCTATCCCCCGCCGGCACAGCGAGGACACCGGCGCTGGCCCCTCACGGATCACGCGCAGCTCCGCTAAGGCTGTGCCGTCTGTGCCTCCCCCACGCCGTCCCCTACCCCCGCCGACTGCTGCTTCGCCACGTGTGCAGTGGTGGGTTCTTGTGCCCGCCCAGCTGGCCTGCACGCGCACATCGGAGTTGGAGGTGCACGCCGCACGCTGCCAGTGGCAGCGGGCAAGGGAGAGTGAGGCAGTGGAGAAATCTGTTCGCTGCCGCCGCGGGTTTCCGATGAAGTCCTAAGAGGATGGGCGGCTCCTCACTTGGGTCTACCGCCGGCCGCTTACTGTGACGGAGACAAATGCTCGGTCGCTCCGCTGGAAGAAGATCAAGGCGCTTCGGATTGCCATCCAGCAGTCTGAGCGTGAGCCCAAAGAGAAATAGACGGAGGCGGCTCGGCTGGCGAAGCTCAAGCGACAGCAGGACCGGACCGTTTGGCAGCTGAAAGGTCTCATCATCCTCTCCTCCTCCTCTTTCGGCGATGGCGATGACCACAACGCGTCGTCAGACGACTGGTACGATCCTCCACCATTCGCCGAAGCCTACATCTATGCCGACGACCGGAAGGGGAAAGGGCCGGCAAGCAAGTGGTGAATCTCCGTCATCTTCGTAGTTAATTTCTAGTTATTTATGTCTCTAGTTGGAACCTGTCTATTGTATGTGGATTATGTGAACTTTGAGTAACTTTTGAAGATCCGTCTATGATCTTTTGGTGATCTGAATGTGTATATCTAGTTTCTTTTCATAGTTTGTGCAATGATTTATGTAATTTATCTCCGTGCTGCATGGGTAATATGAATATAGGGTATCGAATATGAGGAGTGCAGATGTGAAGGGCACAAATTGAGGAGTGCCCAGTCAATACCCACGGATGCGTCCGGGCGCATCTACGAGCATTTGAGGGGCCGGATTTGCCAAGTCCGGCTGTAGCTGCTCTAACTACACAATACTCTGCTGTTTTTCCCTTCTCTCTCTTGCTTTACCTCTCTCTCCGCTCTCACTTTTATATCACACACAACGCCTCACTCCCTTCTCTCTCATATCACCTCTGTGAGAGGACGAAATCACTGTTTTGACTCTTTAACAAAAGTTTAGCAATCCTTGTTTATATTTTTTTGGATCCGACCATTTTTGGCTCTAACGGTAGAAATATATGGGCTATCGTCATGGTCAACAGTGATAGATTTTGATCAGTGCTGACTGATCAAGATGACGTGGCAAGTGGCTATCGCTACATGCTTTGGCGGTAGTTGCCAACGAAGCGCACTTTCAGCGCATGGCGCTAGCGGCGCACGGTATCTCAGGCGTGTTTGCATGCGTGGTGATGAGGTTGCCTATCATGGGTAGGGTCACAGGACTGACATCTAAGGCCCACTTGTGGTCCCTCATTGGCATTAAAGACCCTAAGCTAAAGATGCATTCGGGTGCATCTGGAGATCCACTCGGATGGTTCAAGTCACTCGGACGTCCAGGGCGTCATTCGGTCAGATGGTAGCTCAGACGACTCAGGAGACGCAGCGCCCGTGGGACTTGAAGGGACGCTCATGTGTAATTAATTCTGCGTTACCAGTAACGCTCCACTCAATCAGCTGTTCCTGTAACGCTACATTAATTAACATTAATAGCCCTTATGATGGCGCTCGACCGGTGGTGGCGCACTCTATATAAGCCACCCCCGGACGCCAGAGCAAGGGTTCCGACCTCTTGTAATCCATTACTCCCCATAAGCAAACACTAAGCCTCAGGGCTTGAGACGTAGGGCTTTTACCACTTCCGAGTGGGGCCTGAATTCGTACACATCCGAGTGAACATCCGCGCCGTAGCTAGGCTTCGCCCCTTCGTTCGTACCCCTGGTACTATTGTCAGGCTAATTCCCTCGACACGTGGTGATGGAAACAAAAGTGCCATCGTGTCAGTGTTTGAGATATACAGAAGCATATACATTTCTTATATGGGACGTACGATATCATGTTATGGTCCAAGTCTAGAACTCTCTACGCAGCTGCTTCATCACTAACTTGTAGCTTTGTCGACCCGCCCTAAATGTTGCAACATGTGCTTGGTTCTCCTAGTCGTCTCAACATAGTCCATCCAGCTCGTATATCGGCGTGTCGTTTCCTGCTCCACCGCACTCGCTACTGGAAGGCCATTGGTAAGCATTATCGGCTTGTATGGGCGGCATGTGATCGTCCTCATCGACTCAAGCCATCGGTGGCAGCAGTGAGTAGTGGCGCAACCAGACTTGTGTTGTACAAGCATCACAAGTGATGGAGTTCATTGACATGGACGGGTGTTTGAGGTTAGTTGCGTGCTTTTGTTCGATAGGTATTGATTTTATGTGGTTTGTATCGTCGCCTGAACTTGTTTTTTTGCCATAGATCCACTCAAAGTCTGACCCCTCCGCCTTCGCCGGCTTCAGTCAATCTAGCGGCCCATTTCGGACCTGAAGTTGGTTGTTCGTCTAGTTGATCTATGGCTTGCCCAAGAGAGGTTCGGGATGATGATCAGATGAATCCGAACCAAGATGTAGGGGTGGGTATTGGAGATGGAGTGATGAGAAATGACAAGAGCGTGGAGGGATCAGATTCATGCGCGTTGGGTTTCAGAGGTGTTTAAGCAATTGTTTTTTTGAAAGATCCGGTTGATTACCGGCTTCATTGATTTAGCAGAGAGCATAGAGAAACATGGTGATCAAGTGATCAAATGGTCTGAAAAGGAAAAGACTACTACCTTCTACCACTATTAGCTAAACCTCATGCTAGTCTCCTCCCAGTATTTCCCCAAATGGGGGCTCTAGGCTCTTGGCTCCTGCCACTGCTCCGATGACTCTCTTGATGGTGCTCGTATTGTCGCGGAAAGTGAAGTCATCTCTTGCCTTCTAAAGCTCCCAGGTTACCATGATGATCATTGATCGAATTCCTTTCTTATTCTGTGCCGCCATTCTTTGCAGGATTTGCTTTGCAATTTGGGTGGAAGACAGTTGCTCCCTGTCTCTTGGTGCCAACGAAGCACATCCAGTCCATCCCGCAATCCGCTGCCAAACCCACCTTGTGAACGGGCAGTGCCAGAAGAGGTGTGTTGATGTTTCCAGGTTCCGGAGGCACAACTGACAAAAGTAACCATTTGGCCATCCTCTTCTCTGAAGCCTGTCGTTGCACCATAGCCTGTTTTGATGTAGCAGCCACATGAAAATTTTCAGTTTTCCCGGGGCCCAGACCTTCCAAATTAGTTTTTTGAATCTTGATTGAGTACTTTCGATACATTGCATTTTGTAAGCCGATTTTGCCGTGTAGCATCCATCCTGAGCATCAATCCATCGAATCTGATCTTGTTCACCCGGTCTTGTCTGGATGTTTTCGTCTTGGATCATGCGCCACATTCTCAAGAATTTTGGCGCAATTGCCATGGTGTTTCCATGCTGCAGATCGGTGATCCACTGCTCATTTTGCAGCGCGGCAGCAACTGTCCTGTTCTTGCGGCGGGAATGACTGAAAATAGCTGGGAAATTCAGACAGAGTGGTGTCCCTCCCAGCCAGTTGCTCCTCCAGAAATTAGCGATGTTCCCATCTCCAATTTGCACTCTTGTGGCCTTGCTGAAAAGGTGCCAATCTTGCTCATCTGTTGGGAGGTTCAACCCTACCCACGGTGTAAGAGCACATTTCTCCATGTGTGGTTTTGGGTAATTGATGACAATCCCTATGGACTAATGGTTGCCTTAAGTTATATTTGAAGGATTTGTCAATAGGTACTTCTTGAAGTCCATCTGTTGGTTTCAAGGAGTTTATATGGTGACCAAGGTGGTATTCAAGGTTTATCCAAAGATTGGTCATGTGGGAGTTGAGCTTATTGCAAGCATGTCTTGAAGAAGAAGATTGTGTGAGCATTCATGTCTACCTTCAAGACATCATCTTTATGAAGAGAGAAGATAAGACACAAGGTTGATCAAGATTAAGGCAATGAATGATTCAAGTTGATCAACACACAAAGCGTAGAAGATGTACCAAGTGGGATCAAGTGATCCCATGGTATGGTAAGCATTGTCCATTACGCTTTGTGTACTAACCCATGGTCTACGTGAGAGTTCGTTGTGGGGTTAGGTATATTTCCATGGGTTTGCGTCAAGAGGAAGATCTCATACAACCCATGGAGGATGACATCAAGTGGTGATCGTCATCAAGGTTGCGGTGTGCAAGTTCAAGTGAAGCATCACAGAGAGATCATGCTTGAAGCTTAATGGACTTGTGAAGATGTGCCGAAGAGTGGCTCACCCATAGTGGAGTATGGGGGAGCAATCAACTAGTCTTCTTCAAGCCAACGCAATCAAGAAAGCTGGTCCATCTTGAGGAAGTCAAGATCGTCATCATCTAGCTCAAGTGGACTATGCGCAAGGCTAAGGTTTGACCTTGATAGGGTTTTCTATTTTACCGGTCTCATAGTGGTAGTTGGGAGACTGGGTTATAGGATAGATTGCCGTACTATCAAGGGGGCTCTCAAGTGAGTAGCTTGATCGTATCGTTCGTTGAGAGCTCAAACCATTGCATTCTTGGCATCATCATCTTTCTTGGTTCTTGGTTGGTTTTTCTCTTTGTGGGTTCTTGAGCTTATGGTCAGCTTCATGACAGGCTCAAGTTCATCGAAAACGGAGTCCTTATGCATCTTCTATGATGTTTTCGATGTTGGAGTTTTTGCCGGTTCTTCATTGATAGAGGTTTCACATCTCTATACCATTGGCGTCGCTGTTGGATAGCTCTTGTCGTCCTGAATCCAACAAGCTTGATTTTGCTCAATTCGGAGCTCATTTGCAGAAGTTATGGCAGTTCAGGTTTTATTGTATCCTTCTGTTGTGCTTGGGCAGTTTCTCAGCACCCAAGCGGTAGTACCGCTGGGTACCACGGTAGTATCGCTTGACGGTACTACCGCTGCATACTTCCGTGGCTAGTACCGCTTGGAGTTCTCCTTCTGTGCAGCTTTCTGTTGCCTAATTTCTTCTAGCGGTAGTTTCACGGTAGTAGCCCGGTAGTACCGCTTAAGCGGTACTTCCGCATACTACTACCGCTCCTAGTACCGCTTAGGAATTTCCTTCTGTGTTGGCTTCGGTTGCCCTTTTTGCTTTAGCGGTAGTAGAACGGCACTAGCACGGTAGTACCGCTTGGCACCGTACTACCGCGCCAGTTTCCCCTACTACTGCCGCTTCACCTGTGCCAGGATCCCTAAGCGGTAGTACCGCTAGGGGCGACGGTAGTACCGCTCCGGCGGCACTACTGCTCGTATACTGAGTACCCCTGGCCAGTGTTTGGTAGTTCCGCCTAAGCGGTAGTACCGCTCCTAGGAGCGGTAGTACCGCTCGGCTGCGGGCAGAGCACATAACGGTTGGATTTTCTCCCCCCTATAAAAGGGGGTCTTCTTCCCCAATGCATCTTATCTCTTGAGCTCGTGTTCTTCCCCCATTGTTGACCTTCTTCGAGCTTGCTAACTCTCAATCCCTCCAATGATTCTTGCTAGTTCTTGAGGGAAAAGAGAGGAGATCTAGATCCACATTTCCACCAATCACTTTCTCCTCTAAGTGAGGGGAACCCCTTGGATCTAGATCTTGGAGTTCTTCGTGTTCTTCTTCGTTCTTCCTCTCATTTTCCTCCCTAGCATTAGTTGCTTTGGTGGGATTTGGGTGAGAAGGACTTGGGCACTCCGTGTGCCCTTTCCATTGCATTTGGTGCATAGGTTTGAGTTCTCCACGGTGATACGTGGAAGTGAGAAGTTGAGTAGCTTATTACTCTTGGGTGTTTGAGCACCCTAGAGCTTGTTCCTCTTGGGTGCCTTGGCGCCCTAGACGGCTTGGTGGTGCCTCGGAGCTCAATCATTGTGGTGTAAAGCTCCGGGCAAGCGTCGGGGTCTCCAATTAGGTTGTGGAGATTGCCCCGAGCAATTTGTACGGGTACTGGTGAACCGCCCCCAAGGGTTGCCAAAGTGTACGGGTACCGGTGACCGCCCCCAAGGGTTGCCATTTGTACGGGTTCGGTGACCGCCCTCAAGGGTCCCTTAGTGGAATCACGGCATCTTGCATTGTGCGAGGGCGTGAGGAGATTACGGTGGCCCTAGTGGCTTCTTGGGGAGCATTGTGCCTCCACACCGCTCCGAACGGAGATTAGCATCCGCAAGGGTGTGAACTTCGGGATACATCGTCGTCTCCGCGTGCCTCGGTTATCTCTTACCCGAGCTCTTTACTTATGCACTTTACTTTGTGATAGCCATATTGTTTCTTGTTATATATCTTGCTATCACTTAGTTGTCTATCTTGCTTAGCATAAGTTGTTGGTGCACATAGGTGAGCCTAGTTGTTTTAGGTTTTGTGCTTGACTAATTAAACGTTAGTTTTATTCTGCATTTGTTCAAGCCTAAACCGTAATTATTTTAAAGCGCCTATTCACCCCCCCCTCTAGGCGACATCCACGTCCTTTCACACGGCCTCCCTGGTTGTTTCCATGCTAGCCAGAGCCAATGCAGCCTCAGCGCCCTGCTGAATTTTTGCAGGTCTAGGATTCCCAAGCCCCCCCACTCTACCGGCGAGCAAACCTTGTCCCAGGCCACCTTGCACTTGCCTCCAGTGAACTGCTCATCCTGAACCTAGAGAAAACGCCGCCTTGCTTTATCGATTTCCTTCAACACTTTCTTTGGCACTTTCAGGACCGACATGGCGAAGGTAGGAAAAGCTGTTAACACACTTCTAACGAGGACTCTTCTTCCAGCCAGGTATAATAATTTTCCTTTCCACCCAGCTAACCGTGATTTGATCCTATCAATGATGAACTGAAAGTGTACCAGCCTTCCCCTTGTTGTCATGATCGGCAGCCCCAGATATGTGATCGGAACTGAAACTTTGTTGCCCCCGAAACCCTGTAGCACTTCTGACAATGCAATGCCTTCACACCTGATCGCTGCCACCGATGACTTTCGCTGATTTAGCCTCAACCCCGTTGCTAACCCGAAGTTATTAAGCAGCTCCATTAGTGTGTCCACCTCCTGGCGCGATGGATTTGGGAAAATCACCGCATCATCTGCGTATAGGCTTACTCTCAAACTTGTCCCCCTTCCAGGAAGTGGCGCCTAGATCCCTTGGTCCACAATAGCGGCAAGCAGGCGATGCAGCGGGTCGATCGCGAGGATGAAGAGAAGCGGAGAGAGCGGGTCTCCCTGTCTAAGCCCTTGAAGATGCCAGATCGATTGACCTGGGTTCCTATTAAGTAGAACAGAGGAGGATACCGTGGACAGCAACATCGCAATCCAATCCCTCCACCTCATACTGAAACCCAAATGCTGAAGGAGTTCCACTAGGTATTCCCAAGATACCGAATCGAATGCCTTTGCAATATCTAGCTTAAACAGCAACGCCTGTCTTTTTTCGCGGTGCAGAGCTCTCACGCAGCCTTGAACATACTGACAACTGTCCTGAATGCATTTCCCCCTCTGAAAGGCTGTCTGTGCAGGAGAAATGATATCTTCGAGAGCCGTCGCCAGTCGCATGGATAGCACCTTTGAAATTAGTTTTGCTACAGAGTGAATCAAACTGATTGGCCTGAAGTGGTTCAATTCCGATGCCTCGTTCTTCTTTGGCAGCAACACAATGAAAGCAGTGTTCAGGTTAGCAAAGTTTCCTCCCGCTAGGTTGTAAAACCTCTGAAACACTGCCATGATATCATCCTTTATTGTGCTCCAACATGATATGAATAATTTCCCCGTGAATCTGTCCACCTTCGCCGGTGATGCCACCACCGCTGCCCAGACCTCCGGCTCGCTGAATGGGAGGTCCATTCCTTGCAAACTGACAACCGGCAGCTGCAGCCGGTCCCAGTTAAGGGTGCAGCTATGTTGCATTTTCTGTCCCATGGACGCCAAGAAGTGTTCATAGATTAGCTGCTCCTTCTCTTGGTGATCCGTGACCTCCCTTTGTCCAACCACAAGCGAATGGATGTGGTTGTTCCTCCGACGGGATCTGATCATTGCATGGAAATTTTTTGTGCTTGCATCCCCTAATTTCAGCCACGAAATTCTCGAAGCTTGCCTCTTCATTGCCCTGTCAATCGCAGCCAAACCCATCACCTTCATCTTTAACAGTTTTCTGAGTTGGTGTTCTTGTGCAGACAGTCTTCATGATTCCTGTGCCACATCAAGCCTTAAGATCACCTCATTTGCAATATGGAATTGCAGCCTGCCCCCCCCCCCCCCCCCCCAAACAAAGATTTACTCCAAATTTTTAGGTCGTGGGCCACCCTCTCCATCTTCTTTTTAACTCTTATGAAAGGGCAGTCGTGCTGCACCGGTCTCTCCCATGCATGCTGGACAGTTTCATGGAAGTGTGGGAATTTTGTCCAGAAATTCTCAAATCTGAACCTTGCCTGCCTCCTAGTTGAGTCGCCAGAAGCAAGCAACAGCGGACAGTGATCAGAGAAGGACGTCGATGCAGCGATCAACATGTAGTTTGGGTGCATATCTTCCCATGCCATATTACAGAACACTTTGTCGATGCTGCAGAGCGTAGGATCCTCCCTCTTGTTACTCTAGGTAAAACGTCTATTTTTGCATTTGATTTCTCTCACCCCGACCGTGTCGATCGCCCTACGGAAACGGCCCATCATTCTTCTGTTGAGGTTGGAGTTGTTCTTATCCCTAGCCTGGTAAATCATGTTAAAATCCCCATTGATCATCCATGGCTCGTTTGTAGCCGGAGCCACGCTAGCGAGTTCCGAGAGGTAGTTGTCCTTCATGTCGTCGTCCGTTGGCCCATATACTGTGGTCATCCAGAAATAATGGCCGGTGTTGATGACCTGCACCCTAATCGTGATGGAGAAGCTGGCTATGGTCTGATGTACGATGTTTACTACTTGCTCGTCCCAGAAAATAGCCGGTCCACCCCTAGCTAGTTCCTAATGCCGGCAGCACTACACATCCCTGAAGCCTATTCCCTCCAATGTCGGGAGCCATTTGTGCATACCAAGATTCTACTTTGGTTTCTTGTAAGTTTAGAATCGCAACTCTGTTCGCCTGAGCTACCTCTCTAATTGCCGTCCTCTTCGCGGGGGAATTGATGCCCCTAACGTTCCATGACATTGTTGATGATTCAGCCGGCCGTCTGCATGTGGAGAAGCAACATCTGCCTGGAAACGAAGGTACGTGCTAGATTTTCTTTCAATGCAATTAATGCGACACTTTTTTAGATTTCCAGTATTTCACTAGTCAAACTCGATCAACAAAAACGTATCAAGCATCCTTGATACTAATTAGGAAAAAGTCCAATACAAACCCTGAACTTGTAGGTGAAAACTAAATCGAACCCTGAACTTTCAATCCCAGAAATCAGCACACTGAACTCTTTGATCCCGGTCTATTTTGAACCTTGAGAGTCTTTCCAAACAGGGATTGCAGGCCAAATCCCGGGATTCTTGACTTTGTAGGCGACTGGGCCGGTCCACCGGACACGAAGCGATTTTTTTATGTAACTTGCGATGTAAAAATATTGGGCCGGACAACCAGGCACGAAGCGATTTTTTTTCCGTAACCCGTGATGTAAAAATATTGGGACTGCGAACCAGGCACGAAGCGATTTTTTTCGTAACGCGCAAAGTAAAAATACCGAGAGAAAAGAGAACTCCAGAGGACCTGGCAATGCTCTTGTAGAGACGTTCGCCACTAGAACTAATGACTGTTACTGCTATAGTTCTGAGGCCCAAACAATTTAACCACAAACAAAAGCGTTGATATTACAAAACATTTTCTTAACAGGAGACAAATATTGAGAACGTAAACCATTTTCGAAATCTCCTAAAAAATTTAAAGTGAGGACACTTTTTGAAACTTCCGAATACATTTAAAAAAAACAAAACCGTTTTTTGAAAACACAATCAATTTTGGAAAAGCGGACACTTTTCAAAAATAAACATTTTTTGAGAAAATGGGAGCAGATTTTGAAACCTGAACAAAATTTTAAAGTACGTACAGTTGATTTTTTAAAATGGGAACAAATTTTGAAACCTGCACAAACTTTTAAAGTGCAAATACTTATTGAGATCTTAAAAAATGGGAACAAATTTGAAACCTGAACAAATATGTCAGAAAAATGTTTGTGACGTACAAAAAATGTCATAAAGTTTTATAACTTTTTTGTGATATCTAAAAATCCTGACCAAATGTGTAAGAAAAATGTAAACAAATCTTCGTATAGTTCTATAAAATGTTTATTGTCATTTGGAAAATTTAAAACGTGTATTTGGAAAAAAAATGTAGTGTGTATTAAAAACGTGTAGGGACAATGAAAAAGTATAATGAAGGAAAAAAAAGCCAAAAAACCCTATGAGAAGACAATGAAAAAAAAACAGAGCAGAGCGAGTGCGCGAGTTAATGCGCTAATGGGTCGGCCTGATTTGTCTTGCCACACCAGCAAATCCCAGTTAAACACTTGCAAGGTTCAAAATAGACCGGGATCAGAAAGTTTGGTGTGCTGATTTCAAGGATTAGAAGTTCAGGGTTCGATTTAACTTCCGTGTACAAGTTCAAGATTCGTTTTGGACTTTTTCCTATTAATTATCGATAAACGTGACTGATGGATGGGTAGGAAGATTAAGAGAAAAATGCACTGGGTGCGACGTGAGTGATTAGCAGTGATGAAATTTTTTCGGGGTAGGCAAAATGGCCCACTAATCCTTCGATACAAACAAACTACGTGCTTAAACATGGCGTCGT
Organism: Elymus sibiricus; assembly: GCA_039707655.1. Lineage (NCBI taxonomy): Eukaryota > Viridiplantae > Streptophyta > Magnoliopsida > Poales > Poaceae > Elymus > Elymus sibiricus. Next base: position 446,460,039 of record CM077671.1, read on the forward strand.
ATCTAGTATCTGGGATAACTCGTGCATCCATGTATCCGTGGATTTCTCAGCCAGTCGATCAACATCCCACGCATGGGATCAATTTGTTTATTTCCAATTTTCCATTAACAAAATGGTAAATTCACTTGTCTCTGAAAACAATACTCAGCAGCAATGTACAGTTCAAATTCAGAACTCTGAAGCTACACACACATTCAACAGAAAACAATTGAATGGATTGGCTCATAACGTACAATCTGCAAGTAAGCAAGTACTAGAAACAAACAGTGAACAGGAACAAGAAATCCAGAGACATGGTCCTTGTTTACTATGCAAGAGTTGCCAGCCACACAGAGTCTCTCTTGCAGCAGGTGGACGCAGTCAGGTGGAGGAGCAATCGCTGGATGTGGACACATGTAGTCGATCGTGTGCAGATTGCGGCCGGCGGCTAACTCGGCATTGGGAACTGATAAGGAGGACCGGCTCGGAGTTACGCTAAAGATGGTGGATTTCGCCGAGGCCGTCGAAAGGATCATGGCGCCATGGAGCAGTTTGAGGCGGACGGACGCGGAGGCAGGCCAAGCGCAGCCACCGTTGAAACGATCACCAGGGCTGTCGAGCAGTTCGAGTCGGCTGGACCAAGCGCGGCCGCTGTCGAAGTATTCATCTAAGGCGCCGCCGTGGAGCAATTGGAGGAGGATCCAGATTGAGAAATTGAGAATTTGGCAAGGTGTGCTTCGGCTGAGGGGGTTATTGAAAATTAGCTGCGCCGCCGCCGCGGACGTGTTTTTGCAACTTTGCGTTGCTTTTGACCCTATGCGTGGGATGTTGATCGGACGGCTGAGAATCGCCGCATAACGGATGCACGAGCTATCCCAGACGCACTAGATATGACGCCTTCATAAACTTCATGTTATTCAAGCCACTTATATAAGCATAGTAAAATACAAAGGGACCAAAATAGTATGAAAAGGCATCACTTATATAAGCAAGTGGGCAACAGTTTTTACTGGTGTACATCTTAATCTATGACATCAATGACCTATCACCAAAACCAGATGTGGATGTCTTCATTGAAGGCGCAGGAAGACTTTGTCCTCTTTTCTATGTTTCGGGAATCTGATGAACTGATAACGTTGATTGTGCATCCCCAGTTGCCTTGTTGTTTTGTCACACAAAAATGGCACATAAACATACTTCCAATTGTATTTTTCTGTATTCGAGATGGAGTAGTTTTTTACATTTTCATCTTGCAGATTGGGGACAGTGATCCCAATCTTTTCCTATACAGAAGAAACGAGCATCAAGAAAATTTGTAAGGACGGTGTCACATCTCCATCCTCGGACAAATAGTTTTAGCAATTCCATCTCAGGGCCGACGTACGTGTGGCGCAGCCTCGACCCTGCGGCCATCATAGAGTAGAGGGAGCGGCCTCGTCGATGTTGGAGTCACACGGGCACAACTCACGCGAGAGAAACGAAAGAGGAGACACACGGTGGGGATTTTTTTCAAAACTATGACGTATTTTATAGCAAATTTGAAAACTATAGGGCCGAACGCAAAAAATTCAGAAATATTACCCCGTTGGCCTGCGGTGGGCTGAAGAGTGGCCCGTCGGCCTGCGGTGGGCCGAAGAGAGGCCCTCGGCCTGCAGTAGGCCGAAGAGGGGCCCGTCGGCCTCCAGGCGACTGAAGAGCGCTCGTCGGCCTCCCGTTGGCCGAAGAGTGTCAGGGGCACAAAACGTAATTAAGATGGCCTCAAATGAAAAAGTTATCAGCATGAAAAATCTTCGTCTCGTCGAAACGGTTGATTTTGATATAAAAATCGTCTTAATCTGAGGTCGTATGCAACCTGTAGAGCCAAAACAAGGTCTGGGGCAGAAGCTGCAGAGTTACTTCGGACAGACCGAATGGATGTCAGAAAATTTGTCACGGGACACTCGGTGCACTCGGTGAGACCATGTGGAATATAGAAGAGTACACAAGTTTGGTCACGTTCACTCGGTGAGACTGAATCAAACCACTCGGAGGCTCCGAATGGATCCGAAAAATTGCCAAAGATTCCTGTCCGAGTTAAAGTTAGGATTTTTGATCCGAAAAATTGTTCGTCTGCACCGGGAAGACTGCTTGCGTACCGCGCTTCCGGCCGGGTCTCCTTCGACGTGAGCTACGATGCATCACCCCCGGCGTCGAGGGTACACGGTGACGTTTTTGTGTGCATCACCCCCGGCGTCGAGGGTACACGGTGACGGGCCTGAGAGGTGACCATTGCCTCTACTTTGCATGGTGGATGACGCCACCGCCGAAAGTTTTGGTCTCAATTCCTGCCATCGCAACAGAGACATTTCTTCAATGCCCGCATGTGTCTTCCCGGTGCAGACGAACAATGCCCACATCGATTTATGAGGCGGCTGGACTTCGCGTACAATAAAAGGACTAAAAATTCTATCCAAAAATCTTTGGCAATTTTTCGGATCCATTCGGAGCCTCCGAGTGGTTTGGTTCGGTCTCACCGAGTGAACGTGACTAAACTTGTGTACTCTTCTGTATTCCACACGGTCTCACCGAGTGCATCGGGTGCCCCGTGACAAATTTTCTGACATCCATTCGGTCTGTCCGAAGTAACTCTGCAGCTTCTGCCCCTGACCTTGTTTTGGCTCTACAGGTTGCATACGACCTCGGATTAAGACGATTTTTATACCAAAATCAACCGTTTCGACAAGACGAAGATTTTTCATGTTGATAACTTTTTCATTTGAGGCTATCTTAATTACGTTTTGTGCCCCTGACACTCTTCGGCCAACGGGAGGTCGACGGGCGCTCTTCGGTCGCCTGGAGGCCGACGGGCCCCTCTTCGGCCTACTGCAGGCCGACGGGCCTCTCTTCGGCCCACCGCAGGCTGACGGGCCACTCTTTGGCCCACCGCAGGCCGACGGGGTCATATTTCTGAATTTTTTGCGTTTGGCCCTATAGTTTTCAAATTTGCTATAAAATACGTCATAGTTTTGAAAAAAAATCCACGGTGGGGGCGGCGAGATCCCGTAAAGCACTGCGGAGTTGGTGAAGGGGCTACAGAGGCGGCAATGGTGGGTGTGGATTCTACTCGTTTGGGACGCCATGCGTGATGGGGCGGCGAGAGCCTCGAGCACCGCGAACATCTGGATGCTTTCCGTTCGCCTCATCTTCCTCGGCATGCCGCTCATCTCATGGATGTCCCTACTCGCATTCAAATCTCCAACAAAGAACCGCTGCCCCAGATCTCTGGTCCGCAGCATCTCCGGCGACTTTGATGAAGCACCATCGCCGCACCCTGGACTGCCATGCCGATAAGAACTTGGTCACCGCGGATCCCTTCCCCTTTCTTGCTAGTGGACGATCCTCTTATTTTTGAATTGTTTGGATTGCTTACCAGCAAAACTGAGCAAATAAGTTAAAAAAAATCCTGTCCAAATGGTCCGACCCGGCACGACACATCCTAGCCTGAGTTAAACGGGCCAGGCACGGTACGACCCAACCAGGCATGCTTAGTACATGGGCCGTGTCGGGCCTGCACGCATCCTGAACTTCATGGCCCAGGCACGACACTACTATTAAATAGCCCGACCCATCGGCCTGTCTAGCCATCAGCTCGCCTATTATTTAGCCTATTGAACTGCCTATTTGGCCTATAAAAATAATTAAAAAAACTAAAAAACTAAATGGGTTGTGCCATGCCGGCACACGTGCCCAGACTCCAAGCCCATGCACGACCCTTGGCGGGCGAGGTGCCGGGCATATCCCGATTAACCAAGTGCTGGGTCGGGCACATGTGCTCATAGGTTGGCGTGGCACGCCACGACCCATTTGGCCGTGTTTGCTTACCACATATGTCACAACCAGCACACCTTTTTTCTGTCGAGAAGTTGCGGCCTTTCTCGCATTCGTTCGCAGATGCTGCCTTTCTCGCGATCGCTCGTAGGTAGCTTTCGAGCTAGCGATTGGGCTGGGAGAACAGACCTAGTTATCCAGAGCGCTTCGTTTTGGCTTCCAGAGCAGTAGCCTATTAGGACAGTTGGGCCAGTATTTCACTGATGCGGGAAAGATGACTGTAGAGGAATGATCGGACGGTCAGAAATATCCAAATCGCGAAAATAGACGGCGAAAAACACAAACGCCGAGAGGGCTCACTTTAGGCACAGTTTTATTGTGCTAAATGTGTATGATATACCTTTAGATATTATTGATTGGTTTCCCTTTTATATGTATTTGTCTAGAAGTCTATATATGGTGCATCATTACTTTAGTATATAATAGATCGATCAATCTCCATAAGTGCATGTGAACAGATATTCTCATATGTTGCCAATCTGTATGCGTCGCATGCATCATTCTCTACAACTTTGAAGATAAGAAATTATGCATAGAAGTCATTAACTAGCAAATTATTCGTCCATATCATTTATTATGTACAAACATTAGGGCAATCCCAATGCTTCAGTATGTATTATATCTAAAGCATGCTATCTACGCAAAAATATGAGGTGGCATCTTATTTAACGTGGTATGTTCATGTAGATATAGCTCTTGGCAATAAAACCAAGACAACTAATGATTTTCTCTATCAAAAAACAGAGTAAATGAGATCTAAGCATTTTAGAGCTTGTATCTAAGCATGTATTTAATCTATATGGTATACCTTAAGATATGATGCACTAGAAGTTGTATCTAAGCATATAGTTAATGTATATGATATATCTTATTAAGATATGATGCATTGGTGCCGTTTTATATGTCTTTGTCTAGAAGTCTATATAGACCACATCATTCCATATCCTTTTGACTTTATATGTTGTCACTCTAGCTTTCATCGTGGACAACCTATTGGTGCTTGGTAATGTTATCTTATGGATTCACTTTCTATGTCTTTGTTTAGAAGTTTTAAGATGTCATGCCTTCCATATCTTTTTCACATTTTTTGACAGGCTTGATTGACCCTTTGCCTCTCATTGGGGTGTGTAATTCAACCATGGACGGAAGGTCTACCACTGCTTGTTTTTTGGTGATGCTTGTGTTGTTTGGAAGCACTACACATGCAGGTGTGGTCTCTCTTTTGTTGTTTTAAAGTAGATTTCCTAGGGCATATGCTATTTCAAAGGAAGAACCTTGAGAATTTTTCATAAGATTTCAAGGATCGTATTACCAAGAGTTTTCTATAATATGATGTTGATGCACATTCTTTCTATGTCTTTGAGGCTTTTGACATCTAGTCACTTTTATGCAATGGTGTAAAATCTTGTTGTTACAATTAATGTTTCACTCTTATGTCATAATTTTTATTATGTTTGTGGTACGCAGACAATTGTTTCATTAAACGCTATCTGACGCCGTTCTGTACCAAGGCCGAATGCAGGCTTGAATGCCTATTTCATTGGAATGACAAGTGGATCCACGAACATTGGTGTGATGGGAAGGTCTTTGGCAAGTGCAACTGCAATATTTGCCCTGGTGGATAGAGCTCAATGGATATGCTAAGTGCACTTCAAGTTATCTATAAATAACCCATCATTTTGTGTCCTTGAATCACTTATTTTATGCACGACATTGTTTGCTCGGGAGAGCAACATGGGGGACCTAATCTATAAAGCTATGAACAAACATAGTGAACATAACTGATAGACTACATTACTAATTTCTAGCAAACATGACTTATGTCTTCAACAACAAAACAAGAACTTATGTAGTCATCTGTTCTCCACTGTCACACTCGTTGGGAAGAGGAGATCGCCGTCCATGTGGCATGTGCACATGTACATTAAACCAAGTCATGCCATTTGTCCATACATCTACTCCATCATAAAGTTTCAAACATTTTATAGAGTAGACCATTAGGGTGGCTTATAGATCCAACGATGGAGAGAGCAACCCATCCTACTTGTCGTGTTGCCCATGGCAGCCCACTCCTGGCTACCTGGGGCCGCCATATGAGGAGGATCTCGACTCCAGAACGTTCTCGTGCCAGATCATGTGAAATAACGAAGCACACAACATTGACTATGTTCGGCGGATCTAGGAAGAAGCGGCACACATGCGTACGCGAAGTGGAAAAGTAGTTCTTAATACTATAAAAATAACAACATTAATGGAATTATGACATGGTTAAAATATGAGGAATAACATCAACTTCTCACCCCCTCTGTGCAGCTTTATCATTGCAGAAAAACCGATGTGTTTGTGTAGGCTGAAATTATGTTAAAAACGTATTTACAGTAGAAGCAAAGTAGTATAAAAGCAAGAAGCAATCATATGGTTCCTTTTCTAGCTATGTCTCCCACGAACATATGATAGAAAAAATTAAGAAGAAAATCCTTTGTAGCTGGGTTTTTAGCCCACTCCCTTTTTGCAAAATCTTCTTTCTAGTACACGGTCAGGTCATCTATGTCATTAGCCCCCTATCGGTTAGTCATGTCCTTGTTGTCCCCTTGAGTTTCATTGTACATGTAGGTAAAAAAGCAATGAGTAATGTAAAAGCATATGATAGACGACTGTACATATGAATTGGTTTGTTTAGAACACACAAAAGCAAGTTCAATGGGAGTGTATTCTTGGAGGATACAAGGCTAGTTTAGGAAGCAAGTCATTATAAGGTTTTACTTGTGCATGTTGTTGGTTATCTCTTTTGCTTTGTTTATAGTTGTTGCATCAGAAAATGTGGATGCGTTAGTTGCTTACCAGATACAAAGATGTCTAGTACATGAAAATGTGATTTAGTTCATGATTTGTTTGTGTGAAAATAAGATATTCTCATCTCTCTAATCATTGCAATCGGAAAAACAGTAAGTTAACAAGCATGTTGACCATGACGCAGAGATTTCCTATCTAAAAACGACATCTGTATTTTCACCCGGCTTATTTAATACGAAAATCTGATGCGACTGTCAAATTCCTAAGTCATTGTCTCACTATGTTTGCCATACCAAAATTGACGTGGTTGTCAAATTGAACTTCCAATATACATTTGTAGCATTGGGCATATCCTAGTTAATTTCGAGTTTAGACAAAACAATATGAAATTCTACCAAACTTTGCTATTATAGTAACCGAATAATTTTCCCTTGACGAACAACTGCATGCAGAAGACATCATTTACGAAAATATGTTGAATGTGTGGTTGTTATCAAAACATGTCTTTTCCCTATCCATACTTGTTTGGTTTTGTTTGTTGGAATATCAAAAATGGTTTCCCAAGTACTTTGGCCCATGAAGCAACATTAAATTATATTTCTTGCTTTTTTATGTACCTACACCCATTCGTCTACCTTGGGTGGCAGATGGACAGACCGGACCTTAATCTACAACCATTTGATCTCTCAGTCGCCTTATTCATTGTATATCGCTTATATGAAAACAATTCAGTATGTAGGAAAGAAATTCAGTATGGGGAAATTGCTTATTGAGACTAAGCTATTCAGTATGAAGGAACACCCATTCACTCCCAAAATAACCACCATGCGAACACACATATAAGTTTCTCTAGCATGCAGATAAGCAATTCATTATTGGATGCTTACTTATACTTGTGATCCGCGTTGGGTTTTTCCCCGAAGAGGAGGGGATGATGCAACACAGTATATATAAGTATTTTTCTCAGTGAGAACCAAGGTTATCGAACCAATAGGAGGACCACACAACTCCCGTCTTCAGCGCCTACACACAAAAGAGCAAACACTTGCACCCAACACGGGCAAGAGGGTTGTCAATCCCCTTGGACTCGTTACTTGCAAGCAAATGAGTAGTGTAGATGATAATTGATAATTGTAAATTGCAAAATAAAATAAAAAGTAAATAATGCCAGCAGGAAAATAATAGTGTTTGTAAATATATAAGTGAATAGACTCGGGGGCCATATTGTTCGCTAGAGGCTTCTCTCTTAAATAAAGCATATTGTGGGTAAACAAATTACTGTTGGGCAATTGATAGAAAAGCGCATAGTTATGCAATATTTATTCACGGCAATGATCATGTGTATATAGGCATCATGTCCATAAACAAGTAGACCGACTCCTGCCAGCATCTATGATAACCCACAAGTGTAGGGGATCGTTTTTGTAGCCTTTTTCGATAAGTAAGAGTGTCGAACCCAACGAGGAGCTAAAGGTAGAACGGATATTCCCTCAAGTTCTATCGACCACCGATACAACTCTACGCACACTTTAACGTTTGCTTTACCTAGAACAAGTATGAAACTATTTTGTAGGTGATAGGATAGTTTGCACGAATAAAACTAGAAGTACTTAGTGGGAATAAAACTACGAGTAAAAAGCAAGATAATAAAAGTTAGTTATTTAGTAGAAAGCTTTTGTCAAACAAGAAGGTTATTTGTCCCTAGGCAATTGATAACTAGACTGGTAATCATTCTTGCAATTTTATATGAGGGAGAGGCATGAGCTAACATACTTTCCGTACTTGGATCATATATACTTATGATTGGAACTCTAGCAAGCATCTGCAACTACCAAAGATCATTAAGGTAAAACCCAACCATAGCATTAAGTATCAAGTCCTCTTTACTCCCATATGCAACAACCCACCTACTCGGGTCTGCGTATTCTGTCACTCACGCCACCCACCATAGGCAAATCATGAACACATTGCAACACCCAACAGCGAGGATCCCTCATGTTTGCGCGAGACGGAGGGCACCATAGGACAGCACCATAATAAAATATACAATCATACCAACCACGATCATCAATTAACCCGTAGGACAAAGCGGATCTACTCAAACATTATTGGATAGCCATATATCATTGGGAAATAGTATATGGAGTTGAGCACCATGTTTAAGTAGAGATTACAACGGGGAAAAGGGGAGTTACACCGCTGCATAGAGGGGGAGAGAGTTGGTGTTGACTGCTGCGAAGTTGTTGGAGTAGATCGCCGTCATGATGCTTGCCCCGGCGGCGTTCCGGCACCACCGGGAGAGAGGGGGAGAGAGCCCCCCTCCTTCTTCTTCTTCCTTGGCCTCCCCCTAGATGGGAGGAGAGTTCCCCCTCTGGTCCATGGCCTCCATGGCGGCGGAGGGGCAGGAGCCCCTCCTATATTGGATCTCCCTCTCTATTTTCTTCTGTTTCGCGTTCCTGTTTTCTGGCCGCAAACAGTTTCTTATATTCCCGGAGATCCGTAACTCCAATCGGGCTGAAATTTTGAGGGGATTTTTATCCAAAAATTTGCTTCCTTGCGCCGGAAGGAGAGATCCAACCGACTTACGAGCTGGGCACAACCCACCAGGGCGCGCCTGGGCCCTGGGGGCGCCCTAGTGTCTCGTGGGGGCTGTGGGCCTCCGTTTGCGTTGATTCCACTTCTCAAAATTCACAAATATTTTAGAAAAAATCTCCGTAAATTTTTTACGCGTTTGGACTTTGTTTGATATGGATATTCTGTGAAACAAAAAACATGCAACAAACAAGAACTGGCACTGGGCACTAGATCAATAGGTTAGTCGAATAAATCATATAAAATGTTGCCAAAAATATATGAAAGTTGTATAATAATGGCATGAAACAATCAAAAATTATAGATACGACGGAGACGTATCATCATCCCCAAGCTTAATTCCTACTCGTCCTCGAGTAGGTAAATGATAAAAAAAAGATAATTTTTGATGTGGAATGCTACCTAGCATAATCTTGATCATATATCTAATCATGGCATGAATATTAAGACACAAGTGATTCAAAGCAATAGTCTAGTTTTGACATAAAGACATTAATACTCAGGCATCCCAACAAACAATCATGTCTTTCAAAATATCAAGGCTAAAGAACGCTATCCCTACAAAATCATATAGTCTTGTCATGCTCTGTCTTCTTAACACAAAGTATAAATCATGTACTACCCCGGTGTCAGCCAAGCAATTGGTTCATACTTTTTAACGCGCTTCAGCATTTTCAACTCTCACGCAATACATGAGCGCAAGCCATGGATATAGCTCTATGGGTGGAATAGAATATGGTGGTAGGTTTCAAAGGGGTAAAAGTAGAGAAGAAAGTCTCGCATCAACTCAGCGTATCAACGGGCTATGGAGATGCCCATCAATAGATATCAATGCGAGGAGTAGGGATTGCCATGCAACGGATGCACTAAGAGCTATAAGTGTATGAAAGCTCAATATGAAAACTAAGTGGGTATGCATCTAACTCTATAATGAAAAATTCCCACTAGTATATGAAAGTGACAACACAGGAGATTCTCTATATGAAAAACATGGTGCTACTTTGAAGCACATGTGTGGAATTAGCATGCCCCTTCTACTTCTTTCATTTTTTTTCCTTTTTTCCTTTTTTTTCATTTTCTATTTTTTCTATTTTTTCTATTTTTTTCCTTTGTCCGGAGCCTCATCCTGACTTGTGGGGGAATCATAGTTTCCATCATCCTTTCATCACTGGGGCATGCTCTAATAATGAATAATGATGATCATCACACTTCTATTTACTTACAACTCAATATTACAACGATAGTAGAACAAAGTATGACTCTATATGAATGCAATGATCTAGCATAGCAAAGATATCAACAAACGGACAAGCCATGAAAACATCATGCTAGCTATCTTACGATCATGTAATGCAATATGACAATGAATGCTCAAGTCATCAAAACGGAGGCGGTGGAAGTTGCATGGCAATATATCTCGGAATGGCTATGGAAATGCCATAATAGGTAGGTATGGTGGCTGTTTTGAGGAAGATATAATAATGCTTATGTGTGATATAGCGTATCATATCACGGGGTTTGGATGCACCGGCGAAGTTTGCACTAACTCTCGAGGTGAGAAAGGGCAATGCACGGTACCGTAGAGGCTAGCAAATTGCGGAAAGGTAAGAGTGCGTATAATCCATGGACTCACATTAGTCGTAAAGAACTCACATACTTATTGCAAAAGTTTTATTAGCTCTCTCGAAGCAAAGTATTTCTGCGCATGCTCCTAGGGGGGAGGTTGGTAGGAGTTAACCATCGCGCGCCCTCGACCTTCACACAAAGATAGACAATCAAGAATAAATTGTGCTCCAACTTCCTAGCATAACGGGAGACTATACGTGCATGCTTCGGGAATCACAAACCTTAACACCAATATCTTATTAAAAACGATCATCCACTAGTACCTCCCACATATTATCATCTCTATATCGCAAAACTATTGCAAGGAATCAAACGTATCATATTCAGTGATCCCTAAGTTTTATGTAGGATTTTATGACTAACCATGCAAATAATCAATTCCTGTTGACTCTCTAAATAGATATAAGTGAAGCAAGAGAGTTTAATTCTTTCTACAAAAGATCATGCTCTAATAAATATAAGTGAAGAAAAAGAGCATTCTACGAATAACGGTTTTCTATGTGAAGAGAAACAGGCAATCCAAACTTCAAATGATATAAGGGAAGCACATGAAGCATTCTATAAAGCCATACTCAAAAGATATAAGTGAAGTGCAATGAGTATTCTATAAATCAACCATGGAATATCTCATACCAGCATGGTGCATATAAGAAAAGTGAACACAAAAGACGCTCCAAGATTTTACGCATATCATGTGATGAATAAAAATATAGCTCCAAGTGACATGCCGATGATTTGGAATAAAAGAGGGGATGCCTTCCCGTGGCATCCCCAAGCTTAGATGCTTGAATCTTCCTAGAATATTACCTTGGGGTGCCTTGGGAATCCCCAATCTTAGGCTCTTTCTACTTCTTATTCCTTCTCATCGTGATAACACCCAAAACTTGAAAACTTCAATCACACAAAACTTAACAGAAAATTCATGAGATCAGTTAGTACACATAACACCAAATCCCATCATGTCTTGCCATAACATTATTGCATAATTATAATCTAACATTACCCACTGTATGCTATCACAATTCTATGGCTCCCAAGTCAATGGGGCTCAACAAGAATTCAAACATAAGCATGCAAAGCAGCTATAACAACAATCTGTGAAAAACAGGACAGTCTATAAAGATTTGTAGACACGTATACTTATGTAGCTCAAACAATTCTGAAAACTTAGGACGTGAGAAATGATTTGCGTAAAAGTATTGTGTAAATATTTCAGAATTTTTGCACGCTCCAGTAAAATATGAAAATTGAAACACCACGGCAAAAGTTTCTGTTTTTGCACAGCACACATCAAACAAGCAATTCAAACATCCTAAAGGCAAATCTTGGCACATTATTTTTATAATACAATGGATTTGTACAAGGGGATAATTATATTTGTTGGAAAAGTTTCTATGATTCAAGATTCAAGAAGTTTCCATGGGCATGAACAATAGTTCAAGGCTAGCCCCCACTTCAACGATGCTCATCATCTCTTCTCACTTTCACCTTTCCTTTTGTGAAGTTTTAGGTTCCCCTCTATTTTTTTTAAACTTTATAAAAGCACACAACAGAAATAAATGACTCTCTAAAACTTCTGGGTTGTCTCCCTGGCAGCGCTTTCTTTAAAGCCATTAAGCTAGGCATAAAGTGCTCAAGTAATGGATCCACCCGGATCCCAAGGTATATCAAAGCAAATTTTAATTAACAATGATTTGTAATTTAGTAATGAGCACAAAGTGATATATATCATGTGACAATGAAGTCTAACTCTCTTCCTATGCATTGGCATGTCATACAAGAACAATTCATGCACATTAAGTAAAGGCCAATACATAGCATAAGTACTTTCTTGCAATTTTATAGTATTGGAAACATAAAGAGGTGGAGATGTAGTTCCTCTCTCATAATAATTGCAAGTAGGAGCAGCAAGCACATGCATGTTATATTCACCAAAATCATCATGTGTAGTAGCAAAACGCAACCCATCAATGTAATCCTTAATAAGAGCAAACTTCTCCGATATAGTGTAGTTGAGAGAATTCAAAATGATAATAGGACTATCATGTGTGGGTGCAATAGCAACAATTTCATGCTTAACATAAGGAAATATAGCAAGCTCATATTCATAAGCATAATTCATATTGGCATCATGGCCACAAGCATAGCAAGCATCAAGTTCATCAAAAAGGGATATTTCAAATGAATCCAATGGATCATAGCAATTATCATAGCATTCATCATGGCATTCATCCTTCGGTATGTATGAAGGGAAATTAAACAATGTATGAGTTAGAGAGTTACTATCATTAGAAGGTGGTTACGGGTTGCTAATCCGCTCTTCCCCCTTTTGTTCTTCGCTCTCCTCCTCGTCTTTTTCATCTAATGAGCTCACAGTTTCAGCAATTTCTTCTTCCATAGATTCCTGCAAAATATTAGTCTCTTCAAAGACATCGATCATTCTTACAATAAATTCGTTAACATAAGCATTAGAAGCATAGTTTTCATAGCAATATTCAAGTATGGCAAAAATTTTAGACTTGTAAAGAGTAGCATAACACTTTTCAATCAAAGAAGCAATTTCATAAGCACCCTTAAAAGCAACAAATTCTTCAATTTGTTCAACATCAAAATAACAATAAGCTTCCTTGGCATAAGAAGATAGTATTTCGTTATCATTAAACACACATTGGTAGGGAAGGTGTTTTTTTAGTTTCGTCAGAACAACAAGTAAAATCATGCAATTCACATAAATTGCAAGGATAGCAACACAAAGTATTAATTTGATGCCACAAGAGTTTCCCTTTTTGAGATATGCGGTGTCGCACATAATAAGCATGCTCATTTAATGATTTTCCCTCAACTAAGCTAGTTGGGTTTTCAGAACGAGCACAAATGGATCGAAGATGATCCAAATAATATTCTTCGGTAGTACGGAACACTAGTGGTTCCTCAACTTTTGGAGCAACAAGTACATCTATTTTTTTGGCATTTTGCGTTTCCTACCCAAATCTAAAGATAGAAAACAACTAATAACAGAAAATAAAAATTACTTAGTGATAAAGCAAACAAGCACACACGAGAATATTCACCCCACGCTATTGCTCCCCGGCAACGGTGCCAGAAAAAGGTCTTGATAACCCACAAGTGTAGGGGATCGTTTGTAGCCTTTTTCGATAAGTAAGAGTGTCGAACCCAACGAGGAGCTAAAGGTAGAACAAATATTCCCTCAAGTTCTATCGACCACCGATACAACTCTACGCAGACTTTAACTTTTGCTTTACCTAGAACAAGTATGAAACTATTTTGTAGGTGATAGGATAGTTTGCATGAATAAAACTAGAAGTACTTAGCGGGAATGAAACTACGAGTAAAAAGCAAGATAATAAATGTTTAGTAGAAAGCTTTTGTCAAACAAGAAGGTTATTTGTCCCTAGGGAATTGATAACTAGACCAGTAATCATTCTTGCAATTTTATATGAGGGAGAGGCATGAGCTAACATACTTTCCGTACTTGGATCATATGCACTTATGATTGTTACTCTAGCAAGCATCCACAACTACCAAAGATCATTAAGGTAAAACCCAACCATAGCATTAAGTATCAAGTCCTCTTTACTCCCATATGCAACAACCCACCTACTCGGGTGTGTGTATTCTGTCACTCACGCCACCCACCATAGGCAAATCAATAACACATTGCAACACCCTACAGCGAGGATCCCTCACATTTGCGCGAGACGGAGGGCACCGTAGGACAGCACCATAATAAAATATACAATCATACCAATCACGATCATCAATTAGCCCGTAGGACAAAGCGGATCTACTCAAACATCATAGGATATCCATATATCATTGGGAAATAGTATATGGAGTTGAGCACCATGTTTAAGTAGAGATTACATCGGGGAAAAGGGGAGTTACACCGCTGCATAGAGGGGGAGTGAGTTGCTGTTGTCGGCGGCGAAGTTGTTGGAGTAGATCGCCGTCATGATGCTTGCCCCGGCGGCGTTCCGGCGCCACCGGGAGAGAGGGGGAGAGAGCCCCCCTCCTTCTTATTCTTCCTCGGCCTCCCCCCTAGATGGGAGGAGAGTTCCCCCTCTGGTCCATGGCCTCCATGGCGGCAGAGGGGCAGGAGCCCCTCCTAGATTGGATCTCTCTCTCTCTCTGTTCTCTTGTGTTTTGCTTTCCTGTTTTCTGGCCGAAAACCGTTTCTTATATTCCTAGAGATCCGTAACTCCGATCGGGCTGAAATTTTGAGGGGATTTTTATCCAAAAATTGAATTCCTTGCGCCCAAAAGAGAGCTCCAACCGACTTACGAGATGGGCACAACCCACCAGGGCGCGCCTGGGCCTAGGGGACGCGCCCTGATGTCTCGTGAGGGCTGTGGGCCTCCGTTTGCGTTGATTCCACTTCTCAAAATTCATAAATATTCCAAAAAATCTCCGTAAATTTTTATCGCGTTTGGACTTTGTTTGATATGGATATTCGGCGAAACAAAAAACATGCAACAAACAGGAACTGGCACTGGGCACTGGATCAATAGGTTGGTCCAATAAATCATATAACATGTTGCCAAAAATATGTGAAAGTTATAGATATGACGGAGACGTATCAATCTACTACTATTACTCCACTTCGAGAGCATTTCTATGCTTGCCTCTCTAGGTATTAAGTTCATGCAAACAAAGTAATGCTTGGAGAACGATGACATGATTTAGACAAAGTAAGCTCAATTAATATGAATACGCCCCATAGTTTTATCCTTAGTGGCAGAAATACAAATACGTGTCTTGTCCCCTAGTTTGTCACTTGGATATAGAGCACCGCAAGATTGAACCCACTACAACACACCCCTCTCACTGAAGATAAACCAATCTAGTTGGCCAAACTAAACCGATAGATCAGAGTGATTTACGAAGCTATGATGATCATGCAAATAAGAATCAAATAAGTATTCAGAGGAGACTCAAATCTTTTATCATAAATAATCTGAACATAAACCCACAATTCATCGGATCCAAACAAACACACCACAAAAGAAGATTACATCGAATAGATCACCACGAAGATCGCGGTGAACTTTGTATTGAAGATCAAAGAGAGAGAAGAAGCCATATAGGTACTAGATATGGACCCATAGGTATGTGGTGGAATACTCACACATCACTATGGGAACAACAAGGATGATGAAGAGGCCCTCCGTGATCGATCCCTCCTCCGGCAGGCCATCGGAAAAGGGCTCCAGATGAGATCACAGCGGAACAGAGACTTGCGACGGCGGAAAAAGTGTTTCGGGAGCTCCCTAAGGTTTTTGGAAATTACGTGAATTTATAGGCCAGGGTACAGGGCCAGGAGAGCCGGGGGGGACGGCCATAAGCTAACAAGGCGCGGCCACCCGCCTGGGCGTGCCCTGTTGACTTGTGGGCCCCCCGTGTGGCCTCCGGTCTTCTCCGGAAGCTTCCAGGTATTCATTTGGTCGAGGAAAAATCATCAAAAAGTTTCGGGGCAATTGGATTACGTTTGGTACTGTAAAGCTGAAAAGCCAAAAACATGCAGAAAACAAAAACTGGCACTTTGCAATGGGTTAATAGGTTAGTGCTTAAAAATAATATGAATCAGCAAATAAATGCCCAAAAAGTATCCTAGAATGATAATATTATAGCATGGAACAATCAAAATTATAGATACATCAGAGAGGTATCAGCATCCCCAAGCTTAATTTATGCTCGTCCTCGAGTAGGTAAATGATAAAAACAGAATTTTTGATGTGACATGCTACCCAATATGTAATCTCTTGCATGTATGCTCATTGAGAAACGATGAATTAACAAACATCAACATAGTAATATTTATAAGCATAAGTAACACAATCATGAATCTTTCGAAATATACGATCCTCAAAGAATGTTTACCCCCATTAATTTTATCATATTAGTAAGGCATGACTCCGTCCTCACCACATTTATACAAATGTCAAGCACCATGGTGTCCAAGTCAGGCAATTGGATCGTACTTTTTAACACGTCAGCTTTTTATTCGTCACACAATACATGAGCGTGAACCATGGACATATCATATAGGTGGAATATAATATGGTGGTAGATATCAAAGGGGTAAAAGTGGAGAAGAAAGTCTTGCATCAACTAGGCGTATCAACGGGCTATGGAGATGCCCATCAATAGATATCAATGCGAGGAGTAGGGATTGCCATGCAACGGATGCACTAGAGCTATAAGTGTATGAAAGCTCGAATGAAACTAAGTGGGTGTGCATCCAACTTGCTTGCTCATGAAGACCTCAGGCATTTGAGGAAGCCCATCATCGGAATATACAATCCAAGTTCTATAATGAAAAATTCCCACTAGCATATGGAAGTGGCAAAAAATGAGACTCTCTATATTAAGAACATGGTGGTACTTTGAATCACAAGTGTGGAAAAATAGGTAGTAGCACTGTTCCTTCTCTTTTATCTCATTTATTTTATTTTTTTCTCTTTTCTTTTTTTCTCCTCCTTTTCTTTTCTTTCCTTTTTCTTTTCTTTTTTTTTCTTTTTTTCATTTTTCTCTTTTTTCCTCACTGACAGAGTGCCCTAATAATAATGATCATCACACTTTTATTTACTTACAACTCAACATGAGAAACTATGAAACAATATGACTCAATATGAATGCCTCTGGCAGTGTACCAGGATGTGCAATGATCTAGTGTAGCATGTATAATAATGATGAACGGTGGCTTTGCCTCAAATACTATGTCAGCAACATGATCATGCAAAGCAATATAACAATGAGTGAACTAGTCATATGATGTGACGGTGGAAGTTGCATGGCAATATATCTCGGAATGGCTGTGGAAATGCCATGATAGGTAGGTATGGTGGTTGTTTTGAGGAAGATATAAGGGCTAGTCTTATTATGAAAATTAACGTCACTATTTATTAACTCTCAAACAAATATAAGTGAAGAATGAAAGTGCAATTATTTCTATCAAATCTATACGCCACCGTGCTCAAAAAGATATAAGTGAAGTACAAGAGCAACTGCTAAGCTCAAAAGATATAAGTGAAGCACATAGAGTATTCTAACAAATAATGGTGAAGGTGTGTCTCTTTCAAATAGGTGTGTCCAACAAATAATGATTGTGGATAACTAAAGCAAAAACAAACAAAAGCAAATGACGCTCCAAGCAAAACTCATATCATAATATAGCTCCAAGTAACATACCGATGGATTGAGACGAAAGAGGGGATGCCTCAGGGGCATCCCCAAGCTTAGACGCTAGAGTCTTCATAGATTTGACTTGGGGTGCCTTGGACATCCCCAAGCTTAGGCTCTTGCCGCTCCTTATTCCTTAATCCATCGTGATAACCCCCAAAACATGAAAACTTCAGCACACAAAACTCAACAAAACTTCGTGAGATCCGTTAGTATAATAAACATATCAAATATTTTAGGTACTGTTATAAATTGATTCATATTTTATTATTTCATAAGGTACTATATTCTAACTTCTCCATGGCTTATACCCCCAATACAATCCATAGCATCATCAAAACAAGAAAACTATGCAAGTAAAAAACAGAATTTGTCTAAAACAGAACAATCTGTATTGATGTGTAGAGAAACCATACTTCTGTAACTCCAAAAATTCTGAAAAATTATGACAACCTGGGAAATTTGTATAACAATACTGTGTAAAAATGCAAATCAAAAAGATGTTCTAGTACAATTAAAGAAATTCGGCACTAGACGCTAAAGTTTCTGTTTTTGCACCCTATCAGTTCTACTCATCATGCAAGTCATCCCAAAGGCTTTACTTGGCACAAACACTATTTTAAACACAAAAACACAATAATTACAGACACAATAATCATTTTGTCACACACAAACAGAAAGTAAAACAAAAAATTAAACATAACTATTGGGTTGCGTCCCAACTAGCGCTATTGTTTTACGCCCCTAGCTAGGCATAATGCATAGTATCAAGTGATATCATCCTTAACATTCATTCCATAAGTAGCCCTCATGATAGATTCATAAGGTGGTTTAATTCTCTTCCTAGGAAAGTTTTACATCCCTTTCTTTAATGGGAATTGGAATTTTATGTTTCCCTCTTTCATATCAATAATGGCACCTATAGTTCGTAAGAAAGGTCTTCCAAGTATAATTGGACAAGACGGACTGCATTCAATATCAAGCACAATGAAATCTGCAGGCACATAATTTATATTTGCAATAATAAGAACATCATTTATTCTACCTAAAGATTTCTTAATGGTAGAATCCGCAAGATGCAAGTTAAGTGAACAATCTTGAATATCGGTGAGATCTAGCACATCACAAAGAGCTTTAGGTATTGTTGAAACACTAGCACCAAGGTCACATAAAACATTACATTCATATTCTTTAATCTTTATTTTGATAGTAGGTCCCCATTCATCATGCAATTTTCTAGGTATAGAAACTTCCAGTTCGAGTTTCTCATAATAAGCCTTTATCATCACTTCTACTATATGTTCAGTAAAAGACTTATTTTGTTCATAAGAATTGGGTGATCTAATAACGGATTGCAACAAGGAAATACATTCTATTAAAGATCAACTTTCATAATTAAAGTCCTTGTAATCCAAGATAGTGGGCACATTACTAGTTAAAGTTTTGACATCTCCAAACCCACTTTTTTCAATTTTATCATTAGAATCATCATCCTCCGAATAAACTGGACGCCTTCTAGCTAAAGTTAACCGACATCCAGTCCCATTATCATCTACTTTCAGATTAGTAAACAAAAAATCAATAGGAGAAGTATCAATAATTTTAAGATCTTCACCATGATTACTAATAGGGAAAGATTCCGGTTTGGCGGCTATCCTATTTACTAGAGTGGTTTGCTTATCAGATATCTTTCCTATCAATTCTTCAGTTTGAGCAAATTGTGATTGTAGATTAGATACTTCCTTATTGATTTCATCAAGTTGCTTACTAATAGCATCTAGCAAAGTTGAGTGCTCCTAAATTTTAGAAGTAAATAATTTGTTATGTGATACGTCTCCATCGTATCTAATTTTTTTGATTGTTTCATGCCCATATTATACAACTTTCACATATTTTTGGCAAAATTTTATATGATTTATTGGACTAACCTATTGATCCAGTGCCCAGTGCCAGTTCCTGTTTGTTGCATGTTTTTTGTTTCGCAGAATATCCATATCAAACGAAGTCCAAACGCGATAAAAATTTACGGAGATTTTTTTTGAAGGATTTGTGATTTTTGAGAAGTGGAATCAATGCAATCGGAGGCCCACAGCCCCCACAAGATACCAGGGCATGGCCAGGGGGCCCAAGCGCGCGCTGGTGGGTTGTGCTCACCTCGTATGTCGGTTGGAGCTCTCCTTTGGCCACAGCGAAGCTAATTTTTGGGTAAAAATCCCCTCACAATTTCAGCCTGATCGGAGTTACGGATCTCCGGGAATATAAGAAACGGTTTTCGGCCAGAAAACAGGAACGTGAAACAGAAGAGAACAGAGAGGGAGATCCAATCTAGGAGGGGCTCCTGCCCCTCCGCCGCCATGGCGGCCATGGACCAGAGGGGGAACTCTCCTCCCATCTAGGATGGAGGCCAAGGAAGAAGAAGAAGGAGGGGGGCTCTCTCCCCCTCTCTCCCGGTGGCGCTGGAACGCCGCCGGGGCAAGCATCGTGACGGCGATCTACTCCAACAACTTCGTCGCCGTCAACACCAACTCTCTCCCCCTCTATGCAGCAGTGTAACTCCCCTACTCCCCACTGTAATCTCTACTTAAACATGGTGCTCAACTCCATATACTATTTCCCAATGATATATGGCTATCCTATGATGTTTGAGTAGACCCGCTTTGTCCTATGGGCTAATTGATGATCGTGGTTGGTATGATTGTATGTTTTATTAGGGTGTTGTCCTACGGTGCCCTCCATGTCGCGCAAACATGAGGGATCCTCGCTATGGGGTGTTGCAATGTGTTCATGATTTGCCTATGGTGGGTGGCCTGAGTGACAGAATACACAGACCCGAGTAGGTGGGTTGTTGCATATGGGAGTAAAGAGGACTTGATACTTAATGCTATGGTTGGGTTTTACCTTAATGATCTTTAGTAGTTGCGGATGCTTGCTAGAGTTCCAATCATAAGTGCATATGATCCAAGTAGAGAAAGTATGTTAGCTCATGCCTCTCCCTCATGTAAAATTGCAAGAATGATTACCAGTCTAGTTATCAATTGCCTAGGGACAAATAACCTTCTTGTTTGACAAAAGCTTTCTACTAAACAACTAACTTTTATTATCTTGCAATTTACTCGTAGTTTTATTCCCGCTAAGTACTTCTAGTTTTATTCGTGCAAACTATCCTATCACCTACAAAGTAGTTTCATACTTGTGCTAGGTAAAGCAAACGTTATGGTGTGCGTAGAGTTGTATCGGTGGTCGATAGAACTTGAGGGAATATTTGTTCTACCTTTAGCTCCTCGTTGGGTTCGACACTCTTACTTATAGAAAAAGGCTACAAACGATCCCCTACACTTGTGGGTTATCAAGACCTTTTTCTGGCGCCGTTGCCGGGGAGCAATAGCGTGGGGTGTATATTCTCGTGTGTGCTTGTTTGCTTTAGCATTAAGTAATTTTTATTTTCTATTATTAGTATTTTTATATCTTTAGTTATGGATATGGAACACGAAACACCAAAAAAATTAGTGGTACTTGCTACTCATGGAGATGGGGAACCTCCTAAAACCCTCGATGCTAGTTATGTGTGACGCGATAATTACTCCTTTGATAATCCCGAGAAATCATCATTAAACTTTATAATGGGATACACGTTGGATCAACGTGAGTACTTTAGGGATTATCGCTTGTCTCAAAAAGGGAAACACTTATGGGATCAAACTAGAATATTGCAATGGTTTGCTTGGGATGCATGCTTGAGATGTGACTTTACTTGTTGCTCTAAGATAGAAGCTCGACACCTTCCCTTTCAATGTAAATTCAACGATAATGAAACCTTGGCATCATATGCTAAAGGTATTTATGATTATTATGATGTGGAACGAATAGAAGAATTTGTTGCGTTTAGAGGTACTTATGAAATTGCTTCTTTGCTTGAAAAGTATGATGATGATGTTCCTTACGAATCTGAAAATTTATCCATACTTAAATATTGCTATGATAACTATGAATACAATTCTGATATTATTGAATTTATTGAGAGTATGACTGCTGCCTTGGAAGAGACTAATATTTTGCAGGAATCTATGGAAGAAGAAATTGTTGAAACTGTGAGCTCATTAGATGAAAAAGATGAGGAGGAGAGCGAAGAACAAAAGGAGGAAGAGCGGATTAGCTACCCATGCCCACCTTCTAATGAGAGTAACTCTTCAACTCATACATTGTTTAATTACCCTTCGTGCTTACCGAAGGATGAATGCTATGATGACTGCTATGATCCCTTGGATTCATTTGAAATATTCCTTTTTGATGAACTTGATGCTTGCTATGCTTGTGGCCATGATGCCAATATAAATTATGCTTATGAAGATGAACTTGCTATAGTTCCTTATGTTAAGCATGAAATTGTTGCTATTGCACCCACACATGATAGTCCTATTATCTTTTTGAATTCTCCCAACTACACTATATCGGAGAAGTTTGCTCTTATTAAGGATTATATAGATGGGCCACGTTTAGCTACTACACATGATGATTTTGATGAATATAATATGCATGTGCTTGCATCTCCTACTTGCAATTATTATGAGAGAGGAACTACATCTTCACCTCTCTATGTTTCCAATACTATAAAATTGCAAGAAACCGTTTATACTATGTATTGGCCTTTACTTAATGTGCATGAATTGTTCTTGTATGACATGCCGATACATAGGAAGAGAGTTAGACTTCGTTGTCACATGATATATATCACTTTATGCTCACTACCTAATTACAAATCATTGTCAATTAAAGTTGGCTTTGATATACCTTGGGATCCGGGTGGATCAATTACTTGAGCACTATATGCCTAGCTTAATGGCTTTAAAGAAAGTGCTGCCAGGGAGACAACCCGGAAGTTTTAGAGAGTCATTTTATTCTGTCGTGTGCTTTTATAAAGTTTAAAAACAAAAAATATAAGGGGGAACCTAAAACTTCACAAAAGGAAAGGTGAAAGTGAGAGAGATAATGAGCATCGTTGAAGTGGGGGACGTCCTTGAACTTTTGTTCATGCCCATGGAAACTTTGTGAATCTTGAATCACAGAAACTTTTCTAACAAAAATAATTATCCCCTTGTACAAATCCATTGTATTATAAAAATAATGTGCCATGATTTGCCTTTAGGATGATTAGATTGCTTGTTGGTATGTGCGGTGTAAAAACAGAAACTTTGGCTGTAGTGCGTGAATTTTCATTTTCTACTGGAACGTCAAAAGTTTCTGAATATTTTTACACAGTATTTATTTACAATTTTTTTAATTTTTCCCAATTTTTCAGATTTTTTGGAGTTACAGAAGTATAGTCAAAGTTCAGATTACTACAGACTGTCCTGTTTAAGACAGATTCTGTTTTTTGATGCATTGTTTTGCTTGTTTTTATGAAACTATCGATTTTATCGGTGGTGTAAGCCATGGAAAAGTTATAATACAGCAGGGATAATGCAAATATAAAATATTAATTGGTCTGCAACAGAACTTAAAGTAGTATTTTGCTTTATTATACTAACAGATCTTACCAGTCTTCTGTTAAGTTTTGTGTGGATGAAGTGTTCGAAGATCGAGGAGGCCTCGATATGAGGAGAAGAAGGAGAGGCAAGAGTTAAAGCTTGGGGATGCCCAAGGCACCCCAAGTAAATATCCAAGGATACTCAAGTGTCTAAGCTTGGGGATGCCCCGGAAGGCATCCCATCTTTCTTCAACAAGTATCGGTATGTTTTCGGATTCGTTTCATTCATGTGATATGTGCAAATCTTGGAGCGTATTTTGTGTTTAGTTTTCACTTTTCTTTTATGCACCATGCTAGTATCAGATAGTCCATGGTTGATTTATAGAATGCTCATTGCACTTCACTTATATCTTTTGAGTATGACTTTATAGAATGCTTCATGTGCTTCATTTATATCATTTGAAGTTTGCATTGTCTGTTTCTCTTCACATAGAAAACCGTTGTTTGAAGAATTCTCTTTTGCTTAACTTATATTTATTAGAGCATGGTCTTTTGTAGAAAGAATTAAACTCTCTTGCTTCACTTATATCTATTTAGAGAGTCAACAGGAATTGGTCATTTGCATGGTTAGTCATAAAATCCTACATAAAACTTATGGATCACTGAATATGACATGTTTGATTCCTTGAAATAGTTTTGCGATATAGAGATAATAATATGTGGGAGGTACTAGTGGATGATCGTGTTTAGTAAGATATTGGTGTTAAGGTTTGTGATTCCCGAAGCATGCACGTATAGTCTCCCGTTATCCTAGGAAGTTGGAGCACAATTTATTCTTGATTGTCTATCTTTGTGTGAAGGTCGGGGGCGCGCGATGGTTAACTCCTACCAACCTCCCCCCTAGGAGCATGCGTAGTAATACTTTGCTTCGAGAGAGCTAATAAACTTTTGCAATAAGTATGTGAGTTCTTTATGACTAATGTGAGTCCATGGATTATACGCACTCTTACCTTTCCGCAATTTGCTAGCCTCTACGGTACCGTGCATTGCCCTTGCTCACCTCGAGAGTCGGTGCAAACTTCGCCAGTGCATCCAAACCCCGTGATATGATATTCTCTATCACACATAAGCCTTATTATATCTTCCTCAAAACAGCCACCATACCTACCTATTATGGCATTTCCATAGCCATTCCGAGATATATTGCCATGCAACTTCCACCGCCTCCGTTTTGATGACTTGTGCATTCATTTTCATATTGCATTACATGATCGTAAGATAGCTAGCATGATGTCTTCATGGTTTGTCCATTTTTTGATATCTTTGCTACGCTAGATCATTGCATTCATATAGGGTCATACTTTGTTCTACTATCATTGTAGTATTGAGTTGTAAGTAAATAGAAGTGTGATGATCATCATTATCCATTATTAGAGCATGCCCCAGTGATGAAAGGATGATGGAAACTATGATTCCCCCACAAGTCGGGATGAGGCTCCAGACAAAGAAAGAAAAAAAATAAAAAAATAGAAAAACGGGAAAAAAAGAAAAAAAATGAAAGAAGTAGAAGGGGCATGCTAATTCCACACTTGTGCTCAAAGTAGCACCATGTTTTTCATATAGAGAGTCTCCTGTGTTGTCATTTTCATATACTAGTGGGAATTTTTCATATAGTTAGATGCATACCCACTTAGTTTTCATATTGAGCTTTCATACACTTATAGCTCTTAGTGCATCTGTTGCATGGCAATCCCTACTCCTCGCATTGATATCTATTGATGGGCATCTCCATAGCCCGTTGATACGCTGAGTTGATGCGAGACTTTCTTCTCTACTTTTACCTCTTTGAAACCTACCACCATATTCTATTACACCCATAGTGCTATATCCATGGCTTGCGCTCATGTATTGCATGAGAGTTGAAAATGTTGAAGCGCGTTAAAAAGTATGAATCAATTGCTTGGCTGACACCGGGGTAGTACATGATTTATACTTTGTGTTAAGAAGACAGAGCACGACAAGGCTATATGATTTTGTAGGGATAGCGTTCTTTAGCCTTGATATTTTGAAAGACATGATTGTTTATTGGGATGCCTGAGTATTAATGTCTTCATGTCAAAACTAGACTATTGCTTTGAATCACTTGTGTCTTAATATTCATGCCATGATTAGATATATGATCAAGATTATGCTAGGTAGCATTCCACATCAAAAATTATCTTTTTTATCATTTACCTACTCGAGGACGAGCAAGAATTAAGCTTGGGGATGCTGATACGTCTCCGTCGTATCTATAATTTTTGATTGTTTCATGCAAATATTATACAACTTTCACATACTTTTGGCAACATTTTATATGATTTATTGGACTAACCTATTGATCCAGTGCCCAGTGCCAGTTCCTGTTTGTTGCATGTTTTTGTTTTGCAGAATATCCATATCAAACGGAGTCCAAACGCGATAAAAATTTATGGAGATTTTTTGGAATATTTGTGAATTTTGAGAAGTGGAATCACTGCAATCGGAGGCCCACAGCCCCCACAACATACCAGGGCACGACCAGGGGGCCCAGGCGCGCCCTGGTGGGTTGTGCTCACCTCGTATGTCGGTTGGAGCTCTCCTTTGGCCGCAAGGAAGCTAATTTTTGGATAAAACTCCCCTAAAAATTTCAGCCCGATCGGAGTTACGGATCTCCAGGAATATAAGAAATGGTTTTCGGCCAGAAAACAGGAACGTAAAACAGAAGAGAACAGAGAGGGAGATCCAATCTAGGAGGGGCTCCTGCCCCGCCGCCGCCATGGTGGCCATGGACCCTAGGGGGAACTCTCCTCCCATCTAGGGGGGAGGCCAAGGAAGAAGAAGAAGGAGGGGGGCTCTCTCCCCCTCTCTCCCGGTGGTGCTGGAACGCCGCCGGGGCAAGCATCGTGACGGCGATCTACTCCAACAACTTCGCCGCCGTCAACACCAACTCTCTCCCCCTCTATGCAGCGGTGTAACTCCCCTTCTCCCCGCTGTAATCTCTACTTAAACATGGTGCTCAACTCCATATACTATTTCCCAATGATATAAGGCTATCCTATGATGTTTGAGTAGATCCGCTTTGTCCTATGGGCTAATTGATGATCGTGGTTGGTATGATTGTATGTTTTATTATGGTACTGTCCTACGGTGCCCTCCATCTCGCGCAAACATGAGGGATCCTCGCTGTAGGGTGTTGCAATGTGTTCATGATTTGCCTATGGTGGGTGGCGTGAGTGACAGAATACACAGGCCCGAGTAGGTGGGTTGTTGCATATGGGAGTAAAGAGGATTTGATACTTAATGCTATGGTTGGGTTTTACCTTAATGATCTTTAGTAGTTGCGGATGCTTGCTAGAGTTCCAATCATAAGTGCATATGATCCAAGTAGAGAAAGTATGTTAGGTCATGCCTCTCCCTCATGTAAAATTGCAAGAATGATTACCGGTCTAGTTATCAATTGCCTAGGGACAAATAACCTTCTTGTTTGACAAAAGCTTTCTACTAAACAACTAACTTTTATTATCTTGCAATTTACTCGTAGTTTTATTCCCACTAAGTACTTCTAGTTTTATTCGTGCAAACTATCCTATCACCTACAAAGTAGTTTCATACTTGTTCTAGGTAAAGCAAACGTTAAAGTTTGCATAGAGTTGTATCGGTGGTCGATAGAACTTGAGGGAATATTTGTTCTACCTTTAGCTCCTCGTTGGGTTCGACACTCTTACTTATCGAAAAAGGCTACAAACGATCCCCTACACTTGTGGGTTATCATTATGCTCATGTTGTGTCGTCATGAAGGTTTTCATATAACTTTCGATTTCAGTCATCCTTTGGTAATAAGAGATATTGTAGAACCTATCTTGAGACATGGTGACCAAGCAAGCAAAGTAATAAGCAAAGCAAGTAAACTTGCAAATAGAACAAGCAAACAAGTAAACTAGCAAAGGTAAATATTTTAGTATTTTTGATTTTTATAGCAAGCAAAATATAGCATCAACTAAGAAGTAGAACAAGTGAATCATAATTTGTGACAAGGTACTTGATAGTAAGCTGGTGATACTCCCCGGCAATGGCGCCAGAAATCCTTCCTGATACTTGTGATCTATGTTGGGTTTTTCCCCGAAGAGGAGGGGTTGATGCAGCATAGTATAGATAAGTATTTCCCTCAATGAGAATCAAGGTTATCGAACTGATAGGAGGACCACA
Source organism: Elymus sibiricus (assembly GCA_039707655.1). Taxonomy (NCBI): domain Eukaryota; kingdom Viridiplantae; phylum Streptophyta; class Magnoliopsida; order Poales; family Poaceae; genus Elymus; species Elymus sibiricus. Next base: position 446,487,787 of record CM077671.1, read on the forward strand.
CAACTCCCGTCTTTAGTGCCTACACACAAAAGAGGAAACACTTGCACCCAACCCGGGCAAGAGGGTTGTCAATCCCCTTGGGCTCATTACTTGTAAGCAAATGAGTAGTGTAGATGATAGTTGATAATTGTAAATTGCAAAATAAAATAAAATAAAATAATGGCAACAAGAAAATAATAGCGTTTTTCAATATATAAGTGAATAGAACCGGGGGCCATAGTGTTCGCAAGAGGCTTCTCTCTTAAATAAAGCATAAAGTGGGTAACCAAATTACTGTTGGGCAATTGATAGAAAAGCGCATAGTTATGCAATATTTCTTCGCGGCAATGATCATGTGTATATAGGCATCATGTCCATAAACAAGTAGACCGACTCCTGCCTGCATGTACTACTATTACTCCACTTCGAGAGCGCTTCTATGCTTGCCTCTCTAGGTATTAAGTTCATGCAAACAGAGTAATGCTTGGAGAATGATGACATGATGTAGACAAAGTAAACTCAATCAATATTAATGAACCCCATCATTTCATCCTTATTGGACGCAATGCAAATACGTGTATTGTCACCTAATTTTTCACTGGGATATAGAGCACCGCAAGATTGAACCCACTACAAGGCACCCCTCTCACTAAAGATAAACCAATCTAGTTGGCCAAACTAAACCAATAGATCGGATAGATTTATGAAGATATGATGATCATGCAAATAAGAATCAAATACGTATTTAGAGGAGACTCAAATCTTTTATCATAAATAATCTTAAAATAAACCCACAATTCATCGGATCCCAACAAACACACCGCAAAAGAAGATTACATCGAATAGATCACCGCGAAGATCGCGATGAACTTTGTATTGAAGATCAAAGATAGAGAAGAAGCCATCTAGGTACTAGCAATGGACCTTTAGGTCTGTGGTGGACTACGCACACATCACCATGGGAGCAGCAAGGATGATGAAGAGGCCCTCCGTGATCGATCCCCCCTCCGGCAGGGCACCGGAAAAGGGCTCAAGATGAGATCGCAATGGAACAGAGACTTGCGGTGGCGGGAAAAGTGTTTCGGGAGCTCCCCTAGGGTTTTTTGGAATATATGTGAATTTATCACCCATGGTACGGTGTAAGGAGAGCCGGGGGGACGGCCACAAGATAACAAGGCGCGGCCACCCTCTTAGGCGCACCCTGTTGCCTTGTGGGGCCCCCGTGCGGCCTCTGGTCTTCTCCCGAAGCTTCCAGGTATTCTTTTCGTCCAGAAAAAATCATCAAAAAGTTTCGGGGCAATTCGACTTCATTTGGTACTGTAAACCTGAAAAGCCAAAATAGTGCAGAAAATAGCAACTGGCACTTGGCACTGGGTTAATAGGTTAGTGCTCAAAAATAATATGAATCAGCAAATAAATGCCCAAAAAGTATCCTAGAATGATAATATTATAGCATGGAACAATAAAAAATTATAGATACATTGGACACGTATCACTTACCTAATTAGACACAATAATAGAAAAAAAATGCATGACCTCACCCCGAAAATGACATACCGTTGGTCCTCTCTATATATGGGAACTAGATGAGTCACCTCATCTTGTGTGACGCGAGCATTGACAACCACCCTTTCCCCCTTATCCACGGTTCCCACATCGTCCTTGAATTCCAAGAACCTGGTAAGAAATTGGCGATAACAGAGCGTATTGGCATACTCCCCCTGGTTTTAAATACAAATCCACTACCAAAAATACAATTTGCATCTATACAAGGCCACTATCTATTCTAAAAAGAACTGATTAGATTTTTCCTCGTATAATGATGTTTATTAATGCAAATGTTGCATGTAGCCCTAGAAATTGAGGTACCACATGCAACATGTTTAGTTAGCCTTGTACATGAGAGGTTATTGATACGTATCAAATGTATCTATAATTTTTGATTGTTTAATGCCATTACACATTTTTATATAATTTTTATAGTAATTTATATTATTTTTATGGACTAACCTATTAATTTAGTGCCCAATGTCAATTCATATTTTCTTCTTGTTTTCGTTTTCATAAGAAATCAATATCTACGGATGTCAAAATACGTTCCCAATTTAACACAACAAGAAACACTAGAAGCTTCGGGGGGAGTCGAGACGTGCCACGAGGGGCCCATGTGGACAGGTGGCGCGACTAGGGGGTGGACGTGCCACTCGTCAATGTGGGTCTTACAAATACCGCCTTGAGCTGATTCCACCATCACAAATCCCTATAAATACAAAAACCATCTGTCATACCTCAAGAATAACTTTATCGCCGCCACAAGCCTCTATTCCGAAGAGATCCCATCTAGAGCCCTATTCCGGAGCACTGCCGAAGGGGGTAGACATTGCTGGAGGCCTCTTCATCAACCTTGCTCCCTCCATGACCATGTATTAGTAGTTCCTTTAGGACCTATGGATCCATAGTAGTAGCTAGATGGTTCTCTCTCTCTCTCTCCTTTGGAACTTCAATCCAGCTCTTATTCTTGATCGAGATCAATTCGAGGTAATTGGTGGTGCGTTTGTTGTGACATGATTAATTGTCAATTTATGATCAGTTTGTTCATTGAAATCAGTTAAATCTATTTGGGCTTTGTTGTTATATAATTAAATAACTTTGTATTTGTCGCCAATCGATCTTCTTTGGCGAAGTTCGATTGATTTACCTTTAGTGAGAAGGTGTTTTGTAGTGGGTTTAATCTTGTGATGCTCTAATGCAGTGACAATAAGGGCCAAGACATGTATTGTATTGTTGACACTAAGGATAAAGCGATAGGGTTTTGTCATATTGATTGACTTCTTCATGTCTACATTATTTCAACTCACTTATTGTGATACTCTATTTCTTGCAACTACCTTGAGATGCATGCTGGATAGCAATTTTGGGGTGGAGTATTAGTAGTAGACGCATTTGGATTAATGGTGTACTTATCATGGACGTAATGCCTATATGAGATTATGCCATGAATGATCATGTTCATAAATATTGCAATCTTTTCAATTGCCCAACCGTAATTTGTTTACCATGCCATTCACCTTTTTTTGAGAGAGTTACCACTAGTGAACCTATGCCCCCATGTCTATTCTCTATCAACACAAACTTCCACAAAATTGCGTATCTTATTTGCCTCTTTATTTTTTGTTCCACTTTACCGCTATTATCTATCTCAATTTGTTTTAATCTTGTAACTAGCAAGACAAAGGGCTTGACAACCCCCTTGCCATGTTCAGTGCAAGTGATTATCTTGTTTGTGTACAGCTACTGCTTAGCTTGTTAGTCTAGAAGATCCCACTGGTTCGATCAACCTTAGTTCTTAACTGAGGGAAAGTTTTACTGCTATCTACATCACCCTTCCTCTTTAGGGAAACTAAATGACTCTTGTGGGTGTAGCAAAGACATTTCTGGTGCCGTTACCGGGGAGTCTTTGTCGGTGGCAGGTTTTCCGGGGCACAATATCCCAGAAATTAACCCCTCGTGTCATCACCAGCCCGAGGATCTCTGTTACTGGTGGACACGTCCTTGTTACAGATTACCAAGCAATTACAAGAATTGGGTAAAAGACCATAAATGTCTAATGATACAATAATGATTTCTGGTGGTGGATGACGGAAGCGATTCGTGAATTCTCCAACGCCGATGGGACGCCTTTCCCACAGGAACGGCTGACCTGGATAACTCCTATCCCGCGTGGCTATTATCTTAGGCTCCGCATGGACGTCGTCATAATACTCTTCTGACCTGGCCAATGAAATAACCAGGGACAAGCCAGTGAGTACGTTTGAATGTACTCGCAAACATTATGAAAAAATGATATACCGAATGCAGCAGATAATATATGATCATGATGAACTAAACTATTTGCTTATGCTCATGCTGGATTATATTATATGCATGCTGACAGGAATTGAATCATGGCATGATGACATATTAGCATGTGCAGAAGTAATGTGTTAGCGACAAACAAAGAAGGTTGGTGGAAAATAGGATGAGACAGAACCATCCGAGAATCCAAAGAAATATAAAAGAAATGCCTGTTGGGTGTCAAGTGACACCACGGTAGGACTTGAAGAGAAATGCCAAACGGGTGTCTAAAAGAGTAATCGGACGAGACAGAACCATCCGAGAACTCAAGCGACGCCACGTGAGGTCTTGAAAAGAAATGCCAGACCGGTATCTACAAGAGAGTCGGGTGAGACAGGACCGCCCAAGAACTCGAGAGACGCCTCGTAAGGTCATGAAAATAAAACTGAATGCCCGGGGTAGTCTAGCCAACCCCTGAGACACTCAGAAAATAAAATTAAGAGAATTGGGTTAGTCCACAATAATGATCACAGTGTCAATAATATTCATGATAACATCAGTAGTAGTAGTAATTATCCTGCAAAATAAACCATGTACAATTTTAATTATTTCCTCCGGAGACCGACTCTAAGACCGACACTTGACCAACCCAGACTGTAGTCCTTAACCGCGGACACAGCTATTCGAATAGATATAACTCTACAGAGGGTGTACTCTTTACCCACAAGTAAAGGATTTCTTTAGCCAGCACCGAGACGTTGGCTAATTCCCATTACGGTCTTTAGGTTGAAACACACCTAACCAGCACACACCAGCTTAACCGTCCGGATGCCATGAATCACCTCGGACATCTGTTCGGTAAAACTCTAAGACGGGGAGACGAACGTCCTGCATGGGATCACCATTCATACGCGCAGATTACAAGGGGTGCCCCCCTCTCGGCTACATCTAGGCGGAAACACCCATGCCCCCTGACCCGATGACAGGATTTAGTCCACGGCCGCGGCAACCCTCATCGTGGCCCTCTATGTGGTGTGTGCAAGTAAAGGGGTTTATAACTTACTGAACCATACCCCACCTGAGGCAGGGACAAGTGGCAGAACGAATTCAAGTATGGGGGTTACCAGTGACAAGACTCGATCTATGGTTGACTCAGGAGGTGTTACTTATTATCACCGGTATGCTCCACATATATCACGTGACACCACCATGTTAAATATGTCCCGTGCCCACCGGCACGTCCAAGGCAGGAGCACACCCCTGGATTCTCAGAACTTATACATGTCAGAAGTTGAGTGGCATGCATGCAAGAGAAAATTATATACATGACCATGCATTCATGCAATATTACTACTCATATGTAATTTTCTATTAAATTATCATAACCATGCTTCAAATATACCAACTAGCTATTATCAAACTTCCACCATATCAAGTGTTCAAAAACGCTTGCCTTCAATGTGTAGGTAGTTGAGGTGCACTCCAAAACTTTTAAAAGTCTTTATCTTCACTCCAAATTCCTATTTTTGAAAATATTCTATTAACACACAATTCAAAAACAGTACAAAAAGTTGTCTTGGAAAATTCTCAAATAAATATGACAATAAACTAGAGGGATTTTAAGAGAGGTGGGAAAAAGAATCAAGTCCATTGGAGTTTTACTTTAAAAGTTATAGCCAGTCAAAGATTGGTCAAAATTCTGTTTTAAAATAAATCAGAAAAGAAAACGTTTCGGGAAGGAATACGCTTTCCAGACGAGAAGACGTAATCTCCGGAATACGCCTTCACTTACAACCGCGGGCCGTGACCTCCAGTCACTGACGGTGGGTCCCGCGGGCCCACCAGTCAGGTTTGACTGGTCCTCCCCCGCCTCCTTCCTCCTGTAGCCGAACAGAGGCGGTGCTCCGGCGACCGGTGCCGGCGATTGGAGGCGCCCCTCGGTGAGCTGAGCTCTCCGTCGTGTTCAGGAGGCCCAGGCGGTCCCTCCGGTGGGCGAGATGGTCAACGGGGAGCACGGAGCTGCCGGCGACGAGCTCACCCGACGGAAGGTGGCGTCGGATGAAAGAGGGATTCCGGCTATGGTGCATGTCCGGTGGAATTGAAGATGGGGATGGGTTCGCGGAAGCGAGGGGAGGTTACTAGAGGGGAAAATGAGGAGAACGGGGCTCTGGTGGCGTCGGATTTAACCGGAAGGTGGCCGTGGCCGTGGCAGTTGGAGACGACGAGGACGGCTATTTCCGATGGATTGGGTGCTCGGGGAAGCTCACAGAGAAGGAGGGGAGCGGTGTGGTTAGCCGGAAGAGCTCATTGTGGCTTTATAGCCCGGTGAGGTCTGTTCCCGTGAGTTCCGGGGATGGACATGACGGCGGCGACCATTATGGCGGCAGGTGAGGCCGTTGAGATCGGCGGGGTGGTCGGTGAGGATGGTGGCGGCCTGAGTTAATTGTGGAGCGTGCTGGCGGGCTCGGGAAAGCTCCACGTGGCCCGAACGGTACCGTCCCCGAGCTGACTACGGCGGCGGCCACTGATGGCAGACGGGGCGGTGGCGAGGTCAGCGGGTCCGGTAGGGTCGGTGGAGAGCTGGCGAGCTGCGGATAGACTTGGCCGTTGGCCATTAAGGCGAGACGGCGCCGACAGAGACGTGGCGAAGCTGTGCTGGTCGGGCGGCGGTCTTGGTCGCCGTGGACGGCGGTGGCTGGCACTAGGAGCCAAGGGGAGGTGTCGGCGAGCTCCTGGGCGGTCGGTCTAATCCATAGGAAGATCAGGACGAGAGGGGGAGGCAGCAGAGCGGCGGCAGCAGCTCGATGCCAATGGCTGCAATACACGCGCTCTGGCCGCGTCCAGTGCACGCACGATAACCGCTCGACGATATGCCAGGGTGGTCTAGAGACCTATGATGCGAATACCAATTAACAGGGCTAGGCTATTGGGCGAGGGAAGGCTAATGGTCATACTTCTTTGAGCATATACGCATGTTTCCAAAGTAATCTTTGAGCCATGCCAATTCTGTCCATGCTCTCGAGGTGTTTGTCAAAATGCCAGGGGCATCTAGATGGCTGTGATAACTTCCAAACTTTCCATAGTGGGGTCTCTTTAGATACTAAAGGTTATGGTGGGGTTAAATTGGCAAAACATAAAACTTGCTAGTGCAAGTTTTGCCAGAATTCAATTCTGGATAGAAACTACAGAGGATGTTTTGGTGAACTTAAAATATGAAAATGAGGCTCATCTCTAGGACTTAAGGGTTTGGTTTGAGGGTCTAGCAGTGGGAAAAATTTGGGGATTTATAAGGCTAGGAAAAATGGGGTTGTAGTTCAAACTACAAACTGGACCAGATTTGAAAACTTGGAGTGGAGCTCAAAATTTCCAAAAGACCAGGAGAGGTTTTTGCACAAAAGTGATCTGTAGGCCTCACATGACCTCCCATAATTTTTGTGGAATTGTTAAGGAATTATTTAAAGTGGTTGTAGTGCAACAGAAGTATTTCAAACATTGAAAAATGCTATTAAAAGAATTGTTTTGGGGCAATTTTTATTATGAAAATAATTCCTACTGTTAGTAAATATAAATGAAATGGTTTAAGAAAACTACCCAAGCCACAATACTATTTCCAAATAATTTTCTATATGGAGGGAATAATTTTGAAAAACAGAAGCAGAAAAGGCTCTAAAATTATGATAGAACCTATTATAATTCAAAATTTTATTTCTGGCCAAATTTTACTTAATAAAAATGTGGTTAAATTTTTGGGGTGTTACAAACTCTACCCCCCTTAAGAAATCTCGTCCTCGAGATTTGTTAAGGACGGAAGAATTAAATGCATATCACAACAAATAAAACACTCATATACAAAATGCAATCAGGGCAATATATTCATAACATACACCCTAAGAACAATACAAAGGTCACATCATGCAAACAAGTACTACATGCTACACAAACGCACTCATGACCGTCTATGGTCCGTAAGTGAGATCTACAGGGTCGTGCGGAAAAGTTCCGGGTGCTGGAGCACCTTCTTCTTCTTCCAGGGAGAGTGGTGGAAGCAGGCATAGAACGTGCCCTTCCAAGGTTGGCAAAGGTGGCCCGCCAATGGCTATCTGAGGGTTCAGAAAAGCAAGATAAGAGAGGTAATCCATTAGTTGCTGGGTCAGACGCTCTTGAGCCATCACATATTGAATGAGATTGGCCAGAGCTGGATCCCTTTCTATACGTTCACAGCGGAACGTTGCATTAGCCCCTGATGCTGCACGGCTCGGAAAATAGCAGTATCTCCTTTCACTGGCAGTGGGTACCGCGAATCGGAGACGGGTAACTGCTTCATAAGCAGCAGCTTCAATGGCCATGCCTAGGGTTGGCATGGATCTCCCAATGTAGACAATATATGGAGGGCCTTGGTCTGGGTCTGCTGGTGGGATGTGCATAATTGCCTAGTATTTTGAGGAGTCAGAGGTGATCCTCAATTTGAACAACTCATACTGGGGTGGTTGGCTGGAACCAAAAGTGTTGCGGGTAAAATCCCACAAAACTTTAACAAAACTGCCAGGACTTGCATCTGGAGTTCTCAGGTGGATATCGGGGTGAGACATGGAGTGCAGGTCGGGAAGGAGTGGTGTTCTAGTTTGACGGGGGCTAGTGCTGGTTATGGCTTCTTATAGAGTGCCTGGGTTATGAGACATGATGCGGCGCCAATACGACTTGTGTATTGGTCCTGTCGTGGGATTAAAGTCTTGGTCCTCAATCCCCAAAAGGAATGCGACGTGTTACTGTGTGTGTCGGCCAGGGTGACTATAGTGGTTACGTCTAGATTTTACGGTGCACCCATATGTCAATTTAATTACGCTGGTTCACAAATGGTACCATCAAAACAGTGGTACACTAGTAAATCACAAACCTGCTACATCATACGGCTGCTACTACCCAAAATTACAGGGTGACAGAGCCACTAGGGCTCGACACGGATCCAGTGGACTCAGTCCACCTCGTTGACATCTAGCCGGGCGCGTCTGGAGGATGCTGAGTCCTCCTCGTGGGCTTCTGCGTCGGAGCTGGCCGGGGTCGGATGGGGAGCTACAGGGCTGGGGTAGTGGTGGTGTCCTTCACGGGGTGTCAAGGTCACCGTCCCGTTGGAGTAGGTCTCCAAGAGACGATGGAGTTGCCCTGGGGTGACAAACGCATTGCCCGGGTGGACAACAGGGGCAGGTTCCGAGGGCTTGATCGGTCTCCCGAGCAGCACTATCGGGGGGTCGGTGGCAGGTGCAGCTTCACTTCTTGCCAGGGTCAGGAGGGCGAGCGTCCTGTGGGTCTCAATCAAGTCTAAAGTGACCTGATCGAAGAGTGACTCTTGCGCTCTCAGGTAGCGCACCAAATGCACCAGGCTAGGATCCGTCTCATGGTCTCCGCTGGCGACTTAGGTCGGGCTACCATAGCCTTCACGACTAGGGTAGTAGTAGAAAGAGCGGCAGTTAACCCTCGGCGATAGATGCCGAAGGTGAACTATAGCCTCTCGGGCTGCAAGTTGGATGGCTTGGGGTTCGTCGGAGGCCGTTCTCCCAGTGAACCGGTAGGGGCGCTCCGATGTGATGCTCCTTCCGTAGATGTGCACCGTGGCCCAGGAGTGATGGATGGAATCACTCGTGTGCCCCCGGTACACGACATACTCCGGCGGCTCTTCGCTGCCGAAAGCACGACGGGTGAGATTGGCAAGGACGGCTACAAAGCCTTTATGCTCGACTGCGGTGGTCTCGTTGTGAACAATGGGGCCTGGCATCTTGGTGGTTGGATATCGAACTGCGAGTGAGGCTGTGATGTGCTGTGTTTGGGGAAGGCTTCCTTTATAGATTAGAGAGCGGAGTCTTCCATCGCACGCTTGCGGATGTGACAACTCATTTGTCAGCCACAGGCACACGGCTTATGGACCGGCTGCTAGGTTGGGCACCGACTGTCAAAAGATGTCGGCTGGCCACTGTGCAGGCTTATCGGATGTGATGGGCTTAGCTATGGACAGGAAAGGCTTAGACGATGTGGAAACCTAAGGATAATGACCAGGCTAAGATAGGATTAGCCAATGGTCAGCCTGGCTCTGATACCAAGGCTGTCGGTGGCAGGTTTTCCGGGGCACAATATCCTAGAAATTAACCCCTCGTGTCATCACCAGCCCCAGGATCTCTGTTACTGGTGGACACGTCCTTGTTACAGATTACCAAGCAATTACAAAAATTGGGTACAAGACCATAAAGGTCTAATGATACAATAATGATTTCTGGTGGTGGATGACGGAAGCGATTCGTGAATTCTCCAACGCCGATGGGACTCCTTTCCCACAGGAACGGCTGACCTGGATAACTCCTATCCCGCGTGGCTATTATCCTAGGCTCTGCATGGACGTCGTCATAATACTCGTCTGACCTGGCCAATGAAATAACCAGGGACAAGCCAGTGAGTACGTTTGAATGTACTCGCAAACATTATGAACAAATGATATACCGAATGCAGCAGATAATATATGATCATGATGAACTAAACTATTTGCTTATGCTCATGCTGGATTATATTATATGCATGCTAACAGGAATTGAATCATGGCATGATGACATATTAGCATGTGCAGAAGTAACGTGTTAGCGACAAACAAAGAAGGTTGGTGGAAAATCGGACGAGAGAGAACCATCCGAGAATCCAAAGAAAATATAAAAGAAATGTCGGTTGGGTGTCAAGTGACACCACGGTAGGACTTGAAGAGAAATGCCAAACGGGTTTCTAAAAGAGTAATCGGACGAGACAGAACCATCCGAGAACTCAAGCGACGCCATGTGAGGTCTTGAAAAGAAATGCCACACGGGTATCTACAAGAGAGTCGGGCGAGACAGGACCGCCCAAGAACTCGAGAGACGCCTCGTAAGGTCTTGAAAATAAAACTGAATGCCCGGGGTAGTCTAGCCAACCCCTGAGAGACTCAGAAAATAAAATTAAGAGAATTGGGTTAGTCCACAATAATGATCACAGTGTCAATAATATTCATGATAACATCAGTAGTAGTAGTAATTATCCTGCAAAATAAACCATGTACAATTTTAATTATTTCCTCCGGAGACCGACTCTAAGACCGACACTTGACCAACCCAGACTGTAGTCCTTAACCGCGGACACAGCTATTCGAATAGATATAACTCTGCAGAGGGTGTACTCTGTACCCACAAGTAAAGGATTTCTTTAGCCAGCACCGAGACGTTGGCTAATTCCCATTACGGTCTTTAGGTTGAAACACACCTAACCAGCACACACCAGCTTAACCGTCCGGATGCCATGAATCACCCAGGACATCTGTTCGGTAAAACTCTAAGACGGGGAGACGAACGTCCTGCATGGGATCACCATTCATACGCACGGATTACAAGGGGTGCCCCCCCTCTCAGCTACATCTAGCCGGAAACACCCATGCCCCTTGACCCGATGACAGGATTTAGTCCACGGCCGCGGAAACCCTCATCGTGGCCCTCTATGTGGTGTGTGCAAGGAAAGGGGATAACAATTTACTGAACCATACCCCACCTGAGGTAGGGACAAGTGGCAGCACGAATTCAAGTATGGGGGTTACCGGTGACAAGACTCGATCTACGGTCGACTCAGGAGGTGTTACTTATTATCACCGGTATGCTCCACATATATCACGTGACACCACCGTGTCAAATATGCCCCGTGCCCACCGGCACGTCCAAGGCAGGAGCACACCCCTGGATTCTCACAACATATACATGTCAGAACTTGAGTGGCATGCATGCAAGAGAAATTATATACATGACCATGCATTCATGCAATATTACTACTCATATGCAATTTTCTATTAAATTATCATAACCATGCTTCAAATATACCAACTAGCTATTATCAAACATCCACGATATCAAGTGTTCAAAAATGCTTGCCTTCAATGTGTAGGTAGTTGAGGTGCACTCCAAAACTTTTAAAAGTCTTTATCTTCACTCCAAATTCCTATTTTTGAAAATATTCTATTAACACACAATTCAAAAACAGTACAAAACGTTTCTTGTAAAATTTTCAAATAAATATGAAAATAAACTAGAGGGATTTTAAGAGAGGTGGGAAAAAGAATCAAGTCCATTGGAGTTTTACTTTAAAAGATATAGCCAGTCAAAGATTGGTCAAAATTCTGTTTTAAAATAAATCAGAAAAGAAAACGTTTCGGGATGGAATACGCTTTCCAGCCGAGAAGACGTAATCTCCGGAATACGCCTTCACTTACAACCGCGGGCCATGACCTCCAGTCACTGACGGTGGGTCCCGCGGGCCCACCAGTCAGGTTTGACTCGTCCTCCCCCGCCTCCTTCCTCCTGTAGCCGAACAGAGGCGGCAGTCCGGCGACCGGTGGCGCCCCTCGGTGAGCTGAGCTCTCCGTCATGTTCAGGAGGCCCAGGCGGTCCCTCCGGTGGGCGAGATGGTCAACGGGGAGCACGGAGCTGCCGGCGATGAGCTCACCCGACGGACGGCGGCGTCGGATGAAAGAGGGATTCCGGCTACGGTGCATCTCCAGTGGAATTCAAGATGGGGATGGGTTCGCGGAAGCGAGGGGAGGTTACTGGAGGGGAAAATGAGGAGAACGGGGCTCTGGTGGCGTCGGATATAACCGAAAGGGGGCGGTGGCCGTGGCGGTCGGAGACGACGAGGACGGCTATTTCCGATAGATTGGGTGCTCGGGGAAGCTCACAGAGAAGGAGGGGAGCGGTGTGGTTAGCCGGAAGAGCTCAGGGTGGCTTTATAGCCCGGTGAGGTCTGTTCCCATGAGTTCCGGGATGGACATGACGGCGCCGACCATTATGGCGGCAGGTGAGGCCGTTGAGGTCGGCGGGGTGGACGGTGAGGACGGTGGCGGCCTGAGTTAATTGTGGAGCATGCTGGCGGGCTCGGGAAAGCTCCAGGTGGCCCGAACGGTACCGTCCCCGAGCTGACTATGGCGGCGGCCACTGATGGCAGACGGGATGGTGGCAAGGTCAGCGGGTCCGGTAGGGTCGGTGGAGAGCTGGCGAGCTGCGGATAGACTTGGCCGTTGGCCATTAAGGCGAGACGGCGCCGACAGAGACGTGACGAAGCTGTGCTCGTCGGGCGGCGGTCTTGGTCGCCGCGGACGGCGGTGGCCGGCACTAGGAGCCAAGGGGAGGTGTTGGCGAGCTCCTGGGCGGTCGGTCTAATCCATAGGAAGATCAGGACGAGAAGGGGAGGCAGCAGAGCGGCGGTAGCAGCTCGATGCCAGTGGCTGCAATACACGCGCTCTGGCCGCGTCCAGTGCATGCATGATAACCGCTCGACGATATGCCAGGGTGGTCTAGAGAGCTATGATGCGAATACCAATTAATAGGGCTAGACTATTGGGCGAGAGAAGGCTAATGGACATAATTGTTTGAGCATATAAGCAAGTTGCCAAACTAATCTTTGAGCCATGCCAATTCTGTCCATGCTCTCTAGGTGTTTGTCAAAATGCCAGGGGCATCTAGATGGCTGTGATAACAACCAAACTTTCCAGAGTGGGGTCTCTTTAGATACTAAAGGTTATGGTGGGGTTAAATTGGCAAAACATAAAACTTGCTAGTGCAAGTTTTGCCAGAATTCAATTCTGGACAGAAACTACAGAGGATGTTTTGGTGAACTTAAAATATGAAAATGAGGCTGATCTCTAGGACTTAAGGGTTTGGTTTGAGGGTCTAGCAGTGGGAAAAATTTGGGGATTTATAAGGCTAGGAAAAATGGGGTTGTAGTTCAAACTACAAACTGGACCAGATTTGAAAACTTGGAGTGGAGCTCAAAATTTCCAAAAGACCAGGAGAGGTTTGTGCACAAAAGTGATGTGTAGGCCTCACATGACCTCCCATAATTTTTGTGGAATTATTTAAAGTGGTTGTAGTGCAACAGAAGTATTACAAACATTGAAAAAGGCTATTAAAAGAATTGTTTTGGGGCAATTTTTATTATGAAAATAATTCCTACTGTTATTAAAATATAAATGAAATGGTTTAAGAAAACTACCCAAGCCACAATAGTATTTCCAAATAATTTTCTATATGGAGGGAATAATTTTGAAAAACAGAAGCAAAAAAGGATCTAAAATTATGATAGAACCTATGATAATTCAAAATTTTATTTCTGGCCAAATTTTACTTAATAAAAATGTGGTTAAATTTTTGGGGTGTTACAGTCTTCTTCTACCAAACCAGGTGCCTTCACACAGTCCTTATTTACTTGTTTTATTTCTTGCCTAGTTACTTTTGCTTTTTTGCTTGGCTTGTCAAATATTTCCAAAATACCAAAAACACCTCTTATTTCTATTTTTGCTTTTGTTGCCAACATGTCTACTCTTGAAGAAGTTATTGTATAATTACTAGTGAGGACAATTCTATAGAGAATAAAGAGGAAGTATCTAAAAGACCTACCCATGATAATGAAATTCATTTAACTTGGAAAAACAAATGCATAGTATGTGGGAATGTTATTGGAAAAAGTGTTATTCAAGAGTTCTTTACTTGTGCATGAGTTATATCGGCAATATAGGGGTCTATTCTTACAAAAATTATAGTTATGGGGATGCTATAGTTAGGCTTGTGGTTGAACCTAAAAGAAAATTTATGCATATACATCCCGCCTTACAAAGATTGATTTTGAGCTTCCTAATATTCATGATCCCAGAGCTAATTAGTTAACCACTATTATCCTTATGAATGAATTTGACTTTATAATGAAAGAAGCTAGGGATACTTTTCCTTTCTATAAAATTAATCGCGACTGTCCTCCTATAGAAGAAGTTCGCAATGACCAAGATGCTATGCGTAGAATGAAATCCAATGACTATAGTACTTTTGGAGAAAATACTAAAAAGAGAGTCCCACCTTCAGCTTTTCTTCAGAATTGTTTGAGCATGCTAATGATAAAATTTGCATGGATTGTGAAATACATTGATGATGGATTCTTTGAAGATTATTTTGACTATACCTCTGGAAATCCCATAGAACATGAAATAACTATTATGTATGAGGGATTTTGTGGAGATGATCCAGCACCACAAGAATTTGAGTTCATGAATGTCAAAATAACTAAATATAGCCCGGATACATCTTCAATATATCTGTAATTTTTTATTGTTTCATGCTATTATATTATCAATCTTGTATGCTTTATATGCCATTTTATATAATTTTTGGGAACTAACCTATTAACTTAGTGCAAGTGCGAGTTGATGTTTTCTGCGTGTTTTTGTTTTTCTAGAAAATTTGTACCAAACGAAGTCCAAACGTGATGAAAGGTTTTGATTATTTTTTCTGGACCAGCAGAAGACCGGGAAGCTCCGGAGGGAGACCAAACGCCGCATGAGGGAGAAACAAGGGCAGGGGTGCGCCCAGGAGGGTGGGCACGTCCTATGCCACTGTGCCGCCCTGTGGCTCCTCTGTGCCGCCACTTCGTTCTATAAATCTCCAAATATTCCAAAAACCCTAGGGGAGCATACGAAACACTTTTTCCTCCGCCGCAAGTCTCTTTTCCGCCGTGATCCCATCTGGAGGCCTTTTCTCGTATTTGATATGTCTCCAACGTATTGATAATTTATGAAGTATTCATGCCATGTTTACAAAAAATTTATATGGTGTGATGCACATTTATATGAGTTGAGTAAAACTAACCCGGACTTGTGTTGTTTTCAACACAACTACAATGGCATTTGTCGGTGTACTAAAGAACGTGTCCCTTAGTACCCTGACTTGTGCACAGACGACAATAGCTTTCCGGCTGGCAAGGATGGCCGGGGGACATTGTGCTCAAAACATAATCAACAGAAGACTAAGTTGCCGGCAGGCCACCTTGCCGACAAGCCACCTTGCTGACAAGTAAAGACCCGACAAGCTTCGTGCCGGCAGGATCCCACTACCTGGCCACCGCTCCACCTCATCGGGTAAGTAGTCACTTGTCAAAGAGCTGTTGAGAGGGCAGGTAGTTAGGTAGAGCCTATCGAGGCACGTGTCAGCTCTGGAGGGATAATCAACCATTACTCACACCCGTCCCGGTGACGTGGCAAAGGAATAGGAGGTAGTTGGGCGAATGGCAAAAAGGGGAAGCAATCCTTGCCGGAAAACGGTGCCGCCGTGACACCTCATGGCGCATTTTATGCATTTGTCCTAAGTCGTCAGAGTTACGTATTTGGCACAGTAGCCACTACCTATACAGTGTATTTACCATTTTGCCACCGTGGTGACCCCTTATTCTATAAAAGGAGGCCCATGGTAACCTTTACAAGGGTTGACTCCCTATTCATTTACACGTAGTAGCTGCGCTCCCGAGCACTCTTGCCTGCAAGCCGCGCTCCTTGTAACTAGGGTAAACAACACATAATCCACCAAAGCAGGAGTAGGGTTTTACACCTTACGGTGGCCCGAGACTGGGTAAATCCGCTGCGTTGATTACTGTTTCCGCTCTTTGTGCACGTTGATCCCCTTAGCCTAACCGCAAGGGGCCTTGCCGATCCCATAGATTGTCGTACTTCGACATCTTTGGCGCGCCAGGTAGGGGGGTCGCGTGTGCGAACCCGAAGCAACATTTTGTGTGCGTGCATCTTCATCATCATCAACTTCGCCTATGGCTCCCAAGAAGGCCAAGGGCGCAAATACTGCTCCAACGACGTCCAAGCTGCCTAAGTCGGCGAATATGGCGGACGGAGGCAGGAGGACAACACTGATGTCTACTACACAACTTGTTCTTGTAGACTCGTGTTGGGCCTCCAAGCACAGAGTTTTGTAGGACAGTAGCAAATTTCCCTCAAATGGACCTAAGGTTTATCAATCCGTGGGAGGCATAGGATGAAGATGGTCTCTCTCAAACAACCCTGCAACCAAATAATAAAAAGTCTCTTGTGTCCCCAACACAGCAAATACAATGGTAAATTGTATAGGTGCACTAGTTCGGCGAAGAGATGGTGATACAAGTGTAGTAATGATAGTAGATATTGATTTTTGTAATAGTAACAATAAAAACAGCAAGGTAGCAAGTAACAAAAGTGGGCACAAACGGTATTGCAATGCTTGAAAACAAGGCCTAGGGTCCGTACTTTCGCTAGCACAATCTCTCAACAATGCTAATATAATTGGATCACATAACCATCCCTCAACGTGCAACGAAGAATCGCTCCAAAGTTCTTATCTAGCGGAGAACATAAGAAGAAATTGTTTATAGGGTACGAAACCACCTTAAATTTATCCTTTCCGATCGATCTATCCAAGAGTTCGTAATAAAATAACACGAAGTTATCCTTTCTGATCGATCTATCTAAGAGTTCGTACTAAAATAACACCATATGATATGCATCAACCAACTCTAATGTCACCTCGATAGTCCAACGTCACCACAAGTATCCATGAGTTAATTATACGATACGCATCAAACAATTTCAGATTCATAATACTCAATCCAACACAAAGAACCTCAAAGAATGCCCCAAGATTTCTACTGGAGAAAATAGGATGAAAATGTGCATCAACCCCTATGCATATATTACCCCAATGTCACCTCGGGAATCCGCGAGTTGAGTGCCAAGACATAGATCAAGTGCTCTCAAATCCATAAAAGTATTCAATCCGGTAATAAAAAAATCTCAAAGGTAAAACTCAATTCATCACAACAAGATAGAGACTGGAAAACACCATATGATCCAACTATATTAACAAAGCCCGCGATACATCAAGATCGTGCCAAATCAAGAACACGAAAGAGAGAGATTAAACACATAGCTACTATTACAAACCCTCAGCCCCGAGGGTGGACTACTCCCTCCTCATCATGGAGACCATAAGGATGATGAAGATGGCCTTCGGTGATGATTTCCCCTTTCGGTGATGAATTCCCCCTCCGGCAAAGCACATATTATGTGACAAATAAAAATATAGCTCTAAGTAAGATATACCGATAATGTTGAAGACGAAAGAGGGGATGCCTTCTGGGGTATCCCCAAGCTTAGATGCTTGAGTCTTACTTGTATATTACCTTGGGGTTTCCTTGGGCAACCCCAAGATTAGGTTCTTGTCACTCCTTATACTCCTCATATCGGTGTCTCACCAAAAACTTGAAAACTTCAATCACACAAAACTTAACGGAACTTCGTGAGATGGGTTAGTATAGTAAATATAGATCATTCACTTAGGTATTGTTAAGACAAGATTCATAATTATTACCACATGATACCTACTATATGTTGGGGAACGTCGCATGGGAAACAAAAATTTTCCTATGCACACGCAAGATCTATCCATGGTGATGAGCATCTACGAGAGGGAGAGTGAATCTACATACCCTTGTAGATCGCTAAGCGGAAGCGTTAAGAAACGCGGTTGATGTAGTCGAACGTCTCCGCGATCCAAATCGCAAGTCGTCCCTCGATCCGATCACGAACTAGTGCCGAACAGACGGCACCTCCGCGTTCAACACATGTATGGCTTGATGACGCCTTCACCTCCTCGATCCAGCGAGCGATGGTGAAGTAGTAGATGAGTTCCGGCAGCACGACGGCGTGGTGATGGTGGTGAGGAACAATCTCTGCAGGGCTTCGCCAAGCACTACGGAGATTATGACGGGAGGAACTAGAGGGTTAGGGTTGCCGGCACACGGCTTGGGAAATCCTGATGTGTCCCGTGTGCTAGCCCTGCCCCTCTATTTATATGTTGAGCCCTGGGGTCTAAACTTGGAGAGAAAGCCTCCACAAGGTCGGTTTTGCCCGCACAAGGTTGGTTTGGCCCGCACGGAAAGAGTCCCACTCGGATTCCAGCAGTACCGCGTACAAGCGGTAGTACCGCTCGTGAGCGGTAGTACCGCTTGCACGGTAGTACCGCTTCACACAAGCGGTAGTGCCGCTTACGCGGTAGTACTGCCTTACCAGCGGTAGTACCGCTTAAGGCAGCAGCAAAACTTCCTTTTGCACTTTCCAATACCTCGTTGGTTTTACCCCTTTGGCCCATATAAAGTGTTGCTGCACCCGAACACTTCGGTAAACATCCGGAACCCCTTCCGGTGAATTCCGGAACCCTTCCGGAGATCAAAACACTATTATCACATATATCAATCTTTACCTCCGGACTCTTCCGAAGATCCTCATCATGTCTGGGATCTTATCCGAGACTCCGAACAACCTTCGGTCACCAACACAATAACTCAACTATACTAATTGTCACCAAACGTTACGTGTGTAGACCCTACGGGTTCGAGAACTATGTAGACATGACCGAGACACCTCTACGGTTAATAACCAATAGCGGGACCTGGATGCCCATATTGGTTCCTACATATTCTACGAAGATCTATATCGGTCGAACCTCTATGTCAAGGATTCAGTTAATCCCGTATGCTGTTCCCTTTGTTCTTCGGTATGTTACTTGTCCGAGATTCGATCATCGGTATCTCTATACCTAGTTCAATCTCGTTACCAGCAAGTCTCTTTACTCGTTCCGTAATACAAGATCCCGTGGCTAACACCTTAGTCATATTGCTTGCAAGGCTTATAGTGATGTTGTATTACCGAGTGGGCCCTGAGATACCTCTCCGTCACACGGAGTAACAAATCCCAGTCTTGATCCATGCCCACTCAACAGACACCCTCGGAGATACCTGTAGAGCATCTTTATAGTCACCCAGTTACGTTGCGATGTTTGATACACACAAGGTATTCCTCCGGTGTCAGTGAGTTGCATGATCTCATGGTCATAGGAACAGATACTTGACATGCAGAAAACAATAGCAATAAACTGACACGATCATATGCTACGTTTATAGTTTGGGTCTTGTCCATCACATCATTCTCCTAATGATGTGATCTCGTTATCAAATGACATCTCATGTCCATGGCTAGGAAACCTTCACCATCTTTGAACAACGAGCTAGTTAACTAGAGGCTTACTAAGGACACATTGTTTGTCTATGTACCCACACATGTATTTGAGTTTCCAATCAATACAATTATAGCATGGATAATAAACGATTATCATGAACAAGGAAATATAATAATAACCATTTTATTATTGCCTCTAGGGCATATTTCCAACAGTCTCCCACTTGCACTAGAGTCAATAATCTAGCTCACATCACTATGTGATTTACATTGTAATGAATCTAACACCCATACAGTTCTGGTGTTGATCATGTTTAGCCCTTGGAAGAGGTTTAGTCATCGGATCAGCAACATTTAGATCCGTGTGCACTTTGCAAATATTTATGTCGTCCTCCTTGATGTAATCACGAATGGAATTGAAACGTCGCTTTATGTGTCTGGTCCTCTTGTGAAACCTGGGTTCCTTGGCTAGAGCAATGGCACCAGTGTTGTCACAGAACAGAGTCATTGGGTTTAGTGCACTAGGCACTACTCCAAGATCTGTCATGAACTCCTTCATCCAGACACCTTCCTTCGCCGCCTCCGAGGCAGCGATGTACTCCGCTTCGCATGTAGAATCAGCTACTACGCTTTGCTTGGAACTGCACCAGCTAACCGCACCCCCATTGAGAATAAATACGTATCCGGTTTGCGACTTAGAGTCATCCGGATCAGTGTCAAAGCTTGCATCGACGTAACCCTTTACGACGAGCTCTTGATCACCTCCATAAACGAGAAACATGTCCTTAGTCCTTTTCAGGTACTTCAGGATATTCTTGACCGCCGTCCAGTGTTCCATTCCTAGATCACTTTGAAACCTTCCGGCCATACTTATGGCAAGGCGGACATCGGGTCTTGTGCACAGCATTGCATACATGATAGAGCCTATGGCTGAAGCATAGGGGACGACACTCATCTTTTCTCTATCTTCTGCAGTCACTGGGCATTGAGTCTTACTCAACTTCACACCTTGCAATACAGGCAAGAACCCCTTCTTGGACTGATCCATTTTGAACTTCTTCAAAACTTTGTCAAGGTATGTGCTTTGTGAAAGTCCTATTAAGCGTCTCGATCTATCTCTATAGATCTTGATGCCTAATATGAAAGCAGCTTCTCCTAGGTCCTTCATTGAAAAACTCTTGTTCAAGTATTCCTTCACGCTTTCCAACATTTCTATATTGTTTCCAATCATCAATATGTCATCCACATATAATATTAGAAACGCTATAGAGCTCCCACTCATTTTCTTGTAAATACAAGCTTCTCCGTAAACTTGTATAAACCCGAACGCTTTGATCACCTCATCAAAGCGAAGATTCCAACTCCGAGATGCTTGCACCAGCCCATAAATGGATCGCTGGAGTTTGCAAACTTTGTCAGCATTCTCTGGATCGACAAAACCTTCTGGTTGCATCATATACAACTCTTTCTTAAGGAAACCGTTAAGGAACGCTTTTTTGACATCCATCTGCCAAATTTCATAATCGAAAAAGGCAGCTATTGCTAACATGATTCTGACAGACTTAAGCATCACTACGGGTGAGAAGGTCTCATCGTAGTCAACTCCTTGAACTTGTGAAAAACCATTTGCCACAAGTCGAGCTTTATAGACGGTGACATTACCGTCCGCGTCCGTCTTCCTCTTAAAGATCCATTTGTTCTGAATGGCCTTACGCCATTCAGGTAATACTTCCAAAGTCCACACTTTGTTTTCATACATGGATCCCATCTCGGATTTCATGGCCTCTAACCATTTCTCGGAATCCGGGCCCACCATCGCTTCTCCATAGCTCGTAGGTTCATCGTTGTCCAACAACATGACCTCTAAGACAGGGTTGACGTACCACTCAGGAGCAGTACGCGTCCTTGTCGACCTACGAGGTTCGATAGCAACTTGATCCAAAGCTTCATGATCATCATCATTAACTTCCTCTTCAACTGATGTAGGCTCTACAGAAACATCTTTCTGCGCTGCGCTACTCTCTGGTTGAAGTAAAGGTTCAATAACCTCATCAAGTTCTATCTTCCTCCCACTCAATTCTTTCGAGAGAAACTCTTTCTCAAGAAATGTTCCATTTTTAGCGACAAACACTTTGCCTTCGGATCTGAGATAGAAGGTATACCCAACTGTCTCTTTTGGGTATCCTATGAAGACGCATTTCTCCGCTTTGGGTTCCAGCTTTTCAGGCTGAAGCTTTTTGACATAAGCATCACATCCCCAAACTTTAAGAAACGACATCTTTGGCTTCTTGCCAAACCATAGTTCATATGGCGTCGTCTCAACGGATTTCGATGGTGCCCTATTTAAAGTGAATGCAGCTGTCTCTAATGCATAACCCCAAAACGATAGTGGCAAATCGGCAAGAGACATCATAGATCGCACCATATCCAATAAGATTCGATTACGACGTTCGGACACACCATTACGCTGTGGTGTTCCAGGCGGTGTCAATTGTGAAACAATTCCACACTGTCTTAAGTGATTGCCAAACTCATAACTCAGATATTCTCCTCCTCGATCAGATCGTAGGAATTTAATCTTCTTGTTACGATGATTCTCAACTTCACTCTGAAATTGCTTGAACTTTTCAAACGTTTCAGACTTGTGTTTCATTAAGTAAATATACCCATATCTACTTAAGTCATCAGTGAAGGTGAGAAAGTAACGATAACCACCGCGCGCCTCAATGCTCATCGGACCGCACACATCAGTATGTATGATTTCCAACAAGTCACTTGCCCGTTCCATTGTACCAGAGAATGGCGTCTTAGTCATCTTGCCCATGAGGCATGGCTCACATGTGTCAAGTGATTCAAAATCAAGTGACTCCAAAACTCCATCAGCATGGAGCTTTTTCATGTGTTTTATGCCAATATGACCTAAACGGCAGTGCCACAAGAAAGTGGTATTATCATTATCAATTCTACATCTTTTGGCATCAATGTTATGAACATGTGTATCATCACTATCGAGATTCAATAAGAATAAACCCCTCACATTGGGTGCATGACCATAAAAGATATTACTCATATAAATATAACACCATTATTCTCAGAGTTAAATGAGTAACCGTCTCGCAATAAACAAGATCCAGATAAAATGTTCATGCTTAACGCAGGCACTAAATAACAATTATTCAGGTTCATCACTAATCCCGATGGTAATCGAAGAACGAGCGTGCCGACGGCGATGACATCAACCTTGGAACCATTTCCCACGCGCATCGTCACTTCGTCCTTTGCCAGCCTCCGTCTATTCCGCAGTTCCTGTTTTGAGTTGCAAATGTGAGCAACCGCACCGGTATCAAATACCCAGGCACTACAACGAGAGTTGGTAAGGTACACATCAATAACATGTATATCATATATACCTTGTTTGTTGTTGGCCGCCTTCTTGTCAGCCAAATACTTGGGGCAGTTCCGTTTCCAGTGACCAGTTCCCTTGCAATGAAAGCACTCAGTTTCAGGCTTGGGTCCAGCCTTGGGTTTCTTCATGGGAGGGGCAACTGCTTTGCCACTCTTCTTGGAGTTACCCTTCTTACCCTTGCCATTCTTCTTGAAACTAGTGGTTTTATTGACCATCAACACTTGATGCTCCTTCTGAATCTCAAACTCAGCGACTTTCAACATCGCAAACAGCTCGGCGACTGACTTGTTCATCCCGTGCATGTTATAGTTCAACACGAAGCTCTTGTAGCTAGGTGGCAATGATTGAAGAACTCTGTCAGTGATAGCCTCTGGCGGAAGGGGCATCCCCAATTCAGCCAGACGGGTGGAGTACCCAGACATTCTGAGTATGTGATCACTGACAAACCCGTTCTCCTCCATCTTGCAAGCATTGAACTTATCGGAGGTCTCATACCTCTCGATCCGGGCATTCTTCTGAAAGATAAACTTCAACTCCTGGAACATATCATATGCTCCATGACGTTCAAAACGTCTTTGAAGTCCCAGTTCTAAGCCATACAACATTGCACATTGAACTATTGAGTAATCATCAGAACGATCCTGCCACGCATTCACAACATCTGGAGACTCAACTGGAGCGGGTGGATTACCAAGCGGAGCATCAAGGACATAAGCCTTCTGGGAAGCCGTAAGGATAATCCTTAGATTACGGGCCCAGTCCACAAAGTTACTTCCATCATCTTTCAACTTAGCTTTCTCTAGGAACGCATTAAAATTCAGGGGTGCTACTGCGCGAGCCATGATCTACAACATAAATATAGCAAAGACAACTTAGACTATTGTTCTAGATAATGAGTTTAGTTAATCATATTACTTAAAAACTCCCACTCAAATTGACATCCCTCTGGTCATTCGAGTGTCACATGATCCAAATCAACCAACTCAAGTCCGATTATCACGTGAGTTGAGGTGGTTTCAATGGTGAACATCTTCATGTTGATCATATCTACTATATGACTCATGTTCGACCTTTCGGTCTCTTGTGTTCCGAGGCCATGTCTGTACATGCTAGGCTCGTCAAGTTTAACCCGAGTGTTCTGCACGTGCAACACTGGCTTGCACCCGTTGTATGCGAACGTAGAGTCTATCACACCCGATCATCACGTGGTGTCTCGAAACGACGAACTTTGGCAACGGTGCACACTTGGGGTAGAATATCAAAGCTGGAGTAGAAGAGCCTCGGACTTCGAACGCGGATCTGCTCCGCAAGTTCTACACTTAGAACATAACTATTCTAGTTTGTCATTCCAGTAATGAATCCGAGTGATCTCGACGAATAAAGTTTTATTTCATTATGTCTTGTTGAAATCTGACTGCCACCCCCTGTGGGTGTAAAGCACAAAAGACTTAGCTGCAAACCTGATTTTGCCTAAGTATAAACTACTCAGAGTGAGGGTATCGCCCACACTCGGGGGCTTAGCCGTGGCTCCGTGTCGCCTAAGTTAGAAAACCTCTTAGGTGGGACATCCTCCATACTCGGTTGTCAAGATGAACAGGACCATCATTGTTCATCTAACAACAAACTACTCCGAGTGAGGGTATCGCCCACACTCGGGGGCTTAGCCGCGGCTCCGTGTCGCCTAAGTTAGAAAACCTTTCGAGTGTGACATCCTCCACATTCGGTTGTCAAGATGAACAGGACCATCATTGTTCATCTAACAACAAACTACTTCGAGTGAGGGTATCGCCCACACTCGGGGGCTTAGCCGCGGCTCCATGTCGCCTAAGTTAGAAAACCTTTCGAGTGGGACATCCTCCACACTCGGTTGTCAAGATGAACAGGACCATCATTGTTCATCTAACAACAAACTACTCCGAGTGAGGGTATCACCCACACTCGGGGGCTTAGCCGTGGCTCCGTGTCGCGTAAGTTAGAAAACCTTTCTAGTGGGACATCCTCCACACTCGGTTGTGAAGATGAACATGACCATCATTGTTCATCTAACAACAAACCACTCCGAGTGAGGGTATCGCCCACACTCGGGGACTTAGCAGCGGCTCCGCGTCGCCTAAGTTAGAAACCTTTCGAGTGGGACACCCTCCACACTCGGCTGCTAAGATGAACATGACTATCATTGTTCATCTAAGAACATATTACTTCGAGTGAGGGTCTCGCCCACGCTCGGGGACTTAGCTGCGATACCTCATCGCCTAAGTTTTAAACATCCGGAAAACAAAGATCGAATAAAGCCAAGACAAATAAAGACTGCATCATTCGAATCGAAAGTACGGATAAAGGTTCAGTCGACGGGAGCCTCAGGCTCACTTAAAGTGTTGCGGTTACAGCAACCACTCGGCATTCCGAGGCAAATACTTAAAAGTTTTTGACCGGACGATCACTCCGGCGGGGGCTCTGCTTCCAAGAAGGTGTCCAGGTCGATGTTGTCGGCTATCCGAGTGGCAACCTCCATGAACATCTCCATGAAGTCTTCAATCCTGGCGTGCTTCCTGTTAGCCACTTCGAGGGACTTCAGCTTCTTCTCATCCACCCCCTTGCAGTGGATGCGGACCAATGAGAGGGCGATGTCAGCACCAGCCCGGGCCGCTGATTTCTTCCTGTCTTTCACTCGGCTTGGCACTGCCTTCACTCGAGCTAACACTGTTTCCAGATCCTTCGAAGGCTCGTCATCGGCAAAGACGTCGCGATCAATCGCAGAGATGGCAATGCTAAGCTCCCTGATATACAGGGCCACTTGCTCAACACGCTCTTCCAAGCGAAGCACGCTCATGGCAGCGCTGTCCTTGAGTAAACCCTGGGCAGGGTCCAGCTCCTTCTCGATTTTGTCCGTCTCCTCCACCACATCGTCACAAAATGCTGAATTCGGACAAATGAAGAAAGATATCAGGGACATACAAATTTCATTCGGCTTAATCAAGTTCCATGAGTGTCACTCGGAAAGGTTACCTTTGAGCTTTTCATTGGCCTCGCCGCTGAACTCCTCAACATACTGCTCCAGCTGAGCTTTTTTGGCAGTAATGTGCTTGAGCTTGGTCTCCCAGTCGGTTTGCAACCTCTTTAATTCCACAAGCTCTTCCTAGGATTTCTGAGCAGCGGCCTCCAAAGCATTCTTCTCCTCCTCCAGTTTTCCGACTGACTTCAGTTTCTCCTCGGCCTCCTTGGCTTTTCGGGTGGCTTCCTTCTGAGCGGCCGCCAGTTCAGTATCCTTCTTCTCAAGAGCAATCTTCACAGTTTCTAAAGAAATAGAATTCTTCAGCCGTTGGACAAGTTCACAATTTTCTCTACGAAAATCTGATGAAGCATATTCAGTCGGATGGAGAAGGGAAAAGCTATTATTGTTGGAAATATGCCCTAGAGGCAATAATAAATTGGTTATTATTATATTTCCTTGTTCATGATAATCGTTTATTATGCATGCTATAATTGTATTGATTGGAAACTCAAATACATGTGTGGGTACATAGACAACACTGTGTCCCTAGTAAGCCTCTAGTTGACTAGCTCGTTGATCAAAGATGGTTAAGGTTTCCTAGCCATTGACATGAGATGTCATTTGATAACGGGATCACATCATTAGGAGAATGATGTGATGGACAAGACCCAAACTATAAACGTAGCATTTGATCGTGTCAGTTTATTGCTATTGTTTTCTGCATGTCAAGTATTTGTTCCTTTGACCATGAGATCATGCAACTCACTGATACCGGAGGAATACCTTGTGTGTATCAAACGTCGCAACGTAACTGGGTGACTATAAAGGTGCTCTACAGGTATCTCCGAGGGTGTCTGTTGGGTTGGCATGGATCAAGACTGGGATTTGTTACTCCGTATGACGGAGAGGTATCTCAGGGCCCACTCGGTAATACAACATCACATTGAGCCTTGCATGCAAAGTGACTAAAGAGTTAGTCACAGGATCTTGTATTACGGAACGAGTAAAGAGACTTGCCGGTAACGAGATTGAACTAGGTATAGTGATACCGACGATCGAATCTCGGGCAAGTAACATACCAAAGAACAAAGGGAACAGCATACGGGATTAACTGAATCCTTGACATAGAGGTTCGACCGATAAAGATCTTCGTAGAATATGTAGGAGCCAATATGGGCATCCAGGTCCCGCTATTGGTTATTGATCGTAGAAGTGTCTCGGTCATGTCTACATAGTTCTCGAACCCGCAGGGTCTACACACTTAACGTTTGGTGACGATTAGTATAGTTGAGTTATGTTGGTGACCGAAGGTTGTTCGAAGTCCCGGATAAGATCCCGGACATGACGAGGATCTCCGGAATAGTCTGGAGGTAAAGATTGATATATGTGATAATAGTGTTGTGATCTCCGGAAGAGTTCCGGAGTTCACCGGAATGGGTTCCGGATTACCGAAGTGTACGGGTGCAGCAACACTTTATATGGGCCAAAGGGATAAAGCCCACAAGGTATTGGAAAGTGCAAAAGTAGTTTTGCTGCCGCGTAAGCGGTACTACCGCTTGGTGAAGCGGTACTACCGCCCGAGCGGTACTACCGCTTGTGTGAAGCGGTACTACCGCCCAAGCGGTACTACCGCTTGTGTGAAGCGGTACTACCGCTTGTGCGCGGCTGTGCACGGTTCGGCAGGGATCCGAGTTGGACTCTTTCCCTGCGGGCCAAACCGACCTTGTGCGGGCAAAACCGACCTGGAGGAGGCTTTTACTCCAAGTTTAGACCCCAAGGCTCAACATATAAATAGAGGGGCAGGGCTAGCACACGGGATACATCAAGATTTCCCCAAGCCGTGTGCGGCAACCCTAACCCTCTAGTTCCTCTGTCATAATCTCCGTAGCACTTGGCGAAGCCCTGCAGAGATTGTTCCTCACCACCATCACTACGCCGTCGTGCTGCTGGAACTCAACCACTACTTCACCATCGCTCGCTGGATCGAGGAGGTGAAGGCGTCATCAAGCCGTACGTGTGTTGAACGCGGAGGTGCCGTCCGTTCGGCGCTAGTTCGTGATCGGATCGAGGGACGACTTGCGATTTGGATCGCAGAGACGTTCGACTACATCAACCGCGTTTCTTAAACGCTTCCGCTTAGCGATCTACAAGGGTATGTAGATTCACTCTCCCTCTCGTAGATGCTCATCACCATGGATATATCTTGTGTGTGCGTAGGAAATTTTTTGTTTCCCATGCAACGTTTCCCAACAGTGGTATCAGAGCTAGGTCTATGCGTAGATGAGATCTCGAGTAGAACACAAACAAGTTGTGGGCGTGGGTGTATACATATTGCTTGCCGTTACTAGTTGATATTTGATTCGGCGGTACTGTGAGATGAAGCGGCCCGGACCGACATTACGCGTACACTTACGCGAGACAGGTTCCTTCAACTGACATGTAACTTCGTTGCATAAAGATGGCTAGCGGGTGTCTGTCTCTCTCACTTTAGTTGAATCGATTTCAATGAAGAGGGTTCTTTTAGAAGATCAAAAAGCAATCACTACACCACGTTGTGGTTTTGCGTAGGTAAGAACGGTTCTTGCAAACCCGTAGCAGCCACGTAAAATTTGCAACAACAATTAGAGGACGTCTAACTTGTTTTTGCAGGGTATGTTGTGATGTGATATGGCCAATTACATGATGAGATATATGTGATGTATGAGATGATCATGTGTTGTATAGAATATCACGACTTGCATGTCGATGAGTACGGCAACTGGCAGGAGCCATAGAGTTGTCTTTAATTATTGTATGACCTGCGTGTCAATCATTAAGCGCTATGTAATGCTTTACTTTATCGCTAAACGTTAGCAATAGTCGTGGAAGCAACAGTCGGCGCGACAACCTCATGGCGACACGTTGATAGAGATCAAGATGATGGAGATCATGGTGTCATGCCGGTGACGATGGAGATCATGCCGGTGCTTTGGAGATGGAGATCAAAAGCACAAGTTCATGGCCATATCATGTCACTTATGATTTGCATGTGATGTTAATCCTTTTATGCATCTTATTTTGCTTAGGACGACGGTAGCATTATAAGGTGATCCCTCACTTAAATTTCAAGATAAATTGTGTTCTCCCCGAGTGTGCACCGTTGCGAAAGTTCGTCGTTTCGAGACACGCCGTGATGATCGGGTGTGATAGACTCCACGTTCACATACAACGGGTGCAAGCCATGTTGCACACGCGGAACACTCGGGTTAAACTTGACGAGCCTAGCATGTACAGACATGGCCTCGGAACACAAGAGACCGAAAGGTCGAACATGAGTCATATAGTAGATATGATCAACATGAAGATGTTCACCATTGAAACCACCTCAACTCACGTGATGATCGGACTTGAGTTGGTGGATTTGGATCATGTTACACTCGAATGACCGGAGGGATGTCAATTTGAGTGGGAGTTTTTAAGTAATATGATTAACTAAACTCATTATCTAGAACAATAGTCTAAGTTGTCTTTGCTATATTTATGTTGTAGATCATGGCTCGCGCAGTAGCACCCCTGAATTTTAATGCGTTCCTAGAGAAAGCTAAGTTGAAAGATGATGGAAGTAACTTTGTGGACTGGGCCCGTAATCTAAGGATTATCCTTACGGCTTCCCAGAAGGCTTATGTCCTTGATGCACCGCTTGGTGATCCACCCGCTCCAGTTGAGTCTCTAGACGTTGTGAACGCCTGGCAGGCTCGTTCTGATGATTACTCAATAGTTCAATGTGCAATGTTGTATGGCTTAGAACCGGGTCTTCAAAGACGTTTTGAACGTCATGGAGCATATGAGATGTTCCAGGAGTTGAAATTTATCTTTCAGAAGAATGCCCGGATCGAGAGATATGATATCTCCGATAAGTTCTATGCTTGCAAGATGGAGGAGAACGGGTCTATCAGTGATCACGTGCTCAGAATGTCTGGGTACTCCACCCGTCTGGCTGAATTGGGGATGCCCCTTCCGCCAGAGGCTATCACTGACAGAGTTCTTCAATCATTGCCACCTAGCTACAAGAGCTTCGTGTTGAACTATAACATGCACGGGATGAACAAGTCAGTCGCCGAGCTGTTTGCGATGCTGAAAGCCGCTGAGTCTGAAATTCAGAAGGAGCATCAAGTGTTGATGGTCAATAAAACCACTAGTTTCAAGAAAAATGGCAAGGGTAAGAAGGGTAACTCCAAGAAGAGTGGCAAAACAGTTGCTCCTCTCGTTAAGAAACCCAAGGCTGGACCCAAACCAGAAACTGTGTGTTTTCATTGCAAGGGAACTGGACACTGGAAGCGGAACTGCCCCAAGTATTTGGCTGACAAGAAGGCGGCCAACAACAAACAAGGTATATATGATATACATGTTATTGATGTGTACCTTACCAACCCTCGTTGTAGTGCCTGGGTATTTGATACCGGTGCGGTTGCTCATATTTGCAACTCTAAACAGGAACTGCGGAATAGACGGAGGCTGGCAAAGGACGAAGTGACGATGCGCGTGGGAAATGGTTCCAAGGTTGATGTGATCGCCGTCGGCACGCTCGCTCTTCGATTACCGTCGGGATTAGTGATGAACCTAAATAAGTGTTATTTGGTGCCTGCGTTAAGCATGAACATTATATCTGGATCTTGTTTATTGCGAGACGGTTACTCATTTAAATCAGAGAATAATGGTTGTTCTATTTATATGAGTAATATCTTTTATGGTCATGCACCCAATGTGAAGGGTTTATTCTTATTGAATCTCGATAGTAATGATACACATGTTCATAACATTGATGCCAAAAGATGTAGAATTGATAATGATAATACCACTTTCTTGTGGCACTGCCGTTTAGGTCATATTGGCGTAAAACGCATGAAGAAGCTCCATGCTGATGGACTTATGGAGTCACTTGATTTTGAATCACTTGACACATGTGAGCCATGCCTCATGGGCAAGATGACTAAAACGCCGTTCTCCGGAACAATGGAACGGGCAAGTGACTTATTGGAAATCATACATACTGATGTGTGTGGTCCGATGAGTATTGAGGCGCGCGGTGGTTATCGTTACTTTCTCACCTTCACTGATGACTTAAGTAGATATGGGTATATTTACTTAATGAAACATAAGTCTGAAACATTTGAAAAGTTCAAACAATTTCAGAGTGAAGTTGAGAATCATCGTAACAAGAAGATTAAATTCCTACGATCTGATCGAGGAGGAGAATATCTGAGTTATGAATTTGGCAGTCACTTAAGACAGTGTGGAATTGTTTCACAATTGACACCGCCTGGAACACCACAGCGTAATGGTGTGTCCGAACGTCGTAATCGAACCTTATTGGATATGGTGCGATCTATGATGTCTCTTGCCGATTTGCCACTATCGTTTTGGGGTTATGCATTAGAGACAGCTGCATTCACTTTAAATAGGGCACCATCGAAATCCGTTGAGACGACGCCATATGAACTTTGGTTTGGCAAGAAGCCGAAACTGTCGTTTCTTAAAGTTTGGGGATGTGATGCTTATGTCAAAAAGCTTCAGCCTGAAAAGCTGGAACCCAAAGCGGAGAAATGCGTCTTCATAAGATACCCAAAAGAGACAATTGGGTATACCTTCTACCTCAGATCCGAGGGCAAAGTGTTTGTCGCTAAAAACGGAACATTTCTTGAGAAAGAGTTTCTCTCGAAAGAATTGAGTGGGAGGAAGATAGAACTTGATGAGGTTGTTGAACCTTTACTTCAACCTGAGAGTAGCGCAGCGCAGAAAGTTGTTTCTGTGGAGCCTACATTAGCTGAAGAGGAAGTTAATGATGATGATCATGAAACTTTGGATCAAGTTGCTATCGAACCTCGTAGGTCGACAAGGACGCGTACTGCTCCCGAGTGGTACGGCAACCCTGTCTTATAGGTCATGTTGTTAGACAACGATGAACCTACGAGCTATGGAGAAGCGATGATGGGCCCGGATTCCGAGAAGTGGTTAGAGGCCATGAAATCCGAGATGGGATCCATGTATGAAAACAAAGTATGGACTTTGGAAGTATTACCTGAAGGGCGTAAAGCCATTCAGAACAAATGGATCTTTAAGAGGAAGACGGACACGGACGGTAATGTCACCGTCTATAAAGCTCGACTTGTGGCAAAGGGTTTTTCACAAGTTCAAGGAGTTGACTACGATGAGACCTTCTCACCCGTAGCGATGCTTAAGTCCGTCAGAATCATGTTAGCAATAGCTGCCTTTTTCGATTATGAAATTTGGCAGATGGATGTCAAAACAGCGTTCCTTAACGGTTACCTTAAGGAAGAGTTGTATATGATGCAACCAGAAGGTTTTGTCGATCCAGAGAATGCTGACAAAGTTTGCAAACTCCAGCGATCCATTTATGGACTGGTGCAAGCATCTCGGAGTTGGAATCTTCGTTTTGATGAGGTGATCAAAGCGTTCGAGTTTATACAAGTTTACGGAGAAGCTTGTATTTACAAGAAAGTGAGTGGGAGCTCTATAGCGTTTCTAATATTATATGTGGATGACATATTACTGATTGGAAACAATATAGAAATGCTGGAAAGCGTAAAGGAATATTTGAACAAGAGTTTTTCAATGAAGGACCTAGGAGAAGCTGCTTTCATATTAGGCATCAAGATCTATAGAGATTGATCGAGACGCTTAATAGGACTTTCACAAAGCACATACCTTGATAAGATTTTGAAGAAGTTCAAAATGGATCAGTCCAAGAAGGGGTTCTTGCCTGTTTTGCAAGGTGTGAAGTTGAGTAAGACTCAATGCCCAGTGACTGCAGAAGATAGAGAAAAGATGAGTGTCATCCCCTATGCTTCGGCCATAGGCTCTATCATGTATGCAATGCTGTGCACAAGACCCGATGTCAGCCTTGCCATAAGTATGGTCGGAAGGTTTCAAAGTGATCCAGGAATGGAACACTGGACGGCGGTCAAGAATATCCTGAAGTACCTGAAAAGGACTAAAGACATGTTTCTCGTTTATGGAGGTGATCAAGAGCTCGTCGTAAAGGGTTACGTCGATGCAAGCTTTGACACTGATCCGGATGACTCTAAGTCTCAAACCGGATACGTATTTATTCTTAATGGGGGTGCGGTTAGCTGGTGCAGTTCCAAGCAAAGCGTGGTAGCAGATTCTACATGCGAAGCGGAGTACATCGCAGCCTCGGAGGCGGCGAAGGAAGGTGTCTGGATGAAGGAGTTCATGACAGATCTTGGAGTAGTGCCTAGTGCGCTTAACCCAATGACTCTGTTTTGTGATAACACTGGTGCCATTGCTCTAGCCAAGGAACCAAGATTTCACAAGAGGACCAGACACATAAAGCGACGCTTCAATTCCATCCGCGATTACATCAAGGAGGACGACATAAATATTTGCAAAGTACACACGGATCTAAATGTTGCAGATCCGATGACTAAACCTCTTCCAAGGGCTAAACATGAACAACACCAGAACTGCATGGGTGTTCGATTCATTACAATGTAAATCACATAGTGATGTGAACTAGATTATTGACTCTAGTGCAAGTGGGAGACTGTTGGAAATATGCCCTAGAGGCAATAATAAATTGGTTATTATTATATTTCCTTGTTCATGATAATCGTTTATTATCCATGCTATAATTGTATTGATTGGAAACTCAAATACATGTGTGGGTACATAGACAACACTGTGTCCCTAGTAAGCCTCTAGTTGACTAGCTCGTTGATCAAAGATGGTTAAGGTTTCCTAGCCATTGACATGAGATGTCATTTGATAACGGGATCACATCATTAGGAGAATGATGTGATGGACAAGACCCAAACTGTAAACGTAGCATTTGATCGTGTCAGTTTATTGCTATTGTTTTCTGCATGTCAAGTATTTGTTCCTTTGACCATGAGATCATGCAACTCACTGACACCGGAGGAATACCTTGTGTGTATCAAACGTCGCAACGTAACTGGGTGACTATAAAGGTGCTCTACAGGTATCTCCGAGGGTGTCTGTTGGGTTGGCATGGATCAAGACTGGGATTTGTTACTCCGTATGACGGAGAGGTATCTCAGGGCCCACTCGGTAATACAACATCACATTGAGCCTTGCAAGCAAAGTGACTAAAGAGTTAGTCACAGGATCTTGTATTACGGAACGAGTAAAGAGACTTGCCGGTAACGAGATTGAACTAGGTATAGTGATACCGACGATCGAATCTCGGGCAAGTAACATACCGAAGAACAAAGGGAACAGCATACGGGATTAACTGAATCCTTGACATAGAGGTTCGACCGATAAAGATCTTCGTAGAATATGTAGGAGCCAATATGGGCATCCAGGTCCCTCTATTGGTTATTGATCGTAGAAGTGTCTCGGTCATGTCTACATAGTTCTCGAACCCGCAGGGTCTACACACTTAACGTTTGGTGACGATTAGTATAGTTGAGTTATGTTGGTGACCGAAGGTTGTTCGGAGTCCCGGATAAGATCCCGGACATGACGAGGATCTCCGGAATAGTCTGGAGGTAAAGATTGATATATGTGATAATAGTGTTGTGATCTCCGGAAGAGTTCCGGAGTTCACCGGAATGGGTTCCGGATGTTTACCGAAGTGTACGGGTGCAGCAACACTTTATATGGGCCAAAGGGATAAAGCCCACAAGGTATTGGAAAGTGCAAAAGTAGTTTTGCTGCCGCGTAAGCGGTACTACCGCTTGGTGAAGCGGTACTACCGCCCGAGCGGTAGTACCGCTTGTGTGAAGCGGTACTACCGCCCAAGCGGTACTACCGCTTGTGTGAAGCGGTACTACCGCTTGTGCGCGGCTGTGCACGGTTCGGCAGGGATCCGAGTTGGACTCTTTCCCTGCGGGCCAAACCGACCTTGTGCGGGCAAAACCGACCTGGAGGAGGCTTTTACTCCAAGTTTAGACCCCAAGGCTCAACATATAAATAGAGGGGCAGGGCTAGCACACGGGATACATCAAGATTTCCCCAAGCCGTGTGCGGCAACCCTAACCCTCTAGTTCCTCCGTCATAATCTCCGTAGCGCTTGGCGAAGCCCTGCAGAGATTGTTCCTCACCACCATCACCACGCCGTCGTGCTGCTGGAACTCAACCACTACTTCACCATCGCTCGCTGGATCGAGGAGGTGAAGGCGTCATCAAGCCGTACGTGTGTTGAACGCGGAGGTGCCGTCCGTTCGGCGCTAGTTCGTGATCGGATCGAGGGACGACTTGCGATTTGGATCGCGGAGACGTTCGACTACATCAACCGCGTTTCTTAAACGCTTCCGCTTAGCGATCTACAAGGGTATGTAGATTCACTCTCCCTCTCGTAGATGCTCATCACCATGGATAGATCTTGTGTGTGCGTAGGAAAATTTTTGTTTCCCATGCAACGTTCCCCAACAATTATTACAGTCGGGCAGGAAGAGCATACCTTCAAGTGCCTTTTTCTCCTCCTCCAAGCGGGTGTTCTTTGTCTTCTCGACCTCAAGGCTAACTTGCAGGTCCAGCACCTCCTTCTCCAGAGTTTTGTAGCGGCTTCCGAGCTCACAAACAGACTGCAAACGAGATTTAAAGCAAAGGATATTGGTCAATATTTTGACTCGAACTCTAAGACTCTCGCCGACTGCTTCAGTCGACGGCAGCCTCGGGGACTACACCCAGTGGGTGCGCTCAGCGCGCCCCCACTGGAAAATAAAAAACAAAACAGATGGATTGAACACTATATTCATTCGGACTTCAAGACTCCCGCCGACTGCTCCAGTCGACGGCAGTCTCGGGGACTACACACTGTGGGTGCACTCAGAGCGCCCCCACTGGAACTCAGACACACCCAGCCAGTGTACTCGAACTCGGATATGAATCCTCACAAGACAGAAACATAAATTTTGACTACGGAGGGTACTTACAAGAGTACTTACTCGGACATTCTTCTTCAGAGCCTCACTTGCATCGTACGCGCCGTCTTCTGTCGGTCGCTCATTATCTCCAGCTGGATCAGCGCCTCTTTTCTTGCTCCCACTTGGTCCTCCGGGACATGGTGTAGCGAAAAGATATTGGGCACAGAAGGAGTCAATGAGTGAGATGAAGTACCAGTACCGAGTGCTGCCCCGGCTCCCGAGCCGACCTCTTGTGTGGGCACCAAAGTATCGGCAAGCGATGTCTCCTGCATCACAACGTCTTTGTTGTCCGGAGGGTTCGCCGGGTCAACCTTGTCGGTTGCATCAAGGTCGATCACTTCATGCAGCGCTGCAAGTATTCAAGACACTCGAAGATGAATAAGCATTCGGAAACTTACTTACAATTACCGAGTGAGATTGGGGCTTACCTTTCGAAGACGCAACATCAGCGTCGACCCGCTCTTTCTCCAGAGTTTGAGGATCGGGCGATGCAGTCAAGGTGTCAGCTCTGCAAAAGAAACACTCGGAGTATTGATCACTCGGATGAGAATAGACAACAACCATTGGAATGAAAACACTTACGCTGAGGCCACTGGGATGGCCATCTTAATCTTCGGGACGAAGACCGCCTTCCGAGGTTTGGTTGTGGCAACTTTAGGCTGCTTTGCCGTCTTCTCAGGAGAAGAGATTAGCTCGCCACGCCCGTGCTTCAAAGTACGGGTTGGAAGGGCAGACCCAGTCAGTTTGGCGGCTTTTGATCCTTTGAGACCACCACCGCGGATTCCGGGGTCATGACGCGATTTGGAACGGGACTCGGGTGCTTTGTCTTTCGAGCACGACGACTCCACTTCATCGCCTTCCTCCGAGCCTTCCTCGTCGTCTTCCTCGACGTCTTCGTCGTCATTCGGCTCTTCATCCTCTCCTGCTTCGGCCTCTCCTGCATCTGCCGAGTCATCTGGATGGTCGGTGTCGCTGGCAACATCAACCGGACCCTTATCCACGAGTGGCACCTGGCTGCTCATTTGCGTGATGGCCTGTCGAATGGAGAAAAGGATCGGTCGGATCAACTACAACAAATATGCAAATATCACTCGGTTGACAAACCTTTGGAATTTACCTCATTCGCCGGATTCTCTAATGAGAGTGGGGCCACCTGCCTGCTCCCCTTAGGGTTGTCGCGCGCTGGGGTGATCGCCTTGATCTTAGCCTCCACCTCATCCTCCTTGAGCTCTTCCTGGTGAGTTCGAGTGGGATCATCCGGCCCAGAGTATTCCCACATGGGTGGCCTCTGGCTTGCAGCGGCTGGATCCTCCTCTGGAGGAAAGCCTCTAACAGGTCGAGGCCGTTAACGCCTTTTTGCACCAGAGCCACCAACGCTATCACTAAGATATCTACTTTGGTCTTCTCCTCTTTGGTCACGGTCAATCGGGGAACTGGCCGAATGCGCTCAGAAGTATATGGGGGAAGTCCCGACTGACCCTCACCGACTGGGATGTCATGGCAGTAGAAACAGTTCTCCTGCCACCCCTTTACCGAGTCGAGAAATGTCATCTGCGGGAAGCAAAACTTCCCCCGCAGTTGGATTCCGAGTCCCCCGCATAGCTAGGCCACATTGGTTTTGTCTCTCGACCTAGTGGGTTTTTCACGGTCATCACTCGGCAAGTGAAAAGTTGTTTAAACAAACCCCAATGAGGATGACAACCCAAGAAGTTTTCGCACAAGGAAACGAAAGCGGCTAGATAGACGACAGCATTTGTTGGGAGATGGTGAAGTTGAGCACCGAAGAAACCTAAGAATCTTTGGAAGAAAGGATGGGGCGGGAGAGAGAAACCTCGCTCGAGGTGAGTCACCAGGAGCACACGCTCATCTCCCTTAGGTGAGGGCTCATCCTCGCCCGTTCCCGGCAGCCGCCAGCTTCCCTCAAGCAGGAGTCCTTGACGCTCCAACTCAAGCATCCAGGCCTTGGTCACCCGCGACAGCAGCCACTCGCCCTGCTTCCATCCGGCCGGTGCTCCGGCGCTGGAGGAGGAAGCACGTGAGCTCTTCTTCGCCCGCTCGGCCTTCGCGGTCGCGGACGCCGTGCACATCTTCGCCGATGATCTCAGAGTTGCTTTCGGCGAGGATAGGAAGAAGGTGGGCAGATGGGCAACGGAGAAGACGAAGGACGAGGGGAAGATGAGATCTGTTCTTGTCCCAACAGTACTTCCCGTTATTTATACCGAAGATCCGGCGCGATCTCTGGCCGTCAATCTGCGAACGGAGCGAGATCCGCGGATCTACTATACAGGACCTCGTGGACGCGTGGCGTAATTCCCGGCGCGGTTATCGAGGCGTCGTGGCCATTACCCCAAATTATCGGGACACGACCGTTCCACTGTGCGCCCACACGCGATTTTGGCGATTTCGAATGCGTGGAAATTTCTCCGTGTTCAAATGGGGCAGGCACCGCACCGCGAGTACATTGATGACACCCTCTTCCGAACCGAGTGAATGGTTCATGCCAGCTGGTCACTCGGATTAAAACAACAAGATAATTTTCATCGAAGGCATTGATCCTGAATCCATCTTGGTTTGAGGCCGAGTGAGGAACGACATGATCGTCTCTCAAACTTTTCCGAAAGATCGTGGATACTTCCGAGTGTCGATCACTCGACTAATAAAACCTCATGGATTCGGGGGCTACTGATGAGGATGTCTACCCTGGGTAGGGTCACAGACCTGACATCTGGGGCCCACCAATGGTCCCACATCAGTATCAAAATTTCAGAAATAGAAGTGCACCCGGTTAGACTTGAGGAGTCACTCAGACGCACCTGAAGATGCACTCCGATGGATACATCTACACTCGGTCGACAAGAACTCAACGGTCCAGGAGACGAACCGTTGAGTAATATGAAGAGACGTCCTCTGGGATTGATCACACATACGTTACCAGTAACGTATTAGTTAAAGCGGCAGTTTCAGTAACGTAGCTTTAACTAGCATTCAATGTGGCGCCCGGCTGGTGGTGGCGCACTCTATATAAGCCACCACCGGACGCCGTAGCAAGGTTCCCACACTTGTATTCTCATACTCCCACATAAACAAAACGAACCAGCCCCTGGGCTCGAGATGTAGGGCTTTTACCACTTCCGAGTGGGGCCTGAACTCGTACACATCCTAGTGAAACACCTGAGCCGCAGCTAGACTTTGCCTCTTCATTCGTAACCCTAGTTCTATTGTCAGGGACATTCCCACGATAGCACCAAAAAAGAGCTTGATGTCTACTACACAACTTGTTCTTGTAGACTCGTGTTGGGCCTCCAAGCGCAGAGTTTTGTAGGACAGTAGCAAATTTCCCTCAAGTGGATGACCTAAGGTTTATCAATCTGTGGGAGGCATTGGATGAAGATGGTCTCTCTCAAACAACCCTGCAACCAAATAATAAAAAGTCTCTAGTGTCCCCACCACACCAAATACAATGGTAAATTGTATAGGTGCACTAGTTCGGCGAAGAGATGGTGATACGAGTGTAGTAATGATAGTAGATATTGATTTTTGTAATAGTAACAATAAAAAACAGCAAGGTAGCAAGTAACAAAAGTGAGCACAAACGGTATTGCAATGCTTGAAAACAAGGCCTAGGGTCCGTACTTTCGCTAGTGCAATCTCTCAACAATGCTAATATAATTGGATCACATAACCATCCCTCAACGTGCAACGAAGAATCACTCCAAAGTACTTATCTAGCAGAGAACATAAGAAGAAATTGTTTGTAGGGTACAAAACCACCTTAAAGTTATCCCTTCCGATCGATCTATCCAAGAGTTCGTACTAAAATAACACCAAGTTATCCTTTCTGATCAATCTATCTAAGAGTTTGTACTAAAACAACACGATATGATACACATCAACCAATCTAATGTCACCTAGATAGTCCAATGTCACCACAATTATCCATGAGTTAATTATATGATACGCATCAAACAATTTCAGATTCATAATACTCAATCCAACACAAAGAACCTCAAAGAGTGCCCCAAGATTTCTACCCGAGAAAGTAGGACGAAAACGTGCATCAACCCTATACATAGATTACCCCAATGTCACCTCGGGAATCTGCGAGTTGAGTGCCAAGACATAGATCAAGTGCTCTCAAATCCATAAAAGTATTCAATCCGGTAATAACGAACTCAAAGGGAAAACTCAATTCGTCACAACAAGATAGAGAGGGGAAAACACCATATGATCCAACTATATTAACAAATCCCGCGATACATCAAGATCGTCCCAAATCAAGAACACGAGAGAGAGAGATTAAACACATAGCTACTGGTACAAATCCTCAGCTTTGAGGGTGGACTACTCCCTCCTCAACATTGAGACCATAGGGATGATGAAGATGCCCTCCGGTGATGACTTCCCCCTCCAGCATGGGGCCTGAGTGGGGTCTAGATTGGTTTTTGGTGGCTACAGAGGCTTGCGGCGGCGGAACTTCTGATCTACTGTTATTTCCGTGGGTTTCTGAATATATAGGATTTTTGGGCGTCGGTTTCACCCGAAGATGGGCCACAAGGGGCCCACAAGACACCAGGGCGTGCCAGAGGGGGCTGGCACGCCCTGGTGGGTTGTGGCCACCTCATGGCTCTTCTGGCCCTCTTAGGAAGCTTCTAGTGCCTCTTTTGTTCCAAAAAAATCGTCAAAAAGTTTCGTTGCATTTGGAGAACTTTTATTTCTCCACAAAAAACAACACCACGGTAGATCTGCTGAAAACAGCGCCAGTCCGGGTTAGTTCCATGCAAATCATACCAAAACCATATGAAATTGTTGTAAATATGGCATGAATACTTCATAAATTATAGATACGTTGGAGACATATCAAACACCACCACGTTGCTCTAGCGATCGTAGCCACCATAGCGACGTGGTCCGGAGATCCGCAAACCGGGATCCCGTCAACGTCACCACCTCTGCAAACGGCGCGGTTGGGGTCCAAGGGTGATACAGTGGCGCTCAACCGTGAAGCGGCGAGGCATGCATCAAGGCCTTTGGAAGACGACCACAACACACCCCTTGCGACGCCAGCGGCTCCGGACGGCGCCAAGATCAAGACCTTGTGCGCCATTCTCAAGACGCACAGGGACGACTACTACCTAAACCTGGTGGCGAGCATCGGCAGCATCGGTGTGAGCGGGATGGCACTCCTACTGACTATGTCAGGAGTCACAGCGTCGTCCACTTGTCGCGCTCCATGCCCAAGACGTCAGCGGAAGCTATGGCCAGGGAACAACTGCTACTTGACTTCCCTCCTGTGCCGGAGAAGTTGGATGAGTGAAGGGCCACCATCCAGAGCCTAATCATCTTCGCTAAAGGAGAAACTGCGCAGGGGGCAAGGCCCTCGAATCAGCATACTTCCGCGCCCGCCAAGACGACTGGAGAACGCACTGGAGGAGCTGCACCAACAGTGCCATTGTGACACCCTGGTTTTTGACAACTTTTTCTTTTCCAAATCATTTGGATTTTATTTGCAAACTTGGTTGATTTTCAAACCTTTTCAATTGATTTGGATCTGTGAATCTTTAAATCTTTTCTCAAGTAACCCAAAACTCTCCTCATCTTTCCAAAACCTTTCCACATATCTCCGGGATCAATTTCCAATATTTTATCCTTTCCAATAAACCCTTTCTTTATTTGGGAAATTATGTCACCACTATGGGTTGTGAAGCAACCTATAGTTTGGATGATCAATAAATTCCCAAACTTTTTCCACACCTTCTCATTATCATATGATTCCATAATCTCCAAAAATATTCCATTGCCCAATGTAAAATTTTGGCCAGAATAATTATTTTATTTCTGACCAGAATTTGTCCATTGTGAAGAAACCCCATTTTTCCTACCTCAGAAAATTCTCAATAAATTCCCCAAGCTCTTAGGGATCCTATCTAGCCACAATATCCAAAAACATCATCTGGTCCAGTACAATTTTTGAGCAGCAAAACTCTAACAAGATTCTGCTTATCTAAGAACTTTGTGAAGGAAGTACAAGCTAGGGGTGCACCATTGATCCACAATTTTTAGGGCATGTGTGCACTCCCAAATAACTTCTTTCCACCAACTTTCATCATTAGCAGAGCAACCATGTGAGTGCCATAAGCTCATTTGCTTTCTGGACCAGAATGGTGGTTTCCAAAGGATCTATGTTCAAATCTTTTTCAAATCTCCCCAAACCTTGCCAGTTTATAGTCCTTCCAAGATAGATAACACCAGACATATCCACTAGCTCCATCTCCATCTTATCTTCTCTCCAGAACCCTCTCAAGTTTGCTGCCAGGATCTGTAGTTGATGCTACCCATCAAACCAGAGTGCATCTGGTCGAGTCAGTGGTATAGAGAGGCTAGGGGGACGAAGGTCGACACCCTGGACAAGGAGCGCCAGGCCTGCGTGGCCTCCTGGTGGCCGCACCCGTGGTGAGCACGGTGTTGGCATGCCAGCGTGCGTGCTCTGCACGGCGCCAGAGTCGGATGCGCTCGCCCGAGCCGTCCCTCGCTCTCCCCCCATGTCCATTGGTGCCGACAGCGCCCCAGTCGAATGCGTGGCATCTCCCGAACCCTCCTGACCGCCGGCGAAGGCCGCCACCGCTCCCAGCCAAGCTCCGCCACGGGCAGAACAGTAGGCTCCGACCACTGTGGTTGTCCGCGAGCCATTGATGGCGCCGGACCCGTCCCGTCGCTCCTTTGCCCTCCTCCGTCACCTCACTCCACGCCGCGACGGCCAGCTCGCCGTCCTTGCTCCAGTGGCGTGCCCGAGCCTCGCCGCTTCGGGAGAGCTTGGCTGCCTTCGTCTCCCGCCTATATAAAGCCTCGCTCAGCCCCTCCGAGCTCCTCACCGCACCTCTCCACCTCTAAATCGCCCCTAGAGCACCCCCAGCAAGAGCCGGGAGCTCGTCTCCCTCGACTTCGGCGAAGGCTCCACCGCCTGAATCCCCTCTGTCGCCAGCCACCTCCAGCCCCTTCCCAGCCCACCTGAGCAGCCATAGAGATCAGTAGGTCTCCCTGGTCCTCCTCGACCCTTTGCCCAGCCCAATCCCCATCGGAATCTCCATCGCCGGCAACCTCCGTGAGCTCCACCCGCCGGAGAGGAAGGGGGCGACGCCATCCGCCCACCTCCGGAGGAGCTGCGGGTACGTACGTGCTCGCCGTCGAGCGCCCGTTCCATCCCCGCAATCGCCTGACCTCACCGCCGTCTCTAACGCCGGTGAGCGTCGCCGGTGAGTCGCCGCTCCCCTCTGCCCTCCTCTCTCTCTGTTTTAAACCAGACAGGCCCCACCTGTCAGCGACCCCGCCCGCGCCCGAAGCGGTATGAGTGGAGACGTATTCTAAGAATACGCCTTCGACGTGGCCGCTGGAGGGTTTTCTGGTTTTTCTGTTTTTCATTTATTTAATTCCAGATTTTGACCAAACTTTGACCATGCATGAATAACTTTTAATCTACAAACCCAACTCAGTTGATTCTTTTTGCATTGTGTTGGTACTGAGCCCTTTTATTTT
The DNA here is from genome assembly GCA_039707655.1 of Elymus sibiricus. Classification (NCBI taxonomy): domain Eukaryota; kingdom Viridiplantae; phylum Streptophyta; class Magnoliopsida; order Poales; family Poaceae; genus Elymus; species Elymus sibiricus. Next base: position 446,531,304 of record CM077671.1, read on the forward strand.
CTGACAAATTTTGGTATTTTGCCAATACTCACAGAATTGTTGGTGAATAGAAAAGCATTATGTGACATTTTCCTTTGCACTTTAAAAATATTTTCAGAAGGAAATTGTGGTGCATTTGAAGACCAAGAGTGTTTGAACAACCCAACAGAGCAAGGCAAGCCATGATACCCATTTCATGAAGCATTCCAATAGCATTTCATATTTTAATATATTATGCTTACTTATTTACTTGAAGATAATTCATAGAATAACTTAAGTAGATAATGGCATATTGTGATAACCATTATTTTGCTAAGTAACTTAGCGGTTGATCTTGAGTCACCTGTCCGGGCTTAACCGTGCAACCACATTTGCCGGTATGGGACGGCCTTGACTTGGCCTGACTGCATGATCTTTCACCGGTACCTCCAAAGAGGGAGGGTTATGCGCGCGTGCTACCCTGATCAGGTAGGCGGCGATAATCCTATGAGCCCAGTTGTTTTTTGTTTGTGCCGGCGTCCCCGTTTGGGACAGTTTAGTTTGGCCACGACGGTGGCAGGTGTCATGAGGACACAGGTGTCATGAGGACACAGGGGCCACCCAGGGCAGGCCTCCGGGGGAGGATGAATGCTGGAGGTATGATGAGAGAGTCACGGGTCAGGCAGGTTTGGTTGAAGCAACGCTGGTCCACCCGAAGGGGATCACGAGGCCGGATGCTTCATGGTGTGGGTAAAGTGCGCAACCTCTGCAGAGTGTAAAAATCTATTCGAATAGCCGTGTCCACAGTATTGGACAGCCCGTCCAGATCTCAGTAGATGGTCAACTGTTTCAATGATAGTAATGATGGAAGAACTCTTCGTATGGTCGGAAGTACTCGATGGCTTATGAGTATTCCGAGGGTTGTGGGACAACCTGATTGAGAGTAAGTGAATGACCGGTGCAGTAAGTGAATTGCTTAAGTATTTAACATGTGATTGCCATGCTATTGTTTGCTGCACTACTTGGTTGTCGTGAGCTTGCGAGTACATTCAAAGTACTCACCTGGCGTATCATGCCAGATGCAGGAGAAGCCGAGGACGGAGGTCCTGATGGTTCGTGCTACGGCAACTAGGATGTGTCCACAGCAGTGTCCCTGTGGATGGAGTTGCCGCTATGATCCGCTACACCGTAGAAGTACTTAGCAGTTTCGAGGCCCTGCTGTGTTCCATAAATAATGTGGATACTGTCATAGCACCGAGGGTGCCTTTGGCCTCTTTATCATTGTAAAATATGAGCTTGTACCCATCAGCTATCAATAAAGTCCAGTTCTATTCTATACCAAGTTGTTGTGTGTTTCTAGAAGACATGATCTCTGGGTTGGAAACACTGGTAATCTGGTTCTCTGAGCCGGGGTGCCACAACGCTTGGTATTAGAGCCGTGCTGACTTTAGGACAGTCTAGTTAACCAGCGCTAGAACCGCGATTAGCATAGGGCTTTGAGTGTGCATCTTGCTTGTTGCATTTGATTGTTGCATGGCATGCATCATGATTCATTGTTTTGCTAACCGTGGCATTCTGAGTGTAGATGGCACCAGTTCCATACCACTACCATTTTGAGCCTGCACCATCCACCTTTCCAGTACTGCTCCGGAATGTCTGGCTTCGACTGTACCCCTACGGCGAAGATCCATTGTACCAGGTGTTTTGGGAGCAGCTTGCCGAGTCAGTCTATGAGTACCACGCAGAGGCTTTCCTGATCGCGAGCTCGGACCTTGGTAGCTACTCTCGCTCTACCAAGGGCGGAACGGCTTGCACCCCGGAGTTGGCGATCCAGTTTGCTGCGATGGAGGCTCTTACTGATTTGCGCTTCCACGAGGTTGAGATGCAGACTCATCCAGGATTCTTCCACTATCCCACCCTGTCGCCTACGACAGGGCGAGTCCTTTTTGCGCCAATTGACCCGGCGTGTGATCGTGCGACTTTTGTTCTGGCTCGTTATCTGAACGCCAGTTATCGCACGATCATATCCTTGGCTGAGGAGATGTCTTGTGTCCAGGGGCACTTGCAGCAGTGACTCCAGTTCCACCTCCACCTCAGCCTATCTTTCCACCTATATATCCACCACCAGTTCCACCTCCACCCAGGTTTGAGGCTCCTTCTAGCTCTACCGTGCCACCAGGCTTTCCGTCTGGTAGCCGTCGTGAGACCCCGGCAGAGTGGGCCTCACTCCTAGCCACTCCAGCTGCTCTGATGCTACGGCGTCATGCTCCTTCTACCCCAGAAGGAGAGCCATCCCAGCAGCGTCGTCGTGTTTCCTTTGATCCGGAGGATGAGATCCACATCATCAGTTCTGACTCCGACTCAGGCTCAGATGACGAGGAGTCTTCAGTCTGCCAGTGTTCGTGCCATCCGCGCCACTAGAGTAGAGGCTTGAGTTATTATGCATGCATCTTTGCATATGTCAACGGCCGTATGAGCAGTCTAGCATGATATTCCCCTACTAGCTTGCCATGTATGATGTTGGGTTATCTTGTATAATTATGTTGTTTGCTTTATTTGCCTTTTTCGCGTATTTTCTTTCTGGTGTCATACCCCTGTGTTTCCCTTGTGGATGTTGCTCATCGATTCGGTATTTGGCAATGGGAACAAATTTAGGATGAAGGGAAGTTGTGTAATGGAACGTTGCATGGGAAACAAAAAATTTCCTACGCACATGCAAGATCTATCCATGGTGATGAGCATCTACGAGAGGGAGATTGTATCTACATACCCTTGTAGATCGCTAAGCGGAAGCGTTAAGAAACGCGGTTGATGTAGTCGAACGTCTCCGCGATCCAAATCGCAAGTCGTCCCTCGAACCGATCACGAACTAGTGCCGAACGGACGGCACCTCCGCGTTCAACACACGTACGGCTTGATGACGCCTTCACCTCCTCGATCCAGCGAGCGATGATGAAGTAGTAGATGAGTTCCGGCAGCACGACGGCGTGGTGATGGTGGTGAGGAACAATCTCTGCAGGGCTTCGCCAAGCACTACGGAGATTATGACGGAGGAACTAGAGGGCTAGGGTTGCCGGCACACGGCTTGGGAAATCCTGATCTATCCCGGGTGCTAGCCCTGCCCCTCTATTTATATGTTGAGCCCTGGGGTCTAAACTTGGAAAGAAAACCTCTACAAGGTCGGTTTTGCCCGCACAAGGTCGGTTTGGCCCGCAACAAAAGAGTCCAACTCGGAGCCCTGCAGTACCGCGCACAAGCGGTAGTACCGCTTCACACAAGCGGTAGTACCGCTTACGCGGTAGTACTGCCTTACCAGCGATAGTACCGCTTAAGGCAGCAGCAAAACTTCCTTCTGCACTTTCCAATACCTCGTGGGTTTTACCCCTTTGGCCCATATAAAGTGTTGCTGCACCCGAACACTTCGGTAAACATCCGAAACCCCTTCCGGTGAATCCCGGAACCCTTCCGGAGATCAAAACACTATTATCACATATATCAATCTTTACCTCCGGACTCTTCCGGAGATCCTCGTCATGTCCGGGATCTTATCCGAGACTCCGAACAACCTTCGGTCACCAACACAACAACTCAACTATACTAATCGTCACCAAACGTTAAGTGTGTAGACCCTGCGGGTTCGAGAACTATGTAGACATGACCGAGACACCTCTACAGTCAATAACCAATAGCGGGACCTGGATGCCCATATTGGTTCCTACATATTCTACGAAGATCTATATCGGTCGAACCTCTATGTCAAGGATTCAATTAATCCCGTATGTTGTTCCCTTTGTTCTTCGGTATGTTACTTGCCCGAGATTCGATCGTCGGTATCCCTATACCTAGTTCAATCTCGTTACCGGCAAGTCTCTTTACTCGTTCTGTAATACAAGATCCCATGGCTAACACCTTAGTCACATTGCTTGCAAGGCTTATAGTGATGTTGTATTACCGAGTGGGCCCTGAGATACCTCTCCGTCACACGGAGTAACAAATCCCAGTCTTGATCCATGCCCACTCAACAGACACCCTCGGAGATACCTGTAGAGCATCTTTATAGTCACCCAGTTACGTTGTGACGTTTGTTACACACAAGGCATTCCTCCGATGTCAGTGAGTTGCATGATCTCATGGTCATAGGAACAGATACTTGACATGCAGAAAACTATAGCAATAAACTGACACGATCAAATGCTATGTTTATAGTTTGGGTCTTGTCCATCACATCATTCTCCTAATGATGTGATCCCGTTATCAAATGACATCTCTTGTCTATGGCTAGGAAACCTTGACCATCTTTGATCAACGAGCTAGTCTATTAGAGGCATACTAGGGACACAGTGTTGTCTATGTACCCACACATGTATTTGAGTTTCCAATCAATACAATTGTAGCATGGATAATAAACGATTATCATGAACAAGGAAATATAATAATAACCATTTTATTATTGCCTCTAGGGCATATTTCCAACAGTCTGCCACTTGCACTAGAGTCAATAATCTAGCTCACATCACTGTGTGATTTACATTGTAATGAATCTAACACCCATACAGTTTTGGTGTTGATCATGTTTAGCCCTTGGAAGAGGTTTAGTCATCGGATCAGCAACATTCAGATCCGTGTGTACTTTGCAAATATTTATGTCGTCCTCCTTGATGTAATCGCGGATGGAATTGAATCGTCCCTTTATGTGTCTGGTCCTCTTGTGAAACATGGGTTCCTTGGCTAGAGCAATGGCACCAGTGTTGTCACAGAACAGAGTCATTGGGTTTAGTGCACTAGGCACTACTCCAAGATCTGTCATGAACTCCTTCATCCAGACACCTTCCTTCGCCGCCTCCGAGGCAGCGATGTACTTCGCTTCGCATGTAGAATCAGCTACCACGCTTTGCTTGGAACTGCACCAGCTAACTGCACCCCCATTGAGAATAAATACGTATCCGGTTTGCGACTTAGAGTCATCTGGATCAGTGTCAAAGCTTGCATCGACGTAACCCTTTACGACGAGCTCTTGATCACCTCCATAAACGAGAAACATGTCCTTAGTCCTTTTCAGGTACTTCAGGATATTCTTGACCGCCGTCCAGTGTTCCATCCCTAGATCACTTTGAAACCTTCCGGCCATACTTATGGCAAGGCTGACATCGGGTCTTGTGCACAGCATTGCATACATGATAGAGCCTATGGCTGAAGCATAGGGGACGACACTCATCTTTTCTCTATCTTCTGCAGTCACTGGGCATTGAGTCTTACTCAACTTCACACCTTGCAAAACAGGCAAGAACCCCTTCTTGGACTGATCCATTTTGAACTTCTTCAAAATCTTATCAAGGCATGTGCTTTGTGAAAGTCCTATTAAACGTCTTGATCTATCTCTATAGATCTTGATGCCTAATATGAAAGCAGCTTCTCCTAGGTCCTTCATTGAAAAACTCTTGTTCAAATATTCCTTCACGCTTTCCAACATTTCTATATTGTTTCCAATCAGTAATATCTCATCCACATATAATATTAGAAACGCTATAGAGCTCCCACTCACTTTCTTGTAAATACAAGCTTCTCCGTAAACTTGTATAAACCCAAACGCTTTGATCACCTCATCAAAGCGAAGATTCCAACTCCGAGATGCTTGCACCAGTCCATAAATGGATCGCTGGAGTTTGCAAACTTTGTCAGTATTCTCTGGATCGACAAAACCTTCTGGTTGCATCATATACAACTCTTCCTTAAGGAAACCGTTAAGGAACGCTGTTTTGACATCCATCTGCCAAATTTCATAATCGAAAAAGGCAGCTATTGCTAACATGATTCTGACAGACTTAAGCATCGCTACGGGTGAGAAGGTCTCATCGTAGTCAACTCCTTGAACTTGTGAAAAACCCTTTGCCACAAGTCGAGCTTTATAGACGGTGACATTACCGTCCGCGTCCGTCTTCCTCTTAAAGATCCATTTGTTCTGAATGGCCTTACGCCCTTCAGGTAATACTTCCAAAGTTCACACTTTGTTTTCATACATGGATCCCATCTCGGATTTCATGGCCTCTAACCACTTCTCGGAATCCGGGCCCACCATCGCTTCTCCATAGCTCGTAGGTTCATCATTGTCCAACAACATGACCTCCAAGATAGGGTTGCCGTACCACTCAGGAGCAGTACGCGTCCTTGTCGACCTACGAGGTTCGATAGCAACTTGATCCGAAGTTTCATGATCATCATCATTAACTTCCTCTTCAACTGATGTAGGCTCTACAGAAACATCTTTCTGTGCTGCGCTACTCTCTGGTTGAAGTAAAGGTTCAATAACCTCATCAAGTTCTATCTTCCTCCCACTCAATTCTTTCGAGAGAAACTCTTTCTCAAGAAATGTTCCGTTTTTAGCGACAAACACTTTGCCTTCGGATCTGAGATAGAAGGTATACCCAACTGTCTCTTTTGGGTATCCTATGAAGACGCATTTCTCCGCTTTGGGTTCCAGCTTTTCAGGCTGAAGCTTTTTGACATAAGCATCACATCCCCAAACTTTAAGAAACGACAATTTTGGCTTCTTGCCAAACCACAATTCATCTGGCGTCGTCTCAACGGATTTCGATGGTGCCCTATTTAAAGTGAATGCAACTGTCTCTAATGCATAACCCCAAAACGATAGTGGCAAATCGGCAAGAGACATCATAGATCACACCATATCCAATAAGGTTCGATTACGACGTTCGGACACACCATTACGCTGTGGTGTTCCAGGCGGTGTCAATTGTGAAACAATTCCACACTGTCTTAAGTGACTGCCAAACTCATAACTCAGATATTCTCCTCCTCGATCAGATCGTAGGAATTTAATCTTCTTGTTACGATGATTCTCAACTTCACTCTGAAATTGCTTGAACTTTTCAAACGTTTCAGACTTGTGTTTCATTAAGTAAATATACCCATATCTACTTAAGTCATCAGTGAAGGTGAGAAAGTAACGATAACCACCGCGCGCCTCAATGCTCATCGGACCACACACATCAGTATGTATGATTTCCAACAAGTCACTTGCCCGTTCCATTGTACCAGAGAACGGCGTCTTAGTCATCTTGCCCATGAGGCATGGCTCACATGTGTCAAGTGATTCAAAATCAAGTGACTCCAAAAGTCCATCAGCATGGAGCTTCTTCATGCGTTTTACGCCAATATGACCTAAACGGCAGTGCCACAAGAAAGTGGTATTGTCATTATCAATTCTACATATTTTGGCATCAATGTTATGAACATGTGTATCATCACTATCGAGATTCAATAAGAATAAACCCCTCACATTGGGTGCATGACCATAAAAGATATTACTCATATAAATAGAACAACCATTATTCTCAGATTTCAATGAGTAACCGTCTCGCAATAAACAAGATCCAGATATAATGTTCATGCTTAACGTAGGCACTAAATAACAATTATTCAGGTTCATCACTAATCCCGATGGTAATCGAAGAGCGAGCGTGCCGACGGCGATCACATCAACCTTGGAACCATTTCCCACGTGCATCGTCACTTCGTCCTTTGCCAGCCTCCGTCTATTCCGCAGTTCCTGTTTTGAGTTGCAAATGTGAGCAACCGCACCGGTATCAAATACCCAGGCACTACAACGAGAGTTTGTAAGGTACACATCAATAACATGTATATCATATATACCTTGTTTGTTGTTGGCCGCCTTCTTGTCAGCCAAATACTTGGGGCAGTTCCGCTTCCAGTGACCAGTTCCCTTGCAATGAAAGCACTCAGTTTCAGGCTTGGGTCCAGCCTTGGGTTTCTTCACGGGAGGGACAACTATTTGCCACTCTTCTTGGAGTTACCCTTCTTACCCTTGCCATTCTTCTTGAAACTAGTGGTTTTATTAACCATCAACACTTGATGCTCCTTCTGAATCTCAGACTCAGCGACTTTCAACATCGCAAACAGCTCGGCGACTGACTTGTTCATCCCGTGCATGTTATAGTTCAACACGAAGCTCTTGTAGCTAGGTGGAAATGATTGAAGAACTCTGTCAGTGATAGCCTCTGGTGGAAGGGGCATCCCCAATTCAGCCAGACGGGTGGAGTACCCAGACATTCTGAGTATGTGATCACTGACAGACCCGTTCTCCTCCATCTTGCAAGCATAGAACTTATCGGAGGTCTCATACCTCTCGATCCGGGCATTCTTCTGAAAGATAAACTTCAACTCCTGGAACATATCATATGCTCCATGACGTTCAAAACGTCTTTGAAGTCCCGGTTCTAAGCCATACAACATTGCACATTGAACTATTGAGTAATCATCAGAACGAGCCTGCGAGGCGTTCACAACGTCTGGAGACTCAACTGGAGCGGGTGGATCACCAAGCGGTGCATCAAGGACATAAGCCTTCTGGGAAGCCGTAAGGATAATCCTTAGATTACGGGCCCAGTCCACAAAGTTACTTCCATCATCTTTCAACTGAGCTTTCTCTAGGAACGCATTAAAATTCAGGGGTGCTACTGCGCGAGCCATGATCTACAACATAAATAGTGCAAAGACAACTTAGACTATTGTTCAAGATAATGAGTTTAGTTAATCATATTACTTAAAAACTCCCACTCAAATTGACATCCCTCCGGTCATTCGAGTGTCACATGATCCAAATCAACCAACTCAAGTCCGATCATCAGGTGAGTTGAGGTGGTTTCAATGGTGAACATCTTCATGTTGATCATATGTACTATATGACTCATGTTCGACCTTTCGGTCTCTTGTGTTCCGAGGCCATGTCTGTACATGCTAGGCTCGTCAAGTTTAACCCGAGTGTTCCGCACGTGCAACACTGGCATGCACCCGTTGTATGCGAACGTAGAGTCTATCACACCCGATCATCACGTGGTGTCTCGAAACGACGAACTTTCGCAACGGTGCACACTCAGGGAGAACACAATTTTATCTTGAAATTTAAGTGAGGGATCACCTTATAATGCTACCGTCGTCCTAAGCAAAATAAGATGCATAAAAGGATTAACATCACATGCAAATCATAAGTGACATGATATGGCCATGAACTTGTGCTTTTTATCTCCATCTCCAAAGCACCGGCATGATCTCCATCGTCACCGGCATGACACCATGATCTCCATCATCTTGATCTCCATCAACGTGTCGCCATGAGGTTGTCGCGCCGACTATTGCTTCCACGACTATTGCTAACTCATAGCGATAAAGTAAAGCAAAACGGCGAAAATAATTAAAGACAACTCTATGGCTCCTGCCAGTTGCCGAACTCATCGACATGCAAGTCGTGATATTCTATACAACACATGATCATCTCATACATCACATATATCTCATCATGTAATTGGCCATATCACATCACAACATACCCTGCAAAAACAAGTTAGACGTCCTCTAATTGTTGTTGCAAGTTTTACGTGGCTGCTATGGGTATCCAGCAAGAACGATTCTTACCTACGCAAAAACCACAACGTGGTGTAGTGATTGCTTTTTGATCTTCTAAAAGAACCCTCTTCATTGAACCGATTCAACTAAAGTGAGAGAGACAGACACCCGCCAGTCACCTTTATGCAACAAGTGCACGCAGCGGTGCAACTAGTCTCGCGTAAGCGTACGCGTAATGTCGGTCCAGGCCGTTTCATCTCACAATACCGCCGAATCAAGTATCAACTAGTAACGGCAAGCAATATGTATACACCCACGCCCACAACTCCTTTGTGTTCTACTCGAGATCTCATCTACGCATAGACCTAGCTCAGATGCCACTGTAATGGAATGTTGCATGGGAAACAAAAATTTTCCTACGCACACGCAAGATCTATCCATGGTGATGAGCATCTACGAGAGGGAGATTGTATCTACATACCCTTGTAGATCGCTAAGCGGAAGCGTTAAGAAACGCGGTTGATGTAGTCGAACGTCTCCGCGATCCAAATCGCAAGTCGTCCCTCGAACCGATCACGAACTAGTGCCGAACGGACGGCACCTCCGCGTTCAACACACGTACGGCTTGATGACGCCTTCACCTCCTCGATCCAGCGAGCGATGATGAAGTAGTAGATGAGGTCCGGCAGCACGACGGAGTGGTGATGGTGGTGAGGAACAATCTCTGTAGGGCTTCGCCAAGCACTACGGAGATTATGACGGAGGAACTAGAGGGCTAGGGTTGCCGGCACACGGCTTGGGAAATCCTGATCTATCCCGTGTGCTAGCCCTGCCCCTCTATTTATATGTTGAGCCCTGGGGTCTAAACTTGGAGAGAAAAGCTCTACAAGGTCGGTTTGGCCCGCAAGAAAAGAGTCCAACTCGGATCCCTGCAGTACCGCGCACAAGCGGTAGTACCGCTCATGAGCGGTAGTACCGCTTGAGCGGTAGTACCGCTTCACACAAGCGGTAGTACCGCATACGCGGTAGTACTGCCTTACCAGCGGTAGTACCGCTTAAGGCAGCAGCAAAACTTCCTTCTGCACTTTCCAATACCTCGTGGGTTTTACCCCTTTGGCCCATATAAAGTGTTGCTGCACCCGAACACTTCGGTAAACATCCGGAACCCCTTCCGGTGAATCCCGGAACCCTTCCGGAGATCAAAACACTATTATCACATATATCAATCTTTACCTCCGGACTCTTCCGGAGATCCTCGTCATGTCCGGGATCTTATCCGAGACTCCGAACAACCTTCGGTCACCAACACAACAACTCAACTATAGTAATCGTCACCAAACGTTAAGTGTGTAGACCCTGCGGGTTTGAGAACTATGTAGACATGACCGAGACACCTCTACGGTCAATAACCAATAGCGGGACCTGGATGCCCATATTGGTTCCTACATATTCTACGAAGATCTATATCGGTCGAACCTCTATGTCAAGGATTCAATTAATCCCATATGCTGTTCCCTTTGTTCTTCGGTATGTTACTTGCCCGAGATTCGATCGTCGGTATCCCTATACCTAGTTCAATCTCGTTACTGGCAAGTCTCTTTACTCGTTCCGTAGTACAAGATCCTGTGGCTAACACCTTAGTCACATTGCTTGCAAGGCTTATAGTGATGTTGTATTACCGAGTGGGCCCTGAGATACCTCTCCGTCAAACGGAGTAACAAATCCCAGTCTTGATCCATGCCCACTCAACAGACACCCTCGGAGATACCTGTAGAGCATCTTTATAGTCACCCAGTTACGTTGTGACGTTTGATACACACAAGGCATTCCTCCGGTGTCAGTGAGTTGCATGATCTCATGGTCATAGGAACAGATACTTGACATGCAAAAAACTATGGCAATAAACTGACACGATCAAATGCTATGTTTATAGTTTGGGTCTTGTCCATCACATCATTCTCCTAATGATGTGATCCCGTTATCAAATGACATCTCATGTCTATGGCTAGGAAACCTTGACCATCTTTGATCAACGAGCTAGTCTATTAGAGGCATACTAGGGACACAGTGTTGTCTATGTACCCACACATGTATTTGAGTTTCCAATCAATACAATTATAGCATGGATAATAAACGATTATCATGAACAAGGAAATATAATAATAACCATTTTATTATTGCCTCTAGGGCATATTTCCAACAAGTTGCAACCAAGGCGGCGATGGAACCCCCGTCCGTCGATCCGCCAGACAAGCAGGACAACCACCAGAAGACTTACCACCCCCACCACCTCAAGCACCGACCACTGATCAGATTATGAGAATGTTTGAGGAGAAGAGAAACCAGGACCTTATGGAATTTCTGAAAAGCATGCAGACCATGATGGGTCAGAACCACAACCACAATGGAACACATTCTAGATTGTCCGACTTCCAGCGCACCAAACCACCCAATTTTGGTCAAGCTGTGGACCCGATGGAAGCGGATGATTGACTAAGGACTATAGAAAAGAAGCTGGAAATAGCCCGTTGCGAAGAATCCGACAAGGTTCCTTTTGCCACCCACTACCTGGAAGGGCCAGCAGCTATCTGGTGGGACAATACAAAGGCAACATGGTCTTCTGAAGAAGAAATCTCCTGGGAGAAATTTAAGGAGTTATTCCGCAAATACCACATTCCTACTGGCATAATGAAGGTGAAGCAGAAGGAGTTCCTCGCTCTGACACAAGGAAATATGTCGGTAGCAGAGTACCTAAACAAGTTCAACAATCTGTCACGGTACTCTACCTATGATGTGGCCACCGAGGAAAGAAAGATAGATCGGTTCCTGGGAGGACTGAATCACGCCCTCCATTGTCAGCTTTGCATGCTAGATTTTCCGGACTTCCAAACTCTGGTAAACAAGGCCTTTATAGCCGAACGGGAACATAAGTTCGGATATGACAACCACAAGAGGAAGTTTGAACCCAAGAAGGACAACCGTGAGAAGGTTACGCAGAAGCCACGCACCTGGCAGCCAGGCTCATCTGAATATAAGCCCACCTGGAGCAGTGGCAACAACAACAACAAGAGCGTGAGCCAGACCAAGACCTTCGGCAAACAGCCAGTGCTAGAGGATTGTCGCCGCAACAACACCTGCTTCACTTGCGGCCAAAGCGGACACTACTCCAAACAGTGCCCCGCCAACAACGGGAAGCCATCTTCCGACGTCAAGCCGCAGGTCAACACTATTGGATGCCGCTCCAATCATAACTTCAGCCACGGACGCGTCCATCATATCTCCGCTGAGGAAGCCTGCGAAGCTCCAGAAGTAGTCCTTGGTATGCTTTCTGTTAACAACAAACCTGCAGTAATTTTATTCGATTCCGGGGCTTCCCATTCGTTTATTTCGCGGAGTTTTGCCACCTTGCACAAATTTTTCCCTTCGCTCCTAGACAAAATCATGGTGGTACAATCCCCTGGCTCCATGCTCAAAACAAATCTGATATATAGAGATCTGGAAATCTTGATACATGGAATTAAATTTCCAGCTGCACTCATTGCCATTGAATCCTCGGGATTGGACGTAATACTGGGAATGGACTGGTTGACACCACATCAGGTGTGTATCAATTGTGCCACCAGGACAGTGACACTAGTTAACCCAGCAGGACAAACAGTCCAATTCCTCGCCAGCAAAATGATGTTGAAGAAGGGAATGGCATACCAAACTACCGCCACGGATATGAACTTGATTCCAGTAGTTTGTGAATTTCCGGACGTATTTCCTGAGGAACTACAAGGAATACCACCTGACCGGGAATTGGAGTTTGCAATTGAAGTGGTTCCCGGCACAGCTCTGATTTACAGGAAATACTATCGTATGCCAGGTCCAGAGTTGGCAGAGTTGAAGAAGCAGTTGGATGAATTGTTGCAAAAAGGGTACATTCGCCCAAGCATATCGCCATGGGGATCACCAGTGCTCTTTGTCAAGAAGAAGGATGGAAGTCTACGAATGTGCGTAGACTATCGCCAGCTGAATGAGGTCACCATCAAGAATAAGTACCCGCTCCCTCGCATTGATGATTTGTTCGACCAACTGAATGGAGCACGGGTATTCTCCAAGATTGACCTCCGAACCGGGTATCATCAGCTAAAAATCAGAAAAGAAGATATACCTAAGACAGCGTTCACCACCTGATATGGTCTGTATGAATTTACAGTCATGTCATTTGGATTGACGAATGCTCCAGCCTATTTCATGAGCATGATGAACAAAGTCTTCATGGACTTTTTGGACAAGTTTATGGTGGTGTTCATCGATGATATCCTGATATATTCCAAGGATGAAGAAGAGCACAAACAACACTTCCGTGTTGTCCTGGAAAGGTTGAGAACCCATCGTTTGTACGCCAAGTTCAGTAAATGTGAATTTTGGCTTAAGGAAGTGGGATTTCTGGGGCACATTCTGTCAGAACAAGGAGTAGCCATCGACCCCAGCAAAGTAAGTGCAGTGCTAAATTGGAAGACACCAGCCACAGTGACCGAAGTCCGTAGCATCCTGGGATTGGCAGGCTACTACCGTTGTTTCATAGAATGCTTCTCCAAGATAGCTAAGCCACTGATAGAATTGCTAAAGAAAAATCAAAGGTTTGCCTGGATGACGGAGTGTGATAGCAGCTTTCTAGAGCTAAAGACAAGGCTAACGACAGCACCTGTCTTAGTTCTTCCGGACATCCACAAGATCATTGACATATACTGCGATGCTTCCAGACGAGGAATCGGCTGCGTATTGATGCAAGAAGGAAAGGTTGTAGCATATGCATCCAGACAGCTACGATTTCATGAGGAGAACTACCCCACGCATGATTTCGAATTGGCAGCCATGGTTCATGCCCTGAAGATTTGGAGGCATTACCTCATTGGACAACGTTGTGAAATATACACGGACCATAAGAGTCTCAAGTATATTTTCACCCAACCTGGCCTGAATCTCAGGCAGCGAAGATGGCTTGAACTAGTCAAGGACTATGACATTGGAATAAGCTATCATCCGGGAAAAGCTAATGTGGTCGCGGACGCTCTCAGCAGAAAGCAAGGCACCGTAAATGCACTAATGGGAAGTATGCATCCAAGGCTACAAGAGGAATTCGCTGAGCTCAACATGGTGCTATGCGGCCCAATTACCCTAGATACTTTGGAAATTACTCCAACGCTTATGGAAGAAATTAAGAAGGCCCAAGAGCCAGATGAAGGAATAAAAGAGATCAAGGAGCTGATTCCGAAAGGGAAGGCCAAATCCTTCTGCGTGGATGATCAGGTCACCCTATGGTTTGAGAAACGGATATGCATGCCTGATCAGAACAACCTGAGGCAGCAAATACTCAGGGAAGCTCATGAGTCCGCATACTCTATCCACCCGGGAGGCACAAAGATGTATCGGGATCTGAGAGAGACATTTTGGTGGCCATGAATGCGAAGGGATATAGCATACTATGTCGCCTGCTGTGATATCTGCAACAAGGTCAAGGCGGAACACTAGAAACCCGCTGGGCTACTGCAACCTTTACCAGTTCCCCAGTGGAAGTGGGACGACATATGTATGGACTTCATTGTTGGACTACCCAAGTCAACAAGAGGCAATTATGCTATCTGGGTCATTGTGGATATACTCACAAAAGTGGCTCACTTTATTCCGGTAAAGACCACTTTCAACGCAAATCAGCTGGCACAGCTCTACATGTCCAGGATAGTCAACCTCCATGGAGTACCCAAGTCCATCACCTTAGACAGGTGTTCCCTTTTCACCTCAGCATTCTGGCTACGAGTGCATCAAGCTTTCAGAAGCATGCTGAAGCATAGCACGGCATACCATCCGCAGACAGATGGACAGACCGAAAGAGTGAACCAGATACTGGAGGATATGCTTCGGTCCTGTGCTCTTACCCATGGACCCAAATGGGAAGACAGCCTACCCTATGCGGAATTCTCCTATAACAACAGTTATCAGTCAAGCTTGAAGATGTCACCGTTTGAGGTACTCTATGGGCGGAATTGCCGCACCCCCTTAAATTGGTCCCAGACAGGAGATAGCCGTATCTTCAGCATAGACTTGATGCTCGAGGCTGAGAGACGGGTCAAGGACATTCAGGAGCGTCTTCGAGCAGCCAAGTCCCGAAAAAAGAGCTACTATGACCCAAAGCACCGAGAAGTGACCTTTGAGCCCGGAGAATATGCTTACCTGCGAGTAACCCCCATGAAGGGAGTAAAGAGGTTTCATACCCGGGGAAAGCTTGCACCAAGATATATTGGTCCGTTTCCAGTGGTTGCTAGAAGAGGCAGAGTAGCATACCAGTTGAAACTACCACCAGAATTGTCTGAAGTGCACGATGTTTTCCATATATCACAGTTAAGAAAGTGCATTGCCCCACCAATCAAGCAAACAGATATGAGTGAACTAGAGCTAGCTAAGGACCTGACCTACGAAGAGAAGCCTATCAGGATCCTGGATGAAATGGAAAGAACTACCATGAGTAAGGTAATCAGGTTTTACAAAGAGCTATGGGAGCACCATACTGAGGAAGACGCTACCTGGGAGAGAGAAGATTTTCTAAGATCTGCGTATCCGTACTTGTTCCCTGAGCAACCGAATCTCGAGGACGAGATTCATCCTAAGGGGGGTAGGTTTGTGACACCCTGGTTTTTGACAACTTTTTCTTTTCCAAATCATTTGGATTTTATTTGCAAACTTGGTTGATTTTCAAACCTTTTCAATTGATTTGGATCTGTGAATCTTTAAATCTTTTCTCAAGTAACCCAAAACTCTCCTCATCTTGCCAAAACCTTTCCACATATCTCCTGGATCAATTTCCAATATTTTATCCTTTCCAATAAACCCTTTCTTTATTTGGGAAATTATGTCACCACTATGGGTTGTGAAGCAACCTATAGTTTGGTTGATCAATAAATTCCCAAACTTTTTCCACACTTTCTCATTATCATATGATTCCATAATCTCCAAAAATATTCCATTGCCCAATGTAAAATTTTGGCCAGAATAATTATTTTATTTCTGACCAGAATTTGTCCATTGTGAAGAAACCCCATTTTTCCTACCTCAGAAAATTCTCAATAAATTCCCCAAGCTCCTAGGGATCCTATCTAGCCACAATATCCAAAAACATCATCTAGTCCAGTACAATTTTTGAGCAGCAAAACTCTGACAAGATTCTGCTTATCTAAGAACTTTGAGAAGGAAGTACAAGCTAGGGGTGCACCATTGATCCACAATTTTTAGGGCATGTGTGCACTACCCAATAACTTATTTCCACCAAGTTTCATCATTAGCAGAGCATCCATGTGAGTGCCATAAGCTCATTTGCTTTCTGGACCAGAATGGTGGTTTCCAAAGGATCTATGTTCAAATCTTTTTCAAATCTCCCCAAACCTTGCCAGTTTATAGTCCTTCCAAGATAGATAACACCAGACATATCCACTAGCTCCATCTCCATCTTATCTTCTCTCCAGAACCCTCTCAAGTTTGCTGCCAGGATCTGTAGTTGATGCTACCCATCAAACCAGAGTGCATCTGGTCGAGTCAGTGGTATAGAGAGGCTAGGGGAACGAAGGTCGACACCCTGGACAAGGAGCGCCAGGCCTGCGTGGCCTCCTGGTGGCCGCACCCGTGGTGAGCATGGTGCTGGCATGCCAGAGCGCGCGCTCTGCGCGGCGCGAGAGTCGGATGCGCTCGCCCGAGCCATCCCTCGCTGTCCCCCCTTGTCCATTGGTGCCGACAGCGCCCCAGTCGAACGCGTGGTGTCTCCCAAACCCTCCTGACCGCCGGCGAAGGCCGCCGCCGCTCCCAGCCAACTCCGCCACGGGCAAAACAGTAGGCTCCGGCCACTGTGGTTGTCCACGAGCCATTGATGGCGTCGGACCCGTCCCGTCGCTCCTCTACCCTCCTCCGTCACCTCACTCCACGCCGCGACGGCCAGCTCGCCGTCCTTGCTGTAGTGGCGTGCCCGAGCCTCGCCGCTTCGGGAGAGCTCGGCTGCCTTCGTCTCCCGCCTATATAAAGCCCCGCTCAGCCCCTCCGAGCTCCTCACCCCACATCTCCACCTCTGAATCGCCCCTAGAGCACCCTCAGCAAGAGCCGGGAGCTCGTCTCCCTCGACTCCGGCAAAGGCAACGCCGCCTGAATCCCCTCTGTCGCCAGCCACCTCTAGCCCCTTCCTAGCCCTCCTGAGCCAGCCATAGAGATCAGTGGGTCTCCCTGGTCCTCCTCGACCATTTGCCCAGCCCAATCCCCGTCGGAATCTCCATCGCCGACGACCTCCGTGAGCTCCACCCGCCGGAGAGGAAGGGGGCGACGCCGTCCGTCCACCTCCGGAGGAGCTGCGGGTACGTACGTGCTCGCTGTCGAGCGCCCATTCCATCCCCGCAATCGCCTGACCTCGCCGCTGTCTCTAATGCCGGTGAGCGTCGCCGGTGAGCCGCCGCTCCTCTCTGCCCTCCTCTCCCTCTGTTTTAAACCAGACAGGCCCCACCTGTCAGCGACCCCGCCCGCGCCCGAAGCGGTATGAGTGGAGGCGTATTCTAAGAATACGCCTTCGACGTGGCCGCTGGAGGGTTTTCTGGTTTTTCTGTTTTTCATTTATTTAATTCCAGATTTTGACCAAACTTTGACCATGAATAACTTTTAATCTACAAACCCAATTCAGTTGATTCTTTTTGCATTGTGTTGGTACTGAGCCCTTTTATTTTCTGACAAATTTTGGTATTTTTCCAATACTCACAGAATTGTTGGTGAAGATAACAACATTATGTGACATTTTCCTTTGCACTTTAAAAATATTTTCAGAAGGAAATTGTGGTGCATTTGAAGACCAAGAGTGTTTGAACAACCCAACAGAGCAGGGCAAGCCATGATACCCATTTCATGAAGCATTCCAATAGCATTTCATATTTTAATATATTATGCTTACTTATTTACTTTAAGATAATTCATAGAATAACTTAAGTAGATAATGGCATATTGTGATAACCATTATTTTGCTAAGTAACTTAGCGGTTGATCTTGAGTCACCTGTCCGGGCTTAACCGTGCAACCACATTTGCCGGTATGGGACGGCCTTGACTTGGCCTGATTGCATGATCTTTCACCGGTACCTCCAAAGAGGGAGGGTTATGCGCGCGTGCTACCCTGATCAGGTAGGCGGCGATAATCCCGTGAGCCCAGTTGTTGTTTGTTTGTGCCGGCGTCCCCATTTGGGACAGTTTAGTTTGGCCACGACGGTGGCAGGTGTCATGAGGACACAGGTGTCATGAGGACACAGGGGCCACCCAGGGCAGGCCTCTGGGGGAGGATGAATGCCGGAGGTACGATGAGAGAGTCACGAGTCAGGTAGGTTTCATTGAAGCAACGCTGGTCCACCCGAAGGGGATCACGAGGCCGGATGCTTCATGGTGTGGGTAAAGTGCGCAACCTCTGCAGAGTGTAAAAATCTATTCGAATAGCCGCGTCCACGGTATTGGACAGCCCGTCCAGACCTCAGTAGATGGTCAACTGTTTCAATGATAGTAATGATGGAAGAACTCTTCGTATGGTCGGAAGTACTCGATGGCTTATGAGTATTCCGAGGGTTGTGGGACAACCCGATTGAGAGTAAGTGAATGACCGGTGCAGTAAGTGAATTGCTTAAGTATTTAACATGTGATTGCCATCACTACTGGAATCAGCAAATTTGCCGTCAGCTAGTTCTTTGCCATCAGCTGGCGGACGGCAAAGCAGCTCTTTACCGGAGCTTGTTCAGCCGGACGTGTTGCCGTCTGCTGGCTGACGGCAAAGACCTTTTCCGTCCGCAATGCATGCCTTTGCCGTCAGCCATGGCGGACGGCAAAGTTGCTGATTCCAGTAGTGCATGCTATTGTTTGCTGCACTACTTGGTTGTCGTGAGCTTGCGAGTACATTCAAAGTACTCACCTGGCGTATCATGCCAGATGCAGGAGAAGCCGAGGACGGAGGTCCTGATGGTTCGTGCTACGCTAACTAGGATGTGTCCACAGCAGTGTCCCTATGGATGGAGTTGCCGCTATGATCCGCTACGTCGTAGAAGTACTTAGTAGTTCCGAGGCCCTGCTATGTTCCATAAATAATGTAGATACTGTCATAGCACCGAGGGTCCCTTTGGCCTCGTTATCATTGTAAAATATGAGCTTGTACCCATCAGCTATCAATAAAGTTCAGTTCTGTTCTATACCAAGTTGTTGTGTGTTTCCAGAAGACATGATCTCTGGGTTGGAAACACTGGTAATCCGGTTCTCCGAGCCGGGGTGCCACAGCCATCTCCACCACAGCAGCGGCGGCAAGATGGGGAACGATAGTGCTATATGAGCAACGCCTCTATGAACCCACTTTTTTATAAGGAAGGCGCAGAGGCTGGCTGTCTCCACCTGACGTTTCCGCACCTTTTTAGGCGCACGACCCAGGCGTCGTTACGCTCCACCTCTCCCACGCCCCGCATTTAATGCGTGTCGTGGGCGGGCAGTAAAATTCATCATTACCTGCAGTAACTCCCCGCCACGTGTGTCTATGCACTATTTTGGGCCTAGCCCAACAGCGCTGCGGACACAAATGTGGCCCAGGCCCGGGGGCTCCTGTCGGTGTACTAAAGAACGTCTCCCTTAGTACCTAGAATTGTGCATAGATGACAGCGGCTTTCCGACCGGCAAGGCTTGTCGGGGGACAACTGCGCTCAAGACACAATCAACCAAAGATCAAGTTGTCGGCAGACCACCTTGCTAGCAAGCGAAGACCCGGGAAGCTTCGTGTCGGCAGGATCCCACTACCTAGCCACCGCTTCACCTCATCGGGCAGATAGTCACTTGTCAAGAGGTGTCGAGCAGGTAGGTAGTTAGGTAGAGCCTGTCGAGGCACATGGCGGCCCCGGAGGGATAATCAACCTTTATTGACACCCGTCCTAATGGCGTGGCAAAGGAATAGGAGGTAGCTGGGCGAACAACACAGAAGGAGAGTCAATCCTTGCCGGAAGACGGCGCTGGCGTGACACCTCACATCGCATTTAATGCATTTTTCCTAAGTCGCCAGGGTTAGGTATTTGGCACCGTAGCCACTACCTATATAGTGTATTTACCATTTTTCCACTATGGTAACCCCTTATTTTATAAAAGGAGGCTCATGGTAACCTTTACAAGGGTCGACTCCCTATTCATTCACACATAGTAGATGCGCTCCC
This sequence comes from Elymus sibiricus, assembly GCA_039707655.1. Taxonomy (NCBI): domain Eukaryota; kingdom Viridiplantae; phylum Streptophyta; class Magnoliopsida; order Poales; family Poaceae; genus Elymus; species Elymus sibiricus. Next base: position 446,551,876 of record CM077671.1, read on the forward strand.
GAGCACTCTTGTTGGCAAGCCGCGCTCCTTGTAACTATGGCAAACAATACATAATCTACCAAAGCAGGAGTTGGGTTTTACGCCTCACGATGGCCCGAACCTTGGTAAATGCGATGCGTTGATTGTTGTTTACGCTCTTTGTGCACGCCAAACCCCTTAGCCAAACCGCAAGGGGCCTTGCCAGTCCCATATATTGCCGTACTACGATAGTGTTATTTTTGTGTAGAAATAAAAGTTCTCGGATTGGGCTGAAATTTTTTGGTGATTTTTTTGGAACAAAAGAGACCCCCGATGGTTTGTGGAATGACTAGAAGACCCACGAGGTGGACACAAGCCATGGGGGACACCCTCCCCCCTAGGGCATGTGGGCATGGCTTGTGGGTCCCTCGGGCCCCTCCCTGGTGTGAGACCAACGCTGAAAATTCCTATAAATCCCAGAAACCCTAGAAATAACCTAAGAACTTCCGCTCCGCTGCCGCAAGCCTAGGTACCAAAGAAACACTGGTGCAGCGACGTGCTATACAAACAGTTTTTAACCCCTTTCCACGATGTAGCTTTAAACCATCGCCTTGCATGTGTGGGCGATAGGGGGGTCCATCCCACACGACACGGAAAAATCATCTGCGATAGTGACCGATGGTGCAGACGCTCTGCCAAATATAATCGTGTGCGATGAAGGAACATATCACACACACTATATTTTGGGCGTACATGTGGGATTGGACATCAATCACACACGTCTGTCACGAGTCAAACGCGTCTAATTGCTCATGGAAAACCAATGGTGTTTGACCTTTAACTATTTGTGAAATATTACCTAATCCACACGGGCCATCATAGAAACTATGTGTGATATCTGCATCGTTGCACACAAATTTTTTCTGGAAAGCGTCTCTCGTGCATGATATCATCAGATACGTTTGCCGAAGAATTTACGCATGGGATCGTCTTTGCATCGGTCACGGTTTCCTATAGGCTCACGTGTGAGATAGTGTACTATCACAAACGATTGAGTAGCTCCTACACATATGTAGAAGTGCTGCAAAACGTCTGTGATTGTCGGATTTCGGGCTCCGCAAAACCCTACGAAGTTCGAACCCAGGGTGTGTGCGAAGATCCCCAATAGCTTCACCCCTCCAAGCTCACAACGCGGTGACCCCGCTCGATGGTGAGGAAGAAGATAGCATGCGAGAGTTTACCCAGGTTTGGGCCACTGCGAAGCGTAAAACCCTACTCCTGCTTTTGGTGGATTACCTCATGAGGAGGTTTGCGGATGAACTAGTACAGTGGTGAGTTGCTTCGCGAGTGCATTTGCGGTGGTCTAGGATCCCCCCCTTCTACCGAGCAGCCTAGCCTCTATTTATAGCGGCCCAGATCCTCTTCCCTTATCGCAATGGCAGGAAGGGATCCCACAACGGCCAAATTTGAAAGGGGACAGGCTAAAGGTGGTCTTCGCCTGCAAAGCTGTCGGTGGTGATGCAGAGGTGGGCTCGGCGATGACGTTCGTCTTGCAGGGCTCAGGGTCTTGGTCTTGTTGCACTAGAAGGGAAACCTTTGGAGGGCGCTTTGGGAAACTGCGTGCGCCCCTGCCTCCTTTGCACGAAAGAGGAAGCTATCTTCTCTGGTGCGCTGGTGCCCGCCGGGCCCGCCTTGCATCATCCTTGGCCTCCCGAGGCTGGGCGTTACATAGAGATCTCCGCCTCTCGGGAGGAGGCCTGGGGAGGCCTGTTCCTCTGAGGGTCTTGGCGCTATCTCCCTCGCGAGCTCGGGGTCTCGCGAGGGCCTTGTGTGGAGTGGGGCCGCGCTGGGCCGTACTTGGTCATCGAGGTGGGCCATGCCCTGGGCCGCAGGCAGGCAAGCCTGGGTACCCCCGTTCCCAGGACGCCGACAGTAGCCCCCGGGCCCGAGGCGCGCCCGAGCCAGCTTCTGGGCGAAGCCACGGAGGATGGCCCGAAGCACCGTGGGCCCCAACCGCCTGTGGGCCCAACTTGACGCGTGGCGCACAATGGGACGTGGGCATCTTGGCTCCCCGAAGACGTCGGGAACCGGGCTGAGTCGAGCTGATGCGAAGCCTGCGTGCCTCCCCGACCATCATTGCTCTTCCTTGAATGCGGCTATCTTCTTGTGTCCTCCCCCCTCGGGCCACACGTATGTGACCCGACGGGGGTAGATGAGGCGACATGAGGCAGGATAGCACGCCGTTCGAGTCTGGCAAGCGCTGCCCGAGGAGTGCACGGCGTCTCCACTCCCCACGACACCTCGGCAAGCGCTCCGTCTGACCTTCAACTGGCGCACGTTGCAGGGCCATCATTACCCGGGATAGGGAGAACGCCGGTTGGCCTCCATCCAGCTATAAATGGGTGGGGGGGGGACTGAGCCCCCAGCCCATTCCTACTCCTTTCTTGCCCGCCTTCGTTCTTCGTCTTCCCATCATGACGCCGGTGAGGAGGTTCTCCGCCGCGGAGAAGGGAAAGGCCTGTCAGCGGGCGCCGGACCCACAACCTCCCAAGAGGAGCAGGGGGCGCCCTCGCAAGTACACTGGGGCATCACCAGCGGCGCCCCTCCGCGGTGTCCGGCGCTTCTGCTGGCGCAGCCGGAGGTGGCCGGCGCGGCGGCCGCGACCGGGGAGGGAAACCTGCAGTCAGTGCTCGGCCGCCGCGTCCGCAAGCCTGCACGGCCGACGCGGGCCTGGAGTTCCTGGCGCCGGTGGAGAGGCCGGCAAGCTCCTGGTTGCAGCTCCCGCGCTCCTTCGCGGAGACGTTGCCGGTTGACGCGCCCGCAGGTCTGTGGCTGCAGGCCGACGGTTGTTGCAGCGGCGCGTTGTGGGTGGAGGTTGAGTTTACCCCCGCAGGCAACGCCTTTTTGAGCCGCGGGTGGTAGACCTTCGCCCGCGCCCACGACCTGGAGGGGAGGCCCACACTCCACTTCAAGCACGGCGGCGCCGCGATGCTTTTCGTCAAGATCTTCGGTGAGGATGGTAGGCGCTTGGAGTGCTGCCCGGAGGGCGGCGGCAGCGGCGATCTTGGAGGTGTGCTTGCCCTTGGCGATGGCCGCCATGCTTCCAGCAGCAGCGACAACTCTTCCTAGGCGAGCCCGAGTGACGACAGTTACGACGCCCCGCCACGCCGGCGCATCCGGACTTCGGGGGGAAGCTAGCCGCGACGGCGCCGCTCCCCCACCCGGGAAGCGGCCACGCCGACGTGCCACTGCGGCGCCATTAAGGAGGAGGAGGACTCCGACTGAGCACTGGTGCGCCGAGGCCGGAGCCTCAGGAGCGGCGGCCCCCAGGGACGGGGCTCCTTCGCCTTCTTTTCTTTTCTTCTGTCTGTAATCAAAATCATGGGGGGGCCTTCCGGGTGTGTGATGAACTTTGGTGCTTGCGCCCTTTTGTTAGCACTCTCGTTACGTATTACGGTTACTGTGTTACTGTTAACTGAGGCTTCCCTTTGATCGTGGTTAGAGTACCTAGCTTGATGCGTCCGCGGCGGGCTTCCGCGTCGTGAGGTTTGGCAGTGGCGCCTAGTGAGCTAGTGGCACTTGGAGAGCTTGGGGAGGTTCCTCCTTCCTGCGAATGAGGCGGCTTGGGGGGGCCTGTCGGCACTCTACGTCTGCAGGGCCCGGTCTCGTGCATGCCCCGCCACCGTTGGGGCATCCGGATCACCAGGACAAGACCAAAGGGGGCGAGCCTCGACCGCCATTGGGGCGTCCAGATCACCAGGACGAGACCAAGGGCGAGCGAGGAGCCACGCGATCAGTGAGGCTCCTAAGGCGCGGTGCTCAGGAGCCCCCTTTGACGCTCAAGTGGCGCTCTACGTCGGCGGGGCCCGATCCCATGCATGCCTCGACCACCGTTGGTGCGTTCGGATCACCAGGATGAGACCAAAGGGGCGAGGCCTCGACCGCCATTGGGGCGTCCGGATCACCAGGACGAGACCAAAGAGCGAGCGAATGGCCACGCGATTGGTGAGGCTCCTGGGGCGCAATGCTCAAGAGCCTCCCTTGACGTTCAAGCGGCGACCAATCCTTTCTGCCGGTTCTTGTCCCCAGGGGGCGTGAGCCTCCAGGGGATTTTAAGACAGCGCACCGAGCCGCGGCGGAGCCCCCGAGCGAGGGTGAGGCAGCGCGCGCCTGCTAGCCTGCTGGAGAGTGCCACACGAGGACCAGGATACCAAGGCCACGTGGAGACCAGGATGCCAAGGCCTTGGCGAGGTGTGCGCACCATGCCAGTAGCCCCCGCTCGCGGGGCATGGGAGGGAGAGGCTGGCAGGCGTTATCTCACAGAAAAAAATTCAAGAGAGAGCACCGCAAGAAGAAAAAATTCCCGCCCCTTTTCCTTTAAATAGAGTTAATGAAAAACCTCGGACTTCGTTCCAGGAAAAATGGCAAATTCGAATACAAGAAAAGCAAAGAACAGCCGCGTCCGACACCTAGGCTAGTCTTCGTCTTCCCCCAGCGCGGAACATAGGGCATCCACGTTGCGTGGGCAGTCATTGGAGGATAGTGTTGTCCGCCAGCGCGGAGCATGGGGCTTCCACTTGGGCGTGGGTGGGAACCCCTCCGCGTCCTCGGGGGGCTCTGGGCGTATACAGCCCACTCACTATTACGTGAGAGTGTCACGGGTAGAACTTGCGGAGGTGATGGATGTTCCAGGCGTTCTGGATGGGGACTCCGTCCTGAGTCTCGAGACGCACGGCGCCAGGTCTGGATACACGGGCGACCTTGAACGGGCCTTCCCACAAGGGTGAGAGCTTGTGCAAGCCTTCCCTGGAGAGAACCCGCCTCAGGACGAGGTCTCCGACTTCGAGGGTCCTGGAGCGGATGTTGCGGCAATGGTAACGCCGCAGCGCCTGCTGGTATCTCGCAGCTCGGAGCTAGGCTTGACGACGGACCTCCTCCCCGAGCACGAGGTCCGTCCCCCGTGAGGCATCCTGACGCTCCTCGTCAAATGCCAAAACCAGCGGGGATCGGTGCTTGACTTCATGTGGGAGGACGGCTTCGACTCCGTAGACGAGGATGAACGGGGTCTCGCCGGTGGGCTTAGTTGTGGTGGTGCAGATAGACCACAACACGGACTGAAGCTCATCAACCCAACCCTTGCCGCAGGCTTCAAGCTTCTTCTTGAAGATCCTTGCCTTGAGGCCCCGTAGGACCTCCGCGTTGGCGCGCTCTGCCTGACTGTTGCTCCACGGGTGCGCCAATGAGGCGTAGCATATCTGTGTTCCAAGGTTAGCACAATAGGTCCTGAAGAGGTTACTCATGAACTGCGAACCGTTATCGGTGATGATGCGGTTGGGGACGCCGAAGCGGCTCATGATGCCCCTGATGAACTTGACGGCCGATCTGGCGGGGATGGTGCGGACGGGCTCCACCTCCGCCCACTTGGTGAACTTGTCGATGGCGATGTAGAGGTAGCGGTACCCGCCCGCTGCTCGCAGAAAGGGCCCCAGTATATCCAGCCCCCAGACCACGAAGGGCCAGGAGAGCGGGATGGTCTGGAGGCCCTGCGTGGGCTGATGAATCTGCTTGGCATGGAACTGGCAGGCCTCACAGGACCGGACCAGCTCGGTGACGTCGTTGAGCGCCGTGGGCCAGTAGAAGCCAGTGCGGAACGCCTTCCCTACAAGGGTGCGTGACGAGGAGTGGTGCCCGCAGTCTCCTCCATGGATGTCGGCCAGCAGCTCGCACCCCTGTTCTCTGGATACGCACCACAACGTGACGTCGTTGGGGCGCCTGCGGTACAGCTCGCCGTTCCGCAGACAATAACCTGTGGCCTGTCATACCACATGCTCCGCGTCTTCCTCCTTTTCGGGTAGTGTGCCGTGAAGCAGGTACGTCTTGAACTCTTGTGTCCAGTCGTCGACTCGAGGCTCCAGCGCCAGGAGCAGTCGGGCTCCTGAGGCCGGACCACAAGTTGGAGCCCCTGAAGGTGGCACTGGGGGTAGCTCTTCATTCCGCGGCGCCTGATCCCTGGTTGGTGGTACCGCGGATGGCTTGAAGAGCCGCTCCTCGAAGACTCTCGACTCCTGAGGCTCGCGGCGCGATGCCCTCTTGGCGATGTCATCGGCCTCCTTGTTCGCGCCGCGCGGGATGTGCTGCAATTCCAAGCCCTGGAAACGTCTTTCAATCTTACGTACGTCTGCCAAGTATGCCTCCATGTGCTCATCCTTCGGCGAATACTCCTTGTTGGACAAGTTGACGAGGAGCTGAGAGGCGCCCTTGATGGTGAGGCGTTGAATCCCCAAGGCGGTTGCGGCCCGGAGGCCGGCGATCAAGCCCTCGTACTCCGCGATGTTGTTGGAGACCTTCTCACCATGCTGGAAACTGAGTTGCCCGGCATAGTAGAGCTTGTCCCCGGTCAGGGAGATGAGTACTACTCCGGCCCCTGCTCCCCTACGCGCGAAGGCCCCATCGAAGTGCATGATCCAATCCTCAGGCGCCTCATCGCCGGGGGCAAGGGACTGGCCCTCATCCAGCCCCCGGCCGGGAGCGTCTGTCCATTCGGCTATAAAGTCCGCCAGGGCTGCCCCATTGATGACCCTGGTTGTGTTGAACTCTATATTGATGGCCTGCAGCTCGATGTTCCATTATTCTACCCTCCCTGCAGCGTTGGAGTTGCGTAGCTCTTTCTCCAAGGGGTACGCGGAGACGAGCCTGATGGGATGCCCCTGGAAATAATGGCGTAGTTTCCTTGAGGCGATAAGAAGCGCGAGCAAGAGCTTTTGCTGCATAGGGTAGCGCGAGCACGTGTCCCACAGCACGGTATTTACGTAGTACACCGGATGCTCGATGAGGGAGAGGACTTCCGCGCCGCCTCTCTCTACTGCGGGCTCTTGAGGCCCGGTTGCCTCAGGGGTCGCCGGGGCGGCTAGGGCCTCGGGAGCGTTGTCTTGAGGAGATGAGGGCTCCTTGGCGTCTTGTGATTCACCTTGCTTCCTGCCCGGGGGCCCGCCCATGCCTGAAGCCGTAGCGCGCGTGCCAGCACGCTCTTCCCTGACCGCCACAAGCACAGCACTGGCGGAGTGCGGGGTGGCAGCCAGGTACAGCACCAGGGGCTCCCGGGGGCGAGGTGCCACCATTACTGGTGGGCTCGTGAGGTACTTCTTGAGGTCCTCGAATGCCGCGTTTGCCTCCGGAGTCCATTCGAAGGGGCCCTTCCTGTTCATGACTTGAAGAACGGCAGGGCCCACTCGCCGAGCTTCGAGATGAAGCGTCCCAAGGAGGTCACGCAGCCCGCCAGCTTCTGCATTTCCTTGAGGGTCTGAGGCAGACTCATCATGCTTATAGCCTTGACCTTCTCCGGGTTAGCCTCGATCCCTCGGTGCGACACCAAGAATCCAAGCAGTTTGCCCGATGGGACCCCGAAGACACACTTCTCGGGATTGAGCCTCAGGTTCACCCACCTCAGGCTGGCAAACGTCTCCTCCAGGTCCTCGATCAAGGTCTTGGCTTCTCGCGACTTGACCACGATGTCGTTGACGTAGGCTTCCGCGTTCCTCCCGAGCTGCTGCCCAAGGGCGATGTGCATCAGCCGCTAGAAGGTTGCGCCAGCGTTCCGCAGCCCGAAGGGCATGCACGTGTAGCAGAACACACCGCACATGGTGAGGAAGGATGTCTTCTCAACGTCTTCCACCGCCATCTTGATCTGATGGTAGCCCGAAAAAGCGTCTAGGAAGCATAAAAGGTCGCACTCGGCGGTGGAGTCCACGATCTGGTCGATGTGCGGCAGTGGGAATGGGTCCTGGGGGCAGGCCTTGTTGAGATTCGTGAAGTCGACACACATGCGCTCCTTCCTAGACTTCTTCGGGACGACCACCGGGTTGGCGAGCCACTCCGGGTACTACACCTCCCGGATAACTCCGGCCTCCTTCAGCTTGCCAACCTCTTGGGCAATGAACGCCTGCTTCTCCTGAGCCTGCCTCCTCACCTTTTGCTTCACTGGGCGTGCATTGGGACACACCATGAGGTGGTGCTCGATCACGTCCCTCGGGACTCCCACCAGGTCAGAAGCGTTCCACGCGAACGCATCCTTGTTCGCGCGGAGGAAGGCTACCAACGGCTCTTCCTGCTCCTGAGGCAGGCTGGCGCCGATACTGAAGGTAAGACCAGGATTCTCGTCGTCTACGGGCACCTGCCTCGTCTCATCCTGGTTCTGAGAGAGCAGCTGTTTCTTCTTCACTGGCGCGATGTTGGTGACGTCCCCAGCGCCCTCCTAAGCCTGTGCGTCGTCCCCAGCGCTGGGGCATGCCACGGCCGCTGCTTTGTAGGCGAGCTTGAGCGCGTGGGCTGCGTCCTTGGCGTCTCCGGCGACGGAGAGGATGCCGCCGCTCCCAGGCATCTTGATGACGTTGTAGCCCGGTTGCTTTGCCGCCATGAACTGGGCGAGGGCAGGGTAGCCAAGTATCGCGTTGTAAGGGAGGTGCATGTGGGCGACTTCGAAGTTGATCTTCTCAGTGCGATAGTTGGAGCGGGTGCCGAAGGTGACGGGGAGGCGCACCCGCTCCAAGCGGGCGACGGAGCCCCCGGTCACTCCAGAGAAAGGCCTTGAAGGTGCGAGCTGGCCTTGGGGCACCTGTAGCGCGTTGAAGGTCTCCACGGAGAGGACGTTGAGGCCGGCCCCGCCGTCTATGAGGGTCCTGGTGACGGCCACACTGTTTATGGTTGGTGTGCATAGCATGGGGAGCGCACCGGCGGTAGCCGTTGTTCTGGGGTGATCGTCGAGGCCGAAGGTGATGTCGATCTCCGGCCACGTTCGATGCTGCGGGGTGTCGGACCGTGGCCGAATCGCGCTTGCCTGGCGGAGGGACCGGTTGACTTGGCGGTTGGAGGCGGGTGCCTGCAATCCGCCAAGGATACAAGCGACCGCAGGGCTGACCCTGCGAGCCGAGGCGCCACCGCGTGCCAAGGGCTGCCCGACCTTTGGGGTCGCGTCGGCCATGGAACCGGTGAACCGGGGCCCGACTGCCGTCAGAAATGGGGAAGGTTCGACACGCCCCCTACCTGGCGTGCCAAATGTCGGATTTCGGGCTCCGCAAAACCCTATGAAGTTTGAACCCAGGGGCATGTGCGAAGATCCCCAACAGCTTCACCCCTCCAAGCTCACAACGCGGCGACCCCGCTCGATGGCGAGGAAGAAGATAGCACGCGAGAGTTTACCCAGGTTCGGGCCGCTGCGAAGCGTAAAACCCTACTCCTGCTTTTGGTGGATTGCCTCACGAGGAGGTTTGCAGATGAACTAGTACAGTGGTGAGTTGCTTCGCGAGTGCGTTTGCAGTGGTCTCGGATCCCCCCTTCTACCGAGCAGCCTAGCCTCTATTTATAGCGGCTCAGGTCCTCTTCCCTTATCAGAATGGCGGGAAGGGATCCCACAATGGCCAAATTTGAAAGGGGACAGGAGGTACATCTTATCCTGACGAAAGGTGGTCTTCGCCTGCAAAGCAGTCGGTTGTGATGCAGAGGTGGGCTCGGCGATGACGTCCGTCCTGCGGGGCTCAGGGTCTTGGTCTTGTTGCACCAGAAGGGAAACCTTTGGGGGGCGCTTTGGGAACCTGCGTGCGCCCCTGCCTCCTTTGCATGAAAGAGGAAGCTGTCTTCTCTGGCGCGCTGGTGCCCACCTAGCCCGCCTTGCGTCATCCTTGACCTCCCGAGGTTGGGCGTTACATAGAGATCTCCGCCGCTCGGGAGGCTCTGGCGTTGTCTCCCTCGCGAGCTTGGGGTCTTGGCGTTGTCTCCCTCGCGAGCTCGGGGTCTCGCGAGGGCCTCATGTGGAGTGGGGCCGCGCTAGGCCGTACTTGGTCGTCGAGGTGGTCCACACCCTGGGCCGTAGGCAGGCAAGTCTGGGTACCCCCGTTCCCAGGACGCCGACAGTGATTTGTTAGCTATCACCAACATTTCAGTTTATATCTCATGTGGTTTTCCTTTCGATCACACGTGGTTGCGCTATGCGTGACGTGTGCTATCCGTTCTGTATCGCACACACTTATTTACTTGAACTGTGTGCGCGTAAATGGCCAGGCTATGGTAAAATATTGCATTTGAATCACCTACAAAAAGTAAATTTGCCACAATATGCAATTGAACAAATAGTTACCACAGGAAGAACATTCATCAAAATCCACCACAGTATGCAATTGAACAAATAGTGTCCACATGAAGAACATTCATCAAAATTTGCCACAATATGCAATTGAACAAATAGTGTCCATAGGAAGAACATTCGTCAAAATTCGCAACACTATGCAATTGAACAAATGCTAGCTAAATTCCACAGATGTATGGACATATTTAGTACATAATCATAGTGTATGAAATATGAAGACATGATCACATGGAAAATAATGCATCCATGCGTATATGTTTAGCTGATAACACTATATGGATGCATACTTATTGTTTGGGAGATAGGAATGCTAAAATCTTCGCAGTCTGGACTGGGCTTGATATAGTGTTTCACAAAGAAGGTGTCGATAATTTCCTAACATACAACAATTCATCTGCGGGAAGCGGTTCAAAGGTCATCGGTCCAAAGATCAACTGCGGGATTTTTAGATAAGAATGTGACATACTTGTGGAGTAGAAGATAGTAATTAAGAAACAGACTAACTGGTTCTAGTCTGTCAGCATCGGCACCACATTCAACATGTCTGCATAGGTTCATCATGTGTGCACAAAGGTAGTATCCACATAGGTTGGTCCCTTCTTGTTGTTGTGGACACTGGAATTTTTTGCACAATATTAGTCATGTATTTGTCCTGTTAGGAACAACCTAACCGGTGTAAGTTGTTTGTTTTTTTCTTTGGAGATAAATAGAAAGAGGTTTACTTAGAAACTTTAACAGCTGACTAGCATTTTCTTAAAATAACGGATTTTGGTGTCTTACCGAAGAATCGATAACGTGTTGCAGACGTAGTTGGCAGTCGAACCATGTCCCTCCTAAAGTTATGTAGCTTCACTACCCCCTCTCGCAAGCATCCGCAACTACGAAAGACGAATTAAGATAAATCTAACCATAGCATGAAATATGTGGATCCAAATCAGCCCCTTATGAAATAATGCATAAACTAGGATTTAAGCTTCTGTCACTCTAGCAACCCATCATCTACTTATTACTCCACAATGCCTTCCCTTAGGCCCATAATATGGTGAAGTGTCATGTAGTCAACGTTCACACGACACCACTAAAGGAAGCAACAACATACATATCATCAAAATATCGAACGAATACCAACTTCACATGCTTACTTATAACAGGACTTCTCCCATGTCCTCGGGAACAAAAGTAACTACTCACAAATCATCACCATGTTCAAGATCCGAGGTGTAATAATGATGATTCAGGATCTGAACATGATATCTTCCACCAAGTAACCCAACAATCATCAACTACAAGATGTAATCAACGCTACTAGTAACCCACAGGTACCAATTTGAGGTTTTGAGACAAAGATTGAATAAAAGAGATGAACTAGGGTTTGCGATGAGGTGGTGCTGGTGAACATGTTGATGAAGATTGGTCCTCCCATGAAGGAGGAAGTATTTGTGATGATGATGGCTTCGATTTCCCCCTCCCAAAGGGAAGTTTCCCCGGCAGAATCTCTCTGCCGGAGAGCAAAAGGGCCTCTACCTAGGTTTCCACCTCGAGACGACAACGCTTGATCTCAAAAGTATCAACTTATTTTTTTTCTAGGTAAAAAACCATCTTATAGTAGAAGAGGGAGTCGAGGGCACCTGAGAGGTGGGCCCTTTGGCTTGGCACCAACAGGTGACCCCCTGATACGTCTCCAACGTATCTATAATTTTTGATTGTTCCATGCTGTTATATTATCATTCTTGGATGTTTTACAATCATTTTATAGCAACTTTATATCATTTTTTGGAACTAACCTATTGACATAGTGCCAAGTGTCAGTTGCTGTTTTTTGCTTGTTTTTTACTTCGCGGAATATCAATACCAAACGGAGTCCAATTGCCACAAAACTTTTTGGAGATTTTTTTGGGCCAGAAGACAACTTGGGAGCCAAGGAAGCACCTAGGGGGAGGCCCGTGGGGCCCAGAAGACACCAGGGCACGCCAGAGGCTCCTAGCGCGCCCTGATGGGTTGTGGGGCCCACGGGGGTCTCCTCCACCGCCTCTCAGCTCTATAAATCCTCGAACATTCCAGAAACCCTAGAGGAGTCGACGAAACACAATTCTAGCCGCCGCAAGTTCTAGAACCGCGAGATCCAATCTAACACCATCATGGAGGGGTTCATCATCCTCATTGGTGCCTCTCCGATGATGCGTGAGTAGTCCACCATAGACCTACGGATCCATAGGCAGTAGCTAGATGGCTTTCTCTCTCTCATTTGATTCTCAATACAATGGTCTCTTGGGGATCTATTTGATGTAATGACTTTTTGCGGTGTGTTTGTTGGGATCTGATGAATTTTGAGTTCATGATCAGTTTCTATCCATGAATATTATTTGAGTCTTCTTTGAACTCTTATATGCATGATTATTTATAGCCTCGTATTTCTTCTTTGAATCTTTGGTTTAGTTAGGCCAACTAGATCGATTGTTCTTGCCATGGGAAGAGGTGCTTTCTGATGGGTTCGATCTTGCGGTGTCCTCTCCCAGTGACGGAAGGGGCAGCGAGGCACGCATGTATCGTTACCATAAAGGATAACAAGATGGGGTCTATTCCTACATGAATAGATCTTGTCTACATCATGTCATCATTCTTATTGCATTACTCCATTTCTCCATGAACTTAATACACTAGATGGATGCTGGATAGAGGTCGATGTGTGGAGTAATAGTAGTAGATGCAGAATCGTTTCGATCTACTAATCTTGGACGTGATGCCTATATATTGATCATCTCCTTGGATGTCGTCATGATTATTTGATCTTCTATCAATTGCCCAATAGTAATTTCTTTACCCACCATGTGCTATAGTCATGAGAGAAGCCACTAGTGAAATCTACGGCCCCCGGGTCTATCCTTTTAATATATTGCTTTCTGATATATCTTATTCCGCTTTTGTTTTCAGATCTATTATGCCAAAAACCCAAAAATACCTTGCTGCACTTTTTATTTGCTTCTTTTATTTTGTGTTCTTGCGCGATCTATTTATCCAATCTATTACAAACTAATCTATCTTTTTACCGGTGAGAGATTGACAACCTCTCTTACGCGTCGGGTTGCAAGTATTTATTATTTGTGTGTAGGTACCGTTTACATAGCGTTGCGTGGTCCTCCTCCTAGGTTCAATAACCTTGGTTTCATAACTGAGGGAAATACTTACCGTAGCTGTGCTGCATCATCCCTTCCTCTTTGGGGAAATACCGATGCAGTCTCAAGCCACGTCAAAGGATTTTCTGGTGCCGTTGTCGGGGAGGAGGTGCGAAAGTAGTCTCTCTTCAACTTGCCAATCTCTGGCGTCGGGGAGACATCATCAACATCTATCAGGTTCCTAATCACAAATCTCATCTCCTTGCAATTTACATTATTTGCCATTTGCCTCTCATTTTCCTCCCCCCACATCACAGAATTTTCCGTTTTATTCACCCTCTTTTTCGTTTGCCCTTTTCCTGTTCGATCTTTTATTTGCTTGTCATCATGAGTGATTTTGGTATGGCAGAAACAGATGATGGTAGGACTTCTAAAATTGGGTGTTCTCGTACTTTGGATGCTAAAACTTTTGTCTTGGGGCAAGGGAACATTATAGGAAAAGAAACTATCCAAGAATTCTTCAATTGTGTTGGAAATTTGACTCTTGATGATGCTCCTATACTTAAAAGAACTAAACCTTATGCGGAAGCTATTTCAGCACTAGTTCTAAAAATCAAAAATAGATTTATCCACACCCATCCTATCTTGCAAAGATTTTTTTTATGAGCTACCCATTATAAAGGATCCTAAAGCTAAAAAGTTAGCTACCCTCGTTCTGATGAATAAATTTGATCACATAGTACGGGAAGCTAGGGAAATTTTTGATTTTTTTGGTATGAGCCTTTAAAAACCGGAAATAGATGAGATCCTTTACAATAGTGACTACATGTTGAGACATCTACTTGGAAATAATATATTTTTTATGAGAACCTTAAAAAGGAAATCCCCATTTTAGATATGATCCAAAGAGTTTTCAATGATGTTAATCAACAACATTCTTGGATTGTGGCCGGGAATCAAAGGGGATACATAGATGGACAACTTGATAGTGCTAAGATTTATATGGATAATGTGTTTAAACTTATATTTGCAAAACCTCTCAACAAAAATACATCTATGGAAAAGAAGAAGAAAGATGACAACACTTGAATCTATGTGTTATGCCTAGCTAGGGACGTAAAACGATAGCGCTTGTTGGGAGACAACCTAATGAATAAAATTTATTTTTGCCTTTTCATTTCTGTTCTTGAGTGTTTGCACAATTATTATTCTTCTATGATTGTGTTTTTTATGTTTTAATTAGTGCTTGTGCCAAGTAAAGCCTTTAGGATCATGTTGGGTGATAGTTGATTTGATCCTGTTGAAAAACAGAAACTTTTGCGTCCATAGCAGAATTTTTAAAAATCACAGAAATGATGAAAAATTCTGATTTTTTAACACAAGATTTATATACAAATTTCTTATGTTGTCCTAATTTCTCAGAAGTTTTTGAGTTACAGAAGTATGGTTAGAGTACTGATTACAACAGACTGTTCTGTTTTTGACAGATTCGGTTTTCGTTGCATTGTGTGCTTGTTTTGATGAATCTATGGTTTGTATTGAAGGGTATAAGCCATAGTAAATTTAGAATGCAGTAGATATAATGCAATAATAAAATATGAATGGGTTTGGAAGAGTACTTAGAGTGGTGATTTGCTTTATTATACTAACGGCTCTCACAAAGGTTTTGTTGAGTTTTGTGAGATTGAAGTTTTCAAGTTTTGGGTGAGATCACGATGGATGAAGGAATAAGGAGTGAAAAGAGTCTAAGCTTGGGGATTCTACAACACCCCAAGATAATATCCAAGGATAAACAAGCAACTAAGCTTGGGTATGCCCCGAGTGGCATCCCCTCTTTCTTCTAACAACCATCGGTATTTTACTTGGAACTATATTTTTATTCGTCACATATCTTGAGTTTTGCTTGGAGCGTCTTGTATTATATGAATCTTTGCTTGATTTGATTTTTAGTTTGTCACAAGTATCCTTGCTGGACACACCTATTTGAGAGAGCCAAAATTATGCTATGATTTGTTAGAATTGCTCTATATGCTTCACTTAAATTTTTTTGAGCTATGGAATTGCTCTAGTGCTTCACTTATATTTTTTGAGCACGGTGTGCTTTAAATTTTTGAAGAAATACTCTCATGCTTCACTTAAATTAATTTCAGAGTTAGTAAATTTTGAAGAAATTCTCTCATGCTTCACTTATATTATTTTGAGAGATGAATTTTTTATGCTCATGTTCTTCACTTAAATTTATTTGAGCTTGTCAAAAAGCAATGGCAATATATGAAACTAGTCCCAAAGTGATAGATATTCAAGAGGTATATAATAAAAACTTTCATGAAGATCATTGGACAAATTAAACTTGATTCCTTGTAATAATTTTGAGACATGATGATAGTAATATGTGAGTCATGTTGATGAGTAATTGTGCTTTAGTAAGAATATTGGTGTTAAGGTTTGTGATTCCCTATGCAATCACGAAAGTCAATAGTTATGCAATGAAATTACATCCTACTTGTGGTTCATTATTCGGTGTTAGTTATGCTTAATGCCCGTTTATGTGAATTTTCGTTTCTTGGTTGGTTGCTTCTCAATCTATTTGCTAGCCTCCACTTGTACTAAGTAGAAATACTACTTGTGCATCCAAAATCCTTAAACCCAGTTTTGCCATATGAGTCCACCATACCTACCTATATGCGGTATTTCCATACCATTCTAAGCAAATTTGTATGTGCGATCTCTAATTTTAAAAATGAATTTCCTTTTTGTGTGCTCGTACCGCTCATGAAACGGTAGGGGGTGTCCGATATTTTTCCATGCTAGATGTGTTATTCTCAAGATGAGTGTTTATTCACTTGTTATTGCACGAGAGTATGGCGGTAATAGGGATGCCCAGTCCCAAAATGAAAAAAAAATTTAACTTTATGTTGTCAAATAATAAATTCTTTGGAAAGTGTTGGTATGGAAGGCAACCGTGGATACGGCTAGCCATGGATTGTGAAAGAATGGTGGAAAAAGGAATAAACTTTATTTTCTGTTTGGGTACCGCCTATGATATATCTAGCATGGAAAGTATTGAGAACTACTTTGTCATTTTCATTGATAGGAAAAGCATGCCTCTCAAAAAATTTATCTCTCAATTTAAGCTTTGATCTCTAGCACCTCTACAAATCCCTACTTCCCTCGTCGAAGGGCCTATGTATTTACTTTATGCAATTTTTACTTTTATTTGAGTCTCCATCTTCTCTTATAAAGCACCAACTAGGGGGCACTATGATCATACTTGTGCATTGGGTGTAGCTAATATTCGAGTGTGTTTCATGAATGGATCAATGATTGAGCATGATGGGCTAGGGATAACATTCTTTAGTATTGATATTTTGAAAGACATGGTTGCTTGTTGGTATACTTGAGTATTGAAGTCTTCATATCAAAACTAGACTATTGCTTTGAACCATCTAAAAGTCCAAATGTCCATGCTACAAAAGAAAAGAATATGTGATGAACATGTTAGGCAACATTCCACATCAAAAATTCTGTTTTTATCATTTACCTACTCGAGGATGAGTAGGAATTAAGCTTGGGGATGCTGATACGCCTCCAACGTATCTATAATTTTTTATTGTTCGATGCTATTATATTATCAGTCTTGGATGTTTTACAATCATTTTATAATAACTTTATATCATTTTTTGGGACTATCCTATTGACATAGTGCCAAGTGCCAGTTGTTATTTTTTGCTTGTTTTTTACTTAGCAGAATATCAGTACCAAATGGAGGCCAATTGCCACGAAACTTTTTGGAGATTTTTTTGGGCCAAAAGACAACTTGGGAGCCAAGGAAACACCTGGGGGGAAGCCTGTGGGGCCTAGAAGACTCCAGGGCGCGCTAGAGGCCCCTGGCGCGCCCTGATGGGTTGTGGGGCCCACGGGGGTCTCCTCCACCGCCTCTCAGCTCTATAAATCCTCAGAAATTATAGAAACCCTAGAGGAGTCGACGAAACACAATTCCAGCTGCCCCAAGTTCCAGTACCGCGAGATCCAATCTAACACCATCACGGAGGGGTTCATCATCCTAATTGGTGCCTCTCCGATGATGCGTGAGTAGTCCACCATAGACCTACGGGTCCGTAGGCAGTAGCTAGATGGCTTTCTCTCTCTTTTGATTCTCAATACAATGGTCACTTGGAGATCTATTTGATGTAATGACTTTTCGCGGTGTGTTTGTTGGGATCCGATGAATTTTGAGTTCATGATCATTTTCTATCCATGAATATTATTTGAGTCTTTTTTGATCTCTTATATGCATGATTATTTATAGCCTCGTATTTCTTCTTCGAATCTTTGGTTTAGTTAGGCCAACTAGATCAATTTTTATTGCCATGGGAAGAGGTGCTTTGTGATGGGTTCGATCTTGCGGTGTCCTCTCCCAGTGACAGAAGGGGCAGCGAGGCACGCATGTATCGTAGCTATTAAGGATAAAAAGATGGGGTCTATTCCTACATGAATAGATCTTGTCTACATCAAGTCATCGTTCTTATTGCATTACTCCGTTTCTCCATGAAGTTAATACAATAGATGCATGCTGGATAGCGGTCGATGTGTGGAGTAATAGTAGTAGATGCAGAATCATTTCGGTCTACTAATCATGGATGTGAAGCCTATATATTGATCATCGCCTTGGATATTGTTGTCGGTGTCAAAACCGGCGGATCTCGGGTAGGGGGTCCCGAACTATGAATCTAGGGTCGATGGTAATAGGGGACGAAGGAGACGGTTGATACGTCTCCAACGTATCTATAATTTTTGATTGTTCCATGCTATTATATTATCTGTTTTGGATGTTTTATATGCATTAATATGCTATTTTATATTATTTTTGGGACTAACCTATTAATCTAGAGCCTAGTGCCAGTTTCTGTTTTTTCCTTGTTTTTGAGTATTGCAGAAAAGGAATATTAAACGGAGTCCAAACGGAATAAAATCTTGGGAATAATTTTTCTTGGACCAGAAGACATCTACCAAGCTTGGAGACCAAGGCAAAGGAGCCGTCGTGTGGCCACAAGCCACAGGGGCGCGCCCTAGGAGGGGGGGGCGCCCCCCTGGCTTGTGGGCCAATGGCAACTCCCCCAACCGTATTCTTCAGCCTATAAATTCCTAAATATTCCCTGGATACCAGAGGGAGCCACGAAAACACTTTTCCGCCGCTAGGAGCCTCGGTTCCCGTGAGATCCAATCTTGGAGCCTTTTCCGGTAATCTGCCGGAGGGGGATTCGATCACGGAGGGCATCTACATCAACTCCATTGCCCCTCCGATGATGCGTGAGTAGTTCACCACAGACCTTCGGGTCCATAGCTAGTAGCTAGACGGCTTGTTCTCTCTCTTTGCTCTTCAATACCATGTTTTTCATGATCTTCATGGAGATCCATCCGATGTAATACTCTTTTGCGGTGTGTTTGTCGAGATCCGATGAATTGTGGGTTTATGTTCATATTATCTATGAATATTATTTGGGTCTTTTCTGAATTCTTATATGCATGATTTCATATCTTTGCAAGTCTCTTCGAGTTATTGGTTTGGTTTGGCCAACTAGATTGGTAATTCTTGCAATGGGAGAAGTGCTTAGTTTTGGGTTCAATCTTGCGGTGTCCTCACCCAGTGACATAGTAGGGGTAGCGAGGCACGTATTGTATTGTTGCCATCGAGGATAAAAAGATGGGGTTTTCATCATATTGCTTGAGTTTATCCCTCTACATCATGTCATCTTACCTAATGCGTTACTCTGTTCTTCATGAACTTAATACTCTAGATGCAGGCAGCAGTCGGTCGATGTGTGGAGTAATAGTAGTAGATGCAGAATCGTTTCGGTCTACTTGACACGGACGTGATGCCTATATGCATAATCATTGCCTTGGATATCTTCATAATTATTCGCTTTTCTATCAACTGCTCGACTGTAATTTGTTCACCCACCGTAATACTTGCCATCATGAGAGAAGCCTCTAGTGAAATCTATGGCCCCCGGGTCTATTTTCCATATTATACTTTCAGATCTAAAACCAAAAATACCAAAAATACCTTGCTGCATTATTTTTTACTTTTGTTTTACTTTCCGTTCAAGCAATCTATTCTATCTATCTCTATCAGATCTCATCCTTGCAAGTAACCGTGAAGGGATTGACAACCCCTTTATAGCGTTGGGTGCAAGTGTTTGATTATTTGTGTAGGTACACCTATTGGGGACTTGCTTGTATCTCCTACTAGATTGATACCTTGGTTCTCAACAACTGAGGGAAATACTTATCTACTTTGCTGCATCATCCGTTCCTCTTTACGGAAACCAATGCATGCTTGAGAAGTAGCAAGAAGGATTTCTGGCGCCGTTGCCGGGGAGATACATAGCAAGTCAAGACAAGAACTTTTCCGTCAACTTGTCAATCTCTGACGTGGTTGCCGGAGATATCTACACCAAGCCATCCAAGTACCCATCACAAACGCATCTCTTGCATTTACTTTATTTGCCATTTGCCTCTCGTTTTCCTCTCCCCCACTTCTAAAACGATTTTCGAAAAGATTTGCCTTTTTCTTCTCCCTTCTTCCGTTTGTCTTTTCGTTTGCTTTTTGTTTGACTGCGTGATAGATCGTTTCGTTGCCACTATGTCTGAATCTGGGGAGGCTTTCATTGAAAAGGATAGTAATAGTCTTGAAGGAAACCTTGACAATCTTGCTAAAAATGACTCCCATGAAGCACCTACTATCATGCATACAAAAAAATTCGCATAGGTAGCGGTAATATTATTGGAAAAGGTGTTATTCAAGATTTCTTTACTTGTGCTGGTACGCTACCCACCTTAGGTGGTTCTATCCTCAATAAAACTAATAGTCTTGCGGACGCCATAACACTATTAATAATTGAACTTGAGAGGCAATTTTTTCATATGCATCCTTGCATACAAAGGATTTTTCTTGAGTTCTCTAATATTCAGATTGCTTTCGTTAAGCGTGCCGCTACTATATTTCTAGCCCACGAGTTTAGATTCATCATGAAAGAGGCTAGTGAAATCTTCGCTCATTATAAAATTAATGGTGGATGTCCCCCTATAGAGGAGATCCTTTTTAATCAAGAAGAAATAATGAGATTGCAATCTCCGGATTACATTGCTTATAATGAAAATTTGAGGAAGAGGGTCCCTATCGAGGTTTTGATTGATAAGATATCTGAACTCAATGATAATTTTGCTATACAAAATAATGGATTAGAGTTCATATTAAGAGATAGGCTTATGACCTTCCACCAAAGGAAAGCCTACAACGATGAATTGATTATACGATATATGGGGCCAAGGGAGGAACCTATCCCTCCCGCACTAGATCTCAAGGAACCATATCCTATTAAATTTCCTTTTGATTATTTTTTGCTTGCCACAAAGAAAGCTTGCTGCTGAAATAAGGGAGTATGAGATGAGCATGGACGATCTCCCTTACTATTATGAAAAGACCTAGATCTATTGCGTTTTGCCTAGCTAGGGGCGTTAAACAATAGCGCTTGTTGGGAGGCAACCCAATTTTATTTTTGCTTTCTGTTTTTTTGCTTCTTTTTTGGTGTGTTTTGCACATTATTACTTCTGTAATAATTGTGTTTTCTTTTTTAAATTAGTGTTTGAGCCAAGTAAGACCTTTGGGATGGTCTACGGTATTTGTGGTTTGATTCTGTTAAAAAACAGAAACTTTTGCTCTCAGTCCAGGAATTTTGTAAATTCACTGGAACGTGATTTTGATCTGAAATTTTTAGACAAGATTTATTTACAAATTTCCCTGATTTTCCTAATTTTTCAGAATTTTTGATGTTACATAAGTATTCTAAGTCTATAGATTGCTACAGACTGTTCTGTTTTAGACAGATTCTGTTTTCTTTGTGTTGTTTGCTTATTTTGATGAATCTATGGGTTGTATCGGGGGGGATGAACCATGGAGAAGTTAGAATACAGTAGATATTACACCAATATAAATAAATAATGAGTTCACAACAGTACCTAAGTGGTGGTTTATTTTTCTTATACTAACGGATCTCATGAGTTTTCTGTTGAGTTTTGTGTTGTGAAGTTTTCAAGTTTTGGGTAAAGATTTGATGGACTATGGAATAAGGAGTGGCAAGAGCCTAAGCTTGGTGATGCCCAAGGCACCCCAAGCCATATTCAAGGATACCAAAAAGCCTAAGCTTGGGGATGCCCCGGAAGGCATCCCCTCTTTCGTCTTCAATCCATCTGTAAATTTACTTGAGGCTATATTTTTATTCACCACATGATATGTGTTTTGCTTGGAGCGTCTTGTATGATAGGAGTCTTTGCTTTTTAGTTTGCCACAATCATCCTTGATGCACACATCTTTTTTAGAGAGACACGCTGAATCATGAATTTATTAGAATACTCTATGTGCTTCACTTATATCTTTTGAGCTAGGCAATGTTGCTCTAGTGCTTCACTTATAACTTTTTAGAGCACGGTGGTGTTATATTTTATAGAAATTATTGAACTCTCATAGCTCACTTATATTATTTTGAGAGTTTCTTAAAACAGAATGGTAATTTGTTTAGGTTATGAATTTAGTCCTAATATAATAGGCATCCAAGAGGGATATAATAAAAACTTTCATATTAAGTGCATTGGATATTATGAGAAGTTTGATTCCTTGCATATAGATTTGAGATAATGGATATGGTAATATGAGAGTCATGCTAGTGAGTAGTTGTGAATTGGAAGAGATACTTGTGTTGAAGCTTGTGATTCCCGTAGCATGCACGTATGGTGAACCGTTATGTAACAGAGTCGGAGCATGATTTGTTTAATGATTGTCGACCTTTGTGTGAGGGTCGGGAGCGCGCGATGGTTAACTCCTACCAACCTATCCCCTAGGAGCATGCGTCTAATGCTTTGTTTGATAACTAATAGACTTTTGCAATAAGTATGTGAGTTCTTTATGACTAATGTTGAGTCCATGGATTATACGCACTCTCACCCTTCCACCATTGCTAGCCTCTCTAGTACCGCGCAACTTTCGCCGATACATCAAAACCCACCTTCCTCAAAACAGCCACCATATATTTTCCTCAAAACAGCCACCATACCTACCTATTATGGCATTTCCATAGCCATTCTGAGATATATTGCCATGCAACTTCCACCGTTCCGCTTTTCATGACATGCACCACCACTTTCATATTGCATATAGAGTCATATTCTGTCATAGGTATCGAGTTGTAATTTTTCTTTTGAGTTGTAAGTAAATAAAATTGTGATGATTTTCATTATTAGAGCATTGTCCCATGTGAGAAAAGGATGATGAAAGCCATGACTCCCTCACAAGTTGGGATGAGTATCCGGACTTTACAAAAAAATAAAAGAGGCCAGCGAAGCCCAAATAAAAAAAAGAGGCCAAAGATGCCCACCAAAATAAATAAAAAAGAGAAAAAAAGGAAAAAATGAGAGAAAGAGAGAAGGGACAATTGCTACTATATTTTTCCACACTTGTGCTTCAAAGTAGCACCATGATCTTCATGATAGAGAGTCTCCTATTTTGTCACTGTCATATAACTAGTGGAGTTTCGTCTTGCACGACCACTTAGTTTTCTTTTTGAGCTTTCATACACTTATAGCTCTAAGTGCATTTTTTGCATGGCAATCCCTACTCACTCACATTGATATCTATTGATGGGCATCTCCATAGCCCGTTGATACGCCTAGTTGATGTGAGACTATCTTCTCCCTTTCCCTTGCAACCTCCACCATATTCTATTCCACCTATAGTGCTATATCCATGGCTCGCGCTCATGTATTGCGTGAGAGTTGAAAAGGTTTGAGAACTTTAAAAGTGTGAAACAATTGCTTGACTTGTTCATCGGGGTTGTGCATGATTTAGATACTTTGTGTGGGGAAGATGGAGCATAGCCAGACCATATGATTTTGTAGGGATAACTTTCTAAGGCCATGTTATTTCGAAAGGACACGATTGCCTTGTTGGTGTGCTCGAAGTATTACTGTTTTTATGTCAATATTAGACTATTGTTTTGAATCTTACGGATCTGAATATTCACGCCACAATAAAGAATATTACATGGATAAATATGTTAGGTAGCATTCCACATCAAAAATTCTGTTTTTATCATTTACCTACTCGAGGACGAGCAGAAATTAAGCTTGGGGATGCTTGATACGTCTCCAACGTATCTATAATTTTTGATTGTTCCATGCTATTATATTATCTGTTTTGGATGTTTTATATGCATTAATATGCTATTTTATATTATTTTTGGGACTAACCTATTAATCTAGAGCCTAGTGCCAGTTTCTGTTTTTTCCTTGTTTTTGAATATTTCAGATAAGGAATATTAAACGGAGCCCAAACGGAACAAAATCTTCGGAATATTTTTTCTTGGACCAGAAGACATCTACCAAGCTTGGAGACCAAGCCAGAGGAGCCGCCGTGTGGCCACAAGCCACAGGGGCGCACCATAGGGGGGGGCGCCCCCTGGCTTGTGGGCCCACAGCAACTCCCCCAACCCTATTCTTCAACCTATAAATTCCTAAATATTCCCTGGATACCAGAGGGAGCCACAAAAACACTTTTCCGCCGCCAGGAGCCTCGGTTCCCGTGAGATCCAATCTTGGAGCCTTTTCCAATAATCTGCCGGAGGGGGATTCGATCACGGAGGGCATCTACATCAACTCCATTGCCCCTCCGATGATGCGTGAGTAGTTCGACACAGACCTTCGGGTCCATAGCTAGTATCTAGATGGCTTCTTCTCTCTCTTTGCTCTTCAATACCATGTTCTTCATGATCTTCATGGAGATCCATCCGATGTAATACTCTTTTGCGGTGTGTTTGTCGAGATCCGATGAATTGTGGGTTTATGTTCAGATTATCTATGAATATTATTTGAGTCTTTTCTGAATTATTATATGCATGATTTCACATCTTTGCAAGTCTCTTTGAGTTATTGGTTTGGTTTGGCCAACTAGATTGGTAATTCTTGCAATGGGAGAAGTGCTTAGTTTTGGGTTCAATCTTGCGGTGTCCTCACCAAGTGACATAGTAGGGGTAGCGAGGCACGTATTGTATTGTTGCCATCGAGGATAAAAAGATGGGGTTTTCATCATATTGCTTGAGTTTATCCCTCTACATCATGTCATCTTACCTAATGCGTTACTCTGTTCTTCATAAAGTTAATACTCTAGATGCAGCCAGGAGCCGGTCGATGTGTGGAGTAATAGTAGTAGATACAGAATCGTTTCGGTCTACTTGACACGGACGTGATGCCTATATGCATAATCATTGCCTTGGATATCTTCATAATTATTCGCTTTTCTATCAATTGCTCGACAGTAATTTGTTCACCCACCGTAATACTTGCCATCATGAGAGAAGCCTCTAGTGAAACCTATGCCCCCGGGTCTATTTTCCATATTATACTTTCAGATCTAAAACCAAAAATACCTTGCTGCATTATTTTTACTTTTATTTTACTTTCCGTTCAAGCAATATATTCTATCTATCTCTATCAGATCTCATCCTTGCAAGTAACCATGAAGGGATTGACAACCCCTTTATAGCGTTAAGTGCAAGTGTTTGATTATTTGTGTAGGTACACCTATTGGGGACTTGCTTGTATCTCCTACTGGATTGATACCTTGGTTCTCAACAACTGAGGGAAATACTTATCTACTTTGCTGCATCATCCGTTCCTCTTCACGGAAACCAACGCATGCTCGAGAAGTAGCAACGGTGTTTACCTAGGTTCAGGCCCTCGTGAGGAGGTAAAACCCTATGTCCTGCTTGATTGTATTGATGAATATGATGGTTACGGAGCTGATCTACCTCGAGATCAAATGATCTAAACCCTAGATGAGTTGACTTGTGCACTACGAACTAAGCCCCCTGGTTTACATAGACACCAGGGGTTCCTATGGTTGCACATGGTTACAGAGCTGATCTCCTTCCGAACACGGGAATGTCCTGTAATTCGGCCTTCTAGTAATTGCCCCTGGGCGGCCCATCGGGTTGGCCCACCGGAGATGAACCGACAGCCCAAGGACCCCTTATTCCCGGACTACCTCAGTAGCCCCCGTACTTGCTTCCAACGCCGAGGCACTCCGTGTTCGGCAGCTTCGTTCGTCTAGGACCTTTGACTTGCGAGGCGAGTTCTCCTCTTCTCTGATTCGTTGGGTGATAACCTAGACACGTTAAGACTCTTCAACTGCCAGAAACGACACGGGCTCACAACATTAACTTCCCTGCCCGAGGTTCAATGAAACCTCTCGATTCCTGTGCCCCAATAGAAGGCAGGCATCCCAACAGTCCTTTTACGGAAATACCCTCAACAAGCCGAGGGATAAAACGACTATTTATAGCAAACTGAACTTGTCGTAGGCAGCGCTTCCTCCCCGTCCGCCTCCAAGAAACTCTAGCATCAACGAGTTTGGAGGTATGGCGAGTGCCCCAGGTTCTTCCGTGCGTCCTCATGCCCCCCTTCTAGGAGACTGGGCACGCTGCTCTGTTTCCCTCCTCCGGCTATGCAGTCTTGAGATGCAGGGATATCTCCCCGCTTCGGATCTGGCACCCACTCGCACGGGATTGACCTCCGCGAACGGTATGGCCTTGTAGGACCGAAAGTATGTCTAGAGGGGGGTGATTAGACAACTTGACCAAATAAAAGTTTTGCCTATGCCAAGTTTTAGGGTTGACAGTTTTTAGCATTTCATGGCAAGTCAAGTACACCCTACACATGCAAGTCTAAGAGTATATAGCAGCGGAAAATAACAACAAGCATGTATAGAAGGGATAGGGTAGGAGAATCAAACGCAGTTATAGACACGATGATTTTTCCCGTGGTTCCGATAGGTGGCGCTATCGTACATCCACGTTTATGGAGTCTTGAACCCACGGAGGGTAACGGTCGCGAGAGTCCACGGAGGGCTCCACCCATAAGGGTCCATGAAGTAGCAACCTTGACTATTCCATAACGGCTTCCGTCCACGAAGGACTAGCCTCACTATGGGTAGATCTTCACGAAGTAGGCGATCTCCTTGCCCGTACAAACTTCTTGGTTCACTCCACAACACGAAGTAGGAGGCTCCCAAGCGACACCTAACCAATCTAGGAGGCACCACCCTCCAAAAGGTAATAGGCTCGGTAATGACGATGAACTCCTTGCTCTTGTGCTTCAAGATGATAGACTCCTCAACACACAATCACTCTCTCACAGATATGGCTTGGTAGAAGAGATGGGATTGGTGGAAAGCAAATTGGGGAGGCTAGAAATCAAGATCCATATGGTAGGAGTGGAAGATCTTGACCTCAACACAAGACTAGGTGGTTCTCTCTCAGAAAACTGGATGGGCAAGTATGGAATAGTTCTGAGTGCTTCTGTTTCGAGTAGGTGGTGGTGGAGGGGTATATATAGGCATCTCCAAAAATCCAACCGTTACACACAAAATGACCAACTCGGTGACACCGATGTGTTAATCTCGGTGGTACCGAAGTGACCAAAAGGTGGCAACTTTTGAATCTCGGTGAGACCGATATAGGAAACTCGGTTGCACCGATAAGGTGACCAACGGTCAGATTTCCAATCTCGGTGACGCCGATCCAACATTCTCGGTGGGACCGAAAATGTGAATTTGCGTAACAGAAAGTTGGCAACCCAAACTCGGTGGCACCGGTATGGAATCGGTTGTACCGAAGTGGCTAGGGTTTGGCTGAGTCTGTCTAGGGTTTGGAATCGGTGGCACCGGGATAGGAAAGTTGGTTGCACCGATTTTGAATGTTTGGCTTAGGACAGACTTTGGTGGGAGAGCTTGTGGATGTTTTTGGCGACTATCTCTTGTGCACGTATGAGCATATTGATGACCAACAAAACCTTACCCCCTTTTAATAGTATTGGCTTTCCTATGGACTCAAAGTGATTTCTCACAAATATAAAATGTAGAGTCCTCTTGCTTGAAGCTTGGCCAACCTATTTCCTTGCAACTTGGGGTATCTCCACAATCTCCTTTTGCCAATCCTATCATTGAACATTTCCTGAAATATACTTGGTAGAAACATTAGTTCAATGACTTATATGTTGTTATTAATTACCAAAACCACCAAGGGAGCAAATGTGCTTTCAATCTCCCCCTTTTTGGTAATTGATGACAACATATAGATCAAAGCTTCGACAAATGATATAATCAATGAATATAATCGTCGCTTTGAGAAGTATGTGATAAGCAAGAGCTCCCCCTAAATTTGTGCATTATTTTGAATTTGCGTTTGAATGCAAATGCACAATCGATTAGGTACATGGGGCACTTCTTCCATGTCACATACAACTTGGTGGTGTGCGAGAATAATTAGAATGAGCATCATAGCACAACACAATCAAGCAAAGATAATGATCTTCTCATAAGCATTGAGTTGATAGGAAATAGTTGCATAACGCACATGAACAATCACAAAGAACCATGTATCACAAGCAACCAAAAGACACAAATGTTTTTGAAAAACAGCAAAACACCAAAACGCTCTCTCACTCGAAGCCTAAAGATCTATATACACTTCTCCCCCTTTGGCAACAAGTTACCAAAAAGTTCAAAGGCATACATCTAATCGTTCTTGGGCTGATCTCCTCCGGTTGTTGATGAAGGAGTCGAGAGAACCGCGTCGGCGAAGATGTCAGCTGATGTCCTGGATGGAGTTGGTGTGGCAACTGGAGGAACTGGAACTGTTGGAGCAGGAGCTGAGGAAACAGCAGCAGGAGCTGATGAAGAGGGCCTCAAGTCTGGAGCTGGCACAGTGGCTGATCTGGCCTGAGTGGGAAACTGTGTGCCTGTCCTGAGAGGTGATCCATCATCATCATCATCATCATCATCATCAGAATCAGAAGAATGAGGAAGAGGCACTGAGTCAACTTCCTTCTTGAGCTCATTCACTGTCTTCGTCAGTCCATCAACCTTATCATTGAGAGACTTGATTCTGTTCTCAAATATCCTGACAAGACTGTTTTGATTTTCCAGTATGTCCTTGATGTCTTTCTTCATGCCTTGAACGGATGAGATCAAAAGATCCATTTGCTCATTCCCCTGGATCAAGGGACTTGAGCACTAGTGGCTCTAGCTGCCTCTGCCTCTGCCTGAGCTGCAGCTGAAGTGGGATGTTCTGGGTCCATCACCACAACGTTGTCCTCGAGATCTTGCTGTAGAGGTAAATGTGGACGATCTAGAGCAAAAATGTGCTTCTCCAATTTAGAGTTAATAAGCATTTGGATGTAGGGTGCATAACAGCAAGAGCGCTTCTGATCAGCGGCAACCCTCTTGATTGTCTCAACAATCAAATCCATGACTCTGATCCTGGTGTGTCTGTCAAGGTGGATCAGCATATTGATGGAGTAGCCTCGGATCATCTTTTCATCTCCTGA
Organism: Elymus sibiricus; assembly: GCA_039707655.1. Classification (NCBI taxonomy): domain Eukaryota; kingdom Viridiplantae; phylum Streptophyta; class Magnoliopsida; order Poales; family Poaceae; genus Elymus; species Elymus sibiricus. Next base: position 446,580,523 of record CM077671.1, read on the forward strand.
CTTGGGCATCAAAGTATGCCTCAGAATGGTGTTCATGGTGCGGAGGCCAGCCTGAAGGAAATAGATGGATCCTAGCTTGTGAGTCTTCACATTTGCAGCAGGGATCTCCTTGTACATATTTTCCATAGCATTGTGGCTCTCCTTGGATTCTGAGTATACATCCAAATCACCATCCTGTGTTTCTGGGACTCCTAAGATGGTAGCCCATTCTTCAATAGAAGATTCATACCTTGCACCTTCAGTCATCCATACAATTCTACCATCTCCATAGAAATGTGCAGTGGAGTAGAATTGCATGATCATCTCATCATTCCAAGCAGTGAACTCTCTGCCAACAAACTCATCCAAACCAATGCAGTGGAAATTATCTTGGACACTTGGAAAGTAGTCCTTGTTTTCCTCGATGAATTTCCAGTCAACATAGCGCATATCGCTCACAGCTGGACTCTTGTCAAGGAGCACAGTCTCATAGAAATCCTGTTGCTCTCTGGTGAAAAATCTGTAGTCCACAGCTGTCTTCTTCCTCTGGGCATATGGATCAGCAGCTCTCGATGCCCTCAAACCTGTATCCTTCCTCTTCTTCATATCCTCAGCTAGTGGGTAGCTGGCATTGTGAACTGGAAGGTGAGGTCTAAGCTTCATCAAAGTAGACATAGCATCCTCATCATCAATTCTGGAAGTAGTCCCTTTGTTCTTCTCAGAAGCAGGAATGTGCCTAGACAATTTCTTAGGCTTCTCAGCAGCAGGCTTCTTTCCAACAGACTTGGTACTCTTGGAAGTACCGCTCTTTGGCATAGCATCAGACATAAGCTTCTTTTGCTTCTTCTTGGGAGGAGCTTTCTCAACATGTTCTTCCTCCTCCTCCTCAGCAGCATCAGCCTCCTCAGGGTCCTCAAACATGGAGGTCTGCCTACTAACAGCATAAACAATCCTCTTCCTCGTACCCTTCTTTTCACCTGCCTTCTTGGGCAATGAATTCTTTGGAGGTGACTCAAGATGAAGAGCCATTCTTGTCCTAGTACCTTCACGAGGGGGCTCAATAGTCATTGTAGCTCTAGCACTCTCAGGTGCTCTCACTGAAGCAGAACTGGCATATGTCTTGCCAACCACTTTCCTGGAAGAAGTAGCTTCATTTGCAGACTTCTTGGCAGCCTTCTCTTGCTTCTTAGCAAGAACCTCTTCTGGAACGAAGTCTGAATCCTCCTCATCTGAATTCAGCTTCTTCCTAGCCCTAGTAGCAGCTTTGGGCAATCCATGGGAACTGGGAGTGCCTGGATCTGAACTAGAACTGGACTCAGGATTGGTCCCTGAACTCATCTCAACACTTTGCTCTCTTAGGTCATTCTGACTGTCCTCTGGATCTGACATACTGACCCTGTGAATAGAATATAGATGAGCAGAAGTAGATGAGTCATCACAAAATTATCAGCTGGTTTTTGAAAGTTTGAACAAAAGATTTTCAAAGTTTTGCATTATGTCAGAAGAAAATCGGTACAGCCGAAGCAATATTGTCGGTGCTACCGAGACTGACTGTCTACATTAACAGAAACTTGGCACCCTTTTCGGTGAGACCGAAAAGAAGTGCTCGGTTTCACCGAGACAGTTCTCAGCAACGCAAACAGAAAAATCGGTGGGACCGATTTTCTTACTTCGGTTCTACCGAGTTTCGTCGGGCGGAAGACAAACCCTAGAAAATCAGTGGTTCTCTAGACTATAGGATATTCTTGTGGATTGGAGGCAGTGCAAACTGTGTCTTATAGAGAAAACAAATCCAATGCGCAAGAATCAGAAGGTGAGGCGCAAAGGAGGTCGAATCCGTACCCTAACTTGGTGCGGATCCGCTACGGCGGCGACGATGGAGCAGATTTCGTCGACGGCGGCGATTCCCAGCGGCGGAGGAGCGCAGGAGGACAAGGGCGATGACCAGGGGTCTGAGGCGGCAGCTTAGGGTTCTGGGGCGCGATAGTTTTGAGGATGAATTTCAAAATGTCGGGGTCCACAGTATATATACCCACCACTGTCGGTGATACCGATTTTATGTTTTCGGTGTCACCGAGTTCCACAACTGTCAGCTGACAGGGAAACTCGGTGTAACCGAGAATATGAAATCGGTGTTACCGAGAATGAAAACCAGATCAACCCTAGGCATTCTGTGAGACCGAGATTTTGGGGTTGGCTCCACCGAGATGCGCTTGGGAGGTTTTAATGGTCAGTCCTTGTCGATACGGAACTCCAAGTGCTCCACACACAGAGGGATCGAAAGGTACTTGTTCAAATTTTGTGATGTAGCATGAATAGAATGTGAGGTGAGAAAGCATAGATAGCTAAAGAGTGGTCCTAGGCATTCTTGTCCATCCAATTGGCAAAAGATAAAACAAAAGCCAAATAGCAACAATTGGATGTCCTTGAATGAGAAAATAAATGCAGACCAACATGCTCACACAATAAAGATGTCAAAAGAAATCATGACAAACATGCACAAACACACTAGCATCTAACAAGCATTTGGGCGATGACGAAGTCATCTATATATGAGTATTTGACTTAGGAGCCAAGTAAGAATACTTGATCATAGGTCATACTCATCGTTTAAGCACAAGTGGGGTTACCACTTTTACATAAAGCATTTAATGTTGTCGCATACTAAGAGATGCTTTGACTCAAGTCTTAGAGTAATGCTCCCCCTTGATGTGACATCCCCCCATAAGAGGGATAAACTAACCTTGGGTTTTGTCGAAGAAGACTTCATGTTGGTGAGGTAGTTGTGGATGCTCAAGGTTGATGAAGATCACCAAGAGTTGGGAGCATCCTTGTTGTTCCCTTACTCTTCTCACCTACATGGGTTAGTCCCAATACACGAGAGACAAATACAAGGATATCTATGGACATGGAGTGCAAAGCATGTGTTATGATGTCCATTGATTTGTTGATTACCTTGTCCCTTGCTTACCTTTGAGGGAATGTGTGACTCCTTGAACTATTGCATAGAGTTGATGTTGATTGCAAATAATTCTTGCCAATAATGAATGTGAGTGAATTTCATTGGCGGAGTCACCCCTCAAGAACATACTAGTTCTTCTTCTTGGGAACCCACATCAAGTTGATGGGGATCCTTGGTGTTGAAGTAGCCTTTTAAGAAGTTGAGCTTGAAGTAGCCTTGGGAACCCACTCCACCATAGCTAGGGATTCATCTTCATAGTCAATGTCCTCTTGAAGCTTGTTCTTGCCCTTGAGCTTGTGGTCTTGTGATGGAAGGTCATCTTGAGTGCTTGTCCCCCTGGGAAGAGTATTTTCATACTTCTCCCTTTGAGGAACAAACTTGGGCTCGGGATATTGACCTTCTTCCCATTCAACTCCATTTGAGTTGAAGTAGCCAACACCACGATTCTTCCGGTATCCTCCGTGCTTGCGTACAATTTCCTCAAATTGCTTACATCCGGCAAGACTCTTGTAGACACCTTTCTCTATAATTCCTTTTAATAAAGCATTTTCTTGCTCAAGTGTAACTTGGCTAAGAGGGTCATCATTAGTGGAATCAATAGAACTACTAGAAGCAACATCATTGGGTTTAGCATTTTTATTGTTGCTACTAGATGAAGAACCTTTCTTGCCTTTGTTACTAGATTGCTTAGTTTTAACTTGAGGCATGAATGTAGACAAGAGTAGTCGTTTGGCTAGATAAGATGAAGTCTTCTTTCGGAGATCGTCGTTGATAGCTTTGAGAAACTCATGCTCTTGCTCCAAGTTGAGCTTCTCGAAGTGTAGCTTCTCATGAGTTCTCACAAGCTCTCTATGATCTTCGAGAGTAGATTCATGAGCTAACTTAAGAGTGTTTAGTTCTTTAGTTAGTTCTTCTATTTTCACCTTATCATCATCAATTGACTTATCTTGACTAGCATGAGGATTATCAAGTTTGTTTTGATTAACATCACTAGTTTTATCACAAAACAAGTCATCATCACAAAGCAAATCATCTTCATCACTATCAAAATCAAGATACTCGGGGTGTGATACCTTGGGGCCTTTAGCCATGAAGCAACTTCCACTCCCTTCGTTTGGTGAGTCGAATAGATCGTAGGAATTGGTAGTCACTAGAGCAATTCCGGCAACACCATCATCTTGACTATAGTCGGAGTCGGAGTGATAGCTTCTCTCGGAGTTGTCGTCGGAGTCGGAGCCGGAGCCGGAAACCCATTCACCAACATGAGCTTGATGTTTTCTTCTTGTGTAGCTCTTGGTGTACTTGTCCTTTTTCTCCGAATCCCTACTTCTCCTTGAGGGTCTTCGTTCATAACGATCATCTCTACTCCTTCTCTCTCTTTGAGGTGATACATTCCTTGAGCTTCGTCTTCGAGGTGACTCTTCTCTTCTTTTGTAGGGAGCCGTGCACTCATTTGAGTAGTGTCTGGGCTTCCCACAATTGTAGCAATTGCGGTCACGACTTGACGAACGCTTCTCATCATATCTAGAATTGGAGCTTCTTTCTTTGCCTCTATTCTTGTAGAACTTGTTGAATTTCTTGACCATGAGACTTATCTCTTCATTGGTGACAAGGTTGTTGTTTGAAGTTGCGGGAGCATCACTTGTGGCTTTGTAAGCACCGCTGGACTTGTGATGTAGCTCTTCCTTGTCCTTGAGTGTCATCTCATGAGCAACAATCCTTCCAATGACTTCCGTAGGCTTGAGATCTTTGTAGTTGGGCATCATTTGGATCAATGTGCACACGGTGTCGTATCTCTCATCCAAAGCTCTAAGTATCTTCTTGATGATGAATTTGTCTGTCATTTCTTCGCTTCCGAAGCCGGCAATCTCATTTGTGATGAGAGCTAGCCTAGAGTACATCTCTGCGACTCCTTCACCATCCTTCATCTTGAACTTGTCAAGCTGACCTTGAAGAACATCTAACTTGGATTCTCTCATGGACTCGGTTCCTTCGTGCATATCAACCAAAGTATCCCAAATCTCTTTTGCATTCTCAAGACGACTGATTTTGTTGAATTCTTCGGGGCACAAGCAGTTGAATAGAAGGTCGCATGCTTGAGCATTGAGTTGCAACATCTTCAACTCATCCGCGGTCGCTTCACGATCTGGTTCCCGTCCATCCGCAAAGAACTCACCTTGCAAGCCAACACGAACAACAGCCCAAACGGCAGGGTTATGACCAAGAATATGCATTTTCATTTTGTGCCTCCAACTAGCAAAATTAGTACCATCAAAGTACGGACCTCTACGATGATAACTTCCCTCACTAGACGCCATACTCTCCTAGGTTGTGAGACCTAAGCAATGGAGACCAATGCTCTGATACCACTTGTAGGACCGAAAGTATGTCTAGAGGGGGGGTGATTAGACTACTTGACCAAATAAAAGTTTTGCCTATGCCAAGTTTTAGGGTTGACAGTTTTTAGCATTTCATGGCAAGTCAAGTACACCCTACACATGCAAGTCTAAGAGTATATAGCAGCGGAAAATAACAACAAGCATGTATAGAAGGGATAGGGTAGGAGAATCAAACGCAGTTGTAGACACGATGATTTTTCCCGTGGTTCCGATAGGTGGCGCTATCGTACATCCACGTTTATGAGTCTTCAACCCACGGAGGGTAACGGTCGCGAGAGTCCACGGAGGGCTCCACCCATAAGGGTCCACGAAGTAGCAACCTTGACTATTCCATAACGGCTTCCGTCCACGAAGGACTAGCCTCACTATGGGTAGATCTTCACGAAGTAGGCGATCTCCTTGCCCGTACAAACTTCTTGGTTCACTCCACAACACGAAGTAGGAGGCTCCCAAGCGACACCTAACCAATCTAGGAGGCACCACCCTCCAAAAGGTAATAGGCTCGGTAATGACGATGAACTCCTTGCTCTTGTGCTTCAAGATGATAGACTCCTCAACACACAATCACTCTCTCACAGATATGGCTTGGTAGAAGAGATGGGATTGGTGGAAAGCAAATTGGGGAGGCTAGAAATCAAGATCCATATGGTAGGAGTGGAAGATCTTGACCTCAACACAAGACTAGGTGGTTCTCTCTCAGAAAACTGGATGGGCAAGTATGGAATAGTTCTGAGTGCTTCTGTTTCGAGTAGGTGGTGGTGGAGGGGTATATATAGGCATCTCCAAAAATCCAACCGTTACACACAAAATGACCAACTCGGTGACACCGATGTGTTAATCTCGGTGGTACCGAAGTGACCAAAAGGTGGCAACTTTTGAATCTCGGTGAGACCGATATAGGAAACTCGGTTGCACCGATAAGGTGACCAACGGTCAGATTTCCAATCTCGGTGACGCCGATCCAACATTCTCGGTGGGACCGAAAATGTGAATTTGCGTAACAGAAAGTTGGCAACCCAAACTCGGTGGCACCGGTATGGAATCGGTTGTACCGAAGTGGCTAGGGTTTGGCTGAGTCTGTCTAGTGTTTGGAATCGGTGGCACCGGGATAGGAAAGTTGGTTGCACCGATTTTGAATGTTTGGCTTAGGACAAACTTTGGTGGGAGAGCTTGTGGATGTTTTTGGCGACTATCTCTTGTGCACGTATGAGCATATTGTTCACCAACAAAACCTTACCCCCTTTTAATAGTATTGGCTTTCCTATGGACTCAAAGTGATTTCTCACAAATATAAAATGTAGAGTCCTCTTGCTTGAAGCTTGGCCAACCTATTTCCTTGCAACTTGGGGTATCTCCACAATCTCCTTTTGCCAATCCTATCATTGAACATTTCCTGAAATATACTTGGTAGAAACATTAGTTCAATGACTTATATGTTGTTATTAATTACCAAAACCACCAAGGGAGCAAATGTGCTTTCAGGCCTTCGCGGAGAACTTCCCCACTCCCCGCCAGGACGAGAGGGTATGCTTCACCTCCTTCCTCCTATGAGGCATGAGCTTCCCCATCCACCCCTTCTTGAGGGGCCTACTGGAGTTATACAGGATTCAACTCCATAACCTCACCCCCGGGTCCATCCTGCATATCTCGGGCTTCGTCACCCTTTGCGAGATGTTCCTAGGCTGCGAGCCCCACTTCGATCTATGGAGAAAGTACTTCTGCCTCGTCCCCCGCACTCGGGGAGGGTCAATTCGGGAAGTGGGCGGAGCCTAAGTACGGCGTATAGCCGGGACGGGGTACCTCATCAGGACTCCGAAGAAGGAATCCGAAGAGTGGGCTTCAGAATGGTTTTATATCGAGGACGTCCCCTTATTCGACCCAGCTCGAAGGGGCCTACCCGAATACTCAGAGGCTCCTTTAAAGAAGCAATTCAATTGGTGCCCGAGGAGCACTTCCTAAGAGGAGAGCGCCGAGGTAAAGTGCCTAGCCGCCCAGGTGAAGCTGCTAGGTCACAGCAAGCTAACTATCATCAACGTGACCTCTGCAACATAGGATCCATCCCTTGTGGTGCTATAATGGGACGAGTGACATGACCCGTTCCCGACGACAAGGGACTGCCGACCAGGCACCGTTGGCAGCCATATTAGTCGATCTCTTCAAGGTCGAAAAAGAAGATTTTGCTCGCCTGAAGATCAGGGAAGGCTACTCAACTCATAACCCCATTGAATGGGTAAGTCCGCTCATGCTCCCCTAGCTCAGACCTCTAATGTTCGATGTTACTAATCGGAACCACATGTCTCTTCTAACAGCAATGGAGGCGTTGGCTCGAGACAGTTAGATGTCCCGCCCCACAACCGGAGGATTATTCTCGTAGCGATGATCCTAGATTTCATGATGATCCGGAGATTTCAATTGAATTTGAAGACGGGACCTTTTACCAGAGGAGCGTTGACGACTCCAAGGTGGCTCTTCAGGCAGATCACCCCGGATCGCTCCCTTCCTCCATGACAAGCAAAAAAGAAAGCTTCTTCTCGGAAAAGGAAAACGCCTCCCGTCATTCCGATCTCATCGACACCCACCTCCAAAGGTCATCGGTTGAAAGCACATATGCTCCCTTGGTGGTTTTGATAATTCATGATAACATACATTGTCTCTTGGACTAATATGTCTACCTAGTTTATTTCAGGTTTAGTCCACAGAGAGTGTTGGCAAAAGGGCATGAGGAGAATCCCCAAGAAGAAGAAGAAGAGGAAGGAATTAGATTGGCAAAGCTTCAAGCTAGAAGACTCTCTTTTTACTTTGTGAGAAATCACTTTGAGTCCATAGGAAAGCCAATACTATTAAAAGTGGGTAAGGTGTTGTTGGTGAACAAATTGCTCCACGTGCACAAGTGCTAACCACCAAAAACACCCACAAGCTCTCCCACAAAATACTCTGTCTAAACCCAACTTCACAAAATCGGTGCCACCAGGTTATCATCCGGCTCTACCGATTTTCTACCCAAGACAGAACCCTAGCCAAACCCTAACATTTAGGTACAACCGAGACTGCATCGGTGCAACCAAGTTTCAGTGACCAACTTTCTGGTGACCCAATTTATAAAATCGGAATTTCCGATTTTATGCTTCGGTCTCACCGAGTTTTGGAAACTGCCCTCGGCCACTCATTTCGGTACCACCGAGATTCCTATATCGGTCTCACCGAGATTCAGAAAGTTGCCACATTTTTGACATATCGGTAGAACCAAGTTTTGCTTCGGTTTCACCGAGATGGCCAATAATGTTGTAATGGTTGGATTTTTGGAGATGCCTATATATACCCCTCCACCACATCCCACTCGCAAGAGAAGCACTCAGAACAGTTCCCCACGTCCCATATCCAAATTTCTAAGAGAGAACCACCTACCCTTGTGTTGAGATCAAGATCGTCCACTCTAACCATATGGATCTTGATTTCTAGCCTCCCCAAGTTGCTTTCCACCAAATCAATCTCTTCTACCAAGCCAAATCTATGAGAGAGTGATTGAGTATTGAGGAGTCTATCATCTTGAAGCACAAGAGCAAGGAGTTCATCGCCATTATCAAGCCTATTACCTTTTGGAGGGTGGTGCATCCTAGATTGGTTAGGTGTTGCTTGGGAGCCTCCTACTTCGTGTTGTGGAGTTGAACCAATAAGTTTGTACGGGAAAGTAGGTCGCCTACTTCGTGAAGATCTACCCATAGTGAGGCTAGTCCTTCGTGGACGGAAGCCGTTATGGAATAGTCAAGGTTACTACTTCGTGGACCCTTATGGGTGGAGCCCTCCGTGGACTCTCGTGACCGTTACCCTCCGTGGGTTGAAGACTCCATAAACATGGATGTACGCTAGCGGCACCTATCGGAACCACGGGAAAAATCCTTGCGTCTCCAAATTGCGTTTGATCTTCCTATCTCTACTCTCTATTACATGTGCTTGTCTTACTTTCCGCTGCCATACTTGTTGACTAGCATGTGTAGGGTGCATTAGACTTGTTATAATTGCTAAAAACTGCCCACCAATTAACTTGGGAAAAGGTTAGGTTTTAATTCATGCAAGTAGTCTATTCACCCCCCCTCTAGACGTCTCTTCTATCGATCCCTTCAATTGTTATCAGAGCTTTGGTCTCCATAGCTTCGGTTTCATCACCGTGAAGGAAGATGGATGTGTCTAGTTTGGGGAGTATTAGATTTAGAGTGCCCGTTCTCGATGGGGAGTACTATAGTCAATGGAAATATGAGATGCTTAAGCTATTCAATGAATTCCATTTGAGCAAGTATGTTAAGAGCCCCTATGTACCTCCAATTGATCCTTTACATCCCACACACGAAGAGGAAATTGATATGCTATGCAATCTTAGAACTGTTAATCTTATCATTAGAGGATTGCCTAGAATTGTGCTTAATCAAATGAAACATTTTGAATGTGCTTATACTTTGTGGAATGATTTGGAGAAACGATATCCAAATTATTGATTGAGTAATCGTGATGAAATTCATCATAAAACTATTGCCTTTCACAAAATGATGCCTAGTGATCCTAAGTTTGACGAATATCTATTTGAGCTTAGGGACCTCATGCGTGCTAAAGGAGATGTCATAACTATCAACAACATCATTGTTGAAGCCATTCGCATTCATAATCTTGAACATTGTCATGATCACAACCCTAACGAATCTCTTGTTTCTTATGACGAGGATTTCCCACTTGATGATGACAATGTGGAACATGGCTACTATGATGAAGATGAGTTGTTCGACATCGAGCATGAGAAGACAATGAAGAATCTAAGTCTCATGGCAAACTTCGAGGATTACATGTCCAGAGGAAAAGAGTGGATTCTCGATAGTGGATGCACCGATCATATGACCGGGGATAGAGACATGTTTCAAGAAATCACACCAAACCATGGATCGCGAAGGTATGTAACTTTTGGAGATAACTCCAAGGGTAAGGTACTTGGTCTCGGTAAGGTGGCCATATGCCATGATAGCTTTATTCAAAACGTCATACTTGTTGAATCCCTTGGCTACAATCTTCTTTCCGTATCTAGACTTGCCGACTTCGGTTTTAATGTGCTATTTACCAAAAGTTGATTGACAAGTGTTTCGTCAAGATAATCATAACATGGTCTTTACCGGTTTCCATAAAGGTGATCTATATATTGTCGATTTCACTAAGATATCCAAACCTCGTACTTGTCTTATTGCAAAATCTTCTAAAGGTTGGCTTTGGCATAGAAGACTAGGACATGTTAGTATGCGTAATCTAGACAAGCTTATAAAAGGTGATCATATTCTTGGTGTTAAAGATGTTATCTTTGACAAAGATAGACTTTGTAGTGCTTGTCCAGCCGGAAAATAAGTAGGTGGAAGTCATCCCGTAAATAATATCATGACTACTAGGAGACCACTCGAGTTGCTTCATATGGATCTTTTTGGTCCCCATGATTACAAGAGCCTCGGTGGAAATTCTTTTGGTCTAGTTATAGTTGATGATTTTTCTAGATTTACATGGGTATTCTTTCTCGATGATAAGTCGCAGGTACAACAGATCTTCAAGAACTTCACTCGCAAAGCCCAAAATCAGTTTGAAGTGAAGATCAAGAAAGTTCAGAGCGACAACGGATCGAAGTTCAAGAACACAAATGTAGACACCTTTCTTGACGAAGAAGGGATTCTACATGCGTTCTCGGCTACGTACATGCCTCAACAAAATGGAGTTGTTGAGAGGAAGAACCAAACTCTTATTAAGATGGCAAGAACGATGCTCGACGAATACAAGACGCCAAGACACTTTTGGGCGGAAGCCGTGGAAACATCTTGTCATGCCACAAACTGACTCTATCTTCACAAGCTTCTCGGTAAAACGGCATACGAGCTACTCACCGGTAACAAACCCCAAGTTGGATACTTTCGGGTATTCGGCTCCAAGTGTTACATTCTTGATAGGCATCGTCGTTCAAAATTTGCTCCTAAATCTCATGAAGGTTTCCTAGTCGGTTACGGATCAAACTCTCACACTTACCGTGTCTACAACAACTTCACTCGAAAAGTTGAAGAGACGGTAGATGTGAAGTTTGATGAATATAATGGTTCGCAAGTCGAACAATTGCCAAATGACATAGGAGATAAGGAACCTTCGGAAGCTATCCAAGACTTGTCCATCGGCAAGATTCGTCCCATGGAGGTGAAGAAAAGTACCTCATCAACTCAAGTGGAAGCCCCTAGTTCATGTCAAGGTGAACCTCAACATGACATGGAGGCATCCACAAGCGGTACACGACAGGATGAAGAGGAGGAAGAAGTTCATCATGATGATCCACCACAACCACCTTCACCATCACCTCAAGGCAACGACACCTTCAAAAACAACGATGAAGAAGATAATGATGAAGAAGCTCCACCATCCAACAAGGAAAAGCTACCCCGAGTTCGAGCAAGAGTGGACAAAAACCATCCTATGAATCAAATCTTCGGTGACATACAAACCGGGAGGATAACTCGCTCTAAAACTCGACTAGCTAACTTCTATGAGCATTATTCATTCATATCTAGTATTGAGGCCTTGAAGGTAGAAGAAGCTCTTCAGGATACGGATTGGGTGAACGCTATGCACGAGGAACTACACAACTTCGAGAGGAACAACATGTGGACACTTGTGGAGAAGCCCAAGGACGAGCAAAACATCATCAGAACCAAATGGGTGTTTCGGAACAAACAAGATGAATACGGTCAAGTCGTACGCAACAAGGCTCGTCTCGTAGCTCAAGGCTACACCCAAGTCGAAGGTATGGACTACGGTGAGACCTATGCACCCATTGCTAGACTTGAAGCTATCCGCATTCTTCTTGCTTATGCTAATCACCATGATATCACGCTTTATCAAATGGATATTAAAATTGTATTTTTAAATGGTGAGATTGAAGAGGAATTCTATGTTAATCAACCCCCTGGTTTTGTGAACCCTAAGAAACCTAATCACGTATACAAGCTTCGTAAAGCTCTTTATGGATTTAAGCAAGCCCCACGTGTTTGGTGTAAATGCTTAACGAAGTTTCTCATTGAAAAGGGTTTTCAGATTGGTAAAATTAACACAACCTTATTCACTAAAAGAGTTAATGGTGAACTATTTGTGTGCCAAATTTATGTGGATGATATTATCTTTGGATCTACTAACCCACAATTTAGTGAAAATTTTGGAAGGTTGATGTCCGAGAAGTATGAGATGTCTATGATGTGTGAGCTGAAATTTTTCTTTGGTTTGCAAATCAAGCAAACGAGAGAAGGAACTTTCATCTCTCAAACCAAGTATACCAAGGACTTGATCAAGAAGTTCAACATGTAATAGTGTAAAGGTATGAAAACTCCTATGCCTACGAGTGGACATGTTGATCTTACCAAGGAGGACGAACCGCTTGATCAAAAGGTTTATCGATCTATGATTGGTTCATTGTTATATCTACTAGATGACCCGTTGCGCCAATGGCGCAAAGGGCGAGAGGTAGCCAAGTATTGAGAGAATATTCAGACACCCAAGCATATTTGATGATAGTCTTAGTAGCAAACGACTGATAGTCATACAGATGATATCTTTAGGTCTCTTACATAAGATGCAAAAGGATGCCAAATATAAGTCTTGGTAGGTACTTATACTGATACTAAGTTGCAAGGCAAAGGACTGTTGTGATTTGCTTTTATCCACCGCGTCGCTATTGATGGTTCATTTAAAGGCGATGGACGATGAGAACCAGGCGGCGCTTTGTGGTGACTTCGAAATTAAAGGCGCAGATATCTCCTTCGTAGATCTTTGCAAGGTTGCGGAATTCTGACCAGTTGGTGGTTATGGTGGCCATCTTGTCGGTTCCTAAGAAGATGCGACAGTCTGCATGCAGATCGCTGTCTGCGAGTTTGATCTTAAGTGTATCATCATTTGGGTCAATGTAGTCCTCCAGGTTTTCTTTAGTGTACCAGACCTGGAAATACTGGAAGAGAAAGGAACTAATTGAGTGGATTGCAAAGTATCTTGTTATTTGTAGACGAAGAAGATCCAAATGTATATACTGAGAATTGTTAGCAGTGAATAATGGCAGGCAGGAAAGGAGAAGTGCAGAACATGCTATATTATGTGGTATGGAACGAGGAACAATCTATTTGAAATTTCCAAGTCATTCTTCTTAAATATTATACCACATGGTATATTTCCATGTCAACAAGGGAAATCAGATGGAAATCAACAAGCATATGGTACCATAATTGTATCCTAAAAAGGAAGCCAAGCTCGCGCTAAAATTTAAAAAGAATATAAGCTGGCAACTGGCATCCTAAATAGTCAATATTGATAATACTTCAAAGCATGAAAATTTTCTCTGCTAGCAATTCATATCAAAGAGATATAGAACTAACAGAGTGCACACACAGAAGAAATACATGCATACCAATTACAGATATTTGAACCAACTTAAGTAAAATATTAGATAACAATCCTTACGAAATCTGGACCATACACAGCTGAGGTTATAGGATTACCTGCTTCGTTCTACATCTCTTATAAAATTTTCTTAATGTTCTTTCTCGCGATGAAAAAGCAGGATGTTTGCATTATAGAATAAGATGAAACGATGAAAAATTAGTTGTAGCCCAACTGAGCGCAGAGATTCATGCATTAGAGGATAGTGGGTTCCAGAGATATTGTGTAGTTTCCAGACCAGCAGGCAGCCGACCGCGCCTCCGGTTGTACTCCTCGGTGAATCCGGGCCTGGGTTCTGGGTTCTGGTACAAAACTACAAAGTAGTGTTGTACCAACCTGGGTTCTAGTACTGTGGTCGAAATGAATCAGCAAGGGTCCAGTCAGAAGCTAACATTCTTTATAGGTTCTGGTCTGACCACAAAAAGAAAAACTGGAAATTTTACTTATGCGCAGTATAGTGCCCGGCCATCAATATTTTGCTTCAAATATCAGAGAATCCTATAAATACATATATCTGGAAGTTCTTCTAATCTAGTAACATAATCTAATAATTAACATATTAACAACACTATTGCTTGAAGGGCCCAATCAGAAGCTCCTAATTATTTTAGTCTGCCAGGTAATCTCTCTGTGTTGCAATCTTCAAGCATATTTTGTAAGCAACTTATTTATTGATAATGAGAAAGAAGAACTACCTGAGCAGCTGAGTCGAGGGCTTGTATATAGACACTAAAATCTAATCTTGTCCAGTGAGGGGATATTCAGCATACATGACCACTGAAGCTACAATGTCAATGATCTGTTGTGATACAGTGCCTGAAATTTACTATACGGTATAAAATCATTTTGAGTAGTAGGCAACCACGCCATAACTGAATCTCTATCAACAAGCAAAAGTCACATTCCAATTTTGAAGTAAGCATACAATTTCCAAGTTAAATGCAAACATACTGTATGAACCAGAGAGAATAGATCTCAATTGATTAAATAAGCAATAGATACAAAATATGTACTCTGAGGCTAAACTTATTTAGAAACTTAATAAGTAAACTATATATGTAAGCTAGTAATACTGTATGAACCAGAGAGAATAGATCTCAATTGATTAAATAAGCAATAGATAGAAAATATGTACTCTGAGGATGAACTTATTTAGAAACTTAATAACTAAACTATATATGTACGCTAGTAAGCTCTCCCATATACTGAAAAGGAAAGACTGCTAGTAAAAAGAGCCAACAAGACAACCAATATGCCCAAGCTCCAGAGAATGAAATAACCCAAATACACTGCCAAAGCAAATAAAAAAAATGACAGGCAAAAAAAAAGAATGATCGACCTGAACAGATCGTAGGAAAGACAAAAACAATCTCAAATTATTTGTTCTTTCTGAGTTGAATTACTCCTTCCAAAGAAAATGGTCAAGATGGCTGAGTGAATCCACTAACTTCAGCTCTTTAATTTCAGTTTCCAATTGTTCAATTTTAGACCACAACATTCTATGAATAGACCACTGTGTAGCAGGATCACTATGGTCAATCTTTTTATATATTTTAATCCTAGAAAAGAAGAGTTCGACTAACTTATTCTAACAAAATAGGAGCTGCAGACATGCCAAGTCGGTTTCAGAATTGCACAAAGGGCTACAGGCTTCAGTTCACAAAATGTATCGAAAAAACAACACTTTTTGTATCAAAGTTGTTAGTTGATGTACTAAAAACATGCATCAAAAAACTTTGTCACTACTTTTAAATTAAGGTACGTATCATATTCATATACCTCTTATCAAGACACGACTTAATAATATATTGCCAAACCCGAAAGTAAGATCCATTTAAACATTCATAACTAAAATAGCACCTCACATTAAGATCAGTCAACAGCTATTAACCTAAAATCTCAGGGGGTATGTACAATTGATCCAAGCCAAACACTCACCGATCATGAAATCCACATGTCCGCCAGCCTCCCTATTTCAGCCTATCTACTCCGTTGTTGCCCTCCTGCGGGCACCCACAGCCCTGTCAGTGAATTGTAAGCAGAATTAAAAAATAAATCAAACCAACGGTCAATCGTCCACAGAACTGCAGAACTGGAAGAAACTGAATCAAGAAACCAAAATAAAAATCTGGATAATACTACTGACAACACAACCCTCACCTCAAAATTGACCTTGTTTTTCTCTTCATGTTTCTGCGGGAATAAGATTGTACAATGAAGGAGCAGGAAATCAATCTTGGTTGCACAGAGAAAAACATTTATTTGATGGAAGAACTTTGTATGGTGACTATTGTTCCATCTAATAAACAATATCTTCTTAAGAAAGAGCAACATCTTTCTCGCGGCAGAAGTGAAAAGGTAAAAGATGCTAAAATTGCAAAGAGAGGTTTACCTAGCGTCACACAAAACAACTAAAGTAAGATATTGGAACTGATGTTGCGGATAGTCCTCCTGTTGGACAATGAACCTCTGTTAAGAAAAAAAATGCAAATAAGTTTATCTTCCGCCTGTTTAATATATTTTCAACCATGGAGCTCTCTCCTGTTATATCACTCAAAAAGTAAAATAAGCAATCAATTTTCTGAACACAAGCACACTCAGATAAGAATAATAAAATGAGACAAAAAGCACATACTACCTTGTCTCCAATTTATTTTTAATGTAGAGGACTATGCATGATCTATAACAGTTTATAAACTACAGGATACACATTTCCAGTCTATAGCTCTAGCTGAAGGTTGTATATATGTCCACTTCAAAAAAGGAGAATCATATGTGAGCCATAAGCAATTGCATATAAATAATAGTTCATACCATGAAAGAACTTGTCTCCCAATAATTCAGAATCCATAGACTATATTACATGCAGTTCATATAACATACAAATAGAAGGTAGAAAATAGCCACAAAAGAAATTACCTCCAACATTGGTTAAGGAGCATTGGAAAGAATAAGACATGGCGGTCGGTGAACACGACCTGTGGAAGGCATGGGTCACACAATTATTGGAATGCCAAACCAGGAATTAACATGGGAGTAAAGAACATACACCACACATATTTGTAAAAAGGCACAATCACACAACCCAAACAGGAAACTGAACAATAGACTACAAATAAGCAACACCAAATGCCCACTGATGGCATCAACTAAAGTAACAGAAGAAGCTGTGCATATCCATGTCACTTATCAAGAATAACCATGACTCTTCTTGAATCTACAAGATCGCACGGCAAAATAAAGAAAATCAATCCAAGGCGAGTCAACTAAAACAAATTTTGATCAAAGTTGTCACACCACAATCAGAAAATTACAAATCTATTTATGTACCCACAGTTCTCACAAAGAGCAAATGTTCATAACATACATCGCATGGATCAATATTTGCTAAACAAAGTGTCTCAGTATCCAAATCCATTAAACACACCTGCTTCACAACCACGCCACATACACAGTATAATCCTGAGCCTTTTACTATTCCTGGTTGTCTTACTATTTGTGAGCACATCTATTCATATAAACCATGGCGAGCATAATTACAGACTGTATCATCGCCGGGATAGCAACATCATCGGAACTAAACACACTGTTATAAATGAGAACCAATTAGGCTATTTATTTGACGCACCTCTGCTTCGAACTGCATGTCTGTGATGCAGAGATGCAATATTTAAATGTTCAAGTACGCATTGATCTTAAATATAACTAAGACAAAGGATGATATAGCTGCATAGGTTCAGCACACATGATAAGACGTAACAAAACAATAATGCTAACTAAGCAACGACCCACGTGTAAAACTGAGATATCTAACTAATGCTTCGTTAAGGTACAGAAGGACATATTTTAAGTAAAGATTTCATATTTTAATAAGTAAAATAAAGAACTGTTGAAGGAACTCAAGCCTCCAAGTTGGGTTCATAAAGAAGTTACTGATCCTGAAGGAATCTGTTTAAGTAAAGAGTTCATCATATTTTAAGTAAAATAAAGAACTCAAGCTTCGTTAGTAATTCCATGATCACAGAAACGTCTAATTAATAAAGCAGGCCCTCTTAACTTCCAAAAACAAAGACAGAGATATGACCTTCCTTAATCTTTGGTGCCTGAAGAAAGTTGGTCCAACTACGTGTTTGTTTGATGCCAATTTTTAATCATATAAACGAAAGCAAAAAACTGAGACTTATCAAGGGATGCCTGAATTTCATTGGTGCGTCTATATTTTAGGAGTAAAGAACTCTGTTGCTCACATCCATATGCATCTTCTAATCTAGAATATTATACAAAAGTGCAGGCTAAGATGCAGTTAGAAGAAAACAATTATAATTAAGTATGCCCAAACAAGAAAACCGATGTAATATCTTGTAAAAAATATCAAAATCATGCCTAGAGGCATTAGATCAAGATTAGAAACAAAACCATCTTTTTTAAATGCTCTGCTCTGAACCACAGTTTCAGAATGATTCTCAAAGTACACATGCCCAGAGGCTTCTCGATTCAAATTTGGAATAAACACGAATGTACAGAGAATTAAGAAAGCGGCCAAATTTTGTTGCTACTAAGCTTTATCTTGTATGAAACTGCACCAAATACAACTGGTATCATACAATTTGGTTGCAGATGTGTAAAGGAAAAGGTAACCTCCTTACTTTTCACGTAATATCAAATATATAGTTCTACAGAAGATTTAATAGACCTACAGAAGCAGGTACTGAGATACAAATTTAGATAATTTAATGAGAAAGCTAACGCCACGACCAAAGTGTGTCTGTATGTTTTGCTAACTACACTTTAAGGCTTGAAGAAAATGTACGTATATGTGAGACAACGTAACAATGTGTCCCATTCAGTGAAAAATTGCAGCCAAGTATAGAACCAACAAAATAAATAATATCTGGATCCATTCTCTAAGAATAGCTATTAATCCAACATCATACCTTGGGTTGTTGGCGTAAGCTGATGGCAAGCTAGGACAGCAAATATAAAATAGATCGGCTACTTCTAGTAATTCTACCAGACACCTGCATGGAGAAAACATGGCATCAGAGGTGAACTATCAGACACGTGGCAAGCATTGAGTGTGTCATGAAAATAGAAAATAAAGCATTAGCAAGTAATACATGAAAAGAACCACCATATATGTTAAGGAGTGAGTTTTTGCGAAATAGAACGTCATTGGGGCAAGTTGGATAACAAGTTTCAGTGAGGATAGGATAAGAGTTACAGTTAGTAATATTATGCAAGCAGTATTAAATGAATTAAAAAAGCAAACCCAGAGCTAGACACAAGCTGAAGCGACCTCCAGTTTGCCAAATGTCGAGTTCACGTAAACATTGGTTGGAACTTTTAAAAGTATCAAAAGGGGTTAAACACTAACATGGACTGGAACACATATGTAGGAATATGCAGACCTATAATCTGGCTTGAGCAAGTCAAATAAAAAATTATCAAAAGGGGTGAAACACTAACCTGAGAAGGTGAGGGATGCCAAATACACACTCGTCATGAAGCATATCGGCATGGTGCAGATTTGGTTTTCTGAAATAAAGCATTAGCAATTAACATTTTTTCCTCACACATGGCCAGAGATATGAAAGACCAACATATTAAAATTCCCTTCTTAAAGCATACAAGCCGGTAATATAGGTAGCAGACCATCAGCTAAAGTAAGATGCTGGACAAGAAATGTTATTTACATAGCAGAAAAATGCTTCTGCTGTACAAAAAATCTGGAGCCACATGAGACAAACGTATAATATCAGAAAAAGAAGCCAATTCTGGAGCCACATGACACAAACGTCCAGTTGTACTTAAGTTTACTATTCATCGTCGTTCCACAACCAAGAATCAATCCCTGTTTTAGATTCACAATTACCCCAGGTATCCACATGCTATAGTTTAGGTTTTCTGTTCTTCCACACGAACAGATCGACGGAAGAGCCAGAGGCGCTGAAGATGAGGCGGAGAGGGCTGGGAGACAGAGACAAGGGTGAGGGTTTGGCGAGGAAGAGAGGAGATGGATCTCACCACTTCCAACCTGAGCTTGCCGGCGAGCCGTCCTATGCTACCCCAACTTGAGCACCTCGAGCTCACGAGCAGATCCATACGATCTCACCATCCTTCTCCTTCGCTCCTCCTCTGTTTGGCAATTGACATCACCCTCTCCTTCTCTATCATCGCGTGCCGTCGTCGAAGCTTGGGCGGCCGGATCGGGAAGTGGAGATGAGGCGGGACGGGAGGCAGCGGCGACAGCAGGAGCGGAGGCTGCGGCGACAGGAGGAGGAGGCGGGGAAGAGAAGAGTGGGCAGGAGGGGGAGAAGAGTGGGACGGGAGGCGGCGGCGACAGCAGGAGCGGAGGCGGGGAAGAGAAGAGTGGGGAGTGTCGTGGGAACGACTCCGACAGTACGAAGGGGGTAGGGTAAAGGAGCATGATCTATCGAGATGCAAATGGGTGACACGGTGGTTTTAGCGAGTTCGGGCCTCTCACGGTGGAGATAACAGCCCTACGTCTCGTGCTCCGGAGAGGCTTTGTTTTATCTGAGTATGAATCCGGAGATTACAATGTGTGTGGGAGAGAGCGGAGAACGGATCTCCCGCCTAAGCTAAGTCCGTAGACTAGTAGAAAAGAGAGAGAGGTAGAAGAAAGAGCCCCCCCTAGTCTAGTGGTGGGGGTGGCTTATATAGAGTACGCCACCCCTTCACCTCCTACGTTACAAAGTGGGGCATTGATGCCGTAATGCCAGATGGGGCTTCGACTGCCTTGTCGACTGTCAGTCTTCGCATATCCGAGTGAGCCATACGACCGAGTGATTGATTGTTTTCCGAGTAAAAGGTAACCGTCGAGTGGATGAGGAAAGTCTCCGAGTGGATGTTGTCGAGTGACTTGTATATCTTGATGATTTCAGTCGGTGACCTCCTTGTAGTCCTTGACTTTTCTAGGGTAATGTCCTTAGGTAGGGTATGTAGGTCAGGCCTATGACCCTACCCTAGGTACATATCCCCATCATTAGCCCCCGAATGGATTGGGGTTCGAGTGAAAAATAGATTGATGCAGGTTCTGATAAGACACAAAAATTCCAAGTGCATTTTGGGTCTTCACAGAAGTCTGCGTCGATTGGAGTCTTTGTCATTCACCCTGATCGATTCTGTCTTGATATGCATTTTCTTTTGGTGCATACTTGCTTGTTTTCCCCTCGAGTAAAGCAGGTCTTAGTCGAGTGGTTTCTGGTCCAGTGGGGGCACGCTGAGTACACCCACTGGGTGTAGTCCCCGAGACCGCCGTCGAATGACGAAGACATCGGCAGGGGTCTTAAATTCGTTTTGAAAGTTGCTTGCCACTCGACAGGACGGACTTGGTCGAGTGATAATATGTCCAGTGGGGGCACGCTGAGTGCACCCACTGGGTGTAGTCCCCGAGACCGCCGTCGAGTGCTTGCATCGGCGGGGGTCTGATAGAGACAATCTTCGCTTGTTTGTTTTCCAATCCTTTGCTTGGCTAAGTTTGTTTGCTTTCTGAGTGAGATGGATGCTCATTACTCGGAAGAATTTTGAACTTAGGCGAAAGACTGGTTCGCAACTAAGTTTCCGAGTGGAAGTGTTGCTTGTCACTCGGAACAACCTTTAGCTTAAGCGAGGTCTGACTCGCGGCTAAGTCCCCGAGTGAGAGGAGTGCTCGTCACTTGAGAGAGTTTTTTAACTTAGACGAAGACTGGTTCGCAGCTAAGTTTTCGAGTGAATGGGATGCTATTCACTCGGCAGGGTTTTTAACTTAGGCGAAAACTTGTTCGCGGCTAAGCCCCCGAGTGAGAGAAGCGCTCGTCGCTCGGAAGAGTTTTCAATTTAGCCGATACGGAATCGCAGCTAAGCCCTCGAGTGTGGATGATGTCCTCACTCGGAATGGTTTTAAACTTAGGTGATACGGAATCACAGCTAAGCCCCCGAGTGTGGATGATGTCCTCACTCGGAGTGGTTTTTAACTTAGGCGATACGGAATCGCAGCTAAGCCCCCGAGTGTGGATGATGTCCTCACTTCGAGTGGTTTTTAACTTAGGTGATACGGAATCACAGCTAAGCCCCCGAGTGTGGATGATGTCCTCACTCGGAGTGGTTTTTAACTTAGGCGATACGGAATCGCAGCTAAGCCCTCGAGTGTGGATGATGTCCTCACTTGGAGTGGTTTTTAACTTAGGTGATACGGAATCACAGCTAAGCCCCCCGAGTGTGGATGATGTCCTCACTCGGAGTGGTTTTTAACTTAGGTGATACGGAATCACAGCTAAGCCCCCCGAGTGTGGATGATGTCCTCACTCGGAGTGGTTTTTAACTTAGGCGATACGAAATCGCAGCTAAGCCCCCGAGTGTGGATGATGTCCTCACTTGGAGTGGTTTCTAACTTAGGTGATACGGAATCACAGCTAAGCCCCCGAGTGTGGATGATGTCCTCACTCGGAGTGGTTTTAAACTTAGGCGATACGGAATCGCAGCTAAGCCCCCGAGTGTGGATGATGTCCTCACTCGGAATGGTTTTAAACTTAGGTGATACGGAATCACAGCTAAGCCCCCGAGTGTGGATGATGTCCGCACTCGGAGTAGTTTTTAACTTAGGTGATACGGAATCACAGCTAAGCCCCCGAGTGTGGATGATGTCCTCACTCGGAGTGGTTTTAAACTTAGGCGATACGGAATCGCAACTAAGCCCCCGAGTGTGGATGATGTCCTCACTCGGAATGGTTTTAAACTTAGGTGATACGGAATCACAGCTAAGCCCCCGAGTGTGGATGATGTCCTCACTCGGAATGGTTTTAAACTTAGGTGATACGGAATCACAGCTAAGCCCCCGAGTGTGGATGATGTCCGCACTCGGAGTAGTTTTTAACTTAGGTGATACGGAATCACAGCTAAGCCCCCGAGTGTGGATGATGTCCTCACTCGGAGTGGTTTTAAACTTAGGCGATACGGAATCGCAACTAAGCCCCCGAGTGTGGATGATGTCCTCACTCGGAATGGTTTTAAACTTAGGTGATACGGAATCACAGCTAAGCCCCCGAGTGTGGATGATGTCCGCACTCGGAGTAGTTTTTAACTTAGGTGATACGGAATCACAGCTAAGCCCCCGAGTGTGGAGGATGTCCGCACTCGGAGTAGTTTTTGACTTAGGTGATACGGAATCGCAGCTAAGCTCTCCGATGGCGCGCGGGGCGGCTGATGATGAAGACGTGCCACACGGAGTGGCAATGCGCGGGGCATCCGAGTGATGAAGACGTGCCACACGGAGTGGCGATGCGCGGGGCATCCGGCTGAGGGGAGACGCGCGGGGCGGCCAAATCATGCATGTCGAGGAGGTGTCCGACCCAGTGACGGCACGCGGGGTGACCATGTCCAGTACGTCATCGAGGGGGCGCCCGAACACGTGACGACGCGCGGGGCGACCGAGTCGAACATGTCGTCGCGGAGGCATCCGAACAAGTGGAAACACACGAATGATCATTGCGGCGACTGAGCCTGGGTAGCGGCGAAGTTGGCGCACAGATACGTCGAGTGATCGCATAACCTGTGTATGAAAAATAGCACAAGCCAACATAAAAATTTATCAAAGTAATTTGATCTTTACTGAAATAATTTGTGTAAATAACACCCATAGACACCCGCTGGGTGTGCCAGGTGCTTGTTGGTTCGGAACCAGCAAGAGTCTAAAGAGTGAAGGATCCGACTGTACTTGTGCAAGTGAAGGATCCGACTGAACTCGTTTGAGTACTGGACCCAAAAGAAGCAGAAGTGAAGTGTTCCGACATAAAAATAAACAACCGAGCGCAGAGGTACACTCGGTGGCGTGTCCTCCGAATGAACGCCATGTGCGACTTTCTCGACACTCGGTAATTCGGAAATAACTATTTAATTGAATGCAGCGTATGAAGAATGACTTAGCTGTCTGACGGCGCAGGAGCGGCCGAGTGACGAAGGAGCGTCTAGCTGAGGGACGGTGCGCGGAGCGGCCGAGTGACGAAGGAGCGTCTAGCTGAGGGACGGTGCGCGGAGCGACCGAGTGACGAAGGAGCATCCAGTCGAGTGACGGCGCGCGGAACGACCGAGTGACGAAGGAGCGTCCAGTCGAGTGACGGCGCGCGGAGCGACCGAGAGACGAAGGAGCGTCCAGTCGAGTGACGGCGCGCGGAGCGACCGAGTGAGGAAGGAGCGTCCAGTCGAGTGACGGCGCGCGGAGCGACCGAGTGACGAAGGAGCGTCCAGTCGAGTGACGGCGCGCGGAGCGACCGAGTGATGAAGGAGCGTCCAGTCGAGTGACGACGCGCGGAGCGACCGAGTGACGAAGGAGCGTCCAGTCGAGTGACGGCGCGCGGAGCGACCGAGTGATGATGACGTGCCGCACGGAGTGGCGATGCGCGGGGCATCCGAGTGAAGTAGACACATCTGGCTGAGTGGCGACGCACAGGGCGGTCAAGTAACGGCGCGCGGGGCGGCCTAGTCGAGAATGTTGTCGCGGAGGTATCCGACCAAGTGACGGTGTGCGGGGCGTTCGAGTCCAGCGTGTCGTCGAAAATGGCACATAGAGGCGTCCAGGTAACCTGTGTATGAAAAATAACACAAGCTAACACAAAAAATTCTCGAAGTAATTTGATGTTTGCTGAAATGATTCGTGTAAATTTCACCCATAGACACCCGCTGGGTGTGCCAGGTGCTTGCTGGTCCAGAACCAGCAAGATTCTAAAGAGTGAAGGATCCGAGTGAACTTGTGAAAGTGAAGGACCGAGCGCAGAAGGTACACTCGGCGTGGCCTCCGAGTGGACGTCATGCGCGACTTTCGTGCCACTCGATAATGTGGAAATAACCATCTAATTGAATACAGTCTGTGAAGAATGACTTAGCTGTCTGACGACGCGCGGGGCTGCCGAGTGGCGATGCGCGAAGCTGCCGAGTGATGAAGATACGTACAATAGAGTGCCGGCGCATGGAGCTGCCGAGTGACGATGGAGCGTCCGATTGAATGGCGATGCGTGGAGCTGCCGAGTGATGACGACGCGTCCAGTAGAGTGACGGCGCGCGGGGCGGCCGAGTGATGATGGAGCGTCCGACTGAATAGCGATGCGCGGAGCTAACGAGTGATCACGACGCGTCCAGCAGAGTGACGGCGCGCGGGGCGGCCGAGTGACGATGGAGCGTCCGACTGAATGGCAATGCGCGGAGCTGCCGAGTGATGACGACGCGTCCAGTAGAGTGACGGCGCGCGGAGCTGCCGAGTGACGATGGAGCGTCCGACTGAATGGCGATGCGCGGAGCTGCCGAGTGATGACGATGCGTCCAGTAGAGTGACGGCGCGTGGGGCGGCCGAGTGACGATGGAGCGTCCGACTGAATGGCAATGCGCGGAGCTGCCGAGTGATGACGACGTGTCCAGTAGAGTGACGGCGCGCGGGGCGGCCGAGTGACAATGGAGCGTCCGACTGAATAGCGATGCGCGGAGCTGACGAGTGATGACGACGCGTCCAACAGAGTGACGGCGCGCGGGGCGGCCGAGTGACGATGGAGCGTCCGACTGAATGGCGATGCGCGGAGCTGCCGAGTGATGACGACGCGTCCAGTAGAGTGACGGCGCGCGGAGCTGCCGAGTGACGATGGAGCGTCCGACCGAATGGCGATGCGCGGAGCTGCCGAGTGATGACGACGCGTTCAGCAGAGTGACGGCGCGCGGGGCGGCCGAGTGACGATGGAGCGTCCGGCTGAGTGGCGATGCGCGGGGCGGCCAAATGATGAAGACGTGTCTCGCCGAGTGACGATGCGCGGAGCTGCCGAGTGACGAAGACGTGTCTCGCCGAGTGGCGATGCGCGGAGCTGCCGGGTGATCTGCATGTTGATCGTCTGAACGCAAATTTTATTTGCATGTCATCGTGTTAGTAGCTTGAACAGAATGTCCGTCCGAGTAAACTATTGTCCGGAGATGACGACAGATGAATGACCCTGCAAGTTAGTAGCAAGCATAGCTAGGAATATTTTTATTTAGGACTAAGTGTCCCTACACGACTGCTGTTTGGGATGCATGTATTAAGTAGGAGTATGTGTGCATGCATGCACGATTAACTGGTTCGGGAAACGCTCACCTGATGAGGCGTTACCTTATCAAATGGTTAACTAATGAGGCAGCCAATTAATCCAGCGATGAAGACCACCACGTTCGTCCGTTTCCTGTGCTTGAATGCATTTAGTACCTGCATGCACTTGATCAAGGAGGAGGTGGCCCATGCAGGCTGCATGGTAAAGGGAAAAAGGACCACGTCCCGGCGTTCAGCCGTGGAGTAGCCCAGCACCCGCGTCACCGGAGTGACCACCGAACGCAAGCGGTCGCGCAACCGGCGGACGGGCGGGCTGATCCTGGAGCAGCCGAGCACCCGCGCCACCGGAGTGACCGCCGGACGCCAGCGATCGCCGCAACCGGCGGACGGGTGGGCCAAGCCCGATGGAGAAAAGGAAACGGGAGGCGTGCTGGCCGCCGCCCCGGCTGGTCTTGTCGAGCGGGCTATTCGCCTCGCCCTCAGCGTCTTCGGCGGCGTCGGGGCCGTTGCCCGCGGACTCGACGTAGCGGCGCAGGTCATTGGTACCCATGGAAGCGGCACCGCCGGGGTGCTCTGTGAAGAGGAGGTGCACACCGTCAGACGGCGGCGCGTCCGCCCAGCGGTACTGCCGTTAGGAGATGAGGCAGCCATCCTCCGGGCGCTGGGGGCTGAGGCGACCATCTTCCACGCCACAAGGAGACGAAGTGGACGTCTTGGAAATCGTCGTCTCTTGTTTGATCTATACATCGCAAGATTCCGGTGTCGATCCTAATGAAGAAAAACAACGGATTTGTTAGATCGATGATGATTGTTAGATCATAAGGGGGCTGCATTAAGCAGAAAGAAATCTCCCGGTCGATCCGTTTGTGAACAGTCATGCTCGCCCGCAATGTTGGGTGAAGATGTGCCTTCTCCTCTCCTTTTGCGATGATTCAGTTACTTGCTGAACTAAGACGAACAATATGATCAGGATGAATATGAGATTAAACATAGATGAATGAAAAAACCATCTGCATCACGGCTCGATAGACGCCATGCCCCACGGTGGGCGCCAACTGTCGTGGGAACGACTCCGACAGTACGAAGGGGGTAGGGTAAAGGAGCATGATCTATCGAGATGCAAATGGGTGACACGGTGGTTTTAGCGAGTTCGGGCCTCTCACGGTGGAGATAACAGCCCTACGTCTCGTGCTCCGGAGAGGCTTTATTTTATCTGAGTATGAATCCGGAGATTACAATGTGTGTGGGAGAGAGCGGAGAACGGATCTCCCGCCTAAGCTAAGTCCGTAGACTAGTAGAAAAGAGAGAGAGGTAGAAGAAAGAGCCCCCCCTAGTCTAGTGGTGGGGGTGGCTTATATAGAGTACGCCACCCCTTCACCTCCTACGTTACAAAGTGGGGCATTGATGCCGTAATGCCAGATGGCGCTTCGACTGCCTTGTCGACTGTCGGTCTTCGCATATCCGAGTGAGCCATACAACCGAGTGATTGATTGTTTTCCGAGTAAAAGGTAACCGTCGAGTGGATGAGGAAAGTCTCCGAGTGGATGTTGTCGAGTGACTTGTATATCTTGATGATTTCAGTCGGTGACCTCCTTGTAGTCCTTGACTTTTCTAGGGTAATGTCCTTAGGTAGGGTATGCAGGTCAGGCCTATGACCCTACCCTAGGTACATATCCCCATCAGGGAGGAGGGGGAGGAGAGTGCGGGAGCGGGCGACGGCTAGGGTTTCTTCACGGGAGCGGCTGGACTTTATACGGCTGCACATGAAAGTACTAAAATGCCCTCGACGGGGCACGAAATTTACAGGCGGTGGCAGGGCATTATTCATAGCGCGTTATAAGGCGATGTGGATGGCTTCCTCCTGCCTAGGAGTCCAGCCAGGTTTATATGTTCAATGTGCCTCCCGTCCCGATATCATGCTTAGTGTTTGCATGTGTGCTAGATATCAAGCTATTTCCAAAGAGTGGCATCTTAAGGCCGTGAAAAGAATTGTGAGATACTTGATACATACACCAAACTTTGGCATATGGTATCCCAAGGGATCTTCTTTTAACCTTTTTTGGCTATTCCAACTCGAACTATGCCGGAGACAAGGTTGATAGAAAATCCACCTCAGGTACTTGTCAATTTCTTGGTAGATCTCTTGTGTCTTGGTCCTCAAAGAAACAAAACTCGGTATCTCTATCTACTGCCGAAGCGGAATACATTGCTGCTGGATCTTGTTGTGGTCAATTGCTATGGATGACTCAAACTCTTAAGGACTATGGCATACATGTGAGACATGTACCATTGTTATGACAATGAGAGCGCAATCAAAATTGCTCATAATCCCGTGCAACATTCTCGAACTAAGCATATTCAAGTTCGACATCATTTCATTCGTTATCATGTTGCCAAAGGAGATATAAATCTCAAGCATGTTCGTACTAAAAACAATTGGCTGGTATCTTCACTCTTCACTAAGCCACTTGATGAGAAAGTGTTTTGTCACTTGAGGAGTGAGTTGAACATCCTTGATGCTTCAAACTTCAGCTAGACTCACTCGGTTGCATGCAAGGGCATGAGCTTACATGACTATACCTTGATGCACTTGACATGTTATCTTATACCATGGAAACATATGCTCCCTTGTATTGCAACTAATCTTTTGTAGGTACTTGGAAGAACTTCATTCCACAAAATTGCCAACAACTCCAATCATAAGCAATCTTGTCATGACCAAGTATCCACAACCCTTCTTGTTGTTGGAAGGAAGAAGACAACTCAACCATATCCTTGACATATATTTGATATGATCACATTTGCTAATTCTCAATTGATACCATGTCAAATAGATATATCTTGTTCTTTCTTGCATGACTAACCCATGTAGGTGAAAAGAGAACCAAAACAAACAAGGATTGCTCCCAACTCAAGATGATCTTCATCAACATCGAGCATCCACAACAAGTTCTTCTACATGCTACGTCATCAACATCACTCAAAGGTATGTACTCATATCCTTGAAAAAGCATTACTCCAAGACATGAGATAAAGCAACTCAAGTGATATGAACACATTAAAATGCTTAATCAAAAAATGATAACCCCATTTTGAGCTTAACAATGAGTATGACTTATGATCAAGTATTCTTGCTTGGCTCCTAAGTCAATATAATCTAATATAGATGACCTAGTCACCGACCATCATCTAGATGAAGCTTCTAGTGTGGTTCATTCTATATATGCAAGATTTCTTGGAACCACTCTTCTCTAGTTGATATTTCTTTGTAAAGTCTTTTGTATTTCCTTTGAAGTTTTTCTACATTTTAATACAAGTTTTCCAAACTCATTTGCAAGTTTCTAAAACATTGCCAAGTTTCTGTTTACTCCTCGGAGTCTCCGACTCAAACCACTCGGTTTGAACGATTTAGCAGATAAGTTGCATGACCACAATTCGGTTCCACCGACTCGTTTGTCTCGGAGCCACCGATTTTGATTTCTTCTATGGTTTGTGTTCATATTAGAAAATCTTTATTTCTTCAGTTATTCCTTTGATATATACCTTAAAAAAATGGGGGCGAAACTTTATTCAAGGATCCCTAAGTCAAAGGAGGAGAAG
Organism: Elymus sibiricus; assembly: GCA_039707655.1. NCBI lineage: Eukaryota > Viridiplantae > Streptophyta > Magnoliopsida > Poales > Poaceae > Elymus > Elymus sibiricus. The sequence continues at coordinate 446,610,005 of CM077671.1, forward strand.
TCTTACAAGCTCTTAGATCAGTGAAAGAGGGAGAAATTATTCTCTATGTTCCCTTAGTTTTTAAATGCTCTCTATGATCCTCATTCTTTTCCGTGAACCCTACATTCTATGACCCTTGTTCTCTAAGGATCCCTTCTAACTCAATGATCCCTATGTCTAACCCTATGTATGCACCTTTTTGGTGATTAATGCAAAAGGGGAAGAAATACCAAAGCTTCAATGCTAAGGGAGAGATACATGCACTAGTACATAACAGGGCATTGGTCCAGGCCGGGCCAACCCATTAGTCCTGGTTCAGTCACGAACCGGGACCAATGGGGGCAACGGTCCCGGTTCGTGAGGCCAGGGGGCCGGTCGGGCCTCGTGGGGCATTGGTCCCGGTTCGTCTGGACCCTTTGGTCCCGGTTCCAGACACTAACCGGGACCAATGGGGGTCGCTCCTGGCCCACAACCATTGGTCCCGGTTCGTGGCTGGAACCGGGACCAAATGGGGTCCTTTAGTCCCGGTTCCATCCACGAACCGGGACCAATGAGATGCCTATATATACCCCCCCCCCCCCGCCAGTGAGCAGAGCACTCCACACTGCTCTGTTTTTTTGGCCGGCGAGGGGAGAGCTTTGTGGTGCTCTAGCTCACCTCCTATGCACATGAGGTGTTCGATGAAATGCCCGAGCCACACTTAAGCTTTCTGCTCTCGAAGCTCCTTGTCCAAGCTCAATTTTTCTCAAGATTTGTTTAGGTTTGGCGGTCCGTCCTGTCCCGTCCCCGTCCTCACCGCCGTCGATCGCCCGCGTCCATCTCGGCGCCCGCACCACCGTGGTTAGCCTCTTCTTCTTATCTTCTTTCTAAAAGAAAAAAGTTCTTACTTGTATCATTTAGATAGATACTTGTGTAATTTTCTTACTTTTATTATTGTTTGTTATTATATAGTGCCATGGTCATGGTATCCGCCCACGTCGGCCCTCGTCCGGTCTATGATTCGGATGTGGTATATATTATCTTTTATAACTATTTGTTTTATTTAGTGTTTATGACAATTATGCCGACCAACGTGACATAGATGTGTTTATCTAGGAGGTATGTGAACCGGAAATTCCAACCGACCCTCTTGTCGAGAGGTTAAATTTAGTTGAAAAAGAAAACGAGGATTTGAAAGAAAAATTGAAAAGAATTGAGGAGGAGAAGATGAAATTGGAGTTGCATGTTGCCGATGTCGTCGATGACCACAAGATCAAGATGGATGCAATGCGCTTGAAGATTAGAAAGATAAGAAAATATGCCATTGATAATGAGGCTTGGTATCATTATGCTGTTGGATCAATTGTTACCTTAGTTGCCATTATGATCGCATTTGTTGTTGCATTTAAATGTTTTACATAGTTGTATGTTAGTTTCAATTTATGTTTTAATTAGATGCTCTAGAGAGCTGTATGTTGTTCTATGAGAACTATGTGTGAACTTTATGTATTTATTTTTTCAATAATAACATTTGATCACTTCTCTATTCACTTCTCTATTCACTTGCCCTCATCCGGTCTATGATTCGGATGTGGTATATATTATCTTTTATAACTATTTATTTTATTTAGTGTTTATGACAATTATGCCGACCAATGTGACATAGATTTTTTAATCTAGGAGGTATGTGAACCGGAAATTCCAACCGACATAGAAATTCTTGTCGAGAAGTTAAATTTGGTTGAAAAAGAAAACAATTACTTGAAAGAAAAATTACAAAGAGTAGAAGAGGAGAAGATGAAGTTGGAGTTGCATGTTGCCGATGTCGTCGACGATCACAAGATCAAGATGGATGCAATGCGCTTGAAGATTAGAAAGATTAGAAAATATGCCATTCATACTGAGGCTTGGTATCATTATGCCGTTGGATCAATTGGTACCTTAGTTGCGGTTATGATCGCATTTGTTGTTGCATTTAAATTTTCTAGTTTCAATGTATGTTTTAATTAGATGCTCTAGAGAGCTATATGTTGTTCAATAATGAGAACTATGTATGAACGTTATGTATTTATTTTGGTCACTACTGTACTTTGGCTTTAATGTGATGATGAATTTCTATTAATTTGGTCACTTCTCTATTCATGATATGCACGCAGATGAACCGGCAATGGATGTACGGTGACCGACGCACCTCCGAGTATATTGAGGGCCTGCATAATTTTCTCGAAGCGGCTGAGGCAAACAAGCAGAATGGTTTTATGCATTGTCCATGTACTGTCTGTGAGAATATCAAAGCCTATGCTTATATAGACAAGGGGAGAATACCAAAGTAGGGGGAGAAACATCATTGTTACCCAAAGTGGAGAAACTTTACTTAAGGGGGAGATAGCATGCCTAATCTTGTTCTATCATTTCAGGAGTGAGAATATATGTTTATTCCATTTGACTACTCATGTTAGACTTGTCTCACCCTACCTACTCCCAATATCTAAATGCTAATATTCAGGGGGAGAGGATGACCTACAACTTCACATCTAGGGGAGAAAGTTCTAAATGATCTTGGAGACATATCAATCTTAAGGAATACTATCTTCTATATGTTCTCCACATCTTGGTACTATTGAGTTCTATTGCTTTTTGATTAGTAGAATACTCTTGTGTTTCCTAACATTGTTTTCTCATGTGTGTTTCTACTACTAGAATGCTCAAGAACTTCAAGGTAAGTATATACATCATATCCTTGGTCAAGATGATCTCTTGCTTCTTGCACATATTGTTTGTAAGAGTGAAGTCTTGAACATGGAGACACCTCATTCACATATATTTGATGCATATAGCCAAGATATACATGACTTCTCATGTCCTTTCTACTACGTGTGTGTTCATGCATTCCAAAGCAACTATTCCTTAAAATAGATTGCACACATTTAGGGGGAGCTTGTATTAGTCATGTATCCTTCAAAGCTATCACATATCCATGCATATCTTAATTTGAAGCTTTGATTGTATGTTGTCATCAATTACCAAAAAAGGGGAGATTGAAAGCACATATGCTCCCTTGGTGGTTTTGATAATTCATGACAATATACATTGTCTCTTGGACTAATATGTCTACCTAGTTTATTTCAGGTTTAGTCCACAGAGAGTGTTGGCAAAAGGGTGTGAGGAGATTCCCCAAGAAGAAGAAGAAGAGGAAGGAATAGGATTGGCAAAGCTTCAAGCTAGAAGACTCTCTTTTTACTTTGTGAGAAATCACTTTGAGTCCATAGGCAAGCCAATACTATTAAAAGGGGGTAAGGTATTGTTGGTGAACAAATCACTGGTGCAACGACGTGCTATACAAACGGTTTTTAACCCCTTTCAGTGACGCAGTTTTAAACCGTCACCTTGCAAGTGTGGGCGATAGGGGGGTCCATTGCACACGCTATACATCCCACACAGTTCAACACAAAAACTGTTTGCAATTTGGATTAGCATCACACACGGTTATTTCACGAAAACTGTATGTAATGTGCGATTCATTGCACACGATAAAAATAAAAAACTGTGTGTGATGTAAATACCATCACACACAATTGGATTCAAAAAACGGTGTGTAATGTGTGATCTTAACGACATGTTAATTAGTCCTAAAATCAGCTAGACGTAATCAATTTACTATACTCATCTTTTGACAATCAAACATAACGCAAAAATGCACATTCAAAATCCACTATATGATTTCTTTTCAAGCTTTCTCATACAACATACAAAAGTACAAACGTACTATCTCACATCACATGACAGCCAACACATACAACTAGCAATCACATCTAATTACGTCGTAAAGCTTCATCAGTCTCTTGTTCATCGATGACATCAACTCCCAAACCTTCCTAGATTTCTTATTGTATCTCATCCTGAAAAACCAAGAGAAAAGGGTTACAAGGTCAAAAAAAGTAAATCCGTACACAAGGCAGGGATTCGGTGCCGAGGCTCATCTGCACCTTCGATCATAAAAAAATCAAAACAAATTCTAGAAAAATTCAAAAACAATTATTTTTTTTTGCATGGTAGAGAATTTGGTGCGTGAGGTGCGCTCCAAATTTCAGATCATTTGAACATCTGAGTGTCCCTCGACAAAAAATACAAATTTAGGGTCAATAAAAATGTTTATTGTTCATGTATTGTTCTGACCCAATTTGTCTTTTTTGCTGATAGCGACTCACATGTCCAAATGAGCTAAAATTTGGAGCGTACCTCACGCACTAAATTATCTAACATGCAAAAAAATGGATTTTTTTGAATTTTATTTCTATTTTTAATGATTTTTTTACATTACATAGTCATGTATCCTACCTGAAATTAGTTCTTACACTAGTTATGCATAATGTTTTTTTTTCAAAAAGTATAGCAAGAGAAAGTTCAGGACTTCACAAGAGAGATTTTGTGATTAGTTTGATGTCTTGGAGAATCTTGATGGATAAGAAGAATCAAGAATTGATTAGATGGCTAGAGACATCATACTTAGACATACAAAAAACAAGATTAGATTAGTACTATCCGGCAAGCTAGCTAGCAGCCAGCCTGGTGGATGGATTCTTGGAAAGAGATGCATGGGAAGCTAGCTTACATGGCCACGAACTGCACCTCCATGACGCTGCCTCTCGGGATGCATAACTTGTTGAAGCACTTGTGCCATCGGATAGAGATCCCGAAGCCGTACGGCCACTTCGTGCTCGTGCTCGCGTCTACAGCCGACGACGAGCCTCATGGCGTCCGTAGCACCCGCTTCACGCACGGCCGCCCGACGCCGAGCGACCCCACCGTGTCCTGCTCCTAGTCGGAGCTTGGAGCATGCATCATCTGCCTCGCCGGCCATGACATAGAAGAAGTGTGTGTTATGTTCGTGGTTCTACAGGAAGTTGGATTGATGCTAGTTAGATATATGTGTGGATGTGGTAGAGTACGTGGTGAGGAGATAAGGCTAGATATTTTTCTTGGCTGTGAAGTATGGACGGATAGATTCATGCCATGTCATCGATCCAAGGTTTCAATCTCTTCACCAATAGGAATTCAGTACACATATGTGTGCTTTCTTGCCATCTGATTTTTGCCCTTACACCATCAAAATAATTGTGAATCCTTCTCAATTTTTTATTATAGTATACTGAAGTCTTATATTGACACCATGTCAAGTTTCGTATTTATTAGACCTTATTTACAATTTCTAGAATTAAGATACCAATAAACTTCATGTTCACGGTTGATTCTTGCCACATAGATATTTGAATTTTATATTTATTTCTTGTATGAGGCACACACATATACTCACTGCCCTAAATATGATTTTTCAAATCGTTTTTGTATACTTTTTTCTGTACTTGTAGTTCAAATTTGAATGTATCCGTTAAATGACTAGAAATGTAGTTAATTACTCAAATATAGAAAATGAGCTTCGAAAAGTGCCAAATTTTAATGTGGAGGATTCTATGGTGTATCTTAACTGTAGAAAAATTTCAAGGTCAAATGATAAAGGAAAACATAAGTTCACCACCAATTTGGTGCATTCACTCTCGAAACCATGATCGTTCCTCGGAGGTTGTCAGATTTCTAAAGGATGTACATCAAAAAAAATGTGAAACCTTCTCAAATTTTTACCACATCATTGTGAGGTCATATCATCACACTATGCCAAGTTTCATATTTTTCAGACTTCATTTACAATTTTTATAATTTCAATACCAATAAACTCCATTTTCGCGGTTGATTCTTGCCACATATTTCTAATAAATTTATATTCATTTCTTGTATGAGGCATACAAATATACTCAATACCCTAAATATGATTTTTCAAATCATTTTTGCATACTTTTTCATGCGTTCCTAGTTCAAATTTGAATTATATCCATTAAATACCTGTAAAATGTAGTTAATGACTCAAATATAGCAAATGAGCTCTGAAAAATGCGAAATTTTAACAGGGAGGATTCTATGGTGCATGTTAAGTGTAGAAAAAAATTACATGTCAAACAACGAAGGAAAATGTTAGTTCACCTTCAAACATATCACGCAAACCATTATTCTTTGGAAAAATAATAATTTCAGGAATCACATGTAACACCCCTGGATCCATGCTGCAGTGATCAACATAATTAAGCTACAGTAACCATGAGGTTTAAGCTAATCCATTTTTACTAAACCATGTTTGGTCATAATGGAATCATAACTCATTTGAATTCCCTATTGAATTTTCAAAATTCATTTAATAAGTGGTTTAAATATTTTTGTAAACCTGAAAATTAAATCATGGTTAGGTTACAAATATTCACCTGGTATTTATAAAACTATAACCAACATTTTGCAAGGTGTTTTGGTGCCTCAAATTAAATAAAACCGAGGCCAAAACTATTAATTAAATGCCTTTTTATTTATGACAGTTTTCAATTAATTCCAAAAAGCCCCAAAACTTTTTGTGGCTTTGCCAAATATTACAACACTAATAATTGCCTAGGTGGCACTTTTTTATAAAAGTGTTATGATACTAAAAATAAATAAAACAATAAATAATACAAAGAAAACAGAAACAAAACAAAAAAAATAAAAACAAAGAAACCCCCGTCCCCTATTCGGCCTTGGCCCAACCGGCCGGCCCACCACAGCCCGCACCCCCCTTCTTCCTCCTGTAGCGACCAGAGCGGTCGCTACAGGGCGCCGACCGGCCGTCGCCGTCCAACCCCGTCGCCGGGGAGGATAAGGCCGCCACCGGGGCACCTCACCTGCCCCCCCGAACCCTAGATCGCCACTCTACCCCCTCTCCTGCTCCTCTCGCGCTCGCTCCTTCCTCTCCTCTGCCCGCACAGCCGAGCGCCACCGTCGCTACGCCGTCGTCCTCGCCAAGACCACCGTGCCTCCCATGCCGCGCTGAGATGCCCACGAGCTCCGCCACGACCACCCCTTCCTCCTCGTCAGCTGGATCGAGCCCCGGAGCCCCTACATCGCCTTCACCACGTCGTCTTCCCCCTGGGACGCCGCCACTCGCCGTCGTCGATTTGCACCACCGAGCCCCCCTCGAGCCCACCTTGCGCAACTACACGGCCCAGTGAGCTCCCCCACATCCTCCTCTCCCTCGCATTGCTCCCCTAAGCCGCCGTAGCCATAGCTCCACGTGAACCCGATCCCGCCGCCGCGGAAGCTCGACGTCGGCGACCAAACGGTGACCTTTTGGTCCTGCCGACGCCGTCGTTCGACTCCACGCACTGCGTAGACCCGCGTAGCACATTTAGCTCGCTCGTTTTCGTCCCCGTTTATGCACTGCCATCGGCGCCCGAAGCTCACCGCCGCCAACCTCGACGCCGGCGACGCCACAGGCCGTCCCAGCTCGTCCTGATGGCCGAAATGGACACGCGACGATGCCAGCTTTCGAATGCGACAAGAACGGCCCAATTTGGTGCACCATGGACGATTTCCGAGCCCGACCGCCGTTTCGGGAGCTCGCCGGAGCTGTTCCGGTGGCCGGCCGGCGACGCCGCTGACCTGGCCCGGCCGGGGCCACCCGCAGGGTCACTGACCCGTGGGCCCCGAGCCCCTTGGTTGACCGTTGAGCTGGTCAACCTGCTGACTGGGCACTGATCAGTCAATGACAGGTGGGGCCCGACCCCACCCTGTGTATGACAGTGGGCCACCCCTGTCAGTTGCTAATTAGAAAATTAGGTTAGTAAAAATAATTAAATTAACACTAATGTCTCACTGACAGTGGACCCCACCTGCTAAATTAGTCTATGTTTAGATTAGTATAACACTGGATTAAAATGAGTCTATGACAAGAGGGCCCCACATGTCAGATTGACTAGTCTGCTGAGACTGTTGACTGCTGATGCAGTGCTGACGTCAGCATGATGTCATAAAGGATTTTTTCGAATTAATAATAATCTGTTAATTTCAGAAATTGATTAAAACTTTAGAAATTAATAGAGAATAATCCGTAGCTCAGATGAAAAAGTTTTATACATGAAAGTTGATCAGAAAAATCCCACGAATCCAAATACACTATCCGTTCATCTGTCACATGCTCCTAGCATGATGAACATGGAACATTTCCCCCTCCGGATCATCTGTCCGATAAATCCAAAGACCCGGGAAATATCGTCAGATATTCTCCCGTTCCGTCCGATACGTGTAGTACCGCGTTAGACTACCCCTAGCACGGCGTATTGCCATGTCATGCATCGTGTTGCATCTGTTTGCTTGTATTTATTGTTTCTTCCCCCTCTTCTTACCGGTAGAGCCCGAGACTGACGGTGTTGCCGGGTACGACTACACCGTTGACGATCAGCCTTTTGCCACAGAGCAGCAAGGCAAGCAACCCCCTCTTGAGCATTCCGATATCGCCCATTCCCTTCCCTCTTATTCTTGCATTAGATTTTTGCTACTGTATTAGCTAGCTCCTATTCTGATACATAGCCTGTTTTTGATAAACTGCTACTATACCTGCAATAATATCAACTGCTTAGTATAGGTTGATCAGTGAATCCCCAGTGACCCCTTAGTCCCGGTTGCCCCTGCTCCTTCATCGACGACTCGACGACCTGAAGACTTGAAGACTCGGTCAACCGACCGACGAGCCAGGCCCCTCACATCACCGCACACCCCTTAGATGTATGACTCTGTAGCGCTACTATCGAGTACCGAGGGTGACACCTCGTGAAGTACTCATGATGCTAGCTCTGTAGTGCAGCTAGTTGGTCATGGTTATCGAGGGTGATTCCTCCTTCACCACTCCCGACGATGACTCTGTCGTGCAACCCCTCAAGTGTGGGACCCTCGAGGGTGATTCCTCAAAGTCCACCTTGACGGTTTCATTGAGCGGGACCCTTTGAGGGTGATTCCTCAGGTTCCATCTTGATGACTTATACACACAGTTACTATGACCTGGTTACAGAAACATGTTGGTGATGGGTCGGCCCTGAGGGGTACCCACGGTTTGATGTTGATGAGGCGTCGACGGGCAGGAGAGGCCCTTGCCACACATCCTCGAGACGGGGCGATGAGACCACACTTTACGGGTCGTGCTTTCCCCGCATTAATAAAATGCTAATGGGTTGGGTATTTGATCTAAGTTGGTCGTTGACCTTATTGCACACCAAACCATCACGTGGGAAAGTTATGGGCACTCAGTGTCGTTGTATCAGCCGAAGCTCTTCGGACGTCAGCAATGGAGCGGCGCGCGCCCGAGTGGTTCGCAACGGCACCGCGCTTGTTATAAGGGGTGCTAGGACTGACCTCGGCCGCCCTCGCATCGTGCAAGTGTGCAAAGGGCGATTGGGCCCATGACCCCTACGCGCATAGGATTTAGACCGGCGGGCTGGCCTCTTCGTTGAGCCTAGGTGGGGCGACGACGTGCTGCTATCCCGAGGCCGGGCATGACCCAGGAAAGTTTGTCCGGCCAGAGGTGATCAGGCGTGTTGGAGATGCGGTGCACCCCTGCAGGGATGATTAATCAATTCTAATAGCCGTGTCCACGGTAACATGACGACTTGGAGTTGTACCTTGACCTACTACAACTATAATTGTGATTTAATTTGAAATGAATGTTGGCTCCGGGATTGCTTCCTCGCAGGGAGTCGAGGAAGAATCTCTGGGCGTGGTTACTTAATAAAATTGCTACAATAATATGACTATATATGAGATACCAATCTACTCTCTTCTAATGCTGCAAGATGCTGAAGATGCTAGTCTTCGATAGGACTAGGCCTTTCCCCGCATTCTTGCTTTCTGCAGTCAGTCCAGATATAACCCCATTCCTTGATACTGAGGCATACTTAGCATAGTTCTGATGTCAGTCTTGCGAGTACTTAGGATGAGTACTCACCGCTGCTTTGCTTTCTCTTTCCCCCTCGATACGATTCTGCGTTCAGACAATGGAGCCCAGGAGATGGAGTACGCCGGAGACGACTACTACACCGCCGCCGGAGCCTACTACTACGTGGAGGCTGCCCCCGACACTCAGGAGTAGTTAGGAGGTTCCCAGGAAGGAGGCCTCGCCTCTTTCGATCCGCCGTTATGTTTGTGCTAGCCTTCTTAAGGCAAAACTTGTTTAACTTATGTCTATACACAGATATTATTGCTTCTGCTGACTCGTGTTTTGTCGAGCTTTGTATTCGAGCCCTCGAGGCCCCTGGCTTGTAATATGAAGCTGTATGACTTTAATTTGTGTCTAGTGTTGTGTTGTGATATCGATCAGTGAGTCCCTAATCTTGGTCGTACGCATTGCGTGATTGATTAGCGTACGGTCGAGATCGGGGGCGTCACAAGTTGGTATCAGAGCCGACTGCCTGTAGGTAGCCCCCTTTCCAAACTCCTTGGCCGAAGTTGAGTCTAGTCATTGAAAACTTACTAACATTGTTGTGTGGCTTACGGGCCCACATCTCAATCGGGTGGTATTAGGATCTTTTATTCCTCGTCTATACTCTGGGTTCTGATCTCTCTTCTCTTTCGGGTTAAAGATTTTATTAACTCTAACTCTAGGTTCTCGTAACTACTCCCCCCGGAGAGCCCCTCATTCAGATGATGGCTTGATCCATCAGAAGACTCCGAAGATACTCTCTGATGTTCTCTCGAGAACTTGTGCTCCTTGCTTTTGTGATTCCCTTCCACCGTCAACCCCTATGGATGACTACGTGCAATTGTCGCTCATACTTTCATATCCAGTTGCTCTTATTATTACAAGGTACATCGAATTATGTTACCGGAGATTCGTTCTCCCTCGGGTGATCATGTGTTTCACAAAATTCTTTGAAACGCTATTCGATCTTCCGTAATCCTCAGTAGCCTTTTTCTCTTGACCTTTCTTACCTGCTTGCATTATGGTTAATTCCATATGTCTAGCAATATTAAGTAAATGCTTTGTGGGTTTCATTTGATTTATTTGATTCAAACTGTGTGTGAATGCACACAGTCATCAGTTGTTATCATATATTATCCGTCCGGCTCAGACGTCCTTTTAAGCATGAGTTGGTTCTTGACAAATCAACCTTGATTGATTGCCCATCTAAGTCCTTTCATCTTACTTGTATTTGATCGGAACATCTGTTTCCGATACACCAATTTGGAAATCTTATTTCCTTTGGTAATTAAGCATCAAAATTATTCAGATGTTCTATAAACTGATGCCTTGCATTCTTTCTCCCTCTGATTGGGTACCGATACTCACATAAGGTCCTTTGTGGACCGCCAGACCCATTGTTGGGTTATTATCCGTTAGCATCCTTCACCTTCAAAATTCTTGTGATGGTTTTCCCCTGATACATGATGCTATCGGTAATTTTTGTCTTCTCCCTCTGATAAGTTGTATCCTATGCTTTTGTTGGCCATGCTCTGTTGTCAAGCATGTGTTAATTACTCTTGAAGCTTGTGGTATATGTTCTTAAGATGCCCCGATGGGTTGAACCTATGCCTTCCTTAATCCGTGTGAACCCGACAGTTTTCACGAGTCATACTTTCTGGTGTCTTGCCGGATAATCTTTCAAAGCTACAACCTGATTTGACACTTTACAACCGTGGTTCCGACCATGACTGTTCTTCTTTGATCCCATTTGTAGGCCAGTTTAAGCACTTGTCTTCTGCAGATCAATACATCGGTCCAAGCTTTAATTCTGATCTACATCCGAGTATTACCCCTGGTATCTCGAGAAAATCATGGAGCTACATAGCTTCTTATAATGCTCCTCATCAGCTATGTTTTCCTTCACTGATTCCAGTTTCCTCGTGTTCTGAGTTGTTGGACACTCAAGGACACCGATAATTGAAGCGAGTCCGCATTGTGATTCAACAACTCTTAGTAATATTCTTTGCTTATGAGTTTGTGCTCGATCATGTCTTTCCAAGCTGTTTGGCTATATCATCATCGTCATGCTAAGGCTTGACCATGCTACCTAAGTCATTTACCCTCGGAACACAATTCCAACAGTGCGCTAAGCTTACATCAAGCTTTCGACATCATGTTCGTTGTCTTGAAAAACAATTTTGATTCTGAGCTAGCCATCTTGCATGTGGTTCCGACAACCTTTCACTTCACCCTACCTTTGCTTGATGTCGTCACTGATCGATTACATCTTCATGAGACTTCTCGACAAATGTGTCCTGATCATCATCAACACTCTGAGCTCTTTCAGGTATCAATCGAATTCATGATGAAAAATACCATCCTTACCCCTCGATGATTTGTGTTATCATCGGCAACATTAATTTTGTGTTGTACCTTGGGTTCCTTGCTATCTAGCTTGAGTTCTATTCTATCTTGGAGTATTACCATCTTTTTGTCGAGAATGTCGCGAGAATTGCACATGTCTTAAGAATTCTTGATATAGTGATACTTCTTGCCATCACCTTTCATTTCTTAGTTCCCGTGTTGTTACTAACCGTAATACCGACAAATGGAATGTGATGTGTAAATTCAACACTGATGGCATACCAACTCTATCACCTTGGAGTTAATGAACAATAAATCCATTCTTAATGTATTGGCTGTTGAGTCAGCACTCTAACATTGGTCGTGCTACTTAGTCGGTATTTCGGGTGCACCTTTCGATTAATGTTTAATCGTGAGTGTTTCCTTCGGGCATCCCTCAAGATATCATCTGGTTTTGTTCACTCAATCGTGGAGATCCTTCTTTGTGGGAATCTCGACGAATGGTTGCTGAGCCCATCAGCCACATCCTCTTCTCCCTCGTGGTTCATGATGAACATTTAAACTAGTGTTGGAAACCTTGAAAGCATTATCTTTGTGCCTAGTTTATAAGGAATATGTTTGATAAAAGAAGTGTGTTTATATAAGTTCACGTGCATTTTTGTCACCGTGCTTATGGGAAATTTTTGTCTCGCTTCCTCTGGAATCGTTCCAATTCATCCAGGCATGTGCGAAGTATTCTATGGTTTGATAGATTTGCTACCTTCACTCCATATGTATTTCCTAGCACGCCAGGCCACTGATTGATTTGATTTGTCCTAGTCCAGACTTACACATGGAACTTTGATATCCCCTATGATGGTCCCCAACCAGAACTTGATTACATTCCATTCTAGAAACTTTCATGTGGGCACGAATGTCTTGACCTTTTGTTCAGATGTCTTGTATTCTGGCTAATGATTCAAGTCTTGCTTCTGTCATTCATTCCGAGATTCTTGCAACACCATCTTGTAGGTCTGTGTTGCATCCTTTCTCCTCAGGCCTTCTTTGTCTGAAGTATCCTGACACCAACCATATCTGAATCTCGGATAGATATGATGGTTGGAACATTATCAAGAATTATAACTTTGGTCTATACTACTCGGTTAGGTGATGTTGTAGCTAGCACACTTGGCCGGATGACCTATTGTTATAATGCTTTGTTCAGCAAGGATTGCCATTCTCCCATGGGGAAATTATAAGACTTATTTTATAAGTTGTTCCTACTGGATCCTTTGTGTATCCAAACTCCATCCTTTAGTCGAAACACCATATCATTGCTATCCCGAAGCATGGATGTGGTATATCGATCATCAAAAGGAATAATGTAAGCTCAATGCTAATTGTTTCTTGATCAATTATCCAAACACCATTGTATGGGAATGTCATGAATTTTCCTCGCCCCTTTTACCTAAATGGTTATCTACTTGCTATTATGTCATGTATATCATGCTCTGTTTTTCCTTGGGAAAGATATACTCCTAAAACTTGAGTATAACCACATTTTTCTTTCCATTGGTCTGTTTAATGTGATGAACACATTTTGCTTTCCATTGGTCTGGTTGATCTAATAATCACATTTTCCTTTCCATTGGTCTGTTTGACCTTTCCTGAGATTATATAATCTAAGCAGTAATAATTCTCTGCTTAGGTAAACACCTCGGTGAACAAGTATGTCAGTAAGATCATGTTACTATTGTTGATAACATTCCGGTAACCGCCGGTGGACGAGAACTTTGCCTATTGGTCCGCCTCGTTTCAACGAGCGAGAAAATGGTTCTATTCGTCCCCCGCCCTTGGTACCGATGTTGTTGCCAGCATAACTGACAAGCTATCCTCTGACTTGTCATGCTACCATGACCGTGTAAGATGTCACCGCTCTTCCTGCTCTTAACCAAATGGTCGGCCCATAACCCTCAGTTCCACAGGATCGAAACCTGACTCTCCTGTACATCTTTGAGTCCAAAGTATCCTTTGCACTTGGCTTCGCTTGTAATTCCCGAACCACCGTCCAAGGGATGATCTATTTTTGTGTCAGACGCAATATTTATTTCGTTGCTCTGAACCCCTTTTCACCTTCTGATCGGGCATCGAATGATTGCCTACCCGTTTGAAACTTTTGAACCATCGCCTATTGCTCTCAATGAATTCCCTGAGTAACAACTCGAGAAATAATTCATGTCTTCTTCCTTGAGTTCACTATCAGGTGCCCAGTTTCGTGGAGATACGTTCTACCAGAGTTTCTCCCTCTAATCGCATTCGTAGAACGATGAAGATCCCGAAGAAAGGTTGACGACTTCATCAGGATGACCTGGAACAGAGAATTGAAGACTTCAACATAAGGGGATTGACCTCTTCGATGAGGGAAACAACAACAAGAAGACTCGTTAGAATTTCGTGACCAAACTTTCTCCGCCTTACTCTACCTCTAAATTCTCGGGACGAGAATTCTTGTTAGACGGGGAGAGTTGTAACACCCCTGGATCCATGCTACATTGATCAACATAATTAAGCTACAGCAACCATGAGGTTTAAGCTATTCCATTTTCAAAATTCATTTAATAAGTGGTTTAAATATTTTTGTAAACCTGAAAACTAAAATCATGGTTAGGTTACAAATATGCAGCTGGTATTTATAAAACTATAACCAACATTTTGCAAGGTGTTTTGGTGCCTCAAATTAAATAAAACCAAGGCCAAAACTATTAATTAAATGCCTTTTTATTTATGACAGTTTTCAATTAATTCCAAAAAGCCCCAAAACTTTTTGTGGCTTTGCCAAATATTACAACACTAATAATTGCCTAGCTGGCACTTTTTATAAAAGTGCTATGATTACTCACCTGCCCCCCCCCCCGAACCCTAGATCGCCACTCTCCCCCCCTCTCCTGCTCCTCTCATGCTCGCTCCTTCCTCTCCTCTGCCCGCGCAGCCGAGTGCCACCGTCGCTACGCCGTCGTCCTCGCCGCGACCACCGTGCCTCCCGTGCGTCGCTGAGACGCCCACGAGCTCCGCCGCGACCACCCCTTCCTCCTCGTCAGCTGGATCGAGCCCCGGAGCCCCTGCATCGCCTTCACCACATCGTCTTCCCCCTTGGGACGCCGCCACTCGCCGTCGTCGATTTGCACCACCGAGCTCCCCTCGAGCCCACCTTGCGCAACTACAGGGCCCAGTGAGCTCCCCCGCATCCTCCTCTCCCTCGCATTGCTCCCCTAGGCCGCCGTAGCTGTAGCTCCACGCGAACCCAATCCCGCCACCGCGGAAGCTCGACGCCGGCGACCAAACGGTGACCTTTTGGTCCTGCCGACGCCGTCATTCGACTCCACGCACTGCGTAGGCCCGCGTAGCACGTTTAGTTCGCTCGTTTTCGTCCCCGTTTGCGCACTGCCATCGGCGCCCGAAGCTCACCGCCACCAACCTCGACGCCGGCGAAGCCACAGGCCGTCCCAGCTCACCCTGATGGCCGGAATGGACACGCGATGATGCCAGCTTTCGAACGCGACAAGAACGGCCCAATTTGGTGCACCATGGACGATTTCCGAGCCCGACCGCCGTTTCGGGAGCTCGCCGGAGCTGTTCCGGTGGCCGGCCGGCGCCGCTGCTGACCTGGCCCGGCCGGGGCAACCCGCAGGGTCACTGACCCGTGGGCCCCGAGCCCCCTGGTTGACCGTTGAGCTGGTCAACCTGCTGACTGGGCACTGATCAGTCAATGACAGGTGGGGCCCGACCCCACCCTGTGTATGACAGTGGGCCACCCCTGTCAATTGCTAATTAGAAAATTAGGTTAGTAAACATAATTAATTTAACACTAATGTCTCACTGACAGTGGACCCCACCTGCTAAATTAGTCTTTGTTTAGATTAGTATAACACTGGATTAAAATGAGTCTATGACAAGAGGGCCCCACATGTCAGATTGACCAGTCTGCTGAGACTGTTGACTGCTGTTGCAGTGCTGACGTCAGCATGATGTCATAATGACGGGGTTATTACCCCCGGGTAGGCCAAAGCTAGGGGGTCCTTCCCCCGCTCGAAGAAAAACAACATCGCCGGCTGGGCCGGGGCCGGCTGGCGGCCCTCCGGTTCTCTCAGTGCCGGCCGGGCGAGGAGCCGGACGCCTGGCTAAGCGGCCGGCTGCTCCCGCTCCGCCTCCGCAACCGACCTACGGGTGGACCAACGCCCGTCCCGTCTCTCTGCGCAAACGGTACAGCGACAAGACAAGACCTCCTCGACCGACCTACGGGCGGACCAACGCCTGTCCCGTCTCATTGCGTGTCAGCCGGCGACCAGGCGTGACCCCCTTCATCCGCCCCGACGTGACTACAGTGGCTGCTGACGGCGGCCGACCGCGATAGGGCTTCCAAAAGTACCGGCACGCCCCCGTAACCACTCCATTACCTGTCAGGTATGGCTACAGTATAGCCGGCTGCGCCGCTGACTTCGCCCGACAGGCGCAAGACGACGCCCCAACGGGCCGCCCGTGCCGCGACGTGACCGGCGCGGGGATCCACCAAGTGGGACCTGCCGGCTCCTGACGGACTCGACAGCCGGCGGGCCCTACCGGCGACAAGACCCCACAGCCGGCGGCCCCCACGGCCGCCTAAGAGAGGCTGCCGGCCGGGGCCCCCCGAGACCTTCTATTTTGTATTGTAACCCAGGGGGTTGGTCTATAAAACCCCCCGGGCCTCCCCCATGCAGCGGGGTTCACGTTTTTCCCCAGTCTTTCTTCCTACAGACGTAGGAGGGCAGCAAGGGCAGGCTAGCCCCTTCCTCCTCCTCCGTCCATACAACTCCAGGAGCACGATTGTAACCACCCCATTGCCTTAACTAGACCAAGCAGGACTAGGGGTATTACCTCCCACGGAGGGCCCTGAACCTGGGTACATCGTGTGTCTGCCACCGCTTGTGCCAAACCCTGCTCCCGGAGCCCGTCGGCGTCCTTCGGCCCCTCTCGATAAGCCTACCCATGGCATCTGCCATGACGAAACCACGACAGTTGGCGCCCACCGTGGGGCCGACCGCGGCGCCGGCCGGAGTCACGCTCCGGGCGGGGCCCTTCACCACCTCCCCCGGCCGCCTCGCGTCCGGGCGAAACCGCGTGCTCGTGGGGCTTGCTCCGGCAGGCCCTGCGGGCGACGCGGCCGGCATCTCCAACGACTACCTCGGCCGCGACCACGCGCTCAACGTCGTCGCGCTCGCTGCACGGCTCAGCAAGCTGAGCCTCGCCGGCGAGCCGGCGGCTGACAAGTACCCCAGCGGGGTGCTCGATTGCGTCGACCCTCCATCGTCCGTGGGCGCGCTCGCCACGGGCGAAGCCATCGCCTCCCACGCCCGCGTGGGGGTGATGGTCACCGCCTCCTCCACCACTTCGGGCCGTGTGCGGGCGGCCGAGGCCGACACGGCTGCCGCCCGCGCTGGTACATCTGACCCGCTCGCCGCCGCCCTCCGGGGCCTGAGCACTCCCATCGCCACGACGGCGGACCCGGCCGCCGCCAGAGCAGAGCTGGAAGTGGCCCGCCGCCTGATTTTTGATAACGCCACTGCCCTCGCTGCCGAACGACGCCGGATGGAAGCCGCGCAGCGAGAATACGTCTCTGCGTATGGTCTCACCCCGGCTGGCCCCGAGCCCAGTCGGCGTGGGGCTGTACGGGAACGCGGCCGCGTGGTCGCGGAGATCCTCGGCGGCCGCCTACCCGTCTACGACACCCCCGCGGCCAACCTGCATGCCGCCAAGGTTGCCTACGAGGATTTGGCAACCTTGGAGGGCGAGGAGCGCGCCGCATGCGAGCGACACATCAAGGACCTCATCGACACCGCCAACGCCCAACAAGTCGTCCACACCCCCGGTGGGGCCGTCTCCGAACTCCCCCGGCCCGAGGGCGAGGGTGCTGGGGCTACCAACCGTCAGCCGGCCCAGCACTCCAGTACTCCTCGTCCCTCCGCCCGGCGGAGCGAGGGAAGCGACGTTCGGCGCACCCAGCTGCGCGGGAACGAACAGCCGGCGCAGCAACAATCCGGCTGGAAGCTACCGCCGAGACGAGGCTCCGGCTGGCGGTAGCCGCCGGGACAAGGCTCCGGCTGGCGGTAGCCGGCGGGACGAGGCCCCGGCTGGCGGTAGCCGGCGCAACCGCGGACACACTCCGCCCCCGCGGCCGGAACCGGCCCAGTCTATCCCGCCGGCCGTTCGCCCCGACCTCGCGGCCCGGCTCGGGCCGCGCGTCCCCCACAGCGACAACGACGCCCGGCTCCGCCTCGACCAGCTGGCGCAGTCGGCTCTCCTCGAGGAGGAGGGCTCGATTGGCCCAGCCTGCTTCGGCCCTCGGATCCGCAACGAGCCGTTCCCGCCCGGCTTCACTCTTCCTCGCGACACCCCGAAGTACACCGGGGCTGCCAAGCCGGAGGACTGGCTAATCGACTACACCACCGCCGTCGGCATCGCCAGGGGGAACAAGCGCGTAGCCGTCCGCTACGCCCCTCTCATGCTGATCGGCTCGGCCCGCACCTGGCTAAACAGCCTCGCGGCCGGCAGCGTCAACACCTGGACGGACTTCGAAGAGGCGTTCGTCCACAACTTCACCGGCACTTACAAACGGCCGGGCCGGCCCCGCGAGCTGGCCATGTGCGTCCAGGGGACAGAGGAACCCCTCCGCGACTACCTTACACGCTGGACCGAGCTCCGCAACTCCTGCGAGGGAGTACACGAGGTACAGGCCATCCAGTACTTCATCGAAGGCTGCTGCGATGGCACCCACCTCAAGCACAAGCTCTTGTGCTCCGAGCCAACCTCCCTGGCGGACCTAATGTCCAAAGTGGATAAATACGCCACAGCCGATTCCTCGATGAGGATGAAGGCTAAGGCACCAGCCAAGCCGGCTACGCCCCCCGCCGCGCCGCGGGCGGCGGCCGACAACCGGCAGCAGCAGAGCAACAAACGCAAAAACGACCAGACCGACTCCTGCTACGAGAGCCGGCAGGTCGCCTCCATCAAGGAGGAGCGGCCGGCTGGCCAGGCTTCCGGCCAGCGTCAGCGCACCGGCAAGACCGCCTGGCAGCCCAAGCTCACGTTCGAGCAGATGCTCGACCTTCCCTGCAAGAACCATTCCGGTGCCAAACCGGCCACGCACACGCTCCGGCAGTGCAGCTTCTCACAGCGATTGGCATGGGGAGACGGCCTCCCGGCTGCCCCCGCGCCGCCGGCCCGCCCACCGGCTCCGGCACCGGCTCCGGCCCCGGCTCTCGCTCCTGCCCAGCCGGACCCGGCTCCGGCCCGATACGACGGCCGGCTACTCGATCAGTTCCCCGACCAAGACGGCTGCTACGTCGTCTTCACCAGTGAAGAGACGGACAAGCACGCCCAGCGCCGGCTCCACCGCGAGGTAAATGCCACCATACCAGCGACTCCCCAGTTCATGCACTGGCCCGAGAGGCCGGTCACCTGGAGCCGGGCCGACCACCCGGCTGTGATGCCAAACCCGGGCAGCCATGCCCTCGTCCTCGATCCCACCATCGCCTCCGAGAAGCGCACGTGCCGCTTCTCGCGGGTGTTGATCGATGGGGGCAGCAGCATCAACATCCTCTACCTCGACACAATGCTCAAACTGGGGCTCAAGGTGGAGGACCTACAATCAAGCCGGACCGTTTTCCACGGCATCGTACCGGGAAAGTCCTGCACCCCAGTCGGCAAGATCAAGCTCGACGTCCTCTTCGGCGGCCACGACCACTTCCGCCGCGAGCCAGTTTGGTTCGAGGTGGTGGACCTTGACAGTCCCTACCATGCACTGCTGGGCCGACCGGCTCTTGTCAAGTTCATGGCGATCCCCCACTACGCCTACCTCAAGCTCAAAATGCCGGGCCTCAAGGGCATCATCACCATCACCGGCAAGTACCAGATGTCAATCGCGTGCGCGCGAGACGGCAGCCGGCTGGCCGAGGCCCTGGAGATAGCGGAGGAGAAGCGGCAGTTCGACCGGCTGGTGGCCTTCGCCTCCGCCCAGCCGGCCGTGCAGGCTCCTCCGTCCCAATCAGTCGGAGAAGGCTCGTTTCAGCCGTCCAAGGACACCAGGCAGGTGCCACTGGATCCGGCTAACCCCACCCAGTGCGTGACCATCGGCTCCCGCCTCGACAGCAAATAGGAAAGCGAGCTCATCGATTTCCTTCGTGAGAATCGGGACATCTTTGCATGGTCTCCCAAAGACATGCCGGGAGTTCCGAGGAAATTCGCCGAGCACAAACTTCACGTGCGACCGGACGCGAAGCCGGTCAAGCAACCCCTGCGCCGTTTCTCCGAGGAGAAACGGCGTACTATAGGAGAAGAAATCGCCCGGCTGCTCGCAGCCGGCTTCATCATGGAAGTATTCCACCCGGACTGGCTAGCCAACCCAGTCCTGGTATTGAAGAAGAACAAGACCTGGCGTATGTGTATCGACTACACAAGCCTGAACAAGGCGTGCCCCAAAGACCCGTTCGCCCTGCCGCGGATCGATCAAGTCATCGACTCCACAGCCGGCTGCGACCTGCTGTCTTTCCTCGACGCCTACTCCGGCTACCACCAGATAAAGCTGGACCCGGCCGACCGGCTCAAGACCTCCTTCATCACCCCCTTTGGAGCCTACTGCTACATCACCATGTCCTTCGGCCTGAAGAACGCAGGCGCTACCTTCCAGCGCTGCATGCAGAAGTGTCTCCTGCCTCAGATAGGCAGGAACGTCCACGTCTACGTCGACGACATCGTCGTCAAATCCAAGAAGCATTTCAGCCTCCTCGACGATCTGCGGGAGACATTCGCCAACTTGCGCGAATACAAGATCAAGCTCAACCCGGAGAAGTGCATCTTCGGCGTCCCCGCCGGCCAACTCTTGGGTTTCTTCGTGTCCGCTCGTGGCATCGAAGCTAACCCCGAGAAGATCAGCACAATCGAGCGCATGCCCAAGCCGGTCCGGCTCCGCGACGTCCAGAAGTTCACCGGCTGCCTCGCCTCGCTCAGCCGGTTCATCAGCCGGCTGGGCGAGAAGGCTCTGCCCCTCTACGGCCTCCTACGCAAGACAGCTCTGGTCGAGCCGGGCCGCGACCCCTCGAAGAAGCCGGCCCTGTTCGACTGGTCCGACGAGGCGGACGAGGCGTTCCGCGGCCTCAAGCGGGCCCTCACCAGCGCGCCCATCCTGGCCGCGCCGGCCGAGAAGGAGCCCTTGCTCGCCTACATCGCCGCGACCACGCGCGTCGTCAGCATCGTCCTGGTGGTGGAACGGCCGGAGGAGGGCAAGGCGCTGCCGGCTCAGCGCCCCGTCTACTACCTCAGCGAGGTCCTCTCCGCCTCCAAGCAAAACTACCCCCACTACCAGAAGATGTGCTACGGTGTATACTTCGCCGCCCAGAAGGTCAAGCAGTATTTCCAGGAGCACGTCATCACCGTCGTCAGCGCCGCGCCGCTGGGCGAAATCATGAGCGGCCGGGACGCCACCGGCCGGATCGCCAAGTGGACCATCACCCTCGCCGACTACGAGATACGGTACGAGCCCCGCACCGCCATCAAATCCCAAGCAATGGCCGACTTCCTCGTCGACTGGGCCGAAACCCAGTTCGTGCCACCTCCGCCCGACTCCACACACTGGCGCATGCACTTCGACGGCTCAAAGATGCGAGCCGGCCTGGAAGCCGGCATCGTCTTGTCGTCTCCCAGGGGAGATCAGCTCCGGTACGCCCTCCAGATACACTTCTCCGCCTCCAACAACGTGGCCGAGTACGAGGCCCTCGTCCACGGCCTCCGGCTCGCCAAAGACATCGGCATCCAACGCATCATATGCTTCGGCGACTCCGACCTCGTGGTGCAGCAGGTCTCTGGCGAATGGGATGCCAGGGACGCCAACATGGCTAGCTACCGCTTCCTCGTCCAATAGCTCACCGGCTCCTTCGAGGGCTGCGAGTTCCACCACGTCCCCCGCGCGGACAACGAGGTGGCCGACACACTGGCCAAGATCGGCTCCACCCGGCAGGCCATCCCAGCCGGCGTCTCCCTCGAGCGGCTGCTCAAGCCTTCAATCAAGCCTTCTCCCGAGTCGGAGTCCATCTTCGTGCCGGCTAGTGCGGCCGGCCCCTCGGCGGATCCGGCGGTCCGGCCAACCCTGCCAGCTGCGGCGGTTTCACCGGCTCCACCACAGCCGGCTGTCCAGCCGGCGCCACCCGTTCCGGCTATCGAGCCAGACGCCTCCGCCGCGGCCGCCTCCAGATCCGTGACCGTCATGATGGCGATCGACGTTCTTTCCGCCATTTCACTCCCGGGGGCTAACAAGTCGGTCCCGGGGGCTGGCGAGTCGGTCTCGGGGGCTGGTCTCCCGGACTCGGGGGCTGCTGCCGCCTCCGACGTCCCGCTTGGGCCCGAGCCGGCTCCCGTCTCGGCGCCCTCGTGGGCTCAGCCCATCCTGGCGTTCCTCCTACGTGGCGAGACCCCCTCCGACGAGGCCACGGCAAGGCAAATCCAGCGCCGAGCCCCGGCCTACGGCATCATCAACCATGAGCTGGTTCATCGCAGCACCACCGGCGTTTTCCAACGTTGCGTCGAGCCGGAGAAAGGGCAAGAAATCCTCCTTGACATCCACCAGGGCGAGTGCGGGCATCACGCCGCCTCCAGATCCCTGGTGGCCAAGGCATTCCGCCACGGTTTCTACTGGCCGACCGCTCTGGAGGCGGCCAAGAAACTGGTCGACGAGTGCGAAGGCTGCCAGGGCTTCAGCACACAAAGCCACCTGCCGGCCACCGCTCTCCAAACCATCCCCCTCTCGTGGCCCTTTGCGGTCTGGGGGTTGGACATGGTGGGACCCTTCAAGACCGCTCGAGGCGGCATGACACACCTGCTGGTCGCCGTCGACAAATTCACCAAGTGGATCGAGGCCCGGCCGATCAAGAAGCTGGACGGCCCCACGGCCGTCCGGTTCGTCGAAGACATCACGGTCCGCTACGGCGTCCCCCACAGCATCATCACCGACAACGGCACGAACTTCGCCAAGGGCGCGCTAGCACGTTTCTGCTCCAAGCAGGGCATCCGGCTCGACTTGGCGTCCGTCGCCCATCCGCAGTCAAACGGACAGGTCGAGAGAGCCAACGGCCTGCTCCTGTCCGGCATCAAGCCCCGGCTCGTGACGCCGCTGACCAGGTCGGCTGGCTGCTGGATCGAAGAGCTGCCGGCTGTCCTCTGGAGCCTAAGGACCACGCCCAACCGGTCAACCGGCTACACCCCTTTCTTTCTCATGTATGGGTCCGAGGCAATCATCCCCACCGACATCGAGTTCGATTCGCCTCGGGTTTCCCTGTACACGGAGAAAGACGCGAAAGAAGCAAGAGAGGACGGCGTCGACCTCCTCGAGGAGGCCCGCGAGCTGGCCCTGAGCCGGACGGCCATCTACCAGCAGAAGCTCCGGCACTACCATAGCAAGCGGATCCGGCCGCTCTCCTTCCGCGAGGGGGACTTGGTGCTCAGACGGATCCAGCGAACCGCCGGCCAGCACAAGCTGTCCTCCCCGTGGGAGGGCCCGTTCATCATCAGCAAGGCGCTGCACAACAACGCGTACTATCTAATAGACGCCCAGAAGCCGCAGAAGCGCAAGAGAGACGCCTCCGGCGAGGAGACGGAGCGCCCGTGGAACGCAGCGCTCCTCCGTCCATTTTACTGCTAAAAAGCCAGTGTATGTATGTATCCTTCCCTTTTGGGTTCTATGAATGCAATGGGGGCCCCAAGCCGGCACTTGGGGCACGCCCCTCCTTTTTCGATTCTTCCAAAAGGTGTCCTGTTATTTACGCGCGCGCCACCCGGGTCCGGCTCCCCGACTCGGGGGCTCGCCGGCTCCCCTCCGAGGCGAACAAATGATGTGAGCAAGCAACCTTTCGCTACCTCCCCCCAAACCAGCTACAGACCGGCTCCCGGCTGTCCGGATGATGGGGTCGCGGGGTACGAAGGAACTTATCACACAAAAGTCAGCCAACGAGGGGCGGCCGGACTACGCTTTTCCTAGCAACTGGCCACTACCGGCTCAACCTAGTCCTAGCCGGTTGACTCTAAAAGCCCGCTGATTTTTCCAAGGGCGAAGCCTCGTCCCTGTCCCAGACCGGCTCCTGGCTGGCTGGCAGGCGGGGCGGAAGCCGGAAGGAACACCGGCGCGCGACACAAGTCAAAAGGCGAAAGGCAAAAGAAGAGCCGGCACGCATAAATTTATAAATGGCATAAGTTAAAACGATAAAGGGCCCACGGCCACAAGTTCATTACATATACACCCCTAGTGGGTGGAATTGCAGTCTAAACAAAATGCAGACAAAATGCAGAAGAGAAAAATCCTAAGTGGTGGCTGCTTCGGGCCGGCTCGCCTCCGGTGCCGACGCCTCCGAAGCCGGCGGTGCTAATGCCTCCGAGGCCGGCGCCCCCGGGGCAGCTGAGGTAGAGGCCCCCGCCTCCGCGTCCGGAGCCGGCTCGGACTCGGCGTAATCATCGGAGTCGGATTCTCCATCAACCGTCTCAGCGACGCTCCCCTCCGGGTCGTCCAGGGCGAGCGTGTACTGGTCCTCCGGGATCACCACGCCGTCCGGCCCGCGCTCCGGGACGTACTCGTCCCACATGGCGAAGGACGCCAGGTCGCTCGCCCTCACCTCCAGCGCGTCGGTTACCGCCTCCAATTCCGCGTCGGTGCCGGCACGCTGGGCCATGAGCAAATCCAAGTTCAGCTCGGGGTACCACGACCTGGCAATGCGAAGCGCCATGCTCGCACCAGCGCGCGCCGCGGAAGCCCTCCAGGCATTCACCCGCGCGGTCCCAAACTCCAGCCACCTCGATAGACGGCTCATGGAGACCGGCTCCACCGCGCCGGGCCAAAGAGTGCGAACCAACGCCGTGCCGGCCGCCTGGAGCCGCTTTAGGGCCCGGACCACCTCCGACAGCCGCTCCGAGGAGGCGATCGCCATCTCGTCCAGGGTCCAGGGGGCAAGCTGTCCAACGGTCGCCCCCTGCGCCCGCCGGTCCTCATGGTGGGCCTCCACGGCCGCCTCCACGGCCTCCTGCGTACCGGGGAAAAGCCCTGAGAAAAGAGGACGAGGGATGAGCAAAGAAGAAGCCAGAAAAACCTGAGGGCAAAGCATGAAAAGAGCAAGGCGATAGAAGCTCACCGCACAGCATCCGATCCACCTCGCGCCCTTGTTCCTGCAGCTGTGCGTCTTTGGCTGACCACTCCTGGCGCTGGCGCTCGTGCTCATCCCGGGCCGCATGCGCATCCTCGGCCGCCTTGGCTAGCGCGGCGTCCTTGGCCTTCAGCTCCTGGCGGAGGACTTTCTCCCGCTCCTCCGCCTCCCGACGAAGGGCCGCCTCTTGGTCCGCCAGCGCTTGGCGGTGGGCCGCCTCGCGCTCCTCCCGCTCCGCCTTCGCCTGGTCCGTCTCCCCACGGAGCCGGTCGCGCTCCGTCGTCAGGAGGACCCGCTCCTCGCCAAGCCGCACCACCTGGCGCCGGAGGCTGACCGTCTCGGCGTGGGTGGCTTCACGAGAAGAAGTTGCCGCTGTCAGAAACCAAGCAAGGAAAGGATTCAGCCCGCCTCCGGAGCAGCCGGCCTGATTCCCGATGGGTACACCCAGTGGGTGCGCTCGCGCGCCCCCACTGGAAGATCGCAAGAGCACCTACCTTTCAGATCCGCGGACATGACGGCGAGCCGGCTTTCGGCTCCCCGGTACAACCCCAGCAGGGTGTTGTACGCGGCCACCCGGCGGTCGTGCGCCGCCTGCGAAACAACAAGAACGCCAAAGTAGCTTTAGGCTCGACCCGCCTGCGCAACAACCGGCTCGAGCCTCGGGGGCTACACCCAGTGGGTGCGCTAGCACGCCCCCACTGGAAGAAATAGAAAACGCCGAGTCAAGAGAAGAAGGAAAGAAGAGAGCTTACCGCGACAGCTTGCTCCAGGCTCACCAGCCGGTCATTGGCGGCCTGGGCGTCCTGCGACGTCTGGGTGCGGCATGCGGCGAACGCGTCCACAACGGCGGCCACCGCCGTCCCAAGAGTGCTCGGCGGGTCGCCAAGGGCCGGGCGTCCGGCTGCGTCCCAGGTCTGCTGCGGTCGGCCCCCGTCCGCGGGTCCTCCCTTGTCGGAGACCACGATGGGACCGGCTCCTCCCGTCGCCGTCGCACCGACTGCCGCCGACGACGCGCCCGCGGTGGCCGTCTCGGCCCTCGCCCCTGGCGCCCCGCCTCCGGCGGCTCCTGGCCGGCTCACCTCCGGAGCCGGCGCCTCCGGAACCGGCACCTCCGAAGCCGGCACGTCCGGTGCCGGGATGTCAACTACGGGGGCCTCCTCCGCCCTCGGCGGTACGTCACCCGCCCCCGGCCGGGCGGCGTCGCGGTCCATCTCCGCCGCGACCTCCGCGGCCTTCGCGTCTGCCTCCGCCCGTCGCTCAGGTTGATGGTGGTCCTTCGACCTCCTATCCCGGCCACGGGGGAACGGCTCCCACGCTCCGCCAGCACTCCCCCCGCTGGTTCCTCCCCGCTTCTCCGCCGCCTCTTCCCAAGGGCGGAGCTCCTCGACGCGCCGCTCCTGCTGGGCCGCCTCGAGGTCGAGCCACGCCTGGCGCTCCCTCTCCTCGGCGGCTGTCGATGGCGCCGTCCTCGCCGCCTCGCCACCTGGGGTCCTCCCCAGGGCGCGCGCCTCCCTGGTCACGACGAATTGAGAAACCGGGGTGGAAACGGTACAGATCAAGGGAGAGGAGGAGATGCACTCACCCAATGACGACGGGGACCGCCCTCCTCGTGGGTCCCGCCTGGGAGACCCTCTGCTTCTTGCCCCCGCCTCTGCGGCTGCCGCCCGGCTGCGCGCTTGGGCGCCGGCTTGGCGACGGCCGGTCGTTTCCCTTTATCACCCGCGTCCGGGCCGCCCCGGCTGGAGCCGCCGCCGCCTCGATGCTGGCGCTTCCGCGGCGCCGAGACCTCGCCCTCCGACGCTTCGGGCTCCTCCGGAGCCTCTGTAACACGCGACGCCTCCGCCTCAGCGTCATCGTCGGTCCAATCCCGTAGGTGCGTTTGGGGAGGAGACTCACCCGTCGATTCGGCCTCTTCAGCCCCCTCCGTCTCCGCCTCAGCTTCAGACGCGCCGGCTCGCTCGGAGTCGGCCGGCTCCACATCGTCGGCGTCCTCGACCTCCTCAGGGTCCGACTCCACCGTATCGGCGGCCGGCTCCCCGTAGTCCTGCAGCAGCAGGAAAACCTGCGTGCGGGCATGGCGGCACGCCGTCAGGCCAAAAAGGGGAGGGGTGCTGCCTCAGAAGGGATGGAAGGAGGCGGGCGGCTAGACACTTACCCGCGGCGCCGGGTTGCTCCGGCTGTACGGGGTCTTCCCCCATTGCCACTCACCCTCCTTCATCTTCGCCGTCGAGATGGCATTTACCCTCCTCGCCACGTGCGCCGGCTTCAGCTCCTTGGTGGAGAGCCGGCAGGGGTCGTGGCGTCCTCCCATCTGGCAGATGAGGTGCGGCCGCCTCTGCAGCGGCTGCACCCGGCGCGCCACCATCGTGGCCAGCAGATCGGTGGCCCTCAGCCCCTCTGACCCTGTCATCACGAGCAAGCGCTCGCAGAGCCGGTCCGCCATCTCGGGCGCCTGAAGCGGAGCCGCCCGCCAGTTTAACATCGCAACCGGCGGGTGGTTTACGAAGTCGGGGAGGTTGATGTAGTCCTCCTCCGGCTTCACGTTCTTCACATAGAAAAACCCCCACTGCCAGCCCTTCACCAACTCATGCAGCGGGAGCTTCTCGAAGGCGGTCCCCTTGCGGATGTGGATCATGGCGCCTCCGCAGGCGGTCATCACCTTTTGCTTCGTCGCCGGATTCACCACTGTCTGCCGCTTGAGGAAGAAGAGCCGGCTCCAGAAGTCGAGCCTCGGCTCCACCCCCAGGAACCCTTCGCAAAGGGTGACGAACGCCGCCAGCTGCAAGACGGCGTTGGGGCGAGGTGGTGCGGCTGCAGGCCGAACCGCGTCAGAAAACGGCGGAAGAAGGCGCTCGCCGGCAGCCCGAACCCGCGGAGGAAGTGATCGGCGAAGACGACCACCTCGCCCTCCCGCGGGGTCGGGGAGTTCTCCGGCCCGGCGGTGCGCACCTCCAAGTGCGCTTTCGCCGGGAGCTTGCGGCGGTAGCGAAGGTGTTCGATGAACGTCTCCTCCACAATGCTGCCGTCCCAGGCGCCCTTGACCGCCATGGTCGTCGAAGGGGCTCGCGGTCGCGGCGTGGGGCGCGGGTGCTAGACTGCGTTGCGGGCTTTCCGCGGCGGCGGACGGTGGCGCAACGTGCCCGCGTGCGCTGCCTCCTCGCTCTCCCTTTCTCGTAACGGGAGGAGGAGGGCGACGAAGACGATGCGACAGGGGCGGAGGGGAGTGAATGCGCCGTTCTGCCTCTCTCCTCTCACCATTTAAACCTCGTGCGGGCAGTCGTGGGGGGCGGATTCATTGCGCACGACCCCCACGATTCCCGCCGCGTGCGGGGCGGACGTTATGGCGCTCGGGAACGCCAACCGTCGGCCCGCGCCGTAAAGGATCCTTGCGCACGGGCCGAGGCCGCGGTCGTGGGGGGCCCCGCCCCACGGTCCGGTCTTTTCCGCCGCGCGGCCTGTCAGGCCACGGCCCGCTACGTCTTCCGCGTGGCGCGGTTTTCCCTGCCCACGGGGGAGCCCGAGGCGGCACGCGAAACATCGGCCGGCTGCGGAGCCGGCCACCGCCTGCCCACGACGTCCGACTCTCGCGGCACTCCGCAGCGCAAAGGCGATCTTCAAGCCGGCGAGGACCGCCGCGGCGCATCGGCGGGCCCCACCCGGCTTCGGGGCCTACTGACGGGGTTATTACCCCCGGGTAGGCCAAAGCTAGGGGGTCCTTCCCCCGCTCGAAGAAAAACAACATCGCCGGCTGGGCCAAGGCCGGCTGGGCCGCGGCCGGCTGGCGGCCCTCCGGTTCTCTCAGTGCCGGCCGGGCGAGGAGCCGGCCGCCTGGCTAAGCGGCCGGCTGCTCACGCTCCGCCTCCGCAATCGACCTACGGGTGGACCAACGCCCGTCCCGTCTCTCTGCGCAAACGGTACAGCGACAAGACAAGACCTCCTCAACCGACCTACGGGCGGACCAACGCCTGTCCCGTCTCATTGCGTGTCAGCCGGCGACCAGGCGTGACCCCCTTCATCCGCCCCGACGTGACTACAGTGGCTGCTGACGGTGGCCGACCGCGACAGGGCTTCCAACAGTACCGGCACGCCCCCGTAACCACTCCATTACCTGTCGGGCGTGGCTACAGTATAGCCGGCTGCGCCGCTGACTTCGCCCGACAGGCGCAAGACGACGCCCCAACGGGCCGCCCGTGCCGCGACGTGACCGGCGCGGGGATCCACCAAGTGGGACCCGCCGGCTCCTGACGGACTCGACAGCCGGCGGGCCCTACCGGCGACAAGACCCCACAGCCGGCGGCCCCCACGGCCGGCTAAGAGAGGCTGCCGGCCGGGGGCCCCCGAGACCTTCTATTTTGTATTGTAACCCAGGGGGTTGGTCTATAAAACCCCCCGGGCCTCCCCCATGCAGCGGGGTTCACGTTTTTCCCCAGTCTTTCTTCCTACAGACGTAGGAGGGCAACAAGGGCAGGCTAGCCCCTTCTTCCTCCTCCGTCCATACAACTCCAGGAGCACGATTGTAACCACCCCATTGCCTTAACTAGACCAAGCAGGACTAGGGGTATTACCTCCCACGGAGGGCCCTGAACCTGGGTACATCGTGTGTCTGCCACCGCTTGTGCCTAACCCCGCTCCCGGAGCCCGTCGGCGTCCTTCGGCCCCTCTCGATAAGCCTACCCATGGCATCTGCCGTGACGAAACCACGACACATAAAGGATTTTTTTCGAATTAATAATAATCTGTTAATTTCAGAAATTGATTAAAACTTTAGAAATTAATAGAGAATAATCCGTAGCTCAGATGAAAAAGTTTTATACATGAAAGTTGATCAGAAAAATCACACATAAAAAATACGCTATCCGTTCATCTGTCACATGCTCCTAGCATGATGAACATGGAACATTTCCCCCTCCGGATCATCTGTCCGATAAATCCAAAGACCAGGGAAATATCGTCAGATATTCTCCCGTTCCGTCCGATACATGTAGTACCGCGTTAGACTACCCCTAGCACGGCGTATTGCCATGTCATGCATCGTGTTGCATCTGTTTGCTTGTATTTATTGTTTCTTCCCCTTCTTCTTACCGGTAGAGCCCGAGACTGACGGTGCTGCCGGGTACGACTACACCGTTGACGATCAGCCTTTTGCCACAAAGCAGCAAGGCAAGCAACCCCCTCTTGAGCATTCCGATATCGCCCATTCCCTTCCCTCTTATTCTTGCATTAGATTTTTGCTACTGTATTACCTAGCTCCTATTCTGATGCATAGCCTGTTTTTGATAAACTGCTACTATACCTGCAACAATATCAACTGCTTAGTATAGGTTGATCAGTGAATCCCCAGTGACCCCTTAGTCCCAGTTGCCCCTGCTCCTTCATCGACGACTCGACGACCCGAAGACTCGAAGACTCGGTCAACCGACCGACGAGCCAGGCCCCTCACATCACCGCACACCCCTTAGATGTACGAATCTATAGCGCTACTATCGAGTACCGAGGGTGACACCTCGTGAAGTACTCATGATGCTAGCTCTGTAGTGCAGCTAGTTGGTCATGGTTATCGAGGGTGATTCCTCCTTCACCACTCCCGACGATGACTCTGTCGTGCAACCCCTCAAGTGTGGGACCCTCGAGGGTGATTCCTCTAAGTCCACCTTGACGGGTTAATCGAGCGGGACCCTTTGAGGGTGATTCCTCAGGTTCTGTCTTGATGAGTTATACACACAGTTACTATGACCTGGTTACAGAAACATGTTGGTGATGGGTCGGCCCTGAGGGGTACCCACGGTTTGATGTTGATGAGGCATGGACGGGCAGGAGAGGCCCTTGCCATACATCCTCGAGACGGGGCGACGGGACCGCACTTTACGGGTCGCGCTTGCCCCGCATTAATAAAATGCTAATGGGTTGGGTATTCGATCTAAGTTGGTCGTTGGCCTTATTGCGCACCAAACCATAACGTGGGAAAGTTATGGGCACTCAGCGTCGTTGTATCAGCCAAAGCTCTTCGGACGTCAGCAATGGAGCGGCGCGCGCCCGAGTGGTCCGCAACGGCACCGCGCTTGTTATAAGGTTTGCTAGGACTGACCTCGGCCGCCCTCGCATCGTGCAGGTGTGCAAAGGGCGATTGGGCCCATGACCCCTGCGCGCATAGGATTTAGACCGGCGGGCTGGCCTCTTCGTTGAGCCTAGGTGGGGCGACGACGTGCTGCTATCCCGAGGCCGGGCATGACCCAGGAAAGTGTGTCCAGCCGGAGGTGATCAGGCGTGTTGGAGATGCGGTGCACCCCTGCAGGGATGATTAATCTATTCGAATAGCCGTGTCCACGGTAACAGGACGACTTGTAGTTGTACCTTGACCTACTACAACTATAATTGTGATTTAATTTGAAATGAATGTTGGCTCCGGGATTGCTTCCTCGCAGGGAGTCGAGGAAGAATCTCTGGGCGTGGTTATTTAATAAAATTGCTACAATAATATGACTATATATGAGATACCAGTCTACTCTCTTCTAATGCTGCAAGACGCTGAAGATGCTAGTCTTCGATAGGACTAGGCCTTTCCCCGCATTCTTGCTTTCTGCAGTCAGTCCAGATATAACCCCATTCCTTGATACCGAGGCATACTTAGCATAGTTCTGATGTCAGTCTTGCGAGTACTTTGGATGAGTACTCACCGCTGCTTTGCTTTCTCTTTCCCCCTCTATATGATTCTGCGTTCAGACGATGGAGCCCAGGAGATGGAGTACGCCGGAGACGACTACTACACCACCGCCGGAGCCTACTACTACGTGGAGGCTGCCCCCGATGCTCAGGAGTAGTTAGGAGGTTCCCAGGCAGGAGGCCTCGCCTCTTTCGAACCGCTGTTATGTTTGTGCTAGCCTTCTAAAGGCAAAACTTGTTTAACTTATGTCTGTACTCAGATATTATTTCTTCCGCTGACTCATGTTTTGTCGAGCTTTGTATTCGAGCCCTCGAGGCCCCTGGCTTGTAATATGAAGCTGTATGACTTTAATTTGTGTCTAGTGTTGTGTTGTGATATCGATCGGTGAGTCCCTAATCTTGGTCATACGCATTGCGTGATTGATTAGCGTACGGTAGAGATCGGGGGCGTCACATCACACATGGTTTCATTTTTGAAAGTGTGTGCGATGACAGGCTACATCGCACACACAATGTATGCAAAAAACGTGTGCAAGGCATCACACACGTTTGCATTTTTAACACCGTGTGCAGTGATATGCTACGTCACACACACACTGTTTGCAAAAACGATGTGCATGACATCACACATGGTTGCATTATAATAACTGTGTGCAATGATATAGTACATCACACATACATCATTTGTAAAAACCGTGTGCAAAGCATCACACACGTTTATGTTTTTTCAAACCGTGTGCAATAAAAGACAACATCACACACACATTTTTTGGAAAACTATTTGCGCGACATCGTACACAATTATATTTTCGAAATCTGTGTGATGTTATGACATCACAAACGTTTTTTCCCTAATGTTACATCACACACGCTATGGTGTACATTGCAAACAGTTTTTTCGAAGGGTCTCTGATTGATGTGTCGTCTTTGGACCATCCTGCAGTAGTGAATTGCTCCACGTGCACAAGTGCTAGCCACCAAAAACACCCACAAGCTCTCCCACAAAATACTCTGTCAAAACCCAACTTCACAAAATCGGTGCCACCAAGTTTTCATCCGGCTCTACCAATTTTCTACCCAAGATAGAACCCTAGCCAAACCCTAAAATTTCGGTACAACCGAGACTGCATCGGTGCAACCGAGTTTCAGTGACCAACTTTCTGGTGACCCAATTTATAAAATCGAAATTTCCGATTTTATGCTTCGGTCTCACCGAGTTTTGGAAACTGCCCTCAGCCACTCATTTCGGTACCACCGAGATTCCAATACCGGTCTCATCGAGATTCCAAAAGTTGCCACATTTTTTACATATCGGTAGAACCGAGTTTTGCTTTGGTTTCACCGAGATGGCCAATAATGTTGTAACGGTTGGATTTTTGGAGATGCCTATATATACCCCTCCACCACATCCCACTCGCAAGAGAAGTACTCAGAACAGTTCCTCACATCCCATATCCAAATTTCTGAGAGAGAACAACCTACCCTTGTGTTGAGATCAAGATCATCCACTCCAATCATATGGATCTTGATTTCTAGCCTCCCCAAGTTGCTTCCCACCAAATCAATCTCTTCTACCAAGCCAAATCTGTGAGAGAGTGATTGAGTATTGAGGAGTCTATCATCTTGAAGCACAAGAGCAAGGAGTTCATCACCATTATCAAGCCTATTACCTTTTGGAGGGTGGTGCCTCCTAGATTGGTTAGGTATTGCTTGGGAGCCTCCTACTTCGTGTTGTGGAGTTGAACCAAGAAGTTTGTACGGGCAAGTAGATCGCCTACTTCGTGAAGATCTACCCATAGAGAGGCTAGTCCTTCGTGGACGGAAGCCATTATGGAATAGTCAAGGTTGCTACTTCATGGACCCTTATGGTTAGAGCCCTCCGTGGACTCTCGCGACCTTTACCCTTCATGCGTTGAAGACTCCATAAACGTGGATGTACGATAGCGCCACCTATCGGAACCACGGGAAAAATCCTTGCGTCTCCAAATTGCGTTTGATCTTCCTGTCTCTACTCTCTATTACATGTGCTTGTCTTACTTTCCGCTGCCATATTTGTTGACTAGCATGTGTAGGGTGCATTAGACTTGTTATAATTGCTAAAAACTGCCCACCAATTAACTTGGGAAAAGGTTAGGTTTTAATTCATGCAAGTAGTCTATTCACCCCCCCCTCTAGATGTCTCTTCTATCGATCCCTTCATTAGTCTACGCGCCGAACACCCTCAGGGACTATCCCGGCAGGGTCCGTGCCCCACAACGGCAGGACTCCCGGGCAAGAGGCTGTGGCTGGGGCTACATCGACCGTTCCCCCTACCAAGAGGTACTTAATCTTTCAACTCACCCTTTGTTCTATCCACTTCGAACACTTACGGTCCCCGGCTGACACGCTCAGGAGGCGAGTGGGGCCACCTCCACCCAAAAATGGTGAGAAGCCGTCGAAGAACCCTCAACCAAGGTCTTCGGCACATGCCGAAGTGGATGCGCGAGCTCCTGTTACTGGACAACCTCCGGAAGACTCGGGGGACATCTCAGTTACCAATTCCGAGGTTGAGAGTGCGATGAATCATCAACGGCGAAGGGAGTCACTGCGCCAGCCCATATTCTCCGACCAAGAGTTTAATGCGCTTAGTTCCGTGGACTCTTACCTTGGAGCTGCTCGAGCGGGACTTGATGGAGCTGCTAGAGTAATATCCACCAGGATGTAGGTAAGTGATCAGCTTTGACTGCTGAACATAATTCCTAACCCCGTAGCCCTCAAGCCTTAATTTGGTCGGGACGGCCGAATTCAAGGGTATTAAAAATGTTTTCGTGTATGTGTAGGCCTCAAAGCAACAAAACGTGGAGCTAACTATGGACCTCGAATCGAGCTGAGCAGAGCTACAGAATGTTAAGGCCGAGCTTGAGCAGGTGAAGAAATTCACCAGAGAGGCTCACGGTGAGTACAAAGTATTGCTTATTGTGCAGAAGTATGTTGAGGACATATCTTTCTAACGAAAGATTGTTTCGTAGCAGCCGAGTCCATACGACAGCTATAGAAGGACTTGGATGCATCCCGGAAATCTCAAAGGTATGATGAGTCACAGCTGGAGGCCGGGCATCGCGTATTGACTCGAAGTCTGGAGGATAAGAACCAGCTTAAAGCAGAAAATAAGCACCAGGCCAAAAAATTGAGAGATTGAAAGCTCAATTGTCAGAAATTCGCAAAGAGAACAAAAGGTTGAAGGGTGGCATGTTCTGTAAGTGAAATTCTAACCTTTAACACCGCCAAGTGTTTTGTATTGTATCGAGTGTGAGGGGCATCATTTATTTTCCTGCCTAGGTCTCCTGACCGGGCGTCCCGAGGAAGAAGTCAGCTCGTACGGAGGAGATATGTTAAAGGAACTTTCCTTTGTGCACGAGCAAGCTCGAAAGGCTATGAAGAGCATGATCAAAGCCCTATGGCCGGCTCAGATGCCTCCGGAAGGGATGGCAGAACTGTCGAGAAATTTAGAAGAGCTCGGAGTCATTTTGAGCTATGGAAGACTTCAGCTTGCTGAGAGGGAGCCCGGGAGGCGTGGGCCATGGTCAAGACCTGCTTTACCAAACTCAACCCAGAGCATATGG
Source organism: Elymus sibiricus (assembly GCA_039707655.1). Taxonomy (NCBI): domain Eukaryota; kingdom Viridiplantae; phylum Streptophyta; class Magnoliopsida; order Poales; family Poaceae; genus Elymus; species Elymus sibiricus. Next base: position 446,645,584 of record CM077671.1, read on the forward strand.
CTCGGGTTGGGCCTGTAGGGCCGGATGGTAAAGAGGTGCATGTGAGCTTGGTTTATGACCAAGTGATGCCCGCGGCTCGTATGTCACAAGAAGATTGCGTCCTGGACACCATAATAGACCATCTTGAATGACAGCCTTGAGTTTTGAATCTATGTAACTATGTACTTTTTATCAAAACCATTTCTATCGGCACTGTAAACATTGTCTTAACCGGTCATCGACTTCTGCCTCCGTCGCCGATAGCTAAGGAGTGTTCCGTACTATGCATCCTACGATAACAGGGAATCATCTCGGGGAACTAGGCAATCTGACCTTGTGGCACGAACAGACGAAACGTGCATGGGGAGGTATGTTATATTACTATTTAACGTAAGAAACATCTTCCAAAGAAAATAGTTCCTCTATGGGTTCCTTTCTTTAGGTTACTACGTGAACCGTATTATGCGGATAATTTTGCTATTTGGGGGAATAGTCCTTATGTACAGCGAGAAGCGCCAACCCCACCTTCTTCCTTCTTGGCCGACCAATTTGTATCATAAGAATGCTAGCCTTTGGCTTCACCCGTCTGAGGTACGTGTTCGGGTAATCCGGTCGTAGCAATCGCAGAGGTGCTCCCTTTACCCCCTAGCCGAACAATCGGGAACATAGGAGGTAAGCACAGGAGCAAGGCAACCCGCCTTGGCTAAATCTTAAGCCTAATTGGTGCATAAATAGTGTGAAAATGATGATGGGAGAGTGCATATAAGACAAATAGCTAGAGAAAGTAAGGTGGCTGCATTAAGGAGCCCCCAAGTGCTACCGGGTAAAACATTTAAGGATGCATACCGATGAGACCTTAACATAGTTCGGTCCAGCCGAATATAAGCTTAGAAAAATTCTAGCCAGTCCTACAAAGGTAGGTAAGAAAAGAAAAAAAAGAAAAAGGAGGGAAATACAAGGGTTGGTAGGGAACAGGACGACACCGGTCTAGCCGTAGAAGCGTCGGAGGCGAGCTGCGTTCCATGGGTTTGGTTCGAGACGATTGTCCTGCGGGTTGCGAAGATGATAAGATCCTCCTGTCAGTACTTTGTCAATTATGAAAGGGCCCTCCCACTTGGGGTTGAGTTTATGCTTCTGTTTCTCTCGGAGGCGTAAGACCAACTCGCCCACATTATACACTTTAGCTCGAACCTCCCTGCTTTGGTACCGCAAGCCTACTGTTGATAGAAAGTAGATCGGGCCTGGGCTATATCGCGCTCTCCTTCCAAGGCGTCTAGGTCGTCCTGCTGATCTAGCTCGGCTTCTTTTTCCTCGTACATGCGCACTCTTGGTGCGTAGTGGATGATATCACAAAGGGAGGACCGCTTCAGCCCCGTACACCATAAAGAATGGTGTGTATCCCGTTGATCGGTTCGGGGTTGTACGCAAACCCCACAGCACGGAATCAAGTTCCTCCACCCAATGACAGTCGGATTCTTGAAGGGATCGGACCAGACGAGGTTTAATACCACTCATAATGAGACCGTTGGCCCGTTCAACTTGTCCATTGGTCTGTAGATGGTACACCGAGGCATAATCAAGTTTGATGCCTAGGTTAGCTGTGACACCCCGGCTCAGAGAACCGGATTACTAGTGTTTCCAACCCAGAGATCATGTCTTCTGGAAACACACAACAACTTGGAACAGAACTGAACTGACTTTATTGATAGATATCAGTACAAGCTCATATTTTACAATGCTAGCGAGGCCAAAGGCACACTTGGTGCTATGACAGTATCTACATTATTTATGGCACATAGCGGGGCCTCGGAACTACTAAGTACTTCTACGACATAGCGGATCATAGCGGCAACTCCATCCACAGGGACACTGCTGTGGACACATCCTAGTTAGCGTAGCACGAACCACCAGGACCTTCGTCCTCGGCTTCTCCTGCATCTGGCATGATACGCCAGGTGAGTGCTTTGAATGTACTCGCAAGCTCATGACAACCGAACAATGCAGCAAACAATAGCATGGCAATTATCATATTAAATGCATAAGTAGTTCACTTACTGTACCAGTTATTAACTTACTCTCATCCGGGTTGTCCCACAACCCTCGGAATACTCATCGAGTACTTCCGATCATACGAAGAGTTCTTCCATCATTACTAACATGGTTACGGTTGACCACCTACTGAGGTCTGGATGGGCTGTCCAATACCGTGGACGCGGCTATTCGAATAGATTTGACACTCTGCAGAGGTTGCGCACTTTACCCACACCATGGAGCACCTGGCCTCGTGATCCCATTTGGGTGGACCAGCATTGCTCCAACGACACCTGCCTGACCCGTGACTCTTCCATCGTACCACTTGGCATTCATCCTCCCTCAGAGTCCTGCCCTGGGTGGCCCATGTGTCCTCATGACACCTGCCACCGTCGTGGCCAAACTAAACTGTCCCAAACGGGGACGCCGGCACAATACTCAACTGGCTCACAGGGTTATCACCGCCTACCTGATCAGGGTAGCGCGCGTGCATAACCCTCCCTCTTTGGAGGTACCGGTGAAAGAGCACGCAATCAGACCAAGCTAAGGCCGTCCCATACCGGCAAATGTGGTTGCACGGTTAAGCCCAGACAGGTGACTCAAGATCAACCACTAAGTTTATCTTAAATATAGTGGTTCGTCACAATAAGCAACTAGGCATTTAATTGATTTACTATGAATTAACCTATAGCAAATAAATAAGCATAATGCATGAAAATATGAAATGCTATGGAAATGCCACATAAAATGGGTATCATGGCTTGCCTTGCTCTGTTGGGTTGTTCAAACACTCTTGATCTTCAAATGCACCACAATCTCCTTCTGAAAATATTTTTAAAGTGCAAAGGAAAATGTCACATAATGCTTTTCTGTTCACCAACAATTCTGTGAGTATTGGAAAAATACCAAAATTTGTCAGAAAATAAAAGGGTTCAGTACCAACATAATGCAAAAAGAATCAACTGAATTGAGTTTGTAGATTAAAAGTTATTCAGGGTCAAAGTTTGGTCAAAATCTGGAATTAAATAAATGCAAAATAGAAAAACCAGAAAACCCTCCAGCGGCCACGTCGAAGGCGTAAAGTGGAGGGGCGCCTCCACTTAACGCTTCGGGCGCGGGCCTGAGCCGCTGGGAGGTGGGGCCTGCTCTCTTTAAACAGAGAGGGAGAGGAGGGACCGAGACGGGGCGGAGCTCCGGCGACGGTCGCCGGCGATAGAGACGGCGGCGGCGCTCGGAGTTGAGGGGAATGGATCGGGCGCTCGAAGACGAACACACACGTACCCGCAGCGTGACTGCAGATGGCCGGACGGCGTCGTCCCCTTCCTCTCCGGCGGCGGCGGCGTTCGGGTGGTCGTCGGAGGAGGCTATTCCGGCGATGGCTGGCTTGGACACGAGGTCTGGGAGCACCAAGGGGATGCCCTGAGCTCGAGGGTGAGGTTAATTGGGACTCAGGGTGGAGGGAAGATGCTGGAGGCGAGGTGGCTACAAGCGGCGGAGCTCCGGTGAGATTTTGAGGCCAGAGGGCCTCTCGGCCGTGGCTCGGTTCTCAGGAGGCCAATTGGAGGTGGAGGGAAAGAGGTGAGGAGCTCGGAGAGGTTGGGCGCAGCCTTAAATAGGCAGGAGGCGAAAGCGGCCGAGCTCTCTAGAGCGGCCGGAGCTGTGGCCACGTCGCCGGGGCAAGGACGGCTAGCTGGCTGTCCGGGAGCAGCGACGAGACGGAAGAGGGCAGAGGCATTGAATGGCGAAGCGACGGCTCGCGAGGAAGACGACGACCCGCTCACCCACTGTGGCCGCACGGGCGCCACAGTTCCAGAGCGTCGTGGCGGCCGCCGAGGGTGATTCTGGGGAGGGGGAAGGGTCTGGAGGGTCCAGGTGGAGGGCAACGACGATGTCGGCATGCTTGGACAAGGTACGGCCACGAGGTCGTCAACCTCCGACGAGACCCGAGCCTGCCGGCGCCCAGAGCGTTGTTTTGGCAGGCTGGCTACGCCGTCACCATGTGCACGGGCACACGTGGCGCAAGCTAGCCTGCCGGGCCGTGTCTGGAGTGCTGTCCTTGCACTCTGGAACCTCCTCGTGGCACTGGCTTGCCTAGTAAGCCACTGAGATGAGAGGTAGCTTCACCAACAGTTCCTGGCTGCCAACTTGGGGAGGTTTTGGAGGGAAAAAGAGATAGAGATGGAGCTAGTGGATATGTCTGGTGTTGTCTATCTTGGAAGGACTATAAACTGGCAAAGTTTGGAGAGATTTGAAAAAGACTTGAACATAGTTCCTTTGGAAACCACCATTCTGGTGCAGAATCTAAATGAGCTTGTGGCACTCACATGGATGCTCTGCTAATGATGAAACTTGGGGGAGGGAAGTTATTTAGTAATGCACACATGCCATAAAAGTTGTAGATCAATTGTGCACCCCTAGCTTGTACTTCCTTCACAAAGGTTCAAAATAAACAGAAACTTGACAGGGTCCTGCTGCTCAAAAATTGTACTGGACCAGATGATGTTTTTGGATATTGAGGCTATATAGGATCCCTAGGAGCTTGGGGAATTTATTGAGAATTTTCTGAGATAGGAAAAATGAGGTTGCTTCACAATGCACAAATTCTGACCAGAAATGAAATAATTATTCTGGCCCAAACTTTGCATTGGACAATGGAATATTTTTGGAGATTATGGAATCATATGATGATGAGAAGATGTGGAACAAGTTTGGGAATTTATTGATCATCCAATCTATACGTTGCTTCATAACCCATAGTGGTGACATAATTTCCCAAATATAGAAAAGAGTTTATTGGAAAAGATTTAGTATTGGAAATTGATCCAAGAGAGGTTTAGAAAGGTTTTTGGCAAGGTGATGAGGCTTTTGGGTTACTTGGGAAAAGGTTCCAGGATTCACAGATCCAATCAACTGGAAAAGTTTGAAAAATCATCCAAATTTGCAAATAAAATCCAAATGATTTTGAAAAGAAAAAGTTGTCAAAAATCAGGGTGTCACATTAGCGCACCAGTCCTTTACCTCATGGGCGGTAAAGTTGGATCCATTGTCGTTTATTATACTATGCGGCACACCGTAACGGTGTACCACGCCAGATATGAAGTCGATGACCGGTCCCGATTTTGCCAAACTTACTGGTTTTGCTTCGATCCATTTGGTGAACTTATCGACCATGACCAGTAGGTATTTCTTTATCTTGGTCCCCCCTTTAAGTGGTCCGACCATGTCCAAACCCCAGACCGCAAAAGGCCATGTAATGGGTATCGTCCGAAGAGTCGTTGGAGGCATGTGGCTTTGATTTGCAAAGAGCTAACAACCGACACAATGTTGGACACGCATGTGGGCGTCCGCTCGGGCGGTGGGCCAGAAGAACCTGGCTTGAAAGGCCCTGCTCACCAGGGCCCGTGCTACTGTGGTGGCCACCCATGCCTGCGTGTATCTCTGCCAAGAGTTGCCTTCCTTCTTCTTCGGATATGCACCGTTGGAGGACCCCCGTAGTGCTCTTTTTGTATAATTCTCCTTCATGGACCTTGTAGGCTTTTGATCATCGTATTATGCGCCTTGTATCCGTCTGATCGTCAGGGAGTTCTATGTGCAGAAGGTAGGCAAGGAAGGGTTTTGTCCATGGTGCGATTACGGCCATGACCTTGTGGGCCGAGGGTGTTTCTTCAATTGTGGAACCGCCGATGATTTGCTAATTTGGTTTGACTGTGGGGGGATGACCTTTTCTGCTCCATTAGTTATAGCGTCCCTTCCGTCGTCCTGCCACACCACAGAGGGATCGAAGAGCCTCTCTAGGAAGGTGTTCTTAGGGACGGGGTCACGCTTGGCGCCCATGCGGGCGAGGATGTCAGCAGCTTGATTGCTGTCTCTGGAGACATGGTGGAATTCTAGTCCTTCGAATCGCGCGGATATCTTGAGGACGACATTTCTGTAGGCTGCCATTTTTGGATTTTTTTAGCATCAAATTCGTCGTTGATTTGAGAGATGGCAAGATTAGAGTCTCCCCGTACTTTGAGCCGCTCTACACCCATCGAAATTGCCATCCGGAGTCCGTGCAACAGAGCCGCATACTTGGCCGCATTATTTGAGTCGACATACTTGATTTGAAGGACATATCGGATGTTGTCGCCGGTGGAGGATGTGAAGATAACTCCAGCCCCCAGTTCGGCAAGTGTCTTGGATCCGTCGAAGTACACTGTCCAGTGTGAGTATGTGTTATATTCTCTGGGGAGCTCGGCCTCCGTCCATACGGCGATAAAATCGGCCAACACCTGAGATTTAATAGCTCGGCGTGGCTTGTAATTGATTTCGAACGGGAAGAGTTCGATGGCCCATTTGTCTATGCGGCCGGTGGCATCCCTGTTATTGATTATATCGTTCAGGGGCACTTCGGAAGCCATCGTGACCGAACACTCTTGAAAGTAGTGTCTGAGCTTACGTGAAGCCATGAACACCATGTAGGCTATCTTCTGATAATGTGGGTATCTGGTCTTGCACGGAGTAAGTACTTTCGATACATAGTATACTGGTTTCTGTACCAGTTATTTATGGCCCTCGGCCTCCCGTTCTACCACGAGGGCCGCACTGATGATCTGGTTGGTGGCTGAGATGTATAGCAACATCGGTTCACCCATAACAGGTGTTGTTAGTATGGGGTTACTGGCTAGAAGCATCTTGATTTCCTCCAGCGCGGCTGCTGCCTCATCGGTCCATTCGAAGTTTTTTGTTCGCTTCAATAGCCTGTAGAGTGGCAAGGCCTTCTCGCCGAGGCGGGAGATAAAGCGGCTTAACGCCGCCACACAGCCTGCTAGTTTTTGAACGTGTTTTAGTTCCATGGGGACCGCTAGTTGTGATAGAGCTCAGATCTTGGCCAGATTGGCTTCTATGCCCCTGTGGGAGATGATGAATCCGAGCAATTTGCCTGCGGGGACTCCGAAGACACACTTGTCCGGGTTTAGCCGTATATCCTACTCCCGCATGCTAGCGAATGTTTGACCGAGGTCTTCCACCAGCTGGCTGACGTGTTTAGTCTTGATGACCCCGTCGTCAACGTACGCCTCGACTGTTTTGCCGATTTATTTTTCCAAACATGTTTGAATCATGCGCTGGTATGTGGCGCCTACTTTTTTTAGCCCGAAAGGCATTGTGTTGAAGCAGAATGGCCCATAGGGGGTGATGAAGGCGGTTGCGGTTTGATCGGACTCCTTCATTTTGACCTGATGATATCCAGAATAAGCGCCGAGGAAGCAAAGTGAGTCGTGACCGGTAGTGGCGTCGATGATCTGGTTGATGCGGGGTAAAGGGAAAGGATCTTTAGGGCAGGCTTTGTTAAGGTCTTTGAAATAGACACAAAGCCGCCATGATTTGTCTTTCTTCGGCACCATGACCAAATTTGCCAACCATTTGGGGTGTTTGAATTCTCTGATGAATCCGGCTTCAAGTAGTTTGGCAAGTTCTTCGCCCATAGCCTGACGCTTGGGTTCGGAATAATGTCGTAGGGCCTGTTTAACCGGCTTGAAGCCTGCAATTATATTCAGACTGTGTTCGGCCAGCCTTCGGGGAATTCCGGGCATATTCGATGGGTGCCAAGCGAATATATCCCGGTTTTTGCACAAGAACGTGCGGAGCGCCTCAGAAATCTTGGGGTCCAGCTGAGCTCCGATGGACGCCGTTTTATTGGGGTCCATTGGGTGTACCTGAAATTTTATGATTTCGTCTGCAGGTTCGAACGATGTGGACTTTGGCCTTTTGCCAAGGATCGTGTCGTCCTTGTCTACGATAGAACGGAGCATGGTCAGTTCCTCTGCAGCTAGGGTCTCAGCTAGTGCCTCGAGGGTAAGCGGTGCTGTTTTATTCTCGGCTCGAAGGGCTCTATCCGGGTCGCTTGCAACCGTGATTACACCGTTGGGCCCTGGCATCGTAAGCTTCATGTAACCATAATGTGGGATGGCCTGAAATCTTGTGAAGGCATCGCGCCCTAAGAGGGCATGATAACCGTTGTGGAAGGGCACGATATGAAAGAGGAGTTCCTCAGATCTGTAGTTGTCGGGAGCACCGAACACTACATCAAGGGTTATTCGTCCCGTACAACGTGCCTCTCTTCCGGGGATGATTCCTCGGAAGGTTGTGCTGCTTCGCTAGATTCGAGATCTATCGAACTGCATCTTGTCCAAAGTACCCTCGTACATGAGGTTTAGACCGCTACCGCCATCCATTAGTACTTTGCCAACCGGAAGCCATCTACTATTGGGTTGAGCACGAGGGCGGCAGGTGCTCGCTCTGTGCGGGTTATCGGTTGGTCTTTTTCGCCGAAAGTTATCGGTATATCTGCCCATGATTTCCTTGATTCCACCTGGTGTATCTGATCAAGCTCTCGAAGAGCTCTCTTCCTCTGACCTTTGGAGAAGAATGTCTCGTAGATCGTTAGGACCTCGGCGTGATTATTGGGTGGCGTTACTGAATGTCTGCCTAGGGGTGAGGCCACAAGGATCGCCTCTTCGCTCATTGCTACCTGCCTAATGACCCAGCATGCTCGAAGGCTGTGAGTCGGACTTGTGTTTTCTCCTTCATGGGATATTTGTTCCTCTTTTCGGCAGGCTTGGGCCTAGTCGGGTATTGTGGGTGTACGAGCCTTTTCCGAACTCCTCTGGGTTGTTCGGTGTGGACCGGCTCCGTGTAAAATTGGTGTTCTTTCCACGCACTCTCCATGGCGCAGTACTTTCCCATCAAGTACGACAGCTCGGAGAAGTTTTGGATGTGATGACGGGCAAGGGCGTTGAGAATTCCTTCATCGTAGCAATTCCGCTGGAAGGCTTCGATCATTTCCTGGTCGTTAAAGCCCTTCACCCTGTCTTTGTTGAGGAGGAATCTGGCCCAAAAATGATGGATCGATTCCCATGGCTGTTGTATGACTTCTCGTAAGCCCATTGTATCGGGCTCTCTTGCGCTTGGAAAGCACTCGATCTGGGTGGTGGGTGGGGAGAAGTTTCGCGCCCCGGCTAGATGTGTGTCTGGCGTACTGATGGCCGTGTTTTGTGCCGTTACGGCGTTAGGTGTGATACCTCCGATCTTCGCCTCAACGGGCTTAGAGGATGTGGCACCAATAGTGGTTTGCCGCACGGACCCCGGATAGTGTGTTAGGCCGACTGCCGGCCTCGAATCAGTGTCCGGGGTGAGTCCGGATCCCGGGTTGTGAGTGGGGTCCGAGCGATCGGAAATCGGGTTGTAAACCGTTTTTTACTTCGCCGGCTGGTGGGACGTATCTTCAGCCGGGCACTCGACGGTGGCGACCAAGTGTGTTATCGGGGAAACATGAATGTCCCTATCGTCCGGCCTCAGCCCGATCTGGTCGTAAACCAATGGTCGGCTATCAGTCATGCTCAAGGCTTGGATCTGCCCGAGAAGCTCGCCCGGCAGCGGGGCCTTGGTCGGGCCGGTTTGCTGCGCCGCCGTCCAGGGGTTGCTTGATGGCGCTCCCGGGGTGTATGCGGCCGCGGCTGACTCAGATGCATTGACCAAGTTAGGTTTTAAGACTGAGCTGGACAACTAGGTCGTCCCAGTGGCGGGATTTCCTGTATCCGACGTCAAGGCGTCGGGGCCTGCGGGCCCTTCAAGGAGGGAAGAGGTCCTTGTTAGAACAAGATCTCCCCGGGAGTCGGCGGTGAACTCTAGGTTCCCGAACCTGACATCTAAACTAGGGGCAAAATTTCCGATCTGGCCGAGGCGGCCAGAGGGATCGACATGAAGCACAATGCTTCCGAAAGCAAAGATCTGGCCAGGGACGAAGACGTCCTTGTTAGAGACATCCTCGCTAATGATTAAGTGAGCCATTGATCCTCTAGCGATTCGCAGTGGAACTCTCAATGAAAGCACCTATGTCGGTGTCAAAACCGGCGGATCTTGGGTACGGGGTCCCGAACTATGAATCTAGGATCGATGGTAACAGGGGACGAAGGAGACGGTGTTTACCCAGGTTCAGGCCCTCGTGAGGAGGTAAAACCCTACGCCCTGCTTGATTGTATTGATGAATATGATGGTTACAGAGCTGATCTACCTCGAGATCAAATGAGCTAAACCCTAGATGAGTTGACTTGTCCACTACGAACTAAGCCCCCTGGTTTATATAGATACCAGGGGTCCCTAGGGTTACACATGGTCGGTTTCCATCCGGGCATAGATTTGCCCACTCTTACTTGGAGGGCACACCAAGTCTTCGGAACTTCTCCTTCCGAACATGGGATTATCCTGTAATTCGGCCTTCTAGTAATTGCCCGTGAGCGGCCCATCAGGTTGGCCCACCGGAGATGAACCGATGGCCCGAGGACCCCTTAGTCCCGGACTCCCTCAATCTTCATGATTATTTGATCTTCTATCAATTGCCCAACAGTGATTTATTTACCCGCCGTGTGCTATACTCATGAGAGAAGCCACTAGTGAAATCTATGGCCCCCGGGTCTATCCTTTTAATATATTGCTTTCCGATCTATCTTTTTCTGCTTTTGTTTTCAAATCTATTATTCCAAAAACCCAAAAATACCTTGCTGCACTTTTTATTTGCTTCTTTTATTTTGTGTTCTTGTGCAATCTATTTATCCAATCTATTACAAACTAATCTATCTTTTTACCGTTGAGAGATTGACAACCTCTCTTACGCGTCGGGTTGACAGTGTTTGTTCTTTGTGTGCAGGTACCGTTTACATAGCGTTGCGTGGTCCTCCTCCTAGGTTCGATTACTTTGGTTACATAACCGAGGGAAATACTTACCACAGCTGTGCTGCATCATCCCTTCCTCATTGGGGAAATACCGACGCAGTCTCAAGCCACGTCACCCCCCCCCCTCTGGTATATTTTTACTCCATAAATTCCCATATATTCCACAAAAATTCTCTGTGAAGTTTCTGGTCATTTGGAGTCCAGTGAATTTCCAGCATTTTTCTTGGTTTTCAGGTCCAGAATTCCAGTTTCCGGCAATTTCCCTCTTTGTGATGTTCCCTGTAAATTCAGAGAGAAAAGGCATAAGAATTGTATCATAAAGTTGAATGATAACCAACAACAACATAAATATCAATAGGAAATCATGATGCAAAATGGACGTATGAGCAGTGTTTGAATGAGATCAAACTAAATTCAAATAAAGTAAGAAGCCAATTTTCAAAAATGACAATATTTATCAACTTCATGCGAAAAAATATATTTTCAAGAAATCTATTCTTCTTTCGTTGAAAATATTTTGATGCTTTGGAACAAAATATATAAGACATATGAAAGCAAATTTTGTAGTCACGAAAATAATATAATTTTCCTTCTATTAAATGCAATTCAGATTCACCATTTTTTTTCTTTTTTGTGAAGAAAATAATAATCATGATTAACATGGAGGTTTGTATTTTTTAGAATGCAGTCATAATATGGAAGGTCATTTTATCTTCTCTCATTCATTTTTATTGGGTTGAAAAATAGTTTGAATATTCTAGAAGATCCAAAATGCACTGAAATAATGATGTGCGATGTATCATTCTATTAACATTCCAAATTTTAGAAAATCTGTGATGTTACACTGAAGCACCTACTTCTCCAAGCATTTGAGAGCTCTGAAATCCAGGGCCAAAACAAGTTCTTTCAGAGAGATTTCTTCAAGATCCATGCGGAGTGGCCTATGGTTTCTTAATCAGTGTAGGACATTTTCAAGTCCGGACACATATCATAACTAAGGTGGTCGTAGACGCGTTACGAACATTGCATCCAGCCAGTGACGTTGTTGTGGTTCAGTCTTGTATATATAAGTGAGGTTAATTACACTGATGTTGTGTGTTAACGTTGTTCTAACACTACTACAGGAATGCCTAGCAGTGGCGTTTGGGAAAAGCCCAGCAGTGGCGGGAAAGGCTCTCAGGGCCGCCTGCCACAGGTAGAACGCCATCAGTGGCTGGCACCCGCCCGCCACGGTTAGGCCAGAAGCTTTACAATGATTTCAGATTAATGAAAAGTAGTAGTTATCAAATATAACAAGTGCATTACAATAATTAATAAGAATTTGTATGAGTGAAATGAGTGTCGGCCGATATTCAACACGCAGACCGTTAGTAGAAGCCCCACATACTACATGAATTAGTACTTGATGGAACAAACGGGGACCAACGGGCCGCTTGCTCTAGAATTGGAGATTTGGCCTCTCGAAGAGCCCATTGCACAACCTCAGCGGGCATGGGCATGGTGGTTGGACTCATACCCGGCCAGATCCATAGCCTCTCCTCCGGGGTTGCCTCCACAAGGATGCACACTACGAGGTCATTGAACCGCCTCTTTGCAATCTTCTCAATCGCAGGGAGAGAACAATAGGACATTGGAACTCTTTTGACCCAAGCTAACATCGCCTCCTTGAGGTGCTCTGCCTGATACTTTTCCCATATCCATAGAGAGTGCTTCTCCATGTCCGCCGCAGAGACCCCCTTCCACAAATCTTTCGGCGATCCCATCTGTTATTTTTAGCAGACAATAACATTCAAAATATATACATATAGAAAAGATCACAAGGTTAATTTATAAACATATGACACTCATACACATAAAGTAGAGATCACAAGATAACAATCATTATTTCATGACACAGTTTAATGTTTTTCACGGTTTACTAGACTAGAAAGGAGCATGTATATCGCCATGTTGATGTTTCATTCTCATGTCCTGTTCTTCTTGACTCTCTACCCTGCAGTAGAACATCCCCTCATCCCTCACTACATGGCGATTGATGATATTCGTGAGCACTCTCTGAAGGCGATCGTGCTCTGTCCAAAAGTGAGCTAGCTTAACTTCCTTCTCATTGTCTTTGGACCATTTCTGCAACATTGAATCACTTCTTAACAGTGGTTTTGCGAGCACATAGTCATCCATCAAGACCATGGCATAGTAGCCACACATGTGCATGCTTTCACCTTTTGGTTGTTGTCGGCAACAAAAGCTTGTGTTAAATTTGTACTGCGAATGCGACATGTTTTTACGGTCGGACTTATGACACATAAGAAGAGCATCATTGAGAACTTTCTTCACATCGGTCCACGGCTTCTTAGGGTCTCTCCTAGAATTAAAGAAATAAGCTCGGCCGTCCCGGGGCATCAGTGCGATGACAATCCAGTGTTCATTGCTGCGCAAAACAATTGAACAATGCAACATTAATGAGATTGACATAAAAGTACCCAGGTGTATATGTGCAAGAAAAAAGAAATGAACTTACGTTTCGAAGTAAGGCACTATAAAGTTGTGCATGTGGCAAGGACTATGAAGAATGGTCTTGTGGACGTAATTCGTCATAAGACATTGGCCTTTGTCAAAATCCACATTGGCTCAATTCATGAGATACAGATCAAGGAAGCGAACTTCCTCATTCTGGAGTAATGGATTTGTAGCATGCCAAAGCGACCAAAGCCTCATTAAAGACGGCTTGATTACGTCCACATAGAAAATATTGTCATTCACCACACTATCAAATCCAAGATATATTTTATCAGCAGGGTACTCATCAACAAATCCAAGGCCCTCTATAAAATTGGCAGTGTAATACATCTCACCCTTTTCTGACATAGCTATTACGTCTTTGTGTAGAAGCCGAATTTCAATGCTTAGTGCACTCAACTTGTGTTGTGGCAACATCGGTTCACCGGGCTTAAACATTCTCATGAAGCACCGACTGACAGAAACATTCACCACATCTTCTCCTGGTGCCTTACTGACGGTAGGTTCATTGGCTGATTTCTTCCTTTACTTTCTTCCCTTTTTACCATGCCGAGTTGAGGGGTCCATATAAGATGGTTCTACAGAATGCATTTGTTGGGTTTGCTAAAATTTAGTGTGCAATTATGAGTCATGATGCATAAAAATTGAAAGAAATTTTGACATGACCTTTGCTAAAAAGATGACATAACGAGTGCAAGAAATTCGATAATACAATGAATCCTAGTTAAAAAATGAAAGAAAATTTGACATGACCTTTGCTAACAAGAGGACATAACGAGTGCCAGAAATTTGGCGAAATGGAAATGAATCGACGTTTCGCCAAAACATTGGCACTCATGTCGATACCTGCAAATATAAGCCAATGATGCTACAATGGATCCTAGTTAAAAAATGAACGAAAAATTCGACATGACATTTGCTAACAATAGGACATAACGAGTCCCAGAAATTCGGTGAAACGGAAATGAATCGATGTTACGCCAAAACATTGGCAATCATGTCATAACGTACAACTATAAGTCAACCATACTTGAAGGGTTCCTACGCATAAACTTACCAAATATTTCTAAACTACTAGTATATATTTACCCTAAACAAAGATCTGACCATCATACAAAATAACACTAAGAAACATTGGCATGTATTTTGAAACTACTAATATGTACACTAGGCACAAATCTGACAATGCATACCAGAGAGGTGAAACGCTTGGAGTTCGAATGCAGCCCGAGGTCTTCAATGTTGGCGGGGGAGGGGGACATGCCTGCACCACTAGCCATCGGGGTGGAGTTTGAATGCAACCTGAGGTCTTCTAAGAGCATCAATTCTACTCATCTTGTGAGTCATCCCAAAGGCTTTACTTGGCACTTTATTGAAATAAAAGACACAAAACATGATTACTACAGTAGCTTAATCATGTGAACACACAAAAAGAGAAAGGAAAAGTGTTGGGTTGTCTCCCAACAAGCGCTTTTCTTTAATGCCTTTTAGCTAAGCATGATGATTTCAATGATGCTCACATAGGAATAGTATTTCAAACATGCAAGAGAGCATCATGAATCTCATGACAAGCACATTTAAGTCTAACCCACTTCCTATGCATAGGGATTTTGTGAGCAAACAATTTATGGGAGCAAGAATCAACTAGCATATGAAGGCAAAACAAGCATAACTTCAAATCTTTGAACACATAGGGAGGAAACTTGATATTATTGCAATTCCTACAAGCATATGTTCCCCCCTCATAATAATTTTCAGTAGCATCATGAAGGAATTTCACAATATAACTATCACATAAAACATACTTTTCATGATCAACAAGCATAGAAAATTTATTACTCTCCACATAAGCATATTTCTTCTCATTCATAATAGTGGGAGCAAACTCAACAAAATAACTATCATGAGATACATGATTGACATAACCACATTCAATATTAAAATCATGATGACAAGTTTCATGGTTACTATCACTCTTTATAGCATACATGTCATCATCATAATCATCATAGATAGGAGGCATGCCATCATCATAATAAATTTGCTCATCAAAACTTGGGGGACTAAAAATATCATCTTCATCAAACATAGCATCCCCAAGCTTGTGGCTTTGCATATCATTAGCATCATGGATATTCAGAGAATTCATACTAGAAATATTGCTATCATGCTCATCATTCAATGATTGAATTCCAAACATTTTATTGAACTCTTCTTCTAACGCTTTGGCACAATTTTCCGATCCATCATTTTCAAGAAAAATATCATAAAGGTAAAGAAATTGATGCAACATCGATTCCATTTTTTTGTAGTTTTCTTTTATGAAACCAAACTAGTGAAAACCAAGAAACTAAAATATTTAATTGCATGATCTAAAGATATACCTTCAAGCACTCACCTCCCCGGCAATGGCGTCAGAAAAGAGCTTGATGTCTACAACACAACTTGTTCTTGTAGACTCGTGTTGGGCCTCCAAGCGCAGAGTTTTGTAGGACAGTAGCAAATTTCCCTCAAGTGGATGACCTAAGCTTTATCAATTCGTGGGAGGCATAGGATGAAGATGGTCTCTCTCAAACAACCCTGCAACCAAATAATAAAGAGTCTCTTGTGTCCCCAACACACCAAATACAATGGTAAATTGTATAGGTGCACTAGTTCGACGAAGAGATGGTGAAACAAGTGTAGTAATGATAGTAGATATTATTTTTTGTAATAGTAACAATAAAAAACAGCAAGGTAGCAAGTAACAAAAGTGAGCACAAGTGGTATTGCAATGCTTGAAAACAAGGCCTAGGGTCCATACTTTCGCTAGTGCAATCTCTCAAGAATGCTAATATAATTGGATCACATAACCATCCCTCAACGTGCAACGAAGAATCACTCTAAAGTTCTTATCTAGCGGAGAACATAAGAAGAAATTGTTTGTAGGGTATGGAACCACCTTAAAGTTATCCTTTCCGATTGATCTATCCAAGAGTTCGTACTAAAATAACACCAAGTTATCCTTTCCGATCGATCTATCTAAGAGTTCGTACTAAAATAACACCATATGATACGCATCAACCAACTCTAATGCCACCTGGATACTCCAATGTCACCACAAGTATCCATGAGTTAATTATACGATACGCATCAAATAATTTCAGATTCATAATACTCAATCCAACACAAAGAACCTCAAAGAGTGCCCCAAGATTTCTACCGGAGAAACTAGGACGAAAACATGCATCAACCCCTATGCATAGATTACCCCAATGTCACCTCGGGAAACCACGAGTTGAGTGCCAAGACATAGATCAAGTGCTCTCAAATCCATAAAAGTTTTCAATCTGGTGATAACGAAATCTCAAAGGGAGAACTCAATTCATCACAACAAGATAGAGAGGGGAAAACACCATATGATAAAACTATATTAACAAAGCCCGCGATACATCAAGATCGTGCCAAATCAAGAACAAGAGAGAGAGAGAGAGAGAGAGAGATTAAACACATAGCTACTTGTACAAACCCTCAGCCCCGAGGGTGGACTACTCCCTCCTCATCATGGAGACCATAGGGATGATGAAGATGGCCTCCGATGATGATTTCCCCCTCCGGCAGGGTGCCGGAACGGGGTCTAGATTGGTTTTTCATGGCTACAGACGCTTGCGGCGGTGGAACTTCTGATCTAGGGTTATTTTGGGGGGTTTCTGAATATATAGGATTTTTGGGCGTCGGTTTCACGCGAAGATGGGCCACGAGGGGCCCACAAGACACCACGGCGCACCAGAGGGGGCTGGCACGCCCTGGTGGGTTGTGTCCACCTCATGGCTCTTCTTGCCCTCCCCTGAAGCTTCTAGTGCCTCTTTTGTTCCAAAAAAATTTGTCAAAAAGTTTCGTTGCATTTGGAGAACTTTTATTTCTGCACAAAAAACAACACCACGGAAGTTCTGCTGAAAACAACGTCAGTTCGGGTTAGTTCCATGCAAATCATACCAAAACCATATAAAATTGTTGTAAATATGGCATGAATACTTCATAAATTATATATACGTTGGAAGCGTATCAGGCCAACACGCCACTAGTGGAAGTATCTAAATATAATACTGCAGAACGACATCACTATATGTTGACGAGGTTATCAAACATGAGAGAAAGAAGTGACACGACACTACTTAAAATTGATGGATTTACACAGAAATATATGAACATGTTCCATCAACCAATCATAAAAATTGACTTGGTTTACCATACGTGCAGTGTAAAGGCATCTGAAGTTATTTGTTTTGAGATTTGTAAAGACATGCTCTTACCTACATCAAAGATACTTTCATATGGATGCTAGTAGGAAATCATGTTGGGATGCGGAAATTTCTTGAATTGTGATAACTCAAGATAGATCATGAAGATGTCGATAGCTGTCCACATGAATACCACACTATTGTCCTCAGTAAACCCTTGTATGAATATACCTACTCTTCCACCGAATTCATGGGAAGTAGTTTGTCTAGTTCAATAGTTTTCTCCAGCACCCACGAAGCAAGAACATCACAATCGGTCTTCCTCGTCCATAATTGAGGCATAAGTCTAACAAGAAGAGAAAACCAAGGCCACTATCATATGCATGCACCACCATGAGTTCTTGTTTTCTCTCTGTAAACACATCTACTACCGAGGTATCACATGTATCTTCTATTTCACCAAATCAAGCTCAAGAATTCAAACTAAATTCCCATCGACCATGCAGTAAATGGAGTTATCAACTAGGACAACTGCCTTGTCCGGATGACGCACGATGGCAAGGCTGCTTAGAGTAACCTTGGGCAGAAGTGGAACCAAAATGATATCACTCCATACCTCACAAGACCACCTGGAAGTGTTGGGCTTCTCAGACAACGCAAAAAACTGCCCCGTGGATCATGCTTCTATTCACCAGTGAAAATATAATAGATAGATCTATCTCGATGGGTGCATGTGAAAATATTCTCATGTCATGCCAATCTCTATACGTTGCATGCATCATTCTCCAAAACTATGAAGATAATAAATGATGCATAGAAGTCATTAACTAGCAAAATATTGTTCTATTTCAAAAATTATGTATAAACATTAGGCACTCTCAATGCTCTAGTCTGTACTATATCTAAAGCTTTCCATCAAATCAGATGTGGCGTCTTATTTAATTATTCAATATAATTTTTATGTTAATTTAGATATATCTCTTGGCACTAAAACCAAGAGGACTAATGTTTTTCTCTCTCATGAAATACTTTTAATGAGATATAAGCCATTGTAGAACTTGTATCTAAGAGTGCCTTTGATGTATATGATATACCTTAAGATATGATGCGTTAGAAGTTGTATCTAAGCATATAGTTAATGTATATGATATACTTATGATAGGATGCATTGGTTGTCCCTTTAAATGTCTTTTTATAGAGGTCTATATACGGTACATCGTTACTTCTAGTATATAATTGATAGATCTATCTCCATGGGTGCATGTGAAAAGATATTCTCATGTCTTGCCAATCTATAGGTGTTTCATGCATCATTATGTACAATTACTATTCTATTTCAACTATTCTGTATAAACATTAGTGTAGTCCCAGTGCTCCACTGTGTATGAGATCTAAAGCATGCCATCTAGGCAACAAAATTGATGTGGCATCTTATTTAATGAGGCAAGGGAGTTTTACTGTATATTAAATTAGATATATATCTTGGCACTAAACTCAAGACAACTAATGTTTTTCTCTATCACAAAACACATTAAAGTAGATATAAGCATTGTAGAACTAGTATCTACGCATGTATTTAATGTATATGATATACCGTAAGATATGATGTGTTAGAAGTTTTATCTAAGCATACAATTAATGTATATGATATACCTTAAGCTATGATACATTGGTTTCTCTTTTACATGTCTTTGTCTAGAAGTCTATATATGGCACATCATTCCATATACTTTTGATTTTATATGTTGTCACTTTGGATTCTATTGGGGACAACCTGTTGGTACTTGGTAATGTTATCTTATGGATTTACTTTATATCTATTCACCCAGAAGTTTTCATATGTCACACCATTCCATATCCTTTTGACATTTTTTTGAAAGGCTTGATTGACCCTTTGGCTCAAGTTGGATTGTGTAATTCAAGAATGGATGGAAGGTCTGGCATCGCTTGTTTTATGGGCATGCTTGTGCTGTTTGGAAGCACTACATCTACAGGTGTGTTCTCTCTTTTTTTAATCTAAAGTTGATTTCCTAGGACATTTTTATTTCAAAGGATGAACATTGAGAAATCTTCATAACATTCCAATATCATATTACCAAGAGTTTTCTCTAATATGATGTTGCTACAAATTTTGTGTATGTCCTTGACGCTTTTCAGATTTCATCACTTTTATGCAACGGTGTAAAAATATTGTTGTTACAATAAATATCTCACTCTTATGGTACAATTTTATTATGTTTGTCATACACAGAGAATTGTTTCATTGATCGCTTTTGGGTGATCTATTGTACCAATGCTGAATGCAAGCTTGAGTGCCAGTGGGTTTGCAATGACCAGTGGATCCGCGGACATTGGTGTGATGGGAAGGTCTTTGGCAAGTGCAATTGCAAGATCTGCCGTTAATAGATATGCTAAGTGCACTTCATGTTATCAATAAACAATTCATTACTTTGTGTCCTTGAATCACTTTTTATGCATGGGATTGTATGCTTGGGAGAGCGACATGGGGCGCATAATCAATCTAGTCTCATGGACAAACTACTTAAAGGAGAATATCATATAGTTATGAACAAATATAGTGAACATAACTGGCATGGTGCATTATTAGTTTTTAAGCATACATTATACTTTCGTCTTAAACAAAAAATAAGAACTTATGTAGGCATCTAGTCTCAAGAACAAACTACTTAAAGGAGAATATCATATAGTTTTGAAGTAATATAGTGAACAAAATTGATAGAGTGAATTATTAGTTTTCAAGAAAACATTAGGCTTTTGTTTCAACAAAAAAATAAGAACTTGTGTAGTCATATTCTCCACTACCATAGTCATGGTTGTAGAGGATACCAGTGTCTGGTGTGTAAACCACACATTTATGATAAACCAAGTCATGTTGTTTGTTCACATATCTCTTCAATCATAAAGTTCCAAACATTTATGCAGTACGCCATTAGGGTGACTCACTAATAACCCACAAGTGTAGGGGATCGTTTGTAACCTTTTTCGATAAGTAAGAGTGTCGAACCCAACGAGGAGCTAAAAGTAGAATTAATATTTTCTCAAGTTCTATCGACCACCGATACAACTGTACGCACTCTGACACTTACTTTATCTAGAACAAGTATGAAACTACTTCATCATATTTTCACAAAACTAGCACTCGAAAATAGATCATACTAAACTTTTATTCAACTAGATCATGAAAGAGCTAAGGATCGAACTAAAATAGGTAAAGGTAATAAAAGTGATGGTGATACCATACCGGGGCATCTCCCCCAAGCTTGGCTCAAGCCAAGGGGAGTGCCCATACCCATGTACTCAAGTATCCTTTGGTGGTGTAGATGATGAAGGTGGTGGTGATGAAGTGGTAGGCTTATCCTCTGGCTTCCAGGGCAAGGGCTCACCATCATAAGATGATGCACGAGTCTCCCGAGTCCTTCAACTGACAGCTAAACTCATACCTTTAAATCTTGCTTCATACTCAAAAACTTGGTTTTGAAGATCATAGATTTGACTTTGCAGAAAATTGATTTGCTCGTTGAAGGTGAAGACGATGTCCTTCATGGACCGGCCATCCACCATGTGATCACGGCTGAATTCCGTGATCATGGAGAGATTGGCACTAAGTCCACGCTCCACCATCCCTTGGCACTTGAAGATGTCATGTTCCACCGCCTCGAGCCTAGCCTCCATGCTTCCCGTCCTCTTGGGCCGCTAAACATCTCAGATGTGGAGCACCCCCTCACGCATCTCAATGGATTGAGGGTGCTTCATCACCTCCAACAAGTACGGGTTGATGACCTTCTCGAAGAACTTGTCATTGGAGGAGCTTGGTGGAGCCATGGAGATCTAGATCTGACGAGAAAACAGCACGAAACAAGAATAGAGAATTTTTCTGCGATGTGGTGGTCAAAACAATCGGGGTATATATATAAAGATTTTTTTTATTGGTAAGCAAGAATACGGAAGGAAAACGGAGTCGGGAAGGTGACCGAGTAGGGCACAACCCACCAGGGCGCGCCAGGCAGGGCAGGCATGCCCTGGTGTATCGTGCTCACCTCGGTTGCTTTCCTGCTTATTTCTTATTTTTCGGAGTTCGTTTACTTACCGTATCACGTACCTCCTCTTTTTCAGGATTCTGGAATGTTGCGGAAGGTTTCTTTTATGTGTTCCTCCGGTGTCATGGTTTGCATAACATTGCTTTCAACATTAATAGGCGTACCTGAGATATAGTGTTTAATTCTTTGTCCATTGACCACCTTCAGGTTAGTACCTTCGGCATTATTAATCTTGATGGCTCCAGAACAATAAACATCTTCCATAACATATGGTCCTTCCCATTTTGAAAGAAGCATTCCTGCAAAAAACTAAAACAAGAGTTGTACAAAAGAACATATTCTCCAACTTTGAATTCCCAGTTTGGGATTCTTTTATCGTGCCATCTTTTAACTTTTTCTTTGAATAGCTTGGAATTTTCATAACCTTCGGTTATCCATTCATCTAGCGAGCTAATATCAAATTGTTGGGGAACGTTGCATGGGAAACAAAAAATTTCCTACTCACACGCAAGATCTATCCATGGTGATGAACATCTACGAGAGGGAGAGTGGATCTACATACCCTTGTAGATCACTAAGCGGGAAGCGTTAAGAAACGCGGTTGATGTAGTAGAACGTCTTCGCGATCCAAATCGCCGACCGTCCCGCGATCCAATCACGATCCGTCCCGATCTAGCGCCGAACGGACGTTACCTCCGTGTTCAGCACACGTGCAGCTCGATGACGATCTCCGCCTTCTTGATCCAGCAAGAGGGAGCGGAGAGGTAGAAGAGTTCTCCGGCAGTGCGACGGCGCGGCGGCGGTGGTGGTGGAACTATTCCAGCAGGGCTTCTCCTAAACACTACTGAAAAACTAAAGGAACTAATCTATCGGGAGAGAGGGCTGCACCGTGGCCTTTTTGTGTTGAAGTGCTATGGCCCTCTCTCCCTCTAGTATATATAGGAGGGAGGGGAGGGGCCGGCGCCATAGGGATCCTCCCCTAGGGTCGGCCGAAGTGGGGAGGAGAGGGAGTTGGAATCCAATCCTACTCCTAGTAGGACTCCTCCCCCACTTGGAAACCCTTCCCCCTTTGGGCTTTTGGCCTTTTCCTCTCACCCCAGCCGCATGGGCCCTTAGGGGCTGGCTTGCCCAGCCCACTAAGGGCTGGTGCGCCACTCCTAAGGCCCATGTGGCCTCCCGGAGTGAGTGGCCCCTCCCGAAGGACCCCCGGAACCCTCCCGGCACTCCCGGTACATTACCGGAAATAACCGAAACTTTTCCGGTGACCAAAATAGGACTTCCTATATATCAATCTTTACCTCTGGACCATTCCGGAGCTCCTCGTGACGTCCTGGATCTCATCCGGGACTCCGAACAACCTTCGGTCACCACCATACGTAACTCAATACTACTGAAACGTCACCAAACATTAAGTGTGCAGACCCTGCGGGTTCGAGAACTATGTAGACATGACCGAGACACCTCTACGGTCAATAACCAATAGCGGTACCTGGATGCCCATATTGGTTCCTACATATTCTACGAAGATCTTTATCGGTTGAACCTCTATGTCAATGATTCAGTTAATCCCGTATGCTGTTCCCTTTGTTCTTCGGTATGTTGCTTGCTCGAGATTCGATCGTCGGTATCTCTATACCTAGTTCAATCTCGTTACCGGCAAGTCTCTTTACTCGTTCCATAATACAAGATCCCGTGGCTAACACTTTAGTCACATTGCTTGCAAGGCTTTGTTGTGATGTTGTATTAACGAGTCGGCCCTGAGATATCTCTCCGTCACACGGAGTAAACAATCCCAGTCTTGATCCATACCCACTCAACAGACACCCTCGGAGATACCTGTAGAGCATCTTTATAGTCACCCAGTTATGTTGTGACGTTTGATACACCCAAGGTATTCCTCCGGTGTCAGTGAGTTGCATGATCTCATGGTCATAGGAACAGATACTTGACATGCAGAAAACAATAGCAATAAACTAACACGATCATATGCTACGTTCATAGTTTGGGTCTTGTCCATCACATCATTCTCCTATTGATGTGATCCCGTTATCAAATGACATCTCATGTCCATGGCTAGGAAACCTTGATCATCTTTGATCAACGAGCTAGTCTACTAGAGGCATACTAGGGACACAGTGTTGTCTATGTATCCACACATGCAATTGAGTTTCCAATCAATACAATTATAGCATGGATAATAAACGATTATCATGAACAAGGAAATATAATAATAACTACTTTTTTATTGCCTCTAGGGCATATTTCCAACACAAATAACCTCTTTTCACCGGCTAGTTTGAAATCATAATTGAGTTCTTTAATTGCCCAAAATGCTTTATGTTCTAACTCTAGAGGCAAATGACAAGCCTTTCCATATACCATTTTGTATGGAGACATACCAATAGGATTTTTATAAGCTGTTCTATAGGGCCAAAGTGCATCATCTAGTTTCTTAGACCAATTCTTTCGGGACCTATTGACAGTTTTTTGTAATATTAATTTTATTTCTCTATTGCTAAGTTCAACTTGACCACTAGATTGAGGATGATAGGGTGATGCAATTCTATGGTTAACATCATATTTAGCAAGCATTTTACGGAAAGCACCATGAATAAAGTGTGAACCACCATCAGTCATTAAATATCTAGGGACTCCAAACCTCGGGAAGATAACTTCTTTAAGCATTTTAATGGAGGTGTTATGATCAGCTCTGCTAGTTGGAATAGCTTCTACCCACTTAGTGACATAATCAATAGGAACCAAAATATGAGTATACCCATTAGAGGAAGGAAAAGGTCCCATATAATCAAAACCCCAAACATCAAATGGTTCAACAACAAGTGAATAATTCATAGGCATTTCCTAACGCTTACCGATATTACGAATTCTTTGACATTCATCACAAGACAAGACAAACTTACGGGCATCCTTGAAGAGAGTAGGCCAATAAAAACCAGATTGCAACACCTTGTGAGCAGTTCTATCTCCCGCATGATGTCCTCCATAAGTTTGGAATGAAATTTCCGTAGGATTTGTTCATGTTCATGCTCAGGTACACAACGTCTAATAATACCATCTACCCCTTCTTTATAAAGATGTGGGTCATCCCAAAAGTAATGTCTTAAATCATAGAAGATTTTTTTCTTTTGTTGGTATGTGAAACTAGGTGGTATACATTTAGCAACAATGTAGTTAGCATAGTCAGCATACCAAGGAGTGTTTTGAGAAACATTTATTGCGGCTAACTGTTCATCAGGAAAACTATCATCAATAGGTAGTGGGTCATCAAGAATATTTTCTAACCTAGACAAGTTATCAGCTACGGGGTTCTCAGCTCCTTTCCTATCAGTGATATGCAAATCAAATTCTTAAAGCAAGAGAACCTACCTAATGAGTCTAGGTTTAGCATCTTTCTTTTCCATAAGATATTTTATAGCAGCATGATCGGTGTGAACAATAACTTTGGAATCAACAATGTAAGATCTAAATTTATCACAAGCAAACACAACTGCTAAAAATTCTTTTTCAGTAGTAGCATAATTTTTTTGGGCACTGTCTAGAGTTTTGCTAGCATAATGGATAATATTTAATTTCTTATCAACTCATTGTCCTAGAACAACACCAACAGCATAATCACTAGCATCACACATAATTTCAAAAGGCAAGTTCCAATCAGGTGGTTGAATAATAGGTGCAGAAGTTAAGGCTTTCTTCAGTGTTTCAAAGACTTCTACACAATCATCATAAAAAATGGAATATCCTTTTGTAAAAAATTAGTGAGAGGCCTAGAAATTTTAGAGAAGTCTTTAATAAACCACCTATAGAAACCAGCATGACCAAGGAAACTTCGAATACCTTTAATATCTTTAGGACATGGCATTTTCTCAATTGCATCAACTTTAGCTTTATCCACCTCAATACCTCGTTCAGATATTTTATGCCCCAAGACAATACCTTCATTAACCATAAAGTGGCACTTCTCCCAATTCAAGACGAGATTAGTTTGTTCACATCTCTACAAAACTCGATCAAGGTTGCTTAAGCAATCATCAAAAGAAGTTCCGCAAACGAAAAAATCATCCATGAAACCCCCCCCCCAATCTTTTCACAAAAATCAGAGAATATAGTAGTCATACATCTTTGAAAGGTAGTAGGTGCATTGCATAAACCAAAAGGCATACGTCTATAAGCATAGGTTCCAAAAGGACAAGTGAAGCTGGTTTTCTCTTGATCAGATTGTGATACAGGTATTTGGGAGAAACCAGAATATCCAACCACAAAACAAAAGTGTGTGTGCTTAGATAATCTTTCTAGCATTTGATCAATGAAAGGCAGAGGGTAATGATCTTTTCTAGTAGCTTTATTTAATTTTCTAAAATCAATTACTATTCTATAGCCAGTGACAATTCTTTGTGGGATAAGTTCATTCTTATCATTAGCAACAACAGTAGTACCTCCTTCTTAGGGACACAATGAACGGGACTTGCCCATCTACTATTAGCTATGGGATAGATTATACCTGCTTCTAGAAGCTTTAATATTTTAGTTCTTACCACCTCTTTCATCTTAGGATTCAATCATCGTTGGTGATCAACAACGGGTTTAGCATCAGGTTCCATATTAATCTTGTGCTGACATAGAGTGGGACTAATGCCCTTAAGATCATCAAGAGTATACCCAATAGCAGCCCGGTGCTTCCTCGGAATTTTTAATAATCTTTCTTCTTCATGTTCTGAAAGGTTAGCACTAATAATAACAGGATATATCTTTTTCTCATCAAGAAAAGCATACTTCAAAGTGTCAGGCAATTGTTTTAATTCAAACACAAGATCACCTTTAGGTGGAGGAGGACCTCCTAGAGTTTCAATAGGAAAATTGTGTTTTAGGAGAGGTTGTTGTTCAAAGAAAAATTTATCTATTTCATTTCTTTCATGCAGGTGCATATCATTTTCATGGTCTAGCAAATATTGTTCTAATGGATTAGTAGGAGGTACGGCAATAGAAGCAAGACCAATTATTTCATCCTTAATAGATAATTCTTTATTATGTGGTTGTCTACTAAACTTGGAAAAGTTAAACTCATGAGACACATCACCAAAACTAACACCGATAGTTTGTTTTTGACAATCTATCTTAGCATTAACGGTGTTCAAGAAAGGTCTACCAAAGATAATGGGACAAAAGTCATCTTGTGGGGAACCAAGAACTACAAAATCAGTAGGATATTTTATTTTCCCACACAAGACTTCAACATCTCTAACAATCCCAAGTGGTGTGATGGTGTCTCTATTAGCAAGTTTAATAGTAACATCACTGTCTTCTATTTTGGCGGGTGCTATATCATTCATAATTTATTGGTATAAGGTAAAAGGAATAGCACTCACACTAGAACCCATATCACATAAACCATGATAGCAATGATCTCCTATTTTAACTGAGACAACACGCATGCCAACTACGGGTCTATGTTTATCTTTTTCAACGGGTTTTGCAATTCTAGCAGCTCATCACAGAAGTAAATAACATGCCCATCAATATTTTCTACCAAGAGATCCTTAACCATCGCAACACTAGGTTCTACTTTAATTTGTTCAGAGGGCTTAGGTGCTTTAATATTACTTTTGCAAACCACAGTTGATACCTTAGTATGTTCCTTTATCCTAACAGGGAAAGGTGGTTTTTCAATATAAGCAGTAGGCACAACTGGATCAACATTGTAAATGATAGTTTCATCTTTAGCTATGACCGGATCTTTAACTTATTCTTTAATAGGGGGATGGTATTTAAACCACTACTCCTTAGGGAGATCAACATGAGTAGCAAATGATTCACAGAAAGAGGCTACTATCTCAGAGTCAACTCCATATTTAGTGCAAAACTTGTGAAAAGCATATGTATTTTCATAAAAGATTTAACACAACCAAACTTAAGCTTAATACCTGACTCATTACCTTCATCGAGTTCCCAATCTTCATAGTTGCATTTAATTCTTTCCAAGAGATCCCACTTGAATTCAATAGTCTTCATCATAAAATAACTATTACAAGAAGTATCGAGCATGGATCGGTCATTATGAGAAAGCCGAGCATAAAAATTCTGAATAATAATTTCTCTCAAGAGATCATGATTGGGGCATGAATATAACATTGACTTAAGCCTCCCCCAAGCTAGAGTGATGCTTTCTCCTTCACGAGGCCAAAAATCATATATATAATTCCGATCACGATGAACTACATGCATAGGATAAAACTTTTGGTGGAATTCTAATTGCAATTGATTCCAGTTACATGATCCAATATCATCACATAGCCTATACCATGTCAATGCTTTTCCCTTAAAATATAAAGGAAAAACCTTCTTCTTAACTTCATCTCCAGGTAAACCTGCAAGCTTAAATAATCCACAAACTTCATTCACATGTATTAGGTGCATATCAGAATGTTCAGTTCCGTCTCCTGCATAAGGATTAGCTAGCAGTTCTTCTACCATACCTGAAGGATTTCATAACCAATATTTTCAGTAGGTGCAGTAGGTTGAGCAGCAACTAATTGTGGTTCCGGTCGAGGTGAAGATACCCCGAACAAACCCCTCAGAGGATTGTTTTCCATAGTAGCAAGTGACAATAAATTTCAGCACGTAGTATAATGTTTTCCTTACCGATTTCCACTTACCAAGAGCGCTTCACTCCCCAGAAACGGCGCCAGAAAAGATTCTTGATGACCCACAAGTATAGGGGGTCAATCATAGTCCTTTCGATAAGTAAGAGTGTCAAACCCAACGAGGAGCAGAAGGAAATGACAAGCGGTTTTCAGCAAGGTAATTTCTGCAAGCACTGAAATTGTAGGTAACAAGTAGTTTGATAGCAAGATAATTGGTAACGAGCAAGTGACGGTAACGCTAAATAAAGTGCAGCAAGATAGCCCAATCCTTTTGTGGCAAAGGACAGGCCAAAACAGTCTCTTATAATAAGCAAAGCGTTCTTGAGGGTACACGGGAATTTCATCTAGTCACTTTCATCATGTTGGTTTGATTCGCGTTCGGTACTTTGATAATTTGATATGTGGGTGAACCGGTGCTTGGGTGCTGTTATTACTTGAACAAACCACCCACTTATAATTAACCCCCTCGCAAGCATCCGCAACTACGAGAAAAGTATTAAGATAAAATCTAACCATAGCATTAAACATTTGGATCCAAATCAGCCCCTTACAGAATAGCGCATAAACTAGGGTTTAAGCTTCTGTCACTCTAGCAACCCATCATCTAATAACTACTCCACAATGCATTCCCTTAGGCCCAAAGATGGTGAAGTGTCATGTAGTCGACGTTCATATGAAACCACTAAGGGAATCACAACATACATATCATCAAAATATCGAACACATATCAAATTCACATGATTACTTGCAACATGACTTCTCCTGTGACCTCAAGAACAAAGGTAACTACTCACAAATAATATTCATGCTCAAGATCAGAGGGGTATTAAATTGCATAATGGATTTGAACTTATAATCTTCCACCAAATAAACCATATAGTAATCAACTACAAGATGTAATCAACACTACTAGTCACCCACAGGTACCAATCTAAGGTTCCGGTACAAAGATTGAACACAAGAGATGAACTAGGGTTTGAGAGGAGATGGTGTTGTTGAATATGTTGCTGAAGATTGGCCTCCCAAATATGAGAGGGGTGTTGGTGAGGACGATGGCTTTGATTTCCCCCTTCGGGAGGGAAGTTCCCCCGGCGGAATCGCTCCGCCGGAGGGCAAAAGTGCTCCTACCAAGTTCCGCCTCGAGACGGTGGCGTTCCGTCCCGAAAGTCCTCCCCTTATTTTTCTAGGTCAAAAGACCTTAAGTACCAGAAGATGGACACCGGAGGTGGGCTGGGCTGAGCACAACCCACCAGGGCGCGCCTGGGGGGTGTGACGCGCCCTGGTGTCTTGTGGTCACCAGATGGCCCCCCTACAGTAGTTATTTGCTCCAGTATTTTTCATATATTCCAAAATAATTCTCTGTCAAGTTTCAGCTTATTTGGAGATGTGCAGAATAGGTACCTCTGATATGCTTTTTTAGGTCCAGAATTCCAGCTGCCGGCATTCTCCCACTTTGTGTAAATCTTGCATATTATGAGAGAAAAGGCATTAGAATTACTCCATAAAGCAATATTATGCATTAAAACACTATAAATAATAGTAAGAAATCATGATGAAAAATGGACGTATCAGCGTGTTGTTGGTTATTGATACGTCTCCAACGTATCTATAATTTTTTATTGTTCCATGGTGATATATTATCATTCAAGGATACTTTTTGGGTCATTATTTACAAATTTATAATATTTTTGAGCACTAACCTATTGACCAAGTGCCTAGTGCCAGTTGCTATTTTCTGCGTGTTTTTGCCTTTGCAGGTTTCCTGTACCAAACGAAGTCCAATTGCCACGAAACTTTTTGATGAATTTTTCTGCACTATATGAAGACCTAGAAGGTTCGGAAGGAAGCCGGGAGGCGCACGAGGGCCCCACCACACATCAGGGCGCACCCTGGGGGGCCGCGCCCTGATATGTGGTGGCCCCCTCGGGCACCTCCCGACGTCCCTCTTCATCCTATAAATTCTATAATATTCTGGAAACCCTGGAGGCAGTCCCGAAGCCCTTTTTCCACCGCCGCAAGTCTCTGTTCCGTCGCGAGGCCATCTGGAGCTCCGTTCCGGCACCCTACCGGAGGGGGAATCGATCACGGAGGGCCTCTTCATCAACCTTGTTGCCCTCATGATGATGTGTGAGTAGTTCACCACAGACCTACGGGTCCATAGCTAGTACCTAGATGGCAACTCTCTCTTATGATCTTCAATACAATGGTCATCGCATCTTCGATTTGATCTATCTGATGTAATCCTATTGTGCGGTGTGTTTGTTGGGATCCGATGAATTGTGGGTTTATGTTCAGATTATTCATGAAAAGTATTTGAGGTGCCTCTGAATTATATTATCTCTTATGTTCATGATCATTATAGCTTCGTAATGCTCTCTGATCTATTGATATGCTTTCGCTAAGTAGATTGATATTTCATCGGTGGGAGAGGTGCGTTGTGGTAGGTTCAACCTGGCAAGTTTCTATATCCCAGTGACAAAGTAGCGGATAAGATGCGTCTTTGTGCTGTTGCTACTAAGGATAAAATGATGGGGTTCATTCATATTGTTTGAGTTTACTTTGTCTACATCATGTCATCGTTCTCCAAGCATTACTCTATTTTACTTAATACTCTAGATGCATGCTAGATTGCAGTCGATGAGTGGAGTAATAGTAATAGGCGCAGGCAGGAGTCGGCCTATTTGCTTATGGACATGATGCCTATATATACATGATCATTGTCGTGAACATCGCATAACTATCCGCTTTTCTATCAATTGCCCAACAGTAAAAATTTTACCCGCCGTATGCTGCCTACATGAGAGACGTCGCTAGGGAACACTATGCCCCCCGGGTCTATTCACTTATATATTCGCAAACGCTATATTTACCTCGCTGCCTTTATTTACTTTTTATTTATTTTGCAATTTATATTTATCAACAATTATCTACACAACTCATTTGCTTGCAAATAACGAGATCAAGGGGATCGACAACCCTCTTGCCCTTGTTGGGTGCAAGTCGTTTGTTCATTTGTGTGCAGCCGCTGAAGACGGTTGAGGATTGATATTCCTATTGGTTCGATAAACCTTGGTTTTATAACTGAGGGAATTACTTATCCGCTTTGTGTTGCAATTACCCATTCCTCTTCACGGAAAACCCAACACAGATCACAAGTATGAGTTATCTCTTTTGCTTTGTTTGTAGTTGTTGCATAAGTAAATGTGGGATGTGTTAGTTGTTTACTAGAATAGAAAGATGTGTAGTACACGAAAGTATGATTTAGTTCAGGAACTTTTGTGCTAATAAGATATTATCATGTCCCTAATGATAACCTACAAGTATAGCGGATCATTTGTAGCCTTTTTCGATAAGTAAGAGTGTCGAACCCAACCAGGAGATAAAGATAGAATTAATATTCGCTCAAGTTCTATCGACCACCGATACAATTCTACGCACACTAACACTGACTTTACCTAGAAAAAGAAATAAACTACTTTGTGGGAATAAAACTAGAAGTACTTTGCAATAATAAAACTAGGAGTACTTCGCGAGATAATAAAAGTTAATAGTTTAGTAGAGAGCTTTTTGTAGAACGATGAGAAATATTGTCCATAGGCAATTGAATATAACATGATAGATACTTATCATATGCAATGAGGTAGAGGCATACACTAACATACTTTCCGTACATGGATCATATGCACTTATGATTGGAACTCTAGTAAGCATCCACAACTACTAAAGATCGTTAAGGTAAAACCCAACCATAGCATTAAGTAACAAGTCCTCTTTACTCCCACACGCAACAACCCCCTCACTCGGGTGTAAGCTTCTATCACTCTAGCCACCCACTATAAGCGAATCATGAACGTACTGCAAAACCCTACCGCGGTAATCCCACATGCTTGCGCGACATGGAGGACATCATAGGACAACACCATATTAACATATAACTCATATCAATCACACCATACCACAATTAACTCGTAGGACAAAAAGGATCTACCCAAACATCATAGGATAGCCACACATCATTAGGTAATAATATATAGCATTAAGCACAAAGTTCAAGTAGAGATTACAGCAGTGAGAGAGAGGTTACACCGCTGCATAGAGGGGGAGAGAGTTGGTGATGACAGCGACGAAGTTGTTGGTGTAGATCGCCGTCACAATGGTTCCCCCGGCGGTGCTCCGGCGCCACTGGAAGAGAGGGGGGAGAGACCCCTCCTTCTTATTCTTGTTGGCCTCCCCTCTAGATGGGAGGAGGGTTTCCCCTCTGGTCCATGGCCTCCATGGTTCCCGGAGGGCATGAGCCCCTCCAAGATTGGATCTCTCTCCATTTCTCTTCTGTTTCGCACTCCTGTTTTTTGGCGTTTCACCGTTCCTTACATTTCCGGAGATCCGTAACCCCGAATGGGATAAAATTTTGAGTGTACTTTTATCTAGAAATTATCTTTCTTGTGGAGAAAAAAGGTCCCCAACCGACGTTCATGGGAGTCACAAGGCAACCCGACAAATCCACGCCCCCTGGGCGCGCCCTGTTGCCTTGTGGCCACCTCGGGCATCGTCTTGCATTGATTCTTATTCCCAAAAATCACACATATTCCAAACTAATTCTTCATAATTTTTTATTGCGTTTGGACTTCATTTGATATGGATTTTCTGCGAAACAAAAAAACAAGCAACAAACAGGAACTGACACTGGCATTGGATCAATATGTTAGTCCAAGAAAAACATATAAATTGTTGCCAAGAGTATATAAAAGTTGTAAAATATGGAATGAAACATTCAAAAATTATAGATACTATGGAGACGTATCAAAATCGCCAAGCTTAATTCCTGCTTTTCGTCGAGTAGGTAAATGATAAAAAGATAATTTTTATGTGGAATTCAACGTAACATAATCTTGGACAAATGTCTAATCATGGCATGAATATTAAGATACGAGTGATTCAAGGCAATAGTCTATCATTTGACATAAAGACATCCATCCCCAGGTTTACTAACAAACAATCATGTCTTTTAAAATAAACGATGCTAAAGAACGTTATCCCTACACATTTAATCATGTAAGCATGGCATGACTCCGTCTTCCTAACACAAGTACAAATCATGATCACCCAAGTGTCAAGTCAGGCATTTGGTTCAACTTTTTCACGTGCTTCAGCATTTTCAACTACACTCAATACATGAGCGTGAGCCATGGATATAGCACTACGGGTCGAATAGAATATGGTGGTAGAGATCAATAGGAAGTCAAAAAGGAAGAAAGTCTCGCATCAACTTGGCGGACCAACGGGCTATGGAGATGCCCATCAATCGATATCAATGCGAGGAGTAGGGATTGACATGCAACAGATGCACTAGAGTTATAAGTGTATGAAAGCTCAAATGAAACTAAGTGAGTGTGCATCCAACCTGCTTGCTCATGAAGACCTCAGGCATTTGAGGAAGCCCGTCATTGGAATATAAAAGCCAAGTTCTATAATGACAATTTTCCACTAGTATATGATAGTGACAAATCGGGAGAACATGGTGCCACCACTACTAGGAGAAAGCTTATAGATAGAAACTTAGCAGTAGTGAGGGGAAGGTACGCAATGCTACTGCTACTTAGCAGTAGCGCGGGGCACACACCGACGCTACAGGTGTATATGTAGTAGTAGCGTCGGGCGCCAATCCATCGCTACTACTAAGTGGTCCCATCGTCACCCGCCGGGGCTGCCAATAGTAGTAGCGTTTGGCAAGAACCAGCGCTACTACTATTCACTTAGCAGTAGCGCGGGAGTATTAAGAGTGCTACTACTACGGCCAGCCCGGGCCTAGCTTAGCAGTAGCGTGGCTCTAAGAAACGCGCTACTGCTAGGTGGGCTAACAGTAGCGTGGCCAATGGCCCGCGCTACTGCTAATCCCACCTTATCTCCATCGAGTCACTCTCCCTCTCCACTCTTCCTCTCTACATCTACTCCGCCCGCTGCTGCCGCCCCCCGTCGTCGCCACCCACCCCCCCGGTATGTCTCCCTCCCACCCTCTCCCTCCATCCCTCCCTTCTCCCTCCCACCCTCTCCCTCCATCCCTCCCTCACCCTCTAAATTAGTTTTAGTAACTAGGGTTAGAACTATAGGATGGATGGATAGATGTTAGGGGTTAGGAACTAGGATAGTTTTAGTATTTTTTTGTAATGAAAATGTGAATATAGGATTTATTTTGAAATGAAAATGTAAGGAACTTGACTCTGTTTGAACATGTGAAGAAATGCAAATGAAAATGTGAAAATGAAAATGAAAATGTGAAACTGAAAATGAAAATGTGACTATGAAAATGAAAATGAAAATGAAAATGTGAAAATGAAAATGAAACCTCTGAGTGGCCTATGTTTTGCCGGAATGTTGATTCATTTCCGTTCTTACAAATTTCAGCCTTTCGATATGTCCTATTTTAGCAATGGTCATGCCGAACTTTTTTGTGGTCATGCCGAACTTTTTTTAATCTTTGAATCATGAACACAAGAAATGTATGATTGATACGTCTCCAACGTATCTATAATTTTTGATTGTTCCATGTTGTTATATTATCATTCCTGGATGTTTTACAATCATTTTATAGCAACTTTATATCATTTTTTGGGACTAACCTATTGACATAGTCCCCAGTGCCAGTTGTTGTTTTTTGCTTCTTTTTTTCCTTCACAGAATATCAGTACCAAACGAAGTCCTAATGCCACGAAATTTTTTGGAGATTTTTTTTGGACCAGGAGACAATTTGGGAGCCAAGGAAGCACCTGGGGGGAGGCCCGTGGGGCCCACATGACACCATGGCGCGTCAGAGGCCCCTGGCACGCCCTGATGGGTTGTGGGGCCCATGGGGGTATCCTCCACCGCCTCTCAGCTCTATAAATACCCAAATATTTTAGAAACCCAAGGGGAGTCGATGAAACACAATTCCAGCCACCGCAAGTTCCAGAACCACGAGATCCAATCTAGAGCCCTATTCTGGCACTCCGCCAGAGGGGAACACGATCACGGAGGGGTTCATCATCCTCATTGGTGCTCCTCCGATGATGCGTGAGTAGTTCACCATAGACCTACGGGTCCGTAGGCAGTAGCTAGATGGCTTCTTCTCTCTTTTTGATTCTCAATACAATGGTCTCTTGGAGATCTATTTGATGTAATGACTTTTTGCGGTGTGTTTGTTGGGATCCGATGAAGTTCGAGTTTATGATCAGATCTATATCCATGAATATTATTTGAGTCTTCTTTGATCTCTTATATGCATGATTATTTATATCCTCATATTTCTTCTCCGAATCTTTGGTTTAGTTAGGCCAACTAGATTGATTTTTCTTGTAATGGGAAAAGGTGCTTTGTGATGGGTTCGATCTTACGGTGTCCTCACCGAGTGACAAAAGAGGTAGCGAGGCATGTACGTATCGTTGCTATTAAGGATAAAAAGATGGGGTCTATTCCTACATGAATAGATCTTGTCTACATCATGTCATCGTTCTTATTGCATTACTCCGTTTCTCCATGAACTTAATACACTAGATGCATGCTGGATAGCGGTCGATGTGTGGAGTAATAGTAGTAGATGCAGAATCGTTTAGGTCTACTAATCTTGGACGTGATGCCTATATATTGATCATTGCCTTGGATATCGTCATAATCATTTGTTCTTCTATCAATTGCCCAACAGTAATTTGTTTACCCACCGTATGCTATTTTCTCGAGAGAAGCCACTAGTGAAATCCACAGCCCCCGGGTCTATATTTGCTTTCATATCAATTATTCCAAAAACCCAAAAATACCTTGTTGCACTTTTTCTTTACTTATTTTATTTTGTGTTTTTGCAAGATCTATTTATCCAATCTCATACAGACCAATCTATCTTTTTACCGAGGAGAGATTGACAACCCCTCTTACGCGTTGGGTTGCAAGTATTTGTTCTTTGTGTGTAGGTACCGTTTACATAGTGTTGCTTGGTTCTCCTACCTGATTGATAACCTTGGTTTCATAACTGAGGGAAGTATTTGCCGTCGCTGTGCTGCATCATCCCTTCCTCTTTGGAGAAATACCAACACAGTTCAAACACGTCAATGACAATGATAGGATCCCTGAGTGTGAACTTTGCGGTGACGATCCGGGTATATGTGACAGGCCTCACCTGCAAGACGGCAGGTTCTTCACCATCAAGCTTGACGAGACCTTTGATGTTTCTACGGTATGCAACGATGACAAGTATTTTTTTTCGTAATTCATCATGACTTTCATTCTTTGCTTTAATGTGTAATTTCCATTTTTTTACAATTCGACTAGTTCATCCCCTGCCATACAAGACGGTATGTCTTAGAGAAGCTCGGTTTCGAAGATAGTGAGAATATGGAGACGAGGAGCGCTAACCTGAGGACTAAACATGGTCACGCATTTCTGGTTAAACTAATGAATGCAGTTAATAACTCAGAATTTGATTGCTCAAATTGGGAAGCTCTAGCCAATGCATATGGATTTCAGGAGGATATGGAAATAACCTTCGATGTTCGTCCTGAAGATGATATTGAAGGTAATATCGACATTTGGGTGGATGTTGATATGCGTCCGGTTTTACCTCCATGTGAGTTTGTCAACCATATTTGTTAAGTAATTTATATTGTTTATTTAAAAATAGTTGGTGTTCATTCCTACTTAACTTGTTTATCTTTAATTGTCAGCTTATTTCTCTTCTTCACCAAATATTCAAAAGATAGTAGATCGGACCTACTACAGTCATGGCTCGGAACTAACTTGGTTGGATATAAACCTTTTGATCTCATTTATTAATGATATTGATAATTTTAAGATCAATTATGAAGATATTAGCGAAAGTTTTTCTGAATACATGCCACTAGTGCACCCATTGAACCATGGTAACATTGCTGCAGATAGCATGGTAAGATTCTTTTTTACTATTTTGTCATTAATTAGTCCATCTTTTGAATACATAAATTTTTCTTAAGCAAAACTAGATTGCTAACTATGTTATTATTATGTTATTCAACAGAAATTCCCTTCAGAGGTTGTGCCTCAACTGATGTTTTTAGAAGGTGATTTGAATGTTATCAGCTTACGGCCACGGTGGCCTATGATATTCCGCCATGCATACTCGATTTCTAAAAGTGATCAAAGACTTTGGAAATTAATGAAAGTTAGAAGACAACCACTTGGCGAAGGCACGAAGGATTTTCTCAGGCCGTGTATCGGAGATAGGTGGATCTCTATTCTTCACAATGCACTGGTGGAAAACAGGGCAACAGTCCCGGTTCTAGAGGGCCTTTAGTCCCGGTTCTACAACGGGGACAACACGATCGGGACTAATGCCGATCACTTTTAGTCCCGATTGGCTTACGAACCTGGACCAAAGGTGCTCCACGTGGCCGCACTGCGGCGCCGAGGCAGGAGGACCTTTAGTCCCGGTTCGTAACACGAACCGGGACAATAAGGCGCTCGATTGTTTTTTTGGAAAGGGCCGTGTTTCATTTTTTGTTTTCATTTTCTTTTATATTTATATTGTATTTTCATGCAAGTTTTCATTTTTGGAAAGGGCCAATCGCAACATCATATTTTCCTCTAATTCAACATGATCACTTGCATCCATCCACCTTAATCAAATATATGTCATATAACTCATCATCATCTTACTCATCTAACAACTCATCATCATCTTAATCATACCAAGTTAAAATCTCATAAAACAGAAAAACATCATAATAGTAATCATCCTAATCGATCATGCAAGTTAAAATAAACCAGAAAAACTTCTCTCTCATAGGACCTAGTCCTCCCTCCTAGGTAAAATGACATAAAACAGAATAACACCTATGTCTCCATGATGAAGCAAAGAGATCCAACGGTCTCCAACTTGTGGCTTGCGATCCTTCTTTATTTGTCCTCATGCTTCAATTTGGAGCCGTCTTGTTGGTTTGCGCTCAGTCGAGTATGCAAAAGAGAACTCGGGCCTCATAGGGCTTTTAATTGTCATATTACCTTCGGCTTGCATCAATGGAGGCACAACTTCATTTGGCAGTTTCTGTTAAAGAACATAATAGTAGCCTAGTTAGCAATGTAATCAATACCATTTACGCAATAGTAGTGTACTTAATTAGCAACTCTTACCAAGATATTTCGGCGAATGTCATCCGCCCTCAACCTATGCACTAGCGTCCTGTACAATGTATAATTTGGGCCAGTTCCCAAATTATACGGGAAGATCTCCCTACCAACTAGGACACCAATAACAAAGTTGATAAGATCATCCTTCTCCTCCCAAGTTAGATGTGATCCATAAGTGTAGTGTGTCGTGTCAATTATGTTCTGTGTTTGACTCGAAGAAACGAAATAAGTGTGTCGTGTCAATTTAGTATGGATGAACACCAACTATTTTTAAATATAGAATGCAAATTACTTGACAAATATGCATGGTTGATAAACTCACATGGAGGTAAAACAGGAAGCATATCGACATCCACCCAAATGTCGATGTTACCTTCAATATGATCTTCAAGACGAAGATCGAAGGTTATTTCCATATCCTCCTGAAATCCATATGCCTGGCAAAGAGCTTCCCAATTTGAGCACCCTAATTCTGTGTTATTAACTGCATTCATTACTTTGACCAGAAATGGGTGACCATGTTTAGTCCTCAGGTTGGCTCTCCTCGTCTCGAAACTCTCGTGCTCTTCGAAACCGAGCCTCTCCAAGAAATACTGTCTTGCATGACAGGGGATGAACTAGTCGAATTGTATAAAATAGAAATTACACGTTGAAGCAAATAAACAGAAGTCATGCTTAATTACGAAAAAACACTTGTCATTGTTGCGTACCGTAGAAATATCGAAGTCCTCATAAAGCTTCAAGGTGAAGAACCTGCCATCTTGTAGCCCAGGATGGTCGCAAAGAACCTTATCTTCGCCGCACTGTTCGCACGTTTGGCACCTATCGTCGTCATCAAACGACGACATTTCATGTGTTCATGATTCAAAAAGTACGGCATGACCATTGCTAATGTAAGACATATTGAGCACCTAAAATTTGCCAGAACGGAAATAAATCAACATTCCGGCAAAACATAGGCACTAGGAGGGGTTCCCTGCAATAACATACACACATGTCCAAATAGGCTTAATTCAATATCGGTTGACTTTCGGTCCGTCGAGGCTTTCCTTAAATAACTCTCATATCTTATGGTGTGTTGGTGCGCACTCTCTCACACTGATATGGTGGTGTATATATGTTGGTGGACACTCTCTCACACTAATAGTTCGACCGTCGGTGATGGGCGCACCTCCTCTCCTCTCCTTGCGCATTACACCTAGGTATATATCGTCGCAGGAAGAGGAGAGGAGGAAGCACCCCCCACGACAACAGTCGGGATTCCTCCATCAAGAACACACATGAAAGTCACACAAGGAGCAACGACAGACCGAAAGTCACACACGCATTATACCAATATAATATCACTAATACATTTATAATGAACTCGAATATAATATCACTAATACATTTATAATGAACTCGAATATAATATTACTAATACATCATCTCGAATAATCCAGTTAATGCATCATCAAATATTAACTAATACATATCGAATATTATCATATAAGATCACTAATACAGATCGAATATCCTAGAATCCAAAGTGGAGGACAGTGAACTCGGTTCACTAGCGGTCTCTGAGTCGCTGGCGGTGGACACCCAAGGATAAGGAACCATCACCGGATCATAACTCGGGTGAGATCCCTGAAGAACCTGCCAGGTATTGAAGAACCTGGCGTCCAACGCCGCCATGTAGCGATGGACGTGCTTGTCCTCCTCCCTGACATGGCGACGTACCACCTCCGCGGGGGCCCGCTACCTCTGCACCAAAAGTGGCCCACGCAACCGCCACCAAAGAAGCTCCGGGTCGACGACGAGACCAGGATTCCTCACCAAGCTCCGAGCCCGAGAAGGTAGCACCTCCTAGTGCCAGCCCGGCGGAGCCCAGTCCCGGACATTGCGCCTCTCAAGCAGGATGTCGCCGCCGACTCGACGACGACGAGGATGCGGGCCAGGCATCGTCGATGTTTAGACAAATTCCTATGAGAACATTTTCTTATCGGTTAATGTTTTGCTATTTTAGAAATGCTTAATTTCTTAAACTCATGTTAGACTCATTTTTGACTAGGCCACTCGGATCATTTGCATATAATAGTAAGAAAAATATAGAACTTCAAAAATATAAAACCTAGTTAATTTCATACTAATTAACTAGGTTCATACTACGCCCGGCGGCTAATTAACTAGAACTTTTCAAACTAATTTCATACTAATTAACTAGAACATTTCAAACTAATTTCATACTAACTCAGTTCATACTACGGGCGATGATGGTGACCGCGGGGGGGGGGGGGGGGTAGGAGGAGGGGAACGGCGGTGTGGCGCCCGGCGGCTCACCTAGCTAGGAGGAGGGGAGCGGGGCTCGGGGCGGCGACGGGGACGGCGTCGGGGGGCGGCGACAGGGACGGCATCGGGGGCGGCGACGGGGACGGCTTCGGGGGCGGCGACGGGGACGGCGTCGGGGGCGGCGCGATGAGGAGCGGACTCGGGGAGGCGACGGCGCGGTCCGGGAGCCTAGCGGCGTCGAGGTTTTCTTCGGCGCCGTCAGGGGAGATGGAGATCAAAAGCTACAGATGGATTTTGGTCCACTTATATACCCCAGCCTTTAGTCCCGGTTGGAGCCACCAACTGGGACTAAAGGGCTGGGCTTCCCGCCCTTTGGGCTACTGGAATTCACCTTTAGTCCCGGTTGGAGCCACCAACCGGGACTAAAGATGAATTTCAGCAGCCCAAAAGGCAGGAAGCCCAGCCCTTTAGTCCCGGTTGGTGGCACCAACCGGGACTAAAGAGTGGCATTGGTCCCGGTTGGAGCCACCAACCGGGACTAAAAGGATGGTCCTGGCTGTGGTGGGAGTTTAGTCCCACCTCGCCAAGCGAGAGGCGCTCGCACCGGTTTATAAGCCCGCCCCTCTCTGCCTTGTTAAGTTCCTCTCAAAGTGAAAGTAGATGCCCTCATACAGGAAATTCGACCTAAATTCAAAGTGCTAGTATGCACTTTGAATTTAGGTCAAATTTTCCCTATAAGCGCATCTATGTTCACTTTTGCTATTTTTATGTTATTTTTTTGCATATTAAAAGTTCTTAAACATATTCAAAGTGCTATTTTTTATGTTATTTTTTTGCATAATATTAAGTTAAATAACTTTATCAGACGAAAACTCGTCTATTACAAAGGGATTTCAATTTTTAAACATATTTTAACTCAAGACTTTTTCTGCATTCAATATGCACCATTCAAAGCCACATCATCACTTTTCAACCATTTTCTGACTTCATTTGCTATTTTTCATGCATTTCATGATTTATTTTGAGCTAAAATGACCCTGAATTGAAAAGCACTACAAATGAACTCTGAAATGGTTGAAAGTTGGCATCGTATCATAATTTCACCCACATAGCATGTGCTAAAAAGTTGAGAGGGTTACAGGAAAAACTGGATGCGCTTCGTGTACAAACTGGACAATCTCTTTCGAAGTATCAGGGTTTCGGATGAAAACTCGTCTATTACAAAGGGATTTCATTTTTTTAAACATATTTTAACTCAAGACTTTTTCTGCATTCAATATGCACCATTCAAAGCCACATCATCACTTTTCAACCATTTTCTGACTTCATTTGCTATTTTTCATGCATTTCATGATTTATTTTGAGCTAAAATGACCCTGAATTGAAAAGCACTGCAAATGAACTCTGAAATGGTTGAAAGTTGGCATGGTATCATAATTTATAATTTCACCCACATAGCATGTGCTAAAAAGTTGAGAGGGTTACAGGAAAAACTAGATGCACTTCGTGTACAAACTGGACAATCTCTTTCGAAGTATCAGGGTTTCGGACGAAAACTCGTCTATTACAAAAGGATTTCATTTCTTCACATGTAACTGCAGTGATATTCTAGATGAAAGCCATCATCAGAATAGTTGTGGAGAAAAAGTCTACACTTTTTCTTCGCGTGTGTCCCTTGCTTATTGCGCCGTAACCATGGATAATCTTCATCGTTTAACAAGATGCTTGGGTCAGCCTTCACTTTGAAGGGAGGAATTTCATGAAACTTTTCATAATCTTCAGACATGTCTGTCTCGCCTTCCACTCCCACAATGTTTCTTTTCCCTGAAAGAACTATGTTTCGCTTTGGCTCATCATTTGATGTATCCACTTCCTTATCTTTTTTTTTCTTGGTTTGGTAGACATGTCCTTCACATAGAAAACATGCGCCACATCATTGGCTAGGACGAATGGTTCCTCTGTGTACCCAAGATTGTTGAGATCCACTGTTGTCATTCCGTACTGCGGGTCTAACTTAACGCCGCCTCCTGACAGATTGACCCATTTGCACCGAAACAAAGGGACCTTAAATTCATGTCCATAGTCAAGTTCCCATATCTCCTCTATGTAACCAAAATATGTGTCCTTTGCCCTATTAGTGATTGCTGCATCAAAGCGAACACCACTGTTTTGGTTGGTGCTCTTTTTATCTTGGGCGATCGTGTAAAATGTATTACCATTTATCTCGTACCCTTGGTAAGTCAATACAGTCGAAGATGGTGTCCTGGCCAACACGTACAGGTCATCTGCAACAGTGTTGTTTCGCATGAGATGCATTTGCAACCAACCGCCGAAAGTCCCGATGTGTTCACGTGTAATCCAGTCGTCAGACTGCTCCGGGTGTGTCCAACGTAGAATATTCTTGTGTTCATTCATATACAGGGCCACCAAGGTAGAATTCTGTAGAACTGTGTAGTGTGCTTGTGCCCAAGAATGCCCATCCCTACATATTATTGAATTTGCTCCTAGTGTGCCTTTTCCACTAAGACTCCCCTCATACCGCGATTGAGGGACACCAATCGGCTTAAGGTCAGGAATAAAGTCAACACAAAACCCAATGACCACATCTGTTTGATGGCCCGTGGAGATGCTTCCTTCTGGCCTAGCACGATTACGAACATATTTCTTCAAGACTCACATGAACCTCTCAAAGCGGAACATATTGTGTAGAAATACAGGACCCAGAATGGCAATCTCGTCGACTAGATGAACTAGGACGTGAGTCATGATATTGAAGAAGGATGGTGGGAACACCAACTCGAAGCTGACAAGACATTGCACCAAATCATTCCGTAACATTGGTAGGATTTCTGGATCGATTACCTTCTGAGAGATTGCATTGAGGAATGCACATAGCTTCACAATGGCTAATCGAACGTTTTCCGGTAGAAGCCCCCTCAATGCAACCGGAAGCAGTTGCATCATAATCACGTGGTAGTCATGAGACTTTAGGTTCTGGAATTTTTTTCTCTGCCATGTTTATTATTCCCTTTATATTCGACGAGAAGCCAGACGGGACCTTCATACTGAGCAGGCATTCAAAGAAGATTTCCTTCTCCGCTTTGGTTAGAGCGTAACTGGCAGGACCTTGATACTGCTTTGGATGCATGCCGTCTTTTTCGTTCACATGTTGCTGGTCCTCTCGTGCCTCCGGTGTATCTTTTGTCTTCCCATACACGCCCAAGAAGCCTAGCACGTTCACACAAACATTCTTCGTCACGTGCATCACGTCGATTGCAGAGCGGACCTCTAGGTCTTTCCAATAGGGCAGGTCCCAAAATATAGATTTGTTCTTCCACATGGGTGCGCGTCCCTCAGCGTCATTCGGAACAGATTGTCCGCCAGGACCCTTTCCAAAGATTACTTGTAAAACCTTGACCATATCAAGTATGTCATCACCAGTACGGAGGACAGGCTTCTTTTGGTGATCTGCCTCACCTTTGAAATTCTTGCCTTTCTTTCTTAAGGCATGCTTGGTCGGAAGAAATCGACGATGTCCCAGGTACACATTCTTCTTGCATTTGTCCAAATATATACTTTGGGGATCATCTAAACAGTGCGTGCATGCGTTGTATCCCTTGTTTGTCTGTCCTGAAAGGTTACTAAGAGCAGGCCAATCATTGATGGTTACAAACAGCAATGCTCGTAGGTCAAATTCCTCTTGTTTATGCTCATCCCACACACGTACACCTTTTCCATTCCACAGTTGTAAAAGCTCTTCGACTAATGGCCTTAGGTACACATCAATGTCGTTGCCGGGTTGCTTAGGGCCTTGGATGAGCACTGGCATCATAATGAACTTCCGC
This sequence comes from Elymus sibiricus, assembly GCA_039707655.1. Taxonomy (NCBI): domain Eukaryota; kingdom Viridiplantae; phylum Streptophyta; class Magnoliopsida; order Poales; family Poaceae; genus Elymus; species Elymus sibiricus. Next base: position 446,690,001 of record CM077671.1, read on the forward strand.
TTCATGCACAACCAAGGAGGAAGGTTATAGATACATAGAGTCACGGGCCATGTGCTATGATTGCTGCTCTGCTCCCCAAAAGGATTAATGCCATCTACACTTAAACCAAACCATACATTCCTTGCGTCACCTGCAAAGTCCTCCCAGTTTCTCTCGATTTTTCTCCACTGCGACCCGTCAGCGGGTGCTCTCAACTTCCCGTCTTTCTTACGGTCTTCTTTGTGCCATAGCAACAACTTGGCATGCTCTTTGTTTCTGAACAGACGTTTCAACCGTGGTATTATAGGAGCATGCCACATCACCTTGGCAGGAACCCTCTTCCTAGGGTGCTCGCCCTGAACATCACCAGGGTCATCTCGTCTGATCTTATACCGCAATGCATTGCATATCGGGCATGCGTTCAATTCCTCGTACTCACCGCGGTAGAGGACGCAGTCATTAGGGCATGCATGTATCTTATGCACCTCTAATCCTAGAGGGCAGAGAACCTTCTTTGCTCCATACGTAGTGTCAGGCAATTTGTTATCCTTTGGAAGCTTATTCTTCATTATTTTCAGTATCTTTTCAAATCCCTTGTCAGATAAACCATTCTCTGCCTTCCATTGCAGCAATTCCAGTGTGGTACCGAGCTTTGTGTTGCCATCTTCGCAGTTTGGATACAACCCTTTTTTGTGATCCTCTAACATGCGATCGAACTTCGACTTCTCCCTTTCACTTTCGCATTCTCTCTATGCATCAACAATGACCCGGCGAAGATCATCATCGGGCACATCGTCTGGTGCCTCTTGATCTTCAGCCTCCCCCGTTGCAGTATCACCGTATTCAGGGTACATAGGACGATAGCTGTCATCATCCTCTTCTTCTTCGTTGTCTTCCATCATAACCCCTCTTTCTCCATGCTTGGTCCAAACATTATAGTGTGGCATGAAACCCTTCTCAAGCAGGTGGAAGTGAAGGGTTTCAGAGCTGGAGTAATCCTTCGTATTCCCACAGACAGTACATGGACAATACATAAAACCATTCTGCTTGTTTGCCTCAGCCACTTCGAGAAATTTATGCAGGCCCTCAATGTACTCGGAGGTGCGTCGGTCACCGTACATCCATTGCCGGTTCATCTGCATGCATTATATAATTAAATGTATCAAAAACCATTACAGAACATCATGAATAGAGAAGTGATCAAATTAATACAAGTTCATCATCACATTAAAACCAAAGTACAGTAGTGATCAAATGTTATTACTGAAAAAATAAATACATAAAGTTCATACATAGTTCTCATAGAACAACATACAAGTAAGAAAATTATACAAGTATCTATCTAAATCATACAAGTAAGAATTTTCTCTTTTCAAAAGAAGATAAGAACAAGAGGCTCACCATGGTGGTGCCAGCGACGAGATCGGCACGAGCGATCGACGGCGGTGAGGATGGGGAAGGGGACGGCACCCTACACATGTGCAGACTCTAAGAAGTTAATTTCAGCTCTAATTGTGCGTCTAAATCAAAAGAACTCCCACATACACTCCTCCACTAAAATGATGAAGTCGTTAACCTTTTAGAACACTTGTGTAGTTGGTGCACCGCCAAACCTAAACAAATCTTAGGGAAAATGTAGCTTGGAGGTCGAGCTTGGAGAGGAGAAAACTTAAGTGTGGCTCCGGCATTTCATCGAACACCTCATGTGCATAGGAGGTGAGAACAGAGAGCAACACACCTCCCAAACGTCGGCCGGCCAAAAAACAGAGGAGTGAGCGGGCAGGGGCGAGCATTTATATAGGCGTTGTATAAGTCCCGGTTGGTGGCTAGCACCGGGACTAAAGGTGCCTCTTTAGTCCCGGTTCCAGCCACCAACCGGGACTCAAGGGGCTCGGCCAGGAGTGAGGCCCTTTAGTCCCGGTTCATGTCTGGAACCGGGACTAAAGGGGTCATACGAACCGGGCCTGGTTCCCGCCGAGGCCCGGCCGGCGCCCTGGCCTCACGAACCGGGACTGATGCACCCATTAGTCCTGGTTCGTAACACGACCGGGACTAATGCAATATTCTGGCCCATTTCAAAGCCATGTTTTCTACTAGTGATGGAGGGGTCGGAGCTTACCTGGTTTATGCTATTTTACCTAGGAGAGAGTAGTAGGTTCTACCTAGATAGGAGAGAATAGTATGTTCTAGCTAACAAATAGGATGTTTTCTAGTTTATGACATTGTGTAGTAATGGTCAACTTGTCATGAGTTGTTAGATGATTAAGATGATGATAAGTTGTTATGTGACTAAGAATGATGAGTTATTAGATGACATAGATTAGATTAAAGTGGATGGGTGCAAGTGATTAAGTTCGGTTAGTAGGAAAATATGATGTTGCGACGGTACCCATCTCTTGCATTTACATTATTTGCCATTTGCCTCTCGTTTTCCTCTCCCCCACTTCTAAAACGAATTTTCAGAAAAAAACAAAAAGATTTGCCTTTTTATTCGCCCTTCTTCCGTTCATCTTTTCGTTTGCTTTTTATTTGCTTGTGTGCTAGATTGCTTGCTTTGTCACGATGACTCAAGAGCATACCAAGTTGTGTGACTTCTCCAATACTAATAATAATGACCTTATTAGTACTTCGATTGCTCCCGCCACTAGTGCGGAATCTTATGAAATTAATGCCGCTTTGCTTAATCTTGTTATGAAAGAACAATTTTCCGGCCTTCCTAGTGAAGATGCCGCATCCCATCTAAATACTTTCGTTGAATTGGGTGATATGCAAAAGAAGAAAGATGTGGATAATGATATTGTTAAATTGAAGCTATTTCTGTTCTCACTACGAGATCGTGCTAAAACTTGGTTTACATCTTTGCCTAAAAATAGTATTGATTCATGGAATAAGTGTAAAGATACTTTTATTTCCAAGTACTTTCCGCCCGCTAAGATCATCAACCTTAGGAACGATATAATGAATTTTAAGCAACTTCATCATGAGCATGTTGCACAATCTTGGGAGAGGATGAAATTAATGATTAGAAATTGCCCCGCACATGGTTTGAGTTTATGGATGATTATACAAAAAAATTATGCGGGATTGAATTTTGCATCTAGAAATCTTTTAGATTCCGCCACGGGTGGTACTTTTATGGAAATCACATTAGGAGAAGCTACTGAACTCCTAGATAATATTATGGAAAATTACTCTCAATGGCATACCGAAAGATCTCCTACTAGTAAAAAAGTGCATGCTATTGAAGAAATAACTACTTTGAGTGGAAAGATGGATGAATTAATGAAATTGTTTGCTAGTAAGAGTGCTCCTATTGATCCTAATGATATGGCTTTGTCTTCTTTGATTGGAAATGATAATGAATCTATGGATGTGAATTTTGTTGGTAGGAACAATTTTGGTAATAACGCGTATAGAGGTAATTTCAACCCTAGGCCGTTTCCTAGTAATTCCTCTAATAATTATGGTAATTCCTACAACAATCCTTATGGAAATTATAATAAGATGCTCTCTGATCTTGAGAATAATATTAAAGAATTTATTAGTTCGCAAAAGGTTTTCAAGGCTACGATTGAAGAAAAATTGCTCAAGATTGATGATTTGGCTAGGAACGTTGATAGAATTTCGCTTCAGATTGATTCTTTGAAAATTAGATCTACTCCACCCAAGCATGATATTAATGAGTCTTTAAAAGCTATGAGAACTTCTATTGATGAGTGTAAGGAAAGAACCGCTAGAATGCGTGCTAAGCGTGAATGGCTTGAAAAAGTGTGTTCCCGTGATAATAATGATGAAGATCTTAAAGTGATTGATGTGACTCCTATTGAATCTTTGTTTTCCAATATAAATCTTGATAAAGATGGGGCTGGAGATAAGTCAACTTTAGTTAAAAGTCGTCTCAATGATTCGGAGTTTATAGATCTTAATGCTAAAATTGATAAAAGTGGGATTGAAGAGGTCAAAACTTTAAATAGCAATGAACCCACTCTTTTGGATTTCAAGGACTTTAATTATGATAGTTGTTCTTTGATTGATTGTATCTCCTTGTTGCAATCCATGTTGAATTCTCCGCATGCTTATAATCAAAATAAAGCTTTTACTAAACATATCGTTGATGCTATGATGAAATCTTTTGAAGAAAAACTTGAGTTGGAAGTTTCTATACCTACAAAGCTTTATGATGAGTGGGAACCTAATATTAAGATTAAAATTAAAGATTATGAGTGCCATGCTTTGTGTGATTTGGGTGCTAGCGTTTCCACGATTCCGAAAACTTTATGCGATGTGCTAGGTTTCCATGAACTTGATGATTGCTCTTTAAATTTGCATCTAGCGGATTCCACTATTAACAAACCTATGGGAAGGATTAATGATGTTCTTATTGTTGCAAATAGGAATTATGTGCCCGTAGATTTCATTGTTCTTGATATAGATTGCAATCCTACGTGTCCTATTATTCTTGGTAGACCTTTCCTTAGAACGATTGGTGCAATTATTGATATGAAAGAAGGAAACATTAACTTCCAGTTTCCATTAAGGAAAGGCATGGAACACTTCCCAAGAAATAAAATTAAATTACCATATGAATCTATTATGAGAGCTACTTATGGATTGCATACCAAAGATGAAAATACCTAGATCTATTGCGTTATGCCTAGCTAGGGGCATTAAACAATAGCGCTTGTTGGGAGGCAACCCAATTTTATTTTTATGTTTTTGTTTTTGTTTATGTTCTTGAATAAATTACACATTATTACCTCTGTAGTAATTTTGTTTTAGTGTTTTAATTAGTGTTTGAGCCAAGTAAGACCTTTGGGATGGTTTACGGTGATTGTTGATTTGATCTTGCTGAAAAACAGAAACTTTTGCACTCAGTCCAGGAATTTTATAAATTCACCAGAGCGTCGAATGAGTCTGAAATTTTTACACAAGACTGATATACAAATTTCCCAGATTTTCCTAATGTTTCAGAATTTTTGGAGTTACAGAAGTATTCTAAGTTTCCAGATTGCTACAGACTGTTCTGTTTTTGACAGATTCTGTTTTCTTTGTGTTGTTTGCTTATTTTGATGTATCTATGGGTTGTATCGGGGGGTATGAACCATGGAGAAGTTGGAATACAGTAGATATTACACCAATATAAATAAATAATGAGTTCACAACAGTACCTAAAGTGGTGATTTATTTTTCTTATACTAACGGATCTCACGACTTTTCTGTTGAGTTTTGTGTTGTGAAGTTTTCAAGTTTTGGGTAAAGATTTGATGGACTATGGAATAAGGAGTGGCAAGAGCCTAAGCTTGGGGATGCCCAAAGCACCCCAAGTAATATTCAAGGATATCAAAAAGCCTAAGCTTGGGGATGCCCTGGAAGGCATCCCCTCTTTCGTCTTCAATCCATCGGTAAATTTACTTGAGGCTAAATTTGTATTCACCACATGATATGTGTTTCGCTTGGAGCATCTTGTATGATATGAGTCTTTGCTTTTTAGTTTGCCACAATCATCCTTGCTGCACACATATTTTGAGAGAGACACGCTTGAATCGTGAATTTATTAGAATACTCTATGTGCTTCACTTATATCTTTTGAGCTAGGCAATTTTGCTCTAGTGCTTCACTTATATCTTTTTAGAGCACGGTGGTGTTTTATTTTATAGAAATAATTGAACTCTCGTACCTCACTTATATTATTTTGAGAGTCTTAAAACAGCATGGTAATTGGTTTAGGTTATGAATTTAGTCCTATTATAATGGGCATCCAAGAGGGATATAATAAAAACTTTCATGTAAAGTGCATTGAATACTATGAGAAGTATGATTCCTTATGATTGTTTTGAGATATAAAGATGGTAATATTAGAGACATGCTAGTGAGTAATTGTGGATTGGTAGAAATACTTGTGTTAAAGGTTGTGATTCCCGTAGCATGCACGTATGGTGAACCGTTATGTAACGAAGTCGGAGCATGATTTGTTTATTGATTGTCATCCTTTGTGTAAGGGTCGGGAGCGCGCGATGGTTAACTCCTACCAACCTCTCCCCTAGGAGCATGCGTATAATACTTTGCTTCAATAACTAATAGACATTTGCAATAAGTATGTGAGTTCTTTATGACAAATGTGAGTCCATGGATTACCCGCACTCTCAACCTTCCACCTTTGCTAGCCTCTCTAGTACCGCGCAACTTTCGCCGGTGCATTAAACCCACCATATACCCTTCCTCAAAATAGCCACCATACCTACCTATTATGGCATTTCCACAGCCATTCCGAGATATATTGCCATGCAACTTCCACTGTTCCGTTTATCATGACACGCACCATCATTGTCATATTGCTTTGCATGATCGTAAGACAGCTAGCGTGATGTTTTCATTAATGTCATTTGCTATGCTAGATTGTTGCACATCCCGGTACACCGCCGGGGGCATTCATAAAGAGTCATGTTTTGTTCTAAGTATCGAGTTGTAATTCTTGAGTTGTAAGTAAATAAAAGTGTGATGATCATCATTATTAGAGCATTGTCCCATGTGAGGAAAGGACGGAAGCTATGATTCCCTCACAAGTTGGGATGAGACTCCGGACTTTAAAAATAATAAAAGAGGCCAATGAAGCCCAAATTAAAAAAAGAGGCCAAAGATGCCCACCAAACAAAAATGAGAGAAAAGAGAGAAGGGACAATGCTACTATTTTTTTTCCACACTTGTGCTTCAAAGTAGCACCATGATCTTCATGATAGAGAGTCTCCTATTTTGTCACTTTCATATACTAGTGGGAATTTTTCATTATATAACTTGGCTTGTATATTCCAATGATGGGCTTCCTCAAATTGCCCTAGGTCTTCGTGAGCAAGCGAGTCGGATGCACACCCACTTAGTTTCTTTTTGAGCTTTCATACACTTATAGCTCTAGTGCATCAGTTGCATGGCAATCCCTACTCACTCACATTGATATCTATTGATGGGCATCTCCATTGCCCGTTGATACGCCGAGTTGATGTGAGACTATCTTCCCCTTTTCCTCACAACCTCCACCATATTCTATTCCACCTATAGTGCTATATCCATGGCTCACGCTCATGTATTGCGTGAAAGTTGAAAAAGTTTGAGAACATAAAAAGTGTGAAACAATTGCTTGACTTGTCATCGGGGTTGTGCATGATTTAAATACTTTGTGTGGGGAAGATGGAGCATAGCCAGACCTTATGATTTTGTAGGGATAACTTTCTTTGGCCATGTTATTTTGAAAAGACACGATTGCTTTGTTAGTATGCTTGAAGTATTATTGTTTTTATGTCAACATTAAACTTTTTTTTTGAATCTTATGGATCTGAACATTCATGCCACACTAAAGAATATTACATGGATAAATATGTTAGGTAGCATTCCACATCAAAAATTCTGTTTTTATCATTTACCTACTCGAGGACGAGCAGGAATTAAGCTTGGGGATGTTGATACGTCTCCAACGTATCTATAATTTTTGATTGTTCCATGCTATTATATTATCTGTTTTGGATGTTTTATATGCATTAATATGCTATTTTATATTATTTTTGGGACTAGCCTATTAACCTAGTGCCCAGTGCCAGTTTCTGTTTTTTCCTTGTTTTTGAGTATTGTAGAAAAGGAATATCAAACGGAGTCCAAACGGAATAAAATTCTATGCTGATTTTTCTTGGACCAGAAGGAACCCAGGAGGCTTCGAGAAGAGGCCAGAAGACCTACAGGTAGGCCACAAGCCACCAGGGCGCGCCCCTGGGGGGGTGCCCCCCTGGCTTGTGGGCCCCCCGTAGCTCCTCCAACCCTAACTCTTCGCCTATAAATTCAGAAATATTCCCCCAATACCAAAGAGAGCCACGAAAATACTTTTCCGCCGCCGCAAGCCTCTGTTCCCGTGAGATCCCATCTTGGGGCCTTTTCCGGTGATCTGCCGGAGGGGGATTCCATCACGGAGGGCCTCTACATCAACACCATTGCCCTTCCGATGATGCGTGAGTAGTTTACCTCAGACCTTCGGGTCCATAGCTAGTAGCTAGATGGCTTCTTCTCTCTCTATGTTCTTCAATACCATGTTCTCCATGATCTTCATGGAGATCTATCCGATGTAATACTCTTTTGCGGTGTGTTTGTCAAGATCCGATGAATTGTGGGTTTATGATCAGATTATCTATGAATATTATTTGAATCTTCTCTGAATTCTTATATGTACGATTTCATATCTTTGTAAGTCTCTTCGAGTTATTGGTTTGGTTTGGCCAACTAGATTGGTAATTCTTGCAATGGGAGAAGTGCTTAGTTTTGGGTTCAATCTTGCGGTGTCATCACTCAGTGACAAAGTAGGGGTAGCGAGGCACGTATTTGTATTGTTGCCATCAATGATAAAAAGATGGGGTTTTCATCATATTACTTGAGTTTATCCCTCTACATCATGTCATCTTACTTAATGCGTTACTCTGTTCTTCATGAACTTAATACTCTAGATGCAGGCAGGAGTCGGTCGATGTGTGGAGCAATAGTAGTAGATGCAGAATCGTTTCGGTCTACTTGATACGGACGTGATGCCTATATGCATAATCATTGCCTTGGATATCGTCATAACTATGCGCTTTTCTATCAATTGCTCGACAGTAATTTGTTCACCCACCGTATTATTTTCCTTCAAGAGAGAAGCCTCTAGTGAAACCTATGGCCCCCGGGTCTATTTTCCATATTATATTTTCAGATCTATAAACTAAAAAACACAAAAATACTTTGCTGCAAATTATTTACTTTTATTTTAATTATCATTTTAGTAATCTTTTATATCTATCTCTATCGGATCTCATCCTTGCAAGTGACCGTGAAGGGATTGACAACCCCTTTATAGCGTTGGGTGCAAGTGTTTGATTGTTTGTGCAGGTGCATAGATTGGGGCCTTGCTTGTACCTCCTACTGGATTGATACCTTGGTTCTCAAAACTGAGGGAAATACTTATCTACTTTGCTGCATCACCCTTTCCTCTTCAAGGGAAAACCAACGCAAGCTCAAGAAGTAGCACTATCTTATGATCATGCAAAGAAATATGCCAATGAATGATCAAGTCATGTATATGATGATGATAGAAGTTGCATGGCAATATATCTCGGAATGACTATGGAAATGCCATGATGGGTAGGTATGGTGGCTGTTTTGAGGAAGATATAAGGAGGCTTATGTGTGATAGAGTGTATCATATCATGGGGTTTCGATGCACCGGCAAATTTTGCACCAACTCTCGAGGTGAGAAAAGGGCAATGCATGGTTCGGAAGAGGCTAGCAAATTGCGGAAAGCTGGGAGTATGTATAATCCATGGACTCACATTAGTCATAAAGAACTCATATACTTATTGTTAATGTTTTATTAGCTCTCTCGAAGCAAAGTACTACCAGTGCACCCCTAGGGAGGAGGTTGGGAGGAGTTAACCATTGTGCGCGCCCGACTCAAACAACACAAGGATTTCAAAGAGGAATAAAAGTGCTCCAACATCCCGGTCATGCCATAACCAACACTATAATGAATAGGAGATCACAAACCTTAACATCGATATTCCTACTGAACCATGATCATCCACTAGTACACCCACATATTACTATCTTAATGTTGCAAAACTATTGCAAGTAATCAACCATATCATATTCAGTGATCTACAAGTTTTATGTAGGATTTTATGACTAACCATGTGAATGACCAATTCCTCTTAACTCTCTAAATAGATATAAGTGAAGCATGAGAGTTTAATTCTTTCTACAAAAGACCACACTCTAATACATATAAGTGAAGCAAAATAGCATTCTACAAATAACGGTGTTCCCAATGTAAAGAAGCGAGCATCCAAACTTCAAACGATATAAGTGAAGCACACGAAGCATTCTATAAAGCCATATTCAAAAGTGATAAGTGAAGTGCAAAGGTCATTCTATAAATCAAACAAGGCCTATCCCATACTAGCATGGTGAATTACTAAAATAAAAATAAAAGGCAGACGACGCTCCAAGGATTTACGCATATCATGTGAACAAAACAAAAACCGAGACATACCGATAATTGTCGAGGAAGAAAGATGGGATGCCTTCCGGGGCATCCCCAAGCTTAGACACTTGAGTCCCCTTGAATATTTACTTGGGGTGCCTTGGGCCTCTCCAAGCTTGAAAACTAACAGAACTTTTATTAGGAAAGGTTAGTACATATAACATCAAATATCATCATGTCTTGCTATAAGATTAGTGTATAATTATAATCCAAAATTACCCATTGTATGCTATCACAATTCTATGGCTCCCAAATCAATGGGGTTCAACAAGATTTCAAACATTAGCAGATAAAGAAACGATAACAGTAGTCTGTGAAAAACAAGACAGTTTGTAAAGATGTAGATGAAACATATACTTCTATAACTCATAAAATTCTGAAACACTAAAACGTAATAAACAATTTTCATAATAGTACTGTGAAATTTTTTCAAAAAAATCACGCTCCATTAAAATATGAAAATTCAAACACCACAGACAAAGTTTATGTTTTTGAACGGCACACATCAAACAAGCAATTCAAACATCCTAAAGTTAAATCTTGGCACATTATTTTTATAATACAATGGATTTGTACAAGGGGATAATTATTTTTGCGAGAAACTTCCATGAAAATTCTACATTTTTTCCATGTGCATGAACACAAGTATTCAAGGTCGACCCTCACTTCTCCAATGCATAACTTTCCAATCGCTTCTCTTTTTGAAAAAGTTTTCAAGGTCCCGACTTTGTTTTTTGTGTTTTTAATTATTTTAAAAGCACACAACAAAATAAAATGACTCTCCAAAACTTCCAGCTTGTCTCCCTGGCAGCACGCATATAGTGCTCAAGTAATTGATCCACCCGGATCCCAAGGTATATCAAAGACAATTTTAATTAACAATGATTTGTAATTAAGTAGTGAGCACAAAGTAATATATAGCAAGTAACAATGAAGTCCAACACTCTTCCTATGCATTGGCATGTCATAAAAGAAAAATCCATGCACACAAAGTAAACTCCAATGCATAGTATAAATAGTTTCTTCCAATTTTATCGTATTGGAAACATAGAGAGGTGAAGATTTGGTTCCTCTCACATAATAATTGCAAGTAGGAGCAGCAAGCACATGCATATTATATCCATCAAAATCATCATGTGTAATAGTAAAACACAACCCATCAATATAATTCTTAATAAGCGCAAACTTCTCCGATATAGTGTAGTTGGGAGAATTCAAAAAGATAATAGAACTATCATGCGTGGGTGGAATAGAAAGAATTTCATGCTTAACATAAGGAACTATAGAACGTTCATATCCATAAGCATAATTCATATTGGCATCATGGCCACAAGCATAGCAAGCATCAAGTTCATCAAAAAGGGATATTTCGAACGAATCCAAGGGATCATAGCAATCATCCTTCGGTAAGCACGAAGGGAAATTCAACAATGTATGAGTTAAAGAGTTAATCTCATCAGAAGATGGGCAAGGGTGATCAATCCGCTCTTCCTCCTTTTGTTCTTCGCTCTCCTCCTCATATTTTTCATCTAATGAGCTAAAAGTTTCAGCTCTTCTTCCATAAGTTCTTGCAAAATATTGGTCTCTTCCAAGGGATCAGACATTCTCTCAATAAATTCTTTAACATAAGCATTAGAAGCATAGTTTTCATAGCAATATTTAAGTATGGCAAAATTTCCAGATTTGTAAAGAATGGCATTATACTTTTCAATCAAAGAAGCAATTTCATATGCACCCTTAAAAGAAACAAATTCTTCAATTTGTTCAATATCATAATAACTATAGACATCCTTGGCATAAGAAGATAATATTTCATTATCATTAAACTCACATTGTAGGGAAGGTGTTTTCTAGGGTGGTCAGAACAACAAGTAAAATCATGTATTTTGCATAAATCCCAAGCATAGCAGTTCAAACAATTAATTTGATGCCATAAGAGTATCCCTATTTGAGACAAGCGGTGTCGCACAAAATAAGCATGCTCATCTAATGATTTTCCTTCAACTAAGCTAGTTGGGTTTTCAGCACGAGCACAAAGGGATCGAAGATGATCCAAGTAGAAAGCTTCGATAGTACGGAACACTAGTGGTTCCTCAACTTTTGGGGTAGCAAGTACAATTTTTTTGGGTATTTTACATTTCCTACCCATAACTAAAGATAGAAAACAAGAACTGAAAATAGAATTACTAAGAGATAAAGCAAACAAGCAAACACGAGAATATCCACCCTACGCTATTGCTCCCTGGCAACGGCGCTAGAAAAAGGTCTTGATAACCCAGAAGTATAGGGCATTGTTTTTAGCCTTTTTTGATAAGTAAGAGTATCGAACCAAACAAGGAGTTAAAGGTATAATTAATATCCTCTCAAGTTCTATCGACCACCGATACAACTCTACGCACACTAACGCTTACTTTACTTTAAATAGAACAAGAAATAAACTACTTTGTGGGAATAAAGCTAGAAGCACTTTGCAAGAATAAAAGTAGGATTACTTTGCGTGACAATAAAAGTTAATAGTTTACTAGAGACGTTTTTGTAGAACAATGAGAAAGATTGTCCATAGGCAATTGAATATAACATGATAGATACTTATCATATCCAATGACGGAGAGGAATACGCTAACATACTTTCCTTACTTGGATCATATGCACTTATGATTGGAACTCTAGCAAGCATCCGTAACTATTAAAGATCGTTAAGGTAAAACTCAAAGATAGCATTAAGTAACAAGTTCTCTTTACTCCCATACGCAACAACCCCCTCACTCAGGTGTAAGCTTGTGTCACTCGAGCCATCCAATATAAGCGAATCATGAACGTATTGCAAAACGCTACAGCGGTAATCCCACACGCGTGCGCAACACAGAGGGCACCATAGGACAGCACCATATTAACATACAACTCATGTCAATCACACCATACCATAATTAACCCGTAGGGAAAAAAGGCTCTGCTCAAAATCATAGGATAGCCACACATCATTAGGTAATAATATATAGCATTAAGCACCATGTTCAAGTAGAGATTACAGTAGGGAGAGAGAGGTTACACCGCTGCATAGAGGGGGAGAGAGTTGGTGATGACAGCGGTGAAGTTGTTGGTGTAGATTGTCGTCACAATGGTTCCCCCAGCAGCGCTCCGACGCCACCGGGAGAGAGGGGGAAAGACACCCCCTCCTTCTTCTCGCTTGGCCTCCCCCTAGATGGGAGGAGGGTTTCCCCTCTGGTCCATGGCCTGTTGGTGTCGTTGTTTTGTCACGGCAGATGCCATGGGTAGGCTTATCGAGAGTGGTTGGGGCCGAAGGACGCCGACGGGCTCCGGGAGCAGGGTTAGGAACAAGCGGTGGCGGACACACAATGTACCCAGGTTCGGGGCCCTCCGTGGGAGGTAACACCCCTAGTCCTGCTCGGTCTAGTTGAGACAATGGTGAGGTTACAATGATGCTCCTGGAGCTGTATGGTTAGAGGAGGAAGAAAGGGCTGGGCTGCCCTTGCTGCCTCATGTGGTGTGTGTGTGTGTGTGTGTGTGTGTCCAGTCCTCCCGTTGCATGGGGGAGGCCCGGGGGTTTTATAGGCCAACCCCCCGGGTTACAATATGAATAAGAGATCTCGGGGGGCCCCATCCGGCAGCCTCTCTTGACCGGCTGTGGGGGCCGCCGGTCGTGGGGTCTTGTCGCTAGTAGGGCCCGCCGGCTGCAGGGTCCCGTCGGGAGCCAGCGGGGCCCGCATGGTGGGTCCCGGTCATGTCGGGGCATGGGCTGCCCTTCGGAGCGTCGCCTTGTGGCAACCGGCCGAGGTCAGCGGTACGGCCGGCTGCCCTGTAGCCATGCCGGGGCAGGTAATGGAGTGGTTGGAGGCGTGCCGGCACTGTTGGAAGCCCTGTTGCGGTCGGCCGAGGTCAGCAGCCACTGTGGCCGTGCGCGCCCGTGTGCCAGTGGCCACTGTGGCCACGCCGGGATTGGTCATGGGGGTCTCGTCTTGTCGCCGTACTGACGCGCAGAGAGATGGGACGGGAGCTGGTCCGTCCGAAGGTCAGCGGAAGGGCCGGCCTGGAGGCAGCCGCCCGTAAGCCAGATGACCGGCTCCTCAATCAGCCGGCTGTAGGTGAGCCGGCAACGGACATGCCGGCTCCTCGCCAGCCGGTATTGAGGCAACCGGCGGCCCACCAGACGGCCGTGGCCCAGCCGGCCCCGGGCCAGCCGGTGGTATCGATTTTCTTCGTGCGGGGGGAGGACCCCACAGCTTTGGCCTACCCGGGGGTAATAACCCCGTCAGTAGTCCCCGAAGCCGGCGGGGGCCCACGTCTGCCTGACGAGGGGGGAGCCGGCGGCTTCCCTCAGGCGATGTTTTATCTTCTGCGGAGAGCCGAACGGCCGGGCGAGACGGCGGCCGCCCCCGACGCCTCGGGTTCCGTCGCGCCGCCCCGGGCCCCGCGTCGGCTCATGGCGCGCCACGCGGGGCGTAGTGAAGCCATGGGGCCCGCACGCGTGGGCAGACAGGACGTCGCCCTGGGCCTAGCCCGCTAGGCCGCGGGCGTAGCCCAGTAGGCCTCGGGCCGCACACCGAGATCTTCTGCGCCTAGGCCGCAGTGGCCGCGATCCGAGGTGCCCACGATCTCGCGGATATCCCGGAGGAGTGGGCGCAATTAATCCCCACTTCCCCCAGCCGTCGCCCCTTTATTTAAATGGGAAGGGCGAGGGACGGAGGCAGTCACGCCCCTCTCGCCCCCTTCGTCTTCTTCCACCTTGCCCTCTCCGCTCAGTTTGCGCCGCAGCTTCGACCACTCGCCGCCCCGTGCCGCCCCGGTGCAGCGATGGCTGACGGCCTGCACGGTATCTGGGAGGTTCCGTCGTCACGGAGGAGGACATTGTGAAGCTCCGCCGCGCCCGCATGCTGCCGCCAGAGGAGCGCGTGATCGCCCGCGCACCAGGCGGCGAGGTGATGCCCAGACCCCAGGCGGGGGAGCACGTCGTCTTCGCCTGTCACTTTCTGCGCGGCTTCGGCCTACCGGTGAGCCTCTTCTTCCATCTCCTGATGGACACCTTCGATCTTCAGCCGCACCACCTCGGCCCCAACGCCATTCTCTACATCGCGAGCTTCGTGACCTTGTGCGAGGGGTATCTTGGGATGCTTCCCTTCGTGGAGCTCTTCAGGAAGCTCTTTTATCTCAAGGCCCTGAAGAACAAGGACGAGGTGCCGTACGCCTGCGGGGGCATGGTGGTGTGCTGCCACGGCACGCATTTTCCCCGCATCGACCTCATCGACTCCGTCAAGGGGTGGAATCAGACGTTCTTCTATGTGAAGAACGCCGACCCGCAGCGGGATTACATCCGGCTGCCGGCGTTCGTCAACGCCCCGTCATCCGGAGCGAACTGGTCGGGGGTCGGCCCGGCCGGTGCTGTGCTCGGAGAGCTGGACCGGCTCCAGACGATGAGGAGCGGAGAGGGGCTCGTTGCCTCTGACCTGGTGGCCGCCTTCACCGCGCGCCGGGTGCTGCCTCTCCAGTTGAGGCCGCACCGGATCTGTGACATGTCCGGTCGGCGGGACCCCTGCCGGCTGTCCACCGTCGAGCTGACGCCGGCCCAAGTGGCGAAGCGGGTGAATGCCATCACGACCTTCAAGCTGGTGCCGGGGACCTAGTCCCTGGGCAAGGAGCCATACAGCCGGCTCAATCCGGCACCCCTGGTACGCCCTGTTGAGGTGGATTTTCTTTTCCTTTTTGGATCTTTCCAGCAGGCACCCGATCTCACCCGACGTGCTGACCGCAGCTTTTCGTTCGATAGAACATGCCGGACGGCCCGCACCCCCCAGATTTTCGAGGCGGAGCGCGCTGAATCCGACCCCGAGGATTTCGAGCCGGGGGCCGGACCCGAAGAGGGGGTCGACTCCTCGGGAGAGGCCGAGGCGGGGCGACCCGGGAGCCGGCGGGTCCCGACCGGCTGGTGAGTTCCCCTTCGGCCCCACGATCAAAGATTTGAGCGATGATGATGATGATGACGATGATGATGTCCGGATCTTGGACGCGCCTCCCCCCGCAGTTCAGCGGAGCCCGCGCGGACGGAGCGAGGAGCGGCCGTCGCGCAGCCGGGCGGCCGGGTCCTCCCAACGGGAGAAGAGGCCGGCTCAGGAGGAGCCGGCGGCCCAACCGCCGGCTCGCAAGTGGGTGAAGGCGGTCGCAGTGAAGCCGCCGGCGCGGGCCAGGCGGGTCCTTCCCATCGTCGCCGGGTAAGTTCCTTGGTTCTTGGAGGTGTTTCTCTTTGTTGGTTTCGTGCCGGCAAGCGGCTGAATGTTCGCCTGTTCCAGGGACCCCATCGAGCTCCACGACGTGGAGTCAACAGCCGGCCCGCTGGAGCCCGCCAGCCAGCTGGCCCTGGAGCACGCAGCCACGCGGCGTGAGGAGAAGAGGAGGCTCGCGGAGCTGCGAGCCTCGAAGTCAGGGGCCCATGGCGGGACCGTGCACTCTGGGGCCTCGAGCGGCGGGAGGCGGAGGCGGTCCGCGAACCCCGCGCGGGCGTCGGATTCGGTGGCGGAGTCGGCTCGCATGTCGAGACCTCCGTCGAGCGAGCCCCGGAGGCCGGCTGTGGAGGCGGTCGCGACCTCCACCGGGGCGGAGGTGGCCCGGCCGGAGGGAGCAAGCCCCGAGCCGGCACCGGAGGGGCCCCGGCAGGCGGAGACGGTGGTGACGCCGCCCGTCGCCGAGCCAGCCGCGGTCGTCGTGCCGGAGGCCCCGGTGGCGCCGGAGGCGGCCCCGGAGGCGGCACCGGAGGTGCCAGCCACGGAGGCGGGAACGCCGGCCGCCGCGACCGTCCCGTCGAGCCGGACGGGAGAGGCGGCAACGGCGCAGGACGTGGGGCAGTCGGGAACTGATTCCCGAGCCCTTGTGGTCAGCGGCCGCCCCCCGGTAGCCGGTGCTGCGACGGATGCCGGGGCAAGCGGCGGGGGGAGCCGGTCCGGGAGGACCATGCTGGACGTGATCCAGGACTGGGAGGCGCTGGCCCGCGTCCCAGCCGTCCTGCCTCCGTCGGTCGGCGGCCCGGTCCCGGCGCTCGACGAGCTGGGCAGCGTCCTGGCGCCCTACAGCGCGCAGAGGTAAACCTTTTTCGGTCTTTGTCGGATTTCCAGTGGGGGCGCGCGAGCGCACCCACTGGGTGTAGCCCCCGAGATGTGGGCCGGCTGACCGGCTGCGAGGCAGCCAGGCCGGATCTGCCTTTGCGTGTTCTTGACTGGTTTCTTGGAGCAGGCGGGGACCTCCAGGCGGCGGGAGCTCTTTGACGAGGCGGTCGCTATCCACAATCGTGGCAAGCGCGGCTATTACCGTCTGGAGGAGGAGCTGAAGAAGGCGCAAGGTACATCGGTTCCAGTGGGGGCGCGCGAGCGCACCCACTGGGTGTAGCCCCCGAGAGTCGGGCCGGCTGCTCGGCAGCCGGCACGGGTCTTGTGCGTTTTGCTGATCGCGGTCGATGTTTCTGCAGGGGACCTGGACACCCTGGCCTCCATCCGGGAGAAGAGGGATGAGGTGGCCGCCGAGCGGGGCCGGCTGGCGCAGAACGTCCAGGCGATCACCTCGGAGCGGGACCGGCTGGCCGGCCTGCTGGTGGACGGGCAGGCGGACCAAGAGCGTCTGAGGGAGGAGCTGCAGCGGGAGGTGACGGCCAAGGAAAGCGCTGTCAAGGGGGCGGCTGATGCCGCCCAACAGACCGCCGCCCTCGAAGTCAAGGTGACCCGCCTCGAGAAGGCGCTTGAGGCGCGCAACGCCGCCCTTGCCCAGGCGGAGACGGCACTGGCAAACGAGAAGGAGGCGGCACTACAGTTCGCCATTGAGATGGACGACGCCTTCCAGCGTAAGTCTTGACCTTCTTCTCAGTCGTCCGTGTTTTTCTTGACCTTGAGGTGTTTTCTGATTCCAATTTTCCTTTCTTCAGAGCGGTTCCCGGAAACCCAGCGCTATGCCGAGCGAGTCGTGGTGAGCCACCGGGGGGATCTGCAGCGGCGCGGGCGAGAGTGTGAGGAGGACGCCGGCTGGGACGTGGATGAGCTTGCGTTGGCCCTGGAGAACCGGCTGATCCACCTCCAGCGCAGTGTGGAGCGGCTGAAGACAGCCGGCAAGGAGGTGATCGCCGCCTTGTGGCCGGGTCGTGGGGCCCCGGAGAACCGCGTGGCGCTGTGGCTGGAGAACGCCAGGGCCAGCGCGCAGATGGCGCTTCGGTTCGTCACGTCGTGGTACCCCAGTATTAACTTGGACCGGCTGGCCACCATGTGCGACGTCCCGGAGGCGGAGCGGTCGGCCCGTGAAGGTGCCCTTGTCCGCCGAGCCAACGAGCTTGCCTCGTATGTTGACCCGGACGAACTTCTGCCGGCGCTTGGCGAGGACGGCGAGCCGGTCGCTGAGGACTCCTTCGGCAATCCCCAAGGCCCGGATGACAAGGAGGTTGCCGGTGAGAGCACCGCCTCCAGCATCGACGGTGGCACCGGTGCCACGGAGACCACGGAGGCGGACCCGAAGGCCGCAGCTTCTTCCGGGCGGGCCGTCGAGCCGGCTGGCGACGCGCCGGTGGCCTGAACCGCCCCGCATATTTACCTGCTTCTTTTGCTGCAACATTATGTTTAAGACGCTTTTCCAGCCACTGGGTGTGGGTGTATTGTAATGAATCTTTGGCATGTGGCCGCTTAATGTTTTAACTTGCGCCGTTAAAAATTTGTGCATGCCGGCTCTTCTTTCGCCATTTGCCTTTTAACTTGTGTCGCACGCCGGGATTCCTTCCGGCTTCCGCCCCGCCTGCCAGCCAGCCGGGAGCCGGTGTGGGGCAGGGACGGGGCGTCGTCCTTGGGGAAAACAAGCGCACCATTTAGAGTCATCCGGCTAGGGCTAGGTCGAGCCGGTAGTGGCCGGTTTGCTAGAAATAGCATAGTTCGGTTGGGTCGGTCCGGCTGCCACTCGTTGGCCTGACCTTCGTGTGAGAAGTTTCCTCGTACCCCGTGGTCTTGTCAGCCGGACAGCCGGGAGCCAGTCTGTGGCTGGTTAGGGGGGGTAGCGAAGGGTTGCTTGCTCACATTACTTATCCGCCTCGGAGGGGAGCCGGCGAGCCCCCGGGTCAGGGAGCCGGACCCAGGTAACGCGCTTTAAATAATAAGGAAACTTTGGAAGGATTGAAAAGGGGGCGTGCCCCAAGTACTGGCTTGGGGCCCCCGTTGCATTGATAAGCCCAAAAGGGAAGGATATGTACATACAGTGGTTCTTAGCAGTAAAATGGACGGAGGAGCGCCGCGTTCCACGGACGCTCCATTTCCTCGCCGGAGGCGTCTCTTTTGCGCTTTTGCGGCTTCTGGGCGTCTATTAGATAGTACGCGTTGTTGCGCAGCGCCCGGCTGACGATGAACGGGCCCTCCCATGGGGAGGACAGCTTGTGCTGGCTGGCAGTTCGCTGGATCCGCCTAAGCACCAAGTCCCCATCACGGAAGGAGAGTGGCCGGATTCGCTTACTGTGGTAGTGCCGGAGCTTTTGCTGGTAGATGGCCGTCCGGCTCAGAGCCAGCTCGCGAGCCTCCTCGAGGAGGTCGACGCCGTCTTCTCTCGCTTCCTTCGCGTCCTTCTCCGTATACAGGGTAACCCGAGGCGAATCGAACTCGATGTCGGTGGGGATGATTGCCTCGGACCCATACATGAGAAAGAACGGGGTGTAGCCGGTCGACCGGTTTGGCGTGGTCCTGAGGCTCCAGAGGACAGCCGGCAGGTGGAGTCGATAACTTGATCGATCCGCGGCAGGGCGAACGGGTCCTTGGGGCACGCCTTGTTCAGGCTCGTGTAGTCGATACACATGCGCCAGGTCTTGTTTTTCTTTAGCACCAGGACTGGATTGGCCAGCCAGTCTGGGTGGAACACTTCCATGATGAAGCCGGCTGCGAGCAGCCGGGCGATTTCTTCTCCTATGGTACGCCGCTTCTCCTCGGAGAAACGGCGCAGGGGTTGCTTGACCGGCTTCGCGTCCGGTCGTACGTGAAGCTTGTGCTCGGCAAACTTCCTCGGAACACCCGGCATGTCCTTGGGAGACCATGCGAAGATATCCCGATTCTCAGGGAGGAAGTCTACGAGCTCGCTTTCCTATTTGCTGTCGAGGCGGGAGCCGATGGTGACACACTGGGTGGGGTTAGCCGGGTCAAGTGGCACCTGCCTGGTGTCCTTGGACGGCTGGAACGAGGCTTCGCCGACCGACTGGGATGGAGGAGCCGGCATGGCCGGCTGGGCCGAGGCGTGGGCCACGAGCCGGTCGAGCTGCCGCTTCTCCTCCGCTATCTCCAGGGCTTCGGCCAGCCGGCTGCCGTCTCGTGCGCACGCGATTGACATCTTGTAGTCACCGGCTATGGTGATGATTCCCTTGGGACCCGGCATCTTGAGCTTGAGGTAGGCGTAGTGGGGGATCGCCATGAACTTGGCGAGAGCCGGCCGGCCCAACAGCGCGTGGTAGGTACTGTCGAGGTCCACTACCTCGAACCACACTGGTTCGCGGCGGAAGTGGTTGTGGTCGCCGAAGAGGACGTCGAGTTTGATCTTGCCGACGGGGGTGCAGGACTTTCCCGGCACGATGCCGTGGAAAACCGTCCGGCTTGCTTGCAGGTCCTCCACCTTGAGTCCCAGCTTGCGCATCGTATCGAGGTAAAGGATGTTGATGCTGCTACACCCATCGATCGGCACCCGCGAGAAGCGGCACGAGCGCCTCTCGGAGGTGATGGTGGGATCGAGGACGAGGGCGTAGCTGCCCGGGCTTGGCATCACAGCCGGGTGGTCAGCCCGGCTCCAGGTGACCGGCTTCTCGGACTAGTGCATGAAATGGGGAGTCACGGGCATAGTGGCGTTCACCTCGCGGCGGAGCTGGCGCTGAGCATGCTTGTCCGTCTCTTCACTGGTGAAGACGACGTAGGAACCGTCTTGGACGGGGAACTGATCGAGCAGCCGGCCGTCGTTCTGAGCCGGAGCCGGGGCCTGAGCCGGAGCGGGAGCCGGAGGCGGTGCCGGCTCGCGAGGAGGCGGCAGGGGAGGATTCGGAAGACCCTCCCCCGGGCCAACCGCTGCGAGAAGCTGCACTGCCGGAGCGTGTGCGTGGACGGCTTCGCGCCGGAATGGTGTTTGCATGGGAGGTCGAGCATCTACTCGAACATGAGCTTGGGCTGCCAGGTAGCCTTGCCGGTGCGCTGGCGCTGGCTGGAAGCCTGGGCAGCCGGCTGCTCTTCCTCGATTGAGGCAACCTGCCGGCTCCCGTAGCGGAGATCCGGCTGGTCGGCCTTGCGCTTGTTGTTCTGCTGCTGCTGGTTGTCGGCAGCCGCCCGCGGCGCGGCGGGCGGAGGAGCCGGTTTGGCTGGCGTGGCGACCTTCATCCGCATAGCGGAGTCGGCCTTGGCGTACTTGTCCGCCTTGGCCATTAGGTCCGCCAGGGTAGCCGGCTCGGAGCACAGGAGCTTGTGCTTAAGGTGGGTGCCGTCTCGGCAACCCTCGATGAAGTATTGGATGGCCTGCACCTCGTGCACCCCTTCGCATGAGTTGCGGAGCTCGGTCCACCGCGTGAGGTATTCGCGGAGGGGTTCCTCCGGCCCTTGGACGCACATGGCCAATTCGCGGGGCCGGCCGGGCCGCTTGTAGGTGCCGGTGAAGTTGCGGACGAACGCTTCTTCGAAGTCCGTCCAGGTGTTGACGCTGCCGGCCGCCAGGCTGTTCAGCCAGGTGCGGGCCGAGCCGATCAGCATAAGGGGAGCGTAGCGGACGGCTACGCGCTTGTTCCCCGTGGCGATGCCGACTGCGGTGGTGTAGTCGATCAGCCAGTCCTCCGGCTTGGCCGCCCCGTTGTACTTCGGGGTGTCGCGGGGAAGCGTGAAGCCGGGTGGGAACGGTTCGTTGCGGGTCCAGGGGCCGAAGCACGCCGGGCCAATCGAGCCCTCCTCCTCGAGGAGAGCCGACTGCGCCAGCCGGTCGAGGCGGAGCCGCGCATCGTTTTTGCTGTGGGGGACCCGCGGCCCGAGCCGGGCCGCAAGCTCGGGACGGACGGCCGGCGGGATGGACCGCGCCGGTTCCTGTCGTGGAGGCGGAGTGTGTCCGCGGCTGCGCCGGCTACCGCCAGCCGGCGCTTCGTCACGGCGGTTGCCGCCCGCCGGGTTGTTGCTGCGCCGGCTGTTCACAGCCGGCTGCTCGTTCCCGCGTGACTGAGAACGCCGAACGTTGCTTCCCTCGGCGTGCCGGCCGGAGGGACGAGGGGTGCTGGAGTGCTGAGCCGGCTGACGGCTTGCAGCCCCAGCGCCCTCGCCCTCGGGACGGGGGAACTCGGAGACGGCTCCGCCAGGGGCAAAACCGGCTTGTTGCGCGTTGGCGGGGTCGATGAGGTCCTTGATGTGCCGCTCGCGTGCGGCACGCTCCTCACCCACCAAGGTAGCCAGATCCTCGTAGGCCACCTTGGCGGCCCGCAGGTTGGCCGCGGGGGTGTCGTAGACGGGAAGGCGGCCGCCAAGGATTTCCGCGACCACGCGGCCGCGGTCACGCACAGCCCCACGCCGGCTGGGCTCAGTGCCAGCCGGGGTGAGACCATACGTGGAGGCGTACTCCCGCTGCGTGGCTTCCATCCGACGCCGCTCGGCAGCGAGGGCGCTGGCGTCTTCGAACAGCAGGCGGCGGGCCAGCGCGCCCACGGACGAGGGCGGATCGGTGCAGTCGAGCACCCAGCTAGGGTACTCGTCGGCCGCCGACTCGCCGGCGAGGCTTAGCTTGCCGAAACGCACGGCGAGCGCGGCGACGTCGAGCGCGGAGTCACAGCCGAGGCACTCGTCGGAGAGGCCGGCAACGTCGCCCGCAGGGCCTGCCGGAGCAAGCCCCACGAGCAAGCAGTTCCGCCCGGACGCGGGGCGGCCAGGGGAGGTGGTGAAGGGCCCCGCCCGGAGCGTGACTCCGGCCGGCGCCGCGGACGGCCCCACGGTGGGCGCCAACTGTCGTCGTTTTGTCACGGCAGATGCCATGGGTAGGCTTATCGAGAGTGGTTGGCGCCGAAGGACGCCGATGGGCTCCGGGAGCGGGGTTAGGCACAAGCGGTGGCGGACACATGGTGTACCCAGGTTCGGGGCCCTCCGTGGGAGGTAACACCCCTAGTCCTGCTCGGTCTAGTTGAGACAATGGTGAGGTTACAATGATGCTCCTGGAGCTGTATGGTTAGAGGAGGAAGAAAGGGCTGGGCTGCCCTTGCTGCCTCTCTATGCGTGTGGTGTGTGTGTGTGTGTGTCCAGTCCTCCCGTTGCATGGGGGAGGCCCGGGGGGGTTTATAGGCCAACCCCCCGGGTTACAATATGAATAAGAGATCTCGGGGGGCCCCATCCGGCAGCCTCTCTTGACTGGCTATGGGGGCCGCCGGTCGTGGGGTCTTGTCGCTAGTAGGGCCCGCTGGCTGCAGGGTCCCGTCGGGAGCCAGCGGGGCCCGCATGGTGGGTCCCCGTGCCGGTCATGTCGGGGCACGGGCTGCCCTTCGGAGCGTCGCCTTGTGGCAACCGGCCGAGGTCAGCGGTACGGCCGGCTGCCCTGTAGCCATGCCGGGGCAGGTAATGGAGTGGTTGGAGGCGTGCCGGCACTGTTGGAAGCCCTGTCGCGGTCGGCCGAGGTCAGCAGCCACTGTGGCCGTGCGCGCCCGTGTGCTAGTGGCCACTGTGGCCACGTCGGGATTGGTCATGGGGGTCTCGTCTTGTCGCCGTACTGACGCGCAGAGAGATGGGACGGGAGCTGGTCCGTCTGAAGGTCAGCGGAAGGGCCGGCCTGGAGGCAGCCGGCCGTAAGCTAGATGACCGGCTCCTCGATCAGCCGGCCGTAGGTGAGCCGGCAACGGACATGCCGGCTGCTCGCCAGCCGGTATTGAGGCAACCGGCGGCCCACCAGTCGGCCGTGGCCCAGCCGGCCCCGGGCCAGCCGGTGGTATCGATTTTCTTCGTGGCGGGGGAGGACCCCACAGCTTTGGCCTACCCGGGGGTAATAACCCCGTCAGTTGGGGAACGTTGCATGGGAAACAAAAAATTTCCTACGCACATGCAAGATCTATCCATGGTGATGAGCATCTACGAGAGGGAGAGTGGATCTACGTCCCCTTGTAGATCGCTAAGCGGGAAGCGTTAAGAAACGCGGTTGATGTAGTCGAACGTCTTCGCGATCCAAATCGCAAGCCATCCCGCAATCCGATCACGATCCGTCCCGCGATCCAATCACGATCCGGCCCGCGATCCAATCACGGTCCTTCCGATCTAGCGCCGAACGGACGGCACCTTCGCGTTCAACACACGTACAGCTCGATGACGATCTCCGCCTTCTTGATCCAGCAAGAGGGGGCAGAGAGGTAGATGAGTTCTCCGGTAACACGACGACGTGGTGGCGGTGGTGGTGGTGCTATCCCGGCAGGGCTATGCCTAGCGCTACCAAAACCGCAAACGGATGAGAAAACGATCTAGGGAGAGAGAGGGGCGCCAAGGGCTTCGTGTGTGCTCTTGGGGTGCCCCTCCCCTCTATATACTAGATCATGATTGGCGCACGTTGCTGCGCCCATCTATTTTTCCAATAGAATGATAGTTATTTTTACAAATATATGGAGATGCAAGAAGTGGATTACTATTGAAAGAACTTCTGAACCATCATGTAGACAAACCAAATATTTATCATTTTACGTAATTGTCAGATTCTATAATTTCCATGTCATATCATCCATCCTCTTAGTTTCATGTCCACCAAGATTTCTGTAGCATCTCATAAAAGGGATCATAAATCTACAACCCAACATTTTATGACCATCAATGTGCCAAAAGGTGATCGTAGAAAGAATGTCAAGCCAAATGGCATTCCATGATACTGACTGATGTATTAATCTTAACAAAAAATTCTCAGCAAGACATGTCAAAATAATAATAGTACAAAGTCATATTTTCTCTCAGTTACATATATGTAAATGACATCGACAATACAATTAGAGGATGGAGTATTTGACGCTACTAAGCAGCAGATAGATTAACCAATGGGCATGTTTAAAGTTTTGCAACACTCTCGGTGGATGGATTAGCTCTTCAATTGCTGCATTTGATACTCTCAATGCTTGAGTCCAGTATATTTGTATAGGAAAAAAAATCAGTGGAAGTACTACATATATAGAACCAAACCATGGCCTTTCTGTTGAGATGAATACAAATGAAAATTTAGTAACAACAACCAAAGACGCTGCAAGTATATTGGATGTAATAACATCTTATATTATGGGCGGAGGGAGTACTATTTAGTGAGCCGTGTTGTTGCACTTGATCATGTACATTACAAACTTAATTATTTAAAAACTATAGAAATATGAGTGTACATTATTCTTAGTTCTTACCAAGGAAAGCTACAGAATCAGTGCTAACTCCATTAGTTCATTGCATATACAGAAATCACCGGTTCTTAAGATCACATATCAACATATGTGAGGACAATACTGGGCTAAACTAAAGATGCAACATAAAGGGCAATATTATGATAAATCTGTACACATCCAGATAAGATGCAGCAATGGCCTATGCTCATGACAGACTACTGTAATAGGTTCCAAAGAAGAAAAGCATATAAAGTGGGGTGATTCATTCGGTAAGAATCCCAAGAAAACGTAAAATATAATGTAAGGAAAAGATAATTCTAGAAATGTAAGGACCATACAATTTGAACAACCATTCATCTAAAGATATTAAGAACGAAGGGAATGTTTATTTCAAATACTAATGTACGAAGAAAAAAAATGATCCCTAAATTGTTTTTGTTCCAAATCACAGTGCTAATAATTTGGCATATCATTATTGTACTGCGAAGTTATGGAGATTTGTCTATATGTAGATAGTTATGCAGATTTAATCTTGAGATCGCAAATGCTAGCAAAATTTTATTTTCCAACTATGTAACATAATCAATTACACGATATGGAGTTAGTAGACATATTTTCCAGCCATAGCCTCTCAAAATTAACCATTCAATCAAGAAATGCTTACCTTACATCCTATCAAAGCCAACGCAAATGTATTTCATCGGAAGAAACATTCCTGCTATCAGTGATTAACAAATCATATTGTAGATGACACCATATAGTCCAACATAAAAAGTTAAATCTCCAAGAACAAATACCGTGCATTAGTAGTACATTAGTCAAAATTAATTTCAATCTTTGTAGTCAGGAATCCTCATCTCCAATTAAATACATTGCCATGTCATCTTTTTCATGGATCCGTAAATCTGGCCAAGATTTGTAATTTTCGTTATCTAAATGCTTGCCCCAAATCCACAAGCTAAATCATATGAGCGAAACCAGGTGGAATTCAGCCAACACAATCTAGACTAAGATCCGTCAGTAAACGAAAAAATGACAAGATGAAGCAAGCAAGAAGAATTATCGCAGCAGTAGGCTAGGAGAAGCAAAGCAACATACCTGATGTTCAGATGCAAGTTGAAAATGTGCTCGTAACTGTTCTGCCTGCTACTTCCATGGCAGCCGACAGGTCGATGGGCGACTACGTCAGCGCTGTGGTGCCAATTTTCATTCGTCTTTCCTACGCAAGCAGTTCTGTATATCGTCATCGTCCTCACAGCCGAATCTGGGTAGTTTCCCTCACAGCTAGCATCTTGGACCGCATTGTCACCACAGGCAAAAGCATTGTCATGAAGAGTGGCCACCGGCTGCAATATACATTTGCGTGTTATTTTGTGGCTCTCATTTGGGTTGCATGATGAATGTGATGCGATATTAAGTTATGCGATATTGAGTGATGCTCACGGTTCGCAAGTACTGGGTCGACCTGTCGAGCGATGGACAAATGTTTCTGGTGGTTGCATTGCAATAATATGTGCAACACAAAATCAGGTACATGACTGCATCTTTTCAAATATCAATAAGGCAGGAATACAATTACTTACACAAATTAAGCAGGCGGAAGAACAATACCTTCAGAGCATGAGCTAACTTCCTCTGTAATATCTTATAAGCATCAAGCAAATCTAAGTCAGAGACGCCCTTCCTGAAGAAAAAGAAATGCAGGCAACGGTGCGGAAAGAGTAAGTTAATTTCCCATTTGAGGCCTTGACAAGTACAAGATACAATGAGTTGCGTAAACTGATCTGACTAAACAATACCATTAAACCTTCCTCTTCAGGATTGCTCGAACCCAAACAAAATGCACAAGGACTAAGATGTTGTGTATGTGCCCTAGATTCCTCGCAGCATTGCCAATAATTACATTCCCAGAAAACTGAATACTAACATCGATGAGGAAATAAGAACTAACTACATACTCACCCCTCCCCATTCATGTGGCCGAAATGTAGCAAGCTCTCGCCAAGCAATCAAATACATTTCGAATGCGGCGTCCCTATTCCTCACCACGGCAAACATCACGAACGGCTTCAGGAACGCCAACACGTCATCCATCCCCTTGGCGACCATCCTGCCGCCTGCCGCGACAGCTGCACGCGTGCCCCGTCAGCGCCCGACGCGAGAGCCTGGACGAAAGGTTGGTTGTGAGCGCGAATGGTGAACCAGCGGGGCCGGAGCAGAGGACGCGGAAACGAGCCACACCTTTGTTGCTGCTTGATTGAGTGTTTCCATGGTGCTTTGCTGCAGGCACAGGGCGAGGATGGTGGTCTAGTCATCGCCCTTTCTGCTTCGGTAATCATCGCCTCCACATAGGCCCCGTTGTGTCGGATCCCCAATCATCGCCGCCGCACAAGTCCCGCTGCGCCGGACGCCATCCAAATCGAGTGGGCAGAGGAGCGAGACGATCTCCTATCCCCCTCGCGCATCGATGGACCCATCCCCTATTCTCTCTCTCTAGCAGGTCCGATATGCATCGGCTTTCCAGATTCCATCTCTCCCGTGACGACCCTCTGTCTCACAGCGAGGAATGGATCCTCTTCACCCCTCGCGCCGCCGAGTGATTTTTCTTTTGAGGGAGAGCGATCGATCGGTGGTCTCTGGACGGACTGATCCCGGGCTTTTTGGGCTGGATGAAAAGGCCCAGTTAACCACAGAGCTCAGAAAAATCCTGTGGAGAAGCAGCCCTTTAGGACAGCCGATCCGACGGCCAAAAATACCCCAATCACAAGAATGGACGGCCAAAAATGGTGATGTCATGAGAGGGCAGGGATTTGGTTCAGTTTTACTGTCCTAAATAGGTGGAGGGGCATGGAGATCAGCCTCTCCAAGCCCTAGGGCGCAGCCAAGTGGGAGGAGTTGGACTCCTAGTCCAATTCCCTCCCTTTCCATAAACAGGTGAACTTTCCACCTCTCCCAAGCCACATGGGCCTTGAGGGACTTGTGCGCCTGGCCCAATAAAGCCAGGGTGCCTCCCCTCAGCCCATGCAAACCCTTGGGACGTGGTGGAACCCTTGGTGGATTTCCAGACTCCTTCGAAAGTTTCCGGAACCTTCTAGAAGCTTCCCGGTACAATACCGGAAAAACCCAAAACTTTTCCGGTCGCCAAAATATGACTTCCCATATATAAATCTTTACCTACGGACCATTCCGGAGCTCCTCGTTACGTTGTGACGTTTGATACACACAAGGTATTCCTCCGGTGTCAGTGAGTTGCATGATCTCATGGTCATAGGAACAGGTACTTGACATGCAGAAAACAATAGCAATAAACTGACACGATCATATGCTACGTTCACAGTTTGGGTCTTGTCCATCACATCATTCTTCTAATGATGTGATCCCGTTATCAAATGACATCTCATGTCTATGGCTAGGAAACCTTAACCATCTTTGATCAACGAGCTAGTCTATTAGAGGCATACTAGGGACACAGTGTTGTCTATGTACCCACACATGTATTTAAGTTTCCAATCAATACAATTATAGCATGGATAATAAACGATTATCATGAACAAGGAAATATGATAATAACTAAATTATTATTGCCTCTAGGGCATATTTTCAATAGTCTCCCACTTGCACTAGAGTCAATAATCTAGCTCACATCACCATGTGATTAACATTGTAATGAATCTAACACCCAATGAGTTATAGGGTTCGATCATGTTTTGCATGTGAGAGAGGTTCTAGTCAACGGTCTGCAACATTCAGATCCGTGTGTTCTTTGCAAGTCTATATGTCATACTGCAGATGCCACCATGCTCCACTTGGAGCTATTCCAAATGACTGCTCCACTATACGTATCCGGACTGCTACTCAGAGTCGTCCGGATAGGTGTCAAAGCTTGCATCGACGTAACCCTTTACGACAAACTCTTTATCACCACCATAATCGAGAAACATTTCCTTAGTCCTCTAGTTACTAAGGATAATCTTGACCGCTGTCCAGTGATCCACTCCTGGACCACTCTTGTACCCCTTGACAGACTCATGGCAAGGCACACACGAGGTGCGGTACACAGCATGGCATACTATACAGAGCCTATGGATAAGGCATAGGGGACGACCTTCGTCCTTTCTCTTTCTTCTGCCATGGTCGAGCTTTGAGTCTCACTCAAATCCACACCGTACAAATCAGGCAAGAACTCTTTCTTTGACTGATCCATTTTGAACTCTTTTAAAATCTTGTCAAGGTATGTACTCATTGAAAGTCTTATCAGACGTCTTGATCTATCTCTATAGATCCTGATGCCCAATATTTAAGTAGCTTCATTCAGGTCTTCCTTTGAAAAACTCCTTTCAAACAACCCTTTATGATTTCCAGAAATTCTACATCATTTCCGATCAATAATATGTCATCCACACATACTTATCAGAAATTCTATAGTGCTCCCACTCACTTTATTGTAAATACAAGTTTCTCATAAACTTTGTATAGACCCAAAAACTTTGATCATCTCATCAAAGCGTATATTCCAACTCCCAGATGCTTGCTCTGTCCATACAAGGATCGCTGGAGCTTGCATACATTTTAGCATCCTTAGGACTGACAAAACCTTCCGGTTGTATCACATACAACTTTTCCTCACGAAAACCGTTAAGGAAACGATGTTTTGACATCCATCTGCCAGATTTCATAATCGAAAAATGCAGCAACTGCTAACATAATTCCAACAGACTTTAGCATCGCTACGGGTGAGAAAGTCTCATCGTAGTCAACTCCTTGAACTTGTCGGAAACTTCTTTGCGACAAGTCGAGCTTTATAAATGGTGACATTTACCATCAGCGTCTGTCTTCTTCTTAAAGGTCCATTTGTCCTTAACAGCCTGCCGTTCGTCGGGCAAGTCTACCAAAGTCTATACTTGGTTTTCATTCATGGATCCTATCTCGAATTTCATGGCTCCTAGACATTTGTTGGAATCCGGGCCCACCATCGCTTCTTCATAGCTCGTAGGTTCACTGTTGTCTAACAACATGACCTCCAAGACAGGATTGACGTACCACTCAGAGGCGGTATGATTTCTTGTCGGCCTACGAGGTTTGGTAGTAACTTGATCCAAAGCTTCATAATCATCATCATTTGCTTCCTCTTCACTTGGTGTAGGTGTCACAGAAACATCTTTCTGCGTCGTGCTACTATCCAACTGAAGTGATGGTTCAATAACCTCATCAAGTTCTTCCTTCCTCCCACTCAATTCTTTTGAGAGAAACTCTTTCTCGAGAAAGGACCCGTTTTTAGCAACAAACACTTTGCCCCTGGATCTGAGATAGAAGGTATACCCAACTATTTCCTTAGGGTATCCTATGAAGATGCACTTTTCCGCTTTGGGTTCGAGCTTATCAGACACAAGTGTCGCACTCCCAAACTCTGAGAAATGACAGCTTAGGTTTCAGCCAAACCATAATTCATACGGTGTCATCTCAACGGATTTAGATGGTACCCTATTTAAAGTGAATGTAGTTGTCTCTAATGCATAACCTGAAAACGATAGTGGCAAAACAATAAGAGACATCATAGTACGCACCATATCCAATAGAGCACGACTACGACGTTCGGACACACCATCACACTATGGTGTTCTAGGCGGCGTGAGTTGTGAAACACCTTCCACATTGTCTTAAGTTGCATACCAATCTCATAACTCAGATATTCACCTCCACGATCATATCGTGGACATTTTATCTTCTTGTCACGATGATCTCAAACTTCACTCTGAATTTGCTTGAACTTTTCAAACGTTTCAGACTTGTGTTTTATTAAGTAAATATACCTATATCTACTCAAATCATCAGGGAAGGTAAGAAAATAACGATATCCACCGCACGCTTCAACACTCATTGGACCGCATACATCAACATGTATCATTTCCAATAAGTCACTTGCCCGCTCCATCATATCGGAAAATGGGGTCTTAGTCATCTTGCCCAAGAGGCATGGTCCGTATGTCTCAACCGATTTGAAATCGAGTGAGTCAAAAGATCCATCGGCATGGAGTTTCTTCATGCGCTTTACACCAATATGACCTTGGCGGTAGTGCCACAAGTATGTGGTACTATCATTATTAACTTTGCATCTTTTGGCATCAATGAACATGTGTTTTACTACGATCGAGATTCAATGAACCATTCACATTGGGTGCATGACCATTGAAGGTATTATTCATGTAAACAGAATAACCATTATTCTCTGACTTAAATGAATAACTGTATTGCAATAAACACGATCTAATCACGTTTATGCTCAACGCAAACACCAAATAACATTTATTTAGGTTCATCACTAATCCCGAAGGTAGAGAGAGCGTGCGATGGTGATCACATCAACCTTGGAAACACTTCCAACACACATCGTCACCTCGCCCTTAGCTAGTCTCTGTTTATTCTGTAGCTTTTATTTCGAGTTACCAACATTTAGCAACTGAACCGGTATCTAATACAAAGGTATTAGGAGTACTAGCAAGGTACACATGAATAAAACGTATATCAAATATACTTCTGTTGACGTTGCCAGGCTTCTTATCTACCAAGTATCTAGGGCAGTTCCTCTTCAGTGACCGTTCTCCTCATAATAGAAGCACTCAGTCTCGGGTTTGGGTTCAACCTTGGGTTTCTTTACTGGAGCAGCAACTGGCTTGCCATCCATGAAGTTTCCTTCCTTGCCCTTGCCCTTCTCGAAACTAGTGGTTTTACTAACCATCAACACTTGATGCTCCTTCTTGATTTCTACCTTCGCGGTGTCAAACATCGCGAATAGCTCGGGGATCATTATTTCCATCCCTGGCATTTCATAGTTCATCACGAAGCTCTAGCAGCTTTGTGGCGGTGTCTTGGAGAACTATATCAACCACTATCTTATCTGGAAGATCAACTCCCACTCGATTCAAGCGATTGTAGCACCCAGACAATCTGAGCACATGCTCACCGATTGAGCTATTCTCCTTCATCTTGCAAGCAAAGAATATTGTTGGAGGTCTCATACCTCTCAACACGGGCACGAGCCTGAGATCCCAATTTCAGCTCTTAGAACATCTCATATGTTCCATGACGTTCAAAATGTTTTGGAGCCTCAATTCTAAGCTGTAATGCATGACGCACTGAACTATCAAGTAGTCATCAGAACGTGTCTGCCAGATGTTCACAACGTCTACAGACGACGCTTGAGGGGGTGGCGCACCGAGCGGTGCATTAAGGACATAAGCCTTCTGTGCAACAATGAGGACAATCCTCAGATCACGGACCCAGTCCGCATTATTGCCACCATCATCTTTCAACTCTATTTCTCTAGGAACATATAAAAATTCAAGGAAGCTACAGCGCGAGCTAGTAATCTACAACATAATTTGGAAAGACATTTTGACTATGTTCATGATAATGAGTTCAATTAATCATATTACTTAAGAACTCCCACTCAAATCAACATCCCTCAGGTTGTCTAAATTTGACATGATCCAAATCCACCAACCCAAGTCCGATCATCACGTGAGATGAGGTGGTTTCAATGGTGAACATCTCCATGTTGATCATATCTACTATATGACTCATGTTCGACCTTTCGGTCTCTTGTGTTCCGAGGCCATGTCTGTACATGCTAGGCTCGTCAAGTTTAACCCGAGTGTTCCGCATGTGCAACACTGGCTTGCACCCGTTGTATGTGAACGTAGAGTCTATCACACCCGATCATCACGTGGTGTCTCGAAACGACGAACTTTCGCAACGGTGCACACTCGGGGAGAACACAATTTTATCTTGAAATTTTAGTGAGGGATCACCTTATAATGCTACCGTCGTCCTAAGCAAAATAAGATGCATAAAAGGATTAACATCACATGCAAATCATAAGTGACATGATATGGCCATGAACTTGTGCTTTTGATCTCCATCTTCAAAGCACCGACATGATCCCCATCGTCACCGGCATGACACCATGATCTCCATCATCTTGATCTCCATCAACGTGTCGCCATGAGGTTGTCGCGCCAACAGTTGCTTCTACGACTATTGCTAACTCATAGCGATAAAGTAAAGCAAAACGGCGAAAATAAATTTAAAGACAACCCTATGGCTCCTGCCGGTTGCCGTACTCATCGACATGCAAGTCGTGATATTCTATACAAAACATGATCATCTCATACATCACATATATCTCATCATGTAATTGGCCATATCACATCACAACATACCCTGCAAAAACAAGTTAGACGTCCTCTAATTGTTGTTGCATGTTTTACGTGGCTGCTACGGGTATCTAGCAAGAACGATTCTTACCTATGTAAAAACCACAACGGTGATACACAAATTGCTATTCAACCTTCTCAAGGACCGCCTTTGTCGAATCCGATCCAACTAAAGTGGGAGAGACAGACACCCACTAGCCATCTTTATGCAACAAAGTTACATGTCAGTTGATGGAACCGGTCTCTCGTAAGCGTACGAGTAATTTTGGTTCGGGCCGCTTCATCCCACAATACCGCTGAATCAAGAAAAGACCAAGGGAGGAAGCAATCTGAGCATCAACGCCCACAAACTCCTTTCTGTTCTACTCGTGATCTCATCTACACATAGACCTAGCTCATGATGCCACTATTGGGTAACGTTGCATGGGAAACAAAAAATTTCCTACGCACACGCAAGATCTATCCATGGTGATGAGCATCTACGAGAGGGAGAGTGGATCTACGTACCCTTGTAGATCGCTAAGCGGGAAGCGTTAAGAAACGCGGTTGATGTAGTCGAACGTCTTCGCGATCCAAATCACAAGCCGTCCCGCAATCCGATCACGATCCGTCCCGCGATCCAATCACGGTCCTTCCGATCTAGCGCCGAACGGACGGCACCTCCGCGTTCAGCACACGTACAGCTCGATGACGATCTCCGCCTTCTTGATCCAGCAAGAGGGGGCGGAGAGGTAGATGAGTTCTCAGGCAACACGACGGCGTGGTGGCGGTGGTGGTTGTGCTATCCCGGCAGGGCTACGCCTAGCGCTACCGAAACCGCGAACGGAGGAGAAAACGATCTAGGGAGAGAGAGGGGCGCCAAGGGCTTCGAGTGTGCTCTTGGGGCGCCCCCTCCCCTCTATATATAGGTGGAGGGGCGTGGAGATCGGCCCCTCCAATCCCTAGGGCGCAGCCAAGGGGGAGGAGTTGGACTCCTAGTCCAATTCCCTCCCTTTCCATAAACAGGTGGACTTTCCACCTCTCCCAAGCCACATGGGCCTTGAGGGACTTGTGTGCCTGGCCCAATAAGGCCAGGGCGCCTCCCCTCAGCCCATGCAAACCCTTGGGACGTGGTGGAACCCTTGGTGGATATCCGGACTCCTCCGGAAGTTTCCGGAACCTTCTAGAAGCTTCCCGGTACAATACCGGAAAAACCCGAAACTTTTCCGGTCGCCAAAATATGACTTCCCATATATAAATCTTTACCTACGGACCATTCCGGAGCTCCTCGTGACGTCCGGGATCTCATCCGGGACTCCGAACAACCTTCGGTCACCAACACATATATCTCAATACTAACGAAACGTCACCAAACGTTAAGTGTGCAGACCCTGCGGGTTCGAGAACTATGTAGACATGACCGAGACACCTCTACGGTCAATAACCAATAGCGGGACCTGGATTCCCATATTGGTTTCTACATATTCTACGAAGATCTTTATCGGTTGAACCTCTATGTCAAGGATTCAGTTAATCCCGTATGCTGTTCCCTTTGTTCTTCGGTATGTTACTTGCCCGAGATTCGATCATCGGTATCTCTATACCTAGTTCAATCTCGTTACCGGCAAGTCTCTTTACTTGTTCCGTAATACAAGATCATGTGGCTAATTCTTTAGTCACTTTGCTTGCAAGGCTCATTATGATGTTGTATTACCGAGTGGGCCCTGAGATACCTCTCCGTCACACGGAGTAACAAATCCCAGTCTCGATCCATGCCAACTCAACAGACACCCTCGGAGATGCATGTAGAGCATCTTTATAGTCACCCAGTTACGTTGCGACGTTTGATACACACAAGGTACTCCTCCGGTGTCAGTGAGTTGCATGATCTCATGGTCATAGGAACAGATACTTGACATGCAGAAAACTATAGCAATAAACTGACACGATCATATGCTATGTTTATAGTTTGGGTCTTGTCCATCACATCATTCTCCTAATGATGTGATCCCGTTATCAAATAACATCTCATGTCTATGGCTAGGAAACCTTGACCATCTTTGATCAACGAGCTAGTCTATTGGAGGCATACTAGGGACACAGTGTTGTCTATGTACCCACACATGTATTTAAGTTTCCAATCAATACAATTATAGCATGGATAATAAACGATTATCATGAACAAGGAAATATGATAATAACTAAATTATTATTGCCTCTAGGGCATATTTCCAACATGGCCGCCATGGTTCCCGGAGGACAGGAGCCCCTCCGAGATTGGATCTCTCTCTCTGTTTCGCGCTCCTGTTTTCTCGCGTTTCATCGTTTCTTAAATTCTCGGTGATCCGCAACTCTGATTGGGATGAAATTTTGAGGGAATTTTTCTCTAGAAATTATCTTTCTATCTGTTAAAGAAGTTCCCCAACCGACGTTCGAGGTACTCACAAGGCAACCCAGCGCATCCACCCCCTGTCCGCGCCATGTTGCCTTGTGGCCACCTCGGGCACCGTCTTGCGTTGATTCTTCTTCCCAAAAATCACATGTATTCTAAAATAATTCTCCGTAAATTTTATCACGTTTGGACTTCAGTTGATATGGATTTTCTGCGAAACAAAAAAATGCAACAAACAGGAACTGGCACTCGGCACTGGATCAATATGCTAGTCCAAGAAAATCATATAAATTGTTGCCAGGAGTATATAAAAGTTGTCAAATATGGTATGAAACATTCAAAAAAATTAGATACGATGGAGACATATCACCTAACCATCGTGACAGGCGAAACATCCATAGAATACACATGTTGACCAAGACGAAGAGATTTCCCATCCCAAAATCCTCATTCATTTTTTTTTTTGCCAGGCTTATTGAATATGACAATTTGATGCGACTGTGGAGTTACTAAGTCATTGTCTCATTGTGTTTGCCAATACCAACACTAATGTCACTGTCGAATGTAACTTCTGTTAGATATATATTTGGTAGTAGAGATTGCCCGAGATTAGATAGAATTATTTCCATCTTATCTCTAGGAGGTGTCTTGACCTCCAAGTCTTGTACTCAATATATACTTGCCCTCGAGGCTCAATAATATATCCATCGCATTATATCAATCACCCTGTCTATTCCCTTCTACATGGTATCAGAGCAACCGATCCAAACCCTAGCCGCCGCCCGCTTCCGCACCCTTCTACATCAATCGACATTTTCTTTTTGGTTTCCGATCTAAGATCGATTTGCGTCGCCCACCGCCGCCCGTCGACCTTCACGCGCCTCTACTCCGAGTTCGGCGTCGTCTACACCAGCCACTTCGTCAACACTACGGCCTGACATGGCGGCAATGTATCGTATGCACGTCGTACTCCGCCGACCATCGTCGCCTCGATCCGATCGGGAATCTTGCATCAACTCGTTCATCTCGTTGAATCCAAGGCGATCCACCGTCGGATGACTACGCAAGTGTGGCCAGGGGCATAGCATGGGGCATATCCTAATTAATTTTGAGGTAAAACAAAGCCATATAGTAACAGAATAATTTTCCATCGGGGAACAACCGCCTGCGGAAGATATCATTTACTGAAATGTGAATTTTCTAGTTGTGTGGTTGTTATAGAAAAAATACTTTTCTTTGTTCAGCTTGTTTGGTTTTGTTTATTGGAATATCAAAAGTGGTTTCCCAATGACTTTGGCTCATGAAGTAACACTAGATTATATTTCTTGGTTGTTTTGTAACTGAACTAAGCCATGCGTGTACTGGGACGGAGCCAGGATTTGACCTTGGCGGGGGGGGGGGGGGGGGGGGGCGAAGGCAATGACACAAGATTTTTTCCTGTTTGCCACTAATTTATTATAAGAGGAAAAGGAGATAGAAAATATGAGCACAAATTGAAAAACAACGAGACAAGAGATGTAAATTTGTGAAAAAAGATTAGTGGCATATTTTTTTATTAAGAGCTTGCATATATCAATTAAATTATGACCTGGCTATTACCTTGGTGCTTGGAATCCTCATATTCACCCTTTCCTCTAAAGGGACATGCTTAAAACATTAACCACCTGCTGCAATCAACGGGGAATAATTATAAGATATGATGTATTGAGATATTCTAAAGATTTGGAATTACATATTTTTTTGCTAACCTCATGGCATCAAGGTATACTTCTATAATTATTTGTTAAGGAACGAACTAACGACGCGTTTGGTTCAGTAATTTTCCACCATCTCCCGATTACAGCGCTTAGTGAAGACGTTACTAGCGTTTGGTTCGGCTGGGCTGGTTTCAGTTACCCTGTAATCCAATACATCGCTTCGCAAAGCCCAAAATCGGAGATATCGAGTGGAAACCGAAAACGCTCGATCCCCTTTCTCCGCCTCGTCCCAACCTCGCCTCCACCTTCAGGAGTCTCTCCGTTCGCCGGCAGGACCTCTCCTCTCTCCTTCTCCACCGCGAGCAGCAACGCAGGTCGGACCTCCTCCTTCCTTGCCACGAGCAGCCACGCCGGCTGGAGCTTCCTCTTTCCTGCCACGAGCATCAACGCCGACTGAACCTCTTCATCCCTAGCACAAGCAGCAACGCCGACCGTACCTCCCTCTTCTCTGTCGTGAGCAGAAACACCGGCGGAACTTCCCCATTCTCCGTCGCGAGCAGCCTTGCTGGCAGTACCCCTCGTCCCCGTCACGAATAGCCACGTTGACCAGGCCTCTCCCATCTCATCCCTTCATTTCTATGACGCTCCGAATTGGGAAACCAAACCCTTCGTTGGACCAAACACTTCACGTAATCACCTAATCCCCAGCCAAATACAATTTATTCTGATTGCAAATCCAAAAACGTTACCTATCCTAAACCAAACGAGTCGTAATCGTAACCTAATGTGAGGTGCCCCCTTCCTTTCGACGGCGTCATGACCACGAGATGGAAAGATCCGTTCAAAGCAGCTAGGAGCGTCGGTCTCGATCGCAGTAGACCAGCACTAACGAAACAATTACCGGGAGCTCCTACCTGCCGCTCTCTGTGGCAGGTTGTCGCTCGCACGCACAGGGGCGACGCAATGCTGGGCCGACCCACCAACCCACTGGTTGTTTCGTCTCCTGTAGCGTGAAACAAAAAATGGTGGAAAACAGCAGCGCCCCTCCGGAATCAAACCCGCGACCTCATAATTCAACCACACTGGCCACTCCGCCACACACCACCTACTGAACATCTTAGTTCAAAATACTATAAGAAAACACAATGCCGTGGAGATTTGGAAAACATTTCTTGAAAATTGCAAGCGATGTTGAATTCGTGAACAAAATTTAAAAAGCGAACATTTTTTGAATTTGTGAATATTTTTTATGGAAATTTGAACAATTTTTGAAAGTGTGAGCAGAACTTTTTTTAACAACAAGAATATTTTTTTTCAAAAACAAGAACATTTGTTGCAAATCTAGAACATTTTTTCAAATTCGTGAACGAAATTCTAAAATTGTGAACATTTTTTGAATTGTGAAGAAATTTTGAAACATGAATAAATTTCAAATTCATGAACAAAATTATAAAATTGTGAACATTTTCTGAATCTGCGAACAAATTTTGAAACCGTGAACATTTTTTGAATTTTGAACAAATTTTGAAACATGAAAAAAATTCAAATTCATGAACAAAATTATAAAATTATGAACATTTTTCGAATCTGCGAACAAATTTTGAAACCGCAAACATTTTTCGAATTGTGAACAAATTTCAAATTCGTAAACAAAATTATAAAATTGTGGACAAATTTTGAAACCTCGAACATTTTTTGAATTGTGAACAAATTTTGAAAACGTGAACATCTTTCAAATTGTGCACAAATTTTGAAACCATGAACATTTTTTGAATTATGCACAAATTTTAAATTAATAAAAAAAGAAATAGAAACAAAAGAGAAAAAAACAGAAAAGGAAAAAATGAGAGAAAAGAAAAAAAGAAATAGAAAAAACAGAGCAAAGAAAAAACCGGTTCAGGGAACCTTCTAGAAGCTTCTCAAAACCAGAAAAAAACGGCTAGAAACCTCTAGAAGGTTCCCAAAACCGGGGCGCGTTTGAATGGTTAAATGGGCTGGCCCGTTGCGTCGCTGCTCGGTCGCTCGCCTGTGCAAAGCGCCGGCAGTTTGACGCAACAAGCGGCAAATAGGGTAATCGCGATTACCAGCGATATGTGCGTACCTACATAGTGGACGCAACAAACAACCTGGTTTTTTAGTGGGGCCGTGACCGGTTCAGGAAACTGGCGCTCGCAGCCGCACCTGATGGGCCGGCCCACAACCACGAGCTTCAGCGAAAATGAATCTATTACGCCAAAAACACCCCATAAACGTTGCTCCCAGAAGGAATCGAGCCAGGACCGTTTAGCTGAAACGAAGCACACATAACCACTGCAGCTCCTAGGCACCGATGAACATACACAGCACGAGCAATTTAAGAACAATTGTAGCGCGCTATTTATTGCACATACATATTAGAAAAACGTGAACTTTTTTCAAAAAAAATGTGAACAAAACTTGAAAGTTCACAGATTTTTTAAACAAATTATGAATTAGAAAAAGTTCATGCACTCAAGAAAGTTCATCGATTTTGGAAAAAAGTTCATTGATGTTGAAAAACAGTTCATTAATGTTGAGAAACAGTTCATCGGTTTTCAAAAAAGTTCACAAGTTTTAAAAAGTTGATTGATTTTGAAAAAAGGTTCATAGATTCTCAAAAAAATTCACAAATTCTAAAAATGTTCATCGATTTTTCAAAAAATGTTCACAAATTCGGAAAAAAGTTCATCAATTTTGAAAAAGTTCATCGATGTTTTAAAAAAGTTCACGGTTTTGGAAAAAGAATCGACGACTTGAAAAAAGTTCAGCGATTTAATAAAAAAAAGGAAAGGAAAAACAAAAAAGGTAAATAATAAGACAAGAGAGAAGAAAAGGATGAAGTTATCTTAAGATGTGTTGTGGACGGTTGGTTAGTGAAGGTTATCTAGTACATGGAGATCGCGTGTTCGAATCACCACCAACGCACCTTGCCCACAAGTTTATACTTTTTCCTCGAAGAAAAAAAGAAACGCTAAACGGGCCGGCCCAGCTAACACGCCTGCAGGCGCTGGTTTGCACAAAACAGTACTAACTGGTGCCTGCAGCCCTAAATAGGGTTTGCCCCACGATGGCCTGCTTAGCATTCTTCTTATGTTGATTTTGGGCTTCTAGCCTGTAAAACGGGTTGTACGTGGGCCCAAGCTTTACGTTAATAACAGAGGCCGAAAACCACTCACGCGCTCCCAAAATAAAATGAGTCTACAGGCTAGAAGGTGTTATCATAGATGGCAACATGTTTAGTTAACCCGGACCATGAGTGGTTTTCCACACAATAAATCCTGCTATTTATTGGTTGGCTATGTTTTTTGGTATCTTAAAAAGGGGAATTTGATGATTTGCCACATCTTTCTTTGCACTTTGAGGATTTGCCCCTGTTTTCGTTGTAACTGTTGGGAATTTGATGCCGTTGCAGACGCGAAGGGAGCGACGCGTTACTGTCCTCGAGCGCTTCTACGACAGGATGTTCAGCCTGCCGTGCCCGCCAATCTACGCACCCGCCGCGACGTCCGC
The DNA here is from genome assembly GCA_039707655.1 of Elymus sibiricus. Taxonomy (NCBI): domain Eukaryota; kingdom Viridiplantae; phylum Streptophyta; class Magnoliopsida; order Poales; family Poaceae; genus Elymus; species Elymus sibiricus. The sequence continues at coordinate 446,731,183 of CM077671.1, forward strand.
CTCATCTCCTCCTCTGACTCGAGGAACACCAACTAGATCAGTGGCTGCAGATCGAGCCTAGTTGTTGCGGCCGCCGCCCGCAGCACTGCCTTGCCGCCGGTGGTCAGCCCGACCACCAACGTTGGCAACTGTCACACCGTTCGCGACCTTCCAACACACCTACGTAGTTGAGCAACGCCGCCTTGCCCGCCATGGTCACCGCGAGCAGCAACGTCAACACCCGCGGTGCCCATCCGCCAGCTCCGACAGCATGCCGAGCCGCCTTGGCATCGGGTACAGCCCGCGAAGGAGACTGCCGCGCCGGTCGAGTTTTCATAGCACGCTGAGGTTGGGGCTCCGGCCCGTTCAGGTCGTCTCGCCGTTATTTCGTCGGGCCTGGGAGAGGTGAGAGATGGGACTAGGTTGGGGATTTCAGGGGCATTTTGGACATTTTGCTGCGGGCCATTTCAACAGGGGCAAATCATCAAGATTTTAGCAAAGTTGTGGCAAATCATCAGTGACAACAAAAACGGGGGCAAATACTCAAAGTGCAAAGAAAGATGTGGCAAATCATCAAATTCCCCTCTTAAAAATGGGATAGTGACCTTGTATACAAGAATGAAGGAAGTGCCTCAGGTCCCGCAGGGCCATATCTTTGAAAATCGGGCCCAGTGCCAAATTAGGCCCTCTGTTTAATAGTGTCAAACAAAAAAATTTAATTAAGCATTTCGGTGCTACTCAATGAACAAATTTTGGAGAACCGACTACTGCAACTTTTTCAAAGAACCTGAAATTTTTGGAAGAACCGGGGCCTAAATGATATAACTCAAATGAAGAAATCATTAAATAAAACCAATTCATAGGTGATTGGAGCAGCCGTGTACTAGTTCTTTGCTCTGCTCTAGGAAAACGTGAAGCCACTAGCAGAGAATCAAGGAGGAGACAAATAGTCTAGGAGTTAATTTACTGTCACTTAATATGATCTTTTGCACGAGTCAAGGAAGTGAGAGAGAGAGCGTCACATAATTTTATGCATGTAAATTTAGGGAGTTCCTTGAAACTGGAAACGAGATGGAGTTGGCCTAGGATTATTCCCTGGTTGTCTCACATGAATTTCCTTTATTTGATCCCTTAATAATCAATCAGGCCGAAATATCATAATTAGCACTACTCCATTTCCTAATACGAACTCTCATTTTGACGTTCTTGGCCTCGTTGGAATCGTCAGAGTGACACCGGCGTGCTGATGGTATTAGATCTTGATATAGAGCACTTTGGAAAAACACTTTTTTAACCTCCCAAATGCCTATGTCTAATGTCGTTAGTCCTCCATATTGAACCCGTCTTTGGCATTTTCATCGTGTTTGGTATTAGGTTGCTTCAAAACACCTATAGACACAAGAAAAACGATAAAAATAATAAATACTAAATAAAACCACAAATATGCAATGCTCACTGTGAAACGTGGAAAACATGGTAATCATGCATAATGGACAACTATCTGATTTAATGGTATATGGTATATGAAGAGAACATGCAACAAATAAGCTCTAAAAATACGTAAAATATAGAGCCATCAACTGCCAACCCCAAGAACACCCTACACATCCACTTTGGCCGCTGAAACCACTAGGTTATGCTCTACTACTTGTCTCACGGCGAGGACAACCACATTCTAGTGAACACTGTCTCCGACAGTATCACGATAGGGATATGGCGATGCACCTCAAGTACTATATCATCTCCATCACCATTGACAGGCTCCTAGTCCTGATGGCCAAGATCTTGCCTCATGCCGTGTGTGTCGTCAACCCGTTCAGGGGTCACATTGGCATGGTGTTTTTTCCATCATCCAATCCACAAAAAATCGAATGAAACCGCTTCAGTCTACGTACGGCGCACATGCGACCCAACATGCTCACGGCCGTTGTCTCCATTTTGTCCCCACCCTGCCTCGTCCTCTATTGCCACGACACCATGAATCTGTATGTGGCCAACCCTGTCAGCTAGAGCTTCATCGGGTACATAAATCACTATGCTTACCCTTTGGCCAGGAAAGTTGTCCAAGGGTGCGTCTCCATCGATGGACACCAAGGAATGTTGCCATTAGTTCCTACCACGATGGTCGCCAAGATCACCGATTGGATGACTCTACTCATCGTCGCATTTCCCATGAACGATCACTTGAATTATTGGAAAAGTTATTTCCTCGTGGAATCCCGGGAGAAATTTAGGTCATCTTGATGCTTGGGAATCATGCGGGGGTCTTCAAAATGTATGGAATGGATGGAAACATGCTGGTGCGCATGAAGAGTAGCGACATTCATTCCATCTTTATCAGTCGTTCTTAAAGGTGCCCTCTCTCGACATTGATAAGTTCTCATCCATCGAAGTCAATTGCATCAACTTCGCGGAGTGTCTAGGATTACCGTCCACAAACATATATCACATCAAGGGTGGGAAAAAAGTCAAGAGCGTTGTGGGTGCCATTGGTGGAGTCGGACCTTTCTAACCTTGAACATGTCTGCCTTTATGTGTCATCCTATGACTCCACATCCGTCCACCGTCATCCAAATGCTCTCCCTCTACAATTCCAACATGCAATCTGGTTAAGCGTCACAGGTGTTAGAGTATGAAGATTGTCTTGAGAGGCTCCATACTAGCCAATCGTCGTTTGCCAAAAGCATGTCAAGAGGATTCTAATGCCGGTGATTGAACAATTGATTCAACATCCCTATATTGTGTGAAGCTTCATATGGTTAATCTAATAATGTAATTTTGTTTTTTCTATCGTCCCTTCGTGATGTTCTGCTTTGTGCAACAAACAACTGGTTGGGCCTTGAAAGTTTTATCAATGCAGTGTTTTATGTCTTTTGTTATGCAACTTTATCATGGGGATTCATTCTGATGCTTTGGTGGTGTTAGTTAATGTATCATGTTCATGTATATTTTAGAAGTGGTACTAAATTAGTTGCAGTAAGCGGTGACTTGTTTCCATTCTTTCTTTTCTATTATCTTTTTTATCCGTGCCTACTTCCATATATATCATCAATATTTGTCTATTGTCTTTCTAAATCCCCATCATATCCTCTCTGTTAATAATTTATTATGTGTCTACCTTTCTTTATTTTATCTATCTCTCTCTATTGCCTTTGCATTGTCTTATACTTTCTGAGAAACTATCTTCGCATTAACTAGCTTGTATTGTAGCCTTGGCGGGTAGTTGTGTCAAATCGTAAAGACATCAACAATCACTATGTCAATACGTAAATTAAATTCTTGTCATTCATCAACTGTCCTGGATATGAATATATTTATGGAGAGTTACAAACACAAAAAAGTTTGTTGGTCCCAAAAAATTCATTTAATTGATATTTTTCATAAACAAAACATAGAGCTTAATCTTTCAAACCCCTCATGCTTAGTGCTTGCTTATTCGTTGCTGGTGTTTTTCATGAACAGAGTGGACACTCTATATTTTTAGTAGGATGGGGAAAATAGATTGCACAAAAGCCAAAAGTCACTTAATGAAAATTAAGTATTGCATCTGTACATATTTTAACACATTTTAGAAAGTGTAGTTGAAATTTAATAATGTTACGAAAATTCTGCCATTTGCCATTTTGCCTCTGCGCTCACTCATTCATTCACCCATTCCCCTCCCTCTCGCCGCAATGAATCTCCCAAAATCCCTAGCTCTCCGACGTGATGGTGATGTGTCACCCCCTCGCCCGCGTCGACGACCTTCTCCACTGACATCGCCGCCTCTCCCTCGCGCTCGCGTCGCCTCTCCCTCTTGCCCGCGTGTTGCCTGCACCACCTTATCATTCTCGAGCCAAAGTTATTTTTTTACTGAGGTCGAGGAGGAGCGGGAGGAGCATGTGCATGACGACCTTGTCCTTTTCGATAATGGTAGCGGACTTCGTCAACGAACTTCGGTGCTCCTCATTTCCCTCCGGGTAGGGGAAACGCGACAAGGTGGGTGCAGCCAGGAGGAGCGCCTGGATCTGGTGTGGCGAGGTGCGCAGTGAGGAGCGCCTCCACACGGTGATTGCCTGGATTTCAAAATTGAAACGTTGCGATCACCTATAAGAAGATGGGGGTAGAATAGTCCTTTTCCAAATTTGTCGATTGTGTCTGATAATGCTAAATTGTACTACAAATCTTTATAGATGAAGTAGCTTATGAGGAAATGGAAACGACATGAGCCAACTCATGCTAGAAGTAGCATTTGAGCTCGGTAGCATGCAACGGCCACTGTTGGCTTCATTGTAGTCTATGTCTACTCAATCGCAATGCTTGTTGCAGAACACCACCTAGAACTTGGCACAAATCGATCTGGTTGTCGATCATTGGGCGCAGGGTTTCTCGCATGCACTCGCTGATTATCGACAGCGCAAGGGGTACACTTTTTACAGAAATAGTCGTGCAGCTGCAACTCCAATGATATGATTCGAGTGTTTAATAGATTGCACAATTAATTGGTTGCCTCCCAAAGTCGAAGCTAATTAAGACCAAACCTTCTTTCAGGGCGGCAGCCGAGTGCACTTAGAGTGTGTTTGGTTCAAGTCATCAAGTGGAACATAATGGGTCCATCCCACATCCATAGGATGTTCTCGTGTTCGGTTGGGTCGAGAAACAAGAACCCACTCATTCCAGAGAACGGCAGATTCCCTACATAAGAGGACCCCGCTCGTAGCTCCGATTTGGTGGAACCACGCGTAACGGCTCTCTGATCTCACCCCAAGGGCCCAAACCCCATCCTTATCTCATCGTCGTTGCCCTCTCGCCTCTCTCTCCTTGTCAATCTTCCACCTGCATCGGCGACTCCCGTGGCTCTCCTTCTCTAGCGCCGCTTCTCCCTCTCCGACGGCGGACTGGGACCAGGGCGACTGGCGAGTAGGTATGGTGACAGGTACCAGTGAGGTTAGCGGCAAGATGGTGTCCGGTGGCGACTGTCAAGGTAAATTCTAGACAAGTTTGTTCAAATTGTATTGTATTGGTAGTTGACTTCTTGATATATGGCAACAAATAATTCTTGATATATGAGATTTTCACCATTCTTACAAGAGAGGTGGGCTGAATCAAACTCGTTTTGTACCGTCCCTTTCAACCAAATAGTGCAAGGGAACCATTCCATTCCACCATTTGATTAGGACATCTGCAACCGGACCCCCTATATCCTCCTTAAACGCCCGAAACGTCCGTCCGATAAGTGTCTGATCAAAAAAAGGTGACCTCGGACAGCCCACTTCCTCCCTAAATGCCTGGACTGACCGGCATATTTCAAACCCATCTCAAATTTGGGGGCAATATGAGACCGTCCGGTCACGTCCGAGCAGTCGGGCACCTCCACTCGACCCCATATGCAGTGACTTGACCAAAAAACCACGGGAAGGAACTCTCGCACGCCGCACTGGAGTCATCGCCTGCGCCGTGCCGGAGCTCGCCGGCGCCGCGTCGGACCCGTAGCTCGCGCCGCTCCATGGCGACTGTGCCCGCGCCACCCCGAAGCTCGCACCGCGCCATGCCCGCTGTGCCCGCACCACCGCGGAGCTAGCGCGCGCCCGGCTGCCGCTCCGTGCTGGACGCTGGCGGGCGTTCGTGCGCAGGAGGGCGGAATGCGTGCAGGGCAGGTGAGACGCTGCAGGCGCTCCCGTGCGGGAGCGCGTGAGGGCGGGCTGCTTGTGGGCGCAGCAGAGCAGGCGGGCATGCACTGCGGGCGAGCGTGCGGGTCGCGGCCACGTGCTGGACGTCGACAAGCCTTCGTGCGCAGGACAAGGGCCGCCTGCATGCGGGCGGGCAGGCGAGCCGCCGCAACCGTCGCGTACGGGAGCTCGTGAGGGCAGGCTGTGGGCGAGCAGGCAAGCGAGCGACCGCAGGCGTTCGTGCGCAAGAGGGCCGCCTACGGGCGGGCGGGCAGGCGAGCCGCCACAACCGTCGCGTATGGGAGTGCGTGAGGGCAGGCTACGTGCGGGCGGGCAGGCGAGCCGCCGCAGGCGTCGCCTGCGGGAGCGCGTGAGGACGAGCTGCATGCGGGCAGGAGAGCAGGCGAGCTGCATGTGGGCAGACAGACCAGCTGCATGCGGGCTGTGTACGGGCAGCGTGCTCTGCGGGGCGGGCAGGTGAGAGGCGCGAACTGCGGCGCGTGCGCTCGCTGGGCGCCGCCACCGCGTGCTCTGGCCGAGCGTGCGGGACGCGGCCGCGTGCTGGCCGCCGAGTCGCATGCATGCACGCGCTGGCCGGCCACATGCATGTGTGTTAACGCCGGCTACCGAGCCACATGCGTGTGTGCTCGCGTTGAGCATTGTGGCGCATACGCGCGTTGCCGCCGGGCATGTTGGCCGTCGTCTCCTGCGCCCGCTGACTCGCCGGTGTATGTGCATGCGAAGTGTTCGATGAAATGCCACACGCAGGAAGAGAAAGTGAGGGTTAAAGTGGGGGGGCGTGGTTATTTTGCAGCAAAAATTAGATGATTGCGCGAACGCTGACCGTCACGTCCACAGACGTTTGAGGCTACAAATTAGGTTATCCTTGTTGTAGATGCTTTTAGAACCAAACACATGAACGGACCCATTTTAGTGGAATGAAACCATAACATTATTATATTTAGTTGGTTCTTCAACCAAACACATCCTTAGTTAGCAATTTCATTGTGCTTAGTTGGTTCTTGAACCAAACACACCCTTAGCAAGCAATCTGAAACTGGAACCAACCGACTGAACTAAGTAAAGGTAGTCAACGACTTGGTCCTCAACATTTGCAGGAATTTCACCTCTAATTGTATTCAGCAAGCCCGACTGATAATTGGAGAATAATAACTGTATTGATTGAGGCCTCAAATGACTGTTTATATAGATTACAAAACTTGGACTCCAAGAATAATAGAGATAGATTACAATCCAAAACCGGCCGACCATACTATCCGTAACCGACCTATACTCTAATATCCCCCCGCAGTCTCAGCATCAGGAATAACGATGTTGAGACTGGAGCGTATGTCGGTGAAAGATGCAGTCGGAAGTCCTTTGGTGAAAATGTCAGCAAATTGAGCACTGGTAGGTACATGAAGAACACGGACCTCGCCAAGAACCACCTTCTCTCGAACGAAGTGTATGTCAATCTTAATGTGCTTGGTGCGACGATGCTGAACTGGATTGGAAGCCATGTATACTGCAGAGATGTTATCACAATAAACGATGGTTGCACGATCAAGTGGGCGATGAAGTTCCACGAGAAGCTGACGCAGCCACACCGCTTCAGCCACAGCATGAGCAACCGACCTATACTCAGCCTCAGCAGAAGACCTGGAAACTGTTGCCTGCCTTTTAGAACACCAAGAAACAAGATTATCACCCAAATAAACACAAAATCCGGATGTGGACCGTCGAGTATCTGGACAACCTGCCCAGTCTGCATCAGAATAAACTGTCAAGCTTGTTGGAGAAGAAGAATTAATGAGAAGACCATGATCAAGAGTTCCTTTTAAATAGCGAAGAATGCGATGGACGTGAGCAAGATGAGGAGCACGAGGATCATGCATAAAAAGACAGGCTTGCTGAACGGAGTATGAAATGTCGGGCCTAGTGAGAGTGGCATATTGAAGGGCACCGGTGATGCTACGATACAAAGTAGGGTCTGAAACAGGATCACCATCAGCCGACAATTTGGCACCAATGTCGGCCAGGGTACGAGAGGGTTGACAATCAGACATACCAGAACGAGAAAGCAAGTCTAAAAGATAGGATCGTTGAGAGAGAAAAAGGGTAGACTTTGTGCGAGAAACAGTAACGCCAAGAAAATGATGAAGAGGACCAAGATCAGTCATGGAAAATTCATGACTAAGAGAGGAGATTATATGTTGGAGAAAAGAGTCAGAGCTAGCCGTGAGAACTATATCATCAACATAAAGCAAGAGATAGGCAGTGTGAGAAGAGGAGCGAAAAATAAACAATGAAGAATCAGATTTGGATGGAACGAAGCCTATTGTTTGAATAAAAGCAGCAAAACGTTGAAACCATGCACGAGGAGCTTGTTTAAGACCATAAAGAGATTTGTTAAGAAGGCATACAGAATTGGGAGAAGAGGGATCCTCAAAACCAGATGGTTGCTGACAATAAACTATTTCATTAAGAGTGCCGTGAAGAAAAGCATTTTTAACGTCTAGCTGATGAATGGGCCAAGAGGAGGAAACAACAAGACTAAGAACAACGCGAATAGTACTTGGTTTAACAACGGGAGAGAAAGTTTCATCAAAATCAATGCCATGTTGCTGAGAAAAACCACGACACACCCATCTGGCTTTGTAACGAGCAAGAGTGCCATCAGAATGAAATTTATGACGAAAAACCCATTTTCCAGAAACAACATTAACACCAGGAGGTTTGGGAACAAGAGTCCATGTATTATTTTGCTGAAGAGCGTTAAATTCATCGCGCATAGCTGAGAGCCAAAGAGGATCAAGAAGAGCTCGTTTGTAAGAAGCGGGAATAGGAGAGAGGGTTGGGGTGGCTGTGAGGTTGAGGCGTTTTGTGGGTAGAAGGAATCCGCGTTTGCCGTGGGTGCACATGACGTGATCATTAGTGGGTGGTGGAATGGGTACGGCGTTGGGTGGGAGTGGTGGTTGGGATGGTGGAGAAATTGTGGTAGGATGGGGTGAGCAGGGTGCCTCGGGTTGCCGGTTGCCGGGCCTGCCGGCTGCCTCGTTGGCTACGCCGGGCTTGCCAGGCCTGTCGGTTGCCGAGCTTGCCGGTCCTGCCGGTGCCGGGCTTGCCGAGCATGCCGGGCTTGCCGAGCCTGCCGGTGCCGGGCTTGCCGGGCCTGTCGTGCTTGCCGGGCGTGCTGGGCTTGCCGGGCTTGCCGGTGTCGGGTTTGCCGGGCTGGCCGGTCCTGCCGGTGCCGGGCTTGCCGGGCCTGTCGTGCTTGCCGGGCTTGTCGGGCTTGCCGGTCCTGCCGGTGCCGGGCTTGCCGGGCCTCAGGCTTGCCGGCCTCACCGCGAGAGAGGGAGAGGTCGCGACAGAGGTGGTGGTGTTAGTGACAGAATAAGGAAAAGCGTTTTCATCGAATGTGACATTGCGAGAGACAAGCACGCGACCAGAAGATGGATCGAAACAGCGATATACTTTGTGATCGTCAGAAAGACCAAGATGAATGCAAGGTAGTGAACGTGGTTCAAGTTTGTTGGAGGCGGTAGAGGCGGTGTTCGGAAAACAAAGACAGCCAAAAACACACAAAAAAGAATAATCGGGATGGGAGAGAAAAAGAGATTGAAAAGGCGAATAAAGAGGACATATCTTAGTTGGTCGAATATTTAGAAGTAGTGTGGCAGTACGAAGGGCTTCGGCCCAAAAACGAGAGGGAAGAGAAGCTTGTAATAGCAAGGTGCGAAGAATATCATTAATGGAGCGAAGAGAGCGTTCAGCTTTACCGTTCTGAGGGGAGGTATAAGGACATGAAAAACGAAGAAGAATGCCTTGAGAAAGAAAGAAGTTGCAGTTTTGAGTGTTGTCAAATTCTCGACCATTATCGCATTGAATAAATCTAATTGGCAAGCCAAAGTGTGTAAGAACATATTGTCGAAAATTGAGAAAGATGGCATGGACTTCAGATTTAGCACGAATAGGAAAAGTCCAAATATAATGAGAATAGTCATCCAAAATCACAAGATAATATTTGTAACCAGAGACACTAGGGACGGGAGAGGTCCATAAATCATAGTGAATTAATTCAAATGGAAAAGTGCTAAGGGTGGTAGAGGTTCCAAAAGGTAATCTAACATGTTTGCCGCATTGACAGGCATTACAAAGAGAGGGATTATGAGGAACACTAGAACTAGGAATACAAAATTCTTGAAGCAAAGATGACAGGGTGGTTTTATTGGGGCGTCCTAGACGACGATGCCACAAATCAACTGATGCAAGCATGGCTCGGGGAGTGGATGTAGGTGCGCCATGAAGCGGATAAAGATCGCCCGTGCTATTGTACCGAGCGAGGACCTCCCCCGTTCTCAGATCCTTCACAGACAAACCAAAAGGGTCAAAAGCCAAAATAACTTGATTGTCAATGCAAAATTGGCGAACAGAAATAAGATTTTTGATGAGGGAAGGGACAACAAGAATATTGCGGAGAAGAAAATTGGCGTAAGAGGAAGAGATGTAAGAATGACCGGTGCAGGAAACAGGTATGGTGGAACCATCACCAATGGTGATCGTAGAAAAAACAGAAGGGAAACAAGCTGACAGCAAATTCATATTTGAAGACATATGCGAGGATGCACCAGAATCGAAAATCCAATCCGTACCTTCGTTATTGAGAGTAAAGTTGTTCATGGCGTTGATGAAGGCGACTTGATCCCATGCCGGCTGCTGTGGAGGAGCAGAGGGGCCAGGAGCGTGCATGGGAGCGTAGGGCAGGGTCGGCAACTGGTAGTATGTTGCCGGGGCCGGCAAGGTGCCGTAAGAAGCCGGCAAGGTGTAGTAGGGTGGCGGTAGTCCTGGCGCGCTGGGAGGTGGCGTAGGAGTGGCGGTGTAGACATGCGCCGGCGGTTTGGGCCCAAGGAGTCCAGGAGAGCCGGTGGCGGGGCGGAGGCCAGGGCTCCACGTGCCCGTGTAAGCAGGCGGGGCGCCGTACGGCGAAGGGGCCGACCAGGGCATCGGCCAAGCTTGAACAAGGCCGGTTCAGGGATCGTGCGGAGGCTGCCATGTTGAGGGAGCCGGTGGCGATGGAGCGGCCGATGGCGGAGCTTGTGCAGTGCCGGCGGAGCGAGATGCAGGGGGGCGGTAGATCGGATTCTTGTCCCGGTAGTTCGGGCTCGGGCGCCAGCCTGGGGGCGGTGGAGGAGCTGCTGCCGCCGCGGTAGGAGGGGAGGGTGCGACAGATTGGCGCGGCAGCCCAGGCGCGGGAGGCGCGGCCGCGTGAAACACCTGCGGTGGCCGTTGCGCCTTGCGAGCTTGATTCTTCTCTTCTTGCTGGAGGAGGGAGCGAACCTCCTTGAAGGTGGGGTAGGGCTTGAGCATGGGGATGAAGGACTGCTGCTTCTCGAACTGCTCGCCGAGGCCGGCGAGGAGGGCGTTGATGAGGGCGCGATCGTCGACGTGATCGCCGAGTTCACGAAGTTTGTCGCCGATAGCCTTGATCCGCTGGCAGAAAACGGTGACCGGGGCATCTCCTTGGACGGTCGTACGGAGCTCGGTGTTGAGGGCGTTGATGCGCGCGTCGGAGTTGTCCTGAAACAGCTGCTGGAGAGATGCCCAAAGCTCGGCGGCGGTGGCGTCGTCGGAGGAGACCAGATTGAAGAGCTCCGTGGAGATGCGTGTGTAAATCCACTAGATGATGGCGAGATCATCTTTCACCCAACGAGGATCGGCGTGCTGCGGAGGGTAGGATGGATCTATGTGGTGGCGGAGGCCGCAGCGGCCGAGGTGGATGGTAAAGAGGTGGCGCCAATGGTAGTAGTTGTGGGCGCCAAGATCTAACGAGATCAGGATGAAGGGGGAGACGTCGGCAATGGTGTCGGCTAGGGAGATCATTGGGAGTTGAGGAGGGGTTGTTTGGGTAGTTGTAGAGGAGGAAGAAGAAGGAGGGGCACCGGCGGCGCGGAACTCGGCCATGGAGAAGAGGGGCTGAGCCGGCTGGGGCGGCGGCGCGGTTGGCGGTGCTATGCCAGGTGCGGAAAACCTAGGCGTCTGATACCATGATAATTGGGAAATAATAACTGTATTGATTGAGGCCTCAAAGGGCTGTTTATATAGATTACAATCCAAAACCGGCCGACCATACTATCCGTAACCGACATATACTCTTTCATATATGCACCGATAGCTCATAAGCCTGCTTTACTCTTAATTCCCACCATGGCAACCATGGAGCAGTAATTATGGGCCACAAGGAGCAACCACTAGTCCACTACACAGCAAGCATCAGCGACCACTAGCTGGCCAGCATCATCCATTAATTGCACATTCGCAGACCCAAGGGACGACGGCCTTGCCGTGCGTATATATCCGCTTCTTTTTTTTGAAATAGCACGAATTCATCGTAATTTTGAAAAAAAAAAATGTGCACTTGTTTGCTTGGCCCGCCCAACTATTTCTGTGTAGCTCCGCCACTTATGACAAGCAGAACTAGGACCAGCTGCGAACAAACCTGTGGTTGGATGGTTACAGGGACAGTGGTATCCTCAACCCACCAGAGTTCAAGTCCTGGTACTCGTATTATTTCTAAATTTATTTTAGGATTTTCAGCAATGCGCATTCAGTGGGAGGAGACGTTCCCGTCGACGACGAGGTGCCTATGGTGACTTCGTAAATCTCAAGATAATATGTCGGCTCAGTCTCTCGGAGGTGCTCATAGGGATAGGGTGTGCGTAAGTGCGTTCATAGGGTGAGTGTATGCACATATATACAAGTGCTTGCGTATGTATCGTGTTCAAAAAGAAGAACTAGGACCGGCTGGGGTCTAGTTGTCAGAGACTTGAGCCGGTCGTTGGTTGCATGGAGCAGGAGACGAAGACCCAGAGTCCTCCTTCCTTTGATGATTTGTCTTCTCCTTCCCACCTACTCCTTCTCCCGGCGTTCTCACCATATCTAGGTATAGTACATCTGGTATCAGAGGTCAGTTGATCCGGAGGCCGCATACCCTAAGCCCCACTATGAAATCAAGCAAGCTCTCAAGGCCGTGGCGATGAGGAGCAACTCGCCGTGCTCATCTAATCAGTCAACGACAACCGAGAGGCAAACGAGGCGAGGCTGGAGCCTGGAGGTGATGAAGGTCTCTATGGAGTTTTGGCGACCGGTGGCGATGCATATCCAACAACGCCGAAGATTAATAAATGGCCTATTATCTTAGCGGGACAAGTGTTGAATGTTGATGCCTCTTTCTCAATTGGAGAATATTCAGGTTTGTGTGGAGCCATTGTTTGGGATCATTGTGGAAATTTTGTTTCTGCATCAACAACAAGGCTTGAGCATGTGGCGGACATAGTGTCGGCGGCAGAGGCTGTGACACTCTATATGAAGGTCTGAAACTAGCACAGAACACGGGATGCAATAATATTATTGTGAGATTGGACAACTCCATTATGGTGGAAGCGCTTAATTTTAACGAAGGACACTCCATGGTGCCGGCGCCTGTACTACAGGATTGTCAGAATTTTCTGCTTGATTTCGGAAAGATTAATATTGAACACTATAATAGAGAGTTGGATGTTATTGCTCATGAGCTAGCTAAATGGGGCCGTGCAAACCCCTCGTTTGTGTGATGGAGCCCCCCCCCCCCCCCCCCCCCCTCCATTACTTTAAAGCCTTTTTTTCGAGCCTGAAGGTCTTCCCGTAAAAAAAAGGAAAAACAATGCCAACGTTGCATGTACGTACAAATTAAGATTTAGAAAAAACAGTGCCAAGGCTGCACGTATGTCAAAAGTAGTTCACGTTTATTTGTCACATGACTTTTAATTTTATCTCTAAGGATACAGACATAGTCTGTCGTCATGATAACAAAAAAGAGAGCCAAAGCAGTCAAATTCAGAAACCAATTTGATGAAAGGAAAAGATGGTAATCACGATGAAAGTAAAAACCTTGTGGGATAACATTTATATTTGCTTTTCTCGGTCTGTTGTGGGCTATATGGCTTGTACATCTTTTGTTGTATAAACTCGATGAATTTGTGCCCCCTTCCAACGACATCAAGAATGCATTATCTTCTATATCTAAATAGCTAGCCCCACTAACCTATTTCTCTTAACATGCAAACATGACACCTCATCAAACAACATGCATTAGAAAAAGCCCACCTCAACATTCAATGAGTCATAGAAAAAGGTTCATCTCAACATGCAAACATGCAAAACATAAATATTTTACAAAAATACAATAATCAAACACAATATGTATTTTTAGTTTTAGCTCTCATATTATTTCTCCGAATATTCTTATTTCCATAAAATCAATATCTTTGATATATATTGTAAATATTCCCGCAACAACGTGCGGGGCATTGTGTCCCTAGGTCTCACATAAGAAGCCAAATTCTACCATTCAAAATATTAATAAGAGCCGTCTCTTTTGCAGCAGCATAAATAGCCGTCTGCCTAACGTTTCTGGAAGTTCAACACCTTAATGGAGTAGCCGAACACCAAGAAGAAGCCGATGACGTACGCAAAATGTGCGAGCACGACATACCCAAGGAAATCGTGCTTGATGCCCAGATTGTCCTCCAAGAATTGCTTCACCACCGTGGGGCTCCCACCGGCAACAGACAAAGGACTGGTGTTGTCGCCAAACTGCGACCCGATGACGCCATAGATGGTCCAGGACACAGGGTTCGCCCAGTAGTACCACCTCCACCAAATTGGTAATAACTGCAACAATAACCAACCAACCATCATCACAATCCACAGTCAACGAATCTAGTTAATTAATCGACACACGAACATGTTAATCTTGGCTTACTTACCGGTCTCGCAACGAGGAACCCAGCAAAAAGGTTCCAAAGAGGGAGTACAAAGGCTATGGGTATGTTTGCGAGCATGGAAGATGAGGTCAACGCCACTAGCATCATGCCAAACAATGTGAAGTAGTTGAAGCTTGAAATTATAAAGAAAAGGAAATAGAAGAACTTTGCAGCTTTCCACTCATATCCAATCATCGCATAGATGGTGACCGTGTACTGAATCCCCTGCACGATGTTGTAGATCATCTCCACGCATGTCTGCACGAATCAAAAATTGCACAATCTTTAGAATCATACCACCATTGGAATTTGTGCTCATTATATTTTGAATAGGATGGGCCCTTTAATCTAGACAAGCTCAATGAATCTAAACACGCATTTTCTATCAAATTAAGACCGACAAATTACCTGAGCTAATGCATAGGATAATGGAGAGTACATCCCTGCCGCCTTTTCACGGTAGAAAACAGTTCGCTCGATTGACACAACAGGCTGAACTGTGATGCAGTTGGCAGACCCAAGGAAGAAGACAGCAGCATAAGTGGCTCCAAGTAGATTGGACAAATCTTGTTGCGAGTTTCTGCCCACAAATCAAACATATGCAAAAAAGCATTAGTGCCTCCATAGAATCTAATATATAATTATTTGAAAGTCCCAACTATAGCAAAATAAGATCATACATTTTCGTCCCCTTCTGCCAAAACACCGTGCCAAATAAAAGGCCATAGATCATCGTCATAAGAAAGCGCATGGCGTTGTGGGGTGGATTCTTCCAGTAAGATTTGTATTGCTTCCAGAAGTTTGCAACACATTGGTTGTAGAAATTCTGTGAATACTTCGTAGGAAATGAGATATCCTCATAGCCAGGCGGGGGAACGCTTAATTCCTTAATAAGTTCTTGGTTTTTCCTGGTCATATTTGATAAATAGGAACTCAATATTGATATTAGAAATGAAAACAACTGTAATTTTGGCACTCCATTTCAAGAGAATATGTACTTGTTTTATAGGAATTAATAGCCAATGGATAGAAATAGTGAAAGGTTGCGCTCAAGTTCAACAAACGAGGCTACTTACCTATAAAGATCAGAATTAGCATAAATTTCAGCAAAATTTACATTCAGGCGAGCCTCGGCTAAAGGGGAGCTAACTTCCAGCATCCATGTTGCAGGATTATATCCTTCTGTGATCTTTTCAACACCTGGAATTGCCTGCAATGCAATGACAACCTCTTGGATTAGGTTTTTTACTTTTTCTACACCTACAAGGAGTTCAAGGCCCGTTGAGTCTTGACTTTTTCTAAGCCCACTGGTCATATTTGAAAGCAGGTTATCCGTTCAATTGCAAATTAGTACTGTACAAAACTTGCAGCTCCACCTCATGTAACTAAGGAAACTGACCTCAAAATATTCAACTAGTTTATGGGAGTGCTGACCAAGTTCACCAGCATAAATAACTCGTCCTCCTCTTTTCATAAGTAGAAGCTATAAAAGGAACCAGCAGTGAGTTATATGCATTTTCTATATATGAGAGAGAGAGAGACAGATAGAGAACCTCATCAAAAGACTCGAATATATCGATGCTGGGTTGATGGATAGTGCACACCACAGTTCGCCCAGTGTTCACTGTATTTCTCACCGCCCGCATTACAATTGCCGCGGCTCTAGCATCAAGACCAGAAGTTGGCTCATCCATGAATATGATTGAAGGATTTGCTACCAGCTCCACGGCAATTGTCAGTCTCTTTCTTTGTTCAGTAGATAACCCGTCCATTCCAGGGAGACCAACCATAGCATTACGCAACACATCAAGCTCCACAAGAGTCATGACTTCCTCCACAAACATCTGCGAGGGCGAAGATTAATTTCTTTAGATGGAAACAATTACAGTTTGAAGCTTCAAATATAAAGAACACTGCATCTTTACTTGAGTCTGAAACGTAGCTTCAATGAATATACCTTTCTCGTATTTTTGTCAACATCTGAGGAAAGACGCAGCCAGGCGGAGTACAGAATGGATTCATATACAGTAACATTTGGTGAATGGATATCAGTTTGTTCACAATAACCACTCACACGGGCAAAAGTTTCTTGTTTTTTAGGGTAACCAGAGAGAGTGATACTTCCTTCAATAGATCCACTAGTTTTCCTTCCTGCCAGGACATCCATTAGAGTAGTTTTCCCAGCTCCACTCACACCAACTAATGCTGTCAGAACACCAGGCCTAAAAGCACCACTGATATCAGAGAGCAACTGAAGACGACTTTCTGTGAATCCTTGCTCTCTCATTTCCTGAAACACAAGTTGAGAGATTTTATGTTAGGCCTAAAATATTTTCTGTTCACATCTACAGATAATGTTATCATAGAGGTGATGAATTTATATCCTAACACGTATGTGTGAGTAGAAAGATAGGTAGGCTTACTGCAGGCATGTCCACGTAGTAGTTTACATGGTTGAAAGAAAGTGAAAGAGGCTGGAAAGGCAAGGTGATTTGTGACCGAATTGGCTGATTTGTGGCTTCATCTGCAGAAATTTCGAGTGAAGATAGTGACTAATTAGCATTATTGTTAACATCATCAAGTGGCTTGATAAATAAATAGTACAAAGACTGCAGTAGTGTAATGAATACTTAGGAACTCACCTATAGGTATTGAAGTGTTTGTCTCGTTCTCATTCTCCTCGTCTGAAACTGTGTTTGAGCTGCTGCTAACTGGATGAGAACAAATCATATATAGTGTAAGTACCTTGCTCACTAAGGCTTCAAACAATAATCTCAACCAGAAGAGAAGAAAAATGGTACTCACAGCTCAAGTAAGTAAGTGCCAGAAGGTACAATATGTTGAATAAAATAGCGAATCCTACAATGGCTCCAATGGAAACCCAAAATCCCGAATCTCTAGTAAAATAGCCTTTGGCTTTAAGAATAGCCTCGCCTACTGTTGATGCATCGATAGATGCATCATTGTTTGGCTGTAGTAAAAAAGAAAACGCCCAGCATTAGTTGAGATGTCATCAACTTTACAACACTAGGATATTGTGATCACTTCACTGTCCAAGTGAGAAGAAACTAAAAAAACAGGGTCCTAAGAAAAACTTACATTGGCCCACCTACTTGAAAGGAATTCATTGACGGATATCGCATTCTGGCTGTACATCATAGGAGATGCCCAGTAAGCCCAAATCCACCATGGTCGGATGTCACCTACGCAAATCAAAATTAATGATGAAGAATGCTTACGTTCATCCATGCAAATGTGATGCGGATAGCTGATATATCGTCCCTAGCTTGTCATGACAGCGCACTTACCTCTAGGTATGATAAATCCTCCAAATAAGAAAATAAGAAGGATCACAAACATCCCCAAGGTGTTGGCCACAACCATTGATTTCAAAACAGCGCCAAGAAATCGGAACAGGCCCATTGCCATTTGGTGAGTTGCGAAAAAAGCTAAAAGCATACGAAAGAACCTGCAATGAGCAAATAGATGAATAATGGAGTTATGAACTCAAAACTAAAATGCAAAAGTTGAAGTGGGCACAAGGATTATACACGGATGTATACCTTCCTGCAGCAGGTGCAAAACCCATTACATAGTACGTGAGGACGACCCATACTATGGACTCCACAAGCGAAACAGGAATTTTTGTGATGATGTTTACCAGTCCAATGGTCCATGGAGGAAAGAACAAGAAATCCCTCTGTTTGTAGAACGTAGGAAGCATCTTAATAGTAAATTGTAGCTCAGCAAACCCATTGAATAAGACAGTCATTAAACTGAAAGTCAAAGCACCAAAGAATTTGTTGCTGTCAGAAAACTGCCCATATGGCATCTTTGTTCTGAGGAACACAGTCATGGCAATGAGCCCAAGGATGACCAACTGGGTAACCTTGAAGATGTAGATGAAGGAGTTGCGCTTCATCAATAACTGCTCTCTTGACATCACTGTCTTGAATGACTCCCAGCTGGATTGCCCATACTTATTGGTGGTCAACGCAGCAGGATGAGTTTTGGACTTGTCGAAAGGAATTTGCAGCTCCTTGAGCATCTGCTGGCCTACATGGAATGACTTGAAACGTTCAGAAAACTCTGGGACAGACACGTGACGATACTGCTCCTGGTCAAGGTACCAGTACTGTTGCTGGTCTTTCTTGGAAGTGACCTCTTGAAGAAAGTCAGCAACTCCTTTCCTTTCGGGGCATCGGAAACCAGCAGATTCAAAGAATTCCAAGACGTTTCCGCGTGGCCCATGGTACACTACGTATCCTTCTGATAGCAAAATAATGTCGTCAAACAGGTCGTAAGTCTCTGGCGGTGGTTGTAGGAGGGAGATCATCACGGTCTCATTCATCACATGGACCAATTGCCTTATGTATTTCACAATCTGAAATGTGCTAGAGCTGTCCAAACCAGTGGAAATCTCATCCATGAACAAAGCCCTTGCAGGTCCTGTTAACATCTCCCCTGCCATGGATATAAGTACAAAAACATTAGACAAGCGTAATATGAATTAAGTAAGAAATTCCTTTCAACAATGAATGCAAGGGTTGAGCTTATTCTTTCTATGTATGCATGCATACCAGTCGTTACACGTTTCCTCTGCCCGCCAGAAACTCCTCTGATCATCTCGTCACCAATGGGCATATCGGCACAAATGTCAAGCCCAAGCACCTGACAGTGAGATTTTTCTTAGGACTCAAACGGGCGAAATTTTGCTAGAGAGTTGCATGTAATTGACAGAACAGCCAAAATCTCACCTTGAGAGTAAGATCGGTAACAATATTACTCTCCTGCCCTTGCACCGCAGTAGCTTTCATATAAGCATCGATCTCAGGATCTGGCTTTATGCCAGCTTCGCGCTCCCTGGTAGCAAGCTCAGCGAGCATGTCGTATCTGGCACCGACGCCTAAGCACCGCCTGGAGAAATCCAGTGTCTCTCTTACGGTCATCTCTGCGTTGTGGAGATCGTACTGACTAACATACGCACTGGTCCTCTCAGGGTAGAACTCCTCAAAGGTATGGCCACAGTAAGTGATGCTGCCAGACACCTGGGTGTGTTGCCATATCCATACGATGATTATTTATTTTTGTATATGCGGCCATAATGCAGAAGCAAAAAAAAAAGATGAGTTCAAACCTTGAGGGCTTTGTCGAGCTTCCCAGTAAGGGCTCGCATAAATGTGCTCTTTCCTGAAGATGGAGGGCCAAGCAGAAGGGTCATCCTGAAAAACGCCATACATGTTAACATCCTTACTTATTTCGCTTCAAAAGGTACCGTTGATCAGTCTACTCTTTTCTTCTTCTTTTTTTTTACTTTTTTGCGATCACTTTTAGAGGAAAGCAACAAGAATGATGAGTGAACTTTGTTGTTGGTTCCGCCTAAATACTGAAAACTGATCTTGACAATGGCTACTTGTAGTGCTTTTGTGATAAAGAAACAGTAGCAGCGAGGAAGAGTAATGATGTCACGACTTATTACCTCGATGGTTTGATGATGCCATTGACGTTCTGGAGTATGTTGATGGTCCTCTTGTTCGAGGAAGCAAGTCGGCCCACAAGACCCTGCCAACATCATAAATATCGTTGTGTAAGCAAATCATCACGACGCTACTAATTAAATCCATTCAATCCATGCATACAAAAAGCAGGAGTAGATCAGAGAGACCGAATGTGAAGGCAAGACATGGTAGGATGGGCGGGGGGCTGTCTGGCTGGCTGGGATTAAGGAAGGAATCGTCAAAGCCGTGAGCACGCGCTCACAGACATTTCGTCAAACACCTTAGTGACGCTCGGCTCGAGAGGCCATTGGAGTCTTGAGACTCGCCGCTGATCCGCCCTCTAGAACAGATTGATGGATGTCATGATCTGTAGCTAGCCAGGCCAAATTTTGGTCTCCCCTGCCACCCCCCACAGGGCCGGGGAGGAGTGGGAGTGCAGCGGCACCGCCAGACCAGAGTTGAACGCCCTCACCAGGACATCGCCGTTGGCCTTCCAAAGGAGACGCTTCCCTCCCACCGTCACCGCCGCCAGGAGCGAGCTCTCCATGGTCTAGTCTGGTATGCCTTGGCCTTGGATGGTGGAGGGGAGGGACGTAGCCCGTATGGGAGAGAGAGGGAGGGAGGAGGAAGAAGAAGCTCATGTAGCAGCTAGCGTGCGGATCTGGGCGACGTGGCTGGCCATTTGGCAAAGTGACGTGGCAAGCCATTTGGGTAACGTGACTCTCTGTTCGGTGGTGACTGAGGTGAAAACCAAGTGAAAGGTTTCAAGTTGAGCTCATGCATTTAAACTTTTTGAAACATAAATAGAAATGTGAAACCTGGTTTGAAATGTTGGTTTTCATACTCCTACTATCTTTTAGTATCTATAGTTCCTTCATAAAAAAGAAATTTCAAACATGGACGCGCTATCTTAGTGAGTGTCTTGTTCCTTCATAAAAAGAAATTATTTGCTCCTATCCTAGTACTATTATATGTAGAGGAATAAAATAAAGACTTAATTTGTTACTCTAAAAAGAATAATGCCTATAAATTTTGTCTAAAGTCTCCCGGCAAAAAATTCTTTTTGTCTAAAGTCAAACAATGCAAACTTGATCGGGTTTATAGAAAAGAAAGACTATCAAGAACTATATATGACACATAATATTAAGTTACAGAACAAAATATATTTTATGTTATATTTATATTTTAATATATATTATGCTTGTTGATAGTTTGTCCTACAACGTTTGACTTGAGGCATAATTTATAATTTTTACCGATTAATTAGCTGGTACTAATTTTTATTATGTTTGAGATTCTTTGTGCTTCCGATGAACTTTTATAAAAGATCTGCTATTTTTGCCAAAAAAGAAAAAGAAGAAGAGATGAACCAAGTGGTGAGAGCGTAGAGAAGATAGTTTGTATTGTAACCTGCAGGAAGTTTGTGGCCGAGTTCCAGAGCGTGGGGAGGGCGCGGCTACCGACGAAGGCGTCGACCTCGACGGAGAGCCCCTGGTACCTGACCTCGATGGCCGGCAGGTCGATGCCCACCCGGTCCACCCGGTCCCTGAGCCGCCTCAGAAAGCGCTCGCTGTCGTCCTGGAACACCCTCTCCAGCAGCGCCCTGCCGGCCTCGCCGCTGGCCAGCTGGTTGATGTCCACCAGTCCTTGCAGCTCGTGATCGGCGCCGTCGGCGCCGGCGTGGCTGGGCAGGACGACGGCGCGGCGCATGCGGTCGTAGGTGGGCAGCTTCTCGAGCGCGGCCCAGCGCAGGTTCTCCTCGTCGTCCTCGTGGCCCTGCCGCGACGCCGCGCGGCCGAAGGGGTCATCCCCGCTCAAGGAGTGCGAGATGGACATGGACCCGGAGCGGCGGGAGCCCCAGGAGGCCGCGCTGCGGCGGCTGCCCGACAGCGGCCCCCGCTGTGACCCTGCTGTCGAGGACGGCTCCATGGCCGCCTGCTGCCTCGCTCGCTAGCTAGCTGGCTGGGGAGGCAGAGTCTGTGCTAGCTGTGTACGTACGTACGTGCCAAGGATCCTGCTCCTGAATCCTGATCTTCTTCTTCTTTCTCTAGCAAGTGTAGTGAGCATATATAGGGAACTCGTTCTCATGCACGGTTGCATGTGGTGAAGGGAAACGAACGAGGTCAGCTCAGCTAGCTAGCTTGTTCCTTCTCGCGTTACACGTGAAACTTCCTCCGGCTGCCCACATGGCGCGTGCAACCTGCTAGTTGTTACCTACGACTGGTCATTTCCAGCAAGCAAATGCACGCATGATGCAGATTGCAGAGTTTGGCAGGTCAAACTTGCGTATTTTCGAGCCATCATCTAGAAGGAGGGAGGCTGCGCTTAATATAGAATTTACAAACGAGCACGAGCTTAATCGTATCTCTTTGTAGTCAATCAAACGATCGAGCACGAGCGCGTGATTGATTATTTCTTTGTCTAGATATATGTGATGCGTGCATGGCTTGATTTCATCTATCTAGAAGGAACATTGGTCAACGATCGTTCGTTATTTCGTACGATCGATAACGGTATAGTGCTGCAATCCATCCATGAATTCAATTCCGAGCATGCAGGATTAGTCTATCTTCTCCTCTACGGCGGGGTCTACAATCCGGAAGGTCAATCGACGGACCAAAGGGACCCCAGCTTCTTGGAAGGTTCCTTCGAGTCTGCCGCCTTTTTTCCGTTAAGAAAGTATGTACAGTTTTTCCTTTTTTCTTCTCATTTGAAAAGAAGTTTTTCTTTTCTTCGACAGCAACGTACGTACGTACATGCTCGGCAAACTTAGAGCAACTCTAGCTTAACGCGTGCACCACGTGCATTTGGAGGCTGCGGAGGCAAAGCGTAAACTCAGGTTCGGCAAAAACAAAGCCTCCATATCTCTATTCCTAATTGGGGAGTTGGTAGCTTCCATTCCGGGTTTATTTTCGTCCGTGTTTTCATCCCGCCTCCTAACGTTACCTCCCATTGGTTTATTTTCTCCCTCTCATTAAAAAACCAAATCCACCATTAAAGCGGAAGATTTTGTTTTGTGCTTGCTTTGGCAGGTAATGATTCGATTTAATCACATTAATAATAGGTAACTAAGAATTCCAAAATCATAAACAATACTTTCCTAACGTATAAAATATCACATATGTACCTTTCCTAATTTATTCAAACCAATCTATCTATTTCATCAATGCATTTTACTTTAGGAACAAAATAACGGATTTTATGGAAACAAATAACGAATTAAAAAACCATTGACTAATCGGTCACAATTAACGAAAAAACGGACTACGACCACGTAGCGATGTCCACTCGCATGAAGAAAAATTGGACGATGACCGAAGACACATTGCACGAAAAAAAATCGGACGACGACCGAGGCCCCCTCTTCACAACTAAAAAACCAGAAGAATCGGACGAGCGAGGCCCCCTCGCATGACCCTGGGATCGAGGACCCCTTGCAACGACGACTAGAACCACGTCCCAGCCGCCATGGCGGATCTCGTCGCCGCCGCTGATCTATTCGTTATGTCGACAGAAACCAAGCCCTAGCCGCCATCGCCGAGGAGCCGGCGTCGAGGTCCTGGAGGAGGCGCCGCTGCCTTCGTTGCAGACCTCCAGATCGCCGTTAGGATACCGCTGCCGAGAGGAGCCGCCGCCGTCTTCATTACGGACCTCCAGGTCGCCGTCGGGACACATCGCCGAGGTACAATATCGACGCCGCCGAGGTCTGCAATCGCCACCGGATAAACCTCCCCTTGTCCCATCTGGCAATGCACCGTCGAGATGGACATCTCGTCCTCACCTTCGACGCTGCACACGGGGCAAGAAGGGATTCTTCCCTACCGCGGTCATCGCCTCTGTCATCGACATTGGAGAGGGAGGCGGTCAGGTTGTTGGTGCCCTAGGATGGGCGCTCATAGCTCTAGCGGGCAAGCATGCCTCGCCAATCACCTGTATACGCATATTCTCTCGCATCTCCACCACCACGGCTAGCTACTGGCGCAGACTATACTGTTGAAGTGTCAAAGAGCAGGTAGTGTGGGTGTAGACCACGGCCGTCGGAATCATCGAGAGACACAACGGCCGGACCAGCTGCGGCAGGGCGTCTGTTCCTCCTCCCATGGTCAGCACCACCACCTACTATGAACCTCCGATCAGAATTGTATGAACTATTAAATAAGGGAATTTAATGCTTATCATTGTTGAAGTACATATGTACAAGTGACAATGTTTGTGCTGCAACCAACTTACTTTATTCCTCGCTGAAATTTATCTTGATTTATTTCACATCAGATAGTTCTGAACCTAGATGATCTCAATTAAGGTCATTGAAAATTGTTAAATTATTTTTATCCGCTCTTCTGAACAAGCGTATACTATGATCTGATTTGTACATCATATTACCGAGGCAGCTGTGGTGAGAACATAAGGGAGAGAATTGGGGTGTGTGGCTGATTGCTTCTTATGCTGCTACTGATATATGTACTGTTGATTGCTCCTGATATATATACAGTGTGCAGCTGATAGTAGGATTGCTACTTAATTTGATAGGTAAAGTGGGATGGCGGGATTGTATAGTGCTCATATACCAGTATGCGCATTGTCTGCTCTTGAATGAATCAGAGACTACTGCTCATATGTTAATCAGCTGCTCCTCTGTAGCTTTGTTTTGGTCTGAACTTCAAAGTTTTCATCCACTCAATGCTGATTCAGTCAAAGATCTCTTGGAAGCGTAGAAACTCCAAGGTCTCCCGGGATGTTTTTGAGGAATTGCACATTACTCCTAACAAGATTGATGATGATTTTCTGCTGTGGTCCAACAGGTATTCACATGATATTAAGAAATGACACCTTACGAATTGGAGCACTCTGCTGTATGACCTATCTGTGAGATTTTAAATTGTTTTCCCTTCTTTTATTTCTCTTAATCCCTGTGTACTCATTGGACTCTGTATATTTCTCAGTTTTATGAAGTGGTTCAGGCCGGCGTAAGCCGCCATAGTCTCCGTAAAAAATGCTGCAAACGTCGCCTCAGCCTTTCGAAACTGAATAGTATGTAGCTTTATTGAGATTATTGATAGTGCTTCTCTACTACCCGAAGAAGTTAATAGTCTCTTATGTGATTCTTTTTTTGATTTGAATGCACTCCATTTTCTTAATGTATTAATTAACATAAAACCTGTCATTCTTTTCTGATGTGTTTTTTTAGCCTACCACATTTAACTGCCTATAGATTTCATGGTTTACGCAAATTAGCCAAGCTAGAATTTTTGTGAAGCTAAAGTTGGTGTTAAGACGAACTCCGCTTTGTACGAGATTGATATTATTTCAAAATTGTTCAGAAGTCTTTTGTATTGCTTCTGCTCTTGGTCGGTGAACTAAGTCAGTAATGTTTTTTTCATTCTTTTTATTATGATTTCTTATGAAGCTTGTAAATCAACCAACAATGCTTCTACAAGGTAGCTATTTTCCTCTACGGTACTTGTTTCTTCAGTTGATTTAGGTGATCGCTGACAGCTGCATTTTAGCCTCTTACATGCCTCTCCTTCCTTCATCGTCGTCCATTAGTCCAGGCTGGCCCTGTCCACTCCGTCGCCTATCATATCTAGCATTTTTCTATTTCTGCAGATTCTATATTGTTGGGTACAACCATGGTTACGGTTTGCAGAGGTAAAATCCCTAGCACCCCTCATGGAAAGAGAAACGGAATCTTCTTTTTTTGCTGTAGTGTATCTGTGTATGCCTTCTCTACTTATTTATATTGCAATAGTAATATGCCAATAAGTATTCGCAATAAGAGCAAATAGTTTATGGTTATCTAGAATTTTGATTACTGATGTTTGTTTATTGGACCATGTATATGTATTCAGTCATTCGCAAATACACATGTGTTGTCAACTCACCCGCAGCTATTATTCACGTTAGGTTTGGAACTTTAGGTTTTGCGCTCAGTTCGGCTATTTGTGATTGTTCAGGTATTCAATTCATCAGGAACCTCATGTGCATAATTTAATGTTCTTCAGAGTTGATCTTTGGCGTCATTATGTTTTGCTGATCCAAAATTTACTATTCTCCAATCTTTCAGGTTTCATGTTGTTTCCAATCTAGAATTCTAGAATTTTTACATCATGACATTCTCTAAAATGATGCACTTGCATGAAAAATCACCTCTCATATTTGGTTAGTTGTTTCTGAAATCTGTAATCATTAATCGTCCTTTTAGTCTTGGCCATCTAAATTGCCAAATGATGTCAGGTCTGTTCAAGTGATTTAAATTCTGAATACTGAACTCTATTTGCATGATGTGTCCAAATCTCGATTTCACTAAAATGGGCTCCGTGTGAATCTAAATTAAATACTAAATTACAACAATAGCCTAATTGAATTTGTGATTTTGGAAATGTTATGGCCGAAGGAGCTTATGAAACAGTATACTGTAAACTGGTTGGTTATTGAGAGGCCCTTTATCAGTTTCTGCCCCAGCCGGTCCACAAGTCCATGATAGAGGTGATCATGTGGTATTTGTGATGTTCTTTACACTAACTGGATGCAAGTGATGTGTGTTAGTCTGCTTTCCAGTTTCTTCCCCACCTTAATGTTGAATGTACTATGTGTTTAATTTCTGCCATATCTGGTTGTTGACATTTCTAAACTAGATTTAATTGTTGATTAATTGGCCAGGTTCATGGATAAGCAGTATTTCTGTCACATTTGCGGTCTAACATTATGTGCTTTCTCCACGTAGTTGTTGGCTGAACCGTATATTTATTGCATAATGAAAAATAACTTTTATGATTGTGATTTTGACAAAATAAATAATACACTATACGATGGTACCTCAAAAGGGTGTGATTCACCTTTAACTTATTTATCCACTTGCGCTTTCAGCGCCGCAAAGCTCATGCAAAGACAATCAGGAGCAACACAGCTGGACGGAATAGAAACAACAATGGTGATGCAGCTTCTTATTCCCCATACTCGTAACACGGTAGCAACAAACAATGTAATTGATGGTGGTAGTGGTGGTGCAGGGAAGGGGTGTAATTGATGGTGGTAGTGGTGGTGTAGGGGAGGAGCATATCAACCATACAATCCAGGAGTCATGATTGCAAGCTGTGATTTTGCCATGTTATCGGTGCTTAAGCGCCGTATGTGGGTGAATAACGTTACCTTGATCAATGTGTCTTGCATGCCGCCTTGAGTCCTTGCTATATTAGGGCTATAATGTTTTGATTATTCAATGGCTTCTTGTCCGTCCTATAGCTAATTCCATTCAGTATTCGTTCTAGCAAGTGTTTTCGTCTGGTGTGTAGTTTTAGGCTTGATGTGTTGCCATATCCCTTTTTTAAAACTGGATCTGCCAGGCGATTTGATCTGAGGCAGGAAGGGAGGGAGTTGACGCCAGGTTAAGACCTGTATGCACTATTGACAAATGTGACGAGCTTGAATTAAAGAGGCGAAGATAGTGGGTAAAGAAGACGAAGAAGTATGCCTTGTTGTCGATGATAAATCATTATAACATGTGTAGCCTGTTGCAACACACGAGCAGTTAATTATAAGAAGAAGTAGAGCGACACATTTTTTAGGAAAAGCGGTTGTTCGCTATGAGAGGAATGTCTCGTGCTTTTATATAGTGAAAAATATCAAATACCCTAACAAGTCATTTGTACGATGGATCTGACCAAAAAATCACTGAGTTTTAACATTCAGAAGAGATGCATGCAAATAATTGTGCTTTATATGTTTGTTGCGCATGATAATACAAAAGGTGTGTTTATATATACATTTATTTTTGTAGAGTATGGGACAGGTGGAGATGGATTATGTCGAAATTCAAAAGGAATCCACCAACAAGGGTGTTGAGACGATATCATTGAAAAGGGACAAAATTTCATCGAGTTTTATATACAACAAAAGGCCCGTGGCAACGCACGGGCGTTTTACTAGTTCTTCTTACAGCACTCCTAGTCGATCCTCTAAAAATTGAGGAGTAAACAGCTGAGTAAATTTTAGTGGAGTATTTGTAAAATTTTGGTCATTTCTTTTTTCTTAGAACGAAGATGCCAGAGGCATCTGGCTTTAAATTAATAAAGTCACGAAACGGCAGAGTTTCAACTTGATCCACATCAACGAAACAAACCACAAAGAGTACGAGGTAGTATGAAACTAGACTATTACAGGCCAAATTCAAAGCGAGCACGCAGGCTCGGAACACATAACCAAAATGCGCTGCTTTCCTAAGCAGCTGCTGCCGGGGCGCGGGCCAGAGGCGGAGCTATGTTGGGGCCAGGGGGGCTCGCTGCCCCCAGCCTTGAAGCAATTTCTGAAGAATTTTTTTTAGGAATGTTTAGATTGGAACTCTTTTAGCATTTGGCCCCCTCAAACACTGATAATTTATGTTTCGCCCCATCAGTGATTTTCGCCTAACTCCGCCACTGGCGCGGGCGATAGCGTTGATATTGGGAAGATGTTGAATAGCCATCTCCGGTCCTTCAGAGTTCTGACGCCTCCCCAACGAACTCCACTGCTGCAGAAAAATGATGCATTTGAGCAAACAGTCAGCTGGGTGCGAAGGGAACACACCCATAATAGTGATTTTATTACGAATATTTCAAAGGGACCACAACTGCGCCCCAACACACGTCCATGTTACACGGCTGGACTGGCCTGTCAGTGCACCCAAGCAAGAGAGAAGGTTGGCCCGGCCACCGGATTCCAATCAACCCCAGCCGCCGCGCAAACCGCACTCCAAGCAAAAACAAGAAGATGACAGCGGAACATCGCATGATTTGCATCCTCGTGAGCACCGTGCACCGAAAAATTGCCATCGGATGGGCCGTTGCGTCTAGCCACATTATCCGATGTGGGGAGGCCATTGTGAAACATCTGCCACGGGAAAGTTTTGGTCATTTCTAGCCGATCCCCTAAACTTGGCGGAGTAAAATTTACAATTGGCTTATACATTTTGTCAAACACTTGGTATGCGTATCCGCAGTAAGCGGCGATGTTGACCATGCTGGTGGCGACAACGGCCAGGTCGAAGCTGGTCGGTTGCATGTGTTTGTTTTTGCTCTGCTACTTCAGTACTAGCATCAAGTTGAGTGTACTGTATGTACCTTGAGATATGTGGGTAGGGTGGGCTCTGCCATGAGGCTCTTGCAACACGTGGTGTCGGCGGCCTCGAGGTTGACGTCGTCATCACTGAAGGGCGCGAGCTCCGCGGAGGACATCATGTCTTGGGGAGCCGGGGTAAAGCCGGCAAAGGTGAAGGAGAAGTCGAGGCTGCTGCCCGACGTGGAGCGCTTCCCGAAGCTAGACTTGCGCAACAGGATGGCCATGTTGACCATGCTCAACACCGTGTCCGTCGATGTCGTCTGGCTGAGCGACTGCTTTGTGACACCGACGCCATGTTGGCGACAGCGGCAGGGTCGAAGCTGGTCGTGGCACGCGGCAGTGATGACAGATTCGGGGTTGGAGGGGAGCGAGGGGAGC
This sequence comes from Elymus sibiricus, assembly GCA_039707655.1. NCBI lineage: Eukaryota > Viridiplantae > Streptophyta > Magnoliopsida > Poales > Poaceae > Elymus > Elymus sibiricus. Next base: position 446,760,580 of record CM077671.1, read on the forward strand.
CACAAGATTTTACTCAACTGCCTCGAGGCCGAGTGTTTTTGCTCCTCTGCGGGGCTGAGGAGTAAATTTGTACTCCTCTAACCGATTTAGGAGATCGGATAGGTGTCGGTTAGAGGAGTAAAACCAAAATTTAGCTCCTCTATAGCTTTTTAGGGGATCGCCTAGAGATGCTCTTACAGGTATATCTCATTTGTCATTGACTATAACATAGTTGTTCTCCAAAAATCCAAAATCTGAAACACATTTGATTCAGTTCGATTTCATTTTCCTCCTCCTCCTCCTAGCAGCAAGCAGATCATGTTGAATGGTAAAGATGGCCCAGACATATACGGACGCTCTAAGGGTCACTTTCAAGATGCCCTCACCATGCATCCAACTCTCGAGCAAACGTCTTAGGGGATCTCCAGCAATGACCTACAAACCGAACACCGCATCCATCCGCGGACTGGGAGGACCAGTCCGCGGACACGTATGGGGAGTCAGCCATCCAACGCTACCCAACATTCATTTGGAACACTCTTTAAACAAACCGGGTGAATTACATGCAAATCGGATGATTTTCATTCAAACTGGATGGAATTCATTACATTCCGGACAGTTTACATTAAAAAAGGTGGGCAGACCTAAACCTGGACTATGGCGGCATCTGTCGCCAAGTCCTTGTTATTCCCTTATGGCGATCACGCCCTCCATCTGACGTCTCCATGAGCGGTGGCGACCCGTGAAGTGAAGGTGTTGTCTAACAAGGGAGGCAGACCGACCCACTTGGGACACAAGGCCTTGCCACGTCCCATCCCCTACATACTCATCCTCACAAGAGTCGGCGACCTATCTATCATCGGTGGACGTGAGGTCAACAATAGGATGCGCAGATGGTGACGTTCTGGTTTGTGATCACCTGCACATCCATGCTGCTGATCGGCGACGAAGTTGGGGTTCATCGCGGCCATGGCCGTCATGGTTTCCTCACTCGCTAGCTTGCTCGCCATACATCTCGCCCTCCGCCACTCGGTGCTGCTCGAGGAGGACCAAGTTGTACCGCTGCTCCTCCTGTGCCTGTCGGAACAACGACATAGGCGTTGACGCGCGGCTGCTCGTCCGCCATGGCGGCATTGAAGTGTGGCTCTGTGCCAGCTCCATGGTCAAGCCGACATGCACCGGCGCAGGCTCCGACGCTGATTCATCGTCGGAGCCCGTCTCCATCATGGGGTCGTCGTCAGGAACCTCGGGGGAGCTGGCTAGCATCCCGACCTCGATTTGCCTGGCATGGCAGCTCTGCCAGGCGACGATCTCGTGCTTCATCTCTGTCAATAGTCTCTCCCATGGAGCGTTCCCTCTCGCGATCATGGCGGATGTGGTGCACGAGAGGAAGACGTGGAGCATATGGGGTTGTGTTGTGCTGTTCGCCGGGTGTGGGCGCCTTAAAATAGTATATGTCGATGAGACCAAGCGCCCGGGTGCGTCAATCCACGGCGCCGGAGTTGGTTTCTCAGTTAACGAGCTTGTTTAATGGCGACAAGTGGAGGGACGGGCATTGAACGAGCGTGGTAGATATTTGTCCTGTACCGTGCAACAAATGTCTCTCCGACATTGAACACACGCGGGCACCGGGGACGTGGCGCGGGTGGTGCCCTTGGTCGGCGAGTCACTTCAGTGCCAGCGACAAGCGAGAGGTCATGTCCGCTCTGGCTTAGCGTCAATGCGGAGCGGCCGCTCTAGAGCGGCATGAATGCGGGCAGCTGGCTCCGGACGGGAAACCTCGCGAACGTGGGAGGTGCTTTTGGTGGATTATATTAGTCAAACGCGGACGTGGCAGTGGTTCAGATGCTCATAAAGCCTCCAGTTTGTCTACACTTTACGGAGGAAAATGTGTCCGGAACATCCGAACGGACTGATCAGGACTGTGTTGTATGAAAAAACACGTCTGGACGACGCATTCCAGACAGTTTGAGGATTGGCGAGATGCCCTTTCAAGGCGGACCCGCAAACCTCTCGCAACCGTCTGGATCGCGCGGTCCGGACCACGGAAGCCATCTAACGCCGACCTGTATCGGTCCGCGGGATGGTCCGGACGCGATTTCACACGCAAACCGGAGACAAACGTGGGGGAGGTTTGCGGGAGTCCGGACCGATACTTCACCCGATTCTGACCTTCCTTGCCCACCAAAAACCCCTCCCCCTCCCGCATGCACTTCCCACCCGACGCCAGCTGCCCGCATTCATGCCGCTGTAGAGCGCGCCGCTCTACATTGAAGGCGGCTCAAGGCGGATGCGACTGATACGTCTCCGTCGTATCTATAATTTTTGATTATTTCATACCAATATTATACAACTTTCACATATTTTTGGCAACATTTTATATGATTTATTGGACTAACATATTGATCCAGTGCCCAGTGCCAGTTCCTGTTTGTTGCATGTTTTTTGTTTCCCATAATATCCATATCAAACGAAGTCCAAACGCGATAAAAATTACGAAGATTTGTTTTGGAATATTTGTGAATTTTGGGAAGTGGAATCAATGCAAACGAAAGCCCATAGCGAGCACGATACACCAGGGCACGGTCAGGGGGCCCAGGCGCGCCCTGGTGGGTTGTGCTCACCTCGTACGTCGGTTGGAGCTCTCCATCGGGGCGCAAGGAAGCTGATTTTTTGATAAAAATCCCCTCAAAATTTCAGCCCGATCGGAGTTACGAATCTCCGGGAATATAAGAAACGGTTTTCGGCCAGAAAACAGGAACGTGAAACAGAAGAGAACAGAGAGGGAGATCCAATCTAGGAGGGGCTCCTGCCCCTCCGTCGCCATGGAGGCCATGGACCAGAGGGGGAACTCTCCTCCCGTCTAGGGGGGAGGCCAAGGAAGAAGAATAAGGAGGGGGGCTCTCTCCCCCTCTCTCCCGGTGGCGCCGGAACGTCGCCGGAGCAAGGATCGTGACGGCGATCTACATCAACAATCTTGCCGCCGTCAACACCAACTCTCTCCCCCTCTATGCAGCGGTGTAACACCTCTCTTCCCCGCTGTAATCTCTACTTAAACATGGTGCTCAACTCCATATATTATTTTCCAATGATATTTGGCTATCCTATGATGTTTGAGTAGATCTCTTTTGTCCTATGGGTTAATTGTGGTATGATGTTATGGATGTGAGTTGTATGTTGATATGGTGCTGTCCTATGGTGCCCTCAGTGCCGCGCAAACGTGAGGGATCCCCGCTGTAGGGTGTTGCAATATGTTCATGATTTGCCTATGGTGGGTTGCTCGAGTGACAGAAGTATAAACCCGAGTAGGTGGGTTGTTGCGTATGGGAGTAAAGGGGACTTGATACTTAATGCTATGGTTGGGTTTTACCTTAATGAACTTTGATAGTTGCGGATGCTTGATAGAGTTCCAATCATAAGTGCATATGATCCAAGTACGGAAAGTGTGTTAGCATATGCCTCTCCCTCATTGCATATGACAAGTATCTATCATATTATATTCAATTGCCTAGGGACAATCTTTCTCTTGCGTTACACAAAAAGCTTTCTACTAAGTTATTTACTTTTATTGTTCTTTTATTAAAATAGCACCTAACTTTTATTTCCACGTTCTTCATTATCTTGCAAAGTACTTCTAGTTTTATTCCCGCAAAGTAGTTTCATACTTGTTCTAGGTAAAGCAAGCATTAGTGTTCGTAGAGTTGTATCGGTGGTCGATAGAACTTGAGGGAATATTTGTTCTACCTATAGCTCCTCGTTGGGTTCGACACTCTTACTTATCGAAAAACGCTACAAACGATCCCCTACACTTGTGGGTTATCAAGACCTTCTGCTGGCGCCGTTGCCAGGGAGCAATAGTGTGGGGTGAATATTCTCGTGTGTGCTTGTTTGCTTTATCACTAAGTAGTTTTTATTTTGTGCTCTTGTTTTCTATCTTTAGATATGGGTAGGAAACGCAAAATACCAAAAAAAATAGATGTACTTGCTGCTCCAAAAGTTGAGGAACCACTAGTGTTCCGTACTACCGAAGAATATTACTTGGATCATCTTCGATCCATTTGTGCTCGTGCTGAAAACCCAACTAGCTTAGTTGACGGAAAATCATTAAATGAGCATGCTTATTATGTGAGACACCGCATATCTCAAAAAGGGAAACTCTTGTCGCATCAAATTAATACTTTGTGTTGCTATGCTTGGAATTTATGCGAAATACATGATTTTACTTGTTGTTCTGAAGAAACTAAAAAAACACATTCCCTACCAATGTGTGTTTAATGATAATGAAATACTATCTTCTTATGCCAAGGAAGCCTATTGTTATTTTGATGTTGAACAAATTGAAGAATTTGTTGCTTTTAAGGGTGCCTATGAAATTGCTTCTTTGATTGAAAAGTATGATGCTACTCTTTACAAATATGAAAATTTTGCCATACTTAAATATTCCTATGAAAACTATGCTTCTAATGCTTATGTTAAAGAATTTATTGAAGGAATGACCGCTGCCTTGGAAGAGACTAATATTTTGCAGGGACCTATGGAAGAAGAAGTTGCTGAAATTGTGAGCTCATTAGATGAAAAAGATGAGGAGAGCGAAGAACAAAAGGAGGAAGAGCGGATCGATCACCCGTGCCCACCTTATAATGAGAGTAACTCTTCAACTCATACATTGTTTAATTACCCTTCGTGCTTACCGAAGGATGAATGCTATGATGATTGCTACGATCCCTTGGATTCGTTTGAAATATCTCTTTTTTATGAACTTGATGCTTGCTATGCTTGTGGCCAAGATGCCAATATGAATTATGCTTATGAAGATGAACTTGCTATAGTTCCTTATGTTAAGAATGAAATTGTTGCTATTGCACCCACACATGATAGTCCTATTATCTTTTTGAATTCTCCCAACTACACTATATCGGAGAAGTTTGCTCTTATTAAGGATTATATTGATGGGTTGAGTTTTGCTACTACACATGATGATTTTGATGAATATAATATGCATGTGCTTGCTGCTCCTACTTGCAATTATTATGAGAGAGAACTACATCTCCACCTCTTTATATTTCAAATGCTATGAAATTGCAAGAAACTGTTTATACTATGCATTGGCCTTTACTTAATGTGCATGAATTGTTCTTGTATGACATGCCGATGCATGGGAAGAGAGTTAGACTTCGTTGTCACATGATTTATATCACTTTGTGCTCACTACTAAATTACAAATCATTGTTAATTAAAATTGGCTTTGATATACCTTGGGATCCGGGTGGATCCACTACTTGAGCACTTTATGCCTAGCTTAATGGCTTTAAAGAAAGCGCTGCCAGGGAGACAACCCGGAAGTTTTAGAGAGTCATTTATTTCTGCTGTGTGCTTTTATAAAGTTTAAAAACAAAACAAAATATAGAGGGGAACCTAAAACTTCACAAAAGGAAAGATGAAAGTGAGAGAGATGATGAGCATCGTTGAAGTGGGGGATATCCTTGAACTTTGTTCATGGCCATGGAAGCTTTGTCAGTCTTGAATCACGGAAACTTTTTCAACAAAAATAATTATCCCCTTGTACAAATCCATTGTATTATAAAAATAACGTGCCAAGATTTGCCTTTAGGATGATTAGATTGCTTGTTGGTATGTGCGGTGTAAAAACAGAAACTTTGGCTATAGTGCGTGAATTTTCGTTTTTTACTGGAAAGTCAAAAGTTTCTAAAGTTTTTATACAGTATTTATATACAAAATTTTTATTTTGTCGTAATTTTTCAGAATGTTTGGAGTTACAGAAGTATGGTCAAAGTTCAGATTACTACAGACTGTCATGTTTAAGACATATTCTGTTTTTGATACATTGTTTTGCTTGTTTTGATGAAACTATCGATTTTATCGGTGGTATAAGCCATGGAAAAGTTATAATACAGCAGGGATAATGCAAATATAAAATATGAATGGGTTTACAACAGTACTTAAAGTAGGAATTTGCTTTATTATACTAACGGATCTCACCAGTCTTCTGTTAAGTTTTGTGTGGATGAAGTGTTCGAACATCGAGGAGGTGTCAATACGAGGAGAAGGAGCAGAGGCAAGAGTTCAAGCTTGGGGATGCCCAAGGCACCCCAAGTAAATATCCGATGAGACTCAAGCGTCTAATCTTGGGGATGCCCCGGAAGGCATCCCATCTTTCTTCAACAAGTATCGGTATGTTTTCGTTTTCGTTTCGTTCATGTGATATGTGTAAATCTTGGAGCATCTTTTGTGTTTAGTTTTCACTTTTCTTTTATGCACCATGCTGGTATGAGATAGTCCATGGTTGATTTATAGAATGCTCATTTCACTTAACTTATATCTTTTGAGTATGGCTTTATAGAATGCTTCATGTGCTTCACTTATATCATTTGAAGTTTGGATTGCCTATTTCTCTTCACATAGAAAATCGTTATTCGTAGAATGCTCTTTTGCTTCACTTATATTTATTAGAGCATGGTATTTTGTAGAAAGAATTAAACTCTATTGCTTCACTTATACTCCCTCCGTCCCAAAATAAGTGTCTCAAGCTTAGTACAATTTTGTACTAGAGCTAGTACAAAGTTGAGACAGTTATTTTGGGACGGAGGGAGTATCTATTTAGAGAGTCAACAGGAATTGTTCATTCACATGGTTAGTTATAAAATCCTACATAAAACTTAGGGATCACTGAATATGATATGTTTGATTCCTTGCAATAGTTTTGCGATATAGAGATGATAATATGTGGGAGGTACTAGTGGATGATCGTGTTTAGTAAGATATTGGTGTTAAGGTTTGTGATTCCCGAAGCATGCACGTATAGTCTCCAGTTATGCTAGGAAGTTGGAGCACAATTTATTCTTGATTGTCTATCTTTGTGTGAAGGTCGGGGGCGCGCGATGGTTAACTCCTACCAACCTCCCCCGTAGGAGCATGCATAGTAATACTTTGCTTCGAGAGAGCTAATAAACTTTTGCAATAAGTATGTGAGTTCTTTATGACTAATGTGAGTCCATGGATTATACGCACTCTTACCTTTCCGCAATTTGCTAGCCTCTACGGTACCGTGCATTGCCCTTTCTCACCTTGAGAGTCGGTGCAAACTTCGCCGGTGCATCCAAACCCCGTGATATGACACGCTCGATCACACATAAGCCTTATTATATCTTCCTCAAAACAGCCACCATACCTACCTATTATGGCATTTCCATATCCATTCCGAGACATATTGCCATGCAACTTCCACCGCCTCCGTTTTGATGACTTGAGCATTCATTGTCATATTGCATTACATGATCGTAAGATAGCTAGCATGATGTTTTCATGGCTTGTCCATTTTTTGATATCTTTGCTATGCTAGATCATTGCATTCATATAGAGTCATACTTTGTTGTAATATTGAGTTGTAAGTAAATAGAAGTGTGATGATCATCATTATTCATTATTAGAGAATGCCCCAGTGATGAAAGGATGATGGAAACTATGATTCCCCCACAAGTCGGGATGAGGCTCCGGACAAAGAAAAAAAGGAAAAGGAAAAAATAGAAAAAGAAAAAAATGAAAGAAAAAATGAAAAAAAATGAAAGAAAAAAAATGAAAAAGTAGAAGGGGCATGCTAATTCCACACTTGTGCTTCAAAGTAGCACCATGTTTTTCATATAGAGAGTCTCCTGTGTTGTCACTTTCATATACTAGTGGGAATTTTTCATAGAGTTAGTTGCATACCCACTTAGTTTTCATATTGAGCTTTCATACACTTATAGCTCTTAGTGCATCCGTTGCATGGCAATCCCTACTCCTCGCATTGATATCTATTGATGGGCATCTCCATAGCCCGTTGATACGCTGAGTTGATGCGAGACTTTCTTCTCCACTTTTACCCCTCTGAAACCTACCACCATATTCTATTCTACCCATAGTGCTATATCCATGGCTTGCACTCATGTATTGCGTGAGAGTTGAAAATGCTGAAGCGCGTTAAAAAGTATGAACCAATTTCTTGGCTGACACCGGGGTAGTACATATTTATACTTTGTGTTAAGAAGACAGAGCATGACAATGCTATATGATTTTGTAGGGATAGCGTTCTTTAGCCTTGATATTTTGAAAGACATGATTGTTTGTTGGGATGCCTGAGTATTAATGTCTTTATGTCAAAACTAGACTATTGCTTTGAATCACTTGTGTCTTAATATTCATGTCATGATTAGATATATGATCAAGATTATGCTAGGTAGCATTCCACATAAAAAAATATCTTTTTTATCATTTACCTACTCGAGGACGAGCAGGAATTAAGCTTGGGGATGCTGATACGTCTCCGTCGTATCTATAATTTTTGATTGTTTCATGCCAATATTATACAACTTTCACATATTTTTGGCAACATTTTATATGATTTATTGGACTAACATATTGATCCAGTGCCCAGTGCCAGTTCCTGTTTGTTGCATGTTTTTTGTTTCGCAGAATATCCATAACAAACGAAGTCCAAACGCGATAAAAATTTATGGAGATTTTTTTTGGAATATTTGTGAATTTTGGGAAGTGGAATCAACGCAAACGGAAGCCCACATTGAGCACGATACACCAGGGCGCGGCCAGGGGGCCCAGGCGCGCCCTGGTGGGTTGTGCTCACCTCGTACGTCGGTTGGAGCTCATTTTTGGATAAAATTCCCCTCAAAATTTCAGCCCGATCGGAGTTACGGATCTCCGGGAATATAAGAAGCGGTTTTCGGCCAGAAAACAGGAACGTGAAACAGAAGAGAACAGAGAGGGAGATCCAATCTAGGAGGGGCTCCTGCCCTTCCGCCGCCATGGAGGCCATGGACCAGAGGGGGAACTCTCCTCCCATCTAGGGGGGAGGCCAAGGAAGAAGAAGGAGGGGGGCTCTCTCCCCCTCTCTCCCGGTGGCGTCGGAACGCCGCCGGGGAAAGGATCGTGACGGCGATCTACATCAACAATCTTGCCGCTGCAACACCAACTCTCTCCCCCTCTATGTAGCGGTGTAACACCTCTCTTCCCAGCTGTAATCTCTACTTAAACATGATGCTCAACTCCATGTATTATTTCCCAATGATATTTGGCTATCCTATGATGTTTGAGTAGATCTCTTTTGTCCTATGGGTTAATTGTGGTATGATGTTATGGATGTGAGTTGTATGTTGATATGGTGTTGTCCTATGGTGCCCTCCGTGTCGCGCAAACGTGAGGGATCCCCGCTGTAGGGTGTTGCAATATGTTCATGATTTGCCTATGATGGGTTGCTTGAGTGACAGAAGTATAAACCCGAGTAGGTGGGTTGTTGCGTGTGGGAGTAAAGGGGACTTGATACTTAATGTTATGGTTGGGTTTTACCTTAATGGACCTTGGTAGTTGCGGATGCTTGCTAGAGTTCCAATCATAAGTGCATATGATCCAAGCACGGAAAGTGCGTTAGCGTATGCCTCTCTCTCATTGCATATGACAAGTATCTATCATATTATATTCAATTGCCTAGGGACAATCTTTCTCTTGCGTTACACAAAAAGCTTTCTACTAAGTTATTTACTTTTATTGTTCTTTTATTAAAACAACACCTAACTTTTATTTCCGCGTTCTTCGTTATCTTGCAAAGTGCTTCTAGTTCTATTCCCGCAAATTAGTTTCATACTTGTTCTAGGTAAAGCAAGCATTAGCGTGCGTAGAGTTGTATCGGTGGTCGATAGAACTTGAGGGAATATTTGTTCTATCTTTAGCTCCTCGTTGGGTTCGACACTCTTACTTATTGAAAAAGGCTACAAACGATCCCCTACACTTGTGGGTTATCAGCGACCTTTCACTGCCTCCGTCATTGAAGCGGCCCGCCGGCCGAGGGTGCCGCCTGCTGCACGCCCGGCTAAACATGCCTCCTCGCCACATTGAATCGCCTCCATTAGACCCGCGGGGAAGCCGAGAAACCTACTCCGTCCACACGTCCGTTCATGAGATGGCCGACATTAAACTCAACACTGGTCGAGCTCCTCACATCCGCCCTCTATTTAAACGAGGCCAGACGTCGGGCAAGAATCGCACCCCCTCCGTCGCTCCCTCATCTCCTCCTTCACCATTTTCTCCACTATTCAGATGGCTTCCAGCGAGCAGCTCTCCGGCATACAGACCGGCTGGGTGGCCCGCCGAGCCCGCCAGATACGAGCAGGAGCGAGGCATCTTGCTGCTCCGCCTCCCTCGCCTGCCTCGCCTAGCCCGACGGAGCTAGTTGCCTCCCCAAGCCGGTGTGTGGTTCAACAACTCGGTGCTCCAAGCCAGCTCGATGAGGAGTGGCGAGTTGCTGCACGGCACGGCGGGGAGCAAGGCGGCAACTGCGCCTCTCGTGCTTGCGACCGCGCCATCCACAGTATACGCAGACGGAGCTGCGCCATGCAGGCAGAGAAAGAAGCCGGCTGAAGGGAGAGCGACGAGCAGCGCGTCCGCGCCTGCCGCCATCATTAAGAAGTACAACACGGGAGGCCACCGCCGCTCGGGTCCCAAGAAGGCCACCATCGGGGCGACGCCGGCGTACTCAGCCTATGTCTTGCCATGTTCTTCTCTCGCGAGGACCTTCGTCGACCCCGCACGGGCTGCACGGAACCGGAGGTGCCCACTTCCCCTCCCACTGAAGCATCAGGCGGGGGTTCTGCTCCGACGAGCAGTGGGGACGCGAGGCGTCCTTTGCGCTGAAGCATATGCCTCCGGGGCTCCCGACCGTCCGATGAACGGGCTGCCGGACATGGGGAAGACAAAAGGATCCGTCGTGGCCGGACGTAGACTAGTGTAGTGTATCCGTGTCGTGTGAGTGGAGCTCCGCGCGACCGTGCGTACACATAGTCTTAGTTTTTTAGTTAAAATATGTTCGAAATGTAATGAAATCGGCCGTGTTTGTATGAAATCCAGCTGTGTTTGCGCGAATTTTGTTCGGTAGGTTTGAGTTATTGGACGGATGTATGCAGCTACGATTGAATGTCGCCCTTCCGTATCTGTGTCTGCTTAGTGAGTCCCTGTCCACGGTCGGATAAAATTTACCCGTTGTCGTTGAAGATGCCCTTACCGTACCTTGGGTCCACTCAGACTCCACCGAAGCCGGGACGTGCGTGTGTGCGTGAATACTTGTGACAAAAGAAGAAGAGTCAATTAAACATGTTGCCTGCATCTCTTCTCTCCTGTTTGACTTGCCGGCTGGCTGGCTACTATTCATCTACTTGCCTTCTGGAAGAAACTACCGAGCGTGGCCTTCTCGAAGAAACTAAGCAAGACCAATCGGCCATGAGACATGCATGCGTACGACATATGTATTCATTATTAAATTCACGCTCCTAGCGGCACTACAACTCTAGCCAAGTCGGACGAAGAGAAAGAGAGACCAGGCCAGGTCATGGTCTAGGAGTACATTTCTCGGATGCAAGAAAGGAAAACATAGCGCTACCTGCAAAGGGGTAGTACAAGCGACTAGTCAAGCCCATAGGAGTACATTTCTCGGATGCAAGAAAGGAAAACATAGCGCTACCTGCAAAGGGGTAGTACAAGTGACTAGTCAACCCCAAATCTCACCTCTCTTCCCGATTCAGAACCTTACTAGAAGCATAGACGCGTGTTGCGATTTTTTTTTGGAAATAGTACTTATTTTTGAACAAATTCGGAAAATAAGATCCAAAAATCAAATATTGCAAAACTATCACACCGTCGTCCTACCGGTGGATGAAACGTACCTGTCGTTCCACTGTAGGACGAAACACTCGTGTGTCGTTCTGGGATTGGACGAAACTGCACCGCACCGACGGCCCTTGTACGTTTCGTCCTACCGGTGGACGAAACGTACCTGTCGTCCAACTAGAGGACGAATCGTTCTACCCGTGGACGAAAGGCTACGGGATAAGGCCGCAGGCCATCTTCTTCCTCCTGCCTCCCTTTCTCTCGGCTCTCTCTCTCTCTCTCTGTTCTTCCTTTCCTTCTCATATTTCTTCAGATTCCAGGCCATTTAGCCATTAAATTTAGTAGATGGAGCTAGAAATCGGCTGCTAGTTACCCGATCCGGCAATGGGGTAGAGGAGGGAAGCCGGGAGCCGCGTGTGGGGGAGAGGGTAGAGGAGGGAGGCCGGCGTGGAGGCAGCCATTGGAGCTTGGTCCCGGCTGTGGTGGAGCTTGGCAGGGGCGGGGGTGAGGCAGGGCGGCCATTGGAGGAGCTTGGCAAGGGCAGCCGTCTGCGGTGGCCGAGCTCGTGCGGGTTGACCGTGGGCAGCTCGGTGCTCGGATTAGCGCGGAGGACAGGAGCTCGCCGGAGAAGCATGCGTCAAAGGTATAATCTCACATTTATGTTTAGTGCATTTTTATTTTAGGTATAATGAGCTTCACTTTTTTGTTAGTGTAAAAAAAATAGTTTAGTTCATAATATAAATGACGATTGTTTAGTTCGTTAGATCGGTTATTTACTTAGTGGTAGTCATGTATATGTGGTAGACATTTCTGTTAGTGTAAAAAAAATTATGTGGTACGTAATGGTAGTCATGTATATGTCTGAAATTTTAATTGCGGTAATATGAATTTACTTAGACGGTAATATGAATTTTAATTGTGGGAGACATGTCTGAAATTTTAATTGCGGGAGACATGTTAGTGTACTTAGACGGTAATATGAATTTTAATTGCGGGAGACATGTCTGAAATTGTAGTTCGTTTGATTGGTTGTTTGCTTAGTGGTAGTCATGTATATGTGGCAGACATTCCGGTTATTGTAAAAAAAAAATATGTGGTACTTAGTGGTTGATGGGTATGAATTTTTATGGCAGGAGACATGTCTGAACTAGTCAAATTTGTTGTTTACTATGGTCCTGGTAATGTCCGAACAAACGAGAGTGGGGTTGATCTGACTGAGTTTGCATATGTGGAGTTGCAACTGACCGATCCAGAAAAAGTGAACATTAGTCAGTTGAAACACTGGTTGACAACAAATTTCTCGCTTGATCCCAATGTGTGCACCGTCAGTATTCATTCAGTGTGGTCGAAATCCCGTACAAAAATTTTCTGGGAGTTGGTTCCGATAGATAGGACACATAAGTGGGTGACCTGGTTAGAATCCTGCAAACACCGGAGGACTCACCCCGTTGCCTTAGTGCTCCCCATCCCCATGGAGGATCCTCTGGTACAAGGCGGCGGTGGTTACGAGCCTGGCCAGGTCAGTCAGCCGATTGATGAGATGGATGTAGCTGGATCAGAACATATGGGTGGTACTGAACTCGAGGGTCGGTCAGATTATGTGTCACACATTGGAGGGGACTACGATGCAGGGGAGAGTAGTCAGAACATAGGAGATCCTGATAGCGGCGAGGCTGATGGGGATGAGGAAGGATCGGAAATGCAGAATCTGATGGAAGAGGAAGACGAGGATGGATTGGCGGAGGATCTTGATTCCGAGAACTCAAATGAAGAAGATGGTGAAGAGAACGACGAGGAGGTACCGATTCCTGCTTCATGGAATCAGAGCCTCTCGACCGGCATGACCGTGAACGATGGTCATGAATCTTCCTGGGAGTATCATCGGAGCAAAGTCGAAATAGGGGGTATGTATACCACAAAGAAAAATCTGAAGGCAGCTGTGACAGAGTGGGCAATGTCCACGCAAAGGATTTTTCAAACGGACGTATCAACCAAAAAAAACTTGACTTTGTCATGTATTATGGATAGTTGTCCCGCGAAGGTGCACGCCCACGTTCCAAAGTATGACGTGACTTGGGTTGTGACGAAGGTTGTGCCCCACAATTGTGTGATGAAAAATCCGCTGGTGGATCATCCAAACCTTACTTCAAGTCTCATTGCGGAAGTCATGTTCAGTGAGATAGTGAGCAAGAAAGACATGGAAGCGAAACACATTCAGAATGCAATTAAGAGCAGATATAGTTACGAAATTCCGTATGGGAAGGCTTGGAGGGCCAAGCAGGGAGCGATGGAGAAGAGGTTTGGGACCTTCATCGACTCGTATGATAATGTTGTCCGTCTCCTGCACACATTGCAGGCGAGGAATCCTGGCACACATGTCGACATCCAGCACTTGACGCTGCCCGAATTCCCAGATCATAAGGTGCTGCATCGAGTGTTCTTCTCTTTCGCTATATGCATCGAAGCTTTCAGTCATTGCCTGCCTGTGTTGTGTGTGGATGGTACGTTTCTCACTGGTAAGTACAGGGGTCAGATCCTGACCGCTATAGGCGTGGACGGCAACAATCAGATCCTCCCACTTGCTATGGCCTTCGTGGAGGGTGAGAACTTGGAGAGTTGGCTATGGTTCTTCAGGCAGCTGAAAATTGTAATTGTGAAGGACCGGCCAAATGTGTGCATCCTTCATGACAGACATCCGGGTATACTAGCTGCCATTCGGGCACTGCAGACGCCAGGTTGGAACGAACCAGCACCATGGCAGGACATGCAGAGCCGATGGTGCATGCGCCATCTTGGGGCTAATTTTTACTCCCAGTTCAAGAATAAGCGCCTCATGAATATGTTCAAAAAGCCGTGCGCACAAAACCAACAAAAAAAGTATGATTTTTTGTGGAAGAAGCTCGATGAGTTCACGAAGGCACAGGTTAAGGCAAGGAGAGCTGCACAGGCTAAGCAACCAACTAACACAGAGCTAGAGCCAATTGAGCTTTGTGACTTGCCAGCATTTGACCCGCCCGATACGAAGAGAAAGAAGGGGAGGGCAATAAAGAATTTTTCACAGTGGATAGAGAAAGAGCCTCCCGTGAAGTGGTCTTTGCTTCATGACACCCATGGAGCGAGGTATGGCACCATGACAACCAACCTTGCTGAGGTTTATAACTTTGTCCTCAGAGGGAATAGGGGTATGCCACTAACAGCAATTGTCGAGGGTGTTTTTCATGGCACGGTGAGGTATTTCAGAGATAGGCGCTTGAAATCTGAGAAGCATATTAAGAAGAACCCCGAAACACCTTACTGTGAAAAGATTATGCGGTACATGGCGAAGAAGCTCAAAAAAGCAAAGTTGCACACTGTCACAGCCATTGGTAATCAAGAAAGGAGGTATGAGGTGCGCCTACCTACTGATAGATTCGGTTCTGCAAATGAGTTGAAGACACACAAGGTGAAAATTGGAAGTGGAGTCAGGCCAACATGTGAGTGCACATGCAACAAACTGAAGCTGCTCCACTTGCCTTGCTCACATGTGTTGGCTGCATGTGGACAGTTAAAAATGGACGTGATCTCTTTCGTGTCTCAATATTATCTAAAAGAGTCGGTGCAGAATGCTTGGACCGGTGAGATGGTTGGATTTAGAGTTATGGGTAACTTCAACACGGTCCCGGATGACAGACAATACATCCCAGACCCAGATATGATGCGGACAAGTAGAGGTAGAAGGAAGGTATGTCGCATCCGTAATGATATGGACGAATCGGAAGCTGGTGGGTGTACTAGACAATGCTTGCTATGCGCTGGATATGGCCACAGGATGAAATATTGTCCCACTCGTACCGTTGGTGGTGATACTGCTGGTGCGTCCACATCGACGGCTACAATGCCAGTGGCTGCAACGTCAGTAGGAAGGCGTGGACGTGGCCGAGGCAGTCGAGGACGACGTGGACGGAGAGGGTGAGGGAGAGAGACTATGTTTTACTTTGTAATATGTGCGGAATATGTTTTACTTTGTAATATGTGCGGACTATGTTTTACTTTGTAGTATGTGCGGACTATGTTTAACTTTGTAATATGTGCGGACTATGTTTATCTTTGTAATATGTGCGGGCTATGTTTTACTTTGTAATATGTGCGGACTATGTTTTACTTTGTGCAGAAATGGCTCCGTATCCTTTGCTCAATCCTACGATTGAAGTAAAACATGGGGCTAGACATATGGAGACTGGCCATGCGCTCCCTGTGTTGGTCACTCGCACTCCAAAGTCTGACTGGATGATACACCCTGATTGGACTGATAGGTATGTGTCGTTCTTATTCCAGTAGTACTTGAAAATATGCACACACTAATTGAATTTTGCATTCTTATTTTGCAGGCTAGCTTGGGCAGGACTTTTACCTTTGGCACGTATTGTTGAGACCACTAAAGAGGAGTGGATTCACATCCCAGCATCTGAGGAGGGCACTGAGGACATCGATGAGTACAGAGAGAAGCACAAACGTTTCGGTTACGACAGGTCACTGCTCACATGCTTAGTGGACCGATGGAGGCCTGAGACTCACACGTTTCACTTTCCCTGGGGAGAGATGGCGCCTACTCTCCAGGATGTGTCCTACTTGTTGGGACTACCTTTGCCGGGCCAGGCCATAGGCCCGTTGGAGGTACCAGAGGATTGGCGGGAGGACATGCAGGCACGTTTCGCAGGTCTTCGGCAAGCCGATGGGATGGTGAACTTACAGCCTGATTCACATGGACCTCGGTTTATATGGTTGAGCCAGTTTCAGGTAAATCAATAGTTTTATATTCTTATCTGTTTAGACATACATCTTCTCATTATTTAGCTTCCCATGTTCTTTGTTTCATGCATATTGGCCTTCTAGGATATCCAGGCATAGACTTGTCGAGGCCACAGATTAATCGATGCCTAGAGGCATATATCTTGTGGCTGTTTGGCAAAATCATGTTCACGGATAACCACGTCAACAGTGTTGATGCCCGGTACATCAGTATTGCAAGAGAGATCGCGGACGCACGCGAAGCTCGTCACATCATGCCAAGGAGTTTTGGTTCTTCCGTCTTAGCAGCTACATACAGAGGTATGTGCAAGGCTTGCTTACTACGCGCTCCAAAATCAGGATTGCTAGGATGCCCACTGTTGTTGCAATTATGGTCGTACGAGAGGTTCCCTATCGGACGACCTAACATCTATGTTGAGGATCCGTATGATGTTAGACAGATGGATGCAAATCCCATCGACTTGCCTACTTTTGGTACCGTGTGGACACGTAGAGCGGTATGTTTTCATTATGACCGGTACTTTTTATTCTATGTTGACAAACCTGTTGCTCACAACTATATTTTTAATCTGTAGAGAAATTATGCACATCATCAAGTGAGTCGTTGTTACCCGTCCTTCACGGCACAGTTTGATACTTTGCACGAGGATCAGGTCATTTGTCAGCCTTACACGGCGGAGGAGATGGCTCGCAGATACCCCCACGGGATTTCTTACTTGTGCACCAGAGATCACATATATTGGATGACCAAGGTAAACATTATATTTGACATCTTCGTGGAGGAGATGTCTCAACAGAGGGTTATGAGACAGTTTGGTAGGCGCCAATTGGCTAACCCAGTTCGCCCGGATCGTCCCCTCGAGCAGCATGTCCACAAGTAAGTTCATTCCTAACTTATCTAACGCATGCGTCCATATTTCTTTGTTTGTTGATTGTCCAACACATATCTCAATCTTAGTTTAAGCTGCAAAGGAGGAGAAAAAGCTCTTATTGCCTGGATGCGGACCCTTTGACCGTACGTTGACTCGTGGCACGCGGCGGAGGCACAAGTCTGGGTTGAGAATGACCCATTTCAGCCCCTGGATTTCGCCGCGTATCTCCAGATGTACAGAAGGTCGACTCGTTTATACTTGGTACCGACGGCAATTCCTGGCCAGATGCAGCCCCCTGGCACATCGGAGATGTACCCAATTCAGTCAATGGTGGGGATCAGACACCATGCTGTAAGTATCATGTCCCTCAATTGCGTGCACGTATCAAATCTTGAATACGTATATAACTTTGTGTTTATTCTTTTCAGGGTGAGTTGACTGAACAGGCTCAGGAGGATGTTGCTGCTTTTATTCACCGGGTTGAGACTGGGCCTCTTCTCCCCCAGGAGGAGCACGTCTCCTGGTTGAGGCGTCTTCAAGAAAATCTACGAGGTATCAAGCAGGCTATTTCTTGTACGCGCTCGTCTGACGTTGTGCCTCGTCGAGCAGCACAACGGCCCCCGCGTCACTCATTGGACATTCGCGATCCGCGGCCACATGTTTCGCCCCCTCGTCACTCTTTGCGCCGTCAGGATTCGCGCCCACAGGTATCGGCCCCTCGGCACTCTTCGCACCATCAGGGTCCGTGAACACATGTTTCGCCTCAGATTCCTCCAAGGGCACCACCTCCTTTCCAGCCAGGAAGTTCATGATGGCAGCAGCAACAGGTGCCGCAACAGGAAGATGATTGGCTTCATCAACAGCAGTGGCAGTCGCAACATATGTGGCAAGGTAATAATTCATCATTCTTGTTAGTAATTGATTATAAATATGCAACTCACTATGACGTCGTTCATACCACAGACAATACTGAGGGACAGTACATGGCTTCGCCTGGGGGACACACTTCCGCGTTTTCTGACCGCTCATCAGATGTCCATTCAGATGTCTTGGGAGACCCGCAAGCCTATCAGACGACTCCGCCACCACCTCTCACGCAGGAGACACAACCAGAGGTTGACGAGCCGTTGTACGGCCGAGGTTTACGTAACGTGCGTCCGAAGAACCCACTCACGCTTTCCGGTCCTCGATTGCGGAGACAGCGTACGCGTCCTCATAGAGCCGAGTGATACTATTATCTATGCATGAGACATATTTCTATCTATGTTTGTTTCAGACTTTTATCTATGCATCAGACATCCTTCATGTATGTGTTACTATCTATGTATGAGTCATTATCTATGTAAGAGACTGATTTGTTTTCAAGACATATTCATGTTTATTTTATGTATGGGACAAATTACTATCTACTTATGTATGGGACAAATTACTATCTACTTATGTATGAGACATATTCATGTTTTATTTCAGTGGTCAATTGGTTTAGAGAGATAACACTTGTACTGCGAACTAAATGCATCCAACTGAAATTAAACATTACCACTGAATTAAACAATACAACTGAATTAAACATTACAACTGAATTAAACAGTACAACTGAATTAAACACTACAACTGAAATTAAACAGTACTACATAAAACAGTACTACATGAATGCATCATCCTCCTCCTCCGTCGATGCAGATCTCTTGCCCTTTGTCGAAGTAGAACTCTTGGCCTTCGACGATGAGGTAGTCTTGACCTTGGTGCTCGGCATGAAGACGTCCTCTTCCTCCTCCGTCGATGCAGATCTCTTGCCCTTCAACGATGCGGGAGTCTTGACCTTGGTGCTCGGCATGAAGAGGTCGTCTTCGTCCTCACTGTCTACTGACCATAAATCTGAATTATTCCTCCCAAGCCTGATGTAAGATTCACTCTTATGCAGTTTGACCTTCTGCCATCTGCCATGCAACCTGAGAAGTTCTTTTCGTATCTCCTCAAATGTCCTGGGAGGCCACCCACTCCTAGCTAATGAGTGAGCCAACTCATTCATTATGTTGTCACTACTGATGAGTTCCTCCCATGGAACTACTCTATCATCCATCTTGAAATTGGCGGCTAGTTTGAGAAGACGATCGGACATACCAGAGTGAAAACTACGATCAAAAGGATAATGAGGATGAGACATCTCCACGAAAGGATGGCGGGAGCGAAAGGCGTGAGAGAAAGGGGGGACAGAAGGGCCTGCTCACCCACCTTACTGCGGATGTGGTTATATAGGTTCACAAGAGAAGATGGCGGGAGAGAAAGGCGGGAAAGAAAGGCGGGAAAGAAAATGGCGGGAGATAATGGCGGGAGAGAATGTCGGGAGAAAAAGTGGCGGGAGAGTATGGCGGGAAAGAAAATGGCGGGATAGTAGGGCGGGAAAATAAAATGGGGGGGATAGTAGGGCGAGATAGTACGATCACTGTGGCAGATGACTGAAAACAACAACTAGCTCCTGATCACGCTCTTTGAAGGTTATGAGCACCAAATTGTTGACTTCAATAGACGATGCCCGAAGAAAATTACCGAAGCCTTCCTTCTTGAACACCATTCTATCACCCAAGCCAATAAAGTAGGAACAAGGAATGCTCACAGATATATCATCATCTTCAGAATCCAAAGTAATTTCAAGAGTTAAAGAACCGGTCCTAGGAATTGACACAAATTCCGTCAAACTCCTCACAACCATGGTCGGAATAACCTGACAAAAAACATCAAGTTATATGATGTTGAGCTTACAAATTTAAAACAGTAGCCAAAAACAAAGCTCACCATATGTTGACCATTGACATTCATGGAATCAATCCTATGAACAAAAGGAGTACACAATATGTAGTTGTCATCAAAGAGCTGTCGCGACATGACATACATTTGGTGATAATTCAGACTTAAGATACCACGACTATAAAAACAACTGTCAACAAGTTCCCTCTGAGTTTCACTCAGATCATCAAGAGCTACAAAAAAATAATTTCACAAATTTAGCACAACAGCAAAACGTATAAGTTGAAACAAAACTTTAAATCACTCAAAAAAAAATCTTACCAACACAGGGTAAAGGGAACAACATAACACCATCCTGATGAAAATCAACACTACACCATGTTCCATAGTGCTCAAGCCTAACAGTCATCATGTCACGATGACGGAGACCATAATCATTCACAAGTTCCTCCCAGGAAGGACCATGGAATTTACTGCTCACCCGACCATGTGTAAACAGAACATGGTATAAGTTACCCTCGCTGTTGTGAAGAGCAAGATCAATATCTGTGTCACCCCTCCGAATAGCTAGAGCTCTGCACTCCTCAATGTACCGAGCAAGATGTGATCTAACACTGCACGGAACATACTACAAAAAGAATGGAAGCAAACATCATAATCATATAAACAAAGGCATTATAATACATTCCAACCTAAACAACATCAACCATATGCCACAATCAGATAAACAAGATATAGAATCTTACAACACGCCTTGAACAGCGACGATCCAGCACCAAAGTGAAGACAGACGCACCAGAATCAAAGGAAGAACAAGGGCCACCTGGAGCTCGGCAAAAGGGGCAAGCCATTACCTGCAAAGAAACGGTGACAAAAAAACACTACACTTGCCTGCTCACCCACCTTGCTGCGGAGGGGGTTTTATAGGGTCAGAAGAGAAGATGGCGGGAGAGAATGGCAGGAAAGAAGGGCGGGAACGAAACTGGCGGGAAAGAAGGGCGGGAACGAGAATGGCGGGAACGAAACTGGCGGGAAAGAATGACGGGAGAGAAGGGCGGGAACGAAACTGGCGGGAAAGAAGGGGGGGGGAACGAAACTGGCGGGAAAGAAGGGCGGGAACGAAACTGGCGGGAAAGAAGGGCGGGAACGAAACTGGCGGGAAAATGCACTCTTCGGCGTAGGAAATACCAAAAAAATAGAGTTTTCGTTCTGTAGAAAAACGAAACTGGCTTCGGTACCGAATGCATGGATGATTCGGCTTCTGTTTAAATGAAACTGATGTTTCGTCCAATCGTAGAACGAAACAGTTGTTTCGTCCAACCAGAGGATGACACGTCATGTTTCGGTCAGTGGTTGACCGAAACGTCAGTTTCGTCCTACCGTAGAACGACGGTGTGCTAGTTTTCCAATTTCTGATGTTTTGATCTTATTTTTCCAATTTGTTCAAAAATATGTACTATTTGTGAAAAAAATCCCGCGTGTTGCCGCGCCATTCTTATTTTACCTCGTTGTGTTTTTTCTCATTCGTGGAAGCAATAACACTCATAATATTATTGATTTTAATTTGATTGCCTTGGTTATTCGACTATGCTTTGCGGCTCAAAACAGAATGAAAGACATGTGGGTAAACATCATGTCCTGATGCAGTTTACAGTGAAAAAAGTGCTTCCTTTATGGGTAGATAGTTTTCACGGGATTGTTTTTTACAAATACACACCATAACAATCAGCATCGTCTCTTTTAATTGTTGCAAACTGATGAGGATGTCTATCCTGGGTAGGGTCACGGACCTGACATCTGGGGGCCCACCCATGGTCCCACATCGGTAGCAAAGTTCAGAAATAGAAATGCACTCGGTCAGACCTGAGGAGTCACTCGGACGCACCTGAAGACGTACTCGGATGGATACATCTGCACTCGGTCGACAAGAACTCAACAGTCCAGGAGACGTAGCGTTGAGTAATATGAAGAGACGTCCTTTGGGATTGATCAGACATACGTTACCAGTAACGCACTATTAAAGCGGCCGTTTCTGTAACGTAGCTTTAACTAGCATTCAATGCGGCGCTCGGCTGGTGGTGGCGCACTCTATATAAGCCATCGCCGGACGCCGTAGCAAGGTTCCGACACTTGTATTCTCATACTCCCACATAATTAAGCAAAACAAACCAGCCCCCGGGCTCGAGACGTAGGGCTTTTACCACTTCCGAGTGGGGCCTAAACTCGTACACATCCGAGTGAAACACCTGAGCCGCAGTTAGACTTTGCCCCTCCATTCGTACCCCTAGTTCTATTGTCACGGACATTCCCACAACAGTTGGCGCCCACCGTGGGGCTGCACATCTAGCGAATTTCGGCGCAGGTGGAATTTCCATTTTCCTGTTCATCATGAACACTTTCGGCGGCGAGATCCTCTTCGGGCCACTCAGCTTCGTCGTCGACGATTCGGCATGGCTGCAGGAGGCACCGCTGGACGTTGAGGCACTGCCCACCCGTGGCGCTGTGCCCTTTAGCGCGACGTCGTTTGGAGTTCTTCTCCGGCAGCCATCCACGCCTTATCGACCAGTTTCCCCTAAACGTCTCGTGGCTTTTCGCTGGCGCTCCGGGTGCTCTAGGCTGCAGCGCTAGATCAAACACGCTGTGGCGGCGCAGGCCGCGGGGCAGCAAGCGACTGTACTCGGAGCAGACGAGGCAGTCCACTGTCTTTTCTCCTCTTCGGGAGATGACTCCTCCGATGCCGCTGGTCTCAAGAGCAGCGGAGAAATGGCGGAGGTCTTTATGGCCGGCCCGTCCCGAGACGCTGCACCTCCAGGGTATTCGGCCGGAGGCGCCAGTGATCGGGACGGCGATCATCGTGACGCCAGTACCGACGGCTACATCCCTCGACCGCTCACTCGGGAGCAGCGGGAGGAAATCAGGCGCAGGAACGATGAAGTCCTTCAGACGCCCATTTCGGGGAACACCCCCGAGCAGATAGCCCTCGAGGCCGCTCGCCAAGCCACTCTAGCCGAGCGCGAGCGTCTCGAGCGGTTACAACACTCACTCGATGAGCGCGCGGCAAGGGAACTTCCCAGTTCCAGCCGTAGCCACCGCCAGTTGACGTTCACAAAGGAGCGCCCGTACACCATCCCAACGATGCGCACCCCTTTGATGAACCTGGCCGCGGCCACTCGGATCGCAGATTCGATCCAGCCGTCCAACTCGGCGGCGGGCGAGGGCATTCGCTAGATCCAAGCTCTACTGAAGACCGCCCTACAACAAAATTCAGAGGTATCGCAATCTCATCAGCGCATTCATAATGAATCCACTTGGGCAGATAATGTGCAGTCGGCTCACAGTCCTCTTGCACCGAGGAGAGATCCGCAAACTCCTCCTCATCCGAGAGGCCAGTATGAAGGACGCGGGCGATTTCAGTCACAGAGGCTACGACGATATGACGGGGCGATTTCAGTCGGACTCCCCCTCCGAGGGGCGGTCCGCGTGGTCAACGTCCATATGACGGGGGCTATCTTCTCGGGAGAAACCGTGAGCGGAGCCCTGTCAGACACAGAGGCTACGACGCCCGATCGGAGATCACTCAACGAGTGGTTGATCGGAACAGATATGATAGATACCGAGCGAGCGGTTGGGGAGTTTCCGGTCTCGGGTGCTTTAGCAGAAACATCCGAGAGGCAGAAATACCCCCCAATTACCGACTGGCAACCGGGATTGGAAAGTTCAATGGCGAGTCCAAGCCAGAAACTTGGCTGGAAGATTATCGAGTCCATGTCCAGATTGGCGGCGGCGATGATTTCGTCGCCATGAAGCACCTTCCGCCCATGTTGGAAGGGTCAGCACGGGCGTGGTTGAATCAATTGCCTGCCAACTGCATTTACTGCTGGGAAGACATGGCCCGAGTGTTCATCAAAACATTCGAAGGCACCTACAAGCGTCCGGGTGGACTGACGGAACTCCAGCACTGTGTTCAGAAGAACAATGAAACTCTCCGAGAGTACATTCAGTGCTGGACCATGCTACTTCTTGAGCTTGCGTTGGTTTTCCATTGAAGAGGAAAGGGTGATGCAGCAAAGTAGATAAGTATTTCCCTCAGTTGTTGAGAACCAAGGTATCAATCCAGTAGGAGGTATAAGCAAGGCCCCAATCTATGCACCTGCACAAACAATCAAACACTTGCACCCAACGCTATAAAGGGGTTGTCAATCCCTTCACGGTTACTTGCAAGGATGGGATCTGATAGAGATAGATATAAAAGATTACTAAAACGAAAACTAAAATAAAAGTAAATAAATTGCAGCAAAGTATTTTTGGTATTTTTGGTTTATAGATCTGAAAATATAATATGGAAAATAGACCTGGGGGCCATAGGTTTCACTAGAGGCTTCTCTCTTGAAGGAAAATAATACGGTGGGTGAACAAATTACCGTCGAGCAATTGATAGAAAAGCGCATAGTTATGACGATATCCAAGGTAATGATTATGCATATAGGCATCACATCCGTATCAAGTATACCGAAACGATTCTGCATCTACTACTGTTACTCCACACATCGACCGACTCATGCCTGCATCTAGAGTATTAAGTTCATGAAGAACAGAGTAACACATTAAGTAAGATGACATGATGTAGAGGGATAAACTCAAGCAATATGATGAAAACCCCATCTTTTTATCCTTGATGGCAACAATACAAATACGTGCCTCGCTACCCCTACTTTGTCACTGGGTGAGGACACCGCAAGATTGAACCCAAAACTAAGCACTTCTCCCATTGCAAGAATTACCAATCTAGTTGGCCAAACCAAACCAATAACTCGAAGAGACTTGCAAAGATATGAAATCATGCATATAAGAATTCAGACAAGATTCAAATAATATTCATAGATAATCTGATCATAAACCCACAATTCATCGGATCTCGACAAACACACCGCAAAAGAGTATTACATCGGATAGATCTCCATGAAGATCATGGAGAACATGGTATTGAGGATCATAGAGAGAGAAGAAGCCATCTAGGTACTAGCTATGGACCCGAAGGTCTGAGGTGAACTACTCACGCATCATCGGAAGGGCAATGGTGTTGATGTAGATGCCCTCCGTGATCGAATCCCCCTCCGGCAGATTACCGGAAAAGGCCCCAAGATGGGATCTCACGGGAACAAAGGCTTGCGGTGGTGGAAAAGTATTATCGTGGCGCTCTTTGGTATTGGGGGAATATTGCTGAATTTATAGGCGAAGAATTAGGGTTGGAGGAGCTACGGGGGGCCCACAAGCCAGGGGGGCGCCCCCCCCAGGGGCGCGCCCTGGTGGCTTGTGGCCTACCCGTAGGTCTTTTGGCCTCTTCTCGAAGCCTCCTGGGTTCCTTTTGGTCCAAGAAAAATCAGCGTAGAATTTTATTCCGTTTGAACTCCGTTGGATATTCCTTTTCTGCAATACTCAAAATAAAGGAAAAAACAGAAACTGGCACTGGGCACTTGGTTAATAGGTTAGTACCAAAAATAATATAAAATAGCATATTAATGCATATAAAACATCCAAAACAGATAATATAATAGCATGGAATAATAAAAAATTATAGATACGTTGGAGATGTATCAGCATCCCCAAGCTTAATTCCTGCTCGTCCTCGAGTAGGTAAATGATAAAAACAGAATTTTTGATGTGGAATGCTACCTAACATATTTATCCATGTAATATTCTCTATTGTGGCATGAATGTTCAGATCCATAAGATTCAAAACAAAAGTTTAATGTTGACATAAAAACAATAATACTTCAAGTATACTAACAAAGCAATCGTGTCTTTTCAAAATAACATGGCCAAAGAAAGTTATCCCTACAAAATCATATGGTCTGGCTATGCTCCATCTTCCCCACACAAAGTATTTAAATCATGCACAACCCCGATGACAAGTCAAGCAATTGTTTCACACTTTTTATGTTCTCAAACGTTTTTAACTTTCACGCAATACATGAGCGTGAGCCATGGATATAGCACTATAGGTGGAATAGAACATGATGGAGGTTGTGAGGAAAAGGAGAAGATAGTCTCACATCAACTAGGCGTATCAACGGGCTATGGAGATGCCCATCAATAGATATCAATGTGAGTGAGTAGGGATTGCCATGCAACGGATGCACTAGAGCTATAAGTGTATGAAAGCTCAAAAAGAAACTAAGTGGGTGTGCATCCAACTCGCTTGCTCACGAAGACCTAGGGCAATTTGAGGAAGCCCATCATTGGAATATACAAGCCAAGTTATATAATGAGAATTTCCCACTAGTATATGAAAGTGACAAAATAGGAGACTCTCTATCATGAAGATCATGGTGCTACTTTGAAGCACAAGTGTGGAAAAAAGATAGTAGCATTGTCCCTTCTCTCTCTCTTTTTTTTATTTATTTTTGGTGGGCATCTTTGGCCTCTTTTTTTTGGGCTTCATTAGCCTCTTTTATTACTTGTAAAGTCCGGAGACTCATCCCAACTTGTGAGGGAATCATAGCTTCCATCATCCTTTCCTCACATGGGACAATGCTCTAATAATGATGATCATCACACTTTTATTTACTTACAACTCAAGAATTACAACTCGATACTTAGAACAAAATATGACTCTATATGAATGCCTCCGGTGGTGTATCGGGATGTGCAATGATCTAGCATAGCAAATGACATAAAAAATGGACAAGCCATGAAAACATCATGCTAGCTATCTTACGATCATGCAAAGCAATATGACAATGATGGTGCGTGTCATAATAAACGGAACGGTGGAAGTTGCATGGCAATATATCTCGGAATGGCTATGGAAATGCCATAATAGATAGGTATGGTGGCTGTTTTGAGGAAGGGAATATGGTGGGTTTAATGCACCGGCGAAAGTTGCGCGGTACTAGAGAGGCTAGCAATGGTGGAAGGGTGAGAGTGCGTATAATCCATGAACTCAAATTAGTCATAAAGAACTCACATACTTATTGCAAAAGTCTATTAGTTATCGAAGAAAAGTATTAGAAGCATGCTCCTAGGGGAGAGGTTGGTAGGAGTTAACCATCGCGCGCTCCCGACCCTCACACAAAGGATGACAATCAATAAACAAATTATGCTCCGACTTCGTTACATAACGGTTCACCATACGTGCATGCTACGGGAATCACAAACTTTTAACACAAGTATTTCTACCAATCCACAATTACTCACTAGCATGACTCTAATATCACCCTCTTTATATCTCAAAACTATATGCAAGGAATCAAACTTCTCATAGTATTCAATGCACTTTATATGAAAGTTTTTATTATATCCCTCTTGGATGCCCATTATATTAGGACTAAATTCATAACCTAAACCAATTACCATGCTGTTTAAAGACTCTCAAAATAATATAAGTGAGGTATGAGAGTTCAATTATTTCTATAAAATAAAACACCACCGTGCTCTAAAAAGATATAAGTGAAGCACTAGAGCAAAATTGCCTAGCTCAAAAGATATAAGTGAAGCACATAGAGTATTCTAATAAATTCACGATTTATGCGTGTACCTCTGAAAAGATGTGTGCAGCAAGGATGATTATGGCAAACTAAAAAGCAAAGACGCATATCATACAAGACGCTCCAAGCAAAACACATATCATGTGGTGAATAAAAATATAGCCTCAAGTAAATTTACCGATGGATTGAAGACGAAAGAGGGGATGCCTTCCGGGGCATCCCCAAGCTTAGGCTCTTTGGTATCCTTGAATATTCCTTGTGGTGCCTTGGGCATCCCCAAGCTTAGGCTCTTGCCACTCCTTATTCCATAGTCCATCAAATCTTTACCCAAAACTTGAAAACTTCACAACACAAAACTCAACAGAAAACTCGTGAGATCCGTTAGTATAAGAAAAATAAATCACCACTTTAGGTACTGTTGTGAACTCATTCTTTATTTATATTGGTGTAATATCTACTGTATTCCAATTTCTCCATGGTTTATACCCCCCGATACAACCCATAGTTTCATCAAAATAAGCAAACAACACATAGAAAACAGAATCTGTCTAAAACAGAACAGTCTGTAGCAATCTGTAAACTTCTAATACTTATTAAACTCTAAAAATTCTGAAACATTAGGAAAACGTAAGGAATTTGTATATCAACACTGTGTTAAAATTTCATCTCAATATCACGTTCGAGCAAAAAATGAAAATTCATATACAGAACGCAAAGTTCCTGTTTCAGATTCAGCATCACTTCTACTCATCCTATGAATCATCCTAACGGTTCTACTTGGCACAAAAACTAAATAAACCATAAAAACACAATCATAACAGAGGCATAATTGTGTCAACACTCAAAAAATAGAAAGGAAAAAGCAAAAATTTATTTATTCATTGGGTTGCCTCCCAACAAGCGCTATCGTTTTACGCCCCTAGCTAGGCATAATGATTTCAATGATGCTCACATAAAAAGTAGTAATTGAAATATGCAAGAAAGCATTATGAATGTCATGACAAGCACATTTAAGTCTAACCCACTTCTTATGCATAGGGATTTTTTGAGCAAACAATTGATGGGAACAAGAATCAACTAGCATAGGAAGGCAAAACAAGCATAACTTCAAAACTTTGAACACATAGAGAGGAAACTTGATATTATTGCAATTCCTACAAGCATATGTTCCTCCCTCATAATAAATTTCAGTAGCATCATGAAGGAATTCAACAATATAACTATCACATAAATCATTCTTTTCATGATGCACAAGCATAGAATTTTCATTACTCTCCACATAAGCAAATTCCTTTTTATCCATAGTAGTGGGAGCAAACTCAACAAAATAACTATCATGAGACAATTGATTGACATAACCAGATTGCAAATTAAAACCATGATGATAAGTTTCACCATCATCATGAATAGGAGGCATGCAAACATCATAATAAATTTGCTCATCAAAACTTGGGGGACTAAAAATATCATCTTCATCAAACATAGCATCCCCAAGCTTGTGGCTTTGCATATCGTTAGCATAATTGACATTAATAGAATTGATAGTAACATCATTGCAATCATGCTTTCCAATCAAGGAGATATCATGAATCACCTTATAAATTTCTTCTTTCAACACTTCATCAAAATTTTCATGATTTTCAAGCAAAACTTCATAGAGATAATCAAGTGCACTCAACTCACTAGCAATTGGTTCATCATAATTTGGTCTTTTGAAAAGATTAGCAAGTGGATGAGGATCCATATCAATAGATTTTTAGCAAGCGAAGATGCAAGCAAATAGAAGGCACATGGCAACACAAGCAAACAAAAAGACAAACGGAAGAAGGGCGAATAAAAAGGCAAATCTTTTTGGTTTTTTCTGAAAATCGTTTTAGAAGTGGGGGAGAGGAAAACGAGAGGCAAATAATGTAAATGCAAGAGATGAGTTTATGATGGGTACTTGGTAGGCTTGATGTAGACCTCTCCGGCAACCACACCAGAAATTGGCAAGTTGACGGGAGAGTTCTTGTCTTGACTTCCTATGTATCCTCCCCGGCAACGGCGCCAGAAATCCTTCTTGCTACTTCTTGAGCTTGCGTTGGTTTTCCCTTGAAGAGGAAAGGGTGATGCAGCAAAGTAGATAAGTATTTCCCTCAGTTGTTGAGAACCAAGGTATCAATCCAGTAGGAGGTACAAGCAAGGCCCCAATCTATGCACCTGCACAAACAATCAAACACTTGCACCCAACGTTATAAAGGGGTTGTCAATCCCTTCACTGTTACTTGCAAGGATGAGATCTGATAGAGATAGATATAAAAGATTACTAAAACGAAAACTAAAATAAAAGTAAATAAATTGCAGCAAAGTATTTTTGGTATTTTTGGTTTATAGATCTGAAAATATAATATGGAAAATAGACCCGGGGGCCATAGGTTTCACTAGAGGCTTCTCTCTTGAAGGAAAATAATACGGTGGGTGAACAAATTACTGTCGAGCAATTGATAGAAAAGCGCATAGTTATGACGATATCCAAGGCAATGATTATGCATATAGGCATCACGTCCGTATCAAGTAGACCGAAACGATTCTGCATCTACCACTATTACTCCACACATCGACCGACTCCTGCCTGCATCTAGAGTATTAAGTTCATGAAGAACAGAGTAACGCATTAAGTAAGATGACATGATGTAGAGGGATAAACTCAAGCAATATAATGAAAACCCCATCTTTTTATCCTTGATGGCAACAATACAAATACGTGCCTCGCTACCCCTATTTTGTCACTGGGTGAGGACACCGCAAGATTGAACCCAAAACTAAGCACTTCTCCCATTGTAAGAATTACCAATCTAGTTGGCCAAACCAAACCAATAACTCGAAGAGACTTGCAAAGATATGAAATCATGCATATAAGAATTCAGAGAAGATTCAAATAATATTCATAGATAATCTGATCATAAATCTACAATTCATCGGATCTCGACAAACACACCGCAAAAGAGTATTACATCGGATAGATCTCCATGAAGATCATGGAGAACATGGT
Source organism: Elymus sibiricus (assembly GCA_039707655.1). Classification (NCBI taxonomy): domain Eukaryota; kingdom Viridiplantae; phylum Streptophyta; class Magnoliopsida; order Poales; family Poaceae; genus Elymus; species Elymus sibiricus. The sequence goes on from CM077671.1 coordinate 446,791,152, forward strand.
ATTGAAGATCATAGAGAGAGAAGAAGCCATCTAGGTACTAGCTATGGACCCGAAGGTCTGAGGTGAACTACTCACGCATCATCGGAAGGGCAATGGTGTTGATGTAGATGCCCTCCGTGATCGAATCCCCCTCCGGGAGATTACCGGAAAAGGCCCCAAGATGGGATCTCACTGGAACAGAGGCTTGCGGCGGCGGAAAAGTATTATCGTGGCTCTCTTTGGTATTGGGGGAATATTCCTGAATTTATATGCGAAGAATTAGGGTTGGAGGAGCTATGGGGGGCCCACAAGCCAGGGGGGCGCCCCCCCCAGGGGCGCGCCCTGGTGGCTTGTGGCCTACCCGTAGGTCTTCTGGCCTCTTCTCGAAGCCTCCTGGGTTCCTTCTGGTCCAAGAAAAATCAGCGTAGAATTTTATTCCGTTTGGACTCCGTTGGATATTCCTTTTCTGCAATACTCAAAAACAAGGAAAAAACAGAAACTGGCACTGGGCACTAGGTTAACTAGTCGTCAACCCGTGCACCTGCACGGGCTAGCAATATGTTTGTTTTGTGCGAATATTTTAATGAATTAGAAATGTTGGTCCATACTATGAACATCGTTTTAGGGGTTATTATTAAACATGCATGCAGTAGTTTTCTTGGTCATACATAGGCATCAAAGAAATTGTATTGCTTTGACTAATTTGTGATTCAATTATGTCACGTGACACGCAGATTCAGAACTCAATACATGATGATGTATTATATTAGGGGACAACATGGCTGCAAATGCAAAATTTGATCTATGTTCTATTTTATTTATTTGTGACCTAAAAGACTCCGTGGAGTCCAAAAACGGAATGCACTGTGGTAGCATAAATTTTCCTTTTTGCCACGTAAGTCCGATATAGTTTGATCTTATTCTTAACATGTGCAGACTATAGTTTGATCTTAACATACGTAGACTTTAGTTAGATCTCAACATATGCAGAGACATTGATAACACAACATGGATTCCTATTAACATGTAAAACATCCATGCAGAAGTGTACTGTCACGAACATAGAACATTTTAGTTACATCTGGTTTTGCTTGATTATAAACAGGCCGTTCGAAATACTAACAGACTGTGCAAAATAGTGGACCTACACACAATGTTATATGGGCATGCAGAGTAATAATCAAGCCATTTAGCACATATGCTTAGGTAGACTAAACCTTCCCAGTAATAAAGAAGTATGTAAGCTGCATTACACTGGCCTACTTTGCAGCAGAATTCATAGGGGATGGAGCTGGCGCTCGCTAGCGTACAGAGTAGCTCGCGCCACATCTAGCTAGCAAGACGGTACCTGCTGTTGAATTTAGATATTAGCAGCTCGATCATACCTCATTGCTTCTTTACCTTCCGTTCAATCATCATGATGTGCTCATCTGCATCTCATGCCAAGCGATGCATGTTGTCGAAAGCACTGCCAGAACGTGCATGTTGATGATTTTTCCGTTCAAGTAATAAAAATTGATGGAAGACCCAACATTAGTCGAGCCCAGTTTACTTACAAATGCAAGGACTTCCCTTAGAAAATTGCAGAGCTTGCATAGCCGATTTGGACATGGTATTAAAGATAAATGAGCAAAGAATTCAGGATACTAAAATACTTCCCTGCTGAGCAGAATCAATGACAACTGACGAAAAAATCGAACAATGTCAAGATGGTGAACAGCTGGGGCACCGGTCCGACATGGTATATTATTAGCTCAGCAACCTCCACAGAGCGACGACCATCTGATCTGCTTCAAACAGTCATCAGCAAACCTTCTCCTCCTCTGCATTAACCATCGAGGGATAGATATATCTCCTGGACGAAAAATAGATGCCTGATTAGTGATTAACATGGTCATAACTTGAATGCTGATGGGATTCAAGATTTCTATGCTTGGGGAAACAGATTTAATGTAATTGAATCCAATTTATATGGTCTGTCTGCAGATATGTGATTTATCTGTAGTAATGTGTGCCTGATGAAATTGAAGGATATATGTTCAGATTTTGTTTATTGAAGGTTTTTCTACCACAACAACTATGTGATGTGCATTCCTTATTCCTATACAGTTTTACTGAATTAACTATATTGCAAAGCAGTAGCAATACTGAATCAACTCATGTACGTAACTATAGAAAGTGTGACTGAAAATCTGCTCTTAGGGAACTCAGTCTGCATAGAATGTATTGTCTAAGTATACACGTATCTTTTGATATCCGACTGGCTAGGAAAGATTAACCCAAACTCGACCATCTTTATCAAAATGGCATTACCCCTTGGTCGCCATGTATTTATCAAAAGGTCAACTACATTAGCACTATTTTGTGGAGCTTGGCTTTGACGCCCTATCGATATTTTCTTAATTTTTGTATACCAAGATGCAGTGGAACCTTTTTTTAGTACGAATGAGATTTTGAACTGGAGGACTGGCCTGATTGGTTCAGGGTGTTGCAAAAAAACTTAATAATTATGGCAGGACTTTTTTTTCTATTTGAGGTACATGTTAGCAGTCTTGACAAATACTCAGTACTGTAAACTGAATTTGAAATAATCACAGATAACTAATATTCAGAATTAGTTCACTCTCAACCTGCTCACGGACATCACAGATCGCACATGAAGCATCCTACTATCCAGAATTCCTTTCGTCCATCATCGTGTATCATCAAGATCAGACGACATGGAATTAATTAAGTATGGTTGAAGAATACCAAACCTGAATGTTAGAGGGGATGACAGAGCTGCAGTAGTACCGGAGAACCACTGCCATCAAACGGATTTGGTTTAATCGGTACCCAACAGGCTTGAATCATCCTAAATTCCAAATATAGGTAGTTGATGTTGGATCTGATCTTTCCTGTCAAGAGGTGGAGGCGCATGGGGCACATGCTGGATTAGATCGTACCATGTTTGTAGATTGATTATTCTAACATGGATACAACAGCAGGTTATGACTTCCATGATGCGCTAGTCCTAGGGGATGGGGTAGTGGAGAGTACGGGGAAGAGATCGAAGAGTTCTTTTCGGCAGTCAGCGGGGGATTTTTTTCTTTTGGTAAATCACATGCGAGAGTCCACCGTGAATACGTGTATTGTGGGAGAACGGGCGTGGACTCCATAGGCTATTCATTCGATGGCTATGCTTAGGTAGTAAGTTGATCTAATGGATAGTTTTTACTTTTCACCGGGATTAACGTGGAGCCTCGTATGGTGCATCCAATTAGTAAATATAAGATAGGTTAGTCTCAAAAATAATATAAAATAGTATATTAATGCATATAAAACATCCAAAACAGATAATATAATAGCATGGAACAATCAAAAATTATAGATACGTTGGAGACGCATCAGACCACGTTGCATAACACCGTGGAGAATGTCACCGAGCATCAGGCCGTGTGCGCCTTCAAGGCAGGCACTCGGTATCGGGAGTTAATCTTAAAGTTCGGTCGGTCTGGGGATCTGTCCCTCAGTCGAGCCATGGAGATTGCAAACAAATACGCCAATGGTGAGGAAGAAGACCGCCTCCAAAGCGGCAAGGCGAGAGCCGGCAACGCCCCTCAATCGGGAGGCAACGCCGGGAAGAATCAGAAGCGGAAAGCTGACACCTCCGGCAAGGCAGAAGTCACAGCCGTCTAGGGGCAAGGGCAATGCAAGCCGAAGCCCAAGAAAAAGAAGAAAGAGTGGACTCCCAAGAAGAAGTCCGAGTTCAAATCCGACATCCTTGACCAACCGTGCCAGATTCATACCAAGACAGATGAAGAAGGCAACGTTGTGCTTCCGAAGCATACCACTCGGGAATGTCGCCTGCTCAAGCAGGAGATGGGCGCTGAGCCCTCGGGTGAGAAAGTCAATGTCGAGGATGAGGAGGATACTTCCGAGTATCCGAAGGTTGATAAAGTCCTCAATGTGATCTTCGCTGATGTGGAGAGCAAGAGGCAGCTAAAGGTAATCAATCAGGAGGTTAATATGGCGGTTCCGACTGCTCCCAAATACCTCAACTGGACGAAGACGCCTGTCACCTTCGACCAGTCCGATCACCCGCCCCACATTGCCACCCCTGGGAGGCAGGCGCTGGTCGTTGATCCAGCGGTGGGCGGTGTCCGACTGCGCAAGGTCCTAATGGACGGAGGCAGCGGGCTCAATATCATCTACGCTGATATGCTCAAGGCTATGGGCACCCCGATGTCCCGATTGAGCAAGAGCAACATGCATTTTCATGGGATCGTCCCTGGAAAGAAGGCAGAGTCACTCGGCCAGATCGCTCTGGACGTAGTGTTTGGCGGCGAGAAGAGCTTCCGAAAGGAAAAGCTGACTTTCGAGGTGGTAGACTTCCGCAGTGCATACCACGCCATCCTGGGTAGGCCCGCCTACGCACGTTTCATGGCCAGACCATGTTACGTGTATCTCAAGCTCAAGATGCTAGGGCCTAAGGGTGTGATTACAGTCACTGGTGATCGGAATGTCGCCGAAGAGTGCCTCCAGCAAGGCACAAAGATAGCCAATGAACAAGTACTTGCAGTCGAGCTTGAAGGGTACAAGAAGGAGGTGGATACGGCTGATCTGCTCAGGTCAAAGCGGCCGGCTTCAGAATCGGCCTTCCTGTCAGCCGGCGAGACAAAGCAAGTTCATGTTCATCCGAGTGACCCGAGCGCCACTCCGACGAACATCTCCACTTCACTCGGAGACAAATAGGAAGACGAGCTCATCCAGTTCCTCTGTGAGAACTGGGACATCTTCGCATGGAAGCTGTCTGACATGCCTGGTGTACCCAGGGAACTGGCTGAGCACCGACTCCAAACCGATCCCAAGGCCAAGCCAGTCAAGGAGTACTTGCGCCGATCCTCCGTCGAGAAGCACAAGGCGATTGGTCAAGAGATAGCTTGGCTTCTTGCTGCTGAGTTCATTCGTGAGATCTACCACTCCGAGTGGCTTGCGAATGTGGTCTTGGTACCGAAGAAGGACAAGTCACTCCGCATGTGTATTGACTTCAAACATCTCAATCGGGCCTGCCCGAAGGATCATTTTCCTCTACCCCGGATATATCAGATAGTAGACTCTACAGCCGGATGCGAACGTTTGTCGTTCCTGGATGCGTACTTCGGGTACCACCAGATCCGAATGTACGGTCCCGATGAAATAAAAACAGCCTTTATCACCCCATTCGGGTGTTTTTGCTATGTCACGATGCCATTCGGTCTGAAAAATGCTGGAGCCACTTTTCAGCGTATGATCCAGAAGTGTTTGCAAGAGCAAATCAGTCGGAATGTGGAGGCATATATGGACGATATAGTAGTCAAGTCTAGGAAAGGTTCTGACCTCCTGACTGACCTTGCCGAAACCTTTGCAAACCTACGGCGCTTCGGGATCAAGCTGAATCCAGCTAAGTGCACATTCGGAGTGCCTGCCGGAAAGTTACTCGGTTTCCTTGTTTCCGAACGAGGAATCGATGCTAACCCAGACAAAATCGGCGCTATAGTCCGAATGAAGCAGCCAGAACGCTTACATGATGTGCAAAGGTTGACAGGATGCCTTGCGGCCATAAGCCGATTCATTTCAAGGCTCGGAGAGAAGGCGCTCCCTCTCTACCGATTGATTAAGAAGTCAGACAAATTTGAGTGGACCAATGAAGCGCAAGCCGCGTTCACAGAGCTCAAAGCATTGCTTTCCACCCAGCCGGTGTTAGCTGCTCCGGGCAGTCATGAACCTTTACTCCTGTACATTGCAGCAACCAGCCAGGTGGTGAGCACAGTCCTTGCGGTAGAGCGCGAAGAGCCAGGAAAAGCATTCAAAGTACAAAGACCTATATATTATATCTCAGAAGTGCTAACCCCTTCAAAGCAAAGGTACCCGCACTACCAAAAGCCGGTCTATGGCATTTACCTGACTGCCAAAAAGGTGGTTCATTACTTCCAAGATCATTTGGTCACGGTCATCAGCAGTGCTCCCCTGTCGGAAATTCTGCACAACAGGGACGCCGCTGGCCAAGTGGCAAAGTGGGCAATCGAGCTCCTTCCACTGGAGATCAAGTTCAAAGCCAAGAAAGCTATCAAATCCCAGGCATTGGTTGATTTTATGGCCGAGTGGATCGAGCAGGAGCAACCAATTCCGAGTGTTCCCGAACACTGGACTATGTTCTTCGACAGATCCAAGATGCTCAATGGCTTGGGGGCTGGCGTGGTTCTTGTCTCTCCCAAAGGAGACCGACTGAACTATGTCCTCCAGATCCATTTCGACTCGTCAAACAATGAGGCCGAATACGAAGCCCTCCTGTACGGGCTCCGCATGGCTATATCACTCGGCATTCGTCGTTTGATGGTATATGGTGACTCGGACCTTGTCGTCAACCAAGTGATGAAGGAGTGGGACATTCGGAGTCCAGCAATGACCGGATATTGCAACACAGTCAGGAAGCTGGAGAAGAATTTCGAAGGCTTAGAACTGCATCACATCCCTCGAGCAAAGAATCAGGCTGCAAACGACCTGGCTAAGATTGGGTCCACTCGACGAGCAGTCCCGAAAGATATATTCCTTGAACATCTTCACGCTCCAACGATTGCAGAAGATCCTTTCACAGAAGAGCCCCCGCAAGCAGTCGGTCCATCTGATCCGACTGAGGTTGAAGTCCCAGCTATAGTGGATCTGGTCCACGAAATGCTGGTAATCACTCCCGAGTGGACTCAACCTTATTTGGCATACATACTCAGGCAAGAACTCCCAGAAGACGAAGAAGAAGCCCGTCGGACCGTCCGTCGATCCAAGTCATTCAAAGTTATGGGCGACCAGTTGTACAAGAAAAGCACCACAGGAGTCATCCAAAAGTGCATCTCCCCAGAGGAAGGGCTGCAAATCTTACATGAAATCCACTCGGGAACTTGTGGCCATCATGCGTCCTCTCGGACTCTGGTCGCTAAAGCTTTCCGAGCGGGTTTTTATTGGCCCCGAGCCAACGAAGCAGCAAGGAACCTGGTAGACCTATGTGTCGGGTGTCAGTTCTACAAGAACAAGTCCCGCAAACCGGCGTCCGCGCTCAAAACAATCCTGATCACTTGGCCGTTTGCAGTATGGGGCCTAGATATGGTCGGCCCCTTTCGAACTGGGTCGAGTGGATTCACACATCTGCTCGTCGCGGTTGATAAGTTCACCAAGTGGGTCGAGGCGAAGCCCATCAAGAGTTTGGATGCAGGCATTGTCATTAGTTTCATTCGGCAGATCATCTTCAGGTTCGGAGTACCACATGATATTATCACGGATAATGGGAAGAACTTCGACTCAGAAGAGTTTCGCGAATTCTGTTTCTCTCAAGGCACTCGGGTTAATTACGCCTCAGTGGCTCACCCGCAGTCGAATGGACAGGCAGAGCGTGGAAACGGAATGATTCTGCAAGGTTTGAAGCCCCGATTGATGAGAGACCTGAAGTATGCTGCTGGAGCTTGGGTTGAAGAATTGCCTTCTGTCTTATGGGGTATTCGGACAACCCAGAACCGCTCAACGAAGCGCACGCCTTTCTTCATGGTGTACGGGTCAGAGGCGGTGTTACCGAGTGATCTTCAGCACAATTCCCCCCGAGTGGAACTATATGATGAAGCTGAAGCCGAAGCTGCTCGGCAAGACGGCCTCGACCTTCTGGAGGAAGAGAGAGAGCTGGCCCTCATCAGATCGACGCTCTATCAGCAAGATCTGAGGTGTTACCATGACAGACACGTCCAAGGCCGAGCCTTTCAGGAAGGAGACCTGGTTCTCTGACTGGATCAGCAGAGACCTCACAAGTTAGCGCCTCCGTGGCAGGGGCCGTATGCAATCTCTAAGGTCTTGCATAACAGAGCCTACTGGCTGTACAATATCAAAGATGAAGTAGAAGAGCCTCGGACTTGGAACGCGGATCTGCTCCGCAAGTTCTACACTTAGAACATAACTATTCTAGTTTGTCATTCCAGTAATGAATCCGAGTGATCTCGACGAATAAAGTTTTATTTCATTATGTCTTGTTGAAATCTGACTACCACCCCCTGTGGGTGTAAAACACAAAAGACTTAGCTGCAAACCTGATTTTGCCTAAGTATAAACTACTCTGAGTGAAGGCCTCGCCCACACTCGGGGGGCTTAGCCGCGGCTCCGCGTCGCCTAAGTTAGAAAACCTTTCGAGTGGGACATCCTCCAGACTCGGTTGTCAAGATGAACAGTACCATAATTGTTCGTCTAACAACAAACTACTCCGAGTGAGGGTCTCGCCCACACTCGGGGGCTTAGCCGCGGCTCCGCGTCGCCTAAGTTAGAAAACCTTTCGAGTGGGACATCCTCCACACTCGGTTGTCAAGATGAACAGGACCATCATTGTTCATCTAACAACAAACTACTCCGAGTGAGGGTATCGCCCACACTCGGGGGCTTAGCCGTGGCTCCGTGTCGCCTAAGTTAGAAAACCTTTCGAGTGGGACATCCTTCACACTCAGTTGTCAAGATGAACAGGACCATCATTGTTCATCTAACAACAAACTACTCCAAGTGAGGGTATCGCCCACACTCGGGGGCTTAGCCGTGGCTCCGAGTCGCCTAAGTTAGAAAACCTTTCGAGTGGGACATCCTTCACACTCGGTTGCCAAGATGAACAGGACCATCATTGTTCATCTAACAAGAAACTACTCCGAGTGAGGGTATCGCCCACACTCGGGGGCTTAGCCGCGGCTCCGTGTCGCCTAAGTTAGAAAACCTTTCGAGTGAGACATCCTCCACACTCGGTTGTCAAGATGAATAGGACCATAATTGTTCATCTAACAACAAACTACCCTAGGTGGGGGTCTTGCCCACACTCGGGGACTTAGCCGCGGCTCCGCGTCGCCTAAGTTAGAAACCTTTCGAGTGGGACACCCTCCACACTCGGCTGCTAAGATGAACAGGACTATCGTTGTTCATCTAAGAACATATTACTCCGAGTGAGGGTCTCGCCCACACTCGGGGACTTAGCTGCGATACCTCATCGCCTAAGTTTAAAACATCCGGAAACCAAAGATCGAATAAAGCCAAGACAAATAAAGACTGCATCATTCGAATCGAAAGTACGGATAAAGGTTCACACGATGGGAGCCTCAGGCTCACTTAAAGTTTTGTGGTTACAGCAACCACTCAGCATTCCGAGGCAAATACTTAAAAGTTTTTGACCAGACGATCACTCCGGTGGGGGCACTGCTTCCAAGAAGGTGTCCAGGTCGATGCTGTCCGCTATCCGAGTGGCAGCCTCCATGAAGTCTTCAATCTTGGCGTGCTTCCTTTTAGCCACCTCGAGGGACTTCAGCTTCTTCTCATCCACCCCCTTGCAGTGGATGCGGACCAACGAGAGGGCGATGTCAGCACCAGCCCGGGCCGCTGATTTCTTCCAGTCTTTCACTCGGCTTGGCACTGCCTTCACTCGAGCTAACACTGTTTCCAGATCCTTCGAAGGCTTGTCGTCGGCAAAGACGTCGCGATCAATCGCAGAGATGGCAATGCTAAGCTCCCTGATATACAGGGCCACTTGCTCAACACGCTCTTCCAAGCAAAGCACGCTCATGGCAGCACTGTCCTTGAGTAAACCCTGGGTAGGGTCCAACTCCTTCTTGATTTTGTCCGTCTCCCCCGCCACATCGTCACAAAATGCTGGATTCAGACAAATGAAGAAAGAGGTCAGGGACATACAAATTTCATTCGGCTTAATCAAGTTCAATGAGTGTCACTCGGAAAGGTTACCTTTGAGCTTTTCATTGGCCTCGCCGCCGAACTCCTCAACATACTGCTCCAGCTCAGCTTTCTTGGCAGTAATGTGCTTGAGCTTGGTCTCCCATTCGGTTTGCAACCTCTTTAATTCCACAAGCTCTTCCTTGGATTTCTGAGCAGCGGCCTCCAAAGCATTTTTCTCCTCCTCCAATTTTCCGACTGACCTCAGTTTCTCCTCGGCCTCCTTGGCTTTTCGGCTGGCTTCCTTCTGAGCGGCCGCCAGTTCGGTATCCTTCTTATCAAGAGCAATCTTCATAGTTTCTAAAGAAATAGAATTCTTCAGCCGTTGGACAAGTTCACGATTTTCTCTATGAAAATCTGATGAAGCATATTCAGTCGGATGGAGAAGGAAAAAGCTATTATTACAGTCGGGCAGGAAGAACATACCTTCAAGTGCCTTTTTCTCCTCCTCCAATCGGGTGTTCTTGGTCTTCTCGGCTTCAAGGCTAACACGCAGGTCCAGCACCTCCTTCTCTAGAGTTTTGTAGTGGCTTCCGAGCTCACAAACAGACTGCAAACGAGATTTAAAGCAAAGGATATTGGTCAATATTTTGACTCGAACTCTAAGACTCCCGCCGACTGCTTCAGTCGACGGTAGCCTCGGGGACTACACCCAGTGGGTGTGCTCAGCGCGCCCCCACTGGAAAATCAAAAACAAAACAGACGGATTGAACACTACATTCATTCGGACTTCAAGACTCCCGCCGACTGCTCCAGTCGACGGCAGTCTCGGGGACTACACCCAGTGGGTGCGCTCAGCGCGCCCCCACTGGATCTCAGACACACCCAGCCGGTGTACTCGAACTTGGATACGAATCCTTACGAGACAGAAACATAATTTTTTTGACTACGGAAGGTACTTACAAGAGTACTTACTCGGACATTCTTCTTCAGAGCCTCACTTGCATCGTACGCCGTCTTCAGTCGGTCGCTCATTATCTCCAGCTGGATCAGTGCCTCTTTGCTTGCTCCCACTTGGTCCTCCGGGACATGGTGTAGCGCAAAGATATTGGGCGCATAAGGAGTCAACGAGTGAGATGAAGTACCGGTACCGAGTGCTGCCCCGGCTCCCGAGCCGACCTCTTGTGTGGGCACCAAAGTATCGGCAAGCGATGTCTCCTGCATCACAACGTCTGCGTTGGCCGGAGGGTTCGCCGGGTCAACCTTGTCAGTTGCATCAAGGTCGATCACTTCATGCGGCGCTGCAAGTGTTCAAGACACTCGAAGATGAATAAGCATTTGGAAATTTACTTACAATTACCGAGTGAGATTGGGGCTTACCTTTCGAAGACGCAACATCAGCGTCGACCCGCTCTTTCTCCAGAGTTTGAGGATCGGGCGATGCAGTCGAGGTGTCAGCTTTGCAAAAGAAACACTCGGATCATTGATCACTCGGATCTGAATAGACAACAACCATTGGAATGAAAACACTTACGCTGAGGCCACTGGGATGGCCATCTTAATCTTCGGGACGAAGACCGCCTTCCGAGGTTTGGTTTTGGCAACTTTAGGCTGCTTTGCCGTCTTCTCAGGAGAAGAGACAAGCTCGCCACGCCCGCGCTTCAAAGTACGGGTTGGAAGGGCAGACCCAGTCGGTTTGGAGGCTTTCGATCCTTTGGGACCACCACCGCGGATTCCCGGGTCATGACGCGATTTGGAACGGGACTCGGGTGCTTTGTCTTCCGAGCGCGATGACTCCACTTCGTCACCTTCCTCCGAGCCTTCCTCGTCGTCTTCCTCGGCGTCTTCGTCGTCATTCGGCTCTTCATCCTCTCCTGCTTCGTCCTCTCCTGCTTCGGCCGAGTCATCTGGATGGTCGGTGTCGCTGGCAACATCAACCGGACCCCTATCCACGAGTGGCACCTGGCTGCTCATTTGCGTGAAGGCCTGTCGAATGGAGAAAAGGATCAGTCGGATCAACTACAATAAGTACGCAAATATCACTCGGTTGATAAACCTTCAGAATTTACCTCATTCGCCGGATTCTCTAATGAGAGTGGGGCCACCTGCCTGCTCCCCCTGGGGTTGTCGCGCGCTAGGGTGATCGCCTTGATCTTAGCCTGCACCTCATCCTCCTTGAGCTCCTCCGGGTGAGTTCGAGTGGGATCATTCGGCCCAGAGTATTCCCACATGGGGTGACCTCTGGCTTGGAGTGGCTGGATCCTCCTCTGGAGGAAAACCTCTAAAAGGTCAAGGCCGTTAACGCCTTTTTGCACCAGAGCCACCAACGCTATCACTAAGATATCTACTTCGGTCTTCTCCTCTTTGGTCACGGTCAATCGGGCAACTGGCCGAATGCGCTCAGAAGAATATGGGGGAAGTCCCGACTGACCCTCACCGACTGGGATGTCGTGGCAGTAGAACCAGTTCTCCTGCCACCCCTTTACCGAGTCAGGAAATGTCATCTGCGGGAAGCAAACCTTCCCCCGCAGTTGGATTCCGAGTCCCCCGCACAGCTGGGCCACATTGGTTTTGTCTCTCGACTGAGTGGGTTTTTTCACGGTCATCACTCGGCAAGTGAAAAGATGTTTAAACAAACCCCAATGCGGGTGACAACCCAAGAAGTTTTCGCACAAGGAAACGAAAGCGGCTAGATAGACGACAACATTGGGTGGAAGATGGTGAAGTTGAGCACCGAAGAAACCTAAGAATCTTTGGAAGAAAGGATGGAGCGGGAGAGAGAAACCTCGCTCGAGGGGAGTCACCAAGAGCACGCGCTCGTCTCCCTTCGGTGAGGGCTCGTCCTCGCCCGTTCTCGGCAGCCGCTAGCTTCCTTCAGGCACGAGTCCTTGGCCCTCCAACTCCAGCATCCGGGCCTTGGTCACCCGCGACGGCAGCCACTCGCCCTGCGTCCATCCGGCCGGCGCTCCGGCGCTGGAGGAGGAAGCGCGTGAGCTCTTCTTCGCCCGCTCGGCCTTCGCGGTCACAGACGCCGTGCGCATCTTCGCCGATGAGCTCGGAGTCGTTTTCGGCGAGGATAGGAAGAAGGTGGGCAGATGGGCGACGGAGAAGACGAAGGACAAGGGGAAGATGAGATCTGTTCTCGCCCCAACAGTACTCCCCGTTATTTATACCGAAGATCCGGTGCGATCTCTGGCCGTCAATCCGTGAACGGAGCAAGATCCGCGGATCTACTGTACAGGACCTCGTGGATGCGTGGCGTAATTCCCGGCGCGGTTATCGAGGCGTCGTGCCCATTACCCCAAATCATTGGGACACGACCGTTCCGCCGCGCGCCCACACGCAATTTTGGCGATTTCGAACGTACGGAAATCTCTCCGTGTTCAAATGGGGCAGGCACCGCACCGCGAATGCCATGATGACACCCTCTTTCGAATCGAGTGAATGGTTCACGCCAGCTGGTCACTCGGATTCAAACAACAAGATAATTTTCATCGAAGACATTGATCCTGAATCCATCTTGGTTTGAGGCCGAGTGAGGAACGACATGATCGTCTCTCAAACTTTTCCGAAAGATCGTCGATGCTTCCGAGTGTCGATCACTCGACTAATAAAACCTCATGGATTCGGGGGCTACTGATGAGGATGTCTATCCTGGGTAGGGTCACGGACCTGACATCTGGGGGCCCACCCATGGTCCCACATCGGTAGCAAAGTTCAGAAATAGAAGTGCACTCGGTCAGACCTGAGGAGTCACTCGAACGCACCTGAAGATGCACTCGGATGGATACATATACACTCGGTCGACAAGAACTCAACAGTCCAGGAGACGTAGCGTTGAGTAATATGAAGAGACGTCCTCTGGGATTGATCAGACATACGTTACCAGTAACGCACTAGTTAAAGCGGCCGTTTCTGTAATGTAGCTTTAACTAGCATTCAATACGGCGCTCGACTAGTGGTGGCGCACTCTATATAAGCCACCGCCGGACGCCGTAGCAAGGTTCTGACACTTGTATTCTCATACTCCCACATAAGCAAAACAAACCAGCCCCCGGGCTCGAGACGTAGGGCTTTTACCACTTCCGAGTGGGGCCTTAACTCGTACACATCCGAGTGAAACACCTGAGCCGCAGTTAGACTTCGCCCCTCCATTCGTACCCCTAGTTCTATTGTCACGGACATTCCCACGACAGTTTTAACCTTGTGGTCGTGGGTTCGTGCCCCACGGTGGGCGCCAACTGTCGTGGGAATGTCCGTGACAATAGAACTAGGGGTACGAATGGAGGGGCGAAGTCTAACTGCGGCTCAAGTGTTTCACTCGAATGTGTACGAGTTCAGGCCCCACTCAGAAGTGGTAAAAGCCCTACGTCTCGAGCCCGGGGCTGGTTTGTTTTGCTTATGTGGGAGTATGAGAATACAAGTGTCGGAACCTTGCTACGGCGTCCGGCGGTGGCTTATATAGAGTGCGCCACCACCAGCCGAGCGCCGCATTGAATGCTAGTTAAAGCTACGTTAAAGAAACGGCCGCTTTAACTAGTGCGTTACTGGTAACGTATGTCTGATCAATCCCAGAGGACGTCTCTTCATATTACTCAACGCTACGTTTCCTGGACTGTTGAGTTCTTGTCGACCGAGTGTAGATGTATCCATCCGAGTGCGTCTTCAGGTGCGTCCGAGTGACTCCTCAGGTCTGACCGAGTGCACTTCTATTTCTGAACTTTGCTACCGATGTGGGACCATGGGTGGGCCCCCAGATGTCAGGTCCGTGACCCTACCCAGGATAGACATCCTCATCACAAACGATTTTCCATTTTATATGCACTTTTTCTACATTCACAACACACGAATATGGGCGAATTGTCCGAAAATACTCATCGAACAAACTACTCATCGGAGATTATAATTGCTACATAAACATTCTCAACCATGGCTTTGGGGGAACTAAAAGGGACAATCAGGGGCGGACCCAGACTTAAAATTACCCGGTGTCCACATAGAAGAACACATGCCTACATGTCAAATAATTCAATAACCTACACACTAAATCAACAAGCAAGTGCATATTGCACCCGGTGCCAGTGACACCGACAAGCTGTACGTAGCTCCGTCCCTGGGGACAATAGATGAAAGCTTCCATTATGAAGACATTGCTACAACATCAAGATATCAACTGACAGTGGAATAGATGCTTCCACAGTGTGTCACCAGTACCAAGCAATCCTTCATCAGCTTTGCAGCAACAACCAACAAATTTAGGTATCTTTTACTCTGGACCTAGCCAACGGGCTTAGCTTCTTCCTGAAAGCACGAAACCATTTTCCATGGGCCACTCACCGGTTTTGAATGTTGTACTGGTCAAGTTGTAAAATTTGAATAAAGATTCTAGTCAATGCAAAAGGACAAAATTTGATATTATTCTGAACTCCCTTTTGAGTTGAAATTAGCTGGTGCAGAGTAAGCAAAAATCAGTAGCTAATTGTAGCAGTCGGTGCATGTGTATAGATATAGCAAGGAGTATCGATCCATCTTAAAAAAAGGACAAGACACATTTTGGTTGTGCTGAAAACCCATCTTAGGAGTGGAAGATGTCATCAGAGTTATTTTGGCTTGGTTAATCTGTGGAATTCTGCTAGATATGGCGTCCATTTTCCATGAAATCAAAATTTTGAGTAAGGACTTTGATAGTTTTGTTTTGGCACATGTCAGACGTGAAGCCAATGATATTGCTCATAGATGTGCAAAGCAAGCTCTGTGGATAGAAGAAAGTGTCTTTGGCTGAACTATATTCCCCCCTCCTTTTTTTTGCGGGGATAAAGGGAGTTTTATTCCAAGATTATAAAGTTACAACCGAGAGGCAAAAGATCTTCACTACATGTTGGTCCTTGGTGCAACTAGATAGTCGTGGCACACTTAGTTCAGTTATAATTTGCCAAGTAATCAACAACTCTATTTTGTTACCTACTAAGCTTTCTGCGGAATAAACTCCATGTCGGCCATTAACGACCTGATCGCAGCAGCAAGATGCCAATAGGCCAATCGAGCTAGAGCATCACCTCATATGGTCGAGAGGGTCTCTGAGGAACCCTTCATAATTGTATCCGCATCTCTTGTATTCCTTATAAGTGAAAAATAAAACCTATGATTAAAAAGAAGGTCGCTCGAGGCAATGCGCTCCCGACGGCTAGGATTGGCTGACATAGGATTGGATAACATAGGACCACCGATATGTGCGACCACAAACCAGATGCCCCGCATGACCCTAAGTCACTCAACGTCGCATCGGACAATCTAAACCCCGCTCCCGCACCGTGCGCTCGTGAACGACGACCTCGTTAGTCCATGAAGTTTGATTTAAACCTTGAGATTGTAGAGCTCGTCGAAATGAACCTACACCTTTAAATCATGGAAGTATGTACCCTGTCCTGTGTAATGCCGGCCGTTTTGAACCTTGATGTCCTTTTAGGAGTGGATTTGGTAACGTGGCAGAAGAGATCGGGTTTGCTTTCTCCCATGGGTAATTACCTGTAGAGCGTGCCGGATCACGTTGCATCCTTCCTACAACGAATTTGTGTTGTAGCATCTCGGTCACGGTGATCGCGTGCCCTGGACTGAAAGCAATCCTGTGGACATTGACACAACCGGCTTCCATCCATAACCGCTCGAACAACCAAGACTGGATGCAACAATATGGAGGCGGTGAAGGTGGCAAGCACGACACCATAACACAAGCACACAAACGGCGAGCGGGCGCATGCAGCTTCGGGCTCGGTTGTTTGGACCGGTTTATGCAGTGAATGCATTGCCGACAGCTTGGCGGCCGACACCGATATATATAGTTGTGTAGCGGTTCACCTGACATGGAAGTGTGTTTGCTGGGGCCGTTAGCGGGGGATGCAGGTGAACCTGAAAGTCTTTTAGTTTGAATCGTTGTTGTATGCATTTCCATTTTACACTGTTATATCTTTGTTATGCTGACAGATGCGTCCTATACAAAGGTGCTGCTGTCTAACCCATTCATCCTATTATTTTCCAATGCCAGATACGAAATCCTTGTGTCTACGACCTCAAGGTAAAAAGGGACCGAGATTACAGATGATAGGGTACAAACTTTACGTATTTATAAATGCAAAGTTTTTTCTGAACACAATACAATTAAAGTGCTTACATACACTAGCATACACTCACCTGTATGAATTAACACACGTACATCTTATTCCTATGAACACCTTCAAAAGACTGAGCCGGCATAGCATTCTGAGATTGACGAAGTTACACAGACGTCTCATAGCCCCACTAAGCGAACATGGTCGGAAAGTTTAAAATAAATCCAGAAAAATACGAGCTCCAACCTTAAATTTAATACGTGAACCCTGCTGAGTTTGGAATATCATTGCCCTCCTAACCTTCCAACCACATATTAATTCGCATTTAAAGGTGAAATTTATTTTTGAAAAGCTCTACAATTTCAAAGTTCAAATTACACTTCAGTCCTGCGGTCCTGCCGCGGTGCCGCCCCTGCGCACGCGGCTCCGGCGCTGGAATCGTGTCGACGTCGACGTGACCTCGTTGCCGCGCCGCCCCCCTGCGCCACGCCTCCCGGGTGGCTGGCTTTCTCGTCGTCTGGCCCAGAAGGCCGCCACGCCGCACCGCGCACCATCGCGAACCCAACTTTACCAGCCGAGCCCGCCGACTTGTGAAGAGGCGACACGGCCCACCAGCCAGCCACGTCCCTCCCTCCCTCCCTCCCTGCTTCGCGATCCCCTCCCCTCCTCCTCTCCCCCGCGGCAGCCATGGCGGCCACGCTCCTCCGCCGGGCGCTCCACCTCCGCCGCGCGCTCCCCTCCCCAGCTTCCCCGCGCGCCCTCCTCCCCGCGGCCTCCAGCCGCCTCCTCTCCGTCACCGCCTCCACCCAGCAGAACACCGCCGACACCGCCATCGACCTCTCCAACGACGAGAGCCGCCGCCGCCTCGCCAACAGGTGCGTCCCCTCCATTACTCCTTCCAGTCTTCAGCCCTCGTATTACCTGCGTGTGCGCGTGCAGTCTGATGTACAGGAGCAAGCAAAGGGGCTTCCTGGAGCTGGACCTGGTGCTCGGGACCTGGGTGGAGCAGCACGTCCGCTCCATGGACGAGGCCAACATCCGCTCTCTGCTCCAGATCCTCGACCTCGTGAGCTATCCCGCCCTCCCCTCTTTCCTGATCTAGCTCCTCATCTGATTGCTTTTCTGTCTTACTCCATGGTATCTGATTGCCTACTCTGAAGCACGTATGTTACAGACACCATAGTGAATTACAGATACCATGGTGTCTGTAACATACTTCGGACTAAAAAATTGCTTCGTCATTATCTGAATTGCTCGTCATCCGATTGCTTTACTATGGTATCTGTAACATACTTCAGACTAAAAAATCCAGCTAGTAGGGACATTCTTTGTTTTTGAATTATCTCTATCCAGTGCAATGCTAAGAACATACTGTTTCTTTGTCCTGGATTCATCACTTCAGCCTGTGTGTGTCACGCTTGACCCAGTTAAATTGGTCCCGGACCACCCCAACAGATTATCTGTAATGTACTGGTAAAAAATTGTCAGTGGGAATGTTCACTGTGATGTGCGGGATGCTGCAGGCATCAGATGTAGTTTGATGTCCACCAGTCAGTTCTCGAGAATTGACTAGACAAACACTTCTATTACATCCCATGTTCAGGGCCTACTGTTGAGTGTCAGAGATTTTTACCTGTGTTCCCGCCGATCATTCTCAAAAGAACAAGCGTATTAACAATGTTGTTCCTCTGTAATGCTATCTGATTTTGCTGTAAACCACTGGCATAGCCCAGCCGTGTTAAATTTGTCCGTCCATCATGATAACATTAGGTAGAATCGCCGGCTGAAAGTGAACTGAGCATGGTACACAAAATATCTAGTTTGGTACAGTATCTGTCCAGTCTGTGTCTGCATGAATTAGTTTCTTGATCAACATAATCAGATAGTCCCTCCGTCCTAATTTACATGACACCCACACATTTCAGTGTTCAACTTTGACCAATGAAACATAGATTATGAGCCACAAAAATTATACCTTCGAATTCGTAATAAAAAGAGTTTCCGGCGGTATAATTTTTACGGCACATTACTCATATATTATTGGTCTAATTGATGGTCAAAGTTAAAACACAAAAAACGAGGAGTCCATGTAAATTGGGGTGGAGGAAGTACCAATTTCACCCCATCAAGTCTTTTCTCGAGACCAAGTTTTGGTATTGCATTGTTCATATCCCCTTTAGATATTTGGTGATCACCGCTAGTATTGACATTAGAATCTTGGGGCAATTACAGATTGTAGCACTGTAACATATTCTTCCAGGTAGTACAGTAATTTTAACTTCTAGCCTTTTTTTTTCCGGAACTCTCTAGTGTGTAGATTATGTTTCTTACCAATTGGTCTTTAGTGCCACTTGTATACATCATGACAGTCCTTCACTGTCTGCTACTTTGCTTGCTGAGCTTCTTCCATATACTCCCTCCGTCCGGAAATACTTGTCAGAGAAATGTATAAAAAATGATGTATCTTGAACTAAAATACGTCTAGAACTCTAGATACATCCATTTCTCCGACAAGTATTTCCAGACGAAGGGAGTATTATTTTTGTCTTCCATATATTATTACGGACCTACAGTCCTCAAATCATAGTGTTCCCCCACCACAATTGGTCCCTTAACGGTTATAAATCTGGATAGCTTCTATGATGATCTGACAACCCTTAGCATAAGTAGTATTGACCATTGGACGAGCTGCTTATTTGGTACTACCTCCGTCCAGAAATACTGTCGCTCAAACGCATGTATCTAGACGTATTTCAGTGCGAGATACATCCATTTGAACGACAGTTATTTCTGGACAGAGGGAGTACTAACAAGAGTCATGATTTTCCTCCCAACCATGCACCTGCTGGAATGTCCTAGTTTTCATGATGGTACGTAGCAGTCACACACTCACACTCTGTTTATAGTGCTAGTGCATATAACCTACTCATTGTGTTATTGCTTCTTACCATCATCCGCGAATGAAGAGTATCAATAGCACCAAAAGATATTTTTAATTTCTATACACTTGGAAAATAACTGTCATGACCCAATGACATTGAACCTTTTGGTGCCAACTCCCATGGTCATTAAGGGATCACTTCGCTTCTTGTTTATTGTTTGTGTAGATTTTCTTTCTAATTTTGTAACCGTTTGATTCTGCAGGAGAACCCAGATTTGTGGAAATGGCTTACTGGTCAAGAGCAACCACCAGAGGTTGTAAATACTAATCCTGTATGTCACACCACACATAACTCTCCTTCTGTCCCTCTAATATTCCCATTGCTTCTCATACTAAAAAGACTCTGCCCAAATAGGTATTTGCTGCCATTAAGTCGAAGGTCACGGATAACCTGAGCAAGCACTCTTCCCCAGAGACCCGGTCAGCGCCTGGTCGGCCTTGGGTGAGAGGGTGGGATGACAAGAGGGGTCTGGATGGGCCTAAGTACGGAAACCAGTGATAAGATGCTTGAAACCACTATTGCAGTCTTAAAAATCGGCTTGTTATCCGTATGATGCTTGTGTAAATAAAGCAAGTCATGGTTAGTGATGCACCATGAGTTGTATCGTCTTCTGATTTGAGCTAGTAAGGTTTCCCGTTGAAGGAAATGTATCATTTGTAGTGGTAACGTGCAACCAAATAGATCTCGTTCCAGATCTGAGTTAACTGTGCATGCACAAATCACTGGCGTGTTTTCAATAAATTTAATAAATGTGATGTATGAAATCTTTAATATCACCAAAGGTGCATTTTAGGCGCCTAAGTGGATTTTGGTATTGGTGATGAGCAATTTAAGAGATAAATGTGATTGTTAAGTTTGAAATCAGATTTTAGTCCCAAGAGCGTACATTGCTTGCATGCTCATACAAGGTGTCTGATCTAGTTGTATATTTGGAGAGCTTAATTCATCCACATTCCTAAATTTGCTAAAAAAAAAAATACTCCTCCCTCCTCTAGTTGACATATTTTATCCTTCAATCATATTATGCAAAATTAACTAAAGTGTAATAGACACATCAAGCATTTCAAGACCAAAAATTGGGTCATGGTCTACAAATCCCTTATTCAACTTTTATACAGAAAAAACGAAATAAAATCTCAAAGATATCGCTCTTACATACACAGAAAAGGGAAACATATATGCAAATCAAAGAATAAGATGATGCAACTTTCAGATTATTTATGGAACATGAAGAGATAGCTTTAAGAGAAGCTGTCTTTCTGGATTCGCCGAATGGGCCTGCGAAATTCTTCGGAGAAGAAAGAAGATGTCTCTCTGCCTCTCTGCAGAGCCTAAGAACCAGCTGGTGCTTGTTGGGCACGCATCACCATTTCCTCTGTCGTAGTCCCTATAATCTCATTTGCGCGCTTCAGCGGAACGCACATGATCCTCCCGATTGAGTCCTGGTAGAGAAGTTTATTGAAGTAATCAAGAACTTCGGAATTTAGGAGAGAAAAATATACTGTGGTACTTGAAGGTTTGGCAACGAAGGATGACTACGTAGAGTTACTTTTGGCAATCTTACCCGGGACACAATTCCAAGCTTTTCTAGCTTCTTCACCGCATCAACAACGTCGAAATTGCACTCCACACCGAACTCTTCCTTGATGAGCTGTTCACAACGCGAATCGAGATCCTGCAAAGATCGGCTAATTCATATGTCAAAAGCACAAAGGGCATGTCATCTTTGTGCAAAAACCATATAGCTTACTTGGTCCTACAAGGTAATATTTTCCTTGACAGCACTTGTACTCTAAACATGTGCATTTTACTCAGATGTGAGACATTCAATAGCATTTTGTGTGAGGCTGTTCTTCTCCCCCATATTGATGAAAGGAATGCACACAATAAAAAATAAGTGATGTTGACTAACGGCGATGTCAAAATAATATCAAGGTAACTTTGTTTCTGCAGGTTTCAGATGAAACAGAGAATGCAATCTATAGGAAAATTAGGCTGTGTCGGGATAATATTCACCGAGTACATCAGAAGATTCTCAAGAACATTGGTGTCAACGGAGGCAACTAAGGAAAACTGTAGATAAATGAAGTATGACATAGGAATTAGCATCAGGTAGATACACTTACTTGTATAGTTGCTTTTCCTTGCTCCATCAGAATATAATAGGAAACAATGACCTCTTTAACCTGTCAAGGAGTTTGCGAATTGCGATATGTCAGCGCCACATAAAAGACATGTACACGCAGCAAAGAGATGTGTTCGGGACCGATTAAATACTTCTTGCTGGATCACGTCGTCGCATAAGTGTAGAAGCGTTCCTTTCCCACTGTCAAGCTGCTTGTCATACATCGACTTTGTAATTAAATTCTGGTAAGTCACCATGTTCGCCTGAAATCTATTTGACAGAAGAAAATTTATCACATATGAGTCCAGAAATTGACCATGTTGGTGAATAAAAGTAAGCTTAAATCACTTACGTGAAGTAGATCTTAGCACAATATCCAACCAAACCAGAAACTATGGCGGTCACAACCCATATATCGGCCTTTGGCATTTCAAGAGAACCTACTAGAGTGACCTGAAAAGAAAAGGCAGTTGATATGGTCAAAGAGAAACTCCGTAGAATGTTTGGTATATAAATATTCAGAGACATACCAAACCAAGCACCGCAGAAATTAGGAACGTGACCCAATCCATTGGCGTTAAACTAGGGTTCTTCTTCTCTGGCTAGAACACACACACACACACACACATAAATAACAATGTCAGATATGTCAGAGAGGAGATAAGAAGAATCTACCAAAATAAATATGAAGTGCTTATAAGGTAAATTATATTACCAAAACTAACTCCATGTCAGCCATTGGAATGTTCTTGAAATGCTTTACAAATATTCCTCGATCTTTATTAGTTTCTTTGCTAGCCCTCCTATGATATTATGATCAGAGCAGAATAAGCAGTTGCATCAATATGTCAACACTGAGGATAAGAAATTGCTTCATTTTTAAGCCAGATGAGGGAAAGATGTTTATAGAGAATAACCTGTACACCACGATTATCCTTTCAAATGTAGGCTCTTGAATTGTCATCTGCCTTAGTAGATTCCTTATGCTGCCGTAAGAAAGGAGAAACACTCAATAGATAGCGAGTTCAACTTTAGCCTAAAAATATTACTGTCGAGGAGAGTCCTAATCTACTACCTCAGCTCCATTTTTTCAAGGCGTATGCGCTCAACAAAGAGGTCTGCTGGCTCTTCGTCATTGACTTCGTCAGTCTTCTTTGTGTCTTTTTTGGGCTTCAATTGTCGCTTCCTAAAGAACAATTTCTCAATCCTGTTTAAAATAGAATTTTCATTTTGGTGAATTGTCATATTAAATGATAAGTCCAGCTTAAAAGGAAAAACATGTTGATTCTGGATCAAGCTATCATACATTGTGACTCTTAGGAAGAATCTCCAAACTCGAGATATGATCACATCCACTTTCTCCATAAAGAAGTAATCTGTTGTTTTGTCGATTCCAATGCCTCGGCGGAAGACAATATACTACAATGTATGGTTGATGTGATCAGAGCTCGTATACAAGATTATACAGAACTGAGGAAATGCTTTCAGCATCAAATCTTACTTTTACATGTTGGTGAGTTATGATATTAAGCAAAACTGCTAATGAAATCATCAAAATAAAATGGTTGGCTTTTTCCAGAAAGTAAATGTATGGCACGCGCCCGTTAAACTTACCTTATCGGCAAATGCTGGTAGGTTATCATGTGGGTGCTCTTTAAAGTACTTGGTCAACAACGTTTTGTCAACCTGCAATTGTTCATAAATTAGTCAATATCATATGGGCGCAAGCGCTCTGAGCCTGATTTGAAACTATTATAGAAGTAGCTTCTGACCTTCGATTCGTCAACTTTGATCGGTAGGTTCAGAAGATACTGACCAGAATGAGCTACTTCATTCTCTTCATCAGACAACAACTTGAAGTTGCTCTTGTCCATTATCTACTTAACACAACAAACATATATGGAACAGAGTGAGTATTGGTTGTTCGTCAGATAAAATGGAGAAAATCGCATATGCTAGCATCGAAAGGTACGGATGGCGATCTAACCTGAAAAAGGTACGTTAAAAAATTAAGTTCAAGAGTTTCAATCTCATCACGTGTCAGGCTCTGCTGCTCCAAACTCTTCTCTCCAGAAACAGGATCGAACAGGGCGTACAATTGCTGAATCACAAAACAAAATATTCAGCTGCAACAAATTTTACGAGCTCAGAGGGAAACGGTTACAGAATAATAAACGAAGGCAATAGTCGAAGGGGCCTACCATTAGATCCTCAAATTGCAGAAGATACCAAGCACGTATAGTGTACTCCACCCTCCTACATAGCTTCAAAAACTCGGCACGGTCTTTATCTTGCTCTGAAGAGGAAAATAAATCAGGCCCATGCGTGATTTACCGGAATGTAGAACTATTTTAAGAATCCAATATCTCGTTTTGGGGGTAATGTTTATGGCCTCTACGCCCGGTAACTGAAATGCAATTCAACTCATGAACGGCGAGACAGTGATCGGCCCCAATGATTGTAAGTGGCACTCAGTAGGTCACATTAGATTGCAAAAGAGATTTCAATACCACAAGACATCTTGGTTCAGTCAAAAGCTTAGATGACCAACTGACAAATAAAACCTGAAAACAGTAAACAGAAAAAGAGAGGCCAACCATGGGTTTTTTATCGAAGAAAAAGTAGGGCGCACATAAAACAGTCCATTACTAAACTATCAGAAATTATACAATTGGATGTCTAATTCTTTCCATGTACTAACAACACTTATTGACTGATTAACTGAAATGTTGCAGTGCACACACAAATGCCCCATATTAACTGATGCAGAAAATAATGGAAAGATCTGATTTCCCATCTAACATTAATTAATAAACTAATGAACGAGTGAGATTAAATTGGTGAACCAGCCACCATGCACTCTCAACCCAAACTGTCAGGGAGTTGGCACTGCAGAAATTGCATGGATTGCCCAGCCTGCAGCCCAATTAATTAGAACTGCACAGGACATTCAGAGAAACAACGGACTCGTCTCCCAGTTGCAAGAAATGCGACGCCTCTAGGCCCAACGGACGATCAAATGAAATGGAACCGAAAAGAAAGAAGCAGAGACGGCCGGATCAACGGGGCGGGGGAGGCGGTACCGATGAGGTAGGAGAGCTTCATGACGAGTTTGGGCTTGAGGATGGGGATGACGGACTCCCGCTCGAGCCGTATCACCTCCTTCACCACCCCGTCCTTCTTCTCCTTGGCCATCGCCTCCGCCGCCGACGTCCCGGGCACGTCTGGTGGCTTCCCCGGCGCCTCCACCGTCTGCGCGGGCGACATGAGCGACGGTATATAGCAGCAGCGCCGACCGGGATTGTTCGAAGCTTGGGATCGAGGCAAGGAATGGCGTCGGGGCGCGGCAAGAGGGAACAAAGCGATCGACGACGCCGAGGGCGTTAGGGAAAGGGAGGGCCTTTTCCGACTCGTGGCGAAAGGACGTCGAGGTCTGCTGGGAGGGCCAACCCGAGAACCTCACAATTTTTTTTATTTTTATTTTTTCGGAAGAGAACCTCACAATTTGCGCTCTCATCCTTGGATAGAACGCAAATTGAATTCATGGCCCTCAACAACGTTATACTTTTGTTTCATGAATGACGTTCCAAACTAATTTCAGACTATGTTCCACTTTGTTGCCTCCTTCGTTCATATCATCATGCCCACCTGACATGTGAATTCCCACACTTGCGCAACCATTTTTATAGCCAATGACCCACCCGAAGATGAATTCAGGATATCGGGACGCGTCGTGTAATCTATAATACCTAAATAGTTGATCCTTACTACTTTTAATTCTCTTAACATGCAAGCCATCCACCTCACCAAGTGTGCCACGTTATAGGCACTCCCAAGATGACATATAGCCTTACCATTTTTTAATCCTCCCTTGATGTCGACAGTTAGGATGATGACACCTAGTAGTGGAATAATATCTTGAGAAGCATTCAATTTATATCTTCGTTCCAATGATTATGGAGAATGAGTGCAGAGGAGAGAACACCCTTGAAACTGAGTTTAACCACTCTAAATGGTCCTATGAAATATGTCTTCACCACTCTAAATGGTTTGGATAAACTCATCCACAAGGCCAGAATATTTTTACTTTCCTCGAGGCTGGAAAGCTGCTCGAACGAAAATGCCTCAACGAGTGGACTAACGTTTGTTGTCCAACTCTCTTGAGGGGGCTTCACAATATAACTCTCTTAAGAGGGCTTAACAACATGATCTTATTGGATCTAGGTGTTATGATATTTGACATTTTTAGCAACACCATGTCCGGTCGGTGTCGGGGGCTTGACTGTTTATACCAGAAGGACATCATGTCAGAGCTAACATGTTATTGCTTCCATCTCATGATTGTTGAGGATCGGAAGTATGTCGTAGGCGATGATCTACTTATACATCAGTCCTCGGCCATGTCCGTGATGATGTTGAAGGTGCATTATATCACTAATTGTATTTTGGTGTTGAGGACAATGATATTAGAGAGCACTAATGCCAGTTAGCAAGTTTATCTCGGGACATTGGTTACTCGGTGTTTATTGCGGGAGATGGATAGCCCCCCTAATTCAAAGAAGGAAAAAGGCTTCGGTTTTCCGAAGACTAGACGGTTTTTCGGTTCTATTTCTGTCCTAGAAAGCCACACTATTAAGAGGGGTCTCTCCTTGGATCTATGGTGGAACTCATTTCCGTACATTCCTATACACGTCCCATTGCCACCAAGATAGCTAAATTGATCATTCTCTGTCTCCACCATATGATCACGATTAGGTCCTCAAAGAAACTCCCCTGAAAATCCACTCGGGGCATTTCTGTGATGGCCGAAATATCTTTTGGAACTTTTGGATGATGCTCCGGGCAGTCCAGAATCTAAACGGTGTTCCGGCAAGGCTACATGCACCCCGGTACGTCCGGGCTAAGCCGAAACATCTTCTGGAACCTTGTCCAAAATTCGGGTGGGTCCGAAATCTGGACGATGTTCTGGAGTATGTTAAAATTAGCGATTGTTAGTGATGAAGATCCTCGTAATTAAAAATAAATATCGCCTAATAAGATTTTCTGCGATGGAAACCGTCACTAGATGATTTCCTCCTAGGGGCAGCCCCCTCGACATCTTTGGTGACGTCCTTGCCTGATTTTAGGTAACACATTTGGCCGTCAGTAGGATGCACATATTCTACGACGGTTTTTGTCACAGAAAATGTCGGATGGGTCATTTTTTGAAATATAAATAGAAAAATAACTAATTGTTTTTTAAGCTAACTTATCAAGTGTTGAAACTACTATTGCTGAAAGTCATGTGCATAATTTGAAAGTGCTCAATCTACTTTCTGATGGTGCTCCTGAAAAAGTTTGAAAGTGATGAAAGTATTTATCAATGCATGTACGAATTTTCAGGAAGTGCTTAGAATATTTGCTCATAAAATCTGTCAAACTACTCGTAAGTTATTACATATTGAAACACTTATTGTTATGTAAATTAACAGATTCAAACCAACAACAATCATCTGTTACTACTCTTAGTAGCTAGATTCCTGTGCATCACAATGGGGGCAACTTTATTCTAGTGGTTCAACGTAGGAAGATTTTGATTGGGTTGAGACTGAGATATGTTGTGGGAAGATCAGAGATGTCGAGGGCATTAGAGAAAGAGAGAGCCTTTTCCGACTTGTGACATGCACATGAATGGTATGTTTGGGCCAACCGGGAAACTTCACAATTTACGCTCTTATCCTTAGATAGAACGCAAATCAAATTCATGATCATCTCTACAAGAACGTTACTATTTTTATTTTTTTATTAAGAAACACAAAGTGTAATTTTAGATACACACACTCGCTCACTAACATAATACCTAGTGAAGAATGGAGCCATGGAGCTTAAGACCAAGGAGTTACCACGGTCGCCTTGATGTCCTCTCCCACTACATGAATAATATGTTTGAATGGATGCACTTGACGTCAAACCTTGGGTTCGATCCCTGGTATTTTGGAGGTACAACTGTTCTCGTGGTCACCAATTTATTAAGCAATAATTTTATATTACTCAGGAGATCAAATAGCAAATATTTGTGAACCATAGCCTTTGTCTTTTGATATTTGGGTCTACAATAATAGTCTGACCATATCAAGTAGATTTGGTTTAGCTAGAAGCTACATGTTGTTGACCATAACGAGTCGATTTTGTACATGTGGATGCTACAAAGGTTGTTCGTATGGCAAGTACATTTTATATATATTAAAGGCTTACAAAAATTTGCCATTCCAATTAGATATGGCATATCTTGAAGCTACAAAAGGTTGGTCACACCAAGTAGATGGTACGTTAATATTTGAAGCCACCGGCGGAGAACCTAGTAGGGCAAGGTCGGGCGTTCGCCCTACCTTGATTTTGTGGGATACGATTTGTATAGGTATGCCACTATGCATCGGTCGCTGTCTGCACCGGCTGCTTCCTAGTTGGCTCGTTGCCCCACCGTCGATGGCACAAGGGCCTCTCAGCCCGTAAACTGCTGTCATTGATCGATTAGCGATTAGGGCAAGTCCACAAACATTTCAAGAGCTATTTTAGTGAAGAAAAACAAAGAACACACACATAGCCAATATACCGCGGTAGCAGTTCGCAATTTCTACCTAAGAAAAGCGATACATAGACGTGTGTGGACTGTGGAGACAGCCTGCACTTGGAACGAGTGAGTGCGTGGAGGCCGGCCGTGCGCTGCCACTGTGGGTGACAAATTAGTTCCAGTGGTTAGAGATGACAGAGGATTTAGCTGTCTATTTTTAAGAGAGAGAGAGAGAGAGAGGTGCTGAGTATGGTAATTTGTGCTGCCTCTGTATGCTTGACAATCGACAATCCTACCGTATGGTCTTAGTGGTATTCTCATGATGTGAATTTAGTTTGAATCATAGTATATTTTTTCTACTTTAGAGTTCGCCCACCTTAATTTCTTTCTGTCCTCCCTCAGTGTTTGAAGCCACGAGAGGTTGGTCTATTGAATTTGAAGCCACATGAGGTTGGTCACATCAATTAGTTGGCACATTAATATTTGTTGGTCACGCTAGAGTAGAGATTTTTGGTCGACAAGACGAGACGAGATCGTCCCTCTTTTGTTCAAAGCAACCATGGCATGACCTTTTTCTTTGGCATTCGATTGTTGGCTAGCCGTGATTGTTCAAAGATAACCTTTTTTAGCCCCAGCAGGGAGCGACCCTATAGCCCACCACCACCATTCACATGCTATGTAGAAGTCACTTTCGGATTGGAGGAGGGGCGGAGCCAAGAAAAACAGTGGCGGTGCTATGTGTATGTGTGTGTGCCGGGGGGGGGGGGGGGGGTGCATTACCCTAGCCCTGGAAAGAAGTGTGAAGTTGAATTTTTTTTGGAGGCCTTTGATGGGATCTTAATATTGGTTATATAAACTGTCCATTAGATGATGCAAAATGGATGGTTTATATTAATTGGGAACATCATAATATTTCTATTTCATGCATCGTTTTGGTTCCGAGAGATTTTGTTCGAGCTGAACGCTCTCACTGCTTGTGGCCCTCCAACGGACAGGTCTATGGGAGGGGCATGGGAATGACAAATGCAACATGGCCCATCCGTTACCCCACTAAAAAGAGCTATGAAATCTATGGGTGGGAGCTCGGTACGTATGTTCTCCTAGTGTCTACTCCATTTCTCTTGGTACCTTGAACCGAGATGGAATTTCAGTCAGAGATGACAGATTTTCCTGAATACGTGCAGGAAATGAGGTCGGTGGCAAAGGCATGGGAGCATCGATCGCAGCTGACCAGTACGCCAAAGACACGACCATTCTGACATGGGTCACAACTCATCAAAGCCGCTGGTGCTCGCTCCAGGAGGCTTCTTCAAAGAAGGTTTGTACGGAAAGTTTATCGCCCAAACCAGCCCAGATATGGTCAATGTGGTCACCCACCAGATACTACCTTCTCTATGCCGGGGGGGGGGGGGGGGGGCTTTGCCCCCAACCCTCGAAAGAAGTGTGAAGTTGATATGTTTTCGACGCTTTGATGGGATCTTAATATTGGCTATATGAATTGTCGATTAGATGGTGCAAAATGGACGGTTTGTATTAGTTGGGAACATCCTAGGATTGATGTTTCATGCATGGTTTTGGTTCTCAACTTCCAGCGCCAAGATTGTGTTCAATCTAAATGCTCTCTCTAGTTGTGTCCCTCTCGCAGACGGGTCTATGGGAGCGGCCTGGGAATGACCAATGCAAAATGGATTATCCCTTACATCGCCAAAAAGGGCTACGCAATCTATGGGTGGGAGCTCTGTATGTTCTCCTAATGCCTACTCCATTTCTCTTGGTACCATAAACCGAGATGGAATTTTCGTTAGATGACAGGTTTTCTTGAAAACATGCAGGAATGAGGTTAGTGGCAAAGGCACCATAGCCTCAATCACAGCCGACCAGTACGCCAAAGACATGACCGTACTCACATGATGCATGGAAGACACATATACTAGGACAACCGTCGAAGCCGCTAGTGCTCATTCCGGGAGGCTTCTTCAAAGAAGAAGGTTGGTTCAACGAGTTCATCGTCAAAACCAGTCCAGATATGGTTAGTGTGGTCACCCACCACATACTACCTTCTCTATCACTTAACACAAATCGTTTTCCTGTTTTGGTTTTTTTTTGGGCCACCAACTAATCAACTAGAATGCGACACATGTAAGTCTGGGAACGTTGCCACCGACTAATCAACCAGAATGCAACCGTATGGTCTTAGTGGTATTCTCATGATGTGAATTTAGTTTGAATCATAGTATATTTTTTCTACTTTAGAGTCCGTCCACCTTAATTTCTTTCCGTCCTCTCCCAGTGTTTGAAGCCACGAGAGGTTGGTCTATTGAATTTGAAGCCACATGAGGTTGGTCACATCAATTAGTTGGCACATTAATATTTGTTGGTCACGCTAGAGTAGAGATTGTTGGTCGACATAACGAGACGAGATCGTCCCTCTTTTGTTCAAGGCAACCATGGCATTACCTTTTTCTTTGGCATTCGATTGTTGGCTAGCCGTGATTGTTTAAAGCTAACCTTTTTTAGCCCCAGCAGGGAGCGACCCTATAGCCCACCACCACCATTCACATGCTATGTAGAAGTCACTTTCGGATTGGAGGAGGGGCGGAGCCAAGAAAAACAGTGGCGGTGCTATGTGTATGTGTGTGTGCCGGGGGGGGGGGGTGCATTACCCTAGCCCTGGAAAGAAGTGTGAAGTTGAAATTTTTTTGGAGGCCTTTGATGGGATCTTAATATTGGTTATATGAACTGTCCATTAGATGATGCAAAATGGATGGTTTATATTAATTGGGAACATCCTAATATTTCTTTTTAATGCATCGTTTTGGTTCCGAGAGGTTTTGGTTCTAAATTTGCAGCGCAAAGATTTTGTTCGAGCTGAACGCTCTCACTGCTTGTGGCCCTCCAAGGACAGGTCTATGGGAGGGGCATGGGAATGACAAATGCAACATGGCCCATCCATTACACCACCAGAAAGGGCTATGAAATCTATGTGTGTGAGCTCGGTCATATATTCTCCTAGTGTCTACTCCATTTCTCTTGGTACCTTGAACCGAGGTGGAATTTCAGTCAGAGATGACAGATTTTCCTGAATACGTGCAGGAAATGAGGTCGGTGGCAAAGGCATGGGAGCATCGATCACAGCCGACCAGTACGCCAAAGACATGACCATTCTGACATGGGTCACGAAAGACATATATACCAGGCAACAACTCATCAAAGCCGCTGGTGCTCGCTCCAGGAGGCTTCTTCAAAGAAGGTTTGTTCGGAAAGTTCATCGCCCAAACCAGCCCAGATATGGTCAGTGTGGTCACCCACCACATACTACCTTCTCTATCCCTGGGGGGGGGGGCTTTGCCCCCAACCCTCGAAAGAAGTGTGAAGTTGATATGTTTTTGACGCTTTGATGGGATCTTAATATTGGCTATATGAATTGTCGATTAGATGGTGCAAAATGGACGATTTGTATTAGTCGGGAACATCCTAGGATTGATGTTTCATGCATGGTTTTGGTTCTCAACTTGCAGCGCCAAGATTGTGTTCAATCTAAATGCTCACTCTAGTTGTGGCCCTCTCGCAGACGGGTCTATGGGAGGGTGTGGGGACCCTGACTCATAAGTCGTGATCACCGAATGTACGTGCACAGTGATCCCAGAGATCAATGCTCACTGAACACACGGAAACTGAATAACAAGAGTCTTACATCCATTACATACCGTTTGTTCTCCAATATGGCCTTTATGGCCAAGTCTTCATAAACTTGCAGCGGAAATCTTCAACGATAGCGTGAACCCATGCCATCTACCTTAACCCTACAGGCATTCTGACTGGGAAGCGTCCTAGCTCGCGTGTTCGTCACCAAGGTAATCTTCATCATGACCTGATCTTCCATGCCTGGCCAATAAAATAACCAGTGGCAAGCCAATGAGTACTTTGAATGTACTCGCAAGCAACCCATGTTTGGAACAAGGTTCAACAGAGCATGATATATCACTAAGTAGGTAATTTTGCAGAAAGCTAATTTTGAGTGCAGTGACATGATCAACTAACGTATGTAAGCATGCATCAACAGTTGGCAGATATCCATATGAACAAGTTATAGATATCATCATAAGCAAGGGGTTAAACATCACATGTTCAATCATTTCATCAAGTCTTCCGACTTAGCTCAAGTATCTCTTTGTCACACACACACACACACCAAGTTTTGTGAAAACATCTGGACGTAGTTTAAGCAGCACCACCCAACTGTCCTTGATCGTTGACACGGCTATTCGAATAGTTTTACACTCTGCAGAGGTTGCACACTTTACCCACAAGACTCGGGGAACTTCCGTGTCATCCACAACTCGCGGTATATTACATACCCGAGGTAAGCACCCGAACAATGCCTTTCCCTTGACGATACTAAACAAAGAGTCCACTCGTTGGTCCACGTCTTCATGATGTACAAACACGAGCCTTGCTCAACATAGTACCATCCATGAAGGAACACAATGGTGTGCCCGGTGCCTGTAAAGACAGCGCATGGTCGCCCTACCAGGCACGACCCCGCATCGAGAGTGACCACGTCACTCCCGCCACTAGTAATGCGGGCTCTCTGTCAGCACCGACCAAAGTAATCATGTAACAGCCCGGAACCGCCGCTCCAGAAGATTCCCCTTTCATGTCGTTGTCGTCGTGTGTTTCGTCTGGTTGTCGCATTCATCATCGCATCATTCGCATCATGTGCATAGCATCATCACTTGTTTTCGAAAACTTGCTTCCGTTCGTAGCTGCCGGTTCTCTCCGTTCGTGTCATCGTCCGTTTCGAGACCAACCACACACGCACGCGCCCGCGGCATCGGTTTATTATCGGACGCTTTCGGTATTTCAAAATCATGTCACGGGCCACTTCCCTCTCTTCTCAGCCCAACCCTCTCTACACAGCCCACCTAGCCCACCTAACCCAACCCCGCGACCGGAGCCATCCGATTACGATCGCACGGCTCGAAAACGGTGCAAAACCCCCTCTCCTAGCCTCCCTGCCTATTAATAGATGCCCTAGGCGTCCAGATCGGGAAACCCTAGCCCCATGCCTCGAATTCCGTGCCCACCAGCCTCCAGCCGCCACTCCACCGCGACTGCCACCCA
Organism: Elymus sibiricus; assembly: GCA_039707655.1. Taxonomy (NCBI): domain Eukaryota; kingdom Viridiplantae; phylum Streptophyta; class Magnoliopsida; order Poales; family Poaceae; genus Elymus; species Elymus sibiricus. Next base: position 446,824,668 of record CM077671.1, read on the forward strand.
CCTACCGGACATGTCCGCGGCCAACCCGGACATGTCCGGCGACCGTAGAGCGCTGCGGCAGCCCGCGCCCGAGCCAGCAACCGCCGCCCGCCCCGTCGGAGCCTCTCCAGCGACCCCGCGCCGCCCCGCCGGAGAGGGTCCAGCCTCGCTGGAGCGCCCTGCAACCGCCGCCCTTGCGCGCCGGCCACCGCGACCAGCCCCGAGCTCCCCGTCGCGCCGCCGCCATGGCCCGACCTCGCCTTGCCGCCGTTGACCCTGCCGCCGGCCGGATCCGGCCAGAACCGGACCGGGGGAGCCCATCCCCGTCCGCCTCCGAGCCCCAGCGCCCTCCTCCGACGACCGGCGCCTCCGCCATCGACCGCCGCCGGCCCTGCCTCGCTCTTCCAGGCGGGAACGGGAGGTCGGGGACGTCCACGCGACCCCGTTGACCTGCTCGCCCCGTTCCAGCGCCCACATGGGCCAGGCAAGGCCCAGCTCGCCCCTGCTCGACCGCCCCAGCTTCGAATGGGCCCAGCCCATGGTGAGCGCCTGCCTATCCCTCGCCCGGTGTGCATCATAGCTAACTTGCGCCTACTGTCTGTTTCGGGCCCTGTGTTAGATTTGGCCCATTGACGTTTTTTTTAAATTGCAGAGAACCGCACGATTTTAAAATGTTCATAAACATTTAACCGTGCACCGTATTAAATAGTTTCATATATGAAAAATGCTCAGAAAAATGTGTAGATTAATAATATGTCATTTTCATCCATGTTTAAACTACCTAAGCTCGCTGTTTCATCATTTTACATAATTGCCATTATTTTTGCATTGTCATAATCATTTACCCGTGCATTGGAATTAACCCGACAATATATTAAAAAAAGTTCATATTATCGGCATCGCATTTTCATACATGACAAATGGTTCATTGTAATATTTGCATTTAACTTGCATTTATAATTGCTAAAAGGGGATTAGGCCATACTTGCATAATTCATTGTGACGTTTTTTCCCACATGAACCTAGGCATATTATATGTGTTTTCGGGGTAGAAAAATCCATAGAATTTAACTGTGCATTTAGTTTTGTCATTGGAGGAAGTTCTTGTGCATGTTATTTTTGCCATGATGCCCTTTTGTCTATTTCGTGTGATTTAATCCATGCATCATATGAAATAATTTTGAACACGAGATATGCCCTTGGACATGTATGCTAGGCCCTGGTATTTTTGGTTGTCATAGAAATGCATGTTTAGGTGTTGTTTCCTTGTTGCCATTATGCTATAAAAATCTGATGTTTTGAGGGTCCAAAATATTTCTAAGTCTGGAAATCTGTTATTTTGTTGCTGTGTTGCGATGTGATTTGCTAGTGTTCTAGGAGTCTTTTGGTGATGCCACCAAGGAGTCTTTTGTTAAGCATGTTATGCTCTTTCTTGTTGTGCCATTAGTTTGCATAAATAGGTTTTGCATCATAATTATTTCTGTTGCTCAATATGTCAATCTGTTAAAACTGCTGCACATGACTATCCTAATTTTCACTAAGTCTGAGAATCTGTTTTCTTCAATATGCCATGTTGTGTTGATGGTTGCCATGAATCTGAGCATAATTTGATGTTGCTATAATGTAATGATTTGTAGAGCATCATGTCTAATACCAGGCTATTAATTTTCATGCCATAATATGCCCTGTAGCATATAGTTTTACTGCTGCCAATATGCCTCCGTGAAATCTGCTATGCTAAAACCTGTTATTTTCACTAAGTCCTAATCTGCTATATTTTGTTGCCATGTTGTGAGCTTCGTATCATGTGATCCATGCCTCTTTTGAGTATGATATGTGAAGATGAAATGAAGTGTATGTTATATGCTACTGCCCCATGCTTAGTTTGTGCATTTTAGTATATTGTAACTTGTTGTTTTCATGTGTGCAAAATGCTATCTTGCTGTTTTGGGCAGATTTCATCTAAAACTTGTGTTGCTTGTTATTGTTGAACCGTAGCTCCGTTTTGAACATGTTGCATATGTAACTTGACTAGAATTTCATGTAGTTTCATAATATCTTGCTGCATTCATGTTTTGTAGTGTTTGTGATTGTCTTTTCCATGCATTTTGCATTCATGTCATATGCATCTTGCGAATGTCATATCTTTTAGACCGTAGCTCCGTTTGAGATGTTCCATATATGTAAATCGACTAGAATGACGTGTAGAATTGCATTGTGCACTTTATTTCCCTGTTTAATAAATATAAAACATGATTAGTTCAGATCTGTACCAATTTCGAAATTAACATATGGGGTCATTTCTGAAATGCTATATGTTGTTTCCGGCCTCGTTTAATATGCCTAGATGTGTAGTTTACTTATGCTTCACCTCTTGCCATGTTTAAAAACATTTAATATTATTGTGTTCCTAAACGAGAGTGAACTAAATATTCAAATGTGGAGTTTCGTCAATATGCAACTCGTTGCATATTGAGCTTCACTTAATGTGTAGTATTTGATTGTTGTGGTTGCCATGCCTTGCATAATTAAACCGGACATGCATCATATTTGTCTGCGCATCATGTCATGCATTTGTTGTGGTGTTCTCGTGTGTTGATTGTTGTTTCCGATTGCTTCTTCTCGATAGAGTTCCGAAAACCGCTTCGGAGTGTGAGGATTCGTTCGTCTACGTTGCTTCGTCTTCTTCATGGACTCGTTCTTCTTCCAAGCGGGATCTCAGGCAAGATGATCATTTCCCTGGATACCATTACTATCATTGCCATGCTAGATGTCTCGTTTCTATCGCTGTCTCGCTACCTACCACTTGTATGTTAAGCCTCCTAAATTGCCATGAAAAGCCTCTAACCCCTCCACGTCCCAGCAAAACATTGTTGGCTATGTTACCGCTTGCTCAGCCCTTCTTATAGCGTTGCTAGTTGCAGGTGCAAGCTGTTTCCATGTGCCAACATGGATGTTTTGATATATCACAATATTATTGCTATTTAATTTAATGCACATATATACTTGGTAAAGGGTGGAAGGCTTGGCCTTTTGCTCGGTGTTTTGTTCCACTCTTGCCGCCCTAGTTACTTGTGAACCGGTGTTATGTTCCATAAATGAGCGCTCCTAACATGCTCGGGGTTGTTATGGGGACCCCCTTGACTTTCGTTTTAGGATAAAACTTGTCTGGCAAGGCCCAACATTGGTACTACATTTGCCTAATAACTAATAAACCTGCATAGGGAGTAATTAACCCGAGGATCTTTAATCAACAACCCGGGCCAGTGCTCCTCATGAGTGTTGGTCCAAACTAGAGCACCGTGCGGGGCCAACCCGGGGCAACTCGGGAGATGTCTATCAGGCCACCGTACGCTTCGCTTATCTGTCGTGTCCTGAGAACGAGATACGCGGCTCCTATCGGGATCGTCGACACGCCGGGCGGCCTTGCTGGATTTGTTTTACCTTTCTCGAACGTCTTGTGTGAGGAATTCCGATACTTTGGGCTAACTCGAGGTTGAGGTTTTCCAATGGAATTGCCTAGGAAGATCACGAGATTCGTGGTCGAGGTTATTCCCGCTGAGTGTGGTTAATTTGTGATGGATGAGTAGGAGCACCCCTGCAGGGTTAAATCTTTCGGAAAGCCGTGCCCGCGGTTATGTGGCAAACTTGGAAACTTTGTTTAACACCCGGTCATAGCAAACTTGAAGTAAACTCAAATAAAATACACCAACCGTGTGCGTAACCGTGACTGTCTCTTCTCGTGAATTTCTGATCCGGGAGAGAACACGGTGGGGTTATGTTTAACGTAAGTAGGTGTTCAGGATCTTTTAGAGATCATTACTAGTTTACGTCCGTTTATTCGACAATCATCCCCCTTTATTCTTGTACTCGTAAGTTAGCCACTCAATAATGCTTAGTCGCTTGCTGCAGCCTCACCACTTAACCATACCTCTCCCATTAAGCTTTAATAGTCTTGATACCCTTGGAAATGAGATTGCTGAGTCCCCGTGGCTCACAGATTACTACAACAACAGTTGCAGGTACAGGTAGTGCGATGATATGACGTGAGCGCGATGCTTGTTTGATTTGGAGTTCTTCTGCTTCTTCTTCATCGATCTAGGATGGGTTCCAGGCGGCAGCCTGGGATAGCAAGGATGGATGTCATTTTATCGTTTGTTTTCGTCCGTAGTCGGACCCTGCTCTTCTGTATGATGTTGTATTTGTTATTGTATTGATGTGATGTTGATGTAGCTTGTGGCGAGTGTAAGCCAAATTCCATATACTCATCTCTTCTTTACATGTACTTGTAATGATATCCATTCTTGCAACACGACGAGATGCGCTTCTATCCCTGTCGAGGCCCTCGTGCCAAAATAAGGATAGGATCGCATCTTGGGCGTGACAAGTTGGTATCAGAGCCTGTACCGACCTAGGAGCCCCCTTGATTGATCGAACTTGGCCGAGTCGAGTCTAGTTAAAACTATTTTGAGTCTAGTTATATCGGAGAGTAGGATTCTTTTACTCCTCTTCTATACTCTGGTGAGGTGTTCGACTTAGGAATTTTCATTCTACTCCTCTTCTCGCTCAAAATTTTTTTTAGGATCACGCGGGTATTTTGGAATCTATATGATACCGATGTGACGGAGTTCTGTCTTGGTGCCTCCTGTCTGACTTGATTTCTTCCGGGGAGTTGAGCTCCAGGGGATTCTTGTGCACATCGTTATCATTCAGTTTCCTTAGTATCTCAGGACGGAGGATATTCGAAATTGCTTCAATACTGGTAGTGGCGAGAGGAGTCCGGCATCCCCAGTACTGGTGGAGAGAGTTCGGATGTACTGCCATACTTAGTATCGTTGTGATTACGAGTGTCTGAGGTAGATGAGTTTGCAGAGTTTCTTGGATTATGGTGTGGAAGGTTGCGGGTGCAGTTGTAGCTGATTACCTTGGGTACGTTCCTGGGTCCGCAACCCGAATCGCATAAACAAGAAAGACTTCGGGAATTCTTAGGTGGGAATTCAAGTAGTTTACCTAGGATTATCCTTCCAACAAATGCAAATGGGTTTGTATTTGTTTCCGGCTTAATTTGCAAGCCTCATCCTTTGTTTTGTTGGAGTATGGTTATTCGAGTTGCTTCGATGTCAAGTGGTGAATTCATATCTTTCTAAATGGTGTTCTCACATTTTTATGGGAATGCTAATCCTTTTGTTCAACCGGAGTTGTCATGTCAATTCTTTCCAACCGGTGTGCTTCTCTTCTAGATGATTCGATCCCTTCCAAGTTTTGCAAGATCAATCCTCATATTCCTTTCTGGAGTTCGTCTCATCTGTCTCAAGTTGTATTTGTTTTTCCCACCCTCCCGCCCTTTTTCTTCAACATTTAAACTCTCATCCAAGTGCCTTTCTTTTCCTTGATGCTTCCGCTATCTTCTCTTCCGTGATGTATCCGGTGATTCTCATGAAGATCCTCAAGTTTTAAGTTCATCATTTCTTCGTCTCGTTTTCTTTCCTGGTGGATTCAATTCAACCTCCCTGTGTCGTCATTTCCTTTGCATTCGCTAAATGCTCTCCTATGTTGGAGACTCTCATCCAAGCCTCTCTTGTTTAGTCATCTTTCTTTGTCATATCCGGAGTGTTGAAGACATCTCAGAAGACTCGTGTTCCCATTCAGATCCTTAAATTAGTTCGAGGTTCTCACCTCATCAGTTTTCATTTGTAACGGTGCAATCTCTCTTTCTAAGCAATCATTTCAACGGTGTTTCCTTCAGTGGGCTCATAACCCACAGGTGTTCCCCAGGATCTTACCTAACTCTTCTAATCTTTTCCGGAGATCTCCTCAAGTTCTTTTCAATATGACGTAAGAATGAATTCCATCAGTCATATTCCTTCCCGAAGATCGCTTCTAAATCATTCTCATCATTGGCTCAACCTTTTCTTATTCATTATTCCGGAGTATCTCAGTAATTCTTGGCGGTGTTTCTCGCCATCATTCTCAGCATGAAGACCAAAGGAGTGTTTCTCTTAAATCTTATTCCGTTATCCTAGAGATTCATGGTTTCAGCTTCGTGCTATCCTCTTAATTGTTTTTGATAATGAGGAATTCCTTCCATATCTATCCGGAGCATTTCAGAGTTGTTATCATTTCTCGATCCTCCGAAGGCCATCATTTCAGAAGATTTCTTCGTTCTCAGCTTCCAGCTTCGTTCTCCAATTCTTCTCAATTGTTGTCTCTTCGTTCGTATCTCAATTATTCCGGTGCTTCGTTCAAGTTTTCTGTTAGGCGGATCTTCGTCTCTTCATTCTCATGTATCATTATTCATTCTTGGTTTCCTCATTTGTTGTGAATTTTTACCGGTGTTTCGTTGAAGACTTCGTCAAGTTCGTGCTATATCTCTCTTCAATGTTTTCAGAAGAATAAGTTCTATGCCAAATCCGTTGCTTGTCATCAATTAAACTTGATGAAGGATAAGCATAACATAATTCTTATTCTTGTTTCATCAAGTGATTTCAAGCATTCTTCCGGAGTTGTCATGATATCAATTCTTGGTTCTAAGTGTTTCGTCTTCTCTTTTCCGGAGTTCCATGTTGTCTCAAGCTTCTCGTCATGAAGCTTCATCTAATCTTGGAGGTCATAATCTTATTCTTTTCACCCTTCAATTCTTTTCTATCATCCTCTCATTCTGCTGTTCTCCAAGAAGTTCTTCATGGTGGTTCATCAAGATTTCTCTCATTCTCAAGTGTTCTTCAAGATTTTGTTGGAGGTCCTCAAGTATTCTTATCTTGCATTTCAGAGTGCAATTCTTTCTTCCTTATCTTTGAGATGGTATTATAGCATTCTTGATTTATGAGGTGTCTCGAAGAGAATTTGTCAAGAATGAGATATGTAAACCCATCTTTTCTTCTCGTAGTTATCTTGGATTGGATTGCACCTAAAGCACTTCCTAAGATTGTTGCTATCATGGTGTTTATCAATGATCCAAGTTCTCCATGTATCCTCTTGTTGAAAGAAGCTTGCATATCTTGTTGCTCCCAAGCAATCAATTGTTTGGTTTAGTGGCCGGTTGTCACCTCATTATGTGGGATGTTTTCCATAAGCCCATAACAAGTTTTTCTTTTCGTTGTTGGATCTCCAACAACTCCGTTCAACCATTCTTGTAGGGATGCTTTTCTAATTCAATTGTGGTAGAAGTTGCCATTTTCTTCTCCATTCTTTTCTCTCAAATGATCTAGCTTCTTTCCTTGTTTCGGAGGCGTATGATGTTGCTCTCTTTCATCCATTGTCTTGCTTCTTCAAGATCATGTGCTTTTCTGGTTTATCCATTTAACCGGAGTGTGTTTTCTCTTTTTAAGTTCTCCCATCTTATGAAATTTTTGCCCCTCTATCCTACCGAAGTGCTGCCGAAATTTCTTGTGAATTCTTGCTTGTTCTTCGTGTCTTTCTTCATCTCTTTGCAACCTTCAAGATTGCGGTTTCATTCATTTAGCAAAGAAGCAACTAAGTTTTACCTCTTCTCTTTCTCTTCCCCTTCTCATTCCAAGATCTCGGGTCGAGATCTCTTGTAAGTGGAGGAGAGTTGTAACAGCCCGGAACCGCCGCTCCAGAAGATTCCCCTTTCATGTCGTTGTCGTCGTGTGTTTCGTCTGGTTGTCGCATTCATCATCGCATCATTCGCATCATGTGCATAGCATCATCACTTGTTTTCGAAAACTTGCTTCCGTTCGTAGCTGCCGGTTCTCTCCGTTCGTGTCATCGTCCGTTTCGAGACCAACCACACACGCACGTGCCCGCGGCATCGGTTTATTATCGGACGCTTTCGGTATTTCAAAATCATGTCACGGGCCACTTCCCTCTCTTCTCAGCCCAACCCTCTCTACACAGCCCACCTAGCCCACCTAACCCAACCCCACGACCGGAGCCGTCCGATTACGATCGCACGGCTCGAAAACGGTGCAAAACCCCCTCTCCTAGCCTCCCTGCCTATTAATAGATGCCCTAGGCGTCCAGATCGGGAAACCCTAGCCCCATGCCTCGAATTCCGTGCCCACCAGCCTCCAGCCGCCACTCCACCGCGACTGCCACCCACCTACCGGACATGTCCGCGGCCAACCCGGACATGTCCGGCGACCGTAGAGCGCTGCGGCAGCCCGCGCCCGAGCCAGCAACCGCCGCCCGCCCCGTCGGAGCCTCTCCAGCGACCCCGCGCCCCCCCGCCGGAGAGGGTCCAGCCTCGCCGGAGCGCCCTGCAACCGCCGCCCTTGCGCGCCGGCCACCGCGACCAGCCCCGAGCTCCCCGTCGCGCCGCCGCCATGGCCCGACCTCGCCTTGCCGCCGTTGACCCTGCCGCCGGCCGGATCCGGCCAGATCCGGACCGGGGGAGCCCATCCCCGTCCGCCTCCGAGCCCCAGCGCCCTCCTCCGACGACCGGCGCCTCCGCCATCGACCGCCGCCGGCCCTGCCTCGCTCTTCCAGGCGGGAACGGGAGGTCGGGGACGTCCACGCGACCCCGTTGACCTGCTCGCCCCGTTCCAGCGCCCACATGGGCCAGGCAAGGCCCAGCTCGCCCCTGCTCGACCGCCCCAGCTTCGAATGGGCCCAGCCCATGGTGAGCGCCTGCCTATCCCTCGCCCGGTGTGCATCATAGCTAACGTGCGCCTACTGTCTGTTTCGGGCCCTGTGTTAGATTTGGCCCATTGACGTTTTTTTTAAATTGCAGAGAACCGCACGATTTTAAAATGTTCATAAACATTTAACCGTGCACCGTATTAAATAGTTTCATATATGAAAAATGCTCAGAAAAATGTGTAGATTAATAATATGTCATTTTCATCCATGTTTAAACTACCTAAGCTCGCTGTTTCATCATTTTACATAATTGCCATTATTTTTGCATTGTCATAATCATTTACCCGTGCATTGGAATTAACCCGACAATATATTAAAAAAAGTTCATATTATCGGCATCGCATTTTCATACATGACAAATGGTTCATTGTAATATTTGCATTTAACTTGCATTTATAATTGCTAAAAGGGGATTAGGCCATACTTGCATAATTCATTGTGACGTTTTTTCCCACATGAACCTAGGCATATTATATGTGTTTTCGGGGTAGAAAAATCCATAGAATTTAACTGTGCATTTAGTTTTGTCATTGGAGGAAGTTCTTGTGCATGTTATTTTTGCCATGATGCCCTTTTGTCTATTTCGTGTGATTTAATCCATGCATCATATGAAATAATTTTGAACACGAGATATGCCCTTGGACATGTATGCTAGGCCCTGGTATTTTTGGTTGTCATAGAAATGCATGTTTAGGTGTTGTTTCCTTGTTGCCATTATGCTATAAAAATCTGATGTTTTGAGGGTCCAAAATATTTCTAAGTCTGGAAATCTGTTATTTTGTTGCTGTGTTGCGATGTGATTTGCTAGTGTTCTAGGAGTCTTTTGGTGATGCCACCAAGGAGTCTTTTGTTAAGCATGTTATGCTATTTCTTGTTGTGCCATTAGTTTGCATAAATAGGTTTTGCATCATAATTATTTCTGTTGCTCAATATGTCAATCTGTTAAAACTGCTGCACATGACTATCCTAATTTTCACTAAGTCTGAGAATCTGTTTTCTTCAATATGCCATGTTGTGTTGATGGTTGCCATGAATCTGAGCATAATTTGATGTTGCTATAATGTAATGATTTGTAGAGCATCATGTCTAATACCAGGCTATTAATTTTCATGCCATAATATGCCCTGTAGCATATAGTTTTACTGCTGCCAATATGCCTCCGTGAAATCTGCTATGCTAAAACCTGTTATTTTCACTAAGTCCTAATCTGCTATATTTTGTTGCCATGTTGTGAGCTTCGTATCATGTGATCCATGCCTCTTTTGAGTATGATATGTGAAGATGAAATGAAGTGTATGTTATATGCTACTGCCCCATGCTTAGTTTGTGCATTTTAGTATATTGTAACTTGTTGTTTTCATGTGTGCAAAATGCTATCTTGCTGTTTTGGGCAGATTTCATCTAAAACTTGTGTTGCTTGTTATTGTTGAACCGTAGCTCCGTTTTGAACATGTTGCATATGTAACTTGACTAGAATTTCATGTAGTTTCATAATATCTTGCTGCATTCATGTTTTGTAGTGTTTGTGATTGTCTTTTCCATGCATTTTGCATTCATGTCATATGCATCTTGCGAATGTCATATCTTTTAGACCGTAGCTCCGTTTGAGATGTTCCATATATGTAAATCGACTAGAATGACGTGTAGAATTGCATTGTGCACTTTATTTCCCTGTTTAATAAATATAAAACATGATTAGTTCAGATCTGTACCAATTTCGAAATTAACATATGGGGTCATTTCTGAAATGCTATATGTTGTTTCCGGCCTCGTTTAATATGCCTAGATGTGTAGTTTACTTATGCTTCACCTCTTGCCATGTTTAAAAACATTTAATATTATTGTGTTCCTAAACGAGAGTGAACTAAATATTCAAATGTGGAGTTTCGTCAATATGCAACTCGTTGCATATTGAGCTTCACTTAATGTGTAGTATTTGATTGTTGTGGTTGCCATGCCTTGCATAATTAAACCGGACATGCATCATATTTGTCTGCGCATCATGTCATGCATTTGTTGTGGTGTTCTCGTGTGTTGATTGTTGTTTCCGATTGCTTCTTCTCGATAGAGTTCCGAAAACCGCTTCGGAGTGTGAGGATTCGTTCGTCTACGTTGCTTCGTCTTCTTCATGGACTCGTTCTTCTTCCAAGCGGGATCTCAGGCAAGATGATCATTTCCCTGGATACCATTACTATCATTGCCATGCTAGATGTCTCGTTTCTATCGCTGTCTCGCTACCTACCACTTGTATGTTAAGCCTCCTAAATTGCCATGAAAAGCCTCTAACCCCTCCACGTCCCAGCAAAACATTGTTGGCTATGTTACCGCTTGCTCAGCCCTTCTTATAGCGTTGCTAGTTGCAGGTGCAAGCTGTTTCCATGTGCCAACATGGATGTTTTGATATATCACAATATTATTGCTATTTAATTTAATGCACATATATACTTGGTAAAGGGTGGAAGGCTTGGCCTTTTGCTCGGTGTTTTGTTCCACTCTTGCCGCCCTAGTTACTTGTGAACCGGTGTTATGTTCCATAAATGAGCGCTCCTAACATGCTCGGGGTTGTTATGGGGACCCCCTTGACTTTCGTTTTAGGATAAAACTTGTCTGGCAAGGCCCAACATTGGTACTACATTTGCCTAATAACTAATAAACCTGCATAGGGAGTAATTAACCCGAGGATCTTTAATCAACAACCCGGGCCAGTGCTCCTCATGAGTGTTGGTCCAAACTAGAGCACCGTGCGGGGCCAACCCGGGGCAACTCGGGAGATGTCTATCAGGCCACCGTACGCTTCGCTTATCTGTCGTGTCCTGAGAACGAGATACGCGGCTCCTATCGGGATCGTCGACACGCCGGGCGGCCTTGCTGGATTTGTTTTACCTTTCTCGAACGTCTTGTGTGAGGAATTCCGATACTTTGGGCTAACTCGAGGTTGAGGTTTTCCAATGGAATTGCCTAGGAAGATCACGAGATTCGTGGTCGAGGTTATTCCCGCTGAGTGTGGTTAATTTGTGATGGATGAGTAGGAGCACCCCTGCAGGGTTAAATCTTTCGGAAAGCCGTGCCCGCGGTTATGTGGCAAACTTGGAAACTTTGTTTAACACCCGGTCATAGCAAACTTGAAGTAAACTCAAATAAAATACACCAACCGTGTGCGTAACCGTGACTGTCTCTTCTCGTGAATTTCTGATCCGGGAGAGAACACGGTGGGGTTATGTTTAACGTAAGTAGGTGTTCAGGATCTTTTAGAGATCATTACTAGTTTACGTCCGTTTATTCGACAATCATCCCCCTTTATTCTTGTACTCGTAAGTTAGCCACTCAATAATGCTTAGTCGCTTGCTGCAGCCTCACCACTTAACCATACCTCTCCCATTAAGCTTTAATAGTCTTGATACCCTTGGAAATGAGATTGCTGAGTCCCCGTGGCTCACAGATTACTACAACAACAGTTGCAGGTACAGGTAGTGCGATGATATGACGTGAGCGCGATGCTTGTTTGATTTGGAGTTCTTCTGCTTCTTCTTCATCGATCTAGGATGGGTTCCAGGCGGCAGCCTGGGATAGCAAGGATGGATGTCATTTTATCGTTTGTTTTCGTCCGTAGTCGGACCCTGCTCTTCTGTATGATGTTGTATTTGTTATTGTATTGATGTGATGTTGATGTAGCTTGTGGCGAGTGTAAGCCAAATTCCATATACTCATCTCTTCTTTACATGTACTTGTAATGATATCCATTCTTGCAACACGACGAGATGCGCTTCTATCCCTGTCGAGGCCCTCGTGCCAAAATAAGGATAGGATCGCATCTTGGGCGTGACAAATCAACAAAGCCCCTTCCCATATAGGGGTAGTGTGGTTGTACATGTAAGGTTGGGACGGTCGACAAATCTTAAATCTAATCCATTTTCGAAAACACACACACTCACTTGCTCCGGTACACCACTTCTTTCTCAAGTGGTTACCTAACTCAACATCATCTCCCTCGGGCATTAGTGGCACCCGACGGGGTTTTCGAAAAGTCTTTGAAATCACTTTTGTTTCCATCACCATGCATATTCCCGTCCCACTTGCGTAGCATCTACTAAGCATCCTATCTACTCCCACCCGCACAACCCTCATAAGAATGGTAGAGTCATGCATGATTCAAGTATCAATGGTAAAGTATCGGGGGCATCCCACCGAAGTGGTCACCGCACCAACATGATCAACATCACGGAAATAAGTGCTATATGCCATGCAATGAAAAAGGGTTCTTAGTCATGGTCAAAGGGTTGCTTGCCTGGCTTAGCAACGTCTTCGAGGTCTTCACACGCTTCTCGTCCACTCCGAGCACTTCATCTACTTCGTCAACTATCGCCGGAAACAACCGCAATAAGCAACACAACAAGCAGAAAATAAAACTGCTCTATAAATAGGAGTTTTATTTTTCTTGGACACCTCTGGCTATAAGAAAAATAACCAAGGAGGTTTTATTGGATGTGGATCAAGGGGGATTTTTGAATGGTGGAAATGGGGAAATTATTGATCCTATAAGGAGTTCACATGAGATATTTTTGTAAAAATGAGTGGATGGACCCAACAAATAAGGCATGATTTTAGAAACATGTGGGAAGTGGTTTCACAGGATTTGGAGTTGAAATGATTTTCCTATGAATTTACTAGGATGAACTAAATGAAAAATGGGTCATTTATTAGGTCCAACAGAATAGGTGCATGGCAACAATGTTCACTATGGCTAGACAAATGGTTCATGGTTTTATAGACATCCAAGAATTTGAATCACTCCATTTGGAGTTGATTTGAGCTCTCTAGGGATTTGCAAAGTGGGGTTCTACATGGTTCAAATTCAGATTTGAATTTGAACCTAACAGAAAAGTTTCTGGAAAAATGTGCAATGCACATATTTGGTTAGCCCATGATTTTAGAGACATCTAGGATTTTGAATCATCAAATTTGGGCTTAGGATGAGTTTTCTAGGGATTTTACAAGTTTCTAAAAATAGAAAATGGAAAAGGGCTTTACCTAATGGGCTAAAACGCGCTCAGAGTGCAAGATAACTAACCGGGCCGTCCCAGCGGCTCAGCCGGGCTGGAGGAGGTGACGTCGAAAACGTATTCACTCGAATATGCTTACCTGAAGTGAAAACGGCCACCCGGGTGGGGCGTCTCCACTTAAACAGCGGGCCCCAGCCGCTTAGTTACTGACTGACGGGGTCCGCCTATCGGGCCTTCCTTCTTCCTCCCGCTCGAGCGGGGTGATAGAGGAGGCGAGACAGAGTGCCGGCCGGCGTCGTTCCGGCGGCACGGGCCATCTCTGGCCAAGCTTCGGCCACCAGAGTGCTCAGGTGGAAGACCCGCACCCACCTGGGGGGTCCATTCCCGCCGGGGAGCGCCGGGGAAGGCGGGGCCTTGGCCGCGGTGGAGACCAGCTACGGCGGCCGTGGGGGCGGTGCTTCGGCCACCGGAAAGAGGGAAGGAGCACGGGGAGGGGGGTCGTGGTGTTATGGGAGGCTCTCTAGTGCAGCTATGAAGAGAGGAGCGGCACTGGCGAGCTCGAATTCGAGCGGTGTACGAGGCGGCAATGCTGGCCGTGGGAGGTTGGAGAGGGCACGGGAGGATGAGTTAGGGGGTCCGGGAGATCAACGGGAGTGATAGGGGGCAAAGGGAGCAGAGAGAGGGGCTCAGGGGAGCCTGATATAGCCGCAGCATCAGGGCACCGTGGGCCACGCCCACGGCCATGGTCCGGATCATGCCAGAGGCAACAGGGGCACTCCGGGGCGTGTCTGCGGGCTTCGTGAGCGCGGTCCACGTCCAGGGAATGGATAGGAAGGAGCGGGGAGACGACAAGGCTCGCGCATGTGAGCTCTCGGGTTGGAGTTCCCGGGTGGCCATGGCGCGCGTGCGAGGGAACTAGCAGAGGGGGAGAGAGAAGGGGGACAGGACGGTTGTGTTTCCCGGAGGTCGAGGTGGTCCTACTGGCGAGGAGGGGGGGCTCGAGGCTGTCGGGGAAAGGGATTGGTCGCCGACTACAGTGCGGGTGCGCACTGTAGCGTGCACCAGAGCGCGCCAACTGCAAGCCAGGGCATGACTTTGGCATGCAGGGCGTGGCCACTTGCGTCCTGGGCACGGCCAAGCCTGACCACTAGCATGTGGTGCTTCTGGAGGTGCTCTAGAGGCTAGGGGAGCTAGGGGAGGTAGGGGTAAGAAGGAGGAGAGGTAAAAATGGTGTGAATCTTGACTGTCCAGGGAGGAAATGTGGGGTTTTACCCCACCAATGATTTAGCTGGGAGCCTGAAATCTTTACCAGGGGTATAAGGTAACTAGGTGGAGATGTGGTAAGAGTTTGAGAGCAAGGAGATTAGTATAGGAGGTCAAAACAGTAATTCTTCGATTCTGCCAGAAGGTGTTTGATAGAGTTTTGACCTAGCTAGGGGGTTCTCCTTGACATGAAATTTAACAGGAGTGAATGATAGATAGAAATGAGGTTGATCACCAATTTTGGGATTATAAGATGAAAGTTTCCAATACAAATTTTATAAACCCTAGAAATGGGCAGAAATGGATTTTCTTAGATCTAGCTATGCAAATCCATTCTCCTTGATGCACCACTTGATGTGATAGCATTATTTGGGTATTAGAGCATACCCAAAAAGTTTGGGACCAAATGGGGAAACTTGACAATGCAAACATTTCCAATTCTTGAAATCAGCAGGAAGGGGTTTGGGGGGATTTGGACAAGTTAATCTGTTCTCCTTGATGCACCCCTTGGTGTGGATGCATTATTAGAGAATTAGAACAGGTCTACAAAGTTTGAGCACAATAGGAGACATTTGGCAATGTAGAGTTGTTAAAATTTGGATCTGGACAGGAAGGGTTTTGGAATATTTTGGTGAACCAAAACAATTGGTATTGAGATGAAACTTGGCAAGATGATCACATATGTCATATTTGACATGCTAGAATTTTCTTGGATTTATTTGAGAATATTTCTTATAGAAATATTTCAAATGCTTGAAATAGGCAGAAATGGTTTTGAAGGGTTTTGTCCAATATTTTGAACATGACCATATGTTTAAACTCTTATATATGGACAATATATGTCCACTGAGTTTTTCCTAAATTTTCTCAAATATTTTGAAAGCATAAAAATAATTTTTCACTATAAAAGACCATTTCTGGCCTTAAGAAAAAGCCTTTAAATAAAATGGGAAAATAATCTTTGAAATTAATATTTGGTGGTTTTGGGAAGTCATATATACGGTAGGTTCCAAATAAATCCTTTGGGGCAAAACAATCCACCCAATTTGAGGACTTGTAGTACAAACCTCAATTCAGGGGGTTTTGAAAACCTAAATTGAATAAATGCTTTTTGGCCAAAATAATATTTGATAAAAATTGTTTTAGGTCCTATACACATGGTATGATCATTGGACAAGATTTTGGATCAAGGAAAAGAGTTTTGAGAGTAGGAGGGAGTTTTATGAATATAGAGCACCAGCAAGCAATCAAACAAGCAAGCAAATAGCACACAAGTCAAACATTCATAGGCACTCAAAAAGTTTTAATTGGCCCTAATTTTTGAGTCATGTTAACTTAGTCATGAGGAAAAACACAGGGTGTGACAGAGGGGCCTGGGAATGACCAATGAAAATGGATTATCCCTTACACCGCCAAAAAGGGCTACGCAATCTATGGGTGGGGGCTCTGTATGTTCTGCTAATGCCTACTCCATTTCTCTTGGTACCATAAACCGAGATGGAAGTTTCGTTAGATGACAGGTTTTCTTGAAAACATGCAGGAATGAGGTTAGTGGCAAAGGCATCATAGCCTCAATCACAGCCGACCAGTACGCCAAAGACATGACCGTACTCACATGATGCATGGAAGACACATATACTAGGACAACCGTCGAAGCTGCTGGTGCTCATTCCGGGAGGCTTCTTCAACGAAGAAGGTTGGTTCAACGAGTTCATCGTCAAAACCAGTCCAGATATGGTTAGTGTGGTCACCCACCACATACTACCTTCTCTATCACTTAGCACAAATCTTTTTCCTGTTTTGGTTTTTTTTTGGGCCACCAACTAATCAACCAGAATGCGACACATGTAAGTCTGGGAACGTTGCCACCAACTAATCAACCATAATGCAACCGTATGGTCTTAGTGGTATTCTCATGATGTGAATTTAGTTTGAATCATAGCATATTTTTTCTACTTTAGAGTCCGCCTGACGTGGCTTGAGACTGCGTTGGTATTTCCCCAAAGAGGAAGGGATGATGCAGCACGGCGATGGTAAGTATTTCCCTCAGTTATGAAACCAAGGTATCGAACCAGTAGGAGGATCACCAACACTATCTAAACATCACCTGCACACAAAGAACAAATACTTGCAACCCGATGCGAAAAAGAGGTTTCAATCTCTCTACGATAAAAAGATAGATTAGGTAGTGATAGATTGGATAGATAGATCTCGCAAGAACACAAAATAAAAGAGGCAAATAAAAAGTGCAGCAAGGTATTTTTGGGTTTTTTGGAATAATAGATCTGAAAACAAAAGCAGCAAAAAGATAGATTGGAAAGCAATATGTTGGAAAAGTAGACCCAGTGGCCGTAGGTTTCACTAGTGGCTTCTCTCATGAGTATAGCACACGGTGGGTGAACAAATTACTGTTGGGCAATTGATAGAAGATCAAATAATCATGACGATATCCAAGGAGATGATCATTATATAGGCATCACGTCCAAGATTAGTAGACCAAAACGATTGTGCATCTACTACTATTACTCCACACATCGACCGCTATCTTGCATGCATCTAGTGTATTAAGTTCATGGAAAAACAGAGTAATGCAATAAGAATGATGACATAATGTAGACAAGATCTATTCATGTAGGAATAGACCCCAACTTGTTATCCTTAATAGCAACGATACATGCGTGCCTCGTTGCCCCTTCTGTCACTGGAGAGGACACCGCAAGATCGAACCCATCACAAAGCACCTCTTCCCATGGCAAGAAAAATCGATCTTATTGGCCTAACTAAACCAAAGATTCGAAGAAGAAATATGAGGCTATAAGTAATCATGCATATAAGAGATCAAAGAAGACTTAAATAATAGTCATGGATCGAAACTGATCATGAACTCAAAATTCATGGGATCCCAACAAACACACCGCAAAAAGTTTACATCAAATAGATCTCCAAGAGACCATTGTATTGAGCATCAAAAGAGAGAGAGGAAGCCATCTAGCTACTGCCTACGGACCGGTAGGTCTATGGTGGACTACTCACGCATCATCGGAGAGGCACCAATGAGGATGATGAACCCCTCCCTAATGGTGTTAGATTTGATCTCGTTGTTCTGGAACTTGTGGCGGCTGGATGTATTTTTCGTCGACTCCTCTAGGGTTTCTGGAATATTTGGGTATTTATAGAGCTTAGGGGCGGTGGAGGGGACTCCTGAGGTGGCTACAACCCATCAGGGCGCGCCCGGGGCCCCTAGCACGCCCTGGTGGGTTGTGGGCGGCCTGGGCTCCCTCCTGGTTACTTGTTTGGCCCATTGGCCTTCTTCTGGTCCAAAAAAAATTCACCAAAAAGTTTCGGCGCGATTGGACTCCGTTTGGTACTAATATTCTGCGAAGTAAAAAACAAGGAAAAACAGCAACTAGCACCTTGGCACTATGTCAATAGGTTAGTCCCAAAAAACGATATAAAGTTGCTATAAAATGATTGTAAAACATCCAAGAATGGTAATATAACAGCATGGAACAAGCAAAAATTATAGATACGTTGGAGACGTATCACCGCCCACCTTAATTTCTTTTCGTCCTCCCGCAGTGTTTGAAGCCATGAGAGGCTGGTCTATTGAATTTGAAGCCACATGAGGTTGGTCACATCAATTAGTTGGCACATTAATATTTGTTGGTCACGCTAGAGTAGAGATTGTTGGTCGACAAGACGAGACGAGATCGTCCCTCTTTTGTTCAAAGCAACCATGGCATTACCTTTTTCTTTGGCATTCGATTGTTGGCTAGCCATGATTGTTCAAAGCTAACCTTTTTTAGCCCCAGCAGGGAGCGACCCTATAGCCCACCACCACCATTCACATGCTATGTGTAAGTCACTTTCGGATTGGAGGAGGGACGGAGCCAAGAAAAAAAGTGGTGGTGCTATGTGTATGTGTGTGTGCCGGGGGGTGCATTACCCTAGCCCCGGAAAGAAGTGTGAAGTTGATTTTGTTTGGAGGCCTTTGATGGGATCTTAATATTGGTTATATGAACTGTCCATTAGATGATGCAAAATGGATGGTTTATATTAATTGGGAACATCCTAATATTTCTTTTTCATGCATCATTTTGGTACCGAGAGGTTTTGGTTCTAAATATGCAGCGCAAAGATTTTGTTCGAGCTGAACGCTCTCACTGCTTGTGGCCCTCCAACGGATAGGTCTATGGGAGGGGCATGGGAATGACAAATGCAACATGGCCCATCCGTTACTCCACCAGAAAGGGCTATGAAATCTATGGGTGGGAGCTCGGTCGTATGTTCTCCTAGTGTCTACTCCATTTCTCTTGGTACCTTGAACCGAGATGGAATTTCAGTCAGAGATGCCAGATTTTCCTCAATACGTGCAGGAAATGAGGTCGGTGGCAAAGGCATGGGAGCATCGATCACAGCCGACCAGTACGCCAAATACACGACCATTCCGACATGGGTCACGGAAGACATATATACCAGGCACCAACTCATCAAAGCCGCTGGTGCTCGCTCCAGGAGGCTTCTTCAAAGAAGGTTTGTTCGGAAAGTTCATCGCCCAAACCAGCCCAGATATGGTCAGTGTGGTCACCCACCACATACTACCTTCTCTATCCCTGGGGGGGAGGGCTTTGCCCCCAACCCTCGAAAGAAGTGTGAAGTTGATATGTTTTTGACGCTTTCATGGGATCTTAATATTGGCTATATGAATTGTCGATTAGATGGTGCAAAATGGACGGTTTGTATTAGTTGGGAACATCCTAGGATTGATGTTTAATGCATGGTTTTGGTTCTCAACTTGCAGCGCCAAGATTGTGTTCAATCTAAATTCTCTCTCTAGTTGTTGCCCTATCGCAGACGGGTCTATGGGAGGGGCCTGGGAATGACCAATGCTAAATGGATTATCCCTTACACCGCCAAAAAGGGCTATGCAATCTATGGGTGGGAGCTCTGTATGTTCTCCTAATGCCTACTCCATTTCTCTTGGTACCATAAACCGAGATGGAATTTTCGTTAGATGATAGGTCTTCTTGAAAACATACAGGAATGAGGTTAGTGGCAAAGGCATCATAGCCTCAATCAAAGCCAACCAGTATGGCAAAGACCTTACCGTACTCACATGATGCATGGCAGACAGATATACTAGGACAACCGTCGAAGCCGCTGGTGCTCATTCCGGGAGGCTACTTCAAAGAAGAAGGTTGGTTCAACGAGTTCATCGTCAAAACCAGTGCAGATATGGTTAGTGTGGTGACCCACAACATACTACCTTCTCTATCACTTAGAACAAATCTTTTTCCTATTTTGGGTTTTTTTGGGCCACCAATTAATCAATGACGTGGCTTGAGGCTGCGTCGATATTTCCCCAAAGAGGATGGGATGATGCAGCACAGCGATGGTAAGTATTTCCCTCAGTTATGAAACCAAGGTTATTGAACCAGTAGGAGGATCACCACCAACCAATAAGCAGCACCTGCACACAAACAACAAATACTTGCAACCTGACGCGAAAGAGAGGTTGTCAATCTCTCTACGGTAAAAAGATAGATTACGTAATGATAGATAAGAGAGTTAGATCTCTCAAGAACACAAAATAGAAAAGGAAAATAAAATATGCAGCAATATGTTTTTGGGTTTTTGGTTTTGTACATCTGAAAACAAATATGCAAAAAGATAGATCGAAGAGCAATATGTTGGAAAAGTAGACTCGGGGGCCGTAGGGTTCACTAGTGGCTTCTCTCATGAGTATAGCACACGGTGGGTGAACAAATTACTGTTGGGCAATTGATAGAAAATCGAATAGTCATGACGATATCCAAGGCGATGATCATTATATAGGCATCACGTCCAAGATAAGTAGACCGACTCCTGCCTGCATCTACCACTATTACTCCACACATCGACCGCTATCCAGCATGCATCTAGTGTATTAAGTTCATGGAAAAACGAAGTAATGCAATAATAACGATGACATGATGTAGACAAGATCTATTCATGTAGGAATAGACCCCATCTTGTTATCCTTAATAGCAACGATAGATGCGTGTCTTGCTGCCCCTTCTGTCACTGGGAAAGAACACCGCAAGATCGAACCCATCACAAAGCACCTCTTGCCATGGCAAGAAAAATCGATCTAGTTGGCCTAACTAAACCAAAGATTCGAAGAAGAAATACGAGGCTATAAGTAATCATGCATATAAGAAATCAAAGAAGACTCAAATAATATTCATGGATAGAAACTGACCATGAACTCAAAATTCATTGGATCCCAACAAACACACCGCAAAAGTTTACATCAAATATATCTCCAAGAGACCATTGTATTTAGAATCATAAGAGAGAGAGAGAGAGTAAGCCATCTAGATACTGCCTACGGACCCGTAGGTCTATGGTGGACTACTCACGCATCATCGGAGAGGCACCTATGAGGAAGATGAACCCCTCCGTGATGGTGTTTAGATTGGATCTCGAGGTTCTGGAACTTGCGGCGGCTGGAATTGTGTTTCGTCGACTCCCCTAGGGTTTTTGGAGTATGTGGGAATTTATAGGCATCAGAGCCGCTGGAGAGGGGTCCCGAGGAGGGCACAACCCATCAGGGCGCGCCGGGCCCCCCCTGGCGCGCCCTGGTAGGTTGTGGTCTCCTCGTCCCACTTCTCCGGTACTTCTTTGGCCCACTGGGTGTCTTCTGGTCCAGAAAAAATCTCCAAAAAGTTTCGTCTCGATTGGACTCCGTTCGGTATTGATTTTCTGCAAAGTAAAAAACAAGCAAAAACAGCAACTGGCACTTTGGCACTATGTCAATAGGTTAGTCCCAAAAAATGATATAAAGTTGTTATAAAATGATTGTAAAACATCCAAGAATGATAATATAACAGCATGGAACAAGCAAAAATTATAGATACGTTGGCGACGTGTCAGCATCCCCAAACTTAATTCCTACTCGTTCTCGAGTAGGTGAATGATAAAAAAACAGAATTTTTGATGTGGAATGCCTTTTGCACATTGAAAGCCTTTTGCGCATTGATAAATTCTTTAATATTACTCTGAAGATCAGAGGTGTTCCTATTATTATTGTAAGAGGAATTACCACAATTATTAGAGGAATTTCCAGGAAAAGGCCTAGGATTAAAATTACCTCTATAAGCATTGTTATTGGAATTGTTTCGTGAGACAAAATTCACATCTATGGAATCACTATTTTGCTCAATCAAGGTAGACAAAGGCACATCATTAAGATCAATAGGAGAATTTTACTAGCAACCAATTTCATCAAAGCATCAACCTTATCACTCAAAGTACTAATTTCTTCAACCGAATTAACTTTCTTACTAGTAGGTGCTCTTTCGGTATGCCATTGAGAATAATTAGCCATGATATTATCTAGCAATTTAGTATCTTCACCCAAAGTAATCTCCATAAAAGTACCACCCGCGGCGGAATCTAAAAGATTTCTAGAGACAAAATTCAATCCCGCATAATTTTTTTGTATGATCATCCAAAGATTCAATCCATGTGTAGGACAATTTCTTAGCATCAACTTCATTATTTCCCAAGATTGTGCAACATGTTCATGCTCAAGTTGCTTAAAATTCATGATTTGCGTCCTAAGGGAAATGATTTTTGCGGGCGGAAAATACTTAGTGATAAAAGCATCTTTGCACGTATTCCAAGAATCGATACTATTGCGAGGCAAAGAAGAAAAAGGAAACAATTTCAACTTCACAATATCATTGTCCACATCTTTTTTCTTTTGCATATCACACAATTCTACGAACGTTTTTAGATGGGATGCGGCATCCTCATTAGGAGTACCGGGAAATTGATCTTTCATGTCAAGATTCAACAAAGCGGCATTAATATCACAAGACTCCGCACTAGTGGCGGGAGGAGCAATAGGAGTACTAATAAAATCATTGTTATTAGTATTGGAAATATCACACAATTGGTGTTTTCTTGAGTCATCATGACTACGCAAACAAGATTGCAAGCAAGGAAGAGATCCAGCAAGAAAAAGGCAAACGAAAAGAGGGCGAATAAAACGGCAAATTGGTGAAGTGGGGGAGAGGAAAATGCTACTTCTTGAGCTTGCGTTGGTTTTCCCTTGAAGAGGAAAGGGTGATGTAGCAAAGTAGATAAGTATTTCCCTCAATTGTTGAGAACCAAGGTATCAATCCAGTAGGAGATACAAGCAAGTCCCCAATCTTTGCACCTACACAAACAATCAAACACTTGCACCCAACGCTATAAAGGGGTTGTCAATCCCTTCACGGTTACTTGCAAGGATGAGATCTGATAGAGATAGATATAAAAGATTACTAAAACGAAAAGTAAGACAAAAGTAAAAAGATTGCAGCAAAGTATTTTTTGGTATTTTTGGTTTATAGATCTGAAAATATAATATGGAAAATAGCCCGGGGGCCATAGGTTTCACTAGAGGCTTCTCTCTTGAAGGAAAATAATACGGTGGGTGAACAAATTACTGTCGAGCAATTGATAGAAAAGTGCATAGTTATGACGATATCCAAGGAAATGATTATGCATATAGGCATCATGTCCGTGTCAAGTAGACCGAAACGATTCTGCATCTACTACTATTACTCCACACATCGACCGACTCCTGCCTGCTTCTAGAGTATTAAGTTCATGAAGAACAGAGTAACGCATTAGGTAAGATGACATGGTGTAGAGAGATATGTTGGGGAACGTTGCATGGGAAACAAAAATTTTCCTACGCACACACAAGATCTATCCATGGTGATGAGCATCTACGAGAGGGAGAGTAAATCTACATACCCTTGTAGATCGCTAAGCGGAAGCGTTTAAGAAACGCGGTTGATGTAGTCGAACGTCTCCGCGATCCAAATCGCAAGTCGTCCCTCGATCCGATCACGAACTAGCGCCGAACGGACGGCACCTCCACGTTCAACACACGTACGGCTTGATGACGCCTTCACCTCCTCGATCCAGCGAGCGATGGTGAAGTAGTGGTTGAGTTCCAGCAGCACGACGGCGTGGTGATGGTGGTGAGGAACAATCTCTGCAGGGCTTCGCCAAGCGCTACGGAGATTATGACGGAGGAACTAGAGGGTTAGGGTTGCCGCACACGGCTTGGGGAAATCTTGGTGTATCCCGTGTGCTAGCCCTGCCCCTCTATTTATATGTTGAGCCTTGGGGTCTAAACTTGGAGTAAAAGCCTCCTCCAGGTCGGTTTTGCCCGCACAAGGTCGGTTTGGCCCGCAGGGAAAGAGTCCAACTCGGATCCCTGCCGAACCGTGCACAGCCGCGCACAAGCGGTAGTACCGCTCACAAGCGGTACTACCGCTTGAGCGGTAGTACCGCTTCACCAAGCGGTAGTACCGCTTGGGCGGTAGTACCGCTTCACAAAACGGTAGTACCGCTTACGCAGCAGCAAAACTACTTTTTGCACTTTCCAATACCTCGTGGGCTTTATCCCTTTGGCCCATATAAAGTGTTGTTGTACCCGAACACTTCGGTAAACATCCGGAACCCCTTCCGGTGAATTCCAGAACCCTTCCGGTAACCAAAAACACTATTATCACATATATCAATTTTTACCTCCGGACTATTCCGGAGATCCTCGTCATGTCCGGGATCTTATCCGGGACTCCGAACAACTTTCGGTCACCAACAAAATAACTCAACTATACTTAATCGTCACCAAACGTTAAGTGTGTAGACCCTGCGGGTTCGAGAACTATGTAGACATGACCGAGACACCTCTACGGTCAATAACCAATAGCGGGACCTGGATGCCCATATTGGCTCCTACATATTCTACGAAGATCTTTATCGTTTGAACCTCTATGTCAAGGATTCAGTTAATCCCGTATGCTGTTCCTTTTGTTCTTCGGTATGTTACTTGCCCGAGATTCGATCGTCGGTATCTCTATACCTAGTTCAATCTCGTTACCGGCAAGTCTCTTTACTCGTTCTGTAATACAAGATCTTGTGGCTAACTCTTTAGTCACTTTGCTTGCAAGGCTCATTGTGATGTTGTATTACCGAGTGGGCCCTGAGATACCTCTCTGTCACACGGAGTAACAAATCCCAGTCTTGATCCATGACAACCCAACAGACACCCTCGGAGATACCTGTAGAGCACCTTTATAGTCACCCAGTTACGTTGCGACGTTTGATACACACAAGGTACTCCTCCGATGTCAGGGAGTTGCATGATCTCATGGTCATAGGAACAGATACTTGACATGCAGAAAACAATAGCAATAAACTGACACGATCAAATGCTACGTTCTTAGTTTGGGTCTTGTCCATCACATCATTCTCCTAATGATGTGATGCCGTTATCAAATGACATCTCATGTCAATGGCTAGGAAACCTTAACCATCTTTGATCAACGAGCTAGTCAACTAGAGGCTTACTAGGGACACAGTGTTGTCTATGTATCCACACATGTATTTGAGTTTCCAATCAATACAATTATAGCATGGATAATAAACGATTATCATAAACAAGGAAATATAATAATAACCAATTTATTATTGCCTCTAGGGCATATTTCCAACAGTCTCCCACTTGCACTAGAGTCAATAATCTAGTTCACATCACTATGTGATTTACATTGTAATGAATCGAACACCCATGCAGTTCTGGTGTTGTTCATGTTTGGCCCTTGGAAGAGGTTTAGTCATCGGATCTGCAACATTCAGATCCGTGTGTACTTTGCAAATATTTATGTCGTCCTCCTTGATGTCATCGCGGATGGAATTGAAACGTCGCTTTATGTGTCTGGTCCTCTTGTGAAATCTTGGTTCCTTGGCTAGAGCAATGGCACCAGTATTATCACAAAACAGAGGCATTGGGTTAAGCGCACTAGGCACTACTCCAAGATTTGTCATGAACTCCTTCATCCAGACACCTTCCTTCGCCGCCTCCGAGGCAGCGATGTACTCCGCTTCGCATGTAGAATCTGCTACCACGCTTTGCTTGGAACTGCACCAGCTAACCGCACCCCCATTAAGAATAAATACATATCCGGTTTGCGACTTAGAGTCATCCGGATCAGTGTCAAAGCTTGCATCGACGTAACCCTTTACGACGAGCTCTTGATCACCTCCATAAACGAGAAACATGTCCTTAGTCCTTTTCAGGTACTTCAGGATATTCTTGACCGCCGTCCAGTGTTCCATTCCTGGATCACTTTGAAACCTTCCGACCATACTTATGGCAAGGCTGACATCGGGTCTTTTGCATAGCATTGCATACATGATAGAGCCTATGGCCGAAGCATAGGGGATGACACTCATCTTTTCTCTATCTTCTGCAGTCACTGGGCATTGAGTCTTACTCAACTTCACACCTTGCAATACAGGTAAGAACCCCTTCTTGGACTGATCCATTTTGAACTTCTTCAAAATCTTATCAAGGTATGTGCTTTGTGAAAGTTCTATTAAGCGTCTTGATCTATCTCTATAGATCTTGATGCCTAATATGAAAGCAGCTTCTCCTAGGTCCTTCATTGAAAAACTCTTGTTCAAATATTCCTTCACGCTTTCCAACATTTCTATATTGTTTCCAATCAGCAATATGTCATCCACATATAATATTAGAAACGCTATAGAGCTCCCACTCACTTTCTTGTAAATACAAGCTTCTCCGTAAACTTGTATAAACTCGAACGCTTTGATCACCTCATCAAAACGAAGATTCCAACTCTGAGATGCTTGCACCAGTCCATAAATGGATCGCTGGAGTTTGCAAACTTTGTCAGCATTCTCTGGATCGACAAAACCTTCTGGTTGCATCATATACAACTCTTCCTTAAGGAAACCGTTAAGGAACGCTGTTTTGACATCCATCTGCCAAATTTCATAATCGAAAAAGGCAGCTATTGCTAACATGATTCTGACGGACTTAAGCATCGCTACGGGTGAGAAGGTCTCATCGTAGTCAACTCCTTGAACTTTGTGAAAAACCCTTTGCCACAAGTCAAGCTTTATAGACGGTGACATTACCGTCCGCGTCCGTCTTCCTCTTAAAGATCCATTTGTTCTGAATGGCCTTACGCCCTTCAGGTAATACTTCCAAAGTCCATACTTTGTTTTCATACATGGATCCCATCTCGGATTTCATGGCCTCTAACCACTTCTCGGAATCCGGGCCCATCATCGCTTCTCCATAGCTCGTAGGTTCATCGTTGTCTAACAACATGACCTCTAAGACAGGGTTGCCGTACCACTCAGGAGCAGTACGCGTCCTTGTCGACCTACGAGGTTCGATAGCAACTTGATCCAAAGCTTCATGATCATCATCATTAACTTCCTCTTCAGCTAATGTAGGCTCCACAGAAACAACTTTCTGCACTGCGCTACTCTCAGGTTGAAGTAAAGGTTCAACAACCTCATCAAGTTCTATCTTCCTCCCACTCAATTCTTTCGAGAGAAACTCTTTCTCAAGAAATGTTCCGTTTTTAGCGACAAACACTTTGCCTTCAGATCTGAGATAGAAGGTATACCCAACTGTCTCTTTTGGGTATCCTATGAAGATGCATTTCTCCGCTTTGGGTTCCAGCTTTTCAGGCTGAAGCTTTTTGACATAAGCATCACATCCCCAAATTTTAAGAAACGACAGCTTTGGCTTCTTGCCAAACCAAAGTTCATATGGCATTGTCTCAACGGATTTCGATGGTGCCCTATTTAAAGTGAATGCAGCTGTCTCTAATGCATAACCCCAAAACGATAGTGGCAAATCGGCAAGAGACATCATAGATCGCACCATATCCAATAAAGTTCGATTACGACGTTCGGACACACCATTACGCTGTGGTGTTCCAGGCGGTGTCAGTTGTGAAACAATTCCACATTGTCTTAAGTGACTGCCAAACTCATAATTCAGATATTCTCCTCCTCGATCAGATCGTAGGAATTTAATCTTCTTGTTACGATGATTCTCAACTTCACTCTGAAATTGTTTGAACTTTTCAAATGTTTCAGACTTGTGTTTCATTAAGTAAATATACCCATATCTACTTAAGTCATCAGTGAAGGTGAGAAAATAACGATAACCACCGCGCGCCTCAATACTCATCGGACCACACACATCAGTATGTATGATTTCCAATAAGTCACTTGCCCGTTCCATTGTTCCAGAGAACGGCGTTTTAGTCATCTTGCCTATGAGGCATGGCTCACATGTGTCAAGTGATTCAAAATCAAGTGACTCCAAAAGTCCATCAGCATGGAGCTTCCTCATGCGTTTTACGCCAATATGACCTAAACGGCAGTGCCACAAGAAAGTGGTATTATCATTATCAATTCTACATCTTTTGGCATCAATGTTATGAACATGTGTATCATTACTATTGAGATTTAATAAGAATAAACCCCTCACATTGGGTGCATGACCATAAAAGATATTACTCATATAAATAGAACAACCATTATTCTCTGATTTAAATGAGTAACCGTCTCGCAATAAACAAGATCCAGATATAATGTTCATGCTTAACGCAGGCACCAAATAATACTTATTTAGGTTCATCACTAATCCCGACGGTAATCGAAGAGCGAGCGTGCCGACGGCGATCACATCAACCTTGGAACCATTTCCCACGCGCATCGTCACTTTGTCCTTTGCCAGCCTCCGTCTATTCCGCAGTTCCTGTTTTGAGTTGCAAATATGAGCAACCGCACCGGTATCAAATACCCAGGCCCTACAACGAGAGTTGGTAAGGTACACATCAATAACATGTATATCATATATACCTTGTTTGTTGTTGGTCGCCTTCTTGTCAGCCAAATACTTGGGGCAATTCCGCTTCCAGTGTCCAGTTCCCTTGCAATGAAAACACACAGTTTCTGGTTTGGGTCCAGCCTTGGGTTTCTTCACGAGAGGAGCAACTGCTTTGCCACTCTTCTTGGAGTTACCCTTCTTACCCTTGCCATTCTTCTTGAAACTAGTGGTTTTATTGACCATCAACACTTGATGCTCCTTCTGAATTTCAGACTCAGCGGCTTTCAGCATCGCAAACAGCTCGGCGACTGACTTGTTCATCCCGTGCATGTTATAGTTCAACACGAAGCTCTTGTAGCTAGGTGGCAATGATTGAAGAACTCTGTCAGTGATAGCCTCTGGCGGAAGGGGCATCCCCAATTCAGCCAGACGGGTGGAGTACCCAGACATTCTGAGCACGTGATCACTGATAGACCCGTTCTCCTCCATCTTGCAAGCATAGAACTTATCGGAGATCTCATATCTCTCGATCTGGGCATTCTTCTAAAAGATAAACTTCAACTCCTGGAACATCTCATATGCTCCATGACGTTCAAAACGTCTTTGAAGTCCCGGTTCTAAGCCATACAACATTGCACATTGAACTATTGAGTAATCATCAGAACGAGCCTGCCAGGCATTCACAACGTCTAGAGACTCAACTGGAGCGGGTGGATCACCAAGCGGTGCATCAAGGACATAAGCCTTCTGGGAAGCCGTAAGGATAATCCTTAGATTACGGGCCCAGTCCACAAAGTTACTTCCATCATCTTTCAACTTAGCTTTCTCTAGGAACGCATTAAAATTCAGGGGTGCTACTGCGCGAGCCATGATCTACAACATAAATATAGCAAAGACAACTTAGACTATTGTTCTAGATAATGAGTTTAGTTAATCATATTACTTAAAAAACTCCCACTCAAATTGACATCCCTCCGGTCATTCGAGTGTAACATGATCCAAATCCACCAACTCAAGTCCGATCATCACGTGAGTTGAGGTGGTTTCAATGGTGAACATCTTCATGTTGATCATATCTACTATATGACTCATGTTCGACCTTTCGGTCTCTTGTGTTCCGAGGCCATGTCTGTACATGCTAGGCTCGTCAAGTTTAACCCGAGTGTTCCGCGTGTGCAACATGGCTTGCACCCGTTGTATGTGAACGTGGAGTCTATCACACCCGATCATCACGGCGTGTCTCGAAACGACGAACTTTCGCAACGGTGCACCCTCGGGGAGAACACAATTTATCTTGAAATTTAAGTGAGGGATCACCTTATAATGCTACCGTCGTCCTAAGCAAAATAAGATGCATAAAAGGATTAACATCACATGCAAATCATAAGTGACATGATATGGCCATGAACTTGTGCTTTTGATCTCCATCTCCAAAGCACTGGCATGATCTCCATCGTCACCGGCATGACACCATGATCTCCATCATCTTGATCTCCATCAACGTGTCGCCATAAGGTTGTCGCGCCGACTGTTGCTTCCACGACTATTGCTAACGTTTAGCGATAAAGTAAAGCATTACATAGCGCTTAATGATTGACACGCAGGTCATACAATAATTAAAGACAACTCTATGGCTCCTGCCAGTTGCCGTACTCATCGACATGCAAGTCGTGATATTCTATACAACACATGATCATCTCATACATCACATATATCTCATCATGTAATTGGCCATATCACATCACAACATACCCTGCAAAAACAAGTTAGACGTCCTCTAATTGTTGTTGCAAATTTTACGTGGCTGCTACGGGTTTGCAAGAACCGTTCTTACCTACGCAAAACCACAACGTGGTGTAGTGATTGCTTTTTGATCTTCTAAAAGAACCCTCTTCATTGAAATCGATTCAACTAAAGTGAGAGAGACAGACACCCGCTAGCCATCTTTATGCAACGAAGTTACATGTTAGTTGAAGGAACCTGTCTCGCGTAAGTGTACGCGTAATGTCGGTCCGGGCCGCTTCATCTCACAGTACCGCCGAATCAAATATCAACTAGTAACGGCAAGCAATATGTATACACCCACGCCCACAACTCGTTTGTGTTCTACTCGAGATCTCATCTACGCATAGACCTAGCTCTGATACCACTGTTGGGGAACGTTGCATGGGAAACAAAAAATTTCCTACGCACACACAAGATCTATCCATGGTGATGAGCATCTACGAGAGGGAGAGTAAATCTACATACCCTTGTAGATCGCTAAGCGGAAGCGTTTAAGAAATGCGGTTGATGTAGTTGAACGTCTTCCCGATCCAAATCGCAAGTCGTCCCTCGATCCGATCACGAACTAGCGCCGAACGGACGGCACCTCCGCGTTCAACACACGTACGGCTTGATGACGCCTTCACCTCCTCGATCCAGCGAGCGATGGTGAAGTAGTGGTTGAGTTCCAGCAGCACGACGGCGTGGTGATGGTGGTGAGGAACAATCTCTGCAGGGCTTCGCCAAGCGCTACGGAGATTATGACGGAGGAACTAGAGGGTTAGGGTTGCCGCACACGGCTTGGGGAAATCTTGGTGTATCCCGTGTGCTAGCCCTGCCCCTCTATTTATATGTTGAGCCTTGGGGTCTAAACTTGGAGTAAAAGCCTCCTCCAGGTCGGTTTTGCCCGCACAAGGTCGGTTTGGCCCGCAGGGAAAGAGTCCAACTCGGATCCCTGCCGAACCGTGCACAGCCGCGCACAAGCGGTAGTACCGCTCACAAGCGGTAGTACCGCTTGAGCGGTAGTACCGCTTCACCAAGCGGTAGTACCGCTTCACAAAACGGTAGTACCGCTTACGCGGCAGCAAAACTACTTTTTGCACTTTCCAATACCTCGTGGGCTTTATCCCTTTGGCCCATATAAAGTGTTGCTGTACCCGAACACTTCGGTAAACATCCGGAACCCCTTCCGGTGAATTCCGGAACCCTTCCGGTAACCAAAAACACTATTATCACATATATCAATTTTTACCTCCGGACTATTCCGGAGATCCTCGTCATGTCCGGGATCTTATCCGGGACTCCGAACAACTTTCGGTCACCAACAAAATAACTCAACTATACTTAATCGTCACCAAACGTTAAGTGTGTAGACCCTGCGGGTTCGAGAACTATGTAGACATGACCGAGACACCTCTACGGTCAATAACCAATAGCGGGACCTGGATGCCCATATTGGCTCCTACATATTCTACGAAGATCTTTATCGTTTGAACCTCTATGTCAAGGATTCAGTTAATCCCGTATGCTGTTCCTTTTGTTCTTCGGTATGTTACTTGCCCGAGATTCGATCGTCGGTATCTCTATACCTAGTTCAATCTCGTTACCGGCAAGTCTCTTTACTCGTTCTGTAATACAAGATCCTGTGGCTAACTCTTTAGTCACTTTGCTTGCAAGGCTCATTGTGATGTTGTATTACCGAGTGGGCCCTGAGATACCTCTCTGTCACACGGAGTAACAAATCCCAGTCTTGATCCATGCCAACCCAACAGACACCCTCGGAGATACCTGTAGAGCACCTTTATAGTCACCCAGTTACGTTGCGACGTTTGATACACACAAGGTACTCCTCCGATGTTAGGGAGTTGCATGATCTCATGGTCATAGGAACAGATACTTGACATGCAGAAAACAATAGCAATAAACTGACACGATCAAATGCTACGTTCTTAGTTTGGGTCTTGTCCATCACATCATTCTCCTAATGATGTGATGCCGTTATCAAATGACATCTCATGTCAATGGCTAGGAAACCTTAACCATCTTTGATCAACGAGCTAGTCAACTAGAGGCTTACTAGGGACACAGTGTTGTCTATGTATCCACACATGTATTTGAGTTTCCAATCAATACAATTATAGCATGGATAATAAACGATTATCATAAACAAGGAAATATAATAATAACCAATTTATTATTGCCTCTAGGGCATATTTCCAACAAGATAAACTCAAGCAATATGATGAAAACCCCATCTTTTTATCCTCGATGGCAACAATACAATACGTGCCTCGCTACCCCGACTATGTCACTGGGTGAGGACACCGCAAGATTGAACCCAAAACCAAGCACTTCTCCCATTGCAAGAATTACCAATCTAGTTGGCCAAACCAAACCAATAACTCGAAGAGACTTGCAAAGATATGAAATCATGCATATAAGAATTCAGAAAAGACTCAAATAATATTCCCGTAGCGCAGCACCGCCCAAACCACCAGGAGCCTCCGCGTGGCCGTCCCCCATCCCTGCGCGCGCTGCAGAGCCGTCGGCGTGGCCTGAGCAACGCAGAGCGTGCTCTCTGCAGCCGCCGTGACCGCGGACAACCGTTCCGTCGAGCGGTGAGTTCCCTGCACAACCATCTTGGTTTAGTGCTAAAATGGAGCCCTAGTGAACGCAGTAACCTGCTCGCAGCCGTAAACCCCCTGCTAAACCCGCCGTTTGCCGTGATCCGCGTCGGAGGTTTTCCCCGTCACAGCAACCGCCTTGCCCGCCTATAAATAGGAGGACCCCGAGCCACTAGGACACCCAGCACCACTCCTCCAACCCCCAGAGCCACGCCAAGCCTCTCGGAGGAACCAGGGGAGGTCGTCTTCCCCGTCTTCGGCCGCCCCGATCCGCTTCGGGTTTCGGCAAAATTTGCTCTGGTGAGCGTGCCTCCACAGCTCATATTTGGTCAGTAGTTCTCTAGTGCACCCGCTCATCTGACCCGTGCTTCAATTTGGTGTTGGAAGCTCTCTCCGGTGAGATCGATCGACGCCCGAAGCCGCCGTCCGCCGGAGTTGAAACCCTCGTCGACGTGGTGCTTCCCGGCGACCCCTTCCACCCCTCATCGACGCGGGCCACCTTCCTGAGCACGCCGATACTCCTCTCCCTCCCTGTCTCGCAGCAGTTCATCGCTGGCGATCACCGCTTGTTTCTGGCGCCGGCGAGCTCCGTTTGAACCTGACATGAGGGACCCCCTCGTCAGCCTCTCTTTTTCTATTCGAACCGTTTTCTGAAAAGCGCCTTCGGTCTGAGTACGTTTTCTCTTCTGTTTGACGTATTTTTATCCGAATCGTTTTCTGTTTATTCAAACTAGCCCCTGGATAATTTTCTGTTTATAACAGAATAGTCCTTGTACTAAAACCTTTATAACTTTAAAACAAAAGATGATTTGGAGTTGATTCTTTTTCTGTCATCTCTATTTTTCTGTCTAGTTTTTTATCATATTTATTTGAAAAATATTTGGAACAATTTTTATGCACGCACGGTATTTACGTTAGAATTCGATATTTTATGTGACGTAGATACCGAAGGAGGTGACGGTACCGTCAACTTCGCCGAGCTAGACTCTGAACCAGGCAAGCATGTTTGAACCTTTGATATGATGAGTGTTTTTCATGTTTGCTTGAGTGGATTTTCTCATGACATGTTTATATAAGCATTTGATGAATGTTATATTTCATGCATAATAAGTTGCAAGTGAGCTACAAACTTGATGAGATCATTGAACAACCTAGTCATGAGGTGACATGATAGGTTGTATGCTGGTATTGTTGGAGCATGCTAGTATTATAACAAATTGTTTAAACTCCAGTGTTGACATAGATCGAGTCTTGTCCCCGTTCGCCTTCTTTTCGTGCTGCCACATGCTTTCTGCAAAGAATTCGGTTTAGTAAGTTGCAAACCTCTTTCCATGTACACACCAAATAGAGGGGCCGGGATGAGGGTTCCATGGCCCTGGATTAAAGCCCGTCATCCGGTCAGGGGGCATGGGTGCTTCCGGTTGGGACCGAGAGGGGGGCACCCCTTAGAGCGCGCGATATAAATTTGATCCCATGCTATTCGAGGTGTTGGCCTCCCCGTCTCAAAGTTTTTCTTGAACGTTGCCTAGGGTGGTACCTGGCATCGGGATGTGAAATGGGTGTGTACTAGATTGGTGTGTTTTCTTCTAAAATACCGTAGACGGAACTAGTCCTTTGTGACTACTGAAATCCGTTGGCTGTGGGTAAAGAGTACAACCTCTGCAGAGTCAAAACTATTCGAGTAGCCGTGTCCACGGTCAAGGACGTTGGTTGACAGGTCAAGTGTCAGTCTCAGTGTCAGTCTCTGGAGAACTAATAGGTTAAATGACAGAAGTAAACTTGGCTGAATATTATTCCTGTGGATGGACTAACCTATTTATTGTTTTGTACCGAGTATTCCTTGGGATGGCGCTACCTCCTGGACTACTCGATTTCGAATGATTATAAGCCCTTTATGAGATGTCACTCAGACGTCCGACTGTGGCATTCTTGTTGTTTACTTTCATTATAAGCCCTTTATGTGATGTCGCTCAGATGTCCGACTGTGGCATTCAGGTTATTTACTTTCATTATAAGCCCTTTATGTGATGTCGCTCAGACGTCCGACTGTGGCATTCTTGTTATTTACTTTCGATATAAGCCCTTTATGTGATGTCGCTCAGACGTCCGACTGTGGCATTCTTGTTGTTACCTTCATTATAAGCCCTTTATGAGATGTCGCATCAGACGTCCGACTGTGGCACGTACTGTTATTTTTTTTTGTATAAGCCCTTTATGTGGTGTCGCCCCGACGCCCGACTGCGGCATGTTAATTTATTCTTACCTTTCGAGGCGTCGCTTCAGACACCCGATCGGTCTTCTTCTATTTTTTTTGGATTTCGGGAGGACTACCGCCCGACTTCCTTTTTATTTATCTTGCAGTGCAAATTTATTGCCTGAGTGTGTATTACTAATTTGCTCAGGTGCATCATGGTTGCATTTGTTATATCTTATGTCCAAACTGTCTTGCGAGTACATTCAAAGTACTCACCTGGCTTGTTGATTTGGCCAGATGTTGACGAAGGCGATCTTATGGATGAAGAGTACGATAGCGAGTCCGACGCCTAGAGGAGTCCCAGTCAGTCTCCTGCGATCCTGGAGTTGGTCACTTGTATTATATACGCTTCCGCTACCCAAATAAAATCATCGGGCCTCACTCCGGCGCTTGATGAGTTGTAAGATATTGGAGTCATGTCACCTACTTCACTGTGACATATCCACCACCACCATATTTGCGAGTCAGTAGTTATGCCACCATATCCATTGTTTCATATCCGCCTTTATGTGTAATATTGGCGTACTTGTAATAAATTTTTGAGCAACCTCAGCTCAACCCTGTATAATATTAAGTAGTACTGGAATTCTGTATCAAGGATTTGTCTACCAGTAAGAAGGATTTTCTGTACTGGTCTGACTGAAGGGGTGATTTTTCAATAATTATTTTATTGGAAAACCGGTTGCTACTTCTCGAGCATGCGTTGGTTTCCGTGAAGAGGAACGGATGATGCAGCAAAGTAGATAAGTATTTCCCTCAGTTGTTGAGAACCAAGGTATCAATCCAGTAGGAGAGACAAGCAAGTCCCCAATAGGTGTACCTACACAAAGAATCAAACACTTGCACCCAAAGCTATAAAGGGGTTGTCAATCCCTTCACGGTTACTTGCAAGGATGAGATCCTTTTGAGGCGAAATCTAAAAGCTCTCTATGATGCAAAGCCAAACCAATGTAAAAATTTCTAAGCAAAACTTTGGCATCTCCTTTCAGATTGGAGTTGCGATAAGATTCCATTAGCCTGTACCAGGCATCTTTCAAATTTTCCCCTTGTTTTTTCTTGAAGTAAAGGATTTCAAAATATGGTGACAAGGGGGAAGTAGAAACGCTAGACATAGCAACAAGTAAGAGATCCAGCGGGAAAGAGAGTGAAAAAGAGCAAATCTTTTTTGGAAAATCGTTTTAGAAGTGGGGGAGAGGAAAACGAGAGGCAAATGGCAAATAATGTAAATGCAAGAGATGAGTTTGTGATGGGTACTTGGATGGCTTGATGTAGATCTCTCCGGCAACCATGTCAGAAATTGACAAGTTGACGGAAAAGTTCTTGTCTTGACTTGCTATGTATCTCCCCAGCAACGGCGCCAGAAATCCTTCTTGCTACTTCTCGAGCATGCGTTGGTTTCCGTGAAGAGGAACGGATGATGCAGCAAAGTAGATAAGTATTTCCCTCAGTTGTTGAGAACCAAGGTATCAATCCAGTAGGAGAGACAAGCAAGTCCCCAATAGGTGTACCTACACAAAGAATCAAACACTTGCACCCAAAGCTATAAAGGGGTTGTCAATCCCTTCACGGTTACTTGCAAGGATGAGATCTAATAGAGATAGATGGAATAGATTGCTTGAACGGAAAGTATTACAAAAGTAAAAAGATTGCAGCAAGATATTTTTGGTATTTTTGGTTTTAGATCTGAAAGTATAAGATGGAAAATAGACCCGGGGGCCATAGGTTTCACTAGAGGCTTCTCTCATGATGGCAAGTATTACGGTGGGTGAACGAATTACTGTCGAGCAATTGATAGAAAAGCGAATAATTATGAAGACATCCAAGGCAATGATTATGCATATAGGCATCACGTCCATGTCAAGTAGACCGAAACGATTCTGCATCTACTACTATTACTCCACACATCGACCGACTCCTGCCTGCATCTAGAGTATTAAGTTCATGAAGAACAGAGTAACGCATTAGGTAAGATGACATGATGTAGAGGGATAAACTCAAGCAATATGATGAAAACCCCATCTTTTTATCCTCGATGGCAACAATACAATACGTGCCTCGCTACCCCTACTATGTCACTGGGTGAGGAAGCCGCAAGATTGAACCCAAAACCAAGCACTTCTCCCATTGCAAGAATTACCAATCTAGTTGGCCAAACCAAACCAATAACTCGAAGAGACTTGCAAAGATATGAAATCATGCATATAAGAATTCAGAAAAGACTCAAATAATATTCATAGATAATCTGAACATAAACCCACAATTCATCGGATCTCGACAAACACACCGCAAAAGAGTATTACATCGGATAGATCTCCATGAAGATCATGAAGAACATGGTATTGAAGAGCAAAGAGAGAGAAGAAGCCATCTAGCTACTAGCTATGGACCCGAAGGTCTGTGGTGAACTACTCACGCATCATCGGAGGGGCAATGGAGTTGATGTAGATGCCCTCCGTGATCGAATCCCCCTCTGGTAGATTACCGGAAAAGGCTCCAAGATTGGATCTCACGGGAACCAAGGCTCCTGGCGGTGGAAAAGTGTTTTCGTGGCTCTTTTTGGTATACAAGGAATATTTGGGAATTTATGGGCCGAAGATTAGGGTTGGGGGAGTTGCCGTGGGCCCACAAGCCAGGGCCGGGGGCGCCCCCTCCCCCTAGGGCGCGCCCCTGTGGCTTGTGGCCACACGGCGGCTCTCCTGCCTTGGTCTCCAAGCTTGGTAGATGTCTTCTGGTCCAAGAAAAATTATTCCGAAGATTTTATTCCGTTTGGACTCCGTTTAATATTCCTTATCTACAATACTCAAAAACAAGGAAAAAAACAGAAACTGGCACTAGGCTCTAGATTAATAGGTTAGTCCCAAAAATAATATAAAATAACATATTAATGCATATAAAACATCCAAAATAGATAATATAATAGCATGGAACAATCAAAAATTATAGATACGTTGAGACGTATCAAGCATCCCCAAGCTTAATTCCTGCTCGTCCTCGAGTAGGTAAATGATAAAAACAGAATTTTTGATGTGGAATGCTACCTAACATATTTATCCATGTAATATTCTTTATTGTGGCATGAATATTCAGATCCGTAAGATTCAAAACAATAGTCTAATATTGACATAAAAACAGTAATACTTCGAGCACACCAACAAGGCAATCGTGTCCTTTCGAAATAACATGGCCTTAGAAAGTTATCCCTACAAAATCATATGGTCTGGCTATGCTCCATCTTCCCCACACAAAGTATCTAAATCATGCACAACCCCGATGAACAAGTCAAGCAATTGTTTCACACTTTTGGTGTTCTCAAACCTTTTCAACTCTCACGCAATACATGAGCGCGAGCCATGGATATAGCACTATAGGTGGAATAGAATATGGTGGAGGTTGCAAGGGAAAGGGAGAAGATAGTCTCACATCAACTAGGCGTATCAACGGGCTATGGAGATGCCCATCAATAGATATCAATGTGAGTGAGTAGGGATTGCCATGCAACAAATGCACTTAGAGCTATAAGTGTATGAAAGCTCAAAAAGAAAACTAAGTGGTCGTGCAAGATGAAACTCCACTAGTTATATGAAAGTGACAAAATAGGAGACTCTCTATCATGAAGATCATGGTGCTACTTTAAAGCACAAGTGTGGAAAAAAATATAGTAGCAATTGTCCCTTCTCTCTTTCTCTCATTTTTTTTTATTTTTCTCTTTTTTTCTTTTGGTGGGCATCTTTGGCCTCCTTTTTTTTATTTGGGCTTCGCTGGCCTCTTTTATTTTTTTGTAAAGTCCGGATACTCATCCCAACTTGTGAGGGAGTCATGGCTTCCATCATCCTTTTCTCACACGGGACAATGCTCTAATAATGAAAATCATCACACTTTTATTTACTTACAACTCAAAAGAAAAATTACAACTCGATACCTATGACAAAATATGACTCTATATGCAATATGAAAGTGGTGGTGCATGTCATGAAAAGCGGAACGGTGGAAGTTGCATGGCAATATATCTCGGAATGGCTATGGAAATGCCATAATAGGTAGGTATGGTGGCTGTTTTGAGGAAAATATATGGTGGCTGTTTTGAGGAAGGTGGGTTTGATGTACCGGCGAAAGTTGCGCGGTACTAGAGAGGCTAGCAAAGGTGGAAGGGTGAGAGTGCGTATAATCAATGGACTCAACATTAGTCATAAAGAACTCACATACTTATTGCAAAAGTCTATTAGTTATAAAACAAAGCATTAGACGCATGCTCCTAGGGGAGAGGTTGATAGGAGTTAACCAACGCGCGCTCCCGACCCTCACACAAAGGTCGACAATCATTAAACAAATCATGCTCCGACTTCGTTACATAACGGTTCACCATACGTGCATGCTACGGGAATCACAAACTTCAACACAAGTATCTCTTCCAATTCACAACTACTCACTAGCATGACTCTCATATTACCATCTCCATTATCTCAAAACTATATGCAAGGAATCAAACTTCTCATAGTATCCAATGCACTTAATATGAAAGTTTTTATTATATCCCTCTTGGATGCCCATTATATTAGGACTAAAATCATAACCTAAACAAATTACCATGCTTTTTTAAGAAACTCTCAAAATAATATAAGTGAGGTACGAGAGTTCAAATAATTTCTATAAAATATAACACCACCGTGCTCTAAAAAGATATAAGTGAAGCACTAGAGCAATATTGCCTAGCTCAAAAGATATAAGTGAAGCACATAGAGTATTCTAATAAATTCACGATTCAGCGTGTCTCTCTCAAAAAGATGTGCAGCAAGGATGATTGTGGCAAACTAAAAAGCAAAGACTCATATCATACAAGACGCTCCAAGCAAAACACATATCATGTGGTGAATAAAAATATAGCCTCAAGTAAATTTACTGATGGATTGAAGACGAAAGAGGGGATGCCTTCCGGGGCATCCCCAAGCTTAGGCTTTTTGGTATCCTTGAATATGGCTTGGGGTGCCTTGGGCATCCCCAAGCTTAGGCTCTTGCCACTCTTTATTCCATAGTCCATCAAATATTTACCCAAAACTTGAAAACTTCACAACACAAAACTCAACAGAAAACTCATGAGATCCGTTAGTATAAGAAAAATAAACCACCACTTAGGTACTGTTGTGAGCTCATTCTTTATTTATATTGGTGTAATATATACTGTATTCTAACTTCTCCATGGTTCATACCCCCTGATACAACCCATAGATTCATCAAAATAAGCGAACAACAAATAGAAAACAGAATCTGTCAAAAACAGAACAGTCTGTAGCAATCTATAGACTTCAAATACTTCTATAACTCTAAAAATTCTGAAACATTAGGACAATCAGGGAAATTTGTATATCAATCTTTTGTAAAAATTTCAGATCAAAAGCACGTTCCAGTGAATTTACAAAATTCCTGGACTAAAGTTTCTGTTTTTCAGCAAAATCAAATCAACAAACACCGTAGACCATCCCAAAGGTCTTACTTGGCTCAAACACTAATTTAAACAAGAAAACACAATTATTACAGAAGTAATAATGTGTAAAACACACCAAAACAGAAGCAAAAAACAGAAAGCAAAAATAAAATTGGGTTGCCTCCCAACAAGCGCTATTGTTTAACGCCCCTAGCTAGGCAAAACGCAATAGATCTAGGTCTTGTCATCTTTGGTATTGGCAACTTTTGTGAGGGCCTTCTCAAATCCGGGGAGTTCTTTTCTTTTCCCCGGATTCGTGGGGGAAGGATCCATCTTGATATCCAAAATATCCAAACGCTTATTGCAAAGAGTAATCAAAGTATTCAAATGATTGAGGTTTCCATTAATATGTTTGTCGAGGATTTGAACTCCTTCTTGTGAGAAAGCAAACCCTTTGTTGGGTGGAGGAACCCCCAAAATCCCCTCCAAAACTTCATAAGCCGCGTTTGTGTCTAACTCAATAAAATTTCCTTTTGAGGCGAAATCTAAAAGCTCTCTATGATGCAAAGCCAAACCAATGTAAAAATTTCTAAGCAAAACTTTGGCATCTCCTTTCAGATTGGAGTTGCGATAAGATTCCATTAGCCTGTACCAGGCATCTTTCAAATTTTCCCCTTGTTTTTTCTTGAAGTAAAGGATTTCAAAATATGGTGACAAGGGGGAAGTAGAAACGCTAGACATAGCAACAAGTAAGAGATCCAGCGGGAAAGAGAGTGAAAAAGAGCAAATCTTTTTTGGAAAATCGTTTTAGAAGTGGGGGAGAGGAAAACGAGAGGCAAATGGCAAATAATGTAAATGCAAGAGATGAGTTTGTGATGGGTACTTGGATGGCTTGATGTAGATCTCTCCGGCAACCATGTCAGAAATTGACAAGTTGACGGAAAAGTTCTTGTCTTGACTTGCTATGTATCTCCCCAGCAACGGCGCCAGAAATCCTTCTTGCTACTTCTCGAGCATGCGTTGGTTTCCGTGAAGAGGAACGGATGATGCAGCAAAGTAGATAAGTATTTCCCTCAGTTGTTGAGAACCAAGGTATCAATCCAGTAGGAGAGACAAGCAAGTCCCCAATAGGTGTACCTACACAAAGAATCAAACACTTGCACCCAAAGCTATAAAGGGGTTGTCAATCCCTTCACGGTTACTTGCAAGGATGAGATCTAATAGAGATAGATGGAATAGATTGCTTGAACGGAAAGTAAAACAAAAGTAAAAAGATTGCAGCAAGATATTTTTGGTATTTTTGGTTTTAGATCTGAAAGTATAAGATGGAAAATAGACCCGGGGGCCATAGGTTTCACTAGAGGCTTCTCTCATGATGGCAAGTATTACGGTGGGTGAACGAATTACTGTCGAGCAATTGATAGAAAAGCGAATAATTATGAAGACATCCAAGGCAATGATTATGAATATAGGCATCACGTCCGTGTCAAGTAGACCGAAACGATTCTGCATCTACTACTATTACTCCACACATCGACCGACTCCTGCCTGCATCTAGAGTATTAAGTTCATGAAGAACAGAGTAACGCATTAGGTAAGATGACATGATGTAGAGGGATAAACTCAAGCAATATGATGAAAACCCCATCTTTTTATCCTCGATGGCAACAATACAATACGTGCCTCGCTACCCCTACTATGTCACTGGGTGAGGACACCGCAAGATTGAACCCAAAACCAAGCACTTCTCCCATTGCAAGAATTACCAATCTAGTTGGCCAAACCAAACCAATAACTCGAAGAGACTTGCAAAGATATGAAATCATGCATATAAGAATTCAGAAAAGACTCAAATAATATTCATAGATAATCTGAACATAAACCCACAATTCATCGGATCTCGACAAACACGCCGCAAAAGTGTATTACATCGGATAGAACTCCATGAAGATCATGAAGAACATGGTATTGAAGAGCAAAGAGAGAGAAGAAGCCATCTAGCTACTAGCTATGGACCCGAAGGTCTGTGGTGAACTACTCACGCATCATCGGAGGGGCAATGGAGTTGATGTAGATGCCCTCCGTGATCGAATCCCCCTCCGGTAGATTACCGGAAAAGGCTCCAAGATTGGATCTCACGGGAACCGAGGCTCCTGGCGGTGGAAAAGTGTTTTCGTGGCTCTTTTTGGTATACAGGGAATATTTGGGAATTTATGGGCCGAAGATTAGGGTTGGGGGAGTTGCCGTGGGCCCACAAGCCAGGGCCGCCCCCCCCCCCCCTAGGGCGTGCCCCTGTGGCTTGTGGCCACACGGCGGCTCTCCTGCCTTGGTCTCCAAGCTTGGTAGATGTCTTCTGGTCCAAGAAAAATTATTCCGAAGATTTTATTCCGTTTGGACTCCGTTTAATATTTCTTATCTGCAATACTCAAAAAGAAGGAAAAAACAGAAACTGACACTAGGCTCTAGATTAATAGGTTAGTCCCAAAATAATATAAAATAGCATATTAATGCATATAAAACATCCAAAACAGATAATATAATAGCATGGAACAATCAAAAATTATAGATACGTTGGAGACGTATCAAGCATCCCCAAGCTTAATTCCTGCTCGTCCTCGAGTAGGTAAATGATAAAAACAGAATTTTTGATGTGGAATGCTACCTAACATATTTATCCATGTAATATTCTTTATTGTGGCATGAATATTCAGATCCGTAAGATTCAAAACAATAGTCTAATATTGACATAAAAACAGTAATACTTCGAGCACACCTACAAGGCAATCGTGTCCTTTCGAAATAACATGGCCTTAGAAAGTTATCCCTACAAAATCATATGGTCTGGCTATGCTCCATATTCCCCACACAAAGTATCTAAATCATGCACAACCCCGATGAACAAGTCAAGCAATTGTTTCACACTTTTGGTGTTCTCAAACCTTTTCAA
This sequence comes from Elymus sibiricus, assembly GCA_039707655.1. Classification (NCBI taxonomy): domain Eukaryota; kingdom Viridiplantae; phylum Streptophyta; class Magnoliopsida; order Poales; family Poaceae; genus Elymus; species Elymus sibiricus. The sequence continues at coordinate 446,868,227 of CM077671.1, forward strand.
CTCTCACGCAATACATGAGCGCGAGCCATGGATATAGCACTATAGGTGGAATAGAATATGGTGGAGGTTGCAAGGGAAAGGGAGAAGATAGTCTCACATCAACTAGGCGTATCAACGGGCTATGGAGATGCCCATCAATAGATATCAATGTGAGTGAGTAGGGATTGCCATGAAAAAAATGCACTTAGAGCTATAAGTGTATGAAAGCTCAAAAAGAAAACTAAGTGGTTGTGCAAGATGAAACTCCACTAGTTATATGAAAGTGACAAAATAGGAGACTCTCTATCATGAAGATCATGGTGCTACTTTAAAGCACAAGTGTGGAAAAAAATATAGTAGCAATTGTCCCTTCTCTCTTTCTCTCATTTTTTTTCTTTTTCTCTTTTTTTTTCTTTTGGTGGGCATCTTTGGCCTCCTTTTTTTTATTTGGGCTTCGCTGGCCTCTTTTATTTTTTTGTAAAGTCCGGATACTCATCCCAACTTGTGAGGGAGTCATGGCTTCCATCATCCTTTTCTCACACGGGACAATGCTCTAATAATGAAAATCATCACACTTTTATTTACTTACAACTCAAAAGAAAAATTACAACTCGATACCTATGACAAAATATGACTCTATATGCAATATGAAAGTGGTGGTGCATGTCATGAAAAGCGGAACGGTGGAAGTTGCATGGCAATATATCTCGGAATGGCTATGGAAATGCCATAATAGGTAGGTATGGTGGATGTTTTGAGGAAAATATATGGTGGCTGTTTTGAGGAAGGTGGGTTTGATGTACCGGCGAAAGTTGCGCGGTACTAGAGAGGCTAGCAAAGGTGGAAGGGTGAGAGTGCGTATAATCAATGGACTCAAGATTAGTCATAAAGAACTCACATACTTATTGCAAAAGTCTATTAGTTATAAAACAAAGCATTAGACGCATGCTCCTAGGGGAGAGGTTGATAGGAGTTAACCATCGCGCGCTCCCGACCCTCACACAAAGGTCGACAATCAATAAACAAATCATGCTCCGACTTCGTTACATAACGGTTCACCATACGTGCATGCTACGGGAATCACAAACTTCAACACAAGTATCTCTTCCAATTCACAACTACTCACTAGCATGACTCTCATATTACCATTATCTCAAAACTATATGCAAGGAATCAAACTTCTCATAGTATCCAATGCACTTAATATGAAAGTTTTTATTATATCCCTCTTGGATGACCATTATATTAGGACTAAAATCATAACCTAAACAAATTACCATGCTGTTTTAAGAAACTCTCAAAATAATATAAGTGAGGTACGAGAGTTCAAATAATTTCTATAAAATATAACACCACCGTGCTCTAAAAAGATATAAGTGAAGCACTAGAGCAATATTGCCTAGCTCAAAAGATATAAGTGAAGCACATAGAGTATTCTACTAAATTCACGATTCAGCGTGTCTCTCTCAAAAAGATGTGCAGCAAGGATGATTGTGGCAAACTAAAAAGCAAAGACTCATATCATACAAGACGCTCCAAGCAAAACACATATCATGTGGTAAATAAAAATATAGCCTCAAGTAAATTTACCGATGGATTGAAGACGAAAGAGGGGATGCCTTCCGGGGCATCCCCAAGCTTAGGCTTTTTGGTATCCTTGAATATGGCTTGGGGTGCCTTGGGAATCCCCAAGCTTAGGCTCTTGCCACTCTTTATTCCATAGTCCATCAAATCTTTACCCAAAACTTGAAAACTTCACAACACAAAACTCTACAGAAAACTCATGAGATCCGTTAGTATAAGAAAAATAAACCACCACTTAGGTACTGTTGTGAACTCATTCTTTATTTATATTGGTGTAATATCTACTGTATTCTAACTTCTCCATGGTTCATACCCCCTGATACAACCCATAGATTCATCAAAATAAGCGAACAACACATAGAGAGAGAAGAAGCCATCTAGCTACTAGCTATGGACCCGAAGGTCTGTGGTGAACTACTCACGCATCATCGGAGGGGCAATGGAGTTGATGTAGATGCCCTCCGTCATCGAATCCCCCTCTGGCAGATTACCGGAAAAGGCTCCAAGATTGGATCTCACGGGAACCGAGGCTCCTGGCGGTGGAAAAGTGTTTTCGTGGCTCTTTTTGGTATACAGGGAATATTTGGGAATTTATAGGCCGAAGATTAGGGTTGGGGGAGTTGTCGTGGGCCCACAAGCCAGGGGGGCGTGCCCCCCCCCCCTAGGGCGCGCCCCTGTGGCTTGTGGCCACACAGCGGCTCTCCTGCCTTGGTCTCCAAGCTTGGTAGATGTCTTCTGGTCCAAGAAAAATTATTCCGAAGATTTTATTCCGTTTGGACTCCGTTTAATATTCCTTATATGCAATACTCAAAAACAAGGAAAAAACAGAAACTGGCACTAGGCTCTAGATTAATAGGTTAGTCCCAAAAATAATATAAAATAGCATATTAATGCATATAAAACATCCAAAACAGATAATATAATAGCATGGAACAATCAAAAATTGTAGATACGTTGGAGACGTATCACCGGTCCTGACAACCTTGGTACCAGAGCTAGGCTGACTGTAGGAAGCCACTAGGTGCGATCGCTAATCGGTTATTAGCGTAATAGTGCTATTTTAGCATTTTGTAAATTGTAGCAATTTTTATGTTAGTCATCATAAATTTATGATTTGACTATCTGGAATTTTTGTCTACTTTTGTAGATGGCTGGCCGCGACTGTGAGTCACAGGTGTTTGCCAATGTGCCTGAGGGGTTTATCAAGCTCCTCGCCTCCATCGCCAAGATCGCGATCGGGCCATCGACTCGTCCGGAGTTCACACTCTACCAGCACAAGCTCAGCGAGAACGTGTCTATGCACCAGGCCATGGTGCAGTTCAAGGGAGGGCGTTCTGAATCACGCCACTTCCGATTTGTTGGGAGGGCCATGCCTACGGAGAGGCATGCCATGCAGATGGCTGCCCATGAGGCAATTGCTCGTCTCCGGGATGCTCTTCCTTCGATGAAGGCTCGTCGCTACCGCTACCTCCCATGCCACGTGCCATACACTTGTCACTATGCATTTGCTTGCACTAGGGGAGAGAGAGATGAGGCTATTGGGATGCTTGTTGAGTATCTCAAAGCTCTTGAGGAAGCTTTTGATAACCTCGTGGACGACTTTGTGGCTGCTCGTATGGACTCAGTTCAGGGTTGTGTCGCCAACAGGAGGGAGCTACTCCATACAGCACCACCACTGTCGTACATCTCGTCCGCAGCATCATATACACCTGCCATATTGGCCACCGCACACCACCTGCCTACCACTGAGGAGTTTGACCAAGTCATTGCTCCTACCCCAGTTAGTGCTGCACCACCTGCCGCACCCGCTCCAGCTCCACAGCCCAGTACTCCGCGCCTAGAGCCTATTCGTGAGGAGGAGGTTAAGTCTCCAGCGCCTCTGGGACTTACCCTCGGCAGGCCGAGAGAGGTTTTTACCATATCCGACTGAGTGCGCCGAGCAGTGTTGTGATGTACCAACTTGTATGATATGTTTATATGTATATAGGCTTGGTGAGAAGTAGTATGTATGCGCATCATGTAGGAACTCGGAGAAGTGCACTAGCCTAAATAACATGTCAGGAGTGTGTACGCGCATCTTGAGTGATGTACTGTATAATTATGGCTTGCTTGTAAGATATGTACTGAGCGGTCCTTCTCCATGCGCAATCAAATATTTTCTTGAAAAATCTTGGAGTATTTAAATTTCTGCCTTTGCAAAATTATTTATGTTTGCCACACAGATTTTCTCATGTGTTATGCAAAAATACCCCAGAGTGGAAAATGCCTCGTCCCTGGACTCGTTCCATGCCAAGTCCGCCAGAAGAAAATTATGATACACAGACAGGTAACAATTTCACACAGGGACAGTCAAGTCAGCAAGACAGTGAAGCAGCATTTTCTCAAGTATGCCGACTTTATGAGCAAAGCCAGCAGCAGCATCAAGAAATGATGAATCATATTATCAATATGGGAAATCACCGCGAACCATACCAGCAGCATTCCAAATTATCTGAGTTGCAAAAGACACGTCCCCCAACTTTCTCTCACACTGATAAACCTCTTGAGGCCGATGATTGGCTTCGAGACATTGAGAGGAAGTTGATTATTGCAAAATGTTTAGACCATGAGAAGGTACTTTATGCACCTCACTACCTCACTGGAGCAGCTGCATCGTGGTGGGAAAATTTCCTACACATGCACCCCAATGAAAACAACATCACCTGGGAGGAATTTAAGGAAAACTTTCGTGGGGCGCACATTCCCAAGAGTGTTATGAAGATCAAGAAAAGGGAGTTTGATGACCTCAAGCAGAGAAGCATGACAGTGACTGAGTACAATAGTCAGTTTACTCAATTATCTCGTTATGCCAACGAAGAACATATGACTGAGAATAAAAAGATGGAAAAATTTCTGGACGGTCTAGCACCAGCACTCAAATGCCAACTGGTCGTTCACACCTTCCCAGATTTCAAAACACTTGTGGACAAGGCCATTACATTGGAAAATAAGCGCCGCAGCTTGGATGACATTCGCAAGCGCAAAAGGGACAAGACTGCTCATTCTCGCAACAACAAGAACAAGAATGATTTCCAGAGAAATGGGGCGAATAAATCCTCAACCAACGCTCCTCGTCCAAACAAAAAAAATCATGCAAGGGACAAGGAATTTACGTATCGCCCAGGCGTTACCTGCTTCGCCTGTGGAGAGGAAGGACATTATGCCAAGCAGTGCCCAAAGCCAAGAAACTCGGCTCCCAAGCCGAAAAACAATGGAAATAATTCAGCTCCCAAACGCAACAACTTCAACCCCAATAACAACCACAGGAAGGGTCACGTGAACCATGTGACTAAGGATGGAGTACAGAATGCTCCGGACATCATACTCGGTACGTTCCCTGTCAACACAATACCTGCCACGGTTTTGTTTGATTCTGGAGCTTCTCACTCGTTCATTTCCAAGAAATTTGCTTTGCAACATGATTTTCCGATTCTCCCCTTGGAAAATTCCATGACCATCAAGTCCCCCGGGATTAAGCAAATCACGCAAAGTTACTGCCAAGGTGTGGTTATTGAGATTGAAGGATTAAAGTTTTGGGCAAACCTCATCGTACTAGAAAACAAGGGACTGGATGTTATTCTTGGAATGGACTGGTTAACCACCAACAAGGGATTTATCGACTGTTTCAATCGGACAGTGACTCTCACTCACCATCACGGGAAGACAATAAGAATTGCAGCTCTAGAAAGACCAATATCACTTAAACCAAGATTAAACAAGGTGGATATTTCTGAATTAAGTAATGTTCCAGTGGTGTGTGAATTTCCTGATGTATTTCCAGAAGAGCTACCAGGTATGCCACCAGACAGGGAAATAGAGTTCATCATTGAACTAGCATCTGGCACCAAACCTATCTACAAGAAACCATATAGAATGGCACCATCCGAATTGGTAGAATTAAAGAAGCAGATAAAAGAATTACTGGACAAAGGCTATATCAGGCCCAGCTCCTCACCTTGGGGTTCACCGGTATTATTTGCCAAGAAAAGAGATGGAACTCTGAGATTATGTGTGGACTATCGAGCCCTGAACATGGTCACCATCAAAAATAAATATCCGATGCCACGGATAAATGATTTATTTGACCAGCTCGCACAAGCCAAGGTTTTCTCAAAAATTGATTTAAGGTCAGGATATCATCAACTAAAGATACGGACAGAGGATATTCCTAAGACAGCATTTACCTCCAGATACGGGTGATATGAATTTACAGTAATGCCGTTCGGACTAACAAATGCCCCCGCATATTTTGTCCACCTCATGAACAAAGTATTTATGAAATATATGGACAAATTTGTGGTGGTGTTCATTGATGATATTTTGGTATATTCCAAGACACCAGAAGAACATGCTGAACATCTTAGAATTGTACTGGGAGAACTAAGGAAACATCAATTGTACGCAAAATTCAGCAAATGTGAATTCTGGTTAAAACAAGTTGTTTTCTAGGCGACGTACTAACCCAAGAAGGTGTGGCCGTGGACCCAGAAAAAGTCAAAGCCGTACTTGAGTGGAAACAACCAGACAATGTAACAGATATACGAAGCTTTTTGGGAATGGCTGGATATTATAGAAGATTTATTGAGGGATTTTCCACCATAGCAAAACCTATGACATAGCTACTCAAGAAGGATAAGAAATTTGAGTGGACCGATGCCTGTGAGAAAAGTTTCCAAGAATTAAAGAAGAGGTTAACAACAGCACCAGTATTAATCGTGCCAGACATACATAAAAATTTTGAAGTATATTGCGACGCGTCCAGGAAAGGCCTCGGATGCGTACTAATGCAAGAAGGCAAAGTAGTCTCCTATGCTTCCAGGCAACTACGTCGGCATGAAGAAAATTATCCTACTCATGACTTGGAATTAGCAGTAGTTATTCATGCACTCAAGGAATGGAGGCACTTTTTGCTTGGGAATCGTTGTGAAATATATACGGACCATAAAAGTCTCAAATATATTTTCACACAGCCGGAGCTAAATTTACGACAACGACGCTGGTTGGAATTAGTGAAGGATTATGATGTTGGTATTCACTACCATCCAGGCAAGTCAAATGTCGTGGCAGATGCTCTCAGTCGAAACCCAAGCTCTAACAGCAGTAGTCTACAAAATTTGCGACCTGAATTTCAACGTGAATTTGCAAAACTCAACATGGTTCTAGTCACAGAAGGCACTGTGGCAAATTTGGAAGTGCAGCCCACCTTGATGGAACAAATTAAAGAAGCTCAGCATGGACACCCCAGCATCGAAGGCATAAAAAGAAAAGTGAGTATGGGCAAGGCCTCAGAATTTGTCGTAGACAACAAAGGAATATTATGGTACGGAGACAGGCTATGCGTACCAAATATAGAGGACCTCAAGCAACAAATTTTGGCCGAAGCCCACACCGCTCCATATTCAATCCACCCAGGAGGAACCAAAATGTACAAGGACATTCAGGAGAAATTTTGGTGGCACGGTATGAAAAGGGATATAGCCACATTCATTGCTTGATGTGATTCATGTCAGCATATTAAAGCCGAGCACCAAAAACCAGCAGGACTATTACAGCCCAACAGGATACCTGAATGGAAATGGGACGAAATTGGTATGGATTTTATTGTCGGACTACCTCGGTCACGACACGGAAATAATGCTATATGGGTCATCACCGATAGGCTAACCAAAGTGGCACATTTTATTCCAGTAAGGACAACCCACACCACACAGAAGCTTGCCAGACTCTACCTTTCCCGTATTGTCTGTTTGCATGGAGTCCCAAAGACAATAATATCCGACAGAGGCACTCAATTCGTTTCCAGATTTTGGGATCACCTACAACAAGCCCTGGGAACTCAACTAGTATTCAGTACAGCATACCACCCCCAGACTGGAGGACAGACTGAACGGGTGAACCAAATTTTAGAAGACATGCTGAGAGCGTGTGTTCTCACCTATGGAACCAGTTGGGAAGAAAGCTTGCCGTACGCCGAGTTTGCGTACAACAACAGTTACCAAGCCAGTTTACAGATGGCACCTTTTGAAGCCTTGTATGGGCGAAGATGTCGTACCCCGCTTAATTGGTCCGAGACAGGAGATAGCCATATATTCGGCCCAGACTTGCTCAAGGAAGCTGAGGAGAAGGTCAAACTAATCAGGGACCGACTCAAGACAGCCCAAAGCCGACAAAAGAGTTATTGTGATCAAACGCATCGTGAAGTCAGTTTTGAACCCGGTGAATATGTGTACCTACGAGTATCCCCTATGAGGGGCCTGCAAAGATTCAAAGTTAAAGGAAAGCTGGCACCGCGATTTATTGCACCCTTCTGTGTAGTTGCACGAAGAGGCACAGTGGCCTACCAGCTAGACCTACCTGAAGAGCTGCCAGACGTCCATGACGTGTTCCACATCTCACAATTAAGGAAATGTGTGAGCAACCCAGAGAAGCATGTATCTCATGAGAGCATTGACGTTCAACCAGACCTCACATACAGGGAACGTCCAATAAAAATATTGGAGGAGTCTGAAAGAAGGACCCGTCAAAATATAATCAAATTTTTCAAGGTTCAATGGAGCAATCACACCGAGGATGAGGCAACATGAGAAAGAGAGGATTTTCTTCGAGCAGAGCACCCACACCTATTTGAGGATCAGCTGAAATCTCGGGGACGAGATTTTTCCTAAGGGGGTAGGTGTTGTAACACTCCAAAATTTTGATTTGGTTTTTATCAAATTCTTTATTGGATTTGAAGGAGGTTATTTGAATTCTTCTAAAAGACTCTCCTTCTAAAAACTTTTTAATGACAAATCTTTATTGAAACCTTTTTCAATCTTGAATTCTGATCTTGAGAGTTTTTCAACATGTGTTGGTTCAACACAAATATTTTTGGGATATTTTGTTATTTCTTTTATTAAAAGGAATTCTATGAAATTGGATTTATCCTTTCCTATTCAAAAATATTCCTATGCTACTCTCTTGCCATTACCTTGCATTTCAAATTTTCTTCCTAAACCATCCTCCCTACTTTGGGCCAAGCCAAGCATGCTATTCCAGCAAGGTTCAACCTACTCTCCATTTCTTTTCTATTTATTCTTCCTCAAACCATTTTCTGTAATTTATTTTGGACCCCTCTAGTTTACAAAGGAAGTATCAGATTCCTTTGAGCTTTGGTCCCAAATAAATTACCCTAGCTACTCCTTAGTACCCTCAACCTATATCACCAAAGATCTCCTGGTCCCCAGTTCAAAAATTTCAAAATTAGTTCATTGCAAATTTGGACCAGATTTGCCATTTTTAATGGAAACCATTCTTTTCCCTTTCCATAAATTCTGATAAAATTCAAGAAGCCTCTGGATGCATCAAGAGGCCATCCCTCCAAGTTTCAGCTCCAAAAAAAATTTCCACGTGCGTCAATCATTTCATCGAGCAGCTGGCGTGCACTGTTTCAGTCAAGGTTCAGAAGTTTCAGTGTTTAGTTCAGAAGACAGTGTCATTTCCGGCAGGGTTCAGTGTCAATCTCGCCAGTAGCTGCTTTGGATCGTTGCTCACTGTGCTCCCTTCTTATCCAGGTCACCGCACGATCGGTTGGCCTCTTGTGGGCGTCGGTGGTGAGCTGGCACGCCGGCCCCGACCTCTCCCGCGGCGACAACGCCGTCTGCCGCCATCGCCAGAGGCTTCCCCCACAGAACGCCGTAGCGCAGCACCGCCCAAACCACCAGGAGCCTCCGCGTGGCCGTCCCCCACCCCTGCGCGCGCTGCAGAGCCGTCGGCGTGGCCTGAGCAACGCAGAGCGTGCTCTCTGCAGCCGCCGTGACCGCGGACCGCCGTTCCGTCGAGCGGCGAGTTCCCTGCACAACCAGCTTGGGTTAGTGCTAAAATGGAGCCCTAGTGAATGCAGTAGCCTGCCCGCAGCCGTAAACCCCCTGCTAAACCCGCCGTTTGCCGTGATCCGCGCCGGAGGTTTTCCCCGTCACAGCAACCGCCTTGCCCGCCTATAAATAGGAGGACCCCGAGCCACTAGGACACCCAGCACCACTCCTCCAACCCCCAGAGCCACGCCAAGCCTCTCGGAGGAACCAGGGGAGGTCGTCTTCCCCGTCTCCGGCCGCCCCGATCCGCTTCGGGTTCCGGCAAAATTCGCTCTGGTGAGCGTGCCTCCACAGCTCATATTTGGTCAGTAGTTCTCTAGTGCACCTGCTCATCTGACCCGTGCTTCAATTTGGTGTTGGAAGCTCTCTCCGGTGAGATCGATCGACGCCCGAAGCCGCCGTCCGCCGGAGTTGAAACCCTCGTCGACGTGGTGCTTCCCGGCGACCCCTTCCACCCCTCATCGACGCGGGCAACCTTCCTGAGCACGCCGATACTCCTCTCCCTCCCTGTCTCGCAGCAGTTCATCGCCGGCGATCATCGCTTGTTTCTGGCGCCGGCGAGCTCCGTTTGAACCTGACATGAGGGACCCCCTCGTCAGCCTCTCTTTTTCTATTCGAACCGTTTTCTGAAAAGCGCCTTCGGGCTGAGTACGTTTTCTCTTCTGTTTGACGTATTTTTATCCGAATCGTTTTCTGTTAATTCAAACTAGCCCCTGGATAATTTTCTGTTTATAACAGATTAGTCCCTATACTAAAACCTTTATAACTTTAAAACAAAAGATGATTTGGAGTTGATTCTTTTTCTGTCATCTCTATTTTTCTGTCTAGTTTTTTATCATATTAATTTGAAAAATATTTGGAACAATTTTTATGCACGCACGGTATTTACGTTAGAATTCGATATTTTATGTGACGTAGATACCCAAGGAGGTGACGGTGCCGTCAACTTCGCCGAGCTAGACTCCGACTACTCCGAACCAGGCAAGCATGTTTGAACCTTTGATATGATGAGTGTTTTTCATGTTTGCTTGAGTGGATTTTCTCATGACATGTTTATATAAGCATTTGATGAATGTTATATTTCATGCATGATAAGTTGCAAGTGAGCTACAAACTTGATGAGATCATTGAACAACCTAGTCATGTGGTGACATGATAGGTTGTATGCTGGTATTGTTGGAGCATGCCAGTATTATAACAAACTATTTAAACTCCAGTGTTGACATAGATCGAGTCTTGTCCCCGTTCGCCTTCTTTTCGTGCTGCCACATGCTTTCTGCAAAGAATTCGGTTTAGTAAGATGCAAACCTCTTTCCATGTACACACCAAATAGAGGGGCCGGGATGAGGGTTCCATGGCCCTGGATTAAAGCCCATCATCCGGTCAGGGGGCATGGGTGTTTCCAGTTGGGACCGAGAGGGGGGCACCCCTTAGAGCGCGTGATATAAATTTGATCCCATGCTATTCGAGGTGTTGGCCTCCCCGTCTCAAAGTTTTTGTTGAACGTTGCCTAGGGTGGTACCTGGCATCGGGATGTGAAATGGGTGTGTACTGGATTGGTGTGTTTTCTTCTAAAATACCGTAGACGGAACTAGTCCTTTGTGACTACTGGAATCCGTTGGCTGTGGGTAAAGAGTACAACCTCTGCAGAGTCAAAATTATTCGAGTAGCCGTGTCCACGGTCAAGGACGTTGGTTGACAGGTCAAGTGTCGGTCTCAGTGTCAGTCTCTGGAGAACTAATAGGTTAAATGACAGAAGTAAACTTGGCTAAATATTATTCCTGTGGATGGACTAACCTGTTTATTGTTTTGTACCGAGTATTCCTTGGGATGGCGCTACCTCCTAGACTACTCGATTTCAAATGATTATAAGCCCTTTATGAGATGTCGCTCAGACGTCCGACTATGGCATTCTTGTTGTTTACTTTCATTATAAGCCCTTTATGTGATGTCGCTCAGACGTCCGACTGTGGCATTCAGGTTATTTACTTTCATTATAAGCCCTTTATGTGATGTCGCTCAGACGTCCGACTGTGGCATTCTTGTTATTTACTTTCGATATAAGCCCTTTATGTGATGTCGCTCAGACGTCCGACTGTGGCATTCTTGTTGTTTACCTTCATTATAAGCCCTTTATGAGATGTCGCATCAGACATCCGACTGTGGCACGTACTGTTATTTTTTTTTATAAGCCCTTTATGTGGTGTCGCCCCGACGCCCGACTGCGGCATGTTAATTTATTTTTACCTTTCGAGGCGTCGCTTCAGACACCCGATCGGTCTTCTTCTATTTTTTTTTGGATTTCGGGAGGACTACCGCCCGACTTCCTTTTTATTTATCTTGCAGTGCAAATTTATTACCTGAGTGTGTATTACTAATTTGCTCAGGTGCATCATGGTTGCATTTGTTATATCTTATGTCCAAACTATCTTGCAAGTACATTCAAAGTACTCACCTGGCTTGTTGATTTGGCCAGATGTTGACGAAGGCGATCTTATGGATGAAGAGTACGATAGCGAGTCCGATGCCTAGAGGAGTCCCAGTCAGTCTCTTGCGATCCTGGAGTTGGTCACTTGTATTATATACGCTTCCGCTACCCAAATAAAATCATTGGGCCTCACTCCGGCGCTTGATGAGTTGTAAGATATTGGAGTCATGTCACCCACTTCACTGTGACATATCCACCACCACCATATTTGCGAGTCAGTAGTTATGCCACCATATCCATTGTGTCATATCCGCCTTTATGTGTAATATTGGCGTACTTGTAATAAATTGTTGAGCAACCTCAGCTCAACCCTGTATAATATTAAGTACTACTAGAATTCTGTATCAAGGATTTGTCTACCAGTAAGAAGGATTTTCTGTACTGGTCTGACTGAAGGGGCGATTTTTCAATAATTATTTTATTGGAAAACCGGTCCTGACAACATTTGGGGGCAAAAAATGGTCTCCAATAGTTGTCATGTCCTATTTTTTGCAATTGTTTCTTGGACAGACCAAAAAAGTGGCTCCAGTTGTTGCAAATATATGGCACTTTCACTGCTGTTGTAAATCAAATCTCGCCGTCCCCAGCAGTCCACCCACAACCTCCAGCTACACCCCCGCACGACCTCATTGCCTAACGCTTGATGGCCACCTCCTTGACTGCCTCATGTTCCCTTTGCTCCTTTCTTTCTCCCATCTCGTTTATATCACCATGCAAGAATATGATGATATAATGGAAGTATTACTCTTGTCTAAGATGGTTATGAAGTTGTGTGGGGAGAAATTTATCAGGAAAGGATTAAGTTATATGAACTGGAGGTTGTCTAAACTAGAACAAGCATTCTATGCAACTGGAAAAGGGGAGATGCAAAACAAGTCTAGGTAGAATGTGGAGGTTAGAGCATCTCCTATAGATGATGTAGATGTAAAAATAACTACCTTTTGCATCTTCAGAGGCCAAAAACAGTGCTCCAACAGATGATGTAGATGTAAAAAAAATACATCTCCGCCTCCCGGAGATGTAAACTATACCACTTCGCGGTGCAAATTTACATCTCCAACTCCAGGAGATGTAAAATCGTAGCCGCCCGCCAACCGCCCAACCCCCACTTCTTTCCCCTTTCGCGCGACCAGCCGCCGTCCGACTCCCGCCCGCCCGCCGCCCGCCGCCGCCATGGCCGACGCCGATAACCCCTCTGCCTTCTCCGACTCCGCCGCCGGTACCCTGACCCACCTCGCCGCGGTCGTCGCCTCCACCTCCATGTCGCCGCCGCCGCCGCGCCACAATTCGCTCCATCACAGCCGGTCATCATCGCTCCGGAGACCGCAAAGAAGAAGGGGGCTGCCAAGCCTCGCGGTGGAGGCGTCAAGCGGCCGGCGAAAAAGTCCAAGCCGGACGCGGTTTCGGCGGTCGATTTGCAGCTGCGGCGACCATGGCGTCTGATACGTCTCCAACGTATCTATAATTTTTGCTTGTTCCATCCTGTTATATTATCATTCTTGGATGTTTTACAATCATTTTATAGCAACTTTATATCATTTCTTGGGACTAACCTATTGACATAGTGCCAAAGTGCCAGTTGCTGTTTTGCTTTTTTTTACTTCGCGGAATATCAATACCAAACGGAGTCCAATCGTGACGAAACTTTTTGGAGATATTTTGGGCCAGAAGACATCCAGTGGACCAAAGAAGTGCCAGAGGGGAGGGTCGAGGCGACCACAACCCACTAGGGCGTGCCAGAGGCCCCGGGCGCGCCCTGATGGGTTGTGCCCTCCTCGGGACCCCTCTCCACCACCTCTGACGCCTATAAATTCCCAAATATTCCAGAAACCCTAAAGGAGTTGACGAAAAACACATCCATCCGCCGCAAGTTCCAGAACCTCGAGATCCAATCTCACACCATCATGGAGGGGTTCATCATCCTCATTGGTGCCTCTCTGATGATGTGTGAGTAGTCCACCATAGACCTATGGGCCCGTAGGCAGTGGCTAGATGGCTTCCTCTCTCTCTTTTGATTCTCAATACAATGGTCTCTTGGAGATCTATTTGATGTAAACTTTTGCGGTGTGTTTGTTGGGATCCGATGAATTTTGAGTTCATGATCAGTTTCTGTCCATGAATATTATTTGAGTCTTCTTTGATCTCTTATATGCATGATTACTTATAGCCTCATGTTTCTTCTTCGAATCTTTGGTTTAGTTAGGACAACTAGATCGATTTTTCTTGCCATGGGAAGAGGTGCTTTGCGATGGGTTCGATCTTGCAGTGTTCTCTCCCAGTGACAGAAGGGGCAGGGAGGCATGCATGTATCGTTGCTATTAAAGATAACAAGATGGGGTCTATTCCTACATGAATAGATCTTGTCTACATCATGTCACCGTTCTTATTGCATTACTCTGTTTTTCCATGAACTAATACACTAGAAGCATCCTGGATAGCGGTCGATGTGTGGAGTAATAGTGGTAGATGCAGGCAGGAGCCGGTCTACTTATCCTGGACGTGATGCCTATATAATGATCATCGCCTTGGATATCGTCATGCTTATTTGATCTTCTATCAATTGCCCAACAGTAATTTGTTCACCCACCATGTGCTATACTCATGAGAGAAGCCACTAGTGAATCCTACGGCCCCGGGTCAACTTTTCCAACATATTGCTTTCCGATCTATCTTTTTGCTGCTTTTGTTTTTAGATCTATTATTCCAAAAACCCAAAAATACCTTGTTGCACTTTTTATTTGCCCTTTTTATTTTGTGTTCTTGAGAGATCTATCTCTCCAATCTATCACTACCTAATCTATATTTTTACCGTAGAGAGATTGACAACCTCTCTTTCGCGTCGGGTTGCAAGTATTTGTTCTTTGTGTGCAGGTGGTGTTTTCGTAGTGGTGGTGATCCTCCTACTGGTTCGATACATTGGTTTCATAACTGAGGGAAATACTTACCGTCACTGTGCAGCATCATCCCTTCCTCTTTGGGGAAATAACGATGTAGTCTCAAGCAACGTCAAAGAAATTTCTGGCGCCGTTGTCGGGGAAGAAGCAGTCTCTTCTACGTGCCAATCTCTGGCGTCGAGGAGATACCATCATCATCTACCAAGTTCCTAATCACAAATCTTATCTTCTTGCAATTACATTATTTGCCATTTGCCTCTCGTTTTCCTCTCCCCCACTTCACCCAATTTGTCGTTTTATTCGCCCTCTTTTTCGTTTGCCTTTTTCTTGTCATATCTCTTGCTTGTTTGCAATCTTGTTTGCGTAGTCACGATGACTCAAGAAAACACCAAGTTGTGTGATTTTTTCCAATACTAATAATAATGATTTTATTAGTACTCCAATTGCTCCTCCCGCCACTAGTGCGTAGTCTTGTGATATTAATGCCGCTTTGTTGAATCTTGTCATGAAAGATCAATTTGCCGGTACTCCTAATGAGGATGCCGCGTCCCATCTAAACACGTTCGTAGAATTGTGTGATATACAAAAGAAAAAGGATGTGGACAATGATATAGTGAAGTTGAAATTATTTCCTTTCTCCTTGCGGGATCGTGCAAAAATTTGGTTTTCTTCTTTGCCTCGCAATAGTATCGATTATCGGAATAAGTGCAAGGATGGTTTTATTACTAAGTATTTTTCGCCCGCAAAAATTATTTCCCTTAGGACACAAATCATGAATTTTAAGCAACTTGATCATGAACATGTTGCACAATCTTGGGAAAGAATGAAATTGATGCTAAGAAATTGTCCTACTCATGGTTTAAATCTTTGGATAATCATACAAAAATTGTATGCGGGATTGAATTTTGTCTCTAGAAATCTTTTAGATTCCGCCGCGGGTGGTACTTTTATGGAAAATACTTTGGGTGAAGCTACTAAATTTCTAGATAATATTATGGCAAATTATTCACAATGACATACTGAAAGAACACCTACTGGTAAAAAGGTTAATTCGGTTGAAGAAATTAGTACCTTGAGTGACAAAGTTGATGCTTTAATGAAGTTGGTTGCTAGTAAAAATGCTCCAATTTATCTTAATGATGTGCCTTTGTCTACTTTGATTGAGGAAAATAGTGATTCCATAGATATGAACTTTGTCTCGCGAAACAATTTCAATAACAATGCTTATAGTGATAATTTTAATCCTAGGCCTTTTCTTGGAAATTCCTCTAATAATTATGGAAATTCCTATGGTAATTCTTCTTACAATAATAATAGGAACACCTCTGATCTTGAGAGTAATATTAAAGAATTTATCAATGCGCAAAAAGTTTTCAATACTATGATAGAAGAAAAGTTGATGATATGTCTAGAAACATTGATAGAATTTCTCATGATGTAGAAAATCTCAAGTTGAAAGATTTTGCACCAAAGATTTATGAATCAATTAAAGCTTTATATGTCTCTATGGATGAAAGCAAGAAAAGAACTGCTATGCTTAGGGCTGAAAGAGAATTCTTAGAAAAATTGCTTTCTAGTGATTGCCTTCAGAAAAACGATGAAGATCTTAAAGTGATTGGTGTTTCTTCTATTGATTCCTTGTTTAATAATATTAAGATTGATGATAAAGGGACTGAAGTAGAGTCAACTTTAGCTAGAAGGCGTCCCAATAATTTGGAGGGTGAAAATCTTGATGAAGAATTTGATGAAAGTGGGTTTGAAGAGGTCAAAACTTTAACTAGTGATGTGCCCACTATTTTGGATTGCAAAGACTTTAATTATGATAGTTGCTCTTTGATTGAATGTATTTCTTTGCTGCAATCCATGTTGAATTCACCCCATGCTTATGAACAAAATAAAGCTTTTACTAAACATATCGTTGATGCCATGATGAAATCTTTTGAAGAAAAGTTGGAGTTGGAGATTTATATTCCTAGAAAATTACATGATGAGTGGGAACCTACCATTAAGGTCAAGATTAAAAATTATGAGTGCTTTGCTTTATGTTATTTTGGTGCTAGTGTTTCCACGATTCCGAAGTCTTTATGTGATGTGCTTGGTCTCACCAATATTGAAGAATGTTCTCTTAATTTACACTTGGCGGATTCTACTATTAAAAAGCCTTTGGGAAGAATTAACGATGTTCTTATTCTTGCAAATAGTATCTATGTGCCCATATATTTTATTGTTCTTGATATTGATTGCAATCCGTCTTGTCCCATTATACTTGGTAGACCGTTCTTACGCACTATAGATGCCATGATTGATATGAAAGAAGGCAATATTAGATTTCAGTTTCCATTAAGAAAGGGGATGGAACACTTCCCTAAAACAAGAATTAAGCCACCATATGAATCAATCATGAGAGCATCCTATGGAGCAAAAACCAAAGATGACAATACTTGAATTTATGTGTTATGCCAAGCTAAGGGCGTAAAACGATAGCGCTTGTTGGGAGGCAACCCAATGAATAAATTTATTTTCATCTTTTTCTTTCTGTTTTTGAGTGTTGACACAATTATGCCTCTGTTATGATTGTGTTTTTATGTTTTATTTAGTGTTTGTCCCAAGTAAAGCCTTTAGGATGATTCATAAGATGAGTAGAAACAATGCTGAATCTGAAACAGAAACTTTGCCTCCAGTGTGAGAATTTTCATTTTTTCCCGGAACATGATATTGAGCTGAAATTTTAACACAGTATTTCTATACAAATTCTTTACGTTTTCCTAATGTTTCAGAATTTTTAGAGTTACATAAGTATGGTTAGAGTATTGATTACTACAGACTGTTCTGTTTAAGACAGATTCTGTTTTCGTTGCATTGTGTGCTTGTTTTGATGAATCTATGGGTTGTATTGAAGGGTATGAGCCATGGTAAAGTTAAAATACAGTAGGTATAATGCAATAATAAAATTTTAATGGGTTTGCAACAGTACTTAAAGTAGTGTTTTGCTTTATTATACTAACGGATCTCACAAAGATTTTGTTGAGTTTTGTGTGATTGAAGTTTTCAAGTTTTGGGTGAGATCACGATGGATGAAGGAATAAGGAGTGAAAAGAGCCTAAGCTTGGGGATGCTACAGCACCCCCCCCCCCCAAGATATCCAAAGAGAAACACGCAACTAAGCTTGGGGATGCCCCGAGTGGCATCCCCTCTTTCTTCTAATGACCATCGGTGTTTTACTTGGAGCTATATTTTTATTCGTCACATATCATGAGTTTTGCTTGGAGCGTCTTGTATCATTTGAGTCTTTAATTGCTTTGCTTTTTAGTTTGTCACTTGTATCCATGCTGGACACACCTATTTGAGAGAGCCAAAATTATGCTAAGATTTGTTAGAATTTCTCTTTATGCTTCACTTAAACTTTTTGAGCTATAGAATTGCCCTAGTGCTTCACTTATATCTTTTTGAGCACGGTGTTCTTGGAAACTTTTGAAGAAATCCTCTCATGCTTCACTTAGATTATTTTGATAGTTAGTAACTTTTGAAGAAATCATCTCATGCTTCACTTAGATTATTTTGAGAGTTAGTAAATTTTGAAGAAATCCTCTCATGCTTCACTTATACTATTTTGAGAGATGAAATCTCTATGTTCATGTGCTTCACTTAAATTTGTGTGAGCTTGTCAAAAGCAATGGCAATATATGAAACTAGTCCCAAAGTGATAGATATCCAAGAGGGATGTAATAAAAACTTTCATGAAGATCATTGGACAAATTAAACTTGATTCATTGTAATAGTTTTGAGACATGATGATAGTAATATGTGAGTCATGTTAGTGAGTAATTATGCTTTAGTAAGAATATTGGTGTTAAGGTTTGTGACTCCCTATGCAAGTACAAAAGTCAATAGTTATGCAATGAAATTACATCCTACTTATGGTGCATTATTCGGTGTTAGTTATGCTCAATGCTCGCTTATGTGAATTTTCGTCTCTTGGTTGGTTGCTTCTCAATCTATTTGCTAGCATCCACTTGTACTAAGTAGAAATACTACTTGTGCATCCAAAATCCTTAAACCTAGTTTTGCCTTATGAGTCCACCATACCTACCTATATGCGGTATTTCCATGACGTTCTAAGCAAATTTGTATGTGCCATCTCTACTTTTCAAAATAAAATTTCCTTTTTGTGTGCTCGTACTGCTCATGAAACGGTAGGGGGTGTCCAATATTTTTCCATGCTAGATGTGTTATTCTCAAGATGAGTGTTTATTCACTTGTCATTGCACGAGAGTACGGCGATAATAGGGATGCCCATTCCCGAAATGAAAAAAGGAAAAAAATTACTTTATGTTGTCAAATAATAAATTCCTTGGAAAGTGTTGGTATGGAAGGCAACTGTGGATACGGCCAGCCATGGATTGTGAAAGAATGGTGGAAAAAGGAATAAACTTTATTTTCTGTTTGGGAACCGCCTATGATATATCTAGCATGGAAAGTATCGTGAACTACTTTGTCGTTTTCGTTGACAGGAAATGCATGCCACTCAAAATATTTTTCTCTCTCAATTTAAACTTTGAGCTCTGGCACCTATACAAATCCCTACTTCCCTCTGCGAAGGGCCTATCTATTTACTTTATGCAATTTTTATTTTTATTTGAGTCTCCATCTTCTCTTATAAAGCACCAACTAGGGGGCACTATGATCGTACTTGAGCATTGGGTGTAGCTAATATTTGAGTGTGTTTCATGAATGGATCAATGATTGAGCATGATGGGCTAGGGTTAACTTTCTTTAGTGTTGATATTTTGAAAGACATGGTTGCTTGTTGGCATGCTTGAGTATTAAAGTCTTTATGTCAAAACTCGACTATTGCCTTGAACCATCTAAAAGTCCAAATGTCCATGCTATAAAAGAAAAGATTATGTGATGAACATGTTAGGCAGCATTCCACATCAAAAATTCTGTTTTTATCATTTACCTACTCGAGGACGAGTAGGAATTAAGCTTGGGGATGCTGATACGTCTCCAACGTATCTATAATTTTTGCTTGTTCCATGCTGTTATATTATCATTCTTGGATGTTTTACAATCATTTTATAGCAACTTTATATCACTAGTCGTCAACCCGTGCTTCCACACGGGCTAGTTATTTTGAAATTATCATACATTGAATGTTTATATAATATTATTATTGTTTAAATTTCGTAGAAATTAGAATAACAAAATATTAATTTCTTATTTACTTTTTTATACTATAATAACATAAACTACCTCCATTCCATAATGTAGTGCGTCCATGCTTTTCGAGATTTAAGTTTGACCATAGTTTTAAGCAACGTGGTCCAGTGCCGCTGGAGCAAAATTACACCATTGAATTCGTATTCGAAAAAAAATTCAATGGTATAATTTTTGCCCCCGTCGCAGTCACCCAGGTTGGTTAAATTTATGATTAAAGTTAAATCTCTACAAGCATGAGCACACTACATTGTGGAACAGAGAAAGTATAATATTACCTTAGTTCTACCTATTTTAATAAAATATATAATATTTCCTCTGTTCCTATTAGAAGCAAATTGGAAATCACATGCAACTATGATGTAATTAATCCTACTATTTCGTTTTCGACTTTAATGTCTAATAACTTTGATTTATTTTCATTAGAGTAGTTGATATTGCTTTTAATTTGTAATATGTATTTCTTTTATTTTCATAGAACTTCAACACTATGTTTTAATGTTGTTAGTTACCATGTCTTATTCTAAGATGGAACCAAAAAGTAGTTCCTTGTATTTCAAAATTACTACCATGATATACTCCTTACTATTGTCTCATAATCAATAGCTTCTAGAAAAAAATGTACTTTGTATAACTCGCTTTGAAAATGTATATTTTGGATTATCCACCAAAAAAGGCGAATTCGGAAACCTTGTCATTCACCAAAGTGACATCTTCCCAGGTTTATATTTTCTTCTTTACAGGATGTGGCTGGGCTACTTTCTAGTGATATTTGTAGATTTTTCTAAATAATATGGTGTTGTAAAGTATGCACGCAACAATATTTACAAAACACATACCAGTATCGATAGCATAAAGAATGAAGTAGGGAAAACGGAAGCCTGCCATTTGTATCACAAATAATTAGTGTGATAGGTTTGTACACTCATATACCCCTTCATGTTGTTTATAAATATAATAAGATAGAAAGTACTGGTCGAAGATGTATTTTGGAGACCCTGACATTCACCAAAGTGAGAACTTATAAAAAATTGCTTTTCTAACACTTAAAATTTAGGTTTTTAGTCAAATAGACAGTAGGAAACGCTCCTGATATATTATTTGACTGATTTGATGTATATGAATTTATGTAATCATTATATATATTTACAACAAAAATATTTTGGAATGTTTTTTTCCAAGTATTATTAAAAAGACGGTTAAAAAACATTGGACTATATGCATATACATATGCAGCTTGTACTCTATCAGTTTGCATATGATTAGTTCAAGTGAGCGGTTGTGGATATATATTATATAGAGAGAGACAGGGCATTGGATTTTACTATTTTTGTCCCGACGAAAATCGCCACCATAAGTTACTATAATCAATAGTTTGACATGATCATGCAGATTTTCCTAACCACGGTTTGCTAGTGTCCACCCTACAAATACTCAAACCCAAATCTATATTAGATGAAGAAAACAGAAATTTACGTCTAGGTGATGGATTTACTTTATGACCTTGTTTCATTGTGCACAAATGCATCCTGCAATTCGATCGGCTGCATAACTGTACATGCCTATGTTGAGAACTATCCAATATATTCTCAAAAAAAGAGAGAACTGTCCAATATGGGTTCGTCGATTGATAACACGATGTGTAGTTGTCGCATGTAAATGCATTCCCGTACATATGTGTCACCTCACGTAGAGGCAACGGCCAGAGCTAATTCCACGTTTTTTGGGATTTGTGACTCCACGTTTTTTTGAGCTGTAACTCCACGTTCTTTGTCTAGATAAGAAAAAAATAATGGTTTCTGGGTTGGCTAGATGATACTGAAAGCAGTTAATCAGCCAAACGTTTTTTAGTCATATCGGCCAGGCGCATTGAATTTAAAATCAACGTGTCTAGATCCCAACTGTCTCCGTGTTCTTTTTTTTTGCAAGCGTCTTTAATTATTTACCTCTCGCATTCCATGCCCGATTCGTTTACTAATAAATCATGCACGTAGCAAACTTTTCTCCCACGGTTGATCCTAGCCGTAAAACCAGGATCTTATAGAGTGTTTTTTTATGACATGGATTACTGTAGAATTCCGTCCGTGGTTTATTAGGAGGGATGTTTTTTTTCCTGCTAGTCATACTCACGTGTAGGTTGGGTCAGATCGAAAATTCGGTCCTGAGCTCGAGCTCAGATGCTCCCGCTTACGAAAAAAATCAAAAAAAATACTTAAAAAATTCAAAAAATTCCAAATTTTTTTTGTGTGGTAGATATTTTATCGCATGAGGTCCGCTCCAATTTTCAGCCTATTTTAACATCTGAGGAGCTCTCGGCAAAAAAGACAAATCGGTTCTGAAAAATTCGTGAACAGTAAACCTTTTTTACAGACCCCGGTTTGTCTTTTTTGCCGAGAGCTCCTCAGATGTTCAAATAGGCTGAAATTTGGAGCGGACCTCACGTGATAAAATATCTACCACACAAAAAAAAATTGGAATTTTTTGAATTTTGCTAGTATTTGTTTTGATGTTTTTCGTGAGAGGGGGAGCATCTGAGCTCGGGAGCCGAAACGGCCCTCTCGGGTCAGATTGTTTATTTTTACGGCAAGACTAATGTAACGTAAATTGTAAGGTCAAGATAATCAATTACATAGATCAAACGGTTAAGATATTCTTAATGATGTGGATTAACGTGAGAGTTTGTACGGTGCCTCGAATTAGTAAATATAAGATTTTTTTAGACTAACCTATTGACATAGTGCCAAAGTGCCAGTTGCTGTTTTTGCTTGTTTTTTACTTCGCAGAATATCAATACTAAACGGAGTCCAATCGCGACGAAACTTTTTGGAGATTTTTTGGGCCAGAAGATATCCAGTGGGCCAAAGAAGTGCCAGAGGGGAGGGTCGAGGAGACCACAACCCACCAGGGCGCGCCCTGATGGGTTGTGCCCTCCTCGGGACCCCTCTCCACCGCCTCTGACGCCTATAAATTCCCAAATATTTCAGAAACCCTAGAGGAGTCGACGAAACACATCCAGCTGTCGCAAGTTCTAGAACCTCGAGATCCAATCTAACACCGCCACGGAGGGGTTCATTATCCTCATTGGTGCCTCTCCGATGATGCGTGAGTAGTCCACCATAGACCTACCGATCTGTAGGCAGTAGCTAGATGGCTTCCTCTCTCTATTTTGATTCTCAATACAATGGTCTCTTTGAGATCTATTTGATGTAAACTTTTGCGGTGTGTTTGTTGGGATCCGATGAATTTTGAGTTCATGATCAGTTTCTATCCATGAATATTATTTGAGTCTTCTTTGATCTCTTATATGCATGATTACTTATAGCCTCGTATTTCTTCTTCGAATCTTTGGTTTAGTTAGGCCAACTAGATCGATTTTTCTTGCCATGGGAAGAGGTGCTTTGTGATGGGTTCGATCTTGCGGTGTCCTCTCCCAGTGACAGAAGGGGCAGCGAGGTACGCATGTATAGTTGCTATTAAGGATAACAAGATGGGGTCTATTCCTACATGAATAGATCTTGTCTACATCATGACACCGTTCTTATTGCATTACTCCGTTTTTCCATGAACTTAATACACTAGATGCATGCTGGATAGCGGTCGATGTGTGGAGTAATAGTAGTAGATGCAGAATCGTTTTGGTCTACTAATCTTGGACGTGATGCCTATATAATGATCATCGCCTTGGATATCGTCATGACTATTCGATTTGCTATCAATTGCCCAACAGTAATTTGTTCATCCACCGTGCGCTATACTCATGAGAGAAGCCACTGGTGAATCCTACGGCCCCCGGGTCTACTTTTCCAACATATTGCTTTCCGATCTACGTTTTTTGCAATCTTTGTTTTCAGATCTACAAAACCAAAAACCCAAAAACATATTGCTGCATATTTACTTTTTTATTTGTGTTCTTGGGAGATCTATCTCTCCTATCTATCACTACCTAATCTATCTATTTACCGTAGAGAGATTGACAACCTCTCTTTCGCATCGGGTTGCAAGTATTTGTTGTTTGTGTGCATGTGCTGCTTATTGGGTGGTGGTGATCCTCCTACTGGTTCGATAACCTTGGTTTCATAACTGAGGGAAATACTTACCGTCGCTGTGCTGCATCATCCCTTCCTCTTTGGGGAAATATTGACGCAGTCCAAGCCACGTCAAAGGAATTTCTGGCGCCGTTGCCGGGGAGGGTAGGCGCCGAGGGGACTCCATCATCATCTACCAGGTTCCTAATCACAAATCTCATCTCCTTGAAACTACATTATTTGCCATTTGCCTCTCGTTTTCCTCTCCCCCACTTCACCAATTTGTCCTTTTATTCGCCCTCTTTTTCGTTTGCCCTTTTTCTTGCCGGATCTCTTCCTTGCTTGCAATCATGTTTGCGTAGTCACGATGACTCAAGAGAGCACCAAGTTGTGTGATTTTTCCAATAATAATAACAATGATTTTATTAGTACGCCTATTGCTCCTCCCGCCAGTAGTGCAGAGTCTTGTGATATTAATGCCGCTTTGTTGAATCTTGTCATGAAAGATCAATTTGCCGGTAATCCTAATGAGGATGCCGTGTCCCATCTAAACACTTTCATTGAATTGTGTGATATGCAAAAGAAAAAAGATGTGGACAATGATATTGTCAAGTTGAAACTATTTCCTTTTTCCTTGCGGGATCGTGCAAAAATTTGGTTTTCATCTTTGCCTCGCAATAGTATCGATTCTTGAAATAAGTGCAAGGATGCTTTTATCACTAAGTATTTTCCGCCCGCGAAAATTATTTCCCTTAGGACGCAAATCACGAATTTTAAGCAACTTGAGCATGAACATGTTGCCCAATCTTGGGAAAGAATGAAGTTGATGATAAGAAATTGTCCTACACATGGTTTGAATCTTTGGATGATCATACAAAAATTTTATGCGGGATTGAATTTTGTCTCTAGAAATCTTTTAGATTCCGCCGCGGGTGGTACTTTTATGGAGATTACTTTGGGTGAAGCTACTAAATTGCTAGATAATATCATGGCTAATTATTCTCAATGGCATACCGAAAGAGCACCTACTAGTAAAAAGGTTAATTCGGTAGAGGAAATTAGTACTTTGAGTGATAAAGTTGATGCTTTGATGAAATTGGTTGCTAGTAAAAATGCTCCTATTGATCTTAATGATGTGCCTTTGTCTACTTTGATTGAGCAAAATAGTGAATCCGTTGATGTGAATTTTGTCTCGCGCAACAATTTCAATAACAATGCTTAGAGAGGTAATTTTAATCCTAGGCCTTTTCCTGAAAATTCCTCTAATATTTATGGTAATTCCTATGATAATTCTTCTTACAATAATAATAGGAACACCTCTGATCTTGAGAGTAATATTAAAGAATTTATCAATGCGCAAAAGGCTTTCAATACTACGATAGAAGAAAAGTTGAATAAGATTGATGATATGTCTAGAAGCATTGATAGAATTTCTCATGATGTTGAAAATCTCAAGTTGAAAGCTTTTGTGCCTAATATTGATGAATCTATTAAAGCTTTATATGTCTCTATGGATGAAAGTAAGAAAAGAACCGCTATGCTTAGAGCTAAAAGAAAAATCTTAGAAAAATCGTCTTCTAGTGATTGCCGTTACAAGAATGATGTAGATCTTAAAGTGATTGGTGTTTCTTCTATTGATTCCTTGTTTAGTAATATTAAAATTGATAATGAAGGGACTTAAGTAGAGTCAACTTTATCTAGAAGGCGTCCCAATAATTTGGAGGGTGAAAATCTTGATGAAATTTTTGATGAAAGTGGGTTTGAAGAGGTCAAAACTTTAACTAGTGATGTGGCCACTATCTTGGATTGCAAAGATTTTAACTATGATAGTTGCTCTTTGATTGAATGTATTTATTTGTTGCAATCTATCTTGAATTCACCCCATGCTTATGAGCAAAATAAAGCTTTTACTAAACATATCGTTGATGACAAGATGAAATCTTTTGAAGAAAAGTTGGAGTTGGAGATTTCTATTCCTAGAAACTTGCATGATGAGTGGGAACCTACCATTAAGGTAAAGATTAAAAATTATGAATGCTTTGCTTTGTGTGATTTGGGTGCTAGTGTTTCCACAATTCCGAAATCTCTATGTGATGTGCTTGGTCTTACCAACATTGAAGAATGTTCTCTTAATTTGCACTTGGCGGATTCTACTATTAAAAAGCCTTTGGGAAGAATTAATGATGTTCTTATTCTTGCAAATAGGAATTATGTGCCCATTGATTTTATTGTGCTTGATATTGATTGCAATCCGACTTGTCCCATTATACTTGGTAGACCGTTTTTAAGCACTATAGGTGCCGTGATTGATATGAAAGAAGGCAATATTCGTTTTCAATTTCCCTTAAGAAAGGGTATGGAACACTTCCCTAGAACAAGAATTAAGCCACCATATTAATCAATCATGAGGGCATCCTATGGATCCAAAACCAAAGATGACAATACTTGAATCTATCCAATATGCCTAGCTAGGGGCGTAAAACGATAGCGCTTGTTGGGAGGCAACCCAATGAATAAATAAAAAATTTATTTTTCCTTTGTGTTTTTGAGTGTTTACACAATTATTACTCTGTTATGATTGTGTTTTTATGGTTTATTTAGTTTTTGTGCCAAGTAGAACCGTTAGGATGATTCATAGGATGAGTAGCAGTGATGCTGAATCTGAAACAGAAACTTTGCGTCCAGTATATGAATTTTCATTTTTTTTCTATAACGTGATATTGAGCTGAAATTTTAACACAGTGTTTATATACAAATTCCTTACGTTGTCCTAATTTTTCAGAATTTTTAGAGTTACGGAAGTATGGGTAGAATACAGATTACTACAGACTGTTCTGTTTGTTACAGATTCTGTTTTTGTTGCATTGTGTGCTTGTTTTGATGAATCTATGGTTTGTATTGGGGGGTATAAGCCATGGTAAAGTTAAAATACAGTAGTTATAATGCAATTATAAAATTTGAATGGGTTTACAACAGTACCTAAAGTAGTGATTTGCTTTATTATACTAACGGATCTCACGAAGATTTTGTTGAATTTTGTGTGATTGAAGTTTTCAAGTTTTGGGTGAGATCACGATGGATGAAGGAATAAGGAGTAGCAAAAGCCTAATCTTGGGGATGCTACCGCACCCCCAAGATATATCCAAAGAGTAACAAGCAACTAAGCTTGGGGATGCCCCCGAGTGGCATCCCCTCTTTCTTCTAACGACCATCGGTATTTTACTTGGAGCTATATTTTTATTCGTCACATATCATGAGTTTTTCTTGGAGCGTCTTGTATATTTGCTTGCTTTGCTTGTTTGTTTTTCATTTGTTTCCTTACTGTACATACCTACTTGGGAGAGCCAAAATTATGCTATGATTTGTTAGAATTGCTCTCTATGCTTCACTTAAACTTTTTGAGCTATAGAATTGCTCTAGTGCTTCACTTATATCTTTTTGAGCACGGTGTGCTTGGAAACTTTTGTAGAAATACTCTCATGCTTCACTTAGATTAATTTGAGAGTTAGTAAATTTTTGAAGAAATCCTCTCATGCTTCACTTATACCTTTTTGAGAGATGAAATCTTTATGCTCATGTGCTTCACTTAAATTTGTTTGAGCTTGCCAAAAAGCAATGGCAATATATGAAACTAGTCCCAAAGTGATAGATATCCAAGGAGGATATAATAAAAACTTTCATGAAGATCACTAGACAAATTAAACTTAATTCCTTGTAATAGTTTTGAAACATGATGATAGTAATATGTGAGTCATGTTAGTGAGTAATTATGCTTAGTAGGAATATTGGTGTTAAGGTTTGTGATTCCCTATGCATGCACGAAAGTCAATAGTTATGCAATGAAGTTACATCCTACTTGTGGTGCATTATTCGGTGTTAGTTATGTTCAATGCTCACTTATGTGATTTTTCGTTTCTTGGTTTGGTTGCTTCCCAATCTATTTGCTAGCCTCCATTTGTACTAAGTAGAAATACTACTTGTGCATCCAAAATCCTTAAACCAAGTTTTGCCTTATGAGTCCACCATACCTACCTATATGTGGTATTTCCATGCCGTTCCAAGCAAATTTGTATGTGACATCTCTAAATTTTCAAAATAATATTTCTCTTTTGTGTGCCCGTACCGCTCATGAAACGGTGGGGAGTGTCCAATATTTTTCAGTGCTAGATGTGTTATTCTCTATGTTGTCAAATGAAAAAGAAAAAAATATTTACTCTATGTTGTCAAATAATAAATTCCTTGGAAAGTGTTGGTATGGAAGGCAACCGTGGATACGGCCCGCCATGGAAAGTGAAAAGTTTGGTGGCAAAAGGAATAAACTTTATTTTCTGTTTGGGAACCACCTATGATATATCTAGCATGGAAAGTATTGTGAGCTACTTTGTCGTTTTCGTTGACAGGAAAAGCATGCCATCCAAAATATTTTTTCTCTCTCAATTTAAAACTTTGAGCTCTGGCACCTCTACAAATCCCTACTTCCCTCTGCGAAGGGCCTATCTATTTACTTTATGCAATTTTTATTTTTGCTTTGAGTCTCCATCTTCTCTTATAAGCACCAACTAGGGGGCACTATGATCGTACTTGAGCATTGGGCATAGCTAATATTTGAGTGTGTTTCATGAATGGATCAATGATTGAGCATGATGGGCTAGGGATAACTTTCTTTAGTGTTGATATTTTGAAAGACATGGTTGCTTGTTGACATGCTTGAGTATTGAAGTCATTATGTTAAAACTAGACTATTGCTTTGAATCATTTACAAGTCCAAATGTCCATGCTATACAAAGAAGAAAAGAGTATGATGAACATGTTAGGCAGCATTCCACATCAAAAATTCTGTTTTTATCATTTACCTACTCGAGGACGAGTAGGAATTAAGCTTGGGGATGCTGATACGTCTCCAACGTATCTATAATTTTTGCTTGTTCCATGCTGTTATATTATCATTCTTGGATGTTTTACAATCATTTTATTACAACTTTATACCATTTTTTGGGACTAACCTATTGACATAGTGCCAAAGTGCCAGTTGCTGTTTTTGCTTGTTTTTTACTTCGCAGAAAATCAGTACCAAACGGAGACAAAACGTTGCGCGGATTTTTGTGAATTTTTTACGGACCAGAAGAAAGAAGATGGGCCAAAGAACACAAGAGGGGGCCCAGGGTGGCCATCACCCACCAGGGCGCGTCAGAGGTCCCCTGGCGCGGCCTGGTGGGGGATGGATGCCTCGGGCACTCCCTCAACCGACTATCGTGCCTATAAATTCCCAGAAAATCCAAAAACCCTAGAGGAGTCGACGAAACACAATTCCAGCCGCCGCAAGTTCCAGAACCTCGAGATCCAATATAAACACCATCACGGAGGGGTTCATCTTCCTCATAGGTGCCTCTCCGATGATGCGTGAGTGGTCCACCATAGACCTACGGGTCCGTAGGCAGTAGCTAGATGGCTTCTTCTCTCTCTCTTATGATTCTCAATACAATGGTCTCTTGGAGATCTATTTGATGTAAACTTTTGCGGTGTGTTTGTTGGGATCCGATGAATTTTGAGTTCATGATCAGTTTCTATCCATGAATATTATTTGAGTCTTCTTTGATCTCTTATATGCATGATTACTTATAGCCTCGTATTTCTTCTTCGAATCTTTGGTTTAGTTAGGCCGACTAGATCGATTTTTCTTGCCATGGGAAGAGGTGCTTTGTGATGGGTTCGATCTTGCGGTGTTCTTTCCCAGTGACAGAAGGGGCAGCAAGACACACATGTATCGTTGCTATTAAGGATAACAAGATGGGGTATATTCCTACATGAATAGATCTTGTCTACATCATGTCATCGTTCTTATTGCATTACTCCGTTTTTCCATGAACTTAATACACTAGATGCATGCTGTATAGCGGTCGATGTGTGGAATAATAGAGGTAGATGCAGGCAGGAGTCGGTCTATCTATCTTGGATGTGATGCATATATAATGATCATCGCCTTGGATATCGTCATGACTATTCGATTTGCTATCAATTGCCCAACAGTAATTTGTTCACCCACCGTGTGCTATACTCATGAGAGAAGCCACTAGTGAACCCTACGCCCCCCGGGTCTACTTTTCTATCATATTGCTTTCCGATCTACGTTTTTTGCAATCTTTGTTTTCAGATCTACAAAACCAAAAACCCAAAAACATATTGTTGCATATTTACTCTTTTTATTTGTGTTCTTGAGAGATCTATCTCTCCTATCTATCACTACCTAATCTATCTATTTACCATAGAGAGATTGACAACCTCTCTTTCGCTTCGGGTTGCAAGTATTTGTTGTTTGTGTGCAGGTACTGCTTATTGGGTGGTGGTGATCCTCCTACTGGTTCGATAACCTTGGTTTCATAACTGAGGGAAATATTTATCGTCGCTGTGCTGCATCATCCCTTCCTCTTTGGGGAAATACCGACGCAGTCCAAGCCACGTCATGGTGGAGGATGATGAAGATGCCCCGGGTGAGGAGAGAAGGATCCCCACTCCTCATTCGACGACCAAGTCATGTAGGCCCGATGGAACTAAGAAAGTGTTGAAGGGGTCGAAGGCCGGAGACAATGATCTCAACGACGGATTTGATGCCATTGTCTTGGCGAGGGAAGAGTATGTGGAAGAAAAAAAATGAAACTCAAAGAAATTGAGGAGAGGAGTGAGGCCGAGCGACGTAGGGCAACGGCCGAGGAGAAGAAGGCAGCGACCGAAGAGAGGTTGGCGGCTGCCAAGGAGAGAAAAGTTGAGCTTGAGGAGAGAAGGGCGACGACCGAGGAGATGAAGATAGTGGAGGATAAGGCACTCAAGTTTATGTTCATGGACACATCCACTCTTGATGTCAAGGCAAAGGCGTATGTCGAACTTTGTCGCGATGAAATGCTCATGAAGAAGCAAATGCTTATGAGAAGCAAGATGGGAGGAGGAATGGGAGGTCCCATGGGAGGAATGGGAGGTGCCATGGGAGGAGGAATGGGAGGTGACACGGGAGGAGGAATGGAGGTGCCATGGGAGGAGGAATGGGAGGTGGAATGGGAGGGTACATGAACATGGTGGGTGGTGTAATGAATGGTGCATTCGGTGGAAACACGGGAGGTGGCTTTGGTGGCAACATGGATGGTGGCTTCAGAGGAATGGGAGGTGAAATGGGAAGTGGCTTCGGCGGCAACATGACCGGCATGGGAGGTGGCTTCGGAGGCAACATGATGAGTGGCATGGGAGGTGGCTTCGGCGGCAACATGATGAGTGGCATGGGAGGTGGCTTCGGCGGCAACATGATGAGTGGCATGGGAGGTGGCTTCGGCAGCAACATGACCGGCATAGGAGGTGGCTTTGGTGGCAACATGATGTTTGGCATGGGAGGTGGCTTCGGTGGCAACATGACCAGCATGGGAGATGGCAATGAAGGTGCTTTCGGTGGAGTTCGCGGTAACAAGACTTCAACGCAAGAAAACGGCGAGAAAGAAGCCGTTGATGATGATGAGACCACCGTCGACAATGGCACTAGTGAGAACGGAGAGGACGCAAATTGAGTGATGTCTATGTGCATTTTCATTTGTTGGACCAACAACTTCGTTTGAGACAATTGACTTTTGCTTATAGAATTTCAAACTATGATCGATGATGCACTTTTGTTGCTACAATTATGAAAATTTGATGTGCAAATGCGGCCGGCCGCAGATGACCAGCAGCCGAACAGCAGCCGCGCGGCGGCCGGCCGGTTTTGCATCTCCAGTTTACATCACTTGTTGGAGTTACACTTTTACATCTCCGTTTTGCAATAATCTGTTGGAGTTCGTTCTTTTCTGAAGATGTAAAACCCACTTTTTGATGATGTAAATTATACAACAACTATTTTTACATCTTTAAATTTACATTTTTTATTGAAGATGCTCTTAGGAAAATGTGAAAGATACCAAACACAATAAGGACGGATACAAGGGCTAAGCTCTCACCGTGTCCACGTCCGCAACGCTACGAGACAAAGATGATTAGCCACGCTCACCGTGTCGTTTGCTTTGTCTAGAAGAAAAAGAGAGGAGGAGGAAATCGGCTTGAGCCCCTTCTCTGCCGATGCACGCGACCTCCTTTCCTCTCCCAAATCTCTCTCATTTTCTTACCGCCTCACCCCTATCAGCCCATCCCCTCTACTTCGGCGTGCGTCGATGGTTGTGGACTGTTAGGAATTAATTAGCACATGTCTATTGTTAATTAGCACATGCTAATTAACGAACAGTCATTAGCAAAGGGTGTGTCCAACCCCGAATAGTCATGTATCTTCTCTCTCTATTGCCAACAGGCACCTGTTTTGGAGGGATGCCTCCGAACAGACACATCATCTTTTCTCTTTCTCTAATGCCAACAGGCACCTGTTCTGGAGGGATGCCTCCGAACAGACACCTCTTCTTCCCATCTCTTCCATATGTGTATATATTTGAGAATCAATAGATACACGACTAATCATCCATTCACTTTCATTCAATCTCGTTTTACTCTAACACGTTATTAGCACGCTCCTAGCGGAGAGCTATTTGGCCACACGAGATGAATCACGCCACCATCCTGTCGCCGGTGGTCTGGTGCATGTGGTGCCAAAGGCACACGCTGACGACTTGGGCAGAAGAAAATCAATCAACGGATGGAATAGCATTCATTACTTGCAAGCAGTACCATGTTTTGGTTTAAATTAGTGACTAATGATGAAACTGTTTCCGTTCATGTTTGCCGAACAGAAATTGCTAGAAGCACGCTCTTTGGTGGAGCGATTTCACGTTGGCGTTCGTCCGAACAGAAATTGCTAGAAGCACGCTGTTTGGTGGAGCGATTTTACGTTGGCGTTCGTCCGACAAGGCGGAACTGCATCTCATCGAAGCCTTTTTGCGTCCGCAGAAACATATGAGAATGATCTCCATTAATCGATCAGCACTTAATTGCTGCATGCAAATCATTAATTCGGGTGATTGATTGTACGCTGAAGTCTCAATTTTGCATTGTTTCGTTTTCTATCACCCAATCGGAATTGGAGAACCAACAGGGCGGTGTTTTTCTCAGAAAGACACGAGGACGAGTGCAGAACTCCCAGGCGCTCAGACTGACATATTTTGCAGAATCACATGAAGGAACTCCCAGGCGCTCAGACTAACGAGTTCAGAACTCCTCGGACTCTGCTTCAGTATTGAAGCCGCTCATCCTGGCTCACCTGCAGGCCCGGCCCTGAGGGGGGGCGGGAGGGGCGGTCGCCCCGGGCCCCTGAACGCAAGGGGGCCCCTAGCGTACGTGTTTCTCTGTACTGGGCCTAAACCAAAGTAGCAGCCACAACGCTACAACACGCTGAGATTGCCCCCGGCTTTTCCGAAGGAAAAACGATCGCTCCTTCCATCTATTACGCTTAATCTTCGGGATTCTTGTGTGCGGTTTCCTATGGAGCTGCGGCGTGGCCACTGGTCTAAGTAGCGGTGACGACACGCATTAGGGATCAAGGGGCTGGGCAGACTGGGTTCTGTGACAACCACGGCGTTATGGTTATTTGCTTGATCAGCTGATTGGGCGTTCTGTTGGTTCACCATCAGGTAACACAACACATGGAGTTCTGGTGAGCGTTCGTTTCCCTGATTGGTTGTAGGATTCAGATCCGTACCTTGTTAATTTAACCCAGCAGAATTCTGTGTTGATGTCATCTTGAAACTTGAGGGTTAATCCTCGGCCTGTTTTCAATTCAGCTTCCCATATACATTAACCTGATCTCATCTCGTCAAATCGGTCTAGATCTGATAGTGTTGTTCTTGTAGAAAAACTACAAAGTTATAGTAGAACTAAGGGGAAACAATATCGGCAGAAGATAAGATTATTGTTTGCCTATCTGTCTAACTTATTCTTTTGGAAAAGCCATACGATAGCATACGGATGTTCTTATTAACATAAATTTCAATCACTAGCTACCGTCCTACTTAATATTTGCTTCATCTGACACCCATGTGTGAGGGGCCACGTGCTTAATTCGGTCTTATTGATGTCATCTTGAATCATTGTGGGCTCAGTAAACTCACAAATATTATTTTCAAAAATGCTTTATCAACAAATTCATGAAGGCTTGTTCTCTCACCGTATTTTTCATCTATTGGATTGCACCCTGCCTTTTAGATGGATAACATCTTGTTATCATATGCGATAGAAAAACTATAGAATAATATAAATCTTGATACTATGTATATTAAGGGCCCCATTTTCTAGTTTGCCCCGGGCCCCCAAAATCTCAGGACCGGCCCTGCTCACCTGCAGCCATCAGTGCGGCCATGTAACAACACATCAGCGGCGCGGCGGCCCTCGGCCCGGCGCTCCACCCGGCGTCGGCTTTTCGCGGGACGCGGCGCGGCCATCGCGTGGATGCAGCCTCTAGTGCACAGCGACCTCAGGCTGGCTCCCCGCGGCTGGACCAGTCCTCGACGTCGGCGGCGCCGCCCACCGGCGGTTCCGGTTGCTCCTCGAAGCGACCGCACGACCGGCCCCTCACTAGGCGGCGGCGAGGCATCATGTCTTAGCAAAACAACGGCAGCGTTCGTTTTCCTCACCATGGTTAACTCACAGCCACACACGCATGCACGGGATAAGGAATGGGAGCAATCCTTGTCTCTTTGGCAAATTTTCAATTTAACCATCCAATTCGAGTCTAATTTAGTAGAAGTCCCTAAAATATCTGTTTAAACCACAGTTTAACAGATCTCTGCCGTTTAGTCCTCTGGCTTACTGTATTTTAGAAACGAGCCATTAGGCCAATGGACTTTGTAGTTAGTACTCGAACTTACTGTTTTCAGCAATATAACCCTATTGTTATCACAGTTTGCATTCTAAGCCATCGACTTTAGAAAAATGTATGTGGTTGACCTCAGCTCATCCTAAATTTCATACAACACTCTATACTATGCAATTTTGGTACAACAACTATCACTTTGCAATTAAAATTATTATTCTTTGCAAAGAATTACAAAGCGTCATACTTAATATGACTAGCCAAAATTTTATTTGTGAATCACAAGGTATTGATGACATCTACTGCACAATTCGCATATTATTCATCATTACTGTGAGGTCTACATCTTGTCAGTTTTACAAGATGATTACCTTCAAAGTGTTTTCCAAATATTAGTATTAGATGTGACTACCTCAAAATATCATAAGGTAATATTGACATCTACTGCAGAATCTTGCAGATTATCCGATACTACTGTGAGGTCTACATCATGTCATCCTGACATATGACTACCTTCAAAGTGATATTCGTAAATAGAGCATAACATAAGGTAATAGAGATATGAACATCTACTGACAAAAGTCAGACTATGTTTTCTATTACTGCGAGATCTACACCATATTGGTGATTATCTTCAAAGAGTTATCCTATATAAATTGAGGTCTACACATATGGCTATAAGGCATCAGCCGTACTAAAATTTGCTCCTCCGAAGCATTTATTGTTGTTGTTCACTATTTTTTTACTCTCATAGTAAATATTGTTCTCGCACACCCATTATATCCTGAAATGGTATTTTTGTGCTAATATAAGCTACTCAAGCCTCACTTTGCTTGAATATGTCATAGAAAACTACACAAATATTTGCATATACCAGTGTTTACCTTCTATTACATTGGTAAAATACATGGCAGCTGAGCCTATGTCACTATTTCTAATTATAGTGTCATCCATCCATCAAGATGGATACCATAATTTATAGCAAGTGTCTTAAACACTGTTGCAATGTCCACATCACATTGTGGTTATACTTTCATAGTGACTAACCAATGTTAAACATGCAACGTCTATGATTTTGGTAGCAACTCTAAAGTTGCAACGTTCATATGCATTTTATATGTCACCAACTTCGCTTAGTTCTCAAACTAAGTACAGGATGGATGAATATTTATTCACCTTGAATATTTCCCTAACACCCTGTTTGGATGTAGGAAAATTAGCTTGGAATTGCCAATCTGGAATTGCCAGCCCAGATTCTGCTGTTTGGGGTGGTATAGGATTTGGGCTAGGAAAAGTTGGCCCAATTCCTAGCGAGCCAGCCGCGCACCTCCCCCGCTCGCAAAAACTTTCCGAGCTAGCGAGCCTGGAAAGGCTCGGAAACGTCCATCCCCCACCCCCATCGCGACCTGTTCGCTCGCATCGCGAGCTCCTCTGCCTCGCGACCTCGCAACCGGCGGCGACGATTCCGGTAAGATCTCCGGCCCTCCTCTCCCTCTCCCACCCGTCCCCTCCCTCCTCTCCCTCCTCTCCCTCCCATCCATCCCCTAGTCCTCTCCGGCCCTCCTCTCCCTCTTCCATCCGTCCTCTCCCTCCTCTCCAGCCATGAAACCCTCAACATTGATTAATCGACCGATTTCCGATTAATCTCTAATCCCCAGCTGACCGAGACGCTAACGATAAGCGATATCCTCAACATTGATATAGATATATCTTTTCAAAGACACATATGGTCATATTATACCTGACATGGGACACAAATCCATTCATACCTAGGGGTGATGACGAAGTGATATTAGGACCTGAAGTTCTATATCTCACTAATATCAAAGCACTCATATAATTGCAAAATACGTCAGGCCCAACACTATATTTTCTATCTTTATTCAGAGTACAACCCCCAACAAAAGGTATATGGTTGATATAAGGAATATCATCTTATATGTGAATCTTTCAACAAATCTTGGATATTTCCATCAGGAAATACAAGATATGACCATGATATGATGTAATGATATTGGCTCTTTATTTGATCCCAACGACGCCATATCAATGAATGAATTTGCTAGAATAGCCTTCATATGGAAGTCATCGAAATGGACTTTAATGGTTATTTCCAGTTATCATTCTGACATAATTGCTTTATCTAAAAGCATTGCAAAATATGCATGGCTTAGCAGAATGATTAACCACACTCAAAATCATGTGGTTGAGATTCATCAGAATCACATAACTTGATTTATCAAGATGCTTCCACTTGTGTTACTCAATACCTACAGGTTATACGAAGAGCAATCTCAAAAAGCACATTGCTCGAAAATTACTTATCCTCATGGATTATAGAAAAGTGAGGAAATAGTTTGCAAACAAAATGCGGTAAAAATCCAACAGATTATTCACAATGTCATGTTCATGTCAATGGAATTGGTATGAGACATCCTCTATATTTGCAAAGTTCAGGGGGAGTAATCTCCCTTATAACCTGTAACAATCATCAGATTGAATATATTGTACTCTTTTTCCCTTCATGAGTTTTTCCCTAATGGTTTCTCATAAAAGGTTTTTAACGAGACAATATAAACACAAGTTTCCATATATGCCATATCATTTTCTCCTTATATTTTTTCCACTGGGTTTTTAAAGGAGTTTTCAATGGCATATCAGATCGCACTCTTTTCCTTATGAGTTTTCTCTCAAAGTTTCTTGTAACGGTTTAATGAGGTAGTATCTTCTCAAAGATCATATGTCATCCTTTTTATTTTCCCCACCGGGGTTTTAAGGGAGTACTCAAGACATACTTTTTGTTTCTAAACTCAACAATGAGTTTTCTCCTTCTTCAAAGGTTTTCTCATTTGAGTTATCAAGGAGACAATAATCATTATATGTTGCACCTTTTTCTCCTTATTATTTTTTCCATTGGGTTTAAAGGAGTTTTAGCAACATATCTACTCTATTCTCCTCATATTTTTCCCACAGGGTTTTTGGGGGAGACTCTCAAGATTATATGGAAGATTTCTCAAGATGGAATATCTATATACAAGAAGCTTTCAACGATGAAACATTCAAGGAGCGGTGTTGTACAAGGGGAGTGTTAGGAATTAATTAGCACATGTCAATTGTTAATTAGCACATGCTAATTAACGAACAGTCATTAGCAAAGGGTGTGTCCAACCCCGAACAGTCATGTCTCTTCTCTTTCTCTATTGCCAACAGGCACCTGTTCTGGAGGGATGCCTCTGAACAGACACCTCTTCTTTTCTCTCTCTAATGCCAACAGGCACCAGTTCTGGAGGGATGCTTCCGAACAGACACCTCTTCTTCCCATCTCTTCCATATGTATATATACTTGTGAATCAATAGAAACAGGACTAATCGTCCATTCACTTTCATTCAATCTCGTTTTATTCTGACATGGACGACACGGAGGACAACGAGCTGGCCTCCGCGTCCACAGAGGACGTCGTTCGGGCGTCCCGCCTCCTTGACAACGAGATCCGCCTCCTCATGGCAAGCCTCGCCCTCCCAAAACTAGACCCCCCCCCCTCGTTACACGCCTCGCCGCCGATGATGCACATGACGAGATCACCTGCGTCGCTGGGGTCGTGGGCCTCGTGTTGATCTACATCTATGTCACCCCTATCAAGTGGTTCCTCCAGGTGGTCGGTGTTCTCGGGTCCGTCGTCACGTACACCCTTGCGGTGTTGCCGCTCGACGATGGGCTGGTCCGGTACGTGCTGGAGCACCCGGGTTTGCCGCCCTCACAGGCCTCGTCTTCAAGGAAGGTACTTATGCAAGTACTACATGTTCTTAACTGCTTGTGAATGGAAATGGGACGTGGAATTCATTGGTCCATCTCGATTCCTTGTATTCAGTGGCGGTTCCACCACTGGGGCAAGCTGGGGCGGCCGCCCCGGCTCTCCGGCGACGGAACAGGGTATCTTCCGTGCCTAGCGGTCATCGGCGCAGTGTAATGAAGCTCCTTCCTCATCCGCCGCCCCAGCAACCTTCAATATCTGGGTCCGCCACTGCTTGTATTGCATACTTGAGCTGATTCCATCACTGAGACCTTCATAATTCACTTGATGCATTCTGAATATCTGATTGAGTATTTCATTTTGTTTTTGTGAGAAGATTGAGTAGTTCATTGGCTGAACCCTTGCACTGAATGATAGAAAAGTTCAGTCCGTGAAATGTGTCTGACAACAAATGCACTCTCGTAGGTCTCTGCTATGGTGAGCTGGAAGCTGGCGTCTTGACGTTTGTTACGGGAGCTCCTACTCTGTAGGCGCCGGTTCGCGCTGCCGGCGCTCGCGTGCGACGCGCAGCGGGCCGGCCCAGCAAACTGCTGAAGGGCACATTCAGGTTTATTTAGCCGAATTGGGAATCAATCCCTGGGTGCCAATTCGAATGCCATGCATGTTAACCACCTGGGCAAACTCGCTTTGCTGTTTATTAGAGGAAACAACGTTATTTGACCCTTCTTTTAGTACGTACTATTATATACCAGCTATAAATTATTTGAATAAAGAAACCATAAATTTGATAAAGCATTCACAAAAACCACGAATTGAAAGAAATCAAAATTTTGAAAAAGGTTAGTACCAATTGAGAAAAGTTTGCAAAAATGGAAAAAGTTTCTGAATTTGAAAACAATTCATCGAATTTCAAAAACGTTCATCGAATTTGAAAAGCATTTGTCTATTTTGAAAAAAGTGCATCAATTTTGACAAAAAGTTCATCAACTTCAAACAAAGTTCATCGAATTTTCAAAAAGGTTCACATATTTGAATAAAGCTCATCGACTTCTAAAAAAAGTTCACCAATTTGAAAGAAAAGTTCATCGACTTTGAAAAAAAGTTCACCAATTTGGAAAAAAGTTGATCGAATTTGAAAACCAGTTCATTGAATTTGAAAAAAGGTTCACGTATTTGAATAAATTTCATATACTTTTAAAAAAGCTCACCAATTTGAAAGAAAAGTTCATCGACTTTGAAAAAAAGTTCACCAATTTTAAAAAAAGGTAATCAAATTTGAAAAAAGTTCATCGATTTTGAAAATAAGTTCATCAATATTCAGAAAAGTTCAGGAATTTAAAACAAAGTTCATAAATTTTGAAGAAAAGTTGATGAATTTGAAAAAAGTTCATCGATATTGAAAAAGGTTTATTGAATTCGAAAAATGTCATCAAATTTGGGAAAAAGTAATCTAATTTTAAAAACTTCATCAATTTACAAAGAAAGATTCACGAATTTGAATGAAATCCACACATTAAAGAAAAGAAATAAGAAAAAAAGAACAAACCGAACGGAGGTACGAAATAAAAGAAAAGAGCGAAATATATTTGCAGTAGCTGGGCGATGGCGTGATGGTTCCATCACGAAATGCATACGAACGGGCGCCTGCAGTGCTAAATAGAAAACGCCGTTTGTTATCCCTATCCCTTCTTCTTGGACACCTGGTAATAGGGCCAGGCCCACAGGTGTGCAGACCGTGCGGCCCGGCCAATAAATTTTAGGGGCCCTAAATTTTTATATAGACTCAATATGTATTTCTAAAAACAACGTTGTTCCTGGGCACTGGGCCTCGCATGACGCTGTCCCGCTGGCGTACGCGTGAGTGGAGGCGTCGAGCCAGGCCGTTGCTCCGAGATCACTAATTGACGAGTACACCTTTGAAAGATCACTCCCACCTTTCCAGGTTGCGACAAGTGGCACACAACAACATGAGAGTTTTGCCTTTTTTCGTAGATCCGTATTTTCAAAACGTTTTATCTCTTAAATCTCGAACC
This sequence comes from Elymus sibiricus, assembly GCA_039707655.1. NCBI lineage: Eukaryota > Viridiplantae > Streptophyta > Magnoliopsida > Poales > Poaceae > Elymus > Elymus sibiricus. Next base: position 446,908,850 of record CM077671.1, read on the forward strand.
GTTTTAACTGTCGGGTTCCTCGCGTCGAGATCTTCAAAACTAGATCCCATGTTGATAGGTTTTAACGAACTTTTTTTTTCCAAAAAACCGGACAAAAAAATCAGACAAAAAAAACGGACGAAAAAACCGTGCCTCTCGCGATAGAAAAAAAAACAGAAAAATGCGTTTTTTCCACTTTCCGAGAGGCACGGCCGTGCCTCTCGCGAAGGCAAAACCGTGCCTATCGCGGAAGCAAAACCGTACCTCTCGCGGAAAAGAAAACGTGTTTTTCCTTTTCCGAGAGGCACAACCGTGCCTCTCGCGAAAGCAAAACTGTGCCTCTCGCGGAAGCAAAATCATGCCTCTTGTGAAAAGAAAAAAAAAGAAAACGCGTTCTTTTTTTCCCTTTCCGAGAGGCATGACCGTGCCTTTCGCGGAAGCAAAACCGTGCCTCTTGCGGGAAGCAAAACCGTGCCTTTCGCAAAAAAAGAAAACAGAAAACGCGTTTTTTTCCTTTCCAAGAGGCACGACCGTGCCTCTCGCGGAAACAAAACCGTTGCCCTCACAAAAAAAAGCGTTTTTTCGCGCAATTTTTTTTCGTTCAAAAGCTAAAAAAGACCGATGAAAAACCGTAACATCAAAAAAATCGAATAAAATCCAACCTAAAAAGCCGAAAACATGTGGAAAAAATAAAAATAAAAACAAAAACGCTCAGAGCGCGACACGTGGCAGCGACTGAGAATGCGTCAAGTGGCTGCGCGTGAGAGTGATCGTTGGGAGGCTTCTGAAGAAGTGCTCCCTAATTAGTTGCTCCCGGCTGCTCGATCGATAGGAACCGGGATTGTCGGGACTCGAATCAATTGCAAAAGCAAAATCACTCGCTTGTCTCAAAAAAAAAAGCACTCGCGTCGCCGTCCCTACAGCCAGGGGCGGACGAGCAGGGTCAGGTGGTTGGGATCTCTCAGTTCTTTTCCTGTTGAACCAAAAAAAAAATATTTTCCGGTCGATTTCTTTCTCCTCACACGATTTGCTGCGCTTGCGCTGGGCTGCGCCCGGGGTTTGGGAAATTCGATGGCAGCATGGAATGTATCTGGTGCACCGGGGCAATTGGTGCTACCGGTGCACCGGGCCCTTATTACACATTTAAAAATGTTTGGAAAAATTCGAAAATAATTTAGTGTATTGACACAACATCAATGTGTGTTGTCACAAAAATTCAAATCAAAATTCAAAACATTACTCGAGATACAAAAATGACAAATTTGATACTGGATAGTACAAAACAGAAGTTGGGCTTCAGATTTGGCCCATTAGCATATTGATGTCAAATTTGTCATTTTTATATCTCAAGCAATGTTTCGAATTTTGATTTGAATTTTTGTGACAACACACATTAATGTTGTGTCAATGCACTAAATTTTTGTCAGATTTTTTTGAACATTTTTTAATGTGTAACGGGGTTTCGATGCACCAGTAGCACCAATTGCCCCGGTGCACCAGATACTCTCCCCGATGGCAGCATGCGTTGCGCACTGACGCCGCCATCTCAGTTTTCCAAATTCATTCCCCATCCGATTAACATACGCAAAGGGCTCTAATTTCTTCGGTCAGTCCTCCAATCTTTTTCGATCTCGAGTGTGTTGTTGCTGCAGAAAGAATTAATTTCTACTATATTGCATTTTGTTTCCCCAGTTACTCTTGCTAATTTGTATTACGTATAAGAAAATAATCAGAAGTTACACGAATGCGCTAGTTTACAAGCAAGGCCCTGCTTGGATTGTCGTTTCCGTTTCAAATACGCATGTAAAATATACGGACCTCGGGCCGTCGTTTTGTTTTCAGCCGGAAATTGTTCAGCGGCCAATAAAATACAAGTGTAAACTAAACACCCCCTATTGAAATACAACCATCCCAAGCGCGCATAAGGCTATTTCCAATGCATTGGTGCTAAGATGTGGTGCTAAGCACATTTAAAACTTTAGCAACCAAAGCCCCCAATGCATAGATGCTTAACTTGTTGTAGCTAAGCACACTTCATTTAATGATTTAGTTACTAAAGTTCATCATGTATTGGTGGGCTTTCTTTCATTTAAATATTTTGCCTAGGTTCACGTGCTTGGCACCGTTTCTTCCTCGGGTTACCACACTTATCTCTCTCCTCTTAAATACCTTGCCACATAAATTTTTTTGCCTACAAGATAGCCTTAGCATCTGTACAAGGTGGAGCATTGGGAGGGGCCTAAGGAGGTGTTTGTTTCACCGTTTTTGGCCCGTCACCTGTTTACAGTGTAAACAGAAATCGTTACCTGCGTTCCCGCAAAAAAAAAAAAAAAAAAATCGTTACCTGCGTTTGGCGACAGCACTACGTAATCCTTTCCCTCCGTAATCAGGTCCGGGTCAGCTCTAACTCGATACCCCCGCCCCCCACCGGTACCGGTTTCCTTACCCGAGCTCTCCTCCCCCACGACTCCCTCCTCCTCCCCGATCTGCCCTGTGCCGCCGCCTTCCCTCGACCCCCCTTCTAGTTGAGTGCCGCCGCCTCCTCTCGACCTGATGAGAGTACAGCGCCGCTGCCTCACCTCGGTCCTCTCCTCCTGTTCCAGCCGCCGGGAACGACCACGCCCCACCAGTCGCCGGGAACGACCACGCCGCACCAGTCGCCGGGAACGACCACGCTAGCCTTCGGGACCAGCGAGGATGGACCATTGAAACGGCCGTCAAGGAGCAGCAAGGCCCATCTCTGGATTTCCAGTCGACCTCTTCCTCGTCCATCAACCTCTTCCTGCAGATCTTGAGGTTAGGGTTACTAGTCTATCTGTTCTAGATCTTGAAGTAAAAAAAAAAATGTGTTCTTGATCTATTGGTGATCTGTTATATGGTGATGCAAATAGATGATTGATATTGATCTGTTTTTGGTCTATTAGTGATCTGTTCTTGGTCTAGGCTTATGCCCTGTGCACGCGTGTGAGATTTATTTGGAGGTTCTAATCCATCATGATCAGATTTCTCATGACTAGACGTAGATGATCTGCGCGTTCTGGCCAAGATTTCTCATGGCTATTGTTCATTGCGGTCTTGTTAAATATAGCTAGATTGTTATAGTAAAGATACAAACATCTACATGAAAGCTAAGCTAGCAAAGCACTTGGGCACATTAGAATTATCAGTCAACATGCAAACAATTATTCTTGTACAATTAGTCAATACATGTATGCATATATAAAGTAAAGATACAGTGATTTGTAGATACAGAGATTTGTAGGGACAAGCAAGTCAAACGTTTCTTCATGGTTGGCAAATTATGCTCGCCTTAGGGAGGATGGCAAGTTGAGTTGACGAGTATGGTAAATCTGTCTTAGTTTACTATTAGTTTTTGCTATGAAACTAAATTTGCCATGAAAACCTTGAATTTGCCGTGACTAAAAAATAAATGTTGTGCAGATGGAGAGGGGAATGGCCATACATTGGAGCTTGGCCCCTTGATGTCCATGCCGTGGCTGCTGGCGTAGTACAGCTCGGAGAGGCCGACGAAGTTGTGCACCTGCACCACCGCGAGAGCAAAGCCAGAGATTAATAATCACGCGCATTCACGAGCTCGTCACTTGATACGGCAGAGAGAGATGGCACGGCCGGGGAATGTACCTTGTCGCGGCACCGCCTGCTCATGATCGCCGTCGGGAAGTGCTTGGCAATGTCGCGCACCGCCTCCCTCATCTGCATAGATACACCACCACAAGTCCAGGGAGACGACATCGATCAGGAAATATAGTCTTGGTTTTATTTTCTTTCAGGCTGGCCGGACGGCTTGGGAAAATTTGAGTGGTTCACGGCCGGGGAGGGACTAACCGTGTCGCTCATGCAGGCGGCGTCAGGGTTGGCGACGATTGCCGAGAGGGTGCCGTCGTAGTCCAAGAACATGACGATCGTCTTCCCCTTGGACGCGCTGGCGATTTGCTCGAACTTGCCTACGACGGGTGCTTCCTTTGCTCGGAGCACAAGAGACGCCAAAGAAAGGTTAGAGCATTGGCCTGGAGGCAGGCAATAACCATGCACCATGAAAAGACAGAGGGATGAGCGGGACTGACCATCCAGGCCGTGAGCTCGTCGACGTCGGCGCCGGGGCGGGAGCGGGTGGGCGAGGCAGTGCGTATGAACACGATGCTTGTGCTTCCAGAAATCCTTAGGAGGGACTTCGTCCTCAAAATGCTATCTGGTATCTCTTTTGCTAAACTCATTGTTAGCTTTGATAATATGTACAAACTTGTGTTTACTATCAAGCTGGTAGAATCAAGTCAGTTACTATACTAGTTAACAAAACCTACTCAGATTATGAAACTTGCATTTGATAAAGTACTTTCCTTTATATCTAATTATTGGCTGCTCATTGGCAGATGAGAGAAAGAAAGGTTGATGGGAAATGAAGGTCTTTTTTCCAACAGTGGTGACATGATTGGTGTGTACAAAGACCCCTTTTTTCCTACTGTTATCTTTGTCATTGTGTTGAAATGTAATCATTTCCTTTGTATATGCTCATCTTATTAAAGCTTTGTATGAGTTTGTACCGGTATATACAAGAGTGACTCCTGAAAGCCTTGTATGAGTTTGTACTAGTATATTGGTCTTCCTAGTTTATTCTGCTATCAAATGTGAGCTATGTGCGGGCTTGGCCAAGTAATTTTGCAATGAACAACAAAATAAGTGCTAGTTAAACTTTTTATTACCGGTTGTCTCTTGTGTTTCTTTATTTCTCATGTTAACTACTGCTTATTGGCAGATGATGAGAATATAAGCAAGGTTGAGTGAAGAGAAGATCAATGGTGTGGCAGATTAAGATCGATGGAAAAGCTACGTTGCAAGATTCTGAATCATCCCAAGCTGCTTTACCTTTCTATTTATCGTATAAAAACAATTTTAGGGACTAATTATGAAGTTTATTTTGAAGTGCCGTTGAATTCCGAGTTTGTATCCAGAGGTTAATATGCATTTTAAAATGTGTAATGTCGTTAAGTGTCAGTCAAAATCTGGTTAAAAATGTCTTTGCATTGGATGCTTGCAAAAACATTTCTAAATTATTTGCTTGTTTGATGAATTTGAAGCTGTTCAGGTGAAGCACTTGCAAATTGCATGTGATAGTTGTGCTGATGTATTCATATTACTCTGCCTGTTGTGTACGTGGAATTCTCCAAAGCACCTGCTGATGTAGTCACATTACTGTTCCAAGCCAAACACCGTTAAGTAATATTGTTTCCTTTACACAGCCTAACCAAAACAAAATTTGATTTCTCTAGTCTGTAACTGTGTAATCTGTTTCCCATTCCTTTACGTTACCGCTCAGGTAAACAAACACCTCCTAATTGGTTTAATTCATCCTGCCGTTTGCGTATTCTATAGATGAAAACTTTTTCTTCATTTTACACACAGAAATCCCCCCCCCCCCCCCCCCCCCCCCCCCCCCCCCCCCCCCACATCCGACAGCGACAGTCCTGAGGCCGCTTCTTGATTGGAAACAGGTGGCCATCAGTCATTTTTCAGAAGATATATATACATATAATAGCTTTTTAGTCATTTTTTAGTGATATAGGATTCTATTTTTTTAGTTTCACACAGGGTCTCGGATTTTGCCGACCGGGCCCTGCTGGTAAACTAGATACCTGAGATTTAGCACCTTAGGTCAAGCATACCAAGACTAGATGCAAAGATTCACCTATATATCTCTTACACTTGCCATCCGAAATGCAAACATCCAGCTACTATCAGATTCCATCCACCGGAGGTTTGACGCCTCGGGCACCTACTCAACCAGTTCAACTTGCGACATGCAGTCCCGAGGAACAACACAAAAAATTTTAAGCAACTCTTTTGGCGCGATCTGGCTACTCATGCAAGAGAGACTGTGGTGCAACGATCTACTACAACGCTGGGAACACGGTTACTTCTGCCCTATGTGCATGCGACGACCTGAGTCCTCGTCTCACCTATCTATAATCTATAATACCTAAATAGTTGATCCCCACTACTTCTAATTCTCTTAACATGCAAGCCATCCACCTCATCAAGTGTGCCACGTCAGCATCCACTAACATTATTTTTCAGCCCATGCAAACCTTATTCCATTATCACTATTTCTCTCAACATGCAAGCATCCCACTAACATTTTTTTCAGCCCATGCAAACCATACCAATATCTTTATTTTTGTCACTAGACATATGTAATAGATTAGATAATTATTTAATTCATTTACTTCCTAAAGGTTGTGAAATGCCATGATTTACACTGAATGCAAGTACGGAATATTTATATGTTAAAATTAATAGTTTTTGATTTAGATCTTTTCCTACATATATAAATCATCTGTAATTAATTTTTATATTCCTGCAGCAACGCGCGGGAAAATTACCTAGTTTTGAGAATGCCCGGAGTCGAAGTAAATCTGGCGCATAACTGCTCGATGGCCCGGTGTCGAAAAATAATCTTGTAACACTTCTGCTTAGGTATACACCCACCTTAAACACAAGGATGGCTCGGATTAGGCCACACCTTTTCATAAGAAAGGGCATGATGGTCATATTTTATGAACACTTCGCCTGCCGTATATGTATACATAGCACTTTTCGCAGCTTCGTGCACACCCACTCACCATCCTGGGCTTGGCCCATTTAGTTTTTTCTTATTCTTCAAAAAATACACGAGGGATGTGATACGTCCATTTTGCATCATGATTTCCTACTGTTATTTATTATGTTTTGTTGAATAATAATGCTTTAGGAAGTGATTCTAATGCCTTTTCTCTCATAATATGCAAGGTTTACACAAAGAGGGAGAATACCGGCAGCTGGAATTCTGGACCTGAAAAAGCACATCAGAGATACCTATTCTACACATCTCCAAACAAGCTGAAACTTTACGGAGAATATTTTTGGAATATATGAAAAATACTGGAGCAAAAAACTACCGGAGGGGGCCACCCTGGTGGGCACAAGACACCAGGGCGCGCCAGGCCCAGGCACGCCCTGGTGGGTTGTGCCCTCCTCGGCCCACCTCCGGTGCCCATCTTCTGGTATATAGGGTCTTTTGACCTAGAAAAAATAAGGAGAGGACTTTCGGGACGGAACGCCGCCGTCTGGAGGCGGAACTTGGGCAAGAGCACTTTTGCCCTCCGACGGAGCGATTCCGCCGGGGGAACTTCCCTCCCGAAGGGGGAAATCGAAGCCATCGTCATCACCAACACCCCTCTCATCTTTGGGAGGCCAATCTTCATCAACATCTTCAACAACACCATCTCCTCTCAAACCCTAGTTCATCTCTTGTATTCAATCTTTGTACCGGAACCTCAGATTGGTACCTGTGGGTGACTAGTAGTGTTGATTACATCTTGTAGTTGATTACTATATGGTTTATTTGGTGGAAGATTATATGTTCAGATCCATTATGCTATTCAATACCCCTCTGATCTTGAACATGAGTATTATTTGTGAGTAGTTACCATTGTTAGGTCACGGGAGAAGTCATGTCACAAGTAATCATGTGAATTTGATATGTGTTCGATATTTTGATGATATGTATGTTGTGATTCCCTTAGTGGTGTCATGTGAACGTCGACTACATGACACTTCACCATCCTTGGGCCTAAGGGAATGCATTATGGAGTAGTTATTAGATGATGGGTTGCTAGAGTGACAGAAGGTTAAACCCTAGTTTATGTGCTACTTCGTAAGGGGCTGATTTGGATCCAAACGTTTAATGATATGGCTAGATTTTATCTTAATACTTTTCTCGTAGTTGCAGATGCTTGCGAGGGGGTTAATCATAAGTGAGAGGTTGTTCAAGTAAGAACAGCACCCAAGCACTGGTCCACCCACATATCAAATTATCAATGTAGCGAACACGAATCAAACCAACATGATAAAAGTGACTAGATGAAATTCCCGTGTACCCTCAAGAACACTTTGCCTATTACTAGAAACTGTTCTGGCTTGTCCTTTTCCACAAAAGGATTGGGCTACCTTGCTGCACTTTATTTACCATTACAGTTACTTGCTCGTTACCAATTATCTTGCTATCAAACTATCTATTACCTACAATTTCAGTGCTTGCAGAAATTACCTTGCTGAAAACCGCTTGTCATTTCCTTCTGTTCCTCGTTGGGTTCAACACTCTTACTTATCGAAAGGACTATGATTGATCCCCTATACTTGTGGGTCATCAAGACTCTTTTCTGGCGCCATTGCCGTGGAGTGAAGAGCTCTTGGTAAGTGGAAATCAGTAAGGAAAAACTTATACTACGTGCTGAAATTTATTGTTACTTGTTACTATGGAAAACAATCCTTTGAGGGGTTTGTTCGGGGTATCTTCACCTCGACCGGAACCACAATTAGTTGCCCCTCAACCTGCTGCACCTACTGAAAATATTGGTTATGAAATTCCTTCGGGTATGGTAGAACAACAACTTGCTAAACCTTATGCAGGAGATGGAACTGAACATCCTGATATGCACCTCTTATATGTGAACGAAATTTGTGGATTATTTAAGCTTGCAGGTTTACCCGGAGATGAAGCTAAGAAGAAGGTTTTCCCTTTATCTTTGAAGGGAAAAGCATTGACATGGTATAGGCTATGTGATGATATTGGATCATGGAACTGGAATCGATTGCAATTGGAATTCCATCAAAAGTTTTATCCCATGCATCTAGTTCATCGTGATCGGAATTATATATATAATTTTTGGCCTCGTGAAGGAGAAAGCATCGCTCTAGCTTGGGGGAGGCTTAAGTCAATGTTATATTTATGCCCCAATCATGATATCCCGAGAGAAGTTATTATTCAGAATTTTTATGCTCGGCTTTCTCATAATGATCAATCCATGCTCGATACTTCTTGTGCTGGTTCTTTTATGAAGAAGACTATTGAATTCAAGTGGGATCTCTTAGAAAGAATTAAACGCAACTCTGAAGATTGGGAACTCGACGAAGGTAATGAGTCAGGTATAAAGCTTAAGTTTGATTGTGTTAAATCTTTTATGAATACCGATGCTTTTCACAAGTTTAGCACTAAATATGGACTTGACTCTAAGATAATAGCCTCTTTCTGTGAAGCATTTTCTACTCATGTTAATCTCCCTAAAGAGAAGTGGTTTAAATATCATCCCCCTATTAAAGAAGAAATTAAAGAACCGGTCATAGCTAAAGATGAAACCATCATTTACAATGTTGATCCAGTTGTGCCTACCGCTTATATTGAAAAACAACCTTTCCCTATTAGGATAAAGGAACATACTAAGGTATCAACTGTGGTTCGCAAGAGTAATATTAGAGCACCTAAGCCCCCTGAGCAAATTAAAGTAGAACCTAATGTTGCTATGGTCAAAGATCTCTTGGTAGAAAATATTGATGGGCATGTTATCTACTTCTGTGATGAAGCTGCTTGAATTGCTAAACCCGATGAAAAAGATAAACATAGACCCGTAGTGGGCATGCTTGTTGTCTCAGTCAAAATAGGAGATCATTGCTATCATGGTTTATGTGATTTGGGTGCTAGTGTGAGTGCTATCCCTTTTACCTTATACCAAGAAATTATGAATGAAATAGCACCTGCTGAAATAGAAGACATTGATGTTACTATTAAACTTGCTAATAGAGACACCATCACACCACTTGGGATTGTTAGAGATGTTGAAGTCTTGTGTGGGAAAGTAAAATATCCTACTGATTTTCTAGTTCTTGGTTCCCCACAAGATGACTTTTGTCCCATTATCTTTGGTAGACCTTTCTTGAACACTTCAATGCTAAGATAGATTGTGAAAAACAAACTGTCGGTGTCAGTTTTGGTGATGTGTCTCATGAGTTTAATTTTTCCAAGTTTAGTAGACAACCTCGTGATAGAGCATCATCTAGTAAGGATGAAATAATTGGTCTTGCATCTATTGTCGTGCCTCCTACTAATCCATTAGAACAATATTTGCTTGACCATGAAAAAGATATGCACTTGCGAGAAAGAAATGAAATAGATAAATTTTTCTTTGAACACAACCTCTCCTGAAACACAATTTTCCTATTGAAACTCTTGGAGGTCCTTCTCCACCTAAAGGTGATCCTGTGTTTGAATTAAAGCAATTGCCTGATACTTTGAAGTATGCTTATTTTGATGATAAAAAGACATATCCTGTTATTATTAGTGCTAACCTTTCAGAACATGAAGAAGAAAGATTATTAAAAGTTCTGAGGAAGCATCGGGCTGCTATTGGATATACTCTTGATGACCTTAAGGGCATTAGTACCACTCTATGTCAGCACAAGATTAATATGGAACCTGATCCTGAACCCGTTGTTGATCACCAACGGCGATTGAATCCTAAGATGAAAGAAGTGGTAAGAACTGAAATATTAAAGCTTCTGGAAGCAGGTATAATCTATCCCATAGCTGATAGTAGATGGGTAAGTCCCGTTCATCGTGTCCCTAAGAAGGGAGGTATTACCGTTGTTCCTAATGATAAGAATGAACTCATTCCGCAAAGAATTGTTACTGGCTATAGAATGGTAATTGATTTTAGAAAATTAAATAAAGCTACTAGAAAATATCATTACCCTCTGCCGTTCATTGATCAAATGCTAGAAAGACTATCTAAGCACACATACATTTGTTTTCTGGATGGATATTCTGGTTTCTCTCAAATACCTGTATCACAATCTAATCAAGAGAAAACCACCTTTACTTGTCCTTTTGGAACCTAAGCTTATAGACGTATGCCTTTTGGTTTATGCAATGCACCTGCTACCTTTCAAAGATGTATGACTGCTATATTCTCTGATTTTTGTGAAAAGATTGTGGAGGTTTTCATGGATGATTTTTTCGTTTACGAGACTTCTTTTGATGATTGCTTAAGCAACCTTGATTTAGTTTTGCAGAGATGTGAACAAACTAATCTTGTCTTGAATTGGGAGAAGTGCCACTTTATGGTTAATATCTGAACGAGGTATAAAATATCTGAACGAGGTATTGTCTTGGGGCATAAAATATCTGAACGAGGTATTGAGGTGGATAAAGCTAAAGTTGATGCAATTGAGAAAATGCCATGTCCTAAAGATATTAAAGGTATTCAAAGTTTCCTTGGTCATGCTGATTTCTATAGGAGGTTCATTAAAGACTTCTCTAAAATTTCTAGGCCCCTTACTAATCTTTTGCAAAAGGACATCCCTTTTGTTTTTGATGATGATTGTATGGAAGCCTTTGAAACACTCAAGAAAGCCTTAACCTCTGCACCTATCGTTCAACCACCTGATTGGAACTTGCCATTTGAAATTATGTTTGATGCTAGTGATTATGTTGTTGGTGCTATTATAGGACAAAGAGTTGATAAGAAATTGAATGTTATCCATTATACTAGCAAAACTCTAGACAGTGCCCAACGAAATTATGCTACTACTGAAAAAGAATTTTTAGCAGTTGTGTTTGCTTGTGATAAATTTAGATCCGACATTGTTGATTCCAAAGTCATTGTTCAGACCAATCATGCTGCTATAAAATATATTATGGAAAAGAAAGATGCTTGATAACCCACAAGTATAGGGGATCGCAACAATTTTCGAGGGTAGAGTATTCAACCCAAATTTATAGATTCGACACAAGGGGAGCCAAAGAATATTTGCGAGTATTAGCAGCTGAGTTGTTAATTCAACTACACCTGGAGATTAAATATCTGCAGCAGAGTGATCAGTAGCACAGTAATATGATAGTTTTGATAGTAGTAGCAGCAAAAACGGTAACGGTAGCAGTGATAGCAATAGTTTTGTAGCAGTTGGAGTAGTAGCAGCAGCAGTAGTAACTTAGCAAGAATAATAAGTGGAAAACTCGTAGGCATTGGATCGGTGAACTCGTTGGATGATATTCATCATATAACAGTCATAACCTAGGGCGACACAGAACTAGCTCCAGTTCATAAATATAATGTAGGCATGTATTCCGTAAATAGTCATATGTGCTTATGGAAAAAAACTTGCATGACATCTTTTGTCCTACCCTCCCGTGGCAGCGGGGTCCATAAGGAAACTAAGGGATATTAAGGCCTCCTTTTAATAGAGAACCAGAACAAAGCATTAACACATAGTGAATACATGAACTCCTCAAACTACGGTCATCACCGTGAAGTATCCCAAATATTGTCACTATGGGGTTGACGGATCGTAGCACGTAATAGGTGTATATGACTAGGCAAGATCGGATCAAGAACATAGATATAATGGTGATAACATAAATGGTTCAGATCTGAAATCATGGCACTCGGGCCCTAGTGACAAGCATTAGGCATAGCAAAGTCATAGCAACATCAATCTTAGAACATAATGGATACTAGGGATCAAGCCCTAACAAAACTAACTTGATTACATGATGAATCTCATCCAACTCCTCACCGACCAGCAAGCCTACGAAGGAATTACTCACTCCCAGTGAGGAGCATCATGGAATTGGCGATGGAGAATGGTTGGTGATGATGAAGACCGAAGATTCCCCTCTCCGGAGCCCCAAACGGGCTCCAGATCTGGCCTCCCGATGAAGAACAGGAGGTGGCGGCGGCTCCGTATCATAAAACGCGATGAAACTTTCTCCTCTATTTTTTTCTCTGAAAATAGGAATTTATAGTGCCGGAATTAGGGTCAGTGGGGCCCCGAGGTGGGCACAACCCACCAGGGCGCGCCTGGGGGGGGGGGGGGCTGGCGCGCCCTGGTGTATCTTGCCCAGCCAGGGGCCCCCCTCCGGTGGTTCTTGGCTCCAGTATTTTTTCTTTATTCTAAAATAAATCTCCAAAAAGTTTCATCTAATTCTGAGAACTTTTATTTCTGCACAAAAAACAACACCATGGTAGTTCTGCTGAAAACAGCGTCAGTCCGGGTTAGAACCATTCAAATCATGCAAATTAGAGTCCAAAACAAGGGCAAAAGTGTGAGGAAAAGTAGATACGACGGAGACGTATCAACTCCCCCAAGCTTAACCCATTGCTTGTCCTCAAGCAATTCAGTTGACAAACTGAAAGTGATAAAGATAAACTTTTACGAACTCTTTTGTTCTTGTTTACATATATATGCTCAAGTAGCACCCAGGTTTTCAGCAAAGATTATAACTAACCATGCCAACAATAACTCTTAGAATTATATTAACTCATATCAATAACATAAGCAACTAGCGAGCAATAATAAGATATCTCAAATGCCAACACTTTGTCAAAACAACCATGATACAATATGACAATAGTGGTATCTCGCTAGCCCTTTCCGAGACAGCAAAACATAAATCCAGAGCACCTCCAAAGTTCAAGCAGCGACTAAACATTGTAATTCATGGTAGAAAAGATCCAGTCATGCTGCACCCAACATCAACTATACACAATGCATGAGAATGACAATAGTGCTCTCAGGTCTGGCGCTTATTTGAGAAGGTGATGACTCAACATAAAAGTAAATAGATAATCCCTTCGCAGAGGGAAGCATGGATTTGCAGAGGTGCCAGAGCTCAAAGCTTGAAACAAAGATAGATATAATTTTGGGAGGTACACCCTTCCTGTCAACGTTACGACCAAGAGTTATCAATATCTTCCATGCTAAACAAATTAGTGGCGGTTCCCAAGCGGTAAAGGTAAAGGTTTACTCCCCCTCCACCAACAATCACACTCCACGGCTAGCCGCATCCACGGGTACCGTCGAAACCAACAACATTCCCAGGGGATTTTTGTTTAATTATTTTTAATTTTTGATTTCGGGACTGGGAATCCCTATTACCGCCCCTCTCGTGTAAGGACGAGTGAATAAACACTCATCATGAGAATAACCCGCTTAGCATGGAAGATACTGACCACCCCCTGTCGCTCCATGAGCGGTCCAGGCACACAAAACAGATGTTCATTTGAATTTTTAGAGATGTCACATACAAATTTACTTTGGAACGGCAGGGTAATACCGCATATAGGTAGATATAGTGGACTCATCTGGAATAACTTTGGTTTAAGGATTTTGATGCACAAGTAGTATTCCCGCTTAGTACAGGCGAAGGCTAGCAAATCGATTAAGAAGCGGCCAACTAGAGAGCGAAAACGGTCATGAACATGCATTACATATAATAAACATTGACTACTAGCATGAGTAGGATATGGACACCGTGAACATAAATATCATGAAGGCTATGTTGGTTTTGATTCAACTACATGCGTGAACATGTGTCAAGTCAAGCAACTTGAAACATTCAGAGGAGGATACCATATCATCATACCGCATCACAACCATTTTAATGCATGTTGATGTCCAAGATAAATTATTATCCACTCCTAGCTACTTAAACATGGCATGAACAACTATAATCTCTAATAGTCATTGCAAACATGTTTGATCATAATATGCTGAATCAAGGATACTAGGTTAAACATATTTACAAAAACAAAAACAAGTTGAGTTCATACCCGCTTTTCTCTGCCACAGTCACTTCATCAAACATCGTCATTATTGCCTTTCACTTGTATGACCGAATGATAAGAAAATAGTAATAGTGCAAGAGTGCCGTGGACCAAGCTGAAATCTGCAACATTTTATTCAAGAGCAGAGGACAAAGTAAAATGGGCTCTTTGTTAGATTAACAATGATGCATATGAGAGCCACTCAACATTTTCATCGTGTTCTTCTCCTTGGTACGACTCAAACAAAAAAGAAAAGAATTTCAGAGAAACACACTGAAATATTTTTGGAGTTTTTGGTTTTTCTTGAAGAAAGCAAATTAAAGAGGGAAAAACAAAAACGAGAAAAACTATTTACACGGGAAAGCTCCCAACAAGTAAAAGAAGAAACGAGAAATCTTTTTGGGTTTTCTTTTGATACTACAATTAAACTAAGCTAGAAAGAAAAACCGAAAAGAAGTAGGAAATATTTTTGGATTTTCTTAAAGTTTTTCAAACACACAAGAAGAAAGTGAGAAAACAAATTTAGCATGGATATTACAATGAAAAAGTATGAACACCGACAACTGGAATGAAATGTGCGAACATGAATGTAATGTCGGTGGAAATACGTACTCCCCCAAGCTTAGGCCTTCGGCCTAGCTTGGTAATCACCATCCGTAGAAACCATCCGGTCCCAAGTCAAAGTGAGGTGGAGGTGGCACGTGAGCGTCCCACCCCTGGGGCTCCTCCTCAGCAGCTGCTAGGTTGTTCCGGTAGGCTGTAACGCCATCTGGCATAATCCTGTATCTGTTCCTGGCAATAGAATCAAACAGAGCATGTGCAGGCAACGAAATAATATCACGGGTTTCTATACTGAATACTAGGTTGTAACGAATATCACGGAGAGAATCAGTTACATCAATAAATTGGTGATCCTGTAACGCCCTGTGATCAAGATAAACTTGGGACAAGAGATAACCATGTGGACGAATCTGAACATTAAAGTGTCTCGCTAAGTGAGTAGCATAGATACCACCATGTATCTTTCCCTTAGTCCTGTTAAGGTGTAAGCGACGTGCAATAATAGCCCCCATACTAAAGGTGTGATCATCATACAGTGCACGACGTAAAATAGCGAAGTCGGGGGCACTGAGTGCGCCAACCTTCTCCCTAGCGGTTAAACACTTCGCGATGAACAAAGCAAAGTAATGCACTGAAGGAAACTGCAGAATGGTAGCAGTAGCGTTCGACACGCCTCTATCCTCACCCACTGTTAAAGTGAGGAGAAAGTCCTCAAACGCTGCTGGTCTAGGTTCTCTCAATTCCCCATCAGAGGGGATCAAGCATATGTCACAAAAGTCAGTTAGCGGCATTTTGTGAGTTTCAGCATAAAGGTTAAACTGCACCTCAGGGGGATTATTCTTTCTCAGGAAATGAAAACTTTGCACAAAGGAATTTGTAAGGATGTGATATTGGTCACACTTAGCTGCGAGGAACTCGGTCAACCCAGCGTTTGCAACAAATTGAGAGAACTCTTGATGGAACCTGGCCTCCTCCATGAAGGCATCATGCGGCCATTCGCACGGTCGCACCTCCACCTTTCATGGAGTGTGAATGTCATTATCCGATGATTCCCCAATGACTCCTTTGGCACTTTTCTTGGAGGAAAACTTCCTAAAGAAATCCATCTTATTCCAAGCAGCAATCCCTCCAAACAGTTTCAGAAACGGAGCTTCGAGCTAAGAGATCGAAATCCGCGGGTTTGAGAGCAAGAACACGGGAATGGTGGTTGTGGTGATTTTTTTCTGGAGGTAGAGGATCATGTGGGCTACGGAAATAAGTGAGGGGGCCCACGTGGGGGCCACAACCCACCAGGGCGCGCCTGGGGGTGCTGGCGCGCCCTGGTGTCTTGTGGGCACCAGGTGCACCCCCCTCTGGTATTATTTGCACCAGAAATTCAGAAATGGGAAAAAATCTTATTAAATTTTCAGAACATTTTGAGAACTTTTATTTTTGGGTCAATTTTTTATTGCACGGAGAAAACAGAAAACAGGATAATCATGGCATTTTATTTTATTTGACTAACTAAAACAGAAAATAAAAGGTGGGAGCAGAGAGTTGCACCTACTAGATTCATCGACTTCATACCTCTCAAAAATGATCCATTAATAAGGTTGATCAAGTCTGATTAACAACCACTTCCGCTTAGCATGAAACCGAAGAACTTTCGTAAAACACTAAGTTACCTCAATGGGGATGTGCATGTCCCCAACAATAAGTATATCATATTTCTTTTTGGCAGTAGGTAGAGGTAATTGAAAACTTCCAATAGTGATGGTCGGAGATTCTTCAATAACATTTATACCATTCACTTGGAATTGTTTCTTCAGAAAGTGCACCGTATGCTCATTACCATTGATATGAAAAGTGACTTTACTTTTATTGCAATCAATAACAGCCCCTGCAGTATTCAAAAATGGTCTACCAAGGATAATCGACATGTTGTCGTCCTCGGGCATCTCAAGAATAACAATGTCCGTTAAGATAGTAACATTTGCAACAACAATGGGCACATCCTCACAAATACCGATAGGTATGGCAGTTGATTTGTCAGCCATTTGCAATGATATTTTAGTAGGTGTGAGTTTATTCAAATCAAGTCTCTTATATAAGGAGAAAGGCATAACACTAACACCGGCTCCCAAGTCACACAAAGCAGTTTTGACATAGTTTCTTTTAATGGAGCAAGGTATAGTTGGTATTCCCGGATCTCCTAGTTTTTTAGGTACTCCATCCATAAAACAATAATTAGCAAGCATGGTGGAGATTTCAGCTTCAGGTATCTTTCTTTTATTATTGATGATGTCTTTCATATACTTTGCATAGGGGGCCATCTTTAAAATATCAGTTAAGCGGGTACACAAAAAGACTGGCCTAATCATTTCAGCAAAGCGCTCAAATTCTTCATCATCCTTTTTCTTAGATGGCTTAGGTGGAAATGGCATGGGTTTCTAAACCCATGGCTCTCTTTCTTTACCATGTTAACTAGCCACAAAGTCTCTTTTATCATAACGTTTATTTTTAGGTTGTGGGTTATCAAGATCAGCAGTAGGCTCTATTTCAACATAATTATCTGGTTCTTTATCATTGTTAGGTTGAGCATCTTCATGAACATCATCATTATCACTAGGTGAATGTTCATTACCACACTGAGTTTCAGCATCGGAAATAGAGACATCATTATTATCAGTAGGTTTTTGTATCTCAGGTTCACTAGAGGTATGTAAAGTCCTAACATTTTTCTTTCTAGAAGGACTAGGTACATCAGTATTAATTCTCTGAGAGTCTTGTTCGATTCTTTTAGGATGACCCTCAGGATAAAGTGGTTCTTGGGTCATTCTACCTCCTCTAGTTACTACTCTAGCAGCAAAATCATTCATTTTATTATTCATTTCATCAATCAATTCTTTTTGAGATTTAGCAACTTGTCCTAATTGAGTTTGAACCATAGAGGCATGCTTTCCTACACCTCTAACATCATTACTGATTCTAAATAGCAAGTCACTCAAGCAAGTAATCATATCAGAATTGTATTTCAATTGTTTCAGGACATGTGCATTGAAATGATCTTGCTTCATAATATAGTTGTCAAACTCATATAAGCACGGACTAGGATGTTTATTGTAAGGGATATCACCTTCATCAAACTTTAATAAAGAATTTACCTCTACCACCTGTGGAGGTGGTGGTGTGTCAAGGCCATGTATTTCTTCAATAGGTGGCAAATTATTAACATCCTCAGCTTTAATACCTTTTTCCTTCATAGATTTCTTTGCCTCTTGCATATCTTCAGGACTGAGAAATAAGATACCCCTCTTTTTCGGAGTGGGTTTAGGTGGTGGTTCAGGAAGAGTCCAATCATCATAATTCTTCAATATGTTATTCAATAATTCCTCACCTTGTTCAATAGTTCGTTCCTTGAAAACACAACCAGCACAACTATCTAGGAAGTTCCTAGAAGTATCAGTTGGTCCATTATAGAAGATATCAAGTATTTCATTTTTCTTGAGAGGGTGATCAGGCAAAGCATTAACCAATTGGAGAAGCCTCCCCCAAGCTTGTGGGAGACTCTCTTCTTCAATTTGCACAAAGTTAAATATTTCCTGTAAGGCAGCTTGTTTCTTATGAGCAGGAAAATATTTTTCAGAGTAATAGTAAATCATATCCTGGGGACTACGCACACAACCAGGAGTAAGAGTATTGTACCATGTCTTAGCATCACCCTTTAATGAGACCGGAAATAACTTAAGAATGTAATAGTAGTGAATCTTCTCATCATGAGCAAATAGGGTGGCTATATCATTCAGCTTAGTAAGGTGTGCCACTACAGTTTTAGTTTCATAGCCATGGAAAGGATCAGATTCAACCAAAGTAATTAACTATGGGTCGACAGAGAATTCATAATCCTTATCGGTAACAAAGATAGGTGAAGTAGCAAACTTAGGATCACATTTCATTCTAGCATTCAAAGTCTTTTCCTTATACTTGTTTAGCAATTTCTTAAGATCGTTTCTATCCTTGCAAGAAAGAATTTATCTAGTCACTTCCTCATCCATAACATAACCTTCAGGTATCTTAGGCATTTCAAATCTAGGAGAGCTAGGACTAATAGGTGTTTCATAGTCATCATCAGTTTCATAAGCTTCATCAGTTTCAGTAGTTTCATTCTCTTTAGCTCTAGCAATTTGTTCATCAAGAAATTATCCTAGTGGCACATTATCATCAAGCATGGTACCAGCATCATCATAAGCATCATTTATAGCAGAGGTAGCATCATCAATCACTTGCGACATATCAAGAATACTAGCATGTGGTGGTGTTGCAAGCTTACTCACAACAGAAGGTGAATCAAGTGCAGAGCTAGATGGCAGTTCCTTACCTCCCCTCGTCTTAGAGGGAAAAATCTTGGTCTTTGGATCCTTCAGATTCTTCATAGTGATCAATTGATATAAATCCCAAGTGACTCAACAAATATAGCTATGCTCCCCGGCAACGGCGCCAGAAAAAGGTCTTGATAACCCACAAGTATAGGGGATCGTAATAGTTTTCGAGGGTAGAATATTCAACCAAAATTTATAGATTCGACACAAGGGGAGCCAAAGAATATTTGCGAGTATTAGCAGCTGAGTTGTCAATTCAACCACACCTAGAGATTAAATATCTGCAGCAGAGTGATCAATATCACAGTAATATAATAGTTTTGATAGTAGTAGCAGCATTAACGGTAACGGTAGCAGTGATAGCAATAGTTTTGTAGCAGTTTGAACAGTAGCAGCAGTAGTAGTAACTTAGCAAGAATAATAAGTGGAAAACTCGTAGGCACTGGATCGGTGAACTCGTTGGATGATATTCATCATATAACAGTCATAACCTAGGGCGACACAGAACTAGCTCCAGTTCATAAATGTAATGTAGGCATGTATTCCGTAAATAGTCATACGTGCTTATGGAAAAGAAGTTGCATGACATCCTTTGTCCTACCCTCCCGTGGCAGCGGGGTCCATAAGGAAACTAAGGGATATTAAGGCCTCCTTTTAATATAGAACCGGAAAAAAGCATTAACACATAGTGAATACATGAACTCCTCAAACTACGGTCATCACCGTGAAGTATCCCAAATATTGTCACTATGGGGTTGACGGATCATAACACGTAATAGGTGCATATGACTAGGCAAGATCGGATCAAGAACATAGATATAATGGTGATAACATAAACGGTTCAGATCTGAAATCATGGCACTCGGGCCCTAGTGACAAGCATTAGGCATAACAAAGTCATAGCAACATCAATCTCAGAACATAATGGATACTAGGGATCAAGCCCTAACAAAACTAACTCGATTACATGACGAATCTCATCCAACTCCTCACCGACCAGCAAGCCTACGCAGGAATTACTCACTCCCGGTGGGGAGCATCATGGAATTGGTGATGGAGAAGGGTTGGTGATGACGAAGACCGAAGATTCCCCTCTCCGGAGCCCCAAACGGGCTCCAGATCTGGCCTCCCGATGAAGAACAGGAGGTGGCGGCGGCTCCGTATCGTAAAACGCGATGAAACTTTCTCCTCTATTTTTTTCTTCGAAAATAGGAATTTATAGTGCCAGAATTAGGGTTAGTGGGGCCCCGAGGTGGGCACAACCCACCAGGGTGCTCCTGGGGGGGCTGCCGCGCCCTGGTGTAACTTGCCCAGCCAGGGGCCCCCCTCCGGTGGTTCTTGGCTCCACTATTTTTTATTTATTCTAAAATAAATCTCCAAAAAGTTTCGTCCAATTGCGAGAACTTTTATTTCTGCACAAAAAACAACACCATGGTAGTTCTGCTGAAAACAGCGTCAGTCCGGGTTAGTTCCATTCAAATAATGCAAATTAGAGTCCAAAACAAGTGCAAAAGTGTGCGGAAAAGTAGATACGACGGAGACGTATCAATGCTAAACCTAGACTCATTAGATGGGTTCTCTTGCTTCAAGAATTTGATTTACATATCGTTGATAGGAAGGGAGCTGAGAACCCCGTAGCTGATAACTTGTCTAGGTTAGAAAATATTCTTGATGACCAACTACCTATTGATGATCGTTTTCCTGATGAACAGCTAGCTGCAATAAATGTTTCTCGAAACACTCCTTGGTATGCTGATTATGCTAATTCATTGTCGCTAAATATATACCACCTAGCTTCACATACCAACAAAAGAAAAAAATTCTTCTATGATTTAAGACATTACTTTTGGGATGACCCACATCTCTATAAAGAAGGAGTAGATGGTATTGTTAGACATTGTGTACCTGAGCATGAACAGGAACAAATCCTACGGAAATGTCATTCCAAACCTTATGGAGGACATCATGCGGGAGATAGAACTGCTCACAAGGTATTGCAATCTGGTTTTTATTGGCCTACTATCTTCAAGGATGCCCGTAAGTTTGTCTTGTCTTGTGATGAATGTCAAAGAATTGGTAATATCGGTAAGTGATACGTCCATTTTGCATCATGCTTTTACATTGATATTTATTGCATTATGGGCTGTCATTACACATTATGGTACAATACTTATGCCTTTTCTCTCTTATTCTACAAGGTTTACATGAAGAGGGAGAATGCCGGCAGCTGGAATTCTAGACTGAAAAAGGAGCAAATCTGAGATACCTATTCTGCACAACTCCAAAAGTCCTGAAAATCTACGGGGAATTACTTTAGAATATATAAAAAATATTGGGCGAAAGAAATACCAGAGGGGGCCCACCAGGCAGTCACAAGCCAGGGGGCGCGGCCTACCCCCCTGGGCGCGCCCCTGTGGCTTGTGGCCCACCTGGCAGCCCTCCGGTGCCCATCTTCTGCTATATGGAGGGTTTTGACCTGGAAAAAAATCATAACAGAGCTTTCGGGATGAAGCGCCGCCGTCTCGAGGCGGAACTTGGGCAGAACCAATCTAGGGCTCCGGCGAAGCTGTTCTGCCGGGGAAACTTCCCTCCCGGAGGGGGAAATCGAAGCCATCGTCATCACCAACGATCCTCTCATCGAGAGGGGGTCAATATCCATCAACATCTTCACCAGCACCATCTCCTCTCAAACCCTAGTTCATCTTTTGTATCCGATCTTTGTCTCAAAACCTCAGATTGGTACCTGTGGGTTGCTAGTAGTGTTGATTACTCCTTGTAGTTGATGCTAGTTGGTTTACTTGGTGGAAGATCATATGTTCAGATCCTTGATCATCATTAATACTCCTATGATTATGAACATGAATATGCTTTGTGAGTAGTTACGTTTGTTCCTGAGGACATGGGATAAGTCTTGTTATCAGTAATCATGTGAATTTGGTATTCGTTCAATATTTTGATGAGATGTATGTTGTCTCTCCTCTAGTGGTGTTATGTGAATGTCGACTACATGACACTTCACCATTGTTTGGGCCTAGAGGAGGGCATTGGGAAGTAATAAGTAGATGATGGGTTGCTAGAGTGACAGAAGCTTAAACCCTAGTTTATGCGTTGCTTCGTAAGGGGCTGATTTGGATCCACACGTTTCATGCTATGGTTAGATTTATCTTAATTCTTCTTTCGTAGTTGCGGATGCTTGTGAGAGTGGTTAATCATAAGTGGGATGCTTGTCCAAGTAAGGGCAGTACCCAAGCACCGGTCCACCCACATATCAAATTCTCAAAGTAACGAACGTGAATCATATGAGCATGATGAAAACTAGCTTGACAGTAATTCCCATGTGTCCTCGGGAGCGCTTTGCTTTATATAAGAGTTTGTCCAGGCTTGTCCCTTGCTACAAAAGGGATTGGGCCACCTTGCTGCACCTTTATTACAATTTTTACTTGCTACCCGTTACGAATTATCTTATCACAAAACTATCTGTTACCAATAATTTTAGTGCTTGCAGAGAATACCTTACTGAAAACCGCTTGTCATTTCCTTCTGCTCCTCGTTGGGTTCGACACTCTTACTTATCGAAAGGACTACGATAGATCCCCTATACTTGTGGGTCATCAAGACTCTTTTCTGGCGCCGTTGCCGGGGAGTGAAGATCCTTTGGTGAGTGGAACTTGGTAAGGAAAAATTTATATACTGTGCTGAAATTTACTGTCACTTGTTACTATGGAAAGTAATCCTTTGAGGGGCTTGTTCGGGGTATCTTCACCTCAACCGGAAGCACAAAGAGTTGCCCCTCAACCTACTGAACCTACTGAAAATATTTATTATGAAATTCCTTCGGGTATGATAGAGAAACTGCTAGCTAATCCTTATGCAGGAGATGGAACACTACATCCTGATTTGCATCTAATCAATGTGGATGAAGTTTGTGGATTATTTAAGCTTGCAGGTTTGCCCGAGGATGTGGTCAAGAAGAAGGTCTTTCCTTTATCTTTGAAGGAGAAGGCAATGACATGGTATAGGCTATGTGATGATATTGGATCATGGAATTACAACCGATTGAAATTGGAATTTCATCAGAAGTTTTATCCTATGCATCTGGTTCATCGTGATCGGAATTATATTTATAATTTTTGGCCTCGTGAAAGAGAAAGAATCGCTCAAGCTTGGGGGAGGCTTAAGTCAATGTTATACTCATGCCCCAACCATGAGCTCTCGAGAGATATTATTATTCAGAATTTTTATGCTCGGCTTTCTCATAATGATCGATCCATGCTCGATACTTCTTGTGGCGGTTCCTTTATGAAGAAGGATATTGAATTCAAATGGGACTTATTGGAAAGAATTAAATGCAACTCTGAAGATTGGGAACTCGACGAAGGTAAGGAGTCAGGTATAAACCTTAAGTTTGATTGTGTTAAATCCTTTATGGACACCGATGCTTTTCGTGAATTTAGCACTAAATATGGACTTGACTCTGAGATAGTAGCTTCTTTCTGTGAATCTTTTGCTACTCATGTTGATCTCCCTAAGGAGAAGTGGTTTAAATATCATCCTCCCATAGAAGTAAAAGTGGTAGAACCTATTAAAGTTGAGGAAGAAATTATTATTTATAATGCTGATCCTGTTATTCCTACTGCTTACATTGAGAAACCACCCTTCCCTGTTAGGATAAAGGAACATGCTAAAGCTTCAACTGTGGTCCGTAAGAGTTGTATTAGAACACCTACACCCCCTGAACAATTTAAAGTTGAACCTAGTATTGCTATGGTTAAAGATCTCTTGGTTGATAATATTGACGGGCATGTTATTAATTTCTGTGATGAAGCTGCTAGAATTGCTAGGCCTGATACTAAGAGTAAACATAGACCAGTTGTTGGTGTGCCTGTTGTTTCTGTTAAAATAGGAGATCATTGTTATCATGGCTTATGTGATATGGGTGCTAGCGTGAGTGCAATTCCCTTTTCCTTATATGAAGAAATTATGCATGATATAGCACCAGTTGAACTAGAGGGAATTGATGTTACTATTAAGCTTGCTAATAGAGAGACTATTGCACCAATGGGGATTATTAGAGATGTTTAAGTCTTGTGTGGGAAAATAAAGTATCCTACTGATTTTCTTGTTCTCGGTTCCCCCCAAGATGATTTTTGCCCCATTATATTTGGTAGACCCTTCTTGAATACTGTTAATGCTAGGATTGATTGTGAGAAAGAAACTGTTACTGTGAGTTTTGGGGATGTGTCTCATGAGTTCAACTTCTCTAAATTTCGTAGACAACCTCATGACAAAGAATTGCCTAGTAAAGATGAAATTATTGGTCTTGCTTCTATTGTTGTGCCTCCTACTGATCCTTTAGAACAACATTTGCTAGACCATGAAAATGATATGCCTATGAATGAGAGGAACGAAATAGATAAGATTTTCTTTGATCAGCAGCCTATTTTGAAACACAACTTACCTGTTGAAATACTTGGGGATCCTCCTCCACCCAAGGGTGATCCCGTGTTTGAGCTTAAACAATTACCCGACACTTTGAAATATGCTTATCTTGATGAAAAGGAGATATATCCTGTTATTATTAGTGCTAACCTTTCAGAACATGAAGAAAAGAGATTATTGAAAACTCTGAGGAAGCACCGTGCTGCTATTGGATATACTCTTGATGATCTTAAGGGCATTAGTCCCACTCTATGTCAGCATAAAATTAATATGGAGCCTGATGCCAAACCAGTTATTGATCACCAACGACGGTTGAATCCTAAGATGAAAGAAGTGGTAAGAAAAGAAATACTAAACCTTCTGGAGGCAGGTATAATTTATCCTGTTGCTGATAGTAGATGGGTTAGTCCCGTTCATTGTGTCCCTAAGAAAGGAGGTATTACCATTGTTCCTAATGATAAAAATGAGTTGATCCCGCAAAGAATTGTTACAGGTTATAGAATGGTAATTGATTTTAGGAAATTAAATAAAGCTACTAAGAAAGATCATTACCCTTTACCTTTTATTGATCAAATGCTAGAGAGACTATCCAAACACACTCATTTTTGCTTTCTAGATGGTTACTCTGGTTTCTCTCAAATACCTGTATCAAGAGAGGATCAAGAAAAAACCACTTTTACTTGCCCTTTCGGTACTTTTGCTTATAGATGTATGCCTTTTGTTTTATGCAATGCACCTGCTACCTTTCAAAGATGTATGATGGCTATATTCTCTGACTTTTGTGAAAAGATTCTTGAGGTTTTCATGGATGATTTTTCCGTTTACGGAACTTCTTTTGATGATTCCTTGAGCAACCTTGATCGAGTTTTGCAGAGATGTGAAGAAACTAATCTTGTTTTGAATTGGGAAAAGTGCCACTTTATGGTTAATGAAGGTATTGTCTTGGGGCACAAAATCTCCGAAAGAGGTATTGAAGTTGATAAGGCTAAAGTTGATGCTATTGAAAAAATGCCGTGTCCCACACGGACATAA
Source organism: Elymus sibiricus (assembly GCA_039707655.1). Lineage (NCBI taxonomy): Eukaryota > Viridiplantae > Streptophyta > Magnoliopsida > Poales > Poaceae > Elymus > Elymus sibiricus. The sequence goes on from CM077671.1 coordinate 446,934,654, forward strand.
GAGGTATAAGAAGTTTCCTTGGTCATGCTGGTTTCTATAGGAGGTTTATTAAAGACTTCTCTAAGATTTCTAGGCCTCTCACTAATCTTTTACAAAAAGATGTTCCATTCGTTTTTGATGATGATTGTGTAGAAGCATTTGAAATTCTTAAGAATGCCTTGATTACCGCACCTATTGTTCAACCACCTGATTGGAATCTGGCCTTTGAAATTATGTGTGATGCTAGTGATTATGCTGTTGGTGCTGTTCTAGGAGAAAGAGTTGATAAGAAATTAAATGTTATTCATTATGCCAGTAAAACTCTAGACAGTGCTCAAAGAAATTATGCTACTACTGAAAAAGAATTTTTAGCGGTTGTGTTTGCTTGTGATAAGTTCAGACCTTATATTGTTGATTCCAAAGTAACTGTTCACACTGATCATGCTGCTATTAAGTACCTTATGGAAAAGAAAGATGCTAAACCTAGACTTATTAGATGGGTTCTTCTGCTATAAGAATTTGATTTGCATATTATTGATAGAAAGGGGGCTGATAACCCTGTAGCAGATAACTTGTCTAGATTAGAGAATGTTCTTGATGACCCACTACCTATTGATGATAGCTTTCCTGATGAACAATTAGCGGTCATAAAGGCTTCACATAATGCTCCATGGTATGCTGATTATGCTAATTACATTGTTGCTAAATTTATACCGCCAAGTTTCACATACCAGCAAAAGAAAAAGTTCTTTTATGATTTAAGACATTACTTTTGGGATGATCCACACCTTTATAAAGAAGGAGTAGATGGTATTATTAGACGTTGTGTACCTGAGCATGAATAGGAACAAATCCTACGCAAGTGTCACTCCGAGGCCTACGGAGGACACCACGCTGGAGACAGAACTGCACATAAGGTACTTCAATCTGGTTTTTATTGGCCTACCCTTTTCAAGGATGCTCGTAAGTTTGTCTTGTCTTGTGATGAATGTCAAAGAATTGGTAATATTAGTAGACGTCAGGAAATGCCTATGAATTACTCTCTCGTTATTGAACCATTTGATGTTTGGGGCTTTGATTATATGGGACCTTTTCCACAATCTAACGGGTATACTCATATTCTAGTTGCCGTTGATTATGTTACTAAGTGGGTAGAAGCTATTCCAACTAGTAGCGCTGATCATAACACTTCTATTAAAATTCTTAAAGAAGTTATTTTCCCTAGATTTGGAGTCCCTAGATATTTAATGACTGATGGTGGTTCACACTTTATTCATGGTGCTTTCCGTAAATTACTTGCTAAGTATGATGTTAATCATAGAATTGCATCTCCGTATCATCCTCAGTCTAGTGGTCAAGTAGAATTGAGCAATAGAGAAATTAAATTGATCTTGCAGAAGACTGTTAATAGATCTAGGAAGAATTGGTCTAAGAAACTTGATGATGCATTATGGGCTTATAGAACTGCTTATAAAAACCCTATGGGTATGTCTCCGTATAAGATGGTTTATGGTAAATCATGTCACTTACCTCTTGAACTAGAGCATAAAGCTTATTGGGCAATTAAAGAGCTCAACTATGATTTCAAACTTGCTGGTGAGAAGAGGTTATTTGACATTAGCTCACTTGATGAATGGAGAACCCAAGCCTATGAGAATGCCAAGATGTTTAAAGAAAAGGTTAAGAGATGGCATGATAGAAGGATACAAAAGCGTGAATTTAATGTAGGTGATCATGTCTTGCTATACAACTCGCGTTTAAGATTTTTTGCAGGAAAACTTCTCTCTAAATGGGAAGGTCCTTACGTTATCGAGGAAGTATACCGTTCCGGTGCCATCAAGATCAACAACGCCGAGGGCACGAACCCGAAGGTGGTGAACGGTCAAAGAATCAAACATTATATCTCAGGTACTCCCATAAATGTTGAAACCAATATTGTCAATACCATAACCCCAGAGGAGTACATTAGGGAGACCTACCAGAACGGTTCAGACTCCAAGAAGGAATAGGTATGTGGTACGGTAAGTAAACCGACTCCAAAACTTTTTCAATGGCAAATTTTATCCGCTTTGGAATATTTAAAAAATTAGGAAAATTTAAAGTAGTCCGAATAGTGCACGAGGAGGCGACAAGCCAGGGGGGCGCGCCCTACCCCCCTGGGCGCCCCTGTGGCTTGTGGCTACCTCGTCTACCATCCGGACTCCGTTTTCTTGTGGAATACTCCTTCGGGTCGGTAAAAATTCATTATATAATCTCCCGAAAGTTTTGATCTTCGTATCACGACAATATCTCCTGTTTTCGTTTTGAGCTGTTTTCTACAGCAGATTTAGGTTAACATGACGTCCTCAAGTGCTTCGAAGGATGAGTTTTTCGAGAAGGTCATCAACCCCTACCTTGCGGAGGTGCTGCGACACCCTCAAACCATTGAGATGTGGGAAGGGGTGCTGCACATCCGTGATGTAGAGGGGCCAAAGAAGACCGGAAGTGTGGAGGCAAGGCTCGAAGCAATGGATCAACAAGTTTTCAAGTGCCAAGGGATGGTGGAACGAGGACTCAATGCCAATCATATGATGATCGCGGAGTTTACCCAAAAGCACAAGCTGGACACCAAGGATATCGGGGAGCACGTCTTCAAGCTTTACGAGAAAATCGAGCATCTCCAAGCCCAGATCTATGACTTGCAAAACCAAAACTGTGAGTATGAATACAGATTTAAGAAAATGAGTTTGGCTGCAGATTTGAGGATCCCGGAGACTCGTTCATCTTTTTACGATGGTGAGCCCATGCCTTGGAAGACGGAGGACAAGCCCCCAACCTCATCCACAACTTCCACATCACCACCTCCTAAGCAAGACAACTAAACACATGGGTACGGGCACTCCCCTTGGCTTGTGCCAAGCTTGGGGGAGGTGCCCCGGTATCGTATCACCATCACATCTTTTATTTTTATCGTTTTTCTCAGTTCGATTCTTTTAGTTATATCTTGATCTAGTAGAATAAAGTTTTCTTGTGATCTAGTTTTGAGTTTTTGCTTTATGTTCCTCCTATGTAAGCAAGTCCGAGAGTTATATAATAAAGAGTAGTTTTAAGTTGAGGGCTTTGCTTGTTTGCTATGATCTTGAGAAAAGAAATAGAAAGAAATATAGAATAAAAACAAAGAGTATATATGTTAATCTTATGGGAAGTGATGACTTCACATATGAGAAGTATGTCGATTGAAACCCATTGTGGGTTGACAAACATAGCTATCGGTCATTGTGGCAATTAAAAGGAAGTAATAAAGAAAGAGAGGTTCACATATAAATATATTATCTTGGACATCTTTTATGATTGTGAGCACTCATTAAAATATTATATGTCAAGAAGTTGACATTGGACAAGGAAGACAACATAATGGGTTATGCTTGCTTACTTCCGAATAGAAGTTATATGGTTATAGATCCCTCAACATGTGTTGCTTGCTCCCACCTCATATCAGCCAAAACTTCCGCACCAAGTAGAGATACTACTTGTGCATCCAAACACCTTTAACCCAATTTTGCCATGAGAGTCCACCATACCTACCTATGGATTGAGTAAGATCCTTCAAGTAAGTTCTCATCGGTGCAAGCAATAAAAATTGCTCTCTAAATATGTGTGATCTATTAGTGTGAGGAAAATAAGCTTTATACGAACTTGTGATAGGGAAGAAATAAAAACGACGGACTGCATAATAAAGTTTTCTATCACAAGGGGCAATATAAAGTGACGTTCTTTTGCATTAAGGGATTGTGCATCCAACTATAAAAGCGCATGACAACCTCTGCTTCCCTCTGCGAAGGGCCTATCTGTTACTTTTATTTTCTAGTACTTACCCTTATGCAAGAGTCGCGGTGATCTACATCACTTCCTTTATTTCGCCTTTATCTCTTGGCAAGCGTCATGTGTTGGGGAATGATCTAGGCACATATATCCACTCGGAAGTAGGAGAGCATGAGTTATTTCTGTTGACATTACCCTTGAGGTAAATAGTTGGGAGGCAATACTATAAGCCCCTATCTTCCTTTGTGTCCGATTGAAACTTTGACCTCATAGGTACCTCGTGAGTGTTAGCAGTTGTGAAAGACCAAGAGATGGTTGAGTATGTGGATTTGCTTTACAAGCTCTTATACTGACTCTTTCCTACGTTATGATAAATTGGAATTGCTTCAATGAATGAGATCATAGTTTGTTGGTTCTCAATAGAGTTCTTGATTCATACTTTACCTTGTGAATGAATTGTTACTTCAGCATAAGAACCTATATATCAATATATGTTGCTGCTCTAAAGATGATCATGATGTCCTCATGTCCGTATTTTGTTTTATCGACACCTCTATCTCTAAACATGTGGACATATTTATCGATTTCGGCTTTCGCTTGAGGACAAGCGAGGTCTAAGCTTGGGGGAGTTGATACGTCCATTTTGCATCATGCTTTTACATTGATATTTATTGCATTATGGGCTGTCATTACACATTATGGTACAATACTTATGCCTTTTCTCTCTTATTCTACAAGGTTTACATGAAGAGGGAGAATGCCGGCAGCTGGAATTCTGGACTGAAAAAGGAGCAAATCTGAGATACCTATTCTGCACAACTCCAAAAGTCCTGAAAATCTACGGGGAATTACTTTAGAATAAAAAAAATATTGGGCGAAAGACCAGAGGGGGCCCACCAGGCAGTCACAAGCCAGGGGGGCGCGCCCCTGTGGCTTGTGGCCCACCTGGCAGCCCTCCGGTGCCCATCTTCTGCTATATGGAGGGTTTTGACCTAGAAAAAAATCATAACAGAGCTTTCGGGATGAAGCGCCGCCGTCTCGAGGCGGAACTGGGGTAGAACCAATCTAGGGCTCCGGCGGAGCTGTTCTGCCGGGGAAACTTCCCTCCCAGAGGGGGAAATCGAAGCCATCGTCATCACCAACGATCCTCTCATCGAGAGGGGGTCAATCTCCATCAACATCTTCACCAGCACCATCTCCTCTCAAACCCTAGTTCATCTCTTGTATCCGATCTTTGTCTCAAAACCTCAGATTGGTACCTGTGGGTTGCTAGTAGTGTTGATTACACCTTGTAGTTGATGCTTGTTGGTTTACTTGGTGGAAGATCATAAGTTCAGATCCTTGATCATCATTAATACTCCTCTGATTATGAACACGAATATGCTTTGTGAGTAGTTACGTTTGTTCCTGAGGACATGGGATAAGTCTTGTTATCAGTAATCATGTGAATTTGGTATTCGTTCGATATTTTGATGAGATGTATGTTGTCTCTCCTCTAGTGGTGTTATGTGAATGTCGACTACATGACACTTCACCATTGTTTGGGCCTAGAGGAGGGCATTGGGAAGTAATAAGTAGATGATGGGTTGCTAGAGTGACAGAAGCTTAAACCCTAGTTTATGCGTTGCTTCGTAAGGGGCTGATTTGGATCCACACGTTTCATGCTATGGTTAGATTTATCTTAATTCTTCTTTCGTAGTTGCGGATGCTTGCGAGAGTGGTTAATCATAAGTGGGATGCTTGTCCAAGTAAGGGCAGTACCGAAGCACCGGTCCACCCACATATCAAATTATCAAAGTAACGAACGCGAATCATATGAGCACGATGAAAACTTGCTTGACAGTAATTCCCACGTGTCCTCGGGAGCGCTTTGCTTTATATAAGAGTTTGTCCAGGCTTGTCCCTTGCTACAAAAGAGATTGGGCCACCTTGCTGCACCTTTATTACAATTGTTACTTGCTACCCGTTACGAATTATCTTATCACAAAACTATCTGTTACCAATAATTTCAGTGCTTGCAGAGAATACCTTACTGAAAACCGCTTGTCATTTCCTTCTGTTCCTCGTTGGGTTCGACACTCTTACTTATCGAAAGGACTACGATAGATCCCCTATACTTGTGGGTCATCAAGACTCTTTTCTGGCGCCGTTGCCGGGGAGTGAAGCGCCTTTGGTGAGTGGAACTTGGTAAGGAAAAATTTATATACTGTGCTGAAATTTATTGTCACTTGTTACTATGGAAAGTAATCCTTTGAGGGGCTTGTTCGGGGTATCTTCACCTCGACCGGAAGCACAAAGAGTTGCCCCTCAACCTACTGAACCTACTGAAAATATTTATTATGAAATTCCTTCGGGTATGATAGAGAAACTGCTAGCTAATCCTTATGCAGGAGATGGAACACTACATCCTGATTTGCATCTAATCTATGTGGATGAAGTTTGTGGATTATTTAAGCTTGCAGGTTTGCCCGAGGATGTTGTCAAGAAGAAGGTCTTTCCTTTATCTTTGAAGGAGAAGGCATTGACATGGTATAGGCTATGTGATGATATTGGATCATGGAATTACAACCGATTGAAATTGGAATTTCATCAGAAGTTTTATCCTATGCATCTGGTTCATCGTGATCGGAATTATATTCATAATTTTTGGCCTCGTGAAGGAGAAAGAATAGCTCAAGCTTGGGGGAGGCTTAAGTCAATGTTATACTCATGCCCTAACCATGAGCTCTCGAGAGATATTATTATTCAGAATTTTTATGCTCGGCTTTCTCATAATGATCAATCCATGCTCGATACTTCTTGTGGCGGTTCCTTTATGAAGAAGGATATTGAATTCATATGGGACTTACTGGAAAGAATTAAACGCAACTTTGAAGATTGGGAACTCGATGAAGGTAAGGAGTCAGGTATAAACCTTAAGTTTGATTGTGTTAAATCCTTTATGGACACCGATGCTTTTCGTGAATTTAGCACTAAATATGGACTTGACTCTGAGATAGTAGCTTCTTTCTGTGAATCTTTTGCTACTCATGTTGATCTCCCTAAGGAGAAGTGGTTTAAATATCATCCTCCCATAGAAGTAAAAGTGGTAGAACCTATTAAAGTTGAGGAAGAAATTATTATTTATAATGATGATCCTGTTATTCCTACTGCTTACATTGAGAAACCACCCTTCCCTGTTAGGATAAAGGAACATGCTAAAGCTTCAACTGTGGTCCGTAAGAGTTTTATTAGAACACCTACACCCCCTGAACAAATTATAGTCGAACCTAGTATTGCTATGGTTAAAGATCTCTTGGTTGATAATATTGATGGGCACGTTATTCATTTCTGTGATGAAGCTGCTAGAATTGCTAGGCCTGATACTAAGAGTAAACATAGACCAGTTGTTGGCGTGCCTGTTGTTTCTGTTAAAATAGGAGATCATTGTTATCATGGCTTATGTGATATGGGTGCTAGCGTGAGTGCAATTCCCTTTTCCTTATATGAAGAAATTATGCATGATATAGCACTAGTTGAACTAGAGGGAATTGATGTTACTATTAAGCTTGCTAATAGAGAGACTATTGCACCAATGGGGATTATTAGAGATGTTGAAGTCTTGTGTGGGAAAATAAAGTATCCTACTGATTTTCTTGTTCTCGGTTCCCCCCAAGATGATTTTTGTCCCATTATATTTGGTAGACCCTTCTTGAATACTGTTAATGCTAGGATTGATTGTGAGAAAGAAACTGTTACTGTGAGTTTTGGGGATGTGTCTCATGAGTTCAACTTCTCTAAATTTCATAGACAACCTCATGACAAAGAATTGCCTAGTAAAGATGAAATTATTGGTCTTGCTTCTATTGCTGTGCCTCCTACTGATCCTTTAGAACAACATTTGCTAGACCATGAAAATGATATGCATATGAATGAGAGGAACGAAATAGATAAGATTTTCTTTGATCAGCAGCCTATTTTGAAACACAACTTACCTATTGAAATACTTGGGGATCCTCCTCCACCCAAGGGTGATCCCGTGTTTGAGCTTAAACAATTACCCGACACTTTGAAATATGCTTATCTTGATGAAAAGGAGATATATCCTGTTATTATTAGTGCTAACCTTTCAGAACATGAAGAAAAGAGATTATTGAAAACTCTGAGGAAGCACCGTGCTGCTATTGGATATACTCTTGATGATCTTAAGGGCATTAGTCCCACTGTATGTCAGCATAAAATTAATATGGAGCCTGATGCCAAACCAGTTATTGATCACCAACGACGGTTGAATCCTAAGATGAAAGAAGTGGTAAGAAAAGAAATACTAAACCTTCTGGAGGCAGGTATAATTTATCCTGTTGCTGATAGTAGATGGGTTAGTCCCGTTCATTGTGTCCCTAAGAAAGGAGGTATTACCGTTGTTCCTAATGATAAAAATGAGTTCATCCCGCAAAGAATTGTTACAGGTTATAGAATGGTAATTGATTTTAGGAAATTAAATAAAGCTACTAAGAAAGATCATTACCCTTTACCTTTAATTGATCAAATGCTAGAGAGACTATCCAAACACACTCATTTTTGCTTTCTAGATGGTTACTCTGGTTTCTCTCAAATACCTGTATCAAGAGAGGATCAAGAAAAAATCACTTTTACTTGCCCTTTCGGTACTTTTGCTTATAGACGTATGCCTTTTGGTTTATGCAATGCACCTGCTACCTTTCAAAGATGTATGATGGCTATATTCTCTGACTTTTGTGAAAAGATTCTTGAGGTTTTCATGGATGATTTTTCCGTTTACGGAACTTCTTTTGATGATTCCTTGAGCAACCTTGATCGAGTTTTGCAGAGATGTGAAGAAACTAATCTTGTTTTGAATTGGGAAAAGTGCCACTTTATGGTTAATGAAGGTATTGTCTTGGGGCACAAAATCTCCGAAAGAGGTATTGAAGTTGATAAGGCTAAAGTTGATGCTATTGAAAAAATGCCGTGTCCCACGGACATAAGAGGTATAAGAAGTTTCCTTGGTCATGCTGGTTTCTATAGGAGGTTTATTAAAGACTTCTCTAAGATTTCTAGGCCTCTCACTAATCTTTTACAAAAAGATGTTCCATTCGTTTTTGATGATGATTGTGTAGAAGCATTTGAAATTCTTAAGAATGCCTTGATTACCGCACCTATTGTTCAACCACCTGATTGGAATCTACCCTTTGAAATTAGGTGTGATGCTAGTGATTATGCTGTTGGTGCTGTTCTAGGACAAAGAGTTGATAAGAAATTAAATGTTATTCATTATGCCAGTAAAACTCTAGACAGTGCTCAAAGAAATTATGCTACTACTGAAAAAGAATTTTTAGCGGTTGTGTTTGCTTGTGATAAGTTCAGACCTTATATTGTTGATTCCAAAGTAACTGTTCACACTGATCATGCTGCTATTAAGTACCTTATGGAAAAGAAAGATGCTAAACCTAGACTTATTAGATGGGTTCTTCTGCTACAAGAATTTGATTTGCATATTATTGATAGAAAGGGGGCTGATAACCCTGTAGCAGATAACTTGTCTAGATTCGAGAATGTTCTTGATGACCCACTACCTATTGATGATAGCTTTCCTGATGAACAATTAGCGGTCATAAAGGCTTCACATAATGCTCCATGGTATGCTGATTATGCTAATTACATTGTTGCTAAATTTATACCGCCAAGTTTCACATACCAGCAAAAGAAAAAGTTCTTTTATGATTTAAGACATTACTTTTGGGATGATCCACACCTTTATAAAGAAGGAGTAGATGGTATTATTAGACATTGTGTACCTGAGCATGAACAGGAACAAATCCTACGCAAGTGTCACTCCGAGGCCTACGGAGGACACCACGCTGGAGACAGAACTGCACATAAGGTACTTCAATCTGGTTTTTATTGGCCTACCCTTTTCAAGGATGCTCGTAAGTTTGTCTTGTCTTGTGATGAATGTCAAAGAATTGGTAATATTAGTAGACGTCAGGAAATGCCTATGAATTACTCTCTCGTTATTGAACCATTTGATGTTTGGGGCTTTGATTATATGGGACCTTTTCCACAATCTAACGGGTATACTCATATTCTAGTTGCCGTTGATTATGTTACTAAGTGGGTAGAAGCTATTCCAACTAGTAGCGCTGATCATAACACTTCTATTAAAATTCTTAAAGAAGTTATTTTCCCTAGATTTGGAGTCCCTAGATATTTAATGACTGATGGTGGTTCACACTTTATTCATGGTGCTTTCCGTAAATTACTTGCTAAGTATGATGTTAATCATAGAATTGCATCTCCGTATCATCCTCAGTCTAGTGGTCAAGTAGAATTGAGCAATAGAGAAATTAAATTGATCTTGCACAAGACTGTTAATAGATTTAGATAGAATTGGTCTAAGAAACTTGATGATGCATTATGGGCTTATAGAACTGCTTATAAAAACCCTATGGGTATGTCTCCGTATAAGATGGTTTATGGTAAATCATGTCACTTACCTCTTGAACTAGAGCATAAAGCTTATTGGGCAATTAAAGAGCTCATCTATGATTTCAAACTTGCTGGTGAGAAGAGGTTATTTGACATTAGCTCACTTGATGAATGGAGAACCCAAGCCTATGAGAATGCCAAGTTGTTTAAAGAAAAGGTTAAGAGATGGCATGATAGAAGGATACAAAAGCGTGAATTTAATGTAGGTGATCATGTCTTGCTATACAACTCGCGTTTAAGATTTTTTGCAGGAAAACTTCTCTCTAAATGGGAAGGTCCTTACGTTATCGAGGAGGTATACCGTTCCGGTGCCATCAAGATCAACAACGACGAGGGCACGAACCTGAAGGTGGTGAACGGTCAAAGAATCAAACATTATATCTCAGGTACTCCCATAAATGTTGAAACCAATATTATCAATACCATAACCCCAGAGGAGTACATTAGGGAGACCTACCAGAACGTTTCAGACTCCGAAAAGGAATAGGTATGTGGTACGGTAAGTAAACCGACTCCAAAACTTTTTCAATGGCAAATTTTATCCGTTTTGGAATATTTAAAAAATTAGGAAAATTTAAAGTAGTCCGAATAGTGCACGAGGAGGAGACAAGCCAGGGGGCCGCGCCCTACCCCCCTGGGCGCCCCTGTGGCTTGTGGCTACCTCGTGTACCATCCGGACTCCGTTTTCTTGTGGAATACTCCTTCGGGTCAGTAAAAATTCATTATATAATCTCCCGAAAGTTTTGATCTTCGTATCACGACAATATCTCCTGTTTTCGTTTTGAGCTGTTTTCTGCAGCAGATTTAGGTTAACATGACGTCCTCAAGTGCTTCGAAGGACGAGTTTTTTGAGAAGGTCATCAACCCCTACCTTGCGGAGGTGCTGCGACACCCTCAAACCATTGAGATGCGGGAAGGGGTGCTGCACATCCGTGATGTAGAGGGGCCAAAGAAGACCGGAAGCATGGAGGCAAGGCTCGAAGCAATGGAGCAACAAGTTTTAAGGTGCCAAGGGATGGTGGAACGAGGACTCAATGCCAATCATATGATGATCGCGGAGTTTTTACCTAAAAGCACAAGCTGGACACCAAGGATATCGGGGAGCACGTCTTCAAGCTTTACGAGAAAATCGAGCATCTCCAAGCCCAGATCTATGACCTGCAAAACCAAAACTGTGAGTATGAATACAGATTTAAGAAAATGAGTTTGGCTGCAGATTTGAGGATCCCGGAGACTCGTTCATCTTTTTACGATGGTGAGCCCATGCCTTGGAAGACGGAGGACAAGCCCCCAACCTCATCCACAACTTCCACATCACCACCTCCTAAGCAAGACAACTAAACACATGGGTATGGGCACTCCCCTTGGCTTGTGCCAAGCTTGGGGGAGGTGCCCTGGTATCGTATCACCATCACATCTTTTATTTTTATCGTTTTTCTCAGTTCGATCCTTTTAGTTATATCTTGATCTAGTAGAATAAAGTTTTCGTGTGATCTAGTTTTGAGTTTTTGCTTTATGTTCCTCCTATGTAAGCAAGTCCGAGAGTTATATAATAAAAAGTAGTTTTAAGTTGAGGGCTTTGCTTGTTTGCTATGATCTTGAGAAAAGAAATAGAAAGAAATATAGAATAAAAACAAAGAGTATATATGTTAATCTTATGGGAAGTGATGACTTCACATATGAGAAGTATGTCGATTGAAACCCGTTGTGGGTTGACAAACATAGCTATCGGTCATTGTGGCAATTAAAAGGAAGTAATAAAGAAAGAGAGGTTCACATATAAATATATTATCTTGGACATCTTTTATGATTGTGAGCACTCATTAAAATATTATATGTCAAGAAGTTGACGTTGGACAAGGAAGACAACATAATGGGTTATGCTTGCTTACTTCCGAATAGAAGTTATATGGTTATAGATCCCTCAACATGTGTTGCTTGCTCCCACCTCATATCAGCCAAAACTTCCGCACCAAGTAGAGATACTACTTGTGCATCCAAACACCTTTAACCCAGTTTTGCCATGAGAGTCCACCATACCTACCTATGGATTGAGTAAGATCCTTCAAGTAAGTTCTCATCGGTGCAAGCAATAAAAATTGCTCTCTAAATATGTGTGATCTATTAGTGTGAGGAAAATAAGCTTTATACGAACTTGTGATAGGGAAGAAATAAAAACGACGGACTGCATAATAAAGTTTTCTATCACAAGGGGCAATATAAAGTGACGTTCTTTTGCATTAAGGGATTGTGCATCCAACTATAAAAGCGCATGACAACCTCTGCTTCCCTCTGCGAAGGGCCTATCTGTTACTTTTATTTTCTAGTACTTACCCTTATGCAAGAGTCGCGGTGATCTACATCACTTCCTTTATTTCGCCTTTATCTCTTGGCAAGCGTCATGTGTTGGGGAATGATCTAGGCACATATATCCACTCGGAAGTAGGAGAGCATGAGTTATTTCTGTTGACATTACCCTTGAGGTAAATAGTTGGGAGGCAATACTATAAGCCCCTATCTTCCTTTGTGTCCGATTGAAACTTTGACCTCATAGGTACCTCGTGAGTGTTAGCAGTTGTGAAAGACTAAGAGATGGTTGAGTATGTGGATTTGCTTTACAAGCTCTTATACTGACTCTTTCCTACGTTATGATAAATTGGAATTGCTTCAATGACTGAGATCATAGTTTGTTGGTTCTCAATAGAGTTCTTGATTCATACTTTACCTTGTGAATGAATTGTTACTTCAGCATAAGAACCTATATATCAATATATGTTGCTGCTCTAAAGATGATCATGATGTCCTCATGTCCGTATTTTGTTTTATCGACACCTCTATCTCTAAACATGTGGACATATTTATCGATTTCGGCTTTCGCTTGAGGACAAGCGAGGTCTAAGCTTGGGGGAGTTGATACGTCCATTTTGCATCATGCTTTTACATTGATATTTATTGCATTATGGGCTGTCATTACACATTATGGTACAATACTTATGCCTTTTCTCTCTTATTCTACAAGGTTTACATGAAGAGGGAGAATGCCGGCAGCTGGAATTCTGGACTGAAAAAGGAGCAAATCTGAGATACCTATTCTGCACAACTCCAAAAGTCCTGAAAATCTACGGGGAATTACTTTAGAATAAAAAAAAAATATGGGGCGAAAGAAATACCAGAGGGGGCCCACCAGGCAGTCACAAGCCAGGGGGGCGCGCCCCTGTGGCTTGTGGCCCACCTGGCAGCCCTCCGGTGCCCATCTTCTGCTATATGGAGGGTTTTGACCTAGAAAAAATCATAACAGAGCTTTCGGGATGAAGCGCCGCCGTCTCGAGGCGGAACTTGGGCAGAACCAATCTAGGGCTCCGGCGGAGCTGTTCTGCCGGGGAAACTTCCCTCCCGGAGGGGGAAATCGAAGCCATCGTCATCACCAACGATCCTCTCATCGAGAGGGGGTCAATCTCCATCAACATCTTCACCAGCACCATCTCCTCTCAAACCCTAGTTCATCTCTTGTATCCGATCTTTGTCTCAAAACCTCAGATTAGTACCTGTGGGTTGCTAGTAGTGTTGATTACTCCTTGTAGTTGATGCTAGTTGGTTTACTTTGTGGAAGATCATATGTTCAGATCCTTGATCATCATTAATACTCCTCTGATTATGAACATGAATATGCTTTGTGAGTAGTTACGTTTGTTCCTGAGGACATGGGATAAGTCTTGTTATCAGTAATCATGTGAATTTGGTATTCGTTCGATATTTTGATGAGATGTATGTTGTCTCTCCTCTAGTGGTGTTATGTGAACGTCGACTACATGACACTTCACCATTGTTTGGGCCTAGAGGAGGGCATTGGGAAGTAATAAGTAGATGATGGGTTGCTAGAGTGACAGAAGCTTAAACCCTAGTTTATGCGTTGCTTCGTAAGGGGCTGATTTGGATCCACACGTTTCATGCTATGGTTAGATTTATCTTAATTCTTCTTTCATAGTTGCGGATGCTTGCAAGAGTGGTTAATCATAAGTGGGATTCTTGTCCAAGTAAGGGCAGTACCCAAGCACCGGTCCACCCACATATCAAATTATCAAAGTAACGAACGCGAATCATATGAGCATGATGAAAACTAACTTGACAGTAATTCCCATGTGTCCTCGGGAGCGCTTTGCTTTATATAAGAGTTTGTCCAGGCTTGTCCCTTGCTACAAAAGGGATTGGGCCACCTTGCTGCACCTTTATTACAATTGTTACTTGCTACCCGTTACGAATTATCTTATCACAAAACTATCTGTTACCAATAATTTCAGTGCTTGCAGAGAATACCTTACTGAAAACCGCTTGTCATTTCCTTCTGCTCCTCGTTGGGTTCGACACTCTTACTTATCGAAAGGACTACGATAGATCCCCTATACTTTTGGGTCATCAGTAAGCGTCAGGAAATGCCTATGAATTACTCACTTGTTGTCAAACCATTTGACGTTTGGGGTTTTGATTACATCGGACCTTTTCCTTCCTCTAACGGGTACACTCATATATTAGTTGCCGTTGATTATGTCACTAAGTGGGTAGAAGCTATTCCAACTAGTAGTGCTGATCACAACACCTTCATTAAAATGCTTAAAGAAGTTATCTTCTCGAGGTTTGGAGTCCCTAGATATTTAATGACTGATAGTGGTTCACACTTTATTCATGGTGCTTTCCGTAAGTTGCTTGCTAAATATGATGTTAACCATAGAATTGCATCACCCTATCATCCTCAATCTAGTGGTCAAGTTGAACTTAGCAATAGAGAAATAAAATTGATATTACAAAAAACTGTCAATAGGTCTCGAAAGAATTGGTCTAAGAAACTAGATGATGCACTTTGGGCCTGTAGAACAGCTTATAAAAATCCTATGGGTATGTCTCCATACAAAATGGTATATGGAAAAGCTTGTCATTTGCCTCTAGAGTTAGAACACAAAGCATTTTGGGCAATTAAAGAACTCAATTATGATTTCAAACTTGGCGGTGAGAAGAGGTTATTTGATATTAGCTCACTAGATGAATGGTGAACCCAAGCCTATGAAAATGCCAAACTATTCAAAGAAAAATTAAAAAGATGGCATGACAAAAGAATCCAAAAGCGGGAATTCAAAATAGGAGACTATGTTCTTTTGTTCAACTCTCGTTTAAGATTTTTTGCAGGTAAGCTTCTCTCCAAATGGGAAGAACCATATATTATCGAAGAGGTTTATCGTTCTGGAGCTATAAAGATTAATAATGCCGAAGGTACTAATCCGAAGGTGGTCAATGGACAAAGAATTAAGCACTATATCTCAGGTACGCCTATTAACGTTGAAAGCAATGTTATCCAAACCATGACACCAGAAGAGCACATAAAAGAAACCTTCTGGAACACTCTAGAATTTTGAAAAATAGGAGGTAGGTGATACGGTAAGTAAACGGACTCCGAAAAATCCACAAAAATATTTTTTGTCAGTTTTGGAATATTAATTTTTTTTGGAAAATAAGAAATAAACCGGAAGGCAACCGAGGTGAGCACGATACACCAGGGCGCGCCAGCCCTGCCAGGCGCGCCCTAGTGGGTTGTGCGTGCCCACCTCGGACACCTTCCCGACTCCGTTTTCCTTCAGTATGCTTGCTTTCCAAGAATAAAAATTCTCTATATATACCCCGACTGTTTTGACGACCGCATCGCAGAAAAATCCTCTCTTCTTGTTTCGTGCTGTTTTCTCGTCAGATCTAGATCTCCATGGCTTCACCAAGCTCCTCCAAGGATAAGTTCTTCGAGAAGGTCAGCAACCCGTACTTGCCGGCGGTGATGAAGCACCCTCAAGCCATTGAGATGCGTGAGGGGGTGCTCCACATCTGCGATGTTCAGGGACCCATGAGGACCGGAAGCGTGGAGGCTAGGCTCGAGGCGGTGGAACAAGACATCTTCAAGTGCCAAAGGATGGTGGATGGCCGGTCTGTGAAGCACGCCATCTCCACCCTCAACGAGCAAATCAATTTTCTGCAAAGTCAAGTTTATGATCTTCAAAACCAAGTTTTTGAATATGAAGCAAGATTTAAAGGTATGAGTTTAGCTGCCAGTTGCATGACTCAGGGGACTCTTGCGTCAACTTTTGATGGTGAGCCCTTGCCCTGGAAGCTAGAGGACAAGCCTACCACATCATCACCACCACCTTCATCATCACCACCACCTTCTTTGTCAACACCACCAACGGAGACTTGAGCACACGGGTATGGGCACTCCCCTTGGCTTGAGCCAAGCTTGGGGGAGGCGCCCCGGTATCGTATCACCATCACTTTTATTCACCTTTACCTATTTTAGTTCGATCTTTAGTTTCTTTTTGATTTAGTTGAATAAAAGTTTAGCATGATCTATTTTCATGTGTTAGTTTCGTGGTCTATCTATCTATGTAATCGAGTGAGAGTTATATAATAAAGTTTGGTTTGATCTTTTGCTTCTCTACTTTCTTGTTGCAATCAAAATAAAAGGAAAGAGAAATAAATGAAAAGAATCATATGCTAATCTGATGGTGAGTAATGACATCACATAAGCAAAAGTATAAGTAGTAAAATTTATTGAAGATTAACAAACATAGCATTGGTCAATGATGCAATTCATGAAAGAATTAATAAGGGAAGAGAAGATTCACATGCAAATACACTATCTTGGACATCTTTTATGATTGTGAGCCCCCATTAAATATTATATGACAAAACAGTTGACATTGGACAAGGAAGACAACGTAATGATTTATGTTTGTTCATATCCACATAGAAGTTATATTGTCATAGATCCTTCAACATGTGGTGCTTCCTCAATATCTTTGCTAGCCAAAAATTCCGCACTAAGTAGAGATACTACTTGTGCATCCAAAAACTCAAAACCCAAATCCATTCTTTAAGAGTCCACCATACCTACCTACGAATCGAGTAAGATCCTTCAATTAAGTTGTCATCGGTGCAATAAGGCAATAAAAATTGCTTCTAAATGCGTTTTGATCAATTAGTGTAAGAGAAAATTGAGCGCTATACGAACTTATGATGGCAAAGTAATAAAAGCGACAGACTGCATAATAAAGGTTGCTATCATAGGGGGAAATATAGCGTGACGTTCTTTTACATTAAGGGATTGGGCATACAAACCAAAAAGCGCATGACAACCTCTGCTTCCCTCTGCGAAGGGCCTATCCTTTACTTTTATGTATTTACCTTTATGCAAGAGTCAAAGTATTCTTCCCTATTCCTTTTTTACTTTTTATTTTGCAAGCATCATGTGGTGAGGAAAGATCTAGGCACATATATCAAGTTGGATGTGAGTGAGCATGAGTTATTATTGTTGACGTCACCCTTGAGGTGAGTACGTTGGGAGGCGAAACTATAAGCCCTTATCTTTCTATGTGTCCGGTTGAAACCTTTTGCTCATGGGTATGATGTGAGTGTTAGCAATCATAGAAGACTAAATGATGGTTGAGTATGTGGACTTGCCAAAAGGCTCCGACATGAGACCCTTCCTGAAAATATGATGAATTGTAATTGCAAAGTTGACTGAGAACATAGTTTGTTAGTTTTCAATAAGGTTTATGCTTTATACTTCCAAGTTGTGATGAATTGTTACTTGTTCATGAGAAGTTATATGATGAAGTTATATGAATAAGTTTTATGATAGAGTTTGTTGTTGTTATGATAATAAGCATGATGCTACTATGTCCATATTTTGTTTTTATCGACACCTCTCTCTCAAACCACGTGGACATGCTTTTCAATATCGGCTTTTCGCTTGAGGACAAGCGAGGTCTAAGATTGGGGGAGTTGATAAGTCCATTTTGCATCATGATTTCCTACTGTTATTTATTATGTTTTGTTGAATAATGATGCTTTAGGGAGTGATTCTAATGCCTTTTTCTCATAATATGCAAGGTTTACACAAAGAGGGAGAATACCGACAGCTGGAATTCTGTACCTGAAAAAGCACATCAGAGATACCTATTCTGCACATCTCCAAACAAGCTGAAACTTTACGGAGAATATTTTTGGAATATATGAAAAATACTGGAGCAAAAAACTACCGGAGGGGGCCACCCTGGTGGGCACAAGAGACCAGGGCACGCCAGGCCCCCCAGGCGTGCCCTGGTGGGTTGTGCCCTCCTCGGCCCAGCTCTGGTGCCCATCTTCTGGTATATAGGGTCTTTTGACCTAGAAAAAATAAGGAGAGGACTTTTGGGATGGAACACCGCCGTCTTGAGGCGGAACTTGGGCAGGAGCACTTTTGCCCTCCGGCGAAGCGATTCCGCCGGGGGAACTTCCCTCCTGGAGGGGGAAATCGAAGCCATCGTCATCACCAACACCCCTCTCATCTTTGGGAGGCCAATATTCATCAACATCTTCAACAACACCATCTCCTCTCAAACCCTAGTTCATCTCTTGTGTTCAATCTTTGTACCGGAACCTCAGATTGGTACCTGTGGGTGACTAGTAGTGTTGATTACATCTTGTAGTTGATTACTATATTGTTTTTTTGGTGGAAGATTATATGTTCAGATCCATGATACGTCTCCATCGTATCTACTTTTCCAAACTCTGGTGCCCTTGTTTTGGACTCTAATTTGCATGATTTGAATGGAACTAACCCGGACTGACGCTGTTTTCAGCAGAATTGCCTTGGTGTTATTTTTGTGCAGAAATAAAAGTTCTCGGATTGACCTAAAATTTACGGAGAATATTTTTGGAATTAATAAAAAATACTGGCAAAAGAATCAACCGGACGGGGTCCACACATTGGGCACAAGCCAGGGGGCGCGCCCCCCTAGGGCGCGCGTAGGTGGCTTGTGGGCCCCCTGCAGCTCCTCCAACCTCAACTCCAACTCCATATAAACCTATTCGGGGAGAAAAAAATTAGAGAGAAGAGTTCATTGCGTTTCACGATACGAAGCCGCCGCCACCTCCTGTTCTTCCTCGGGAGGGCAGATCTGGGGTCCGTTTTGGGCTCCGGAGAGGGGAAATCGACGCCGTCGTCATCACCAACCATCCTTCATCACCAATTTCATGATGCTCTCCGCCGTTCGTGAGTAATCCCATCGTAGGCTTGCTGGACGGTGATGGGTTGGATCAGATTTACCATGTAATCGAGTTAGTTTTGTTTGGGTTTGATCCCTAGTATCCACTATGTTCTGAGATTGATGTTGCTATGACTTTGCTATGCTTAATGCTTGTCACTAGGGACCGAGTGCCATGATTTCAGATCTGAACCTATTATGTTTTCATGAATATATATGTGTTCTTGATTCTATCTTGCAAGTTGTAGACACCTATTACGAGTTATGATCCGCATCCCCCACAGTGACAATAACTGGGATTCTTTCCGGTGATTACCGTAGTTTGAGGAGTTCATGTATTCACTAAGTGCTAATGCTTTGGTCCAGTTCTCTATTAAAAGGAGGCCTTAATATCCCTTAGTTTCCATTAGGACCCCGCTGCCACGGGAGGGTAGGACAAAAGATGTCATGCAAGTTCTTTTCCATAAGCACGTATGACTATATATGGAATACATGCCTACATTATATTGATGAATTGGAGCTAGTTATGTGTCACCCTATGTTATAACCGTTGCATGATGAATGCCATCCGACATAATTAGCCATCACTGATCCATTGCCTACGAGCTTTTGACATATTGATCTTTGCTAAGTTACTTTTCCGTTGCCACTGTACGATTGCTACAAAACCGCTACTGTTACTTTTGCCACCGTTACCGTTACTTCCATACTACTTTGCTACTAAATACTTTGCTGCAGATATTAAGTCTTTCAGGTGTGGTTGAATTGACAACTCAGCTGCTAATACTCGAGAATATTCTTTGGCTCCCCTTGTGTCGAATCAATAAATTTGGGTTGGATACTCTACCCTCGAAAACTGTTGCGATCCCCTATACTTGTGGGTTATCAAGACCTTTTTCTGGCGCCGTTGCCGGGGAACATAGCTCTATTCTCTGAGTCACTTGGGATTTATATCTGTTGATCACTATGAAGAATCTGAAAGACCCAAAAACCAAGATCTATCCCTCTACTACGAGGGGAGGTAAGGAACTGCCATCTAGCTTTGCACTTGATTCACCTTTTGTTATGAGTAAATTTGCGACACCACCACCTGCTATTGGTTCTGATATGTCACAAGTAATTGATGATGCCACTTCTGCTATGCATGATGCTTATGATGATACTTTGCTTGATAATACTGTGCCACTGGGTGAATTTCTTGATGAACAAATTGCTAGAGTCAATGCTGAAACTGATGATATTTCTGAAACTGATGAAATTATTGAAACTGAACACTATGAGAAACCTGCTAGACCTAGCTCTCCTAGATATGAATTGCCTAATATACCTAAGGGTTATGTTATGGAGGGAGAGGTAGCCAGGGACTTCCTTGCTTGTAAGGATAGAGATGATCTTAAGAAATTGCTATGCAAATGGAAGGAAAAATCTTTGAATGCTAGAATGCAATATGATCCTAAGTTTGCTACTTCACCTATCTTTGTTACTGATAAGGATTATGAATTCTCTGTTGATCCTGAGTTAATTACTTTGGTTGAATATGATCCTTTCCACGGTTATGAATCTGAAACTGTTGTGGCACATCTTACTAAATTGAAGGATATAGCCACCCTATTTTCTCATGAGGAAAAAATTCGTTATTACTATATTCTTAAGTTGTTTCCTTTCTCATTAAAGGGTGATGCTAAGATATGGTTTAATTCTCTTGCTCCTGGTTGTGTGCGTAGTCCCCAGGATATGATATATTACTTCTCTGAAAAATATTTTCCTGCCCATAAGAAACAAGCTGCCTTGCAGGAAATATTTAACTTTGTGCAAATTGAAAAAGAGAGTAGCCCACAAGCTTGGGGGAGGCTTCTCCAATTACTTAATGCTTTGCCTGATCATCCTCTCAAGAAAAACGAAATACTTGATATCTTTTATAATGGACTAACCGATGCTTCTAGGGACCACCTAGATAGTTGTGCTGGTTGTGTTTTCAGGGAACGAACTGTTGAACAAGCTGAACTACTATTGAATAATATATTGAGCAATGATAATGATTGGACTATTCCCGAACCACCTCCAAAGCCAACTCCGAAGAAAAGAGGTATTCTATTTCTCAGTCCTGAAGATATGCAAGAGACAAAGAAATCTATGAAAGAAAAAGGTATTAAAGCTGAAGATGTTAAGAATTTACCACCTATTGAAGAAATACATGGTCTTGATACCCCGACACAGGTAGTAGAGGTAAATTCTCTCCGTAGATTTGATGAAGGTGATAGTCCTTATAATAAGTCTGCTAGCCAATGCTTGGATGAGTTTGATAACTTTATTGTTAAGCAAGAAAATTTCAATGCTTATGTTAGTAGACAATTGAGACATAATGCTTACATGCTTGATCGCTTAGGTGATTATATGAGTAGAACTATCAATGATCTTAAGCTTATTAGTAAACATGCTTCCATGGTAACTACTCAAGTAGGACAAGTACTTAAGGCACAAAATGATTTGCTTAATGAGATGAATGGTAAGAACAATGATCATTCTGTTAGAGTTGTGACTAGAGGTGGTAAAATGACTCAGGAACCTTTGTATCCTGAGGGCCATCCTAAGAGAATTGAGCAGGATTCTTAGAGAATTAATACTGATGCACCTAGTTGTCCCAGTAATAAAAGGAAAAAGAATGATGATAGGACTTTGCATGCTGCTAGTGAACCTATTATAGATACACCTGAAAACCCAAATGATATTTCTATTTCTGATGCTGAGACACAATCTGGTAATGAACATGAGCCTAGTGATAATATTAATGATGATGTTCATGTTGATGCTCAACTTAGTAATGATAATGATGTGAAGATTGAACCTGCTGTTGATCTTGATAACCCACAACCTAAGAACAAAAGATATGACAAAAGAAACTTTGTTGCTAGGAAGCATGGTAAAGAAAGAGAACCTTGGGTTCAGAAACCCATGCCCTTTCCTCCTAAGCCATCCAAGAAAAAGGATGATGAGGATTTTGAGCGCTTTGTTGAAATGCTTAGACCTGTCTTTTTGCGTATGCGCTTGACTGATATTCTGAAAATGTCTCCTTATGCTAAGTATATGAAAGATATTGTGACAAATAAAAGAAAGACACTGGAAGCTGAGATTTCCACCATGCTTGCTAATTATACCTTTAAGGGTGGAATACCAAAGAAACTAGGAGATCCCGGAGTACCTACTATACCATGCTCTATTAAAAGAAATTATGTTAAAACTGCTTTATGTGACCTTGGAGCTGGTGTTAGTGTTATGCCTTTCTCTTTGTATCGTAGACTTGATTTGAATAAGTTGACACCTACTGAAATCTCTTTGCAAATGGCTGATAAATCAACTGCTTTACCCATCGGTATTTGTGAGGATGTGCCTGTCATAGTTTCAAATGTTACTATCCTAACGGACTTTGTTATTCTTGATATTCCCGAGGACGACAGTATGTCGATCATCCTTGGTAGACCTTTTTTGAATACTGCAGGGGCTCTTATTGATTGCAACAAAGGCAATGTCACTTTTCATGTTAATGGTAATGAGCATACGGTACACTTTCCGAAGAAACAACCTTAAGTTCATAGTATCAACTCCATTGAAAAAATTTCAACGATTATTATTGGATATTTTGAATTCCCTCTCCCTACTGCCAAAAAGAAATATGATATACTTATTGTTGGGGACATGCATATCCCCATTGAGGTAACCTAGTGTTATTCGAAAATTCTCCGGTAACGTGTCATTCGAAAAAAGTTTGTCAATAAGACTTGATCAACCTTATTGATGGATTCTTTTTGATGAGCATGAGATGGATGAATTTAGGAGGCACAACCTTCTATACCCAACTTTTACTTTCTGTTATTTAGATTTAATAAAGTAAAAATGCTATTATTTTTTCTGTTTTCTGATTTATCCGTGCAATAAAAATGACCTGAAAATAAAAGTTCTCCAAATGCCCTGAAAATGTAGTATGATTTTTTCTGGAATATTTAAGAATTTCTGGCACTGAGAACACATCAGGGGGCTGCACCAGTGGGCCACAAGCCTACAGGGCGCGCCCACCCCCCTGGGCGCGCCCCCCTGGCTTGTGGGTCCCACGTAGGCCCCCTTCACTTATTCCAGCACCCATCCACTTCGTCTTCCTCCAGAAAAAATCCCACCATTGCTCAAACCCGTGTCCTAGCTCATTTTGTTGCCATTTTCGATCTCCTTGTGCAAAGCTCCATTTGCAAAACTGGTTTGAAGGATTGATCTTCGGTATGTGACTCCTCCAATGCTCCAATTAGTTTTTGCCTTAGTGCTTTATATATTGCAAATTTTTGCTGCTGTGGTGACCTTGTTCTTGAGCTTGCATGTCAAATTTGTATGGTCCCAAGTAGTTTTGATGCATGATATAGCCTCTAGGCACTTGTGGGAGTAGTTGCTATAAGTTTTGTTCACCTTTATTTTGAGTCACTAAAAATTTCAGAAATTTTTCAGAGAAAGAAAGATGTTGAGGAGAATATACCAAGGTGGTTCCTCGAGCAAGAAGACCCGGAGACTCGTGATATGTGAGCCCGACTTTGAACCACCGAGGGAAGCTCAAGTGCGGCCTTGTGAATGGCCGTCGGATCAATTCATGGTTCATGCCGGTTTCAAGGAAGAATTTTACGCGTACATACGAAATGCTGGCCTTGAAGATTTCGTTTCAGACCAATGCAAGCAATATTATCAGCTCACTGATTCCTTCGTGCGGAGGTTTGAATTTTCATCCAGGTGTAATACGCATTCTGTTCTATTAAATCTTTATGATGAATCCTATACTATGGACCTAGAGGATTTTAACCGCGCATGCAAAATTCCACAATGGGGCAGCTATAGTGATCCTCACAAAACTAAATATAGTGATTTTCTTGCTAGCATCACTGTGGGAGAAACTAGAAACATTACACAGGCTACCTTGGGGAGCATTCACTTTCCTGCTATACATTATTTTGCTCTCTTCATAGGTAGATGTATTAACGGTAAACATGATCATAGCTGTTGGGGATATAACCCTGTGGTAAGACCCGCCCAGGAGGGGCCGGGTCATACCTGGCGGCTCATAAGCAAGACCCTTAAGGTGGGCCGGAAGATGAAGGCCAGGCCGCATGGCGGCTTACCAGGCGGGCCAAGACGAAGGCCCAGAGACAGAAGATGGTGTGAGACCCGGGCGATTGAGCCGACCAGAGACGGCTTGCCCAAGATGGCAAGGCGGCTTAGAGGCAGGATAAACTACATTGTATGAGTCGGTTAGGGACTCGTGTAACCCAGGGCCTCGACCTCCTATATAAAGGCGAGACCCTGGGGCGGCTTAGACAGAAACCAATCAATCGAGAGCTAGGTCAAGCGAATCCGCTCCCTTGTAATCGATACTCCAATCAATATAGCACAAGCAGGACGTAGGCTTTTACCTCTTCTTGAGGGGCCGAACCTGGGTAAACTCGTGTCCCTCATCTCGACCAACCCCTTTGAGTTCACAGGGATCAAAGGGCTCTCTCCCAGGGATCGAGGGGTACGCTGTTGGCAGGATGACCAAGAGTCGCCGCGGCAAGCTCTACATCGACGACGCCGGCTGGGCCTCGAGGCCGACTCAATTGAGTACGGGTTCCGGGTCCCCTTCGGTGGAATCCATGTCTTCATCGGCAAGATCGGCGGATCGGAACCCGGGCCGGACATCTGCACCGACATCGTCGAGCCGGCCCGGCGCGTGCAACCCGCCCGACGCGTGCAGCCCGCCCGTGCTAACCCGGGCAGGAAGCATGTCTTCGTCGGCTTCACCCAGGGCATGGAGCTTGAAGGCTCTATGTCTCGGGAAGAAACTCTCATCTGCTTAGAGGATGGATCCTCCAGCGGAGAGACGGAATCGATCTTTCAGCTTCATAACGGTGGGCTCGGGGGCTACGCCGAGCCTTACCCCGAGTCAGAGTATCATGAGCCGGAGGATTATGAGCCGCCGAACTGCGCTGCCGTCTTCATGGCGGGTTCAGCGCCGGCCCCTAGCAGTACAGCCGTCGGTGCGACCGGGTCTGGACCTGGCAGGCCGCCGGCTCAGGTTCTTCTGGATCTGATGAACGAGCTTACAACCCTGATGGAAACTGAGGTCACTGCTGAAAACCAAGCGGCCCGCAACGCGGAGATCACGAGGTTGAAGAACCAGATGGCCGGAGTCCAACAGGAAATCAACGCGCTGAAGGCTCAGATGGATGCTGAGGCGGAGCGCCTTAAAGCGGAAGCTTTCCGTTTTGAGTTAGAGCAGCAGTCTGCGGCGGCGGTTCATCGGATGAGGCATCAATCCCGCCTGCCGGATCAGTATGAAGCCAGAAACCTTTTTAACACGCCAGGGACGGGACGGAATGTGCCTCTGACCGTATCCCGGACAGCGGAAGTACCTGGAAGCTGGGCGGTGGTTCAACATCAGCGGCCAGACCCACCCCACCAGAACCAGACCCCACCACAGCCTTTTTCGACGCCACCGGGTCATTATTCTAACCCGGCTGAGAACATGGTGGCAGCGGCAACCCGGCTTGGTACAATCCCCATCCCCGATGAGGCGCCTTTTGCAGAAGAGGTGCGGAACGCTATTGGATACCTGCAGATGGCGGTGGCCCAACAGGAGAAATACACTTACAGCCAGAGCCGCGTGCATTCAACTCCCATCCCCAGCCGCAGCTACAGCCGGCGTTATGAGTCGCCGGCGGTTTCTAGCAGTGAACGACATCGGAACCCGCCGCGAGTCGATCGGGCGGCTCTGGATGCTCAGGCGCTAGTGGATCGGGCAAGATCACAGCAAGAAGCGGCGGCTCTGGTGACGGCGGCGGCTCATCAGGAACCCACAGTTGCACCTTCCGTCTCAGTAGGAGCAGGAGTAACCTCCAGGGCTGTGGGAGTGCCGTGCTTAGCGCCGGCTCTACGGAACGAGCGTCTGCGAAAGGATTTCAAAGGTCCTTGCAAGGTGCCCAATTATACTGCTGACCTACCTCTAGAGGCTTGGATTGAAAGCTATGAGCTGGCCATGGAGATGTTAGATGTCAGTGATGCAGTATGTGCCAAATATTTCATCATGATGCTGGAAGGGCCGGCTCGCACGTGGTTGAAGGGTTTGCCACCCAACACCATTAATTCTTGGGCCGAGTTGAAGGCGAAATTCATCAAAAATTTCCAAGGAACGTGCAAGCAGCCCATGACGATTGTGGATTTGGACCATTGTGTGCAGCATGAGGACAAGTCGGCTCATCACTGGGTACGGCGGGTCTCAACCATCATCCACTCTTCTGAACAGATTACAGCGGCTCAAGCGGTTTTGATTCTAGAGAAGAATTGCCACTTCACGCCCTTGAAGCAGAAGCTTGGCCGGCTCAAATGCTCATGCCAAGACATGGGGGAGCTCATGGCGGCTCTCACCAAGTATGCCGACTCTGACAACACAAAAGACCCGGGTTCTGATGATGAGAAATCGGGTCAGGGTAAGAAAAATAACAACGGCAAGGGTCAGCAGCAAAACGCGGCTGGAAGCGGCAATCTGGGCAAGCGGAAGAACCCGGACGGCGCGTCAGAATTGGTAGCAAACACCAGCGCTGGGAACAATCGTGCTAAGGGCAACGGGAACTTCAGGCCGCCCTTTAACAAGGGTAAAGCTCCTTTCAACTTGGAAGAGATGCTCAATAAACCTTGTCCAGAGCACAGCCGGCCCGATAAGCCGGCATGCCATACATGAAGGGATTGCAGTATTATGCGGCAGTTTCGGGATTACAGCCTTCAACAGCATCGTAATAACGGTAATGGCCCGTCAGGCGGCTCAGGGTCCGGCGGTTCAGGAGCCGGCTTTGGTGCCGGCGGCTCAGGATCCGGTTACCAGGGTCAAGGCAATCAAGGAGGTCATCATCAACAGTCTGGCGGTGGAGGCCAGCAGCAGAATAACCAATCGGGGTACCAGAGTAACCCGAAACAGCTCAGCGGGGGTCAGTATCATGTTTTTACAACCAGCCTCGACAAGCGAGACCGGAAGGTGCGCAAGCGGGCGGTTAATGCAGTCATGCCGGCTCTCCCGCAGTATTTGAAGTGGTCCGAGTATGACATAACTTGGAGTAGGCAGGATCACCCGCCGCGTGTTGATAACCCGGGGCAACTGGCTTTGGTAGTTGCCCCCCAAGTGGGAGGATACATGTTCACTAAAGTACTTATGGATGGTGGCAGCAGCATCAACATCCTGTATGATGACACTTTCCGCCGGATGGGTTTGCTTGATAAGGATCTTAAGCCCTCTTCAACAGTTTTTCGCGGTGTGGTGCCCGGAAAGTCGGCTTATCCAGTGGGAAAGATTTCTTTGGAGGTAGCTTTTGGTGATGAATTCAACTACAGGGTGGAGTCTTTGTGGTTTGAAGTGGTCAAAATCAAGAGCCCATATCACGCTCTGTTTGGACGGCCGGCTTACGCCAAGTTCATGGCTAGGCCTTGCTATGTTTACTTACAACTCAAGATGCCCGGGTTGAATGGGACGATTACCGTGCATGGTGATCGGAAGACGGCTCTTGAGTGTGAGGAAGGTGATGCAGCTTACGCAGAGTCAAGTTGTGCTGAGGCAGAGCTCAAGTTTTATAAGGAAAACATTGACCCGGAAGATATGACTCCACTGAAGAAGCCTAACACGGAATCTGAGCCGCCTCTCAAGTTTGTGGCAGAAGATACCAAGTTGGTGGACTTTACACCGGGTGACTCATCACAGCAGTTCACTATCGGGGCTAACATGGACCCTGCATAGGAAAGCGCGCTCATCGAATTCATCCGTGAGAATCGGGACATCTTTGTATGGAAGCCTTCTGACATGCCCGGTGTACCGAGAGAATTCGCTGAGCACCACCTTAATGTGGATCCTAAGTTTAAGCTGGTCAAACAGTTCCTCCGGCGGTTCAATGAGGAGAGGCGCAAGGCTATTGGAGAAGAGGTGGCCCGGCTCTTAGCAGCAGGGTTCATCATTGAAGTGTTTCACCCGGAGTGGCTTGCTAACCCGGTGTTGGTACTTAAGAAGAACGGCACGTGGCGTATGTGTGTGGATTACACGGATCTTAACAAGGCCTGTCCAGTTGACCCGTTTGCTCTCTCCCGCATCGACCAGATTATTGATGCAACGGCGGGTTGTGAGAGTTTATGCTTCCTGGACGCTTATTCAGGTTATCATCAGATCAAGATGGCAGTTAAAGACCAAGAGAAGATGGCTTTCATCACGCCTTTTGGTGCTTTCTGCTATGTGTCTATGCCTTTTGGGCTCAAGAGTGCCCAGCCGACTTACCAGCGTTGTGTGCAGAACTGTCTTCATAGTCAAATTGGGCGCAATGTTCATGCTTATGTGGATGATGTTGTGGTCAAGTCAAGAAGGAAGGAGACTCTACTTGACGACCTGAAGGAAACATTCGATAACTTATGGGTTTACAAGATGATGCTTAACCTGGCAAAGTGTGTTTTCGGTGTACCTGCAGGCAAGCTCTTGGGGTTTCTAGTCTCTGAGCGTGGCATTGAAGCTAATCCGGACAAGATAAAGGCTATTACTTCCCTGTCTGAGCCGGCATGCATCAATGACGTTCAGCGCCTGGCGGGTCGGATCGCTGCGTTAAGCCGGTTCATAAGCCGCCTGGGTGAGAAGGCTATTCCTCTGTATCAGATGATGAAGAAAACAGACAACTTTGTCTGGAGTAAGGCGGCGGGTGAGGCGTTTCAGGTGCTCAAAAAGCAGCTGGTTGAGCCGCCGGTCTTGGCCGCTCCGGTTGAGAAGGAACCTTTGCTCCTCTACATGGCGGCTAACAACAGGGCAGTCAGCGCCACGATTGTTGTGGAGCGTAAGGAGGCGGGGAAGGAATACCCGGTTCAGAGGCCAGTTTACTACGTCAGTGAAGTCTTGATAGAATCCAAGCAACGGTACCCACATTGGTAGAAACTGATACATGGAGTGTTCATGGCAAATCGTAAGTTGAAGCATTACTTCCTGGGACACCAGATCACTCTGGTTAGCTCTGCCCCGTTGGGAGACATAATTCAAAATAGAGAAGCCACCGACAGGATTGCTAAGTGGGCATTGGAGCTTGGGCCTCTTAATTTGAAATATGTGCCCCGCACGGCCGTCAAGTCTCAAGCCCTGGTGGATTTTATAAATGACTGGATGAAGTGTCAGTCGCCCGAGGAGAAGCCGGATAACACATACTGGACGATTCACTTTGATGGATCCAGACAGTTGGAAGGGTCAGGGGCTGGAGTTGTCTTAACTTCCCCCAGAGGTGACAAGTTTTGTTATGTGCTAAGGCTGATGTTTCCTTGTACTAACAATGCAGCTGAGTATGAGGCTTTACTTCATGGCCTCCGTGTGGCTAAGGAGATGAACCTGAGCCGGGTTAGATGTCTGGGCGACTCAGACCTCGTGGCTCAGCAAGTTTCAGGCACGTGGGATTCCAAAGACCCACGGATGGCGGCTTATCGTCAGGCAGTGGATATCATTGCTGGACACTTCAAGGGTTATCAGGTGGATCATATTGACCGTCGCAAGAATGAGGCGGCTGATGCATTGTCAAGACTTGGCTCTCAGCGTAAGCCGGTACCGCCTAACGTTTTCTTGGATGTGTTATATCACCCGTCTGTTAAGCTACCTTCAGAGGAGGATCTGGCTATACCTGACCCGGAGGGGCAACTGGTGGCGGCTCTGCATGCTATCCCTGACTGGACGTTGCCTTACTTAGCGTACTTGACTCGCGGCGAGTTGCCTGAGGACGAGACCTTGGCGAGACAAATCATAAGGCGATCTAAATCTATGACTATCATCAATGGCGAGTTACATAAGCGCAGCATCACTGGCGTTTTTCAGCGTTGTGTCTCTCCGGAAGAGGGTAAGGAGATTTTGAATGAAATTCACGCCGGCGATTGTGGTCACCACGCTGGCTCAAAATCTTTGGTGGCCAAGGCTTTCCGGCATGGTTTCTTCTGGCTGACGGCTCATAAGGACGCAGAAGACTTGGTCATCAAGTGCGATGGATGTCAGAAATTCGGGCGACGTGCTCACGTGCCGGCTCAAGAATTGAGGATGATTCCAATTACCTGGCCGTTTGCGGTGTGGGGGCTTGATATGGTCGGGCCCTTCAAGAGATCTAAAGACAAGAAGACCCACCTTTTGGTGGCGGTGGATAAGTTTACCAAGTGGGTTGAGGCTGAGCCGGTCAGCAAGTGTGACGCGGCTACGGCAGTTCAATTTCTGAAAAAATTGATCTACCATTTTGGTTACCCTCACAGTATCATCACGGACAATGGCACAAACCTATCCAAGGGGGCTATGCAAGCATTCTGTGAAAGTGAGCACATCCGGCTTGACGTCTCTGCGGTTGCTCATCCACAATCCAATGGTCAGGCAGAGCGTGCTAACCAGGAGATCTTGAGAGGCATCAAGCCCCGGCTTATGGTTCCTCTACAGCGAACACCGGGTTGTTGGGTAGAAGAGTTATCGTCAGTTCTCTGGAGCATCAGAACTACCCCCAACAGGTCAACAGGCTATACGCCTTTCTTTATGGTTTACGGTGCGAAAGCCATGTTACCAACTGATATACATCATGACTCGCCGCGGGTGGCGGCTTACATTGAGACAGATAATGAGACAGCACGTCAGGATGCGTTAGATGCTTTGGATGAAGAGCGTGATCTGGTGGCAGCTCGATCGGCAATTTATCAACAAGACCTGCGTTGCTATCATAGCCGCAGAGTTAAGACCCGGACATTTCAGGAAGGCGACTTGGTGTTGCGTTTGATTCAAGATCAGACGGATGCGCACAAGTTATCTCCTCCATGGGAAGGACCTTTTGTGGTCAGCAGGAATCTCAACAATGGGTCATACTATCTCATTGACGTACGAGACGAGTCACGCACTTCTGGGCAGGAGACCCACCGGCCGTGGAATATCGCTCATTTGCGGCCTTACTATACTTGAGTCATCGACTCCCATCATTGTACATCATCATTGTATACATCACTTATATATATATATATAGTAAAGTTGGCATCCCTGCAAGCCGGGGCCTTTGCCGTTTCTGTATCTCAGATTGTGCAAAGACGGATACAACCACAAGGTCATTTGGGGGCTTCCAACCCGCCACGGTTTAGCTTACACACCCTCTTGATTGGCTCTTTAGCCACCGTAAGGCCGGGTTATATACCCAAAAAGTTGACTCCGTCAACAAGGTCATTTGGGGGCTTCCAACCCGCCGGATTTAGCTTACACACCCTCTTGATCGGCTCTTCAGCCACCGCAAGTTCGAGTTAAACCTGCATGTATGCTACTGCTGCTCCGCTAGGTGACCCGCCGAACTCTTCCAGTTAATCTCGACTAGAGACCCTGAGCTGTTCAAATGATTTTTGACAGCCACTCTCGCTAGAGACCCTGTACTGGTCAAGGTTAAACCGGCGGCTCTTGTCACGTGGGGGCCGGCTTACGGAAAGCGAGGATAAACTCACCCATCTGCTGCATACTCTCCGCTATGTGGCCCGTTCGTACTCTTAAGCAGTTACTCTTTTAAAGACCCTGTACTGTTTAAGGTTCAAACGACGGATTTATGTCACGTGAGAAGTAGCTTATGGGCCCTAGGGTACTCATGCCCTGCTGCGCCTCTTACCAGTTAATCTCGCCTAGAGACCCTGAGCTGTTCAAAGTATTTTGACAGTCACTCTCACTAGAGACCCTGTACTGTTAAGAGTTCAAACAACAAGTTCATGCCATAAGAGCCGGCATATGAGTTTTCGAAAAAGCAAGTCTATGAAAGATTTATCATCTCCGGGTTGTGCTTTTTCAAGCCGCCCTCACGGCAATACAGAACATATTCTGTCTTGTTTGTTTTTGCAGGGTTTATCTCCTAAGATGAGCCGCCGTGAAATATGATGACAAGACATTGTGAGCAGAACACAAGACAGATAAAATTGCATCAAGTGGCACGGCTCAGGCAATCAAGTTTTTCTATACCTATTACAAAAGCTCTCCAGGGAGCCCAAAATGAAACGGACTTAAAGTTTTTTACACTTCCAGTCTCGGCGGCTCAGAAAGCCGGGTTATCAAATTCAGGAACAAGTGTTCAGCTCGATGGCGGGTCATCCTGCGGCGGGTCTTCGACCTCTTCGATCTGAAGATTGTCCACATCCCAGTTGCAGTTTGTTAAAGCTTCAAACTGGGCCTCATCAAAGAGGGGAGACGGGTCAATTTCAGGAGCAAAGAGTGTCTTACGGCGTGCAGGAGTCAAGTCCCTGGCTTCAAATGTTGGGCAGCGCACTCATTTGCTGTCTTCGCCGTATGCCGCCTGGTATGAAGACAGCTCAATTTCATTGACAAGTGTTGATGCGAGTACTCGGGAGGCCTTCATCCACTTGGCATAGTCAGCTTCCGTAAAATCTGAGCCGTCATCCTTCTTGGATGGAAAGCCATCCATCATCTCTTCTGCAGTCAGTTCAGGGGCGAAGGCCAGAGACCGGCTTAGCGCGGCCATTGCTCCCTTTCTAGCGGCTGATCGTTTAAGCTCATCAATTTGCTTGGGCAGAGTTGACAAGAGCTCTATCACTCCCTTCATAAATTTGGGGATGCTTTTTTCAGTCAGCATCGCTTTGATGGTGCAAAGGGTCCCGCAGTATAGCTGTTCTGTCAAGGTGTATACTGCTTTCAGCTTGAACAAGCTATCAGAAGATAATTGGCGGCTTCTTTGACCTGCAAGGATGTGAGGCATTATAAGCCGCCCGCACAGCTTTTCAGCAAGGCAAGGAAATTTGCTAAGTATTCAGTACTTACCAAAGATCGCAGAAGTCATCCGGGATATATGACGCTTGAGGGTCTGTAGCTCTTCTAACACAAGCTTGAGCCACTGGTCAGCATCATCTGCGCGCTTGGTCAGGGCGGCTTGTGTAGACTCAGCAGTCTTTTTGAAGGCAGCAAAGTCAGCTTCAACCTTCTTAAGATCTTCAACGGCAACCCGCCATTTTTCTTCCGCCTCAGACCGGGCGGTTTGTTGTGAAGCAAGGTTTTCCTTTAAGCCGGTCAGATCAGATTCGGCCGCATCCAAAGCTTCCTGTATTGTACAAAAACAAAGCAGTTCAGGAGGTTTAAGTCGCCAGGATGAGATATTAGTAGACGATTGATGAAGTTGTTATGATACAAGTCTCAAGCAGATTGCAAGCAATATGTTTGACACTTGGGGGCTAATGTCTGTGTTTTCTCTCCAAGTCTACAATGAAGTTCCGACTCATCTTCGTAAAGTTAAGCCGGCACTTGGGGGCTACAAACGGCGCTCTCCAAGTCTACAATGAAGTTCCGGCTCATCTTCGTAAAGTTAAGCCGTCACTTGGGGGCTACTATCGGCGCTTTCTAAGTCTACAGTGAAGTTCCGGCTCATCATTTTTATGATGACCCGGACTTGGGGGCTACACTTGGATCTACTTCTCAAATTGGAAGACCCGGTCTACTATTTGCAATACTAAACCAGCTCTTGGGGGCTACTTAAGGGTATAAGGAAAAATAGGAGAGGAGGAGTACCTCATATTTTTTCTTCATCAGTCCAACAAGTTTCAACTCCATATTACGGCTTGTGGAGAGGCGATTCAGATAACTAGCATGAAGTTCATCTGCAGACATTTTTTCTAACACGGGGAATTCAAAGTCAAGTTTTTCTGGTGAGCATGTTTCACCCTTGTTTGTGTGCTTTGTTAACACATGGGGTTCAGGAGAATGATAACCCGTCCCAGTGACAACAACTTCCGGATGAGCTGTATCTTCGACGGCTGTTGAAGGGCTGGGCGGTTTAGGATCAGCCTTTGGAGGACTCTCAGGAGTGGCCATGTCATCATCAACCGGCTCAGAGAGCTGAGGAACGTCGGCAAATGCATCTTTTCTAGCCTCAGTAGGCTCAACATGAGGTGCAGGGGAATCTGGCTTAGTAGTCTCCAGCTCTTGGGCAGTAGGAGCAGCGGTAGACCCGCCGGTCTTCCTTCGTTTTGCTTGAGCCCTGGAAAACAAAAAGATTGTCACATAGAGGACAAGGATGGTAAAAAGGTATGGTGCAAATACAAAGGTACGCACTCCGGGTTGATCTTCAGAGGAGGCAGCTTGGATGCAGTGGAATCACCGGACGAAGGGGGCGTCTCCTGAAAAAGTTAAGACGATAAAAAACAGAGTAAGGTTGCAATGCAAGACTGTTAAAAATTGGACTTGGTTAAAAGAGTACCTTAGCGGGCCGTTTCCGAGGGGCCGGAGAGTTTGGTACACCGGTCAAAAGCTCTTTAGAGCCGGTGCTCCGGGTTTGACGTCTGGAGTTATGCTGTTGCTTTTTCAAAAGAAAGTTGGGGTCTAAATAAGCAAGAGGGTGAGAAAATGGAACTTTCCGGATGACCCGCCGTGTTCTCTCTTGGGGAAAGTTTTCTGAATCAGAGGAGATGTAAGTTACCTCAGGGGCGTCCGCATGGCTGGTCTCCGTTTCCTCCTGTGAATAATTGTTGTCAATAAGTTGTATAAAGAGACGGCCAAGGGAGTCAAGTTCTACCTCCGAGTCGTCACGATCAGGCGGTTCCTGAGCAGAAGTTTTCTTCTTCTTATGGGCGCGGGTTTTACCCGCCTTAGGCTTCCTCACAGGAGGGTTATATTTCTTCTTCCAGAAAGAAGAGCCGGCCTGCGCATAAGCCGCCAAAAAGATTAAAGGGAGCAGGGCAAAAGATCAAGACAGGAATGATTAGTTTTGTGGAAAAAAGGTTTCTTACAGCTGGAGCTGGGTTCTTGACGCAAAAAGGCTTCAGACCAATCTTGTTGCAAATCTCTTGCTTTTCGCCGAGAAGTGTCTTGCTCTGTCAGGGGGGTGGCGTTGAAACAGAGAGGGTCATTGGGTTCGCCCGTAAATTTATACATGAGTCGGCTACGCCGGCTCAGTGGCAAGATTTTCCAGGAAACCCATCAACGGGTTAAGTCGACGCCGGTCAAGCCGTTCGCCATTAAGGCCCTGATCTTCGCGAAGGCCGGAGCATATTTCGCTCGTTCTGCGGCGGACATCCGGTCTGGAAGCTCTCCGGAGGTACAAAGTCGGGTAGGACGGTAACCCGACAGTGGGTTCTCTTCTTTGGGAGACGTGTCCTTGCAATAAAACCAAGTCTTGTTCCAGTCTTTGGGGTGACTTGGTAAGACAGCTGCTGGGTAGGGCAAATCTCTCCGTCTCTGGATAGAAGCGCTGCCGAGCTCCAAACTTGGTCCAGCCGCCATTTCAGTTTGGCGGTTGACGTAAAAGTAGTCACGGAAGATGTCAACAGATGGCTCTTCTTGCAGGTAAACTTCGCATAAAACTTGAAACTGACACATATTGGTGATAGAGTTTGGACCTATATCTTGAGGGTGAAGCTTGAAGGAATGAAGGACGTCCCGGAATTTTTTTGACCCGGGCGGGCTAAAACCACGGAGGAGGTGATCCATGAACACGACAACCTCTCCTTCCTGAGGGGTGGGTCTTATTTCTGGCCCTGGAACCCGCCAATGTATAACGTCCTGAGCCGGCAAGATACCCGATTCTACGAAGTCAAGCAAAAGCTGCTCGGTGACTCCGGAGCCAACCCAATCACAAGATGCAGGTGCTCTCGACATGGTGGCGGGTCAAGCTATGAGAAGGCGCATAATATGGCAGGTTAGAAAAACGTCAAATAATTAAGGCAGTTATGGTCGGCATGATGATGACGTGTTAAGCCGCCGACATATTTTATCAGAGAGCCAGCAATGTAACGGCGGGTTAAGTATGGACAAACAGGTTTCATATATTACAACCGTGGCTGCAAGATCTACGGGCGAAGATAAAGGAAATATATTCAAAACCTAAAAAGGGGGAGTGGAAGAGCAGGCAGACATCATGTGGGGAAGACTACTATGCAGATCTATAGCAAGCGGGCATTGTCATTAATTAACAGGACAACCGCAACAGATAGACAGCGATATAAGATTCAAAGAGGATACTTGCAATCTACATTACGAAGAACAGCGAAGAACAGCGAAGAACACAAAGAACTCCGATGAACTCGGGGGTATCCTAACTGAAAAGACTACCGATTCAACAAGGGCTGAGGACGCTACCTTGCGGATGCGGACGGGCTGGCGAGACTCTGGACCAACTCAGGTTGATGCAGCGGCCGGCGCTGGGGATGACGGCGATGTCCGGTCGGTGCGGTGGAGCTCCAGAGGCACGAGTCTGAAGGAGGAAGAAGATAGCGGCGGCGGAGAAAAGGAAGGGGGCCCCTCATATCCCTATTTATGAGATGGGATGGCAATAGTGCGCGTGAAAGTCGAGGAGGTGCAGTGATGATTGACCGGAGGGGGCGCCTCGATTTTTGGGCCGACCGTTTAATGAGAAGATCAATTGCGAACGTCACGGAATCTTTTTTAGCATATTCGACGTGATGTCACGGCGGGTTATGAGTTTTCTTTTTCAGGTAACGAAAGTGTGAGACTCGACGCCAAATGAGTTTGAAGATTGACAGGAGCAGGCTCAAATCAATCTGGGGCCTAATGTTGGGGATATAACCCCGTGGTAAGACCCGCCCAGGAGGGGCCGGGTCATACCTGGCGGCTCATATGCAAGACCCTTAAGGTGGGCCAGAAGATGAAGGCCAGGCCGCATGGCGGCTTACCAGGCGGGCCAAGACGAAGGCCCAGAGACGGAAGATGGTGTGAGACCCGGGCGATTGAGCCACCTGGAGACGGCTTGCCCAAGATGGCAAGGCGGCTTAGAGGCAGGATAAACTACGTTGTATGAGTCGGTTAGGGACTCGTGTAACCTAGGGCCTCGACCTCCTATATAAAGGCGAGACCCTGGGGCGGCTTAGACAGAAACCAATCAATCGAGAGCTAGGTCAAGCGAATCCGCTCCCTTGTAATCGATACTCCAATCAATACAGCACAAGCGGGAGGTAGGCTTTTACCTCTTCTTGAGGGGCCGAACCTGGGTAAACTCGTGTCCCTCATCTCGACCAACCCCTTTGAGTCCACCGCCTTAGCGATGGCCTCGAACCTAAGTCTTCGGACATCTGCCGTGACAAAACCACGATAATAGCCACCTTTGCGTACCTGATCTTAGTATTCTTAAGAGTGCGGTCATGGGTGATAGACGATATAACTTGGGGGCTATTATTGCTAGGAGGCTACATAAAAATGCTAAGGATGGAGATTTCTTTGGTGGGATTCATGCCACCCGTGTAGCTAATTATCTTGGGGTACCCATAAGGGGGAATGATATTGAGTTACCACCTGCTTTTCTTGATTATGAGGCTATGGTGCACTACCAGTTTCTTGAGAGGAACGAACAGTCCTTCCGGTACCGACTACTTTTTGATAGACAGCGTGTTGTCCATATTACCCTTCCTGCTCCTGCCTTCTTTAACTTTCAGGAAAAACGGAGACACTTTATTACCAGAGAGGAGGCAGACGAGTACGAGAGAGAGGCGGAAGCTGCTCGCCTCCACGCTGCAGCCGTTTAGGCGGTAGCAGCCACAGCCCAGTACAACCCCAACTATGACTTTGGATATTATCCGGGCCAGCCATGGCCCTAGACCCACTTAGGCCTAAAGCCTAAGCTTGGGGGAGTACGTATTTCTCACCGACATTACATTCATGTTCACACACTCATCTTAGTAGTCGGTGCTTATACTTTTTCATTGAATCTTCCATGGTATTTTATTTCTTCTTTCCGCTTTCTTCTTGAGTGTTTAATTAACCTTGAGAAAAATAAAAAAAATTAGTTCTAGCTTTACCTTTTAGTTTGTTTAGTTGTATCATTAAAAGAAAACCCAAAAAGATTTCTCATTCTTCTTTTGCTTGTTGGGAGCTTTCCCGTGTAAATAGTTTTTCTCGTTCTTGTTTTGAAATTTCTTTTCTTTGGGTCGAGAGGAGAAGACCACGATGAAAATGTTGAGTGGCTCTCATATGCATTGTTGTTTATCTTACAGAGAGCCCATATTACCTTGCCTTCTCCTTTGAAATAATTGTTTGCAGATTCTAGCTTAGTCCAATGCACGTGCACTCTTATTATTATTCACACCGTTCGGTCGTGCAAGTGAAAGGCAATAATGACGATATATGATGAAGTGATTGAGATGGAGAAAAGCTTGTACGAACTCGACCTATTTTGTTTTTGTAAATATGATTAGCTCATCATTCTGGATTCAGCTCATTATGGATGAAACATGTTTGCAATGACAATTAGAGATTATAGTTACTCATGCCATGCTTAATTAGCTAAGAGTGTATAATGGTTTGTCTTGAGTGCCAACATGCATTTTAAAATGGTTGTGATGTAGTATGATAGAATGGTATCCTCCTCTGAATGATTCAAGTGGCTTGACTTGGCACAGGTTCACGCATGTAGTTGAAACAAAATCAACATAGCCTCCACGATATTTATGTTCATGGTGATTTATATCCTACTCATGCTTGCATTCAATGTTGGTTAATCTCAATGCATGTTTATGACTGTTGTCGCTCTCTAGTTGGTCGCTTCCCAGTCTCTTGCTAGCCTTCACCTGTACTAAGCGGGAATACTGCTTGTGCATCCACTTCCATAAACCCAAGGTTGTTCCATATGAGTCCACCATATCTACCTATATGCGGTATTTACCTGCCGTTCCAAGTAAATTTGCATGTGCCAAACTCTAAACCTTCAAATAATATTCTGTTTTGTATGCCCGAATTACTCATGTAGTGACTAGGGGCTGTCAGTATCTTCCATGCTAGGTGGGTTATTCTCACGATATGTGTTGATTTACTATCATTCACGAGAAAGTGGCTGGTATTCGGGATGCCCAGTTCCATGCTCAAAAATCAAATCAAGATATAATGAAACAAAACTCCCCCAGGATTGTTGTTTGTATGGACGGTACCCGTGGATTCGGCTCGCCGTGGAGTGTGATTGATTGGTGAAGGGGGAGTAAAAACTTTACTATTCTGTTTGGGAACCGCCTATAATGTATCTAGCATGGAAGATACAGAGATCTCTCAGTTGTTATGTTAACAATGAAAGCATACCACTCAAAATTATTATTCATCCCTATTTTAAAAGCCCGAGCTCTGGCACCTCTGCAAATCAATGCTTCCCTCTACGAAGGGCCTATCTATTTTACTTTACTGTTGAGTCATCCTCCTCTTATAAAAAGCGCCAGTTAGAGAGCACCACCGTCATTTATATGCTTTGTTATTAATTGATATTGAGTATGACTGTGACTGGATCTCTTTTACCATGAATTACAATGTCTAGTCAGTCCTTGTTCTTCAGAGGTGCTCTGCATTTATGTTTTGCGGTCTCAGAAAGGGCTAGCGAGATACCATTATATCATATTGTATCATGATTGTTTTGATAAAATTGTTGTCATCCGAGATTTATTATTATTGCTCGCTAGTTGATTATGCCATTGATATGATTAAATGTGAGACCTAAATGTTATTGTGAATGTTGTTAGTCTATAATCTTTACTGAAAATCTGAACATTAGTTAGACATATTTACAACAACAAGATCAAACAGAGTTTGTAAAAGTTTTTCTTTGTCACTTTCAGTTTGTCAACTGAATTGCTTGAGGACAAGCAATGGGTTAAGCTTGGGGGAGTTGATACGTCTCCATCGTATCTACTTTTCCAAACTCTTTTGCCCTTGTTTTGGACTCTAATTTGCATGATTTGAATGGAACTAACCCGGACTGACGCTGTTTTCAGCAGAATTGCCTTGGTGTTATTTTTGTGCAGAAATAAAAGTTCTCGGATTGACCTGAAAATTTATGGAGAATATTTTTAGAATTAATAAAAAATACTAGCGAAAGAATCAACCGGAGGGGGTCCACCCATTAGCCACAAGCCAGGGGGGCGCCCCCCCTAGGGCGTGCCCAGGTGGCTTGTGGCCCCCCTGCAGCTCCTCCGACCTCAACTCCAACTCCATATAAACCTATTCGGGGAGCAAAAAAATTAGAGAGAAGAGTTCATCGCGTTTCACGATACGGAGCTGCCGCCACCTCCTGTTCTTCCTCGGGAGGGCAGATCTGGGGTCCGTTTTGGGCTCCGGAGAGGGGAAATCGACGCCGTCGTCATCACCAACCATCCTTCATCACCAATTTCATGATGCTCTCCGCCGTTCATGAGTAATTCCATCGTAGGCTTGCTGGACGGTGATGGGTTGGATCAGATTTACCATGTAATCGAGTTAGTTTTGTTAGGGTTTGATCCCTAGTATCCACTATGTTTTGAGATTGATGTTGCTATGACTTTGCTATGCTTAATGCTTGTCACTAGGGCCCGAGTGCCATGATTTCAGATCTGAACCTATTATGTTTTCATGAATATATATGTGTTCTTGATCCTATCTTGCAAGTTGTAGACACCTATTACGAGTTATGATTCGCATCCCCCAGGGTGACAATAACTGGGATTCTTTTCGGTGATTACCGTAGTTTGAGGAGTTCATGTATTCACTAAGTGCTAATGCATTGGTATGGTTCTCTATTAAAAGGAGGCCTTAATATCCCGTAGTTTCCATTAGGACCCCGCTGCCACCGGGGGGGGGGGGAGGACAAAAGATGTCATGCAAGTTCTTTTCCATAAGCACATATGACTATATATGGAATACATGCCTACATTATATTGATGAATTGGAGCTAGTTCTGTGTTACCCTATGTTATAACCGTCGCATGATGAATGCCATCCGACATAATTATCCATAACTGATCCATTGCCTACGAGCTTTTCACATATTGATCTTTGCTAAGTTACTTTTCCGTTGCCACTATTACGATTGCTACAAAACCGCTATTGTTACTTTTACCACCGTTACCGTTACTTCCATACTACTTTGCTACTAAATACTTTGCTGCAGATATTAAGTCTTTCAGGTGTGGTTGAATTGACAACTCAGCTGCTAATACTCGAGAATATTCTTTGGCTCCCCTTGTGTCGAATCAATAAATTTGGGTTGAATACTCTACCCTCGAAAACTGTTGCGATCCCCTATACTTGTGGGTTATCAATCCATTATGCTATTCAATACCCCTCTGATCTTGAGCATGAGTATTATTTGTGAGTAGTTACCTTTGTTCTTGAGGTCACGGGAGAAGTCATGTTACAAGTAATCTTGTGAATTTGATATGTGTTCGATATTTTGATGATATGTATGTTGTGATTCCCTTAGTGGTGTCATGTGAACGTCGACTACATTACACTTCACCATCCTTGGGCCTAAGGGAATGCATTGTGGAGTAGTTATTAGATGATGGGTTGCTAGAGTGACAGAAGGTTAAACCCTAGTTTATGCGCTACTTCGTAAGGGGCTGATTTGGATCCAAACGTTTAATGCTATGGTTAGATTTTATCTTAATATTTTTCTCGTAGTTGCGGATGCTTGCGAGGGGGTTAATCATAAGTGGGAGGTTGTTCAAGTAAGAACAGCACCCAAGCACCGGTCCACCCACATATCAAATTATAAAAGTAGCAAACACGAATCAAACCAACATCATAAAAGTGACTAGATGAAATTCCCGTGTACCCTCAAGAACACTTTGCCTATTACTAGAAACTGT
This sequence comes from Elymus sibiricus, assembly GCA_039707655.1. NCBI lineage: Eukaryota > Viridiplantae > Streptophyta > Magnoliopsida > Poales > Poaceae > Elymus > Elymus sibiricus. The sequence continues at coordinate 446,976,587 of CM077671.1, forward strand.
TCTGGCCTGTCCTTTGACACAAAAGGATTGAGCTACCTTGCTGCACTTTATTTACCATTATCGTTACTTTCTCGTTACCAATTATCTTGCTATCAAACTATCTATTACCTACAATTTCAGTGCTTGCAGAAATTACCTTGCTGAAAACCGCTTGTCATTTCCTTCTGTTCCTCGTTGGGTTCAACACTCTTACTTATCGAAAGGACTATGATTGATCCCCTATACTTGTGGGTCATCAAGACTCTTTTCTGGCGCCATTGCCGTGGAGTGAAGAGCTCTTGGTAAGTGGAAATCAGTAAGGAAAAACTTATACTACGTGCTGAAATTTATTGTTACTTGTTACTATGGAAAACAATCCTTTGAGGGGTTTGTTCGGGGTATCTTCACCTCGACCGGAACCACAATTAGTTGCCCCTCAACCTGCTGCACCTACTAAAAATATTGGTTATGAAATTCCTTCGGGTATGGTAGAACAACAACTTGCTAAACCTTATGCAGGAGATGGAACTGAACATCCTGATATGCACCTCTTATATGTGAACGAAATTTGTGGATTATTTAAGCTTGCAGGTTTACCCGGAGATGAAGCTCAGAAGAAGGTTTTCCCTTTATCTTTGAAGGGAAAAGCATTGACATGGTATAGGCTATGTGATGATATTGGATCATGGAACTGGAATCGATTGCAATTGGAATTCCATCAAAAGTTTTATCCCATGCATCTAGTTCATCGTGATCGGAATTATATAAATAATTTTTGGCCTCGTGAAGGAGAAAGCATCGCTCTAGCTTGGGGGAGGCTTAAGTCAATGTTATATTTATGCCCCAATCATGATATCCCGAGAGAAGTTATTATTCAGAATTTTTATGCTCGGCTTTCTCATAATGATCAATCCATGCTCGATACTTCTTGTGCTGGTTCTTTTATGAAGAAGACTATTGAATTCAAGTGGGATCTCTTAGAAAGAATTAAACGCAACTCTGAAGATTGGGAACTCAACGAAGGTAATGAGTCAGGTATAAAGCTTAAGTTTGATTGTGTTAAATCTTTTATGAATACCGATGCTTTTCACAAGTTTAGCACTAAATATGGACTTGACTCTAAGATAATAGCCTCTTTCTGTGAAGCATTTTCTACTCATGTTAATCTCCCTAAAGAGAAGTGGTTTAAATATCATCCCCCTATTAAAGAAGAAATTAAAGAACCGGTCATAGCTAAAGATGAAACCATCATTTACAATGTTGATCCAGTTGTGCCTACCGCTTATATTGAAAAACAACCTTTCCCTATTAGGATAAAGGAACATGCTAAGGTATCAACTGTGGTTCGCAAGAGTAATATTAGAGCACCTAAGCCCCCTGAGCAAATTAAAGTAGAACCTAATGTTGCTATGGTCAAAGATCTCTTGGTAGAAAATATTGATGGGCATGTTATCTACTTCTGTGATGAAGCTGCTTGAATTGCTAAACCCGATGAAAAAGATAAACATAGACCCGTAGTGGGCATGCTTGTTGTCTTAGTCAAAATAGGAGATCATTGCTATCATGGTTTATGTGATTTGGGTGCTAGTGTGAGTGCTATCCCTTTTACCTTATACCAAGAAATTATGAATGAAATAGCACCTGCTGAAATAGAAGACATTGATGTTACTATTAAACTTGCTAATAGAGACACCATCACACCACTTGGGATTGTTAGAGATGTTGAAGTCTTGTGTGGGAAAGTAAAATATCCTACTGATTTTCTAGTTCTTGCAGAGAATACCTTACTGAAAACCGCTTGTCATTTCCTTCTGCTCCTCGTTGGGTTCGACACTCTTACTTATCGAAAGGACTACGATTGATCCCCTATACTTGTGGGTCATCAGGATGCATTGGGGGAGATTCAAACTCGAGACCTTCATATTCAATCCTATAGGTGCCAACCACTACTCCGGGTTACTTGTTGTGTTCACCTACATCTATTTCTATCTAGTGTGGCAAATGTAATGTGTATGGTTTTCTTTTCCCTTTTTTTGTTTGTTTTTGGTCGTTTGTTCTACGGCTTTTTTTCATTAGTTTTTTTTCTTTCTTTTTAGTTTTTTTCCATAATTCGCAAACTTTTCTTCAAATTAGTGAACCTTTTCAGTTATTGTGAACTTATTTTTAAGATTTGTGAACGTTTTTTTCAATCTGTGTACAATTTTTATCAAATCGATAAACCTTTTAAAATCCGTGATCTTTCGTCAAAATCCGGTGAGCTTTTTTTCGAATTCCAGAAGATTTTTTTTTTAAATTGGTGATTTTTTTGTGAAAATCTGTGTTCTTTTTATAAAAGTGATGAACATTTTTCAAATTCGTAATTTCTATTTATCAAAATCGGTGAACTCTTTCAAATCTATGAACTTTCTTTCGAAATACAGTGAACTATTTTATGTTTATGTGAGATTTTAAAAAATTATTTAACTTTTTGAGAATTTCTGTTTTTCCAATTCAAAACCGATGATCTTTTTTCTAAATTTTGCAAAATAATCAATTATGTGTTTTTTTTTCAAATTGATGAATTGTTATCAAATCCATGTACTTTTTTCAAAATGCGCATTTTTTGACAAATTCATGATTTTTTTGTCAAAATCATCACTTTGTTTTTGAATTTGTGAACCATTTTGAATTTTTGCAAACTATTTTTTTGAAACTTATGATTTTTCATAAATTTCGTCAACTTTTGTTTGAAATCAACCGTGAAATGTATCATAGTCAAGGTCAACCAATGGCCTTTGTCAATCGACCGTGCGAGCAACATTCTCGTTTGCTGGGCTGGCCCAAGGCACTCGAGCGTGGGTGCCAGTTTGGCTAGGCAGTGCTAAAGGCGCTGATTAGGAGTTTCCTACGTATATGCAATACATGGAGTAGCAGCAAACAAACCAGCGCACACAACCCTCCATTTGTAGGTTGGCAGACTTGTTAGGTTTTCTCTCATTCCTCTCGTCCCTCGCGACTGGTACCCTAGGCGTCGCGAGGAGAGGACAATCTTTCAGCGCTGTCCTTCGACGGCCCCCCTCCGTCAGCGACCTCGATCGTCGGTGGTGAGAGGGGGGGTCACCGGATCCACGCGTGTGGATCATTTTTAGCCCTCTTAGTCTAGGTTTTTAGATTGTTCATTGTCTTGGCTTCGGAAGCGATGATGATGGCACTGAATAAAGATTCTTTGTATCCTTTCTGGCCATCCATCCTATGGTTGGGGATGGATTTGGAAACTAGTCTGTTCAAGCAAGGATGGCGTGACGGTGGCAACATCCTCGTGGTGGACATGTGTCCTCTGGCTCCATTGTTGCGACGATGTTTGCTCCAGCGTCGACGCGGAGTTTGGGAGGTAGTCCAGGAGTGGATGCAGATAGTGGTCTGCATCGACGACATCTGGAAGAAGGAACATGTGCTGGGTTCGTGGTTCGTGGATGGCAGGTATGGTTTCCTACTACCGCGTCTTAGTCATGGTGGGGTGCTAGATTTGGAGTTCGATGGCGTATCCGGGGTGTTGCCGTGGTCTGATTCGTTCAACGGCAATGGCTTCACTTTTGGTGAGCCACCTTGGAGGTCTGTGTAGGACCGAAAGTATGTCTAGAGGGGGGGGTGATTAGACTACTTGACCAAATAAAAATCCTACTTTTTCCCAATTTTAAGTGTTGGCATATTTTAGCATTGATAGCAAGTCAAGCACACCCTACACATGCATGTCTAAGAGTATAGCAGCGGAAAATAACAACAAGCATGTATAGTAGATGGTAGGAAGGAAGATCAAATGCAATTTGTAGACACGAAGATTTTTCTCGTGGTTCCGATAGGTGGTGCTATCGTACGTCCACGTTTATGGAGTCTTCAACCCACGGAGGGTAACGGTCGTGAGAGTCCACGGAGGGCTCCACCCATAAGGGTCCATGAAGTAGCAACCTTGACTATTCCATAACGGCTTCCGTCCACGAAGGACTAGCCTCACTATGGGTAGATCTTCACGAAGTAGGCGATCTCCTTGCCCGTACAAACTTCTTGGTTCAACTCCACAACACGAAGTAGGAGGCTCCCAAGCGACACCTAACCAATCTAGGAGGCACCACCCTCCAAAAGGTAATAGGCTCGGCAATGTCGATGAACTCCTTGTTCTTGTGCTTCAAGATGATAGACTCCTCAACACACAATCACTCTCTCACAGATTTGGCTATGGTGGAAGAGATTGATTTGGTGGAAAGCAACTTGGGGAGGCTAGAGATCAAGATTCATATGGTAGGAATGGAATAGCTTGATCTCAACACATGAGTAGGTGGCTCTCTCTCAGAAAATATGATGGGGCAAGTATGGAATAGTTCTGAGTGCTTCTCTTTAGAGTGGGTGGTGGTGAAGGGGTATATATAGGCATCCCCAAAAATCCAACCGTTACACCTAAAGTGATCAACTCGGTGACACCGATGTGTGAATCTCGGTGGTACCGAAGTGATCAAAAGGTGACAACTTTTGAATCTCGGTGAGACCGATATATAATTCTCGGTGGTACCGATAAGGTGACCAACGATCAGATTGCGCAACTCGGTGACGCCGATCCAACAAACTCGGTGGTACCGATTTTGTGAATCGAGGTAACAGAAAGTTGGCAACCCAAACTCGGTGGCACCGAAGTGGAATCGGTTGCGCCGATGTGCTAGGGTTTGGCATGGGTCTGTCTGAGTTTGGGAATCGGTGGCACCGAGTGGAAAGTGTTGGTTGCACCGATTTTGGATAGTTAACTTTGGACAGACTTTTGTGGAAGAGCTTGTGGGTGTTTTTGGTGACTATCACTTGTGCACGTATGAGCATTTTGTTCACCAACAGTACCTTACCCCCTTTTAATAGTATTGGCTTTCCTATGGACTCAAAGTGATTTCTCACAAAGTAAAATGTAGAGTCCTCTTGCTTGAAGCTTTGCCAATCTATTTCCTTGCATCTTGGGGTTATCCACAATCCTTTTTCCATCCCTATCATTGAACTTTTCCTGAAATATGCTTAGTGGAAACATTAGTTCAATGACATATATGTTATTAATTACCAAAACCACCAAGGGAGCAAATGTGCTTTCAATCTCCCCCTTTTTGGTAATTGATGACAACATATAGATCAAACCTTTGACATATGATATAATTAGTAAATGTAATCATCCCTTTGAGAAGTATGTGATAAGCAAGAGCTCCCCCTAAATTTGTGCATTATTTTAAATTTGCATTTGAATGCAAATGCACAATCGATTAGGTACATAGGGCACTCTTTCATGTCACATACAACTTGGTGGTGTGCGAGAATAGTTAGAATGAACATCATAGCACAACACAATCAAGAAAAGGTGAATGATCATCTCATAAGCATTAAAATGGTAGGAAATAGTAGCAACACACATTAAGCGTATGATCAAAACGATAAAAACCAATGCTCTCTCACTCGAAGCCTAAAGATCTATATACACTTCTCCCCCTTTGGCAACAAGTTACCAAAAAGTTCAAAGGTATATGGCTAAGTGTTCTTCTGGGGCTGATCTCCTTCGGTAGTCGATGAAGGAGTCGAGAGAACCGCGTCAACAAAGATGTCGGCAGACGTCATGGACGGAGTTGGTGTAGCAACGGGAGGTACTGGAGCTGATGGAGCTGAGGAGGCTATAGCAGGTGCTGATGAAGAAGGCCTCAACTCTGGAGCTGGCACTGTGGCTAATCTGGCCTGGGTAGTGAACTGAGTGCCTGGCCTGAGAGGAGAGTCATCCTCATCATCTGAAGTGTCGGGACTGGGCACGCTCTCAACTTCCTTCTTTAGCTCATTCATAGTCTTGGTCAGTCCATCCACCTTGTCATTTAGAGTCTTGATCCTGTTTTCCATGATCCTCACAAGACTATGCTGATTTGCCAATATGTCCTTGATGTCCTTCTGCATGCCCTGAACTATAGTGATCAAGAGATCCATTTGCTCGTTCCTGGATCTAGGGACTTGAGCACTAGTGGCTCTAGCTGCCTCTGCCTCTGCCTGTGCTGCAGCTGAGGTGGGATGATCTGGGTTCATCTCCACGACATTGTCCTCAAGATCTGGCTGTAGGGGCAAGTGGGGCCTGTCAAGAGAAAAAATGTGCTTCTCCAGCTTGGAGTTGATGAGCATCTGAATGTAGGGTGCATAGCAGCATGAGCGCTTCTGATCAGCAGCAACCCTCTTCACAGTTTCTACAATCAAGTCCATCACTTGTATCCTGGTGTGTCTATCAAGATGGATCAGCATGTTGATGGAATAGCCTCGAATCATCTTCTCATCTCCAGACTTAGGCATTAATGTGTGCCTCAAGATAGTGTTCATGGTACGGAGGCCAGCCTGGAGGAAGTAAATGGATCCTAACTTGTGAGATTTCAAGTTGGCAGCAGGGATCTCATTGTACATATTCTTCATGGAATCATGGCTCTCCTTGGATTCAGAATAGACATCCAAGTCAGCATCTTGCGCCTCTAGGACTCCTAAGATGGCAGCCCATTCCTCAACAGTGGATTCATATCTTGCTCCTTCAGTCATCCATACAATCCTACCATCTCCATAGAAATGAGCAGTGGAGTAGAATTGCATGATCATCTCGTTGTTCCATGCAGTGAATTCTTTGCCAACAAATTCATCTAGGCCAATGCAATGAAAGTTGTCTTGGACATTTGGAAAGAAATCTTCATTTGCCTTGATGTACTTCCAATCAACATATCTCATGTCACTTACAACTGGGCTCTTATCAAGCAAGATAGTCTCATAGAAATCTTGTTGCTCCTTGGTATAAAACCTATAGTCCACAGCTGTTTTCCTTTTTTGGGCATATGGATCAATTGCTCTCCATGCCCTCAAACCAGAATCCTTCCTCTTCTTCATATCTTCAGCAAGCAGGTGGCTGGCATTGTGCTCTGGACGGTGTGGTCTGAGCTTCATCAAAGCAGTCATGTCATCATCATCATCAGTTTCCTTGAAAGTGGAGGTCTTGTTCTTGGAAGAAGCTGGAATCTCTCTGGAGAACCTCTTGGGTTTGTCAGCAGCAGCAGCCTTCTTGGGAGCAGATTTGGTGCTCTTGGAAGTGGTAGCCTTAGGCATAGCATCTGCCATAAGATTCTTCTTCTTCTTGGGAGGGGCCTTTGCAGCTGGCTCTACCTCCTCCTCTTCAGCAGCTGCCTCCTCTGGATCCTCATACATGGAGGTAGGCCTGCGAACAACATGGATAATCCTCTTCCTAGATTTCTTCTTCTCCCCTGCCTTCTTAGGCATAGATTTCTTGGGAGGCACAACAGTCATGGTTGCTCTGGAGCTCTCTGGTGCTCTCACTATCTCAGAGCTAGCATACTCTTTTCGGATAGCTTTCTTCTTCTTGGAAGAAGTGGCAGCATCATCTTTCTTAGGCAGCTCCTCAAGGATGAAGTCCTCATCCTCCTCATCAGAATTGAGCTTCCTCCTAGTCCTTGTAGCAGCCTTTGGCAAGTCAGGAGAACTAGGCACATCATCAAAGCTCTCTTCAGGGCTAGTGCCTGAACTCATGACAACATTCTACTCTCTGAAGTTGTTCTCACTGTCATCTGAAGCAGACATCTCTGACCCTGTGAAAAGAATATAGAGGAGCAGAGGGGTTGAGCAGCACAAAACACAGAGATTTTCAAAAATTTGAACAAGGAAGACATTAGTTTTAGCTTTCTGCAGAAGGTATTTCGGTGTCACCGAGTGGTATTTTTCGGAGTCACCGAGACTGACCATATGCATCAACAAAGACCTGGCAGCCTTTTCGGTGGAACCGAAAAGTTTGCTTCGGTCTCACCGATATGGTTCTCAGTAACCCTAAAACACAATCGGTGGAACCGATTTTTTCAACTCGGTGGTACCGAGATGCAATCTGCGGACAACTAACCCTAAAATTTTCATTGTTCGCTAATCTACGGGAACTCTGGTGGATAGGGAGGATTGCACACAGTGGCTTATAGATAAGAACATCTCAATGCGCAAGAATTAGATGATGGAGCGCAAGAGAGGATTGGATCCGTACCCTAGCTTGGTGACGGTCCGCTACGGCGAAGACGGCGGCGAAGATGCCCGTCGACGGCGAGGATCCCAGCGGCAGAGGAGCACGGGGAGACAAGGGCGACAACCGGGGGGTCCTTTTGGCAGCTTAGGGTTTTGGAGCGCGACGGTTTGAGGAGTCAATTTCCAAGCGTCGGGTCCACAGCATATATACCCCTTGCTGTCGGTGACACCGGTTCGAAATTTTCGGTGTCACCGAGTTTCTCAACTGTCAGCTGACAGGGAAACTCGGTGTAACCGAGAATAAGGAATTGGTGTTACCGAGATTGGAAAACCAGATCAACCCTAGGCATTCGGTGAGACCGAGAATTTTGGTTGGTTCCACCGAGATGCACTTGGGAGGTTTTGGAGTGCAGCCCTTTTCGACACGGAACTCCGAGTGCATCTCACACAGAGGGATCGAGAAGTGCTTGTTCAAGTTTTGTGATGCAGCAAGAATGGAATATGAGGTGAGAAAGCATAGATAGCTAGAGAGTGGTCCTAGGCATTCTTGTCCATCCAATTGGCAAAAGAGAAATCAAAAACCAAATAGCAACAATTGGATGTCCTCGAATGGATAAATAAATGCAGACCAACATGCTCACACAATAAGATGTCAAATGAAATCATGGTAAACATGCACATACACACTAGCATCTATCAAGCATTTTGGCGATGATGGAGTCATCTATATATGGGTATATTGACTTAGGAGCCAAGTAAGAATACTTGATCATAGGTCATACTCATCGTTTAAGCACAAGTGGGGTTACCACTTTTACATAAAGCATTTAATGTTGTCACATACCAAGAGATGCTTTGACTCAAGTCTTAGAGTAAAGCTCCCCCTTGATGTGCCATCCCCCCATAGGAGGGATAAACTAACCTTGGGTTTTGTCGATGAAGACTTCATGTTGGTGAGGTAGTGGTGGATGCTCAAAGTTGATGAAGATCACCATGAGTTGGGAGCATCCTTGTTGTTTCCTTACTCTTCTCACCTACATGGGTTAGTCCCAATACACAAGAGACAAATACAAGGATATCTATGGACATGGAGTGCAGAGCATATGTGTTCATGTCCATGGATTTGTTGATTACCTTGTCCCTTGCTTACCTTTGAGGGAATGCGTGACTCCTTGAACTATTGCATAGAGTTGATGTTGATTGCAAATAGTTCTTGCCAATAATGAATGTGAGTGAGTTTCGAGTCACCCCTCAAGAACTCTCTATTTCTTATTCTTGGGAACCCACATCAACTTGATGGGGATCCTTGGTGTTGAAGTAGCCCTTGTAGAAGTTGAGCTTGAAGTAGCCTTGGGAACCCACTGCATCAAAGCTTGTGATTCGTCTTCATATGAGTCAATGTCCTCTTGAAGCTTGTTTTTGCCCTTGAGCTTGTGGTCTTGTGGTGGAAGGTCATCTTGAGTGTTTGTTCCCTTGGGAGGAGTATTTTCATACTTCTCTTTTTGAGGAACAAACTTGGGCTTGGGGTATTGACCTTCTTCCCATTCAACTCCATTAGCGTTGAAGTAGCCAATGCCATGGTTCTTCCGGTATCCTCCGTGCTTGCGTACAATTTCCTCAAATTGCTTACACCCGGCAAGACTCTTGTAGATACCTTTCTCTATAATTCCTTTCAATAAAGCATTTTCTTGCTCAAGTGTAACTTGGCTAAGAGAATCATCATTAGTGGAATCAATAGAACTACTAGAAGCAACATCATTAGGTTTAGCATTTTTATTGTTGCTACTAGATGAAGAACCTTTCTTGCCTTTGTTACTAGTTTGTCTAGGTTTAACTTGTGGCATAAATGTAGACAAGAGTAATCGTTTGGCTAGATAAGATGAAGTCTTCTTTTGGAGATCGTCATTGATAGCTTTAAGAAACTCATGCTCTTGCTCCAAAGTGAGCTTCTCGAAGCGTAGCTTCTCATGAGTCCTTACAATCTCTCTATGATCTTCGAGAGTAGATTCATGGGCTAACTTAAGAGTGTTTAGCTCTTTAGTTATTTGTTCTATTTTCATGTTATCATCATCAAACGACTTATCTTGACTAGCACGAGAATTATCAAGTTCATTTTGACTAACATCACTAGTTTCATCAAAGTGCAAGTCATCATCACAAAGTAAATCATCTTCATCACTATTGAAATCAAGATACTCGGGGTGTGATACCTTGGGGCCTTTAGCCATGAAGCAACTTCCACTCCCTTCATTTGGTGAATCAAATAGATCATAGGAGTTAGTAGTCACTAGTGCAAGTCCGGCAACACCTTCATCTTGACTATAGTCGGAGTTGGAGTGATAGCTTCTCTCGGAGTTGTTCTCGGAGTCGGAGCCGGAAACCCATTCACCAACATGAGCTTGATGTCTTCTTCTTGTGTAGCTCTTGGTGTACATGTCCTTCTTCTCCGAATCCCTACTTCTCCTTGAGGGTCTTCGTTCATAACGATCATCTCTACTCCTTCTCTCTCTTTGAGGTGATTCATTCCCTGAGCTTCGTCTTCTAGGTGACTCTTCTCTTCGTTTGTAGGGAGCCGTGCACTCATTGGAGTAGTGTCCGGGCTTCCCACAATTGTAGCAATTGCGGTCACGACTTGATGAATGCTTCTCTTCATATCTTGAGTTGGAGCTTCGTTCTTTGCCTCTATTCTTGTAGAACTTGTTGAATTTATTGACCATGAAGCTTATCTCTTCATTGGTAACAAGGTTGTCGCTTGAAGTTGCGGGAGCATCACTTGTGGCTTTGTAAGCACCGCTAGACTTGTTGTGAAGCTCTTCTTTGTCTTTGAGTGTCATCTCATGAGCAACAATCCTTCCAATGACTTCCGTAGGCTTGAGATCTTTGTAGTTGGGCATCATTTGGATCAATGTGCACACGGTGTCGTATCTCTCATCCAAAGCTCGAAGTATCTTCTTGATGATGAATTTGTCGGTCATCTCTTCGCTTCCTAAGCCGGCAATCTCATTGGTGATGAGAGCTAGCCTAGAGTACATCTCCGCGACTCCTTCACCATCCTTCATCTTGAACTTGTCAAGCTGACTTTGAAGAACATCCAACTTGGATTCTCTCACGGACTCGGTACCTTCGTGCATATTAACCAAAGTATCCCAAATCTCTTTTGCATTCTCAAGACGGCTGATTTTGTTGAATTCTTCGGGGCATAGGCAGTTGAAGAGAATGTCACATGCTTGAGCGTTGTATTGCAACATCTTCAATTCATCCGGTTCCTTTCCATCACCAAAGAATTCACCTTGCAAGCCAACACGAACAATAGCCCATACGGCGGGGTTATGACCAAGAATATGCATTTTCATTTTGTGCTTCCAACTAGCAAAATTAGTGCCATCAAAGTACGGACCTCTATGGTGATAATTTCCCTCACTAGACGCCATACTCTCCTAGGTTGTGAGACCAATGCAATGGATACCAATGCTCCGATACCACTTGTAGGACCGAAAGTATGTCTAGAGGGGGGTGATTAGACTACTTGACCAAATAAAAATCCTACTTTTTTCCCAATTTTAAGTGTTGGCAGATTTTAGCATTGATAGCAAGTCAAGCACACCCTACACATGCATGTCTAAGAGTATAGCAGCGGAAAGTAACAACAAGCATGTATAGTAGAGGGTAGGAAGGAAGATCAAACGCAATTTGTAGACACGAAGATTTTTCCCGTTGTTCCGATAGGTGGTGCTATCGTACATCCACGTTTATGGAGTCTTCAACCCACGGAGGGTAACGGCCGCGAGAGTCCAGGGAGGGCTCCACCCATAAGGGTCCACGAAGTAGCAACATTGACTATTCCATAACGGCTTCCGTCCACGAAGGACTAGCCTCACTATGGGTAGATCTTCACGAAGTAGGCGATGTCCTTGCCCGTACAAACTTCTTGGTTCAACTCCACAACACGAAGTAGGAGGCTCCCAAGCGACACCTAACCAATCTAGGAGGCACCACCCTCCAAAAGGTAATAGGCTCGGCAATGTCGATGAACTCCTTGCTCTTGTGCTTCAAGATGATAGACTCCTCAACACACAATCACTCTCTCACAGATTTGGCTATGGTGGAAGAGATTGATTTGGTGGAAAGCAACTTGGGGAAGCTGGAGATCAAGATTCATATGGTAGGAATGTAATAGCTTGATCTCAACACATGAGTAGGTGGCTCTCTCTCAGAAAATATGATGGGGCAAGTATGGAATAGTTCTGAGTGCTTCTCTTTCGAGTGGGTGGTGGTGAAGGGGTATATATAGACATCCCCAAAAATCCAACCGTTACACCTAAAGTGATCAACTCGGTGACACCGATGTGTGAATCTCGGTGGTACCGAAGTGATCAAAAGGTGACAACTTTTGAATCTCGGTGAGACCGATATATAATTCTCGGTGGTACCGATAAGGTGACCAACGGTCAGATTGCGCAACTCGGTGACGCTGATCCAACAAACTCGGTGGTACCGATTTTGTGAATCGAGGTAACAGAAAGTTGGCAACCCAAACTCGGTGGCACCGAAGTGGAATCGGTTGCACCGATGTGCTAGGGTTTGGCATGGGTCTGTCTGAGTTTGGGAATCGGTGGCACCGAGTGGAAAGTGTTGGTTGCACCGATTTTGGATATTTGACTTCGGACAAACTTTTGTGGAAGAGCTTGTGGGTCTTTTTGGTGACTATCACTTGTGCACGTATGAGCATTTTGTTCACCAACAGTACCTTACCCCCTTTTAATAGTATTGGCTTTCCTATGGACTCAAAGTGATTTCTTACAAAGTAAAATGTAGAGTCCTCTCGATTGAAACTTTGCCAATCTATTTCCTTGCATCTTGGGGTTATCCACAATCCTTTTGCCATCCCTATCATTGAACTTTTCCTGAAATATGCTTAGTGGAAACATTAGTTCAATGACATATATGTTGTTATTAATTACCAAAACCACCAAGGGAGCAAATGTGCTTTCAGTCCGCAAAGCTGCATATCAGTGATGGAGCTGCGTCGAGCTCGGGTGAGGAGGTGACCCGTCATTCTTTTCTTCGGTGGCTGTTGTGGCGGTGCCAGAAGCAGGTGACGGGCGTTGTTGTCAGACTCAAAGATGTTCTGCTATGTTTTCAGTTTTGTCATGCCGGTCCTTACGTGACTTGTACTTTGATCTTTATGATATGAATGAGACACGTATTACCATGCAAAAAAACCTCCATTTGTAGGATTCAAACTCCAGACTTCAACGCTAGTGCTGCGACAAGACCCTCGCCCTGCTGCGTTCGCTACAAGGAGACGGTGGAAGGAGGGTGGAAACGGCGGACGGGCTGACGGCCGTCGTTGAGTCCACGAAGGTGTTCGACGGGAAGCGAACGCCGGGGACGTGGAAAGCGATGCTCGTGGAAAGCGACATCCTGTCGAGGCTCGCTCGTCAGCTGAGGGAGCAGAGGATCACACCGTCGAAGCAGATGGACTGCTCGCTCAGCATGATGATGCTGTTGGCGCCCCTCGTGAGCGCGCAGGACGTGGTGACCATCCTTGAAGCTAAGTTCTTCGACAGATGGTGTCGTGGTTTTGGCACGACAGATATCTTCGTGAAAGAACTTAGGTGTGAGGCCGGCGCAACTAGGTGATAGCTTGAACGGGGTTGGTCGGAATCGACAGACGCGAGTTTTACCCAGGTTCGGCCCCTCGCGGTGGAGGTAAAAGCCTACATCCTTCTTGATTGCTATTGATGATGATGATGATCTCGATTACAAGGCTGCTATTTCGCTACCTCTAATCTTGAGAGCTTTTATTTTGATCTCGTCTAAGACTTGTGTGTCTGTCTTGATTTAACTCCTCCCTCTTGGGTGCCTTGCACCTCCTTATATAAGTTGAAGGGACATGCTTACATGTAGAGTCCTGGTAGGACTACAACTAGTCTCTTTTCTATTACAAGTTGAATCCTAATCCGGGTCTTGCTTCCCTTAATTGGAGTCCTACCCTAAATCTTGTAGGTCTTCTTTGTCCTCCAAGTTGAGAATTCCTTTTGAGTATTTTCCATGAGTCGGCCCTTCGGGGTCCCTCCATGAGCCGACCTTCGGCCAGGTCTCATTCTGGGCCTTTGGGTCCTTCGGGGTCCCTCCATGAGCATGCTTATCAGATTCACCTCAGCATCTCGGCTCTCAGACAACCGAGTTAAATATTTCCGATGCAGATAATTGACACCAAGATTGGCAAAGTTAGGAAGCTATAATTTGGCTTTCCCTTTTGGCAACATTACCAACTCATCCTTGGCTACAATTTTAGCCAAGGCAGTTGATGCTTCGGGAGCTTTGTAAGCCTCTCCAATAATGGTCATTTCTACATCACCCATCATGGGTGATGGGACAATGTTATCCACCTTTGTGCACATGGCTGGAGGTGTGAGCAGGGCTGGGTGGGTCAACATGCTGGGCCAGGTCATTAACGGCAGCCTGGCGTTGGGATGGCCTTTCCATCGTCACCGGCTCTTCGGCATGAGCTGACGCATTTTCGCGAGCTGGCTCAAACCCTAAGTCTGGGTTATGCTGTCCAGCAGGCTCAGTTTGGAGTTCTAGATTGGTTGTTGGCAGGTCTTGAGTGTTAAGACCGGCAGCAGCAGAAGATGACCCGCCAATTTTCATCTTCGTGAAGGCTTTGGCTCTGCAAACCATGAAAATAACATCGGGGTAAACAAACAATAGTGATGACAAAGTAAAAACATGGCTCGACAATACTTACCCGCTATTAATGGTGAAGGTAGGGAGTTGAGTTGCAGTCGACTCTCCAGAAGAGGGCGACGTTTCTTGATAATTCAAATCGGAAGGATTGAGTGGCTATTTAAAATGACCGGCTCGTGGACAAGATGGAATTGGACTATGAGGCAACTCAACATGTTGCTTGCGAGTGGCCGACTCAAGTGACAAGCCGACATATAACTCCCCGGAGCTGCTCCGGGTCTTGCATTTTGATGTACCGGCTTGTTGAGTTTTCTTCAAAAGAAATTTTGGGTCTAAGTGAGCGTCTGGATGTGAAAACAGAGCTTTTCTGATGGCTCATCTCATCCTCTTCGGGATATATGTTTCTGATGAGTTGGATGAGATTGAAATTATCGTAACATTGCCGGCTTGGCTGGTCTCGGTGTTATCCTGAGAAGATGGAGCGTCAACAAGTTCAATAAAAATACGGCCAAGTGAGTCGAGCTCTACCTCTGACTCTTCTCCAGCAGCTGTACTACCAGTCGGGTCATCTGCTTGCTCAGCTTGGGGAGGAGTAGGATGTCGGGCCCTAGCTTTCCACCAATCTGAATCCTCCTGTACACATGATTGAGCCGGAGATTAAGTACAACAAATAAGATGGATTATGAAAAACAAATTTTGAGAAAAATATGAACAAGTTTTATAATACTTACTGGAGGAACAAGATTGGTCAAGCAAAATGGAGCTAGTCCAGTCACACTGGCCTTCTCCTTAGAGTCACTTAGAAATTTCTTTGTTGCCTTGGTGACATCATCTTCACACAAATTGGCTTGGCTGAAGCGTTGCACATCTGCCGGCTCTCCAGTATAATTACACATAAAATCGCCCCTCTAGCTAAGGGGTTGAATCCGCCAGCTTATCCAACATCGGGTCGGGTCGATTCCGGTGAGACCATGAGCCGCCAGAGCTCTCAACTTCAAATAAAGAGGAGCTATTTGTTTCCTTTCCTCATTAGAAGGCCAACCCGGAAAGGCAACAGTACCGTCACGCCGCTCCAACCTATAACCCGACAAGGGATTCTCATCTCGTGGAGCAGTGTTCTTGCAATAAAACTAGGTCTTATTCCAACCTTTGGGATGACTCGCCAATTTGGCTTCCGGAAAAGCACTGCTTTTTCCTCCTTTGGATGAAAAATCCACCAAGTTCGACACTGGGTCCATCTTTGCACTCGGTCTGTAAAATAATTCCCAGAAAAGAGTGACAATTGGTTCTATCTAGAGATACACTTCACAAAAGACTTGAAAGTGACAGAGTTTGGTAATTGAGTTGGGCCCGATATCTTGTGGCCTAGGATTGAAGAAATGGAGCATGTCTCTGAAAAACTTTGACCCGGGTGGTCGAAAGCCTCTGTGCAGATGATCTGAAAAAATGACAACTTCCCCTTGCTCAGGTTGAGGGGAATATTCTTATTCAGGTGCTCGCCAGCTGATCTCGGCTTGAGTCCGCAAAAGACCTTGGCTCACAAGGTCGTCCAGTGTAAGCACCGAAACTTGGTATCTAACCCAGGCGATGGCCATGGCTTTTGGAGCCATCAAATTTCTTATAGTTCGGCTACAAGGTGAAAGCGACAGTAAATAAGCCGGCATCCGGGTCATGAGATTTATAAGCCAGAGACAGGTGTCTAAGCCGTCACAATCATGGCTAAAGTAAAAGAGCCGGCCAAATTGAGCTGATATTTAATGGAGATCTCAGAGGTTTTACTAAATATCAAATGGACTAAGGCTGAGTCTGGACTGTTATTATATGGAGTTAAGACATGCATTAAATGACAGAATTTCTTGTCAAGCCGGCAAAATTGGATGAGTCGACAAAATAATGCATTGATAGGCGATGAGATGAGTCGGTATCTCAATGAGCCAGCTAGTGGTAAAACGCAGGATCTTAAAGGACTTGGTAGTTTTTGCAGGCACAAACCATTTTTCCGAGGACCGAAGAGCGAATGGATCTAATAAATACGATAAATAAAAGGTCCTAAGAACAGGCGAAGCTACTGAAGTGCGATGGCAATGGGATTCGCTAAAACTACATAAACAGATCTATTGCATTTTGAGAGGGGCTGCGGAGGAGAAACCGCACCCCCACGGTTGAAAGTCGAAGAAAAAGTAGATCTACAGCTACATATTGGATGAACTCGGGTGATATCTCCGACGAACTACGAAGAACGAATACGACCTAAAAGATCAATGGGGACTTATGAGATGTCGTGCAGAAGAAAGTTGGTCGTGGCCGCGCTCCAGAAGAAGGCCTCAGACGATGCGGGTGAACTCCGGTGACGACGGCGCGGGGATGAACTCGCTCACGACTGGAAACGTCGGTGGACTCGAAAGTAGCACTGGAGGCGAGAGGAAGAAGAAGAGGGTAAAAAATGGATCTAAGGTCCTCGGGGTTCTATTTATAAGGGAGGAGAACTCGAAACGGCGCTGTGGAAAAGTGGACTGTTGCAGTAATTTGTGGCTACAAAGACGCCTCGATTCCCAAGCTTGACCAGATTTGACATCTGTTTAAAAAAGATTCGCCATGATGACACGTCAACGTCAGAGGTCAGCAAGATGATGTCATGGTGGTGATAGCTGGAAAGAAGCTAAGTCCTGAAAGAGAAAAGACGACCCGACAGAGCATTAACCCGGACGAACTTTCAGAGACAATGCCTGGAGGGAAGAGAAATGCTGGCTCATAAGCTAGATCCAAGCTAAAACCTTCACATTTTAGTTTATTTGTTTCAGGATGGAGTTTAACATGGATAAATCCAAGTTAAACGAGGGCTAATATTGGGGATATACCCCACGGTATGACCCGGCCCAGATAAGACCTAGTGGTCCGGGGCGGCTCATAAGTGGACTCATTATGTGGGTCGTAGCCAACCAGGAGGTTCTAGGCCTAGAAGGCGACTCAAAGAAGGAGGCCGGCTCAAGCTCAGTTCTTGGCGGGCCGACTTCTGGAGGGAATCATAAGGAATCTCCCTTACTTGGGAGACAAGATGAGTAGGAGATAGATTAGGTCACCGGTTATACTACGACCCGGACTCTATTGTAACCTCAGGGCCTCAACCTATATATAAAGGAGAGCCCCTGAGGCAGAACGGCTAAGAAAGAAATCCTCGAGAGCTAGGTTAGCGATTTCGCACCCTTGTAATGGAGATCATAATAATCAATAACACACAAAGCAGGACGTAGGATTTTACCTCAATTGGAGGGCCGAACCTGGGTAAACACTTGTCTCTCGTTCCCGATTAACACCATCCAAGCAGCCACCTAGTTGCGATGGCTCCCAGACTTAGTCCTCTCGCTAGGACATCTGCCGTGACAAAACCACGACACACACTCTTTAAACTGATGTCCCAGGTGTCCATACACGGCGCACCAGTCTGGAAGGCGCTCATATTTGACTGTAAAGATTTCCCTTTTCTTCTTTACCACAAGTGAGACAACATTCTTCAATGGTTTCATTACATCTATCTTCACCCTCACTCTGAAGAAATTACCTTCAAAGTCTTGGGATTTTTGCTCTGCATATATGTACTCACCAACCGTGCCAGCCAAAGACTTGAGTAGATGGAAGAACAGATCAGGTAGATCATGTATCTATATCCAGATCTCCACTTTGTTCATAGGGATTGTGGAGGGCCTGGTGAAACCATCATAAGGAGCGATTACCACCACTTTACCCTTGAAAATCCATGGCCCCTCTTCCATCACACGTTCGCATTCACCCAAACAAGAGAATTGGAGCATGTACAAATTCTCACCAAGAGGTCTAAATTTTACCTCCTACGCTAAATCCCACGCTACCCGCATGTTTCAAAAGAACCAATATTGCGAGTAGGGTTTATCCATGTGAACTCTGGCAATAGCCATCCAGCATGCTGCATCTTCTGGGAGATCCTTCTCATCAACAACGATGTCTTCCAGATCCCCCTCCTTTAACCCTAGTTCCTTCATCATCTTCTCAACATCGCTCATGGCCGCGCTTGACTCCGCCGGCATTGACTCCATTGGATCTCTCTCTGAGAAAATCTTGTTTCTGTGGACGGGAAAAACCTAGTCACTTCATCGCCTGAACCGCGCCCCGGGCGTCCGCAGACTCCGGCGAACAACGGCGGCGGGGGGGGGGGGGGGGAGGCAGGTGATCGCGGTTCTCCACATCACCGCCAAAGCGATGTCGAGAGGAAAGGAACCCTAACGAGAGGTTGCAAAGAACTGCTTCATGACACATCTTCTAGGTGTGTTACTTCGCTGGCTACAGACCAAATAGAAATAGTTTTCCAGGCAAGGCCACTAATAAAACAACTCTATCCAAGGTATCCAGGGTGGGAGGGGATATGTCTCGCTTCTAACAAGACAGAAGGAGGTTCCGCCTTAATGGCGACCTCCTCCTCGCTACCAGTGGACCGGCCCAAGTAGCTTCATGCAGGTTAGCTTGTTTTTCTCATCTGTATTTTCATTTGTTCGTTTATTTTATTTTATTTTATTCTCTACATAATTCAAAAATATTAGAAATACACATATTTAAAAACTTAAACTCACTTAAAATAAATAAAAATCATGAATTTGAAAAATGTTAACGTGATGTGATTTTTTTTGTTAGTGTACTTTTTAAAAAAGTTAATAGTGTTGACGAAAATATTTGCGACATTAAAAAATGTTCATGGGTTTCGAAAAACTGTAGGTGGCATTATAAAAAGTTTATACAATATAAAAATAATAATCATGTGATTAAAAAAATCGTACCTTCAAAACATGCGTGTTACATTTTTAAACATGTTTACGCATTACAAAAATATGCTTGTGGCATTTTTTTGTTTTTCTTCTGAGGTTTTTTCTTCCAGTATTTTGCACTGTTTTGTCCGGTTTTCCGTTGTTTCGTTCCGTGTTTTTTAATTTTTTTTGTCAGGGTCCCTTTTTTTCCTTTCATTTTTTCTTTTACGTTTTTTTTTCTGTTTCTGTTTCTTTTTCGTTTTTTTCTCATTCTTTGTATTATATAAAAAGTTCACCGCATATTACCAAAATCTTCAGCGTATTAGGAAAATATTCATCGTATATTATGAATTAGTTCACCTTGCATGGTAAAAATGTTCATCGTGTATTACCAAAATGTTCTTCGAATATTATGAATTTGTTCAATGTATATTACAAAATATTTATTGTGTTTTTTAAATTTGTTCTTTGTATATTAAGAAATTGTTCAATGTATACTACAAAATGTTCATTGTGCATCTGAAATTTGTTCAGTGTTTATTTACAAAAAATCACTGTATTTTAAAATGTTTTCAACGTAAATTATAAAAACAATGATAAAAAAGGATTTGATGTTGTGTTTCATACTTTAAGCTTGGCGTTGTGGTTTAGCCATCCTTAGTTGCTAGCTTTGCTGGCTAGCCTCAACAGAATCCAGAGTGACGTCGGAAGTTCGATTTCAACTCGTGTGCTTTTATTTTTCGTATTTCGCTCGACGTGCTAATTGGGCCCGTCCATTTGCACGTGGATACAACGATGTCACGACGATCGGATGCATACGGGTGGTTTTTAGGAGTTAATAATTGAGAAATATTTTTTTCAAAGATCACTTCCATCTCTTCAGGTTACAACAAGGGTGTTATTTGTCATAACCTGGACGTTTTTTTTTCGTAGATCCATATTTTTAAAACGCTTTATCTCTTAAACCACGTGTCCAAATCTCGAACAGTTTTCACCGTTGTATTTCTCACGTCGAGATCTTCAAAACTAGATCCCATATTGATAGGTTTTGGCGAACTTTTTTTCACAAAAAAAACCGGTCGAAAAAACCGTGCCTCTCGCGGAAGGAGAAAAACACGTTTTTTCTGTTTCCGAGAACCGTGCCTCTCGCGAAAGAAAAAAAAAAAGAAACATGTTTTTTTTCGTTTCCGAGAGGCACGGTCGTGCCTCTCATGAAAGTAAATTTGTGCCTCTCGCGAAAGGAAAAAACCCAGAAAACGCGGTTTTGTTCCGTTTTCGAAAGGCACGGCGAAAGCAAATCCGCGCCTCTCGAGGAAGCAAAACCGTGCCTCTCACGGAAGGAAAAAGAAAAGAAAACGCGTTTTTTTCTTTCAAAAACCATGCTTTTCGAGAAAGGAAAAATTCACGTTTTTTCGCGTAATTGTTTTCGTCCAATAGCTAAGAAAGATTGGTGGAAAACCAAAACATCGAAAATACCTACCTAAAAGCCGAAAACGCATGCGAAAAAATAATAAAAAACAAAATCTGAAGGGAACGCTCAGAGCGCGACACGTGGCGGCAGGTGAGAACGCGCCAAGTGGCAACGCGTGGGAGTGATCGTTGGAAGGCTTCCGAAGGAGCGTTCGCCAACTAGTTGCTCTCGAGCTATCCTCACTTCTAGCCAGGCCGGAGGAAGTTTCACCTCAAGGGCGACCTCCCCGTCGCTAACAGACCGGCCCAAGTAGCTTCCTGCAGGTTAGTTCATTATTCTCATATGTATTTTCATTAGCTCGTTTTATTTTATTTTTCTTCTCTCCATATTTTCAAAATTATTCTAAATACATATATTTTAAAACTTAAAAACTCACTTAAAATAAATAAAACCCATGAATTTGAAAAATGTTAACGTGGATGTGAAAAATTTGTTAGCGTACTTTAAAAAAAGTTAATAGCGTTCACATTTTTTTTGCGACATTAAAGAATGTTCATGTGTTTCACAAAACTGTAGGTAACATTTTAAAAAAAGTTTAAAACAAATGTACATTACAGTTTTAAAATATTTATGTCTTACAAAAATATGTTTGTGACATTTTGAAAAAATAATATATATACAATGAAAAAAATGTTAACGTAGTTTAAGAAAATTGTTTGGTAACATTCAAAAATAATGGTTTACATCTTTTTGGAAAATGTTTAACACTATTTGAATTTTTTTCAAAATTTGTATTTGAAAAATATTATTCATGTATTTTGAAATATTCGAGGTGTATAAAAAATATTTCAGATGTACGTGAAAAATATGCACCTTGTTGAAAATAAGTATACATATATTGAAAAGAAGAGAAAATGTAAAATAAAAAGAAAGTAACGATAGGAAAACATATAACGAAAGAAGAAGAAAAACCACATGAAAGGTTGTAAAACCGGTCCGAACAGGTCCATAGAACTTTTCTGTAACCGCTATAGGATCAACAATGTTGAACCGGCCCGTTCTCAATGTTAGGCGAGAAATAGCCAGCTCTGGCGATCCAGGCGAGCCTGACCTGGCAAAAAAGAAACTGAAAAATACCAGGCTCAAACCAGGCACCATCCATCTTTCTCCAGGCGAAACCTAGGCCACTAACCAAACAGTGAGATCCCAGGTAGCACGGCACGAATCTTGAAGCAGGAGCAACCCCCCAAAACTAGAGAAAATTGACTATTTGCCACTTTCAATACTGGGCTTCGCAAAACTGCCACTCTTAAGGTGGGCTTCGTAAAAATGCCACCCAGTTTGTGTGCACTTTGATTACCATGCCATTTTTTATTTTTCCACTGCTTTTTTGTTTCTTTTCCATTATCTGGCACCTGAAAGGACAAAAGTACCCCTTATGCTATCTGAATCAGATCAGCACTTAGAAGCGGGCAAGACGTGCTTGCCGCATCCCTGAACTTTGATCGCCTGGACTTTTTGGGTCAATTGTTGGATGCCGCCCCATCTCCTGGATGTTGCGACGCCGCCGATTTCCTCGACGCCGTGTGTCGCCGATCTCATCGGCGTCCCGTGCTGCCCGTCACCCAGTACCGGAAGTAGCTTATGTACTGAATTCTTCGGTATTGATTTTTCGTCGTATTGTTGCTCAGCTGATCCTGGCCTTGAAACTAAACATGACATGGTACTTTTGATTTAATTACCAAATTGCAATCCAACATCAAGTAAAGATTACAGCAAACTTCACTTACATGTTGCTTGCATTCAACATCTTCAGAACTGCACACGCATCCATCTCCTCCTCCAGCGGCTGCTGCCATCACGCCACTGGTATTGATGTTCAGCGCCACCCGACTTCTCCAGCATGTCGCGGGACGAGCTGCGCCAACGTGCGCAGGGGAGGGTGAGCTGCGCTGTCGCACGCAGGCGTGGGCGAGCACCCGCAGGCCGCAGCGAGCTGCGCTGGCACGCGTGAGCATCCACGAGGCGACGGGAAGCGCTCGTGGCAAGCTGCGCTGGCACGCGCAAGCGTCTGTGATGCGAAGGCGAGCTTCGCGGGTACGTGCAGACATGGAGGAGAGTGGCAGTGATGAGGGCGAGTTGCAGCGGCGCGCGCAGCCATGGGCGAGCATCTGCGGCAACCTGCGGTTTCTCGGGCAGCGGGCAGGCGTGGGCAAGCTAGGGCGGCAACTTCGGGTAACTCGCGCATTCATCAGCGAGGTACGGTGGCAAGCAGCCATGACGACAAGAACTAGCTAGCCACATTAAATCCGATACAACCAACCAGACCACAAACACATTGGACAAGGTTGAAACAGCCAAGGGTATTTTGGTCCTTTCAGGTGTCAGAATATGGAAAAGAAAAAGAGAAACAGTGGAAAACGAAAAAATGGCATGATAATCAAAGTGCACACGAACTGGGTGGCATTTTTACGAAGCCAATCTTGAAAGTGACATTTTTGCGAAACCCGGTATTGAAAGTGGCAAATAGCCGATTTTCTCCCAAAACTAACCGCTGCATCTCCTAGCAGGCTCCATCGCCGGCGCGTTTCTCCGCCGGCGTCGCCGCCGCCGGTCCTCACCGAGGGAAAGGCGTCAGGTCGATCTCCGAGAGGATTTCCTCTCTCGGTAAGACCAATCGAGAGCAGATAGCGGAATCGGAATCGTACCTACCCTATTTGTTCGTATGTTTTCCAGTGCGAGCCGGCTATGATCCCCTCGTTAGTTTCCTCCAGTCGTTCTTGAATCCGAGTAAACGCTATACTGGCGATGTTGTCGGCGGTCTCGAAGTTACTACCTCAGTTACGGGATTAGGATTTCCTGGGTGCTCTTGGATCGGTGAAATAGCTCACAAGTCTTTTGCTGGTCTGGGATTGGGGCCAAAGGGCATTGTGCTGTGTCCTGTGGGGTTGGATGTGCCGAAACTAAACTGGAATTGAAATCATTTGATTCGAATTGTTTTGTGTTATACCTTAATCTGTGTAG
The DNA here is from genome assembly GCA_039707655.1 of Elymus sibiricus. Classification (NCBI taxonomy): domain Eukaryota; kingdom Viridiplantae; phylum Streptophyta; class Magnoliopsida; order Poales; family Poaceae; genus Elymus; species Elymus sibiricus. The sequence goes on from CM077671.1 coordinate 447,000,497, forward strand.
TTATGGGGATATATAGTTTTTTTTAGTATGGGGATTACTGTAGGAGCCAAACATTGGTGAGATGGGCCTCCCAACCATGTTAATTTTTTTTTTGTGAGGGGACATGTTAAATCTTCTTAACTGAAGTCAGTTCCTCCCTTGCTTGATTTCAAAAATTCCATTTATTAGATATGTGGAAGAAAGCTTCCTGAGGCTGAGGGATCACCTGGGTGGATCCCTATGCAAAACGACATGATTTTGAGGCCTAATATCATTTCTGATAATCTTGAAAATACAGTAGGTGAAGAAAATCTAATTAGAGACTTACATAGTATGTCTGGCCATATGACTGTGATAAATTTTGGTTCAGTCATACAGATGATTGTGGTAGTCAATCTGAGATTACAATTGATGGAGAAACCTTATGAAAGAACTCGCCCTTCTTCAGAGAATAATTACATCTTTTGTCTTACATTGTTTATATATAATATAGTAGAAAGCGAATGCTAATTTTTCTACAACCTTGTGTGCACATAAACATGCCCTGGTGGTTTGTTTGTACACGAACCCCACAGTCCTTTTTGTGCATATCAAGTGACAATGCAGACCCCGGCTAGGCTAGGTTCGGGATCTCCTAGTTGCTAGTTCTATCTCATTCTCCAGACTTCAAGGGAAACAACCATGGCCATAGGTGGGCTGGCCCAGTGGAAAATAAAGATCAACTTCCATATTCATTATTCAGTTTCTTAATGTATTACACTCACAGTCTGATCAGTCCACTCTCTAATCATATATCAGGATACCCAATATACGTGACAAACCGAAACTAAATAAGCTCTGATATGAAAAAGAAAACAGACAGTATGTGTGTATCATCTTTCTCCGGAGAAGGAAGGTATTGATCCATAGCTTATCGTCGATGAAGGATATGAGGACCTGACATAGGGGTCGAACCCTTCGTTCTGCATCAATGCCAGAGTTTGGAAGCTCATGTGAGCTGGCATCATTAGCTCCGGCAGTGGCATATCACCATTAAGATATTGCATAACCTGACGCATGCTGGGCCTTGCGTCCATGGATGGGTGAGAGCATATCAATCCTAATTGCAGCACCAAACATGCCTCGTGATCCACATAGTTGCCATGCAGCCTGCCATCTACTGTATCACTAGGTGATCCTTTTTGCCAATGCTGGAGCACCCAGTCGACCAACATGATCTGGTTCTCTTCTTCGCTTGGCCTAATAGGCCTTTGCCCACATGTGACCTCGAGAATGAACACGCCAAAGGAAAATACATCAGTAAGAGGGCTTGCCTTCCCTGTGCTCGCTAGCTCTGGGGCTAAGTACCCTATGGTGCCAACCAGGTGAGTGGTCTGTGGGTCGACACCATGATCATACAGTCTTGCAAGTCCAAAGTCACCTAATGGCCCATTCATCTCATCGTCGAGGAGCACGTTGCTTGCTTTGATGTCTCGATGGATGACAACCTTTTCCCACTCCTCATGAAGGTAGCATAAGGCTGATGCGATGTCTTTGATGATCCCAAACCTCTGAGCCCAGCTCAAGATGGGCTTGCCCTCTTCACTGAACAAGTACTTGTCAAGGCTTCCATTTGACATGAATTCATACACTAGAAGGAGTTCACCGTTTCGCCGGCAGTAGCCGATTAAGGGCACAAGATTGCGGTGTTGGAGGCGGCCGATGCTAACAACTTCTGTTATGAATTCCTTCATTCCTTGATTTGAATCGTGCCACACTCTCTTCACGGCTATTTCCGTTGCAGACACTGGAAGCAATCCTTTGTATACCCTTCCAAATCCTCCACTTCCTAACAGGTACTTGTCCTTGAATCCTTGGGTGGCAAGAAATAAATCTTTGTATGAGAATCGATGTGGCCCAAACTCCACCTCCCAATCTTCTCTCAGCTCTGCATACCTCAGATGCCTTCTTACGAACAGAAAAACCACAAGGATTAGTGCTGCTGCTGCCGCTGCTGCTATCGGCAGAACTATCTCTAGGAACTTGGACAGATCTTTGGAGCCACCAAGACGAGGCATCTTGGGCAGCCTGGCAATATCAATTGCTGGGGCCGGACTATCCACGGCAAAGCTCCACCCAAGAACATAATGTCTCGCGTTGGCCTTGCCTGCTGCTGACGAGAATCCAACATATGCTGATTCTGTGAGGACGGTTGATAGATCATACTTGGTCGATATTAGCGCCCTGGCTGGTTTGGCAAGGTTTAGCGGCGCCATGGTCACATTGATCTGTGTGACCTCATGGTCGTAGTCCACCCAAACTTGCATAGGATCACCACCAACAAGGGTTAAGTTGTTAAACATACCAAGCTTATCATCATAGAAGCCAGCAGAGTCTGACTGAACAGAGTGAAGACTGTTGATGTCGACGCCGACGTGGTTGTCGTTCATGTCCTGGAACTCACTGTTCTGGATTGTGTCGAGCTCAATCGCAAAGATGTGGTTTGTTGCCATGCCGTTGTTCTGGTCGCTAAGGAGGCCCATGTACTGCGTCGGGAGGGCGTCTGAGAAGTTCTTGCTTGGTGAGATGAAGAAGGCGAAGCCATTGCTTGGGTGTGGGGAGATGATGCCAAACACAAAGGAAACGGAGAAGGATTGCAGAGTGCTGCTATTGGAGGAGAACTTGTGGAAACGTAATGGAGCTGGGTGGATCGCGTGGCCTTTGAGCCTGACAGAGCCATTGGTTAGGTCCAGCACGCCATGTGCGGTGACCATGGCCGCACCATCGAGAACCAGATTGGTGTCGGCGAAGCCAGAGTAGATGAACTGGTCACCAGTACCAGTAACAAATATTTGTTGGCTAAGGCCAAGGAAGAGGAGCATTACGAGCCAGGGCAGAGGCTTCATGGTGGAAAGGCGCTTATCGACCATCTGCGCGCAGCGAAGATGTACTGGGCAGCTCCTAGTTTGCAATGGAGTTAGGCAGCCTGTTACAAACGCTATGCAAGTCATTCCAGTCATATCTTTCCACAAGCATCGATCTTAGTCTAGGCGTGAGTGCCATTCAACGGTAGTGACAACAGAAACGACATTTATTGGTGGGCGCCTACATGATGGGCATGCCGTGTACTACTACCATCTATCAACTCGATGTCAGGGTGCCCTCTTCAATTGTGCACCCAATTGTCCAATTCCTTGACCTAGAATGCGCGTCAGTCAAATTAGATGGTGATGCACTGAGCAACAATGCCCGGACGTTGCAAAAGCGGCAGAATGGCTGATGTTTGGAAAATAATTTTAGACGAAATTATGTGGCCCTTGGTATTCTGAAGATACTTGTCTACCGGGACCAGAAGATCTATGTCCAGTAGTCATTACCTGAGTTGGAGGGAACTTGACTGTTCAAACTAGAAGTTATTTGGAATGACACACTGAATGTGACCCGCTACTTCAGAACAAATCGTCGACTAGTCTTAGGCAGGCATGTCCACAGACCTCACCCTATACAGCGAGTAGATAATACACTGCCAGTTCGCCAGTAGTTTGGAGCCAAATTTATCCACCGTTGGAGGTCTACCGAGCACCTTTTTCTTGCATCTCTTCTGCTGATTTTGCTGCGGACAAGCACAGAGATGAAAGGTGTGGCATTCCTTCTACATGTCCTCCTCTTCCTTAGCTTGGGCCTTGCACCCCTATGTAGCAGCGAAGTCGGAGATCAATTTGTCTACTCTGGCTTCACTGGGACAAACCTCACCCTCGACGGCACCGCCATGGTCACAGCGGACGGACTCCTGAAGGTGACCAACGGCATGGTTAACCTCTACGGCCATGCATTCCACCCGACTCCCCTGCGTTTCCGCAAGTTGTCCAATGGTAGGGTGCGGTCCTTCTCTGTGTCTTTCGTGTTCGGCATCAGCTCTGTCTATCGTGAGACTTGTGTTGACGGAATGGCCTTCTTCATCTCCCCGAGGAACCATTTCTCCAGTGTGCTCGCAAACCAGTTCCTGGGCCTCCTCAACGACAAGAACAATGGTAACTCCAGCAACCATATATTTGCAGTCGAGCTCGACACCTTCCAAAACACTGAGCTGAAGGACATCAACGACAATCACGTCGGTATCGACGTCAACAGCGTCCGCTCCGTGCAATCGCGCCCTGCTGGCTTCTATGATGATATGGGCATCTTCAGGAACTTGAGCCTAAATAGCGGTGAAGCTATGCAGGTATGGGTGGACTATGACGATGGGGCCACACAGATTAGTGTGACCATTGCTCCACTGAGAGTAGTGGTCAAACCAGCCAAGCCATTGGTCTCGGCCACCTATGATCTATCACAAGTGCTTGTGGATCCAGCTTATGTTGGTTTCTCGTCTTCGACTGGCCCGATCAGCACACAATACATCGTGCTTGGGTGGAGTCTCGGCATGGATGGCCCCGCTCCAGTCATTGACACCACCAAATTGCCAAAGCTACCTCAGCTTGTTCTGAAGAATACTCGGTCCAGAGTCTTGAAGATCGTCCTTCCAATAGCTACTGCAACACTGGTGCTTGCTCTGGGAACTGCCATCGTTCTGATCATACGGAGGCGACTTAGGTACGCCGAACTGCGAGAGGATTGGGAAGCCGAGTTCGGACCACATCGGTTCTCATATAAAGACCTGTTCCTTGCAACAGAGGGGTTCAAGAACAAGCACCTGCTTGGTACAGGAGGGTTCGGGAAGGTGTACAAAGGAGTTCTCCCGACATCCAAACTAGATGTTGCCGTAAAGAAGTTGTCCCATGAACTGAGGCAGGGAATGAAGGAGTTTGTCTCCGAGGTTGTGAGCATTGGCCGCCTTCGGCACCGTAACCTCGTGCAGCTACTTGGCTATTGTCGAAGAAACCATGAACTCCTTTTGGTGTACGACTACATGCCAAATGGTAGTCTTGACAGGTATCTGTACTGCGATGAAGAGGACAAGCGACCCACTTTGGGCTGGGACCAGAGGTTTGCGATCATCAAAGGTGTTGCATGTGGCTTGTTCTACTTGCACGAGAAGTGGGAGAAAGTTGTCGTCCATCGGGACATCAAGGCGAGCAATGTGCTCCTGGACAGTGAGATGAATGCACGGCTAGGCGACTTCGGTCTCGCAAGATTATACGACCACGGTACGAACCCGCAGACAACACATGTGGTTGGAACGGTGGGGTACCTAGCACCTGAGCTGACACAAACAGGTAAAGCGTCCCCTCTTACAGATGTCTTTGCCTTCGGTGCGTTCCTCCTCGAGGTTGTTTGCGGGCAAAGGCCCATCAAGCAGGACGCGCAAGGCAACCGGCTCATGCTGGTCAACTGGGTTCTTCAACATTGGCACAACGGGTCGCTCATGGAGACGGCGGACAAAAGGTTACAAGGCGACTGCGGCACAGTCACAGATGAGGTCTGTCTTGTGCTAAAACTAGGTCTCCTATGCTTACATCCTTTCCCTGCTTCAAGGCCCAGCATGCGACAGGTGCTGCAGTACCTTGATTATGACATGCCACTGCCGGAATTGGCACCAACACATTTGGGCTTCAGCATGCCGCCTTGGATGCAAAGCAAAGCAGGATCCATGCCATACCCGCAGCTCACGACCACGAGCATCGGCACGATCTCGGGCCTCTCGGGAGGACGATGATGTTAGTCAGTGTGACATATGGTCTAGTCTGGTCTGGTGTTAGGGTTTGCGATGAAGCTCTGTAAATTATGCATGTAAATTCTATAGATGTACTGCTTTGTTATATGAATCATCCCTTGGCGTATGTGTTGTCTGCAAATCTAAGGCCATGTTTGGATTGTATCAAAATACCCCGATACAAAGCGCGGCCTAATGCAGTTACCGAGCATCTTTTGTGTGATTCATGACTTTGTAATAATCTTATGGCATCACACTCTGTTTATATTATTTATATCCGACATTTAAAAGTAGTTTCTGAAATGAATGGTCCACATTGTGCTTTTTCTTAAAGAGAATGCCATCTATCTAAGGGACAAGAAAAACATTTGGCATTCCCATTAAATAAGGCAGACATCCAACCGTTTGTTCCCTAACATCGTGAAATCCTGACCCATTGATGCTACTAAGGGCATCTCCAATAGTTTGTATGTAGTCTTGTTGGTAAAATTGTCCATGTCATCAACCAACAAAGGATCATACAACTACTCCAATAGTTGCATCTATATTATCCAATAGGAGAAGAGAGAATAAATGCAATTGCTCTCTATATAACCTTGGAGCTTGTGCAAGAGTTGTTGGTTAATCTACATACAACTTTCCTCTCTCTCTTCTTTTATTACGTGCCATGTCATCAAAACTGTCTGTGTGGCAATTTTACCAACGATGATCATACGACCATTGGAGATGCCCTAATTGCTGCGCGCCTAAGAGTTTTGAGAATATCTGGTTTTCGTAACATGCCTAATGCACCGGTACGGAGGAAGTACCAATCGCCTTTTGGTGGGTCGAAAGAAATTGCCCCACTTATGCCCCATGAATGATGAAGATGGGATTTGTTGTTCTCCAGCTCTTAGGCCATCGCCTCCCAACACCAATGCCAATTTCATCTGGGGGTTCGAGGATAGACCCCCCGCGTCGCCCCCGCTCGGGCGACTAGGGCGGAACGAAAGCCTACCCGCCGGGGGCTCTCCTTCCTTCCCTCCCTCCACTGCCGCCGAAGGAAGCTACCGGCCTATAGCCCAGGGGCCGACGGCGGTGCCGGGGGCCTCCCTCTCTCCCGCGCCATGGGGATGGTGCGGAGCCCTGCGGCGTGAGGAGGCGCGGCCGATCTGGCCTTGGCGACGCGGCGGGTGTCCCTGCCTTGAACAGCAGCGGCGCGACAGTTGGCTCTGCCTCGGGCGAGAATGGATGCGAGCGCGGCGGCCGGCCTTTCGGGCAGTGGCATTGGCTGTGTTCGGCGGCGGCTACCGGATTTGCAGTGATGGGCCATCTGGCCCTGGATCGGCGGCGGTGGCATGAAGGGCCTGGTGGATGGGTCGACCCCATGCGTGGTCTGGCCTCCGGACAGATCTGATCTGGCCGGTGCGGCTTACTCGCTGCGCGACGGCTCAGATCGTTGGCGACCCGTGCACACGATGCTTGATGGAGGTTCGTCGAGCGGATCCGGGTGAAAACCTTGTTCTCGGCTTGTTGTCAAGACCAGCGATGGCGACACTCTTTTGTGTCGTTACCGTCTTGAAGGCATCGCCGTGGAGAAGCTGCAGACCTCTATCCACTACTTCCGGGGGAAACCCTACATCAGTAGATCGGATGACGGCAGCGCTCTGGTGTCGTTTTCCCCTTTGGGGGCGTCATTCTTGGAGGTGTACACGGGCTTGAGGGACCAGTGGATGACTTCTTTGGTGGAGCGGTGCTTCATCTTACACATTGATAGTGGTGGATCTCGGAGGTGTGGCGCAGTGGAGACTCGGGGTCCGATGCGCGGAGATGGACTCGCGTAGGAGGAGGATGCTGCCTGGCGTCACGTGGATGGTAGAGAGGCCTGGCAAGGTTGGTACGTTGGTCTTCTCTGAAGATGGATTGGTGGAAGACGGCAGCGACGACGCATGAGAGTGCGTCGGACCAGTTTGTACCCCAAACCCAGTATGTGGCTTGGTTGGGGCCTCCGGCTTTAGATGTTAGGCTTTCGTGCGATGTCTGTTTGGTATTAGGTTCGGACTATCAGCACCCCTTCATCAAGTGGATAGAAATAGCGACAGTTGTTGCTAAGATGGTAGCTTCAGACCACCTGATGTACTACTTTGTAAGGTCTTTGTGAATAATCAATAAAATGGCTGCATGCATCGTCAGAGGCCGGGGTAATCCTCCTTTTCTAATAAATAAATAAATTTGGTGGCGTCCAAGGGATCCTCACGTCCTTTCTTATTCATCAGTTTAGCAACAAATGCAGTGTAGGGGATCACAACAGTCTTCACGGGTAGTGTTACACCCTAATTTATTGATTTGACACAAGGGAAGCCAAAGAATATTTATTGGTCTTAGCAGTTGAGTTGTCAATTCAACCACAACTGGGATATCTCTCTGTAGCAAAAGTTTTAGTAGCACATCAAAATAGTGGTAGTAACGGCAACAGTAACATAAGCAGTTTTGTAGTGATAGTAACAGTAGCAGCAGCAATAGTAACTTAGCAAGATTCAATATATGAAAAGCGTAGGCATTTGGATCGGTGATGGATAATGATTTAGATGACATTCATCATGTGACAGTTACACACTAGAGCGACGCAGAACTAGCTCCAATTCATCAATGTAATGTAGGCATGTATTCCGTATATAATCATACGTTCTTATAATAAGAACTTGCATGAAATCTTTTGTCCTACCCTCCCGTGGCAGCGGGGTCCATAAGGAAACTAAGGAATATTAAGGCCTCCTTTTAATAAAGAACCAGAACAAAGCATTAACACATAGTGAATACATGAACTCCTCAAACTACGACAATCACCGGAAGGAATCCCAATTATTGTCACCTTGGGGTATGCAGATCATGACACGTAATAGGTGCATACAACTTGCAAGATAGGATCTAACACACTCTCATATTCATGAAAACACAATAAGTTCAGATATGAAATCATGGCACTCGGGCCCTAGTGACAAGCATTAAGCATAGCAAAGTCATAGCTACATCAATCTCAGAACATAGTGGATATTAGGGATCAAGCCCTATCAAAATAACTCGATTACATGATAAATCTCATCCAATCACTACAGGAATTAGCTGCTTTGCCGTCTGCCATAGCAGACGGCAAAGGCCTGCCTGGCGGACGGCAAAGCCATTGCCGTCCACCAGCAGACGGCCAACAGTCCGGCCGAACAGTAGCCGGCAAAGGCCACTTTGCCGTCTGCTGGCAGACGGCAAAGCCCCTGGACGGCAGACAAAAGGTGCCAGCCCCGTTAGGGGGCTAACGGCGCTCTTTGCCGTCTGCTGGCAGACGGCAAAGGCCTTTGCTTCTTTGTCGTCTGCCAGCAGACGGCAAAGAGCTGCAGCTGATGTCAGGCGTCAGTTGGGCCAACGCAGGCTCTTTGTCGTCTGCCAGCAGACGGCAAAGAAGCAAAGGTCTTCGCCGTCTGCCAGTAGACGGCAAAGAGGCCAAATAGGCCAGCCCAGGTTGCACAGGCTGCTGCCACGTGGCCTCTTTGCCGTCTGCTAGCAGACGGCAAAGTGGCTATATTGCCACTGTTTTTTTTCTTCTTAAATTCAATCAATTTCACAGATATATATATATATATATATATTCATTTCAAAATATTTCAACAAGTACATATAGCCAACATATCCCTGCCATATGGATATGATCATCCAACACATATATACACCAAATGAAAAGTCCAACATATCCAACAATTAAGCAAAAGGTCCATATAGTTTCATCCATACATACATATATAGGTAGCAAGTTTCACATTGTTCATCCTACAAAATCACAACAAAAAGGAAGGACAAGGAGAAGAGTAGACTCCAACGCAAGCTTCCGTGATCTGAAGCCAATCTGCAAAATGGGAAAGAAGAAAGTTAGAAGAAGAAGAAGACTAGAAGAAGAAGAAGAAAAAGAAGAAGAAGAAGACTAGAAGAAGAAGAAGAAAAAGAAGAAGAAGAAGAAGAAGAAGAAAAAGAAGAAGAAGAAGAAGAAGAAGAATTTTCTTATTGCTTACTTGTGTCATTTTAGAGCTAACCTAGTTAAATAGGCCATTTTTGACCTAAATATGCTAAGTATGTCATAAATGAACTAAATAAGCTAAGTATAGGTCATTTCAGAGCTAACCTAGGTAATTATGCCATTTTTGAGCTAATTAAGCATATTAAGTCATTTTGGAACTAAATAGGTCATTTCTTAAGCATATTATGTCATTTTTGAGGTAGCTAAGCATATTGAGTCATTTCGGAGGAATAAATGCTAAGTATAGGTCACTTTAGAGCTATCCTAGGTTAAATAGGTCATTTGTGAGCTAATTAAGGTTATTATGTCATTTTTGAGCTAGCTAACCATATAAATTCATTTTTCGAGGAATAAATGCTAAGTATATGTCATTTTAGAGCTTTCCTAGGTTAAATAGGTCATTTTGGAGCTAAATAGGTGATTTCTTAAGCTAAGCTAAGTATAGGTCATTTGAGAGCTATTCGTGGTAAAATTGGTCATTTTGGAGCTAATTAAGGTTATTATGTCATTTTGGAGGAAATAATGCTAAGTACAGGTCATTTTAGAGCTAAATATGTCATTTCTTAAGCTAAGCTAAGTATAGGTCATTTGAGAGCTATCGATGGTAAAATTGGTCATTTTGGAGCTAAGTAAGGTTATAATGTCATTTTCGAGGAAACTAAGCTAAGTATACGGCATTTTGGAGATAAATAGGTCATTTCTTAAGCTAAGTACGCATTTGTTATGCTAAACACTTGCGAAAACTTACCGTCATCACTGAGGTGTAGTTGTAGGTGTAGTTGTAGGACCGGTCGCGCCAGTGGCTGACGGAGGAGGATCGGTCGATGCTTGTCGGGAGTTATGCTGCACCAAAGATCATTTCCAATGTATCGTTAGCATGATGCAACTCAAATGTGAAGACTAGTAACTAATGACCATTCAAATGAAACTCACCGTGCCTGCCGGAGCAATGACTGGCATCGGCCGAGGGGTCGTGCCGGTCTTCTCGCACAGGGTCTGCACATTTGGTTTTGACGAGTCAGTCATATTAGATACTACTGTAAGGAACATTACGTGCATGATTTGGCTAATATACAGAAGAAACTTACCGCGAACATCTCGTATAGGGCCCGGTTAGCCATCATGTTCCGGTCCCTCTCCTCCTCCAACGCATTAGCCGTCCTGTCCTCAAGCTCCCTCTCCCTCTCCGCCGCCTGCCGGTCCCTCTCCTCTAGAAGCGCCTGGGTCTTCGCTCTCTCTGCCTCAATAGCAGCCTGCAACACCACTCGTTAGCATTGTAATCATCGACGACCGCACACACAATGTAATGAAGGAAAGGTATCTGAGTCCGTATAACTAACCTTGAATTTGAGCTCCACTGGCCGTGCACAAGGCAATATCTCAGGATCGGAGCTGGTCTGGCGCTTCTTGATCTGCGGGAGAGTGCTACTACAACGTATCAGTCCATTCCCAATGGCTAACGAGCCATGCTGCCTCCCGCCACCAGATATCATCACCAGCTCTGGATCAAGAGGTTGCTGGCTCGGGTTAAAGTCCGGCCCTTTCCTCGCCTTCCCCTCGTCTCTGTACCTCACAAGCTTGTGGTGGGAGGCGCGGTTGCTGAATTTCTCTGGATCATCGAGGTCAGACTCAGAGAATGCCTTGGCCTTCTTGTACGAGGGAGTATTGGACATGGCATAGAGGTCGAACAGCTGTGGCACTGGAGCCTTGTTCTCTCGCGCCTAAAAGAGAGGAACAGAGTATTAGTTGAGGGCTCAAGCTAGCATGAAGAATAAATTTGCATGAATCATGAAGCAAACCACATACCCAGTTTTCCCCGTACTGATGTAGGTTGACGCTGCCTAGATGGTGTGTGACACCTTTCATTTTGCCACGCTTGTCCTTTGCAGTGTCGTGGGTGGAGCGCCATTGGGGAGAGCACCACTCATCCACCAACGCCTCCCAACAGTACATCCTATCCGCACACCATCTCGGGGGCACCTAAGTTAAGCAAGAGAAATTTGAGCGCTACGCCTACGAATCAAATCAAGGAAACTAAGTACAAGGCCTTAAGAATAGGTAATTACCTTCATGTACTTCTCCTTACTCAGAAACTTGCCACGGCACTTCTCTCTTTTCCTCCTAATACCAGTCGAGGCGAAGTAGTCTCGAACAGCCTGCGTCCGAGCCTCGTGTCGAAAGTTTTGAAGTAGGCGCCTGCACTCGTTGTCGATAACCCGAGCCGCGGCCTCCTCCTGTCCCTCAGCACACCTGTAGAAGGTCTGCAATAAAACAAGAAAACACGGATTAGTACAATCACTAGGGTTGCCAATCAAAGAAGGAAACACAACGTAGACGGCAAAGGAGAAATTACCCAAAACGTCTGGATCACAATGTCGGCCACCTTGTGGCACTCGACATCGCCGATCCTATGCCCCGGCGGGGCCGGGGCAGCCAAGTAGTGCTCCCAGGTCATTCCTAGCTCTGGAACCCGGCCCTCACCGGGCAACGTGACCCACCCCGGGAAGCTCTGGCGACAAATCACACCAAGGACACTGTTGGGCCTGCGGACACGAGGCTCGTGTGTCCAAGACCTGCAGTATGACAAGGCCAACGCATTAGATATTCGAAGAAACGTGAAGGCAAAAGGTTAAAAAAGAGTAAATGCACTTACTTGTCCCCGTTAGGCGCAATCAACCACCTCTGGTCGGGTGTCGCCGGGGTGGGCGGGAGCTTTGTACCACCACGCTGGTAGACTTTGCGGCCCTCAACCCACTCACCCTCGCTATAGCTATCAGAACTATAGCCACCCTCAGCACGGCCACTCGACTCCGTCGAGTCCGCCCATGGGTTCCGCTGCGACTCAGCGTGATCCCTGCTGAGCTCCGGAGTCTCGTGGGACGGAGTCTCGTGGGACGAAGGCTCGTCGGCCCGACTCTCGTCGGCCCGAGGCTCGTCGGCCGTAGGCGCGTCTGCCATAGGCTCGTCGGCCCGAGGCTCGTGGACCGGAGTCCGAGACGGGTCCACCTCAGGCGGCTCCATCTCAGACGGAGCACTCCTGTGGTCGGGTGAATCAACTGGGGGTGGCGGCGAGGAAGGCGTAGTAGCAGCCTTCCTACCTCTCCCGCCGCCACGTCCACCTCTACCAGCCTTCTTCCCCCCGACCTCTCCCGGCCGAAGAAGAAGCGACCGCCGGTGGTGTCTGCATACTGAGATCCAGCGCTCTCCGGAGGCTATGGGGTGGAATGGAACTACCCCTCCCACCACGCGCCGAGGTAGGAGCCTCGGAGCGCTCTCGACCCGCGCCCACCATCTGTCAACACCTGCAATGACAAAGAGTAAACGAAATTAGTACAACATAAAAAGAATGAATACCTGACATGAATAATATGTATATAATTTAAGTGTATCATCATCATGAACATAATAAAAAATTGAATACCTAAAAAATTGAATACTTAATTTAAGTGTCGGGGTGTCGGGTCGGGGTCGGGGTGTCGGGTCGGGGTGTCGTGGTGTCGGGGTGTCGTGTCGGGGTCGTGGTGTCAGGGTGTCGTGTCGGGGTCGGGGTGTCGGGGTGTCGGGGGTGTCATGTCTGGGTGTCGTGGTGTCGGGGTGTCAGGGGTGTCGGGGTGTCGGGGTCGGGGTGCCGTGTCGGGGTCGGGTTGTCTGGGTCGGGGTGCCGTGTCGGGGTCGGGGTGTCGGGTCGGGGTCGGGGTGTCGGGTCGGGGTGTCGTGGTGTCGGGGTGTCGTGGTGTCGGGGTGTCGTGTCGGGGTCGGGGTGTCGTGTCGGGGTCGGAGTGTCGGGGTGTCGGGGGTGTCGTGTTTGGGTGTCGTGGTGTCGGGGTGTCAGGGGTGTCGGGGTGTCGGGGTCGGGGTGCCGTGTCGGGGTCGGGGTGTCGGGGTCGGGGTGCCGTGTCGGGGTCGGGGTGTCGGGTCGGTGTCGGGTCGGGGTGTCGGGGTGTCGTGGTGTCAGGGTGTCATGTCGGGGTCGGGGTGTCGTGTCGGGGTCGGGGTGTCGGGGTGTCGGGGGTGTCGTGTCTGGGTGTCGTGGTGTCGGGGTGTCAGGGGTGTCGGGGTGTCGGGGTCGGGGTGCCGTGTCGGGGTCGGGGTGTCCTTTTCTTTTATTTCCTATCTTTCTTCTACTTCTTCTTCTTTCCTTTTTCTTCTTCTCTTCTTCTTTCCTTTTTCTTCTCCTAAATCTTACTCCTATTACCTAAATAATACAAACAAAGAACAAATCTAAAACTAACTAAAAGAAACAGGAACACTTGTAGGCATGAACAGATAGCACCAACAGTTAATGGCACATGTATAACAAAAACTATAACATATATATGAACAACAGTTATATATAATAACCACAGTAAGAGAACAATATTCAGTAACTATGGAGTGAGTATGACAGTAACTATATATCATAAATAGCTAGTACCTATCATGTCTAAAGAGAGCACCAGGACAGCAGCATAATGGCATCTTAGTAGACTCCAACAGCAGTATCACAAGCATCATAGCAACAGCAGCACACACATATATAGATTAGGAGCAGAACTACACAGACCAGCTAGTATATGGCTATATGCAACCCAGAGGCAGCACAGAGCAATGACCAATGCCACAGTAGCTATACAACATGTATGGAGTTAACCAGCAGCATCAAATCCCACATTATCAAGTGCAGGAACATAGACTAGAACTTAAACAAGAGCCAATTGGATCCACAGGAACAATAACAGTGCACAAATCCTAAGCCTAGTAGACCACAATCACAGGAACAATAACAGTGTATAAAATGCACTGACCTAAAATCTACTAACAGCACAAATCCTAAACCTAGGTTTTTCTTCTCCTCCTCCTCATCTTCTTCTTCTCTCCTCCTCATCGCCGGGATACGATCTACTACGACCCCGAGACAAGGTCTACGTAGAGTGGCTCCTCCATCTTCACCGGAAGGAGCGGCGCGTCGTCGTCCACCTCCATCTTCACCGACAGGAGGGCCGGGCGGGAGCGGTAGGTTGCGGCGGCGACGGTTCGGGCTGCTCCTCCTCCTTCTCTCCTTCATCTCCTCCTCCTCCTCCTCTCCTCCTCCTTCTCCTTCTCTTCCTATTCTTTATCTTCTTATTCTGTTTTTCTTTTTCCTTTCCATTTTCCTTTAATTATATTTACATCTACATCTTTTTCTTCTCTTTCGTTTCATTTTCTTTCTTTCTTCTATTTCCTTTTTATTCTACTTATTTCTTCTCTTCCTATTATTCTTCTTTTTTCTTTTACTTCCTATTATTTTTCTTTTATTTCCTATTATACTTCCTTTTCTTTTATTTCCTATCTTTCTTCTACTTCTTCTTCTTTCCTTTTTCTTCTTCTCTTCTTCTTTCCTTTTTCTTCTCCTAAATCTTACTCCTATTACCTAAATAATACAAACAGAGAACAAATCTAAAACTAAATCTAATTCAACCTAAAAATTAAATCTAACTAATACAAACAGAGAACAAATCTAATTAAACCTAAATAAGAAGATAAACAGGGAACAAAAAGAACAGGGGAGGAGGGGGGCTTACCTTCCGGTGGCTGCGGGTGGGGGGGAGGTGGCTGCGGGGAGGAGGATGGCTGCGGGTGGGGGGGAGCTGGCGCCGGCAACGGTGCGGCTCTGGCGGCAGGGCGGGGCGACGCGGCGCGGCTCCGGCGATGGGGCGGGGCAGGGCGGCCGCCACGGCCTGGGTCCGCTGGGCGGGGCGGCCGGCGACAGGGCGGGCTCCGGGGGGCGGGGGGGCGGTGCGGGGCGGCGGAGGGGCGGCGGAGGGGGAGGGGCGGGGGAGCGTCGGGCGGCGGCGGCGGGGGACGAAAATTAAAAGGGGAAAGGGTGCGGGAGAGAGAGAAGAGAGAGGGGGAGAGAGAGAAGAGAGAGAGGAGGTGGGGGGGGGGTAACGGCCGTTAGGGGGTTATTTTCTTTGCCGTCTGCCAGCGGACGGCAAAGTTTCTTTGCCGTCCGCTAGCAGACGTCAACGAGGTGGGGTGGGCCGTTGCAGTTAACTGGCCTCCACGGGGCCCCACCCCACCTCTTTGCCGTCTGCTAGCGGACGACAAAGAAACTTTGCCGTCCGCTGGCAGACGGCAAAGAGATGGCTGATGGCAAACAGTGTCTTTGCCGTCAGCCAGATCTTTGCCGTCTGCTTTCCCAAAGCAGATGGCAAACAGCCTGTTTGCCATCTGCAAGCAGACGGCAAAGACCTGGCAGATGGCAAAGACCCTGATTCCAGTAGTGAATCCCATCACCGTCCAGCAAGCCTACAAAGGAATTACTCACTCCCGATGTTGAGCATCATGATGGTGTTGATGAAGAAGGGTTGGTGATGACAACGGCAACGAATCCCCCTCTTCGGAGCCCCAAACGGACTCCAGATCAGCCCTCCCGAGGAAGAACAGGAGGTGGCGGCGGCGGCTCCGTCTCCTAAAATACGATGAAAACCTCTCTTATCTTTTTTCCTCCGGAATTAGTGTTAGAATAAATCCGAGTCACATCGTCGATCATCCGAGGACTAAGCAATCACACGAGCACGACACCGAGATTTGTTAACGAGGTTCACCGATATGGCTACATCCCCGGGGCATGACTATGGGCGCTCCTCCCCGTGACACCGTCACAATACCGCACCCTGGCCGCCCTGGGCGCCGGCACACGCCGCCGGCTCCCCCTGCATGCCTGTGCTATTATGTTGGCATAGGTTACATCGTGTGTCTACCCCCGCTATATATGAGAGGCCTAGGATACAAGTCTCCTATTAGGACACGAATCCATATCCTATGTAAACACAATACTACTCAGAGTCCAACTGTAACCTACCTTGTACACAATATCCGACACAACTCTAACAAACTCCACCTTGGCGAATATTCTCCACCACCTTGAATTCGTCCATGTGTCAAACTTCCATGTACATTGGACTTGAGGTTACCCATGAGCACCGCTGCTACTCCAAAGACTCCATATGACTCCACCTGCAACTTGTAGTTCCTTCTTTTTTTGACCACAGTCAACGCTCGAGCGAAATGAAGGTCCACATTACTCTTGTTTGCGCTCCCGACTTCTAGAGTATCCAACACCATCACACACCGATCACTGACCTGCGTGAAAGTGAACAACTCACATATTGGGTGTCACACATAAGAGTTACCTGAACTCAACATCACCACTCTTCCTTGACCGCCTGTCTGAAACTTGAAGGAATTTCACCATTGCTTGTAGTCACCCCGAGTCAAATTCGCAGTTGTCTCACCACATGTATGACCACCAGAGCCCTTGGCCCGTCTTCATGCCCCGTGCTAACCGCACGCCTCGCCGCTATTACCGCATCGAGCCTCCGCTGTCCCGGTCGAGTCTCAAGGGTCGCGAACCCACACCAATCAACCCCCACTGCAGAGTACCACCGATCACCACAGACCGATGACGAGTTTCACGCTTCCATCAGACCACTGGGCTCCAGTCCGAATTACGTGTAACTCACTTTTCTCCCGCTGAATAGGCTGCGATTCTCCGGATCCTTACACCGTAGCCCCTCAATCTAGCTCCACCTTCAACATGACTCCATGGTAGATGATCAGTCCACCCCGCGCCCCGTCGACTTCAAGCTCCGTGTGTACACCACCTTGAATCAACCCCGTGCCATAGTCTTGTCGAAGCCACACAAGCCTCGGGCTTGTGACACGTGTTTCCACGCACAGAAGTCGGTCACCATCAGCATCACGCTCCCATGTCGTCGTCGCCGATGTCACCACCGACTTCTGTACCAACCGACTCACGTCGATCCATCAGACTTTTCAGTCCGACCCAGCCAAACATATCCGACTACAACCATCTGCAACTCCTCACAGTCCGCATCCTCCATCTGGCTTGACATCCCATAATGCCTTCAACCATTCATTGCTGTGCCAATAAAATTTTCATCCTTGTCTGCCATAACCCAAGGTTTCCAGTTCCGTCGAACGTCTTCACCTCAAACCTGGTACCCATTGGTACCATGATTCTTTGTACGACTAACTGAAAGCACAATATGCTCCCTTGGTGGTTTTGATAATTCATGACAACATACATTGTCTCTTGGACTAACATTTCTACCTAGTGTATTTCAGGTGAGAGTCCATAGAGAGAGATGGGTTGGCAAAAAGGATTGTGAGGAGAAGACCCCAAGATGCATGGAAATGGATTGGCAAAGCTTCAAGCAAGAGGACTCTACATTTTACTTTGTGAGAAATCACTTTGAGTCCATAGGAAAGCCAATACTATCAAAAGGGGGTAAGGTACTGTTGGTGAACAAGATGCTCCACGTGCACAAGAGATAGTCACCAAAAACATCCACAAGCTCTTCCACAAAAGTCTATCCAAAGTCAAATATCCAAAATCGGTGCAACCAACACTTCCCACTCGGTGCCACCGATTCCCAAACTCAGACAGACCCATGCCAAACCCTAGCACATCGGTGCAACCGATTCCACTTCGGTGCCACCCAGTTTAGTTGCCAACTTTCTGTTTAGCCATTTTCAGTCTTCGGTACCACCGAGTTTTGCCAGTGGGTCTCACCGAGTTTTGGACCAACTCTCTGGATAGCCATTCACAAGAATCGGTCCCACTGAGAATTGTTAATCGGTACCACCGAGTTTCTGGACCAACTCTCTTGTAAGCCATGGTCAAGAATCGGTACCACCAAGATGTGAGAATCGGCGTCACCGAGTTGCGCAATCTGACCGTTGGTCACCTAATCGGTACCACCGAGAATTATATATCGGTCTCACCGAGATTCAAAAGTTTTCACCTTTTGGTCACTCCGGTACCACCGAGATTCACACATCGGTGTCACCGAGTTGGTCACTTTAGGTGTAACGGTTGGAATTTTGGGGATGCCTATATATACCCCTTCACCATCACCCACTCGAGAGAGAAGCACTCAGAACTATTCCATACTTGCCCCATCCAATTTTCTGAGAGAGAGCCACCTACCCTTGTGTTGAGATCAAGCCATTCCACTCCATCCATATGAATCTTGATCTCTAGCCTCCCCAAGTTGCTTTCCACCAAATCAATCTCTTCCACCATAGCCAAATCTGTGAGAGAGTGATTGTGTGTTGAGGAGCCTATCATCTTGAAGCACAAGAGCAAGGAGTTCATCGACATTGCTGAGCCTATTACCTTTTGGAAGGTGGTGCCTCCTAGATTGGTTAGGTGTCGCTTGGGAGCCTCCTACTTCGTGTTGTGGAGTTGAACCAAGAAGTTTGTACGGGCAAGGACATCGCCTACTTCATGAAGATCTACCCATAGTGAGGCTAGTCCTTCGTGGACGGAAGCCGTTATGGAATAGTCAAGGTTGCTACTTCGTGGACCCTTATGGGTGGAGCCCTCCGTGGACTCTCGCGACCGTTACCCTCTGTGGCTTGAAGACTCCATAAACGTGGACGTACGATAGCACCACCTATCGGAACCACGGGAAAAATCTTTGTGTCCCTCATGCGTTTGATCTCCCTATCTCAACTCTTTACTTCATGTGCAATGTATTTACTTTCCGCTGCCATACTTGTTGACTTGCATGTGTGGGTGTGTTAGATTTGGTATAATTGTTAAAATCTGCCAACCAATTAACTTGGGAAAAGGTTAGGTTTTAAATTCCTGCTAGTAGTCTATTCACCCACCCTCTAGACACTCTTCTAGTGATCCTACAATTGGTATCAGAGCATTGGTCTCCATTGCTTCGGTTTCATCACCGTGGAGGAAGATGGATGTGTCTAGTATAGGGAGTTTGAGTTGTAGAGTGCCTATTCTTGATGGGGAGTACTATAGTCAATGGAAACATATGATGCTTGAGCTATTTAATGAATTTCAATTAAGCAAGTATGTTAATAACCCCTATGTACCTCCCATTGATCCTTTACATCCCACACACGAAGAGGAAATTGATCTTCCGTCCGCTGCTAGCCGACGATAATCACGACATCGAATCTTCCTCCTCTAGACCAGCAACCTCGAACAACCTAGCTCATGATACCACTTGTTAGAATAAATCCGAGTCACATCGTCGATCATCCGAGGACCAAGCAATCACATGAGCACGACACCGAGATTTGTTAACGAGGTTCACCGATATGGCTACATCCCCGGGGCATGACTACAGGCGCTCCTCCCCGTGACACCGTCACAATACCGCACCCTGGCCGCCCTGGGCGCCGACACACTCCGCCGGCTCCCCCTGCATGCCTGTGCTATTATGTTGGCATAGGTTACATCGTGTGTCTACCCCCGCTATATATGAGAGGCCTAGGATACAAGTGTCCTATTAGGACACGACTCCATATCCTATGTAAACACAATACTACTCAGAGTCCAACTGTAACCTACCTTGTACACAATATTCGACACAACTCTAACGGACCAATTGTTACGTACTCTTGGGTCCGCCAACACCAGCGTTTCCAACCCACATGCGTCAACATGCCCAACCGGAGAGCAACACCGACTTATGAGAGGCCTTGGGCCCTCTCCCCCCAAAAGACTAGCCTGTTAGGAGGGGACACCCCCACCCTTATAAGTCGTGTTTTGTCTCCTCCCACAATCGATGTGGGACTAAACCCAACAATCTCCCCCTCACACATCGGTCACCATGAACCCGCTAACACCAGCGTTTCCAGCCCATCAACCATGACCGACTACCCGTGAGTCCATCGAGATTTATTCCGGGCACCTGGGCTCTCATACCAATTGTTACGTACTCTTGGGTCCACTAACACCAGCGTTTCCAACCCACATGCGTCAACAGGCCCAACCGGAGAGCAACACCGACCTATGAGAGGCCTTGGGCCCTCTCCTCCCAAAAGACTAGCCTGTTAGGAGGGAACACCCCCACCCTTATAAGTCGTGTTATGTCTCCTCCCACAATCGATGTGGGACTAAACCCAACAATTAGGGTCTGCGGAGCCACGAGGTGGCCCCTAGCCAACAGGGCGCGCCTAGGGATGGTTGTGACCTATTGGCTCGACACCAATAGGTGGCCCCCCTTTGGTGGGTCTTCTCTCCAATATTTTTTATATTCTCCAGAAAATTTTTTCAAACAGTTTCGTCCAATTCCGAGAACTTTTATTTATGCACAAAAACAACACCATGGCAGTTATGTTGAAAACAACTTCAGTCCGGATTAGTTTCATTCAAATCATGCAAATTAGAGTCCAAAACAAGAGCAAAAGTGTTTGGAAAAGTAGATACGTTGGAGACATATCACGCCTCTTCTGCTATATGATGGGTTTTGACCTAGAAAAAAATAAGAGAGATACTTTCGGGATGAAGCGCCGCCGTCTCGAGGCAGAAACCTGGGTAGAGGCCCTTTTGCTCTCCGGCAGAGTGATTTTGCCGGGGAAACTTCCCTTTGGGAGGGCGAAATCGAAGCCATCGTCATCACCAACGCTTCCTCCTTCGTGGGAGGGCTAATCTTCATCAACATCTTCACCAGCATCATCTCATCTCAAACCCTAGTTCATCTCTTGTATGCAATATGTTTAGATCCTTTATCATATTTATTATACCTCTGATCTTTAACATGGTGATGATTTGTGAGTAGTTGTTGTTCTTGAGGACATGGGAGAAGTCTTATTATAAGTAATCATGTGACGTTGGTATTTGTTTGATATTTTGATGATATGTATGTTTTTGCTTCCTTTAGTGGTGTCATGTGAACGTCAACTAAATGGCACTTCACCATATTTGGGCCTAAGGGAAGGCATTGTGGAGTAATATGCAGATGATGCGTTGCTAGACTGACAGAATCTTAAACCCTAGTTTGTGTGTTATTCCGTAAGGTGCTGATTTGAATCCATATGTTTCATGCTATGGTTAGATTTATCTTAATTCTTCTTTCGTAGTTGCGGATGCTTGCGAGAGGGGGTAATCATAAGTAGGTTGTTTGTTCAAGTAAGAACAACACCTAAGCACCGGTCCACCCACATATCAAATTATCAAAGTAACGAACCTGAATCAACTCAACATGATGAACATGACTAGATGGGAATTCCCATGTGTCCTCGAGAGTGCTTTACTTTATATCAGAGAACTTTCAGGCCTGTCCTTTTCTATAAAAAGGATTGGGCCACCTTGCTGCACACATTCTACTATTGTTACTTATCCCTTGTAACGAATTATCTTGCTACAAAACTATCTATCATTGTTACTCACAGCACTTGTAGAGAATACATTGCTGAAAACTACTTGTCATTTCCTTCTGCTCCTCGTTGTGTTCGACACTATTACTTATCGAAAGGACTAAGATTGATCCCATATACTTGTGGGTCATCACCGAGCACCAACGAGGGGAGCAGCAGGCGGACATGGCTGCCGAACCGCCGCGAACTGCTGTTGGCGGCCAGCGACGATGACGACGATGACCTCCAGTTCGTAGTCGCGCCCTCCAAGCCCATGGGCACGTAGGCTGGCAAGGACGACGACATGGAGGAGGTGAAGGATCCCCACAAGGGGAAGGTTGAAGGGCCGACAAGCCTCGCGAGGAGACGGCCCAGCCCAACACGGTAGGGGCGAGCTCCGGCAGGCCTCGCGGAGCACCCTCCGGTGGAAGCTCCGGCGGGCCCCATGGGAGCGACAGCGGCAGCCGCTCCAATCCTCTCCTGAAGAGGAGGCCCTAGGTAGCCACTGACGAGTAAGATCTTTTCCTTTGTCTTTTCTTTTCAATCGGTTGTTGTTTCTTGAGGCACGAGGTTGAGCCGCCAGTTCCGTAGGGTGTCCGCGCGTAAGAAGAAGAAGGCCGCGACATCTGCGTCGCCTTCGCCCGCAGCGCCTGCTGGCGGGGCTCATGTGCCCCTGCCAGGCCCTGTAGGGCATGAAAAAGTCGCCTGTCGGTCAGAGGCCGAGGCGGAGCGCATCATGGTGGAGGTGGGGGTGTGAGGCATCCCCTGCCCCACGTGAAGACCTGCCTCCCCCTCTTGAGGAGGGCCAGCCCTCAGGGGAGGAGGAGGTACCTGACGCAGGCGGCACCACCGCGATGGACGTGGAGGAGGAGGCGAACCCCCCGGAGTAGCCTGCGACTGTCGGGGAGTACGGTGTCAACTAGGGAGAGGAGGCTGCGGCAAGCCCCCATTGCATGCCGCCGCGGCAGGATGCGGAGGTGATCGCGTGGATCCCCCAGCCCACGGAGGAGGAGACGAGCCTCGCCAAGGGCAATGGGCCCATGGAGGAGGAGGCTTCCATGGGGACTTCGCGGACGGTGGCCGCGAGCGGCGGCGCTGAGGAGCGCCTGTGTCGAGCCCTGCAGCTGGTCAGCAGCAGTGCCCTGGTCCGGCGAGGAGCCTTCCAAAGTGCCAGGGCTGCGCTTGTCACGCTCGAGGCTGACCTCCAGGAAGAGGAGGCGCGCCTTGCGGCCGAGCGCCTAGGCCTGGCCATTGGATGGGGAAAGTTTCAGGTGGACGTCAAGCTGGGCTGTCAGCAAGATGATCCGCGTGGGAGAAATGCGACTAGGCCGCCCAGGACTCCAAAGAGCTCTGGGACAATGCCATCCGGGATGCTGATGCGGCCAACTCGCGGCATTAAGAGGCTGAGGCCCGCGCCAAGGTGGTGGTGGAGCAGATCTCCCTGCGGTAGCAGGGCCTCCGAACCCAGGAGGAGGTGGATGTGGCCAGAGAGCGTCAGCTTGCCCCCGCAAGGAGGAGATCGCCAAGAAGGAGGAAATGCTCGCGGCTCGTGAGGGGGACCTAGCGACCCAGGAGTGCGAGCTCGCTCGGACCACCTCTGACCAGGAGGAGCGCACAACAGCCAATGCGAAGGAATTCAACAATATAAGTTCCCCCCTCATAATAATATTTAGTAGCATCATGAAGGAATTCAACAATATAACTATCACATAAAGCATTCTTTTCATGATCCACAAGAATTGAATTTCCATTCCTCTCCACGTAAACAATTTCCTTCTCATTCATAGTAGCGGGAGCAAACTCAACAAAATAACTATCATGAGACACTTGATTGACATAACCACATTGCATATTAAAATCATGATGACAAGTTTCATGGTTACTATCACTCTTTATAGTATACATGTCATCACCATAATCATCATAGATAGGAGGCATGCCATCATCATAATAAATTTGCTCATCAAAACTTCAAGGACTAAAAATATCATCTTCATCAAACATAGCCTCCCCATGCTTGTGGCTTTGCATATCATTAGCATCATGGATATTCATAGAATTCATACTAACAACACTGCTATCATGCTCATCATTCAAGGATTTCACATTAAGCATTTTTATAAATTCTTCCTCTAACAATTCAGCAAAATTTTCCGAACCATCATTTTCACGAAAGACATTATAAAGGCGAAGCAATTGAGGCAACCGAAATTCTAGTTTTTTTGTAGTTTTATTTTATTAAACCAAACTAGTGAAAAACAAGGAACTAAAAGATTTAATTGCAAGATTTAAAGATATTCCTTCAAGCACTCACCTCCCCGGCAATGGCGCCAAAAAATAGCTTGATGTCTACTACGCAACTTTTGTTGGAAATATGCCCTAGAGGCAATAATAAATTGGTTATTATCATATTTCCTTGTTCATGATAATTGTTTATTATCCATGCTAGAATTGTATTGATTGGAAACTCAAATACATGTGTGGGTATATAGATAACACTGTGTCCCTAGTGAGCCTCTAATAGACTAGCTCGTTGAACAAATATGGTCAAGGTTTCCTGGCCATGGACATGAGTTGTCATTTGATAACGGGATCACATCATTAGGAGAATGATGTGATGGACAAGACCCAAACTATGAACGTAGCATATGATCATGTCAAGTTTATTGCTATTGTTTTCTACATGTCAAGTATTTGTTCTTATGACCATGAGATCATGCAATTCACTGACACCGGAGGAGTACCTTGTGTGTATCAAATGGCGCAACGTAACTGGGTGACTATACATGTGCTCTACAGGTATCTACGAGGGTGTCTATTGGGTTGGCATGGATCAAGACTAGGATTTGTTACTCCGTGTGACGGAAAGGTATCTCAGGGCCCACTCGGTAATAGAACATCATATTGAGCTTGCAAGCAAAGTGACTAAAGAGTTAGCCATAGGATCTTGTATTACGGAACGAGTAAATAGACTTGCCGGTAACGACATTAAACTAGGTATGGAGATACCGACGATCGAATCTCGGGCGAGTAACATACCGATGAACAAAGGGAACGGAGTACGTGATTAACTGAATCCTTGACATCGTGGTTCGACCAATAAAGATCTTCGTAGAATGTGTGGGAACCAATATGGGCATCCAGGTCCCGCTATTGGTTATTGACCGTAGAGGTGTCTCGGTCATGTCTGCATAGTTCTCGAACCCGCAGGGTCTGCACACTTAACGTTCGGTGACGATTTGGTATAGATGAGTTATGTATGTTGGTGACCGGAGGTTTTTCGGAGTCCCGGATGAGATCCTGGACATGACGAGGAGCTCCGGAATGGTCCGGAGGTAAAGATTGATATATGGGAAGTTCCGTGTTGGTCACCGGAAAAAGTTCGGGCGTCATCGGTAGCGTACCGGGGGTGCTGGAAGGGTTTCGGGGGTCCACCGGAAGGAGCCCCGAGCCCCGGAGGGGGCACATGGGATGTGAGGGGTGCGCACCAGCCTCTGGTGGGCTGGGCGCACCTCCCCACATAGGCCCATGCGGCTGGGCTGGTGGGAGGGCCAACCCTAGGGGTGGCGCCACCCTAACTTGGGGGGCCAAGCCACCTCTAGGGCAGCCGCCCCTCCCCTTGGCCGCCGGCCCTCCTAGGGGGGAACCCTAGGGATCAACCCCTCCCCTTCCCCCTATATATACTAGAGGGGAGAGAGGACAGCCACACCTTAAGCCATGGCGCAGCCCTCTCTCTCCCTCTAGATCAGTTTCTCCACTAGATCGGTCTCGGTATTGCTTAGCGAAGCTCTGCCTGATCAGCTCTACCACCACCGCCACCACACCGTCGTGCTGCCGAAGAACTCGTCTACCTCTCTGCCCTCGCTTGCTGGATCAAGGAGGCAGAGAACGTCATCGAGCTGTACGTGTGCTGAACGCGGAGGTGCCATCCGTTCGACACTAGATTGTGATTGGATCGCGAGACGGATTGCGATTTCGATCGCGAAGATGTTCGACTACATCAACCGCGTTTCTTAACGCTTCCCGCTTAGCGATCTATAGCGGTATGTGGATCCAATCTCTCCTCTCGTAGATGCTCATCTCCTAGATTGATCTTGGTGAAGCGTAGGAAATTTTTTGTTTCCTATGCAACGTTCCCCAACAGTGGCATCATGAGCTAGGTCTATGCGTAGATAACATCACGAGTAGAACACAAAGGAGTTTGTGGGCGTTGATATTCAGATTGCTTCCTTCCTTAGTCTTTTCTTGATTTAGCGGTATTGTGGGATGAAGCGGCTCGGACCAACCTTACTCGTCCACGTACGAGAGACCGGTTCCATCGACTGACATGTGACTTTGTTGCATAAGATGGCTGGCGGGTGTCTGTCTCTCCCACCTTAGTTGAATCATATTTGACAAAGGCGGTCCTTGTAGAAGGTTGAATAGCAATTCGTATATCGCCGTTGTGGTTTTGTGTATGTAAGACTCGTTCTTGCTAGATACCCATAGCAGTCACGTAAAACATGCAACAACAAATTAGAGGACGTCTAACTTGTTTTTGCAGGGTATGTTGTGATATGATATGGCCAAAAACATGATGTGATATATGTGATGTATGAGATGATCATGTTTTGTAATAGTTTATATCAACTTGCATGTCGATGAGTACGGCAACCGGCAGGAGCCATAGGGTTGTCTTTAATTAATTTGTGTCATTTGCTTTACTTTATCGCTATGAGTTAGCAATAGTTGTAGAAGCAATAGTTGGCGCGACAACCTCATGGCGACACATTGATGGAGAGCAAGATGATGGAGATCATGGTGTCATGCCGGTGACAATGGAGATCATGCCGGTGCTTTGGAGATGGAGATCAAAAGCACAAGTTCTTGGCCATATCATGTCACTTATGATTTGCATGTGATGTTAATCCTTTTATTCATCTTATTTTGCTTAGGACGATGGTAGCATTATAAGGTGATCCCTTATTAAAATTTCAAGATAAAATTGTGCTCTACCCGAGTGTGCACCATTGCTAAATTTCGTCGTTTCGAGACACCACATGATGATCGGGTGTGATAGACTCTACGTTCGCATACAACGGGTGCAAGCCAGTGTTGCACATGCAGAACACTCAAGTTAAACTTGACAAGCCTAGCATGTACAGACATGGCCTCGGAACACAAGAGACCGAAAGGTCGAACATGAGTCATATAGTAGATATGATCAACATGGATATGTTCACCATTGAAACCACCTCATCTCACGTGATGATCGGACTTGGGTTGGTGAATTTGGATCATGTAACACTCGGATGACCGGAGGGATGTCAATTTGAGTGGGAGTTTTTAAGTAATATGATTAACTAAACTCATTATCTTGAACCATAGTCTAAGTAATCTTTGCAAAATTTATGTTGTAGATCATTGGCTCGCGCAGTAGCTCCCCTGAATTTCAATGCGTTCCTATAGAAAGCCAAGCTGAAAGATGATGGAAGTAACTTTGTAGACTGGGCCCGCAATCTGAAGATTATCTTCACAGCTTCCCAAAAGGCTTATGACCTTGATGCACCGCTCGGTGCGCCACCCGCTCCAGTATCATCTACAGACGTTGCGAACGCCTGGCAGGCGCGTTCGGATGACTACTCAATAGTTCAGTGTGCAATGTTGTATGGCTTAGAACCGGGACTTCAAAGACATTTTGAACGTCATGGAGCATATGAGATGTTCCAGGTGTTGAAGTTTATTTTTGATAAAAATGCCCGGATCGAGAGGTATGAGACCTCCGATAAGTTCTATGCTTGCAAGATGGAGGAGAACGGGTCTGTTAGTGAGCACTGATACTTCTCCAACGTATCTACTTTTCCTCACCCTTTTGCCCTTGTTTTGGACTCTAATTTGCATGATTTGAATGGAACTAACCCGGACTAACGATGTTTTCAGCAGAACTACCATGGTGTTGTTTTTGTGCAGAAATAAAAGTTCTCGGAATGGAACGAAACTTTTTGGAGATTTATTTTAGAATAAATAAAAATTACTGGAGCCAAAATCCACCGAAGAGGGGGGCCAGGGTGAGTATCACCCACCAGGGCGCGCCCTGGTGGGTTGTGTCCACCTCGTGGCCCCACTTGCCCTATCTCCGCCACTATAAATTCCTATTTTCGGAGAAAAAATCAGGGAGAAAGAATTATCGCATTTTACGATACGGAGCCGCCGCCACCTCCTGTTCTTCATCGGGAGGCCAGATTGTAGCCCGTTTGGGGCTCCGGAGAGGGGAATCTTCGGTCTTCGTCATCACCAACCTTTCTCCATCGCCAATTCCATGATGCTCCCCACTGGGAGTGAGTAATTCCTTCGTAGGTTTGCTGGTCGGTGAGGAGTTGGATGAGATTCATCATGTAATCGAGTTAGTTTTGTTAGGGCTTGATCACTAGTATCCATTATGTTCTGAGATTGATGTTGCTATGACTTTGCTATGCCTAATGCTTGTCACTAGGGCCCGAGTGCAGATCTTAACCGTTTATGTTATCATCTCTATATCCATGTTCTTGATTCGATCTTGCCTACTCATATGCACCTATTACGTGTTTTGATCCGTCAACCCCATAGTGACAATATTTGGGATACTTCGCGGTGATGACCGTAGTTTGAGGAGTTCATGTATACACCATGTGTTAATGCTTTGTTCTGGTTCTCTATTAAAAGGAGGCCTTAATATCCCTTAGTTTCCTTATGGACCCCGCTTCCACGGGAGGGTAGGACAAAAGATGTCATGGAAGTTCTTTTCCATAAGCACGTATGACTATTTACGGAATACATGCCTACATTACATCGATGCATTGAGCTAGTTCTGTATCGCCCTAGGTTATGACTGTTACATGACGAATATCATCCAATGAGTTACCGATCCAGTGCCTACGACTTTTCCATCTATTTGCTCTTGCTAAGTTACTACTGCTGTTGCTGCTGTTCCAACTGCTACAAAACTATTGCTACTACTGTTACTGCTACTGTTACTATTGCTACTGCTATCAAAACTATCATATTACTGTGCTACTGATCACTCCGCTGCAGATATTTAATCTCCAGGTGCGGTTGAATTGACAACTCAACTGCTAATACTCTCAAGTATTCTTTGGCTCCCTTGTGTCGAATCTATAAATTTGGGTTGAATACTCTACCCTCGAAAACTGTTGCGATCCCTTATACTTATGGGTTATCAAGACCTTTTTCTGGTGCCGTTGCCGGGGAGCATCGTAATATTTGTTGAGTCACTTGGGATTTATATCAATTTATCACTATGAAGAATCTGAAGGATCAAAAGACTAAGATTTTTCCCTCTACTACGAGGGGAGGTAAGGAACTGCCATTACACTCTGCACTTGGTTCACCTTCTATTATGAGTAAGCTTGCAACCCCACCACATGCTAGTAATCCTGATATGTTGCAAGTTATTGATGATGCTACCTCTGCTATGAATTATGCTATTGATGATGCTAGTACCATGCTTGATGATAATGTGCCACTAGGAGAATTTCTTGATGAACAAATTGCTAGAGCTAAAGAAAATGAAACCACCGAGACTGATGAGATTGCTGAAACTGATATAGAATATGAAACTGATGATGATTATGAAACACCTCTTAGTCCAAGCTCTCCTTAGTTTGAAATGCCTAAGATACCTGAAGGTTATGTTATGGATGAGGAGATAACTAGAGAAATTCTTTCTTGCAAGGATAGAGACGATCTTAAGAAATTGCTATGCAAGTATAAGGAAAAGACTTTGAATGCTAGAATGAAATGTGATCCTAAGTTTGCTACTTCACCTATCTTTGTTACCGATAAGGATTATGAATTCTCTATCGACCCAGAGTTAATTACTTTGGTTGAATCTGATCCTTTCCATGGATATGAAACTAAAACTGTAGTGGCACACCTTACTAAGCTGAATGATATAGCCACCCTCTTTGCTCATGATGAGAAGATTCGCTACTATTACATCCTTAAGTTATTTCCGTTCTCATTAAAGGGTGATGCTAAGACATGGTACAATACTCTTGCTCCTAGTTGTGTGCGTAGTCCCCAGGATATGATTTACCACTTCTCTGAAAAATATTTTCCTGCTCATAAGAAACAAGCTGCCTTACAAGAAATATTTAACTTTGTGCAAATTGAAGAAGAGAGTCTCCCAAAAGCTTGGGGGAGGCTTCTCCAGTTGCTTAATGCTTTGCCTGATCATCCTCTCAAGAAAAATGAAATACTTGATATCTTTTATAATGGGCTAACCGATACTTCTAGGCACTTCCTAGATAGTTGTGCTGGTTGTGTTTTTAGGGAACGAACTATTGGACAAGCTGAAGAATTATTGAATAATATATTGAAGAATTATGATGATTGGACTCTTCCCGAACCACCTCCTAAACCCACTCCGAAGAAGAGGGGTATCTTTTTTCTCAGTCCTGAAGATATGCAAGAGGCAAAGAAATCTATGAAGGAAAAAGGTATTAAAGCTGAGGATGTTAAGAATTTGCCACCTATTGAAGAAATACATGGCCTTGACGCACCACCACCTCCACAGGTGGTAGAGGTAAATTCTTTATTAAAGTTTAATGAAAGTGACATCCCTCACAATAAACCTCCTAGTCAATGCTTATATGAGTTTGACAACTATATTATGAAGCAAGATCATTTCAATGCTCATGTTCTGAAACAATTGAAATACAATTGTGATATGATTGCTCGCTTGAGTGACTTGCTATTTAGAATCAGTAATGGTGTTAGGGGTGTAGGAAAGCATGCCTCTATGGTTCAAACTCAGTTAGAACAAGTAGCTAAGTCTCAAAAAGAATTGCTTGATGAAATGAATAACAATATGCATGACTTTGCTTCTAGAGTAGAATGACCCAAGAACCACTTTATCCTGAGGGTCATCCTAAAAGAATTGAACAAGACTCTCAGAGAATTAATACTGATGCACCTAGTCCTTCTAAGAAGAAAAAGAAAATGAAAAATGATAGGACTTTGCATACCTCTAGTGAACCTGAGACACAAAAACTTCCTGATAATAATGATGTCTCTATTTCCGATGCTGAAACTCAATCTGGTAGTGAACATCAACCCAGTGATAATGAAAATGATAATGATGATGTTCACGATGATGCTCAACCTAGTAATAATAGAGAACCAGATAATGATGTTGAAATAGAGCCTGCTCCTGATCTTGATAACCCACAACCTAAAAATAAACGGTATGATAAGAGAGACTTTGTGGCTAGGAAACATGGTAAAGAAAGAGAGCCATGGGTTCAGAAACCTATGCCCTTTCCACCTAAGCCATCAAAGAAAAAGGATGATGAAGAATTTGAGCGCTTTGCTGAAATGATTAGGCCATTCTTTTTCCGTACCCGCTTAACTGATATTTTAAAGATGCCCCCCTATGCAAAGTATATGAAAGACATCATCACTAATAAAAGAAAAATACCTGAAGCTGAAATCTCCACCATGCTTGCTAATTATTCTTTTAAGGATGGAGTACCTAAAAAACTTGGAGATCCGGGAATACCAACTATACCTTGCTCGATCAAAAGAAACTATGTCAAAACTGCTTTGTGTGATTTGGGAGACGGTGTTAGTGTTATGCCTTTCTCCTTATATAAAAGACTTGATTTGAATAAACTCACACCTACTGAGATATCATTGCAAATGACTGACAAATCAACAGCCATACCTATTGGTATTTGTGAGGATGTGCCCGTTGTTGTTGCAAATGTTACTATCTTAACGGACTTTGTTATTCTTGAGATGCCCGAGGACGACAACATGTCGATTATCCTTGGTAGACCCTTTTTGAATACTACAGGGGCTGTTATTGATTGCAATAAAACCAAAGTCACTTTTCATATGAATGGCAATGAGCACACGGTGCACTTTTCGAAGAAACAATTCCAAGTGAATGGTATAAATGTTATTGAAGAATCTCCGACCATCACTATTGGAAGTTTTCAATTACCTCTACCTACTGCCAAAAAGAAATGTGATATACTTATTGTTAGTGTTTTACGAAAGTTCTTCGATTTCATGCTAATCGGAAGTGGTTGTTAATAAGACTTGATCAACCTTATTAATGAATCATTTTTGAGAGGTATGACGTCGATGAATCTAGTAAGCACAACTCTCTGTTCCCACATTTTATTTTCTGTTTTAGTTAGTCAAATAAAATAAAATGCCATGTTTATCCTGTTTTCTGTTTTCTCCGTGCAATAAAAAAAAATGACCCAAAAATAAAAATTCTCAGAATGCCCTGAAAATTTAACATGATTTTTTCCGAATATTTATGAATTTTTGGTGCAAATAAGACCAGAGGGGGGTGCACCTGGTGCCCACAAGACACCAGGGCGCGCCAGCACCCCCAGGCGCGCCCTGGTTGGTTGTGGCCCCCATGTGGCCCCCCTCACTTATCTCTTTAGCCCACATCGTAACCTACCTCTAGCAAAAAATCATCACAACCACCATTTTCGTGTTCTTGCTCTCAAACCCGCGGATTTCGATCTCTTTGCTCGAATCTCCGTTTCTGAAACTGTTTGGGGGGATTGCTACTTGGTATGTGACTCCTCCATTGCTCCAATTAGTTTTTGTTTTAGTGGGTTCTTTTTAGAGTAATTAGCTACTCTTGGTGCTGCTGTAGATGAGCTTGCATGTTGAATTCTTAGAGTTCTAAGTAGTTTGGATGCTCAATATGGCCTCTATGCATGCTTATGAGTAGTTGCTAAAAATCTTACAAAGTTTTGTTGACAAATTTTTGTGGACTAATTTTTTGTCAGAATTTTTATAGGAATAAAATACAAATCTTTAGGAAGTTCTCCTCCAAGAAAAATGCTAAGGGAGTCATTGGGGAATCATCGGATAATGACCTTCGTACTCCAAGAAAGGTGGAGGTGCGGCCGTGTGAATGGCCGCATGATGCCTTCATGGAGGATGCCGGGATCCGTCAAGAGTTCGCTCAGTTTGTTGCAAACGCTGGGTTAACCGAGTTCCTCGCAGATAAGTGTGACCAATATCACATCCTTACAAATTCCTTTGTGCAAAGTTTTACTTATCTAGGTAGAAACAACCCTCCTGAAGTGCAATTCAATCTTTATGCTGAACCTTACACATTGTCGCTAACTGACTTCTGTAACATATGCTTGATCCCTTCTGATGGGGACCTGAGAGAACCTAGGCCTTCTGAGTTTGAGGATTTTCTCCTCACATTAACCGTGGGTGAGGATAGAGACATGTCGAGCGCCACTGCTACTAGCCTGCAGTTTCCCTCAGTACATTATTTTGCCTTAGTCATCACTAAGTGTTTAGCCGCTAGGGAGAAGGTTGGCACACTCAGTGCTCCTGACCTTGCTATTTTATGTCGTGCACTTTATAATGATCACACCTTTAGTATGGGAGCTATTATTGCTCGGTGCTTACATCTTAACAAAACTAAGGGAAAGATACATGGTGGCATTTATGCTACTCACTTAGCGAACCACTTTAGAATCCCCTTTCGCCCACATGATTACCTCTTATCCCGAGTTTACCTTGATCATAAGTCACTTCAGGCTCACCAATTCCTTGATGTAACTGACTCTCAACGTGATATTCATTATAACCTGGTATTTAGCAAGGAAACACATGATATTATTCTGTTGCCTGCACCTGCTTTGTTTGACCCTATTGCCAGGAACGGATACAGGATTATGCCAGATGACATTATAGCTTACCGGAACAACCTAGCAGCTGTTGAGGAGGAGCCCCAGGGGTGTGATGCTCAGGTGCCGCCTCCACCTCACTACAACTTGGGACCGGACGGCTTCTACGGATGGTGATTACCAAGTTAGGCCAAAAGCCTAAGCTTGGGGGAGTACGTATTTCCACCGACATTATATTCATGTTCGCACATTTCATTCCAGTTGTCGGTGTTCATACTTTTTCATTGTAATATCCATGCTAGATTTGTTTTCTCGCTTTCTTCTTGTGTGTTTGAAAAACTTTGAGAAAAACTAAAATAAATTTCCTACTTCTTTTTAGTTTTTGTTTCTAGCTTAGTTTAATTGTTGCATCAAAAGAACACCCAAAAAGATTTCTCGCTTCTTCTTTTACTTGTTGGGAGCTTTCCCGTGTAAATAGTTTTTCTCGTTTTTGTTTTTCTTCTTTAATTTGCTTTCTTCAAGAAAACCAAAAACTCCAAAAATATTTCAGTGTGTTTCTCTGAAATTCTTTTCTTTTTACTCGAGTCATACTTAGGAGAAGACCACGATGAAATTGTTGAGTGGTTCTCATTTGCATTATCGTTTATCTAACAAAGAACCCATATTACTTTGTCTTCTCCTCTTGAATAAAATGTTTGCAGATTCGAACTTAGTCCACGACATTCTTGCACTATTATTGTTTTCTTATCATTCGGTCGTGCAAGTGACAGGCAATAATGATGACATTTGATGAATTGACTGTGGCAGAGAAAGGCGGGTATGAACTCAACTTGTTTTTGTTTTTGTAAATATGTTTAACCTAGTATCCCTTGATTCGGCTCATTTTGATCAAACATATTTGCAATGACCATTAGAGATTATAGTTGTTCATGCCATGCTTAAGTAGCTAGGAGTGGATAATGATTTATCTTGGATGTCAACAGGCATTAAAATGGTTGTGATGCGGTATGATGATATGGTATCCTCCTCTGAATGTTTCAAGTGGCTTGACTTGGCACATGTTCACGCATGTAGTTGAATCAAAACCAACATAGCCTTCATGATATTTATGTTCATGGTGTCCATATCCTACTCATGCTAGTATTCAATGTTAATTATATGTCATGCATGTTCATGACCGTCTTCGCTCTCTAGCTGGCCGCTTCTCAATCTAACTGCCAGCCTTCGCCTGTACTAAGCGGGAATACTGCTTATGCATCAAAACCCTTAAACCAAGTTATGCCAGATGAGTCCACTATATCTACCTATATGCAGTATTACCCTGTCGTTCCAAAGTAAATTTGCATGTGCCACCTCTAAAATTCAAATGCACATCTGTTTTGTGTGCCTGGACCGCTCATGCAGCGACAGGGGGCGGTCAGTATCTTCCATGCTAAGCGGGTTATTCTCATGATGAGTGTTTATTCACTTGTCCTTACACGAGAGGGGCGGTAATAGGGATTCGCAGTCCCGAAATAAAAAATAAAAAATAATTAAACAAAACTCCCCCAGGAATGTTGTTGGTTTGGACGGTACCCGTGGATGCGGCTCGCCGTGGAGTGTGATTGTTGGTGGAGGGGGAGTAAACCTTTACTTTTACCGCTTGGGAACCGCCGCTAATTTGGTTAGCATGGAAGATATTGATAACTCTTGGTCGTGACGTTGACAGGAAGGGTGTACCTCCCAAAATTATATCTATCCCTGTTTTAAACATTGAGCTCTGTCACCGCTGCAAATCCATGCTTCCCTCTGCGAAGGGACAATCTATTTATTTTTATGTTGAGTCATCACCTTCTCAAATAAGTGCCAGACCTGAGAGCACTATTGTCATCCTCATGCATTATGTATAGTTGATGTTGGGTGCAGCATGACTGGATCTTTTCTACCCTGAATTACAATGTTTAGTCGCTGCTTGAACTTCTGAGGTGCTCTGCATTTATGTTTCGCGGTCTCGGAAAGGGCTAACGAGATACCACTATTGTCATATTGTATCACGATTGTTTTGAAAAAATGTTGGCGCTTGAGATATCTTATTATTGCTCGCTAGTTGCTTATGTGATTGTTATGAGTAAATATAATTTCTAAGAGTTATTGTTAACATGGTTAGTCATAATCTTAGCTGAAAACCTGGATGCTACTTAAGCATATATATGTAAACAAGAACAAAAGAGTTCACAAAAGTTTTTCTTTATCACTTTCAGTTTGTCAACTAAATTGCTTGATGACAAGCAAAGGTTTAAGCTTGGGGGAGTTGATACGTCTCCAATGTATCCACTTTTCCTCACCCTTTTGCCCTTGTTTTGGACTCTAATTTGCATGATTTGAATGGAACTAACCCGGACTGACGTTGTTTTCAGCAGAACTACCATGGTGTTGTTTTTGTGCAGAAATAAAAGTTCTCGGAATGGAACAAAACTTTTTGGATATTTATTTCAGAATAAATAAAAATTACTGGAGCCAAAATCCACCGAAGAGGGGGCCAGGGTGAGCATCACCCACCAGGGTGCGCCAGGCCCCCTTGGCGCGCCCTGGTGGGTTGTGCCCACCTCATGGCCCCACTTGCCCTATCTCCACCACTATAAATTCCTATTTTCGGAGAAAAAAATCAGGGAGACAGAATTATCGCATTTTACGAGATGGGGCCGCTGCCACCTCCTGTTCTTCATCGGGAGGCCAGATCTGTAGCCCGTTTGGGGCTCCGAAGAGGGGAATCTTCGGTCTTCGTCATCACCAACCTTTCTCCATCGCCAAGTCCATGATGCTCCCCACCGGGAGTGAGTAATTCCTTCATAGGTTTGCTGGTCGGTGAGGAGTTGGATGAGATTCATCATGTAATTGAGTTAGTTTTGTTAGGGCTTGATCACTAGTATCCATTATGTTCTGAGATTGATGTTTCTTTGACTTTGCTATGCCTAATGCTTGTCACTAGGGCCCGAGTGCCATGATTTCAGATCTGAACCATTTATGTTATCATCTCTATATCCATGTTCTTGATCCGATCTTGCCTAGTCATATGCACCTATTACGTGTTATGATCCGTCAACCCCATAGAGACAATATTTGGGATACTTCGCGGTGATGATCGTAGTTTGAGGAGTTCATGTATTCACCATGTGTTAATGCTTTGTTCCGGTTCTCTATTAAAAGGAGGCCTTAATATCCCTTAGTTTCCTTATGGACCCCGCTGCCATGGGAGGGTAGGACAAAAGATGTCATGCAAGTTCTTTTCCATAAGCATGTATGACTATTTACGGAATACATGCCTACATTACATTGATGAATAAAGCTAGTTCTGTATCGCCCTAGGTTATGACTGTTACATGACGAATATCATCCAACAAGTTACCGATCCAGTGCCTACGACTTTTCCATCTATTTGCTCTTGCTAAGTTACTACTGCTGTTGCTGCTGTTCCAACTACTACAAAACTATTGCTACTACTGTTACCGCTACTGTTACTATTGCTACTGCTATCAAAACTATCATATTACTGTGCTACTGATCACTCTGCTGCAGATATTTAATCTCCAGGTGTGGTTGAATTGACAACTCAACTGCTAATACTCTCAAGTATTCTTTGGTTCCCCTTGTGTCGAATCTATAAATTTGGGTTGAATACTCTACCCTCGAAAACTGTTGTGACCCCCTATACTGTGGGTTATCAAGCACATACTCAGAATGTCTGGGCTGAGTTGGGAATTACTCTCCTGCCAGAGGCGATCACTGACAGAGTTCTTCAATCACTGCCACCTAGCTACAAAGGCTTTGTGTTTAACTATAACATGCAAGGGATGAACAAATCAGTCGCCGAGCTGTTTGCGATGCTGAAAGTCGCTGAGTCAGAAATCCAGAAGGAGCATGAAGTGTTGATGGTCAATAAAACCACTAGTTTCAAGAAGAATGGCAAGGGCAAGAAGGGTAACTCCAAGAAGAGTGGCAAAGAAGTTGCCCCTCCCGTGAAGAAACCCAAGGCTGGACCCAAGCCGAAAACTGAGTGCTTTCATTGCAAGGGAACTGGCCACTGGAAGCGGAATTGCCCCAAGTATCTGGCCGACAAGAAGGTAGCCAACACCAAACAAGGTATATATGATATACATGTTATTGATGTGTACCTTACCAACCCTCGTTGTAGTGCTTGGGTATTTGATACCGGTTCGGTTGCTCACATTTGCAACTCAAAGCAGGAACTACGGAATAGACGGAGGCTGGCAAAGGACGAAGTGACGATGCGCATGGGAAATGGTTCCAAGGTTGATGTGATCGCCGTCGACACACTCGCTCTTCGATTACCATTGGGATTAGTGATGAACCTGAATAATTGTTATTTAGTACCTGCGTTGAGCATGAACATCATATCTGGATCTTGTTTAATCCGATACGGTTACTCATTTAAATCAGAGAATAATGGTTGTTCTATTTATATGGGTACTATCTTTTATGGTCATGCACCCAATGTGAGGGTTTTATTCTTGTTGAATCTCGATAGTGATGATACACATGTTCATAACATTGATGCCAAAAGATGTAGAGTTGATAATGATAGCACCACTTTCTTGTGGCACTGCCGCTTAGATCATATTGGTGTCAAACGCATGAAGAAGCTCCATGCTGATGGACTTTTGGAGTCACTTGATTTTGAATCACTTGACACATGTGAACCATGCCTCATGGGCAAGATGACTAAGACCCCGTTCTCTGGAACAATGGAACGGGCAAGTGACTTGTTGGTAATCATACATACTGATGTGTGCGATCTGATGAGCATTAAGGCACGCGGTGGATATCGTTACTTTCTCACCTTCACCGATGACTTAAGTAGATATGGGTATATTTAATTAATGAAACACAAGTCTGAAACGTTTGAAAAGTTCAAGCAATTTCAGAGTGAAGTTGAGAATCATCGTAACAAGAAGATTAAATTCCTACGATCTGATCGAGGAGGAGAATATCTGAGTTATGAGTTTGGCAATCACTTAAGACAATGTGGAATTGTTTCGCAGTTGCCGCCACCTGGAACACCACGGCGTAATGGTGTGTCCGAACGTCGTAATCGAACCTTATTGGATATGGTGCATTCTATGATGCCTCTTGCCGATTTGCCACTATCGTTTTGGGGTTATGCGTTAGCGACAGCTGCATTCACTTTAAATATGGCACCATCTAAGTCCGTTGAGACGACGCCGTATGAACTGTGGTTTGGCAAGAAGCCAAAGTTGTCGTTTCTTAAAGTTTGGGGATGCGGTGCTTATGTCAAAAGGCATCAGCCAGAAAAGCTCAAACCCAAAGCGGACAAATGCGTCTTCATAGGATACCCGAAAGAGACGGTTGGGTACACCTTCTATCTCATATCTGAAGGCAAAGTGTTTGTCGCTAAGAACGGATCGTTTCTTGAGAAAGAGTTTCTCTCAAAAGAATTGAGTGGGAGGAAGATATAACTTGATGAGGTTGTTGAACCTTTGCTTCGACCATAGAGTAGCGCAACGCAGAAAGATGTTTTTGTAGAACCTACGTCATTTGAAGAGGAAGCTGATGATGGTGATCATGTAGCTTTGGATCAAGTTACTATCGAACCTCGTTGGTCGACAAGGACACGTACTGCTCCTGAATGGTACGGTAACCCTGTCTTAGAGGTCATGTTGTTGGACAACGATGAACCTACGAGCTATGGAGAAGCGATGGTGGGCCCGGATTCCAACAAATGGTTAGAGGCCATGAAATCCGAGATAGGATCCATGTATCAAAACAAAGTGTGGACTTTGGAAGTATTACCAGAAGGGCGAAAGGCCATTCAGAATAAATGGATCTTTAAGAAGAAGACGGATGCGGACGGTAATGTCACCGTCTATAAAGCTCGACTTGTGGCAAAGGGTTTTTCACAAGTTCAAGGAATTGGCTACGATGAGACTTTCTCACCCGTAGTGATGCTTAAATCTGTCAGAATCATGTTAGCAATAGCTGTATTTTTCGATTATGAAATTTGGCAGATGGATGTCAAAACAACATTCCTTAACGGTTTCCTTAAGGAAGAGTTGTACATGATGCAACTAGAAGGTTTTATCGATCCAGAGAATGCTGACAAATTTTGCAAGCTCCAGCGATCCATTTATGGGCTGGTGCAAGCATCTCGGAGTTGGAATCTTCGCTTTGATGAGGTGATCAAAGCGTTTGGGTTTATACAAGTTTATGGAGAAGCTTGTATTTATAAGAAAGTGAGTGGGAGCTCTATAGTGTTTCTAATATTATATGTGGATGACATATTGCTGATTGGAAACAATGTAGAATTTTTGGAAAGCGTGAAGGAGTATTTGAACAAGAGTTTTTCAATGAAGGACCTAGGAGAAGCTGCTTTCATATTAGGCATGATCTATAGAGATAGATCAAGACACTTAATAGGACTTTCACAGAGCACATACCTTGATAAAGTTTTGAAGAAGTTCAAAATGGATCAGTCCAAGAAGTGGTTCTTGCCTGTATTACAAGGTGTGAAGTTGAGTAAGACTCAATGCCCAATGACTGCAGAGGATAGAGAGAAGATGAGTGTCATCCCCTATGCTTCTGCCATAGGCTCTATCATGTATGCAATGATGTGCACAAGACCAGATGTCAGCCTTGCCATAAGTATGGCCGGAAGGTTTCAAAGTGATCCAGGAGTGGAACACTGGACGACGGTCAAGAATATCCTTAAGTACCTGAAAAGGAGTAAGGAAATGTTTCTTGTTTATGGAGGTGATCAAGAGCTCGTCATAAAGGGTTACGTCGATGCAAGCTTTGACACTGATCCGGATGACTCTAAGTCTCAAACCGGATACATATTTATTCTCAATGGAGGAGCGGTAAGCTGGTGCAGTTCCAAGCAAAGCGTGGCAGCTGATTCTACATGCGAAGCGAAGTACATAGCTGCCTCGGAGGCGGCAAAGGAAGGTGTCTGGATGAAGCAGTTCATGAGAGATCTTGGAGTTGTGCCCAATGCACTGGACCGACTGACTCTGTTCTGTGACAACACTGGTGCCATTGCTCTAGCCAAGGAACCAAGGTTTTACAAGAGGACCAGACACATAAAGCGACACTTCAATTCCATCCGCGATTACATCAAGGAGGAGGACATAAATATTTGCAAAGTGCACACGGATCTGAATGTCGCAGACCCGTTGACTAAGCCTCTTCCACGAGCAAAACATGATAAACACCAGAACTGTATGGGTATTAGATTCATTAAAATGTAAATCACATAGTGATGTGAGCTATATTATTGACTCTAGTGCAAGTGGGAAACTGTTGGAAATATGCCCTAGAGGCAATAATAAATTGGTTATTATCATATTTGCTTGTTCATGATAATTTTTTATTATCCATGCTAGAATTGTATTGATTGGAAACTCAAATACATGTGTGGGTACATAGACAACAATGTGTCCCTAGTGAGCCTC
The DNA here is from genome assembly GCA_039707655.1 of Elymus sibiricus. Taxonomy (NCBI): domain Eukaryota; kingdom Viridiplantae; phylum Streptophyta; class Magnoliopsida; order Poales; family Poaceae; genus Elymus; species Elymus sibiricus. The sequence goes on from CM077671.1 coordinate 447,041,426, forward strand.
TAATAGACTAGCTCGTTGATCAAAGATGGCCAAGGTTTCTTGGCCATGGACATGAGTTGTCATTTGATAACGGGATCACATCATTAGGAGAATGATGTGATGGACAAGACCCAAACTATGAACATAGCATATGATCGTGTCAAGTTTATTGCTATTGTTTTCTGCATATCAAGTATCTGTTCCTATGACCATGAGATCATGCAACTCACTGATACCGGAGGAGTACCATGTGTGTATCAAACGTCGGAACGTAACTGGGTGACTATAAAGGTGCTCTACAAGTATCTCCGAGGGTGTGTGTTGGGTTGGCATGGATCAATACTAGGATTTGTTACTCCATGTGACGGAGAGGTATCTCAGGGCCCACTCGGTAATACAACATCATATTGAGCTTGCAAGCAAAGTGATTTATTGGACATTTTATATGATTTGTTTGACTAACATATTGATCCAGTGCCCAGTGCCAGTTCCTGTTTGTTGCATGTTTTGTGTTTCACAGAATATCCATATCAAATGAAGTCCAAACACGATAAAAATTTACAGAGATTTTTTTTTGGAAGATTTGTGAATTTTGAGAAGTGGAATCAACGCAAACGGAGGCCCACAGCCCGCACGATACATCAGGGCGCGCCCAAGGGGCCCAGGCGTGGCGTGGTGGGTTGTGCCCACCTTGTACGTCGGTTGGAGCTCTCCCTCGGGCGCAAGGAAGCTATTTTTTGGATAAAAATCCCTCAAAATTTCAGCCCGATCGGAGTTACGGATCTCCGAGAATATAAGACACGGTTTTCGGCCACAAAACAGGAACGTGAAATAGAAGAGAAAAGAGAGGGAGATCCAATCTAGGAGGGGATCCTGCCCCTCCGCCGCCATGGAGGCCATGGACCAGAGGGGGAACTCTCCTCCCATCTAGGGGGAGGCCAAGGAAGAAGAAGAAGGAGAGGGGGGGGGGCTCTCTCCCCCTCTCTCCCGGTGGCGCTGGAACGCCGCCGGGGCAATCATCGTGACAAAGATATACACCAACAACTTCGCCGCCGTCAACACCAACTCTCTCCCCCTCTATGCAGCGGTGTAACACCTCTCTTCCCCGCTGTAATCTCTACTTAAACATGGTGCTCAACTCCATATATTATTTCCCAATGATATTTGGCTATCCTATGATGTTTGAGTAGATTTGTTTTGTCCTATGGGTTAATTGTGGTATGATGTTATGGATGTGAGTTGTATGTTGATATGGTGCTGTCCTATGGTGCCCTCTCTGTCGCGCAAACGTGAGGGATTCCTGCTCTAGGGTGTTGCAAGATGTTCATGATTTGCCTATGGTTGGTTGCTTGAGTGACAGAAGCATAAACCCAAGTAGGTGGGTTATTGCGTATGGGAGTAAAGAGGACTTGATACTTAATGCTATGGTTGGGTTTTACCTTAATGATCTTTGGTAGTTGTGGATGCTTGCTAGAGTTCCAATCATAAGTGCATATGATCCAAGTACGGAAAGTGTGTTAGCGTATGCCTCTCCCTCAATGCATATGACAAGTATCTATCATATTATATTCAATTTCCTAGGGACAATCTTTCTCTTGCGTTACACAAAAGGCTTTCTACTAAGTTATTTACTTTTATTGTTCTTTTATTAAAACAACACCTAACTTTTATTTCCACGTTCTTTATTTTCTTGCAAAGTACTTCTAGTTTTACTCCCGCAAAGTAGTTTCATACTTGTTCTAGGTAAAGAAAACGTTAAAGTGTGCGTAGAGTTGTATCAGTGGTCGATAGAAATCGAGGGAATATTTGTTCTACCTTTAGCTCCTCGTTGGGTTCGACACTCTTACTTATCGAAACAGGCTACAAACGATCCCCTACACTTGTGGGTTATCAAGACCTTTTTCTGGCGCCGTTGCCGGGGAGTAATAACGTGGGGTGAATATTCTCGTGTGTGCTTTTTTGCTTTATCACTAAGTAATTTTTATTTTCTGTTATTAGTTGTTTTATATCTTTAGTTATGGATATGGCACACGAAACACCAAAAAAAATAGTGGTACTTGCTACTCATGGAGATGGGGAACCTCTTAAAACCCTCGATGCTAGTTATGTGCAAAGTATTAAATACTACTTTGATAATCTTGAGAAGACCCCATTCAACTTGATAATGGAAGTAATGTTGGATCAACATGAATACTTTAGAGATTATCGCTTGACTCAAAAAGGGAAATTGTTATGGGATCAAATTCATATGTTGCATTGGTATGCTCGGGAGCTATGCTTGAGATATGATATCACTTGTTGCTCTAGGATGAACACTCCACACCTTCCCTTTTCATGCAAATTTAATGATAATGAAACCTTAGCTTCTTGTGCTAAAGGTATTTATGATTACTATGATGTGGAAGGAATAGAAGAATTTGTTGCTTTTAAAGGTGCTTATGAAGTTGCTTCTTTGATGGAAAAGTATGATGATGTTTCTTACGAATCTAAAAATCTTGCCATACTTAAATATTTCTATGAGAATTATGATTGCAATGCTGATATTATTGAATTTATTGAGAGAATGTCCGCTGCCTTGGAAGAGATTAATATTTCGCGGGGACCTATGGAAGAAGAAATTGCTGAAACTATGAGCTCATTAGATGAAAAAGATGAGGAGGAGAGCGAAGAAAAAAAGGAGGAAGAGCGGATTAGCTACCCATGCCCACCTTCTAATGAGAGTAACTTTTCAACTCATACATTGTTTAATTACCCTTCGTGCTTACCGAAGGATAAATGCCATGATGAATGCTATGATGATTGCTATGATCCCTTGGATTCTTTTGAAATATCCCTTTTTGATGAACTTGATGCTTGCTATGCTTGTGGCCATGATGCCAACACGAATTATGCTTATGAAGATGAACTTGCTATAGTTCCTTATGTTAAGCATGAAATTGTTGCTATTGCACCCACACATGATAGTCCTATTATCTTTTTGAATTCTCCTAACTACACTATATCGGAGAAGTTTGCTATTATTAAGGATTATATTGATGGGTTGCGTTTTGCTACTACACATGATGATTTTAATGAATATAATATGCATGTGCTTGCTGCTCCTACTTGCAATTATTATGAGAGAGGAACGAAATCTTCACCTCTCTATGCTTACAATACTATGAAATTGCAAGAAACTGTTTATACTATGCATTGGCCTTTACTTAATGTGCATGAATTGTTCTTGTATGACATGCCGATGCATAGGAAGAGAGTTAGATTTCGTTGTCACATGATATATAACACTTTGTGCTCACTACTAAATTACAAATCATTGTTAATTAAAATTGGCTTTGATATACCTTGGGATCCAGGTGGATCCATTACTTGAGCACTTTATGCCTAGGTTAATGGCTTTAAAGAAAGCGCTGCCAGGGAGACAACTCGGAAGTTTTAGAGAGTCATTTATTTCTGTTGTGTTCTTTTATAAAGTTTAAAAACAAAAAAAAAATATAGAGGGGAACCTAAAACTTCACAAAAGGAAAGGTGAAAGTGAGAGAGATGATGAGCATCGTTGAAGTGGGGGATATCCTTGAACTTTGTTCATGCCCATGGAAACTTTGTGAGTTTTGAATCACGGAAACTTTTCCAAAAAAAATAATTATCCCCTTGTACAAATCCATTGTATTATAAAAATAATGTGCCAAGATTTTCCTTTAGGATGATTAGATTGCTTGTTGGTATGTGCGGTGTAAAAACAGAAACTTTGGCTGTAGTGCGTGAATTTTCATTTTTTACTGGAACGTTAAAAGTTTCTGAAATTTTTACACAGTATTGATATACAAAATGTTTATTTCGTACTAATTTTCAGAATTTTTGGAGTTACAGAAGCATGGTCAAAGTTCAGATTACTACAGACTGTGATGTTTAAGACAGATTCTGTTTTTGATGCATTGTTTTGCTTATTTTGATGAAACTATCGATTTTAATCGGTGGTATAAGCCATGTAAAAGTTATAATAAAGAAGGGATAATGCATATATAAAATATGAATGGGTTTGTAACAGTACTTAAAGTAGAAATTTGCTTTATTATACTAACGGATCTCACCAGTCTTCTGTTAAGTTTTGTGTGGATGAAGTGTTCGAACATCGAGGAGGTCTCGATATGAGGAGAAGGAGGAGATGCAAGAGTTCAAGCTTGAGGATGCTCAAGGCACCCCAAGTAAATATACAAGGAGACTCAAGCATCTAAGCTTGGGGATGCCCCGAAAGGCATCCCATCTTTCTTCAACAAGTATCGGTATGTTTTCGTTTTCGTTTCGTTCATGTGATATGTGTAAATCTTGGAGCGTCTTTTGTGTTTAGTTTTCACTTTTATTTTATGCACAATGCTAGTATGAGATAGTCCATGGTTGATTTATAGAATGCTCATTCACTTCACTTATATCTTTTGAGTATGGCTTTATAGAATGCTTCATGTGCTTCACTTATATCATTTGAAGTTTGGATTGCCTGTTTCTCTTCACATAGAAAACCGTTATTCATAGTATGCTCTTTTGCTTCACTTATATTTATTAGAGCATGGTCTTTTGTTGAAAGAATTAAACTCTCTTGCTTCACTTATATCTATTTAGAGAGTCAACAGGAATTGGTCATTCACATGGTTAGTCATAGAATCCTACATAAAACTTAGGGATCACTGAATATGATATGTTTTATTCCTTGCAATAGTTTTGCGATATAGAGATGATAATATGTGGGAAGTACTATTGGATGATCGTGTTTAGTAAGATATTGGTGTTAAGGTTTGTGATTCCCGAAGCATGCACGTATAGCCTCCCGTTATGCTAGGAAGTTGGAGCATAATTTATTCTTGATTGTCTATCTCTGTGTGAAGGTCGGGGGCGCGCGATGGTTAACTGCTACCTGTTGGAAATATGCCCTAGAGGCAATAATAAATTGGTTATTATTATATTTCCTTGTTCATGATAATCGTTTATTATCCATGCTATAATTGTATTGATTGGAAACTCAAATACATGTGTGGGTACATAGACAACACTGTGTCCCTAGTAAGCCTCTAGTTGACTAGCTCGTTGATCAAAGATGGTTAAGGTTTCCTAGCCATTGACATGAGATGTCATTTGATAACGGGATCACATCATTAGGAGAATGATGTGATGGACAAGACCCAAACTGTAAACATAGCATTTGATCGTGTCAGTTTATTGCTATTGTTTTCTGCATGTCAAGTATCTGTTCCTTTGACCATGAGATCATGCAACTCACTAACACCGGAGGAATACCTTGTGTGTATCAAACGTCGCAACGTAACTGGGTGACTATAAAGGTGCTCTACAGGTATCTCCGAGGGTGTCTGTTGGGTTGGCATGGATCAAGACTGGGATTTGTTACTCCGTATGACGGAGAGGTATCTCAGGGCCCACTCGGTAATACAACATCACAATGAGCCTTGCAAGCAATGTGACTAAAGTGTTAGCCACGAGATCTTGTATTACGGAACGAGTAAAGAGACTTGCCGGTAACGAGATTGAACTAGGTATAGTGATACCGACGATCGAATCTCGGGCAAGTAACATACCGAAGAACAAAGGGAACAGCATACGGGATTAACTGAATCCTTGACATAGAGGTTCGACCGATAAAGATCTTCGTAGAATATGTAGGAGCCAATATGGGCATCCAGGTCCCGCTATTGGTTATTGGCCGTAGAGGTGTCTCGGTCATGTCTACATAGTTCTCGAACCCGCAGGGTCTACACACTTAACGTTTGGTGACGATTAGTATAATTGAGTTATTATGTTGGTGACCGAAAGTTGTTCGGAGTCCCGGATAAGATCCCGGACATGACGAGGATCTCCGGAATAGTCCGGAGGTAAAGATTGATATATGTGATAATAGTGTTTTGATCTCCGGAAGAGTTCCGAAGTTCACCGGAAGAGGTTCCGGATGTTTACCGAAGTGTTCGGGTGCAGCAACACTTTATATGAGCCAAAGGGATAAAGCCCACAAGGTATTGGAAAGTGCAAAAGTAGTTTTGCTGCCGCGTAAGCGGTACTACCGCTTGGTGAAGCGGTACTACCGCCGGAGCGGTACTACCGCTTGTGTGAAGCGGTACTACCGCCCAAGCGGTACTACCGCTTGTGTGAAGCGGTACTACCGCTTGTGCGCGGCTGTGCACGGTTCGGCAGGGATCCGAGTTGGACTCTTTCCCTGCGGGCCAAACCGACCTTGTGCGGGCAAAACCGACCCGGAGGAGGCTTTTACTCCAAGTTTAGACCCCAAGGCTCAACATATAAATAGAGGGGCAGGGCTAGCACACGGGATACATCAGGATTTCCCAAGCCGTGTGCCGGCAACCCTAGCCCTCTAGTTCCTCCGTCATAATCTCCGTAGCGCTTGGCGAAGCCCTGCAGAGATTGTTCCTCACCACCATCACCACGCCGTCGTGCTGCTGGAACTCAACCACTACTTCATCATCGCTCGCTGGATCGAGGAGGTGAAGGCGTCATCAAGCCGTACGTGTGTTGAACGCGGAGGTGCCGTCCGTTCGGCACTAGATCGGAAGGATCGTGATTGGATCGCGGGACGCTCGGCGATTTGGATCGCGAAGACGTTCGACTACATCAACCGCGTTTATTAACGCTTCCGCTTAGCGATCTACAAGGGTATGTAGATTCACTCTCCCTCTCGTAGATGCTCATCACCATGGATAGATCTTATGTGTGCGTAGGAAAATTTTTGTTTCCCATGCAACGTTCCCCATCAGTGGCATCATGAGCTAGGTCTATGCGTAGATGAGATCTCGAGTAGAACACAAACGAGTTGTGGGCGTGGGTGTATACATATTGCTTGCCGTTACTAGTTGATACTTGATTCAGCGGTATTGTGAGATGAAGCGGCCCGGACCGACATTACGCGTACGCTTACGCGAGACTGGTTTTACCGCTGCGTGCACTTGTTGCATAAAGGTGACTGGCGGGTGTCTGTCTCTCTCACTTTAGTTGAATCGGTTCAATGAAGAGGGTTCTTTTAGAAGATCAAAAAGCAATCACTACACCACGTTGTGGTTTTGCGTAGGTAAGAACGGTTCTTGCAAACCCGTAGCAGCCACGTAAAATTTGCAACAACAATTAGAGGACGTCTAACTTGTTTTTGCAGGGTATGTTGTGATGTGATATGGCCAATTACATGATGAGATATATGTGATGTATGAGATGATCATGTGATGTATAGAATATCACGACTTGCATGTCGATGAGTACGGCAACTGGCAGGAGCCATAGAGTTGTCTTTAATTATTGTATGACCTGTGTGTCAATCATTAAGCGCTATGTAATGCTTTACTTTATCGCTAAACGTTAGCTATAGTCGTGGAAGCAACAGTCGGCGCGACAACCTTATGGCGACACGTTGATGGAGATCAAGATGATGGAGATCATGGTGTCATGCCGGTGACGATGGAGATCATGCCGGTGCTTTGGAGATGGAGATCAAAAGCACAAGTTCATGGCCATATCATGTCACTTATGATTTGCATGTGATGTTAATCCTTTTATGCATCTTATTTTGCTTAGGACGACGGTAGCATTATAAGGTGATCCCTCACTTAAATTTCAAGATAAATTGTGTTCTCCCCAAGTGTGCACCGTTGCGAAAGTTCGTCGTTTCGAGACACGCCGTGATGATCGGGTGTGATAGACTCTACGTTCGCATACAACGGGTGTAAGCCATGTTACACGTGCGGAACACTCGGGTTAAACTTGACGAGCCTAGCATGTACAGACATGGCCTCGGAACACAAGAGACCGAAAGGTCGAACATGAGTCATATAGTAGATATGATCAACATGAAGATGTTCACCATTGAAACCACCTCAACTCACGTGATGATCGGACTTGAGTTGGTGGATTTGGATCATGTTACACTCGAATGATCGGAGGGATGTCAATTTGAGTGGGAGTTTTTAAGTGATATGATTAACTAAACTCATTATCTAAGAACAATAGTCTAAGTTGTCTTTGCAATATTTATGTTGTAGATCATGGCTCGCGCAGTAGCACCCCTGAATTTTAATGCGTTCCTAGAGAAAGCTAAGTTGAAAGATGATGGAAGTAACTTTGTGGACTGGGCCCGTAATCTAAGGATTATCCTTTCGGCTTCCCAGAAGGCTTATGTCCTTGATGCACCGCTTGGTGATCCACCCGCTCCAGTTGAGTCTCTAGACGTTGTGAACGCCTGGCAGGCTCGTTCTGATGATTACTCAATAGTTCAATGTGCAATGTTGTATGGCTTAGAACCGGGACTTCAAAGACGTTTTGAACGTCATGGAGCATATGAGATGTTCCAGGAGTTGAAGTTTATCTTTCAGAAGAATGCCCGGATCGAGAGATATGAGATCTCCGATAAGTTCTATGCTTGCAAGATGGAGGAGAACGGGTCTATCAGTGATCACGTGCTCAGAATGTCTGGGTACTCCACCCGTCTGGCTGAGTTAGGGATGCCCCTTCCGCCAGAGGCTATCACTGACAGAGTTCTTCAATCATTGCCACCTAGCTACAAGAGCTTCGTGTTGAACTATAACATGCACGGGATGAACAAGTCAGTCGCCGAGCTGTTTGCGATGCTGAAAGCCGCTGAGTCTGAAATTCAGAAGGAGCATCAAGTGTTGATGGTCAATAAAACCACTAGTTTCAAGAAAAATGGCAAGGGTAAGAAGGGTAACTCCAAGAAGAGTGGCAAAGCAGTTGCTCCTCTCGTGAAGAAACCCGAGGCTGGACCCAAACCAGAAACTGTGTGTTTTCATTGCAAGGGAACTGGACACTGGAAGCGGAATTGCCCCAAGTATTTGGCTGACAAGAAGGCGGCCAACAACAAACAAGGTATATATGATATACATGTTATTGATGTGTACCTTACCAACTCTCGTTGTAGTGCCTGGGTATTTGATACCGGTGCGGTTGCTCATATTTGCAACTCAAAACAGGAACTGCGGAATAGACGGAGGCTGGCAAAGGACGAAGTGACGATGCGCGTGGGAAATGGTTCCAAGGTTGATGTGATCGCCGTCGGCACGCTCGCTCTTCGATTACCGTCGGGATTAGTGATGAACCTAAATAAGTGTTATTTGGTGCCTGCGTTAAGCATGAACATTATATCTGGATCTTGTTTATTGCGAGACGGTTACTCATTTAAATCAGAGAATAATGGTTGTTCTATTTATATGAGTAATATCTTTTATGGTCATGCACCCGATGTGAGGGGTTTATTCTTATTGAATCTCGATAGTAATGATACACATGTTCATAACATTGATGCCAAAAGATGTAGAATTGATAATGATAATACCACTTTCTTGTGGCACTGCCGTTTAGGTCATATTGGCGTAAAACGCATGAGGAAGCTCCATGCTGATGGACTTTTGGAGTCACTTGATTTTGAATCACTTGACACATGTGAGCCATGCCTCATGGGCAAGATGACTAAAACGCCGTTCTCTGGAATAATGGAACGGGCAAGTGACTTATTGGAAATCATACCAACTGATGTGTGCGGTCCGATGAGCATTGAGGCGCGCGGTGGTTATCGTTACTTTCTCACCTTCACTGATGACTTAAGTAGATATGGGTATATTTACTTAATGAAACACAAGTCTGAAACATTTGAAAAGTTCAAACAATTTCAGAGTGAAGTTGAGAATCATCGTAACAAGAAGATTAAATTCCTACGATCTGATCGAGGAGGAGAATATCTGAGTTATGAGTTTGGCAGTCACTTAAGACAATGTGGAATTGTTTCACAACTAACACCGCCTGGAACACCACAGCGTAATGGTGTGTCCGAACGTCGTAATCGAACTTTATTGGATATGGTGCGATCTATGATGTCTCTTGCCGATTTGCCACTATCGTTTTGGGGTTATGCATTAGAGACAGCTGCATTCACTTTAAATAGGGCACCATCGAAATCCGTTGAGACGACACCATATGAACTTTGGTTTGGCAAGAAGCCAAAGCTGTCGTTTCTTAAAGTTTGGGGATGTGATGCTTATGTCAAAAAGCTTCAGCCTGAAAAGCTGGAACCCAAAGCGGAGAAATGCGTCTTCATAGGATACCCAAAAGAGACAATTGGGTATACCTTCTACCTCAGATCCGAGGGCAAAGTGTTTGTCGCTAAAAACGGAACATTTCTTGAGAAAGAGTTTCTCTCGAAAGAATTGAGTGGGAGGAAGATAGAACTTGATGAGGTTGTTGAACCTTTACTTCAACCTGAGAGTAGCGCAGCGCAGAAAGTTGTTTCTGTGGAGCCTACATTAGCTGAAGAGGAAGTTAATGATGATGATCATGAAGCTTTGGATCAAGTTGCTATCGAACCTCGTAGGTCGACAAGGACGCGTACTGCTCCTGAGTGGTACGGCAACCCTGTCTTAGAGGTCATGTTGTTAAAACAACGATGAACCTACGAGCTATGGAGAAGCGATGATGGGCCCGGATTCCGAGAAGTGGTTAGAGGCCATGAAATCCGAGATGGGATCCATGTATGAAAACAAAGTATGGACTTTGGAAGTATTACCTGAAGGGCGTAAGGCCATTCAGAACAAATGGATCTTTAAGAGGAAGACGGACGCGGACGGTAATGTCACCGTCTATAAAGCTCGACTTGTGGCAAAAGGTTTTTCACAAGTTCAAGGAGTTGACTACGATGAGACCTTCTCACCCGTAGCGATGCTTAAGTCCGTCAGAATCATGTTAGCAATAGCTGCCTTTTTCGATTATGAAATTTGGCAGATGGATGTCAAAACAGCGTTCCTTAACGGTTACCTTAAGGAAGAGTTGTATATGATACAACCAGAAGGTTTTGTCGATCCAGAGAATGCTGACAAAATTTGCAAACTCCAGCGATCCATTTATGGACCGGTGCAAGCATCTCGGAGTTGGAATCTTCGTTTTGATGAGGTGATCAAAGCGTTCGAGTTTATACAAGTTTACGGAGAAGCTTGTATTTACAAGAAAGTGAGTGGGAGCTCTATAGCGTTTCTAATATTATATGTGGATGACATATTACTGATTGGAAACAATATAGAAATGCTGGAAAGCGTAAAGGAATATTTGAACAAGAGTTTTTCAATGAAGGACCTAGGAGAAGCTGCTTTCATATTAGGCATCAAGATCTATAGAGATAGATCAAGACGCTTAATAGGACTTTCACAAAGCACATACCTTGATAAGATTTTGAAGAAGTTCAAAATGGATCAGTCCAAGAAGGGGTTCTTGCCTGTTTTGCAAGGTGTGAAGTTGAGTAAGACTCAATGCCCAGTGACTGCAGAAGATAGAGAAAAGATGAGTGTCATCCCCTATGCTTCGGCCATAGGCTCTATCATGTATGCAATGCTGTGCACAAGACCCGATGTCAGCCTTGCCATAAGTATGGTCGGAAGGTTTCAAAGTGATCCAGGAATGGAACACTGGACGGCGGTCAAGAATATCCTGAAGTACCTGAAAAGGACTAAGGACATGTTTCTCGTTTATGGAGGTGATCAAGAGCTCGTCGTAAAGGGTTACGTCGATGCAAGCTTTGACACTGATCCGGATGACTCTAAGTCGCAAACCGGATACGTATTTATTCTTAATGGGGGTGCGGTTAGCTGGTGCAGTTCCAAGCAAAGCGTGGTAGCAGATTCTACATGCGAAGCGGAGTACATCGCTGCCTCGGAGGCGGCGAAGGAAGGTGTCTGGATGAAGGAGTTCATGATAGATCTTGGAGTAGTGCCTAGTGCGCTTAACCCAATGACTCTGTTTTGTGATAATACTGGTGCCATTGCTCTAGCCAAGGAACCAAGATTTCACAAGAGGACCAGACACATAAAGCGACGTTTCAATTCCATCCGCGATTACATCAAGGAGGACGACATAAATATTTGCAAAGTACACACGGATCTAAATGTTGCAGATCCGTTGACTAAACCTCTTCCAAGGGCTAAACATGAACAACACCAGAACTGCATGGGTGTTCGATTCATTACAATGTAAATCACATAGTGATGTGAACTAGATTATTGACTCTAGTGCAAGTGGGAGACTGTTGGAAATATGCCCTAGAGGCAATAATAAATTGGTTATTATTATATTTCCTTGTTCATGATAATCGTTTATTATCCATGCTATAATTGTATTGATTGGAAACTCAAATACATGTGTGGGTACATAGACAACACTGTGTCCCTAGTAAGCCTCTAGTTGACTAGCTCGTTGATCAAAGATGGTTAAGGTTTCCTAGCCATTGACATGAGATGTCATTTGATAACGGGATCACATCATTAGGAGAATGATGTGATGGACAAGACCCAAACTGTAAACATAGCATTTGATCGTGTCAGTTTATTGCTATTGTTTTCTGCATGTCAAGTATCTGTTCCTTTGACCATGAGATCATGCAACTCACTAACACCGGAGGAATACCTTGTGTGTATCAAACGTCGCAACGTAACTGGGTGACTATAAAGGTGCTCTACAGGTATCTCCGAGGGTGTCTGTTGGGTTGGCATGGATCAAGACTGGGATTTGTTACTCCGTATGACGGAGAGGTATCTCAGGGCCCACTCGGTAATACAACATCACAATGAGCCTTGCAAGCAATGTGACTAAAGTGTTAGCCACGAGATCTTGTATTACGGAACGAGTAAAGAGACTTGCCGGTAACGAGATTGAACTAGGTATAGTGATACCGACGATCGAATCTCGGGCAAGTAACATACCGAAGAACAAAGGGAACAGCATACGGGATTAACTGAATCCTTGACATAGAGGTTCGACCGATAAAGATCTTCGTAGAATATGTAGGAGCCAATATGGGCATCCAGGTCCCGCTATTGGTTATTGGCCGTAGAGGTGTCTCGGTCATGTCTACATAGTTCTCGAACCCGCAGGGTCTACACACTTAACGTTTGGTGACGATTAGTATAATTGAGTTATTATGTTGGTGACCGAAAGTTGTTCGGAGTCCCGGATAAGATCCCGGACATGACGAGGATCTCCGGAATAGTCCGGAGGTAAAGATTGATATATGTGATAATAGTGTTTTGATCTCCGGAAGAGTTCCGAAGTTCACCGGAAGAGGTTCCGGATGTTTACCGAAGTGTTCGGGTGCAGCAACACTTTATATGAGCCAAAGGGATAAAGCCCACAAGGTATTGGAAAGTGCAAAAGTAGTTTTGCTGCCGCGTAAGCGGTACTACCGCTTGGTGAAGCGGTACTACCGCCGGAGCGGTACTACCGCTTGTGTGAAGCGGTACTACCGCCCAAGCGGTACTACCGCTTGTGTGAAGCGGTACTACCGCTTGTGCGCGGCTGTGCACGGTTCGGCAGGGATCCGAGTTGGACTCTTTCCCTGCGGGCCAAACCGACCTTGTGCGGGCAAAACCGACCCGGAGGAGGCTTTTACTCCAAGTTTAGACCCCAAGGCTCAACATATAAATAGAGGGGCAGGGCTAGCACACGGGATACATCAGGATTTCCCAAGCCGTGTGCCGGCAACCCTAGCCCTCTAGTTCCTCCGTCATAATCTCCGTAGCGCTTGGCGAAGCCCTGCAGAGATTGTTCCTCACCACCATCACCACGCCGTCGTGCTGCTGGAACTCAACCACTACTTCATCATCGCTCGCTGGATCGAGGAGGTGAAGGCGTCATCAAGCCGTACGTGTGTTGAACGCGGAGGTGCCGTCCGTTCGGCACTAGATCGGAAGGATCGTGATTGGATCGCGGGACGCTCGGCGATTTGGATCGCGAAGACGTTCGACTACATCAACCGCGTTTATTAACGCTTCCGCTTAGCGATCTACAAGGGTATGTAGATTCACTCTCCCTCTCGTAGATGCTCATCACCATGGATAGATCTTATGTGTGCGTAGGAAAATTTTTGTTTCCCATGCAACGTTCCCCATCACTACCAACCTCCCCCCTAGGAGCATGCATAGTAATACTTTGCTTTGAGAGAGCTAATAAATTTTTTTCAATAAGTATGTGAGTTCTTTATGACTAATGTGAGTCCATGGATTATACGCACTCTTACCTTTCCGAAATTTGCTAGCCTCTACGGTACCATGTATTGCCCTTTCTCACCTCGAGAGTCGGTGCAAACTTCGCCGGTGCATCCAAACCCCGTGATATGATACACTCTATCACACATAAGCCTTATTATATCTTCCTCAAAACAGCCACCATACCTACCTATTATGGCATTTCCATAGCCATTCCGAGATATATTGCCATGCAACTTCCACTGCCTCCGTTTTGATGACTTGAGCATTTATTGTCATATTGTATTACATGATCGTAAGATAGCTAGCATGATGTTTCCATGGCTTGTCCATTTTTTGATATCTTTGCTATGCTAGATCATTGCATTCATATGGAGTCATACTTTGTTCTACTATCATTGTAATATTGAGTTGTAAGTAAATAAAAGTGTGATGATCATCATTATTCATTATTAGAGCATGTCCTAGTGATGAAAGGATGATGGAAACTATGATTCTTCCACAAGTCGGGATGAGGCTCCGTACAAAGAAAAAAAAGAAAATGAAAAAAAGAGAAAAAATAAATAAAAAGAAAAGGAAGAAAAAGAAAGAAAGAAAAAGGGGGATGCTAATTCCACACTTGTGCTTCAAAGTAGCACCATGTTTTTCATATCGAGAGTCTCTTGTGTTGTCACTTTCATATACTAGTGGGAAATTTTCATTATAGAGTTAGATGCACACCCACTTAGTTTTCATATTGAGATTTCATACACTTATAGCTCTTAGTGCATCCGTTGCATGGCAATCCCTACTCCTTGCATTGATATCTATTGATGGGCATCTCCATAGCCCGTTGATACGCTGAGTTGATGCGAGACTTTCTTCTCCACTTTTACCCCTTTGAAACCTACCACCATATTCTATTCCACCCATAGTGCTATATACATGGCTTGCGCTCATGTATTGCGTGAGAGTTGAAAATGCTGAAGCGCGTTAAAAAGTATGAACCAATTGTTTGGCTGACACCGGGGTAGTACATGATTTATACTTTGTGTTAAGAAGACAGAGCATGACAAGGCTATATGATTTTGTAGGGATAGCGTTCTTTAGCCTTGATATTTTGAAAGACATGGTTGTTTGTTGGGATGCCTGAGTATTAATGTATTTATGTCAAAACTAGACTATTTCTTTGAATCACTTGTGTCTTAATATTCATGCCATGATTAGATATATGATCAAGATTATGCTAGGTAGCATTCCACATCAAAAATTAGCTTTTTTATCATTTACCTACTCAAGGACGAGCAGGAATTAAGCTTGGGGATGCTGATACGTCTCCGTCGTATCTATAATTTTTGATTGTTTCCTGCCAATATTATACAACTTTCACATATTTTTGGCAACATTTTATATGATTTATTGGACTAACATATTGATCCAGTGCCTAGTGCCAGTTCCTATTTTTTGCATGTTTTTGGTTTCGCAGAATATCCATATCAAACAAAGTCCAAACACGATAAAAATTTATGAAGATTTTTTTTGGAATATTTGTGAATTTTGAGAAGTAGAATCAACGCAAACGGAGGCCCAGAGCCCCCACGATACATCAGGGCGCGCCCTAGGGGCCCAGGCGCGGTGTGGTGGGTTCTGCCCACCTCGTACGTCAGTTGGAACTCTCCTTGGGGTGCAAGGAATCTAATTTTTGGATAAAAATCTCCTCAAAATTTCATCCCGATTGGAGTTACGGATCTCCGGGAATATAAGAAACGGTTTTCGGCCAGAAAAACAGGAACGTGAAACAGAAGAGAAAAGAGAGGGAGATCCAATCTAGGAGGGGCTCCTGCCTCTCCACCACCATGGAGGCCATGGACCAGAGGGGGAACTCTCCTCCCATCTAAGGGGGAGGCCAAGGAATAAGAATAAGGAGGGGGGCTCTCTCCCCCTCTCTCCCGGTGGCGCCGGAACGCCGCCGGGGCGATCATCGTGACGGCGATCTACACCAAGAACTTCGCCGCTGTCAACACCAACTCTCTCCCCCTCTATGCAGTGGTGTAACACCTCGCTTCCCCGCTGTAATCTCTACTTAAACATGGTGCTCAACTCCATATTTATTTCCCAATGATATTTGGCTATCCTATGATGTTTGAGTAGATCTCTTTTGTCCTATGGGTTAATTGTGGTATGATGTTATGGATGTGAGTTGTATGCTGATATGGTGCTGTCCTATGGTACCCTCTGTGTCGCACAAACGTGAGGGATTCCCGCTGTAGGGTGTTGCAATATGTTCATGATTTGCCTATGGTGGGTTGCTTGAGTGACAGAAGCATAAACCCAAGTAGGTGGGTTGTTGCGTATGGGAGTAAAGAGGACTTGATACTTAATGCTATGGTTGGGTTTTACCTTAATGATCTTTGGTAGTTGCGGATGCTTGCTAGAGTTCCAATCATAAGTGCATATGATCCAAGTACGGAAAGTGTGTTAGCGTATGCCTCTCCCTCATTGCATATGACAAGTATCTATCATATTATATTCAATTGCCTAGGGACAATCTTTCTCTTGCGTGACACAAACGGCTTTCTACTAAGTTATTTACTTTTATTGTTCTTTTATTAAAACATCCCCTAACTTTTATTTCCACGTTCTTTATTTTCTTGCAAAGTACTTCTAGTTTTACTCCTGCAAAGTAGTTTCATACTTGTTCTAGGTAAAGCAAACGTTAAAGTGTGCGTAGAGTTTTATCGGTGGTCGATAGAACTTGAGAGAATATTTGTTCTACCTTTAGCTCCTCGTTGGGTTTGACACTCTTACTTATCGATGAGTTATGTATGTTGGTGACCGAAGGTTGTTCGGAGTCCTAGATGAGATCCCGGACATGACGAGGAGCTCCGGAATGGTCCGGAGGTAAAGATGTATATATCGGAAGTTCAGTGTTGGTCACCGGAAAAAGTTCGGGCGTGACCAGTAGCGTACCGGGGGTGCCGGAAGGGTTCCGGGGGTCCACCGGAAGCAGCCACGAGCCCGGAGGGGCCACATGGGCTGTGAGGGGTGCGCACCAGCCTCTGGTGGGCTGGGTGCACCTCGCCACCTAGGCCCATGCGGCTCGGCTGGTGGGAGGGCCAACCATAGGGGTGGCGCCACCCTAACTTGGGGGCCAAGCCACCTCTAGGGCAGCCGCCCCTCCCCTTAGCCGCCGCCCCCATAGGGGGGGAACCCTAGGGCGCAGCCCCCCTGCCCTTCCCCCTATATATACTAGAGGGGAGAGAGGGAAGCCACAACTTAAGCCATGACGCAGCCCTCTCTCTCCCTCTAGATCAGTTTCTCCACTAGATCGGTCTCGATATTGCTTAGCGAAGCTCTGCCGGATCAGCTCCACCACCACCGCCGCCACGCTGTCATGCTTTTGGAGAACTCATCTACCTCTCCGCGCTCGCTTGCTAGATCAAGGATGCGGAGAACATCAACGAGCTGTACGTGTGCTGAACGCGGAGGTGCTGTCCGTTCGGCACTAGATCGTGACTGGATCGCGGGACGGATTGCGATTTGGATCGCGAAGACGTTCGACTACATCAACCGCGTTTCTTAACGCTTCCCTCTTAGCGATCTACAAGGGTATGTGGATCTAATCTCTCCTCTCGTAGATGCTCATCTCCTAGATTGATCTTGGTGAAGCATAGGAATTTTTTTGTTTCCCATGCAACGTTCCGCAACAACTTTATTCTTATAGACATTGTTGGGCCTCCAAGTGCAGAGTTTTGTAGGACAGCAGCAAATTTCCCTCAAGTGGGTGACCTAAGGTTTATCAATCCGTGGGATGTGTAGGATGAAGATGGTCTCTCTCAAACAACCCTGTAATCAAATACAAGAAATCTCTTGTATCCCCAACACACCCAATACAATGGCACATTGTATAGGTGCACTAGTTCGGTGAAGAGATGGTGATACAAGTGCAATATGGATGGTAGATATAGGTTTTTGTAATCTGAAAATATAAAAAAAATAGCAAGGTAACAAGTAGTAAACAATGAGCAAAACGGTATATCAATGCTTCGAAATAAGGCCTAGGGTTCATATTTTGACTAGTGCAATCTCTCAACAATACTAACATAGTAGAATCATATGATCATCCCTCAACGTGCAACAAAGAATCACTCCAAAGTTCATAAGTAGCGGAGAACATAAGGTGAAATTGGTGTAGGTAGTAGAACCACCTCAAAGTTATTCTTTCAGATCAACCTTTTGAGCTATTCCTGTAAGTGTCACAAACAACCCTAGAGTTTGTAGTAAAATAACACCTATGATACATATCAATCAACCCTAATGTCACCTAGATACTCCAATGTCAACACAAGTATCTATGGGTTAATTATTCGACATGCATCAAACAATTTTAGATTCATCATATTCAATCCAACACAAAGAACTTCAAAGAGTACCCCAAGATTTCTATCGGAGAAACTAGGACAAGAACGTGTATCAACCCATATGCATAGATTACCCCATTGTCACCACGGGAATACACAAGTTGAGTACCAAAACATATATCAAGTGAATCAATAGAACACCCCATTGTCGCCACGGGTATCCACATGCAAGACATACATCAAGTGATCTCAAATCCAATATTCAATCCGACATAACAATATCTCAAAGGGGAAAATTCAATTCATCGCAACAAGATAGCAAGGGAAGAACACCATATGATCCAACTTTATTAACAAAGCCCGCGGTACATCAAGATCGTGCCATCTCAAGAACACGAGATAGAGAGATTAAACACATAGCTACTGGTAGATACCCTCAACCCCGAGGGTGAACTTCTCCCTCCTCGTCATGGCCTTCGTCGGGATGATGAAGATGGCCACTGGTGATGATTTCCCCCTCCGACAGGACACCGGAAAGGCTCCAGATGGGTTTTTCTTTGATACGGAGCAAAACGGAATAGCCATCTATATCAAAATATAGATACATTGGAGACATATCTGTTGGAAATATGCCCTAGAGGCAATAATAAATTGGTTATTATTATATTTCCTTGTTCATGATAATCGTTTATTATCCATGCTATAATTGTATTGATTGGAAACTCAAATACATGTGTGGGTACATAGACAACACTGTGTCCCTAGTAAGCCTCTAGTTGACTAGCTCGTTGATCAAAGATGGTTAAGGTTTCCTAGCCATTGACATGAGATGTCATTTGATAACGGGATCACATCATTAGGAGAATGATGTGATGGACAAGACCCAAACTAAGAACGTAGCATTTGATCGTGTCAGTTTATTGCTATTGTTTTCTGCATGTCAAGTATCTGTTCCTACGACCATGAGATCATGCAACTCCCTGACATCGGAGGAGTACCTTGTGTGTATCAAACGTCGCAACGTAACTGGGTGACTATAAAGGTGCTCTACAGGTATCTCCGAGGGTGTCTGTTGGGTTGGCATGGATCAAGACTGGGATTTGTTACTCCGTGTGACGGAGAGGTATCTCAGGGGCCACTCGGTAATACAACATCACAATGAGCCTTGCAAGCAATGTGACTAAAGTGTTAGCCACGAGATCTTGTATTACGGAACGAGTAAAGAGACTTGCCGGTAACGAGATTGAACTAGGTATAGAGATACCGACGATCGAATCTCGGGCAAGTAACATACCGAAGAACAAAGGGAATAGCATACGGGATTAACTGAATCCTTGACATAGAGGTTCGACTGATAAAAGATCTTCGTAGAATATGTAGGAGCCAATATGGGCATCCAGGTCCCGCTATTGGTTATTGGCCGTAGAGGTGTCTCGGTCATGTCTACATAGTTCTCGAACCCGCAGTGTCTACACACTTAAATGTTTGGTGACGATTAGTATAGTTGAGTTATTTTGTTGGTGACCGAAAGTTGTTCGGAGTCCCGGATAAGATCCCGGACATGACGAGGATCTCCGGAATAGTCCGGAGGTAAAGATTGATATATGTGATAATAGTGTTTTGATCTCCGGAAGAGTTCCGGAGTTCACCGGAATGGGTTCCGGATGTTTACCGAAGTGTTTGGGTGCAGCAACACTTTATATGGGCCAAAGGGATAAAGCCCACGAGGTATTGGAAAGTGCAAAAAGTAGTTTTGCTGCCGCGTAAGCGGTACTACCGTTTTGTGAAGCGGTACTACCGCCCAAGCGGTACTACCGCTTGTGTGAAGCGGTACTACCGCCCAAGCGGTACTACCGCTTGTGTGAAGCGGTACTACCGCCCAAGCGGTACTACCGCTTGTGTTAAGCAGTACTACCGCTTGTGTGCGGTACTGCAGGGATCCGAGTTGGACTCTTTCCCTGCGGGCCAAACCGACCTTGTGCGGGCAAAACCGACCTGGAGGAGGCTTTTACTCCAAGTTTAGACCCCAAGGCTCAACATATAAATAGAGGGGCAGGGCTAGCACACGGGACACATCAAGATTTCCCCAAGCCGTGTGCGGCAATCCTAACCCTCTAGTTCCTCCGTCATAATCTCCGTAGCGCTTGGCGAAGCCCTGCAGAGATTGTTCCTCACCACCATCACCACGCCGTCGTGCTGCTGGAACTCAACCACTACTTCACCATCGCTCGCTGGATCGAGGAGGTGAAGGCGTCATCAAGCCGTACGTGTGTTGAACGCGGAGGTGCCGTCCGTTCGGCGCTAGTTCGTGATCGGATCGAGGGACGACTTGCGATTTGGATCGCGGAGACGTTCGACTACATCAACCGCGTTTCTTAAACGCTTCCGCTTAGCGATCTACAAGGGTATGTAGATTTACTCTCCCTCTCGTAGATGCTCATCACCATGGATAGATCTTGTGTGTGCGTAGGAAAATTTTTGTTTCCCATGCAACGTTCCCCAACAATATCAGCATCCCCAAGCTTAATTCTTGCTCGTCCTCGAGTAGGTAAATGATAAAAACAGAATTTTTGATGCGACATGCTACCCAACATGTAATCTCTTTAAGGTATGATCTTTGAGAAATGATGAACTAATAAACATCAATATAGTAATATCCATAAACACTAAGCAACATAATCATCAACTTTCATAATATACGATCCTTAAAGAACGTTACTCCCTGATAAGTCTCCAACGTATCGATAATTTATGAAGTTTTCATGCCATATTCACCTATGTTTACAATACTTTTATATGGTTTTGACGCACTTTATATGATTTATTTAGAACTAACCCGGACTGACGCTGTTTTCAACAGAATTACCGTGGTGTTGTTTTTGTGTAGAAAATGAAAGTTCTCGGAATCACCCGAAACTTTTTGACGATTTTTTTGGAACAAAAGAGGCACTAAACGCTTCGTGGGAGGGCCAGAAGAGCCACGAGGTGGGCACAACCCACCAGGGCGCGCCAAGCCCCCCGGCGCGCCCTGGTGTATCGTGCCCTCCTCATGGCCCATCTTGGCATGAAACCGATGCCCAACAATCCTATAAATATAGATGTTGGGGAACGTTGCATGGGAAACAAAAAATTTCCTATGCACACGCAAGATCTATCCATGGTGATGAGCATCTATGAGAGGGAGAGTGGATCTACATACCCTTGTAGATCGCTAAGCGGGAAGCGTTAAGAAACGCGGTTGATGTAGTCGAACGTCTTCGCGATCCAAATCGCAAGCCGTCCCGCGATCCAATCACGATCCGTCCCGATCTAGCGCCGAACGGACGGCACCTCCGCATTCAGCACACGTACAACTCGATGACGATCTCCGCCTTCTTGATCTAGCAAGAGGGGGCGGAGAGGTAGATGAGTTCTCCGGCAACACGACGGCGCGGTGGCGGTGGTGGTGGTGCTATCCCGGCAGGGCTACACCTAGCGCTACCGAAACCGCGAACGGAGGAGAAAACGATCTAGGGAGAGAGAGGGGCGCCAAGGGCTTCGTGTGTGCTCTTGGGGCGCCCCCTCCCCTCTATATATAGGTGGAGGGGCGTGTAGATCAGCCCCTCCAAGCCCTAGGGCACAACCAAGGAGGAGGAGTTGGACTCCTAGTCCAATTCCCTCCCTTTCCATAAACAGGTGGACTTTCCACCTCCCCCAAGCCACATGGGCCTTGAGGGACTTGTGTGCCTGGCCCAATAAGGCCAGGGTGCCTCCCCTCAGCCAATGCAAACCCTTGGGACGTGGTGGAACCCTTGGTAGACTTCCGGACTCCTCCGGAAGTTTCCGGAACCTTCTAGAAGCTTCCCGGTACAATACCGGAAAAAACCCGAAGCTTCCAAAATATGACTTCCCATATATAAATATTTACCTCCGGACCATTCCGGAGCTCCTCGTGACGTCCAGGATCTCATCCGGGACTCCGAACAACCTTCGGTCACCAACATACATAACTCAATAATACTGAAACGTCACCGAACGTTAAGTGTGCAGACCCTGCGGGTTCGAGAACTATGTAGACATGACCGAGACACCTCTACGGTCAATAACCAATAGCGGGACCTGGATGCCCATATTGGTTCCTACATATTCTACGAAGATCTTTTATCGGTTGAACCTCTATGTCAAGGATTCAGTTAATCCCGTACGCTGTTCCCTTTGTTCCTCGGTATGTTACTTGCCCGAGATTCGATCGTCGGTATCTCCATACCTAGTTCAATCTCGTTACCAGCAAGTCTCTTTACTCGTTCCATAATACAAGCTCCCATGGCTAACACTTTAGTCACTTTGCTTGCAAGGCTCATTGTGATGTTGTATTACCGAGTGGGCCCTGAGATACCTCTCCGTCACATGGAGTAACAAATCCCAGTCTTGATCCATGCCAACTCAACAGACACCCTCGTAGATACTTGTAGAGCATCTTTATAGTCACCCAGTTACGTTGTGACATTTGATACACACAAGGTACTCCTCCGGTGTCAGTGGGTTGCATGATCTCATGGTCATAGGAACAGATACTTTGACATGCAGAAACAATAGCAATAAACTGACACGATCATATGCTACGTTCATAGTTTGGGTCTTGTCCATCACATCATTCTCCTAATGACGTGATCTCGTTATCAAATGACATCTCATGTCTATGGCTAGGAAACCTTGACCATCTTTGATCAACGAGCTAGTCTACTAGAGGCATACTAGGGACACAGTGTTGTCTATGTAACCACACATGTATTTGAGTTTCCAATCAATACAATTATAACATGGATAATAAACGATTATCATGAACAAGGAAATATAATAATAACCATTTTATTATTGTCTCTAGGGCATATTTCCAACAATATAAACCATCAGAAATAACCCTAGACTCTTCGCTCCGCCGCCGCAACTCTCTGTATCAACGAAAAACCAATCTGGAGGCGTTCCAGTACCCTGCCGGAGGGGGTAGATCATCTCCGGTGGCCATCTTCATCATCCCGGCGGAGGCCATGACGAGGAGGGAGTAGTCCACCCTCGGGGCTGAGGGTATTACCAGTAGTTATGTGTTCAATCTCTCTCTCTCGTGTTCTTGAGATGTCACGATCTTGATGTATCACGGGCTTTGTTAATATAGTTGGATCATATGATGTTATTCCCTTTCTATCATGTTGTGATGAATTGAATCTTTCCCTTTGAGATATCGTTGTGTTGGATTGAATATTGGATTTGAGAACACTTGATATATGTCTTGCATGTGGATACCCGTGGTGCCAATGGGATGTTCTATTGATTCACTTGATATATGTTTTGGTACTCAACATGCGGATTCCCGCGGTGACATTGGGGTAATCTATGCATAGGGGTTGATACACGTTCTTGTCCTACTTTCTCCGTTAGAAATCTTGGGGTGCTCCTTGAGGTTCTTGGTGTTGGATTGAGTATTATGAATCTGAAATTGTTTGATGCGTATCGTATAATTAACTCATGGATACTTGTGGTGACATTGGAGTATCTAGATGACATTAGAGTTGGTTGATGCGTTTCATATGGTGTTATTCCAGTACGAACTCTTAGATAGATCGAACGGAAGGATAACTTGATGTTATCTTAGTACAAACTCTTGAATAGATCGATCGGAAAGGATAACTTTAAGGTGGTTTCGTACCCTACAAACAATTTCTTCTTATGGTCTCCGCTAGATAAGAACTTTGGAGTGATTCTTCGTTGCGCGTTGGGGGATGGTTATGTGATCCAATTATATTAGCATTGTTGACAGATTGCACTAGCAAAAGTACGGACCCTAGACCTTGTTTTCAAGCATTGCAATACCGTTTGTGCTCACTTTTGTTACTTGCTACCTTGCTATTTTTATATTTTCAGATTACAAAAACCTATATCTACCATCCATATTGCACTTGTATCACCATCTCTTCGTCGAACTAGTGCACCTATACAATTTGCCATTGTATTGGGTGTGTTGGGGACACAAGAGATTTCTTGTATTTGATTGCAGGGTTGTTTGAGAGAGACCATCTTCATCATACACCTCCCACGGATTGATAAACCTTAGGTCATCCACTTGAGGGAAAATTGCTACTGTCCTACAAAACTCTGCGCTTGGAGGTCCAACAAAGTCTACAAGAATAAAGTTGCGTAGTAGACATCAAGCTCTTTTCTGGCACCGTTGCCGGGGAGGTGAGTGCTTGAAGGTATATCTTTAGATCTTGCAATTAAATCTTTTAGTTTCTTATTTTTCACTAGTTTGGTTTTATAAAAGAAAACTACAAAAAAGGAATTGAGGTGGCCTCATATTATTCGTCTTTGTCATGTCTTTCGTGAAAATGATGGTTTGGAAAATTGCGCTCAATTGGTAGAGGAAGAAATTATGAAAGTACACAATGAAAATTCATTGAATGATGAGCATGATAGCAATATTGTTAGCATGAATTTTCTGAATATCCATGATGCTAATGATATGCAAAGCCACAAGCTTGGGGATGCTATGTTTGATGAAGATGATATTTTTAGCCCCCCATGTTTTGATGAGCAAATATATTATGATGATGGCATGCCTCCTATCTATGATGATTATTGTGATGACATGTATGCTATAAAGAGTGATAGTAACCATAAAACTTGTCATCGTGATTTTAATATTGAATGTCGTTATGTCAATCAAGTTTCTTATGATAGTTATTTGTTGAGTTTGCTCATACTACCATGGATGAAAAGGAATTTGCTTATGTGGAGAGTAATGAAAATTCTATTCTTGTGCATCATGACAAGAATGATGGTTATATTGTTGAATTCCTTCATGGTGATACTAAAAATTATTATGAGGGAGGAACATATGCTTGTAGGAATTGCAATAATATCAAGTTTCCTCTCTATGTGTTCAAAGTTTTGAAGTTATGTTGGTTTATCCTTCCTATGCTAGTTGATTCTTGCCCCCATAAATTATTTGCTCACAAAATCCCTATGCATAGGAAGTGGGTTAGACTTAAATGTGCTTGTCATGTGTTTCATGATGCTCCCTTGCATGTTTCAAATACTATTCCTATGTGAGCATCATTGAAATCATCATGCCTAGCTAAAAGGCTTTAAAGAAAAGCGCTTGTTGGGAGACAACCCAACACTTTTCCTTTCTGTTTTTGAGTGTACACATGATTAAGATACTGTAGTAATCATGTTTTGTGTATTTTATTTCAATAAAATGCCAAGTAAAGCCTTTGGGATGACTCACAAGATGAGTAGAATTGATGTTGAACCAAAACAGAAACTTTTGACTCCAGTACATGAATTTTAATTTTTTACTGGAGCATGATAATGATCTGAAATTTTTACACAGTCTTGAAATACAAATTCTTCAGGTTTTCCTAATTTTTCAGAATTTTTAGAGACAGGTAAGTATGGCTATACTACAGATCTTCACAGACTATTATGTTTTTGACAGATTCTGTTTTGCATGCATAGTTTGCTTGTTTTAGTATTCCCATAGCTTATATTCAGTGATATAAATTATGGGAACTAGTCGTCAACCCGTGCATTGCACGGTCTAGGAACTTTGTAAATCACATAAATCGTTTGTTCACTCATATCACTTGTTATATGTATAGTTGCATACAGTTAGAAATGTGTCAAAACACATGGATTCTTCTCTTTCAGGTGGAACTCATGAATTCATTATTTTATATGGCCATTTAAACCATCCAGTATTCTACTTAGGCATTTATTGCGGCGTATGCATCTATACAGTGTCATGACCTTTACAACTCAGTGAGGTATTTGAATAACTATCTTTCAATGGACTCAACTGGATAATCATTGACTACTTAAAAAATACTAATGCAATTCATAGATATATTTTTTGAAAAGTCACAAATAATTAAGATTAGTAAGGCAAAATGCAGGTTGTTTAAAAAGGTTGTTTGCCAACTTAATCTTGGCCACCGTAGCAGCAAATCTGGCAAGAATTTAGTAAATGACGATGGTGTAACATTCAAGCATGGCAACAGTTTTGGTGCAATTCAAATATATAATTAAGTAAATATAGGTGTACTTAATCAAATTGAATCCTTGTATATTACATTACTCGTAACATGTAAATGTATGTGAAACTGAAGACATAGATAGTACTGTATATGTAATTGGCTTGTTTGACCAATATAGAAAATGCCTTGCATATTTTGTGACTCAACATTAGTTTCTTAAAAAAATCATGTCAAAATTTCTAGCTATTTTTCAGTAAGAACAAAAAAATTGATCTTGAGAAGACTGTACGTCTGTATTAGTAATGTACTATTAATTAGATCGATAGACATTATAGTAGCGCCCGAAAATCAATTCAGGCATTTATCGGTATATTCATGTTATGTGACTAAGAACATGCAACATATGCTTCATATGTGCACGTGATTAAGAAACATGGGAGATACTCAGTGTCTTGCATAGAAGCCCAGTAACACTAATGAGTAGGAAAAGTAAGTTTTCGACTTAGCAGCAGCAATTCGCATGAAGCCGTACTTACCGTCAATTGTTCTATCTCCCTCCCTCCGTCCATGATATGGCTTGCATGTTCATGTTCAGTACTGATGCTGGAACTGACCACGTACACATGATAGTCCAGTTGTCCACTATGGCACCTTATAATATCATTGACATTCCCGTAAAAAGATTAATTTAACACCATTAAAAAATCCTTAGCTTTTCAGTGAGATTGACATCGGAAAATCTTCAACTTTCAGTGAGATTGTGCATGGGTCTTTGCTTCATATATGTTAGAAGGGAATAGACAGGGATTGACGTAATGTGATGGATGTATTATTGAGCCTCAAGGACGAGTATATATTGGGTACAAGACTTGAAGGGCAAGAAGCCTCTCCTAGAGATAAGGTAGGACACGGATTATAAATCCTAGACTACAAAATATACGTACGCCAAATATATCTCTAACATCCCCCCGCAGTCGTAGCGGTAGCGTTGCGAACAACAGGAGCGTCGCGGACGGTCAGACTGGAGAGAATAACAGCCAACGGGCTGACATCCCCCCGCAGTCGTAGCGGGAGCGTCGGGGACGGTGTCGCAGCGCGGACGCGTGGACTGTAGAGGAAGCCAATGAGTTGCTCAAGCAAGGTGATAGCACTTTGTGCCGATGTCGAGGTAGCCGAGAGCGTAGGGTGGTGTAGCCGTTGTCGAGGAAGCCGTGCGAAGAATGCCGTGGTCGATGTCGAGTCGGGGTAGCTGGTGTCGAGGTAGTCGCCGAGGAGCCGCAGGCGCAATGAGGCGCCGAGTTAGTCATGGGCGCAATGGTGCCGAAGTAGTAGTGCGCTGGGAAGAAGACGTAGTTGAGATGCGTCGCGCCGGGTTTGCCAAGCCCGGAGACTCATCGTGGACGAAGGCACGCATCGGTGTTGCCAGCACCGTGCATGCGTAGACGGACGAAGTCGATATTGACGATGCGTCGCTCCAGGCTTGCCAGACCTGGGAACACATCGGGGACGAAGGCACGCATCGGTGTTGCCAGCACCGGGCATGCGTAGACGGGGACCTGCACACAACTTGTACGCCATGTCGAGGAAGCTAGCAGCGAAGAACTCGACGACGGTTGCGGCGCAAATCCGCGGGGGGCCGATGTCGCCCGCGGTGGTCGGAGTAGATGAAGTGGTCGGGGTAGACGACGGCGACGCTGGCGATGAGCTGGTGCTGGACGAAGAAGAAGGGGGTGGACTGGCGGCGCGGCTCGGTTGGGTGAGCTGCAGCAGCGCCGAAGAAGAGCGGCGGCGGCGGCTGGTTAGGAGTGCGGCGGCGATGCTCGAAGTAGGCGAGAAAGAACACGACAGCGTGACGAAGACCGGCGCGGACGATGGCGTTCCCGAGCCGAGGGAGGCGGCGCGGCACATGCCACGTAGAAGACGACGCGCGGGAACGGCGGAGTGGACCGCGCACCGCGGCGCTAAGGCCCGAAGGGGCAACGAAGCGGCAGCGCGCGGGTCGGGGCGACAGCGGGAAGACCTCGGGGCGGTGGCGTAGACCGCGGGCCGCGGCGCTACGGCCCGAAGGGGCGACGCAGCGGCGGTGCGTGGGTCGGTGTAGCCACGGGGACGGCCTCGGGCGGCGGCGTGGACCGCGTGCCGCGGCACTACAGCCCGAAGGGGCGGTGCAGCGGCGGCTCGCGGGTCGGGGCAACCGCGGGGAGAACCACAGGGTGGCGGCGCTACGGCCCGACGGGGCAACGCAGCGGTAGCCCGTTGCTCGATCGGTGGAGGGGCGTGCTGTACTCGGGGACAACCTTCACAGGACCTGCGGAGGCGCATGCAACCGACTGATCAGATCAGTCGCATGGCGCGGATGGAGTCGATCGTGGAGAGCGGGTGATCAATCCGATCGCACGCGAGGTCGGGGGCGCTGCTCGGTGATGATGACGGCGTCGTGGATGATGAAGTGGGGGTGTCGAGCAGACCAAAGCGACGGCGGCCGGCGTGGAGCGGCGTGCCGAAGGAGGCCGGCGAAGGGCTGGTGAGCCCGAGGCAGCCAGCAGGCCCGGCAAGCCTGGCGTAGCCGGTGAGCCCGGCAACCAGCGACCCGAGGTAGCCGGCAACCGGCAAGCCCAAGGGAGCCGGCAAGCCCGACGCAGCCGGCGAGGCAGCCGGCAGGCCCGGCTGCCGGCAGTCCCAGTGTAGCCGGTGAGGGGGCCGGCAACCGGCAGGCCTAAGGCAGCCGACGATCCCGAGGCGGCCGGCGAGTGACGACGGAGACGGTAGGTGGATGATGCAGGTGTCCTGTTCGGCACGGGGCGGCGACAGCCGGCGTAGAGCGACGGGCGGGCAGATGCGCGGACGACGGCCGTGACGAGCTGTCGCGGCGCGTGAGGCCGCCGGGTCGAAGTAGAGGCTGGCTGGTCGCGCCAGTGTCGGAGTAGAGGCACGGGGTCGACGGCGGCGGCGGGCGACGCAAACCGATCTTAGATCGGAAAACCCAAAAGAAAACGCCGATCAAAGCGACCGACGGAAAAGAGAAAAATCCGGATCAAGAGATCGGGAAAAAGACTCTCTAGGGCAGCTGGTCAACACAACCGGCGGACGAACCCTAGGTACGGGCAGCGCGGCCCCCGGCGGCGGTCATGGAGGCCGACCGCCCTGGGGGCGGTGCCCGGTACGGAAGCGGCGGGCGGCGGGTAGGTCTAGGAACTTGCGGCAGATACCATGTTGAAGGGAATAAAGGGATTGGCGTAATGTGATGGATGTATTATTGAGCCTCAAGGGCGAGTATATATTGGGTACAAGACTTGGAGGGCAAGAAGCCTCTCCTAGAGATAAGGTAGGACACAGATTACAAATCCTAGACTACCAAATATACGTACACCAAATATATCTCTAACAATATACATTGCAGTCTTGTCATAAAGTGTATGATAAAACTAATGACACAGATGGTTTATTTAAATTTCACAATGTCCCATGACATACACATACCCTTCTTCTCAAACACACCAAAGTGTTGTCTTTTGTGTTAGAAGAAAGCAGCTAGATGGATTCCTTGCAGATTCTAATTTCACGGGAGATCAACAGGATTGAGATTTTTTCCCCTTTTGCCGTTGCAATATGTTTACAATTTTTTGTTGGAGTTTTTAAAGGAGTCGTTCCTTCTTAATTTGTGCGAACGGTGCCTTATTTTTTTAGTTAACGCGAGCCTTTCCTTTTTTTATTTGACGTGAGGCTTTTTCTTTTGCAAGAATTAACGTGAGACTTTCCTTGTTTTTTTTTTTGTTTTTCGACCTGAGGCTTTCCTTTTTCTGTTTGGGTAGGTAGATGTGTTTTTTTTCTTATAGGATGGGATGATCTGCGTTACGTAATTTTTTCTTTCATTCATCCTGATCGTAAATTTTGGAATATAATGATTAATTGATTTCGTTGATATGGATTAATGGAGGCTTATTTTTATTTCACGGACAATCAGCCGGATCGTTGATCTTTTTCCTTTTTATCGTTGCATTTGTTTTTGGTATTTTATCGCGAGAGTCTTTATAGGACGCTTGCCTTCTTAATTTGTGGGAACGTGTCGATGCTTTCCTTTTTCTTTACGTGGGGATTTCTTTGTACTCCCTCCGTTCCTTTATGTAAGGTGTATTATTTTCGTCACGGTGACCAAGGCACATAATTATAGACATGTTAAGGCTAAATTACCCTTGGTAAATTTGTTGGTTAGTGGAAAGTGAATCAATTAGTCCCGAAAAATATGAGATACATGCAATCGACAAAGAGATAGTTTCCTTCTTTTCCTATAAGGAGAGATACAGATAATCAGAAAAGAGATACTTTCCTTTTTTAAGAGGGCTAACAAGGGAATTATGCAGAATTAGGATAAATGCACCTTACATTTTGGAATTTTATCAAAAAACAAATACACCTTATATAAAGGAACGGAGGGAGTATGTTTTTTTTCTCTCGCAAATCAGTTGGATCGTGGATTTTTTCTTTTTCTATCGTTGGATTTGTTTTGGTATTTTATCGTTAGAGTTTTTACCAGACGGTTTCCTTTTTAATTTGTTGTAACAGGTGGAGGCTTCCCCTTTTTTTCTTTGACGTAAGTCCTTGTTTGTCTGTTTTTTACGCGAGGCTTTTTTTTGTTTTGTTTGACTATAAGTTGGACGTGTTAGATACGTTTTTCATGGGATAGGATCATCTGTGTTACGCAAGTTGTCTTTTCATCCTGTCCGTAAATTTTACAATCTAACGGTTTTATTAATTCTGATGATGTGGGTTAATGAGAAATCATGAAAGGTGCCTCCAATTAGTAATAAGAAGATTGTAGAATACAGTAGGTATTATGTGACAACAATTATTAATCTTATCTTGACAGTATCTAAGTGAATAATCTTTATTTTTTATACTAACCCATCTCACGAAGTTCCGTTGAGTTTTGTGTGATTGAAGTTTTCAAGTTTTGGATGAGATACCGATATGAGGAGAATAAGGAGTGACAAGAACCTAATATTGGAGATGCCCAAGGCACCCCCAAGGTAATATCCAAGGAAGACTCAAGCGCCTAAGCTTGGGGATGCCCCGGAAGGCATCCCCTCTTTCGTATTCAACATTATCGGTATATCTTCCTTAGAGCTATATTTTTATTCATCACATAATATGTTTTTTGCTTGGAGCGTCATTTTTATTTTGTTATTTTCTGGTAGGTGTTATTTATAATCTTGTTTTTCAATAAAAAGTTTCAAGAATTGCCTTAGGATGCTTGCATTGCATGTTTGATGTGTGTTGTGTAAAAACATAAACTTTCTCTGTAGTGTTTGAATTTTCATATTTTACTGGAACGTGGAAAGTTTCTGAAATTTTAACACAGTGTTGTCATATAAATTCTTTAGCATGTCCTAAATTTTCATAATGTTTTGAGTTACCGAAGTACACTGTTTTCATAAATTTCTACAGACTGTTTTGTTTGGACAGATTGTTGTCATAGTTTTGTTATTTACTTATCCTATAGTTTCCATAGCCTAGATTGTTAGATATAAATTGTGGAAACGATAGTAAACAGTAGATTATGTTTGAAAATTATTGTGCAACTTGTCTTGGCCGTACATGAAGTGTTGATTTGTTCTTATGTGTACTAACTTATCTCACGAGTTCTTTTTGAGTATTGTGTGAATGAAGTTTTTGAGAATAGGTGAAACCATGATATGAGAGGATTGAACGAGATACAGAAGCTCAAGCTTGGGGATGACCAAGGCACCCCAAGTAAATATTTCAAGAAGTCTCAAGCATCTAAGCTTGGGGATGCTACGCATCCCACCTCTCTTCGACAACTATCAGTTAGCCTATGTTGAGCCTAAATTTTTATTTGTCCACACGATTTGTGCTATTCTTGGAGTGCTATTTTTGTTTAGTTTGCTGTTTGAATAAAATACTCAGATCTAAAAACGTTTATTGAGAGAGAGAGAGAGTTCTCACATATCTACTTAACTGTTTGACTACTCATTGATCTTCACTTATATGTTTTGAGAGTAGTTTGATGTTTACTCTTGTGCTGTACTTATATCCTAAGAGTAAATTGTGAATGAATGAAATATCATAAATCTGAAATTATCAATGTGCTATATTCTTAGTAGCAAGTTCACATTTGGTTTAGAAAGTAAAATCTGTTAAAGTTTAACAATCACAATATTGGTCATACAATCAATTCGTGAATGATTAGTATAAGGAAGAGAACTTTCACATACAAATTTATTATCTTGGACATCTTCTATGATTGTGAATACCCATTAATTATTTTCAAACTTGAGCAAATTAGTTGAAGTTGGACAAGGAAGACAATGTAATGAGTTATGGTTGTGTATATTTGCATAGAAGTTATATTGTTATGGATCCTCCGACATGTGGTGTTTGCTTAGAACCTTTTGCTAGCCAACACTTCGTACTAAGTAGAGATACTACTTGTGCATCCAAATCCTTGAGCCAAGTTTCTTCCATAAGAGTCCACCATACCTACCTATATATGGTATTTCACTGCCATTCCAAGTAAATTTGCATGTGCCACCTCTAAACATTCAAATAAACATCTGTTTTGTGTGCCTGGACCGCTCATGGAGCGACGGCGGGCGGTCAGTATCTTCCATGTTAAGCGGGTTATTCTCATGATGAGTGTTTATTCACTCGTCCTTGCACAAGAGGGGCGGTAATAGGAATTCCCAATCCCGAAATAAAAAAAATGCAAATAATTAAACAAAACTTCCCCAGGAATGTTGTTGGTATGGACGGTACCCGTGGATTCGGCTAGCCGTGGAGTGTGTTTGTTGGTGGAGGGGGAGTAAACGTTTACTTTTACCGCTTGGGAACCGCCGCTAATGTGTTTAACATGGAAGATATTGACAACTCTTGGTCGTAACGTTGACAGGAAGGGTGCACCTCCCAAAATTATATTTATCTTTGATTTAAGCTTTGAGCTCTGGCACATATGCAAATCCCTGCTTCCCTCTGCGAAGGGGCAATCTATTTACTTTCATGTTATTTACTTTTCATGTTGAGTCAACTTCTTATTCCAACCTACTTCTATTAGTTGGCAAGGATCATGTGGTGGGGAAAGATCCAAACATATATATATCCAGTCAAATATATTAGATCATGACTTATTATTGTTGACAATTATCTTTATGATAAGTATGTTGGGAGGCGAAACATTAAGCCCCTATCTTTCTCTGTGTTCGATGGATGCCATTTGTTCTAAAAATATGCTTTGAGTACTAGCAATCATAGAAGACTATATGATGATTGAGTATGTGGAGCTCTTACTTAGACTTTGTTGAGAATAAGTTGAATTGCAATTGTTTGGTGACTAAGAACATAGGTTGTTAAGTTTCAAGAGAATTCATTGTTTGAACCATAACATGTGAATTGGTTGCTACTTTATCATGATGAGTTTTATGAGAAAGAGTTGCTGTTATGATACTAGGAAAAGTGGTTGAAATTATCATTGATCAAACTTATGCACCATGTTAGCATTCACACTTCATAAATTATTTCTTTTATCATTTACCTACTCGAGGACGAGTAGGAATTAAGCTTGGGGATGCTGATACGTCTCCAACGTATCGATAATTTATGAAGTATTCATGCCATATTCACCTATGTTTACAATACTTTTATATGGTTTTGACGCACTTTACATGATTTATTTAGAACTAACCCGGACTGACGTTGTTTTCAGCATAACTACCGTGGTGTTGTTTTTTGTGCAGAAAATGAAAGTTCACGGAATCGCCCGAAACTTTTTGACGATTTTTTTGGAACAAAAGAGGCACTAGACGCTTCGTGGGAGGGCCAGAAGAGCCTCGAGGTGGGCACAACCCACCAGGGCATGCCAGGCCCCCCGACATGCCCTAGTGTATCGTGCCCTCCTCGTGGCCCATGTTGGCATGAAACCGACGCCCAAAAATCCTATAAATATACAAACCATCAGAAATAACCCTAGACTCTCCGCTCCGCCGCCGCAACTCTCTGTATCAACGAAAAACCAATCTGGAGGCGTTCCAGTACCCTGCCGGAGGGGGTAGATCATCTCCAGTGGCCATCTTCATCATCCCGGTGGAGGCCATGACGAGGAGGGAGTAGTCCACCCTCGGGGCTGAGGGTATGTACCAGTAGCTATGTGTTTAATCTCTCTCTTTCTCTCGTGTTCTTGAGATGTCACGATCTTGATGTATCATGGGCTTTGTTAATATAGTCGGATCAAATGATGTTTCCATTGCTATCTTGTTATGATGAATTGAATCTTTGCCTTTGAGATATCGTTGTGTTGGATTGAATATTGGATTTGAGAACACTTGATATATGTCTTGCATGTGGATACCCGTGGTGACAATGGGGTGTTCTATTGATTCACTTGATATATGTTTTGGTACTCAACTTGCGGATTCCCGCGGTGACATTGGGGTAATCTATGCATAGGGGTTGATACACGTTCTTGTCCTACTTTCTCCGATAGAAATCTTGGGGTGCTCCTTGAGGTTCTTGGTGTTGGATTGAGTATTATGAATCTGAAATTGTTTGATGCATATCATATAATTAACTCATGGATACTTGTGCTGACATTGGAGTATCTAGGTGACATTAGAGTTGGTTGATGCGTATCATATGGTGTTATTCTAGTACGAACTCTTAGATAGATCGAACGGAAAGGATAACTTGATGTTATCTTAGTACGAACTCTTGAATAGATCGATCAGAAAGGATAACTTTAAGGTGGTTTCGTACCCTACAAACAATTTCTTCTTATGTTCTCTGCTAGATAAGAACTTTGGAGTGATTCTTCGTTGCACGTTGGGGGATGGTTATGTGATCCAATTATATTAGCATTGTTGAGAGATTGCACTAGCGAAAGTACGGACCCTAGGCCTTGTTTTCAAGCATTGCAATACCGTTTGTGCTCACTTTTGTTACTTGCTACCTTTCTGTTTTTATATTTTCAGATTGCAAAAACCTATATCTACCATCCATATTGCACTTGTATCGCCATCTCTTCGCCGAACTATTGCACCTATACAATTTGCCATTGTATTGGGTGTGTTGGGGACACAAGAAATTTCTTGTATTTGATTGCAGGGTTGTTTGAGAGAGACCATCTTCATCCTACACCTCCCACGGATTGATAAACCTTAGGTCATCCACTTGAGGGAAAATTACTACTGTCCTACAAAACTCTGCCCTTGGAGGCCCAACAAAGTCTACAAGAATAAAGTTGCGTAGTAGACATCACTCCCCACTCATTTTATAATATTAGCATGGCATGACTTCGTCTTCACCACATAAGTACAAATCATGAGCACCATGGTGTCAAGTCAGGCAATTGGATCGTATTTAGCCTCACACAATTCATGAGCGCGAACCATGGATATAACATATGGGTGGAATACAATATGGCGGTAGATATCAAAAGGAGTCAAAGTGGAAAGAATGTCTCGCATCAACTAGGCGTATCAACGGGCTATGGAGATGCCCATCAATAGGTAGTAATGCGTGAAGTAGGGATTGACATGCAACGATGCTGCTATAAGTGTATGAAAGCTCAATGGAAGCTAAGTGGGTGTGCATCCAACTTGCTTGCTCATGAAGACCTCGGGCATTTGAGGAAGCCCGTCATCGGCATATACAAGCCAAGTTCCCACTAGCATATGAAAGTGACAACTCAGGAGACTCTCTATATGAAGAACATGGTGCCACTTTGAGTCACAAATGTGGTAAAGGATAGTAGCAAAGTCCCTTCTCTCTTTTTCTCTCATTTATTCCCTTTTTATTTTTTTTCCTTTTCTTTTTTCTCTCTCCCTTTTTTTTCTTTTTTCTTGGTGGGCTCATTTGGCCTCCCCCATTTTTTCATTTTTGTCCGGAGCTCATCCAGACTTGTTGGGGAATCATTACTCCATCATCCTTTCCTCACTCGAACAATGCTCTAATAATGATGATCATCACACTTTTATTTACTTACAACTCAATATACCAACTCAATGATGAAAAATAAATGACTCTATATAAATGCCTCTGGCAGTGTACCAGGATGTGCAATGATCTAGCGTAACATGTAAACAATGATGAACGGTGGCTGTGCCAATAATACTATGTCAGGTACATGATCATGCAAAGCAATATAATTATGAACACATAAGTCATGTGATGTAATGGTGGAAGTTGCATGGCAATATATCTCGGAATGGCTGTGGAAATGCCATAATAGTAGGTATGGTGGCTATTGTCGGCGTCAAAACCGGCAGATCTCGGGTAGGAGGTCCCATGGTGTGGATCTTTGGATCTTGGATCGATGGGAAATAGGATGACAGAGGGACAGTGTTTACCCAGGTTCGGGCCCTCTTGAGGAGGTAAAACCATATGTCCTGCTCGATTGTATTGCTGTGTGTATGACAACTACAGAGTCGATCGACCACGAGATCAGATGAACTAAACCCTAGATGAGTATAAGGATGGTTCTGTGTCCTACGAACTAAAACCCTCTGGTTTATATAGACACCAAGAGTACATGGTCGGTTACCATCAGAGAATGAATATGCCGAATTCACTCTCTTGACTTGGAGGTTACACCAAGGCACCGGAGTTTCCTTCCTAAACACGGAGACACCTTGTAGCTCGGGCTTCTGATAAGGGCCATAGAGCGGCCCATCA
Organism: Elymus sibiricus; assembly: GCA_039707655.1. Classification (NCBI taxonomy): domain Eukaryota; kingdom Viridiplantae; phylum Streptophyta; class Magnoliopsida; order Poales; family Poaceae; genus Elymus; species Elymus sibiricus. Next base: position 447,078,470 of record CM077671.1, read on the forward strand.
ACCCGGTCTATGAGAGATAGACCGGCGGCCCGAGGACCCCTTAGTCTCAGACTCCCTCAGTAGCCGCCGAGCTAGCCTCCAATGCCGGGGTATACGATCCCTAGTAGCTCCATGCACCCCGAGTCTCCGGTTGCGGGGTGAGTTCTTCTCCCCTTTCTTCCTTCGGCCAGTAATAATTCGGCTGCTGACGATCTCCCAATTTCCGATCAATACGTAGCACTTATCCTCAAAGGCCAACCGCCCAGACCGAAACAGTGCCTCTGCCTGACAACTTTTAGTGAAAGGTCACAGCAAGTGATAACCATAGACCAGTTATGAAAACTCGATTCGCAGTTCGAAGCAGTTCCTCTATTGGCACGTTTCATCAATATGGAGATCATGCCCCACTATTCAAGGGATACGATCAATGATTTGGGTTATCCCACGTGCGCATAACTGCATGATTATATCAGGAAATGGCGAGGCTTGCGGCACATTAAGGGGACTCTTGGCATTTCTGGCAGCCTTATAAAAGGATGCAGTCACCGAAATCTCCACACGCTTCTCTGCTCCTTCATCACCGTAGCCTTTCCAACCTCCTGAGCTCAAGCGCCCAGATCCATTTTCACCCCAGCCCCTCCCAAGACATTTCCTCAGTCCAGCTATGGCCGGCTCAGGTTCTAGAGGAAAGTGGGAGGCTTCCTGCGTCATCGACGATGACATCATGGAGCTGAAGCGCGTCGGTTACCTTTCGGCCGACGTTGCTCACCGCGCTCCCGAAAAGGGGCAGGTCATCCCCACGCCAAGGCAAGGCGAGAGGGTTGTGTTCATCCCCCATTTCATCTGGGGTTTGGGCTTCCCGCTCCACCCCTTCGTAAGGGGGCTCATATTTTTTTATGGGTTGGACTTCCATGATCTCCCCCCGAATTCTTTTATGGACATTTCGGCCTTCATTATCATCTGTGAGGCCCTCCTGCGAGTCCAGCCGCACTTCGGCTTGTGGATGAGGGTCTCAATGTCAAGCCGATGATAGTCGACGGTCAACACGCGGACTGTGGGGGGTGATGATTAGCAAGCTCCCCCGGGTTAAATGGCCGGATGGTACCTTCATCAACACCATCAAGATTTGGCAGAAGGAGTGGTTCTACATCACTAAACCACGAGGCACGGACTGGGCAGCACTTGCCGAATTCAGATCCGGTCCCCCCACTAGATTGGTATCATGGATCAAGAAGGGCCTTGACTGGGGATTAGAGGCGGAGGTGAAGTCGCTGCAAAAGCGCATCTCCCAGATGATAAAGGAGAAGATCGAGCTGACTAATGTGGTCCAGATTATGCTCTGACGCCGCCTCCTTCCCTGTCAACATCGAACCACCCCAATGTGGTCCTCACGCCTGACGCCACCGCCACCGTGCTCTAGTTCTTCCACACTACTCATGACAAGACGTGGAAGGTACATTTAAAGCCCAGAAGGAATGGCCGGCCAAGGAGGAATACACTGGCCTCGATGCCGCTAACCCTCCCCTGGAGGTAAGATGAAGTTTAAATCTTGTGTTCGGATATTGCCCTTTTAACAAGGAACTCAACCCTTTCTACCTCGCTTTTACAGAACTGGTAGAACAAAGCTGTATAGATCAATGGTCCGTCCCTGCTGCCCGAGGATCCCAGGACGCCCTTGCTGGAGGCGATGCTCGTCGAGGCGCCGTACCAGGCATCGGAGAAGAAGGAGAAGAAAAAGAAAGAGAGGGAGACCTGAGAAGGTCTCCGTTCACGAGGACCCCCGAACACTAAGTCCGGGGAAACCCATGCCTCTTCTGCTTATGAGGAAGTGCAAGGGGGAGACGGGGAGGAGAGCGACTCCTCTCAAACAAGGAAGAGGTCAGCGTTCGATGACGCCGGGGAGGAACTGCCTCCCCCTGCCCCGAAAAAGCAATGCATGGCCAAGGTGATCCTGGCCGATGATAGCTTGTACTCCTTCGGGGAGTCTGAGGCTTTAGAAGGGTTTGCTCTAAGGATTCCTAGGGTCAAGCCCCCGGCCCGAAGTTATGCATCCGAAAATCTTCCTGATACATCCATACTAAAGCTTGTCATTATCCAAATGAACTCTTTCCCTATGGTAGCCCACCGTGTGACCTCCCCACAGATCGGATATCAGAAGGGGACTCTCCGCCAGCCGAGCCAGCGGAGAGCGAGACCGCATCGCGCAATACACCTCCTCTAGTCATCTAGGAGACCGGGGAGGTGTTGTCCCAGAAGACCCCTCCAGGACAGAACATGGAGGGCGGGGGCGATGACGTCATGGCCGAGGTTAATACCTCGGTCGCCGAAGAGCGGGAATGAGGATCTTTCCCGGCAGACAAAGAGGGGGAGCCCGATCGATCCGAGCTCTCCCCGAGGGCGGCCACGGAGCCCCCAAGGCCCCATGAGTCATCTATTCCGACCTCCACCCAAAGGGGAGCTACGGCACCGTCACCAGCATCACCTGCAGCAGAGCGGGCCGAAATTGGGTGGCCGGCCGTGATGAAGGAGGCCTTGAATAGCCCCTCCATTACTAAAGAACATTGTGCCCTTATGGGCGCGGTTTTACAAAGCATTCAGTCCGTTGACAATGGACTGAAGCGACCTTTCGAAGGCCTCTTGATACGCTTCAAGGTAAATAATGTAATACCCTTTTTTCAAAGCGAATTTACTTTATAGGGATATGCAATCCCCATATATAGTAGCATCCGAGACTCTGTCAGGATTGAAGAAAACCTGGTAGGGGATCAATAATTCGGGAGTCTTACATGTCCGAGCTGCTGTGCAGGCCTCGTCTTCGGCAGCGGCTGCCAATGCCGAGGAGCTTGTCGAGGTGAATCGGAAGCTCAAGAGCTCCGATGAGGAGCTCGACCGTCTCAACAAGCAGTTCGATGAAGCGTAAGGTAAGTCCTATTTGGACTGTTTAATGCCGTGGTTATTCTCGTGAAGTGAGATATTCGGATTTTATACCCGAGCCTGGGGTGCTTGTTGTAACTTCAGCTGTTACCGTGGAGGTCGAGAACCTCAAGGCCGAGCTGAAGAAGGTGAAGTAGGAGGCTGCAGAGCAGAAAGCGGCAGCCGAACAGGCAACCACCAAACTTTCAACGGTGAAGACCATTAGTGAGAAGCACAAGGCCAGGGTGGCAGAGGTGCAGTAGGAGCTCAAGGATGCCATCACTAAATGTGAGGCCCTTGAGCAAAACAGTAAAGATCAGGCCTCCGAGCTGACTTCCTTGAAGTCAACGCTCAAGGAGGCGCGTGTGGAGGCGCGAGGATGCCAGCAGGAGCTCCGCGAAGTCAAGCTTATTGCGGATGGTTAGCCGTACTTACTACAATGTGTCTTCGGTGGTAAAAGGTTCGCGTTGCTCACACGAGTTTGGCGTTCCTCAGTCTCTTTCGTGGATCTTCGGAGGAGTGTGGCGGATGCATCAAGGTACTTTGCGTGCGAGGATGGGAAAATCGAGCAAAGGCTTTTTTGGGCGCAGTTTCAAGCCCCCGAGCATCCTCCCGTCCTTACTAGCTAGATGAAGCAGCTAATGGAGTTACATCGGATGGTGGAGCCGGCCATGAAGGACCTCTGCATCAGGCTATGGCCTTTGAAGCCACTGCCAAGCAGTTATTTCGGCTTAGTGCAGAAGCTGTGCGATGCCGCACCTCGGATTGACGTCCTGAAGCACTCCACATGCATTGAGGGAGCTCGGCTGGCATTCGCGAAGACCATGGTGCACTGCCCGAAGCTCAAGCCGGCCGAGATGGCCACCGGACCCTCGCCTCCTGGGAAGGAGCACAGGCGCCCCGAGCAGTACTTTCCCGTTGTGATGGACGCTGCTCGGGCAGTAGAGGCTCAGTGCCCGAAAGATGTAATTTTCGAATGAGCCTGCTATCATGTATCAAATGATATTTTAACTCTGTGTGTTTTAAGCTGTTGCATTGCATGGTATGTCATGCGTTGTTTTTGTTTTATTTTGACTCCTGTGTGGCCATTTCGATCTGAAAGTTGCCAGTCGTCGGCTTCAACCCCCTTGTAGATGCTACAAGGGGTGTTTCAACCTCCTTACTCTGACCCTTAGCCGACATCTCGGTGCCCGGAGGCGGTAGTGTGTAAGGGAAACAAGGCAATCGGACTATGTGGCTTTAGTACTTTCACTTAGTTGTAGGAGCTTGACTGCGGGGGCTAGTGACTAGCCCCCAGTATCCTATGATGTTAGGGTAGCCGAGGTTGAAACCATCATCACATCGTCTGTGCAAATACAGACCCTTCGTATAACACAGCCTAACCTCCATCGATTTTTAGTTTGACACTTGTCACCGGATAGCCGAGCAGTTCGCGCTTATTATGACAGTCAGTTTTTGGCTTTCTCCACCGAGGTATTAACCAGTCTAGCTGGAAATACAATCGCAGTGGTGCTCCCTTTACCCTCCTAGCCCAACATGCGGAACGTAGGAGGGGAAACACAAGGGCCGGGCAACCCAACTATTTACCCAAGGCATAATTTGGAACCGATTCATATAAGGCAGTATCCGTGATGCCGAGCACATAGGATAGTGTCGGTATGATTCTTAGGGCGAGTTTTATAGTTGAGCCCCCGGTCTATTAGCCGGTCGCATCTAGGAAAATACGTATTGAACTAGTTTGCTTCGGCATCGGAGAGCAAAAGAAATGATTCGATGTAACTGACTGCAATAGGACCTAAAAATGGTCTTTATTTCCGATAAGCTCATGACATCTAACCATATAATCCGAACTGCCGAAGCAACTATTACAGATGCTTATATTTAGGAATATACTTTTATAGAGGAAAGGTTAACACAGGGCTTTTTGTGAGTGGTTTGACATACCTAATGTGCCCTGCTGCACGTCTGCGCCTTTGCTCTGGAGGGATTCGACCCTTTGGAGGAGATGGTGACCGGCGGACAGACCTTTGAGAGAGAGTCTTGAGAGGCCGCCATAATGTGATAGCTTGATGCTGGGTAGGTCCTATATGGTACCTACTTTTTGTCCAAAGACGTGCTTGACCATAGCTTAGTCAAGCGGAGCACTTGGTCTTTGGATAGTAGGCCCCCACCACTACCCATGGTATTTTGAGTGCGAAGTTGTGACTCCGAGGTACGTACCTTGCGACTATTCATGCTATGCAGTGTGGAGCGTATTCCTATTTATGTGGGGGCGTGGGAGGACTCCGTAGTCTGAGATATGGCTCGGGCTCGTTTGCTAGCACCTGGTGCCTTGACAGTGAACTGGGGCTTCGGCGTCACCTTGCCGACCTGGACCTCGGTTACCAGAGCTGCTGTGTGTTCCTCTGTTCGGAGTGAGCGCTCCATGTTGCCACTAACCATGATGACACCCTTGGGTCTAGGCATCTTGAGCTTTAAATATGCATAATGGAGGATGGCCTTGAACCGAGCAAACGATGTACGGCCGAGGAGTGCGTGATAGCCGCTGCGGAAAGGGGCAATGTCGAAGATCAAGTCTTCGCTGCGGAAGTTATCGGGCGAGCCGAACACTATCTCCAGAGTCACAATAGCTGTACAGCGGGCTTCGACGCCTGAGATTACTCCTTTAAAGGCGGTGTTGCTGGGTGTGATCCTTGATGAATCAATACCCATTTTTCTCACCGTATCTGAGTATATCAGATTGAGGCTACTGCTTCCATCCATGAGGACTCTAGTGAGGTGGTACCCATCGATGATGGTGTCAAGTACTAGGGCCGCCGATCCTGCATGCCAGATACTGGTCGGGTGGTCCCTACGGTCGAAGGTGACCGGGCATGCCGACCATGGGTTGAATTTTGGGGCTACGGGTTCTACGGCATAGACTTCCGAAAGCGCACGTTTCCTCTCCTTCTTTGGTATATGTGTGGCGTAGATCATGTTCATAGTTTTTACCTCGGGGGGGAATTGCTTCTGGCCGCCATTGTTTGGCCCGAACGTCTCATCATCGTCCTCGCTACGGGGGCCCTTGCCTTGCTCCTCGGCTGTCAGTTTGCTGGCCTATTTGATCACCAAACAGTTATGGTTGGTGTGGTTGGCTGGCTTGTCTTGGTTGTCGTGGATTTGACAGGGCCTATCTAGGATTTTGTCTAGCGCGGTGGGTTCAACCCGGCTCCCTTTGGAGGGCTTCTTCCGTGGTCCTGATTTTTAGTTGCTGAATGATACGTCTCCATCGTATCTATAATTTTTGATTGTTTCATGCCAATATTATACAACTTTCACATACTTTTGGCAACATTTTATATGATTTATTGGACTAACCTATTGATCCAGTGCCCAGTGCTAGTTCCTGTTTGTTGCATGTTTTTTGTTTCGCAGAATTACCATATCAAACGAAGTCCAAACGCGATAAAAATTTACGGAGATTTTTTTGGAATATTTGGGAATTTTGAGATGTGGAATCAACGCAAACGGAGGCCCACAACCCCCACGATAAATCAGGGCGCGGCCAGGGGGCCCAACCGCGGCCTGATGTGTGCTGCCCACCTCGTATGTAGGTTGGAGTTCTCCTTCGGGTGCAAGGAAGCTAATTTTTGGATAAAAATCCCCTCAAAATTTCAGCCCAATCGGAGTTACGGATCTCCGGGAATATAAGAAACGGTTTTCGGCCAGAAAACAGGAACGTGAAACAGAAGAGAACAGAGAGGGAGATCCAATGTAGGAGGGGCTCCTGCCCCTCCATCGCCATGGCGGCCAAGGACCAGAGGGGGAACTCTCCAACCATCTAGGGGGAGGCCAAGGAGAATAAGAAGGAGGGGGGCACTCTTCCCCTCTCTCCCGGTGGCGTCGGAATGCCGCCGGGGCAAGCATCGTGATGGCTATCTACTCCAATAACTTCGCCGCCGTCAACACCAACTCTCTCCCCCTCTATGCAGCGGTGTAACTCCCCTTTTCCCCGCTGTAATCTGTACTTAAACATGGTGCTCAACTCCATATACTATTTCCCAATGATATATGGCTATACTATGATGTTTGAGTAGATCCGCTTTGTCCTATGGGCTAATTGATGATCGTGGTTGGTATGATTGTATATTTTATTATGGTGCTGTCCTACGGTGCCCTCCGTCTCGTGCAAACGTGAGGGATCCTCGCTGTAGGGTGTTGCAATGTGTTCATGATTTGCCTATGGTGGGTTGCTTGAGTGACAGAAGCATAAACCCGAGTAGGTGGGTTGTTGCATATGGGAGTAAAGAGGACTTGATACTTAATGCTATGGTTGGGTTTTACCTTAATGATCTTTAGTAGTTGCGGATGCTTGCTAGAGTTCCAATCATAAGTGCATATGATCCAAGTAGAGAAAGTATGTTGGCTCATGCCTATCCCTCATGTAAAATTGCAAGAATGATTACCGGTCTAGTTATCAATTGCCTAGGGACAAATAACCTTCTTGTTTGACAAAAGCTCTCTACTAAACAACTAACTTTTATTATCTTGCAATTTACTCGTAGTTTTATTCCCGCTAAGTACTTCTAGTTTTATCCGTGCAAACTATCCGATCACCTACAAAGTAGTTTCATACTTGTTCTAGGTAAAGCAAGCATTAGCGTTCGTAGAGTTGTATCGGTGGTCGATAGAACTTGAGGGAATATTTGTTCTACCTTTGGCTCCTCGTTGGGTTCGACACTCTTACTTATCGAAAAGGCTACAAACGATCCCCTACACTTGTGGGTTATCACTGAATCTGGCATTTACTGTCGTATCCTCGGCATCGCCGTTGCTGTGTCGACGCTTATTCTTGTTGCGTTGTGGTTTCCCATTACCATCCTGAACTTCGGAAGTGCCGAGGTCTTCGGGATATGGATTCGATGGGACTAGCCAATTGTCCTCACCCACGCAAAAGTAGGTCATGAGTGATGTGAGAGCTGACATTGTTCTCGGCCTTTCTTGACCGAGTTGGCGAGCTAGCCATTCGCCCCGGATTTTGTGCCTGAAAGAGGCTATTGCCTCGACGTCCGGACAGTCGACGATCTGGTTCTTCTTGGTCAAGAAACAGTTCCAGAATTGTCGGGCTGACTCTCCAGACTTTTGAACAACATGGCTTAAATCGTCGGAGTCCGGAGGCCGGACATATGTGCCTTGAAAGTTAGCACGGAAAGCATCCTCGAGCTCTTCCCAGCTCCCAATGGAGTTTTCGGGGAGACTGTTCAGCCAGTGCCACGCTGCTCCTTTAAGCTTTAGAGGCAAGTATTTTATGGCACGGAGATCATCTCCTCGAGCCATATGAATGTGGAGAAGGAAATCTTCAATCCACATGGCCGGGTCTATTATCCCGTCCTATTGTTCGATGTTTACGGGTTTAAACCCTTCGGGGAATTGAAGCTGCATCACTTCATCTGTGAAGCACATTGGGTGAGCAATGCCCCTGACTCGAGCTACGTCACGCCGGAGATCGTCCCTCATCCGGGCCCGATGTTGTTCCCGAACTCTATTGTTTCGGTCGAGCCAGTCTTGGTATTCGTCCCATCTAGTGGGAGTGTACCCTCTAGATCCATAGATGGATCTGGTATGGCCTTTTCTAGCGTCCAGGTCATGTGGTAGGTCGTATGGGTCTTTAGGAGGCGTTGTCTCTTTTCCTCTCCCGCAGGGGAGCGCAGGTGGATCTTCGGCTTCTCCAGTCGTCCTGTCCCATCCTCGAGGGGGTGGTCTGGCTGGTTGCCTTGCGTGTGCCTGGGGGTGTGCGCTCGAGGGCCTCGTCCTCGAATTGCGGTAGCAAATGTCGGCGCGGGTAGCTTTTGGTTTGATCCGGCCGTTCTTTGTTGTACCCTTCTTCGGCTGCTAGGACTTTCGTCCATCTGTCGTTGAGGGTATCTTGTTCGTCTTTTATCTGATGCTGCTTCTTCTTCAGGCTTCGGGTAGTAGCTATGAGTTGCCGCTTGAACCGTTCTTGATCCAATGGGTCCTAAGGGACGATAAAATCTTTGGCTCCAAGGCTCACTTCCTCATCGAAGGGAGGGAGGTAACTGCTGTCCTCGGAGTCATTGGGGTCCTCGGGTTTGTGCTGATCCTCTTGTCCCTCCGAGTACTCGAGGTGCTGTTCAGGGCAAACTGGATCGCCAAGGATCTCCACATTGTCCGGGGTATCGTTTTCCCCGGTCCCCATGTTGCTTTCCTTACCCTTACGCGCCTTTTCTCGTTTGCGCTGGTGTCGGTGTTTGGACGGATCCTCACTCGGCTTGTCACCTTTATCTCTAGGGGAGTCATCACCTTTATTGCTAGGGGTGTCCACCATATAGACATCGTAGGTGGAGGTGGCTGTCCACCGCCCGGTGGTGGGAGGGGTAGTGTCATCGACGTCTTCGTTTATGTCCTCGGCCTCCTCGGAGGCGTAGTCCAGCATATCGGTCAAATCTTCAAAAGTTTCTACTAAGTGGGTGGTGGGTGCGTTGTAAAATTCCCCATGGCCTGCCTCAAAGCGGATCCGATCATGGGTCGGGGGCACGTCGTGCACAATGTTCGTTATCTCAATCCGGGCCAGTGTCTCGTCAAATAGCGAGAGGTTGGCCAGATTAGTCCTCCGGAGTCTTTCAAAATTAGGCTCCCGCATGTCGATGCGAGAAGCGTGCTCGGCCAAGGATGACCCCTGGTCTTCGAACTCTATGATCGGGTCCGAACTCAAGGCTGGATCCGAGGTGAGGACCGGCCCGAGGATGGGACCGAGCTAGTGGCCCGAAGTTAAAGCTTCGGAATTCCTGGGCTCACCGGGCATGGTCATGAACCCGGTAAGGATCAGATCCCCTTGGGGGTCGGTGGAGAACTCTAGGTTCCTGAACCTGAACTCCTGAATGGGCGATAAACTTCCGATCTGGCCAAGGTGGCCGGTCGGATCAGCGTGCAGCACGATGCTGCCAAACGCGAAGATCTGTCCAGGGGCGAAAATGCCCCTGTTGCAGACGTCGCTGCTAATGGTTAGGCGAGCCATCAATCCTTTCGGTGATCCCGTAGCGTAACTCTCAATGAAAGCACCAATGTCAGTGTCAAAACCGGTAGATCTCGGGTAGGGGGTCCCGAGCTGTGGATCTTGGATCGATGGGGAACAGGATGACAGAGTGACAGTGTTTACCCAGGTTCAGGCCCTCTCGAGGAGATAAAACCCTACATCTTGCTTGATTGTATTGAGGTGTGTATGACAATTACAGAGTCGATCTTCCACGAGATCAGATGAACTAAAGCGTAGATGAGTATAAGGATGGTTCTGTGTCCTATGAACTAAAACCCTATGGTTTATATAGACATCAGGAGTACATGGTCGCTTACCATCAGGGAACAAATATGTCGAATCCACTATCTTGACTTAGAGGGTACACCAAGGCACCAGAGATTTCCTTCCTGAACACGGAGATGCCTTGTATCTCGGGGTTTCGATAATGGCCATAGAGCGGCCCATCAACCCGGTCTATGAGAGGTAGACCTGCGGCCCGAGGACCCCTTAGTCCCGGACTCCCTGAGCTGTTTTGAGGAAGATATAAGGAGGCTTATGTGTGATAAAGCGTATCATATCACAGTGTTTCGATGCACCGGTGAAAGCTGCACCAATCCTCAAGGTGAGAACGGGAAATGCACGGTATCGAAGAGGCTAGCAATATGCGGAAAGGTGAGTGTGCGTACATCCATGGATTCACATTAGTCATAAAGAACTCATATACTTATTGCAAAGCCTTATTAGCTCTCTCAAAGCAATGTACTACCGCATACCCCTAGGGAGGAGGTTGGGATGAGTTAACCATCGCACACCTCCTACCGTAACAACACTAGGATTTCAACGAGGAATAAGAATGCTCACACATCATCAACATGCCATAACCAATATTTAGAAGATCAACAAGTAACATGGTTTGACAACCGATATTTCTACTAACCAACAATCATGTACTCATGCCCTTTCATATTACTATACCAATACCATTAACCCACAATCTCTCTTATATGGTGAGCTACATCACTAGTAGAAAACAGGCCATTAGTCCCGGTTGGGAAGGGCCTTTAGTCCCGGTTCCCCAACTGGGACTAAAGTATAGAGACTAAAGGGTCCAAGCCTTTAGTCCCGATTGGCTACGAACCGGGACTAAATCCCTGCCACGTGGGATGGCAGCGCGCGCCGGGGGATGGGGACCTTTAGTCCCGGTTGGTAACATCAACCGGGACTAAAGATTTAGGGGCTTTGGGGTTTATGGGTTTAGGTTTTATTGTTTATTTTTCCTTTTCGTTTTGTGTATTCGATTTAATTCTTTTTCATTTCAAACATATTTTACGCTGCTACATACCGTACACGTTATGCATATATAATAGAATATCTCGTAGAACCAATCATATACATAGAACTTTCCGTACGACCATGCATACACATATGTACAATTTGGTATATACAATTTCTCCTACAATTTGCAAATCATTACATGCAGGCATTAGGTGTAATGGTATTCTCCGTCGGGAGATATGACCTGCTCAAGAAAAAAACCCTGCAATTTCCTCTTGAATTGCTCGTATGCGGTCGTTTGGTAGGAGCTTCTCCCGCATCTCGTGCATCTTTAAAGAAGGAGATCAATATGAACATGTTAGTTGTCTGTATATATATATATTACATGATGATAAAAAAATGTGAATGGTGTTTACGTACCCAAAGATCTCTTGTAGTTTTGGTTCTTTCGGTCATAAAACGATGTACTCGCAAACGTAATATGCACATAAAGAAGTCCCTTGTTGCTGCCTCATGCACTTTACGAGAATATAATTCAATCAGATAATAATCAAGGATGATAATGGTATTGAAATTATACTTAAAGAGATGCGCGGACGTAGCTAGTACTACTTAAATACCTTGGGCCTTCGCCATTTCAGCGACTCTTTCCATTCACCTCTAACATCTTTGGTGAACTTTTTCCAAACCCTGCCCGGCAAAGAAAATGAATAAAGGAGTTACTAATTACTTGATATCAGGAAACGAACTAAAGAGTCCGACATAGTGCATAAATGATTGAAATTACCTGTCGAGCATCAAATGCAGGCTTCTGTATTCTTCAGGGTCTTTACTTAGTGAGTCGAGTACGTCAACAGTTCCATCGTCAATTCTAATGATTAGCAGGATCCAGTGGTAGCTGCGGACATGATTTGTATAAGCGGGCATGCATAACTCATCAACTACACTTAACATCGAGTATATATATATATATATATATATATATATATATATATATATATATATATAGGGTAAGGTAAAAGTAAGGTAATAGTAACACTCACTTGAAGTTGTAAGGTAAAAGTATTTCTGGTTTGGTATTTAGGGCCTTCAAAAATCTTACCAACATTTTCTCCGTGTCTTTAGGGTAAGTACTTAACACCTTTTCATTAACGGTATTTGGGTCAATGAACCCAATGCCATAGACTCCATCTCTTTGCAATTCAAAAATCTTCATTCTGCACAATACCACATAAAATAATATAGTGAGGATAATTACAGGCAATGAACGAGCTGAGCTAGAGACTTAATCAAATTACAGAAAGAAATCACTTCAAGACAATAGCAACTGACGACAGATTTGTCGAGTGCTTTTTGATTGAATAACTGAAAGAATTCTTCATTTTCAATCCACAAATCATTTTCATGGATGTAATGCTTTTGCTTGACTTTCACCATGAGGCGCTCTCGCCCGACCTTTACTTCTCTCATGTACCACTGATGCAAGCTGTACATTTGCGTTGATAGAAGCTTCTCATCTTCAGGACTCACGAGAGGGTTCCCGGGGACATATGCCCATTCTAGTTCCTTTAGATCCATCGGTGGGAATTCCTCGATCTCTAGGAGTTGTTCAACAGTGATACCGAGCCGTCTAGCATTCTCTCTACCAGCGTCGGTTATTACCACCTTATTGGTAGTCACCTTGAGCGGGGTGATCGATTGCACTGCCTGTTCTCCGAGTTGGGGAACAGTTTTCCCGCATTTACTACTACTACCGCTCGACTTCTGTTTTTTTTGTTTATGATAGGACTTGCTAATAGAGCGTGCATAGTTTGATAGCGTCCTTTTCTTCGCCGGTTTAGCTGCATTCAAAAAGTGTTGTACGATTTCCTCAGGTATTTTCTCCTTTGGCGGCGGGGGCGGTTTCGGTCCAAAATGGGCCTTCAATTCCTTAGCCTCTTGTTCATCGATTTCCTCGGCAGTCTCGTAAGCTAACTTATTTTTGGCAGGAGGCTCGGGTTTCTTCTTTTGTGCTCTCTTCCCCTTCGGAGACGGCGGATATCGATATCGCGGACTCACCCTAGGCTACGCCTCGCGGTGGGATTGACTATGCTGACATGGCGGAGATCGATATGGCGGACTCGCCCTGCGCTCCGTCTCGAGGTGGGTTGGAGTCAGCTGACACGGTGGACTTGGAGGACTCGCCATGTGCTCCATCTCGAGGTGGGTTGGAGTCTGCTGACACGGCGGACTTGGAGGAGGAGTCAGTGGCCTTGGCACCGAGTTTGGAAACACGATGCATTCCTTTTTCCATAAAATGACACAACGCCTGGCTTCTCCCAGTGTCCGCTCCCCTTCACCTCCAAGGTAGTCAAGATCTAGTGATTCATATGCCGACACAACTTAATCCACCCCGACACGAGCATAGCCAGGTGGAATTGGATTGCCGTGGAAAGTTGCTTCAGGTCCACTCGGTAAAGCAAAGCCATCCGCCGCCTTCATGGATATGTTCTTCAGTTTCACGTGTAGCTCACAAGCTGTCGACTCTAGGATATCATCCACAGGGTAGCGAGCCAGCAGTGCATCATCGGCTGGGACCCCCATGGAACCCACGCTGTTTTTCGGCATAGATGATGGAATGGTACCATCCAATGCTGGATCTGGTTGCTGCTGCTGCTGAGACGCGCCTTGCTGGCTAAGTTTATTGATTTGCTCCTGCTGCATGTTATATTTGCGTTCCAAGTCCTGAATCGGATCTACTTCATGCTTCTTCTTTCTGTCACGACTTCTGTAGCTGTTGTTCCAATCCGCAAACCCCAGAAGCCACGGAACCATGCCTTTGCCTCGTGTTCGTCCCGGGTGTTCATGATTCTTGAGGGCGCGTGAAAGCTCGTCCTTCTCTCTCTCGGGCTCGTACACACCCGCTCGAGCTTCTGCTATTGCTTTAAGTAACTCGTCCGTGGCTTCTTTAGGACTTGCCTGTTCAAGAACCTCCCCTGTCTTTGGGTCCAACTTTCCCCCATGTGCATAAAACCAAGTCATGTACCTCTCGGGCCAAGTCTCTGTTACTGGAGTGACCCCTGCAGCCTTCATGTTTATCTCAGATTCATCCCACTTAGGCAACCCATACTTGTAGCCGCCTGGCCCCAGACGATGGTGCCATGTTTTTTTGTCGGCATTTATCTTGTTTATTCTCGACCGTTCCTTAGCTACTTGTGATTCCTTGAACTTCACAAATTCGTCCCAGTCATCTGCTAACTTCACATATTCTCCTTTGAATTCTGGAGTTTTCCTTCCGTCTTCCACGTAACTTTTCCATAATCTTTTCTTCCAAGACTGGAATTGTGTGGCCATCTTCTTAAGAGCACACTTCTTGACATTCTCCCGTTGGACATCTGTGAGACCCTCTGGTAGGGTGAAATGTTTCATGAGCGCCTCCCAAAGCAGATTTTTTGCTCTTTCACTGAGAAAAGAAACTGCTTGGGTATCTTTTGGCTGATTCCATTCTTGAATGGTGATCGGGATTTGGTCCCTAATGATAACTCCGCATTGACGTATAAATTTGTCCGCATTCTCTATAGGAGCAATCGGTTCGCAATCTGCTCTTATTTGATCGATGTTGTACTTTACGCCTTCTTTCAACTTTCTTGTCGGGCCACGTTTAACCCTTGTAGAAGATTTGCTCGTTCCGGAGGGCTAAAAGGAAGAAAGATTTGTTAATATATACAAATCAATCAATACATCTGATGATCACCAGAGGGAAAATTAATACCTCGCCGGACTCTGTTAAATGGACAAAAATTCCTTCGCCATCGTCATTGTCAGCTGGTTCGCCTTCGTTTCTTGGTTGTTCTTCTTCAATTCCCTCACCGGATGGGTTAAGGTATTGTGAGCCATCATCTACTTCATTCTCTTCATTTTCGGAGCGTATTAGGTCATACATGGCATTCTCTTGATCATGGTCTCTGTCTCTACCGTCCATAGCTTAACTAATCCAGAACAAATATAAAACAATTAGAATGCATTCAATAAGCAGAACCGGAGATATGCAAATCAATACAAGGCAATGCAACAATACGATCATATAATATCACTAATACATCATCGAATAGTATGAATAATACATCATCGAATATTATTATATAATATCACTAATATAGATCTAGTTGACGTCTTGCGGCGCAGGCGGTGGACACCCAAAGAGAAGGAACTATGACAGGATCATAGCTCGGGTGAGATCCCTGAAGAACCTGCCAGGTATTGGAGAACCTGGCGTCCAACGCATCCATGTAGCATCAGACGTGCTCGTCCTCCTCCCTGACACGGCGACGTACCACCTCCGCGGGGGTCGACTCCCTCTCCACCGACAGTGGTCCACGCGACCGCCACCAAAGAACCTCTGGGTCGACGACGGGACCCTGATTCCTCACCAAGCTGCGTGCCCCGGAAGGCAGCACCTCCCAGTGCCAGCCCGGCGGAGCCCAGTCCCGGACATGGCGCCTCTCAAGCAGGCTGTTGCCACCGAGTCGATGACGAGGATGCTGGCCGGGCATCGTCGACTCAACGGCTACGCTATGCAACTAAACATTTAAACATGTAAACATCATATATCTGCCTAATATAAAATAGGTAATGCCTAAAAAACGTCTCATTTACTAGAACATATTAACATCTAAACTCCTCACCGGCGATCGTCGGGGACTCCTCCGGCGATCGACGACGAGGATGCGGGCCGGGACTCCTTCGGCGATCGTCCGGGACTCATTCGGCGATCGTCTGGGGCTCCTCACCGGCGATCGTCGGGGACTCCTCCGGCGATCGACAACTAAAACAACCTAAAACAACTAAAACAACTACAACTAAAACAACCTAACTAACAACTAAAACAACTACAACTAAAACAACCTAACTAAAACAACTACAACTACATGCGACCATACTAAGTATAAAAGATGAAATTTATATGCACACGGTGACAAATTCATATGCACACGGCGATAAATTCATATGCACACGGCGACAAATTCATACAAGCAACAATACTAAGTAAAAAACGAAATTTAACAAACAAATTGGAACGGCCGGCGGCTCCACGGTGGCTCCACGGCGACAGCGGCTGGCAACGGTGGCTCCACGGCGACGGCAGCGTGCGCGCGCGGAGGGAACGCGGGGAGGAGAGGGGGTCAGCTGGACGGTGCCAGAGGGGAAGAGGAGCTCACCACGCGGGCAGGAGTTCGCCGACAGAGATGGGCGCGGGAGGAAGACGACGATGACGACGCGAGGTGGACGGCGGTGGCGCTCTCTGGCAGTCTGGCGGCGTCGTCGAGGGAGGGAGGAGAACGCGCGGTGTGGATGGCGAGGTCGGGGTCCGGCAGCCTGGCGACGTCGTCGAGGGAAGAAGGAGACGATGTGATTTGGGAAGGAAGAACGCGGGGTTATATAGAAAGGACCTTTAGTCCCAGTTGGTGATACCAACCGGGACTAAAGGTCCTCCCTTCAGTCCCGGTTGGTGATACCAACCAGGCCTAAAGAGGCCTTTTCGGCGGCCCAAATTCGTGCGGGAAGGGACCTTTAGTCCCGGTTGGTGGACCCAACCGGGACTAAAGGTCTATTTTCTCTTTTTTTTTGTTTTTTTGTTTTTATATTTGGAATAACTGTTAGAATATTTATAGTTTTTTAATGAATCTTTTTTGCTTTCGGTCAAAACAATTACAAACTTTCTCTTAGTGCCAGTAGTTTTCAAATTTAAATAGTTTAAATTTAAATTCTTTTGAATCACTAGTTTGTGAATAACTTTAGTTTAAAAATAGATTTTTGAGTGATTGTTTTTGCTGTTGTTTAATATTAGTATGTTTTATAATTATGTTAAATTTTGGAATTTTGAGGATATTTTAAATTGGTGTTTTAATCAAAACCAGATTCTGTTTAACTCTTTTTAGTTTTATACCGTCATTTGTTTTAATCAAAATCACTATTAAGGAACTCTGAAAAGGTTGAAACTTGGCATGGTATCATCATTTCACCCACATAGCAAGTGGTAAAAAGTTGAGAGGGTTACGGCAAAAACTGGATGCAGTTCGTGTACAAACTGGACCATCTCCTTCGAAGTATGAGGGTTTCGGACGAAAACTCATCTGTTACAAAGGCATTTCATTTTTTTTAACTTATTTCAACTCCAGACTTTTTGTGCATTCAATGTGCACCATTCTAAGCCACATACTCAAATTTAAACCATTTCTAACTTCATTTGCTATTTTTCATCCATTTAATGAATTGTTTTGAGCTAAATGACCCTGAAATTAAAAAGCACTACAAATGAACTCTGAAAAGGTTGAAACTTGGCATGGTATCATAATTTCACCCACATAGCATGTACTAAAAAGTTGAGAGGGTTGCGGCAAAAACTGGATGCACTTCGTGTACAAACTGGACCATCTACTTCGAAGTATGAGGGTTTCGGACGAAAACTCATATGTTACAAAGGCATTTCATTTTTTTTAACTTATTTCAACTCCAGACTTTTTCTGCATTCAATATGAACCGTTCTAAGCCACATCCTCAAATTTCATCCCTTTCTAACTTCATTTGCTATTTTTCATCCATTTAATGAATTGTTTTGAGGTAAATGGCCCTGAAATTAAAAAGCACCACAAATGAACTTTGAAAAGGTTGAAACTTGGCATGGTATCATCATTTCACCCACATAGCATGTGCTAAAATGTTGAGAGGGTTACGGCAAAAACTGGATGCACTTCGTGTACAAACTGGACCATCTACTTCGAAGTATGAGGGTTTCGGACGAAAACTAATATGTTACAAAGGCATTTCATTTTTTTAACTTATTTCAACTCCAGACTTTTTGTGCATTAAATATGAACCATTCTAGGCCACATCCTCAAATTTCAACCCTTTCTAACTTCATTTGCTATTTTTCATCAATTTAATGAATTGTTTTGAGCTAAATGACCTTGACATTAAAAATCACTACAAATGAACTCTGAAAAGGTTAAAACTTGGCATGGTATCATCATTTCACCCACATAGCATGTGGTAAAAATTTGAGAGGGTTACAACAAAAACTGGATGCACTTCATGTACAAAACTGGACCATCCCGGCTACTCACTAGAGAAGAAAAGTGATGACGGTGAAGCCAATCACATCCCAGAGTGGGATCTTGGGGTATAAAACTTTTTCTTCGCGTGTGTCCCTTGATTAATGCGCCATAACCATGGACAATCTTCATCATTTAACAGGATGCTTGGGTCAGTCTTCACTGCGAAGGGTGGAATTTCATCAAACTTTTCATAATCTTTTGACATGTCTGTCTTGTCCTCCACTCCCACGATGTTTCTTTTCCCAGAAAGAACTATGTGGCGCTTTGGCTCATCGTATGATGTATCCGCTTTCTTATCTTTCCTTTTTCTCGATTTGGTAGACATGTCCTTCACATAGAAAACTTGCGCCACATCATTGGCTAGAACGAATGGTTCGTCTGTGTGCCCAAGATTGCTAAGATCCACTTTGTCATTCCGTACTGCGGGTCTACCATTAGCCCTCCTCCAGTCATATTGGCCCATTTGCACCGGAACAAAGGAACCTTCAAATCATCTCCATAGTCAAGTTCCCATATCTCCTCTATGTAACCATAATATGTGTCCTTTTCCTTGGTGTTTGCCGCATCATCAAAGCGGACACCACTGTTTTGGTTGGTGCTCTTTTTATCTTGGGCGATCGTGTAAAATTTATTCCCATTTATCTCGTACCCTTGGAAAGTCAATATAGTCGAAGATGGTCTCTTTGCCAACAAGTACAAGTCATCTTCAACATTGTCTTCATTCATGAGATGTGTTCGCAACCAACCGCTGAAAGCCTCAATGTGTGTACGTTGAATCCAAGGGTCAGACTTCTCCGGGTTCTTCGAGCGTATAATATCCATGTGTTTCTCGATATACGGGGTCACCAAGGTAGAATTCTGTAGAACTGTGTAGTGTGCTTCCGCCATAGAATGCCCGTCCCCACATATTATTGATTTTGGTCCAAGCGTGCCTTTTCCACGCAGTCTCCCCTCATGCCGCGATTGAGGAACACTAATCGGCTTAATGTCAGGAATAAAGTCAACACAAAACTCAATAACCTCCTCTGTTTCATGGCCCTTGGAGATGCTTCCTTCTGGCCTAGCACGGTTACGAACATATTTTTTTAAGACTCCCATGAACCTCTCAAAGGGGAACATATTGTGTAGAAATACAAGACCCAGAATGGCAATCTCTTCTACTAGGTGAACTAGGACGTGCGTCATAATATTGAAGAAGGATGGTGGGAACACCAACTCGAAACTGACAAGACATGGACCAAATCATTCTGTAAGCTTGGTAGGATTTCCGGATCGATTACCTTCTGAGAAATTGCATTGAGGAATGAACATAGCTTCACAATGGCTAATCAAACATTTTCTGGTAGAATCCCCCTCAACGCAACCGGAAGCAATTGCGTCATGATCACGTGGCAGTCATGAGACTTTAGGTTCTGGAATTTTTTCTCTGCCATATTTATTATTCCCTTTATATTCGACGAGAAGCCAGACGGGGCCTTCATACTGAGCAGGCATTCAAAGAAGATTTCCTTCTCTACTTTGGTAAGAGCGTAGCTGGCAGGACCTTGATACTGCTTTGGATGCATGCCGTCGTTTTCGTGCACACGTTGCTGGTCCTCCCGTACCTCCGGTGTATCTTTTGTCTTCCCATACACGCCCAGGAAGCCTAGCAGGTTCACGCAAAGATTCTTCATCACGTGCATCACGTCGATTGCAGAGCGGACCTCTAGGACTTTCCAATATTCTAGCTCCCAAAATATAGATTTCTTCTTCCACATGGGTGCGCGTCCCTCAGCGTCAGTCGGAACAGATTGTCCGCCAGGACCCTTTCCAAATATTACTTGTAAATCCTTGACCATATCAAGTATGTCATCACCAGTACGGAGGACGGGCTTCTTCCGGTAATCTGGCTCACCTTTGAAATGCTTGCCTTTCTTTCTTAAGGCATGCTTGGTCGGAATAAATCGACGATGTCCCAGGTACACATTCTTCTTGCATTTGTCCAAATATATACTTTCAGTCTCATCTAAACAGTGCGTGCATGCATGGTATCCCTTGTTTGTCTGTCCTGAAAGGTTACTAAGAGCAGGCCAATCATTGATTGTTACAAATAGCAACGCTCGCAGGTCAAATTCCTGCTGTTTGTGCTCATCCCACACACGTACACCTTTTTTTATTCCACAGCTATAAAAGTTCATCAACTAATGGCCTTAGGTACACATCAATGTCGTTGCCGGCTTGCTTAGGGCCTTGGATGAGCACTGGCGTCATAATGAACTTCCGCTTCATGCACAACCAAGGAGGAAGGTTATAGATGCATAGAGTCACAAGCCATGTGCTATGCTTGCTGCTCTCCTCCCCAAATGGATTAATGCCATCTGCACTTAAACCAAACCATAAGTTCCTCGGGTCACCTGCAAAGTCCGGCCACTCTCTCTCGATTTTTCTCCACTGCGACCCATCAGCGGGTACTCTCAACTTCCCGTCTTTCTTACGGTCTTCTTTGTGCCATCGCAACGACTTGGCATGCTCTTTGTTTTGGAACAAACGTTTCAACCATGGTATTATAGGAGCATACCACATCACCTTGGCAGGAATCCTCTTCCTGGGGCGCTCGCCCTGAACATCATCACCAGGGTCATCGCGACCGATCTTATATCGCAATGCATTGCATACTGGGCATGCATTCAAATTCTCGTACTCATCGCGGTAGAGGATGCAGTCATTAGGGCATGCATGTATCTTCTGCACCTCCAATCCTAGAGGGCAGACAACCTTCTTTGCTTCGTATGTACTGTCGGGCAATTCATTGTCCTTTGGAAGCTTATTCTTCATTATTTTCAGCAACTTTTCAAATCCCTTGTCAGATACACCATTCTCTCCCTTCCATTGCAGCAATTCCAGTGTGGTACCGAGCTTTGTATTGTCATCTTCACAATTTGGGTACAATCCTTTTTTGTGATCCTCTAACATGCGCTGCAACTTCAACTTCTCCTTTTCACTTTCGCAGTTTCTCTTTGCATCAGCAATGGCCCGACCAAGATCATCAGCGGGCTCATCTGATGCCTCAGCTTCTTCTTCTTCATTCTCTTCCCCCATTGTAGTACCATCATATTCAGGACACCCAGGATAGTTGTCGTTATCCTCTTCTTCTTCATTCTCTTCCATTATAACCCCTCTTTCTCCGTGCTTGGTCCAACAATTATAGCCGGACATGAAACCGGACGTAAACAGGTGGACGTGAATCTGTTTTGATCTAGAGTAAGTCTTATCATTCTTACACACACCACATGGACAACACATAAAACCATCCCGCTTGTTTGCCACAGCCGCACGCAAAAAACTCTGCACGCCATTAATGAAATAGGGAGAGCGTCGATCATCGTACATCCATTGCCGGTTCATCTTCATTACACAACACCGAAAAGACCAAATTAATACAAGTTCATACATAAAGTTCATACACACTTATTGTCATAAAACAACATACAACTATCTAGATAAAACATTTAAATGCAACAACAAATGCGATCAAAATTGCAACTAAGGTAGCAATTGATCCAACAGCATAATGATACCAAGCCTCTTTATTAATGGCATATTTTCTAATCTTTCTAATCTTCAAGCGCATTGCATCCATCTTGATCTTGTGATCATCGACGACATTGGCAACGTACAACTCCAATTTCATCTTCTCTTCTTCAACTCTTTTCAATTTTCCTTTCAAATCCTTGTTTTCTTTTTCAACTAAATTTAACTTCTCGACAATAGGGTCGGTTGTCATTTCCGGTTCAACTACCTCCTAGATAAAAATATCTATGTCAAATTGATGGGCATAATTGTCATTAACACGAAATGCAACAAATAGTTATAAAAGAGAATATACCACATCCGAATCGTAAACCGGACGAGGGCCGACGGGCACGGATATCATAACCATGGTACTATTTATAACAACAATCATACAAGTAAGAAAATTATGCAAGTAACTATCTAAATCATACAAATATGACTTTTTTAATAAAAAGGATAAGAACACAAGAAGAGGCTCACCAAGGTGGTGCCGGCGACGGGACGGTGCGGGCGATCGACGGTGGTTAGGACGGGGACGGGAAGGCACACTAAGTAAACCACACCTACACATATGCAAACTAAGGAGTTAATTTGAGCTCAAATTGCATATAAATCAAAAAAAACTACCACATAATTATACCCAAACTAAAACCCACAAATCACTATACTTATAAAGCATTGCACGAGCTGATCTAGCAATAAGAGATGAAAGGACAAAGTTGCTAACCTTTGTGGACACTTGGATGGATTGGGGTGCCTCAAATCTTGAAAAATCTTGGCGAAAATGGAGGGAGGAGCTCGAGCTAGGGGAAGAACAGAGAGGGGAATTCGAATGGAGAAAACAGAGAAATGGAGTCGGGCTGGATGAAGGGTTTATATAGGGAAAGCATTAGTCCCGGTTGGTTATACAAACCGGGACTAAAGGTCCACCTATAGTCTTGGTTTGTATCACAAACCGAGACTAAAAGGGCTCGTGGGCCCCAGGCTGACACCAGCCTGCCACCACCCCTTTAGTCCCGGTTTGTGATACAAACCGGGACTATAGGTCTCGAATGAACCGGGACGAATGGGGCCCGTACACCCCGACCGCTCCTAGCCGTTGGAACCGGGACTAATGGACACATTAGTCCCGGTCCAAAGACAAATCGGGACAAAAGGTTGAACCGGAAGGCCCGTTTTCTACTAGTGCATGAAAGTTTTGATTATACACTCATTGAATACCTTCCTTTTGGGACTAGTCTTACAACCCATGAAAATTACCGTTAATATTTATTAGACTCTCAAACAAGTTTAAGTGAAGCATGCGAGTTCAATTATTTCTATAAATTCTACACGCCACCGTGCTCTAAAATATATAAGTGAAGCACTAGAGCAACTACTTAGCTCAAAAGATATAAGTGAAGCACATAGAGTATTCTAACAAATCATGATGAACATGTGTGTCTCTCAAATAGGCGTGTCCCGCAAACACTGATTGTGGCAAACTAAAAATAAAGCAAACTATAACACACGACGCTCCAAGCAAAACACATATCATGTGATGAATAAAAATATAGCTCCAAGTGACATACCGATGGAATGGAGATGAAAGAGGGGATGCCTTCCGGGGCATCCCCAAGCTTAGACGCTTGAGTCTTCCTAGAATTTTACGTTGGGGTGCCTTGGGCATCCCCAAGCTTATGCTCTTGCCGCTCTTTATTCCTTCATCCATCGTGATCGCATCCAAAACTTGAAAACTTCAACACACAAAACTCAACAGAAAACTCGTGAGCTCCGTTAGTATGATAGGTAAATCAAAAACTTTAGGTACTGTTATAAATTGATTCATATTTTATTATTTCATAAGGTACTGTATTCTAACTTCTCCATGCCTTATACCCCCCGATACAATCCATAGCATCATCAAAACAAGCAAACTATCCAAGCAAAAACAGAATCTGTCAAAAACAGAACAGTCTGTAATGATCTGCACAAACACCATACTTCTGTAACTCCAAAAATTCTGAAAATTAGGAAAACTTGGGAAATTTTTATACCAATATTGTGGAAGAAATATTCAGATCGAAAAGACATCCAGTAAAATCAGAGAAATTCTGCACTGGGCATAAAAGTTTTTGTTTCTGCACCGTACCAATTCTACCATCCTCCAAATACACCCCAAAGGCTTCACTTGCACAAATACTAATTAAACATAAAAACATAACAATTAAAGTAGCAATAATCATGTAAACACACCAGTACAGAAAGTAAAAACAAAAATTTAAAGATAACTATTGGGTTGCCTCCCAAGAAGTGCTATCGTTTTATGCCCCTAGCTAGGTATAATGCATAGTATCAAGTGTTATCATCCTTGACACTCGCTCTTCAATTATGCAACTGTGGTTCCTAGGAGTTTTAGCTAATAATTTTTTGATGACCAGTTGACTACACTCCTAGGGAGAAAAAGGGGAGACTTGATAATATGTTCCTTTATTACATCTATAAAATTGGGGTGCACACTAATCATTTTAAGATCATCATTCTTCTTACTAGGTGTACCACTCGTAGGCTTAGGAACATATTTAAAATTGGGGTTCTTGTTTGTAGGAATTTTATCCATTCAGTTTATTGCTATTGCTTTCTTCATGTCAAGTATCTATTCCTAAGACCATGAGATCATGCAACTCCTTGACACCGAAGGAATGCCTTGTGTGTATAAAACATCACTTCGTAACTGAGTGATCATAAAGGTACTCTATAGGTATCTCTGAGGGTGTCTATTGGGTTGGCGTGGATCGAGACTTGGTTTTGTCACTCCGTAGGACAGATAGGTATCTCTGGGCCCTCTCGGTAATACAACATCACAAGAAGCTTGCAAGCAATGTGACTAAGGAGTTAGTCACGGGATCTTGTATTACGGAAAGAGTTAAGAGACTTGCCAGTAACAAGATTGAAATGGGTATGGAGATACCGACTGATACGTCTCCAACGTATCTATAATTTATGAAGTATTCATGCCATGTTTACAATAATTCTATTTGATTTTGGTATGATTTTATTAGAACTAACCCGGACTGACGCTGTTTTCAGCAGAACTACCATGGTGTCGTTTTTTTGTGCAGAAATAAAAGTTCTCGGAATGGGCTGAAAATAGACGGTGATTTTTTATGGACCAAAATAGACCCCCGAAGCATTGGAGTTGGGCCATAAGAGCCACGAGGCCACCACAAGCCTGCAGGGCGCCCCCCTAGGGCGCGCCCTCCTAGCTTGTCGCCGCCTCGTGGCCCCCCTTGACTTGTTTCCGACGCCAAAAAATCCTATAAATACAGAAACCTCCAGAAAGAAACCTAGATCGGGAGTTCCACCACCGCAAGCCTCTGTAGCCACGAAAAACCTATCGGGATCCCGTTCCGGAGGGGGAAACCATCACCGGCGCCATCTTCATCATCCCGGTGGTCTCCATGACGAGGAGGGAGTAGTTCACCCTCGGGGCTGAGGGTATGTACCAGTAGCTATGTGTTTGATCTCTCTCTCTCTCGTGTTCTTGAGATGACACGATCATGATGTACCCTGAGCTTTATTAATATAGATGAATCATATGGAGTTTTCCCCTCTCTATCTTCTTGTGATGAATTGAGTTTTCCCTTTGAAGTTTTCTTATCTGATTGAGTCTTTAAAGGATTTGAGAACACTTGATGTATGTCTTGCGATGGGATATCCGTGGTGACAATGGGATGTTCTATTGATCCACTTGATGTATGTTTTGGTGATCAACTTGCGGGTTCCGTGACCTTGGGAATCTATGCATAGGGGTTGGCACCCGTTTTCGTCTTGACTCTCCAGTAGAAACTTTGGGGCACTCTTTGAAGTTCTTTGTGTTGGATTGAACATGATGAATATGAAATTGTGTGATGCATATCATATAATCAAGCCCATGGGTACTCGTGGTGACATTGGAGTATCTTGGTGGCATTAGGGTTTTGGTTGATGTGTATCATAAGGTGTTATTTTAGTACGAACTCTAGGGCTGTTCGTGACACTTATAGGGATAGCTCATAAGATTGCTCGGAAAAGATAACTTTGAGGTGGTTTCGTACCCTAGAATAATTTCTTCGTTTGTTCTCCGCTATTTGTGACTTTGGAGTGAACTCTTTGTCGCACGTGAGGGATTTACATATGATTCAACTATGTCAGTATTGTTGAGAGAACTTGCACTAGTGAAAGTATGAACCCTAGGCCTTGTTTCTAAGCATTGCAATACCGTTTTTGCTCACTTTTGTTACTTGCTTCCTTGCTGTTTTTATATTTTCAAATTACAAAAATTTATATCTACTACCGATATTACACTTGTATCACCATCTCTTCGCCGAACTAGTGCACCTATACAATTTACCATTGTATTGGGTGTGTTGGGGACACAAGAGACTCTTTGTTCTTTGATTGCAGGGTTGCTTGAGAGAGACCATCTTCATCCTACACCTCCCACGGATTGAGAAACCTTAGGTCATCCACTTGAGGGAAATTTGCTACTGTCCTACAAAACTCTGCGCTTGGAGGCCCAACACGAGTCTACAAGAAGAAGGTTGTGTAGTAGACATAAAGCTCTTTTCTGGCGCCATTGCCGGGGAGGTCAGTGCTTGAAGGTATATCTTTAGATCTTGCAATCAAATCTTTTAGTTTCTTGTTTTTCACTAGTATGGTTTTATAAAAGAAAACTACAAAAAATGGAGTTTAGGTTGCATCAATTGGTTCGTCTTTTTAATGTCTTTCGTGAAAATGATGGTTTGGAAAATTGTGCTCAATTGGTAGAGGAAGAATTTATGAAAATACTTAATGAGAATTCCTTGAATGATGAGCATGATAGAAATATTGTTAGTATGAATTCTCTGAATATTCATGATGCTAATGATATACAAAGCCACAAGCTTGGGGATGCTATGTTTGATGAATATGATATTTTTAGTCCCCCAAGTTTTGATGAGCAAAACTATTATGATGATGGCATGCCTCCTATCTATGATGATTATTGTGATGACACGTATGCTATAAAGAGTGATAGTAATCATGAAACTTGTCATCATGATTTTAATATTCAAAGTGGTTATGTCAATCAAGTATCTCATGATAGTTATTTTGTCGAGTTTACTCCCACTATTAGTCATGAGAAGAAATCTTCTTGTGTGGAGAGTAGTAAAATTTCTATGCTTGTAGATCATGAAAAGAATGCTTTATGTGCTGGTTATATTGTGAAATTCCTTCATGATGCTACTGAAAATTATTAGGAGGGGGGAACATATGCTTGTAGGAATTGCAATAATATCAAGTTTCCTCTCTATGTATTCAAAGTTTTGAAGTTATGCTTGTCTGGCCTTCCTATGCTAGTTGATTCTTGCTCCCATAAATTGTTTGCTCACAAAATCCCTATGCATAGGAAGTGGGTTAGACTTAAATGTGTTTGTCATGAGATTCATGATGCTCTTTTGCATGTTTCAATTATTATTTCTATACGAGCATCATTGAAATCATCATGCCTAGCTAAAAAGGCATTAAAGAAAAGCGCTTGTTGGGAGACAACCCAATATTTATACCTACTGTTTTTGTGTGTCCACATGATTAAGCTACTGTATAATCATGTTTTATATCTTTTGTTTCAATAAAGTGCCAAGTAAAGCCTTTGGGATAGTGTGGATGATAGTTGACTTGATTTTGTGCAAAAATAGAAACTTTTGCTCTCAGTCTAGGAATTTTGTAAATTCACTAGAACGTGCTTTTGATCTGAATTTTTTTCACATGATTGATATACAAATTTCCTAGATTGTCCTAATTTTTCAGAATTTTTAGAGACATGGAAGTATGGTTACACTACCGATCTTCACAGACTGTTCTGTTTTTGACAGATTCTGTTTTGCATGCATAGTTTGCTTGTTTTAGTGTTTCCATAGCTTATATTTAGCGGTATAAATTATGGGAATGATAGAATACAGTAGGTATCATGTGGTAACAATTATGAATCTTGTCTTGACAGTACCTAAGTGAATTATTTATCTTTATTATACTAACCCATCTCACGAAGTTCCGTTAAGTTTTGTGTGATTGAAGTTTTCAAGTTTTGGGTGAGACACTGATATGAAGAGAATAAGGAGTGACAAGAACCTAAGCTTGGGGATGAACAAGGTACCCCCAAGGTAATATCCAAGTAATACTCAAGCGCCCAAGCTTGGGGATGCCCCGGAAGGTATCCCCTCTTTCGTCTTCAACACTATCGGTATATCTTACTTGGAGCTATATTTTTATTCTTCACATAATATGAGTTTTTCTTGGATTGTCATTTTATTTTGTTAGTATTATCTTGATGTTATTTATAATCTTGTTTTTCAACAAAAAGTTCCAAGAATTGCCTTAGGATGCTTGCATTGCATGTTTTGATGAGTGCTGTGTAAAAATAGAAACTTTGGCTGTAGTGTTTGAATTTTCATAGTTTACTGGCACGTGGAAAGTTTCTGAAACTTTTACACAGTGTTGGAATATAAATTCTTTAGCATGTCCTAAATTTGCATAATTTTTTGAGTTACAGAAGTACACTGTTTTCATAAATTTCTACAGACTGTTATGTTTGGACAGATTGCTATCATAGTTTCGTTATCTACTTATCCTATAGTTTGCATAGCCTATATTGGTAGATATAAATTGTGGAAATGAGAGTATACAGTACCTAATGTTTGAAAATTATTATGAAACTTGTCTTGGCAGTACATAAAGAGCTGATTTATTATTATGTGTACTAACCTATCTCACGAGTTCTTTTCAAGTTTTGTGTGGAAGATGTTTTTGAGAATAGGTGAAACCATGATATGAGAAGATTGAATGAGATACAAAAGGTCAAGCTTGGGGATGCCCAAGGCACCCCAAGTAAATATTTCAAGAAGTCTCAAGCATCTAAGCTTGGGGATGCTACGCATCCCACCCCTCTTCATCAACAATTATCGGTTAGCCTATGTTGAGCCTAAATTTTTATTCGTTCACATGATGCGTGCTATTCTTGGAGTGCTATTTTTCTTTTTCTTGCTGTTTAATAAAATGCTTAAGATCTGAAATTATTAGATGAGAGAGTCTCCACATAGCTATTTAATTGTTGACTACGCATTGATCTTCACTTATATCTTTTTGGAGTAGTTTGTCATTCACTCTCGTGCTTCACTTATATCCTATGAGTAAATGGTTGAATGAATTGAATATCATAAATCTGAAATTAAATATGCTTCATATACTTATCCCATGGGGAGTAATGACTTCACACATAATAAGTATAGGTGGTAAAATTTATTGAAAGTTAGCAAACACCACATTGGTCACTTGAACAATTCATGAAAGAATATTGAAGGAAGAGAGATTCCACATATGAATATACTATCTTGGACATCTTCTATGATTCACGCTCATTAATTATTTTCAAACTCGAGCAAATTAGTTGAAATTGGACAAGGAAGACAACTTAATGAGTTATGTTTGGGTATATTTGTATAGAAGTTATATTGTTATGGATCCTCCAACATGTGGTGCTTGCTTCCACCTCATACTAGCAACACTTCCGCACCAAGTAGAAATACTACTTGTGCATCCAAACACCCTTAAACCAGTTTTGCCATGAGAGTCCACCATACCTACCTATATGCGGTATTTACCTGTCATTCCAAGTAAATTTGCATGTGCCAAACTCTAAACCTTTAAATAATATTCTGTTTTGTATGCCCGAATTGCTCATATGGCGACTAGGGGCTGTCAGTATCTTCCATGCTAGGTGGGTTATTCTCACGATATGTGTTGATTCACTATCATTCACGAGAAAGTGGCTGGTATTCGGGATGCCCAGTTCCATGCTCAAAAATCAAATCAAACTATAATGAAACAAAACTCCCCCAGGATTGTTGTTTGTATGGACGGTACCCGTGGATTCGGCTCGCCGTGGAGTGTGATTGATTGGTGGAGGGGAGTAAAAACTTTACCATTCTGTTTGGGAACCACCTATAATGTATCTAGCATGGAAGATACCGAGATCTCTCGGTTGTTATGTTGACAATGAAAGCATACCGCTAAAAATTATTATTCATCTCTATTTAAAAGCTCGAGCTCTGGCACCTCTGCAAATCAATGCTTCCCTCTGCGAAGGGCCTATCTTTTACTTTCTAGTACTTACCTTTATGCAAGAGTCATGGTGATCTTCACCACTTCCTATATTTCGCCTTTTTCTCTTGGCAAGCGTCATGTGTTGGGGAATGATCTAGACATATATATCCACACAAATATATTTGATCATGAATTATTATTGTTGACAATTATCTATATGATAAATAAGTTGGGAGGCGAAACATTAAGCCCCTATCTTTCTCTGTGTTTGATGGATGCTATTTGTTCTAAAAATATGCTTTGAGTGTCAATAATCATGGAAGACTATATAATAGATGAGTATGTGGAATTTGCTAAATCAAAGCTCTTACATAGACCCTTCCTGAAAATAAGATGAATTGCAATTGTTCGATGACTAGGAATATGGTTTGTTAGTTTTGAAGAAACTTTCTGGTCTATACTTTAACATGTGAATAGCTTGTTACTTGATCATGAGAAGTTTTATGAGATGAGCTACTGTTTATGGTTTATATTGTTGCTAGAAAAAGTGATTGGAATTATCATTGATCAAACTTGTGCATTTGCTAGCATTCACACTTCATAAATTATTTCTTTTATCATTTACCTACTCGAGGACGAGCAGGAATTAAGCTTGGGGATGCTGATACGTCTCCAACGTATCTATATTTTATGAAGTATTCATGCCATGTTTACAATAATTCTATATGATTTTGGTATAATTTTATTAGAACTAACGGGACTGACGCTGTTTTCAGCAGAACTACCATGGTGTCGTTTTTTGTGCAAAAATAAAAGTTCTCGGAATGGGCTGAAAATTTACGGTGATTTTTTGTGGACCAAAATAGACCCCCGAAGCATTGGAGTTGGGCCAGAAGAGCCACGAGGCCACCACAAGCCTGCAGGGCGCGCCCCCCTAGGGCGCGCCCTCCTAGCTTGTCGCCACCTCGTGGACCCCCTTGACTTGTTTCCGACGCCAAAAATTCCTATAAATACAGAAACCTCCAGAAAGAAACCTAGATCGGGAGTTCCGCCGCCGCAAGCCTCTGTAGCCACGAAAAACCAATCGGGAGCCCGTTCCGGCACCCTGCCGGAGGGGGAAACCATCACCGGAGGCCATCTTCATCATCCCGGCGGTCTGCATGATGAGGAGGGAGTAGTTCACCCTCGGGGCTGAGGGTATGTACCAGTAGCTATGTGTTTGATCTCTCTCTCTCGTGTTCTTGAGATGACACAATCTTGATGTACCGCGAGCTTTATTAATATAGATGAATCCTTTTCCCCTCTCTATCTTCTTGTGATGAATTGAGTTTTCCCCTTGAAGTTTTCTTATCGGATTGAGTCTTTAAAGGATTTGAGAACACATGATGTATGTCTTGCGATGGGATATCCGTGGTGACAATGGGATGTTCTATTGATCCACTTGATGTATGTTTTGGTGATCAACTTGCGGGTTCCGTGACCTTGGGAATCTATGCATAGGGGTTGGCACCCGTTTTCGTCTTGACTCTCTGGTAGAAACTTTGGGGCACTCTTTGAAGTTCTTTGTGTTGGATTGAACATGATGAATCTGAAATTGTGTGATGCATATCGTATAATCAAGCCCATGGGTACTCGTGGTGACATTGGAGTATCTAGGTGACATTAGGGTTATGGTTGATGTGTATCTTAAGGTGTTATTTTAGTACGAACTCTAGGGCTGTTCGTGACACTTATAGGGATAGCTCATAAGATTGATCGGAAAAGATAACTTTGAGGTGGTTTCGTACCCTACAATAATTTCTTCGTTTGTTCTCCGCTATTTGTGACTTTGGAGTGAACTCTTTGTCTCACGTGAGGGATTTACATATGATTCAACTATGTCAGTATTGTTGAGAGAACTTGCACTAGTGAAAGTATGAACCCTAGGCCTTGTTTCTAAGCATTGCAATACCATTTTTGCTCACTTTTGTTACTTGCTACCTTGCTGTTTTTATAGTTTCAGATTACAAAAATCTATATCTACTACCCATATTACACTTTTATCACCATCTCTTCGCCGAACTATTGCACCTATACAATTTACCATTGTATTGGGTGTGTTGGGGACACAAGAGACTCTTTGTTATTTGATTGCAGGGTTGCTTGAGACAGACCATCTTCATCCTACACCTCCCACGGATTGATAAACCTTAGGTCATCCATTTGAGGGAAATTTGCTACTGTCCTACAAAACTCTGCGCTTGGAGGCCCAACACGAGTCTACAAGAAGAAGGTTGTGTAGTAGACATCACCGATGATCAAATTTCGAGCAAGTAACATACCGATGGACAAAGTGAACTAAATACGGGATTGACTAAATCCTTGACATCGTGGTTCGACCAATAAAGATCTTCATAGAATATGTAGGAACCAATATGGGCATCCAGGTCCCGCTATTGGTTATTGACTGGAGAGGTGTCTCGGTCATGTCTACATGATTCTCGAACCCGTAGGATTGACACGCTTAATGTTTGATGAAGATATGGTATTATTTAGTTATGTATGTTGGTGACCGAATGTTGTTCGGAGTCCCGAATGAGATCCCGGACGTGATGAGGAGCTCCGGAATGATCCGGAGGTAAATATTCATATATGGCAAGTTGGTATATGGGTTCCCGTATAGTTTCGGGACTTGCCGGTTTTGGTTGGGAATCCCAGAAGGGGTTCTGGGGGTCCACCGGTGAGACCCACCTGCCCCGGAGGGCCCTATGGATTTTGAGAGGAGGCGCACCAGCCCCTGGTGGGCTGTGCGCTCCCACCTCCCAAAGGCCCATGCGGCTAAGGGTGGGAAACCCTAGGATGGCCGCCGCCCCCATGCCTTGGGGGCCAAGGCAGCCACCTAGGACGCCGCCACCAACACTAGGGGAAACCCTAGGGCAGCCGGCCTCCCCCCTTGCCCCTATATAAAGAGGAGGAGATGGAGGTCAGCCGCACCCCAAGCCATAGGCGCAGCCCTCCCTCTCTCCCTATCCCGTTTTCTCCTCCGATCGCATCTACGGTAGCGCGTGGCGAAGCCCTGCTGAGATTGCTCCACTACCACCGACAGCACATCGTTGTGCTGCCGGAGAACTCATCTATACTCCGTCCTCACTCGCTGGATCGAGGACGCAGAGACGTCATCGAGCTGCATGTGTGGTGAACACGGAGGTGCCGTCCGTTCGGCACTGGATTGGGACGGATCGTGATTGGATTGTGAAGACATAAGACTACATCAACCCCATTTTTAACGCTTCCGCTTAGCGATCTACAAGGGTATGTAGACACACTTCCCCTCTCGTAGCTATGCATCTCCATGGACAGATCTTGCGTGTGCGTAGGAATTGTTTTGTTTCCCATGCAATGTTCCCGGCCCAACAGTGGTATCAGAGCTAGGTCTATGCGTAGAGGATATGCATGAGTAGAACACAAAGTGTTTGTGGGCATTGATGTTCAGATTGCTTACCTCCTTAGTCTTATTTTGATTCAGCGGTATTGTGGGAGGAAGCGGATCGAACCAACCTTACTTGTCCTCGCACAAGACACAAGTTCCACCGATTGACATGGAACTTGTTTTGCATAAAGGTGGCTGGTGGTTGTCTGTCTCTCCCACTTTAGTTGAATTGGTTTCGATGAAGGCGGTCCTTGTATAAGGTTAAAAGGCAACTTGATAATAACAGTTGTGGCTTTGCGTAGGTAAGAACGGTTCTTGCTAGTGGCCCATAGGAGACATGTAAAACTTGCAACACCAAAGTAGAGGACGTCTAACTTATTTTTGCAAGGTATGTTGTGATGTGATATGGCCAAGACGTGATTTGATATATGTGATGTACGAGATGATCATGTTTTGTATAGTTATCACGACTTGCATGTCGATGAGTACGGCAGCCGGCAGGAGCCATAGGGTTGTCTTTAATTTATTTTATGCCATTGCTTTACTTTATTGCTAGGAGTTAGCAATAGTTGTACAATGGTTGGCAAGACAACCAAATGACGACATGATGATGGATATCATGATGTTCGAGATCATAGTGTCATGCCGATGAAATGGAGATCACGCCGGTGCTTTGGAGATGGAGATCAAAAGCACAAGATGATGATGGCCATATCATGTCACTTATTTTGATTTGCATGTGATGTTTATCTTATTATGCATCTTATTTTGCTTAGGACAACGGTAGTATTATAAGATGATGCCTCACTTAAATTTCAAGATAAAATTGTGTTCTCCCCAAGTATGCACCGTTGCGAAAGTTCGTCGTTTCAAAGTACCTCGTAATGATCGGGTGTGATAGACTCTTCGTTCACATACAACAGGTGAAGCCAGTTTTGCACATGCAGAATACTTGGGTTAAACTTGACTTGCCTAGCATGTACAGACATGGCCTCGGAACACGGAGACCGAAAGGTCGAACATGAGTCATATAGTAGATTTGATCAACATGGAGATGTTCACTATTGAAACCACCTCATCTCACGTGATGATCGGACTTGGGTTGGTGGATTTGGATCATGTAACACTTAAACAACCCGAGGGATTTTTATTGGAGTGGGAGTTCATTAGTAGTTTTGATTAATCGAACTAATTATCATGAACATACTCTAAAGTTATCTTTGCAAATTAGTTCCCCTGAATTTTAATGCGTTCCTAGAGAAAGCTATGTTGAAAGATGATGGAAGCAACTATGCAGATGTGGGGACTCCGACTCATGAGTCGTGATCGCCGAATGCACATGTACAGTGATCCCAGAGATCAATTCTCACTGAACACACAGAAGCTGAGTAATAAAGAGTCTTACATCCATACATACCGTCTTACACAAATAAAGACCATCATGGTCAAGTCTTACATAGATAGGGCCATGAAGGCCAAATAGCAAACATAAACTCGCAGCGGAAATCTTGAAAGATAGCGTAGATCCATGCCATCTGCCTTAACCCTACATGCATTCTGACTGGGAAGCTTCCTAGTTCGCATGTTCATCACCAACGAATTCTTCACCATATTCCTGCTCTTCCATACCTGGCCAATTAAATAACCAGTGGCAAGCCAATTAGTACTTTGAATGTACTCGCAAGCAACCCATGTTTTGGAACAAGGTATAACAATGCATGATATAGCACTAAATAGGTAAATTGCGGAAAGCTAATTTTGAGTGCAATGACATGATCAAATGACTTGAAGTAGCATGCATCGTGAGGCTCCGAGTAACCATATGAACAAGTTACAAATATCAATATGAATCAAGGTTTGAACATCTCATGTTCGATCATCACGTCAAGTCATCATGACTCAACCCAAGTATCACCTTTGCCATACACACACACGCCAAGTTTGGGAAAACATCTGGACGTAGTTTAAGTAGCACCACCCAACTGTCCTTGACCGTGGACATGGCTATTCGAATAGTTTTATACTCTGCAGAGGTTCCACACTTTACCCACAAGACTCGGGGAACTTCCATGTCATCCACGACTCGCGGTATATTACATACCCGAGGTAAGCACTCGAACAATGCCTTTCCCATGGCGATACGAAACAAAGAGTCCACTCGTTGGTGACATCCCTCATGATATCACACGTATCATCCATGAGCGCACGCAACGGTGTGCCTGGTGTCTGTGAAAACAACCCATGATTGTCCATTCCGGTACGACCCCGTATCGAGAGTGACCACACCACTCCCGCGACTAGTAATGCGGTCTCTCTGCTAGCATCCACCAAGGTAATCAACAAAGCCCCGTCCCATAAGGGGTATCGTGGTTGTACATGTAAGGTTGGGACGGTCGACAAATCTTAAATCTAATCCGTTTTCGAAAACACACACACACTCACTTGCCTCGGTACACCACTTCTTTATCAAGTGGTTACCTAGCTCAACACCATCTCCCTCGGGCATTAGTGGCACCCAACGGGTTTTTTGAAAAGACTATGAAATTATTTCCTTTCCGACACCATGCATATTCCCGACCCACTTGCATAGCAACTACTTAGCATCCTAACTACTTCCCACCCGCACAACCCTCATAGGAAGGTAGGGTCATGCTTAGTGCAAGTATCAACGAGGAAAGTAACGGAGGTAACCCACCACGGTGGTCACCGATTCATCATGATTCGACGCAACAATGTAAGTGCTATATGCCATGCAAAAAGGGTTTCATAGACATGGTCAAGGGGCTGCTTGCCTAGCTCAACAAAGTCCTCGGGGTCTTCAAAGTCTTATGGTCCAACTCCCTCGTCAACAATGCAATCTATCGTCGCAATATTAACGTGCAAAAATAAGAACACGGCAAAAACAGAGAAAATAAATCACTTCTAAAATGTCACACCACTCTGTAAAATACTATACTAAAAACTAAAAATATTAGTTTCTGGTTTTGAAGCGTAAAAAGTTTTGAAAACTATTTTAACGGTGGTTTTAAATATTCAAAACTAGGTTTTAAATAAAACCAGTACATGAAACTATTTTTAAAAAATGCACAAGTGGCATCATTAAATAGTACAATATTACGAGATTTTAGCTGTAATAATATTTGGATTTGGAGGAATATTTTCTCCTGTCGAATTTTTGGAAAAGTGACAGAAAAAGAAAAAGGGAAACTGCACTATGCCTCTGGGCCAGAAGCAGCTGGCCGAGCCGGTCCAGCTAGCGAAACCAGCCCATGCGAGGCGCAGCGCGCGCGCCCGCGCGCGTTTGAACCTGACAGGTGGGGCCGGTCGGTCAGTGAGAGAGGGAGAGGCGGGAGGCCAGGGAGAGGATGACAAGCGGGGCCCGCTTGTCATCTCCTTCCTCGGGCCAAAGGAGGTCGAGGGGGCTTACCGGCGGCTACGGGGCACGGCGGAGCGACCTGAGGTGGGGAATGGAGTCAGGTGGCCACCGCTGTCCGGGTGTTGGTTGAGAGAGTCGCCGGAGTTGCCCTGGTTGCTGGCGACGAGGATGGCCGCGGCGGAGAGCTTCGGGAGGGGGTCGCCGGGCCGTCCAGTGCTACAAATCGAGCAGGGAAAGGAGGGAGAATGATCAGGGAGGTGGGAGGGGTCCAAAGGGGCAAGCAGGAGGTCTGGAGGGGCTCTGTACTCAGAGATCGCCGGCGGTCCGAAGCCGTGGTGCCTCGGTCGATCCCGAGTGCAGGGGGCTCGGTAGCTTAAGTGGGGCTCAGGGTGTGCGATTGGGATGGGGAGGGAGAGATCAGAGGGGAGAGAGAGCTCGGGGAGGGCCATTTATAGAGGGGGCGACGGTGCACCATGGACCCGTGCGCCGGCGAGGTCGCAACCATCGCTGGAGGTCGCGGGAGGGGTCCGGACTGGCTCGGGGGCATCCGTGGGCATTGCCTACGACCATAAGGAGAGAGAGATGGAGCGGGGGTGTGCGCGTGTGTGACGCAACTCACTTGCCGAGCCGGCGGTGCTCGGCACGCGGGGGAGGAGGGAGAGGAATGAAGAGAGAGGAGGGGGCCGACCGCGTAGCGTGTCACGGACGCTGAGGGCATGTTGGGGGACACGCTGGGTAGGCCCGAGGCTGTCGGGGCTGGTGATTGGGCGGCGGCTATAGTGCGGGTGTGCACTATAGCGCGCTCCAGATCGCCCGTTTGGCATGCCACGGCATGCCAACGGTGTTTTGGGCACGACCAAGTTTGTCTACTAGCCCATGGGGTTTCCGAAGATACTCTAGGAGCTAGGGGAAGCTATGGGGAGTATAGGTAAGAAGGAGGAGGGGTAAAAATGTTGCTGGTTTGGCTGTCCAGGGGAGTAAAAATGGGTTTTCACCTGCCAATAATTGATCTGAGCCCATGTTAGAGTTACTGGGGGTAGAAGGTGTCTAGGTGGAGTTGTGGTAAAAAGGGGGAATCAAGGAGAACAAGTTAAAAAGATGAAACCAGTAACTTTAGGTTTTAACCAGAAGGTGTTTGATGATGATTTGGGCAAGTAAAAGAAATTTTCTTGCCATGATATTTACCAGCATCAAAGAGAAGGTAGAAATAAGGTTGATCACCAAGTTTGAGTTTTAGAGAAAAGTTGGCAATGTAAACTTTGTAAACCCTAGAAATTAACATAATCAGATTTCTGTAGATCTAGGCATGCAAATCGATTCTCCTTAATGCACCACGTGGTGTAGTAGCATTATTTGTGGATTAGAACATGTCCACAAAGTTTGGGGTCAATAGGAGAAACTTCACAATGTAAAGTTATTCAAATTTGATTCTGGACAGAGAGGGTTTTGGGATATTTTGGTGAAGCAAAACAACTGGGATTGAGATGAAACTTTGCAAGATCATCACAATAGGCATATGTGACTTGCTAGAATTTTTCTGGATTTATTTGAGAATATTTCCTATAGAAATATTTCAAAAGCTCGAAACATGAAGAAAGGGGTTTGAAAGGTTTTGTCCAATATTTTGAACATGACCATGTGTTGAAACTCATATATATGGAAAATATATGTCCACTGAGTTTCCCTAAATTTTCTCAATTATTTTGAAAGCATAAAAATAATTTTTCCCTAGGAAAGACCATTTTGGTCTTAAGAAAAAGCCTTTAAATAAAATAGTAAAATAACCTTTAAAAATAATATTTAGTGGTTTTGGGAAGTCATATAGGTAGTATGTTCCAAATAAAGTCTTTGGGGAAAAGTATTCATCCTAATTTGAGAACTTGTAGTACAAACCTCAATTCAGGGGGTTTTGAAAACCTAAATTGAATAAATTATTTTTGGCCAAAATAATATTTGGTAAAAATAGTTTTAGGCACTATACACATGGCATGATCATTGGGCAGAGGGTTTGGATCAAGGAGATGAGATTGGAGAGAAGAAGGACCTTGGGGAATTCAAATACAAGCAAACACTCAAGCAAACAACAATCACTCAATCATGATCAAGCACACAAAAAGTTTTAAATGGGTCCAAATTTTATAAACTTAGCATAGCAAAGCGGTACAAACACAGGGTGTGACAGACCTACCCCCCTTACAAGAATCTCGTCCCCGAGATTCATAGGCTAAGCGCTAAAAAGATAAGGGAACTCGAATCTAAGATAATCTTCATGCTCCTAGGTTGCTTCCGCTTCAGTGTGGTTGCTCCATTGGATCTTGAAGTATTTGATGGTGCGGCTTCGGGTGCAATGCTCAACTTCATCCAAAATGCGAACTGGCCTCGCACGATAAGTGTGGTCTGGCTGGAGGTCGATGGCTTGATGATCAATGTCCTTGTAGAGGCCAGGACGATTGGTAACTTGGAGACACTTCCAGAGCTGTGACACGTGGAACACGTTGTGCACGTCGGACAACACGGAAGGTAGCTCTAGCTGGTAGGCAACCTCTCCTCGTCTTGCAGTGATCTTGAAGGGCCCAATATATCTTGGTGTGAGCTTTCCTTTGACGTGGAAGCGCTTGGTTACCTTGAGAGGTGTGACTCGGAGATAGACATGGTCCCCGACGTCGAGGTTCACTTCTCGGCGGTGGGAGTCGGCATAGCTCTTCTGTCTTGATTTAGCTGTCTCTAGGCGTTCTCTAACGAGTTGAACTTGCTCTTCTGCTTCGCGGAGGATATCTGGTCCAAAGACTAGTCCTGCTCCGGTCTCTGACCAATTGAGGATAGTACGACACTTGTGTCCATATAATACCTCAAATGGTGCCATCTGGAGACTCTACTGGTAGCTGTTGTTGTAGGAGAACTCGGCAAATGGTAGGAAATCTTCCCACTTGGCTCCATACACCAAAACACAGGCACGAAACATATCCTCGAGTATCTGGTTTACTCGTTCCTTTTGTTCTCCGGTCTGGGGATGAAAGCAGTGCTGAAAGATATAGCTTGGTTCCCATTGCTTCTTGAAACTTCTTCCAAAACCTCGACGTAAACTGGGTGCCTCGGTCTGACACAATCTCCTTTGGAACTCCATGAAGACTCACGATACGGTTGATGTAGAGGTTCGTTAGCTGGCTTCCATCATAGGTGGTCTTGACGGGAATGAAATGGGCTAGCTTGGTTAGGTGGTCGACGATGACCCAAATGGAATCATGTCCCTTGCTTGACCGGGGCAAACCGGTGATGAAGTCCATCCCGACTTTGTCCCACTTCCATTCAGGCACTTTAAGAGGTTGTAACAATCCAGCGGGTCGCTGATGCTCAGTTTTGACTCTCTAGCATATGTCACACTTAGCGACAAAAGTGGCTATCTCTCTTTTCATGCCATGCCACAAGAATCTTGCTTTGAGGTCTTGTTACATCTTGGTTCCTCTAGGATGGATGGAATACGGAGTGTCATGAGCTTCTTGCAAGATCAAATTCTTGAGCT
The DNA here is from genome assembly GCA_039707655.1 of Elymus sibiricus. Lineage (NCBI taxonomy): Eukaryota > Viridiplantae > Streptophyta > Magnoliopsida > Poales > Poaceae > Elymus > Elymus sibiricus. The sequence goes on from CM077671.1 coordinate 447,118,706, forward strand.
CAACTCTGTTAGGCACGCAGATGCGAGTGCCAAACCATACAACTCCTTGCTCATCCACTGAGAATCCTGGGGCCTTACCCTTCTTAATCTTCCTCTTGATGCCTTCAATGCTGTCATGACCCTTCTGAGCTTCCTTAATATCATCCATTAAGGTAGGCCTTGCTTTGAGGTTGGCTAGGAAACTAGGTGCAACCAGTTCCAAGCCAAAGGTTTCAAGCTCTTCATACAGGGCGGGCAACTTTCCTTAATCATAACCTTCAAGGAACAAGCCTTTCTGCTTAAGGCATCTGCTACCACATTAGCCTTTCTAGGGTGGTATTGAACACTGAGGTCATAATCCTTGATCAACTCCAACCATCTTCTTTGCCTCATGTTCAATTCCCTTTGAGTGAAAATATACTTCAAACTCTTGTGGTCGGTGTATATCTCACATCGCTTTCCCAAAAGGTAATATCACCATGTCTTCAAGGCATGAACTACAGCTGCCAACTCAAGATCGTGGGTAGCGTAGTTCTCTTCATGAGGACGCAGCTGTCTGGATAGATACGCTATGACTCTGCCTTCTTGCATCAGAACACCACCAAGCCCGGTTCTTGATGCATCACAATATATCACAAACTCCTTGTGAATATCAGGGGTGGCCAAAACCGGGGTTGTTGTCAATCTCCTCTTGAGCTCTTGGAAGCTTTCTTCGCACTTCGGCGTCCATTGGAACCTCTTGTCCTTCTTCAAGAGATGAGTCATGGGTCTAGCCATGTTGGAGAACCCTTCGAGGAACTTGCGGTAATATCCCGTGAGTCCGAGGAAGCTTCTGACTTCCTTCACATTGCTTGGGGATTGCCATCAGTCACGGCTTCGATCTTGGCAGGATCCACTAAAAATCCTTCTGCAGTCAACACATGACCCAAGAATCCAACTTCATGCAGCCAGAATTCGCACTTGCTGAATTTGGCATAAAGCTGGTGCTCTCGAAGCTTGTCTAGGACCAATCTCAAGTGTTGCACATGCTCTTCTTCAGACTTGGAGATGATGAGTATGTCATCGATGAAGACAACGACAAACTTGTCCAAATACTCCATGAAAACTTTGTTCATGAGGTACATGAACTAAGCCGGGGCATTGGTCAACCCAAATGACATGACCGTGTACTCATACAGGCCATAGCGAGTCACGAATGCCGTCTTCGGGATGTCTTGGGGTCTGATCTTCAACTGATAGTACCCGGACCTGAGATCAATCTTGGAAAACATCTTGGCACCATTTAGCTGATCGAACATGTCTTCAATCTTGGGAAGTGGGTACTTGTTCTTTATTGTGACGTCATTGAGAGAACGGTAATCGACACAGGGTCAGATAGTTCCATCCTTCTTGGACACAAATAGAACAGGTGATCCCCAAGGAGAGGCACTAGGGTGTATAAATCCTTTTCTGAGCTGCTCTGTCAGTTGCTTCTTCAATTCAGCCAACTCTTTGGATCCGATTCTTTAGGGCTTCTTATAGATGGGTCCTGCTCCGGGCATTAGCTCAATAATGAACTCAATGTCATGGTCAGGAGGCATTCCGGCAGCTCATCAGGCAAAAAACATTCGAGTATTCACAAACCACATGCACTTGATCCAACTCAATTCCCGACAGAAAATTTGTCTGAGGGGCTTGACCGGAGGCAGGGTTGGAAACATACTTGACTTCAACTCCTTGGCTATTGGTCATGGTAACAGTTCTCTTGGCACAGTCTAACAAGCCTTGGTGCTTGGTTAACCAGTCCATGCCTAGGATCACATCCAAGCCTTGCGACTTCAAGATGATAAGGTCTACTAGGATTTCTACTCCATTGATGACAATCCCAACTCCTTTACATCCTATCTTGGTCCTCATAACCGATCCCGGGGTCTGTACCAAATTTTGACTACCCAGGGGTGTAGGCTTCATACCACTCTCTAGTGCAAACTTTTGGGTAACAAAAGAATGCGAAGCTCCACAATCAAACAATACGGTTGCTGGGGTTGAGTTGATGAGGAACGTACCCAGTATGACGTCTGGGTCTTCCTGGGCTTCCTCAGCGGTGACGTGGTTCACATGACCCTTGCCATTGTTGGGCTGGTTGTGGAGAGGTTGGTTCCATGGTGGCGCTCCACGTCCTTGACCTTGGTTTGGAACATTGGGGCGTGGTGCATCTGGTTTCTTGTTGGGGGTACTGCTTAGAGATGTGTCCAGGCTGACCACATCCAAAGCATGTGATCTGACCAGAATTGTTGTTGTTGTTCCTGCCGCCATTGTTGTTTTTGGGGTTGTTGTAAGATGGCCTGGGATTGGCATACCGCTGAGGCTGGTAGCTCGGACGAGGTGCAGGGGGTCTAGCTTGCTGAGGCTGATAGGTTGGCTTGGCTGGGGCTGGCTGCCATGACCGAGGCTTCTGGTTGCTGGAACTACCCTTGCTGATCATCTTGCGCTTGCGAGTGTCTTCCATGGTACGACGCTTGTCTTCGAGCATGAGAGCCTTGTTCACCAGGTCGAAGAAGGTCCGGTAGTCGCAGACAATGAGTTGATACTGCAGGGCTTGCTGGAGTCCTTCGATGAAGCGTTCCATCTTAGCGGCCTCAGTGCTGACAATTTCGGGGGGCATACCTCGACAGGAGGTTGAACTTCTACATGTACTCCTTGACAGAGCCACTTCCTTGCTTCAGCGCTCAGAATTCTCTCTTCTTGATAGCCATGATCCTAGAAGGAATGTGGCCGGTGCGGAATCCTTCCTTGAAGTCAGCCCAGGTGATCACACAGTCGCCTTGCATGACCTTGAATCCATCCCACCAAGCTCTGGCGGTACCTCCAAGGCAGTGAGAGGCATAAAGCACCTTCTCACGATCCTCATTGCAGTTGACCAGTGCAAGGAGGTCTTCGATGGTGCAGATCCAGTCATCGGCATCCAGAGGTTCAGCAGTCTTGGTGAAGGTTGGGGGAGAATTCCTCATGAACTCGGACAGAGTGGAGCGGCCATTGTCATTCCTGCCTTGCTGCTGGTTGTTCAAAAGGACTTGAGCCATCTGCTGGATAGCAACAGAGTTGGCCTGGCGTTCCTCCTGGAGAACTTGGAGAAACTAGGCTATGGTCATGTTCTCCGGCGGATGTGGTGGCGCGGGAATGTCGCCATGTGGCTGCTCCTGGTGAGCTCCGGTTTCAGTAGATTCGCCAGCCGCTTGCTGCTGGCTGGAGCCGGCAGCGTTGGGGTTGGGGAAGGTGCTGGTGCGGGTTGAAGTCACCATCCTATTTGGAGCGGCCAAGTCAAACAACTGAGATAGACGAGGGAAAATCAACAATAAATAAAGCGTGCCTAAGGGGGTTGGTATAGTGCAAGTGTGATCAAACATAGGTCGAAAGACCAAACACATTATATTAAGATAAGATAGACGATGGAGTCGCTTACATGTTGCCTAAGGCAAAAGCGCGACTTGCATCAGAACACAATCAACAAAGCAAACAATAAGCGCACATGGTTTCATATGAACCATTACACGGACTCGACTTCACATGAGGGGTACATGACTGATCCTACCCTAGGGATTCTCGGACTCAAGTGGTGGAGTGCTCGGTCTCGTACTCATGCTCCTCTAGATCTTCGTCCTGATCGTCATCCGTACGGGCATCGTCTCCGGTCGAGGGGGTCGGTGAATGAGGAGGTCCATCCTGACGGCACTTCACCGGTGGTGCGGTGAAGAGATCATGGTACTCCTTTGCACTCATGCGACGATGACGTGTGGGTGCATCTCTAGCTGGGGGTGCTCTTCCTCTGTGAGCAATAGCTGGTCATCCCTCGGAGGCTCCATCCTTCTTGATCTTGTCTGGCCTCATCTTGGCTTGACGGAGTAGCTCTCGGGTGTGGTGAAGTTCCTCGCGGAGCTTCAGGGACACCTTAATCAGGTCATGAGCCAGACTGTCGGTGGAGAGAGACTGAAGTAGGTCCGGAACCTGAGTGGTATCCCATCCTCCTTGGATGGAATCAACGTCCAACTCTCACCATTCTCATCTTCTTGAAAGGGAGGTGGCGAGTGGCTGGCTCGTCAGCCATCTCTGGAATGATGTCTCGAAGGTGGATAAGTGCCTTGCGTGCAGCCGTCTTGACTGCGAGAGCCAGGGTCTCCATCTATGGTCCCTCAAAGAACCAACTAGTCGGGGAGTCGTTTGCCTTCACGACCACATCAACGTGGTACTCCTTCGTGACGACATCGACCGTGCTTGTGGTAGAGGAAAACAAGTGGTCGGCGATACTGGCACTTCTCTAGGCTATCCTCAAGGAGTAGGGGAAAGCCGGATGCTAGGAGGGCTTCGGGTACGACGGCTAACTACAAGATTTGAAGAGAGGAGAGTCGGTAAGGGTTTGAAATAAACTAGAAGAGAAGATAAGTATAAAAACTGTTGCACTTAGCAACTAGGTATAGTTCTCGGAAAGGGTTTTATCCTAACTAACGTCCATGCTAACTAAGGCTTCCAACAGTTAGGATGGCTCTGATACCAGCTCTGTGGGGACCCTGACTCATGAGTCGTGATCACCGAATGCACGTGTACAGTGATCCCAGAGATCAATGCTCACTAAACACACAAAAGCTGGGTAATCAACAGTCTTACATCCAAACATACCGTCTTACACAAATAACGATCATCAAGGTCAAGTCTTACATAGATAGGGCCATGAAGGCCAAACGGCAAAAATAAACTTGCAGCGGAAATCTTGAAAGATAGCGTAGACCCATGCCATCTGTCTTAACCCTACACGCATTCTGACTGGGAAGTGTCCAAGTTCGCATGTTCGTCACCAACGAATTCTTCACCATATTCCTGCTCTTCCATGCCTGCCAATTAAATAACCAGTGGCAAGCCAATGAGTACTTTGAATGTACTCGCAAGCAACCCATGTTTTGGAACGAGGTATAACAATGCATGATATAGCAATAAATAGGTAAATTACGGAAAGCTAATTTTGAGTGCAATGACATGATCAAATGACTTGAAGTAGCATGCATCATGAGGCTCCGAGTAACCATATGAATAGGTTATAGATATCAATATGAATCAAGGTTTGAACATCTCATGTTCGATCATCACGTCAACTCATCATGACTCAACCCAAGTATCACCTTTGCCATACGCACACACACGCCAAGTTTGGGAAAACATCTGGACATAGTTTAAGCAACACCACCCAACTCTCCTTGACCGTGGACACGGCTATTCGAATAGTTTTACACTCTGCAGAGCTTGCACACTTTACCCACAAGACTCGGGGAACTTCCATGTCATCCACGACTCACGGTATATTACATACCCGAGGTAAGCACCCGAACAATGCCTTTCCCATGGTGATACTAAACAAAGAGTCCACTCGTTGGTGACATCCCTCATGATATACATCACACGTATCATCCATGAGGGCACGCAACGGTGTGCTCGGTTTCTGTGAAAACATCCCATGATCGAGCGTGAGCACGCCACTCCCGCCACTAGTAATGCGGGCTCTCTGTTAGCATCCACCAGGTAAAGCCCCATGCCATAAGGGGTATCGTGGTTGTACATGTAAGGTTGGGACGGTCGACAAATCTTAAATCTAATCCGTTTTCGAAAATACACACACTCACTTGCCTCGGTACACCACTTCTTTATCAAGTGGTTACCTAGCTCAACACCATCTCCCTCGGGCATTAGTGGCACCCGACTGGGTTTTCGAAAAGTCTTTGAAATTATTTCCTTTTCGACACCACGGATATTCCCGACCCACTTGCGTAGAAACTACTTATCATCCTAACTACTTCCCACTCGCAGAACCCTCATAGGAAGGTAGGGTCATGCTTAGTGCAAGTATCAACGAGGAAAGTAATGGAGGTAACCCACCACGGTGGTCACCAATTCAGCATGATTCGATGCAACAAAGTAAGTGCTATATGCCATGCAAAAAGGGTTTCATAGACATGGTCAAGGGGCTGCTTGCCTGGCTCAACAAAGTCCTCGGGGTCTTCAAAGTCTTCTGGTCCAACTCCCTCGTCAACAACGCAATCTTTCGTCGCAATATTAACGGGCAAAAATAAGAACACGGCAAAAACAGAGAAAATAATTCACTTCTAAAATGTCACGTCACTCTGACAAATACTATACTAAAAACTAAAAATATTAGTTTCTGGTTTTGAAGCATAAATTTTTTTGAAAACTATTTTAACAATGGTTTTAAATATTCAAAACTAGGTTTTAAATAAAACCAGTACATGAAACTATTTTTAAAAAATGCACAAGTGGCATCATTAAATAGTACATAATATTACAAGATTTTAGGTGTAATAATATTTGGATTTGGAGGAATATTTTCTCCTGTCGAATTTTTGGAAAAGTGACAGAAAAAGAAAAAGGGAAACTGCACTGTGCCTCCGGGCCAGAAGCAGCTGGCCGAGCCGGCCCAGCTAATGAAATAGCCCAGACGAGGCGCGGCGCGCGTGCCCGCGGGCGTTTGAACCTGACCGGTGGGGCCGGTCAGTCAGTGAGAGAGGGAGAGGCGGGAGGTCAGGGAGAGGATGACAAGCGGGGCCCGCTTGTCATCTCCTTCCTCGGGCTAGAGGAGGTCGAGGGGGCTCACCGACGGCTACGGGGCACCGCGAAACGCCTGCGTTTTTTAGCCCGAAAGGCATTGTGTTAAAGCAGAATGGCCCGTAGGGGGTGATGAATGCAGTTGCAGCTTGATCGGATTCCTTCATTTTGATCTGATGGTATCCGAAATAAGCGTCGAGGAAGCACAATGAGTCGTGTCCGGCCGTGGCATCAATAATCTGGTCTATGCGTGGTAAGGGGGAAAGGGTCCTTGGGGCAAGCTTTATTAAGGTCTTTGAAATCGACACACAACCGCCAGGATTTATCTTTCTTCGGTACCATCACCAGGTTTGCTAGCCACTCGGGGTGTTTGATTTCTCTTATGAATCCGGCCTCCAGCAATTTTGCTAGCTCTTCGCCCATAGCTTGTCGCTTGGGTTCGGAAAATCGGCGTAGAGCCTCTTTGACGGGCTTGAAGCCTGCGATTATGTTTAGACTGTGCTCTGCTAGCCGTCGTGGGATTCCTGGCATGTCTGATGGATGCCAGGCAAAGATATCCCAGTTTTCTCGTAAAAATGTTCGCAGTGCTTCGTCCACCATGGGGTCTAGCTTAGCTCCGATGGACGCTGTTTTATTGGGGTCCATTGGATGTACATGAAATTTGACGATTTCGTCTGTAGGTTTAAAGGACGTGGGTTTGGGTCGCTTGCTAAGGACCACATCATCCTTATCCACTGTTGACCTGAGTGCGGTTAATTCCTCTGCTGCAAAGGTCTCAGCTAGTGCCTCGAGGGCGAGCGATGCGGTTCTGTTTTCGGCTCGAAGGGCTCTATGCGGGTCACTTGTGATTGTGATCACCCCGTTTGGGCCCAGCATTTTGAGCTTCATATACCCGTAATGTGGTATAGCTTGAAATCTTGTGAAAGCATCACGCCCCAACAGAGCATGGTAACCACTGTGAATGGACACGATATGAAAGAGAAGTTCTTCGGATCTATAGTTCTCGGGCGTGCCGAATACCACATCGAGGGTAACACGTCCGGAACAACGTGCCTCCTTCCCAGGGATAATCCCACGAAAGGTTGTGTTGCTATGTTCGATGCGGGATTGGTCGAACTGTATTTTTTCCAAGGTATCCTCGTAAATGAGGTTTAAACCACTGTCGCCGTCCATTAGCACCTTTTGCAACCTGAAACCATCGACGATGGGGTTGAGGACCAGTGCGGCAGGTGTTCGGCCGGGGCGGTTGATTGGTTGATCAGCTTCTCCGAAGGTGATCGGTGTGTCTGCCCATGAATTCGTTGTTGCCACCTGATAGATTTGTTCGAGTTCTCGAAGAGCTCTCTTCATCTTATTCCTAGAGGAAAACGTTTCGTAGATCGTCAGGATCTCGGCGTTGCATTCTGGTAGCGCTGTTGAACGTCTGCCTGGAGGTAGGGCCTCGAGGATGGCCTCTCCGCTTTTTGCGACCTGCCTGACGACCCAGCAAGCTCTAAGGCTATAAGTTGGGCTTGTGTTCAGTAATACAGAGTGTATAGGGCATGGCTTGTCTAATAGCCCGTCAAGGACAGTTCTGACTCCCGTAGGGGGTCTATTCTTTTTCTCAGCGGGTTCGTGTTCGGCCGGTAGCTTCGGAGGTATTCGCTTTTTCCGAGCTCCTCTAGGGTGTTCGGCAGGGACCGAATGCGAAAAGAAACGTTTGGCTTGCCAGGTGCTTTCCATGGCGCAATATTTTTGTACCAGATCCGATAGCTCGGTGAAGTCACGAATGTGACGACGGGCTAGGGCATTGAGGATTCCTTTATTGTGGCAATTGTGCCTGAAGGTTTCTATTATCTCTTGGCCACTAGAGTCTGTTACTCTATCTTTAATAAGGAGGAGTCTAGCCCAAAAATGATGGACTGATTCCCCTGGCTGTTGTTTAACTTCCCATAAGCCCGATGACTTGGCCTCTCCTGCGCTACTTGAGGAGTGCTCGACTTGGGTGGTGGGCGGGGAAAATTTTAGTTTCTTGCCAGGATGTGAATCCGGGATCACGAAGTTTGCCTCCCGTGTCATCGCGGGATCCGGCATGGCGGGTTCGGAGTCCATATAATAAATAGCACCCCTTTGTGCGGTTTCTAGGTCGCGCGCTAGATCGGCAACCGATCCCGAACTATTTCCGTTGTGGGTTCCGGATTCCGGATTGTAGGAGTGATCCTGACGGTCGGAAACCGGGATGTAAACCGTTTTTAATTCCGGTAGTTGAGAGGACGAGCCTCCGGCCAGACACTCGATGGTGGCGACTAAGTGAGTGATCGGTGGGGTATGAATCTCCCTATCATTGGGTTTAAACCCTATCCAGTCGTAGATTGAGGTTTGGCCGTCGGTCACACCCATGGTTTGAATCCGACCAAGCAACTCGTTTAATGACGAGATGTCGGCGAGGTCCATGTCGCTGGAGCACATGGGGTCGATCCGCAGCGCCGCTATCCTAGGGTCGTTCGACGACGCACCTGTGTTGTATTCGGTCGTGGCAGATCCGGGCATATTAGCTGGGTTTTGCATTATGGCCGACCCAGGGATAGAGGCCACCTCAGGGGTGGGACCTGCTGCCTCCGGCGTTAAGGCGTCGGGGCCTGCGGGCTCCTCCATGAGAGCTGAGAGCTTCGTTAAAACGAGATCTCCCCGGGAGTCGGCGACGAACTCAAGGTTCCCGAATCTGGCTTCCTGATCGGGGATGAAACTTCCGACTTGGCCAAGATGGCCGGCTGGATCGGCATGCGATAAGATGCTGCCGAACGCGAAAATCTGACCAGGAATGCAAACATCCTTGCTGCAGACTTCATCACTGATGATGAGGCGAGCCATCGATTCCTCTTGCGATCCCATAGCGGAACTCTCAATGAAAGCACCAATGTCTGTGTCAAAACCGGCGGATCTCGGGTAGGGGGTCCCGAGCTGTGAGATTAGGATCGATGGGTAACAGGGGACGAAGGAGACGATGTTTACCCAGGTTCAGGCCCTCCTATGGAGGTAAAACCTTACATCCTGCTTGGTTGTATTGAAGTGTATGAAGATTACAGAGTCGATCTACCTCGAGATCAAGTAGCTAAACCCTAGATGAATTCTCCTTCCATCTACGAACTAAACCCTCTGGCTTATATAGATACCAGGGGTCCCTAGGGTTACACATAGTCGGTTGCTGATCGAAGGAGTAAACTGCCTATTCTATCATCTTAAGTTTGAAGGGCACGCCACGGTTCCTGAAGTTTCCCCCTGGTCACGGGGTATCCGGTCAGTCCGATCCTCCAACGAGTGGCCCACAAGTTCGGCCCATAAGGAATTGGCCGGTAGTTCGAGGACCCCTTAATCCCGGACTCCCTCAACAAGGGTTGCCAATGGCCAAATCGTCCCGTTTACCGATGGTAGAAGATTGATGCATGGGGTCGTCCTGCCACTTGGCATGACGAGGGTGCAGGTGCAGGAGGTTGTGACGGGCTTCGAAACTTGGTCGTTTCCTCACCCCCTGAAGACGGCGTCACTATGTCATGGCAAGTGACCCAGAGCCACTTGCTTAAGTGGCCAATGAATGATATAGAGGAGATTCCCCAATGATATGCCGGCACCGGAGACGTAGTGCCAGATAATCTGCATTCAGGGCAGAAGAATGCACGTGACAGTTGCGGACCATCCGCGAACAAACCACATATGCCTATTGTCATCCCCGAAGGGCGGCTATCGGACTCTATGTTGGGGACCCTCGATTGATCTTCAAATTCTACACGCCCATGTGGTAGATAAATCAAAAAAAGGTCAACATGGATACACGACCAGGTGATAGAAGGTTATGGTTTTTTCTTGGAGTCTCCGGCAGACAGAATTGATTTGCCCTTTAATGAGGTCATCCATGGAAATATCTTCTCTGTCAGCACAGTCTCCCCGGAGTTAATGAAGCTCTGGGTACTTCATCGAGCTACAGATCTCCTACTCCCGCATGGTAACGTGTCCTTACCTGTTCCTTTTTACATGCATTGCCACAACCTGGAAACCACAGAAGGCCAGCAGGTCATCTCGGACTACCTATTCATGTTCTTTATTGTTAATCATCCACATGCGGACACCTTTCTAGTGCCATACTACGACAAGTAAGTCGTTAACATTCAATGCTAATTTCTTCAAAAAAATTGCACAGCGACTGACATTGGATCGTTATCGCACTATTGCCGACGCAAGGCTTGGCTTACTTCTTCGATTAGAAGAGACACCCTAAAAAACAATGGACCATATTGAAGAAGGTTCTAAATGATGCTCCCGCCAAGTGTAAGAACTTCAAAGAGACTATAACAGAACATTCAAAATTCAATTTCTTCACTAGCGCTTGTTGATATCAAGAACAAAATGTGGAAACCTCTCATAGGTATGGATACTGTGGGATGGCTATTGATACGTCCATTTTTCATCATGATTTCCTACTGTTATTTATATTGTTTGGATGTATAATAATGCTATAGGGAGTGATTCTAATGCCTTTTTATCATAATATGCAAGGTTTACACGAAGAGGGAGAATACCGGCAGCTGGAATTCTGGACCTGAAAAAGCACATCAGAGATACCTATTCTGCACATCTCCAAATAAGATGAAACTTTAAGGAGAATTATTTTGGATTATATAAAAAATACTGGAGCAAATAACTACCGGAGGGGGCCACCCTGGTGAGCACAAGACACCAGGGCGCGCCAGGCCCCCAGGCGCGCCCTGGTGGGTTGTGCCCAGCACGGCGCACCTCCGGTGCCCATCTTTTGGTATATAAGGTCTTTTGACCTATAAAAAAAATAAAGGGAGGACTTTCGGGATAGAACACCGCCATCTCGAGGCGGAACTTGGGCAGGAGCACTTTTGCCCTTTGGCGGAGCGATTCCGCCGGGGGAACTTTCCTCCCGGAGGGGGCAATCGAAGCCATCATCATCACCAACACCCCTCTCATCTTTGGGAGGCCAATCTTCATCAACATCTTCAACAGCACCATCTCCTCTCAAACCCTAGTTCATCTCTTGTGTTCAATCTTTGTACCGGAAACTCAGATCGGTACCTGTGGGTGACTAGTAGTGTTGATTACATCTTGTAGTTGATTACTATATGGTTTATTTGGAGGAAGATTTTATGTTCAGATCCATTATGCTATTCAATACCCCTCTGATCTTGAGAATGAATATTATTTTTGAGTAGTTACCTTTGTTCTTGAGGTCATGGGAGAAGTCATGTTGCAAGTAATCATGTGAATTTGATATGTGTTCGATATTTTGATGATATGTATGTTGTGATTCCCTTAGTGGTGTCATGTGAACGTCGACTACATGACACACTTCACCATCCTTGGGCCTAAGGGAATGAATTTTGGAGTAGTTATTAGATGATGGGTTGCTAGAGTGACAGAAGCTTAAACCCTAGTTTATGTGCTACTTCGTAAGGGGCTGATTTGGATCCAAACATTTAATGCTATGGTTAGATTTTGTCTTAATACTTTTCTCGTAGTTGCGGATGCTTGCGAGGGGGTTAATCATAAGTGGGAGGTTTGTTCAAGTAAGAACAGCACCCAAGCACCGGTCCACCCACATATCAAATTATCAAAGTAGCGAACACAAATCAAACCAACATGATAAAAGTGACTAGATGAAATTCCCGTGTACCCTCAAGAACACTTTGCCTATTATAAGAAACTGTTATGGCCTGTCCTTTGCCACAAAAGGATTGCGCTACCTTGCTGCACTTTATTTACCATTACCATTACTTGCTTTTTACAAATTATCTTGCTATCAAACTATCTGTTACCTACAATTTCAGTGCCTACAGAAATTACCTTGCTGAAAACCGCTTGTCATTTCCTTTTGCTCCTCGTTGGGTTTGGCACTCTTACTTATCGAAAGGACTACGATTGACCCCCTATCCTTGTGGGTCATCAAGACTCTTTTTTGGCGCCGTTGCCGGGGAGTGAAGCGCTCTTGGTAAGTGGAAATCGGTAAGGAAAAACTTATACTACGTGCTGAAATTTATTGTCACTTGCTACTATGGAAAACAATCCTTTGAAGGGTTTGTTCAAGGTATATTCACCTTGACCGGAACCACAATTAGTTTCCCCTCAACCTACTGCACCTACTGAAAATATTGTTCATGAGATTCCTTCGGGTATGGTAGAAAAACTACTAGCTAATCCATATGCAGGAGATGGAACTGAACATCCTGATATGCACCTAATACATGTGAATGAAATTTATGGATTATTTAAGCTTACATGTTTTTTCCGGAGATGAAGCTAAGAATAAAGTTTTCCTTTTATCTTTGAAGGGAAAAATATTGACATGGTATAGGCTATGTGATGATATTGTATCATGGAACTGGAATCGATTGCAATTGGAATTCCATCAAAAGTTTTATCCTATGCATCTAGTTCATCGTGATCGGAATTATATATGTAATTTTTGGCCTCATAAAGGAGAAAGCATCACTCTAGCTTGGAGGAGGCTTAAGTCAATGTTATATTCATGCCCCAATCATGATCTCCCGAGAGAAGTTATTATTCAGAATTTTTATGCTCGGCTTTCTCATAATGATCAATCCATGCTCGATACTTCTTGCACTAATTCTTTTATGAAGACGACTACTGAATTCAAATGGGATCTCTTAGAAAGAATTAAATGCAACTCTAAAGATTGGGAACTCGACGAAGGTAATGAGTCATGTATAAAGCTTAAGTTTGATTGTGTTAATTCTTTTATGAATACCGATGCTTTTCACAAGTTTAGCACTAAATATGGCCTTGACTCTGAGATAGTAGCCTCTTTCTATGAATCATTTGCTACTCATGTTGATCTCCCTAAATAGAAGTGGTTTAAATATCATCCCCCCATTAAATAAGAAATTAAAGAACCGGTGAAGGCTAAAGATGAAACCATTATTTACAATGTTGATCCAGTTGTGCCTACTGCTTATATTGAAAAACCACCTTTCCCTCTTAGGATAAAGGAACATGCTAAGGTATCAACTGTGGTTCGCAAGAGTAATATTAGAGCACCTAAGCCCTCGGAGCAAATTAAAGTAGAACCTAGTGTTGCAATGGTTAAAGATCTCTTGGTAGAAAATATTGATGTGCATGTTATTTACTTATGTGATGAAGCTGCTAGAATTGCCAAATCTGATGAAAAAGATAAACATAGACCCGTAGTGGGCATGCCTGTTCTCTCAGTCAAATTTGAAGATCATTGCTATCATGGTTTATGTGACTTGGGTGCTAGTGTTAGTGCTATTCCTTTTACCTTATACTAGGAAATTATGAATGACATAGCACCTGCTGAAATAGAAGAAATTGATGTTACTATTAAACTTGCTAATAGAGACACCATCACACCACTTGGGATTGTTAGAGATGTTGAAGTCTTGTGTGGGAAGGTGAAATATCCTACTGATTTTCTAGTTCTTGGTTCCCAAAAAGATGACTTTTGTCCCATTATCTTTGGTAGACCTTTCTTGAGCACCATCAATGCTAAGATAGATTGTGAAAAACAAACTGTCGGTGTTAGTTTTGGTGATGTGTCTCACGAATTTAATTTCTCTAAGTTTAGCAGACAACCTCATGATAGAGAATTATCTAGTAAGCATGAAATAATTGATCTTGCTTCTATTGTCGTGCCTCCTACCGATCCACTAGAACAATATTTGCTAGACCATAAAAATGATATGCACTTGCATGAAAGAAATAAAATAGATAAAAATTTCTTTGAACAACCTCTGCTAAAACACAATTTGCCTATTGAAACCCTTGGAGGTCCTCCTCCACCTAAAGGTGATCATGTGTTTGAATTAATGCAATTGCCTAACACTTTCAAGTATGCTTATCTTGATGAGAAAAAGATATATCAAGTTATTATTAGCGCTAACCTTTCAGAACATGAAGAAGAAAGATTATTAAAAATTCTGAGGAAGCACCGGGCTGCTATAGGATATACTCTTGAAGATCTTAAGGGCATTAGTCCCACTCTATGTCAGCACAAGATTAATATGGAACTTGATGCTAAACCCGTTGTTGATCATCAACGGTGATTGAATCCTAAGATGAAAGAAGTGGTAAGAACTGAAATATTAAAGCTTCTGGAAGCAAGTATAATCTATCCCATAGCTGATAGTAGATGGGTAAGTCACGTTCATTGTGTCCCTAAGAAAGAAGGTATTACCGTTGTACCTAATGATAAAAATGAACTCGTCCCACAAAGAATTGTCACTGGCTATAGAATGGTTATTGATTTTAGAAAATTAAATAAAGCTACTAGAAAAGATCATTACCCTCTGCCTTTCATTGATCAAATGCTAGAAAGACTGTCTAAGCACACACACTTTTGTTTTCTGGACAAATATTCTGGTTTCTCACAAATACCTGTATCACAATCTGATCAAGAGAAAACCAACTTTACTTGTCCTTTTGGAACATATGCATATAGACGTATGCCTTTTGGTTTATGCAATGCACCTGCTACCTTTCAAAGATGTATGAATGCTATATTCTCTGATTTTTGTGAAAAGATTGTGGAGGTTTTCATGGATAATTTTTCCGTTTACGCAACTTCTTTTGATGAATGCTTAAGCAATCTTAATCGAGTTTTGCAGAGATGTGAACAAACTAATCTTGTCTTGAATTGGGAGAAGTGCCACTTTATGGTTATTGAAGGTATTGTCTTGGGGCATAAAAGACCTGAACGAGGTATTCAGGTGTATAAAGCTAAAGTTGATGCAAATGAGAAAATGCCATGTACTAAAGATATTAAAGGTATTCGGAGTTTCCTTGGTCATGCTGGTTTCTATAGGAGGTTCATTAAAGAATTCTCTAAAATTTCTAGGCCTCTTACTAATCTTTTACAAAAGGATATTCCATTTGTTTTTGATGATGATTGTGTAGAAGCCTTTGAAACACTCAAGAAAGCCTTAACTTCTGCACCTATCGTTCAACCACCTGATTGGAACTTGCCTTTTGAAATTATGTGTGATGCTAGTGACTATGTTGTTGGTGCTGTTCTAGGACAAAGAGTTGATAAGAAGTTAAATGTTATCCATTATGCTAGCAAAACTCTAGACAGAGCCCTACGAAATTATGCTACTACTGAAAAAGAATTTTTAGCAGTTGTGTTTGCTTGTGATAAATTTAGATCCTACATTGTTGATTCCAAAGTCATTGTTCACACCGATCATGCTGGTAGAAAATATCTTATGGAAAAGAAAGATGCTAAACCTAGACTCATTAGGTGGGTCTCTTACTTCAAGAATTTGATTTACATATCATTGATAGGAAGGGAGCTGAGAACCCCGTAGCTGATAAATTGTCTAGGTTAGAAAATATTCTTGATGACCCACTACCCATTGATGATAGCTTTCCTGATGAACATTTAGTTGCAATAAATGTTTCTCAAAATACTCCTTGGTATGCTGATTATGCTAACTACATTGTTGCTAAATATATACCACCTAGTTTCACATACCAACAAAAGAAAAATTCTTCTATGACTTGAGACATTACTTTTGGGATGACCCACATCTTTATAAAGAAGGAGTAGATGGTATTATTAGACGTTGTGTACCTGAGCATGAACAGGAACAAATCCTACGGAAATGTCATTCCGAAGCTCATGGAGGACATCATGCGGGAGATAGAACTGCTCACAAGGTATTGCAATCTAGTTTTTATTGGCCTACTCTCTTCAAGGATGCCCGTAAGTTTGTATTGTCTTGTGATGAGTGTCAAAGAATTGGTAATATCGGTAAGCATCAGGAAATGCCAATGAATTATTCACTTGTTGTTCAACCATTTGATGTTTAGGGTTTTGATTATATGTGACCTTTTCCTTCGTCTAACGGGTACACTCATATTTTGGTTGCAGTTGATTATGTCACTAAGTGGGTAGAAGCTATTCCAACTAGCAGTGCTAATCACAACACCTCCTTTAAAATGCTTAAAGAAGTTATCTTCCCGAGGTTTGGAGTCCCTAGATATTTAATGACTGATGGTGGTTCACACTTTATTCATGGTGCTTTCCGTAAAATGCTTGCTATATATGATGCTAACCATAGAATTGCATCACCCTATCATCCTCAATCTAGTGGTCAAGTTGAACTTAGCAATAGAGAAATAAAATTAATATTACAAAAAACTATCAATAGGTCTCGAAAGAATTGGTCTAAGAAACTAGATGATGCACCTTGGTCCTACAGAACAGCTTATAAAAATCCTATGGGTATGTCTCCATACAAAATGGTATATGGAAAAGCTTGTCATTTGCCTCTAGAGTTAGAACATAAAGCATTTTGGTCAATTAAAGAACTCAATTATGATTTCAAACTTGCCCGTGAGAAGAGGTTATTTGATATTAGCTCACTAGATGAATGGAGAACCCAAGCTTATGAAAATGCCAAACTATTTGTCGGCGTACGACACCTATGGGATCACGTGGATCCCTTTTACGGTTCGGCAGGGAAAAAGGTTTGCACAAAGAGCAGATCCAACGATCAACACAAGGGATTTTTACCCAGGTTCGGGCCGCTGAGAAGCGTAAAACCCTACTCCTCCTTTGGTTGTATTGGATGTGTTTAAGCCCAAGTTCCAGGAGCGCCTGCGATGAACAGTACGTTCGAGTAGCAGCTACGCATGCAGAATGGGCCAGAAGATCCTCCTCTCTGTATCTATGCCTTGGGCCTCCTTTTATACGTCGAAGGGGTCACCAACAGTGGCGCACAATACATACAAGAGGTGTAAAGTTGCTACAGTGTTATCATACCTAATACTGACGACTTAGGACAAACGCATTAAATGCTCCGTTTAGGTGTCCCTAACTTTCTTGGGGACGGAAAAAGGGGCCGTCCCATCAGCACCGCTTAACTCCATCGCCGTTAGCGCCTTGACACGCACCCAGCAGGACAAAACCTAAATGACAGGTTGGTCGCTGCGCTGGAGCGGTGACAAGGTGGCGAGGTCTTGCCGGGTGCGAATCTTGTCGGGGCTCCGCAAGCCATCCCGGCAAGAATCTTGCCGGGATCCCAGCCTCTGGCCTTCTGTCTTCTGATTATTGACTTGAATGCTTTCTTGATATTCTTGCATTTGCATTCAGCTATCCCCCGGCAGGCCTTGCCGCTGGTGTGGCTACAACCGTCCGTGCACAAGTATGGGGTACTAAAAAAACCCAAACTTTAGTACACCGACATGAGCCCCTGGGCCTAGGCCATACATGGGTGCGAGGCGTTGTTAGGCTAGGCCCAAACAGTGCACGGGCACGCGTGGCAGGAGTCAGCAGTTGCAATCATTCCGCTTACTGCGCCCCCCATGACGCCGATTGAATGTGGGACGTGGGATACGTGCGCGGAGCGGCCGTTATAGCAGCGCACTCGCAAAAGCGTTTTCATGTTGACTAGTAAAGAGGCAGCCCCGCGCCTTCCCCATAAAAAGGAATCCGCAGAGGCGCTTGCTCATTTACCTCTTGTCCTTTCCAATCTGGAAACCGCCGTCGTCTCCTTCCTCGAGTGCGAAACACAGCCTATCCCACTCATCCGCCGCTTCCACGCCCTCATCGTCCTCGGCCTCTGCTCCCATACTCACCATGCCACCCAAGGCGAGCAGGGGCAAGGAGGTGAAAGCCGTCGTCCCGGAGAGCGAACTGGTGAAGATGCGGAGGGAGCACGTCGTCTTCACTCCGGTGCTCGATGCGAGCACCCTGAAGGAGCGATACCAGTGCATGTGGGCGAGGGAGATGAAGGCTCATCCTGCTACTCGCGTGAGTCCAGGTTCTTCCAAGGGTGGTCCTGATAAATTCCACTTCTTTGCCGATTACTTTTACTGCGGGCTCTGTCCCCCCTTTTCTGATTTCTTCGTCGACATCATGTACACATATGGCTTCCATCTCCTGGATTTTACGCCGAATGCTGTGACATGCATGTCAGTCTTTGCCCATCTCTGTGAAAATTTTGTTGGAGTAGTCCCTAGCATAGCCCTCTTCCACCACTATTTCATTCCCCGTATTCAAAGGGGAGAGGCCCTTTCTGGTTCTATCACCTGGATTCCAAGGACATGGAACAAAGAGATATATCCAGATGGGGTCTACCGCGAGAAATGGGGAGAATGGCGGGCCAAGTGGTGCTGGATTCAGGAACAAGACCCTCAGCCCTTCTATTGGCCTCGACAAACAAAGATGGCATGTGGTAATGACTGGAGCGCCCTCGATCTTCAAGATGAGAAGCTCACAATTGCAATTACCAGGATCCACCGCCTCAGAGTTGCCAGGCTCACAATAGAGATGATTGGCGCTGATTTCCTTCGCCGGCGCATCGCCCCTCTGCAAAACAAAGGGAGACCAGCCTGGGAGTTCCGGAATGCGGCAGATATCATGAGGCTGCGCCCTGGGTTGAATAACAACTTGACGGTCATGCAGCACACAGCTCTCTGCCAGAAACTGTTCAGGTCTGACGCGGGATGCAAGTTGCCGGCTAGCGTAATCCCCCTGTGCAACAACTCCGCCTTGGCCTCAATCATCGCCATGATGCCGGTGTGTAATGCTCACGGCCTTGACGGAACTTGGGACGAGCCATCCGCAGAGCAGGCACAGGAGTTCTTTGACAACTTGTCGGAGAGGGCCATTCGGAAAGAAACGAACCTCATCCGCCCCACCACTGAAGAATAAGTGGCGTATATCGCCAGCAGGGTGGAAGAGGCGAATCTTGCCGCGGAGGCCAGCAGCGCTGGCTTCATGGAAGGGGAAACCAGCGAAGAAGAAGTGATGTCAGAGGGAAAACTTGCCGGGCAGGGCGAGGTTGCCAGAGAGCAGAGTGGCACAGTTGCCGGGGGCCCTTCTGCCGAAGATACAGCCTAGGAGCAGCTGTACGAGGAGCCCCCAGCTTCCGAGAAGAAGAAGAAGTGTGTTCTTCGGAAAGCCACCTCTGGTGCCTCAGTCCACCAATCTTCTTCGAGTGGTGCAGCCCCCGGCAAGGAGAAGAGTAAGGGTCCTCGGAAAGCCACCTCGGACACCATGGCGGATGTTGACTTCGACCTCTCCGCCTTTAGCTCGGAAGGAGAAGAGTATGGGTCCTGTCACATCTTTTAACTTCTGAGTTTCTGGTTTTGCTTAACTAATTTGTCTTGCTTTGGCCTGTCTCCACAGAGATGACACAAAAACATTGGCGTAGAGGATGGCGAAGAAGGCGAAGACTTCGACGGGCGATGAGCCGCCAGCAAGCACCACAGGTGCGCCAGAGCCGACCATCATCAGCCCGGAGTCTAGCCCACGACGTTGTCCTCAACGCGACCCCCGACGCAGCCCCCAGCATGAGTTCGCTACTCACTTTCCGCTGGCAAGTGTCGGGTGTGTATCTTCACTGCTGACATCACCAGGCTTGTAGGAGAGGAGCAACAACAAGGAGCACCATCAGAAGCTATCCCTGACGTGCCACCTCCGTCAACCATGCCGCCCAGAGATGAATCTCCGGTAAGGGCTTCCACTAGTGAGCTCATTCGCGTTGAAGGGGAGCCGGCAAGCGCGGGCTCTGGTGGTCCTACTTCGGCAACAGGTGTTGCCCTGAAAGGTGAAGCCACCTCTCAACAGCTCGACACAGGTAAACCGTTTGCCTCAAAATACTTGTTGTTCTGTCCTTCTTTTTGTCTTCTTGAACTTCCACCTCAGCCTTATCTTGTTTGTTTTCTTGGCCTTCAGATCTTCCCTCGACGGAACACATGGATGTTGATGCCGTTATCGAGGAGACCGCCAGGGATGCTGCCGCCGAGGCCAACAGAGCTGCCGCTGACGAGGCCGCCAAGCATGCTGCCGCCAAGGATGCTGCCGCCAAGGAGTCTGCTGAGAGGGCCGGCAAGGAGACCGGCGACCATACTGACGGCATTCCTGCCGCAGGAGCGCTTGCCGCTACACCGGTCACAGAGTCCCCAGCCACCGGTGAGGCAAGTGTCGAGGACCAACCGTCAACATCCGGTGCCCCCTCGTCAAGCAAATACCTCAAGGTTGGCGACAACCTGTTCGTCAGCATACCAGCAATGGCAAGCATTGGGGTGCCAACTAAAGGGGAAATCTTTGATGAAGACGTCATCGCCGCTGCTGGGCTCAAGATTGTTGATGAGCCATGCACCAGCAGCAGCAAATCTGAAGAGGAAAAGCTCCTCCAGGCCATGAGCAACAACTTTCAGAAGCTTCAAGCGCTTCACCGCGCCCGAAAAGAGAAACTGGATTCCAGGGTAGCAGTTGTCCAAGAAGCGGAGGTAGACTTCCAGAAGCGCATCGAGGAAACACAAATCTGGTATGCTAAGGCCTTTCTGGAGCTGAAGGCGAGTCAAGAGCAACTGAATCAAAGCTGGAACGAGCTCCTCATGAAGCAGTCTGATGTTGAGAAGGCACAAGAGGAGGCCTCACAACAGGCCGCTGCAGAGGAAGCTTGCCTAACAGAGCGCCGTGTCGGGCCCGACGCTCATGAGGAGGACCTCGTCGCTCGCGAGAAGGCACTTGCCGACAAGCTTCGCGGGAAGGACGAAGAGATTGAAAGGCTTGTCACGCAGCGGACCCAAGAGCTGGAGCAGAAGCACAAGGAAACACTCAAAGCTCTGGCCGCAGACCAAGCCGGCAAGCTGAAGGAAGCCGTCGATGCTGCCGGAGCTGCAGAGGCCGCCAAGAATGAACTGGAGCAGAAGGTGAAGAGGCTGGAAGCAGATCTTTAGAATCACGGCAAGGAGCTCTCGACACTCAAAACCGAGAGAGAGAAGACTCTCTACAGCTTGGCGGAGATACAAGTTGCCATGTGCGACAAGATCAAGCAGCTCTCCACAGCCAATGACTCTATCGCCGATCTGAAGCTAAAGCTGGCCACGCTGGAGGAAACTCTTGAGACCGTCAGGGCTCGCGAAAAGACCCTGACCAAGGACCTCCAAAACGAGAAGAACTTGCTCAAAAGTGATGCTGCCACCTATAATGACTTTGAGAAAGGCGTCAAGATCTGGACTGAATGCCTTGTCGATGTAGCAGAAAGGCTTGCAGCAGAACTATCCTCCATGGGCCTGCAGAACTTCGGGTATTCTTCTGATGAAAGAGTGTCTCCAAGCGCCAAGGTAACCTTGTTCTTTGAGGGCATGATCGATGCACTCAAGCTACTCCACTCTGATCGAGCAACCCATCTGGCCAACGAATCCCGCAAACTCTGCCGGGCCGTCCTCCACAAGGTGCTCATCAAAGTGGTGCACAAGAACCCTGGCATCAACCTCACCAACGTTCTTGACCGCTTGCCGAAGGATGTGGACCTCAAAGCACTCGAAGAACTTGTCGCATCCATCGTCGACAAGGTGGGTCAAGTCAAGAGGGTTGAAGGCGAGCGCAGAGACTAGCTGCTTCACTTCTTCCTGTCGCCGCCATTCCATGCCAAAGACAGTTTTATCTTAAGTTAGAATCGTGGCAACTATTGATGTAATATAACTGGCTATGTTCTGTATGAATGTATGCTATTTCCTTTGTCTGATTTCTTTTTGTATGGAAAAAAACCTACGCTTATTGGAAACTTGCCGGCGCGCTCACCCTTGCCGCGAGCGCTAGGTGCGGGACTTTAGCAGCCTGCTGCAGGTGCCGCTACCGGCAAGAAACCTTGACATTTTCAGTGCAGCCACTTAAACTGTTGAGCGGACTCGAAACAAAATAAGGGCGCAACTGATCATGACAAGGTTCCTTCGCGTGCAGGTTTCCCATACATAGGTCGAAATCGTTCAGGGGGAATAACCTTACAAAACAAAAATTTGT
Organism: Elymus sibiricus; assembly: GCA_039707655.1. Taxonomy (NCBI): domain Eukaryota; kingdom Viridiplantae; phylum Streptophyta; class Magnoliopsida; order Poales; family Poaceae; genus Elymus; species Elymus sibiricus. The sequence continues at coordinate 447,141,063 of CM077671.1, forward strand.
TTAAAGTTTCTGCAACTTAGCTTTTCGTTGCCGTACTCCTTCCGGCAAGATGTCAACCTTGAACGTCACATGTCGGTATCCATACCATCATTCCCCCCCGGCAAACTTGCATGCGAGGGAACCTTCTGTCCTTTGAGAAAAAGAAAGAAGAGAAAATAGACATATGGAACCTTGGCGGTTCGTTAATGCTTACCAGAAGCAGGTGTAATACAATGTCTCAGATAAGCATGCATATAGATTAACATGGAAATCGACAAGAACTATAAAACACTTAGGCTTATTCAACTATGCACAGGGTCTGCGCCTGGCTTTGTACAAAGGATTACATGCCTTGCGGGCAAAACTTGTACAAAAGATGGTTGCCGGGGAACTCGGCAACCGCACCTTATGGATAGAACTTACGAAGATGTTCGATATTCCAGGAATTGCTCACTGGAACGCCATCTTCGGTCTCCAGGCGAACTGCACCAGGCCTGGTAACTCGTACTACCCGATAAGGGCCTTCCCACTTTGGTGTCAACTTGTTAGAATTCTTGGCCGACTGAACGCGCCGAAGAACAAGGTCGCCTTCCTCAAGACTTTGGGCATGAACCTTGCGACTATGGTAGCGGCGCAAGGCTTGCCAGTAGCGTGCAGCTCGCATAGCAGCCTGAAGACGATCTTCCTCAAGGAGCGTGACGTCATCTTGCCGCAACTGCTCTTGCTCAAGCTAATCATAGGCAAGCACTCGAGGTGACCCGTATGTGAGTTTCGTGGGGAGAACTGCTTCCGCCGCGTATACTAGGGCGAAGGGTGTCTGGCCGGTGGCTCGATTTGGTGTCGTCCTGATTGACCAAAGAACTGCCGGCAGCTCATCAATCCAGCGTCTTCCGCACTTTTGTAGCTTGTCAAAAGTTCTTGTCTTGAGGCCTCGCAACACTTCAGCATTTGCCCTTTCCGCCTGGCCGTTGCTCCTTGGATGAGCAACAGAAGCAAAATAGATCTTGCCGCCAAGGTCTTGGATGTACTGCATGAAGGCGTGGCTCGTGAACTGTGTGCCGTTGTCAGTGACAATCCTGTTTGGTACACCAAAACGGCAAACTAGTCCTTTGAGGAACTTGACGGCTGATTGTGCTGTCACCTTTCTCACTGCTTCCACTTCCGGCCACTTTGTGAACTTGTCGATTGCGACGTACAAGTACTCAAAGCCCCCGGTAGCACGGGGGAAAGGGCCCAAAATGTCGAGCCCCCAGACCGAAAATGGCCAGGAAAGAGGGATTGTCTGAAGAGCTTGAGCTGGCTGATGCAATTTCTTTGAATGGAACTGGCACGCTTCACACTTGGTTACTAGTGCAGTTGCATCCTGGAGAGCAGTGGGCCAAAAGAAACCTTGCCGGAATGCCTTACCAACAAGAGCTCTTGATCCTATGTGAGAACCACATATGCCTCCATGTATCTCTGCAAACAGCTCCAGTCCATCCTCCCGAGGAATGCACTTTAATTTCACACTGTTCGGTCTCTTTCTGTACAGGACATTGTCCACAAACTGGTACATATTAGATTGACGGGCTACTTTCTCCGCTTCTTCCTGTTCTTCGGGAAGTTCTCCTGTTTGGAGAAACTGAACAATGCGCTGAGCCCATGCTGGAGCCTGAGGCTCGACAACAAGGACTAAAGGCATGTCCTCTGCCGTGGGAGCATTTGTCTCTACAGCAAGGGCTCGAGGCCCTGCCGGAGCCTGTTGCCCCCCTGCAGGCTTGGCGTTGTTCCCGGCAACTTCCTTGCCGGTAAGGTTCTTGCCGGCAGCTTCTGGGAGCTCTACAGGAAAGTACTGGCCGGAACTCAACTTCCTTATCTTATCTTGCCTTGCTGATGGTGCTACGGATGGCTGAGTCAATTGAAGCACAAAAGTTCCTGGTTCCACAGGTAACTTGAGGGCAGCACGTTTTGACAGGTCGTCGGCAATGTTGTTCTCTGAACGAGGAACATGCTCTGTTTGCAGACCGTCAAAACGCTCCTCCAACTTCCTCACTTCATCTACGTAAGCTTCCATCAACGGGCTCTGATAATCTTTGTTGACTTGCTTGACGACAAGCTGTGAATCACCTCTGACGATGAGCTTCTTAATTCCAAGGTCCGCCGCGATCCTGAGACCGGCAAGCAGCCCTTCATACTCTGCAGTGTTATTTGTCGATCTCTCCAGGGGAAAGTGCATCTGAATCATGTATTTGAGGTGCTCTCCAGTGGATGCGACAAGCAGCACGCCAGCACCGGCGCCTTGCAGCAAGAAAGCCCCATCAAAATACATAATCCACTCTTGATTTGTTTCCTTGTCGGGGAGAGTTGTCTCCGGAATCTCTTCGTCTGGCGTTGGCGTCCATTCCGCAATGAACTCCGCCAAAGCTCTGCTCTGAATGGTTGAAGTACTTTCAAACTTGAGACCAAAACTTGACAGTTCCAAAGCCCACTCCACAATCCTGCCGGTTGCATCAGGATTTCGCAAAATCCGCTGCAACGGAAAGCGAGTGACGACGGTGATCTCATGTGCCTGAAAATAATGGCGCAGCTTCCTCGAGGCCATAAGGAGGCCGAAGAGCAACTTCTGCACACCAGAATATCTTGACCTAGCCCCCTGCAAAAGGGAGCTGACAAAATAAACTGGGCGTTGCACCATCTTCTTCTTCTGTATTGCTTCATTTGACTACGCAGATCCTACTTTGTCAGCACCAGACTCTGCCGGGGAAGATCCCAGCTCGTCGCTTGGCGGTCTTGCCGCTGCCGCTGCTTCTTCGTCGACTTCTCTCTCTGCCACTAACGCAGCACTCACCACTTGATTCGTTGCCGCTAAATATAGCAGCAACGGCTCTTGCGGTTTTGGCGCGTCTAGTACTGGCGGAGAGGAGAGGTACCTCTTCAAATCCTGCAGCGCTGCCTCCGCTTCCGGAGTCCACTTCATTGGACCTGCCTTTTTCAAGATTTTGAAAAAGGGCAGGGCGCGCTCAGCAGATTTGAAATGAACCTACTCAGAGCAGCAACGCAGCCGGCAAGACGACGCACATCTTTGACGCGTCTTGGAACTTCAATCTGCTCAATTGCCTTGATCTTGTCGAGATTTGCCTCGATCCCACGCTGAGACACAAAGAACCCGAGAAGCTTGCCGGACGGGACGCCAAACACACACTTCTCAGGATTGAGCTTCAAATTGATCTTGCGCAGATTCGCAAACGTCTCTTCTAGATCTTGTATGAGCGTGGCTTTGTCCTTGGTTTTGACCACTATGTCATCCATATGAGCTTCCATATTTCTATGTAGCTGGGGCTCAAAACCAATCTGAACCGCTCTTGCAAACGTTGAACCAACACTTTTCAACCCGAAAGGCATACGTAAGAAGCTATACGTACCACATGGGGTGATAAATGCGGTTTTCTCTTCGTCTTCCTTAGCCATGAAAATCTGGTGATACCCTGAATAAGCGTCAAGAAATGACAGCAAATCATAGCTGGCAGTGGAGTCCACAATCTGGTCGATGCGCGGCAACGAAAAAGGATCTTTTGGATAGGCTTTATTGATATCTGTATAATCAATACACAGCCTCCATTTTCCATTCGCCTTGCGCACTACAACTGGATTGGCCAACCATGTTGGATGGAGCACTCCTCTAACCAAACCTGCCGCTTCCAACTTCCTGATTTCTTCAGCAATAAATTCTTGCCGATCCAAGGCTTGCTTCCTAACTTTCTTCTTGACGGGCCGTGCATGAGGACTGACAGCAAGATGGTGCTCAATCACCTCCCTGGAAACACCGGGGATATCAGATGGTTGCCATGCAAACACATCGACATTCGCCCGTAGGAAGGCAATGAGCGCGCTTTCCTATTTGTCGTCGAGGGTGGAACTTATGGTGAAAGTTCCTCCTGTACCATCCTCCTTGACGGGCACCTTCTTAGTTTCTGGTGGAGCTGCCTTGGATTTCTTGCTCTTGCCGGTGGAGCTCTCTGGCACATCCTCAACAGGAGCGCAGCACTCTGAGGAGGTGCGTTTGCCGGAGTGTGTGCTAGAGGTCTTGCCGGTCTTCTTCCCCCCCGGAGCTTCAGCGGCAGGAGCAAATGCCTTGGCGGCAGGTGCTGCAACTGCCTCCCGGTAAAGTTGGTCGGTGCAGATAAGCGCATCCTTCTTGTTGGAGTTGATAATGATGACGCTGATCGGCCCGGGCATCTTCAATGTGTTATAAGCGTAGTGCGATGCCGCCATGAACTTGGCCAGCGCTGGACGGCCAAGAATCCCATTATATGGCAACGGAATCTTGGCGACGTCGAAAACAATCTTCTCTGTCCTGAAGTTCAGATCATTACCAAATGTTACTGGTAGCGTGATCTTGCCCTTCGGTTGACTCCTTCCTGGATTGATCCCCCGAAACGTGCCCATCTCCTCGAGATCTTCATCAGGAATTTGCAACCTTTTGATCACATTAGTTGAGATCAAGTTCAAACCGGTCCCACCGTCAACTAACATTTTCGTCACTTTGAGGTTGCGTATCATTGGTGAAACCAACAATGGCAGACACCCGACCGCAGTTGTGCGATCATGGTGATCCTCAGCGTCAAAAATGATAGGCGTGTTGGACCATCTCAATGGTTTCCGGGCATCGACAGATGGCTCTGTCGCATTAATCTCGCGTGCCCACTGTTTAAGTCGGCGGTGAGAAGAAGGCAACGAGGCGCCCCCGTCAATGCACATGACTTCTGTAGCTTTCTGAAATTCTTGCTCGCTGGACTCATTGTCCTCCTCATTGTCATCGTCACCCCCCTCTTCCTTATCGCGGCCTCGAGCAGGCCTCTCCTTCTGTTGCTTGGCCTTGCCACGGCGACCTCCTCGGCCACCGCGTTTCTTGCCGGATCCCTCTGCACCATCCTGGGCTTTCTCCTTATCTCGCCTTTCATACTCAGCTTTCTGTTTCTCGACAAGCTGCTCAACTTGCCGGCAGTTTTGGAGATCATGGCCCTTGGTGCGATGGATCTTGCAGTACTGCTTGTCGCAGCCCTCCGACTTGTCATCAGCCGCCAAGGCCTGACAGGAGGCGCACCCGGCAACCTCCTTGCCGGGGCGCCGACCTTGACCTTCTTGGCGGTGTCGAGGTTGCCGGATTCCTCGACAGAAAGCATGGCCTTGCCCTTGCGTTTCCTGTTACGCCGTCGGCCTTTCTTTGCCGGGGCAGCGGCGTCTTCGTCTTCAGAGTCGATTCCTGCGCCAGCATCCTCGCCGGGGAATCTCCTCCCTTCTTCAGCTCGAGCACATTTATCAGCCAGAGCATAGAGCTCGGCAACATCCCTGACCTTGTTCATCGCCAGCTCTTCGCGCATCCTGCGGTTGCGCACGTTCTGATGAATCGCGCTGACAACAGCGGCATGATGAACGTCTGGGATGTTGTGATGTATACGGCTGAATCTCTGTATATACTTGCGCAAGGTTTCGCCTTCTTTCTGGGGGATGCGATGCAAATCACTTTCCTGGCCAGGAGCTTGGTGGCCTCCCGTAAAGGCGCCAACAAACTCATGACACAGATCTTCCCAGGAAAAAATGGAATCTTCCGGTAGATGCATCAACCACGACCTGACGTTGGGCTTAAGTACCAACGGGAAGTAGTTGGCGAGTATCTTGTCGTCGCGAGCCCCGGCAGCCTGCACCGCAATGGTGTAGATGCTCAAGAACTCCGACGGGTGAGTCTTGCCGTCGTACTTCTCCGGGACCTCCGGTTTGAATGTTCAGGAATTGGGCCACTGAACTCGCCACAGCTCACGGGTAAAAGCTGGACAACCCACCTCATAAGGTAGTTCACCAGGATACCCCGGCGCAGGCTTGTCTACAGTGGGTCCTGCGCGCCTATCGGATTGATGGTGCGCTTCCCGCCGCCGCTCGATGGTAGTCCGAGTGTCTTCCTTGCTTCGTTCCCGAAGAACAAGACATTGATCATGGCGAGTTCGCGGATCAGACGACGCTGTTGAATCGTCATCACAGGCGCTGATCCGTCGAGTCAGCGACCGCTGTTGCTGCCGTGGAGGAGAGTGCACCGTGGTCGTACCACCTCCAGTCTTTTCGATATCAGCGCGTGCCGGCTCGATGGACTGCCGCCGTGAAGGTTCCGCCTGCTGCGGCCTATCTTCATTAGCGAGGCCGACGAGGCTCTGAATAGCAGCTCTCCATTCGTCGAGCTTCTCCGCAGCAGGAGGAAAATTCAGGAGCAGCTGTGCTCGCGCCAACGCTTCTGCTGGTGTAGGCGGCGGCGAAAGGTGCAAGGAATGTGAGGTCCTCTGACTCCTAACCGTGTTAGAAGGAGCTCCATCACGGTCCCGCGACCGCGCGCCACTTCCACCAGCGTTTTGGCGTGCATGCTGGTCCCGCGCATCTCGAGAGTGATGCTCAGGGGTCTTTCCATGAGGACGCTTAGAACCACCAACGTCGCGGCGCTGTTCATCGCGTGCGACCTGAGAAGGCCGCGGCGCATGCGCCGGCGTGGGTGTCTTAGAAGGCGCCCTTCCATCCTTGGAGTTCACCACACCGCCCGTAGGCAGCAAAGCTCCGTCCTTAGATCTGGTGGCGCGCGGGTTTCCGTTGCCGTTGCGAACGACGCCGCTCGCTTGGCTCTGATCACCAGAACGTCGTGGAAGCTCAGGACCTCCGCCTCCTCCGCCTGCGTCCACACCGTCGCCCGTCCGTGTAGCTGCAGGGATACCGGACGCGGATGGACCAACCGGCGTAAAACCCTTCTTCTTGGGAGCCATGGCGATGAAGATGATGATGAAACTGACGCACTGATCGCTAGATCAGGTTCACGCAACCCTTTCCCCTACCTAGCGCGCCAAAGATGTCGGCGTACGACACCTATGGGATCGCGTGGATCCCTTTTACGGTTCGGCAGGGAAAAAGGTTTGCACAAAGAGCAGATCCAACGATCAACACAAGGGATTTTTACCCAGGTTCGGGCCGCTAAGAAGCGTAAAACCCTACTCCTGCTTTGGTTGTATTGGAGGTGTTTAAGCCCATGTTCCAGGAGCGCCTGCGATGAACAGTACGTTCGAGTAGCAGCTACGCATGGAGAATGGGCCAGAAGATCCTCCTCTCTGTAGCTATGCATTGGGCCTCCTTTTATACGTCGAAGGGGTCACCAACAGTGGCGCACAGTACATACAAGAGGTGTAAAGTTGCTACAGTGTTATCATACCTAATACCGATGACTTAGGACAAACGCATTAAATGCTCCGTTTAGGTGTCCCTAACTTTCTTGGGGACGGAAAAAGGGGCCGTCCCATCAGCACCGCTTAACTCCATCCGCCGTTAGCGCCTTGACACGCACCCAGCAGGACAAAACCTAAATGACGGGCTGGTCGCTACGCTGGAGCAGTGACAGGGTGGCGAGGTCTTGCCGGGGCTCCGCAAGCCATCCCGGCAAGAATCTTGCCGGGATCCCAGCCTCTGGCCTTCTGTCTTCTGATTATTGACTTGAATGCTTTCTTGATATTCTTGCATTTTCATTCAGCTATCCCCTGGCAGGCCTTGCCGCTGGTGTGGCTACAACTGTCCGTGCACAAGTATGGGGTACTAAAAAACCCAAACTTTAGTACACCGATACTATTCAAAGAAAAGGTAAAAAGATGGCATGACAAAAGAATCCAAAAGCGGGAATTCAAAATAGGATACTATGTTCTTTTGTACAACTCTCGTTTAAGATTTTTTGTAGGTAAACTTCTCTCCAAATGGGAAGGGCTATATATTATCGAAGAGGTTTATCGTTCTGGAGCTATCAAGATTAATAATGCCGAAGGTACTAACCCGAAGGTGGTCAATGGACAAAGAATTAAACACTATATCTCCGGTACGCCTATTAATGTTGAGAGCAACGTTATCCAAACCATGACACCGGAGGAACACATAAAAGAAACCTTCCGGAACACTCCAGAATTCTGAAAAAGAGGAGGTACGTGATACGGTAAGTAAACGGACTCTAAAAAATCCGCAAAAAAATTTTCTGTCAGTTTTGGAATATTACAAAAATTAGGAAAATAAGAAATAAACGGGAAAGCAACCAAGGTGAGCACGATACACCAGGGCGCGCCAGCCCTACCAGGCGCGCCCTGGTGGGTTGTGCCCACCTCGGACACCTCCCCGACTCCATTTTCCTTCCATATTCTTGCTTCCCAAGATAAAAAATTCTCTATATATACCCCCAATTGTTTTGACCACCGTATCGTAGAAAAATCCGTTGTTCCTGTTTCGTGCTGTTTTCTTGTCAGATCTAGATCTTCATGGCTCCACCAAGCTCCTCCAAGGACAAGTTCTTTGAGAAGGTCATCAACCCGTACTTGACGGAGGTGATGAAGCACCCTCAAGCCATTGAGATGCGTGAGGGGGTGCTCCACATCCGCGATGTTCAGGAACCCAAGAGGACTGGAAGCGTGGAAGCTAGGCTCGAGGCGGTGGAACAAGACATCTTCAAGTGCCAAATATTGGTGGAGCGCGGACTTAGTGCCAATCGATACATGATCACGGAATTCACCCATGATCAGATGGTGGATGGCCGATCTATGAAGGACACCATGTTCACCCTCAACGAACAAATCAATTTTCTGCAAAGTCAAATTTATGATCTTCAAAACCAAGTCTTTGAATATGAAGCAAGATTTATGATCTTGCAGGACTCAGGGGACTCGTGCGTCAACTTTTGATGGTGAGCCCTTGCCCTGGAAGCTAGAGGACAAGCCTACCACAGCATCACCACCACCTTCATCATCACCACCACCAAAGGAGACTTGAGCACACAGGTATGGGCACTCCCCTTGGCTTGAGCCAAGCTTGGGGGAGGTGCCCCGGTATCGTATCACCATCACTTTCATTTACCTTTACCTATTTTTCGTTCGATCCTTAGCTCTTTCGTGATTTAGTTGAATAAAAGTTTAGTATGATCTATTTTCGAGTGTTAGTTTCGTGATCTATCTATCTATGTAATCGAGTGAGAGTTATATAATAAAGTTTAGTTTGAGCTTTTGCTTCTTTACTTTCTTGTTGCAATCAAAACAAAAAAATAGAAAGGAAATAAATGAAAAGAATCATATGCTAATCTTATGGTAAGTAATGACATCACATAAGGAAAAGTATAAGTGGTAAAATTTATTAGAGATTTACAAACATAGCATTAGTCAAAGATGCAATTCATGAAACAATTAATAAGGGAAGAGACGATTCACATGCAAATACACTATCTTGGACATCTTTTATGATTGTGAGCCCCCATTAAATATTATATGTCAAAATTGTTGACGTTGGATAGGGAAGACAACGTAATGATTTATGTTTGTTCATATTCACATAGAAGTTACATTGTCATAGATCCTCCAACATGTGGTGCTTGCTCAATATCCTTGCTAGCCAAAAATTCCGCACTAAGTAGAGATACTACTTGTGCATCCAAAAACACAAAACCCAAAGTCATGCTTTGAGAGTCCACCATACCTACCTACGGATCAAGCAAGATCCTTCAAGTAAGTTGTCATCGGTGCTCAAAGGCAATAAAAATTGCTTCTAAATGTGTTTGATCAATTAGTGTAAGAGAAAATTGAGCGTTTTACGAACCTATGATGGCAAAGTAATAAAAGCGATAGACTGCATAATAAAGGTTGCTATCATGGGGGGCAATATAGTGTGGCGTTCTTTTAAGTTTAGGGATTGGGCATACAAACCAAAAAGCACATGACAACCTCTGCTTCCCTCTGCGAAGGGCCTATCTTTTACTTTTATGTATTTACTTTTATGCAAGAGTCAAAGTATTCTTCCCTATCCTTTTTTACTTTTTCTTTTTGCAAGCATCATGTGGTGAGGAAATATCTAGGCACATATATCCAGTTGAATATGAGTGAGCATGAGTTATTATTATTGACATCACCCTTGAGGTGAGTATGTTGGGAGGCGATACTATAAGCCCCTATCTTTCTTTGTGTCCGGTTGAAACTATTTGCTCATGGGTATGCTGTGAGCGTTAGCAATCATAGAAGACTAAATGATGGTAGAGTATGTGGACTTGCCAAAAGGCTCCGACACGAGACCCTTCCTGAAAGTATGATGAATTGTAGTTGCAAAGTTGGCTAAGAACATAGTTTGTTTGTTTTCAATAAGGTTTATGCTTTATACTTCTATGTTATGATGAATTGTTACTTGTTCATGAGAACTTATATGATGAAGCTATATGAATAAGTTATGATAAAGTTTGTTGTTGTTATGATAATAAGCATGATGCTACTATGTCTGTATTTTGTTTTTATCGACACCTCTCTCTCAAACCATGTCGACATGCTTTTCAATATCGGCTTTCGCTTGAGGACAAGCGAGGTGTAAGCTTGGGGGAGTTGATACGTCCATTTGGCATCATGATTTCTTACTGTTATTTATATTGTTTTGTTGTATAATAATGCTTTAGGGACTGATTCTAATGCCTTTTCTCTCAAATATGCAAGGTTTACAAGAAGAGGGAGAATACCGACTGCTAGAATTCTAGACCTGAAAAAGCACATCAAAGATACTTATTCTGCACATCTCCAAATAGTTGAAACTTTACGGAGAATTATTTTGGATTATATAAAAAATACTGGAGCAAATAACTACCGGAGGGGGCCACCCTGGTGAGCACAAGACACCAGGGCGCGCCAGGCCCCCCAGGCGCGCCCTGGTGGGTTGTGCCCAGCATGGCCCACCTCCGGTGCCCATCTTCTGGTATATAAGGTCTTTTGACGTAGAAAAAATAATGGGAGGACTTTCAGGCGGTGCTTCGTCTTGAAAGTCCTCTCCCAATTTTTTCTAGGTCAAAAGACCATGTATACCAGAAGATGGGCACCGGAGGTTGGCCGAGGAGGGCACAACCCACCAGGGCGCGCCTGGGGGTCCTGGCACGCCCTGGGGTCTTGTGCCCACCAGGGTGGTCCCATCGGGTAGTTCTTTGCTCTAGTATTTTTCATATATTCCAAAAACATTCTGCGTAAATTTCAGCTTCTTTGGAGTTGTGCAGAATAGGTATCTCTGATGTGCTTTTTCAGGTCCAGAATTCCAGTTGCCGGTATTCTCCCTCTTCATGTAAACCTTGCATATTATGAGAGAAAAGGCATTAGAATCACTCCCTAAAGCATTATTATTGAACAAAACATAATAAATAATAGTAGGAAAACATGATGCAAAATGGACGTATCAACTCCCCCAAGCTTAGACCTCGCTTGTCCTCAAGCGAAAAGCCGATATTGAAAAGGATGTCCACATGGTTTGAGAGAGAGAGGTGTCGATAAAAACAAAATACGGACATAGTAGCATCATGCTTATTATCATAACAGCAACAAACTCTAGCATAAAACTTATTCCTATAACTTTCATCATATAACTTCTGATGAACAAGTAACAATTCATCACAACATAGAAGTATAAAGCATAAACCTTATTGAAAACCAACAAACTATGTTCTCAGTCAACTTTGCAACTACAATTCATCACATTTTCAGGAAGGGTCTCAAGTTGGAGCCTTTTGGAAAGTCCACATACTCTACCATCATTTAGTCTTCTATGATTCCTAACGCTCACTCCATACCTATGAGCAAAAAGTTTCAACCGGACACATAGAAAGATAGGGGCTTATATTTTCGCCTCCCAACGTACTCACCTCAAGGGTGATGTCAACAATAATAACTCATGCTCACTCACATCCAACTGGATATATGTGCCTAGATCTTTCCTCACCACATGATGCTTGCAAAAGGAGGAAAATAAAAGGAATAGGTTAGAATACTTTACTCTTGCATAAAAGTAAATACATAAAAGTAAAAGATAGGCCCTTCGCAGAGGGAAGCAGAGGTTGTCATGCAGCTTTTTGGTTTGTATGCCCAATCCCTTAATGTAAAAGAACGTCACACTATATTACCCCCTATGATAGCAACCTTTATTATGCAATCCATCGCTTTTATTACTTTGCCATCATAAGTTCGTATAGCGCTCAATTTTCTCTTACACTAATTGATCAAAACTCATTTAGAAGCAATTTTTATTGCCTTTGTGCACCGATGACCACTTACTTGAAGGATCTTACTCGATCCATAGGTAGGTATGGTGGACTCTCAAAGAATGAATTTGGCTTTGGATTTTTGGATGCACAAGTAGTATCTCTACTTAGTGCGGAATTTTTGGCTAGCAAAGATATTGAGCAAGCACCACATGTTGAAGGGTCTATCACGATATAACTTCTATGTGGATATGAACAAACATAAATCATTACGTTGTCTTCCTTGTCCAATGTCAACCACTTTTACATATAATATTTAATGGGGGCTCACAATCATAAAAGATGTCCAGGATAGTGTATTTGCATGTGAATCTTCTCTTCCCTTATTAATTCTTTCATGAATTGCATCATTGACCAATGCTATGTTTGCCAATCTCCAATAAATTTTACTACTTATACTTTTCCTTATGTGATGTCATTACTCACCATAAGATTAGCATAAGATTCTTTTCATTTATTTCTCTTTCCCTTTATTTTGATTGCAACAAGAAAGTAGAGAGGCAAAAACTCAAACTAAACATTATTATATAACTCTCACTCGGTTACATAGATAGATAGACCACGAAACTAACACACAAAAATAGATCATGCTAAACTTTTATTTAACTAAATCAAAAGGGAAATAAAGATTGAACTAGAATAGGTAAAGGTGAATAAAAGTGATGGTGATACAATACCGGGGCACCTCCCTCAAGCTTGGATCAAGCCAAGGGGGAGTGCCCATACCCGTGTTCTCAATTCTCCTTTGGTGGTGGTGATGAAGTAGGTGGTGGTGATGATGTAGCCTTCTTCTTCAACTTATATTTGAGCATAAAATTTTCCTCCCTTAGATCATCATTCTCCAACTCGAGTTTCAATATCTTTTTGCATAATGCCACCTTGCTCTCCTACAGAAAATGAGACGGAATAAATTGAACCTCAAGTTTGTATCCTCTAGGGAGGCTTGACTTCTTGAATTCCACATGCATGTCTCCGGGTTGAGGCAGCGGGTCATCCTCCTCCTTAGAGCTATCATCCTTTGTTTCCTTCATGGCAACATCTTGCTCCTTGTCTGAGGTCCATCCACAATGCTCCACTTCTCCATAGATCTTGGGGTTTGCAATATAGTCAGAACATAGCTCTTCCCCTCTGAATCTTGACACGACATATTTTCAGATCTGCCAGGAAAAACAGCACGAAACAAGAACAGAGGATTTTTCTGCGATGCGGTCGTCAAAATAGTCGGGGTATATATAGAGAATTTTTATTCTTGGAAAAAAAGCATATGGAAGGAAAACGGAGGCGGGAAGGTGTCCGAGGTGGGCACAACCCACCAGGGCGCGCCTGGCATGGCTGGCGCGCCCTGGTGTATCATGCTTACCTCGGTTGCCTTCCGGTTTATTTCTTATTTTCCAAAATTTTCTAATATTCCAAAACTGACAAAAAATATTTTTTTGGATTTTTCGGGGTCCGTTTACTTACCGTATCACGTACCTCTAATTTTCAGAATTCTGAAGTGTTCCGGAAGGTTTCTTTTATGTGTTCCTCCGGTGTCATGATTTGGATAACATTGCTTTCAACATTAATAGGCGTACCTGAGATATAGTGCTTAATTCTTTGTCCATTGACCACCTTCGGGTTAGGACCTTCGGCATTATTAATCTTGATAGCTCCAGAACGATAAACCGCTTCGATAATATAAGGTCCTTCCCATTTGGAGAGAAGCTTACCTGCAAAAAATCTTAAACGAGACTTGAACAAAAGAACATAGTCTCCTATTTTGAATTCCCGCTTTTGGATTCTTTTGTCATGCCATCGTTTTACTTTTTCTTTGAATAATTTGGCATTTTCATAGGCTTGGGTTCTCCATTCATCTAGTGAGCTAATATCAAATAGCCTCTTCTCACCGGCAAGTTTGAAATCATAGGTGAGTTCTTTAATTCCCCAAAATACTTTATGTTCTAACTCTAGAGGTAAATGACAAGCTTTAACATATACCATTTTGTATGGAGACATACCCATAGGATTTTTATAAGCTATTCTATAGACCCAAAGTGCATCATCTAGTTTCTTAGACCAATTCTTTAGAGACCTATTGACAGTTTTTTGTAAAATCAATTTTATTTCTCTATTGTTAAGTTCAACTTGACCACTAGATTGAGGATGATAGGGTGATGCAATTCTATGGTTAACATCACATTTAGCAAGCATCTTACGGAAATCACCATGGATAAAGTGTGAACCACCATGAGTCATTAAGTATCTAGGGACTCCAAACCTCGGAAAGATAACTTCATTAAGCATTTTAATGGAGGTGTGGTGATCAGCACTACTAGTTGGAATAGCTTCTACCCACTTAGTGACATAATCAACAGCAACCAAAATATGAGTGTACCCGTTAGAGGAAGGAAAAGGTCCCATGTAATCAAAACCCCAAACATCAAATGGCTCAACTACAAGTGAATAATTCATAGGCATTTCCCGACGCTTACCGATATTACCAATTCTTTGACATTCATCACAAGACAAGACAAACTTACAGGCATCCTTGAAGAGAGTAGGCCAATAAAACCAGATTGGAATACCTTGTGAGTAGTTCTATCTCCCGCATGATGTCCTCCATAAGCTTCAGAATGACATTTCCATAGGATTTGTTCATGTTCATGCTCAGGTACACAACGTCTAATAATACCATCTACTCCTTCTTTATAAAGATGTGGGTCATCCCAAAAGTAATGCCTTAAATCATAGAATATTTTTTTCTTTTGTTAGTATGTGAAGCTAGGTGGTATATATTTAGCAACAATGTAGTTAGCATAATCAGCATACCAAGGAGTGTTTTGAGAAACATTTATTACAGCTAACTGTTCATCACTAATGCTATCATCAATAGGTAGTGGGTCATCAAGAATATTTTCCAACCTAGACAAGTTATCAGCTACAGGTTTCTCAACTCCCTTTCTATCAACGATATGTAAGTCAAATTCTTGAAGCAAGAGAACCCACCTTATGAGTCTAGGTTTCGCATCTTTTGTGGGGACCCCGACTCATAAATCGTGGTCACCGAATGCACGTGTACAGTGATCCCAGAGATCAATGCTCACTGGACATACAGAAGTTGAATAACAAGAGTCTTACATCCATACATACCGTCTTACACAAATAAAGACCATTGAGGTCATGTCTTACATAGATAGGGCCATGAAGGCCAAACAACAATCATAACTAGAAGCGGAAATCTTGAACGGAAGCGTGAACCCATGCCATCTGCCTTAACCCTACAGGCATTCTGACTGGGAAGCATCCTAGTTCGCATGTTCATCTCCAACGAATTATTCACCATATTCCTGCTCTTCAATGCCTGACCAATTAAATAACCAGTGGCAAGCCAATGAGTACTTTGAATGTACTCGCAAGCAACCCATGTTTTGGAACAAGGTATAACAAAGCATGATATAGCACTAAGTAGGTAAATTGCGGAAAGCTAATTTTTAGTGCAATGACATAATCAAATAACTTGAAGTAGCATGCATCATGAGGATACGAGTATCCATACGAACATGTTACATATATCAATATAACCAAGGTCTGAGCATCTCATGTTCAATCCGCATGTCAAGTCATCCGACTTGTCTCGAGTATTCCATGTTTCTCACACACACGCCACGTTTGTGAAAACATCCTGGACATAGTATAAGCAGGACCACCCAAATGTCCTTGACCGTGGACACGGCTATTCAAATAGTTTTACACTCTGCAGAGGTTGCACACTTTACCCACAAGACTCGGGAAACTTTCGTGTCAAGCCACGACTCGCGATATTGTTCATACCCGAGGTAAGTACCCAAAAATGCCTTTCCCTTGACGACACTAAACAAAGAGTCCACTCGTTGGCACCCAGCCCTCATGATGTACATCCCATGAGCCTCGCTCAAGATCGTAACATCCATGAGGGGACACAACAGTGTGCCAGGTTTCAGTAAAAACAGCCCATGATCGTCCTTCCCGGCACGACCCCGTATCGAGAGTGACCACATCACTCCCGCCACTAGTAATGTGGGCTCTCTGCTAGTACCGACCAAGGTAATTGACAAAGCCCCGTCCCATAAGGGGTATCGTGGTTGTACAAGTAAGGTTGGGACGATCAGCAGATCTTAAATCTAATCCGTTTTCGAAAACACACACACCTCTTGCTCCGGTACACCACTTCTTTCTCAAGTGGTTACCTAGCTCACTTTCTCCCTCGGGCATTAGTGGCACCCGACGGGGTTTTCGAAAAGTCTTTTGAAAGCATTTGTTTCCAACACCATGCATAATCCTGTCCCATTTTGCGTAGCAACTACTTATACATCATATCTACTTCCCACCCGCACAACCCTCATAGGAAGGTAGGGTCATGCACAATGCAAGTATCATCGGAAAAGTAATAGAGGTAACCCACTATGGTGGTCACCGTTTCATCATGATTCAACATAACAAAATGAAGTGCTATATTCCATGCAATAAAAAGGTTTCTTAAACATGGTCAGAGGTCTGTTTGCCTGGCTCAACAAAGTCTTCGGGGTCTTCAAAGTATTCGGGTCAAACTCCCGCGTCAACAACGCAATCTATTGTCGCAATAATAACGGGCAAAAATAAGAATCACAGCAAAAACAGAGCACCTAATCCACTTATAAAATGTTACCCTACTCTGTAAAATACTACATTCAAAACTAAAAATATTTGTCTCTGGTTTTGAAGTGAAAAAGGTTTTGAAAACTATTTTAACATAGGTTAAAAATAATCAAAACTAGGTTTTAAATAAAACCAATACATAAAATGTTTTCAAAAAGTTTCACAAGTGGCATTATTAAATAGTACAGAATATTACAAGAATTGTGGTGGAAGAATTATTGGATTTGGAGGAATATTCATTTTTTTGCAAAGCAGAAAGAAATTAGAAGAGGAAAAAGGGGGCCACCGTGCCTGGGCCAGAGTCGGCCAGCAGCTGGGCCGGCCCAGAGGCCAACCAGCCCGGACGAGCCAGGCGCGCGCGTCGTCAGGTTTGAACCTGGTGTGCGGGGCCCAGTGGCCAGCGACTGGGAGGAGGAGAGAGGGCAAGGTAGAGGCCGACAGATGGGGTCCCCCTGTCGGGCGTTGGCGCACCATGGACAGGGGCTCGGGCTCCGCGCTAACGGCGCTGGCGAACGTTGGAGGAGGAGGGGGTGAGCCTCGGATGCTCGTGGGACTTGTCCATGACGCGGGAAGGAGAGAGAGAGGGAGAGAGAGGCGTCAGGAGCGCGCGCGTGCGAGCCCGCGCATTGGCCGGTTCGTGCGACGCTCGGCACGTGCGAGAGGGGAGAGAAGGAGGAGGGAAGAGGAGGGGGACAGGGCCGTGGCGTGTCCCGGACGTCGAGGGACCTCGACTTGGATGGGGGGGAGGCCCGAGGTGGCCGGGTGTGCGAGGTCAACCCTGTGGAGCGCGGCTGCACGCTCTAGAGCGCGGTTTTGGCCGGCATGATGACGCTTTCGGCGCGCTCTGGCGTGGCCACTCGCGTCCACTAGCTGTTGGAGATATGCCCTAGAGGCAATCATGTATGATGATATTTCCTATGTGTTTACGAATAAAGATAGTCCTTGGACATTATCAGTGATGTGTATTAACAAGTACGTAACTTGTTTGTGAGACTATGCATTGCATGATGACTGTCGTAAATGGTCCCTAGTCGAAAGGGCTATGTGGACGCACATCCAGTCAGACTAGCATATGACACGGTGGATGGTTTGGTCTCACTGACCATGTAGCATTTGATGCTAGCCGGATAATCTGGGCTCAGAAAGATCTGGTCGGATTCGACGTAGTCGGATCCGAGTCGTGATAAGGTCTGAGTTGGACAGACCCAACTATGAGACGCATCGATAGGTCATCTGTGAGTCTCTAGTACAAGATACGTTATGTGTCCTAAGACCTGAGCTGGCGCATGTACTCGGGATGGTGACAAACTTGCTTTGGGCTGACCAAACACTACTCCATGACAGGGTAGTTATAAAGGTAGGTTTCGGGCTTGTCCAGACCCATGCTGCGAGACGTGGTCGAGCAAGATGGGATTTGCCCCTCCAATGAGGAGAGATATACTCTGGGCCTCTCGGGTGATCCAACCTGGATAAGCATGGCCATGCGATGAGGATTATGAGATAATCCAAAGTATTGGTCGGATTCACCGGAACGAGAAAGAGGTCATGCGGCAACAAGGATGACCATGTCGCCTTGAGCACGACAACATATATCGTGTGGCAAAGGGAACAGAAGTGTGATGTACACATTTGCCTAACCAGCTTCATCGGACACTTGGAGTCGTCACGCTTTGCTAGAGGCCGCTACCGACTAGTCGCGCGCTTAAGGGAATGAATGACACGTGGGCTTTAGGATCCGTGCGAGGCCCAAGAGTTGAGCCCGCGCCGAATGCCTATATATAGTGGAGGTGCGGCACACCCATCTGGTTGATCACTTCGGCGCCTTCATTAGGGCTTTGCATGTATTGCAACTAGCCACCTCCACTTCCGGCCGCTGACTGTGTGATTGGACCTAGCAGTCCGCCGCACGGTGTTCCTCCTGCACGCACGGATACCGTTAGAGGCGGTGCACCTGCGCCGCTCCGGCGAACTTGTATGTGGGATTTGGGGAACGGCTACGCGAGGGAGATCGGATCGGCCGTTCGAGGGAGATCGGACAAGGAGGAGACGGACCACGCAAGCGCGCTGCCCCAACTCTACTTCCGCTGCACGGCACTGCATGTCTAGTGGTAACGAACTGTGATCTATCTCTGTAGCATGTTCTTGGATGTTCTGCGCGTAGGAAAATTTTAATTCGCATACGATGCACCTACGGTAGAACCCAACGGTGGTATCAGAGCCTCTGCTATAGGATTTGGATTCAGATTGGATGCATATTTGATATGTGGAGGCGGCGGATGAGATCTGTCGTCGTTCATGAGATCGGCTATGTGCACGGTTGATGAGATCAACTGCACATCGGGGTTGTTGAGACTATATTTTCTGTCCATTGGAATCAATGAGGTCGTGACACAACCTACCCCTACCGGTCGGTATCCGCCATCGGGGTTAACAGTGAAACATAAATCCGAAATCGGTCAGATCAGAAAATCCGGCGTGATCGGAATACAGATTCTAGCGGGACCGCCGTGTGCGTAGTGCCTTGTATTTCATACACTATACACAAACCGGTAGAATGCGATTCTATGCATAACTTTGTTTTGCAGGTTTGATGTCAATAGTATGGCTCATATGTATGTGATGCATGTGTGTAATTTAACATGACCTGCGTGCAATGATTGTCAGCAGGCAGGAGCCAAAGTGCTGTCATCAAATTGTATAACGACCTACGCGTCGACTTGTGATTCTCTGTAAATTCATTACTAGTTGTAGTAGTTGGAGGACGGAGATCAAGTTCGAGGCTTTGGCATCCCGACGTGACGAACAAGATGGAGATCCGGCCTGTTCATCGGAGTTGGAGCCGACCTGGAAGGACATCCATGAAGGAGCCATATTATTTCACATATTGATGTTTATATGTGATTGATATTGATTCTTGTTTCTATGCATGTTAAAATGGTAGAAAGATCACTCGTTAATATCAAGCACATTGCCATTCCCGATGTTGCACCTTCGCACGTCAAGTACGTCTAGTGGTGGGCTCATAAAATTGAGGTGCCACTAGGTGTCCTTGAACTGGAGGGTTCGTGTCGGACATGGACATGCAGTGCATCAGGTTAACTTGACAAGGCTATCAAAACGGTTTTGGGTCTTGTGGCAAAGAAGGTTGGGAGCCGGGGGTATAAGATACCTACCCGATCGATAGGAGTCGTATAGAGATACGATTAGCAAGGAGTTGCTTACCGAATAGGCAAGTTGGCTAGCAGTGATGCTAAAGCTCACTACTCGCTCACGCTAGACGGGTCCTGAATCACCGAGAGTTTGCGGAGGGATGCCGACTTCAGTGGGAGTAGTTCTGTTTAAGGCTTGAATTACTCTACATAAACACATTGCTTAGTGATTGCATATTTTCTGTTGTAGAACAATGGCACCACCTGCTCAACCCAACTTTGCATTGAAATCAATTCTGGAAAAGGATAAACTGAATGGAACAAACTTTACCACCTGGTATATAAATATGAGAATTGTTCTCAAGCATGATAAAAAGGAACATGTTCTAGAGGATCCACTTCAAGAGGAACCTGCCGAGAATGCTAGTGCCACAACCAAGAATGCCCATCAGAAACTCGTTGATGAATCAAACGAGATCAGCTGCCTCATGCTGGCTTGTATGGTGCCCGATTTGCAACAGCATTTCGAAAACGTTGACGCTTTCGATATGATCGAGAGTCTCAAGAGCATGTTTCAGGTGCAGGCTAGGACCGAAAGGTTCAACGTCTGGCAATCCTTGACAGATTGTAATCTGAAGGAGGGTGATCCACTGAGCCCTTATGTGATCAAGATGATCGGGTACGTGCAAGCTTTGGATCGGTTAGGCTTCCCACTTGGGGACAAGCTGTCCACGGATGCAATTCTGGGTTCTCTTCCACCTAGCTATGGGATGTTCGTCTCGAACTATCATATGCATGGCATGGATAAGAAGCTCACTGAATTGCCTGGGATTCTCAAGGTGGCAGAACAAGATATTAAGAAAGGCACGCATCAAGTGTTGATGGTGCATAAATTGGCTAAGTTCAAGAAGAATTGGTCCAAGAAAAAGGGCAAGGCAAAGGGCACGGAGAAGGTTGTCTCCGCCGCTCCGCCGAAGCCGGGACCAGACTCAAAGACCGTTTGCTTTCATTGCAAGGAAACTGGTCACTGGAAGAGGAACTGTAGCAAGTGGCTTGCTGAAAATGGCAAGCAGGCCGGAAATGCTTCTTCAGGCAAAGGTACACTTGTTACATATGTTATAGACATTTACCTTGCTGACATACCTAGTAGCTCGTGGGTATTTGGTACTAGATCGGTTGTTCATATTTGCAACTCGATGCAGGGGCAGATAAGAACTAGGCGTGTGGCACAAGGGGAGATTGACATCAGGGTCGGCAACAAAGCAAGAGTTGCTGCGTTGGAGGTCGGCACGATGCAGCTCAAGCTTCCTTCTGCATTTATTTTGGAATTGAATAATTGTTATTACATTCCCGCACTTAGTCGGAACATTATTTCTTCCTCATGCATGATGAGTCAGGGTTATGAATTCAGTTTAAAGGACAATGGTTGTTCATTTTATTTGAATGGAATGTTCCACGGCTATGCACCCATTGTAGATGGGCAATTTATTTTGAATCTAGAAACGGAACCAGTCTATAACGTGAATGTCAAGAGGCATAAGCCTAATGAGATAAATCCGACATACTTCTGGCATTGCCGGCTTGGGCACATTAGTCTGAAATGCGTGAAGAAGCTCCATGATGATGGACTCCTAACTTCGTCCGACTTCGGTTCGTTCGAGACATGCGAATCATGCTTGCTCGGCAAGATGACTAAGTCTCCTTTTGCAAAGAGTTGCGAGAGGGCATCCGAGCTGTTATACACAGTGATGTGTGTGGTCCAATGAGCACAACGGCCAGAAGTGGCTATCAGTACTTCGTGACTTTTACCGATGACTTGAGTAGATATGGATATATCTATTTGATGAAGCACAAGTCAGAAACTTTTGAAAAGTTCAAAGAATTTCAGAACGAGGATGAAAATCAGTTCGGCAAGACGATAAAGCTTCTGCGTTCGGATCGTGGAGGTGAGTACATGAGCCAGGAGTTTGATGATCATCTGAAAAGCCGAGGTATAGTACCTCAGCTCACGCCTCTGGGTACGCTGCAGAGAAATGGCGTGTCAGAACGGAGAAATCGAACCTTGTTGGACATGGTCCGATCGATGATGAGAAAATTTGATTTACCCTTGTCATTCTGGGGATATGCTCTGGAAACTATAGCTTTCACACTTACCAGGGTACCATCAAAATCCATAGATAAGACACCACATGAGATGTGGACTGGGAAGAGTCCTAGTTTGTCTTTTCTAAAGATTTGGGGTTGTGAAGCATTTGTCAAATGACTCATGTCGGACAAGCTTACACCCAAGTCGGATAAATGCATATTCGTGGGATATCCGAGGGAAACCTTAGGATACAGCTTCTACAATCGAGAAGAGAACAAAGTGTTTGTTGCTCGGAACGGGGTTTTCCTAGAGAAAGAGTTTCTCAGTCGGGAAGCCAGTGGGAGGACGGTGTGGCTCGAATAAATTCGAGAGCCACTCGGGGATGACTCGGCTGGTGATGAGATCATACCGGAGTTGGTCAGGGAAACCGTAGTGGAATCGGCACCGGAGCCACGGAGGTCGGAAAGATTGCGTAGAGTGCGCGATGTGTTGTTGCTAGAAAGCAACGAGCCGGCCATGTATGCGGAAGCGATGGTGAGCCCAGATTCCGAGGCATGGCTGGAGGCCATGAGATCCGAGTTAAAGTCCATAGATGATAATCAAGTCTGGGACTTGGTTGATCCGCCACCTTGCGTAATTGCCATTGGTTGCAAATGGGTCTTTAAGAAGAAAACCGATGTGGATGGAAATGTTCAGATCCACAAAGCTCGGCTTGTCGCTAAGGGTTATGGACAAGTTCAAGGAATTGACTACGATGAGACCTACTCGCCGGTAGTGATGCTAAAATCGGTAAGAATCATACTAGCTATAGCTGCATATTTCGATTATGAGATATGGCAGATGGATGTCAAAACGGTTTTCCTTCATGGAAATTTACAGGAGGATGTATACATGATACAGCCTGAAGGTTTTGTCGATCCAAATAATGCTAGTAAAATATGGAAGCTTAAGAGATCCATTTATGGATTGAAGCAAGCAGCTCGGATTGGAACATTCATTTTGATGAAGTCATCGTTGACCTTGGTTTCATAAAGAACGAAGAGGACTATTGTTTATACAAGAAGTCTAGTGGGAGCTCGGTAGTATTTTTGATGCTGTATGTGAATGACATACTGCTGATCGGAAATGATGTGTCGATGCTGAACTCAGTCAAGGAATCATTGAATGGCAAGTTTTTGATGAAAGACCTTGGAGAAGTAGTGTACATTTTAGGCATCAAGATCTATAGAGATAGATCGAGAAGGCTGCTCGGCTTAAGCCAGAGTACGTACATAGACAAAGTGTTGAAGCGGTTCAACATGAGTGAGGCTAAGAAAGGGTTCTTGCCCATCTCACATGGTATAAGGCTGAGCAAGACTCAGAGTCCCGCGACTTCTGATGAGCGAAACCGGATGAGTAGGATTCCGTAAGCATCGGCAATAGGATCCATCATGTATGCCATGCTATGTACTTGGCCTGATGTTGCCTATGCAATAAGCTTAACAAGCAGATACCAGGCTGACCCAGGTGAGAGTCACTGGGCAGCAGTGAAAACTATCCTGAAGTACCTGAAAAGGACTAAAGAGATGTTCCTTGTTTATGGAGGTGAGGAGGAGCTTTGCGTAAAGGGTTACGCTGATGCTAGTTTCCAAACCGACAGGGATGGTTGTCGATCGCAAACTGGATTCGTGTATGTCATGAATAGAGGAGCAGTGAGCTGCACGAGTTCCAAGCAAGATACGGTGGCCGACTCCACAACAGAGGACAAATACATTGCGGCTTGTGAAGCCGCAAAGGAAGGTGTTTGGATTCAGAAGTTCCTGGAGGATCTTGGTGTGTTCCCGGGCTGGGCAAAACCGTTGGACCTGTATTGCTACAATTCAGGTGCCATGGCACAGGCCAAGGAGCCGAGACAACACCACAAGACCAGGCACATAGACCGAAAATATCACCTGATACGAAAGCTCGTAAAGAATGGTCATACTAATTTATGCAAGATTCATACGGATGAAAATGTTGCAGATCCGTTGACTAAGCCGCTTCCACAACCCAAGCATGAGGGGCACGTTAGAGCTATGGGCATTCGATGTCTATTTGATTGATTCTATTGCAAGTGGGAGACTGTTGGAGATATGCCCTAGAGGCAATCATGTATGATGATATTTCCTATGTGTTTATGAATAAAGATAGTCCTTGGACATTATCAATGATGTGTATTAACAAGTACGTGACTTGTTTGTGAGACTATGCATTGCATGATGACTGTCCTAAATGGTCCCTAGTCGAAAGGGCTGTGTGGACGCACATCCAGTTAGACTAGCATATGACACGGTGGATGGTCTGGTCTCACTGACCATGTAGCATTGGATGCTAGCCGGATAAAATGGACTTAGAAAGATCTGGTCGGATTCGACGTAGTCGGATCCGAGTCGTGATAAGGTCTGAGTTGGACAGACCCAACTATGAGACGCAGTGATAGGTCATCTGTGAGTCTCTAGTACAACATACATTCTGTGGCCTAAGACCTGAGCTGGCGCATGTACTCGGGATGATGACAGACTTGCTTTGGGCTGACCAAATGCTACTCCGTGACAGGGTAGTTATAAAGGTAGGTTTCGGGCTTGTCCAGACCCATGCTGCGAGACGTGGTCGAGCAAGATGGGATTTGCCCCTCCGATGAGGAGAGATATACTCTGGGCCCCTCGGGTGATCCGACCTGGATAAGCATGGTCATGCGATGAGGATTATGAGATAATCCAAAGTGTTGGTCGGATTCACCGGAACAAGAAAGAGGTCGTGCGGCAACAAGGATGACCATGTCGCCTTGAGCACGACAACATATATCGTGTAGCAAAGGGAACAGAAGTGTGATGTAAAGGTTCGCCTAACCAGCTTCATCGGACACTTGGAGTCGGCACGCTTTGCTAGAGGCCGCTACCGACTAGTCGAGTCGGATGTGATCTGACTCGCGACCAAGTGAACGAGAACCTAAGGGGTCGCGCGCTTAAGGGAAGGAATTACACGTGGGCTTTAGGATCCCTGCGAGGCCCAAGAGTTGAGCCCGCGCCGGATGCCTATATATAGTGGAGGTGCGTCACGCCCATCTGGTTGATCGCTTCGGCGTCGTCATTAGGGCTTTGCATGTGTTACAACTAGCCACCTCCACGTCCGGCCGCCGACTGTGTGATCGGACCTAGCAGTCCACCGAACGGTGTTCCTCCTGCATGCACGGATACCGTTAGAGGCGGTGCACTTGCGCCGCTCCGGCAAAATTGTATGTGGGATCCAGCAACCGGCTACGTGAGGGAGATTGGATCGGCCGTTCGAGGGAGATCGAACAAGGAGGAAACGGACCACGAGAGCCCGCTGCCCCAACTCTACTTCCAGTGCACGACACTACGCGTCTAGTGGTAACGAACTGTGATCCATCTCCGTAGTATATTCTTGGATGTTCTGCGCATAGGAAAAATTTAATTCGCATACGATGCACCTACGGTAGAACCCAACACTAGCTGCAGGGGGAGAAAACAAATAGGAAACAGCTTTGGATGCTCTGGAGCGAGCCAGGACTGAGAGAGAGAAGAGAGAGAGGTGGGAAATGAGTTGTCGAGAGAGGAAAAAGTTGGTTTTACCGCTATGCAATCATGGAGCTGGCCGTTGAAAAATTTACTGGGAGTGATGGGGGTCTTGGTGGAGCTGTGGTAAAAGTTGGGGCTCAAGGAGAGCAAGGGAAGGGGCTCAATCATTGGTTTTTGTATTCTGGCAGAAGGTGTTTGATGCTGGTTTGGGTTAGCTAATCTCTTCTACTGGAGCTAAAAATTAACAAGATGGAATGGTGGTGACAAATAAGCTTGATCACCAACTTTGAGCTCATTTGAGGAAAGTTGACAATGTAAACTTTGTAAACCCTAGAAATCAACAGAATCAGGTTTCTGTAAATCTAGTCATGCTAAACTAATTTCCTTGATGCACCACTTGGTGTAGTGTCATCATTTGGGTATTAGAGCATGCCCACAAAGTTTGAGTTCAATTGGGAATACTTGGCAATACAAAGTTGCTCAAATTTGATTATGGACATAGAGGGTTTTGGGATATTTTGGCAAAGAAAAACAATTGGGATTCAGATGAAACTTTGCAAGATCATCACATATGGCATGTGTGATTTGCTACAATTTTCCTGGATTTTTTTGAGAATATTTCCAATAGAAATATTTCAAAAGCTTGAAACAGACAAAAAGGGTTGTGAAGGATTTTGTCCAATATTTTGAACATGACCATGTGTTGAAACTCATATATAAGGAAACTATATGTCCAGTGAGCTTCCCTAAATTTTCTCAAATATTTTGAAAGCATAAAAATAATTTTTCCCTATGAAAGACCATTTCTGGCCTTAAATAAAAGCCCTTAAATAAAATAGGAATATGATTTTTTTTAAATTAATATTTGGTGGTTTTGGGAAGTCTTATATATAGTGGGTTCCCAGTAAAGTCCTAGTAACAAAACAATCCACCCAATTTGAGGACTTGTAGTACAAACCTCAGTTCAGGGGTTTTTGAAAACCTAATTTGAATAAATCCTTTTTGGTCAAAACAATATTTGATAAAAATAGTTTTAGGTACTATACACATGGCATGATCATTGGGCAAAGGGTTTAGGTCCAGGAAGTGAGTGTTGAGAGAGGAAGAAGAATCCTTTTAGTGCCAGAACACATCATCCAAACTAAGAACATCAAACAACTCAAACAAGCACTTGCACTCAGAAAGTTTTAATTAGGTCCAAATTTTATAAAGTCATAGGATAGCAAAGTGATACAACACAGGGTGTGACAGACCTACCCCCCTTACAAGAATCTCGTCCCCGAGATTCCTAGGCTAAGAGCTAAAAAGATAAGGGAACTCGGATCTAAGATAGTCTTCACGCTCCCAGGTTGCTTCTGCTTTAGTGTGGTTGCTCCATTAGGCCTTGAAGTACTTGATGGCGAGGCTTCGGGTGCAACGTTTAGCTTCATCCAAAATGCGAACTAGCCTCTCACGATAAGTGAGGTCGGGCTGAAGGTCGATGGCTTGATGATCGATGTCCTTGTAGAGGTCAGGGCGGTTGGGGACTTGAAGACACTTCCGGGGTTGTGACACGTGGAATACGTTGTGCACATCGGAGCTCGGAAGGTAGCTCTAGCTGGTAGGCAACTTCTCCTCATCTTGCGGTGATCTTGAAGGGGCCGATGTATCTTGGTGCAAGCTTGATGTCTACTACGCAACTTTATTCTTGTAGACTTTGTTGGGCCTCCAAGCGCAGAGTTTTGTTGGACAGTAGCAATTTTCCCTCAAGTGGATGACCTAAGGTTTATCAATCCATGGGAGGTGTAGGATGAAGATGGTCTCTCTCAAGAAACCCTGCAATCAAATACAAGAAGTCTCTTGTGTCCCCAACACACCCAATACAATGGTAAATTGTGTAGGTGCATTAGTTCGGCGAAGAGATGGTGATACAAGGGCAATATGGATGGTAGATATAGGTTTTTGTAATCTGAAAATATAAAAACAGCAAGGTAACAAGTGTAAAACAGCAAGCAAAACGGTATATTAATGCTTGGAAACAAGGCCTAGGGTCCGTACTTACGCTAGTGCAATCTCTCAACAATGCTAATATAATTGGATCATATAACCATCCCTCAACGTGCAACGAAGAATCACTCCAAAGTTCTTATGTAGCGGAGAACATAAGAAGAAATTGTTTGTAGGGTACGAAACCACCTTAAAGTTATCCTTTCCGATCGATCTATTCAAGAGTTTGTACTAAGATAACATCAAGTTATCCTTTCCGTTCGATCTATCTAAGAGTTCGTACTAGAATAACACCATATGATACACATCAACCAACTCTAATGTCACCTAGATACTCCAATGTCACCACAAGTATCCATGAGTTAATTATACGATATGCATCAAACAATTTCAGATTCATAATACCCAGTCCACACAAAGAACCTCAAAGAGTGCCCCAAGATTTCTATCTAAGAAAGTAGGACAAGAACGTGTATCAACCCCTATGCATAGATTACCCCAATGTCACCGCGGGAATCCGCAAGTTGAGTACCAAAACATATATCAAGTGGATCAATAGAACACCCCATTGTCACCACGGGTATCCGCATGCAAGACATATATCAAGTGTTCTCAAATCCATAAAAGTATTCAATCCGGTAACGAAATCTCAAAGGGAAAACTCAATTCATCACAACTAGATAGAGAGGGAAACACATCATATGATCCGACTACATTAACAAAGCCCGTGATACATCAAGATCGTGACATCTCAAGAACACGAGAGAGAGAGATTGAACACATAGCTGCTGCTACATACCCTCAGCCCCGAGGGTGGACTACTCCCTCCTCGTCATGGCCTCCGTTGGCATGATGAAGAAGGCCACCGGAGATGGATTCCCCTCTCCGGCAGGGTACTGGAACGCCTCCAGATTGGTTTTTCGTCGATACAGAGAGTTGCGGCAACGGAGCGGAGAGTCTAGGGTTATTTCTGATGGTTTCTATATTTATAGGATTATTGGGCGTCAGTTTCATGCCAAGATGGGCCACGAGGAGGGCACGATACACCAGGGCGCGCCGGGGGGGCCTGGCGCGCCCTGGTAGGTTGTGCCCACCCGTGGCTCTTCTGGCCCTCCCACAAAGCGTCTAGTGCCTCTTTTGTTCCAAAAAAAATCGTCAAAAAGTTTCATGCGATTCTGAGAACTTTCATTTTTTGCACAAAAACAACACCACGGTAGTTCTGCTGAAAATAGCGTCAGTCCGGGTTAGTTCTAAATAAATCATATAAAGTGCATCAAAACCATATAAAAGTATTGTAAACATAGGTGAATATGGCATGAATACTTCATAAATTATCGATACTTTGGAGACGTATCAGCATCCCCAAGCTTAATTCCTACTCGTCCTCGAGTAGGTAAATGATAAAAGAAATAATTTATGAAGTGTGAATGCTAGCATAGTGCATAAGTTTGATCAATGATAATTTCAAGCACTTTTCCTAGCATCATAACATCAACTCTTTCTCATAAAACTCATCATGATAAAGTAGCAACCAATTCACATGTTATGGTTCAAACAATGAATTCTCTTGAAACTTAACAACCTATGTTCTTAGTCACCAAACAATTGCAATTCAACTTATTCTCAAAAAAGTCTAAGTAAGAGCTCCACATACTCAATCATCATATAGTCTTCTGTGATTGCTAGTACTCAAAGCATATTTTTAGAACAAACAACATCCATCGAACACATCTAAGTAAGAGCTACACATACTCAATCATCATATAATCATCATATATTTCTTTTGTTTGCAAGTTAAATCTCACAAGTCATCCCTGCCCGAAAATGTATCAACTCATCAGCTTTGCTATGACACTATTCTTACTGTTATGAGAAATCAGTTCAGAAGATGCATATTCTCATTCTGATGAGCTACACAAATAGGTATATCACAATGTCGGTGTGCTCGAATGTGAAACTCATACATTGCCGAAAGTATGGTCTCACGATATGGTATCTATCTATGTGTAGACAAGCTATATATGGTCTCTTATGCTAAGCTTGCAAGTTCAGACCTATAAGATCAAGTTTTCTCAAATTATTCTGTCGTCTAATAATAGCTTGCTCTTTGTAAGTATATGCCGACCTAGATTGAGCTACACATACATAAGATCATGTTTTTTTTTATTTTAGCTTTCTTATGACTTAGGTGTACTGAAAGATTGGCAGATTAATTCGGAAGGATTCCTCCGTCAAGTAATTTTATTGTAGGTATTTCAGCTTTCGTACCCAACTTATCCATTTCTTAATTCGTTTAGTGTAGTATTTGTTAGGAAGTACTTTCTCTTCAGAGACAATCGTTTATTGTTGTAGTAATTGTCTTTTGTGAAAATCTTTCCCTGAATATGCCAGTTCATGATCAGTAGTATAGATGGTATAATTCCCTGATTTATTTATAAGTCGTTTGAACTTTTCAAAGTGATCGAATTGTACATAAAAAATTGGTTATAATGTGTGATATAGTTGCCTTGGTACACTTGCATTAATTAATGCCTGCATTTTTCTGCAGACCTATGCTTATATACTATTTTAGATAGTGAAGAATTTAGTGAAGAACGATTGAATGTGGAAGCACCTGGTAATTTCCTTAATAAGGCGATTCTCCTGTTTTGCAGCGAAATCTTAGGTGATCTGTGTAAAATTCAAAGAACATGGTGATAATGGTACCACCGTATGGCCTCCCAGGTTTCCTTTTTTGGATCATTTACTAGGTGACATATGTGTTAATATTATAAGAATTAATTAATATTTGACCACTACTTTTTGTACCTGATACAGAATTATGAATTTCGTTAATTATGTCATTTTTTTGGAAATTGAATATGCTAGTTAAGAGGAGTTTGACTACCTTTTTAAAAAGTATTCAGGGCACCGAGTAACGAGTAATGGAAGCTCAGATCTAGGTAGTGGGATAAATGTAAGATGAAACCTCTGAATAACTAAATAAAAAAAAACATGTAGCCTCTACAAATCTCTAAGTGTGAAGTTTCTTCTAGATTTTCAGACATATAAGGTCACAAATAATATATATGTAGAGGACAAATGTTCCATTGCATTTTATGGATATGCCTTATTATTCAGCCAAAACGCATAAGCAAATACTTGTTGTGACTGCACCAATAATACGATGTCCTAAAATCTTTTCAAGTTGGTACTACATCACGTTATATGATGGTGAAAACTTTATAGTACCATTAGCGTCCATTCTTTCTACGAACTAGGGGCCACAAATGTGTTTTGTTGCACTGTTTTGCTTCTTGCAAGTGCATGTTTTACATAACATTTAGTATGCATACTAGGATTATTTGCCTATATATCCAAGAAAAGTAAAACACTATACACTTGGAGTCTCTTTGCAATATGATCATTAATATGAGCCAAGGAATACTCTAATTGTTCATTAATATGTTTGTCCTATTTTGGGAACAGATAAAAATGCATTATAGGCATATACTATATGTTTTTGTTGCACGAGTACAAACTATTATATGGTGTACCTCTAAATTTGGAACCCGTTTTTGAGCATTTTGGATGAAAAAATATATTATGCTTTAGCAAACAAAAAATTGCATGTTTCCAACAAAAAACGTTCAAAAGGCTATTGTTTTATTTTCCATATTTTATATTTCCAAATCGTGTGTATCTAACAAATGATTTTAGTACCTTTATTTATTGTTCTAAAAAAGAACTAGCCCGTGCAGATGCACGGGTTGACGACTAGTACCTTTAATATCTTTAGGACATGGCATTTTCTCAATTGCATCAACTTTAGCTTTATCCACCTCAATATCTTGTTCAGAGATTTTATGCCCCAAGACAATACCTTCATTAACCATAAACTGGCACTTCTCCCAATTCAAGACAAGATTAGTTTGTTCACATCTCTACAAAACTCGATCAAGGTTGCTTAAGGAATCATCAAAAGAAGTCCCGTAAACGGAAAAATCATCCATGAAAACCTCCACAATCTTTTCAAAAAAATCAGAGAATATAGCAGTCATACATCTTTGAAAGGGAGCTGGTGCATTGCATAAACCAAAAGGCATACGTCTACAAGCATAGTGTTGGGGATATAACCCCGTGGAATAACCCGCCCGGGAGGGGCCGGGTTAGGAGGTTGGCGACTTTACAATAAAGCCTTAAACAGGGCTGAAGACCAAGACAAGCCTGGAGATGATTTCCCAGGCGGGCCGGACAGAGGCCCAGAGCCAGAAGACGGTGTGTGACCCGGAGGTGTAAGCCGTCCGGAGGTGGCTTGCCAGAGAAGGCAAGACGACTCTGAGGCAAGATCGGGTAGGAAGTATAACCCGGTCTAGACTCTTGTAAGCCCAGGGCCTCGACCTATGTATATAAAGGCGAGTCCCTGCGGCGGCTTAGGGTAAGAAACAATTGATCGAGAGCTAGGTCAAGCGAATCCGCTCCCTTGTAATCGATACCCAATCAATACAACACAAAGCAGGACGTAGGATTTTACCTCTTTCGTGAGGGGCCGAACCTGGGTAAATTCGTGTCTTTCGTCCCGACCAGCCCCTTCAAGCTAGTCACCATAGCGATGGCCTCACCCCTAAGTCCTTTCACTAGGGCATCTGCCGTGACAAAACCCCGACAGTTGGCGCGCACCGTGGGGCAGATGCGCGGTGGTTTTGAGTTCTCGAAGGGCTCTCTCCCAGGGATCAAGGGATATGCCGTTGGCAAGATGACTAAGAGTCACCGTGGCAAGCTCTACATCGACAACGCTGGCTGGGGCCCCGAGGCCGACTCAATCGAGTACGGGTACCGGGTCCCCTTCGGCGGAATTCATGTTTTCATCAGAAAGATCGGTGGATCTGAACCCGGGCCGGACATCTGCACCAACCTCGTCAAGTCCGCCCGGCGTACGCAACCCGCCCGGATTCAACCCGGCCGGAAGCGTGTTTTCGTTGGCTTAATCCAAGGCGCGGAGCTCGCGGAGGATTCCGCGTCGGGAGGAGAAACCCTTGTCTGCTCAGAGGACGGATCCTCAAGCGGAGAGACGGAATCAATTTACCAGCTTCATGACGGCGGGCTTGGGGGCTATTCCGATGGTGACAGTATTCCAGAGCCCTATGAGCCGCCGAGCCAAGCCTCCATCTTCATGGCAGGCACGGCGCCAGTTTTCAACAGCCCGGTGCCTGGGGCAGCAGCGGCTACCGGCGCATCAGGGTCCGGATCAGCCAGGCAGCCGGCTCAGGTTTTGCTGGATTTGATGAATGAGCTGACAGCTCTGATGGGAACCGAGGTCACAGCCAAAAATCAAGAAGATCGCAATGCAGAGATTGCGAGGCTGAAAGAGCAGATGACCAAGGCCCAAGAGGATATCAATGCAATGCAGGTTCAGATGGATGCTGAGCCAGAGCATCTGAAGGCGGAAGCTTTTCGTTTAAATCTGGATCAACACGCCTCCGAGGCAGTTCTTCGGATGAGGTATCAAACCCGCCTGCCTGCGCAGGATTAGCCCAGGAATCTCTTAAACACCCTGGGGGCAGGACCGAATCCGCCGCTGGCCATAACCCGAACCACGGAAGTGCCAGGGAATAGGGCGGTGACTCAGCCTCGGCGGCCAGACCCGCCCCGTAGGAATCAGACCCCGCCGCAACGTTTTTTGACACCACTTGGTCATTATTCTAACCCGGTGGAGAACATGATAGCAGCGGCTGCCAGGCTCAATGCGCTCCCTCTCGCCGATGGGACACCCTTCACTGAGAAGGCACGGAATGCCATCGAGTTATTATAAACAGCGGTGGCTCAACAGGAGAAGTATACGTACAGTCGAAGTCGTGTGCACTCAACCCCCCTTCCAAGCCACAGTTATAGTCGACACATGGAGTCGCCGGCGGTCTCCAGCAGCAAGCGACGTCGCAACCTGCCCTATGATGGCCCACCCGTTCTCAATGCTCAGGCGATTATGGATAATGCCAGATCTCATCGTGAGGCGGCGGCTGCGGCGGCCTACCAGGAGATTCATGAGCCGCCTCTGGTGATCCCTTTAACTTCGGTGGGAGCCGGAGCCACCTCCAGAGCTGTTGGAGTGCCATGTTTAATACCGTCTCTACGAAATGAGCGCCTGCCAAAGGATTTTAAGGGTCCACGCAAGGTGCCTAATTACACATCTGATCTACCCCCAGAAGCCTGGATTG
Organism: Elymus sibiricus; assembly: GCA_039707655.1. Taxonomy (NCBI): domain Eukaryota; kingdom Viridiplantae; phylum Streptophyta; class Magnoliopsida; order Poales; family Poaceae; genus Elymus; species Elymus sibiricus. The sequence goes on from CM077671.1 coordinate 447,174,752, forward strand.
AAAGTTTTGAGTTAGCCATATAGATGTTGGACGTCAGTGATGCAGTCTGTGCGAAATATTTTATCATGATGTTGGAAGGACCGGCCCGTACATGGTTAAAGGGTTTGCCTCCTAATTCCATTAACTCCTGGGCCGAGTTGAAAGCACGATTTATCAAGAATTTTCAAGGGACATGCAAGCAGCCGATGACGATCGTTGATTTAGATCATTGTGTGCTGCGCGAGGATGAGTCGGCCCATCATTGGGTCCGGCGGGTCTCAGCCATTATTCACTCATCTAATAATATCACGGTGGCTCAGGCGGTTTTGATTCTAGAGAAGAATTGTCACTTCGTGCCCCTCAAATAGAAGCTTGGACGGCTCAAGCACTCTTGCCAGGACATGGGTGAGCTCCTGGCGGCTCTCACTAAATATGCAGATTCTGATAGCATAAAGGATCCTAGTTCTAATGATGAGAAATCTACTAAGGGTAAAAAGAATGGCAACGGTAAGTGTCGTGGGATTGTCACGGTAGATGTCCTAGTGTGAGGACTTAGTCGTGAGGCCAACGCATCTAACTGGTAGCTTGAGAGGGGTTGAGCGGGACGAGAGACGCAATATTTTACCCAGGTTCGGCCCCTCACGATCGAGGTAAAATCCTACATCCTGCTTTGTGTCTATATTGACGATGATGATGATCTCGGTTACAAGGGCAAGGTTTCGCTACCTCTAACACGAGAGCATCGACTTTGATCTTGTCTAAGACCTGTCTGTCTAAGACCTGTCTATTGAGTCATCTAAAAACCTTGACCCTCTTGGGGTGACCCGCCCCTCCTTATATAAGTTGAAGGGGCGGTTTACATGTAAAGTCCAAATCGGATTAAGACTTAACATATTATGACTTCCCCTCGCGGGCTTCTCATCGTGGGCTTCTGAGTCCCAGGCTTTTAATCTCCAGACGGGCGGCTTACAGCCGGGCAGCTTACAGCCGGGCGGCTATCTTCAGGGACTCGTCTTCAGGGACTCATCTTTACTCATCTCTGGGACATAACCGTCTGCCGGGTCATAACCGTCTGCCGGGTCATAACCGTCTGCCGGGTCATAACTGTCTGTCGGTTCATAACTGTCTGCCGGGTCATAACTGTCTGATCTCACCCACCGGGTCTCACCTGCCTTGTCTCACCCACCGGGTCTCACCTGTCGGGTCTCACCAGGGACGCTTAAGTCCAAAAATGACTTAATGTCAGGGCAACTTAAACCCAGAAATGACTTAAGCCTTAGGGCGGCTTATCCTTATGAGCCGGGTCTTGGTCGTGGGGAATATCCCCGACATTAGCCCCTAGTTTAGCTTTGAATTTATTCATGCTAAACTCTTGAAATAAGAATATGTAAAGGGACCGGCTCACTCAAAAAGACCAGTTGAACAGCTCCTGAAAATTCTGAAACTCTGTCATATCAATACACTGACGCTGGCTCCTTGGAGAAAAAATAACCCTTATTATCTTCAACTGCCTTGGCTTGATAAAATTCGTCTGATGTTGTGCCAGCTTTCAATACTTCAGACTTCAATGAAAAAATTCGTATGATATTAAGTTGCCTTCCTTGTATCCATATTACCTGTAGCCCCCAAGTCTTAAGAGGGGAACGTAGTGATAGCTTTAAGACTTGCTTCAATATAAATATTGCAACTCTAGAGAAATATAGATTGTTCGTCTGTGTCACCAGTCATAAATTAAATGTTCCACATATGTAGCCCCCAAGTACCGGGTTGTCTTGCCTGCAGCAACCTGGGACTTGTAATTGCATTATGCTCATAATACTTCAGCCGTTGTAGCCCCCAAGGTCTGGGTCATTATGCCATAATGAGCAGGGACTTCTGTAGAGCTGATTACGTAGACTTGAGGAGCAAAGTGTAGCCCCCAAGGGCCAGCTCAGTAAGACAATAATAGGCTGGGACTTACGAAAAGATAGAAAGGCCGGCTCATCTCTTTGAGATAACAGGGTCTGTTGACAATGTAATGATTTGAAAAACAACTTGCATTAGCCCCCAAGTGCCGTGGTGCATGCTTGCAGCAACATGGGACTTGCATACTTGATATAAACTGGACTTGAATAATGTAGCCCCCAAGTTCCGGTCATATGCCTGCAACGATTCGGGACTATTCTTTCCATTGCAAAATAAATCATATCCATTATATGGACGATATTGCTGAATGCTTGGCATATCAATGTTGAACCATGCTCCCTGCTGTGAGCTGGTATTTTTGGATGAGGGAATAATAGCCATTACTCTGAAGGGGCTTTGAAAAACCTCAATCATCCAATATAGGTTATGACAACCATAATAAAAAATCCAGCCACATTGGCTATTTAAGATTTGAATAATATAACCCGGTTTGAAAACCGGCTCCTGCAACATAAACCAGGATATCCATGCATATATGATGCATGGTATGACGATGCAATGATGATGCAATGTATGATGCAATGTATGATGATGTATGTGTATGATAACAGAGTATAAAAATGTCGGCTTTCAAGGCTCGACAAAAAGAGACTAGCTCTGTTTCGTTTTTTGAAAAACTCAAGGTTTTGCTTCAAAGAAGCTTGACATGAAAGCCTTTCATCCCGTAAGCTAGCTCTCACGACATAAATTCGTCGTTTAAACCTTAACAAGTTTAGGGTCTTAAAAAAGATTGACTGTTAAGAGTACGAACGGGCCACATAGCGGAGAGACTACAACAAACAAGGCGAGTTTATCCTAGCTCACTGTAAGCTGGCTCTCTCGTGACAAAAGCCGCCGTTTAAACCTTGACAAGTTCAGGGTCTTTGTGCGAGATTGACTATGGAGTTCAGGGTCTCTTAGCAAGATTGACTATCAAGAGTTCGGCGGGTCACATGGCGGAGTAGCAAGTTGCAAACAGGCAGGTTTAACTCGAATATGGCATATAAAGACGGTCAAGAGGGTATGAAAGCTAAACTCAGTGAGTTGGAAGTCCCCAAGTGACCCATAATATGGCGTGGAAGCCGATCAAGAGGGTAAGATAGCTATACTCATTGAGTAGGAAGCCCCCAAGTGACCCATAATATGATAAGCAAATAAGGCAGGATACCCATGTTTGAACTGCGCATCGTAGCAGCTAGTTCTCTTTGGCAACCTTTAATTTTTTGAAAACTCGAACTTGCGAGAGATGAATTCCTTATGAACTGGATGTTGAGCCGGATACCGAGATCTCAAAACTTTGTGAGAGACAGACTTCTCTTGAGCCAGGTTTTAAACCAAAACCTTTTCTGATAATTCGGAATCCTTCTTTTAAGCCGGAACTCTTAGATTGCTTGACACATTTTCAGCTGGAAATTTTCTGACAGCCTTTAAACTTTCACCAATGTGGCAGTAGCCCCCGAGATCGGGTTATTTTTTCTCCAATGACCCGGGGTTCTTGAATTTACTGAAACTAGCAACATTTGTTGAGTCATGTCTGTGTAGCCCCCGAGTCTTAAGACGACTCGAGGAGTTGGCTTGAGATTCTCCATACTTGGTCGTGGCATAAACCGGCATATAGTTGACAGCGGAAACGCTGGAATGTATTGAAGCTGGAGGCAAGGTGGCGAGCTTGATGACCTTTGTAATACTCATTGTATACCCTCGGCATTGATAACGCAAGATGAATCCACGGAAGGTTGAGGTCGACCGTGGTAGGTTATAAATGACCATGTATGATTTGTGTCAGTAATCCGGCCAGTGGTTCATCCCAGCTGGTTGTTGAAGTTTAAACAAACCACAGTGGCGGTGCCTTGTACGCCTATCCATTGAGACATCCGGTGGAGGCAGAAGCTGATAATATATCATGACTTTCTCTAGAGATGTTGGAATAGACCGGGCCGCAGGAGCGGTGACTTGCTTGCACTCAATAAGAAGCTCATGTAGAACGGTGCAACTCTGGCGTGTTGATGCAGACCGGACCGCGGGGGCGGACGGGATAGATGGCCGTGGTGTTGGAGGTGGCGTGGACACGAGCGAGTCAGTCACGAGCGCGGACGGATGAGTCGGATTGAAACTCTTCAAACTCGGCCATGATATAAACCGCCATATATTTTGAACAGCGGACCACTGAAATTTATGTAAACCAGAGGCTTGAGGCGAGTTGATGATCCTCGCAATACTTGTTGTATATTCCCGGCATAAGTCATTTAACAAACTCCGTGACATGGCAGTCACCTTTGTAGTAGACTATTGTCCTGCATTAAAGAGATTGCAAGCCAGAGTAATTGTTCTCGAAAGAAAAAAATACATACTGAAAAAGTAGATAAGGCGGATAGCACCTGATATTTCTATGGGATGTCGAGCCTGTTGTCATGACGAGGCGATTATGAAGATGAATCATCAGGCACAATTAACCAGCAACAACAGCGGATCAACTGCTGTTGTGAGCTGGTCGTGACAACAAGGCGGCTGAACTTATAGCTTGAACCACCTCTATTCCTCTTTAACAACTCCATGCCTCAACCACGGTCTGTCCTCCCACTGAGTATCTTTTAGCACTCATCCGTGATAATTTCCGAGAACTTGACTATTATAATGGACAAGAGGTCCTCGAGAATCCAGAACCAGCCGTTGAAAAATTTTAAGCATGAAATCTCTCTTCTTATATTCCAGCGAGCCAACACCCCTCTTATTTGACAGGAAGTGAGTCACAATAGCGGTGTTTGAAGCCGGGACCGCAACAGAAAATACTCCACCGGGGCTCAAAGCGAAGGCGTCTTAGGTGACGCGGTCCAGTGTGCTGGCAACGCTGTCCGGCAAAGGCGGGTTGGCAAGGGCGCAGCTAGGCCATGACGGCGGAGGCCAGCGGCTTAGGCGCGAGGCCGGGCGGCTTTGCGGTAAGCGACTTATAACATGGGGCGAGGTTGAGAGACCACAATGGTTTAGCTTTGGGGTGGAGGCAAGGTTCAGAGAGGAGGCCGAGTCCGACTCGATGTGCGACATCGGATGCTGGCGAGGCCGAGCTTGCCCCGGTTGCAGCGTTTGACGGTGGAGGCCGGCTCTCGGCGGCCGAGGCGGGTGAAGCGAGGCGGCTTGATCGACGGGGTGACTTGGATAGAGGCATGGCAACTCGGCGCGTCGCGCATTGGGGGCGGACGACGGATCAGGTCATGGCGGCTCAACGGAGGTGGCTCGGGTGCGGAATCGAAGGCTCAAGTTTCACCCATCGTTTCTGCACTGTTCTTGCCGATCCAACTGAAAGTACAGGCTCACTGGTGCCGTCGTGGTAGAGGTGGACGGCGATGTGGAGCGAGACCCGAGGCGGCTCGCAGGGCTTGCCGGCCAGCGGCTCAATGCAGCTGCGGCGAGGCGCCGGCGAGGCGGCTCACGGCAGAGCGGGAGCAGGAGGCGACGTGAAGGCGGAGGCGGCTTGGCGACGCCGGCGAGTGAAGACGATCGAGCGGCAGCGGTGATCGGCCATGATGGAGCGGCGAGTTGAGGCGAGGCGCGCCGGCGACGGCGGCTTAAAGCTGGGCACCCTGACGGGGCTACGGCAACACGGCGACAGCGCGGCAGGCGGGTCGAGGGAGGCAGTCGAGGGCGGAGGCAAGGCTGGAGCATGCTTGCTGGAGGTGAGGAGGTCAGGCGAAACGCGGCCGCTGTGATGAGGCGAGGTAGAGCCGGCGGCTCGGTGGCGACGCGGGCGGCGCGCGGGAGGAGCGGTGAGCCAGTCACGGCGCCTCAAGGCGACGGAGGTGGGGCGATGCAAGCACCCGACCCGCTGGATGGATGGAAACGGGCGGGGTGAGGCTGAGCCGGCCTGGCGCAAGTGCTGACGCGGACGAGGTGGGGTCAAGCGGAGCACGACGGCGCAGTGCGCGGGGTCGGAGGAGCAGGGCCGGCAAACGGCGGCTCAAGGCGCGGGAGCGGAGGAGCAGGGCCGGCGCAGAGCGAAGCGAGGCGCGGCAGAAATGGGCACAACCGGAAGCGAAGTGAGGCGCGGCGGAGGCGGGCACAGCCGGAGCGAACCGGCTTGTACACGAGCTGCCGTGGGAAGCGCCGGTGGAGTCCGAGTGTACGTCCGCTTCGGGGCCGCTCAAAACATCCACGTCAGTATCCTCCTCTGGGTCATGGCCCATCCTTTTTTTTATTTCCCTGTGGGTAGAGCAATCTCTGTATACGGACTCTATTTTCTTTTTCTTCGCTTGACCGCTGCAACTGTAGCGCGTGCACGCGGGACCTCTTGGTGAGGTGCAGGTTTTGGCCTCCGGCTACACCCAGTCATTTGTTTTATGTGTGATGACGTGGAACAGCATTAGCTTGGTTGATGGATGTTCTACTGCTTGGAAGTAGTATGAGCAGCCACCACAATGCACCTTCAGATTTGATGCATCGGCAAAACAGCCTATAGGAAAACGACGATCTTGGCGACTAGCCTATAGGAAAATCTCCGCAACAGCCGCCGAAAAACTTCTTGTATCCCTGATCTCTGGACTAATCAATCTCGGGCACGTCTTTGACATGCGGCATAGGTAGCGTATCCAAAGCAATCCTAATCTGTCTTGATCTCAATCTCATCACAGTGTTCGGACTGCCACGGAAATTTATTTTTGAACTTTGATCTGATTTGTTTCGTCACATAATTTTTCCATCTCAAGCGGCGAATGTGGGAAGGTAATTTTTTTCCGTTGCTGAACTTTTTTTCCTTTCTTTTCAACCTTGTCTGATAAACTCGGAGTCGATGTGGATCATTCTTGGCGACTTCTTCATCTCGCGAGCTTCTCGGTCCCTGAAAGATTCCCTCCAAGAACACAACACCACCGTGCATGCCCCACGGTGGGCACCAACTGTCGTGGGATTGTCACGGCAGATGTCCTAGTGTGAGGACTTAGTCGTGAGGCCAATGGATCTAACTGGTAGCTTGAGAGGGGTTGAGCGGGACGAGAGACGCAATATTTTACCCAGGTTCGGCCCCTCACGATCGAGGTAAAAGCCTACATCCTGCTTTGTGTCTATATTGATGATGATGATGATCTCGGTTACAAGGGCAAGGTTTCGCTACCTCTAACACGAGAGCATCTACTTTGATCTTGTCTATGACCTGTCTGTCTAAGACGTGTCTATTGAGACGTCTAAAAACCTTGACCCTCTTGCGGTGACCCGCCCCTCCTTCTATAAGTTGAAGGGGCGGTTTACATGTAAAGTGCAAATCGGATTAAGACTTAACCTATTATGACTTCCCCTCGCGGGCTTCTCTTCGTGGGCTTCTGAGTCCCAGGCTTCTTATCTCCAGCCGGGCGGCTTACAACCAGGTTTATCTTCAAGAGTCATCTTCAGGGACTCGTCTTCACGGACTCATCTTCAAGGACTCGTCTCCGGGACTTAACCGTCTGTCGGGTCATAACCGTCTGCCGGGTCATAACCGTCTGCCTGGTCATAACCGTGTGCCGGGTCATAACCGTGTGCCGGGTCATAATTGTCTGCCGGGTCATAACTGTCTGATCTCACCCACTGGGTCTCACCTGTCGGGTCTCACCAGGGACGCTTAAGTTCAAAAATGACTTAACGTCAGGGCAACTTAAACCCAGAAATGACTTAAGCCTTAGGGCGGCTTATCCTTATGAGTCGGGTATTGGTCATGGGGAATATCCCCGACAGTAAGGGTCAACAACAGAATGTGGCAGGAAATAATAACCCGGGTAATGGCGGCAAACGGTAGCACCCAGATGGCGGGTCAGATCTGGTGGCCAACACAAACACTGGGAACAACCACGCCAAGGGCAATGGTAAACCGCCTTTTGGCAAGGCCAAGCCTTTCAACATGGAGGCAATGCTTAATGACCCCTGCCCAAAGCACAATCTTCCCAACAAGCCGTCCACTCATGCTTGGAAAGATTGTTATATCATGCGAGAATTCCGGAATTACAGCCTTAACCAGCATCATGGTAACGGCAATGGACCGCCTGGCGGGTCAGGATCCAGCTCTCACGGGTCAGGCTTCGGTGGAGGCGGCTCGAACTCGGGTTATCAGGGTCATGGTAACCAGGGTGGCCACAATCAACAGCCAGGTAATGGTGGTCAGCAGCAAAACAACCAATCAGGATATCAGAGTAACCCGAAACAGCTTAATGTAGGCCAATATCATGTCTTCACTACAAGTCTTTGCAAACGTGATCAGAAGGTGCGCAAGAGGGCGGTTCACACAGCAACACGGGCTGTTCCGCATTATTTGAAGTGGTCTGAACACACGATATTGTGGAGCAAGGTGGATCACCCGCCACGAGTTGATGACCCGGGGTACTTGGCCCTTGTGGTAGCCCCTCAGGTAGGAGGCTACAAATTCACCAAGGTGCTGATGGACGGTGGTAGCAGCATCAATATCTTGTACTACGACACTTTTCGCCGGATGAATCTGACTGACAAGAATCTCAAGCCGTCGTCCACAGTTTTTCACTGCGTAGTACCTGGCAAGTGGGCTTATCCAGTAGGAAAAATTGCCCTCGAGGTGGCTTTTGGTGATGAGTACAACTACAGGGCAGAGACCTTGTGGTTTGAAGTGGTCAAGATCAAGAGCCCATATCATGCTCTGTTTGGACGGCCGGCTTATGCTAAGTTCATGGCTCGGCCCTGTTATGTTTACTTGCAGCTTAAGATGCCAGGGTTAAAGGGGACGATTACAGTGCATGGTGATCGGAAAATTGCTCTAGAATGTAAGGAAGGTGATGCTGCGTATGCGGAGTCAAGCTGTGGTGACGCAGAGCTCAAGTTTTATAAAGATAATGTCGACCCGGCTGATATGACCCCGTTGAAGAAGCCCAGCACAGAGTCTGACCTGCCCCTGAAATTTGTGGCAGAGGATACAATGTTGGTGGACTTTGTCTCTGGTGACTCATCACAACAATTCACTATAGGGGCTAATATGGACCCCAAATACGAAAGCGCGCTGATCGAATTCATCCATGAGAATCGGGACATCTTCGCATGGAAACCCTCAGACATGCCGGGTGTACCGAGAGAATTCGATGAGCACCATCTTAATGTGGATCCTAAATTTAGGCCGGTTAAACAGTTCCTCCGTCGTTTCAATGAGGAGCGACGTAAAGCAATTGGAGAAGAGGTAGCCCGGCTCTTAGCGGCTGGGTTTATCGTGGAGGTTTTTCACCCGGAGTGGTTGGCTAACCCTGTGCTCGTCCTTAAGAAGAATGGCACGTCGCGTATGTGTGTGGACTACACAGACCTTAACAAGGCTTGTTCGGTTGATCCATTTGCTCTCCCTCGCATCGACCAGATCATTGACGCGACGGCGGGTTGCGAGAGCTTATGTTTCCTGGATGCTTATTTGAGTTACCATCAGATCAAGATGGCAGTTGAGGACCAGGAGAAGACATCTTTCATGACACCTTTTGGGGCTTTCTATTATGTGTCTATTCCTTTCGGACTTAAAAGTGCTCAGGCGACTTACCAGCGCTGTGTACAGAATTGTCTCCATGGTCAGATCGGGCACAATGTTCATGCTTATGTGGATGATATTGTGGTCAAGTCAAGGAAGAAGGACACTCTGCTCACTGATTTGAAGGAAACTTTTGATAATCTCCGGGTCTATAAGATGATGCTTAACCCGACCAAATGCGTTTTTGGTGTGCCCGGCTCTTAGCGGCTGGGTTTATCGTGGAGGTTTTTCACCCGGAGTGGTTGGCTAACCCTGTGCTCGTCCTTAAGAAGAATGGCACGTTGCGTATGTGTGTGGACTACACAGACCTTAACAAGGCTTGTTCGGTTGATCCATTTGCTCTCCCTCGCATCGACCAGATCATTGACGCGACGGCGGGTTGCGAGAGCTTATGTTTCCTGGATGCTTATTTGAGTTACCATCAGATCAAGATGGCAGTTGAGGACCAGGAGAAGACATCTTTCATGACACCTTTTGGGGCTTTTTGGTCTCGGAGCGGGGCATTGAAGCTAACCCGGAGAAAATAAAGGCCATCACTTCATTATCAAAACCGGCGTGTATCAATGATGTTCAGCACTTGGCGGGTCGTATTGCCACCCTAAGCCAATTCATAAGCCGCCTGGGAGAGAAGGCTATCCCTTTATATCAGATGATGAGGAAGACAGATCATTTTGTCTGCAGTGATGCTACCAATGATGCGTTTGAGGCGCTCAAAAAATAGTTAGCTGAGCCGCCTATCTTGGCTGCTCCCGTAGAGAAAGAGCCATTGCTCCTGTACGTGGCGCCTAATAACAAGGCCGTCAGTGCGGCAGTTGTGGTGGAGCGCAAGGAAACAGGCAAAGAGTACCCAGTCCAGCGGCCGGCTTACTACGTCAGTGAGGTTCTGACTGAGTCCAAGCAATGATATCCGCATTGGCAGAAGCTGATGTTAGGAGTGTTCATGGCGAGTCGCAAGCTGAAGCATTACTTCCTTCGGCATCCAATCACGGTGGTCAGCTCTGCTCCGTTGGGGGATATCATTCAAAATAGAGAGGCCACTGGCCGGATTGCTAAATGGGCGATTGAGCTCGGGCCTCATAATTTGAGGTATGTACCCCGAACAGCGATCAAGTCTCAAGCCCTGGTGGATTTCATCAATGATTGGACAGAGTGTCAAGCACCTGAGGAGAAGCCGGACAATACGTATTGGACAATCCACTTTAACGGATCCAGGAAGTTGGAAGGTTCAGGGGCTGGAGTTGTTTTAACCTCCCCATGGGGTGATAAATTTTATTATGTTTTAACGTTAATGTTTCCTTGTACCAACAATGCAGATGAGTATGAAGCCTTGCTTCATGGGCTCTGTATGGCCAAGGAGATGAATTTGAGCCGGGTTAGATGTCTCAACGACTCAGACCTGGTGGCTCAGCAAGTGTCAGGCATGTGGGATTCTAAAGACCCTCGTATATGGCGGCTTATCGCCAGGCGGTTGATATCATTGCTGCCCATTTCAAGGGTTATCAGGTGGATCACTTTGACCGACGGAAGAACGAAGCGGCCGATGCACTGTCCCGGCTTGGGTCTCAGCGTAAGCCGATGCCGCCTAATGTGTTCCTTGATGTGTTGAATAATTCGTCGGTCAAATTACCTTCGGAGGAAGATATTGCTATACCTGACCCGGAGGGACAGTTGGTGGCGGCTCTTCGCGCTATTCCTGATTGGATGCTACCTTATCTGGCGTATCTGACCCGTGGCGAGTTACCTGCAGAGGAAACCTTGGCGCGACAAATCATGAGGCGGTCTAAGTCCATGACTATTGTTAATGGCGAGTTACATAAATGCAGTGTAACTGGTGTTTTTCAACGTTGTGTTTCTCCGGAGGAGGGCCGTGAAATCTTACAAGAGATACATGCAGGCGACTGCGGTCGTCATGCCGGGTCAAAATCCTTGGTGGCTAAGGCTTTTCGGCATGGGTTTAACTGGTTCACAGCTCATGCAGATGCGGAGGACATAGTTAGTAAGTGCGGTGGATGTCAGAAATTCGCACGACGAGCCCATGTGCCGGCTCAAGAATTGCGGATGATTCCAATCACCTGGCCGTTTGCGGTCTGGGGGCTTGATATGGTTGGACCATTTAAAAGGTCTAAGGATAAGAAGACCCACCTTTTGGTGGCGGTTGATAAGTTTACCAAGTGGATTGAGGCAGATCCGGTCAGCAAATGCGACGCAGCAACCGCAGTTCAATTCATCAAGAAGTTGATCTTGTGCTTTGGTTACCCCCACAGTATCATCACTGATAATGGCACAAATCTGTCTAAGGGAGCTATGAAAGAGTTGTGCGAAAGTGAACACATCCGCCTTGATGTCTCCTCGGTGGCCCATCCACAGTCTAATGGTCAAGCAGAACGTGCTAACCAGGAAATTTTGAGAGGGATCAAACCCCGGCTTATGGTTCCTTTGGAACGAACGCTAGGTTGTTGGGTTGAGGAGCTACCTTCAGTTCTTTGGAGCATTAGAACCACCCCAACAGGTCAACAGGCTACACGCCTTTCTTCATGGTTTATGGCGCAGAAGCAGTTCTCCCCAGTGATATTCGTCATGACTCGCCCAGGGTGGCGGCTTACGTTGAAACTGATAATGAGACGGTGCGTCAGGATGCACTGGACGCTTTGGATGAAGAGCGGGATCTTTCAGTAGCATGATCGGCGATTTACCAACAAGATCTGCGATGCTATCATAGCCGCAGAGTTAAAACGAGAACGTTCCAAGAAGGCGACTTAGTGCTCCGTTTGATTCAAGATCAGACAGATATGCATAAGTTATCACTCCCTTGGGAAGGACCTTTTGTGGTTAGCAAGAATCTCAACAATGAGTCATATTATCTCATTGATATACGGGAGAGCGACAAGTCACGTACTTCTGGGGAGGAGACTAGCAGGCCGTGGAACATTGCTCATCTTCGGCCTTACTACACTTGAGTCATTGGCTCTCATCAATGTACATACCTCTGTCATTGTATATACCTTTTTATAATTAGTATAATAAAGCCGGAACCTCCATAATTCGGGGCCTCTGTCGTTTTCATGCAATGATTTTTGTGCAAGAGCTGATTATTCATAATGTCATTTGGGGGCTTCCAACTCAACGAGTTTAGCTTTCATACCCTCTTGACCGGCTTACATGCCATATTTGAGTTAAACCTGCCTGTTTGCAACTTGCTACTCCAACAGGTGACCCGCCGTACTCTTGACAGTCAATCTTTCAGTAGGACCCTGAACTTGTCAAAGTTAAAACGGCGGCTTATGTCATGAGAGAGCCGGCTTACAGAGAGCTTGGATAAACTCACCTGTTTAGTGTTGTTTCTCCGCTATGTGGCCCATTCGTACTCTTAACAGACAATCTTTTTTAAGACCCTGAACTAGTTAAGGGTAAAACGACGGATTTATGTCACATGAGAGCCGGCTTACAGGGTTATAGGCGCTCATGCTTAGTTTCTTCGAAGAAAAAATCTTGAGTTTTTTCTCAAAAATATAAACAATAGTTGATCTCTTCTGGTTGTGCCTTCACAGCCTCCTTACAAAAATTGAAGATATACATGTATATATTTTCTGCTTGTTGTCTTACAGGGATTTTTCATGAGGAGGTTATAAGTCTTTGGATGCCAATAGATCCGGCTTAGTATTACTCACTGATCAAGCTTACAACTGTCATGATCCGCCAGCGGGTTTGTTTCAATATTTTCAAGACTATGGGGGATTGCGTTATTAACTCGCCCCGGATTGTGGCTATAAGTCGCCAGTCAAGGAGTTGATGAATTGCCACTGATCAAAAAATTCATGGAGAATTAAGAGATATGATCACATCAAGCATACACATGTTTGATAACGATTGCAGTGGTTAAGCGGCCACAATATAAGTTGGTAAAAGCATGCACGAAGGCATGGCAAAATCACAGCTGTTTTAGAACTACGCTATTACAAGGCCGTAGCTGGGCCCTTCAATTTTTCTGGTGAAGTGTTTTTCAGGGTTGCATTATTCTAAGCTGGCTTCAGTGCCATCCGGGTTAGAACCAACAGGATTAGTGTCATCCTGACGTTTGGAGGTGGAAGGCTCCGGATCATCCTGTGCTGGCTCTTCGTCGTCGGTCATCTGGGGATCATCCGAAGTCCAGTCGATGCCGGTTAACGCCTCAAAAGTTGCTTCATCGTTAAGAATTAGAGAAGGATCAAGGTCAGGGGCAAACATATGCTTACGCCTCTGAGGAGTTAAGTCGACAACCGCATGAGAAGGCGCCTTGATACGAGTATTGCTGCTGTCGTAAGCCGGTTGATACTTGGTCAAATTAAGCCCTTGTGCAAGTTGACATGCCAGCGGCCTCATGTCTTTGACACATCTTGAAAAGTCTGTCTCATTGAAGGCAGTTCCATCATCATTATACTCTGGATACCCGCCAGCCATCTCAGCCGGGTCTAGATCTGATTGCCACGCCTTTGCCCGACTTAAGGCAGTAATGGCTCCTGAGTGGGCGGCTGACAATTTCAATTCTACAATCTGAGATGGCACAGTTGATAGATGATCCAGCACTGTCTTGATGAGTGTTGGAGGCTTTTTTCCAGAGGACACGGCTACAAGCGTCCGCAGGCTCCCAGCGTATAATTGCTCAGTCAATGAGTAGACAGCTTTCAGTTTCAGCAAGATATTTTGGCCAAGGTTTGGCACTCCTGGCACCTGTCAGACAATTAAGGGCATAAACTCAATTTAGCATTTTTTTACTACTTTAATTGATGAAGTGCTTCAATGGAGAATAACTTTTTGCACTTACCGAAGATGGCGGCTGTCATCCGAGATATCTGCTGTTTTAAGCCGGCAAGCTCTTCAGCAACTGGCTTCAGCTGCTTTTCAGCGTCTTCTGCATGCCTCAGCAATGCGGTTTTTTCCGACTGAAGAATGGACCATTCAGCGGTAAAGTCGGATTTCAGCTTCTCTAAGTCTTCCAAGGCAGACTTCAGATTTGACTCGACCTTGCTGCTCTTAGCCTCTAGGGCCTCCATGGTTTTGCTTAAGTCGCCAAAACGCGACTCCTTCAAGTTTAACGCTTCCTACATAAAAGATTCGAGAGTACATTTGGAAATCATTATCAAACAGGTTTGCTATGATTCAGTTATTCAAGTCCCAAGCACATTGCAAGCAATACACTTGGCACTTGTGGGCTAATGTAGGTCATTTCAAAGTATATTATGACCCGGCACATCCTTTCAGGATAAGCCGGCCCTTGGGGGCTACATGCGGGTTCTTTCAAAGTTATTATTTGTAAGACCCGGATCATCCTTTAAGGATAATCTGACCCTTAGGGGCTACATGCGGATACTTTCAAAGTGATTGTTTAGAAGACCCGGCTCATCCTGTCAAGATAAGCTGGCCCTTGGGGGCTGCATGGATACATATTTGTGAAACTGAAAAGGGTTAAAGTTCATACCTCATATTTTTGTTTCATCATATTTACTAAGCTGTCTTCCATGTCACGCCTTGTATGAAGGCGGTTTAGGTAGCCTGCGTGCAGCTCGCTTGCACTGAAATCCGCATAATCCGGCAGATCCAGTTTTGCCTTGCCTTTCTCTAACAAAGGTGGCTCTTCTTTATGCTTAGCCAATACAGTTGAGGCTCCTGGTGTTTTATAACCCACCCCAATGATAACAACATCAGCAGTGTTCTTCTCTAAAGGGATTTCCTCAGTTGGTTGGGAAGGAACTGGACTTGGTGGGTCAAAAATGTTGGCTGGGTCAGCGTCCATATCCATGGCCTCCCGAAAGATTTTGTCAGCCTGCAGAGGAGGATTGTCTTGCTAAGAGATAGGATCTTCAGAACTTTGGATTGGGGCCTCAGGGGGCTTCGGCGCTTCTTTTTCCGGCTCAGAGACCTTGGAGGTTTTGGAAGAGTCTCCCACTTTCTGTTTCTTGCCCGTCTTTGCCTTGGCCCTGTGACAGTAATGGACAGGCTTATGAGCATACGAAAACAAATTTTTAGATACCAACAAGGGCAAAATCCTTACCTAGGGTTGACAAACAAGGCGGGCAGCTGTGTGCCGGTTAAGTCGCCCGATGACGGAGGTGTTTCCTGATAATCAGAGTTGGACAGCATAAGCAGGTCGCTGCATGAGGCTAACGCGCAGAAGAAATAAAGGCAGAGCTAAGAAGTACCTCATTGCGGCGTTTCCGAGGAACTGGTGTGTTGGATAAGCCAGCTACTAGGTCTTCAAAGCCGCCGCTCTGGGTCTGACACCTAGAATCATGTTGCTGCTTCTTCAAAAGAAAGTTGGGTTCCAAGTGAGCAAGAGGGTGTGAAAACTTTACTTTCCGGATGACCCGCCGTATTTTCTCTCTTGGCAAAGGTTCTGAGTCGGAGGAGATGATAGTTACCTCTGCTGCACCGGCTTGGCTTATTTCCGCTTCGCCTTGAGAGGAGTCAGCATCAAAGTTGCAGGAAAAGAAGGCCAAGGGAGTCAAGTTCTACCTCTGAGTCATCCAGTTCGAGTAGTTCTTGGGCTGTTTGCTTCTTAGGACGGACCGGACCACGGGGTTTAGCCACTTTGATCTTCTTCTTAGTGGAGGTTGCAGTTATTCTTTTCTTCCAGGAGAGAGAGTCGGCCTACATACATAAATGCATTGGCAGAAATTTAAGGAGATGTGAAGTGCAAAATCTAAAAGGAAAAGGCGAAGATTAAATTAAAGGATCTTACTGCGGGAGCCGGGTTAAGAACGCAGAAGGGGCTCAATCCCATTTTATTGCAAGTTTCTTGAGGTTCTCCAAGCAGTGATTTGACAATTAAATTGACTTCTTTATCCGTCAAAGGTGTGTGATTATAGCACTGAGAATCATCCACATTGCCAGTATATTGACACATTAAGCCGCCGCGCCATCTCAATGGCAAAATTCTCCAGGAAACCCAGCAGCGGGTCAAATCGACTCCGGTTAAACCGTTGGCCATTAAACCCCTGATTCTTCAAAAAGTGTGAGAATATTGAGCTCACTCCGTGGAAGATAACCGGTCCGGAAGCTCAGTAGTGGTGCTGAGCCGGTAGGGGCGGTAACCCAGCAAGGGATTTTCTTCTGCCGGAGTGGTGTCTCTGCAGTAGAACCAAGTGCGGTTCCAATTTTTGGGATGGCTGGGCAGAGCAGTTGAGGGAAAAGTTACATCTCTCTGTCTCTGGATGGAAACGCCTCTGAGTTCAAGACTTGGTCCATCTGTTATCTCAGTCTGGCGGTTGATATAAAAGAAATCTCTGAAAAGATCAACAGTGGGCTCTTCTTGCAGATACGCTTCACAGAATACTTGAAATTGTCACAGGTTGGTGACAGAATTGGGGCCAATATCTTGAGGGTGAAGTTTGTAAAAATGCAAGGCATCCCGGAAAAATCTTGACCCGGGCGGTGAGAAACCACGGAGAAGATGATCTGTAAAGATAACAACTTCCCCCTCCTTGGGTTTGGGAGTAGTTTCGAGACCAGGAACCCGCTAATGGATGACTTCTTTATCCGGTAAAACCCCCATGGTTACATATTCATTAAGCATGAGCTCGGTAACTCCGGAGGCTACCCAATCGCAAGAGGAGGGAGCCTTAGCCATGACTGATCGGGTTAAAAGCTGTGGAATGGTATAAGATTTTGGCGGGTTAGGAGTGCTACATGACAAGTCAGTTGTGACTATAAGACGGCAACGTTACTTGGCGGGTCATTGATAAATTATGAGCCGCCTTTGGCTACAGGAATAAGACGCTTTAAAGTATGAATATGGCGGGTTATATTTTGCCAGGGTGAGCCAGCAGCGTGGTGGCGGGTCAATAACGAAGTGACTACCGAAAATATTGCAAAGTGTGGGCAAACAAGTTTCACAAGTTACAGCTACATCTATGGATCTACGGACGAGGATAAAAGGGGAAATAATTACTAACCCTAAAAGCAGTCGTGGATGGACTAACGGGCTGTGTACTAATTTTGAGGAAGAAGCAATCTACTCAAAATACAAGGCAGCACTACTAGGAAAAAGCCTAGTAGTAGCGCGGGTTAAACACCTAGTAGTAGCGCGGGTGCCCACGCTACTACTACGGCGCTACAGCTAACTGGTAGTAGTAGCGTGGTGCATCCCGCGCTACTAGTACGTGTGTTAGTAGTAGCGCGGGTTCCACGCGCGCTACTACTAACTATCTGTAGTGCGTCTGTGACCCACGCTACTACTATTAATTTCAAAAACCAAAAAAAAATCCCGATCCCGTGCGTGCTGTCACTGGTTCGATCCAGCGATGATAGGGCTCGCCGGAGGGTCAGAGGGGTGTCGTGGAGGAGGCCGGAGGGTCGGCGCGCGGCGGATCTGGTCGTCCCATGACTGAATCTGGCCAAACGAGGAGGATGCGGCGGCGGGCGGAGATCCATGCTCCCATGGCGCGATGGTGCGGGGCGCGCTCCGGCGAGGTTGAGCGGCGGAGACGAGGTGCGGGGGAGGCGGGGTGCTCCGGCGAGGACCTGGTGGTGCGGCGGCGGGGCGACAAGGGGCTGCGCAGACGGAGGTGAGTAAAACCAGAGGGAGAGAGAGGGGAAAGGAGATCAAGGCAGAGAGGAAGGAGATGGAGGGCGCATCAGGTCTGGTCGCCGGTAGTGAGGTGCTCCATCGTGGTGGCATGGAGGCGAGGGGGAAGACGGGCGAGCTCTTGGACGCCAGCGACGCGAAGAGGCCGCCTCGTTGGGTGCCATGGAGGAGGAGGTGTTCTTGGGCAGGAGAGCCTATGGAGAGAGGGGGAGAGTGAGGGAGAGAGTAGGGATTCGGCCGAGGATATGGGGACTTCACCTACCTTGTACTTAGTAGTAGCGAGGGGTATAAACCCGCGCTACTACT
Organism: Elymus sibiricus; assembly: GCA_039707655.1. NCBI lineage: Eukaryota > Viridiplantae > Streptophyta > Magnoliopsida > Poales > Poaceae > Elymus > Elymus sibiricus. The sequence goes on from CM077671.1 coordinate 447,193,030, forward strand.
ATCGACTTAGTAGTAGCGCGGGTTTATACCCCGCGCTACTACTATGGCCTGTCTCGGGGGGCACGGTAGAGACCACTTAGTATTAGCGAGGGGTATAAACCCGCGCTACTACTATCAACTTAGTAGTAGCGCGGGTTTATACCCCGCGCTACTACTATGGCCTGTCCCGGGGGGGAACGGTAGAGACCACTTAGTAGTAGCGAGGGTTAAAAACCCGCGCTACTACTATCAACTTAGCAGTAGCGGGGGTTATAAACCCGCGCTACTAGTAAATAGCAGTAGCGAGGGGTATAAACCCGCGCTACTAGTAAGCGGCTACCTATAAGCTTTTCCCTAGTAGTGCAGATGCGAAACTAAATACCGCGCGATTTTGCTAGCATTTCCAAGTGAAAGGTGATTTCTTTTCAAACGAAGATATGAACTCCGATGAACGGCGACGAACTCTAAGAACTCCGGTGACCTAATGCGTATCTGTAAAGGCCGAGGAACGGAACCTGAGGGGATGAAGAAGTGCAGGTGCGCGCCGCCGAGCTCTGGTCGCAACAGGTTGATGCAGCGGCCCTGGTAGGGTGGACGGCACGGTCCGGCTGGGGCGTCGAAGCTCTGGTCCCAAGACGCTTCGTGAGGAATCAGAAGAGGAAAAGGCTATGGGGGAAAGTGAAAAGAATGGACCCCCGTGCCTATTTATAAGGAAGGGAGGAGGTGAAACAGCAACAGTCAAGTGCGAGAATAGAGGAGACGTGATAATGACTGACCAAAGAAGCACCTCGATTTTCGGAATGATTAGTTAATGCAAAGATACGTTGGGATGTCATGAAGATTTTCTGGATTTACCAGAGATGACGTCATCCATTCTATATGGCGGGTCGTGAAGATATATTCTGGATTAAATGATTAAAGGAAACACGAGACTCGCCAACCAGAAGAATTGAAGATTGACATGAACAGGTTCAAATCAATCTGGGGCCTAATGTTGGGGATATAACCTCATGGAATAACCCGCCCGGGAGGGGCCGGGTTAGGAGGTTGGAGACTTAACAATAAAGCCTTAAACATGCCTGAAGACCAAGACAAGCCTGGAGATGATTTACCAGGTGGGCCGGCCGGAGGCCCAGAGCCAGAAGACGGTGTGTGACCTGGAGGCGTAAGCCGTCCGGAGGTGGCTTGCCAGAGAAGGCAAGGCGACTCAGAGGCAAGATCGGGTAGGAAGTATAACCCAGTCTGGACTCTTGTAAGCCCAGGGCCTCTACCTGTGTATATAAAGGCGAGTCCCTGCGGCGGCTTAGGGTAAGAAACAATTGATCGAGAGCTAGGTCAAGCGAATCCGCTCCCTTGTAATCGATATCCAATCAATACAACACAAAGCAGGACGTAGGCTTTTACCTCTTTCGTGAGGGGCCGAACCTGGGTAAACTCGTGTCTTTCGTCCCGACCAACCCCTTCGAACTAGTCACCGTAGCGATGGCCTCACCCCTAAGTCCTTTCACTAGGGCATCTTCCGTGAGAAAACCACGACACATAGGTTCCAAAAGGGCAAGTAAAGGTGGTTTTCTCTTGATCAGATTGTGACACAGGTATTTGAGAGAAACTAGAATATCCGTCCAGAAAACAAAAGTGTGTGTGCTTAGATAATCTTTCTAGCATCTGATCAATGAAAGGCAGAGGATAATGATCTTTTCTAGTAGCTTTATTTAATTTCCTAAAATCAATTACCATTCTATAGCCAGTGACAATTCTTTGAGGAATGAGTTCATTTTTATCATTAGGAACAACGGTAATACCCCCCTTCTTAGGGACACAATGAATGGGACTTACCCATCTACTATTAGCTATGGGATAGATTATACCTGCTTCCAGAAGCTTTAATATTTCAGTTCTAACCACTTCTTTCATCTTAGGATTCAATCGCCGTTGGTGATCAACAACGGGTTTAGCATCAGGTTCCATATTAATCTTGTCCTGACATAGAGTGGGACTAATGCCCTTAAGATCATCAAGAGTATATCCAATAGCAGCCCGGTGCTTCCTTAGAACTTTTAATAATCTTTCTTCTTCATGTTCTAAAAGATTGGCACTAATAACAGGATATATCCTTTTCTCATCAAGATAAGCATACTTCAAAGTATCAGGCAATTGCTTTAATTCAAACACAGGATCACCTTTAGGTGGAGGAGGACCTCCAAGAGTTTCGATAGCCAAATTGTGTTTCAGGAGAGGTTGTTGTTCAAATAAATTTTTATCTATTTCATTTCTTTCACGCAAGTGCATATCATTTTCATGGTCATGCAAATATTGTTCTAATGGATCAGTAGGAGGCACGGGAATAGAAGCAAGACCAATTATTTCATCCTTAATAGATAATGCTCTATCAAGGGGTTGTTGAAAGTGCGTTATATCGACTAGAGGGGGGTGAATAGGCGATTTTTATAAATTCGTCACTTGAGGAAATACTAGTTGAGGAATTTTTTAAGTGACGAACTATGCGCAGCGGAATAAGTACTCAAATGCATGCGAAACATAGCGGTAGCATAGTCATCATGATGAAATGAAACATACACAGAGCATGAGTAGCGTGAACAGGATAAGCAGGCAGATGATACGGTGACTGAAGAATTTGGGGTGAGGAAATTGAGAAAGTCTTCAGTCAAATTCTTCAAACAGTAACGATCAATTTCATCAACATATATGCGAGGAAATGAGAGGGTTGAGGAAATAGAACCAGAGGCTCAATGGAGACAGTGATTTGATAACCCAATTGCAACTGCTGTGACAGTTGTACGTCTGGTTCGAAGCAGCCTGGTATTTAAACCAGAAGACACACAGTCCCAGGACACACAGTCCTTACCGTATTCTCCTTGAGCTAAGGTCACACAGACCTCGCCCAACACTCATGGTAAGTCTTTAGGGTAGACTTCCAAAACCCTCACATACTGGTCACCCGGCGATCCACAATTTACTATTGGATGCTCTAGACCACGGTCACCCAGCGATCCCCAATTGACTGCAGGATTGCACAAGACCATGACGCCTAACCGTCTCGAACATACACAGTCTTCAAAGGTAACAATCGTCGGTTCCACACAGGAACAATTTCTTCAGTGATGCTCAATCACTTTGGTTTTTGGTGGTTTGGGTTTTTGGGTTTTTCCTCACTGCTGATTTTCGCTCAAAGTACTCGAGGAAATGGGATGCTCTCAAATGACATGTGTCAAGTTCTCTCTCAGAGCAGCCAACTAGCTAGTGGTTGTGGGGGCGGCTATTTATAGCCAGGGTGCATCCCGACATGATAAGACATAAATGCCCCCCCCCCCAATCATATGACCATTAGGTGGATAGAATATCTGGACAGCTGGCGCAAAGCACAGCAACAGTCGGAATTTGAACTGTCAAATTCCTCAGGGCTTATCATATTCCTCACTTGTAGGCAATTCGCACTGGCGAAATCCTAACTCCTCAGTCGAATCAATTTCCTCAGAAACCAGAAGAACATTGTCTCTGTCTCTGAAGAACTTGACTGAACTGCAAGAGGTTTCCAAAGGCTTCACTCGAAGGATTGGGTTGTGTTGAGGCTTTTGAGTTGAGCATTAGATAGAAATTTTTCCTTAGTTTTACCTCGACCCCCTTTAATAGTACGAAGTTTCCTATGACTCGAGAAAAGGAAAAGAATCAATAAAAACTAAAGTCTTCATGCTTCATATTCCTCATTAATGTCTTCAAGGTCACACCGTCTTCTTTAACATCAAAGTCTTCAGGGAATACCAAAGTCTTCAGAAAAGTCTTCACCAAAGTCTTCAGATGAAGACATTCATTTTTAGGGGTCGACATTCTTAGAATATATCAAACTCGTCAGCGACTTATAGAGCCTGTGTACACTCACAAACATGTTAGTCCCTTAACCTATAAGTCTTCAATACACCAAAATCACTAAGGGGCACTAGATGCACTTATAATCTCCCTCTTTTTGGTGATTGATGACAAATAGGTTAAGTTTTCAACGGGGATAAACATATGAAGTGTAAGTACTGAGTTTGACGAATTTGATTGCAAGATATAGAGGAACTCCCCCTGAAGATGTGCATATTTGAGGAATTTGCTTTGGACTGCAAATGCACATGGCAGGATAAAATTTTGGAGATCTCCCCCTGTATCGTGTAATCCATACATGCATTTAATATATATCATGAGGAAATTTAAATGCATGATGGAAAATGGGGTCTGAGGAAATTCAGCATGCATGCATTAAGATACTTGAGGAAATAAGCATGCACAGAGCAGTTCAAAAGTATCAGACCACCATCGGACTTAAGTTTACAACTCATCAAACAAACACCTCAGAAGAGCAAGAGTTGTAACTTAAACAAAACACAACCCATATATAGACCTGCTTGAAGACTAACTCAAATTTCTCCCCCTTTGTCATCAAGTGACCAAAAGGGACGAAATTGAGGACTAACACCCCTGAAGAATTTCATCTGGATGGTGGTGGAGGAGTGCCAGCGTTGTCGGGGTCAGTTGGTGGAGCAGGTCCTGCAGCAGTGTCGTCAATGTCCTCAGCTTCATCCGTCTTACGCGATGAAGAAAATGAGCTTGTCACCAGCTGAGGAACTGGAACTTTCTTCCACTTCTTCTTTGGTGGAATTTACCAGTCGAAGTCCCGCTGAAATTCCATCTCCGCAAGTTCTTCAGGAGTATAGAGATGTTCGAGGGTAGCCCAAGTGCGGTCGAAGATTTCATGCAGGTAGTAATGGTTTTTCCTCACCACGTTGTGAGTGACTGTCATGTCCCGAAGAAGTGCACCAAACTGCCGTTTGACCCACTTGTGATTGCGATCCACCTTTTGGTGAAGACTGAGGAGAAGTTCACGATCAGTCATCTCCCTTGGAGCAGTTTCTTGAGGTCTTTGAGCTATGGCCCTGCCAACAGAGTCTTGAGAAGCAGTGTCATCATTTGTTGAGTAAGAGGCAGCAGTGCGAAATTGACCATTGAGTGGTCTGTTGGAAATATGCCCTAGAGGCAATAATAAATTGGTTATTATTATATTTCCTTGTTCATGATAATCGTTTATTATCCATGCTATAATTGTATTGATTGGAAACTCAAATGCATGTGTGGGTACATAGACAACACTGTGTCCCTAGTAAGCCTCTAGTTGACTAGCTTGTTGATCAAAGATGGTTAAGGTTTCCTAGCCATGGACATGAGATGTCATTTGATAACGGGATCACATCATTAGGAGAATGATGTGATGGACAAGACCCAAACTGTAAACGTAGCATTTGATCGTGTCAGTTTATTGCTATTGTTTTCTGCATGTCAAGTATCTGTTCCTTTGACCATGAGATCATGCAACTCACTGACACCGGAGGAATACCTTGTGTGTATCAAACGTCGCAACGTAACTGGGTGACTATAAAGGTGCTCTACAGGTATCTCCGAGGGTGTCTGTTGGGTTGGCATGGATCAAGACTGGGATTTGTTACTCCGTATGACGGAGAGGTATCTCAGGGCCCACTCGGTAATACAACATCACAATGAGCCTTGCAAGCAATGTGACTAAAGTGTTAGCCACGAGATCTTGTATTACGGAACGAGTAAAGAGACTTGCCGGTAACGAGATTGAACTAGGTATAGTGATACCGACGATCGAATCTCGGGCAAGTAACATACCGAAGAACAAAGGGAACAGCATACGGGATTAACTGAATCCTTGACATAGAGGTTCGACCGATAAAGATCTTCGTAGAATATGTAGGAGCCAATATGGGCATCCAGGTCCCGCTATTGGTTATTGGCCGTAGAGGTGTCTCGGTCATGTCTACATAGTTCTCGAACCCGCAGGGTCTACACACTTAACGTTTGGTGACGATTAGTATAATTGAGTTATTATGTTGGTGACCGAAAGTTGTTCGGAGTCCCGGATAAGATCCCGGACATGACGAGGATCTCCGGAATAGTCCGGAGGTAAAGATTGATATATGTGATAATAGTGTTTTGATCTCTGGAAGGGTTCCGGAGTTCACCGGAAGGGGTTCCGGATGTTTACCGAAGTGTTCGGGTGCAGCAACACTTTATATGAGCCAAAGGGATAAAGCCCACAAGGTATTGGAAAGTGCAAAAGTAGTTTTGCTGCCGCGTAAGCGGTACTACCGCTTGGTGAAGCGGTACTACCGCCGGAGCGGTACTACCGCTTGTGTGAAGCGGTACTACCGCCCGAGCGGTACTACCGCTTGTGAAGCGGTACTACCGCTTGTGCGCGGCTGTGCACGGTTCGGCAGGGATCCGAGTTGGACTCTTTCCCTGCGGGCCAAACCGACCTTGTGCGGGCAAAACCGACCCGGAGGAGGCTTTTACTCCAAGTTTAGACCCCAAGGCTCAACATATAAATAGAGGGGCAGGGCTAGCACACGGGACACATCAGGATTTCCCAAGCCGTGTGCCGGCAACCCTAGCCCTCTAGTTCCTCCGTCATAATCTCCGTAGTGCTTGGCGAAGCCCTGCAGAGATTGTTCCTCACCACCATCACCACGCCGTCGTGCTGCTGGAACTCAACCACTACTTCACCATCGCTCGCTGGATCGAGGAGGTGAAGGCGTCATCAAGCCGTACGTGTGTTGAACGCGGAGGTGCCGTCCGTTCGGCACTAGATCGGAAGGATCGTGATTGGATCGCGGGACGCTCGGCGATTTGGATCGCGAAGACGTTCGACTACATCAACCGCGTTTATTAACGCTTCCGCTTAGCGATCTACAAGGGTATGTAGATCCACTCTCCCTCTCGTAGATGCTCATCACCATGGATAGATCTTATGTGTGCGTAGGAAAATTTTTGTTTCCCATGCAACGTTCCCCAACATGGTCGAGATCCTTCATCAATAACAGTTTTGCCTTTCCCATTTATTGAAGAAAATGTGTCCTTGAGGACTTCAATTGGCGGCAGAAAACTCAAATGATTTTGAAAGTCAGCTTCATAATCCATGGAGCATAATGCTTTAGTTCAAAAGGTGACAGTGCAATGTTGGCCAATGTCCTCAAGAAGAAATCATGAAGATTTATGGGAATGCCGTGAATTATGTTGAAGAGCAGATTCTTCATTACTCCAACCACCTCTTCTTCTTCATTATTGTGGCCTTTGATGGGGCTGAAGGTTTTGGTCATTATGCGATAGACTGTGCGAGGCACATACAGTAAATCCTTCACCAGAAAAGTTGTTCTGGGTGCTTAACCAGGCTTCAAAGGCTTCATAAGAACTTGCATGAGGTGATTGGGAAGCTCAGGTTCATCATATAGGCATCTGGCTTCAGCTGAGGGAATACTGACAGGGACAACCCGAAGCAATTTAGAGGCAGGTGCAGTAAAGTGAGTGTTGCCTGTCATCCAGTCAAGTATCCAAGTGCTGATGTCTTGTGCTTCACCAGAGATATGAAGAGTGGCGTAGAATTGAAGAATGAGTTCTTCATTCCAATCACAGATGTCAACACAGAAGGGCAGTAACCCAGCATCATGAAGAACACTGAGTACTGGATTGAAGCATGGGATGTTTTCCATATAAGCATGAGGAAATGAATAATGTTGGAAAACCTTGTCCTTCTGAAATAGCACGGCTGCATAGAAATTAGCCTGAGTAGGCGTCCAGAATCTCTTATGACGTGACCTTTGGGAGTCATAAGGATTTGCTCCTGTGAAGAAGTGATGCTCATCATATAAATTTTCTCTGATGAATTTGGGTCGCTTCTTGAATGGCATAGCTGGCTTTGGTTGAAGATTTGGCTTGAAGCGCCCATGAATCTCCTTTGGCATAACAACAATAATGGCTGTTTGAGGAATTGAAGGAGCAGATTCTTCAGCAGCCTTGGTTGGAGCAGTTTCTTCATTCATAATAACTTCAGCAGAGGCAGCATGAGTTTCTTCAAGCACTGACTCAGCTGGTATTTCTTCAGTCGCAGCTGTAGACTGAGGAATTTGGGTGAGAGGAGTGGTAAGAGGAGAATTTGGATGTTCAGTTTCCCAATAGTCATCATTAATAACAGGAGTGGTGTTACCAATGTCCACCTCCTCTTCCATTTCTTCAGTGCTAGCTTGAGGCTGGGGAGATTCAATTATTGTAGTTGGAGCATTTTCCTCCATTTGAATTTCTTCATCAACCGGCTCAGAAGCAGCAGACTGATTTTCTTCAGGTTCGTCATTTGGGATTTCATAATCCTCACCAAATGGAATCAGATCATATGCTGGGACAGTAGACAGTGGAGTTGCATCAATTGGCTCTGTTGAGGAACTAGGCAGTGTCTTCAACTTCTTAGGTGATGAGGACTCTGCAGATGCTGAGGCCTTCCTTTTCTTCGCATCTGTTCCAGATGGAACTCTAGTTTCTTCAGGCATAACTGATGCAGTTGCCCTAGCAGTTTCCTCAGGTACAGCAGTTTCTTCAACTGTCCTGGCAGTTGCTTCAGATTGTGGAGCAGAGGAGCTGGGCAGAGGGTTTGAGGCTTGAGCTCGTGCTGCAGCCCGAGTGTTGTGATCTTTGATGACTTTGTCAGCCATCTGGATGAATCTTCCCTTGGCTCCTTGCCAATCTAAGAGGTGGCTGTTGTACTTATCATTGAGGCCTTTGATATCTCTCTGAACAGAGATGAGTTGATCAGGCGTCAGGTTGAGGACATTCTCTTTCATGAACCTCTCATTCCTTTGTTTAGCAATCTTGGTTCTTCTAATCTGCTCATGCTTCCATTTTTCTTCACCTATGAAGGCAGCTAGAACATGACTTGGGCCCGGAGGGAGCTTCAAATCATCGATAGGCGTGTTTGGGTCCTGGTGCCACAAGTCGATGAAATCTAGCACTATCTTCGGATCAAGTAGCAGAGGAATTGAAGTGCCCTTGGCTTGGGCCTCTCTTTCTTGCTTATTCCTCACAATTGCAGCTAATTCTTCATCATCTGCATCATCATCCTCAGATGCTGAGGGAACTTGAAAGACCACTTTCTTATCATGAGGACTTGGACGTTTTCCTCGGCCAGCTGTGGTCTTCCTTTTCAGCAGAGTGGGACTGCTTGAGGAATTTGCTGATGTCCCTGAGGCAATTGAGAACCCTGCTGTCCTTTGACATGTGGCAAGATGCACGGGCGTTCAGGACTTGGCTGTGGCAGCAAAAGATTGTTCAGCCAGAGAAGGAGCCCTTGATGATTTTTGCCTGGGGCATATGCTGTGAGGAATTGGGGGCTGAAGAAATTGGAGTTGAGGATTTCAACTTGAAGGCTGATTTCTTTGCCATTGCCTTTTTGGGAGCAGAACCACTCACAGAAGTCTTGGCTGAGGTAGCAGCAGCAGAGTCTTCATTGAATTGCCTCACTGCCTCTTTTGCTTGCCTAGCCAATATTGCGTGGCGTCTTTCCCATTCATGAGGAAAGTCCTCACCAGTTTTGAGGCTAGTTGGATCAGCATGTTGTCCTGCTGCCAAGGGAGCTCTTCTGCATGGAGGCTTGATCGCAAATTTCTTCATGTACTTGGGGGTAACATAGCGATATTCCCTCCATTCCTTCATCCATCTCCTCTCAATCCTCTGAATGCGAACTTTGCGCTGTTGTTTGGTCTCTTTGCCATGAGTTGCTTCATCAGGTGTACAGTATTCCTCATAGATATCATCAGGAATCTCAAAAGCAGTTTGCACTTCAGGTATCTTCCCACCTTTCTGAGGTCTTTTGCCATCAGCTATTTTCTTCGGCTGAGGGTTTTGCACTTTCGAGGATTCTGAAGAGGTGTGTAATTTTTCTTCAAGGAATGCTGCAAATGAGTTAAGTTGATGAGAACCTAGAGATTCATCAGCTGACATTTTTGTACCTGTGAATAGAGTGTAGGTGCGAAGAGTTTGAAGAGGTCATATGCGTTCTCAGAAATTTTTGCAAAAAAAATATCAAGTTTGAGGAATTTGACCAGAGATGTCTTGAAGAATTTCACTAAGTGTTCTTCTCTCAGGTTCCAGAGTTGTACAGATTGTGAGATCCACACAATTGAGGAATCATGAAGAAATTGTTACTTAGGGAAATTTCTCAAGAGAACATTGGTTGATTGGATCTAGAGAGACGGATTCTTGAAGAATAAACTGTGTTTGAAGTTTTTGTGAGAATCATGATGATCAAAAATGTGGTAAAATAAGATTTTATTTACCGTAAGTGAAGAACACGACGAACAGAGAAGGAAGTGAAGGAGTTCGTCAGTCCAGATCTCCCACGCCCTAGCTTGGCAGAGGGAGACAGCTACAGTGGTGGCGGGGTGAAGACTTCTGCGGCCGATGCGAGTACGACGACGGCGAGGTTGAGGCAGTGAAGCTCTTCCTCTCCGGCGACGATGAAGTTAGCGGTGGCGCTAGGTCTGGAGCTCGGGAGAGATGGGAGTGAGGAGTAACCCGAGCAAGTGGTAGGGAGGGGGTATTTATAGCGGCAGTAAAAACCAACTGGCCTGAAGATTTTGGACCAGTATGCCCCTGACCCTTGCCATCCACGCGACATGTGTCACCCACGTACTGTGTAGTGGAGATAGTGGGGGATCGTGGGTTATCCAGTCGTGGGAATCAGAACGGTTTGAGCGGCAATCGCCAAAAATTTGAGATTGAATATTTTAATGTTTCGTTCGCAAATTCTTCAGCTGTCAAGGACACAGTGAAGACTTTGAACGAGTTTCAAAGTAGAACGCATATGAAGAATTTGTGAATAGACTAGGTTGAGCCTAGCATAGAGGGGTAACGGGTCCGATCACATTCACTTAGAATAAAAATCAGCTTGAAGAATTAGCTATAAGTGAATGTTGTTGAGGACAAAAAAAAGATAATATATATAAATATATAGTCAGCGAAGAAAAACTCATGTGAGGAACATCAGTTGAAAAGTTTGAAGAATTTGAAGTTTGAGGAATTTGCAAACTTGAAGAAATTGAAAATTTGAAGAATTTGCAAAATGATGAAAAACTCAAACTTGAAGAATTTCAACTGTTGTTAGTGGCGTTACCCACCGTATAAGAATGATGATTTCAGACACCGCATACAATTGTCGTAGGGTTCTGAGAATCAAATTCTTCATTAATTTCTTCACACTTAGAGAGTTAGTCTTCATTGATTGAAGAAAAACGTTACTTCGTGTGTTGCACATCAAAGTCATCAATTTTGCATAAGTGTTAGGATGTGTGTCCTTTGAAAGAACATTCGAAGATTCTAAGATATTTAGCTCACACCGCAACTTGCAAAATCTCTTCTCATCCAAGGGCTTTGTGAAGATATCAGCCAGTTGTTCTTCAGTCTTCACATGGTCGAGGAAGATGTCGCCCTTCATCACATGGTCACGAAGAAAATTATGACGAATCTGGATGTGCTTGGTCTTGGAGTGCTGAACTGGGTTGTGAGCAATCTTGATGGCACTCTCATTCTCGCAGTAAAGAGGAATATTCTTCACGTTGATACCGTAGTCCTTGAGGGTTTGCTTCATCCATAGCAATTGAGCGCAGCAAGAACCAGCAGCAATGTACTCAACTTCAGGAGTGGATAGTGACACGCAGTTCTGCTTCTTCGAGGACCAACAGACTAAGGATCGTCCAAGGAAATGACATGTGCCTGATGTTGACTTGCGGTCTACACGATCACCGGCATAATCAGAATCAGAATATCCAATGAGGTCAAGATCTGAGCCCTTGGGGTACCATAATCCTTGTGTTGGAGTGTGAGCTAGATATCGAAGAATATGTTTCACAGCCTTGTGGTGTGATTCCTTCGGTTTTGCTTGAAATCGGGCACACATGCAAACACTAAGCATAATATCTGGCCTAGATGCACATAGATACAATAAAGAACCAATCATGGAGCGGTATTCCTTCTGATCGAAATCTTTACCACTTTCGTCAGAACAGAGTTGAGCCGATGTGGGCATAGGAATCTTGACGCCTTTGCAATCCTGCATGCCGAATTTCTTCAGGACATCCTTGAGGTATTTCTCTTGAGATATGAAGATGCCATTGCGTTGTTGACAAATTTGAAGCCATAAGAAGAATTTGAGCTCTCCCATCATAGACATTTGATATTCTTCACCCATCATATAGGCAAATTCGTCACTGTAATGTTTGTCAGTACATCCAAAGATAATATCGTCGACATATATTTGGCACACAAATAATTAATCATCATAAGATTTTGTGAAAAGAGTTGGGTCAAGTGAACCGGGCTTGAAGCCTTTCTTCATGAGGAATTCCTTCAGTGTGTCATACCACGCCCGAGGGGCTTGCTTGAGGCCATAGAGGGCCTTGTTGAGTCTGAAGACTTTGTCAGGATACTTTGGATCTTCAAAACCTGGGGGTTGAGCAACAAATACTTCTTCCTCAAGCTTACCATTTAGGAATGCACTTTTCACATCCATTTGATATAAGATGATATTGTGATGGTTAGCATAAGCAAGCAGTATGTGAATAGCTTCAAGTCTAGCAACAGGTGCAAATGTTTCATCAAAATCAATTCCCTCAACCTGTGTGTAGCCCTGTGCCACAAGACGGGCCTTATTCCTCACTACCTGACCAAGTTCATCTTGTTTGTTCCGGTAGATCCACTTGGTACCAATGATATTGTGCTTGCGAGGATCTGGGCGTTTGACGAGTTCCCACATGTTGTTGAGCTTGAATTGATGTAATTCCTCTTGCATGGCTTGAATCCGCTCAGGCTCCATGAATGCTTCATCAACTTTGGTGGGCTCTGTGATAGCGACAAAAGCAAAATGCCCACAAAAGTTAGACAAATGTGAAGCTTTTGAGCATGTGAGGGGACCTGGTGCATTGATGTCATTGAGGATTTTCTCGATCTGCACTTCATTTGCAAGTCGTGGATGAGCAGGTTGAAGACTTTGTTGAGGCTGAGCATCTTCTTCAGCACCATTTTCTTCAGGTGTGTCAGCATGAAAGTCTTTAGCGTTGGGTACAACTTCTTCAGAGAGTAGTTGTTCTTTAGTGGGGATCACATCTTCAGTGGCCTTGAACCTAATGGATTCCTCAGGAGGCATTTCATCTAGCACAGGAGGCAGGTGCTCTCTTTGTGAGCCGTTAGTTTCATCGAACCGCACATCTACAGTTTCAACCACCTTGTTGTGATGGGTGTTGAAGACTCTGTAGGTGTGCGAGTCCTTTCCGTAACCAAGCATAAAACCTTCATGTGCTTTTGGTGCAAATTTTGAACTGTGGTGAGTATCTCTAATCTAGCATTTTGCACCGAAGACTTTGAAATAACTCACATTGGGTTTCTTGTCAGTGAGGAGTTCATATGAAGTCTTCTTGAGGAATTTGTTAAGATATACCCTGTTGATGATGTGGCAAGCAGTATTGATTGCCTTAGGCCAGAAACGACGAGGAGTCTTGTATTCATCAAGCATGGTGCAAGCCATCTCAACAAGAGTCCTGTTCTTGCGCTCCACAACGCCAATCTGCTGAGGAGTATATGGGGCAGATAGCTCATGAGTAATACCAAGTTCGTCAAGATACTCATCAAGACCCATGTTCTTGAACTCAGTGCCATTATCACTCCTAATATGCTTGATCTTGACGCCGAAGTTCATTACGGCCCTTGAAGAAAATCTTCTGAAGACATTCTGCACTTCAGATTTGTATAGGATAATGTGCACCCAAGTATAGCGAGAGAAGTCATCAACAATAACAAAGCCATATAAGCATGGAGTATTTGTTAGTGTGGCATAGTGAGTAGGACCAAAGAGATCCATATGAAGCAATTCAAAAGGACGAGTGGTAGTCATGATAGTCTTGGATGGGTGCTTAGATCTGGTCATCTTTCCAAACTCACAAGCCCCACACAAGTCATCCTTGAGGAATTTGACACCCTCGATGCCAATGACGTGCTTTTTCTTCGCGAGTGTGTGCAAGTTCCTCATGCCAGCATGTCCAAGTCGTCGATGCCATAGCCAGCCTTCTGAAGCTTTTGCAAGTAGACATGTGGCCGGCTGTGGACCTGTAGAGAAATCAACAATATACAAGTCTCCTCTCCTAAAGCCTTCGAAGCCTTTGGATTTGTCAGATTCCATGATGACAACACAACAGTATTTGCCAAAGATGACAACCATATCAAGATCACAAAGCATTGAGACAGCCATGAGGTTGAATCCAAGGGACTCGACAAGCATCACCTTATCCATGTGTCGATCCTTCGAGATTGCAACCTTACCTAGACCCAATACCTTGCTTTTTCCTTTATTAGCGTAGGTGATATGCTTCAGATGAGAGGGAGCCAGTGGAATGTTCATCAGTAGGTTCTTGTCACCAGTCATGTGATTGGTGCATCCACTGTCGAGGACCCACTCAGTTGCCTTGGGTATTTCATCCTGCAGATGAATTAGTACATCTTACGAACGCATATGCTTCAGAGTGAAGAATATGACCTCAAATTCATCAGATTGAATTTCATCACATAGTGTAGTAAGCAAAGTAATGTGAGGACGTGAGAAATGAAAGATTCATTTCTTCATGATTAGCTTGCGTCCTTTCAAGCATTTCCTCAGGTCTCTAGCAAATGCATCAGACATTCAAGTTCGTCTGGAGACCTGACCGTGCATAAGAGATTAGTTCGATTTCTTCAACACCCACATCTGGAGGGGTGGCAAAGAGTTCATCATTCTACGAGCTCCATATGAGAAGGGTGGCATAGAAGCAAGTGCACTTCGTTTCACAGGACGGGGGTTAGAGTACTCATATGAATAAGCAGAGAAATTCTTCGAGGACTTATGAACATAATGATTTGAAGAATAATGAGCATATTCATGACCCTTAGATTTTCCCTGCGAAACAGAAGCATTAGCATGCGAATGATATGATTTTTGACCATATGAGGAATTAGGTCCATGTGAGGACTTTGGTCCTTGTGAAGACTTTGGTCCAACTGAAGAATTTGATCTGGGGTTCCTGTTCTTCACTGGTGATGTCATGTGGACATTCACATGAAGACTTTCCAGGCAGCTCTTCGGAACCCAGATTTTCCTCAGAGGAGGACCATTCCTGCAGTTAGTTCCAACATATCTAGCAAATACTTCACCATTCTGATTTTTGAACAGTTTATAGTTGGAGTCAAATGACTCATCAGAGGAATATGAAGATTCACAAGTAAAACCAGATAAAGTGGATGGATCTACAGGAGGTCCTTTTGCAGCAACCCATGAGGTTTTGGGATACTGCTCAGGTGTCCAATAGGATCCATCAGCATTGAGTTTCCTCTCAAAAGCAATACCCTCTTTCCTAGGGTTCCTGTTCAGAATCTGCTTTTTAAGCAGATCACAAAGGGTTTGATGCCCTTTGAGGCTTTTGTATATACTAGTCACATACAATTCCTTCAACCCTGCATTTTCGTCAGTGATACTAGTGGTATCCTCAGATGAGGAATTTGTGACCACAGAAATAGTTGAAGAATTTGCAGCGATAGAGAATTTGAACTTTCAGGTGAGGAATGAGCAGTTTCACGTTCGATGCATTTCAAACAAGGTGGAACAAAATCTTCCTGAGCGGTACTGATCTGTTGAGCAAGCAAGGAGTCATTATCCCTTTGAAGATCTTCATGAGACACCCTTTGTTTCTCAAGATCTTGCTTTCTTTGAAGAAATTCATAAGAAAGCTTCTCATGATCGACTAAGAGGGCCTCGTGATGACTTTGAAGGTTATCATACTTGGACTAAAGACTTTGAAGGTCCTTAGTCAAAGTTTGAGTATGATCCACTTCCTCATTCAACAGGTCATCGCTTTTGTCTAGTTGTTTTTGAAGCTTTTCAATGACACTTTGTTGTTTAGTAGCAATATTAGCAAGTTTGGAATAGCTAGGTTTCATGTAATCCTCAGATTCACCATCACTTGATTCAGAAGAGGAATGGTGTGAGAGTACCTTTGATCCTTTGGCCATGAGACACATAGATGAGGAAGATGAAGTTGGATCAGTCTTCTTCGTTTTGAGGAAGTTCTTGTATTCGATGAACCTGGGATCTTGACGAGTGTGATAGCCTTCATGAACATCCGAGAGCCTGTCCCGGATGAGCTTTGCAGTGTGAGGATGGGAGATGCTTTTGAACATGACCTTCGACAAGCTAGAGTAGATGATATTCTTCGCCTGTGCGTCCAGCTGTGTGTATTTAAGAATGTCATCAGCATTTGCCATCTTGCAGAGATCAGTCAGTCCAATCTCAGTAACAGTCCATAGCTCGCTGTTCTTCGATATGAGATGCTTCCGCATGAGGACTTTCCATTTGGGATAGTCAGATCCATCAAAGATAGGTTGCCTGAGCACTGCTTGCCATGAAGCAGTAAGTGGGAGCATAGTCATCATTGCTGACGTTAGAGTCAATTGAGTTGCCATTTTCTTCATCGTTGAAGATGGACTTGCTGACGAAAGCAGCAGCGAGAGCCAGGCTTGCCACACCAGAGTCCGACTCCTCCTCAGATTCTTCCTCTTCCTCATATTCTTTAGATTCTTCTTCAGAATCCATTTCCTTGCCAATAAGTGCCCGAGCCTTCCTTAAGTTGTTCTTCCTGTGCGATGAGGACTTTGAAGATGAGGACTTTGCAGATGAGGACTTTGAAGATTTCTTCTTTTTCTTCGAGTCATCAGAACTGTCATCCTTGTATTTCTTCTTTCTTGATTCTTTTTCCAAGAGAGGACAATCAGAGATAAAGTGACCAGATTTCTTGCATTTGTGACAAGTTCTCTTCTTGTAGTCGCTTGAAGATTCGGATTTTTTCATGCCACTTTTTGATGATTTCCCAAACCGACCTCTCCTTGAGAATTTCTGGAATTTCCTCACGAGCATTGCAAGCTCCTGACTCAGTTCTTCAGGATCACCAAGACTACTATCAGACTCTTCGTCTTCAGATGAGGAAATTGCCTTAGCCTTCAAAGCACAAGATCTTCCATAACTTGGCCCGTAGATCTCTCTCTTCTCAGCTTGCTGGAATTCATGAGTATTGAGTCTCTCAAGAATATCAGCAGGATCTAGTAACTTGTAGTCTCCACGTTCTTGGATCATCAAAGCAAGTGTATCAAATGAGGAATCAAGGGATCTCAGCAGTTTCTTCACCACCTCATGGTCGGTGATGTCAGTGGCACCAAGAGCCTGAAGCTCATTGGAGATATCAGTGAGGCGATCGAAAGTTTGCTGAACATTTTCATTGTCGAGTCTTTTGAAGCGATTGAAGAGATTGCGAAGAACATCAAGCCGAGAGTCACGTTGAGTTGAAATGCCTTCATTGACTTTGGATAGCCTATCCCAGATAAACTTAGTAGTCTCCAAAGCACTCACTCTGCCATACTGACCTTTGCTCAGATGGCCACATATGATATTCTTCGCTTGAGAGTCGAGTTGCTTGAATCTCTTCACATCAGCAGCAGTAACAGTGGGAGTGACACGAGGAACACCATTTTCCACAACATACCAGACATCATTGTCG
Organism: Elymus sibiricus; assembly: GCA_039707655.1. NCBI lineage: Eukaryota > Viridiplantae > Streptophyta > Magnoliopsida > Poales > Poaceae > Elymus > Elymus sibiricus. The sequence continues at coordinate 447,210,477 of CM077671.1, forward strand.
ATTGCCTCGAGATGCATGCGCATCTTGTTCTTCCAATAAGGGTAGTCCATCCCATCGAAGGTAGGACACCCAGCTGAGACCTTGATCATGCCTGCAGTCGACATAACTAAAACTCCAGGTGGTTAAACCAAAATCACACAGAACAAGGGAGTACCTTGCTTTGATACCAATTGAAAGTGCATTATATCGACTAGAGGGCCGGTGAATAGGCGATTTTTATAAATTCGTCACTTGAGGAAATACTAGTTGAGGAATTTGTTAAGTGACGAACTATGCGCAGCGGAATAAGTACTCAAGTGCATGCGGAACATAGCGGTAGCATAGTCATCATGATGAAATGAAACATACACAGAGCATGAGTAGCGTGAACAGGATAAGCAGGTAGACGATACGGTGACTGAAGAATTTGGGGTGAGGAAATTGAGAAAGTCTTCAGTCAAATTCTTCAAACAGTAACGATCAATTTCATCAACATATATGGGAGGAAATGAGAGGGTTGAGGAAATAGAACTAGAGGCTCGATGGAGACAGTGATTTGATAACCCAGTTGCAACTGCTGTGACAGTTGTACGTCTGGTTCGGAGCGGCCTGGTATTTAAACCAGAAGACACACGGTCCCAGGACACAAAGTCCTTACCGTATTCTCCTTGAGCTAAGGTCACACAGACCTCGCCCAACACTCGTGGTAAGTCTTCAGGGTAGACTTCCAAAACCCTCACAAACTGGTCACCAGGCGATCCACAATTTACTACTGGATGCTCTAGACCACGGTCACCCGGCGATCCCCAATTGACTTCAGGATTGCACTAGACCATGAGGCCTAACCGTCTGGAAGATACACAGTCTTCAAAGGTAACAAGCGTCAGTTCCACACAGGAACAAGTTCTTCAGTGATGCTCAATCACTCTGGTTTTTGGTGGTTTGGGTTTTTGGGTTTTTCCTCACTTATGATTTTCGCTCAAAGTACTCGAGGAAATGGGATGCTCTCAAATGACAAGTGTCAAGTTCTCTCTCAAAGCAGCCAACCAGCTAGTGGTTGTGGGGAGCGGCTATTTATAGCCAGGGTGCATCCCGACATGATAAGACATAAATGCCCCCCCCCCCAATCATATGACCGTTAGGTGGATAGAATATCTGGACAGCTGGTGCAAAGCACAACAATGGTCGGAATTTGAACTGTCAAATTCCTCAGGGCTTATCATATTCCTCACTTGTAGGCAATTCGCACTGGCGAAATCCTAACTCCTCAGTCAGACCAATTTCGTCAGAAACCAGAAGAACATTGTCTCTGTCTCTGAAGAACTTGACTGAACTACAAGAGGTTTCCAAAGGCTTCACTCGAAGGATTGGGTTATGTTGAGGCTTTTGAGTTGAGCATCAGATGGAATTTTTCCTTAGTTTTACCTCAACCCCCTTTAACAGTACGAAGTTTCCTATGACTCAAGAAAAGGAAAAGAACCAATAAAAACTAAAGTCTTCATGCTTCATATTCCTCATTAATGTCTTCAAGGTCACACCATCTTCTTTAACATCAAAGTCTTCAGGGAATACCAAAGTCTTCAGCAAAGTCTTCACCAAAGTCTTCTGATGAAGACATTCATTTTTAGGGGTTGACATTCTTAGAATATATCAAACTCGTCAGCGACTTATAGAGCCTGTGTACACTCATAAACATGTTAGTCCCTTAACCTATAAGTCTTAAATACACCAAAATCACTAAGGGGCACTAGATGCACTTACAGTTGTCTACTAATCTTGGAAAAATTAAACTCATGAGACACATCACCAAAACTAACACCGACAGTTTGTTTTTCGCAATCTATTTTAGCATTGATGATGTTCAAGAAAGGTCTACCAAAGATAATGGGACAAAAGTCATCTTGTGGGGAACCAAGAACTAGAAAATCAGTAGGATATTTTACTTTCCCACACAAGACTTCAACATCTCTAACAACCCCAAGTGATGTGATGGTGTCTCTATTAGCAAGTTTAATGGTAACATCAATGTCTTCTATTTCAGCTGGTGCTATTTCATTCATAATTTCTTGGTATAAGGTAAAAGGGAAAGCACTCACACTAGCACCCAAATCACATAAACCATGATAGCAATGATCTCCTATTTTGACTGAGACAACAGGCATGCTGACTACGGGTCTATGTTTATCTTTTTCATCGGGTTTGGCAATTCTAGCAGCTTCATCACAGAAGTAGATAACATGCCCATCCATATTTTCTACCAAGAGATATTTAACCATAGAAACACTAGGTTCTACTTTAATTTGCTCAGGGGGCTTAGGTTCTCTAATATTACTCTTGCGAACCACAGTTGATACCTTAGCATGTTCCTTTATCCTAACAGGGAAAGGTGGTTTTTCAATGTAAGCGGTAGGCACAACTGTATCAACATTGTAAATGATGGTTTCATCTTTAGTTTTTACCGGTTCTTTAATTTCTTCTTTAATAGGGGGATGATATTTAAACCACTTCTCTTTAGGGAGATCAAAATGAGTACCAAATGCTTCACAGAAAGAGGCTACTATCTCAGAGTCAAGTCCATATTTAGTGCTAAACTTGTGAAAAGCATCGGTATTCATAAAAGATTTAACACAATCAAACTTAAGCTTTATACCTAACTCATTACCTTCGTCAAGTTCCCAATCTTCAGAGTTGTGTTTAATTCTTTCTAAGAGAACCCTCTTGAATTCAATAGTCTTCTTCATAAAAGAACCAGCACAAGAAGTATCGAGCATGGATTGATCATTATGAGAAAGCCGAGAATAAAAATTCTGAATAATAACTTCTCTCGGGATATCATGATTGGGGCATGAATATAACATTGACTTAAGCCTCCCCCAAGCTAGAGCAATGTTTCCTCCTTCACGAGGCCAAAAATTATATATATAATTCCGATCACGATGAACTAGATACCTGGGATAAAACTTTTGATGGAATTCCAATTGAACCGATTCCATTTCCATGATCCAATATCATCAAATAGCCTATACCATGTCAATGCTTTTCCCTTCAAAGATAAAGGGAAGACCTTCTTCTTAGCTTCATCTCTGGGTAGACCTGCAAGCTTAAATAATCCACAGATTTCGTTCACACATAAGAGGTGCATATCAGGATGTTCCGTTCCATCTCCTGCATAAGGCTTAGCAAGCAGTTGTTCTACCATTCCTAAAGGAATTTCATAACCAATATTTTCAGTAGGTGCAGTAGGTTGAGGGGCAACTAATTGTGGTTCCGGTCGAGGTGAAGATACCCCGAACAAACCCCTCAAAGGAATGTTTTCCATAGTAACAAGTAACAATAAATTTCCGCACGTACTATATGTTTTTCCTTACCGATTTCCACTTACCAAGAGCGCTTCACTCCCCGACAACGGCGCCAGAAAAGAATCTTGATGACCCACAAGTATAGGGGATTAATCGTAGTCCTTTCGATAAGTAAGAGTGCCGAACCCACCGAGGAGCAGAAGGAAATGACAAGTGGTTTTCAGCAAGGTAATTTCTGCAAGCACTGAAATTGTAGGCAACAGATAGTTTGATAGCAAGATAACTGGTAACGAGCAAGTAACGGTAATGGTAAATAAAGTGCAGCAAGGTAGCCGAATCCTTTTGTGGCAAAGGACAGGCCAGAACAATTTCTAGTAATAGGCAAAGTATTCTTGAGGATACACGGGAATTTTATCTAGTCGCTTTTATCAAGTTGGTTTGATTCGTGTTAGCTACTTTGATAATTTGATATGTGGGTGGACCGGTGCTTGGGTGATGTTCTTACTTGAACAACCTTCCACTTATGATTAACCCCCTCGCAAGCATCCGCAACTACGAGAAAAGTATTAAGATAAAATCTAACCATAACATTAAACGTGTGGATCCAAATCAGCCCCTTACGAAGTAGCGCATAAACTAGGGTTTAAGCTTCTGTCACTCTAGCAACCCACCATATAATAACTACTCCACAATGCATTCCCTTAGGCCCAAGGATGGTGAAGTGTCATGTAGTCGACGTTCACATGACACCACTAAGGGAATCAAAACATACATATCATCAAAATATCGAACACATATCAAATTCACATGATTACTTGCGACATGACTTCTCCCGTGACCTCAAGAACAAAGGTAACTGCTCACAAATAATACTCATGCTCAAGATCAAAGGGGTATTGAATAGCATAATGGATCTGAACATATAATCTTCCACCAACCAAACCATATAGTAATCAACTACAAGATGTAATCAACAGTACTAGTCACCCACAGGTACCAATCTGAGGTTCTGGTACAAAGATTGAACACAAGAGATGAACTAGGGTTTGAGAGGAGATGATGCTATTGAAGATGTTGATGAACATTGGCCTCCCAAAGATGAGAGGGGTGATGGTGTCGGTGCACTAGGAATGGGGTACCCAGTGCCCTTGACTTTTGCACATGCAATAGTAGCACGACCCCATCAAGGCCTACACAAGACAAAGAAGCCGCTCTACGTGAGATCAAGAAGTGCATCAAGAAGATAACGTCGACAGCCAAGCCCCCGGCAGAGACAGTCTACACTGGCTAGCAACGCCGGCAAGCTCAATGCAACGGCCCAGGAGGGACCCAAAGCGCGCCAGCCACGTCCCCGGTGCTTGCCGGGAGCCGAGGCGCATGCATCTTCAGGAAGACCCGGCAAGCCATCCCCCGGCAGGCGCGAGCCGATCGGCCACCGCTCCACCGCATCGCGACGCCAATCACATGTCAACGCAGTGTCGAACCCTCAGGTGGCTAAGTGGCTCCCGCTAAGCACGTGGCGACGCACCAGAAGAGAAATTATGCCCAGTTGACACCCGTCCAGAAGCGTGTCAAGAAACTAAGCAAAAGCCAACTAAGCGATGGTAAGAGCTTGCCGGAGATGCATCCCCGCACGCCACCTAGACTAGCAATCATGGTATTTTCTCCTAAATGCCAGAGTTAGATATGATAGCTCTGTTACCTATCTAATTGCTGGATAATGACTGTTTTGCCATTGTGGTTGCCCCTTGTCCTATAAAAGGAGGCCCAAGGCAACCTAGCTCAGGATTCGGACCCTTGGACACTTCTACCAGCGTAGTAGCTCGCCCGAAGGCAACCCTTGACGGGTTAGAGCACTGCGCGTGCTTCGTGTTCCCTGAGATCAATCCACCAAAGCAGGAGTAGGGTTTTACGCTTCTCAGCGGCCCAAACCTGGGTAAAAAAATCAGCGTTCCGTCATCGTGCTGCCCCACGGTCTCTGCTCTTTGTGCAACGTGACCTCCCCCTACCGAACCACAAAGGGGTCTCCGGTCCCATAGGTGATCGTGTGAATCCGTGCCCCGACAGGGAACCCTGCCGCGACCGTGAAGAACCGCTGTCGCGATCACTTACACGCAGCCAATGGCCATACGGATGATCATTCGCCGTTGCCTTGAAGAAGAAGCACAGAACCTGCAGTCGGCCATGGCGCTGCGCTTTCGTCATGGAATACAACGCAATGCTGACCACGCAGGGTTCTATCGAGGCTGAAACAGCGGGCGACGCAGCAACAGGTGTACCACCGCAGCTGCCCCTGGTACAGCCGCCACGACGCCTGCTCTCCCATCCAAGGCTCCTCCCACCAGCTCTCGGTCCGGAACCATCAACTAAGGCCAGGGGCTGAGCTCGGATACGAGAAGAAGACCCTGTGGTGGCGAGAGCGTCCGCCCGACCCTTCTCCCTGGCCATCAGGAGGGAAGGGACGGTCAGACAAACCAGAAGAGAAGGACAAGCAACGTGGGCTTGGGATTGAGGAGAAGGAGATGGATGAGCATCGCTGTCGTGACCCCCTAATTTATAGGGAAGGGACGGGGGCTGGCTCTCCTCCGCTCTAGAGCGGCCGCCCATCTCCACCAATCCCACTACCCATGATCACGGGCGAACAGGTAACTGCCTGGATGCTCCAATCCCTGGTGTTGCGGTTTATTGCACCCCCAAGCCTGTGGGCCATGCGCATCCACCGCAAATTTCCCGCAATGCATGCGGCGTGCGTGGCGGAAACGCCCTGAGGTAGCCAGTAAGTGCTGACTTAAAGGTCGGGAGTTACTACCTCACATTGCGCGCATGTGCATATATTTTGGGCCTGACCCAATGACAATGTGCGAGCGCGTTTGGCCCAGACCCGGGGGCTCCTGTCGGTGCACTAGGAATGGGGTACCCAGTGCCCCTGACTTATGCACAAGCAGTAGTAGCACGACCCCGTCAAGGCCTATACAAGACAAACAAGCCGCTCTACGTGAGATCAAGAAGCGCATCAAGAAGATAACGTTGACAGCCAAGCCCTCGGCAAAGACAGTTTATACTGGCTACCAACTCCGGCAAGCTCAATGCACCAGCCCAGGAGGGGCCCAAAGCGTGCCAGCCACGTCCCCGTGCTTGCCGGGGGCCGAGGCACGCGCATCTTCAGGAAGACCCGGCAAGCCATCCCCCGGCAGGCGCGAGCCGATCAGCCACCGCTCCACCGCATCGCGACGCCAGTCACTTGTCGACGCGGTGTCAAGCCCTCAGGTGGCTAAGTGGCTCCCGCTAAGCACGTGGCGATGCATCGGAAGACAGATTATGCCCAGTTGACACCCGTCCAGAAGCATGTCAAGAAACTAAGCAACAACCAGCTCAGCGGTGGTAAGAGCTTGCCGGGGATGCATCCCCGCGCGCCACCTAGACTAGCAATCATGGTATATTATCCTAAATGCCAGAGTTAGGTATGATAGCTCTGTTAGCTATCTAATCACTGGATAATGACTGTTTTGCCACTGTGGTTGCCCCTTGTCCTATAAAACGAGGCCCAAGGCAACCTAGCTCATGATTCGGACCCTTGGACACTTGTACCAGCATAGTAGCTCGCCCGAAGGCAACCCTTGCCGGGTTAGAGCGCTGCGCGTGCTTCGTGTTTCCTGAGATCAATCCACCAAAGCAGGAGTAGGGTTTTACGCTTCTCAGCGGCCCGAACCTCGGTAAAAACACCAGCGTACCATCGTCGTGCTGCCCCACGGTCTCTACTCTTTGTGCAACGTGACCTCCCCCATCCGAACCACAAAGGGGCCTCTGGTCCCATAGGTGATCATGTGCATCCATGCCCTGACAGTTGGTGATGACGATGGCTTCGATTTCCCCCTCCGGGAGGGAAGTTCCCCTGGCGGAATCGCTTCGCCGGAGGGCAAAAGTGCTCCTGCCCAAGATCCACCTCGAGACGATGGCGCTCCGTCCTGAAAGTCCTCTCCCTATTTTTTCTAGGTCAAAAGACCCTATATACCAGAAGATGGGCACCGGAGGTGGGCCGAGGAGGGCACAACCCACCAGGGCGCGCCTAGGGGCCTGGCGCGCCCTGGTGTCTTGTGCCCACCAGGATGCTCCCCTCCTGTAGTTCTTTGCTCCAGTTTTGTTCATATATTCCAAAAATATTCTCCGTAAAATTTCAGCTTCTTTGGAGTTGTGCAGAATAGGTATCTCTGATGTGCTTTTTCAGGTCCAGAATTCCAACTGCCGGTATTCTCCCTCTTCATGTAAACCTTGCATATTATGAGAGAAAAGGCATTAGAATCACTCCCTAAAGCATTATTATTCAACAAAACATAATAAATAACAGTAAGAAAACATGATGCAAAATGGACTTATCACACTACCAGTGGCGAGCGGGAAAGGTGCCTGCTGATGGTAATACAAATAGCAGTGGCGTGCAGAGATTATAGTTGTGGCGGGAAATAACTTCTACCCGTCACTACTGCACTGTCATCAGTGGCGGGCGGCCCTGAGAGCCTGGCCCGCCACTACTAGGCTTTTTGCACCCGCCACTGCTGGGCATTCCTGTAGTAGTGTAGGAGCAAAAAGAAGCAAATAAAAATCTATTTTTAAACTCAAGTTATTCACAAATTTGTGATTTGAGAAAATTTGAACAAATTCAAATTTGAAAACTTCAAACATGGTCAAAATTTGCATCTACAGAAACTACATAATTTTGTGAACCTATAGCAAAAAGAATCACTCAAAAAGGATTAAAACAAAAAATATATTAAAGATCTAAAAACAGAACTAAATCTGAAACAGAAAACGAAAACAAAAAAAGAAAAAAAACTCTACGGGTCGGCCAGATGACACGTGGCGCTCTATGGTTTGTTTTGGGTGTTCTCTGCGGGGCCTAAACGATAGATGGCCGATGCTAAAAAGAAAATCTTTCGGGCACTTTAAGTCGTCTAATCTCGCACGTTCGTCTACGATCCAACGAATGAGGTCATTCCAGGGCTAACAGTGGGCGGCAACGAAGTCCAGCGAGGTAGCGCCGGCGTTCGGAGCTTCGAGCGAAGGGGACGGTGACTCCAGGGGCTCCCGGCGACGTTGGAGAGGTCCGGGCGATGAAGATGACCACGGTGGAGCGAGGCATGCGTCAAAGGGAGGTGAGGGGGTCTGTGGTCAGTGGGGGATCGGCAATGGCGGCGGTGGTGCTCGGGGTGCTTCGACAAGGAATTGCAGCGAAGAGAGGGCTTGGGCGAGAGGGGTTTGGGGCGAAATGAGTGCGCGGGGCTCTCCCTTTTATAGGGGGCTTGACTTGGAGGAGGGGGCGGCATAGAAACGACACGGGAGTGGCTCGAGATCGGATCCGCGACGGATCTCTGGCGAGAAGAAAACTGGAGGGAGGAAGAGGGAAGGCAAGCGCGTGGAGGGAGGGAGCGATCCGTGAGTCCAAGTGGCGGTGAGAGGGGAAAGGATCCGATCGGATCGGATGTCTGATCCGATACTTTGGTGCGGGTGGGCTGGCTGGCTAGGTGGGCCTAACTGGGCGATTTCCTAATAAAGGAAATCCCTTTCCAATTTTAGATAAATAGAGAGAAGAAAAGAAAGAAAAGAAAATATATGAAAATATGATATAGACATATTATATATCAAAATTTTCAGAAAAAGATTTCCTAAAACATGAACATATTTTCAAATGCAAATAAAGTCTACAAAATTTCAAATAATGCAAACAGTGCCACTATTGCATTTAAAATCAATATAATTTATTTTTATAATACCAAAATGATTTCAAAATTATTTTTATCCATTTTTCTGCTGAAGGGAATCATTTTACCCTATTTTCCATATAATTTATTCTGGAGAAAAATAATTTGGAAAGCACTCCGAAATGGCTTTGAATTTGAATTCCAAAACTTTTCCACATCTTTTCTCCTTTTTTTCCTTTGATCAAATATATTTCAAATGCCCCTAATGTTGAGGTGTCATATTACTTCTCTCGTTTTTAATAACTTTCTGATAATTTGAATTTCGAAATTTAAATAACTTCAAATGGAAAGGTGGTTTCAAATAACTTCAGAAGGAACATTCAAAAGTTTTCTTTAAACTTCCAACTCTCTTTCATTTGTTTTGAAGAAGTCACTTTATCTTCTCTTATGAAACTCATTGAGTTGCATAAAGTTTCTGGTTTGTAAATATTTCAAATTAAATTCAAATCATGTTCAAATCCCTTTTCATTTCTTTTAATGGAAGAAGTCATATCATCTTCATTCTAGGGTTTTGTGATGAAATGAATTTGAACTCATTGAAGTCAAAATGCAAAGTGAAAGTTTGGGAAATTCATTTCATTCCCTCTCATTCAACTTTCAAAAAGTTTCAAATTTCCACTCAATTTCAAACAATCAATCACACAACAATCAAACAAACAAACATAATTATTTTTATTTAATATAACATTCCAAAATTTAGAATTTTGGGATGTTACATTGGTATGCATTTAAGACAATGTGGAATTGTTTCACAGCTCACGCCACCTGGAACACCACAGCGTAATGGTGTGTCTGAGCGTCGTAATCGTACTCTATATGATATGGTGCGATTTATGATGTCTCTTACTGATTTGCGACTATCGTTTTGGAGTTATGCATTAGAGACTGCTGCATTCACTTTAAATAGGGCACCATATAAGTCCGTTGAGACGACACCGTATGAATTATGGTTTGGCAAGAAACCTAAGCTGTCATTTCCTAAAGTTTGGGGCTGTGACGCTTATGTCAAGAGGCTTCAGCCTGATAAGCTCGAACCCAAAGCGGTGAAGTGCGTCTTCATAGGATACCCTATGGAAACAATTGGGTATACCTTCTATCTTAGATCCGAAGGCAAGGTCTTTGTTGCCAAGAATGGATCCTTTCTAGAGAAAGAGTTTCTCTCAAAAGAATTGAGTGGGAGGAAGGTAGAACTTGATGAGGTTATTGAACCGTCACTTCAAATAGAGAGTAGTACGATGCAGAAAGATGTTTCTGTGACGCCTACACCAATTGAGGAGGAAGCTAATGATGGTGATCCTGAAGCTTCGGATCAAGTCACTACCGAACCTCGTAGATCGACAAGGACACGTACTGCCCCTGTGTGGTACGGTAATCCTGTCTTGGAGGTCATGCTGTTAGACAACGGTGAACCTACGAGCTATGGAGAAGTCATGGTGGGCCCGGATTCCGACAAATTGCTAGAGGCCATGAAATACGAGATAGGATCCATGTATGAAAACATAGTATGGACTTTGGAGGACTTGTGTGATGATCGTAAGGCCATTCAGAATGAATGGGTCTTTAAGAAAAAGACGGACGCGGACGGTAATGTCACCGTCTATAAAGCACGACTTGTTGCAAAAGGGTTTTCACAAGTTCAAGGAGTTGACTACGATGAGACTTTCTCATCCGTAGCGATGCTTAAGTCCATCAGGATTATGTTAGCAATAGCTGTATTTTTCGATTATGAAATGTGGTAGATGGATGTCAAGACTGCGTTCCTTAATGGTTTCCTTAAGAAAGAGTTGTATATGATGCAACCAGAAGTTTTTGTCGATCCTAAAAATGCTGACAAAGTATGCAAGCTCCAGTGATCCATATATGGACTGGTGCAAGCATCTTGGAGTTGGAATCTTCGCTTTGATGAGGTGATAAAAGCGTTTGGGTTCATACAAGTTTATGGAGAAGCTTGTATTTACAAGACAGTGAGTGGGAGCTCTATGACGTTTCTAATATTATATGTGGATGACATATTGCACATTGGAAACAATATAGAACTTTTGGAAAGAGTTAAGATATATTTGATCAAGAGTTTTTCAATGAAAGACCTCGGAGAAGATGCTTACATATTAGGCATCAAGATCTATAGAGATAGATCGAGACGCTTAATAGGACTTTCACAAAGCACACACCTTGATAAGGTTTTGAAGAAGTTCAAAATGGATCGGTCCAAGAAAGGGTTCTTGCCTGTCTTACATGTGAAGTTGAAGACTCAATGCCCATCAACTATAGAAGATAGAGAAAAGATGAGTGTCGTCCCCTATGCCTCAGCAACAAGCCCTATTATGTATGCAATGTTGTGCATAAGACCGGATTTGAGCCTTGCCATTAGTATGGCCGGAAGATTTCAAAGTGATCCAGGAGTGGAACACTGGACAACGGTCAAAATATCCTTAAGTACCTGAAGCGACTAAGGAAATGTTTCTCGTTTATGGAGGTGATCAAGAGCTCGTCGTAAAGGGTTATGTCGATGCTAGCTTTGACACAGATCCGGATGACTTTAAGTCTCAAACCGGATACATATTTATTCTGAATGGTGGAGCAGTCAGCTGGTGTAGTTCCAAGCAAAGCGTGGTAGCAGAATCTATATGTGAAGCGGAGTACATGGCTTCTTCGGAAGCAACAAAGGAAGGAGTCTGGATGAAGTAGTTCATGATGGATCTTGGAGATGTGCCCATTGCACTTGATCAAATGACTCTTTTTGTGAAAACACTAGTGCCATTGCTCTAGCCAAGGATCCCGGGTTTCACAAGAGGACCAGACATATAAAATGCCACTTCAATTCCATCCGCGATTACATCAAGGAGGAGGACATAAACATTTGTGAAGTACATATGGATTTGCATGTTGCAGACCCGTTGACTAGACCTCTCTCACGAGAAAAACATGATCAGCATCAGAACTCTATGGGTGTTAGATTCATTACAATGTAAAGCTAAATTATTGACTCTAGTGCGAGTGGGAGACTGTTGGAAATATGCCCCAGAGGCAATAATAAAGTGGTTATTATCATATTTCTTTATTCATGATAATCGTTTATTATCCATGTTATAATTGTATTACCGTAAACTTAGATACATGTGTGGATACATAAACAACACCGTGTCCCTAGTGAGCCTCTACTAGACTAGCTCATTGATCAAAGATGGTTAAGATTTCCTAGCCATAGACATGAGTTGTCATTTGATAACGGGATCACATAATTAGGAGAATGACGTGATGGACAAGACCCAACCGTAAGCATAGCATTTGACTGTATCATTAAGTTTATTGCTACTGATTTCTTCATGTCAAGTATCTGTTCCTAAGACCATGAGATCATGCAACTCCCTGGCACTAGAGGAATACCTTGTGTGTATCAAACGTCACATCGTAACTGGGTGATCATAAAGGTACTCTACAAGTATCTCATACGGTGTCTATTGGCATGGATCGAGACTGGGTTTTGTCACTCCGTAGGATGGAGAGGTATCTCTAGGCTGTCGGGACCCCGATCCTAAGCCATATGAGTCTAGCATGTAACACATCATATCACATTGCGGCCTCACACACGGTAATCCCCACGGCTGCCACCTTACCTTGGCCGGGACCATTTGCGCCTTTTGGCTCACGTATATGAATATGTCACTAACAACCATATGTCAAAGAACCCGGGTCGACATGACTAGTTATGGACCCAAGTGGCACAACCGTACAGGGACAGGCATACGTAACCCAGCTATGCAGGTGTTGGTCATCAGCGTGTGTAGACGAGTCGTAGCAAGCTACATGGACTCCATTATGTCGTGAGACATATCTGTCATCAACGGTACGTAGACGAGTCATAGTAGGCTACAGGGACTCCATTACACTGCGAGACATTTCCCCGTAGGGACAGACACAGTAGCAAAGAAGGATACACGCCGGTCAATCAATGTGTCCGCAGCAGTAGCAAGGTACCAAGGCTCAGTGGAAGCACAAAGAGGCATTTCCCCATAAAGAAGGCTACTAAAGGCATACAGCTAGGTGTCGAATCCCACACATACCAATGCATTTCAATCATACACGTAATATGCACGATATGCGTAGATACAACATGGCATCATAACATAACTCTATAACATTACATTTATTTGAATTTCACATGACCCATCATTCAGAGCATACAATCAACCAACGGAAGATACATGTCTGGGTGCAAAAATCTATTAAAAGCGGCTAGAAGAGCCTAAAAGGCTACAACGACCCTACCATAGGAACCAGACCTCTGTCTGGGATTCCAAGCTATTCCGGACAACGTTGAACTTCACGTCATAAGAATCACTAATGAGACTGACGTCTCCTCTGCAAAAACATAAAATAAGCAACCGTGAGTACAAGGTACTCAGCAAGACTTACATCAGAACAAAGGGGGTTGTCAACAAAGGGGGTTGTGGTGTTTATTGCAGCAAGCCAGCTTTGACTCTTGGCTAACCTGTACTACGACTACAAGTGGTATCTTTGTGGTGGGACAACGCACACGAGTCCACATATTCACCAAATCAATACACCACTATGGATCCACTCCCGTCTCCCTACGAGAAGGCCAACCATAGCACTCACACTTATCTTGCTCATTTTAGAGTATCCATTTCACTTGTCTATGAACCACATAAGTTTTCCAAGTAGTCCATATCTGAGGACGCGGCTATTTGAACAGATTCATTCACCCTGTAGGGGTATACTTCTTCACACACGCTCCCACCACTTACCGCCATGTGCACGTAAAAAGGCACCTCGGCAACCTTCAAGCGGAAGCCCAGCGCGGGAGTCGGCCACGACCGTTAACCACACAAGACTCTAGTCCAGGTTTATCGCCTATTTGAGACTGAACCCGCAACGGAAGTCCGGCCGAAGTTTCCATCACGGCCCCAAACGATGTGTGCAGGGTTCCCAAGCCCACCTCGACGGATGGTACTACGCTTGGTACACCGGGCCACGGTGCATCTACCGCGCCATAGCCTACCCCTCCGGTCAGCGCTATGCACGGCCGCCAGCACATCCTACAAACACCAGAAACTAGTTGCAACTCCTGGACAGAGATCAAGGCGATTAATAAGCCGAGAGGGTCAATTAAGGATCCCAATGTGCGGTATTATCTTGTCTTGGATAACATACACAGAACTCGGTTCTTAAGGACGGTCCCAATGAGACAACCCGCCATGTACTCCTACATGGCCTCTGATCGCTACCTTTACCAAATCGGATTCACACACTTAACTCTCACACAGTAGGACATGAACACACCATTCCGATTCATCGACCAGATGGATCAGACCAGACACGACTCTAAGCATAGCAGGCACGGTAAGCAAGCATGGATGAGTAAGCACAACAAGGCTCAAGCAGTTGCTACTCATGCTAAGTGGTTTCAACTATTTACTATGACAAAGACAGGTCATGCAAAGGAATGGGTTCAACTACCGAGAACATCTAACAGTTGAATCGTTGTTGTCCTAATGCAGTAAAAGAGAGCAGGAGTGAGAGAGTAGGATTTTATCGGGATGCTCAAGGAGGGGTTGCTTGCCTGACACTTCTGAAGATAACAATGAGTCTTCATCGGTGACAACGATCTCAACGTCGGAACAACGTCTACTGAGGAAGAACAACCACCGGCAAACAAGAAGGAACACAGTCAATGCAATGCAACAAGCATGATATATGATATGGCATCTTAAAGCATTGAATTGATCTAGTGCAATAGATAAACATATTAATTGAAGTGGAATTCAAATAGGCGTCAAATTCCAACTCCAAACTATTTATAAATTTGGCATAGTCATGAAATCTCCTAGTTGGTGATGTTAACTTGCTCAAACATGTATGAACATGGCATAAACAGATTCATTGTATTATTCTGATCATTTTTCATATACAAATTAGTTTCATCCGGGTTACGGTTGAATTTCTATGATTTTTAGAAGTTTTAAACATTTTCTAAATTTAATAAACCATTTCTGATTTATTTTAAATCCCAGAAAACATTAACTGCATCAGCATTGCGTCACCATGACGTCATCAAGTCAACGGCGTCAGGTCCGGGTCATACCTGATGGGTGGGACCCGCACGTCATACAAACAGTGGCTAAACCAGTTTAATTAACTTAAACTAAGTTAAACAAGTGGTAATTAGTAAGGTGGGGTCCACGTGTCAGTGACAGGGTGGTTAAAAAATGGTGATTAGCGCTAAGCTAATCACCTGGCGGGCCGGACCCACATGGCGGTGGCACACGCCGGCCAGGCCATCGCCGGTGACCACGAGGCATGGCGGTGTCCGCTCCAGAGGCCGCGGGGATGGCGGAGGAGGGCACCAACACGTCGCCTGATAGGGATATTACCCCGCGATATGACCCGGTAAACAGTACTGACCCGGTTACAGTTCTAACCCGGCTGCTACAGTGCCAGGATGGTAACCCGGCAGCTACAGTGCCATGATGGTAAACCGGCTGCTACAGTGCCAGGATGGTAACCCGGCAGCTACAGTGCCATGATGGTAACCCGGCAACTACAGTGTCAGGATGTTAACCTGGCTGCTACAGTGTCAGGATATTAACCCGACTGCTACAGTGTCAGGATGCTACCCAGGTGAACAGTGTTATCAGACAATCCCGGAGACGAGTCTCTGAAGATAAGCCCTGGTTGTAAGCCGCCCGGTGTAAGCCGCCCGGGATTGGAAGAAGCCCAGGACTCGGAAGCCCAAGAAGAGAAACCCGCGATGGGAAGTCATCAATCCGACTTAGACTCTACATGTAAACCGCCCCTTCAGCCTTTATAAGGAGGGGCGGGTCACCCCAAGAGGGTCAGGTTAGACGTCTCCATAGACAGGTCTTAGAGACAGGTCAGAAAAGATAGTCAGGTTAGGGGGTCTCGAGATTAGAGGTAGCGACTCCGCACCCTTGTAACCGAGATCGTCATCATCATCAATATAGACACAAAGCAGGACGTAGGCTTTTACCTCCATCGGAGGGGCCGAACCTGGATAAACCGCCTCACGTCTCTCGTCCCGCTCAACCCCTCTCAAGCTACCAGTTAGATGCGTTGGCCCCACGACTAAGTCCTTACACTAGGACATCTGCCGTGACAAATCCACGACAGTTGGCGCCCACCGTGGGGCGACGCACGGTTGGTGTTGAGTTCTTGGAGGGATCTCTCCCAGGGATCTAGAAGTTCGTAATTTTTAGCTCGGAAGGATTAGCATCAGCTTCAAGTTCATCAGTCCAGATTTGCAACCTGTGGGGTTTAATGTCAAGGAAAAATCAGGGTTACAGTTTTGGTCAGCCGCCGCCTTGTAAACCGGTTTGACTGCTTCCAAGTCGCCGAGACCAATAAAGTTCTGAAGAGGACGGGTCTGATCAGCTGTTACCCTCATGTACGTATGCACTGTTGCGTCATGCATGTTGGCTCTGTTGCTGTTTCTATAGAAGACTCAGAGGTTCAGGGATCGAATCCCAGGGAGCACACAACCAGTTTGGCTGGTCAATCCAGCGCACAAAGTTTGATTTTCTTCAAGTGGATACGGTCACGACCCAGATGCGGATACGGCCACGACCCGGATTCGGTGCTGTAATTTTCATCTAGCCGGCCAACCCCCCGCTCGCTCAGGCCGCCCGTCGTGTCTCCGGTCACCATCCCCAGCATGTTGGCTCGCTCTGCTTCCGCCTTCTCCGCCGGACTACTCTGCCTCGTGCCTCGCGCCGGACTCGTCCGAGTCGTCGTCGGGCCTCACCGCTCCTGAGTCGCCTCCCGACCGAGTCGCTGTCGCACCTCGCCACGGCCTTGACCCGCCGCTGTTGCCGTTGGCTTTGCGTGGCCTCTGCCCCCTGCCTCGCCTTCATCTCCGCCGCTCGACGCCCGCAGCCTCACTCTACCTCCTCGCCGGTATCGCCACCGCCGCTGGGTCAGTGGCCGCACCCCACTCCGCCGTGGTTCGTCGCAACCGTAAGTCGCCAGCTCGCCACAAGCCGCCTTCGCTCGTCGCGCCAAGACGCCTCGGGCCGGCCTTGCCAAGCTCGCCCCGCCTCCTCCTTCAACCGCGGCGTCGACTCACCTTCAAGCTGCCTGCAAGTCTCGCCGCCAAGCCCCTACCGGTTCGGCATCAAGCTGTCCTCCTCCGCTGGCCTTGCTGCAAACCCGCCGCACGGAGAGCCGCCGTTTTGCTTCAACAGCGGTCGTGCGACCCGTCGCCTCCGAGCTGGCCGTCTCCGTTGAACAGTCACGGTCTCCCCTCGCCTCGAGATGCAACGGGCAGGTTCTGCTGTCTCAGCAGCCTCCACCTAATCGCCAAGACGCCTCAGCACACCTTTGCCTGCTTCCGTAGAGCCATCGACCCACTGGTGCGGCCTTGAGCCGCCTTGTCGTCACAAATGCGCCTCCGAGCCGTCCGGCCTTGAGCCGACGCGCCCGTCTCCACCCGCCGGCCCGTCGCCTCGCTATCGCTTGGCACTACTCCAAATTGGCGTTGCTGCTACCTTAAAATCAACCGGTCGTCTCACCTCCGCTCCGAGCCGCCCAAACTTCCCGGCCGAGCCGCCGCCACCTCTGCATATGAGCCGACCTCGCGCTCGCCCCGCCAACCACGCTCGCCGGCTTGCAGATCGGGCCGCCCGCGCACTGCTTCAGCAACTCACGCATCGCCTTGCCACGCGCCTTGCTTCCAAGTCGCGTGACCCGCCCGTCTCCTGCCACGCTACACCGCCGGGTCGCTGCCGCAGCCGACCACGGCAGCTCCCGCGCGCCTGCCGGCCCCGTCCGCCTCGCCGCCAGCCGCTTCTGCCAGCGCCGGCTGCGGTCTTGGCCTCTTCCGCCAGCGCCGTCTTGGCCTCTTCGCCTCCTCGGCCACGACCCCGCTGTCGAGCCGCCGGCCGCCTCTGCTCTGCCCCCCCCCACAGCTCTGCCGTCGCTGCTGAGAGCCGTCATGGCCTCGTGGCCGCCGCCGCTGAGAGCCGCCTCAGTCACGACGCACGGGCCTGCGCCGGTCACCTCTGCTGTCGCGGGCAACTCACTGCCGTAGTCAATCCGCCACTCCCGGGCCCTTCATCTTCGCGCGTACACGCAGTGTCGCAGCCGTCCGGCCTTCGCCTCGCTCCGAGCCGCCGACGCGCTGGCCTTCGCCGTCTCACCTTGAGCTGCCGCCGCGCCGGCCTTGTGCCGCTCCTGCCGAGCGGCCTGGCCGCCACTCTGAGCCGCCGCCTCTCCTCGAGCGGCCTTGTTGCACTCCGAGCCGCCAGCCGCCGCGGCCTCCGTCGCTTCGCTTGAGCCGCCGCCATACCGGCCTTGTCTCCGCCTTCGCCGCTGCGCCTCCGCTGCGCACTTGGCCACTTCCGCCTCGCACACCTCTGTTGAGCCGCCGCCTTGGGCCGGCTCTGCCGCCTCCGTTGCTAAAGACACGGCCATGCCTCGAGCCGGCTCGCCAGCCGCCGCGGCCTCCCCTCTCCGGCGCACAGCCGCGCCTTGTGCCGGCCATGCCTCCGCCTTGTCGGCCCGCCCCGTCGTGACTAGCCTCGCCTCTGTTCCCGCACTAGCTGAAAAAGAGGATAAGTGGGGTGTAAAAAAAAACTGGTTGATCAATACGACCCGAAGGATCTGCTTTGAGCCGCCAGCCCTGGCTCCGCTGCGGTCGCACTTCAAGCCGCCGTCTTCGCCGTCGCCGCTGTGACCTCACGGCTGATACTTTTCGATAAAACAGATAAGGTGAAGTCTATCCGGTCAAGTTTTTGTACATTATTATTCTTTTGAGAACAATTACTCGCCCGTGATCGTTTTTATGCAGGACAATTATTCACTGCAAGAGCGATTATCGTGCGACGGATATGGAGGGCGCGTTGCTGGCATTATTTCGCACCGAACTTCGTCCGTGCCGCACTGCTCAACGGGCGCGCGCAAGCCGCCGCTATTGTGGTCCGGTTTACATCAACATACCGGTACTGCGCATGCTCACCCGCCGGCCTGAGCCGCTCAATGAGTGCGGCAAGCCGCCGTAGCCGCGGCATGGTTTTCACCAACAACGCCACGACCGACTCGTCGTCTGCACCGGCTTACAACGCCGCGGCCGACTCTCCCGACCGCACCGGCTTACAACGCCGCGGCAGATTTTCCCGTCTGCGCTGGCTTACAACGCCCGCGGCCGTTTCTCCCGACCGTACTGGCTTACAACGCTGCGGCCGTCTCTCGCAACCGCGCCGTCTTCAAACGCGCGGCTGACTCCTACATCTACACCAACATACTGGTGCTGTGCTTGCCTGTTCAAGCCGCCCAACGGATGAGTGCAAGATGCCGCCCACAGTCGAATTTACATCAGCGTATCGGTGCAGTGTTCGTCTATACGAACCGCCCAAATGGACAAGTGCACAAGTCGCCGCCACTGCAGTTTGGTTAACTTCAACAACCAGCCGGGACGAACCATCGACCAGATTATCGAAACAATTCATACGGGATCGTCTATAACCCGCCACGGTCAATTTCAACCTTCAGTGGAGATTCTCAAGTCGCCTCTTCGAGTCAACGTCAGACTTGGGGGCTACAGACATGGCTCGACACACTTGGCCGTTTTCAACGAGAGCCCTAGATCATGGCAAGAAAGTTAACCCGATCTCGGGGGATACTACATTATTGGCGGAAGGATTAAAAGTTACCCAAGAAGACGAGTCACCATGATGCACCGTTCAGCTTGGGGGCTTCTACTATTTCTTCATACAAGATGGCAGCTTACAAGATGCTGCAACAATGTTGATACTTCAACAAGGTCATTTGGGGGCTTCCAACCCACCGGGTTTAGCTCGCTCACCCTCTTGATCGGCTCTACAGCCACAAAGTAAACAGCACGGCGGCTTACAAGTTGCCGGCCTAACTGACGGCGATTTACAAGATAGCACGCCAGTTGATATCATCGACAAAGCCGTTTGGGGGCTTTCAACCCACCGGGTTAAGCTTCAACCCTCTCGGTCAGGCTCTTCAGCCACTGTAAGGCGGGTCATGGACCCAACCGTTGACTACGTCAACAAAGATCATTAGGGGTGCTGCGAGTTATGAACTTACCCTCTTTTCGATCTGCAAGACCGGGTTATACCTGCCTGTAAGTAGCTGCGCTTTGTCAGGGGTGCAGCGAGTTCTAAAACTCACCCTCTGCAAAGGCCTCTTACAGCGGCGAGGCAAACCCTTACATCTGCAAGGCCGGGTTATACCTGCCTGTAAGTAGCTGCGCTTTGTCAGGGGTGCAGCGAGTTCTAAAACTCACCCTCTGCAAAGGCCTCTTACAGCGGCGAGGCAAACCCTTACATCCGTAATTCCGAGTTATACCTGCCTGTAAGTTGCTGCCGCTTTGTCAGGGGTGCAGCGAGTTCTAAAACTTACCCCCTGCAAGGGCCTCTTACAGCGGCGAGGCAAACTCTCCCATCTGCTGCGTACTCTCCGCTAAGTGGCCTATCGTACCCTGGAGGTTCAAACGATGGATTTATGTCACGTGAGAAGTAGCTTCTGGACTCTAAGGGTATTCACCCCCTGCTGCGTCTTTTTCTGGTTTGCTACGCTCTTGTCAGTTATTAAGAGTTCAAAGTAGTGAGACTACCCAGAAGAGCCGGCTTATGCGTTTGGAAAGAAAGGCAAGGTTATGAGATTTCACGTCTCCGGGTTAGGCTTTTTCAAGCCGCCCTTACAACAATGCAGAATATACTCTGTTTTGTTTATTTTTTGCAGGTCTTGTCTCCTAAGATAAGCCGCCAGAACAAATAGATCGTTAATAGCCAACATGGCTGGATCTTCATCATGGATTTCTCACACATATTCGCCTGGTTGCACCGCAACCACGAGCTGGGATTTTCATTGTCAAGAGTAAAGGCATTATTCAAATTATGATGTCATATTATTCTTACATAGTCCCGAGTCGCCGCAGGCAGACGACCCGGCACTTGGGGGCTACATTATTCAAGTCAAGTTTATATCAAGAATGCAAAGTCCCATGTCGCTGCAAGCATGCATCACGGCACTTGGGGGCTAATGCAAGCTGGTTTTCAAATCATTACATTGTCAACAAGACCCTGTTATCTCAAAGAGATGAGCCAGCCTTTCTATATTTTTCTAAGTCCCAGCCCAGTACTTCTTACTGACCCGACACTTGGGGGCTACACCGCTCAGATCAAATTTTCTAAAGTCCCAAGTCGCTGCAGGCATATGACCCGGTACTTGGGGGCTACAGTATTCAGTTGTTCAAACAGATTATAGGGTACAAATTGAAGACCCGGCGCATCACATATTGATGAGCCGGCCCTTGGGGGCTACACCAGCTGAAGCTTTATAAAGTATAAGACAGTTATAAGTCCCAGGCTGCTGCAGGCAAGACAACCTGGTACTTGGGGGCTACACAATCAAAGATATTGTTGCAAAGCGCCAAGTCATCATGGATAAAATTGGAGCTTGGGGGCTACAGGTAATATGAATATATCAAAAAATTGGAGAGAGTTTTCAAGATGTCAATTTCAACTGGAGTCCAGTTATTTGACCCGGCGTCACCAACAATCATAACCCGGCACCATCAATGATTATAACCCGGCGAAGGAGACCCGCCAAGAGCATTGAAGGCCGACTCAACGGCATATGGGTGTTGTATTCCCAATATTTTATTTCAAAAGACATATACCTGCAAGACGATGGAGCTTACCATGAATAAATTCAAGCTAACCTGGGGGCTAATGACGGGGATATTACCCCGCGATATGACCCGGTAAACAGTACTGACCCGGTTACAGTTCTAACCCGGCTGCTACAGTGTCAGGATGGTAACCCGGCAGCTACAGTGCCATGATGGTAACCCGGCTGCTACAGTGCCAGGATGGTAACCCGGTAGCTACAGTGCTATGATGGTAACCCGGCAACTACAGTGTCAGGATGTTAACCCGGCTGCTACAGTGTCAGGATGTTAACCGGGCTGCTACAGTGCCAGGAAGCTAACCCGGCAAACAGTAGCTGACCCGACAAACAGTGTTAACCCGGTGAACAGTGTTATCAGACAATCCCGGAGACGAGTCTCTGAAGATAAGCCCTGGTTGTAAGCCGCCCGGTGTAAGCCGCCCGGGATTGGAAGAAGCCCAGGACTCGGAAGCCCAAGAAGAGAAACCCGCGATGGGAAGTCATCAATCCGACTTAGACTCTACATGTAAACCGCCCCTTCAGCCTTTATAAGGAGGGGCGGGTCACCCCAAGAGGGTCAGGTTAGACGTCTCCATAGACAGGTCTTAGAGACAGGTCAGAAAAGATAGTCAGATTAGGGGGTCTCGAGATTAGAGGTAGCGACTCCGCACCCTTGTAACCGAGATCGTCATCATCATCAATATAGACACAAAGCAGGACGTAGGCTTTTACCTCCATCGGAGGGGCCGAACCTGGGTAAACCGCCTCGCATCTCTCGTCCCGCTCAACCCCTCTCAAGCTACCAGTTAGATGCGTTGGCCCCACGACTAAGTCCTTACACTAGGACATCTGCCGTGACAAATCCACGACATCGCCCGCACTCGGGCGCATCCAGGGGAGTCACAGGAGGCGCTGGGGTCGCCTGAGCTCACCGGAGGCGAGCTCGCGGCGGCGGGGCAGATTTGGCCACGGTGGCGCTAGCGCTAGGGGGAAAGAGCGGGGCAGCGGGGTTTAGAGGAGGAGCAAGAGCAGCTCACGGCGGTTCGTCTGGTGCAGTCAGAGAGGCCGGGGGAGCTTTGGATGGAGCGAATCGGTCGCCGGTGACCTGCGGTCGGAGATGGACAAGGCGGTGGCATTGGCGTTACTAGAGGGCCTCCGCGCTTACGTGCGTCGATAGGGAGCGTCAGGGCAACGGTTTGGAGCGCTAAGGTACGGCTACACGACGAGGTTTGGCTGGAGGGCGTGGCAACAGCGAACGGCGGCGACCGGCGCTCTCGGCCATGGCGGAGGAAGCAAGAGGGAGGCGAGGGGGGAGAGGAATGGAAAGAGGGGATGGATCCGGACGTCTCCCGCGGGGCTAACCGCGCGTCGCGCTGGCCAGGGGAGGCCCGGATAGGCTGCTGGCGTGGCGCTCCCACGCTCTCACCGTGCTCTGCTTCTCCTCTGCCTTCTGGCAAGAGGTAGAACACAGAGGTGCCCCTGGTGGGCTGGGCTGCTCTATTGGGCCGGCCAGGTAAGGCCCAGGTGGGTGTTTCCTTTCTTAATTTTGTTCTGTTTTCCAAATGTTGCTCTTTGTTTTATTTTTGTTTGGGCAAAACCATAATTCCAAAAACCCTAAGATAATTTGTGGTGTATAAGCTGGTTATTTCCAAGTACCACAAATAGTTCCAGTAATTTTGGAGCAGCTAAAATATTTATAGTGCTTTATTTGTCATTTCCAGCAACTTTGATGGATTACTTAAAATGCCAAAAAAGAGTGTGAAATGTGGTTCACCACTGATATGTTGTGGCCAACATTTATCAGTAATGGTGGACATATTTTAAAGGCATTTGGATTCATTGGAAAACACAATTATTTGGATTGGTTTAATTCAAGTGAGGTGCTAGGGTTTGATCATCCCTATTTCACATTTATAAGAAATTAACATGATGCCATGGATGCCAATGCAACTATTTACAACCAATATTCTAGGGCTGTGACAACTCACCCCCACTAAACAGGAATCTCGTCCCGAGATTCAGGCGTAGGGTAAGAGAACAGAGGGAACACTAACTACCACAATCTTCATGGTCCAAGTGCCCTCCTCGACGATGTTGATTCATTGCATCATGTTGATCTTGACATCTTTACCTTCAAGATCTTCATCCAAACATGGCCACAAAAGGAATGGAAAACTCTACAAGAATCGATCTTCTCAAGATCGAGCCACTCATGATCAACTCATGGAATGAGACGTGAGAACGTCTCTTGATCTGAGACACAAAACATATCAGTAGGGATGGAACGAGATAGATGACAAGGTTTAATTTGGTAGGCGACAATTCCCTGCTTGAGAGATGGTGAACGGGTTTCAAAGTAGCAAGGAGCTAATTGCCACGATTCCATAACGGGGCACCTTAGAGGAGGTGACTCATAGAGTTATCCCTTAAGTGGCAAAAAGAATTACTTTTGACCCAGAGATCATTGAAACTCTTCATACCAGGTTAAGGCATTTCACAAATGATCGTTTGAAGGAGTACAAAGAAATGGCATACTCGGCTTGGAAATGAAACTAGAGTTATAGAACAACTCGGCAAATGGAAGGCACATTCCAATTGATACCGAGGGTATAACCCAGTGTCTGAGCGTGCTCTCAAGAACTTGAGCATCTCCAAATTCATCAGGATTTTACCAACATCTATGCCAAGATCTTGGTGACGCATCATGCTACCATGATGAATAGTAATGGAGGATACAGATGCAAAGGAAGACGACACTTTCTCAATTTTCACCTTAGCTATGCCAAGGAATGAAATCTGGATGATCGACCGAGAGACATTTAGCACTCCGCTTCTAATGTTCTTCTTGTTGTACTAGCATACCCCAAATATAGACATTGGTTGGTATCTAAAACATCAAGTATACGTCGGACTTCGGGGGTTCCAAGGGTCCATGGGGAACAACTTCTAGAATAAGTCATATGAAATCCTCATGGCGAGGTGGCTAATGTTACTGATACAAGATATTATAATAGTAGGTCTTCCGACTAAGTGCGTTAGCCATGACATCACCTTACCGGGTTACACTAAGACCCATATTATAATTCTTGGAAAATGTTCCAACCATTATATCTTCCTGAGATTCAGATATGGTTAGTGTCAGGATATTCCAGACTCAGCATGTCCGAAAGGAGAATTTGCAACACAAATCGACGAGATGATGCTGCGAGATCCTCAGGAGATGAACTGCGAAAGCCAACTCCAAAACATGAGCTGGATTGCAAGACACCATGTGAACATAGTGTCCAAGACAATTGTGGTCACATGGAAACCTTACATCATATCACTTCCGAGTTCTGGTTAGGAACCATCATTGGGGGATAATGATAACCCACAATTATAGGGGATTGAAACAGTTTTCGAGGGTAGAGTATTCAACCCAAATTTATTGATTCGACACAAGGGGAGCCAAAGAATATTCTCGAGTATTAGCAGCTGAGTTGTCAATTCAACCACACCTGAAAAACTTAATATCTGCAGCAAAGTATTTGGTAGCAAAGTAGTATGGAAGTAACGGTAATAGTGGCAAAAGTGACAATAGCAGTTTTGTAGTGATTGTAACAGTAGCAACGAAAAAGTAACTTAGCAAAGATCAATATGTGAAAAGCTCGTACGCAATGGATCAGTGATGGATAATTATGTCGGATGGCATTCATCATGCAACAGTTATAACATAGGGTGATACAGAACTAGCTCCAATTCATCAATGTAATGTAGGCATGTATTCCATATATAGTCATACGTGCTTATGGAAAAGAACTTGCATGACATCTTTTGTCCGACCCTCCCGTGGCAGCGGGGTCCTAATGGAAACTAAGGGATATTAAGGCCTCCTTTTAATAGAGAACAGGACCAAAGCATTAGCACTTAGTGAATACATGAACTCCTCAAACTACGGTAATCACCGGAAAGAATCCCAGTTATTGTCACCCTGGGGGATGCGGATCATAACTCGTAATAGGTGTCTACAACTTGCAAGATAGGATCAAGAACACATATATATTCGTCAAAACATAATAGGTTCAGATCTGAAATCATGGCACTCGGGCCCTAGTGACAAGCATTAAGCATAGCAAAGTCATAGCAACATCAATCTTAGAACATAGTGGATACTAGGGATCAAACCCTAACAAAACTAACTCGATTACATGGTAGATCTCATCCAACCCATCACCGTCTAGCAAGCCTACGATGGAATTACTCACGAACGGCGGAGAGCATCATGAAATTGGTGATGAAGGATGGTTGGTGATGACGACGGCGTCGATTTCCACTCTCCGGAGCCCAAAACAGACTTCAGATCTGCCCTCCCGAGGAAGAACAGGAGGTGGCGGCGGCTCCGTATCGTGAAACGCAATGAACTCTTCTCCCTGGTTTTTTTTCTCCCCGAATAGGAATATATAGAGTTGGAATTGAGGTCGGAGGAGCCACGGGGGGCCCACAAGCCACCAGGGCGCGACCTAGGGGGGCGCCCTCCTGGCTTGTGGCCAACAGGTGGACCCCCTGGCTTGATTCTTTCGCCAATATTTTTTATTAATTCCACAAATATTCTCCATAAATTTTCAGGTCAATCCGAGAAATTTTATTTCTGCACAAAAATAACACCAAGGCAATTCTGCTGAAAACAGCGTCAGTCCGGGTTAGTTCCATTTAAATCATGCAAATTAGAGTCCAAAACAAGGGCAAAAGAGTTTGGAAAAGTAGATACATTGGAGACGTATCAACTCCCCCAAGCTTAACCCATTGCTTGTCCTCAAGCAATTCAGTTGAGAAACTGAAAGTGACAAAGAAAAACTTTTACAAACTTTGTTTGATCTTGTTGTTGTAAATATGTGTAACTGATGTTCAGGTTTTCAGTAAAGATTATAGACTAACCATATTCACAATAACATTTAGGTCTCACATTTAATCATATCAATGGCATAATCAACTAGCGAGCAATAATAATGAATCTCGCATGACAACAATTTTATCAAAACAATCATGATACAATATGATATAATGGTATCTCGCTAGCCCTTTCTGAGACCGCAAAACATAAATGCAGAGCACCTCTAAAGAACAAGGACTGACTAGACATTGTAATTCATGGTAAAAGAGATCCAGTCACAATCATACTCAATATCAATTAATAGCAAAGCATACAAATGACGGTGGTGCTCTCTAACTGGTGCCTTTTATAAGAGGAGGATGACTCAACAGTAAAGTAAATAGATAGGACCTTCGCAGAGGGAAGCAGGGATTTGCAGAGGTGCCAGAGCTCGAGATTTTTAAAACAGAGATGAATATAATTTTGAGCGGTATTCTTTCATTGTCAACATAACAACCGAGAGATCTCGGTATCTTCCATACTAGATACATTATAGGCGGTTCCCAAACAGAATAGTAAAGTTTTTACTCCCCCTCCACCAATCAATCACACTCCACGGCGAGCCGAATCCATGGGTACCGTCCATACAAACAACAATCCTAGGGGAGTTTTGTTTCATTATATTTTGATTTGATTTTGAGCATGGAACTGGGCATTCCGAATACCAGCCACTTTCTCGTGAATGATAGTGAATCAACACATATCATGAGAATAACCCACCTAGTATGGAAGATACTGATAGCCCCTAGTTACTAAATGAGCGATTCAGGCATGCAAAACAGAATATTATTTGAAGGTTTAGAGTTTGGCACATGCAAATTTACTTGGAACGGCAGGTAAATACCGCATATAGGTAGGTATGGTGGACTCATATGGAACAACTTTGGGTTTATGGAAATGGATGCACAAGCAGTATTCCCGCTTAGTACAAGTGAAGGCTAGCAAGAGACTGGGAAGCGACCAACTAGAGAGCGACAACAGTCATAAACATGCTTTGAGATTAACCAACATTGAATGCAAGCATGAGTAGGATATAAATCACCATGAACATAAATATCGTGGAGGCTACGTTGATTTTGTTTCAACTACATGCGTGAACATGTGCCAAGTCAAGCCACTTGAATCATTCAGAGGAGGATACCATCCCATCATACTACATCACAACCATTTTAAAATGCATGTTGGCACTCAAGACAAACCATTATACACTCTTAGCTAATTAAGCATGGCATGAATAAATATAATCTCTAATTGTCATTGCAAACATGTTTCATCCATAATGAGCTAAATCCCGAACGATGAGCTAATCATATTTACAAAAACAAAATAGGTCGAGTTCATACCAGCTTTTCTCCATCTCAATCACTTCATCATATATCGTCATTATTGCCTTTCACTTGCACGACCGAACGGTGTGAATAATAATAAGAGTGCACGTGCATTGGACTAAGCTAGAATCTGCAAACAATAACTCAAAGGAGAAGGCAAGGTAATATGGGCTTTCTGTAAGATAAAAAATAACGCATATAAGAGCCACTCAACATTTTCATCATGGCCTTCTCCTTACGACACAAAGAAAAGAAATTTCAAAACAAGAACGGGAAAAACTATTTACACGGGAAAGCTCCCAACAAGCAAAAGAAGAATGAGAAATCTTTTGGGTTTTCTTTTAATACTACAACTAAACAAACTAAAAGGTAAAGCTAGAACTTTTTTTTTCTCAAGGTTAATTAAGCACACAAGAAAGCGAGAAAAAGAAATAAATTACCATGGATGGTACAATGAAAACGTATAAGCACCGACAACTGGAATGAGTGTGTGAACATGAATGTAATGTCGGTGAGAAATACGTACTCCCCCAAGCTTAGGCTTTTGGCCTAAGTTGGTCTAGGGCCATGGCTGAAAATAACCATCTCCTGGATACTCCGGAGGATACTGAGGGTTCCACTGGTTGGCGAGCTCCTGTGGCTCCCACTGAAAAACTGGATTCTGATACGGATCAAGGGCTGGTGCCGACTCAGGTGCTGGGGGTTGTGACGGACCCCAATATCTGTAGATGTCCTCGGGCATAATAGTGTACCTGCCTGAATGAATATCGAACAAAGAAGAAGCAGGCAGAGCAATAATATCCCAAGTACCCTGACTAAATACTAGGTTGTAAAGCAGCCTCCTATCATTATCCTTCCTAATAAAATCATGTGCTACCATACTATCATAGTCTAAATATCTTGTAGGTAGTAGCATTTCCTCTTCCTCGTCAAGCCTAATGGGTATTTTAAAGTGTTCGGCTAGACGATATGCATAGATACCTCCGAATATGGGGCCCTTCGATCTGTTTAAGTTCAATCGTTGAGCCACTATAGCGCCCAGACTAAAAGTTCTATCAGCAAGTAAAGCGTGGCGCAGAATGGCGAGGTCAGGAGCACTAAGACTTCCACTCTCTCCACGACCAACTAAACATCTCCCCGTGAATAATGAATAATAGCGTAGAACAGGAAAATGTAAACTAGCCGCTCTTGCCTTTGACACACCTCTCTCTTCCTCCATAGTGATTGCGGCAATAAAGTCCTCCATGTCTCTAGGACGTGGTTCACTGGTGCTGCCCTCATAAGGTATTTTGCAAACTTTGCAAAAATCGTAAAGTTTCATCTCCTTAGGCACATCATATAAGTAAAATTCTACCATGGGAGGATTCTTCCTAGGATAAAAGTGAAAATTTTGCACGAAGATATGAGTGAGTAGGAGGTACTGGTCACACTTATCGTTAAGGAAGTCGGTGATGCCTGCATTCTCTGCCAAATAATAAAAATCTTCATAAATTCCAGCCGCCCTCAAGAATGCATCACTTGGCCATTCACATGGCCGAACCTCCGCGCCGCGAGGAAGATTATATTTGGACTTCTTCTTCGCCTCATTTTCATCTTCTTTAGAGCCCCGTCTTGAAGAGCCTCTTAATAATCTCCTCATCATTTTTTTTCTGAAAAATTTCTGAATTTTTTAGTGACTCACAATAAAGGTGAACAAAACTCAACAAAACTTATAGCAACTACTCCCACAAGTGCCTAGAGGCTATATCATGCATCAAAACTACTTGGGACCATACAAATTTGACATGCAAGCTCAAGAACAAGGTCACCACAGCAGCAAAAATTTGCAATATATAAAGCACTAGAACAAAAACTAATTGGACCATTGGAGGAGTCACATACCAAAGAACAATCCCCCAAAACAGTTTTGCAAACGGAGCTTTGCACAAGGAGATCGAAAATGGCAGAAAAATGAGCTAGAACACGGGTTTGAGCAATGGTGGGATTTTTTCTGGAGGAAGACGAAGTGGATGGTGGCTGGAATAAGTGAGGGAGGCCTACGTGGGACCCACAAGCCACCAGGGCGCGCCCAGGGGGGTGGGCGCGCCCTGTAGGCTTGTGGCCCACAGGTGCAGCCCCCTCATGTGTTCTCAGTGCCAAAAATTCTTAAATATTCCAGAAAAAATCATACTAAATTTTCAGGGCATTCTGAGGACTTTTATTTTCAGGTCACTTTTTTATTGCACGGATAGATTAGAAAACAGAAGAATAATAGCATTTTTACTTAATTTAATCTAAATAATAGAAAGTAAAAGTTGGGTATAGAAGGTTGTGCCTCCTAAATTCATCCATCTCATGCTCATCAAAAAGAATCCATCAATAAGGTTGATCAAGTCTTATTGACAAACTTTTTTCGAATGATACGGAACCAGAGAATTTTCGAATAACACTAGGTTACCTCAATGGGGATATGCATGTCCCCAACAATAAGTATATCATATTTCTTTTTGTCAATCGGGAGAGGGAATTCAAAACCTCCAATAATAATCGTTGAAATTTTTTCAATGGAGTTGTTACTATGAACTTGAGGTTGTTTCTTCGGAAAGTGTACCGTATGCTCATTACCATTAACATGAAAGGTGACATTGCCTTTGTTGCAATCAATAACAGCCCATGCAGTATTCAAAAAGGGTCTACCAAGGATGATCGACATACTGTCGTCCTCGGGAATATCAAGAATAACAAAGTCTGTTAGGATAGTAACATTTGCAACTACGACAGGCACATCCTCGCAAATACCGATGGGTAAAGCAGTTGATTTATCAGCCATTTGCAAAGAGATTTCAGTAGGTGTCAACTTATTCAAATCAAGTCTACGATATAAAGAGAAAGGCATAACACTAACACCAGCTCCAAGATCACATAAAGCAGTTTTAACATGATTTCTTTTAATAGAGCATGGTATAGTAGGTACTCCGGGATCTCCTAGTTTCTTTGGTATTCCACCCTTAAAGGTATAATTAGCAAGCATGGTGGAAATTTCAGCTTCCGGTATCTTCCTTTTATTTGTCACAATATCTTTCATATACTTAGCATAAGGAGACATTTTCATAATATCAGTCAAGCGCATACGCAAAAAGACAGGTCTAAGCATTTCAACAAAGCGCTCAAAGTCCTCATCATCCTTATTCTTGGATGGCTTTGGAGGAAAGGGCATGGGTTTCTAAACCCAAGGCTCTCTTTCTTTATCATGCTTCCTAGCAACAAAGTCTCTTTTATCATATCTTTTGTTCTTAGGTTGTGGGTTATCAAGATCAACAGCAGGTTCAATCTCCACATCGTTATCATTACTAGGTTGAGCATCAACATGAACTTCATCATTAATATTATCACTAGGCTCATGCTCATTACCAGATTGTGTCTCAGCATCAGAAATAGAAATATCATTTGGGTTTTCATGTGTATCTATAATAGGTTCACTAGCAGCATGCAAAGTCCTATCATCATTCTTTTTCCCTTTATTACTAGGACGATTAGGTGCATCAGAATTAATTCTCTGAGAATCTTGCTCAATTCTCTTAGGATGGCCCTCTGGATACAAAGGTTCCTGGGTCATTTTACCACCTCTAGTCACAACTCTAACATAATGATCATTGTTCTTACCATTCATCTCATTAAGCAAATCATTTTATGCCTTAAGCACTTGTTCTACTTGAGTAGTTACCATGGACGCATGTTTACTAATAAGCTTAAGATCATTGATGGTTCTACTCATATAATCACCTAAGCGATCAAGCATGTAAGCATTGTGTTTCAATTGTCTACTAACATAAGCATTGAAATTTTCTTGCTTAACAATAAAGTTATCAAACTCATCCAAGCATTGGCTAGCAGACTTATTATAAGGAATATCACCTTCATCAAATCTACGGAGAGAGTTTACCTCTACTACCTGTGTCGGGTTATCAAGACCATGTATTTCTTCAATAGGTGGTAGATTCTTAACGTCTTCAGCTTTAATACCTTTTTCTTTCTTAGATTTCTTTGCCTCTTGCATATCTTCAGGACTGAGAGATAGAATACCTCTTTTCTTCGGAGTTGGCTTTGGAGGTGGTTCAGGAATAGTCCAATCATTATCATTGCTCAATATTTTATTCAATAGTAGTTCAGCTTGTTCAATAGTTCGTTCCTTGAAAACACAACCAGCACAACTATCTAGGTGGTCCCTAGAAGCATCGGTTAGTCCATTATAAAATATATCAAGTATTTTGTTTTTCTTGAGAGGATGATCAGGTAAAGCATTAAGTAATTGGAGAAGCCTCCCCCAAGCTTGTGGGATACTCTCTTCTTCAATTTGTACAAAGTTAAATATTTCCTGCAAGGCAGCTTGTTTCTTATGGGCAGGAAAATATTTTTCAGAGAAGTAGTATATCATATCCTGGGGACTACGCACACAACCAGGAGCAAGAGAATTAAACCATATCTTAGCATCACCCTTTAATGAGAAAGGAAACAACTTAAGAATATAGTAATAACGAATTTTTTCCTCATGAGTAAATAGGGTGGCTATATCATTCAATTTAGTAAGATGTGCCACGAGAGTTTCAGATTCATAACCATGGAAAGGATCAGATTCAACCAAAGTAATTAACTCAGGATTGACAGAGAATTCATAATCCTTATCAGTGACAAAGATAGGTGAAGTAGCAAACTTAGGATCATATTGCATTCTAGCATTCAAAGATTTTTCCTTCCACTTTCATAGCAGTTTCTTAAGATCATCTCTATCCTTACAAGCAAGAAAGTCCCTAGCTACCTCTCCTTCCATAACGTAACCCTTAGGTATATTAGGCAATTCATATCTAGTAGAGCTAGGTCTAGCAGGTGTATCATAGTGCTCAATTTCAATAATTTCATCAGATTCAGAGATATCATCAGTTTCAGCATTGACTCTAGCAATTTGTTCATCAAGAAATTCACCCAGTGGCACAGTATTCTCAAGCAAAGTATCATCATAAGCATCATGCATAGTAGAAGTGGCATCATCAATTACTTCCGACATATCAGAATTACTAGCAGGTGGTGGTGTCGCAAGTTTACTCATAACAGAAGGTGAATCAAGTGCAGAGCTAGATTGCAGTTCCTTACCTCCCCACGTAGTAGAGGGATAGATCTTGGTTTTTGGGTCTCTCAGATTCCTCATAATGATCAACAGATATAAATCCCAAGTGACTCAGAGAATAGAGCTATGCTCCCCGGCAACGGCACCAGAAAAAGGTCTTGATAACCCACAAGTATAGGGGATCGCAACAGTTTTCGAGGGTAGAGTATTCAACCCAAATTTATTGATTCGACATAAGGGGAGCCAAAGAATATTCTCGAGTATTAGCAGCTGAGTTGTCAATTCAACCACACCAGAAAAACTTAATATCTGCAGCAAAGTATGTAGTAGCAAAGTAGTATGGAAGTAACGGTAACAGTGGCAAAAGTGACAGTAGCAGTTTTGTAGTAATTGTAACAGTAGCAACGGAAAAGTAACTTAGCAAAGATCAATATGTGAAAAGCTCGTAGGCAATGGATCAGTGATGGATAATTATGTCGGATGGCATTCATCATGCAACAGTTATAACATAGGGTGATACAGAACTAGCTCCGATTCATCAATGTAATGTAGGCATGTATTCCATATATAGTCATACGTGCTTATGGAAAAGAACTTGCATGACATCTTTTGTCCTACCCTCCCGTGGCAGCGGGGTCCTAATGGAAACTAAGGGATATTAAGGCCTCCTTTTAATAGAGAACCGGACCAAAGCATTAGCACTTAGTGAATACATGAACTCCTCAAACTACGGTAATCACAGGAAAGAATCCTAGTTATTGTCACCCTGGGGGATGCGGATCATAACTGGTAATAGGTGTCTACAACTTGCAAGATAGGATCAAGAACACATATATATTCATGAAAATATAATAGGTTCAGATCTGAAATCATGGCACTCGGGCCCTAGTGACAAGCATTAAGCATAGCAAAGTAATAGCAACATCAATCTCAGAACATAGTGGATACTAGGGATCAAACCCTAACAAAACTAACTCGATTACATGGTAGATCTCATCCAACCCATCACCGTCTAGCAAGCCTATGATGGAATTACTCATGAACGGCAGAGAGCATCATGAAATTGGTGATGAACGATGGTTGGTGATGACGACGGCGTCGATTTCCACTCTCCGGAGCCCAAAACAGACTCCAGATCTGCCCTCCCAAGGAAGAACAGGAGGTGGCGGCGGCTCCGTATCGTGAAACGCGATGAACTCTTCTCCCTGGGTTTTTTCTCCCCGAATAGGAATATATAGAGTTGGAATTGAGGTCGGAGGAGCCACGGGGGCCCACAAGCCACCAGGGCACGCCCTAGGGGGGTGCGCCCTCCTGGCTTGTGGCCAACAGGTGGACCCCCTTGGCTTGATTCTTTCCCCAATATTTTTTATTAAATCCAAAAATATTCTCCGTAAATTTTCAGGTCAATCCGAGAACTTTTATTTCTGCACAAAAATAACACCAAGGCAATTCTGCTGAAAACAGTGTCAGTCCGGGTTAGTTCCATTCAAATCATGCAAATTAGAGTCCAAAATAAGGGCAAAAGAGTTGGGATAAGTAGATACGTTGGAGATGTATCAGATAACGAAGTCCTTATATAAGCACGGGTTAGCTCTTAAAAAGGAACTTCTTTTCCTTGAACAAATCAATCAGTGGCTTGGGGTGCTAGGAGATACATATGGGATGGAGGTTGCAAATCTACCAAACCATAGAATTCTTCGCACGTGCATGACTGACTTGAGATGATTCCAGAGAAGGCAAGATAACTTTCCTCAAATTCACGGCGGCAACTTACATCAGATGCACATGAATTTAGTGGAAGTCACTTCTTACACCTAATATATACTTCATGTACGAGACACGAAGATATTGTCTATAAAGTTTCCAACACTAGCCTAATGTCCAACATGAATCATGGAACAGATGAAAATGTTGCCGATGGGCACAACAACAATTCATCGGGGTTACCATGGAAATGGAATTTCCACAACTATGCGAACAAGGTGGTAGCATTGGTCAGACCATAAGGTATAATGGTGTAAGCTCGAGGGGTTAACCACGAGTAAGACAACATTAGGAGAACCCTTGGTTCTGATTTTGATTTGGCAATAGCCCACATTCAAATCAAAGGTTGGGCAAGTCAATGGATGCAAAAATTGATCACATGGATCAATCGTTGAGGACAGCATCTTTCTTCAACACACACACCACATAGGATATCCCCTTGGAACGAGCTAATTTAGGCAAAGCTTTTATCTTCCAACTCCCCAAGCTATTCTTTAGCTTAACCAACTAGCTCAGGGATACACAACACAGATTCCTGGCGAAAGGGTGGTTTACGGGAAACCAACTTGATCACGAACTCAACATAACAGTCAGGGGACAACCTCGTAATACTTCCGAGAAGATATTCAGAAAATCACGAACCACCGATATGTTATTGAGCTCGAGAACAATCTTGGCTTTCAGGGCAAGACGACATGATCAAAGAGCAAGGGATTGACACAATCCTAACCCACTGATCGAGGAGTGCACCATGAAAGATGGACTAGGTAGCACAGTCAATCCTAGGATGATAATTCAATGACCATCACACTAAGAGTGACATTATTGTCCATTAACTTCCAAGCAATAAGATTGTTAGAGGTATTGATTTCACACACCACAGTCCACTTGTCGGCATTCCAATTACAACCAACATGGATACCGGGGAATGAATAATGATGGCGAGAAGTACCACTGTATCAAGAATGCATAAGAGACCGTGCAATTCTCATGACATTCTCGACATGAAGATAGTAATACTTCAAGGTAGAACAGAGTAAAAGCTGGATTGGCATTTTGATCTGCGGAACACAACTGCTTTGACCCAATCCAAGAAATGGATAAGGTATTGGAGTTTGTTTCTCATAGTCATTCTGAAATAGAATGGCTTGACAGACCACAAGAATAATAGACATCAATGAACATGAATGCACAACTACTCTTGACTATCCACTGATAGATAAAGGTCAGAATACAACTGAGAAGGGGCAACTCAAAAGCACATAATTTTTCTGAGTTGTAGATGCATGGTTAGCACGTCGAACGAGTTCAACATAATTCTTCTGGATAAACCATGCAGAAGGGTAGGATTGGCAGAGTCACAACTTATGGAATGGAGAACTCATGAAGAGCACTCTTGTTGCGATCTTCAGTTCACGAGGAACTTCTTCCATGACTGGTTCATGGTATTGGAAGAATGATAAACCAAGAACGTTGAAGACTATAACCAGGTTACTAATCATCCTAAAGGAATGAGCAAACACTACCAATAGGAGTGAGTAGAATGAAGCTTGGGTTCAAGAACCCAAAGATAGAATACCTACTGACTAAGTGGCATCACAGGATGCTTTCGATAATGATGGCCAGAATTATCACACTGGAAACACAAACACAACTAGACTGTTGGGTGGTTCACTGGAATAACCTGGTTTTCCTATCACTTCAACTCACACGTCGAGGTAATGGAGTACCTCAACTCAACAATTAGTGTGCTTTGTCTGGCCCAAAAGACATCGATTCGAGATTAAAGAGTTTGCAATTGCATCAGATTATTTGGTGTTCTTGGATAACTCGGACAGCATAGCGGCTGTGCGGGCATGAAATATGAGACAACCTGCATGAAACCTGACAACATCACGCTGAATTCTTGTGGAGACATCGATCCAGGAAGACAACAACTTTCCTATAAGTCTCCAGCATAGTAACTCGTCATCCTGATAGATAGATGAGAAGCCTAGTTCTTAACCCCGTAGAATAAAGAAGAGGGTGACTCAGAATTAGAATGACATGAGGAAAGGAGTAAAAAGAGTCTTACGTTCCCTTCCACAATCAATTCCCTTATATAACTAAAGAAGTTCTAGACTCAAACATCGACCAGTTTGGCTTGCTAATCCTACAGGCAGTCAGGCTCTGATACAAACATTGTCGGGACCCCGATCCTAAGCCATATGAGTCTAGCATGTAACACATCATATCACATTGCGGCCTCACGCACGGTAATACCCACGGCTGCCACCTTACCTTGGCCGGGACCATTTGCGCCTTTTGGCTCACGTATATGAATATGTCGGTAACAACCATATGTCAAAGAACCCGGGTCGACATGACTAGTTATAGACCCAAGTGGCACAACCGTACAGGGACATGCATACGTAACCCAGCTATGCAGGTGTCGGTCATCAGCGTGTGTAGACGAGTCATAGCAAGCTACATGGACTCCATTACGTCGTGAGGCATATATGCCATCAACGGTACGTAGATGAGTCATAGCAGGCTACAAGGACTCCATTACACTGCGAGACATTTCCCCGTAGGGACAGACACAACAGCAAAGAAGGATACACGCCGGTCAATCAATGTGTCCGGAGCAGTAGCAAGCTACCAAGGCTCGGTGGAAGCACAAAGAGGAATTTCCTCATAAAGAAGGCTACTAAAGGCATACAGCTAGGTGTCGAATCCCACACATACCAATGCATTTCAATCATACACGTAATATGCATGATATGCGTAGATACAACATTGCATCACAACATAACTCTATAACATTACATTTATTTAGAAGGCTTGGAGGAGCCAACACAATATAATGTTACAAGCAGGGGGTCACATGACCCATCATTCAGAGCATACAATCAACCAATGGAAGATACATGTCTGGGTGCAGACATCTATTAAAAGCGGCTAGAAGAGACTAAAAGGCTACAACGACCCAACCATAGGAACCAGACCTCTATCTGGGATTCCAAGCTATTCCAGACAACGTTGAACTTCACGTCATAAGAATCACTAATGAGACTGACGTCTCCTCTGCAAAAACATAAATTAAGCAACCGTGAGTACAAGGTACTCAGCAAGACTTACATCAGAACTAACTACATATGCATCCTTATCAACAAAGGGGGTTGTGGAGTTTATTGCAGCAAGCCAGCTTTGACTCTTGGCTAACATGTACTACGACTACAAGTGGTATCTTTGAGGTGGGACAACGCACACGAGTCCACATATTCACCAAATCAATACACCACTATGGATCCACTCCCGTCTCCCTACGAGAAGGCCATCCATAGCACTCACACTTATCTTGCGCATTTTAGAGTATCCATTTCACTTGTCTATGAACCACATAAGTTTTCCAAGTAGTCCATATCCGAGGACGCGTCTATTCGAACAGATTCATTCACCCTGCAGGGGTATACTTCCTCACACACGCTCCTGCCACTTACCTCCATGTGCACGTAAAAAGGCACCTCGGCAACCTTCAAGCGGAAGCCCAACAAGGGAGTCGGCCACGACCGTTAACCACACAAGACTCTAGTCCAGGTTTATCACCTATTTGAGACTGAACCCGCAACGGAAGTCCGGCCAAAGTTTCCATCACGGCCCCAAACGACGTGTGTAGGGTTCCCAAGCCCAGCTCGATGGATGGTACTACGCTTGGTACACCGGGCCACGGTGCATCTACCGCGCCATAGCCTACCCCTCCGGTCAGCGCTATGCATGGCCGCCAGCACATCCTACAAACACCAAAAACTAGTTGCAAGTCCTGGACAGAGATCAAGGCGATTAATAAGCCGAGAGGGTCAATTAAGGATCCCAATGTGCAGTAGTATCTTGTCTTGGATAACATACACAAAACTCAGTTCTTAAGGACGGTCCCAATGAGACAACCCGCCATGTATTCCTACATGGCCTCTCATTGCTACCTTTACCAAATCAGATTCACACACTTAACTCTCACACAGTAGGACATGAACACACCATTCCGATTCATCGCCCAGATGGATCAGACCAGACACGACTCTAAGCATAGCAGGCACGGTAAGCAAGCATGGATGAGTAAGCACAACAAGGCTCAAGCAGTTGCTACTCATGCTAAGTGGTTTCAACTATTTACTAAGACAAAGACAGGTCATGCAAAGGAATGGGTTCAACTACCGAGAACATCTAACAGTTGAATCGTTGTTGTCCTAATGCAGTAAAAGAGAGCAGGAGTGAGAGAGTAGGATTTTATCGGGATGCTCAAGGAGGGTTTGCTTACCTGACACTTCTGAAGATAACAATGAGTCTTCATCGGTGACAACGATCTCAACGTCGGAACAACGCCTACTGACGAAGAACAACCACTGGCAAACAAGAAGGAACACATTCAATGCAATGCAATAAACATGATGTATGATATGGCATCTTAAAGCATTGAATTGACCTAGTACAATAGATAAACATATTAATTGAAGTGGAATTCATATAGGCGTCAAATTCCAACTCCAAACTATTTATCAAATTTGGCATAATCATGAAATGTCCTAGTTGGTGATGTTAACTTGCTCAAACATGCATGAACATGGCGTAAACAGATTCATTGTATTTTTCTGATCATTTTTCATATACAAATTAGTTTCATCTGAGTTACGGTTGAATTTCTATGATTTTCAGAAGTTTTAAACATTTTCTGAATTTAATAAACCATTTCTGATTTATTTTAAATCCCAGAAAACATTAACTGCATCGGCATTGTGTCACCATGACATCATCAAGTCAACGGCGTCAGGTTCGGGTCAAACCTGACCGGTGGGACCCGCACGTCATACTAACAGTGGCTAAACCAGTTTAATTAACTTAAACTAAGTTAAACAAGTGGTAATTAGTAAGGTGGGGTCCACGTGTCAATGATAGGGTGGTTAAAAAATGGTGATTAGCGCTAAGCTAATCACCTGGCGGGCCGGATCCACATGGCGGCGTCACACGCCGGTCAGGCCATCGCCGGTGACCACGAGGCACGGCGGTGTCCGCTCCAGAGGCCGCGGGGACGGCGGAGGAGGGCACCAACACGTCGCCCGCACTCGGGCGCATCCAGGGGGAGTCACAGGAGGCACTGGGGTCGCCTGAGCTCACCGGAGGCGAGCTCGCAGCGGCGGGGCAGATTCGGCCACGGCGGCGCTAGCGCTAGGGGGAAAGAGCGGGGCAGCGGGGTTTAGAGGAGGAGCAAGAGGAGCTCAGGGCGGTTAGTCTGGTGCAGTCGAAGAGGCCGGGGGAGCTTTGGATGGAGCGAATTGGTTGCCGGGAACCCGCGGTCGGAGATGGAGAAGACGGCGGGATTGGAGTCACTGGAGGGCCTCCGCGCTTACGTGCGTCGACAGGGAGCATCAGGGCGACGGTTTGGAGCGCTAGGGTACGGCTACGCGGCGAGGTTTGGCTGGAGGGCGTGGCAGCAGCGATCGGTGGTGACCGGCGCTCTCGGCCATGGCGGAGGAAGCAAGAGGGACGCGAGGGGGGAGAGGAATGGAAAGAGGGGATGGATCCGGACGTCTCCCGCGGGGCTAACCACGCGTCGCGCTGGCCAGGGGAGGCCCAGAGCTGCTGGCGTGGCGCTCCCACGCGCTGGCCGTCCTCTGCTTCTCCTCTGCCTTCTAGCAAGAGGTAGAAGACAGAGGTGCCCCTGGTGGGCTGGGCTGCTCTATTGGGCCGGCCAGGTAAGGCCCAGGTGGGTATTTCCTTTCTTAATTTTGTTCTGTTTTCTATATGTTGCTCTTTGTTTTATTTTTGTTAGGGCAAAACCATAAGTCCAAAAACCCTGAGATAATTTGTGGAGTATAAGCTGGTTATTTCCAAGTACCACAAATAATTCCAGTAATTTTGGAGCAGCTAAAATATTTATAGTGCTTTATTTATCATTTTCAGCAACTTTGATGGATTACTTAAAATGACAAAAAGAGTGTGAAAACTGGTTCACCACTGATATGTCGTGGCCAACATTTATCAATCATGGTGGACATTTTTTAAAGGCATTTGGATTCATTGGAAAAGACAATTATTTGGATTGGTTTAATTCAAGTGAGGTGCTAGGGTTTGATCATCCCTATTTCACATTTATAAGAAATTAACATGATGCCATGGATGCCAATGCAACTATTTACAACCAATATTCTAGGGCTGTGACATGGGCCCTCTCGGTAATACCACAGCACAAGAAGCTTGCAAGCAATGTGACTAAGGAGTTAGTCATGGGATCTTGTATTACGGAACGAGTAAAGAGATTTGTCAACGAGATTGAACTGGGTATGGAGATACCGACGATCGAGTCTCAGTCAAGTAACATACTGATGGACAAAGGGAACTAAATACGGGATTGTATGAATCCATGACATCGTGGTTCGATTGATAAAGATCTTCGTAGAATATGTAGGAACCAATATGGGCATCCAGGTCCCGCTATTGGTTATTGACTGGAGAGGTGTCTCAGTCATGTCTACATGATTCTCGAACCCATAGGGTCCGCACACTTAACGTTCAATGACGATATGGTATTATTGAGTTATGTATGTTGGTGACCGAATGTTGTCTGGAGTCTCGGATGAGATCCTGGACGAGACGAGGAGCTCCAAAATGGTCCGTAGGTAAACATTCATATATGGAAAGTTGGTATTCGGGTTCCCGAATAGTTTCAGGGCTTGTTAGTTTTGGTCGGGAATGCCGGAAGGGGTTCCGTGGGTCCACCAGGGAGACCCACCTGCCCCGGAGGTCCCTATGGTCTGAGAGAGGAGGCGCACCAGCCCCTGGTGGGCTAGGTGCCCAACCTCCCAAAGGCCCATGCGGCCAAGGGTTGGAAACCCTAGTGTGTTTGCCGCCCCCCTTGCCTTGGGGGCCAAGGCAGCCCCTAGGGAGCCGCCACCAACCATAGGTGAAACCCTAGGGCGGCTGGCCTCACCCTTGCCCCTATATAAAGAGGAGGACAGTGAGGGCAGCCGCACCCCAAGCTATAGGCGCAGCCCTCCCTCTCTCCCTATCCCGTTTTCTCCTCCGATCACAGCTACGGTAGCGCTTGGCGAAGCCCTGCTGAGATTGCTCCGCCACCACGTCGTTGTGCTGCCAAAGAACTCATCTATTACTCCTCCCTCGCTCGCTGGATCGAGGAGGCGAAGACTTCATCGAGTTGCACGTGTGCTGAACGCGGAGGTGTCGTCCGTTTGGCACTGGATCAGGACGGATCACAATTGGATCGTGAAGACATACGACTACATCAACCGCATTTTTAACGCTTCCGCTTAGCGATCTACAAGGGTATGTAGGCACACTCCCCATCTCATAGCTATGTGTCTCCATGAATAGATCTTGCATGTCCGTAGGAATTTTTTTGTTTCCCATGCAACATTCCCCAACAACATCTTTTAAACTCTCTCCTTCCCTTTCTTTGAAATTGAGCACTTCATTCTCGGTAGTACATGAAACAATAGAGGAACTAGCCATAATGAAAAACAAGCAAGTAAACTAGCAAGCGAACGAGTAAACTAGATAGTAAACTAGATAACTAAGTAAATAGAAATATTTTTGTATTTTTCATTTTTATATAAAGTAAGATATAACAACAAATAAAAAGTAGAACAAGTGAATGATAATTTGTGTGAAGGTACTTGATAAGAATTTGGTGATACTCCCCGGCAATGGCGCCAGAAATTATTCCTGCTACTTGTAAACTAAGTTGGGATTTTCCCCGTAGAGGAGGGGAGAGGCAGTATAGTAAAGATAAGTATTTCCCAGTGAGAACCAAGGTTATCAAACCAATAGGAGGACCACACAAATTCCCGTCTTCTGCACCTACACACAAAACAGCACGCGCTTGCACCCAACGTGGGCGAGAGGGTTGTCAAGCCCGTTGAACTCGTTACTTGCAAGTGATAAGTAGTTATAGATAGACAATATAAATATAAAATAAAATAAAAGTAAATAAATGGCAGCAATATTTTTGGTGTTTTTAATATATATTTTTGTGAAGACCCGGGGGGCATAGTTTTCGCTAGAGGCTTCTCTCTCGAAGAAAGCATACGGTGGGTAAACAAATCAATGTTGAGAAATTAATAGAAAAGTGCATAGTTATGCAATATTTATTGACGACAATGATCATGTATATAGGCATCACATCCATAAGCAAGTGGACCAACTCTGCCTGCATCTACTACTATTACTCCACCCATCGACCGCTATCCAGCATGCATCTACAATATAAGTAAAAACAGAGTAATGCTTGGAGCAAGATGACATGATGTAGACAAAGTAAATCCAATCAATATGAATAAACCCCATCATTTTCCCATTAACGGGAATAATACAATACATGTCATGTCCCCTTCAGTCACGAGGATTGAGCACCGCAAGATTAAACCCATCACAATGCACCACTCCCGTTGAAGATAAAGCAATCTAGTTGGCCAAACCAAACCGATAGATCGGAGAGCAATACGAAGCTATAACAATCATGCATATAAGAATTCAGTAAAGACTTAATATATTTTCATGAATAATCTGCACATAAACCCGCAAT
The DNA here is from genome assembly GCA_039707655.1 of Elymus sibiricus. Taxonomy (NCBI): domain Eukaryota; kingdom Viridiplantae; phylum Streptophyta; class Magnoliopsida; order Poales; family Poaceae; genus Elymus; species Elymus sibiricus. The sequence continues at coordinate 447,253,866 of CM077671.1, forward strand.
TCATCGGATCCCAACAAACACACCGCAAAGAAGGATTACATCGGATAGATCACCGCGAGAATCGCGGTGAACTTTGTATTGAAGATCATGGAAAGAGAGAGCCATCTTGGTACTAGCTATGGACCCATAGGTCTATGGTAAACTACTCACACATCATCAATGAGGCGGCAAGATTTATGTAGAGGCCCTCCGTGATCTATCCCCCCTCCGGCAGGGCACCGGAACAGGGCTCCAGATGGCCTCCCGTCGGAACAGAGACTTGTGGCATTGGAAAAAGTATTTTTGCTGGCTCTTGGGTGTTTTCACAATTTTAGAGAATATATAGGGGAGGAATTAGGCCAAGAAGCATCGGGAGGTGGTCCCAAGCCATCCGGGCGCGACCACCCCCCTAAGCATGCCCTGTTGTCTTGGAACCACCCCGTGTGGCCTCCGGTCTCCCTCAGAGGCTTCCAGGTCTTATTTTTGTCCAGAAAAAATCATGAAAAACTTTTGGGGCATTTGGACTTCGTTTGGTACAGTATTCCTGAAAGGCCAAAAACAAGCAGAAAACAGCAAGTGGCACTGGGCACTAGGTTAATAGGTTAATTCACAAAAATGATATAAAATAGCATATAAATGCATATAAAGTATCCAAGAATGATAATATAGTAGCATGGAATAGTATAAAATTATAGATATGTTGCAGACGTATCATACCACTACCGTAAGCTGAAGCAGCAGGAGTACCGCTTCAAGGCCAAGCGCGCCGAGCTCCAGAAGGAGGTCGACGAGCTCAAGAAGTAGCTCCAGCAGGCTGAGGCTAACCTACACCTCACCCTCAAGAGGAAGGAGGATGTCGATGGGGAGCTAAAGTCGCTCCAGGCGCAGGTCGGTGACATCTCCGAGGTCGTCAAGAAATCCAAGGACGAGGCCGTGCGGACGATGTAGTCGTAGCACGCCGATCTGTTCCAAGGGCTTGCGAGGCGCGCTTATGGGGCACTCTGCTGCTTTGTCGAGGATGTTCCGGACTTGCCCATCGCTGAGTACGACGGCACCTACCTCGACTTCTTCACCAAGGTTGTGGATTCGTTGGAGCTGGGGGTCTCTAGGCAGGACGCTACCATTGAGGACGGGGCTCGCGACCTCATGGACCAGGCGGCGACGCGCGTCTCAGCAACCTTGTCCGCCATGACCCCGCCTTCGACCTTGCTCGCGTGGTGGATCCCGTGCCTGAGGACCTCCAGGACCAGCCCAGGATGGAGGTTCGCGAGCACCTGGACGCCCTGCTCGAGTGGTTCGCACAAGTTGTTGAGTCCTTCGAGGAAGACGGTGACCCTGAGGCGACCGGCCCTGGCAATGAAGACGGCGCATCCTCTACTTGAGGCCTTATCTTTTTCTTTTACATCCTGTTGCACCAACGTTCGCAAGGCCCCGTGGGGGTGTAAATACAATTTATTTCTGCAACCGTACTTTAAGTTCTTAATCTTTTGCTGCCATTTCGCTGCTTTCTCGTGAGATTTTCTTCCCTTTTCACATTGCCTTTTTTGCTCTACGTCGCTTGGACCCAGCCCCCGAGTGTACAACGACCGTCGTTGGTATGTTGGGACGAGCGTCCAATAAGGTCAGAGGGTGTAGGGCTCCGCGGGACAGTAAGGGTTCCTGAGGCACGATGCTCAGGATGCCCCCCTTTGACATGCAAGTGGCTCGTGCCAAGGAGGAAGCAGAGATACTCGATGAAATCATGAGGAAAAAGCTCAAGATGTGCCAAGAAATTCACAAAGGATCTGGATTTAGCTTCGGTGGGGCCCAAGCCTTGAGGTATTGCAACTTGTGGGAAGTACCTCGCGAGGCGTCAGCTCATGAGGCCTCCTATTGAGGCTTGGCGGAGGTGGAGCGGTAGACTGTCTCGTGAGGTGGGGCTCCTGAAGCCTTCGATGCCTTGTACCTGCATTGACAATTGTGCTAGCAAGTTTTGCAAGTAATGCAACAGTACGCGCTCGTGAACTTGCTCATGGGTGTCACGTGAGGAGATAAAGCACCAAGGATATTGGTGAGGTGACATGCATGGGAGCATGCCCGCAAACCAAAGCTCATTCACTTGGGTTTTGCGGCGCTGCAAGCAAAGGCACCGTGCCCAGCCCCTGCTTATGTGATAGGCATGAGAGAGATCGCGAGCGCGAACAACTGTTGTAGTAAAAAGCTTACCCAACACACAAGACGCTTTATGAAATAACTTTACTGCTGCATGAAAGAGCAAAAAGTCCTTGCTGTTGTGACGGACTCGGGTCATCTTGAGGATGTGATGCGACCAGGCGGTGCCCTCAGAGGATAGAAAAAAGGCTGCCGTGACAGACACGGGTCAGCTTGAGGATGTGATGCAGCCAGGGCGCACCCTTAGGTTACATTCCCGCCATGTCTGAGCATGGGGGCCCCACTGGGATGTGGGCGGGAGCTCTCGCGGCCTCGTGGCGACGCAAAAAGAGAGGCTCCGGGGCATGTACAACCCCCTTGCGTTCGCACATGTGAGGTCATGGGTAGAACTTGGGGAGATGTTGGATGTTCCATGTGTTTTGTACCAGAACACCCTCCTCCGTCTCCAGCAGTGCTGCGCCAGGCCGGGAAACATGGATGACCCTGAACGGGCCTTCCCACATGGGCGAGAGTTTGTGGAGTCCTTCTCTGGAGTGGATCCTTCGCAGGACAAGATCGCCAGCTTCAAGGGTGCGGGGGTGTATGTTGCGGCTGTCGTAGCGACGCAGCACCTGCTAATACCGGGCTGCGCGGACGGCGGCCTGATACGTCTCCAACGTATCTATAATTTTTGATTGTTCCATGCTATTATATTATCTGTTTGGGATGTTTTATATGCATTAATATGCTATTTTATATTATTTTTGGGACTAACCTATTAACCTAGTGCCCAGTGCCAGTTTCTGTTTTTTCCTTGTTTTTGAGTATTGCAGATAAGGAATATCAAACGGAGTCCAAACGGAATAAAATTCTACGATGATTTTTCTTGGACCAGAAGGAACACAGGAGACTGGGAGAAGAGGCCAGAAGACCCACGGGTGGGCCACAAGCCACCTGGGCGCGCCCCTAGGGGGGCGCGCCCCCCTGGCTTGTGGGCCCCCCGTGGCTCCTCCAACCCTAATTCTCCGCCTATAAATTCAGAAATATTCCCCCAATACCAAAGAGAGCCACGATAATACTTTTCCACCACCGGAAGCCTCTGTTCCCGTGAGATCCCATCTTGGGGCCTTTACCGGTAATCTTCTGGAGGGGGATTCGATCACGGAGGGCATCTACATCAACTCCATTGCCCCTCCGATGATGCGTGAGTAGTTCACCTCAGACCTTCGGGTCCATAGCTAGTAGCTAGATAGCTTCTTCTCTCTCTATGTTCTTCAAAACCATGTTCTTCATGATCTTCATGGAGATCTATCCGATGTAATACTCTTTTGCGGTGTGTTTGTCGAGATCCGATGAATTGTGGATTTATGATTAGATTATCTATGAATATTATTTGAATCTTCTCTAAATTCTTATATGCATGATTTCATATCTTTGCAAGTCTCTTCGAGTTATTGGTTTGGTTTGGCCAACTAGATTGATAATTCTTGCAATGGCAGAAGTGCTTAGTTTTGGGTTCAATCTTGCGGTGTCCTCACCTAGTGAAAAAGTAGGGGTAGCGAGGCACGTATTTGTATTGTTGCCATCAAGGGTAAAAAGATGGGGTTTTCATCATATTGCTTGAGTTTATCCCTCTACATCATGTCATCTTACCTAATATGTTACTCTGTTCTTCATGAACTTAATACTCTAGATGCAGGCAGGAGTCGGTCGATGTGCGGAGTAATAGTAGTAGATGCAGAATCGTTTCGGTCTACTTGACACGGACGTGATGCCTATATGCATAATCATTTCCTTGGATATCGTCATAACTATGCGCTTTTCTATCAATTGCTCGACAGTAATTTGTTCACCCACCGTATTATTTTCCTTCAAGAGAGAAGCCTCTAGTGAAACCTATAGCCCCCGGGTCTATTTTCCATATTATATTTTCAGATCTATAAACCAAAAATACCAAAAATACTTTGCTGCAATCTTTTTACTTTTATTTTACTTTTCGTTTTAGTAATCTTTTATATCTATCTCTATCGGATCTCATCCTTGCAAGTAACCGTGAAGGGATTGACAACCCCTTTATAGCGTTGGGTGCAAGTGTTTGATTGTTTGTGTAGGTGCAAAGATTGGGGCCTTGCTTGTACCTCCTACTGGATTGATACCTTGGTTCTCAACAACTGAGGGAAATACTTATCTACTTTGCTGCATCACCCTTTCCTCTTCAAGGGAAAACCAACGCAAGCTCAAGAAGTAGCAAGAAGGATTTCTGGTGCCGTTGCCGGGGAGGATACATATCAAGTCAAGACATCAATCCTACCAAGTACCCATCACAAACTCATCTCTTGCATTTACATTATTTGCCATTTGCCTCTCGTTTTCCTCTCCCCCACTTCTAAAACGAATTTTCAGAAAAAACCAAAAAGATTTGCCTTTTTATTCGCCCTTCTTCCGTTCGTCTTTTCGTTTGCTGTTTGTTTACTTGTGTTGCCATGTGCCTTCTATTTGCTTGCATCTTCGCTTGCTAAAAATCTATTGATATGGATCCTCATCCACTTGCTAATCTTTTCAAAAGACCAAATTATGATGAACCAATTGCTAGTGAGTTGAGTGCACTTGATTATCTCTATGAAGTTTTGCTTGAAAATCATGAAAATTTTGATGAAGTGTTGAAAGAAGAAATTTATAAGGTGATTCATGATATCTCCTTGATTGGAAAGCATGATTGCAATGATGTTACTATCAATTCTATTAATGTCAATTATGCTAACGATATGCAAAGCCACAAGCTTGGGGATGCTATGTTTGATGAAGATGATATTTTTAGTCCCCCAAGTTTTGATGAGTTATGATGTTTGCATGCCTCCTATTCATGATGATGGTGAAACTTATCATCATGGTTTGATTTGCAATCTGGTTATGTCAATCAAGTGTCTCATGATAGTTATTTTGTTGAGTTTGCTCCCACTACTATGGATAAAAAGGAATTTGCTTATGTGGAGAGTAATGAAAATTCTATGCTTGTGCATCATGAAAAGAATGATTTATGTGATAGTTATATTGTTGAATTCCTTCATGATTATACTGAAATTTATTATGAGGGAGGAACATATGCTTCTAGGAATTGCAATAATATCAAGTTTCCTCTCTATGTGTTCAAAGTTTTGAAGTTATGCTTGTTTTGCCTTCCTATGCTAGTTGATTCTTGTTCCCATAAATTGTTTTCTCACAAAATCCCTATGCATAGGAAGTGGGTTAGACTTAAATGTGTTTGTCATGAGATTCATGATGCTTTCTTGCATATTTCAATTACTACTTTTTATGTGAGCATCATTGAAATCATTATGCATAGCTAGGGGCGTAAAACGATAGCGCTTGTTGGAAGGCAACCCAATGAAAAATAATTTTTTTCTTTTTCCTTTCTGTTTTTGAGTGTTGACACAATTATGCCTCTGTTATGATTGTGTTTTTATGGTTTAATTAGTGTTTGAGCCAAGTAAGACCTTTGGGATGGTCTACGGTGATTGTTGATTTGATTTTGCTGAAAAACAGAAACTTTTGCGCTCAGTCCAGGAATTTTATAAATTCACCAGAGCGTCGAATGAGTCTGAAATTTTTACACAAGATTGATATACAAATTTATCATATTGTCCTAATGTTTCAGAATTTTTGGAGTTACATAAGTATTCTAAGTTTACAGATTGCTACAGACTGTTCAGTTTTTGACAGATTCTGTTTTCTTTGTGTTGTTTGCTAATATATATGTATCTATGGGTTGTATCGGGGGGTATGAACCATGGAGAAGTTGGAATATAGTAGATATTACACCAATATAAATAAATAATGAGTTCACAACAGTACCTAAAGTGGTGATTTATTTTTCTTATACTAACGGATCTCACGAGTTTTCTGTTGAATTTTGTGTTGTGAAGTTTTCAAGTTTTGGGTAAAGATTTGATGGACTATGGAATAAGGAGTGGCAAGAGCCTAAGCATGGGGATTCCCAAGGCACACCAAGAAATATTCAAGGATACCAAAGAGTCTAAGCTTGGGGATGCCCCGGAAGGCATCCCCTCTTTCGTCTTCAATCCATCGGTAAATTTACTTGAGGCTATATTTTTATTCACCACATGATATGTGTTTTGCTTGGAGCGTCTTGTATGATATGAGTCTTTGCTTTTTAGTTTGCCACAATCATCCTTGCTGCACACATCTTTTGATAGGGACACGCATGAATCGTGAATTTATTAGAATACTCTATGTGCTTCACTTATATCTTTTGAGCTAGGCAATTTTGCTCTAGTGCTTCACTTATATCTTTTCAGAGCACGGTGGTGTTTTTATTTTATAGAAATAATTGAACTGTCGTACCTCACTTATATTATTTTGAGAGTCTTTAAACAGCATGGTAATTGGTTTAGGTTCTGAATTTAGTCCTAATATAATGGGCATCCAAGAGGGATATAATAAAAACTTTCATATAAAGTGCATTGAATACTATGAGAAGTTTGATTCCTTGCATATAGTTTTGAGATATAAAGATGGTGATATTAGAGTCATGCTAGTGAGTAATTGTGGATTGGTAGAAATACTTGTGTTAAAGTTTGTGATTCCCGTAGCATGCACGTATGGTGAATCGTTATGTAACGAATTCGGAGCATGATTTGTTTAATGATTGTCTTCCTTTGTGTGAGGGTCGGGAGCGCGCCATGGTTAACTCCTACCAACCTCTCCCCTAGGAGCATGCGTCTAATACTTTGCTTCGATAACTAATAGACTTTTGCAATAAGTATGTGAGTTCTTTATGACTAATGTGAGTCCATGGATTATACGCACTCTCACCCTTCCACCGTTGCTAGCCTCTCTAGTACCGCGCAACTTTTGCCGGTACATTAAACCCACCATATACCCTTCCTCAAAACAGCCACCATACCTACCTATTATGGCATTTCCATAGCCATTCCAAGATATATTGCCATGCAACTTCCACCGTTCCATTTATTATGACACGCACCATCATTTTCATATTGCTTTGCATGATCGTAAGATAGCTAGCATGATGTTTTCATGGCTTGTCCTTTTTTTATGCCATTTGCTATGCTAGATCGTTGCACATCCCGGTACACCACCGGAAGCATTCATATAGAGTCATATTTTGTTCTAGGTATCGAGTTGTAATTCTTGAGTTGTAAGTAAATAAAAGTGTGATGATCATCATTATTAGAGCATTGTCCCATGAGAGGAAAGGATGATGGAAGCTATGATTCCCTCACAAGTTGGGATGAGTCTCCGGACTTTACAAATAATAAAAGAGGCCAATGAAGCCCGAATAAAAAAAGGCCAAAGATGCCCACCGAAAAAAAATGAGAGAAAAGAGAGAAGGGACAATGTTACTATCTTTTTTTCCACACTTGTGCTTCAAAGTAGCACCATGATCTTCATGATAGAGAGTCTCCTATTTTATCACTTTCATATAACTAGTGGAATTTTTCATTATAATGCACACCCACTTAGTTTCTTTTTGAGCTTTCATACACTTATAGATCTAGTGCATCCATTGCATGGCAATCCCTACTCACTCACATTGATATCTATTGATGGGCATCTCCATAGCCCGTTGATACGCCTAGTTGATGTGAGACTATCTTCTCCTTTTCCTCACAACCTCCACCATATTCTATTCCACCTATAGTGCTATATCCATGGCTCACGCTCATGTATTGCGTGAAAGTTGAAAAGGTTTGAGATCATAAAAGGTGTGAAACAATTGCTTGACTTGTCATCGGGGTTGTGCATGATTTAAAACCTTTGTGTGGGGAAGATGGAGCATAGCCAGACCATATGATTTTGTAGGGATAACTTTCTTAGGCCATGTTATTTTGAAAGGACACAATTGCTTTGTTAGTATGCTTGAAGTATTATTGTTTTTATGTCAATATTAAGCTTTTGTTTTGAATCTTACGGATCTATACATTCATGCCACAATAAAGAATATTACTTGGATAAATATGTTAGGTAGCATTCCACATCAAAAATTCTGTTTTTATCATTTACCTACTGGACGACGAGCAGGAATTAAGCTTGGGGATGCTTGATACGTCTCCAACGTATCTATAATTTTTTATTGTTCCATGCTATTATATTATCTTATTTGGATGTTTTATATGCATTAATATGCTATTTTATATTATTTTTGGGACTAACCTATTTACCTAGTGCCCAGTGCCAGTTTCTGTTTTTTTCCTTGTTTTTGAGTATTGCAGATAAGGAATATCAAACGGAGTCCAAACGGAATAAAATTCTACGATGATTTTTCTTGGACCAAAAGGAATCCAGGAGACTTGGAGAAGAGGCCAGAAGACCCACGGGTGGGCCACAAGCCACCTGGGCGCGCCCCTGGGGGGGCGCACCCCCTGGCTTGTGGGCCCCCCGTGGCTCCTCCAACCCTAATTCTCCGCCTATAAATTCAGAAATATTCCCCCAATACCAAACAGAGCCACGATAATACTTTTCCGCCGCCGGAAGCCTCTGTTCCCGTGAGATCCCATCTTGGGGCCTTTTCCGGTAATCTGTCGGAGGGGGATTCGATCACGGAGGGCATCTACATCAAATCCATTGCCCCTCCGATGATGCGTGAGTAGTTCACCTCAGACCTTCGGGTCCATAGCTAGTAGCTAGATGGCTTCTTCTCTCCCTATGTTCTTCAATACCATGTTCTTCATGATCTTCATGGAGATCTATCCGATGTAATACTCTTTTGCGGTGTGTTTGTCGAGATCCGACGAATTGTGGATTTATGATTAGATTATCTATGAATATTATTTGAATCTTCTCTGAATTCTTATATGCATGATTTAATATCGTTGCAAGTCTCTTCGAGTTATTGGTTTGGTTTGGCCAACTAGATTGGTAATTCTTGCAATGGGAGAAGTGCTTAGTTTTGGGTTCAATCTTGCGGTGTCCTCACCCAGTGACAAAGTAGGGGTAGCGAGGCATGTATTTGTATTGTTGCCATCAAGGGTAAAAATATGGGGTTTTCATCATATTGCTTGAGTTTATCCCTCTACATCATGTCATCTTACCTAATGCGTTACTCTGTTCTTCATGAACTTAATACTCTAGATGCAGGCAGGAGTCGGTCGATGTGTGGAGTAATAGTAGTAGATGCAGAATCGTTTCGGTCTACTTGACACGGACGTGATGCCTATATGCATATTCATTGCCTTGGATATCATCATAACTATGCACTTTTCTATCAATTGCTCGACAATAATTTGTTCACCCACCGTATTATTTTCCTTCAAGAGAGAAGCCTCTAGTGAAACCTATGGCCCCCGGGTCTATTTTCCATATTATATTTTCAGATCTATAAACCAAAAATACCAAAAATACTTTGTTGCAATCTTTTTACTTTTATTTTGCTTTTCGTTTTAGTAATCTTTTATATCTATCTCTATCGGATCTCATCCTTGCAAGTAACCGTGAAGGGATTGACAACCCCTTTATAGCGTTGGGTGCAAGTGTTTGATTGTTTGTGTAGGTGCAAAGATTGGGGCCTTGCTTGTACCTCCTACTGGATTGATACCTTGGTTCGCAACAACTGAGGGAAATACTTATCTACTTTGCTGCATCACCCTTTCCTCTTCAAGGGAAAACCAACGCAAGCTCAAGAAGTAGCACGGCCTGGTGGCGTGCTTCCTTGAGGAGGAGCATATCAGCTTCCCGCAGGCCATCCTAGCGCTCCTCGTTGAAGTCCAGGACCCGTGGGGACCCGTGCTTGAGCTCGGTGGGGAGGACCGATTCCGCCACGTAGACGAGAAGAAGGGTGTTTCGCCGGTAGGCTTGGTCGCTGTTGTGCGGATCGATCATAGCATGGACTGGAGCTCGTCGAGCCAGCCTTTGCCGCAGACTGTGAGTTTCTTGCTGAAGCTTCTTGTCTTGAGGCCCTTGAGGACCTCAGCGTTAGCATGCTCGGCCAGGCCATTGCTTCGTGGGTGTGCCACGGAGGCATGGCAGATCTGCGTGCCGATGTTGGCGCAGTACGACTTGAAGAGGCTGTTGGTGAATTGCGAGCCGTTGTCAGTGATGAAACGGTTGGGAACGCCAAAGCGAGACACCAACCCCTTGATGAACTTGACAGCTGACGCGGCTGGGATGGTGCGGACAAGTTCCACTTCAACCCATTTGGTGAACTTGTCGATGGCGACGTAGAGGAAGCGATCGCCGCCAGCCGCGCGAGGAAAGGGGCCCAGGATATCTGGCCCCCACACTGTGAAGGACCATGAGAGAGGAATAGTCTGGAGTCCTTGCGTCGGCTGGTGCTACCAGGTCTTATTTTTGTCCAGAAAAAATCATGAAAAAGTTTTGGGGCATTTGGACTTCGTTTGGTACAGTATTCCTGAAAGGCCAAAAACAAGCAAAAAACAGCAAGTGGCACTGGCACTAGGTTAATAGGTTAACTCACAAAAACGATATAAAATAGCATATAAATGCATATAAAGTATCCAATAATGATAATATAGTAGCATGGAACAGACAAAAATTATATATATGTTGCAGACGTATCATACCACTGCCGCAAGTTGAAGCAGCAGGAGTCCCGCTTCAAGGCCAAGCGCGCCGAGCTCTAGAAGGAGGTCGACGAGCTCAAGAAGCAGCTCCAGCAGGCTAAGGCTAACCTACACCTCACCCTCAAGAGCGAGGAGGATGTCGATGGGGAGCTGACGTTGTTCCAGGTGCAGGTCGGTGACATCTCCGAGGTCGTCAAGAAAGCCAAGGACGAGGCCGTGCGGACGATGTAGTCGCAGCACGCCGAGCTGTTCCAAGGGCTCGCGAGGCGCACTTGCGGGGCACTCTGCTGCTTTGTCGAGGATGTTCCGGACTTGCCCATCGCTGAGTACGACGGCGGCTACCTCGACTTCTTCACCAAGGTGGTGGATTCGTTGGAGCTGGGGGTCTCTAGGCAGGACGCTGCCATTGAGGACGGGGCTCGCGACCTCATGGACCAGGCGGCGACGCGCGTCTCAGCAACCTTGTCCGCCATGACCCCACCTTCGACCTTGCTCGCATGGTGGATCCCGTGCCTAAGGACCTCCAGGACCAGCTCAGGATGGAGGTTCGCGAGCACGTGGATGCCCTAATCGAGCGGTTCGCACAAGTTGTTGAGTCCTCCGAGGAAGACGGCGACCCTTAGGCGACCGGCCCTGGAAATGAAGACGGCGCATCCTCTGCTTGAGGCCTTATCTTTTTCTTTTACATCCTGTTGCACCAACGTTTGCTAGGCCCCATGGGGGTCTAAAGACAATTTAATTCTGCAATCATACTTTAAGTTCTTAAACTTTTGCTGCCATTTTGCTGCTTTCTCGTGAGATTTTCTTCCCTTTTTACATTGCCTTTTTTGCTCTATGTCACTTGGACCCAGCCCCCGAGTGTACTACGACCGTCGCTGGTATGTTGGGACGAGCGTCCAACAAGGTTAGAGGGTGTAGGGCTCCGCGGGACAGTAAGGGTTCCTGAGGCACGATGCTCAGGCTGCCCCCCTTTGACGTGCAAGTGGCTCGTGCCAAGGAGGAAGCAGAGATACTCAATGAAATCACGAGGAAAAAGCTTAAGAAGTGCCAAGAAATTCACAAAGGATCTGGACTTAGCTTCGGTGGGGCCTGAGCCTTGAGGTATTGCAACTTGTGGGAAGTGCCTCGCGAGGCGTCAGCTCATGAGGCCTCCTACTGAGGCTTGGCGGAGATGGAGCGGCAGACTGTCTCGTGAGGTGGGTCTCGTGAAGCCTTCGATGCCTTGTACCTGCATTGACAATTGTGCTAGCAAGTTTTGCAAGTAATGCAACGGTACGCGCTCGTGAACTTGCTCATGGGTGTCACATGAGGAGATAAAGCACCAAGGATCTTGGTGAGGTGACGTGCATGGAGCATGCCCAGAAGCCAAAGCTCATTCACTTGGGTTTTGCGGCGCTGCAAGTACAGGCATCGTGCCCAGCCCCTGCTTGTGTGATAGGCATGAGAGAGATCGCGAGCGCGAACAACTGTTGTAGTAAAAAGCTTACCCAACACACCAGACGCTTTATGAAATAACTTTACAGGTGCATGAAAGAGTACATTACACAGGCAAAAAGTCCTTGCTGTCATGACGGACTCGGGTCATCTTGAGGATGTGATGCGACCAGGCGGTGCCCTCAGAGGATAGAAAAAAAGGCTGCCATGACAGACACGGGTCAGCTTGAGGATGTGATGCAGCCAGGGCACACCCTCAGGTTACATTCCCGCCATGTCTGAGCATGGGGGCCCCACTGGGATTTGGGCGGGAGCTCTCGCGGCCTCGTGGCGACGCTAAAAGAGAGGCTCCGGGACATGTACAACCCCCTTGCATTCGCACATGTGAGGTCACGGGTAGAACTTGTGGAGATGTTAGATGTTCCATGTGTTTTGTACCTGAACACCCTCCTCCGTCTCCAGTCGTGTTGCGCCAGGCCGGGAAACATGGATGACCCTGAACGGGCCTTCCCACATGGGCGAGAGTATGTGGAGTCCTTCCCTGGAGTGGATCCTTCGCAGGACAAGATTGCCAGCTTCAAGGGTGCGGGGGTGTATGTTGTGGCTGTGGTAGCTACGCAGCACCTGCTGATACCAGGTCATACGGACGGCGGCGTGCTTCCTTGAGGAGGAGCATATCGGCTTCCTGTAGGCCATCCTGGTGCTCCTCGTTGAAAGCCAGGACCCGTTGTGTCGGTGCACTAGAACAGGGGTATCAACATCCGGCAGCAACAACCTGCGGAAGGCCAAGCAAGCACCAGCAACGCCGGCACAACGGCCCAGGAGGGGCCCAAGACACGCCAGCCACGCCCCCGAAGGCTGCCAGGGACCGAGGCACTCACGTCTCCAGAAGACCCGGCAAGCCGTCCCCCGGCAAGCACGAGCTAAACAGCCACCGCTCCACCGCATCGCTACACCAGTCACTTATTGATGCGATGTCGAGCCCTCAAGCAGCTAAGCAGCTCTCGCTAAGCACCTGGCGGCGCACTGGAATAAAAGTTATGCCCAGTTGACACCCGCCCTGCAGCGTGTCAAGACCATAAGCAACGGCTAGCCAAGCGGTGGCAAGAGCTTGCCGGGGATGCACCCCCGAGCGCCACCTAGACTAGTAATCATGGTATTTTGTCCTAAATGCCAGAGTTAGGTATGATAGCTCTGCTAAGCTATCTAATCGACGGATAATCTCTGTTTTGCCATTGTGGTAACCCCTTGCACTATAAAAGGAGGCCCAAGGCAACCTAGCTCAAGATTCGGACCTTTGGACACTTGTCCTCGCGTAGTAGCTCGCCCCGACAGGAACTCTTGCTGGGGGTAAGCGATGCGTGTTCTTCGTGTTCCCCCAATCAATCCACCAAAAGCAGGAGTAGGGTTTTATGCTTAGCTGCGGCCCGAACCTGGGTAAAATGCTAGTGTCCTGATCGTCACGCCGTCTCATGCTCTCCGCTCTTTGTACAATGTGACCCCCCTTGCCGAACCACAAAGGGGGCTCTTGTCCCATAGGAGATCGTGAGCATCCGTGCCCCGACATCTTTGGCATGCTAGGTAGGGGGGCATGCATCATTTGCGCGTACCCGAGTTCGTGAATGGCGAATCGATCTTCATCATCATCTTCTTCTGCATCCCTCCACTTCGAAGGCTCCCTCGCATGCAGCCGCGGGCACAGCGGGCGTCGTGGCGGCTATGAGTGGGGAAGGCGTCGTGCGTGACGCGGCTGGCACAGGCGGCGCTGCCGTCGTGTCCCCCACGGCTGAGGTTGGAGCCAGGAACGCAGGAGAGGAGCGACAGTAGCAACACCCTGGCGAACGCGCCCCCAGCACCGCGAATGGAGGGGACGACCGATGACCTCCTCCCTGCCGTGCAGGTGGCCATGATCGTCACGACGGCACGCCATCCGGAGCAAGCCACGACCCCCCATCCGCGCCTGCTGCGGTTTTGTCACGGCATGATGTCCTCGTGAGAGAACTTAGGTGTGAGGCCATCGCAACTAAGTGGCAGCTTGAGAGGGGTTGGTCGGAATCAAGAGACGCGAGTTTACCCAGGTTCGGCCCCTTCGATGGAGGTAAAAGCCTACGTCCTGCTTCGTTTGTATTGATGATGAGGATGATCTCGATTACAAGGGTGTGGAATCGCTACCTCTAGTCTCGAGGGTTTCTAATCTGTCTATCTCTAATGACTTGAACTTGTCCCTCTTGGGGCGCCTTACCCCTCCTTATATAGGTTGAAGGGGTAGGTTCTACATGTAGAGTCCTACTGGGAGTAGGATTAGGACTAGTCTCTCTTGAATCCTAATCTGGGTCTTGTTTCCTTTATGAGGGAATCCTTCCTCATCTTGGGCCTTCTCTGTGAGCCGGCCCACCATAACATGAGTCGGCCCTCCCATGAGCCGCCTTCTGGGCTGTTGGGTCTTGTTGTTCGTCTGACCCGCCTGCCGGGTCACCAATGAGCCGTCAAGCTCGGCCGGGTCACCAGTGAGTTGCCAAGTCCCGGCCGGGTCATACTTCAGGCCGGGTTATAGCACGGGGTAATATCCCCGACACTAGCCCCCAGGTTAGCTTGAATTTATTCATGGTAAGCTCCTGAAATAAGAATAACAAATATATTAAGGGACCGGCTTGCTCCATCGGCCGGCTCAATGAAGCAGCTCCTGAAATATCCGGGTTTCTTCTTCATATTAATGAGCCATCTTCACAAACATCTTGCAGGTCCGTGTCCTTTGCAAAATATTGGGAATAAAACACACATATGTCGTTGAGTCGACCTCCAATGCTTTGGCCTAAAGATACTTTTGTGAATGAGAAATCCACATGATGTTAAGCCGGCTTCCATTGCTCTGGCTTCGATGAAACTATTGGAGATAAGAAAACCATATGAAGTTGAGCCGGCTTTCCATTGCTTTGATTGGGAATAGAAAATAGTCCATTATTAAACCACTTTCAACTTGTGAAGCCGGGTTGCTTATATATCATCTGTCGGGTCATGATTTTTGATAATACTGAGGCGATCTTGCTCACAATTGACATCTTCAAAGTGCTCTTGTATTTTTTAATATATCCATATAACCTGTAGCCCCCAATCTCCAAGTTTATCAGCTCATGATGACTTGGTGATTTGCAACAATATCTTTGACTGTGTAGCCCCCAAGTGTCGGGTTGTCTTGCCTGCAACAACCTGGGACTTTGAACTTGGTGTTGAATGTTGAGAAATCCGGATTGTCATCTGAGTCGCTAGATATAGACTGAGTGTCTTGTATTTCACATGTGTAGCCCCCAAGGGTCGGCTCATCAGTATGTGATGGGTCGGGTCTTCAATTTGGACCTTATAATCTGTTTTAAATAGCTGAATACTGTAGCCCCCAAGTGCCAGGTCGCACGCCTACAGTGACTTGGGACTTTTAAATTTTTTGATCTGAGCGGTGTAGCCCCCAAGTGTCGGGTCGTTTGCCTGCAGCGACTTGGGACTTACATGTACTTCTCCTTTTGGAAAGAAAAACATCATATGATGTAGCCCCCAAGTGTCGGGTCATATGCCTACAGCGAGTTGGGAATGTGTGAGAATAATATAACCCATCATAATTTGTTGAATGACTCCTTGACCGGGTTGTAACCCGGTATTTTGTCGAATATCCTGGAATGATGCCTTTGTCCTTGAAATGAAAATCCCTGCTCATGGTTGCGGTGCAACCCGGCAAATATATGTTTGAGAAATCCATAAGTGTTGTAGTTTACTACAGAGCACAAGTTGAATAATCCAAGAGCCGGTCAATTAGATGACTCGGCATTATATGTGATAGGGCGGCTCTTCGAGAATAGTCATTTCTTCCGAGCTAGCTTGGAAAACCCCAGTCATTTAATACTGGTTATGATAAACCATGATGAAGATCCAGCCATTTTGGCTATCAAAGATCTATTTGTTCCTGCAGAGGTTACGATGTAACCCGGTTTGATGACTGTCTTGATATGCATGTATGATGCATGATGGAATGCAGGATGATATATGTATATGATAAAAACATCTAACAGAGAATATATACATGTATATCTCAAATTTTTGTAAGCCGGCCTTGAAGGCACAACCA
This sequence comes from Elymus sibiricus, assembly GCA_039707655.1. Classification (NCBI taxonomy): domain Eukaryota; kingdom Viridiplantae; phylum Streptophyta; class Magnoliopsida; order Poales; family Poaceae; genus Elymus; species Elymus sibiricus. The sequence goes on from CM077671.1 coordinate 447,270,084, forward strand.
AAAGAGATCAACTCTTGTTCTTATTTTGAAAAAACTCAAGGTTTTTGCTTCAAAGAAGCTTGGCATGAACGCCTTTAATCCCGTAAGCCGGCTCTCACGTGACATAAATCCGTCATTTCAACCTTAACTAGTTCAGGGTCTTAAAAACATTGACTGTTAAGAGTACGAACGGGCCACAAAGCGGAGAGACTACAGCAGACAGGTGAGTTTACCCTAGCTCTCTGTAAGCCGGCTCTCTCGTGACATAAGCCGCCGTTTTAACTTTGACAAGTTCAGGGTCTTATTGAAAGATCGACTGTCAAGAGTATGGAGGGTCACCTGGCGGAGTAGCAAGTTGCAAACAGGCAGGTTTAACCCATATATGGCATGGAAGCCGGTCAAGAGGGTATGAAAGCTAAACTCATAGAGTTGGAAGCCCCCAAGTGACCTATGATCATGGAAAAGCTCGACCATTGATCATAATATGATGGTCCAATAAATCAGGGCACCCATGTTTGAACGGCGCATCATTGCAGCTCATCCTCTTGGGCAACTTTAAATCTTCCGCCAATAAGGTAGGGCACCCATGTTTGAACGGTCGCATCATGGCGGCTCGTCCTCTTGGGCGACTTTAAATCTTCTGCCAATAAGGCAGCAGCCCCCGAGGCCGGGTTATCTTCCCTGCAATGACCCGGGGTTCCAGAATATTTGAACCCAGTTGAATCTTCCAAGTCATGTATGTGTATCCCCCGAGTCTTAAGTTGACTCGAGGAGGCGGCTTAAGAGTCTTCATCCTTGGCTGTGGCATAAGCCGACATAAAGTTGACGGCTGAACGATGGATTTTATCCAAACTGGAGACAATGTAGTGAGCTGGTGATCTTTGTGATGCTCATCATGTGTCTTTGGCAAATATTGTGGCCAAATTGAGTGCATATGCCTCCTAACACATGCCTTATTCTCATGTAGTCCGTCTCTCCTGGCTCCTCCAGGGCCATTTTTCTTTTTCTTTGCCGCTGGCTTTGAATTGACGGCTCAATAATAGCCGGCTCAAATTGTAGCTTCTCCAGAGATGTTTCCTTTACGGCAAGCTCTCATATTTCTTTTGATATGTTTGAAGTAGATCGTATCACTGGGATAACAGGCCAATACGCATATCCATTGAGTAAACCGATGTGAGTGGAGGCTGGCGCGTATTTTCGCGACGTTGCGTAAGGCAGGAATGTCATTTTTTCCTTTGCTCCAATGTTGTTCGAGGAGACAAGTCATGGGGCGGCTTGCGTATGTCCGTAGAGCAGCTCGCTTGAGCAGGCACGGACGGCGAGTCGCCCGTGTCGTTGTTGATGTAGCCCGGACCAATGGGGCGGGCGATGTCTTGCACACGTGTCCGTCAAACAATGCGGTTTGGACAGATGCTGGCGCATGATAATGTTGGCGCAAACTCCATATCCACAGTATTATGTCACCTCTGTTGTGAACAATTGTCATGTAATTAAAAATATTGCAGAGAGTAATTGTTCTCAGAGAAAATAATACTGTGTAAAAATAGGACGGATCGATATCACTTGATTTATTTGGATGACAGATGATCCATGTGCCACGTCTATCGGGATGTCCAATTAATGAGACTCGCCCTGGTAATTTTAGATCGATCCACATCGGTAACCAAAACACCGGACGACAGATTTCATGTATGGCCCTCGGGCAAGCTGGCGTGGACGGTGACGCCGGTACAATCTTCGTAGGGCGATGTTGGTGACGCCGAAAAATGTGACGCCGCGGCGAGACTCATCAATTGGGGTGCCTCACAAGCTTCTGTGCCGCAGGAGACAGATTCCTGGGGCTCGATGATTGCCCTTGCAGTGATCAATTGTTCTGATATTTTTTGTTGGAAACTTATCAGCCGCGGGGTTGATGATGACTACGGTGGAGGTTGAAGTCAACCGCAGGCGAGTCCGAGATACTTGCAATAACTGGTGTGTATTCTGATGGATTTTGAGCTGTCCACACCCTCTCTTTCTTTTACCCCCATACTTTTCCTAACCGGCTCCCCACATTTTTTCTATCCAGTAGGCCTCCCACTTCCCCTCCTTCCCCGTCTGAGTAGCCGAGAACGACGGGTGTGGGGGGAGTGGCCGACTCGGGGCTGCAAACCGGGCGGGCCCGGGAGGGGCGGCGAGCTGGCGGGCGAGGGAGCGGGAGGAGCCCGAGCCGGCCGCGGGGGAGCCGGCAGGCGGGGCGAGGTTGCGAGCGGAGATGGCGGCAGAAGCGGAGCCACCGCGGCGGGGCGAACAGCGGCGGGCCGGCTCGGCGAGCGGGGCGAGTCCGTGGTGGCGGAGGCGAAGTGATGTTGCGAGGCAGCGCAACAGGCCGGCTCAAGGGCATGGCAGCAGAGCGAGGCGAGGTCACGAGGCGGCGCAGCGGGTGCTGAGGGTGGCGTGCGGAGGTGGGAGTCGGTGATGAGGGTGGGAGGCGAGTCGGGGGAGGCAGGTGAGGTGGGCACAGGCCTGCGCGGCGGGGAGAGGCCGCGGTCGCAGAGGCGAGCCGGCGGAGGCAGGGCCACAACGGCGGTTGGCTCGGCGAAGGGGCGAGGCGGGAGCTGAGCCAGTCGTGGCGAGGCGAAGCGGCCGGCTCATCGAGCGGGCGTGGCGACGGGCGAAACGGCGAGCCGCTGGAGCACGGCAGATCGGCCATGGAGAAAAGGCGGGCGCCGTGTCAGTGGAGGCCGAGTCCGCCTCCATGTCCTTCGGCCGCGGTGGTTGCTCTCTGGAAAATCCACGTCCACGTCCACCTTCGGGTCGTGGCCCTCTATTCTTTTTTTTTGTTTGGACCTCAACCAACATTGAGTAGTAATCGGATATGGTCATCCAACCCACGATCCAACCTGGAGTGGCCTTCCCTTTTTTTATAGCACAGCAAATCCCTGATTCAGGCGTACATATTCTCTGATGAATTTACTCTGTGTGCTGATGCGGATTTGCTTTTCGTTGTCTAACGGCATTAGCGATCGGACCTGTAAAATTGTAGTAGCGACAACTACGTTTTATCTCCTCGGGAGTAGACGCGTTGGAACTCCTGTTGGTCTCGACGACGTGCGACGGCAGTGTAGTGGAAACTTATCTCTTGGATTTGACTTGGCGACCCACTCGACACAACCTTAATTTCTCTTGATCTCAAACTTGTATATGTCGTTCCTACTGCTTGCCATGGTGACGATGTAGATCCTTCCGCGCTGGCTTTTCTTCATCCGGCGCATCGTTAGCTTCTCGATCCTTAGAAGAGATCCCTCAAGAACAACACCACCGTGCGTTGGCCCCATGGTGGGCGCCAACTGTCGTGGTTTTGTCATGGCATGATGTCCTCATGAGAGAACATAGGTGTGAGGCCATCGCAACTAAGTGGCGGCTTGAGAGGGGTTGGTCGGAATCGAGAGACGCGAGTTTACCCAGGTTTGGCCCCTCCGATGGAGGTAAAAGCCTACGTCCTGCTTTGTCTGTACTGATGATGAGGATGATCTCGATTACAAGGGTGCGGAATCGCCACCGCTAGTCTCGAGGGTTTCTAATCTGTCTATCTCTAATGACTTGAACTTGTCCCTCTTGGGGCGCCTTACCCCTCCTTATATAGGTTGAAGGGGTAGGTTTTACATGTAGAGTCCTACTGGGAGTAGGATTAGGACTAGTCTCTCTTGAATCCTAATCCAGGTCTTGTTTCCTTTATGAGGGAATCCTTCCTCATCTTGGGCCTTCTCTGTGAGCCGGCAAACCATAACATGAGTCGGTCCTCCCATGAGCCACCTTCTGGGCTGTTGGGTATTGTCGTTCGTCTGACCCGCCTGCCGGGTCACCAATCAGCCGCCAAGCTCGGCCGGGTCACCAGTGAGTCGCCAAGTCCTGGCCGGGTCATACTTCAGGCTGGGTTATACCGCGAGGTAATATCCCCGACAGCGCCCGTTACCAGCGCGTCTACTGGGCGCACGCCTCGTCCAGAACAAGACGGAGCGCCGAGCGGAGCCACGAAGCCATGGACTCGGCCTCCCCCACATCGAACCGCCCCGGCGAGCGGCGCACGGCGTCAAGAGCACGGTCACGCCCCTCTTGGTTCCACCAAGAGCCAGGCGACGTCGCGGTCCGCCACTTTCGCCATGCCGGACACAGCGTCGGAAGCAATGGCACGAGCCCAGCTCCTACTTAACTTTCCGCCAGCGGCTGACAAGATGGATGTCGTGGTTTCGTCACGGCAGATGCCATGGGTAGGCTTATCGAGAGGGGCCGAAGGACGCCGACGGGCTCCGGGAGCGGGGTTAGGCACAAGCGGTGGCGGACACACGATGTACCCAGGTTCAGGGCCCTCCGTGGGAGGTAATACCCCTAGTCCTGCTTGGTCTAGTTGAGGCAATGATGAAGGTTACAATGGTGCTCCTGGAGCTGTTTGCTAGAGGAGGAAGAAGGAGCTTGCTCGCCCCTACTACCTCTCTATGTGTGTGGGCTAGTGGAACTGTGTACCGAGAGGAGAACACCCTTGCAAGGGGGAGGCCCGGGGGGGTTTATAGGCCAACCCCCGGGTTACAATACGAATAGAAGGTCTAGGGGGGCCCCGGCCGGCAGCCTCTCTTAGCCGGCCGTGGGGGCCGCCGGCTGTGGGGTCTTGTCACCGATAGGGCCCGCCGGCTGTCGAGTCCGTCAGGAGCCGGCGGGACCCGCTTGGTGGATCCCCGCGCCGGTCACGTCGCGGCATGGGCGGCCTGTTGGGGCGTCGTCTTGCGCCTGTCGGGCGAAGTCAGCGGCGCAGCCGGCTACACTGTAGCCACGCCCGACAGGTAATGGAGTGGTTACGGGGGCATGCCGGTACTGTTGGAAGCCCTGACGCGGTCGGCCGCCGTCAGCAGCCACTGTGGCCACGCCGGGGAGGATGAAGGGGGTCGCGCCTGGTCGCCGGCTGTCGCGCCGGGAGACGGGACAGGCGTTGGTCCGCCCGTAGGTCGGTTGAGGAGGTCTTGTCTTGTCGCCGTGCTGATGCGCAGAGGGGACGGACGGACATCGGTCCGCCCGTAGGTCGGTTGAGGAGCCGGCGTGGAGGCAGCCGGCAGCTAGCCAGGCGCCCGGCTCCTCTTCCAGCTGGTCCTGAGAGAGCTGGCAGCAGACGCGCCGGTTCCCCGCCAGCCGGCCCTGAGGAAGCCGGGGGGGGCCGCCACCCGGCCATGGCCTAGCCGGCCGCGGGCCAGCCGACGGTGTTGATTCTCTTCGAACGGGGGAAGGACCCCGTAGCTTTGGCCTACCCGGGGGCAATAACCCCGTCAGTAGTCCCCGAAGCCGGGGAGGCCCGCCGACAAGCCGCGGCGGTCCTCGCCGGCTTGAAGATCGCCCTTGCGCCGCGGGGCGCTACGAGAGTCGGACGCCGTGGGCAAGCGGTGGCCGGCGCCGCAGCCGGCCGATGCTTTGCATGCCGCCTTAGGCCCCCCACCGGGCAGAGGAGCCGCGCCACGCGGATGGCGCAGCGGGCCGTGGCCTGACAGGCCGTGCGGCGGAAAAGACCGGACCGTGGGGCGGGTCTCCCCACGACCGCGGCCTCGGCCCGCGCGCAGGGATCCTTTACGGCGCGGGCCGACGGTTGGCGTTCCCGAGCGCCATAACGCCCGCCCCGCACGCGACGGGAATCGTGGGGGTCGCGCGTAATGAATCCGCCCCCCACGATCGCCCGCACGGGGTTTAAATGGCGAGGGGGGAGTGGCGGAACGGCCCATTCGCTCCCCCCCGCCCCCGTCGCATAGTCTTCGTCGCCCCCCCTTCCCTCCACGAGAAAGGGAGAGTGAGAGGGCAGTGCGCGCGGGCACGCTGCGCCACCGTCCGCCGCCGTGGAAAGCTCGCGCCGCCGCCCAGCACCCGCGCCCACGCCGCGACCGCAAGCGCCTCCGACGACCATGGCGATCAAGGGCTCATAGGACGGCAGCATTGTGGAGGAGACGTTCATCGAGCACCTTTGCTACCGCCGCAAGCTCCCGGCGGAGACGCACTTGGAGGCGCGCATTGCCGGGCCGGAGAACTCCCCGACCCCGCGGGAGGGCGAGGTGGTCGTCTTCGCCGATCACTTCCTCCGCGGGTTCGGGCTGCCGGCGAGCGCCTTCTTCCGCCGCTTCCTGACGCGGTTCGGCCTGCAGCCGCACCACCTCGCCCCCAACGCCGTCTTGCAGCTGGCGGCGTTCGTCACCCTTTGCGAAGAGTTCTTGGGGGTGGAGCCGAGGCTTGACTTCTGGAGCCGGCTCTTCTTCCTCAAGCGGCAGACGGTGAAGAATCCGGCGACGCAGCAGACGGTGATGACCGCCTGCGGAGCCGCCATGATCCACATCTGCAAGGGGACCGGCTTCGAGAAGCTCCCGCTGCACGAGTCGGTGAAGGGCTGGCAGCGGGGGTTCTTCTATGTGAAGAACGTGAAGCCGGAGGAGGACTACATCAACCTCCCCGACTTCGTCAACCACCCGCCGGTTGCGATGTTAAACTGGCGGGCGGCTTCGCTCCAGGCGCCCGAGACGGCGCACCGGCTCTGCGAGCGCCTGCTCGTGATGACCGAGACGGAGGGGCTGAAGGCCACCGACCTGCTGGCCATGATGGTGACGCGCCGGGTGCAGCCGCTGCAGAGGCGGCCGCACCTCATCTGCCAGATGGGAGGACGCCACGACCCCTGCCGGCTCTCCACCAAGGAGCTGAAACCAGCTCACGTGGCGAGGAGGGTAAACGCCATCTCGACGGCGAAGATGAAGGAGGGCGAGTGGCAATGGGGGAAGACCCCGTACAGCCGGAGCCACCCGGCGCCACGGGTAAGTGTCTAGCCGCCTTCCTTCGCCTGTCTTTTCCGAGGCGCGCCCCTCCCCTCTTTGGCCTGACGGCGCGCCGCCTTGCCCGCACGCAGGTTTTTCCGCTGCTGCAGAACTACGGGCAACCGGCCGCCGACACGGTGGAATCGGACCCTGAGGAGGTCGAGGACGCCGACGACGTGGAGCCGGCCGATTCTGAGTGAGCCGGTGCGTCTGAAGCCGGCGAGGCGGAGACAGAGGAGGAGGAGGCCGAAGAGGCCGAATCGACGGGTGAGTCTCCTCCCCAGACGCACCTACGGGATTGGACCGATGATGACGCTGAAGCGGAGGCGTCGCGTGTTGCAGAGGCTCCGGAGGAGCCTGAAGCTTCGGAGGACGAGGTCACGGCGCCGCGGAAGCGCCAGCATCGAGCCGGCAGCGGCTCCAGCCGGGGCGGCCCGGACGCGGGCGACAAAGGGAAGCGGCCGGCCGTTGCCAAGCCGGCGACCAAGCGCGCGGCGACCGCGCAGCCGGGCGGCAGCCGCGGAGGCGGGGGCAAGAAGCAGAGGGTTTCCCAGGCGGGACCCACGAGGCGGGCGATCCCGGTCGTCGTTGGGTGAGTCTTTTTCTTTCATCTTGGTATGTTCCGCTTTTTCTCCCCGGTCCCTTATTTCGTCGTGACCTAGGAGGCGCGCACCCTGGGGAGGACCCCAGGTGGCGAGACGGCGAGGACGGCGGCGCCGACAGCCGCCGAGGAGAGGGAGCGCCAGGCGTGGCTCGACCTCGAGGCGGCTCAGCAGGAGCGGCGCGTCGAGGAGCTCCGCCCGTGGGAAGAGGCGGCGGAGAAGCGGGGAGGAACCAGCGGGGAGGCCGCTGGTGGAGCGTGGGAGCCGTTTCCCCTCAGTCGGGAGAGGAGGTCGAAGGACCACCACGACCCCGAGCGACGGGCGGAGGCGGACGCGAAGGCCGCGGGGGGCATGGCGGAGAATGAGCGCGACGCCGCCCAGCCGGGGGCGGGCGACGTGCCGCCGGAGGCGGAGGAGGCCTTGGTAGTCGAAATCCTGGCACCGGACGTGCCGGCCCCGGAAGTTCCGGCTTCGGAGGTGCCAGTTCCGGAGGTGAGTCGGCGAGGGACCGCCGGAGGCGGGGCGCCGGAGGCGAGGGCCGCGATGGCCGGGGAGACGGCCGCCGCGGGCGCGTCGGCGGCGGCCGCGACGGGAGGACCGGGCCCATCGTGGTCTCCGACAAAGGAGGGCCCGCGGACGGGGGCCGACCACAGCAGACCTGGGCTGCAGCCGGGAGCCCGGCTCTTGGCGAACCGCCGAGCGCGCTCGGGGCGGCGGTGGCCGCCGTTGTGGACGCGTTTGCCGCCTGCCGCGCCCAGACGTCGCAGGACGCTCGGGCCGCCAACGACCGGCTGGTGAACCTGGAGCAAGCTATCGTGGTAAGCTTTCTTCTTTCCTTCTTCTCTCGACTCGGCGTTTCTTGTTTTTTCCAGTGGGGGCGCGCTAGCGCACCCACTGGGTGTAGCCCCCGAGGCTCGAGCCGGCTGGGGCGTAGGTGGTTCGAGCCTAAAGCTGTCTTGTATTCTTTTTGCAGACGGCGCACGATCGCCGGGTGGCTGCGTACAACACCCTGCTGGGGCTGTACCGGGGAGACAAAAACCGGCTCGCCGTCATGTCCGCGGACCTGCGAGGTATGTGCTCTTGCGATTCTTCCAGTGGGGGCGCGCGAGCGCACCCACTGGGTGTAGCCCTCGGGAATCAGGCCGGCTGCGAAGGAGGCAGGCTGAATCCTTTCTTTGCTGGGTTTCTGACAGCGGCCACCTCTTCTCGTGAAGCCACCCATGCCGAGGCGGTCAGCCTCCGGCGCCAGGTGGTGCGGCTTGGCGAGGAGCGGGTCCTTCTGACGACGGAGCGCGACCGGCTCCGCGGGGAGACGGACCAGGCGAAGGCGGAGCGGGAGGAGCGCGAGGCGGCCCATCGCCAAGCGCTGGTGGACCAAGAGGTGGCCCTTCGTCGGGAGGCGGAGGAGCGGGAGAAAGTCCTCCGCCAGCAGCTGGAGGCCAAGGACTCCGCTCTAGCCAAGGCGGCCAAAAATGCGCAGGCGGCCCGAGACGAGCACGAGCGCCAGCGCCAGGAGTCGTCCGCCAGGGAGGTGCAGCTGCAGGAACAAGGGCACGAAGTGGACCGGATGCTGCTCGGTGAGCTTCTATCGCCTTGCTCTTTGGTTTTTCTGTCTTTCCGTTCTGCTCATCCCTCGTCTTCTTCTCTTGAGCCTCAGGGCTTTTCCCCGGAACGCAGGAGGCCGCGGAGGCGGCCGTGGAGGCCCATCGTGAGGACCGGCGGGCGCAGGTGGAAGCCATTGGACAGCTTGCCCCCTGGACCCTGGACGAGGTGGGGATCGCTTCCTCGGCGCGGCTATCGGAGGTGGTCCGGGCCCTGAAGCGGCTCCAGGCGGCCGGCTCGGCGCTGGTGCGCACTCTTTGGCCCGGCACGGTGGAGCCGGTCTCCATGAGCCGTTTGTCGAGGTGGCTAGAGTTTGGGACCGCGCGGGTGAACGCCTGGAGGGCTTCCGCGGTGCGCGCCGGTGCGAGCATGGCGCTTCGGATTGCCAGGTCGTGGTACCCCGAGTTGAACTTGGACCTGCTCACGGCCCAGCGTGCCGGCACCGACGCGGAGTTGGAGGCGGTGGCCGACGCGCTGGAGGCGAGGGCGAGCGACCTTGCGTCCTTCGCCGCGTGGGACGAGTACGTCCCGGAGCGCGGGGCGGACGGCGTGGTGATCCCGGAGGACCGGTACACGCTCGCCCTGGACGACCCGGAGGGAAGCGCCGCCGAGACGGACGATGGAGAATCTGACTCCGACGACTACGCCGAGTCCGAGCCGGCTCCGGACGCGGAGGCGGGAGCTTCTTCATCAGCCGCCCCGGAGGCGCCGGCCTCAGAGGCGTCAGCACCGCCGGCTTCGGAGGCGCCGGCACCGGAGGCGGGCCGGCCCGAAGCTGCCACCACTTAGGATTTTTCTTTTCTGCATTTTGTTTAGACTGCGATTCCACCCACTGGGGGTGTATATGTAATGAACTCGTGGCCGTGGGCCTTTTATTGTTTTAACTTATGCCGTAAAAAATTTGTGCGTGCCGGCTCTTCTTTTGCCTTTTGCCTTTTGACTTGTGTCACGCGCCGGTATTCCTTCCGGCTTCCGTCCCGCCTGCCAGCCAGCCGGGAGCCGGTCTGGGACAGGGACGGGGCTTCACCCTTGGGGAAACTAGCGGGCTCCTATAGTCGACCGGCTAGGACTAGGTTGAGCCGGTAGTGGCCAGTTGCTAGGAATAGCGTAGTTCGGTCGGGCCAGTCCGGCTGCCGCTTGTTGGCTGACCTTTGTGTGAGAAGTTCCTTCGTACCCCATAGCCCCTTCAGCCGGACAGCCGGGAGCCGGTCTGTGGCTGGTTAGGGTGGGGAGGCGAAGGGCTGCTTGCTCACATTATTTGTCCGCCTCGGATGGGAGCCGGCCGAGCCCCCGGGCCCGGGAGCCGGACCCGGGTGACGTGCTTTTAAATAACATGAAACCTTTTGGAGGAATCGAAAAGGAAAGGGCATGCCCCAAGTGCTGGCTTGGGGACCCCATTGCATTCATAGAACCCAAAAGGGAAGGATACATACATACACTGGCTTTTTAGCAGTAAAATGGTTGGAGGAGCGCTGCGTTCCATGGGCGCTCCGTCTCCTCGCCGGAGGCGTCTCTCTTGCGCTTCTGCGGCTTCTGGGCGTCTATTAGATAGTACGCGTTGTTGTGCAGCGCTTTGCTGATGATGAACGGGCCCTCCCATGGGGAGGACAGCTTGTGCTGGCCGGCAGTTCGTTGGATCCGTCTGAGCACCAAGTCCCCTTCGCGGAAGGAGAGTGGCCGGATCCGCTTGCTGTGGTAGTGCCGGAGCTTCTGCTGGTAGATAGCCGTCCGGCTCAGGGCCAGCTCGCGGGCCTCCTCGAGGAGGTCGACGCCGTCTTCTCTTGCTTCTTTCGCGTCTTTCTCCGTGTACAGGGAAACCCGAGGCGAATCGAACTCGATGTCGGTGGGGATGATTGCCTCGGACCCATACACGAGGAAGAAAGGGGTGTAGCCGGTTGATCGGTTGGGCGTGGTCCTTAGGCTCCAGAGGACAGCCGGCAGCTCTTCGATCCAGCAGCCGGCCGACCTGGTCAGCGGCGTCATGAGCCGGGGCTTGATGCCGGACAGGAGCAGGCCGTTGGCCCTCTCGACCTGTCCGTTTGACTGCGGATGGGCGACGGACGCCAAATCGAGCCGGATGCCCTGCTTGGAGCAGAAACGCGCTAGCGCGCCCTTGGCGAAGTTCGTGCCGTTGTCGGTGATGATGCTGTGGGGGACGCCGTAGCGGATCGTGATGTCTTCGACGAACCGGACGGCCGTGGGGCCGTCCAGTTTCTTGATCGGCCGGGCCTCGATCCACTTGGTGAATTTGTCGACGGCGACCAGCAGGTGTGTCATGCCGCCTCGAGCGGTCTTGAACGGTCCCACCATGTCCAACCCCCAGACCGCAAAGGGCCATGAGAGGGGGATGGTTTGGAGAGCGGTGGCTGGCAGGTGGCTCTGCGTGCTGAAGCGCTGGCAGCCTTCGCACTCGTCGACCAGTTTCTTGGCCGCCTCCAGAGCGGTCGGCCAGTAGAAACCGTGGCGGAATGCCTTGGCCACCAGGGATCTGGAGGCGGCGTGATGCCCGCACTCGCCCTGGTGGACGTCGAAGAGGATTTCTTGCCCTTTCTCCGGCTCGACGCAGCGTTGGAAAACGCCGGTGGTGCTGCGATGAACCAGCTCGTGGTTGATGATGCCGTAGGCCGGGGCTCGGCGCTGGATTTGCCTTGCCGTGGCCTCGTCGGAGGGGAGCTCGCCACGTAGGAGGAACGCCAGGATGGGCTGAGCCCACGAGGGAGCCGAGACGGGAGCCGGCTCGGGCCCAAGCGGGACGCCGGAGGCAGCAGCAGCCCCCGAGTCCGGGAGACCAGTCCCCGAGACCAACTCGCTAGCCCCCGGGACCGGCTTGTCAGCCCCCGGGAGTGAAATCGCGGAAGGAACGCCAATAGCCATCATGACGGCCACGGACCCGGAGGCGGCCGCGGCGAAGGTGTCCGGCTTGAAGGCCGGAACGGACGGCGCCGGCTGGACAGCCGGTGGCGGAGGAGCCGGTGAAACCGCCGCAGCCGGCAGGGTCGGCGGGACCGCCGGATCCGCCGAGGGGCCGGCCGCATTAGCCGGCACGAAGATGGACTCCGACTCGGGAGAAGGCTTGATTGAAGGCTTGAGCAGCCGCTCGAGGGAGACGCCAGCTGGGATGGCCTGCCGGGTGGAGCCGATCTTGGCCAGCGTGTCGGCCGCCTCGTTGTCCACGCGGGGGACGTGGTGGAACTCGCAGCCCTCGAAGGAGTCGGTGAGCTGTTGGACGAGGAAGCGGTAGCTAGCCATGTTGGCGTCCCTGGCGTCCCATTCGCCAGAGACCTGCTGCACCACGAGGTCGGAGTCGCCAAAGCATATGATGCGTTGGATGCCGATGTCCTTGGAGAGCCGGAGGCCGTGGACGAGGGCCTCGTACTCGGCCACGTTGTTGGAGGCGTAGAAGTGTATTTGGAGGGCGTACCGGAGCTGATCTCCCCTGGGAGATGACAAGACGACGCCGGCTCCCAGGCCGGCTCGCATCTTTGAGCCGTCGAAGTGCATGCGCCAGTGCGTGGAGTCGGGCGGAGGTGGCACGAACTGGGTTTCGGCCCAGTCGACGAGGAAGTCGGCCATCGCTTGGGATTTGATGGCGGTGCGGGGCTCGTACCGTATCTCGTAGTCGGCGAGGGCGATGGTCCACTTGGCGATCCGGCCGGTGGCGTCCCGGCCGCTCATGATTTCGCCCAGCGGCGCGGCGCTGACAACGGTGATGACATGCTCCTGGAAATACTGCTTGACCTTCTGGGCGGCGAAGTATACGCCGTAGCACATCTTCTGGTAGTGGGGGTAGTTTTGCTTGGAGGCGGAGAGAACCTCGCTGAGGTAGTAGACGGGGCGCTGAGCTGGCAGCGCCTTGCCCTCCTCCGGCCGTTCCACCACCAGGACGATGCTGACGACGCGCGTGGTCGCGGCGATGTAGGCGAGCAAGGGCTCCTTCTCAGCCAGTGCGGCCAGGATGGGCACGCTGGTGAGAGCCCGCTTGAGGCCGCGGAACGCCTCGTCCGCCTCGTCGGACCAGTCGAACAGAGCCGGCCTCTTCGAGGGGTCGCGGCCCGGCTCGACTAGAGCCGTCTTGCGTAGGAGGCCGTAGAGGGGCAGAGCCTTCCCGCCCAGCCGGCTGATGAACCGGCTGAGCGAGGCAAGGCAGCCGGTGAACTTCTGGACGTCACGGAGCCGGACCGGCTTGGGCATGCGCTCGATTGCGCTGATCTTCTCGGGGTTAGCTTCGATGCCGCGAGCGGACACGAAGAAACCCAAGAGTTGGCCGGCTGGGACGCCAAAGACACACTTCTCTGGGGTGAGCTTGATCTTGTATTCGCGTAAGTTGGCGAATGTCTCTCGGAGATCGTCGAGGAGGCTGAAATGCTTCTTGGACTTGATGACGATGTCGTTAACGTAGACGTAGACGTTCCTGCCTATCTGAGGCAGGAGACACTTCTGCATGCAGCGCTGGAAGGTCGCGCCTGCATTCTGCAGGCCGAAGGACATGGTGATGTAGCAGTAGGCTCCAAAGGGGGTGATGAAGGAGGTCTTGAGCCGGTCGGCCGGGTCCAGCTTTATCTGGTGGTAGCCGGAGTAGGCGTCGAGGAAAGACAGCAGGTCGCAGCCGGCCGTGGAGTCGATGACTTGATCGATCCGCGGCAGGGCGAACGGGTCTTTGGGGCACGCCTTGTTCAGGCTTGTGTAGTCGATACACATGCGTCAGGTCTTGTTCTTCTTCAATACCAGGACTGGGTTGGCTAGCCAGTCCGGGTGGAATACTTCCATGATGAAGCCGGCTGCGAGCAGCCGGGCGATTTCTTCTCCTATTGTACACCCCTTCTCCTCGGAGAAACGGCGCAGGGGTTGCTTGACCGGCTTCGCGTCCGGTCGCACGTGAAGTTTGTGCTCGGCGAATTTCCTCGGAACACCCGGCATGTCTTTGGGAGACCATGCAAAGATGTCCTGATTCTCACGGAGGAAATCGACGAGCTCGCTTTCCTATTTGCTGTCGAGGCGGGAGCCGATGGTCACGCACTGGGTGGGGTTAGCCGGATCTAGTGGCACCTGCCTGGTGTCCTTGGACGGCTGAAACGAGCCTTCTCCGACTGATTGGGACGGAGGAGCCGGCACGGCCGGCTGGGCAGAGGCGAAGGCCACCAGCCGGTCGAGCTGCCGCTTCTCCTCCGCTATCTCCAGGGCCTCGGCTAGCCGGCTGCCGTATCGCGCGCATGCGATTGACATCTGGTACTTGCCGGTGATGGTGATGATGCCCTTGAGGCCCGGCATTTTGAGCTTGAGGTAGGCATAGTGGGGGATCGCCATGAACTTGACAAGAGCCGGTCGGCCCAGCAGTGCGTGGTAGGGACTGTCAAGGTCCACCACCTCGAACCAAACTGGCTCGCGGCGGAAGTGGTCGTGGCCGCCGAAGAGGACGTCGAGCTTGATCTTGCCGACTGGGGTGCAGGACTTTCCTGGTACGATGCCGTGGAAAACGGTCCGGCTTGATTGTAGGTCCTCCACCTTGAGCCCCAGTTTGAGCATTGTGTCGAGGTAGAGGATGTTGATGCTGCTGCCCCCATCGATCAACACCCGCGAGAAGCGGCACGTGCGCTTCTCGGAGGCGATGGTGGGATCGAGGACGAGGGCATGGCTGCCCGGGTTTGGCATCACAGCCGGGTGGTCGGCCCGGCTCTAGGTGACCGGCTTCTCGGACCAGTGCATGAACTGGGGAGTCGCTGGTATGGTGGCATTCACCTCGCGGTGGAGCCGGCGCTGGGCGTGCTTGTCCGTCTCTTCACTGGTGAAGACGACGTAGCAGCCGTCTTGGTCGGGGAACTGATCGAGTAGCCGGCCGTCGTTCCGGGCCGGAGCCGGGTCCGCCTGGGCAGGAACGGGAGCCGGGGCCGGAGCCGGAGCCGGCGGGCGGGCTGGCGGCGCGGGAGCAGCCGGGAGGCCGTCTACCCGTGCCAATCGCTGTGAGAAGCTGCACTGCCGGAGCGTGTGCGTGGCCGGTTTGGCACCGGAATGGTTCTTGCAGGGAAGGTCGAGCATCTGCTCGAACGTGAGCTTGGGCTGCCAGGCAGTCTTGCCGGTGCGCTGACGCTGGCCGGAAGCCTGGCCGGCCGGCCGCTCCTCCTCGAGCGAGGCGACCTGCCGGCTCCCGTAGCGGGAGTCGGGCTGGTCGTTTTTGCGTTTGTTGCTCTGCTGCTGCCGGTTGTCGGCCGCCGCCCGCGGCGCGGCGGGGGGCGTAGCTGGCTTGGCTGGTGCCTTAGCCTTCATCCTCATCGAGGAATCGGCTGTGGCGTATTTATCCGCTTTGGACATCAGGTCCGCCAGGGAGGTTGGCTCGGAGCACAAGAGCTTGTGCTTGAGGTGGGTGCCATCGCAGCAGCCTTCGATGAAGTACTGGATGGCCTGTACCTCGTGTACTCCCTCGCAGGAGTTGCGGAGCTCGGTCCAGCGTGTAAGGTAGTCGCGGAGGGGTTCCTCCGGCCCCTGGACGCACATGGCCAGCTCGCGGGGCCGGCCCGGCCGCTTGTAAGTGCCGGTGAAGTTGCGGACGAACGCCTCTTCGAAGTCCGTCCAGGTGTTGACGCTGCCGGCCGCGAGGCTGTTTAGCCAGGTGCGGGCCGAGCCGATCAGCATGAGAGGGGCGTAGCGGACGGCTACGCGCTTGTTCCCCCTGGCGATGCCGACGGCGGTGGTGTAGTCGATTAGCCAGTCCTCCGGCTTGGCAGCCCCGGTGTACTTCGGGGTGTCGCGAGGAAGAGTGAAGCCGGGCAGGAACGGCTCGTTGCGGATCCGAGGGCCGAAGCAGGCTGGGCCAATCGAGCCCTCCTCCTCGAGGAGAGCCGACTGCGCCAGCTGGTCAAGGCGGAGCCGGGCGTCGTTGTCGCTGTGGGGGACGCGCGGGCCGAGCCGGGCCGCGAGGTCGGGGCGGACGGCCGGCGGGATAGACCGGGCCGGTTCCGGCCGCGGGGGCGGAGTATGTCCGCGGTTGCGCCGGCTACCGCCAGCCGGGGCCTCGTCCCGCCGGCTACCACCAGCCGGAGCCTTGTCCCGGCGGCTACCGCCAGCCGGAGCCTCGTCTCGGCGGTAGCTGCCAGCCGGATTGTTGATGCGCCGGCTGTTTACAGCTGGCTGTTCGTTCCCGCGCAGCTGGGTGCGCCGAACGTCGCTTCCCTCGCTCCGCCGGGCGGAGGGGCGAGGAGTACTGGAGTGCTGGGCCGGCTGACGGTTGGTAGCCCCAGCACCCTCGCCCTCGGGCCGGGGGAGCTCGGAGACGGCCCCGCCGGGGGTGAGGACGACTTGTTGGGCGTTGGCGGTGTCGATGAGGTCCTTGATGTGTCGCTCGCGTGCGGCGCGCTCCTCGCCCTCCAAGGTCGCCAAATCCTCGTAGGCAACCTTGGCGGCGCGCAGGTTGGCCGCGGGGGTGTCGTAGACGGGTAGGCGGCCGCCGAGGATCTCCGCGACCACGCGGCCGCGTTCCCGTACAGCCCCACGCCGGCTGGGCTCGGGGCCAGCCGGGGTGAGACCATACGCAGAGACATATTCTCGCTGCGCGGCTTCCATCCGGCGTCGTTCGGCAGCGAGGGCAGTGGCGTTATCAAATATCAGGCGGCGGGCCGCTTCCAGCTCGGTTCTGGCGGCGGCCGGGTCCGCCGTCGTGGCGATGGAAGTGCTCAGACCCCGGAGGGTGGCGGCGAGCGGGTCGGAGGTACCAGCACGGGCGGCAGCCGTGTCGGCCTCGGCCGCCCGCACACGGCCCGAAGTGGTGGAGGAGGCGGTGACCATCACCCCCACGCGGGCGTGGGAGGCGATGGCTTCGCCCGTGGCGAGCGTGCCCACGGACGATGGAGGGTCGATGCATTCGAGCACCCCGCTGGGATACTCGTCAGCCGCCAGCTCGCCGGCGAGGCTCAGCTTGCTGAGCCGCCCAGCGAGCGCGGCGACGTTGAGCGCAAGGTCGCGGCCGAGGCGGTCATCGGAGATGCCGGCCGCGTCGCCCGCAGGGCCTGCCGAAGCAAGCCCCACGAGCATGCGGTTCCGCCCGGACGCGAGGTACTCGTCAGCCGCCGGCTCGCCGGCGAGGCTCAGCTTGCTGAGCCGTGCAGCGAGCGCGACGACGTTGAGCGCGTGGTCGCGGCCGAGGTAGTCGTTGAAGATGCCGGTCGCGTCGCCCGCAGGGCCTGCCGGAGCAAGCCCCACGAGCATGCGGTTCCGCCCGGACGCGAGGCGGCCGGGGGAGGTGGTGAAGGGCCCCGCCCGGAGCGTGACTCCGGCCGGCGCCGCGGACGGCCCCACGGTGGGCGCCAACTGTCGTGGTTTCGTCATGGCAGATGCCATGGGTAGGCTTATCGAGAGGGGCCGAAGGACGCCGACGGGCTCCGGGAGCGGGGTTAGGCACAAGCGGTGGCGGACACACGATGTACCCAGGTTCAGGGCCCTCCGTGGGAGGTAATACCCCTAGTCCTGCTTGGTCTAGTTGAGCCAATGATGAAGGTTACAATGGTGCTCCTGGAGCTGTTTGCTAGAGGAGGAAGAAGGAGCTTGCTCGCCCCTACTACCTCTCTATGTGTGTGGGCTAGTGGAACTGTGTACCGAGAGGAGAACACCCTTGCAAGGGGGAGGCCCAGGGGGTTTTATAGCCCAACCCCCGGGTTACAATACGAATAGAAGGTCTAGGGGGGCCCCGGCCGGCAGCCTCTCTTAGCCGGCCGTGGGGGCCGCCGGCTGTGGGGTCTTGTCGCCGGTAGGGCTCGCCGGCTGTCGAGTCCGTCAGGAGCCGGCGGGACCCACTTGGTGGATCCCCGCGCCGGTCACTTCGCGGCATGGGCGGCCCGTTGGGGCGTCGTCTTGCGCCTGTCGGGCGAAGTCAGCGGCGCAGCCGGCTACACTGTAGCCACGCCCGACAGGTAATGGAGTGGTTACGGGGGCATGCCGGTACTGTTGGAAGCCCTGTCGCGGTCGGCTGCCGTCAGCAGCCACTGTGGCCACGCCGGGGCGGATGAAGGGGGTCGCGCCTGGTCGCCGGCTGTCGCGCCGGGAGATGGGACAGGTGTTGGTCCGCCCGTAGGTCGGTTGAGGAGGTCTTGTCTTGTCGCCGTGCTGATGCGCAGAGGGGACGGACGGACATCGGTTCGCCCGTAGGTCGGTTGAGGAGCCGGCGTGGAGGCAGCCGGCAGCTAGCCAGGCGCCCGGCTCCTCTTCCAGCTGGTCCTGAGAGAGCTGGCAGCGGACGCGCCGGTTCCCCGCCAGCCAGCCCTGAGGAAGCCGGGGGGGGCCGCCAGCCGGCCATGGCCTAGCCGGCCGCGGGCCAGCCGACGGTGTTGATTCTCTTCGAACGGGGGAAGGACCCCGTAGCTTTGGCCTACCCGGGGGCAATAACCCCGTCAATGGATGAGTGGAGAGCTACCATCCAGAGTCTGATATCTTTCGTCGAAGCCAATAAATCTCAGCGCACGGAGCCATCGCAGCATGCGCGTACGGCCATGGTGGCTCGGGCCGGCGATCGTGTCGAGGGGGGCACACCAACGGTGTAGTCCTCTCCACGATAGCAAACCCAAGAGCAGCCGCGGTGGGCTTCCCGCGCTGACGAGTTCGACGAGGCATCTATGGCCTTGTCCGGCCCACGCGATCGCCGGGACCAGCGGCGTGTCCTGGAGGATCGGCGGAAAGAAGATGCGCGCATCACCATCGAGCGGCGTCGAGAAGCACACCATCAGTCTGACAGACGCAATGGCGTAGACGCTGGCGACCCCGCGCCCAGTGCTGGCGGGTACCTGCCTTACGAGGTGGGATGCCCTGCCTTCACTCACGAGCTGCGATAGGTCCGCTGGCCGTCGGCCCGAGCCTTCAAACCAGAGCTGACGGAGAAATACGACGGAAAGCTGAACCCGGCGGAGTTCCTGGGCATCTATATGATAGCTGTTCAGGCTGCCGGAGGAAGAGATGAGAAAGTGATCGCCAACTACTTCCCTTTGACACTTAAGCCAAATGTGAGGTCGTGGTTGATGCACCTACCAGAAAACTCCATCTCATCCTGGGCTGATCTGTGCAACGAGTTCGTCGGTGCCTTCACAGGCGGCCATCAGGAGCCAGGACAGCCCAGCGATTTGCAAGTCGTGCCGCAAAAGGAACGAGAAACCCTGCAGAAGTACATTCAGAGATTCAGTCAAGTGCACCGCAACATCCCAGAAATACACCCCGCAGCCGTGATTGTCGCGTTCCATTCGAACATGCGCAACAGGAGGATGCGGGCCAAGATGAATGTGAAACTCCCTAAGACTGTCAATGAGCTGTACACAATGGTGGACAAATGTGCCCGTGCTGAGGAAGGAAGGCGGCTCCCTGGAGAGGAGGCTGGCGTCGAAGTTGATTCAGATGACGACAACGACGCCCACGGCTTGAAAGGGAGGAACCGAAGGCGCAACAATAAGCGCAAGGGAAAAGTAGTATTGGCTGTGGAGGGCTCTGGTAATCCTACTGCCGGCAAGAAGGCCAAGGCCGAGACCCCCGGCAAGGAAGCTGTCGCGTGCGCTGATTGCCGGGAGGCCGCAGCAGCAGAGAAAACTAGGAAGTCCGACGGGCCGTACTGCAAGGGCCATGACCTCCAAGAGTGCCGCCAGGTTAAGCAGCTTGTTGAGAAGCAGAAGGCGGAGTACGAAAAGTGTGACAAGGAGAAAGGCCAAGACGCTACTGCCGGGAAGGGTCGTCGCGGTAGAGGAGGCCGCCGCGGCAAGACCCCACAGCAAAAGGAAAGGCTAGCCAGAGGCTGTGAGAAGAAAGAAACAGAGGATATGAGCAAGGATGAGGGAGACGAGGAGGATTCCAGTGACCGAGAGTTCCAGAGGGCAACCGAAGCCATGTGTGTTGACGGGGGTGCATCTTTGCACTCCTCTCACCGGCAGCTCAAACAGTGGGCACGTGAGGTCAACGCTGTGGAACCTGCCGCAGAGTCCAAAAAGCCACTCAGATGGTCCCGCACGCCTATCATCTTTGATGAAGAGGATCACCCTGATCGCACCACCGCGGTGGGGTGTTTGCCATTGTTGGTCTCTCCAACGATCCACAACCTCAAAGTCACTAAGATGCTAGTTGACGGCGGGGCAGGTTTGAACTTGATCTCCCCAAAGGTGATCGAGAGGCTGCAAATCCCTAACGAGGAGCTCAAGGCTATGGGAACTTTCCAAGGAGTCAACCCCAGCAGGAGCCGACCCAAGGGGAAGATCACTTTGCCTGTGACGTTTGGCGGGGAATTAAACTACCGGACCGAAAAGGTGGTGTTCGATGTGGTTGAGCTCCCCCTGCTTTACAATGGAATTCTTGGTCACCCTGCCTTGGCAAAATTCATGGCAGCATCCCACTATGCTTATAACACTTTGAAGATGCCGGGACCCATTGGAATCATCTCTGTCCCTTCCGACAAGAAAGACGCAGTTATATGCGCTGATAAGATGTATCAAGATGCGGTAGCAGCTGAAGCCGGGGAAGCGCCGGCTCCCGCCAAGGAATCAAGGAAAGAAAGGAAGTCTAGCAGAGACACCGGCAGGGACTCTAGGAAGCACGCCTCTTCGGAGTGCGCTGCGCCCGTCGAGGATCTGCCGGAGAGTTCCACTAGCAAGAAAGCCAAGGTCACCTATCCTCAGACGAAGAAGGTTCCGGCAGGGCAGGATGGCGCTGGTGGCACATTCACCATCAGCGCCTCCCTTACTTACAAATAGGAAAGCGCACTCGTTGCCTTCCTGCGGGCGAATGTCGATGTGTTTGCTTGGCAACCATCTGACATCCCCGGTGTTCCCAGGGAGGTAATCGAGCACCACCTTGCTGTCTGCTCCCACGCCAGGCTCGTCAAGCAAAAGATTAGGAAGCAAGCCTTGGAGCGGTAGCAGTTCATCGCTGAAGAGATCAAGAAACTTGAAGCGGCTGGTTTGGTCAGAGGAGTGTTGCACCCAACTTGGTTAGCCAACCCGGTGGTGGTGCGCAAGGCGAATGGGAAATGGAGGCTTTGCATATATTTCACTTATCTGAACAAAGCATGCCCGAAGGACCCCTTTCCCCTACCGCGCATCAACCAGATCGTTGATTCCACCTCCGGGTGTGACCTGCTTTCCTTCTTGGATGCTTACTCCGGATACCAACAGATCTTCATGGCTAACGAAGATGAGGAGAAGACCGCGTTCATAACTACGTGCGGCAGGTACTGCTTTGTACGGATGCCCTTCGGGCTAAAGAGCGCTGGTTCTACCTTTGCCAGAGCCGTGCAAACCAGACTTGGACCACAGTTGCACAAGAATATAGAAGTCTACATGGACGGTATAGTTGTCAAGACCAAGGATGAAGCAACTCTCATACAAGACTTGGAAGATACGTTTGCAAACCTGCGCAAGATCAACCTGAAGCTCAACCCTAAAAAATGTGTATTTGGCGTTCCGTCCGGTGAGTGATACGTCTCCAACGTATCTATAATTTTTGATTGTTCCATGCTATTATATTATCTGTTTTGGATGTTTTATATGCATTAATATGTTGTTTTATATTATTTTTGGGACTAACCTATTAATCTAGAGCCTAGTGCCAGTTTCTGTTTTTTCCTTGTTTTTGAGTATTGCAGATAAGGAATATTAAACGGAGTCCAAACAGAATAAAATCTTCAGAATAATTTTTCTTGGACCAGAAGACAACTACCAAGCTTGGAGACCAAGGCAGAGGAGCTGCCGTGTGGCTACAAGCCACAGGGGCGCGCCCTAGGGGGGGTCGCGCCCCCCTGGCTTGTGGGCCCACGGCAACTCCCCCAACCCTAATCTTCGGCCTATAAATTCCCAAATATTCCCTGTATACCAAAAAGAGCCACGAAAACACTTTTCCACCGCCAGGAGCCTCGGTTCCCGTGAGATCCAATCTTGGAGCCTTTTCCGGTAATCTGTCGGAGGGGGATTCGATCACGGAGGGCATCTACATCAACTCCATTGCCCCTCCGATGATGCGTGAGTAGTTCACCACAGACCTTCGGGTCCATAGCTAGCAGCTAGATGGCTTCTTCCCTCTCTTTGCTCTTCAATACCATGTTCTTCATGATCTTCATGGAGATCTATCCGATGTAATACTCTTTCGCGGTGTGTTTGTCGAGATCCGATGAATTGTGGGTTTATGTTCAGATTATCTATGAATATTATTTGAGTCTTTTCTGAATTCTTATATGCATGATTTCATATCTTTGCAAGTCTCTTCGAGTTATTGGTTTGGTTTGGCCAACTAGATTGGTAATTCTTGCATTGGGAGAAGTGCTTGGTTTTGGGTTCAATCTTGCGGTGTCCTCACCCAGTGACATAGTAGGGGTAGCGAGGCACGTATTGTATTGTTGCCATCGAGGATAAAAAGATGAGGTTTTCATCATATTGCTTGAGTTTATCCCTCTACATCATGTCATCTTACCTAATGCGTTACTCTATTCTTCATGAACTTAATACTCTAGATGCAGGCAGGAGTCGGTCGATGTGTGGAGTAATAGTAGTAGATGCAGAATCGTTTTGGTCTACTTGACACGGACGTGATGCCTATATGCATAATCATTGCCTTGGATATCTTCATAATTATTCGCTTTTCTATCAATTGCTCGACAGTGATTCGTTCACCCACCGTAATACTTGCCATCATGAGAGAAGCCTCTAGTGAAACCTATGGCCCCCGGGTCTATTTTCCATCTTATACTTTCAGATCTAAAACCAAAAATACCAAAAATATCTTGCTGCAATCTTTTTACTTTTGTTTTACTTTCCGTTCAAGCAATCTATTCCATCTATCTCTATTAGATCTCATCCTTGCAAGTAACCGTGAAGGGATTGACAACCCCTTTATAGCATTGGGTGCAAGTGTTTGATTCTTTGTGTAGGTACACCTATTGGGGACTTGCTTGTCTCTCCTACTGGATTGATACCTTGGTTCTCAACAACTGAGGGAAATACTTATCTACTTTGCTGCATCATCCGTTCCTCTTCACGGAAACCAACGCATGCTCGAGAAGTAGCAAGAAGGATTTCTGGCGCCGTTGCCGAGGAGATACATAGCAAGTCAAGACAAGAACTTTTCCGTCAACTTGTCAATTCTGACGTGGTTGCCGGAGAGATCTACATCAAGCCATCCAAGTACCCATCACAAACTCATCTCTTGCATTTACTTTATTTTCCATTTGCCTCTCGTTTTCCTCTCCCCCACTTCTAAAATGATTTTCCAAAATGATTCGCCTTTTTATTCGCCCTTCTTCCGTTCGCCTTTTCGTTTGCTTGCTTGTGTGCTAGATCGTTTCGTTGCCACTATGTCTGAATCTGGGAAGGTTACCATTGAAAATTTTGAGGGTGTTGCTAGTACAAATCTTGAGGAAAAACTTGGTTCTTGCTCTCTAAATCATGAAACTGAATATCCTTCTAACTATAAAGCTAAAACTTTTCAAGTTGGGGACGGTAATATCATTGGGAAGAGTGTTATTCAAGAATTCTTTGATTGTACGGGAGTAATGCCTATGAATAAGAGATCTATTCTTCTTAGCACAAATTGTTATGCGGATGCTATTGTCATGCTCATTGAAAAGTTGGAAAGAAAATTTGTGCATCTTCACCCCGCTTTGCAAAAGGTGTTTTATGAACTTCCCAACATTAATCACCCTAAGGCTAAAAAGATTGCTACCATCATCCTTATGCGTGAATTTGATTTTATCTTACTTGAAGCTAGGGAAAAATTTTCTTTCTATAAAAAGGATATTGAGCACCCTCCAATTGAAGAAATCTTACATGATAAAGAAACTTTGCGTAGCTTTGAGTCTAGGAACTATCAATCTCACCGTGATAATCTTAAAAGAAGGGTTCCCTATCCTGAAATTTCCCAAACCATGTACCTTGAAACCTATGATGAATTTGATTGGATCACTAGGGGCATTTATGTAGGATTCAATGACGATTGGTTAGAAGAAAAAATTAGGGAACCCATTAAAAGTGAGATACGTGTTTTATATGATGATGTTTACGGGGATGATCCTGATTTTGAGTTTATGAATATCAAAGTTACTAATCAAAGTCCTTTTCATGAACTAAGTTCTCCTATTAGAAAGGATAGAAAGAAATTAAAGGATTTGCTAAATAGGGTTTTGGAAGATATGGTCGAGGATGGATTGCATACCAAAGATGACAATACCTAGATCTATTGCGTTTTGCCTAGCTAGGGGCGTTAAACAATAGCGCTTGTTGGGAGGCAACCCAATTTTATTTTTGCTTTATGTTTTTTTGCTTCTGTTTTGGTGTGTTTTCCACATTATTACTTCTGTAATAATTGTGTTTTGTTGTTTAAATTAGTGTTTGAGCCAAGTAAGACCTTTGGGATGGTCTACGGTGTTTGTTGATTTGATTTTGCTGAAAAACAGAAACTTTTGCTCTCAGTACAGGAATTTTGTAAATTCACTGGAACGTGATTTTGATCTGAAACTTTTACAAAAATATTGATATACAAATTTCCCTGATTTTCCTAATTTTTCAGAATTTTTAGAGTTACAGAAGTATTCGAAGTCTATAGATTGCTACAGACTGTTCTGTTTTTGACAGATTCTGTTTTCTATGTGTTGTTTGCTTATTTTGATGAATCTATGGGTTGTATCGGGGGGTATGAACCATGGAGAAGTTAGAATACAGTAGATATTACACCAATATAAATAAAGAATGATTTCACAACAGTACCTAAGTGGTGATTTGTTTTTCTTATACTAACGGATCTCATGAGTTTTCTGTTGAGTTTTGTGTTGTGAAGTTTTCAAGTTTTGGGTAAAGATTTGATGGACTATGGAATAAAGAGTGGCAAGAGCCTAAGCTTGGGGATGCCCAAGGCACCCCAAGCCATATTCAAGGATACCAAAAAGCCTAAGCTTGGGGATGCCGGAAGGCAGCCCCTCTTTCGTCTTCAATCCATCGGTAAATTTACTTGAGGCTATATTTTTATTCACCACATGATATGTGTTTTGCTTGGAGCGTCTTGTATGATATGAGTCTTTGCTTTTTAGTTTGCCACAATCATCCTTGCTGCACACATCTTTTGAGAGAGACATGCTGAATTGTGAATTTATTAGAATACTCTATGTGCTTCACTTATATCTTTTGAGCTAGGCAATGTTGCTCTAGTGCTTCACTTATATCTTTTTAGAGCACGGTGGTGTTTTATTTTATAGAAATTATTGAACTCTCGTACCTCCCTTATATTATTTTGAGAGTCTTTAAACAGCATGGTAATTGGTTTAGGTTATGAATTTAGTCCTAATATAATGGGCATCCAAGAGGGATATAATAAAAACTTTCATATTAAGTGCATTGAATACTATGAGAAGTTTGATTCCTTGCATATAGTTTTGAGATATAGAGATGGTAATATGAGAGTCATGCTAGTGAGTAGTTGTGAATTGGAAGAAATACTTGTGTTAAAGTTTGTGATTCCCGTAGCATGCACGTATGGTGAACCGTTATGTAACGAAGTTGGAGCATGATTTGTTTAACGATTGTCAACCTTTGTGTGTGGGTCGGGAGCGCGCGATGGTTAACTCCTACCAACCTCTCCCCTAGGAGCATGCGTCTAATGCTTTGTTTGATAACTAATAGACTTTTGCAATAAGTATGTGAGTTCTTTATGACTAATGTTGAGTCCATGGATTATACGCACTCTCACCCTTCCACCTTTGCTAGCCTCTCTAGTACCGCGCAACTTGCGCCGGTACATCAAACCCACCTTCCTCAAAACAGCCACCATATATTTTCCTCAAAACAACCACCATACCTACCTATTATGGCATTTCCATAGCCATTCCGAGATATATTGCCATGCAACTTCCACCGTTCCGCTTTTCATGACATGCACCACCACTTTCATATTGCATATAGAGTCATATTTTGTCATAGGTATCGAGTGTGGATGCAGTCACTTCTGTTTGAAACTTGCCAAACACGCTTTGAGTGTAGAAACCAACCGCTTGTCGCTCAATGCTGTAACGATAGTAAAGCGGGGTTGTGGTTGCTGCACCAATGAAAGCTTGATTGTCCTTGCGGTCTAGCATAGTCTCCTGTAGCATCTCATACTGTTGCACAAACCTCCACACCGAATCTTGAGGATTGACAAATGTCTTGAAGTAGGAGTTGAGCCCCTCTGACCTCCCAGTAGTGCTTGTAAAGGGGAAGAAGCACTTCCGGAAGAATGCTGGAGCCCATGTGTGTCGGGTGCGCCACATGTTGCAAAGATGTCTGTTCTCAACCAGATCGAAGCAATGTATCATATGCTGCCAATTCTCCTCAAATTCATCAACAGTGTCAGAATCATTGATGCGCGTGTAGAAAGCCTGCTCAAAAACCTCATCCCTACTCATTATCCTGCCCAATTTCTCACGCGCTTTTCTCTGGACATGCCATTTGCAGCATTTATGCACCGTGTTTGGCAAGACTTGAGCTATGGCAGTTTCCATGGCCTTGTCCTGGTCGGTCATAATGTTCAATGGGTGTTCATTGTTCATCGCAAGCAAAAAGTTCTGGAAAACCCACTTGAATGTTTCAATCTGTTCATTTGGTAGTAATGCACAACCAAGCAGCACAGTTTGCAAATGGTTGTTCACCCCAACAATCGGAGCAAATGGCATGTTGTATCTATTTGTACAAAATGTTGTATCAAAGAAAATGCAGTCTTTGTACTTAGGGTACAATGCCCTTGTCCTCCCATCCACCCAAAACAGTCCTGTGACAGAGTTTGTTTCCTCATCAACAATTTTGTCATGGTAGAATTGAGGGTTCTCAGCCACCCGCCTCTTAAAATATTCAACTGTCAAATCCATATCTCGGAGATTTAGATTTTGGCGCAGCTTTGACCGGACATTAGAAACATCCCTCTTCACATATGGTAGTATCCTGCGGTCTCCGCCGCGCACCCTTCCAAGCATTCCCATGCACGATGAAGTTGAGAAGTTTACATCATGCATGGTCATTATGAGATCCATATCTTCTTGAGGAATGTTGCGGTGTGAGTGGTAGTATCGCACAAGCTCTGGTTGTGGCATTAGGGGGGGTGTATGCTCTGCAACAAAGTGAGATACAATCCATTTTGGTCCCCTGAGTCCAACTATCATTTTAGCTTTGCAGTCATGTCGCAGCAAGCGATTCTTTTGACGTTTGTTTGTAACATCCATTTCAAACCAATTATCTTTGCTAGAAGAGGCTGCGCCCATTGATAGACCTTCTGAAGCATTGCTACTGTCACTTGTGCTTCCTGGCTTGCCTGTGTGGACACACTGAAAAACCCTCTTGATAAGTGTCGTAGGACCTTTCTTCTGGCTGTTTCTAGAAGCGCCTATGTGAATTCCAAATCCCATCTTGAAGGCATATTCATTGTAGAATGCTCTAGCATCATCAACAGAGTCAAATTGCATGCTAACATAGGGTAAAAGTGGCTGCGATGAAATCTCTTCATCGTCTTCATCACCGTCATACATTGCAGCGGTACTCGTGTGTCCAGTATGTGAATTCAGTCCTGCATTTGTTGCAAAGTCATGCGCTGCATAGCGTTGTTGAGCTGTTGTCCCAACATCAGCACCCTATGAAAAAGCATAAAAAGCACATCCAAACATTTTAGGGATTTTTTATGAGAACTTGCAAATGCTTCATATTATAATTATCTAATTATTTGTTACATGCCTTTAACAGTTTGAAACATTCCATTAGCAGTTTTAACAAAATTCATTTCTAACTCAACATCCTAAAATCATCTTCACTATGAAAACAAGACAATTGTTTCTGAATTTTTTTTATTGAACAATAGTTTCAACAACAATCCCTCCTTCTATTCCAACCAATTTGTCTTCATCAGTAATACTGGAAATATCAAGTTAGGAACATGGTAGTTTGAACTTTGTTAACACACATTTCTAAGGCTGAATTTTCTGAATTTGTTGCAGCAACCCTACTGCCTTTTCTTTCTGAACAGAGAATATCATGTCCAAGGCAACAAACCAATCACAAGCACTGCTTCACAATTTATATCAGTACTGTTAATTAAACAGAGTAACATGGAACATTGCAACACTGTTTTTTTTGCAGCAACCCTACTGAATGTGTAAGGAGGGATTGTTGTAAATCAACCAATCACAAGATCAATTTTGCAGAGGAACTCACCCAATTTGCAGAGGAATTGACAGTAGGAGGTTGATTCTCCGGGAAGAAGAATGGTGGATTCATGTAGCTAGTGGCAGGAGGTACTCCGTAGGTCGCCGGAGTTAGATCCGTCCACCTGGATGCAACGGATCCATCGGAGCTTCGAGCAAAAGTAGAAGCAAGCTCTCTGTAGATGTGGTGCGCCATAGATCCAGTCGGGGGCGGCTCGGGTATAGCAGAGGCGTTGCAGGCGAGGGAGATTTGGCGGCGGAACGGCGGCAGAGGGTGGCCGGCCGGAGGGGGGTGGGGGGAGGGGGTGTCGCCGGTCGCCGCCCGCGATCCGCGGGGCTCAGGTGGAAAACTGTCTTGTTTGATATTGCTGCAACGCAGCAGGACCATCGTTGCAAAAGGGGATATGTGGGCTGGTGCTCAGGTGGGGCGATGTCGCGACTTAATCCGACGGCGTGGATTGATTGGATCGGACGGCTGGCGAGGCGGCTTACAACTGGAGAAAATCTGTAGGCTGATTTGTAGCAGCCGCCCTTGGGGTTTCGTTACCATTACTTTGGTGTGTGCCGTTTGGGTTTGTATCTTGGGTCTTGGTTTTGGAGACGGTACGTGCTTGTGTGTGTCTTGTTCTTTGGGTTTTAGTTTTTGGTTTTGGGCGGTTCGATGTGTATATTGTGCATCAGCATACCCTGCTAGCTGCCCGTGGAGATCAGCACTAATGAATAAACAAATCCTGGTTGTTCTTTCATCTAGGATGCTTATGCCGTCCAGAGCAATGAGCATGGAATAGCAGCTCAAGACAGAGGCGCGTTTGATTGGGAACTTATACCGGTGTGTGCATTATTTGAGGGCCCCAAAACTCTTATGAAATATTGTCTCTTAGGTACCAATTTCAAACATATATTGTTGACCAGATTGAAATTCCTTCTGGTAGAGGCAGACCACCAGTTGTCACCAGTTGTTGCTGACAAGGATGAGTGTCTTGCAAAGGTAGTCCTGCAATATAGTGCTCCCTATAAACATTGTAGAGTAATTAATATGCAGCCAGAGTCCTGTATGATATCACAATCTTGAGTAAAGCATTTGAATTTGAGCTAGTAGATATTGATCTCCGTGATCGAAGTGTGTCTGTTTAACACCTCTAAACTCAACAATTTCATTCAGAATTATGATACTTCTTAGTGTAGCATTGTAGCTTTAATTTTACACGATCAGATTATCTTTGGTATGCAGCATGCAGCCAAACTATGTTGTATATCTTCAGTAGTAAATGTATCATCTTAAGAGTGTACTGAAGCTATATTATTTCGTAGCTCGAATTTTAGGCTTTCTCCATGGTTAATATAAGTTATGTAAAGCAATGTTTACTTGGAAGTGTAACTGTAGTGTCATTCTTATCTTTTAATGTACAGCGACGGTGCTGCTGCACTTGTGTTAATCAGTGGGAAGAAAGCTAAGAACCTTGGCCTTCAAGTTCTTGCAAGGACAAGAGGGTATGCTGATGCTGCTCAGGTAAATCTTACATGCCTCGTCATTAATCATTGTTGGTGAAACAAATGTCATTTGAGAAATCTCGGCACATTGTTCTTGTTAATGAATATTGTTACCAACATTATCCTTTCCTGTGTCTCAACAAATGTGCATGTGCTAAAAAGAAAGAAAATACTCTACTGGATTTGAACGCTGACGCGTACTAACAAGTTTTCACTTTTCCGACGTGGCCGCAGGTGTGATCGACGCGGACTACCGCAACCCAGTGGGCGTCGTGCTCTTCAACCACTCGGAGGTGGACTTCGCCATGAAGACCGGCTACTGTGTCGCCCAGATGATCGTCCAGATGATCGTGACGCCGGAGGTTGCCGAGGTGGAGGACCACGATGCCACCGTTCGGGGGGGAGGGAGGATTCGGGTCCACCGACATCCGAAAGTGGTCTGTTTAGGCTGGTGGTGGAACACTAGGGAAGGTACCCACCTTTGGTTGTGTGTGTTTAATGTTAAATGGAATCTCGTGATCTTTTTCAGTTGAGATGTTTAATGTTGCATCCATGAACGGTGCAAGTGTTAAGATGATTTTGTGACCTTAATTTATTTTGCACTGGATGTGTCTCTAATTTCCATTCATGAATATTGTATCTAATTTATTTTTTTAATTCCTAATTTTTTAGCAATAGCGTGGGGAAAAACTGCACGCTACGAGTATTTATGATAGTAGTACCGCAGGTGTGAAATAGTAGTAGCACGGGTACAACCGCTCTACTACTAACTTTTTAATAATAGCGTGGAATGGTATCCACACTACTACTAACATTTTGCTGTGGCGTCCTAACAGTAGCGTGAGTTACCCCACGGTACTGCTAGCCATTTTCCTAGTAGTGATCATGCTTAATCAACACAGCTTCGATCAAGCGACAACGACTGTAGCATACAAGACTTCCAAATTTACAAGACAAACCGCAGCCGATGCATGCATGCAAATCTATACCCTATACTAACTGTTGAGGCCCTTTGTTTCACGATCGACCATGGCAGCACCGGCCTGGAGCCGCCCCAACACATGCTCGTCGGCGAGCAGCTCCGGCGTGAAGACATTCCTCCAGCCGGTGCACCACGCGACGGCCTAGCCCATCGACGGCCTGGCGGAGCACAACCAGTGGAGCAGCGCCTCTTCCCATCTGTCGAAGAACTCAGCTTGAAGGATGGACACCATGTCCGGCGCACGCACGAGGGGCGCCCACAGCATCACCGTGAGGAGCGAGCAGTCCATCTGCTTCGGCGGCGTGATCCTCAGCTCCCGCAGCTGTCGTGCGAGCCTCGGCAGGACGTGACGCCGGGCGAAGGCGTCCCATCGCGTCGGGTGAAGGTACTTTTTCCAAGCCGAGACGATGCCGTAGTGATCGGCGTGGGCGATGAGCTTGCTCTCCACCGTGCCGTAGAGGCTGTCCGGCAAGTGCCCGACGAGGGGAATCCACGGGCGTAGCCAGTGCTGACAGTTCGGGTCCCACAGCGATTCCCACGCCCGCGCGTCTGCGGCCATCCTCGGCGTGATCACCTCTTCGACGATGTACCGTATGGTGGCAGGAGGCAGCGTCGCTATCCACGTCCCCGGCACGAGCTTCCCGGCGAACACCTTCGTGGACTCGACGACCGCCGTCAGCGCGTTCGCCGTTTGCCCTTGGACTTGGAGCGAACGCAGCAGGGCGAGGGTCTTGTCGCAGCACTCGCGTTCAAGGGACAATGCTCCTGAGTGGTGCTTCCACCGGCGGCACCACTCGTCCTCGACCACCGGCGGCATGTCCGGCAGTCCGTTGTCGTGCGGTGTGTCGTCGTGGCCGATCCCGGCGTTCGGGTCCGGCAGTACCACGGGCTCTATGTGGGCGATGACCCCTTGCCCTCGCGCACCCAGGCCGGAGCCCTTGCGGTAGTTCCACTGCCGCATCATCCTGGCCACCGCCTCGGTGGTGAACGTTAGGCTCCCGGGCATGTGGGACGGGTACCCTGACTTGGCCTCGAGCGTCGCCGTCGCCATGGCGGCCGGGCGATCGAGCTCTTGCAAACACTATACGCACTATCGCGCCGGCGCTATTGGAAACCGGCTGGCCGGGGGATCGATGCTCCAATCGGGATAGGTAGTTTAGTAGCTAGGTACGCGTCATTATTTATTTTATTGTTCGTCATCGAATCGTTTGAGCTCCGAGTAGGATTGGTGTTTGTCACCGAATCTCCAAGTAGGATTAGAGTTCGTCACTGACTAGTATTATTGTACGTCAGTGACTAGTAGGACTATAGAGTTCGTCACGGAAAAACCATGTCACTACAAACTTAATCCATTTCCCCCCACGCAGAAAAGCTAAATCGGTTCCCTGCTTGTGTGTGCTTCTCCGTCTTGATTCTTACCGGCCACCACTATTTATGGAGCACAAGACCATCATATTATTGCCATGTGGCACAGATCCAAGTCCTACACTATAACACTAGAAACATCCCTATAAATTCCATATCTCTAGATATATCTACCATATCTATTATTTATTAGGTAATTTAAGTTTGTTCGGGTAAAACCATAATTGTGGTTGTTGCGAGATCCGACGCCACTTTCACTATCAAGAGCAAGATCAAGACAAGGTGTCAATTTCTGTGGGATATGTCCCCATGAATTGGTCTACGACAGCAAATATTTGAAAAACTCACGCACCGAATACAATGTCATCAGAGAATGTCCCATCACCTGCAATTTATTTTCATTAAGTGATATTTCATCTATTCAACTTGATGGCTACAATTGGTTGGGATGAGATATGGTCGTGCAATAGTTTAGCTGTCTTTAAGTCTCTGGTGTGCTTATGTTTAATTTGACCTCATAGCGGTGTCGTGCTCTACTGTAATTATATGTTTGTCTAGTCCGCTTAAAAACTTGCATTGTCATGTGTCATGGGTAAGACTGTTGTGGATGTTTCTCCTTTGGATGGCAGATGGATACATGGAGAAAATAATAATACATAGAGGACACCATGATTATTAAAGACTAATACATGGAAAAGGAGGCGAATAAAACCTTGATTTTAGTTTTTTATATTTAGCAACCGTCATGCTAAATCTTCGAATTAAGAATTATACAATGGTTACATTGGCCATTGTCTCAAAATATTCGTACATATGATAAATTCATTGTTTGAATGATCACATTGTCATATTTTATTTTTATTTTTTGGCTCACAAATTTTCTTGCACTTCCAAGGCTATTTTGCTGAAGTTAAATACGTCTAACTCGAAATAAATTCCTTCATTAAAGTAAAACTTTTATTCTTTGTTTATCTTCATTTGTGTTGAAGTGTCAATGGCTACTTGATTAATTTAGACAATATATTGTGGCGTTTTGGTGCCCGAGCCCAGCTGATCCCGAAATCTGCGGCGTCAATTCCAGGCTCGGGATCCGCAATATTTTTTCTGACGCGTCTGCCAACGAGTGGGAAAAAAGGGGAGTATGATGGAATACTGTAGGAAACAGTAACTTTCTCGTGGGACCAGAACGTATGGGTCGGACGGCGTTTGCGCACGATAACTCTAGTCCGTGTTCCAGGTTGTTAGAAATCCAGCTGAGCCACGGATCAGATAAGGTGCGCTTGACGGTAGATGACAGCCGCGCCGTTTGTCGAACACTGTCACACATGCGCATAGCGCGGCCCCAAACCCTTCTCGATCATGTTAGGTTGATCTCTCCCGTGTGGGCCCAACGGCCCACCGGACCCCTGATCCACGCGCCCTGATCGGGGGCGCCCAACCCATTATGGTTGGTGGGCCCCTGTGACCCGCGCTATATCAACAGAGGTGGGGGGTCGGGGCACGCACGACGAAGTTCGCCGCCGCCACAAACCCCACCGACAATCCCTTCCGATCTAGGGTTTGCGCGGTGCTCACGGGAAGCTCCACCATCTCGCCGTCTCTCCGCCACTCACCGCCGTTGCCCCCTAACCATGGCCACCGGCGGCACCTCATCGCACCAAGGAGAAGGTAGAACTACTGCTAATCCCTAAGCCTATACGATCCACAGACCTATCAATGGTATCAGACAAGGTTTGGTTTAGGATTTTCAGTAGAAAAGAACACAAAAGAAAATCTTCCCCCCTCCCGAAGAACCCTAGACAGGGCAAAGAAGATCACCGGAGCAGGGCCTTGGGCCCGCCGGCAAAGAGCGCCGCCGTCATGGCCGCGCCGTTCCTCTCGATCCCGTCGCGCATCGGCAAGCCGAGGCGATCGGGAAGAAGAACCCTAACCTTACCGTTTTCGGATCAAATCCGATGCGAAAGAAACAGACCCCAACAGGGGGCAAAAGAGCACCACCACCGGGCCATTCGACGACGGCGCGCTCTCCTTCGGGAGCTCGCGCGACCGGCGAAGGGGCCGGCGGGGGCGCCGCCACCACGCACGCAGGCCCAAGGGGACAGCGGGGGGCGTCGATCCTCTCTCTCTCTCTATCACTCTTGCCTGTAGGCAGCGGTGGATGGGGCAAGAACAGGAAAAGGAAAAGGGGTGATGAGCTCGTGGCGGTGGCATCGCGCGCCGTCGCCGGCGGGCCGCTCCACTCGCGCCGTTTTCTGGAAAGAAAAGAGGGAGGAAGAAGAGGCGCACGCGCGGCGCGGTGGTCTCTCGACCTCCGTCGCCGGCGGCCGGACTGACCGCCGCCGGTGGCTGCAGTAGCCGCCCCGAGCGGGAGGAAGAGCCCGAGCGGCGCGGAGGAGGAAGAAAGTGATCGAGGGTTTCGGTCGTGGGGGTCGCTGCCCCGATTTTGTTCCAGCGAATCCAGCGGGCCACCGTCCGATCAAAATGAACGATTGGGATCCAAACCCTAGTGCGCCACCGGCCCAGCAGGCCGAAAGCCTGAGTAGGCCACAGCTGCCCGCGGGCATCACAGGCCACTGGGCCGCGAGGGAGTGGGCCGGCAGTGCCGGTGCCCCAGGCTCAGGTGCTGGGTACTGGGCCGGTTTCGGCCCAGAGAGCACTGACAGTTTTGTTTTTGTTTTAGCATTTTGTTTTTTGTCCAGTTTTGGGCAGATTTCAAATAGTTTTTTCTATACAATTTTTTTTCCAACGAAAATTTTGTTTAGAAAATAGAAAAGAAATAGAAATATTTCTGCAAAGAAAAATAGAAAAGTTTCTGAAAATAAAAATAGAAAATTTTCAGAAAAAGAAAAGTTCATGAATTTTATAAAGAAAATAATAAAGTTCATGAATTTTTATTTGGTCAAAGAAAAGTTTCTGTAAAGTATAAAAAGTTCATGAATTTTATATTCACGTTTTTCCGCTGAAAAATACATTATAGTGCTCTTTTACACAGAAAATAAAAGTTTAAAAGAGAATTAAATTCAAAGAGCAAATTAAAGTGATTATTAAAATGAATATGATTATGTTATTTTTATGACCAACGTTGTTAATAACATGATCATGTTTTGTTATTGAAATTGAAGGTGCATTTATTTCTATTATTTGCCCAACGATAATATAGATTTAATTGCATAGACAATTGTATGTTTAATTTGACCAACGTTAGATTACTGCATATGATTGTTATAATGATCTCACTTAAATTGTGATTTCAGGAGGCTATCACTTGATGAGCTGCCTAAAAGATGTTCCGACACTCAGAGGTGACAACTACACTGAGTGGAGGAAGAAAGTAGACCTGGCATTTGTCTGTGCTGTGGTCGACTGGGTTGTGGATGAACCACGGCCGGTTAGACCTACAGAGCCAGTCAGAGAAGCCACAGATGATGATGCTGCGTGGGATAAAAAGAGAAGGGTGTTGGAAATATGCCCTAGAGGCAATAATAAATTGGTTATTATTATATTTCCTTGTTAATGATAATCGTTTATTATCCATGCTATAATTGTATTGATTGGAAACTCAAATACATGTGTGGGTACATAGACAACACTGTGTCCCTAGTAAGCCTCTAGTTGACTAGCTCGTTGATCAAAGATGGTTAAGGTTTCCTAGCCATTGACATGAGATGTCATTTGATAACGGGATCACATCATTAGGAGAATGATGTGATGGACAAGACCCAAACTGTAAACGTAGCATTTGATCGTGTCAGTTTATTGCTATTGTTTTCTGCATGTCAAGTATCTGTTCCTTTGACCATGAGATCATGCAACTCACTGACACCGGAGGAATAACTTGTGTGTATCAAACGTCGCAACGTAACTGGGTGACTATAAAGGTGCTCTACAGGTATCTCCGAGGGTGTCTGTTGGGTTGGCATGGATCAAGACTGGGATTTGTTACTCCGTATGACGGAGAGGTATCTCAGGGCCCACTCGGTAATACAACATCACAATGAGCCTTGCAAGCAATGTGACTAAAGTGTTAGCCACGAGATCTTGTATTACGGAACGAGTAAAGAGACTTGCCGGTAACGAGATTGAACTAGGTATAGAGATACCGACGATCGAATCTCGGGCAAGTAACATACCGAAGAACAAAGGGAACAGCATACGGGATTAACTGAATCCTTGACATAGAGGTTCGACCGATAAAGATCTTCGTAGAATATGTAGGAGCCAATATGGGCATCCAGGTCCCGCTATTGGTTATTGGCCGTAGAGGTGTCTCGGTCATGTCTACATAGTTCTCGAACCCGCAGGGTCTACACACTTAACGTTTGGTGACGATTAGTATAATTGAGTTATTATGTTGGTGACCGAAAGTTGTTCGGAGTCCCGGATAAGATCCCGGACATGACGAGGATCTCCGGAAGAGTCCGGAGGTAAAGATTGATATATGTGATAATAGTGTTTCGATCTCCGGAAGAGTTCCAGAGTTCACCGGAATGGGTTCCGGATGTTTACCGAAGTGTTCGGGTGCAGCAACACTTTATATGAGCCAAAGGGATAAAGCCCACAAGGTATTGGAAAGTGCAAAAGTAGTTTTGCTGCCGCGTAAGCGGTACTACCGCTTGGTGAAGCGGTACTACCGCCGGAGCGGTACTACCGCTTGTGTGAAGCGGTACTACCGCCCAAGCGGTACTACCGCTTGTGTGAAGCGGTACTACCGCTTGTGCGCGGCTGTGCACGATTCGGCAGGGTCCGAATTGGACTCTTTCCCTGCGGGCCAAACCGACCTTGTGCGGGCAAAACCGACCCGGAGGAGGCTTTTACTCCAAGTTTAGACCCCAAGGCTCAACATATAAATAGAGGGGCAGGGCTAGCACACGGGACACATCAGGATTTCCCAAGCCGTGTGCCGGCAACCCTAGCCCTCTAGTTCCTCCGTCATAATCTCCGTAGTGCTTGGCGAAGCCCTGCAGAGATTGTTCCTCACCACCATCACCACGCCGTCGTGCTGCTGGAACTCAACCACTACTTCACCATCGCTCGCTGGATCGAGGAGGTGAAGGCGTCATCAAGCCGTACGTGTGTTGAACACGGAGGTGCCGTCCGTTCGGCACTAGATCGGAAGGATCGTGATTGGATCGCGGGATGCTCGGCGATTTGGATCGCGAAGACGTTCGACTACATCAACCGCGTTTATTAACGCTTCCGCTTAGCGATCTACAAGGGTATGTAGATTCACTCTCCCTCTCGTAGATGCTCATCACCATGGATAGATCTTGCGTGTGCGTAGGAAAAATTTTGTTTCCCATGCAACGTTCCCCAACAGTGGTATCAGAGCTAGGTCTATGCGTAGATGAGATCTCGAGTAGAACACAAACGAGTTGTGGGCGTGGGTGTATACATATTGCTTGCCGTTACTAGTTGATACTTGATTCAGCGGCATTGTGAGATGAAGCGGCCCGGACCGACATTACGCGTACGCTTACGCGAGACTGGTTTTACCGCTGCGTGCACTTGTTGCATAAAGGTGACTGGCGGGTGTCTGTCTCTCTCACTTTAGTTGAATCGGTTCAATGAAGAGGGTTCTTTTAGAAGATCAAAAAGCAATCACTACACCACGTTGTGGTTTTGCGTAGGTAAGAACGGTTCTTGCAAACCCGTAGCAGCCACGTAAAATTTGCAACAACAATTAGAGGACGTCTAACTTGTTTTTGCAGGGTATGTTGTGATGTGATATGGCCAATTACATGATGAGATATATGTGATGTATGAGATGATCATGTTTTGTATAGAATATCACGACTTGCATGTCGATGAGTACGGCAACTGGCAGGAGCCATAGAGTTGTCTTTAATTATTGTATGACCTGCGTGTCAATCATTAAGCGCTATGTAATGCTTTACTTTATCGCTAAACGTTAGCAATAGTCGTGGAAGCAACAGTCGGCGCGACAACCTTATGGCGACACGTTGATGGAGATCAAGATGATGGAGATCATGGTGTCATGCCGGTGACGATGGAGATCATGCCGGTGCTTTGGAGATGGAGATCAAAAGCACAAGTTCATGGCCATATCATGTCACTTATGATTTGCATGTGATGTTAATCCTTTTATGCATCTTATTTTGCTTAGGACGACGGTAGCATTATAAGGTGATCCCTCACTTAAATTTCAAGATAAAATTGTGTTCTCCCCAAGTGTGCACCGTTGCGAAAGTTCGTCGTTTCGAGACACGCCGTGACGATCGGGTGTGATAGACTCTACGTTCGCATACAACGGGTGTAAGCCATGTTACACGTGCGGAACACTCGGGTTAAACTTGACGAGCCTAGCATGTACAGACATGGCCTCGGAACACAAGAGACCGAAAGGTCGAACATGAGTCATATAGTAGATATGATCAACATGAAGATGTTCACCATTGAAACCACCTCAACTCACGTGATGATCGGACTTGAGTTGGTGGATTTGGATCATGTTACACTCGAATGATCGGAGGGATGTCAATTTGAGTGGGAGTTTTTTAAAATATGATTAACTAAACTCATTATCTAAGAACAATAGTCTAAGTTGTCTTTGCTATATTTATGTTGTAGATCATGGCTCGCGCAGTAGCACCCCTGAATTTTAATGCGTTCCTAGAGAAAGCTAAGTTGAAAGATGATGGAAGTAACTTTGTGGACTGGGCCCGTAATCTAAGGATTATCCTTACGGCTTCCCAGAGGGCTTATGTCCTTGATGCACCGCTTGGTGATCCACCCGCTCCAGTTGAGTCTCTAGACGTTGTGAACGCCTGGCAGGCTCGTTCTGATGATTACTCAATAGTTCAATGTGCAATGTTGTATGGCTTAGAACCGGGACTTCAAAGACGTTTTGAACGTCATGGAGCATATGAGATGTTCCAGGAGTTGAAGTTTATCTTTCAGAAGAATGCCCGGATCGAGAGATATGAGATCTCCGATAAGTTCTATGCTTGCAAGATGGAGGAGAACGGGTCTATCAGTGATCACGTGCTCAGAATGTCTGGGTACTCCACCCGTCTGGCTGAGTTAGGGATGCCCCTTCCGCCAGAGGCTATCACTGACAGAGTTCTTCAATCATTGCCGCCTAGCTACAAGAGCTTCGTGTTGAACTATAACATGCACGGGATGAACAAGTCAGTCGCCGAGCTGTTTGCGATGCTGAAAGTCGCTGAGTCTGAAATTCAGAAGGAGCATCAAGTGTTGATGGTCAATAAAACCACTAGTTTCAAGAAAAATGGCAAGGGTAAGAAGGGTAACTCTAAGAAGAGTGGCAAAGCAGTTGCTCCTCTCGTGAAGAAACCCAAGGCTGGACCCAAACCAGAAACTGAGTGTTTTCATTGCAAGGGAACTGGACACTGGAAGCGGAATTGCCCCAAGTATTTGGCTGACAAGAAGGCGGCCAACAACAAACAAGGTATATATGATATACATGTTATTGATGTGTACCTTACCAACTCTCGTTGTAGTGCCTGGGTATTTGATACCGGTGCGGTTGCTCATATTTGCAACTCAAAACAGGAACTGCGGAATAGACGGAGGCTGGCAAAGGACGAAGTGACGATGCGCGTGGGAAATGGTTCCAAGGTTGATGTGATCGCCGTCGGCACGCTCGCTCTTCGATTACCGTCGGGATTAGTGATGAACCTAAATAAGTGTTATTTGGTGCCTGCGTTAAGCATGAACATTATATCTGGATCTTGTTTATTGCGAGACGGTTACTCATTTAAATCAGAGAATAATGGTTGTTCTATTTATATGAGTAATATCTTTTATGGTCATGCACCCAATGTGAAGGGTTTATTCTTGTTGAATCTCGATAGTAATGATACACATGTTCATAACATTGATGCCAAAAGATGTAGAATTGATAATGATAATACCACTTTCTTGTGGCACTGCCGTTTAGGTCATATTGGCGTAAAACGCATGAAGAAGCTCCATGCTGATGGACTTTTGGAGTCACTTGATTTTGAATCACTTGACACATGTGAGCCATGCCTCATGGGTAAGATGACTAAAACGCCGTTCTCTGGAACAATGGAACGGGCAAGTGACTTATTGGAAATCATACATACTGATGTGTGCGGTCCGATGAGTATTGAAGCGCGCAGTGGTTATCGTTACTTTCTCACCTTCACTGATGACTTAAGTAGATATGGGTATATTTACTTAATGAAACACAAGTCTGAAACATTTGAAAAGTTCAAACAATTTCAGAGTGAAGTTGAGAATCATCGTAACAAGAAGATTAAATTCCTACGATCTGATCGAGGAGGAGAATATCTGAGTTATGAGTTTGGCAGTCACTTAAGACAATGTGGAATTGTTTCACAACTAACACCGCCTGGAACACCACAGCGTAATGGTGTGTCCGAACGTCGTAATCGAACTTTATTGGATATGGTGTGATCTATGATGTCTCTTGCCGATTTGCCACTATCGTTTTGGGGTTATGCATTAGAGACAGCTGCATTCACTTTAAATAGGGCACCATCGAAATCCGTTGAGACGACGCCATATGAACTTTGGTTTGACAAGAAGCCAAAGCTGTCGTTTCTTAAAGTTTGGGGATGTGATGCTTATGTCAAAAAGCTTCAGCCTGAAAAGCTGGAACCCAAAGCGGAGAAATGCGTCTTCATAGGATACCCAAAAGAGACAGTTGGGTATACCTTCTACCTCAGATCCGAAGGCAAAGTGTTTGTCGCTAAAAACGGAACATTTCTTGAGAAAGAGTTTCTCTCGAAAGAATTGAGTGGGAGGAAGATAGAACTTGATGAGGTTGTTGAACCTTTACTTCAACCTGAGAGTAGCGCAGCGCAGAAAATTGTTTCTGTGGAGCCTACATTAGCTGAAGAGGAAGTTAATGATGATGATCATGAAGCTTTGGATCAAGTTGCTATCGAACCTCGTAGGTCGACAAGGACGCGTACTGCTCCCGAGTGGTACGGCAACCCTGTCTTAGACATCATGTTGTTAGACAACGATGAACCTACGAGCTATGGAGAAGCGATGATGAGCCCGGATTCCGAGAAGTGGTTAGAGGCCATGAAATCCGAGATGGGATCCATGTATGAAAACAAAGTATGGACTTTGGAAGTATTACCTGAAGGGCGTAAGGCCATTCAGAACAAATGGATCTTTAAGAGGAAGACGGACGCGGACGGTAATGTCACCGTCTATAAAGCTCGACTTGTGGCAAAGGGTTTTTCACAAGTTCAAGGAGTTGACTACGATGAGACCTTCTCACCCGTAGCGATGCTTAAGTCCGTCAGAATCATGTTAGCAATAGCTGCCTTTTTCGATTATGAAATTTGGCAGATGGATGTCAAAACAGCGTTCCTTAACGGTTTCCTTAAGGAAGAGTTGTATATGATGCAACCAGAAGGTTTTGTCGATCCAGAGAATGCTGACAAAGTTTGCAAACTCCAGCGATCCATTTATGGACTGGTGCAAGCATCTCGGAGTTGGAATCTTCGTTTTGATGAGGTGATCAAAGCGTTCGAGTTTATACAAGTTTACGGAGAAGCTTGTATTTACAAGAAAGTGAGTGGGAGCTCTATAGCGTTTCTAATATTATATGTGGATGACATATTGCTGATTGGAAACAATATAGAAATGCTGGAAAGCGTGAAGGAATATTTGAACAAGAGTTTTTCAATGAAGGACCTAGGAGAAGCTGCTTTCATATTAGGCATCAAGATCTATAGAGATAGATCGAGACGCTTAATAGGACTTTCACAAAGCACATACCTTGATAAGATTTTGAAGAAGTTCAAAATGGATCAGTCCAAGAAGGGGTTCTTGCCTGTTTTGCAAGGTGTGAAGTTGAGTAAGACTCAATGCCCAGTGACTGCAGAAGATAGAGAAAAGATGAGTGTCATCCCCTATGCTTCAGCCATAGGCTCTATCATGTATGCAATGCTGTGCACAAGACCCGATGTCAGCCTTGCCGTAAGTATGGTCGGAAGGTTTCAAGGTGATCCAGGAATGGAACACTGGACGGCGGTCAAGAATATCCTGAAGTACCTGAAAAGGACTAAGGACATGTTTCTCGTTTATGGAGGTGATCAAGAGCTCGTCGTAAAGGGTTACGTCGATGCAAGCTTTGACACTGATCCGGATGACTCTAAGTCGCAAACCGGATACGTATTTATTCTTAATGGGGGTGCGGTTAGCTGGTGCAGTTCCAAGCAAAGCGTGGTAGCTGATTCTACATGCGAAGCGGAGTACATCGCTGCCTCGGAGGCGGCGAAGGAAGGTGTCTGGATGAAGGAGTTCATGACAGATCTTGGAGTAGTGCCTAGTGCGCTTAATCCAATGACTCTGTTTTGTGATAATACTGGTGCCATTGCTCTAGCCAAGGAACCAAGATTTCACAAGAGGACCAGACACATAAAACGACGTTTCAATTCCATCCGCGATTACATCAAGGAGGACGACATAAATATTTGCAAAGTACACACGGATCTAAATGTTGCAGATCCGATGACTAAACCTCTTCCAAGGGCTAAACATGAACAACACCAGAACTGCATGGGTGTTCGATTCATTACAATGTAAATCACATAGTGATGTGAACTAGATTATTGACTCTAGTGCAAGTGGGAGACTGTTGGAAATATGCCCTAGAGGCAATAATAAATTGGTTATTATTATATTTCCTTGTTAATGATAATCGTTTATTATCCATGCTATAATTGTATTGATTGGAAACTCAAATACATGTGTGGGTACATAGACAACACTGTGTCCCTAGTAAGCCTCTAGTTGACTAGCTCGT
Source organism: Elymus sibiricus (assembly GCA_039707655.1). Taxonomy (NCBI): domain Eukaryota; kingdom Viridiplantae; phylum Streptophyta; class Magnoliopsida; order Poales; family Poaceae; genus Elymus; species Elymus sibiricus. The sequence continues at coordinate 447,312,865 of CM077671.1, forward strand.
TGATCAAAGATGGTTAAGGTTTCCTAGCCATTGACATGAGATGTCATTTGATAACGGGATCACATCATTAGGAGAATGATGTGATGGACAAGACCCAAACTGTAAACGTAGCATTTGATCGTGTCAGTTTATTGCTATTGTTTTCTGCATGTCAAGTATCTGTTCCTTTGACCATGAGATCATGCAACTCACTGACACCGGAGGAATACCTTGTGTGTATCAAACGTCGCAACGTAACTGGGTGACTATAAAGGTGCTCTACAGGTATCTCCGAGGGTGTCTGTTGGGTTGGCATGGATCAAGACTGGGATTTGTTACTCCGTATGACGGAGAGGTATCTCAGGGCCCACTCGGTAATACAACATCACAATGAGCCTTGCAAGCAATGTGACTAAAGTGTTAGCCACGAGATCTTGTATTACGGAACGAGTAAAGAGACTTGCCGGTAACGAGATTGAACTAGGTATAGAGATACCGACGATCGAATCTCGGGCAAGTAACATACCGAAGAACAAAGGGAACAGCATACGGGATTAACTGAATCCTTGACATAGAGGTTCGACCGATAAAGATCTTCGTAGAATATGTAGGAGCCAATATGGGCATCCAGGTCCCGCTATTGGTTATTGGCCGTAGAGGTGTCTCGGTCATGTCTACATAGTTCTCGAACCCGCAGGGTCTACACACTTAACGTTTGGTGACGATTAGTATAATTGAGTTATTATGTTGGTGACCGAAAGTTGTTCGGAGTCCCGGATAAGATCCCGGACATGACGAGGATCTCCGGAAGAGTCCGGAGGTAAAGATTGATATATGTGATAATAGTGTTTCGATCTCCGGAAGAGTTCCAGAGTTCACCGGAATGGGTTCCGGATGTTTACCGAAGTGTTCGGGTGCAGCAACACTTTATATGAGCCAAAGGGATAAAGCCCACAAGGTATTGGAAAGTGCAAAAGTAGTTTTGCTGCCGCGTAAGCGGTACTACCGCTTGGTGAAGCGGTACTACCGCCGGAGCGGTACTACCGCTTGTGTGAAGCGGTACTACCGCCCAAGCGGTACTACCGCTTGTGTGAAGCGGTACTACCGCTTGTGCGCGGCTGTGCACGATTCGGCAGGGTCCGAATTGGACTCTTTCCCTGCGGGCCAAACCGACCTTGTGCGGGCAAAACCGACCCGGAGGAGGCTTTTACTCCAAGTTTAGACCCCAAGGCTCAACATATAAATAGAGGGGCAGGGCTAGCACACGGGACACATCAGGATTTCCCAAGCCGTGTGCCGGCAACCCTAGCCCTCTAGTTCCTCCGTCATAATCTCCGTAGTGCTTGGCGAAGCCCTGCAGAGATTGTTCCTCACCACCATCACCACGCCGTCGTGCTGCTGGAACTCAACCACTACTTCACCATCGCTCGCTGGATCGAGGAGGTGAAGGCGTCATCAAGCCGTACGTGTGTTGAACACGGAGGTGCCGTCCGTTCGGCACTAGATCGGAAGGATCGTGATTGGATCGCGGGATGCTCGGCGATTTGGATCGCGAAGACGTTCGACTACATCAACCGCGTTTATTAACGCTTCCGCTTAGCGATCTACAAGGGTATGTAGATTCACTCTCCCTCTCGTAGATGCTCATCACCATGGATAGATCTTGCGTGTGCGTAGGAAAATTTTTGTTTCCCATGCAACGTTCCCCAACAAAGGGATCATGCTCCATTGGAGATGTCTTATTCCCTCAACAATCAAAAGTGGATCAACGCCAACAAAAAGTGTATGGCATTTATAAAGAATACAATTGAGAACGCCATTGTGGGCTCAATTGCAGAGTGCACTTCCGTAGGGGAGTTGCTTACAAAGATAAAGAACCAGTTCACTGGTTCTTCAAAGACATATGCCACCTAGTTGATAAAGCAACTGGTAACAGAGAACTACACTGGCGATGGTCATGGAATTAGAGAGCACATCCTCAGGATGAGCAACATGGCAGCAAAGCTCAAGCCCATGGATGCGGATCTGGAGATCAGACCAGCACTCCTGGTCCACCTGGTCATGGCTTCGCTGCCAAAGGAGTTTGAAACCTTTGTTGTAAACTATAACATGTCGCCTGAAACATGGGACATTGAAAATATGATAGCAATGTGTGTCCAAGAAGAGGATAGACTCAAAGCCTCACATGGTGGTTCACTCAACTATGTGAGGGACAACAAGAAAAAGAATTACAATCAAAGTAGCAAAGGTTCTCCTTCAAAGGCGCATGGCAAATCTCACATGCAGCATCAGCATCAGCAGAAGTCCTTTCCAGTGGACAAAGACACTTGCCTCCACTGCAAGCAGACTGGGCACTACAAAAAGGATTACCCTGTCTGGTTAAAGTCCATCATGGCAAAGAGAGGTAACGACATCGTTTCATTTGTCAATGAATCCTTGTATGCACAGTTTTCGAAATCTACTTGGTGGATTGACTCAAGTGCAACTGTTGATGTTGCGAATTCTTTACAGGGATTCCATTCGACGCGGATTATGCAAAGAAACGAAAGATGCATTGAAGTCGCTAATGGAATTCAAGCAGAAGTTGAAGCTGTCGGTGCCATCTCCTTGGAGTTAGCTGATGGGTTCAAGCTTCTACTTAGAGATGTCTTATATGTCCCTTCGTGTCATAGAAACTTGATTAGTGTTTCTTGTTTGGACAAAGACAATTATGAATGTTATTTTGTACATGGCAAGTGTGCCATATGGTTTAATAATGCTTATGTGGATGGATATGACTCGTTCATAACATTCACAGATGATTACTCTCGCTATGGATACATTTATCCAATCAAAGAAAGATCTGAAGCATTGGATAAATTCAAAATTTTCAAAGCTAAAGTTGAAAATCAGCATGATAAAAGGATAAAGATAGTAAGGTCTGACCGTGGGGGGGAGTACTACGGTCGACATACTTCATATGGCCAAGTCCCTGGACCTTTTGCACAATTTTTACAGGAGACTGGCATAGTAGCCCAGTATTCAATGCCGGGCGAGCCTCAGCAAAATGGAGTTGCTGAAAGGCGCAACTGTACTCTTATGGATATGGTGTGCAGCATGATGAGTTACTCTACATTGCCATTGGGTTTATGGATGGAGGCGCTTAAAACCGCCATTCACATTCTCAATAGAGTGCCAAGCAAGTCGGTGCCCAAAACACCGTACGAGCTGTGGACAGGACGAGTGCCCTCTCTACACCACTTCAGGGTGTGGGGGTGCCCTGCTGAGGCCAAAATGTTTAATCCAAACATTGCAAAGTTAGATCCCAAAACAGTGAGTTGCCACTTCATTGGCTATCCAGACAGATCAAAGGGTTTTCGTTTCTACTGTCCAGACAGATATACAAAGTTTGTAGAAACAAGACATGCAGTCTTCTTAGAGGACGAAATGATGAGGGGGAGCTTGGTAGCTCGGAAAATTGATCTTGAGGAGAAGAGGGTGCATGCACCTAATCCGATGATTCAGGAGCCATTTTTCTCACTACCAGCTGTAACTCCACCCATGACAACTATGGGGGTAGACCCGAAACTTGTCCGTCAGGAGCCGACTGAACCCGTTGTTGAGCATGAAAGGGAGCTGCAGCAGCCAATTTTAGACGATGTGCCGGCAGTTGAGGCACAGAATGTGCCAGAAACTGAGGCCCTTAGAAGGTCTAATAGAACAACAAAATCAGCTATTTCTACTGATTATAAAGTCTATAACATAGAAATGGTTCATATGGAAGGTGACCCCACCACATATGAAGAAGGCATTAAAAGCCCTCACTCATCGAAATGGCTAGAGGCAATGGAAGATGAAATGAAATCAATGAGTTCCAAAGATGTTTGGGACTTAGTGGAAATTCCTAAAGGAGCCAAAACAGTAGGCTGCAAATGGGTCTACAAAACCAAGTATGACCCTAATGGGAATGTAGAAAAGTATAAAGCCCGACTTGTGGCAAAAGGATTTACACAAAGAGAAGGGATAGATTACAATGAGACTTTTTCCCCAGTCTCATGTAAGGATTCCTTCAGAATCATAATGGCATTAGTTGCACATTTTGATTTAGAGTTACATCAAATGGATGTGAAGACGGCATTTCTGAATGGTGATTTAAAAGAAAAGGTCTACATGAAACAACCAAAGGGTTTTATCATGGAAGGTAAGGAAAATATGGGATGCCGCCTAAAGAAATCCATTTATGGATTAAGGCAAGCCTCTAGACAGTGGTATCTAAAGTTTGATCAAACGATTAAAAGTTTTGGATTTAAAGAAAATATTGAGGATAACTGCATTTATGCAAAGTTTAAAAATGGGAAATATATTTTCCTAATCTTGTATGTGGATGATATCTTGCTTGCTAGCAGTGATGTTAGTCTACTACTAGAAACAAAGAAGTTCTTATCCTCAAATTTTGATATCACAGATCTTGGTGAAGCATCCTATGTTTTGGGCATAGAAATTCACCGAGATAGGAACAATGGAGTCTTAGGACTATCGCAGAAGGCATATTTAGAAAAGGTTCTCCAAAAGTATAATATGCATGCGAGTAAAGCCACACCTGCTCCTATAGTCAAGGGCGACAGTTTTGGGAAATTCCAATGTCCCAAGAACCAGTACGAGATTGATCTCATGAAACCAGTACCATATGCTTCGGCTGTTGGAAGCTTACGGTATGCACAAGTGTGCACTCGCCCTGACTTAGCATTTGTTACCGGGGTACTTGGTAGATATCAAGAGAATCCAGGCATGGAGCACTGGAAGATGGCAAAGAAGGCATTGCGTTATGCGCAAGGCACGAAGCACTACATGCTAACATACAGGAGATCTGATTGCCTAGAGATAAAAGGGTATTCAGACGCAGATTTTGCGGGGGATGGAGATGATAGAAAATCCACGTCAGGATACGTCTTCACTCTTGCTGGAGGGGCTATTTCGTGGAAAAGCTCCAAACAGTCAGTAGTTGCATCATCCACGATGTATGCAGAATTCATAGCATGTTTCGAGGCCACGGGGCAGGCGATATGGCTAAAGAAATTTGTACCCGACTTGAAAGTGGTAGATTGTATTCACAAACCACTAAAGATGTGCTGTCACTAGTAGAAAACAGACCTATAGTGCCGGTTCGTAAGGGCCTTTAGTGCCGGTTCTCCAACCGGCACTAAAGGGTGGGGACTAAAGCCCCCCCCCCCCTTTAGTACCGGTTCAACACAGCCCGGCACTAAAGGCCCACCACGTGGCACCTGCCGGCGCCGTGGGCTGGGGGACCTTTAGTCCCGGTTGGTAACACCAACCGGCACTAAAGGACCACCACGTGGCACCTGCCGGCGCCGTGGGCGGGGGACCTTTAGTCCCGGTTGGTAACACCAACCGGGACTAAAAGTATTTAATTCTTTCAATTTTGGTTTATTTTTCCTTTTAATTTTGTGTTTTCCATTTAATTATTTTTCATTTCAAATATATATTACGCTACTACATACTGTACACGTTGTGCATATATATATAAATAGAATTTCTCGTACGACGACCATTCACATACATATATATATATAATTTGTTATATACAATTTCTCGTACAATTTGCGGATCATTACATATGCAGGGCATTACTGCTTGATCTTGTAATGGTATTCTCCTTTGGGATCTATGACCTGGTCGAGCAGAAATCCAGCTATTTCCTCTTGAATTGCTCGTACGCGATCCGTTGGTAGGAGCTGGCCCCGCATCTCCGTCAGCTATAATCAGGAGATCAAGATGAATATATTAGTTGTGTGTATATATATTAGCTAGATCATGATAAAAAAATTATGGATGGTGTTCTGGCAAACGTACCCAAAGATTTCTTTCATCTCTGCTCCTTTCAGACGTGATCATGCGAATGTTCTCGCAAACGTAGTATGCGCATAAAGCATTCCCCTGCTCCTGCTTCATGCACTTTACGAGAATAAAATTCAATCAGGTAATAATTAATCAAGCATGATAATGGTATTGAAACTAGAATTAAAGAGATGCACGGACGTAGCTAGCTAGTACTACTTAATTACCTTGGGTCGCACCCATTTCAGCTCTTGTTTCCATTCGGCGCCTGGGACCTGTTTGACGAACTTGGCCCAAGCCCTGCCCGCCGGCAAAGAAAATGAATAAAGGAGTTATTAACTAGTTGATATCAGGAAATGAAGTAAAGAGGCCGACATAGTGCGATAATGATTGAAATTACCTGTCGACAATCCCCCTCACGGTTTTGTATTCGGATGGATCCTTATATAGTGAGTCCAGTACTTCAACTTTTCCCTTTTCAACTTCAATGATTAACAAGATCCAGTGGTAACTGCATGCGCACACGTTTTGTATAAATAAGCGGGCACGTGCATAACTCATCAACTACACTTATTAACATCTAGTAATTAAGCAAAAAATAGATTTTGTGGACACCCAAAGAGAAGGAACCATCACAGGATCATAGCTCGGGTGAGATCCCTGAAGAACCTGCCAGGTATTGGAGAACCTGGCGTCCAACGCATCCATGTAGCGACGGATGTGCTCGTCCTCCTCCCTGACACGGCGACGTACTGCTACTTCTCGAGCCACCAACCGCGACTAAAGACATGTTCCTGGCACGGCGCACTGCGGTGCAATTTTAGTCCCACCTCGCTAGTCGAGGGGCGCGTCGACCAGTTTATAAGCCCCGGCGCGGGCACTGCATTGAGCTCCTCTCTAAAGCAGGCCTTCTGGGCCTACCGCTACTGCGATTCCCTGTGGGCTTACTGGGCCTTTGCGGGCCTACGTCCTGGACCAACTACAGGTTGCGTGTCTAGTCGTACGCAGGCCGTTGTGGCCCAGTAGGCGGGATTTTTTTAATTTATTTATTTTTCATTTTTTTTTGTTTTCTGCTTTAATTTTTTCTTTATTTAGAGTTTCTTTGTGAATCCTTTTGCTTTAATTTTGTACACGAAGTGGATCCAGTTTTTGCCGTAACCCTCTCAACTTTTTAGCACATGCTATGTGGGTGAAATGATGATACCATGCCAACTTTCAACATTTTCAGAGTTCATTTGTAGTGCTTTTCAATTTCAGGGTCATTTAGCTCAAAAAAATCAGTAAATGCATGAAAAATAGCAAATGAAGACAGAAAGGGTTGAAAATTGATGGCGTGGCTCCGAATGGTGCTTACTGAACGCACAAAAAGTCTGGAGTTGAAATAACTTTAAAAAATGAAATGCCTTTGTAACAGACGAGTTTTCGTCTGAAATCCTGATACTTCGAAAGAGATAGTCCATTTTGTACACGAAGTGGATCCAATTTTTGCCGTAACCCTCTCAACTTTTTAGCACATGCTATGTGGGTGAAATGATGATACCATTCCAACTTTCAACATTTTCAGAGTTCATTTGTAGTGCTTTTCAATTTCATGGTCATTTAGCTCAAAAAAAATCAGTAAATGCATGAAAAATAGCAAATGAAGTCAGAAAGGGTTGAAAATTGATGGCGTGGCTTCGAATGGTGCTTACTGAACGCACAAAAAGTCTGGAGTTGAAATAAGTTTAAAAAAATGAAATGCCTTTGTAACAGACGAGTTTTCGTCTGAAACTCTGATACTTCGAAAGAGATTGTCCATTTTGTACACAAAGTGGATCCAGTTTTTGCCGTAAACCTCTCAACTTTTTAGAACATGTTATGTGAGTGAAATGATGATACCATGCCAACTTTCAAAATTTTCAGAGTTCATTAGTTGTGCTTTTCAATTTCAGGGTCATTTAGCTCAAAAAAATCAGTAAATGCATGAAAAATAGCAAATGATGTCAGAAAGGGTTGAAAATTGATGGCGTGGCTCCGAATGGTGCTTACTGAACGCACAAAAAGTCTGGAGTTGAAATAAGTTTAAAAAAATGAAATGCCTTTGTAACAGACGAGTTTTCGTCTGAAACCCTGATACTTCGAAAGAGATTGTCCATTTTGTACACGAAGTGGATCCAGTTTTTGCCGTAACCCTCTCAACTTTTTAGCACATGCTATGTGGGTGAAATGATGATACCATTCCAACTTTCAACATTTTCAGAGTTCATTTGTAGTGCTTTTCAATTTCAGGGTCATTCAGCTCAAAAAAAATCAGTAAATGCATGAAAAATAGCCAATGAAGTCAGAAAGGGTTGAAAATTGATGGCGTGGCTTCGAATGGTGCTTACTGAACGCACAAAAAGTCTAGAGTTGAAATAAGTTTAAAAAAATGAAATGCCTTTGTAACAGACGAGTTTTCGCCTGAAACTCTGATTCTTCGAAAGAGATTGTCCATTTTGTACACGAAGTGGATCCAGTTTTTGCCGTAAACCTCTCAACTTTTTAGCACATGTTATGTGAGTGAAATGATGATACCATGCCAACTTTCAACATTTTCAGAGTTCATTTGTAGTGCTTTTCAATTTCAGGGTCATTCAGCTCAAAAAAATCAGTAAATGCATGAAAAATAGCAAATGAAGTCAGAAAGGGTTGAAAATTGATGGCGTGGCTCTGAATGGTGCTTACTGAACGCACAAAAAATCTGGAGTTGAAATAAGTTTAAAAAATGAATTGCCTTTGTAACAGAGGAGTTTTCGTCTGAAATCCTGATACCTCGAAAGAGATTGTCCATTTTGTACACGAAGTGGATCCAATTTTTGCCGTAACCCTCTCAAATTTTTAGCACATGCTATGTGGGTGAAATGATGATACCATTCCAACTTTCAACATTTTCAGAGTTCATTTGTAGTGCTTTTCAATTTCATGGTCATTTAGCTCAAAAAAAATCAGTAAATGCATGAAAAATAGCAAATGAAGTCAGAAAGGGTTGAAAATTGATGGCGTGGCTTCGAATGGTGCTTACTGAACGCACAAAAAGTCTGGAGTTGAAATAATTTTAAAAAAATGAAATGCCTTTGTAACAGACGAGTTTTCGTCTGAAACTCTGATACTTCGAAAGAGATTGTCCATTTTGTACACAAAGTGGATCCAGTTTTTGCCGTAAACCTCTCAAGTTTTTAGCACATGTTATGTGAGTGAAATGATGATACCATGCCAACTTTCAACATTTTCAGAGTTCATTAGTTGTGCTTTTCAATTTCAAGGTCATTTAGCTCAAAAAAATCAGTAAATGCATGAAAAATAGCAAATGATGTCAGAAAGGGTTGAAAATTGATGGCGTGGCTCCGAATGGTGCTTACTGAACGCACAAAAAGTCTGGAGTTGAAATAAGTTTAAAAAAATGAAATGCCTTTGTAACAGACGAGTTTTCGTCTGAAACCCTGATACTTCGAAAGAGATTGTCCATTTTGTACACGAAGTGGATCCAGTTTTTGCCGTAACCCTCTCAACTTTTTAGCACATGCTATGTGGGTGAAATGATGATACCATTCCAACTTTCAACATTTTCAGAGTTCATTTGTAGTGCTTTTCAATTTCAGGGTCATTCAGCTCAAAAAAAATCAGTAAATGCATGAAAAATAGCAAATGAAGTCAGAAAGGGTTGAAAATTGATGGCGTGGCTTCGAATGGTGCTTACTGAACGCACAAAAAGTCTAGAGTTGAAATAAGTTTAAAAAAATGAAATGCCTTTGTAACAGACGAGTTTTCGTCTGAAACTCTGATTCTTCGAAAGAGATTGTCCATTTTGTACACGAAGTGGATCCAGTTTTTGCCGTAAACCTCTCAACTTTTTAGCACATGTTATGTGAGTGAAATGATGATACCATGCCAACTTTCAACATTTTCAGAGTTCATTTGTAGTGCTTTTCAATTTCAGGGTCATTCAGCTCAAAAAAATCAGTAAATGCATGAAAAATAGCAAATGAAGTCCGAAAGGGTTGAAAATTGATGGCGTGGCTCTGAATGGTGCTTACTGAACGCACAAAAAATCTGGAGTTGAAATAAGTTTAAAAAATGAAATGCCTTTGTAACAGACGAGTTTTCGTCTGAAACCCTGATACTTCGAAAGAGATTGTCCATTTTGTACACGAAGTGGATCCTGTTTTTGCCGTAACTGTCTCAGCTTTTTAGCACATGCTATGTGGGTGAAATGATGATACCATGCCAACTTTCAAAATTTTCAGAGTTCATTAGTTGTGCTTTTCAATTTCAGGGTCATTTAGCTCAAAAAAATCAGTAAATGCATGAAAAATAGAAAATGAAGTCAGAAAGGGTTGAAAATTGATGGCGTGGCTCCGAATGGTGCTTACTGAACGCACAAAAAGTCTGGAGTTGAAATAAGTTTAAAAAAATGAAATGCCTTTGTAACAGACGAGTTTTCGTCTGAAACCCTGATACTTCGAAAGAGATTGTCCATTTTGTACACGAAGTGGATCCAGTTTTTGCCGTAACCCTCTCAACTTTTTAGCACATGCTATGTGGGTGAAATGATTATACCATGCCAACTTTCAACATTTTCAGAGTTCATTTGTAGTGCTTTTCAATTTCAGGGTCATTCTGCTCAAAAAAATCAGTAAATGCATGAAAAATAGCAAATGAAGTCAGAAAGGGTTGAAAGTTGATGGCGTGGCTCCGAATGGTGCTTACTGAATGCACAAAAAGTCTAGAGTTGAAATAAGTTTAAAAAAATGAAATGCCTTTGTAACAGACGAGTTTTCGTCTGAAACCTTGATACTTCGAAAGAGATTGTCCATTTTGTACACGAAGTGGATCCAGTTTTTGCCGTAGGCCTCTCAACTTTTTAGCACATGCTATGTCGGTGAAATGATGATACCATGCCAACTTCCAACATTTTCAGAGTTCATTTGTAGTGCTTTTCAATTTCAGGGTCATTTAGCTCAAAAAAATTAGTAAATGCATGAAAAATAGCAAATGAAGTCAGAAAGGGTTGAAAATTGATGGCGTGGCTCTGAATGGTGCTTACTGAAGGCACAAAAAATCTGGAGTTGAAATAAGTTTAAAAAATGAAATGCCTTTGTAACAGACGAGTTTTCGTCTGAAACCCTGATACTTCGAAAGAGATTGTCCATTTTGTACACGAAGTGGATCCTGTTTTTGCCGTAACCCTCTCAGCTTTTTAGCACATGCTATGTGGGTGAAATGATGATACCATGCCAACTTTCAAAATTTTCAGAGTTCATTAGTTGTGCTTTTCAATTTCAGGGTCATTTAGCTCAAAAAATCAGTAAATGGATGAAAAATAGCAAATGAAGTCAGAAAGGGTTGAAAATTGATGGCGTGGCTCCGAATGGTGCTTACTGAACGCACAAAAAGTCTGGAGTTGAAATAAGTTTAAAAAAATGAAATGCCTTTGTAACAGACGAGTTTTCGTCTGAAACCCTGATACTTCGAAAGAGAATGTCCATTTTGTACACGAAGTGGATCCAGTTTTTGCCATAACCCTCTCAACTTTTTAGCACATGCTATGTGGGTGAAATGATGATTCCATGCCAACTTTCAACATTTTCAGAGTTCATTTGTAGTGTTTTTCAATTTCAGGGTCATTTAGCTCAAAAAAATCAGTAAATGCATGAAAAATAGCAAATGAAGTCAGAAAGGGTTGAAAATTGATGGCGTGGCTTCGAATGGTGCTCACTGAATGCACAAAAAGTCTGGAGTTGAAATAAGTTTAAAAAAATGAAATGCCTTTGTAACAGACGAGTTTTCGTCTGAAACCCTCATACTTCGAAAGAGATTGTCCATTTTGTACACGAAGTGGATCCAGTTTTTGCCGTAACCCTCTCAACTTTTTAGCACATGCTATGTGGGTGAAATGATGATACCATGCCAACTTTCAACATTTTCAGAGTTCATTTGTAGTGCTTTTCAATTTCAGGGTCATTTAGCTCAAAAAAATCAGTAAATGCATGAAAAATAGCAAATCAAGTCAGAAAGGGTTGAAAATTTATGGCGTGGATCCGAATGGTGCTTACTGAACGCACAAAAAGTCTGGAGTTGAAATAAGTTTAAAAAATGAAATGCCTTTGTAACAGACGAGTTTTCGTCTGAAACCCTGATACTTCGAAAGAGATTGTCCATTTTGTACACGAAGTGGATCCAGTTTTTGCCGTAACCCTCTCAACTTTTTAGCACATGCTATGTGGGTGAAATGATGATACCATACCAACTTTCAACATTTTCAGAGTTCATTTGTAGTGCTTTTCAATTTCAGGGTCATTTAGCTCAAAAAAATCAGTAAATGCATGAAAAATAGCAAATGAAGTCAGAAAGGGTTGAAAATTGATGGCGTGGCTTCGAATGGTGCTTACTGAACGCACAAAAAGTCTGTAGTCGAAATAAGTTTAAAAAAATGAGATGCCTTTGTAACAGACGAGTTTTCGTGTGAAACCCTGATACTTCGAAGGAGATTGTCCATTTTGTACACGAAGTGGATCCAGTTTTTGCCGTAACCCTCTCAACTTTTTAGCACATGCTATGTGGGTGAAATGATGATACCATGCCAACTTTCAACATTTTCAGAGTTCATTTGTAGTGCTTTTCAATTTCAGGGTCATTTAGCTCAAAAAAATTAGTAAATGCATGAAAAATAGCAAATGAAGTCAGAAAGGGTTGAAAATTGATGGCGTAGCTCTGAATGGTGCTTACTGAACGCACAAAAAATCTGGAGTTGAAATAAGTTTAAAAAAATGAAATGCCTTTGTAACAGACGAGTTTTCGTCTGAAACCCTGATACTTCGAAAGAGATTGTCCATTTTGTACACGAAGTGGATCCAGTTTTTGCCATAACCCTCTCAACTTTTTAACACATGGTATGTGGGTGAAATGATGATACCATGCCAACTTTCAACATTTTCAGAGTTCATTTGCAGTGCTTTTCAATTTCATGGTCATTTAGCTCAAAAAAATCAGTAAATGCATGAAAAATAGCAAATGAAGTCAGAAAGGGTTGAAAATTGATGGCGTGGCTCTGAATGGTGCTTACTGAATGCACAAAATGTCTGGAGTTGAAATAAGTTTAAAAAAATGAAATGTCTTTGTAACAGACGAGTTTTCGTCTGAAACCCTGATACTTCGAAAGAGATTGTCCATTTTGTACACGAAGTGGATCCAGTTTTTGCCGTAACCCTCTCAACTTTTTAGCACATGCTATGTGGGTGAAATGATGATACCATACCAACTTTCAACATTTTCAGAGTTCATTTGTAGTGCTTTTCAATTTCAGGGTCATTTAGCTCAAAAAAATCAGTAAATGCATGAAAAATAGCAAATGAAGTCAGAAAGGGTTGAAAATTGATGGCGTGGCTTCGAATGGTGCTTACTGAACGCACAAAAAGTCTGTAGTCGAAATAAGTTTAAAAAAATGAGATGCCTTTGTAACAGACAAGTTTTCGTGTGAAACCCTGATACTTCGAAAGAGATTGTCCATTTTGTACACGAAGTGGATCCAGTTTTTGCTGTAACCCTCTCAACTTTTTAGCACATGCTATGTGGGTGAAATGATGATACCATGCCAACTTCCAACATTTTCAGAGTTCATTTGTAGTGCTTTTCAATTTCAGGGTCATTTAGCTCAAAAAAATTAGTAAATGCATGAAAAATAGCAAATGAAGTCAGAAAGGGTTGAAAATTGATGGCGTAGCTCTGAATGGTGCTTACTGAACGCACAAAAAATCTGGAGTTGAAATAAGTTTAAAAAAATGAAATGCCTTTGTAACAGACGAGTTTTCGTCTGAAACCCTGATACTTCGAAAGAGATTGTCCATTTTGTACACGAAGTGGATCCAGTTTTTGCCATAACCCTCTCAACTTTTTAACACATGCTATGTGGGTGAAATGATGATACCATGCCAACTTTCAACATTTTCAGAGTTCATTTGCAGTGCTTTTCAATTTCATGGTCATTTAGCTCAAAAAAATCAGTAAATGCATGAAAAATAGCAAATGAAGTCAGAAAGGGTTGAAAATTGATGGCGTGGCTCTGAATGGTGCTTACTGAATGCACAAAATGTCTGGAGTTGAAATAAGTTTAAAAAAATGAAATGTCTTTGTAACAGACGAGTTTTCGTCTGAAACCCTGATACTTCGAAAGAGATTGTCCATTTTGTACACGAAGTGGATCCAGTTTTTGCCGTAACCCTCTCAACTTTTTAGCACATGCTATGTGGGTGAAATGATAATACCATGCCAACTTCCAACATTTTCAGAGTTCATTTGTAGTGCTTTTCAATTTCAGGGTCATTTAGCTCAAAAAAATTAGTAAATGCATGAAAAATAGCAAATGAAGTCAGAAAGGGTTGAAAATTGATGGCGTGGCTCTGAATGGTGCTTACTGAACGCACAAAAAATCTGGAGTTGAAATAAGTTTAAAAAAATGAAATGCCTTTGTAACAGACGAGTTTTCGTCTGAAACCCTGATACTTCGAAAGAGATTGTCCATTTTGTACACGAAGTTGATCCAGTTTTTGCCGTAACCCTCTCAACTTTTTAGCACATGCTATGTGGGTGAAATGATGATACCATGCCAACTTTCAACATTTTCAGAGTTCATTTGTAGTGCTTTTCAATTTCAGGGTCATTTAGCTCAAAAAAATCAGTAAATGCATGAAAAATAGCAAATGAAGTCAGAAAGGGTTGAAAATTGATGGCGTGGATCCGAATGGTGCTTACTGAACGCACAAAAAGTCTGGAGTTGAAATAAGTTTAAAAAATGAAATGCCTTTGTAACAGACGAGTTTTCGTCTGAAACCCTGATACTTCGAAAGAGATTGTCCATTTTGTACACGAAGTGGATCCAGTTTTTGCCGTAGCCCTCTCAACTTTTTAGCACATGCTATGTGGGTGAAATGATGATACCATACCAACTTTCAACATTTTCAGAGTTCATTTGTAGTGCTTTTGAATTTCAGGGTCATTTAGCTCAAAAAAAATCAGTAAATGCATGAAAAATAGCAAATGAAGTCAGAAAGGGTTGAAAATTGATGGCGTGGCTTCGAATGGTGCTTACTGAACGCACAAAAAGTCTGTAGTCGAAATAAGTTTAAAAAAATGAGATGCCTTTGTAACAGACGAGTTTTCGTGTGAAACCCTGATACTTCGAAAGAGATTGTCCATTTTGTACACGAAGTGGATCCAGTTTTTGCCGTAACCCTCTCAACTTTTTAGCACATGCTATGTGGGTGAAATGATGATACCACGCCAACTTCCAACATTTTCAGAGTTCATTTGTAGTGCTTTTCAATTTCAGGGTCATTTAGCTCAAAAAAATTAGTAAACGCATGAAAAATAGCAAATGAAGTCAGAAAGGGTTGAAAATTGATGGCGTAGCTCTGAATGGTGCTTACTGAACGCACAAAAAATCTGGAGTTGAAATAAGTTTAAAAAAATGAAATGCCTTTGTAACAGACGAGTTTTCGTCTGAAACCCTGATACTTCGAAAGAGATTGTCCATTTTGTACACGAAGTGGATCCAGTTTTTGCCATAACCCTCTCAACTTTTTAACACATGCTATGTGGGTGAAATTATGATACCATGCCAACTTTCAACATTTTCAGAGTTCATTTGTAGTGCTTTTCAATTTCATGGTCATTTAGCTCAAAAAAATCAGTAAATGCATGAAAAATAGCAAATGAAGTCAGAAAGGGTTGAAAATTGATGGCATGGCTCTGAATGGTGCTTACTGAATGCACAAAATGTCTGGAGTTGAAATAAGTTTAAAAAAATGAAATGTCTTTGTAACAGACGAGTTTTCGTCTGAAACCCTGATACTTCGAAAGAGATTGTCCATTTTGTACACGAAGTGGATCCAGTTTTTGCCGTAACCCTCTCAACTTTTTAGCACAAGCTATGTGGGTGAAATGATAATACCATGCCAACTTCCAACATTTTCAGAGTTCATTTGTAGTGCTTTTCAATTTCAGGGTCATTTAGCTCAAAAAAATTAGTAAATGCATGAAAAATAGCAAATGAAGTCAGAAAGGGTTGAAAATTGATGGCGTGGCTCTGAATGGTGCTTACTGAACGCACACAAAATCTGGAGTTGAAATAAGTTTAAAAAAATGAAATGCCTTTGTAACAGACGAGTTTTCGTCTGAAACCCTGATACTTCGAAAGAGATTGTCCATTTTGTACACGAAGTGGATCCAGTTTTTGCCGTAACCCTCTCAACTTTTTAGCACATGCTATGTGGGTGAAATGATGATACCATGCCAACTTTCAACATTTTCAGAGTTCATTTGTAGTGCTTTTCAATTTCAGGGTCATTTAGCTCAAAAAAATCAGTAAATGCATGAAAAATAGCAAATGAAGTCAGAAAGGGTTGAAAATTGATAGCGTGGATCCGAATGGTGCTTACTGAACGCACAAAAAGCCTGGAGTTGAAATAAGTTTAAAAAATGAAATGCCTTTGTAACAGACGAGTTTTCGTCTGAAACCCTGATACTTCGAAAGAGATTGTCCATTTTGTACACGAAGTGGATCCAGTTTTTGCCGTAACCCTCTCAACTTTTTAGCACATGCTATGTGGGTGAAATGATGATACCATGCCAACTTTCAACATTTTCAGAGTTCATTTGTAGTGCTTTTCAATTTCAGGGTCATTTAGCTCAAAAAAAATCAGTAAATGCATGAAAAATAGCAAATGAAGTCAGAAAGGGTTGAAAATTGATGGCGTGGCTTCGAATGGTGCTTACTGAACGCACAAAAAGTCTGTAGTCGAAATAAGTTTAAAAAAATGAGATGCCTTTGTAACAGACGAGTTTTCGTGTGAAACCCCGATACTTCGAAAGAGATTGTCCATTTTGTAAACGAAGTGGATCCAGTTTTTGCCGTAACCCTCTCAACTTTTTAGCACATGCTATGTGGGTGAAATGATGATACCATGCCAACTTTCAACATTTTCAGAGTTCATTTGTAGTGCTTTTCAATTTCAGGGTCATTTAGCTCAAAAAAATCAGTAAATGCATGAAAAATAGCAAATGAAGACAGAAAGGGTTGAAAATTGATGGCGTGGCTCCGAATGGTGCTTACTGAACGCACAAAAAGTCTGGAGTTGAAATAACTTTAAAAAATGAAATGCCTTTGTAACAGACGAGTTTTCGTCTGAAATCCTGATACTTCGAAAGAGATTGTCCATTTTGTACACGAAGTGGATCCAATTTTTGCCGTAACCCTCTCAACTTTTTAGCACATGCTATGTGGGTGAAATGATGATACCATTCCAACTTTCAACATTTTCAGAGTTCATTTGTAGTGCTTTTCAATTTCATGGTCATTTAGCTCAAAAAAAATCAGTAAATGCATGAAAAATAGCAAATGAAGTCAGAGAGGGTTGAAAATTGATGGCGTGGCTTCGAATGGTGCTTACTGAACGCACAAAAAGTCTGGAGTTGAAATAAGTTTAAAAAAATGAAATGCCTTTGTAACAGACGAGTTTTCGTCTGGAACTCTCATACTTCGAAAGAGATTGTCCATTTTGTACACAAAGTGGATCCAGTTTTTGCCGTAAACCTCTCAACTTTTTAGCACATGTTATGTGAGTGAAATGATGATACCATGCCAACTTTCAAAATTTTCAGAGTTCATTAGTTGTGCTTTTCAATTTCAGGGTCATTTAGCTCAAAAAAATCAGTAAATGCATGAAAAATAGCAAATGATGTCAGAAAGGGTTGAAAATTGATGGCGTGGCTCCGAATGGTGCTTACTGAACGCACAAAAAGTCTGGAGTTGAAATAAGTTTAAAAAAATGAAATGCCTTTGTAACAGACGAGTTTTCGTCTGAAACCCTGATACTTCGAAAGAGATTGTCCATTTTGTACACGAAGTGGATCCAGTTTTTGCCGTAACCCTCTCAACTTTTTAGCACATGCTATGTGGGTGAAATGATGATACCATTCCAACTTTCAACATTTTCAGAGTTCATTTGTAGTGCTTTTCAATTTCAGGGTCATTCAGCTCAAAAAAAATCAGTAAATGCATGAAAAATAGCAAATGAAGTCAGAAAGGGTTGAAAATTGATGGCGTGGCTTCGAATGGTGCTTACTGAACGCACAAAAAGTCTAGAGTTGAAATAAGTTTAAAAAAATGAAATGCCTTTGTAACAGACGAGTTTTCGTATGAAACTCTGATTCTTCGAAAGAGATTGTCCATTTTGTACACGAAGTGGATCCAGTTTTTGCCGTAAACCTCTCAACTTTTTAGCACATGTTATGTGAGTGAAATGATGATACCATGCCAACTTTCAACATTTTCAGAGTTCACTTGTAGTGCTTTTCAATTTCAGGGTCATTCAGCTCAAAAAAATCAGTAAATGCATGAAAAATAGCAAATGAAGTCAGAAAGGGTTGAAAATTGATGGCGTGGCTCTGAATGGTGCTTACTGAACGCACAAAAAATATGGAGTTGAAATAAGTTTAAAAAATGAATTGCCTTTGTAACAGACGAGTTTTCGTCTGAAATCCTGATACTTCGAAAGAGATTGTCCATTTTGTACACGAAGTGGATCCAATTTTTGCCGTAACCCTCTCAACTTTTTAGCACATGCTATGTGGGTGAAATGATGATACCATTCCAACTTTCAACATTTTCAGAGTTCATTTGTAGTGCTTTTCAATTTCATGGTCATTTAGCTCAAAAAAAATCAGTAAATGCATGAAAAATAGCAAATGAAGTCAGAAAGGGTTGAAAATTGATGGCGTGGCTTCGAATGGTGCTTACTGAACGCACAAAAAGTCTGGAGTTGAAATAAGTTTAAAAAAATGAAATGCCTTTGTAACAGACGAGTTTTCGTCTGAAACCCTGATACTTCGAAAGAGAATGTCCATTTTGTACACGAAGTGGATCCAGTTTTTGCCGTAACCCTCTCAACTTTTTAGCACATGCTATGTGGGTGAAATGATGATACCATTCCAACTTTCAACATTTTCAGAGTTCATTTGTAGTGCTTTTCAATTTAAGGGTCATTCAGCTCAAAAAAAATCAGTAAATGCATGAAAAATAGCAAATGAAGTCAGAAAGGGTTGAAAATTGATGGCGTGGCTTCGAATGGTGCTTACTGAACGCACAAAAAGTCTAGAGTTGAAATAAGGTTAAAAAAATGAAATGCCTTTGTAACAGACGAGTTTTCGTCTGAAACTCTGATTCTTCGAAAGAGATTGTCCATTTTGTACACGAAGTGGATCCAGTTTTTGCCGTAAACCTCTCAACTTTTTAGCACATGTTATGTGAGTGAAATGATGATACCATGCCAACTTTCAACATTTTCAGAGTTCATTTGTAGTGCTTTTCAATTTCAGGGTCATTCAGCTCAAAAAAATCAGTAAATGCATGAAAAATAGCAAATGAAGTCAGAAAGGGTTGAAAATTGATGGCGTGGCTCTGAATGGTGCTTACTGAACGCACAAAAAATCTGGAGTTGAAATAAGTTTAAAAAATGAAATGCCTTTGTAACAGACGAGTTTTCGTCTGAAACCCTGATACTTCGAAAGAGATTGTCCATTTTGTACACGAAGTGGATCCTGTTTTTGCCGTAACTGTCTCAGCTTTTTAGCACATGCTATGTGGGTGAAATGATGATACCATGCCAACTTTCAACATTTTCAGAGTTCATTTGTAGTGCTTTTCAATTTCAGGGTCATTCAGCTCAGAAAAAGCAGTAAATGCATGAAAAAAAGCAAATGAAGTCAGAAAGGGTTGAAAATTGATGGCGTGGCTCCGAATGGTGCTTACTGAACGCACAAAAAGTCTAGAGTTGAAATAAGTTTAAAAAAATGAAATGCCTTTGTAACAGACGAGTTTTCGTCTGAAACCCTGATACTTCGAAAGAGATTGTCCATTTTGTACACGAAGTGGATCCAGTTTTTTTCGTAACCCTCTCAACTTTTTAGCACATGCTATGTGGGTGAAATGATGATACCATGCCAACTTTCAACATTTTCAGAGTTCATTTGTAGTGCTTTTCAATTTCAGGGTCATTCTGCTCAAAAAAATCAGTAAATGCATGATAAATAGCAAATGAAGTCAGAAAGGGTTGAAAGTTGATGGCGTGGCTCCGAATGGTGCTTACTGAACGCACAAAAAGTCTGGAGTTGAAATAAGTTTAAAAAAATGAAATGCCTTTGTAACAGACGAGTTTTCGTCTGAAACCCTGATACTTCGTAAGAGATTGTCCATTTTGTACACGAAGTGGATCCAGTTTTTGCCGTAACCCTCTCAACTTTTTAGCACATGCTATGTGGGTGAAATGATGATACCATGCCAACTTTCAACATTTTCAGAGTTCATTTGTAGTGCTTTTCAATTTCAGGGTCATTCTGCTCAAAAAAATCAGTAAATGCATGAAAAATAGCAAATGAAGTCAGAAAGGGTTGAAAGTTGAAGGCGTGGCTCCGAATGGTGCTTACTGAATGCACAAAAAGTCTGGAGTTGAAATAAGTTTAAAAAAATGAAATACCTTTGTAACAGACGAGTTTTCGTTTGAAACCCTGATACTTCGAAAGAGATTGTCCATTTTGTACACGAAGTGGATCCAGTTTTTGCCGTAAGCCTCTCAACTTTTTAGCACATGCTATGTCGGTGAAATGATGATACCATGCCAACTTCCAACATTTTCAGAGTTCATTTGTAGTGCTTTTCAATTTCAGGGTCATTTAGCTCAAAAAAATTAGTAAATGCATGAAAAATAGCAAATGAAGTCAGAAAGGGTTGAAAATTGATGGCGTGGCTCTGAATGGTGCTTACTGAACGCACAAAAAATCTGGAGTTGAAATAAGTTTAAAAAATGAAATGCCTTTGTAACAGACGAGTTTTCGTCTGAAACCCTGATACTTCGAAAGAGATTGTCCATTTTGTACACGAAGTGGATCCTGTTTTTGCCGTAACCCTCTCAGCTTTTTAGCACATGCTATGTGGGTGAAATGATGATACCATGCCAACTTTCAAAATTTTCAGAGTTCATTAGTTGTGCTTTTCAATTTCAGGGTCATTTAGCTCAAAAAAATCAGTAAATGCATGAAAAATAGCAAATGAAGTCAGAAAGGGTTGAAAATTGATGGCGTGGCTCCGAATGGTGCTTACTGAACGCACAAAAAGTCTGGAGTTGAAATAAGTTTAAAAAAATGAAATGCCTTTGTAACAGACGAGTTTTCGTCTGAAACCCTGATACTTCGAAAGAGAATGTCCATTTTGTACACGAAGTGGATCCAGTTTTTGCCGTAACCCTCTCAACTTTTTAGCACATGCTATGTGGGTGAAATGATGATTCCATGCCAACTTTCAACATTTTCAGAGTTCATTTGTAGTGCTTTTCAATTTCAGGGTCATTTAGCTCAAAAAAATCAGTAAATGCATGAAAAATAGCAAATGAAGTCAGAAAGGGTTGAAAATTGATGGCGTGGCTTCGAATGGTGCTTACTGAATGCACAAAAAGTCTGGAGTTGAAATAAGTTTAAAAAAATGAAATGCCTTTGTAACAGACGAGTTTTCGTCTGAAACCCTGATACTTCGAAAGAGATTGTCCATTTTGTACACGAAGTGGATCCAGTTTTTGCCATAACCCTCTCAACTTTTTAACACATGCTATGTGGGTGAAATGATGATACCATGCCAACTTTCAACATTTTCAGAGTTCATTTGCAGTGCTTTTCAATTTCATGGTCATTTAGCTCAAAAAAATCAGTAAATGCATGAAAAATAGCAAATGAAGTCAGAAAGGGTTGAAAATTGATGGCGTGGCTCTGAATGGTGCTTACTGAATGCACAAAATGTTTGGAGTTGAAATAAGTTTAAAAAAATGAAATGTCTTTGTAACAGACGAGTTTTCGTCTGAAACCCTGATACTTCGAAAGAGATTGTCCATTTTGTACACGAAGTGGATCCAGTTTTTGCCGTAACCCTCTCAACTTTTTAGCACATGCTATGTGGGTGAAATGATAATACCATGCCAACTTCCAACATTTTCAGAGTTCATTTGTAGTGCTTTTCAATTTCAGGGTCATTTAGCTCAAAAAAATTAGTAAATGCATGAAAAATAGCAAATGAAGTCAGAAAGGGTTGAAAATTGATGGCGTGGCTCTGAATGGTGCTTACTGAACGCACAAAAAATCTGGAGTTGAAATAAGTTTAAAAAAATGAAATGCCTTTGTAACAGACGAGTTTTCGTCTGAAACCCTGATACTTCGAAAGAGATTGTCCATTTTGTACACGAAGTGGATCCAGTTTTTGCCGTAACCCTCTCAGCTTTTTAGCACATGCTATGTGGGTGAAATGATGATACCATGCCAACTTTCAAAATTTTCAGGGTTCATTTGTAGTGCTTTTCAATTTCAGGGTCATTTAGCTCAAAAAAATCAGTAAATGCATGAAAAATAGCAAATGAAGTCAGAAAGGGTTGAAAATTGATGGCGTGGATCCGAATGGTGCTTACTGAACGCACAAAAAGTCTGGAGTTGAAATAAGTTTAAAAAATGAAATGCCTTTGTAACAGACGAGTTTTCGTCTGAAACCCTGATACTTCGAAAGAGATTGTCCATTTTGTACACGAAGTGGATCCAGTTTTTGCCGTAACCCTCTCAACTTTTTAGCACATGCTATGTGGGTGAAATGATGATACCATGCCAACTTTCAACATTTTCAGGGTTCATTTGTAGTGCTTTTCAATTTCAGGGTCATTTAGCTCAAAAAAATCAGTAAATGCATGAAAAATAGCAAATGAAGTCAGAAAGGGTTGAAAATTGATGGCGTGGATCCGAATGGTGCTTACTGAACGCACAAAAAGTCTGGAGTTGAAATAAGTTTAAAAAATGAAATGCCTTTGTAACAGACGAGTTTTCGTCTGAAACCCTGATACTTCGAAAGAGATTGTCCATTTTGTACACGAAGTGGATCCAGTTTTTGCCGTAACCCTCTCAACTTTTTAGCACATGCTATGTGGGTGAAATGATGATACCATGCCAACTTTCAACATTTTCAGAGTTCATTTGTAGTGCTTTTCAATTTCAGGGTCATTTAGCTCAAAAAAATCAGTAAATGCATGAAAAATAGCAAATGAAGTCAGAAAGGGTTGAAAATTTATGGCGTGGCTCCGAATGGTGCTTACTGAACGCACAAAAAGTCTGGAGTTGAAATATGTTTAAAAAAATGAAATGCCTTTGTAACAGACGAGTTTTCGTCTCAAAACCGTGATACTTCGAAAGAGATTGTCCATTTTGTACACGAAGTGGATCTAGTTTTTGCCGTAACCCTCTCAACTTTTTAGCACATGCTATGTGGGTGAAATGATGATACCATACCAACTTTCAACATTTTCAGAGTTCATTTGTAGTGCTTTTCAATTTCAGGGTCATTTAGCTCAAAAAAAATCAGTAAATGCATGAAAAATAGCAAATGAAGTCAGAAAGGGTTGAAAATTGATGGCGTGGCTTCGAATGGTGCTTACTGAACGCACAAAAAGTCTGTAGTCGAAATAAGTTTAAAAAAATGAGATGCCTTTGTAACAGACGAGTTTTCGTGTGAAACCCTGATACTTCGAAAGAGATTGTCCATTTTGTACACGAAGTGGATCCAGTTTTTGCCATAACCCTCTCAACTTTTTAGCACATGCTATGTGGGTGAAATGATGATACCATGCCAACTTCCAACATTTTCAGAGTTCATTTGTAGTGCTTTTCAATTTCAGGGTCATTTAGCTCAAAAAAATTAGTAAATGCATGAAAAATAGCAAATGAAGTCAGAAAGGGTTGAAAATTGATGGCGTAGCTCTGAATGGTGCTTACTGAACGCACAAAAAATCTGGAGTTGAAATAAGTTTAAAAAAATGAAATGCCTTTGTAACAGACGAGTTTTCGTCTGAAACCCTGATACTTCGAAAGAGATTGTCCATTTTGTACACGAAGTGGATCCAGTTTTTGCCATAACCCTCTCAACTTTTTAACACATGCTATGTGGGTGAAATGATGATACCATGGCAACTTTCAACATTTTCAGAGTTCATTTGTAGTGCTTTTCAATTTCATGGTCATTTAGCTCAAAAAAATCAGTAAATGCATGAAAAATAGCAAATGAAGTCAGAAAGGGTTGAAAATTGATGGCGTGGCTCGGAATGGTGCTTACTGAATGCACAAAATGTCTGGAGTTGAAATAAGTTTAAAAAATGAAATGTCTTTGTAACAGACGAGTTTTCGTCTGAAACCCTGATACTTCGAAAGAGATTGTCCATTTTGTACACGAAGTGGATCCAGTTTTTGCCGTAACCCTCTCAACTTTTTAGCACATGCTATGTGGGTGAAATGATAATACCATGCCAACTTCCAACATTTTCAGAGTTCATTTGTAGTGCTTTTCAATTTCAGGGTCATTTAGCTCAAAAAAATTAGTAAATGCATGAAAAATAGCAAATGAAGTCAGAAAGGGTTGAAAATTGATGGCGTGGCTCTGAATGGTGCTTACTGAACGCACAAAAAATCTGGAGTTGAAATAAGTTTAAAAAAATGAAATGCCTTTGTAACAGACGAGTTTTCGTCTGAAACCCTGATACTTCGAAAGAGATTGTCCATTTTGTACACGAAGTGGATCCAGTTTTTGCCGTAACCCTCTCAACTTTTTAGCACATGCTATGTGGGTGAAATGATGATACCATGCCAACTTTCAACATTTTCAGAGTTCATTTGTAGTGCTTTTCAATTTCAGGGTCATTTAGCTCAAAAAAATCAGTAAATGCATGAAAAATAGCAAATGAAGTCAGAAAGGGTTGAAAATTGATGGCGTGGATCCGAATGGTGCTTACTGAACGCACAAAAAGCCTGGAGTTGAAATAAGTTTAAAAAATGAAATGCCTTTGTAACAGACGAGTTTTCGTCTGAAACCCTAATACTTCGAAAGAGATTGTCCATTTTGTACACGAAGTGGATCCAGTTTTTGCCGTAACCCTCTCAACTTTTTAGCACATGCTATGTGGGTGAAATGATGATACCATGCCAACTTTCAACATTTTCAGAGTTCATTTGTAGTGCTTTTCAATTTCAGGGTCATTTAGCTCAAAAAAATCAGTAAATGCATGAAAAATAGCAAATGAAGTCAGAAAGGGTTGAAAATTTATGGCGTGGCTCCGAATGGTGCTTACTGAACGCACAAAAAGTCTGGAGTTGAAATATGTTTAAAAAAATGAAATGCCTTTGTAACAGACGAGTTTTCGTCTCAAAACCGTGATACTTCGAAAGAGATTGTCCATTTTGTACACGAAGTGGATCTAGTTTTTGCCGTAACCCTCTCAACTTTTTAGCACATGCTATGTGGGTGAAATGATGATACCATACCAACTTTCAACATTTTCAGAGTTCATTTGTAGTGCTTTTCAATTTCAGGGTCATTTAGCTCAAAAAAAATCAGTAAATGCATGAAAAATAGCAAATGAAGTCAGAAAGGGTTGAAAATTGATGGCGTGGCTTCGAATGGTGCTTACTGAACGCACAAAAAGTCTGTAGTCGAAATAAGTTTAAAAAAATGAGATGCCTTTGTAACAGACGAGTTTTCGTGTGAAACCCTGATACTTCGAAAGAGATTGTCCATTTTGTACACGAAGTGGATCCAGTTTTTGCCATAACCCTCTCAACTTTTTAGCACATGCTATGTGGGTGAAATGATGATACCATGCCAACTTCCAACATTTTCAGAGTTCATTTGTAGTGCTTTTCAATTTCAGGGTCATTTAGCTCAAAAAAATTAGTAAATGCATGAAAAATAGCAAATGAAGTCAGAAAGGGTTGAAAATTGATGGCGTGGCTCTGAATGGTGCTTACTGAACGCACAAAAAATCTGGAGTTGAAATAAGTTTAAAAAAATGAAATGCCTTTGTAACAGACGAGTTTTCGTCTGAAACCCTGATACTTCGAAAGAGATTGTCCATTTTGTACACGAAGTGGATCCAGTTTTTGCCATAACCCTCTCAACTTTTTAACACATGCTATGTGGGTGAAATGATGATACCATGCCAACTTTCAACATTTTCAGAGTTCATTTGTAGTGCTTTTCAATTTCATGGTCATTTAGCTCAAAAAAATCAGTAAATGCATGAAAAATAGCAAATGAAGTCAGAAAGGGTTGAAAATTGATGGCGTGGCTCGGAATGGTGCTTACTGAATGCACAAAATGTCTGGAGTTGAAATAAGTTTAAAAAATGAAATGTCTTTGTAACAGACGAGTTTTCGTCTGAAACCCTGATACTTCGAAAGAGATTGTCCATTTTGTACACGAAGTGGATCCAGTTTTTGCCGTAACCCTCTCAACTTTTTAGCACATGCTATGTGGGTGAAATGATAATACCATGCCAACTTCCAACATTTTCAGAGTTCATTTGTAGTGCTTTTCAATTTCAGGGTCATTTAGCTCAAAAAAAATAGTAAATGCATGAAAAATAGCAAATGAAGTCAGAAAGGGTTGAAAATTGATGGCGTGGCTCTGAATGGTGCTTACTGAACGCACAAAAAATCTGGAGTTGAAATAAGTTTAAAAAAATGAAATGCCTTTGTAACAGACGAGTTTTCGTCTGAAACCCTGATACTTCGAAAGAGATTGTCCATTTTGTACACGAAGTGGATCCAGTTTTTGCCGTAACCCTCTCAACTTTTTAGCACATGCTATGTGGGTGAAATGATGATACCATGCCAACTTTCAACATTTTCAGAGTTCATTTGTAGTGCTTTTCAATTTCAGGGTCATTTAGCTCAAAAAAATCAGTAAATGCATGAAAAATAGCAAATGAAGTCAGAAAGGGTTGAAAATTGATGGCGTGGATCCGAATGGTGCTTACTGAACGCACAAAAAGCCTGGAGTTGAAATAAGTTTAAAAAATGAAATGCCTTTGTAACAGACGAGTTTTCGTCTGAAACCCTAATACTTCGAAAGAGATTGTCCATTTTGTACACGAAGTGGATCCAGTTTTTGCCGTAACCCTCTCTACTTTTTAGCACATGCTATGTGGGTGAAATGATGATACCATGCCAACTTTCAACATTTTCAGAGTTCATTTGTAGTGCTTTTCAATTTCAGGGTCATTTAGCTCAAAAAAATCAGTAAATGCATGAAAAATAGCAAATGAAGTCAGAAAGGGTTGAAAATTTATGGCGTGGCTCCGAATGGTGCTTACTGAACGCACAAAAAGTCTGGAGTTGAAATATGTTTAAAAAAATGAAATGCCTTTGTAACAGACGAGTTTTCGTCTCAAAACCGTGATACTTCGAAAGAGATTGTCCATTTTGTACACGAAGTGGATCTAGTTTTTGCCGTAACCCTCTCAACTTTTTAGCACATGCTATGTGGGTGAAATGATGATACCATACCAACTTTCAACATTTTCAGAGTTCATTTGTAGTGCTTTTCAATTTCAGGGTCATTTAGCTCAAAAAAAATCAGTAAATGCATGAAAAATAGCAAATGAAGTCAGAAAGGGTTGAAAATTGATGGCGTGGCTTCGAATGGTGCTTACTGAACGCACAAAAAGTCTGTAGTCGAAATAAGTTTAAAAAAATGAGATGCCTTTGTAACAGACGAGTTTTCGTGTGAAACCCTGATACTTCGAAAGAGATTGTCCATTTTGTACACGAAGTGGATCCAGTTTTTGCCATAACCCTCTCAACTTTTTAGCACATGCTATGTGGGTGAAATGATGATACCATGCCAACTTCCAACATTTTCAGAGTTCATTTGTAGTGCTTTTCAATTTCAGGGTCATTTAGCTCAAAAAAATTAGTAAATGCATGAAAAATAGCAAATGAAGTCAGAAAGGGTTGAAAATTGATGGCGTAGCTCTGAATGGTGCTTACTGAACGCACAAAAAATCTGGAGTTGAAATAAGTTTAAAAAAATTAAATGCCTTTGTAACAGACGAGTTTTCGTCTGAAACCCTGATACTTCGAAAAAGATTGTCCATTTTGTACACGAAGTGGATCCAGTTTTTGCCATAACCCTCTCAACTTTTTAACACATGCTATGTGGGTGAAATGATGATACCATGCCAACTTTCAACATTTTCAGAGTTCATTTGTAGTGCTTTTCAATTTCATGGTCATTTAGCTCAAAAAAATCAGTAAATGCATGAGAAATAGCAAATGAAGTCAGAAAGGGTTGAAAATTGATGGCGTGGCTCGGAATGGTGCTTACTGAATGCACAAAATGTCTGGAGTTGAAATAAGTTTAAAAAATGAAATGTCTTTGTAACAGACGAGTTTTCGTCTGAAACCCTGATACTTCGAAAGAGATTGTCCATTTTGTACACGAAGTGGATCCAGTTTTTGCCGTAACCCTCTCAACTTTTTAGCACATGCTATGTGGGTGAAATGATAATACCATGCCAACTTCCAACATTTTCAGAGTTCATTTGTAGTGCTTTTCAATTTCAGGGTCATTTAGCTCAAAAAAATTAGTAAATGCATGAAAAATAGCAAATGAAGTCAGAAAGGGTTGAAAATTGATGGCGTAGGTCTGAATGGTGCTTACTGAACGCACAAAAAATCTGGAGTTGAAATAAGTTTAAAAAAATGAAATGCCTTTGTAACAGACGAGTTTTCGTCTGAAACCCTGATACTTCGAAAGAGATTGTCCATTTTGTACACGAAGTGGATCCAGTTTTTGCCATAACCCTCTCAACTTTTTAACACAAGCTATGTGGGTGAAATGATGATACCATGCCAACTTTCAACATTTTCAGAGTTCATTTGTAGTGCTTTTCAATTTCATGGTCATTTAGCTCAAAAAAATCAGTAAATGCATGAAAAATAGCAAATGAAGTCAGAAAGGGTTGAAAATTGATGGCGTGGCTCGGAATGGTGCTTACTGAATGCACAAAATGTCTGG
This sequence comes from Elymus sibiricus, assembly GCA_039707655.1. NCBI lineage: Eukaryota > Viridiplantae > Streptophyta > Magnoliopsida > Poales > Poaceae > Elymus > Elymus sibiricus. The sequence continues at coordinate 447,341,618 of CM077671.1, forward strand.
AGTTGAAATAAGTTTAAAAAAATGAAATGTCTTTGTAACAGACGAGTTTTCGTCTGAAACCCTGATACTTCGAAAGAGATTGTCCATTTTGTACACGAAGTGGATCCAGTTTTTACCGTAACCCTCTCAACTTTTTAGCACATGCTATGTGGGTGAAATGATAATACCATGCCAACTTCCAACATTTTCAGAGTTCATTTGTAGTGCTTTTCAATTTCAGGGTCATTTAGCTCAAAAAAAATAGTAAATGCATGAAAAATAGCAAATGAAGTCAGAAAGGGTTGAAAATTGATGGCGTGGCTCTGAATGGTGCTTACTGAACGCACAAAAAATCTGGAGTTGAAATAAGTTTAAAAAAATGAAATGCCTTTGTAACAGACGAGTTTTCGTCTGAAACCCTGATACTTCGAAAGAGATTGTCCATTTTGTACACGAAGTGGATCCAGTTTTTGCCGTAACCCTCTCAACTTTTTAGCACATGCTATGTGGGTGAAATGATGATACCATGCCAACTTTCAACATTTTCAGAGTTCATTTGTAGTGCTTTTCAATTTCAGGGTCATTTAGCTCAAAAAAATCAGTAAATGCATGAAAAATAGCAAATGAAGTCAGAAAGGGTTGAAAATTGATGGCGTGGATCCGAATGGTGCTTACTGAACGCACAAAAAGCCTGGAGTTGAAATAAGTTTAAAAAATGAAATGCCTTTGTAACAGACGAGTTTTCGTCTGAAACCCTAATACTTCGAAAGAGATTGTCCATTTTGTACACGAAGTGGATCCAGTTTTTGCCGTAACCCTCTCAACTTTTTAGCACATGCTATGTGGGTGAAATGATGATACCATGCCAACTTTCAACATTTTCAGAGTTCATTTGTAGTGCTTTTCAATTTCAGGGTCATTTAGCTCAAAAAAATCAGTAAATGCATGAAAAATAGCAAATGAAGTCAGAAAGGGTTGAAAATTTATGGCGTGGCTCCGAATGGTGCTTACTGAACGCACAAAAAGTCTGGAGTTGAAATATGTTTAAAAAAATGAAATGCCTTTGTAACAGACGAGTTTTCGTCTCAAAACCGTGATACTTCGAAAGAGATTGTCCATTTTGTACACGAAGTGGATCTAGTTTTTGCCGTAACCCTCTCAACTTTTTAGCACATGCTATGTGGGTGAAATGATGATACCATACCAACTTTCAACATTTTCAGAGTTCATTTGTAGTGCTTTTCAATTTCAGGGTCATTTAGCTCAAAAAAAATCAGTAAATGCATGAAAAATAGCAAATGAAGTCAGAAAGGGTTGAAAATTGATGGCGTGGCTTCGAATGGTGCTTACTGAACGCACAAAAAGTCTGTAGTCGAAATAAGTTTAAAAAAATGAGATGCCTTTGTAACAGACGAGTTTTCGTGTGAAACCCTGATACTTCGAAAGAGATTGTCCATTTTGTACACGAAGTGGATCCAGTTTTTGCCATAACCCTCTCAACTTTTTAGCACATGCTATGTGGGTGAAATGATGATACCATGCCAACTTCCAACATTTTCAGAGTTCATTTGTAGTGCTTTTCAATTTCAGGGTCATTTAACTCAAAAAAATTAGTAAATGCATGAAAAATAGCAAATGAAGTCAGAAAGGGTTGAAAATTGATGGCGTAGCTCTGAATGGTGCTTACTGAACGCACAAAAAATCTGGAGTTGAAATAAGTTTAAAAAAATTAAATGCCTTTGTAACAGACGAGTTTTCGTCTGAAACCCTGATACTTCGAAAAAGATTGTCCATTTTGTACACGAAGTGGATCCAGTTTTTGCCATAACCCTCTCAACTTTTTAACACATGCTATGTGGGTGAAATGATGATACCATGCCAACTTTCAACATTTTCAGAGTTCATTTGTAGTGCTTTTCAATTTCATGGTCATTTAGCTCAAAAAAATCAGTAAATGCATGAGAAATAGCAAATGAAGTCAGAAAGGGTTGAAAATTGATGGCGTGGCTCGGAATGGTGCTTACTGAATGCACAAAATGTCTGGAGTTGAAATAAGTTTAAAAAATGAAATGTCTTTGTAACAGACGAGTTTTCGTCTGAAACCCTGATACTTCGAAAGAGATTGTCCATTTTGTACACGAAGTGGATCCAGTTTTTGCCGTAACCCTCTCAACTTTTTAGCACATGCTATGTGGGTGAAATGATAATACCATGCCAACTTCCAACATTTTCAGAGTTCATTTGTAGTGCTTTTCAATTTCAGGGTCATTTAGCTCAAAAAAATTAGTAAATGCATGAAAAATAGCAAATGAAGTCAGAAAGGGTTGAAAATTGATGGCGTGGCTCTGAATGGTGCTTACTGAACGCACAAAAAATCTGGAGTTGAAATAAGTTTAAAAAAATGAAATGCCTTTGTAACAGACGAGTTTTCGTCTGAAACCCTGATACTTCGAAAGAGATTGTCCATTTTGTACACGAAGTGGATCCAGTTTTTGCCGTAACCCTCTCAACTTTTTAGCACATGCTATGTGGGTGAAATGATGATACCATGCCAACTTTCAACATTTTCAGAGTTCATTTGTAGTGCTTTTCAATTTCAGGGTCATTTAGCTCAAAAAAATCAGTAAATGCATGAAAAATAGCAAATGAAGTCAGAAAGGGTTGAAAATTGATGGCGTGGATCCGAATGGTGCTTACTGAACGCACAAAAAGCCTGGAGTTGAAATAAGTTTAAAAAATGAAATGCCTTTGTAACAGACGAGTTTTCGTCTGAAACCCTGATACTTCGAAAGAGATTGTCCATTTTGTACACGAAGTGGATCCAGTTTTTGCCGTAACCCTCTCAACTTTTTAGCACATGCTATGTGGGTGAAATGATGATACCATGCCAACTTTCAACATTTTCAGAGTTCATTTGTAGTGCTTTTCAATTTCAGGGTCATTTAGCTCAAAAAAATCAGTAAATGCATGAAAAATAGCAAATGAAGTCAGAAAGGGTTGAAAATTTATGGCGTGGCTCCGAATGGTGCTTACTGAACGCACAAAAAGTCTAGAGTTGAAATAAGTTTAAAAAAATGAAATGCCTTTGTAACAGACGAGTTTTCGTCTCAAAACCGTGATACTTCGAAAGAGATTGTCCATTTTGTACACGAAGTGGATCTAGTTTTTGCCGTAACCCTCTCAACTTTTAAGCACATGCTATGTGGGTGAAATGATGATACCATACCAACTTTCAACATTTTCAGAGTTCATTTGTAGTGCTTTTCAATTTCAGGGTCATTTAGCTCAAAAAAATCAGTAAATGCATGAAAAATAGCAAATGAAGTCAGAAAGGGTTGAAAATTGATGGCGTGGCTTCGAATGGTGCTTACTGAACGCACAAAAAGTCTGTAGTCGAAATAAGTTTAAAAAAATGAGATGCCTTTGTAACAAACGAGTTTTCGTGTGAAACCCTGATACTTCGAAAGAGATTGTCCATTTTGTACACGAAGTGGATCCAGTTTTTGCCGTAACCCTCTCAACTTTTTAGCACATGCTATGTGGGTGAAATGATGATACCATGCCAACTTTCAACATTTTCAGAGTTCATTTGTAGTGCTTTTCAATTTCAGGGTCATTCAGCCCCAAAAAATCAGTAAATGCAGGAAAAATAGCAAATGATGTCAGAAAGGGTTGAAAATTGATGGCGTGCCTCCGAATGGTGCTTACTGAACGCACAAAAAGTCTGGAGTTGAAATAAGTTTAAAAAAATGAAATGCCTTTGTAACAGACGAGTTTTCGTCTGAAACCCTGATACTTCGAAAGAGATTGTCCATTTTGTACACGAAGTGGATCCAATTTTTGCCGTAACCCTCTCAACTTTTTAGCACATGCTATGTGGGTGAAATGATGATACCATTCCAACTTTCAACATTTTCAGAGTTCATTTGTAGTGCTTTTCAATTTCAGGGTCATTTAGCTCAAAAAAATCAGTAAATGCATGAAAAATAGCAAATGAAGTCAGAAAGGGTTGAAAATTGATGGCGTGGCTTCGAATGGTGCTTACTGAACGCACAAAAAGTCTGGAGTTGAAATAAGTTTAAAAAAATGAAATGCCTTTGTAACAGACGAGTTTTCGTCTGAAACTCTGATACTTCGAAAGAGATTGTCCATTTAGTACACGAAGTGGATCCAGTTTTTGCCGTAAACCTCTCAACTTTTTAGCACATCTTATGTGAGTGAAATGATGATACCATGCCAACTTTCAACATTTTCAGAGTTCATTTGTAGTGCTTTTCAATTTCAGGGTCATTTAGCTCAAAAAAAATCAGTAAATGCATGAAAAATAGCAAATGAAGTCAGAAAGGGTTGAAAATTGATGGCGTGGCTTCGAATGGTGCTTACTGAACGTACAAAAAGTCTGTAGTCGAAATAAGTTTAAAAAATGAGATGCCTTTGTAACAAACGAGTTTTCGTGTGAAACCCTGATACTTCGAAAGAGATTGTCCATTTTGTACACGAAGTGGATCCAGTTTTTGCCATAACCCTCTCAACTTTTTAGCACATGCTATGTGGGTGAAATGATGATACCATGCCAACTTTCAACATTTTCAGAGTTCATTTGTAGTGCTTTTCAATTTCAGGGTCATTCAGCCCAAAAAAATCAGTAAATGCAGGAAAAATAGCAAATGATGTCAGAAAGGGTTGAAAATTGATGGCGTGCCTCCGAATGGTGCTTACTGAACGCACAAAAAGTCTGGAGTTGAAATAAGTTTAAAAAAATGAAATGCCTTTGTAACAGACGAGTTTTCGTCTGAAACCCTGATACTTCGAAAGAGATTGTCCATTTTGTACACGAAGTGGATCCAATTTTTGCCGTAACCCTCTCAACTTTTTAGCACATGCTATGTGGGTGAAATGATGATACCATTCCAACTTTCAACATTTTCAGAGTTCATTTGTAGTGCTTTTCAATTTCAGGGTCATTTAGCTCAAAAAAATCAGTAAATGCATGAAAAATAGCAAATGAAGTCAGAAAGGGTTGAAAATTGATGGCGTGGATCCGAATGGTGCTTACTGAACGCACAAAAAGCCTGGAGTTGAAATAAGTTTAAAAAATGAAATGCCTTTGTAACAGACGAGTTTTCGTCTGAAACCCTAATACTTCGAAAGAGATTGTCCATTTTGTACACGAAGTGGATCCAGTTTTTGCCGTAACCCTCTCAACTTTTTAGCACATGCTATGTGGGTGAAATGATGATACCATGCCAACTTTCAACATTTTCAGAGTTCATTTGTAGTGCTTTTCAATTTCAGGGTCATTTAGCTCAAAAAAATTAGTAAATGCATGAAAAATAGCAAATGAAGTCAGAAAGGGTTGAAAATTGATGGCGTAGCTCTGAATGGTGCTTACTGAACGCACAAAAAATCTGGAGTTGAAATAAGTTTAAAAAAATTAAATGCCTTTGTAACAGACGAGTTTTCGTCTGAAACCCTGATACTTCGAAAAAGATTGTCCATTTTGTACACGAAGTGGATCCAGTTTTTGCCATAACCCTCTCAACTTTTTAACACATGCTATGTGGGTGAAATGATGATACCATGCCAACTTTCAACATTTTCAGAGTTCATTTGTAGTGCTTTTCAATTTCATGGTCATTTAGCTCAAAAAAATCAGTAAATGCATGAGAAATAGCAAATGAAGTCAGAAAGGGTTGAAAATTGATGGCGTGGCTCGGAATGGTGCTTACTGAATGCACAAAATGTCTGGAGTTGAAATAAGTTTAAAAAATGAAATGTCTTTGTAACAGACGAGTTTTCGTCTGAAACCCTGATACTTCGAAAGAGATTGTCCATTTTGTACACGAAGTGGATCCAGTTTTTGCCGTAACCCTCTCAACTTTTTAGCACATGCTATGTGGGTGAAATGATAATACCATGCCAACTTCCAACATTTTCAGAGTTCATTTGTAGTGCTTTTCAATTTCAGGGTCATTTAGCTCAAAAAAATTAGTAAATGCATGAAAAATAGCAAATGAAGTCAGAAAGGGTTGAAAATTGATGGCGTGGCTCTGAATGGTGCTTACTGAACGCACAAAAAATCTGGAGTTGAAATAAGTTTAAAAAAATGAAATGCCTTTGTAACAGACGAGTTTTCGTCTGAAACCCTGATACTTCGAAAGAGATTGTCCATTTTGTACACGAAGTGGATCCAGTTTTTGCCGTAACCCTCTCAACTTTTTAGCACATGCTATGTGGGTGAAATGATGATACCATGCCAACTTTCAACATTTTCAGAGTTCATTTGTAGTGCTTTTCAATTTCAGGGTCATTTAGCTCAAAAAAATCAGTAAATGCATGAAAAATAGCAAATGAAGTCAGAAAGGGTTGAAAATTGATGGCGTGGATCCGAATGGTGCTTACTGAACGCACAAAAAGCCTGGAGTTGAAATAAGTTTAAAAAATGAAATGCCTTTGTAACAGACGAGTTTTCGTCTGAAACCCTGATACTTCGAAAGAGATTGTCCATTTTGTACACGAAGTGGATCCAGTTTTTGCCGTAACCCTCTCAACTTTTTAGCACATGCTATGTGGGTGAAATGATGATACCATGCCAACTTTCAACATTTTCAGAGTTCATTTGTAGTGCTTTTCAATTTCAGGGTCATTTAGCTCAAAAAAATCAGTAAATGCATGAAAAATAGCAAATGAAGTCAGAAAGGGTTGAAAATTTATGGCGTGGCTCCGAATGGTGCTTACTGAACGCACAAAAAGTCTAGAGTTGAAATAAGTTTAAAAAAATGAAATGCCTTTGTAACAGACGAGTTTTCGTCTCAAAACCGTGATACTTCGAAAGAGATTGTCCATTTTGTACACGAAGTGGATCTAGTTTTTGCCGTAACCCTCTCAACTTTTAAGCACATGCTATGTGGGTGAAATGATGATACCATACCAACTTTCAACATTTTCAGAGTTCATTTGTAGTGCTTTTCAATTTCAGGGTCATTTAGCTCAAAAAAATCAGTAAATGCATGAAAAATAGCAAATGAAGTCAGAAAGGGTTGAAAATTGATGGCGTGGCTTCGAATGGTGCTTACTGAACGCACAAAAAGTCTGTAGTCGAAATAAGTTTAAAAAAATGAGATGCCTTTGTAACAAACGAGTTTTCGTGTGAAACCCTGATACTTCGAAAGAGATTGTCCATTTTGTACACGAAGTGGATCCAGTTTTTGCCGTAACCCTCTCAACTTTTTAGCACATGCTATGTGGGTGAAATGATGATACCATGCCAACTTTCAACATTTTCAGAGTTCATTTGTAGTGCTTTTCAATTTCAGGGTCATTCAGCCCAAAAAAATCAGTAAATGCAGGAAAAATAGCAAATGATGTCAGAAAGGGTTGAAAATTGATGGCGTGCCTCCGAATGGTGCTTACTGAACGCACAAAAAGTCTGGAGTTGAAATAAGTTTAAAAAAATGAAATGCCTTTGTAACAGACGAGTTTTCGTCTGAAACCCTGATACTTCGAAAGAGATTGTCCATTTTGTACACGAAGTGGATCCAATTTTTGCCGTAACCCTCTCAACTTTTTAGCACATGCTATGTGGGTGAAATGATGATACCATTCCAACTTTCAACATTTTCAGAGTTCATTTGTAGTGCTTTTCAATTTCAGGGTCATTTAGCTCAAAAAAATCAGTAAATGCATGAAAAATAGCAAATGAAGTCAGAAAGGGTTGAAAATTGATGGCGTGGATCCGAATGGTGCTTACTGAACGCACAAAAAGCCTGGAGTTGAAATAAGTTTAAAAAATGAAATGCCTTTGTAACAGACGAGTTTTCGTCTGAAACCCTAATACTTCGAAAGAGATTGTCCATTTTGTACACGAAGTGGATCCAGTTTTTGCCGTAACCCTCTCAACTTTTTAGCACATGCTATGTGGGTGAAATGATGATACCATGCCAACTTTCAACATTTTCAGAGTTCATTTGTAGTGCTTTTCAATTTCAGGGTCATTTAGCTCAAAAAAATCAGTAAATGCATGAAAAATAGCAAATGAAGTCAGAAAGGGTTGAAAATTGATGGCGTGGATCCGAATGGTGCTTACTGAACGCACAAAAAGCCTGGAGTTGAAATAAGTTTAAAAAATGAAATGCCTTTGTAACAGACGAGTTTTCGTCTGAAACCCTGATACTTCGAAAGAGATTGTCCATTTTGTACACGAAGTGGATCCAGTTTTTGCCGTAACCCTCTCAACTTTTTAGCACATGCTATGTGGGTGAAATGATGATACCATGCCAACTTTCAACATTTTCAGAGTTCATTTGTAGTGCTTTTCAATTTCAGGGTCATTTAGCTCAAAAAAATCAGTAAATGCATGAAAAATAGCAAATGAAGTCAGAAAGGGTTGAAAATTTATGGCGTGGCTCCGAATGGTGCTTACTGAACGCACAAAAAGTCTAGAGTTGAAATAAGTTTAAAAAAATGAAATGCCTTTGTAACAGACGAGTTTTCGTCTCAAAACCGTGATACTTCGAAAGAGATTGTCCATTTTGTACACGAAGTGGATCTAGTTTTTGCCGTAACCCTCTCAACTTTTAAGCACATGCTATGTGGGTGAAATGATGATACCATACCAACTTTCAACATTTTCAGAGTTCATTTGTAGTGCTTTTCAATTTCAGGGTCATTTAGCTCAGAAAAATCAGTAAATGCATGAAAAATAGCAAATGAAGTCAGAAAGGGTTGAAAATTGATGGCGTGGCTTCGAATGGTGCTTACTGAACGCACAAAAAGTCTGTAGTCGAAATAAGTTTCAAAAAATGAGATGCCTTTGTAACAAACGAGTTTTCGTGTGAAACCCTGATACTTCGAAAGAGATTGTCCATTTTGTACACGAAGTGGATCCAGTTTTTGCCGTAACCCTCTCAACTTTTTAGCACATGCTATGTGGGTGAAATGATGATACCATGCCAACTTTCAACATTTTCAGAGTTCATTTGTAGTGCTTTTCAATTTCAGGGTCATTCAGCCCAAAAAAATCAGTAAATGCAGGAAAAATAGCAAATGATGTCAGAAAGGGTTGAAAATTGATGGCGTGCCTCCGAATGGTGCTTACTGAACGCACAAAAAGTCTGGAGTTGAAATAAGTTTAAAAAAATGAAATGCCTTTGTAACAGACGAGTTTTCGTCTGAAACCCTGATACTTCGAAAGAGATTGTCCATTTTGTACACGAAGTGGATCCAATTTTTGCCGTAACCCTCTCAACTTTTTAGCACATGCTATGTGGGTGAAATGATGATACCATTCCAACTTTCAACATTTTCAGAGTTCATTTGTAGTGCTTTTCAATTTCAGGGTCATTTAGCTCAAAAAAATCAGTAAATGCATGAAAAATAGCAAATGAAGTCAGAAAGGGTTGAAAATTGATGGCGTGGCTTCGAATGGTGCTTACTGAACGCACAAAAAGTCTGGAGTTGAAATAAGTTTAAAAAAATGAAATGCCTTTGTAACAGACGAGTTTTCGTCTGAAACTCTGATACTTCGAAAGAGATTGTCCATTTAGTACACGAAGTGGATCCAGTTTTTGCCGTAAACCTCTCAACTTTTTAGCACATCTTATGTGAGTGAAATGATGATACCATGCCAACTTTCAACATTTTCAGAGTTCATTTGTAGTGCTTTTCAATTTCAGGGTCATTTAGCTCAAAAAAAATCAGTAAATGCATGAAAAATAGCAAATGAAGTCAGAAAGGGTTGAAAATTGATGGCGTGGCTTCGAATGGTGCTTACTGAACGTACAAAAAGTCTGTAGTCGAAATAAGTTTAAAAAAATGAGATGCCTTTGTAACAAACGAGTTTTCGTGTGAAACCCTGATACTTCGAAAGAGATTGTCCATTTTGTACACGAAGTGGATCCAGTTTTTGCCATAACCCTCTCAACTTTTTAGCACATGCTATGTGGGTGAAATGATGATACCATGCCAACTTCCAACATTTTCAGAGTTCATTTGTAGTGCTTTTCAATTTCAGGGTCATTTAGCTCAAAAAAATTAGTAAATGCATGAAAAATAGCAAATGAAGTCAGAAAGGGTTGAAAATTGATGGCGTAGGTCTGAATGGTGCTTACTGAACGCACAAAAAATCTGGAGTTGAAATAAGTTTAAAAAAATGAAATGCCTTTGTAACAGACGAGTTTTCGTCTGAAACCCTGATACTTCGAAAGAGATTGTCCATTTTGTACACGAAGTGGATCCAGTTTTTGCCATAACCCTCTCAACTTTTTAACACATGCTATGTGGGTGAAATGATGATACCATGCCAACTTTCAACATTTTCAGAGTTCATTTGTAGTGCTTTTCAATTTCATGGTCATTTAGCTGAAAAAAATCAGTAAATGCATGAAAAATAGCAAATGAAGTCAGAAAGGGTTGAAAATTGATGGCGTGGCTCGGAATGGTGCTTACTGAATGCACAAAATGTCTGGAGTTGAAATAAGTTTAAAAAAATGAAATGTCTTTGTAACAGACGAGTTTTCGTCTGAAACCCTGATACTTCGAAAGAGATTGTCCATTTTGTACACGAAGTGGATCCAGTTTTTACCGTAACCCTCTCAACTTTTTAGCACATGCTATGTGGGTGAAATGATAATACCATGCCAACTTCCAACATTTTCAGAGTTCATTTGTAGTGCTTTTCAATTTCAAGGTCATTTAGCTCAAAAAAATTAGTAAATGCATGAAAAATAGCAAATGAAGTCAGAAAGGGTTGAAAATTGATGGCGTGGCTCTGAATGGTGCTTACTGAACGCACAAAAAATCTGGAGTTGAAATAAGTTTAAAAAAATGAAATGCCTTTGTAACAGACGAGTTTTCGTCTGAAACCCTGATACTTCGAAAGAGATTGTCCATTTTGTACACGAAGTGGATCCAGTTTTTGCCATAACCCTCTCAACTTTTTAACACATGCTATGTGGGTGAAATGATGATACCATGCCAACTTTCAACATTTTCAGAGTTCATTTGTAGTGCTTTTCAATTTCATGGTCATTTAGCTGAAAAAAATCAGTAAATGCATGAAAAATAGCAAATGAAGTCAGAAAGGGTTGAAAATTGATGGCGTGGCTCGGAATGGTGCTTACTGAATGCACAAAATGTCTGGAGTTGAAATAAGTTTAAAAAAATGAAATGTCTTTGTAACAGACGAGTTTTCGTCTGAAACCCTGATACTTCGAAAGAGATTGTCCATTTTGTACACGAAGTGGATCCAGTTTTTACCGTAACCCTCTCAACTTTTTAGCACATGCTATGTGGGTGAAATGATAATACCATGCCAACTTCCAACATTTTCAGAGTTCATTTGTAGTGCTTTTCAATTTCAGGGTCATTTAGCTCAAAAAAATTAGTAAATGCATGAAAAATAGCAAATGAAGTCAGAAAGGGTTGAAAATTGATGGCGTGGCTCTGAATGGTGCTTACTGAACGCACAAAAAATCTGGAGTTGAAATAAGTTTAAAAAAATGAAATGCCTTTGTAACAGACGAGTTTTCGTCTGAAACCCTGATACTTCGAAAGAGATTGTCCATTTTGTACACGAAGTGGATCCAGTTTTTGCCGTAACCCTCTCAACTTTTTAGCACATGCTATGTGGGTGAAATGATGATACCATGCCAACTTTCAACATTTTCAGAGTTCATTTGTAGTGCTTTTCAATTTCAGGGTCATTTAGCTCAAAAAAATCAGTAAATGCATGAAAAATAGCAAATGAAGTCAGAAAGGGTTGAAAATTGATGGCGTGGATCCGAATGGTGCTTACTGAACGCACAAAAAGCCTGGAGTTGAAATAAGTTTAAAAAATGAAATGCCTTTGTAACAGACGAGTTTTCGTCTGAAACCCTGATACTTCGAAAGAGATTGTCCATTTTGTACACGAAGTGGATCCAGTTTTTGCCGTAACCCTCTCAACTTTTTAGCACATGCTATGTGGGTGAAATGATGATACCATGCCAACTTTCAACATTTTCAGAGTTCATTTGTAGTGCTTTTCAATTTCAGGGTCATTTAGCTCAAAAAAATCAGTAAATGCATGAAAAATAGCAAATGAAGTCAGAAAGGGTTGAAAATTTATGGCGTGGCTCCGAATGGTGCTTACTGAACGCACAAAAAGTCTAGAGTTGAAATAAGTTTAAAAAAATGAAATGCCTTTGTAACAGACGAGTTTTCGTCTCAAAACCGTGATACTTCGAAAGAGATTGTCCATTTTGTACACGAAGTGGATCTAGTTTTTGCCGTAACCCTCTCAACTTTTAAGCACATGCTATGTGGGTGAAATGATGATACCATACCAACTTTCAACATTTTCAGAGTTCATTTGTAGTGCTTTTCAATTTCAGGGTCATTTAGCTCAAAAAAATCAGTAAATGCATGAAAAATAGCAAATGAAGTCAGAAAGGGTTGAAAATTGATGGCGTGGCTTCGAATGGTGCTTACTGAACGCACAAAAAGTCTGTAGTCGAAATAAGTTTAAAAAAATGAGATGCCTTTGTAACAAACGAGTTTTCGTGTGAAACCCTGATACTTCGAAAGAGATTGTCCATTTTGTACACGAAGTGGATCCAGTTTTTGCCGTAACCCTCTCAACTTTTTAGCACATGCTATGTGGGTGAAATGATGATACCATGCCAACTTTCAACATTTTCAGAGTTCATTTGTAGTGCTTTTCAATTTCAGGGTCATTCAGCCCAAAAAAATCAGTAAATGCAGGAAAAATAGCAAATGATGTCAGAAAGGGTTGAAAATTGATGGCGTGCCTCCGAATGGTGCTTACTGAACGCACAAAAAGTCTGGAGTTGAAATAAGTTTAAAAAAATGAAATGCCTTTGTAACAGACGAGTTTTCGTCTGAAACCCTGATACTTCGAAAGAGATTGTCCATTTTGTACACGAAGTGGATCCAATTTTTGCCGTAACCCTCTCAACTTTTTAGCACATGCTATGTGGGTGAAATGATGATACCATTCCAACTTTCAACATTTTCAGAGTTCATTTGTAGTGCTTTTCAATTTCAGGGTCATTTAGCTCAAAAAAATCAGTAAATGCATGAAAAATAGCAAATGAAGTCAGAAAGGGTTGAAAATTGATGGCGTGGCTTCGAATGGTGCTTACTGAACGCACAAAAAGTCTGGAGTTGAAATAAGTTTAAAAAAATGAAATGCCTTTGTAACAGACGAGTTTTCGTCTGAAACTCTGATACTTCGAAAGAGATTGTCCATTTAGTACACGAAGTGGATCCAGTTTTTGCCGTAAACCTCTCAACTTTTTAGCACATCTTATGTGAGTGAAATGATGATACCATGCCAACTTTCAACATTTTCAGAGTTCATTTGTAGTGCTTTTCAATTTCAGGGTCATTTAGCTCAAAAAAAATCAGTAAATGCATGAAAAATAGCAAATGAAGTCAGAAAGGGTTGAAAATTGATGGCGTGGCTTCGAATGGTGCTTACTGAACGTACAAAAAGTCTGTAGTCGAAATAAGTTTAAAAAAATGAGATGCCTTTGTAACAAACGAGTTTTCGTGTGAAACCCTGATACTTCGAAAGAGATTGTCCATTTTGTACACGAAGTGGATCCAGTTTTTGCCATAACCCTCTCAACTTTTTAGCACATGCTATGTGGGTGAAATGATGATACCATGCCAACTTCCAACATTTTCAGAGTTCATTTGTAGTGCTTTTCAATTTCAGGGTCATTTAGCTCAAAAAAATTAGTAAATGCATGAAAAATAGCAAATGAAGTCAGAAAGGGTTGAAAATTGATGGCGTAGGTCTGAATGGTGCTTACTGAACGCACAAAAAATCTGGAGTTGAAATAAGTTTAAAAAAATGAAATGCCTTTGTAACAGACGAGTTTTCGTCTGAAACCCTGATACTTCGAAAGAGATTGTCCATTTTGTACACGAAGTGGATCCAGTTTTTGCCATAACCCTCTCAACTTTTTAACACATGCTATGTGGGTGAAATGATGATACCATGCCAACTTTCAACATTTTCAGAGTTCATTTGTAGTGCTTTTCAATTTCATGGTCATTTAGCTGAAAAAAATCAGTAAATGCATGAAAAATAGCAAATGAAGTCAGAAAGGGTTGAAAATTGATGGCGTGGCTCGGAATGGTGCTTACTGAATGCACCAAATGTCTGGAGTTGAAATAAGTTTAAAAAAATGAAATGTCTTTGTAACAGACGAGTTTTCGTCTGAAACCCTGATACTTCGAAAGAGATTGTCCATTTTGTACACGAAGTGGATCCAGTTTTTACCGTAACCCTCTCAACTTTTTAGCACATGCTATGTGGGTGAAATGATAATACCATGCCAACTTCCAACATTTTCAGAGTTCATTTGTAGTGCTTTTCAATTTCAGGGTCATTTAGCTCAAAAAAATTAGTAAATGCATGAAAAATAGCAAATGAAGTCAGAAAGGGTTGAAAATTGATGGCGTGGCTCTGAATGGTGCTTACTGAACGCACAAAAAATCTGGAGTTGAAATAAGTTTAAAAAAATGAAATGCCTTTGTAACAGACGAGTTTTCGTCTGAAACCCTGATACTTCGAAAGAGATTGTCCATTTTGTACACGAAGTGGATCCAGTTTTTGCCGTAACCCTCTCAACTTTTTAGCACATGCTATGTGGGTGAAATCATGATACCATGCCAACTTTCAACATTTTCAGAGTTCATTTGTAGTGCTTTTCAATTTCAGGGTCATTTAGCTCAAAAAAATCAGTAAATGCATGAAAAATAGCAAATGAAGTCAGAAAGGGTTGAAAATTGATGGCGTGGATCCGAATGGTGCTTACTGAACGCACAAAAAGCCTGGAGTTGAAATAAGTTTAAAAAATGAAATGCCTTTGTAACAGACGAGTTTTCGTCTGAAACCCTGATACTTCGAAAGAGATTGTCCATTTTGTACACGAAGTGGATCCAGTTTTTGCCGTAACCCTCTCAACTTTTTAGCACATGCTATGTGGGTGAAATGATGATACCATGCCAACTTTCAACATTTTCAGAGTTCATTTGTAGTGCTTTTCAATTTCAGGGTCATTTAGCTCAAAAAAATCAGTAAATGCATGAAAAATAGCAAATGATGTCAGAAAGGGTTGAAAATTTATGGCGTGGCTCCGAATGGTGCTTACTGAACGCACAAAAAGTCTGGAGTTGAAATAAGTTTAAAAAAATGAAATGCCTTTGTAACAGACGAGTTTTCGTCTCAAAACCGTGATACTTCGAAAGAGATTGTCCATTTTGTACACGAAGTGGATCTAGTTTTTGCCGTAACCCTCTCAACTTTTAAGCACATGCTATGTGGGTGAAATGATGATACCATACCAACTTTCAACATTTTCAGAGTTCATTTGTAGTGCTTTTCAATTTCAGGGTCATTTAGCTCAAAAAAATCAGTAAATGCATGAAAAATAGCAAATGAAGTCAGAAAGGGTTGAAAATTGATGGCGTGGCTTCGAATGGTGCTTACTGAACGCACAAAAAGTCTGTAGTCGAAATAAGTTTAAAAAAATGAGATGCCTTTGTAACAAACGAGTTTTCGTGTGAAACCCTGATACTTCGAAAGAGATTGTCCATTTTGTACACGAAGTGGATCCAGTTTTTGCCGTAACCCTCTCAACTTTTTAGCACATGCTATGTGGGTGAAATGATGATACCATGCCAACTTTCAACATTTTCAGAGTTCATTTGTAGTGCTTTTCAATTTCAGGGTCATTCAGCCCAAAAAAATTAGTAAATGCAGCAAAAATAGCAAATGATGTCAGAAAGGGTTGAAAATTGATGGCGTGGCTCCGAATGGTGCTTACTGAACGCACAAAAAGTCTGGAGTTGAAATAAGTTTAAAAAAATGAAATGCCTTTGTAACAGACGAGTTTTCGTCTGAAACCCTGATACTTCGAAAGAGATTGTCCATTTTGTACACGAAGTGGATCCAATTTTTGCCGTAACCCTCTCAACTTTTTAGCACATGCTATGTGGGTGAAATGATGATACCATTCCAACTTTCAACATTTTCAGAGTTCATTTGTAGTGCTTTTCAATTTCAGGGTCATTTAGCTCAAAAAAATCAGTAAATGCATGAAAAATAGCAAATGAAGTCAGAAAGGGTTGAAAATTGATGGCGTGGCTTCGAATGGTGCTTACTGAACGCACAAAAAGTCTGGAGTTGAAATAAGTTTAAAAAAATGAAATGCCTTTGTAACAGACGAGTTTTCGTCTGAAACTCTGATACTTCGAAAGAGATTGTCCATTTTGTACACGAAGTGGATCCAGTTTTTGCCGTAAACCTCTCAACTTTTTAGCACATGTTATGTGAGTGAAATGATGATACCATGCCAACTTTCAACATTTTCAGAGTTCATTTGTAGTGCTTTTCAATTTCAGGGTCATTCAGCTCAAAAAAATCAGTAAATGCATGAAAAATAGCAAATGAAGTCAGAAAGGGTTGAAAATTGATGGCGTGGCTCCGAATGGTGCTTACTGAAGGCACAAAAAGTCTAGAGTTGAAATAAGTTTAAAAAAATGAAATGCCTTTGTAACAGACGAGTTTTCGTCTGAAACCCTGATACTTCGAAAGAGATTGTCCATTTTGTACACGAAGTGGATCCAGTTTTTGCCGTAACCCTCTCAACTTTTTAGCACATGCTATGTGGGTGAAATGATGATACCATGCCAACTTTCAACATTTTCAGAGTTCATTTGTAGTGCTTTTCAATTTCAGGGTCATTCAGCTCAAAAAAATCAGTAAATGCATGAAAAATAGCAAATGAAGTCAGAAAGGGTTGAAAATTGATGGCGTGACTCCGAATGGTGCTTACTGAACGCACAAAAAGTCTGGAGTTGAAATAAGTTTAAAAAAATGAAATGCCTTTGTAACAGACGAGTTTTCGTTTGAAACCCTGATACTTCGAAAGAGATTGTCCATTTTGTACACGAAGTGGATCCAGTTTTTGCCGTAACCGTCTCAACTTTTTAGCACATCCTATGTGGGTGAAATGATGATACCATGCCAACTTCCAACATTTTCAGAGTTCATTTGTAGTGCTTTTCAATTTCAGGGTCATTTAGCTCAAAAAAATTAGTAAATGCATGAAAAATAGCAAATGAGGTCAGAAAGGGTTGAAAATTGATGGCGTGGCTCTGAATGGTGCTTACTGAACGCACAAAAAATCTGGAGTTGAAATAAGTTTAAAAAATGAAATGCCTTTGTAACAGACGACTTTTCGTCTAAAACCCTGATACTTCGAAAGAGATTGTCCATTTTGTACACGAAGAGGATCCTGTTTTTGCCGTAACCCTCTCAGCTTTTTAGCACATGCTATGTGGGTGAAATGATGTTACCATGCCAACTTTCAAAATTTTCAGAGTCCATTTGTAGTGCTTTTCAATTTCAGGGTCATTTAGCTCTAAAAAATCAGTAAATGCATGAAAAATAGCAAATGAAGTCAGAAAGGGTTGAAAATTGATGGCGTGGCTTCGAATGGTGCTTACTGAATGCACAAAAAGTCTGGAGTTGAAATAAGTTTAAAAAAATGAAATGCCTTTGTAACAGACGAGTTTTCGTCTGAAACCCTGATACTTCGAAAGAGATTGTCCATTTTGTACACGAAGTGGATCCAGTTTTTGCCGTAACACTCTCATATTTTTAGCACATGCTATGTGGGTGAAATGATGATACCATGCCAACTTCCAACATTTTCAGAGTTCATTTGTAGTGCTTTTCAATTTCAGGGTCATTTAGCTCAAAAAAATTAGTAAATGCATGAAAAATAGCAAATGAAGTCAGAAAGGGTTGAAAATTGATGGCGTGGCTCTGAATGGTGCTTACTGAACGCACAAAAAATCTGGAGTTGAAATAAGTTTAAAAAAATGAAATGCCTTTGTAACAGACGAGTTTTCGTCTGAAATCCTGATACTTCGAAAGAGATTGTCCATTTTGTACACGAAGTGGATCCAGTTTTTGCCGTAACCCTCTCAACTTTTTAGCACATGCTATGTGGGTGAAATGATGATACCATGCCAACTTTCAACATTTTCAGAGTTCATTTGTAGTGCTTTTCAATTTCAGGGTCATTTAGCTCAAAAAAATCAGTAAATGCATGAAAAATAGCAAATGAAGTCAGAAAGGGTTGAAAATTTATGGCGTGGCTTCGAATGGTGCTTACTGATCGCACAAAAAGTCTGGAGTTGAAATAAGTTTAAAAAAATGAAATGCCTTTGTAACAGACGAGTTTTCGTCTCAAAACCCTGATACTTCGAAAGAGATTGTCCATTTTGTACACGAAGTGGATCTAGTTTTTGCCGTAACCCTCTCAACTTTTTAGCACATGCTATGTGGGTGAAATGATGATACCATACCAACTTTCAACATTTTCAGAGTTCATTTGTAGTGCTTTTCAATTTCAGGGTCATTTAGCTCAAAAAAAATCAGTAAATGCATGAAAAATAGCAAATGAAGTCAGAAAGGGTTGAAAATTGATGGTGTGGCTTCGAATGGTGCTTACTGAACGCACAAAAAGTCTGTAGTCGAAATAAGTTTAAAAAAATGAGATGCCTTTGTAACAGACGAGTTTTCGTGTGAAACCCCGATACTTCGAAAGACATTGTCCATTTTGTACACGAAGTGGATCCAGTTTTTGCCGTAACCCTCTCAAATTTTTAGCACATGCTATGTGGGTGAAATGATGATACCATGCCAACTTTCAACATTTTCAGAGTTCATTTGTAGTGCTTTTCAATTTCAGGGTCATTCAGCTC
This sequence comes from Elymus sibiricus, assembly GCA_039707655.1. Classification (NCBI taxonomy): domain Eukaryota; kingdom Viridiplantae; phylum Streptophyta; class Magnoliopsida; order Poales; family Poaceae; genus Elymus; species Elymus sibiricus. Next base: position 447,360,386 of record CM077671.1, read on the forward strand.
AAAAAAATCAGTAAATGCATGAAAAATAGCAAATGATGTCAGAAAGGGTTGAAAATTGATGGCGTGGCTCCGAATGGTGCTTACTGAACGCATAAAAAGTCTGGAGTTGAAATAAGTTTAAAAAAATGAAATGCTTTTGTAACAGACGAGTTTTCGTCTGAAACCCTGATACTTCGAAAGAGATTGTCCATTTTGTACACAAAGTGGATCCAATTTTTGCCGTAACCCTCTCAACTTTTTAGCACATGCTATGTGGGTGAAATGATGATACCATTCCAACTTTCAACATTTTCAGAGTTCATTTGTAGTGCTTTTCAATTTCAGGGTCATTTAGCTCAAAAAAAATCAGTAAATGCATGAAAAATAGCAAATGAAGTCAGAAAGGGTTGAAAATTGATGGCGTGGATCCGAATGGTGCTTACTGAACGCACAAAAAGTCTGGAGTTGAAATAAGTTTAAAAAATGAAATGCCTTTGTAACAGACGAGTTTTCGTCTGAAACCCTGATACTTCGGAAGAGATTGTCCATTTTGTACACGAAGTGGATCCAGTTTTTGCCATAACCCTCTCAACTTTTTAACACATGCTATCTGGGTGAAATGATGATACCATGCCAACTTTCAACATTTTCAGAGTTCATTTGTAGTGCTTTTCAATTTCAGGGTCATTCAGCTCAAAAAAATCAGTAAATGCATGAAAAATAGCAAATGAAGTCAGAAAGGGTTGAAAATTGATGGTGTGGCTTCGAATGGTGCTTACTGAATGTACAAAAAGTCTGGAGTTGAAATAAGTTTAAAAAAATGAAATGCCTTTGTAACAGACGAGTTTTCGTCTGAAACCCTGATACTTCGAAAGAGATTGTCCATTTTGTACACGAAGTGGATCCAGTTTTTGCCGTAACCCTCTCATATTTTTAGCACATGCTATGTGGGTGAAATGATGATACCATACCAACTTCCAACATTTTCAGAGTTCATTTGTAGTGCTTTTCAATTTCAGGGTCATTTAGCTCAAAAAAATTAGTAAATGCATGAAAAATAGCAAATGAAGTCAGAAAGGGTTGAAAATTGATGGCGTGGCTCTGAATGGTGCTTACTGAACGCACAAAAAATCTGGAGTTGAAATAAGTTTAAAAAAATGAAATGCCTTTGTAACAGACGAGTTTTCGTCTGAAACCCTGATACTTCGAAAGAGATTGTCCATTTTGTACACGAAGTGGATCCAGTTTTTGCCGTAACCCTCTCAACTTTTTAACACATGCTATGTGGGTGAAATGATGATACCATGCCAACTTTCAACATTTTCAGAGTTCATTTGTAGTGCTTTTCAATTTCAGGGTCATTTAGCTCAAAAAAATCAGTAAATGCATGAAAAATAGCAAATGAAGTCAGAAAGGGTTGAAAATTGATGGCGTGGATCCGAATGGTGCTTACTGAACGCACAAAAAGTCTGGAGTTGAAATAAGTTTAAAAAATGAAATGCCTTTGTAACAGACGAGTTTTCGTCTGAAACCCTGATACTTCGAAAGAGATTGTCCATTTTGTACACGAAGTGGATCCAGTTTTTGCCGTAACCCTCTCAACTTTTTAACACATGCTATGTGGGTGAAATGATGATACCATGCCAACTTTCAACATTTTCAGAGTTCATTTGTAGTGCTTTTCAATTTCAGGGTCATTTAGCTCAAAAAAATCAGTAAATGCATGAAAAATAGCAAATGAAGTCAGAAAGGGTTGAAAATTGATGGCGTGGATCCGAATGGTGCTTACTGAACGCACAAAAAGTCTGGAGTTGAAATAAGTTTAAAAAATGAAATGCCTTTGTAACAGACGAGTTTTCGTCTGAAACCCTGATACTTCGAAAGAGATTGTCCATTTTGTACACGAAGTGGATCCAGTTTTTGCCGTAACCCTCTCAACTTTTTAACACATGCTATGTGGGTGAAATGATGATACCATGCCAACTTTCAACATTTTCAGAGTTCATTTGTAGTGCTTTTCAATTTCAGGGTCATTTAGCTCAAAAAAATCAGTAAATGCATGAAAAATAGCAAATGAAGTCAGAAAGGGTTGAAAATTTATGGCGTGGCTTCGAATGGTGCTTACTGATCGCACAAAAAGTCTGGAGTTGAAATAAGTTTAAAAAAATGAAATGCCTTTGTAACAGACGAGTTTTCGTCTCAAAACCCTGATACTTCGAAAGAGATTGTCCATTTTGTACACGAAGTGGATCTAGTTTTTGCCGTAACCCTCTCAACTTTTTAGCACATGCTATGTGGGTGAAATGATGATACCATACCAACTTTCAACATTTTCAGAGTTCATTTGTAGTGCTTTTCAATTTCAGGTTCATTTAGCTCAAAAAAAATCAGTAAATGCATGAAAAATAGCAAATGAAGTCAGAAAGGGTTGAAAATTGATGGTGTGGCTTCGAATGGTGCTTACTGAACGCACAAAAAGTCTGTAGTCGAAATAAGTTTAAAAAAATGAGATGCCTTTGTAACAGACGAGTTTTCGTGTGAAACCCCGATACTTCGAAAGACATTGTCCATTTTGTACACGAAGTGGATCCAGTTTTTGCCGTAACCCTCTCAAATTTTTAGCACATGCTATGTGGGTGAAATGATGATACCATGCCAACTTTCAACATTTTCAGAGTTCATTTGTAGTGCTTTTCAATTTCAGGGTCATTCAGCTCAAAAAAATCAGTAAATGCATGAAAAATAGCAAATGATGTCAGAAAGGGTTGAAAATTGATGGCGTGGCTCCGAATGGTGCTTACTGAACGCATAAAAAGTCTGGAGTTGAAATAAGTTTAAAAAAATGAAATGCTTTTGTAACAGACGAGTTTTCGTCTGAAACCCTGATACTTCGAAAGAGATTGTCCATTTTGTACACAAAGTGGATCCAATTTTTGCCGTAACCCTCTCAACTTTTTAGCACATGCTATGTGGGTGAAATGATGATACCATTCCAACTTTCAACATTTTCAGAGTTCATTTGTAGTGCTTTTCAATTTCAGGGTCATTTAGCTCAAAAAAATCAGTAAATGCATGAAAAATAGCAAATGAAGTCAGAAAGGGTTGAAAATTGATGGCGTGGATCCGAATGGTGCTTACTGAACGCACAAAAAGTCTGGAGTTGAAATAAGTTTAAAAAATGAAATGCCTTTGTAACAGACGAGTTTTCGTCTGAAACCCTGATACTTCGGAAGAGATTGTCCATTTTGTACACGAAGTGGATCCAGTTTTTGCCATAACCCTCTCAACTTTTTAACACATGCTATCTGGGTGAAATGATGATACCATGCCAACTTTCAACATTTTCAGAGTTCATTTGTAGTGCTTTTCAATTTCAGGGTCATTCAGCTCAAAAAAATCAATAAATGCATGAAAAATAGCAAATGAAGTCAGAAAGGGTTGAAAATTGATGGCGTGGCTCCGAATGGTGCTTACTGAACGCACAAAAAGTCTGGAGTTGAAATAAGTTTAAAAAAATGGAATGCCTTTGTAACAGACGAGTTTTCGTCTGAAACCCTGATACTTCGAAAGAGATTGTCCATTTTGTACACGAAGTGGATCCAGTTTTTGCCGTAACCCTCTCAACTTTTTAGCACATGCTATGTGGGTGAAATGATGATACCATGCCAACTTTCAACATTTTCAGAGTTCATTTGTAGTGCTTTTCAATTACAGGGTCATTCTGCTCAAAAAAATCAGTAAATGCATGAAAAATAGCAAATGAAGTCAGAAAGGGTTGAAAGTTGATGGCGTGGCTCCGAATGGTGCTTACTGAACGCACAAAAAGTCTGGAGTTGAAATAAGTTTGAAAAAATGAAATGCCTTTGTAACAGACGAGTTTTCGTCTGAAACCCTGATACTTCGAAAGAGATTGTCCATTTTGTACACGAAGTGGATCCAGTTTTTGCCGTAACCCTCTCAACTTTTTAGCACATGCTATGTGGGTGAAATGATGATACCATGCCAACTTTCAACATTTTCAGAGTTCATTTGTAGTGCTTTTCAATTTCAGGGTCATTTAGCTCAAAAAAATCAGTAAATGCATGAAAAATAGCAAATGAAGTCAGAAAGGGTTGAAAATTTATGGCGTGGCTTCGAATGGTGCTTACTGATCGCACAAAAAGTCTGGAGTTGAAATAAGTTTAAAAAAATGAAATGCCTTTGTAACAGACGAGTTTTCGTCTCAAAACCCTGATACTTCGAAAGAGATTGTCCATTTTGTACACGAAGTGGATCTAGTTTTTGCCGTAACCCTCTCAACTTTTTAGCACATGCTATGTGGGTGAAATGATGATACCATACCAACTTTCAACATTTTCAGAGTTCATTTGTAGTGCTTTTCAATTTCAGGTTCATTTAGCTCAAAAAAAATCAGTAAATGCATGAAAAATAGCAAATGAAGTCAGAAAGGGTTGAAAATTGATGGTGTGCCTTCGAATGGTGCTTACTGAACGCACAAAAAGTCTGTAGTCGAAATAAGTTTAAAAAAATGAGATGCCTTTGTAACAGACGAGTTTTCGTGTGAAACCCCGATACTTCGAAAGACATTGTCCATTTTGTACACGAAGTGGATCCAGTTTTTGCCGTAACCCTCTCAAATTTTTAGCACATGCTATGTGGGTGAAATGATGATACCATGCCAACTTTCAACATTTTCAGAGTTCATTTGTAGTGCTTTTCAATTTCAGGGTCATTCAGCTCAAAAAAATCAGTAAATGCATGAAAAATAGCAAATGATGTCAGAAAGGGTTGAAAATTGATGGCGTGGCTCCGAATGGTGCTTACTGAACGCATAAAAAGTCTGGAGTTGAAATAAGTTTAAAAAAATGAAATGCTTTTGTAACAGACGAGTTTTCGTCTGAAACCCTGATACTTCGAAAGAGATTGTCCATTTTGTACACAAAGTGGATCCAATTTTTGCCGTAACCCTCTCAACTTTTTAGCACATGCTATGTGGGTGAAATGATGATACCATTCCAACTTTCAACATTTTCAGAGTTCATTTGTAGTGCTTTTCAATTTCAGGGTCATTTAGCTCAAAAAAATCAGTAAATGCATGAAAAATAGCAAATGAAGTCAGAAAGGGTTGAAAATTGATGGCGTGGATCCGAATGGTGCTTACTGAACGCACAAAAAGTCTGGAGTTGAAATAAGTTTAAAAAATGAAATGCCTTTGTAACAGACGAGTTTTCGTCTGAAACCCTGATACTTCGGAAGAGATTGTCCATTTTGTACACGAAGTGGATCCAGTTTTTGCCATAACCCTCTCAACTTTTTAACACATGCTATCTGGGTGAAATGATGATACCATGCCAACTTTCAACATTTTCAGAGTTCATTTGTAGTGCTTTTCAATTTCAGGGTCATTCAGCTCAAAAAAATCAATAAATGCATGAAAAATAGCAAATGAAGTCAGAAAGGGTTGAAAATTGATGGCGTGGCTCCGAATGGTGCTTACTGAACGCACAAAAAGTCTGGAGTTGAAATAAGTTTAAAAAAATGGAATGCCTTTGTAACAGACGAGTTTTCGTCTGAATCCCTGATACTTCGAAAGAGATTGTCCATTTTGTACACGAAGTGGATCCAGTTTTTGCCGTAACCCTCTCAACTTTTTAGCACATGCTATGTGGGTGAAATGATGATACCATGCCAACTTTCAACATTTTCAGAGTTCATTTGTAGTGCTTTTCAATTACAGGGTCATTCTGCTCAAAAAAATCAGTAAATGCATGAAAAATAGCAAATGAAGTCAGAAAGGGTTGAAAGTTGATGGCGTGGCTCCGAATGGTGCTTACTGAACGCACAAAAAGTCTGGAGTTGAAATAAGTTTGAAAAAATGAAATGCCTTTGTAACAGACGAGTTTTCGTCTGAAACCCTGATACTTCGAAAGAGATTGTCCATTTTGTACACGAAGTGGATCCAGTTTTTGCCGTAACCCTCTCAACTTTTTAGCACATGCTATGTGGGTGAAATGATGATACCATGCCAACTTTCAACATTTTCAGAGTTCATTTGTAGTGCTTTTCAATTTCAGGGTCATTTAGCTCAAAAAAATCAGTAAATGCATGGAAAATAGCAAATGAAGTCAGAAAGGGTTGAAAATTTATGGCGTGGCTTCGAATGGTGCTTACTGATCGCACAAAAAGTCTGGAGTTGAAATAAGTTTAAAAAAATGAAATGCCTTTGTAACAGACGAGTTTTCGTCTCAAAACCCTGATACTTCGAAAGAGATTGTCCATTTTGTACACGAAGTGGATCTAGTTTTTGCCGTAACCCTCTCAACTTTTTAGCACATGCTATGTGGGTGAAATGATGATACCATACCAACTTTCAACATTTTCAGAGTTCATTTGTAGTGCTTTTCAATTTCAGGTTCATTTAGCTCAAAAAAAATCAGTAAATGCATGAAAAATAGCAAATGAAGTCAGAAAGGGTTGAAAATTGATGGTGTGCCTTCGAATGGTGCTTACTGAACGCACAAAAAGTCTGTAGTCGAAATAAGTTTAAAAAAATGAGATGCCTTTGTAACAGACGAGTTTTCGTGTGAAACCCCGATACTTCGAAAGACATTGTCCATTTTGTACACGAAGTGGATCCAGTTTTTGCCGTAACCCTCTCAAATTTTTAGCACATGCTATGTGGGTGAAATGATGATACCATGCCAACTTCCAACATTTTCAGAGTTCATTTGTAGTGCTTTTCAATTTCAGGGTCATTCAGCTCAAAAAAATCAGTAAATGCATGAAAAATAGCAAATGATGTCAGAAAGGGTTGAAAATTGATGGCGTGGCTCCGAATGGTGCTTACTGAACGCATAAAAAGTCTGGAGTTGAAATAAGTTTAAAAAAATGAAATGCTTTTGTAACAGACGAGTTTTCGTCTGAAACCCTGATACTTCGAAAGAGATTGTCCATTTTGTACACAAAGTGGATCCAATTTTTGCCGTAACCCTCTCAACTTTTTAGCACATGCTATGTGGGTGAAATGATGATACCATTCCAACTTTCAACATTTTCAGAGTTCATTTGTAGTGCTTTTCAATTTCAGGGTCATTTAGCTCAAAAAAAATCAGTAAATGCATGAAAAATAGCAAATGAAGTCAGAAAGGGTTGAAAATTGATGGCGTGGATCCGAATGGTGCTTACTGAACGCACAAAAAGTCTGGAGTTGAAATAAGTTTAAAAAATGAAATGCCTTTGTAACAGACGAGTTTTCGTCTGAAACCCTGATACTTCGGAAGAGATTGTCCATTTTGTACACGAAGTGGATAAAGTTTTTGCCATAACCCTCTCAACTTTTGAACACATGCTATCTGGGTGAAATGATGATACCATGCCAACTTTCAACATTTTCAGAGTTCATTTGTAGTGCTTTTCAATTTCAGGGTCATTCAGCTCAAAAAAATCAGTAAATGCATGAAAAATAGCAAATGAAGTCAGAAAGGGTTGAAAATTGATGGCGTGGCTCCGAATGGTGCTTACTGAACGCACAAAAAGTCTGGAGTTGAAATAAGTTTAAAAAAATGGAATGCCTTTGTAACAGACGAGTTTTCGTCTGAAACCCTGATACTTCGAAAGAGATTGTCCATTTTGTACACGAAGTGGATCCAGTTTTTGCCGTAACCCTCTCAACTTTTTAGCACATGCTATGTGGGTGAAATGATGATACCATGCCAACTTTCAACATTTTCAGAGTTCATTTGTAGTGCTTTTCAATTACAGGGTCATTCTGCTCAAAAAAATCAGTAAATGCATGAAAAATAGCAAATGAAGTCAGAAAGGGTTGAAAGTTGATGGCGTGGCTCCGAATGGTGCTTACTGAACGCACAAAAAGTCTGGAGTTGAAATAAGTTTGAAAAAATGAAATGCCTTTGTAACAGACGAGTTTTCGTCTGAAACCCTGATACTTCGAAAGAGATTGTCCATTTTGTACACGAAGTGGATCCAGTTTTTGCCGTAACCCTCTCAACTTTTTAGCACATGCTATGTGGGTGAAATGATGATACCATGCCAACTTTCAACATTTTCAGAGTTCATTTGTAGTGCTTTTCAATTTCAGGGTCATTTAGCTCAAAAAAATCAGTAAATGCATGAAAAATAGCAAATGAAGTCAGAAAGGGTTGAAAATTTATGGCGTGGCTTCGAATGGTGCTTACTGATCGCACAAAAAGTCTGGAGTTGAAATAAGTTTAAAAAAATGAAATGCCTTTGTAACAGACGAGTTTTCGTCTCAAAACCCTGATACTTCGAAAGAGATTGTCCATTTTGTACACGAAGTGGATCTAGTTTTTGCCGTAACCCTCTCAACTTTTTAGCACATGCTATGTGGGTGAAATGATGATACCATACCAACTTTCAACATTTTCAGAGTTCATTTGTAGTGCTTTTCAATTTCAGGTTCATTTAGCTCAAAAAAAATCAGTAAATGCATGAAAAATAGCAAATGAAGTCAGAAAGGGTTGGAAATTGATGGTGTGGCTTCGAATGGTGCTTACTGAACGCACAAAAAGTCTGTAGTCGAAATAAGTTTAAAAAAATGAGATGCCTTTGTAACAGACGAGTTTTCGTGTGAAACCCCGATACTTCGAAAGAAATTGTCCATTTTGTACACGAAGTGGATCCAGTTTTTGCCGTAAACCTCTCAAATTTTTAGCACATGCTATGTGGGTGAAATGATGATACCATGCCAACTTCCAACATTTTCACAGTTCATTTGTAGTGCTTTTCAATTTCAGGGTCATTCAGCTCAAAAAAATCAGTAAATGCATGAAAAATAGCAAATGATGTCAGAAAGGGTTGAAAATTGATGGCGTGGCTCCGAATGGTGCTTACTGAACGCATAAAAAGTCTGGAGTTGAAATAAGTTTAAAAAAATGAAATGCTTTTGTAACAGACGAGTTTTCGTCTGAAACCCTGATACTTCGAAAGAGATTGTCCATTTTGTACACAAAGTGGATCCAATTTTTGCCGTAACCCTCTCAACTTTTTAGCACATGCTATGTGGGTGAAATGATGATACCATTCCAACTTTCAACATTTTCAGAGTTCATTTGTAGTGCTTTTCAATTTCAGGGTCATTTAGCTCAAAAAAAATCAGTAAATGCATGAAAAATAGCAAATGAAGTCAGAAAGGGTTGAAAATTGATGGCGTGGATCCGAATGGTGCTTACTGAACGCACAAAAAGTCTGGAGTTGAAATAAGTTTAAAAAATGAAATGCCTTTGTAACAGACGAGTTTTCGTCTGAAACCCTGATACTTCGGAAGAGATTGTCCATTTTGTACACGAAGTGGATCCAGTTTTTGCCATAACCCTCTCAACTTTTTAACACATGCTATCTGGGTGAAATGATGATACCATGCCAACTTTCAACATTTTCAGAGTTCATTTGTAGTGCTTTTCAATTTCAGGGTCATTCAGCTCAAAAAAATCAGTAAATGCATGAAAAATAGCAAATGAAGTCAGAAAGGGTTGAAAATTGATGGCGTGGCTCCGAATGGTGCTTACTGAACGCACAAAAAGTCTGGAGTTGAAATAAGTTTAAAAAAATGGAATGCCTTTGTAACAGACGAGTTTTCGTCTGAAACCCTGATACTTCGAAAGAGATTGTCCATTTTGTACACGAAGTGGATCCAGTTTTTGCCGTAACCCTCTCAACTTTTTAGCACATGCTATGTGGGTGAAATGATGATACCATGCCAACTTTCAACATTTTCAGAGTTCATTTGTAGTGCTTTTCAATTACAGGGTCATTCTGCTCAAAAAAATCAGTAAATGCATGAAAAATAGCAAATGAAGTCAGAAAGGGTTGAAAGTTGATGGCGTGGCTCCGAATGGTGCTTACTGAACGCACAAAATGTCTGGAGTTGAAATAAGTTTGAAAAAATGAAATGCCTTTGTAACAGACGAGTTTTCGTCTGAAACCCTGATACTTCGAAAGAGATTGTCCATTTTGTACACGAAGTGGATCCAGTTTTTGCCGTAACCCTCTCAACTTTTTAGCACATGCTATGTGGGTGAAATGATGATACCATGCCAACTTCCAACATTTTCAGAGTTCATTTGTAGTGCTTTTCAATTTCAGGGTCATTTAGCTCAAAAAAATTAGTAAATGCATGAAAAATAGGAAATGAAGTCAGAAAGGGTTGAAAATTGATGGCGTGGCTCAGAATGGTGCTTACTGAACGCACAAAAAATCTGGAGTTGAAATAAGTTGAAAAAATGAAATGCCTTTGTAACAGACGAGTTTTCGTCTGAAACCCTGATACTTCGAAAGAGATTGTCCATTTTGTACACGAAGTGGATCCAGTTTTTGCGGTAACCCTCTCAACTTTTTAGCACATGCTATGTGGGTGAAATGATGATACCATGCCAACTTTCAACATTTTCAGAGTTCATTTGTAGTGCTTTTCAATTTCAGGGTCATTCAGCTCAAAAAAATCAGTAAATGCATGAAAAATAGCAAATGATGTCAGAAAGGGTTGAAAATTGATGGCGTGGCTCTGAATGGTGCTTACTGAATGCACAAAATGTCTGGAGTTGAAATAAGTTTAAAAAAATGAAATGTCTTTGTAACAGACGAGTTTTCGTCTGAAACCCTGATACTTCGAAAGAGATTGTCCATTTTGTACACGAAGTGGATCCAGTTTTTGCCGTAACCCTCTCAACTTTTTAGCACATGCTATGTGGGTGAAATGATAATACCATGCCAACTTCCAACATTTTCAGAGTTCATTTGTAGTGCTTTTCAATTTCAGGGTCATTTAGCTCAAAAAAATTAGTAAATGCATGAAAAATAGCAAATGAAGTCAGAAAGGGTTGAAAATTGATGGCGTGGCTCTGAATGGTGCTTACTGAACGCACAAAAAATCTGGAGTTGAAATAAGTTTCAAAAAATGAAATGCCTTTGTAACAGACAAGTTTTCGTCTGAAACCCTGATACTTCGAAAGAGATTGTCCATTTTGTACACGAAGTGGATCTAGTTTTTGCCGTAACCCTCTCAACTTTTTAGCACATGCTATGTGGGTGAAATGATGATACCATGCCAACTTTCAACATTTTCAGAGTTCATTTGTAGTGCTTTTCAATTTCAGGCTCATTTAGCTCAAAAAAAATCAGTAAATTCATGAAAAATAGCAAATGAAGTCAGAAAGGGTTGAAAATTGATGGCGTGGCTTCGAATGGTGCTTACTGAACGCACAAAAAGTCTGTAGTCGAAATAAGTTTAAAAAAATGAGATGCCTTTGTAACAGACGAGTTTTCGTGTGAAACCCTGATACTTCGAAAGAGATTGTCCATTTTGTACACGAAGTGGATCCAGTTTTTGCCGTAACCCTCTCAACTTTTTAGCACATGCTATGTGGGTGAAATGATGATACCATGCCAACTTCCAACATTTTCAGAGTTCATTTGTAGTGCTTTTCAATTTCAGGGTCATTTAGCTCAAAAAAATTAGTAAATGCATGAAAAATAGCAAATGAAGTCAGAAAGGGTTGAAAATTGGTGGCGTAGCTCTGAATGGTGCTTACTGAACGCACAAAAAATCTGGAGTTGAAATAAGTTTAAAAAAATGAAATGCCTTTGTAACAGACGAGTTTTCGTCTGAAACCCTGATACTTCGAAAGAGATTGTCCATTTTGTACACGAAGTGGATCCAGTTTTTGCCATAACCCTCTCAACTTTTTAACACATGCTATGTGGGTGAAATGATGATACCATGCCAACTTTCAACATTTTCAGAGTTCATTTGTAGTGCTTTTCAATTTCATGGTCATTTAGCTCAAAAAAATCAGTAAATGCATGAAAAATAGCAAATGAAGTCAGAAAGGGTTGAAAATTGATGGCGTGGCTCTGAATGGTGCTTACTGAATGCACAAAATGTTTGGAGTTGAAATAAGTTTAAAAAAATGAAATGTCTTTGTAACAGACGAGTTTTCGTCTGAAACCCTGATACTTCGAAAGAGATTGTCCATTTTGTACACGAAGTGGATCCAGTTTTTGCCGTAACCCTCTCAACTTTTTAGCACATGCTATGTGGGTGAAATGATAATACCATGCCAACTTCCAACATTTTCAGAGTTCATTTGTAGTGCTTTTCAATTTCAGGGTCATTTAGCTCAAAAAAAATAGTAAATGCATGAAAAATAGGAAATGAAGTCAGAAAGGGTTGAAAATTGATGGCGTGGCTCAGAATGGTGCTTACTGAACGCACAAAAAATCTGGAGTTGAAATAAGTTTAAAAAAATGAAATGCCTTTGTAACAGACGAGTTTTCGTGTGAAACCCCGATACTTCGAAAGAGATTGTCCATTTTGTACACGAAGTGGATCCAGTTTTTGCCGTAACCCTCTCAACTTTTTAGCACATGCTATGTGGGTGAAATGATGATACCATGCCAACTTTCAACATTTTCAGAGTTCATTTGTAGTGCTTTTCAATTTCAGGGTCATTCAGCTCAAAAAAATATGTAAATGCATGAAATATAGCAAATGATGTCAGAAAGGGTTGAAAATTGATGGCATGGCTCCGAATGGTGCTTACTGAACGCATAAAAAGTCTGCAGTTGAAATAAGTTTAAAAAAATGAAATGCTTTTGTAACAGACGAGTTTTCGTCTGAAACCCTGATACTTCGAAAGAGATTTTCCATTTTGTACACGAAGTGGATCCAATTTTTGCCGTAACCCTCTTAACTTTTTAGCACATGATATGTGGGTGAAATGATGATACCATTCCAACTTTCAACATTTTCAGAGTTCATTTGTAGTGCTTTTCAATTTCAGGGTCATTTAGCTCAAAAAAAATCAGAAAATGCATGAAAAATAGCAAATGAAGTCAGAAAGGGTTGAAAATTGATGGCGTGGCTTCGAATGGTTCTTACTGAACGCACAAAAAGTCTGGAGTTGAAATAAGTTTAAAAAAATGAAATGCCTTTGTAACAGACGAGTTTTCGTCTGAAACTCTGATACTTCGAAAGAGATTGTCCATTTTGTACACGAAATGGATCCAGTTTTTGCCGTAAACCTCTCAACTTTTTAGCACATGTTATGTGAGTGAAATGATGATACCATGCCAACTTTCAACATTTTCAGAGTTCATTTGTAGTGCTTTTCAATTTCAGGGTCATTCAGCTCAAAAAAATCAGTAAATGCATGAAAAATAGCAAATGAAGTCAGAAAGGGTTGAAAATTGATGGCGTGGCTCCGAATGGTGCTTACTGAACGCACAAAAAGTCTGGAGTTGAAATAAGTTTAAAAAAACGGAATGCCTTTGTAACAGACGAGTTTTCGTCTGAAACCCTGATACTTCGAAAGAGATTGTCCATTTTGTACACGAAGTGGATCCAGTTTTTGCCGTAACCCTCTCAACTTTTTAGCACATGCTATGTGGGTGAAATGATGATACCATGCCAACTTTCAACATTTTCAGAGTTCATTTGTAGTGCTTTTCAATTTCAGGGTCATTCTGTTCAAAAAAAGCAGTAAATGCATGAAAAATAGCAAATGAAGTCAGAAAGGGTTGAAAGTTGATGGCGTGGCTCCGAATGGTGCTTACTGAACGCACAAAAAGTCTGGAGTTGAAATAAGTTTAAAAAAATGAAATGCCTTTGTAACAGACGAGTTTTCGTCTGAAACCCTGATACTTCGAAAGAGATTGTCCATTTTGTACACGAAGTGGATCCAGTTTTTGCCGTAACCCTCTCAACTTTTTAGCACATGCTATGTGGGTGAAATGATGATACCATGCCAACTTCCAACATTTTCAGAGTTCATTTGTAGTGCTTTTCAATTTCAGGGTCATTTAGCTCAAAAAAAATAGTAAATGCATGAAAAATAGCAAATGAAGTCAGAAAGGGTTGAAAATTGATGGCGTGGCTCTGAATGGTGCTTACTGAAGGCACAAAAAATCTGGAGTTGAAATAAGTTGAAAAAATGAAATGCCTTTGTAACAGACGAGTTTTCGTCTGAAACCCTGATACTTCGAAAGAGATTGTCCATTTTGTACACGAAGTGGATCCAGTTTTTGCGGTAACCCTCTCAACTTTTTAGCACATGCTATGTGGGTGAAATGATGATACCATGCCAACTTTCAACATTTTCAGAGTTCATTTGTAGTGCTTTTCAATTTCAGGGTCATTTAGCTCAAAAAAATCAGTAAATGCATGAAAAATAGCAAATGAAGTCAGAAAGGGTTGAAAATTGATGGCGTGGCTTCGAATTGTGCTTACTGAACGCACAAAAAGTCTGGAGTTGAAATAAGTTTAAAAAAAATGAAATGCCTTTGTAACAAACGAGTTTTCGTCTGAAACCCTGATACTTCGAAAGAGATTGTCCATTTTGAACACGAAGTGGATCCAGTTTTTGCCATAACCCTCTCAACTTTTTAACACATGCTATGTGGGTTTAATGATGATACCATGCCAACTTTCAACATTTTCAGAGTTCATTTGTAGTGCTTTTCAATTTCATGGTCATTTAGCTCAAAAAAATCAGTAAATGCATGAAAAATAGCAAATGAAGTCAGAAAGGGTTGAAAATTGATGGCGTGGCTCTGAATGGTGCTTACTGAATGCACAAAATGTCTGGAGTTGAAATAAGTATAAAAAATGAAATGTCTTTGTAACAGACGAGTTTTCGTCTGAAACCCTGATACTTCGAAAGAGATTGTCCATTTTGTACACGAAGTGGATCCAGTTTTTGCCGTAACCCTCTCAACTTTTTAGCACATGCTATGTGGGTGAAATTATGATACCATGCCAACTTCCAACATTTTCAGATTTCATTTGTAGTAATTTTCAATTTCAGGGTCATTTAGCTCAAAAAAATTAGTAAATGCATGAAAAATAGCAAATGAAGTCAGAAAGGGTTGAAAATTGATGGCGTGGCTCTGAATGGTGCTTACTGAACGCACAAAAAATCTGGAGTTGAAATAAGTTTAAAAAAATGAAATGCCTTTGTAACAGACGAGTTTTCGTCTGAAATCCTGATACTTCGAAAGAGATTGTCCATTTTGTACACGAAGTGGATCCAGTTTTTGCCGTAACCCTCTCAACTTTTTAGCACATGCTATGTGGGTGAAATGATGATACCATGCCAACTTTCAACATTTTCAGAGTTCATTTGTAGTGCTTTTCAATTTCAGGGTCATTTAGCTCAAAAAAATCAGTAAATGCATGAAAAATAGCAAATGAAGTCAGAAAGGGTTGAAAATTTATGGCGTGGCTTCGAATGGTGATTACTGATCGCACAAAAAGTCTGGAGTTGAAATAAGTTTAAAAAAATGAAATGCCTTTGTAACAGACGAGTTTTCGTCTCAAAACCCTGATACTTCGAAAGAGATTGTCCATTTTGTACACGAAGTGGATCTAGTTTTTGCCGTAACCCTCTCAACTTTTTAGCACATGCTATGTGGGTGAAATGATGATACCATACCAACTTTCAACATTTTCAGAGTTCATTTGTAGTGCTTTTCAATTTCAGGGTCATTTAGCTCAAAAAAAATCAGTAAATGCATGAAAAATAGCAAATGAAGTCAGAAAGGGTTGAAAATTGATGGCGTGGCTTCGAATGGTGCTTACTGAACGCACAAAAAGTCTGGAGTTGAAATAAGTTTAAAAAAATGAAATGCCTTTGTAACAGACGAGTTTTCGTCTGAAACCCTGATACTTCGAAAGAGATTGTCCATTTTGTACACGAAGTGGATCCAGTTTTTGCGGTAACCCTCTCAACTTTTTAGCACATGCTATGTGGGTGAAATGATGATACCATGCCAACTTTCAACATTTTCAGAGTTCATTTGTAGTGCTTTTCAATTTCAGGGTCATTTAGCTCAAAAAAATCAGTAAATGCATGAAAAATAGCAAATGAAGTCAGAAAGGGTTGAAAATTGATGGCGTGGCTTCGAATTGTGCTTACTGAACGCACAAAAAGTCTGGAGTTGAAATAAGTTTAAAAAAAATGAAATGCCTTTGTAACAGACGAGTTTTCGTCTGAAACCCTGATACTTCGAAAGAGATTGTCCATTTTGAACACGAAGTGGATCCAGTTTTTGCCATAACCCTCTCAACTTTTTAACACATGCTATGTGGGTTTAATGATGATACCATGCCAACTTTCAACATTTTCAGAGTTCATTTGTAGTGCTTTTCAATTTCATGGTCATTTAGCTCAAAAAAATCAGTAAATGCATGAAAAATAGCAAATGAAGTCAGAAAGGGTTGAAAATTGATGGCGTGGCTCTGAATGGTGCTTACTGAATGCACAAAATGTCTGGAGTTGAAATAAGTATAAAAAATGAAATGTCTTTGTAACAGACGAGTTTTCGTCTGAAACCCTGATACTTCGAAAGAGATTGTCCATTTTGTACACGAAGTGGATCCAGTTTTTGCCGTAACCCTCTCAACTTTTTAGCACATGCTATGTGGGTGAAATTATGATACCATGCCAACTTCCAACATTTTCAGATTTCATTTGTAGTAATTTTCAATTTCAGGGTCATTTAGCTCAAAAAAATTAGTAAATGCATGAAAAATAGCAAATGAAGTCAGAAAGGGTTGAAAATTGATGGCGTGGCTCTGAATGGTGCTTACTGAACGCACAAAAAATCTGGAGTTGAAATAAGTTTAAAAAAATGAAATGCCTTTGTAACAGACGAGTTTTCGTCTGAAATCCTGATACTTCGAAAGAGATTGTCCATTTTGTACACGAAGTGGATCCAGTTTTTGCCGTAACCCTCTCAACTTTTTAGCACATGCTATGTGGGTGAAATGATGATACCATGCCAACTTTCAACATTTTCAGAGTTCATTTGTAGTGCTTTTCAATTTCAGGGTCATTTAGCTCAAAAAAATCAGTAAATGCATGAAAAATAGCAAATGAAGTCAGAAAGGGTTGAAAATTTATGGCGTGGCTTCGAATGGTGCTTACTGATCGCACAAAAAGTCTGGAGTTGAAATAAGTTTAAAAAAATGAAATGCCTTTGTAACAGACGAGTTTTCGTCTCAAAACCCTGATACTTCGAAAGAGATTGTCCATTTTGTACACGAAGTGGATCTAGTTTTTGCCGTAACCCTCTCAACTTTTTAGCACATGCTATGTGGGTGAAATGATGATACCATACCAACTTTCAACATTTTCAGAGTTCATTTGTAGTGCTTTTCAATTTCAGGGTCATTTAGCTCAAAAAAAATCAGTAAATGCATGAAAAATAGCAAATGAAGTCAGAAAGGGTTGAAAATTGATGGCGTGGATCCGAATGGTGCTTACTGAACGCACAAAAAGTCTGGAGTTGAAATAAGTTTAAAAAATGAAATGCCTTTGTAACAGACGAGTTTTCGTCTGAAACCCTGATACTTCGGAAGAGATTGTCCATTTTGTACACGAAGTGGATCCAGTTTTTGCCATAACCCTCTCAACTTTTTAACACATGCTATCTGGGTGAAATGATGATACCATGCCAACTTTCAACATTTTCAGAGTTCATTTGTAGTGCTTTTCAATTTCAGGGTCATTCAGCTCAAAAAAATCAGTAAATGCATGAAAAATAGCAAATGAAGTCAGAAAGGGTTGAAAATTGATGGCGTGGCTCCGAATGGTGCTTACTGAACGCACAAAAAGTCTGGAGTTGAAATAAGTTTAAAAAAATGGAATGCCTTTGTAACAGACGAGTTTTCGTCTGAAACCCTGATACTTCGAAAGAGATTGTCCATTTTGTACACGAAGTGGATCCAGTTTTTGCCGTAACCCTCTCAACTTTTTAGCACATGCTATGTGGGTGAAATGATGATACCATGCCAACTTTCAACATTTTCAGAGTTCATTTGTAGTGCTTTTCAATTACAGGGTCATTCTGCTCAAAAAAATCAGTAAATGCATGAAAAATAGCAAATGAAGTCAGAAAGGGTTGAAAGTTGATGGCGTGGCTCCGAATGGTGCTTACTGAACGCACAAAAAGTCTTGAGTTGAAATAAGTTTGAAAAAATGAAATGCCTTTGTAACAGACGAGTTTTCGTCTGAAACCCTGATACTTCGAAAGAGATTGTCCATTTTGTACACGAAGTGGATCCAGTTTTTGCCGTAACCCTCTCAACTTTTTAGCACATGCTATGTGGGTGAAATGATGATACCATGCCAACTTCCAACATTTTCAGAGTTCATTTGTAGTGCTTTTCAATTTCAGGGTCATTTAGCTCAAAAAAATTAGTAAATGCATGAAAAATAGCAAATGAAGTCAGAAAGGGTTGAAAATTGATGGCGTGGCTCTGAATGGTGCTTACTGAACGCACAAAAAATCTGGAGTTGAAATAAGTTGAAAAAATGAAATGCCTTTGTAACAGACGAGTTTTCGTCTGAAACCCTGATACTTCGAAAGAGATTGTCCATTTTGTACACGAAGTGGATCCAGTTTTTGCGGTAACCCTCTCAACTTTTTAGCACATGCTATGTGGGTGAAATGATGATACCATGCCAACTTTCAACATTTTCAGAGTTCATTTGTAGTGCTTTTCAATTTCAGGGTCATTTAGCTCAAAAAAATCAGTAAATGCATGAAAAATAGCAAATGAAGTCAGAAAGGGTTGAAAATTTATGGCGTGGCTTCGAATGGTGCTTACTGATCGCACAAAAAGTCTGGAGTTGAAATAAGTTTAAAAAAATGAAATGCCTTTGTAACAGACGAGTTTTCGTCTCAAAACCCTGATACTTCGAAAGAGATTGTGCATTTTGTACACGAAGTGGATCTAGTTTTTGCCGTAACCCTCTCAACTTTTTAGCACATGCTATGTGGGTGAAATGATGATACCATACCAACTTTCAACATTTTCAGAGTTCATTTGTAGTGCTTTTCAATTTCAGGTTCATTTAGCTCAAAAAAAATCAGTAAATGCATGAAAAATAGCAAATGAAGTCAGAAAGGGTTGAAAATTGATGGCGTGGCTCTGAATGGTGCTTACTGAACGCACAAAAAATCTGGAGTTGAAATAAGTTGAAAAAATGAAATGCCTTTGTAACAGACGAGTTTTCGTCTGAAACCCTGATACTTCGAAAGAGATTGTCCATTTTGTACACGAAGTGGATCCAGTTTTTGCGGTAACCCTCTCAACTTTTTAGCACATGCTATGTGGGTGAAATGATGATACCATGCCAACTTTCAACATTTTCAGAGTTCATTTGTAGTGCTTTTCAATTTCAGGGTCATTTAGCTCAAAAAAATCAGTAAATGCATGAAAAATAGCAAATGAAGTCAGAAAGGGTTGAAAATTGATGGCGTGGCTCTGAATGGTGCTTACTGAATGCACAAAATGTCTGGAGTTGAAATAAGTTTAAAAAAATGAAATGTCTTTGTAACAGACGAGTTTTCGTCTGAAACCCTGATACTTCGAAAGAGATTGTCCATTTTGTACACGAAGTGGATCCAGTTTTTGCCGTAACCCTCTCAACTTTTTAGCACATGCTATGTGGGTGAAATGATAATACCATGCCAACTTCCAACATTTTCAGAGTTCATTTGTAGTGCTTTTCAATTTCAGGGTCATTTAGCTCAAAAAAATTAGTAAATGCATGAATAATAGCAAATGAAGTCAGAAAGGGTTGAAAATTGATGGCGTGGCTCTGAATGGTGCTTACTGAACGCACAAAAAATCTGGAGTTGAAATAAGTTTCAAAAAATGAAATGCCTTTGTAACAGACAAGTTTTCGTCTGAAACCCTGATACTTCGAAAGAGATTGTCCATTTTGTACACGAAGTGGATCCAGTTTTTGCCGTAACCCTCTCAACTTTTTAGCACATGCTATGTGGGTGAAATGATGATACCATGCCAACTTTCAACATTTTCAGAGTTCATTTGTAGTGCTTTTCAATTTCAGGGTCATTTAGCTCAAAAAAATCAGTAAATTCATGAAAAATAGCAAATGAAGTCAGAAAGGGTTGAAAATTGATGGCGTGGCTTCGAATGGTGCTTACTGAATGCACAAAAAGTCTGTAGTCGAAATAAGTTTAAAAAAATGAGATGCCTTTGTAACAGACGAGTTTGCGTGTGAAACCCTGATACTTCGAAAGAGATTGTCCATTTTGTACACGAAGTGGATCCAGTTTTTGCCGTAACCCTCTCAACTTTTTAGCACATGCTATGTGGGTGAAATGATGATACCATGCCAACTTCCAACATTTTCAGAGTTCATTTGTAGTGCTTTTCAATTTCAGGGTCATTTAGCTCAAAAAAATTAGTAAATGCATGAAAAATAGCAAATGAAGTCAGAAAGGGTTGAAAATTGGTGGCGTAGCTCTGAATGGTGCTTACTGAACGCACAAAAAATCTGGAGTTGAAATAAGTTTAAAAAAATGAAATGCCTTTGTAACAGACGAGTTTTCGTCTGAAACCCTGATACTTCGAAAGAGATTGTCCATTTTGTACACGAAGTGGATCCAGTTTTTGCCATAACCCTCTCAACTTTTTAACACATGCTATGTGGGTGAAATGATGATACCATGCCAACTTTCAACATTTTCAGAGTTCATTTGTAGTGCTTTTCAATTTCATGGTCATTTAGCTCAAAAAAATCAGTAAATGCATGAAAAATAGCAAATGAAGTCAGAAAGGGTTGAAAATTGATGGCGTGGCTCTGAATGGTGCTTACTGAATGCACAAAATGTCTGGAGTTGAAATAAGTTTAAAAAAATGAAATGTCTTTGTAACAGACGAGTTTTCGTCTGAAACCCTGATACTTCGAAAGAGATTGTCCATTTTGTACACGAAGTGGATCCAGTTTTTGCCGTAACCCTCTCAACTTTTTAGCACATGCTATGTGGGTGAAATGATAATACCATGCCAACTTCCAACATTTTCAGAGTTCATTTGTAGTGCTTTTCAATTTCAGGGTCATTTAGCTCAAAAAAATAGTAAATGCATGAAAAATAGGAAATGAAGTCAGAAAGGGTTGAAAATTGATGGCGTGGCTCAGAATGGTGCTTACTGAACGCACAAAAAATCTGGAGTTGAAATAAGTTTAAAAAAATGAAATGCCTTTGTAACAGACGAGTTTTCGTGTGAAACCCCGATACTTCGAAAGAGATTGTCCATTTTGTACACGAAGTGGATCCAGTTTTTGCCGTAACCCTCTCAAATTTTTAGCACATGCTATGTGGGTGAAATGATGATACCATGCCAACTTTCAACATTTTCAGAG
The DNA here is from genome assembly GCA_039707655.1 of Elymus sibiricus. Classification (NCBI taxonomy): domain Eukaryota; kingdom Viridiplantae; phylum Streptophyta; class Magnoliopsida; order Poales; family Poaceae; genus Elymus; species Elymus sibiricus. The sequence goes on from CM077671.1 coordinate 447,381,583, forward strand.
TTCATTTGTAGTGCTTTTCAATTTCAGGGTCATTCAGCTCAAAAAAATATGTAAATGCATGAAATATAGCAAATGATGTCAGAAAGGGTTGAAAATTGATGGCGTGGCTCCGAATGGTGCTTACTGAACGCATAAAAAGTCTGCAGTTGAAATAAGTTTAAAAAAATGAAATGCTTTTGTAACAGACGAGTTTTCGTCTGAAACCCTGATACTTCGAAAGAGATTTTCCATTTTGTACACGAAGTGGATCCAATTTTTGCCGTAACCCTCTTAACTTTTTAGCACATGCTATGTGGGTGAAATGATGATACCATTCCAACTTTCAACATTTTCAGAGTTCATTTGTAGTGCTTTTCAATTTCAGGGTCATTTAGCTCAAAAAAAATCAGTAAATGCATGAAAAATAGCAAATGAAGTCAGAAAGGGTTGAAAATTGATGGCGTGGCTTCGAATGGTTCTTACTGAACGCACAAAAAGTCTGGAGTTGAAATAAGTTTAAAAAAATGAAATGCCTTTGTAACAGACGAGTTTTCGTCTGAAACTCTGATACTTCGAAAGAGATTGTCCATTTTGTACACGAAGTGGATCCAGTTTTTGCCGTAAACCTCTCAACTTTTTAGCACATGTTATGTGAGTGAAATGATGATACCATGCCAACTTTCAACATTTTCAGAGTTCATTTGTAGTGCTTTTCAATTTCAGGGTCATTCAGCTCAAAAAAATCAGTAAATGCATGAAAAATAGCAAATGAAGTCAGAAAGGGTTGAAAATTGATGGCGTGGCTCCGAATGGTGCTTACTGAACGCACAAAAAGTCTGGAGTTGAAATAAGTTTAAAAAAATGGAATGCCTTTGTAACAGACGAGTTTTCGTCTGAAACCCTGATACTTCGAAAGAGATTGTCCATTTTGTACACGAAGTGGATCCAGTTTTTGCCGTAACCCTCTCAACTTTTTAGCACATGCTATGTGGGTGAAATGATGATACCATGCCAACTTTCAACATTTTCAGAGTTCATTTGTAGTGCTTTTCAATTTCAGGGTCATTCTGTTCAAAAAAACAGTAAATGCATGAAAAATAGCAAATGAAGTCAGAAAGGGTTGAAAGTTGATGGCGTGGCTCCGAATGGTGCTTACTGAACGCACAAAAAGTCTGGAGTTGAAATAAGTTTAAAAAAATGAAATGCCTTTGTAACAGACGAGTTTTCGTCTGAAACCCTGATACTTCGAAAGAGATTGTCCATTTTGTACACGAAGTGGATCCAGTTTTTGCCGTAACCCTCTCAACTTTTTAGCACATGCTATGTGGGTGAAATGATGATACCATGCCAACTTCCAACATTTTCAGAGTTCATTTGTAGTGCTTTTCAATTTCAGGGTCATTTAGCTCAAAAAAATTAGTAAATGCATGAAAAATAGCAAATGAAGTCAGAAAGGGTTGAAAATTGATGGCGTGGCTCTGAATGGTGCTTACTGAACGCACAAAAAATCTGGAGTTGAAATAAGTTGAAAAAATGAAATGCCTTTGTAACAGACGAGTTTTCGTCTGAAACCCTGATACTTCGAAAGAGATTGTCCATTTTGTACACGAAGTGGATCCAGTTTTTGCCATAACCCTCTCAACTTTTTAACACATGCTATGTGGGTGAAATGATGATACCATGCCAACTTCCAACATTTTCAGAGTTCATTTGTAGTGCTTTTCAATTTCAGGGTCATTTAGCTCAAAAAAATTAGTAAATGCATGAAAAATAGCAAATGAAGTCAGAAAGGGTTGAAAATTGATGGCGTGGCTCTGAATGGTGCTTACTGAACGCACAAAAAATCTGGAGTTGAAATAAGTTGAAAAAATGAAATGCCTTTGTAACAGACGAGTTTTCGTCTGAAACCCTGATACTTCGAAAGAGATTGTCCATTTTGTACACGAAGTGGATCCAGTTTTTGCGGTAACCCTCTCAACTTTTTAGCACATGCTATGTGGGTGAAATGATGATACCATGCCAACTTTCAACATTTTCAGAGTTCATTTGTAGTGCTTTTCAATTTCAGGGTCATTTAGCTCAAAAAAATCAGTAAATGCATGAAAAATAGCAAATGAAGTCAGAAAGGGTTGAAAATTGATGGCGTGGCTTCGAATTGTGCTTACTGAACGCACAAAAAGTCTGGAGTTGAAATAAGTTTAAAAAAAATGAAATGCCTTTGTAACAGACGAGTTTTCGTCTGAAACCCTGATACTTCGAAAGAGATTGTCCATTTTGAACACGAAGTGGATCCAGTTTTTGCCATAACCCTCTCAACTTTTTAACACATGCTATGTGGGTTTAATGATGATACCATGCCAACTTTCAACATTTTCAGAGTTCATTTGTAGTGCTTTTCAATTTCATGGTCATTTAGCTCAAAAAAATCAGTAAATGCATGAAAAATAGCAAATGAAGTCAGAAAGGGTTGAAAATTGATGGCGTGGCTCTGAATGGTGCTTACTGAATGCACAAAATGTCTGGAGTTGAAATAAGTATAAAAAATGAAATGTCTTTGAAACAGACGAGTTTTCGTCTAAAACCCTGATACTTCGAAAGAGATTGTCCATTTTGTACACGAAGTGGATCCAGTTTTTGCCGTAACCCTCTCAACTTTTTAGCACATGCTATGTGGGTGAAATTATGATACCATGCCAACTTCCAACATTTTCAGATTTCATTTGTAGTAATTTTCAATTTCAGGGTCATTTAGCTCAAAAAAATTAGTAAATGCATGAAAAATAGCAAATGAAGTCAGAAAGGGTTGAAAATTGATGGCGTGGCTCTGAATGGTGCTTACTGAACGCACAAAAAATCTGGAGTTGAAATAAGTTTAAAAAAATGAAATGCCTTTGTAACAGACGAGTTTTCGTCTGAAATCCTGATACTTCGAAAGAGATTGTCCATTTTGTACACGAAGTGGATCCAGTTTTTGCCGTAACCCTCTCAACTTTTTAGCACATGCTATGTGGGTGAAATGATGATACCATGCCAACTTTCAACATTTTCAGAGTTCATTTGTAGTGCTTTTCAATTTCAGGGTCATTTAGCTCAAAAAAATCAGTAAATGCATGAAAAATAGCAAATGAAGTCAGAAAGGGTTGAAAATTTATGGCGTGGCTTCGAATGGTGCTTACTGATCGCACAAAAAGTCTGGAGTTGAAATAAGTTTAAAAAAATGAAATGCCTTTGTAACAGACGAGTTTTCGTCTCAAAACCCTGATACTTCGAAAGTGATTGTCCATTTTGTACACGAAGTGGATCTAGTTTTTGCCGTAACCCTCTCAACTTTTTAGCACATGCTATGTGGGTGAAATGATGATTCCATACCAACTTTCAACATTTTCAGAGTTCATTTGTAGTGCTTTTCAATTTCAGGTTCATTTAGCTCAAAAAAAATCAGTAAATGCATGAAAAATAGCAAATGAAGTCAGAAAGGGTTGAAAATTGATGGTGTGCCTTCGAATGGTGCTTACTGAACGCACAAAAAGTCTGTAGTCGAAATAAGTTTAAAAAAATGAGATGCCTTTGTAACAGACGAGTTTTCGTGTGAAACCCCGATACTTCGAAAGACATTGTCCATTTTGTACACGAAGTGGATCCAGTTTTTGCCGTAACCCTCTCAAATTTTTAGCACATGCTATGTGGGTGAAATGATGATACCATGCCAACTTTCAACATTTTCAGAGTTCATTTGTAGTGCTTTTCAATTTCAGGGTCATTCAGCTCAAAAAAATCAGTAAATGCATGAAAAATAGCAAATGATGTCAAAAAGGGTTGAAAATTGATGGCGTGGCTCCGAATGGTGCTTACTGAACGCATAAAAAGTCTGGAGTTGAAATAAGTTTAAAAAAATGAAATGCTTTTGTAACAGACGAGTTTTCGTCTGAAACCCTGATACTTCGAAAGAGATTGTCCATTTTGTACACAAAGTGGATCCAATTTTTGCCGTAACCCTCTCAACTTTTTAGCACATGCTATGTGGGTGAAATGATGATACCATTCCAACTTTCAACATTTTCAGAGTTCATTTGTAGTGCTTTTCAATTTCAGGGTCATTTAGCTCAAAAAAAAATCAGTAAATGCATGAAAAATAGCAAATGAAGTCAGAAAGGGTTGAAAATTGATGGCGTGGATCCGAATGGTGCTTACTGAACGCACAAAAAGTCTGGAGTTGAAATAAGTTTAAAAAATGAAATGCCTTTGTAACAGACGAGTTTTCGTCTGAAACCCTGATACTTCGGAAGAGATTGTCCATTTTGTACACGAAGTGGATCCAGTTTTTGCCATAACCCTCTCAACTTTTTAACACATGCTATCTGGGTGAAATGATGATACCATGCCAACTTTCAACATTTTCAGAGTTCATTTGTAGTGCTTTTCAATTTCAGGGTCATTCAGCTCAAAAAAATCAGTAAATGCATGAAAAATAGCAAATGAAGTCAGAAAGGGTTGAAAATTGATGGCGTGGCTCCGAATGGTGCTTACTGAACGCACAAAAAGTCTGGAGTTGAAATAAGTTTAAAAAAATGGAATGCCTTTGTAACAGACGAGTTTTCGTCTGAAACCCTGATACTTCGAAAGAGATTGTCCATTTTGTACACGAAGTGGATCCAGTTTTTGCCGTAACCCTCTCAACTTTTTAGCACATGCTATGTGGGTGAAATGATGATACCATGCCAACTTTCAACATTTTCAGAGTTCATTTGTAGTGCTTTTCAATTACAGGGTCATTCTGCTCAAAAAAATCAGTAAATGCATGAAAAATAGCAAATGAAGTCAGAAAGGGTTGAAAGTTGATGGCGTGGCTCCGAATGGTGCTTACTGAACGCACAAAAAGTCTGGAGTTGAAATAAGTTTGAAAAAATGAAATGCCTTTGTAACAGACGAGTTTTCGTCTGAAACCCTGATACTTCGAAAGAGATTGTCCATTTTGTACACGAAGTGGATCCAGTTTTTGCCGTAACCCTCTCAACTTTTTAGCACATGCTATGTGGGTGAAATGATGATACCATGCCAACTTCCAGCATTTTCAGAGTTCATTTGTAGTGCTTTTCAATTTCAGGGTCATTTAGCTCAAAAAAATTAGTAAATGCATGAAAAATAGTAAATGAAGTCAGAAAGGGTTGAAAATTGATGGCGTGGCTCTGAATGGTGCTTACTGAACGCACAAAAAATCTGGAGTTGAAATAAGTTGAAAAAATGAAATGCCTTTGTAACAGACGAGTTTTCGTCTGAAACCCTGATACTTCGAAAGAGATTGTCCATTTTGTACACGAAGTGGATCCAGTTTTTGCGGTAACCCTCTCAACTTTTTTGCACATGCTATGTGGGTGAAATGATGATACCATGCCAACTTTCAACATTTTCAGAGTTCATTTGTAGTGCTTTTCAATTTCAGGGTCATTTAGCTCAAAAAAATCAGTAAATGCATGAAAAATAGCAAATGAAGTCAGAAAGGGTTGAAAATTTATGGCGTGGCTTCGAATGGTGCTTACTGATCGCACAAAAAGTCTGGAGTTGAAATAAGTTTAAAAAATGAAATGCCTTTGTAACAGACGAGTTTTCGTCTCAAAACCCTGATACTTCGAAAGAGATTGTCCATTTTGTACACGAAGTGGATCTAGTTTTTGCCGTAACCCTCTCAACTTTTTAGCACATGCTATGTGGGTGAAATGATGATACCATACCAACTTTCAACATTTTCAGAGTTCATTTGTAGTGCTTTTCAATTTCAGGTTCATTTAGCTCAAAAAAAATCAGTAAATGCATGAAAAATAGCAAATGAAGTCAGAAAGGGTTGAAAATTGATGGTGTGGCTTCGAATGGTGCTTACTGAACGCACAAAAAGTCTGTAGTCGAAATAAGTTTAAAAAAATGAGATGCCTTTGTAACAGACGAGTTTTCGTGTGAAACCCCGATACTTCGAAAGACATTGTCCATTTTGTACACGAAGTGGATCCAGTTTTTGCCGTAACCCTCTCAAATTTTTAGCACATGCTATGTGGGTGAAATGATGATACCATGCCAACTTTCAACATTTTCAGAGTTCATTTGTAGTGCTTTTCAATTTCAGGGTCATTCAGCTCAAAAAAATCAGTAAATGCATGAAAAATAGCAAATGATGTCAAAAAGGGTTGAAAATTGATGGCGTGGCTCCGAATGGTGCTTACTGAATGCATAAAAAGTCTGGAGTTGAAATAAGTTTAAAAAAATGAAATGCTTTTGTAACAGACGAGTTTTCGTCTGAAACCCTGATACTTCGAAAGAGATTGTCCATTTTGTACACAAAGTGGATCCAATTTTTGCCGTAACCCTCTCAACTTTTTAGCACATGCTATGTGGGTGAAATGATGATACCATTCCAACTTTCAACATTTTCAGAGTTCATTTGTAGTGCTTTTCAATTTCAGGGTCATTTAGCTCAAAAAAAATCAGTAAATGCATGAAAAATAGCAAATGAAGTCAGAAAGGGTTGAAAATTGATGGCGTGGATCCGAATGGTGCTTACTGAACGCACAAAAAGTCTGGAGTTGAAATAAGTTTAAAAAATGAAATGCCTTTGTAACAGACGAGTTTTCGTCTGAAACCCTGATACTTCGGAAGAGATTGTCCATTTTGTACACGAAGTGGATCCAGTTTTTGCCATAACCCTCTCAACTTTTTAACACATGCTATCTGGGTGAAATGATGATACCATGCCAACTTTCAACATTTTCAGAGTTCATTTGTAGTGCTTTTCAATTTCAGGGTCATTCAGCTCAAAAAAATCAGTAAATGCATGAAAAGTAGCAAATGAAGTCAGAAAGGGTTGAAAATTGATGGCGTGGCTCCGAATGGTGCTTACTGAACGCACAAAAAGTCTAGAGTTGAAATAAGTTTAAAAAAATGGAATGCCTTTGTAACAGACGAGTTTTCGTCTGAAACCCTGATACTTCGAAAGAGATTGTCCATTTTGTACACGAAGTGGATCCAGTTTTTGCCGTAACCCTCTCAACTTTTTAGCACATGCTATGTGGGTGAAATGATGATACCATGCCAACTTTCAACATTTTCAGAGTTCATTTGTAGTGCTTTTCAATTACAGGGTCATTCTGCTCAAAAAAATCAGTAAATGCATGAAAAATAGCAAATGAAGTCAGAAAGGGTTGAAAGTTGATGGCGTGGCTCCGAATGGTGCTTACTGAACGCACAAAAAGTCTGGAGTTGAAATAAGTTTGAAAAAATGAAATGCCTTTGTAACAGACGAGTTTTCGTCTGAAACCCTGATACTTCGAAAGAGATTGTCCATTTTGTACACGAAGTGGATCCAGTTTTTGCCGTAACCCTCTCAACTTTTTAGCACATGCTATGTGGGTGAAATGATGATACCATGCCAACTTCCAACATTTTCAGAGTTCATTTGTAGTGCTTTTCAATTTCAGGGTCATTTAGCTCAAAAAAATTAGTAAATTCATGAAAAATAGCAAATGAAGTCAGAAAGGGTTGAAAATTGATGGCGTGGCTCTGAATGGTGCTTACTGAACGCACAAAAAATCTGGAGTTGAAATAAGTTGAAAAAATGAAATGCCTTTGTAACAGACGAGTTTTCGTCTGAAACCCTGATACTTCGAAAGAGATTGTCCATTTTGTACACGAAGTGGATCCAGTTTTTGCGGTAACCCTCTCAACTTTTTAGCACATGCTATGTGGGTGAAATGATGATACCATGCCAACTTTCAACATTTTCAGAGTTCATTTGTAGTGCTTTTCAATTTCAGGGTCATTTAGCTCAAAAAAATCAGTAAATGCATGAAAAATAGCAAATGAAGTCAGAAAGGGTTGAAAATTGATGGCGTGGCTCTGAATGGTGCTTACTGAATGCACAAAATGTCTGGAGTTGAAATAAGTTTAAAAAAATGAAATGTCTTTGTAACAGACGAGTTTTCGTCTAAAACCCTGATACTTCGAAAGAGATTGTCCATTTTGTACACGAAGTGGATCCAGTTTTTGCCGTAACCCTCTCAACTTTTTAGCACATGCTATGTGGGTGAAATGATAATACCATGCCAACTTCCAACATTTTCAGAGTTCATTTGTAGTGCTTTTCAATTTCAGGGTCATTTAGCTCAAAAAAATTAGTAAATGCATGAAAAATAGCAAATGAAGTCAGAAAGGGTTGAAAATTGATGGCGTGGCTCTGAATGGTGCTTACTGAACGCACAAAAAATCTGGAGTTGAAATAAGTTTCAAAAAATGAAATGCCTTTGTAACAGACAAGTTTTCGTCTGAAACCCTGATACTTCGAAAGAGATTGTCCATTTTGTACACGAAGTGGATCCAGTTTTTGCCGTAACCCTCTCAACTTTTTAGCACATGCTATGTGGGTGAAATGATGATACCATGCCAACTTTCAACATTTTCAGAGTTCATTTGTAGTGCTTTTCAATTTCAGGGTCATTTAGCTCAAAAAAAATCAGTAAATTCATGAAAAATAGCAAATGAAGTCAGAAAGGGTTGAAAATTGATGGCGTGGCTTCGAATGGTGCTTACTGAACGCACAAAAAGTCTGTAGTCGAAATAAGTTTAAAAAAATGAGATGCCTTTGTAACAGACGAGTTTTCGTGTGAAACCCTGATACTTCGAAAGAGATTGTCCATTTTGTACACGAAGTGGATCCAGTTTTTGCCGTAACCCTCTCAACTTTTTAGCACATGCTATGTGGGTGAAATGATGATACCATGCCAACTTCCAACATTTTCAGAGTTCATTTGTAGTGCTTTTCAATTTCAGGGTCATTTAGCTCAAAAAAATTAGTAAATGCATGAAAAATAGCAAATGAAGTCAGAAAGGGTTGAAAATTGGTGGCGTAGCTCTGAATGGTGCTTACTGAACGCACAAAAAATCTGGAGTTGAAATAAGTTTAAAAAAATGAAATGCCTTTGTAACAGACGAGTTTTCGTCTGAAACCCTGATACTTCGAAAGAGATTGTCCATTTTGTACACGAAGTGGATCCAGTTTTTGCCATAACCCTCTCAACTTTTTAACACATGCTATGTGGGTGAAATGATGATACCATGCCAACTTTCAACATTTTCAGAGTTCATTTGTAGTGCTTTTCAATTTCATGGTCATTTAGCTCAAAAAAATCAGTAAATGCATGAAAAATAGCAAATGAAGTCAGAAAGGGTTGAAAATTGATGGCGTGGCTCTGAATGGTGCTTACTGAATGCACAAAATGTCTGGAGTTGAAATAAGTTTAAAAAAATGAAATGTCTTTGTAACAGACGAGTTTTCGTCTGAAACCCTGATACTTCGAAAGAGATTGTCTATTTTGTACACGAAGTGGATCCAGTTTTTGCCGTAACCCTCTCAACTTTTTAGCACATGCTATGTGGGTGAAATGATAATACCATGCCAACTTCCAACATTTTCAGAGTTCATTTGTAGTGCTTTTCAATTTCAGGGTCATTTAGCTCAAAAAAAATAGTAAATGCATGAAAAATAGGAAATGAAGTCAGAAAGGGTTGAAAATTGATGGCGTGGCTCAGAATGGTGCTTACTGAACGCACAAAAAATCTGGAGTTGAAATAAGTTTAAAAAAATGAAATGCCTTTGTAACAGACGAGTTTTCGTGTGAAACCCCGATACTTCGAAAGAGATTGTCCATTTTGTACACGAAGTGGATCCAGTTTTTGCCGTAACCCTCTCAAATTTTTAGCACATGCTATGTGGGTGAAATGATGATACCATGCCAACTTTCAACATTTTCAGAGTTCATTTGTAGTGCTTTTCAATTTCAGGGTCATTCAGCTCAAAAAAATATGTAAATGCATGAAATATAGCAAATGATGTCAGAAAGGGTTGAAAATTGATGGCGTGGCTCCGAATGGTGCTTACTGAACGCATAAAAAGTCTGCAGTTGAAATAAGTTTAAAAAAATGAAATGCTTTTGTAACAGACGAGTTTTCGTCTGAAACCCTGATACTTCGAAAGAGATTTTCCATTTTGTACACGAAGTGGATCCAATTTTTGCCGTAACCCTCTTAACTTTTTAGCACATGCTATGTGGGTGAAATGATGATACCATTCCAACTTTCAACATTTTCAGAGTTCATTTGTAGTGCTTTTCAATTTCAGGGTCATTTAGCTCAAAAAAAATCAGTAAATGCATGAAAAATAGCAAATGAAGTCAGAAAGGGTTGAAAATTGATGGCGTGGCTTCGAATGGTTCTTACTGAACGCACAAAAAGTCTGGAGTTGAAATAAGTTTAAAAAAATGAAATGCCTTTGTAACAGACGAGTTTTCGTCTGAAACTCTGATACTTCGAAAGAGATTGTCCATTTTGTACACGAAGTGGATCCAGTTTTTGCCGTAAACCTCTCAACTTTTTAGCACATGTTATGTGAGTGAAATGATGATACCATGCCAACTTTCAACATTTTCAGAGTTCATTTGTAGTGCTTTTCAATTTCAGGGTCATTCAGCTCAAAAAAATCAGTAAATGCATGAAAAATAGCAAATGAAGTCAGAAAGGGTTGAAAATTGATGGCGTGGCTCCGAATGGTGCTTACTGAACGCACAAAAAGTCTGGAGTTGAAATAAGTTTAAAAAAATGGAATGCCTTTGTAACAGACGAGTTTTCGTCTGAAACCCTGATACTTCGAAAGAGATTGTCCATTTTGTACACGAAGTGGATCCAGTTTTTGCCGTAACCCTCTCAACTTTTTAGCACATGCTATGTGGGTGAAATGATGATACCATGCCAACTTTCAACATTTTCAGAGTTCATTTGTAGTGCTTTTCAATTTCAGGGTCATTCTGTTCAAAAAAAGCAGTAAATGCATGAAAAATAGCAAATGAAGTCAGAAAGGGTTGAAAGTTGATGGCGTGGCTCCGAATGGTGCTTACTGAACGCACAAAAAGTCTGGAGTTGAAATAAGTTTAAAAAAATGAAATGCCTTTGTAACAGACGAGTTTTCGTCTGAAACCCTGATACTTCGAAAGAGATTGTCCATTTTGTACACGAAGTGGATCCAGTTTTTGCCGTAACCCTCTCAACTTTTTAGCACATGCTATGTGGGTGAAATGATGATACCATGCCAACTTCCAACATTTTCAGAGTTCATTTGTAGTGCTTTTCAATTTCAGGGTCATTTAGCTCAAAAAAATTAGTAAATGCATGAAAAATAGCAAATGAAGTCAGAAAGGGTTGAAAATTGATGGCGTGGCTCTGAATGGTGCTTACTGAACGCACAAAAAATCTGGAGTTGAAATAAGTTGAAAAAATGAAATGCCTTTGTAACAGACGAGTTTTCGTCTGAAACCCTGATACTTCGAAAGAGATTGTCCATTTTGTACACGAAGTGGATCCAGTTTTTGCGGTAACCCTCTCAACTTTTTAGCACATGCTATGTGGGTGAAATGATGATACCATGCCAACTTTCAACATTTTCAGAGTTCATTTGTAGTGCTTTTCAATTTCAGGTATATTTAGCTCAAAAAAATCAGTAAATGCATGAAAAATAGCAAATGAAGTCAGAAAGGGTTGAAAATTGATGGCGTGGCTTCGAATTGTGCTTACTGAACGCACAAAAAGTCTGGAGTTGAAATAAGTTTAAAAAAAATGAAATGCCTTTGTAACAGACGAGTTTTCGTCTGAAACCCTGATACTTCGAAAGAGATTGTCCATTTTGAACACGAAGTGGATCCAGTTTTTGCCATAACCCTCTCAACTTTTTAACACATGCTATGTGGGTTTAATGATGATACCATGCCAACTTTCAACATTTTCAGAGTTCATTTGTAGTGCTTTTCAATTTCATGGTCATTTAGCTCAAAAAAATCAGTAAATGCATGAAAAATAGCAAATGAAGTCAGAAAGGGTTGAAAATTGATGGCGTGGCTCTGAATGGTGCTTACTGAATGCACAAAATGTCTGGAGTTGAAATAAGTATAAAAAATGAAATGTCTTTGTAACAGACGAGTTTTCGTCTAAAACCCTGATACTTCGAAAGAGATTGTCCATTTTGTACACGAAGTGGATCCAGTTTTTGCCGTAACCCTCTCAACTTTTTAGCACATGCTATGTGGGTGAAATTATGATACCATGCCAACTTCCAACATTTTCAGATTTCATTTGTAGTAATTTTCAATTTCAGGGTCATTTAGCTCAAAAAAATTAGTAAATGCATGAAAAATAGCAAATGAAGTCAGAAAGGGTTGAAAATTGATGGCGTGGCTCTGAATGGTGCTTACTGAACGCACAAAAAATCTGGAGTTGAAATAAGTTTAAAAAAATGAAATGCCTTTGTAACAGACGAGTTTTCGTCTGAAACCCTGATACTTCGAAAGAGATTGTCCATTTTGTACACGAAGTGGATCCAGTTTTTGCCGTAACCCTCTCAACTTTTAGCACATGCTATGTGGGTGAAATGATGATACCATGCCAACTTTCAAAATTTTCAGAGTTCATTTGTAGTGCTTTTCAATTTCAGGGTCATTTAGCTCAAAAAAATCAGTAAATGCATGAAAAATAGCAAATGAAGTCAGAAAGGGTTGAAAATTGATGGCGTGGATCCGAATGGTGCTTACTGAACGCACAAAAAGTCTGGAGTTGAAATAAGTTTAAAAAAATGAAAATCCTTTGTAACAGACGAGTTTTCGTCTGAAACCCTGATACTTCGAAAGAGATTGTCCATTTTGTACACGAAGTGGATCCAGTTTTTGCCATAACCCTCTCAACTTTTTAGCACATGCTATGTGGGTGAAATGATGATACCATGCCAACTTTCAACATTTTCAGAGTTCATTTGTAGTGCTTTTCAATTTCAGGGTCATTTAGCTCAAAAAAATCAGTAAATGCATGAAAAATAGCAAATGAAGTCAGAAAGGGTTGAAAAATTATGGCGTGGCTCCGAATGGTGCTTACTGAACGCACAAAAAATCTGGAGTTGAAATAAGTTTAAAAAAATAAATGCCTTTGTAACAGACGAGTTTTCGTCTGAAACCCTGATACTTCGAAAGAGATTGTCCATTTTGTACACGAAGTGGATCCAGTTTTTGCCGTAACCCTCTCAACTTTTTAGCACATGCTATGTGGGTGAAATGATGATACCATGCCAACTTTCAAAATTTTCAGAGTTCATTTGTAGTGCTTTTCAATTTCAGGGTCATTTAGGTCAAAAAAATCAGTAAATGCATGAAAAATAGCAAATGAAGTCAGAAAGGGTTGAAAATTTATGGCGTGGCTTCGAATTGTGCTTACTGAACGCACAAAAAGTCTGGAGTTGAAATAAGTTTAAAAAAAATGAAATGCCTTTGTAACAGACGAGTTTTCGTCTGAAACCCTGATACTTCGAAAGAGATTGTCCATTTTGAACACGAAGTGGATCTAGTTTTTGCCATAACCCTCTCAACTTTTTAGCACATGCTATGTGGGTTTAATGATGATACCATGCCAACTTTCAACATTTTCAGAGTTCATTTGTAGTGCTTTTCAATTTCAGGGTCATTTAGCTCAAAAAAAATCAGTAAATGCATGAAAAATAGCAAATGAAGTCAGAAAGGGTTGAAAATTGATGGCGTGGCTTCGAATGGTGCTTACTGAGCGCACAAAAAGTCTGGAGTCGAAATAAGTTTAAAAAAATGAGATGACTTTGTAACAGACGAGTTTTCGTGTGAAACCCTGATACTTCGAAAGAGATTGTCCATTTTGTACACGAAGTGGATCCAGTTTTTGCCGTAACCCTCTCAACTTTTGAGCACATGCTATGTGGGTGAAATGATGATACCATGCCAACTTTCAACATTTTCAGAGTTCATTTGTAGTGCTTTTCAATTTCAGGGTCATTTAGCTCAAAAAAAATCAGTAAATGCATGAAAAATAGCAAATGAAGTCAGAAAGGGTTGAAAATTGATGGCGTGGCTTCGAATGGTGCTTACTGAGCGCACAAAAAGTCTGGAGTCGAAATAAGTTTAAAAAAATGAGATGCCTTTGTAACAGACGAGTTTTCGTGTGAAACCCTGATACTTCGAAAGAGATTGTCCATTTTGTACACGAAGTGGATCCAGTTTTTGCCGTAACCCTCTCAACTTTTGAGCACATGCTATGTGGGTGAAATGATGATACCATGCCAACTTTCAACATTTTCAGAGTTCATTTGTAGTGCTTTTCAATTTCAGGGTCATTCAGCTCAAAAAAATCAGTAAATGCATGAAAAATAGCAAATGAAGTCAGAAAGGGTTGAAAATTGATGGCGTGGCTCCGAATGGTGCTTACTGAACGCACAAAAAGTCTGGAGTTGAAATAAGTTTAAAAAAATGAAATGCCTTTGTAACAGACGAGTTTTCGTCTGAAACCCTGATACTTCGAAAGAGATTGTCCATTTTGTACACGAAGTGGATCCAGTTTTTGCCGTAACCCTCTCAACTTTTTAGCACATGCTATGTGGGTGAAATGATGATACCATGCCAACTTTCAACATTTTCAGAGTTCATTTGTAGTGCTTTTCAATTTCAGGGTCATTTAGCTCAAAAAAAATCAGTAAATGCATGAAAAATAGCAAATGAAGTCAGAAAGGGTTGAAAATTGATGGCGTGGCTTCGAATGGTGCTTACTGAACGCACAAAAAGTCTGGAGTTGAAATAAGTTTAAAAAATGAAATGCCTTTGTAACAGACGAGTTTTCGTCTGAAACCCTGATACTTCGAAAGAGATTGTCCATTTTGTACACGAAGTGGATCCAGTTTTTGCCGTAACCCTCTCAACTTTTTAGCACATGCTATGTGGGTGAAATGATGATACCATGCCATCTTTCAACATTTTCAAAGTTCATTTGTAGTGCTTTTCAATTTCAGGGTCATTTAGCTCAAAAAATCAGTAAATGCATGAAAAATAGCAAATGAAGTCAGAAAGGGTTGAAAATTGATGGCGTGGCTTCGAATGGTGCTTACTGAATGCACAAAAAGTCTGCAGTTGAAATAAGTTTAAAAAAATGAAATGCCTTTGTAACAGACGAGTTTCGTCTGAAACCCTGATACTTCGACATAATATTTCTTCGCGTTTCAAATGCCAAAACACATAAGTACACTACTATTACAAAGATTCCCTCCGGTTTGTCCGAAGTGGGACTTTCCAGGTATATATATAAGTCCGGAAACTAACTAGAGAAGCCGGTCACATCCCAGAGTGGGATCTTTGGGTATAAAACTTTTTCTTCGTGTGTGTCCCTTTGCGTCGTAACCATGGACAATCTTCATCGTTTAACTTGATGCTCGGGTCAACATTCATTGTGAAGGGAGCAATTTCATGAAACTTTTCATAATCTTCTGACATGTCAGTCTTGTCCTCCACTCCCACGATGTTTCTTTTCCCTGAAAGAACTATGTGGCGCTTTGGTTCATCGTATGATGTATTCGCTTCCTTATCTTTTCTTTTTCTCGTCTTGGTAGACATGTTCTTCACATAGAAAACCTGTGCCACATCATTGGCTAGGACGAATGGTTCGTCTGCGTGCTCCCGTGCCTCCGGTCCTCCCGTGCATACGTTGCTGGTCCTCCCGTGCCTACGTTGCTGGTCCTCCCGTGCCTCCGGTGTATCTTTTGTCTTCCCATACACGCCCAAGAAGCCTAGCAGGTTCACGCAAAGATTCTTCGTCACGTGCATCACGTCGATTGCAGAGCGGACCTCGAGGTCTTTCCAATAGGGTAGGTCCCAAAATATAGATTTCTTCTTCCACATGGGTGCGCGATTGTCAGCATCATTCGGAACAGATTGTGCGCCAGGACCCTTTCCAAAGATTACTTTTAAATCCTTGACCACATCAAGTATATCATCACCAGTACGGTGGCGATGCTTCTTCCGGTGATCTGCCTCACCTTTGAAATCTAGCAATGAGAGATGAAAGGACAAAGTTGCTAACCTTTGTGAACACTTGGATGGATGGGGTGCCTCCAAATCTTGACAAATTTTGGCAAAAATGGAGGATGAGCTCGAGGAAGAGGAAGAACAAAGGAGGGGAAGAAGGGGAAAAACAGGGAGGAGTACTGCGTTCGGGCTGGCCGAATTCATATAGGGGATCTTTAGTCCCGGTTCGTGCCACGAACCGGTACTAAAGGTAAGCCTATAGTACCGGTTCGTGGAACGAACCGGGACTAAAGGTTATCGTGGGGCCCAGGCTGACACCAGCCTGCCACAACCCCTTTAGTACCGGTTCATGCCACGAACCGGGACTAAAGGTCCGGAACGAACCGACACTAATGATGCCCGTCACGAACCGCGACTAATGGTCACATTAGTGCCGGTTCAAAACCAGACCGGGACTAATGATGTGAACAAAAGGTCTGTTTTCTACTAGTGTGTGACAACCAGCCCGCAGTATTTTATGCTCACAACAACAAGTCGAGTAATGCTGCCAAAACAATAGAGATAAAGTATTATGTTGTGAAAGATAAAATCCAGGATCACACTATAAGTCTCGAGCATATAAAGACAAAGGATATGCTTGCGGATCCGCTTACGAAACGCTTACCACCCAATGTGTTCAAGGAACACTTAGCCAGCAAGGGTTTAAGGGAAAGCCTATGATTCCTGGATCATGAGAGGCCCAAAAGGAACAGAATTTGATTCTGAACAAAACGTATGTTGTAGCTGTATGATTCTATCAGCAATTAAGCTGTGACGATGAGACATGCTCTATGTACTAATATGTGATGAAACAAATAAACTAGAAAGTATAAGGTTAAAAGTAAAAGTTGAGATTAAGGGGGAGAATGTTAGGTTGATCTCTCCCGTGTGGGCCCAACGGCCCACCGGACCCCTGATCCACGCACCCTGATCGGGGGCGCCCAACCCATTATGGTTGGTGGGCCCCTGTGACCCGCGCTATATCAACAGAGGTGGGGGGTCGGGGCACGCACGACGAAGTTCGCCGTCGCCACAAACCCCACTGACAATCCCTTCCAATCTAGGGTTTGCACGGTGCTCACGGAAAGCTCCACCATCTCGCCGTCTCTCTGCCACCACCGCCGTTGCCCCTCAACCATGGCCACCGGCGGCAGCTCCACAGGTCAGGGAGAAGGTAAAACTCCAACCCCTTCTCTCCACTACCGGAATCCCCTAGCCTACACGATCCGACGATTCTATCAGATCATTCTAGAAACCCTTGTCGTCCCTCTTCTACAGGAAACAAAGCTGACCACAGAACCACCGAGGGAGAAAAAAAGAGATCTATCCACGGTCAAAATAGGTCCTTGCGGCGGCGCTCGTACTGCACCAGCGGGCCACGCGAAGAATGGATGATTTTGGGCTGGTGTTCCTATTAGATGTCGGTTGACAGGTTTGTTCCGACAGATCTGGAGGTAGTATGTTGTGATTTGTTCTACAGCAGGTCGAATCGGGTAAAAGAAACCTGACGAACAGAACTTAGTGGCGGCCATTGATGTCTTCTTGGAGGTTCCGATTGCAAGAGGAGTTCGCCGACAACATTGAGCGGCCAGATCCGATTCCTCTGGTTTTCTTGGCAGTTCTTGCCCAACAACATAGCTGGCCTTGTCGTTCCCGAAGACTAATGCCGGGTCTGGGTGCGCTCAGCAGCTCGGCGGTGATGGGACTGGTAGAGAGGGAGTTGGAGATCAACCGACAGTGTCAACCCCTAAGCACCTGGATGGACGAAAAGGTACGCCCCCAAACCCTTCTATTACAATCCTGTAAGTGTTCAATGGTGACTGTGTCTTTGTCTCCTACTGCAGCGTTTTGTCATAAAAAATGGTTTGCTTGACAATACAAACAATAATTACCATATCAAAATAGTAAGCCTTGTCATTGGAGCCCTTACTGATAGATGCCTTGCTTCACCTGTCAGGTGGCACGTTCATCATCTTTGATTAAAATGATTGTTGCACAAATAACTAATAGAATTTTAATTATGTTTGAACTAGAGACCCTAGACTGAGAAACGATTGTTTGAAAAAAAGTAAAAAAACAGGTTGCTGCTGGGTAGTGCGCCACCAGACAAGGCACAATGCCCCTCCCGCATGAGCCCTTTGGAGCAACCAATTCACAAATATGCAGAGGAACCATCGAAGAGTGTAATACGACGGTTCCCTGGGTGAGGCATACGACTTCTACATCTGTATTCATGGGAGATCGGATTTGGCATTAGACATGGTAAAAGCAGACTGAATGCCGAGAGGACAAAATGCATGCAGGCGATCGTCTGTGGTTGCTTCACAAGTATATACCTTTTGCTAAGAAAACTGATACATTTCAGAGAAGTGCAGTTATCCATTTCGTTCGTGTGTTGTCTCACACACAGGGGTTTCTGATGGTATCTTTTTGTTGGATGATCCGCAGGGCAAGCCGGGGGCAGAGAATAGTAGGTCATGCAGGTGTGAGTGTCCGACACTGATAAGGTTGATACGTGGGGCAGAGTACAGCTGGTACATCAAAGAGCAGCGTGAGATCCACAACCATTCGATGGCATTAACCATGGGAGAGAAGGTGCACTGGGTATCACACAAGCACATCGACATATACATTAAAGATTTGATAAGCAACGGAGGAAAAACAATGTGGACCATGGAAAAGTGTACATCATAATTCAGAGCTTCTTTGGTTCAGTCGATAAGGTGCCCTTCACAAAGAGGACCCCGGAAACATATGCAAGAAGATAAGCCGAGAACAAGCTGAGGATGATGTCAGTAAGACATTGGAGGTGTTTGCCAACATTCTTGCTGGTGACCCCGGTTTCGCTTACAAAGTTTTGGCACACAGTGAAGGCAAGGTAAAGAACCTTATGTGGACAAATGGTAGCAGTCGAATGGAGTACATGTTCTTCGGAGATGTGGTTACTTTCGACACCACTTGTTGTACTAACCTGTATGATATGCCATTTGGGATATTTGTGGGGGTGAACAATCATTTCCAAAGCCTTATCCTTGCTAGTGTGTTGATGAGGGACGAACAAGTAGATAGGTTCGAATGGTTTTCGCTGAGTTTCTGTGGATGATGGGAGGCCCAGCACCAAAGACTATACTGACAGACGATACCAAATATATATATTATGAAATTACAGTTCATAATGAATCTAAAAATATTGATTTTACATTGTGAATGTTGATACTTTTTTCTATATGTTCGGTCAAAGTAGAAATACTTTGACTTTGAACAAAACTTATATGCAAACTAAAAATGACCGGAGAGAGTATAAAGAGTATACCGAGCAGCAGCTCCCCTGTTTTCAACATTCAAAACCATTTGAAGCTAGTACTAGCTAGCAATGGCGATTTCCTAATTCCAGTTGATTTTCACAGCCATCCGCCTAAAGAGTCGGCATCGAGCGCTTGGAGTATGCAGCTGCCCGGTGCAAGATGACGAGGGTGTGGGAGATGAATTTCATGCGGCCTCGTGTGTTGGCCGATTGTGAGTCCGTCGGTCTTAACGGCTGAAGCGGGCTCAGAAAAGTTGCTGAGCCGTGCAACGAGTACCTGGTCCGCGTGACTGTGCGACGTACCGTCGCATTCATTGCGCCACAGTGCTATCCTACATAAAATGATATACGGTCAGAAAATACACAGCGGCGCACAAATCTGCATGCTATCTTGTGGTGTGGATTTCGGGAGCATCTGAGCCCGGGCTCAGAAAGGAATATTCGCAATATATTCTCTTTTCACCCCCTAGCCGTGCAATATTTTGTATGTACCAAGTTTGACAAATAAGCAGTTTTAACATGCTCCCTCATACCTCCACTTTTCACATGAGAGGTAAGAGTATATATTAAATCTGAGCTATTGATCTCATTAATTAGTGGTCTGATTAACTCTTATCTTCTTATCTCACATGTAAAAGGAAAGGGTAAGAGGGAGCAATGTTATAATTTGCCCTCACAAATATTCCCCGATCTTGAAATCCGAGTGTCGTTTTACAAACCAATAAGATCACATAAGTTTGTCTATAATAAAATAGGAAAAGACACACATCTCACATATTTTAACTAAACACGTTAGTTTTTTTTCCAAATATAGAATCATAATATCAATTATGACCAGAAATGTTTAGTTTTAGCTTATGAATTTGAATTAAAACTAACGTTACTAAAATGATCTCGCACATCCAACTCATACACTTTCTAGTTCATACAAACTCAAAGTTAATATTTTAATTTATACATCAAGATTTAATATTTTAGATTTCACATATTTCTTATGAAGTTCTAAATTACATCAAACTAATATTTAATAGAAATTTGGAGTACAAGTTATTTCTGAGGAATCACGGGGGGAGGGGAGTTCCCCCACCTAAACATATTACTCAAAGTTGGCCATATGCCAAAAAAAAAGTGATCCAGTTTAGAGCATTTTTAACATGCTCCCTATTAGCCCTTATTTTCACATGAGAGGTAAGACTAATGAGATCAACAGCTCAGATCTATTATATACTCTTACCTCTCAAGTGAAAAGAGGGGTTCAGAGGGAGCATGTTAAAACTGCTCATTAAAATTTGCCTCTGGTTTATAAAAGAAACCAGATCTAAAACCTAAACAATGTGACTCTATTTATGAGGGAAACCCACATGAAAACCATACAATAACAAAAAATAACAATTCACAAGTACAAAGTTTCAACACAATGCAAAGATCCCGCACATAAGCATATGGGTAGTTGAGGGATGCAACACCGATTATGTAATAAACATGTCCGTGGCACCAGAAGAAAAATAGAGGCCGATAAGGTAGGACAATGCAATCGAATTTATGTAACACCGATTATGTACACTAGTAGAAAACAGGCCATTAGTCCCGGTTGGGAAGGGCCTTTAGTCCCGGTTCCCCAACCGGGACTAAAGTATAGAGACTAAAGGGTCCAAGCCTTTAGTCCCGGTTGGCTACGAACCGGGACTAAACCCTGGCCACGTGGTCGGCAGCGCGCGCCAGGGCATGGGGACCTTTGGTCCCGGTTGGTAACACCAACCGGGACTAAAGGTTTAGGGGTTTAGGGGTTTAGGTGTTTAGGGGTTTAATTATTGTTTATTGTTTATTTTTCCTTTTCATTTTGTGTTTTCCATTTAATTCTTTTTTATTTCAAACATATTTTACGCTACTACATACTGTACACGTTATGCATATATAATAGAATTTCTCGTAGAACCGATCATATATCATAAAATTTCTCGTACAAGCAATCATATATATATATATATATATATATATATCATAGAATTTCTCGTACGACCACATGCATACACATATATATATACAATTTATCGTACAATTTGCAGATCATTTGCGGATCCGGTAATGGTATTCTCCGTCGGGAGATATGGCCTGCTGAAGCAAAAATCCCGCAATTTCCTCTTGAATTGCTCGTATGCGGTCCGTTGGTAGGAGCTTATCCCGCATCTCGTGCATCTTTAAAGAAGGAGATCAATATGAACATGTTAGTTGTGCGTATATGTACGTATTAGATCATGAAAAAAAATATGTATGGTGTTTACGTACTACTACTTCTCGAGCATGCGTTGGTTTTCCCTTGAAGAGGAAAGGGTGATGCAGCAAAGTAGATAAGTATTTCCCTCAGTTGTTAAGAACCAAGGTATCAATCCAGTAGGAGATACAAGCAAATCCTCAATAGATGTACCTACACAAATAATCAAACACTTGCACCCAACGCTATAAAGGGGTTGTCAATCCCTTCACGGTTACTTGCAAGGATGAGATCTGATAGAGATAGATAGATAGGATTGCTAAAACGAAAAGTAAACTAAAAGTAAAAAGATTGCAGCAAAGTATTTTTGGTATTTTTGGTTTATAGATCTGAAAATATAATATGGAAAATAGACCCGGGGGCCATAGGTTTCACTAGAGGCTTCTCTCATGAAGGAAAATAATACGGTGGGTGAACAAATTACTGTCGAGCAATTGATAGAAAAGCGAATAATTATGTAGATATCCAAGGCAATGATTATGCATATAGGCATCACGTCCGTGTCAAGTAGACCGAAACGATTCTGCATCTACTACTATTACTCCACACATCGACCGACTCCTGCCTGCATCTAGAGTATTAAGTTCATGAAGAACAGAGTAACGCATTAGGTAAGATGACATGATGTAGAAGGATAAACTCAAGTAATATGATGAAAACCCCATCTTTTTATCCTCGATGGCAACAATACAATACGTGCCTTGCTACCCCTACTTTGTCACTGGGTGAGGACACCGCAAGATTGAACCCAAAACTAAGCACTTCTCCCATTGCAAGAATTACCAATCTAGTTGGCCAAACCAAACCAATAACTCGAAGAGACTTGCAAAGATATGAAATCATGCATATAAGAATTCAGAGAAGATTCAAATAATATTCATAGATAATCTGAACATAAACCCACAATTCATCGGATCTCGACAAACACACCGCAAAAGAGTATTACATCGGATAGATCTCCATGAAGATCATGAAGAACATGGTATTGAAGAACAAAGAGAGAGAAGAAGCCATCTAGCTACTAGCTATGGACCCGAAGGTCTGTGGTGAACTACTCACGCATCATCGGAGGGGCAATGGAGTTGATGTAGATGCCCAACGTGATCGAAAACCCCCTCCGGCAGATTCCCGGAAAAGGCTCCAACATTGGATCTCACGGGAACAGAGGCTTCCGGCGGCGGAAAAGTATTTTCGTGGCTCTTTTTGGTATCCAGGGAATATTTGGGCATTTATAGGCCGAAGAATAGGGTTAGGAGGGCTGCTGTGGGGCCACAAGCCAGGGGGGCGCCCCCCCCCCTAGGGAGCGCCCCTGTGGCTTGTCGCCACACGGCAAGCCTTCTGCCTTCATCTCCAAGTCTGGTACATTGCTTCTCGTCCAAGAAAAATCATTCCGAAGATTTTATTCCGTTTGGACTCCGTTTAATATTCCTTATCTGCAATACTCAAAAACAAGGAAAAAACAGAAACTGGCACTAGGCTCTAGATTAATAGGTTAGTCCCAAAAATAATATAAAATAGCATATTAATGCATATAAAACATCCAAAACAGATAATATAATAGCATGGAACAATCAAAAATTATAGATTCGTTGGAGACGTATCAAGCATCCCCAAGCTTAATTCCTGCTCGTCCTCGAGTAGGTAAATGATAAAAACAGAATTTTTGATGTGGAATGCTACCTAACATATTTATCCATGTAATATTCTTTATTGTGGCATGAATATTCAGATCCATAAGATTCAAAACAAAAGTCTAATATTGGCACAAAAACAGTAATACTTCGAGCATACCAACAAGGCAATTGTGTCCTTTCGAAATAACATGGCCTTAGAAAGTTATCCCTACAAAATCATATGGTCTGGCTATGCTCCATCTTCCCCACACAAAGTATCTAAATCATGCACAACCCCGATGACAAGTCAAGCAATTTTTTCACACCTTTTATGTTCTCAAAACTTTTCAACTCTCACGCAATACATGAGCGTGAGCCATGGATATAGCACTATGGGTGGAATAGAATATGGTGAAGGTTGTGAGGAAAAAGGAGAAGATAGTCTCACATCAACTAGGTGTATCAACGGGCTACGGAGATGCCCATCAATAGATATCAATGTGAGTGAGTAGGGATTGCCATGCAACGGATGCACTAGAGCTATAAGTGTATGAAAGCTCAAAAAGAAACTAAGTGGTTGTGCATATGATGGAATATTCCACTAACTATATGAAAGTGACAAAATAGGAGACTCTCTATCATGAAGATCATGGTGCTACTTTGAAGCACAAGTGTGGAAAAAGATAGTAGCATTGTCCCTTCTCTCTTTCTCTCATTTTTTTTCATTTTTTTTCTTTTTCCTTTTTTTTATTTTGGTGGGCATCTATGGCCTCTTTTTTTTATTTGGGCTTCATTGGCCTCTTTTATTATTTATAAAGTCCGGAGACTCATCCCAACTTGTGAGGGATTCATAGTTTCCATCATCCTTTTCTCTCACGGGACAAATGCTCTAATAATGAAAATCATCACACTTTTATTTACTTACAACTCGATACCTAGAACAAAACATGACTCTATATGAATGCTTACGAATGCAAGGCAATATGAAAATGATGGTGCATGTCATGAAAAACGGAACGGTGGAAGTTGCATGGCAATATATCTCGGAATGGCTATGGAAATGCCATAATAGGTAGGTATGGTGGCTGTTTTGAGGAAAATATATGGTGGCTGTTTTGAGGAAGGTGGGTTTGGTGCACCGGCGAAAGTTGCGCGGTACTAGAGAGGCTAGCAAAGGTGGAAGGGTGAGAGTGCGTATAATCCATGGACTCAACATTAGTCATAAAGAACTCACATACTTATTGCAAAAGTCTATTAGTTATCGAAGCAAAGTATTAGACGCATGCTCCTAGGGGAGAGGTTGGTAGGAGTTAACCATCGCGCGCTCCCGACCCACACACAAAGGTTGACAATCGTTAAACAAATCATGCTCCAACTTCGTTACATAACGGTTCACCATACGTGCATGCTACGGGAATCACAAACTTTAACACAAGTATTTCTTCCAATTCACAACTACTCACTAGCATGACTCTCATATTACCATCTCTATATCTCAAAACTATATGAAAGGAATCAAACTTCTCATAGTATTCAATGCACTTAATATGAAAGTTTTTATTATATCCCTCTTGGATGCCCATTATATTAGGACTAAATTCATAACCTAAACCAATTACCATGCTGTTTAAAGACTCTCAAAATAATATAAGGGAGGTACGAGAGTTCAATAATTTCTATAAAATAAAACACCACCGTGCTCTAAAAAGATATAAGTGAAGCACTAGAGCAACATTGCCTAGCTCAAAATATATAAGTGAAGCATATAGAGTATTCTAATAAATTCACGATTCAGCGTGTCTCTCTCAAAAGATGTGTGCAGCAAGGATGATTGTGGCAAACTAAAAAGCAAAGACTCATATCATACAAGACGCTCCAAGCAAAACACATATCATGTGGTGAATAAAAATATAGCCTCAAGTAAATTTACCGATGGATTGAAGACGAAAGAGGGGATGCCTTCCGGGGCATCCCCAAGCTTAGGCTTTTTGGTATCCTTGAATATGGCTTGGGGTGCCTTGGGCATCCCCAAGCTTAGGCTCTTGCCACTCCTTATTCCATAGTCCATCAAATCTTTACCCAAAACTTGAAAACTTCACAACACAAAACTCAACAGAAAACTCATGAGATCCGTTAGTATAAGAAAAATAAATCACCACTTTAGGTACTGTTGTGAACTCATTCTTTATTTATATTGGTGTAGTATCTACTGTATTCCAACTTCTCCATGGTTCATACCCCCCGATACAACCCATAGATACATCAAAATAAGCAAACAACACAAAGAAAACAGAATCTGTCTAAAACAGAACAGTCTGTAGCAATCTATAGACTTAGAATACTTCTGTAACTCTAAAAATTCTGAAAAATTAGGAAAATCAGGGAAATTTGTATATAAATCTTTTGTAAAAATTTCAGATCCAATTGACACACTGGTGAATTTATAAAATACCTGGACTTAGCGCAAAAGTTTCTGTTTTTCAGCAAAACCAAATCAACAATCACCGTAAACCATCCCAAAGGTCTTACTTGGAACAAACACTAATTAAAACAATAAAACACAATTAATACAGAGGTAATAATGTGAAAAACACTCAAGAACAGAAGCAAAAAACAGAAACATAAAATAAAATTGGGTTGCCTCCCAACAAGCGCTATTGTTTAACGCCCTTAGCTAGGCATAACGATTTCAATGATGCTCACATAAAAAGTAGTAATTGAGATATGCAAAAGAGCATCATTAATAGCATGAAAAACACATTTAAGTCTAACCCACTTCCTATGCATAGGGATTTTTTGAGCAAACAGTTTATGGGAACAAGAATCAACTAGCATAGGAAGGCAAAACAAGCATAACTTCAAAACTTTGAACACATAGAGAGGAAACTTGATATTATTGCAATTCCTACAAGCATATGTTCCTCCCTCATAATAAATTTCAGTAGCATCATGAAGGAATTCAACAATATAACTATCATATAAAATTTTCTCTTCATGATCCACATGCATGCAAAGTTGACACTCTTCCAAAATAGTGGGATTATCATTAACTAAAGTCATGACCTCTCCAAACCCACTTTTATCAAAAAATTCATAAGATTGAACACTCTCCAAAATAGTGGGATCAATAATGCCTAAAGTTGACACTCTTCCAAACCCACTTTCAAAATCATATTCATCATGAGTATTAAATAAATTATCAAGATCATAAGAAGTATTATCACCCCAATCATGATCATTGCAATAAGTAGTGGTCATGGCAAACTCATCAAATATAGCATCCCCAAGCTTGTGGGTTTGCATATCATTAGCACAATTGATATTAATAGAATTTATAACAATATCATTGCAATCATGCTTTTCTTTCAAGGGACTATCATGAATCACCTTATAAATTTCTTCTTTCAACACTTCATCAAAAAAATTAGATTCATGATTTTCAAACAAAACTTCATAGAGATAATCAAGTGCACTCAACTCACTAGCAATTGGTTCATCATAATTTGGCCTTTTGAAAAGATTAGCAAGTGGATGAGGATCCATAACAATAGATTTTTAGCAAGCGAAGATGCAAGCAAATAGAAGGCACATGGCAACACAAGCAAACAAAAAGAGATCCGGCGAGAAAAAGGCGAATAAAATGGCAAATTGGTGAAGTGGGGGAGAGGAAAACGAGAGGCAAATGGCAAATAATGTAAATGCAAGAGATGAGTTTGTGATGGGTACTTGGTAGGCTTGATGTAGATCTCCCCGCCAATGACGCCAGAAATCCTTCTTGCTACTTCTCGAGCATGCGTTGGTTTTCCCTTGAAGAGGAAAGGGTGATGCAGCAAAGTAGATAAGTATTTCCCTCAGTTGTTGAGAACCAAGGTATCAATCCAGTAGGAGATACAAGCAAGTCCCCAATAGATGTACCTACACAAATAATCAAACACTTGCACCCAACGCTATAAAGGGGTTGTCAATCCCTTCACGGTTACTTGCAAGGATGAGATCTGGTAGAGATAGATAGATAGGATTGCT
The DNA here is from genome assembly GCA_039707655.1 of Elymus sibiricus. NCBI lineage: Eukaryota > Viridiplantae > Streptophyta > Magnoliopsida > Poales > Poaceae > Elymus > Elymus sibiricus. The sequence goes on from CM077671.1 coordinate 447,408,700, forward strand.
AAAACGAAAAGTAAACTAAAAGTAAAAAAGATTGCAGCAAAGTATTTTTGGTATTTTTGGTTTATAGATCTGAAAATATAATATGGAAAATAGACCTGGGGGCCATAGGTTTCACTAGAGGCTTCTCTCATGAAGGAAAATAATACGGTGGGTGAACAAATTATTGTCGAGCAATTGGTAGAAAAGCGAATAATTATGAAGATATCCAAGGCAATGATTATGCATATAGGCATCACGTCCGTGTCAAGTAGACCGAAACGATTCTGCATCTACTACTATTACTCCACACATCGACCGACTCCTGCCTGCATCTAGAGTATTAAGTTCATGAAGAACAGAGTAACGCATTAGGTAAGATGACATGATGTAGAGGGATAAACTCAAGCAATATGATGAAAACCCCATCTTTTTATCCTCGATGGCAACAATACAATACGTGCCTCGCTACCCCTACTTTGTCACTGGGTGAGGACACCGCAAGATTGAACCCAAAACTAAGCACTTCTCCCATTGCAAGAATTACCAATCTAGTTGGCCAAACCAAACCAATAACTCGAAGAGACTTGCAAAGATATGAAATCATGCATATAAGAATTCAGAGAAGATTCAAATAATATTCATAGATAATCTGAACATAAACCCACAATTCATCGGATCTCGACAAACACACCGCAAAAGAGTATTACATTGGATAGATCTCCATGAAGATCATGAAGAACATGGTATTGAAGAACAAAGAGAGAGAAGAAGCCATCTAGCTACTAGCTATGGACCCGAAGGTCTATGGTGAACTACTCACACATCATCGGAGGGGCAATGGAGTTGATGTAGATGCCCTCCGTTATCGAATCCCCCTCCGGCAGATTATGTCGTGGTTTTAACACGGCAGATGTCCGAAGACTTAGGTTCGAGGCCAGTGCCATAGCAGTGGACTCAAAGGGGTTGATCGGGACGAAGGACACGAGTTTACCCAGGTTCGGCCCCTCAAGTCGAGGTAAAAGCCTACGTCCTGCTTGTGTTATATTAACTGGAGTATCGATTACAAGGGAGCGGATTGCTTGACCTAGTTCTCGATAGCTTGGTTTCTTGTCTAAGCCACCCCGGGGTCTAGCCTTTATATAGGAGACCAAGGCCCCAGGTTACACGAGTCTCAAACCGACTCACACAACGTGTTCTACTCTGTCTCTGAGCCGCCATACCATCTTGGGTAAGCCGCCACCGGGCGGCTTGGCCACCCGGGTCATCATGCTATCTTCCGTCTCTGGGCCTCCGTCTTGGCCCGTCTGGCAAGCCGCCACGCAGCCTGGCCTTGATCTTTCGGCCCACCTTACAGGTCTTGGGCTTACGAGCCGCCTGGTGTGACCCGGCCCTGCCTGGGCGGGTCTTACCACGGGGTTATATCCCCAACATTAGGCCCCAGGTTGATTTGAGCCAGCTCATGTCAATCTTCAATTTTATTTGGCGGCGAGTCTTCACACGTCTGTCATCTATAACCCGCCATGACGTCATATCGAATATTCGGAAAAGATTCCATGACGTTTGCAACGGATCTTTTTCACTGAAGGGTCATCCCGAAAATCGAGGCGCCACGTTCGGTCAATCTTACTGTACCTCCCCAATTTTCGCGCGCACTGTTGCCCTTCCACCTTATAAATAGGGACACGTGTGCCCCTTTTCTCTTTCTTCTCCTGTCGCTGTCGTCTTCCTCCTCGCTCGCAGCCTCCTCTCCCCAGAGCTCCGCTGCCGTGGACTGAGCTTTTCCGTCGACTCCATCGCCGGCCGCTGCGTCGCCCTGAATCTGACCAGAACCTCGCCGGCGCTTCCGCATCCCGAAGGTACCTTTCTCCGCCCTTGTTTGAATCTGCATCTACCCCTATTAGGGTTTCCCGAACCCGTCAGAGTTCTTGTGTTCGTCGCCGTTCGTCCGTGTTCATCATAGCATCAAGCACTACTTTATGCTCTATGATTCCGCCCATCCGTCGCGGGTGCTCCTCCGAGACCAATGCCCATCTGTCTCAGGTCTATTAAACAACCGTCTCTGCAGATAGACTGATCTGTTCTTCCTTGATATTTTACGTCATAAATATATTCCATTTTTCCCTTATCTGCAGATCTTGCAACTGAAATAACAACATGCAAAACCTGTTTCTGCACTTAGCCGTTTTCTTTCCAATACTGCCTTGTCCCCGTAACTCGCCATTACCTTGGCGGCTCTCCGCCAATTACCTTGGCGGCTTAGCTCTTTCATTGTTATACTGACCATAGCTGCTTTACACAGCAAATGTTCTTCTAATCCGCCATACTTTCTATTTTCGTAGCATAACCCGCCGTCATGTCAAGGGCTCCATCATCCTGTGACTGGGTCAGCTCTAGAGTCACTGAAGAGCTCCTGCTTAACTTTGTTGAATCCGGCATGCTGCCGGCTAAAAATGTGATACACTGGCGGGTCCCAGGACCAGAGAAGAGGCCTGAGCCCAAAGAAGGGGAGATTATCCTTTTTACTGATCATATCCTCCGTGGGTTCTGCCCACCGGGGTCAAAATTCTTTCGAGATGTTCTTCACTTCTTCAAAATTCATCCCCAAGACATAGGCCCAAATTCGGTCACCAACATTTGCCAGTTCCAAGTCTTAAGTGAAGTCTATCTACAAGAAGAGCCTTCTGTTGACCTCTTCTACGACTATCACTATGCAAACCGCCAAACTGAAATGGCGGCTGGGCCCAGTTTGGAGCTTGGTGGTATTACAATCCAGAGACGGAGAGACCTGCCATACCCCACAGCTACCTTGCCAAGTCATCCCAAAGACTGGAATAAAACCTGGTTTTATTGTAAGGACACCTCTCCTGAAGGTGAGAATCCCCTGCCGGGTTACCGTCCAACCCGGCTCTGCTTTACAAATGACAACCCACTCCCAGCACGGATGACTGTCGCCGAACGAGCAAAGTATGCCCCGGCTTACGCCAAAGTCAAGGCTTTACTGGCGAACGGCTTAACAGGTGTTGACTTAACCCGCTGCTGGGTAAGTTGGAAGATCATGCCACTAAGCCAGCGTGATCGGCTCATGTGCGAATATACGGGTGAACCCAATGACCCTCTTTGTTTTAAGAACACCCCCTTGACTGAAGAAGATATCAACTCTGGCATCAAAGGACTCCTTGGTGAAAAACAGGAAGCCTGCAACAAAGTTGGGCTGAAGCCCTTTTATACCAAGAACCCGGCTCCGGATGTAAGATTCTTTTCCCCTCCACTGGTCATATTTGTCTTGCACCTTCTAACCTTTGTTGGCGGCTTATGTATAGGCCAACTCCCCTTTCTGGAAAAAGAAATTTAACCCGCCCATTAGGAAGCCAAAGGTGAAAACCCCTGCTCAGAAGAAGAAGAAAGCCGCCACTCCAGAGCCGCTTGAATCTGATGACTCGGAGGTAGAACTTGACTCCCTTGGCCGTATCTTTATGCAACTTATTGACAATAATTACTCACAGGACGAAACGGAGGCGAGCCACGCAAACGCCCCTGAGGTAATTGACATTTCTGACTCAGAGATCTTTCCCCAAGACAGAGTACGGCGGGTCGTCCGGAAAGTCCCCTTCTCTCATCCTCTTGCTCATTTAGTCCCCAATTTTCTTTTGAAAAAGCAACAGCACACCTCCCGACGTCAGACCCGGAGCGTCGGCTCTGAAGATCTCGTGGCCGGGTTATCACATGCTCCGGCTCAATGGAAACGGCCAGCTGAGGTATTCTTTCATTGAAACATAACTTTAATCAACCTTGCCTTGTAACCTTACTTTGTCTTGTATTGTTTTAACTGCCTTCAGGACTCTCCTCCTTCATCTGGTGACTCAACTGCCTCCAAGCTGCCTCCAATGAAGATCAACCCGGAGTGCGTACTTTTACTTTGCACCGAATGCTTTAATATCCTTGACATGTGTGTAACCATCATCTGTGCCTTCCAGGGCCCAAGCGAAACGAAGGAAGACTGGCGGGTCTACTGCCGCCCCTACTGCCCAAGAGCCAGTGTTTGCTAAGCCGGCCTCCCCTTCACCAGCTGTTGACATTATAAAAGATGCATCTAAAGATACTCACAAGCCATCTGAGCCGGCGGGTCATGACACGACCGCTGAAAGCCCTGCAAGAGATGACCCTAAGCCGCCCAGTCCTTCAATGGCTGTTGAAGATACAGTCTTCCCAGATGTTGCTATAACTGGGGCGGGTCACCAAACTCCTGAGCTCCATGTACTGTCAAGGCACTCTGGCAAGGCTGAAGCTTCTTCGCTTGAGAAATTTAACTTTGAACACCCTGTGCTGGAGAAGTTTACTGTTGACGAGCTTCACGCTGGGTTTTTGAACCGCCTGGAGTCAAGCCGGAATATGGAGCTGAAGCTTGTCAGCCTGATGAAGAAGAAATATGAGGTAACATTTTAACCAATTTTTTCCTTATATCCTTCCATAGCCGCCAAGAGCCGGATTAATATTTCAAATATTAAATCGGGTCTTCCAATCTATATCATATGCCAAGTAGTTTGGCGGGTAGCCCCCAAGTATCGGGTTAGTATAGATAGTAAGTCAATACTCATTGTGCGGAGTTTGAGCAATGGTAGCCCCCAAGTCCGGGTTATCATAAAATGATGAACCGGAATTTCATTGGAAACTTTGAAAATGCTGATTGTAGCCCCCGAGTGCCGGCTGATCTTCATGAAGATGAGCCGGGACTGTATTGAAAGATTTGAGAGCGTCTTCTGTAACCCCCAAGGGCCGGCTTATCTTTTGCAAAGATGAGCCGGGACTTAATGAAAGACTTGAGAGCATCTTCTGTAGCCCCCAAGGGCCGGCTTATCCTTTACGAAGATGAGCCGGGACTGCAGTATAACCTTGAAGAGCAAACAAACATTAGCCCCCAAGTGTCGAGTATATTGCTTGCAATCTGCTTGAGACTTGTATCGTATTTTCCTCATTGATAATTTGCCCTGACCATTGAACCCTTTTCCTGTTTTTGTATTTTGTCACAGGATGCTTTAGAGGCGGCTGAGTCCGAGATGGCCAGCCTAAAGAAGAACCTTGCTTTACAACAAACCGCCCGGTCAGAGGCGGAAAACAAATGGCGGGTTACCGTAGAAGAACTTGAAAAGACGCAAGTTGACTTCGCACTGTTCAAGAAGAACACTGAATTGCACCAAGTCGCCCTGACCAAGCGTGCAGAAGATGCTGAAGGGCGGCTTACAGTTGTATCAGGAGAACTGCAAACATTGAAGCGCCACATATCGAGGATGACTTCTACGATTTTTGGTAAGCATATAATACTTAGCAACATTCCTTTCCATGCTAAATAACCTTGCTGGCGGCTTACACCACCAAATCTTTCCTTGCAGGCGAAAGGAGCCGCCAATTGTCATCTGACAGCCTGATGAAATTGAAGGCAGTGTACTCCTTAGCCGAACAACTCTACTGCGGGACTCTTCTTACCATCAAAGCAATGCTGACTGAGAAGAGCATCCCCAAGTACATGAAGGGAGTCATAGAGCTGCTATCCACGTTGCCTAAGCAGGTTGAAGAGCTAAAATGATCAGCCGCAGCGCTGACTGCCCTGTTGTTAGCCGCCACATAGAGGAGTAAGGGTTCCTTCTCAGCCGGAGCAGCTAAGACTGGCGGCTCAGTCAGCTGCTTTTTGAGCGCCTCAAACGCCTCACCCGCCACCTTGCTCCAGACGAAATCGTCTGTTTTCTTCATCATCTGATATAAAGGTATTGCCTTCTCGCCCAGGCGGCTTATGAATCGGCTTAACGCAGCGATCCGACCCGCCAGGCGCTGAACGTCGTTTATGCACGCCGGCTCAGACAAAGAAGTGATCGCTTTGATCTTGTCCGGGTTAGCTTCAATTCCACGCTCAGAAACCAGAAACCCCAAAAGCTTGCCTGCAGGAACTCCAAAAACACACTTGGCCGGGTTAAGCATCATCTTATAAACCCGTAAGTTATCGAAAGTTTCCTTCAGGTCGTCCAGCAAAGTTTCCTTCTTCCTTGACTTGACCACAATATCATCCACATAGGCATGAACATTGCGCCCAATTTGACTGTGAAGACAGTTCTGCACACAACGCTGATAAGTCGCCTGGGCACTCTTGAGCCCGAAAGGCATAGACACATAGCAGAAAGCACCAAAAGGCGTGATGAAAGCCGTCTTCTCTTGGTCTTTGACTGCCATCTTGATCTGGTGATAACCTGAATAGGCGTCCAGGAAGCATAAACTCTTGCAACCCGTCGTTGCATCAATGATCTGATCAATCCGGGGGAGAGCAAACGGGTCAACTGGACAGGCTTTGTTAAGATCCGTGTAGTCCACACACATACGCCAAGTGCCGTTCTTTTTAAGCACTAGCACCGGGTTAGCTAACCACTCCGGGTGAAATACCTCCACGATGAACCCTGCCGCTAAGAGCCGGGCCACCTCTTCCCCAATAGCCTTGCGCCGCTCTTCGTTAAAACGATGAAGGAATTGCTTGATCGGCTTGAACTTAGGATCCACATTAAGGTGGTGCTCCGCAAACTCTCTCGGTACACCCGGCATGTCAGACGGCTTCCATGCAAAGATGTCCCGATTCTCACGGATGAATTTAATGAGCGCGCTTTCCTATGCGGGGTCCATGTTAGCCCCAATAGTAAACTGCTGAGATGAGTCGCCCTCAGTGAAATCCACCTGCTTGGTATCATCCGCCGCAAACTTGAGGGGCGGCTCTGATTCTGTAGTGGGCTTCTTCAAGGGAGTCATATCCTCCAGGTCGACATTCTCTTTATAAAACTTAAGCTCTGCCTCTACGCAACTTGACTCTGCATAAGCTGCATCACCTTCCTCGCACTCAAGAGCCGTCTTCCGATCACCATGCACGGTAATCGTTCCTCTTAACCCGGGCATCTTAAGCTGTAAGTAAACATAACAAGGCCTAGCCATGAACTTAGCATAAGCCGGCCGTCCAAATAAAGCATGATATGGACTTTTAATTTTGACCACCTCAAACCACAAGGACTCCACCCTGTAGTTGTATTCATCACCAAAAGCTACCTCCAGAGAAATCCTGCCCACTGGATAAGCCGACTTGCCAGGCACCACGCCATGAAACACTGTGGAAGAGGGCTTAAGATCCTTGTCAAGCAAACCCATCCGGCTGAAAGTATCATAATACAGGATGTTGATGCTGCTGCCACCATCCATAAGCACCTTAGTGAACATGTACCCACCTACTTGGGGGGCAACCACCAAAGCTAGTTGCCCCGGGTTGTCAATCCGCGGCGGGTGATCCGCCCTGCTCCAAGTGATGTCATACTCCGACCACTTCAAATACTGCGGGAGAGCCGGCATGACCGCATTAACCGCCCGCTTGCGCACCTTCTGGTCTCGCTTGTCAAGGCTGGTCGTGAAAACATGATATTGACCCCCGCTGAGCTGCTTCGGGTTACTCTGATACCCTGACTGGTTATGCTGCTGTTGGCCACCACCTCCAGACTTTTGATGATGACTTCCTTGATTGCCTTGACACTGGTAACCGGCCCCTGAACCGCCGGGACCAAAGCTGGCTCCTGACCCGCCTGGCCCTGAGCCGCCGGACGGACCATTGCCGTTGTTATGATGTTGTTGAAGGTTGTAGTCTCGAAACTGCCGCATAATGCTGCAATTCCTCCATGTATGGCCTGCAGGCTTATCGGGCTGACTATGCTCCGGACAAGGTTTATTGAGCATCGCTTCCAAGTTGAAAGGAGCTTTTCCCTTGTTAAAATTTTGTCTGAAGTTCCCATTGCCCTTAGCACGGTTGTTTCCAGCGCTGGTGTTCGCCACCAATTCTGACCCGCCGTCCGGGTGTTTCCGCTTGCCAGAATTTCCGTTTCCAGCCGCGCTCTGCTGCTGACCCTTTCCATTGTTACCCTTCTTCCCCTGACCTGATTTTTCATCATCAGAGCCCGGGTCTTTCGTGTTGTCAGAGTCTGCATATTTGGTGAGAGCCGCCATGAGCTCCCCCATGTCTTGACACGTGCGCTTGAGCCGGCCAAGCTTCTGCTTCAAAGGTGTAAAGTGACAATTCTTCTCCAGAATCAAAACTGCTTGAGCCGCCGTGATCTGTTCTGAAGACTGGATGATAGTTGAGACCCGCCGGACCCAATGATGGGCTGACTCATCCGCCTGTTGCACACAATGATCCAAATCCACGATCGTCATGGGCTGCTTGCACGTCCCTTTAAAAAATTTGATAAATTTCGCCTTCAACTCGCCCCAGGACGTAATGGTGTTGGGTGGTAATCCCTTCAACCACGTGCGAGCCGGCCCTTCCAGCATCATGATGAAATACTTAGCACATACCGCATCACTAACATCCAACATCTCCATGGCCAGCTCATAGCTTTCGACCCAAGCCTCTGGAGGTAGGTCAGCTGTGTAATTGGGCACCTTGCGAGGGCCCTTGAAATCTTTCGGCAGGCGCTCGTTCCGCAAAGCCGGCACTAAGCACGGCACCCCCACAGCCCTGGAAGTTAACCCCGCTCCGGTTGAGACGGAGGGTGCGACTGTGGGTTCCTGATAAGCCGCCGCTGCCGCCAGAGCCGCCACCTCTCGCTGTGCTCTCGCTCGATCCACCAGTGCCTGAGCATCCAGAGCCACCCGGTCAGCCCGCGGCGGGTTCCGATGTCGTTCACTGCTAGAAACCGCCGGCGACTCATAACGCCGGCTGTAGCTGCGACTGGGGATGGGGGTTGAGTGCACACGACTCCGGCTGTAAGCATACTTCTCCTGCTGGGCCACCGCTGTTCGCAGGTATCCAACAGCGTTCCGCACCTCTTCCGCGAAAGGCGACTCATCGGGGATTGGGATAGCAGCAAGCCGGGTTGCCGCCACCACCATGTTCTCCGCTGGGTTAGAATAATGACCCGGCGGTGTAGGGAAAGAAGTTGGTGTAGCCTGGTTCCGCCGGGGCGGGTTAACCTGCTGATGCTGAACCGCCGCCCGACTTCCAGGCACTTCCGCCGTCCGGGTTACGGCCAAAGGCACGTTCTGTCCCGTTCCTGGCGTGTTGAAAAGATTCCTTGCTTCATACTGATCCGGCAAGCGGGACTGATGCCTCATCCGCTGAACTGCCGCTGCTGATTGCTGTTCCAGCTCAAGACGGAAAGCGTCCGCCCTAAGGCGCTCCGCCTCAGCATCCATCTGAGTCTTCAGTTCATTAATCTCCTGCTGGACTTCAGTCATCTAGTTCTTCAACCTCGCAATCTCCGTATTACGGGCCGCTTGGTTTTCAGCCGTGATCTCAGTCGCAATCAGGGTTGTAAGCTCACCCATCAGATCCAGAAGGACCTGAGCCGGCGGCCTGCCGGCCCCAGACCCGGTTGCCTCGGCGGCTGAGCTGCCATGAGCCGCCGCTGAACCCGCCATGAAGACAGCAGCGCGGTTCGGCGGCTCATACTCCTCCGGCTCATGGAACTCCGACTCGGGGTAAGGCTCAACGTAGCCCCCGAGTCCGCCATCATGGAGCTGGTAGATGGATTCCGTCTCTCCGCTCGAAGATCCATCCTCGGAGCAGATGAGAGTTTCCTCCTGTGACATAGATCCCTCGAGATCCGTGCCCTGAGTGAAGCCGACGAAGACATGCTTCCGGCCCGGTTTAACACGGGCGGGTTGCACGCGTCGGGCGGGTTGCATGCGCCGAGCCGGCTCGACGATGTCGGTGCAGGTGTCCGGCCCGGGTTCAGATCCGCCGATCTTGCCGATGAAGACGTGAATCACGCCGAAGGGGACCCGGAAACCGTACTCAATGGAGTCAGCCTCGGGGCCCCAGCCGGCGTCGTTGATGTAGAGCCGGCCGCGGCGACTCTTGGTCATCCTGCCAACCGCGTACCCCTCGATCCCTGGTAGAGAGCCCTTTGAGAACTCAACACCACCGAGCGCTAGCCCCACGGTGGGCGCCAACTGTCGTGGTTTTAACACGGCAGATGTCCGAAGACTTAGGTTCGAGGCCAGTGCCATAGCAGTGGACTCAAAGGGGTTGATTGGGACGAAGGACACGAGTTTACCCAGGTTCGGCCCCTCAAGTCGAGGTAAAAGCCTACGTCCTGCTTGTGTTATATTAACTGGAGTATTGATTACAAGGGAGCGGATTGCTTGACCTAGTTCTCGATAGCTTGGTTTCTTGTCTAAGCCGCCCCGGGGTCTAGCCTTTATATAGGAGACCAAGGCCCCGGGTTACACGAGTCTCAAACCGACTCACACAACGTGTTCTACTCTGTCTCTGAGCCGCCATACCATCTTGGGTAAGCCGCCACCGGGCAGCTTGGCCACCCGGGTCATCATGCTATCTTCCGTCTCTGGGCCTCCGTCTTGGCCCGTCTGGCAAGCCGCCACGCAGCCTGGCCTTGATCTTTCGGCCCACCTTACAGGTCTTGGGCTTACGAGCCGCCTGGTGTGACTCGGCCCCGCCTGGGCGGGTCTTACCACGGGGTTATATCCCCAACAGATTACCAGAAAAGGCTCCAAGAATGGATCTCACGGGAACAGAGGCTTACGGCGGCGGAAAAGTATTTTCGTGGCTCTTTTTGGTATCCAGGGAATATTTGGGAATTTATAGGCCGAAGGATAGGGTTAGGAGGGCTGCCGTGGGGCCACAAGCCAGGGGGCATGGCCCCACCTAGGGCGCGCCCCTGTGGCTTGTCGCCACACGGCAGGCCTTCTGCCTTCATCTCCAAGTCTGGTACATTGCTTCTGGTCCAAGAAAAATCATTCCGAAGATTTTATTCCGTTTGGACTCCGTTTAATATTCCTTATCTGCAATACTCAAAAACAAGGAAAAAACAGAAACTGGCACTAGGCTCTAGATTAATAGGTTAGTCCCAAAAATAATATAAAATAGCATATTAATGCATATAAAACATCCAAAATAGATAATATAATAGCATGGAACAAACACAAATTATAGATTCGTTGGAGACGTATCACGTACCCAAAGATCTCTTGCACTCTTGTTGCTTTCGGTCATAAAGCGAATGTTCTCGCAAACGTAATATGCACATATTTCAGTCCCCTGTGCCTGCCTCATGCACTTTACGAGAATAGAATTCAATCAGATAATAATGAAGCATGATAATGGTATTGAAACTAGAATTAAAGAGATGCGCGGACGTAGCTAGTACTACTTAATTACCCTGGGCTTTTGTCATCTCAGCTCCTCTTTCCATTCACCTCTAACATCTTTGGTGAACTTTTCCCAAACCCTGCCCGGCAAACAAAACTAATAAAGAAGTGGACATAGTGCGTCAATGATTGAAATTACCTTTCGAGCAACAAATGCAAGCTTTTTTAATCTTCGGGGTCTTTACTTAGCGAGTCCAGTACTTCAACAGTTCCATCGTCAACTCTAATGATTAGAAGGATCCAGTGGTAGCTGCGCACATGATTTGTATAAGCGGGCATGCATAACTCATCAACTACACTTAACATCGAGTTTATATATATAAGCAAAAATAGAATTTGTAGTACAAGAAAGTAACACTCACTGGAAGTTCCAAGGTAAAATTATTTCTACTTTGTACTTTAGGTCCTTCAAAAACCTTAGAAGCAATTTCTCCGTGTCTTTAGGGTGCCTTCTCAACACTTCTTCATTGACGGTATTTGGGTCAATGAACCCAATGCCATAGACTCCAGCTCTTTTCAATTCAAAAATCTTCATTCTGCATAATACCACACAAAAGAATATAGTGAGTATAATAACAGGCAATGAACGAGCTGAGCTAGAGACTTAAATTACAGAAAGAAATCACTTACAGACAATAGCAACTGATGATAGATTTGTCGAGTGCTTTTTGATTGAATAACTGAAAAAATTCTTCATTTTCAATCCACAAATCTTTTGCATGGACGTAATGCTCTTTCTCGACTTTCACCATGAGGCTCTCCATCCCGTCCTTTATTTCTCTCATGTACCAGTCATGCAATTTGTACATTTGCGTTGTTAGAAGCTTCTCGTCGTCAGGACTGGCCAGAGGTTGCCCGGGGACATATTGTCGTTCTAGTTCCTTCGGATCTAACGGTGGAAATTCCTCAATCTCTAGGAATTGTTCAACGGTGATACCGAGCATTCTAGCATTCTCTCTATCAGCGTTGGTTATTACCACGTTATTGGCACTCACCTTGAGCGGGATGATCGATTGGACTGCCTGTTCTCCGAGCTGGGGAACAGTTTTCCCGCATTTACTGCTACCGCTAGACTTCTATCTTTTCTGGGATGCATAGGACTTGGTAATACAGCGTTCATAGTCTGATACCGGTCTTTTCTCCGCCGGTTTAGCTACATCAATAAAGTGTTGTACGACCTCGTCGGGTATTTTCTCCTTTGGCGGCGGGGGCGCTTTCGGTCCAAAATGGGCCCGCAAAGCGAGATTCACTGATTCATTGAGTTCCTCGTCAGTCTTCTAATAAGATAACTTCTTTTTGGCAGGAGGCTCGGCCGATTTCTTCTGTGTTCTCTTCCGCTTTGGAGACGCAGTTTTTTGATATCGCGGACGTCTCGCACTAGGCTCCGTCTCAGGGTGGGATGGACTCTATTGACGTGGCGGAGATTGATATCGCGGACTCGCCATGCGCTCCGTCTCGGGGTGGGATGGATTCGGCTGGCGCGGCAGAGATGGATTCGAAGGACTCACCCTGCGCTCCGTCTTGGGGAGGGTTGGAGTCTGCTGACGCGGCGGACTTGGAGGAGGAGTCGGTGGCCTTGGCACCGAGTTTGGAAACACGATGCATTCCTTTTTCCATAAAATGACACAACGCCTGGCTTCTCCCTGTGTCCGCTCCCCTTCACCTCCAGGGTAGTCAAGATCTAGTGTTTCATATGCCGACACAACTTGATCCACCCCGACACGAGCATAGCCAGGTGTAATCGGATTGCCGTGGAAAGTTTCTTCATGTCCACTCGGTAAAGCAAAGCCGTCCACCGCCTTCATGGATATGTTCTTCAGTTTCACGTGTAGCTCACAAGGTGTCTACTCTAAGATATCATCCACGGGGTAGCGAGCTAGCAGTGCATCATCGGCCGGGACCTCCGTGGAACCCACGCTGCTTTTCGGCATAGATGATGGAATGGTACTATCCAATGCTGGATCTGGTTGCTGCTACTGCTGAGACGCGCCTTGCTGGCTAAGTTTGTTGATTTTCTCCTGCTGCATGTTATATTTGCGTTCCAAGTCCTGAATCCGATCTACTTCATGCTTCTTCTTTCTGTCACAACTTCTGTAGCTGTTGTTCCAATCCGCAAACCCCAGAAACCACGGAACCATGCCTTTGCCTCGTGTTCATCCTGGGTGTTCAGGATTCTTGAGGGAGCGCGAAAGCTCGTCCTTCTCTCTCTCGGGCTCGTACACACCCGCTCGAGCTTCTGCTATTGCTTTAAGTAACTCACCCGTGGCTTCTTTAAGACTTGCTAGTTCAAGAACCTCCCCTGTCTTTGGGTCCAACTTTCCCCCATGTGCATAAAACCAAGTCCTGCACATCTCGGGCCAAGTCTCTGTTACTGGAGTGACACCTGCAGCCTTCATATTTCTCTCTGATTCATCCCACTTAGGCAACCCATACTTGTAGCCGCCTGGCCCGAGACGATGGTGCCACTTTTTTGTTGTTGGCATTTATCATGTTTATTCTCGACCGTTTCTTAGCTTCTTCTGATTCCTTGAACTTCACAAATTCGTCCCAGTCATCTGCTAACTTCACATATTCTCCTTTGAATTCTGGAGTCTTCCTTTCGTTTTCCACGTAACTTTTCCATAATCTTTTCTTCCAAGACTGGAATTGTGTGGCCATCTTCTTAAGAGCACACTTCTTGACTTTCTCCCGTTGGAGATCTGTGAGACCCTCTGGTAGGGTGAAATTTTTCATGAGCTCCTCCCAAAGCAGATCTTTTGCTCTTTGGCTGACAAAATAAACTGCTTGGGTATCTTTAGGCTGATTCCATTCTTGAACGGTGATCGGGATTTGGTCCCTAACGATAAATCCGCATTGACGTATAAATTTGTCCGCATTCTCTTTAGGAGCAATCGGTTCGCCATCTGCTCTGATTTGATCGATGTTAAACTTTACGCCTTGTTTCAACTTTTTTGTCGGGCCATGTTTAACCCTTGTAGAAGATTTGCTCGATCCGGAGGGCTAAAAGGAAGAAAGATTCGTTAATATATACAAATCAATCAATACATCTGATGATCACCAGAGGGCAAATTAATACCTCGCCGGACTCTGTTAAATGGACAAAAATTTCTTCGCCATCATCATTGTCAGCTGGTTCGCCTTTGTCTCTTGGTTGTTCTTCCTCAATTCCCGCACCGGATGGGTTAGGGTATTGTGAGCCATCATCTACTTCATTCTCTTCGTTTCCGGAGCGTATCAGGTCGTACATGGCATTCTCTTGATCATGGTCTCTACCGTCCATAGCTTAACTAATCCAGAACAAATATAAAACAATTAGAATGCACTCAATAAGCAGAACCGGAGATATGCAAATCAATACAAGGCAATGCAACAACAAATGCGATCATATAATATCACTAATACATTATCGAATAGTATCACTAATACATCATCGAATATAATATCACTAATACATCATCAGAATAGTTGACGTCTCGCGGCGAAGGCGGTGGACACCCAAAGCTAAGGAACCATGACAGGATCATAGCTCGGGTGTGATCCCTGAAGAACCTGCCAGGTATTGGAGAACCTGGCGTCCAACGCAGCCATGTAGCGTCGGACGTGCTCGTCCTCCTCCCTGACACGGCGACGTACTGCTACTTCTCGAGCATGCGTTGGTTTTCCCTTGAAGAGGAAAGGGTGATGTAGCAAAGTAGATAAGTATTTCCCTCAGTTGATGAGAACCAAGGTATCAATCCAGTAGGAGATACAAGCAAGTCCCCAATAGATGTACCTACACAAATAATCAAACACTTGCACCCAACGCTATAAAGGGGTTGTCAATCCCTTCACGGTTACTTGCAAGGATGAGATCTGATAGAGATAGATAGATAGGATTGCTAAAACGAAAAGTAAACTAAAAGTAAAAACATTGCAGCAAAGTATTTTTGGTATTTTTGGTTTATAGATCTGAAAATATATTATGGAAAATAGACCCGGGGGTCATAGGTTAAACTAGAGGCTTCTCTCATGAAGGAAAATAATACGGTGGGTGAACAAATTACCGTCGAGCAATTGATAGAAAAGCGAATAATTATATAGATATCCAAGGCAATGATTATGCATATAGGCATCACGTCCGTGTCAAGTAGACCGAAACGATTCTGCATCTACTACTATTACTCCACACATCGACCGACTCCTGCCTGCATCTAGAGTATTAAGTTCATGAAGAACAGAGTAACGCATTAGGTAAGATGACATGATGTAGAGGGATAAACTCAAGCAATATGATGAAAACCCCATCTTTTATCCTCGATGGCAACAATACAATACGTGCCTCGCTACCCCTACTTTGTCACTGGGTGAGGACACCGCAAGATTGAACCCAAAACTAAGCACTTCTGCCATTGCAAGAATTGCCAATCTAGTTGGCCAAACCAAACCAATAACTCGAAGAGACTTGCAAATATATGAAATCATGCATATAAGAATTCAGAGAAGATTCAAATAATATTCATAGATAATCTGAACATAAACTCACAATTCATCGGATCTCGACAAACACACCGCAAAAGAGTATTACATCGGATAGATCTCCATGAAGATCATGAAGAACATGGTATTGAAGAACAAAGAGAGAGAAGAAGCCATCTAGCTACTAGCTATGGACCCGAAGGTCTGTGGTGAACTACTCACGCATCATCGGAGGGGCAATGGAGTTGATGTAGATGCCCTCCGTGATCGAATCCCCCTCCGGCAGATTACCGGAAAAGGCTCCAAGATTGGATCTCACGGGAACAGAGGCTTCCGGCGGCGGAAAAGTATATTTGTGGCTCTTTTTGGTATCCAGGGAATATTTGGGAATTTATAGGCCGAAGAATAGGGTTAGGAGGGCTGCCGTGGGGCCACAAGCCAGGGGGCGCACCCCTGTGGCTTGTCGCCACACGGCAGGCCTTCTGCCTTCATCTCCAAGTCTGATACATTGCTTCTGGTCCAAGAAAAATCATTCCGAAGATTTTATTCCGTTTGGTCTCCGTTTAATATTCCTTATCTGCAATACTCAAAAACAAGGAAAAAACAGAAACTGGCACTAGGCTCTAGATTAATAGGTTAGTCCCAAAAATAATATAAAATAGCATATTAATGCATATAAAACATCAAAAACAGATAATATAATAGCATGAAACAATCAAAAATTATAGATTCGTTGGAGACGTATCAAGCATCCCCAAGCTTAATTCTTGCTCGTCCTCGAGTAGGTAAATGATAAAAACAGAATTTTTGATGTGGAATGCTACCTAACATATTTATCCATGTAATATTCTTTATTGTGGCATGAATATTCAGATCCATAAGATTCAAAACAAAAGTCTAATATTGACACAAAAACAGTAATACTTCGAGCATACCAACAAGGCAATTGTGTCCTTTCGAAATAACATGGCCTTAGAAAGTTATCCCTACAAAATCATATGGTCTGGCTATGCTCCATCTTCCCCACACAAAGTATCTAAATCATGCACAACCCCGATGACAAGTCAAGCAATTGTTTCACACTTTTTATG
This sequence comes from Elymus sibiricus, assembly GCA_039707655.1. NCBI lineage: Eukaryota > Viridiplantae > Streptophyta > Magnoliopsida > Poales > Poaceae > Elymus > Elymus sibiricus. The sequence goes on from CM077671.1 coordinate 447,425,406, forward strand.
TTCTCAAACCTTTTCAACTCTCACGCAATACATGAGCGTGAGCCACGGATATAGCACTATGGGTGGAATAGAATATGGTGGAGGTTGTGGGGAAAAAGGAGAAGATAGTCTCACATCAACTAGGCGTATCAACGGGCTATGGAGATGCCCATCAATAGATATCAATGTGAGTGAGTAGGGATTGCCATGCAACGGATGCACTAGAGCTATAAGTGTATGAAAGCTCAAAAAGAAAGTAAGTGGTTGTGCATATGATGAAAAATTCCACTAGCTATATGAAAGTGACAAAATAGGAGACTCTCTATCATGAAGATCATGGTGCTACTTTGAAGCACAAGTGTGGAAAAAGATAGTAGCATTGTCCCTTCTCTCTTTCTCTCATTTTTTTCTTCTTTTTTTCTTTTTTTTTATTTTGGTGGGCATCTATGGCCTCTTTTTTTTGGGCTTCATTGGCCTCTTTTATTATTTATAAAGTCCGGAGACTCATCCCAACTTGTGAGGGATTCATAGTTTCCATCATCCTTTTCTCTCACGGGACAAATGCTCTAATAATGAAAATCATCACACTTTTATTTACTTACAACTCGATACCTAGAACAAAATATGACTCTATATGAATGCTTACGAATGCAAGGCAATATGAAAATGATGGTGCATCTCATGAAAAACGGAACGGTGGAAGTTGCATGGAAATATATCTAGGAATGGCTATGGAAATGCCATAATAGGTAGGTATGGTGGCTGTTTTGAGGAAAATATATGGTGGCTGTTTTGAGGAAGGTGGGTTTGGTGCACCGGCGAATGTTGCGCGGTACTAGAGAAGCTAGCAAAGGTGGAAGGGTGAGAGTGCGTATAATCCATGGACTCAACATTAGTCATAAAGAACTCACATACTTATTGCAAAAGTCTATTAGTTATCTAAGCAAAGTATTAGACGCATGCTCCAAGGGGAGAGGTTGGTAGGAGTTAACCATCGCGCGCTCCCGACCCTCACACAAAGGTTGACAATCATTAAACAAATCCTGCTCCGAGTTCGTTACATAACGGTTCACCATACGTGCATGCTACGGGAATCACAAACTTTAACAAAAGTATTTCTTCCAATTCACAACTACTCACTAGCATGACTCTCATATTACCATCTCTATATCTCAAAACTATATGCAAGGAATCAAACTTCTCATAGTACTCAATGCACTTAATATGAAAGTTTTTATTATATCCCTCTTGGATGCCCATTATATTAGGACTAAATTCATAACCTAAACCAATTACCATGCTGTTTAAAGACTCTCAAAATAATATAAGTGAGGTACGAGAGTTCAATAATTTCTATAAAATAAAACACCACCGTGCTCTAAAAAGATATAAGTGAAGCACTAGAGCAACATTGCCTAGCTCAAAAGATATAAGTGAAGCACATAGAGTATTCTAATAAATTCACGATTCAGCGTGTCTCTCTCAAAAGATGTGTGCAGCAAGGATGATTGTGGCAAACTAAAAAGCAAAGACTCGTATCATACAAGACGCTCCAAGCAAAACACATATCATGTGGTGAATAAAAATATAGCCTCAAGTAAATTTACCGATGGATTGAAGACGAAAGAGGGGATGCCTTCCGGGGCATCCCCAAGCTTAGGCTTTTTGGTATCCTTGAATATGGCTTGGGGTGCCTTGGGCATCCCCAAGCTTAGGCTCTTGCCACTCCTTATTCCATAGTCCATCAAATCTTTACCCAAAACTTGAAAACTTCACAACACAAAACTCAACAGAAAATTCATGAGATCCATTAGTATAAGAAAAATAAATCACCACTTTAGGTACTGTTGTGAACTCATTCTTTATTTATATTGGTGTAATATCTACTGTATTCCAACTTCTCCATGGTTCATACCCCCCGATACAACCCATAGATACATCAAAATAAGCAAACAACACAAAGAAAACAGAATCTGTCTAAAACAGAACAGTCTGTAGCAATCTATAGACTTCGAATACTTCTGTAACTCTAAAAATTCTGAAATATTAGTACAATCAGTACAATTTGTATATAAATCTTGTGTAAAAAATTCAGATCAAAATCACGTTCCAGTGAATTTAAAGAATTCCTGGACTGAGAGCAAAAGTTTCTGTTTTTCAGCAAAATCAAATCACAAACACCGTAGACCATCCCAAAGGTCTTACTTGGCTCAAACACTAATTTAAACAAGAAAACACAATTACTACAGAGGTATTAATGTGCAAAACACTCAAGAATAGAAGCAAAAAACAGAAGCACAAAATAAAATTGGGTTGCCTCCCAACAAGCGCTATTGTTTAACGCCCCTAGCTAGGCATAATGATTTCAATGATGCTCACATAAAAAGATTGCAGCAAAGTATTTTTGGTATTTTTGGTTTATAGATCTGAAAATATATTATGGAAAATAGACCCGGGGGCCATAGGTTTCACTAGAGGCTTCTCTCATGAAGGAAAATAATACGGTGGGTGAGCAAATTACTGTCGAGCAATTGATAGAAAAGCGAATAATTATATAGATATCCAAGGCAATGATTATGCATATAGGCATCACGTCCGTGCAAGTAGACCGAAACGATTCTGCATCTACTACTATTACTCCACACATCGACCGACTCCTGCCTGCATCTAGAGTATTAAGTTCATGAAGAACAGAGTAACGCATTAGGTAAGATGACATGATGTAGAGGGATAAACTCAAGTAATATGATGAAAACCCCATCTTTTATCCTCGATGGCAACAATACAATACGTGCCTTGCTACCCCTACTTTGTCACTGGGTGAGGACACCGCAAGATTGAACCCAAAACTAAGCACTTCTGCCATTGCAAGAATTGCCAATCTAGTTGGCCAAACCAAACCAATAACTCGAAGAGACTTGCAAAGATATGAAATCATGCATATAAGAATTCAGAGAAGATTCAAATAATATTCATAGATAATCTGAACATAAACGCACAATTCATCGGATCTCGACAAACACACCGCAAAAGAGTATTACATCGGATAGATCTCCATGAAGATCATGAAGAACATGGTATTGAAGAACAAAGAGAGAGCAGAAGCCATCTAGCTACTAGCTATGGACCCGAAGGTCTGTGGTGAACTACTCACGCATCATCGGAGGGGCAATGGAGTTGATGTAGATGCCCTCCGTGATCGAATCCCCCTCCGGCAGATTACCGGAAAAGGCTCCAAGATTGGATCTCACGGGAACAGAGGCTTCCAGTGGCGGAAAAGTAATTTCGTGGCTCTTTTTGGTATCCAGGGAATATTTGGGAATTTATAGGCCGAAGAATAGGGTTAGGAGGGCTGCCGTGGGACCACAAGCCAGGGGGCGCCCCCCCCCCCCTAGGGTGCGCCCCTGTGGCTTGTCGCCACACGGCAGGCCTTCTGCCTTTATCTCCAAGTCTGGTACATTGCTTCTGGTCCAAGAAAAATCATTCCGAAGATTTTATTCCATTTGGACTCCGTTTAATATTCCTTATCTGCAATACTCAAAAACAAGGAAAAAACATAAACTGGCACTAGGCTCTAGATTAATAGGCTAGTCCCAAAAATAATATAAAATAGCATATTAATGCATATAAAACATCCAAAACAGATAATATAATAGCATGGAACAATCAAAAATTATAGATACGTTGGAGACGTATCACGTACCACCTCCGCGGGGGCCGGCTCCCTCTGCACCGACTGTGGTCCACGCGACCGCCACCAAATAACCTCCGGGTCGACGACGGGACCCTCATTCCTCACCAAGCTCTGCGCCCCGGAAGGCAGCACCTCCCAGTGCCAGCCCGGCGGAGCCCAGTCCCGGACATGGCGCCTCTCAAGCAGGTGGTCGCCGCCGACTCGACGACGGGGATGCGGGATGGGCATCGTCGACTCGGGAACTAAAACAACTAAAACATAAAACAACTGAATTAACTAAAACATAAAAAAACTAAACAACTAAAACATAAACCAACTAAATTAACTAAAACAATATGAACACTTAATTACCTAAAACAACTAAAACTAAAACATAAAAAGCATCATAATTTAACAAATTCATCGAACAATATCAATCTACTTATCCATCTACTACAATTTGCTTAACACATTGTTTAATGAAAAAGTGTTGCATACCAACCACAAAAAAATTCATAACACTAAAAAGATGTTCTAATAATTAGAAAATATTTGCACGTTTTTAAACAATATGTGTGTGTGTGTGTGTGTTTGCGGCACCGGCGGGGCTCCTACATCGGAGATGGACGGGGCGGTGGGGCTCCTACGTCGGAGATGGACGGGGCGGCGGGGCTCCTACGCCGGAGATGGATGGGGCAGCGGCTCTCGGGCATCTCCGGTGGTGGCTAGGTGGGGGATGGGCTCGGGGAGGGGCGGCCATGGCGGCAATGGCGGACGGGGAGGGGGTTCAGGAGGAGAGGGAGGAGAGGGAGGAGAGTGGCTCACAACGGTCTCGGTGGCGAGGTCGAGGCGACAGCGGGCTCGACGGCGAGGTCGAGGCGATGGCGAGGTCGGGGGAGAAGAGGGGCCGGAGCGAGCGGGTCGGGGACGGCGATCTCCGGTGGGAGGTTGAAGACGGGCAGCCTGGCAGCGCGACGGCGAGGTCGAGGGAGAAGAGGCGCGCGAGGAGCTCTGGCAGCCTGGCGGCGTCGGGGCAGGGGCGGCGTCGGGGGGCAGAATGGGAGAGGTTGGGGCAGAAACGGCAAAGTCCTGCATATATAGAGGGACTCTTTAGTCCCGGTTGGTGGCTCCAACCGGGACTAAAGATCACCAACCGGGACTAAAGGTCCTCCCTTTAGTCCCGGTTGGAAACACCAACCGGGACTAAAGGCCCATCTTTTCGGCGGCCCAAATTCCGCGCGGGAAGAGACCTTTAGTCCCACTTGGTAGGACCAACCGGGACTAAAGGTGTATTTTCCCTTTTTTTTGTTTTGTTTTGTTTTTCTAATTTCTGTTTTTAGATTTGGAATAACTGTTAGAATATTTATAGTTTTTTAATGAATCTTTTTGCTTTAGGTCAAAACAATTACAAAATTTCTGTTAGTGCCAGTAGTTTTCAAATTTAAATAGTTTAAATTTGAATTCATTTGAAATTTGTGTGAAACGGTAATTTGTGAATAACTTTAGTTTAAAAATAGATTTTTGAGTGATTGTTTTTCCTGTTGTTTAATATTAGTATGTTTTATCATTATGTTAAAGTTGGGAATTTTTAGGATAATTTAAATAGGTGTTTTAATCAAAACCAGATTCTGTTTAACTCTTTTAGTTTTATACCTTCATTTGTTTTAATCAAAATCACCCAAATGAACTCCAGACTTTTTGTGCATTCAATATGCACCATTCTAAGCCACATATTCAAATTTCAACCCTATCTAACTTCATTTGCTATTTTTCATGCATTTAATGATTTTTTTTGAGCTAAATGACCCTGAAATTAAAAAGCACTACAAATGAACTCTGAAAAGGTTGAAACTTGGCATGGTATCATCATTTCACCCACATAGCATGTGCTAAAAAGTTGAGACGGTTACGGCAAAAAATGGATGCACTTCGTGTACAAACTAGACCATCTCCTTCGAAGTATGAGGGTTTTGGACGAAAACTCATCTGTTACAAAGGCATTTCATTTTTTTTAAACTAGTTTCAACTCCAGACTTTTTGTGCATTCAATATGCACCATTCTAAGCCACATCTTCAAATTTCTACCCTATCTAACTTCATTTGCCATTTTTCATGCATTTAATGATTTTTTTGAGCTAAACGACGCTGAAATTAAAAAGCACCACAAATGAACTCTGAAAAGGTTGAAACTTGGCATGGTATCATCATTTCACCCACATAGCATGTGCTAAAAAGTTGAGAGGGTTACGGCAAAAACTGGATGCACTTCGTGTACAAACTAGACCATCTCCTTCGAAGTATGAGGGTTTCGGACGAAAACTCATCTGTTACAAAGGCATTTCATTTTTTTAAACTAGTTTCAACTCCAGACCTTTTGTGCATTCAATATGCACCATTCTAAGCCACATCTTCAAATTTCAACCCTATCTAACTTCATTTGCTATTTTTCATGCATTTAATGATTTTTTTGAGCTAAACAACCCTGAAATTAAAAAGCACCACATATGAACTCTGAAAAGGTTGAAACTTGGCATGGTATCATCATTTCACCCACATAGCATGTGCTAAAAAGTTGAGAGGGTTACGGCAAAAATTGGATGCACTTCGTGTACAAACTAGACCATCTCCTTCGAAGTATGAGGGTTTCGGACGAAAACTCATCTGTTACAAAGGCATTTCATTTTTTTAAACTAGTTTCAACTCCAGACTTTTTGTGCATTAAATATGCACCATTCTAAGCCACATCTTCAAATTTCAACCCTATCTAACTTCATTTGCTATTTGTCATGCATTTAACGATTTTTTTGAGCTAAACGACCCTGAAATTAAAAAGCACCACAAATGAACTCTGAAAAGGTTGAAACTTGGCATGGTATCATCATTTCACCCACATAGCATGTGCTAAAAAGTTGAGAGGGTTACGGCAAAAACTGGATGCACTTCGTGTACAAACTTGACCATCTCCTTCAAAGTATGAGGGTTTCGGACGAAAATCCATCTGTTACAAAGGCATTTCATTTTTTTAAACTAGTTTCAACTCCAGACTTTTTGTGCATTCAATATGCACCATTCTAAGCCACATCTTCAAATTTCAACCCTATCTAACTTCATTTGCTAGTTTTCATGCATTTAATGATTTTTTTGAGCTAAACGACCCTGAATTAAAAAGCACCACAAATGAAATCTGAAAAAGGTTGAAACTTGGCATGGTATCATCATTTCACCCACATAGCATGTGCTAAAAAGTTGAGAGTTATAACAAAAACTGGATGCACTTCGTGTACAAAACTGGACCATTCCGGCTACTCACTAGAGAAGAAAAGTGATGACGGTGCAGCCAATCACATCCCAGAGTGGGATCTTGGGGTATATATTTTTTTCTTCGCGTGTGTCCCTTGATTATTGCGCCGTAACCATGGACAATCTTCATCATTTAACAGGATGCTTGGGTCAGTCTTCACTGCGAAGGGAGGAATTTCATCAAACTTTTCATAATCTTGTGACATGTCTGTCTTGTCCTCCACTCCCACGATGTTTCTTTTCTCGGAAAGCACTATGTGGCGCTTTGGCTCATCGTATGATGTATCCGCTTTCTTATCTGCCCTTTTTCTCGGTTTGGTAGACATGTCCTTCACATAGAAAACTTGCGCCACATCATTGGCTAGAATGAATGGTTCGTTTGTGTGCCCAAGATTGTTGAGATCCATGATACGTCTCCAACGTATCTATAATTTTTGCTTGTTCCATGCTGTTATATTATCATTCTTGGATGTTTTACAATCATTTTACTACAACTTTATATTATTTTTGGAACTAACCTATTAACCTAGATCCCGGTGCCAGTTTCTGTTTTTTCCGTGTTTTTGAGTTTTACAGAAAAGGAATATCAAACGGAGCCTGATGTCTACAATGCAACCTTCTTCTTGTACTCGTGTTGGGCCTCCAAGCGCAGAGTTTTGTAGGACAGTAGCAAATTTCCCTCAAGTGGATGACCTAAGGTTTATCAATCCGTGGGAGGCGTAGGATGAAGATGGTCTCTCTCAAACAACCCTGCAACCAAATAACAAAGAGTCTCTTGTGTCCCCAACACACCCAATACAATGGTAAATTGTATAGGTGCACTAGTTCGGCGAAGAGATGGTGATACAAGTGTAATATAGATGGTAGATATAGGTTTTTGTAATCTGAAAATATAAAAACAGCAAGGTAGCAAGTAACAAAAGTGAGCACAAACGGTATTGCAATGCTTGAAAACAAGGCCTAGGGTTCATACTTTCACTAGTGCAAGTTCTCTCAACAATACTAACATAGTTGAATCATATGTAAATCTCTCACACGCGACAAAGAGTTCACTCCAAAGTCACAAATAGCGGAGAACAAACGAAGAAATTATTGTAGGGTACGAAACCACCTCAAAGTTATCTTTTCCGATCAATCTTATGAGCTATCCCTATAAGTGTCACGAACAGCCCTAGAGTTCATACTAAAGTAACACCTTAAGATACACATCAACCAAAACCCTAATGTCACCTAGATACCCCAATGTCACCTCGAGTACCCGTGGGTTTGATTATACGATATGTATCACATAATTTCAGATTCATCTATTCAATCCAACACAAAGAACTTCAAAGAGTGCCCCAAAGTTTCTACCGGAGAGTCAAGACGAAAACGTGTGCCAACCCCTATGCATAGATTCCCAAGGTCACGGAACCCGCAAGTTGATCACCAAAACATACATCAAGTGGATCAATAGAACATCCCATTGTCACCACGGATATCCCATCGCAAGACATACATCAAGTGTTCTCAAATCCTTTAAAGACTCAATCCGATAAGAAAACTTCAAAGGGAAAACTCAATTCATCACAAGAAGATGGAGAGGGGAAAACTCCATATGATTCATCTATATTAATAAAGCTCACGGTACATCAAGATCGTGCCATCTCAAGAACACGAGAGAGAGAGATCAAACACATAGCTACTGGTACATACCCTCAGCCCCGAGGGTGAACTACTCCCTCCTCGTCATGGAGAGCATCGGGATGATGAAGATGGCCTCCGGTGATGGTTTCCCCCTCCGGCAGGGTGCCGAAACGGGCTCCCGATTGTTTTTTCGTGGCTACAGAGGCTTGCGGCGGTGGAACTCCCGATCTAGGTTTATTTTCGGAGGTTTCTCTATTTATAGGAATTTATGGCGGTGGAAACAAGTCAGGATGGGCCACGAGGTGACGACAAGCCAGGGGGGCGCGCCCTAGGGGGGGGGCGCGACCCCCAGGCTTGTGGTGGCCTCGTGGCTCCCCTGGCCCAACTCCAACTCTCCTTGAGCTTCTTCTAGTCCATAAAAATTCACCGTAGATTTTTATTCCATTTGGGCTCCGTTTGATATTCCTTTTCTGTAAAACCCAAAAACACGGAAAAAACAGGAACTGGCACTGGGCTCTAGGTTAATAGGTTAGTCCCAAAAATAATATAAAGTTGTAGTAAAATGATTGTAAAACATCCAAGAATGATAATATAACAGCATGGAACAAGCAAAAATTATAAATACGTTGGAGACGTATCAGCATCCCCAAGCTTAATTCCTGCTCGTCCTCGAGTAGGTAAATGATAAAAAACAGAATTTTTGATGTGGAATGCTGCCTAACATGTTCATCATATTCTTTTCTTCTATGTATAGCATGGACATTTGGACTTGTAAATGATTCAAAGCAATAGTCTAGTTTTAACATAATGACTTCAATACTCAAGCATGTCAACAAGCAACCATGTCTTTCAAAATATCAACACTAAAGAAAGTTATCCCTAGCCCATCATGCTCAATCATTGATCCATTCATGAAACACACTCAAATATTAGCTATGCCCAATGCTCAAGTACGATCATAGTGCCCCCTAGTTGGTGCTTATAAGAGAAGATAGAGACTCAAAGCAAAAATAAAAATTGCATAAAGTAAGTAGATAGGCCCTTCGCAGAGGGAAGTAGGGATTTGTAGAGGTGCCAGAGCTCAAGGTTTAAATTGAGAGAGAAAAATATTTTGAGTGGCATGCTTTTCCTGTCAACGAAAACGACGAAGTAGCTCACAATACTTTCCATGCTAGATACATTATAGGCGGTTCCCAAACAGAATAGTAAAGTTTTTACTCCCCCTCCACCAATCAATCACACTCCACGGCGAGCCGAATCCACGGGTACCGTCCATACAAACAACAATCCTGGGGGAGTTTTGTTTCATTTTTTTTTGATTTGATTTTTGAGCATGGGACTAGGCATCCCGAATACCAGCCACTTTCTCGTGAATGATAGTGAATCAACACATATCGTGAGAATAACACACCTAGCATGGAAAAATATTGGACACTCCCCACCGTTTCATGAGCGGTACGGGCACACAAAAGAGAAAATTTATTTTGAAAATTTAGAGATGGCACACACAAATTTGCTTGGAACGGCATGGAAATACCGCATATAGGTAGGTATGGTGGACTCATAAGGCAAAACTTAGTTTAAGGATTTTGGATGCACAAGTAGTATTTCTACTTAGTACAAATGAAGGCTAGCAAATAGATTGGGAAGCAACCAAACCAAGAAACGAAAAATCTCATAAGTGAGCATTGAGTCATAACTAACACCGAAAAATGCACCACAAGTAGGATGTAACTTCATTGCATAACTATTGATTTTCGTGCATGCATAGGGAATCACAAACCTTAACACCAATATTCCTACTAAAGCATAGTTACTCACTAACATGACTCACATATTACTATCATCATGTTTCAAAACTATTACAAAGAATCAAGTTTAATTTGTCCCATGATCTTCATGAAAGTTTTTATTATATCCTCCTTGGACATATATCACTTTGGGACTAGTTTCATATATTGCCATTGCTTTTTGGCAAGCTCAAACAAATTTAAATGAAGCACAAGAGCATATGACAAGCTACTCTCAAAAGATATAAGTGAAGATTAATGAGTAGTCAAACAATTAAGAAGCTATGTGAGGACTCTCCCTCTCTCAATGAATATTTTCAGATCTGAGTATTTTTATTTAAACATCAAACAATAGCACTCCAAGAATAGCACACATCATGTGAACGAATAAAATTTTAGGCTCAACATAGGCTAACCGATAATTGTTGATGAAGAGAGGTGGGATGCGTAGCATCCCCAAGCTTAGATGCTTGAGACTTCTTGAAATAATTACTTGGGGTACCTTGGGCATCCCCAAGCTTGAGCCCTTGTACCCCGTTCAATCCTCTCATATCCCGGTTTCACCTATTCTCAAAAACTTCATCCACACAAAACTCGAAAAGAACTCGTGAGATAGGTTAGTACTCATAATAATAAATCAACACTTTATGTACTTCCAAGACAAGTTGCATAATAATTTTCAAACATTAGGTACTGGATACTATCATTTCCACAATTTATATCTACCAATATAGGCTATGGAAACTATAGGCTAAGTAGATAACAAAACTATGACAGCAATCTGTCCAAACAGAACAGTCTGTAGCAATTTATAAAAACAGTGTACTTGTGTAACTCAAAAAATTATGAAAATTTAGGACATGCTATAAAATTTATATGAAAATACTGTGTAAAAATTTCATAAACTTTCCATGTTCCAGTAAAATATGAAAATTCAAACACTACAGCCAAAGTTTCTGTTTTTACACAGCACTCATCAAAACATGCAATGCAAGCATCCTAAGGCAATTCTTGGAAATTTTTATTGAAAAACAAGATTATAAATAACACCTAACAGATAACAACAAAATAATATGACGCTCCAAGCAAAGCACATATTGGGTGACGAATAAAAATATAGCTCTAAGTAAGATATACCGATAATGTTGAAGACGAAAGAGGGGATGCCTTCCGGGGCATCCCCAAGCTTAGGCGCTTGAGTCTTCCTTGGATATCACCTTGGGGGTGCCTTAGGCATCCCCAAGCTTAGGTTCTTGTCACTCCTTATTCTCCTCATATCGGTGTCTCACCCAAAACTTGAAAACTTCAATCACACAAAACTTAACGGAACTTCGTGAGATGGGTTAGTATAATAAAGATAGATCATTCACTTAGGTACTCTCAAGACAAGATTCATAATTTTTACCTCATGATACCTACTGTATTATATCATTCCCATAATTTATATCACTGAATATAAGCTATGGGAACACTAAAACAAGCAAACTATGCATGCAAAACAGAATCTGTCAAAAACAGAACAGTCTGTGAATATCTGTAGTGTAACCATACTTCCCTGTCTCTAAAACTTCTGAAAAATTAGTAAAATCTAGGAAATTTGTATATCAAGACTGTGTAAAAAATTCAGATCAAAAGAACGTTCCAGTGAATTTACAAAATTCCTGGACTGAGAGCAAAAGTTTCTGTTTTTGCACAGAATCAAGTCAACTATCATCCACACTATCCCAAAGGCTTTACTTGGAACTTTATTGAAACAAAAGCTATAAAACATGATTATACAGTAGCTTAATCATGTGGACACACAAAAACAGTAAGTATAAATATTGGGTTGTCTCCCAACAAGCGCTTTTCTTTAATGCATTTTAGCTAGGCATGATGATTTCAATGATGCTCACATAAAAGATAAGAATTGAAACACAAAGAGAGCATCATGAAGCATATGACTAGAACATTTAAGCCTAACCCACTTCCTATGCATAGGGATTTTGTGAGCAAACAATTTATGGGAACAAGAATCAACTAGCATAGGAAGGCAAAACAAGCATAACTTCAAAACTTTGAACACATAGAGAGGAAACTTTATATTATTGCAATTCCTACAAGCATATGTTCCTCCCTCATAATAATTTTCAGTAGAATCATGAAGGAATTTCACAATATAACCAGCACATAAAGCATTCTTTTCATGATCTACAAGCATAGAAATTTTACTACTCTCCACACAAGAAGATTTCTTCTCATGACTAATGGTGGGAGTATCATATGAAGCTCGGATACTAAAAATTGTTTCCACATTAAAAGAGTAATGTTCAGTAAAAGGATATTCAAAATTATGACAATAATTATCACTACTCTTTATAACATAGGTATCATCACAATAATCATCATAAGTAGCAACTTTGTTCTCATCATAGTCAATTGAAACCTCTTCCGAAATAGTGGAATCATTAATAAATAAAGTCGTGACCTCTCCAAATCCACTTTTACCATTATAATAAGATTCAACACCCTCCAAAATAGTGGGATAATTATTATCTAAAGTTGACACTCTTCCAAACCCACTTTCATAAATATTGCAATCATCATAAATAGGGGGTGTGCTATCATCATAATAAATTTGCACATCAAAACTTGGGGGACTAAAAATATCATCTTCGTTAAACATAGCATCCCCAAGCTTGGGACAAACATTAATTGCAGCAAATAAATTCTCAAACATGTCATTCTCATCAAACATAGCATCCCCAAGCTTGTGGTTTTGCAAAACATAAGCATAATCACTCTCATCATTAATAGTATGAATAGCACCAATCGTATAACAATTATTATCATCACAATTTTCTAAGTTGGTGCCAAAAAGATTTTCAAGATTATAAGGGGTGTCATTATTTGGGAGAAATACCTCTTTACCTTTACTTTTCCTTCTTTTCTTCTTCTTCACCACATTATGTGTGGGTTTATTTAATTCCTCCAAGCTTCTTTTTGAAGAGGTTGGTTGAATAAGCTCCTCCTCGTTACCTGATTCATCATAAGAGCAAATAGGAGGATATTGGGAAATATCTTCCCCTTCATTAGTATTCTCTTCATCTTCTATTTGTTTTCTTGTCTTTAAGTAATTGGCAATATAAGGATTCTCAATGCAATTTACCACGCAATACATATAGATTTCATTTAGATCAAAATCAATCATTTTCATGAGAACCCATGCTGGAACATCCTTAGTTTCATGTTTCATTTCTTCATACCCCAAAAATAGACTAAGTTCATTATGATGCTCAAGGGTAATGAGGTTGTCACAATTTTTGGACACAATTCGATCATGAAATAATTCACATTGGAAATTAAAATGACCACTTTCATTGCAAAGTTCACAAGGACGGCGAGAAATATTAAGTCTTTCAGCACAAACATATAGCCTCTCTTGCAACCATTTAGTTTCTAAATACTTATGCCTCTTACAAAATCTATCTTCCCTTCTAGGCATGTCTTCACAAACTCTATGCACTCCACAAAAGTTGACATGCTTATAAGAAATCTTTTTATCATGACTAGTGCAATCATCATTAGTACTATGGATATTCAAAGAATTCATACTAACAACATTGCAATCATGCTCATCACTCAAAGATTTAGTGCCAAACATTTTAATAACTTCTTCTTCTAACACTTGAGCACAATTTTCCTTTCCACCATTTTCACGAAAGACATTATAAAGATGAAGTATATGAGGCAACCTCAATTCCATTTTTTTGTAGTTTTCTTTTATAAAACCAAACTAGTGATAAAACAAGAAACTAAAAGATTCAATTGCAAGATCTAAAGATATACCTTCAAGCACTCACCTCCCCGGCAACGGCGCCAGAAAAGAGCTTCGTTGACGGGATGTGAGTGCCGCTTACCTAGCCTCCTCGGCAACGGCGCCAGAAAAGAGCTTGATGTCTACAACACAACCTTCTTCTTGTAGACTCGTGTTGGGCCTCCAAGCGCAGAGTTTTGTAGGACAGTAGCAAATTTCCCTCAAGTGGATGACCTAAGGTTTATCAATCCGTGGGAGGCGTAGGATGAAGATGGTCTCTCTCAAACAACCCTGCAACCAAATAACAAAGAGTCTCTTGTGTCCCCAACACACCCAATACAATGGTAAATTGTATAGGTGCACTAGTTCGGCGAAGAGATGGTGATACAAGTGTAATATAGATGGTAGATATAGGTTTTTGTAATCTGAAAATATAAAAACAGCAAGGTAGCATGTAACAAAAGTGAGCACAAACGGTATTGCAATGCTTGAAAACAAGGCCTAGGGTTCATACTTTCACTAGTGCAAGTTCTCTCAACAATACTAACATAGTTGAATCATATGTAAATCTCTCACACACGACAAAGAGTTCACTCCAAAGTCACAAATAGCGGAGAACAAACGAAGAAATTATTGTAGGGTACGAAACCACCTCAAAGTTATCTTTTCCGATCAATCTTATGAGCTATCCCTATAAGTGTCACGAACAGCCCTAGAGTTCGTACTAAAGTAACACCTTAAGATACACATCAACCAAAACCCTAATGTCACCTAGATACCCCAATGTCACCTCGAGTACCCATGGGTTTGATTATACGATATGCATCACATAATTTCAGATTCATCTATTCAATCCAACACAAAGAACTTCAAAGAGTGCCCCAAAGTTTCTACCGGAGAGTCAAGACGAAAACGTGTGCCAACCCCTATGCATAGATTCCCAAGGTCACGGAACCCGCAAGTTGATCACCAAAACATACATCAAGTGGATCAATAGAACATCCCATTGTTACCACGGATATCCCATCGCAAGACATACATCAAGTGTTCTCAAATCCTTTAAATACTTAATCCGATAAGAAAACTTCAAAGGGAAAACTCAATTCATCACAAGAAGATAGAGAGGGGAAAACTCCATATGATTCATCTATATTAATAAAGCTCACGGTACATCAAGATCGTGCCATCTCAAGAACATGAGAGAGAGAGAGAGATCAAACACATAGCTACTGGTACATACCCTCAGCCTCGAGGGTGAATTACTCCCTCCTCGTCATGGAGAGCGTCGGGATGATGAAGATGGCCTCTGGTGATGGTTTCCCCCTCCGGCAGGGTGCCGGAACGGGCTCCCGATTGGTTTTTCGTGGCTCTGGAGGCTTGCGGCGGCGGAACTCCCGATCTAGGTTTGTTTCTGGGGGTTTCTATATTTATAGGAATTTTTGATCTCTCTCTGGAGGCTATGCCCAATGCTCAAGTACGATCATAGATCGGGAGTTCCGCCGCCGCAAGCCTCCAGAGCCATGAAAAACCAATCAGGATCCCGTTCCGGCACCCTGCCGGAGGGGGAAACCATCACCGGAGGCCATCTTCATCATCCCGGCGGTCTCCATGACGAGGAGGGAGTAGTTCACCCTCGGGGCTGAGGGTATGTACCAATAGCTATGTGTTTGATCTCCCTCTCTTGTGTTCTTGAGATGGCACGATCTTGATGTACCGCGAGCTTTATTGATATATATGAATCATATGGAGTTTTCCCCTCTCTATCTTCTTGTGATGAATTGAGTTTTCCCTTTGAAGTTTACTTATCGGATTGAGTCTTTAAGGATTTGAGAACACTTGATGTATGTCTTGCGATGGGATATCTGTGGTGACAATGGGATGTTCTATTGATCCACTTGATGTATGTTTTGGTGATCAACTTGCGGGTTCCGTGACCTTGGGAATCTATGCATAGGGGTTGGCACATGTTTTCATCTTGACTCTCCGGTAGAAACTTTGGGGCACTCTTTGAAGTTCTTTGTGTTGGATTGAACATGATGAATCTGAAATTGTGTGAAGCATATCGTATAATCAAGCCCATGGGTACTTGTGGTGACATTGGAGTATCTAGGTGACATTGGGGTTTTGGTTGATGTGTATCTTAAGGTGTTATTTTAGTACGAACTCTAGGGCTGTTTGTGACACTTATAGGGATAGCTCATAAGATTGATCGGAAAAGATAACTTTGAGGTGGTTTCGTACCCTACAATAATTTCTTCGTTTGTTCTCCACTATTTGTGACTTTGGAGTGAACTCTTTGTCGCACGTGAGGGATTTACATATGATTCAACTATGTTAGTATTTTTGAGAGAACTTGCACTAGTGAAAGTATGAACCCTAGGCCTTGTTTCTAAGCATTGCAATACCGTTTGTGCTCACTTTTATTACTTGTTACCTTGCTGTTTTTATATTTTCAGATTACAAAAATCTATATCTACCATCCATATTGCACTTGTATCACCATCTCTTCGCCGAACTAGTGCACCTATACAATTTACCATTGTATTGGGTGTGTTGGGGACACAAGAGACTCTTTGTTATTTGGTTGTAGGGTTGTTTGAGAGAGACCATCTTCATCCTATGCCTCCCACGGATTGATCAACCTTAGGTCATCCACTTGAGGGAAATTTGCTACTGTCCTACAAAACTCTGCGCTTGGAGGCCCAACACGAGTCTACAAGAAGAAGGTTGCGTAGTAGACATCAATCCACGGTTGTCATTCCGTACTGCGGGTCTACCATTACCCCTCCTCCAGTCAGATTGGCCCATTTGCACCGGAACAAAGGGACCTTCAAATCACCTCCATAGTCAAGTTCCCATATCTCCTCTATGTAACCATAATATGTGTCCTTCTCCTTGTTGTTTGCCGCATCGTCAAAGCGGACACCACTGTTTTGGTTGGTGCTCTTTTTATCTTGGGCGATCATGTAAAATGTATTCCCATTTATCTCGTACCCTTGGAAAGTCAATATAGTTGAAGATGGTCTCTTGGCCAACAAGTACAAGTCATCTTCAACATTGTCGTCATTCATGAGATGTGTTCGCAACCAACCGCCGAAAGCCTCAATGTGTGTACGTTGAATCCAGGGGTCAGACTTCTCCGGGTTCTTCGAGCGTATAATATCCATGTGTTTCTCGATATACGGGGTCACCAAGGTAGAATTATGTAGAACTGTGTAGTGTGCTTGCGCCCAAGAATGCCCGTCCCTACATATTATTGATTTTGGTCCAAGCGTGCCTTTTCCACGCAGTCTTCCCTCATGCCGCGATTGAGGAACACCAATCGGCTTAATGTCAGGAATAAAGTCAACACAAAACTCAATCACCTCCTCTGTTTCATGGCCCTTGGAGATGCTTCCTTCTGGCCTAGCACGGTTACGAAGATATTTCTTTAAGACTCCCATGAACCTCTCAAAGGGGAACATATTGTGTAGAAATACAGGACCCAGAATGGCAATCTCTTTGACTAGCTGAACTAGGACGTGCGTCATAATATTGAAGAAGGATGGTGGGAGCACCAACTCGAAACTGACAAGACATTGGACCAAATCATTCTGTAAGCTTCGTAGGATTTCCGGATTGATTACCTTCTGAGAAATTGCATTGAGGAATGAACATAGCTTCACAATGGCTAATCGAACATTTTCTGGTAGAAGCCCCCTCATCGCAACCGGAAGCAATTGCGTCATGATCACGTGGCAGTCATGAGACTTTAGGTTCTGGAATTTTTTTCTCTGCATATTTATTATTCCCTTTATATTCGATGAGAAGCCAGACGGGACCTTCATACTGAGCAGGCATTCAAAGAAGATTTCCTTCTCTGCTTTGGTAAGAGCGTAGCTGGCAGGACCTTGATACTGCTTTGGATGCATGCCATCGTTTTCGTGCACACGTTGCTGGTCCTCCCGTGCCTCCGGTGTATCTTTTGTCTTCCCATACACGCCCAGGAAGCCTAGCAGGTTCACACAAAGATTCTTCGTCACGTGCATCACGTCGATTGCAGAGCGGATCTCTAGGACTTTCCAATATTCTAGCTCCCAAAATATAGATTTCTTCTTCCACATGGGTGCGCGTCCCTCAGCGTCAGTCGGAACAGATTGTCCGCCAGGACCCTTTCCAAATATTACTTGTAAATCCTTGACCATATCAAGTATGTCATCACCAGTACGGAGGACGGGCTTCTTCCGGTGTTCTGCCTCACCTTTGAAATGCTTGCCTTCTTTCTTAAGGCATGCTTGGTCGGAAGAAATCGACGATGTCCCAGGTACACATTCTTCTTGCATTTGTCCAAATATATACTTTCAGTCTCATCTAAACAGTGCGTGCATGCATGGTATCCCTTGTTTGTCTGTCCTGAAAGGTTACTAAGAGCAGGCCAATCATTGATGGTTACAAATAGCAACGCTCGCAGGTCAAATTCTTGTTGTTTGTGCCCATCCCACACATGTACACCTTTTTTATTCCACAGCTGTAAAAGTTCATCAACTAATGGCCTTAGGTACACATCAATGTCGTTGCCGGGTTGCTTAGGGCCTTGGATGAGCACTGGCATCATAATGAACTTCCGCTTCATGCACAACCAAGGAGGAAGGTTATAGATACATAGAGTCACAGGCCATGTGCTATGCTTGCTGCTCTGCTCCCCAAATGGATTAATGCCATCTGCACTTAAACCAAACCATAAGTTCCTTGGGTCATCTGCAAAGTCCGGCCACTCTCTCTCGATTTTTCTCCACTGCGACCCATCAGCGGGTACTCTCAACTTCCCGTCTTTCTTACGGTCTTCTTTGTGCCATCGCAACGACTTGGCATGCTCTTTGTTTTGGAACAAACGTTTCAACCGTGGTATTATAGGAGCATACCACATCACCTTGGCAGGAATCCTCTTCCTGGGGCGCTCGCCCTGAACATCATCACCAGGGTCATCGCGACCGATCTTATATCGCAATGCATTGCATACCGGGCATGCATTCAAATTCTCGTACTCACCGCGGTAGAGGATGCAGTCATTAGGGCATGCATGTATCTTCTGCACCTCCAATCCTAGAGGGCAGACAACCTTCTTTGCTTCGTATGTACTATCGGGCAATTCGTTGTCCTTTGGAAGCTTATTCTTCATTATTTTCAGCAACTTTTCAAATGCCTTGTCAGGTACACCATTCTCTGCCTTCCATTGCAGCAATTCCAGTGTGGTAACGAGCTTTGTGTTGTCATCTTCGCAATTTGAGTACAACCCTTTTTTGTGATCCTCTAACATGCGCTGCAACTTCAACTTCTCCTTTTCACTTTCGCAGTTTCTCTTTGCATTAGCAATGGCCCGACCAAGATCATCAGCGGGCTCATATGATGCCTCAGCTTCTTCTTCTTCATTCTCTTCCCCCATTGTAGTACCATCATATTCAGGACACCCAGGATAGTTGTCATCATCCTCTTCTTCTTCATTATCTTCCATCAGAACCCCTCTTTCTCCATGCTTGGTCCAACAATTATAGCCGGACATGAAACCGGACGTAAACAGGTGGACGTGAATCTGTTTTGAGCTAGAGTAAGTCTTATCATTCTTACACACACCACATGGACAACACATAAAACCATCCCGCTTGTTTGCCTCAGCCGCACGCAAAAAACTCTGCACGCCATTAATGAACTGGGGAGAGCGTCGGTCATCGTACATCCATTGCCGGTTCATCTTCATTACACAACACCGAAAAGACCAAATTAATACAAGTTCATACATAAAGTTCATACACACTTATTTTCTCATAAAACAACATACAACTATCTAGATAAAACATTTAAATGCAACAACAAATGCGATCAAAATCGCAACTAAGGTAGCAATTGATCCAACAGCATAATGATACCAAGCCTCTTTATTAATGGCATATTTTCTAATCTTTCTAATCTTCAAGCGCATTGCATCCATCTTGATCTTGTGATCATCGACGACATCAGCAACGTACAACTCCAATTTCATCTTCTCTTCTTCAACTCTTTTCAATTTTCCTTTCAAATCCTCGTTTTCTTTTTCAACTAAATTTAACTTCTCGACAATAGGGCCGGTTGGCATTTCCGGTTCAACTACCTCCTAGATAAAAATATCTATGTCAACTTGATGGGAATAATTGTCATTAACACGAAATGCAACAAATAGTTATAAAAGAGAATATACCACATCGGAATCGTAAACCGGACGAGGGCCGACGGGCACGGATATCATAACCATGGCACTATATATAACAACAATCATACAAGTAAGAAAATTATGCAAGTAACTATCTAAATCATACAAATAAGATTTTTTTAATAAAAATGATAAGAACACAAGAAGAGGCTCACCAAGGTGGTGCCGGCGACGGGACGGTGCAGGCGATCGACGGTGGTTAGGACGGGGATGGGAAGGCACACTAAGTAAACCCCACCTACACATATGCAAACTAAGGAGTTAATTTGAGCTCAAATTGCATATAAATCAAAAAAACTACCACATAATTACACCCAAACTAAAACCCACAAATCACTATACTTTTAAAGCATTGCACGAGCTGATCTAGCAATAAGAAATGAAAGGACAAAGTTGCTAACCTTTGTGGACACTTGGATGGATTGGGGTGCCTCAAATCTTGACAAATCTTGGCAAAAATGGAGGGAGGAGCTCGAGCTAGGGGAAAAACAGAGAGGGGAATTCGAATGGAGAAAACAGAGAAATGGAGTCGGGCTGGACGAAGGGTTTATATAGGGAAACCGGGACTAAAGGTCCACCTATAGTCCCGGTTTGTATAACCAACCGGGACTGCTCGTGGGGGCCCCAGGCTGACACCAGCCTGCCACCACCCCTTTAGTCCCGGTTTGTGATACAAACCGGGACTATAGGTCCCAAATGAACCGGGACTAATGGTGCCCCTGCCCCCCGACCGCTCCTAGCCGTTGGAACCGGGACTAATGGTCACATTAGTCCCGGGCCAAAGCTAAACCGGGACTAAAGGGTTAAACGGAAGGCCTGTTTTCTACTAGTGGTAATAAGCATGCCCAGTGTCTAGCAACCGCGATCGAATTGATCAATCCCTTCATAGCGGACAGCTGGGCAGCTCAACCATACGGGCGACAGCGACAGGTAATTTTATTTCCCCTCTCTCTTAGCAAAAATAGCAATATGATCTTGAGTTTTTCATCTAGATTACAACCATCACTCAATTCAAATTTTGCCAGGTATTGTATTATTTTTCTATGTTGTTTCTCCCAATTGGTGTACAAGTTACAACACTTGTAGGCGGGAAGAACGGGTAGCATTATCTATTGTTTGAACTTCTAATTAGGTATACTTCATTGGCGACATGATTTTCAATTTTTCATTTGTATTTTATCTGTTAAATGGAGTTAATATTGACAAGTTTCTTATGAAAAGAAAGGCACCATCACAAGATGCTCTACAAGACTTGAATTGGGAGGAGGAGATTCAATATGATCTAGGCAAGAGGGAATTGATAGAATGTTATCATCCTAATTTGAAAGATCTAGTAAGAAGAAAGTACATGGTTCGTGGACCTTGTCAGCCAAAATATATTGATTTCCCATATTCAGACTTTGGTGCTAAGAAGAGAAGGTTCAATCCGGAATGGTATGTCGACCATGGGAGCTGGCTTGAGTACAGTGAAGAGAAGAAAAAGGCATATTGCTTTTGTTGTTTCTTATTTAGACCGTAGCCATAAGAAAGAAGATGGGTATGAGGCCTTTGTTCTAAATGGTTGGAATACCTGGAATGTTCCAGTAAGGCTAAAAGATCACGTTGGTGAGACAGGTAGTGTCAATGATCAAGCAATAAAAAAATGTGCATCGTTACTGAAAAGAAATCAACACATTGATGTAGCTATCCAGGTTCAAAGTAAAGCTCCTTCGAATTGCATATTTTTACTCGACTAAATGCCTCAGTTGACATAGTTAAACTATTATTGAAGCAAGGGTTACTGTTTAGAGGCCATGATGAGTCAAATAACTCTCAAAATAAAGGTAATTTCTTGGAAGTTCGTGACTTCTTAGTTGAGCATGATCCAGTTGTTGGCAAGTATATGGGAAAAGATGCTGCAAAGAATGCTCTTATGGTTGCTCCTCAAGTCCAGAAAGATATCTCTGAAGGTTTTGCACATGTGATAGTGTAATCTATTCTCAAAAAAATTCACAATAATGTGTTTTGCTTGCTTGTTAATGAATCTAGAGATGTCTCTTGCAAAGAACAAATGGTTGTGGCCTTGTATGTTGATAGTTCTGGAGACCCTTAAGAAAGCTTTATGGGTCTTTTTCATGTGAAAGAAACAACTCCTTCATACCTCAAGAGTTCAATTGATTCTCTTTTTAGAAAATATAAGTTGAGTTACAATCAAGACAGAGGACAAGGATGTGATGGTGCTAGCAATGTGCGAGGTGAGTTTAATGTTCTCGAATCATTGATCATGAGAGAAAGTACCACAACTTATTATGTTCATTGCTTTTCTCACCAGCTGCAGTTAGTTGTTGTAGATGTTGTAAGAAATCATAAAGGATTTAGTAATTTCTTTAGTATGATTTCTACCTTGATAAACGTTGTGGGTGGTTTTTCCAAGCGAAGGGACATGATTAGAGATATAAATTTTGAAGAAATTACCAAGGCTTTAGGCTGTGGGCGGCGAGAACATGTCTGAATCCAGAGCAATGCCTTCAAAGGCTCGAAGACACTCATTGGGATTCTCATGCTCAAACATTTAAGAGTTTGCTTGCCATGTTTGGGTCAACTATTAAAGTTCTTGAATTTGTGTAAGAGGAAGGCACCGATGGAACAACTAGACCAAGCAAATGGTCTTCTAGTGTATTTTCAATCTTTTGACTTTGTCTTCTATTTGCATCTCATGTTGACAATTCTTATTACTATTAACACATTGTCATTAGCATTGCAGCGGAAGGATCAAGACATAGTAAATGTCATGAAATGTGCGAAGTCAACAATACTTGTTTTGAATGAACTTAGAGAAGATGGGTGGGAATCTTTGCTTGCTGAAGTACATGCATTTTGCGAGAAACATGACATTGTAGAGTTGGACATGGAAGAAGCATATGTTAATCCAAAAAGTAGAAGGCAGGTAATAACCGGAGTTATGAACAAACATAAACTACCAAGTTGATTGCTTCCATGTTGTTTTTTATTGGCTTGTTCAAGAGCTTGACAATAGGTTCAGTGAGACATCCTCTAATTTTTTATTTAGTCAGCGGCTTTGTGTCCAAGAGACACATTTCGTGATTGCAATTTGAAGAATCTTACGAGTTTGGCTAAATTATACCTTAAAGATTTTGATTCTAGGGATTTGAGGGATCTTGACAAGGATCTATGCCTCTATATTGCCTATGTGCGCATAGATGATAGCTTTTCCAACATAGCAACAATCACCGAGCATTCAAAAAAATGGTGCG
This sequence comes from Elymus sibiricus, assembly GCA_039707655.1. Taxonomy (NCBI): domain Eukaryota; kingdom Viridiplantae; phylum Streptophyta; class Magnoliopsida; order Poales; family Poaceae; genus Elymus; species Elymus sibiricus. The sequence continues at coordinate 447,449,047 of CM077671.1, forward strand.
GATAAGGAGGCATATTATGTATTCTTTGTTTTATCTCCTGTTGAAACTAGCGATTGTGTTACCTATTGCTACTGCTACAGTTGAGAGGTGCTTTTCAGCTATGAAACTTGGCAAAATTTTCTTACACAATCGTCTTCAGATGACCGGTTGAATGATGATGTTATTTGTTATGTGAAGAAAGAAGAAATAGAAAAGGTCACCAATGATTAAGTGGTTGAGTATTTCATGGCTATCAGAAAGAGAGTATTTTGAAGGTAAATTTCAACTCTTTTTAGCAATTTAAGTACATCGATTTGGGCATTTTATTATGTTCTACTTTGAAATTTAATTATATTTCTTCTCCTGTAGTTTACTGAACCTTGATGTGTGATGGTGTGTTTTGGAATTTGAGAATGCAAGACATTGCTTCTAGTAATTTTGTCTTTGGCTGTTGCATTTCATTTTACTAGTAAGCTTGCACGTGCAACGCACGTTTCAATTAAGACAATAAGTACATCCTTTTGCAAAATATTCATGGTAGGACTAACTTAGTTATTTGAAGTGCATTGTTTGACCATTTACATAAAAATGAAGAGATGGTTTGAAGACTGGGCAATGGGATCTTCAGACACCAAACAAGATTTCCGAGTCGACCAAAACAAAATCCATAAACATCTCATCACTTCTCCTCATTCTCTCGTCGGCAGCCTTCTTCATCCGGGCTTCCAACTGGTGCTGGTTTGTCATCTCGACACAGAGCTTACCGTATACATGTGCATCTCGCCGCCGCGAGTGATGTGCATGTAATCGCCTTGGACCCCTGGATGGCCATAGCAAGCTCCTCTTTTAGAATCCGCCTTGGAGCAAGGGAGGCGTAATCACGGAGAAAAAGAAACAAATCATACTTGCAAGCACACCTTGGGAAGATGTCGCTTCTAGCTGGGCCTTGTATCTTGAGCCTCCAGTAACATGTTCTTGCGGTGGTGGTCCATGAAAATTCGAATTGTGAGAACAAGCTTCTTTGGGATGCCCACAACCACCATTTACAGTATAGAAACATCAACAGATAACAAAGGAAATCTGAACATATAATCTCATGTAGCATCTTAACGAATTAATTCATAATAAATGTGCATGTGCAATGCACATATCAATTAATTCACAATAAAGTAGTGTACATTAAAAATATACTCCCTCCGTCACATAATATAAGGCATTTTTACAGGCTATGTTAGCCTGCAAAAACGCCTTATATTATGGGACGGAGGGAGTAATTCTTATGAATATTGCAAGCTAATCTCTTATCCAAATGTGTTTCTCAAGGCCATGAACGTGGGACCAAAAACATTGCACTAATCATGTATGTAGCCACACCTTACTTTACACAAACATGAAATAAAAAGATGTACTTTGCACAAAGAATGAATACAAGTATGTAATGAACTAATGAAATAAATGTAACACCCATATGCCAATTGGAGGTTTAGAGGTACCAACAGATTCTATAAGAGTGACAAACTTATGATCAACATAAAATGTGAGGCAACAGGAAAAAAAACAAGATGATAAAAACTCAGAACATGTAAACACTTTTATCTCATGAAATGGATCTACATTGAAGATAGTATCCCATAATTTGCTGTTATTCGAAGAGGAGTTCTAAAAGAGAACAATGCAAATAATATTGGATCCAGGTCATTGCAGATGGTGTTTGAAATGAACAATATAAACTTTGATATATCAATATTAAGAATAAATACTTCCTAAAAGTACCAAAAAGAAACCATTTTGTTTCCTCATATATCTGGACATCAAATTACGAATATAATCTCATTTAGCCGGCCCATCTGCAAGCCTGTTAACACGCTTGACCAAGAACACACTTGAGTAACTCAATACTGAAGCTTCACATCGAACCTTCACACCTATCTCCTCCGATGGAAAAAAGGAAGGATGCAAAATTATTAGTTGAAACAAAAACCAGTAATTTCTTTGCCTTACAAACTGTCGAGTTCATCTAGTGGTACCTCTGCGTTTCTTTTCAAAACAACCGATTTGGGAACTCTGTTGAAGAGACCTTGAGTGCAAGACTCTGTTTTTGAAACTGAACTCGGCTTAATTCTATTAGACGGACTTCAGAAGACAAGGAAATAAAAATGTGTTGTACATATTGATATGGATCCTCGGTTCTGGTTACTAAGAGCTGAACTTTCTTAAGTTGCGAAGTTTTGGCCGTGGGGATGCAACCCCAAGACGTCGGTTTATCATTCTTACTGTTAACGTACATGTAAGATTGTTGAAAGCATTTCATACTACCATAGACAGGTTGATACAACATATGAAGCCCATTAAGCTAATAATTTGGTTCGTCCTATGTCGCTAATGCAACATGAACAGATTAGAAATGTCATAAAAGTGCACAAAACGGAGCAAGTAATCGCTAAAGTTTTAAGTAAATATTGCCCTTTGCGTGCTAGATCTGCAGGTTCAGAATACATCTCTGAGTCACCTCACAAGTACTCAAAATGGGGACATAATTAATCTTCGGGCATAGAAGAATTCGTTTGGTACTCTATAATAGTCCGGAAGCACTATATTGTCTAGCATGTTCAGTCCATGTGAGAGAAGCATATAAATAAATTGGTAGCATCTTAAATTATGCAATCATATAGCGGATAAGAAGAGAGGGATAACTAAGCAAACTCTCTTACTATGCATGGGTTTTTTCTTCAGAAGCTACAGTCCACTGTCGTGAGGTCTTGTTTGTCACATTGCCAAGATTCAGAGTGAGGTCACATTGAAGAATATGCTAGTTATGCATGGGAGATCATGGAAAGCTACATAAAAAAAACTGATGGACAACAAAAAAGGTATAAAAAATAAGAATGAAATTTCAGAGCATATAATCCAACCTTCACGATCTAGCGGGGATTTTTATGTCGCTCTCGTGCTTCAGATGCTTGCTCTTGTAGCAGAAGTGGAGAACACATCACTGACTTCGTAGTAGTTCTCTTCACCAGATTACTTCAATAAAAATGCTATTACAGTTTAGGCACCTAAAAGAAATGAAAAGCATCTTTACCATTAAATTTCGAAACTAACATAGACACTACAAAAATGGAATTTGGGTACACTCCTCACATGCTTGGAATAACAGTAAATATTCAAGGCAGCTGCAGAGCTTTGCATGGAATTCCATATTATTTCAAAATAAATATCACAACTTATCAAATAATCGAATATACAAAGATATGCACAAATTGCAGTGCAATATAAAGATCTGCACTGGTAGTAAATGAACAGTGTATCACTACAATAACCAACAGTAGTATCTGAATTGTGGAGCATGAACACAATGTTCAGAAAAGACAGCTTGCTTTATATTTAGCATACACTGAGGGTGTCTACTACTATTGCAGGAAGAAAAATGAAAATTCAATGAAAGACAACGAACAACGTAGAACAAAGGTGAATGGATTGATAGGATGCTACAAATCCAAAAACTGATTCGAAGTTATATGAATCGCAACAAATGTCAACACCTATCAAACTACACACTGGTTACTCCCAGTTCATCGACACACAAAGTATACCACAAGTGTATCTATACTGCTAAGGGCATACAACCAGTGAAGAACGCACATTCATCAGCCAGTAATGAGAACAAATAATATACAGTGGAGCTAACCTGACGGTAGCGACGGCAGCGGCAGCGGCGGTTCCCAGTCGGCCGAGGCAAGGTTCACAAACGGACCCCTCTTATTCTGATGGTAAATGATGGTAAACGGCTGCTGAAATGGTGCCAGAGTAGATGGATGTGCTTGTGCATGGCCGAAGTTGTCCATGGGCAAACCCAACGGCAAGCGCAGAAAGTTGTGCCAAGCTTCCATTTGGAGAGGCCTAGAAGCATGAACAGCTAAACCCACACCTGGTGAAGGGAAACGGAGGTCTTGAGTTAGTTATGCTTATCATGAAGGAAGATTTACTAATCCACTGGAGTACCGGACTCGGAGATTTATGCACATCATAAGCAGATTGTGGCTGCATTACTAACCCTGCAGCGTCTCCTCAGCGTGCTTGCACGCGAAAAATCAACTTAAGGAGATTGCGACTGCACGCCAAGCTTGGATGCCATTAGCTGAACTGTCCCCACAGCAACAGAGAAGGCATAGTTAGTACTAATAGTAGCTGGAGAATATGCTTGTGTTAGTAATACAATACCGAGATGCAAAAGTATTACTACTATAAAAGTGTCTGTTTCATCTTCTATTTGGCAATTTCTCGACAATCGACAACAATAAAAGTGTCCTGCACAATCACGCATAACAAAATCTCTACTACGTCTGCTATTCAATTCCAGCACCAAAGCATGACTGGGCACACGCACACATGTGAACCCGTTGCCGGCTGCAGGCTGCCTGAAAACTCACCTGAACCGAGATGGACCAAAGCCTGCAACTCGGCAGCCGGGGACTGGGGTAACCGCCAGCCAGCGACTGCCTTGGAGCCTGGGACCGTAGGAGCAGCGCCGGCGCGGGCCGCGGGATGGGGCGAGGCGGGGACAGGCGAGCGGCGCCAGCGGCGGCTCATTTGGTGGCTGCGCGTGCGGTTGGGTTTGGGGAGAAACCGAAAGTGAGTAATGCCTCTGCCGAGGCGAGCGAGGGGGAGGCGGCGGAGGGCGGGGCGAGCAGGCGGAGGGCGGGGCTGAGCCGGGGAGAGGAGGCGGTCGGGGCGAGCAGGCGACGGGCCGCGCGGGGGGGGGGGGGGGGGGGGGGGGGGGGCAGCGAGCGGGGCTGAGCGGGCGGGTGCGGAGAGGGGAGAGGAGGCGGGGCTGAGCGGTTCAGCCCTCGAAGAGAACGTGCGAGTAGCCGCTCGTGGGCCTTGGCGGTGTTAACGAAGGATTTCGTTAACGATGAGTTTAGACCATTGATAATATGATTAGACGCTCGAGATCTGTAGTTGGATTAGCTATCTCTTCCTTTTATAGGGAATAGTAGATACATCGACTTCTGTTACGTTTGATAATTTGTGCTACACGATGTGAAACACATCTTTGCTTGAAAAATTTGCACCATGGTTAAGTGGGGCATCTGGGTAACATTTGCTCCAGCTATGTCTTGATTGTAATGGCGATGTGATGAGTTAGAAAGCAGACCGCGCGATGCTGCTGCGGTGATCGCAGCTTGCTGGACCGCACCCCGGTGAGTCGCGATGGTCGCCACGGCATGATGAAACCACCGTCGTCATTTCAAGTGATTTTTTAATCTAATAGATAATTGAGTTTGATCATGTGCCTTTCACACATCAAACACACCACATAGTGTTTAGGAGCATACCACATATTGTTTAGGAGCACGCAGTGGCGGAGCTACCGCCCGGCCACCCCGGGCACTTCCCCGGGCTCGTTGTCCAGGAGACTGCGTATGCAGGTGATAAAACAATGGGGCAAATCCCACTATGCATCGTGTTTTATCCGGGCAACATCGTACGTGAGCTCCTACCAAGTAGTACCGGTCTAATTAACTACGGCAGTAAGTGCACTCCCTGACCAAGCTTAATGTTCAGCAATGATGCTGGTATTCTCTTCTTCCAAAACAATTAGTAGTACTTCTTGAGAGGAAACAACCGCTCATAGCCCTGTTCGGCACGACTTACATCCTCAACTACTCGTCGTCTCGTGCTCTTTCTTCTGATTAGGTAAGATTTCGCTAACTAACTTTCAAGATTGATGCATTTAGGACTTAAATTAATTTATGAGAGGCGTTGGGGTATATTTTACATGTCTTCCTCTTTTCTTACAAGCTCTTTATTTTGAGTATATTCACAAACCGCAACACTTAATGTGTATGTGAATTAGAAATTCATAATTTTTTATCTTGTAGTGGAGACGGGGAGGGGAGGGGCGGTTTTTGGGGAGGGGGAGTGCGCCTCTGTGCGTAGCAGATGCATAGTTTAAATAGCCGCGGCCAGGCCAGGCAGTCAGCCCGCTTCAATGCGGCGCATCGGCTGGAGTTGGTTCTTCGGGATGCAGCGTTCGCATTGAATCGGCAGCGCCCTAGAGGTCACGTCCGTCAGCGCCGTCCTCCTGTCTGATCAAATCGCAGCATCCATGTCGGCCCCTGCATGCTTTGGACCGGCATTAATACGGCGCGGCAAGCGGCGCGGGTGTTCAATTGAAAGCGCGAGAGAGGCGGGAGTTTTTTTTTGGGTGGGCTAGATTGGTCGGACGCGGGCTTGGGAATGATCCAGACGCCCGCAAGCCGCAACCCCCCCCCCCCCCCCCCCCCACACACACACACACCCCACCACCAGCACCACCACGTTTGTCTCCGGTTTGCGAGAGAAAACACGTCCGGACCGCTCAACGGACCGATACAGGACCGCGTTGAAGGACTTCGTGGTTCGAACGTATGTGGACGGTTTAAAGGTCGGCGTTGAAGATGCCCCTTAGACGGCTTTACAAAAAGTTCCGGCTCCGCCACTGAAAGCACGGTAGCATGTCATAGCTCGTATCACAGGTTATTTTCCCCGGAAGAATAGGAGGTGCTCCCACGTTTTAGGTGATACGGTGATACGAGCTCAGCCGTTGGATCCGCACCTGATATTTCCCCACCACCGCACCCATCTCCAAGCCCGAGCCTGCCCCAACCCCGACCGCTGCATCTCCTACCACTAGCAGGTCCCATCGCCGTCGCCGTCGCCGCCGCCGCCGCCGGTTCTCTCCGAGGAGAAGGCGTCAGGTCGATCTCCGCGAGGACTTCCTCTCTCGGTAAGTCCAGTCGACAGGAGATAGCGGAATCGGAACCATACCTACCCTGTTTACTCGTGTGTGTTTCCAGCGTGAACCGGACGGACGAACCCTATCTATGATTCCCCTCGTTAGGTTTCGTATATAATGATTTCCTCCAGTCTTTCTTAAATCCCAGTGAGCGCTATACTGGAGATGCTGTTGGCTGTCTCGAATTCACTAGTTCAGTTATGGGATTGAGATTTCCGTGAAACAGCCAATGGTCCAGGCCCTTTGTTGGTCTGGGATTTGGGCGAACGGGTGTTACCCCGTGTCCCGTCTCCTGTGGGATTGGATGTGCGAGAACAACATTTGAATTCAAGTCAGATAGGAATTGTGTTGAGGTATTCAAGTCGACACCTAAACCTGTGTAGGTATGGGGATATGTTGGTTTTTCTAGAATGTGCCCCCCAATCATGTTAGATCTCCTTAACCACAGTGGGTTTCCGGCTTCGTTGATTCCAAATATTAAAGTAGATTAGATATGTGGAAGAAAGCTTCCTGGGGGATCACCTGGGTGGATCCGTGTGCAAAATGACATGATTTAAGGCCTAACATCATTTTTCGAGTGATTGACGACTGTTATAGTAATCTTGACCAAAAACAAATGTGTAAGAAAAGTCTAATTAGATAATTGCACTGAATGTCTGACCATATTACTGTGATAAAATTTGGTTCAATCATACAGAGGATTGTAGAAATCACTTTGAGATGATAATGCAGAGAGAAACCATATGACTGAACTCGCACTTCTTCAGAGAACAGGGGCATCCTTTTGTCTTACACTGCATAGCGATAGGAAATAGTATGGTAATTTCCTTATGTAATTTAGTCGCATTTTAGCACCAGCCTGTCAGTAGCAGCAATCAAGTTAGTCCACAAACTTTCGGCTTTGCAGTTCTCCTCAGCTTAATACTCCCTCCGTTCCAAAATATAAGACCTTTTAGAGATTTCATTATAGACTACATATGGATGTATATAGACATATTTTAGAGCGTAGATTCATTCATTTTGCTCCGTATGTAGTCCATAGTGGAATCTCTAAAAGGTCTTATATTTAGGAACGGAGGGAGTAGATATCTAGAGTAGATCAGATTTACTGCGACTGTGCAGTGTTCATGCTGTTTGTGTTATTGTTTCAGTATCTTAAGTATCCCCTTCTATTTTATATTTTTGGTACATCACACTTGCGGTAACCATTTGGTCTAAAGGTGCTATTATTCTTATGGTCATTTGAGGCAACATTTGACTATTGAAATACAAAGGTAGATTTGTTTCTCAAAATAAGAACGTCTGCCTGCCTAAATGTTGCTTGTGGATTTTAGTAATTGCACTTGTTTTCTGTTCCTTGTGGAATAGAACTTCGTCAATTCTGCATGTGCAGGCCATTATAGATGTCAAGTACGTGGCATCCATTTCATGTGTTTTTTGACAGCATGAATGTGCATTCTTCTTCTGATGCTAATTTTTCTGGCATTCCTCTGCAGCAGTCCTCCCTTGCATCTAGATCAGCAGCTTGAACTAGAGTGAGCTGATGGAAGCTGAAAGAAGCCAGCTCAGTCCAATCGACCCAAGAAGAGCTCGGTTTCCTTGTTGCATAGTGTGGACTCCCATACCCTTCATCACATGGCTGGTGCCGTTTATCGGTCACATTGGCATTTGCAGAGAAGATGGTGTGATCTTGGACTTTGCCGGTCCAAATTTCGTGTCAGTTGACAACTTTGCCTTTGGAGCTGTTACACGCTACATCCAATTAAATGGCGATGAGGTCTGTACTTTGTGGTTTATACTAATATTTACGCAACATTCAAAATCTCGAATCATACTATTACTCACAAGCCGTTTATCTCTTGTCACACGCAGTGCTATAAGCTTCTCGACACTGGCACAGAGGCGACATGGGATGGTGCTCTGAGGAAAGGCGTGCAGGAGTTCCAGAACAGGAACTACAACCTGTTCACCTGCAACTGCCACTCCTTCGTCGCCAACAACCTGAACCGGCTCTTCTACGCCGGCCACGACAAGTGGAACGTGGTGAGCCTGGCCGCGGTGATGTTTCTACGGGGTCGCTGGGTGAGCGTGGGGGCTGCGGTGAAGACCCTGGTGCCATTCGTTGTGGTGTTCGTCCTTGGGGTTTTCCTTGGCGGCGCGACGTTCTTGGTTGGCCTCCTTGCCTTTGCCGCCGCCATGACCGGGTGGTTCCTCGTGGGCACCTACTGCATCAAGGGCCTTGTAGAGCTGTAGCTGCAGTACACCGGGCTTGAGTTTGGATTGGGGACGTGGGGGGGTCTTGTGATTCATAGCTGTGATTTTCCTTGTGCCTTCTTGTAACCTTTTCTTTAACTTGTGCATCTTCTCGTAACCTGCTACATCTAACATTAAATGTGCTGTAATTAATGTTGATTCCAAGATTAATTGCAATTAATGTAATTAATGTTGTTTCCAAATCAGGATTAATGTAATTAATGTTTTCCAGATTGTCGATGATGTGATGTGCAACGTAAGACGTTGCATAAAATCATTTGGGTTCGCCAAGCTCGTGTTGTGCTTTTATAAGCAAGTACAAGTCGATAGATGAGCAGGAATGGTCTTTTTGTCTGGCTTAAACTAAACCTCGGCATACCCGCTTGAGAAAGCCCGAATTGAAAAACTCAGGCCCGAGCCTGGCCCGGCCTGACCGCTGGTCCTAATAAATCGGGTCCAAGCCCGGTCGGCCTGGCCCGACCATGGCTAAAGATTAGTTTTTTGCAAGCCCGAGCCTGGCCTGGTCTACCCGTCGGGCTCACTTTCCAGGCCTGAGCCCAGCCCGATGGCACGATCAGGCCCGGCCCGGCCCAGGATTTTCGGGCCGGGGTGGGTCGGGCCGTCTTGGCCGGGCTGCCCATGCCTAGGTCTAACTTAAACTGTTGGGGAACGTTGCATGGGAAACAAAAAAAATTCCTACGCACACGCAAGATCTATCCATGGTGATGAGCATCTACGAGAGGGAGAGTGGATCTACATACCCTTGTAGATCGCTAAGCGGAAAGCGTTTAAGAAACGCGGTTGATGTAGTAGAACGTCTTCGCGATCCAAATAGCCGAACGTCCCGCGATCCAATCACGATCTAGTACCGAACTGACGGCACCTCCGCGTTCAGCACACGTACAGCTCGATGACGATCTCCGCCTTCTTGATCCAGCAAGAGGGAGCGGAGAGGTAGATGAGTTCTCCGGCAGCGCGACGGCGCGGCGGCGGCGGTGGTGGAACTATTCCGACAGGGCTTCGCCTAAGCATCGTCGAAACTAGACTAGAGGAGAAACGATCTAGAGGAAGAAGAGGGCAGCACGTGGCAATTAGGGTTGAAGTGCTATGGCCCTCTCTCCCTCTAGTATATATAGGAGGGAGGGGAGGGGCCGGCGCCCTAGGGATCCTTCCCTAGGGTCGGGCGAAGTGGGGAGGTGGAGGAGTCCAACTCCAATCCTACTAGGAGTAGGTTTCCTCCCCCACTTGGTTTTTCCTTTCCTCCACTTGGACTTTCCCACCCCTAGCCGCATGGGCCTTGTTGGGGGGGGGGGGGGGGGGGGTTCGGCCAGCCCACTAGGGGCTGGTTTACCTCCTCCCACAGCCCATGAGGCCCTTTGGGGCGAGAGGCCCCTCCCGATGGTCCCCCGGTACCCTCTCGGCACTCCCGGTACACTACCGAAGTACCCGAAACTTTTCCGGTGACCAAAACGAGACTTCCTATATATCAATCTTTACTTCCGGACCATTCTGGAGCTCCTCGTGACGTCCTGGATCTCATCCGGGACTCCGAACAACCTTCGTACACCACCATACATAACTCAATACTAGCGAAACGTCACCGAACGTTAAGTGTGCAGACCCTGCGGGTTCGAGAACTATGTAGACATGACCGAGACACCTCTACGGTCAATAACCAATAGCGGGACCTGGATGCCCATATTGGTTCCTACATATTCTACGAAGATCTTTATCGGTTGAACCTCTATGTCAAGGATTCAGTTAATCCCGTATGATGTTCCCTTTGTTCTTCGGTATGTTACTTGCCCGAGATTCGATCGTCGGTATCTCTATACCTAGTTCAATCTCGTTACCGGCAAGTCTCTTTACTCATTCCGTAATACAAGATCCTGTGGCTAACTCTTTAGTCACTTTGCTTGCAAGGCTCATTGTGATGTTGTATTACCGAGTGGGCCCTGAGATACCTCTCCGTCACACGGAGTAACAAATCTCAGTCTTGATCCATGCCAACCCAACAGACACCCTCGGAGATACCTGTAGAGCACCTTTATAGTCACCCAGTTACGTTGCGACGTTTGATACACACAAGGTACTCCTCCGGTGTCAGTGAGTTGCATGATCTCATGGTCATAGGAACAGATACTTGACATGCAGAAAACTATAGCAATAAACTGACACGATCATATGCTATGTTTATAGTTTGGGTCTGGTCCATCACATCATTCTCCTAATGATGTGATCCCGTTATCAAATGACATCTCATGTCTATGGCTAGGAAACCTTGACCATCTTTGATTAACGAGCTAGTCTACTAGAGGCATACTAGGGACACAGTGTTGTCTATGTATCCACACATGCATTTGAGTTTCCAATCAATACAATTATAGCATGGATAATAAACGATTATCATGAACAAGGAAATATGATAATAACTAATTTATTATTGCCTCTAGGGCATATTTCCAACATAAACTGGTAATCAAATCTTGACGGTCTCAGGGCGCTAATTGGGACTAGATCGGCTATACGTAACTCAGATTGAAAACTTATCTTAGTTAAGTCATTTTTTTGGGTCATTAGGGCATCTCCAAAACAGACCCTCAAAACGCCTGCAACCATCTAGATACGCATTTAGCCATCCAATGCGGGTCTGCATTAATCCGTTGACCGGTCCGGACGCTCTTTTTCAAGCAAAGTTGAAACAAACTTGGGGGCTTTACGAAAGTTTGGACAACAATCATTTTCTCTCTTGCCTTCGTCGTGGTTTCACCACCCCGACCGCCGCGTTACACCCTTGCCGGAACTCGACGACTTCCTGTCCTCCGACGCTATACCCAGGCTCCAAGCCGCTTCTCCTCCGCCGCCGTTCCATACCTACGGATGTCTGAGAGCACATGCAAAGATGCCATGGTAACATTTGCTATTGTCGTGGTCTCGATGTTTGGACCACGGTACCCTGAGAGAACCAATTGTGGAAGGCACCGAGAGGATCTTGGCAATGTCTCAAGCAAGAGGGTGGCCAGGTTGCTCGGATCTCTTGACTGCATGCATTGGAGATGAAAGAATTCCCTTAAAGTTCTACAAGGGCAATATCATGGTCATATTAAGAAGCCCACCATCATTTTGATGCAGTTGCATCGCATGATCGTTGGATTAGACATGCTTTCTTTGGCATGCCGGGTCTAGCAATGACACCAATGTGTTCCATGGGCTAGCTTTTTGAAGACCATCTCTGACCCAGTTGGCCATAAAAAAGTTTCACTTTGCCCAAAAACAAGAAGCAGCAAGAAAGGGATGTTGAGAGGGCATTTGGACTTATGTAGGAACGTTTTGCTGTTGTCTGTGGACCTGCTAAACACTGAAATCTAAAGACTTTGTGGGAGGTGATGACATGTTGTGTGATCATGCACAACATGATTGTCGAGGATGAGGGTGAGGATGCCGCCATAGGTCTTGAATTTGAGAACATGGGTAATCCTATCGAACTTCGAAACCATAACTGGCCACATTTGATGAGTTTGTTCAAATGCATCAACAAATTCGACATCGAGCAACTCATGAGCAACGGAAGGAAGATATGACTGAGTATCTGTGGACTATGGGCGGTTAAAGGGGACAACATTGTTGGAGTGTAATATTTAAATTAGAAATACTGATACACTTGAACATTTTTAGGTAAAGTGGAACTAGATATGCGGCTATTTTGAGTGTGCGGATGTATAAAAAACCCGGACGGATGTATGTGGGTAGCTTTGGATGCCCGCCTCTCACATCCGTGTTCACGGACTGCCCCCCCGTCCGCGGATCGAACGGAGTGTCCGATTTGAGGGTATGCGTTGGAGATGCCCTTAGATTCTTTTACTATTAAAGAGGAGACTGCGCTCGTGATGGTAGGCCATGGTTTAGTTTGGTTTAGTATGTTTATTTATTTTCATATTAATTATGAAGAGTATAATTCTTTGAACAGGAGGATCACATTAATTATTGAGAGTTATTATTCATTGGGCGGAAAAATCACATTAATTATGAAAAGATTCGTCGAGCATTGAACGGAAAGATCACGTTAATTATGGGGAATATCATTTGTTGAACATGGGATCATGCTGCTTCTGAAGAGTATCATTCTTTGGATCGAAGGATCACGTTGATTATGAATACTATCATCGAGCATTGGACGGGAGGATCACTATAATATTCAACGACCGTCTTTGTTTCTTCTTCCTCCAGCTTTCTTCTTTCAACCGTTCCTCCTCTCACATGACCAACTTAACCAAATTACAAAATTCAGTCAGTTTACATGTAGCTATTGTGACGTTAATTATGTTTCGTAGCGGATTTTTCCTACGCTACCACCGAAAATGTACTATTTCCATCGCTAAAGGTCCTGTTTAAAGCGCATAAAGTTTGTCTAAGCCGAAGAGAAACTCAATTGGTCCTGAAATACATCCGTCTAAAAACAGTTCAACCTTTCGTTTTTGTTCAAAGTTTACACGGTATTTTCCCTCAAAAAAAAGTTTACACGGTATTTTCTGAAAAGAGTTTTGCACGGTATTTGAATTCGAACTATTTTGAGTTCTTGACACCTGAAGATGAAGAAACAACTGGTTTTTGCCATGTCATCTCTGCGTTCCGAGCAAGCAGGCACTCACCGTGCCTCAGGCGCACCACCGTCCACCGTCCGATGAGCCACGACGGCGGGCCCCGCCCCGGATCGGACGGCGGAGGAGCCGCCCGCGCGGCGCCGGCGGCCGGTCGCGACGCGTGGTGGAGCCCTGTTGGCGCCGAGGGAGACCAAAACCAAAACAGGACGAGAGCGAAAGACACACACGCGCAGAGTCACACGCAGCGAGAGAGAGAGAGAAAATAAAGGGGGCTCGTCGGGCTCGCGCTGGGCCGAGAGAGACCGAGAGGAAAAAAAAAGAGAGCTCGCTCCCATTCCCGTTCCCATCCCATCCCCTCCCCTCCTCGTCGGAGCTGCGCCGCCGCCGCCTCCCAACCCGCCGCCGCCGCCCATGTCAAAGACGCCGGGGAAGTCGCCGCGGACGCCGCGCCGGACCCTGGAGTCCTACACCATCAAGGGATCCGACGGCGTCATCCGCCGTGAGCCCTCCCCTCCCCTCCCGCCTCCCCCCCTCCCGCCCTCCGATTTCTCTCTTCACGAGCCTGTTCTGGTCCAGTGTGGTCTGTTCCCGAGATTTTTCGGGGGGATTCTCGGGCGCGCGGCCGGGATTGCTCTGGCTTCGACCGGTTTGGGGGGCCAGATGTAGAATCTGCACTCCCATCCCCCTAAAAAAAATCTGCTTTTAGCTTGCCCTACATCCTGAAATGGTCCTAGTATGCTGTAAATCCTGGAGTGTTCTTAAATTTACCGCTTTGATTTTTCTTAATCTGCCTTTTACCCTTGCGCCTAGCTTCTGCTTTCCATTCTGTGAAGACACTGTCACTCAAGCACTGGGGTAAAAGCTGGATTTGGGCTTTAGCTGGGTTGATTAGTGTCTTCGTGATATCCCAAGTACGCACATAGAGCCGAGGGCGTGAGATAAGCTAACGTAACTCAGTAGCTCTGTCGGCCGAAACCCTAAAAGCTTATCTTTGTATACAATGCAAGTCTTTTTGCTATCCGACCCAAAAGGATCATGGTGGGAGGTTATGTAGAGACCGATCGTAGACCGCACAACTTGCATTTCTTGTGCTGAAATTCCCCCGTTTCGAATGTCTGCAGCAGTAATTCACTGTAAAGTATGATAACCTTCTGCGATGTCAGTCCCAGGGCTATTAGAAGTCGCTCTCCTAGTCTTGTTAGGACTAGTTTCCAGTTTTAGCTTAGCATTTAAGTCCATGGTGTGTTTTGTTTCAGCTGGGGACTCTGTGCTCATGAAGGCGCCTGACTCATCAAAGCCTCCATATGTGGCCAAGATTGAGGAAATCGAGGCAGCAGGACCTCGGGGCGCAAATGTCAAGGTTAAAGTGCGGTGGTACTACCGGCCAGAAGAGTCTATTGGTGGGCGGAGGCCATTCCATGGCGAAAAGGAGGTGTTCCTCTCCGACCACCAAGATGTGCAGAGTGCTGACACCATAGAATGCAAGTGTAATGTCTACAGCTTCCGGGACTACACCAAGCTTGCTGCTGTCAATCCTGAGGATTATTTTTGCCGCTTCGAGTACAAGTCAATCACAGGCAGCTTTGTGCCTGACCGCATAGCTGTGTAAGAATTTAAACGAAGCTCTGTTTTCCTACGGCATATCTTACTACTTCATAATTTCATTATTTTGCTAGCATCTTTAGACAATTAGTTTGATGCTGAAGGCAGTTAAGCAAGGTTTGCATTTCATTTGATGGTGTTGAGTGAGTCGTTGTTTCTTACTTGCTTATGGTCTCCTCCATGACTCTAACTTGTCATTTTTTCTCTCCAAAATCTCTGGCTTTGTGCCCCCATGGTTGATAAGTTATATCTTGCTCTCTCGTTATCTTTAGAGATGGGTTTATGAGAGATACTCTCTACTGTAACCCTATTAGTCCTTTTGGGACATACAATTCACTATGTTTTGGCTATGTTCTCTTGTGCCAGATTGAACTAGGTACATGGTTTACCAGTACTGTTGTTGCAAAGTCTGAGTCAGGGGAGCCTTTGTAAAACCTATCTTGCAGATTTTGGCCAAACTATATCTTTGCTCTCTTGTAGTCCTCTTTGCTTAACATGAATATTACCTATTGTAATGCAAATCGTATCTCTCTTTTATGACAGACAAGACATGTTTAGTTTTTTATTTGAAATAATTAATCGCCTTTCCCTCTCTTGTTCTAACAATACACAGGTTTTGTAAGTGTGAGATGCCATACAACCCTGACGATCTTATGATCCAGTGTGAGGAATGCTCTGATTGGTAAGTTTCAATTGGTGCATTCGTTTAGTTTCTCTACATGAGAATGGTCGTAACGCGGAGACTGTCTTGCATTTGTGTCATTCAATGAAGTCAAGATGTTGCATCCTATTACCTTCGTAAAAGCATGTTCCTCCATAGCAGCGAAGCAACTAAATTTCACAGGGGCAAACTACAAAACCGATAAAAAAGGCTCTTAGCAGGCTGAAAAGTTAATCTACCACTGGTTACTGCAATTTAATAATCTGATACTGAACATCAGGGAAAATTACTTAGTAGTAGTAGGACATTTTGCGCTGTAGTGTTGCATATTTTAATTCCTGGCTTCCTGGGTGATTGCTTAAGTTCATGCATGCTTGTAAAACTTTAGAGACAAGGTGATTTTGACAATTTTTTATCAAAATAGACAGCGATTCCATTATGTAATATCCATCTGAGAGACTTGCGCTTTTGAGTTCTTAACCTTTTCAAAGAATGTATAGTCTTTACATGCATTTAGTTTCTGCAAGGAAAAACTTGCAGTACTCCTTTTCACACAATGTTAGGTGACCATTGCTTAATGATGTTTATAAATTCCAAAGAGATAGTGAGTTGAGAAGATTATGAAGTCTTTTCTTCACATACATCATCCATTTTTCATGTATCAGCTGCTCTGTAGCACTTTCAGCTTTTCTGACCATTTTCGCAAACTAGTATCTTTCAACAGTAGTTTCAGAATTGTTGTTGAAGTCCTGAAACATTGTCCCCAGGTTTCACCCTGCTTGTATTGGAAAGACCATCAAAGAAGCAAAGAAACTTGAGAATTTTACATGCGAAGGTTGTGTTGCTGAAAATGGAAATGGAAATGGAGTCAAGAATGAAAATTCCCATGAATCTACAGGCGAGTCAGATGAGAAGGTAAGTACTTTGTTGCCTTGATTGATTAAATAATTACTGCATGGGTTCTTAATTTGTGCCACTAGCAAAACCAGAATCCAAGGAATCTTCTAATTTAGTGGAAGTAGGCATATATCTTGCATTTCCCGACGGTCTGGAATTATACCAGCGGCTAGCTTTCATGTATTTCTGTTTTTCTTTAGTAAGATAGCCTGTCATGTATTGTTGGAGTTAGAAACAACTGCTTAAAACCATGGGCCTATTATAGCCATTGCAACTCAGCAAATGGAAATGCATGAATAGAAGAAACACATGGACTATAATATAGGAACGGCATAAAAACTTGACATAATTGATAACGACCGCTGGCATGCTGTTTTATGCATGAATTGAAGAAACATATATGAGTTGCGACTAATTCATCTGTACCATGTTCAGCAGGTGCAGTCGAAGCGGCGACGGCGGTGAAGGCGAAGGCGATCTGGACGGAAGTCCTCCATCTCTTCATGCATGTGATGCGGTGGATGTACATTGCTGTTTCCAGTTTGATGTAGAACGAACCTGTATGAGAGTCTCTTCTAGAGTCTGGCAGTCGGCCAGTTTGTGACTTTGCATATCCATGTGGACCTATTAGAGGGAGTCATTTTTCTCTCTTTTTTCCTTCCCCCCCTTTGTGTTGACTTGGACAATGGTGAGCTTAAACGTCCTTTCTTGACTAGAAACTGGGCCTCAACTTTTCTTTTCCTTTTTTTGAGGGGAAGAAAAAAAAAGCTCATTTTTTTTCGAGGGAACAAAAAGCTCAAACTGTTTTTTTTCAGACAAAAAAAGCTCAAACTATTACTACTATCTCTCGTTTGAGCAAGGAAAGCCCGGACGTGAACTCGAGGCGTGGCATAATGGCCCAGTACGAGCCCATCATTCTGGGCCGAGCCCACGGGCCACGCCTCATCACCGGCCCATTACTAAACCCCGCGGCTTATCCCCATCCCCGGGCGCTGCACTGACTCCACCACCAGTGGTGGCAGCAGCACAGCAATGGCGACGCTTCTCCTCCCCTCCCACGCGGCCACTCACCACCGACGCGCCGTCTTCTCCGGCAGCGCGCACCGCCACCCGCTTCTCCAGCCGGACCTCCTCTGGGACGCCCTGCACGCCGCGGCGAGCAGGAGGCGCAGGCCCATCGCGGTGGCGTGCCGGGCGGCGTCAGCGGCGGCCAGGGCCAAGGTCCCCCCGAGCGCGGGCCCGGCGCCGCAGGCGCTGGCCAAGGAGGCGCACAAGTACTTCGACCACGCGGTCGTCAGCGTGCGCGCGGGCGACGGCGGCCACGGCGCCGTCCTCAATATGCCGCCGGGCTCCTCCGCGGACGCGGCCCCCAGCAAGCCCCGCGGCGGCGGCAGGGCCGCCGAAAAGGGCAAGGCGAAGCGGGGCAGCGGGAAGAAGGTGTCGTTCAAGCGGAACTACGACGGGTCGGTGTCGCTGCCCGTGGGCGGGCACGGCGGCGACGTGGTGCTGTACGCCGACGAGGCGGAGGAGTCGCTGCTGGGGTTCCACGCCAAGGCCCGGCACTGCGCCAAGAGGGGCGGCAACGTCGGGGCCACCGGCACCCTCAGCTCCCGGATGCACAACGGCTTCGCCGGGGAGACGCTCAGGATACCCGTGCCTGTAGGTTTGTAGGCCTGGTGCTGTGAACATTTTGTTTTGCTCTGTGGCTCTGTGAGGGTAGGCGTTTGACTCTGATGATGCCTTGCCTGCTCGTTGGATTGCAGGCACCGTGGTGAGGCGCAAGAAGGGGTCCGTTCTTGCTGATTTGGCTCATCCCGGTGATGAGGTGCTCGTCGCTAGGGGTGGACAGGGCGGGGTGAGTTGGTAGATGTTAAGCTGCTAATTCCTTCTCTACTGTTTAGAGGAAATGTCTGGCATCGAATGAACCTTCGGTTCTTCCCAAGAACAAGGAGACACGAACTAAATCTTGGGGTTATCCTGCGCTTGGAAGAAGAACTAGGAAAAGGAAAAAAATTATTTGTTTAGAATGTTATAAAACAGAGGAACTGTGAATTTCTATCTCCAACCGCGTAGATCACTTAGCAAACATTTCGGCAACTATTGTAACAGCCATGGGTTTTGCTTTAGCAATAGCAGATCAAAGTTATGGACAGCACAAATTCTATGGAGCTTAGTAACCATTTCACGACGATGCTCTGGTTTATGCCACTTGCAGGAAAACTGTGTAAACTGCTTGCTAAGTATCATGGTTAACCAATTTTAACATGTCAAGATGCATTTGTGTTTAAGTTGAATCGTTCTACCCCTGAAAACCTGTATCCGATATTGTACCCAAAGTGCATTCTGAAGGTTGTATCAGAGTCTATAACTAGATTGTTACCGGGTAAGATTGTGTTACCAATGGATGGCATAATTGCACATGACCAGGTGGGTATGGAGACAATTGCAAATAACCGTCACTGCCACTAGTTTGGATGACGATAACCATGCCTATTCCTCTGAATACAGATTCCAGCGTAACTGAGTATGTAATTACCTAATTTAGAACAGTGTGGTGGACGCTTTTCATTGTTTTCTGATATTCTTTTTCATTTGGTATGATACATATGCTTGCTAATATTATTATGATTTTACATATTTACTTCACTTTTGCAGATCAGCTTGATCGATGCGCCCGATTACAAAAGAGGGAAAGCCATGGCTTTATCGCCTAATGTCATGCGTGATGTTACTGATAAGGTAAATTGTTACCTATGAAACAATCCTGGATTTGATGGTGTAGATTCAATGCCATTTTTACTAATAGGTTGTCTTATTAGGGTCGTTAAATTAGGGAAGGATTGATCAGAACAAAATGTTGTGTTTCTTATAACGCACTGCTTGTTTAGTACTCCCTCCTTCCCGATATGTTAGGCGTATTAGGATTCTGCACGAAAATTAGCGCAGCGTTAGTTACAAGGGCCGTTGTACGAGGGAGGCATCCCCGACTGGAAAAAAAAGAGGGAGGCACACGCACGATCTCCTTTGACTGATTGACCGATTCAATCCAAAACTCAGATTGCCTCCTACGCGCACAAGAGAGAGACGAGTGGGTGCTGGTGGGAGCTAACCGCACAAGAGGTCGCCTTAGTTTTTTTATATTTCCAGTAAACTAGCAATCGTTAGCGTGGGCGTAACTGTGCGCCTAATATTATGGAATTGCATGCAGAACCTAAAACGCCTAAGATATTGGGAAGGAGGGAGTATATTTTTTTATTTTTTTAGAAAACGCAAAAGCTTTGCATCTCATTGTATTGAAAAGGCAGAACAAAGTTAATTACATGCCCAAGCGGGCAGGTAAGAAACAGAAAACAAAACAAACAAAGGCAAAGGCGCTGTCAGGGGGGAATCGGTGGACATCCCAGCCTTCAGGCCGACAGGCTGCCAACCCAGCAGTGCCCACGCGAACTCACGCGCAACCCTTGTCGGCGATGTCCCTAAGGACATTGGAGTCCAGGTGCATGCTGTCAAAGGTGCAGTTGTTCCTGTGCTTCCAGAGCATTCCGGATGTGAGGAGCACGGTGCTTGCAAGACCTTTGTGCCGCTCCTTCAGAGTCCTCTGCTTTGCAACATGCCACCAGTCGATGAGTGCTTCGCCGGAGACAAGCGCTGTGCTGTCCAACAATGGCTCATGGTTCTGCATTGTTTAGTGTTCATTGTTACTCTAGTTCCACATAGATAGTAATACCACCTGTCCATCAGAGAGCATAGTGCAATCTAGTTCTCTGCCTAAACTCGAAGTTCTCACACGTCTAGCAATACTCTAGCCGTTTGCATGTATCCAATTGCTGTTATGCCTATCACAAATTGGTAATGAGTGATAAACAACAGATGCTCAGCCACTAATGCTAATGAGTACGTTTGAACTCTTGAACAGTACCGGAACAGGTGGTAGTCGTTGCTGTTTGGTTCTACACTTCTATCAGTATGGTGTAGGATTATCCAAAGATTTCAAATAACAACATCTTTATTTGCTGATTAGTATTCTCCAATTTCACCTCTATTTTTTTGGTGATTCTGTCCCATCTCCTTTTTCTGTAGGTATTAACTCATGGCCAGCCTGGTGAGGAAATAAGCTTGGAGTTAATCTTAAGGGTGGTTGCAGATGTTGGTCTTGTGGTAAGAGTAGTGTAACTACTACATGCATCTCTTGTGTATTTGCTTTTGTTTTTTCCATTTTGGAGAATAAGTGGTCAGAAGTGTCAAGATATCAGATGACTCTGGTTTAGAAGGGTTGCAATTGCTAAGAGTCCCTTCTGTTTCACTTTTAGGGTTCAGTGTTAGATTATCAGGTTTTCAAGGCTTGCTTCAGATCTATTTCTTTGGCATATCACAATGTTGGCCTAATCGTCTTCATTTGCATTTTCAGGGACTTCCAAATGCTGGAAAATCAACACTTCTATCAGCTATAACGCTTGCAAGACCAGACATTGCTGATTATCCATTCACTACATTGATGCCAAATCTTGGCCGGCTTGGTGGAGATCCCACTTTAGGGGCCTTGCAGTTTTCCTCTGGAGCAACGTTGGCAGATTTGCCAGGTCTTATTGAGGGTGCTCATCTGGGGAAGGTACTGTTTACTTTTGTGTTATTTGCAGAATATTGTTTGAAGGCGAGGTCTTGTTGCTTCCCGTGGTTAGCCTCTCTGGATTCATCATGTGGTTTAATTACAATGCAGGGTCTTGGTCGCAATTTCTTGAGACATTTGAGGAGAACGAGGGTAATTGTCCACGTCGTTGATGCTGCTGCTGAGGACCCCGTGAACGATTATAAGATTGTCAGAGAAGTAATTTCTAATTGCTTTCATCATTCCCAAGTCCTATTTTGCTTTGGAAAATGAAATCACACTCACTATATTATTTGTCCATCGTTATAGCCCTGAACCTGGAAGCTGTTGTTACACTAGCATCAGTAGTCGGACAGTTTGATATGGTTTTTTTTCATGTGTTGTGGGCATAATTTTATTGCCCGTTGTATATATAGGAAGTTTAATCAATAGAAACTAAAGGGAAGGGGCTGATGAGAGTAGAGGAATATGCACCAACAATTCTGTCGGCTGTTAAGTATTTCGATCTAATCAGTTGGCACTTGGAAGGGTCGTAGGATAATACTCCCTCCGTCCCAAAATAAGCGACTCAACTTTGTACTAAAGTTAGTACAAAGTTATGACACTTATTTTGGGACGGAGGGAGTAGTTGCTTTATTAAGGTAGGATCTGTAGGTCAATAGTTGCTTTGTTAATGGATTGCAAAATCTTGTTTCAAATGTAAGACCTGTTAAAACTGAATCATATGTCCATGTTTAGTTTCTCAAGTATAGTTTCGCACTTTCAGTGTTCAGTGATCATCTGACCATCATCTCTGTACAGGAATTAAGGATGTATAACCCCAAATACCTGGAGCGGCCTTATGTTGTGGTCCTGAACAAGATTGATCTTCCTAAGGTGCAATTTCATACTTAATTTGGATCAAACTATGGTTTCCCTGGTTTTTAGCCTTTAGTTTTCTAGATCGTTCTTGGCATGATTGGAGTCCTAACAATGTTTTTCTCCCTTTTAGGCCCAAGATAGGTTATCTTCATTGGCACTTGAAATATCTTCAGTAGGCTGTGAAGAATGCGACGACAAAAATGGCAGGAAAGAAAAACTAAACGAAAACTTCGCCAAACACAATATCTCAGAAGATGATGATAAGGAACTTGGGGACTACCCAAGGCCTCAAGCTGTAATTGGTGCAAGCGTACTGTAAGTCTCCTCTCTTCTGGGGTCTGGGGTGCTTGATATATTGTATGATCCGTTCCCTAGTGCATGGGGGACTAATATATGTTGTTTCCAGTCGATATTTGCTTAGTTTGTAAGCCTCCTCACCTGACACTTGGATTGTTTTCGTACCATGAGTTTTCTCGGACAGTGCTCCAAATGTCCTCAAGTTCTGCAAATTGATTATTTTTCCACTTTAATTTACTCGGTGTTGCAAGGAACTGTTCTTTTCTTCCGTTATAAGATCTCATTTCCGTTGTTTTCCTGCCCTTGCAGGAAGCACATCGGGATCGACGAGATGCTGAAGGAGATAAGGACAGCGCTGGGAAAATGCTCTGATCACATGCTACCAGGACCATGAATCTAAAAGCCTGCACGCTGGAGCCCTTAACATCAGTCCAAAACCCAGAAACTATCGAGCTTGATCGAATGGTTCTTCAACAGGAGCGGCAATCGAGTCTGTCCTTGGCTCGCGACACTGTTGGCAATCCCTGGAGGACAAAACCACCAGTCTGATTGTCCGAGAGCTTCACCGTCAGAGAGCACAGCAGCTGCAAACATCCAAGCTGGCTGCGCTGATATTTAGGCTCGTTACGCCTCCATATGTATGCAGAGCAGTGCTAGAGATAGAAAGAAACCGGTTGTATGAAATTCTGAAAAACTAATGGGGAGTCGTACATTTGTGTGCACGTACTAACAGTGAAGATTTGATCCTCATATCTTCCGTACTAGTCTATCGAAAAAAGAATCTTCCGTACTAGTAAATTGCTACTAGTGGAACTCATCATTTGTAATCATTTCTGTCTGCTTTATTATATTAATATAATCTGACAAAGCTTTTGCCATTTTGTTCCAGTTTTGATGACACAGAGATCCCCGCAAAAATGAAAAAAAAAGACTTGTTTGCGATAGAGCATCTACAACCGGAGTTGCCAAATCCAGGTCCCTATACGTCAGTGGACATTGACCGGGCACGCATTTAAAATCCTTCTCCACAACCGGATACTAATCTCACGCAACGGGACATGGAGTTTTTGCTGCCGAGCTCATATTCTCCCTTATGAACAGTAAAAGCGAAAAAAATAGTAAAATATTCAAAAATTTCTGTTTTTTTTTGTGGTAAACTTTGACAAATATTTTGTATGCTTGCAAAATTTTAGCTCAAAATAACATTTTTGAAAGTCGTGGCAAAAAAATAAAACAAAATCGATGCTCCAAAAATGCTGGTTTTGAATACATTTTGGACTGTTGATTTTGTTTTTTTCGCTACAACTTCCAGGAATGTTATTTCATGCTGAATTTTGGTTCGCATGTAAAACATTTGTTAAAGTTTACCACAAAAAAAATTCATAATTTTTTGAATTGTTTTACTATTTTTTTCGATTTTACTATTCACGAAGGAGCATATGAGCTCGGGAGTAGAATAGGACTTTCCCACGCAACGTTAAATTACATACATAGTTAGACACAGATGTTACCGGACTACCCAAAATTGATATGTTCTACTAACTACAAATGAAACAACAGTGATAGAAGTTCATCCATGGCCGCCCTTGCCGTCTTCCTTGCGGGAGTAGGGGTCGAAAATGCAAAACGAATCAAAACGGATCTACTCACTGCTGGAGTTGTCTAATCCGCCGTCATCCTCATCCTTCTTCTCCTTGGGGTAGTCCGGCGATGGCACGGACCACCTTGCTTTGCTCTGCCCTTCTTTGCCGCTTCTCGGCGATTCGGGCATGGGGGGCTTCCTCGTCGCTGTCCATATCAGCATATGATTTTGATTGGGTGATAATTTTACGTCCGGACAGTGAACCCGCCCGAGCGTTTGGGGAGACCCGGTTGTAGATGCTCTGACAGAAGGACCGGTTCCAAGTACCAACCGCACATTTAAAAGGTGTATAAATCGCATCACTAAAGGAAAGGAGAATCTTTAAAGTGGTGAAGATAAAAGATGTTGGGGTGGCGACCTCTGAATGGTGATGGCTACTGCCTACTGGTGACATGCCCATCAATCAAACCATTTCTGAGTCGTGTTTGCATAATGGATCCTCTCTGCTTTGGTTGGCTAAACCAGCTGAGCCGGATTCATCTCTACTAGCCGGGTGCATGCTCAGCTATGCGGAGGTCTACGCAGTCTCAAGATCGGACGCACGCTCTCGCCAGGTCAGTGGGTGCCTTTCCATCCTTTTGCATCTGCTCTAGCTAGCTACTCTACTTCATATGAATCTGGTCTAGTTGGCCACTTTGTGCATCCAATCCCAATCCCACTGCGCTGCAAGGGCAGCTAGGTTTTGGTTTGCCGCCATGACTCCATGATCTGTTTTGTGATCCTCGGTGTTGAAATCCGTCTAGCTAGACGCGAGGGTCGCGCGCTAGCTGTCCAAATCGCCCCCGCACATCGTGTCGCCGGCGAGGAAGATACCGCGTGTTCAACGCACCGGCGGCCGGCCGCCGTTGGTTCGTCGCCTCGCCTTTGTTGGTTGGTAGTAGTCGATATGAAGCCGGTAGCTAGTAGGAGAGATCGAGTGTATTCTAGATTTTACCAAGATGGCCAGATGTTCCCAGGATTCATGGTGTGCATATACAGGAGCGATGCCAAACATTTTTGGTGGGGTGAGAGCAGCAGAGCCGGTATACGCCCCTCCTGAAAAAACCGTTTAAAGACGCCCGTAATTTTTTTTATGGTACCATGAACCCTCCGATAGAACAGATTCTGTAAACCCGCCCCGCAAATGTTTTGCGGGACGCGTCTACGGAATCTGTTCCGTGCCGGGGCTCGCTGTACCGCAAAAAAAAAAAAAACTTCATAGGACAAAATTTGACAAGTGTATTGAATAAATGAAAATGATTATATATACATCACTAGTTCTTTTTTTTTTTTTTGCGAAATATATACATCACTAGTTCAACATCACAATCACACCAAAATCATGCGCAACATATGAGGTAGTAAGTTTAACCTTACAAATGTGCGATCAAACAAAACAAAAGATGCTCAAATGATCATCGGTCATGAATAAATCAAGCAACATCCACATTGTTGCGAAGATCGTCACCACCACCCATAGCACCACCATATTCACGAACTTGGACCGGAAAACGAGCACCACCACCACCATCTTCAACTTGAACTGGAGAACGCGCACCAACACCACCATCTTCAACTTGGACCAGAGAACGAGCACCACCACCACCACCTCCATCCACATGGTTTGCCGAAGCATCAACCCCACCTCCACCACCATAGCCGAAACCAACACCACCTCCAAACGCGCCTCCACCATCGTTGCCGAACCCACCACCCCCTTCACCACCTCCAAACCCAACACCACCACCCATGCCAAATCCTCCACTACCCATGCCGAAGACACCTCCACCAACATCGCCGAAAGCAAAACTCCCTCCAAACCCAACAGCAGCACCGACCATAAGATTTTGAAGCTCTATCTTCCTCCGACACACAATCTCCATTCTTTTCATTTACCAAAACTCTCTTGTCATTGCATTCGTGCCCTCCGGATTCATCATCATGAACTGGTCCTCCTTGGCGGTCCTCTCGTCCTTCCTCTAGGGCGATCTTGCGCTCCTTGAAGGCACATCTCTTCTCCCACTTCTCCTCCTTGTGCTTCTCTTTCTTCGTGGCCATGGCTTTGATCCTTGCCGACCACGGTGTCAAGAGAGATACTCTCCCATGCTTAAACTAAGCACACATCCTCCGTCTCCGTGTAGTTGTCCGTCCTCCCCACCCTAGCATCATAGTCGGCCTCGTCAATCACTTGCACGTCATCATCACCGTCATTCTCTTGATCCATATCTGCCTCGAGCTCAATGTGAGTCGCATCGAAATCACCAAGGGGAGCACTCAAATCCACCTCGCTCTCGGCTAACATCTCGGTATATGTGGAGGGCACACTTTGGCTACAAAATTTAATGGGCAAAGCTCACACAAGTGTTCCGAACGGCCAAAGCATAGATCACCAGAGCAAACCAAGCAAAAGAAAGAATTTTATGCCTCCTAGACGTTTCATCGAACATGTTGTAGGCGTGACCGATGGAGTTGCCGTGAATGTGGCTGGCCGGAGGCGGAGGAGGAGCCCGATCTCTTAGCGCGAGTGCTTTCTTCCTCGGGGACTTTGCCCGCACACCGGACGGGCCGGTGGAGGGGGTCTTCTTCCTCCTGCCCGCGGCCTTGATGGGTGGAACCGGAGCGGGGCCAGAAGAGGGTGGTGCCGCGCCGGCTGTGCCCCCTTGGACGAGGTGGATCCCCTGCCGCTTCCTCTTGATGGCAGCAGCGGAAGGAGTTGGGGCGGCGTCGACATGATCGGCCGTGGGAGGCATGGGCGGACGGAGCGATGATGGTGGCGGTCGTGGCGGCGCATGATATTAGGCACTCGGGGGCGCCCCCAACATGATCGGCCGTGGGAAGCGTGGGCGGATGGTGCGGCGGCGGGTACTTCATCTGGTCGAAATCCGACGCTGCAAGGCCGGACGACGAGGTTGGGGCGGGATTGGAGGCGACGGCGGTACGGGGTGCGAGAAGTGTAGCGGCTGGAAGTTGGTTCGCACCAAGGGAAAGGGGAGCCTAAAAAAACAAGGGAAATCCCATAGATATTAAGGAAATGAGCCGGCGGATCCGAAATCCCACAAAAATATTTTCGGAACAGTCAAATTTAAGGGATTTGTTCGGCCGGCAAAATGGCCTCCATCCCGTAAACCGGTGGTTATTTTGCCAGATGGCCCGGTTTACAGGATCTGCTAGTGATACTCCGACGATAAGTAGCGCAACATACATATATGCATCATTTGTCGCCAACAAGGAGTTTCGGTGGGTTGAGTTTTTCTCCCACACGCACACGCAGGAGGGAAGAGTGGGCTAAGTATGTGTTCCTTTTTGCGGGATTTTACTAAAGAGAAGAAATGCCACCTAAACCGACCATTCAAATTACGAATCGTTCTCATCGACGTATTTCTCGCATCAAAATATTTAAAAATAGATTCCATACTGAAAACTTTCGACAACTTTTTTTCGATGCAACTTTGTATTCCCAACAAGAACTAACACGTACCCACTATGGTAACATACATGTACTTCACTTTCTCAGAGAAAAAACATCATGTACTCCCAAGGGGGGCAGTGTACTCATGCAGTGCAACCTGTATTTCACGCACAACACAATTTGTACTCCCGTGAAGTGCAACATGTAATCCTCGTTCAATGCAACTTGTATTGCCTGACGCAACTTATACTCCACGCATGACACAATTTGTACTCCCCGCATAATACAGCTTGTACTCCCCATATAGTGCAACACGTACTCCGGCGCAACATGTACTCCTCATTCAGTGCAATTTGTACTCCGTGGAGCGGTTTGTACTCCACGCATGGTGCGACGTGTACTTCACATATAATGCAAACACATACTACTCAGGTGCAACATATACTCCTCATTCAATGCAACTTGTAATATCTAGCGTGACTTGTACTCCCCCCATACAGTGCAACACGTACTACTCCGACACAACATGTACTCCTTGTTCAATGCAACTTGTGCTCTTTTGCGTGACTTATAGAGCATGGTTGGTTTGATGCCAAAAGTTGGCATGCCAATATTTGGCAAATGCCAAATGTTGGCTTGTGATTGGTTGACTACCATCTTTCCTTGCCAACCTCACAAAATTTGCCAACTTTTGGTAGCCAAATGTTGGCTTGCCAAATATTGGCAATGTCAAATGTTTTTATATCAAGCCAATTATGTACTCTCTGCACAATGCAACATGTACTCCCAATACAATGCAACCCACACTCCCCATACAATGCAACTTGTACTCCATGACACAACATGTACTCCATTTACACTTCAAACATGTGCTTCCCGCACAGTGTAATTTGTACTCCCTACTCGGTGCAATCTACACTTCAACGATTAGTCTGTACGCCCAAACTGTTGTACACTAGAAAACAGAAAACCATAGATAAAAATCAAGAAAAAACCCCTAGAAAAACCCTAGAGAAAACACTAGAAATCAACAATAAAAATACAATCACGCATAACCTCCTCCAAACAACCATGTGTTGCATTCAACATCCATCTCTCATACTGCCACATGGCAGCCTCACACTCACCTAGGAGTTGCCCCTGCGGGGGTTACCCCTCAAGCCGCTCCCAAGGAAGAGGTACCCCAGATCACTCACACGAGTTTCTTTTGGTCAAAAGGCTCAGAGCATCCCAAACAATTTCTCATAAAACTCCCCTAATAACAACTTATTGAGGCTCCCAAATAACTAATTTCTAGTTATTGGGGATGAACGCTTGGGCAGATCCCCAATAAACAACCTGACATATAAGACCCACTTATCAATCGATGGGAAATGGTGCGGCAGTGCTTTGGCAGTAGTCTGTCGACGAGGTGTGTGCGGCGGTGACGATGACGATGACAATACGACCGGCATTTGTGGCGGCGCACTGACGGTATAGTGTTGGGAAGCATATTGGGATAGAGCCAACTCTCCCTCCATTTATGGGGAGATGTTTTTTTCTATGATCACAAATAAATACAGTATTGGAAAAAGGGGAGCTGTTGGAGCTGGGCTTTGTGGGCTAACTCCAATAGAATACTAGGGAAAAGGGAGTTGGTGGAGATGCTCTCCCGTCCATTCCAATTTTTATTGAAAATGTAAGTGTTAATGTCAATTACATCAACAATCCATACACTACAGTAATGCAGAATCCCAAAACAGAGAGATAATATTAATCACAACATTTTTCATGTCACTGACCCATAAGCGGGCAATAGATTCAATTTTTTCACCGAGGGGTCTATGTGTTACCAAGGAGGTCTCTCTCTAGACATGTTTTGACACACAACAAAAGAACAAGTGTTCAATGTTCTCACGTCCAGAATAAAACAATAAGATTTTATCAGCTATAGCATGCATTATGCAAAAAAATTATAGCATGGATTTTCTCCAAATTATCTTTGGCGAGCAGTTTATTATGTGACATCATCCATAAGAATACATGCATTGTGTGGTATAGATAAAATCCAAAGGAAAGGTATAAACCGGGTAACACCCATGAAATTCAAGACATGTAAGGATCTAGAAGTTTACAACCTAGAATTATGTATCCGCCACACCAGGTTGTCCCCTTCTTCAATTACGGTCAAAGAAGAACAAATTTGTTCAATCTGTTGCCCTCGGTCCATTAGTCTAGCTTTAAAGCCTGTACTAAATGGAAGTCTCACCTGGCGGTCATCCCATAGTTCTAGTATGGTGGCACATTTTTCATTGCAAATTTAAGACATCCCAAAACACAATGGAAAATGTCATCCATTGATCTTCCCAAAACCTGATGACTTTCCCACTATTACCTATTAACTACTAATAATCAAACTTGGCAGCATTATCCGCCCACATCACACCGCTACGAAAAGGGGAAACATTAGAGGTCTGGCGCCCATAGTTATTTGGTATACCATTGGGGGTGTTTAAAGTCAATGATCATCTTCCACAATATGATAACCTAGTTGCTATATTTAATCTAAGAACCGAATAAACTATAAGTCCCTAAAATTAGGAATTCTGTACCACCATAGTTTATGTTCATGGTCACTAAATCCCAATTGGCTAAGTGGTATTTTTTACAACCTCCACAATTATCCCATATGCAATGTACCATATAAGACTTGATAGCTTGAATGTCCATAGAAGGAAATTTAATAGCTAACACGAGGTAAAGGGAATGCTAGCTAAACAAGATCTAATGAGCATTATCTAGTTGCATAGGAGGGTAGCCTCCCGCTCTAGACAACAACTCTCTTAATGATCATATTAATAACATATTTTAAGTCTTCCTTCTTGAGCTGAATGTGAGGCAAGGGTATCCCCTTTCAACGGAATGGAGCTAAGTTTACAGCTAAACATGTAGACTAGCATATCACTTTGATCTTCAAGAATTGATGGAACAAGGTCACACTTGTTGAAATCAATTCTCATGTCAGAGAGTTGTTAAAAAACATACAAGATCCATTTTAAATTAATAGATGTGTGTATCATTCTCCAGAGAAAGAAGTGTCTCATCTATGTATTGCACACAGATAACTCCACCATGTCTAAATTATGAAGCAAACCAGAGATTAATGTTGGCTCATAGCTCTAATGAGTATTTTGGAAAAAGCGTCAACTACCCGGTTGAAGAGCAGAGGGGGAGAGTGAGTTCCCTTGTATCATGCCTTTATTAGTTCCAACTTGTTTTATTGTTATCATTGATTTGGATCCCCACCAACCCCTTATGCAACATCACTCTCATTTTATCCATACATTTTGGCTAATGCCTCCTTGGAGCATCATCTCATCTAAAAATGTCAAATCCACCCTATCATAAGCTTTTTTGTAATCAATATTCAGAATGAAACCCTCTTGTCTTTTTTATGATGGACATCACTGATCATATTATGAGCTACGACAACGCTCTCCAAGATGTACCTGCCCATAATGAAGGTATTTTAATTTCAAGCAAGAAGCCTATTGACACATTTCCCAAGTTTGTTAGTACAAGCTTTAGAGAAGATCTTGCAACTATAATTAGACAAGGCAATGGTTCTAAACCTCTTCAAATTCTTGGCATCTACTTATTTTGGTATTAGAGTTATGAGGCTGAAATTTAGTCTGAACAAGGAAGCATAATTATTTTCTAAGTCTCCAAAGAGGTTGACCAAGTCTCC
Organism: Elymus sibiricus; assembly: GCA_039707655.1. NCBI lineage: Eukaryota > Viridiplantae > Streptophyta > Magnoliopsida > Poales > Poaceae > Elymus > Elymus sibiricus. The sequence goes on from CM077671.1 coordinate 447,480,339, forward strand.
TTTAATTAACGACGTCCTAGAATTTTTGGTAGAACAGGAATGGGAGACCATCATGGACAAGTGCTCCTTCAACATAGGAGCTAAAGATAGAATCTCTAATGTCTTCTAATAAAAATTTTCTTCACGTGTAGCCATTTCGTCGAAAAGGAATCCATTAAAGAGATATACATTTAGTGTTCCTAGCGAAAACCTTTTGTAAAACTCTACAACTAACTCTGATATATAACTAGTCTTAGTGATAGCACTATTATCACTTTGTAAAATGACATTGCTTTTCTTCCTTCTTCTCTGGTTAGACACTACATGGAAGTATGTTGTGTTTTTGTCTCCCTCTAACATATCTCTCCCGAGAACTCTTCCTTGCCTTAATCACTCCATTCCTCCATGATGTTTAGTTCTTGATAATCCCCAAGCGTAGGAAATTTTTGTGGCACTTTTGAATGTGGATGTGGAAGTATGTGAGTGTCGATAGTGGAGCTAAAGATAGGTTTCCTATTCTCTCAGGTTGTGTATGCCACTTAGAAAACTAGCTATAACCTTTAGTGTTTAGTTTACCTAGGCTCTCTATAACTAAGATACCTAGCTGTATAAGTTTCAAGGAGGTAACTAAAGTACTTGTCAAGATAAAAATAAAAGTTAGGTGCTGGTATTACAATATTGTAATAAATAAAAGAGAGCATGAGTGTGTGGTCATCGTGATGGATGTAGTGGTATCCAATGGGAGCAAGAGTTCCAAGAAATTGGATATTTTGTAACAAGTGGTGGTTTTTCTATTTTGGGAACAAGTCTAGTTATATACCTAGGTGATTCACTCTATTGTCGCTTGAAGGGTATATCACGGGCATACAAGGCAATGTAAGATGGACTTTGTGCTTCCTTCAATAAGTGGAGTTGTGTCCATTTCTATGTAGGAGACATGTTGCACAACCATTGACTCATATGCACTTATAATTTAATCCTTGGAAAGCATAAACAACTACTAAGAATAATTAAGGTATAACTCAACTATAGCATTAAGGTCCCCTAACTCCCATATGTTATAATTCATATACTTCCAGAATGGTATTCTGTCACCCCAACACCTTTCATATATTTTTCATAACACATTGTTGCACCTTAAGTGTTCACCTACATACATGTGCACTCATACACGAGACACAAAATATTGCATAGAAACCAACATATAAAACTTGAACTATTCTTTATGATATTTCACAAGTGACATCGAACAAGTTACTACTCAAACATTGACAAAAATGCAATAAACCATGGGGAAATAATTCATAGCACAAGACATCAATATTTTCCAATGTATTACTATTACTTAGGGTTATGGATGGATAAGCCTCAAAACAAATGAATAATAGGGTGGTGGTGATGACAGTGAAGTTGTCGGAGGAGATGGGGGTGATGCTAGCTCTTCCAACGAAGTTCGAGCACCGCTAGAAGGGAGGGGAAAGAGACCCCCCTTCTCCCTATTACTTGGTCTCCCCCTAGGTGCCAGAAGAATTTACCTTCTTATTTTTGGTGGAAATGGTTGTGAAGGATGGGATCATCCCTCGAGATTGGATTAGATATTCGAGGGAGCTATTTTTGGACACTTTAATCCGCGCCCATCACGGTTTTATTAATTCCCAAGATCCATATCTCTTAAAAATGTGAAAATTTCACCGTAGTTCAGAGACTCCACGGGACAAGCTTTTGACAAAGTAAGAGGTCCATATGCCTCTTGTAATGTATATACGCCCTAATAAGGCGCCCAGAGACTTTGGCCACCTATACTGGGCGTCTAGGTCCCCTGTTGGCCCAAGTCCTGGTCCCCTGTCGTCTCCTTGATGCATATCTCATCCTCATATTTTTCTATTTTTTTTCCCAAAAACCCAAAATACCTGTTTGCCATGAGGAAATATACACTGAAAAACATAAATCAGCATTGGGCACTGAATAATAGGTTAGTTCTAAATAAACATAAAAACTTTGTATAAATGATGAGAAATATGAAATGGATAATATAAATTTATAGATACATTGGAGACGTATCAATTATCTAGATATTGTATCATTCTCTCTCCCCCCCCCCCCCCCCCAAAAAAGTAGTTGGGTTTCAGACATAATATCAAGGCAATCATGCTCTGCCACAAGCGGTTTTTATGTTTATCCGAGAAGCTTCTCAATCTTTTCCTAATCCATTGGACCTTCTCCAACCAGATACTAGTGTAATCTCTTGCAATACACACCGCAATCCAAGATTCCTGAACCACTCGGGCACATCCTCCATATTCAAGCCACCACGTTTCAAAGAATTTCTTTTTATGGTGGGATATGAGTTGTTCCAAACTCCAAGAGTAGCCGTGTATGATCACTACTCACTCTAGCTAAGGTTTGAGTGGAAGTAGTAGGTGAGTGAGCACCACAACCCATACAAAACAAATATCTTATGGATGCAGCCGTGATAGCGAACCCCGGTTGTTGGCCTAGGTGTACATTTTATTAGACATGTTGATTTTCATCAGCCCATGTTTACTTATCTGGTTGTTATCATCATTGTTTTTGTCAGAAATAACTCTAATGAGATTAAAGTCACGGACTATAAAGAGGGACAAACTACTACTTGCACATACCAGATCCAGTTCAACCACAGTGAGTGTCCATTCACTTAGTTTCCACTTGTGCGCTACTCGAATGAATGCAGATCACACATGGACGGATGATCCAAATAACTCTGCATGCACTCAAGTTTAGCGTTGCAGGTTTTTTACCACTTCACAATATCTTTATGACAAGACTGTGGGTGACACCCTAGTTTATATAATGGGTAAACTGATCATCAGTCTTACTTCATGCCAAAAATTGGCAACACATGAGGCTATGTTCTTTTTTCCTCCTTTTGCATAAGGGTCATATATTCTTAGCCAAACTTTACCTTACACCCAACAAAAGTCCGACTACATTCACTTTTTCTTGCATAAATTTGATTAGGATATCGATGTTCATGTTTAGCTTTTGCAGAGCCATGGTTGGGACGACACTTATTGACCAAAAGATCAAAGGTGGTACCAGGGACACAGACTTGGTAAGAATTAATTAAAGTCATTAGCAATATCGTAGACAAACGTCCTCTACTATTATAATTATTAGTGGATTAGTATGATGTATTTTTTGTTATAAAATTGGATTATCAATAAAACATGTATGCATACTAGTTACATGTTTTGACCATCAAGGAGAATACTTGATCTTCAGAAGCCTCCCAACTCTCCCATGCAATGCCAGGGGCACGAAAACCGTAACCCAAACCTTAATCTTCCTTGCTTTTTCTTTGTTGCCACCACCACTAGGAAATGTGACTTTTGTTTTATTAGCACACCCATCTTGGTTAATTATTAGTTGCACAGAATACAAAAGAACTTTATATGTACTAACAACATAATGGAGAAGAAACATTGAGATGACGCTAGAAACTCTCACAAAAGCAAAACATGTAAGTAGTTTGAACTTCGTGGACCAGTCTTGGGTTGTTTTCTTATCCATGAGCCCAGGACATGAGGAACGAGCTATGAGTATGCGAGGCACATCGAGGAGTACTCATGAAAGTGACATGCATGCTTAGAAATTTGATAGGGGTGTCGGATTAGAAAAAGAAGGAAGAAGAGATAGAGGAGACAATTCATGATTTATTTCTTGAAGAGAAGGTGATGTCACTTTTTTATTATGGTAAGATGCATGGCCGGGAGAACATTTATTTAGAAACTTCCGAACATATTTAGGACAAAAAATGGGATCTCATTTATATTAAGAGGCTGCTTAGCTTGGTGCCTAGAAATTGGGTTGCCAATATGCTGGCAAGCCAAAAATAAATTGGGTACCAATTGATCAACAACCAACTTATCTTTCCATCCTCTCAAAATTTCCACAATGAGTTCCAAACGTTGCTATGCCAAAACGTTGAGAAGCCAATATTCGGCTTCCAACCAAGCTTACTCTAAATATCAGCGTGTCAATTTTGGTCCAAACTACGACTCTATGCTTTTCGACAAAAATACAAATTTGTACAACCCTAGTCCAGTATATTATACCATTAAAATGTAACTTTGGTGTAAAATATGACCATATATTTCTGTACAAAGTCTGTAAGGCTATATGTTGCATTTTTTATAAATGTACATAATATACTGTGATTGACAACCATCAAATGTTTCTTAAATACAAATATTTCAAGTGGGCAAAGGCGAGAATATATGTTCCACACACAATCATTTCACTTATGATATTTTTTTAAAAGAATAAAGACATGAAGACAAATAAAACATACAAGAATTAATTTATAGAACATGTTTGTTAGTCAATGCGCTGAATAGATCCTCACAACTATACCTAGACAAATCATAGGTGCATGATCATGATAGCACTATTGAAAATATCACAATGGATAGACCTTCATAGATATTCCTGAATAAATCATATCTACTATATCTTCATAAGTATATCTAGATATATGTTAACTCATTATAACTCTACTCAATTAAATCACCACCAACGTATCTTCATAATTGTATATCTAAATAGATTGTCTCTGATAGATCATCATCTCTACTACTTAAAACAAATGTAAGGTTCCATCTTTCACTTTATCCACCACCCCTTCGTCTAACCTCCCACCCTCCATCGATTTTTTGGTAACTACATAAATAAGAAAAAATTCCTATTCATAGAGAAATAATATCAACCGGTCCCTATTTGTCCAGTATGATCATATTATTATGTTAATAAATATTCCCCCCATGGCAACACACAGACACATACCTATAGTCTCTACTCTCTATCTATACCACTTAAAAAAGAATGCAAGGTTCCATGTTTCACTTTTGTTCCCACCACCCCTTCATCCAACCTTTCCCGTATGATAATCAATCACCTTAATTTACTTATCTTCTACACAAATTCCACTTTAATTTACTTACCAAACTTCTTATCAAAATATAAGGTAAATCAAGGGCAGGATTTGATAAACATTTATTTACACAATCACATTATATGGGCTGGTAAATCACAAGCTAATGTACTAGAATATTTATATCTCATTTCAACACACGGACATTGTCCTGGTAACTTACTAAAAATATAATCTACCCCGTTTGAAGTCACGTCCGTAGTTGCTTTGATTTTGCTAAATTTTGGTTAATATGAACATATGTATCCACCAAATTAACCTTTTAAATCCGAATCATTATACCAATAACTTACTAAAAATATAATCTACCTTCTTTGAACTCACGCGTGTAGATGCTTTGAATTTACTAAAATTTGGTTAATATGAACATATGTATCCACCAAATTAACCTTTTAAATATTTAATCACTATACCAAATAACTTAATAGCATATAATCTACCCTGTTTGAACTCACGTGACTAGATGCTTTGAATTTACTAAATTTTTGTCAATATGAACATATGTATCCACCAAATTAACCTTTTAAATCTAATCATTATACCAAATAACTTACTAAAAATATAATCTACCTTGTTTGAACTCATGTGCGTCGATGCTTTGGATTTACTAAACTTTGGTGAACATATCTATCCACCAAATTAACCTTTTAAATCTGAATCATTATACCAAAAGATCACAGCCGATATACTTTTGTCTTTAGTGTCCCTCTATTCATTTTTGTCTCCCTTTTAATTTAACTTGTTTACGGAGCATAGCTCATATGTCCTCAATATGTTCCTTCTGAGATTTTGTTAAAAAATTGTTTAACCAAATCATATCATACCAATCTTCCCAATATATTATATAGGGAATACACACTATGCAAGATAGCTCAGTTTACACTACTAGGATGCTTCTTCTGAACCAATAGGATTCTCAGTTAATGGTACACTATAAAGCATTAGCATACGAATTAAGATGACTAAATATGTCTTTCATCCAAGTGATATTCTAGTTAGTATAACATGTGTGGTAGCTATATAATCTTATTATTTTTAGCCGAATGATATGAATATCTATGAAGGGATTATTTATGTTTAATGACAAGCAAGATGACACCCTCACATTTATGAGGGCCACCCATTTAGATACTAAAATGGAAATCTAAATAAAAGTAAGAAGAGAATGCAATATTAATTGAAAATTTTCATTTGTGTCCCTCTTGATATACATCTTGGTTCGTTTGAATTTTTGGAACTTTTCAAATGTATTTAGAGCACTATATCAACATTGATATCACCATGTCTCCTAATAGATGTTGTCACTGAATATGTAGTATACGGGCCGATAGTATGGGTGGAGCATGACTTATGTTGCAAATCATCTACACTTATGCGTAAGCTCCCATTGAATCATGTAGGAGGTGTGTCAAGAGATCCATGACAACTTGTTCTTCCAAAGTGGACCATACCATGCACGACGCTCTTGTTTTCTGTTTTGTTTTTGTCTTTGCGTTCATCCTTGATGTCATAGTCATTGTTGTTCATTATGTGCATTGTGTCATGCAAAACTTGACAATCATACCTTTTTCAAGACATTGAATTTTTTGATTAATCATAGATTGAAAGTATGTATTCATAACTTATGATCTGTATTTTTGCACCAATTAATTATGATACTGATGGTTGAACTTTGCAGAACGATGATATGATGTCATCGGCCAACCTAAAGGTGGGTGTGGTGCAACAGAAATTTAACCATTCACCATTAATATCTCGTCCAGACTTCTATGCTTGCGAAGTATTTATATTTGTTCATACCAAGATTTGATATTTAACGAATGTTGGCGATATTTGTCTATCATGAATTTTTCAATCAACAAAAAACAAATAAGCTTCATTTTTTTTCTTTCAAAATGAGGGTAAAAGACCCCGTCTCTACATCGATTGATGCACACAACCTTAAATTTAGCCTCAAAATTAGGAATATGCTTAGTTCAAGTCAAGCATTAGTAAGTTCAAACAAAGTCAAGCGTTAATTCAGTTATTTACCTTTGTCCTTGTTTTAGGCATATGTTAGGAAGGTTGGGCCATGGGGTGGACATGGTGGCGCTAAGAGGGATATCGAGGTGGCACCCATATGTCTTAACAACATAACAATTCGAAGTGGACGGTATGTATATTCACTTGAGTTTTCGTACAATGACGAACACGGAGTGGAACACCATGTAGGCCCATGGGGAGTTTGCGATTACTTTACTGATGGCATCCTTAGTACGGTAAGTATTGATATCTCTTTCTAGCTATATATTTTTTGAATCATGCAAGCGAGGTGCATGTTAATTCATAAGATAGAAGAGGATACAACACCAAATTTCAAGTTATATATGTTTTCAATACAAAATTAATAGCATATTTTTTCTTGTAGATTGAGCTTGGAGAAGAAGAGTTTCTGACGGGAGTTTCTGGAACAATCAATTCCTCTAACCAATATGAAAGCAAAATTATAAATTCACTTACGTTTACCACCAATGTCCGTAGTTATGGACCTATTGGAGGAGTAGGAGGAACTCCTTTCTGTAGTCCGCTCATGGGCAACTCTAGTATTGTTGGCTTCTTTGGCCGTTTTGGCGAAGTAGTTGATGCAATCGGCCTCTATGTGAACCTTGCGAGTGGACCAATGGAGAAACGGGTACTAATTTACTTGCAATGAGTCCTATTTGATTCAACCACTTTTTAAAATATGTGTGTGTGATATATATATATATATATATATATATATATATATATATATATATATATATATATATATATATATATATCTTTCCCTAGTTGTTTATGTCTGCCTGCGTCGGCCAATACAGAGGCCGGGTGTATACCCTTATTTAAAAGACTTCCTCGGTTTCTAATCCATTGGTTTGCAATCAGGATTCGATTACCAAGGTTGGTCTATGGGGAGGTAATTCAGGGAGAGCACATGACCTGGACGTGGTACCACGAAGTTTGATAAGCGTGGTAGTTGGTAGTGGCAAGGTAATTGATTCACTCAAGTTTACCTACAACGACTGCTATGGACATCAGCACACCGCTGGTCCATGGGGAGGATCGGATGCATCTCAAAATATGAACACTCATATGGTGAGTGTCAGTCTTCCTAACATTACTTTCTCGCCATAAGGAAGCGAGAATGTATTTTATATGTAGCTTATGTTAATCAATGTATAACATCAGGTAATATTCATAAGTATGCACCCCAACTCTCTCATGTGTGTATGCACTATACTTTTTATCATTTGAAATATAATCTATTCCTAATTACAAGATACTCTGAAACAAGTTTTTGTGAAAATATTCACTGCAATATACCCTAGTTTTCAACGGCCTCAGTGATCTGGTGAGCACGAAATTTCAAATAAAGCAAATATAATATTTAAAATATCAGTAAGTTCTTAAAAATTGACATGTGCGCATGGGTGTGATCTATATACCTATAATTTTTCATGTAATACATATTTATACATGGGTACATAGAAAAGATAATATATGGATCTGACATAGCAAATATTAGATGTACCATGTGCTATTACATATTCAGCAATTTTTTACCACATAGTACATGGGGCATGCTATCTAAAAAAAACCCCAAAAAATATTGTTTTAGTGTAGTTCACATCCTAAAGTTTTTATTAATGGAATATTACAAATATGTAAAATACGTCAATATGTATATGTGTAATTATTTTCAGATTTTTTAGACTTTTTAAATATAACTTTCAAAATTAAATCCAAGCTCACCGGAGCACGAACTCCAAATGTCGGCGCTCATGGTGGTAGTACATACTCACACGAGTATACAAAACGCCTCTTGTATACCATTCACACCGTACTGTTTGCTATGTTCATAACAGTTTTTTTCCTTCTTCTGTAGATCCTGCTTGGCCATTCAGAGGTAGTGAAGGAAATTTCAGGAACAATTGGTCCGAATCCTTCTCTTCCAGATTTCGTAACGTCACTTCTGCTTGTCACCAATACTTCTAGCCATGGACCATTTGGAGACGAGCGGGGGATTCCTTTCCGCATTCCGGTGCAGGACAATGATAGCATCGTTGGCTTCTTTGCCCAGGCTGAGAAGCATATTAACGCAATTGGTTTCTATCTCGGACCAATGAAAAAAGAGGTACATTACGATGCTTTCAGTTCATTTCTTCATTACGATGCTTCTTGTTTTTTTATAGGAACTTTTTTATTTATTTGGACCTTTCTTGATCCATCCGCACTTAAATCTTCTTTTAGATATCTGCTGTTAGGCTTTGATTACAAAAAAAGTATTAGTATGCAGTGGAAGAAAATAGCTTTGGAGTGTCACTCTCCGTACTAATACCTCTCCTAATCTCATTACAAACTAGACGATGATGGCGTGCGACACACGTCCATTTTGACAATATATAGAATGGTACAAATTTCAGTAAATATACCGACACCACTTCCTAAACCCATTTGATCAAAAATTTATATTCACAATCTCATAAATTTAACAATTTATTTGTAAAATAGGTTCGAACCAGTCCATAATTCTAAACAGAACTTCGGGACATGTGCCCGGCTAGCAGATTTGAAATATATCATTCTATCAGCCAAGAGCCTAGCTAGGAGTACATGAAACAAACTCCAAACTTGTCTAGCAATATACCCTTATTCTTTTTGCAAATAAAGTGCAAAATAAGCTCCATGCGACAAAAGAGATTAAGACACAACACTAGTAAAGACCAGAGAACAGGGTCTTGTATTGCATCCCTTGCGTTGTTTCGTTGGCTGGTCGCCACCTTCTTGGCGGTTCGTGGCATCCACTTGGGTTATACATCATGAATCAACGCAGCGGTTTACGCTAGCTCCCCCACATCAGCTGATTTATGTCACCGTCATGCCATCATCAATGAGCATTAGCTAGTATGAAGATCACTGATGAAATAAATTTATATTCTATTAAATATATTGTTAAATATGAAAAAAATATGCATCAAATACATACACAAACATTAAATGCTACATCCATGGTCTTGATCAGTGTGGATTTTGTGTCGTTCTATTAAAGGGCCATGATACATATTGTTAGACAACATGTACGGTAGTGCATCGGTACAACCAACACCTGGTACTCTCGAGGTTGTGTAGTCTCACTGTCTAAATGCTAAGGTGATAAAACAAAAAATGTTCATATATGAATATTTAAACCGCAGACTCCACACATCAAAGCAGCAACAGCTCGAACCATTCGACCAGGTACCAAATGTATGGTTCTAAACATTCTTTTTAGCCAAATGAGATTCAAATAAAAAATGTTTGGAAATTTCATCTGCTAAATGCACAGTATTTCTGATAACTATGGTATTAAAAAAATTCCTGTCCACCCCCCTTACGCCAACCACCCTTAGTTTTTAGATCTGATAGCCAAATCAATAAATGTGATATATTGACACTGGTGAACGAACTCTGCAGGACGATGATGGACCTCCATGTGCCAACCCGAAGTTAGAAGGTGATATAAAGGGGCCATATATGGTGAGATATACTCCAAATTTTCTGAGTGCTCGTGGCCATTTTTCACTAAGATTTAATAAACTGATATTTACATATTTGTGGAACATGATTTTCAATCAGATATTGAACCAAATAAATTTAATAGTGGAATTACTTAGCACTAGTAATTAGTCTTTTATTACTAAGTACTCACAATTAGTCACTTTTAATTGTATGCTTCATTGATTTTCTCTTAGACATGTATTACGAAGATTGGGCCGTGGGGAGCTCATAATGGCAACCATAAGGACATCGAGGTGGCACCGCTATGTTTGAACAGCATCACAGTTCGTAGTGGAGAAGTTGTATTTTCGCTTGCCTTTTCGTACAGTGACGACAACGGAAAGCAGCACCATGCAGGTCCATGGGGAGCTTCGGCAGGCTTTTCTTATGGGAGCTTTGATACGGTAAGTGTGTAAATATCACTCAAGTTTAAACATGCAAATACACACTTCTGCAAATATTGTGCCGAGGTTTATTCAAATCAGTTCGAGAAGCCTTGTGTCCTCTATTCCCTTTTGCTATCACTAGCTAGCAATTTCTTTGCCCGGGTTAGTTCAAGAAAGATGATTGAGTGCTGGATCAAGAATGAAGTAAGGACACCCGCAAAAAAAAAAAATGAGGTAAGGAGAGAAGACATGCAGGGACCTAGAGTTGCAGAGACTACATGTCGCAGGGCGAGCTCCTCCGTGCCATGTGTGCCATGTGTGACTCCTTTGCCAACATGGCAATCGATGTGGGCGTGCTATGCCCTGCCAGATGCAATTTGGACCAAATCTATCCGCATGCCAAGTTTGTGGACTAGTTCATTACGTTTGGCAACTTAGTGAACCAAAGCAAAACTTTAGGATAAATTGGTGTACCACCAGTGCAGTTGCCTCTAATAATATACTGTAGTAACTACTACTATGTAGCCAAGCTTCCTTTCCATTTCAATACATGCGTTCAACTTATCCCTTTGTACCTTGGCTTATTACCATATTTTCCCCTTGTAGATTCTGTTAGGACCCTCTGAGTTTCTGGCCGAAGTTTCTGGAACGATTGGTTCCTCTACGCAATATTCTTCTGACGTTGTAACATCCGTTATGTTTATTACCAATGCTCGTCGGTATGGACCTTTTGGAGGAGGAGGAGGAATTCCTTTTCACAGTCCAGTGCTAAGCAATGGCAGCATCGTCAGCTTCTTCGCTAATACTGGGAGGGTGGTCGACGCAATTGGTGTGTATGTGAAGCCAAATGACAGTGGATCGACGAAAGAACAGGTGCCAATAGGCTTGCAATTAAAATTGTATTGTTCTTTTATGTTTCAGACAATTTAATCTTTTCTGAAGTTCGTGAACCGGATTTGCACTCAGGACCCGGTTACAAAAATTGGGCCATGGGGTGGTGGTTCAGGGAGGCCTAGTGACGTGGATGTGTTGCCACGACGTCTGATAAGCGTGGTCATTCATAGCGGAAGGGTAATCAATTCACTTATGTTTACATATAGTGATGGCGATGGGCAACAGCACTCCGCTGGTCCATGGGGAGGGACGGCTGATCCTCTAGAAGGGAGCTCTCATACTGTGAGTACAAGTCTTCTTACTAATGTTTTTTTTTTTTGAAAAGGAGGAACGAAGCCCCCGGCAAGTCTTCTTACTAATAGTAACCGCTATCAACTGCCCGTTGCTGCGGGTTTAATTTGCATGTACGGACGAGCATTACCACGCAGAAAAAAACATTATTGCATTCTTATAATCTCAAATGATTATACCTCTCTACGAGTCGACATGATGATAATCAATATTCTTCACTTGTAGATTCTCCTTGGCCAGTCAGATTTCTTGATGGAGGTTTCTGGAACAGTAGGTTGGAGCTCCAAAAACTCAGATGTTGTAACATCACTTTACTTTGTCACCAATACCGGTAGCTACGGCCCATATGGAAATGGAGGGGGGACTCGGTTCCGAAGTCCGCTGCAGAGCAATGGTAGTATTGTCGGCTTCTTCGCCAATGCTGCAGACGTGATTGACGCAATCGGTATCTATTTTAGCCCTGAGAGGGATACAATCAAACAGAAGGTACCAATTTAGTTACCTCCCAAAATTGTTCAAACCTAAGAAGTTACAGATAAGATTGATATGGTGCGCTATCGCGTGCTACCGAGAATTAAGTGTTAAATAATTACCGAGCATACAATTTTCTGTGAAGGTCGGAGGAGGTTCTGGGATTTTAGAAGGTATGGAGAACATAATATCTGATGCTCCCAGAGAAAGGTAGGATGAGCTCCCACCAGTTCTCAGTTGCATGGTACTATGTGACAACTATGGTTGGTGCATGTGCACTCTAATACCAAGACAATTGATTGTGGTACAAGTCACATTGCTTCTTAGATTTCATCAGTGATCTCCTGATTGTCCAATCTTGAATCATGATTCGACAATGCATTTTGTTTGAAATATTATGCCAGTCCATATATTTGTTGCGCAAAAAAAAAAAAAACTGAATCCATCACCATGAGAGCTTCCTTTAGCTTCATCTTAGGATTCCGAAATGCCGTCGCTGTTGCATAGTTGTCATGCTAAGTTGAATAAAATAACCTCAACTAAGAATACTTATCCTTCCTGCATCAATGAACATCACAGTGTTCAGGAAGAAAATTAATTTCTTTGTGGTCCGATAATGGAAGTGCATGCTGTAATCAGGGTGGACATAAAATCTGCATCTAATGTCCTGGAGCGTACACTACTTGATGAAAGCGTGGAGCCGACGAATCTGCCGCTAGCACTTTTACAACACATCACTGAGGATTTTGCTGTTACGCGACAAATTGGTCGTGGGGGATTCGGAATCGTTTACAAGGTAAGCGTAGGTTCTATAATTCTCAATCGTAAAAGCTTTATCACAGCAGAGCAGAACTTGGTTTGAATGCTCTTGGTTGTGCTAACAAGACAAGTTAAATAGGGTGATCTTCAAAACGGGAGCGTTGCTGTTAAACGACTTCTGAACAGCCATACAATCGAAGAGGAGTCATTTTATCGCGAAGCTACTTTTCTGATCAGTGTTAAACACAAAAATGTAGTACGGTTGCTAGGTTACTGTGCCAATACAGAGGGTAAAGCCATGATAAATCCAGAACCAGGGGAAACACCGAAATTTATTTTTGCAGAGATAAGAGAAAGATTACTTTGCTTCGAGTATATCAACAAAGGAAGCCTCGACAAATATCTTACCGGTAGGACAATGCATGTGAAATGTTACAAAGGATTTTACAATTTCCTTATTTTTCTTCTTTTCCTGGCTTTTACTCTGTTTTACCTATATAGATGAATTAAGGGGACTTAAATGGCATACCCGTTACCAAATTATTAAAGGAATTTGCAACGGCTTGGAGTATCTTCATAAGGAAAAGGGTATTATTCACAGGGATCTGAAACCTGCCAATATACTGCTTGATGATCTTATGGTACCAAAAATAACAGATTTTGGTATATCAAAACTACTCGACGGAGCAACACACATTGTCACTAGTAACTCCGCAATTTCACTGTAAGCTTGCGCATATAGAGCCCACTTTTCTGTCTCACTTTTACAACGTTTTCTTCATGCATTTTTTTTTTTAGAGAATATAACTATAGATCATACTTTCATGCAGTGGATATTGCGCTCCAGAATTCATAAAGCATGGTGTAGTGTCAATCAAGTCAGACATATTCAGTTTGGGAGTTATAATTACAGAACTCGTGACTGGATGCAAGGACAACCCTGACATTAAAAATGTAAGGATTATTCAACTCACAGTTCAAGCTTGTCTATGTTACTCTTTTTTCAAGTACTTCGGGTAGAATCACAATTTAAGCACATCTTGCTCTATTCATATACTGGATCAAATTTCAAACAATATTATAAGTCTATACTGAAATCAATTATTACTAGCTCTGTAACAAGATATATTATCAATAAATTAGGCTATGCTCAACAATTGGAATGAATATTACATGACGTATATTTCATGAAGTTTGAATAAAATTATACTTCTATGCTTTTCTGCAAGATAATGGCAATTAAAACAATATGGTTAAAATACTATTTCACGTCTTATCTCGTAGCTAGTACCAATTAATGTGGATTTAAGTAGATACTCCCTCCACCCCGCAAAAAAAAGTTGATACTCCCTCCGTTCATAGTGCTTCAATGTAAAGTAATATAGGTCCATTATCATTAAGCTCAATAAATAAATCAATCAATCTATATTATATGATATTACAAGATTATAACAATATAGTAGTACACCATATTCATCCACATAAGCTAAATAATTCTTTTCTATCATGATATAGGTCAAGATTATGAAATGTAGAAAAATGCTACTATTTATACAGAAAAACGTAAATGAATGTGATTATTTGAGGAAATCAGTAATGCATACAACCTATTTGGCTAAATAGTATGACTCTGCTTTTGTAAATAGCATGACTCTGATTTTTTTTAGAAAACGAGGATTACCCCGGCCTCTGCATGAGAGTGACGCATGCATTCATATTATTAAGCAAAGTATCTGAAAAGATCTACGGACTAGTACAAGCTCGGACGGAGCTGAAAAAATTACAAATATGTGTAAAATACTACAACCGGCAAAAATAGAAGATGACTAAACACCTAGGCTATTATTGGACCGCCATCCAAACCGCTTGTAGATATCCTCAGCTACCATCTCCCATCGGGTAGTCCCAGTAACCGGAGGCTCCATGGCTTTCGCAGGAGTGAGTAACGACCACGTACGGATCCAAGTAGCGGCCTTGTTGATAACCTGTAAAAAATTAATTCGAGTTTGTTTGTTAAAAACTATATCATTTCTGCAGTTTCATATAGCCCAAAGTAATGCGCATACTCCTATCCGAATATGCCTCGCAATATTTGGCTCTACTCCATTTAGCCACGTCCCAAATAACATGTGAATACCATTTGGTGGGTTAGTATTAAAGGCTATATGAACTGGACGCCATAGTAGTTTGGCCAGGGGATACTCGAGAAAGAGGTGTTTAATCGATTCATCCTGATCACAAAAGCAGCATCGTTGACTGCCCTCCCAACTTTGTTTTGCCAAGTTATCTTTTTTCAGAATCACGTCCTTGTGAACAAACCACATGAAGACTTCGATTCTTAAAGGCACTTTAATCTTCCAAGTATGTATCGATCTCGAAATTGGACCAGAGTCAATTAGATCTGCATACATAGATTTCACTAAGAATATTCAGTTCATAGATAATCTCCAGTGAATGGCTCATCAGAGAGATGAACGTCCATCAACCTCCGCACTAGATGTACCCAAGTGTCCCATCAGATAACCAACTTCAATGTAAAATGACTCAAATGTATTAACATACAAGAGGTCGACATGAGTAGAAAAATTGGTCACCTAGAGGAGTTAGCGACGCTAGCAACGGAGAAGCAAATGATTCCCCCGAATCAGCCAGGTACATGGAGGGTTGATGCAAATGTGCTATGTTTGCAACCAATTGTATTTCACAAGGAAGCAAAACGATGTCATGGTAATGCTAGAGGCAACAAATCATGCTGTATATAATAGGTCGTTTCTTTGTTGTGCAGAATAATATGTGGGCGATAAAATATAACAAATTATGACGCTAGTGAATAGGAGATAATGTTGTACATCCAAATTAATTGACGCAACTTTAATTGTTATATTTGGATCAGAGGGAGTAGTTTTTTTTTATGAATACATAGTGGCATGTACACCGCCTTAGTTATGCTCGACAGGGTTAATCAGTGCACAAAGTTGCTCCACCTACGGGCAATGCTTACGGAAACAACCCTACAAACAGACTTGGCACTTTGACACCGTTTAATTCATCCCCATCCTCTCGAATTTCAGTGGTGGGGCCCTCCTCCCCCCACAATCTAATCATGGCTAGACCTGGCCATGGGAAACCCGGTCCGGCCGGCCCGGCCCGACCCGAGCCGAAATTCCTGGGCCGGGCCGGACCTGGGCCTCAGAATCAAGCCCGAAGGTCGGGCCGGGCCGGACTCGGGTCTAAAAAAAAAATACTTTTTACGCCTATGTCGGGCCGGGCTTTTTTGGGCTCAGGCTGGGCTTGGGCAGATAAACTAGGCCCGACGGTCAGGCCGGGCCGGGTCTGGGCCTGAGTTTTGTACCGTGGGATTTTTTAGGCCCGGCTCGAAGCCCGGCCCGGCCGAATTTTGGCCACGTATAATCATGGCATCTCAGTCCGTAAGCGTTCCTCCGTGAAAAACTGCCTGTAATTAAGTCTAGCATTGCTCATGCATGTAAGCATCTCGAGGCATGTGATTGAGCAAAACTACAAAAACAAATGCAGTATGACCAACGAGGAGGCAGGCAGGGAACGAAACACAAGGTTTATGTATAATTCATCAATGATTATATTTATTGTTTGGTGTGATGTTTGTTGAAATAATTTAACGGAAAATTAGACACAAATGCGTGCATGAGAAGTGGAAAAGAGAAAACTAAAAATAGTATTTTTTCGATAAAGGGGGATTTTATTGGCTCAAAAAGAGCATCAAGTGGATACAAACTCAAAGAACACACACCCGGCCTCTGCATAGCTAGGATGCACACAACCAACACTAATGCACACACACAAAAGCACGCCAACAAATAGCAAAGTCATATAAGACCAAAGCTATGCGTAGGCGAGTAAAAAGAAAACCAAAGTGATCAGAAACGTGATCGACAAACTACAACAATGACCATATTCACACCAATCATCTTGTGACACCACATAGACAAAAAGATTCTTGAACAACAACACCTTCAAGAAGGAAGCAACATTCAAATGTCGCCATCGCCGGATCCAACCACAAGGGGCTGGGATCTAGACTTTCACCCAGAAGAATCAATCCGAGCAATGCCTCCAAGAAGGTAACAACGTTAAAACATCGCCATTTCCAGCTATAACCAGCTCGGGTCAGACCTAGGCTTTCACCACGGAGCTCGCGATCGGGTGCTCAAGTAGCACCACCATCGAAGTCACAAGTATTAGACTGTAGTTTAGCATGTCGAGCCACAGATTGCAATGCCTAATGTCTTGTTTTATGACCAGCACAGTACCTACCAACAACATAATACACTTATGAAAAGATTTTCACCAAGACTGGTAATGTTTTCTCAAGATGTGCGTATTGGTTGTACTAATTTCTACTTCCTCCGTTCTTAAATATAAGTTTGTTTTAGAGATTCCACTACGGACTACATACGGATGTATATAGACATATTTTAGAATGTAGATTCATCCATTTTGCTACATATATAGTCAATCTTTAAAAGGACTTATATTTAAGAACGAAGGGAGTAGTATTCTGAATGGTATATGCTAATGAAACGATGAGCTAAATCAAGTTTGTTGGGAAGCAAACAACTATATCCAGAAAAACAAAGCCAAATAAATTTGTGCATGATGGTGTATTTTGACTATAAGCTCTTACATAATCTTGAATGTGCACATACATAACGGTGTATCAACATCTTCTAAGTTAAAGTAACAAATATGCACAGCTATAAATTGATGTAACAACAAGTCACAAATCTAGCTACTGGCGCAAATACTTGGATCACACTGCTAGTTATTTGGTCGATAAGAATACTCCAAGCATGAACCCATGGTGCGCACAACAAGCTAAGGCATGGTGAAAAAGGTAGGAATTTACCTGAGGACAATCTCGATATCTGAGATCATGTTGATGTTATTTGGTGGTTGTGTAAGTCGTCATTGTAAATCATTTTATGGGTCATTATAAATAACCTTTCTGAAATGACAGGTACTTAGAAGGTGGAGGTACAGGTGGAATAAATCAGTGAACTATCCACCATTTGGATACCAACAAGTAACTAAATGCATTGAAATAGCGCTAAAGTGCTTGTCAGACTCTCCAAAGAAGAGGCCTAAAATATCGGATATAGTCAGTATGCTTAATGCATTGGAAAGTACGAATGAGCACATTAACAATGTTGGTGACTCGCTAGTTGGCCCGGTAAGCTCGTAGGCTCCAGAATTTTGATTACTGCACTGTTAGCTTAAAAAGTACTTATGGAAGTTCCTTTTTTTTTTTCATGCAGATAAGTCCTTACCCATGGGAGCTGCTTGAGTTTGAGATGCTCGAGCTGAATTTTTCCTTCGAGATAAACAAGCCGATACCATGTTCACTTCAGCTAACCAACATAACCAATGATTATGTTGCTTTTGATGTCGAAATGACAGGCTCACTGCAGTACCGCATAGAGCCGGAGAAATGTGTTGTGCCACCACGATCCAAGTGTAATATCATGGTAACACTGCAAGGGCAGAAGAGGGCGCCACATGCTACGGTGTGCAAGGACGAGTTCTTCATTATGCGGTGCGTCTCCGTGAATGAGGGCCTCGCTGCTGAGGATATCACTAAAGACATGTTCAACGAGGAGTCGGGTAAAGAGGTCGATGAGGTGACCTTGAAGGTTGTTGTTATTACAGAACTATTGGTGAACTAAATTGTGATTACGATCTCCACGCCACTACATCCAAACATGACATAAATCATCTTTTATATGTGTGTGTAATAGTTTATCCGATTAATAGAAGATCCTTTTTACGGTCTTTTTATTAATAGAAGATTGACTACCTAAATACCCGTGCGTTGCTATAGAGTAACTAACATCACATGTCTGGAGCAGTTTCCAGCTGTATTGCGATAATTATTGGCGCCTTTGTTCTACTCCATTTCTGGCTTTCTGCGCATAAATAGTTCCAAAAGTTCATATAGACTAAGCAGTCGGGGAACGATAAAATTGTGGATAACAAACCAAACCTTTCATATAGAAAATATATCGGAAAAATATATCTGAGCAACAGTAAGAATAAGGGGACATGTGATCTATATGAACTAAGAGCAGAAAACATGTTATATTCGCAGATCACAACATTGTTCAGAAAATAGATGATAGAGAAACAATACTGAATCAAAGTTGCATATTTCTGCATCAACAAATTAGGCACAAAACAATTCATAGAAGAAAGGAACAAAAAAACTTCATGTTTTACTCGCTGTGTTGCTAAAATGCAGAGCAACTAAGGCTTCTTCACGGACGGTCGTTGGCATGGATCACCAGTGTAGTTCGCGTGGTGGCGTGGAAGAGGTGGCTGCCAGCCTGCCATCTCCGCTGTAGATGAACAATGGAGCTTGGGGAAGAAAGAGACCTGGGGCTGGGGCGCCGTAGGCGAGAGCGGCAGCAGCGGGACTCTACGACATATACAAGTAGCTACTGTGGACACAATACCAACGGATTTTTTTCTTCCGAAAAGGACGATTATCCCCGGGCTCTGCATGCATACAACCATTTTATTAAACAAAGTAGCAGCGAAGTACGAAGTTCAACAAAGGTTCAATGAAAGTAACCCTGATTAAGTTTGGAATTCCAGTCAGAAAATAAGTTTGGAATTTCGTATTCGGTTGTATGTACGATTATATGCAAACAATAATGAGTATGGTTTTATATTCCCAAACAATTAACTTCCGCAGAATGAACATTTACACCTAAAGATTTGTTCTTCCAAATTCATGTTCACATTTACGCACTTGGAGCCAAATTCCTGGGGTGGACACCCGCGAATAGATCCTTAGGTGGGGCGTTCACGAATCTTTAGGTGGGGCATTCACGGTTTTAGAAGGGTACGTGTCCACTCATAAATGAAATGCTGGTTTTCGTTGAAAGAAAAATGAAATAGATGAGATAGGATGGTCTATGATGGTACTCAAGCTGATTTCTCGCATGACATTTATTTGGCTTGGCCATGTCCCTCTCCAATATACCTGGGCATAACTCGGGCCCGGCCCTACCGTCGGGCCTAGTTTTCAAGCCCAAGTCTGGCCCATCGGTCAAAAAGCCCGTCAGGCCGGGCCGGGCCGGGCCCAGTTCCGGGTGCCCGCTCCAGTCACCAACGCCTGCGGCAATGTCAATCACCAGCCGAAACAGGAGGGATGCCAGCTTCGATCAGGGCGGAGTTGGCAGAGCGCTGAAATCGCCCTGGCGGCGGCGCCAGCGCGCTGCCGGCCTGAGAATATCCCGCCGTCCATCCCCAGGCGAAACGATTCCCTTCCGTCACTCGCACTTTTCGCCCGCCCGCCCGCGCCAGGCTCCAACGCGCACCGCGGCGGCACGGCAAAGTTAACACTACTACAAGCGCCAATCAGGTAGAGCTGGAGAAGCCCGTACTGGAACCGAAGCTCTCGGCAGCTGTTGTTTGGTCCCGATGGCGAGCGACGGCGACGAGGCTCCCGCGGGGGTGGTCGGGATGGTGACCTGCGCGGCGTGGATACGGCGGCCGGCCGGCGGGCCGGCCGTGTCCAGCAGCCGTAGTCTCCTCGTGGTGTACGGCCGTGGCGCCACTGCCTCGTCCCCGCCATTCCTCGACCTCCTCGCCTTCGACACCACGGCGTGCGAGCTCGCCTCCGAGCCCCTGGTAAGCGAGCGGCCCGTGCGCGCGCGCTCGGCGGGGTTTCGGCGCCTGCTGCTGCTGCTGCCACGGCCGTGTCTCTGACCGCGGGTTTAATGAACCTGCAGCTGAGGGTCGTGATGGGCGAGGAGGGAGCCGACGCGGACACGTCGCGCGCCATCGCCGTGCACCCCGCCGGCGACGAGTTCGTCTGCGCCACCGCCAAAGGCTGCAGGTGCGTGCTCGTCGCTTTGTCATGCCGATCGAATTGCTCGGCCTCAGTCAGTATGATACTTCCAATGCCTCAACATACAAGTTCAATAAAAAATAAAAAATCTTAACATACACTGAGAGAATGATCAGTAGGAGATCATAGGCACTCTTCAGGCTTCTGAGAGTAGAAATGGAACCCTTTTCATTTTTCTCCATCCTATACATCAACTGCATTTCAGTTTCAGTTTCCCCTCGTTCAGTTCACCTGGCTAAGACATCATTCTATCGCAACTGTATGCTGTTCAAGCTGGTCTATGACGACTTCAGTATCAACCTTGTTTCGAGAGATTCTCCGTCGCTCCAATCAGTTGGGCCTCAGCGATGATTGGCATTCAGTATTAATCGAGTACTAAGTTTGCTATTGGCGGCGAGGTATCAACCCATTCCACCTTGCTTTTCTTTTCATGAATCTGCTATGGATATAATGATTCTGCTAGTTGTTAAGTCTTTTTTGTTCAGAGTTATGTAACTTCTTTCCCTAGGGAAAGTTATGGAAGTTCAAGGGTAATTAGCATTAGTGTTGTTGTTGCTAGATGAAAAACCTTTTTTACTCTTGTTACTAGCTTGCTTAGATTTAACTTGAGGCATAAAAGTCGACAAGAGTAATCGTTTGGCTAGATAAGAAGAACTCTTCTTTCGAAGATCGTCATTGATAGCTTTAAGAAACTCATGCTCTTGCTCTAAATTTAGCTTTTCGAAGCGCAGCTTCTCATGAGTTTTTCGGAGATCTCTATGATCTTCTTGAGTAGATTCATGAGCTAACTTAAGAGTGTTTAGTTCTTTAGTTAGGCGCTCAATCTCCTTTTTAGCATCATCAAACGATTCACCTTGACTAGCATTATTATTATCAAGTTCATTTTGACTAACATCACTAGTTTTATCAAAGAGTAAATCATCTTCTCCTAGTAAGTCATCCTCATCACTATTAAAGTCAAAGTACTCAGGGTGTGATACCTTTGGACCTTTGGCCAAGAAGCAACTTCCATTTCCTTCATTCAGTGAGTCAAATATATCATAGGAATTGGAGGATACGAGTGCTAGTCCGGCAACACCTTCATCTTGACTATAGACGGAGTTGGAGTGGCAACTTCTCTCGGATTGGTTGTTGGAATCGGAGCCAGAAACCCATTCACCAACATGAGCTTGATGTCTTCTTCTTGTGTAGCTCTTGGTGTATTTGTCCTTCTTCTCCGAGTCTTTGCTTCTCCGGGAGGGTCTTCGTTCATAGCGATCTTCTCTACTCCTTCTCTCTCTACGAGGTGACTCATCTCTTGAGTTTCTTATTCTAGGTGACTCTTCTCTTCTCTTGTGGGGGGCCGTGCATTCATTGGAAAAGTGTCCCGGTCTTCCACAATTGTAGCAATTCCGGTCACGCCTAAAAGAACGCTTCTCTTCATATCTTGAGTTGGAGCTTCTCTCTTTGCCTCTATTCTTGTAGAATTTTTTAAACTTCTTGACCATGAGGCTTATCTCTTTATTGGTAACAAGGTTGTCACTTGAGGTAGCAGGAGTGTCACTTGTGTCTTTGTATGAACCCCTTGACTTGCTGTGGAGGTCTTCTTTGTCCTTGAGTGACATTTCATGAGCAACAATCTTTCCAATGACTTCCGTGGGCTTGAGATCTTTGTAGTTTGACATCATTTGGATCAATGTGCACACGGTGTCGTACTTTCCATCCAAAGCTCTAAGGATTTTCTTGATGATGAATTTGTCGGTCATCTCTTCACTTCCTAAGCCGGTAATCTCATTTGTGATGAGAGCAAGCCTAGAGTACATTTTAGCGACTCCTTCACGATCCTTCATCTTGAACTTGTCAAGTTGACTTTGTAGCACATCCAACTTAGATTCCCTGACGGATTCGGTTCCTTCGTGCATATCAACCAAAGCATCCCAAATTTCCTTTGCATTCTCAAGACGACTTATCTTGTTGAACTCTTCGGGGCATAGACAGTTGAATAGAATGTCGCATCCTTGAGCGTTGTATTGCAACATCTTCAATTCTTCCGTTGTCACTTCACGATCCGGTTCTTTCCATCACCAAAGAATTCACCTTGCAATCCAACAGGAACAACAACCCAAACGGCGGGGTTAATTATGACCAAGAATATGCATTTTCATTTTATGCTTCCATCTAGCAAAGTTTGTACCATCAAAATATGGACCTCTACGATGATAATTTTCCTCACTAGACACCATACTCTCCTCGGTTGTGAAACCAATGCAATGGAGCCCAAAGCTCTGATACCACTTGTAGGATCCTCGGTTGTGTGATTAGACTACTTGACAAAATAGAAAATCTAGCCTTTTCCCAATTTTAAATGTTGGTAAGTTTTAGCAATTATAACAAGTCAAGCACACCCTACACGTGCAAGTCTAAGAGTATAGCAGCGGAAAGTAAAGACATGCACATATAAGTAGAGGGTAGGGATAGGAATATCAAACGCAATGGGGACTCGAAGATTTTTCCCATGGTTCCGATAGGTGGTGCTATCATATGTCCACGTTGATGGAGACTTCAACCCACAGAGGGTAGCGGTCGCGCGCAAGTCCACGGAGGGCTCCACCCACAAAGGGTCCACAAAGTAGCAACCTCGTCTATTCCATCACGGCTTACGTCCACGAAGGACTAGCCTCGTTCGGGGTAGTTCTTCACGAAGTAGGCGATCTCCTTGCCCTTACAATCTTCTTGGTTCAACTCCACACGAAGTCGGAGGCTCCCAAGCGACACCTAACCAATCTATGAGACACCACTCTCCAAAAGGTAATAGATGTGGTATGGACGATGAACTCCTTGCTCTTGTGCTTCAAAAGACAGTCTCCTCAACACTCAACCACTCTCTCATAGATTTGGCTTGGTAGAAGAGATTGATTGGATGGAAAGCAACTTGGGGAGGCTAGAAATCAAGATTCATATGGTTGGAATGGAAGATCTTGATCTCAACACATGAGTAGGTGGTTCTCTTTCAGAAAATGGATGGGGCAAGTGTTGGCTTGTTCCGAGTGCTCTCTCTGCAAATGGGAGGGTGGTGGAGGGGTATATATAGGCTTATCCAAAAATCCAATTGTTACAACATTATTGCCCAACTCGGTGGAACCGAAGATAATCTCGGTTACACCGACTAGTGCAAAAGGTTGCAACTTTCGGCATTTCAGTGAGACCGTATATAAATCTCAGTGAGTCCGATTTTGGCTGGCTTAGGCAGTTCCTTACTTCGGTGGCACCGATTCACAAAACTCAGAATTTCTGATTTTTAGTAAATGGATACCCGAAGGTTGGTCATTGTTTTTGGTTACACCAAAGTGGAACTTGGTGTCACCGAGTGGCTAGGGTTTGGCTCTGGATTCTGTCTAAGGAAAACTCGATAGGGCTAAATGTGTAAACTTGGTGGCACCGAATTTAGGCTTTAGGGTTTGGACAGAATATATTTGTGGGATAATTCATGAGGGTTTTTGGTGGCTAACCCTAAGCACTTGAGCAACCAGATCATCATAGATACCTCATCCCCTTTTAATAGTATTGGCTTTCCTATGGACTCAAATGTAATTTCTCACAAAATGCAAAATGTAGTGTCTTGAAGCTTGTTGCCATTTGATGTTCCGTGCATCTTGGGAATCTCCTCACAATCCTTTGCCAATCCATTCATTGAAATCTTCCTAAAATATGCTTGATATGATCATTAGTCCAATGAAATATATGTTGTTATTAATTGCCAAAACCACCTAGGGAGAAGTTGTGCTTTAAATTTCTCCCTTTTTGGTAATTGATGACAACATATAGATCAAAACTTCGATAAGGATATAAACAATGTATAGCATCGTTGCTTTGAGATGTGATAAGGAAGAGCCCCCCCCCCCCCCTAAATTTGTGCACTATTTTGAAGGATATATCCATGAATTCAACTGCCAGACATATATACTGAACATTATCTACTCTTTACAGTTTGGTTTTTCTAAGATGATGTAACTAATCGACTAGTGAATTACATTTAGGAGAGATAGAGTTGTTCATGGATGTATTGCTTGTCTGCAACAATTTGTGCAAATGCTCTTTTGCTTGTTTGCCACTATCATCATTTCACAGTCTTGACATCCTGCTTACTAGGGTGGTACTGAACTTGAGAAATATTTGGTAGTCAGACCGTATTTGCTCCCATTAGACAGAAAAAGTACCAGTATGTCTATCTATATAATATAATAATTGAAATCATGATCCATTTGAACCAATGCCAAACATACATTATGAAACGATGGAGTATCCCTGTCATACCATTTTGTTGTTGCACGAGTGCAGACGATGCTATGACTGGGGATGTATTTTCTTGAGAGGCAACCTGCTCTTGGCTGTGTAAAGCCCAGACTGTGTAAGGACTCTCTGTTTCTTTTGCTTGGTCATAGATCCGGGTAGTATGATTTACATTCTCCGTGATAAATATTTTGGAAGAACTGGCGGGATGCTAAGTTCAATTTCTGGTTGTTTTGTGCAGGTTTCTTTGTGACAATCTGGACTGCCATGGTTATGTTCAAGTTCAATTATATTACATGCTATGCTTGTTTATTGAACTTTTGGTGAACACTAATAAATGAATTACATAATAAGTGTATAATTATTTGAAGTTTGAAAAACAAGTTATATTCTTGCCAGAATTATGTACTGCACACTATCTATAATCTGGAGTATTGTCAAAAAGATTTGATGTAAGTTATATTATAGCGTCCTTCGTCCATTCAGACGAGATTTTGTAGTTTTTCCTGTTGTACAATAACCACATATACCATAATCCGGTTTCTAGACTAAATTATGTAAATGATGGGAAAGTATGTACATAACTCTCTACAAGGAATTATGTGTATATGCATACATAGTTGTACATAAGTATACACAAGCTACATTGAATTGAGTAATGATTTCTCAATTTTCAATCTTATGTGTATAATTGTTTGTTAATTCTTTTCAATGGAATGCCCCCTTAGTCATGTTCCTTTGTCCTACTATTTTTTCTCAAGTTTTTGATCTTTGAAGTTTCCCCATAAATCTTGATGGTGGAAGTGGAACTACATAAAGTAGCTAGAAACACTTGAGAGTATAACAAGGCCAGAGCTGCTTTTTCCACTTGCAGTTATACCATTTCTGCCTTTGCAATCAATATGTCTAGCTGTAAGATTGCATAGTGTTTTTTTTGCACTCGCACCCTCTGTTTTCCATAAGCCTGCAACTAGAGCTCCAGGCTTAGTGTAACTCACAGTTCAGGAATAAGATTGTTGTGTTGTAAAGTGAAAAACATTTTACACTATTGTAGCCACAAAGAGATTTTTAGAAAATATCTCTTGACTTATTTAATGAACTCCTACAGTTACTGTGGAGGGGGGCAGTAGTGAACTCTATTATTTTCTTTGTTTGTTAGCAAGAACGATTGAAACTCTTACATGAGTAATTATTTGATAACTCATTGGGTGGTTACTGAATGGAACTACAATTTCTCCAGCAACTCTATGCTTTTTGTCCACTGTTATCTAAAAGTAACTATCCGCAAAAATTAGAAATCTAAGATTAACTAGATGTGAAGTTTTCTATTTGACGTCAATTTACTCTTCGCAACTTCATATGTTCAGGTAGAAGTGTGCCATAAAATTGTACCAATGTAAGTTCTACCATATTGGTGGGTGCACTCATTTTAGCAACTTTTCATTGTGGATTTATCTTGATTTGTTTGGTCTAATATTGGGTTGGTGCCACTTGCTCCAGATTTTGCCGTCGGATTATGCATCAGTATGAAGAAGTCTTGGTAATTTGAAATGTTGTGCTGATCTATAGGCTGGTGCTCTATTTTTTCATCCCCTCACTTATTGATAGTTGCATGATGATTTGTCTAAAATTTCAAGAAGTACCTTGAAATTGTACAATGTTGGCAATTCACTGTAAACTTTCTACTTATGATCATAGCTTAATCAATTCAACATTGATGTTATTCTATTGTATGATAACTAGTCTTGCTCGATTTTTGCCTTCTTGAGCTTTGCTAGGCTAGGGAGTATATTTGCCACTTTAATGAATGGAAGACTTACTACTTTTCCTTGAGTACAATTTAATTCTACTTCAAAACAAAGAACCATGTGATATCTATTTTTGCATCTACACTTTATCTTTATATGCTCAAATACCACCTTTTGCTATTCTATAAAGCAACAGGTGGTATCATGCTGAGTTTAGCTTATTGATGGTGCTAGTTTGCCTAGCTTGCTACTAATGGCTTCTTTCCACCCCTCCCCCCTCTCTCTCTAATTCCAGTATAGTGTTGTTGTTCTTTCTTTAGAGCTAGCACATGTAGGTTGCCATCAAAAACTTCTCCCAGATATGTTTTAGGAAATGAGTGTTTCTTGTTTTTTGATGTTTTAGGAAACAACAGATGTTATCATCGGCGGGTTTAGCTTACTGATAGTGCTAGTGTTCTTAGCGTAGGACTCCCCCCTCTCTCCCTCTCTCTCATGGTTGTTTGTGCGCCAGGTCTTCCATATGATCCAAGCCATTTTATTCCCCTCCCAACACCTCTCTGAGGATTGTAGAGTAAACAAACGCTGATATTCATAAATTCAACTGCGAGAGTTATATACTAAATACTAGCTACTCTTTACAATTATTTTTTGTAAGATGGTGCTAATAATCGATTATTGAATTACATTTAGGGGTGATAGTGTTGTTCATGGATGTATTTGTTGTCTGTAACAATTTGTGCAAATGTTCTTTTGTTTGTTTGCAACTATCATCATTTCACAATCTGTGAGAGCCCGGTTAGTTGGGTAGTGCTGAATTTAAGCATATTTGGTAGTCAGACCGTACTTGCTCCCATTAGACATGAAAATACCAGCATGTCTATCTAGGTAACAGTGGCAATCATGATCCATTTCAACCAATTCTAGACAATGAAACAGATGAAGTAAGGCTATTCTGTCATAGCCTTTTGTTTCTTTCTCACTGGTGTATGAGTGCAAATGATGCTTTGACCGCGGCTACATTTTTGTATGAGAGGTGACCTAATCTTAGTTGTGTAAATCGTAGACTCTGTAAGGACTCTTTGTTTGTTTTGTTTGGTCATAGATCTGGGTAGTAGGGTCACATTCAATAAGGTAAAGTTTTTGGAGGAAATGGTGGAATTCTAAGTTTGATTTATGGCTGTTTTGTGCAGGTTTCTTTGTGATAATCTGGATTGCCGTGGTGATGTCAATGTAAAATTATATTCCGCGAAGGTAGGATGATTCGAAGGTTCATGCTTGTTTGTTGAACCTTTGGTGATCTGATTAATAATGTGAAACCATCCCCTTTCCTTGTGTGTTGGTTACTATTCTTCACTTTATCCCTCCGGTCATCTTCCAGTGTTCAAAGATATGGATGTAACTTTTGACAGGGTTTCAGACTTCAGATGACCTGTAGTTAACTTTTGATTAGTGTTGTACATCATGTATGATTTGAACTTATTATTAAGGAACTACACCATGTATAGTTATTTTGAAGTTTGAACAACACATTCTGTTCATAAATTCAACTGCTAGAATTGTGTAATGCACACTATGTATAAACCAGAGTATTGTAAAAATGATTTGATGCAAGTTATATTGTAGCATCATGCGTCCATTCAGATGCGATTTTCAAGTTTTCCATATTGTACAACAAGCACATATACCATAAACCAGTTTCTAGACTAAATTATATAAATGATGGGGAAATATGTACATAACTCTCTACAAGTATTTATGTGCATATGCATTCAGAATTGTACATAAGCATGCACAAGCTATATTGAATTGAGGAATGATTTCTCAAATTTCAATCTTACTAATATAATTATTTATTGATTCTTTCCCATGGAATGCCCCCTCAGTGCTCTTCCTTTGTCCTACTACTTTTCCTCTCTTTTTTTTATCTTTGAAGTTTCCCCATCAATCTTGATGGTGGAAGTGGAACAATATAGAGCAGCTGGAGATGCTTGAGGGTATAACAAGGTCAGAGCTGCCACTTGCAGTTGCATCATTTCTGCCTTTGCAACCAATATGAGTAAATATAAGATTGCATTTTGTTCTTTTGCACTTTGCCTTGAAGTCTTTCTAGCTGCTAATTTGAAATGATATGCTGATCTACAAGTTGATGCTCTATTTTTTCATCCCCTCACTTACTGATAGTTGCATGATGATTTGTCTACAATTTCAAGAAGTACCTTGGAATTGTACAATGTTGGCAATTCGCTGTAATCTTTCTGCTTCTGATCATAGCTTAGTCAATTCAACATTGATGTTATTCTATTGTATGATGACTAGTCTTGCTCGATTTGTTAGGTCAGGGAGTGCATTTGCCACTTCAATAAATGAAAGACTTGCTATCTTTCCTTTAGTGTAGTTTAATTCTAGTTAAAAATAAAGAACCATGTAATATATATTTTTGTATGTACACTTTATTTGTATGCTCAAATACCATCTTTTTCTATTCTAGAAAGCAGCAGGTGCTACCATACTGAGTTTAGCTTTTTGATGGTGCTAGTTTGCCCAGCCTGCTACTAATGGCTTCTCTCCACCCCTCCTCCCTCTGTCCAGTGTAGTGTTGCTGTTCTTGCTTTATGGATAACACACGTAGGTTGCCGTCAAAACTTCTGGCAAAATATATTTTAGGAAATGAGTCTTTCTTGTTTTTTGATGTTTTAGGAAATGGCAGGTATTATCATCGCTGAGTTTAGCTACTGATAGTGCTAGTGTTCTTAGCGTAGGGAATCCTCCTCTCTCTTTTTCGTTGTATCATGGCTGCCGGTGCACAAAGTCTTCGGTATGATCCAATCCAATTGCTTCCCCCTTCAGCACCTCCAGCGAGCCTCAATGTCTGGGAGATCCTTGGAATCACGCTCATCATCATCGTAGGTGTAGCTGTCCTTGTGGTTGTAGTCCTAGGTGAAGTATACATTCCGCTGAAGATGATACTCAAGCAGCAACGAAGCCACCCAGGAAATGACGGTGGCGGCGGGGATGTGGAGCTCGCCGCCATAGCAGAGCTTCCACCAGCTCCCCGACATGCCCCACATTTGCGCCCTGTGGCATGAGTGCATGAGCAATGGCGGAGCTATGTGCACTTCAGGGGGCTGTGCCCCGTCTCCCCAGATTAGGAAAAACACTGATTTTTTTCTAGGGACTAAAACTAAAGGAAAAAGTAATCATTACCCCCCCCAAACAGTCATATTTCCTACTCTCTGCCCCCTGCAGTTTGTCGTGGGAACGAGCCTGGCAGTAGAAGGTAGGGGTACGGAAGGAGAGGGCAGAGTCCTAGCTACGGCAAGGGTGTACACACGGATGTATGAGTTCAGGCCCCTCTCGTGGAGGTAACAGCCCTACGTCTCAGGTGCTCGGGAGCTTTCTGTCGTGTGGAATATCAAAGTTACAGGGGGTGCGAACCCTTGTGCCAGAGGGGAGGGGTGGCTTATATAGAGTGCGCTATCCCTCATGAATGCCCGGCATCCAAGGGTCCGATCATGGTAATGAAGGTGTACGTTACTGGTAACGTACGTAATAAATACTACTAATGATGTACAGCTGAACGCCTGTCCGTCGGCCTCCCTGGAGTGGCTTCTGGTCTTCTGCAGTCGAATGGCTTCTTGCTCTTCCGAGTGAAAACCAACCGTCGAGTGAAGGAAGAAACCTCCGAGTGGATGTTGTCGAGTGACTCATATGCCATGATGATTTCAGTCGGAGACTTCCTTGTAATCTTTAAGTTCTCTAAGGTAGTGTCCTTGGGTAGGGTATGTAGGTCAGGCCTAAGACCCTACCCTAGGTACATAACCCCATCATTAGCCCCCGAATGGATCGGGGTTCGAGTGAAAAGGGATCGATGCGGGTTCTGATAAGACACAAAAATTCCGAGTGCATTTTAAGGCTTCACAGGAGTCTGCATCGATTGGAATCTTTGTCATTCACCCTGATCGATTCTGTCTTGAAATGTGTCCGAGTGAAGTTGAGCGTGGAATCAGGTCCGAGCGGTCAGCAGGCTCTTCTGATGCGACGGGTCGCTTCGTCAGGTCCGGATTTCACGGGATTCGAAAATTGGCTAAGCGCGCGCCGCGCGACGATGACGCAATGACTGGGGCAAGTGGGGGCACGATGCCTCGATTTTCGCGCCGTCATTACCGCCACGTACCGCTCTTCCTCTGAAATCGGGATATCCAGAGATCTGGCGGGCCCGCAGGTTAGCGACTCACTCGGGCAGATATAAGATGTGACGGCACCGGGGGCGGTACAGTGTTCCTCCTCCATTCCCCTCTTTCTCTCCGCCTCCCCTGTTCCAAGCGCACTGCTCTGCTCCACCTCGACAACCGCCGCCGCGATGACGAAGGCGAATACGGAGAAGCTCGAGCGCGCCAAGAAGGGAGCCAAGGCAGAGAAGCCGTCGGGCGCCCGGTCTGCGGTGCCGCCGGGGTGGATCCAAGGGGATTTCCTCCGGTCGACCGTCAAGGCGGAGGACGTCCAGAACCTTGTCGACGACGGGCTGATTGCTGAAGGGTCATGGAGGCTGTCGGAGGAGGAGACCGAGCCGAAGCCGCGCGAAGGCGAGCAAGTCCTCCTCCTCACCCACGTCGAGCGAGGTTTTTCCATGCCCCCCATCCATTCATCCGCGGTTTCTTGAACTACTTCAGGGCACAACTTCACCATTTTCCTCCGAATGCCATAGCGTACCTCGCTGCGTTCATAACTTTGTGCGAATGCTTCTTGGGTTGTCCTCCACACTGGGGCTTGTTCAAACACATATTCACCATTCGGTCTCAGTGTGTCAAAAAAGCCAATCCTAGCGATAGCAAGACCCATGTCATCCAGCTGTGCGGTGGCCTGGGACTCCAAAAGAGAGGTAGGAGTGTGTTTCCGTCAATGACTTTTCCTGAATCTGTTCGGGGCTGGCAGTCGACATGGTTTTACTGCAAAGATGTAGCATCTCCCAATATGTCGACTGGCCTTCTCCCCTTCACATTGGATCGACCTACCACTCCCAGAACACTGAACGTGACAGAGGGAGAGAAAGTCCAGGTAGGGATTTTAGTGAATGCAGTAGTAGATTTGATCCGTGGCAGAGTTACCGGTATGGATCTCTTAGAGGCGTTTCTCAGTCGACGAATCCAGGCTCTTCCAGCCAGGGATCACACCATGTGGCATTATTCGGGCCCCGAGGATACCACTCGGACACATCCAGAGGAAGTTTCCGACGAGACTGTTGCCCAGTGGCTCAGGAGCATCACCGGAGCCTGTGATAATCCTTTGGGAGCCAAGCGAATCTTGCCCTTCTCTGATTTAAACCCACCGACGAACCTGGTGAGTTATATCTTTGTTGAGTGCCTTCATGTTTCGTCGAGTGACCGGGCCTTCAGTCGACTGACTTTACAGTTTGTATCTTGCAGGAGTTTACGAACATGTATTCGCCCGTGCCGAATGGAGAGCAGCCTGAGGACGGAGAAGAGAGCGCAGGCGGCAGTGCGGACGTCGACTACGCCGACGATAGTGAAGGCAGCGATGACGACCTGGAAGAGATCGAGGAAGAAGTCCAGGGTCGTCCGCGCGTCGAGCGTCATACCAAACAGCGCGAAGATCCAGAAGCTGCTCCAAGCAAAACCTTGGCATCGAGCACTAGGAATCCGAAGCGCGACCGAGTGGCGACACCTGAGTCAACTGAAAAGGTCGCGAAACAGCCCAGGTCGGACGCGCCCAAACCTCGGAAGGCTCTGCCGCGCATGAAGATCACCGTGCCTGTCGCCTCAACGTGAGTATTCATTTTCCTTTTTCTGCTGTTGTGAAACTTCATGTCTTTGCTGACCGAGTGAAATTTATTCGCCAGAGGTGCTACCTCGGTGACGTCGCCTCTGCGGGATGAGGAGGATCATATGGAAGTGGACACTGCTGATGCGGCCACCTCCCAGCGAGGTATAATAAATCTTCACTGCAGACTGATTTTTGGAAGGTAATTCGTCGAATAAATAAGTTAACGCTGTCGATTGACAGTTGACGACGTCATCCATGTGGAAGACGACGAGGAGCCACAACAGGGTGCTGAGGGTGAGGTTGTGGCCTTGGACACTCCACGCGTACGCACTCGGAGAACATCATCAGGACATGCACCTCGTAGGTCGACTGCTGCGTCATCTCCAGAGCTCGGCGACTCTTCCCGAGCCAGAGCTAATCTTGTGGTCCCGCTGTCGAGTGATCCGCCAACAACTTCAACTCTGGTGGTTTCAGCGCCGATTGGGCAACCTCAAGCACCTCTTGCTACCTCAGCTGCAGCCCTGACTCATCCGACATCTGCATATCCTTTGTACCACGTCCCAGAGGACCAGACTGGAGCCGCCAAAGAAGCCATGATCCAGGCTGGAGAGATGATGCTGCGCACGAAGGAGGCGTATGAGGCCAGCAAGCTGGCTTATGATGCCAGTTCAGCGCTTCGTGCCAATGTCCGAGTAAGTGCTATTGTAAGTTCATTTCTGATTGAATTCCTGTCCATCTTGACTCTACACCCACTGGGTGTTTTCTTTGGATGCATACTTGCTTGCTTTCTTCTCGAATAGACCAGGTCTTAGTCGAGTAGATTCTGGTCCAGTGGGGGCACGCTGAGTGCACCCACTGGGTGTAGTCCCCGAGACCGCTGTCGAATGACGAAGATATCGGCAGGGGTCTTAGATTTGTTTTGAAAGTTGCTTGTCACTCGACAGGACGGACCTGGTCGATTGATAGTAGATCCAGTGGGGGCACGCTGAGTGCACCCACTGGGTGTAGTCCCCGAGACCACCGTCGAGTGCTTGCATCGGCGGGGGTCTGATAGAGACAATGTTCGCTTGCTTGCTTTTTTTACTCGGATAGGTCGGACCTGGTCGAGTGGTTTCTGGTCCAGTGGGGGCACGCTGAGTGCACCCACTGGGTGTAGTCCCCGAGACTACTGTCAATCGTTTACGATGGGCAGTAGTCTTAAGAACTATCCTGCAAGTTTCATGTCGACTGAACCACTTATTTGCTGATTTCAGAAAGCCTGTGAACTTAGGACCAAGTACGTCGACCTGGAGAAGGAGAAAAACCAACTTCAGCTGGATCTGGAAGTGACCAAGAACGACCTGGACCGTGCACAGACTGAGCTGAAGACTCTGGGAGGTAATCCTTGTTGACCAATTGCACTATCGCTTTTATCTTCTATCCTTTGAACCGAGTGTCCTCACTCGAACAGACGTGCGTGATGAGAACCGTCGACTCCGAGCGCGACTCAACAATGTTATTTCTTTAGATACCATGAAGAAGGCGCTTGAAGACAAAGACAAGGCACTCGCCGACGCTCAGAAGGTGGCGAGGGAGAAAACCGAGGCTGCTGAGAAGAAGCTTGCTGCAGCCAATAAGTTGGAGGAAGAGAACGCCAAACTCAAGCAGGAACAGGCCGACTGGATCCAGAAGGTTGAACAGCTGACCAAGAGAAGGAGCACTCTGGAGACATACTTGGGAAACTTCGCGAAGAAGATGTTCGGCATGCTTGAAGGTAACTTTCTTCCGTCGAGTGAATTTCTTTGATTTCTTCAGAACGGCAGTGTGATCATCTTTTCATTTTCTCTTTGCGCAGAATTCTGTCAAGATTTTGAAAAGGAGACTGAGGAGATCGAACCAAATCTGGATCCCACCAAGTCACCTGTCGGGGACGCCGTGGCCATGGACATGCTTCGACTTGAAGCTCGTCTCAGGAGTGTTCAAGGATATATCACTCGACTGAGGGCTGCGTTGGAGAAGGTCGACAAAGAACTGTGGCCCGAAGACTCCCTCCAAACTGACTTCGAGTCGTTGATGACCTGCCTCAATGAGATCCCTGGTCGAGTGCAAGCATGGAAAAAGTCTGCTGCTCGCTGCAGAGCTGACGTAGCGCTTTCACTCGTCCGGGTCCATTGCAAGGAGGCGAAGGAGGACAAACTGAAGGCTCTACGGGTAATCAACACGAAGAAACTTCAATTCGAAGACTTCATGGAGACCTTCATCGAAGCAGCCACTCGGATCGCCGATGGAATTGACCTGGACACCTTCGTCGAGCCCTCGAGCCCCACTGGTGCTTGAAAAATACTTTGCTTGCAGCTGAAACTTTATTTGCCTCGGTATGCCGAGTGATGGTGTAACCGATTAAAACTTCATTCAGGCCTTGGGCCTGAGTACTTCCCTTTGCGCGAATAACTTTTAACCACGCTAGAAACTTTGGATTTATCTGCATTTTTCCGTCAATCCTTTGTTTGGCTGAACTTGTTTTGATTTCTGAGTGTGTTGAATGTTCATTACCCGGAAGAATTTTGAACTTAGGCGAAAACTGATTCGCTGCTAAGTCCCCAAGTGAGAGTAGTGCTTGTCACTCGGGAAAGTTTTTAAACTTAGGCGATAGCTGGTTCACAGCTAAGCCCCCGAGTGAGAGGATTGCTCATCACTCGGAGAAGTTTTGAACTTAGATGAAGACTGGTTCGCAGCTAAGTTTCTGAGTGAATGGAATACTATCCACTCGGAAGAGTTTTTAACTTAAGCGAAAGCTGGTTCGCAGCTAAGCTCCCGAGTGAGAGGATCGCTCGTCACTCGGAGTAGTTTTTTAACTTAGGCGAAGACTGGTTCGCAGCTAAGTTTTCGAGTGAATGGAATACTATCCACTCGGAAGAGTTTTTAACTTAAGCGAAAGCTGGTTCGCAGCTAAACCCCCGAGTGAGAGGATCGCTCGTCACTCGGAGTAGTTTTGAACTTAGACGAAGACTGGTTCGCAGCTAAGTTTCCGAGTGAATGGAATACTATCCACTCGGAAGAGTTTTTAACTTAAGCGAAAGCTGGTTCGCAGCTAAGCCTCCGAGTGAGAGGATCGCTCGTCACTCGGAGTAGTTTTTTTTAACTTAGGCGAAGACTGGTTCGCAGCTAAGCCCCCGAGTGAGAGAATCGCTCGTCACTCGGAGAAGTTTTTTTAACTTAGGCGAAAACTGGTTCGCAACTAAGTTTCCGAGTGAATGGAATACTATCCACTCGGAAGAGTTTTTAACTTAAGCGAAAGCTGGTTCGCAGCTAAACCCCCGAGTGAGAGGATCGCTCGTCACTCGGAGTAGTTTTGAACTTAGACGAAGACCGGTTCGCGGCTAAGTTTCCGAGTGAATGGAATATTATCCACTCGGAAGGGTTTTTAACTTAGGCGAAAGCTGGTTCGCAGCTAAGCCCCCGAGTGAGAGGATCGCTCGTCACTCGGAGAAGTTTTGAACTTAGACGAAGACTGGTTCGCAGCTAAGCCCCCGAGTGAGAGAATCGCTCATCACTCGGAGAAGTTTTTTAACTTAGGCGAAAACTGGTTCGCAGCTAAGCCCTCCGAGTGAGAGGATCGCTCATCACTCGGAGTAGTTTTTGAATACGAAATTGCACGATCGGAGTCGACAATAGACTGCGGGAGTCATAACTTTAACAAACGAAACTGTCTGGAGTACTCTTATTACATCAAAACAACTCAGTCATCAAGTATAAAAACGTCAAAGTAAATCCGCGTTCCAGGCGCGCGGCTCGTCGATATTATTCTTGAGGTTGAAGAGGTGGTAGGCTCCATTGTTCAGTACTTTGGTGACGACGAAAGGGCCTTCCCACGCTGGGGCTAGCTTGTGAGGTCGCTGCTGATCCACTCGGAGCACAAGATCACCTTCATGGAACGACCGACTCTTGACGTGCCTCGCATGGAAGCGGCGTAGATCTTGCTGATATATAGTCGACCGAATCAGAGCCATCTCGCGTTCTTCTTCCAGGAGATCTACACCGTCTTGACGTGCCTGCTCAGCCTCAGCTTCGGAGTAAAGGTCTACTCGGGGAGAATTGTGAAGGACATCACTTGGCAAAACGGCTTCAGCTCCATACACCATGAAGAAAGGAGTGCGCCCAGTCGACCGGTTAGGAGTCGTCCTCAAACCCCACAGAACAGACGACAATTCAGTGACCCAAGCTCCAGCTGCATGATCAAGATCTCGCATGAGTCGAGGCTTCAGCCCCTGAAGGATAAGACCATTCGCTCGCTCAGCTTGACCGTTAGTCTGGGGGTGCGCAACGGATGCGTAATCCACCCGAGTGCCTTGAGAGGAGCAAAAGTGTCTGAACTCTTCCGAGTCAAAGTTTGAGCCATTGTCTGTAATGATACTGTGGGGAACTCCATATCGGAATGTTATCTCTTTCATGAATTTGATAGCAGTGCGAGAGTTCAGCTTCTTTATGGGTTTAGCTTCAATCCACTTAGTGAACTTGTCGACTGCTACAAGCAAGTGAGTAAATCCATTCTGACCTGTTCGAAGGGGTCCGACCATATCCAAACCCCATACAGCAAACGGCCAGACGAGTGGAATAGTCTTCAAGGCGGATGCAGGCTTGTGCGATAAGTTTGAATAGAACTGGCACCCTTCACAGTGGTCAACAATCTCCTTAGCCATCTCATTGGCGCGCGGCCAGAAGAAACCAGCTCGGTATGCTTTGGCAACAATCGTCCTAGAGGACGCATGATGACCACAGGTTCCCGAGTGAATCTCCTCCAAAATCAGTCGACCTTCTTCAGGAGAAATACACCGCTGAGTCACGCCAATTACGCTTTCTCTGTAGAGTTGTCCATCCATAACAGTAAAGGCCTTGGATCTACGGACTATCTGTCGAGCTTCATCTTCATCATCTGGGAGTTCTTGCCTCAGAATGTATGCAATATAAGGTACTGTCCAATCGGGCGTGATCACCAAAATCTCCATGACCAGATCTATGACCGCTGTGACATCAACTTCAGTCGGATCAGAGGCGCTCTTTGCTTGCGGGGGCTCTTCAGTGAAGGGATCTTCCTGCACTGAAGGAGAATGTAGGTGCTCGAGAAACACATTGCTGTGGACATGCTTCCGAGTGGATCCAATCTTTGCTAGCTCATCAGCTGCCTGATTCTTCACTCGGGGAACATGATGGAGTTCCAAACCTTCAAACTTCTTCTCAAGCTTTCTTACTGCATTGCAATATCCGGTCATAGCAGGGTTCCTGACATACCACTCTTTCATCACCTGATTAACCACCAAATCAGAGTCACCGTATACCATCAGGCGCCGGACGCCGAGTGAGATGGCCATACGCAACCCGTATAGGAGTGCTTCATACTCAGCTTCGTTATTGGAAGAATCAAAGTGAATCTGCAGGACATAACTGAGTTTGTCGCCTTTTGGGGATACTAGTACTACGCCAGCACCAGACCCATTCAGCATCTTCGAGCCGTCAAAGAACATGATCTAGTGCGCCGAGTGAATTTGGATTGGCTGCTGCTGTTCTATCCACTCGGCCAGGAAATCAGCAAGTGCTTGAGACTTGATTACCTTTTTCGCTTCAAACTTGATATCAAAGTAGAGGAGCTCAATAGCCCATTTGGCCACTCGACCAGTCGCATCTCGATTGTTGAGGATCTCAGACAATGGAGCATCACCGACGACTGAAATTGAGTGATCTTGAAAATAGTGTGCCACCTTCTTCGCTGACAGATATATACCATATACGAGCTTCTGGTAATGTGGGTACCTTTGCTTTGAAGGAGTCAATGCTTCAGAAATGTAATAAACAGGACGCTGGACTTTGTAAGCCTTGCCTTCCTCTTCCCGCTCGACAGTGAGAACTGTACTAATGACCTGATTCGTGGCCGCGATGTACAGGAGTAAGGGCGCTTTGCTGTGCGGAGCAGCACGCACCGGCTGGGTGGAAAGCAGGGCTTTGAGCTCGACAAACGCTGCTTCAGCTTCTGGAGTCCACTCGAACGTATCAGACTTCTTCATCAGTCGGTATAAAGGCAATGCCTTCTCACCGAGACGAGAAATGAATCGACTCAACACCGCCAGGCAACCTGTGAGCTTCTGGACATCGTGCACACGCTCAGGGCTCTTCATTCAGGTAATGGCACTGATCTTTTCAAGATTGACGTCGATTCCTCGTTCGGAAACGAGAAAACCGAGTAACTTGCCACCAGGAACACCGAAAGTGCACTTAGTCGGGTTTAACTTGATATCATACTTCCTCAAGTTGGCGAATGTCTCAGCCAAGTCAGTCAGCAGGTCGGAACCTTTGCGAGACTTGACGGCAATATCATCCATGTATGCTTCAAAATTCCGAGGGATCTGATCAAGCAGGCATTTTTGAATCATGCGCATAAAAGTAGCGCCAGCATTTTTCAAACCAAAAGGCATGGTGATATAACAAAAACACCCGAATGGGGTGATGAAGGCTGTCTTTATTTCATCCGGACCAAATAGACGGATCTGATGGTAACCGGAGTATGCATCAAGAAAAGATAAACGCTCGCACCCCGCAATCGAATCAACAATCTGGTCGATGCGGGGGAGCGGAAAATGATCTTTCGGGCAGACCCGATTGATATGTTTGAAGTCAATACACATGCGGAGTGACTTATCTTTCTTGGGGACCATAACGACGTTCGAGAGCCACTCGGAGTGGTAAATCTCGCGTATGAACTTAGCCGCCAAGAGACGAGCCACCTCCTCGCCGATTGCCTTCCGCTTCTCTGCTGCCGACCGACGCAAGTGCTCCTTCACAGGCTTGGCCTTCGGGTCGACTCTCAGTCGGTGCTCAGCCAGTTCCCTGGGTACACCCGGCATGTCAGCAGGCTTCCATGTGAAGATTTCCCAGTTCTCAGGGAGGAACTGGATGAGCTCGGCTTCCTATTTGCTGTCGAGTGTCGTTGAGATGTTGGTCGGGGCAGCATTTGGATCCGTCGGGTGAATGTGCACTTGCTTCACTTCGCCTGCCGACTGGAAAGCTGACTTAGAGGCGGGCTTCTTGGCATGCAGCAGGTCGGCAGGATCGGCACTCTTCTTGTATTCCTCCAACTCAACCACAGCCATCTGATGATCGGCAATTTTGGAGCCCTGCTGAAGGCACTCCTCAGCCCTCTGTCGATTGCCAGTGACTGTGATCACACATTTGGGCCCGGGCATCTTTAGCTTGAGATACACGTAGCATGGATGGGCCATGAAACGGGCATAAGCCGGACGACCAAGGATGGCGTGATATGCACTCTGGAAGTCCACAACTTCAAACGTCAATTTCTCTTTGCGAAAATTCTTGTCGGTACCGAACGTCACATCCAATGCTATCTGGCCGAGTGACTTGGCCTTCTTCCCAGGGATGACTCCGTGGAACTGCATGTTGCTTTCGCTGAGTCGGGACATCGGAATGCCCATCCCCTTTAGGGTATCCGCATACAAAATGTTCAGACCGCTCCCACCATCCATCAAGACTTTGCGGAGTCGAGTGCCTCCCACAACCGGGTCCACCACCAGCGCCTGCCGACCAGGGGTAGCGATATGAGCTGGGTGATCTGACTGGTCGAATGTGATAGCAGTCTAAGACCACTTGAGGTATGTGGGGGTAGCAGGAACAGCCATGTTGACTTCTCTGTTGATAACTTTCAGTCGACTCTTGCTTTCTACATCAGCAAAAATCAACAGAGTGGCATTGACTTCAGGGAACTCTTCTTTATCTTCATCATCCTCCTTTTCAGGAGCCTTCTCACTCGACTGACCTTCCTTGAACTGCTGGATCAATAGACGGCACTGTCGAGTGGTATGCTTAGGCAATATCAAATTGCCTTCCTCATCTTTCTTCGTGTGGATTGCACACGGTAAATCTAGAACGTCTGTTCCCGACTGATTTTTCCTTTCTTGGGGGTAAACTGTCCTTTGGACTTCCCCTTGTTTTTTCCTTGCGCCGCCAGAGCGGCCGCCTCTGCCTGAACAAGGCCATCAGCTTTGCGCTTCTATTTACGACTGGAATTGCCGCCGGCATCATTGTCGACTGCTTTTCCTTTGCCGCTACGGAGGCGGTCTTCCTCTTCGCCATTGGCGTACCGAGTGGCAATCTCCATCATCTTGCTTAGGGAAATATCACCTGTCCGCCCAAATTTCAAGTAAAGCTCTCTGTACTTCACACCGGCCTTGAAGGCACAAACAGCTTGATGCTCGGAAACATTCTCCACCGTGTGATGCAAGGTGGACCAACGCTGAATGTAATCTCTCAAGGACTCATTGGGCTTCTGAACACAATGCTGCAAATCGATCAAACCCGCAGGACACTTGCAAGTGCCCTTGAAGGTACTGATGAACACTCGGGCAAGATCCTCCCAGCAATAGATGCTTGAAGGAGCCAAACGATTCAACCACGCCCGGGCCGAACCATCCAACATCAAGGACAAATGCTTCATGGCTACGTTGTCATTTCCTCCACCAATCTGCATAGCTACTCGATAATCATCTAACCATGTTTCCGGCTTGGACTCGCCGGAGAACTTGCTTATTACAGCCGCCAACCTGAAGTTGGGGGGAATCTCTGCAGAGCGAATTGCTCTGCTAAAACATTCGGGACCAGAAACAACAGTACCACTTCCACTCGGATAGTCTCTGTCATTACCATATCTGTGGGCTCTACCTCTGTCGATCCGCCTTTGTGCGAGGACATTCCTTGCATCGAACCCAGGATTCCGCTCATCGCCGAACGGGCGCTTATCGTCATAGTGCCGGGGCACATATGAACCACTCCGCGGAGGAGTAGGCACTCGACGGCGGTCATCACGGTGATAACGAGGAGCAAAATGAACTCGCCCCTGATCTTGGTACTGATCCTCACGGTAACCTCCGCCCCTGCGATGTAGAGGCGACCCCGGACTGTGCGCCGACTGAACTGTGTCTGCTCTGGGAGAGTTACTATGTAATCTATTGCACGACTGAGAAACAGCCGAATTCTGCTGTTGCGCTGCATCAAGCAATGCTCGGATCTGCTGCAAACCTCTGCCAGCCTCCGAATGGGATGGCTGAATGGAATCTGCAATCTTGGCAGCCGCTGCTACATTCAGAATTGGAGTACGGAATACCTTGACGTTGTTATGAGACCCACTCGGAAACAGCTGTCGCTGACGTCGACTGGAAACAGGTGGACGCTGGCGGGCACGCTCGTCAAGTGCCTCCTGCATCTCCTTGAGCCGAAGACGCGTGGCCTCCATGGCCTGGGCCTCAGCAGTCGCACCGACAATGGGGGTATGGAGAATCTCCTCATCCCGGTGCTGCTGCTCACCCGACGGTCCTCCAGCTTCGCGTCTGCCGCGGCCGAAGCCAGGCGGCGGACTCTGATGCGAACCAGCCATGAGAACCTCAGCCGCAGGATCGCAGCTCTCACACTCGGAGGGAACGTCATACTGATCCGACACTGAGTCGAACATGCCGTGAAGTGATTCGGCGGGCTCGATAGCCGCAATCTGCGGAGACGAAATTCGGTGAGCCGCCGCATGTTTCACCCAGCGATGGAGCCGCGAAAGACCGGATCGCTTGCGGCAACGAACAGCGGGGAGAACCGACAAGTACGGAGTCGACGGCTGTAGTAGAAGAACGCCGCAGGAGCTTGCGCAGAAGTGCATCGCCCCGCGGATCGGGAGCGCCTCAACATCTAGGGGCGCTTCCTGGAGCCATGCCGAATCGTCGGCGATGAAGGTGAGCGCTCCGAGACGGATCTCATGGCCCAGGAACAAATCACCGCCGGAAGACATGACGAAGGAGAAAAAATGCAACCTCACCGGAAGTCGCTTAGACACCTGCCCCACGGTGGGCGCCAACTGTCGTGGGAACGAGCCTGACAGTAGAAGGTAGGGGTACGAAAGGAGAGGGCAGAGTCCTAGCTACGGCGAGGGTGTACACACGGATGTATGAGTTCAGGCCCCTCTCGTGGAGGTAACAACCCTACGTCCCAGGTGCTCGGGAGCTTTCTGTCGTGTGGAATATCAGAGTTACAGGGGGTGCGAACCCTTGTGCCAGAGGGGAGGGGTGGCTTATATAGAGTGCGCTACCCCTCATGAATGCCCGGCATCCAAGGGTCCGATCGTGGTAATGAAGGTGTATGTTACTGGTAAGGTACGTAATAAATACTACTAATGATGTACAGCTGAACGCCTGTCCGTCGGCCTCCCTGGAGTGGCTTCTGGTCTTCTGCAGTCGAATGGCTTTTTGCTCTTCCGAATGAAAACCAACCGTCGAGTGAAGGAAGAAACCTCCGAGCGGATGTTGTCGAGTGACTCATATGCCATGATGATTTCAGTCGGAGACTTCCTTGTAATCTTTAAGTTCTCTAAGGTAGTGTCCTTGGGTAGGGTATGTAGGTCAGGCCTAAGACCCTACCCTAGGTACATAACCCCATCACCGTTCTCTGCTAGCTCCGCCACTGTGCATGAGGTATGTGCGTCCTGCTGTTTTTCTTTCTGTCCACGACTTGTTTCGTTGTCCAGAACCAGCGGAGGAATCAACATCCTCCCTCCCATCCTTGACTTCCTATGCCTCCCTTCGGCGATTGCCGCTCACACAACCTCTTCCTCAAGCAGATCCGGTACCTGCCTCCCGCATACCTGGCATCTTCCCAGCTGACATCTCATGGCTCCTCCTCCGGCCATGCTCCGATTCTTCACCTGTTTGGAGCACTTGCCACCGCTGCCCCTCGCAATCGATGGCCATACTGCGATTCTTCACCTGACATGCCTCCGTCTAACAATGTTGGTTTCATCCCTAATACGAACTAAGAATCCTACAGGAAGCGTTCCTACACACACAAAAGTAAAATCTTTCTTTGGAATAATTATGCACCTGTATCACTTTTTACCTCTGATTATTCATGTCAGTATGCACGAATACTACTCTTATTCTGCAC
Organism: Elymus sibiricus; assembly: GCA_039707655.1. Classification (NCBI taxonomy): domain Eukaryota; kingdom Viridiplantae; phylum Streptophyta; class Magnoliopsida; order Poales; family Poaceae; genus Elymus; species Elymus sibiricus. Next base: position 447,524,301 of record CM077671.1, read on the forward strand.
CAACATAGTTATTTGTATACCGTTGGCTGAATATTCATGTCAATCTGCATGTTTGGCAGAAGCTCCAAAATACATGTCTGTTCAGGGATGCTTATGTCGGTGCAGAACCAGGACTTGGCCCTTTAAACCTCATGTGCTTATGTTGGTGCAGAACAAGAACTTGATGTGTTGCATGGATTTTATTAATGAACTAAATAATGGTTGCAGAACAATACTTTTCCGGGAGATGTATTATTGCTATTTGAATATCTGAATACTGCAGTTCTTCTGAGAGCTGTCTAGTCATCTATATATCTCTAAATATTGTAGTTCTTGCCAGATGAAGGACTTGAAATTGTTGTCAGTTATGTAGCCTGTGCATGCCCTGAACAGTGTCTTTGCAAGATGAAGCATTTAGCATGTTCTTTTTTCCTCTGTGCTGCCCTTTATGAATCAAAATCTCCATTTTGTCCAATCAAAGCTACTCCTCCGTCCGGTAAGATCTTATAATATGGGACGGAGGGAGTACAAAACACTGGAGGAAACACACTTTGTAAACTTCACTCTCTTCTTGAAGATGAAAAGAGATGATCAACAAAGCAGATTTCTTCAGCCTTGCGTATTAACATCTTACGGATTTGATAACATTATATTTGCATGCATTGCAACAGGGATTGCATGCATGCATGGCATTCCGAGGTCGGAGAGCAGCGGCTCATTCCACTGGCACACGTGAGACGTCGCAGCGTGCAGCGCCATGGCCATCGAGCCGCTGTCGCGAGGACAGCGCCCCAGCTGCTGGTCTTTGTGGCCATTGCGTGGGAGGCAACGCCCTGTCCGCCGAGTCGCCGTCCCCTGGCGATAGTAAAGCGGCAGTCGTCGAGTCTGCGTCAAGTGGAGGCAAGGCTACCACTGGTCGCCAGTGGCGTAGCCAAGATTAAAATGGTGGGTGTGCATCCTCTAAAATAATTGATTGGGCTATTGCCTGCTTGGGTTGTTTAAAATGATTAATTTGGCCGAAATCCTATATGATGAAAAAATACCTCAAAATTCTAGGTATGCCACGGCACACCCGCTAGCTACACCAATGCTAGTCGCCTAGTCTCCTTTGCATGGGGCCACATGCTCGAGAACGAGTGTTAAACGAGATATATCACGAGTACCGGTCCTACCAGGATCCGACGTAGTTAGAGATAGAGTTAGGTTTTATCTGTTCAAATACTTGATCTCTAACTCTTCCTCTTTTCTTGATTCTCAAGATGTAATCTCGTTGTAATCCCAACAGCTTGTATGCATATCTCAGGGACATGCCCCTGCCTATATAAACACGGAACCGTCGCCTCCAATGAGGTACGACGTTCATCGCTCGTTTACATGGTATACAGAGCATCCTCTATCCACTACATCTAGCAAAAAACCACCGCCAGCCATGTCGTCCTCCTCAAGCATCGGTCAGGCCGCCCTTCCTGGGCAGGTCGCTGAAAAGCTCACCCGCACCAACTACGTTTTGTGGCGTGCGCAGGTGACACCGCAGCTGAGGGGAGCTGGTTACTTTGGCTACGTCGATGGAACCGCGCCGGAGCCCGCCAAGTTCCTCACCACGAAGGACAAGGACGGGAAAGAAGAGCAAACGGCCAATCCCGTCTACGCCATCTGGTTCAGAGAGGGACAACAGGTGTAGGAGATATGCCCAAGAGGCAATAATAAATGTTATTATTTATCCCCATGTTCCTAATTAAGTTTATATTCCATGCTATAACTGCAATGATTCTCGAGTCTGCAATATCCACGAGGCCCGGAGGGAAACTCATATGCACGTGTGGTATAATAAACGGTAAAATGTATTCCTAGTCTTGCCTCTAAGACTGACTCAAGTATTGCATGATGATCCTGTTTTCCTGATCATGGGCATGGCTATGCCGGCAATTTTGAGGGCGCAATGTTGGTAGAACACTTGTGTTGAATCGACCCGAATTGATGTTATGCTATGAGATACATTCGTCACAAGTTAATGGTTAATAACACAGAGATAGTTAATGTTTGCATAATTCCTTAGACCATGAGAGTATCGAGTTCCTTCGTGCTTGCTTCGTGAACTTTGGGGTTTGTTAAACATCATCCGTAAATGGGTGGCTATTACGGCGGCTTACGGGTTCATGGAAAAGTGTGTCAAGTAACTTGATAGCTCAAGATTGGAATTTGCTCCTCCGACGATGGAGAGATTTCTCTGGGCCCTCTCGGTATTACGGTATCCATCATCGTCTGGCCAGACACAGGGTGATTTGATCACAGGGATGCCGGAACACGGTAACGAGAAAAGAGAACAATACCGGTAACGAGGTAACTAGCATAGTGGACAAGTTGTTGATCCACGGGGATGCCAACATGTCTCACCTCGGGAATTTGTAAAATATCGCGAAGCAACATGAATAGCACACGGCAACTGGAGGTTCACTCGAATATTCATTCGTGTGGGTATAGGGGTCAATATGGGTGTCCACGGCTCCGATGTTGATCATTGATCGGAAGGGGTTCCGGGTCATGTCTATGCTTCACCGAACCTATAGGGTCACACGCTTAAGGGTCATCTATCTGCTGAATACTAGACAGGGAGTCTGAGAGAAAGTCTCCGGAAAAAGTTTCGGAGACAGCGGAAAAGTTCCGAAGAGAGAGGTCACCGGATGAGTTCCGGTAAAACTAAAAAGTTGTTTCAGGGGATACCATTAAGTCAAATTGGTTTCAGCACACGCCTGATAATTCTTGGAGGGTGCCAGAATCATTCTGGAAACTTCTGGGAATTTTCCGGAAGAAAAACCGGAAATGTTCCGGAGCTACCGGAGCCGCTTTGTTTGCTTTTCGCAGATGAAAATCACTAATCCGGAATTGTTTTGGAACGCGTCGAAAATTATTTTAGTGGCTACTGGAAATGTTCTAAGCCCACATAAATATTTTCGGTTCGAACGGACGCTGAAAAATGTCGTCATGAATAGTGAAATCAACTTTGTGGTTACTTTATTTGAAAGCCACCTTTTAGGGCTTTTGCAAAAAGGCTTCTAGAAGGACTTAGGGACCAAGGAACCCCCTTTGGGGGGGGGGGGGCTCCATGAAGGTGGCTGGCCAAGGGTGGAGCTCCTCCTTGGAGCTCCACATGGCACTCCTTTTTCGCCTTATGCCCTTTATGTGAGACATAAAGTGGGGGTACTTTGGTATTTTTGAATGCCCATCTTACCCCTTGGTTTTCCTATAAATAGGAGGTGAGGGGGCTGCCCAAACTTCATCCTTACTCTAATACACATGCCATAGAGTTGTCTGGCTTCTCTCTCCCTCCCCGCGAAATAGTTTCGTAGAGTCAAAAGGCTGTTTGGGTTCCGGCAGGAACTAGTTCTGGACGGCGAAGCCCTGCCGGATAGATGACACCGTATGTGTGCAACTCTATAGAGAGATCGTAGTTTCGATCTTAGTTCGAGAGTGCCTCCCGAAGGGCTGTCCGTGTGACCGTCCGAGTTTCGAAGGTCCTTCCGAAGGGTTGTCCGAGTGACCGTCCGAGTTTCGAAGGTCCTCCCGAAGGGCTGTCCGCGACACCGTCCGGGGGACTGTCCGACCACCTCCCGGAGGGCCGTCCGAGGGGCAGATGAGGGTATACATCCTCGCGGTTGGGAGGTTGTAAATCCTAGCTGCGGGGATCTGCACCGCCGATTGTCATCGACTCTACTTCCCCTGCGCTACGAGTCGGTAACGAAAAAGATAAACCTTGTATGCAGTCTCCATAGTGGTCCTGGGCTGGTGCGTAGGTCGGAAATTTTTGTTTTCTGCTGCATTCCCCTACAGTTGCATCATGAGCCGTGCTATGTGTATATGCAGGTTGCGATCTAGAATACATAGAGATGTATGGGTGTTGCACAATATAATTAGGTAGTAGATGAGTTCTATTACTGAAAATTATTTGTGCGGGTAGCAGATGAAATCTGTTACCCGATGTTCTTGTTGCTTCCCTGGGATTTGCATATTTCTAATCTTGATAACAGCATGGTGGAGTTTCAATATTCTGGCAATCCGCGATCCTGATTGATCAACGAAGTGCTAACAGTTCATTGAATTCCACTGTAGTTAAAAAGAAAGATGAAATTTCGTAGAAGAAAGGGCAGTGCAGATATGATCTGCACGGGGGTCATGCGTATGACGAAGTTTAGTATGGGGCTCGAGATTTTATTATCTCGTATTTCATACACCCCGCAAAGTTAATCTAGCAACTTGAATTATCATACTTGATGATGGACGTTGGTAGCTTCGGTTTGTTTCAAAACCTTAGAAGCCACGAGAAACAAAGTTCTTGCATAAACCGATTAGAGGCGTCTAACTTGGTTTTGCAGGAGGGTTTGGATGAGCATGTGATGTGGTATAGCAATGCTCATATTAATTTTATTATGTATGAGATGACTATATGATGTAAATTAACATGACCTGCGTGTCATGATTCGGCATGATGGCTGGAGCCATATGATTGTCACTTTAATGACCTATGCGTCAACCTTGAGTAATGCACTTATTTTATTAGCTATTGAGATAGCAATATTATCTGATGCATCAACAAGGTGGTGGCAATCTTCGCGAAGGTGAACACCGACGCAAATGCCGAAGACGAAGAAATGTTTGACTTCTCCGTCAGAAGGGGCTATACCATGTCATGCTAATTATGAATTGCTTGAGATGTTTATCCCTTATGATGCACCCTTCTTGATTGTGCGGTAGTCTCTTTTTATTAGGGTGATCTCTCACTTTAAAATATCAAATTAGTTAGTGTTCACCCAAGTGTAGCACCGTCTGAAATTCGTATCTTTTCGGGGTGCGCCATGTCCACATGGGTACGAACGAATCGAGAGGAATGAGGCGGGTGAGGTCAGACCTCGCAGCAAGATCACTTGGTTGTCTTTGACGTTCAGGCAGGATAGTCCTGAGCTCGGAACACACCCATCGAAAGATGAACAAGAGTCACATAAAGATGTGATTGGCAAGTTTGCCTACCGATTAAAATTCCCGTCATCAGTGATGTCCACATCAATGGCGTTGAATTGAAATGCGGATCTTGAATCACTCACAATCAATTATGAGAGATATTGATTTGAGTGGGAGGCACTTTAGAATTAATTCTTTTAATTCTTAGTGCAATTAATTTTGAACACTGTCTAAGTGTGATTTGCATAAATAGTGGTAGTATAATGGCTCGCGTTTCCACCTTCCCTATTAAAATTGACTAAGCTGTTATTTATATGGTTAAAACTTTACGATTGATAACGTAATGTGAGGATTGTCCTCAAGAGTGCCGAGAAGGACTTTGTCCTATCGCATGCTTTCGGTATTCTCCCGCTAATGCTATGGATCATGTGACTCTCGTCCTTCGATCCAAAAGCTAGAATTCCGTTTCAGTCAAGTGCAATGCGTTTGCTTCCATGAGACCCGAACTTCGAAAGTTTTGGGATAGTTATGTGATATTCATGGAACTGAAAATTAATTTTCAGATACAAACAAAGGCTGAAAGATATGAAATATCCAAAGCAATATTTGTTTGCAAACTATTAGTAAAGGTGTTTACTATGCATTTGACTGATAAGAGAGGGATCCAGAAGAACGCCTATCATATGATGAAAGGTGAATAAAACAACAACTTAAAGAGAAAGGAAGTGTCCAATGGGTGTTAGTAAAATTTCACGCCTCGGAAGTCCGGGCTAACGCCACTCTTAAGTTGAGTGCTTCTTCTAAGAGTAGGAGAAATACTGAAAGTTAAACTGTTAGAAGTATAAAGGCAAAAAGAAAGAAGACTGGAATATCCAGCTCATTTATGAATGTCATACAAGTTTTTGATGTATAGAAGGCTGGTCAAAGATATAGTTCTTGGGAATTATGGTTAAACATGTTAATCACTAATTTTTGGGTATTGTGAGTTGATCACAAAGATACCCGCTCGATTGCATTCTGTTGCGACTCGATGCAAGAACCACTATGGCCTGAAAGACTAGCCAGGAATGAGGTCTTGATACACGCTGGGAACATAGTAAAAGTTACTATACCTTCCATCGGTGTATTACCTATGTATTTTCTTTCATTTTAGAGCTTTACACACTCTAGCCCTTTGCATAAGGTATCTTGCAAGAAGGTTGTTCATAAGAGAACTTTTGATGTTCGGTGTTATGAATAAACATAAGGGCCATACTTTCATTATGAATGAGATGTATGTTATGAATAATGATATTAATATATTACCTCTGTGTTTACTTTCATAATTCATTTTAGAGTTTCATACACTCTAACCCAGTGCACAATGTTTGTTGCAGAAGGGTTGTTCATAAAAGAACAATTATTGTTCAGTATTATGAATAACATGAAGGGCCATGCTTCCATCCAAGATGGGATGTATGTTATGAATATTGATGGAAATATGATACATCCATAACACTGACGCTAAATGTCGCAAGACTAAAAGAATACCACACAAGTGTGGCACTGCATTTGGTCACATTGGAGAAACCCGCATGGAAAATTCCATTATGATGGATTTTGAAGTCGTTTGATTTTAAATCATCTGACACTTGCAACTTTCTTTCGAAAAGTGAAGTGACTGAAATACCGTTCACATGCCATAAGGAACGAGCAACAAACTTATTAGTGATCATACATTTTGATGTGTGTAGTTCAATAAATGTTGTTGCAAGTAGTGGATTTATCTCTCTTCAGAAATGACTCAAGTAGATATATGGATATTTACTAGATGAGACGTAAGTCTGGATCTTTTGAAATCATTCGAAAGGTTTTAAAAAATGAAGTAGAAGTTGTTGTAACAAGAAAATTATGTTTCTACAATTCGATTGCAGAAAGGAATATTTGAGTTACAAGTTTAGCGAATGTGTGATGAGTTGTGAAAGGGGTTTCATAACTTGCACCTCCCGGAACACCACTGCAAGTGGAGAGTCCATGAAGATGTAATCGAACCATTCATGACATGGTAAGATCAAAGATGACATAAATAAATTTGCCATTATCCCTTTTAAAGTGATGCTTTAGAGACTGCGGCTTTTACACTGAAAAGAGCTCCATCGGGTCTGTTGAAATGACGCCATGGTATGTTACGCCCAACCGTGTTATATCTTTTCTTAAAATTTGGAATATGGGGCTTGTGTAAAAGGTTACAAACCTATTCCAAATCAGACAAGTGCTACTTTGTAGGTTATCCCAAGTTATTGGGTATTCCCCCACCACTATACCGAGGCTAAGGTTTTTTCCACAAAGAACGGTATGGTTTTTGAAGAAAATTGTTCTTTCAAAAGGGTGAGTGGGAGAACAGTGCAACTCGACGAGATAAACAGTATCTTCGTCATCAGATCAAAGTAAAGAGACCTTGGAAGTAATTTCAGAGTTTCCTACTGCGACTGATACAGAAGCCTCTACATGAGATGTATGGACTTCGGTCGAACTTGCAGCTGAACCACGTAGGAAAAACTCGTGCAAACCTCTCAGGTGCGCATACGAGATATTGTTGTTAGACAACAGTATACCTACGATACACAAGGAAGCGTTGATGGGCACTGACTCCGGAATTGGCTAAATGCCAATACAATCCGAGATAGTTTCCATATAAGTGATTCAAGATTAAAACCTTGATACACCTTTCGGAAGACTTAGTCTAATGAATATTTATGAAACTATAAACTGATGTGGATAAAATGTTTTATCCATAAAGCTCGACTTGTTGCAATAACAAGTTCAAGGAGTTGACTACGATGAGGTTGTTTCGCCATAGCGATGCTTAAAGTCGGTTCTGGTTGAACTAGCAATGAATACATATTTCAATCGTGAGATATGAAACATGGATGACGAAAGAATTTCAATGAAATGGGAAAACAAACTAGGATTTGTATGTGATACAGTCCAAAGTATTTTGTCGATCCAAAGGATGCTAGTGAGTATGCAAACTTCAGAGTTCCAGCAATGGACAGAAGAGAGCAAAATGGAGTTGGAATCTTCGTTTTGATGAAATGATCAAAAGAGTTTGATTTCATCAATGGATAATGAAGATGCTTGTGGTTTCAAGAAAGTAAGTGGGAGCATAACAATATTTCTATAACCTTGTGTGCTTGACACATTGTTAATTGGAAATAAATTTCTTGACACGAATTAGGACTTCATTTGAAAATAGTTTTTTGATGAAGTGCTTGGGCTAAATAGCCTTGCTATTAGGCATAATGATCTATGGAGATAGATTTGCCTAATGGGGCTAAGCAAAAATACATATTGACAAGATGCTAAAACAATTTAGCACTAAAACCGCCAAGGAGTGATTCTTGCCGAAGTCACATGGAAAGAGTTTTGTAAGACTCGGTGTCCCAAAACACTGATGAGCAAAATACATGATGGAGATTCCACACACTCTTGTGTTTGGATTAATCATGTATTCCATGGTATGTAAAACAACCAGATATGTCCGATACTCCCAAACTATTGTGAGTATAGATACCAAAGTGATCAAAGTACTGATCAAAGGACAACAGTGAAATATGTCATTGAGTACTAAAGTAGCACTGATGACATGTTTTCTCGCAAGCAGAGATTATGAAGTGCTCGTTGTAAGTAATTACATCGATACAGTCTTCATCAATGCTCCATGCGATTTTTCGATTTAAGTCAAGGTTTTGTGTAATACACAATACGGTGGCACGGTAAGTTGGAATTGTTCTAAACAGGTTACTGTGGCGAATTCTATAACAAAGGCTAAGTATGTTGACGTTTTGGAAGCAAAAAAGAAGATGGTGAATCATATAGTTCGTTCATGAACTTAGTATGGTTCCAAGATGGCTTTGGTCAATGGGACACTATTGTAGATAGTTGCTCCATAATTCAGTCTGAGGAATCAAGGTTCGACCAGTGATTCACATATATACAAAGCCAAGTCCACACAAAATATGAATTTTGTGAAAGCATGAAAACGCGAGGATATGCAAAGATACACACGGAGCTGAAGTTGTCAGATCCGTTGGACATCAGGCTATACCACAAGCGAAGCATATTTTACACCAGTATGCCATAGGTGTAAAGTGCATTAGCATTGACTAGATTATTGACTCTAGTGCAAGTGGGAGTCTGTAGGAGATATGCCCAAGAGGCAATAATAAATGTTATTATTTATCCCCATGTTCCTAATTAAGTTTATATTCCATGCTATAACTGCAATGATTCTCGAGTCTGCAATATCCACGAGGCCCGGAGGGAAACTCATATGCATGTGTGGTATAATAAACGGTAAAATGTATTCCTAGTCTTGCCTCTAAGACTGGCTCAAGTATTGCATGATGATCCTGTTTTCCTAATCATGGGCATGGCTATGCCGGCAATTTAGAGGGCGCAATGTTGGTAGAACACTTGTCTTGAATCGACCCGAATTGATGTTATGCTATGAGATACATTCGTCACAAGTTAATGGTTAATAACACAGAGATAGTTAATGTTTGCATAATTCTTTAGACCATGAGTGTATCGAGTTCCTTCGTGCTTGCTTCGTGAACTTTGGGGTTTGTTAAACATCATCCGTAAATGGGTGGCTATTACGACGGCTTACGGGTTCATGGAAAAGTGTGTCAAGTAACTTGATAGCTCAAGATTGGGATTTGCTCCTCCGACGATGGAGAGATATCTCTGGGGCCTCTCGGTATTACGGTATCCATCATCGTCTGGCCAGACATAGGGTGATTTGATCACAGGGATGCCGGAACACGGTAACGAGAAAAGAGAACAATACCGGTAACGAGGTAACTAGCATAGTGGACAAGTTGTTGACCCACAGGGATGCCAACATGTCTCACCTCGGGTATTTGTAAAATATCGCGAAGCAACAGGAATAGCACACGGCAACTGGAGGTTCACTCGAATATTCATTCGTGTGGGTATAGGGGTCAATATGGGTGTCCACGGCTCCGAAGTTGATCATTGATCGGAAGGGGTTCTGGGTCATGTCTATGCTTCACCGAACCTATAGGGTCACATGCTTAAGGGTCATCTATCTGCTGAATACTAGACAGGGAGTCTGAGAGAAAGTCTCCGGAAAAAGTTTCGGAGACAGCGGAAAAGTTCCGAAGAGAGAGGTCACCGGATGAGTTCCGGTAAAACTGAAAAGTTGTTTCTGGGGATACCATTAAGTCAAATTGGTTTTGGCACATGCCTGATAATTCTTGGAGGGTGCCAGAATCATTCTGGAAACTTCTGGGAATTTTCCGGAAGAAAAACCGGAAATGTTCCGGAGCTGCCAGAACCGCTTTGTTTGCTTTTCGCAGATGAAAATCACTAATCCGGAATTGTTTTGGAACGCGTCGAAAATTATTTTAGTGGGTACTGGAAATGTTCTAAGCCCACATAAATATTTTCGGTTCGAACGGACGCTAAAACATGTCGTCATGAATAGTGAAATCAGCTTTATGGTTACTTTATTTCAAAGCCACCTTTTAGGGCTTTTGCAAAAAGGCTTCTAGAAGGACTTAGGGACCAAGGAACCACCCTTTGGCCCCCCCATGAAGGTGGCTGGACAAGGGTGGAGCTCCTCCTTGGAGCTCCACATGGCACTCCTTTTTCCCCTTATGCCCTTTTTATGTGAAACATAAAGTGGGGGTACTTTGGTATTTTTGAATGCCCATCTTACCCCTTGGTTTTCCTATAAATAGGAGGTGAGGGGGCTGCCCAAACTTCATCGTTACTCTCATACACATGCCATAGACCTGTCTGGCTTCTCTCTCCCTCCCCGCGAAATAGTTTCGTAGAGCCGAAAGGCTGTTTGGGTTCCGGCAGGAACTAGTTCTGGACGGCGAAGCCCTGCCGGATAGATGACACCGTATGTGTGCAACTCTATAGAGAGATCATAGTTTCGGTCTTAGTTTGAGAGTGCCTCCCGAAGGGCTGTCCGTGTGACCGTCCGAGTTTCGAAGGTCCTCCCGAAGGGCTGTCCGAGTGACCGTCCGAGTTTCGAAGGTCCTCCCGAAGGGCTGTCCGCGACACCGTCCAGGGGACTGTCCGCGACACCGTCCGGGGGACTGTCCGACCGCCTCCCGGAGGGCTGTCCGAGGGGCAGATAGGGGTATACATCCTCGCGGTTGGGAGGTTGTAAATCCTAGCTGCGGGGATCTGCACCGCCGATCGTCATCGACTCTACTTCCGCTGCGCTACGAGTCGGTAACGAAAAAGATCAAACCTTGTATGCAGTCTCCATAGTGGTCCTGGGCTGGTGCGTAGGTCGGAAATTTTTGTTTTCTGCTGCATTCCCCTACAACAGGTACTCGGATACTTGCTGAATAATCTCACCAAGGAAGTCCTCGTGCAGGTTACTTCCATAGCTACGCCGCATGAACTCTAGGAAGCTCTTGCCCACATGTTCGCATCGCAATCCAGGGCTCGCATCAACAACATCCGCGCTGCCCTCTCCACGACGCAGAAGGGCACCCAAACGGTGGCTGCTTACTTTGCTCACATGAGATCACTCGCTGATGAGCTTGCAGCCGCCGGGAAGCCGATCGGTGATGAAGAGCTTGTCTCCTACATCACCGCTGGACTCGACATGGTGTACCAGCCTCTCATCTTTGCTAACGACACGTGCACCGACCCCATCAGCATCGACGATCTCTTCGCTCAGATGAGTAACTTCGACCAATGCCTTGCTCTCTACAACGTGGCAGGTTCTGGTGGGGGCTTCAAGTCCTCGGCCAAGGCCGCCTACCGTGGCTGCGGTGGTGGTGGCCCTCACTACCGTGGGCCGCAGCGCAACAAGGGCAAGCCGTCGGGAGGAGGAACCGACAGCGGTGGAAACTCTCCTCACGGCGGCGGCGGCGGCGGACGACCCTCCTACAACAACAACAGGGGCCGCCGCAACAACCCATCTGGCAAGTCTCGCGCGGGCGCAGATGTCATGCTTTGCCAGGTCTACGGCAAGCCGGGCCACATCGCACAGGACTGCTGGTACCGTTTTAAGGAAGATGAAGAACCTTCCCAAGATGAGAAGGTTGCAGCAGCAGCTGATGGCTCGTATGGCGTCGATACGAACTGGTATGTGGACAGTGGCGCGACAAATCACATAAGAGGCGAGCTAGAAAAGATGACTATGCAGGAAAAGTACCGCGGGCAAGACGAAATCCATGCTGCCAATGGAGAAGGTATGAGAATTAGCCATATTGGTCACTCAGTATTTAAAACTCCCCATAAAAAAAATTCATCTTACAAATATTTTGCATGTTCCTAGGGCTTTGAAAATTCTCCTTTCCGTTCATCGCATTGCCATTGACAACCATGTCTTCCTTGAGTTTCACCCATTCTTCTTTTTGATCAAGGATTAGGTCACGAAGAAAATCCTGTATCGAGGTAGATGCATTCAAGGGCTTTACCCGTTGATTCCAGAGCTTAGGAGATTGAATAAACAAGTCTATGGTGTCACCAAAGTTTCTTCAACACGGTGGCATGATAGATTAGGACATGCATCCTTTTCTTTAATCGAGCAAGTGCTTAGGAAAAATAAGCTCCCGTTTGTTGGTGAGCGTAGTTGTGAAACAATTTGTGATTTGATGACCCACAAGTGTAGGGGATCAATCGTAGTCCTTTCGATAAGTAAGAGTGTCGAACCCAACGAGGAGCAGAAGGAAATGCAAGCGGTTTTCAGCAAGGTAATTTCTGCGAGCACTTAAATTGTAGGTAACAGATAGTTTGATAGCAAGATAATTGATAACAAGCAAGTAATGGTAATGGTAAATAAAGTGCAGCAAGATAGCCCAATCCTTTTGTGGCAAAGGACAGGCCAGAACAGTCTCTAGTAATAGGCAAAGTGTTCTTAAGGGTACACGTGAATTTCATCTAGTCCCTTTTATCATGTTGATTTGATTTGTTTTCGCTACTTTGATAATTTGATATGTGGGTGGACCGGTGCTTGGGTGTTGTTCTTACTTGAACAAACCTCCCACTTATGATTAACCCCCTCGCAAGCATCCGCAACTATGAGAAAAGTATTAAGATAAAATCTAACCATAGCATTAAACGTTTGGATCCAAATCAGCCCCTTACGAAGTAGCACATAAACTAGGGTTTAAGCTTCTGTCACTCTAGCAACCCATCATCTAATAACTACTCCACAATGCATTCCCTTAGGCCCAAGGATGGTGAAGTGTCATGTAGTCGACGTTCACATGACACCACTAAGGGAATCTCAACATACATATCATCAAAATATCGAACACATATCAAATTCACATGATTACTTGCAACATGACTTCTCCCGTGACCTCAAGAACAAAGGTAACTACTCACAAATAATACTCATGCTCAAGATCAGAGGGGTATTGAATAACATAATGGATCTGAACATATAATCTTCCACCAAATAAACCATATAGAAATCAACTGCGAGATGTAATCAACACTACTAGTCACCCACATGTACCAATCTGAGGTTCCGGTACAAAGATTGAACACAAGAGATGAACTAGGGTTTGAGAGGAGATGGTGCTGTTGAAGATGTTGATGAAGATTGGCCTCCCAAAGGTGAGAGGGGTGTTGGTGATGACGATGGCTTCGATTTCTCCCTCCGGGAGGGAAGTTCCCCGACGGAATCGCTCCGTCGGAGGGCAAAAGTGCTCCTGCCCAAGTTCCGCCTCGAGACGGCGGCGCTCTGATACGTGTCCAACGTATCGATAATTTATGAAGTATTCATGGCATATTTGCTTATGTTTTTACAATGGTTTTATGATTTATTGGGACTAACCTATTAATGGTTGCAAAAGTGCACAAGTTCTTGTTTCACACTTTGATGTGCAGGAATTAATTGGAAATTGTCGAAAAAACGCAAAGGAGCCTTGTTGGAGGACTCTGACTTTCCTGAAATCTGTCCACGAACAGTTTTTAGAGATCGTCAGTTTGACCCCCGAAGACGGCCTCAAATGGAAAAATCTAAAACTAGGAAAGTGTGGGGAATTTCATGGCATTGATTCTAGACTCCAAATTCGTCCAAAACAGAGTCCGGATGCGATCTGTAGACCCGTTTTACTGGAGGAAAATATCTGACTACGGGATTACGAGAATTGATGACGCGATTGAGTCCAACTCTTAACATATCTGATGTATTCGGCCAAGCCACGACTTTGAGGACTCATGAGGGAAAGGTTCTAGAGGTGCCCAAGAGCCATTGGATCAAGGGTCCATCCATCGGAGGGACATAGAGCACCACAGAGACACATATAAGGAGAGAGAAACCCTAATTTCGGGAGAGCCACCAAGAGCCACGAATTTGCCTCTCCCTTGGCAACCGCCAAGAAGGGTAGAGGCTCCTCCATTGCAGCACCAAGACCAAGAAAGAAAAGGGGGCAAGGGGCCGCCGTCCGTCGCCACCGCCGCCGCCCGTCGCCGGCGCCGTGGCCGCCATCGCCTCCATCTCTTTGGGGCTGCACCTCTCCATCAACAACTCTCTATTTCTCACCATGATAATGTGTGAGTAATCCACCTCGGGGCTGAGGGTATGTACCGGTAGCTATGTGTTTAATCTCTCTCTCTCTCGTGTTCTTGAGATGACACGATCTTGATGTATCACGGGCTTTGTTAATATAGTTGGATCATATGGTGTTTTTCTTTGCTATCATGTTGTGATGAATTGAATCTTTCCCTTTGAGATATCGTTATGTTGGATTGAATATTGGATTTGAGAACACTTGATATATGTCTTGCATATGGATACCCGTGGTGACAGTGGGGTGTTTTATTGATTCACTTGATGTATGTTTTGGTACTCAACTTGCGGATTCCCGAGGTGACATTGGGGTAATCTATGCATAGGGGTTGATGCACGTTCTTGTCCTACGTTCTCCGATAGAAATCTAGGGGCACTCTTTGAGGTTCTTTGTGTTGGATTGAGTATTATGAATCTGAAATTGTTTGATGCGTATCGTATAATTAACTCATGTATACTTGTGGTGACATTGGAGTATCTAGGTGACATTAGATTTGGTTGATGCGTATCATATGTTGTTATTCTAGTACGAACTCTTAGATAGATCGATCGGAAAGGATAACTTGGTGTTATTTTAGTACGAACTCTTGGATAGATCGATCGGAAAGGATAACTTTAAGGTGGTTTTGTACCCTACAAACAATTTCTTCTTATGTTCACCGCTAGATATGAACTTTGGAGTGATTCTTCGTTGCACATTGAGGGATGGTTATGTGATCCAATTATATTAGCATTGTTGAGAGATTGCACTAGCGAAAGTGCGGACCCTATGCCTTGTTTTCAAGCATTGCAATACCGTTTGTTCTCACTTTTGTTACATGCTACCTTGCTGTTTTTTATTGTTACTATTACAAAAATCAATATCTACTATCATTACTATACTTGTATCACCATCTCTTCGCCGAACTAGTGCACCTATACAATTTACCATTGTATTTGGTGTGTTGGGGACACAAGAGACTTTTTATTATTTGGTTGTAGGGTTGTTTGAGAGAGACCATCTTTATCCTACGCCTCCCGCGGATTGATAAACCTTAGGTCATCCACTTGAGAGAAATTTGCTACTGTCCTACAAAACTCTGCGCTTGGAGGCCCAACACGAGTCTACAAGAACAAGTTGTGTAGTAGACATCAAGCTCTTTTCTGACGCCGTTGCCGGGGAGGTGAGTGCTTGGAGGTATATATTTAGATCTTGTAATTGAATCTTTTAGTTTCTTGTTTTATCACTAGTTTGGTTTATAAAAGAAAACTAAAAAAATGGAATTGAGGTGGCCTCATATTATTCGTCTTTATCATGTCTTTCTTGAAAATGATGGAAAAGAATTTTTTTTGCTCAATTGGTAGAGGAAGAAATTATGAAAATACTTAATGAGAATTCCTTGAATGATGAGCATGATTGTAATGTTGCTAGTATGAATTCTCTGAATATCCATGATGCTAATGATATGCAAAGCCACAATCTTGGGGATGCTATGTTTGATGAAGATGACATTTTTTTGCCCCACAAGTTTTGATGAGCAAATTTATTATGATGATGGCATGCCTCCTATCTATGATGATTATGATGATGACATGTATGCTATAAAGAGTGATAGTGACCATGAAACTTGTCATCATGATTTTAATTTTCATTTGGATTATGCCAATCATGTAACTCATGATAGTTATTTTGTTGAGTTTGCTCCCACTATGATGAATGAGAAGAAATATGCTTATGTGGAGAGTAATAAATTTCTATGCTTGTAGATCATGAAAAGCATGCTTTATGTGATAGTTATATTGTGAAATTCCTTCATGATGCTACTGTTATTTATTATGAGGGAGGAACATATGCTTGTAGGAATTGCAATAATACCAAGTTTCCTCTCTATGTGTTCAAAGCTTTGAATTATGCTTGTTTTGCCTTCCTATGCTAGTTGATTCTTGCTCCCATAAATTGTTTGCTCACAAAATCCCTATGCATAGGAAGTGGGTTAGACTTAAATGTGCTTGTCATGAGATTCATGATGCTCTCGTGCATGTTTCAATTACTATTCCTATGTGAGCATCATTGAAATCATCATGCCTAGCTAAAAGGCTTTAAATAAAAGCGCTTGTTGGGAGACAACCCGACACTTTTCCTTTCTGTTTTTATGTGTTCACATGATTAAGATACTGTAGTAATCATGTTTGTGTCTTTTATTTCAATAAAGTGCCAAGTAAAGCCTTTGGGATGACTCACAAGATGAGTAGAATTGATGCTGAACCAAAACAGAAACTTTTGACTCCAGTATAGGAATTTTTATTTTTTACTGGAGCGTTATAATGATCTGAAATTTTGACACAGTGTTGACATACAAATTATTCAGGTTTTCCTAATGTTTCAAAATTTTTAGAGACATGAAAGTATGGTTATACTACAGATCTTGACAGACCGTTCTGTTTTTGACAGATTCTATTTTGCATGCATAGTTTGCTTGTTTTAGTGTTTCCATAGCTTGTATTCAGTGATATAAATTATGTGAATGGTGCAATACAGTAGGTATTATGTGAGAACAAATATGAATCTTGTCTTGACAGTACCTAAGTGAATGATCTTTACTTATTATACTAACCCATCTCACGAAGTTCTGTTAAGTTTTGTGTGATTGAAGTTTTCAAGTTTTGGGTGAGACACCGATACGAGGAGAATAAGGAGTGACAAGAACCTAAGCTTGGGGATGCCCAAGGCAACCCCAAGGTAATATCCAAGGAAGACTCAAGGTCCTAAGCTTGGGGATGCCCCGGAAGGCATCCCCTCTTTCGTCTTCAACATTATCGGTATATCTTACTTAGAGCTATATTTTTATTCATCACATAATATGAGTTTTGCTTGGATCATCATTATATTTTGTTATTTTCTGTTAGGTGTTATTTACAATCTTTTTTTCAATAAAAATTTCCAAGAATTGCCTTAGGATGCTTGCATTGCATGTTTGATGTGTGCTGTTTAAAAACATAAACTTTCTCTGTTGTGTTTGAATTTTCATATTTTACTGGAACGTGGAAAGTTTCTGAAATTTTTACACAGTGTTGTCATATAAATCCTTTAGCATGTCCTAAAGTTTAATAATTTGTTGGGTTACGGAAGTACACTGGTTTAATAGATTGCTACAGACTGTTCTGTTTGGACAGATTGTTGTCATAGTTTTGTTATATACTTATCCTATAGTTCCCATAGCCTATATTGGTAGATATAAATTGTGGAAACGATAGTAAAAAGGAGATGATGTTTGAAATTATTATGCAACTTGTCTTGGCAATACATAGTGTTGATTTGTTCTTATGTGTACTAACCTATCTCACGAGTTCTTTTTGAGTTTTGTGTGGATGAAGTTTTTGAGTATGGTGAAACCGGGATATGAGAGGATTGAACGAGATACAAAAGCTCAAGCTTGGGGATGCCCAAGGCACCCGAATTAAATATTTCAAGAAGTCTCAAGCATCTAAGCTTGGGGACGCTACGCATCCCACATCTCTTCGTCAACTATCGGTTAGCCTATGTTGAGCCTAAATTTCTATCCGTTCACATGATGCGTGCTATTCTTGGAGTTCTATTTTTGTTTAGTTTGCTGTTTGAATAAAATACTCAGATCTGAAAATCTTCATTAAGAGAGAGAGAGAGAGAGTCCTCACATAGCTACTTAATTGTTTGACTACTCATTGATCTTCACTTATATCTTTTGAGAGTAGCTTGTCATTTACTCTTGTGCTTCACTTATATCCTATGAGTAAATTGTTGAATGAATTGAATACCATGAAGTTGAAATTATATGTTGATATCATGCCTAGTAGTAGCTTCACATTGGGTTTAGAAAGTGAAATCTTTTTGAAGCTTGACAAGCACAATATTGGTCATACAAGCAATTCGTGAATGATTAGTATAAGGAAGAGAACTTTCACATACAAATTTATTATCTTGGACCTCTTCTATGATTGTGAATACCCATTAATTATTTTCAAACTTGAGCAAATTAGTTGAAGTTGGACAAGGAAGACAACGTAATGAGTTATGGTTGTGTATATTTGCATAGAAGTTATATTGTTATGGATCCTCCAACATGTGGTGCTTGTTTAGAACCTTTTGCTAGCCAACAATTCGTACTAAGTAGAGATACTACTTGTGCATCCAAATCCTTGAGCCAAGTTTCTTCCATAAGAGTCCACCATACCTACCTATATATGGTATTTCACTGCCATTCCAGGTAATTTTGCATGTGCCACCTCTAAACATTTAAATAAACATCTGTTTTGTGTGCCTGGACCGCTCATGGAGCGACGGGGGGCGGTAAGTATCTTCCATGTTAAGCGAGTTATTCTCATGATGAGTGTTTATTCACTCGTCCTTGCACGAGAGGGGCGGTAATAGGGATTCCCAGTCCCAAAAAAATACAAATAATTAAACAAAACTCCCCCAGGAATGTTGTTGGTAAGGATGGTACCCGTGGATTCGGCTAGCCGTGGAGTGTGTTTGTTGGTGGAGGGGGAGTAAACCTTTACTTTTACCGCTTGGGAACCGCCGCTAATGTGTTTAACATGGAAGATATTGATAACTCTTGGTCGTAACGTTGACAGGAAGGGTGCACTTGCCAAAATTATATTTATCTCTGGTTTAAGCTTTGAGCTCTAGCACCTTTGCAAATCCCTGCTTCCCTCTGCGAAGAGACAATCTATTTACTTTCATGTTATTTACTATTCATGTTGAGTCAACTTCTTATTCCAACCTTAGTCTATTAGTTGGCAAGCATCATGTGGTGGGGAAAGATCCAAACATATATATCCAGTCAAATATATTTGATCATGACTTATTATTGTTGACAATTATCTCTATGATAAATGAGTTGGGAGGTGAAACATTAAGCCCCTATCTTTCTCTGTGTTCGATGGATGCCATTTGTTCTAAAAATATGCTTTGAGTACTAGCAATCATAGAAGACTATATGATGATTGAGTATGTGGGGATCTTTCTTAGACTTTGTTGAGAATAAGTTGAATTGCAATTGTTTGGTGAGAATTCATTGTTTGAACCATAACACGTGAATTGGTTGCTACTTTATCATGATGATTTTTATTAGAAAAAGTTGTTTCTATGATGCTAGAAAAAGTGGTTGAAATTATCATTGATCAAACTTATGCACTATGCTAGCATTCACACTTCATAAATTATTTCTATTATCATTTACCTACTCGAGGACGAGTAGGAATTAAACTTGGGGATGCTGATACGTGTCCAACGTATCGATAATTTATGAAGTATTCATGTCATATTTTCCTATGTTTTTACTATGGTTTTATGGTTTATTGGGACTAACCTATTAATGGTTGCAAAAGTGCACAAGTTCTAGTTTCACACTTTGATGTGTAGGAATTAATTGGAAATTATCGAAAAAACGCAAAAGGAGTCTTGTTGGAGGAGTGATGTGGCTTGGACTGCGTCGGTATTTCCCCAAAGAGGAAGGGATGATGCAGCACAACGACGGTAAGTATTTCCCTTAGTTATGAAACCAAGGTTATCGAACCAGTAGGAGGATCACCACCACCCAATAAGCAGCACCTGCACACAAACAACAAATACTTGCAACCTGACGCGAAAGATAGGTTGTCAATCTCTCTACGGTAAAAAGATAGATTAGGTAGTGATAGATAGGAGAGATAGATCTCTCAAGAACACAAATAAAAAAGAGTAAATATGCAGCAATATGTTTTTGGGTTTTTGGTTTTGTAGATCTAAAAACAAAGATTGCAAAAAACGTAGATCGGAAAGCAATATGATAGGAAAAGTAGACCCGGGGGCCGTAGGGTTCACTAGTGGCTTCTCTCATGAGTATAGCGCATGGTGGGTGAACAAATTACTGTTGGGCAATTGATAGAAAATCAAATTGTCATGACGATATCCAAGGCGATGATCATTATATAGGCATCACGTCCAAGATAGATAGACCGACTCCTGCCTGCATCTACCTCTATTACTCCACACATCAACCGCTATCCAGCACACATCTAGTGTATTAAATTCATGGAAAAATGGAGTAATGCAATAAGAACGATGACATGATGTAGACAAGATCTATTCATGTAGGAATAGACCCCATCTTGTTATCCTTAATAGCAATGATACATGCATGTCTTGCTGCCCCTTCTGTCATTGGGAAAGAACACCGCAAGATCGAACCCATCACAAAGCACCTCTTCCCATGGAAAGAAAAATCGATCTAGTCGGCCTAACTAAACCAAAGATTCGAAGTAGAAATACGAGGCTATAAGTAATCATGCATATAAGAGATCAAAGAAGAATCAAATAATATTCATGGATAGAAACTGATCTGAACTCAAAATTCATCGGATCCCAACAAACACACCGCAAAAGTTTACATCAAATAGATCTCCAAGAGACCATTGTATTGAGAATCATAAGAGAGAGAGAAGAAGCCATCTAGCTACTGCCTACGGACCCGAAGGTCTATGGTGGACTACTCACGCATCATCGGAAAGGCACCTATGAGGAAGATGAACCCCTCCGTGATGGTGTTCAGATTGGATCTCGAGGTTCTGGAACTTGCGGCGGCTGGAATTGTGTTTCGTCGACTCCTCTAGGGTTTTTGGATTTTCTAGGAATTTATAGGCACGATAGTCGGTTGAGGGGGTGCCCGAGGTGCCCAGCACCCACCAGGCCGCGCCAGGGGGCCTCTGGCGCGCCCTGGTGGGGGCTGGCCACCCAGGGCCCCTCTTCTGGTGTTCTTTGGCCCATCTGGTTTCTCCTGGTCCGTAAAAAATCCACAAAAATCCCCGCAATGTTTTATCTCCGTTTGGTACTGATTTTTTGCGAAGTAAAAAACAAGCAAAAACAGCAACTGGCACTTTAGCACTATGTCAATAGGTTAATCCCAAAAAATGATATAAAGTTGTAATAAAATGATTGTAAAACATCCAAGAATGATAGTATAACAACATGGAACAAGCAAAAATTATAGATATGTTGGAGACGTAACAGCATCCCCAAGCTTAATTCCTACTCGTCCTCGAGTAGGTAAATGATAAAAACAGAATTTTTGATGTGGAATGCTGCCTAACATGTTCATCATATTCTTTTCTTCTTTGTATATCATGGACATTTGGACTTGTAAATGATTCAAAGCAATAATCTAGTTTTAACATAATGACTTCAATACTCAAGCATGTCAACAAGCAACCATGTCTTTCAAAATATCAACACTAAAGAAAGTTATCCCTAGCCCATCATGCTCAATCATTGATCCATTCATGAAACACACTCAAATATTAGCTATGCCCAATGCTCAAGTACGATCATAGTGCCCCCTAGTTGGTGCTTATAAGAGAAGATGGAGACTCAAAGCAAAAATAAAAATTGCATAAAGTAAATACATAGGCCCTTTACAGAGGGAAGTAGGGATTTGTAGAGGTGCCAGAGCTCAAAGTTTTAAATTGAGAGAGAAAAAATATTTTGGGTGGCATGCTTTTCCTGTCAACGAAAACGACAAAGTAGCTCACAATACTTTCCATTCTAGATATATCATAGGCGGTTCCCAAACAGAAAATAAAGTTTATTCCTTTTTCCACCAAACTTTCACTTTCCATGGCGGGCCGTATCCACGGTTGCCTTCCATACCTACACTTTTCAAGGAATTTATTATTTGACAACATAAAGTAAATATTTTTTCTTTTTCATTTTGGGAATGGGCATCCCTATTACCGCCGCACTCTTGTGCAATGACAAGTGAATAAACACTCATCTTGAGAATAACACATCTAGCATGGAAAAATATTGGACACACCCCACCGTTTCATGAGCGGTACGGGCACACAAAAGAGAAAATTTATTTTGAAAATTTAGAGATGGCACATACAAATTTGCTTGGAACGGCATGGAAATACCGCATATAGGTAGGTATGGTGGACTCATAAGGCAAAACTTGGCTTAAGGATTTTGGATGCACAAGTAGTATTTCTACTTAGTACAAATGAAGGCTAGCAAATAGATTGGGAAGCAACCAAACCAAGAAACGAAAAATCACATAAGTGAGCATTGAACATAACTAACACCGAATTGTTGGGGAACGTTGCATGGGAAACAAAAATTTTCCTACGCACACGCAAGATCTATCCATGGTGATGAGCATCTACGAGAGGGAGAGTGGATCTACATACCCTTGTAGATCGCTAAGCGGGAAGCGTTAAGAAACGCGGTTGATGTAGTCAAACGTCTTCGCGATCCAAATCGCCGAGCGTCCCGCGATCCAATCACGATCTAGTACCGAACGGACGGCACCTCCGCGTTCAGCAAACGTACAGCTTGATGACGATCTCCGCCTTCTTGATCCAGCAAGAGGGAGCGGATAGGTAGATGAGTTCTCCGGCAGCGCGATGGCGCGGCGGCGGTGGTGGTGGAACTATTCCAGCAGGGCTTCCCCTAAGCGCTGCTGAAAACTAGAGGACTTGATCTATCTGGAGAGAGGGCTGCACTATGGCCTTTTGGGTTGAAGTGATTTTTCCCTCTCTCCCTCTAGTATATATAGGAGGGAGGGGAGGGGCTGGCCGGCTGAAATCTCCTCCTAGGAGTCAGCCGCAAGGAGGAGGAGGTGGAAGAGTCCACCTCCAATCCTACTCCTAGTAGGATTCCTTCCCTTCCCCCACTTGGACTTTCTTTTCCCTCAAGCCCAGCCGCATAGGCCTTCTTGGGCTGGTCGCCCAGCCCACCAGGGGCTGGTGCGCCACCCTCAGGTCCATGTGACCCACTTGGGGTGTGGTGGGCCCACTTGGTGGACCCCTGGAACCCATTCGTCACTCCCGGTACACTGCTGGAAATGGCCGGAACTTTTCCGGAGTTCAAACACCAACTTCCTATATATCAATCTTTACCTCCGGACCATTCCGGAGCTCCTTGTGACGTCTGGGATCTCATCCGGGACTCCGAACAACCTTCGGTCACCAACATACATAACTCAACTATACCGAAACGTCACCGAACCTTAAGTGTGCAGACCCTACGGGTTCGAGAACTATGTAGACATGACCGAGACACCTCTACGGTCAATAACCAATAGCGGGACCTGGATGCCCATATTGGTTCCTACATATTCCACGAAGATCTTTATCGGTTGAACCTCTATGTCAAGGATTCAGTTAATCCCGTATGCTGTTCCCTTTGTTCTTCGGCATGTTACTTGCCCGAGATTCGATCGTCGGTATCTCTATAACTAATTCAATCTCGTTACCAGCAAGTCTCTTTACTCGTTCTGTAATACAAGATCCCATGGCTAACACTTTAGTCACATTGCTTGCAAGGCTTGCTGTGATGTTGTATTACCGAGTGGGCCCTGAGATACCTCTCCGTCACACGGAGTAACAAATCCCAGTCTCGATCCATGCCAGCTCAACAGACACCTTCGGAGATACCTGTAGAGCATCTTTATAGTCACCTAGTTACGTTGTGACGTTTGATACACACAAGGTATTCCTCCGGTGTCAGTGAGTTGCATGATCTCATGGTCATAGGAACAGATACTTGACATGCAGAAAACTATAGCAATAAACTGACACGATCATATGCTACGTTCATAGTTTGGGTCTTGTCCATCACATCATTCTCCTAATGATGTGATCCTATTATCAAATGACATCTCATGTCTATGGCGAGGAAACCTTAACCATCTTTAATCAACAAGCTAGTCTACTAGAGGCACGCTAGGGACACAGTGTTGTCTATGTATCCACACATGTATCAGTGTTTCCAATTAATACAATTATAGCATGGATAATAAACGATTATTATGAACAAGGAAATATAATAATAACTACTTTCAGGTTCATCACTAATCCCGATGGTAATCGAAGAGCGAGCGTGCTGATGGCGATCACATCAACCTTGGAACCATTTCCCACGTGCATCGTCACTTCGTCCTTTGCCAGCCTCCGTCTATTCCGCAGTTCCTGTTTTGAGTTGCAAATGTGAGCAACCACACCGGTATCAAATACCCAGGCACTACAACGAGAGTTGGTAAGGTACACATCAATAGCATGTATATCATATATACCTTGTTTGTTGTTGGCCGCCTTCTTGTCATCCAAATACTTGGGGCAGTTCCGCTTCCAGGGACCAGTTCCCTTGCAATGAAAGCACTCAGTTTCTGGCTTGGGTCCAGCCTTGGGTTTCTTCACGGGAGGGGCAACTGCTTTGCCACTCTTCTTGGAGTTACCCTTCTTACCCTTGCCATTCTTCTTGAAACTAGTGGTTTTATTGACCATCAACACTTTCAACATCGCAAACAGCTCGGCGACTGACTTGTTCATCCCGTGCATGTTATAGTTCAACACGACGCTCTTGTAGCTAGGTGGCAATGATTGAAGAACTCTGTCAGTGATTGCCTCTGCTGGAAGGGGCATCCCCAATTCAGCTAGACGTGTGGAATACCCAGACATTTTGAGTATGTGTTCACTGACAGACCCGTTCTCCTCCATCTTGCAGGCATAGAACTTATCGGAGGTCTCATACCTCTCGATCCGGGCATTCTTCTGAAAGATAAACTTCAACTCTAGGAACATATCATATGCTCCATGACGTTAAAAACGTCTTTGAAGTCCCGGTTCTAAGCCATACAACATTGCACATTGAACCATTGAGTAATCATCAGAACGAGCCTGCCAGGTGTTCACAACGTCTGGAGACTCAACTGGAGCGGGAGGATCACCAAGCGGTGCATCAAGGACATAACCCTTTTGGGAAGCCGTAAGGATAATCCTTAGATTACGGGCCCAGTCCAGAAAGTTACTTCCATCATCTTTCAACTTAGCTTTCTCTAGGAACGCATTAAAATTCAGGGGTGCTACTGCGCGAGCCATGATCTACAACATAATTTTTGCAAAGACAACTTAGACTATTGTTCAAGATAATGAGTTTAGTTAATCATATTACTTAAAAAAACTCCCACTCAAATTGACATCCCACTGGTCATTCGAGTGTCACATGATCCAAATTCACCAACTCAAGTCCGATCATCACGTGAGTTGAGGTGGTTTCAATGGTGAACATCTTCATGTTGATCATATCTACTATATGACTCATGTTCGACCTTTCGGTCTCTTGTGTTCCGAGGCCATGTCTGTACATGCTAGGCTCGTCAAGTTTAACCCGAGTGTTCCGCATGTGCAACACTGGCTTGCACCCGTTGTATGCGAACGTAGAGTCTATCACACCCGATCATCACGTGGTGTCTCGAAACGACGAACTTTCGCAACGGTGCACACTCGGGGAGAACACAATTTTATCTTGAAATTTAAGTGAGGGATCACCTTATAATGCTACCGTCGTCCTAAGCAAAATAAGATGCATAAAAGGATTAACATCACATGCAAATCATAAGTGACATGATATGGCCATGAACATGTTCTTTTGATCTCCATCTCCAAAGCACCGGCATGATCTCCATCATCACCGGCATGACACCATGATCTCCATCATCTTGATCTCCATCAACGTGTCGCCATGAGGTTGTCGCGCCGACTGCTGCTTACACGACTATTGCTAACTCGTAGCGATAAAGTAAAGCAAAATGGCGAAAATAATTAAAGACAA
Organism: Elymus sibiricus; assembly: GCA_039707655.1. NCBI lineage: Eukaryota > Viridiplantae > Streptophyta > Magnoliopsida > Poales > Poaceae > Elymus > Elymus sibiricus. The sequence goes on from CM077671.1 coordinate 447,550,400, forward strand.
CCCTATGGCTCCTGCCGGTTGCCGTACTCATCGACGTGCAAGTCGTGATATTCTATACAATACATGATCATCTCATACATCACATATATCTCATCATGTAATTGGCCATATCACATCACAACATACCCTGCAAAAACAAGTTAGACGTCCTCTAATTGTTGTTGCAAGTTTTACGTGGCTGCTACGGGTATCTAGCAAGAACAATTCTTACCTACGCAAAAACCACAACGGTGATACAAAAATTGCTTTTCAACCTTCTCAAGGACCGCCTTTGTCAAATCCGATCCCACTAAAGTGGGAGAAACAGACACCCGCCAGCCATCTTTATGCAACGAAGTTACATGTCAGTTGATGGAACCGGTCTCTCGTAAGCGTACGAGTAATGTTGGTCTGGGCCGCTTCATCCCACAATACCGTCGAATCAAGAAAAGAGCAAGGGAGGAAGCAATCTGAATATCAATGCCCACAAACTCCTTTGTGTTCTATTCGTGATCTCATCTACACATAGACCTAGCTCATGATGCCACTGTTGGGGAACGTTGCATGGGAAACAAAAAATTTCCTACGCACACGCAAGATCTATCCATGGTGATGAGCATCTACGAGAGGGAGAGTGGATCTACATACCCATGTAGATCGCTAAGCGGGAAGCGTTAAGAAACGAGGTTGATGTAGTCGAACGTCTTCGCGATCCAAATCACCGAGCGTCCCGCGATCCAATCACGATCTAGTACCGAACGAACGACACCTCCGCGTTCAGCACACGTACAGCTTGATGACGATCTCCGCCTTCTTGATCCAGCAAGAGGGAGCGGAGAGGTAGATGAGTTCTCCAGCAGCGCGACGGCGCGGCGGCGGCGGCGGTGGAACTATTCCAGCAGGGCTTTGCCTAAGCGCTGCTGAAAACTAGAGGACTTGTTCTATCTGGAGAGAGGGCTGCACTATGGCCTTTTGGGTTGAAGTGCATTTGCCCTCTCTTCCTCTAGTATATATAGGAGGGAGGGGAGGGGCTGGCCGGCCAAAATCTCCTCCTAGGAGTTGATACGTCTCCAATGTATCTATAATTTATGATTGTTCCATGCTATTATATTATCTGTTTTGGATGTTTTATATGCATTAATATGCTCATTTATATTATTTTTGGGACTAACCTATTAACCTAGTGCCCAGTGCCAGTTTCTGTTTTTTCCTTGTTTTTGAGTATTGCAGAAAAGGAATATCCAACGGAGTCCAAACGGAATAAAATTCTACGCTGATTTTTCTTGGACCAGAAGGAACCCAGGAGGCTTCGAGAAGAGGCCAGAAGACCTACGGGTAGGCCACAAGCCACCAGGGCGCGCCCCCCTGGCTTGTGGGCCCCCCGAAGCTCCTCCAACCCTAACTCTTCTCCTATAAATGCAGGAATAATCCCCCAATACCAAAGAGAGCCATGAAAATATTTTTCCGCCGCTGCAAGCCTCTGTTCCCGTGAGATCCTATCTTGGGGCCTTTTCCGGTAATCTGCCGGAGGGGGATTCGATCACGGAGGGCATCTACATCAACATCATTGCCCTTCCGATGATGCGTGAGTAGTTCACCTCAGACCTTCGGGTCCATAGCTAGTAGCTAGATGGCTTCTTCTCTCTCTATGATCTTCAATACCATGTTCTCCATGATCTTCATGGAGATCTATCCGTTGTAATACTCTTTTGCGGTGTGTTTGTCGAGATCCGATGAATTGTAGATTTATGATCAGATTATCTATGAATATTATTTGAATCTTCTCTGAATTCTTATATGCATGATTTCATATCTTTGCAAGTCTCTTCGAGTTATTGGTTTGGTTTGGCCAACTAGATTGATAATCATTGCAATGGGAGAAGTGCTTAGTTTTGGGTTCAATCTTGCGGTGTCCTCACCCAGTGACAAAGTAGGGGTAGCGAGGCACGTATTTGTATTGTTGCCATCAAGGATAAAAATATGGGGTTTTCATCATATTGCTTGAGTTTATCCCTCTACATCATGTCATCTTACTTAATGCGTTACTCTGTTCTTCATGAACTTAATACTCTAGATGCAGGCAGGAGTCGGTCGATGTGTGGAGTAATAGTAGTAGATGCAGAATCGTTTCGGTCTACTTGATACGGACGTGATGCCTATATGCATAATCATTGCCTTGGATATCGTCATAACTATGCGCTTTTCTATCAATTGCTCGACAGTAATTTGTTCACCCACCGTATTATTTTCCTTCAAGAGAGAAGCCTCTAGTGAAACCTATGGCCCCCGGGTCTATTTTCCATGTTATATTTTCAGATCTATAAACCAAAAATACCAAAAATACTTTGCTGCAATTTATTTACTTTTATTTTAGTTTTCGTTTTAGTAATCTTTTATATCTATCTCTATCAGATCTCATCCTTGCAAGAAACCGTGAAGGGATTGACAACCCCTTTATAGCGTTGGGTGCAAGTGTTTGATTGTTTGTGCATGTGCATAGATTGGGGCCTTGCTTGTACCTCCTACTGGATTGATACCTTGGTTCTCAACAACTGAGGGAAATACTTATCTACTTTGCTGCATCACCTGAGGGAGTCCCGGACTAAGGGGTCCTCGCGTTGCTGGCCCATCTCTTTATAGGCCGGCTTGATGGGCCGTTCTCTAGCTATCACGGGAAAGGCCGGTTACATCGAGACTCCCCGTTCCAGAAGGAAGCCCCGAAGGCGCGTTGTGCACTCCAAGTCAAGATGAGGAAATCGACATTTCCATCCCCGGCAGGAGGCCCGTCATGTGCAAACCCTAGGCACCCGCTCCCGGTGTCTATATAAACCGGGAGGGTTTTAGAATGTAGGACAGAGAAACTCATCTAGGGTTTTAGCTAGTCGATCTCAAGGTAGATCAACTCTATAACCTTCATACCATCAATATAATCAAGCAGGACGTAGGGTTTTAGCTCCATAGGAGGGCCCGAACCTGGGTAAACATCGTCTCCTTCGTCCCTTTGTTACCATCGATCCTACTCTCACAGCTCGGGACCCCCTACCCGAGATCCGCCGGTTTTGACACCGACATTGGTGCTTTCATTGAGAGTTCCGCTGTGATCACAAAAGGAATCGATGGCTCGTGTTGTCATCAACGAAGAGGTCCGTAATATGGACTCCTTCGTCCCTGGACAGATCTTCGCTTTCGGCAGCATCGTGCTGCACGCTGACCCGACCGACTGCCTTGGCCGGGTCGGGAGTTTCGCCCCCGATCAAGAAGTCAGATTCGGGAACTTAGAGTTCTCCGTAGACCCTCGGGGCGATCTCTTGCTCACCGGGCTCGCAGTCTCATCTGACGCGCCCAAGGACTCCGAGGCCTTAACCTTGGATGTCGTTTTCAATCCTGCTCGGGGCCAACCCCGATGATGATCTGGACTTCAATCCGGATCCGGCTATAGTGCCAGATGGCCGGGCATCAACTCCTGCCGAATACATTTCTCGTGCGGACGCGTCAGAGGTTAACTCCAAACGCGCCAGGAAGATTGACCCAATCGAGCTCTCGACACTCGACGAAGCTCTAGATCGGATCTCATCGATGAGAATTACTTATGACCCAGCCCTGATCCACACTCAGATCGGTCTTGAGGCGGGTCAGGAAGAATTTTTCGTCCCACCCACCACCCACTTAGTAGCCCCTATCGAAGACTTAACCGATATGTTGGACTACGCCTCCGATGAGGCAGAAGACATGGAGGAAGAGGATCGCGCTCCCACCCCCGCCAACACCGGGCGATGGAACGCCACCTCCACCTATGACGTCTACATGGTGGATACGCCAGCCGGTAACGGCGAGCGCACACGAGCAAACAATGGCGATGACTCAGGTGAGGCGCCGTCAAGACGCCGGAAACCGCGTAAGCGATCAAAGACAAAAAAGGGAAGGGAAGCTATTGCCGGCACCGGGGAAAACGATACCCTGGAAGACCTCGGCGATCCCGATATCCCCGAGTATCCGTTGGAGGACGAGGAAAGGCCGGAGGGCCAGCGCGACCCCGAAGATCCAAATGACTCCGAGGATGACAACTACCTCCCCCTGTAGAGGAGGAGGATAGCCCAGAAGACGAGGACCTCATCGTCCCCGAAACCATTGAGGATCAGGAACGGTTTAGGCAACAACTTTTAGCCACTGCCCGAAGCCTAAAGGAAAAAGCACGGCAGCTCAAGGCCGAACAAGACACTCTCAACGACAGATGGACAAGGGTTCTGGAAGAACACGGCGCCGGTCTATGGGACCAACCCAAGAGTTACCCCCGCCGGCGGTTGCTGCCACAATTCGACGACGAGCTCCCCAGTACGCCGTCCCCCAAGCACACTCCATACGACCAGCCGGACCGCCCTCCCCGAGGACGAGATAGGACGGCTGGCGAGGCCGGTTATAGGCCGACGATACCCCGCAGAAGGGAAAAAGAGCCAATGGAGCCTGAGGACAGGTACGAACTGCGACGCGACCTGGATGATAGAACAGGCCGCACGAGATCCATCTACGGGTCTAGAGGGTACTCCCCTGGTAGAAGGGACGAGTACCGGCCCTGGCTTGACCGAACCAACATAGTTCGGGACCAAAACCGGTCCAGAACAGACGCCGACTACCGGCGTGATATAGCCCGAGTCAGAGGCACTGCCCAGCCACTCTGCTTCACTGACGAGGTGATGCAGCATCAGTTCCCGAAAGGGTTTAAACCCGTGAACATCGAGCAATACGACGGAACAACTGACCCAGCAGTGTGGATCGAGGATTTCCTCCTCCACATTCACATGGCACGAGGAGACGACCTCCACGCCATCAAGTACCTACCCCTTAAACTTAAGGGGCCAGCTCGGCACTGGTTAAACAGTGTCCCCGAAAACTCCATTGGGAGCTGGGAGGACCTCGAGGATGCATTCCGATCTAACTTCCAGGGCACCTATGTACGGCCCCTGGACTCTTCCGACCTAAGCAATGTCGTGCAAAAGGCAGGAGAGTCCGCTCGACAATTCTGGAATCGGTTCTTGACCAAGAAAAACCAGATCGTCGATTGCCCAGATGCCGAAGCTATAGCCTCTTTCAGGCACAATATTCGGGACGAGTGGCTGGCTCGCCAGCTCGGTCAGGATAAACCAAGGACCATGTCCGCCCTTACATCACTCATGACGCGCTTTTGCGCGGGTGAGGATAACTGGCTAGCGAGGCGAAGCCACAACCCCGAAGACCCCGGCACTTCCGAAGTCCGGGATGGAAACGGGAAACAACGACGCAAGAAAAACAAACGCCAGCACAGCACTAGTGACGCCGATGACACGGCCGTTAACGCTGGTTTCCGCAACCCAAGATCCGGGCAGCGGAAGAAGCCTCCTAAAGGCAACCGCGATGGACCCACCCCGCTGGACAAGATCATGGAGAGGCCTTGCCAGATCCATGGCACTCCGGATAAGCCCGCCAACCACACCAACCATAACTGTTGGGTGTTCAAACAGGCCAGCAAACTCGCAGCCGAGGAGCAGAGCAAAGGCCCACATAGCGAGGACGACGAGGAGCCGCGCGGTCCGAGCAATGGAGGTCAGAAGCAATTCCCTCCAGAGGTAAAAACCGTGAACATGATATACGCCACTCACATACCTAAAAAGGAGAGGAAGCGCGCCCTTCGAGAGGTCTACGCCGTAGAGCCTGTAGCCCCGAAGTTTAACCCATGGTCGGCCTACCCGATCACTTTTGATAGACGGGATCACCCGACCAGTATCCGTCATGGAGGTTCGGCGGCCCTCGTACTAGACCCCATTATCGATGGGTATCACCTCACTAAAGTCCTAATGGACGGAGGAAGTAGCCTCAATCTGATCTACTCAGACACGGTGAAAAAGATGGGCATAGATCCATCAAGGATAAAGCCTAGCAACACTACCTTTAAAGGAGTGATCCCAGGTGTCGAAGCCCGGTGCACAGGCTCTGTTAGCCTGGAAGTAGTGTTCAGTTCGCCCAACAACTTCCGCAGCGAGGACTTGATCTTCGACATCGTCCCCTTCCGCAGCGGTTATCACGCCCTGCTAGGCCGTACAACATTCGCTCGCTTTAACGCTGTCCCACACTACGCATACCTCAAGCTCAAGATGCCTGGGCCCAAGGGGGTCATCACCGTCAACGGCAACACAGAGCGTTCCCTCCGAACTGAGGAACATGCATTGGCCCTGGCGGCCGAATTCCATTACGAGGATGGTCGGCAAACACCTAAATCTGCCATAAAGGTTCGTAAGGTCGACAAACGAGTTCGGTTTCAATCCGAACTCCCAGTTTCCTTTTCTCCCTTGAAATAGGGACATGCCCCCCCATTTCACAGCCCTAATGACCACCAAATACGTGCCAAGAAGGCACAATTTCGCACTCAAGATTCCATGGGCAGCAATGGGGAACAACCATCAAAGGGTAAGTGTTCGGCCGGACCGAACCATTAGTACACGTCCTCGGACAAAACACAGGTACTATGAAGGACCTGCTAAAAGCGTAAAGCTCATCCACACTTCGGCGACTTCTCAAGACCTTCTTCCCAAGGCGGCGACAGCATCACCCTTAAAGGGACAGGCGACATGACACATCGAAGACGTCATGTCACCAATCGAAGACCCCTGGTACAGCCTCCCCTCTGTAAATTTTATATTTCATCTTCAAAAACCTGTAAACAGTTGCTTCGGCAATCCAAGTTATAAGAATTATTGAGCAAGTACAAGACTATCATATATGGCTACTTCGTTGTCTTTTGTACATCCTCTGTTCTTCCCTTGGTAACGCTTCTTGCGAAAACTGTTCGGCATATATTATGATGCAACCGGCTAATAGACCGGGGGCTTGAATTTTTTTTAAAAATCGCCTTGAACACCACCCCAGCACAACTGGTCGGGTGTTCGGCGTCTTGGATTTTGCTTTATATGCATCGGATCCGAACTATGTGTTGGGTCAATAGTTGGGTTGCCCGGCTCCTGTGATTGCCCCCTTACGTTCCGCTCGTTCGGCTAAAGGGGAAAAGGGAGAACCACTGCGATTGTGTTTCCAGTTCACCTGGTCAAGCACCTCAGGGAAGAAAGCCGAAAACTGACTGTCATAGTAAGCGAGAACCGGTCTGCAAATCCGAGCATAAGTGTCATACTAAAAGATCGATAGAGGTCATTCCGTGTTATACGATGGGTTTCGTTCTCGTACAAACCATGTGATGCTGGCTTCGGCCCCAAATATCACACTGGGGGCTGGTTATCAGCCTCCGCATTTTTTTTTCTACGCTCCTACGGCTAAGTGAAAGCGATAAAGCATCATAGTCCGATTGCCTTGTCCCCCCCCCCCCCCCCCCCCCGCACTACCGCCTTCGGGCACCGATACCTCGGCTAAGGGTCACAGTGCGGATACAGAGACACCCCGTGTAGTATCTACATGGGGGCTGAAGCCGACGACTCGCAACTTTCAAATAAACCGGCCACACAGGAGTCAAAATAAAAATCAAATACTTATAAGACATGATAAACCATGCATCACTAGTTATAAAGCGTTAAAAGTCTTCGGACATATTACAACGCGCTCATTCATACAAAACGTCCTTGGAGCATTGAGCCTCTATTGCCCGAGCACCCTCCATCACTGCGGGGAAGTACCGCTCGGGGCGCCTATACTCCTTTCCAGGAGGCGGAGGTGCGGTAGCCATCTCGGTTGGCTTGAGCTTCGGCCAATGCACCATGGTCTTTGCAAAGGCCATCCGCTCGCCCTCGATGCACGTAGAACGCTTCAGCACATCGACCCAGGGCACAACTTCGCATAGTTTCTGCACTAAGCCGAAGTAGCTACTCGGCAACGGCTCATCGGGCCACAGACGGATGCAGAGGTCCTTCATGTCCGGCTCCGCCACTCTGTGCATCTCCATCAGTTGCTTCATTTGCTCGATGAGGAGAGGAGTGCGCTCGGGGGACTCAACCTGTGCCCAGAATAGCTGGGCCTCATCATCCTCCGCCCGCGAAGCATAAAGCTGGTTCGCGTCCGCTGCACTCTTCTGGAGATCCGCACAGACGCCTAAGGAACGCCACACCTGGGTGAGCAAAGCAAACTTGCTACCACCAAAGGTGCATTGCAGTGAATACGGCTTACCATCGATGACAACCTTGGCTTGGCGAACCTCCTCTTGTAAGGACCGCCTCTCCACCCGCTCCTTTTGGAGCTCGGATTTTAGCGCGGCTAGCTCGGTGGCTTGCTCTTTGCCCTTCTGCTCAAGGGCCTCACACTTTGTGCCGGCATCCTTGAGCTCTTGCTGCACCTCCTCCACCCGGGCCTCATGCTTGGCACTCGCAGCCTTCAAAGTGGAAAGCGTGGCCGCTGCTTGTTTGGCTGCCGCCTTCTCCTCTGCGGCCTTTTGCTTCACGTCCTGGAGCTCGACCTTGAGTTTTTCAACCTCCGCAGCTGAAGCTGTAGAAGCAATAACCCACTAATTACACTAGGATCATTACCAATATATAGCTCGGATATTAGAATTCGGCTTACCTTGTGCCTCGTCGAACCTCTTGTTCAGGCTATCAAGCTCCTCTTCGGAGATCTTGAGCTTCCGATTTAGCTCGGTCAACTCATCGGCATTAATGGCCGCCGCCGATGATGAGGCCTACAAAGAACAAAAAATATGCATCCAGTTATGTACATCCCAACCTCCGAACTGTCAAGGATATGACTTTCTGCTCGGTCCTCTTAAGGGCTCTTAGAACATGGCAGGACTACATGGTGCCTTGTGCATGATTGTTCATTCCTTATTGTTTGACCCCCAGATGCGCTTTTGCAAACCCATCCGGGGCTCGGGGGCTACTACATATATAAGGATAGTACAAACTTAAAATTAACGTTGTTCGGGAAAAGGGTATTACGTGACTCACCTTGAAGCCCGCCAAGAGACCATTGAAGGCCTCGTTTAGTCCGTTATCAACGGACTGAATTCCTTGTAAAACCGCACCCATAAGAGTGCGGTGATCCTCGGAGATGGAGGCGCTTGCTAACGCCTCCTCCATAACCGGCCACCCAGCCGTTGGTAGCATCGGTGGTGACCGGACAGTCCGATCTATGACCGGGGATTGAGCCGGTATCTCCGGAGGCACAACGTGCTCCGGAGACGTCCTCGGAGGGGACTGGGCATTTCTTCGCCCTTCCCCTTCGGCGGCCAGGGGAGTATTCTCCCCCTGGTCCTCAACAGCCTGGGGAATTTCTTCTCCCTGGCCTTCGGCGGCTGCGGCGTCAGCCTCGGCCACAGTGTGGTCGACCCCGCCACCCGTGTTCGGCTCCAACGGAGCCTGGCTGGATCACACCTCTGCGGCATCCTTCGCGACCCCTGGAGGTGTGGGGTGCGATGCAGTCCCACTCTCTGACAGCTCGGCGGGTGGGGACTCCCCGTCCGATATTTGGTCGGTGGGGAGAACGCGCGGTGGGCTGCAAATCAAAAGACGCTCTTGTGTTTAAAGCATTGAAAAACCTTGCATAAATAACCTGGGAGTCTTCAGATTCATACCTTTGAGCGGGGGGCTTGACCCTTAAGCTCCTTCGGGGAACCCTCTCAAATTCCTCGGATTCTCCGTCAGAATCCAAGCTGTCATCGGGCAAGATCAACCTCGCCCGGTGCGCCCTCTTCAGGGCAGGAGGACCTGTGTCCTCCACGGCGTCCGATGACGCCGCCCTCTTCCTTGGGAGGGGGGGAAACGCCTTCCCCTCCGTCTTCACGCTCTTCCTCGTGAGTCGAGGAGGCATGGGTTTCCTCGGACGCGACGTCCGGCTGGTCCTTGATGCGGAGACCCTCTCTGGCCTTCTTCTTCTTCTTCTCTTTCTTCTCGGGCGCCGAGTACAGCGCCACAAGAAGCATCGCTGCCAACAACTCCGACCTGTGGTCTTCAGGTTGTGGGGCCGGGCAGTTAACCCTCGCGGCTTTGCTCAGCCACTTCTGCAAAAATAAGGGAGAAGGAGTTCAGTCTGTTGGTCGAAGAAATAGAGTCAGCGGATTAAAATTATGCCATACCTTGGTGGGGGGGGGGGGTTATTGGTGCTTAGGCCCGAATCCTCTTCCGTTGCTGGCCAGCTTTTCTGAGGCTTGAACAAAGCCTTCCACAGCTTCTCAGGGGTGGTGCGGAAGAATTGGCGCATGGTAGGCTCGTCCTCAGGCCGGTAAGCCCACATGGGGGATGCCCGGCGCTGGCAGGGAAGAACACGGCGGTGGAGCATAACCTGGACTACGTTAACCAGCTCCACCTTGGCCTCGATCACCGAGGTTATGCGCTTCTGCAGCAGCTTAACCTCAGCATCCGACCCCCAGTCAAGGCCCTTCCTGAGCCACGAGGTCAATCTCGTGGGGGGTCCAGATCTGAATTCGGCAGGTGCCGCCCAGCTCTCGTCCCTTGGCTCGGTGATGTAGAACCACTCCTTCTGCCAGATTTTGATCGTGTCGATGAAGGTGCCGGATGGCCACTCGACGCGGGGGAGCTTGCTGATTACTGCTCCTCCGCAGTCCGTGTGCTCGCTTGCCACGGTCTTCGGCTTGACGTTGAAGACCTTGAGCCACAGGCCGAAGTGCGGTTCGACCCGCAGCAAGGCTTCGCAGACGACGATGAATGCCGATATGTGCATGAAGGAGTTCGGCGGAAGGTCGTGGAAGTCCAACACATAGAAAAACATGAGACCCCTGACAAAGGGGTGGAGCGGGAAGCTTAGTCCCCAGATGAAGTGGGGGATGAACACCACCCTCTCGCCTGCCTTGGGAGTGGGAATCACCTGGTTCTTCTCCGGGGCGCGGTGGAAGGCGTTGGCGGGGAGGTAGCCGGCCTGCTTTAGGTCCCGGATATCCTGGTCAGTGACCATGGAGGTTTCCCACTTGCCGTTGGAGCCCGAACCCGCCATGGCTAAGCTCGGAGGAGAGGGCGAGAAAGAACTGGATCTGGGCTCTCGAAGCTTGGGGAGATTGAGGAGGTGGAGGATGCGAATGGGAAGCGTGAATGGGCCTTGGGATTTTTTCCCCTTTTATGAGACGTGGTGCCGATTAGCCTTCCTTATCATGCCGCAAATCCCTCCGCTTCCCAAGACATGCGTGCCGTTATGCGCACATGAAGATTAATCATATCCCGTGTGAAGCGGAGCACGATCTGCGCATTGATACGTCGTGTCACTGTAAAAATGGCCTCGAACCGCGAATCGAATTCTCGTAACTGGTTCAGCGGTCGTGGTAGGCCACGACCCTTCGTCAGAGGGGGGTGTCAGAAAACACTGTTTACACTTTGACGAGTGGCCTTCGGGGCCAAGCAATTTATGGTGTTCGGTCAATTATATGATCGGATGAAATACGTGTCATCGGAAGCCGAACTAGTCTGAGCCGATTATTGAAAGGGAAGAAGAACTCACCCCGCAAGCCGAAGACTTTGATCATATGAAGCAGCTGGAGCTAAGACTCTTGGTATTGGGGGCTAGTTCGGGGGCTACTGAGGGAGTCCCGGACTAAGGGGTCCTCGGGCCGCTGGCCCATCTCTTTATAGGCCGGCTTGATGGGCCGTTCTCTAGCTATCACGGGAAATGCCGGTTACATCGAGACTCCCCGTTCCAGAAGGAAGCCCCGAAGGCGCGTCGTGCACTCCAAGTCAAGATGAGGAAATCGACATTTCCATCCCCGGCAGGAGGCCCGTCATGTGTAAACCCTAGGTACCCCCTCCCGGTGTCTATATAAACCGGGAGGGTTTTAGAATGTAGGATAGAGAAACTCATCTAGGGTTTTAGCTAGTCGATCTCGAGGTAGATCAACTCTGTAACCTTCATACCATCAAATAATCAAGCAGGACGTAGGGTTTTACCTCCATAGGAGGGCCCGAACCTGGGTAATCATCGTCTCCTTCGTCCCTTTGTTACCATCGATCCTAGTCTCACAGCTCGGGACCCCCTACCCGAGATCCGCCGGTTTTGACACCAACATCATCCTTTCCTCTTCAAGGGAAAACCAACGCAAGCTCAAGAAGTAGCAAGAAGGATTTTTGGCGTCGTTGCCGGGGAGGATACATAGCAAGTCAAGACAAGAACTCTCCCGTCAACTTGCCAATTTTTGGCGTGGTTGTCAGAGGGATCTACATCAAGCCTACCAAGTACCCATCACAAACTCATCTCTTGCATTTACATTATTTGCCATTTGCCTCTCGTTTTCCTCTCCCCCACTTATAAAACGATTTTCAGAAAAAACCAAAAAGATTTTCCTTTTTATTCACCCTTCTTCCGTTCGTCATTTCGTTTGCTTGGGTGCTAGATCGATTCGTTGCCACCATGTCTGAATCTAGGAAGGTTATCATTGAAAATTTTGAGGGTATTGCTATTACAAATCTTGAGGAAAAATTTGGATCTTGCTCTCTAGATCATGAAACTGAACCTCCTCCTAATTATAAAGCTAAAACTTTTCAAGTGGGAGACAGTGATATTATTGGGAAGAGTGTTATTCAAGAGTTCTTTGATTGTACGGGGGTAATGCCTATGAATAAGAGATCTATTCTTCTTAGTACCAATTGTTATGCGGATGCTATTGTCATGCTCATTGAAAAATTTGAAAGAAAATTTGTGCACGTTCATCGCACTATACAAAAGGTGTTTTATGAACTTCCCAAAATTAATCATCCTAAGGCTAAAAAGATTACCACTATCATCCTTATGCATGAATTTGATTTTATCTTACAAGAAGCCAGGGAAATTTTTGCTTTCTATAAAAAGGATATTGAACACCCTCCGATTGAAGAAATCCTACACGATAAAGAAACCTTGTGTAGCTTTGAGTCTAGGAATTATCAATCTTACCGTGACAATCTTAGAAGAAGAGTTCCCTATTCCGAAATTAACCAAACTATTTACCTTGAAACCTATGATGAATTTGATTGGATCACTAGGGGAATTTATTTAGGATTAAATTATGATTGGTTAGGGAACCCGTTAAAAATGAGATGCACGTTTTAGATGATGACATTTATGGTGATGATCCAGATTATGAGTTTACGAATGTCAAAGTTACTAATCAAACTCCTTTTCATGAACTAATTTATCCTATTAGAAAGGAAAGAAAAGAAATAAAGGATTTGCTAAAAAGGGTTTTGGAAGATATGGTTGAGAATGGATTGCATACCAAAGATGACAATACCTAGATCTATTGCGTTATGCCTAGCTAGGGGCGTTAAACAATAGCGCTTGTTGGGAGGCAACCCAATTTTTTGTTATGTTTTTTGTTTTTGTTTCTATTATTGAGTGATTTAAACAATATTACCTCTGTAGTAATTGTGTTTTAGTGTTTTAATTAGTGTTTGAGCCAAGTAAGACCTTTGGGATGGTCTACGGTGATTGTTGATTTGATCTTGCTGAAAAACAGAAACTTTTTCGCTCAGTCCAGGAATTTTATAAATTCACCAGAGCCTCGAATGAGTCTGAAATGCTTACACAAGATTGATATTCAAATTTCCCAGATTTTCCTAATTTTTCAGAATTTTCTGAGTTACATAAGTATTCTAAGTTTACAGATTGCTACAGACTGTTCTGTTTTTGACAGATTCTGTTTTCTTTGTGTTGTTTGCTTACTTTGATGTATCTATGGGTTGTATCGGGGGGTATGAACCATGGAGAAGTTGGAATACAGTAGATATTACACCAATATAAATAAAGAATGATTTCACAACTGTACCTAAAGTGGTGATTTATTTTTCTTATACTAACGGATCTCACGAGTTTTCTGTTGAGTTTTGTGTTGTGAAGTTTTCAAGTTTTGGGTAAAGATTTGATGGACTATGGAATAAGGAGTGGCAAGAGCCTAAGCTTGGGGATTCCCAAGGCACCCCAAGGAATATTCAAGGATACCAAAGAGCCTAAGCTTGGGGATGCCCCGAAAGGCATCCCCTCTTTCGTCTTCAATCCATCGGTAAATTTACTTGAGGCTATATTTTTATTCACCACATGATATGTGTTTTGCTTGGAGCGTGTTGTATGATATGAGTCTTTGCTTTTTAGTTTTCCACAATCATCCTTGCTGCACACATCTTTTGAGAGGGACACGCATAAATCGTGAATTTATTAGAATACTCTATGTGCTTCACTTATATCTTTTGAGCTAGGCAATTTTGCTCTAGTGCTTCACTTATATCTTTTTAGAGCACGATGGTTTTTTATTTTATAGAAATAATTGAACTCTCGTACCTCACTTATATTATTTTGAGAGTCTTTAAAAAGCATGGTAATTGGTTTAGGTTATGAATTTAGTCCTAATATAATGGGCATCCAAGAGGGATATAATAAAAACTTTCTTATAAAGTGCATTGAATACTATGAGAAGTTTGATTCCTCGCATATAGTTTTGAGATATAAAGATGGTGATATTAGAGTCATGCTAGTGAGTAATTGTGGATTGGTAGAAATACTTGTGTTAAAAGTTTGTGATTCCCGTAGCATGCACGTATGGTGAACCGTTATGTAACGAAGTCGGGGCATGATTTGTTTATTGATTGTCATCCCTTGTGTGAGGGTCGGGAGCGCGCGATGGTTAACTCCTACCAATCTCTCCCCTAGGAGCATGCGTCTAATACTTTGCTTCGATAACTAATAGACTTTTGCAATAAGTATGTGAGTTCTTTATGACTAATGTGAGTCCATGGATTATACGCACTCTCACCCTTCCACCATTGCTAGCCTCTCTAGTACCGCGCAACTTTCGCCGGTGCATTAAACCCACCATATTCCCTTCCTCAAAACAGCCACCATACCTACCTATTATGACATTTCCATAGCCATTCCGAGATATATTGCCATGCAACTTCCACCTTTCCGTTTATCATGACACGCACCATCATTGTCATATTGCTTTGCATGATCGTAAGATAGCTAGCATGATGTGATGTCATTTGCTAAGCTAGTTCGTTGCACATCCCGGTACACCGCCGGAGGCATTCATATAGAGTCATATTTTGTTCTAAGTATCGAGTTGTAATTCTTGAGTTGTAAGTAAATAAAAGTGTGATGATCATCATTATTAGAGCATTGTCCCATGTGAGGAAAGGATGATGGAAGCTATGATTCCCTCAAGATTTGGGATGAGTCTCCGGACTTTACAAATAATAAAAGAAGCCAATGAAGCCCAATAAAAAAGAGAGGCCAAAGATGCCCACCAAAAAAAGTGAGAGAAAAGAGAGAAGGGACAATGCTACTATCTTTTTTCCACACTTGTGCTTCAAAGTAGCACCATGATCTTCATGATAGAGAGTCTCCTATTTTGTCACTTTCATATACTAGTGGGAATTTTTCATTATATAACTTGGCTTGTATATTCCAATGATGGGCTTCCTCAAATTGCCCTAGGTCTTCGTGAGAAAGCGAGTTGGATGCACACCCACTTAGTTTCTTTTTGAGCTTTCATACACTTATAGCTCTAGTGCATCCGTTGCATGGCAATCCCTACTCATTCACATTGATATCTATTGATGGGCATCACCATAGACCGTTGATATGCCTAGTTGATGTGAGACTATCTTCTCCTTTTCCTGACAACCTCCACCATATTCTATTCCACCTATAGTGCTATATCCATGGCTCACGCTCATGTATTGCGTGAAAGTTGAAAAGGTTTGAGAACATAAAAAGTGTGAAACAATTGCTTGACTTGTCATCGGGGTTGTGCATGATTTAAATACTTTGTGCGGGGAAGATGGAGCATAGCCAGACCATATGATTTTGTAGGGATAACTTTCTTTGGCCATGTTATTTTGAAAAGACACGATTGCTTTGTTAGTATGCTTGAAGTATTATTGTTTTTATGTCAACATTAAACTTTTGTTTTGAATCTTATGGATCTGAACATTCATGCCACAATAAAGAATATTACATGGATAAATATGTTAGGTAGCATTCCACATCAAAAATTCTGTTTTTATCATTTACCTACTCGAGGATGAGCAGGAATTAAGCTTGGGGATGCTGATACGTCTCCAACGTATCTATAATTTTTGATTGTTCCATGCTATTATATTATCTGTTTTGGATGTTTTATATGCATTAATATGATATTTTATATTATTTTTGGGACTAACCTATTAACCTAGTGCCTAGTGCCAGTTTCTGTTTTTTCCTTGTTTTTGAGTATTGCAGAAAAGGAATATCCAACGGAGTCCAAACGGAATAAAATTCTACGCTGATTTTTCATGGACCAGAAGGAACCCAGGAGGCTTCGAGAAGAGGCCAGAAGACCTACGGGTAGGCCACAAGCCACCAGGGCGCGCCCCCCTGGCTTGTGGGCCCCCCGTAGCTCCTCCAACCCTAACTCTTCGCCTATAAATTCAGGAATATTCCCCCAATACCAAAGAGAGCCACGGAAATACTTTTCCACCGCTGCAAGCCTCTGTTCCCATGAGATCCCATCTTGGGGCCTTTTCCGGTAATCTGCCGGAGGGGGATTCGATCACGGAGGGCATCTACATCGACACCATTGCCCTTCCGATGATGTGTGAGTAGTTCACCTTAGACCTTCGGGTCCATAGCTAGTAGCTAGATGGCTTCTTCTCTCTTTATGATCTTCAATACCATGTTCTCCATGATCTTCATGGAGATCTATCCGATGTAATACTCTTTTGCGGTGTGTTTGTCGAGATCCGATGAATTGTGGATTTATGATCAGATTATCTATGAATATTATTTGAATCTTCTCTGAATTCTTATATGCATGATTTCATATCTTTGCAAGTCTCTTCGAGTTATTGGTTTGGTTTGGCCAACTAGATTGGTAATTCTAGCAATGGGAGAAGTGCTTAGTTTTGGGTTCAATCTTGCGGTGTCCTCACCCAGTGACAAAGTAGGGGTAGCGAGGCACGTATTTGTATTGTTGCCATCAAGGATAAAAAGATGGGGTTTTCATCATATTGCATGAGTTTATCCCTCTACATCATGTCATCTTACTTAATGTGTTACTCTATTCTTCATGAACTTAATACTCTAGATGCAAGCAGGAGTCGGTCGATGTGTGGAGCAATAGTAGTAGATGCAGAATCGTTTCGGTCTACTTGATACGGACATGATGCCTATATGCATAATCATTGCCTTGGATATCATCATAACTATGCGCTTTTCTATCAATTGCTCGACAGTAATTTGTTCACCCACCGTATTATTTTCCTTCAAGAGAGAAGCCTCTAGTGAAACCTATGGCCCCCGGGTCTATTTTCCATATTATATTTTCAGATCTATAAACCAAAAATACCAAAAATACTTTGCTGCAATTTATTTACTTTTATTTTAGTTTTCGTTTTAGTAATCTTTTATATCTATCTCTATCAGATCTCATCCTTGCAAGTAACTGTGAAGGGATTGACAACCCCTTTATAGCGTTGGGTGCAAGTGTTTGATTGTTTGTGTAGGTGCATAGATTGGGGCCTTGCTTGTACCTCCTACTGGATTGATACCTTGGTTCTCAACAACTGAGGGAAATACTTATCTACTTTGCTGCATCACCCTTTCCTCTTCAAGGGAAAACCAATGCAAGCTCAAGAAGTAGCAGGAGTCGGCCTCAAGGAGGAGTAGGTGGAGGAGTCCACCTCCAATCCTACTCCTAGTAGGATTCCTTCCCTTCCCCCACTTGGACTTTCCTTTCCCTCAAGACCAGCCGCATAGGCCTTCTTGGGCCGGCCGCCCAGCCCACCAGGGGCTGGTGCGCCACCCTCAGGTCCATGTGACCCACTTGGGGTGTGGTGGGCCCACTTGGTGGACCCCTGGAACCCATTCGTCACTCCCGGTATACTGCCGGAAATGCCCGAAACTTTTCCGGAGTTCAAACACCAACTTCCTATATATCAATCTTTACCTCCGGACCATTCCGGAGCTCCTCGTGACGTCCGGGATCTCACCCGGGACTCCGAACAACCTTCGGTCACCAACATACATAACTCAACTATACCGAAACGTCACCGAACCTTAAGTGTGCAGACCCTGCGGGTTTGAGAACTATGTAGACATGGCCGAAACACCTCTACGGTCAATAACCAATAGCGGGACCTGGATGCCCATATTGGTTCCTACATATTCTACGAAGATCTTTATCGGTTGAACCTCTATGTCAAGGATTCAGTTAATCCCGTATGTTGTTCCCTTTGTTCTTCGGTATGTTACTTGCCCGAGATTCCATCGTCGGTATCTCTATACCTAGTTCAATCTCGTTACCAGCAAGTCTCTTTACTCGTTCCGTAATACAAGATCCCGTGGCTAACACTTTAGTCACATTGCTTGCAAGGCTTGTTGTGATGTTGTATTACCGAGTGGGCCCTGAGATACCTCTCCGTCACACGGAGTAACAAATCCCAGTCTCGATCCATGCCAGCTCAACAGACACCTTCGGAGATACCTGTAGAGCATCTTTATAGTCACCCAGTTACGTTGTGATGTTTGATACACACAAGGTATTCCTCCGGTGTCAGTGAGTTGCATGATCTCATTGTCATAAGAACAGATACTTGACATGCAGAAAACTATAGCAATAAACTGACATGGTCATATGCTACGTTCATAGTTTGGGTCTTGTCCATCACATCATTCTCCTAATGATGTGATCCTGTGATCAAATGACATCTCATGTCTATGGCTAGGAAACCTTAACCATCTTTGATCAACAAGCTAGTCTACTAGAGGTACACTAGGGACACAGTGTTGTCTATGGATCCACACATGTATCAGTGTTTCCAAGTAATACAATTATAGCATGGATAATAAACGATTATTATGAACAAGGAAATATAATAATAACTACTTTTATTATTGCCTCTAGGGTATATTTCCAACACGAATCATGCACCACAAGTAGGATGTAAGTTCATTGCATAACTATTGACTTTCGTGCATGCATAGGGAATCACAAACCTTAACACCAATATTCCTACTAAGCATAATTACTCATTAACATGGCTCACATATTACTATCATCATATTTCAAAACTATTACAAGGAATCAAGTTTAATTTGTCCAATGATCTTCATGAAAGTTTTTATTATATCCTCCTTGGATATCTATCACTTTGGGACTAGTTTCATATATGGCCATTGCTTTTTGGCAAGCTCAAACAAATTTAAGTGAAGCACATGAGCATAAAGATTTAATCTCTCAAAAAGGTATAAGTGAAGCATGAGAGGATTTCTTCAAAATTTTACTAACTCTCAAATTAATCTAAGTGAAGCATGAGAGTATTTCTACAAGAGTTTCCAAGAACACCGTGCTAAGATATAAGTGAAGCACTAGAGCAATTCTACAGCTCAAAAAGTTTAAGTGAAGCACATAGAGCAATTCTAACAAACCATAGCATGATTTTGGATTTCTCAAATAGGTGTGTACAGCAAGGATATAAAGGGAAAACTAACAAACAAAGCAAGCAAAGATACAAGACGCTCCAAGCAAAACACATGATATGTGACGAATAAAAATATAGCTCCAAGTAAAATACCGATGGTCGTTAGAAGAAAGAGGGGATGCCACTCGGGGGCATCCCTAAGCTTAGTTTCTTATTACTCTTTGGATATATCTTGGGGGTGCGGTAGCATCCCCAAGCTTAGGCTTTTGCTACTCCTTATTCCTTCATCCATCGTGATCTCACCCAAAACTTGAAAACTTCAATCACACAAAACTCAACAAAATCTTCGTGAGATCCGTTAGTATAAGAAAGCAAATCACTACTTTAGGTACTGTTGTAAACCCATTCAAATTTTATAAGTGCATTATACCTACTGTATTTTAACCTAACCATGGCTTATACCCTCCAATACAAACCATAGATTCATCAAAACAAGCACACAATGCAACAAAAACAGAATCTGTCTCAAACAGAACAGTCTGTAGTAATCTGTACTCTACCCATACTTCTGTAACTCTAAAAATTCTGTAAATTAGGAAAACGTAAGGAATTTGTATAGAAATACTGTGTTAAAATTTCAGCTCAAGATCACATTCCAGCAAAAAACTAAAATACATATACTGGACGCAAAGTTTCTGTTTCAGATTCAGCATCACTTCTACTCATCCTATGAATCGTCCTAACGGTTCTACATGGCACAAACACTAAATAAAACATAAAAACACAATCATAACAGAGGCATAATTGTGTCAACACTCAAAAACAGAAAGGAAAAAGCAAAAATTTATTTATTCATTGGGTTGCCTCCCAACAAGCGCTATCGTTTTACGCCCCTAGCTAGGCATAATGCTTTCAATGATGCTCACATAAAAAGTAGTAATTGAAATATGCAAGAGAACATCATGAATCTCATGACAAGCATATTTAAGTCTAACCCACTTCCTATGCATAGGGATTTTGTGAGCAAACAATTTATGGGATCAACTAGCATAGGAAGGCAAAACAAGCATAACTTCAAAACTTTGAACACATAGAGAGGAAACTTGATATTATTACAATTCCTACAAGCATAAGTTCCTCCCTCATAATAAATTTCAGTAGCATCATGAAGGAATTCAACAATATAACTATCACATAAGTCATTCTTTTCATGATGCACAAGCATAGAATTTTCATTACTCTCCACATAAGCAAATTCTTTTTCATCCATGGTAGTGGTTGCAAACTCAACAAAATAACTATCATGAGACACTTGATTGACATAACCACATTGCAAATTAAAACCATGATGACAAGTTTCATGGTTATCATTACTCATTATAGCATACGTGTCATCACCATCATCATGAATAGGAGGCATGCAATCATCATAATAAATTTTCTCATCAAAACTTGGGGGACTAAAAATATCATCTTCATCAAACATAGCATCCCCAAGCTTGTGGCTTTGCATATCATTAGCATAATTGAAATTAATAGAATTTATAGTAACATCATTGCAATCATGATTTCCAATCAAGGAGCTATCATGAATCACCTTATAAATTTCTTGTTTCAACACTTCATCAAAATTTTCAGATTCATGATTTTCAAGCAAAACTTCATAGAGATAAGCAAGTGCACTCAACTCACAAGCAATTGGTTCATCATAATTTGGTCTTTTGAAAAGATTAGAAAGTGGATGAGGATCCATATCAATATATTTTTAGCAAGCGAAGATGCAAGCAAATATAAGGCAGATGGCAACACAAGCAAACAAGAAGAGATCCGGCGAGAAAAAGGCGAACGAGAAAGAGGGCGAATAAAACGGCAAATTTGGTGAAGTGGGGGAGAGGAAAACGAGATGCAAATGGCAAATAATGTAATTGCAAGGAGATGAGATTTGTGATTAGGAACCTGGTATATGATGATGGAGTCCCCTCGGTGCCTACGATAGGCACGTAGAAGAGACCGCTTCCTCCCCGGCAACGGCGCCAGAAATTCCTTTGACGTGGCTTGGACTGCGTCGGTATTTCCCCAAAGAGGAAGGGATGATGCAGCACAACGATGATAACTATTTCCCTCAGTTATGAAAGCAAGGTTATCGAACCAGTAGGAGGATCACCACCACCCAATAAGCAGCATCTGCACACAAACAACCAATACTTGTAACCCGACGCGAAAGAGAGGTTGTCAATCTCTCTACGGTAAATAGATAGATTAGGTAGTGATAGATAGGAGAGATAAATCTCTCAAGAACACAAATAAAAAAGAGTAAATAATCAGCAATATGTTTTTGGGTTTTTGGTTTTGTAGATCTGAAAACAAAGATTGCAAAAAACGTAGATCAGAAAGCAATATGATAGGAAAAGTAGACCCCGGGGCCGTAGGGTTCACTAGTGGTTTCTCTCATGAGTATAGCGCATGGGGCGTGAACAAATTACTGTTGGGCAATTGATAGAAAATCGAATAGTCATGACGATATCCAAGGCGATGATCATTATATAGGCATCACGTCCAATATAGATAGACCGACTCCTGCCTGCATCTACCTCTATTACTCCACACATCGACCGCTATCCAGCATGCATCTAGTGTATTAAGTTCATGGAAAAACGGAGTAATGCAATAAGAACGATGACATGATGTAGACAAGATCTATTCATGTAGGAATAGACCCCATCTTGTTATCCTTAATAGCAATGATACATGGGTGTCTTGCTGCCCCTTCTGTCACTGGGAAAGAACACCGAAGATCGAACCCATCACAAAGCACCTCTTCCCGTGGCAAGAAAAATCGATCTAGTCGGCCTAACTAAACCAAAGATTGGAAGAAGAAATACGAGGCTATAAGTAATCATGAATATAAGAGATCAAAGAAGACTCAAATAATATTCATGGATAGAAACTGATCATGAACTCAAAATTCATCGGATCCCAACAAACACATCGCAAAAGTTTACATCAAATAGATCTCCAAGAGACCATTGTATTGAGAATCATAAGAGAGAGAGATGAAGCCATCTAGCTACTGCCTACAGACCTGAAGGTCTATGGTGGACTACTCACGCATCATCGGAGAGGCACCTATGAGGAAGATGAACCCCTCTGTGATGATGTTTAGATTGGATCTCGAGGTTCTGGAACTTGCGGCGGTTGGAATTGTGTTTCGTCGACTCCTCTAGGGTTTTTGTATTTTCTGGGAATTTATAGGCACGATAGTCGGTTGAGGGGGTGCCCGAGGTGCCCAACACCCACCAGGCCGCGCCAGGGGGCCTCTGGCGCGCCCTCGTGGGGGCTGGCCACCCTGGGCCCCCTCTTCTGGGGTTCTTTGGCCCATCTGGTTTCTCCTGGTCCGTAAAAAATCCACAAAAATCCCCGCAACGGTTTATCTCCGTTTGGTACTGATTTTCTGCGAAGTAAAAAACAAGCAAAAACAGCAACTGGCACTTTGACACTATGTCAATAGGTTAGTCCCAAAAAATTATATAAAGTTGTAACAAAATGATTGTAAAACATCCAAGAATGATAGTATAACAGCATGGAACAAGCAAAAATTATAGATACGTTGGAGACGTATCAAGGAGCACTCTGACTTTCCTGAAATCTGTCCACGAACAGTTTTTAGATATCGTCAGTTTGACCCCCGAAGACGGCGTCAAATGGAAAAAGCTAAAACTAGGAAAGTGTGGGGAATTTTATCGCATTGATTCTGGACTCCAAATTCGTCCAAAACGGAGTTCGTATGCAATCTGTAGACCCGTTTTACTGAAGGAAAATATCTGATTATGGGATTACGAGAATTGATGACGTGATTGAGTCCAACTCTTACCATATCTGATGTATTCGGCCAAGCCATGACTTTGAGGAGTCATGAGGGCTGTGAGGAGTCCTAGGAAGGTTCTAGAGGTGCCCAAGAGCCATTGGATCAAGGGTCCATCCATCGGAGGGCCATAGAGCACCACAGAGCCACATATAAGGAGAGAAAAACCCTAATTTCGGAACAGCCACCAAGAGCCATGAATTTGCCTCTCCCTTGGCAGCCTCCAAGAAGGGGAGAGTCTCCTCCATTGCAGCACCAAGACCAAGGAAGAAAGGGGGCCAAGGGGCCGCCGCTCGTCGCCGGCGTCGTGGCCACCATCGCCTCCATCTCTTTGGGGTTGCACCTCTCCATCAACAACTCTCTATTTCTCACCATGATAATGTGTGAGTAATCCACCTCGGGGCTGAGGGTATGTACCGGTAGCTATGTGTTTAATCGCTCTCTCTCGTGTTCTTGAGATGGCACGATCTTGATGTATCACGGGCTTTGTTAATATAGTTGAATCATATGGTGTTTTCCCTTGCTATCATGTTGTAATGAATTGAATCTTTCCCTTTGAGATATTGTTATGTTGGATTGAATATTGGATTTGAGAACACATGATATATGTCCTACATATGGATACCCGTGGTGACAGTGGGGTGTTCTATTGATTCACTTGATGTATGTTTTGGTACTCAACTTGCGGATTCCCGAGGTGACATTGGGGTAATCTATGCATAGGGGTTGATGCACGTTCTTGTCCTACGTTCTCCGATAGAAATCTAGCGGTACTCTTTGAGGTTCTTTGTGTTGGATTGAGTATTATGAATCTGAAATTGTTTGATGCGTATTGTATAATTAACTCATGGATACTTGTGGTGACATTGGAGTATCTAGGTGACATTAGAATTGGTTGATGCGTATCATATGTTGTTATTCTAGTACGAACTCTTAGATTGATCGATTGGAAAGGATAACTTGGTATTATTTTAGTACAAACTCTTGGATAGATCGATCGAAAAGGATAACTTTAAGGTGGTTCCGTACCCTCCAAACAATTTCTTCTTATGTTCTCCGCTAGATAAGAACTTTGGAGTGATTCTTCGTTGCACATTGAGGGATGGTTATATGATCCAATTATATTAGCATTGTTGAGAGATTGCACTAGCGAAAGTACGGACCCTAGGCCTTGTTTTCAAGCATTGCAATACCGTTTGTGCTCACTTTTGTTACTTGCCACCTTGCTGTCTTTTATAGTTACTATTACAAAAATCAATATCTACTATCATTACTACACTTGTATCACCATCTCTTTGCCGAACTAGTGCACCTATACAATTTACCATTGTAATTGGTGTGTTGGGGACAGAAGAGACTTTTTATTATTTGGTTGCAGGGTTGTTTGAGAGAGACCATCTTCGTCCTACGCCTCCCATGGATTGATAAACCTTAGGTCATCCACTTGAGGGAAATTTGCTACTGTCCTACAAAACTCTACGCTTGGAGGCCCAACACGAGTCTACAAGAACAAGTTGTGTAGTAGACATCACGCTCCGTCCCGAAAGTCCTCTCCTTATTTTTTCTAGGTCAAAAGACCCTATATACCAGAAGATGGGCACCGGAGTGGGCCAAGGAGGGCACAACCCACCAGGGCGCGCCTGGGGGGCCTGGCGCGCCCTGGTGTCTTTTGCCCACCAGGGGGCCCCCTCCGGTAGTTCTTTTCTCTAGTATTTTTCATTTATTCCAAAATTATTCTCCGTAAAGTTTCAGCTTCATTGGAGATGTGCAAAATAGGTATCTCTGATGTTCTTTTTCAGGTCCAGAATTCCAGCTGCCGGTATTCTCCCTCTTTGTGTAAACCTTGCATATTATGAGAGAAAAGGCATTAGAATCACTCCCTAAAGCATTAATATTCAACAAAACATAATAAATAACAGTAGGAAATCATGATGCAAAATGGATGTATCAACTCCCCCAAGCTTAGAACTCGCTTGTCATTAAGAGAAAAGCCGAAATTGAAAAGCATGTCCACATGGTTTGAGAGAGAGGTGTCGATAAAAACAAAATACGGACATAGTAGCATCATGCTTATTATCCTAACATCAACAAACTCTATCATAAAACTTATTCATATACTTTCATCATATAACTTCTCATGAACAAGTAACAATTCATCACAACATAGAAGTATAAAGCATAAACCTTATTAAAAATCAACAAACTATGTTCTCAGTCAACTTTGCAACTACAATTCATCACATTTTCAGGAAGGGTCTCATGTCGGAGCCTTTTGGCAAGTCCACATACTCAACCATCATTTAGTCTTCTATGATTGCTAACACTCACAGCATACCCATGAGAAAAAAGTTTCAATCGGACACATAGAAAGATAGGGGCTTATAGTTTCGCCTCCCAACATACTCACCTCAAGGGTGAGGTAAACAATAATAACTCATGCCCACTCACATCCAACTGGATATATGTGCCTAGATCTTTCCTCACCACATGATGCTTGCAAAAGAACAAGTAAAAAGGAATAGGGAAGAATACTTTGACTCTTGCATAAAAGTAAATACATAAAAGTTAAAGATAGCCCCTTAGCAGAGGGAAGCAGAGGTTGTCATGCGCTTTTTAGTTTGTATGCCCAATCCCTTAGTGTAAAAGAACGTCACGCTATATTGCCCCCCATGATAGCAACCTTTATTATGCAGTCCGTCGCTTTTATTGCTTTGCCATAAAGTTCGTATAGCGCTCAATTTTCTCTTACGCTAATTGATCAAAACATGTTTAGAAGCAATTCTTATTGCCTTATTTCACCGATGACAACTTACTTTAAGGATCTTACTCGATCCGTAGGTAGGTATGGTGGACTCTCAAAGAATGAATTTGGGTTTTGGGTTTTTGGATGCACAAGTAGTATCTCTACTTAGTGTGGAATTTTTGGCTAGCGAAGATATTGAGCAAGCACCACATGTTGAAGGATTTATGACAATATAACTTCTATGTGAATATGAACAAACATAAATCATTACTTTGTCTTCCTTGTCCAACGTCAACATTTTGACATATAATATTTAATGGGGGCTCACAATCATAAAAGATGTCCAAGATAGTGTATTTGCATGTGAATCTTATCTTCCCTTATTAATTCTTTCATCAATTGCATCATTGACCAATACTATGTTTGTCAATCTCCAATAAATTTTACTACTTATACTTCTCCTTATGTGATGTCATTACTCACCATAAGATTAGCATATGATTCTTTTCATTTGTTTCTCTTTCCTTTTATTTTGATTGCAACAAGAAGGTAGAGCAGCAAAAGCTCAAACCAAACTTTATTATATAACTCTCACTCGATTACATAGATAGATAGACCACGAAACTAACACACGAAAATAGATCATGCTAAACTTTTATTCAACTAAATCAAAAGGAAACTAATGATCGAACTAAATAAGTAAAGGTGGATAAACGTGATGGTGATACGATACTGGGGCGCGTCCCCCAAGCTTGGCTTAAGACAAGGGGAGTGCCCATACCCGTGTGCTCAAGTCTCCTTTGGTGGTGGTGATGAAGAAGATGGTGGTGATAAAGTATCACACTTCAGACTCAATAGGTACTCCAATTTGCGGAGGACTCTCCGAAGGGTATTGATGTGCTCCTCTAGCAAAATATTTTCATGAATGAGAAATTTATTCTGAACACGGACCGCTTCGAAAGCCCTAAAAGCTTCGATTTCAATAGGGGTGAGATGACTGTAATAAGGTTGAAGGATATCTTCTTCTTCTCCCTCCTCTGTTGGCATGGATTGCCCTCCTTCTGGGGCCTGATCCTCCATAGCCTCCTTGCCCTTGTATTCCTTGTTAGCTTCTTTTGGCTCCTCCCTCTTCAGCTCCATCTTCATTAGCCAGCCATCTTCTTCTACGTTATTGGAGGAGGGAGAAGACATGATGCCTAGTTTGATAGATCTGATAGGAAAACATCACGAAACAAGAACAAAGGATTTTTCTGCGCTGCGGTCGTCAAAACAGTCGGGGTATATATAGAAATTTTTTATTCTTAGAAAGCAAGCATACAGAAAGAAAAAGGAGTCGGGAAGGTGTCCAAGGCGGGCACAACCCACCAGGGCGTGCCTGGTAGGGTTGGCGCGCCCTGGTCTATCGTGCTCACCTCGGTTGCCTTCCGGTTTATTTCTTATTTTCCAATTTTTTCTAATATGCCAAAACTGACGGAAAATATTTTTGCGGATTTTTCGGAGTCTGTTTACTTACCGTAGCACGTACCTCCTATTTTTCAGAATTCTGGAGTGTTCCAGAAGGTTTCTTTTATGTGTTCCTCTAGTGTCATGGTTTGGATAACGTTGCTTTCAACATTAATAGGCGTACCTGAGATATAATGTTTAATTCTTTGTCCATTGACCACCTTCGGGTTAGTACCTTCGGCATTATTAATATTGATGGCTCCAGAACGATAAACCTCTTCGATAATATATGTTCCTTCCCATTTGGAGAGAAGCTTACCTGCAAAAAATCTTAAACAAGAGTTGAACAAAAGAACATAGTCCCCTATTTTGAATTCCCGCTTTTGGATTCTTTTGTCATGCCATCTTTTTACTTTTTCTTTGAATAGTTTGTCATTTTCATAGGCTTGGGTTCTCCATTCATCTAGTGAGCTAATATCAAATATCCTCTTCTCACCGGCAAGTTTGAAATCATAATTGAGTTCTTTAATTTCCCAAAATGCTTTGTGTTCTAACTATAGAGGCAAATGACAAGCTTTTACGGATACCATTTTATATGGAGACATACCCATAGGATTTTTATAAGTTGTCCTATAGACCCAAGTGCATCATCTAGTTTCTTAGACCAATTCTTTCGAGACCTATTGACAGTTTTTTGTAATATCAATTTTATTTCTCTATTGCTAAGTTCAACTTGACCACTAGATTGAGGATGATAGGGTGATGCAATTCTATGGTTAACATCATATTTAGCAAGCATCTTACGGAAAGCACCATGGATAAAGTGTGAACCACCATCAGTCATTAAATATCTAGGGACTCAAAACCTCGGGAAGATAACCTCTTTAAGCATTTTAATGGAGGTGTGGTGATCAACACTACTAGTTGGAATAACTTCTACCCACTTAGTGACATAATCAACAGCAACCAAAATATGAGTGTACCCGTTAGAGGAAGGAAAAGGTCCCATATAATCAAAACTCCAAACATCAAATGGTTCGACAACAAGTGAATAATTCATAGGCATTTCCTGACGCTTACCGATATTACCAATTCTATGACATTCATCGCAAGACAAGACAAACTTACGGGCATCCTTGAAGAGAGTAGGACAATAAAAACCAGATTGCAATACCGTATGAGCAGTTCTATCTCCCACATGATGTCCTCCATAAGCTTTGGAATGACATTTCCGTAGGATTAGTTCATGTTCATGCTCAGGTACACAACCTCTAATAATACCGTCTACTCCTTCTTTATAAAGATGTGGGTCATCCCAAAAGTAATGTCTTAAATCATAGAAGAATTTTTTCTTTTGTTGGTATGTGAAGCTAGGTGGTATATATTTAGCGACAATGTAATTAGCATAATCAGCATACCAAGGAGTGTTTTGAGAAACATTTATTGCAGCTAACTGTTCATTAGGGAAACTATCATCAATAGGTAGTGGGTCATCAAGAATATTTTCTAACCTAGACAAGTTATCAGCTATGGGGTTCTCAGCTCCCTTCCTATCAACAATATGTAAGTCAAATTCTTGAAACAAGAGAACACACCTAATAAGTCTAGGTTTAGCATGTTTCTTTTCCATAAGATATTTTATAGCAGCATGATCGGTGTGAACGATGACTTTGG
Source organism: Elymus sibiricus (assembly GCA_039707655.1). Taxonomy (NCBI): domain Eukaryota; kingdom Viridiplantae; phylum Streptophyta; class Magnoliopsida; order Poales; family Poaceae; genus Elymus; species Elymus sibiricus. The sequence continues at coordinate 447,579,435 of CM077671.1, forward strand.
AGTCAACAATGTAGGATCTAAATTTATCACAAGCAAACACAACTGCTAAAAATTCTTTTTCAGTAGTAGCACAATTTCGTTGGGCATTGTCTAGAGTTTTGCTAGCATAATAGATAACATTCAATTTCTTATCAACTCTTTGTTCTAGAACAGCACCAACAGCATAATCACTAGCATCACACATAATTTCAAAAGACAAGTTCCAATCAGGTGGTTGAACAATAGGTGCAGAGGTTAAGGCTTTCCTGAGTGTTTCAAAGGCTTCCACACAATCATCATCAAAGACAAAAGGGATATCCTTTTGCAAAAGATTAGTAAGAGGCCTAGAAATTTTAGATAAGTCTTTGATGAACCTCCTATAGAAACCAGCATGACCAAGGAAACTTCGAATACCTTTAATATCTTTAGGACATGGCATTTTCTCAATTGCATCAACTTTAGCTTTATCCACCTCAATACCTCGTTAAGATATTTTATGCCCCAAGACAATACCTTCATTAACCATAAAGTGGCACTTCTCCCAATTCAAGACAAGATTTGTTTGTTCACATCTCTGCAAAACTCGATCAAGGTTGCTTAAGCAATCATCAAAAGAAGTCCCGTAAACGGAAAAATCATCCATGAAAACCTCCACAATCTTTTCACAAAAGTCAGAGAATATAGCAGTCATACATCTTTGGAAGGTAGCAGGTGCATTGCATAAACCAAAAGGCATACGTCTATAAGCATAGGTTCCAAAAGGACAAGTAAAGGTGGTTTTCTCTTGATCAGATTGTGACACAGGTATTTGAGAGAAACCAGAATATCCGTCCAGAAAACAAAAGTGTGCGTGCTTAGATAATCTTTCTAGCATCTGATCAATGAAAGGTAGAGGGTAATGATCTTTTCTAGTAGCTTTATTTAATTTTCTAAAATCAATTACCATTCTATAGCCAGTAACAATTCTTTGTGGAACGAGTTCATTTTTATCATTAGGGACAACGGTAATACCTCCTTTCTTAGGGACACAATGAACGGGGCTTACCCATCTACTATTAGCAATGGGATAGATTATACCTGCTTCTAGAAGCTTTAATATTTCAGTTCTTACCACTTCTTTCATCTTAGGATTCAATCGCCGTTGGTGATCAACAACGGGTTTAGCATCAGGTTCCATATTAATCTTGTGCTGACATAGAGTGGGACTAATGACCTTAAGATCATCAAGAGTATATCCAATAGCAGCCCGGTGATTCCTCGGAACTTTTAATAATCTTTCTTCTTCATGTTCTGAAAGGTTAGCACTAATAATAACATGATATATCCTTTTCTCATCAAGATAAGCATACTTCAAAGTGTCAGGCAATTGCTTTAATTCAAACACAGGATCACCTTTAGGTGGAGGACAACCTCCGAGAGTATCAATAGGCAAATTGTGTTTCAGGAGAGGTTGTTGTTCAAACAAATTTTTATCTATTTCATTTCTTTCACGCAAGTGCATATCATTTTCATGGTCAAGCAAATATTGTTCTAATGGATCAGTAGGAGGTACGACAATAGAAGCAAGACCAATTATTTCATCCTTACTAGATAATGCTCTATCACGAGGTTGTCTACTAAACTTGGAAAAATTAAACTCATGAGACACACCACCAAAACTGACACCGACAGTTTGTTTTTCACAATCTATCTTAGCATTGACGGTGCTCAAGAAAGGTCTACCAAAGATAATGGGACAAAAGTCATCTTGTGGGGAACCAAGCACTAGAAAATTAGTAGGATATTTTACTTTCCCACACAAGACTTCAACATCTCTAACAATCCCAAGTGGTGTGATGGTGTCTCTATTAGCAAGTTTAATAGTAACATCAATGTCTTCTAATTCAGCAGGTGCTATTTCATTCATAATTTCTTGGTATAAAGTAAAAGGGATAGCACTTACACTAGCACCCAAATCACATAAACCATGATAGCAATGATATCCTATTTTGACTGAGACAACAGACATGCCCACTACGTGTCTATGTGTATCTTTTTCATCAGGTTTGGCGATTCTAGCAGCTTCATCACAGAAGTAAATAACATGCCCATCAATATTTTCTACCAAGAGATCTTTAACCATAGCAACACTAGGTTCTACTTTAATTTGCTCAGGGGGCTTAGGTTCTCTAATATTACTCTTGCAAAACACAGTTGATACCTTAGCATGTTCCTTTATCCTAACAGGGAAAGGCGTTTTTTCAATATAAGCGATAGGCACAACTGGATCAACATTGTAAATGATGGTTTCATCTTTAGCTATGACCGGTTCTTTAATTTCTTCCTTAATAGGGGGATGATATTTAAACCACTTCTCCTTAGGGAGATCAACGTGAGTAGCAAATGCTTCACAGAAAGAGGCTACTATCTCAGAGTCAAGTCCATATTTAGTGCTAAACTTGTGAAAAGCATCGGTATTCATAAAAGATTTAACACGATCAAACTCAAGCTTTATACCTGACTCATTACCTCCATAGAGTTCCCAATCTTCAGAGTTGCATTTAATTCTTTCTAAGATATCCCACTTGAATTCAATAGTCTTCTTCATAAAAGAACCAGCACAAGAAGTATCGAGCATGGATTGATCATTATGAGAAAGCCGAGCATAATTTTTTTGAATAATAACTTCTCTAGGGATATCATGATTGGGGCATGAATATAACATTAACTTAAGCCTCCCCCAAGCTAGAGCGATGCTTTATCCTTCACGAGGCCAAAAATTATATATATATAATTCCGATCACGATGAACTAGATGCATGGGATAAAACTTTTGATGGAATTCCAATTGCAATCGATTCCAGTTCCATGATCCATGATCATCACATAGCCTATACCATGTCAATGCTTTTACCTTCAAAGATAAAGGGAAAACCTTCTTCTTAGCTTCATCTCCGGGTAAACCTGCAAGATTAAATAATCCACAAATTTCGTTCACATATAAGAGGTGCATATCAGGATGTTCAGTTCCATCTCCTGCATAAGGTTTAGCACGCAGTTGTTCTACCATACCCGAAGGAATGTCATAACCAATATTTTCAGTAGGTGCAGTAGGTTAAGGGGCAACTAATTGTGGTTCCGGTCGAGGTGAAGATACCCCGAACAAACCCCTCAAAGGATTGTTTTCCATTGTAGCAAGTGACAATAAATTTCAGCACGTAGTATAAGTTTTTCCTTATCGATTTCCACTTGCCAAGAGCGCTTCACTCCCTGGCAACGGTGCCAAAAAAGAGTCTTGATGACCCACAAGTATAGGGGATCAATCGTAGTCCTTTCGATAAGTAAGAGTGTCGAACCCAACAAGGAGCAGAAGGAAATGACAAGCGGTTTTCAGCAAGGTAATTTCTACAAGCACTGTGTAGCGACCCGACCTCAAACGGTCAAGCCTCTTTGTGTTCTGTGCCATCCCTGGATCAGTATGCTGGCACACACAGTACATCAATGTATATATCAAAGTGCAATCACATGTAAATAACGTAAAACTGATATACCTTAAAATCTCAGCGGAAACAGTCAACGGGAGTGGAGTCCCAATAAACACCAACGGCAGGTTGAGTGTAGACCGTAACCCTGAATCGTACTCTTACTCGTCGTAGAAACTTATCTGCAACATAAGACGTTGCAGCCGTGTAGGTCAGTACATTGAATGTACCGGCAAGATCACAATAAGATAAAACAGATGATAAGACTATTCTATATGCAATAAAGCTTTGTGGCTCTATGTCTGAGTTTTTGCATAAAAGCTGATTTTATTTGTTTTCCTACAACAAAGGAATATCAGGAGTTTTCACTATGGAGATATCTATTATGACATGGTCCCGCCAACCGATGTCTCAATGCCCACAAGTATCATAAGTTGCCCACAATTAATTATCAGTGTGGTGTTGAGAGTTCAGAGATAGATCCAAGTCCAGAGGCTCAAATTGTCCATAACCGGGGACACGGCTAATCGATTAGGTTTAACTCTGCAGAGTGTTGTGTACTTTACCCACAAGATTCGTTCCCTCCTTGTAAGTCCTCGCACTGCCGGGTGTTTGAGAACAGGACGAACGAAACATGGTCTTTCAGAGTGTTTCCCTGACTACTGTCAGTGCCCATCCAATCCTATCGTCGACTACATCTCGTAGCACTGCCCAGCCAGAGTCACAACAAAGATCAACCAAGCCAGAGCCCATAATGACTTGTGGCTACACAGGTAAGCTTCCGGGCATGAAGTATTCATCCGTCTCTTTGAGTCTGGGTGAGGCTTTCCGCAAGATGTCATGACGCTTCTCCATGCATCCCGGCCATCCACTGGTTACTCCAGGGTGCCCATCAAATCCATCCCTCACCCAGTAGTGTGTATTGAAAACTTGTTTCTCGAGTCTCGAAGTCTTGAGGTCTTGAAGATGCAGGACTTGAAGATGCCTTCATGAAGTTGTCGTCTTTGACGTAGAGTCCTTCACCTCACACCACTCTCGAACACTCATACCAACCCCGTCTACTTTAGCGTAGCATAGCAGTAAGACAAATAACGTCCCGGGGCTTCAGTAACAAGGAGTGGGTTCCTACCTCATGCATTCTACCCAACTACAAGAATTCAATAATACTACTGGAGGGATTTGTTGAATGATGTCACTACATGCAATAAAACGTAGGTATGAAATAGATGGTCAAAGTGAACTTGCCTGGTAAGGTTGATGAAGATAAATATCGCTCTTAGGAAAATAACTTGATAGAACTATTCGTCACTCTCCGATGAAATCTATATAGTAAAGCATTACACTCTTATAAGCAAACACTTCTAGCAATCAATACTATCACACCAATAACAACACAAAGCACAAAACTAATCACAAAAGAGTGTGATGAAGGAAATACTTAAGACAAAAGTTAAAATCAACAATTCTTCATCAAGCAACTAAGAAAAGGTTTTCCTACAATTAACCCATTTATCAACAGCAACAAAACAACAACAAATTAAAATCTAGCAAAGGCATTTATCAAATATTTTTACTAGCAAAGGAATTACTTTTGAAGAACAACTAAGAACTATGAAAACAACACACTAAACAATATAAGTTTTTGTCTAATAAACTTAACAACAAGAAAAACAATAAAATACTAACATAAGAGAAAACAAAATATAAAACAGCTAATTTAACAGAAAGTAAAACTTATAAAAATATTTTCAAAAAGGAAATCAATCTAGCAATGAAAATCAATTGCAAGTTATAACTGAACTAGAATTGATTTCATGCGAACAAAAATAATAAATAACATAAGAATAAACTTGGTTGAAATACTACTGCTAACTAACAGAAAACAAGGTAAAACTTGTCAACTAATACAAAATAAAATAAATTAAAACAATTTAAAACAAAAGAAATAGAAATAGACCTAAAAGAACTAAAACAGAATCTGTTTTGCTTGAAACCCTAATTTAAATTTCTCTAAAAATTCTCAAATTGGACAGGAAGGTAAAACACACTAATACAAAACAGTATCAAAAGGAATCACTCACAAATAAGTTTTTAAACTCAAGTTATAAGGAAAACAAGTTTGAATTCAAATCTGTTTGAATCTGAATTTAAAATATTCAAATAATGTCAAACTTTATATCTACAGAAACTAGAATAAATTTGTGACACAATTCAAAAAGAATCAAATTAAAACATTTAAAAACCTAAAAGATATAAAGAAAACAAAAACAGAACTAATTCTGTAAAAGAAACTAAAACAGAAAAAGAAAAAAAAATCCATCCTAACGGACAGGGGCTACGTGGCAAGCTGTGAGTGGCCGAGTGGTGTGCGCGTTTGAGCTAAACGGACGGACGGCCGCTAATTAACAGAAAACGATTCGGGTAAACTAAACCGAGGAAAAACCGGCCGGTTCATTTAAAATAAACCGGAGGGGTATCCTACTTCTAATCTACGCCGTTGACACAGATCGGACGGAGGAGAGGGGTGGCAAGCTCACCGCGGCGGTCCGGCGAGGTGGAGACGGCGGCAGGAAGCTCGGGGTCGACGTGGACGGCGCTCCGGTGGTCCTCCGGAGACGGTGTGGGCTCCAGTCGATGCAGACGACGGCGGCGATCACAAAGGAGGCCTCATCGAAGCTCGGGGATGATGGAGGTGTCGACGGCGATGCTCGGGGCGGAGGTGGGTCTCGGGTGTCGACGGGGAGCTCACTACGGTGGCTCTGGAGCTCAGGCGAGTGCACGGGGAGGCGCGGACGGTGACGATGGTGGCGATGGTGGTCACGGCGACGGTTGGGGGCGACGGAGGTGAGCGGGGGAGCGACAATGGCGCGGTGGCGGCTTCGGACTCCGGCGAGAGATTGCGGCGAGAGGAGAGGGTCGGGCGAGCGGGATTCGAGCGGAACGGGGTGCTGGCAAGGTCCTCTATTTATAGGGGGCCTCGGGGTGCTCCAAATGGCAAGGGAGAGAGAGATCGAGGCGGATCCGCGGCGGCTCCGGCGAGATGGAAAGAGGGGCGAGGTAAGGAAGGAGATGGCCGGCGGGGTTCGGGATCGGGCGGTGGGACCGTGGCGTCAGCGAGGGAAGAGGAGGGGCAAAGCGATCGGGTGGCCGATTCCGAAGGGATTCGGAATCTGGCTGAGGGGATTTGGGCCCGATACTATTCCAATTGGACCGGGGTTACGTTTCCGTTTTAAAGCCCTTTTTCCTTTTTATTAAAACAGGAAAGAAAAGATCGATTTGTAGAATCAAATAAAATCCACAAATAAAATTTTTATATACCACAATTATCAGAAAAATAAATTCTAAAAGATGAACATTTTTCCATGGCAAAAATAAATACTTCGGAGAAAATTATTTTCAGAAAAATGCCTTAATTGTTTTTATTTCTTTTGCAAATAATTTTCAAATAACCCCCTGGGTTTTATGGTTCAAAATTTCAAAAAAAAAATACCCCTGGTTTTGGAGGGTCATGTTCCTCCTCTCAAATTTTTTGAAATTTGGGGCAAGTGAAACTGAATTCATTCAAATTTTGAAATATAAACAAATATGAAATGGATTCCAAATATTTTTCAGAAATTTTTCAAATCCACTTTTCAAATACTTTATTTGAAGAAGTCATGTCATCTTCTCTCCATGATTTGAAGTGGATGAATTTGAATTCAAAAGCAAAAGGGAAAGTCATGTTATTCCCCCTCATTCACAAGTTTCAAAAAGTTTCAAATTTCACTCAATTTCAATCACTCAATCAAACAATTAATCATTCAATTTATTTAATATAACATTCCAAATTTTGGGATGTTACAAACCTACCACACTTAAAATGAATCTCGTCCTCGAGATTCGAAAGGGCTAGAAAGAAAAGGTTAGGGTTTGGGGGTCTTCTAGCAAATCTACTGGTCTGATAAGTGTGGGTGCTACCACACTTAAAATGAGAGTTACTGGTCTCTCAAAATATTGACAGTCCTCTGGGGTCTTGACATCTGTCTCTTCACATTCACCACTGTAACTCCTTTGGTGATGCTCCACCGTTATATTCATAACGTTTCACTCAAAGTCTTGGGTTCTCATATCAAAGTAAATTTCTTCCGATACTGGGTCTTCTTACTGACAAGTCTCATGATCATTCTAAATAACTTACCGATGATCTCATGGTGGTCTACCATTAGTGGTTATCCTGCAGTGAAAATGGGTCTAGGCTTCATCCTCACCGTACAATTCCTACGTTTGGCAACAGCTGCCATGTACAATGGGTCTCTATCATACCATTCTAAGGTTTAAACAAAAGCTTCAAAGAACGTCGTCTCTTTACTATGGGTAAGTCTCTCAGATTTACCATTCCAAATAGCAAGAGAATGATAAGAGTAAGTCGTCATGGTGGCCAAGCCATGTCGCACTGAAATCATTACCTTGTATAAGGTTTAGTGAATCTCGTATTCTAACACTTGGGCTTCCTCACAAGCGTTGCAGAATTTCTCTTGTCCACGAACGAAGTTCGGATAAATCCATTGATTCTGCAAGCTAAACAAAAACATCTATCGTTTCTTCACATCTCTCAGGTTTACGTATTCTCCTAAGAAAACGTCTGCTTGATCTGTCACAGCTTCTTCCAAGTTTCTTCCTTCATAAAGGTAGGGCTTGATCCTTATCAATCCTGAGGTCTGTGAGTTGTGGGCTCACTTGAATACTTGAACAGCTTTAACTCAGCCTTGGGGTTACTAGCGTGTCATATTCCAACATTACCTTCAATTCATTCCATCATACCCTTGAGGTAATAAATCACAGATTTATTCTTGTCTAGATTCCACTCTGTGGAATTCATTTTCCTTTCCATTGGTCTGTTTAAACTTAGGTATTGGTTCATCACAATCATTCCTTCATTTCATCCTTATTCAAAATTCCAACTTCAAAAGTACTTTGTTGCAAATGCTATCATCCACATAGTTTGATATGGTCCAGCATTACCTTCAACTGTATCCATTGGATCCAGACTCCTTGGCAGGAACGGTACATTCTTATTCCTTGGATCATGTGGTTTTACCAGTTACTACCACACTTAAAATGAAATGTACATATGCCTGTATAGACCATATTTTCTCATATCCTCGAAAATGGTCGGAGATCCTTGCTTACAGAGTAACAACTCATACAATTCAACATAGGAAATCATGACACAATAAATTCTATTGATTCATGAAGTTATTACAATCTCTGAGACTTCCGTTACATACTTCAACTCCATAGCCTCAAGTAGAGTGAGAGTGCTTGCTATTACATTTATTACTTGCAAAAATCCACAACTCAACTACTCATATTTAGTCTTCTTCCCCGGACAGGTATAGGAGTAGTGTCCTGTCTTGTTGCACTGGTGACAAGTGATGTAACTCAGATCCTTCCGTGTAGAAAACCACGGAGTCTTCCTCTTCTTCTTGGGTTGGGCTCCTTGCTTGATGCTTGGCTCATACTTCTTGCAATAACAATGAGGTCTCTCCAAGCTGCAATGCAAACATCTGATGCCTCCACTTACTTGGCCTTTCTTCTTGATCATTCCTTCTATCTCCTGAGGATCATATTGCACTTCTGTTGTCGGGAAGTCTCCCAGGTACTCGTTCGGACAATTCTGGGAAATATGTCCTTCTTCTCCACATGAATAACATGACTTGGTATCTACGATTGGGTCTGGTATATCTCCCATTTTCATGGGTTCTTCTAACTTTTTCCCGAGGACTTCTTTCATTGCTTCCTTCTGCTGCTTCATCACTTCTTGTACCTTGGGGTATATTTGACATTGTGCTGGAAAATGAGTGGTTCCTTCACACAAGAAACATGTCACCTGCCCAGTTGGGCATTCCTCAGCTGGGTGATTTTCTTCACAATGAGGGCATCCATCCTTGTGTTCTTCCTGAGTGTGTCCTATTTCTCCATAGATCTTGCATGCACAAGGCTTATTTATAGGGCTATCACAGCGCTTCCGGATGAGACGGGATCTTAACAGAGTCTTCTTGAATTCTTCCCAACTTTTTGCTCTATTAAATCCTTGTATGGCGTGATGCATTTTCCACCAAGTTGCAGCACTTTGGGTAAAGTACTGAAGAGCGTATTGAACTTCATACTTCTGTGCAATCAAGTTTCTCCCGAAGCTATCCTCCATGTTTTGAATCCATACTTCTGCCTCCAGCTGGGTCATTGGTCCAGAGAATACAAGTCCAACTTCATTCACCATCTATTGGGTCCAAGGGTTTTGGGATGAGATACGAGAGAGATGGAGGGGATACACACAATACAAACAATAGTTTTGAAAATAGGTTTTATTTGCGGCTGTCGGAAAAACATCACACAATGACAGCTCACAAATCATCGCATCTAACGTGGGTATACAACAGGGGTTTGGTCTTCTAAAGGTCATAATAATTCTGGGATTCTTCAGGGTCTTCAATCTCTTCGATTCTTCGGAGTCTTCAACCGTTGTAGCTTCAATTATTCTAATGCATGGTGAAATCTTCATTACTCCGAAGTGGCCATCAGTTGTCCGATATCTGGTCCTTCTTGGAGTGGCTTTGGTTGATCCTCCGTGTTGTCAAAAGGGAAGGGATATATTCTAACTAATCGAGGTAAGAGGGACCATTTGATAAAATCAGAAAAGATGAGAAGTAAGCATCTTTGTGAAAATAAAGTTTTAGAGATATCCTATCCTAGGGCTTTCCAGTTTCTAGGGTCACGTCCTACAGTCAACATGTGCTCTGATACCATCTCTGTAGCGACCCGACCTCAAACGGTCAAGCCTCTGTGTGTTCTGTGCCATCCCTGGATCAGTATGCTGGCACACACAGTACATCAATGTATATATCAAAGTGCAATCACATGTAAATAACGTAAAACTGATATACCTTAAAATCTCAGCGGAAACAGTCAACGGGAGTGGAGTCCCAATAAACACCAACGGCAGGTTGAGTGTAGACCGTAACCCTGAATCGTACTCTTACTCGTCGTAGAAACTTATCTGCAACATAAGACGTTGCAGCCGTGTAGGTCAGTACATTGAATGTACCGGCAAGATCACAATAAGATAAAACAGATGATAAGACTATTCTATATGCAATAAAGCTTTGTGGCTCTATGTCTGAGTTTTTGCATAAAAGCTGATTTTATTTGTTTTCCTACAACAAAGGAATATCAGGAGTTTTCACTATGGAGATATCTATTATGACATGGTCCCGCCAACCGATGTCTCAATGCCCACAAGTATCATAAGTTGCCCACAATTAATTATCAGTGTGGTGTTGAGAGTTCAGAGATAGATCCAAGTCCAGAGGCTCAAATTGTCCATAACCGGGGACACGGCTAATCGATTAGGTTTAACTCTGCAGAGTGTTGTGTACTTTACCCACAAGATTCGTTCCCTCCTTGTAAGTCCTCGCACTGCCGGGTGTTTGAGAACAGGACGAACGAAACATGGTCTTTCAGAGTGTTTCCCTGACTACTGTCAGTGCCCATCCAATCCTATCGTCGACTACATCTCGTAGCACTGCCCAGCCAGAGTCACAACAAAGATCAACCAAGCCAGAGCCCATAATGACTTGTGGCTACACAGGTAAGCTTTCGGGCATGAAGTATTCATCCGTCTCTTTGAGTCTAGGTGAGGCTTTCCGCAAGATGTCATGGCGCTTCTCCATGCATCCCGGCCATCCACTGGTTACTCCAGGGTGCCCATCAAATCCATCCCTCACCCAGTAGTGTGTATTGAAAACTTGTTTCTCGAGTCTCGAAGTCTTGAGGTCTTGAAGATGCAGGACTTGAAGATGCCTTCATGAAGTTGTCGTCTTTGACGTAGAGTCCTTCACCTCACACCACTCTCGAACACTCATACCAACCCCGTCTACTTTAGCGTAGCATAGCAGTAAGACAAATAACGTCCCGGGGCTTCAGTAACAAGGAGTGGGTTCCTACCTCATGCATTCTACCCAACTACAAGAATTCAATAATACTACTGGAGGGATTTGTTGAATGATGTCACTACATGCAATAAAACGTAGGTATGAAATAGATGGTCAAAGTGAACTTGCCTGGTAAGGTTGATGAAGATAAATATCGCTCTTAGGAAAATAACTTGATAGAACTATTCGTCACTCTCCGATGAAATCTATATAGTAAAGCATTACACTCTTATAAGCAAACACTTCTAGCAATCAATACTATCACACCAATAACAACACAAAGCACAAAACTAATCACAAAAGAGTGTGATGAAGGAAATACTTAAGACAAAAGTTAAAATCAACAATTCTTCATCAAGCAACTAAGAAAAGGTTTTCCTACAATTAACCCATTTATCAACAGCAACAAAACAACAACAAATTAAAATCTAGCAAAGGCATTTATCAAATATTTTTACTAGCAAAGGAATTACTTTTGAAGAACAACTAAGAACTATGAAAACAACACACTAAACAATATAAGTTTTTGTCTAATAAACTTAACAACAAGAAAAACAATAAATACTAACATAAGAGAAAAAAAATATAAAACAGCTAATTTAACAGAAAGTAAAACTTATAAAACAATTTATAAAAATATTTTCAAAAAGGAAATCAATCTAGCAATGAAAATCAATTGCAAGTTATAACTGAACTAGAATTGATTTCATGCGAACAAAAATAATAAATAACATAAGAATAAACTTGGTTGAAATACTACTGCTAACTAACAGAAAACAAGGTAAAACTTGTCAACTAATACAAAATAAAATAAATTAAAACAATTTAAAACAAAAGAAATAGAAATAGACCTAAAAGAACTAAAACAGAATCTGTTTTGCTTGAAACCCTAATTTAAATTTCTCTAAAAATTCTCAAATTGGACAGGAAGGTAAAACACACTAATACAAAACAGTATCAAAAGGAATCACTCACAAATAAGTTTTTAAACTCAAGTTATAAGGAAAACAAGTTTGAATTCAAATCTGTTTGAATCTGAATTTAAAATATTCAAATAATGTCAAACTTTATATCTACAGAAACTAGAATAAATTTTTGACACAATTCAAAAAGAATCAAATTAAAACATTTAAAAACGTAAAAGATATAAAGAAAACAAAAACAGAACTAATTCTGTAAAAGAAACTAAAACAGAAAAAGAAAAAAAATCCATCCTAACGGACAGGGGCTACGTGGCAAGCTGTGAGTGGCCGAGTGGTGTGCGCGTTTGAGCTAAACGGACGGACGGCCGCTAATTAACAGAAAACGATTCGGGTAAACTAAACCGAGGAAAAACCGGCCGGTTCATTTAAAATAAACCGGAGGGGTATCCTACTTCTAATCTACGCCGTTGACACAGATCGGACGGAGGAGAGGGGTGGCAAGCTCACCGCGGCGGTCCGGCGAGGTGGAGACGGCGGCAGGAAGCTCGGGGTCGACGTGGACGGCGCTCCGGTGGTCCTCCGGAGACGGTGTGGGCTCCAGTCGATGCAGACGACGGCGGCGACCACAAAGGAGGCCTCATCGAAGCTCGGGGATGACGGAGGTGTCGACGGCGATGCTCGGGGCGGAGGTGGGTCTCGGGTGTCGATGGGGAGCTCACTACGGTGGCTCTGGAGCTCAGGCGAGTGCACGGGGAGGCGCGGACGGTGACGATGGTGGCGATGGTGGTCACGGCGACGGTTGGGGGCGACGGAGGTGAGCGGGGGAGCCACAATGGCGCGGTGGCGGCTTCGGACTCCGGCGAGAGATTGCGGCGAGAGGAGAGGGTCGGGCGAGCGGGATTCGAGCGGAACGGGGTGCTGGCAAGGTCCTCTATTTATAGGGGGCCTCGGGGTGCTCCAAATGGCAAGGGAGAGAGAGATCGAGGCGGATCCGCGGCGGCTCCGGCGAGATGGAAAGAGGGGCGAGGTAAGGAAGGAGATGGCCGGCGGGGTTCGGGATCGGGCGGTGGGACCGTGGCGTCAGCGAGGGAAGAGGAGGGGCAAAGCGATCGGGTGGCCGATTCCGAAGGGATTCGGAATCTGGCTGAGGGGATTTGGGCCCGATACTATTCCAATTGGACCGGGGTTACGTTTCCGTTTTAAAGCCCTTTTTCCTTTTTATTAAAACAGGAAAGAAAAGATCGATTTGTAGAATCAAATAAAATCCACAAATAAAAGTTTTATATACCACAATTATCAGAAAAATAAATTCTAAAAGATGAACATTTTTCCATGGCAAAAATAAATACTTCGGAGAAAAATTATTTTCAGAAAAATGCCTTAATTGTTTTTATTTCTTTTGCAAATAATTTTCAAATAACCCCCTGGGTTTTATGGTTCAAAATTTCAAAAAAAAAATACCCCTGGTTTTGGAGGGTCATGTTCCTCCTCTCCAATTTTTTGAAATTTGGGGCAAGTGAAACTGAATTCATTCAAATTTTGAAATATAAACAAATATGAAATGGATTCCAAATATTTTTCAGAAATTTTTCAAATCCACTTTTCAAATACTTTATTTGAAGAAGTCATGTCATCTTCTCTCCATGATTTGAAGTGGATGAATTTGAATTCAAAAGCAAAAGGGAAAGTCATGTTATTCCCCCTCATTCACAAGTTTCAAAAAGTTTCAAATTTCACTCAATTTCAATCACTCAATCAAACAATTAATCATTCAATTTATTTAATATAACATTCCAAATTTTGGGATGTTACACACTGAAATTGTAGGTAACAGATAGTTTGATAGCAAGATAATTGATAACAAGGAAGTAACGGTAACGGTAAATAAAGTGCAGCAAGATAGCCCAATCCTTTTGTGGCAAAGAACAGGCCAGAACAGTCTATAGTAATAGGCAAAGTGTTCTTGAGGGTACACGGGAATTTCATCTAGTCACTTTTATCATGTTGATTTGATTTGTGTTCGCTACTTTGATAATTTGATATGTGTGTGGACCGGTGCTTGGGTGCTGTTCATACTTGAACAAACCTCCCACTTATGATTAACCCCCTCGCAAGCATCCGCAACTACGAGAAAAGTATTAAGATAAAATCTAACCATAGCATTAAATGTTTGGATCCAAATCAGCCCCTTACGAAGTAGCGCATAAACTAGGGTTTAAGCTTCTGTCATTCTAGCAACCCATCATCTAATAACTACTCCACAATGCATTCCCTTAGGCCCAAGGATGGTGAAGTGTCATGTAGTCGATGTTCACATGACACCACTAAGGGAATCACAACATACATATCATCAAAATATCGAACACATATCAAATTCACATTATTACTTGCAACATGACTTCTCCTGTGACCTCAAGAACAAAGGTAACTACTCACAAATAATACTCATGCTCAATATTAGAGGGGTATTGAATAGCATAATGGATTTGAACATATAATGTTCCACCAAATAAACCATATAGCAATCAACTACGAGATGTAATCAACACTACTACTCACCCACAGGTACCAATCTAAGGTTCCGGTACAAAGATTGAGCACAAGAGATGAACTAGGGTTTGAGAGGAGATGGTGCTGTTGAAGATGTTGATGAAGATTGGCCTCCCAAAGATGAGAGGGGTGTTGGTGATGACGATGGCTTCGATTTCTCCCTCCGGGAGGGAAGTTCCCCCTGCGAAATAGCTCCGCCGGAGGGCAAAAGTGCTCCTGCCCAAGTTTCGCCTCGAGACGGTGGCGCTCCGTCCCGAAAGTCCTCTCCTTATGTTTTCTAGGTCAAAAGACCCTATATACCAGAAGATGGGCACCGGAGGTGGGCCGAGGAGGGCACAACCCACCAGGGCGCGCATGGGGGGCCTGGTGCGCCCTGGTGTCTTGTGCCCACCAGGTTCCCCCCTCCGGAAGTTCTTTGCTCCAGTATTTTTCATTAATTCCAAAAATATTCTCTGTAAAGTTTCAGCTTCATTGGAGATGTGCAGAATAGGTATCTCTGATGTGCTTTTTCAGGTCCAGAATTCCAGCTGCCGGTATTCTCCCTCTTTGTATAAACCTTGCATATTATGAGAGAAAAGCATTAGAATCACTCCCTAAAGCATTAATATTCAACAAAACATAATAAATAACAGTAGGAAATCATGATGCAAAATGGACGTATCATGATTCATGTCAACGTGCTAAGAGTCATCAATTACCTTATCCCGTGTCTACAAGTATTTCTACCAAGCCTCTCCAACTTATATTTTCTGATGTTTGGGGTCCTGCCCCCACTTCGGTTGGTAGACATACCTATTATGTGAGTTTTATTGATGATTATAGCAAATACACTTGGATCTATATCCTTAAAAAGCGATCCGATGTATTCCAAGTCTTCCATAATTTCCAAGCACTTGTCGAAAGAAAATTTGATTGCAAAACCCTAGCTGTGCAATCTGATTGGGGAGGGGAATATCGTAATCTAAATTCCTTTTTCCAACAAATTGGCATATCCCATCATGTTTCATGTCCTCATGCTCATCAGCAGAATGGATCTCCTGAACGCAAGCATAGACACATTGTTGAAGTAGGCCTAGCATTGCTTGCCGCTGCATCTATGCCACTAAAATTTTGGGACGATGCTTTTCTCACCGCAGTTCATCTCATTAACATCTTGCCTAGTCGTGTCATCAACAATGAGACTCCGGTAGAACGTCTTCTCCACACAAAACCCGACTACACATCCCTACGAGTTTTTGGGTGCGCTTGTTGGCCAAATCTTCGCCCATACAACAATCGCAAGCCCATGTTCAGATCAAAGTAGTGTGTCTTTTTAGGTTATAGTCCACAACACATGGGAGTTAAATGTTTAGATGTGTCCACTGGTCGTGTCTATATTTCCCGTGATGTTGTGTTTGATGAAACTGTTTTTCCCTTTGCACATCTCCATTCAAATGCTGATGCTCTTCTCCAAAAAGAGATCCTCCTTTTGCCCTCTCATCTAACCGGTGTTGATTGTGGGGATGGCTTAAATACTGATGATCAATTATTGGCTAATCCTCTTACTAATGTTGAGCATGAGTGTTGTGATGAAACAGAAAAAAATGATGTAGAAATAAGCCATGCCTGTCATTTTATGTCGGCTGGACAAAGCAGCGGTGTAGCAGCACACCTGCCTCAGGATCCTATCCTCCACGGGACCAGCGCTGGATGGGGCCGACAGATCCTTTCTGGGATCTGCGTCACGTCACGACGAGCGCAACGACTCAGTGGAGCGCACCGGCCCACACAAGCCAGCCAACCATGCCGACCCGCGCCATTCTTCTGTCGATACGTGCCCCCCTGGGGCGCTCCAGCCGCTTGGACGGTTCGGCGCCGAACCACACTGCTACACGCAGAGGGCACTACCACTAGACAATGGCTCGGGGTCCCATGCTGACTCTGTCGGGGCCACCCAATCATCAGCTCATCATGTGCCCGCAACTTCCACGGCAACATGCGTTGGATCTTCTGTGCCACCTGCCTCCTCCGTGGCGTGATATGTCTCCAACGTATCTATAATTTTTACTTGCTCCATGCTGTTATATTATCATTCTTGGATGTTTTACAATCTTTTTATAACAACTTTATATCATTTTTTTGGAGTAACCTATTGACATAGTGCCAAAGTGCCAGTTGCTATTTTTGCTTGTTTTTTACTTCGCAGAATATCAGTACCAAATGGAGTCCAATCGCGATGAAACTTTTTGGAGATTTTTTTTGGACCAGAAGACACCCAGTGGGCCAAAGAAGTGCCGGAGAGGTGGGCCGTGGAGACCACAACACACCAGGGCGCGCCAGGGGGGCCCCGACGCGCCCTGATGGGCTGTGCCCTCCTCGGGGCCCCTCTCCACTGCCTCTAATGCCTATAAATTCCCAAATATTCCAAAAACCCTAGGGGAGTCGACGAAACACAATTCCATCCGCCGCAAGTTCCAGAACCGCGAGATCCAAGCTAAACACCATCACGGAAGGGTTCATCTTCCTCATAGGTGCCTCTCCGATGATGCGTGAGTAGTCCACCATAGACCTACGGGTCCATAGGCAGTAGCTAGATGGCTTCCTCTCTCTCTCTTATGATTTCTCAATACAATGGTCTCTTGGAGATCTATTTGATGTAAACTTTTGCGGTGTGTTTGTTGGGATCCGATGAATTTTGAGTTCTTGATCAGTTTCAATCCATGAATATTATTTGAGTCTTCTTTGATCTCTTACATGCATGATTACTTATAGCCTCGTATTTCTTCGTCGAATCTTTGGTTTAGTTAGGCCAACTAGATCGATTTTTCTTGCCATGGAAAGAGGTACTTTGTGATGGGTTCGATCTTGCGGTGTCCTTTCCCAGTGACAGAAGAAGCAGCAAGGCACGAATGTATCGTTGCAATTAAGGATAACAACATGGGGTCTATTCCTACATGAATAGATCTTGTCTACATCATGTCATCGTTCTTATTGCATTACTCCGTTTTTCCATGAACTTAATACACTAGATGCATGCTGGATAGCGGTCGATGTGTGGAGTAATAGTGGTAGATGCAGGCAGGAGTCGGTCTACTTATCTTGGACGTGATGCCTATATAATGATCATCGCCTTGGATATCGTCATGACTATTCGATTTTCTATCAATTGTCCAACAGTAATTTGTTCACCCACCGTGTGCTATACTCATGAGATAAGCCACTAGTGAATCCTACGCCCCCCGGGTCTACTTTTCCAACATATTGCTTTCCGATCTATCTTTTTGCATCTTTATTTTCAGATCTACAAAACCAAAAACCCTAAAACATATTGCTGCATATTTTATTTGCTCTTCTTATTTTGTGTTCTTGAGAGATCTATCTCTCCTATCTATCACTACCTAATCTATCTTTTTACCGTAGAGAGATTGACAACCTCTCTTACGTGTCGGATTGCAAGTATTTGTTATTTGTGTGCAGGTGCTACTTATTGGGTGGTGGTGATCTTCCTACTGGTTCGATAACCTTGGTTTCATAACTGAGGGAAATACTTACCGTCGCTGTGCTGCATCATCCCTTCCTCTTTGGGGAAATACCGACGCAGTTTCAAGCCACGTCAAAAGGAATTTCTGGCGCCGTTGCCGGGGAGGAAGCGGTCTCTTTTACGTGCCTATCCCAGGCGCCGAGCAGACTCCATCATCATCTACCAGGTTCCTAATCACAAATCTCATCTCCTTGCAATTACATTATTTGCCATTTGCCTCTCGTTTTCCTCTCCCCCACTTCACCAATTTGCCGTTTTATTCGCCCTCTTCTTCGTTTGCCTTTTTCTTGCCGGATCTCTTCCTTTCTTGCAATCTTGTTTACATAGTCATGATGACTCAAGAAAACACCAAGTTGTGTGACTTTTACAATATTAATAACAATGATTTTATTAGTACTCCGATTGCTCCTCCCGCCACTAGTGCGGAGTCTTGTGATATTAATGCCGCTTTGTTGAATCTTGTCATGAAAGATCAATTTTCCGGGAATCCTAATGAGGATGCCGCGTCCCATCTAAACACATTCGTAGAATTGTGTGATATGCAAAAGAAAAAAGATGTGGACAATGATATTGTGAAGTTGAAATTATTTCCTTTTTCCTTGCGGGATCGTGCAAAAATTTGGTTTTCTTCTTTGCCTCGCAATAGTATCGATTCTTGGAATAAGTGAAAGGATGCTTTTATCACTAAGTATTTTCCGCCCGCGAAAATTATTTCCCTTAGGACACAAATCATGAATTTTAAGCAACTTGAGCATGAACATGTTGCACAATCTTGGGAAAGAATGAAGTTGATGCTAAGAAATTGTCCTACTCATGGTTTAAATCTTTGGATGATCATACAAAAAATTTATGCGGGGTTGAATTTTGTCTCTAGAAATCTTTTAGATTCCGCCGCGGGTGGTACTTTTATGGAGATTAGTTTGGGTGAAGCTACTAAATTGCTAGATAACATCATGGCAAATTATTCACAATGGCATACCGAAAGAGCACCTACTAGTAAAATGGTTAATTCGGTTGAAGAAATTAGTACTTTGAGTGATAAGGTTGATGCTTTGATAAAATTGGTTGCTAGTAAAAATGCTTCTATTGATCTCAATGATGTTCCTTTGTCTACCTTGATTGAGCAAAATAGTGATTCCGTAGATGTGAACTTTGTCTCGCCAAACAATTTCAACAACAATGCTTATAGACGTAATTTTAATCCTAGGCCTTTTCCTAGAAATTACGAAATCTTTATGTGATGTGCTTGGTCTTACCAATATTGAAGAATGTTCTCTTAATTTGCACTTGGCGGATTCTACTATTCAAAAGCCTTTGGGAAGAATTAATGATGTTCTTTATGTGATGTGCTTGGTCTTACCAATATTGAAGAATGTTCTCTTAATTTGCACTTGGCGGATTCTACTATTCAAAAGCCTTTGGGAAGAATTAATGATGTTCTTATTTGCAAATAGGAACTATGTGCCCATTGATTTTATTGTGCTTGATATTGATTGCAATCCGTCTTGTCCCATTATACTTGGTAGACCGTTTTTACGCACTAGAGGTGTCGTGATTGATATGAAAGAAGGCAATATTCGTTTTCAATTTCCACTAAGAAAGGGTATGGAACACTTCCCTAGAACAAGAATTAAGCCACCATATGAATCAATCATGAGGGCATCTGGATCCAAAACCAAAGATGACAATACTTGAATCTATGCGTTATGCCTAGCTAGGGGCGTAAAACGATAGCGCTTGTTGGGAGGCAACCCAATGAATAAATTTATTTTTGCTTTTTCCTTTCTATTTTTGAGTGTTGACACAATTATTCCTCTGTTATGATTGTGTTTTTATGGTTTATTTAGTGTTTGTGCCAAGTAGAGCCTTTACGATGATTCATAAGATGAGTAGAAGCAATGCTGAATCTAAAACAGAAACTTTTCGTCCAGTATATGAATTTTTATTTTTTGCTGGAATGTGATCTTGAGATGAAATTTTGACACAGTGTTTCTATACAAATCCCTTAAGTTGTCCTAATTGTTCAGAATTTTTACAGTTACAGAAGTATGGTTAGAGTACAGATCACTACATACTGTTCTGTTTAACACAGATTCTGTTTTCGTTGCATTGTGTGCTTGTTTTGATGAATCTATGGGTTATATTGAAGGGTATGAGCCATGGTAAAGTTAAAATACAGTAGGTATAATGTAATAACAAAATATGAATGGGTTTGCAACAGCACCTAAAGTAGTGATTTTCTTTATTATACTAACGGATCTCACGAAGATTTTGGTGAGTTTTGTGTGATTGAAGTTTTCAAGTTTTGGATGAGATCACGATGGATGAAGGAATAAGGAGTGATAAGAGCCTAAGATTGGGGATTCTACAGCACGCCCAAGATATATCCAAAGAGTAACAAGCAACTAAGCTTGGGGATGCCCCCGAGTGGCATCCCCTCTTTCTTCTAACAACCATCGGTATTTTACTTGGAGCTATATTTTTATTCGTCACATATCATGTGTTTTGCTTGGAGCGTCTTGTATCTTTGCTTGCTTTGTTTGTTAGTTTTCCCTTTGTATCCTTGCTGTACACACCTATTTGAGAAATCCAAAATCATTCTATGGTTTGTTAGAATTGCTCTATGTGCTTCACTTAAACTTTTTGAGCTATAGAATTGCTCTAGTGCTTCACTTATATCTTTTTGAGCACGGTGTGCTTGGAAACTTTTGTAGAAATACTCTCATGCTTCACTTAGATTAATTTGAGAGTTAGTAAAATTTTGAAGAAATCCTCTCATGCATGACTTATACCTTTTTGAGAGATGAAATCTTTATGCTCATGTGCTTCACTTAAATTTGTTTGAGCTTGCCAAACAGCAATGGCAATATATGAAACTAGTCCCAAAGTGATAGATATCCAAGGAGAATATAATAAAAACTTTCATGAAGATCATTGGAAAAATTAAACTTGATTCCTCGTAATAGTTTTGAAACATGATGATAGTAATATGTGAGTCATGTTAGTGAGTAATTATGCTTTAGTAGGAATATTGATGTTAAGGTTTGTGATTCCCTATGCAAGTACGAAAGTCAATAGTTATGCAATGAAATTACATCCTACTTGTGTTGCATTATTCGGTGTTAGTTATGCTCAATGCTCGCTTATGTGAATTTTTGTTTCTTGGTTTGGTCGCTTCTCAATCTATTTGCAAGCCTCCATTTGTACTAAGTAGAAATACTACTTGTGCATCCAAAATCCTTAAACAAAGTTTTGCCTTATGAGTCCACCATACCTACCTATATGCGGTATTTCCATGCCGTTCCAAGAAAATTTGTATGTGCCATCTCTAAATTTTCAAAATAAATTTTCTCTTTTGTGTGCTCGTACCGCTCACACTAGTAGAAAACAGGGCATCGGTCCCGGTTCCAGAGGGCCTTTTGTCCCGGTTCTACAACCGGGACAAAACGATCGGGACTAATGCCCATCACTTTTAGTCCCGGTTGGCTTACAAACCGGTACTAAAGGAGCTCCACGTGGCCGCCGTGGGGCGCCCAGGCAGGAGGACCTTTAGTCCCGGTTGGTAACACTGACCGGGACTAAAAGGCAGCCACGCGTCAGCACCTGCCAGGCACTGGGGTTTTTTTTTTGAAAGGAGGGGTTTAGGGGTTTTGGAGAGTTTAGGGGTTTCATATTGTGTTTGTGTTTACCATTTTTATTTTATGCTTTTCATTCAACTCGACGCTAGCTACTACACATAGCAATGAAGGAACCATTACACAACGTCGCCATGATCAATATATAGAGAGAAGTGACCTCTCTTTCTCCGTGCTTGGTCGAACAATGCAACAAGTTTTCGTAAATCTATTCGACGCTATTACATATAGTACACGTTCATGCATATATACAATATAACATCTCTTACGATCCTTTACCAAGATCGCAATTCATATTCCGATGGCATTCTCCGTCTTTAGGTATGACATGCTCAACAAAGAATCGCCCCAATTCCTCTTGAATTACTCGTATGTGATCAGTTGGTAGGAGTTCGTCCCGCTTCCGCCAGATCTAATTTAAAGAAGGGGGTCAATATATATATGAATAAAACTCAATACAATTGATGGTAATAAAATTAAAATGTGAATATTGTTTACGTACTTCAAATTGTTCTGGAGATATGCCCCGCTCAGAGGTCGAGTGGCGAATGAACTCGCAAACGTAGTATGCACATAAATTAGTGTCGGGTGCCTGCCACAAGCACTTTACAAGAATAGAGTTCAATCAAAATGATAATCAAGCATGATAATGGTATTGAAACTAGAATCAATGAGAGACGATGTTTGGTACTAGCTAGTAGCTAGTACTTACTTTGGGGTGTGAAAATTGCAGCTCCTTTCTCCATACACCCCTAGCCTGGTTGGTGAACTTTTCCCAAACCCTGCACGGCAAAGAAAATGATTACATGATGTCAGGAAATGAACGAAAGTTGCCGATATGGTGCGATAATGATTTAACTTACTTCTGAAGCATTTCACTCATGTTTGTCCAGTCCTTAGGATCTTTACGTCTCGAGTCCAAGACAAGTACTAATCCCTCGTCAGGCCGAATGGCTAGCAGAATAAAGTGGAAACTGCGCGCACGCATAACTCATCAATTACACTTAACCTCGAGTAAGAGAAACAGAATGTGCACGTACAAGACAGTAACACCCACTTGATGTTGTAAGGAAATAGTATTTCCCTTCTGTTTTGTTGTCCAAGTAACGGCCGTAGCAAGTTTTGCTCTATTTCACGGGGGTTGTGTTTTAACGTATGTTCATTTATGGTATTTGGGTTAATGAACCCAATTTCATAGATTTGTCGTTTTCTGCATTCGATGATCTTCAATCTGCATATAATATAGTGTGAGGATAATTATACATGCAATGAACGAGCTGAGCTGAAGACTTTATAGAAAAATACTTTCAGACAATAGGAACTGACGATAGTTTTGTCGAGGTCCTTTTGATTGTATAACTGAAAAAAAATCAAATTCAACGAACAACTCCTGGACTCCATTAAAGAAGTGCTCATCTTTAATTCCCACGAAGATATTGCCGGTCCCGTCCTTCCAGGCTTCCAAGTACCATTCATGCAATTTTCACATCCTCGTTGGTAGACCCTTGAGCTCCTCATGTCTGACGAGAGGATTCTCGTGCTCGTATATTAAGCATGGTACTACCTCGGCCTTTTCGAACTGTACCGAATCGGGCAAGTAATCCCCAGCAGTGATAGCAAGACCACCAGCCACTTTCTCTGGATCATTAGCGATATCGGTAACCACCTTGAGCGGAGGGCACGATTTCAGTTCTTGTTCGCCGAGCTGGGGAATTGTTTTCCCACTTCTTGCGCCACTGCTACCTAAGCTTCCCGACCGCCTCGCTTAATCAAATGTCTTTTGAATACATCGGTCATAGTTTGATTGCGGCGGAGGCAGTGGTGGTCGCCTAAGGGCATCCAAAGTTCGCTTCGCTTTCACCGGATCTACTTTCTCCTTTGGAGGCGGATGTTTCGGTGCAAGCTGGCGTCTCACTTCTTCAGTCACGATCTCGTTGAGTTCCTCCTCAGTCCTCTCGTAGGGTAATTTGGGAGGAACCTTGAGGCTTGGGCCTGCTCTAAATTTCTTCGTTTTTGTACTGCTGCTAGCCGACGGAGCGGCGGCGGCTCTCTTCCGCTGTTGCTGAGGCGGCGGAGGGGGCGGAGTCCGCTGATGCGGCGGAGACAGCTGAGGTGGAGGAGGATTTTGCTGAGGGGCCTCCTCCGTCGGAGTCCGCTGAGGCGGCGGAGACGGCTGACGCGCCGGAGAGGACTCAGGCAGCGGAGACGACTGACGCACCGGAGACGGTTGACGCACCGGAGACGGCTGACACACCGGAGACGACTCAGGCACCGGGGCCTCCTCCGGCTGAGTCTGCTGAGGCCGCGTCCAGTATGGAAGCAGGATGTGTTCCTTTCTCCATAGACAGGTAGTCCTTAAGGCATTTTGAAGAAGAATCTCCCCTCCACCTGTAGCGTACTCAAGCTCCAGGCCCTCAAATCCGTCCATTTTTTCATCCACCCCGACAATAGCAAAGCCAGCTGGAACCGGAGAGAAATGGAAAGTTGCATCAGGTCAAGGAGGTAAGACATAGCCGACCGCCGCCTTCAAGGTCAGGTTATGGCATTTCGCCATTAGCACACAATGTTCATTATCCGTGATACCATCCACGGGGTAGCGAGGAGCCGTGCTATCAGGCTGAACGAGCTCCGTGGAAGCCACGTTGCTTCTCCGCTGAGATGGTGGGGTAGCATCCAATGAAGGATCTTCGTGCCGCTGAGATGGTGGGCCGATATCTCGCTAGCTCTCAAGTGCCTCTACTTTCACTAATCTTTCATTGATCTTCTGCACTTTGCTTGCTTCCTCTTTCTTCTTTCTCTGTCGGCTTCTATAACCAGTGCTGTCGGGAAACCCATGCACCCACGAAACGGAGCCTGATGTGCCTCGTGTTCGTCCAGGGTGTTCAGGATTCCCGAGGGCCATTGACAGCTCGTCCTTCACTTTGTCGGGAACGAACCTCCCTTCCACCGCTTTCTTGATTGCTTCCTCAAGCCTTGTGACGGGTGTTTGAAGTTGAGCATTCGTCCAAACACACTTCCCTGATTCTGGGTCCAAAGTTCCCCCAACCCCGAAGAACGAAGTCCTTGCCCGATCTGGCCAGTGCAATGTCACTGGTTGGACATTTTTAGCAAGCAGGTCTTGCTTAGCTTTGTCCCACGTTGGCCGGGCATTGCTGTAGCCACCTGACCCCGTAACATGGTGATACTGCTTCTTTGCAGCATTTTGCTTATTTATATGTGACCTTTGCTTGGCCTTCTCCGATTTCTTGTAGGCCACAAATGCGGGCCAGTGATCTTTTATTTTCAAGTATTGACCTTTGAATTCTGGAGTCTCGTCTTTCTCGACAAACTTTTTGTTCAATAGTTTCTTCCAGTTCTTGAATAGTTCTGCCATTTTCTTAAGAGCAAACGCCTTGACCTTTCGCTGTATAACTAGGTTATTCGGATCCTCCTCTGGCGGTAGGCTGAAATTTCTCAACAGCGAGTTCCGAAGATCGTCTTTCAGTCTATCGTGGACATAAGGAACTTCAGGGTCCTTCTTCTTATTCCATTCTTGGATGCTGATCGGGACGCTGTCCCTAACAATAACCCCACACTGATGTATAAATTTGTCCTTGGTCCGCTTGGGAGCAATCGGTTGGCCTTCTGGAGAGACTTCTTCAATCGTGAACCTTTCATCCGGGTCCAACCTTTTCTTCGGGCCTCGTCTCCTTACCGAAGTTTGGCTCGATCCGGAGGGGTAAAAGAAGAAAGAAGCGTTAATATATGTACATACAAAACAATTAATGCATCTAGTCAGCAGAGGCTTAATTAATATATATATATATACCTCGCCGGACTTTGAAACAGTTAAGGCTCCCTTGTCCATTCGATCACCGGAGTCGTCATGATCTCCTTCCTCCTGCATTCCATCACCGGAGCCGTCATGATCTCCTTCCTCCTCCATTGGATCACCGGAGCCGTCATCCTCTCTTCTATCACCATCTGTGTCGTTGAGCCACGACAAGATATTATCATCACCTCCGCCGCGGATTATATCCCCCAACAACTCTTCTTTTTCTAAGTCTCTGGGATCCATAGTTTCTGCACATAAAGCATTGACACTTCAAACTAGCTATCACATAAAGCAAAAAAGAAGTATATTTGTCACCAAAATACAACACTTGACAGAGTTTCCTTTATTTAAAAAATAGTTCTCTGTTTTCAAAAATCATTCCCTCCATATAGAAACTTGCGGACCCCCCCCCCTCATGTTGAAGTTATTGGGGATATGTTGAATTCCCGAGAGAGTTAGGGGTGTTCTAACGCGGCACTACACGATATAGGTGAAGAGGGATAACATCCGGGAATGTTTCCCCAAAGTCTGCATTTTCGGACAGATGAAACGGAGGGGGACGGTTCCAGGTTTGCTATGCTAGCTGCTTGTGACAGACGAGCGGAGGGCATATTTGGATTCGTCATATTTTTCTGATCGATTTTCATATATAAATTATTTTCATCATTTCAACATTTTCTATATATATACATCCATCCATCCATCGATCTTGAGCAGAGTAGATGATCGCCATTGATCTATAGTTCTAATGGAGACACTTCATATAAGTGTTTTACTCTACATATGAACATTTTCTATATACATCAATCCATCCATCCATACATATCTATACTACTATATAGTGTATCGGTTTTTAAGTTTTGAATCTCAACACTGGGAACGAATGTGAACCGTTGATATAGTCCATCGAATGGTTCAAAATGCTGGGATTCGCATCTACAGTACTAGCTACGGTACCAGTGAAGATTCTGCTGTTTTCCAGAACCATCTACAGATTATCAATTTAGGAAAAGTTCACCTGCTTGCTACTGTTGTGCATCTGTGTGTGTAGCAAGCCGAGCCGAGCATATGCATGGACAGGAGCGCCCGGCGGCCTGCGTGCTAATCACATTAGCGAGGAGCGAGGTGATGATTTGGGAGATTTCTTAGAGTTGGCTGTAGTGCATGATTGCAGGGTACTGACTGACTTGGGGAAAGGCGTGGTTGGCATATGCATATATGATGAGATGATTTCCCATTCGTTCAGAACTCAGTCGCCTGCTTTAGAGAGTTTTGGATGGAGAAAGAGAAGTGAGAGAGTCTCAACCATGGAACATGGCGATAAACAATTTTTTTGGAAAATACTGAAGGGG
Organism: Elymus sibiricus; assembly: GCA_039707655.1. NCBI lineage: Eukaryota > Viridiplantae > Streptophyta > Magnoliopsida > Poales > Poaceae > Elymus > Elymus sibiricus. The sequence goes on from CM077671.1 coordinate 447,606,638, forward strand.
GTGGAAATAAGAAGAAAAAAAATTGTTGTACCTCGCAAAAAAACACTTTTGTTGTATATAAGAAAACTTTATACAGGAAATCAGTTCATATACCCCTCCGATCCATATTAGTTGTCGCTGAAATGGATCACAATTCAGAGGAAATATACTGGAACAAAAAAATAATGGAATTTGATCTGTCCAGACTTATCTTCTGCAGACCCGTGTATGTATCATTTTTAAATTTCAAATTCAATAAATAAAATTTATAGTCAGATAATTGTTCTTCTCACAATGTAATAACTCATATATATCTCAATGGTCGACTTATTGAATTCCTTTATTGCATGCCATACCGGCTGAAAACTAGATAAGTTTGCAACATTGTGATAATCAATAATGAAGTTTTGAAATGTCCTGAAATTTAACATTGAGATGGAACTGATTCTAAGCATGCAAAGCATGCGCTACTTACTACTCCCTCCGTTCCTAAATATTTGTCTTTTTAGATATTCAACTATGGACTACATACGAAGCAAAATGAATGAATCTACACTCTAAATTATGTCTATATACATCCGTATGTAGTCCATAATGAAATCTCTAAAAAGACAAATATTTAGGAACGGAGGGAGTAGTATACATACATGGTCAGGTGGCTATTAGAGTTTGATTGATACATAATCTGCTCCATCCATACATATATACATATATACATGGTCAGCAAATCATCAATCCATCCATCCATACATATATACATACATCAATCCATCCATCCATTATAAAACTCTAATAGCATAATCTGCTCAGCAAATCATCAAACAAGTAACATGTATGATATATCAACAAGAACACAAGAACTCTAGCAACCCCGAGATCCATGGCCACGGCTGGAATAGGGACGAAGGGGGGTGGAAGAGAGAGGAAGGAGGGTGGAGAGGGGTGGAGTGAGTACTATCTATGGAGCGGCGGCGTCGGGGCAGGGGCGAAGCGGCGTCAGGGCAGGGGCGCAACGGCGTCGGGGAGCGGCGGCGTTGGGGCAGGGCGCGCGTCGGGGTAGAGGGGCAGGGCGCGGCGAGGGCATCGAGGGCGTCGGTGAGGGGCAGGGCGTGGATAAGGCATCGACGGCAAAATCCGGCAACCTGGTGGCATCGAGGTCGTCGTCGGCGCCGTCGGGGGAGAGGAGAGAAGAAACTGCGGATGGATTGGAAAATTCTCTAAGTGCCATTTATATAGCCCCCCCTTTAGTCCCAGTTGGTGGCTCCAACCGGGACTAAAGCCCCCCCCCCCCCCTTTCGTCCCGGTTGGAGCCACCAACCGGGACTAAAGGAAAATTTCAGCATCCCAAAGGGCGGGAAGCACAACCCTTTAGTCCCGGTTGGTATATCACCTACCGGGACTAAAGGGGGGCCTTTAGTCCCGGTTGGAGCCACCAACCGGGACTAAAGGGCTGTGCTTCCCGCACCCAAAAGTTTAGTCCCACCTCGCTAGTCGAGAGGGCCCCGGAATGGTTTATAAGCGCTGCTTCCGCTGCCCTCTCGAGCTCCTCTCTATTGCAGGCAGTACATGCCTATCTCACGCCCTGTTGGGCCTGCTAGCACTGCGGGCCTGGATCCTGGCGCATTTCTAGCGTTTCTAGTCGTATGCAGGCCGTTGTGGCTAGTACGCGGGCCTTTTTATTATTTTTTGCACATATTATGTTTTTAAAATTTTAATGTTATTTTTTGCATATGTTTTAGTTGATTCCTTTTGCTATTACAGTTTTATAAAAGCTTTTTACTATTAAACTTTTTAACAAATAAATACTTTGATAATTTTAGTTAATACTATTTTGATTCTTTTTAGTTGATTCTTTTTGCTATTAGAGTTTTATAAAAGCTTTTTATTTTTCTATTAAAGCTTGTAACAGAATATACTTTATGAAAATTCTTTTTACTATTAAAGTTTTTGACAAATAAATACTTTGATAATTTTAGTTAATATTATTTTGATTCTTTTTAGTTGATTCTTTTTGCTTTTAGAGTTTTATAAAATCTTTTTAGTTCATTCTTTTTGCTATTAGAGTTTTATAAAATCTTTTTAGTTCATTCTTTTTCCTATTAGAGTTTTATAAAAGCTTTTTAGTTCATTCTTTTTGCTATTAGTTCATTCTTTGAGCTAAATGACCCTGAATTTGAAAAGCACTGCAAAGTAACTCTGAAAAGGTTGAAACTTGGAATGGTATCATAATTTCACCCACATAGCATGTGCTAAAAAGTTGAGAGGGTTACGGGAAAAACTGGATGCACTTTGTGTACAAACTGGACAATCTCTTTCGAAGTAACAGGGTTTCGGACGAAAACTCCTCTATTACAAAAGGGATTTCATTTTTTCTAACATATTTTAACTCCAGACTTTTTTTGCATTCAATATGCACCATTCAAAGCCACATCATCAATTTTCAACCCTTTTTTTGACTTCATTTGCTATTTTTCATGCATTTCATGATTTATTTTGAGCTAAATGACCCTGAATTTGAAAAGCACTGCAAATAAACTCTAAAAAGGTTGAAACTTGGCATGGTATCATAATTTCACCCACATAGCATGTTCTAAAAAGTTCAGAGGGTTACGGGAAAAACTGGATGCACTTTGTGTACAAACTGGACAATCTCTTTCGAAGTAACAGAGTTTCGGACGAAAACTCATCTATTACAAAAGGGATTTCATTTTTTAAACATATTTTAACTCCAGACTTTTTCTGCATTTAATATGCACCATTCAAAGCCACATCATCAATTTTCAACCCTTTTTTGACTTCATTTGCTACTTTTCATGCATTTCATGATTTATTTTGAGCTAAATGACCCTGAAATTGACAAGCATTGTAAATGAACTCTGAAAAGGTTGAAACTTGGCATGGTATCATAATTTTACCCACATAGCATGTGCTAAAAAGTTGAGAGGGTTACGGGAAAAACTGGATGCACTTCGTGTACAAACTGGATAATCTCTTTCGAAGTAACAGGGTTTCGGACGAAAACTCATCTATTACAAAAGCGATTTCATTTTTTAACATATTTTAACTCCAGACTTTTTCTGCATTCAATATGCACCATTCAAAGCCACATCATCAATTTTCAACCCTTTTCTGACTTCATTTGCTATTTTTCATGCATTTCATGATTTATTTTGAGCTAAATGACCCTAAAATTGACAAGCACTGCAAATGAATTCTGAAAAGGTTGAAACTTGGCAGGGTATCATAATTTCACCCACATAGCTTGTGCTAAAAAGTTGAGAGGATTACGGGAAAAACTGGATGCACTTCGTGTACAAACTGGACAATCTCTATCGAAGTAACAGGGTTTCGGACGAAAACTCATCTATTACAAAAGGGGTTTCATTTTTTTAACATATTTTAATTCTAGACTTTTTCTGCATTCAATATGCACCATTCAAAGCCACATCATCAATTTTCAACCCTTTTCTGACTTCATTTGCTATTTTTCATGCATTTCATGATTTATTTTGAGCTAAATGACCCTGAAATTGACAAGCACTGCAAATGAACTCTGAAAAGGTTGAAACTTGGCATGGTATCATAATTTCACCCATATAGCATGTGCTAAAAAGTTGAGAGGGTTACGGGAAAAACTGGATGCACTTCGTGTACCAATTGGACAATCTCTTTCGAAGTAACAGGGTTTCGAACGAAAACTCATCTATTACAAAAGGGATTTCATTTCTTGACATGTAACTACAGTGATATTCTAGATCAAAGCCATCATCAGAATAGTTGTGGAGAGAAAGTCTTCACTTTTTCTTCGCGTGTGTCCCTTGCTTATTGCGCCGTAACCATGGATAATCTTCATCGTTTAACAGGATGCTTGGGTCAGCCTTCACTTTGAAGGGAGGAATTTCATGAAAATTTTCATAATCTTTAGACATGTCTGTCTTGTCCTCCACTCCCACGATGTTTCTTTTCCTTGAAAGAACTATGTGGCGCTTTGGCTCATCGTTTGATGTATTCGCTTCCTTATCTTTTTTTCTCTCGGTTTGGTAGACATGTCCTTCACATAGAAAACCTGCGCCACATCATTGGCTAGGACGAATGGTTCATCTGTGTACCCAAGATTGTTGAGATCCACTGTTGTCATTCCGTACTGCGGGTCTAACTGTACCCCGCCTCCTGACAGATTGACCCATTTGCACCGAAACAAAGGGACCTTAAATTTATGTCCATAGTCAAGTTCCCATATCTCCTCTATGTAACCATAATATGTGTCCTTTGCCCTATTGGTGATTGCTGCATCAAAGCGGACACCACTATTTTGGTTGGTGCTCTTTTTATCTTGGGCGATCATGTAAAATGTATTACCATTTATCTCGTAGCCTTGGTAAGTCAATACAGTCGAAGATGGTGTCCTGGCCAACAAGTACAGGTCATCTCCAATAGTGTTGTTACGCATGAGATGCATTTGCAACCGACCGCCAAAAGTCCCGATGTGTTCACGTGTCATCCAGTCGTCAGACTGCTCCGGGTGTTTGTAGCATAGAATATTATTGTGTCCATTGATATACGGGGCCACCAACGTAGAATTCTGTAGAACTGTGTAGTGTGCTTGCGCCCAGGAATGCCCGTCCCTACATATTATTGAATCCGCTCCTAGCGTGCCTTTTCCACTCAGTCTCCCCTCATACCACGATTTAGGGACACCAATCGGCTTAAGGTCAGGAAAAAAGTCAACACAAAACCTAATGACCTCCTCTGTTTGATGGCCCGTGGAGATGCTTCCTTCTGGCCTAGCACGATTACGAACATATTTCTTCAAGACTCCCATGAACCTCTCAAAGGGGAACATATTGTGTAGAAATACAGGACCCAAAATGGCAATCTCGTTGACTAGGTGAAGTAGGACGTGCGTCATAATATTGAAGAAGGATGGTGGGAACACCAACTCGAAGCTGACAAGACATTGGACAAAATCATTCTGTAACCTTGGTAGGATTTCTGGATCGATTACCTTCTGAGAAATTGCATTGAGGAATGCACATAGCTTCACAATGGCTAATCGAACATTTTCTGGTAGAAGCCCCCTCAATGGTGGTGCTGGCGACGAGATCGGCATGGGCGATCAACGACGGTGAGAACGGGGACGGGACGTGACGGACCGCCAAACCGAGACAAATCTTGGGGAAAATGGAGCCTGGAGGTCGAGCTTGGAGAGGATAAAGCTTAAGCGTGGCTCGGGCATTTCATCAAACACCTCGTGTGCATAGGAGGTGAGAGCAGAGCAGCACACACCTCCCACACGCCGGCCGGCCAAAAAACAGAGGAGTGAGCGGGCAGGGGCAAGCATATATATAGGCATATCTTTAGTCCCGGTTGGTGGCTAGAACCGGGACAGAAGACTGCCCTTTAGTCCCGGCTCCATCCACCAACCGGGACTAAAGGTGCTGTGTCAAGAGCGAGGACCTTTAGTTCCGGTTCGTGTCTGGAACCGGGACGAAAGGGGTCAGATGAACCGGGACTGGTGCCCGCCGAGGCCCGGCCGGCGTCCTGGCCTCATGAACCGGGACTGATGCACCCATTAGTCCCGGTTCGTAACACGTCTGGGACTAATGCAATATTCTGGCCTGGACCAAAGCCATGTTTTCTACTAGTGTCATGAAACGGTGGGGAGTGTCCAATATTTTTCCATGCTAGATGTGTTATTCTCAAGATGAGTGTTTATTCACTTGTCATTGCACGAGAGTGTGGCGGTAATAGGGATGCCCATTCCCGAAATGAAAAAGAAAAACAAATTTACTTTATGTTGTCAAATAATAAATTCCTTGGAAAGTGTTGGTATGGAAGGCAACCATGGATACGGCCCGCCATGGAAAGTGAAAGTTTGGTGGAAAAAGGCATAAACTTTATTTTCTATTTGGGAACCGCCTATGATGTATCTAGCATGGAAAGTATTATGAGCTACTTTGTCGTTTTCGTTGACAGGAAAAGCATGCCACCCAAAATATTTTTCTCTCTCAATTTAAAACTTTGAGCTCTAGCACCTCTACAAATCCCTACTTCCCTCTGCGAAGGGCCTATCTATTTACTTTATGCAATTTTTATTTTTACTTTGAGTCTCCATCTTCTCTTATAAAGCACCAACTAGGGGGCACTATGATCGTACTTGAGCATTGGGCATAGCTAATATTTGAGTGTGTTTCATAAATGGATCAATGATTGAGCATGATGGGCTAGGGATAACTTTCTTTAGTGTTGATATTTTGAAAGACATGGTTGCTTGTTGACATGCTTGAGTATTGAAGTCATTATGTTAAAACTAGACTATTGCCTTGAATCATCTATAAGTCCAAATGTCCATGCTATACAAAAGAAAAGAATATGATAAACATGTTAGGCAGCATTCCACATCAAAAATTCTGTTTTTATCATTTACCTACTCGAGGACGAGTAGGAATAAAAATTAAGCTTGGGGATGCTGATATGTCTCCAAAGTATCTATAACTTTTGCTTGCTCCATGCTGTTATATTATCATTCTTGGATGTTTTACAATCTTTTTATAACAACTTTATATCATTTTTTGGGACTAACCTATTGACATAGTGCCAAAGTCCCAGTTGCTGTTTTTGCTTGTTTTTTACTTCGCAGAATATCAGTACCAAACGGAGTCCAATCGCGACGAAACTTTTTGGAGTTTTTTTTTGGACCAGAAGACACCAAGTGGGCCAAAGAAGTGCCGGAGAGGTGGGCCGTGGAGACCACAACCCACCAGGGCGTGCCAGGGGGGCTCCGGCGCGCCCTGATGGGTTGTGCCCTCCTCGGGGCCCCTCTCCACCGCCTCTGATGCCTATAAATTCCCAAATATTACAAAAACCCTAGGGGAGTCGACGAAACACAATTCCAGCCGCCGCAAGTTCCAGAACCAGGAAATCCAATCTAAACACCATCACGGAGGGGTTCATCTTCCTCATAGGTGCCTCTCCGATGATGCGTGAGTAGTCCACCATAGACCTACGGGTCCGTAGGCAGTAGCTAGATGGCTTTCTCTCTCTCTGTCTTATGATTCTCAATACAATGGTCTCTTGGAGATCTATTTGATGTAAACTTTAGCGGTGTGTTTGTTGGGATCCGATGAATTTTGAGTTCATGATCAGTTTCTATCCATGAATATTATTTGAGTCTTCTTTGATCTCTTATATGCATGATTACTTATAGCCTCATATTTCTTATTCGAATCTTTGGTTTAGTTAGGCCAACTAGATCGATTTTTCTTGCCATGGGAAGAGGTGCTTTGTGATGGGTTCGATCTTGCGGTGTCCTTTCCCAGTGACAGAAGGGGCAGCAAGGCACGCATGTATTGTTGCCATTAAGGATAATAAGATGGAGTCTATTCCTACATGAATAGATCTTGTCTACATCATGTCATCGTTCTTATTGCATTACTCCGTTTTCCATGAACTTAATACACTAGACGCATGCTGGATAGCGGTCGATGTGTGGAGTAATAGTGGTAGATGCAGGCAGGAGTCGGTCTACTTATCTTGGACGTGATGCCTATATAATGATCATCGCCTTGGATATCGTCATGACTATTTGATTTTCTATCAATTGCCCAACAGTAATTTGTTCACCCACCGTGTGCTATACTCATGAGAGAAGCCACTAGTGAATCCTACGGCCCCTGGGTCTACTTTTCCAACATATTGCTTTTCGATCTATATTTTTGCATCTTTATTTTCAGATCTACAAAACCAAAAACCCTAAAACATATTGCTGTATATTTTATTTGCTCTTCTTATTTTGTGTTCTTGAGAGATCTATCTCTCCTATCTATCACTACCTAATCTATCTTTTTACCATAGAGAGATTGACAACCTCTCTTACGCGTCAGGTTGCAAGTATTTGTTATTTGTGTGCAGGTGATGCTTATTGGGTGGTGGTGATCCTCCTACTGGTTCGATAACCTTGGTTTCATAACTGAGGGAAATACTTACCATCGTTGTGCTGCATCATCCCTTCCTCTTTGGGGAAATACCGACGCAGTTTCAAGCCATGTCACGGTGCGCGCTACTTCCACAGAAGATCCGATCGGGTCGGCCCAGCCCGACCAGTCGCCTCCGGGATCCGAGGCTGCCTCTCGTGTAGGATCTCCTGTGCAGCCGGCTGGATCTTCTGCGCCGGTTCTTTCACCACCACGCACACGACTTCAAAGGGGAGTAACTCAACTGAAAAGTTATAAACATATTGCTAAGTTTGGTCTCCTTTGTTCTACGGATGAACCAAATACTGTTGCAGAAGCCTTGGGTGATACACGGTGGAATAATGCTATGCAAGAGGAGTACATGGCTCTTCAGAAAAACAAAACTTGGCATCTAGTTCCTGCAAGTCAAGGTAAAAATGTGATAGATTGTAAATGGGTTTTCAGGATAAAAAGAAAATCTGATGGATCCATTGATCGCTATAAAGCTAGATTAGCTGCAAAGGGATTTAAGCAACGGTATGGTATAGACTATGAGGACACTTTCAGTCCTGTTGTAAAGGCTGCCACTATTCGTCTTGTTTTGTCTATTGCTGTATCCAGGGGCTAGAGCCTACGACAGTGATGTCTACTACGCAATTTATTCTTGTAGACTCGTGTTGGGCCTCCAAGCGCAGAGTTTTATTGGATAGTAGCAATTTTCCCTCAAGTGGATGACCTAAGGTTTATCAATCCGTGGGAGGTGTAGGATGAAGATGGTCTCTCTCAAACAACCCTGCAATCAAATACAAGAAATCTCTTGTGTCCCCAACACACCCAATACAATGGCAAATTGTATAGGTGCACTAGTTCGGCAAAGAGATGGTGATACAAGTGCAATATAGATGATAGATATAGGTTTTTGTAATCTGAAAATATAAAACAGCAAGGTAGCAAGTGTGAAACAGCGAGCAAAACAGTGTATAAATCCTTGGAAATAAGGCCTAGGATTCATACTTTCGCTAGTGCAATCTCCCAATAATGCTAACATAGTTGAATCATATGATCATCACTCAACGTGAAACAAAGAATCACTCCAAAGTTCCTATCTAGCGGAGAACAATAAGATGAAATTGGTGTAGGTAGTAGAACCACCTCAAAGTTATTCTTTTCGATCAATCTATTGGGCTATTCCTATAAGTGTCACAAACAGCCCTAGAGTTCCTACTAGAATAACACCAATGATACATATCAATCAACCCTAATGTCACCTAGATACTGCAATGTCACCTCAAGTATCCGTGGGTAAATTATGCGGCATGCATCAAACAATTTCATGTCTATCATATTCAATCCAACACAAAGAACTTCAAGGAGCACCCCAAGATTTCTATCGAAGAACGTGGTATATATGAAAACGTGCAATCAACCCCTATGCATAGATCCCCTTGGTCACCGGAATCCGCAAGTTGATGCCTCAACATATATCAAGTGAATCAATAGAATACCCCAATGTCACTACGGGTATCCCACGCAAGACGTACATCAAGTGTTCTCAAACCATAATATTCAATCCAACATCATGAGATCTCAAAGGTAAAGATTCAATTCATCACAACAAGGTAGCAAGGGAATAACATCATATGATCCGACTATATTAACAAAGCCCGTGATACATCAAGATCGTGCCATCTCAAGAACACGACAGAGAGAGATTGAACACATAGCTACTGGTACAAACCGTCAGCCCCGACGGTGGACTACTCCCTCCTTGTCATGGCCTCCGCCGGGATGATGAAGATGGCCACCGGAGATGATCTTGTTGGGGAACGTTGCATGGGAAACAAAAAATTTCCTACGCACACGCAAGATCTATCCATGGTGATGAGCATCTACGAGAGGGAGAGTGGATCTACATACCCTTGTAGATCGCTAAGCGGAAGCGTTAAGAAACGCGGTTGATGTGGTCGAACGTCTTCGCAATCCAAATAGCCGAGCATCCCGCGATCCCATCACGATCCCACCTTTCCTCCTTTGGATTTTTTCCACCCAAAGCCACATGGGCCTTAGTGCATGGGGGGGTTAGGCCAGCCCACTAGGGTCTGGTTTGACTCCTCCCACAGCCCATGAGGTCCTTTGGGTCGAGACACCCCTCCCGCTGGTCCCCGGTACCCCTCCCGGCACTCTCGGTACACTACCGAAATACCCGAAACTTTTCCGATGACCAAAACAGGACTTCCTATATATCAATCTTTACCTACGGACCATTTCGGAGCTCCTCGTGACGTACAGGATCTCATCCGGGACTCCGAACAACCTTAGGTCACCACCATACATAACTCTACTATACCGAAACGTCACCGAACCTTAAGTGTGTAGACCCTGCGGGTTCGAGAACTATGTAGACATGACCAAGACACCTCTACGGTCAATAACCAATAGCGGGACCTGGATGCCCATATTGGTTCCTACATATTCTACGAAGATCTTTATCGGTTGAACCTCTATGTCAAGGATTCAGTTAATCCCGTACGCTGTTCCCTTTGTTCTTCGGTATGTTACTTGCCCGAGATTCGATCGTCGGTATCTCTATACCTAGTTCAATCTCGTTACCGGCAAGTCTCTTTACTCGTTCTATAATACAAGATCCCGTGGCTAACACTTAGTCACATTGCTTGCAAGGCTTATTGTGATGTTGTATTACCGAGTGGGCCCTGGGATATCTCTCCGTCACACGGAGTAACTAATCCCAGTCTTGATCCATGCCCACTCAACAGACACCCTCAGAGATACCTGTAGAGCATCTTTATAGTCACCCAGTTACGTTGTGACGTTTGATACACACAAGGTATTCTTTCGGTGTCAGTGAGTTGCATGATCTCATTGTCATAGGAACAGATACTTGACATGCAGAAAACTATAGCAATAAACTGACACGATCATATGCTATGTTTATAGTTTGGGTCTTGTCCATCACATCATTCTCCTAATGATGTGATCCCGTTATCAAATGACATCTCATGTCTATGGCCAGGAAACCTTGACCATCTTTGATCAACGAACCAGTTAACTAGAGGCATACTAGGGACACAGTGTTGTCTATGTACCCACACATGTATTTGAGTTTCCAATCAATACAATTATAGCATGGATAATAAACGATTATCACGAACAAGGAAATATAATAATAACCAATTTATTATTGCCTCTAGGGCATATTTCCAACACATCTACCCTCTCCGGCAGGGTACTGAAATGCCTCCAGATTGGTATTTCGTCGATACAGAGAGTTGCGGCGGCGGAACGAGGAGTCTCTCTTTATTTCTAGGGTTTCTGGTATTTATTGGATTTTTCGGCGTTGGAATCACGCCAAGCGGAGCCACGTGGGCCCCACCACATATCTCACCGCGCCACTAGGGGGCGTGGCCTGTTGCGTGGTGGCCCACTGGCACACCCCCTTCGGTAGGTCTTCACTCCAATGTTGCTTATTTCCTCCAGAAAAAATCACAAAAAAGTTTCGGGCAATTCCGAGAACTTTCATTTTCTGCACAAAAACAACACCACGGTAATTCTGCTGAAAATAGCGTCAGTCCGGGTTAGTTCTAAATAAAACATATAAAGTGCATCAAAACCATATAAAAGTATTGTAAACATAGGTGAATATGGCATGAATACTTCATAAATTATCGATACATTGGAGACGTATCAGCATCCCCAAGCTTAATTCTTGCTCGTCCTCGAGTAGGTAAATGATAAAAGAAATAATTTATGAAGTGTGAATGCTAGCTTAGTGAATAGTTTTGATCGTTGATAATTTCAGTCAATTTTCTAGCATCATAACCAGCAACTTTTTCTCATAAAAATCATCATGATAGAGTGGCAATCATTTCACATGTCATGGTTCAAACAATGCATTATATTGAAACTTAACAATCTATGTTTTTGGTCACCAAACAATTTCAATACATCATCAAGTCTAAGTAAGAGCTCCACATACTCAATTATCATAAGGTCTTTTATGATTGCTAATACTCAAGGCATATTTTTAGAACAAACAACAACCATCGAACACAGAGAAAGATAGGGGCTTGATGTTTCGCCTCCCAACACACTTATCATAAAGATAATTGTCAACAATAATGAATCATGATCAAATATATTTGAGTGGATATATATGTTTGGGTCTTTCCCCATCACATGGTGCAAGAAGTTGACTCAACAAGAAAGTAAATAGATTGTCCCTTCGTAGAGGGAAGCAGGGATTTGCATATGTGCGAGAGCTCATTGTTTAAAACATAGATGAATATGTAATTTTGAGTGGTGTGCCTTTCCTGTCAACGTCATAACAGAGTATTCAATATCTTCCATGCTAATCACGTTGTTGACAGTTCCCAAACAGAATTTAAATTTTTACTCCCCCTCCACCATTCAAACACATTCCATGGCTGGCCGAATCCACGGTTTCCCTCCAAACAATCAACATTCTAGGGGGGGTTGTTTATTTATTTTTGTATTATGCAGGACTGGGAATCCTTTTTACCAGCCTCTCTCATGCAATGACAAGTGAATAAACACTCATCTTGAGAATAACTCGCTTAGCATGGAAGATAATGACCGCCCCATCGCTCCATGAGCGGTACGAGCACACAAAACAAATGTTTAGAGGTGGCACATGCAAATTTACTTGGAATGGCAGTGAAATACCATATATAGGTAGGTATGGTGGACTCTCATGGAAGAAACTTGGCTCAAGTATTTGGATGCACAAGTAGTATCTCTACTTAGTACGAAGTGTTGGCTAGCAAAAGGTTCTAAACAAGCACCACATGTTGGAGGATCCATAACAATATAACTTCTATGCAAATATACCCAAACATAACCATTACGTTGTCTTCCTTGTTCAACTTCAACTATTTGATCAAGTTTGAAAATAATTGATGGGTATTCACAATCATAAAAGATGTCCAAGATAATATATTTGTATGTGAAAGTTCTCTTTCTTATACTAATCATTCATGAATTACTTGTATGACCAATTTCATGATAGTCAAACTTCAATAGATTTTACTTTATAAACCAGATGTGAAGCTACTACTAAGCATAAAGCACATTGATAATTTCATATTTATGATATTCAATTCATTCACAATTTACTCTCCGGATATAAGTGAAGCACATGAGTAAACCTCAAACTACTCTCAAAAGATATAAGTGAAGATCAATGAGTAGGTAAACAATCAAGTAGCTATGTGAGGGCTCTCTCTCTCAATAAATATTTTCAGATCAGAGTATTTTATTTAAAAAGCAAGCAAAAGAAAAATAGCACTCCAAGAATAGCACATATCATGTGGGCAAATAAAAATTTAGGCTCAACATAGGCTAACCGATAATTGTTGATGAAGAGAGGTGGGATGCGTAGCATCCCCAAGCTTAGATGCTTGAGACTTCTTGAAATATTTACTTGGGGTGCCTTGGGCATCCCCAAGCTTGAGCTTTTGTATCTCGTTCAATCCTCTCATATCATGGTTTCACCTATTCTCAAAAACTTCATCCACACAAAACTCGAAAAGAACTCGTGAGATAGGTTAGTACACATAAGAATAAATCAACACTTCACGTACTGCCAAGACAAGTTGCATAATAATTTCCAAACATTATCTACTATATACTATCATTTCCACAATTTATATTTACCAATATAAGTCATGAAAACCATCGGAGAAGTAGATAACAAAACTATGACAACAATCCGGCAGGTCTTCGCTCCAATGTTGCTTATTTCCTCCAGAAAAAATCACAAAAAAGTTTCGGGCGATTCCGAGAACTTTCATTTTCTGCACAAAAGCAACACCACGGTAATTCTGCTGAAAACAACGTCAGTCCAGGTTAGTTCTAAATAAATCATATAAAGTGCATCAAAACCATATAAAAGTATTGTAAACATAGGTGAATATGTCATGAATACTTCATAAATTATCGATACGTTGGAAACGTATCAGACAGCTAGATGTACAAAATGTGTTTCTTCATGGTGTTCTGGAAGAGGAAGTGTTCATGAGACAACCTCCTGGGCTTGAAAACAAAAACAAACCATTTCATGTGTGCAAGCTTGATAAGGCCTTGTATGGACTAAATCAAACTCCTAGGGCATGGTACTCCAGATTGAGCTCAAAACTTCAAACACTTGGGTTTGCTCCTTCAAAGTCTGACACCTCACTGTTCATTTACAATAAGTCAAATACCTCTATATTTGTACTTATATATGTTGATGACATTATTGTCACCAGTTCATCAAATGAGGCTGTTACAGGATTATTAAAGGATTTGAACTCTGAATTTGCTCTTAAAGATCTCGGGGACCTGCATTATTTTCTTGGTATTGAAGTAAGAAAAATTGGAGATGAGCTTCATCTATCTCAAGAAAAATATGAAACTGATCTTGTAGCTAGAGCAGGATTTCAGGGTTGTAAACCATCATCAACACCATTGTCCAGCACAGAAAAACTGTCCTTGTCAGAAGAAGAACTCTTGGATCAAGAGGATAGCACCAGGTACATAAGTATGGTTGGTGCACTTCAGTACTTAACTCTGACTAGGCCTGATATCTCTTTTGTTGTCAACAAAGTGTGTCAATTTCTTCATGCTCCTACTACAGTACATCTGACAGCTGCAAAACGCATACTTAGATATGTTAAAGGCACCTTGAGTATTGGATTAACATTCAGCAAGTCACCATCAACTCTTGTCAGTGCATTTTCTGATTCAGATTGGGCAGGTTGTCTAGATGATAGATGCTCAACAGGTGGGTTTGCAGTATTCTTTGGTCCAAACCTCATTTTTTGGTGTGCAAAGAAACAAGCTACTGTGTCGAGATCCAACACAAAAGCAGAGTATACAGCATTAGCTAATGCTAAAGCAGAAATTATTTGGGTTCAGTCACTGCTGAAAGAGCTTGGGATTTGATGCAAGCAGACTCCATGCTTATGGTGTGATAATCTTGGCGCCACATATCTTTCTGCTAACCCAGTTTTTCATGCAAGGACCAAACACATCTTTCATTTTGTCAGAGAAAGAGTTGCTGCCAAGAAATTGGACATTCGATTTATTCATTCTCAAGATCAAGTTGCGGATGGTTTTACTAAGGCCTTAGCCACAAGAAGTTTTGAATAATTTAAGCGTAATCTCAACTTGACCAAGTTGTGATTATGGGAGGGTGTTAAACGAGATATATCACGAGTACCGGTCCTATCAGGATCCGGCGTAGTTAGAGATCGAGTTAGGTTTTATCTGTTCAAATACTTGATCTCTATCTCTTCCTATTTTCTTGATTCTCAAGATGTAATCTCGATGTAATCCCAACAGCTTGTATGCATATCTCAGGGACATGCCCCTGCCTATTATAAACACGGAACCGTCGCCTCCAACGAGGTACGACGTTCATCGCTCGTTTACAACGAGCAACTCATCGGCCTCGCGCATCCCGAGCACACACGGAGAGACCAATAGAATAGTTCCTCGTCCCTTAAAAAAAAGAATAGTCCTCAAAAAATAAAAATTATCAACAATACAAGACGGGAAAAACACATCATCTGCGAAAAACGGCGCGGCAAGGATGCAAGGTGCACGACAGCCACGTCACCTACTAAACTCTCATTCCCTCTCCTCATTCTTGCCAAAAAATACACTGCAAGTGTTGGGCGGACGCATTCATGTGTTGGCGGCGGTTGATCGGATGGCAAATGGCCCATGAATAATCTCTACAGATTATTTTTCATTTTGGTGGCTATTTATTTATGTTATTACTCATGAATTACTTTGGATTTCATGATTTTTTTTGTCAAAAGCTTGTATGCTTGTGCAATTTAATTACTTGACATTTATGAGAAAAATCGGAGTCATGCGTGACGGTTGTCATTGAATTTATGGCTGCATCTAACATCAATCCGACCATCGATCCGGCAAATCTTTGTGTGACTAAAATAACACTCATGATCATGTACTATTACACATCATAGCTCTTTGTGTGATTAATGAGTAACCCCCCCCCCCCCCCTCCTCTCCAAGCCATGAATGCACCATTTTTCCGTCTATTTATACCACCCCATGTTTGAGCCCTTGCTATACTACTGATCTCCATGAAACGAGAGGCTAGTTATAATGGTGGAGGACGAACACAACCATAGAGTTTCTTTATGTGTCTTGCTTAAGAATAGGAGGCGCCAGGGGAAACTAATGGAAAACGTTAGGGATTGTTATTGCTCCCGTGTGGCACAGTCTACTCCTTGGATTATATAGGAGTGCGATCATCTTGCTGCAGTCGTCGCATCCTTTGGCAGGCAAGTAGAGGAAAAGGACTCCCGATCTTTCCATCGAGCAACCCCTCCTATGATTTGCAATCTACCCGCATGACAACATCTTCGATATCGAGAAAATTAAACTAGAGTATGCTACTGTATGACTCCATACCTTTTTTATTTTCAGAAAATTCCATGCATAAAGTTGGATTATTCCCCTCTAACCTAATAAAATTGTATGTTCGTCTTTACAACTCAACCTGAAAAGTTAGTTAGTAAAACTACCAATTTTTCTGGCATAATCAATAATTTTAGATAGGAGTAAGGCCTCATTGTTGTCACATTCAAATAAGAGGTTCAGTTTCAGTTTCCTAAGTATAAGGGGGCTATTTTCTGAGAAACACTGAATACAATGTTGACCCACGCACTCGCACCACCACGCCACACACTCACACAATGCCTACTAAAGAATAAATCGAAGTTGCGGAGCTTTAAGATTAATGAAATCACCATAAGCGCCTCGCTGTCTATGACAACGTCCACTCCCACGAAATGAATAATCTTCATTAATGATACATCAAAGCGTCAAACATAGTGTTTCATTAATGATGTACACTTGGTCTTGCACAAACTGATCACATGAAAGCAGACCCAAACTAGGTTTGAAATTTCCTATTCGATTATATGTGAAAGATAATGAGTATGGATTTATTCCCAAACAATTCAACATCGATAGCGCCTTTACGTCGGGTAGTAACGTTGTTGCATGGGGTGTTGTCTTACGAGACCATACTAAGCAATGTGGTGGCCTCGAGAGCTGGGAAGGCACTACATGTGACTCATGTGTTCACTACAGAACTTCGAGCAATGGCCCATGCCTTTGACATATCTTGCGGGCAAACTTGGGGCAATCGGAATCGTGGTCTAGACATGACTCCTAAATTCTTATGATGGCGCTGAATAAGAGGGGTGTGGATTTCTCGCCAATGGTTATTGCTCTTGAAGATCTAAAACCAAAAATGCGTACCTGATTCTGGCCTGCGAATTGAGTCTTGTTGAGGTGAAGCTATGAAAACCTAATATGGAGGGATTCACGATCGCACGGGAAATGGGTAGTTGGGGTGAGGAAGGAGCTGGTAGGGGAATGAGAAAAAAATTAGAATTGGGAGGAGGAAAACACATATCACTCACATTGACGGGCTTAGGGTTTAGTGACAACCACTTAAATAACCACACACACACCACTTGGCTTGGGAAATCCTGATTAAACGTTGTCCCAAAGCCCACTTGAACCCTGCTACAAGCGGCCGCTCTTGCATCTTCTGTCCGCTGCAGGTTCAATACTCTAAACTGTAGGCGTGATACAAGAAAACCGCGTTGCCAAGGTTGGTTATAGTTGTAGCGCCTCCGAGGGCCTCTTATGGGGCTACCATGTATAAACATAGGTGGTTGATGTTGTAATGCGAGACTTGCCCCCCTTGTATTTGTAATAAACCTCTGCTTTACCGCTCGAATAAATCTTTTGCATAATGTATTGGAAGAAAGGTAAATACATTTGCTATTAAAATATATTTACATCTGAAGATTGTTTTAAGCTTAAGTTCACCTTTATGCAATTGGAGATGTCTTTTCGAATGATAGTAGCTTTGAAGAATCCACTCAATTTACAAGTTTTATTCTTGAGCATAAACACCCAGTCGTATATTATTGACTATTGAAATATAATACCAAGCAAAACCCAAGCATCAATGCAGAATAAATCCGCATACAAAAAGGAAAAGAAAAACCTGAAGCCATCAACATATGAGAAACCTCGCGACAACACCTCCAACTCATACTACAAAACTTACAAGCCATATATTAGCAGACAAAGGGTGCAGTGCTCTAAGAGTCCAATACAATGCTTTTAGGAAAGAATCATCACTTGCACGCCGATGTTTGTTGGTCCAACAAGACGCCAGAAGAAGCGTTATCACCGTTGATACGTCTCAAACATATCTACTTTTCCAAACACTTGTGCTCTTGTTTTGGAATCTAATTTGCATGATTTGAATGAAACTAACCCGGAGTGACGCTGTTTTCAGCAGAACTACCGTGGTGTTATTTTTGTTTAGAAATAAAAGTTCTCGGAATGGGAAGAAATTTTTTGTGGATTTTTTCTAGCATATATGAAGAATTATGGAGCGAAGACATGTCGGAGGGGGGGCACCTATGGGCCACAAGCCAACAAGGCGCGCCCACCCCCTAGGCGCGCCCTGTTAGCTTGTGGGGCCCACATGGCTCCCCTGACCCTAATTTCAGTCCTATAAATTCACAATTATGGAGAAGAAAATAGGAGAGAAGATTTCATCGCGCTTCACGAGACGGAGCCGCCGCCACCTCCTGTTCTTCTTCGGGAGGGCTGATTTGGAGTCCGTTTGGGGCTCCGAGGAGTAGATCGAGATCATCGCCGTCACATCACCAACCCTTCTCCGTCAACAATTCCATGATCCTCATCATCGGGAGTGAGTAATTCCTTTGTAGGCTTGCTGGACGGTGATGGGTGTGGATGAGATTGATCATGCAATCGAGTTATTTTGATAGGGCTTGATCCCTAGTATCCACTATGTTCTGAGATTGATGTTGCTATGACTTTGTTATGCTTAATGCTTGTCACTAGGGCCCGAGTGCCATGATTTCAGATCTGAACCTATTATGTTTTCATAAATATGAGAGTGTTTTAGATCCTATCTTGCAAGTTGTATGCGCCCATTACGTGTCATGGTCCGCATACCCCAAGATGACAATAATTGGGATTATTTCCAGTGATTGCTGTAGTTTGAGGAGTTCATGTATTTGATACGTCTCCAACGTATCTATAATTTTTGATTGTTCCATGCTAATATATTATCATTCTAGGATACTTTTTGGGTCTTTATTTACCAGGATGTGCAATGATCTAGCATGACATGTCATGCTACTATCCTTTACCACACTTGTGCCTCAAAGTGGCACCTTGTTCCTCATATTGAGAGTCTCATGATATGTCATTTTCATATGCTACTGGGAATTACTTTTTCATTATTACAAACTTGGCTTGCATATTCCTATGACGGGCTGCCTCAAATGCCTGAGGTCTTCATGAGCAAGCAAGTTGGATGCACACCCCACTTAGCTTCATTTGAGCTTCCATACACTTATAGCTCTAGTGCATCATTTGCTTGGCAAT
The DNA here is from genome assembly GCA_039707655.1 of Elymus sibiricus. Classification (NCBI taxonomy): domain Eukaryota; kingdom Viridiplantae; phylum Streptophyta; class Magnoliopsida; order Poales; family Poaceae; genus Elymus; species Elymus sibiricus. The sequence continues at coordinate 447,626,068 of CM077671.1, forward strand.
CCCTACTCGTTGCATTGACATCTATCGATGAGCATCTCCATAGCCCGTTGGTACGCCTAGTTGATGTGAGACTATCTTCTCCACCTTTTGCCCCTTTGATATCTACCACCATATTCTATTCCACCTAAATGCTATGTCCAATGGCTCACGCTCATGTATTGCGTGAAGAATAAAAAGTTGATCCATATTGAAAAAGTATGATCCAATTGCCTGACTTGGACACTGTGGTGCTTGACATTTGTATTAATGTGGTGAAGATGGAGCCATGCCTTGATAATATAATAAGATGAATGGGGGGTAAGCATTCTTTGAGGATCATATACTTTGAAAGATTGATGATTTTGTTTCTTATACTTATAAGTATTGCTATGTTAGTATTTGTTAATTCATCGTTTCTCAATGAGCATACATGCATAAGATTACATAATGGATAACATGTCACATCAAAAAATTAGTTTTTATCATTTACCTACTCGGGAACGAGTAGGAATTAAGCTTGGGGATGCTTGATACGTCTCCAATGTATCTATAATTTTTTATTGTTCCATGCTGATATATTATCATTCTAGGATACTTTTTGGGTCTTTATTTACCAATTTATAATATTTTTGAGCACTAACCTATTGACCCAGTGCCCAGTGCCAGTTGCTGCTTTCTGCATGTTTTTCACTTTTCAGGTTTACAGTACCAAACGAATTCCAATTGCCATGAAACTTTTTTATGATTTTTTCTGGACCAAAAGAAGACCTGGAGGCTTTGGGAGGAGACCGGAGGCCGCACGAGGGCACCAGCACGCAACAGGGCACGCCCTTGGGGGGCCTGATGTGTGCTGGCCCCCTCGGGCGTCTCCCGACACCCCTCTCTGGCCTATAAATTCTCTAATATTCCAAAAACCCTAGAGGCATTCCCGAAACCCTTTTTATGCCGCCGCAAGTCTCTGTTCTGTCGCGAGGCCATCTGGAGCTCTGTTCCGGCACCCTGCCGGAGGGGGGATAGATCACGGAGGGCCTCTACATCAACCTTGCTGCCCTCATGATGTGTGAGTAGTTCACCACAGACCTACGGGTCCATAGATAGTACCTAGATGGCAATCTCTCTATCTCTTGATCTTCAATACAATGATCATCGCATCTTTGCTTTGATCTATCCGATGTAATCCTATTGTGCGGTGTGTTTGTTGGGATCCGATGAATTGTGGGTTTATGTTCAGATTATTCATGAAAAGTATTTGAGTCACCTCTGAATATTAATATTCTTATTTGCATTATCACTATAGCTTCGTAATGCTCTCCGATTTATCGATGTGCTTTGGCCAAGTAGATTGATCTATCTTCGGTGGGAGTGGTGCGTTGTGGTAGGTTCAACCTGACGACTTTCTATATCCCAGTGACAAAGTAGGGGACAAGATACGTCTTTTTGTTGTTTCTACTAAGGATAACATGATGGGGTTTATTCATATTGCTTGAGTTTACTTTGTCTACATCATGTCATCGTTCTCCAGGCATTACTCTGTTTTACTTAACACTCTAGATGCATGCTGGATAGCGGTCGATGAGTGGAGTAATAGTAACAGGTGCAGGCAGGAGTCAGCCTATTTGTTTATGGACGTGATGCCTATATACACATGATCATTGCCATGAAAATCGCATAACTATCCGCTTTTCTATCAATTTCCCAACAGTAATTTGTTACCCACTGTATGATGCCTACATGAGAGATGCCGCTAGGGAAAACTATGGCCCCGGGTCTATTCACTTACAAATTTATAAACGCTACTATTACCTTGCTGCCTTTATTTACTTTTTATTTTATTTTGCAATTTACAATTATCTACTATTATCTACACACTTCACTTGCTTGCAAATAACGAGATCAAGGGGATTGACAACCCTCTTGCCCCCGTTGGGTGCAAGTTGTTTGTTCTTTTGTGTGCAGCCGCTGGAGACGGTTGAGGATTGATATTCCTATTGGTTCGATAAACCTTGGTTTCATAACTGAGAGAAATACTTACCCACTTTGTGCTGCAATTACCCGTTCCTCTTCACGGAAAACCCAACGCATATCACAAGTATCAGTATTCACTAAGTGTTAATGCTTTGTCCTGGTTCTCTATTTAAAGGAGGCCTTAATATCCCCTAGATTTCCTTATGGACCCCACTGTCACGAGAGGGTAGGACAAAAGATGTCATGCAAGTTCTTATTGCAAGTACGTATGACTATATACGGAATACATGCCTACATTATATTGATGAATTGGAGCTAGTTCTGTGTCGCTCTAGTGTGTAACTGTTACATGATGAATGTCATCCATATCTATCCATCGCTTATCCATGGCCTATGCTTTTCATATACTGACTATTGTTAAGTTACTATTTCTTCTACTACTATTACAATCACTACAAAACTAATGTTGTTATTGTTACTGTTACTACTACTATTCTGCTTTGCTACTAAACTTTTGCTACAGAAGGATACTCCAGGTGCGGTTGAATTGACAACTCAACTTCTAAGACCAATAAATATTCTTTGGCTCTCCATGTGTCGAATCAACAAATTTGGGTAACCCATGAAGACTGATACGATCCCCTATACTTGAGGATTATCAACTGTTAAAGCAGAATTTCTGAAGAATACCTTCAAGAAGGTAACGACGAGCTGACATCAACGATGTGTGATCAAGCTAGAAGGCTAGATCACATGGTTTCACCCAGAGCGAATACAACCATGGTGTCGGCCATCATACTCACCATTCACCACTCTGTCAGGTAGTTCACACATAACTAGCCTGCCATAGGATATATTGTTGGAAAGCAGGACACCATCCCGACTTCCGAACAATGGCGCACCAACATCTCGTTGTTGTCATGTGCGCCACAAAACCATATATTAACCGCCACCGCTAGATGTGTGTCGCCTGGGTGCAAAAGCCCGCAAGGGACCGTCCTGACCTTATATTGAGCCATAATAGTTCTCAACAGTGTTTGCTGGTAGTAGTGAAGTGGAGGAGTGTCGCGCCTCGCGGAACCACGCCATAAGACCAAGCTGACGCTCGATGTATCACACTAGATCCGCATAATCCAGCAAGCCTCGTCGCCATGGGTGTCGTCTGCCATGCCAAAAAAAATCACAGATCATCGCTTGACAAATGGCACCTACCTCCTCCTCTGCACGGGGATGGCCATGAACTTGTAAGGGAAAATATTGATCAAAGGAGGAGCTAATCGGAGATTCTAACAAATTCTTAGGATAAAATGAAGTAATTGATGACAAAAATATATAAATAGTGGAGGAGAAGTTGGTGTGAAGACAATCTAAACAAACATCAAGATAGTTAGCCGGATTATAAACTAACATATAAGAGACAATAACAGAAACATGCTTGATACATAAGTAGCAAAGACAAACTAAACCTAGTTCATGCAGTGGAATAGAAAAGGATACATCAAAGTCTTCGCAATAGAGAACATAGAGAGGGCAAATTCTTGCAATACAAAGTACAGACAAATTGTAAATTGAGTGTGAGGAAATGGAATCCGAAGGCTTGGTGAAGATAATGGTTTATTCACCCAGTTCAAGTTGATGGCAACTCCATGCCAGGTTGGAGGGACTGAGATTGAACTCAAAAGACAGAATCTTCACCATATTATCCTTCAGCTAGAGCCAACTCTGACTTCGCTCGTGCTAGATCTTCTAGGTGATCTCCAGATTTTCACATACTCGTTTTTCGGCAGACCACAATCGCTCTTGGATGTTCTAGAACAAACTAGCCGTCTAGTGGATACACAATCCATAAGAGTAATAGGCGAAGTTAAGCTTCGATTAAGTTCTTTAGTGACGCTCAATCACCTAGGAGTTTTAGCCTATGGGTTTCCCCTCATTAGGATTCTCTCAGTTCATACTCTTCAATGAACTCCATTAGCTTCAGACGGCATCCCATATTTTTCCATGTAAACACTACTGTTTTAGGGGTCCTAACTTTTTGTTAAACCAAATTCTCAGGGACTATCACATATGTATACTCATAAACACATTAATCTCTTAATTGTTTTGTCCATGGAATCATCCAAAACCCTCAGGGGGCATTAGATGCACTTACAGAACCTCACCAACATCCGCTGCCACTTGAGGAGGTGCCACAATCTAATCTAAGTAAAGCAGCCCAGGCCCACCACCTACACGCGACGCTGGCGCCTTGCTACCCACGGTACATGGAGCGGCTAGTCATCGACAAATCTATGCCCCACCACAAACTTTTGAGGTCGCCCTCCCGGCATAACCACCTCGCCACCCTGATCCCTGCCAGTCGCATGGCTTAGCCATCAATGGTATCAAGCAATCAATCAGACTTAAATAACACTCGTGGTCATGTGCTATTACATAATATCTTAATTAGTTCATAATTCCTTATGTGATGAACACGTATCGTACCAAACCCACCCCCAGCCCCAGCCATGAATACACCCTTTTGTTGTCTTTTAATACCACCCCATGTCCGAGTCTTTGCAGCATACTAATGATCCCTCTCAAACCATATAAAAGTTAAGTGGTAACAGCCATAGCAAGCAACGGGGATACAAATGGTTTAGTGAAGAGTTGGGATGAGCCAAGAAAATAGAGGCTAGTTAAAATGTCGGCAGAAGATCACATGACTAAGAACCATGGAGTGTTTCGGTGTGTCCTGCTTAAGAACAGGAGGCGGTAGGGGGAATTATAGGAGAAGGTAAGGAGCGGCATTGTTCCCATTCTTCGGCCTCTTGCCAATACCTTCACTGTTTGTCTACACCTCTTCCTTCAACGATCAATGAGCCTTCATCTAGCTGCGGTCGTACCATTCCTTCTGTGGCCAAGTAGGAAATTGACTTCCGATCTTCCCATTGAGCAGCTCCCTAGGTTGTATAGCTAAAACAAGAGACATGACTTTCAACACCCGGATGTCCCTACACCATGTATGAACAGTAAATTTAAAAAAAGTTGAAAACAAAATCAAGAAAATCTAAAACTTTGGGACATCAAACATGATCAAACTTTCGACAATCTTGCAATGTTTCAGCTACAAATAACATTCGAGGAACCCTCACATAAAAAAACAAAATAACTATTCAAAGTTTATGTGCACTTTTAAGTAGTGATTTTTTTGTGAGGGCTCCGCCAATGTTATTTGTGGCTGAAACTTTGGAAGAAATCAAATCTTTGATCCCACAAAGTTTCATTTTTTTGGTTTTTTTTTTAATCTTTCACGAATTTACTGCCCATGAGGTGTAGTGGCACCTGGAAACTGTTGCACCTTTCTCTAAAAACAAAGTAGCAAACACAAGCTTGGTATGCTCTGGTCGTACTTTGAACGTCGAGAAAATCAATCAGAGTATACTATTTTTTGAGTCCCTACATTTTTTTGAAAATTAATGTAAATAAAGTTGGATACATCCCCTTCAACCCTAAGGGCGTCTCCGATGTTGCAAAAAACATGGGTCTTAAAACAAAAAATAGCCTTAAGACCTTTCTTGAAACATTGTGAGAAGAAGAGCTTGAGTCATTGTGCTAAGAGCAAGTCATAAGGAATAAAAAATGATTTCTCTCTTTTCTTACATGATTTCAGTGGTTAAAACTAGAAGACAAAGGTGACAAGTGGGCTCCACCCTAAGGCCCATGCGGGTATTCAACATTGGAGAAATTCTAGTTTGTTGTAACATGTTGAGTGGGGCCCATCTTATGAGCGACTTAATAAGAATTATAAATTGTTTAGAAACCGTATGTTCATTTTTACAACTCAAGCTGGAAAGCAGCATAGTTCAATTACTGATATATTTTGTAAAATCTACAATGTTAGATTCAACTAGGGACTCATTACTGTGACATCCAAATAAGAGGGTTCGATTTACCAAATATAAGGGGCCTATTTTTTATCCCTTGAAGAAGAGGTTCCTCCCTTGTGAGTCAATTGTTGAGTTTAGAAGATCTAGCATAACATGAACTGGGAAGATATACAACTTATTAAAAATGTATACTTTTACATCGAGCTAAAATTATTTTCTTCGTTTTCTTGTTTATGTTTCCTCCTGAATCAAAAAAGGACAAGTAAAGAAAAATAAAATCATACAAACCTATACATCTTTTTGAATACTTACAAAATTGAACGCTCATACATACGCATATACACCCACCCCTATGAAATGCACGCACGCACACCCTACCCATATAAGCACCTCAGAGATACTGAACCGACACATCATCTTGAGATTGACGAAGTCACCATAGACTCCTTTATAGTTGACAGGAACGTCTCCTCCCAATGAACGCATGTTGCCAGAAGGTCTGAAGTAAATACAGAAAAATGCGAGACCAGGTGTCAAGTCTAGAAATTGAACCCAGATGGACTGGGGATACCACTGTCCTCCTAACTATACAACCACACATTCTGGTTATGCACAGACTGGTCACATGAAAGCATGAATGTAAACCCTAATTAAGGTTCAAATTTCCTATTTAGTCATATGTATGATTATATACTCCTCTGTTCCATAATGTAGTTCATATAGATTTTTTTTAAAGTCAAGCATCACAAACTTTGACCAAATTTATGAAAAAAATCATTTACATCTAGAATGCCAAACTTATATCATTAGATTCATTATGAGATGAACTTTTATAATTTATATATTTGGTGTTGTGAATAAATAGTTATCTCTAAAAACTTGGTCAAAGTTTTTAAAGTTTGTTTTTTCAAAAAGTCTATACACACTACATTATGGAACGGGGGAATATATGGTTGTATGTGAAGGATAATGAGTATGACTTAATTGCCAAATAATTAACTTCTACATAATGAAATAGCAAAAATAGTAAATAAATTGTTACTAAAATATTTACACCTAGAGATTTCCTCTCCAGATTTAGGTTCACATTTACAAAATTGGGGCTGAGGGTTTCTTTGCATATTTGGGTTACTAAAATGACTTCACGATCAAACATAAACATTCTTTTCAACTAGTAGTAACTTTGATAAGCTGTTGTATTCAATTTTTTTTAGAAAAGGAGGATATACCCCCGGCCTCTGCATCTGGGTGATGCATGCATCCATTTTATTAATTATTCACAAGGACCTTACAAAGTAATACATCAGTAAGCCCGAAGCCTCCATCTTGGCAACACATGTCGCTACCCCCATCCCCTTGATGAAGGGGTGCCGAATGTCCGAGCCGAATACCAAACAGACATCGCACAAAAACCTAACATCTAAAGCCGGGTACCCCATCCAAAGCTACAATGCTAGGACTGGGTCACACATCGGTCCGACACACTCTGAGTGGACACCACATGCGCACGCTGCAAGGGCCGTCACCACCATCTTCCATCAATCCATCTTGAGAGCAAATACTGACGCATCTGCCTTGCCAGGCCTCCCTGCCATCGATGCCACCACGACGCCAGACAGCGTCGTCCTCCTGCGCGAGTCCATCACCGCACATCGGACGTCGAGTCTCCACTGCGCCACGCCGCCAAGATTCACCGCCATCAATGTGTAGGATGAAGCACCGCTCCACCAAATATGTCGTCGACTGATCCCTCGAGCCCGTGTACACCTCCAAGAATGATGCCCTCAAGGAGGAAACGACACAATAGCGTCGTCGTCATCCGATCTACTAATCTAGGGTTTCCCCTGAAGGTGGCAGACAGTGGTCTAGAACTTCTCAACGGCGATACCTTCAAGAAGGGAATGACACCGAAGAGCGCCGCCATCGCCGGCCTTGGTAGCTAGCCGAGAGCAGGTTTTCACCCAGATCAGTTCGAAGAACCTCCATCAAGCGTCTTGTGCACGGATCGCCGCCTTCTCTGACGGGGACCAGACGAGAGAGTCCAGTCGCTGCCGCCTGACCGGCAACGGCACCACCACGGTGCCTAAGCAGCCGGCGTGATCAGGCCCACCGTGCTAGCCCCTCGCCACAGAACCGAGCCGCCAGCCGGCCCAAGCCCATCTAGGTCGGGCGAGATCCACGAACCCGGTCGCCACCACAGGAGCGCCTCCGCTATCGCCGCCACCACTCACACCGTCAGGATCCCGCCGCTCCTTGCCGCCGTATCGCCGTGGTGATCTGAGTCGCTGCTGTCGCGCGAGGGAGAATGCCCCGCCGCCGCTGTCATAGCCCACAGAACAGGCTTCGCCCATCGTGATCTCCGGCGACAACGGGAGGGAGGGATGAGGAGAGGAGGCCGAGGGCCGGCGACGCGATCTCCCCCTGTGTCGCCAAGGTTGGCAACGCGGGGGTCGTGGGTCGTGGGTCGTGAGTCCGCGTCTGCTACGTCCTGCTGTATTCATGGCTGCACTTAACATTAGTCCGAGCATCGATTTGGCGAATCTTAATTATTTCTATCCAGGTTACAAGCAGCTGGTCCGACTTAAATAACACTCATATCTCGTTGTCTCATGAACACGTATTGTACCCCCTACCCCCCACCCCCTAAGCCATGAATGCACTATTTGCCATCTTCATATACCTCCCTATGTTGGAGTCTTTGCTATTATATTGATTACCATCAAACTATATACTATAGTGCAGTGGTAAGTGGTAACATCTATCGCAAGCAAGGAGAGAGATGTTCTAGTGAAGAGACAGCAAATATGTGAAACAAACAAGAGGCTAGTTGAAATGGCGGAAGAAGAACACACAACTAAGGACAATAACGTTCTGTTTTGCTTAAGAATAGGAGGCGTCGGGGAAAACTAACCGAGAAAGCTAGGGAGTGCTATCTGTATGTTGTGTGAATTGCACGATGTATTACTCGGGTGCAAACGCACGTATATATGAAGTACAACGGTGGACCACGACCTCAACTATACAGGCAACTAGGAGGTGGGCCCAATACACAAATATGCACAACACATATACTCAACACCCCCCCCCCCCCCGCAGTCGAAGCGGCACCACTGCTGACGCAAAGACTGGACCGAAACTCCTCAAATGACGCCGTAGGCAAGCCCTTGGTCATGATATCTGCAAATTGTTGGGAAGTAGGAACGTGTAGAACACGAATATGGCCAAGAGCCACCTGTTCCCGAACAAAATGAATATCTAACTCAATATGCTTGGTCCGACGATGATGAGCCGGGTTAGCGGAGAGGTAGACCGCCGAGACGTTGTCGTAGTAGACCACCGTGGCATGATCGACAGGACAAGATAGCTCCTGAAGCAGCTGGCGAAGCCACGAACACTCGGCGACGACGTTGGCCACAACACGATACTCAGCCTCAGCACTGGAACAAGAGACCGTAGGCTGCCGCTTAGATGACCATGAGATGAGCGAAGGTCCAAGGAAGACATAGTAGCCCGAGGTAGAGCGACGAGTGTCAGGGCAGCCCGCCCAGTCGGCATCGGAGTAGGCGGTGAGGGCGGTGTCGGTGGAGGCGTGAAGCGTGACGCCGAGGTCCATAGTGCCACAAACATAGCGGAGAATCCGCTTGACGGCGGCCCAGTGAACGTCCCGAGGAGCATGCATATGGAGACACACCTGCTGGACGGCATACTGGATCTCCGGTCGAGTCAGTGTAAGGTACTAAAGAGCACCAACGATAGACCGGTAGAAAGCAGCATCCGAAGCAGGAGAACCATCCGTGGCAGAGAGCTTGGCCTTCGTATCAACAGGCGTAGCGGCTGGCTTGCAGTTAAGCATGCCAGCACGATCCAGGAGCTCATGAGCGTACTTTCGCTGATGAAGAAAGAAGCCATCCGGACGGCGCACCACCTCAACACCGAGGAAGTAGTGCAAAGGACCCAAGTCCTTGATGGCGAACTCAGCGCGAAGACGAGTAGTGAGCTGACTGAGAAGACCAGCCGTGGATGCCGTCAGGATGATGTCGTCGACATAAAGCAGCAAGTATGCCGTGTCGGAGCCCTGGTGATAGACGAAGAGCGAGGCATCTGAGCGGGTAGAGCGAAACCCAAGCTGGTGCAGAAACGCCGCGATGCGTTGGTACCAAGTACGAGGGGCCTGCTTGAGTCCGTACAAGGACCGCGAGAGCAGACACACGTGGTCGGGAAGTGCTGGATCAACAAACCCCGTGGGTTGCTGATAGAAGACCTGCTCCTCAAGGTGACCATGAAGGAAGGCGTTGGAGACGTCCATCTGGTGCACCGGCCAAGCACGGGAGACCGCAAGGTGGAGAACCGTGCGAATCGAGCCGGGCTTAACGACCGGAGCGAAGGTGTCGGTGAAGTCGATGCCGGCACGTTGCCGGAAGCCCCGAACAAACCAGCGCGCTTTATAGCGGTCGAGGGTACCATCAGGACGGAGCTTGTGTTTGAAGACCCACTTCCCGGTGATGACGTTCGCGTGCCGGGGACGGGGAACAAGCTGCCACGTCCGATTGCGCAGCAGAGCATCAAACTCCTCTTGCATCGCAGCCATCCAGAGCGGGTCACGAAGAGCGGCTCATACGAAGGACGGCAATGGCGATGGCGAAGAGGTGGATGCCACGTGGACGTACTCATCCGAGGCATAACGCGATCTCGGACAAAACACACCCGTACGGGCGCGAGTGACTGGACCGACCGCGGGCTCGGCCGCAGTCGCCGGTGAAGAGGGCGCCGGGGGCGCCGGAGCCGCGGACGCCTGGTCCACGGGCGTCGAGGCCGCAGACGGAGGGAGCACTGGGGGCGCCACGGGCGCCGGGGTCGCAGGCGCGGGAGCCGCGGGAGCCACGGGCAGAGGGGGCGCCGAAGGCGCCGGGGCCGCGGGCACCATAGCCGCGGTCGGAGGAGGCGCCGCAGGCGGGGGCACCGAACCGAAGGACGCCGGCGGGTGATGCGCCTCAAAGCCAGGGGGCGGGCCAAGAGCGGCGCGCGAGCGCCCTGGGAGAGGCGTCGAGGCTCCCACGTCATCAGTGGCGGGAGGAACAGCCGGGGGTACCCGGTGAAACGGAAACACATGCTCATCAAAGTAAACGTGCCGGGAGGTGAACACACGGTGGGAGATGGGATCGAAGCACCGATAGCCCTTGGAGTTAGAAGGGTAGTCGATAAAGATGCATGCAACAGAACGGGGTGCAAGTTTGTGAGGAGCAGTGTCGGCAGTGCTAGGATAACAAAGGCACCCAAAAATACGCAAACCATCATAAGACGGTGGCGTACCAAAGAGAAGGTGGTGAGGTGTGAAATTCCACCGTGGGCGGCAGGGTCGAAGGTTAAGGAGAAGTGAGGCGGTAGCAAGTGCGTCCGGCCAGAAGCGAGGCGGCACATTAGCGTGGAACAGGAGCGTGCGAACGCAGTCGTTCAGAGTGCGAAGGACGCGTTCGGCTCGACCGTTCTGCTGTGAAGTATACGGGCATGTGAGACGAAAAACTATGCCATGATGCGACAAAAAGGTGCGGAAAGCAAGGTTGTCGAACTCTTTTCCATTGTCAGTCTGAAGAGCAAGAATGGGACGCCCAAACTGCGTGCTGACATAGGAGTAAAAAGCCGTCAAAGTGGAGAGTGCATCCGACTTTCGTCGCAAAGGAAAAGTCCACACATAATGAGAATAATCGTCAAGGATAACCAGATAATATAAGTAGCCCGAATTACTAGGAACTGGAGAGGTCCACACATCGCTATGAATCAACTGAAAAGGAAAATAAGCAATGGTGGTGGAGTTATTAAACGGAAGGCGAACATGTTTGCCAACACGACAGGCATGACAAGTGTGATCCTCTATCTTATTACAACTGAAACTGAAACTCCTAAGAATATGACGAAGTGTGACGGGGTTGGGATGACCCAAGCGAGCGTGCCAGAGATCGACGCCAACGGAGAGAGCAACCGGTGCGGTGGTGGTGGAGGAAGGCGGATGCACCGGATAAAGCTCGTCGGGGCTGTCACATCGGTGAAGTACCATCCTGGTTCGAGCGTCCTTGACACAAAAACCAAGCCCGTCAAATTCAACAGTAATAGGATTTTCACGAGCAAGACATTTAACAGAGACAAGGTTCTTAATAAGATCAGGAGACACAAGTATGTTAGACATAGATATAGGCATGGAATTAGAAGGAAAAGAAGTGTGTCCGACGTGTGTGATGGGAAGTGTGGAACCGTCGCCGACAATGATGCGGCGATCGGTGTTGACTGGAGTGAAAGAGGCAAGATTACCAGGATGAGCAAACATGTGAGCCGTGGCCCCGGTGTCCATGTACCAATCACCGCCTCCAGTGTAGTTGGTCGGCGTAGGGGCGGTGTACAGCGTGGCAAGGAGCGCCGGATCCCAAGGCGCCGGTGGCAGCGCCGGCGAGGGGGACGGAGACGCCATCGGGAAGCCGTAACCGCCGCTCAGCTGCGGCGGTGGGTACCCTCCATAGGGCTGCTGGGCCGCATAGTACGCCTGATGCGCCGGCGGACGCGGCACGGGAAGGGTCGGCGCAGGGGCCTGTGGGACCGACATGGTGTACGCATGAACGACACCGGTCCACGGGTTATAACCGGAGGCCCACGGAGGAGGCACCTGGAACTGCTGCTGCTGCTGCTGACGCGGCGCACCTGCGCCCTGCTGCTGTTGCTGCTGGCCGCCGCGCCGGCCGCCGCGCCATCCTCCGCGGCGCCGTACGGGAGAGGCAGCAGCCCCGACTGCGGCTGCGGCGCCGGGAACGGCGCCTGGTGGCGCGGTTGAGGAGGCGCGGCCCGCCACGGGTGGTGCCGGCGGCAAGAGCGGTGTGGATGGCCCGCGCCTTCACCTGCTTCATCCGCCGCTCCTCCAGCCGGAGGTACGCAACGAACTTGGTGAAGGATGGCTCGGGGATGAGGGAGAGGTTCGCCGCGGCGTTGCCGAAGTCCTCGTTGAGCCCGGCGGTGAGCGTGCTGAGGAGGGTGTCATCATCGATCTTCGCGTCAATATCGCGGAGCTCGTCAGCGAGAGTCTTGAGGCGGCGACAATAGTCGTCGACGGAGGAGTTGTCCTGGTGGCACCCAAAAAACTCTTGCTGCAAAAAACACGACGTTGAAGGCGATTGTCGGTGAAGAGCCCGTTGAGCTTAGTCCACACGGCGTGGGCATCATCACCGTCCTGCACGACCGTCTGAAACAGGTCCGGCGAGATGGTGAGAAAGAACCACCGGATGATCGTGGTGTCGATGGTGGACCAGTCATGGAAGTCGGGGACGAGGCTGGAGTCGACGGAGCCGTCCACATGATCAACGAGATGGTACTCCCGGAGCACGAGGGAGAAGTAAGTCTTCCATGTGTAGTAGGAGGAGTCCGTCTGGGAGAGACGAACCGGAACCCGCTCGTGGATGTTGAGGTTGCGGATGTCGTTGACGTCGGGCGGGTTGGCGTCGGCGAACGGGTTGGAGTTGGTGGAGGCGCCCGAAGTGACGGATGACATGGTGGCGAGTGGCGGCGGCGTCGGGTGTGGCTAGGGTTAGGGTTGGGTGAGCGGCGGCGGCTGTGAGAGGAGCAGCGGCGGCGGCTTCGGGTGGGGAGGACTAGGTCGCGGCGGCGACAGGAGGTAAGGCGGCGGCGGCGCACGGGGTAAGGCGGCGGTTGCGGTGGCGCGGTGGCGGCGATCGGGTCGGCCGAGGCGAGCGGGGAGAGCAGCGGCGGCATGGGGAGGGTGGCGCGGCGGCGGGAGGGGAAGGCGGCGGCGGCGGCGCAACGGGAGAGGCGCGGCGGCGGCGGCTGGAGCGGCGGCGGCGCAAAGGGAGAGGCGCGGCGGCGGCAGCGGAAGCTAGGGTTGAAACCTAGGAAACTGATACCATGTATGTTGTGTGAATTGCACGATGTATTACTCAGGTGCAAACGCACGTATATATGAAGTACAACGATGGACCACGACCTCAACTATACAGGCAACTAGGAGACGGGCCCAATACACAAATATGCACAACACATATACTCAACACTATCGTTTCCGTGCCGTGACCCCTTGACTCTTCCTGCAGTAATCGCCTGCAGCTCCTCCTAGTGGTGGAGCCATGGCTCGGCTGCCCCAGACAGCGGCCCGAGTTGTGCCCTGGATAATTTCGTCAAGCAGTACCAAGAAATGAAGAACTAAACAACAATTTCCATGGATGAATGATCGTATACCAGAGCCTTCGTACTCCCTCCGTTTCCTTTTGGTGCGCATATAAGATTTGATCAAAGTCAAACTTCGTAAATTTTGACTAACTGTATAGAACAAAATATCAACATTCATCATATGAAATCAATATTACTAAATACATCATGATATAAATTTTCATTGCATATAGGTTTAGTATTGTATATGTTGATATCTTCTGATATATATTTAGTCAAACTTTACGTAGCTTGATTTTGACCAAATTTTATATGCGAACTAAAAAAGAACCGGAGGGAGTACTTTGCTCAGGCTCTCTGGCCGATGTGGCTACACCGCTGCCTTCTCGTCAGAGGATGGGCTCCTCATCTTGCTGAGGTCACATCGTTCCTTTCGTGGCCTTGTAGCAGGATATCTTCCCGTTGAGCAGGCCATCCATATGTTCTTCAAATAAAACAAGCTAGTTCCAAATGAACGCCTAGTGGGCCACCGGATGGACTAGTTGTATTAGAGCATAACATGGAGAAAAAGTATTTATTCGTCTAAATGATCCTATTTTGGACTTAAGCGCATTCATGATCCCGCAAAAAACTGCCCCATGCAGAAACGAGTGGACACGAGAAGATTCACCTCGGTTGGCTTACCGTCAGTCGGTTTATCGCCGGACGATTCATAGCGAGTCGGACAACCGTGAGTAGGCGGGTTGCTGTCCGAAAAAGGCAAATAGAGCCCGTCATGGAGGACTTTAAGAACAAACATATTTCCACATCATAAAAAGAATTAAAATTTTTTGTACATACACAAATACATATATAATACGTTGAGGGTTCCCCCCAAAAAAAATACGTTGAGGAAAAATTTCATAACAATATACTTTCATACACAACGTATACAAAAACACAAATACATAAATGAGAATGGGCCCCCTTTTTGTTGTTGTTGTGTCGGGATTTTGTTCTTTTTGTGCAGCTTGCAAACAATAATATTTTTGAATGAAATTTTACGATCCACTACGAATATGTATAAGTTTTCACAGATTTTTCTTCGGATTTTTTTTTAAACTTAAAAACATCACTTTTGAATCCTTTAAAATAAAGTCCTTCAATGCCCCCATCCTTCCAAACTTCACTCTCCGTTGCTGCCGGGCGACCAACCTTTCAATGTGGCATCGCCTTCAAGTGCTCCACTACACCATGAAGTCCAATTACTAGCACCCACTACTCCTAGTAACTTTACTAATAGAGCATCTACAGCCGGACTGGGCAAATCCGGCCCTCTATACGCCCGCGGACGCACCGGATGGCCCCTCATATTTCGCTCCGTGCATCCACATACCACATATCCGGACTCTCAAATCCATGCAAAGCCATGCACGTCGATCATCCGATACTAAACATTGCACGTAAAACAAATGTTGGTACCGAACATAAGAAGTGTTTATATCAAATTTATTTGAAGTGCACAATCAATGATCTGCTCTTTGATTTCCATTGTGGGTCCACATATGCTCCACCAGATCATTGAGTAGTTGCGCGTGCACGTGATGATCTCGGAGATTCTGATGCATATGCAGAAAGTTTATAAGCTGAATTGCATCTTGATGTTCAGGGATTTCAACTTGTTTTTCAGGTGCTTCAAAATCATTGGTTTGGGTTATACCATCACCCTCACCCTCAACGATCATATTGTGCAAAATAACACAACATGTCATCAGCTGCCACAAAGTTTCTGGTTCCCACATCATTGCAGCCCCACGAATAATTCCCCAACGCGCTTGCAGCACTCCGAATGCCCTCTCCACATCCTTCCTAGTTGCTTCCTGCATTGTTTCGAAGTGCTTTTGTTTTTTGCCATGTGGTTCGGAAATGGTCTTCACAAATGCAGCCCACTGAGGATATATGCCATTGGCAAGATAGTATCCCATGTTGTAGTCTCGGCCGTTGACGGTGTAGTTGCACGGAGGTGATTCCCCGTTGCAAAGCCTCTTGAACACCGGAGATCGTTGAAGCAAGTTGATGTCGTTGTGAGAACCTGGCCTTCCAAAAAAAGCATGCCAAATCCATAAGTCATGTGATGCCACCGTCTCTAGTATGATGGTGGCCTCTCTTGTGTGACCTTGGTACATTCCTTGCAAACCTTTGTGGCAGTTCTTCCATTGCCAATGCATGCAATCGATTGATCCGAGCATTCCTGCAAACCCTCTGGCCTCTCCAATAGCCAACAACTTCTCCGTGTTCTGTGCATTTGGCTCTCTCAGATACTCTGCTCCAAACACCTCCACCACAACACGGGCAAACTTGACAGTAGTCTTCAGGCATGTGCTCTCCCCCATCCTGACCATCTCACCAACGGCATCTGCCGCAGTACCAAGTGCAAGCATCCTCATAGCAGTCGTGCACTTCTGCTTGACAAAGAAAGAGAGTTGACCGCAACAATCCCTTGTGAGCTTGAAGTAGTCATCGTGTGCCTCCACTCCCTCCACAATGCGCAAAAACAATGATTTCCGCATGCGAAAACGACGACGAAACCATGGATCATCCGGGAAAGTTGGGTTCGGAGCAAAGTAATCCTTCTGCAGTAGCTTTGCTCCGGATACCCTATCCCGATTGATGACTCTTCTCCCTTTGATTGAGCCCTTGAAATTGAGAATGTGCTCCACTTTCCGGTCCATTTCCTCTTGCATGCTCATAAGCATTATCATGTCCACTTCTTCGTCCGAATCCGATGAATCAAAGAACTCATCTTGAATCAGTTGATCAAGCTCCGTCGGTCCATACTCCTCGCCGGACAAAGCATCGGAATCCATTGTTTCCCCTAAAAATTTGACCAATAAATCCGGTCAGACATTCCGTCGGACACATCCGGCGCAAGGCAGAGCTAGAGATTTGCCGGACGTACCGCGGTGTCTTCCGGGCCGGCGATGACATCCTCCGCGGAGAGGTCGGGAGAGATGATCCCTCTGACCGAGCGGTCGGGGGGAGGCTACTAGGCGACGGAGCGCGCGCGGCGGTGGAGCTGCGAGACGGACGGCGCGAGGAGGAAGAAGAGAGGAAAACAGGAAATGGATCCGGCAATTCTGCGGGGTGGATTTGGTGCAATTTGCGGTAGGGTCGGGATGTCGGATCCGACGTGGCGGGCGTGCCCGGGCTCCCCTATATCCACCTCATATTTAGGCTGGATATGAGGGGTGCCGGTCAGCCCAGGCGTTTGAGGCTCGTTTGAGGAGTCCGGCTGGATCGATTTTTCGTGACCGGTGAGTGACCGAGCGGCCTTCCCGAACGTATGAGGCGGGTTTGAGGGGTCCGGTTGTAGATGCTCTTAGTACCGTTACTATTCGTAGCGGGCTAGTTATGCCTTGTGATCAATAACGTCAGTTGCTAATCGTGGGAACAACGGGGGTGGCCGGTACCAGGCCAAAGGGACTCTCTCTTAAACTCATTCTCATACTTGTAATCCCCATATACAGGGAGAAAAATACAACAATAGAACCAGGGTATTACCACCTCTACGAGGGTCCGAAGCTAGGTAAAAGATATTCATGTGTGTACCTATCTGTACATCCGGTAGACACGACGCTTCTTCATACATTCCTCGTACTATTGTCACTATTTTATTCACAAACAGATGAGACTGGAGGAGAAAGCCGGCGCACATTCGTGGCACCATTTACAAGACGGGGCCCCAAGTTAGCCACCATCGGGTGCCATCCACTACCAGCACCCGTTGTCCAGACCACGAAACAAAGCAACGGCCAGAGTCGTCTTTGGCCGAGGCCCCACACGAGCCGCACCTTCTCGGCACCCGTCAGGCCCGTGCCATCAACAACCCATAGAAAATCAGATCTAGGTGAGCCAAGACCTAGTCGTCGCACACCACGCCTACGTCATCGTCACAGCGCGCAACGGACCGCACGCTGCAGACAGAGAACCCTCACGCCACCCGAGACCCGCGTGTGAGGGGGAATGAGGCCCTGCGCCGCTGGCGTCCCACGGGCTTTTCCCGATGGACCCCTCCCCTCAGCAATGGCGAGGCGAGGAGGAGGAAGGCGAGGCGAGCCCTTGGCCGGCGGCACACGAGGGTTGCATCGTGGGAACAAGAGAGGAAAATCACATGTATACTTTCACACCAAGATTTTTGTTCAACAAACATAACTTTGGTTTCTTGTTTATTTTTTCCCCTGAACTTGAAAAAGGAGAGGAAAGGAAAAAAAACATTGCACAGGAAAGTGCCCTTCTACACCCGAGTTCAAATGAGCTCGGGTGAGCAGTAAATTTAAAAAATATTTTTAAAATGTTCAAAAAAATCTGAATATTTTATGGCAAACTTTGACAAATGTTCTAAGAGCTTGCAAAATTTCAGTACAAAATCACATTTGTGAAAGTCATGGAAAAAAAACAAAATCAAAACTCAATTTTTTTTCCACGACGTCCGTGAATGTGATTTCATGATAAAATTTTGTGAGCTCTTAGAAAATTTGTCAAAGTTTGCCCCTAAAAACTTTCTTTTTTTTTTTTGAACATTTTTAAAATATTTTTCGAATTTACTTTCACCCGAGCTCAACTCATTTGAGCTCGGGTGCAAAAACATCACATCCCACCGTACATGTGTATATATTCAGCTGCGCATAGGTGATCACATCCCACGATAATGAGCATGGCTTTATTCCCAAACAATTAACTTTTGTAGAATGAACATTTACATCTGAAAATTTGTTTTTCCGCACGAATCCGCATCCGGGTCTCGGACGCCTGGCGATGCCAATCACCAGCCGAAACCCGGCTTCGATCAGGGCGGAGTTGGCCGAGCGCTGAAATCGCCCTGGCGGCGGCGCCGGCCTGAGAATATCCCGCCGTCTGTCCCCAGACGAAACGATTCCCTTCCATTCCGTCGCACTCTCCGCCCGCCCGCGCCAGGCTCCAACGCACACCGCGGCGGCACGGCAAAGTTAATACTACAAGCACCAGTTAAGAGCAGGCAGAGCTGGGGAAGCTCTCGGCAGCTGTTGGTTGCTTCCGATGGCGAGCGACGGCGACGAGGCTCCCGCGGGGGTGGTCGGGAAGGTGACCTGCGCGGCGTGGATACGGCGGCCGGCCGGCGGGCCGGCCGTGTCCAGCAGCCGCAGTCTCCTCGTGGTGTACGGCCGCGGCGCCACTGCCTCGTCCCCGCCATTCCTCGACCTCCTTGCCTTCGACACCACGGCGTGCGAGCTCGCCTCCGAGCCCCTGGTGAGCGGCCCGTGCGCGCGCTCGGCGGGGTTTCGGCGCCTGCGTGTCTCTGACCATATGTTCTTAATGAATTTGCAGCTGAGGGTCGTGATGGGCGAGGAGGGAGCCGACGCGGACACGCCGCGCGCCATCGCCGTTCACCCAGCCGGCGACGAGTTCGTCTGCGCCACCGCCAAAGGCTGCAGGTGCGTACGTAGTCGTGGCTTCTCTTGTACTACAGGTCTAACTGATGACCAGTCTGGTTTGTACATTTTCGTCAGAGCATTTTTTCTTTCTTGCTGACACTGTCAGGTTTGGAATTTACTGAAATAAGCTTCCTATATATGTTTATTAACTAGTACTTCAATGCTACCAGATCCTTGATAATCATCCTGATGTTCTGTCCTTGTACATGCTCTGTCCTGATGATGCTCTTTCTGTACATGATTTGTTCTGCTGCATGAATAAATATGTACTGAGAGAATATCATTCTTCAGGCTTCTGATAGCAGAAATGGAACCCTTTCCTTTTCTCTTGCTGTACATCCACTGCATTTCAGCTTCCCCTCTTTCACTCATATTCTCAAGTTCACCTGGATAAGACATTCATTCCATCACATTTGCAGGCTGTTCAAGCTAGTATATGAAGACTTCAGTATCAACCTTGTTTCGAGAGATTCTCCCCCGCTCCAATCAGTTGGGCCTCAGACATGTTTAGCATTCAGTACTGATGGTACCAAGTTTGCTATTGGTGGCGAGGTATCAGGCCATTCCACTTGCACCTTGCCTTGTTTTTCATGTACTGCTAGCTGTTAAGTCTCTTTTGTTCAGAGTTAGTGTGCAACTTTCTTTCTGTAGAGAAAGTTATGCAACATCAAGGATAATTTATGACATGTTGTAATCTGCTCAACTATAAATTATCATTGAATTATGAACCTCAGCTTCTGCAAATCTTAAATTTGAGTTCCTAACTGAACTTTCCTATTTTTATTCCACTAAAACAGGATGGACATCTAAGAATATTGCATTGGCCAAGTCTCAGTGTGCTTTTGGATGAACCCAAAGCTCATAAATCCTTCCGAGACATGGACATCAGGTGAATGAAACTATGAAAGTAGACACCTTTCTTTTTTTAGAAAAATGACCTGGCATTAATCGAAAAATGATTATTACCTCATGGATCAATAGGATCTGATGAACTGCACTGCACTGCACATACCAAAGCTGTTGGGTGTGTCTTGATAGTTTAGTATAACCTTTTGCACAAGAGATCCTTTTACTCCCTCCATTCCAGAATATAAGGTGTATTGGTTTCCGTGCAAGTCAACCATTTGAATGTTTGACCAAGATTATAGAATAAAATAACAACATCTGTAGTACCTAATAGATAAAATACGAAACTACTTTTCATGATGGATCAAATGATATAAATTTCGTATTGTGGATATGGATATATTTTTTAAAAACTCGGTCAAACTTGCACTCATTTGACTTTTGAAAAAACAAATACACCTTATATAAAGGAACGGAGGGAGTACTAACTTAGGGCAATTAGCCAATTGCTATTTGTTCATTAAATTACAAAGTAAGCATTTTTTGGTAGCACATTTAATCTGGAATGCCTCTTTCTCATGTAGCTTGGATTCAGCGTTTTTAGTATCGACATCAACTGATGGTTCTGCAAGAATTTGGAAGATTGATGAGGGAGCTCCACTCGTAAATCTGACAAGATCTTCGGTATAGTGTGTTGAAATCCATGTAGTTTCTCCATTACAATAACACAAACTGAATTGCTTATTTGACCATACTGTTTACATGTCTTCTTGTAAATGCTTTACAGGATGAGAGTATTGAGTGTTGCCGCTTTTCTAGGGATGGAAAGAAACCTTTTCTATTTTGCACACTTGTAAAAGGTAATCATGTCGATAAAGTCAAGAAATGCAACACCAGAGACCAGACAGCCTTAATTGAATATTTATTGATGAAATAGGAAATGATATCGTGACTATGGTTTTGAACATAAGTAACTGGAAGAGAATTGGATACAAAAGACTCCTGCGAAAGCCCATTTCCACACTTTCAGTTAGCTTGGATGGCAAGTATCTCGCACTGTAAGTCGATGAGGTGGTGCATCTCATGTAATACTGGCTGTGGCAGTACTTCTCTATATTTAGCATTTCTAGGCATACCTACATCGCCAAGGTCTGAGGTTATTCAGAATAGTTTTCCCTTTCCCAGAATTCAAACAATTTCTGAATCGTCGTTTCTCACACTTCCCAGCTGCAATCCATCTTGTTCTACATTTCAAAAGATGCAGCATTAGTACCTGAAGTGTGTCCAGTTGACTGAACAACATGTTGGTTGGTCACCTCGTAAAGCCATTATCAGGCTCTGAAACAATCATTTTACTGAAAGAAATCACTTATCTGCTATTGTGCGTACATTTTGTAACAAAAAGAGCTTGTCCGCATGTCATACTACTTGTTCATCATTTGATTTAACGTGCTTGTGTAGATCTGCTGAGCCTTCCGCAACAACACATCATCGTTCTTTTGGCTGTGAAGTCGTACTGACATGGATGCATTTTTCATCTTTATCTAGAGGAAGCCGTGATGGTGACTGTTGTGTTGCCGATGTAAATAGCATGCAAGTTTCTCACTTGATCAAGAAGGTTCATCTTGGCTCCCCAGTTTTCTCCATTGAATTTTGCCCTACTGAAAGGTGATGGTAATTTATGAACCCAACTGCTTAATCATGATCACTGACTGTACCCATGACAAATGTTCTTTTGTATAAACTGTCTTCCTGAAACACTGCCAAACTAGTGAAGTAGTAACTACGAGTAGTTCAGTATTTGCTCATAGTAAAGTCAGATTCCTTCCTTAAGCTATTCACTTGGAGATTACTCCAAACTTGAATGGAAGCATTGAATGGCCTCTTGTTTGCTGATGTTGCAGGATAGTGATCTCCACCTCACACCAATGGGGAGCAGAGATTACAAAGCTCGACGTCCCTGTCGACTGGAGAGGTATATACATGCATGTTGCTGTAGATGGCGTTCTTGTATGTTACACACAAGTAGTTACCAAGATTTCTGGTGCATGGTTTCCACATTGCAGTTTGGCAAATCTGGCTGGTATTCTTGAGCCTCTTCGTGGCGTCGGCGATCCTGTTCTACACGTTCTTCAAGCACACAAACCTGGTGTAACCCCGCAAGGTGCGCATTCCAGAGCGAAGGTCCTCCGAGTGTCTGAATTCTGATGATCAGAGTCTGTGCCTAACAGTGATAACTCACCTTATCCTCTGTTCTTGTTGACACAATGTCTTGTCCTCACGAGCCCTTGCATTGTATGATCAAATTGTTTTGTGTTTGAAATGACCTTTGTTCTAGTCCTCAGCAAGCATAGTTTTGTACACCAAGTATTGAATTCTTACTGTTATATTATACACTGTTTACCATTGTTCTGTCAGTAACAGAAGCAGTTCGTAACACGTTCGTGTGTAACCGCAATAAATCGAAAGCCCTTCCGACTTATCACAGTTAGACATATTCAGACAATTCTTACCAGTACTGGTGGTGCCTACCAAAATGACAAGTACAGACATGTTGATGCCTGGTGTTTTCACCATGCTTGCCTAAAATACAGTTTGAAGCATCACACAGCTTGTACAACCAAACCAGAAACGCAGGGGCAAGGTTAACCATCGTCAGTTACACTGGGGCACTGGGCAACATTGTTTGCTTTTGTCAGCAGTTCAAAGATATTCCAAAACAACAAAACCATGCTTATTTCTGTGATGCAGCTTAAGCAGCAGCAGCAGCAGCAGCAGAAGATTAAGCAGAGAAAAACACAACGGGCACGCACATCATTTGCCCATTTCCCAGACAACGCCACCATCCTCTGCATGCAGCAATTTAACAACAAAAAAGTAAGAGGACGCAAGAAAACACAATTGATGACGCAAAATAGATATGCATAATGCATTTGATGATTTCCCTGGTACAGTCCAAGATCTTGAATTTCCAGATAGAGTAGTTTTCTTAAGCTAAGTGGTTCCTCAAGGCTCCGGCCATGAAAGATAGGATTTTACCTTTGATCTTTTTATTTATCCAAACCTCAAGCAACATCCCTGCACCAACTCCAGCGGCACAAACAGAACCATAGATTGCCAGTGCAGAAGGCAAAGATCGCCGAGGCAGAAAGTAACACTCAGGGACTTGTCTGATTTTCTTCGGAAGGCGCTTCCTAACAACCGGCTGACTTGACTCAGTAACTGCACCACTCACTGTCTTCCAGTCCGCATTCTTCAGCATATCTTTAGAGTCTTCAGTACCCATCCTGAAATTGCCTATACGCAAAGGTTAATCAGAATCTATCACCATATAGCATAGGAAAGACATTCAAATAATAGCCATTATAATTAAAATACCATGCTACTACATTTAGATTCATGAAGAAATATAAACAATAGAGCAAAACCTCTGTTAGCTTTACACAAGTACAGTGGCAGGTTAGAGTTGGATTAGCCTTTGCCAGTTGCACCAGTCATACCGATACAACCAAATTATCAAGCGTACTAAAAAAAATGTGACAAGAACTACATGACACATGCCCAGGGAATCTTTAGGACATACACCATTTATCCTACCGGGTAAATACATGAAATGATGAAAATACCCCTCTTACTCCTAAGCATGACAGCGCTATCCAGGAACAGAGAAAAACACTATGTTCTGCATTTATTTCTCCTTTACTTTCTAGCAAAGAAAGTATGTCATTCGTTTTACCAGAAATGATTCTTTCCAAGCTAAACTGATGCTCTCATCCGTTGACCCAAAGAAGTAAGTTCCCCCATATATATGACAACAAAGATGGATTCTTACAGACATATGACAGAAGAATGGGAATCCTTTCTAATCCCTCAGCAATAGGATTGTTAACCTTACAGCAAACAGAGCTTCAAGCATAATACAACATTTGAATTGTAGCAGCTTCATCATTTATGAGAAAACACGAATGTTCTCACATGGAAACAACACAAGATATCAAAATAATACAGTCCATGTTACATGAACATACAGGATTGCAAAGTCCGAAGGGTAAGAAAATCTAGAAATCAACACACAACATAATACTCACACAGCAACACAATTTTACCAACCTATCCAATCAGTTGCAGAATTTGATTCATCCCTTTAGGATCATATCAAGGGTTAATGAACCATTGGGCTACTCAGCTGTCTTGGATTTTTTTTCCAGAATACATGTATGCTATAGAGTTGCAGAGCTACATTCGTATCAAAATATTTTACTAGGAAAATAAATGTGAACAAGTTCTTGTCCTTGCAAATCTCAAGCTCCTTACAAAAAACATATTGTTAGCTTACAAAGGTAAAACATAGGGGAAGTATCATTCCAGAGTCAGGACGTTGCAATGCATCCAAGTTTTCAGGACAATCACTCAGGCAAGTAGATATTTTTTTACTGCAGATCATCAAAGTTAAAGAAACACAGGACACTTGCATGTGTAGAGTTCACACCAACAACAAGAATCCCCTATTCCATTATTTTAAGCGCCACACAGGGAACAGAATGGAGTATTCTCTAAACTCTACAAACAAGATTTTCATCAACTAGTTCGTGATAGATGCAGTCAAACATAAATAATAATGACAGACATAGTTTAGTAAATTTATCTTGGTAGCTTCAGCAGGTAATCATCACAAAGATTAAATGTTATCTACTTAAATTCTATGGGCCGGGTCCTCCCACTGACGGCCCAGGTTACATGTAGTGCGCCGCGGCGGATGGGCACGCAGGTCGGCCCTATGTTTCAGAACGACATGGATCCCTAAGTTCTAAGACCATATGTATGTGTGTACGTGATGCATAAAAAAAATATACGGATTCTAATTTTATTTAGTAATATTAAGATTAAAATTTTCAACCACACATCTTTAGTTTGAGATTTAACTATAATAATTGTTGAACCATGTCATATTATGCCAGAAAGACTAGAATATAGCAAAATAAACTAACATGGCATGCCGTAAATAAGAGTCAAATTCGACTGACTACGTCGCCAACAATAATACTTCAGTACTATAAAATAAAAGTTAATACATCTGATCCGATGTATCCATAAATTAATAGAGTACATCAGAACCTTAGACATGTACACAGAAATTAGAATAGATGAAATATCGTACTAGTGAAAGATTGAATTAGAAATTTATTCATCAAAAACTTGAAGCTCGTGTACTTATGATTTGTTGAAAGACTGGACGCATTCGCTGACGCTGAGTCACTGTCGCGCAGGATGGCAGGATGCCCTCGGATGCCGGACGATCGGGTCGCCGGCAACGCCGCACGGCGCATTAGCAGGCTGCCTGCCTTGCGCAGCGGCCGCTACGAGGCGCCGACAGACGCCTGCGAGTCCGCGACCGTTGACCAAGACGAACAGACGAAGGTACTCTCGAAAAGAAGACGAATAGAAGAAGAGAAGGCATGAAGCGAAATAATAAAATATTCAGATTGTTTTCTTTTTTGCTTGACGGAACAATCTTCAGATTGATTTGACGCGTACGCCTGCGAGGCTTCGCTAGCCATCTGCCAAGACAATTGGGCCCATCTCATTTATTTTTTTCTCTTAATTTTTGACGAATGAGATATCATGATTTCTTGAACTAGCTAGCAGCAACATCTATCTGAACTTTGGATGAAAAGTACACGCACGAAGAATCTCACTCACCATGGATGGACCGAAATCTGAGCTTGCTGTTTTGGGTGGTGTGTACGATCGGGACTCGAAGATCAGGAGAAATTGATCGAGGCCACCTTCCAGCACTACCCTCGTCCTTTGAGAAGTTTTTACTCAGATCCTGCAACGACGAGTTCAGGAGCTCATGCGAAACAATTGGACATGTCAACTGGCAAAAAATTCAGCATATTCCCAATAAACTTATTATGCCTTTTTAAGATGGGTTGGAAGGTACATTTGCAAATTCTTTTGTTCCTTTGTGTAGCTCAAAGATACATGTTAATTAAGATTTAAGAGTCATTACGATTAATATTCATGTTTATTTTTAATATGTTAAATGCCCGTCTACACGCTGAGGCAGGAGCTGAAGAAGATGCCTCTCCATTCTCAATGCTTGAAGCACCCTAACACATGGAGATGGAATGGTGGCAATCCGCCGGTCTTCCTGCCAACAGAGTGAGTACGTTTCAGAGGATGCGAAACGTCATGGCTGCAGCTCATGATCTCTGACTTCATTAGTTTCCTATTGGTGTGCACTGGGGAATCATGAACGGTGAATTTACATGTTTGTTGTTGTTCTATACAGTGGATTTATGTGTGTTCGCACCCCTTGGTTGTAATACCTTGGAATATTAGTTTCCTGTAAATAATCAAGCATGTCTGATGTTGGTCTATAATACTAGTTTCTTGGATTTAATTGCTATCTTAGTGTGGGTATGCAGGTCCTAGTGTATGTTTTGTTAGAGATACGACATGCAATCAAATACGATGAAAACGAAATCAAGCAAAGGTACACAAGATTTTAACGTGGAAAACCCCTCCAATACGAAGGGGGAAAAACCACGGGCGACAGCCAGCCAAACTTCACTATATCGGGAGAGGTTACAAACGCCGGGGATTTACAACTGATCAACTTATCCCGTGCGACGGCTTACAAGAGGTATATATAACACATGAGTCCTAGGTCAACCCTGATCTGTACCGACCCTATATCGGGAGAGCCTACCGGCGACGGGCTTCGCTCCGCTCGCTCGTCAGAAGTTGGCCTTTCTCTTTATATTGGAATTTGGAGCATAACATAACATGTTTCAACAAAGGGAAGTACCTGATCTTGTTCGTCTCCATGGACTTCTGTTGTGGCGAAGCTACCAGCAGGGGTTTATTTTGCTTCACATAGACACAACCTAGTTGCCGCCCATCTACTTACCCTCTTGCTGCCACCAGGCGCGTCGCTAACGGGGAGGTAAACCTGGGCAAACCCCGGGCCGGGCTTGAGAAAGTCCGAATTGAAATCCCAAGCCCGAGCCCGGCCCGGCCTGACCAAAAAATGGACATTCAGGCCCGAGTCCGGCCCGAGTCCGGCCCGAATGGACTAAAAAGATTAGTTTCGGCCCGGCCCGGTCGGGCCTCCGTGTAAAACGATTATTTTCCCAAGCCCGAGCCTGGCCGGAAAGACACAATGGGCCTACATTTCAAGCCCGAGCCCGGCCCAAACACAAAGCCCGACCCGGCCCAGCCCAGGTTTTTCAGGCGGGGGTCGGGCTTTGTGTGCGGGCCGGACTGCCCATGCCCGGGTCTACGGGGAGATCCTGATTGGGGGGTGGGGCTGTGGTGGGATAGCGAAAGAGATCTATGCTCAAGTGGCGGTCTTCGTCGGGGGTGCTCGACGGTGGCATTGATCCTCCAATGCCGCGATCTTCAACGACAACCTAACCTTGCTAGGTCACCCGAGTAGAGAGAGTCGTTGCATGATCCTAGACGACGGTGAGCTCAATCCCAGCGTGCAACGACATGGATGATTTTATCAAGTTTTTTTCAATGAGTCTTTGAGTCCGGTTTGAGGCGGCGGCGCTGTTCCAGTGTACAAATAATCTTTTGCTTGTTCTTTTCCGTTTTCGTTGGTGTGCTTATCACCAACGGAGGGCGTGTGGAGCCATGTCTCTGGCAGGTCTTACGGGACTCGGTCTGTTTAGATTTCCAGTGGATCCATCTGGATTCAATCACCTTTTTTGGCCATTATTGGTGTTTTTTTTTTTCTGGATTTGCTTCGCATAACGCGGCCGCCGGTAATTCCTGGTCTACACGGATGACTTCTCAATCCCTGCTTCTACAAACTCCCAGGCTTTAAAAACGTTTGCCCCATCGAGGAGGAGGCCTCGAGCCATCGTGCTTTGCACCCGCCCATGCCTTTCGCTCCAACAATTCTGCTCCGAGGCGCCACATTGGCATCATCACCCGCTGCCACTGCAACGGTCTCACGTCATGGGGTTGGCAAGGCCGGGGCCACATGCCTCCTCTGCCCCGCCATATCATAGGAGAAATAATCATGGATCTTCATGCGATACCATGGGGCCTACCTCCTCCTACGCACGAGCTTTGCTACACTTACGTAAAAAAGCTATGAATAATTACGTACTCTATGGCGTGAGGGCAGTTAAAACAAACCTCTCCCCCTGATTTGCAGTTAAAATAAACTAGCAAACACAGGCTGGATCTGGTCTGACCGTACTTTGAACATCGAGAAAATACAATTAGAGTATAGTACTATTTTCTGAGTCCCTACTTTTAGGAAAATCTCATACATAAGGTAGTTAAGTTTGAAACTTCCTATTCAGTTAATGTATGATTATATGTGAAGGATGATGAGTATGACTTTGTTCCCAAATAATTAACTTCTGCAGAATGCGTTGGCGAAAAAGTGAATACTATTGTTATTAAAATATTTACAACTGAAGATTTGTTTCCCCAAATTTGGGTTCACATTGACAGAATTGGAGCTGAGGGTTTTGTGTATTTCGGTTACCAAAAAGGACTTCGCAACAAACCTATTCCTTCTTTTCAAATAACTGAAACTTCGACGAATCCACTGAATTTATATCTGCACCTAACATTAGTCCAACCATCCATCCAGCGAACATTTATTATTATTAACCAAAATTAGAAGCAACCGGTCTGACTTAATAACATTCACGATCATGTGCTATTACACATCATACCTCCTTGTGTCATGAACGCGTATTGTACCTCCTACCCCTCCCTCCCAAGAGCCATAAATGCACCATTTTGACGTCTTTTTATACCTTCTCATGTTCTAGTCTTTGCTAAACCATATACTCCTACTACAATAGTGCAGTGGTAACACCTATAGCAAGTAAGGAGAGAGATGGTCTTGTGAAAAGATAGCAAATGTGTGAAATAAACGAGAGCCTAGTTAAAACGGCGAAAGAAGGACATGCAACTAAGGACCACAAAGTTGTGTGGTGTGTTTCTGCTTGAGAATAGGAGGCGTCGGGGAAAACTAATGGGAAAACTCTGGGAGCGGTATTGTTTTCATGTTGCGACCTCTTGTCTCTTCATGCAGTGATTGCGTGCACCTCTTCCTAGTGGTGGAGCCATGGCTTGGCTCCTCCAGGCAGCGGCTCCAGGGCCGGCCCTGACATTCTAGAAGCCCTTGTGCAAACTGCAAGCGATGGGCCCATACACCATAATAGGAAAACAAATACTTCCAAGCCTAATACCTCTTGATTCTCTGTATTAGAAACATTCCCATGGGCACCCAAATTTACAGAATCCTCAATGACAACAATTTTAGTAAGATTTAATCACGTTATTATTCTTCAATGTTATGAACACGTTCCTCTGGATTCTCGGCAGTTGTATTTCTAAAAACAAATTTATGCATAGCACAGTTTTTAGATGCAATGAGCTGATGTCAATGTCTCCCATTTTCTTTGCTTACAACCTGAATTCTTGAATACTCACCTTGGAGTAAATTAGAAGAAATCCCGCGCTCCAGCCATGTAATAATCCAGATTTAAGCAATCAACATAATCTACCTCACTACATCATAAAAAAAAAGAGGAATCAAGGAGATCAAACATCAGAACAGAAATAAATAGACAAGAGCCAAAGAATTAAGATCTAGAAATTACATGAACGGGCAATGGCTTGGGCTGCCTATGAATCTGGGTCATACATTGCGAGCTGCTGCTCTTGCGTTCCTCGCAGAGTATCGTCTGCTCGCCTCTCTCCTCCTGGGCGGATTGGGGTATTTATAGGATGAGAGAAACAAAAGAAATCCATCGGATGCTGACACAATTCATGGATTAGCTTGGGGAGTTGGTGTCCTAGGCTCTTAGGAATTTGAGGCAAACAATTGGTGAAGAAGCAGATGGCGGCTGGGAGACGAACGAGTAGGCAGAGGGGATACTTTTTTTTTGAGAAGTGGCAGAGGGGATACTATGGGACGTCCTATAGGACGCTCATTGCGGCAAAGAGGTGCCGTTTCGCACAGGCGACTCAACGACTCGGCCGGCCCATGAAGATCAAGACCGACATCGAACGCGCACTACGGTGCATTTTTTTTGATGTGGCGGGGATTCGAACACGAGATCGTGTGCTATACACGACCTGCTACTACCAGTTGAGCTAGCAGTCGTATCTGAGAACACAATAGCGTCAACAAATAAAGAACCAACACGCTGCACAAATCCGAATTATTTTAGGAATTCGAAAGCATTTTTTTTCAAAAAACGGAATGTACTACGAAACGCAAACACTTTCCAAATTTCTGAACAATTTTTTCAAAAACTATACATTTTCAAAAAATAGGAACTTTTTTTTGAAAATCATGAAGATTTCTTCAAATTGCAACATTTTTTTCAAATTTCAAAACAAAATTTGGAGACGCGAACATATTTTGAAACTCCTGAACAAAATTTAAAAACATGAACATTTTTTGAAACTTATGAACAATTTATGAAACTGGGACATCTTTTGAAACTCCGGAAAAAATAAAAACGTGAACATTTTTTGCAATTTGCGATCAATTTTTGTAAACTGGGACATGTTTTTAACGCCAAAACATTTTCTGAAAATTTATGAAAATTTTGAACAAAAGCACTCGAAACATTTTTTGAAAAACAAGAAGAGTTTTTGAAAATCCAGAAGATTTTTTGAATTTTAGACCAATTTTTGAAAAACGACAATGTTTTCAAATTTGGAACATTTTTTAAAAGCAAGTACATTTTTCGATATTTAAGAACAATTTTGGAACATAAACTTAGTTTTAAAAAGATGAAATAAACTTGAAAAATAAATAAGGAAAAAGAATAAAAAAGAAACAGAAAACGGAACATTTTTTGAAACTTGTGAACAATTTATGAAACTAGGATATCTTTTGAAACTCCGGGAAAAATAATAACATGATTTTGTTTTGCAATTTGCGAACAATTTTTGTAAATGGGACCATTTTTTTAATGCCAGAACATTTTTTGAAAAGTTATGAAAATTTTGAACAAAAGCATTCGACACATTTTTTTAAAAACAAGAAGAATTTTTGAAAATTCAGAACATTTTTTGATTTCATGACCAGTTTTTGGAAAATGCCAATTTTTAAATTTGGAACATTTTTTAAAAGCAAGAACAATTTTCGAACATGAACTTAGTTTTTAAAAGAAACAGAAAAGAAAAAAAAGGAAAAGAAAACAGGAACATATTTTGAAACTTGTGAACAATTTATGAAACCGGGACATCTCTTTAAACTCCGGAAAATATAAAAATGTGAACATTTTTTGCAATTTGCGAACAAATTTTGAAACTTGTGAACAATTTATGAAACGGGGACATATCTTGAAACTCCAGAATAAATAAAAATGTGAACATTTTTTGCAATTTGTGAACAATTTTTTAAAATTGGAACATTTTTTTAACACCAGAACATTTTTTTGAAAATATTAAACAAAAGATTCGCAATATTAAAAAAACAAAAAACATTTTTTGAATTTTTGAAAAACGACAAGTTTTGAAATTTTTAAAAGCAAGAACATTTTTCGAAATTTAAGAACAATTTTCGAACATGAACTTAGTTTGAAAAGGATAAAATAACCTTGACAAATAGAAAGGAAAAAAGAAACAGAAAACGAAAAAAGAAACTGGTTTATGCTCAGGGATGTGCCCCTGTTTGGGCTGGGCCCTAGGTCGTCGCACTCGTCGCCATGGTCCAGGCCGGCCCTGGCGGCTCCAGTTGTGCCCTGGCTTGTTCGTTGGAGCAGTAACAGTAAATGAAGAACTAAGCAAAATGGTCGTACGCCTTGCCCAGGCACTCTGACCGAGCTGGACATACCGCTGCCTTCAGGATGGGCTCCTCATCTTGTTGTATTCCCTTCATTCCCTTCATTCCCTTCATCTTGTTGCAGTCGAGCAGGCCATCCAAATATTCTTTAATTAAAACAAACTTGTTCGAAATGAACGCCCAGTCGGGCTATCGGATGGACAGCTAGTTGTATTAGAGCAGAGCATGTAGAAGACGGGTCCTGCACTCCTGCTGCGATATGGTGTCGTGCGTGCGTGCGTGCGTGCTATAAAATGCTACGAGGACATGTGACACAATAGCAAGTAAGCAATCAAGCACCCGGCTAACCAAAGAGGATATATCTAAGGGTAGCGTCGCTGGCTAATACATGTCTTTACATTAGCATAATTATACATGAAGTCCAGACCAAGAGCTTCGCTTGATTCCTGTTAAGGTTCTACAGGTTCTAGACAAGGATCTACAAATCAATATGTGTGTCAGCCGCGAACCAACCTGTAGTTGGATGGTTAGAGGGACTGTGGTATCCTTAGCTAACCAGGGTTCAAATCCTGGTGCTCGCATTTATTCCTGGATTTATTTAAGGATTTTCGGCGATGCGCATTCAGTGAGAGGAGACGTTCCCGTCGACGACGAGGTGCCTACGGTGACTTCGTAAATTTTAAGATGATATGCCGGCTCAGTCTCTCGGAGGTGCTCATAGGGGTAGGGTGTGTGTGCGCGTTCATTGGGATAGGGGTGAATGTATGCGCATATATATATATGAGCGCTTGCGTCTGTACTGTGTTCAAAAAATATATATATGTGTGTCAGCCCATCAAAAATAAAAAATCAATGCACGCACTTGGCTGGCTGTCCTCTTCTCCTTAAGTTTCTACACAATTCCAATACTCCACCTCCTTACCACGTCCGCCCCTCCAACTATATGTAAGAGCATCTCCAGCTCTTTACCTAAAATTTAACTTCCCAAATGACAAATTTGAGGAGTTACTAAATGTACCCAGCTAGACTTTCTCTTGAAACTTAACTCCCAATAATTTATATTTGGTTCACGCAGTGCATCAGACATATACAATGCAGCGCACAAGAGACACACAGAGTCTCCAAGCATGCCGGGCGCACACATCACACATGCAAGCCACCGCCAAATTCATTTGTTTCCTCTCGCCCAATCACATGCAAGCAACGTCGTGGCTGAAACTTGTGACATCTAAATTCATTTGTTTCCTGTGGTGTGTATTGTGGAATCATGAATTGTGATTTACTTGTTTGGTATCCGCCCCAAGTATGGTACCTCCATGCAATTAACTCGCCTAATTCGGTGTGGTGGTATCCTCTTCATAATTTAATTGTTGAATAGGGGCAATGCTATTTTGTGAAACATTTTCTTTTCAGGGACTGGCAAGAATTGCGACCGAGGGTTTTGGGCGCTTTCGAGCTACACTGCAATTCTGACTTGATTCTTGGGCCTCAATGTAGGCCTTGTGTCATGTTTGTAAAACTGTGGAGGGGGTCTCCCTTTCTTTTATGAATATGAGATACGCATGCTTGTGCGTATTCTAGAAAAAAAGGTGAAAAAAGTGGCCCACAATCAGGTTGGTGATGACGGTGTTTTTGGTGTTGGGCGGAGGTGTTCATGTGTTGCCGCCGGTTGGTCAGACGTCAAACAGCCTATGAATACAATCTTTATAGATTATTTTCCATTTTGTTGGCTATTTATTTATGTTACTCATGAATCACTTGGGATTTTATAGTTTTTTTTGTTGAAAGCTTGCATGATTTTATTACATCACATTTCTAAGAAAAATCGGAATCATGTGTGACGGTTTTCAGGTATAATGATTTTTTTCCGAATCACCTGTGGACTTAACAATCAGAGCTATTCTTCCTTTCGAATAAATAGTACCATTGAATTTCTAGTTGCGACGAACATTCCCCCTCCCCCCCCGGTAAATCTTTATTATTCCAAGCCATGTGACAAGCAACCGTTCTGACTAAAATAACACTCATGATCGTGTGCTATTATGCATCATAGCTCTTCGTGTGGTTGTGTTGTTAGCAGCCATTAATGCACCGTTTTCTCGTCTATTTGTAGGACCTCGTTTTCGAGTCTTTGCTGTACTACAGATCTCCATCAAAACATATAGAAGCAAAGAGATAACAACTATAGCAAGCAATGGGGGAGATAAATGGTCTAGGGAAGATGTAGTAGATGTATCCATGAAATGAGAGGCTGGTTAGAATGGCGGAGGGCGATCGCGTAAATAACAACCATAGAGTTTCGTGATGTGTCTTGCTTAAGAATCAGAGGCGTCAGGGGAAACTAATGGGAAAAGTTATTGAGTGGTTTTGCTCCTGTGCTTCGTTGTCTTCCTTTGATGACAGTCGTGGCATTACCTCGTTGTTCACGCACTCATACCATGTTTTGCGGCAAAGTAAGAAAAGGACTTCCGATCTTCTCATCAAACACCCCTCCATATTATTTGTAGTTTACTCGCGTGACAAAATCTTCAATGTCGACAAATACACTAGAATATGTTATTTATGAGCCCACGCCTTTTTAGGGGAACATTCCATACATGAAGTTAGATATATCCCCTTTTACCCAAATAAAATCGTATGTTCGTCTTTGTACCTCAACCTGGAGAGTTAGTTAGTTCAGTTGCCAATATTTTTTGTCTAGTCAACAATTTTAGATTCGAGTCAGGTCTCGTTGTTCTGACACTCGGATAAGAGGGTTTAGTTTCACTTTCCTAAATATAAGGGGGCTATTATATATCCTTTGAAGGAGAGGTTCCTCCTTTGCGAGCAAATCTTGAAGTGCTATTTTACAAGATCTAATACTAAAATGAACCACAAATATTAAATGGTAAGCATGTATACTTCTATGTCAATATAACATTAGTTTCTATTTTTTCTTGTTTATGTTTCCTCCCCAATTGGAGAAATAGAAGGAAAAAGCAAATCATTTCATACATATACACTCTATCATACACAAAACGAGCACACATGAAAGCAAGAAAGTAAACCCTAATAAAATTTGAAATTTCTAATTCAATTATCTCAAAGATAATGTGTATAGATTTATTCCCAAAAAATTCAAAATCGATGGAGCCTTACGCTGGGTAGTGAAGTTGCTCATTGGAGTTGTTTTACGAGACCATATATGCAACGTGGCAGTCCGCAAGGCTGGGAAGGCACTACATGTGACTTGTGCATTCAAGGCACAACTTCGGGGAATGGCCTAGGCCTTTGATATGTCTTGAAGCCGAACTTGGGGCTACTAGAATCATGGTCAATACATGACTCTCAAATGCTCACGATTGCATTGAATAAGAGAGGTGCGTGGATATCTCACCGATGCCGATTGCACTTGATGATCTAAAAACTGTAAATAACTACCTAATTTTCCCACTTGGAACTCCAGTCGTCTCACGACCCATTCGGGAGGGGTGGCGATCGCAAAAGAAAGGCGTAGTTGGGGTGATGAAGGAGCAGGTTGGGGATGAGGATAGAGAAGAACTGGGAGGAGAAAAATAGACCACTCACTTCATCATCGATGGGTTTAGGGTTTAGTGACATGCACACTTAAATAGCCACGCATACACACACAACACTCATCTTGGTACACATACATCATGATTAAATTTTGGCCCAAGGCCCACACAAACCCCAACTGCAAGAGGCCGCTCTTACATCTCTAGCCTGCTACAGGTTCAGTACTCTGAGGCGTGACAGAAGCCAACAATGTCGCACATAAGCTGGCTAAGGTTGGTTATGATTGTAACACATCTCAAGCCCTCTTTTGGGAATACGATGTACGAACTCAGGCGATTTGCCTACTTGTCTTTGTAATAAAGCTCTGCTTTTCCCCTTAAAAGAAAAGAAAAACTTTGAAAAGGAGGATAAACCATCGGCCGTTGCATCGGTTGAGGCACACAAGTATACATTATTTATTATTAAAATAATACCACAAAAAACACCAAGCATTGATGTCGAACAAATCGGCATGCAAAAAAGGAAAAGAAAAAATTGAAGCCATCAAGATATGCCAAAACCTCCTGGTAGCATCTCCAACTCATACTACAAAACTTACAAACCATATATTAGTGGACAAAAGGTGTGATGCTCCAAGACGATTCCTTCAAGAAGGAACCACCATCCATACGCAGATGTTGGCTGGTCCAAGTAGATGTCAGACCAAGGGCTATCACACTTGAAGAAGATTTTTGATCCAACACCTTCAATAAGGTAACCAGGCGCCGATATCAACGTTGAGTGATCAAGAAAAAAATCTAGATCATGGGTTTCACCCAAAACAAATACATATGTGATGTCGTTCGTCATAATTCCCGTCCATCACTTTACCAGACTGCTCACACAGAACCGAACGACCATAGGGAAAACCGCTGGAAGGAAAGACACCATTGCTACTTCTTGAGCTTGCGTTGGTTTTCCCTTGAAGAGGAAAGGGTGATGCAGCAAAGTAGATAAGTATTTCCCTCAGTTGTTGAGAACCAAGGTATCAATCCAGTAGGAGGTACAAGCAAGGCCCCAATCTTTGCACCTACACAAACAATCAAACACTTGCACCCAACGCTAAAAAGGGGTTGTCAATCCCTTCACGGTTACTTGCAAGGATGAGATCTGATAGAGATAGATATAAAAGATTACTAAAACGAAAAGTAAAATAAAAGTAAAAAGATTGCAGCAAAGTATTTTTGGTATTTTTGGTTTATAGATCTGAAAATATAATAAGGAAAATAGACCCGGGGACCATAGGTTTCACTAGAGGCTTCTCTCTTAAAGGAAAATAATACGGTGGGTGAACAAATTACTGTCGAGCAATTGATAGAAAAGCGCATAGTTATAACGATATCCAAGGCAATGATTATGCATATAGGCATCACGTCCGTGTCAAGTAGACCGAAACGATTCTGCATCTACTACTATTACTCCACACATCGACCGACTCCTGCCTGCATCTAGAGTATTAAGTTCATGAAGAACAGAGTAACACATTAGGTAAGATGACATGATGTAGAGGGATAAACTCAAGCAATATGATGAAAACCCCATCTTTTTACCCTTGATGGCAACAATACAAATACGTGCCTCGCTATCCCTACTTTGTCAGTGGGTGAGGACATCGCAAGATTGAACCCAAAACTAAGCACTTCTCGCATTGCAAGAATTACCAATCTAGTTGGCCAAACCAAACCAATAACTCGAAGAGACTTGCAAAGATATGAAATCATGCATATAAGAATTCAGAGAAGATTCAAATAATATTCATAGATAATCTGATCATAAACCCACAATTCATCGGATCTCAACAAACACACCGCAAAAGAGTATTACATCGGATAGATCCCCATGAAGATCATGAAGAACATGGTATTGAAGAACATAGAGAGAGAAGAAGCCATCTAGCTACTAGCTATGGACCCGAAGGTCTGAGGTGAACTACTCATGCATCATCGGAGGGGCAATGGAGTTGATGTAGATGCCCTCCGTGATCGAATCCCCCTTCGGTAGATTACCGGAAATCTCTCCAATATGGGATCTCACGGGAACAGAGGCTTCCGGCGGCGGAAAAGTATTATCGTGGCTCTTTTTGGTATTGGGGGAATATTTGGGAATTTATAGGAGGAAGATTAGGGTTAGGAGGCCTGCAGGGGGGCCACTAGCTAGGGGGGGCCCCCCCCTAGGGCGCGCCCTGCAGGCTTGTCGTCTCCCGGCAGGTCTTCTGCCCCCCTCTCCAAGTTTGGTAGGTTTATTCTGGTCCAAGAAAATCCATCGCGAAGATTTTATTCCGTTTGGACTCCGTTTGATATTCCTTATCTGCAATACTCAAAAACAAGGAAAAAACAGAAACTGGCACTAGGCTCTAGGTTAATAGGTTAGTCCCAAGAATAATATAAAATAGCATATTAATGCATATAAAACATCCAAAACAGATAATATAATAGCATGGCACAATCAAAAATTATAGATACGTTGGAGACGTATCAAGCATCCCCAAGCTTAATTCCTGTTCGTCCTCGAGTAGGTAAATGATAAAAACAGAATTTTTGATGTGGAATGCTACCTAACATATTTATCCATGTAATATTCTTTATTGTGGCATGAATGTTCAGATCCATAAGATTCAAAACAAAAGTTTAATGTTGACATAAAAACAATAATACTTCAAGCATACTAACAAAGCAATCGTGTCTTTTCAAAATAACATGGCCAAAGAAAGTTATCCCTACAAAATCATATGGTCTGGCTATGCTCCATCTTCCCCGCACAAAGTATTTAAATCATGCACAACCCCGATGACAAGTCAAGCAATTGTTTCACACTTTTTATGTTCTCAAACCTTTTCAACTTTCACGCAATACATGAGCGTGAGCCATGGATATAGCACTATAGGTGGAATAGAATATGGTGGAGGTTGTGAGGAAAAGGAGAAGATAGTCTCACATCAACTAGGCATATCAACGGTCTATGGCGATGCCCATCAATAGATATCAATGTGAATGAGTAGGGATTGCCATGCAACGGATGCACTAGAGCTATAAGTGTATGAAAGCTCAAAAAGAAACTAAGTGGGTGTGCATCCAACTCGCTTTCTCACGAAGACCTAGGGCAATTTGAGGAAGCCCATCATTGGAATATACAAGCCAAGTTATATAATGAAAAATTCCCACTAGTATATGAAAGTGACAAAATAGGAGACTCCCTATCATGAAGATCATGGTGCTACTCTGAAGCACAAGTGTGGAAAAAGGATAGTAGCATTGTCACTTCTCTCTTTTCTCTCATTTTTTTGGGTGGGCATCTTTGGCCTCTTTTTTTTTATTTGGGCTTCATTGGCCTCTTTTATTATTTGTAAAGTCCGGAGACTCATCCCAACTTGTGAGGGAATCATAGCTTCCATCATCCTTTCCTCTCATGGGACAATGCTCTAATGATGATCATCACACTTTTATTTACTTACAACTCAAGAATTACAACTCGATACTTAGAACAAAATATGACTCTATATGAATGCTTCCGGTGGTGTACCGGGATGTGCAATGATCTAGCATAGCAAATGACATCAAAAAACGGACAAGCCATGAAAACATCATGCTAGCTATATTACGATCATGCAAAGCAATATAAAAATGATGGTGCTTGTCATAATAAACGGAACGGTGGAAGTTGCATGGCAATATATCTCGGAATGGCTATGGAAATGCCATAATAGGTAGGTATGGTGGCTGTTTTGAGGAAGGATATATGGTGGGTTTAATGCACCGGCAAAAGTTGTGCGGTACTAGAGAGGATAGCAATGGTGGAAGGATGAGAGTGCGTATAATCCATGGACTCACATTAGTCATAAAGAACTCACATACTTATTGCAAAAGTCTATTAGTTATCGAAGCAAAGTATTAGACGCATGCTCCTAGGGGAGAGGTTGGTAGGAGTTAACCATCGCGCGCTCCCGACCCCCACACAAAGGATGACAATCATTAAACAAATCATGCTCCGACTTCGTTACATAACGGTTCACCATACGTGCATGCTACGGGAATCACAAACTTTAACACAAGTATTTCTACCAATCCACAATCACTACTGGAATTCAGTTATTTGCCGTCTGCCAGGTCTTTGCCGTCTGCTGGCAGATGGCAAAGAAGATCTTTGCCGTCTGCTGCCATAAAGCAGACGGCAAAGAGCTGGCTGACGGCAACGGTTCTGTTTGCCATCTGCTATTCCTTTGCCGTCTGCCAGCAGACGGCAAAGACCCTAAAGGCAGACGGCAAAGAGGCTAGATAGGTCCCACTGGACCTTGGTCCCACTAGCAAAGAGGTATGCCGTCCTCCTGGTCTTTGCCGTATGCCATGCTCGGCTTTGCCGTCCGCAAGTGGACGGCAAAGGGGATGCCCCTTAACGGCCGTTTTCCCCCCGGCCCAATTATTCCCGCACTCTCTCCTCCCGCGCGCGGCCAGCTCCCCGCGGCGAGCACCCTCCCCCCATCACCGCCGCCCTCCCCCGCGCCGACCCCACCACCGCAGCTCCGCCCCTCCCCCCTCGCCGCCCCTCCCCCGCGCCGCCCCCACCACCGCAGCTCCCTGCTGCGAGCCCCCTCCCCCCTCGCCGCCCCTTCCCCCGCACCGCCCCCACCACCGCAGCTTCCCGCAGCGAGCCCCCTCCCCGCGGCGAGCCCCTCACCCCCTCGCCGCCCCCTCCCCTGCGCCGCCCCCACCGCCGCGGCGAGCCCCCACCACCCGCGCCGAGCCCCGCCCCCCCCTCTCCGCCCCACTCCCCCGCGCCGACCCTCCTCCACCCGCGCCTCCCCGCGACGCCCCACCGCCGGAGCAGGACGCGGCGCCGCCCCCTCTCCGCGGCCTTCCTCGCCCGCGCCGGCCCTCCTCCACCACCGCGCCGGCCCTCCTCCACCGGCCCTACGAGGTGAGATATTTTCTTTTTTTCTTCTGTTTTTTACTGTTTAGTTTAGGTTACTAGTGCTAGTTTAGTTTAGTTTACTGTTTTTTTTTCTGTTTTTAATTGTTTAGTTTTGGTTAGTGCTAGTGCTTGTTTAGTTTAGGTTAGTGCTAGTGTTTGAAAAGAAGAATAAGTAGAAGAAGAGGAAAAAGGAAAAGAAGAAGAAGAAGAAGAAGAAGAAGAAGAAGAAGAAGAGAGGAGGAGGAGGAGGAGAAGAAGAAGAATAAGAAGAAGAAGAAGAAGAAGAAAACTGACCCCCGACGCCACTGACCCCCGACCCCCCCACCGACCCCCGACCCCACTGACCCCCGACCCCCGACGCCACTGACCCCCGACACCACTAATCCCCGACGCCATCAACCCCCGACGCCACTGACCCTCGACGGCACTGACTCCCTCCCCCCGACACCTCTTCTGCCTCCTGTTGACCGGGAAGGTGCTTTTCGGCCTTCCAGAGGCCGACGGGGTCATAGTTTTGTAAAATATGAGTTAGGTCACATATTTTCCGATTTTGTTATAAAAAACATCATATTTGTGTTGATCGGGTGGATTTCAATGTGCAGTTGTTCTACGACCTCCCCGTGCGTTGGACGAGCTCTGCCCCTGCGTTCGTGGGTGAGAACAAATGACTTCTCCTCCTCCGCCCTTAATTTGCTCTGTTCCGGTCTTCGTGCCGATGAAACGTGCTAGCTATAGGTGTCTTCAATCATCAGTATGCGTGACCAATATGCGTCTCCCGTTCGAAAGGACGACATCTATAAATATGCATGTCTTTGCATATTTATAACCGCCGTCCTTTCGAATTGTCCAACGTTATCCATGGACAGCCCGAGTATGTGTAGATTGGGTTCGTTTTCCCGTATGCTCTGCTCTGGATCCTATGCATAATTTCGTCAGTGCCTCCCTGTTGTTCTCCGGGTACACATCCTCTCTGCTTATTGCCGAGACGTGTATCAGGAGAACATCGGGGAGGTGCTGTCGAAATTCTGTGTCGGATCCGGAGCAGTGCATGGGAAAACGAACCCAATCTACACATACTCGGGTGGGATTAGGACCTATCTTAACCTATTAGCGTGTAGGTTGCATGGACGTAATAAAACTGACAAACTTGATTAACTGATGAATATATATGCTGAATTATATATATATATTTCTTGTGTATCCAGTAGCTAGGCAAGATGACTGATCGTGCGTGGATGTACACCGGTCACACCAGTCAGAACGACATGACCAAAGAATGGTATACAAATACCAAGGGGTTTGTGAGAGCCGCATTTGCAAATGGCCAGGAAAAAACATGGTGTCCCTGTCCCCGGTGCGACAACTTTAAAAGGCAGACAGAGGGTGAAATGGTTAAACACCTGCAGAAGTGGGGTTTTAGGCCTAATTATACGGTGTGGACTTTTCATGGTGAGTCTGCCCAACGTGCCAGAGCTAAGGTGGTTCGTCATCGCACCGACGAGCATGGTACCGGGATCGAAGACATGGTGCAAGACTTTGATGATGCTCGGGATTCGGATGATGAGATGGAGGAATCTGCAAAGGCATTCTATGAAATGTTGGAGTCTTCAAAACGTCCTCTCCACGAGCACACTGAGCTTTGTCAGCTGGATGCCATCGCACAAGTAATGGCTCTGAAGGCTCAATTCAACCTGGACAGAGAATGCTACGACGCGATGATGACAATATTTGGACGGTTTCTACCCAAAGGCCATGTACTGCCTCCAAACTT
Organism: Elymus sibiricus; assembly: GCA_039707655.1. Lineage (NCBI taxonomy): Eukaryota > Viridiplantae > Streptophyta > Magnoliopsida > Poales > Poaceae > Elymus > Elymus sibiricus. The sequence goes on from CM077671.1 coordinate 447,668,350, forward strand.
GTACCAGTCGGACAAAATTCTCCGTGTACTTAAGATGCCCTATGAGAAGATAGATGCCTGTGAGAGTGGATGTGCCTTATTTAGGCTTGAGTATGGGGACTTGAACTATTGTCCCATTTGCAAGTCTTCCAGGTATGTTGTCATAGACAACGGTATGGGTGAGAAGATGCAGACAAAAATTCCTGTTAACGTTCTTCGCTATATGCCAATCATACCAAGACTTCAACGTCTTTTCATGGTCGAAGAGACGTCCAGACAGATGACATGGCATAAATTGGGCAAAAGAACCGAACTAGATGCAGATGGGAAACAGATGTTGGTACACACTTTAGACGCTTTTGCGTGGAAGCACTTCGATGCATTACATAACGATAAAGCGGGAGATCCAAGGCATCCTCGAGTCGCCATCAACACGGATGGATTCAATGTGTTTGGTATGACGGCAACCCAATACAGTTGTTGGCCTGTATTTGTCATTCCACTCAATCTCCCCCCGAAGAGATTATGAAAAGAAAGAACATTTTCCCGACGTTGATAATTCCAGGGCCCAACTATCCGGGGAAGAATATGAATGTGTACATGCAGCCGCTTAAGGATGAATTGCAACAAGCTTGGGATAATGGGATCAAGACATACGACGCCGCTACCAAAAAAACCTTCAAAATGCATGTGTGGTACATGTACTCGACGCATGACTTGCCGGCGTATGCCCTATTCGTTGGCTGGTGTGTGCATGGAAGGTTCCCGTGCCTCACATGCAAGGCAGCTCTTGAGTTCCGTTGGCTGCAGGCGGGTCGCAAGTATTCTTGCTTCGACATGCATAGACAGTTCCTGGATCCTCGCAATAAGTTCAGAAAAGACAAGAAGAATTTCATCAAAGGTAGAGTTGTCAAAAACTCTGCACCACCCGCGTTGACAAGCCAACAGATGTTGGATCAGTTAAACGCTCTCAAGCCGGATCCAAATCGTCCTGGGTATTTCAAAGGGTATAATACAAAACACGCATGGACTCACAAGTCATGCTTATGGGATCTGCCTTACTTCAAAGACCTCCTTTGCCCACACAACATCGATGTGATGCACACTGAAAAGAATATCGCCGAGGCCTTTTTTGGTACATTGTTCGGCATAGAGGGGAAGTCAAAGGATAATCCTAAGGCTAGAATCGATCAGGAGGCTCTATGTGACAGACCGTTACAAAACATGCGACAAGCGATAGGAAAGCAGAACTGGACAAAGCCAAAGGCATGGTTCAATCTTGGAAGACCGGCTATGAGAGAAATGATCTTGTGGGTGAAAATGCAGTTGATGTTCCCCGATGGTTATGCAGCGAATCTAAAGAGGGGAGCGAGTCTTGACAAACTGAAGATATTTGGTCTCAAGAGTCATGATTGGCACATATGGCTTGAGCGGGTAATGCCGGTGATGCTGGGTGGCTTTATCCCTGAGGATGAATGGCTAGTATTGGCAGAGCTGAGCTATTTCTTCCGTTCTCTTTGTGCGAAAGAACTATCGCCTGGCGTGCTAGATGAAATGGAAGAGTTGGCGTCGGAGTTGATATGCAAGTTAGAGAAGATCTTTCCACCAGGCTTCTTTAATCCAATGCAGCATTTGATTTTGCATCTGGCGACCGACGCAAGATTGGGGGGGGCCGTGCAAAACCGTTGGTGCTTCGCAACTGAGAGGATGCAGAAGACGCTTCGAGCAAAATGTAAAAATAAACGTAGAATTGAAGCATCGATGGCCAAGGCATTCATTACTGAGGAGGCGGCAAACTTCGTGACAGCACACGACGAAGCCAAAAATCATCATTTGCATAATCCGAATCCTCGGTACAATGATGGCGACCCAAAAAAAAGTCGATCCAACCTCAGCCTATTCAAAGGGAAGCTCGCACCAGCCGGTGCTTCTAAAGCAAAAGCGTTGGATGTCGATGAATGGCGGACTATTTCGTTGTATATCTTCAACAACCTAACAGAAGTGCGGCCGTACATCGAGTAAGTTGTCGGTACATTATTGTTTCGCAACTTGTAATTCCTTAGAACTGCTCTTATTCCTGGATATTTGATATAGTCGATACCTCGCCAAATTCTCGGATGGAGTGGTCATCCAAAAGGATTCCGTCGAAGAGTATGAGCTCCTGGCGAAGCATGGAGGCGGCTATCCCGGTTTCATCTCTTCGTTCAAACAAACGGTAATTAATTACCATTAATGGACCATTTCATTTCTTTGTCGAGAGTTAGGACTGACCTGGGAGCACTACTTGGCTGCACCGGCCCCGCCTGAGGAGAGGATCGACGGTGTTTTGTGCCACACGAGGGCGGAGATGGTGATCAGGCATTTTTGGGTAATTTCTACTTTACACAATTAAAACTCAACAATAGCTAGTTATTGTACTAATAAGTGTTGTGTCGTTTGATTGCAGACCTTTTACAGGTGTCAGGAGGGATACGAGGAGGCCGCGGCAAAGGTTATCGATCAGCAATGCAGGCGCCTACTGCAAAACTTTCGGCACGAGGCTCGGGTGCAGGCTGTTCGAGACTACTACGCCTCGCGGCGTATTAGGAAGGAGAAGTCGACGTGCCGCGGAAAGAAGATGGAGAAGGAGCATTACATGAAGGTAATTATGTATTCTTAAGGCCTTGTACTTAGTTTCCTTCATTTGATTTCTACGCGTAGCGCTCAAATATCTCTTTATTAACTTAGGTGCCCCCAAGATGGTGTGCGGATATGATGGATTGTTGTGAGGCGTTGGTGGATGAGTGGTGCTCAGAACAATGGCTATCCGTCCACAACAATGCCAAGGACCGGCGTAACAAAATGGTTGGTGTGCCACACCATCAAGGGAGCGCCAACTTAAATCAGTTTGGTCTGAACTGGGTATGTGGTTAGCTGCATGATTCATGCAATTCATTCTTGATTCTAGCTTGAGCCCTTTACTAATACTTTGTTCCTCTCTCTCTCTTTTAGCCGCATCACAATAAAACGGAGGTGCCACAGATGTACGACCTCTATGCGATGGCCCATACTGCCTCGTACATGAAGGTCAAGGCATTCTCTGAGTCTGACCTCGATGATCCCTTGAAGTTCAGCAACATCTCCTCCCACAACAAGCTCGTGAGGTACAGAGATGAGGGGAAGGCGAGGAAAGGGGAGGACTTTAACCCAAGCCAGGAGCCTATTGATCCAGAGCTGGTGATGATATCTGGCGGCGGGAGGCCCCATGGCTCGATTGCCATTGGAGATGGCCTTATACGTTGTCCTAGCAACCTCCGGGAGATCAAGGCGCGCCAAACGAGCTCCTGTCCTGAGATAAGGCCTCGTCCACGGCCAGTCGAGCTCGCCATCGAGGTTAGTTATATGGATTCAGATATCTTTCCTCATTACGTTGTGTGTGTGAACAAAGATGATTACAATGCTAACGAGGAGTTGTGTTGCAGGCTGCTATTCTGAAAGAGAGAGAGGCAACACAGGCGCTTATGGCGGCGAAGGAGAAGGAGATGGAGGAGAGGACGGCAAGGTTGTTGGAGGAGGAGAGGGCACGGTCCGATGCGTCTTACCGGGCCATCTACGAGCTCTTCGTGGTAATATTCTTCTTCATATTTGTCAAATCTTGCATATAATGTTCCTTTCATTAATAATGAATATCGTTGACTTGTGAAAACCAAATGTGCAGACTATGTGCGAGAAGACCGGCCAGGCCGCTCCGTCGATGCCAGTCATTACCACGGCTGCAATGGTGAGTTTCATTTCAATGCAATGATCTTTTCAGTGTCATCATGCTAACGAGACATTGCAAATCATCTTTGGTGCAGCTTAACTCCGGAGTCGCATCACACGACCCTTCTCCAGGGCAGCCTTCTCCAGGTGAAACCGGTCCGAGCAACCGCGGTGCCTCTCTTCCGTGATGACGAGGACGGTAAGCCCCAAACTTAGCTCGTTTTTCATCTTCTTAGCACTTAGACAAACTTAGCTCCTTCCGAAATATTAGTGTTCTTCATGTTCTTCTTCTTATTCTAGTCTTCTTCATCTAACTTTCGCCCGAATGACACAAATAAGCAATAAGAAGAAGAAAACAAGAGGAGAAAAATAGAGAGAAGAAAACCGCTTCTTCATCTTCTTCTTCTTATTCTAGTCTTCTTCATCTAACTTTCGTATTTCCCATTTTGCAGATTAGAGTCACTTCACGGAAGCTTGCATTGATGGAGTGCTTGTGATTTTGTATCGATGAACAATGTTAAACTTGCTACATGTGTGAAACTTGTTACTATTGTAATATGGTGAACAATGTGACATTTGTTTTGGTATGTTTGTTGGATACTTGTGCTTGTGCTTGTTGTTGGATGATCATCACTAGGGTTATTGTGAAATATATACATATATAGCATATTTTACCTGTGAAAATTGGATATTAGAAAAAACAGGGGCAATATTGCCACTTTGCCGACGGCCACCGTCGGCATAGTTTCTTTGCCGTCCGGCACCGACGGCAAAGGCGACACGTGGCACGCACCTGTGCATCCTGGGAGTGCGCCTGATGCCATTTGGTACATTTGCCGTCCAGGGGCGGACGTCAAAGAATCTATGCCGACGACCACCGTCGGCATAGCAGTGGCACTGTAGCAAAGGAGGGTGGCGGGGGTGGCGTACGGCAAAGAAGATATGCCGACGGCCACCGTCGGCAAAGGAGTGGCCGTCGGCAAAGGAGGGGAGGCAGACGGCATAGGGTGCGGACGGCAAAGGGGCAGTGGCAGACGGCAAAGGCTCCGTTAGCCACTAACGGGCCTAACTCAAGTTTAGGCCGTCCAGTCGCTTTGCCGTCTGCTGCCTGATGGCAAAAACACTTTGCCGTCCGCTGTATAAAGGCAGACGGCAAAGTACTCCTTTACCGGAGTTCTCAGTGCCGGAAATTTTGCCGTCTGCTGCCCGACGGCAAAGGCTTTGCCGTCGGTGGTCCTGCCCTTTGCCGTCCGCTATGGCAGACGGCAAATAACTGAATTCCAGTAGTGAATTACTCATTAGCAAGACTCTAATATCACCATCTTTATATCTGAAAACTATATGCAAGGAATCAAACTTCTCATAGTATTCAATGCACTTCATATGAGAGTTTTTATTATATCCCTCTTGGATGCCTATTATATTAGGACTAAATTCATAACCTAAACCAATTACCATGCTGTTAAAAGACTCTCAAAATAATATAAGTGAGGTACGAGAGTTCAGTTATTTCTATAAAATAAAACGACACCGTGCTCTAAAAAGATATAAGTGAAGCACTAGAGCAAAATTGCCTAGCTCAAAAGATATAAGTGAAGCACATAGAGTATTCTAATAAATTCACGACTAATGCGTGTCCCTCTCAAAAGATGTGTGCAGCAAGGATGATTGTGGCAAACTAAATATCAAAGACTCATATCATACAAGACGCTCCAAGCAAAACACATATCATGTGGTGAATAAAAATATAGCCTCAAGTAAATTTACCGATGGATTGAAGACGAAAGAGGGGATGCCTTCCGGCGCATCCCCAAGCTTAGGCTCTTTGGTATCCTTGAATATTCCTTGGGGTGCCTTGGGCATCCCCAAGCTTAGGCTCTTGCCACTCCTTATTCCATAGTCCATCAAATCTTTACCCAAAACTTGAAAACTTCACAACACAAAACTCAACAGAAAACTCATCAGATCCGTTAGTATAAGAAAAATAAATCACCACTTTAGGTGTTGGAAATATGCCCTAGAGGCAATAATAAAATGGTTATTATTATATTTCCTTGTTCATGATAATTGTCTATTGTTCATGCTATAATTGTATTAACCGAAAACCGTAATACATGTGTGAATACATAGACCACACCATGTCCCTAGTGAGCCTCTAGTTGACTAGCTCGTTGATCAATAGATGGTCATGGTTTCCTGACCATGGACATTGGATGTCATTGATAACGGGATCACATCATTAGGAGAATGATGTGATGGACAAGACCCAATCCTAAGCATAGCACCAGATCGTGTAGTTCGTCTGCTAGAGCTTTTCTAATGTCAAGTATCATTTCCTTAGACCATGAGATTGTGCAACTCCCGGATACCGTAGGAATGCTTTGGGTGTATCAAACATCACAACCTAACTGGGTGACTATAAAGGTGCACTACAGGTATCTCCGAAAGTGTTTGTTGGGTTGGCACGAATCGAGACTGGGATTTGTCACTCCGTGTGACGGAGAGGTATCTCTGGGCCCACTCGGTAATACATCATCATAATGAGCTCAATGTGACTAAGGAGTTAGTCACGGGATCATGTGTTACGGAACGAGTAAAGAGACTTGCCGGTAACGAGATTGAACAAGGTATAGGGATACCGACGATCAAATCTCGGGCAAGTAACATACCGATGGACAAAGCGAATTGTATATGGGATTAATTGGATCCCCGACATCGTGGTTCATCCGATGAGATCATCGTGGAACATGTGGGAGCCAATATGGGTATCCAGATCCCGCTATTGGTTATTGGCCGGAGAGGTGTCTCGGTCATGTCTGCATGGTTCCCGAACCCGTAGGGTCTACACACTTAAGGTTCGGTGACGCTAGAGTTGTATGTGGTTACCGAAAGTTGTTCGGAGTCTCGGATGAGATCCCGAACGTCACGAAGAGTTTCGGAATGGTCCGGGGGTAAAGATTTATATATGGGAAGTCCTATTTTGGCCACCGGAAAATGTTCGGGATTTTTCGGTATTGTACCGGGAAGGTTCTACAAGGTTTCGGAGTGGGGCCCACCTGCATGGGGGGACCCACATGAACGTGGGTAGTGGGGGCAAGGCCCCACACCCCTGGTCAAGGCGCACCAAGATCCCCCCTTAGAAGGAATAAGATCATATCCCGAAGGGATAAGATCAAGATCTCTAAAAAGGGGGGATAACAATCGGTGGGGAAGGGAAAGGATGGGATTTCTTTCCTCCCACCTTTGCCAACGCCCCAATGGACTTGGAGGGAAAGAAACCAGCCCCCTCCACCCCTATATATAGTGGGGAGGTGCATGGGAGCTTCACACCTTGCCCCTGGCGCAGCCCTCCCCCCTCCTACTCCTCCTCCTCCGTAGTGCTTAGTGAAGCTCTGCCGGAGAACCACGAGCTCCACCGCCACCACGCCGTCGTGCTGCCGGAGCTCTCCCTCAACTTCTCCTCCCCCCTTGCTGGATCAAGAAGGAGGAGACGTCCCCGGGTTGTACGTGTGTTGAACGCGGAGGCGCCGTCCGTTCGGCGCTTGGATCGGAGCTTCCGCGATTTGAATCGCCGCGAGTACAACTCCATCAACCGCGTTCTTTGCAACGCTTCCCCTTAGCGATCTTCAAGGGTTGAAGATGCACTCCCTCTCTCTCGTTGCTAGCATCTCCTAGATTGATCTTGGTGACACGTAGGAATTTTTTTGAATTATTACTACGTTCCCCAATAGTGGCATCATGAGCTAGGTCTATGCGTAGATTCTATGCACGAGTAGAACACAAGTAGTTGTGGGCGATGATTTGGTCAATTTGCTTGCCGTTACTAGTCCTATCTTGATTCGGTGGCATTGTGAGATGAAGCGGCCCGGACCGACTTTACACGTACGCTTACGTGAGACTGGTTCCACCGCCAGACATGCACTTGTTGCATAAGGTGGCTAGCGGGTGCCTGTCTCTCCCACTTTAGTCGGATCGGATTCGATGAAGAGGTTCCTTATGAAGGGTAAATAGAAATTGGCATATCACCGTTGTGGATTTTGCGTAGGTAAGAAACGTTCTTGCTAGAAACCCATAGCAGCCACGTAAAACTTGCAACAACAATTAGAGGACGTTTAACTTGTTTTCGTAGGGTATGCTATGTGATGTGATATGGCCAAAAGGATGTGATGAAATATATGAGATGTATGAGATTGATCATGTTCTTGTAATAGGAATCACGACTTGCATGTCGATAAGTATGACAACCGGCAGGAGCCATAGGAGTTCTCTTAATTTATTGTATGACCTGCGTGTCAATCAAAAACGCCATGTAATTACTTTACTTTATTGCTAACCGTTAGCCATAGTAGTAGAAGTAATAATTGGCGAGACAACTTCATGAAGACACGATGATGGAGATCATGGTGTCGTGCCGGTGACGATGGTGATCATGCCACGCCCCGAAGATGGAGATCAAAGGCGCAAGATGATATTGGCCATATCATGTCACTTTATGATTTGCATGTGATGTTTATCATGTTTTTACATCTTATTTGCTTAGAACAACGGTAGCATAAATAAGATGATCCCTCACTAAAATTTCAAGAAATGTGTTCCCCCTAAGTGTGCACCGTTGCGAAGGATCGTTGTTTCGAAGCACCACGTGATGATCGGGTGTGATAGATTCTAACGTTCGCATACAACGGGTGTAAGCCAGATTTACACACGTGAAACACTTAGTTTGACTTGACGAGCCTAGCATGTACAGACATGGCCTCGGAACACGAGAGACCGAAAGGTCGAACATGAGTCGTATAGTAGATGCGATCAACATGGAGATGTTCACCATTGATGACTAGTGTGTCTCACGTGATGATCGGACACGGCCTAGTCGATATGGATCATGTATCACTTAGATGACTAGAGGGATGTCTATCTGAGTGGGAGTTCATTAAATAATTTGATTAGATGAACTTAATTATCATGAACTTAGTCTAAAATTGTCTTTACAATCTATTTTATAGATCCAATGGCCCACGCTAATGTTGCCCTCAACTTCAACGCGTTCCTAGAGAAAACCAAACTGAAAGATGATGGAAGCAACTATACGGACTGGGTCCATAACTTGAGGATCATCCTCATAGCTTCCAAGAAAGCATATGTCCTTGATGCACCGCTAGGTGATGCACCCATTTTCCCAGCAACTCAAGACGTTATGAACGCCTGACAGTCGCGTAGTGATGATTACTCCCTGGTTCAGTGCGGCATGCTTTACAGCTTAGAACCGGGGCTCCAAAAGCGTTTTGAGCAACACGGAGCATATGAGATGTTCCAAGAGCTGAGAATGGTTTTCCAAGTTCATGCCCGGGTCGAGAGATATGAAGTCTCCGACAAGTTCTTCAGTTGTAAGATGGAGGAAAATAGTTCTGTCAGCGAGCACATACTCAAAATGTCTGGGTTGCACAACCGCTTGTCTCAGCTGGGAGTTAATCTTCCGGATGACTCGGTTATTGACATAATCCTCCAGTCGCTTCCACCTAGCTACAAGAGCTTTGTGATGAACTTCAGTATGCAAGGGATGGAGAAGTCCATTCCTGAGTTATATTCGATGCTGAAATCAGCGGAGGTCGAGATCAAAAAGGAACATCATGTGTTGATGGTGAATAAGACCACCAGTTTCAAGAAAGGCAAGGGTAAGAAGAACTTCAAGAAGGACGGCAAAGCAGTTGCCGCGCCCGGTAAATCAGTTGCCGGGAAGAAGCCCAAGAATGGACCCAAGCCTGAGACTAAGTGCTTTTATTGCAAGGGAACCGGTCACTGGAAGCGGAACTGCCCCAAGTACTTAGCGGATAAGAAGGCCGGCAACGTCAAAGGTATATATGATATACATGTTATTGATGTGTACCTTACCAGCGCTCCTGGGTATTTGATACCGGTGCGGTTGCTCACATTTGTAACTCAAAACAGGAGCTGCGGAATAAGCGGAGACTGGCGAAGGACGAGGTGACGATGCGCGTCGGGAATGGTTCCAAGGTCGATGTGATCGCCGTCGGCACGCTGCCTCTACATCTACCTTCGGGATTAGTTTTAAACCTCGATAATTGTTATTTAGTACCAGCTTTGAGCATGAACATTGTATCTGGATCTCGTTTGATGCGAGATGGCTACTCATTTAAATCCGAGAATAATGGTTGTTCTATTTATATGAGAGATATGTTTTATGGTCATGCCCCGCTGGTCAATGGTTTATTTTTATTGAATCTCGAACGTCATGTTACACATATTCATAGTGTGAATACCAAACGATGTAAGGTTGATAATGATAGTCCCACATACTTGTGGCACTGCCGCCTTGGTCATATTGGTGTCAAACGCATGAAGAAACTCCATGCAGATGGACTTTTGGAGTCTCTTGATTATGAATCATTTGACACGTGCGAACCATGCCTCATGGGCAAGATGACTAAGACTCCGTTCTCCGGAACAATGGAGCGAGCAACCAACTTGTTGGAAATAATACATACCGATGTATGCGGTCCAATGAGCGTTGAGGCTCGCGGTGGCTATCGTTATGTTCTCACCCTCACTGATGACTTAAGCAGATATGGGTATGTCTACTTAATGAAACACAAGTCTGAGACCTTTGAAAAGTTCAAGGAATTTCAGAGTGAGGTAGAGAATCAACGTGACAAGAAAATAAAGTTCTTACGATCTGATCGTGGAGGAGAATATTTGAGTCACGAGTTTGGCACGCACTTAAGGAAATGTGGAATTGTTTCACAACTCACGCCGCCTGGCACACCTCAGCGTAATGGTGTGTCCGAACGTCGTAATCGCACTCTATTGGATATGGTGCGATCTATGATGTCTCTTACTGATTTACCGCTATCATTTTGGGGATATGCATTAGAGACTGCCGCATTCACTTTAAATAGGGCACCGTATAAATCCGTTGAGACGACACCGTATGAATTATGGTTTGGGAAGAAACCTAAGCTGTCGTTTCTGAAAGTTTGGGGATGCGATGCTTATGTCAAGAAACTTCAACCTGAAAAGCTCGAACCCAAATCAGAAAAGTGCGTCTTCATAGGATACCCTAAGGAAACTATTGGGTATACCTTCTACCTCAGATCCGAAGGCAAGATCTTTGTTGCTAAGAATGGATCCTTTCTAGAGAAAGAGTTTCTCTCGAAAGAAGTAAGTGGGAGGAAAGTAGAACTTGATGAGGTAATTGTACCCCCTCTCGAACCGGAGAGTAGCGCAGCTCAAGAAAATGTTTCTGTGGTGCCTGCACCGACTAGAGAGGAAGTTAATGATGATGATCATGAAACTTCGGATCAAGTTACTACTGAACTTCGTAGGTCCACGAGGACATGTTCCGCACCAGAGTGGTACGACAACCCTGTCCTGGAAATCATGTTGTTAGACAACGGTGAACCTTCGAACTATGAAGAAGCCATGGCGGGCCCGGATTCAACAAATGGCTTGAAGCCATGAAATCCGAGATAGGATCCATGTATGAGAACAAAGTATGGACTTTGGTGGACTTGCCCGATGATCGGCAAGCCATAGAAAATAAATGGATCTTTAAGAAGAAGACTGACGCGGATGGTAATGTGACCGTCTATAAGGCTCGGCTTGTCGCTAAGGGTTATCGACAAGTTCAAGGAGTTGACTACGATGAGACTTTCTCACCCGTAGCGATGCTGAAGTCCGTCCGAATCATGTTAGCAGTTGCCGCATTTTATGATTATGAGATCTAGCAAATGGACGTCAAAACGGCATTCCTTAACGGTTTCCTTAAGGAAGAATTGTATATGATGCAGCCGGAAGGTTTTGTCGATCCTAAGAATGCTGACAAGGTATGCAAGCTCCAGCGCTCCATCTATGGGCTGGTGCAAGCATCTCAGAGTTGGAACATTCGCTTTGATGAGGTGATCAAAGCGTTTGGGTTTATACAGACTTATGGAGAAGCCTGTATTTACAAGAAAGTGAGTGGGAGCTCTGTAGCATTTCTCATTTTATATGTGGATGCCATATTGTTGATGGGAAATGATATAGAACTTTTCGAAACCATAAAGGCCTACTTGAATAAGTGTTTTTCAATGAAGGACCTTGGAGAAGCTGCTTACATATTAGGCATCAAGATATATAGAGATAGATCGAGATGCCTCATTGGTCTTTCACAAAGCACATACCTTGACAAGATATTGAAGAAGTTCAATATGGATCAGTCCAAGAAGGGGTTCTTGCCTGTATTGCAAGGTGTGAGATTGAGCACAGCTCAATGCCCGACCTCGGTAGAAGATAGAGAAAAGATGAGTGTCATCCCCTATGCCTCAGCCATAGGCTCTATTATGTATGCCATCCTGTGTACCAGACCTGATGTGAACCTGGCCATAAGTTTGGTAGGGAGGTACCAAAGTGATCCCGGAATGGAACACTGGACAGCAGTCAAGAATATCCTTAAGTACCTGAAAAGGACTAAGGATATGTTTCTCGTTTATGGAGGTGCCGAAGAGCTCGTCGTAAAGGGTTACATCGATGCTAGCTTCGACACAGATTCGGATGACTCCAAGTCACAAACCGGATACGTGTATATTTTGAATGGTGGGGCAGTCAGCTGGTGCAGTTGCAAGCAAAGCGTCGTGGCAGCATCTACATGTGAAGCGGAGTACATAGCTGCTTCGGAAGCAGCGCAGGAAGGAGTCTGGATGAAGGAGTTCATCACTGACCTAGGAGTGATTCCCAATGCGTCGGGCCCGATGACTCTCTTCTGTGACAACACTGGAGCTATTGCCATTGCCAAGGAGCCCAGGTTTCACAAGAAGACCAAGCACATCAAGCGCCGCTTCAACTCCATTCGTGGTTACATTCAGGATGGAGATATAGATATTTGTAAAGTACATACGGATCTGAATGTCGCAGATCCGTTGACTAAACCTCTTTCACGAGCGAAACATGATCAGCACCAGAACTCTATGGGTGTTCGATTCATCACAATGTAACTAGATTATTGACTCTAGTGCAAGTGGCTGACTGTTGGAAATATGCCCTAGAGGCAATAATAAAATGGTTATTATTATATTTCCTTGTTCATGATAATTGTCTATTGTTCATGCTATAATTGTATTAACCGGAAACCGTAATACATGTGTGAATACATAGACCACACCATGTCCCTAGTGAGCCTCTAGTTGACTAGCTCGTTGATCAATAGATGGTCATGGTTTCCTGACAATGGACATTGGATGTCGTTGATAACGGGATCACATCATTAGGAGAATGATGTGATGGACAAGACCCAATCCTAAGCATAGCACCAGATCGTGTAGTTCGTCTGCTAGAGCTTTTCTAATGTCAAGTATCATTTCCTTAGACCATGAGATTGTGCAACTCCCGGATACCGTAGGAATGCTTTGGGTGTATCAAACGTCACAACGTAACTGGGTGACTATAAAGTTGCACTACAGGTATCTCCGAAAGTGTCTGTTGGGTTGGCACAAATCGAGACTGGGATTTGTCACTCCGTGTGATGGAGAGGTATCTCTGGGCCCACTCGGTAATACATCATCATAATGAGCTCAATGTGACTAAGGAGTTAGTCACGGGATCATGTGTTACGGAACGAGTAAAGAGACTTGCCGGTAACGAGATTGAACAAGGTATAGGGATACCGACGATCGAATCTCGGGCAAGTAACATACCGATGGACAAAGGGAATTGTATACGGGATTAATTGGATCCCCGACATCGTGGTTCATCCGATGAGATCATAGTGGAACATGTGGGAGCCAATATGGGTATCCAGATCCCGCTATTGGTTATTGGCCGAAGAGGTGTCTCGGTCATGTCTGCATGGTTCCCGAACCCGTAGGGTCTACACACTTAAGGTTCGGTGACGCTAGAGTTGTAATGGGAATTGTATGTGGTTACCGAAAGTTGTTCGAAGTCTCGGATGAGATCCCGGACGTCACGAGGAGTTTCGGAATGCTCCGGAGGTAAAGCTTTATATATGGGAAGTCCTATTTTGGCCACCGGAAAATGTTCGGGATTTTTCGGTATTGTACCGGGAAGGTTCTAGAAGGTTTCGGAGTGGGGCCCACCTGCATGGGGGGACCCACATGAACGTGGGTAGTGGGGGCAAGGCCCCACACCCCTGGTCAAGGTGCACCAAGATCCCCCCTTAGAAGGAATAAGATCATATCCCGAAGGGATAAGATCAAGATCCCTAAAAAGGGGGGATAACAATCGGTGGGGAAGGGAAAGGATGGGATTTCTTTCCTCCCACCTTTGCCAACGCCCCAATGGACTTGGAGGGCAAGAAACCAGCCCCCTCCACCCCTATATATAGTGGGGAGGCGCATGGGAGCTGCACCCCTTGCCCTTGGCGCAGCCCTCCCCCCTCCTACACCTCCTCCTCCTCCGTAGTGCTTAGCGAAGCTCTACCGGAGAACCACGAGCTCCACCGCCACCACGCCGTCGTGCTGCCGGAGCTCTCCCTCAACTTCTCCTCCCCCCTTGCTGGATCAAGAAGGAGGAGACGTCCCCGGGCTGTACGTGTGCTGAACGCGGAGGCGCCGTCCGTTCGGCGCTTGGATCGGATCTTCCGCGATTTGAATCGCCGCAAGTACGACTCCATCAACCGCGTTCTTTGCAACGCTTCCGCTTAGCGATCTTCAAGGGTATGAAGATGCACTCCCTCTCTCTCGTTGCTAGCATATCCTAGATTGATCTTGGTGACACGTAGGAATTTTTTTGAATTATTACTACGTTCCCCAACAGTGGCATCATGAGCTAGGTCTATGCGTAGATTCTATGCACGAGTAGAACACAAGTAGTTGTGGGCGATGATTTGGTCAATTTTCTTGCCGTTACTAGTCCTATCTTAATTCGGCGGCATTGTGGGATGAAGCGGCCCGGACCGACTTTACACGTATGCTTACGTGAGACTGGTTCCACCGCCTGACATGCACTTGTTGCATAAGGTGGCTAGCGGGTGTCTGTCTCTCCCACTTTAGTCAGATCGGATTCGATGAAGAGGGTCCTTATGAAGGGTAAATAGAAATTTGCATATCACCGTTGTGGCTTTTGCGTAGGTAAGAAACGTTCTTGCTAGAAACCCATAGCAGCCACGTAAAACTTGCAACAACAATTAGAGGACGTCTAACTTGTTTTTGCAGGGTATGCTATGTGATGTGATATGGCCAAAAGGATGTGATGAAATATATGTGATGTATGAGATTGATCATGTTCTTGTAATAGGAATCACGACTTGCATGTCGATAAGTATGACAACCGGCAGGAGCCATAGGAGTTGTCTTAATTTATTGTATGACCTGCGTGTCAATCAAAAACGCCATGTAATTACTTTACTTTATTGCTAACCGTTAGTCATAGTAGTATAAGTAATAGTTGGCGAGACAACTTCATGAAGACACGATGATGGAGATCATGGTGTCGTGCCGGTGACGATGGTGATCATGCCACGCCCCGAAGATGGAGATCAAAGGCGCAAGATGATATTGGCCATATCATGTCACTTTATGATTTGCATGTGATGTTTATCATGTTTTTACATCTTATTTGCTTAGAACGACGGTAGCATAAATAAGATGATCCCTCACTAAAATTTCAAGAAATGTGTTCCCCCTAAGTGTGCACCGTTGCGAAGGATCGTTGTTTCGAAGCACCACGTGATGATCGGGTGTGATAGATTCTAACATTCGCATACAACGGGTGTAAGCCAGATTTACACACGCGAAACACTTAGGTTGACTTGACGAGCCTAGCATGTACAGACATGGCCTCGGAACACGAGAGACCGAAAGGTCGAACATGAGTCGTATAGTAGATGCGATCAACATGGAGATGTTCACCATTGATGACTAGTCCGTCTCACGTGATGATCGGACACGGCCTAGTCGATATGGATCATGTATCACTTAGATGACTAGAGGGATGTCTATCTGAGTGGGAGTTCATTAAATAATTTGATTAGATGAACTTAATTATCATGAACTTAGTCTAAAATTGTCTTTACAATCTATCTTGTAGATCCAATGGCCCACACTAATGTTGCCCTCAACTTCAACGCGTTCCTAGAGAAAACCAAACTGAAAGACGATGGAAGCAACTATACGGACTGGGTCCGTAACTTGAGGATCATCCTCATAGCTTCCAAGAAAGCATATGTCCTTGATGCACCGCTCGGTGACGCACCCATTTTCCCAGCAACTCAAGACATTATGAACGCCTGGCAGTCGCTTAGTGATGATTACTCCCTGGTTTAGTGCGGCATGCTTTACAGCTTAGAACCGGGGCTCCAAAGGCGTTTTGAGCAACACGGAGCATATGAGATGTTCCAAGAGCTGAGAATGGTTTTCCAAGCTCATGCCCGGGTCGAGAGATATGAAGTCTCCAACAAGTTCTTCAGTTGTAAGATGGAGGAAAATAGTTCTGTCAGCGAGCACATACTCAAAATGTCTGGGTTGCACAACCGCTTGTCTTAGCTGGGAGTTAATCTTCCGGATGACTTGGTTATTGACAGAATCCTCCAGTCACTTCCACCTAGCTACAAGAGCTTTGTGATGAACTTCAATATGCAAGGGATGGAGAAGTCCATTCCTGAGTTATATTCGATGCTGAAATCAGCGGAGGTGGAGATCAAAAAGGAACATCAAGTGTTGATGGTGGATAAGACCACCAGTTTCAAGAAAGGCAAGGGTAAGAAGAACTTCAAGAAGGACGGCAAAGCAGTTGCCGCGCCCGGTAAATCAGTTGCCGGGAAGAAGCCCAAGAATGGACCCAAGCCTGAGACTAAGTGCTTTTATTGCAAGGGAACCGGTCACTGGAAGCGGAACTGCCCCAAGTACTTAGCGGATAAGAAGGCCGACAATGTCAAAGGTATATATGATATACATGTTATTGATGTGTAATTTAATTTTCTAACAAGCGCTATTGTTTAACGCCCCTAGCTAGGCATAACGCAATAGATCTAGGTATTGTCATCTTTGGTATGCAATCCATAAGTAGCTCTCATAATAGATTCATAAGGTAATTTAATTTTCTTTCTAGGAAAGTGTTCCATGCCTTTCCTTAACGGAAATTGGAATCTAATGTTTCCTTCTTTCATATCAATAATTGCACCGGTCGTTCTAAGGAAAGGTCTACCAATAATAATAGGACATGTAGGATTGCAATCTATATCAAGAACAATGAAATCTACGGGCACATAATTCCTATTTGCAACAATAAGAACATCATTAATCCTTCCCATAGGTTTCTTAATAGTGGAATCCGCTAGATGCAAATTTAAAGAGCAATCATCAAATTCATGGAAACCTAGCACATCACATAAAGTTTTCGGAATCGTGGAAACGCTAGCACCCAAATCACACAAAGCATGGCACTCATAATCTTTAATTTTAATCTTAATAGTAGGTTCCCACTCATCATAAAGCTTTCTAGGTATAGAAATTTCCAACTCAAATTTTTCTTCAAAAGATTTCATCATAGCATCAACGATATGTTTAGTAAAAGCTTTATTTTGATTATAAGCATGTGGAGAATTCAACATGGATTGCAACAAGGAAATACAATCAATCAAAGAACAACTATAATAATTAAAGTCATTGAAATTCAAAAGAGTGGGTTCATTGCTATTTAATGTTTTGACCTCTTCAATCCCACTTTTATCAATTTTAGCATTAAGATCCATAAACTCCGAATAATTGGGACAACTTTTATCTCCAGTCCCATATTTATCAAGATTTATATTAGAAAACAAATATTCAACAGGAGTCACATCAATCACTTTAAGATCTTCATCATTATTATCACGAGAACACACTTTTTCAAGCCATTCACGCTTAGCACGCATTCTAGCGGTTCTTTCCTTACACTCATCAATAGAAGTTCTCATAGCTTTTAAAGACTCATTAATATCACACTTGGATGGAGTAGATATTATTTTCAAAGAATCAATCTCAAGCGAAATTCTATCAACGTTCCTAGCCAAATCATCAATCTTGAGCAATTTTTCTTCAATCAAAGCATTGAAAACCTTTTGCGAACTAATAAATTCTTTAATATTATTCTCAAGATCAGAGGGCATCTTATTATAATTTCCATAAGGATTGTTGTAGGAATTACCATAATTATTAGAGGAATTACTAGGAAACGGCCTAGAGTTGAAATTACCTCTATACGCGTTATTACCAAAATTGTTCCTACCAACGAAATTCACATCCATAGATTCATTATTATTTCCAATCAAAGAAGACAAAGGAATATCATTAGGATCAATAGGAGCACTCTTACTAGCAAACAATTTCATTAATTCATCCATCTTTTCACTCAAAGTATTTATCTCTTCAATAGCATGCAGTTTTTTACTAGTAGGAGATCTTTCGGTATGCCATTGAGAGTAATTTGCCATAATATTATCTAGGAGTTTAGTAGCTTCTCCTAATGTGATTTCCATAAAAGTACCACCCGCGGCGGAATCTAAAAGATTCCTAGAAGCAAAATTCAATCCTGCATAAAAAAATTGTATAATCATCCATAAACTCAAACCATGTGCGGGGCAATTTCTAATCATTAGTGTCATCCTCTCCCAAGATTGTGGAACATGCTCATGATCAAGTTGCTTAAACTTCATTATATCGTTCCTAAGGGAGATGATCTTAGCGGGCGGAAAGTACTTGGAAATAAAAGCATCTTTACACTTATTCCAGGAATCAATACTATTTTTAGGCAAAGATGAAAACCAAGTTTTAGCACGATCTCGTAGTGAGAACGGAAATAGCTTCAATTTAACAATATCATTATCCACATCTTTCTTCTTTTGCATATCACACAACTCAACGAAAGTATTTAGATGGGATGCGGCATCTTCACTAGGAAGGCTGGAAAATTGTTCTTTCATAACAAGATTAAGCAAAGCAGCATTAATTTCATAAGATTCCGCACTAGTGGCGGGAGCAATCGGAGTACTAATAAAATCATTATTATTAGTATTGGAGAAGTCACACAACTTGATATTCTCTTGAGTCATCGTGACAAAGCAAGTAATCTAGCACACAAGCAAACAAAAAGCAAACGAAAAGACGAATGAAAAAAGGGCGAATAAAAAGGCAAATCTTTTTGGTTTTTTCTGAAAATCATTTTAGAAGTGGGGGAGAGGAAAACGAGAGGCAAATGGCAAATAATGTAAATGCAAGAGATGAGTTTGTGATGGGTACTTGGTAGGCTTGATGCCTTGACTTGCTATGTATCCTCCCCGGCAACAGCGCCAGAAATCCTTCTTGCTACTTCTTGAGCTTGCGTTGGTTTTCCCTTGAAGAGGAAAGGGTGATGCAGCAAAGTAGATAAGTATTTCCCTCAGTTGTTGAGAACCAAGGTATCAATCCAGTAGGAGGTACAAGCAAGGCCCCAATCTTTGCACCTACACAAACAATCAAACACTTGCACCCAACGCTAAAAAGGGGTTGTCAATCCCTTCACGGTTACTTGCAAGGATGAGATCTGATAGAGATAGATATAAAAGATTACTAAAAAGAAAAGTAAAATAAAAGTAAAAAGATTGAAGCAAAGTATTTTTGGTATTTTTGGTTTATAGATCTGAAAATATAATATGGAAAATAGACCCGGGGGCCATAGGTTTCACTAGAGGCTTCTCTCTTAAAGGAAAATAATACGGTGGGTGAACAAATTACTGTCGAGCAATTGATAGAAAAGCGCATAGTTATAACGATATCCAAGGCAATGATTATGCATATAGGCATCACGTCCGTGTCAAGTAGACCAAAATGATTCTGCATCTACTACTATTACTCCACACATCGACCGACTCCTGCCTGCATCTAGAGTATTAAGTTCATGAAGAACAGAGTAACGCATTAGGTAAGATGACATGATGTAGAGCGATAAACTCAAGCAATATGATGAAAACCCCATCTTTTTACCCTTGATGGCAACAATACAAATACGTGCCTCGCTACCCCTACTTTGTCAGTGGGTGAGGACACCGTAAGATTGAACCCAAAACTAAGCACTTCTCCCATTGCAAGAATTACCAATCTAGTTGGCCAAACCAAACCAATAACTCAAAGAGACTTGCAAAGATATGAAATCATGCATATAAGAATTCAGAGAAGATTCAAATAATATTCATAGATAATCTGATCATAAACCCACAATTCATCGGATCTCAACAAACACACCGCAAAAGAGTATTACATCGGATAGATCCCCATTGTCGGTGCACTAAGGATTGGGCCCTTTAGTGACCCATACTTGTGCACGGGCAGTTGTAGCCACACCTGCGGCAAGGCCTGCCGGGAGACAACCGAATGCAAGTTCATAAAATCAAGAAGGCATCCAAGACAAAGCAATAGTCAGAAGATAGAAGACCGGAGGTTGGAGCCCTAGCAAGATCTTGCCGGGATGGCTCGTAGCCCCGGCAAGGCTCGCACCCGGCAAGCCTTCGCTGCCCTGTCATCGCTCCAGTGTGGTCATCAGCTTGTCCTTTAGCTGTTTTCCTCCTGGTAACGTGTCAGGCGCTAGCGGTGGAAGGGCTTAAGCGGTGCTGATGGGACGACTTCTTTTCCCATCCCCAAGACGCTAAGGGACACCTCAACGAAGCATTTAATGTTCTTGTCCTAGACCGTCAGTGTTAGGTATGATAACACTATAGCTACTTTTACACCTCATGTATGCACTGTACGCCACTGTTGGTGACCACTTCGAACGTATAAAAGGAGGCCCAAGGCGTAGCTACAGGGGGATCGGATCTTCTCTAGCCCGTTCTGCATGTGTGGCAGCTGAGTACTGTAGCGCTCCTAGAACTTGAGCTAGAACACATCCAATACAACCAAGCAGGAGTAGGGTTTTACGCATCTTTGCGGCCCGAACCTGGGTAAAATTCCCGCGTGTTGATCATCAGATCTGCTCTCTGTACAAACCCTTCCCCTTGCCAAATCGTAAAGGGATCCTCGCGATCCCATAGGTGTCGTTTCTCCGACACCCATGAAGATCATGAAGAACATGGTATTGAAGAACATAGAGAGAGAAGAAGCCATCTAGCTACTAGCTATGGACCCGAAGGTCTGAGGTGAACTACTCACGCATCATCGGAGGGGCAATGGAGTTGATGTAGATGCCCTCCGTGATCGAATCCCCCTCCGGCAGATTACCAAAAAAGGCTCCAAGATGGGATCTCACGGGAACAGAGGCTTCCGGCGGCGGAAAAGTATTATCGTGGCTCTTTTTGGTATTGGGGGAATATTTGGGAATTTATAGGAGGAAGATTAGGGTTAGGAGGCCTGCAGGGGGGCCACAAGCCAGGGGGCGCCCCCCTAGGGCGCGCCCTGTAGGCTTGTCATCTCCCGGCAGGTCTTCTGCCCCCCTCTCCAAGTCTGGTAGGTTTCTTCTGGTCCAAGAAAAATCATCGCGAAGATTTTATTCTGTTTGGACTCCGTTTGATATTCCTTATCTGCAATACTCAAAAACAAGGAAAAAACAGAAACTGGCACTGGGCTCTAGGTTAATAGGTTAGTCCCAAAAATAATATAAAATAGCATATTAATGCATATAAAACATCCAAAACAGATAATATAAAGCATGGAACAATCAAAAATTATAGATACGTTGGAGACGTATCAACCATCGCGACGCTTCCCAACATTGTCATACCGACATCTCACCAGTGGTTGCGTTGCCCGCCAGAACAACATCTAAGAACTGCCACCGCCAAATACGCCACGTGGGTACAAAATCCCTCAAGGACCTGTAACGATCCACTTAGAATAGTCCTCGGCAGCGTCCACTGGCAGCAGTGAGGTGGAGGAGTGTTACTCCATGCACAACTCCCATAACAAATGAGCTGACGCTCCGTGCATCATGTCAAATCTGCATGATCCGGCAAGCCTAGCCACCACTGTGCTTTCAAACGGCCTATGTCAGCCGCCCCAACCAGTCCACAGCAAGGCACCACGTTGGCACTGTTGTCCGCTGCCACTCAGCGTTCAGGCACGGTGGCTTTGACGCGACCGAAGCCACAAGCCTCCTCTGCACCCCTTATCATAGGAGAAACAACCACGGATCGCTGCACGTCATCACCATGATGCCTACCTCCTCCTCACCACCAGGATGGCACTGAAGCTCCTTGGCGTCCCCCGCCACCCGAGGATGCTCCACGGACAGACCCGAGCAGAGCTACAGCCCAGGTCCACCACCTCAGCGCGCCATCGTCATCTTGACACCCACGCTACCAGGAGCACCAAGTCAAAGACTGTTGGAAATATGCCCTAGAGGCAATAATAAAATGGTTATTATCATATTTCCTTGTTCATGATAATCGTTTATTATCCATGCTAGAATTGTATTGATCGGAAACTCAGATACATGTGTGGATACATAGACAACACTGTGTCCCTAGTAAGCCTCTACTAGACTAGCTCGTTGATCAGAGATGGTCAAGGTTTCCTGACCATAGACAATGAGTTGTCATCTGATAACGGGATCACATCATTAGGAGAATGATGTGATGGACAAGACCCAAACTATGAACGTAGCATATGATCGTGTCAGTTTATTGCTATTGTTTCTGCATGTCAAGTATGTGTTCCTATGACCATGAGATCATGTAACTCACTCACACCGTAGGAGTACCTTGTGTGTATCAAAAGTCACAACGTAACTGGGTGACTATAAAGATGCTCTACAGGTATCTCCGAGGGTGTCTGTTGAGTTGGCATGGATCAAGACTGGGATTTGTTACTCCGTGTGACGGAGAGGTATCTCAGGGCCCACTCGGTAATACAATATCATAATGAGCCTTGCAAGCAAAGTGACTAAAGTGTTAGCCACGGGATCTTGTATTACGGAACGAGTAAAGAGACTTGCCGGTAACGAGATTGAACTAGGTATGGAGATACCGACGATTGAATCTCGGGCAAGTAACATACCGATGAACAAAGGGAACATCGTACGGGATTTACTGAATCCTTGACATAGAGGTTCAACCGATAAAGATCTTCGTAGAATATGTAGGAACCAATATGGGCATCCAGGTCCCGCTATTGGTTATTGACCGTAGAGGTGTCTCGGTCATGTCTACATAGTTCTCGAACCCGCAGGGTCTGCACACTTAACGTTTCGGTAGTATTGAGTTATGCATGGTGCTGAACAAAGGTTGTTCGGAGTCCCAAATGAGATCCCGGACGTCACGAGGAGCTCCGGAATGGTCCGGAGGTAAATATTTATATATGGAAAGTCATATTTTGGCGACCGGAAAAGTTTCGGGTTTCTCCGGTATTGTATCAGGAAGCTTCTAGAAGGTTCCAGAAACTTCCGGAGGAGTCCGGAAGTCCAGCAAGGGTTCCACCATGTCCCAAGGGTTTGCATGGGCTGAGGGGAGGCGCCCTGGCCTTATTGGGCCAGGCGCACAAGTCCCTCAAGGCCCATGTGGCTTGGGAGAGGTGGAAAGTCCACCTGTTTATGGAAAGGGAGGGAATTGGACTAGGAGTCCAACTCCTCCCCCTTGGCTGTGCCGTAGGGCTTGGAGGGGCTGATCTCCATGCCCCTCCACCTGTATATAGAGGGGAGGGGGCGCCCCAAGAGCACACACGAAGCCCTTGGCGCCCCTCTCTCTCCCTAGATCGTTTTCTCCTCCGTTCGCGGTTTCGGTAGCGTTAGGCGTAGCTCTGCCGGGATAGCATCAGCACCACCGCCACCACGCCGTCGTGTTGACGGAGAACTCATCTATCCGCCCCCTCTTGCTGGATCAAGAAGGCGGAGATCGTCATCGAGCTGTACGTGTGCTGAACGTGGAGGTGCCGTCCGGTCGGCGCTAGATCGGGACGGATCGTGATTGGATCGCGAGACGGCTAGCGATTTGGATCGCGAAGACGTTCGACTACATCAACCGCGTTTCTTAACGCTTCCCACTTAGCGATCTACAAGGGTATGTAGATCCACTCTCCGTCTCGTAGATGCTCATCACCATGGATAGATCTTGCGTGTGCGTAGGAATTTTTTTGTTTCCCATGCAACGTTCCCCAACAGTGGTATCAGAGCTAGGTCTATGCGTAGATGAGATCACGAGTAGAACACAAAGGAGTTTGTGGGCGTTGATATACAGATGGCTTCCTCCCTTGGTATTTTCTTGATTCAGCGGTATTGTGGGATGAAGCAGCCCGGACCAACCTTACTCGTACGCTTACGAGAGACCGGTTCCATCAACTGACATGTAACTTTGTTGCATAAAGATGGCTGGCGGGTGTCTGTCTCTCCCACTTTAGTTGGATCGGATTCAACAAAGGCGGTCCTTGAGAAGGTTGAATAGCAATTTGTGTATCACCGTTGTGGTTTATGCGTAGGTAAGAATCGTTCTTGCTAGATACCCGTAGCAGCCACGTAAAACATGCAACAACAATTAGAGGACATCTAACTTGTTTTTGCAGGGTATGTTGTGATGTGATATGGCCAATTACATGATGAGATATATGTGATGTATGAGATGATCATCTATTGTATAGAATATCATGGCTTGCATGTCGATGAGTACGGCAACCGGCAGGAGCCATAGGGTTGTCTTTATATTATTTTCGCCGTTTTTGCTTTACTTTATCGCTATGAGTTAGCAATAGTCGTAGAAGCAACAGTTGGCACGACAACCTCATGGCGACACGTTGATGGAGATCAAGATGATGAAGATCATGGTGTCATGCCGGTGACGATGGAGATCATGCCGGTGCTTTGGAGATGGAGATCAACAGCACAAGTTCATGGCCATATCATGTCACTTATGATTTGCATGTGATGTTAATCCTTTTATGCATCTTATTTTGCTTAGGACGATGGTAGCATTATAAGGTGATCCCTCACTGAAATATCAAGATAAAATTGTGTTCTCCCCGAGTGTGCACCGTTGCGAAAGTTCGTCGTTTCGAGACACCACGTGATGATCGGGTGTGATAGACTCTACGTTCGCATACAACGGGTGCAAGCCAGTGTTGCACATGCGGAACACTCGGGTTAAACTTGACGAGCCTAGCATGTACAGACATGGCCTCGGAACACAAGTGACCGAAAGGTCGAGCATGAGTCATATAGTGGATATGATCAACATGGAGATGTTCACCATTGAAACCACCTCATCTCACGTGATGATCGGACTTGGGTTGGTGGATTTGGATCATGTCACACTTAGACAACCCGAGGGATGTTGATTTGAGTGGGAGTTCTTAAGTAATATGATTAATTGAACTCATTATCATGAACATAGTCAAAATGTCTTTGCAAATTATGTTGTAGATCACTAGCTCGCGCTGTAGCTCCCTTGAATTTTTATATGTTCCTAGAGAAATAGATTTGAAAGATGATGGTAGCAATAATATGGACTGGGTCCATGATCTGAGGATTGTCCTCATTGCTGCACAGAAGGCTTATGTCCTTAATGCACCGCTCAGTGCGCCACCCCCCTCAAGCGTCGTCTGTAGACGTTGTGAACATCTGACGGGCATGTTCTGATGACTACTTGATAGTTCAGTGCGTCATACATTACGGCTTAGAATTGAGGCTCCAAAACATTTTGAACATCACGGAACATATGAGATGTTCTAAGAGTTGAAATTGGGATTTCAGGCTCGTGCCCGTGTTGAGAGGTATGAGACCTCCAACAAGATTCTTTGCCTGCAAGATGAAGGAGAATATCTCAGTCGGTGAGCATGTGCTCAGTTTGTGTGGGTGCTACAATTGCTTGAATCGAGTGGGAGTTGATCTTCGAGATAAGATAGTGATTGATATAGTTATCCAAGTCACTGCCACAAAGCTACTAGAGCTTCGTGATGAACTATGAAATGCCAGGGATGGAAATAATGATCCCCGAGCTATTCGCGATGTTTGACACCGCGAAGGTAGAAATCAAGAAGGAACATCAAGTGTTGATGGTTAGTAAAACCACTAGTTTTGAGAAGGGCAAGGGCAAGGAGGGAAACTTCATGGATGGCAAGCCAGTTGCTGCTCCAGTGAAGAAACCCAAGGTTGAACCCAAACCCGATACTAAGTGCTTCTATTATGAGGAGAGCGGTCGCTGAAGTGGAACAACCCTAGATACTTGGTAGATAAGTAGGCTGGCAACGTCAACGGAAGTATATTTGATATACATATTATTCATGTGTACCTTGCTAGTACTCCTAGTAGCACCTGAGTATTAGATACCAGTTTAGTTGCTAAATGTTGGTAACTCGAAATAAAAGCTACGGAATAAACGGAGACTAGCTAAGGTCGAGGTGACGATGTGTGTTAGAAGTGTTTCCAAGGTTGATGTGATCACCATCGCACGCTCTCTCTACCTTCGGGATTAGTGATGAACCTAAATAAATGTTATTTGGTGTTTGCGTTGAGCATAAACATGATTAGATCATGTTTATTGCAATACGGATATTCATTTAAGTTAGAGAATAATGGTTATTCTGTTTACATGAATAATACCTTCAATGGTCATGCAGCCAATGTGAATGGTTCATTGAATCTCGATCGTAGTAATACACATGTTCATTGATGCCAAAAAGATGCAAAGTTAATAATGATAGTACCACATACTTGTGGCACTGCCGCTAAAGGTCATATTGGTGTAAAACGCATGCAGAAACTCCATGCTGATGGATCTTTGAACTCACTCGATTTCGAATCGGTTGAGACATGCAGACCATGCCTCATGGGCAAGATGACTAAAACCCCATTTTCCGGCTTGATGGAGCGGGCAAGTGACTTATTGGAAATGATACATGTTGATGTATGCGGTCCAATGAGTGTTGAAGCGTGCGGTGGATATCGCTATTTTCTTACCTTCACTGATGATTTGAGTAGATATGGGGATATTTACTTAATGAAACACAAATCTGAAAAGTTTGGAAAGTTCAAACAAATTCAGAGTGAAGTTTGAGATCATCGTGACAAGAAGATAAAATGTCTACGATGTGATCGTGGAGGTAAATATCTGAGTTACGAGTTTGGTATGCAACTCAAGACAATGTGGAAGTTGTTTCACGACTCACGCCACCTGGAACACCATAGTATGATGGTGTGTCCGAACGTCGTAGTCGTGCTCTATTGGATATGGTGCGTACTATGATGTCTCTTATCGATTTGCCACTATCGTTTTGGGTTATGCATTAGAGAAAACCACATTCACTTTAAAATAGGGCACCATCTAAGTCCGTTGAGATGACACCGTATGATTTTTGGTTTGGCAGAAACCTAAGCTGTCATTTCTCAGAGTTTGGGAATGCGACGTTTATGTTTGATAAGTTCAAACCCAAAGCGGAAAAGTGCATCTTCATAAGATACCCTGAGGAAACAGTCGGGTATACCTTCTATCTTGGATCCAAGGGCAAAGTGTTTGTTGCTTAAAACGGGTCCTTTCTCAAGAAAAAGTTTCTCTCGAAACAATTGAGTGGGAGGAAAGTAGAACTTGATGAGGTTGTTGAACCGTCACTTCAGTTGGATAGTAGCACGGCGCAGAAAGATGTTTCTGTGGCGCCTACACCTAATGAAGAAGAAGTTAATGATGATGATCATGACACTTCGGATCAAGTTACTACCGAACCTCGTAGGCCGACAAGAACTCGTACCGCCTCTGAGTGGTACATCAATCCTGTCTTAGGGGTCATGTTGTTAGACAACAGTGAACCTACGAGCTATGAAGAAGCGATGGTGGGACCGGATTCCAACAAATGGCTAGGAGCCATGAAATCCGAGAAAGGATCCATGTATGAAAACCAAGTATGGACTTTGGTAGACTTGCCCGTTGAACGGCAGGCCGTTGAGTACAAATGGACCTTTAAGAAGAAGACAGACGCTGATCGATGGTAAATGACACCATTTATAAAGCTCGACTTGTCGCAAAGAAGTTTTCGACAAGTTCAACAAGTTGACTACGATGAGACTTTCTCACCCGTAGCGATGCTAAAAGTCTGTTGGAATTATGTTAGCAGTTGCTGCATTTTTCAATTATGAAATCTGGCAGATGGATGTCAAAACATCGCTTCCTTAATGGTTTCTTTGAGGAAAGGTTGTATGCGATACAACCAGAAGGTTTTGTCAGTCCTAAGGATGCTAAAATGTATGCAAGCTTCAGCAATCCTTTTATGGACTGGAGCAAGCATCTCGGAGTTGGAATATACGCTTTGATGAGGTGATCAAAGTTTTTGGGTCTATACAAAGTTTATGAGAAACTTGTATTTACAATAAAGTGAGTGGGAGCACTATAGAATTTCTGATAAGTATATGTGGATGACATATTGTTGATCGAAAATGATGTAGAATTTCTGGAAAGCATAAAGGGCTGTTTGAAAGGAGTTTTTCAAAGGAAAACCTGGAATGAAGCTACTTAAATATTGGGCATCAGGATCTATAGAGATAGATCAAGACGTCTGATAAGACTTTCAATGAGTACACACCTTGACAATATTTTGAAAGAGTTCAAAATGGATCAATCAAAGAAAGAGTTCTTGCCTGATTTGTAAGGTGTGGAGTTGAGTAAGACTCAAAGCTAGACTACGGCAGAAGAAAGAGAAAGGACGAAGGTCGTCCCCTATGCCTTATCCATAAGCTCTGTATAGTATGCCATGCTGTGTACCGCACCTGGTGTGTGCCTTGCCATGAGTCTGTCAAGGGGTACAAGAGTGGTCCAGGAGTGGATCACTGGACAGCGGTCAAAATTATCCTTAGTAACTAGAGGACTAGGAAATGTTTCTCGATTATGGAGGTGATAAAGAGTTTGTCGTAAAGGGTTACGTCGATGCAAGCTTTGACACCAATCCGGATGAATCTTAGTAAGTAATCTGGATACGTATAGTGGAGCAGCCATTTGGAATAGCTCCAAGCGGAGCGTGGTAGCAGCATCTACAATATGACATATAGATTTGCAAAGAACACACGGATCTGAATGTTGCAGACTGTTGACTAAAACCTCTCTCACATGCAAAACATGATCGAACCCCACAACTCATTGGGTGTTAGATTCATAACAATGTAAATCACATAGCGATGTGAGCTAGATTATTGACTCTAGTGCAAGTGGGAGACTGTTGGAAATATGCCCTAGAGGCAATAATAAAATGGTTATTATCATATTTCCTTGTTCATGATAATCGTTTATTATCCATGCTAGAATTGTATTGATCGGAAACTCAGATACATGTGAGGATACATAGACAACATTGTGTCCCTAGTAAGCCTCTACTAGACTAGCTCGTTGATCAGAGATGGTCAAGGTTTCCTGACCATAGACAATGAGTTGTCATCTGATAACGGGATCACATCATTAGGAGATTGATGTGATGGACAAGACCCAAACTATGAACGTAGCATATGACCGTGTCAGTTTATTGCTATTGTTTCTGCATGTCAAGTATGTGTTCCTATGACCATGAGATCATGTAACTCACTCACACCGGAGGAGTACCTTGTGTGTATCAAACGTCACAACGTAACTGGGTGACTATAAAGATGCTCTACAGGTATCTCCGAGGGTGTCTGTTGAGTTGGCATGGATCAAGACTGGGATTTGTTACTCCGTGTGACGGAGAGGTATCTCAGGGCCCACTCGGTAATACAATATCATAATGAGCCTTGCAAGCAAAGTGACTAAAGTGTTTGCCACGGGATCTTGTATTACAGAACGAGTAAAGAGACTTGCCGGTAACGAGATTGAACTAGGTATGGAGATACTGACGATCGAATCTCGGGCAAGTAACATACCGATGAACAAAGGGAACATCGTACGAGATTAACTGAATCCTTGACATAGAGGTTCAACCGATAAAGATCTTCGTAGAATATGTAGGAACCAATATGGGCATCCAGGTCCCAATATTGGTTATTGACCGTAGAGGTGTCTCGGTCATGTCTACATAGTTCTCGAACCCGCAGGGTCTGCACACTTAACGTTTCGGTAGTATTGAGTTATGCATGGTGGTGACCGAAGGTTGTTCGGAGTCCCGGATGAGATCTCGGATGTCACGAGGAGCTCCGGAATGGTCCGGAGGTAAAGATTTATATATGGGAAGTCATATTTTGGCGACCGGAAAAGTTTCGGGTTTCTCCGGTATTGTATCAGGAAGCTTCTAGAAGGTTCCGGAAACTTCTGGAGGAGTCCGGAAGTCCACCAAGGGTTCCACCACGTCCCAAGGGTATGCATGGGCTGAGGGGAGGCGCCCTGGCCTTATTGGGCCAGGCGCACAAGTCCCTCAAGGCCCATGTGGCTTGGGAGAGGTGGAAAGTCCACCTGTTTATGGAAAGGGAGGGAATTGGACTAGGAGTCCAACTCCTCCCCCTTGGCTGCGCCCTAGGTCTTGGAGGGGCTGATCTCCACGCCCCTTCTTGATAACCCACAAGTATAGGGGATCGCAATAGTTTTCAAGTGTAGAGTATTCAACCCAAATTTATTGATTCGACACAAGGGGAGCCAAAGAATATTCTCGAGTATTAGCAGCTGAGTTGTCAATTCAACCACACCTGAAAGACTTAGTATCTGCAGCAAAGTATTCAGTAGCAAAGCAGTATGGAAGTGACGGTAACAATGGCAAAGTGGCAGTAGCAGTTTTGTAGTGATTGTAACAGTAGCAACGGAAAATTAACTTAGCAAAGATCAATATGTGAAAAGCTCGTAGGCAATGGATCAGTGATGGATAATTATGTCGGATGGCATTCATCATGCAACGGTTATAACATAGGGTGACACAGAACTAGCTCCAATTCATCAATGTAATGTAGGCATGTATTCCATATATAGTCATACGTGCTTATGGAAAAGAACTTGCATGACATCTTTTGTCCTACCCTTCCGTGGCAGCGGGGTCCTAATGGAAACTAAGGGATATTAAGGCCTCCTTTTAATAGAGAACCGGACCAAAGCATTAGCACTTAGTGAATACGTGAACTCCTCAAACTACGGTAATTACCGGAAAGAATCCCAGTTATTGTCACCCTGGGGGATGCGGATCATAACTCGTGATAGGTGTCTACAACTTGCAAGATAGGATCAAGAACACATATATATTCATGAAAACATAATAGGTTCAGATCTGACATCATGGCACTCAGGCCCTAGTGACAAGCATTAAGCATAGCAAAGTCATAGCAACATCAATCTCAGAACATAGTGTATACTAGGGATCAAACCCTAACAAAACTAACTCGATTACATGGTAAATCTCATCCAACCCATCACCGTCCAGCAAGCCTACGATGGGATTACTCACGAACGGCGGAGAGCATCATGAAATTGGTGATGAAGGATGGTTGGTGATGACGACGGCGTCGATTTCCCCTCTCCGGAGCCCAAATCAGACTCCAGATCTGCCCTCCCGAGGAAGAACAGGAGGTGGCGGCGGCTCCGTATCGTAAAACGCGATGAACTCTTCTCTCTGATTTTTTTCTCCACGAATAGGAATATATAGAGTTGGAGTTGAGGTCGCAGGAGCTCCAGGGGGCCCACAAGACAGGGGGCGCGCCCTAGGGGGGCGCCCCCCAGGCTTGTGGCCAGGTGGTGGACCCCCTCCGGTTGATTCTTTCGCCAGTATTTTTTATTAATTCCAAAAATATTCTCCGTAAATTTTCAGGTCAATCCGAGAACTTTTATTTCTGCACAAAAATAACACCAAGGCAATTCTGCTGAAAACAGCGTCAGTCTGGGTTAGTTCCATTCAAATCATGCAAATTAGAGTCCAAACAAGGGCAAAAGAGTTTGGAAAAGTAGATACGATGGAGACGTATCAACTCCCCCAAGCTTAACCCATTGCTTGTCCTCAAGCAATTCAGTTGACAAACTGAAAGTGATAAAGAAAAACTTTTACAAACTCTGTTTGACCTTGCTGTTATAAATATGTCTAACTGATGTTCAGATTTTCAGCAAAGATTATAGACTAACCACATTCACAATAACATTTAGGTCTCACATTTACTCATATCCATGGCATAATCAACTAGCGAGCAATAATAATAAGTCTCGGATGACAACAATTTTATCAAAACAATCATGATACAATATGATATAATGGTATCTCGCTAGCCCTTTCTGAGACCACAAAACATAAATGCAGAGCACCTCTGAAGAACAAGGACTGACTAGGCATTGTAATTCATGGTAAAAGAGATCCAGTCACACTCATACTCAATATCAATTAATAACAAAGCATACAAATAACGGAGGTGCTCTCTAACTGGTGCTCTTTATAAGAGGAGGATGACTCAACAGTAAATAAAATAGATAGGCCCTTCGCAGAGGGAAGCATTGATTTACAGAGGTGCCAGAGCTCGAGCTTTTAAAACAGGGATGAATCATAATTTTGGGAGGTATGCTTTCATTGTCAACATAACAACTAAGAGATCTCGATATCTTCCATGCTAGATACATTATAGGCGGTTCCCAAACAGAATAGTAAAGTTTTTACGCCCCCTCCACCAATCGATCACACTCCACGGCGGGCCGAATCCACGGGTACCGTCCATACAAACAACAATCTTGGGGGAGTTTTGTTCCATTATACTTTGATTTGAATTTTGAGCATGGAACTGGGCATCCCGAATACCAGCCACTTTCTCGTGAATGATAGTGAATCAACACATATCGTGAGAATAACCCACCTAGCATGGAAGATACTGACAACCCCTAGTCACTACATGAGCGATTCGGGTATACAAAACAGGGTATTATTTGAGGGTTTAGAGTTTGGCACATGCAAATTTACTTGGAACGGCAGGTAAATACCACATATAGGTAGGTATGGTGGACTCATATGGAACAACTTTGGGTTTATGGAAATGGATGCACAAGCAGTATTCCTGCTTAGTACAAGTGAAGGCTAGCAAAAGACTGGGAAGCGACCAACTAGAGAGCGACAACAGTCATAAACATGCTTTGAGATTAACCAACATTGAATGCAAGCATGAGTAGGATATAAATCACCATGAACATAAACATCGTGGAGGCTATGTTGATTTTGTTTCAACTACATGCGTGAACATGTGCCAAGTCAAGCCACTTGGATCATTCAGAGGAGGTTACCATTCACTTGCACAACCGAACGGTGTGAATAATAATAAGAGTGCACGTGCATTGGACTAAGCTGGAATCTGCAAACAATAACTCAAAGGAGAAGGCAAGGTAATATGGGCTCTCTGATAGGTAAGCAATAATGCATATGAGAGCCACTCAACATTTTCATTGTGGTCTTCTCCTTACGACCCAAAGAAGAAAGGAAAACTATTTACACGGGAAAGCTCCCAACAAGCAAAAGAAGAACGAGAAATATTTTTGGGTTTTCTTTTAACACAACAACTAAACAAACTAGAAGGTAAAACTAGAACTAATTTTTTTGGATTTTCTCAAGGTTAATTAAACACACAAGAAGAAAGCAAAAAAGAAGAAATAAATTACCATGGATGGTACAATGAAAAAGTATGAACACCGACAACTGGAATGAGTGTGTGAACATGAATGTAATGTCGGTGAGAAATACGTACTCCCCCAAGCTTAGGCTTTTGGCCTAAGTTGGTCTATGGCCATGGCTGAAAATAACCATCTCCTGGATACTCCGGAGGATACTGAGGGTTCCACTGGTTGGCGAGCTCCTGTGGCTCCCACTGAAAAACTGGATTCTGATACGGATCAAGGGCTGGTGCCGGCTCAGGTGCTGGGGGTTGCGACAGGCCCCAATATCTGTAAATGTCCTCGGGCATAATAGTGTACCTGCCTGAACGAATATCGAACAAAGAAGAAGCAGGCAAAGCAATAATCTCACAAGTACCCTGACTAAATACTAAGTTGTAAAGCAGCCTCTTATCATTATCTTTCCTAATAAAATCATGTGCTACCATGCTGTCATAGTCTAAATATCTCGTAGGTAGCAGCATTTCTTCTTCCTCGTCAAGCCTAATGGGTATCTCAAAGTGTTTGGCTAGACAAGATGCATAGATACCTCCGAATATGGGGCCCTTCGAACGGTTTAAGTTCAACCGTTGGGCCACTATAGCGCCCAGACTAAAAGTTCTATCAGCAAGTAAAGCGTGGCGCAGAATGGCGAGGTCGGGAGCACTAAGGCTTCCACTCTCCCCTCGACCAACGAGACATCTCCCCGCAAATAATGAATAATAGCGTAGAACTGGAAAATGCAAACTAGCTGCTCTGGCCTTTGACACCCCTCTCTCTTCCCCCACAGTGATTGCGGCAATAAAGTCCTCCATGTCTCTAGGACGTGGTTCACTGATACTTCCCTCATAAGGTATTTTGCAAACATTGCAAAAATCGTAAAGTGACATTTCCTTAGGCACATCATATAAGTAAAATTCTACCATGTGAGGATTCTTCCTAGGATAAAAGTGAAAATTTTGCACGAAAATATTAGTAAGTAGGAGGTACTGGTCACACTTATCGTTGAGGAAGTCAATGATGCCTGCATTTTCTGCCAGATAATAGAAATCTTCATAAATTCCGGCCGCCCTCAAGAATGCTTCAATTGGCCATTCACATGGTCGAACCTCCGCGGTGCGAGGAATATTGTATCTGGGCTTCTCATTTTCATTTTCTTTAGAACCCCGGCTTGAAGAGCCTCTTAACAATCTCCTCATCATTTCTTTCTCTGAAAAATAATTCTGAAAAAAATTTAGTGACTCCAAATAAAAGTGAACAAAACTCAAGAAAACTTATAGCAACTACTCCCACAAGTGTCTAGAGGCTATATCATGCATCAAAACTACTTGGGACCATACAAATTTGACATGCAAGCTCAAGAACAAGGTCACCACAGCAGCAAAAATTTGCAATATATAAAGCACTAGAACAAAAACTAATTGGACCATTGGAGGAGTCACATACCGATGAACAATCCCCTAAAACAGTTTTGCAAATGGAGCTTTGAGCAAGGAGATCGAAAATGGCAGCAAGATGAGCTAGAACACGGGTTTGAGCAATGGTAGGATTTTTTCTGGAGGAAGACGAAGTGGATGGGTGCTGGAATAAGTGAGGGGGCCCCACGTGGGACCCACAAGCCAGGGGGCGCGCCCAGGGGGGTGGACGCACCCTGCAGGCTTGTGGCCCACTGGTGCAGCCCCCTGATGTGTTCTCAGTGCCAAAAATTCTTAAATATTCCAGAAAAAATCATACTAAATTTTCAGGGAATTCTGAGAACTTTTATTTTCATTTCATTTTTCTATTGCACGGATAAATCAGAAAACAGAGAAATAATAGCATTTTTACTAAATTGAAACTAAAGGGCAGAAAATAAAAGTTGGGTACAGAAGGTTGTGCCTCCTAAATTCCTCCATCTCATGCTCATCAAAAAGAATTCATCAATAAGGTTGATCAAGTCTTATTGACAAACTTTTTTCGAATGACACAGAACCGGAGAATTTTTGAATGACACTATGTTACCTCAATGGGGATATGCATGTCCCCAACAATAAGTATATCATATTTCTTTTTGACAGTAGGGAGAGGGAATTCAAAGTCTCCAATAATAATCGTTGAAATTTTTTCAATGGAATTGATACTATGAACTTGAGGTTGTTTCTTCAGGAAGTGTACCGTATCCTCATTACCATTGACATGAAAAGTGGCATTGCCCTTGTTGCAATCAATAACAGCCCCTGCAGTATTCAAAAAGGGTCTACCAAGGATGATCGACATACTGTCGTCCTCGGGAATATCAAGAATAACAAAGTCCGTTAGGATAGTAACTTTTGCAACTACGACAGGCACATCCTCACAAATACCGATGGGTAAAGCAGTTGATTTATCAGCCATTTGCAGAGAGATTTCAGTAGGTGTCAACTTATTCAAATCAAGTCTACGATATAAAGAGAAAGGCATAACACTAACACCAGCTCCAAGGTCACATAAGGCAGTTTTAACATAATTTCCTTTAATAGAGCATGGTATAGTAGGTACTCCGGGATCTCCTAGTTTCTTTGGTATTCCACCTTTAAAAGTATAATTAGCAAGCATGGTGGAAATCTCAGCTTCCGGTATCTTTCTTTTATTTGTCACAATATCTTTCATATACTTAGCATAAGGAGACATTTTCAGAATATCAGTCAAGCGCATATGCAAAAAGACAGGTCTAAGCATTTCAACAAAGCGCTCAAAGTCCTCATCATCCTTTTTCTTGGATGGTTTAGGAGGAAAGGGCATGGGTTTTTGAATCCAAGGTTCTCTTTCTCTACCATGCTTCCTAGCAACAAAGTCTCTTTTATCATATCTTTTGTTCTTAAGTTGTGGGTTATCAAGGTCAACAGGAGGTTCAATCTCCACATCATTATCATTACTAGGTTGAGCATCAACATGAACATCATCATTAATATTATCACTAGGCTCATGTTCATTACCAGATTGTGTGTCAGCATCAGAAATAGAAATATCATTTGGGTTTTCATGAGTATCAATAACAGGTTCACTAGCAGCATGCAAAGTCCTATCATCATCCTTTTTCCTCTTATTGGAATGACCAGGTGCATCAGTATTAACTCTCTGAGAATCTTGCTCAATTCTCTTAGGATGGCCCTCAGGATACAAAGGTTCCTGAGTCATTCTACCACCTCTAGTCACAACTCTAACAGAATGATCATTGTTTTTACCAATCATCTCATTAAGCAAATCATTCTGTGCCTTAAGTACTTGTTCTACTTGAGTAGTTACCATGGAAGCATGTTTACTAATAATCTTAAGATCATTATCAGTTCTACTCATATAATCACCTAAGCGATCAAGCATGTAAGCATTATGTTTCAGTTGTCTACTAACATAAGCATTGAAATTTTCTTGCTTACCAATAAAGTTATCAAACTCATCCAAGCATTGGCTACCAGACTTATTATAAGGCATATCACCTTCATCAAATCTACGGAGGGAATTTACCTCTACTACCCGTGTCGGGTTATCAAGACCATGTATTTCTTCAATAGGTGGTAGATTCTTAACATCTTCAGCTTTAATACCTTTTTCTTTCATAGATTTCTTTGCCTCTTGCATATCTTCAGGGCTGAGAAATAGAATACCTCTTTTCTTCGGAGTTGGCTTTGGAGGTGGTTCAGGAATAGTCCAATCATTATCATTGCTCAATATATTATTCAATAGTAGTTCAGCTTGTTCAATAGTTCGTTCCCTGAAAACACAACCAGCACAACTATCTAGGTGGTCCCTAGAAGCATCGGTTAGTCCATTATAAAAGATATCAAGTATTTCATTTTTCTTGAGAGGGTGATCAGGCAAAGCATTAAGTAACTAGAGAAGCCTCCCCCAAGCTTGTGGGAGACTCTCTTCTTCAATTTGCACAAAGTTAAATATTTCCTGTAAGGCAGCTTGTTTCTTATGGGCAGGAAAATATTTTTCAGAGAAGTATCATATCCTGGGGACTACGCACACAACCAGGATCAAGAGAATTAAACCATATCTTAGCATCACCCTTTAATGAGAAAGGAAACAACTTAAGAATATAGTAATAACGAATTTTTTTCCTCATGAGTGAATAGGGTGGCTATATCATTCAATTTAGTAAGATGTGCCACAACAGTTTCAGATTCATAACCATGGAAAGGATCAGATTCTACCAAAGTAATTAACTCAGGATCGACAGAGAATTCATAATCCTTATCAGTAACAAAGATAGGTGAAGTACCAAACTTGGGATCATATTGCATTCTAGCATTCAAAGATTTTTCTTTCCACTTGCATAGTAATTTCTTAAGATCATCTCTATCCTTACAAGCAATAAAGTCCCTAGCTACCTCTCCTTCCATAACATAACCCTTAGGTATATCAGGCAATTCATATCTAGGAGAGCTAGGTCTAGCAGGTGTCTCATAGTGTTCAGTTTCAATAATTTCATCAATTTCAGAAATATCATCAGTTGCAGCATTGACTGTAGCAATTTGTTCATCAAGAAATTCACCCAGTGGCACAGTAGTATCAAGCAAAGTATCATCATAAGCATCATGCATAGCAGAAGTGGAATCATCAATTACTCGTGACATATCAGAATCAATAGCAGGTGGTGGTGTCGCAAATTTACTCATAACAGAAGGTGAATCAAGTGCAGAGCTAGATGGCAGTTCATTACCTGTCCTCGTAGTTGAGGGGTAGATCTTAGTTTTAGCATCTTTCAAATTCTTCATAGTGATCAACAGATATAAATTCCAAGTGACTCAGAGAATAGAGCTATGCTCCCCGGCAACGGCGCCAGAAAAAGGCCTTGATAACCCACAAGTATAGGGGATCGCAACAG
Organism: Elymus sibiricus; assembly: GCA_039707655.1. NCBI lineage: Eukaryota > Viridiplantae > Streptophyta > Magnoliopsida > Poales > Poaceae > Elymus > Elymus sibiricus. The sequence goes on from CM077671.1 coordinate 447,706,341, forward strand.
TTTTCGAGGGTAGAGTATTCAACCCAAATTTATTGATTCGACACAAGGGGAGCCAAAGAATATTCTCGAGTATTAGCAACTGAGTTGTCAATTCAACCACACCTGAAAGACTTAGTATCTGCAGCAAAGTATTCAGTAGCTAAGCAGTATGGAAGTAACGGTAACAATGGCAAAGTGATAGTAGCAGTTTTGTAGTGATTGTAACAGTAGCAACGGAAAAGTAACTTAGCAAAGATCAATATGTGAAAAGCTCGTAGGCAATGGATCAGTGATGGATAATTATGTCGGATGGCATTCATCATGCAACTGTTATAACATAGGGTGACACAGAACTAGCTCCAATTCATCAATGTAATGTAGGCATGTATTCCATATATAGTCATACGTGCTTATGGAAAAGAACTTGCATGACATCTTTTGTCCTACCCTCCCGTGGCAGCGGGGTCCTAATGGAAACTAAGGGATATTAAGGCCTCCTTTTAATAGAGAACCGGACAAAAGCATTAGCACTTGGTGAATACATGAACTCCTCAAACTACGGTAATCACCGGAAAGAATCCCAGTTATTGTCACCCTGGGGGATGCGGATCATAACTCGTGATAGGTGTCTACAACTTGCAAGATAGGATCAAGAACACATATATATTCATGAAAACATAATAGGTTCAGATCTGACATCATGGCACTCGGGCCCTAGTGACAAGCATTAAGCATAGCAAAGTCATAGCAACATCAATCTCAGAACATAGTGGATACTAGGCATCAAACCCTAACAAAACAAACTCGATTACATGGTAAATCTCATCCAACCCATCACCGTCCAGCAAGCCTAAGATGGGATTACTCACGAACGGCGGAGAACATCATGAAATTGGTGATGAAGGATGGTTGGTGATGACGACGGCGTCGATTTCCCCTCTCCGGAGCCCAAATCAGACTCCAGATCTGCCCTCCCGAGGAAGAACAGGAGGTGGCGGCGGCTCCGTATCGTAAAACGCGATGAACTCTTGTTTTTGATTTTTTTCTCCACGAATAGGAATATATAGAGTTGGAGTTGAGGTCGGAGGAGCTCCAGGGGGCCCACAAGACAGGGGGCCCGGCCTAGGGGGGGCGCCCCCTGGCTTGTGGCCAGGTGGTGGACCCCCTCCGGTTGATTCTTTCGCCAGTATTTTTATTAATTCCAAAAATATTCTCCGTAAATTTTCAGGTCAATCCGAGAACTTTTATTTCTACACAAAAATAACACCAAGGCAATTCTGCTGAAAACAACGTCAATCCGGATTAGTTCCATTCAAATCATGCAAATTAGAGTCCAAACAAGGGCAAAAGAGTTTGGAAAAGTAGATACGATGGAGACGTATCACCCCTCCACCTATATATAGAGGGGAGGGGGCACTCCAAGAGCACACACGAAGCCCTTGGCACCCCTCTCTCTCCCTAGATCGTTTTCTCCTCCGTTCGCGGTTTCGGTAGCGCTAGGCGTAGCCCTGCCGGGATAGCACCACCACCACCGCCGCCACGCCGTCGTATTGCTGGAGAACTCATCTACCTCTCCGCCCCCTCTTGCTGGATCAAGAAGGCGGAGATCGTCATTGAGTTGTACGTGTGCTGAACGCGGATGTGCCGTCCGTTCGGCGCTAGATCGGGACGGATCGTGATTGGATCGCGGGACGGCTAGCGATTTGGATCGCGAAGACGTTCGACTACATCAACCGCGTTTCTTAACGTTTCCCGCTTAGCGATCTACAAGGGTACGTAGATCCACTCTCCCTCTCGTAGATGCTCATCACCATGGATAGATCTTGCATGTGCGTAGGAAAATTTTTGTTTCCCATGCAATGTTCCCCAACAAAGACATATATCAGGGCCATTCTAGCGTCCTCTGGTTGTCATTCCTGGATAGAACCGCCACCACCTCCATCCCTGTCGGTTGCATGGCTTAGCCAACGATGACCTCAAGCAATCGGTACTACCTTAAATAACACTTATGGTGCTATTACACGATCTCTTAATTAGTTTAGAAAATCTTATGTGATGAATAAGCACGCTGTCAACCCCACCCCCAATCTTTTTATACCACCCCATGTTTGAGTCCTTGCTATACTACTGGTCTCCATCAATCCCTACATACATAAGTGAAGTGGTAATAGCTATAGCAAGCAATGAGAAGAGAAATGGTCTAGTGAAGAGGTAACAAATGTATATATGAAAGGATAAGCTAGCTATAGGAGGTAACAGCTATAAGAAATGGTCTAGTGAAGAGGTAACAAATGCGGAAATGCCGTTTGGTGGCCGAGCTACATGGTGCTCGGTATCTTGTGCGTCAGTCTTTATGAAGATCCAGCGCAGGCCCGTATTAGTCTCACGTATTTGACCCTCCAACATTTACAGGCCACTGTATTCTTCCTTTGTTAACAGTGCTTTCCCATGTCAACCACGAGGTCTTACTGACTCCCGCACACGTGCCATCATACAACCATCATGAACTAGCTATCACGAGACGCTCACAGACATGCACCATTATTACACCTACCTAATTATTAAATTAAATCTGATCTGTGAAAACTTATTACACCTACCTAATTATTAAATTAAATCTGATCTGTGAAAACTGGAGCCTTTTGTCACTTTCCATTAGACTACCCACAATGGGAAGTAACATAGAGTAGTAACATGCATATGTTACTATTCTAAGTTACCAGGAAAAGATAACGCCCACACGTGTGACAGTTTGCACTTCGCCCACACGCGTCTATCCACGTTGATTTTATTTTGCCAAAATCTTAAAGGAATCTGTTGGAATTTCTGTGCCACGTAGGCATCATCGTGTGTGTGAGCGTTGAAGAGTTCGCCCACACGACCCACAACGCGCGGTTGCTAGCTGCGCCGTGTGGGCGAACCGGTTTCTGCCCACACAGACATCACCTAGTCCAGCGCGTGTGGGCGAACTGTTCTTCGCATACACGGCGTAGCTGCAGTGCGCGTATGTGACAACTACGTGAACACACATGGTAACTACGATTCGTTGCTAGATGGCAACTGCAGTTGCGCGCACGTGGCAACCAGGTAAACACACATGGCAACTACGATTAACCATACATGGCAACTGTGGTTGAACCACACGCGGCAACTAGGTAAACACACATGGCAACTATTCCCGGGTAACTAAAGTGTTATCCCGCGGGTAACTATAGTTAACCAAAACAGAGAGAGTTGCCATGCTTCTACAACTACAGTTGCCATCCGGGATAACTAGAGTTGACATCCCCGGGGGTAACTAGAGTTGCCATCCCGCGGGTAACTAACGTAGTTGCGCGAGGACGTGTGGGCAGATTTGCTTCGTGCCACACACGCGGGTGGGGATGACTAGTACTTGTTGGGCATGTGGCACGAAGTAGCCGCACCTACACGTGTGGGCAGTTCTATTGTTCGCCCACACACGACCCGTGTGGACTGCCTCCTACGTATGCCACACACGGTGTGTGGGCGTATGTCTAATATGCCACACGTGTGGTGAATATCGGGACCCTTCATTTATTAGCTTGTAGACTCATCTTATCTTGGTATGTGTTATGTTTAACTTGCTATGTTACTCAATTTCTCTCTCTTCTCATTAATTAGCTGCCACATCATATTTTTCGCTTACGTGGCATCTATATTACTACCTATGTTACTTCCACTGTGGGTAGTCTTAGTAGTGCTCGCCTTGGCTCGCCCAAGATTATACCTGACAAGAGGGAATGATATGCTTTCGCAAAAAAAAAAAAAAAAAGAAGAAGAGTGGATGATGCTGTTATAACGACAATGGAAAATTTGTCCGAAAGCGTCATGTGTCAAATTCGAGGCGAATCACAAATTTTTGATGGCCGATAGAAGCAACCATAAACTAGATGATCAATCAATAATAAATACAATCCAAAAATCTCAAACTACTGCAAACCCACACCAAAAACATCTTTCTATCCAAATGCATGTGAAATTGATTTTAGTCATTTTTGGTGTGGCTGGGCATATCGTATTTCATATTTTGTGTTTATCTTTTTATTGAAAAAATTAATTAATAAGCATTATAAAGCACGTCCCATGTCGCTAAAAAAATTGCAATCAATGAAAAAAAAATGTGTCGCTCATAATGTCGACACACGCCACCACAAAGCCCACTAGTCACCGTTTTCTAAATTGGCCAACACAAAGTGATAACATTTTTGTACATAAATCACGGCAACCGTATAGCGGCAATGCACGTGCAGTACCAATACAAAACTAGTTTATCTAACCCTCATCCGGAATAAAAAATTCACTGGACCAATAATTTACACCAAAATATTTCTTATTGTTGATGTATCGCAATTTTCTGAGACGCGCGTGCACAAACACATCTGTTTTGCTAGGAGACAATGATGATCGATTATTGTTTTTTCTCCTCCCAATCATGCCATAGTCAAAGAATTTAATATGCTATCTCGTTTTGGCATGGGAATAACATCGTACCAAGTTTGCTACTCTCTTCGATCCTAATTAATACACGCAACTTTATACAATATTGTGTAGAGGTTTGTATACATGTTGTATAGAGCCCGTGTGTATTAATTTGAATCGGAGGGAGTACCACACTTTCTAAATAAAAAAGAGTTATGTCAAACAATTTTTAGTTTTCCCAGCACAACTAATATGTTGTTGGATTCCCTGGTCCAGTTCACGTTTTGTTTATCAGATTTTTCCAACAAGGTAGCAACATTTTTTTGTATGTTCTGGTATTTGTTATAGTAAACCCATTTTTTTTTGGTTTATAGCATAAATATGCTCTAACACGCATAATCCAGCAGAAGAGCCGCTCGTAGTGTTCAACAGCTGCATGCATGGTCTCTCTGTGGTCGCAGCCAGTATTGAACTCAAACATCTGCTCTGACACACAGAGCAGCCAGCCGTCAGCACATCAACGCACGTTATGTTCATGAAAAGACCGGACATATCCGACGCCCATGTACACCAACACATGGCAGTGGCACCCTTTATTTTCGTAAACTAGTCTGTGTATAATACTAGAAAAGACAGGCTGCACAGATCGCAACGAGACAACGACTGGACAAGATAAAGAGAGCCATGCAGCTCGGCCTCCAAAACGCCTCTCTCTAACAAATGTATATAACAAATGTATATAAGAGGTAACAAATGCACCTTTTTGCCGTCTTTTTATACCACCCCATGTTCGAGTATTTGCTATCAATCTGTGAAGTGATAACAACTGTAGCAAGCAACGAGGAGATGCGTCCAAGAAAGGAGAAGCTAGTTAAAATAGTGGAACTAAAACATGTAACTAATCTGTGGCGTGTCTTGCTTAAGAATAGGAGGTGTCAGGGAAAATTAATGGAAGAAGCTGGCGAGCGGCATCGTTGTTATGCTCCGGCCCCTTGTGAATATCTTTTGTATTTGTCTACACCTCGACCTTCAACGATCGAGCAGCCATCACCTACCTGTGATCGGATCATTCCTTATGTGGCCATGTAGGGCATGGACTTCCGATCATACTGTCGAGCAGCTCCTCCATATGTTTTGCAGTTAAAACAAACTGGCGAACACAAGGTGGATCCGGTACTACTGTACTTTGAACATTGAGAAAATACAATTAGAATATAGTACTATTTTCCAGGTCCATACATTTTTTAGGAAAATCTCATATATAAGGTAATTAAGTTTGAAATTCCTTATTGAATTATATGTGAAGGATAATGAGTATGACTTTCTTCCCAAATAATTAACTTCTGCAGAATGCTTGGCAAAAAAGTAAAGGAGTACTATTGTTATGAAAATATTCACAACAGAAGATTTGTTTCTCCAAATTTAGGTTCACATTGACACGATTGCAACTGAGGGTTTATCTGCGTATTTTGTTTACCTTCTTGCTTTCCATGTTGATGTATGTTACTATCTCTGCATGAATCGTCTTCCTGCTAAGAATTCCTTCTTTCAGTGTTGAAGATGTTGTAGCTGCTTACAATTACTGGGAGAAATGAGTTACCAAATCATTCTGCTTGCATCTGATTGGTCTTAGGAATGTCCGGATCAGTTCCATGTGCATGTGTGAACATAGACGTCAAAGTAAGGTGGAACGGGCGTGTCCTTGGGCAAACAGGAGAGTGGAAGGGGCGCCTCTCACCTGGCATCGCCCAATTTCTTCTCAGGCGGCGCAACAGGGTGGCGCCCCAACCACTAGTAACAACCATGCAGAGAACAACACGGGGGTGGGGGAAGGAAACGAGGGGGATGGGCCAATAAGTGGCTCCTGTGATTATCACCTTCCAGCTTTCCTGGTCATTGCACTTCAACTATCACGGGGGTAATTCCGTCCAAAATCAATTACGAGTAGCTCTCCTTGGCATGTATGATGTGAGTTAGGCCCTTCTGAGTGCTCGACCGTGTACATGTGCTAAGGGTGCCAAATATGTAAAAAAAAAAGTGACGGGGCAACACTACTGAAGAGGAGAGAGAGAGAGAGAGCATCATGGTAATCGCGGAAAGAAACAGTCTTAAGCACATGAACCTATGCGAAATGACTACCAACCAATGCATGACGGAGTTTAATGGTTAAACAATTGAATGAGAAAGCGTAGCAATAAAAGCTAGGCACCTTTGCATTTTTTATTTTTTTTGCATTGGGGAGATTAGTTGCTAAGTTTTTTAATGCGCTTAGCATATCACCCGAGCACCAATGCAATAAAAGAAGAGTTAATTACACTTTTGATACATAAATTTGCACTCGGTGTACAGATTCATCATAAACGTGAAAAATGACACAAGTCGGTCCTATAAATTGTGTTTTGGGTATGTTTGGGTACGTTTTCGTCAATGCGGTTAAATCTCTTTAGTTTAAACAAACGCTGGCTGGCTGAGGCTCTATACCTATGCGTGGATCCCATGTGTAGCATAGAAAGAAATACATAATAAAAAGGGGCATGCTACGCTTCGGCCGATGGATCTTTTTAAAAGATCCTCTAGTTCGGAGCTGTCAGATCTAACACGATCTCGCGTCTGAGCGTCTTCCTCACCTTCATACTTTCATAACAGAAGTCATGTTGCAAGAACCCTTTTGCAACATAGGTGTTGTTGAGAAACATTTGCAACAAAGGCTCTGCTGCATTTTTTAGAACAAAGGTCTTGTTGCAGATTTTTTTTAAACTCATGTGTTGTTACTGAATGTTTTTGCAACATAGGTCTTGTTGCATAAACGTCACCGCGTGGTGCGACAGATAGGAACACGTGACTGTTTGGGCTAGCAAAAACATATGTGAACGTGTGCGGACGGATCAGGTGGGATCCAATGGCTGTGTGGACGGCGGAATGCTGCGCGTGATCGGTCGATTGAATAGAATGATTTCCCTAATAAGAATTAGGGTGCCCTGCAGGAATCAAACTTAGGACGTTTCCCCGCCCACTTGAATTCCTAGCCACTTGACCACGTCGTAATTGGTGCTAAATATGTGGGGAAATACGCGTCATAGGGTACACTTTTTTTACATAGATGTGCTAAGGGTGCGCCACATATGTAAATATATCATCTTGGGCGGGGTCCACGTGAAAATGAGCATGTAAATGTGTGGGGAAATTTCAGGTGTGTGGGCCCCTCCACCCTCCCTAATCCAATTCGATCCGATCCAATCAGAAAACTTGTCCGTGACGTGACTCTGGCATTACTCCACTACAAACTGATACTCCTGCCCCCCCCCCCCCTCCTACACATTCTGCACTTCTTACATTGTCCCTCCCACTAGCGGAGCTATGTTGAGGCCGAGGGGGGCCGATGCCCCCTCCCAACCTTGGACCAAACTCTGAAGAAATTTTCTGGGGAAGGGCTTAGATGAGAATTTTCCTAGCAATAGTTTCTACCAAGCTCACATCACAACTGGTGTTATGCTCACTACTCTACTAGACTAGGGTCTCTCTAGAGATGACTAATGTTTTGAGGGCCATCAGCGCGGCTCTCTGGAGCCCGACCTTGTCAACGGTGCATGCCGAGAAGCTTAGCTTCATCCAGCACATGACCTGCAACGTCGACTCCCTGTAGGTGCGTGTCCTGGCCGAGATCCCGACCCGCAATGCTGACACGGAGTGCCTCAAGAAGTGCGGCCTCGACGGTGCCACTGACCGCGACACTTTCCTGGCCAAGGTGTCGGTTGTCTCCTATGACGCTCTGCAGCCCTACATCAAGCGCATTGTCAATGGGGACCGATCAACAATTTGTTAGATTATTTGTTGAGATTATTCAATTGCTAATCGGATTGTATCTAATATACATGAACATAGTTTGATCTGATGCGGAAATTAGGAGCAGTAGATTGATTATACCTCCATATGGAGATGCCATCTTGGTAGAGGCGATATGTTCCGAAGTTGCTGACGAATTTGAGCAGTGTAGTCGATCACAACTCCGTTACCTCTCGGATTAAGGGAAGGATCTTCACGTCACTGAGCAGCGCTCTCCTGATTGGAGATGGAACGATACTTCCACTAGTTGGTTGGTTCGAGGAACCCCTGGTTTTTTGGTGAATGCCATTGTTTTACCAGTGAAATAAAGTAGTCATGATGGCATTCCCTAAAAAAAGAGGGGATTTTTATCCTGAGTGAATCCACACCTCTTTGACGTGAGTTTTTTTTTTAACACAATACAGACACAAGCGCTCATATACACGCGCATACACTCACCCCTATGAATGCACACACACACACACCCTACCCTATGAGCACCTCCGAGAGACTGAGCCGGCATATCTTCTTGAGATTTACGAAGTCACCATAGGCGCCTCGTCGTCAGCGGAAACGTCTCCTCCCACTGAATGCGCATCGTCGGAAATCCTGAAATAAATCCAGGAATAATACGAGCACCAGGATTTACACGTGGGAGCTAACCAAGCATATTACCATACCCCCCCTAATCACGGGCCAGATTTGTTAATTACCATTTAATTTGTATTAATCCCCAAATTAATTCATGGGTCCACTTTGACTTAAGGTAATTAACATTTTAACCATTTTATCATCTATTAATTCTAACATTCTCCCACTTTTTTTGAGAAGAATTCTAACATTCTCCCACTTGATCGAATGGTTAATCATCATTAATCCATATCTCAACAAATATACCATACAATGATACAAAGGTAATATATTCACAGCAATCGAATAGTGATTACTGGAACCCCATTATATAGCATAATACTCCGTCTTGACATGGATAATTATTCATGGTTGGGAGTTTGTATATGCATGCATCCATACTCCCTATTTATGGTCCAGTTTGCTTATTTATTAATCATCATGTGCGCTTATTGAGCGAAACAAACTTTTTTATTGTCCAGATTAAAATCTGAGATCTCATTTATATAATTATCACAATACTTAAAGGCCTTGAGTTATACTTATGCTAGCAAAATTAATGGTAATCATTTAGTTAGGGGATCAGCTATCATGAACTTAGTACATGCATGCTGAATTTAATATTTAGTCTTGGACATTATCTTTCACAACATGATACTCACTTGACTGTTGTTACTCGTAAACAGATGTACGTATTTCTTATCGCACAAAAATATTAATGGCATAATTAGTTATGTAGTGTACCGGTGTAAGTCCGGGCATAGTTGTTAAGCCACAAGGCTTACATGGTTGTATCACAACATAGCTAATATTCAAAGTTGTAGTGTGATCACCTTAGACAATATGCTTGCTTAGTAGTGGGAAACCAATTTATATGTATTGTACCAAAAAGGTCATGATATACTAGCTCCCACTCATCTTAACGTGCATGCAATTTTTCTTCTTATTTCATGTATGAACCCATCAACTTTTAGTTTTCCATTGCCCTTTTTTTATATCTCCCACTGATGCAACACTCTATAAAGAATTAGAGTGTTTAATGGCGGTTAATATTGGGCAACAATAACAAGAAAGACTTTGTTCTTCTGGAAAATGGGCCAATGCGAATAATTATGGGTGAAGGTAAAGAAAGAGTAAACCACTTATAAGTGCTAGGAACCGGACCGTATTTTTTTATGCATACTAATTCCATATTCCGAGTACTATGGAAAACTCTTTTATCAATTTTATTTACTTATTTCCCCCAATATAACTAATAGTGTGAGCTAAATCAGATAAGCCAAGTAGAGAAATGAAGGTGTCTCTTACTTAATGAGAGTGTTCATTTCTCCCCTTCAAAATATGTCTTAAATGATAGTGTCATCTGAGCACTCATAATAGTATAATACACATTCAAGTTTTCACAAGAGATATCGCAATCAGAACCATCATGACAACTCTTAATGATCATTCACCCCTTTCAAAACATGGCTTAAATGATAATGCCATCAATTTTGATGAGCTATGTAACTCATAATACACATTCAAGGATTCACAAGACATATCACAACCAGAACTATCTTGACAACTCTTAATATCACAATATTTGTTTTAAATCCATCATCTAATAGAGATACAAAATAAGGTCCCTCTTTATGCTTGGAACATAACCGTATTATTAAGACGGGGGATGAACAAATATTCAACGCTTAAGGATAAACAATAATGACTTTCATGAAGGTCATTATTTCACTTTATTATACAATCCTTGGGAGGCCCACAGACGACCTCCAGTGCCCCTCTTCTTCTATATGAAGGGTTTTGACCTAGAAGAAATCAAGAAGATACTTTCGGGATGAAGCGCCGCCGTCTCGAGGTGGAAACCTGGGCAGGAGCCCTTTTGCTCTCTGGCAGAGCGATTCTGCCGGGGAAATTCCCTTTGGGAGGGGAAATCAAAGCCATCGTCATCACCAACGCTTCCTCCATCATGGGAGGACCAATATCCATCAACATCTTCATGAGCACCATCTCATCTCAAACCCTAGTTCATCTCTTGTATTCAATCTTTGTCTCAAAATCTCAGATTGGTACCTGTGGGTTGCTAGTAATGTTGATTACAACTTGTAGTTGATGCTTGTTAGTTTATTTGGTGAAAGATAACATGTTCAGATACTTTTGTTAGGGAACGTTGCATGGGAAACATTTTTTTTCCTACGCTCACCAGGATCGATCTAGGAGATGAACATCTACGAGAGGAGAGATTGGATCCACATACCCTTGTAGATCGCTAAGCGGGAAGCATTAAGAAACGCGGTTGATGTAGTCAAACATCTTCGTGATCCAAATTGCAAGCTGATGTGCTTGGAATGCGTCGGTATTTCCCCAAAGAGGAAGGGATGATGCAGCACAGCGACGATAAGTATTTCCCTCAGTTATGAAACCAAGGTTATCGAACCAGTAGGAGGATCACCACCACCCAATAAGCAGCATCTGCACACAAACAACAAATACTTGCAACCCGACGCGAAAGAGAGGTTGTCAATCTCTCTACGGTAAATAGATAGATTAGGTAGTGATAGATAGGAGAGATTGATCTCTCAAGAACACAAATAAAAAGAGTAAATATGCAGCAATATATTTTTGTTTTTTTTGGTTTTGTAGATCTGAAAACAAAGATTGCAAAAAACGTAGATCGGAAAGCAATATGATGGAAAAGTAGACCCGGGGGCCGTAGGGTTCACTAGTGGCTTCTCTCATGAGTATAGCGCACGGTGGGTGAACAAATTACTGTTGGGCAATTGATAGAAAATCAAATAGTCATGACGATATCCAAGGCGATGATCATTATATAGGCATCACGTCCAAGATAGATAGACCGACTCCTGCCTGCATCTACCTCTATTACTCCACACATCGAACGCTATCCAGCATGCATCTAGTGTATTAAGTTCATGGAAAAACGGAGTAATGCAAAAAAGAACGATGACATGATGTAGACAAGATCTATTCATGTAGGAATAGACCCCATCTTGTTATCCTTAATAGCAATGAAACATGCGTGTCTTGCTGCCCCTTCTGTCACTGGGAAAGAACACCGCAAGATCGAACCCATCACAAAGCACCTCTTCCCATGGCAAGAAAAATCGATCTAGTTGGCCTAACTAAACCAAAGATTCGAAGAAGAAATACGATGCTATAATCAATCATGCATATAAGAGATCAAAGAAGACTCAAATAATATTCATGGATAGAAACTGATCATGAACTCAAAATTCATCGGATCCCAACAAACACACCGCAAAAGTTTACATCAAATAGATCTCCAAGAGACCATTGTATTGAGAATCATAAGAGAGAGAGAGAGAGAGAGAGAGAGAGAGAGAGAGAGAGAAGAAGTCATCTAGCTACTGCCTACGGACCCGTAGGTCTATGGTGGACTACTCACGCATCATCGGAGAGGCACCTATGAGGAAGATGAACCCCTCCATGATGGTGTTTAGATTGGATCTCGCGGTTCCGGAACTTGCGGCGGCTGGAATTGTGTTTCGTCGACTCCTCTAGGGTTTTTGGATTTTCTGGGAATTTATAGGCACGATAGTCGGTTGAGGGGGTGCCCGAGGTGCCCATCCCCCACCAGGCCGCGCCAGGGGGCCTCTAGCGCACCCTGGTGGAGGGTGGCCACCCTGGGCCCCCTCTTCTGGTGTTCTTTGTCCCATCTTCTTTCTTCTGGTTCAGAAAAAATCCACAAAAATCCCTGCAACGTTTGGTCTCCGTTTGGTACTGATTTTCTGCGAAGTAAAAAACAAGCAAAAACAGCAACTGGCACTTTGGCACTATGTCAATAGGTTAGTCCCAAAAAATGATATAATGTTGTAATAAAATGGTTGTAAAACATCCAAGAATGATAATATAACAGCATGGAACAAGCAAAAATTATAGATCCGTTGGAGACGTATCAGCATCCCCAAGCTTAATTCCTACTCGTCCTCGAGTAGGTAAATGATAAAAACAGAATTTTTGATGTGGAATGCTGCCTAACATGTTCATCATATTCTTTTCTTTTGTATATCATGGACATTTGGACTTGTAAATGATTCAAGACAATAGTCTAGTTTTAACATAATGACTTCAATACTCAAGCATGTCAACAAGCAACCATGTCCTTCAAAATATCAACACTAAAGAAAGTTATCCCTAGCCCATCATGCTCAATCATTGATCCATTCATGAAACACACTCAAATATTAGCTATGCCCAATGCTCAAGTACGATCATAGTGCCCCCTAGTTGGTGCTTATAAGAGAAGATGGAGACTCAACGCAAAAATAAAAAATGCATAAAGTAAATAGATAGGCCCTTCGCAGAGGGATGTAGGGATTTGTAGAGGTGCCAGAGCTCATAGTTTTAAATTGAGAGAGAAAAATAATTTGGGTGGCATGCTTTTCCTGTCAACGAAAACGACAAAGTAGTTCACAATACTTTCCATGCTAGATATATCATAGGCGGTTCCCAAACAGAAAATAAAGTTTATTCATTTTTCCACCAAACTTTCACTTTCCATGGCGGGCCGTATCGACGGTTGCCTTCCATACCAACACTTTCCAAGGAATTTATTATTTGACAACATAAAGTAAATATTTTTTTTCTTTTTCGTTTCGGGAATGGGCATCCCTATTACCGCCGCACTCTCGTGCAATGACAAGTGAATAAACACTCATCTTGAGAATAACACATCTACCATGGAAAAATATTGGACACTCCCCACCGTTTCATGAGCGGTACGGGCACACAAAAGAGAAAATTTATTTTGAAAATTAAGAGATGCCACATACAGATTTGCTTGGAACGGCATGGAAATACCGCATATAGGTAGGTATGGTGGACTCATAAGGCAAAACTTGGTTTAAGGATTTTGGATGCACAAGTAGTATTTCTACTTAGTACAAATGAAGTCTAGCAAATAGATTGGGAAGCAACCAAACCAAGAAACGAAAAATCACATAAGTGAGCATTGAACATAACTAACACCGAATAATGCACCACAAGTAGGATGTAACTTCATTGCATAACTATTGACTTTTGTGCATGCATAGGGAATCACAAACCTTAACACCAATATTCCTACTAAGCATAATTACTCACTAACATGACTCACATATTACTATCATCATGTTTCAAAACTATTGCAAGGAATCAAGTTTAATTTGTCCAATGATCTTCATGAAAGTTTTTATTATATCCTCCTTGGATATCTATCACTTTGGGACTAGTTTCATATATTGCCATTGCTTTTTGGCAAGCTCAAACAAATTTAAGTGAAGCACATGAGCATAAAGATTTCATCTCTCAAAAAGGTATAAGTGAAGCATGAGAGGATTTCTTCAAAATTTTACCTACTCTCAAATTAATCTAAGTGAATCATGAGAGTATTTCCTCAAAATTTTCCAAGCACACCGTGCTCAAAAAGATATAAGTGAAGCACTAGAGCAAATCTATAGCTCAAAAAGTTTAAGTAAGCACATAGAGCAATTCTAACAAATCATAGCATGATTTTGGCTTTCTCAAATAGGTGTGTACAGCAAGGATACAAAGGAAAAACTAACAAACAAAGCAAGCAAAGATACAAGATGCTCCAAGCAAAACACATGATATGTGACGAATAAAAATATAGCTCCAAGTAAAATACCGATGGTCGTTAGAAGAAAGAGGGGATGCCACTCGGGGGCATCACCAAGCTTAGTTGCTTGTTACTCTTTGGATATATCTTGGGGGTGCGGTAGTATCCCCAAGCTTAGGCTTTTGCTACTCCTTATTCCTTCATCCATCGTGATCTCACCCAAAACTTGAAAACTTCAATCACACAAAACTCAACAAAATCTTCGTGAGATCCGTTAGTATAAGAAAGCAAATCACTACTTTAGGTACTGTTGTAAACCATTCAAATTTTATAATTGCATTATACCTACTGTATTTTAACTTTACCATGGCTTATACCCCCCAATACAAACCATAGATTCATCAAAACAAGCACATAATGCAACAAAGAACAGAATCTGTCTCAAACAGAACAGTCTGTAGTAATATGTACTGTACCCATACTTCTGTAACTCTAAAAATTCTGAAAAATTAGGACAACGTAAGGAATTTGTATAGCAACACTGTGTTAAAATTTCAGCTCAAGATCATGTTCCAGTAAAAAATGAAAATTCATATACTGGACGCAAAGTTTCTGTTTCAGATTCAGCATCACTTCTACTCATCCTATGAATCATCCTAAAGGTTCTACTTGGCACAAACACAAAATAAACCATAAAAACACAATCATAACAGAGGCATAATTGTGTCAACACTCAAAAACAGAAAGGAAAAAGAAAAAATTTATTTATTCATTGGGTTGCCTCCCAACAAGCGCTATTGTTTTACGCCCCTAGCTAGGCATATTGGATAGATTCAAGTATTGTCATCTTTGGTTTTGGTCACTTTTGTGAGGGCCTTCTCCAATCCGGGGGGCTCTTTCCGCTTCCCCAAATTTTCAGGAGAAGAAACCATCTTAAGATCCAAAATATCCAAACGCTTATTGCAAAGGGTAATCAAAGTGTTCAAACGATTGAGGTTCCCACTAATATGTTTGAGGGGCTCATGATATTTTTGTAACTCGACAAAGTGCTTATGTAAGTCACTTAATTTGTCAAGAATTTGAACTACCTCTTGTGAAAAAGCAAGCCCCTTTTTTGGTGGAGGAACCCCCAAAATCCCTTCCAAAACTTCATAAGCGGCATTTGCATCAAGTTCGATAAAATTGCCTTTTGAGGCGAAATCCAAAAGCTCTCTATGATGCAAAGCCAGTCCAATATAAACATTTCTAAGCAAAACTTTTGCGTCTCCTTTTAGATTGGAAATACGATAGGATTCCATTAGGCTATACCAGGCATCCTTCAAATTTTCCCCTTGTTTTTGTTTGAAGTATAGAACTTCAAAATCTGGTGACAAAGGGGGAGTAGTAACGCTAGTCATAGAAACAAGCAAGAGATCCGGCGAGAAAAAGGCAAACGAAAAAGAGGGCGAATAAAACGGCAAATTGGTGAAGTGGGGGAGAGGAAAAGGAGAGGCAAATGGAAAATAATGTAATTGCAAGGAGATGAGATTTGTGATTAAGAACCTGGTAGATGATGATGGAGTCCCCTCGGCGCCTACGATAGGCACGTAGAAGAGACCGCTTCCTCCCCGGCAACGGCGCCAGAAATTCCTTTGACATGCTTGGAATGCGTCGGTATTTCCCCCAAAGAGGAAGGGATGATGCAGCACAACGACAATAAGTATTTCCCTCAGTTATGAAACCAAGGTTATCGAACCAGTAGGAGGATCACCACCACCCAATAAGCAGCACCTGCACACAAACAACAAATACTTGCAACCCGACGCGAAAGAGAGGTTGTCAATCTCTCTACGGTAAATAGATAGATTAGGTAGTGATAGATAGGAGAGATAGATCTCTCAAGAACACAAATAAAAAGAGTAAATATGCATCAATATATTTTTGGTTTTTTGGTTTTGTAGATCTGAAAACAAAGATTGCAAAAAACGTAGATCGGAAAGCAATATGATGGAAAAGTAGACCCGGGGGCCGTAGGGTTCACTAGTGGCTTCTCTCATGAGTATAGCGCACAGTGGGTGAACAAATTATTGTTGGGCAATTGATAGAAAATCAAATAGTCATGACGATATCCAAGGCGATGATCATTATATAGGCATCACGTCCAAGATAGACAGACCGACTCCTGCCTGCATCTACCTCTATTATTCCACCCATCGACCGCTATCCAGCATGCATCTAGTGTATTAAGTTCATGGAAAAACGGAGTAATGCAAAAAGAACGATGACATGATGTAGACAAGATCTATTCATGTAGGAATAGACCCCATCTCATTATCCTTAATAGCAACGATACATGCGTGTCTTGCTGCCCCTTCTGTCACCGGGAAAGAACACCGCAAGATCGAACCCATCACAAAGCACCTCTTCCCATGGCAAGAAAATTCGATCTAGTTGGCCTAACTAAACCAAAGATTCGAAGAAGAAATATGATGCTATAAGCAATCATGCATATAAGAGATCAAAGAAGACTCAAATAATATTCATGGATAGAAACTGATCATGAACTCAAAATTCATCGGATCCCAACAAACACACCGCAAAAGTTTACATCAAATAGATCTCCAAGAGACCATTGTATTGAGAATCATAAGAGAGAGAGAAGAAGCCATCTAGCTACTACCTATGGACCCGTAGCTCTATGGTGGACTACTCACGCATCATCGGAGAGGCACCTATGAGGAAGATGAACCCCTCCGTGATGGTGTTTAGATTGGATCTCGTGGTTCTAGAACTTGCGGCGGTTGGAATTGTGTTTCGTCGACTCCTCTAGGGTTTTTGGATTTTCTGGGAATATATAGGCACGATAGTTGGTTGAGGGGGTGCCCGAGGTGCCCATCCCCCACCAGGCCGCGCCAGGGGGCCTCTGGCGCGCTCTGGTGGAGGGTGGCCACCCTGGGCCCCCTCTTCTGGTGTTCTTTGTCCCATCTTCTTTCTTCTGGTCCAGAAAAAATCCAGAAAAATCCCCGCAGCGTTTGGTCTCTTTTTGGTACTGATTTTCTGCGAAGTAAAAAACAAGCAAAAATAGCAACTCGCACTTTGGCACTATGTCAATAGGTTAGTCCCAAAAAATGATATAAAGTTGTAATAAAATGGTTGTAAAACATCCAAGAATGATAATATAACAGCATGGAACAAGCAAAAATTATAGATACGTTGGAGACGTATCACAAGCCGTCCCGCGATCCAATCACGATCTAGTGCCGAACGGATGACACCTCCGCGTTCAGCACACGTATAGCTCGATGACGTCTCTGCCTTGTTGATCCAACAAGCGAGGGCGGAGAGGTAGATGAGTTCTCCGACAGCACGACGGTGTGGTGGCGGTGGTGGTGGAGCTGTTCTGGCAGGGCTTCGCCAAGTACTACCGAAACCGATCTAGAGTAGAAACAGATCTAGAGGGAGAGAGAGGCATCACTCGGCTTTTTCAGGTGTGGCTGCCCTCCCTCGCCCTGTCTATTTATAGGAGGAGGAAATTTGGAGGAGGAGGAATAGTGCCGCGTGACCAGTACCACGTGAATAGTACACGCGTGAACACTACCACATGAATAGTAATCCTCTTTCCCAAGTAATGCTTATCTCCTATTTTAAAGGGATTTGATCTTATCACTTGGGACAGCCGCATGGGCCAAGTGGGGCTGCTGCGCCTGGCCCATGAAAGGCTGGTGCGCCCCCTTTAGAGTCCATGTGGACCCTCTGTGGACTTCCGGAACCCTCCGGGACCTTCTCGAAGCTTCCCGGTACAATACCGAAAAAACCGAACTTTTTCCGGAACCCAAAATATGACTTCGCATATATAAATCTTTACCTCCGAACCATTCCGGAACTCCTCGTGAAGTCTGGGATCTCATCCGGGACTCCGAACAACATTTGGTCACCAACATACATAACTCATTAATACCATATCGTCATCGAACGTTAAGCGTGCGGATCCTATGGGTTCGAGAATCATGTAGACATGATCGAGACACCTCTCCGGTCAATAACCAATAGCGGGACCTGGATGCCCATATTGGTTCCTACATATTCCACGAAGATCTTTATCGGTCGAACCACGATGTCAAGGATTCAATCAATCCCGTATGCAGTTCCCTTTGTCCATCGGTATGTCACTTGCCAGAGATTCGATAGTCGGTATCTCCATACCTAGTTCAATCTCGTTACCGGCAAGTCTCTTTACTCGTTCCGTAATACAAGATCATGTGGCTAACTCTTTAGTCACTTTGCTTGCAAGCTCATTGTGATGTTGTATTACCGAGTGGGCCCTGAGATACCTCTCCGTCAGACGGAGCAACAAATCCAAGTCTTGATCCATGCCAACTCAATAGACACCCTCGAAGATACCTGTAGAGTACCTTTATAGTCACCCAGTTACGTTGCGACGTTTGATACACACAAGTTACTCTTTCGGTGTCAGTGAGTTGCATGATCTCATGGTCATAGGAACAGATACTTGACATGCAGAAAACAATATCAATAAACTGAAATGATCATATGCTATGTTCATAGTTTGGGTCTTGTCCATCACATCATTCTCCTAATGATGTGATCCCGTTATCAAATGACAACTCATGTCTATGGCCAGGAAACCTTGGCCATCTTTGATCAACGAGCTATTCCTATAGAGGCTCACTAGGGACACAGTGTCGTCTATGTACCCACACATGTATTTGAGTTTCCAATCAATACAATGCTAGCATGGATAATAAACATTTATCATGAACAAAGAAATATAATAATAAACACTTTATTGTTGCCTCTAGGGCATATTTCCAACAGTATCCCACTTGCACTAGAGTCAATAATCTAGCTCACATCACTACGTGTTTTACATTGTAATGAATCTAACACCCATACAGTTCTGGTGTCAATCATGTTTTGCTCATGGAAGAGGCTTAGTCAATGGATCTGCAACATTCAGATCCATGTGTACTTTACAAATATTTATGTCTCACTCCTCGATGTAATCGCGGATTGAATTGAAGCGTCGCTTTATGTGTCTGGTCCTCTATGAAACCTTGGTTCCTTGGCTAGAGCAATGGCACCAGTGTTGTCACAGAACAGAGTCATTGGGTCCAGTGCACTGGGCACAACTCTGAGATCTGTCATGAACAGCTTCATCCAGACACCTTCCTTTGCCGCCTCCGAGGCAGCTATGTACTTCGCTTCGCATGTAGAATCAGATACCATGCTTTGCTTGGAACTGCACCAGCTTACCGCTCCCCCATTAAGAATGTATACGTATCCGGTTTGAGACTTGGAGTCATCCGGATCAGTGTCAAAGCTTGCATCGACGTAACCCTTTACGACGAGCTTTTGATTACCTTCATAAACGAGAAACATTTCCTTTGTCCTTTTCAGTTACTTTAGGATATTCTTGACCACCGTCCAGTGATCCACTCCTGGATCACTTTGAAACCTTCTGGCCATTCTTATGGCAAGGCTGACGTCAGGTCTTGTGCATAGCATTGCATACATGATAGAGCCTATGGCAGAAGCATAGGGGATGACACTCATCTTTTCTCTACCCTCTGCGGTCACTGGGCATTGAGTCTTACTCAACTTCACACCTTGTAACACAGGCAAGAACCCCTTCTTGGACTGATCCATTTTGAACTTCTTCTAAACGTTATCAAGGTATGTGCTCTGTGAAAGTCCTATTAAGCATCTTGATCTATCTCTATAGATCTTGATGCCTAATATGAAAGCAACTTCTCCTAGGTCCTTCATTGAAAAACTCTTGTTCAAATATTCCTTCACGCTTTCCAAAAATTCTATATTATTTCCAATCAGCAATATGTCATCCACATATAATATTAGAAACACTATAGAGCTCCCACTCACTTTCTTGTAAATACAAGCTTCTCCGTAAACTTGTATAAACCCAAACGCTTTGATCACCTCATCAAAACGCTTATTCCAACTCCGAGATGCCTGCACCAGTCCATAAATGGATCGCTGGAGTTTGCAAACTTTGTCAGCATTCTCTGGATCGACAAAACCTTCTGGTTGTATCATATACAACTCTTCATCAAGGAAACCGTTAAGGAACGCTATTTTGACATCCATCTGCCAAATTTCATAATCGAAAAATGCAGCTATTGCAAACATGATTCTGGCAGACTTAAGCATCACTACGGGAGAGAAAGTCTCATCGTAGTCAATTCCTTGAACTTGTGAAAAACCCTTTGCCACAAGTCGAGCTTTATAGACGGTGACATTACCGTCCGCGTCCGTCTTACTCTTAAAGATCCATTTATTCTGAATGGCCTTTCGCCCTTCAGGTAATACTTCCAAAGTCCACACTTTTTTTCATACATGGATCCTATCTCGGATTTCATGGCCTCTAACCATTTGTCGGAATTCGGGCCCACCATCGCTTCTTCATAGCTCGTAGGTTCATCGTTGTCCAACAACATGACCTCTAAGACAGGGTCACCGTACCACTCAGGAGCAGTACGTGTCCTTGTCGACCTATGAGGTTCGATAGTAACTTGATCCGAAGCTTCATGATCATCATCATTAGCTTCCTCTTCAACTGGTGTAGTTTCCACAGAAACATCTTTCGGTGCCGCGCTACTCTCTGGTTGAAGTAAAGGTTCAACAACCTCATCAAGTTCTATCTTCCTCCCACTCAATTCTTTCGAGAGAAACTCTTTCTCGAGAAATGACCCGTTCTTAGAGACAAACACTTTGCCTTTGGATCTGAGATAGAAGGTGTACCCAACCGTCTCTTTTGGGTATCCTATGAAGACACATTTCTCCGCTTTGGGTTCCAGCTTTTCCGGCTGAAGCTTTTTGACATAAGCATTGCATCCCCAAACTTTAAGAAACGACAACTTTGGTTTCTTGCGAAACCATAGTTCGTACGGCACCGTCTCAACGGATTTAGATGGTGCCCTATTTAAAGTGAATGTAGCAGTCTCTAACGCATAACCCCAAAACGATAGCAGCAAATCGGCAAGAGACATCATAGACCGCACCATATCCAATAAGGTTCGATTACGATGTTCGGACGCACCATTACGCTGTGGTGTTCCAGGTGGCGTCAACTATGAAACAATTCAACATTGTCTTAAGTGATTGCCAAACTCATAACTCAGATATTCTCCTCCTCGATCTGATCGTAGGAATTTAATCTTCTTGTTACGATGATTCTCAATTTCACTCTGAAATTGCTTGAACTTTTCAAACGTTTCAGACTTATGTTTCATTAAGTAAATATACCCATATCTACTTAAGTCATCAGTGAAGGTGAGAAAGTAACGATATCCACCGCGCGCCTCAATGCTCATCGGACAGCACACATCAGTATGTATGATTTCCAACAAGTTACTTGCCCGTTCCATTGTTCCAGAGAACGGGGTTTTAGTCATCTTGCCCATGAGGCATGGTTCACATGTGTCAAGTGATTCAAAATCAAGTGACTCCAAAAGTCCATCAGCATGGAGTTTCTTCATGCGTTTTACACCAATATGACCCATTCTTAGCGACAAACACTTTGCCTTCGGATCTGAGATAGAAGGTGTACCCAACCGTCTCTTTTGGGTATCCTATGAAGACGCATTTCTCCGTTTTGGGTTCCAGCTTTTCCGGCTGAAGCTTTTTGACATAAGCATCGCATCTCCAAACTTTAAGAAACGACAACTTTGGTTTCTTGCCAAACCATAGTTCATACGGTGTCGTCTCAATGGATTTAGATGGTGCCCTATTTAAAGTGAATGCAGTTGTCTCTAACGCATAACCCCAAAACGATAGCAGCAAATCGGCAAGAGACATCATAGACCGCACCATATCCAATAAGGTTCGATTACGACGTTCGGACACACCATTACGCTGTGGTGTTCCAGGTGGCGTCAACTGTGAAACAATTCCACATTGTCTTAAGTGATTGCCAAACTCATAACTCAGATATTCTTCTCCTCGATCTGATCGTAGGAATTTAATCTTCTTGTTACGATGATTCTCAACTTCACTCTGAAATTGCTTGAACTTTTCAAACGTTTCAGACTTATGTTTCATTAAGTAAATATACCCATATCTACTTAAGTCATCAGTGAAGGTGAGAAAGTAACGATATCCACCGTGCGCCTCAATGCTCATCGGACAGCACACATCAGTATGTATGATTTCCAACAAGTCACTTGCCCGTTCCATTGTTCCAGAGAACGGGGTTTTAGTCATCTTGCCCATGAGGCATGGTTCACATGTGTCAAGTGATTCAAAATCAAGTGACTCCAAAAGTCCATCAGCATGGAGTTTCTTCATGCGTTTTACACCAATATGACCTAAGCGGCAGTGCCACAAGAAACTCTACATTATCAACTCTACATCTTTTGACATCAATGTTATGAACATGTGTATCATCACTATCGAGATTCAATAAGAATAAACCCCTCACATTGGGTGCATGACCATAAAAGATATTACTCATATAAATAGAACAACCATTATTCTCTGATTTAAATGAGTAACTGTCTTGCAATAAACAAGATCCAGATATAATGTTCATGCTTAACGCAGGCACTAAATAACAATTATTCAGGTTCATCACTAATCCCGATGGTAGTCGAAGAGCGAGCGTGCCGACGGCGATCACATCAACCTTGGAACCATTTCCCATGCGCATCGTCACTTCATCCTTTGCCAGCCTCCGTCTATTCCGTAGTTCCTGCTTTGAGTTGCAAATGTGAGCAACCGAACTGGTATCAAATACCCAGGCACTACAACGAGAGTTGGTAAGGTACACATCAATAACATGTATATCATATATACCATGTTTGGTGTTGGCCACCTTCTTGTCGGCCAGATACTTGGGGCAGTTCCGCTTCCAGTGGCCAGTTCCCTTGTAATGAAAGCACCCTGTTTCTGGCTTGGGTCCAGCCTTGGGTTTCTGTAACACCCCAAAAATTTAACCATGTTTTATTAATTAAAATTTTGCCAGGAAATTAATTTTTTTATTTTTTGGATCATTTATTGATTTCAGGATCACTCTTGTCTTCTGAGTTGTGGAGTTTTCCCTCCAAGTAGAAACTTTTCAAAAATATTTTTGAACTTGAGTGCCTACTCAAGAACATTTCATTTTTTTTATATAATCAGTGAAAACCTTTCTATATTATTTTGTCAAGTTTTACTTCTTTTAAAATGGCCTTCCATATTTTGAAGAGCCTCTTTTGAACTGCAACCATTTGATAACTTCATTTAAAATTCTACAAAAATTTGTAGATGACATGTGATGTTTCTAGATCACTTTTATGCAAAAACTCAGCTTGGTGTTTTGTAAAATTTGAGCAAACCATCCTCTTTTGCTCTCTGGTTCAGTTTGGTAGTTTGCACTGCAACCCCATTTTATCTTGCCCAATTGCCCTTGGGATTTCTCCTGCTTGTAGTTAACCCTACCAAACCCTTAAGTCCAGGAGATCAGGCCCATTGGAAGATTTTGAGCACATGCAATAATGGCCTGTATTTTCTGTCCAGATTTGGTTTTCTCAAAAACTTGCACTAGGAAGTTATTATTTTGCCCAAACCAACCTTGCCACCATCACCTATACCTAAAGAGACTCCACCCTGTTAATTTTGGTCTCCAGCAAACCTCATTTGATGCCCATGGCATTCTGTCGAGCACCTTGTGTTCATGAACAGAATTGGCATGAGTATTTATTTGCATTATGAACTTGCCCCAATGACCAAACCAGCATGTCTCATAGCTCTACCTTGGCCTGAAGCCCCACCCTGCTAAACCTCATGTGGATTAGAGCCCCCTGGCAGGCATTGGCATTTTGCCGAGCACCTCGCGTGCGTGCTCTAGGTGCGAGCAGAACGCGCGTTTTGCACGTGCGTGCGCCCGAGTCGCCGCGACCAGTTGCCGCCTTCCCCGCTCGTCCTGATCCGTCCCTGCGCGCAGAGGTACGCCCGCCTATCTCGTCTAGAGCCCCTGCACCCTCTGTAGCTCAGAGCCTCCACCGCAAGCCGCCACTGCCGTCCCGCCAGCCTACTGCCATGGCCGGCGCCGCCCGAGCCACTCCCGCCCGCCAGCTGCCCCTGGAACAGGCCATCCTCATCCTCTCGCCCTGCCAACACCGCTAGTCATCGCCACGTCGCCTGCAGAGCACAGGGACGACTTGTCGGCGTTCTTATCTGCGCCGCCTCCGAACCGACCTCGTCGTACTATAAAAAGGAGCCCCCGAGCAACCATCCGAAGCTTGAGCCCTCCTCTAGCCCTCTAGCTCCCTCTGGAACGGCCAATTTAGACCGAGGGGGTCATCTCCCTCGTCTCCGGTCAAGGTTCGGCCGCCGCCTCCATGGCTAAATTCGGAGCCATTCCCGTCCCCGTTTTTTTTTCCTAAGGCCGCCATAGGAGCAAACCACCAGACGCCCGAGAGCCCCTCCGCCATGGATGATGCCCTGCTCGATTTTGAGCTCGCCGGTGCATGTGAATGGCACCCCCAGAAGCGCCTCGTCTTCCGGAGCTCACCGGCAGCCATGGCATCGCGGATGGTGGTGTGAGCCGGCCGGAATCGTCGCCGGAGTCTCTCTCTGTTGCTGTCCAGACGCGGGGGAGATAGAAGACGAACCCGATAGGCGGGTCCCACCTGTCGGTCTCTCAACCCTTCCGCGAGTGGCGCTAGCCAGGGAGTGCGCCTCCTTCGCAAGTAAGCGCATTCCCTTGTAGACGTTTTCTCTTCTGGAAGGCGTATTCCTGTGCGAAACATTTTCTTTTCTGATTTATTTCAAAAAAGAATCTTGACCAAACTTTGACTGACAATAACTTTTTAAATAAAACTGCAAATGAGTTGATTCTTTTTCCTACCTCTCTAAAATTTCACCTAGTTTATTTTAGGATTTATTTCAAAATTATTTAAGACAACATTTTGCACTATTTTTGAATTGTGTGTTGATTCAAATACTTTTCAAAATAGGAAATGGAGAGAGACAAAAACTTTCAAAAGTTTTGGAGTGCTCATCACCTACCTACACATGGAAGGCAAGCATTCTGAACCTTGGCATAATATTTGTTGTGTGTTGTTTGATGTGACTACAACACCGAGTTGACATGAAGTAAGCGTTATTTCATGTGATGATGCGATCATGTTTACTAGTGCATGATGATAATTCCTTGCTATTGGAATTGAAATGCTTGTGACAGTATCCACCCTCGTATGCCTTTCATGCCTACCGGAAGGAATCCGGAGAAGTCTCTGTCTTGGGTAGACATGAGCTTGGTACTGATATTTCGTTGGAGCGAGTATGATCAGTGGGGCATGGTGAGGTATAACGAGTGGTGATTCTGTCTATTGGTGTGGAATATATTTGTTATGCTAATCATGCAGGAAACACTTTAACCTCCTGAGTCGACCGTAGATCGAGTCTTGTGCTAGTAATCCCCATACTTGCTTCGTGCTACCACTTGTCCCTGCCTCAGGTAGGGTACGGTTCAGTAAGTTGTCAACCCCTTTCTTAGCACACACCGTACAGAGAGGCCATGGTGGAAGATACCGGCTGCATCTGGTAGGCATGCCACCTGGTCCGGGGGCATGGGTGTTTCCGGTTGGAGCCAAGGTGGTAGCTCCCCTAGTTTGCGCGCGTTATAAATTTTGTGATCCCATGCTAGTCGAGGTTGTAGCCTCCCCACTTAGAGTTTTGCTTAACGGGTGTCGTGGGTGATTCCAGACACCGGTAAGTTAAGCTGGTGTGTGCGGGTCAGGTGTGTTTTCAATTAAAAGACCGTAAGCGGAATTAGTCCCGGTGACTAAAGGAATCCGTTACTCGTGGGTAAAGAGTACACCCTCTGCAGAGTTTATATCTATTCGAATAGCCGTGTCCACGGTTAAGGACTACAGTCTGGGATGGGTCAAGTGTCGGTCTTAGTGTCGGTCTTCGGAGGAAAACTTCTAAACCGGAACATTTATCATGACGTGTGGCAAATGATGATTATGATTGTTATTATTGTGGACTAACCATTTATATTATTTGAATTATTGAGTATCCCTGGGATGGTTCTACCTCCTGGACACTCATTGTGATCATTCTTATATAAGCCCTTTATGTGGCGTCGCTCAGACGCCCGACTGTGGCATGCTCATTATTTATTTTCTTTATAAGCCCTTTATGTGGTGTCGCTCAGACGCCCGACTGTGGCATGCTCATTATTTATTTTCTTTATAAGCCCTTTATGTGGTGTCGCTCAGACGCCCGACTGTGGCATGCTCATTATTTATTTTCTTTATAAGCCCTTTATGTGGTGTCGCTCAGACGCCCGACTGTGGCATGCTTGTTATTTATTTTCTTTATAAGCCCTTTATGTGGTGTCGCTCAGACGCCCGACTATGGCATGCTTGTTATTTATTTTCCTTATAAGCCCTTTATGTGGCGTCGCTCAGACGCCCGACTGTGGCATGCTTGTTATTTATTTTCCTTATAAGCCTTTTAGGTGGCGTCGCTCAGACGCCCGACTATGGCACGCATGTTATTTCTCTTTCTTATAAGCCCTTTATGTGGCGTCGCTTAGACGCCCGACTGAGGCATGCTTTATATTATTATCCTTTCGAGGCGTCGCTTCAGACACCCGATCGGTTTATTTTACTTTCATTCTCTGATTGCTTATTCATGTTTACTATGAATAACCTGCTTGCGTGCGTCATGAATTTTATTTCATGACTGATTAAGTGATCGTGGATATTTCAGTGCATAATTATCACCTGTTATATTATACCTGTTTTCATGATGTTTGCGAGTACATTCAAAGTACTCACTGGCTTGTCCCTGGCTATTGTCTTGGCCAGATTTCGTGCTTAGAGAGGAGCGCAATGATGACAGCCCCGGAACCTAGGCAACGACGATAGCAGCCTCGCGAAGATAGGAGTTATCCAGGTCAGCTGTTTCTGTGGGAAATGGAGTCCCATAGATGCTGATGATCCGCAAACCGCTTCCGCCATCAACCACTGGAAACCTTTTGTTGCACTCATAGACCAGAATGGTCTTGTACTACATATTTTTGTATTTTGCTTGGAATTTCTGTATCAAGATTGTGTCTCATCAGCTAACAGTAATCCTGGGGCTGGTGAGCACAAGGACCATTTACTAGGAAATTAATATCCAGGAAAACCGGTCCTGACAGTTTCTTCTTGGGAGGGGCAACTGCTTTGCCACTGTTCTTGGAGTTACCCTTCTTGCCCTTGTCATTCTTCTTGAAACTAGTGGTTTTATTGACCATCAACACTTGATGCTCCTTCTGGATTTCAGACTCAGCGACTTTTAGCATCGCAAACAGCTCGGCGACTGACTTGTTCATCCCTTGCATGTTATAGTTCAACACGAAGCTTTTGTAGCTAGGTGGCAGTGATTGAAGAACTCTGTCAGTGATCGCCTCCGGCGGGAGTGGCATTCCCAACTCAGCCAGACGGTTGGAATACCCAGACATTCTGAGTATGTGTTCACTGACAGACCCGTTCTCCTCCATCTTGCAAGCATAGAACTTATCGGAGGTCTCATACCTCTCGATCCGGGCATTCTTTTCAAAGATAAACTTCAACTCCTGGAACATCACATATGCTCCATGACGTTCAAAACGCCTTTGAAGTCCCGGTTCTAAGCCATACAACATAGCCCACTGAACTATTGAGTAATCATCCGAACGCGACTGCCAAGCGTTCACAACGTCTGCAGACGACACTGGAGCGGGTGGCTCACCGAGCGGTGCATCAAGGACATAAGCCTTTTGGGAAGCCGTGAGGATAATCGTCAGATTACGGGCCCAGTCTACAAAGTTACTTCCATCATCTTTCAGCTTGGCTTTCTCTAGGAACGCATTGAAATTCAGGGGAACTACTGCGCGAGCCATTGATCTACAACATAAATTTGCAAAGACAACTTAGACTATTGTTCAAGATAATGAGTTTAGTTAATCATATTACTTAAAAACTCCCACTCAAATTAACATCCCTCCGGTCATCCAAGTGCTACATGATCCAAATTCACCAACCCAAGTCCGATCATCACGTGACATGAGGTGGTTTCAATGGTGAACATCTCCATGTTGATCATATCTACTATATGACTCATGTTTGACCTTTCGGTATCTTGTTTTCCGAGGCCATGTCTGTACATGCTAGGCTCATCAAGTTTAACCCGAGTGTTCTGCATGTGCAAAACTGGCTTGCACCCGTTGTATGCGAACGTAGAGTCTATCACACCCGATCATCACGTGGTGTCTCGAAACGATGAACTTTCGCAATCGTGCACAATCGGGGAGAACACAATTTTATCTTGAAATTTTAGTGAGGGATCACCTTATAATGCTACCATCGTCCTAAGCAAAATAAGATGCATAAAAGGATTAACATCACATGCAAATCATAAGTGACATGATATGGCCATGAACTTGTGCTTTTGATCTCCATCTCCAAAGCACTGGCATGATCTCCATCATCACCGGTATGACACCAAGATCTC
Source organism: Elymus sibiricus (assembly GCA_039707655.1). NCBI lineage: Eukaryota > Viridiplantae > Streptophyta > Magnoliopsida > Poales > Poaceae > Elymus > Elymus sibiricus. Next base: position 447,735,295 of record CM077671.1, read on the forward strand.
CATCAACGTGTCGCCATGAGGTTGTCGTGCCAACTATTGCTTCTACAACTATTGCTAACTTATAGCAATAAAGTAAAGCAAATGACACAAATTAATTAAAGACAACCCTATGGCTCCTGTCGGTTGCCGTACTCATCGACATGCAAGTAGATATAAACTATTACAAAACATGATCATCTCATACATCACATATATCACATCATGTTTTTGGCCATACCATATCACAACATACCTTGCAAAAACAAGTTAGACGCCCTCTAATTTGTTGTTGCATATTTTACGTGGCTTCTATGGGTATCTAGCAAGAACGATTCTTACCTACGCAAAACCACAACGGTGATATACAAGTTACTATTTAACCTTCTACAAGGACCGCCTTTGTCGAATCCGATTCAACTAAGGTGGGAGAGACAGACACCCGCCAGTCACCTTATGCAACAAAGTTACATGTCAGTCGATGGAACCAGTCTCATGTACGAGGACATGTAAAGTTGGTCCGGGCCGCTTCATCCCACAATACCGCTGAATCAAGAAAAGACTAAGGAAGGAAGCAATCTGAATATCAACACCCACACACTCCTTTGTGTTTTACTCGTGATGTCATCTATGCATAGACCTAGCTCTGATACCACTGTTGGGGAACGTTGCATGGGAAACAAAAAATTCCCTACGCTCACCAAGATCGATCTAGGAAATGAACATCTATGAGAGGAGAGATTGGATCCACATACCCTTGTAGATCGCTAAGAGGGAAGCGTTAAGAAACGCGGTTGATGTAGTCAAACGTCTTGGCGATCCAAATCGCAAGCCGTCCCACGATCCAATCATGATCTAGTGTTGAACGGACAACACCTCCGCGTTCAGCACACGTACAGCTCGATGACGTCTCCGCCTTCTTGATCTAGCAAGCGAGGGCGGAGAGGCCAGATGAGTTCTCCGGCAGCATGACGACGTGGTGGCGGTGGTGGTGGAGCTGTTCCGGCAGGGCTTCGCCAAGCACTACCGAAACCGATCTAGAGGAGAAACGGATCTAGAGGGAGAGACAGGCAACACGTGGCTTTTTCAGGTGTGGCTGCCCTCCCTCTCCCTCTCTATTTATAGGAGGAGGAATAGTGCCGCGTGACCAGTACCACGTAAATAGTACACGCGTGAACAGTACCACGTGAACAGTACCACGTGAATAGTAATCCTCTTTCCCAAGTAATGCCTCTTATCTCCTATTTTAAAGGGATTTGATCTTATCACTTGGGACAGCCGCATGGGCCAAGTGGGGCTGCTGCGCCTGGCCCATGAAGAGCTGGTGCGACCCCTTTAGAGTCCATGTGGACCCTTTGTGGACTTCTGGACACCTCCGGAACCCTCCGGAACCTTCTGGAAGCTTCCCGGTATAATACCGAAAAAAATCGAACTTTTTCCGGAACCCAAAATATGACTTCCCATATATAAATCTTTACCTCCGGACCATTCCGGAACTCCTCATGACGTCCGGGATCTCATACGAGACTCCTAACAACATTCGGTCACCAACATACATAACTCATTAATACCATATCGTCATCGAACGTTAAGCGTGCGGACCCTACGGGTTCGAGAATCATGTAGACATGATCGAGACACCTCTCCGGTCAATAACCAATAGCGGGACCTGGATGCCCATATTGGTTCCTACATATTCCACGAAGATCTTTATCGGTCGAACCACGATGTCAAGGATTCAATCAATCCCGTATGCAGTTCCCTTTGTCCATCGGTATGTTCCTTGCCAGAGATTCGATCATCGGTATCTCCATACCTAGTTCAATCTCGTTACCGGCAAGTCTCTTTACTCGTTCCGTAATACAAGATCATGTGGCTAACTCTTTAGCCACTTTGCTTGCAAGTTCATTGTGATGTTGTATTACCGAGTGGGCCCTGAGATACCTCTCCGTCACACGGAGCAAGTCTTGATCCATGCCAACTCAACAGACACCCTCGGAGATACCTGTAGTGTACCTTTATAGTCACCCAGTTACGTTGCGACGTTTGATACACACAAGGTACTCTTCCGGTGTCAGTGAGTTGCATGATCTCATGGTCATAGGAACAGATACTTGACATGCAGAAAACAATAGCAATAAACTGACACGATCATATGCTACGTTCATAGTTTGGGTCTTGTCCATCACATCATTCTCTTAATGATGTGATCCCGTTATCAAATGACAACTCATGTCTATGGCCAGGAAACCTTGACCATCTTTGATCAACGAGCTAGTCCTATAGAGGCTCACTTGGGACACATTGTCGTCTATGTACCCACACATGTATTTGAGTTTCCAATCAATACAATTCTAGCATGGATAATAAACATTTATCATGAACAAGGAAATATAATAATAACCACTTTATTATTGCCTCTAGGGCATATTTCCAACAACTTTATCATATTCATTACACCTCTGATCTCGAACATGGTGATGATTTATGAGTAGTTACTTTTGTTTTCCAGGACATGGGAGAAGTCTTGTTATAAGTAATCATGTGAAGTTGGTATTAGTTCAATATTTTGATGATATGTATGTTGTTGCTTTATTTAGTGGTGTCATGTGAACGTCGACTACATGACACTTCACCATACTTGAGCCTAAGGGAACGCATTGTGGAGTAATAAGTAGATGATGGGTTGCTACAGTGACAAAAGCTTAAACCCTAGTTTATGCGTTATTTCGTAAGGGGCTGATTTGGATCCATATGTTTCATGCTATGGTTAGATTTATCTTAATTCTTCTTTCGTAGTTACGGATGCTTGCGAGAGGGGCTAATCATAAGTGTGTTGCTTGTTCAAGTAAGAACAACACCCAATTATCAAAGTAACGAACGCGAAACGATGAACATGACTAGACGAAAATTCCCATGTGTCCTTGAGAGCACTTTTGCTTTATATAAGAGAACATTCAGGCTTGTACTTTGCTATAAAAAAAGATTGGGACACCTTGCTGCACACTTGCTACTATTATTACTTGTTACTTGTTACAGATTATCTTGCAACAAAACTATCTATCACTGTTACTTACAAAACTTGCAGAGAATACCTTGCTGCAAACTGCTTGTTATTTCATTCCGCTCCTCGTTTGGTTCGACACTCTTACTTATCAAAAGAAATACGATTGATCTGCTATACTTGTGGGTCATCAAGACTCTTTTCTGGCGCCGTTGCCGGAGAGTGAAGCACCTTTGGTAAGGAAACATTTTCGATACGTGCTGAAATTTACTATTGCTTGTTACTATGGATGATAATCCTTTGAGAGGTTTGTTCGGAGTATCTTCACCTCGAATGGAAGTGACAAAGGCTGCTCCCCAACCTACTAAACTTTCTAAAAATATTTATTATGAAATTCCTTTGGGTATGTTAGAAGAACTACTAGCTAATCCTTATGCAGGAGACGGAACAACTCATCCTGATTTGCACTTGATATATATAGATGAGATTTGTGGATTATTTAAGCTTGCAGGATTATCTGAAGATGGAGTTAAGAAGAAGGTATTCCCTTTATCTTTGGAGGGAAGGGAATTAATTTGGTACAGGCTATTGAATGATGCTGGAACATGGGATTGGAATCGATTGAAGCTGGAATTTCACTAGTATCACTAGACTTTCTAGGGAAATAATATTACAAAACTTTATGCTCGTTTTTTTATTATGATCTCTCAAGGGAAATAATATTACAAAAGTTTTATGCTTGGCTTTCTTATAATGATCAATTGACGCTCGATTCTTCTTCTACCGGTTCCTTTATGAAGAAAACTATTGAATTCAAATGGGATCTTATGGAAAGAATTAAACGCAACTCTAAAGATTGGGAAGGCCTAGTGTATGTCTGACCTACTATGTTGCGAGCTCTACATGTTTTTCGAAAGGTTGTCTAGGTGTGAGAATAACGAGGAATATACCTCAATGTAGGCCTTGTGCCATGTTTGTAAAACTGTGGAGGGGTCCCCCCTTTGTTCTATGAATATGAGATACGCATGCTTGTGCGTTTTCTAGAAAGAAAAAAAAGGTGAAAAGAAGTGGCCCACAACCAGGTTGGTGGATGAGGGTGTTTTTGGTGTTGGGCGGAGGCGTTCATGTTTTGCTGGAGGTTGGGCAAACGTCAAACGGCCTATGAATACAATCTTTATAGATTATTTTCCATTTTCTTGGCTATTTATTTATGTTACTCATGAATCACTTGGGATTTTGTTTTTTGAACAGAATCACTTGGGATTTTATATTTTTTTGTTGAAAGCTTGCATGATTTTGTAATTTACATCACATTTCTAAGAAAAATCGGAATCATGTGTGACGGTTTTCAGTTATAATGATTTTGTTCTCAATCACTTGTGGACTTAACAATCAAATATATTCTTCTTTTTGAATAAATAGTAACTTTGACGAATCCATTGAATTTTTAGTTGTGATGAACATTTGCCCCCCGCCCCCGGTGTAAATCTTTATAATTACAAACCGTATGACAAGCAACCGTTCTGACTAAAATAACACTCATGATCGTGTGCTATAATGCATCATAGCTCTTCGTGTGGTTGTGTGGTTAGCAAGTAATGTCCATCCTCCACCCCACCCCCAAGCCATGAATGCACCGTTTTCTGGTCTATTTGTAGGACCTCGTTTTCAAGTCTTTGCTATACTACAGATCTCCATCAAAACAATACAAGCGAAGAGGTAACAACTATATCCATCAGTGGGGGATATAAATTTAAGACAGTAAAACCGCACCTAAACCCAGCCCTCTCAGGCCATCAGCAATTTTAGCCGTTAGATCTTGCGTTCTAAAGATTTATGGCCGTCGATTTACTTCTGGTCGCGAACTGGGCCTCTCGTCCTAAAGGGCTGCTACTCCGGAAGAAAAAACCGAGCCATGTGGTTGATTGGGCCCTTTACCACTCAAGGCCCATTTGTTTTAGCCTTGCTCCGCCCGCGCACGTTGTCTCGTCTCCCAGATGACCCGAGCGAAACAGCCCTCCCGACGGCGCCGCCACAAGGAACCTCAAGCAGCGTCAACCCTCCCCTCAACGAAGATCCGCACAGGCGGTGGTGAATCATCTCTTCCTCGATCGCTTCCTTCCTCCACTACCTCTACTATGCTACCTCCCGATGATCCCTCTCTATCCCGCTGCTGTATGCCGTCGTAGGTTTCTCTCGACGACGGATCTGAAAATCCCCGGGCGCGCTACCGCCGGATCTCTCTCTCTCTCGCACCTGTCCAGAAGGTAGCCGCACGTCATGTTGGCTCTGGGCGCGAACGTCGAGTAGGCAACGTCGGTCGGTTGCCGGTGGAGGTACAGCGGATCACCGTGGCTACAATAGCAGCAGGTAGATGTGCACATATCTGTTGACTTTGCTTTTGGCTGCAACAACCTAATAGTAACTCTAATGGAGATGTACGGAAGTAGGCTGGCATTGCAGCATGGTGTGCAGATCCGTTTTTGTCAGCATGCAACCAGTGTGTCAAATCTGAACAAGCAAGCGTTGGCTGCTACACATGCCAATCGGTGGACACAGCCACACAGGTACACACGTACACTTCGATGCTTCATCGTGTCTGATATGTCCAAGCAATCAGCTGAAAAGGAAATAATTCCTTCTGCTGGCGACGTATGGGCTGAGTAAAGTTTTAAAGCTTGGACCTAGATTACATCCTGTACTGAAACATTCTATACTAACGTTGGTAGAAGATTAGTATTCAAAGTTTGATTGAGACTTTGGTGAAAGTTCACAGCGAAGTATAGTAGACAGAATTGCAGAGCAAGGAGAGCAGAGCGAGACAATTGCAAAGCCGTCTATGACCGCATAACCTACCTCCGCGCACTGGACGCCACCTTATGATGTTATGCATTATCTTGCCTCTCCAGTTTAATTCTAGCTGCTCAACTTGCATATTTTACAACAGGCCCAAATACATTTATGGATATTTTCAGTAGCTTTCCATCCTTAAGTGTTCAAAATAGTTTCCCAAATTTTTTTCCTTGTTCATCCTTATATTATTTTGTTCTAATGATTTTCATGACAATTCGTATGGTCTTGCAGTTTTTGTTGCCACTGATATATATGCAGTTGCAATATTTATTGTGTCTGAAGTCTATTTCACTGGATGGATGGCTGAAACATTATGCATCAGGTACCTATTTTGTTTTTTGGAAACAAACTAGGGTAAGAATCTAACAAGTCCACCCTTTAAGAAATCTAACCTTATGTCGTGTTCTCAGTAGAGGAAGTGATGTCCAACTGAAAAAATAAAGGAAGTGATGCGAAGTTTCTAGATACATAGGCTTCAGATTATTATTTACACTACCATGCAATGAACATTCAAATATTAAGCATGTCTTTAATAAAGTTTAGCATGCCATTTTTCTATTAGAATACTCCGATCCAAGCTAGGCATGTAGCTGATCTCTCCTAATCTTCCTGTAAAAAACCCTCACCTAATCTTCCCCTGCTTGCAATTTCTTCAGTTATGGGATTTTTGGCATTTCTCATCTAATCTTTGAGATTTCGATGACCAATGTGGAGCACATATATTTTTATCTAACCCTGGCACTCATAATTCCCTGAACCCCCAGTGTTTCTTTTTACATTGCATCTGACTGATGCCCATGAGGTTTACCTTTTCATTTCGAAAATTTGTGGTCTCCTTCCTGTTATACATCCACTGTTTAGTCTTCAGTTCAATGTGACACATGCAGGGACACCTTAGGTCCTCAGCTTCCAAGTCTAGCGGGAAATGGAGAGGGACACGAAGACTATATGCGCACCGATGGTAGCGGGGTGATGGAAGACGGACCTGCTGGTGCGGTGGAGAGGACTATATACCCCAGGTCCTATAGCATCTACAATCCGAGATTGAATAATAACATATTGATAGGATTGATAGAATCTTCCATTTATGGCTTTCTTTTTATAAAATGTGATTATGTTTATAGACTTTGGAATTCAACATTTCTTCCTTTGGTTTGCCTTTTGTTCGTTGGTTCATTTGGCAGCCGTTGTTCTTGTCCAGATTGTTTCTCTTCATGCTACCCTTGTCCCTTTTTCATCCGGGATGTCTTTTAATCTGCTGGCTGCTCGTCTCAACGTCTGCAAATTAGCTGTTGGGTGCTACATGCATGTGCACCATGGCACATCGTATTAGAGTCCAGGGGAGGAGCTCTACCTATTGGTTATGGTGCAGAACAGTTACTGTACAGGTTCAGTAAGAGAGGACTTGTTCGGTTTCAAACTGTTATTGTGTAACTTTACCAACGAGCTACTGTAGTTGTACCAAGAAGATTCATCTGCAGTCAATATTTATATACAATATTAGCTGCAGCTCATCTTCTTTTAGTCCATTCTTGTTTTTCCTGGATTTTTGATGCTTTATTCATCACTTCACAGACCATCTGCTAATGGATTTTGTGTGTTCCAAAAAGGGGCAAGTCGCTGGGTTCAACTTAATTCATATAAATGGCAGGAGATATAAATCAGTCAGATTGTGCACTGAGGGTTTGCGCATCTTTTGCTAGCTACACATGTGCTGTGGTTAGATATTAGTTCTCTTGTACATATGAACATTTGTACATTTAGTTCTCGTGTAGATTAAAATAGGTAGTGGATTTGAATTGTATTTCATATAGCAGGTGATCACAAGGAACTCGTAGCGACATCCTTTGCCTGATTTCTATGTTGCACATTATGGAGTTAGGTATGCCCTCATAATTTGAATTCCACGTCTAAAAGTTGGGTAATTTGCAAGGACATATCTCCCCAAAATTAAGAATAGTGAGTCCTTTCACACTAACATATCCATACTATATGTAATAGTACAAGAGGTATGATCTCACTGGCCATTTCTTCGAATAGTACTTTTCACGGTAGTTCACCAAATCATGAGCTGCGGCTAATGATGGCAAGGAAAAGCGAGCAACCACAACAACCAACCGATGGCAATTCATAACAGAAACCAAGATTGCACAATGTGAGGTATGTGTTTATGCTTTCAAAATTATGTGAGATCATTCTAGGTTGACATTGCATTGCCCCTAGAGCTGCCTTTTTACGTAGTAGCATGATCCGTGGTGCAGCTAAAATTCCTAGCAGGTTAGAACACTACTATGATCTTGGACTGATCTGACAGCTGCAGACATACTTGCCCTCCTGTATGTTTCTTGTATTATCCTCCTAAAAACAAGTAACTGTGCTATATTTTGTTAATTCAAAAGGTTTAGTCCGTTGATTTCCTTAGATTCCAAGTAGTCTGGTTACTTTTCAATTTCCAGTTTCATGTCACCATATATTTACGGAGGTTCCTTTTATTTATTGGAGCAATGGACGGGCGCGGCAACGCGTGCCATCAATGATCTAGTGGTCTAGAGAAGAGGTAGTAGATGTATCCATGAAATGAGAGGCTAGTTAGAATGGCGGAAGACGAACGCGTACCAAACAACCATAGAGTTTCGTGATGTGTCTTGCTTAAGAATCGAAGGCATCAGGGGAAACTAATGGGAAAAGTTATTAAGTGGTTTTGCTCCCGTGCTTCGTTGTCTTCCTTTGATGACAGTTGTGGCATCACCTCGTTGTTCACGCACTCATACCATGTTTTGCGGCAACGTAAGAAAATGACTTCCGATCTTCCCATCAAACATCATGTTTTGTGCCATGTTTGTAAAACTGAAAGAAATGTGGCAAGAACTACAAGACACATGCCCAGGGGGTCTTTAGGACAAACACCATTTATCTTACCCAGGTGGTAAATACCCCTCTACTCCTAAGCATGACTGCGCTATCCAGGAATAGAGCAAAACCCTATGTTCTGCGTTTATTTCTACTTTACTTTTCTCCGTTACTTTCAGCAAAGAAAGTATGTCAATTCGTTTTACCAGAAATGTTTTGTTCCAAGCTAAATTGATGCTCTCATCCGTTGACCCAAAGAGGTAAGTTCCCCCATATATATGACAAAAAGATGGATTCTTACACACATATGACAGAAGAATGTGAATCCTTTCTAATCCCTCAGCAATAGAATTGGTAACCCAACAGCAAACAAAGCATCAAACATAATACAACATTTGAATTGTAGCAGCTTCATCATTTATGAGAAAACACGAATGTTCTCACATGGAAACAACACAAGATATCAAAATACAGTCCATGTTACATGAACATAAAGGATTGCGAAGTCTGAAGGGTAAAAAAATCTAGAAAGCAACAAACAACATAGTACTCCACTGGATAGACAGCAACACAATTTTGTCAACCTATCCAATCAGTTGCAGAATTTGATTCATCCCTGTAGGATCATATCAAGGGTTAATGAACCATTGGGCTACTCAGCTGTCTTGTTTTTTTTTTCAGAATACATGTATGCTATAGAGTTGCAGAGCTACATTCACATCAAAATATTTTACTAGGAAAATAAATGTGAACAAGGTTTTTTTTTGCGGGAATGTGAACAAGTTTTTGTCCTTGCAACTCTCAAGCTTAGCTTACAAAGGTAAAACATAGGGGAAGTATCATTCCAAAGCCATGACGTTGCAATGCATCCAAGATTTCAGGACAATCACTCAGCCAAGTACATAATGTTTTCCTGCGGATCATCAAAGTTAAAGAAACACAGGACACTTGCATGTGTAGAGTTCACACCAACAACAAGAATCCCCTATTCCATTATTTTAAGCCTCACGCAGGGAACAGAATGGAGTATTCTCTAAACTCTACAAACAAGATTTTCATCAACTCGTTCGTGACAGATGTAGTCAAACATAAATAATAATAACAGACATAGTTTAGTAAATTTATCTTGGTAGCTTCAGCAAGTAATCATCACAAAGATTAAATGTTATCTACTTAAATTATGTCTTTGCTCAAGTGAAACTGGAACTACAAGAACAACACTAGTTGCGGCGGTGGAACTCGTGGGACTAAAATCCCACTAGATCCGCGATGCGGGACTAAAAGTTTCTAGGTAGAGCTTACCCGTACCAGCCGACCGGCGTCTGCTCTTGCTCCACCGCGGTTCGGGCTTCCGCCCGCCGTCGCGGCACTTGACTCCGACGTGGGGAACGACCGCGACATGCCGACGCGCGACCCATGGGCCGAAGTGATCCTATCCTACAGTCACGGGATGGCGCGGCAAGGCTGGAAAGGAGGAGGAAGGAAGAAATGCGGCGGAGGAGGCTGCACTCCGGCAAGGGATTTGGGGGAGGAGACTCCCAAGCCCATCCGTCTCGCCTAAGCACGGCCGTGCAGATGGATGGATTTCTATGGGCCGGGTCCTCCCACTGACGGCCCAGGTTACATGTAGTGCGCTCGCGTCCTTCGAGAATAACTAGATAGCGAGTGTTGCCTCAAAAAAAAAAGTTACCGAGCGCTCCTTTGATAGCCTCCTAAGAGCATCTTCAACAGGGGCCGCGCGCAAAAAATTTGTCTTGACAGCGCCGAAATAGCCAGTTTTTACGCGCAGCTGAGCGTTGGCTCCAGCGGCCACTGCAAAATATAGCGCGCGTGAGCCGCTCCAGCAGGCGCTGCAAAAAAAAGACGCGCACGCCCAGCACAAACAATATATGCACTCCAAACAAAACCAAAAAGATCAAACACATAAAAAAATCAACAATAAATAGTTCAGTTTTATTACAACTCAAACAAATAGTTTATCTTCCAATACAACAAATAGTTCAACAATACAACATCAAACATATAAATCATCATGCATTTTGTCGGCCATTTCATGCCCACCACTCCTCGATGAGATCCTTCTGAAGATCATCATGCGTTTCGGCACGTCAAATAGCATGATAGGAGGCAACAAATCGGGCCACCCTCACAGCCCTCCGCCGCACTCGCACGGGATGTCCCAAGAGCTCATACTGAGAGTAGTCTAAATCTTTGCCACGCTTATTCTCGATGATCATGTTATGCATGATCACACAAGTGTGCATGGTATACCAAAGAAACTTTTGATCCCAAAATCTAGCCGGTCCTCTCACAATAGCAAATTGGGCTTGCAAAATCCCAAAAGCTCTGTCCACATCTTTCCTAGCCGTCGCCTGAGCATTGTGGAAATCTAGATTTTTCTTACCTTCCAGTTTTTTCAACGGCTTCACAAATGTTTGCAACTTTGGGTAGATGCCATCCGCAAGATAGTAGCCATAGTTGTATGTATGGCCATTTGCTACAAACTGCACCGGTGGCAGTTCACCATTTGCAATTTTATTCATGAGTGGTGACCGATTAACAACGTTGATGTCATTCAAAGACCCAGGCATTCCAAAAAAAGCATGCCAAATCCAAGTCTCTTGATCGGCCACCGCTTCAATGATTATAGTGGAACCCTTTTTCTGACCGTGAAATTGTCCATGCCATGCCTTAGGACAGTTCTTCCAACTCCAATGCATGCAATCTATTAAGCCAAGCATACCTGGGAACCCGCGAGCTTTGTTCATCTTAAAAAGCCTTGCGGCGTCTTCAACATTGGGAGATCTCAAATACTCCGGGCCAAACACTTGCACAATTCCGACTGCGAAGCGCTTGACACACATGATGGCTTGACTCTCACCCATGGCCAAGTGGTCATCAACTAGATCAGCCGGAATACCGTATGCCAACATATGCAAAGCGACTATCACCTCTTGAAAGGTGCTATGCCTGAGTTCTCCGACGGCATTCCTCCTTTGCTGAAAAAACCGATCATGGCTCGCCAGTTTCTCTGCAATGCGCCTGAACAACTCGGTGCTCATCCTAAAACGGCGCCGGAAGTATGACTCGGGGTATGTGGGATTCTCCACAAAATAGTGCCTCAGCAATCTGTTGTCGGCATCGATCTTATCCCTCCAAATTTTCTGCCGACCCATAACCGAACCACCGTGCTTCGGCTTTTTATTGATGTGCATAGCTAGGATCATTGCAAGGTCCTCCTCCTCTTCAATATCAAATTCTTCTTCGGAAGAATCATACGATGACCTCATCTACAATATTGAATTTAAACTAGTCTATAAAAACTACAAACAACATGCACCAAATTCATGTAAAAAATGTGAAGTTAAAGCAATACATACCTTGCAAGCGTTTTGTCGAACACCTTGTGGGTGCCGAGTGGCAGTGGGCGGCCAGGCGCTGTTCGTCGGAGGAATGGCGCGCTCGAGGGGCGGCGGCGACTAGAGGGAGGCGGAGGAAGCAGCGGCGGCATGGGGATAGGCCGGGGAAGCGTTGTCGGGTCGCCGGAGCAAATGGGGTGGTGCGGGCGGCCGCGCCAGCGCCTGGATATGGCGGTAGGTGGAAGTCACGGCGCGGGCGCTTGAGTGTGCAGCGTGCGGGAGCGGGCGCACGAAATAAGCGACGCGCGATGCCGTTTCGCTCCGCGCGCTGAACCACTTATGTCGCGCGCGCGTTTTTTGCGCCTTCGCTGGAGCGTCCGGGACGGCTGCGCGCGCTCAAAAAATGCTATTTTTCCAGCGCGGCGCTAATATTGCGTGCCTGTTGGAGATGCTCTCATGCGCCGTCACTTGGCGCGTTCTCATCTGCCGCCACATGTCGTGCGCTCAGCGTTTCTTTCGGATTTTATTTTTTTTATTTTTCCGCATGCCTTTTCGGCTTTTTAGGTGGGTTTTTTCTGTTTTTTTTTTCAATGTTTCGGTTTTCTACCTGTCTTTCTTAAATTTTGGGCGCGAAAAAAAATTCACGAAAAAACGCATTTTCTTTTTTTTCTCAAAAAGCACGGTTTTTCTTCCACGAGAGGCATAGTTTTGCTTTCGCGAGAGGCACAACCGTGCCTCTCGGAAACGAAAAAACACATGTTTTCTATATGTTTTTTTTCTTCCGCGAGAGACACGGTTTTGCTTCTGCGAGAGGCACGGCCGTGCCTCTCGGAAACGAAGAAAACATGTTTTCTGTTTTTTCTCTTCCGCGAGAGGCACGGTTTTGCTTTCGCGAGAGGCATGGCCGTGCTTCTCAAAAATGGAAAAAAAAACGCATTTTCTGCTTTTTTCTCCGCGAGAGGCACATTTTTGCTTTCGCAAGAGGCATGGCCGTGTTTCTCGGAAACGGGAAAAAAACATGTTTTCTGTTTTTTTCTTTCGTGAGAGGCATGTTTTTGCTTCCGCGAGAGGCACAGGTTTTCTTCCGCGAGAGGCACGGCCGTGCCTCTCGGAAATAGAAAAAAATGAGTTTTTTTTCTTCCGCGAGAGGCACGGTTTTTTCGTGAAAAAAAAGTTTGTCAAAACCTATCAACATGGGCTCTAGTTTTGAAGATCTCGACGCGAGGAATCTAACGGTGAAAATGATTCGAGATTTGAACGCACAGTTTAAGAGATAAAACATTTTGAATATACGGACCTACGAATGAAAAGAAAACTCCCAGGTTGCGACAAGTGACACACATGCAGTGCGCCACTTGTCGCAACCTGGGAAGGTGGGAGTGATCATTGAAATGAGTATTCCTCAATTAGTGATTTCGGCGTCCTTCTTATACCGGGCTAAACGCAACGCGCGACGGCAGCCAAGATCCGCGGATGCAGTCTCCCACCCCTCTTCGCCTCAGCCTCGCCGTTGCCCACCGTAGAGAGCCAGGGCATGCAGAACTACAGAGAGGGGGGGGGGGGGGGGGCGAGCACCGCGTCAGCATCTGTATCACGGATGGGCATGCAGGGTCGGCCGTGGAGCAAACTCAGATGACATGGGTCCCTAAGTCCTAAAAGCATATGTATGTGTGTACATGATGCATAAAAATAATATACTGATTATAATTTTATTTAATAATATTAAGATTAAAATTTTCAACCACACATCTTTAGTTTGAGATTTAACTATAATAATTGTTGAACAATGCCATGTTATGCCAGAAAGACTAAAATATAGCAAAATAAACTAACATGGCATGCCGTAAATAAGAGCCAAATTCGGCTGACTACATCGACAATAATAATACTTTAATACTATAAAAAAAGTTAATACATCAGATCCCTAAGAATGTACACATAAATTTATACATCAGAACCTTAGACATGTACACAGAAATTAGAATAGATGAAATATCGTACTACTGAAAGATTGAATTAGAAAAAATTTCATCTCAAGAAAAGACGAATAAACGTAGAGAAGGCATGAAGCCAAACGATAAAATATTCAGATTGTTTTTTTTTTCTTGAGGGAAAAATCTTCAGATTGATTTGACGCGTACGCCTGAGACCGTGTGTTTGACGTCTCCCGATGCTTGGCTGCTTCGCTAGCCATCTGCCAAGACAATTGGGCCCATCACATTTATTTTTGTCTCTTAATTTTTGAGAAATGAGATATCATGATTTTGTTGAACTAGCTAGCAGCAACATCTATCTGAACTTTGGATGAAAACTACACGCACGAAGAATCTCACTCACCATGGATGGACCGAAATCTGAGCTTGCTGTTTTGGGTGGTGTGTACGATCGGGACTCGAAGATCAGGAGAGATTGATCGAGGTCACCTTCCAGCACTACCCTCGTCCCTTGAGAAGTTTTTACTCAGATCCTGCAACGACGAGTTCAGGAGCTCATGCCAAACAATTGGACATGTCAACTGGCAAAAAATTCAGCATATTCCCAATAAACTTATTATGCCTTTTTAAGATGGGTTGGAAGGTACATTTGCAAATTCTTTTGTTCCATTGTGTAGCTCTATGATAGTACTCCCCCCGTCCCAAAATAAGTGACTCAAAAGTGACCCTATTTTGTACTAACTTTAGTGCAAAGTTGGGTCACTTTTGAGTCACTTATTTTGGGACGGAGGGAGTACATTTTAATTAAGAGTCATAACGATTAATCTTCAAGTTTATTTTTAACATGTTAAATACCAGTCTACACGCTGAGGCGAGAGCTGAAGAAGATGCCTCTCCATAATGCTTGAAGCACCCTAACGCATGGAGATGGCATTGGATAAATGTACAAATTGTTTGATAGGCTAGGTGTTTTTCTTTTTCCTTTGTATATATACGCTTTTAATTAATATATTTGCCGTAGAACAATTGTTCTATGATTTCACTTCCAAAAAAAACATGGAAATGGAATGGTGGCAATCCGCCAGTCTTCCTGCCAATGTACAAGTTTTTTTTTTAAATAGCCAACGTACAGAGTGAATACGTTTCAGAGGATGCGAAATGTCATGGCTGCAGCTCATGATCTCTGACTTCATTAGTTTCCTATTGGTGTGCACTGGGGAATCATGAACGATGAATTTTTACTTGTTTGTTGTTGGTCTGTATACTGGATTTATCTGTGTTCGCACCTTTTTTTTTTTGAGAATCTGTGTTCGCACCGGTTCTAATACCTTGGAATATTAGTTTCCTGTAAGTAATCAAGCATGTCTGTTGTTGGTCTATAATAGTTTCTTGTATTTAATTGCTATCTTACTGTGGATATGCAGGTCCTAGTGTATGTTTCAACAGAGGGAAGTACCTGATCTTGTTCATCTCCACGGGCTTCTGTTGTGGCGAAGCTACCAGCCAGGGGTTTATTTTGCTTCACATAGACACAACCTAGTTGCCGCCCATCTACTTACCATCTCGCTGCCGCCAGGCGCGTCGCTGACGGGGAGGTCCTCATTGGGGGGGGGGGGGGGGGGGGGGGGGGGGCAGGGCTGTGGTGGGATAGCGAAAGAGATGTATGCTCGAGTGGCGGTCTTCGTAAGGGGTGCTCGACATGGCGTTGGTCCTCGAACACCGCGATTTTCAACGGTGCATGACCATGGACGACGGTGAGCTCAATCCTAGAACCGGACCTGTCATGCAATGACATGGATGCTTTTTTCAGGTTTTCTTTAGTGAGTCTTTGAGTTCGCTTTGAGGCGGCAAGGCGGCGGTGCTGTTCCAGTGTACAAATAATCTTCTCCCTGTTCTTTTCCGGTTTCGTTGGTGTGCTTATCATCAAGGGAGGGCGTGTGGAGCCATGTCTCTGGCGGATCTTACGGGATTCAGTCGGATTAGATTTCAAGTGGATTCATCTGGATTCGGTCGCCTTTTGTTGGCCATTATTGGCGTTTTCTTCTCTAAGGAGGCAATTTGCTTCGCATAATGTGGCCGCCGGTAATTCCTGGTCTGCACGAACGACTTCTTGGTCCCTGCTTCTACAAGCTCCCAGGCTTTAAAAAAGTTTGTCCCATCGAGGCGGAGGCCTTGGGCCACCGTGCTTTGCACCATCCCATGCCTGCCACTCCAACAGTTCCGCTCCGAGGCACCACCTAGGCATCATCGCTCGTTGCCACTGCAACGGTCACATGCCATGGAGTTGGCAAGGCCGGGGCCACATGCCTCCTCTGTCCCTTCATATCATAGGAGAACTAACCATGGATCTTCATGTGATACCATGGAGCCTACCTCCTCCTCCGCACAGGTACGGAAGTGAGCCTCCTTGGCGTCTACCACCACCTGAGGACGCACCACGAACAGATCGTGGCGAAACAGCCCAGGTCCACCACTTCCGCATGCCGCTGACACTTTACTGGCCACGCTAACGGGAGAACCAAGTCATCGATAGATCCAAGGCCCACCGTAGCTTCCGGAGGCCCCCTCCCAGCGAAGAACTGCCTCGCCGCGCCATCCCTACCGGCTGCGGATTAGCTGCCGATGGCCTCAAGCAATCGGTCTTACTTAAACATCACTCTTGGTACTGTGCTACTATGCAATCTCTTACTCCCTCCGATCCTTTTTACTTCGCTTATTAGATTTGTGTCAAGTCATCAAACTCTACAAAGTTTGACCAAATTTATATTAAAAAGCATAAACATCTACAATACCGAATATATATACTATAAAACTACATTTCATAATGAATTTTACAATATTGATTTGGCATTGTGAATGTTGATACTTTTTTCTATAACGTTGGTCAAAGTAGAGATACTTTGACTTCGGGCAAAACTTATATGCAACTAAAAAGGACCGGAGGAAGTAATTAGTTCAGAACTCCTGATGTGATGAACAAGTACTGTACCAACCCCACCCCCAGCCATGAATGCATCTCTTTGCCGTCTTTTTATACCACCCCATGTTGGAGTATTTGCTATACTACTGGTCTCCAAAAGTGAAGTGGCAACAACAATAGCAAGCAACGAGGAGATGGTCCAAGAAAGGAGAAGCTAGTTAAATTAGTGGAAGGAAACCATGTAACTAATCTATGGGGTGTCTTGCTTAAGAATAGGAGGCGTCACGGAAAATTATTGGAAGAACCAAAAGCGGCATTGTTGCCCTGCTCCGGCCTCTTGCGTATACCTTCGGTGTTTCTCTACACTTCTTACTTCAACGAACGACGGGCTTCACCTCGCTGCATTCGGACCATTCCTTATCTGGTCTGGCCATGTAGGAAAATGGACTTCCGGTCTTCCCATCGAGCAGCTCCTCCCTATGATTTGCAGTTAAAACAAACTAGCGAACACAGGCTGGATCTGATCTGACCGTACTTTGAACATCGAGAAAATACAATTAGAGTATAGTACTATTTTCTGAGTCCCTACTTTTTAGGAAAATCTCATACATAAGGTAGTTAAGTTTGAAATTTCCTATTCAGTTATATGTATGATTATATGTGAAGGATAATGAGTATGACTTTGTTCCCAAATAATTAACTTCTGCAGAATGCGAAAAAGTAAATACTACTGTTATAAAATATTTACAATTGAAGATTTGTTTTTCCAAATTTGGGTTCACATTGACAGAATTGGAGGTGAGGGTTTTGTGTATTTCGGTTACCAAAAAGGACTTCGCAACAAACATATTCCTTCTTTTCAAATAACAGAAACTTTGACGAATCCACTGAATTTATATCTGCACCTAACATTAGTCCAACCATCCATCCAGCGAACATTTATTATTATTAGCCAAATTTAGAAGCAACCGGTCTGACTTAATAACATTCACGATCATGTGCTATTACACATCATACCTCCTCGTGTCATGAACGCGCATTGTACCTCCTACCCCTCCCTCCCAAGAGCCATAAATG
Organism: Elymus sibiricus; assembly: GCA_039707655.1. Classification (NCBI taxonomy): domain Eukaryota; kingdom Viridiplantae; phylum Streptophyta; class Magnoliopsida; order Poales; family Poaceae; genus Elymus; species Elymus sibiricus. Next base: position 447,753,268 of record CM077671.1, read on the forward strand.
CACCATTTTGCCGTCTTTTTATACCTTCTCATGTTCTAGTCTTTGCTAAACCATATACTCCTACTACAATAGTGTAGTGGTAACACCTATAGCAAGCAAGGAGAGAGATGGTCTTGTGAAGAGATAGCAAATGTGTGAAATAAACGAGAGGCTAGTTAAAACGGCGAAAGAAGGACATGCAACTAAGGACCACAAAGTTGTGTGGAGTGTTTCTGCTTAAGAATAGGAGGCGTCGGGGAAAACTAATGGGAAAATCTGGGGGCGGTATTGTTTTCATGCTGCGACCTCTTGTATCTTCATGCAGTGTTTGCCTGCACCTCTTCCTAGTGGTGGAGCCATGGCTCAGCTAATCCGTGCAGTGGCTCCAGTTGTGCCCTGGCTTGATCATTGGATCAGTAACAGTAAATGAAGAACTAAACAACAATTTCCATGGATGAATGGTTGTAGGCCGGTAGTCTTTATACTTTGCCCAGGCTCTGACCGAGCTTGGAGATTCCGCTGCCTTCTTGGAAATGAAGAACTAAACAACGATTTCCATGGATGATGGGCTCCTCATCTTGTTGGAGTCACAGCATTCCCTTCATTGCCTTGTAGGAAAAGGACATCTTCCTGGCGAGCAGGCCATCCAAATATTCTTTAGTTAAAACAAACTAGTTCCAAATGAACTCCCAGCCGGGCCATCGGATTAGAGCAGAGCATGGAGAAGACGGGGCATGCACTCCTGCTTCGCTATGGTGTCGTGCGTGCGTGCCTGCGTGCTATAAAATGCTACAACGACATGTGACACGGTAGCAAGTAAGCACTCAAGCACCCATCTAACCAAAGAGGATATAACTAAGTGTAGCGTCGCTCGCTTATAGCCTAATACATGTCTTTACATTAGCATAATCATACATGAAGTCCAGACCAAGAGCTTCACTTGATTCCTGTTAAGGTTCTACTAAGTGAATTGCAAAAAACCACCACATTTGGGGCATCGTTTGCAGAAAACTACGAGTTCACTAATCATTTGCAAAAAATACCGCACATTCAGTAAACTTCTTGCAGGATGCACTGATCGGGCGATTTGCTGCGTTTGACCGTTTTTCCGACAGCTGGGGCCGTTTTCAACCTACGTGGCCTAACGGCCGTGGTGACGGCGCAAAATATATTGTCCTAACTTCGTATCAAAATATTTTACTAGGAAAATAAATGTGAACAAGTTCTTGTCCTTGCAAATCTCAAGCTCCTTACAAAAAACATATTGTTAGCTTACAAAGGTAAAACATAGGGGAGGTATCATTCCAGAGTCATGACGTTGCAATGCATCCAAGTTTTCAGGACAATCACTCAGCCAAGTAGATATTTTTTTTCCTGCGGATCATAAAAGTTAAAAAAACACAGGACACTTGCATGTGTAGAGTTCATACGAACAACAATAATTTTTTCCCTATTCCATTATTTTAAGCCTCACACAGGGAACAGAATGGAGTATTCTCTAAACTCTACAAACAAGATTTTCATCAACTAGTTCGTGACAGATGCAGTGAAACATAAATAATAATAACAGACACAGTTTAGTAAATTTATCTTGGTAGCTTCAGCAAGTAATCATCACAAAGATTAAATGTTATCTACTTAAATTTTGTCTTTGCTGAAGTGAAACTGGAACTACAAGAACAACACTAGTTGCGGTGGTGGAACTCATGGGACTAAAATCCCACTAGATCCGCGATGTGGGACTAAAGTTTCCAGGTAGAGCTTACCCGTACCAGCCGGCCGGCGTCTGCTCTCGCTCCACCGCGGTTCGGGCTTCCGCCCGCCGTCGCGGCACTTAACTCCGGCGTTGGGAGCGACCGCGACGTGCCGACGCGCGACCCGCGGGCCGAAGTGATCCTATCCTACAGTCGCGGGATGACGCGGCAAGGCTGGAAGGGAGGAGGAAGGAAGAAATGCGGCGGAGGAGACTGCACTCCGACCATGGATTTCGGGGAGGAGACGGCCGGAGTTGAGATCGATGCACCTCCGCAGTGTGCTCTCAGTGTGTCCCTCCCAACTCCCGTGCCCATCCATGCAGATGGATGGATTTCTATGGGCCGGGTCCTCCCACTGACGGCCCAAGTTACATGTAGTGCACCGCGGCAGCATCTCTATCGCGGATGGGCACGCAGGGTCGGCCTATGTTTCGGAAGGCCTAGAGCAAACTCGACGACATGGGTCCGTAAGTTCTAAGACCATGGGCGTGTTTGGTTGAAATCTCTGAAAGTGCCTGCATTGCATACTTGTCCCACTTGGGCCTGGTTGGGCAAATACAGGCTAAAAACCAACATCTGCATGTAGTTTGGTTGCCTGCATTAGGCTTCCTGCATGAATGAATCAACTAGTAAGCACGCTGTTTGGTTGCCTACATCGCCGTTGTTAAACAAACAACACGTTGTTTGGTTGCAAACGGCTAAAGATGTGATCACCACTTCTCACTAGTGGTGATCTTACCACACACACTGAACATTGTTTTGTCTTAGCTAGGAAACAAATGGCAGTTTATCCTAGCTACTAGCAAATGACAGTACAAGTTATTAAGAGCCAACATGGTTGAATAAGGATAGTTCAATGATGCTAACTAGGTGCTTCCTCTTCCTCTGCTGCTTATGTGCTGCTTCCTCTTCCTCGCTTCTGATGCTCCCTCTTTCTTCTTCTTCCTCTTGTTCTTTTGCTTCAGATCCTTGTCTGACCTTTGTTATCCCACATTGCCTGAGCCCACTCCAACTTTTGTTCTTTCACGCTTCGTTGTCGAATGCCTCCACACCATGGCCGGAGCTGATCACCTCATTAGGAGTCACATCTTCCTCCTCCGGCACAAATTCATCAACTCCCCATTGCAGGATCCAGTTGTGAATGATGCAACATGCAAGAACAAGCTTCACCTGGATAGGGTAAGGGTGGAATGGCTTCTGATCCAGGATCTTAAACCTGTTCTTCAGAGCTCCAAAGGCCCTCTCAACAGTCACTCTAAGGCTGGAGTGTCTGAGATTGAACAGTTCCTGAGGAGTCCTAGGATAGTTCCTACCAGCAAACTCGTTCAGATGGTACCTGGTTTTTCTGAAGGTGTTGTGTACAACCCTGAACCTCTGTCACTCATGCTGTCACTGAGAATGTTAGCATCATGTGCTGATCCTTCCCAGCCAGCCAGCACATATGTGAACTTCAGATCGAAGTCAACAACAGCTAGCACATTCTGGCTTGTGTAGTGCTTCCTCCCTTTATATGATGCAGCTTATGACCTCGGCACTCTGGCAGTGACATGAGTACCATCTATTGCTCCAATGCAATCCTGGAATGGCATTACAATATGATGTTAGTCTACTACAGCACAATAACAACATATCAAGGCATGAACTACAACAACATATCAAGTGCTCACCTTGAAGTATGGATACCATCTTGAGCTAGCGCGAATCTTGGTAGGAGTCCGGCCAGTTGGTGACCTAGTCATCTCTCCTCTGAGCTCCCCAACAGCATACAACACTTGCTTGAAGTACCTGGAGATGGTCTCCATTGATCTCCTGAAGGTGTTGTGTACAACCCTGAACCTCTGGTTATGACCAACAACATGGAGGAACATGGCGACTTGCTCTTCCATAGTGGTGTGGATGCTATATTCTAGCAGCCCCCTGCTCCTAAACGTCTGCACAAGCCTGACGAAAGGTGCTCTTTGTAAGGTAACGCAGCAGAAAACAAAAAAATTCCGACCTACGCACCAGCCCAGGACCACTATGGAGACTGCATACAAGGTTTGATCTCTTTCGTTACCGACTCGTAGCGCAGCGAAAGTAGAGTCGATGACGAACGGCGGTGCAGATCCCCGCAGCTAGGATTTTACAACCTCCCAACCGCGATGATGTATACCCTCATTCGCCCCACGGACAGCCCTCCAGGAGGCGGTCAGACAGTCCCCCGGACGGTGTCGCGGACAGCCCTTCGGGAGGACCTCCAAAACTTGGACTGTCACTCGGACAGCCCTTCGGGAGGACCTTCGAAACTCGGACGGTCACACGGACAGCCCTTCGGGAGGCACTCTCGAACTAAGACCGAAACTACGATCTCTCTACAGAGTTGCACACATACGGTGTCATCTATCCGGCAGGGCTTCGCCGTCCAGAACTAGTTCCCACCGGAACCCAGACAGCCTTTCGGCTCTACGAAACTATTTCGCTGGGAGGGAGAGAGAAGCCAGAAATGTCATGGCACTTGTATGTGAGAATGGATGTCATATTTGAGAGCACCCTCCACCTCTATTTATAGGGTGAGAGACAATGGTAAAAGTACCAAAATGCCCTCAGATATTTTCACTATTCATAATAGTAATTCTACTATTCATGCATAGTGTTTCCACTATTCATGAATAGTGTTATCCAGATATTTTCAGATGTTTCCATCCACTATGAAAATTACCAAAATGCCCTCAAGGTAGCTTCTCCAAGAAGCAACCAAAAAGCACTTTCACTATTCATGACGACATTTTTCAGCGTCCGGTCGAACTGAAAATATTTATGTGGGCTTAGAACATTTCCAGTACCCACTAAAATAATTTTCAATGCGATCCGGAACAATTCCGGTTTAGTGATTTTCATCTGCGAAAAGCATCTGAAGCGGTTTCGGCAGCTCCGGAACATTTCCGGTTTTCATCCCGGAAAATTCCAGAAAGTTTCCAGAATGATTCTGGCACCCTCCAAGAATTATCAGGCATGTGCCAAAACCAATTTGACTTTATGGTATCCCCTGAAACAACTTTTTAGTTTTACCGAAACTGTTCCGGTGTTCTCTCTGCGGAACTTTTCCGCTGTCCGAAACTTTTTCGGTGATTTTCTCTCAGACTCCCTGTCTAGTATTCAGCAGATAGATGACCCTTAAGCGTGTGACCCTATAGGTTCGGTGAAGCATAGACATGACCCGGAACCCCTTCCGATCAATGATCAACATCGGAGCCGTGGACACCCATATCGATCCCTATACCCACACGAATAAATATTCGAGTGAACCTCCAGTTGCCGTGTGCTATTCCTGTTGCTTCGCGATATGTTTCAAATACCCGAGGTGAGACACGTAGGCATCCCCGTGGATCAACAACTTGTCCACTATGCCAGTTACCTCGTTACCGGTATTGTTCTCTTTTCTCGTTCCCGTGTTCCGGCATCCCCGTGATCAAATCACAAAGTGTCTGGCCAGACGATGATGGATACCGTAACACCGAGAGGGCCCAGAGATATCTCTCCATCCTCGGAGGAGCAAATCCCAATCTTGAGCTATCAAGTTACTTGACACACTTTTCCATGAACCCGTAAGCCGCCGTAATAGCCACCCATTTACGGATGACGTTTAACAAACCCCAAAGTTCATGAAGCAAGCATGAAGAAACTCGATACTCTCATGGTCTAAGGAATCATGCAAACGTTAACCATCTCTGTGTTATAAACCATTAGCTAGTGACGAATGTATCTCATAGCATAACATCAATTCGGGTCGATTCAACACAAATGTTCTTCCAATATTGTGCCCTCAAAATTACCGGCATAGCCATGCCCATGATCAGGAAAACAGGATCATCATGCAATACTTGAGCCAGTCTTAGAGGCTTGACTAGGAATATATTTTACCGTTTATTATCCCACACGTGCACATGAGTTTCCCTCCAAGCCTCGTTTTATTTGTAGACTCGAGAATCATTGCAGTTATAGCATGGAACATAAACATAATTATGAACAGGGAGATAATCAATAACATTTATTATTGTCTCTAGGGCATATCTCCTACACTCTTTTCATTCAAAGCATCCACAGAGCCTCTGTGTCGTTGCAGTTGTAGATGTAGTTCAGATTCGCTATCCTCTCTTGATCCCGGATTAACATCGGACCATACCGGATGCGATCTCTCTCATTCCGACGAACAACTCTCTTATGGACCAACAGGATCCAGGCCTATCAGCGATGCTGCCTGAACTAGAAGCTTCGTCCGTTCATCCACAACCTAAGCGACATCCATGATGTGGTCAGCGACGCTCCTATCGACCCTAAACGCTCCTATCGAACGACCTAACACATAACAGAGGAGGTGGAGGTGGAGGGGGGTAGCTTACCAGCTTCGAGGTTGGGGAAGACATAGCGGAGATGAGGAGGGCTGGACGGACACGAAGAAGAAAGGGAGAAGCAGCTGCCGCCGCCGGGGAGTGCGCCTGCCGCCTCTTGCCGCTGCAGGGGTGTGTCGCAGCCGCAGATCTCAGTCGCCGCCGCCGTCCTAGCCGCAGATCTCAATCGCTGCCACCGCCGGTGCCAACAACAGAGGAGGGTTTGTCCTACAGCTATAGAGGTGAGCGAGGAAATGGGGTGGTGAGGGTATATTTGGTGCCACCCCGCCTCGGCCGATTTTCCACTCCCGCCATCTCCACCCGCATCCCCCCTGCACCGCGCCCTACGCCGCGTCTTTGTTTTCCGCCCCACTCAAGCGTTCCCAGCGAGCCAGGCTGAGGGGTGCTTTATGGTCCGTGCAGATGCGAGCCAGGCCGGCCTGCTGGCAACCAAACGGCCCAATTTCATCCCGCCCAGGCCTGGTTGGGCTGTATGCAGCCTACCAAACGCGTCCCATATGTATGTGTGTACTTGATGCATAAAAAGAATATACGGATTATATTTTTATTTAATAATGTTAAGATTAAATTTTCAACCACACATCTTTAGTTTGAGATTTAACTATAATAATTGTTAAAGAATGCCATATTATGCCAGAAAGACTAAAATATAGAAAAATAAGCTAACATGGCATGCCGTAAATAAGAGCCAAATTCGACTGACTACATCGACAACAATAATACTTTAATAATACTATAAAAAAAGTTAATACATCAGATCCCTAAGAATGTACACATCAGAACCTTAGACATGTACACAGAAATTAGAATAGATGAAATATCGTACTAGTGAAAGATTGAATTAGAAATTTATTCATCAAAAACTTGAAGCTCGTGTACTTATGATTTGTTGAAAGACTGGACGCATTCGCTGAGGCTGAGTCGCTGTCGCGCAGGATGGCAGGATGCCGCCGGATGCCGGATGGCCGGGTCGCCGGCAAGGCCGCACGGCGCATTAGCAGCCTGCCTGCCTTGCGCAGTGGCCACCACAAGCGGCCGAGGAGCCGACCGACGCCTGCGAGTCTACGACCGTTGACCAAGACGAACAGATGAAGGTACTCTCGAAAAGAAGACGAATAGAAGAAGAGAAGGCATGAAGCGAAACAATAAAATATTCAGATTGTTTTCTTTTTTGCTTGAGGGAAAAATCTTGAGATTGATTTGATGCGTACGCCTGCGACCGCGTTTGACGTCTCCCGATGCTCTTGGCTCCTTCGCTAGCCATCTGCCAAGACAATTGGGCCCATCTCATTTATTTTTGCCTCTTAATTTTTGACGAATGAGATATCATGATTTGATGAACTAGCTAGCAGCAACATCTATCTGAACTTTGGATGAAAAGTACACGTACGAAGAATCTCACTCACCATGGATGGATGGACCGAGATCTGACTTTGCTCTTGATTTTGGGTGGTGTGTACGATCGGGACTCGAAGATCAGGAGAGATTGATCGATGTCACCTTCCAGCACTACCCTCGTCCCTTGAGAAGTTTTTACTCAGATCCTGCAACGACGAGTTCAGGAGCTCATGCGAAACAATTGGACATGTCAACTGGCAAAAAATTCAGCATATTCCCAATAAACTTATTATGCCTTTTTAAGATGGGTTGGAATGTACATTTGCAAATTCTTTTGTTCCTTTGTGTAGCTCAAAGATACATGTTAATTAAGATTTAAGAGTCATTACGATTAATATTCAAGTTTATTTTTAATATGTTAAATACCCGTCTACACGCTGAGGCGGGAGCTGAAGAAGATGCCTCTCCATTCTCAATGCTTGAAGCACCCTAACACATGGAGATGGAATGGTGGCAATCCGCCAGTCTTCCTGCCAATGTACAAGTTTTTTTTTTTAAATAGCCAATGTACAGAGTGAATACGTTTCAGAGGATGCGAAATGTCATGGCTGCAGCTCATCATCTCTGACTTCATTAGTTTCCTATTGGTGTGTACTGGAGAATCATGAACGATGAATTTTTACTTGTTTGTTGTTGGTCTGTATACTGGATTTATCTGTGTTCGCACCGGTTCTAATACCTTGGAATATTAGTTTCCTGTAAGTAATCAAGCATGTCTGTTATTGGTCTATAATAGTTTCTTGTATTTAATTGCTATCTTAGCTAGTGTGGGTATGCAGGTCCTAGTGTATGTTTCAACAGAGGGAAGTACCTGATCTTGTTCGTCTCCACGGGCTTCTGTTGTGGCGAAGCTACCAGCCAGGGGTTTATTTTGCTTCACATAGAGTCACAGACACAACCTAGTTGTCGCCCATCTACTTACCATCTCGCTGCCGCCAGACGCGTCGCTGGCGGGGAGGTCCTGATTGGGAGGCAGGCATGTGGTGGGATAGCGAAAGAGATGTATGCCCGAGTAGCGGTCTTCGTAGGTGGTGCTCGACGCGGCGTTGGTCCTCCAACGCCGCGATTTTCAACGGCGGACTAACCTTGCTAGGTCACCCGAGTAGAGGGAGTCGGTTCATGACTGGACGACGGTGAGCTCAATCCCAGAACCGTACCTGTCTTGCAACGACATAGATGATTCTTTTCAGTTTTTCTTTAGTGAGTCTTTGAGTTCGGTTTGAGGCGGCGGTGCTGTTCCAGTGTACAAATAATCTTCTCCCTGTTCTTTTCCAGTTTCGTTGGTGTGCTTATCACCAAGGGAGGGCGTGTGGAGCAATGTTTCTCGCGGGTCTTACGGGATTCGGTCGGATTAGATTTCAAGTGGATTCACCTGGATTCGATCACCTTTTGTTGGCCATTATTGGTGTTTTCTTCTCTAAGGCCGTAATTTGCTTCGCATAATGCGGCCGCCGGTAATTCCTGGTCTGCACGGACGACTTCTCAGTCCTGCTTCTACAAGCTCCCGGGCTTTAAAAAAGTTTACCCCGTCAAGGCGGAGGCCTCGGGCCACCGTGCTTTGCACCATCCCATGCCTGTCACTCCAACAATTCCGCTCTGAGGCACCGCCTAGGCATCATCGCTCGTTGCCACTGCAACGGTCACATGCCATGGAGTTGGCAAGGCCGGGGCCACATGCCTCCTCTGCCCCGCCATATTATAGGAGAACTAACCATGGATCTTCATGTGATACCATGGAGCCTACCTCCTCCGCACAGGTACGGAAGTGAGCCTCCCTGGCGTCTACCACCACCTGAGGATGCACCACGAACAGATCGTGGTGAAACAGCCCAGGTGCACCACTTCCGCATGTCGCTGACACTTTACTGGCCATGCTAACGAGTCGTCGATAGATCCAAGGCCCACTGTAGCTTCCCGAGGCCGCCCTTCCAGCGAAGAACCGCCTCGCTGCCCCATCCCTACGGGCTGAGTATTAGCTGCCGATGGCCTCAAGCAATCGGTCTTACTTAAATAACACTCCTGGTAATGTGCTATTATGCAATCTCTTAATTACTCCCTCCGTAAACTAACATAAGATTATATCACTATTTTAGTGAACTAAACACTATTATATTAGTTTACAGAGGGAGTAGCTCCTCATGTGATGAACAAGTACTGTACCAACCCCACCCCAGCCTTTAGAACTCCTCATGTGATGAACAAGTACTGTACCAACCCCACCCCAGCCATGAATACATCTCTTTGCCGTCTTTTTATACCAAACCATGTTGGAGTATTTGCTATACTACTGGTCTCCAAAAGTGAAGTGGTAACAACTATAGCAAGCAACGTGGAGATGTGTCCAAGAAAGGAGAAGCTAGTTAAAATAGTGGAAGGAAACCATGTAACTAATCTATGGCGTGTCTTTGCTTAAGAATAGGAGGCGTCAGGGAAAATTATTGGAAGAAGCTAGGGAGTGGTATTGTTGCCGTGCTCCGGCCTCTTGCGTATACCTTGTGTGTTTCACTACACTTCCTCCTTCAACGAACGACGGGCCTTCGCGTCGCTACACTTGGACCATTCCTTATCTGGCCATGTAGGAAATGGACTTCCGCTCTTCCCACGAGCAGCTCCTCCCTATAATTTGCAGTTAAAACAAACTAGCGAACACAGGCTATGGATCTGGTCTGACCGTACTTTAAACATCGAGAAAATACAATTAGAGTATAGTACTATTTTCTGAGTCCCTACTTTTTAGGAAAATCTCATACATAAGGTAGTTAAGTTTGAAACTTCCTATTCAGTTAATGTATGATTATATGTGAAGGATGATGAGTATGACTTTGTTCCCAAATAATTAACTTCTGCAGAATGCGTTGGCAAAAAAGTGAATACTATTGTTATTAAAATATTTACAACTGAAAATTTGTTTCTCTAAATTTGGGTTCACATTGACAGAATTGGAGCTGAGGGTTTTGTGTATTTCGGTTACCAAAAAGGACTTCGCAGCAAACATATTCCTTCTTTTCAAATAACAGAAACTTTGACGAATCCACTGAATTTATTTCCGCACATAACATTAGTCCAACCATCCATCCAGCGAACATTTATTATTATTAGTCAAATTTAGAAGCAACCGCTCTGACTTAATAACATTCACGATCATGTGCTATTACACATCATACTTCCTCGTGTCATGAACGCGTATTGTACCTCCTACCCCTCCCTCCCAAGAGCCATAAATGCACCATTTCGCCGTCTTTTTATACCTTCTCATGGTCTAGTCTTTGCTAAACCATATACTCCTACTACGATAGTGCAGCGGTAACACCTATAGCAAGCAAGGAGAGAGATGGTCTTGTGAAGAGATAGCAAATGTGTGAAATAAAACGAGAGGCTAGTTAAAACGGCGAAAGAAGGACATGCAACTAAGGACCACAAAGTTGTGTGGTGTGTTTCTGCTTAAGAATTGGAGGCGTCGGGGAAAACTAATGGAAAAACTCTGGGAGCGGTATTGTTTTCATGCTGCGACCTCTTGTCTCTTCATGCAGTGATTGCCTGCACCTCTTCCTAGTGGTGGAGCCATGGCTCGGCTAATCCGTGCAGCGGCTCCAGTTGTGCCCTGGCTTAATCATTGGATCAGTAACAGTAAATGAAGAACTAAACAACAATTTCCATGGATGAATGGTCATAGGCCGGTAGTCTTTATACTTTGCCCAGGCTCTCTGACCGTGACCGAGCTGGACATACCGCTGCCTTCTCGTCAGAGGATGGGCACCTCATCTTTTTGCAGTCACAACATTCCCTTCATTGCCTTGTAGGAAAAGGACATCTTCCTTGTCAAGCGGACATTCAAATATTCTTTAATTGAAACAAACTAGTTCCAAATGAACACCCGGTCGGGCCATCGGGTGAAAATGGATAAAATTGACCATTTTCTAAAACTTCAACACAAAATGACCCCAATTTGAAAATATTTCACAAACTGACCCCTTTTTGCATGACGCCCGGGGCTGGGGCGCCATGCTAGATAGCATGACGCCCTAGGCTAGGGCGTCATGGTGCCGACATGTAGCATGGCGCCCCGGGCTAGGACGTCATGCCAGATAGCATGGCGCCCTAGCCCGGGTCGTCATGCAAAAGGGCCAGTTTCTGAAATATTTTCAGATTAGGGCCATTTTGTGTTGAAGTTTCAGAAAAGGGTCAGTTTTGTCCATTTTCACGGCCATCAGATGGACAGCCAGTTGTATTAGAGCAGAGCATGGAGAAAACGGGTCCTGCACTCATGCTTCGCTATGGTCTCGTGCGTGCGTGCTATAAAATGCTATGTTATGTTATGCTTCAAATTCAAATATACAAGGATCTACAAATCAATATGTGTGTCAGCTCATCAAAAATAAAAAATCAATTCATGCACTAACCTGGCTGTCTGTCCTCTTCTCCTTAAGTTTCTACACAACTCCAATACTCCACCTCCCTACCACATCCGCCCCTCCAACCATATGTAAGAGCATCTCTAGCTCCTTTCCTAAAATTTAACCCCCCAAATGACAAATTTGAGGAGTTACTAAATGTGCCCACCTAGACTTTCTCTTGAAACTTAACTCCCAATAATATATATTTGGTTCATGCAATGCATCAAACATGTACAATGCAGCACACAAGACACACACACACAGTCTCCAAGCATGCCGGGCGCACATATCACACATGCAAGCAACCGCCGAATTCATTTATTTCTTATCACGCCCAATCACATACAAGCAACATCATGGCTGAAACTTGTGACATCTAAATTCATTTGTTTCCCGTGGTGTGTATCAACCTGGCTCAGGTTTGGTCGGCCGTTCCCAAACCCATGCCCAAACATTTAATCAGGTGAAACTTGTGCCCACGACCCTACCCATGGGTCAGGTGAAACTTGTAACCAGACCCTAATGGGTACCCATCGGGTCTGACAAAATGTAATTTTTTTAATCAATTTTAGATCAATGTGAGTGGGGAGCAGTAAATTTCTTTAGAGCCGGTGGCGCCACTCATCTCTCTTTTATAGTTGCAGCTCACCCTCCCATTCACCCGGCTAGGCGAGGTGGTACTAAAGAGAGCGCTCTGCATTTATTTGTAGCACCAGCAGCCGTGTTGCATATATGGGCCGGCAGGCCAGAAAGGCCAGCACGTTGTAGACTTGTACTGTTGTAAAGTTCCTTATAATTAATGGGCCTGCCAATGCTAACACGTTGTAGCAATCTCCAACTACAAGACTTTAATAATTATAAAAAACAAAGCAACATGCTGCAACGCTATGGTTGAGTTAGCTTGATGCAGCGTTCATCTTCATCAAAAAGTCAACACACCATGCAAAAATAATATATTTAATCATTTATATTAATCGGGCAACCCATGGGTAACCCATGGACACAAACTTATGCCCATACCCTATTCATGACTAATCGGGTTACCCATGGATAAGACCCATGGGCGAAGACGACGACCCATACCCTACCCCTTCGGGTCGGGTGCCCATGGGCGGCCAAACCCATGGGTCGGATTGCCAGTTTGAGGTGTGTATTGTGGAATCATGAACTGTGATTTACTTGTTTGGTACCTGCCCCAAGTATGGTACCTCCATGCAATTAACTCGCCTAATTCAGTGTGGTGGCATCCTCTTCATAATTTAATTGTTGAATAGGGGCAATGCTATTTTGTGAAACATTTCTTTTCAGGGACTGGCCAGAATTGCAACCAAGGGTTTTGGGCGCTTTCGAGCTACACTGCAATTCTGGCTTGATTCTCGGGGCAGAATCGAGTTCTTTTGGAATTTTCATTGTTGAGACCCTGATTCCCTAGAACCAGGTGAAAAGAAGCCCGTCGATACCTCACGACAATCGGAGCCACAAGGAGCTGCACTCGGTCCTCCTCTTGGTTATGTGGGAGACGTGGAAGCACAGAAACACAATCGTCTTTGATGATGCGACTCTGTCTGCAGGTAGATTATTGGGTAGGATAGCTGAGGAAGGGAAAGCCTAGTGTATGGCTGGTCTACTATACCGCCAGCTCTACATGTTTTTCGAATGCATCGTTTTCTCGTCTGTTTCTAGGACCTCGTTTTCGAGTCTTTGTTATACTACAGATCTCCATCAAAACATATACAAGCGAAGAGGTAACAAATATAGCAAGCAATGGGGGAGATAAATGGTCTAGGGAAGAGGTAGTAGATGTATCCATGAAATGAGAGGCTGGTTAGAATGGCGGAAGACGAACGCGTAACTAACAACCATAGAGTTTCGTGATGTGTCTTGCTTAAGAATCGGAGGCGACGGGGGAAACTAATGGGAAAAGTTATTAAGTGGTTTTGCTCCCGTGCTTCGTTGTCTTCCTTTGATGACAGTTGTGGCATCACCTCGTTGTTCATGCACTCATACCATGTTTTGCGGTAACCTAAGAAAAGGACTTCCGATCTTCCCATCGAACACCCCTCCATATGATTTGTAGTTTACTCGTGTGACAAAATCTTCAATGTCTGACAAATAAACTAGAATATGTTATTTATGAGCCCATACCTTTTTTGGGGAACATTCCATACATGAAGTTAGATATACCCCTTTTACCCAAATAAAATTGTTTTTCGTCTTTGCAACTCAACCTCGAAAGTTAGTTGGTTTAGTTGCCAATATTTTTTGTCTAGTCAACAATTTTAGATTCGAGTAAGGTCTCGTTGTCTAGTCAACCTAGGTTTAGTTTCAGTTTCCTAAACATAAGGGGGCTATTATATATCCTTTGAACGAGAGGTTCCTCCTTTGCGAGTTAATCTTGAAGTGCTATTTTACAAGATCTAATACTAAAATGAACCATGAATATTAAATGGTAAGCATGTATACTTCTATGTCAAGATAACATTAGTTTCTAATTTTTCTTGTTTATGTTTCCTCCCCAATTGGATAAATAGAGGGAAAAACAAATAATTTCATACATATACACTCTATCATGCACAAAACGAGCACACATGAAAGCATGAAGTAAACCCTAATAAAATTTGAAATTTCCTATTCAATTATGTCAAAGATAATGTGTACAGATTAATTCCCAAAAAATTCAACATCGATGGAGCCTTACACTGGGTAGTGAAGTTGCTGCATTGGAGTTATTTTACGAGACCATATATGCAATGTGGCGGTCTGCAAGGCTGGGAAGGCACTACATGTGACTTGTGCGTTCAAGGCAGAGCATCGGGCAATGGCCTAGGCCTTTGATATGTCTTGAAGCCGAACTTGGGGCTACTAGAATCGTGGTCGATACATGACTCTCAAATCCTCACGATGACATTGAATAAGGGAGGTGCGTGGATATCTCACCGATGCCGATTGCACTTGATGATCTAAAAACTATAAATAACTACCTGATTCTCCCACTTTGAACTCCAGTCGTGTCACCACCCATTCGGGAGAGGTCACAATCGTAAAAGAAAGGTGTAGTTTGGTTGATGAAGGAGCAAGTTGGGGATGACGATACAGAAGAACTGGGAGACAAAAATAGACCACTCACTTCATAATCGATGGGTTTAGCATTTAGTGACATGCACACTTAAATAGCCACACATACACACAACACTCATTTTGGTACACATACATCAGGATTAAATTTTGGCCCAAGGCTCACACAAACCCGACTGCAAGAGGTCGCTCTTGCATCTATAGCCTGCTACAGGTTCAGTACTCGAGGCATGACAGAAGCCAACAATGTTGCACATAAGCTGGCTAAGGTTGGTTATGATGATAACACATCTCAAGCCCTCTTTTGGGAATACAATGTACCAACACAGGTTGTAGGCATTGTAATGAGTGATTTGCCAACTTGTCTTTGTAATAAAGCTCTGCTTTTCCCCTTAAAAGAAAAAGAAAAGCTTTGAAAAGGAGGATAAACCATAGACCCGAGCAAAGCTACAGCCCAGGTCCACCACCTCAGCGCGCCATCGTCATCTTGACGCCCACGCTACCAGGAGCACCAAGTCAAAGACATATATCAGGGCCATTCTAGCATCCTGTGGTTGTCATTCCTGGATAGAACCGCCACCGCTTCCATCCCTGTCGGTTGCACGGCTTAGCCAGCGATGACCTCAAGCAATCGGTATACCTTAAATAACACTTATGGTCATGTGCTATTACACGATCTCTTAATTAGTTCAGAAAATCTTATGTGATGAATAAGTACGCTGTCAACCCCACCCCCAATCTTTTTATACCACCCCATGTTTGAGTCCTTGCTATAGTACTGGTCTCCATCAATCCGTACATACATAAGTGAAGTGGTAACAACTATAGCAAGCAATGAGAAGAGAAATGGTCTAGTGAAGAGGTAACAAATGTATATAAGAAAGGAGAAGCTACCTATAGGAGGTAACAACTATAAGAAATGGTCTAGTGAAGAGGTAACAAATGTATATAAGAGGTAACAAATGCACCTTTCTGCCGTCTTTTTATACCACCCCATGTTCGAGTATTTGCTATCAATCGGTGAAGTGATAACAACTATAGCAAGCAACGAGGAGATGTGTCCAAGAAAGGAGAAGCTACTTAAAATAGTGGAAGTTAAACATGTAACTAATCTGTGGCGTGTCTTGCTTAAGAATAGGAGGCGTCAGGGGAAATTAATGGAAGAAGCTAGCGTGCGGCATTGCTGTTGTGCTATGGCACCTTGCGAATACCTTATGTATTTGTCAACACTTCTACCTTCAACGATCGAGCAGCCATCACCTATCTGTGATCGGATCATTCCTTATGTGGCGAAATAGGAAATGGACTTCCGATCTTACCGTCGAGCAGCTACTCCATATGTTTTGCAGTTAAAACAAACTAGCGAACACAAGCTGGATCTGGTACTATTGTACTTTGAACATCAGGAAAATACAATTAAAATATAGTACTATTTTCCGAGTCCCTACAATTTTTAGGAAAATCTCATACATAAGGTAATTAAGTTTGAAATTCCCTATTCAATTATATGTGAAGGATAATGAGTATGACTTTGTTCCCAAATAATTAACTTCTGCAGAATGCTTGGCAAAAAAGTAAAGGAGTACTATTGTTATTGTTGAAGGGAGAGATGGATTTGGTGGAATAGTTGTTGTATTGCTTGAGCCTCGTGGACATATATATAGGAGTACATGATCAACTTGGAGTACAAGACAAGCCAGAATAATTCCTAGTCTATCTTTTGTTTCCTAACTAAACACGATACTCAACATCCCCTCGCAGTCACAACGGTAGCGACGCAGACGGTGAGACTGGAGAAGAATCCGAAGGTAGGCCGACGGTCATCCCCCCACAGTCGTAACGGTCGATGCATCGCGGAAGTCGTGGCCGGAGAAGAACCGATGAGGTTGCTCAAGCAAGGCGGTAGCCCTTTGTGCCGTTTGTCGAGGTAGCCGAGAGCGTAGGGTGGTGTAGCCGTGGTCGAGGTAGCCGTGCGAAGAATGTCGTGATCGATGTCGAGTCGGGGTAGCCGATGTCGAGGGAGTCGCCGAGGAGCCGCGGGCGCAAGGAGGCACCGAGTTAGTCATGGGCGCAGTGGTGTCGAAGTAGTGGTGCGCCGGGAAGAAGACGAAGTTGAGACGCGTCACGCCGGGATTGCCAAGTCCGGGGACACGTCGTGGACGAAGGCACGCGTCGGTGTTGCCAGCACCGGGCATGAGTAGACGGACGAAGACGAAGTTGACGAAGCGCCGCTCCAGGCTTGCTAGGCCCGAGGACACGTCGTGGACGAAGGCACGCATCGGTGTTGCCAGCACCGAGCATGCGTAGACAGGGACCTGCACGAGCTGTACGCCATGTCGGAGAAGTCGGAGGGGCCAGCAGAGAAGAACTCGACGATGATTGCGGCATCCATCGGCGCGGGACCAATGTCACCAACGGTGGTCGGAGTAGACGTAGTGGTCGGGGTCGATGACGGCGACGCTGGCGACGGGCTGGTGCTGGACGAAGATGAAGGGGGTGAACGGGCGGCGCGGTTCGGGTGAGTGAGCTGCAGCGGCGCCGAAGAGGAGCGGCGGCCGCGGCCTGACGGCGGCGGCGACGGCTGGTTAGGAGCGCGTCGGCGATGCTCGAAGTAGGCGAGAAAGAACCCGACAACGTAACGAAGACCGGCGCGGAAGGTGGCGTTCCTTCGCCGAGGGAGACGGCGCGGCGCATACCACGGGAAGTCGACGCGCGGGGACGGCGGAGTGGACCGCGGGCCGCGGCGCTACGGCCCGAAGGGGCGAAGCACCGGCAGCAGGCGGGTCGGGGCGACGGCGGTGACCGCGGGCCGCGACGCTATGGTCCGAAGGGGCGGCACGGCGGCGAAGCGCGGGTCGATGCGACCGCGGGGGACGGACTCGGGCGGCGGCGGAGACCGCGTGCCACGCTCGCTACGGCCCGATGGGGCGACGCAGCGGCAGCGCGAGGATCGGTGCAGTCACGGGGACGGCCTGGAGCGGATGGCCTCGGGGCGGCGGTGGACCGAGGGCCGCAACACTACGGACCGAAGGGGCGACGCAGCGGCAGCATGCGGGTCGGTGCGACCGCGGGGAGAACCACGGGGCGGCGGCGCTGCGGCCCGACGGGGGGACGCAATGGCAGCCCGGTGCTCGATCGGTGGAGGGGCGCGCTTTACTCGGGACAGTCTTCATGGGACCTGCGAAGGCGCGCGCAACCGACGTGCCAGGTTGGTCGCACGGCGTAGATGAGGCGGATCGCGGCGGCGGGCGGGTGATCAATCCGATCGCGCGCGAGGTCGGGGACGCCGCTCGATGGAGGCAGGATGACGGCGGAGTCCGAGATGAAGCCGACGATGACCGTCGGCAGGGCGGCCGTACAGGCGCGGCGTAGATCGACGGGCGGGCCGTCGCGCGAACGGAGGCTGTGATGGGCCACCGCATGGCGTGAGGCCGCCGGCTTGGGGTGATGCAGGATCCCAATGAGAGCAGGGCGCTGACGGCCGGCGTAGGGCGACGGGTGAGCAGACGCGCGGGGGACGGCCGTGAGGGGCCGCCGCGTCGCGCGAGGCCGCCGGGTCGGTGTAGAGGCCGGGTCGCGCCGATGTCGGAGTAGAGGCGCGGAGTCAACGGCGACGGCGGGCGACGCAAACCGATCGTAGATCGGAAAACCAAAAAGAAAACGCCGATCAATGCGACCGGCGGAAGAGAGAAAACCCCGGATCAAGAGATCGGGAAAAAAAACTCTCTAGGGCAGCCGATCAATACGACCGGCGGACGAACCCTAGGTACGGGCGGCGCGGCCCCCGGCGGCGGTCATGGAGGCCGATCGCCCCGGGGGCGGCGCGCGGTGCGGAAGCGGTGGCGGCGGCTAGGGCTAGGAACTTGCGGCATATACCATGTTAGAAAGGAAGAGAGATGGATTTGGTGGAATAGTTGTTGTATTGCTTGAGCCTCGTGGGCATATATATATATATATAGGAGTACATGATCAACTTGGAGTACAAGACAAGCCAGAATAATTCCTAGTCTATCTTTTGTTTCCTAACTAAACACGATACTCAACAGTTGTGAAAATATTCACAACCGAGGATTTGTTCCTTCAAATTTAGGTTCACATTGACACAATTGCAACTGAGGGTTTATGTGCGCATTTTGTTTACCAAAAAGGACTTCGCAACAAACATACTCCTTCTTTTCAAATAACGGTAACTTTGAAGAATCCATCGAGTTTATAGCTGCACCTAACATTGGTCCAACCATGGATCGAGAGAACATGTATTATTCATTGCCTAATTGGAAGCAACTGGTCTGACTTAATAACACTCACGATCATGTGCCATTATACATCATACCTCCTCGTGTCATGAACGAGTATATTGTACTCCCTTCGTTCCCTTGAAGGCGTATATTTCTGGATACATGCCCCAATGAAGAAGAAGATGAGCATATTCTGGACCATAATGCCCCTCATAATGGCACAATAGATTCAGTGACGGATCCAAGATTTGAAGTTACCTAGGGCGGACTTTGAAAGGTAACGAAAAATCAAAGTCGCGATACAATCAAATAAGACAATCTACAAAAACAATTGGCCAACTAGTGTGCATTCAGGCAAGACAAGACGATCGACGCAATGAATTATTCAAAGTAGTTTAATTCTCAATATGTAGGCGAAAAATATATAACGCAAAAAATCATATAAAGAATCAATACCATATTCTTAGGTGCCTATAATATCAAATATCAAATTCGTAATTAATTTTCAGTATCAACTTTCAGGAATTATGCTAATCAGCCAATGTGACAACAAATTAGAAGATTATTATTAGGGGGGCCGAAATAAACCTTTTTCATTGCTGCCTCGGTTTGCTGCTCGTTTGCAGTTATTGAACGGGGCGCATGGCGGTTGCGACGGGAACGCTGCCACCCGGTCAGAAAAGGCCGACTCTCTTCTCTCGTTCGGCGGAGTTGGACAGACCTGGCAGCGCCGCGGCGAGGCGGCAGTGGAGGGCGCCGCATGCAGTGGAGGTTCGGATGACGGCGCCGATAGTTTTCACGAGCGATTGGAATCGGGAAAGTCAAGGCTCAGGCTGCGTACAAAAACATAACGGGCTCATCTCATTTTTTTCGTTGGGCCTTATTTGGCTGGTCCATCTCTAGCGTTACGTGGCCTATCTTCTAGCGAACCGTTTCTTTCTTCTTCTCTCTTCCTGCTCATCGCTCGACCTGACCTATTGAATCTGGTCGACTTCTATGGCGACCACAATCACTAGGGGATACCCTGGACCCTGGTTCCCAAAATTTACCTGGGGGGGCCGCCCCTACATGACCCTACGCTGGCGCCGCCCCTTAATAGATTAATTAGTGCTGCCCATCATGCATGGTTCAAGCTGGCAATGGGTTAACCATTACCCGTGTCCCCGTGGATAATTACTCTATCAGGAGACGGGGATGTGCCAGCTTCAATGCCCACGGGAAGCTGGTGGATTAAATACCTCACCCACCGCACAGACGGGGATGGAGATGAGATAGCATTATCCGTGTCCGTTACCCGCCTTACCATGAAGGCCTTACATGTGGCTCTAAAATTAGTACACCCCACTTTTTTTTTCATCCATACCACGCAAATTTCCACCCATCCCACCTCTTTGGCCAAAAATCCGTAAGAAATGTCCAACCTAGTCACAACATATTGTTTATTGTGTTGAAATGCTATTTTTTTGCACTGAAATACTATCAAAGATTATTTTTGAATTCGTGTATGGGTATCCCCACGAGGATAAAAACCCGACGGGGATGGGGATGAGAATCTTTTTATCCCCGCAGACGGGTGTGGGGACGGGGACGGGCATGAAAAAGCTGTCGCGGGGACGGGAATGGGAGTCCAATACCCGCATGAACAATCCCCATTGCCAGCATGATTCATGGTCTTGCAAATGTTCTGCGCATGGGAAACTGCTAGCATTTAAAGTAGCTGCATGCATTCGCGAATGCAACAAATGTGGCCGAAAGGTGCGGGTAGTGAGAAGTAACATATACTAGTAACATACATACTTCCTTCGTTCGGGTTTATTAGGCCTTTCAGTGACAATAGCCCGTCCGGATTTATTAGGCCCTTATAATTAATGCGCTTGGAAGCAAACATGTTTCGTTGCCATAGAACGAGGGAATTAACCAGCCGTATGCATGCAACGAGTTTTAAGACTAGTCATAGTGGAGAGTAACTTTGACTAGTAATATCGCATGGTTACTAGTCTATGTTACTACCTCCATAATGGGGAGTAACATATTTGTGATGTCATGCAACATTTCATTTATTAACATATAGATTCATCCTGTCTTGATATGTGTGATGTTACTCATAGTATGAGTAACTAGCTATGTTACTCAATTCATCTCTCTTTTTATTAAATCATTGTCACATAAGCGAATTTGCTGAGTTGGACTTGATGTTACTACTGAAGTTGCTCCTACTATGGGTAGTCTAAGACTACCGACAATGGGGAGTAAATTAGACTAGTAACATGCATATGTTACTAGTTGATGTTACTATCTCTATAGTGGGGAGTAACATATGTATGATGTCATGCAACACATCATTTATTATGTTGTAGGCTCATTTTGTCTTGATTTATGCGATGATACCCATAAAATGAGTAACTATCTAAGTTACTCAATTCATCTCTCTCTTTATTAAATCATTGTCATATAAGCAAATTTGCTTTGGACTCGCTGTTACTATCAAAGCTAGTCTAAATGGACGCTGCGCTTCTCATGCTCCTTCGATTGGCCATGCTGGCGGCCATGCAGCAGCACCCACGTGAATTGCGGGCCGCTCGATGGATTAGCTAGTGCGAACTAAATTATGTTCCTTCCGAAGCGTTTGACACAGCGAGAGATTTTTACCCTAATCAAGACAAATTACTCGGTTCCTTGATCGTGTCGATTTGGTCTTCGGACGCAATAAACCCGAACGGAGGGAGTATGTTACTACTAGTTTAAGTTACCATCTTAGTGAAGTGTCATAGATTTGATAACATAGAGAGCTTTATTTATTATTTTGTGACTCATTTTACGTTGGGAACTGTTATGTGATGGTAAGATATTATGTTACTCTATTTGCATCTATCCTCATTAATTACTTGTTACATCATTTTTTTTTATCTATGTGACACCTATGTTACCCTCACTATGAGCAGCATGAGTGCTCAACAAGACTTGCGCCTTGTTCTTTGATATTTTTGGCAAGAAAATATATGCCTTGTTTAAGGGATATACGTGAGACTCTTGGGTCTGACTGGGAGGCCCACGACCTCGCGGAGTTTCTCCAGACCAGGGCCAATCAACCTGGGCGACGTCGTCGCTTGTTTTGGTTGATCTTTATGGCGATGTCATGGATCCTCTGAACAACACGCAATAAAATGGTTATCGAGCGGATATTCCCGAGGCTGGCGGCTGACTCCTTCAAATTCCGTACTTTTCTGCAGCACTGGCACCCACTCTCTAGGCAACAAGATCGGGATCGACTTGGCAGCAATGTTGTACGCGCTTCAGACTACGACGCGTCAACTATCATCTCTGTAGGGTCGCATAGCGGCAGCCACTAGGTGCCTTTTTTCTTATTTTCTCTCTTCTTTTTTGGGCATGAATCTGCTGCTGCCCCAGCAGTCGAGTATGGTGTGGAACTGATTGTTGGTTGTATGGACCGTTGCTTTATTTACAAAGCGCGAAAGCCTATTTCGAGGAGGGAGTACCTCCTATCCCCCTCACTCCCAAGAGCCGTAAATGCACCATTTTGCAGTCTTTTTATACCTCCCCATGTTCTAGTCTTTGGTAAACCATATACGATAGTGTAGTGGTAAGTGGTAACACCTATAGCAAGCAATGAGAGAGATGGTCTAGTGAAGAGACAACAAATGTGAAAGAAACGAGAGGCTAGTTAAAATGGCGAAAAAAGAATACGTACCTAAGGACCACAAAGTGTTGTGGTGTGTTTTGCTTAAGAATAGAAGGCATCGGGGAAAATTATTAGGAAAAGCTAGGGAGTGCTATAGTTTTCGTGGTGCAACATCTTGCCTCTTCCTGCAGTGATTGCCTGCACCTCTTCCTAGCGTTGGAGCCATGGTTGAGCTACCCCGAGCAGCGGCTCGAGTTGTGCCCTGGAGACTTGTTTGGAGCAGTAGCAACAAATGAGGAGGTAAACTACAATCTCCATGGCTGAATGATCGTGGGCCCGGAGCCTTTGTACTTTGCCCAGGCTCTCTGAGAGAGCTGGATATACCGCAGCCTTCTCGTCAGCTGACGGGCTCCTCATCTTGTTGCGGTCACATCAGTTCTTCCATTATCTTCTAGAAAAAGGACTTCTTCCTTTTGAGCAGACCATCCATATGATCTCCAATTAAAACAAACTAGTTCCAAATGAACTCCCAGTCGTACCACCGGATGGATAGCTCGTTGTATTAGTGCGGAGTATGGAGAAGACGGGTCCTACACTTTTGCTTCGCTCTGGCGCCGTGCGTGCTATAAAATGTTGCAACGGCAATTGACACGGTAGCTAGCACACTGTAGAAGGCAATCACTCAAGCAACCAGGTAATTAAAGAGGATATAACCAAGTGCAGCATCGCAGGCTAAAACAAGTCTTTACGCTAGCATAATCGTACACGAAGTCAAGAGCAAGGGCTTCGCTTGATTCCTGTTAAGGTTCTACTAGTTCTAGACAAGGATGTGTAATCACGTGCAAAATTAAATAAATTAATTAGCTCATTTGAGTGAAGAGAAAATAATATATGTGCCTCAGCCCATCAAAAATAAAAATAACAAATCAATGCACACACTAACCTTGATTTTTTTTTTTGCGAGAAACTTCCAATCTATTCATCTTCAATCATGGCAGTACAAAGAACAACAGAGATAATAAAAATTACAACCATGTCCGTGGACCACCTAGCGACGACTACAAGCACTGGAGCGAGCCGAAGGCGCGCCGCCGTCATCGCCCCTCCCTCACCGGAGCCGGGCAAACCTTGTTGTAGTAAACAGTCGGGAAGTCGTCGTGCTAAGGCCCCATAGGACCAGCGCACCAGAGTAGCAACCATCGCCGATGAAGAAAGTCGTAGATCAGAAGGATCAAACCTGTAAACACCCAAACAAAGACGAACGAAGACCGGATCCAAACAGATCCACCGAAGACCAGCACCGACCGAATCCCGCGAGATCCGACGGAGACAAACCTCCACACGCCCTCCGGCGATGCTAGACACACCATCGGGACGGGGATAGAACGTGGGAGACATTATTCCTACTAAGGGATATAGCCGTCGCCACACAGCTCCAACCAAGACGCTGAATCTAACAAGAACGAGAATGGGGTCCCTCCCGCCGGCGGGGGGCCGAGATCCTCCGCACCTCCATGGCGTAGAGGCCATCGGAGATGGGGCGGACCGGCGGCGGCGCCGACGGGAGGAGAAGAGCTTTTCTTGTGGAGGAGGAAAGATTAGACTAGATCAGGGGCATCATGTCTGGTTTGGCCAACCGCATGATCCAATCACTAACCTTGATTTGACTGTAAATTAGGTGGGGTTTACATAAATGGAATTTTTTTCAATGGATTTGCTTGTTGTATTAGCTGGATTTTATGGGACTTCAAGGATTCGACTGTAAATTAGATAGGGTTTACATCAATGGAATTTTTTTTCTTTGGTGGTCTCTTGTGCCACTTTGCACTATTAGATAGTAAAACTAGCATTTGTAGAGAAAAAACACCTAGTGTAGGCCTAGGGTTCCATGTCCTTCCTAAGTTGCAGGGGAGTCAAAATCCAAATCACCATGGCGTCTATGGTTGTTTCGTCCACCAAAGCATTCACTTTACCTAGACTCTCTAGTAAAGTATATTTTGCAAGTGCAAAACATGCGGTGTGCAAGATTGTGAAGTGCAAGTAAATAAAAGTTAGGTATTGAATTTATTTTGCAAGATAGTAAAAAAGGCAGAGTGTAGAACTTGTGGTGGTTGGTGTTGAGGAATTGTCCCTAAGCAATTGGCTATAATAATGTAACCAGTAGACGTACCTATAGTTTATGCAAGATTGTGAAGTGCAAGCCTATGCTAACATGCTGCAAACTCCATTGACTAATGTGTAATTATGATTGGAAATCTTAGAAAGTATCCACAAATACAAATAATTTATTAAGGTAAATCCAATCATATCATTAAGTTTTATGGGTTCTATTTATCCCGTATGTTACGTAGAAAACAGGGCTTTGGTCCAGGCCGGATCAGAGCTTTAGTCCTGGTCGTGTTACGAACCGGGACTAATGTGAGCATTAGTCCCGGTTCGAGCGGCTAGGACGCCGGCCGGGGTTCGTCACGCATCAGTCCCGGTTCGAACGGGACCTTTAGTCCCGGTTGGTGACACCAACCGGGACTAAAGGGGTGGTGGCAACCGTTCGCCTGGCGCGAGCCCTTTTAGTCCCGGTTCGTAGCTCAAACCGGGACTAAAGTTCCCAACCGTTCAAATCCCGCGCCTTGGAAGTTGTTCCGCGCGAGATCATACATGGGAAACGCTACAGTAACGCGACCGGCCTCCATTTCTGTCCGTCTCCCTCTCCTCTCTTCTTCCCCATCCTCCACCATGAATCCAATCACTCGCTACGGGAACGTGCTCGCACATGGCACGACCAATCTCCATGTCGTCTACACGAACGACAGCGCCAAAGTCGAGGGTTTTCTTTCCATGTTCGAGGAATGGCTTCAAGAGGAGAAACACAAGTTCATGGGCCTCGATCTCGAGTACACGGTCGATGGTCGCAATGTTGCCGTCGTC
Organism: Elymus sibiricus; assembly: GCA_039707655.1. Taxonomy (NCBI): domain Eukaryota; kingdom Viridiplantae; phylum Streptophyta; class Magnoliopsida; order Poales; family Poaceae; genus Elymus; species Elymus sibiricus. Next base: position 447,779,059 of record CM077671.1, read on the forward strand.
CAACTTTGTTTGAAGCAACATGTCATGGTCTTCCAGTGGGCAAGGTAATACGAAACTTGTCATAGTTTTAATTGGGGCTTTTCTTTGATTCATAGGGTAGGAAAATTGCATCGGAATAGGAGGATTGGGAATGTCGAGAACATGTCATAGTTTCCTTGATTCATAGGAAAAATGCATAGGAAAATTGGGGCTTTTCTTTGATTCATAGGAAAATTGGGGCTTTTCTTTGATTCATAGGAAAATTGCATAGGAATAGGAGGATTAGGAAAATTGCATAGGAATAGGAATAGGAGGATAGGAATAGGATAGGAAAATTGCACAAGAATTTTCCTTGTAGTTGCATATTGGCCATCGTGGGAGAACATGTCATAGTTTAGGGGCTTCTTTTGATTCATAGGATAGGAAATGCATAGGAATAGGAAACTTGCTATGATTCTTATTATACTTGTTATGATTCTTATTATACTTGTTCCGAATTATACTTGTTATGATTCTTATTATACTTGTTATGATTCTTATTATACTTGTGCCGAAATATACTTGTTATGATTCTTATTATACTTGTTCTAAAATATACTTGTTATGATTCTTATTATACTTGTTCTAAAATATACTTGTTATGATTCTTATTATACTTGTTCTAAAATATATTTGTTGCAGCAGTATTTAACACATGTGTTCCATTTTGTTGTTGCAGTAGTGACAAGCACTGTCCAAAACTCATGGAGTTCCTTCGCAGCGGCATATATGTTGCTAGCGTTGATATAATGAATGACAAGATCAAGATGAGGCGCACCTGGGGTATTGAGATACCAGCTGAATGCCACATTGATCTTCAGGGCAGGTTCAGGCTTGAGCATGACAAGACTTCAATGGCTGATAAGGCAGCCGCCCTGATCGACGAGGACTACGCTGATATGAAGACAAAATTCCCCAAGTCTGGGCACCAACATTGGGAGAAGACCCCACTTGACCCTATCAACATTGAGTATGCAGCAATAGATGGGTACGTTGCATACGAGTTGTACCGCAGGATTGGAATCTTCAATTATGGACAACGTCACCTCGTACCGCTAGTATCTCCTGCTTGGGGTATTCTGATCCGGATGACGAGTAGTGTTTGCAATGGCGAACACTTTTATCTCTATTATGTAGTGCTTGGGGGTCTCCTGATTCAGACGAGTAGGTTTGCAATCCGGAAGAGTAGGATTGGTATCTTCAATTATGCAGTACTTTCTGTAATGGATATCTGAACTATTATTTCTATTATGTCCCTGTTTAAGTACGGTTTGTGTGTAAGAATATTTAGTATGATGTGAGCAAGCTTTCTGAAGCATTGTGATGTATGTGATGAAGATTGTCCATGGTTACGGCGCAATAAGCTAGGGACACACGCGAAGAAAAAATGAAGACTTTCTCTCCACAACTATTCTGATGATGGCTTTGATCTACAATATCACTGCAGTTAAATATAATATTAACTAAAATTATCAAAGTATTTATTTGTTAAAAAGAATGAACTAAAAAGAATCAACTAAAATATTAACTAAAAAGAATGAACTAAAAAGAATCAACTAAAACATTAACTAAAAAGAATGAACTAAAAAGAATCAAAATAATATTAACTAAAATTATCAAAGTATTTATTTGTTAAAAATAATGAACTAAAAAAATCAACTAAAATATTAACTAAAATCACCCACATAGCATGTGCTAAAAAGTTGAGATGGTCTAGTTAGTACACGAAGTGCATCCAGTTTTTGTCGTAACCCTCTAAACTTTTTAGCACATGCTATGTGGGTGAAATGATGATACCATGCCAACTTTCAACCATTTCAGAGTTCATTTGCAGTGCTTTTCAATTCAAGGTCATTTTAGCTCAAAATAAATCATGTAATGCATGAAAAATAGCAAATGAAGTCAGAAAAGGTTTTAAAAGTGATGATGTGGCTTTGAATGGTGCATATTGAATGCAAAAAAAGTCTTGAGTTCAAATATGTTTAAAAAATTGAAATCCTTTTGTAACAGATGAGTTTTCGTCCGAAACCCTGACACTTCGAAAGAGATTGTCCAGTTTGTACACGAAGTGCATCCAGTTTTTGCCGTAACCCTCTCAACTTTTTAGCACATGCTATGTGGGTGAAATGATGATACCATGCCAACTTGCAACCATTTCAGAGTTCATTTGCAGTGTTTTTCAATTCAGGGTCATTTTAGCTCAAAATAAATCATGAAATGCATGAAAAATAGCAAATGAAGTCAGAAAAGGTTTGAAAAGTGATGATGTGGCTTTGAATGGTGCATATTGAATGCAGAAAAAGTATTGAGTTCAAATATGTTTAAAAAGTTGAAATCCTTTTGTAACAGAAGAGTTTTCGTCCAAAACCCTGACACTTCGAAAGAGATTGTCCAGTTCGTACACGAAGTGCATCCAGTTTTTGCCGTAACCCTCTCAACTTTTTAGCACATGCTACGTGGGTGAAATTATGATACCATGCCAAGTTTCAACCATTTCAGAGTTCATTTGCAGTGCTTCTCAATTCAGGGTCATTTTAGCTCAAAATAAATCATGAAATGCATGAAAAATAGCAAATGAAGTCAGAAAAGGGTTGAAAAGTGATGATGTGGCTTTGAATGGTGCATATTGAATGCAGAAAAAGTCTTGAGTTAAAATATGTTTTAAAAAAATGAAATCCTTTTCTAATAGATGAGTTTTCGTCCGAAACCCTGATATACTTCGAAGGAGATTGTCCAGTTTGTACACGAAGTGCATCCAGTTTTTCCCGTAACCCTCTCAACTTTTTAGCACATGCTATGTGGGTGAAATTATGATACCATGCCAATTTTCAACCATTTCAGAGTTTATTTGCAGTGCTTTTCAATCTCAGGGTCTTCTTAGCTCAAAATAAATCATGAAATGCATGAAAAATAGCAAATGAAGTCAGAAAAGGGTTGAAAAGTGATGATGTGGCTTTGAATGGTGCATATTGAATACAGAAAAAGTCTTGAGTTAAAATATGTTTAAAAATTGAAATCCCTTTGTAATAGACGAGTTTTCGTCCGAAACCCTGATACTTCGGAGGAGATTGTCCAGTTTGTACACGAAGTGCATTCAGTTTTTCCCGTAACCCTCTCAACTTTTTAGTACATGCTATGTGGGTGAAATTATGATACCATGCCAATTTTCAACCATTTCAGAGTTCATTTGCAGTGCTTTTCAATCTCAGGGTCTTCTTAGCTCAAAATAAATCATGAAATACATGAAAAATAGCAAATGAAGTCAGAAAAGGTTTGAAAAGTGATGATGTAGCTTTGAATGGTGCATATTGAATGCAGGAAAAGTCTTGAGTTCAAATATGTTTAAAAAATTGAAATCCCTTTGTAATAGACGTGTTTTCGTCCGATCAAAGTTATTTAACTTAATATTATAGAAAATTTATGCAATTACAATTATCAAAGTTATTTTTGTTAAAAACTTTAATAGCAAAAAGAATATTCATAAAGTATTTTTTGTTAAGAACTTTTAACATGCAAAAAATAACATAAAAAATAGCAAAAGTGAAAATAGATGCGAATTTATAGAGAAAATTCAACCTAAATTCAAATTTAGGTTGAATTTTCTCTATAAATTCGCATCTATTTTCACATAGTAGGCCCACAGAGCAGAAAGAGGTCGGTTAGGCCCACAGGCCTGCTTTAGAGAGGAGCTCAACATTGCAGCCACGGCGGGGCTTATAAACAGGTCCGGGCGACCTTCGCTTGGCGAGGTGGGACTAAACATCCAACCGCACCGTGGCTGTGCCAGGCACATGCATTTGGTCCCGTTGGTGCCACCAACCGGGCCGTTGGTGCCACCAACCGGGACTAATGCCCCCCTTTAGTCCCGGTTGGTGCCACCAGCCGGGACTAAAGGTCTCTGCTTCCCGCCCTTTGGGCTGCTGGAAATTGACCTTTAGTCCCGGTTGGTGGCTACAACCGGGACTAAAGGGGGGCATTAGTCCCGGTTGGAGCCACCAACCGGGACTAAAGGGGGGGCTATATAAAGAGCACTTAGAAAAATTTGCAATCCATTGCAGTTTCTTCTCTCCTCGGCGCCGACGACGACATCGACGCCGCCAGGCTGCCGGATTTTGCCGTCGCCCTCGCCGACGCCCTGCCGTCCCCGAGCCCGCTGACCGTCGCCGGCGCCGGACCTCCTCGCGCGCCCTCCTCCCCATCGCCGTCGCCGCGCCCTGCCCCGCCGTCGCCGTCGCCTCGCCCTGCCCCGCCGTCGTCGCGCCCCTGCCCCTACGTCGTCGTCGCCGGCGCCGCGCCCTGCCCCTACGTCGCCGTCGCCATCGCCTCGCCCTGCCCCGCTGTCGGCGTCGCCTCGCCCTTCCCCGCCGTCGCCTCCCCCTGCCCCGTCACCGTCGCCGAGCCCCTGCCGGCCTCGACGTCGCCGCGCCGGCCCCTGCCCCCACAGTGAGCCCATTGAACATGGCTTGTTGCTTTTTGAGAGTTCTTGTTTATTGTTAATTATCGTCATGTTCATAGGTGAGAGTTCTTTATTATAGTTATGAGAAAAAGGGACTCAATGAAGATTGTGCTTTCTTTATTGTTATCAAGAAAAAAATTCTAAAATTGGTGCTTCGGTGATAGTGAGATTTTTATCCCCATTGATGATAGTGAGATTTTTAAAATGAGATAGTCCATGTCATTTTATTATTACTTATATATGTTTACCGTATCGCCTTATTGCTGTTTTTAGAAATTGCCGTATCCCGTATCGCCGTACCCGTATCACTGTATCAATGTCGCTGTATCGGTGCTTCGTTGCTTGCCAGTCCCACCATATGAACATAATGCACTTGAGAATTTTCATATGTTCGTAGAATGATAACTTCGACATGAGGGGGGTGGGGGTCCGCAAGTATCCTCGAGGACCATGAGAGAGGCGGTCACGGGTTCAAACCCGTTTCAGTAATACACGAACCCGAAACCCACCATCCCCGTCAAAATACTACGCTAAGCATATTGGGCCATTCAGCCTTCACTACAAACGACCATGAGAGAGGCGGTCCGCAAAGTATCCTCTCTCGAAAGATAGGGCGACTCATCAGACATGAGGGGGGAGGAGTCCTTGATGATCGTCTGAAACTGACTGTTATAAAACTTGTGAACTTTGCATGATGTTTCCCACTAATCCATTGCTCATATGCATATGATTCCTTGTTGTGATTAAGTCTATGTTTGCCACTAATCCATCTCTCATGGTTGTATATTGCCACGTTGTAATATTTGCAGAAACTATGGCTGACAGAGACTTAGAAAAAGAAGAGTTGTTGGGGGATATAATCCGCGACGGAGGTGATATCGATATCACCTGCTTGTCGTTTCTCAACGAGACCGATGGTGAGGAAATAGAGGATGGCGGCTCCGGTGAGGAGGAAGGAGATCATGACTGCTCCGGTGATCGAACTCGGGACGAAAGAGATCATGACGGCTCCGGTGATCGAATGGAGAAGGGAGCCATAACTGCTTCAAAGTCCGGCGAGGTATATATTAATTAATCCTCTGCTGACTAGATGCATTATTTTTTTTGTATGTACACATATTAACGCTTCTTTCTTCTTTTAATTAGCCATCCCGATCGAGCTCCACTTCGGTAAGGAGACGAGGCCCGATGAGAAGGTTGGACGCGCAAGAAAGGTTCACGATCGAAGAAGTCTCTCCAGAAGGCCAACCGATTGCTCCCTACCGGACCAATAACAAATTTATACATCAGTGTAGAGTGGTTGTTAGGGACATCATCCCGATCAGCTACCAAGAATGGAATAAGAAGAAGGACCCTCAAGTTCCTTATGTCAATGATAGACTGAAAGATGATCTTTGGACCAATCTGATGAGAAATTTCAGTCTACCGCCAGAGGAGGATCCGAATAACCCAGTTATACAGCGAAAGGTCAGGGCGTTTGCTCTTAAGAAGATGGCAGAACTATTCAAGAACTGGAAGAAAGTATTGAACAGGAAGTTTGTCGAGAAAGACAAGACTCCAGAATTCAGAGGTCAATATGAGAAGATGAGAGATCACTGGCCCGCATTTGTGGCCTACAAGAAATCGAAGAAGGCTAAGAACAGGTCACTTACAAATAAGAAAAATGCCGCAAGGAAGGAGTATCACCATGTTACGGGGTCAGGTGGCTACAGCAAAGCCCGGCCTACGTGGAACAAAGCTGAGCAAGACCTGCTTGCTAAAGATGTCCAACCAGCGACATTGCACTGGCCAGATCGGGCAAGGACTTGGTTCTTCGGGGTTGGGGGAACTTTGGACCCATAAACAGGGAAGTGTGTCTGGACGAAAGCTCAACTTGCAATACCATTCAAAAAGCTTGAGGAAACAATCAAGAAATCGCTGGAAGGGACGTTCGTTCCCGACAGAGAGAAGGACGAGGTGTCATTTGCCCTCGGGAATCCTGAACACCCTGGACAAACACGAGGCACATCAGGCTCCGTTCCGTGGAAGGTTGGGTTTCCCGACAGCGCTGGCTACAGAAGCCGACAGAGAAAGAAGAAAGAGGAAGCAAGCGAAATGCAGAAGTTGAATGAAAGATTAGCGAAACTAGAGGCACTTGAGAGCCAGCGAGCTACCGACCAACCATCTCAGTGGCACGAAGATCCTTCATTGGAGACTACCCACGATGCTACCCCACCATCTCAGTGGAGAAGCAACGTGGCTTCCACTGAGCTCATTCATCCTGATAGCACGGCTCCTCGCTACCCCGTGGATGGTATCACGCATAATGAACATTGTGTGCTAATGGAGAAATGTCATAACCTGACCTTCAAGGCGGCGGTCGGCCATGTCTTACCTCCTCGACCTGATGCAACTTTCCATTGCACTTCGGTTCCAGCTGGCTTTGCTATTGTCGGGGTGGATGAAATAATGGATGGATTTGATGGGTTGGAGCTTGAGTACGCTACAGGTGAAGGGGAGCTTCTTCTTCGATATGCCTTAAGGACTACCTGTCTATGGAGAAAGGAACACATCGTGCTTCCATACTGGACGCCGCCTCAACAGACTCAGGCGGAGGAGGCCCCGGTGCCTGAGTCGTCTCCGGTGCGTTAGCCGTCTCCGGTGCGTCAACCGTCTCTGGTGCGTCAGCCGTCTCCGGTGCGTCAGCCGTCTCCGCCGCCTCAGCGGACTCCGACGGAGGAGGCCCCTCAGCAGAATCCTCCTCCGCCTCAGCTGTCTCCGCCGCGTCATCGGACTCCGCCTCCTCCGCCGCCTAAGCAACAACGGAAGAGAGTCGCCGCCGCTCCGGCGGCTAGCAACAGTAAGAAACAGAGGAGATTCAGATACGGCCCAAGACTCAAGCCTCTTCCCAAGTTACCCTACGAGAGGTCTGAGGAGGAACTCAATGAGATCGTGGATGCCGATGTGAAACGTCAGCTCGCACCGAAACGCCCACCTGAAGAGGAGAAAATAGATCCGGTGAAAGCGAAGCGAACTCTGGATGCCCTTAGGCGACCACCACCGCCTCCGCTGCCATCAAACTATGACCGATGTATTCAAAAGAAATATGATCAAGCGAGGCGGTCGGGAAGCTTAAGTAGAAGTGGCTCAAGAAGTGGCAAAACAATTCCCCAGCTCGGCGAACAAGAACTGCAATCGTGCCCTCCGCTCAAGGTGGTTACCGATATCGCTAATGATCCAGAGAAAGCGGCCGATGGTCTTGCTATCACTTCTGATGATTACTTACCCGATTCGGTACAGTTCGAAACGGCTGAGGTAGTACCATCCTTAAGGTACAAGCATGGGAAGCCTCTCGTCACACGTGAGGAGCTCAAGGGTCTACCAACGAGGATGCGACATTTGCATGAATGGTACTTGGAAGCCTGCAAGGAGGGGAACAACAATATCTTGGTGGGAATAAAAAATGAGCACTTCTTCAATGGAAAGCAGATGTTGTTCGTTGAATTTGAAGAAAATTTTCAGTTATACAACCAAAAGGAGCTCGACAAAACTATCGTCAGTTCCTATTGTCTGTAAGTATTTTTTCTGTAATTAAGTCTCTAGCTCAGCTCGTTCATTGCATGTATTAATTATCCTCACACTATATTATGGAGAATGAAGATCCTCGAATGCAAACAACTACAAATCTATGACATTGGGTTCATTGACCCAAATTTCATAAATGAACGTACGTTAAAAGATTTTCCCGTCGATACAGAGAAAAACTTGCTAGATGCGTTACTTGGACAACAAACCAGAAAGGAAATACTATTTCCTTACAACTTCAAGTGAGTGTTACTATCTTGTGCACATTCTGTTTCGCTTACTCGAGGTTAAGTGCAATTAACAAGTTATGCGTGCGCATTTTCCACTTTATTCTGCTAGACATTCAGCTTGAAGATAGAAAAGTAACTATCTTGGACTCGAGACGTAAAGACCCTAAGGAGTGGACGAGCATGAGGGAAATGCTTCAGAAGTAAGTTCAATCATTATCACACAATATCGGCAGCTTTCGTTCATTTCCTGATATCAAGTAATCATTTTATTTGTCGGGCAGGGTTTGGAAAAAGTTCACCAAATAGGTTAAGGGTGTCAAATGGAAAAAAGAGCTGCAATTTGTACACCCCAAAGTAAGTACTACTCTAGTACCGCACATCTCTCATTGATTCTAGTTTCAATACCATTATCATGCTTGATTATCATTTTGATTGAACTCTATTCTCGTAAAGTGCTTGTGGCAGGCACCCGGGACTAATTTATGTGCTTACTACGTTTGCGAGTTCATTCACCACTCGACCACTGAGCGGGGCCGGGGTATATCTTTAGAACAATTTGAAGTACGTAAACAATATTCACATTTTTATTTTATTACCATCAATTGTGTTGAGTTTTATTGACCCCCTTCTTTAAATTAGATCTGCCAGAAGTGGGACAAACTCCTACCAACTGATCGCGTACGAGCAATTCAAGAGGAATTGGCGGGATTCTTTGTTGAACATGTCATACCTAAAGACGGAGAATACCATCAGGATCTCGATTGCTATGTTGGTAATAGAAGTTAGGATCGTAAGAGATGTTATATTGTATATATGCATGAACGTGTACTATATGTAATAGCGTCGAATAGATTTACGAAAACTTGTTGCATATTGTTCGACCAAGCACGGAGAAAGAGAGGTCACTTCTCTCTATATATTGATCATGACGATGTTGTGTAATGGTTCCTTCATTGCTATATGTAGTAGCTAGCGTCGAGTTGAATGAAAAGCGTAAAATGAAAATGGTAAACGCAAAAATAAAAGGGGGAAACACAATAGGAAAACCACTAAACCCCTCCTTTCAAAAAAAAAAAAAAAAAACCCCAGCGCCTGGCAGGTGCTGACGCGTGGCAGCCTTTTAGTCCCGGTCGGTGTTACCAACCGGGACTAAAGGTCCTCCTGCCTGGCGCCCCGCAGCGGCCACGTGGAGCCCCTTTGGTCCCGGTAGGTAAGCAAACCGGGACTAAAGGTTTTGGGTATTAGTCCCGTTTGGTTTGTCCCGGTTCCCAAACCGGGACTAAAGGCCCTTTGGAACCGGGACTAGTACCCTGTTTTCTACTAGTGGTATCCTCTACTCCCGGTTTGGTTTCTAGTCACTCCAGTCTCACTTTGTAAATTCGACATAACTCATTACTAACCCTCAAGTGTGATCCAACCGAAGCATGCGCTCATATATTAGCACAAGTGAAATACACCATATCATAGCATTCAATTCATAGCATTGCCACATTACAAAAAAAAATTACTCCGATATAATGGTACTGCAACAAATCAGTGTATAATATCACATAAACACCATGTTTAAGTAGGGATTATAGAGGTTTTTGGATGAGTGGACCATTGTATAGACTAGGGGTTTTTGCGATGGAGATGATCATATAGTCAATGAAAATGATGACGGTGATTGTGGCTCCTCTAATGGTATTCCAGTGCTACTAAAAGAGAGGGGGAAGGCCCCCTGTTTTTTCTTCTTCCTTGGCCTTCCCACTATATGGGAGAAGGTTTTCCCCTTGGTGTTCATGTCCGCCGGAGGTCGAGAACCTCCTCCGAAATCGGATCTACCCCTTCCGATATAGTGCCATAAAAGATCAATTTTCTCCGCCTCAAAATCACTCGAGTTCGCCATGCACTAGTAGAAAACTGGTCTTTGGACCGAAGCATTAGTCCCGGTTGGCTATTGGACCGGGACTAATGTAGCCACTAGTCCCGGTTCATGAGGCTAGGCATTAGTCCCGGTTCATGAGGACCCTATAGTCCCGGTTGGTGTTACCAACCGGGACTAAAGGGGTGGTGGCAGGGTTGCGTCAGGCTGGGCCCCCACGAGACCCTTTGGTCCCGGTTTGTAACACCAACCGGGACTAGAGATGGACCTCTAGTCCTGGTTGGTGTAACCAACCGGGACTAAATGTATCCCTATATATAGTTGGTTCTTCCAGCCCGAGCTCATCCTCTCCATTCTCTGTTCTTCCCTAGCTCGAGCTCATCCCTCCATTTTTGCCAAGATTTGTCAAGATTTGAGGCACCCCAATCCATCCAAGTGGCCACAAAGGTTAGCAACTTTGTCCTTTCATCTCTTATTGCTAGATCAGCTCGTGCAATGCTTTATAAGTATAGTGATTTGTGGGTTTTATTGTGGGTGTAATTATGTGGGAGTTTTTTAGATTTATATGCAATTTGAGCTCAAATTAACTTCTTAGTTTACATATGTGTAGGCGTGGTTTACTTAGTGTGCCTTCCCGTCCCCGTCCTAACCACCGTCGATCGCCCGCACCGTCCCGTCGCCGGCACCAACTTGGTGAGCCTCTTCTTGTGTTCTTATCCTTTTTATATAAAAAATCGTATTTCTATGATTTAGATAGTTACTTGCATAATTTTCTTACTTGTGTGATTGTTTATATATAGTGCCATGGTTATGATATTCGTGCCCGTCGGCCCTCGTCCGGATTACGATTCGGATGTGGCATATTCTCTTTTATAACTATTTGTTGCATTTCGTGTTAATGACAATTATGCCCATCAAGTTGACAAAGATATTTTTATCTAGGAGGTAGTTGAACCCGAAATTCCAACCGACCCTATTGTCGAGAAGTAAAATTTAGTTGAAAAAGAAAACGAGGATTTGAAAGGAAAATTGAAAAGAGTTGAAGAAGAGAAGATGAAATTGGAGTTGTACGTTGCCGATGTCGTCGATGATCACAAGATCAAGATGGATGCAATGCGCTTGAAGATTAGAAAGATTAGAAAATATGCCATTAATAAAGAGGCTTGGTATCATTATGTTGTTGGATCAATTGTTACCTTAGTTGCGATTTTGATCGCATTTGTTGTTGCATTTAAATGTTTTAGCTAGATAGTTGTATGTTGTTTTATGAGAATAAGTGTGCATGAACTTGTATTAATTTGGTATTTTTGGTGTTGTGTAATGAAGATGAACCGGCAATGGATGTACGATGACCGACGCTCTCCCCAGTTCATTAATGGCGTGCATAGTTTTCTGCGTGCGGCTGAGGGAAACAAGCGGGATGGTTTTATGTGTTGTCCATGTGGTGTGTGTAAGAATGATAAGACTTACTCTAGCTCAAAACAAATTCACGTCCACCTTTTTACGTCCGGTTTCATGTCCGGCTATAATTGTTGGACCAAGCACGGAGAAAGAGGGGTTCTAATGAAAGAGAATGAAGAAGAAGAGGATGATGACAACTATCCTGGGTTTCCTGAATATGATGGTACTACAATGGGGGAAGAGAATGAAGAAGAAGAAGCTGAGGCATCAGATGAGCCCGCTGATGATCTTGGTCGGGCCATTGCTGATGCAAAGAGAAACTGCGAAAGTGAAAAGGAGAAGTTGAAGTTGCAGCGCATGTTAGAGGATCACAAAAAAGGGTTGTACCCAAATTGCGAAGATGAGAACACAAAGCTCGGTACCACACTAGAATTGCTGCAATGGAAGGCAGAGAATGGTCTATCTGACAAGGGATTTGAAAAGTTGCTGAAAATAATGAAGAAGAAGCTTCCAAAGGACAACGAATTGTCCGACAGTAGATACGAAGCAAAGAAGGTTGTCTGCCCTCTCGGATTAGAGGTGCAGAAGATACATGCATGCCCTAATGACTGCATCCTCTACCGCGGTGAGGAGTACGAGAATTTGAATGCATGCCCGGTATGCGGTGCATTGCGATATAAGATCAGTCGCGATGACCGTGGTGATGATGTTGAGGGCGAGCGCCCGAGGAAGAGGATTCCTGCCAAGGTGATGTGGTATGCTCCTATAATACCACGGTTGAAACGTTTGTTCCAAAACAAAGAGCATGCCAACTCGTTGCGATAGCACAAAGAAGACCGTAAGAAAGACGTGAAGTTGAGAGTACCCGCTGATGGGTCGCAGTGGAGAAAAATCGAGAGAAAGTGGCCGGACCTTGCAGATGACCCAAGGAACGTATGATTTGGTTTAAGTGCAGATGGTATTAATCCTTTTGGGGAGTAGAGCAGCAAGCATAGCACATGGCCCGTGACTCTATCTATCTATAACCTTCCTTCTTGGTTGTGCATGAAGCGGAAGTTCATTATGATGCCAGTGCTCATCCAAGGCCCTAAGCAACCCGACAACGACATTGATGTGTACCTAAGGCCATTAGTTGATGAACTTTTACAGCTGTGGAATAAAGAAGGCATACGTGTGTGGGATGAGCACAAACAACAGGAATTTCACCTACGAGCGTTGCTGTTTGTAACCATCAATGATTGGCCTGCTCTTAGTAACCTTTCAGGAAAGACAAACAAGGGATACCATGCATGCACGCATTGTTTAGATGAGACTCAAAGTATATATTTGGACAAATGCAAGAAGAATGTGTACCTGGGACATCGTCGATTTCTTCCGACCAAGCATGCCTTAAGAAAGAAAGGCAAGCATTTCAAAGGAGAGGCAGATCACCGAAAGAAACCTGTCCTCCGTACTAGTGATGATATACTTGATATGGTCAAGGATTTACAAGTAATCTTTGGAAAGGGTCTTGGCGGACAATCTGTTCCGATTAACGCTGACGGACACGCCCCCATGTGGAAGAAGAAATCTATATTTTGGGAGCTAGAATATTGGAAAGTCCTAGAGGTCCGCTCTGCAATCGACGTGATGCACGTCACGAAGAATCTTTGCGTGAACCTACTAGGCTTCCTGGGAGTGTATGGGAAGACAAAAGATACACCGGAGGCACGACAGGACCAGCAACGTATGAACGCAAAAGACGACATGCATCCAAAGCAGTATGAAGGTCCTGCCAGCTACACTCTTACCAAAGCAGAGAAGGAATTTTTTTTTGAATGCCTGCTCAGTATGAAGGTCCCGTCTGGCTTCTCGTCGAATATAAAAGGAATAATAAATATGGCAGAGAAAAAATTCCAGAACCTAAAGTCTCATGACTGCCATGTGATCATGACGCAATTGCTTCCGGTTGCGTTGAGGGGGCTTCTACCAGAAAATGTTCGATTAGCCATTGTGAAGCTATGTTCATTCCTCAATGCAATTTCTCATAAGGTAATCGATCCGGAAATCCTACCAAGCTTACATAATGATTTGGTCCAATGTCTTGTCAGTTTCGAGTTGGTGTTCCCACCATCCTTCTTCAATATTATGACGCACGTCCTAGTTCACCTAGTCGAAGAGATTGCCATTCTGGGTCCTGTATTTCTACACAATATGTTCCCCTTTGAGAGGTTCATGGGAGTCTTAAAGAAATATGTTCGTAACCGTGCTAGGCCAGAAGGAAGCATCTCCAAGGGCCATGAAACAGAGGAGGTTATTGAGTTTTGTGTTGACTTTATTCCCGACCTTAAGTCGATTGGTGTTCCTCAATCGCGTCATGAGGGGAGACTGCGTGGAAAAGGCACGCTTGGACCAAGATCAATAATATGTAGGGACGGGCATTCTTGGGCGCAAGCACACTACACAGTTCTACAAAATTCTACCTTGGTGACCCCGTATATCGAGAAACACATGGATATTATACGCTCCAAGAACCCGGAGCAGTCTGACCCCTGGATTAATCGTACACACACTGAGGCTTTCGGCGGTTGGTTGCAAACACATCTCATGAATGACGACATTGTTGAAGATGAGCTGTACTTGTTGGCCAAGAGACCATCTTCGACTATATTGACTTTCCAAGGATACGAGATAAACGGGAATACATTTTACACGATCGCCCAAGATAAAAAGAGCACCAACCAAAACAGTGGTGCCGGTTTGACGATGCAGCAAACACCAATAGGGAAAAGGACACATATTATGGTTACATAGGGGAGATATGGGAACTTGACTATGGAAGTGATTTGAAGGTCCCTTTGTTCCGGTGCAAATGGGTCAATCTGACTGGAGGAGGGGTAATGGTAGACCAGCAGTACGGAATGATAACAGTGGATCTCAACAATCTTGGGTACACAGAGGAACCATTCGTCCTAGCCAATGATGTGGCGCAGGTTTTCTATGTGAAGGACATGTCTACCAAACCAAGAAAAAGAAAAGATAAGAAAGTGCATACATCATACGATGAGCCAAAGCGCCACATAGTTCTTTCAGGGAAAAGAAACATCGTGGGAGTGGAGGACAAGACAGACATGTCAACACATTATGAAAAGTTTGATGAAATTCCTCAATTCACAGTGAAGACTGACCCAAGCATCCTGTTAAATGATGAAGATTGTCCATGGTTACGGTGCAATAAGCAAGGGACACACGAGAAGAAAAAGTTTTATACCCCAATATCCCACTCTGGGATGTGATTGGCTTCACCGTCATCACTTTTCTTCTATAGCGAGTAGCCGAGATGGTCTAGTTTGTACACGAAGTATATCCAGTTTTTGTTGTATCCCTCTCAACTTTTTAACACATGCTATGTGGGTGAAATGATGATACCATGCCAAGTTTCAACCTTTCCAGAGTTCATTTGTAGTGTTTTTAATTTCATGGTCGTTTAGCTCAAAAAAATCATTAAATGCATGAAAAATAGCAAATGAAGTTAGAAAGGGTTGAAATTTGAAGATGTGGCTTAGAATGGTGCATATTGAATGCACAAAAAGTCTGGAGTTCATTTGGGTGATTTTGATTAAAACAAATGAAGGTATAAAACTAAAAGAGTTAAACATAATCTGGTTTTGATTAAAACACCTATTTAAATTATCCTAAAAATTCCCAAATTTAACATAATGATAAAAAACACTAATATTAAACAACAGGAAAAACAATCACTCAAAAATCTATTTTTAAACTAAAGTTATTCACAAACTAGTGATTCACACAAATTTCAAAAGAATTCAAATTTAAACTATTTAAATTTGAAAACTACTGGCACTAACAGAAATTTTGTAATTGTTTTGACCTAAAGCAAAAAGATTCATTAAAAAACTATAAATATTCTAACAGTTATTCCAAATCTAAAAACATAAATTAGAAAAACAAAACAAAACAAAAAAGAGAAAATACAGCTTTAGTCCCGGTTGGTCCTACCAACTGGGACTAAAGGTCCCTTCCCGCGCGGAATTTGGGCCGCCGAAAAGATGGGCCTTAAGTCCCGGTTGGTGGATCCAACCGGGACTAAAGGGAGGACCTTTAGTCCCGGTTGGTGATACCAACCGAGACTAAAGGGTATTTAGTCCCGGTTGGTTCCACCAACCGGGACTAAAGGTTTCGGGCTATTTAAGCCCCCCTTCTCCCTCCTCATTTTCTCCCCCGACGCCGAATCCCACCACTACGCCGCCAGGCTGCCGGATCGTCTCGTCGCCCTCAGCTCCGCCGGCGAACGCCGTCGCCCTCAGCTCCGCCGGCACCGCTCCTCCCATCCGGCCGTCCGCGCAATCCCCGACCCCCTCTCCCTCCGCGAGCGAGCCCGCCTCGATCCCTGACCGCTCCTCCAAGCGCCGCCGCGGCCCGAGCCCGGGCGCTGGCGCCGCTCCTCCCCGCCTCCGGCGCACGTCCTCCTCCGTCTCCGGCGCTCCTCCGTCTCCGGCGTAAGTCCTCCTCCAGCGCTCCGATCCGTCTCCGGAGCCGCATATTTGTAAGCCCGATCCGTCCTCCTCCAAATTTGTATTTGTATTTGTTGTACTGTTGTATTGTTGTGCATATTTGTATTTGTTGTACTAGCAAACGGGAGAATAAAATGCAAAATAATAGAATATATTGATGTATGTTTGTATTGTTGTATTTGTATGTTTTATGTTGATGTGTATGTGTCCTTGTGTTCAAAAAGAGGCCGGAAACTATGTAAACAAAAAAAGGCCACACGCCTTTGTTTTTTTATTTATGTATGCTAATTGAACAAATTTCCATGTTCATCAGAGAAAAGAAACATATGTTTATATTGATGTATGTTTGATGTTGATGTGTATGTGTATGTTAGATAAAATGCATGTTATATTGTTGCATTGATGTATGTTTTATATTAGATAAAATGCCTCTCCTCCTCGAATTTTGTTCATTTTTTAGATGTTTATATGCATGTTTAAATGTTTAGATGTTGCTGATTTGCTAATTGACATATTGCATATAAAGCATCTTGTGTAACCGTCGAATCGATTGCATAGCGTAGCCGTCGAGTCGACGATGCCTGGCCCGCATCCTCGTCGTCGACTCGGCGCCGTCGACCACCTGCTTGAGAGGCGCCAGCATGTCCGGAACTGGGCTCCGCCGGGCTGGCACTGGGAGGTGCTGCCTTCCGGGGCGCGGAGCTTGGAGAGGAATCAGGGTCCCGTCGTCAACCCGGAGGTTCTTTGGTGGCGGTTGCGTGGACCACTGTCGGTGTAGAGGGAGCCGACCCCCGCGGAGGTGGTACGTCGCCGTGTCAGGGAGGAGGACGAGCACGTCTGACGCTACATGGCTACGTTGGACGCCAGGTTCTCCAATACCTGGCAGGTTCTTCAGGGATCACACCTGAGCTATGATCCTGTCATAGTTCCTTATCTTTGGGTGTCCACCGCCTGCGCCGCGAGACGTCAAGTAGATCTGTATTAGTGATATTGTATTCGAGATGTATTAGTGATAATATTCGATGATGTATTAGTTATATTATATAATAATATTCGAGATGTATTAGTGATACTATTCGATGATGTATTAGTGATATTATATGATCATATTGTTGCATTGCCTTGTATTGATTTGCATATCTCTGGTTTTGCTTATTGAATGTATTCTAATTGTTTTATATTTGTTCCGGATTAGTTAAGCTATGGACGGTAGAGACAGAGACCGTGATTAAGAGAATGCCATGTACGACTTGATACGCTCCGGAAATGAAGAGAATGAAGAAGTAGATGATGGCTCACAATACCTTAACCCATCCGGTGAGGGAATTGAGGAAGAACAACCAAGAGACGAAGGGGAACCAACTGACAATGATGGCGAAGAAATTTTTCTCCATCATCAGAAGTCCGGCGGGGTATTAATTTGCCCTCTGGTGATCATCAGAAGTATTGGTTGATTTGTATATATTGATGAATCTTTCTTCTTTTAGCCCTCCGGATTGAGCAAATCTTCTACAAGGGTTAAACGTGGCCCGACAAAACCGTTGAAACAAGGCATAAAGTACAACATCGATCAAATCAGAGCAGATGGCGAACCGATTACTCCTAAAATTAATGCAGACAAATTTATACATCAATGCGCAGTTATCGTTAGGGACCAAATCCCGATCTGGGTTCAAGAATGGAATCAGCCAAAGGATCGCGGAGTTCCTTTTGCCAGCCAAAGAGCAAAAGATCTCCTTTGGGAGGAGCTCATGAAACATTTCACCCAACCAGAGGGTCTCACAGATATCCAACGGGAGAAAGTCAAGAAGTGTGCTCTTAAGAAGATGGCCACACAATTCCAGACTTGGAAGAAAAGATTATGGACCAATTACGTGAAAGGAGGAAAGAAGACTCCAGAATTCAAAGGAGAATATACGAAGTTAAAAGATGAGTGGGACAGATTTGTGCAGTTCAAGGAATCAGAAGCAGCTAAGGAACGGTCGAGAGTAAACAAGATAAATGCCGAGAAAAAAACGTGGCACCATCATCTGGGGCCAGGTGGCTACAAGTATGGGTTGCCTTTGTGGGAAGAATCCGAGAGAAACATGAAGGCTGCAGGGGTCACTCCAGAGACAGAGAATTGGCCCGACAGGTGCAGGACTTGGTTTTATGCACATGGGGGAAAGTTGGACCCAAAGACAGGGAAGGTTCTTGAACAGGCAAGTCTTAAAGAAGCCACTGACGAGTTACTTAAAGCAATAGAAGAAGCTCGAATGGGTCTGTACCAGCCCGAGAGAGAGAACGACGAGCTTACACGCGCCCTCAAGAATCCTGAACACCCGGGATGAACACGAGGCAAAGGCCTTGTTCCGTGGCTTCTGGGGTTTGCGGATTGGAACGACAGTTACAGAAGCCGTGAGAGAAAGAAGAAGCATGAAGTAGATCGGATTCAAATGGTAGAAGAAAAGAACGCGGACTTGGAACGCATATACATACTGCAGCAGGAGCAAATCAACAAACTAAGCCAGCAAGGCGCGTATCAGCAGCAGGAGCATCCAGATGCAGCATTGGATGGTGCCATTCCATCATCTATGCCGAAAAGCAGCGTGGGTTCCACGGGGGTCCCGGCCGATGATGCACTGCTGGCTCGCTACCCCGTGGATGATATCCTAGAGTCGACAACTTGTGAGCTACACGTGAAACTGAAGAACATATCCATGAAGGCGGCGGACGGCTTTGCTTTACCGCGTGGACCTGAACCAACTTTTCACGGCAATCCGATTCCACCTGGCTATGCTCGTGTCGGGGTGGATGAAGTTGTGTCGGCATATGAATCACTAGATCTTGACTACCTTGGAGGTGAACGGGAGCGGACACTGGGAGAAGCCAGGCGTTGTGTCATTTTATGGAAAAAGGAATGCATAGTGTTTCCAAACTCGGTGCCAAGGCCACCGACTCCTCCTCCAAGTCCGCCGCGTCAGCAGACTCCAACCCACCTCGAGACGGAGCGTAGGGCGAGTCCTCCAAGTCCACTGCGTCTGCTGACTCCAACCCACCTCGAGACGGAGCGCAGGGCGAGTCCGCCATATCGATCTCCGCCACGTCAGCATAGTCAATCCCACCCCGATACGGAGCCTAGGGCGAGTCCGCGATATTGATATCTGCCGTCTCCCAAGGGGAAGAGAGCACAAAATAAGAAACCCGAGCCTCCTGCCAAAAACAAATTAGCTTACGAGAAGACTGACGAGGAAATCGATGAACAAGTGGCTAAGGAATTGCAGGCCCATTTTGGTCCGAAACCACCCCCGCCGCCAAAGGAGAAAATACCTGAGGAAGTCGTACAACACTTTTTGAATGCAGCTAAACCGGCGGAGAAAAGGATGCTATCAAACTATGAACGCTCTATTAGCAAGTCCTATCATAAACAAAAAAAACAGAAGTCGAGCGGTAGTAGCAGTAAATGCGGGAAAACTTTTCCCCAGCTCGGAGAACAGGCAGTGCAATCGATCACCCCGCTCAAGGTGACTACCGATAAGGTGGTAATAACCGACGCTGATAGAGAGAATGCTAGACAGCTCGGTATCACTGTTGAACAACTCCTAGAGATCGAGAAATTCCCACCGACGGATCCGAAGGAACTAGAATGGGCATATGTCCCCGGGAACCCTCTCGTGAGTCCTGAAGATGAGAAGCTTCTATCTACGCAAATGTACAGCTTGCATCAGTGGTATATGAGAGAAGTAAAGGTCGGGCGAGAGAGCCTCATGGTGAAAGTCAAGCGAGAGCGTTACATCCATGAAAATGATTTGTGGATTGAAAATGAAGAATTATTCCAGTTATTCAATCAAAAATCACTCGACAAATCTATCGTCAGTTGCTACTGTCTGTAAGTGATTTCTTTCTGTAATTTGATTAAGTCTCTATCTCATCTCGTTCATTGCCTGTAATTATCCTCACTATATTCTTTTTTGTGGTATTGTGCAGAATGAAGATTTTTGAATTGGAAAGAGATGGAGTCTATGGCATTGGATTCATTGACCCAAATACCGTTAATGAAAATGTGTTAAGTACTTACCCTAAAGACACGGAGAAAATGTTGCTAAGGTTTCTGAAGGCCCTAAATACCAAACCAGAAATACTTTTACCTTACAACTTCGAGTGTTACTTTTACCTTACTTTTACCTTATATATATACTCGATGTTAAGTGTAGTTGATGAGTTATGCATGCCCGCTTATACAAATCGTGTCTGCAGCTACCACTGGATCCTGCTAATCATTAGAATTGATGATGGAACTATTGAAGTACTCGACTCACTAAGTAAAGACCCTGAACAATACAGAAGCCTGCATTCGATGCTCGACAGGTAATTTCAATCATTTACGCACTATGTCGGCCTCTTTAGTTCATTTCCTGATATCAAGTAATTAGTAACTCCTTTATTCATTTTCTTTGCCGGTCAGGGTTTAGAAAAAGTTCACCAAAGATGTTAGAGGTGAATGGAAAGAGGAGCAGAAATGGCGAAGGTCCAAGGTATTTAAGTAGTACTAGCTACGTCCGCGCATCTCTTTAAGTATAGTTTCAATACCATTATCATCCTTGATTATTATCTGATTGAATTATATTCTCGTAAAGTGCATGAGGCAGCAACAAGGGACTTCTTTATGTGCATATTACGTTTGCGAGAACATTCGTTTTATCACCGAAAGGACCAAAAACTATAAGAGATCTTTGGGTACGTAAACACCATTCACATTTTTTTATCATGATGTAATATATATATATATATATATATATATATATATATATATATATATATATATATATAGACAACTAACATGTTCATATTGATCTCCTTCTTTAAAGATGCACGAGATGCGGGAGAAGCTCCTACCAAAGGACCGCATACGAGCAATTCAAGAGGAAATTGCTGGTTTTTTGCTTGAGCAGGTCATATCTCCCGAAGGAGAATACCATTACACCTAATGCCTGCATGTAATGATTTGCAAATTGTAGGAGAAATTGTATATACCAAATTGTACATATGTGTATGCATGGTCGTACGAAAAGTTCTATGTATATGATTGGTTTTACGAGATATTCTATTATATATGCATAACGTGTACGGTATGTAGCAGCGTAAAATATGTTTGAAATGAAAAAGAATTAAATCGAATACACAAAACGAAAAGGAAAAATAAACAATAAAACCTAAACCCATAAACCCCAAAGCCCCTAAATCTTTAGTCCCGGTTGGTAAAGGTCCCCATCCCCCGGGCGCGCTGCCATCCCACGTGGCAGGGATTTAGTCCCGGGTCGTAGACAACCGGGACTAAAGGCTTGTACCCTTTAGTCCCTATACATTAGTCCCGGTTGGGGAACCGGGACTAAAGGCCCTTCCCAACCGGGACTAATGGCCTGTTTTCTACTTGTGGTGTAACAAATTTAGAAAAAGTTGCATCTACAATTTTGAGGGTATAGAGTCAGGCGGGGCGGGAGGCGGTGGAGATGATACCCAGGGTCTCCACGTGGCTAGTTCCTGCCCTAGGGCCCGCCCGTGTGGCAAGGCTGCATTGCGCCCACCGGGCCCCCTCCAAGTGTTTTTTTGCCCAATCTCTCTTCTGGCTTGAATATGAATGACTTAATTCTATTCAATTTTTGGTCCCCGGAAGTATCTTTTTTCGTTGCACCGGAAACACTAAAAACAACAACTAGCACTCGACACATTAGTCCAATAAAAATAATAATAAGTGTGCCAAAACTATGTATAAATGACATGAACGTGGCATGAACATAACAAAATTTACATATACATTTGAGACATATCAAAGTCTTGTATGACTTTGAAATTTACTTGACATTTATGAAAAAAAGGAATCATGTGCGATGGTTTTCAAGTATTATGATTTTTATGATTTACCCGAGTGCTTGTTTTGCAAACTGGGATGTACCCCCTTTAATTTTACTAATAACAATGTGTGTTCATCTTTGGAACTCAAACTGAAAAGTCAATTCAGTTTACCAATCCTTTTTGTATGATCTACAATTTCAGAGTTAATGAAGCACCCACTATTGTGGCATTGAAATAAGAGCATTCAATTACCTAAATATAAGGGGCCAATTATATTTATCTGGTGAAGGAGAGGCTCCTTCTTTGCGGGTAAATCGTGAAGTACTAATTTAGAAGATCTAACACAAACATGAACAAGTAAAGCGGTAAATATGTATACTTGTACGGAAAGCTAATCTTAGTTTATTGTCTTCCTCATTTATGTTTCCCATAGAATTGGAACTGAAAGGAAAAGAAATCATACAGACTCGGTCGTGCACAGAATCACATGAAAGCATAAGAGTAAACCCTAATTAAGTTTGAAATGTCATATTTGAATATTGATATGATTATATATGAGGGATAATAAGTATGGATTAATTTCCCAAATAATTAACTTCTGCATAATGCATTGGTGTAAAAAGGTAAATATAATTGTTATTAGAATACTTAGATATGAATATTTGTTTCTCCAAATTTAGGTTTACATTTACACAATTGGAGCTGAGGGTTTCTTTTCATATTTTGATTACTTAAAAGGACTTTGCAATCAAACTTATTCCTTCTTTCCAAATAATAGTAACTTTGATGAATCCACTAAATTTATAGCTGCACCTAACATTAGTCCAATCCTCGATCCGACTAATCTTTATTCTTACTAGGCATACTATGAGCAATAGGTTAAGTAGTACTCACGATCATATGTTATTACACATCATAGCTTGTCGTGTGATGAACGAGTATTGTACCCCTATCAACCATGCCCCAAAGAGCCATGAATGCACCCTTTTATCATCTTTTTATACCATCCCATGTTCGAGTCTTTGCGATACTATTGACTCCCATGAAACCATATACAATAGTGAAGTTGTAACAACTATAGCAAGCAACAAGGAGAGAAACGGTCTAGTGAAGAGGTAGCAGATGTGTCCAAGAAATGAGAGCCTAGGAAAATGGCGAAAGAAATACATGTAACTGAGAACCATAGAGTTTTGTGGTGTGTCTTGCTTAAGAATTGGAGGCATTTGGGGAACTTAATGGGAAAAGCGCTATAGATTCAATATTTTTCATGTGCTTTGGCCACTTTCCTCTTTCTCCAGTGATTGGCCGTGTATAGCCTTCAACGTCCCGTTTATCATCTTGATGCTACCATAGTATTTTTTTTCTGCGGCCGAGTATGTGAATGACTTTAGATCCTCCTTTCGGTGTGGTCAACTAGCAAACCTCGCGTGGTGGTACACCCACATATTCCAACTCCACCAATATCTGGGTGTACTTCGGACATCGAGAAAACATAAAATATACTATTTTGTGAGTCGGTACATTTTTTGGAGAATTCCGTACATAAAGTTTGGTATATCCCCTTTTACCCAATCTTTGTTTTTCATATTTGCAACGCAATCTGGAAAGATATTTAGTTCAGTTACAAATCTTGTTTTGTATAACTCTTATTTTAGGTTCAACTGAAGACTCATTATTGTGACATTCAAACGAGAGGGTTCAATTTACTAATGATAAGGGACATGTTATTTTTATCTTTCAAATGAAAGGTTCCTCCTTTGTTGGTAAATCTTGATATTAATTTAGAAGATCTATACCATATGATGTGTGTTGCTAGCAACTTTTGAGTTGATGAAATTGGGTTTATTGTTTAATTGCTTTGCTCTAGACTTAGAACAAAATGGAAATCCAAAATGAGTGGGACAAAATAGAAGATCTAACACTAACATGGACTAGGAAGATAAAGTGGTGAACACGCATGCTTCAGCATAGTTGCATATAGTTGCAAACAATAAATTTGGCGAGCCATGCTAGACTGTCGATTGCCTAGCACCCACTAAAAGTCAAGCCTGAGCCCAGCCCAAATGTCGGGCTTCCGGGTCGGGTTTGTAGGGCCAGACTGCCCATGACCAGGTTTTGTCTTTCATGTACCACTGTTGTAACCAGCTGGTGTCGTTTCATTGGACCTATCACTACCACATGTTGATATCGCATCTGACTGCAAAGGTGTGGTCAATGACATTCGGTAGGGTACTGGAGGTACATAACTACTTATGTATGCATTCGGCAGGGTACTGGTATAGCTTCTACTATTTGAAAAAGTGCTCCTTCATCTTCGAAGGAAGAAGTTCAAATATAGAGGCATGTAGTCTTAGGGGCTGTTTGGTTCTGAGGCACAACTTGGCACACTTTGTCACATCTTAACTTAGGCAAATTTGACCAAGTTAGGTGTGTGTTTGATTCTTGCCACAACAAGGCAAGATTTGTTTTTATTACCACTAAGCCCCACTTGTCATAGGCATAAAAAATATGGCAAGATTCCCTAAGGCAAGTCAAAGCGTCGCTAATTATTTGAACAACTCAAATAAGGCAAATGTGGCAAAATAATGTGGCAATATGTGACAAATATAGTCACAATCCAAACAAACCCTTATTAAACATGCTTTCCGCCGGGGCCTAGGCCGCCATCTTTGGCTCCTTGCTCCCCCCTTCACTGTATTTCTATGTACATTGTTGATTAATAAAGTGTGTTTAGACTAAAAAAACGGGTGTGTCAATCGCAACCGCACGAATCCGCATTCGGGTGCCCACTCCAGTCTCCAACGCTAGTGACAATGCCAATCACCAAGGGAAGACTTGTATAGGATCAGCCCTTTAGGTGAGATCGTAAGATCAACTCAAATATTTCATATTTACACAATTCAAAAAAATCTGAAAAAAAAATGTACAACATACCTGCAAGCTATGTCTACAACTTCAAAAAAAAATCAGCTCAAAACTCGATCTACAGTTAGAGTTTCGAAAAAGACAAATTCGACTATGAATAGTGTCAGCTTTGAGGTGAATAGTATGTGACACTATTCACATCTGATTTTGTCTTTTTTGTTCCTCTAAGTGTATTTCGAATTAGGAGTTGAAACTTTTTGAGCTTGTACATCACACCTGAATGTGTGTCTTCAATTTTTTTCAGAATTTTTGAACATGTTTTGTATCTTCAAGAAAATTGATCTCATTGATCTCACATAAAGACAGATCCCCCTCCAATCACCAGCCGAAATGGGCACCGGCTCCGGCGGGACAACAAGGATGCCAGCTTCGATCAGGGCGGAGTTGGCAAAGCGCTGACATGAGGACGGACGCGCGGGCACCTGAGAATATGCCGTCGTCCATCCCCACACGAAACGATTCCGTTCCGTCGCACTGTTCGCCCGTGCCAGACTCCTCCAACGCGCACCACGGCGGCACGACAACGATATGCAAGCACTAATTAAGAGCAGGCAGAGCTGGAGAAGCATGTACTAGCAGCGACGAAGCTCTCGACAACCGTTGGTTGGTTCCGATGGGCGATGGCGAGCGACGGCGACGAGGTTCCCCCGGGGTGGTCGGGAAGGTAACCTGCGCGGCGTGGGTACGCAGGCCGGTCGGCGGACCGGCCGTGTCCAGCAGCCGCACTCTCCTCCTGGTGTACGGCCGCGGCGCCACTGCCCCGTCCCCGCCATTCCTCGACATTTGCCTTTGACATCAGAGCGTGAGAGGGAGCTCGCCTCCGAGCCCCTGGTAAGCGAGCGGCCCGTGCGCGTGCCTGCTGCTTCCTCTGCTACGGCCGTGTGGCCGTGTCTCTGACCGCGGGTTTAACGAATTTGCTGCTGCGGGTCGTGATGGGCGAGGAGGCAGCCGACAGGGACACACCACGCACCATCGCCGTGCACCCTGCCGGCAACGAGTTCGTCGGCGCCCCCGCCAAAGGCTGCAGGTGCGTGCGCTCGTCTTAGCTCGGCCTCAGTCTGTATGATACTTGCGATATCTGAATATATAGTGAGAGAATGATCAGTAGGAGATCATAGGCATTCGTCAGGCTTGATATATCAAATAAATAAATATCCATAAATAGTACTCCCTCCGTCTCAAAATAAGTGTCTCAAGCTTAATACGTACAATTTTATACTAAAGCTAGTGCAAAGTTAAGACACTTATTTTGGGACGGAAGAAGTACTACTCTACTAAAAACACTCATTGTTCTCCTGACTTAATTCTCAAACCAAGAAACTTATCCAAACCAATAAAATTTTCCAAAAAAATGAAGAAATATTCACATGTTATACACCAATATATAGTGCGAACTATAAGTAGCGCAGCCGCATGGCGCACGGGTATATATAGGCTAGTAGGAGTACATTTTTATTAAATACATGCATGTTCCATGTGAAGACTTGTTTTAAAAAAAAAATAGGTTTATAAAATTGAAGCTGCTGAGGGTTTCTTTGCACATTCCGATTACTAAAAAGACTTTGCAATCAAACATGTACATTCTTTCCAAAAATGATAATAACTTTGACGAACCCATTGAGAGCTATTATAGCTGCACCTAATATTAGTCCGGCCGTCGTTCCAGCGAATCTTTATTATGACTAGTCAGATTGCAAGCAACCGATCTGACTTAAATAATACCCCTTGTCATGTGTTATTATGCATCATAGCTTATTGAGTGACGAACGAGTATTGCATCACTCCCCTCCCTCCCCAAGAGCCATGTATGCACCATTTTGCCGTCTTTATATACCAACCCATGTTCGAGTTTTTGCTATACTATTTATCTCCAATAAACCATATACAATAGTGTAGCGATAACAACTATATCAAGCAAGGAGAGGAGTGGTTTAGTGAAGAGGTAGCAGATGTGTGACAAAAACAAGAGACCAGTTAAAATGCGAAAGAAGAACACGTAACGAAGAACCACCAAGTTTTCGTGGTTTATTTTGTGTAAGAATAGGAGGCATCGAGGGAAATTAAAGGGAAAAGCTATGGAGCGGTATTGTTTCCGTGGCGCGGCCTGTTGCCTTGTCGCATCTTCCAGCGGTGATTGGCTGCACTTCTTCCTAGAGGTGGAGCTATGGCTCGGCTACCACGGGGCAGCGGCCCGAGTTGTGCCCTGGATCACCCTTTGAGAAATTGCAATAAACGAAGAACTAAACAACAATTTTAATGGGTCAATGGTCGTAGGCCAGGAGCCTTTATACTTTGCCCAGGCTCTCTAACCTTCCTGGCTAGAGTACCCCACTGCATTTTCCTTGCTCTTCATGTGGAACCATGCCAGAGCTAATGGCCGTAAGCTTCGAGAAAATAAAATTAGAGCATATTATCTCCATTCTGAATTATAAGATGTTTTGGATATTTCATATATTAACTGAAATGTGAACTAATACACTTAAATGGAGTGAGGCGTTTTGGTGCCCAGGCTCATCTGCACCCGTTCAGTAAAAAAATCAAAATAAATACTAAAAAAATTCAAAAAATTCCAAATGTTTTTTGGGTGTAAGATAATTTCGTGCGTGAGGTTCGCTCCAATTTTTGTATCATTTGAACATCTGAGCAGCTCTCAGCAAAAAAAACAAATCGGCTCAAAATAGTGCGTGAACAGTAAGCTTTTTTAGAGACCCCGAATTTGTCTTTTTTGCCGAGAGCTGCTCAGATATTCAAATGATAAAAAAATTGGAGCGAACCTCACGCATGAAATTATGTACCACCCTAAAAAAAATTGGAATTTTTTGAATTTTTTAGTATTTGTTTTGATTTTTTTACTCAGCGGGGGTGCAGATGAGCCCGGGCTCAGAAATGGATTTTCGACTAAAATGTGTCTATATACATTTGATTCAGATGGAGTACTATTTTGTGAGTGCGCACATTTTTTAAGGAAAATTCCGTACATAAAGTTGCATATTTTTTCCATTTTCCCCTAATAAAATAATGAGAACACCATTCGCGACCTAAGCATGTATATACTTCTACATCAAGTACACTCTTAGGACGTGTTCAGTAGCCCTCCAGCTTCTCAACTCCTCAACTCCAGATCAGGAGCGCAGCCGAACGGTCCAAATGCTGGCTATGGGAGTGGGAAGCTGGCTAGTGTAAAATTGGCGGAATCGTGGAGTTGGATTAATCGAGCTCTCGAAAATCGAAGGAACGGGAGTTTGACTGAAATTACCCAGGATTGCTACCGCCAAGTGAACATCGGGCGTACCGATTCGAGCTCATCCCGCACTACCGCTCTATCCCCACGTTCTCCTCCTTCTCTCGTTCCTCACACCAACCAAGGGAGACAGCTAGGAGACCGCCGAGCCCATCGACCATACAAGTAGCCGGCCGCCGCCCTCCCCGCTCGCTGCCCGCCGTCTCTACTGTCCTCCTCTGCCGCCGTTCCAATCCGCTAGGAGCAGCGCGGGAGCAACGGCCGCCGCTCCCATCCCTGACTCCCGACGACCTCGATGTCCTCCTCGACGGGGAAAAGATGGAAGCTTGCCTCGGTGGCCTCGCTGGATCCAGAGGAGGTCGCTTCGGCGACCATGGCTACCCCCATCCCGACTTGCAGTCCTCCTGCATCGCTCATCTCCTTCTCAGCCCGCTCGTTGGCATCTGATGTGCTTCGTTGACCAGGAGATGGAGAGATAGATGGGCTGTGCATGGGCCAGATTCGTTGTTCGTGGGCTTCCGGCCTGGCGGATCGATTTTAGCAAGAAGCTAGCGCACCGAACAGAATGCTCGCTCCAGGAGTTGACGAGAGAAGCTGGCTGCTGGCTACCAGCGACGGAGTTGAGGATTTACCAGCCGTGGAGGACTACCGAACACGCCCTTACTTTGCTTTTTTATTTTCCTTTCAAAAAGGAAAAGGAGAGAAAAAGGATCATACACACAAATACACGGAGTCTTATTCATGAACAGATTGAGCTAACAAAGTACCCATCATGTCAAGGCTCACATGAAGGCATGGAAGTAAACACCAATTAAGTTTGTAATTTCCTGTTCAACTGTATATAGGTATGATTCTTTTGTTTTTTGCATGATCTACAATTTCAGAATAAATTGAACACTAATTATTGTGACATTCAAATAAGAGGGTTCAACTTTCTAAATATAAGGGGCCTATTATCTTTATCCTTTGAAGGAGAGGTTCCTACTTTACAGGTAAATCTTGAAGTACTGATTTATAGAAATGGGAATATAAAATGGTAGATATGTATACTTGTACAACAATCGCGACATCGGACCCTGACGTATCGTAAAGTGACATGTATGCTTTCTTTTCATTTTTTAGGGAGTCTTTGTGTTTGGTTTGGGGCGACGAAGCGGCGTCGTTCCCCAGGGTAGGAATAAGGTTATCCTTGCCCTATCCCCATTAGGGGCGGCGATTTGCTTCGCAGATCGCGGCCGCCGGTGCCTCCTGATCTGCATTGACGACTTCATGGTTGCTACTTCTACAAGTTTGCTCTGCCGAGCCAGAGGCCTGGAGACGACATCGAGCTATGCTCATGGTGCGCCGCTGATGGATGTAGGAGGAATAAGACTTTGGCACCCCCAAATTTAAAATGCATTTATATTTCTGTAAGGATGTGTTTGTAAGGACCTGTGATACTTAATATATAGTCTTTAGGCCTTTTGGCAAATAAGAAGCTAATTTTACTTTCCCTCCCAAATTGCAGGAAAGGAAAGAACAAATAAAACTATACGCTCCTATACACCCGGTTGTGATCACATGAAAGCAAGAAAGCAAACCCAAACTAAGTTTGAAATTTCCTATTTGATTATATGTGAAGGATAATGAGTACGGATTTATTCCCAAATAATTAACTCCTGTTGATTCATTAGCAAAAAAGTAAATATAATTGTTACTAAAGTACTTACATATGGAGTTATGTTTCTCAAAATTTAGGTTCACATTTACACAATTGGAGTTGAGATTTTGTTTTTTGCTTATTTCGGTTACTAGAAGGAGTTCACAATAAAAACAAATCCATCTTTTCGAACAATAATAGCTTTGACGAATCCACTGAATTTATAGGTGCACCTAACATTAGTCATGAACATCGATCGGGCAAATCTTTACTATTACTAGCCATATGACAAGCAACCGGCCTGAGTTAAATAGCACTCTCTTGGTCATGTGCTATTGCACATCACAGTTCCTCGTGTGATGAACAAATATTATACTCCCTCGCCAACTCTCACCATCCCCATCGTTTTGTCATCCTTTTGTACCGCCCCATGTTCAAGTCTTTGCTATACCATTGACCTCCATCAAACCATACACAATAGTGAAGTGGTAACAACCACCGCAAGCAACAAGGAGAGAAATGGTCTAGTGAAGAGGTAGCAAATCATGTGTCCAAGAAATCAGAGACTAATTAAAATGGTGGAAGAAGAACCTGTAACTAGGGCCATAGAGTTTTGTGGTGTGTCTTGTTTAAGAATAGGAGGCGTCGGGGGGATTTTTTGGGAAAAGCGAGGGAGCGGTATTATTTGTGTGCTCGGGCCTCTTGCTTCTTCCTCCTCTTCCTTCAACGACCGGTGTCCCATCATCTTGGTGTGGTCGTACCATTCCCTTTGAAGTCAATTACACCACAAGTGCTACAACTTGGCACAAATAATCACTTTAGTGCTAGAACTTCTGATGTACATGTAAGTGGTTCAAGGACTTGGTTTGACGCTGCAAATACGGTGTTGTATATGCATGTGGCGCTGATTAAGCACACCAGCTCGGCATGAGGCCTGCTGTCAGTGACATGAAGCGGGGGAGGCGTGTGGTCTGTCTATTTGCGAAAAGCCCCTTGATATTTTTTCTTTCATGAAAAAGTCCCTCGAAAGA
Source organism: Elymus sibiricus (assembly GCA_039707655.1). Taxonomy (NCBI): domain Eukaryota; kingdom Viridiplantae; phylum Streptophyta; class Magnoliopsida; order Poales; family Poaceae; genus Elymus; species Elymus sibiricus. The sequence goes on from CM077671.1 coordinate 447,809,774, forward strand.
AATTGCACATAAAAGGAAAATACTACTCCTGAGTTTCAAACTCGCGACCTATAGGTTAGGCGCGTGGGTGGCTAACAACCACAGCGAGTAGGATTTGACGTTACATTAAGATACACAATCTTTATATACGTTAGGCTGAACAATCTAAATTAAGAATTTTGATCCCATAAACAAAATACAACAAGTTAATCAACGTTTGTATTTATACCCCAACACAAGAGGTCTCTTGTTTCAAAAGTAAAATTACGCTTTGAAAAATTCAAAAAGTTCATGTCATTTTAAAAAGAATTCATATGTTATTTTAAAACATATTATAAAATTTAAATATTTATGAATTATAAAAAAATGTTTATAGATTTAAACAGAACACAATCAGAATCTGCAATCTGATGGCACACTAGGCTCGTATTTATGTTTCATACATATTTTATACTTAATTTTAATTAAAAAATATGTATTTTTTTAGAAAACACACAAAATTTATTAAAACACACGAATTTTTTGTAAAACAACCTAAAACTTTATTAAACCATGATCACTTTTATATACTACATGAATATGATATTAAAAATCAGGAAACAAATCATCATATATACGAATATAGTTAAATATATAAAAAAAATCTAAAAGAATTTAATATTTTCATAAAATTTGAACACGTTTTAAATCATAGTTTATTTAAACTCACAAGTTAATTATATGGTTTTTTTAATTTAATACGGGGATATGTTTTGATGTTATATGAGAATTTTTAATGAAATTTATTTATATGTATATTATTTATAACACATGATTATAATTTACAAAAAATATAAAACGCAAAAAACTAAATGTTGAATTTGTCCGCACTGACTACAATTCAGTTTAGCCACACGATCGTTTGTGTTGTAGTCATAACGTGTAATTATGCTGCAAAATAAGTGACCTTGTCGGTTGGAGTGGTATCCCCGGGCACTAATTTAATTATATGGAGTTTTGTTAGATTAGTACGTGGATATGTTTTGATGTTATATGAACATTTCCAATGTAGTTTATTTTACTTATATGTATATTATTTATAACAAATAATTATAGTTTGCATATTTTTTTTATAAAATTACAAAAATGCAAAAAACTAAAATGTTGAAAATTGTTGCACTGAAAATTTTGAAAATGTGCTATATTCACAAAGTGTAATTTACATCAGAAATTTTTTGCCTTGTCAGTTGTGGTGGTATGCCCGGGCACTTATTTACCCTGACGTTCCTGGTTCGGATCACCAATCATGCACTGATTATTGGGACTAAAATTTTTCAGTTGAAATATATAAAGGGTAAGTATCCTTACATGACAACAAGTCTGCCTAGTTGGGCTGGCAAGAACTCGCTCATGCAATCCGCAGGTCGCCTGTTCAAACCTCTGGCGGAGCAATTTCTTTTCTGTACTTTTTCGTGAGAGAATAAATATATCAAGGTGCTTTTTGCAAAATATGCCACACGCCCAGCCAAAGCTCTTTCGGTCACTGACAGTGGGTTCCTCGTCATGCTGACACGTCTAGTCAGAGCTGCAGGCGTACGCAACACCGTATTTGCACCGTCAAGCCAAGTTCTTTAACCACTTCTATGTACATCACAAGTTTTAGCACCAAAGTGACTATTTATGTCAAGTTCTAGCACTAGTGGTGTAATTGACTCTTCCCTTTGTGTCCAAGTATGGAAAAGACTTCCAATATTCATCGAGCACCCCCTTCCTATGCTCTGCATTTAAAACAAACTAGGGAGTCTTGCCGGAGCATCTGATTCCTTTGAGCTATTGCAGTTTGAATGTGGAGAAAATAAAATTATATATCTAAAGATTTAAAGTGTATCTATAATCTATAATCTATAATAGTACATAAATAGTTCATCCCCACTATCCTAATTCTCTTAACATGCAAGCTATCCAACTCAGCAAGCTTGCCACAACAGCAATTATTCTTATTTGTATGGAAAAGTATTAAAATCAACCGGCTGATTTCTCTCACTTGTAAGTCGCTTCTTCCGCGCGACACGTACCCCTAAGGGTCGCCCACCGCTTTCCCCTCCATGCAGCCAACCTTATATCTTTCACGCAGACGCCCTCCTCCACTCGTTCTTTTTCCCCTTCCTAATTTCTGTCTTCGTCGCTCTACCTCTTGCCATGGTTGCGCCCGCTCCTCTCTTCCTGCCCTCTCTCACCCCTGGATCCCGACGAAGGAGTGTTGCTGTTGCAAAGTGACACTGCAGCGCTACAGCAATGAACGCGATGACGGCAAGCTTTTTGCTGAGAAGGGCGCGCCACAGGGGTTCGCAACAGCCGTGGTGCTCCAACCCACCTCGCCGTAGCTGTCACCATTCCCTGCGCCGCCGTTGTTGCGTTGCAGCTCCAATGAAGCATTGTCGGAGCTGCGACAGGCCGTCGGTGCTGCGTTGGAGCACCACCGTCCAGGTGTTCGCGCTCCAATGAAGCATCGCCGGAGCTGCGACGGACCGTCGGTGCTGCGTTGGAGCACCGCCGTGCAGGTGTTTGCGCTCCAATGGAGCATCGTCGGAGCTGCGATGGGTCGCCAGTGTTGCGTTGGAGCACCGCCACGCCGGTGTGGCGCTGCAATGGAGCATCACCGCAGATGCGACCGGCCACCGGTGCTACATTGGAGCACCGCCGCGCCGCTGTAATGGAGTATCGCCGGAGCTGCGGTCGACGGTGCTGTGTTGGAGCACCGCCGCACCGTTGTGGCGCATCGCCGGAGCTGCGGCCGACGGTGTTGTGTTGGAGCACCGCCACGCCGTTGTGGCGCATCGCAGCGTTGCTGTTGCTACCGAACAGCTAGCTCCGCCGATGATGGGACGCGGCTCCTACTTGCGAGCGAGGCAGCGCTGCTTTCGTGGTGAGTCGCGTTGTGGCACGACATGTGTTTGACCGATCCAACGGTTGGGAGAGGAAGGATCCAACGGCCCGCCACCCGACTGATTTCCTGAAGAAATCAGTCGGTTGATTTGTAGCAGTCGCCTATTTGTATTCACGTGTCAGTTCACCACATCAGCATTTTTTCAGCAAATCATGTTGTTGTCTTTTTTTTAGGGTCAATCATGCTGGTAAGTGGTACCGAAGCGAGCCTCTTTGGTCTTCCATATCCTGGCAGCAGGGCACAACGGGCGACGCCCTGCAGCCGGCCGCTCTAGGATTCTTCCAGGCAACAATCCCCTCACGCGAAGCAGGGTAGCCCCAGCCAGATTTGGTGTAGGACCGTCGCCGCCTCCGGCCGGCCAGGATTGAGCTTCTCTGGTTGTCGTTGTTAGAATTAGAGATAGATATCAATTGTAATCTCAACAAACTCCTTCCTATCTCTCCTCTTCTTGTACGCAACGGATCCTAGCGATCGTTGCCTCTCGTGTATGCCAAGGCAGGCTATCGCCCAAGTCAATATATACACGCGGCTCTCTCTCACGAGGGAGTAGGAACGCTTCCAAATCTGACATGGTATACAGAGCCAACCCTCTTCCATCGATCTAGCCAAGAAGCTTCTTCCCGATCGCACAAAACACAAACCTACCGATCGCCAGAACCACTTCCTATCGACAACATGTCGACTTCCTCGGCCCTTGTCTCCCTCAACCTTGGAGCACCACCTGTCGAGAAGCTAACCAAGGGGAACTTCCTCCTGTGGAAGGCCCAGGTGATGCCGGCCGTGCAAGGAGCGCAGGTCACCGGCCTCCTGGATGGATCCCACGCAGCGCCACCAAAGATGGTAGAGCAACAGCAGGCGGACAAAACCACGGCCGTGGTACAAAACCCTCTATACGCACCGTGGCTGTCGAAGGACCAGCAAGTCCTCAACTTTCTCCTGAATTCTCTCTCAAAAGAGATACTCACCCAAGTTGTGAGTAAGGAAAATACTCTTGATCTTTGGACTGCCTTAACTACTATGTTTGCCTCGCAGTCCCAATCTCGAATCACAAATCTGAGAATCGCCATTACCACCACAAAGAAGGGCTCCATGTCGAGTACCTCCTACATCACCCGGATGAAGAATCTAGGGGATGAACTAGCAGCTGCAGGCCGGCCTGTCTCTGATCCGGAGATGGTGGACTATGTCCTGGCCGGCCTAGATCGAGACTACGATGCGGTGGTGGCGGCTATCGGCGCCGTCAAAACCTCCATCACCGTGGACGACCTGTTTGCCCAAATCGCCGCTTTTGATCAGCGGATGGAGATGCTGGGCGATGCCTCCGACAGCGGCTTCAACACCTCCGCCAACATGACGTACAGGGGGCGTGGCCAAGCTTGTGGGCGAGGGCGCGGACGCGGCAGCAGAGGCCATGGTCGTGGGAGGCGCTCTCCTTCTGCCTCAAACAATAGCAATAGAGGAAATCGAGGTGGTCGTCCTCAACAGCAGCAGTAGCAACATCCACAACATCCCGACTATCCTGAGTGCCAGATCTGTCTCAAGCATCACCGAGGAGGCGCCCGTGATTGCTGGGATCGGTATGAGGAGGATGAGTACGAGGAGAAGGAGGCGCATGGTGTCACCGACTCCTACGGCATCGACACAAACTGGTATGCGGACACCGGTGCTACAAATCACATCACGGGGGAGCTCAACAAGTTGACAATTAGAGACAAGTATCGTGGACATGATCAAGTACACACCGCAAGCGGATCTGGTATGGATATAACTCATGTTGGTAGTTCAATTGTCAAAACCCCTATGAAAGATTTCCATCTCAACAAAATTCTATATGTGCCTGAAACATCAAAAAATCTTCTTTCTGTTCATAGATTTACCCTTGATAATCATGTTCTCATTGAATTCTATCCCTACTTCTTTTTGGTTAAGGACTTGGACACGAGGAGAATACTTCTTAAGGGCAGATGTGTGGGAGGACTCTACCCACTTATATCTTCATCGTCATCATCAAATAAACAAGTCTTTGTTGCTGTCAAGCCTTCTTCAGCAAAGTGGCACAATAGATTAGGTCATCCTTCATCGGTTATTGTTAAGCTTGTTCTTAGTAAAAATAATCTTCCCCGCTCTCATGAGTCTAGTATTGAGTCGGTTTGTGATCCATGTCAACAAGCTAAAAGTCATCAATTACCATATCCTATTTCCATTAGTATTTCCACTGCACCCTTACAACTTGTATTCTCGGATGTTTGGGGGCCATCTCCTACCTCTATTGGTAGACATTCTTATTATGTAAGCTTCATTGATGACTATAGTAAATTTACTTGGATCTATCTTCTTAAGAAACGGTCCGAAGTGTTTCAACTTTGTAAGAACTTTCAGAATCTTGTTGAAAGAAAACTGAACACTAAGATCATTGCCATGCAAACCGATTGGGGTGGAGAATACAAGAAACTCAATCTCTTTTTTCAACAACTTGGCATCTCACATCATGTTTCATGTCCTCATGCACATCAACAAAACGGCTCTGCCGAGAGAAAACATCGCCATGTTGTTGAAGTAGGGCTAGCCCTACTAGCTAATGCATCCATGCCATTAAAATTTTGGGATGAGGCTTTTCTTACTGCCACATATCTCATCAATTTGTTTCCTAGCAAGGTCATCAAATTTGATACACCCATCACAAAACTTTTTGGCATCACTCCTGATTATACATCACTTTGTGTGTTTGGTTGTGCTTGCTGGCCCAATCTTCGTCCATATAATGCATGTAAACTTGCTTTTCGCTCCAAGAAGTGTGTGTTTCTTGGGTACAGTCCCATTCACAAAGGAGTGAAATGTCTAGATGTTTCTACCGGCAGGGTCTATATTTCTCGAGATGTCATGTTTGATGAGTCTGTATATCCCTTTGAGTCTCTTCATCCTAATGCCGGTGCACTTCTTAGGAAAGAAATTCTTCTTCTTACACCAAATCTCCAAAGTTTCGATCAAGGGGGCAACGATTGTACTAACCCAACTGATGATCCTACCAGTGTGTCTTCTCTTGTGCAGGGTGATCATGCATAAAATATGGCAGAAATTGGTGAAGAAAATGATCCAAATTTGGTTGAACATGAACCTGTATTTCATGTGCAAGAAGAAGACGAAGTAGGTGTAGAATACGAGGAAGATCCTCTGTCACCTGCGACGCCTGTGCGGCAGACCTCCTCGAATCGGGCGCGTCACAGTCGTCTGGAATCTGCACCGAGTCAAGGTCACCAGCACCAATCAGGTGATGCCACGGAGGCACATGCAGAGGGGTCAGTCGCGCGTCCCACGTGCGGGTCTGCAGCAGCGTCCAAAACCGCGTCCTCGGGATCATCACACGGTCGCCTACGCCAACCAGGCGGCGCCACATGATCACGTGGAGGACCAGACTCGTGCTTTGAGCACGGGCCCGCGACAGCGGCAGCGCCAGAAAGCGCGTCTGGCTCGGGATCGCCTCCCCACATGCATGTGCGGTCCAGAAACTCAGGATCTTTTGCGGCTACTAGATCCAGTGCAGCCGCATCTTCAGCCACACCGCAGGTTACTGAATCTGAACCGGGATCTACCGTGCAAAGTGATTCCGGTATCTCAGGATCGTCTGCAGCTGACATCTCTACACCACAATCTGTACAGAGAACTGCACGCCACATTCAGCCACAACCAGTTTCACGTGTTGCAACCCGACTACAGAAACGTATAACAAATCCAAAAGTTAGAACTGATGGTACAATACCGTATGGCATGTTGTGTATTACAGGAGAACCGACAAAATTGGAGGATGCATTAGGGGATCCTAAGTGGAAAAATGCAATGGATGAAGAATATTTGGCACTAATGAAAAACAAGACATGGCATCTTGTACCGGGGCAAAGAGGTAAATATATTATTGACTGTAAGTGGGTTTACAGAATAAAAAAGAAGGCAGTTGGATCAATTGACAGGTATAAGGCACGTCTAGTTGCAAAAGGTTTTAAACAACGTTATGGATTAGATTATGAAGATAATTTCAGTCCTGTTGTTAAAGCTGCAACTATTAGACTTGTGTTAGCTATTGCTGTGTCCAGAGGATGGAGCTTGAGACAGCTAGATGTTCAGAATGCGTTCTTGCATGGTGTTCTGGAAGAGGAGGTTTATATGAGACAACCACCTGGGTATGTTGACGAGAAGTCACCACATTATGTTTGCAAGCTTGACAAGGCACTTTATGGTTTAAAACAAGCACCAAGGGCATGGTACTCAAGGTTAAGCTCTCAGTTAAGAAGTCTTGGTTTCATTGCATCTAAGGCAGATACATCACTTTTCATCTATAACAAAGCAAACACAGTTATCTTTGTGTTGATATATGTTGATGATATTATAGTTGCAAGTTCTTCACAAAGTGCTACTAATGCTCTTTTGCATGATCTCAGTTCAGAGTTTGCTTTGAAAGATCTAGGTGATTTGCACTTCTTCCTAGGCATTGGGGTTAAGAAGATTCAGGATGGTATAGTACTAAGTCAAGAAAAATATGCCAATGACCTCTTAGCTCGTATGGGAATGAAAGACTGTAAGCCTTCACCCACACCATTGTCTTCTTCAGAAAAACTTTCAGCATTTGAAGGAGAGCCACTAAAGGAAGAAGAAAGTACAAGGTACAGAAGTACTGTAGGAGCTCTACAGTACTTAACACTGACAAGACCAGATATATCCTTTGTTGTTAAAAGGTTTGTCAGTATCTACATGCACCTACTACTGTACATTGGACAACAGTTAAAAGAATTGTACGGTATATAAAACACACTGTAAGCTTGGGTCTTCAGTCAGGCATTCTAATTCCACCCTTGTTAGTGCTTTCTCTGATGCTGACTGGACAGGATGCAATGATGACAGAAAGTCAACTGGATGATTTGCAGTATTCTTTGGTTCCAATCTTATTTCATGGAGTGCCAGAAAATAAGCTACAGTGTCAAGGTCAAGTACTGAAGCAGAGTACAAGTCATTAGCAAATGCTACTGCTGAGATCATTTGGTTGGAATCCTTGCTTCAGGAACTAGGAATCAAACAACATCGTGTGTCATGTTTATGGTGTGACAACTTGGGAGCCACCTATCTCTCTGCAAATCCAATTTTTCATGGGAGAACTAAACACATTGAAATCGATTTTCACTTTGTGCGAGAAAGGGTTGCGGAGAAGAAGCTGGAAATACGGTTTATTCCTTCAAGAGATCAGGTAGCAGACGGTTTCACTAAAGCCTTGCCAATCAAGCCTTTTGAAGAGTTCAAGAAGAATCTTAATATAGGATAGTTGAGATTAAGGGAGGGTGTTAGAATTAGAGATAGATATCAATTGTAATCTCAACAAACTCCTTCCTATCTCTCCTCTTCTTGTACGCAACGGATCCTAGCGATCGTTGCCTCTCGTGTACGCCAAGGCAGGCTATCGCCCAAGTCAATATATACACGCGGCTCTCTCTCACGAGGGAGTAGCAACGCTTCCAAATCTGACAGTCGTCAGGCTCGCAGGCCTCCGCCCTCCATGTATCCATAAACACCGGCCAGATCATCCATCGAGATGTGCAGCGCACACATTGGTACCAAGTCACTACCCTGCAGCTTTGACACGCCCAGCCCTGGCCATCTCGACCACTCCGCCTCCTCACGGACGACCTCCACCACTGCCCTGCGGCCCAGAAAAGATGACGCCGCCGCCTCTCGGCCACTTCCCTTGTGCCACGAAAAGATGACGCTGTCTGCTCGTCTGGTTTCCAATGCTACTTTTGCCGATACTGTAGATGGGTTTACTTTATTGCGAGAGTATCTTTTTTCGCAATGGAGCCTAAAGATCGATTAATTAAGAAGAGAGTTGTCCAGTTAATACGAAACATATTGTTGTACATTTTCTTACGCCCTTTATTTATTTTTCCTCACACTAGTAGAAAACAGGGTACTAGTCCCGGTTCCAGAGGGCCTTTAGTCCTGGTTCTGGAACCGGGACAAACCAAGCGGGACTAATACCCAAAACCTTTAGTCTCGGTTTGCTTACGAACCGGGACCAAAGGGGCTCCACGTGGCCGCTGCGGGGCGCCCAGGCAGGAGGACCTTTAGTCCCGGTTGGTAACACCGACCGGGACTAAAAGGCAGCCACGCATCAGCACCTGCCAGACGCTGGGTTTTTTTTTGAAAGGAGGGGTTTAGGGGTTTTCCTATTGTGTTTCCCCCTTTTATTTTTGTGTTTACCATTTTTATTTTACGCTTTTCATTCAACTCGACACTAGCTACTACATATAGCAATGAAGGAACCATTACACAACATCGTCATGATCAATATATAGAGAGAAGTGACCTCTCTTTCTCCGTGCTTGGTCGAACAATATGCAACAAGTTTTCGTAAATCTATTCGACGCTATTACATACAGTACACGTTCATGCATATATACAATATAACATCTCTTACGATCCTAACTTCTATTACCAATCCTGATGGCATTCTCCGTCTTTAGGTATGACATGCTCAACGAAGAATCCCGCCAATTCCTCTTGAATTGCTCGTACGCGATCAGTTGGTAGGAGTTCGTCCCGCTTCTGCCAGATCTAATTTAAAGAAGGGGTCAATAAAACTCAACACAATTGATGGTAATAAAATAAAAAAGTGAATATTGTTTACGTACTTCAAATTGTTCTAAAGATATGCCCCGGCCCCGCTCAGTGGTCGAGTGGCGAATGAACTCGCAAACGTAGTAAGCACATAAATTAGTCCCAGGTGCCTGCCACAAGCACTTTACGAGAATAGAGTTCAATCAAAATGATAATCAAGCATGATAATGGTATTGAAACTAGAATCAATGAGAGATGCGCGGTACTAGAGTAGTACTTACTTTGGGGTGTACAAATTTTAGCTCTTTTTTTCATTTGACACCCTTAACCTGTTTGGTGAACTTTTTCCAAACCCTGCCCGACAAAGAAAATGATTACTTGATATCAGGAAATGAACGAAAGTTGCCGATATGGTGCGATAATGATTGAACTTACTTCTGAAGCATTTCCCTCATGCTCGTCCACTCCTTAGGGTCTTTACGTCTCGAGTCCAAGACAGTTACTTTTCCCTCTTCAAGCTGAATGTCTAGCAGAATAAGGTGGAAACTGCGCACACATAACTCGTTAATTGCACTTAACCTCGAGTAAGCGAAACAGAATGTGCACAAGATAGTAATACTCACTTGAAGTTGTAAGGAAATAGTATTTCCTTTCTGGTTTGTTGTCCAAGTAACGCATCTAGCAAGTTTTTCTCTGTATCAGTGGGATAATCTTTTAACGTACGTTCATTTATGAAATTTGGGTCAATGAACCCAATGCCATAGATTTGTAGTTGTTTGCATTCGAGGATCTTCATTCTGCATAATATAGTGTGAGGATAATTAATACATGCAATGAACGAGCTGAGCTAGAGACTTAATTACAGAAAAAATGCTTACAGACAATAGGAACTGATGATAGTTTTGTCGAGCTCCTTTTGGTTGTATAACTGAAAAATTTCTTCAAATTCAACGAACAACATCTGCTTTCCATTGAAGAAGTGCTCATTTTTTATTCCCACCAACATATTGTTCTTCCCCTCCTTGCAGGCTTCCAAGTACCATTCATGCAAATGTCGCATCCTTGTTGGTAGACCCTTGAGCTCCTCACGTGTGACGAGAGGCTTCCCGTGCTCGTAGCTTAATGATGGTACTACCTCAGCCGTTTCGAACTGTACCGAATCGGGTAAGTAATCATCAGCAGTGATAGCAGGACCATCGGCCGCTTTCTCTGGATCATTAGCGATATCGGTAACCACCTTGAGCGGAGGGCACGATTGCAATTCTTGTTCGCCGAGCTGGGGAATTGTTTTCCCACTTCTTGAGCCACTTCTACTTAAGCTTCCCGACCGCCTCACTTGATCATGTTTCTTTTGAATACATCGGTCATAGTTTGATGGCAGCGGAGGCGGTGGTGGTCGCCTAAGGGCATCCAGAGTTCGCTTCGCTTTCTTCGGATCTATTTTCTCCTCTTCAGGTGGGCGTTTTGGTGCGAGCTGACGTTTCACATCGGCATCCACGATCTCGTCGAGTTCCTCCTCAGACCTCTCATAGGGTAACTTGGGAAGAGGCTTGAGGCTTGGGCCGTATCTCAATCTCCTCTGTTTCGTACTACTGCTAGCCACCGGAGTGGCGGCGCCTCTCTTCCGCTGTTGCTTAGGCGGCGGAGGAGGCGGAGTCCGATGACGCGACAGAGACAGCTGAGGCGGAGGAGGATTCTGCTGAGGGGCCTCCTCCGTCGGAGTCCGCTGAGGCGGTGGAGACGGCTGACGCACCAGAGATGGCTGACGCACCGGAGATGGTTGACGCACCGGAGACGGTTGACGCACCGGAGACGGCTGACGCACCGGAGACGACTCAGGCACCGGGGCTTCCTCCGCCTGAGTCTGCTAAGGCGGCGTCCAGTATGGAAGCACGATGTGTTCCTTTCTCCATAGACAGGTAGTCCTTAAGGCATATCGAAGAAGAAGCTCCCCTTCACCTGTAGGGTACTCAAGCTCCAGCCCATCAAATCCGTCCATTATTTCATCCAGCCCGACAATAGCAAAGCCAGCTGGAACCGGAGTGCAATGGATAGTTGCATCAGGTCGAGGAGGTAAGATAGAGCTGACCGCCGCCTTAAAGGTCAGGTTATGGCATTTTGCCATTAGCACACAATGTTCATTATGCGTGATACCATCCACGGGGTAGCGAGGAGCCGTGCTATCAGGATGAACAAGCTCAGTGGAAGCCACGCTGCTTCTCCGCTGAGATGGTGGGGTAGCATCGTGGGTAGTCTCCAATGAAGGATCTTCGTGCCGCTGAGATGGTTGGCCGGTAGCTCGCTGGCTCTCAAGTGCCTCTAGTTTCGCTAATCTTTCATTCAACTTCTGCATTTCGCTTGCTTCCTCTTTCTTCTTTCTCTGTCGGCTTCTGTAACCAGCGCTGTCGGGAAACCCAACCTTCCACGGAACGGAGCCTGATGTGCCTCGTGTTTGTTCAGGATTCCCAAGGGCAAATGACAGCTCCTCCTTCTCTCTGTCGGGAAAGAACGTCCCTTCCAGCGATTTCTTGATTGTTTCCTCAAACTTTTTGAATGGTATTGCAAGTTGAGCTTTCGTCCAGACATACTTCCCTGTTTCTGGGTCCAAAGTTCCCCCAACCCCGAAGAACCAAGTCCTTGCCCGATCTGGCCAGTGCAATGTCTCTGGTTGGACATCTTTAGCAAGCAGGTCTTGCTCAGCTTTGTCCCACGTAGGCCGGGCTTTTCTGTAGCCACCTAACCCCGTAACATGGTGATACTCCTTCCTTGTGGCATTTTTCTTATTTGTAAGTGACATGTTCTTAGCCTTCTCTGATTTCTTGTAGGCCACAAATGCGGGCCAGTGATCTCTCATCTTCTCATATTGACCTATGAATTCTGGAGTCTTGTCTTTCTCGACAAACTTCTTGTTCAATACTTTCTTCCATTTCTTGAATAGTTCTGCCATCTTCTTAAGAGCAAACGCCCTGACCTTTCGCTGTATAACTGGGTTATTCGGATCCTCCTCTGGCGGTAGACTGAAATTTCTCATCAGATTGGTCCAAAGATCATCTTTCAGTCTATCGTTGACATAAGGAACTTGAGGGTCCTTCTTCTTATTCCATTCTTGGCAGCTGATCGGGATGATGTCCCTAACAACCACTCTGCATTGATGTATAAATTTGTTCTTGGTCCGGTAGGGAGCAATCGGTTGGCCTTCTGGAGAGACTTCTTCGATCGTGAACCTTTCTTGCGCGTCCAACCTTCTCATCGGGCCTCGTCTCCTTACCGAAGTGGAGCTCGATCCGGATGGCTAATTAAAAGAAGAAAGAAGCGTTAATATATGTACATTCAAAAAAATTAATGCATCTAGTCAGCAGAGAATTAATTAATATATACCTCGTCGGACTTTGAAGCAGTTATGGCTCCCTTCTCCATTCGATCACCGGAGCCGTCATGATCTCCTTCGTCCCTAGTTCGATCACCGGAGCAGTCATGATCTCCTTCCTCCTCACCGGAGCCGCCATCCTCTCTTTCCTCACCATCGGTCTCGTTGAGAAACGACAAGCAGGTGAGATCGATATCACCTCCCTCTCGTATTATATCCCCCAACAACGATTCTTTTTCTAAGTCTCCGTCCACCATAGTTTCTGCAAATATTACAACGTGGCAATATACAACCATGAGAGATGGATTAGTGGCAAACATAGGCTTAATCACAACAAGGAATCATATGCATATGAGCAATGGATTAGTGGGAAACATCATGCAAAGTTCACAAGTTTTATAACGGTCAGTTTCAGACGTTCGTCGAGGACTCCTCCCCCCTCATGTCTGATGAGTCGCCCTATCTTTCGAGAGAGGATACTTTGCGGACCGCCTCTCTCATGGTCGTTTGTAGTGAAGGCTGAATGGCCCAATATGCTTAGCGTAGTATTTTGACGGGGATGGTGGGTTTCGGGTTCGGGTATTACTGAAACGGGTTTGAACCCGAGACTGCCTCTCTCATGGTCCTCGAGGATACTTGCGGACCCCCACCCCCTCATGTCGAAGTTATCATTCTACGAACATATGAAAATTCTCAAGTGCATTATGTTCATATGGTGGGACTGGCAACCTACGAAGCACCGATACAGCGACATTGATACGGTGATACGGGTACGGGGATACGGGATACGGCAATTTCTAAAAACAGCAATAAGGCGATACGGTAAACATATATAAGTAATAATAAAATGACATGGACTGTCTCATTTTAAAAATCTCAATGTGGGGGATACGGCATAGTAAACATATATAAGTAATAATAAAATGACATGGACTGGACATTGATACGGTAAACATATACGGTAAACATATATAAGCAATAAGGCGATACGGCGATACGGGATACGGCAATTAACAAGAACTCTCAAAAAGCAACAAGCCATTAGCATTAACATGCAAGCCATGTTCAATGGGCTCACTGTGGGGGCAGGGGCCGGCGCGGCGACGTCGAGGCCGGCAGGGGCGCGGCGACGGTGACAGGGCAGGGGGAGGCGACAGCGGGGAAGGGCGAGGCGACGGCGACGGCGGGGCAGGGCGAGGCAACGGCGACGGCGACGTAGGGGCAGGGCGCGGCGACGGCGACGACGACGTAGGCGCAGGGGCGCGACGACGGCGGGGCAGAGCGATGCGACGGTGACGGCGGGGCAGGGCGCAGCGACGACGACGGGGAGGAGGGCGCGCGAGGAGGTCCGGCGCCGGCGACGGTCAGCGGGCTCGAGGACGGCAGGGCGACGGCAAAATCCGGCAGCCTGGCGGCGTCGATGTCGTCGTCGGCGCCGAGGAGAGAAGAAACTGCAATGGATTGGAAAATTTGCTAAGTCCCAATTATATAGCCCCCCCTTTAGTCCCGGTTGGTGGCTCCAACCGGGACTAATGCCCCCCTTTAGTCCCGGTTGGTGTCCCGGTTGGTGGCTCCAACCGGGACTAATGCCCCCCTTTAGTCCCAGTTGGTGCCACCAACCGGGACTAAAGGTCTGACCTTTAGTCCCGGTTGGTGGCACCAACTGGGACTAAAGGGGGGCATTAGTCCCGGTTGGTGGCACCAACCGGGACTAAAGGGTTGTGCCTCCCGTACCAAAAGTTTAGTCCCACCTCGCTAGTCGAGAGGGGCTCGGAGTGGTTTATAAGCGCTGCTGCCGGTGCCCTCTCGAGCGCCTCTCTAATGCAGGCAGTACATGCCTATTTGACGCCCTGTTGGGCCTGCTGGCACCGCGGGCCTGCATCCTGGCCCATTTGTAGGGTTTGTAGTCATATGCAGGCCGTTGTGCCTAGTAGGCGGCCTTTTTTTTGCATATATTATGATTTTTAATGTTATTTTTTGCATATGTTATTTTTAGTTATATAATTTTAGTTGCATAAATTTTATATAATTTTAGTTGCATAAGTTTTATTTTTTATTGGTTATTTTTAGTTGATTCCTTTTGCTATTAGAGTTTTATAAAAGTTTTTTAGTTTCTATTAAAGCTTGTAACAAAATATACTTTATGAAAATTCATTTTACTATTAAAGTTTTTAACTCAAGATTTTTTTCGTGTACGAACTGGACAATCTCTTTCGAAGTGTCAGGGTTTTGGACAAAAACTCTTCTGTTACAAAAGGATTTCAATTTTTTAAACATATTTGAACTCAAGACTTTTTCTGCATTCAATATGCACCATTCAAAGCCACATCATCACTTTTCAAACCTTTTCTGACTTCATTTGCTATTTTTCATGGATTTCATGATTTATTTTGAGCTAAAATGACCCTGAGATTGAAAAGCACTGCAAATGAACTCTGAAATGGTTGAAAATTGGCATGGTATCATAATTTCACCCACGTAGCATGTGCTAAAAAGTTGAGAGGGTTACGGCAAAAACTGGATGCACTTCGTGTACGAACTGGACAATCTCTTTCGAAGTGTCAGGGTTTTGGACAAAAACTCTTCTGTTGCAAAAGGATTTCAATTTTTTAAACATATTTGAACTCAAGACTTTTTCTGCATTCAATATGCACCATTCAAAGCCACATCATCACTTTTCAAACCTTTTCTGACTTCATTTACTATTTTTCATGCATTTTATGATTTATTTTGAGCTAAAATGACCCTGAGATTGAAAAGCACTGCAAATGAACTCTGAAATGGTTGAAAATTGGCATGGTATCATGATTTCACCCACGTAGCATGTGCTAAAAAGTTGAGAGGGTTACGGCAAAAACTGGATGCACTTCGTGTACGAACTAGACAATCTCTTTCGAAGTGTCACGGTTTTGGACAAAAACTCTTCTGTTGCAAAAGGATTTCAATTTTTTGAACATATTTGAACTCAAGACTTTTTCTGTATTCAATATGCACCATTCAAAGCCACATCATCACTTTTCAAACCTTTTCTGACTTCATTTGCTATTTTTCATGCATTTCATTATTTATTTTGAGCTAAAATGACCCTGAGATTGAAAAGCACTGTAAATGAACTCTGAAATGGTTGAAAATTGGCATGGTATCATAATTTCACCCACGTAGCATGTGCTAAAAAAGTTGAGAGGGTTACGGCAAAAACTGGATGCATTTCGTGTACGAACTGGACAATCTCTTTCGAAGTGTCAGGGTTTTGGACAAAAACTCTTCTGTTACAAAAGGATTTCAATTTTTTAAACATATTTGAACTCAAGACTTTTTCTGCATTCAATATGCACCATTCAAAGCCACATCATCACTTTTCAAACCTTTCCTGACTTCATTTGCTATTTTTCATGCATTTCATGATTTATTTTGAGCTAAAATGACCCTGAATTGAAAAGCACTGCAAATGAACTCTGAAATGGTTGCAAGTTCGCATGGTATCATCATTTCACCCACATAGCATGTGCTAAAAAGTTGAGAGGGTTACGACAAAAACTGGATGCACTTCGTGTACAAACTGGACAATCTCTTTCGAAGTATGAGGGTTTCGGACGAAAACTCATCTGTTACAAAAGGATTTCAATTTTTTAATTCATTCTTTTTAACAAATAAATACTTTGATAATTTTAGTTAATATTATTTTGATTCTTTTTAGTTCATTCTTTTTAGTTAATGTTTTAGTTGATTCTTTTTAGTTCATTCTTTTTAGTTAATATTTTAGTTGATTCTTTTTAGTTCATTATTTTTAACAAATAAATACTTTGATAATTTTAGTTAATATTATATTTAACTGCAGTGATATTCTAGATCAAAGCCATCATCAGAATAGTTGTGGAGAGAAAGTCTTCACTTTTTCTTCGCGTGTGTCCCTTGCTTATTGCGCCGTAACCATGGACAATCTTCATCACATACATCACAATGCTTCAAAAATCTTGCTCACATCATACTAAATATTCTTACACACAAACCGTACTTAAACAGGGACATAATAGAAATAATAGTTCAGATATCCATTACAGAAAGTACTGCATAATTGAAGATACCAATCCTACTCCTCCGGATTGCAAACCTACTCGTCCGAATCAGGAGACCCCCAAGCACTACATAATAGAGATAAAAGTGTTCACCATTGCAAACACTACTCGTCGTCCGGATCAGAATACCCCCAAGCAGGAGATACTAGCGGTACGAGGTGACGCTGCCCATAATTGAAGATTCCAATCCTGCGGTACAACTCGTATGCAACGTACCCATCTATTGCTGCATACTCAATGTTGATAGGGTCAAGTGGGGTCTTCTCCCAATGTTGGTGCCCTGACTTGGGGAATTTTGTCTTCATATCAGCGTAGTCCTCGTCGATCAGGACGACTGCCATATCAGCCATTGAAGTCTTGTCATGCTCAAGCCTGAACCTTCCCTGAAGATCAATGTGGCATTCAGCTGGTATCTCAATACCCCAGGTGCGCCTCATCTTGATCTTGTCATTCGTTATATCAACGCTAGCAAAATATATGCTGCTGCGAAGGAACTCCATGAGTTTTGGACAGTGCTTGTCACTACTGCAACAACAAAATGGAACAAATGTGTTAAATACTGTTGCAACAAGTATATTTTAGAACAAGTATAATAAGAATCATAACAAGTATATTTTAGAACAAGTATAATAAGAATCATAACAAGTATATTTTAGAACAAGTATAATATAAGAATCATAACAAGTATAATAAGAATCATATAATTAACAAGTATAATAAGAATCATAACAAGTATAATTCGGAACAAGTATGTTAAGAATCATAACAAGTATAATAAGAATCATAGCAAGTTTTCTATTCTTATGCATTTCCTATCCTATGAATCAAAAGAAGCCCCTAAACTATGACATGTTCTCCCATGATGGCCAATATGCAACTACAAGGAAAATTCTTATGCAATTTTCCTATCCTATTCCTATCCTCCTATTCCTATTTCTATGCAATTTTCCTAATCCTCCTATTCCTATGCAATTTTCTATTCCTATGCAATTTTCCTATGAATCAAAGAAAAGCCCCAATTTTCCTATGAATCAAAGAAAAGCCCCAATTTCATATGCATTTTTCCTATGAATCAAGGAAACTATGACATGTTCTCGACATTCCCAATCCTCCTATTCCTATGCAATTTTCCTATCCTATGAATCAAAGAAAAGCCCTAATTAAAACCATGACAAGTTTCGTATTACCTTGCCCACTGGAAGACCATGACATGTTGCTTCAAACAAAGTTGGACGACGGCAACATTGCGATCATCGACCGTGTACTCGAGATCGAGGCCCATGAACTTGTGTTTCTCCTCTTGAAGCCATTCCTCGAACATGGAAAGAAAACCCTCGACTTTGGCGCTGTCGTTCGTGTAGACGACATGGAGATTGGTCGTGCCATGTGCGAGCACGTTCCCGTAGCGAGTTCGTGGATTAATGGTGGAGGATGCAATGGGGAAGAAGAGAGGAGAGGGAGACGAACAGAAATGGAGGCCGGTCGCGTTACTGTAGCGTTTCCCATGTATGATCTTGCGCGGAACAACTTCCAAGGCATCGGATTTGAACGGTTGGGACCTTTAGTCCCGGTTTGATCCACGAACCGGGACTAAAAGGGTTCGCGCCAGGCGAACGGTTGCCACCACCCCTTTAGTCCCGGTTGGTGTCACCAACCGGGACTAAAGGTCCCGTCCGAACCGGGACTGATGCGTGACGAACCCTGGCCGGCGTCCTAGCCGCTCGAACCGGGACTAATACTCACATTAGTCCCGGTTCGTAACACGACCGGGACTAAAGCTCTGATCCGGCCTGGACCAAAGCCCTGTTTTCTACTAGTGTCAATGTTAGGTTGATTTTTTTGTTGAGCTGATGACAGCCATGTTGTTGTTACAAAATGAATGAATGACAGAATCATCCTGGTGCCTGAAGGTTGGCTCCTGCTGCTAGACGGTGACCTGAACGGTTGCTGTTACACAATGACAGACATAATCATCGTTTACCGGGGGTTATGGTGACCTGAACGGTTGCTGCTAGATGGTAAATGTTTGGATTATAGTGATGCTTGCATTGGTTCTACTTGTCACTTTATACCATGTTGCCATGACTCCCAAGCAGAATTGAACATTATGCTACAAAAAGGCAGCAGCAGCAGTTGTGTGCATGTCAAACTAGTGATTTGATTTGCTTCAAGACTGAAAGGAATGGGAGAGGAACTAGAACAAGTAGTAAATTTAACCAAGAATTATCATTTTTTTTATGTGTTTCTGTGGAGCATCGGTCGTATATAGAGTTTGGGAGAGCTGACGTCGCCGGCGCATCACCTTTACCTCATGATCCGATGTGATGCTCAGTGTGCTAAGCGTAAGTCTGAACATAACATTTGTCTGAGCGAGCGAGCGAGCGATGTGTAGTGTGTGATCAGTCAGGTCACCGACGGCAACGGCGGCGAGTGTGACCATTTGCCGCTGAGCAAACGGGGTCCGAGCAGTGTGTTAAGTCAGGGGACAGTGACCTGCTTTGACTGCTACTGCTGCACTGCACTGGTGTTTTCTCTGCTCACTGCTCCGAGTCTTGGACCTATCTATCCATCCATGTAATCCGGCGATCATCAACCATTCACGCGTGGGCGTGGGCGTGGCTCTCGCTCGTCCTGCGTGTGCTGTGTGGACACCGCGGACTGAGCAGCAGCATCACATAGGCATTGCACCAGTGCGCAGTAGACACTGCTCCGAGAAAAGGAAATCAGACACAAGAGCTGTGGTCGTAGGCTCGTAGGCAGCCCTGGTGTCTGTGTGTGTGTGCGCAGCGCGAGAGGCGAGAGATCGAGCGCAGATCCATCGTCCGCTGAACGAACTGTTCCGTTGTGATGGTGAGCTGAGGCCCCCTTTGCTTCGCTTGTTCCATGGGTCGCTCTCGCTTCATGGGTCTGGGAACGGGGTCGCCGGTCGGCATCGATGGCTCCTCCTCTCCTCTGCATCCAAAGGACACTGCCTACCCTAGTACCAGCCCATACCGACGGCGACTGGCCACATCGATTTCCCTCCGCCTCCATCTGCGCTCGCTCCCCTCCACTCATGAAGAAGGAAGGGACGGGGCTCGAGGTTGACGAGACGGGAGGACGAAGCGGCGCTCGTCAAATCATACCACGTCGAGCAAGCGCGCCGCCCGGCTTTGCCTTCAACCAACGCGGTCCGCCGCTGCGCTGCCACTAGTCTACAGCACCACTAGCTTCCTGCCTGCATGCCTGCACATGAAGCGAACGCTGCTTGTGTTTTCGTTTTCATTCAACACCGATCACCTTTAGATTAGTAGAGGGAGGGAGCCTGTCATTTCGGCCGCTGACGCCTGCCTGCCTGGTTTCATTTGATCCGTCAGTTGGCAAAATTCAATGTTTTGACCCTTTTCGCTAACTTTAGCCCGATCTGACCCTGCTTATGATTTTTTTTCGGATCTGACCCTTTTTCCTATCGCCACCCGCTGTGGCGGTAGGCATACACACCCTACCGCCAGAGGCAGTGGCGGTAAGGATTGGGTCAACACAGATGGCATCGGGTTAGCGGAGTCAAATGGGAGTCAAACGGAGTCAAACGAACCCTACCGCCACTGCCTCTGGCGATAGGGTGTGTATGCCTACTGCTACAGCGGGTGGCGGTAGGAAAAAGGGTAAGATCCGAAAAAAATTCACAAGCAGGGTCAGATCGGGCTAAAGTTAGCGAAAATGGTCAAAACCGTGAATTTGTCCCCGTCAGGTTCGCAATTAGGCGCCGCATGGTGAGGCTGTGGCCATGCCCGCCATGCATGGAGGTACTTATTGGCTTGAGTAGTTCCATCCACATTGCACGTACAAAACAGAGGCAGAATCTTCTCCTCTTTCGACCCCTCGTCGTCGTGCAGCGTCTCTCTCTGCCGTCACCCAGCTAGCTGCCGTCCTACTAGTGTACTCCTTCCGTAAACTAATATAAAAACGTTTAGATCACTAAAATAGCTATCTAAACGCTCTTATATTAGTTTACAGAGGGAGTACTTTTCAGCGTCTACGCCTCGCAAAAGAAAAAGAAAAAGGTCCAGTTTTCGGTGGGGCTCTTCCGAAGATTACAGTGAGTAACGGGACGCAGCTATTTTGAGCCCGAGCTCAAATGAGCCTGGCTGATCAGTAAAATCATAAAAGAATTCAAAAAATAAAAAAATGATTTTTTTATGAGAAACATTGAAAAAATTTCTAAGTGCTTGTAAAATTTTATCATGAAAACACATTTGTGGAAGTCGCAGCAAAAAAAAAAACAAAATCAGTACTTCAAAATGCTTTTGAACCCAAAAGCATTTTGAAGTACTGATTTTGTTTTTTTTTTGCTGCGACTTCCAGGAATGTCATTTTAAAGTGAAAAAAATCAGGATCTTAAAACATTAGTTAAAGTTTTATCACAAAAAAAATCAGATTTTTATACTTTGTTTTTCTTATTTTTCGAATTTACTGTTCACCCGAGCTCATTTGAGCTCGGGAGCAGAAGCATACTTTCGTGAGTAACGACATTTTCGAACGTGAGACTAACTCGCAACCATCTTTTCTCTCTTCTTTTCAGCAAAGATTTTTTGCTCCAACCCAAATTTCAATCACCTTTTTCCCGAGATCACTAGTTAGCGAATACACCTTTCAACGATCACTTCCAACCCCCAGTTTGCGACAAGTGGCACACTGCATGCGTGCCACTTGTCGCAACCTGGGAGTTTTCCCTTTTTTCGTATATCCGTATTTTTAAAACGTTTTATCTTCTAAACCATGCATCCAAATCTCGAACCATTTTCGCAGTTGCATTTCTCGCGTCGAGATCTTTAAAACTAGATCCCATGTTGATAGGTTTTGATGAACTTTTTTTTCACGAAAAAAACCGAACAAAAAACCGTGCCTTGTGCGATAGAAAAAAAAACAGAAAACACGTTTTTTTTTCCTTTTCGAGAGGCACGACCGTGCCTCTCGCGAAGGCAAAATCGTGTCTCTCGCGGAAGCAAAACCGTGCCTCTCGCGAAAAAAAAAAGAGAGCAGAAAACACGTTTTTTTCCTTTTCGAGAGGCACGGCCGTGTCTCTCGCGAAGGCAAAACCGTGCCTCTCGCGGAAGCAAAACCGTGCCTCTCGCGGAAAAAAAGAGATAGCAGAAAACGCGTTTTTTTCCTTTTCGAGAGGCACGACCGTGCCTCTCGCGAAGGCAAAACCGTGCCTCTCGCGGAAGCAAAACCGTGCCTCTCGCCGAAAAAAAAGAGAGCAGAAAATGCGTATTTTTTTCCCTTTCCGAGAAGCACGGCCGTGCCTCTCGCGAAGGCAAAACCGTGCCTCTTGCAAAAAAAAAACAACAGAAAACGCGTAGTTTTTTCCCTTTTCGAGAGGCACGGCCGTGCCTCTCGCGATAGCAAAACCGTGCCTCTGGCGAAAACAAAACAGTGCCTCTCGCAAAAAAAAAACGCGTTTTTTTCGCGAAATTTTTTTTTTTGATTTTTTTTTTCGTCCAAAAGCTAAGTAAGACCGGTGGGATACCGGAACACAAAAAAAACCCGGAAAAAAACCACTCTAAAAAGCTGAAAACGTGTGCGAAAAAATAAAAAATAAAAATCGAAGGGAACGCTCAGAGCACGACATGTGGCGGCGGCTGAGAACGCGTCAAGTAGCGACGCGTGGGAGTGATCGCTAGCAGGCTTTCCAGGGAGTACTCGCTAATTGTTGCTCCCCCTTTTCCCTGTATGGTTGGAGTTGGCAGCGATCGCTTTCTCGCCTCCTGTGTGAATTTGGGCCAAATGATGACTCCAATCAACCAAGAACAACATTTTTTATTTGGGCTTTCGATTTTGACCACGTCGTGCCTCCGGGCCTGTACTGTTTTGTGGGCCCGTGATGTAAGTGGCTCGGTGGTGTGGCCTGTGCGTGTCAGCTCTGGGCTTGGTGGTTTTTTCCCCT
Organism: Elymus sibiricus; assembly: GCA_039707655.1. Classification (NCBI taxonomy): domain Eukaryota; kingdom Viridiplantae; phylum Streptophyta; class Magnoliopsida; order Poales; family Poaceae; genus Elymus; species Elymus sibiricus. Next base: position 447,832,645 of record CM077671.1, read on the forward strand.
GGTCAAAGAAGCGACGTGCACTGTGGAGCCTGCGAGGGCGTGGTGGCGGCGCGTGACCACCGGGAGCAATGTTTCTTCCCCCTCCTCCTTAGGGCCAGTTCTTTTGTAGCTTATTTTGGGGCTTTTAGAATAAGCTATTAGTAGGCTTCTAAAATAAAATTTTAGTTTGGGCTTGTAGAATAATCTGGGTAGGGGGCAGCTTATTTCCACAGCTTCAAATAAGCTACAAAAGAACTGGCCCTTAGGCCGTTGTGGCGGCGAAGACCCCCACCAAGCTCCTGGCCCGAGCGGCAATGAAGACTTTGGCCAAGCCCGGATCCTCGAGCACAGCGGCAGCTGGCGGTGAAGAGTGAAGACCTCGTTCAATTCTGCATCCTTGATGGCAAGACCACGACGACAACGAACACCCCTTCCAACTACGCTTCCCGCACGCGGTTCTTGCATGCCTTCGGGAACTCCAACCCCAACATCCTCGACTCCCCTCCCCCTACGACGTTAAAGACCCTCATGGTCTCTCATGCCTACCTCCCCTACCCCCCTCCCTGGAGTCTCCTCTTCCCAGTGGCCGACGGACAGGACGCACCGCCACCTAAACTATCTAGCGCCTACTGATTCCTACCTTGCGAGATCTAAAGGTATTACATCTCTTATCCCACCTAGCCCCCACTCTGCACCTCCCCCACCCACTCGTCGATCCACCCTTGCTTTCTTTCCGACAGTTCAATTAACTTCCAATTTGGTTTCTTGACCCCTTTTTTATTCATGTTCCTAGATTTAATAAGACCATTACAAGTGGTTATTGAACAAGATATGATCCTTGCGAATGTCAATGTGGAGTTCACCAAAGTCATCAAGAACAATGGTACACTTCGTATTCAAGTTTGATGTATGATTCATCCCATCGGATTATTTATGAGGTTGTAGATAGATCAGTGATAAGTATGTTATTTCGCTGGTGGAAGCCAAATGGAGGACTGCATTTTGTTTGATTATCCTTTTTGAAGTTTCTATCATCATAATTCACTTGAGTCTGACTCGCTGAGGCTTCTCAATCTGAAAGGAAATCCATGATGCACCAACGGCACATGTTTTGTTAATTCTCACTGTTTAAGATTTTTTAGTAGTAGTAGGTAGGACTGAAGTTACATTTTTATTAGTAGTACAAGTGAGTGAATAACTGAAGTTGCATTGTTCTTGGTAGTACAAGTGAGTTAAGAACTGAAGTTCCAATATTTCTACTGAAATTTTTGTGTTTAGTCATTATATTTTTATTGTTGTTTCTAAATGTGAAGCTTGTGGTTGTTCCTATGCAACTAAAGGTTACATTTGGTTTCATTTAGGATTTGGAGCTGCTTGGATGCTATCTGAGCCTCCTTCGTTTGCTGCTAGAGCCACCATGAAATACAGCATGGTTGCACTAGCGCGTGGATGACGCGAACACACATCTCGCCCGCTTCCCGGGTACACACAACCTACGCCCACAAGTTGTTGGTTTGCTGCTCTGCCTCTTCTGTTGTTCAGTGTCGGGTAAGCGAAAATGTTCAGCATCCAACGGGAAAAGGAATTAGTTCTATCTTTTTCCAGCCAATTCATACAACATAGTTGTTCTTTTTATTCAATGGAAACATGGTTGTTCTATGTTTATTCCTGCAAATTTAGATTCATATCTGAGCCTTCAAAAGAATAAGTATTGAAAGGACGTGGATGTCGCCTAGAGGGGGGGGGGTGAATAGGCGCTTTAAAATAATTACGGTTTAGGCTTGAATAAATGCGGAATAAAACTAACGTTTAATATGTCAAGCACAAAACCTAAAACAACTAGGCTCACCTATGTGCACCAACAACTTATGCTAAGCAAGATAAACAACTAAGTGATAGCAAGATATATAACAAGAAACAATATGGCTATCACAAAGTAAAGTGCATAAGTAAAGGGCTCGGGTAAGAGATAACCGAGGCACGTGGAGACGATGATGTATCCCGAAGTTCACACCCTTGCGGATGCTAATCTCCGTTCGGAGCGGTGTGGAGGCACAATACTCCCCAAGAAGCCACTAGGGCCACCGTAATCTCCTCACGCCCTTGCACAATGCAAAATGCCGTGATTCCACTAAGGGACCCTTGAGGGCGGTCACCGAACCCGTACAAACAAGGTTGGGGCAAACTCCACAACTTAATTGGAGGCTCCCAACAACACCACGAAGCTTCACCACAATGGATTGTGGCTCCGAGGTGACCTCAAATGCTCGGGGCAATCTCCACAACCTAATTGGAGACCCCGAAGCTTGCCCGGAGCTTTGCACCACAATGATTGAGCTCCGAGGCACCACCAACCGTCTAGGGCGCCAAAGCACCCAAGAGGAACAAGCTCAAGGGTGCTCAAACACCCAAGAGTAATAAGCTTCTCAACTTCTCACTTCCACGTATTACCGTGGAGAACTCAAACCTATGCACCAAATGCAATGGCAAGGGCACACAGAGTGCCCAAGTCCTTCTCTCCCAAATCCCACCAAAGCAACTAATGCTAGGGAAGAAAATGGGAGGAAGAACGAAGAAGAACACGAAGAACTCCAAGATCTAGATCCAAGGGGTTCCCCTCACTTAGAGGAGAAAGTGATTGGTGGAAATGTGGATCTAGATCTCCTCTCTCTTTTCCCTCAAGAACTAGAAGAATCATTGGAGGGATTGAGAGTTATCAAGCTCGAAGAAGGTCAACAATGGGGGGCAAACTCGAGCTAGAGAGATAAGGTTCAATGGGGAAGAAGACCCCCTTTTATAGGAGGGAAAAAATCCAACCGTTATCCTCACAGCCCGCACAGAGCGGTACTACCGCTCCAAGGAGCGGTACTACCGCTAGGGCGGTAGTAGCCATAGAAACACTACTACAACGAGGGAACAGGGCGGTAGTACTGCCGGAGCGGTACTACCGCCTGCCCTCACGGTACTACCGCGGGGGTAGTATTCAACGGCCACTCAGGTGCAGCACACGGCAGAAGACACCGTGAGGCAGCGGTACTACCGCTCGGGGAAGCGGTACTACCGCGCGTCCCCGGATGTAAAAAATTACTTCCGTGCCTACCTCCGCTGAGGGCGGAGCAGCGCAAAAGACCGGCACGGTAGTACCGCACATACATCACGGTACTACTGCTCGAGGGCGGATGTAAAAAATTACATCCGCGCCTACTACCGCAAGCGCACGCATCAGGAGCTGGGGACAGCGGTACTACCGCTCACTGGAGCGGTACTACCGCTGCCTCCTGCGGTACTACCGCTCCGAGGAGCGGTACTACCGCTAGCCACTGAACTGTAGCACCTTGCTGGATTGAGCAAACTCAAGCTTGTTGGATTCAGGACGACAAGAGCTATCCAATGATATAGAGATGTGAAACATCTATCAATGAAGAACCGGCAAAAACTCCAACATCGAAAACATCATAGAAGATGCATATGGACTACGTTTTCGATGAACTTGAGCTTGTCATGAAGCTGACCATAAGCTCAAGAACCCACATAGAGAAAAGCCAACCAAGAACCAAGAAAGATGATGATGCCAAGAATGCAATGGTTTGAGCTCTCAACGAACGATATGATCAAGCTACTCACTTGAGAGCCCCCCTTGATAGTACGGCTATCGATCCTATAACCCGGTCTCCAAACTATCACCATGAGACCGGTAAAATAGAAAACCTATCAAGGGCAAACCTTTGCCTTGCGCATAGTCCACTTGAGCTAGATGATGACGATCTTGACTTCCTCAAGATGGACCACCTTTCTTGATTGCGCCGGCTTGATGAAGACTAGTTGATTGCTCCCCATACTCCACTATGGATGAGCCACTCTTCAGCACATCTTCACAAGTCCATTGTCACCACAATGGACGGCAAGCTTCAAGCATGATCTCTCCGTGATGCTTCACTTGAACTTGCACACCGCAACCTTGATGACGATCACCACTTGATGTCATCCTCCATGGGTTGTATGAAATCTTCCTCTTGATGCAAACCCGTGGAAATATACCTAACCCCACAACGAACTCTCACGTAGACCATGTGTTAGTACACAAAGCGTAATGGAAAATGCTTACCATACCATGGGATCACTTGATCCCACTTGGTACATCTTCTACGCTTTGTGTGTTGATTAACTTGAATCATTCTTTGTCTTAATCTTGATCAACCTTGTGTCTTCTCTTCTCTCTTCACAAAGATGATGTCTTGAAGGTAAACATGAATGTTCACATAATCTTCTTCTTCAAGACATGCTTGCAATGAGATCAACTCTCACATGACCAATCTTTGGATAAAACCTTGAATACCACCTTGGTCACCATATAAACTCCTTGAAACCAACAGATGGACTTCAAGAAGTACCTACGGACAAATCCTTCGAATATAACTCAGGGCAACCATTAGTCCATAGGGATTGTCATCAATTACCAAAACCACACATGGATAAATGTGCTCTTACAAGTATGCCTCGGGATTTGATTTATTTATTCTGATGGCTGGGCCAATGGAGGTGAGTAACTTAATCTAACATTGAACTTTTTCTACTCAACCAAATGGTTCCTATTTACCGGCTTGCCTCCTTGGTGAAAGAACTACCCAAGAAGCCGTAACAGTTAGCTTTACTTTTGGTTCTCCATTAACGAGATGACAAGATTTCAGATCTACAATACTAAGATAACTTATTACATTTTATCAGTTAGTTTAGAAGAAATACAAAATTTCAGTTATTATCCTATTTATATGGTGGTGTACTATAAATCTACAAGAAGGCAACAACCAAATTGTGTTAGTGTTACGGAAGACGGACAAAGTGTTGGTACTGACTCGACATCAATAATTTCATTGACACGCTACTACATTACTAAATTATTGATTGGTGGATCTTATTACTATCATCACTTGATGGGTGACGACAATGTCTTTTCAAAAGTATGAACCAACACATGGTTGCTCTGTATGATTCATGTTGTCCAACGTACTGTCTATTCCGTAAACTTTACTCCATCAGAGTTACTGTTTACTTTCTGATATGCTTTAGGAACTATCTACTTCACTCCCTCATCGAGCAATTTCTGATATGTATAAATAATATTTTGATCATCCTACACTTATGCAAGAGTAAGAATACCAGCTGGCATTTTATCTTTCCTATTTCTAAAGTTTGAGTTGGTGGTAAGTTCACTCACCCTTCACCTTCTACCTATGGGATTAAAATAGTGGCAATCTCCACCCAACCAATTTCCTCACAATTTTTCTTATTTTTTTCATCTGGACCGTCGCTCTTCCCCAATTGCCATCCTCGAGCCTGCTGTCCAATTTGAGGCGTGCTCCATCTTTACGCCATCCTCCGCTCGACAGCAGGGACGGCTGCTTCTCTACAACAACTACCATCCTCAGGCCTGCTGTCTACTTGGGCACGATTCGGAATTGGATCGAGCAACCAAAAGCTCGCTGACGATGGTCGAGACTGGGGCTCAGCTCGGTGCTACGACGAGCCCCAATACGAGACTTGAACAGACCAGCTCTCTGGTCCGAGCAGTCTCGTCGGCCCGACGGCGCTGGACAGGCTAGGTAGGCCCAGGATGGGCGCAGCGGTGGCGGTGTTGTGTGGAATGTGGTCGTGGTATCGACGTCTCGTGGAGGTGGAGCACCGGAGCTTCGTGCATGCGTGCTCGTGGTGGTCGTGGAGGAGAAGCATCACGGCGGCGGCCCCAGTCGACAGCGTGGACACCCCAACCACGAGCAGCATGAGCGCTTGGCGACCGCGCGTGTATGCACTGGGCGAACGACTGCATATGGATCGGTGGTGCAGGCAGCGGCATATGTGCATGCGCTCGGCGACGACGGCGTGGCGGTGTGCCCTGCCACCGGCGTCGGCGCGGTGGGTCCGGGCTGTGCAGCCCCAGTGAATGGCAAGGGGCCGAGAACGGGACGGTGTCTCGTCAGGGAGAGGATGACGAAGGCACGGTGGATGAATACACGATACGTACATGCAGCGTCTATACGCTAGCAATGGCGTACATTGCTTTTTCTTTGAGTAAAGCGTACGTTGTTGGGCTTTACTCTTTAGCCAACGTATATAATTGGGCTGCTCTTCTTAATTCCCTCTCCTCTCACTTAAATGGGTTGGGGGCCAAAAAACCTTAAACGGGTTGGGCTATTTCCCTAAAAAACTAGATGGGTTGGATTTAGGAGAGCCTTGAAACTGAACCGGGCCCAAACTGTTTTGACTTCACCCGCCAAAATAAAGTGTTTTGACTTGGTTGTGCTTCAGGCCTACATTGCCCGGCATTGCATGGAGGTCACACTGTAGCTTCTTCAATAACGATATAGCATTTTCACTGCTCCTCAGGAAGCAATGAGTATTATATCTTACTCACGACGATCATGGCCACGACGGCGGAGGCCATGAGGACCACCATAGAGGCCTTGAGCACAACCACACTCAATGCATCGGATGTTAGATATATGCAAATGGGGCCCCATTCAAAACAAATAATATTTGCAATCATCGTAGTTTCGATTCATTAACTCTTCCTGGTGGCACATTGAACATCTATCATACACTCTCGATGGAAACTTCCATGTGTGAACTAATAATCTTTGCTTATCATCCAATGCCTTGCATTAAAGTGCTCAACGTCTTTTTTTTGCGTACAGTCTGTTTCTTCATATTTTTATCAATCTTCCCATGCAGCATAGAATGGAAAATGGTATGAAATATTATGTTGGACACTGAATCTGTGATATGTTTACAAAACTCTATTTATTATCTAATCAACACATCCTCAAGTTATTCTAAATACATTCAAACATCACATTTGGTAGGATGTAGCTTGGCTTATGTTGATTTCAAGTCCTCTCAAATATATATGCGTGTATTTTTTAGAATGTTGTCAATGGGGCATACCATTTTAAATGGGATAAAATAACATGATGGGAGATCTCAAGTGTTGATTAGAACGTACTACGGTTATAAATTTCGACATTAGAAACATACTACAAAGATCAAAATGATGATGTCATAATAAAAACGATTGATTTTTTTTAATAACCGGATTGATTTTTTAACAAGGTCTTGATTGTTTTTTTTAATAATCGGATGCAGGTAAATTACTTTTGGCTCTACATTCATGTGGTTTCGTAGCGTAGCACGGGCATCTTACTAGTGTATTAAACAATCTGGGCTTGATCTCAATATAGGATTGTGCAGCACATGTGCGTAGATGAAATAATATCATTCTCTAATTCTATTTGATTAAGATTGTGAGTTTCTGTTATTATGTGTGAGTATTATGGGATATGGACTCCAAATGATTTGATAGATCAGTGCCTAATGATCTTTTGGTACCTCTTGATAGGACATATTTTACTTTCCAATTTCATAAATATAATTGTTATGGGTTTTATATCTCCGTTCAGTGACCAACCTCAGCGCAGAAATAGAATATATTCATTACTTTAGTATGAATATACAAATTCAACAGTAATGCCTTTCGTTTTATTTCATAAGTGTAGCACATTCACTGGAAAGTGGACGAACACATCAGCTAAAGTGCATGAACAGATATCGCATTTTTAATAATAGTTTTGTGTCATTTTCCATGTATGATAACATACGCTGGGGAAGGAAACAACAAAGAGATATGATGGAATTCTGCAATTCAAATGTCATGGTAAAATATTAGTTTTCCTTCATCCCGACAAGATGCAGTATCAATCATTGTAGACTTTTTGACATTTGATGAAGCAATAACAGTTGGAGCAGATAATCCTGTCATCAGGCAAGCCGTTTGTACTACACTGACCTTGTTGCTGCAGAAACTTAAACAGTTAAGACAATAACTGGATATTGGACAACACACATGGTTAATTTAGTTACTTTCATTGATATTGGTGTCCTTTGTACTTGGATAACACTTTAGCCATATGGTTTGTATCAATTTCTTGAAATGTGAGAGAAAAATCCAAATGATGTGTTGTATTCATATTTTACTATTACCTCATAAAGCCTTAACACGAGCGTTGAAGTTATCTTCGTGATGTTTCATCCATATATCCTTCTGTAGGTTAATGGAAATCGTGATGCCATTTTATTTGTATTGTTTATTAAATGTTGATTGATCTCAGACAAGCACTAAAGTAGTTAAGTAAGAGAAACATTTTTGTCATTATAATACTAGAATCTTTAGCAATGGCATATTAAAAAAATCTGTTTATTTAGGATTCATTTTTTAAGTACAGGGGATGTCATAAATGAATTTTATCTTTATGTTGGTTCAAAGAAGTGCTGTGAATTTTCTCTTTATGCGGGTTCAAGGAAGTGTTGTGAATTTGCCCTTCATGTTGGTTCAAAGAAGTGCTAGCCTGCAGTACTAGGCACTGCGGCGGCTTGTGGATGGATTCGGAAGCATACATGCTGCCATGATTATTCTTTGCATTCCCTCTTTCCCGATCTCTGCCTAAATTCATGTCACATCTCTTGTTCTCTGACTCTGACATCTTCTCACCGTTCTTGTACTTCACAATCTTCACGATCCCCCTTTCTTTGAGAAGCTAAGTGATGTTGTTGTAGTGATGTAAGTGTGCGAGGATTTAGTAGCTCACTTGAGTATTAGCTTGGCATAGAAATCAGTAATCTGATTGGGTGTGATTAATGCCTTGATATCTTGACTTTGCTTACCGCACATGTTTGGTTCCTCAGAATCCATTATCCAAACATGAGTTTATGCCATGGGAAATAAACACGTTGCATCATTTGTGCTTAATAAAATACCCATGTAATCTACCTAGTACTTACCAGAGTATATAGTTATATCTTTGCTAAATGGGGCCTGAAAAGGAAACGATGTATCTTTGTGTTCTTTTTTATGGGCAAGGAGGTGTTTGAGTTGCCTGTATATCTACATGATTCATATTGCAAACTACTGCATTCAAATTCTTTGCAAAACAACTTAGCCCCACAAACATGTGCAATTCATGTCAACCGGAGCGGCAAAGCGCGCATGTCGCTTCTAGTACATTCTATATTATAAAGCCCCTTGACTTGATCATTATCCAGATGTAACATGTAGGAAGGAACACTTTTCTTTCTGCACTCATTTCTTGAAAGAAGAAACAATCGAAAAACAAAATATTATTTTGGGACCACAAAATCACCATGAAATTTTTTGTGCATGTACTCATAGATGTGTAGTAGTATGTGTGTATGATTCTATTATCAATATATTTTTGTATGTGGTGTACAAAGACAAATACGTGAATCAAAATGGAGTTACCATTTTTACAATAGACATAAGTCACAATTTCTCTAAAAACACTAGCCGGGTTTTTTAAACGTGTATTTCTCTTCCCTCTCTTTGTGATTCGACTATTTGATGATCACTTTCTCTTATTCCGTCCCACGTGCCTCGTGTGTCAAGTTGGAGTTTATATCCACATTTCGTAAGTAGCTAGCCACTAGCCTGCCATATAAGTATTGTTAATTCATACACTCGAATGTAATTCTAACTTTAGCAAGCCCTCGGAGAGTCCATTCTGGTTGGACTTGGTGTACATCGCTTTCTCGGGAGCGGATTTACGGCTTTACGGTCCATATATACCATGCAAAGGCAACTCCAACATTGACCCGCAAATCGGGCACCACATCTATTCGCGAACAGGTGACCAGTCTATGTGTCTACCATTAAAGGCAATTTGAAATTCAAATAAGTCTGATACATAGTGCTCACTGGATCACACCAACATCGAATCACACCAGCATCGGATCAGATCATCGGCCGATCACAACCCAAAAAAGGAAAGTATACTTAGTTTTTACATGCCAAATCACAAAAAAATATCAGTCCGTGCATTTTGCCCTGTCGGACCGTCAATCCAAGCCTTCACGCTCAATCTGTCGTCACCTCCGAGTAGGCCGCCTCGTCATCCACCTCCTTCTCCGCCGCCCGGATCTCCTCCTGCTCCGCCCTCTCCAGCTCATCCTTCTGCCAAAATTTTGAAATGGATGGCTTGCACAATCATTCTTGCGTCGTCATTAAATTCCGCCAACATCAAGGTGAGCATATTCGTGTCCACCAAAATGGCTACGATCTCCACCTTCTTCTCCTCGAACTTGGCCTTCTTCTCTTCGACCATGGCCCTCCTCTCTTCGAGCTTGAGATTTTTCTCGGTCACCTTCATCAAAAACTCAAACATCTCCGCCTTTTTTCCTCCTTGATGTCGGAGAGCTTGACGTATGCCTCGTCATTCTTTCTCAAGATGTCTTCGAGCCTTTCTGTCATCTTGGCCACCACACATCCTATCTTCGCCCTCTTCTCCTCCCATTTCTTTCCCCGGAGCCCGCTTCTAACCTTCTTGGGCGGTTCTTTTGTTGAGTCGGTTGGGTCCGATTTCTTCCTCGGTGCCTTGGGCGACAGTCTTGTCAATGTATAGGTTCCACTTGGGGGTAGTCCATTGAACTTCAACCAACAATGCATGATGGTGGAATTTTTATTCTCCAACTTCTTGAACACACTACACACATGCGAAGGCTACAAAATAAAACATTGTCAATGGTGGCTATCCGGTTACAAAACTATGCATATCCGGATAGAAATGAAGTACACAATAATGCATACATATTCGGCTACAAATGATCTACACAACAATTCATACATATCCGACTACAAAACTATGCATATCCGGCTACAAAACTATGCACATCCGGCTACAAATGATCTACACGACAATGCATATTCGGCAAGTGATGTACACATATTAACAACTTATTTGCTGGGTGATTTATACAGCACTAGGCCACCATGTGATGAGTTGCCTCAAGTGGCAGCAATACGTTGACACATCCGCTTGGATACTGTACCATCGATGTTTGACGGACTTTGATTCATGGTTGAGGGACTTTGATTCATGGTTGCGGATGACCGTCGAGGAGTAGGACGCAAAATGCTTGTGTTCATGGAACCAAGTATGAATGTTGGCCCAAAAGGTTGGGCCCTTTTACTCAACGCCATGGATCGAATCGAGTCATCCACCTGCAAGTCCTCATAGGCACCTCCTCCTCCGCTACCCTCGTGGATAATATCATACATCTCCATGTCTGCGTCGTCGTATGTCGGCTCTCCCTCTTTAGGTATACCAATGAACAGCGTGCAGCCACCCATCTGCTCCACGCTTGCCGTCCATGTACGAACAAGCGACGACGATGAACACTCAGAGAAAAGCTGCAGCACGGCATTGACGTCGACGATGAACTGCACGGCGGCGGATGTCGGGGACTGTGTACCCAGCTGCTTGGGGGTGTAATAGTACAGAGCCTTGTAATGCTCCGGCCATGGCGGCATCTGCATGGTCGGCAAGGCCCCGTGGCCCGGGCCCCGACATCCACTATGTCCGCGACCTGCACGTCCACTGCCTCGTCCGCCACCAGCACGCCCTCTGTCGGTCTTATGCTTCTTGAGTTTTTCCGTTTTTGCGGCCTTCACTTTGACGTGGCGATTCTGCCGTGTCGTCGAGTTGATCTTTCGGGCGAGCGTGATGCTCGGATCCTACACCATCTCCATCTCCGCCGGGGTCTCCTCCGGATCCATGGGTCGGCGGCGGGAGGGAAGAAGAGAGTGGGAAAAAGGGCGAGAATTTGATGGAGAGCGGCATGATGGAAGAAAAGAGTGGGGGATTTTGCCGCGGATACAGTGCAGCCAGCTACAAAAACGCGGGCCCCACCCCAATTTTTGGTGGACCGGAGTCTCATAGTCCTATGTGGCTCATGTCCGGGCTCCGGAAAAGTCCCTGCAGTTTGTTTCGAATTTGCGGAAAAATCATGATCCGAACTGCTCCACGGACCGATGAAGTCGGTCTTGGATGGCTTGCGGGGTCCGGACAAGTGGATCTGGATGGATATGGATGGTTTGAGGGTCGGCATTGAAGATGACCCAAGCAAGCCCCACTAACCATGCGATGATTCCTCCCTATTGCAATCAAAGAGGAAAATTTAATATGATCCTGCCATCCTGGACAAGAATGTGGTGCCATCAAAGTGAGAATTACTACACCACGACACAGAGTTGAGGGTTGGAGTCAGCTGCCAAACTGAGAACCTAATGGAAGAACTACCTTTATCCTCCGCCGTCGTCGACTAAAGTCAAGGCACGTGCACACGCCATCGCAATCCACCAAGTGAGATGTGATGATGAATTACTAGCTAGCACTGGCAGCAACGTCCACTTGAAATCGAGGTGGATAGCTACATGAAGATTCTCAAGAACCGAGACGAGACAAGCGAAGCGATGCATGCGTGTTGGTGTTGTTCCTTCCTTGCCCCAAAAATCTTGATGAAATCCCTCGTGGCATTGACATCCACTCGATGCTTAGTGACAGGCCATGTTGCCGCCTCTCAGGACACGGTAACGCATTGACTTTGGACTTTGGAGTCAAATGGTAGACGAGGGTACGCATGCATGCGCACGTGTGTAAAGTAGACATGAGTTGTGATAAGGATCTTGACTTTTGATGGAAACAATGCATGACACGCAACTTGGTAATGTGTTGCGTAGTGTCATATACTCCCTCTGTCCTTATATAAGGATGGATGAAGTATATGTTAGCTTACACGCCAGCAAGATTTTTCATATACCCTTGTAGTAAACGGAGAAAACTTATGATCCTCCCTTTTTGTTTGTGCTTTCTCCGTTTTTCGTTGCATGCAATGCATCTCATGTATGATTATCTTTTTAAAAACACAGTACAGATGCAGACATTTGCATACACGCATATATACATGTATGAATTTGGATTCATATGTTTTTTTAATGGGATTTGGACTTTATAGAGAGATATGGTATCTTGTAGTAGCAAGCTGCGACGACCCACGAGCCATATGATGCCCCCCTTGGTAAAAGCGCGTAAAAGACGAATGTCAAGGAGGAGAAGGTAAGTTGATCCATAAGTGTGGGTGTCAATGTCTGTTGTTTGAGTGTGATTCCTCCGATCCATTCTCTCTTGACTATCACTACACCACGGTGGAACAAAGTTGAGCGTTGGACTACTGCCCTTTTTTTTCCTCCGCGGCCGACTAAAGTCTATGCACGTGCACCACGCAATCACAGAATGAGATCTTGGAGAACTACCAAGCAGCAGCGGCCACTTGAAACTCGAGATGGTAGCTACGTACCTGGCAGATGCTTGTTCAGAGATTCTCAACATGGACCGAAATCTGACTTTGCTCTTTTGGGAATTTGGGGTTCATTTGATTGTGTGTGTGTGTGTGTGTGTGTGTGTGTGTGTGTGTGTGTACGGAGTAACTGGGAGTGGGAGAGGACCAGATGAGAGATTGGTCGAGTGAAAGTGACGACGTGCCAAAGACAATGAAACGCCCACCAAAGCTCCAAAACGTTGCTTTCGGGCCTTGAATGACTCGAGTTGCTTGATGCCAACCAGATTTGTGTTAGGATTTCCTTGAGGCCAAGGAGACGAGGACAAACGAGGCTGTGCATGCGTGTCCATTTGAGATGAGTCTCAGGTTATAGTTTCTTTCGTCTTTCTTCTGCTTAAGAATATCTTGTTTGTTCTAGACCAGTTAGGCCAGCCAGCAGCAACTAATATATGTACGCAGAATGTCCAACAAAGCCATCTTTATCGAATTCTAGTATCTTTTTTAGGGGTATCTTTATCGAATTCTCGTACCCAAGAAAGTGTGTTCTGTGTGGCTGAGTGAGTGGGTACGTATCACTTGGAAATTTATGACTTGCACTCAAAATTGTTCCTTTTCTTTGTCCCAACGAACTTTCATGCAGTCCACATGTTTGGTGAGGCATGCCATGCATGCATGCGTGCATGGTTTTTCTCTAAGGACACGGTGCGGCACGTTGACTCGAGAGTCAAACGACGGACAAGGGTGCACGTGCTTTCGCGCAAAGTGTGCAAGCAGGACTTTTTCCCGGATCAAACAGGAACTGCCATAAGAGCATCTACAGCTGGACTTAGCAAATCCAGCTTTTTAAAAGTTTGTGGACGTGTTCGACCAGTGTTCGGACGTGTTCATTTTAAACCCTACTTGTTCGTGCATGCAGCCATGCTCCTCATTATACGTCCAGTCAATGCATGTGATTGATAAAGATGAAAAGAATGGAAGAAAAAAAGAAAGTGAAAAGATGGTCTACGGTGGACTGCGTCCTACGTGACGAACTGACCAGGCGGGTCCGTGAGCCCTCCTATGCTTCCCATATGTAGCGTCGATATGAGGGTTTGCGGACAACCCGAATGTATAGAGATGATACGAAGGGTCTGATTTGGTCACTTTTTCCTAGTCTCTCTTGTCCGGTCGCTGATCGGATGCGTCCGTGAACATCTGTGGAGGATTTCAGCATAGAGAACTTTCTTATGCTTCCCCTGGTTGCAGAGGGCTTTCTTCTCTGTTTACGTCCACAAACGTCCCTCTCTGCTTCTTCTGTTTGCAAAGAGGACTTTCTTCTCTCTCTTCTATCTTCCAGTTATTATATAGTGATGGTTGTTGCTTGCCCTTTTTTTAACTGGCCAGCAATGCTGGTTTTTCATTCAATTAGCAGAGAGAGCGACAAAAAGTTTGATCAAACGATCGATGGATGACAGAATTTGAGAACAAAAAAGGAAAGGTGGAAAACATTGGCCGCATGTCAACTCCTCACGGCATGTTCCCGAAAGGGTGCTTGATGCAGGATGCCCCCGCGATTCTCCATTGCTCTATGTCGTTGCGGCATTGCCTTGATGATGTTGTCGATGCGAGGAAGATGGCCCCGGAACGCAGAGGCGTTTCTTTCCATCCAAATCCGCCAGGAGACGAGGGCGATCATGGATTTGATCCCCTTCCGGTTGGCTGGTTCCGCTACGGCGATTATCCGCTGCACGTTCCCGGCGGTGAAGACATCGGCACGCCATGTGTCCGGGTGGAGTATTTAACAAAAAACTACCACAATTCGACGAACCATGCCTACAAACTACCACTTTACAATTTTGTGCCAAAAACTACCACTTTTGTCCTAATCCGTTGCTAAAAACTACCAAATGTGAAAACTGCTCGCTTCGCCTCGGTTAAACCCGAATCTGACTACCCGACCCCACTGTTTAGGTGCCAGCGTGGCGAAGCGCTCACAGCCAGCCGTTACCGCCCGTCCTCGCAGCTGCCCGCGGACCCAAGCTCCCGCAGCGCCCTCGCCCCCGCTTGCCTTCCCTCGCCCGCCGCCGCAGCCACCGGAGCACCATCGGCGGTCGCCGACCCCGCCGTGACCGGATCCCGCAGCCTCGCCTCCCTGGCGCAGCCCCGCCGCCCAGCGAACCGCCCCGCGCCGCCTGTCGCCATGGCCTCGCCCCACGCCTCGCCGCCGGCAGGCCTCACCGCCGCCATCCAACCTCGCCGTCGCCAGATCCCGCAGGCGCCGCCCCGGATCCGCCTCCCTCAGACCTCCCCGCCGCCCTGCTTGCGCCGGAGCGCCGACTGCAGGTCGCGCCGTCTCCTCCAGATGTGGCCGCGCCGCCGCAGTACTTTATCTTCTCCGCCATCGGTGAAGGCAGCCGCCGTCTCGATCTCTTTCTCCGGTGACGGCAAACTTAACGGTGCTGACTTTTTCCGTCCTGACATGTGGGCCAACACTATCATAATCGAGTTTAAACGAGCCAAATCGGGCGCTTTATAGACTTGGTAGTTTTTAGCAACGGATTAGGACAAAAGTGGTAGTTTTTGTCACAAAATTGTAAAGTGGTAGTTTGTAGGCACGGTTCGTCGAATTGTGGTAGTTTTTTGTTAAATACTCGTCCGGGTGAAGGGCGGAGCAGCCAGACCAGAAAGCCGCCGTGCTCCAAACCTGCCACGCCATCGGGCAATCCCAGAAGAGATGCATCGGTTGTTGCTTGCCCTTGATGATGTTCTATCTTGGTTTAGTTCTGCCAATAGCCTCGCTAGCTCCAACGACGAACATAATTGTCTAACGACGTTGACATTCTTGACAGTGTCATGTTTTTCTATTCCCAAGGGGCGTTGCCATTGATAAAGCATGAAAATCATATATGACCCCTCTGTCCATTTTAGGGCAGAGCATTTTAAACGAAGGTTGTACACAGGAGGTGTAATATTCGTCCAAGCTATTTTGGTCATGTAGTTTGTGACTAAATTCATGAAGTCCACTTCCCTGCTTCTCCATTGTTATCTTTGATACTTTATAATCACATAATAGAACTTGCATTGTTCCTGGAATGTTAGCATTGATGTACATTGTACCATGAATGTATGGTGAACCAGTTGGACGCTATGTAATTACAGTGAAAAGGCAACGCTGCAAGATCACTTGCGCAGCAACGCGCGCCTAAGCTTCAAGTGCACATGCCATGCGACGACCACAGAGGAATCCGTTACCATCCGGGCTTAATTAACAGGCGCTCCTAATAGTAATACTCCTAATTAACCGTCACTAGTCAGTAGATTTGTCAGGCAGTCAGGGGTGTGTGTACGTTCCCAGCTACAGCTTGGTGTAACTATTAGTACTCGCCCGGCCCCAACGACGCAGGGAACCGTCAAACTGAAAGGGATGGCCTGTCGGCCTTGGCAATGTCTCGACCTACTGCCTGTCGGCCTTGGTGCGGATCCGGGATACCGGTGTCACCTTCAGAACCACATCCGTGTACGGTCCAACCGACTCGGCGAGCAAAGATGCCTTCTTTGCGGAGCTCATCAGCCACAAGCCTCTACCGGGTGTGCCCTGGCTGGCCTCTGGTGACTTTAATAAAATCTACCGCGCAAGGGACAAAAATAAACGGGTTGTGAACAGGAGTAGGATCAACCGCTTTCGCGCGGCTCTACAATCCTGTGAGCTCAAAGAAATCCATCTACAGAATAGGCGCTTCACTTGGAGTAACGAGCGATCCAACCCGACCCTCTGCAAGCTCGACTCCTTCTTCTGCAATGCGGAATGGGACACCGCTTTCAACACCCACGTCCTCCACGCGCTTTCGTCCTCCCTTTCCGACCACTGCCCGCTCCTACTAGCCGATGACAAAGGGCCCAGGCGACCACGCTCCTTCAAATTTGAGAACATCTGGGTATCCTTGCCTGGGTTCTTTGAGGTGGTCCAAAAGGCCTGGAGCGAACATGTGCCTCACTCAGAGCCCTACCAAGTTCTACATCATAAACTCAAAAAAACCGCGCTTTGCCTCTCTGAATGGAGCAAAAAAATGTTCTCAAAGGTCAACGTCCATCTGCACGCGGCCCTCTTGGTGATTCTTCGGTTAGACATTGCCCAGGAGGAGCGACCTCTCTCCACCGAGGAATCCGACCTTTGGGCTAGGCTAAAGCGGAGAGTGATTAGCCTGGCAGTTCTTCAGAGATCAAGGAAGAGTCAGTGTGCGAGGATGGCCAATCTAAAAGAAGGGGATGCGAACACTAAATTCTTCCACCGCCGCATCAATGCTAGAAGGAGGAAAAGTCATATCCACAGAATCAAACACGCCCAAGGATGGGTGACTGAGCACACACAAAAGGCAAAGATCATCCATGACCACTTCTCTGATGTCATGGGGCGGGAAGAGATGAGCAACTTCGACTTTAATTGGGATGAGATTGGCATCCAGCCACATGACCTACATGATCTTGGCGCTGCCATAACCGAAGAGGAGGTCTGGGCAGCCATTAAAGAAATGCCCAGTGACAAGGCTCCAGGTCCGGACGGCTTCACTGGCATTTTCTTTAAGAAATGTTGGGAGTTCATCAAAGCAGATATTTTGAGGGTCATTCAGTGCTTCGACTCCCTTCGTACGGCCAACTTGCAATGGCTCAACTCGGCCAACATGGTCCTTTTACCTAAGAAGGAGGGCGCTGAGGGCGTGGCCGACTATAGGCCTATTAGCCTCATTCACGCCATCGCCAAAATCATCGCCAAGATTCTATCCCTTCGTCTTACACCACACATGAACAACCTTGTCTCCAACGCGCAGAGTGCGTTCATAAAGAGAAGGAGCATTCATGATAATTTCATGTATGTTCGCAGCTTTGCGCGCCGACTACACAAGTGCAAGACACCGGCCCTCTTGTTCAAGCTCGACATTAAAAAGGCGTTTGACTCTATCAGATGGGAGTACGTTCTGGACCTTCTGCAACGTATGGGGTTTCCGGATAAATTCCGGAATTGGATTGCTGCACTACTCTCCTCCTCATCCTCGCGCTTCCTCCTCAACGGTCTGCCAGGTACCCCGATCAGGCATGGACGTGGCTTTCGCCAAGGGGACCCTATTTCGCCGCTCCTATTTGTCCTCGCAATAGACCCTCTACACAAGATTCTTGACCTGGCAACGCGCAAGGGCATCATACACAAGATCCGAGGACGAGGGGCCATGGTGAGAACCTCCCTCTACGCCGATGATGCGGCTGTTTTCATGGCACCAATTAAGAGTGATATCGACAATTTAGCTGTGATCTTAAAAGGCTTTGGTGACGTGACAGGCCTATGCACCAACTTCCATAAAAGTTCAGTGGTACCCATTCGATGCGCCAATCTTGATTTAGTGCGCATCCTGCATAGTATCCCGGCTTCGAGGGCATCCTTCCCAATCAGATATCTGGGCCTCCCGCTCTCAGTACGGCAGCTGAGGAGGGTGGACTTCCAATACCTAGAGGACAAGGCAGCCGGGAAATTGGTCACATGGGACGGGAATAACATGACTACCATTGGGCGCACGACCCTCGTTCGTTCTGTCATCACCTCCCTGGTTGTGTACTCCATCACTCCCCTCATTGTGCCATAGGGCTCCCTCAACAACCTCAACAAGATTGAGCAGGCTTTTTTATGGTCCGGCTCGGACAAAACTACCAGTGCAAAATGCAAAGTCAACTGGGACATTGTATGTCGACCACCAAGCTATGGCGGCCTAGGTGTTCTCAACTCCGACAAGTTTGCTCGTGCCTTGCGACTGAGATGGCTCTGGTATGAATGGAAGGAGCCGAGCAAGCTCTGGGTGGGGCTGGGGAACCCTTGCACCGAGGAGGACCGTGATTTCTTCTACGCCTCCACGACTATCGTCATGGGCAATGGGGCCAAAACGCCTTTCTGGGACTCGCCTTGGCTGCTTGGTCGAAAACCCAAGGAAATTGCTCCCCACATTTTCGAGGCCTCGAGGAGAAAGAACCGGAAGGTGCGCGAGGCGCTCAAGGAGAATGCTTGGATGCTCAGAATCAGAAGAGACACCGTCATCACTGGCCACCACGTCCGTGAATTTTTTACCCTCTGGATGCTCATTCATGATGTCCAACTCGACGAGCACTCTGATGATGACATTATATGGAAACACTCCATGGATGGTTCGTACTCGGCTTCGACCGCGTACAAGGCGCAGTTCCTTGGATTGACGCTCTCCCCCATGGACTTCATGGTTTGGAAGGCGTGGGCGCCCCCGAAAGTCAAATTCTTCGCCTGGCTTGCCCTGCAAGATCGGATTTGGACTGCTAACCGGCTTGCGCGGCGTGGTTGGGCTAACTGTGGCCTATGCCCCCTCTGCAAACGGGAACAGGAGACAGGCATCCATCTCTTCGTGAAATGCCGCTTCACTACTAGGCTTTGGCGTTTGATCATCGATAAATATGGTCTAGTACACATGGACACAAATGACTGGCACCTTGCAGAGTCCCTTTTGGAGTGGTGGGATAGGCACACCAATTCGAGCAATCCTGAGCGACGCGCCATGGCTTCTCTAACCATGTTGGTGTCATGGACAATATGGAATGAGAGGAACGCTAGGGTATTCCGCCACAAAAATGAAACGCCGCCAATTCTCCTAAAGCATATTGTAGATGAGGCCAACATTTGGGTTACAGCAGGGGCAAAGAAACTAGGGAAAATTGTATTACGCGAGTAATTGTCATGCCGTGTTCACGGTGTTTTGTAACACTTTGTAACTCTATTCTCTTCTCATTTAATCGATGAGGCAAATCTTTTGCCTCCGTTTCGAAAAAAAAAAGATCTTCTCTTCTTTCGACCCCTCGTGTTCGTGCGGCGCCTCTCTTCTCTCCTGTCAGCCCAGCTAGCTGCCGTCCTACTAGTACTCGTCGCGCTGGAATGCAACTCCCTTTCAGCGTGTACGCCTCGCAAAAAAAGTTTGGCTCCGGTTTTCAGTGGAGCTCTTCTTCTGAATATTAGAGTCAATAACATTTTAGTACGCGTGAGACTGACGTGCAACCATCTATTCTCTCTCGGTTTCAGCCAGAGTTTCTCTAGCCCCGATTTTTAGATACTGCGAATCCCGAGCAGCACCTGTCTCCTCTTTGGATGGACTTGATTTGTGGCAATCGATCGCTTTCTCCGATTTGGTTGCATCAAGTGCACCTCATGTGAGTATGGCGGGTTAGGTGTGCTCAATACCGACATGTTCGCACGTGCTTTGCGCCTTCGTTGGCTTTGGTATGAATGGGCGGAGCCCCACAAGCTTTGGGTGGGATTTGGCAATCCTTGCACCGAAGATGACCGCCAGTTTTTCTATGCCTCTACCACTATCACCGTCGGTGACGGAGCTAGAACACCGTTTTGGCACGCCCCTTGGCTCCTCGGACGCAAGCCCAAGGATATTGCACCGCTAATCTACGAGGCATCAAAACGGAAGAATTGGAAGGTGCGCGGGGTTCTTAGAGGGAATGCATGGATATTCAAAATCTGCCACAACACCGCCACATTCAGGAATTTTTCACTCTTTGGATGCTTGTGCACAACTTCCATCTTGATGAACAAGCCGAAGATGAAATTGTTTGGAAACATGCGAATGATGGTATCTACACGGCGGCCACCGCATATAAGGCTCAATTCCTTGGCATGACACTCTCTCCCATGGACCGCATGGTTTGGAAGGTTTGGGCCCCTCCCAAGGTGAAATTCTTCGCTTGGCTGCCATTGCAAGATAGAATATGGACCGCCGATCGTTTGGAGAGGCGCGGGTGGCCAAATTGCGGTCCTTGCCCTCTCTGCAAGAGGGAGCAAGAAACAGGTGCTCACCTTTTCTTCAAGTGCCGCTACACGATTAGGCTTTGGAGGTCCATCATCGACAAGTTTGGCTTATATCACATGGATACCTCCACGTGGCACCTTGACGAATCCGTCAACGAGTGGTGGGACAAGAGGACCAACAACAACAATCCTAATTGGCATGCCATGGCCTCCCTCACCATGCTTGTCTCTTGGACAATTTGGAATGAAAGAAATGTTAGAGTGTTCCGCCACAAATGCATGCCACCGCCTACTCTCCTTACCATCATCTTTGAGGAGGCCAAACTTTGGGTAACCGCGGGCGCTAAGAAACTAGGGCATTTGTTGTTCGGCGAGTAATTGTCATGCCGCTGTTCCGGGTGTTTTGTAAACTTTAAACTCTATTCTCTTCTTAATTAATGGATGAGGCAAATCTTTTGCCTCCGTTTCGAAAAAAAAATATTTGGGGTTTATTTAGGAAGCGGAGTATCTACTCCTAAGCTCATAAAAATAGTAATATATAAATCTATTTTTTTCTGATAAACCTTGACAAATTTGGTTTGTGCTTGAAAATTTTATTATGAAAGGGGATTTGTGAAAGTCGTGGCAAAAAGAATTGATGCTTCAAAAATGCTATTTTAAAAACATTTAGGAGTGTTGATTTTTTTCCATGACTTTCACTAATGTCATTTCGTGACGAAATTTGTCAAGCTTACAAAACATTTGTCAAAATTTGCTACAATTTTTTTTTCAGAACGTTTCGATTTTTTCTCTCCAATTTTTCTTTGATTTTACTGTTCATCCCGAGCTCATAAAGAGGACTTTCGTTTATTTACAGAGATACCCATATCTTGTAGCCAGCCGCCACAGTCCATGTGAACATTGACGAATCCTCCCTAGCGCAAAAGTGGGCACGAAATTGTACGTGCAAGACGAAGACGCCTACAAAAAGAATGAGATATCATGATCATACATTGAACTAGCAGCAACATGTATCTGAACTTTGGATGACAACAGCATGCACAAAGAATCTCACTCAACATGGATGGACCGAAACCTGACTTTGCTCCTTCCTTGCTCTTTTGGGTGGTGCGTATGACGGGACTCGAATATCAGGACAGATTGGTCGAGGTCACCTCAGGGCGACGACGTGCCGATGAGACGAAAAACGTGCCAAAATTCCAAAACTTAGAGCATTTACAACCGGACCTCTCAAACACGCCTCATACGTCCGGACGGGCTGTCCGGTCAGTGTCCGGTCAAAAAAAGTTGACCCAGACGGACCCCTCAAACGGGCCTCAAACGTCCGGACTGACCGGCACCCCATATCCAGCCCAAATATGGGGCGGATATGGGGTGGCCCGGGCACGCCCGGGCGCGTCCGCCTGACAAGCCCGGCCCACCCCGACCCCACCCTGTCCCACTAAAAACCCACGTCCGGCGAAACCCTAGCTCACTCACTCTCGCTCCGTCCGCTCCTCTCCCCTCTCCGCCCGCTCCTCTCCCCTCTCCGCCCGCTCCTCTCCCCCCGCTGACGAGCATGTCGAGCTCCGGCAGCGCCTCCGGCGACTCCGATCCGAAGTACAAGCTCGCTCTCCGCATCGCCTTGGAGCGGTCCAAGGCGGAGACCGGAGACAGCTCCAGATCTAGAGCGTCCTCGAAGCCGTCCGCTCCCCGTCGGCGCATTTCGAACGCCGGCGCTAGCCCGTCCCGTGCCATGGGCAACGGCGACCGACGGCCAGCCCAGTCCGTGCCGGCGGGGCGGGCTCCCTCCCGCCGTGCCCTCCCCTCCGGCCCAGTCGCGCACGCCGGAGTCAGAGGCGCGCGCCACCCGCCGCGAGAGGCAGCGGCGGAGGGAGAGGGAGGCCGCGGAGACGGCCAAGGAGCGGGCGTGGTCTCTGGCGGATATGGATGAGGACGACCTCCTCGCGTGGGTCTGCCGCCGGTCGCTCACGACGGCGGAGTAGGACGCGAGGAGGCTCCGCCGCAAGAACGCCAAGGCCCTCCGCATCGCCATTGAGGAGTCCGAGCGGCTCGCGGCGGTTACGGCGAAGGAGCGGGCGCGGCTGGCCAAGCTCAAGCGCCGACAGGACCGGGCGGCGGAGCGGCTGAAGGGCCCCGTGATCGTCTCCGACTCCTCAGACGACGACGACGACGGCTCCTCCTCCTCCTCCGACGACGACCAGCCCCCCGCCGCCGACGGCTACAGCTACGCCGGCGACCGCAAGGGGAAAGGTCTGGCCCGCAAGTACTAGTTAGATTTAGCTTAGGTTTAGATTTGTCCGTCGTTTGTATGAACTGGTGGAGCTTTTGTTGCAATGTGATGCTATCTTGTGTCCTGAATGTCCTGCGTTTGATCGACGTAATTTGATCCACGTTGCATGGGTAGTATGGAAATAGGGGATCGGATATGAGGAAGACGGATATGGACGAGCAGATTTAAGACGCGTCCGGGCGCGTCCACGGACGTTTAAGGGGCCGGATTTGTCATATCCGGTTGGAGATGCTCTTAGCTCAAATGGCTCTAGGGCTCGAGGCGCTACTTGATACTACCTGCTACATATGCGCCGGAATTCCTGAGTTTGGATGAGGACGACGAAACGGGACAAACGAGGCGACGCATGCGTGTCCATTTCAGAGAGTCTCAGCTGGTCATAGTTTCTTTCGTCTTTTTTCTTCACAAAATATTCTTCGTTCGAGCATGGTTAGAGAATCTACAACCAGACTTTGCAAAATTGACCCCTCAAACGCTCGCGGACGGACGCGTCCGCGACGCTGACCGTTAAGCCTCAAATTTATTATCTGCATCTGAATACCTCATATGATAAATCTTAAATCCATACAAAAACATACAAATGATGTATTAAGTAGATCATTTATTATATAATATCATAATCCTCGTCAAATATGTTGCCCGGCTCTGGGTACATGGACGGCAGCCGCAGCTCCGGAAAAAAATGCTCCGCCTCTGCCTCCGTCTCCGCGCCGAGTTTGACGAAAAGCGCGTCGGTCGTCACCTGCTCCACATAGGATTTATCCTGGATGTACTCCGGGATGGCCTGCTACTCCGTCATCTCGTCTGCTTGGGCGACCGCGAACTCCGCATCCGTATCTTCCATGTTGAAGCACGGAGCCGGAGCCGGAGCCAGCTCCTCCTCCTCCTCCTCCGGCTGCTCCTCCTTCTCCTCCTCCATCGAAACTGGATGTTGGTCCTCCTCCTCCTCGTCTTGCTCCGGCTCAGGCGAATTTGAGGCAGGCTCGCAGCGATGCGGGCGACGCACCTCACCCGGATCTGCTCCTCAATCAAGAAGCGGCGCTCCAGCGTGAGCATAGCTTAAGTGGTCTTCTTCTGCCAGGCCATGGCGAAGCCGGACGGCGTGGGACGAACGGTGGAGCGGAAAAAAGGTGGTGGATGGTCTCGGGCTGGCGGCGCAGAGAGGGAGGAGATGGATTTGGCTAGGGTTGGGAGGCGCCGGCGGTTTAAATAGCCGGATTTGGCCTCGAGCGACGGGTCGGAGCAGCGCCTCGCGGCATGCACAACCCCACCTAAGGAGACATACGTCGGACCGTCGGTTTTCCGGGTGATTCCGTATGGGACCTCATCATTAGTCCGATAAGGCGGACGCGGCCGGACGCTCCCATATCTTTTCTAGATTTGGGCTGAATGTGAGGGGTGTTGGTCAACCCGAACATTTGAGGAGCCGTCTTCATATTTTCATGACCGAACACATTGGGTCGTCCACCGTGAGGCGGGTACGGGCCCTCCGGCTATAGATGCTCTTGGGTCAGCTTTTCTCTTGTTTCTTCTAGAAGAACCCCCACAACAGATTAAATATGACATCCAACAAAGCGATCTTTATCGAATTCTCATACCCAGCAAGAAAAGTGCGTCTTGTACGTAAACGTATGTGCTAGTACATTTTTATCTTCATAGCTGCTATCTTTTTTGGCCCACAACTTGCATGGAAATATATGACTTGCACTCAAAGTTTGTTCATTCCTTGTCCCAACAATCTCCGTGAAATCCCTTGTGGCATCGACATCCACTCGATGCTTAACTAATGAGACACGCCATGCACGAGTTGCCGCCTAGCGCATTGACTTGGGAGTCAAACGATCAACAAGGCTATGCTACGCATGCGGCATGCACGCGCAAGTGTGTAAAGTAAGCAGGAGTTGTGATAAGTGCCTTGACTCTTGACGGCGAGGACAATGGCGGGCAACTTGGCAATATGCAGTGTCATGTCAGCTTTCATCTATGTCGTCGATCTACACATATATACGAATGCTACGCAATTTTAAGGTTAGCTCCTCGGTCCATTCCGGTTGGAGTTGCTGCACATCGCTTTCTCCGTTTCGGCCACATGTAATGCACCTCATGTGTGGTGGATTTGGATTTGGAGTTTTTAGAGATATATATAGTAGTAGTATCTTGTAGCACGCCGCCACGAGCCATATGATCGATGACCCCTTCGAGTGCATACAGAGACGGATGTCAAAGTGGAGAAGGTAAGTTGATCCATACATAATGTGGCGTCACCGTCAATCGTTTGAGTTCTTCCCTTCTCGTTAATTATATGACTACACCACGGCCAAGTTAAGAAGCGAATCTCTTAGAGCATCTACAATCAAACGCCTCAAACGACCCTTCGTACGTTCGCGGACGCGTCCGGTCAGTGACCAGACAGGAAAAAGAAGGAAAAAAATGACCCAACCGGACCCCTCATATCATCCCTATACGTCCGGGCTATCCACGAACCCTCATATCCATCTCAAATATATGGAGGATATGAGGGCTCGCGGACGCGTCCGGGCATGCCCGGTCAGTCCACCACATAGGATGTGACCCCACCCCGGACCATCTTTTCTTTTTCTTTATTCATTCTTTTCTTTCTCTCTCTTCTTCTCCACTAATCACGTGCAAGTGGCATGACATATGAGGGAAAAAATAAGGAATATGACTATGCGGACAGACAAATAGGGGACACGTCCGATCGTCCACAGACGTTTGACGGGCCGGATTTGCAAGTTCCTGTTGTAGATGCTCTTAAGGACGACTTTTGTCTCCGCCGTAGACTAAAGTCAAGGCACATGCACACGACATCATCATAAGGTGAGACCGTGAGATATCTTGGAGAAGTAGCACCAAAATCCACTTGAACTAGAGATGATAAGTACGAAATCTGACTTGGTTCTTTTGGCGTTTGATTTTGTGCGTGTGTACGGTGTGACTGGGAGAAGATCAGATGAGAGATTACTGGTCGAGGTCACCTCACCTATGTGCTACGCCGACGTGCCAAAGAAAATGAAACGCTCACCAAAGCTTCAAAACGTGCTTTCTGGCCTTAAATGCCTCCAATCGCGTGACACCAACCAGATTTGTGTTTGGAATTTCAGTATTTCCTTGAAGACAACGAGATGAGGACAAACGAATAAGCTACGCATGCGTGTCCATTTGAGATAGTCTGAGGTTATAGTTTATTTCGTCTCTAAACTGTAAAGTAATATAAGACATTTTAGATCACTGAACTAGTGAGCTAAAAAGTCTTATATTACTTTATAGAGGTAGTATGTAACATACGCAGAATATCCCACAAAGCGATCTTTATCGAATTCCCTTTTTGGGGTATCTTTCTCGAATTCTCGTACCCCGAAAGTGTGTTCTGCGTGGATGCTTGAGTGGATACATATCGCAAGAAAAAAGGATACATATGAACATGTACCACTTTTTTACCTCCTTTCTGCTCCAACTTGTGCGGAAACTTATGACTTGCACTCAAAGATTGTTCCTTTCTTTGCCCCCAACGATCTTCGTGATATCCCTGCGTGGCGTTGACATCCACTCCTTATGTTTGGTGTGGCACGCCATGCATGCATGCATGAGTATCCTCTCAGGACACGGCGGCGCATTGACCCGCGAGTCAAAACGACGGATAAGGATGTGCATGCACGCGGGCAAAGTGTGCAAGCAGAGCTATGATGAGTGTTTTGATGGCGATATTGGCAAGCAACTTGGCGATATATAGTGTCATAGTTTTCACGCCAGTAACCACTACAGATAATTAAGTACGTTTGGAAAAAAAAGAAGTTTGCTACTCATGAGTTTATAAAAGGAACTCACAAAAATTGCTACTTATCAATTTACAAAAGGAACTCACACTATATATTCTAGTATGTTGATAATAAAGCTCCTTTTAACATAATCATCATCCAGATGTGACACATACGGACAATCACCTTCTCTCAAAAAGCGAAATAGAGCTAAAAATCCTAACACTCCATATAGTGGAGTAAATAGCAAAAAACTACCACTTTACAGGTTAGTTCTACGAAAAACTATCACTTTTTTTAATTGTTCAAAAAACTACCACAAAAGTGGCGGGTTGTTCCAAAAAACGTAAGTTGCCGAACCGTTAACTTCTAAGTGGGATTATGACAAGGAGGGCCCGCACGTCAGGGCCACGTGGCAATAAATATAACGCCGCTAGTCAAACCATTCCTTTGACCGCTAACTTACATATGGGACCCACGTGTAAGGTCTTCTCCTTCTTCTTCCTCCCCCCCCACCCCACACACACACACACAGGAAATCTCTCTCTCTCCCGCAGGAAATCTATCTCCCTCCCGCAGCCGCAGGTATGGCTGCCCGGAGTCTCCGTCGCACCCGAGCCCGACGGGATCCGTCGCCTCGCCGCCGGACTCGCTCATCCCCACCCCGTTCTAGCCGCTGCCATCATCGCCCGCGATGGTAGAAGCCGCGCCGCTGCAAGCCAAACTCGTCGGCCATGGCAGAAGCACGCGCAGCCGCCGAGGCGTTGTGTGCCCTGGGACCTGCTGCTTCCATCCTCGCAGACCTCCAGGAGTCGGGGAGCCACCACGGGCAGGTGCCGACGCGATGATCCGACGAGCTGGTGCTCCAACGCTCCGACGCGGACGAGCTCCTCGCGAGTACCCTCCTCCTCGTTGGTCCTCCGACGCGCCGCCGCTGCCGGTGCAGCCACGACCCGGCGCAGGTGGTGCACGCAACCACACTGCCATGGCCGGCGCAGGTGGTGCACTCAGGGACCCGATTGCTTTTAAAAAAAGTTCATAGGGACCTGATTGCTTTTTTAAGGGACTGACGTGTGGGCCTCAACTGTCATAATGGCCAGTGTAACGGTCAGAGTTAACGGTGTTGACTTTTATGCCACATCAGACCTGACAAGTGGGCCATCGTTGTCATAATCACGGTTAAAAGTTAATGCTTCAGTAACTAGTGTTTTTTGAAACAACCCGCCACTTTTGTGGTAGTTTTTTAAACAATAAAAAAAATGGTAGTTTTTCGTAGACTTAACCTGTAATGTGATAGTTTTTTGTTATTTACTCCCATATAGTGGGAGCTTAAAAGGACGTGGATATGTGGAACATCGTTTCACGCGCATCCGTTGTGAATAGTAATTTCAAAAAGTTATAATAAGCGTGATAAAAAATATATTTTGTAAAATACATGGCCGACTAGTATAATTGTGTATGAAGTTTCACGAAGAAAAGACATTTTGTGGTACGTACTCAGACAGGAAACGACAAAATCAAAGCTAGTATATTTTAAAACACTATTTGATGAAATAATATGGTCGGACTGTATTTTTTCCACTAGGAAATACTCGGTGTGTCATTCCTTCCTGAAACTTCACACACGTGGAATGGTTGACTAAGTTTGATATCCCGAAAATTCTAAATTTTAAAAGAAAAAATTAGTATTTTTCCGCTTATTAACTAGTAATGTTGCACGCTGATGAGCTGCCCAAATTAGTGGCCCGAATAAACATCAGCATTACCATCGACATGGCTCGTGCCCATTACATGGACATGGAGCGGAAGGAGCAGTTCCTAGATGCGCAGGCCTACACCGCCTACAACCACCACCTCCTCCAGGAGCATCAGCAGGCGGGGAGCAGCTCGCCGCCGGCAGGGCGATCGCGTCAGAAGTGGACCTGGCGGAGCAGGCGGCGCTGCTTGAGTCTTACCGCTCCGCCCGCCAGATCCACCTCGACCTCTGGCAATAGCGCCAGTGTCAGGCGGAGCTGGAGGCCAACTATAAGGAGTTCGATGAGGCGGCGGGTGAGGTGTGGGTAAAGACCGACGACGAGGCGGAGGACATTGCTGGCTCCGCCGAGGCTGCGCCCCGCCGCCACGATAACGAAGCTGGCATGTCCGCGGGCGCCGTCGGCAACCAAGAAGAGTAGAGCACGGTAGGTCCTTGCCGCTCGGATCCCAAGAAGGCCACAGTTCTCCCCTCCCTTTGAAGCAAAACTTGGTGGCCTCAACATCGACGGTCGACTAGCCGCTTGGCGGCGATGTGGAGGCGGACAACTTCACTTTCTGGGGCTCTGGGGGAGGAGGTTATCGAGGGGGAGTTGGAGAGCGCCGAGGCGGAGCTGGAAAAGGCGAAGCTTCAGTTCTCGGGGCTCATGGACGGACATGGGGAACGGGCGCCGACGATCATAAAGGTGTACTAATTATACCTCCAAAGCCGGACGAGCACCTCCTAGTTGATGTAAATGTAATGGAATTCATCATGTTTATATGAAATCCGTCATGTTTAAATGAAATCCATAATGATTATATGAAATCCGGCCGTGTTTGCACAAATTTTGTCCGATTAGTTCGGATGGTGTTTAAAATGTATGCAGCTACGGTTGGATGGCGGCCTCCCGCATCCATGTCCGCGGACTAATCCCTTGTTCGCAGACGGATGCGGGAGGAAATTTACGGGTTGCCGTTCGAGATGCATGTAGTGCACGGTTTAACAAAAGGCCAACGCTAGGCGTCGGTGCGCCGGCCCAATCTTTGGGCCGGTCAGCTGCTAGCCATCAGATCTGAAATTCGCGAACCGTCAGACCTCACGTCCTCTTCCATTCCCTTTCCCGTCCTTCTTTCATGCACGCACAAGGAAACAAAAAACACAACGAACGCCATCAATCCATGCCCGCACGACCTCGAAGCTCCACTGGTTCCCCAACGCTCGTCGCTCGCCGTCGGCATCGCCACTCGTCGATTGCAGCAGAAAAAATAAAGCAACGCCAGTTTGAAGCAAAAACACATGGTTCCAGCAAATATTTGATATGCCTCCAGCAAACAATAATGTGGTTGCAGCAAAAATGCTTTGATTCCAACGAAACACATCGATATGGTTCCAGCAAAAACACACATGGTTGCAACAGAAAAAATTGATACAGTTCCAGCAAAAATGTAAAGTGGTTCCTCAGAAGAAAAAAAATTATCAATGCAGCAAAAAAAATCATGTCGTCCACCATCCTTGCCGATTGCAGCAAGTCAAAATGCCGGTTCCAGCAAAAAATCCGTGCAGCAAAAATCATGGCACTAGCCGCCATGGTCGCTTGTTATTATCCTCTTATGTTGCTGCAAATCGACAAAATGGTTCCATCAAAAATCGAAAGTGGTTCCAGCAAAAACAAAAAAAAGACAACAACTTGCCACGGCCACCGTTGTCGCCGGCCACCACCATCTTCCGCGGTTGAAGCAAATCCCGCGCTGGTTGAAGCAAATCCTCATGCTGGTTCCAGCACCGCATTCTCACAGGGTCCGGCGAGTTCCCTCTGCGCGTCGCCGTCAGTATGAGGACACAAACAACCTCCGCCATAGGCCGGCCGCTGCATGACCTTGCTCCATGGGCGCATCTCGCCGCGGCCGCCGGCGCAACTCGTGGCGGTGGCGTTTCATGGGCGCGGCTCCCACTCACGTCGGCTCCGGCGCCCCTCAATCGCAGCCACCGGCGTTGGGATTCTGGGGATTCAAAGAGAGGGAGAGAACGGCGGCAAAGGAAGAACTGGATGGATACTCGCGTGGGGGTGGGGATAAGGTGTCTTTGACAAGTGATGGTCAAGCGGTCGCGTGGGTCCAGATGCCTGCGCGTTGCGTGACGAGGCGACCGGCCCAGTTTCGACCGGCGCACCGAAGCCAAACGTTTTCCTTAACAAAAACAAAAAGATAGCGCGTAATCAATGCACGTGCTCTTTCTCCTTCCTATGACCCAACATCGTCATTCGCAAGTGCATCGTGCATGGAGGGAAGTGCAGGCACACGTGCGCACATGCATGGATTGAGATGGCGTCGACCGTTAGGACAAAAGGAATATCCCAAAACTTATAAATTGGCATTTCTTCCTTGTATCGGTGTGCTCCAACTCGATCCCTTAACATGGCCGACCCCTCTACTACTCTATTAACTTGGACGGTATGTACTACACTACTACTACCTCCGTCCGGGTTTATTAGGCCCCTTAGTATTTTGAACTAGACTTTGACCTTCTATAGACTACTAAAATATAAAGTATATGTTATGAAACATTATATTGTTGGATTTGTATTTGAAAAAGCTTTTCAACAATATAATTTGTGTAACATGTAGCTTACAATTTGATAGTTAAATTTATAGGTCAAACTTTAGCCCAAAATAAGAGGGGGCCTAATAAACCCAGACAGAGGGAGTAACTGTTAGGATTAGCATCCAGTGGCAGCCTTAGCTGGTGCATAGTAGACAGTTGTTTACTCTGCTCTAGTTACCAATGCGTTTGACCTATGGGATACGTTGAGATACTGACTTGGTTACTGCATGCCTTACTGGCGATCGAGCCGCGAGCCACACGTGCAACGGCGCAGGTTACTGTGGAGTGTACGTGCATAACACAAGGTCACAAGTTGCGTTGAATTTCCTCGGGAACAAAATACTGCAATATACAGTACATTGCAATATACAGTACATTGCGAGAAGCTTGGTTGTTGAATGCAACTTGTAGTTGAGAGAGAGGAATGGTATTCGTGATGTTCCATGGAGCATGCAGTCAGGTTGTGTTGCTTCAAGAACAGTGTAGGGTTTGTTGCTTCAAGACCAGGGCACCCTTGCATTCAATCATTCATTCATTAAACTAGGACATATAAATGATTTGTACGGTTATATTTTTTTTGAACCTTTGACATGTTTCTTTTGGTAGATACACGTGTTTGTTCATCTAGTCAAACACAAATTCAGGAAGGCCTTACAGAGACATTTTTTTTCAAGGGACCGCCTATATGTCAGGTACCTGAAAAAACATTCAACGTCACTGACTTTCTCTCCATCGTCCAACCAGCATCCAACAGTCATCATGAGTGTGATGTTCTTCTTCCTCCGCCTACGACTATTCCTCCTCCTCCCCGACGAACAACTCCCCCCTCCCTCCCCCCTCCCCAGTTAAATTTTGGAGTCGGTCCCGCCGGCTATCATCGGATCCCGCTCGTACACGGCTCGGCCTCACGTCACGCTTTGCAAAAAGTGACTGATGCCACAAAAATTTGCAGGCGCCTGATGCTTAGCAAAACCAATTTTTCAAGCATGCCCCTGTATACCACAACTTTGTCGTACTTCAGCACCTCGCCAAAGCAACGCCTAAGTACCGATGGTGGTTGGTGAAGGAGGAATACAAACTGCCTTGCTTCTGTTAGGCAAGGAGAAGCGGAAGCGCAACGTACAATGATTTTCATACGATTTATGTATAACGGTGTAAAAACAGCCATCGATTGTGTTTGTTGTAGGGCTAAGATAAAATCATACGTAATTTCGTCGGATGCAAAGCAATTTCGATTTTCATATGTATACGCTTGATGACTTTTGGTAGTAGATCATGAAACTATTTTTATATTATTATGAAAATGAGGAATTGAAAAATATATGTATAAAACACATATATTTGCTATTTTCGTGGTATATTTGTATGTGGATGGACAGAATACCTTGATGACGCGGATCATTAGAACATATGAAAAAAATCTAGGAGTATATCCTCCAGCTGGCTTGATCCCACCCTTGCCTTTTTCCTGTGAGTGTGGAAAATACTTGACATCATTTATTCATCGTGACCCGAGACCTAATCATCATTTATGTACAACGTGTTGCCTCGGGTGTTCTTTCAGTGACATTAATTTCCAGCTTAACAATTGTGCATAGTGATAGTTGCCTTTTGTGCTCAGTAATTAGAGTCAGTATACTCACCACATGAAACCATCTCCATCCGTAACCGCCTCGTCGTTCTCTTCCTACCAAGTCACCGAGGACCTGTAATCATGTTTCCTTTTCTGATTGCGAGACGGAAAAGGTGTAATCCAGAGGGGCATGCGGAGAAAAGGAAAATGTGATGCTTCCGTTATGCAAGAGGCAGCCATGCGAAATTGCGAACCATCTCAACTAAAAGGGAGAATTATCATGAGGAGAAAAGTAAGGTCAAACGATGTTGTTTGGTATGTAGATGCAGGTTGTTGCCTATGTAGCTGTGTATGTGACAAGGTTCTCTTTTTTGCTACCTTTTTCCAAACAAGCTTTCGCCCCGCTTTATAAATAAAGCAACGGACCCAATACAAAGTACATGGCCGAATGATACAAGAGGGTGAGGTAGCCCCCTTTGCTACCTCTTTCCAAACAGGTTTTCGTCCCGCTTTATAAATAAACCAACGGACCCAATACAAAGTACATGGCCGAATGATACAAGAGGGTGAGGTAGCCCCCATACAAGCAGATCCTAACATGCTCGGATCCACCGAAGGAGAATACAGGAAAATCTGAAAACAATGCCACGCTACACACCCTAGGGCACCTAAGTTCCTCGACAACGCCCTCAAGAGGGAAAACGACGCAAAGCGTCGTCGCTGCCTAGCCACATCGGACTAGGGTCTTCACCCGGAACTCTGGCGCCGAGATGAGATCCACGGCGACGTCTTCAAGAAGAAAGTGGCGCCCGTGAGCGTCGTCATCGCCGGCGCAAAAGCGCAGAGCTTTCGCTCGGCCCGTCACCCGTGACACCAAGAGGCCCCCAGGGCCAACACGACATGCTCAGACCACCAGATCCAGATCTGGGCGACACAATAGATTGTACGTACGAGCCACCAAACGCTACCCCTCTCATCGTCCACACGATCAAGAGGGAAGCCACCATCACCGCAATGATGCTTGCCGGAGAGCTAACCATGCGGACCGCCATCCGGAGTTGCCGCTCCAGCATCCATGTCCGGACCATCACCCACCTCCAGCAACACGGAGTAACAACCACGGAAGGAAGAGTAAAAAGGCCACTCCTTTCACTCCTAGCCCGGCATCAGGCACAGAGCCTGGGACAGTGCCACCACCGTAGGGGCCCCATCCCTTTGTCCCCAACCAGTCCCAGTGGACCGGGGGGGGGGGGGGGGGGACACAACCCCGTGTCTCCCGACGGCCATCGCGGAGCACCTCGCACGACGCCAGTCTGTGGTCCTCGACGCCACGCTGCCCGACACTGAGGTGATGGCGCGACCACCACCATCGACCAGCGCACCCGCGGAGAGAGGAACCCCATCGTCCGCGAGCACCACCCGGATCGAGCCCAATCTCACCTACCCGGAGCCGCAACTCCGACTCCCCTCGGGCCCTCAACAGATCCACCCGAGCAAGAGTCCCCGGTCACAACCATCATCGACACAAAACGGAGGAGAAGGGAGACCGCATCGACCACACCGTGCCGCCGGCGGGGCACGACAACCAAAAAATGGCGCCGCCCCCACAGACCCACACCACCCGCGCCATTGATAGGCCCATCGCCAAGGTAAACACCGTCAGCCATGCCCCACCATGGCGCCCACCACGCCGGAACAGCATCAGCGCCCGAAGCCACCGGAGCCAGCCGGCCCACGCCCCCACAACCCGCGCCGCCCATGAAGAACCGGTCGAAGAGCCCGACCATGCCCGATCTGGAAGGACTCCCGCAGCCTCCCGACAGACGCCCCGCCACCACCACTGCTACGGCGCCACCTTCACCATCCCACGGCCATGGTAGAGCCAGCAGCCACCCGCCCGTGCTACGCGCAGCCCACGCCGCGAGACGGCCGATCGGCACGAGATCCGCCCGGATCCTGCCGGTACCGTCCCACACACCGCCACCCGATGAGGAAGAACACACACTCGGTCCTCGAATTTTAGTGACTAGAAAAAGTTTTTGAATTTCCTAGCTATATCAATTCACCATATTGATTGAGGGCATGTTCCACATGCACTCCAAGAAATTACCCTCTTTAAGAGATTTTCATCAATATTACCTTCATTTAGTAAAAGTTCTGCCACATTTATCCTTTTAAATTTTGTATTGTGTTCTATCAAGCGGATCACACAAAAGTTGTGCCACATTTATCCCCTTTTTAGATTGTTTTTAAAAATTTGTAGGGTGCTCTGTCAAGCAGATAACAATCGTTAAGATGCACATGTCACACATGCCACGTCAACGCTTTTCCCTCCATAGTCGGTTTAGCGCGTCTACAGCCGGACTTGGCAAATCCGATCCCTCAAACAGCCGCAGACGCGCCCAGGCGTGTCCGCGGGCAGTGACCGGTCAAGCCACAAATTTTCCTTCTCACAACTGGACACCTCAATTAGCATACCTCAAATCCATACAAACTCATGCAACTACGTAAACGACGCATATACCGGCTACTACATCATACATGCCATCGGAGTATCAAAATTTGGCATGTTTGGCTATGGTGGAGAAGATCATCCGCGCCTGTCCTTGCCCTTCCCGGCGCCATTTCCGTCCTTCTAGCGGAAGTACCGGTCGAAGACACAGTAGGGATCGAGCCGGATCTGCTCGTCGTCAAAGCTGCCCGACCCATCAATGTCCTCCTTCTACTCCTTGGGTAGCAGTCCGGCCATGTAACGGACCACCCGGTTCTGTTCTCGGGGGAGGGTGCGCGTGTGTATCCGCTATCGCTTCTTTACAATGCGGACGCGGATGGCTTCCTCCTTTGCAGTCGCCCGCGTCCCAGCATCAACCGCCTCCGCCACCGCCATGTCAGTGGTGAGGCGGCCCTCGGCCGTCCTCATCCTCTCCTTCCCACGGCGGGCACACCGGCCCCGGTGGGACTCATACCCCGTCGGACCGGTGATGAGGAAGAAGAGATTTGAAGGTTCCCGGGACATCGATGATCCAGCCCCGGAGGATCCGAGCGCCCGATGCGCCGACGCTATGGAGTCGCGTCGGATAGATCCTGTCGTCGGCTGGGCTCTGTCCTCCCGGGAGTGGCGAAGCGCAATGTGGGCAGCATTGCCTCCTCCAACCCGCACGGGACGACACCCCTGTCAATGGATCCAGACTGGTCGGAGTCGGATCTGTTGCACGCCATGCCGGAGAAGGCCGGAGATCGTCGAACGGGAGCAGGGTGGCGGAGTGGAGTGGCTATGGTTTGGTCCGGAGAGGGGATCGGAACGAATATGTGGGGTCGGGTGGGCCAGTGTAGCCCAGGTCTGATGTGGCGGACGCGCCCGGGGTGTCCCATATCCACCCTAGATTTGGGCTGGATATGAGGGGTGTCGGTTAGCCCGGGCGTTTGAGGCTCGTTTGAGGCGCCCGTCTGGGTCTCATTATTGTGACCGGGTCGCCCGCCCGGGCATTTGAGGCGGCTTTGGGGAGCCCGGCTGTAGATGCTCTTACTCCATGCATATGCCCGCCCGCCCGATTCAGC
The DNA here is from genome assembly GCA_039707655.1 of Elymus sibiricus. Taxonomy (NCBI): domain Eukaryota; kingdom Viridiplantae; phylum Streptophyta; class Magnoliopsida; order Poales; family Poaceae; genus Elymus; species Elymus sibiricus. The sequence continues at coordinate 447,869,137 of CM077671.1, forward strand.
CTCAGCTCCATGCATGAGTCTAATTTTTAAAGTTTAGTCATTCTTTATCCTAAATGAAAAGTGACACACGTGTGGCACAAAATAACACCGCACTAACATGTTTACAATTAGAATTTTCATTCAAAAAAACAAAAAACTAAAACTTATTATCCAAACAGAAAGTTGCCATGCTTCACAACAAAAGTACCATCCTCGGATAACTAAAGGGCGCGTTTGGTTGGTCGCATTAGGTCGGGCCAGGGCTGCGCGGGAAGAATCTGGTCCGTTTGGTTGCCTGGGCTGCATAAAAAACCTGGCCCGCAAGAACCTCAAAGCAGGCCTCAGCCTGGCTCTGGAGGAACGGCCGAATCGGCCGTTTTTTGCGAGCCAGGCTCGCTCGAGCCACGCGTGGCGAGCTCCTGCACACCTTGAGACGCGCGGGAGACGACACGACTGCTCATAACTCCCCACGCCCTCTCCTGTCACCTCCCTCGCCAGTTCACACCCACTCCCTCTCTCTCACCTCATCGCCCGTTCGGTTTCTCCGATGGCCACGCCGCCGTCTGGCCACGCCCCACCCACTCCGATCATCGTCGGCCTCTCCGCGGCCGGAGTAGATCTGGCGGCGGCACTGCGAGCTCCCTCCCCTTTCTGCACCATGCCGCCGCCCCGGGCCAATGCAGTGTCGGCGCCGGTCGCTCCGGCTCCGCCACCGGAGCCGGTGGTCCTCTCCATCGGCTCGAACATCGCGGGGTTCCAATACCCGCCGGTGCCGTCCTTTGCAGGCCCCTCTTATGGGGGTATTTTTACCCCCATAAGAGGGTTTTCTCCTCTGCGTCCGGTGCAAGGGGAGGGGAGCTCCAGGATGCCAGCGTCATCTTCGAGCCGGCGCAGGACGAGGTGCACGGCCGCGGCCCTGGGAATGGCCGGGTCCTCTTCATCGGCGGCGGCAGCACCCCTCTTCCCGCCGGGGTTTTCACCACGGCCGGCGTACGCTACACCAGCAACCCCCACTGTAAGCTCTCAAATCCCCCTCTGCTTCTTAGTTAGGGTTCTTAGGGCCGTTCATAGTGTGCTAGATTAGATTGTGGCCCGTACATTTGACCCGATTCAATCTGATTTGATCCGATTCGACTCGATTCTACTAGATTCGACCGGATTCGATGATAATCCACTGTTTTGGGGATGAACAAGAGCGCATGCTTACTTTGTTCATCCCACATGCCTAGATTGTTCATAATGTAGTGGTAGTTTGCATCGTTTTAGTGCCACATTGTTACTTTCTACTGCCAAATTGTTAGTTTGTAGTGCCACATTATGTGTTCTTGATGCTATTACTAGTGTATATGTTATTGTTTTTAGTTCTTACTGATGTTGTTCATGCTACTCTTTTGTTGTTGTTGATGATGCTACTCTTCTTGTTGCTGTTGTTATGTTGCTCTTGTTGCTAGGGTACGTGAGTGCATGTAGCATGCAAGTAGGATATACCTAAATGCCAAAAATAGTAGGTGCAAGTAGGACATGTGAGCGGTGGCTTCATCTGATCAGTGTTTGTACTGATAACTGTAACCACTGATAACCGTAACCACTGATCAGAGTAGCACTGATAATGTGTTAGTACTTAGTAGTGATCATTGTAAGCTGTGTTCAGTGAGCATACATCATGTTCTACTTGTTAGCTTTGATCATCTGTCATATGTGTTGCTAACTGATGGCCATCTTGCTGACAAGATAATGAAGACGGAGTGGGACAGAGCCGGCGGTGGTGCGCAGGCCGTCGTTAGCGCAGAGGGGCGGAGGACCTCATCCCCACCAACCGGTGGCTGAAGAGGGTGGTGCTCCCTGCTAGGGTGGAGTTCATGAGGATGCCGCTGGGCGCTGGCAGGAGGCCGAGGACGGGGCACGAAGAGGGTGCACGGGAACCTATCAGGTTCTACGTGCAGATCGCTGACCAGGAGGACATCGCCATGCTCATCATCCCGCGTAAGTTCAGGCCGGTGATGAAGCAATGGCTGGTCAGCGGCCCTCCTCGCGTCGTCAGTCTCTCCGCCAACAAGTGGTGCGAGTTTTGGGTCTAGGTGCAGATGTTCAAGGGGCACATGGTGCTGGGGCGCGGCTGGGAGTACTTCTGCGGCCGGCACAAGATCGTCCCCGGCGACCTTGTAGTCTTCAAGCTCTCCGGCCTGGGGCTCAAGGTGCAGATCTACAACGCCAACAACTCCAACATCTGCACCGTCCGGTGCACGAGGCACAGCTGCATTGGCGACATCACTCAGGCCCTCTAGTTCGTTTGTCTAGTCTGAACCATGCGTAGTACTCTGACCTGAAGTAGTGTAGGTTTGAACTGAAGCTCAATCATCTCTTTTGCTGTCAACATGTCCATATTTTGCCTAGGGAGCAGCACCCTGGGGTCTAGCCGGGGCATGGGATGCCCTACTGTTTTAAACTTATGCCTAATAGCTTATGATTTGCCCGTTCTTTGCTTGTTCTTGATGTTTTTGTGCTGCTGTTGATCTTAGTGTGTTGTGTGTGTGTTGTGTGCTGTCAAATGGGTGGTAACTCCACCACATTTGAAAGGGGTGAGCAGATCAAGTACTTGCACACAACCAAACAGCTGTGCTTTGCATCTGCTCACATCTAAAGCATAAACACAGGCAACCAAACAATTTGCAGCCATCTGGGCCTTGATGCAATGCAGGCAACCAATCAACATGCAGATGTTGGTTTTTTGCCTGCATATGCTCAGCCAGGCCCAGTTGGGATAAGTATGCAAAGTGCCCAAAAACGATGTAGGTAACCAAACGCACCCAAAGTTGTCATCAAAATCTGTGAGGACGAAGTTGCTTCTTGCCACATCGTGTGACACTTATCAGGATCCTTTTTTATGCAATGGATGATGAAAGGCGAATAATCGCGAGTGCACATGGTGCCACGCACAGCCGAAATCCAGCCCGCATGCTCCCCCGCGATTCGTGCTAGCTGAATACATTACTGGCGTATAATGACCCCCGCCTCGCCATATACCATGCCATATATATGCGTATTCCCAGCGTTTGGCTCGTGGTACAGAGGTTTTGCATTGAATGTGTGGTCTGCACACACGGCTGCCAGTCCAACGGCTCTTTCCAGGACGCTCCTCTCGATCTTTTTAAACGCCCGTCGTGCGTCGTTGAAACCATCCCCCGCTCAAGCTCTGCATCTCTGTTCTCCTTTCGCCCGCCCCTCTCCACCATGTGTTCATCCAAGACTGAGCTTAGCTCCCCCCTCCTGCATCACATCACACGTCCAACCAGATCGCCCCTCTGCCCCTAATCCGTTGTCCGGAGCGCAATGCCGGCTACGTGCTGTGGTTTGTATCAGGAACCGAAGAAAACCCGGGAAGGCATTTCTACAAGTGCGAGCGTCATGGCGTAAGTGTTCAAAGTTCATTGCCTGTTCATCTTGCAGAACCCGTCTTTCTCAACTCTCCCGCTTTGTCTTTCTCAGTTCGGTGGTTGCAGATTCTGGAAGTGGGAGAACAAGTACATACAGTTCTTCAGTGCCCGCTGGGGACATTTGATCTCGCATGCATCGGTGCATCGGCATGTGACCTTGCTTGAGCAGAATCAAGCATGGCTGAAGAACATCTTCATGCTTGGCGTGGCCAACATGGTGCTAATGGCCATGCTTTACGTGCAGAAGCTTTAGAACACTCCCATCGCCAGCGAACTTCTCCTTGTACTTCGTCGAGGCTCCAGTAGCTGCTCTGGTTTCAGTTTGTTTCCCATTTGTTTTTATTTCGCATGTAATGTAAGTGTCTGCCCGTCGCAGCTGCGCCACACGTACGCTGGCCGGACAGCCCATCTGTAATACTAGTACATCTTTTCCTATCGTTGGTAATTAAGACCGAATAATCGCGCTCGTCGACGGTAATTTTACTTGTAGCAGGACCAGTCGCCGTAGAGCATTGAGCTCACGCTCTACGGGTGCACCTCACCCAAACCCACGGCAATAATTCAGCCTGCGGGCAGCCCACATGCAGCGCAGCAAGTAATGACGCGCCAGGCGGATTCAATTCACCCATCTGTTTCACCAAGCGGTAAATGCACCCAGCAAGCGATTAAATGCATAATCAAGGCAACGGCAGCCCACACACGCCACGCCAGGCTATAAAAGCGATCATCAGTGCCATCGGCAGTTCATCTCACCCGGTGCTCGCTACTCTCCCAAGTACCCAGCCAGCGCCCTCGCCGGTCTCGTCCAACCGCCGAACTCCGGTAACCATCTATCTTTTCCCCCCCTGCATTTTACACTTGCGGATGTGTTACGTATACCAACACCAGTTTGGTTTTGCTTGCTCAGATGGACGAGTCCATGCAATCACAAGGGACGACCGACAGCATGAACATTTCCACGCAACCATCTCCTACATCCAGATGCTCTCCGAACAAAGTATGTGCCATGATAGATTCCCTCGACGCGTTTAAAAAATCTCTGGTTGAGGAGATGGATTTTGGTGGCATCCTCTCCGTGCAACCCATCCCTAGGATGAGCTTAAAGTTAAGTATATGGCTCATGTCTAGAGTCGATGTAATATCTAGGACCATATACATTCGTCCTGGGAGGCAAATGTCATTTAGGGCGTCGGACGTGCACAAAATTTTCGGAGTGCCGTGCGGTCGCTTGCGTATATAGAAAGCCACAACCAGAGAAACGGCATTCGTTCGTGATTTCCTAGGCATTAAGCAGCACGGGAAAAACCTGTTGTCAGCCGTAGAGAGGATCATTGCTAGACCGTTAGATAATGGCAGCTCTAATACAGAGATCACCTCGTTCAAAATGGCTTTCGCAATTTTCGTGGTTGGTTATTTCCTGGCCCCATCACCAAGCCACGACAGCACAAACACACATTACTGGGGTGCGCTCGCACAAATAGAGCTTATCGAGGAGTTTAATTGGTGCGAGTACGTATTAGAAGAGCTGATGGCTGCGTGCCTAAGAGTCCAGGCAGATTTCAAGGCAGGACGGGATGTCTCATATCTACATTCCTGCCATTTGTTCCTGCAGGTCAGTAACAAGATATGTGCCATTTCACCAAAAAAAGTTAGTTGCACGCATTTAACACTTGTTTCTCTTCTGCCGTAGGTTTTTTACCTAGACAACCTTGATCTTGGATTACTAAACCTACCGCACAACACATTCCCTCGCATAGGCGTATTTGATGATACGCGGTACAAGCGTATGATTGTACAGTGCAGCACCGGGCATTATAAAGGCATTCCAGACTTCTCCGGAGCAATGGTTTTTTTTCTGCATTTGTCTTTTGCTTGACAGCATTATTAAGCTGCTCCACTATTTGCTGTCAGATTATGCTAACTTGTGATTGGCTCCGCGCACAGATTCGGTCAGCAGACCAGGTGTGCTACGCCAGGAGCGCGTGGGACACGCCGCCGGATCCGGTGTCTCGCAGCACCAGCATGTTCCCCGGTCGGGTGGCGACATACAACGCTACTACACCTGGTCCAAGCCAGCCGCACGATGCACTGGGCGTCTATAACCCACAGCCAATCTCCTTCAGGCTGCCACACGTGCCCCACGGTGTCCCCCCGTCACCAGCCACACCGGGCCCGTCGTTTGCGAGCGCCCCGACGGGTGGTGACTTCTCTAGCTACATGAAGGCAAATTACCCCAAGCTGGTAAGCCCATGCACGCATAATTAATTTACCGCGCATTACTTTACACTAAAGCCATCGTCCCGCGCGATGAACCAGGCCAGTTCGAGGGTCGGCATGCTGATGAAGAGGCATAGCGCCACTACTTTCAGGCTCGCAAACACTCTGAAGGCTGATCTGATTAACGAAAACACCGCTTTTCTCAATGCACTTGTTAATGAGCTTGGAGAGGGATGCATCTGTTGTAGCCTCCGTACACTGCCATGCATCATTACCAAACCACCCAATAACCAGTCTCCGCAGTGCACGAACATTTACTGTCGCAAATTGGACATGTCCGAGTCCGATGGTAAGCCCATCCCCATTTATTGATGTGATCGCACAAGTCCCCACCATATTAATGTATGTTTTATTACGTAGGGGAAAGCTCTTCTGGCAAAATGTTCAACTCATCAGGCTCATCGGCTCCCAAAAAAATGAAAGCAGCACTCGTGCAAGGTAATTGTTTTTGTTATTATCTGTTTTTTTTTCGGACGTGGCAAACATCACGACCTGACCCGTTTTTTTGCATGTGTAATTTGTGCGAGGTCAGACCAGGATCCCAGCAGCGTCGAGCGTGCAGGTTTCCTCACGCCAGCCCCGTCCAAGGCTTTCGTTATCTGCCAGTTGTAGGAGATATGCCCTAGAGGCAGTAATAACAGTTACTTTGTATCTCCGAGTTTGTAATGAATGTTTATGTTCCATGCTATAACTGCAATGATTCTCGAGTCTACAATAACCACGAGGCTCGGAGGGAAACTCATGTGCACGTGTGGTATAATAAACGGAAAAAGTATTCCTAGTCATGCCTCTATGACTGGCTCAAGTATTGCATGATGATCCTGTTTTCCTGATCATGGGGATGGCTATGCCGGCAATTTTGAGGGCACAATGTTAGTAGAACACTTGTGTTGAATCGACCCAAATTGATGTTATGCTATGAGATACATTCGTCATGAGTTAATGGTAAATAACACAGAGATAGTTAATGTTTGCATAATTCCTTAGACCATGAGAGTGTCGAGTTTCTTCATGCTTGCTTCATGAACTTTGGGGTTTGTTAAACGTCATCCGTAAATGGGTGGCTATTACGGCGGCTTACGGGTTCATGGAAAAGTATGTCAAGTAACTTGATAGCTCAAGATTGGGATTTGCTCCTCCGACGATGGAGAGATATTCTCGGGCCCTCTCGGTGTTACGGTATCCATCATCGTCTGGCCAGACACTTTGTGATTTGATCACTGGGATGCCGGAACACGGGAACGAGAAAAGAGAACAATATCGGTAACGAGGTAACTGGCATAGTGGACAAGTTGTTGATCCACGGGGATGCCAACATGTCTCACCTCAGGTATTTGTAATATATCGTGAAGCAACAGGAATAGCACACGGCAACTGGAGGTTCACTCGAATATTCATTCGTGTGGGTATAGGGGTCAATATGGGTGTCCACGGCTCCGATGTTGATCATTGATCGGAAGGGGTTCCGGGTCATGTCTATACTTCACCGAACCTATAGGTTCACACGCTTAAGGGTCATCTATCTGCTGAATACTAGACAGGGAGTCTGAGAGAAAATCACCGAAAAAGTTTCGGACACCGGAAAAGTTTCGGACAGCGGAAAAGTTCCGCAGAGAGAACACCGGAACAGTTTCGGTAAAACTGAAAAGTTGTTTCAGGGGATACCATTAAGTCAAATTGGTTTCGGCACATGCCTGATAATTCTTGGAGGGTGCCAGAATCGTTCTGGAAACTTTCTGGAATTTTCCGGGATGAAAACCGGAAATGTTCCGGAGCTGCCGGAACCGCTTCAGATGCTTTTCGCAGATGAAAATCACTAAACCGGAATTGTTCCGGATCACATTGAAAATTATTTTAGTGGGTACTGGAAATGTTCTAACCCACATAAATATTTTCAGTTCGAACAGACACTGAAAAATGTCGTCATGAATAGTGAAAAGCACTTTTTGGGCTGATTTGCAAATGGGGTTTTTCTTCTAGAAGAAAACCACTTTTGGTGGGAGATAAAGGTGTGTGAAAGGTGGTCGCCCCCCCCCCCAAAGGGGGCAGCACCAAATTTCGTCCATAGGTGGTGGGGAGGGCCCCCTTGGGGTTTCCTTCCACCTCATGGTGGATATGTTCTACACACACCCTTATGTGGCATTTGGGTGAAAAGATCTTAAGCCCCTTTTGGTCTTTTTACCCCTTGCCTCCACCCCTTGGCTTTCCTATAAATAGGAGGTGAGGGGGCTGCCCAAAGATCATCCCTTGCTCTCATACACATGCTATGCTTTGCTAGCTCTCTCTCTCCCTCCCACGAAAAGAGTTTTTCGTAGAGCCGAAAGGCTGTCTGGGTTCCGGCAGGAACTAGCTCTGGACGGCGAAGCCCTGCCGGATAGCTGACACCGTATGTGTGCAACCCCGTAGAGAGATTGTAGTTTCGATCTTTTGCCCGAAGGGCTGTTCGAGTTACCGTTCGAGTTTCCGGCGTCCTCCCGAAAGGCTGTCCGGGTTACTGTTCGGGTTCCGAGGGTCCTCCCGAAGGGCTGTCCGCGACATCGTCCTGGGGACTGTCCGACCGCCTCCCGAAGGGCTGTCCGGAGTGGGAGTACATCCTTGCGGTTGGGAGGTTGTAAATCCTAGCTGCAGGGATCTGCACCGACGATCTACACCGACTCTTCTTCCGCTGCGTTTCGAGTTGGTACGGATCAAATCAAACCTTGTATGCAGTCTCCATAGTGATCCTGGGCGTGCTCGCTGTACCGAAATTTTTTGTTTTCTGTCGCGTTCCCCAACAGTGGCATCAAGAGCCGTGCTATGCGTAGATGCAGGTTACGATCTAGAATACATGGAGATGTATGGGTATTGCATAATATAATTTTGGAGTAGATAAGATCTATTGCTGAAAATTATTTATGCGGGTAGCAGATGAAGTCTGTTACCCGATGTTCTTGTTGCTTCCCTGGAATTTGCGTTTGCTCAATCTCGAGACAGCATGGTGGAATTTCACAAAGTTCTAGCAATCCGCGATCCTGATTGATCAACGAAGTGCTATCAGTTCTTTGGGTTCCACCATAGTCAAAAAAAAGATGAAATTCGCAGATGAAAGGGCATTGCAGATATGATCTGCACGGGGGTCACGCGTATGACGAAGTTTAGTATGGGGCTCGAGATTTAATTATCTCGTGTTTCATACACCCCGAGATGTTAATCTAGCAATTTTGAATTATCATACTTGATGATAAAACGTTGGTAGCTGCGGTTTAAGTCAAAACCTTAGAAGCCACGAAAAATAAAATTTTGCATAAACCGATTAGAGTCGTCTAACTTGGTTTTGCAGGATGTACATGTGATGTGGTATAGCAAAGCTCATATTAATTCGATTATGTATGAGATGACTATATGATGTAAATTTGTTAACATGACCTACGTGTCATGATTCGGCATGATGGCTGGAGCCATATGATTGTCACTTTAATGACCTGCGTGTTAACCTTAAGTAATGCACTTATTTTATTAGCTATAGATATAGCAATATTATCTGGTGCATCGACAAGGTGGTGGCAATCTTCGCAAAGGTGAACACCGACGCGAATGCCGAAGACGAAGAAATACTTGACTTCTCCGTCAGAAAGGGCTATACCATATCATGCTATTATGAATTGCCTGAGATGTTTATCCTTTATGATGCACCCTTCTTGATTGCGTGGTAGTCGCTTTTTATTAGGGTGATCTCTCACTAAAAATATCAAGTAGTTAGTGTTCTCCCAAGTGAAGCACCGTCACAGCATCCTTCCTTTCGGGGTGCGCCATGATCTATATGGGTACGAACGATTGTACGGATGTAAGGCGGGTGAGGTCAGACCTCGCAGCAAGATCACTTGGTTGTCTTGACGTTCATGGCAGGATCGTCCTGAGCTCGGAACACACGCATCGAAAGATGAACAAGAGTCACATGGAGATGTGATCGGCAAGTTTGCCTACCAATTGGAGTTTGCGACATCAGTGTTCATCTCGAACAATGGAGTTGAATTACAATTTGGATCTTGAATCACTCACAATCAATTATGAGAGATATTGATTTGAGTGGGAGCGCACTTTAGAATAAATTTGTTTATTCATTAGTGCAATATCATTATGAACAAAGTCTAAGTGAACTTGTGTTTTCCGTTGTAGATCAAATGGCTCGCAACACCGCGTTCAACTTAGGCCCGATGTTAGAGAAAGAGAAGTTAGCTGCGAATGGAAACAACTATGCGGACTGGGTCCGTACCCTGAGGATTGTCCTCTGGAGTGCTAAGAAAGTGTACGTGCTTGACGGACCTCTTCCACCTAAGCCGGCGGCAACAGCCACGGCAGATGAAAATAATGTCTGGGCCACTAAGGATGATGACTTCAACTTAGTGCAGTGCCTCATGCTGTCTTGCATGAGTTCAGAGCTTCAAAAACGTTTTGAATTCCATGACTCCTTTGATATGATCAAGGAACTGGATGCTCTGTACAAGTTTAATGCACGGTCTGAACGTTTTGATATCGTCAAAACCATGTCGGAGACCAAGATGGCTGAGGGCAGTTCAGTTGGCGAACACGTGGTCAATATGATTGGCCACGCTGAGAGGCTTAAAACCCTGGAATTTCCACTTCCAGAAGAGCATGTTATGGACATGTTGCTCGGTTCACTCCCCCCTTCTTACGAAGGTTTTGTCATGAACTACAACATGAATGGGATGGACAAAACACCTAATGAGGTGCTTGCCATGCTGAAAACTGCTGAAGGAGGACTACGGAAAAATCGCAAGCAAGTGTTGCTTGTGAATAAAACTGCGAGTTTCAAAAAGGGCAAGCCAAAGAAGGGCAAGGGCGCCGGTAAGACCGGCTTCCAACGCAAATCTAAGGGCAAAGCCAAGAATGAAACTGAGTGCTTCTACTGCAAGGGCACAGGACACTGGAAGAGAAACTGCAAGATGTATCTGGAAGATAAGAAGTCCGGGAAAACCGGAAAAGGTATAATTGTTATACAAGTTAATGTCATTGACGTTTTGCTTGCTAGCGAAAATTCTAAGTCTTGGGTATTTGATACCGGATCGGTTGCTCACATTTGCAACTCGATACAGGGGCTTCAGAAGGTGCGCAAGCTGGCAAAGAATGAAGTCATGATGCGTGTCGGGAACGGCGCTGGGATCGCCGCTCAATCCGTCGGCATTATGCCTCTACGTCTCCCTTCAGGATTTATTTTGGAACTAAGTAGCTGTTATTTTGTTCCGGCATTGTGTAGAAACATTATCTCTGGATCATGTTTGGTACACGATGGGTACTCCTACAAGTCTGAGAACAATGGTTGTTCACTTTATTGTAAGGATATGTTTTATGGATTTGGACCCATTGTTGGGGGCCTTTTCATACTAAATCTTGAATGTGAAAATGATGTCTTTAACGTGAATGCTAAACGCCTTAAGAAGGCTGATACCACCACCACTTTCATGTGGCACTGTCGCCTTGGCCACATCGGAAAGAAACGCATGAAAAGACTCCATAAAGATGGAGTTTTACCGTCCCTTGATTTTGAATCATTTGACACATGTGAAGCTTGCTTGATGGGAAAAATGACCAAGACGCCGTTCACGGGTCATCCTGAACGGGCGAGTGAATTGTTGGAAATAATACATAGTGATGTATGTGGTCCAATGAGCACAATCGCACGGGGTGGGTTTTTCTACTTCGTAACTTTTACTGATGATTTAAGTAGGTATGGCTATATCTACTTGATGAAGCATAAGTCGGAAACCTTTGAAAAGTTCAAAGAATTTCAGAATGAGGTAGAAAATCATCGTAACAAAAAGATTAAGTTTCTGCGGTCTGATCGTGGAGGCGAATATCTTAGTCACGAGTTTGGCCAACATCTGAGTGACCGTGGAATCGTTTCACAGCTTATGCCCCCCGGAACTCCACAGCGAAACGGAGTGTCGGAACGACGTAACCGAACCCTGTTAGACATGGTAAGGTCGATGATGTCTCTTACAGATCTGCCGATATCTTTTTGGGGCCACGCACTACTCACTGCCGCTTATACATTAAACAGAGCACCGTCTAAATCTGTTGAGACGACGCCATTTGAATTATGGTATGGGAAGAAACCCATTGTGTCGCATCTCAAAATTTGGGGTTGTGAGGCATACGTAAAACGTTTACAGCCTAGCAAACTCGATCCCAAAGCAGATAAATGCTATTTTGTAGGTTATCCAAATGAGACCATTGGATATTCCTTCTATCTTCCCTCCGAGCACAAAGTGTTTGTCGCTAGAAACGGAGTCTTTCTCGAGAAAGAGTTTCTTGCCAAAGGAGTAAGTGGGAGGACAGTACAACTTAATGAGATTAGTGAATCTTCGGCAACCGTTGATATGGCTAAGGATACGGAAGAAATTCCGCTAATTATCCCTACAACTGAGCCGGAAGTTGTCGCATATGATGCGGAGACTTCAGACAATGTTGTAACTAAACCGCGCAGATCAGGTAGGGCTATCCAGCCACCGGAATGGTTTCATAACGAAATCTTCATTCTTGAAGACAATGAACCTGCGCACTACAAGGAAGCGATGGCGGGGCCCAGCTCAAAGGAATGGCACAAGGCCATGAAATCCGAGATGGAATCCATGTACGAAAACCAAGTTTGGAACTTGGAAGAACTTCCAGATGGCGTAAAACCCATCGGTTGTAAATGGATTTTCAAAAGAAAGACAGACGCGGATGGTAACATTACTATCCACAAAGCTAGACTTGTCGCGAAAGGGTTCACGCAAGTTCCAGGAGTGGACTACGACGAGACTTTCTCGCCTGTAGCTATGCTTAGGTCTGTTCGGATATTACTAGCAATTGCTGCTTATTTCGATTATGAAATATGGCAGATGGATGTCAAAACGGCTTTCCTAAATGGAAACCTTGAAAAGGATGTATACATGATACAGCCAGAAGGTTTTGTCGATCCTAAAAATGCTGGAAAGGTATGTAAGCTTCAGAAAGCCATTTATGGTCTGAAGCAAGCATCAAGGAGCTGGAACATTCGTTTTGATGAAGTGGTCAAAGAGTTTGGCTTCATCAGGAACGATGAAGAATCTTGTGTTTACAAGAAGTTTAGTGGGAGCGCAAAAGCATTTCTAATCTTGTATGTGGACGACATATTGTTGATTGGAAATGACGTGAATTTTCTTAGCGAAATAAAAGACTCATTGAAGAAGAGTTTTTCAATGAAAGACTTAGGCGAAGCGGCATATGTATTGGGCATCAGAATCTATAGAGATAGATCAAGACGCCTGATAGCGCTTAGCCAAAGCACGTACATTGACAAGGTGTTGAAAAGGTTCAACATGGAGAACTCCAAGAAAGGCCTACTCCCCATGTCACCCGGCACAGTACTTTGCAAGAATCAGTGTCCTCGGACCCTCGATGAGCGAGTACAAATGAATGATATTCCATATGCTTCGGCAGTTGGTTCTATTATGTATGCCATGCTATGTACAAGACCGGATGTTTCCTATGCGCTAAGTGTTAGCAGCCGGTACCAAGGTGATCCAGGATTGGAACACTGGGCCGCAGTCAAGGGTATTCTTAAGTACCTCAGAAGGACCAAGGATTTACTCCTTGTGTACGGAGGTGATGAAGAGCTCATTGTAAGTTGTTACACTGATGCAGGCTTCATGACTGACCCAGATGACTTTAAATCTCAATCTGGCTATGTTTTCATATTGAACGGCGGCGCAGTTGATTGGAAAAGTTCCAAACAAAAGACTGTGGCGGATTCTACAACGGAGGTGGAATATGTTGCTGCTTCAGAAGCCTCCAAGCAGGCTGTCGGAATCAAGCAATTTCTTGAAGACCTTGGTGTGGTTCCAAGTGCTCTGGACCCGGTGGAGATCTATTGTGACAATAGTGGAGCCGTGGCTCAGGCAAGGGAGCCATGTTCGCACCATAAGACAATGCATATTCAACGCAAATATAAACTCATTCGACATCATGTCGAAGAAGGTTTAGTGAAAGTACGCAAAGTTCACACGGATCTGAATGTGTCAGACACGATGACAAAGCCTCTACCACGAGCAAAGCATGAGCAACACCGGATAGCCATTGGTGTTAGGGAAGCCATGTAACTGGATTATGACTCTAGTGAAAGTGGGAGACTGTAGGAGATATGCCCTAGAGGCAGTAATAACAGTTACTTTGTATCTCCGAGTTTGTAATGAATGTTTATGTTCCATGCTATAACTGCAATGATTCTCGAGTCTACAATAACCACGAGGCTCGGAGGGAAACTCATGTGCACGTGTGGTATAATAAACGGAAAAAGTATTCCTAGTCATGCCTCTATGACTGGCTCAAGTATTGCATGATGATCCTGTTTTCCTGATCATGGGGATGGCTATGCCGGCAATTTTGAGGGCACAATGTTAGTAGAACACTTGTGTTGAATCGACCCAAATTGATGTTATGCTATGAGATACATTCGTCATGAGTTAATGGTAAATAACACAGAGATAGTTAATGTTTGCATAATTCCTTAGACCATGAGAGTGTCGAGTTTCTTCATGCTTGCTTCATGAACTTTGGGGTTTGTTAAACGTCATCCGTAAATGGGTGGCTATTACGGCGGCTTACGGGTTCATGGAAAAGTATGTCAAGTAACTTGATAGCTCAAGATTGGGATTTGCTCCTCCGACGATGGAGAGATATTCTCGGGCCCTCTCGGTGTTACGGTATCCATCATCGTCTGGCCAGACACTTTGTGATTTGATCACTGGGATGCCGGAACATGGGAACGAGAAAAGAGAACAATATCGGTAACGAGGTAACTGGCATAGTGGACAAGTTGTTGATCCACGGGGATGCCAACATGTCTCACCTCGGGTATTTGTAATATATCGTGAAGCAACAGGAATAGCACACGGCAACTGGAGGTTCACTCGAATATTCATTCGTGTGGGTATAGGGGTCAATATGGGTGTCCACGGCTCCGATGTTGATCATTGATCGGAAGGGGTTCCGGGTCATGTCTATACTTCACCGAACCTATAGGTTCACACGCTTAAGGGTCATCTATCTGCTGAATACTAGACAGGGAGTCTGAGAGAAAATCACCGAAAAAGTTTCGGACACCGGAAAAGTTTCGGACAGCGGAAAAGTTCCGCAGAGAGAACACCGGAACAGTTTCGGTAAAACTGAAAAGTTGTTTCAGGGGATACCATTAAGTCAAATTGGTTTCGGCACATGCCTGATAATTCTTGGAGGGTGCCAGAATCGTTCTGGAAACTTTCTGGAATTTTCCGGGATGAAAACCGGAAATGTTCCGGAGCTGCCGGAACCGCTTCAGATGCTTTTCGCAGATGAAAATCACTAAACCGGAATTGTTCCGGATCACATTGAAAATTATTTTAGTGGGTACTGGAAATGTTCTAACCCACATAAATATTTTCAGTTCGAACAGACACTGAAAAATGTCGTCATGAATAGTGAAAAGCACTTTTTGGGCTGATTTGCAAATGGGGTTTTTCTTCTAGAAGAAAACCACTTTTGGTGGGAGATAAAGGTGTGTGAAAGGTGGTCGCCCCCCCCCCCAAAGGGGGCAGCACCAAATTTCGTCCATAGGTGGTGGGGAGGGCCCCCTTGGGGTTTCCTTCCACCTCATGGTGGATATGTTCTACACACACCCTTATGTGGCATTTGGGTGAAAAGATCTTAAGCCCCTTTTGGTCTTTTTACCCCTTGCCTCCACCCCTTGGCTTTCCTATAAATAGGAGGTGAGGGGGCTGCCCAAAGATCATCCCTTGCTCTCATACACATGCTATGCTTTGCTAGCTCTCTCTCTCCCTCCCACGAAAAGAGTTTTTCGTAGAGCCGAAAGGCTGTCTGGGTTCCGGCAGGAACTAGCTCTGGACGGCGAAGCCCTGCCGGATAGCTGACACCGTATGTGTGCAACCCCGTAGAGAGATTGTAGTTTCGATCTTTTGCCCGAAGGGCTGTTCGAGTTACCGTTCGAGTTTCCGGCGTCCTCCCGAAAGGCTGTCCGGGTTACTGTTCGGGTTCCGAGGGTCCTCCCGAAGGGCTGTCCGCGACATCGTCCTGGGGACTGTCCGACCGCCTCCCGAAGGGCTGTCCGGAGTGGGAGTACATCCTTGCGGTTGGGAGGTTGTAAATCCTAGCTGCAGGGATCTGCACCGACGATCTACACCGACTCTTCTTCCGCTGCGTTTCGAGTTGGTACGGATCAAATCAAACCTTGTATGCAGTCTCCATAGTGATCCTGGGCGTGCTCGCTGTACCGAAATTTTTTGTTTTCTGTCGCGTTCCCCAACAGTGGCATCAAGAGCCGTGCTATGCGTAGATGCAGGTTACGATCTAGAATACATGGAGATGTATGGGTATTGCATAATATAATTTTGGAGTAGATAAGATCTATTGCTGAAAATTATTTATGCGGGTAGCAGATGAAGTCTGTTACCCGATGTTCTTGTTGCTTCCCTGGAATTTGCGTTTGCTCAATCTCGAGACAGCATGGTGGAATTTCACAAAGTTCTAGCAATCCGCGATCCTGATTGATCAACGAAGTGCTATCAGTTCTTTGGGTTCCACCATAGTCAAAAAAAAGATGAAATTCGCAGATGAAAGGGCATTGCAGATATGATCTGCACGGGGGTCACGCGTATGACGAAGTTTAGTATGGGGCTCGAGATTTAATTATCTCGTGTTTCATACACCCCGAGATGTTAATCTAGCAATTTTGAATTATCATACTTGATGATAAAACGTTGGTAGCTGCGGTTTAAGTCAAAACCTTAGAAGCCACGAAAAATAAAATTTTGCATAAACCGATTAGAGTCGTCTAACTTGGTTTTGCAGGATGTACATGTGATGTGGTATAGCAAAGCTCATATTAATTCGATTATGTATGAGATGACTATATGATGTAAATTTGTTAACATGACCTACGTGTCATGATTCGGCATGATGGCTGGAGCCATATGATTGTCACTTTAATGACCTGCGTGTTAACCTTAAGTAATGCACTTATTTTATTAGCTATAGATATAGCAATATTATCTGGTGCATCGACAAGGTGGTGGCAATCTTCGCAAAGGTGAACACCGACGCGAATGCCGAAGACGAAGAAATACTTGACTTCTCCGTCAGAAAGGGCTATACCATATCATGCTATTATGAATTGCCTGAGATGTTTATCCCTTATGATGCACCCTTCTTGATTGCGTGGTAGTCGCTTTTTATTAGGGTGATCTCTCACTAAAAATATCAAGTAGTTAGTGTTCTCCCAAGTGAAGCACCGTCACAGCATCCTTCCTTTCGGGGTGCGCCATGATCTATATGGGTACGAACGATTGTACGGATGTAAGGCGGGTGAGGTCAGACCTCGCAGCAAGATCACTTGGTTGTCTTGACGTTCATGGCAGGATCGTCCTGAGCTCGGAACACACGCATCGAAAGATGAACAAGAGTCACATGGAGATGTGATCGGCAAGTTTGCCTACCAATTGGAGTTTGCGACATCAGTGTTCATCTCGAACAATGGAGTTGAATTACAATTTGGATCTTGAATCACTCACAATCAATTATGAGAGATATTGATTTGAGTGGGAGCGCACTTTAGAATAAATTTGTTTATTCACTAGTGCAATATCATTATGAACAAAGTCTAAGTGAACTTGTGTTTTCCGTTGTAGATCAAATGGCTCGCAACACCGCGTTCAACTTAGGCCCGATGTTAGAGAAAGAGAAGTTAGCTGCGAATGGAAACAACTATGCGGACTGGGTCCGTACCCTGAGGATTGTCCTCTGGAGTGCTAAGAAAGTGTACGTGCTTGACGGACCTCTTCCACCTAAGCCGGCGGCAACAGCCACGGCAGATGAAAATAATGTCTGGGCCACTAAGGATGATGACTTCAACTTAGTGCAGTGCCTCATGCTGTCTTGCATGAGTTCAGAGCTTCAAAAACGTTTTGAATTCCATGACTCCTTTGATATGATAACGAGGTAACTGGCATAGTGGACAAGTTGTTGATCCACGGGGATGCCAACATGTCTCACCTCGGGTATTTGTAATATATCGTGAAGCAACAGGAATAGCACATGGCAACTGGAGGTTCACTCGAATATTCATTCGTGTGGGTATAGGGGTCAATATGGGTGTCCACGGCTCCGATGTTGATCATTGATCGGAAGGGGTTCCGGGTCATGTCTATGCTTCACCGAACCTATAGGGTCACACGCTTAAGGGTCATCTATCTGCTGAATACTAGACAGGGAGTCTGAGAGAAAATCACCGAAAAAGTTTCGGACACCGGAAAAGTTTCGGACACCGGAAAAGTTCCGCAGAGAGAACACCGGAACAGTTTCGGTAAAACTGAAAAGTTGTTTCAGGGGATACCATTAAGTCAAATTGGTTTCGGCACATGCCTGATAATTCTTGGAGGGTGCCAGAATCGTTCTGGAAACTTTCTGGAATTTTCCGGGATGAAAACCGGAAATGTTCCGGAGCTGCCGGAACCGCTTCAGATGCTTTTCGCAGATGAAAATCACTAAACCAGAATTGTTCCGGATCGCATTGAAAATTATTTTAGTGGGTACTGGAAATGTTATAAGCCCACATAAATATTTTCAGTTCGAATAGACGCTGAAAAATGTCGTCGTGAATAGTGAAAAGCACTTTTTGGGCTGATTTGCAAATGGGGTTTTTCTTCTAGAAGAAAACCACTTTTGGTGAGAGATAAAGGTGTGTGAAAGGTGGTGCCCCCCCCCCAAAGGGGGCAGCACCAAATTTCGTCCATAGGTGGTGGGGAGGGCCCCCTTGGGGTTTCCTTCCACCTCATGGTGGATATGTTCTACACACACCCTTATGTGGCATTTGGGTGAAAAGATCTTAAGCCCCTTTTGGTCTTTTTACCCCTTGCCTCCACCCCTTGGCTTTCCTATAAATAGGAGGTGAGTGGGCTGCCCAAAGATCATCCCTTGCTCTCATACACATGCTATGCTTTGCTAGCTCTCTCTCTCCCTCCCACGAAAAGAGTTTTTCGTAGAGCCGAAAGGCTGTCTGGGTTCTGGCAGGAACTAGCTCTGGATGGCGAAGCCCTGCCGGATAGCTGACACCGTATGTGTGCAACCCCGTAGAGAGATTGTAGTTTCGATCTTTTGCCTGAAGGGTTGTTCGAGTTACCGTTCGAGTTTCCGGCGTCCTCCCGAAGGGCTGTCCGGGTTACTGTTCGAGTTCCGAGGGTCCTCCCGAAGGGCTGTCCGCGACATCGTCCTGGGGACTGTCCGACCGCCTCCCGAAGGGCTGTCCGGAGTGGGAGTACATCCTTGTGGTTGGGAGGTTGTAAATCCTAGCTGCAGGGATCTGCACCGACGATCTACACCGACTCTTCTTCCGCTGCGTTTCGAGTTGGTACGGATCAGATCAAACCTTGTACCGAATTTTTTTGTTTTCTGTCGCGTTCCCCAAGACCAGTCGCCAGCGGACGAGCAAAAAGGATGGTGGGATGGCCTAGCCGGTTTGATTATGATGTTGGACGCTGACGCCACGCACGCAGCCGGGACCGTGCTTTTTGGTCAGGTGTCCCGAGACTTGCCCCGCAAGCAACAAGCCATGCACGTAGCGTATGCCACTCTGCACTGGATGGAAGACCGAGCTCGTCCCACCGTCCTAGCCACCATATGGAAAGCCACCGACTTTTTTTTGAGCACCATATCAATGGAGGAACTCGAGAGGCAAGTGCACCGCCCACCTTCCCTTTGCATGCTCGTTCCGGCATTTTCATGTGTCTTATTTTTTTTTACACGGGCCAATTATATCTCACACCACCCCAAGATACATTTCTATCAATCCAAGTCCACTCATAAGTCAGATTTTAGGATTAGATCAACTCGACCACGAGGTATGTGCGCTCATTTTTCGTCGACAAGACCAAATCGACGGCGCGTGGCTTTACCCTAACAATGCACCGCGATGGCGCAAATTCCTTGAGCCAGATGTCTCGGTCAGTATACTCATCACAACATTAATATGGCAGCTACCCGTAGTAATTATTAGACGCAAAATTAATTGTTTTATGCATTTACAGACGGCCGCACTGGCGGGCGAAGAAATCTGGACCCTCTTGTCCGTTCGCGAGCAGCTGGTGGGGCCCAGCGTGAAACACAACGTGGCTGAGTGCACTATGGTAGGTGACACATCAGTCATTGTTTTTTCAAATCAAGTTTCTGCTCAGACCTGAATCGTGCATTTTTTTTGTCGTAGTTTTACTTGCCCACCATTTTCGATTTTGGATGGTGCTTGTATGCTTGGGACATGCACCGTAAGAGAATCAATATATTCGATCCATCCTATGGAAGTTGCACCACACAGCGCCAGAAGGATATGCTTGAAGCTGTTGCAGACAAGCTGCATGTTGCATTCTTCACACTAATTTACAAGCTGTTCAGCGGCTGGCACGTTGACTGCATCAGGTGGGAAAAAATATATCACGCCACGTCACCTACCACGGTCCCACAGTGAGTCCCTTGTTTATTATGTCGAAATCGCTGTTTAATTTCCCCCCACAGCCACGTTGCAACCCTCTCTTGTTGCAGGAGGGACACCGGCGTGTGGATCACTCGCGTGGCCAAGCACTTCGACGGGATCAATGTTATGGCTGATATGTCTCAGGTACACCAAACGTTACTTACCAGATACTTAACAGTCGCTGGATTGCACGGTGTAACTAACTTATTTGCGTACTGTTTATCACCCAGGGCGGCATCAAAGCAGAGCGACAGGAGATCCTAACGGAGCTTGTGCAAATTACCGACAACCTGGCTGACCTGCCGCAAAACATCGCGGACGTAATCATACATGCAATGGAGTAGTACTGTCAAGACTTGTCTACGTGTTGTAATCTCGGAATAATAGAGATGTACTCTGCAGCACTTATCGTGTAATATTTTCGCGAAGCAACCAGTTTGATTTCCATTCAAAGTCTCGCGCTCATGTTTACTTAATCATTTTTTGATTGACCACAAACGCAGCGCCACACCCCTACCAACGTGCCTCCCACACAGCTACTGGCGCACGCCACAGTGCCACGGATAGCTTCACTGTTCACTTCGTAGGCTAGCAGCCAGCGCCACTATCGCATTGCCCTGACCATGGATTCGGTCAACGAGCGCACGCCCCATGGCCTCGCGAGCAGCCACCTACCGCAGCAACCTTGGAGTTCGCATTCGAAAAATATGCACATGCTTTGTTTTTCCAGTCATTTTGTAAATGGTAAGCTCTAATTTTACGACAGCAAGTAACTTGTGGACTCATGTTTTGTCTTCCTCTCGAGACGAAAAGTTGAAATTTCCACCAAGTTATAATTTCTCGATTATCTCGATTCGGAAAAAATGCACGGTGATACTACTTTTGACCGGTGATACTACTTTTTGCAATTTTTTAGAATTTCATTTTTTTAAATTTGCAAATGTTCAAAGAAGTCTAGACTTTGAAAGTTTTTTTAAATTTGCAAATGTTATATCCAACAGTAAAATCGAAATGCACAAGCATCCACCAAGACACGGATTTGCAATTCTCCCAAGTCACGGCTTTTCGATTCTCTCGAGTGATCACGCTTTGCATTCGAACAATCCACCCATGTTTTTCAATGCATGTTGCAATCTCTCTTACTTTTGGCATGAACAAACCTCATGCGCGTCGCCACTATGGCAAAGGAATCAAATGACACCAAACTCGCGTCTTACGGACAAGATCGCCAATCAAGCTCACCAAATCATGCAGAAGGACTAAAAAATACTTAAGGTTAAAATTTTCAGAAATGTTGACAATTTCAAATTTTCCCTAAATTTGCAAAAAAATATTCAGAATTCCAAGATTTGATTACATTATAAAAAATGCTTAGAATTTCAATTTTTGTTTAAATTTTTAATCATGTTTTTTAAATTTTGTTCAAACAATCTCCTATCTCAATATAAAGAATACACGAACGTCCATCAAGACATGGATTTGCGATTCTCTCGAGTCGGCATGCTTGCATTCGAACATTGCACCTGTGTTTTCAAGACAAGACGCAATGTCACTTAGCTGTCTTTTTCCCCCAAGTCACTTCTTTTCGATTCTCTCGAGTGATCACGCTTTTGCATTCGAACAATCCACCCGTGTTTTTCAATGCAAGATGCATTCTCTCTTACTTCTGGCATGAAAAAACCTCATGCACGTCGGCAGTATGGCAGATGGCAGACATGTACTTTTTCCTGCATCACAATATTGCCGGATCTCAAGTCCAAGTGTGTCCCGCGAATCCTTAGGATTCTCTCGAGTGGTCACGTTTTTTTAAGACAAGCATCCACCAAGACACGGATTTGCAATTCTCCCGAGTCGCCATGCTTGCATCCGAACAATGCACCTGTGTTTTCAAGACAAGACGCAATGTCACTTAGATGTCATTTTCCGCCAAGTCACGTCTTTTCGATTCTCTCGAGTGATCACGCTTTGCATTCAAACAATCCACCCGTGTTTTTCAATGCAAGTTGCAATCTCTCTTACTTTTGGCATGAACAAACCTCATGCGCGTCGCCACTATGGCAGAGGAATCAAATGACACCAAACTCGCGTCTTACGGACAAGATCGCCAATCAAGCTCACCAAATCATGCGGAAGGACTAAAAAATACTTAAGATTACCCAATACTAGTGCATGGTTTTTAGCTTAGTGGCGAGAAACAAACTAGGCCGGCAGTCTTAATTATACAGAAACAGTGATAAATAAGCAGAAAGTTCAATAGCCACGTGGCAAATCACCCGGTTCAGGGGCATGTCATCAGACCTCAGGGTCCAGCACTTCTTCTGGAACAGTCGCCTGGTTCCCGGGCAGAGTTAGGACCAGCCTCATTAGTTGCTGTCTGAGAGGCGTCAGCTGGTCCTGCTCGAAGGAAAACAAGCAAAGAGTTAGCATTTTTCCAATGCACAAACCAAAGAGTTGTAGACCACCTTATGGGAAATGCGGGATTTTTACTGACCTTCCAGATCGCAGATTCCATGTATTCCCCATTAAAATACATCATGCAGTGTACATTGTAGAATGTAGAGTCATTGCTGTACAAGGTAGAGTCATGATAGTAAAAAGGTGAGCACAAGGCACGTGTTTTAAACAGAATTAAGGTTCATGCATCATGCGGTGCGCCTTCCTTGTGAATTCTTCCTCCCTAACGTGCCACCCATTGAAAAACTTAGATATGCATTTGCACAGGGCGGACAGCAGCATGTCGATCACAGCAGCGTGTTTCCTCTCTAGTTCAAGAATGTCATAGTGCGCCCTTTTCGGGTCCATCACATGAACAACCTTTTTTACCATGTCAAAGACATATAACACGTGGTAGCCACCGCCTCCTTTCGTAGGCACCATTATCTACAAGAACCATCGCCCCATTTAAGATGCCAAGTTTGAAAAAAATGGCAGTACTCGGCAAATGAAACGGGAGATAATGAAATTACCAGACGGCATGTATCCACGTCGTAATGTAGGTGTTCTCCAACAAACAAGCTCTTTATGTAAGGATCTGCCAACAAATCGTATTCCACATCCATGACTTTCTCCTGCAATAACAATACAAACATTAGGACCACTGCCAAAACATGAATCAAGGTTTGTAGAGTGAATTTTTTTACCGCAAAGTATGGCGGCATGGGGTGGCGGAAACGGCTCCTGTCATTGCGTTTGTACCACTTTCCATCTTGGTTAATCATCACCATGTTGAATACCTCAAAACCCTTATCATCAAGCCGCCCCGGCTCATAGAAGTTTGAATAAATTTCATATCCAGTCATTTTCACATGCGGCGGACCAAGGTGATCAATCCAGTTACTGCAAAAAAGCGTAGATCTATCCATTAAGCACTGTGTCACAAAAGAGAATGAGCTCATGTTGATGCCACTCTCACCTGTTTAGAACGTCGTGCGAGCACTGCAGCATGTTCTCCCATCCTTGGTTGGCAATTGCTGGGGAAACAAACTCGTAAACGAATCCAGGCATGTTGAAGGGAGATCTCCCGTGGTTTGCACAGACTACACCCCTGCTGCCATCGCCCTCACCACCAAAGTTTGACAGCAGATTTAGCTCAGTCGGAAGTTCACCTGCCATGCATTTACCAGCTATCCATTAATACACATCTTGCATGCACAAAGAAGTATTTGGTATTAAATGCATCTTAAACTTACGTCGTCTCCCTTCATAAATGATGATCTCGTTCTCCTCATCCATGTCTCTTTCCTTTCTCTTCCCAAGTTGCACAAAACCCATGTTCTCATGTGGCCGTGGCATCATCTGCTCTAAACCTCCATCAAGATAGAGCTGACCAAAAGACCCCATCGACATACGAATTGGCAGACTTGGCAGCACTGGAAACGCCATCTGGTTCATGTCCATCTCCCCAGGCAGCAAGGAGAACGAACCTGGACACGGAAGGAACAAAATCATTAAATTGTTGTCCAAAAAACGCCCACGCTTTCGGCAATTGCATTTACTACTGTACTCACCACTATCAGCGTGCTTGTTGCGCCCACAGACAGGGTTCGAGCGATCCATTGGTTCAGCATGGACGGCCACTGCATGGAGTACAGCATGCTCAGCGCGCAGCAATAAATTTGAAAATCCTATCATGCTACAAAAGGAATTCATACCAGGATGCAGAACGGCCCCTGGATGAACCATTGCCACCGGATTTATTGCTTGAGCCCCGCTCGTGCCCTCTTCCGACGGACCACCTTGGTAGGCACCTGCAGATTGATGAACAATCATTAAAACTGCCCAAAAAAGGGGGAGACAATATGGGTACGACTAATTAGCTCAGTGCTTTTAATGTGCTACCTGAACTATTTGCTACAGCAATCAGTTGTTGTTTAAGGTCGTTTGCAGAGTCTCCTAGGCCCAGCTCATCCACGTACCGAAGCAAAACTTGCATGTGCCTTATCGTCATCACCCTTTCATTTTCCATGTGCTTCTCGATCTCGCTCCGCATGTTAAGATTCAGGTAACGGATCGCTCCGTTATTAAGAGCAGTTAATCTCTGAGAAAACTGCCTGTTTCGTTCGGTACTAGCAAGCCCGTGCTCCTGCAGTGATCTGTCTATGAAAGCTTTTGCCTGAAACATGAAGCAAGACAGCACATCTCATGAAATGGATCGCAGTTATTCAGAAAACAAGCCCAAGTTAACGATAATCACCTCTGCAATCTTACGCCTGACATGTGTGGTGTCCCACGGCAGGTTTTGAGTTGGGACGACCCTTGGCTGTGGGAATGTAGGGATCAGTAATTGCAACGTTAGGCAAGAAAAAAAGAAAGTTTCACCTAATAAACCTTAAGCTGGTCTAATCTCACCTTCATCACACCGTACATCTTGGGGACAGACCCAGGGATCGTGTTTCCTAGAATCAGCTTTGAGAGATTAGCTGTCGTGTAAAATTTTATTCTTGGTCGCAGAGACAGGTCATTCTTCACAAACGCAGAGCAGTCAACGGAGTCAAAGTAAAGTGCCTGCCACATGAAACAAAGCACGCTCGTCAACTAATCACAGTTTAAGAAAAATGTCCTAACGCCTATTCATGATGCCCACACGCACTCACCTGTACCACTAATGGGCAGCCGTACACATGGGGTGTCTTCCCTTCTCTTAACAGTTCTTGGCACCTTGCTGCCGCGCGGATGAGCTCAGAGAAAACATATTTTCCCCAGTTCACCTTGTGCAGGTTCGAGGGGTCCATGCAAATCTCGTAGGCTTCCGCTGGTATGCTTGTTCTTTTGTCCCTAGGACTGAAACAAGTGGCAATGCAAAGCATGGCAAACCCCACCTGTGTCCTAATCTTATCTCCCTCAGATAATGGAGTCTCACAATTTTTCTTCAAAGCCCACCTCAGGTCAGCGGGTGTTACGTACACACGCGATTCTTCTAAACCCAAAAATGATCTAATCTTCGAGATCTGGGTTACTGTGGGTGCAACCCATTTGTTTTCTATCTCGATCTCTCCCCCGAGGGTCGTGCCTAAGATGTTGTGAATATCTACCTCGTTGAAAGAAATGTAAAGATCCTCATCTATTTTCAAAGCAGCACGCACAAGATCAATGTTAACTAACAAATGCCATGAGAACTCCCGGTCCATATGCGTGAAGTTGTCTACGCGTAGCATCCCTCCCAGCCCAATATCAACTACCACCTCTCTCTGTTCATCACTGAACTGAACGGCCACCTCATACACATCTTTAGGAGCGAAACAACTATCAACCTGGATCTTGGAGGATTTGGCTCTCTTCCTAGACTCGTACACATTGGTCCACGACCTCTTCCTATTCGGGTATCGGTTGTTGTAAGCATCTAAATCATCCGACATCTAAGCAAGAACACGCACGCGGGCAAGAAACAAGAACAAGAAACAAGAACGATGGAAACGATCAGTAGGCTTCCAAGTGAGGCTAGAAACTAATCGGAGAAATGGGGCGAATGCTCACCTTGCCGTCGGTCGCCGCTCACGAGCGGAGGCATTGAGGAAGGAGATGCTGGTTCTTTGCCTGTGCAGAAGTGCGGGGAGCCCGAGCTTGCTCCGAGCGTTGCCTCTCTCTTTATGCAAACTCGGTTGAGACGAAGGACGAAGAAGTAATGGCCGACTAAACAGGCGTCTGTATAGACGTCCAATTGAGCAGCCACGGCGGCAAAGCGTGATGATGGCTCCTATGCACACCAGCAGTGGCTTCAAAGCAGCGTGCCCTCCGCTATCCAGCTGTGCTCGCGCAACGTCGCGTGCGGTGTGGTGTGTGTACATCTACTAAACAAATCCAGCACAGGCGTACGTCCGATGCATGCAGCGACGTAGTGTGCAAAGCGAGGGCCATGGAAGCCGCGGCCACACGTGATCCGTCCTCACCGGCTCGCATTTAGACCGCTCCTGCCACACTTCACTCTTTTTCACCGCTCGATTTTTGGTTTCAAAATTATGCTGCTGCCTTAACTCGCTCTTAATAGGTCGGTAGCATTAAAACCGAGATGGCTTTCATGAGTGCGGCACCCATCGAACAAACGAACGAGTGAGAAACCCCAGCATAAACCAGGCATGGGGGGAGCGGGCCACAGCTGTACCTCTCATAAACGTACCAAGCCGCATTTCAAAAATCGTGTCACTGTTGCCATGCCCTGCCCACATCACACAAATCTGATCCATTTCAACAATCTACTACATAGCAACGCACAAAGTCAATGCACCCCATGAAAAAAAATTAAAATTTGACACCGCGAACGTTGTAATGCCGTTAGCATAGTTGATTACTGCGACGATCATGTCTGTTGTAAAATCACCCTACCCTTTTTTGACCGAATATAAACACGGCGATCTCCCGTCGCAACTGAAAACATGATTTGATCTACTCAGGAGCAAAATCATGGAGAAAACGTACCACCAAAATCCCAAGGGGCAATTTATTCGGTTTATCGTAACAACAACTTTTTTTTTGTCTTTCCTTCAAAACATTTTTTGATCGTTTACAACCATACATGCATGTGAGGTCCTTCTGTGATTTTTTTTATTTTCTTGGAATCATATGGCAAACATGGGTACTAATGTCATTTCCCATAAAAAAACAGCAACAAATGAAGAAATGCCGAATATGATTTTAAAATGAAGCACACACAATGAAAAAAAATGGGATAATTTTTGTGCAACATACACCGTTTTTTTTTCAACCGATTATTATACGAAATGGTGATCCACAACAGTTGCTTGACACTGCCGGAGAAACCGTACCCCCAAAATCCCAAGGGGCAATTTATTCCATTTTCCATACCAACCCCTTTTTTTTGTCTTTCGTTGAAAATATTTTTTGATCGTTTACAACCATACATGCATGTGAGGTCCTTCTGTGTTTTTTTTTCTTGCAATTATATGGCAACCATGGGTACTAATGCCATTTCCCATAAAAAAACAGCAACAAATGAAGAAAGGCCGAATATGAATTTAAAATGAAGAATGTACAATGAGGTTTTTTGTATTCCCCCCGCTATGAACATATATGTGGATGGTCTGTACATCCCTCCTTTTGTGGATGATTCGCTTGCAAAGCCCTTGACATGGGATAATTTTTATGCAACATACGCCGAATTTTGTTTTCACCCAATTATTATACGAAATTGGGTTCCACAATAGTTGCTTGACACCGCCGGAGAAACCGTACCCCCCAAAATCCGAAGGGGCAAAAAATTGGGTTCTCCGTGCAAAAACATTTTTTCTGGTTATTTCCTTGAAAAAAAAATTTGATCGTTTACAACCATACATGCATTTGACGTGTCAGCCACCCAAATCCGTATGTCAGCTGATGGAGTCGATCTTCCGTTGCAACCGAAAACACGGTCTAATCTTGTCAAATGATGTATGGATGAACTATTTTTATAAAAAAATGGATAGGGTTAGCCGATGCACAAATTGTACTTCATTTCGCCAGCGAAGCCCGTTGTCAGCGAAAGGCACATGTCAAGGATGGATTTAGCATCTCGAGTTATCGATAGTGTCGACGATCTTCTCATGAGCAAAAATATCGGAAAAAAACACCTCCCAGGGAATTCATGTGTCAATTATTTGGGATTTCTCGGGTGATCATTTGAAAACACAGGTACTAATGACATTTGCCATCCACTCGATTTCTTTATGGTTTCATGCATGGATCATTCCACTGTAAAGGCACTCGCGTTTGGTTGGGGGAAAGTTACTCATGAACAGTTACATGAAAAAGAACGGTGTCTAGAAAAAACCCACGACGGTTTATTAGTTTTTGCCCACTAACGGATCTTTGATAAATTAGGTGTACCAGTTTTTTTTTCTTCGGTTGCAAAATGGTGATGGTCTTTAGTTTCTTTCTTGAACACAAAACCTTGTCATGCAAAAATGCTCTCTCATCTTAATAGAGGTAAATTAAACGAACGTATCGAAAAAAACGAGACCCAAATGATGTGGTTGGAGAAACATTTTTGTAAATTCCTCCGGGATACATTTTTTTATTCCGCAGCTGCAATGTGGCGTCATCATGGCTAATCCCGCATACTCGTTACATTATATGCCAGATGCATATTACAGAAACTTAGGCCTTTTACTCGCAATGCTGTCAACCTCGTCGTCGTCTTCCCATGAGGCCCATGCCCGCTTGTACAGCACTGCAGTGAAGAGTCGATGGAAGACGGGTTCAGGTTCTAGTTCGTCCACGGAATCGTTGCATGCACCTGGGTCGTTCTCCCCAAATCCTTCTGCTACATCCATGGCATTATCGCTAATTGTGGGGCTGACCGCCACGTCAGCCCTCGTATTGCTTTCGGTCACGGTCGGTTGCACATCACACAACAAAAGAACACGATAGTGTTGAGAAAAAATCAGACCAGGGGGAGGCTGGCCAAGCGACTATTGAAAAAATTGCAGGATTAAGCGGGGATAATGCCCAAAACGAGCTTACAACTGGTTTATCTTTAGGCATGCCCTGCGTTGCAAACTGGCCGTCCGTGGTTCCAGAACAAAGATCGTGCTGCGCAGAAAGATAAACAGACTGTTAGCTGAAGAAACACCAACCATCTCTGCTCTGTGTATGAGAGGGATCCGACCTGTGGTGTCTCCGGGCAAAGTATGCTCTCTCCCTCGCTTGAGTATGCTGAGCTCGACGTCGACATGATTCTTGCTGCGTGCTCTAGCCTGTGGATTGGGAGTACTTATAAGCCAGCGGAGAGCGCGTGCCTACCTGTTTTTCGAAATTTGAAAATCCGAGCACAAGCACGCCAGGGTGCATCAAATGCATCATAAATTTCCCTGACACGCACGGGTTTTCAAAAACACGCGGGACACTTCCGACCCGGACATACAGGAGTATTAATTAGAACTCGGCAGCTTAAGTGCTGAAAGCCAACAGAGAAGCAGAAGCATAATTTTTTCCTGCTCGTTACAGCTTATTCATCCGCACTCATGCTAACAACTTGAACGAGCACAGCAAGCTGATAGTTTCATCTAAGGTGCAACATACATGGAACATTTTACATTACATGACTTGGGAGCAAGCTCTTCTAATGAGAATGAGGGACACCTGGCATCATCGACACAAGAGGCTTGTTGCATGTGGTCCTTCTATGTCCTGCAACACCACATTTGCCACATGTAGCCAGCTTCCTCTCTTTTTTTGGCATGTCACCTCGGTCAGGGAAAGTGCTGGACTTGTGACCTTTCCCTCTGCAGACAGAACAGAACCTTGATCTTTTGGCACTTTACTTCTCGTAGGGAGCTTTGTCACGGCTAGCCGTTGGACGTCCACGCTTGTTGTTTCTCTCGGGTGCAAGCATGACATCATCAGCGTTCATCACCAAACGAGAAGCGGCTTCTGAGAAATCTGAATTATAGTCTTCTGCATTTGCGCAAGAACCTTCCGAAGCCTGGCTGAATGGAGGATGAACAGACACTGATGTCGAATCTCTTGATTTGGTGCCGGTGCCTTCAACACTCCTTGCGGATGACATAGCCCTACCATCAAACTTTTTCGATCTGGAAGCTCGGACCACTACATTGTTAGACACCTGCTGCTCAACAACACCCAGACCATCATTTAGCGCACACACCTCAGCCCCTCTTGTCTTCAGTTCTGCCAATCCAGACATCATGAACTCAAATGCCTCTGGGTTCCTATCACCCAAATTAGCAACCTCCAGAGCTGTGATGTACAATGCTGAATGCCTGAAAGTGGGTGCATCCGGTGGGCCCATGTCGTGTTGATAGTGCCTCAGATGAGGAGGCAGGTTGTCCCTTCCGTGTATGCTCCACCTCTTCAATATGTGTCTGGGAGGAATTTCCTTCAAGCGTAACACAACCATGACCTGAAGAAAAAAATGACAATGCTGGTTCAGACACGGATCTATGTTTTTCCTGCTGTAGGACAAAGATCAAGGATGCAACAAACCTGCAGCGAATGACAGCAAACCATGCCCATGTGCTCAAATAGGCCACATATGCATGAAAAATACCCTAGGTTGTCGGTGACATTGACCTCAAATCGGCACTTGAACCACTTCTCTCGTTTTTCCGCTTGCTGGTGTGTGACTATGTATTTCTGACCTGCTATGATTTCTTGAACATCATATCTTCCAGATTCGTATAGTATGGCACCAAATATCTCAAACATCTTCCTTGTGTGATATTCAAGCGCGCTATTCACCTTTAGTACGGCTCGGCTCTGTCAAGACATCGATGATTCATATTAGATATTAAACGTTACCGGGTACAAAAACCTTACAGAATAACTAACTTACCAGCCTTGTACGTTTCTCTTGAAAGCCTTCCTCCTGTTCTCTGTCAAACAAGAGCTTGTTGTATTGCTTGACAAATAAATTCATTGAACAGGCCGGGGGGACATATTGCTTCAACATGTGGTTTGCACTCTCACTCCTTCCGGTGCTGGTTTGCCTAGCACAAAATTTCCCGGCAAAGTATGGCTTGGCCCACTTGTGCCTAGTCTCGTATATCTGTATGAGGTATGGATTGTTCTTCAGTCCATATTTGTGAAGCAATTCTTCCCAGCCATCCTCAAATTCAGAAACAGTAAGCATTTCATGCACTAGCTTGTGGAATTCAGCCCTGAAATCCGATTTCTTGGTGTAATGAGACCCCAGGTTTTCTTTAGCCTTCTTCAGGACATGCCACTTGCACCACCTATGTGTCGAGTCAGGATATACCTCCTCTATAGCTTTTTCCATCGCTCTAGCTTGATCTGCAACAACATAATGAAACGTCTCATCAAGATTGAGAGGAGAACCAATCAGATGGTAACATCCATTCTAATGGTGAGGAATCACCTGTTAAAATGGTAATCGGTTTTTTACCACCCATCATCTTCACAAACTCATCGAATATCCATTTGAAAGTATCCTCGGTCTCGTCCCTCATCAGAACACCAGCATACAGAACACTCTGAAAATGGTTGTTCACGCCAACGAACAGGCCGAAAGGCATGTCATACAAATTTGTTTTGTATGTTGTGTCAAAGGTCACGACATCGCCAAAGTGATGGTACTGTGTTTTGCTACGCCCATTTGACCACATAAGAGTCCGTATCCTACTTTCATCATCTACCTGGACATTGTAAGTGAACTCGCTATCTTGCTCTTTCATTTCTGAGAATACGGCCATGGTCTTCCGCACATCGTCATCAGCCTGCTCCCTGCTAAGCTTTCGGGAGAGCGGGTATGTTTCGTGCCTTTCCTCTTGCGGGGCCTAGGGTTCCCCATTCATCCTTTCCTGAGGGGACTACTGGAGTTCTATGGGATCCAGCTCCACCATCTTACCCCCGGATCCATTCTGCATATCTCGGGCTTTGTTGCCCTTTGCGAAATGTTTCTGGGCTGCGAGGCGCACTTTGAATTATGGAGGAAATACTTCTGCCTCGTCCCCCGAACTTGGGGTGAGACAATTCGGAAAGTCGGAGGAGCCGAAGTATGCCATATAGCCAGGATAGGGTATCCAGTAGGGACACCGAAGAAGGAGTCCGAAGAATGGTCTTCGGAATGGTTCTATATTGAGGACGTTCCCCTATTCGATCCAGCTCGGAGGGGTTTGCCCGAATACTCCGATGCCCCTTTGAAGAAAAGGTTTAATTGGCGACCGAAGAGTTCATCCCAAGAGGACGAAGCTGAAGTTCAACGCTTGGCCGCCCACATAAGGATACTGGCTCATCACAAGCTGACCATGATTGACGTGATGGCCGCCGCCATCACCCGATGCGTCCAGCCTCTTCAGCAAAGGATACATCCTTTGTGGCGTTACAACGGAACAAGTGACACCACTCGCTCCCGACGGTTGGGCCCTGCCAACCAAGCGGCATTGGAAGCCGCACTTGCCGACCTGTACAAAGGAGAAAAAGAAGACTTCGTTCGGCTACCGGTTAAGGAGGGCTACTCGAGCTACAACCCCATCGAATGGGTAAGCCTTTCGACTTTGCGACCTGAGTTCGGGTTTTTTATTTGCCCTTTTTGACCAAAGCTTTCAATCTGCGCAAATAGGAATGGAGGAGCTTTGTCGAGACAGTCAACTGTCCGGCCCCCCAACCAGAGAGCTATTCTCGTGATGACGATCCAGGATTCCATGACGATCCGGAGCTGTCAATTGAGTACGAAGACGGGGTCTTTTACCAAGAGGGCCTTGATCGATCCAAGGTGGCTATCATAGCCGATCACCCCGGATCACTCCCTTCCTCCACTACAGGCAAGAAGAAAAATTCTTCCCGTAAAAGGCAAACGTCCTCCGTCGACCCAAATATGCCGGTTTCCACTCCCAAGCGTCGTCGGTCCTCGCGACAAACGTCGGCTACAACAGCAATACCCAGACCGGGCATCAACAGGAGTCCTTCATGTGAGCCGGTTGTGGAGACGGCGCCGACTACTCGTTCAACAAAAAGGTACATCGTTCGACTGCTTAATCTATTGTTATTATGATCGATAGGATGTCACAGAAGATCTTATGTCGAAAATACTCAGGAAACGAGTACAACCATCTTCTGCCGAGGACGTTGTCGGGATACCGGGCAACACTCATGAATCAAGATCTTCTGCACATGCTGAACCCGCCGCGGAGGGCCCTGTGGTCAATCTGGTCCCTGAAGACTCCGGGGACGCGGTATCAGTCACTAAATCCGAAGTAGAGAGCGCGATGAACCACCGGCAGCGACGAGAAACCCTGCGCGACCTGGCGTTTTCCGAACAAGAGTTCAATGCTCTATGCTCGGCAGACGCACACATCGGAGCTGCCCGAGCTGGGTTCGGGGAAGCTGTGAAACTGATATCATCCAGCCTGAAGGTGAGTGATTGATTTTAAGAATCCGGACATATATGTAAACCCAGTAGCCCTTGAGCCTTGAATTGGTCGGGACGACCGAGTTAAGGATCCACATATTATTTTATGGATGATGCAGGCCTCAAGGCAGCAGAACGAGCAATTGGCCAATGAATTGGAAGCGAGCCGAACACAGGTGGAAGCCGTGAAGGCCGAACTTGAACAAGTGAAGAAGTTTACCCGGGAGGCGCATGGTGAGTATATCTATTCTGCTGATCTTAGTATGTAATCCCATGCTGGCGCGAGGGTACTTTTTAGCAGCTGAATCTATAGGGCAATTGCAAAAAGGTTTAGATGCAGCCCGAGAATCTCAGAGGTACGCCGAGTCCCAGTATGAGGCCGGCTGCCTTTCGTTGCAACGAAACCTGGAGGAGAAGAAATGCCTCCAGGCAAAAAACAAGCAGCAGGCTGAAGACATTGAGAGTTTAAAGACTAGATTGGCCAAGACCCAAGAAGAGAACCAGAAATTACAGAGGGGCATGTTCGGTAAGTGTGATTATAACGTCGAAGGGTATCTCCCCTACATTAAGTGTAATCGACATGCCTTGTCTCATGTATAGGTCTCCTAACCGGGCGGCCTGAAGAAGAGATCGGCTCCTACCGGGGGAGCCTTCTGAAGGAACTGTCCGCCGTGCATGAGCGGGCTCGGAAGGCTATGAGGAGCATGATAAAAGCACTATGGCCTGCCGAGAAGCCCCCGGAAGAGATGACCGAACTAGCCGATCAGTTCAAGGAAGCCCGGAGTCGGTTCGAGCTATGGAAGACATCGGCTTGCCGGGAGGGAGCACGAGAGGCGTGGGCGATGATCAAGACCCGTTATACCGGTCTTAACCCCGAGCATATGGCTCGGGTTGGGCCATCAGGGCCTGATGGGCAAGAAGTGCTGCTTCACCTGGTGTATGACCAAGTGATGCCTGCCGCTCGTCTCTCGCAGGAAGATTGCGCCCTGAATGCCTTAATAGACAATCTTGACCGGCAGCCCGATGTGTGATTTTATGTAACTATGTACTTTAAATCAAAAAATTGCTTTGTCTGTGTTGTAAACTTTGTCTTAACCGGCCATCGGCTTCGACCTCCCGCGCTAAGAGCTTGGGAGTGTTCCGTATAAAATATCCCTTGACAAGAAGGAATTCTTTCGAGGAACCAGGCAATCCGGCCATTTGGTGCGAACAGACGGAAGATTCACAGAGAGATATGTTATATTACTGCTTAGCGTAAGAAACATCTTCCAAAGAAAATAGTACCTCTATCGGTGCCTTCCTTTAGGTTGCTATGTAAACGTGGATAGTAAGGCCGCATACTGCTAGTATGTGACTAATGGCCCTTTTGAGAAAAGAAGCCCGAGTAATGGTAATAACAACCATAATTTTATTTGTTGCTTCCGTCGCAGCCGACCAATTTTCTACTAAGGATAGCTAGCTTTTGGCTTCACCCGTCTGAGGTACGTATCCGGATAACCCGGTCGTAGCAATCGCAGAGGTGCTCCCTTTACCCTCTAGCCGAACAATCGGGAACGTAGAGGGTAAACACAGGAGCGAGGCAACCCAGCTTGGCAAAAATCCTAGTTCGAATTGATGCATATAATGGCTTAAAATCGACAAGGGAAACATGCGTACACAGGAAATGTGAATAGATGCTTAAAATATATAATCATCGGCTTCGGGAGGAAGCCCCCAGGTGTTTTATTCGGGTCTAACATTTGAGGATGTATGCCGAAAGACTTAACACGAGCTCGGTTTAGCCGAACATAGACTTGGGGAGAGAAACGATCCGAACCTGCCAAATATCAAGGTGGAAGGGAAGGAAAATTAAAAGAAAGAAAAGAAAAAGGAGGGTAAAAAGTATGACGACACCGGTCTATCCGTAAAAACGCCGAAGACGAGCTGCGTTCCATGGGTGTGGTTCGAGGCGGTTATCTGGCGGGCTTCGAAGACGACAAGCCCCTCCTGCGAGTACTTCGTCGATTATGAAGGGGCCCTCCCATTTGGGATTGAGTTTATGCTTTTGCTTCTCGGGGAGCCGTAAGATGAGTTCACCCACATTGTACGCTTTTGCCCTGACCTCCCTGCTTTGGTAACGCCGGGCCTGCTGTTGATAAAAAGTGGAGCGAGTCCGAGCTATGTCGCGCTCTCCTTCTAAGGCGTCCAAGTCGTCCTGTCGATCTAACTCGGCCTCCTTTTCTTCGTACATGCGCACCCTTGGTGCGTCGTGAATAATATCACACGGAAGGACTGCTTCTGCCCCATAGACCATGAAGAACGGTGTGTATCCCGTTGAACGATTCGGGGTGGTACGCAGGCCCCACAGAACGGAGTCAAGCTCCTCTACCCAGTGGCAGTCGGACTCATGAAGAGATTGGACCAGACGTGGTTTAATACCACTCATGATGAGGCCGTTGGCCCGTTCAACTTGTCCATTGGTCTGCGGGTGATACACCGATGCGTAATCGAGCTTAATGCCCATTTTTGCGCACCAGTCCTTTACATCCTGGGCGGTGAAGTTGGATCCATTGTCCGTTATTATACTGTGCGGGACGCCGTAACGGTGTACCATGCCGGATATAAAGTCGATTACTGGTCCGGACTTGGCTGATTTGACAGGCTTTGCTTCGATCCATTTGGTGAACTTGTCCACCATGACCAGTAGATATTTATTCTTCTTGGTCCCCCCTTTAAGTGGTCCGACCATATCCAGCCCCCAGACCGCAAAAGGCCAGGTAATCGGAATAGTCCGAAGAGCTGTTGGGGGCATGTGACTTTGGTTTGCAAAGAGTTGACATCCCACGCATTGTTGGACAAGTGACTGGGCGTCCGCTCGAGCGGTGGGCCAGAAGAAACCAGCCCGAAAGGCTTTGCTTACCAGGGCCCTTGCCGCGGCGTGATGGCCGCCCATTCCTGTGTGGATTTCGGCCAAGAGCTGCCTTCCTTCTTCCTCAGATATGCACCGGTGGAGTACTCCGGTGGTGCTTTTCTTGTATAACTCACCCTCGTGGACTTTATAAGCCTTGGATCGCCGAATTATGCATCTCGCGTCTGTCTGATCGTCGGGGAGTTCTTGGCGAAGAAGGTAAGCGAGGAAGGGCTCGGACCATGGTGCAATTACTGCCATGACCTCATGAGCCGAAGGCGTTTCGTCCATTACGGAGCCGCCGATGATTTGGTCGTCTGGTTCATTTATAGGGGGAACAACCTCTTCCGCACTGATGGATCTGGCGCCCTTATTGTCGTCCTGACAAACCACCGATGGCTTGAAGAGCCGTTCGAGGAAAGTGTTTTTTGGGACAGGGTCACGTTTGGCCCCCATGCGGGCCAGTAAGTCAGCGGCCTGGTTGTTGTCTCTAGCGACATGATGGAATTCCAGCCCCTCGAACCGTGCGGATATTTTAAGGACGGCGTTTCTATATGCCGCTATCTTCGGGTTTTTGGCATCGAATTCGCCGTTGATTTGAGAGACGGCCAAGTTGGAGTCTCCCCGTACCTCCAGCCGTTGTATACCCATGGAAGCTGCCATCCGAAGACCGTGCAAAAGTGCTTCATACTAGGCTGCATTGTTGGAATCGACATACATGATTTGCAACACGTATCGGACATTGTCGCCTGTGGGAGATGTGAGAATAACTCCAGCCCCCAGTCCGGCCAGTGTTTTGGATCCGTCGAAGTACATCGTCCAATGGGAGTATGTACTATATTCCTTGGGGAGCTCGGCCTCCGTCCATTCAGCGAGGGAATCTGCCAACACCTGAGATTTAATAGCTCGTCGTGGCTTATAGGCGATTTCGAAAGGAAGGAGTTCAATGGCCCATTTGGCTATGCGGCCGGTGGCGTCCCTGTTATTGATTATGTCATTCAGGGGTACTTCGGATGCCACCGTGACCGAACACTCTTGAAAGTAGTGTCTTAGTTTCCGTGATGCCATAAATACTGTATAGGCTATCTTCTGGTAATGCGGGTATCTGGACTTGCATTGCGTTAGCACTTCTGACACATAGTAGACCGGCTTCTGTATCCGGAATTTGTGACCCTCCTCCTCTCGTTCGACGACGAGCACTGCGCTAACCACTTGGTTGGTGGCCGATATGTACAATAACATTGGTTCACCGGCGCCTGGTGCTGTGAGTATGGGGTTGCTTGCCAGCAGTGTTTTAATTTCTTCTAACGCGGCAGCTGCTTAATCGGTCCATTCGAAACTATTGATCCGTTTCAGCAACCTGTAGAGCGGTAAAGCCTTTTCACCAAGACGGGAAATAAAGCGGCTTAACGCCGCCACGCAACCCGCCAACTTTTGGACATGCTTTAGCTCTGTGGGAATTGCAAGTTCCGATAGGGCGCGGATCTTAGCCGGATTCGCTTCTATTCCTCTATGGGAGACAATGAATCTGAGCAGTTTACCAGCGGGAAATCCGAAGACACATTTCTCCGGATTGAGTCGTATATCGTACTCGCGTAAGCTCGCAAAGGTTTGCCTTAGGTCGTCGATCAGCTGGCTGACGTGTTTGGTCTTAATGACCACGTCGTCCACGTATGCCTCGACTGTTTTACCGACCTGTTTTTCGAGACAAGTCTGGATCATGCGCTGGTATGTAGCCCCAGCGTTTTTTAGCCCAAAAGGCATTGTGTTGAAACAGAATAGCCCATAGGGGGTGATGAATGCGGTTGCAGCTTGATCGGATTCCTTCATTTTGATCTGATGGTATCCGGAGTAAGCGTCGAGGAAGCACAGTGAGTCGTGTCCGGCTGTAGCGTCAATAATCTGGTCTATACGTGGTCGGGGGAAAGGGTCCTTAGGGCAGGCCTTGTTAAGGTCTTTGAAGTCGACGCACAGCCGCCAGGATTTGTCTTTCTTCGGTACCATCACCAGGTTTGCCAACCATTCGGGGTGTTTGATCTCCCGTATGAATCCGGCCTCTAGCAATTTGGCTAGTTCCTCACCCATAGCTTGTCGTTTAGGCTCGAAAAAGCGGCGTAGAGTCTGTTTGACAGGTTTGAAGCCTGGGATTATATTCAGACTATGTTCTGCCAGCCGCCGTGGGATTCCTGGCATATCGAAAGGATGCCAGGCGAAGATGTCCTAATTTTCTCGTAAGAATGCTCGTAGTGCCTCGTCCACCATGGGGTCCAGCTGAGCTCCGATGGACACTGTCTTATTAGGGTCCGTTGGGTGCACCTGAAATTTAACAATTTCATTTGCAGGTTTAAAGGACGTGGGTTTGGGCCTTTTGCTAAGGATCACATCGTCCTTGTCCACTATTGACCGGAGAGCGGTCAATTCCTCTGCAACAAAGGTCTCAGCTAGTGCCTCGAGGGCGAGCGCTGCTGTTTTGTTCTCAGCTCGAAGGGCTATATTCGGATCACTGGCGACTGTGATTACCCCGTTTGGGCCCGGCATCTTGAGCTTCATATACCCGTAATGGGGTATAGCCTGGAATTTTGTGAAGGCGTCACGCCCCAACAGGGCATGGTAGCCACTGGGGAAGGGCACGATATGGAAGAGAAGTTCTTCAGATCGGTAGTTTTTGGGCGTGCCGAACACTACATCCAGGGTGATACGTCCTGAAAAACGCGCCTCTTTCCCAGGGATGATCCCCCGGAAGGTTGTGTTGCTGTGCTCGATGCGAGATCGGTCGAACTGCATTTTTTCCAGGGTGTCTTCGTAGATGAGGTTTAAACCACTGCCGCCATCCATTAGCACCTTCTGTAGCCTAAAACCATCGATGATGGGGTTTAGGACCAGTGCGGCCGGTGTTTGACCGGGACGGATGGTTGGTCGGTCAGTGTCTCCAAAGGTGATTGGTATGTCTGCCCATGAACTTGTTGCCGCCACATGGTAGACCTGTTCGAGTTCTCTAAGAGCTCTTTTCCTCCTGTTCCTGGAGGGGAACGTTTCGTAGATCGTCAGGACTTCAGCATTGTATTCTGGCGGCGTTGTGGAGCGCCTGTTCGGCGGCAGTGCCTCGAGGATGGCCTCTTCGCTTTTTGCGACCTGCCTGATGACCCAGCAAGCTCTGAGGTTGTGAGTCGGGCTTGTGTTCAGCAATACAGAATGTATAGGGCATGGCTTGTCCAATATTCCGTCAAGGACAGTTCTGGCCCCCGTGGGAGTTCTATTTCTCTTTTCGGCGGGCTCGTGTTCGGCTAGCCGCTTCGGAGGTATCCGTTTTTTCCGATCTCCTCTAGGGTGTTCGGTAAAGTCTGGTTCCGAAAGTAACCGTTCGGCTTGCCAGGTGCTCTCTATGGCACAGTATTTTTGTACCAGGTCCGATAGCTCGGTGAAGCCACGGATGTGTCGACGGGATAGGGCATTGAGGATCCCTTCATCGTGACAATTGCGACTGAAGGTTGCCATTATCTCCTGGTCACTAGTGCCTGGTACTCTATCTCTAATGAGGAGGAGTCTAGCCCAAAAATGATGAACCGACTCTCCTGGTAATTGTTTGACATCCCGTAAGTCCGAAGACTTGGACTCTCCTCCGGTGCTTGGATGCTCGGCTTGGGTGGTGGGTGGGAAAAATTTCAGTTCCGCGCCACGATGTGAGTTCGGAATCACGGGGTTCAAGTTGAGTGCTAGATCGGGGATCGATCCCGAACTATTTCCGGAACGAACTCCAGAATCCGGGTTACAGACGGGGACCAGATGATCGGAAATAGGGATATAGACCGTCCTTAATTCCGGTAGTTGGGGGGACGAACCTCCAGCCGGACACTCAACGGTGGTGACCAGGTGAGTGATCGAGGGGGCGCGAATCTCCCTATCGTTGGGTTTAAGCCTGATCTGGTCATAGACCGGCGTCTGATCGTCGGTCATGCCCATGGTTTGAATCTGATCGAATAGCTTGTTTAAGGACGAGGCGTCGGTGGGGCGTGTGTTGCCGAAGCGCGCGGGGTCAATCCGCAGCGTCGTGGTTCCGGAGTCGCTCAACAGTGAATCCAGGTTACGTCCGGCCTCGGTGGGTCCGGGCACAGCGACTGGGTTGGGCGTTCTAGACAGCCCGGGGGCGGAGGCCGCCCCGGAGGTGGGGCTCGACGCTCCCGGCGTCGAGGCGTCGGGATCCGCGGGCTCCTCCATGAGAGCTGAGGGCTCCAGCCAAACGAGCTCTCCTCGTGAATCGGCGACGAACTCTAAGGTTCCGAATCTGATTTCTCGATCGGGGAAGAAGCTTCCGATCTGGCCAAGATGGTCAGTCGGATCGGCGTGCGACAAGACGTCGCCGCCAGCGAAGATCTGACCAGGGATGGGGACATCCTGGCCACAAATCTCGTTGCTTATGACAAGGTGAGCCATCGATTCTTTCGGTGACCACAGCGGAACTCTCAATGAAAGCACCAATGTCGGTGTCAAAACCGGCGGATCTCGGGTAGGGGGTCCCGAGCTGTGAGTCTAGGATCGATGGTAACAAAGGGACGAAGGAGACAATGTTGACCCAGGTTCGGGCCCTCCTATGGAGGTAAAACCCTACGTCCTGCTCGATTATATTGATGATATGAAGGTTACAGAGTTGATCTACCTCGAGATCGACTAGCTAAAACCCTAGATGAGTTTCTCTGTCGTACAATCTAAAACCCTTCGGCTTATATAGGCGCCAAGGGTCATTAGGGTTACACATGGTCGGTTGCCCACCGGAGGGAAAAAACATGCTTAATCTACTATCTTAATCTTGAAAGACACGCCACGACTCCTGAGGTTTCCTTCATAGCGACGAGGCCTTCGATCAATCCCATCCTCAGCGAGCGGCCCACGAGCCCGGTCTATGAAAAATAAGTCGGCAGTCCGAGGACCCCTTAATCCCGGACTCCCTCAATCCCGACTAAATTTCTTTATTTTTAATTATCAGCTTATTTCCGTGCTACAAGAACTACCCGACAGATAATAGATCGGACGTATTACAGTCATGACTCCAAACTTACTTGTTCGGAGATAAATCATCTCATCTCATTTATTCATGATGTTGAGGATCATGCTAAACATTACCGGACTGGCAACATTTATAATGGATATGTGCCACTAGTGCACAAGTTGAACCATCATAACATCACTTCAAACAACTTTGTAAGATTTTTTTTACCATTGCATCACTAGTTCATCTTTTTCATATATACATTGTTGTTAAGCAAAACTAGTTTGCTAACTATGTTATTATTACTAATGTTTTTCAATAGGTACTCCCCCCAGAGACCGTGCCTAGATGGATGTTCACAAATGGTTAGCTTACGGCCACTCCCGATTAATTACAGTGGTAGCTACAGGATATCCAAAAGTGAAGAAACCCTGAAAATCATAGGATGGAGAAATGCAATACAAGCATTTACGCTACCACTTGGAGAGGAATACTTGCGCATCCCACAAGTTGGAGATAGGTTGATCTGTGTTCTTCAATCGGGAGATGGCGGAGTTCGTCTTTATTTTGCTTTTTTACCTAGCAGTAGTTAGTGTTTCAACCTTTTGATAACTACAATAATGAGGATCGTTGATTAAGATGATGATGAGTTGTTGGATGTTGAATGATGAAGAGTTGATTAAGATGATGATGATGAGTTGTTATATGACATATACGAGTACAAATTAGATGGATGCAATAAACCAAGTTGAATTAGAGGACGTCCTCTAATTCAACTTGGTCTATTGCTTTCATCTAATTTGTACTGATGTTGGTTGTTTTTTCCATAATTTGTACTGATGATGTTGTATATTAATATGTTTAACCGCGTGAAAATACAATATAAATATAAAAGAAAATGAAAACAAAAAATGAAACACGGTCCTTTCCAACAAAAAAAAACCCAGCGCCTTATTGTCCCGGTTCGTGTTACGAACCGGGACTAAAGGTCCTCCTGCCTCGGCGCCGGGACTAAAAGTGATCGGCATTAGTCCCGATCGTGTTGTTTCGGTTGCAGAACCGGTCTAAAGGCCCTCTGAAACCGGGACTGATGCCCTATTTTCTACTGGCGACCGGTGACGACAATCAGTCGAGCAAGTTAAGGGTGTGCGTGAGGCATTCTTACGTGCTAAAATGAGGACTTGGCGGCGGCGAGCAGGTCGATGCCTATGCCGAGTGCAGGGAGGCGTGGCTGGCGTTCAAGTGCGGGGAGGCGTGACTGGCCGTGCACGGCCGGTGGATCGATTCTAGCGGCCGGGTAATCGATGTGTGCATCCGTTGCCCGCGCCATCCGCAGGAGAAGCGCACGTAGTTCACGCTCCGTGCCCGCCGATCTCTGCCTGCGGCCGTCCTCCGCACGCTCCGTGCCATCCGCGGGAGAAAACACACGGCGTGCATGCATGCGCGGGAGGAGGCGTCGTTGCCACAGACAGACGAGTCGGTGGTGCGTTGCCGCACACCTTTCTACACACTGGATTGGAGGAGGACATGCCTTGGAGGATCTCAAGTGCGGGCGGGGCACAATCGCTGGACTTTGGGATGACGACCATCAGGGGTGGTGTTGCGCGGCCCAGGAGGAGGCGCTGGTGGCGGGGCTTACGCTACAGCATCGTGGCCATGCGGATCGTCGCGGGGCAGCGCCGGGGCGGAGCTCGATGGTGGC
The DNA here is from genome assembly GCA_039707655.1 of Elymus sibiricus. Classification (NCBI taxonomy): domain Eukaryota; kingdom Viridiplantae; phylum Streptophyta; class Magnoliopsida; order Poales; family Poaceae; genus Elymus; species Elymus sibiricus. The sequence continues at coordinate 447,912,251 of CM077671.1, forward strand.
TGGGGGGCGGCGGCGACGACATGAACTTGAACTCCGTCCCGGACGGCGTTGTGCAGCACATGATGTCAATGCCCAACAACCTCCGTGAGAAGCAAGCCTCCCTCGGCACGCACCACCGGAACCCATCACTCTCGGCCAAAACAAAACAAAAAAGACCACCGCGGCGACGACATGAACTCTCGTCTACTGCGTCTCCCAGACTGGGAGCCGGTCCGGCTGGACCAATACGGGTCGATTTCGTGGGACCCACCAACAACTGCTGCCTAATCCATCTATCCCCGCATTTCTCAATGCATTTCTATTTGGATGCGGCCTCAAGGTTAAAAACAACCGGGATTACAGAGGACGGGGTATAGACTTCAGGGGTTTGAAGGTGTGGGTTTATTTTCGACGAGCTCTACAACCTCATAGTTTAAATCAGATTTCACTCAATCCTAGTTAGCTAGAGCTTGGACATGGAGGTGCAGCTGGTGTAGGCCGTCGTGCCCGTCGTACCAGTAGAAGGTCATGCCATAGGCGAGAGGTGCGCCTAGGTCTTGAGGGCCACCACCATGCCCACCTTCGAGTGCGCCCTCACCTGCTCGACAAGTCTGAAGGGCACCAAACCTCTGTTCAATGTGTCCTCCATGGCTCCGTCGAGCGACACGGTCTTGCTGGAGCGCGTCGTGTAGTTCTGCGGGTGGGCGGTCTTCCTCAACGTCAAGGCTTACACGTGTCCCTGCGGCCATGGGGAGAAAATATTTTGTCCATAAGTATGTCCAAATGATATAAAAATATTTACATATTTTGCTGAGGGGGCCAATGCCCCCCCCCCCCCCCCCCCCCCCCCTTTTCTTAGATGAGAAAAATTATTCTTTGCCCCCCAAGCGTCGTATTCATTCTTTGCCCCTCCTCCCCACCCCGCGAAAAATTTATTTTAGTTCCGCCACTGCATACTAGCATATAATTTATTAAAAGAACATATCAGCAAGTTCAACTTTGCAACCTATATTTTCTCATTGGCTCTCCCTCAACAAATTTCGTCTAGCTTCACCGATGCAGACCAGTATATATTTTATCAAAAGAACATATCGATAAGATTAATTTTGCAACAATTCTACAATAAAAAAGTTTAGTTTATCAATTGTCAGTTCAAATAAACTCACAGTAATCATTCGTCTAAATTTATCAATCCTTATTTTCCATTCGCACTCACAATTAAACTTATTCAAATCTTGAAGGCAAAATCATACTTTAAATTAAAGAAGATGGAAATCATACTTTGAATTGGAGAGATGAGAAGTCGGTGGTGTTCCTTCCTTTATGGCTTGGGTTGTCCCATACACGAGTTGCCTACCACCGCCTCGTGCTTCCTCTAATGTGGGAAGGCGTTGGGCCCCCAAGTGCAGATGTTTGTAGCAAGCAGGAATTTTGCTTAAGTGGATGGCCTCAAGGTTTATGGCAACCGTAGGAGCTTTAAATTTGCATCCAATGATCAATACCTACATCCGCAAATACAGAACTTGCCTCAGCCTCCAACGGAACTAGTAAGATTGTTAGTCTTATTAGTCTTACTAGATACAAGAATTAATGCAACTTGTGTTTGGAAGTATTGATTGCAACAACAAAATAAAAGTTCAGATTGTAAATGAAATAAAAGTTCATATTGTCAAAGAAATAAAATGTACGTTGATCGAGGTTAAAAGCAATATGAATGATGGACTGGATCCAATACTTTTGCTAGAGGCATCTTCCCAAACAAAGATAACATGGCATGGTTAAAAAATTACAGTTGTGCGTCGATTTTTTTTTCTGAGTATGATTATTATACATGGCATAATTGCACATGTGCATCACAGCCGGACATCCATAGACAATTTATCCAACAAAATATATAGAACGTACCAAGAAAACAAGGGAGATGGCGATTAGATCGTGCAATGCCTTCAACATGCGTTGTGGCCTACTGTTTTTAATGCCTACAGTAAAGTATATATTTTTACATCTACAATGAAGTATTGGGTGATTTACAACATGGTACATGGACCACCCCGTCCACCTTGCAGCTACGCCACTAGTCAAGTCATGCTATGCATGGCGTATGTCCAATGCAACTCATTACGTGGCGTGCCCTGCGCAAGGGTAAGAAGAGGCAACACGGCACGCATGTCCTATGCCCTACGCATGTAGTATACCCCTCCCAAGTCCCTCACGTGCATGAGTTTCTTGTACAGGGAGAATATTTCGCCTTTGAGATTTTGAACTTTTTCACAAGTAGAGTTATGCATACAGAAAAAAGGCAAGTAGCAGCAGGGGGTAAAGGTTTAGCAGTAACGTGGGTTTGGCCTCGTGCTACTACTACTTATGTTAAGCAGTAGCGTGGGGTCATCTCTACACTACTACTAACTAATTGTAGCATCGGGGTATTACCCCATGCCACTACTATATTTGCATATTACATCTGTATATTTATATTGTGTTTATACATTTTTATATAATTTTTTATACAGTAGCAATGTAATAACTCATCATCATAATAATGATGTAACACATTCGCAAAAAAAATGATGTAACAACTCATTATCATCATAGTGATATAACAACTCATCATCATCGTAGTGATATAACAGCTCGGGATAATCGTAATGATATAACAATGGCTCATCATAATGATCATAAGTTAACCACTATCATCATAGGTAAATAACTTCCGAGCACATGACAAGTACTAGGACCTACTCCTCTCTCTTAGGTAAAATTTCATAAAACAGAAAAAATCCTTCATCTCCAAAATTGAGCACAGAGATCCACTGGTCTCCAATTTGTGGCTTGCGCTTATTCACTATTTGTCTCCATCCTTTGATTTTGAGGCATCCATTTGTTTGACGTTCAATCGAGTATGCATATTGGAAACTCGTCCATGGTCGTACGCAAACAATTGTCATCTGACATTCGACAAACATCAGCGGAGGCACAACATCATCCGGAAGCTTCTGTTGAAGAACATAACATCAATATAGTTATCAATGTAGTTTACTTAAGAAGAAAAATGGACTAGTGATACTGTTGGAAATATGCCCTAGAGGCAATAATAAATTGGTTATTATTATATTTCCCTGTTTATGATAATCGTTTATTACCCATGCTATAATTGTATTGATTGGAAACTCAAATACATGTGTGGATACATAGACAACAAAGTGTCCCTAGAAAGCCTCTACTAGACTAGCTCGTTGATCAAAGATGGTTAAGGTTTCCTAGCCATAGACATGAGATGTCATTTGATAACGGGATCACATCATTAGGAGAATGATGTGATGGACAAGACCCAAACTATGAACGTAGCATATGATCGTGTCAGTTTATTGCTATTGTTTTCTGCATGTCAAGTATCTGTTCCTATGACCATGAGATCATGCAACTCACTGACACCGGAGGAATACCTTGTGTGTATCAAACGTCACAGCGTAACTGGGTGACTATAATGATGCTCTACAGGTATCTCCGAAGGTGTGTGTTGAGCTGGCATGGATCAAGACTGGGATTTGTTACTCCGTATGATGGAGAGGTATCTCAGGGCCCACTCGGTAATACAACATCACACTAAGCCTTGCAAGCAATGTGACTAAAGAGTTAGCCACGGGATCTTGTATTACGGAACGAGTAAAGAGACTTGCCAGTAACGAGATTGAACTAGGTATAGAGATACCGACGATCGAATCTCGGGCAAGTAACATACCGAAGAACAAAGGGAACAGCATACGGGATTAACTGAATCCTTGACATAGAGGTTCAACCGATAAAGATCTTCGTAGAATATGTAGGAACCAATATGGTCATCCAGGTCTCACTATTGGTTATTGACCGTAGAGGTGTCTCGGTCATGTCTACATAGTTCTCGAACCCGCAGGGTCTCCACACTTAAGGTTCGGTGACGTTTCGGTAGTATAGAGTTATGTATGGTGGTGACCGAAGGTTGTTCGGAGTCCCGGATGAGATCCCGGACGTCACGAGGAGCTCCGGAATGGTCCGGAGGTAAAGATTGATATATAGGAAGTCTTGGTTTGGTCACCGGAAAAGTTTCGGGTACTTCGATAGTGTAGCGGGAGTGCCGGAAGGGGTACCGGGGACCATCGGGAGGCGTGTCTTGACCCAAAGGGCCTCATGGGCTGTAGGAGGAGTCAAGCCAGCCCTTAGTGGGCTGGCCGAGCCCCCCACTAAGGCCCATGCGGCTAGGGGTGGGGAAAACCCAAAGAGGGAAAGGTGGAAAGGGTTTCCAAGTGGAGAGGAGGAATCCTACTCCTAATAGGATTGGAGTAGGACTCCTCCACCTCCAATTTCGGCCAGCCCTTGAGGGTTTGAGGCTGCCTCCTCCCCTCCCTCCCTCCTATATATACTAGAGGATTTAGAGGGGAGAGCTAACCCTAATTGCCACGTGCTGCCCTCTTCTTCCTCTAGATCTGTTCTCCACTAGATCATCTCGGTCGTGCTTGGCGAAGCCCTGCCGGGACAGCTCCACCACCGCTGCCACCACACCGTTGTGCTGGCGGAGAACTCATCTACCTCTCCGCTCCCTCTTGCTGGATCAAGAAGGCGGAGATCGTCATCGAGCTGTACGTGTGCTGAACGCAGAGTTGTCGTCCGTTCGGCGCTAGATCGGAAGGACCGTGATCAGGATCGCGGGACGGATCATGATTGGATCGCGAGACGGATCGTGATGGGATCGCGGGACGGCTTGCGATTTGGATCGCGAAGACGTTCGACTACATCAACCGCGTTTCTTAACGCTTCCCGCTTAGCGATCTACAAGGGTATGTAGATCCACTCTCCCTCTCGTAGAAGCTCATCACCATGGATAGATCTTGCGTGTGCGTAGGAAATTTTTTGTTTCCCATGCAACGTTACCCAACAGTGGCATCTGAGCTAGGTCTATGTGCAGATGAGATCACGAGTAGAACACAAAGGAGTTTGTGGGCGTTGATATTCAGATTGCTTCCTCCCTTGGTCTTTTCTTGATTCGGCGGTATTGTGGGATGAAGCGGCCCGGACCAACATTACTCGTACGCTTATGAGAGACCGGTTCCATCAACTGACATGTAACTTCGTTGCATAAAGATGGCTGGCGGGTGTCTGTTTCTCCCACTTTAGTCGGATCGGATTTGACAAAGGCGGTCCTTGAGAAGGTTGAATAGCAATTTTTGTATCACCGTTGTGGTTTTTTCATAGGTAAGAATTGTTCTTGCTAGATACCCGTAGAAGCCACGTAAAATTTGCAACAACAATTAGAGGACGTCTAACTTGTTTTTGCAGGGCATGTTGTGATGTGATATGGCCAATTACATGATGAGATATATGTGATGTATGAGATGATCATGTATTGTATAGAATATCACGAATTGCATGTCGATGAGTACGGCAACCGGCAGGAGCCATAGGGTTGTCTTTAATTATTTTCGCCGTTTTGCTTTACTTTATCGCTATGAGTTAGCAATAGTCGTGGAAGCAACAGTCGGTGCGACAACCTCATGGCGACACATTGATGGAGATCAAGATGATGGAGATCATGGTGTCATGCCGGTGACGATGGAGATCATGCCGATGCTTTGGACATGGAGATCAAAAGCACAAGTTCATGGCCATATCATGTCACTTATGATTTGCATGTGATGTTAATCCTTTTATGCATCTTATTTTGCTTAGGACGAAGGTATCATTATAAGGTGATCCCTCACTTAAATTTCAAGATAAAATTGTGTTCTCCCCGAGTGTGCACCGTTGCGAAAGTTCGTCGTTTCGAGACACCACGTGATGATCGGGTGTGATAGACTCTACGTTCGCATACAACGGGTGCAAGCCAGTGTTGCACGTGCGGAACACTCGGGTTAAACTTGATGAGCCTAGCATGTACAGACATGGCCTCGGAACACAAGAGACCGAAAGGTTGAACATGAGTCATATAGTAGATATGATCAACATGAAGATGTTCACCATTGAAACCACCTCAACTCACGTGATGATCGGACTTGAGTTGGTGGATTTGGATGATATGCCACTCGAATGACCGGAGGGATGTCAATTTGAGTGGGAGTTTTTAAGTAATATGATTAACTAAACTCATTATCATGAACATAGTCAAAATGTCTTTGCAAATTATGTTGTAGATTACTAGCTCGCTCTGTAGCTCCCTTGAATTTTATATGTTCCTAGAGAAATAGAGTTGAAAGATGATGGTAGCAATAATGCGGACTGGGTCTGTGATCTGAGGATTGTCCTCATTGCTGCACAGAAGGCTTATGTCCTTAATACACCGCTCGGTGCGCCACCCCCTCAAGCATCGTCTGTAGATGTTGTGAACATCTGACAGGCACATTTTGATGACTACTTAATAGTTCAGTACGTCATGCATTACGGCTTAGAATTGAGGCTCCAAAACGTTTTGAACGTCACGGAACATATGAGATGTTCTAAGAGCTGAAATTGGGATCTCAGGCTCGTGCCCGTGTTGAGAGGTATGAGACCTCCAACAAGATTCTTTGCCTGCAAGATGAAGGAGAATAGCTCAATTGGTGAGCATGTGCTCAGATTGTCTGGGTGCTACAATCGCTTGAATCAAGTGGGAGTTGATCTTCCAGATAAGATAGTGATTGATATAGTTCTCCAAGTCACTGTCACTAAGCTACTAGAGCTTCGTGATGAACTATAAAATGCCAGGGACGGAAATAATGATCCCTGAGCTATTCGCGATGTGTGACACCGCGAAGGTAGAAATCAAGAAGGAGCATCAAGTGTTGATGGTTAGTAAAACCACTAGTTTCGAGAAGGGCACGGGCAAGGAGGGAAACTTCATGGATGGCAAGTCAGTTGCTGCTCCAGTGAAGAAACCCAAGGTTGAACCCAAACCCGAGACTAAGTGCTTCTGTTATGAGGAGAACGGTCGCTGAAACGGAACAACCCTAGATACTTGGTAGATAAGAAGGCTGGCAACGTCGACAGAAGTATATTTGATATACGTGTTATTGATGTGTACCTTACTAGTACTCCTAGTAGCACCTGGGTATTGGATACCGGTTCGGTTGCTAAATGTTATTAACTCGAAATAAAAGCTACGGAATAAACGGAGGCTAGCTAAGGGTGAGGTGACGATGAGTGTTGGAAGTGTTTCCAAGGTTGATGTGATCACCATCGCACGCTCTCTCTACTTTCGAGATTAGTGATGAACCTAAATAAATGTTATTTGGTGTTTGCATTGAGCATGAACGTGATTGGGTCATGTTTATTGCGATACGGTTATTCATTCAAGTTAGAGAATAATGGTTATTCTGTTTACATGAATAATACCTTCAATGGTCGTGCACCCAATGAGAATGGTTTATTGAATCTTGATCGTAGTGATACACATGTTCATAATATTGATGCCAAAAGATACAAAGTTAATAATGATAGTACCACATACTTGTGGCACTGCCGCTAAATGTCATATTGGTGTAAAGCGCATGAAGAAACTCCATGCTGATGGATCTTTGGACCCATTCGATTTCGAATCGGTTGAGACATGCGGACCATGCCTCATGGGCAAGATGACTAAGACCCCGTTTTCCGGTATGATGGAGCGGGCAAGTGACTTATTGGAAATGATACATGTTCATGTATGCGGTCCAATGAGTGTTGAAGCGTGCGGTGGATATCGCTATTTTCTTACCTTCACTGATGATTTAAGTAGATATGGGGATATTTACTTAATGAAACACAAGTCTGAAACGTTTGAAAAGTTCAAACAAATTCAGAGTGAAGTTTGAGATCATCGTGACAAGAAGATAAAATGTATACGATATGATCGTGGAGGTAATTATCTGAGTTACGAGTTTGTTATACAACTTAAGACAATGTGGAAGTTGTTTCACAACTCACGCCACCTGGAACACCATAGTGTGATGGTGTGTCCGAACGTCGTAGTCGTGCTCTATTGGATATGGTGCGTACTATGATGTCTCTTATCAATTTGCCACTGTCGTTTTGGGGTTATGCATTAAGAGATAACTACATTCACTTTAAATGGGGCACCATCTAAATCCGTTGAGATGACACCGTATGAATTTTGGTTTGGCAGAAACCTAAGCTGTCATTTCTTAATGTTTGGGGCTGTGACGCTTATGTGAAAAAGGGTTTCAACCTAATGAGCTCGAACCCAAAGCGAACAAATGCATCTTCATAGAATACCCTAACGTAACAGTTGGGTAAACCTTCTATCTTAGATCCAAGCACAAAGTGTTTGTTGCCAAAACGGGTCCTTTCTCGAGAAAGAGTTTCTCTCGAAAGAATTAAGTGGGAGGAAGATAGAACTTGATGAGGTTGTTGAACCTTTGTTAAAACCAGAGAGTAGCGCAGCGCAGAAAGTTGTTTATGTGGAGCCTACGTTAGTTGAAGAGGAAGTTAATGATGATGATCATGAAGCTTCGGATCAAGTTACTATCGAACCTCGTAGGTCGACAAGGACGCGTACCGCTCCTGAGTGGTACGGCAACCCTGTCTTAGAGGTCATGTTGTTGGACAACGATGAACCTACGAGCTATGGAGAAGCGATGATGGGCCCGGATTCCGAGAAATGGTTAGAGGCCATGAAATATGAGATGGGATCCATGTATGAAAACAAAGTATGGGCCTTGGAAGTATTACCTGAAGGGCGAAAGGCCATTCAGGATCTTTAAAAGGAAGACGGACGCAGACGGTAATGTCACCGTCTATAAAAGCTCGACTTGTGGCAAAGGGTTTTTCACAAGTTCAAGGAGTTGACTACGATGAGACTTTCTCACCCGTAGCGATGCTAAAGTCTGTTGGAATTATGTTAGCAGTTGCTGCATTTTTCAATTATGAAATCTGGCAGATGGATGTCAAAACATCGTTTCCTTAACGATATCTGTGAGGAAAGGTTGTATGTGATACAACCGGAAGGTTTTGTCAGTTCTAAGGATGCTAAAATATATGCAAGCTCCAGCGATCCTTCTATGGACTGGAGCAAGCATCTCAGAGTTGGAATATACGCTTTGATGAGGTGATCAAAGTTTTTGAGTCTATACAAAGTTTATGAGAAACTTGTATTTACAATAAAGTGAGTGGGAGCACTATAAAATTTCTGATAAGTATATGTGGATGACATATTGTTGATCGGAAATGATGTAGAATTTCTGGAAAGCATAAAGGGTTGTTTGAAAAGGAATTTTTCAAAGGAAAACCTGGAATGAAGCTACTTAAATATTGGGCATCTTGATCTATAGAGGTAGATCAAGACGTCTGATAAAACTTTCAATGAGTACATACCTTGACAAGATTTTGAAAGAGTTCAAAATGGATCAGTCAAAGAGAGAGTTCTTGCCTGATTTGTAAGGTGTGGAGTTGAGTGAGACTCAAAGCTCGACCACGGCAGAAGAAAGAGAAAGGGCAAAGGTCATCCCCTATGCCTTATCTAGGCTCTGTATAGTATGCCATGCTATGTACCGCACCTGTGTGTGCCTTGCCATGAGTCTGTCAAGGGGTACAAGAGTGATCCAGGAGTGGATCACTGGACAACGGTCAAAATTATCCTTAGTAACTAGAGGACTAAGGAAATGTTTCTCGATTATGGAGGTGATAAAGAGTTCGTCGTAAAGAGTTACGTCGATGCAAGCTTTTGACACCTATCCGGATGACTATGAGTAGCAATCCGGATACGTATAGTGGAGCAGCCATTTGGAATAGTTCCAAGTGGAGCATGGTAGCATCTGCAGTATGACATATAGATTTGCAAAGAACACACGGATCTGAATGTTGCAGACCGTTGACTAAAGACCTCTCTCACATGCAAAGCATGATCGAACCCCAGAACTCATTGGGTGTTAGATTCATAATAATGTAAATCACATGGTGATGTGAACTAGATTATTGACTCTAGTTCAAGCGGGAGACTGTTGGAAATATGCCCTAGAGGCAATAATAAATTTGTTATTATTATATTTCCCTGTTTATGATAATCATTTATTACCCATGCTATAATTGTATTGATTGGAAACTCAAATACATGTGTGGATACATAGACAACAAAGTGTCCCTAGTAAGCCTCTACTAGACTAGCTCGTTGATCAAAGATGGTTAAGGTTTCCTAGCCATAGACATGAGATGTCATTTGATAACGGGATCACATCATTAGGAGAATGATGTGATGGACAAGACCCAAACTATGAACGTAGCATATGATCGTGTCAGTTTATTGCTATTGTTTTCTGCATGTCAAGTATCTGTTCCTATGACCATGAGATCATGCAACTCACTGACATCGGAGGAATACCTTGTGTGTATCAAACATCACAACGTAACTGGGTGACTATAAAGATGCTCTACAGGTATCTCCGAAGGTGTATGTTGAGCTGGCATGGATCAAGACTGGGATTTGTTACTCCGTATGACGGAGAGGTATCTCAGGGCCCACTCGGTAATACAACATCACACTAAGCCTTGCAAGCAATGTGACTAAAGAGTTAGCCACGGGATCTTGTATTACGGAACGAGTAAAGAGACTTGCCGGTAACGAGATTGAACTAGGTATAGAGATACCGACGATCGAATCTTGGGCAAGTAACATACCGAAGAACAAAGGGAACAACATACGGGATTAACTGAATCCTTGACATAGAGGTTCAACCGATAAAGATCTTCGTAGAATATGTAGGAACCAATATGGGCATCCAGGTCTCGCTATTGGTTATTGACCGTAGAGGTGACTCGGTCATGTCTACATAGTTCTCGAACCCACAGGGTCTGCACACTTAAGGTTCGGTGACATTTCGGTAGTATAGAGTTATGTATGGTGGTGACCGAAGGTTGTTCAGAGTCCTGGATGAGATCCCGGACGTCACGAGGAGCTCCGAAATGGTCCAGAGGTAAAGATTGATATATAGGAAGTCCTATTTTGGTCACCGGAAAAGTTTCGGGTATTTCGGTAGTGTACCGGGAGTGCCGGGAGGGGTACCGGGGACCATCGGGAGGGGTGTCTCGACCCAAAGGGCCTCATGGGCTGTGAGAGGAGTCAAGCCAGCCCTTAGTGGGCTGGCCGAGCCCCCCACTAAGGCCCATGCGGCTAGGGGTGGGAAAAACCCAAAGGGGGAAAGGTGGAAAGGGTTTCCAAGTGGAGAGGAGGAATCCTACTCCTAATAGGATTGGAGTAGGACTCCTCCACCTCCATTTTCGGCCAGCCCTTGAGGGTTTGAGGCTGCCTCCTCCCCTCCCTCCCTCATATATATACTAGAGGATTTAGAGGGGAGAGCTAACCCTAATTGCCACGTGCTGCCCTCTTCTTCCTCTAGATCTGTTCTCCACTAGATCGTCTCGGTCGTGCTTGGCGAAGCCCTGCCGGGACAGCTCCACCACCGCTGCCACCACGCCGTTGTGCTGGCGGAGAACTCATCTACCTCTCCGCTCCCTCTTGCTGGATCAAGAAGGTGGAGATTGTCATCGAGTTGTACGTGTGCTGAACGCGGAGGTGCCGTCCGTTCGGCGCTAGATCAGAAGGACCGTGATCAGGATCGTGATTGGATCGCGAGACGGATCGTGATGGGATCGCGGGATGGCTTGCGATTTGGATCGCGAAGACGTTTGACTACATCAACCGCGTTTCTTAACGCTTCCCGCTTAGCGATCTACAAGGGTATGTAGATCCACTCTCCCTCTCGTAGAAGCTCGTCACCATGGATAGATCTTGCGTGTGCGTAGGAAATTTTTTGTTTCCCATGCAACGTTACCCAACAGACACAATAGTAAAACAAATCTTACCATGATATCTGCTCGAATGTTACCATGGTTCAACTCGTGGACAGTGGCATGTATTTTGTATAATTTTGGCCAGCTCCATAAATGCACTTAAAAGTCACAACATCATTAACAAAGGAGACAAAAGAATTCTTCTCCTTCCAAGTTAGGTCTGAGTCAGCACCGTAGTAGGTCTTATCTACTATCTTCTGTATATCTCTCGAAGAAAGGAAATAAGCTGTCAATTAGAAATAAACAAGTTAAGTAGGAGTGAGTAACAACTATTTTTAAATAATAAATATAGATTATTTAAAAAAATTGTTTAACAAACTCACACTGAGGTAGAACTGGAAGCATGTACAGATCCACCCAAATGCCTTTATCATGTTGAGGACCGGTGACTAGTTCATATTGAGGAATGCCAATATTGAAGGTAATTCTCATACCCTCCTCAAATCTATAAGCCTTGCATAATCCTCTCCAATTTTTACAATCAAAATATGTGTGACTTCATTGTATAGTATAGCCTCAAAAATGAAACAATGTATCGTCAGGTGAACTTTCGTCGTCTCCATCGTTTCCATGTCAGCGAAAGAGAGCTTCTCTATGACATACCCTTTCATAGCATGGGATGCACTAGTTGAATTATAAAAAATAGAAATTACATGTTAAAGCAAACATCTCAAGTCATGCTTAATTAAGAAGAAATATGTGTCACCGAAGTTATATATCGTAAAAACTTCGAACTCCTCCTTAAGCGTGAGGGAAAAGCACCTATCGTTGTCCAAGTGAGGATTATCGCACATACCCCTGTTGTCGGTACAGTCATTGCACTCGGGAATCCTATCGTCGTCATCTATTTTTTGTGTTTGATGTCTACTACGCAACTTTATTCTTGTAGACTCGTGTTGGGCCTCCAAGCGCAGAGTTTTGTAGGACAGTAGCAATTTTCCCTCAAGTGGATGACCTAAGGTTTATCAATCCGTGGGAGGTGTAGGATGAAGATGGTCTCTCTCAAACAACCCTGCAATCAAACACAAGAAATCTCTTGTGTCCCCAACACACCCAATACAATGGCAAATTGTATAGGTGCACTAGTTCGGCAAAGAGATGGTGATACAAGTGCAATATGGATGGTAGATATATGTTTTTGTAATTTGAAAATATAAAAACAGCAAGGTAGAAAGTAACAAAAGTGAGCACAAACGGTATTGCAATGCTTGAAAACAAGGCCTAGGGTCCGTACTTTCGCTAGTGCAATCTCTCAACAATGCTAGTATAATTGGATCACATAACCATCCCTCAACGTGCAACGAAGAATCACTCCAAACTTCTTATCTAGCGAAGAACATAAGAAGAAATTGTTTGTAGGGTATGAAACCACCTTAAAGTTATTCTTTCCAATCGATCTATCCAAGAGTTCGTACTAAGATAACACCAAGCTATCCTTTCCGATCGATCTATCTAAGAGTTCGTACTAGAATAACACCATATGATACGCATCAACCAACACTAATGTCACCTAGATACTCCAATGTCACCACAAGTATCCATGAGTTAATTATACTATACGCATCAAACAATTTCAGATTCATAATACTCAATCCAACACAAAGAACCTCAAAGAGTACCCCAAGATTTCTATCGGAGAAAGTAGGACAAGAACGTGTATCTACCCCTATGCATAGATTACCCCAATGTCACCGCGGGAATCCGCAAGTTGAGTACCAAAACATACATCAAGTGAATCAATAGAACACCCCATTGTCACCACGGGTATTGACGTGCTTGAACTGCGTTGGTATTTCCCCAAAGAGGAAGGGATGATGCAGCACAGCGACGGTAAGTATTTCCCTCAGTTATGAAACCAAGGTTATCGAACCAGTAGGAAGATCACCACCACCCAATAAGCAGCACCTGCACACAAACAACAAATACTTGCAACCCGACGCGAAAGAGAGGTTGTCAATCTCTCTACGGTAATAAGATAGATTAGGTAGTGATAGATAGGAGAGATAGATCTCTCAAGAACACAAATAAAAAAGAGTAAATATGCAACAATATATTTTTGGGTTTTTGGTTTTGTAGATCTGAGAACAAAGATTGCAAAAAACATAGATCGGAAAGCAATATGATGGAAAAGTAGACCCGGGGGCCGTAGGGTTCACTAGTGGCTTCTCTCATGAGTATAGCGCACGGTGGGTGAACAAATTACTGTTGGGCAATTGATAGAAAATCGAATAGTCATGACGATATCCAAGGCGATGATCATTATATAGGCATCACGTCCAAGATAGGTAGACCGACTCCTGCCTGCATCTACCTCTATTACTCCACACATCGACCGCTATCCAGCATGCATCTAGTGTATTAAGTTCATGGAAAAACGGAGTAATGCAATAAGAATGGTGACATGATGTAGACAAGATCTATTCATGTAGGAATAGACCCCATCTTGTTATCCTTAATAGCAACGATACATGCGTGTCTTGCTGCCCCTTCTGTCATTGGGAAAGAACACCGCAAGATCGAACCCATCACAAAGCACCTCTTCCCATGGCAAGAAAAATCGATCTAGTCGGCCTAACTAAACCAAAGATTCGAAGAAGAAATATGATGCTATAAGTAATCATGCATATAAGAGATCAAAGAAGACTCAAATAATATTCATGGATAGAAACTGATCATGAACTCAAAATTCATCGGATCCCAACAAACACACCGCAAAAGTTTACGTCAAATAGATCTCCAAGAGACCATTGTATTGAGAATCATAAGAGAGAGAGAAGAAGCCATCTAGTTACTGCCTACGGACCCGTAGGTCTATGGTGGACTACTCACGCATCATCGGAGAGGCACCTATGAGGAAGATGAACCCCTCCGTGATCGTGTTTAGATTGGATCTCGCGGTTCTGGAACTTGCGGCGGCTGGAATTGTGTTTCGTCGACTCTCCTAGGGTTTTCCGAATATTTGGGAATTTATAGGCATCAGAGGCGGTGCAGAGGGGCCCCGTGGAGGGCACAACCCATCAGGGCGCGCCGGGGGCCCCCTGGCGCGCCCTGGTGGGTTGTGCTCTCCACAGCCCACCTTCCTGGCTCTTGTTTGGCCCACTGGGTGTCTTCTGGTCCAGAAAAAATCTCCAAAAAGTTTCGTCGCGATTGGACTCCGTTTGGTACTGATTTTCTACGAAGTAAAAAACAAGCAAAAACAACAACTGACACTTTGGCACTATGTCAATAGGTTAGTCCCAAAAATTGATACAAACTTGTTATAAAATGATTGTAAAACATCCAAGAATGATAATATAAAAGCATGGAACAGGCAAAAATTATAGATACATTGGAGACGTATCAGGTATCCATATGCAAGACATATATCAAGTGTTCTCAAATCCAATATTCAATCCAACATAACGATATCTCGAAGGGAAAGATTCAATTCATCACAACATGATAGCAAGGGAATAACATCATATGATCCGAGTATATTAACAAAGCGTGTGATACATCAAGATCGTGACATCTCAAGAACACGTGAGAGAGAGATTGAACACATAGTTACTGGTACATACTGATGACCCACAAGTATAGGGGATCAATCGTAGTCCTTTCGATAAGTAAGAGTGTCGAACCCAACGAGGAGCAGAAGGAAATGACAAGCGGTTTTTAGCAAGGTAATTTCTGCAAGCACTGAAATTGTAGGTAACAGATAGTTTGATAGCAAGGTAATTGGTAACGAGCAAGTAACGGTAACGGTAAACAAGGTGCAGCAAGGTAGCCCAATCCTTTTGAGGCAAAGGACAGGCCAGAACAATCACTAGTAATAGGCAAAGTGTTCTTGAGGGTACACGGGAATTTCGTCTAGTCACTTTTATCATGTTGGTTTGATTCGTGTTCGCTACTTTGATAATTTGATATGTGGGTGGACCGGTGCTAAGGTGTTGTTCTTACTTGAACTAACAACCTACTTATGATTAACCTCCTCGCAAGCATGCACAACTACGAGAAAAGTATTAAGACAAAGTCTAACCATAGCATTAAACATGTGGATCCAAATCAGCCCCTTACGAAGTAGCGCATAAACTAGGGTTTAAGCTTCTGTCACTCTAGCAACCCATCATCTAATAACTACTCCACAATGCAATCCCTTAGGCCCATGAATGGTGAAGTGTCATGTAGTCGACGTTCACATGACACCACTAAGGGAATCACAACATACATATCATCAAAATACCGAAGACATATCAAATTCACATGATTACTCGCAACATGACTTCTCCCGTGACCTCAAGAACAAAGGTAACTACTCACAAATAATAATCATGCTCAAGATCAGAGGAGTATTGAATAGCATAATGGATCTGAACATATAATCTTCCACCAAATAAACCATATAGTAATCAACTACACAAGGTAATCAACACTACTAGTCACCCATAGGTACCAATCTGAGGTTCCGGTACAAAGATTGAACACAAGAGATGAACTAGGGTTTGAGAGGAGATGGTGCTGTTGAAGATGTTGATGAAGACTGGCCTCCCAAAGATGAGAGGGGTGTTGGTGATGACGATAGCTTCGATTTCCCCCTCCGGGAGGGAAGTTCCACCGGCGGAATAGCTTCGCCGGAGGGCACAAGTGCTCCTACCCAAGTTCCGCCTCGAGGCGGCGGCGCTTCATCTCGAAAGTAATCCTCTTATTTTTTCTAGGTTTTTTGGGAATTTATACCAGAAGATGGGCACCGAAAGTGGGCCAGGCTGAGCACAACCCATCAGGGCGCGCCCAGGGGGGCCTGGCACGCCCTGGTGGGTTGTGCCCACCTGGGGGACCTCCTCCGGTAGTTTTCAGCTCCAGTATTTTTTATTAAATGTAAAAATAATCTCCGTAAACTTTCAGCTTCATTGGAGTTGTGCAGAATAGGTATCTCTAACGTGCTTTTCTTGGGTCCAGAATTCCAGCTGCCGGTATTCTCCCTCTTTGTGTAAACCTTGCATATTATGAGAGAAAAGGCATTAGAATCACTCCCCAAAGCATTATTATTCAACAAAACAAAGTAAATAACGGTAGGAAATCATGATGCAAAATGGACGTATCAACTCCCCCAAGCTTAGACCTCGCTTGTCCTCAAGCGAAAGCCGATATTGAAAAGCATGTCCACATGGTTTGAGAGAGAGGTGTCGATAAAAACAAAATACGGACATAGAAGCATCATGCTTATTAACATAACAGCAACAAACTCTAACCTAAGAACTTATTTCAATACATTTTTATCATAAAGCTTCTCATGCACAAGTAACAATTCATCACAACATAGAAGTATGAAGCATAAACCTTATTGGACACCAACAAACTATGTTCTCAGTCAACTTTGCAACTACAATTCATCATATTTTCAGGAAGGGTCTCATGTCGGAGCCTTTTGGCAAGTCCACATACTCAACCATCATTTAGTCTTCTATGATTGCTAACGCTCACGGCATACCCATGAACAAAAAGTTTCAACCGGACACGTAGGAAGATAGGGGCTTATAGTTTTGCCTCCCAACTCACTCACCTCAAGGGTGATGTCAACAATAATAACTCATGCCCA
This sequence comes from Elymus sibiricus, assembly GCA_039707655.1. Classification (NCBI taxonomy): domain Eukaryota; kingdom Viridiplantae; phylum Streptophyta; class Magnoliopsida; order Poales; family Poaceae; genus Elymus; species Elymus sibiricus. The sequence goes on from CM077671.1 coordinate 447,929,592, forward strand.
CCCATATCCAACTGGATATATGTGCCTAGATCTTTCCTCGCCACATGATGCTTGCAAAAGAAAAAGTAAAAAGGAATAGGGAAGAATACTTTGACTCTTGCATAAAAGTAAAAGATAGGCCCTTCGCAGAGGGAAGCAGAGGTTGTCATGCGCTTATTGGTTTGTATGCCCAATCCCTTAATGTAAAAGAACGTCACGCTATATTGCCCCCTATGATAGCAACCTTTATTATGCAGTCCATCGCTTTTATTACTTTGCCATCATAAGTTCGTATAACGCTCAATTTTCTCTTACACTAATTGATCAAAACACTTTTAGAAGCAATTTTTATTGCCTTGTTGCACCGATGATAACTTACTTGAAGGATCTTTCTCGATCCATAGGTAGGTATGGTGGACACTGAAGGAAAGAGTTTGGGTTTGGGTTTTTGGATGCACAAGTAGTATCTCTACTTAGTGCGGAGTTTTTGGCTAGCAAAGATATTGGGCAAGCACCACATGTTAAAGGATCTATGACAATATAACTTCTATGTGGATATGAACAAACATAAGTCATTACATTGTCTTCCTTGTCCAACGTCAACAATTTTGACATATAATATTTGATGGGGGCTCACAATCATAAAAGATGTCCAAGATGGTGTATTTGCACGTGAATCTTCTCTTCCTTTACTAATTCTTTCATGAATTGCATCATTGACCAATGCTATGTTTGTCAATCTCCAATAAATTTTACTACTTATACTTTTCATTATGTGATGTCATTACTCACCATAAGATTAGCATATGATTATTTTCGTTTGTTTTTCTTTTCTTTATTTTGATTGCAACAAGAAGGTAGAGAGGCAAAAACTCAAACTAAACTTTATTATATAACTCTCACACGATTACGTAGATAGATAGATCACGGAACTAACACACGAAAATAGATCATGCTAAACTTTTATTCAACTAAAGCAAAGGGAAACTAAAGATCGAACTAAAATAGGTAAAGGTGAATAAAAGTGGTGGTGATACGATACCGGGGCACCTCCCCAAAGCTTGGCTCAAGCCAAGGGGAGTGCCCATACATGTGTGCTCAAGTCTCCTTTGGTGGTGATGATGAAGAAGGTGGAGGTGTTGATGTAATGTCACACTTCAGCTTCAAAAGATGCTCCAATTTGCGGATGACCCTCCTAAGGTTATTGATGTGTTCTTGCAGCAAGATATTTTCACGGATGAGAAATTTATTCTGAACACGAACCGCTTCGAAAGCTCTAAAGGCTTCGATTTCAATAGGGATGAGATGACTGTAATAAGGTTGGAGGATATCTTCTTCCTCTTTTGCTGGGGTGAATTGATCTCCTTCAGGGAGGTAATCCACCTTAGCCTCATTGTCCTTCTCCTCCTTGTTAGCTTCTTTCGGCTCCTCTCTCTTCAACTCTATCTTCATTATCCAGGCATCCTCTTCCACGTTGTTAGAGGAGGGAGAAGACATGATGCCTGACTTGACAGATCTGATGGGAAAACAGCAAGAAACAAGAACAGAGGATTTTTCTACGATGCGGTCGTCAAAACAGTCGAGGGTATATATAGAGAATTTTTATTCTTGGGAAACAAGTATTTGGAAGGAAAACGGAGTCGGGAAGGCATCCGAGGTGGGCACAACCCACCAGGGCGCGCCCAGGGGTGCTTGGCGCGCCCTGGTGTATCGTGCTCACCTCGATCACCTTCCGGTTTATTTTTTTATTTCCAAAATTCTAAAATATTCCAAAACTGACAAAAAATATTTTTGCGGATTTTTCGGAGTCCGTTTACTTACTGTATCACATACCTCCTATTTTTAAGTATTCTGGAGTGTTCCGAAAGGTTTCTTTTATGTGTTCCTCCGGTGTCATGGTTTGGATAACATTGGTTTCAACGTTAATAGGCGTACCTGAGATATAATGCTTAATTCTTTGTCCATTGACCACCTTCGGGTTAGTACCTTCGGCGTTATTAATCTTGATAGCTCCAGAACGTTAAACCTCTTCAATAACATATGGTCCTTCCCATTTTGAGAGAAGTTTTCTCGCAAAAAATCTTAAACGAGAGTTGAACAAAAGAACATAATCTCCTATTTTGAATTCCCGCTTTTGGATTCTTTTGTCATGCCATCTTTTTACTTTTTCTTTGAATAGCTTAGCATTTTCATAGGCTTGGGTTCTCCATTCATCTAGTGAGCTAATATCAAATAGCCTCTTCTCACTGGCAAGTTTCAAATCATAGTTGAGTTCTTTAATTGCCCAAAATGCTTTGTGTTCTAGTTCTAAAGGCAAATGACAAGCTTTCCCATATACCATTTTATATGGAGACATGCCCATAGGATTTTTATAAGCTGTTCTATAGGCCCAAAGTGCATCATCTAATTTCTTAGACCAATTCTTACGAGACCTATTGACAGTTTTTTGTAATATCAATTTTACTTCTCTATTGCTAAGTTCAACTTGACCACTAGATTGAGGATGATAGGGTGATACAATTCTATGGTTAACATCATATTTAGCAAGCATCTTACGGAAGGCACCATGAATAAAGTGTGAACCACCATTGGTCATTAAATATCTAGGGACTCCAAACCTCGGGAAGATAACCTCTTTAAGCATTTTAATGGAGGTGTGGTGATCGGCACTACTAGTTGGAATAGCTTCTACCCACTTAGTGACATAATCAACCGCAACCAAAATATGAGTGTACCCATTAGAGGAAAGAAAAGGCCCCATATAATCAAAACCCCAAACGTCAAATGGTTCGACAACATGTGAATAATTCATAGACATTTCCTGACGCTTACCGAAATTACCAACTCTTTGGCATTCATCACAAGACAAGACAAACTTACGGGCATCCTTGAAGAGAGTAGGCCAATAAAAACCAGATTGCAATACCTTATGAGCAGTTCTATCTCCCGCATGATGTCCTCCATAAGCTTCGGAATGACATTTCCGTAGGATTTGTTCCTGTTCATGCTCAGGTACACAACGTATAATAATACCATCTACTCCTTCTTTATAAAGATGTGGGTCATCCCAGAAGTAATGTCTCAAGTCATAGAATTTTTTTCTCTTTTGTTGATAAGTAAAGCCAGGTGGTATATATTTAGCGACAATATAATTAGCATAGTCAGCATACCAAGGTGTGTTGTGTGAGACACTTATTGCAGCTAGCTGTTCGTCAGGGAAACTATCATCAATGGGTAGTGGGTCATCAAGAATATTTTCTAACCTAGACAAGTTATCAGCTACGGGGTTCTCAGCTCCTTTTCTATCAACGGTGTGTAAGTCAAATTCTTGAAGCAAAAGAACCCACCTAATGAGTCTAGGTTTAGCATCTTTCTTTTCCATAAGGTATTTAATAGCAGCATGATCGGTGTGAACAATAACCTTGGAGTCAACAATATAGGATCTAAATTTATCACAAGCAAACACAACTGCTAAAAATTCTTTTTCAGTAGTAGCATAGTTTCGTTGGGCATTGTCTAGAGTTTTACTAGCATAATGGATAACATTCAACTTCTTATCTACTCTTTGTCCAAGGACAGCACCAACAGCATAATCACTCACATCACACATAATTTCAAAAGGCAAGTTCCAATCAGGTGGTTGAACAATAGGTGCAGAGGTTAAGGCTTTCTTGAGTGTTTCAAAGGCTTCCACACAATCATCATCAAAGACAAAAGGAATATCCTTTTGCAAAAGATTAGTAAGGGGCCTAGAAATTTTAGAGAAGTCTTTAATGAACCTCCTATAAAAACCAGCATGACCAAGGAAACTTCGAATACCTTTAATATCTTTAGGACATGGCATTTTCTCAATTGCATCAACTTTAGCTTTATCCACCTCAATACTTCGTTCAGATATTTTATGCCCCAAGACAATGCCTTCATTAACCATAAAGTGGCACTTCTCCCAATTCAAGACAAGATTAGTTTGTTCACATCTCTGCAAAACTCGATCAAGGTTGCTTAAGCAATCATCAAAAGAAGTTCCGTAAACGGAAAAATCATCCATGAAAACCTCCACAATCTTTTCACAAAAGTCAGAGAATATAGCAGGCATACATCTTTGAAAGGTAGCAGGTGCATTGCATAAAACAAAAGGCATACGTCTATAAGCATAAGTTCCAAAAGGGCAAGTAAAGGTAGTTTTCTCTTGATCAGATTGTGACACAGGTATTTGAGAGAAACCAAAATATCCATCTAAGAAACAGAAGTGTGTGTGCTTAGATAGTCTCTCTAGCATTTGATTAATGAACGGTAGAGGGTAATGATCTTTCCTAGTAGCTTTATTTAATTTTCTAAAATCAATTACCATTCTGTAGCCAGTGACAATTCTTTGTGGAATGAGTTCATTCTTATCATTAGGAACAACGGTAATACCTCCTTTCTTAGGGACACAATGAACGGGACTTACCCATCTACTATCAGCTATGGGATAGATTATACCTGCTTCCAGAAGCTTTAATATTTCAGTTCTTACCACTTCTTTCATCTTAGGATTCAATCGCTGTTGGTGATCAACAACGGGTTTAGCATCAGGTTCCATATTGATCTTGTGCTGACATAGAGTAGGACTAATGCCCTTAAGATCATCAAGAGTATATCCAATAGCAGCCCGGTGCTTCCTTAGAACTTTCAATAATCTTTCTTCTTCATGTTCTGAAAGGTTAGCACTAATGATAACAGGATATATCTTTTTCTCATCAAGATAAGCATACTTCAAAGTCTCAGGCAATTGTTTCAATTCGAACACAGGATCACCTTTAGGTGGAGGAGGACCTCCAAGAGTTTCAATAGGCAAATTGTGTTTCAAGAGAGGTTGTTGTTCGAAGAAAATTTGATCTATTTCATTTCTTTCACGCAAGTGCATATCATTTTCATGGTCAAGAAAATATTGTTCTAATGGATCAGTAGGAGGCACGGAAATAGAAGCAAGACCAATTATTTCATCCTTACTAGGTAATGATTTATAACGAGGTTGTCTACTAAACTTGGAAAAATTAAACTCATGGGACACATTACCAAAACTGACACCGACAGTTTGTTTTTCACAATCTATCTTAGCATTGACAGTGCTCAAGAAAGGTCTACCAAAGATAATGGGACAAAAGTCATCTTGTGGGGAACCAAGGACTAGAAAATCAGTAGGGTATTTTACTTTCCCACACAAGACTTCAACATCTCTAACAATCCCAAGTGGTGTGATAGTGTCTCTATTAAAAAGTTTAATAGTGACATCAATGTCTTCCATTTCAGCAGGTGTTATTTCATCCATAATTTCTTGGTATAAGGTAAAAGGGATAGCACTCACGCTAGCACCTAAATCACATAAGCCATGGTAGCAATGATCTCCTATTTAACTGAGACAATAGGCAAGCCTTCTACGGGTCTATGTTTATCCTTTTCATCAAGTTTGGCAATTCTAGCAGCTTAATCACAAAAGTAGATAACATGCCCATCAATATTTTCTACCAAGAGATCTTTAACCATAGCAACACTAGGCTCTACTTTAATTTGTTCAGGGGGTTTAGGTGCTCTTATATTACTCTTACGAACCACAGTTGATACCTTAGCATGTTCCTTTATCCTAACAGGGAAAGGTGGTTTTTCAATATAAGCGGTAGGCACAACTAGATCAACATTGTAAAAGATGGTTTCTTCTTTAGCTATGACCGGTTCTTTAATTTCTTCCTTAATAGGGGAATGATATTTAAACCACTTCTCCTTAGGGAGATCAACGTGAGTAGCAAATGCTTCATAGAAAGAGGCTACTATCTCGGAGTCAAGTCCATATTTAGTGCTAAACTTGTGAAAAGTATCGGTATTCATAAAAGATTTAACACAATCAAATTCAAGCTTTATACCTGACTCATTACCTTCGTCGAGTTCCCAATCTTCAGAGTTGCGTTTAATTCTTTCTAAGAGATCCCACTTGAAATCAATAGTCTTCTTCATATAAGAACCAGCACAAGAAGTATCGAGCATGGATTGATCATTATGAGAAAGCCGAGCATAAAAATTCTGAATGATAACTTCCCTCGGAATGTCATGATTGGGGCATGAATATAACATTGACTTAAGCCTCCCCCAAGCTAGAGCGATACTTTCTCCTTCACGAGGCCAAAAATTATATATATAATTCCGATCACGATGAACTAGATGCATAGGATAAAACTTTTGATGGAATTCCAATTGCAAACGATTCCAGTTCCACGATCCAAGATCATCACATAGCCTATACCATGTCAATGCTTTTCCCTCCAAAGATAAAGGGAAAACCTTCTTCTTAACTTCATTTCCGGGTAAACCTGCAAGCTTAAATAATCCACATATTTCGTTCACATATAAAAGATGCATATCAGGATATTCAGTTCCATCTCCTGCATAAGGTTTAGCAAGCAATTGTTCTAGCATACCCGAAGGAATTTCATAAGTAACATTTTCAGTAGGTGCTATAGGTTGAGGGGTAACTAATTGTGGTTCCGGTCGAGGTGAAGATACCCCGAATAAACCCCTCAAAGGATTGTTCTCCATAGTAGCAAGTAGCAATAAATTTCAGCACATAGTATAAGTTTTTCCTTACCAATTTCCACTTACCAAGAGCGCTTCACTCCTCGGCAACGGCGCCAGAAAAGAGTCTTGATGACCCACAAGTATAGGGGATCAATCGTAGTCCTTTAGATAAGTAAGAGTGTCGAACCCAAAGAGGAGCAGAAGGAAATGACAGATTTTTTTTCAAAAGTATGAGTAAATTTATAGCAAATTTGAAAACTATATGGCGCAATGCAAAAAAACCGAAAATATGTCCCCGTCGGCCTGCGGTGGGCCGAAGGGGGGCCTGTCGGCCAGCAGTGGGCCGAGGGGAGCCTGTCGGCCAGCAGTGGGCCGACTAGTGGCCTGTCGGCCTCCACGCGGACGACAAGTGGGTTGTCGGCCTCCAGCCGGCCGAGGGGGGCCTGTCGGCCTCTGGTAAGCCGAGGGGCGGCCAGATAAGCCCAGCCGCTCGGTTTCTTCTTCCTCTGGTCGCTGGCACTTCCTCTCTCTCTCGTTTCCTCTCTGTACTCTCCACCCCCTCACCGATCTACTCATTCTTCCACCCATTTTCCCTTCCAAGCGGCAGAATCAATAGATCATAGCATTCTCAGCGGCCTACGGTCATTTTTTTGCTATGGGGTAGTTATTTGTGCATAAGTGAGGAGGAGCCATGGTGGGGTGGAGGAGGTGTGGCTGGTGAGGAGGTGGTGGTGTGGAGAGGAAGAAGAAGGGGACACACGCGTCGAAGGTATATTTTTGTTTGTGTAGTTTTAGTGTACAGTTTATTTAGTGTACAAAGTCATTTTAGTGTACATAGTCATTTTAGCGGATAGTTAGTGTAGCCGGTAATAATTTTCTATGTGCTGTACAGTTTATTTAGTGTACATAGTAATTTTAGCGGATAGTTAGTGTAGCCGGTAATAATTTTGTTCGTTGCGATTAATGAAAGGTGGCAATGTCTGACAGGTGAAAATGTCTGAATTAGTAAATTTGACTGTTTACTACGGCCCTGGTAATGTTCGATATAATGAGTTGGGGGTTGATCTTAGCGAGTTTAAAAATGGCGTCATGACACTTTCAGACCAGGACAGACTGGACATTAGACAGTTGAAGCACTGGTTGACTACTAGTTTTGGGCTGGATCCTGAAGTATGTTCCGTCAGTATTCATGCATTGTGGACCAAATCCTGTAAAAATGTCAAGTGGGAGTTGATGCCGATAGATAGGAGCCAGCATTGGGTAACCATGTTAAGTCGTTGTCGAGACCGAAGAATCCACCCATATGCCCTAGTGCAACCAGTGGCGAAGGAGGAGAATACCGTACAACTCCACGTGGGGTATGAACCAGGCGAGGGTAGTCAAGTGGATAACGAGATTTATTTATCCGGGTCATAGCCACCGGATGTGGATGCTAGCCAAGCCGAGAAAGAGTCAGACTACGTGCCACACAATGTTTGTGGTCATGATACTGGGCAGAGTATTCAGTCGATAATATTAGCTGGTTCTGGTGTTGCTGATGGGGATGAGGAAGGCGATGAAATGCAGATGGTGATGGAGGAAGAGGACGAGGATGGATTTGCGGAGGATCTGGATTCTGAAAATTCCGAGGATGAAGTGGAGGTACCGATTCCTTCTGCATGGGATCAGGACATATCCACCGGCCTTACTGTCAACGATGGCCATGAGACTCCATGGCAATATAATCTGAACCAAGTCCAGATAGGGGCTATGTTTGATACAAAGAAAAAATTGAAGTATGTGGTGATAAAGTGGGCTATGTCTACGCAGAGGGTTTTCCGGACACACATATCGAGTCCAACAAACTATACCGTGAAGTGTGTTGAAACAGGTTGTCCTGCGAAGGTGCACGGGCACGTGCCGAAGTATAACATCCACTGGGTTGTCACCAATGTGGTCCCACATAATTGTGTGAGGAAAAACCTGTTGGTTCGTCATCCAAACCTGACTTCAACTCTCATTGCACAACTCATGTATACTGAGATAGTGGAGAAGAAAGATATGGAAGCAAAACACATCCAGACAGCAGTGAAGGTCAGATGGAATTATGACATTCCTTATGGGAAGGCTTGGAGGGCTAAGCAGAAGGCTATGGAGGAAAGGTTTGGGACGTTCTTCGACTCATATGATAATGTTGTCCGTCTCCTTGACATACTGAAGGAGAGGAATCCCGGCACTTATGTTAACATACAACACACGAGGTTGGAGAGTATACCAGATTTCAAGGTGTTGAAACGAGTATTCTTCTCTTTCGCTATGTGCATCGAAGCTTTCCGGCATTGTCCTCCTGTGATGTTTGTGGATGGTACATTCCTGACTGGTCAGTACAAAGGGCAAATCCTGACTGCTATTGGTGTGGACGGGAACAATCAAATCATCCCACTAGCCATGGCATTTGTGGAGGGTGAGAACTTTCCGAGCTGGGTATGGTTCTTCCGGCAAGTTAAAATTGCGATCGTGAAGGACCGACCAAACGTGTGTGTCATTCATGACAGACATGCTGGTATATTGAAGGCCGTGAAGACACTAAGGAATCCAACAGCTGACGAACCAACACCTTGGAAGGACTTGCAGAGCCGGTGGTGCATGCGCCATCTTGGGGCTAATTTTTTCTCACAGTTCAAGAACAAGCGGTTGATGAACTTGTTCAAAAAATTATGCAAGCAGAACCAGCAGCGCAAATACGAATTTATTTGGTCAAAACTAGATGAGTTTACTAAGAAGCAGGTCCGTGCCCGGAAGAAAATGGAAAAAGACCAGGTTAAATTAGCAGCACTCATCGCGGAGCTAGAGGAGCCAGTTGGTCTTTGTGACTTACCAGCAATTGACCCTCCTAATACTCAGAGAAAGAAGGGCAGGGCAATAAAGAATTTTTCTGAGTGGATAGAGAAAGAGCCTCCAGTGAATTGGTCTTTGCTGCATGACACCCATGGAGCTAGGTATGGCCACATGACAACCAATCTTGCAGAGGTGTATAACTTTGTACTCAGAGGGAATAGAGCATTGCCACTCACATCTATTGTGGAGACTGTATTCCATGGCACTTTGAGATATTTTAGAGAAAGGCACGAGTTAGCAAAGAAGCATATTGCAGATAATCAGAACACACCTTATTGTAGCCGTGTCATGGAGTACATGGAAAAGAAGATAGAGAAAGCAAAGAAGCACACTATCAGACTCATAGGTAATCAGGAAAGGAGGTATGAGGTTCAGCTACCTACTGATGATTTTGGTTCTGCAAATGAGGTGAAGACGCACGAGGTAAAAATTGGAACGGAATTTTATCCAACTTGTGAGTGTACATGCAACAAACCGAAGTTGTTGCACCTGCCTTGCTCACATGTGTTGGCTGCCTGTGGCCAGATTGAGTTGGACGCTATCTCCTTCGTGTCCCCATACTATTTAAAAGATGCAGTACTCAATGTCTGGACAGGTGAGATGACAGGGTTTAGAGTCGTCGGCAATTTCAACAAGGTAAACGATGGGGAGAGAGTATACATCCCGGATCCAAAACTTCGGCGAACAAGCAGGGGCAGACGTAAGGTAAAGCGCATCCGTAACGATATGGACCAATCTGAAGCTGGTGGAGCAACCAGACAATGTTTGCTATGCGCGGCTTATGGGCATAGGATGAAATATTGTCCCGACCTGAACAAAGACGGTGCTTCCACATCGACGAGTGCTTCCACATCGACGACTGCGACAACAGTAGCAAGAGGTGGACGTGGTCGTGGCAGTCGTGGTGGTCGTGGAAGTCGAGGCCGAAGGGGCGGACACGGAAGAAATAACTCACAAGCTATATAATGTGTCGGACTATGTTTTAATTTGTAATATGTCTGGACTATGTTTTAATGTGTAATATGACGGACTATGTTTTATTCTGTAATATGTCTGGACTATGTTATAATTTGTAATATGTCTGGTCTATGTTTTAATTTGTAATATGTCTGGACTATGTTTTAATTGCAAATATGGCTTCGTATCCGTTGCTTAATGGTAATATCGATAGAGGGCACCGGGCCGCACTTATGGAAGCGGGCAAGAACTTAGACGTGTTGATCACTCGCACCCCAAAGTCTAACTGGATGATACACCCTTTATGGGTTGATAGGTATGTGTCGGTATAATGACTTACTATGTTTGAAATCCTTTTGATAGCCGCTAACTGTATGCTACATTCTCTTTATTTTGTAGGTTAAGTTGGGTTGGACTTCTACCCTTGGCACGGCTGGTTCAGGGTACATTGGATGAGTGGGTTGAACATCGGAATTGGATGAGGCAGGTGAACCAATGCAGTTACACAAGAGGCAAGTGACACGTTTCTCTTACGACAGGTCACTCCTTACCTGCTTAGTAGATAGATGGAGACCAGAGACACATACGTTTCACTTTCCCTGGGGAGAGATGGCGCCTACTTTACAGGATGTGTCTTACTTGCTGGGATTACCTCTGGCCGGTGCTGCCATAGGTCCTTTAGAGCCAGAACCTGGTTGGCTAGCATCGATGCAGGCCCGTTTTTTTGTTGTGGTGCCAACTGCATCGGTCCTAGACAACGATTGTCACGGGCCTCTTTTTAGGTGGTTTAGCCAGTTTCAGGTAATCTTCACGACATGTTTAAAAAATGTTGTTTTCATTGTTGTCCTCATTGCATAGTTCATACAATCGTTTGGTTTCTATGTAGATTGTCTCCTTAGGATATCCCGATGTTCAGTTGTCAGAGGCACAGATTGACCGATCCCTAGAGGCATATATTACGTGGTTGTTCGGCAAGACGATGTTCACGGAGAACCACGTGACCACTGTCGATGCACGACTCATCGGTATTGCACGAGAGATAGCTAACGCACGTTGCCCGGGGGACATTCTGCAGAGGAGTTTTGGTTCTGCTGTGTTAGCGGCTACGTACAGAGGCCTGTGCAAAGCTTGGGTGTTGAAGTCTAGAAGATCAGCTCTTGTTGGATGTCCACTATTGTTGCAGCTCTGGTCATACGAGAGATTCCCTATTGGTCGACCATATGTCTGCGTTGATAAACCTTTTGGTTTTGAGGACATGGCTGGGACTTATGTGCCTTCTATCGGCGACTTGCCTACTATGGGATCTGTGTGGACACGGAGAGAGGTATTTTCATATTAAGTAACAATATGAATTACTAATGTTTATTTCTTGCCATTCAATAGAATTACTAATGCTTATTTGTTGTCATGCACAGAGACAGTTTGCGCATAGCCAGGTCAGGGGCTGCTACCCCTCCTTCACGGCGCAGTTTGATAGTTTGCACGAGGATCAAGTTATCTGGGAGCCATACTCCCATCAGGCTATATTATCCAGGTGTCCAGCTGGGATTTCTAGATTGTGCACTAGAGATCGGCACTATTGGATGACCAAGGCCAAGTTGGTGTTCGACGTGACGGTTGAGGAGATGGCTCTTCATAGGGTGATGAGACAGTTCGGTCTATGCCAAGAGCCTGACATTCCAGTTATTCCACACTTACCAGATCACGTGCACAAGTAAGTAATACTATTTTAGTTCTCATGTCTACATTCAGAATATAACATTTAAATCTCAGGTACAGTCGCGCAGGAGGAAACAAGTCCCTGGATTCTTGGCTTCGCGACATTAGCCCTTACGTGGACGAATGGACTACTGCGCTGACAAATATCTGGGATGAAGTTCGGCCCTTTGACTGGGACAAGTTCGGGTTGTATCTGCAGCGTTACCGACATAGCACGAGGATCTACTTCGTTCCATCAGCAGCTCCTGATCAGATCGAAGCCCCTCTCACCAGCGATCTGTTCCCAACTGCCTCTGTTGTGGGGACCAGACACCACGCGGTACGTGCTATGGTTCTCACATGTTAAGTTTTTTCTTAACCTGAACATATACAATTGGTTAACTATTCGTGTTGTCTGCCATACAACGATGATCTAATTGGTTAACTCTCCGTGTACAGGGTGACTTGGCATGCGAGGTGCTAGAGGAGGTTTCCTCTTTAATGCAACGCTTTGAGAGGGGAGATAATATCCCACCGCGAGAGAACGTCTCATGGTTGAGGGGTCTTCATGAGAAGGTACGCGGGATTTACGCAGCTGTTACATGTAGACGATCTTCGGATGTTGCTATTCCTCATCCAGCACATCGTCCGCCACGCCCCTCTCTGCAGCGTTCAGAACCTCGACCCTCTGTGCAACATTCGGAACCACGACCTTCACAACCAGGGAGCTCTTCCTGGCAGCAGACACCTCCTTCACAACCAGGGAGCTCTTCCTGGCAGCAGACACCTCCTTCACAACCAAGGAGCTCTTCCTGGCAGCAGACACCTCCTTCACAACCAGGGAGCTATTTCTACCAGCAGCCACCTCCTTCACAACCAGGGAGCTCTTCCTGGCATAATCAGATGGACCTAGGTAACACTACTTTGTACATTCTTTTAAACATTGTAGGTTCGCAAATCAATTTTACATGTTTTACTTTACCGCAGTCGGCAACCAGTCGCAACCGTTCATGCATTCAGTCCAGTCACCGATGTTTAGTGGTGCTGGTTCGTTCTTAGACGGTGACGGCGACGACGATGACCGAGCTGCAAACACCTATGAGTTCTCGCAGACAGTTCTTCACACTCCACCACCACCATGGACGCAGGAGACACAGACACTGACAGACGAGGTGGTCTATGGTCGTGGTCATCGTGAGACTCGTCCACCGCCTGAGCGCTTATCGCCTTCCGGTCCTCGTCCGAGGAAGACCAAAATTCGTCGCCGTCCCCAGCAGTGATATGGTTATCTATGTATGAGACATGACTATGTAATTATGTATGAGACATATGTCTATTTTATGTATGGGACAAATTACTATCCACTTATGTATGAGACATATTCATGTTATATTTTAGTGGTCAATTGGTTTAGAGGGATAACAATTGTACTGCAAACTAAATGCATCCAACGCCGCGCTTTACATAAAACATAATGCCCACAAAACAAGACAATACACAAAGATAATATAAAATACAGCTGAATTAAACAATACAACTGAAATTACAAATTATAGCTAAAAAACTACATGAATGCATCATCGTCCTCCTCCGTCCATGCAGAGCTCTTGCCCTTTGTCGATGTAGAGCTCTTGCCCTTTATCGATGCAGAGCTCCTGCCCTTTATCGATGCAGAGCTCTTGCCCTTCGACGATGCGGTAGTCTTGACCGTGGTGCTCGGCATGAAGAGGTCGTCTTCGTCCTCCGTCGATGCAGATCTCTTGCCCTTCGTCGATGTAGAGCTCTTGCCCTTCGTCGATGCAGAGCTCTTGCCCTTCGACGATGCGGTAGTCTTGACCTTGGTGCTCGGAATTATAATGCATTTAAGTGGAAAAAAACTTCAGTACAAAGTTGGAAAAAAACTTCAGTACAAAAAATAACACCAACACCCGGTTCCATGTCCAATCATAAATTTATACCAGACGAATAGTTTTCCCAATGCTGCCCAATCAACAGGATACCTAACAATCACTGTGACCATGTACATGTTGTACTTCACAGTCTATAAGTACGATCACTGCGGCAGAGGGCTGAAAACAACAGCAAGCTCCTGATCACGCTCTTTGAAGGTTATGAGCACCAAATTGTTTACTTCAATAGACGATGCCCGAAGAAAATTACCGAAACCTTCCTTCCTGAACACCATTCTACCACCCAAGCCAATAAAGTAGGAACAAGGAATGCTCACAGATATATCATCATCTTCAGAATCCAAAGTAATTTCAAGAGTTAAAGAAGCAGTCCTAGGAATTGAGCAAAAATCCTTCAAACTCCTCACAACCATGCTCGGAATAACCTGACAAAAAACATCAAGTTATATGATGTTCAGCTTAGAAATTTAAAACAGTATACTAGAGCAAAGAACAAATAAATAAACAGTAGCCAAAAACAAAGCTCACCATATGTTGACCATTAACATTCATGGAATCAATCCTATGAACAAAAGGAGTACACAATATGTAGTTGTCATCAAAGAGCTGTCGCGACATGAAATACATTTGCTGATAATTCAGACTGACACCACGACTATAAAAACAACTGTCAACAAGTTCCCTCTGAGTTTCACTCAGATCCTCAAGAGCTACAAAAAAATAATTTCACAAATTGAGCAGAACAGCATAACGTATAAGCTAAAACAAAACTTAAAATCACTCAAAAAAAATACTTACCAACACAGGGTAAAGGGAACAACATAACACCATCCCGATGAAAATCAACACCAATCATAGTTCCATAGTGCTCAAGCCTAACAGTCATCATGTCACGATGACGGAGACCATAATCATTCACAAGTTCCTCCCAGGAAGGACCATGGAAATTACTGCTCACCCGACCATGTCTAAACAGAACACCATATAAGTTACCCTCACCGTTGTGAAGAGCAAGATCAATATCTGTGTCACCCCTCTGAATAGCTAAAGCTCTGCACTCCTCAATGTACCGAGCAAGATGTGATCTAACACTGCACGGAACATACTACAAAAAGAATGGAAGCAAACATCATAATCATATAAACAAAGGCATTAGAATACATTCCAAGGAAAACAACATCAACCATATGCCACAATCAGATAAACAAGATATAGAATCTTACAACACGCCTTGAACAGCGACGATCTAGCACCACAGTGAAGACAGACGCACAAGAATCAAACGGAGAACAAGGGCCACCTGGAGCTCGGCAAAAGGGGCAAGCCATTACCACCTCGCGGACTCTTTGCACCACCGGACAACACCACCGGAACTCCTCCTCCTCACGCACAGAAAACTACCCCATAGCAAAAAAAATACCGTAGGCCAGCGAAGAATGCTATGATCTATTGTTTCTGCGGGTTGGATAGGAAAATGGGTGGACGAGGGAAGAGATCGGCGCGGGGGTGGAAGCACCAGAGAGCAACGGGAGAGAGAGGAGGAGCTAGCGAGCAGGGGAGGAAGAAAGGAGTGGCTCGGTCGGCCTTATCCAGGGACACTTCAGCCGCCCCTCGGCTTACCAGAGGCCGACAGGCCCCCCTCGGTCGGCTGGAGGCCGACAGCCCACTTGTCGTCCGTGTGGAGGCCGACAGGCCACTAGTCGGCCCACTGCTGGCCGACAGGCTCCCCTCGGCCCACTGCTGGCCGACAGGCCCCCCTTCGGCCCACCGCAGGCCGACGGGGACATATTTTCGGTTTTTTTTTTTTTTTGCATTGCGCCATATAGTTTTCAAATTTGCTATAAATTTACTCATACTTTTGAAAAAAAATCGAAATGACAAGCGGTTTTCAGCAAGGTAATTTCTGCAAGCACTGAAATTGTAGGTAACAGATAGTTTGATAGCAAGGTAATTGGTAACGAGCAAGTAACGGTAACGGTAAACAAGGTGCAGCAAGGTAGCCCAATCCTTTTGAGGCAAAGGACAGGCCAGAACAATCACTAGTAATAGGCAAAGTGTTCTTGAGGGTACACGGGAATTTCGTCTAGTCACTTTTATCATGTTGGTTTGATTCGTGTTCGCTACTTTGATAATTTGATATGTCGGTGGACCGGTGCTAAGGTGTTGTTCTTACTTGAACTAACAACCTACTTATGATTAACCCCCTCGCAAGCATCTGCAACTACGAGAAAAGTATTAAGACAAAGTCTAACCATAGCATTAAACATGTGGATCCAAATCAGCCCCTTATGAAGTAGCGCATAAACTAGGGGTTTAAGCTTCTGTCACTCTAGCAACCCATCATCTAATAACTACTCCACAATGCATTCCCTTAGGCCCATGAATGTTGAAGTGTCATGTAGTCGACGTTCACATGACACCACTAAGGGAATCACAACATACATATCATCAAAATATCGAACACATATCAAATTCACATGATTACTCGCAACATGACTTCTCCCGTGACCTCAAGAACAAAGGTAACTACTCACAAATAATAATCATGCTCAAGATCAGAGGAGTATTGAATAGCATAATGGATCTGAACATATAATCTTCCACCGAATAAACCATATAGTAATCAACTACACAAGGTAATCAACACTACTAGTCACCCACTGGTACCAATCTGAGGTTCCGGTACAAAGATTGAACACAAGAGATGAACTAGGGTTTGAGAGGAGACGGTGTTGTTGAAGATGTTGATGAAGATTGGCCTCCCAAAGATGAGAGGGGTGTTGGTGATGACAATAGCTTCAATTTCCCTCTCCGGGAGGGAAGTTCCCCCGGCGGAATCGCTCCGCCGGAGGGCAAAAGTGCTCCTGCCCAAGTTCCGCCTCGAGGCGGCGGCGCTTCATCCCGAAAGTCCTCCTCTTATTTTTTCTAGGTTTTTTGGGAATTTATACCAGAAGATGGGCACCGGAAGTGGGCCAGGCTGAGTAAACCCATCAGGGCGCGCCCAGGGGGGCCTGGCGCGCCCTGGTGGGTTGTGCCCACCTGGGGGGCCTCCTCCGGTAGTTTTCAGCTCCAGTATTTTTATTAAATGTAAAAATAATCTCCGTAAAATTTCAGCTTCATTGGAGTTGTGCAGAATAGGTATCTCTGACGTGCTTTTCTTGGGTCCAGAATTCCAGTTGCCGGTATTCTCCCTCTTTGTGTAAACCTTGCATATTATGAGAGAAAAGGCATTAGAATCATTCCCCAAAGCATTATTATTCAACAAAACAAATTAAATAACAGTAGTAAATCATGATGCAAAATGGACGTATCACATACCCTCAGCCCCGAGGGTGGACTACTCCCTCCTCGTCATGGCCTCCGCCAGGATGATGAAGATGGCCATCGGAGATGATCTACCCTCTCCGGGAGGGTACTGGAACGCCTCCAGATTGGTTTTTCGTCGATACAGAGAGTTGCGGCGGCGGAGCAGAGAGTCTAGGGTTATTTCTGATGGTTTCTGTATTTATAGGATTTTTGGGCGTCGGTTTCACGCGAAGATGGGCCACGAGGAGGGCACAAGACACCTGGGAGCGCCAGGGGGGCCTGGCGCGCCCAGGTGGGTTGTGCCCACCTCGTGGGTCTTCTGGCCCTCCAACGAAGCGTCTAGTTCCTCTTTTGTTCCAAAAAAACTCGTCAAAAAGTTTCGGGCGATTCCGAGAACTTTCATTTTCTGCACAAAAACAACACCACGGTAATTCTGCTGAAAACAGCGTCAGTCCGGGTTAGTTCTAAATAAATCATATAAAGTGCATCAAAACCATATAAAATTATTGTAAACATAGGCAATCATGGCATGAATATTCATAAATTCTCGATACGTTGGAGACGTATCAGTGTTCATAATTAAAAGATTAAAAATCGACGACAAATACCAGAAAGTCATAGATATTTGTGGTGTACGCCCTCACTGATATTTTTGACTGTCGGTGATGGCCGCTTCTCCCTCTTCCCCGAAGGCTGGACCAAAAGGTCTTGCACTCAAAGAAGAAGGAAAAGTGACCCCCACGACAACAGTCGGGATCCTTTCCTCAAGAACATCGATCTACACTAGTACTAATAATGTTGGTGTATATATGGTGGATACTCCCTCATTGATATTTCGACTGTCGGTGATGGTCGCTCCTCCCTTCTTCTCCGAGTGCATTACCAAAAGGTTTAGCACACGGGGAAGAAAGAGAAGCGACCCCCACAACAACAGTCGGGATTCTTCCTCACTGGTATTTCGACCGTATATGATGGACACTCCCTCATACTGATAATATGACCGTCGGTGATGGCCGCTTCTCTCCTTCTCCCCATGCATTACCAAAAGGTCTATCACGAGGAGAAGGAAGAGAAGCGATCCCCACAACAACAGTTGAGATTCTTCCTCAATGGTATTTCGACCATATATGGTGGACACTCCCTCACTTGGGACTTCTGACGAGCATCATTAACAAAGGAGACAAAAGAATTCACCCCTACTTAACTTGTTTATTTTTAATTGACAGCTTATTTCCTTTCTTTGAGAGATATACAGAAGATAGTAAATAAGACCTACCACAGTGCTGGGATATACAGACGAGCATCATTAACAAAGGAGACAAAAAAATCACCTCTACTTAACTTGGGATGAAGGTCTTAAGATGGGAGATGAAGGTCTTCTTCCCGACTAACACATGGAGTCGAGCACATGGTCTTGTGACGATGGTGGCAGCATAAAGCTAGTCGTAGCAAGGCGGGGCCTTCGAGCCGGATGTAGTGTGGGTCGGAGCCCTAGAAATGGACAACGTGGTGATGAGGAACCTTTGAGCTGGATGCGCTGAGACAGGAAGCCTAACAACATGGCAAGGAGAAGCCCTTGGGACCGAATGTGGCGAGGTTGTAGCCTTCGAGCCGGATGACGCAGTGAGGGGAAGCCTCTGGGACCGGATGTGACGAGGTCGGAGCCCTCGAGTCGTATGAGGTAGCGAGGAGAAGCCCTCGGGCCCGGATGTGGCAAGGCCGAAGCCTTCAAGCTAGATGACGTAGTGAGGGGAAGCCTCGGGACTGGATGCAGCTATGCTGGAGTACTTGTAAGGCCAGGAAAACATGACGAACTTGTAATTGCATTTCGTCAAACACTAGAGCACTAAGTGGACATAGTTAATGTAAATGTTTGTTTATTTGTTGGGTTATTTTACCTAGTGTAATATGTTTCCCTTGAAACCCTTTTAAGTGTAGGCCGACTTTAGCTTTAGCTCCCATCAACCAAGCAATACTGTTGTTGACTTAGGTTGCATCAACGAGTATAAAAAAGTTAACAAAATTGTGACATTTTTTCGAGAAAGGCATGCATGGGCACTTATCAATTCTTCTTGGAATAGTTCTTGTTTCCATACTTAGACTTGTTTCCCTCTTCGAGTGACTGAACATCGCATACATGGGAGTAATGCTTAAGCCATTGTCTATTAACAAATCCTCATTTTTCATTATTGTCACCGAAGAGTCTAATGGCTCCGAATAGGTAAATTCTTGAACAGTGAGAGGGTCTTCCCACTGATACCAATATGTCTACCAAATATCTAAATACGATCTATGCAATAACACTTATCTCCTACTTTAAATTGTCAATTTTGGGTTTGTCTATCATGCCATATTTTCACCTTTTCTTTAAAACAAATTGGCATTATCATAAGATTCATTCTGCCACTCCTGGAGAGAACGAGTATCTATTACCTTTTCTCTCTAACATTTTTTAAATTAAAGTTTAACTTTTTAATTTCCCAATAAACTTTTATATTCTGTTTGAAAAACTATTACATGCTTTATCGTAGACCATTTTACAAGGGGACATACCCATATAAGAATTTATATAAGGCCATAATGCACCATTGAGTTTAATTGCCCAGTCCTTTAGTTTCCAAATAAATAAATTTTACTCGACTATTGAGTCACGTTGTTAGTTGTTTGTATACTCATCTTAATAAAACCTTAGATATACTTGTACTTGCTAGGCTATAGCTTGATGTAATATCTCTTGGCATGGTAATAAAGAGTGGCAGATCACAGATATTTCTTAAGTAATCACTAGTTAGACACACCTAGTGCTGACAAAGTGGAGGAACACACGTTCGACATGTGTTGCCACCGGGTTTATTGATAGGATTTTGATGAGTGGGTTTAATGGAGTGATTGTCCAAACAAGCACGATAAAGACGTGTGTCTCCACAGACCTCTACAACGATCCTTGGGTGTTGGTAGAACCAATCTTGTTCCTCTTCCAAGACACTACTAATACGTCTCCAACGTATCTATAATTTTTAATTGTTCCATGATATAATATTATCATTCTAGGATGCTTTTTGGGTTTTTATTTATCAATTCATATTAGTTTTGAGCACTAACCTATTAACCCAGTGCCCAGCGCGAGTTGTTGTTTTCTGCATGTTTTTCACTTTTCAGGTTTACAGTACCAAACGAAGTCCAATTGCCCCAAAACGTTTTTATGATTTTTTCTAGACCAAAAGAAGACCTGGAAGCTTTGGGAGGAGACCGGAGGCCGCACGAGGGAGCGAGCACACAACAAGGCGCGCCCAGGGGGTGGTCGCGCCCTGTTATGTGGTGGCCCCCTCAGGCGTCTCCCGACGCCCCTCTCTGGCCTATAAATTCTAATAAATCCCAAAAACCCTAGAGAGCCTCCCAAAACACTTTTTCCGCTGCCGCAAGTCTTTGTTCCGCCGTGTGTCCATCTGGAGCCCTGTTCCGGTGCCCTGCCGAAGGGGGGATCGGTCACGAAGGGCCTCTACATCAACCTTGCTGCTCCCATGGTGATGTGTGAGTAGTTCCCTACAGACCTACGGCTTTGTAGTTAGTACCTAGATGGCTATCTCTCTCTCTCTCTCTATCTTCAATACAAAGTTCACCGCATCTTCGCGGTGATCTATTCGATGTAATCACTTAGTCTAGTGCATTTGTTGGGATCCTATGAGTTGTGGGTTTATGTTCAGATTATTAATGAAAAAGATATGAGTCTTCTCTGAATTCTATTATGATTCTTATTTACATGATTATTACAGCTTCATAAATCTCTCCGATCTATTGAAATGGTTTGGCCAACTAGATTGATATTTCTTCAGTGAGAGGGGTGCGTTGTAGTGGGTTCAATTTAGCGGTGCTCTATATCCGAGTGACAGAAGGGGACAAGCCACGTCTTTGTATTGTTGCCACTAAGGATAAAACGATGGGGTTAATTCATATTTATTGAGTTTTCTTTGTCTACATCATGTCATCGTTCTCCAAGCATTACTCTGTTTGTCATGAACTTAATACTTAGAGAGGCAAGCATGGAAGCGCTCTCGACGTGGAGTAATAGTAATAGGTGCAGGCAGGAGCCGTCCTATTTGCTTATGGATGTGATGCCTATATACACATGATCATTGCCGTGAATAAATATTGCATAACTATGCGCTTTTCTATCAATTGCCCAACAGTAATTTGTTTACCCACCGTATGCCTACTACATGAGAGATGCCATTAGGGAAAACTATGGCCTCGGGGTCTATTCACTTATATATTTACAAAAGCTTTCATTACCTTGCTGCCATTTATTTAATTTCATTTTATTTTGCAATTTACATTATTCAACTATCATCTACACACTTCATTTGCTTGCAAATAACGAGTCCAAGGGGATTGACAACCCTCTTGCCCGTGTTGGGTGCAAGTGTTTGCTTCTTTGTGTGGGAGTTGCGTGCTACTCCTATTGGTTTGGTAACCTTGGTTCTCACTGAGGGAAATACTTATCTATACTATGCTGCATCACCCGCTCCTCTTCGCAGAAAACCCAACGCAGATCACAAGTATCAAGAAGGATTCCTGGTGCCGTTGCCGGGGAGTATCACCAGCCAACTATCAAGTAAGTTCGAACAAATTATCATTCACTTGTTCTACTTTTTGCTTGCTTCAAAAAAATAAAAAAAATAAAAAACTATTTATCTTTGCTAGTTTGCTTGTTACTATGGCTAGTCTTACTTATGTTCCCTTTACTCCCGAGAATGAGGTGCTTAATTTTAAACAGAGGGGAGGAGAAAGTTTGCGAGATGCTTGGCATAGGATTTGCAATGCTCAAAATAAATCAATTCATAAGCAATCCCCCAATATCTTGCTTCATAACTTTTATGTGGGTATTACTACTTGGTATAGGTTCGTACTTGATACTATTACCGGTGGTAATTACTTAATGAGTCACACTTCGGATGCTTTCAAAGTCATGGAAAATTTAGTTGGGCCCCACCTCTTGTTATTAATGAAACTACTTTGACCTTGTAACATGTTATGCAAAGGCTTGATATTATTGAAAATAAAATTGCCACTAAATAAAAAATTGAGGAGTTGGATAAAAAGATCCATAATAATATTACTCAATTTGGGTCAAAGATAGAATCACCTTGAAGGCACTAAAGGAGAAAGATACAACTATTAATGAGCGGGTAGAGCAAGGTTTTGGTAGAATTGATAAAATAGAGAAAGTCTTTGATAAAATAGGTTCCGCTTTTACCCCATCCAAAGCTAATGCTAGTACCTCTCAAGGAAAGAATTCTAAGATTATGTATGCCCCCAAGAATACTAGTATCACTCCTATTAAAAGAAATGAGGATCTTAAGATGATTAGTGTGCATCCCAATTTTATAAGTTTGATAAAGATCCTGTCTTCAAGCTTCCTCCTTTGAGGAAACATGGTTGTGTGATTGAGGAGCTTGAGACCAAAGATGAAAACACTTGATACTATGCATTATGCCTAGCTAAGGGCGTAAAACGGTAGCGCTAGTTGGGAGGCAACCTAATAGTTATCTTATTTTCTTGCTTTTTTACTTTCTGTTTGTGTGTGATAACATGATTATTGCCTCTGTAATTATTGTGTTTTTTATGTTTAAATTAGTGTTTGTACCAAGTAAAGCCTTTGGGATGACTTACATGATGAGTAGAATTGATACGGTGCAAAAATAGAAACTTTAGCGTTCAGTGCAGAATTTCTTTGATTTTACTGGAACGTCTTTTTGATCTGAATTTTTTACACATTATTGCTATACAAATGCTTCAGTTTTTGCTAATGTTTCAGAATTTTTGGAGTTACATAAGTATAGGTTCTCTATATATCATTATAGACTGTCCTGTTTTAGACAGATTCTATTTTTGCTTGCATAGTTTGCTTGTTTTGATGATGCTATGGATTGTATCAGGGGGTATAAGCCATGGAGAAGTTAGAATACAGTACCTTATGCAATAATAAAATAAGAATCAATTTATAATAGTACCTAAAGTATTTTATATGTTTACTATACTAACAGATCTCACGAAGGTTTTGTTGAGTTTTGTGTGCTCAAGTTTTCAAGTTTAGGGTGCTATCGCGATGGATGAAGGAATAAGGAGTAGCAAGAGCCTAAGCTTGGGGATGCCCAAGGCACCCCAAAGTAATATTCTAGGAAGACTCAAGCGTCTAAGCTTGGGGATGCCCCGGAAGGCATCCCCTCTTTCGTCTCAATCCATCGGTATGTCACTTGGAGCTATAATTTTATTCATCACATGATATGAGTTTTGCTTGGAGAGTCATTTTCTTTTGTTTGCTTTTGTTTTAGTTTTCCACAATCATTGTTTGCTGGACATACCCACTTGAGAGAGACACAAGATCACCATGATTTATTATAATACTCTTTGTGCTTCACTTATATCTTTTGAGCTTAGCAGTTGCTCTTGTACTTCACTTATATCTTTTAGAGCACAGTGGCGTATAGATTTTATAGAAATAATTGCACTCTTGTTCTTCACTTATGTTTGTTTGAGAGTTAATAAATAGTGACGGCAATTTGCATGGGTTATAAGACTAGTCCAAAAATAATAGGTATTCAATGAGTGCATAATCAAAACCACATGTAGCACATAAAAGAGAAATTGTGGATTATGATATTGATGTGGTAATGTGAAAGGACATGAGTGCATGATCATTGTTTAGTAAGAATATCGTGAATTAGAGGGTGTTAACTTGCTGTTCATCTAAATATTTTTTATGGCATGATGATGATGTGTGAGCATTCTTATTCCTCGTTGAAATCCTAGTGTTGTTTAAGTCGGAGGCGCGCGATGGTTAACTCCTCCCAACCTCCTCCCTAGGGGCTTGCACGTAGTGTTTTGCTTCGAGAGAGCTAATAAAATCTTGCAATAAGTATGTGAGTTCTTTATGACTAATGTGAATCCATTGATGTACGCACTCTCACCACCTCATATTTGCTAGCCTCTTCGTTACCGTGCATTGCCCATTCTCACCTCGAGGATCGGTGCAACCTTCGCCGGTGCATCCAAACCCCGTGACATGATACGCTCTGTTGCACATAAGCCTCATTATATCTTCCTCAAAACAGCCACCATACCTACCTATCATGGCATTTCCATAGCCATTTTGAGATATATTGCCATGCAACTTCCACCGTTACATCATATGACTAGTACTTTCATTCGTATTGCTTTGCATGATCATA
This sequence comes from Elymus sibiricus, assembly GCA_039707655.1. Classification (NCBI taxonomy): domain Eukaryota; kingdom Viridiplantae; phylum Streptophyta; class Magnoliopsida; order Poales; family Poaceae; genus Elymus; species Elymus sibiricus. Next base: position 447,954,097 of record CM077671.1, read on the forward strand.
TAAGCTGACATAGTATTTGTGGCAAAGCCACCGTTCATCATTTTTTATAGATGTTATGCTTGATCATTGCACATCCTGGTACACTGCCAGAGGCATTCATATAGTCATACTATAGTTTTTCATATTGAGTTGTAAGTAAATAAAAGTGTGATGATCATCCTATTAGGGCACTGTCTCGGTGAGGAAAGGATGATGGAGACAATGATTCCCCCACAAGTCGGGATGAGACTCCGGACGAAAAATAAAAGTAAATGGAAAAAGAAAAGAAAGAAAAGAAAGAAAGAAAGAAAAATAAAAAAGGAGAGAAAGAAAAAGGAAATAAAAAATAAATGAGAGAAAAGAGAGAAGGGACAATGCTACTACTTCTTTTTCCACACTTGTGCCTCAAAGTGGCACCATGTTCTTCATATAGAGAGTATCTTGTTTTGTCACTTTCATATGCTAGTGAGAATTTTTCATTATAGAACTTGGCTTGTATATTCCAATGACGGGCTTCCTCAAATACCCGAGGTCTTCATGAGCAAGCAAGTTGGATGCACACCCACTTAGCTTCAGTTGAGATTTCATACACTTATAGCTCTAGTGCATCTGTTGCATGGGAATCCCTACTCTTTGCATTGATATATATTGATGGGCATATCCATAGTCCGTTGATACGCCTAGTTGATGCGAGACTTTCTTCTTCACTTTTACCCCTTTGAAACTTATCACCATATTCTATTTCACATTTATGCTATATCCATGGTTCACGCTCATATATTGCGTGAGTAATAAAAAGCTGAAGCTCGTTAAGAAGTACGATCCAATTGTCTAACTTGACACCGTGGTGTTTAACATTTGTATTTATGTGGTGAAGATGGAGCCATGCCGTTCTAATATGATAAAATGAATAGGGGTGAACATTCTTTAAGTATCGTATATTTTGAAACATGATGATTATGTTACTTATGTTTATAAGTATTACTATGTTGATGTTTATTAATTCATCGTTTCTCAATGATCATACCTGCAATAGATTACATGTTGGGTAGCATGTCACATCAAAAAAATTGTTTTTATCATTTACCTACTCGAGGACGAACATGAATTAAGCTTGGGGATGTTGATACGTCTCCAACGTATCTATAATTTTTTATTGTTCCATCCTATAATTTTATCATTCTAGGATGCTTTTTGGGTATTTATTTATCAATTCATATTGTTTTTTAGCACTAACCTATTAACCCAGTGCCTAGTGCCAGTTGATGTTTTCTGCATGTTTTTGGCTTTTCAGGTTTACGGTACCAAACGAAGTCCAATTGCCCCGAAACTTTTTTATGATTTTTTCTGGACCAAAAGAAGACCTGGAAGCTTTGGGAGGAGACCGGAGGCCGCACGAGGGATTGAGAACACAACAGGGCGCGCCCCAGGGGGTGGTCGCACCCTGTTATGTGGTGGCCCCCTCAGGCGTCTCCCGACGCCCCTCTTTGACCTATAAATTCTAATAAATCCCAAAAACCCTAGAGAGACTCCCGAAACACTTTTTCCGCTGCCGCAAGTCTCTGTTCTGCCGTGTGCCCATCTGGAGCCCTGTTCTGGTGCCCTGTCAGAGGGGGGGTCGATCACAGAGGGCCTCTACATCAACCTTGTTGCTCCCATGGTGATGTGTGAGTAGTTCCCTACAGACCTACGGGTTCGTAGTTAGTACCTAGATGACTATCTCTCTCTCTTGATCTTCAATACAAAGTTCACCGCATCTTCACGTGATCTATTCGATGTAATCACTTTGTGCGGTGCGTTTGTTGGGATCCGATGAATTGTGGGTTTATGTTCAGATCATTCATGAAAAAGATTTGAGTCTTCTCTGAATTCTATTATGATTCTTATTTGCATGATTAGTATAGCTTCATAAATCTCTCTGATCTACTGAAATAGTTTGGCCAACATGATTTATATTTCTTCAGTGAGAGGGGTGCGTTGTAGTGGGTTCAATCTGGCGGTGCTCTATATCCCAGTGATAGAAGGGGACAAGACACGTCTTTGTATTGTTGCCACTAAGGATAAAACGATGGGGTTAATTCATATTGATTGAGTTTTCTTTGTCTACATCATGTCATCGTTCTCCAAGCATTACTCTGTTTGTCATGAACTTAATACTTAGAGAGGCAAGCATAGAAGCACTCTCGACGTGGAGTAATAGTAATAGGTGCAGGCAGGAGTTGGCCTATTTGCTTATGGACGTGATGCCTATATACACACATGATCATTGTCGTGAATAAATATTGCATAACTATGCGCTTTTCTATCAATTGCCCAACAGTAATTTGTTTACCCACCGTATGCCCACTACATGAGAGATGCCATTAGGGAAAACTACGGCCCCCGGGTCTATTCACTTATATATTTACAAAATATTTCATTACCTTGCTGCCATTTATTTACTTTTATTTTATTTTGCATTTTACGGTATTCAACTATCATCTACGCACTTCATTTGCTTGCAAATAATGAGTCCAAGGGGATTGACAACCCTCTTGCCCGCGTCGGGTGCAAGTGTCACTACTGGAATCAGGGACTTTGCCATCTGCCAGCTCTTTGCCGTCTGCTGGCAGACGGCAAAGAGGTTGTTTGCCATCTGCTTTGGGAAAGCAGACGGCAAAGATCTGGTTGATGGCAAAGACACTGTTTGCCATCAGCCAACTCTTTGCCGTCTGCTAGCGGACGGCAAAGTTTCTTTGCCGTCCGCTAGCAGACGGCAAATAGGTGGGGTGGGGCCCAGTGGAGGCCAGTTAACTGCAACGACCCACCCCACCTCTTTGCCGTCTGCTGGCGGACGGCAAAGAATCTTTGCCGTCTGCTAGCAGACGGCAAAGAAAATACCTACTAACGGCCCTAACGGCCCACCCCCCCCCCTCCACTCTCTCCACTCTCTCTGCCTCTCCCCTCCCGACCCCGACCCCACGCCGCCACCGCACCCGCCGCCGCCCCCGACCCGCCCCGGCCCGCCGCCCGCCGCTCGCCGCCGCCGCACCCGCGACTGCCGACGCCGCCCACTGCCCCGCCCCACTGCCCCGCCCCGTGCCCGCGCGGCCGCGCCCAGGCCTGCCCCTCGCCGCCCCGTCGTGGCCCGGCCGCCCCGTCGCGGCCCGGACGCCGGCCAGCCCCGTCGCCGCCCCCTCGCCGGCCAACCCCTCTGCCCCCCTCTGGTGAGCTCCCCCTCCCGCCCCTTTTTTCTGTTTTTTTTATTATTTTTTCTGTTTAGGTTTTAGATATTTAGACATTTAGGAGTTTAGATACTTAGATGTTTAGGTTTTTAGATATTTAGACATTTAGGTAGAAAGAAACCTAGAAGAAAGAAAAAGAAGAAAAGAAAAAGGAAAAAAAGGAAAAAGAAAAAGGAAAAGAAGAAAAAATAAGAAGAAGAAGAAGAAGAAGAAGAAGAAGAAGAAGAAGAAGAAGAAGAAGAAGAAAAAGAAAAAGAAGAAGAGGAGGAGGAGAAGAAAAAATAAGAAGAAGAAGAAGAAGAAGAGGAGGAGGAGGAGAGGAGGAGAAGAAGAAGAGGAAAAAGGAAAGGAAGAAGAAAAGAAGAGGAGGAGGAGAAGAAGAAGAAGAAGAAGAAGAAGAAGAAGAAGAAGAAGAAGAAGAAGAAGAAGAAGAAGAAGGAAAAAAGGAAGGAAAGGAAGAAGAGGAAGAAGAAGAAAAGGAAAAAAGGAAGAAAAGGAAGAAGAGGAAGAAGAAGAAAAGGAAAAAGAGGAAAAAAAGACCCCGACACCCGGACCCCGACCCCGACACGACACCCCGACCCCGACACGACACCCCGACACCCCGACCCTGACATGACACCCCGACCCCGACATGATACCCCGACACGACATCCGACACACCCCGACACCCCGACACGACACCCCAACACCCCGACACCCCGACACCCCGACCCGACACCCCGACACCACGACACCCCCGACGCCGACACCTCTTCGGCCTCCTGTTGACCGAAAAGGTGCTCTTCGGCCTTCCAGAGGCCGACGGGGTCATATATTTCCCTATTTTGTTATGAAAAACATCATATATATTTGTGTTGATCGGGTGGATTTAAATGTGCAGTTCTTTCGTTGCTGCGAGGGTCTGGTGTTCGACGACCTCCCCGTGCGTACGACGAGCTCCGCCCCTGCGTTCGTGGGTGAGCACAAATGACATCTCCTCCTCCCCCCTTCATTTGCTCTGTTCCGGTCTTCGTGCCGATGAAACTTGCTAGCTATAGGTGTCAATCATCAGTATGCGTGACCACTATGCGTCTCCCGTTCGAAAGGGTTACATCTATAAATATGCATGCATTTGCATATTTATAACCGTGATTCTTTCGAATTGTCCAACGTTATCCATGGACAGCCCGAGTATGTGTAGATTGGGTTCATTTTCCCATATGCTCTACTTCGGATCCGATGCAGAATTTCGTCAGTGCCTCCCTGTTGTTCTCCGGGTACACATCCTCTCTGCTTATTGCCGAGACGTGTATCAGGAGAACAGCGGGGAGGTGCTGCCGAAATTTTGCGTCAGATCCGGAGCCGAGCATGGGAAAACGAACCCATCTACACATACTCGGGTGGGATTAGGACCTATCTTTACCTACTAGCGTCTAGGTTGCATGGACGTAATAAAACTGACAAACTCTATTAACTGATGAATATGGTTTGCTGAATTATGTATATATTTCTTGTGTGTCCAGTAGCTAGGCAAGATGAGTGATCGTGCGTGGATGTACACCGGTCACACTAGTCAGAAAGACATGACCCATGAATGGATAAGAAAAACCAAGGGGTTTGTGAGAGCCGCATTTGCAAATGGACAGGAAACAACCTGGTGCCCCTGTGTCGAGTGTGACAACTTTCATAAGAAGTCAGAGTTTGAAATGATCAAACACCTGCAGAAGTTGGGTTTTACGCCTAATTATAAGGTCTGGACATTTCATGGTGAGTCTGCCCAACGTGCCAGAGCTGAGGAGGGCCGTCGTCGCACCGACGAGCATGGTACCGGGATGGAAGACATGGTGGAAGACTTTGATGATGCTCGGGATTCGGACGATGAGATGGAGGAATCTGCAAAAGCCTTCAATGATATGTTGGAGTCTTCAAAACGTCCTCTCCACGAGCACACTGAGCTTTGTCAGCTGGATGCCATCGCACAAGTAATGGCTCTGAAGGCTCAATTCTACTTGGGCAGAGAATGCTACGACGCGATGATGACACTATTTGGACGTTTTCTACCCAAAGGCCATGTAATGCCTGCAAACCTGTACCAGTCGGACAAAATCCTCCGTGTACTTAAGATGCCCTATGAGAAGATAGATGCCTGTGAGAAAGGATGTGCCTTATTTAGGCTTGAGTATGCAGACTTGAAGTATTGTCCCGTTTGCCAGTCTTCCAGGTATGTTGAGGTAGACAACGGTATGGGTGAGAAGAGTCAGACAAAAATCCCAGTTAATGTTCTTCGGTATATGCCAATCATACCAAGACTTCAACGTCTTTTCATGGTCGAAGAGACGGCCAGACAGATGACATGGCACAAATTGGGCAAAAGAACCGAACTAGATGCAGATGGGGAGCCGATGTTGGTACACACATCGGACGCTTTTGCGTGGAAGCGCTTCGATGCAATACATCATGCTAAAGCGGCAGATCCAAGGCATCCTCGAATCGCCATAAGCACGGATGGGTTCAATGTGTTTGGTATGATGGCAGCCCAATACAGTTGTTGGCCTGTATTTGTCATTCCACTCAATCTCCCCCCCCCCCCCGGACAGATTATGCAAAGAAAGAACATTTTCCTGACGTTGATAATTCCGGGGCCCAACTATCCGGGGAAGAGTATGAATGTGTACATGCAGCCGCTTAAGGATGAACTGCAAGAAGCTTGGGATAATGGGATCAAGACATACGACGCCGCTACAAAAAAAAACTTCCTAATGCATGTGTGGTACATGTACTCGATGCATGACTTGCCGGCGTATGCGCTATTCGTTGGCTGGTGTGTGCATGGAAGGTTCCCGTGCCCCACATGCAAGGTAGCTCTTGAGTTTCGTCGGCTGCAGACGGGTGGCAAGTTTTCTTGCTTCGACATGCATAGACAGTTCCTGGATCCTCGCCATAAGTTCAGAAAAGACAAGAAGAACTTCATCAAAGGTAGAGTTGTCAAAAACTCTGCACCACCTGCGTTGACAGGCCAACAGACCCTGGATCAGTTAAACTCTCTCGAGCCGGATCCAGAGCGTCCAGGGTATTTCAAGGGGTATAATTCGGAACACGCCTGGACTCACAAGACATGCTTGTGGGATCTGCCTTACTTCAAAGACCTCCTTTGCCCACACAACATCGACGTGATGCACACTGAAAAGAATGTCGGCGAGGCCCTCTTTGGTACATTGTTCGGCATAGAGGGGAAAACAAAGGATAATCCTAAGGCTAGAGTCGATCAGCAGGCTCTATGTGATAGACCACTACAAAACATGCGACAACCAAAAGGAAAGAAGAACTGAACGAAGCCAAAGGCATGGTTCAATCTTGGAAGGCCAGTTATGAGGGAAATACTCCTGTGGGTGAAAAATGAGTTGATGTTCCCCGATGGGTATGCAGCGAATCTAAAGAGGGGAGCGAGCCTTGAAAAATTGAAAATATTTGGTCTCAAGAGTCATGATTGGCACATATGGCTTGAGCGGGTAATGTCGGTGATGTTGCGTGGCTTTATCCCTGAGGATGAATGGCTAGTACTGGCAGAGCTGAGCTATTTCTTTCGTGTTCTTTGTGCGAAAGAACTATCGCCTGGCTTGCTAGAAGAACTGGAAGAGTTGGCGCCGGAGTTGATCTGCAAGTTAGAGAAGATCTTTCCACCGGGCTTCTTTAATCCAATGCAGCATTTGATTTTGCATCTCCCGACCGAGGCACGATTGGGGGGGGCCCGAGCAGAATCGTTGGTGCTACGCAACTGAGAGGATGCAGAAGACGCTTCGAGAAAAATGTAAAAATAAACGTCGAATTGAAGCATCGATGGCCGAGGCATTCATTACTGAGGAGGCGGCAAACTTCATGACAGCACACTACGAAGCCAAAAATCGTCATTTGCATAATCCGAAGCCTCGGTACAATGCTGGCGACCCTAAAAAGGGTGGATCCAACCTCAGCCTATTCAAAGGGAAGCTCGCACCAGCCGGTGCTTATACTTCCTTACCGTTGGATGTCGACGAATGGCGGACCATTACGTTGTATATCTTGAACAACCTAACATAAGTGCGGCCGTACATCGAGTAAGTTCTCGGTACATTGTTTCGCAACCTCTAATTCCTTTGAACTGCTCTTATTCCCGGATATTTGATACAGTTGATACGTCGCCGAATTCTCGTATGGAGCGGTGATCCAAAAGGATTCCGTCAAAGAGTATGAGCTTCTGGCAATGCATGGAGGCGGCTATCCCGGTTTCATCTCTTGGTTCAAACAAACGGTAATTTCCATTAGACCATTTCATTTCTTCGTCTAATTTCCAGCTAATGCAACAATCCTTTCGTATTAAACTTGTAGGCTAGTTCAGAGTCTATGGACGCCGAATTGAGACAAGTCGCAAATGGTTTTGACTATAAGGTCCGTTCATTTGACAAATACGACATCAACGGGTACTGCTTTCGTACCTATGGCAAAGAGCTATCTATGGCCGACCGAAAGTCTACAAATTGTTGTGTCTCTGCTATCGGCGAAGGAGGTACCGAGTATTATGGAAGAGTTGAAGCAATTTATGAACTTCTATTCTATGGTGCAAACCCACCGAACGTCGTAGTCTTCAAATGTTATTGGTTCCAGCCGAAGGAGACTAGAAGGACTCATGAACATCTAGGGCTAGTCGAAATCAAACAAAGCACCCATTTGGATGTTCCCGATGTCTATATTACGGCTCAACAGGCGACCCAAGTTTTCTATCTACCGTGGGCCTGCCAAACTGATCCAAATCTGAATGGTTGGGATGTCGTTTATGAAGTGCCGCCACGTGTTAGACCACCTCCCCCCAATGAAGAGGATTATGAACCTCACATTAACCCAGACACATATGAAGGAGAATTCTTCCAAGAAACACGTCTTTCCAAAAAACGTTTCAAGAACCGCTCTACTTCACACCAGAACATTGAAGTAGACAGCGGCAGTGAATCCGAGCCTGAGCCGGAACAAGAAGAGCCGAAACAAGAAGAGGTTACTGCTGCGGATGACCTGTCAATGCTTGACCGATTACGTACAGGAGGCCTTCCACATGTTGATGCATTTATTGATGATGATGATGAGCACGTCATTACTGATAGTGATGATGATGATGATACATTTATTGACCCCGAAGCATATATAGACGATGATGATGCATTTATTAATGATGACGATGAAGATTAATATTATAGTTCATGCCAGGTATTCAATTATTATTATGTAAATATATATTATTAATTAGTTCATGTTAGGTATTCAATTTTTTATTATGTTCATGATGATGATACACTTAAATTATATACATATTATTCATGTCAGGTATTCATTCTTTAACCTAGGATAGCTCTAAAATGACCTATACTTAGCATTTATTCCTCCAAAATGAATTTATATGCTTAGCTAGCTCAAAAATTACATAACAACCTTAATTAGCTCCAAAATGACCTATTTAACCTAGGATAGCTCTAAAATGACCTATACTTAGCATTTATTCCTCCAAAATGACTTAATATGCTTAGGTAGCTCAAAAATGACATAATAACCTTAATTAGCTCCAAAATGACCTATTTAACCTAGGATAGCTCTAAAATGACCTATACTTAGCATTTATTCCTCCAAAATGAATTTATATGCTTAGCTAGCTCAAAAATGACATAATAACCTTAATTAGCTCAAAAATGACTTATTTAACATATGATAGCTCTAAAATGACCTATACTTAGCATTTATTCCTCCAAAATGAATTTATATGCTTAGCTAGCTAAAAAATGGACCTATTTAACCTTGGATAGCTCTAAAATGACCTATTTAACCTAGGATAGCTCTAAAATGACCTATACTTAGCATTTATTCCTCCAAAATGACTTAATATGCTTAGCTAGCTCAAAAATGACATAATATGCTTAAGAAATGACCTATTTAGCTCCAAAATGACTTAATATGCTTAATTAGCTCAAAAATGGCATAATTACTTATGTTAGCACAAAAATGACCTATACTTAGCTTTTTTTAGTTCATTTATGATATACTTAGCATATTTAGGTCAAAAATGGCCTATTTACCTAGGTTAGCTCTAAAATGACACAAGTAAGCAATAAGAAGAAGAACAAGAAGAGGAGAAAAATTCTAGTCTTCTTCTTCTTCTTCTTCTTCTTCTTCTAGTCTTCTTCTTCTAACTTTCTTCTTTCTCATTTTGCAGATTTGATTCACTTCACGGAAGCTTGCGTTCATGGAGTCCTTGTCCTTCCATTTTCTTTTGATTTTGTAGGATCAACAATGTGACACTTGCATATGTATGTATAGATGAATGAAACTTGCATATGTATGGATGAGACTTGCATATGTTTTGATTTGGTATGTGTTGGATGATCATATCCATATGGCTTGCATATTATTTGCATATGTGTTGTTTATTATGTGGTGGATGAGACATATTATGTGGTGGATAAGACATAATGTTTTGCCTTATTATGTGATTCTAAATATATATATATATATGTGTGTGTGTTTGAATTTCTGTGAAAATGAATTGATATAAGAAAAAACAGAAAAAACAGTTGCTATATAGCCACTTTGCCGTCTGCTAGCAGACGGCAAAGAGGGTTGCCGTCTGTTAGCAGACGGCAAACTGGGCACGTGGCAGCAGCCTGTGCAACCTGGGCTGGCCTATTTGGCCTCTTTGCCGTCTGCTGGCAGACGGCAAAGCACTTTGCTTCTTTGCCGTCTGCTGGCAGACGGCAAAGAGCCTGCGTTGGCCCAGCTGACGCATGATGTCAGCTGACGTCAGCTGCAGCTCTTTGCCGTCTGCTGGCAGACGGCAAAGAGCGCCGTTAGCCCTCTAACGGGGCTGGCACCTTTTGTCTGCCGTCCAGGTGCTTTGCCGTCTGCCAGCAGACGGCAAAGAGCTTTGCTTCTTTGCCGTCTGCCAGCAGACGGCAAAGAGGCCTTTGTCGGCAGCCGTTCAGCCGGAGTGTTGGCCGTCTACTGGCAGACGGCAAAGGCTTTGCCGTCCGTAAAGTATGCCTTTGCCGTCTGCTATGGCAGACGGCAAAGCAGCTGATTCCTGTAGTGTGTTTGCTTCTTTGTGTGCAGTCACTAAAGACGGGGGTTGCGTGCTACTCCTATTGGTTCGATAACCTTGGTTCTCACTGAGGGAAATACTTATCTATATTGTGCTGCATCACCCGCTCCTCTTCGTGAAAAATCCAACGCAGATCACAAGTATCAACTACCCAATGTCGTTGCATCCTCCTCTTCCCCATTCACCTTGTCGTCCTCCTTGATTTCGCAGAGCTCCAACATGGTGTACGACTAGAATCCCGCAGCGTTGCCTTCGCCTTCTCCTTCTTCACGGTGGCTCCTCCTCTTCCTCTCCCTTATGGCCCTGAACCTTGGCATCATACCGTGGAGGTGACTTGGGAGGCGAATGGAGTATAAGGGGGGTGGAAGTAGAGGTTGAGCATATGATGCATGCGGGGGGGCTTTGAGACGAGGTGTGTACAAAAATAGGGCCATGCTAACAACAACGCTAATTAGAATAGAGCACACAGGGATGACAACCACCCCATCGCTTCCTCCCCCGACCAGTAGGGTCCACTGCGGGACTAGAGTCTGCGTTTAAAAAAATAGATGATATGGAAAAAATTAGAACATATTCCAATGAGGTTTGATTATATGTAGATTATCTTTTTTACTTATACTGGGCAAGAGAATGAAAAGAAGATATGATCCATGAAACGCTCTTCATTCAAGACTTTAGTTTTTGACGTTACTACATTGAAGGAACATTCACAATGATGTCAAAACAAAAGAAAATAAACTTATAAAGTCGACAATGTTTTATACTCTCTCCGTTGTAAAATAAGTGTCATGGCTTTAGTTCAAAAGAGTTTTTTACCTCAAAAGGACCTCTTTATTGAATAGATAATAATGTTACATCGTTCACCATGAGAGGTACAACAGAGGGGGTGGATCATTGATACGTCTCCAACGTATCTATAATTTTTGATTGTTCCATGCTGATATATTATCATTCTAGGATACTTTTTGGGTCTTTATTTACCAATTTATAATATTTTTAGCACTAACCTATTGACCCAGTGCCCAGTGCAAGTTGTTGTTTTCTGCGTGTTTTTGCCTTTTCAGGTTTACTGTACCAAACGAAGTCCAATTGCCATGAAACTTTTTGATGATTTTTTCTGGACTATATGAAGACCTAGAAGCTTCGGAAGGAAGCCAAGAGGCACACGAGGGCCCCACCACACATCAGGGAGCGCCCTGGGGGGCGCGCCCTGATATGTGGTGGCCCCCTCAGCCACCTCCCGACTTCCCTCTTCGGCCTATAAATTCTCTAATATTCTAAAAACCCCGGAGGCAGTCCTGAAACCCTTTTTCCACCGCCGCAAGTCTCTGTTCCGTCGCGAGGCCATCTGGAGCTCCATTCCGGCACCCTGCCGGAGGGGGGATCGATCATGGAGGGCCTCTTCATCAACCTCACTACCCTCATGATGATGTGTGAGTAGTTCACCATAGACCTACGGGTCCATAGCTAGTACCTAGATGGCAATCTCTCTCTCTCTCTTATGATCTTCAATACAATGGTCATCGCATCTTCGCTTTGATCTATCCGATGTAATCCTATTGTGCGGTGTGTTTGTTAGGATCCGATGAATTGTGGGTTTGTGTTCAGATTATTCATGAAAAGTATTTGAGATGCCTCTGAATTATATTATCTCTTAAGAGCATGATCATTTTAGCTTCTTAATGCTCTCCGATCTATTGATGTGCTTTGGCCAAGTAGATTGATATTTCATCGGTGGGAGTGGTGCGTTGTGGTAGGTTCAACCTGGCGAGTTTCTATATCCCAGTGACAAAGTAGGGGACAAGATGCGTCTTTGTGTTGTTGCTACTAAGGATAAAACGAAGGGATTCATTCATATTGTTTGAGTTTACTTTGTCTACATCATGTCATCGTTCTTCAAGCATTACTCTGTTTTATTTAATACTCTAGACGCATGCTGAGTAGCGGTCGATGAGTGGAGTAATAGTAATAGGTGCAGGCAGGAGTCGGCCTATTTGCTTATGGACGTGATGCCTATATATACATGATCATTGTCGTGAAAATCGCATAACTATCCACTTTTCTATCAATTGCCCAATAGTAATTTGTTTACCCATTGTATGATGCCTACATGAGAGATGTCACTAGAGAACACTATGGCCCCCGGGTCTATTCACTTATATTTTTGCCAACGCTATTATTACCTCGCTGCCTTTATTTACTTTTTATTTATTTTACAATTTATATTTATCAAAAATTATCTGCATAACTCATTTGCTTGCAAATAACGAGATCAAGGGGATTGACAACCCTCTTGCCCGCGTTGGGTGCAAGTCGTTTGTTCATTTGTGTGCAGCCGCTGAAGACGGTTGAGGATTGATATTCCTATTGGTTCGATAAACCTTGGTTTCATAACAGAGGGAAATACTTACCCGCTTTGTGCTGCAATTACCCATTCTTCTTCACGGAAAACCCAATGCAGATCACAAGTATCAGGAAGGATTTGTGGCGCCGTTGCCGGGGAATATCATCATCAACTACCAAGTAACTTCACACAAATTTTCATTCACTTGTTGTTCTTTTTATTTGTTGTTATATTTAGCCTGTCTCATAAAAATCAAAAATACAAAAATATTTATCTTTGCTTGTTACTAGTTTACTTCTTCGCTTACTAGTTTACTTGTCTTGCTTGTTGCCTTGCTTGTTCGGTCACCATGTCTCAAGATACTACTAAGTTGTGTGACTTCTCAAATACTAATAATAATGATTTTATTAGTACATCTATACCACCCGCCACTAGTGTGGAAGCTTTTGATATTAATGCTGCATTGCTAAATCTTGTCATGAAAGATCAATTTTCGGGAAGTCCTAATGAGGATCCCACGTCACATCTTAATACCTTTGTTGAATTATGTGACATGCAAAAGAAAAAGGATATGGATAATGATATTGTGAAATTAAAACTATTTCCTTTTTCACTAAGAGATAAAGCTAAAGCTTGGTTTTCATCTTTACCGAGTAATAGTATTGGAACATGGGATAAGTGTAAAGATGCTTTTATTGCCAAGTATTTTCCTCCTGCTAAGATCATCTCCCTTAGAAATCAAATAATGAATTTTAAACAGCAAGATCAAGAGCATGTTGCACAAGCTTGGGAGAGGATGAAATTAATGCTAAGAAATTATCCAACTCATGGCTTAAATACGTGGATGATTATCCAAAACTTCTATGTTGGACTAAACTTTGTGTCTAGAAATCTTCTAGATTCTGCTGCAGGTGGTACCTTTATGGATGTGACCTTAGGAGAGGCCATAAAACTTCTGTACAACATCATGACAAATTATTCTCAATGGCATACCGAAAGGGCTCCAACCGGTAAGAAGGTAAATTCTGTTGAAGAAATCGCTACTTTGAGTGAAAAAGTGGATGCTCTTATGAATATGGTTGCTAGTAAAAATTCTCATGTTGATCCCAATGATATGCCCTTGTCTACTTTGATTGAGCAAAATAACGATGCTATTGATGTGAACTTTGTCTCGCGAAATAATTTCAACAATAATGCTTATAGAGGACATTTCAATTCTAGACCGTATCCCGGTAAGTCCTCTAACAACTATGGAAACTCTTATGGTAATTCTTATGGAAATTCTTTTACAAATGCTAATAGGATACCCTCTGATCTTGAGAACACAATTAAATAATTTGTTAATTCTCAAAAGGTTTTCAACACTATGGTAGAAGAAAAATTGCATGTAGTTGATACTTTGGCTAAAAACATGGATATAATTGTTCTTGATGTGAAAACTGTTAAAAATAAAGCTTTGCCACCCAAGCATAATTTTAATGATGCTATTAAATCTATCCAAATATCTATTAATGAAAGTAAGGAGAGGACCGCTAAGTTGAGAGATAAGCGGGAATTCTTAGAAAAAGTTCTTCCACCCGGTTTTTACCGGAACCATGATGAAGATCTTAAAATGATTGCTGTTTCTCCTATTGAATATTTATTTACCTCTCTGAATATAAATGATAAAGGGACTGGAGATGAGTCAACTTTAGTAGAGAAGCGTCACGTTTGCTTGGAGGGTGATGATTTTGATGCTAAAACTGAAAAACGTGGGTTTGGAGAGGTCAAAACTTTAACTAGTGATGCACCCACTATTTTGGATTACAAGGAATTTAATTATGATAATTGCTCTTTAGTAGAATGTATTTCCTTGTTGCAATCCGTTATTAGCTCACCCAATGCTTATGAACAAAATAAAGCTTTTACCGAACATATCGTAGAAGCTATGATAAAAGCTTATGATGAGAAACTTGATCTTGAAGTTTCTATTCCTAGAAAATTGCATGATGAGTGGGAACCTACTATCAAGATTAATATTAATAAATATGAATTCAATGCTTTGTGTGACTTTGGTGCTAGTGTTTCAACTATTCCTAAAACTCTTTGTGATGTGCTCGGTCTCACTAATATTGAAGATTGTTCCCTCAACTTGCATCTTGTGGATTCTACCATTAAGAAACCCTTAGCTAGAATTAATTATGTGCTTATTATTGCAAATAAAAAATTGTGTGCCTGTAGATTTCATTGTGCTTGATATTGATTGCAATCCTTCTTGTCCCATAATACTTGGTAGACCTTTCCTATGAACTATAGGTGCAATCATTGACATGAAAGAAGGAAACATAACATTCCAATTCTCATTAAAGAAAGGGATGGAACACTTCCCTAGAAATAGAATTAAACCACCTTATGAATCAATAACGAGAGCCACTTATGGGTGGAGTGTCAAATATGACAATACTTGAAACTATGCATTATGCCTAGCTAGGGGCATAAAACAATAGCGCTTGTTGGGAGGCAACCCAATAGTTATCTTAAATTTTTGCTTAGAACTTTCTGTTTATTTTTAATATCATGATTATTGCCTATGTAATTATTATGTTTTTATGTTTAAATTAGTGTTTGTTCCAAGTAAAGCCTTTGGGATGACTCACAAGATGAGTAGAATTGATGCTGAAACAAAACAGAAACTTTTGAATCCAGTACAGGAATTTTAATTTTTTTCTGCAGCGTGATAATGATCTGAAATTTTTACAAAGTGTTTCTATACAAATTTTTGAGGTTTTCCTAATTTTTCAGAAGTTTTAGAGTTACATAAGTATAGGGTCTCTACAGATTTCTATAGACTGTTCTGTTTTAGACAGATTCTGTTTTTGCTTGCATAGTTGCTTATTTTGATTAAACTATGGATTGTATCGGGGGCTATAAGCCATGGAGAAGTTAGAATACAGTACCTATTATGAATTTATGAAATTTGAAACAATTTATAACAGTACTTAAAGTATGCAATATGTTTCTTATACTAACGGATCTCACGAGGTTTTGTTGAGTTTTGGGTGATTGAAGTTTTCAAATTTTGGGTGTTATCTTGATGGACAAAGGAATAAGGAGTAGCAAGAGCCTAAGCTTGGGGATGCCCAAGGCACCCCAAGGTAATATTTTAAAGGAGACTCAAGCATCTAAGCTTGGGGATGCCCCGGTAGGCATCCCCTCTTTCGTCTCAAATTCATCGGTATGTCACTTGGAGCTATATTTTTATTCGTCACATGATATGAGTTTTGCTTGGAGCGTCGTTTGCTTTAGTTTGCCTTTACTTTCAGTTTTCCACAATCATTGTTTGCTGGAAACACCTATTTAAGAGAGACACGCCTTCATCATAATTTGTTAGAATACTCTATGTGCTTCACTTATATCTTTTGAGCTTAGCAGTTGCTCTAGTACTTCACTTATATCTTTTTTAGCACGGTGGCGTGTAGATTTTAAAGAAATGATTTCACTCTCGTTCTTCACTTATATTTTTTTGAGAGTTAATAAATAGTGACGGTAATTTGCATGGTTCATAAAGACTAGTCCAAAAATATTAGGTATCCAATGAGTGATAATCAAAACCATCGTGTAGCACATATAGAGAAATTGTGGGTTAATGATATTGATGTAGTAATATGAAATAGGTGTGAGCTCATAATTGTTGAACCATAGAAGTGTCGATATTAAGAGGGGTTGACCTTTTTGTTCATCTAAAAATTAAAGAGGCATGGTGATGATGTGTGAGCATTTCTATTCCTCGTTGAAATCCTAGTGTTGTTTCGGGTCGGAAGCGCACGATGGTTAACTCCTACCAACCTCTTCCCTCGGGGCATGCGATTAGTACTTTGATTTATGATAAACTAATAAAACTTTGCAATAAGTATATGAGTTCTTTATGACTAATGTGAAACCATGGACATACGCAATCTCACCTTCTCATAATTTGCTAGCCTCTTCGGTACCGTGCATAGCCCGTTCTCACCTCGAGGATCGGTGCAACTTTCGCTGGTGCATCCAAACCCCATGACATGATACGCTCTATTGCACATAAGCCTTATTATATCTTCCTCAAAACAGCCACCATACCTACCTATCATGGCATTTCCATAGCCATTCCGAGATATATTACCATGCAAATTCCATCGTCACTTCACATGACTAGTTTGTTCATCATCATATTGCTTTGCATGATCATATAGAGCTAACATAGTATTTGTGGCAAAGCCACCGTTCATCATATTTTTGATACATGTCACGCTAGATCATTGCACATCCTGGTACACTGCCAGAGGCATTTATACAGAGTCATATCTTCATATCAGTTCTCCATATTGAGTTGTAAGTAAATAAAAGTGTGATGATCATCATTATTAGAGCATTGTCCCAGTGAGGAAAGAATGATGGAGATCATGATTCTCCCATAAGTCGAGATGAGACTCCGGACGAAAATAAAGATGGGGGAGGCCAAATGAGCCCACCATCCATTCAAAAAAATGAGAGAAAATGAGAGAAGGGACTTTGCTACTATCCTTTAATTACCACACTTGTGCCTCAAAATGACACCATGTTCCTCATGTAGAGAGTCTCATGATATATCACTTTCATATGCTAGTGGGAATTACCTATTCATTATTACAAACTTGGCTTGTATATTCCTATGGCGGGCTTCCTCAAATGCCCGAGGTCTTCATGAGCAAGAAAGTTGGATGCACGCCCCACTTAGCTTCATTTGAGCTTTCATACACTTATAGCTTTAGTGCATCATTTGCATGGCAATCCTTACTTCTCTCATTGACATCTATTGATGGGCATCTCCATAGCCCGTTGGTACGCCTAGTTGATGTGAGTTTATCTTCTCCACTTCCTACCCCTTTGATATCTACCACCATACTCTATCCCACCTAAATGCTATGTCCAATGGCTCACGCTCATGTATTGCGTGAAGAATAAAAAGTTGATGCATATTGAAAAAGTACGAACCAATTGCCTGACTTGGGCGCCCTGATATGTGGTGGCCCCCTCAGCCACCTCCCGACGTCCCTCTTCGGCCTATAAATTCTCTAATATTTTAGAAACCCTGGTGGCAGTCCCGACACCCTTTTTCCGCCGCCACAAGTCTCTGTTCCGTCGTGAGGCCATCCGAAGCTCCGTTCCGGCACCCTGCCGGAGGGGGGATCGATCACGGAGGGCCTCTTCATCAACCTCGCTGCCCTCATGATGATGTGTGAGTAGTTCACCATAGACCTACGAGTCCATAGCTAGTACCTAGATGTCAATCTCTCTCTCTCTCTCTCTATCTCTATCTCTTATGATCTTCAATACAATGGT
Organism: Elymus sibiricus; assembly: GCA_039707655.1. Classification (NCBI taxonomy): domain Eukaryota; kingdom Viridiplantae; phylum Streptophyta; class Magnoliopsida; order Poales; family Poaceae; genus Elymus; species Elymus sibiricus. The sequence continues at coordinate 447,972,074 of CM077671.1, forward strand.
AATCGCATCTTCGCTTTGATCTATCCGATGTAATCCTATTATGCGGTGTGTTTGTTGGGATCCGATGAATTATGAGTTTATGTTCAGATTATTCATGAAAAGTATTTGAGATGCCTCTGAATTATATTATCTCTTAAGAGCATGATCATTATAGCTTCGTAATGCTCTCCGATCTATTGATGTGCTTTGGCCAAGTAGATTGATATTTCATCGGTGTGAGTGGTGCGTTGTGGTAGGTTCAACCTGGCGAGTTTCTATATCCCAGTGACAAAGTAGGGGACAAGATGCGTCTTTGTGTTGTTGCTACTAAGGATAAAACGATGGGGTTCATTCATATTGTTTGAGTTTACTTTGTCTACATCATGTCATCGTTCTCCAAACATTACTCTGTTTTACTTAGTACTCTAGATGCATGCTGGATAGCGGTCGATGAGTGGAGTAATAGTAATAGGTAAAAGCAGGAGTCGGCCTATTTGCTTATGGACGTGATGCCTATATATACATGATCATTGCCGTGAAAATCGCATAACTATCCGCTTTTCTATCAATTGCCCAACAATAATTTGTTTACCCACCGTATGCTGCCTACATGAGAGATGCCACTTGAAAACACTATGGCCCCTGGATCTATTCACTTATATATTTGTCAATGCTATTATTATCTCGCTGCCTTTATTTAATTTTTATTTATTTTGCAATTTATATTTATCAACAATTATCTGCACAACTCATTTGCTTGCAAATAACGAGATCAAGGGGATTGACAATCCTCTTGCCCGCGTTGGGTGCAAGTCATTTGTTCATTTGTGTGCAGCCGCTGAAGACGGTTGAGGATTGATATTCCTATTGGTTTGATAAACCTTGGCTTCATAACTGAGAGAAATACTTATCCGCTTTGTGCTGCAATTACCCGTTCCTCTTCACGGAAAACCCAACGCAGATCACAAGTATCAATCATCCAACCAGACCCTACTCTGGGCTAGTTCATGAGCTATAGAATTCGTTTCCCTATTCGCATGCTCATACTTAAACCTAACAAATTCTGGCTCCATAGAAAAATAATCATGAAAAATCGATGGAACAATACCTGTAGGAGGCCTCTCATTCTGCACAATTTCTATTAATTCACTATTATGTGAACTCACAACAACTGTATCACAACCCATGGATTCCGCTAAGAACAAACCATGCTTGAGAGTGAGAGTCTCAACTGAGAGAATATCTTAAACCATATCCAAACGTGCATTGCATGCGGCGATGAACTTCCCCTTTTTATCACGAATGACTACACCTGTAGTTCCCCTCAACATGGCTGGATCGAAAGAAGCATCAACTTTTATCTTAACACAATCTCACCTATTGGTGGAGCCCATATCTGCTTTCTCAACCTTACATTGGGAACTGCAGGAGACCCGAAATTTGAGGATAACACTATGATTGCCATCGCAGATCTATCTAGGGACTACACCTGAATATCATAGCTAATTTGCCTCCTTTCCCACCATAAATACCAACATGCTTCTTCAACAAGCTCATTCAGTGGGACTTGTCCCAAGATCAGTGAATGATCAGGGCTTGAGTACAACAACTCCTCTAGAACAGATTGTCTTGGACGATGAACAAGACATGATTTCTCAATTAAGTCATGAATGCCCAGAGCTTGCCATACGTGCTTTGCACGACTACACTTGAAGAGGAGATGCTTAATGTCTTCCGCTCCAATCTTACAGACTAGGCATTGCCCGCTCACTTTGATATGGCAGTTCGCGAACACAACCCAACAAGGAATAGTATTATGCATAGCTCTCCAAGTAAAGATTTTAACCTTCGCGGGCACTTTGAGACCCCGGATTTTATCCCAAATTGGATGTGGTTTGATACCAAAAGCTTGATGGCCTATGTTTAACCTTTGGCCATATTGGCCCTCCCACTTTGTATGATATGTTGAACGCACAAAGAAGGTGTTCGTACGAGTCAGGTTCCAAGCAACAAAGACTTGCATGCCGAAAGATGATAAAGGGATAGCAAGAATCCTTTGAACATCCACTTGCCAAAAGGTCTGCCTCACTAGATTCACATCCCATCGATTTGTATTGGGGTCAATAAGGTCGCTCACCCTGTTAAGAATGTGCTGGCCCCTTCTAGTTATAACTTTACGTGATGCACTATTTGGGATCCATTCGTCTTCCCGTATATCAATATTAGTTCCATCACCCACACGCCATATATGACCACATTTTAATCTATTAATCCCAACCCATATACTTCGCCAAGTAAAAGAGCTTCCTTTTTTCAACTCCGTGTTTAACAAATCTCCTGATGGAAAATACCTTGCACGCAACACGATAGCACATAGAGAATCCGTGTTCTTAATTAGTCGTCATGATTGTTTAGCTAACAAGGCAAGGTTAAAACAATGGATATCTCTGAAACCCATCCCTCCAAATTTCTTCGGGATGCACATTTTCCACCAAGCTAGCCAATGCATTCGTCTTTGATCTGCATCATCGCCTCACCAATATTGCGACATACCGTGATTCCTTTGCAGATTTGTTTTGGGATTTGGAAAACAGACATCGCATATGATGGTATCGTCTGCGCAATCGCTTTCAGAAACAACTTTTTACCACCTGTGGGCAAAGTTTTCTCTTTCCATCCAAGCAGTCTCTTTAACACTCTATCAATGAGGAACTGAAAGTTATCATTTTTGTCAGCCCCAATAATGGCTGGTAGTCCGAGATATTTATCCGTCAGAGTTTCGGTCATTATATTTAGAATTGTACACACTTCCTCTCTAACCTCGGGCTCTGTATTTGGGTTAAAGAAAATGCTCGACTTGTCTTCGCTCACTAATTGCCCAGACGCCTTTCAAAACCTACTGATTGCCCAGATGCCTTACAATAATTAGATAGAATCTGTCTCAAGCAATTCACATTGCTAGCCATAGCATGCATTAAGATCAAGGAGAAACTTGTACCCCTTTTAAGTTCGCCACTCCATTCCGCATACGACATCAGGGAGGTAAGACCCTCGGTGCACAACAAAAAGAGGCATGGGGATGAGGGGTCAGGGCCCCCTAGTAGGTGGAATGATGTTATTACTTGGCCTTTCTCCGTTTCACAGAGTATGTTCTGTCGGTCGATGATGTGTTGCATCACGATTCGCGCCACCGTATGATGTGCGGCCTAGATACCGCCAGCCCCAATTTTCTCAGTTAATCGGCTCGGGCGGCTCCATCGCCACGCCAAATCTCCACGACCAGCCGCCTTTCCTTCCCGTCGCCGACATGCCTAGGAAGGAGCGCGACGCCGAGGGCGGCCGGAGCTCGTCGCGGCGGCGGCGGCGGCGGTCGCCGTCCGACTCTGACGACACCTCCGACTCCGGTGGCTCGCCCCGCCGGGGCCGGAGCCGCCGCAAGGCCGCCCCGTCCTCCTCCTCCTCCTCCAGCGGCGCGAGCGATTCGCAGGCGTCCGGCTCCGGCTCCGACTCCGGGGACCGCCGGAGGAGGCGGAGCGGGAGAGCCAAGCGCGGGGGCGTCACCGAGGAGCAGATCCTGGAGTACATGTCCAAGAAGGCGCAGAAGAAGGTGGGGGTTTCCGCTCGGCTGGCTTCCTGCTCTGCGCCTAGGGTTTCCGTTGCTAACTTGTTTGTTGATGGTGCTGCTTCTGCAGGCCGAGAAGGTGGCCAAGAAGATGAAGGCCAACGCGGTGTCGGGGTACTCCAACGATTCCAACCCTTTTGGCGATCCCAACCTCACAGAGAAGTATGCGCATTCGCCCCCCTCTTCCGATAACATTAGCCATTGCATTGGTGATGCTTTCTTTACTAGTACAAACTTGGGTTGGCACCTGTTTGGTGCTGGTATTATACTGTTCCTTTGATGCCCTAGAACTGAGATATTTCTACCGGATAGGTGTGCCTATTGCTCTGAATCTGTTATAACCGTGTGAAATTTGGGCTTCCGCACAGTGACAGTTTGAATTTGTGTCGGCTTGTTCTTGATAAGTAAACAAGTAATGAACTAGCTCGGCTAACAAATATGACCTGAAGACATGCATATGCTGAAGGAAATAACAAAATATTCTTGGCTAGAGCACACCAGTCAGATTTTCCAAATGTGTGTAGCATCTAGGTAAGCTGGATTAATTGTATTTATGGAAGGTGCCGAGGTGGTTTATCATTTGCATTGCTTCTGCACAACCACTTGGTATAGGTGTTATTCGTCAGTTGTAAAGTTCATAACTCATAAGTTTTCTGGATGCAGCTCATAGCTCAGGGTTAAAATAGGTGCCGTGACTAATTAGGTTTCATATTGTACAAATGCATGACGGATTGGCTACTTATAGTTAAGTGATGCATCAACCTGTGTGTGTTATCAGTGATGCTGCCATGAACAATTCTCTTGAAGTATTAACTAAGTAGATCAAGTTTATTTCCTCAGTTAGCGATATGCATCTTCTTACGGTGTCGTGATTATATGTTGATTCAATAGGGTCTACTCTTTAGGATTGTCTATGGTTGCAATCACAGCAATGTGAACTTCGTTAGAACAGTATTTTATACATTTGTGTCCTCAGAAGACCCTTTTCGGAATTTACCATAACAAATTAACGATTAACATGGTTAATGTCATTTGTCCAAACTTACTCATACAATTTAGGATGCACCCTGTGATTAATATTGTTCTTGTTAATTTGCCTGTAAATTTCGTTGTAGGTTATATCGCCTAACTGCTGTATAAGATTTTTTTGTTCTCAGCTATTATTACGTTCGGTGTTATGTTCTGGTGTATTGTTTTTGCACACAGTTTCTAGACCACTGAAAACATAATTTGGGTGATATTTTTATTTTTTATGTCCACTTTTATTGGTGAGTACAAGAAAATATTGACTGCATAGATTGTTCGATATCCCAAACTGTTACATGCTACTCTTAAGCTTTCTCTGGATAGTTGATTTAGTATGATATACCTAAAGAAGGACTCTCAAGTCTGAACCTTGTTCTGTTGCAGCTTTGTTTGGCGAAAGAAGATTGACCATGCTGTAACTGAAGGGCAGAAGGTGGACATTTCTGTCAAAGCTGAAAAGAAAAAGCAGAGGGAAAGAATGGTACTCTTATAAACTGTAAATTTCACTAGCACTATTTCTTATAGTATGAATTTGAATTTTGAAGCCTATATAAGTATCACTGCTATACTTCCTGAACATGATAATGGATCTTCGTGCAATTAACAAAGTCTAGATTTTTAGATTTGCGATTATTTAATTTCCAGATGAACAATCTTTGCCTTGTGATTGCTCACCAGATTAGCATTGTGTTCATATCATCTTCTGAATAAACAGGAGTACCCACTGTCCATTCTGACTTGGTGGTGGTGGAAGTACCTGTTATTATATTAAATAATGCATTACCTGCTACAGTATACACCAGATCATGTTCTAAACACGAGTATAGCTGCAAACACCCTCCCAAAAAATAAAGCATATTAAGTGTAAACATGTGCCTCCACACATTCGTAAACATCATATGTGCTGATCTGTTTCCTGCAAAAAGGGGCCATTGGTCTTATTCATTGTACAAGTTTTTTTGTTTGATGGCTACCACAATAAATATATATATATCCTCCCATCTACTTATTTTGTTTAAGAAAGATCAAAGTTCACGACTCTCTGTTCTCGTCCTGGTACCTAATACCTTTTTCTGCACTTTAAATTTAGGCTGAAATAGAGAAGGTTAAGAAAAGAAGGGAGGAAAGAGCAATTGAAAAGGCACAGCATGAGGAGGAAATGGTCAGTATATATCTCTGATTTTCATAAGTCATATCTTGTTTCAAGTAATATTGCTTGTGCAACTAAATACCTACTTTGTATTTTGTAGGCATTGTTAGCCAGAGAAAGAGCACGTGCTGAGTTTCAAGATTGGGAGAAGAAAGAGGAAGAGGTTCGTACTTCACATCCTAAAAATAGGATGCAACTTTTGTTGAACTAACATGTGTTCATTATTAAACAGTTTTGTATGTTGGAATGCAGTTTCATTTTGATCAAAGCAAATTTAGGTCTGAGATCAGGTTACGGGAGGGACGTACAAAGCCTATTGATGTTCTTCTGAAGAATCTTAACTTTGCAGACGAATTTGATGTTGAGTTAAATGAGCCCTACTTGGTGTTCAAGGTATATACCGGTTCTTTATCCTAGTTTGATACTGTTCACCAAAGGTTTGCTGTATGCTTGCACTTAAAAGAAACCTCAACATGAGTTTCATTATTCCTTCTACATTATAAGTGCTGCACTCAAGCACACCATTTTTTCTGACCCATTCAGCCTTGACAATAGAATAATGTACACTTACGGTGATGGGTCAGTCCTCTGGGCTGCCAAATTCTCACTACTCCGTGTCAAGCTCTAAAACTAAAATCTAGTTGTACATATCTTGTTTCTCTTTATTTTCACTCACAAAATTGTCAGCCAACCATGAATATTATGTTAAACTTAAGGCCAGACGTGCTGACATACAAGTGCAGTCGAATTCCAAACTTGACAGATTTGAGATCTCATTGGTCACCAAGTTTTGAACAAATTGTTGCACAAGTTCAAGCTTGCATCTGCATTAAGCCATTGTACTGACAAGTAACAATCCATCAGCATTTAGTGTGCAAAACGAGATAAATAGGAACTCCCTATTTAGTTCTTTCAATGTATTTAAAACATAGCTGTGCCATGTGGTGACCCTCATACAACAAGCCCATATTTTAATGGGATCCATTTTTCTTGCACAATTACTGAAGCATATATAATTTGCTAAATTGCAGGGATTAACAGTGAAGGAGATGGAAGAGTTACATGATGACATTAAGATGCATCTCGATCTGGACAGAGAAAGCCAAGTAAATGTCAAGTACTGGGAGGTACATGTCTAATGTCTTTACACACCCTCCTGAATATTGTTCGTCCCGTAGCAATCGTGAGTGATGTCTATTCCAATGATACATACCATATTATTGCTGAATGAGCTAAATAGTAGTTGGCAACCTCAGCTGACAGTATTTTGATATTTCGTTCTGTCATTTTCTATTTGGCAAAAAGATTGTGTCGTATGGTATGTCAGGACATGTTCTTTAGCTTAGTATACACAATCTAACCCTTGGTTCCTCTGTGAAACGAAACCAAACTTGAGAGTGAGTTTGTAATATGGCAGGAAATCTTGCTAATATTAAGTTCATTTCGTTTCATGGTTTTATGTTCATCGATAATGTTTATACCTGTTGACACAATTTAATTTGGAACTCATCAGGCACTCATGGTAGTTTGTGATTGGGAGCTAGGTGAGGCTCGGAAAAGAGATGCCGTGGACCGGGCTAGGGTGCGTGGTGAGGAACCACCTCGTGAGGTTGAAGAGAGAGGCTTGCATGCAAGTATTGAGGGGGATGTAAAAGATCTCTTGGAGGGTAAGACTTCCACAGAGCTAGAAGAGATGCAAAATCAAATTGAATCCCAGATGCGCTCTGGAACTGCAAAAGTTGTTGAATACTGGGAGGCCATTTTGAAACGCCTTCATATATACAAAGCAAAGGTATGTCATGCTTGTAGTTCGTAGTTTTTGTGATAATGGCTTTTAATTTGACCAAAGCAAATGTGGTTTCTGGTTATGCCATTATATATTCTTTGTTTTATTTGTACAACACAAGCATAATGGTGCACAACTACCTTAATCTGATCTTGTTTCTGTAACATTATCTTCAAAGCCATATGATTTGCAGCCTGGTTCAAATGGCAAATAGTCGTGTGGAGATGCTTTCTCTAACTATCTGAACATACAGTTGATCAACGTTATCTCTCGTTTAAAAGAGAGGCTTATTTCTTATTTGTATCACAGGCCTGCCTGAGGGAAATCCATGCTTCTCTCTTACGGAAGCATCTGCATCGTCTAGAGAATGCTGGTGCTCCTGAACAGGCTGTAGAAGCTGATGAAGAATTAGACACTAAAGAGGAGGATGTGATGCATGATGAGGAAGAAGGTTTAGATTTACTTATGATCAGTTAACATCCCCCTTCTTTAGATAACTATGGTTGTCTGTCTCTCTGATACCTTTTCCATGTGCAGATGATAAACGATATTCGCCAGAACCTATAGAACATATAGCTGAAGCAACAGAGAGCCATTTGGATGAGGAAGATGGCTCCTTCTCGCCTGAGCTAATGCATGGCAATGAAGATGAAGATGCAATTGATCCTGACGAGGACAAGGCAGAACTGGTACAGTTACTCTCAGCAACATTGTGCTTTTTACAGTAATAGAATGCTGGCCCGTATAGAAATGGTTATTTATGCAGTCAAAACTATCTCGTTATTAGTTAGATTATCAAATAGGAGTACTACTCGATAGCAATTGAGTACACTGTACACCATGTTGTACCACTAGAAAGTTAAATCAACAGCCTATTGCAGAAATTGTAAAGTTGTGACATGGCAACAGTCCACCAAGATCTTAGGATAATCTTTCGAGCAGTTCTAGGCCTTCATGCATGTTTATACCCTGAAAAGGGCTTAGTTTCATTTATGGGTAACTTTTGATGGTAATGCTAATGCATCCTAGGACCAAAGGCTTCTTTTAGCAACCAGCTGAGCTCCGCCTCTTCATTAAGTAGGATTTTTTTGTGCGTTTCTAAGGGAAACCAGCCAAAACCTAGTTCTAAGGTTATTTTGGAACACTTAAAACGATTTTTTCCCCTGGCAGGAACTTTTTTTTCTCTCAATTTGTTGCATGAGTAGGTATATTTCATGTTTTTATTACAAATTTGACATGGCTGGCCAGTCTCACACATGTGCTCTGTCCTTTGAAATATTCTCCAGGATCGGCAACGTGAAGCTGTAGCCACCGAGCATCAGAGGAAAGTTAAGGAGGTCATGACAGCTAAGGCCAAGAAACCAGATGAATTGGAGCTGAAGGCGATGAAAGCAATGGGAGCAATGGAGGAAGGGGACGCTGTATTTGGTTCAGGTGCTGAAGTGAACCTGGATTCACAGGTTTGTCTCATTTGCCTTCTGGACACAAACAACACTACAATCTTTTTTATTAGGATGCTACCATATCATTCTTCCTAAATATATATCAGTATATGCGTACCCGCAGTTTCCAACATTATGTTGATAAGCTGGATTCACTTGTAGTCCGGAACTGAGGACTGCAGATTCACTGAATTTGAATTTGTGGATATATTAATATTTTCTAAAGCTATATTTGAGTACTTAGCAATTTGGATGATAATATGCTAGAAAAATTCTCCAACTCAAAAATAAAATAAAATAAAAATTCTAGCAACTTTGGCACATTGAACTACTGCTAGTGAACCTCCATTCACTTTCAAGCTCTTGGCTGGATTCTCACATACTTGCTTAATGTGCTCACAGGTGTACTGGTGGCATGACAAGTACCGACCAAGGAAACCAAAGTACTTCAATCGTGTGCATACTGGATACGAGTGGAACAAATACAACCAAACTCATTATGATCACGACAACCCGCCTCCTAAAATTGTCCAGGGCTACAAGTTCAACATATTTTACCCTGATCTTGTGGATAAATCAAAAGCACCAATATACACTATAGAGAAAGATGGAAGCGCTGGGGAGACATGCCATATAAGGTTTCATGCTGGCCCTCCATACGAGGATATTGTAAGCCTTTTGCCTCTCCTTTTCAATTTAGCTGTCGTAGTTTCCATGGAAGATCCACTTGCTTACTCTTGTTTTCCTTGGCAGTCTTTCCGCATCGTGAACAAGGAGTGGGAGTACTCACACAAGAAGGGCTTCAAGTGCACATTTGAGCGTGGGATTCTTCATCTGTATTTCAACTTCAAGCGATACCGCTACAGGCGATAGATGCCCACACAGCAGAAAGAACTGGATCATCGATCGGGCTATTAGAAGTTGGTTCTCTGTTTCTCGTTTGAGAGCACATTCTTACAAGCTCGCTCCCGCATCACAGAAGTCCGAGTAGGCATGCTCAAATTAGTTCCTGTACCAAAATGTGAACATACCAACAATTGGATAGTTTGTATCAAAAATTTCTGGCACTTGCTACCTTGATTTGAATGGAGGTTACGGTGTAGCGTAAATTCAAAGTATCTTTACATGTATGCTATGCATTCTTATGCCCTTCGTGTGGCATATTCTCCAAACTAACAAAAGAGACAGATATATTTTGTGTAGTTTGAGATAATTATTGTTAGAAACATAGCCTATGCACACAGAGGCTTGCACAAATAGCATGTTGTAGTCAGGTATACATCTTCAAAGTTGACCAGAAAAATGAACTGAGAAGCATATTTCTGCCATGCTCATGACAGGCTAACCATTAGCTGAACTGTGTTGTGAAGCTTGTCATATTTGTATCTTGTATGTGTTGTGAGCCCTTTCGTTTCTGGCACAAACAGAAATTTCCATCAAGCAACAGAAGTAGAGCCTGAAGCTATAAAAAGGACAACGGCACAAAGTAAAACCGCTGTGAATCTTGTGACACATTATGTGTGCTAACACAATTAGGATTTGTGATCAGTTGTGCGCGTACTAACTATGAAGTTCATTGTTGGGATTAAAATCCTGTCTTATTGAATTTCATTGGAAAAGAAAGGTGCAATCTGATGCTTTTGAAAAGTGTTACTCCTTTGAAGCAACAACATTCAATGACTAAATAACACCACATGGAATTCTGTCTACAAAAACTCTTATGTTAACTGGAGCAGTAAGATTGTAAGAACAAAGATGCATTTTGCAAAAGCCATCCGAATATGCAATCTAGAACTGGCTGACGCAAGCCCAAGTCCAAGCCAAGAGCAACTTAAAAAGCTTAACAAAGGGAACAAGTTTAGAACAACGTTTGTGCTTGTGAAGCTCAGAGTATTTTCAGCTGTGAAGCTTGTGACCACATTCATTATGTGTACAAAACAAGTTAGCCCTTGTGACCAGTAAAGCTTCAAATTCGTTTGTTGAAATTAAATTAAAAATCCTGCCTTCTTAAAATTCATTGGAAAAAGAAGACGCGGCCAGGAGCTTGTGAAAAGTTATACTCCTATGACGACATTGTCTTAAAACTCAACTGAAAATACTCCACCTGCAAGACTCTATGAGATGAGAAGTTCACTCTGAAAACTCTTCCGAAAAGAACCGGGGGAAGTAAAATCGAAGGTGCAGTGTGCAAAGGCCAAGTCGGCTGTGGAATCTGGAACTGGCTGACCAGTCTGGTTCTGGATTCTGGACAAGCCTAAGTGCCCAAGCCAAGGGCAACTTAAACAAGTTGCTCCTCAGACTTGGACCTGTTAACCCAAAATCCAGAACTAAAATAGTTCACCAGATACCAAGATCATGCCAAAAAATTCAAACTTAAAACCCAAAAGGTCAGAATAGCACAGATCAATAGGGCAACTAGCAAAAACCACCTGGTAACTTAAACCACTTGCATAGATCAATAGGTCTCAAGTAGAGTTGAAGGTAACAGAAGCTCAGTCATAGATAGCAGGTATCCTGGCTACTTCGAATTGAACTTAAGATACTAGTGCTACGTGCAACAGGCTCCACGGCCAAAGTCACCAAAACAGAGTCATAGCCATCTCAGGTTCTCTCTCTCTCTCACGAACCAAAAACTCAGGCGTAGGGTAGGGGTAGGGGTAGGTCCAGGAACAGCTCCACAGGAGCTCAGCAGTAGAACATGACGTCCTTGACGTTCTCCTTGATCTTTGGGAGCTGGCGTACCTCCACAGGGCCCTCCCGCGCAATCGCCGCCTGCCCGCTGCTCCCGGGGGTCGACCCGCCGTCCGAGCTGTCCCCTTCCACGTAGTAGCGCGCACGGAATGCGGCGAGATGGGCATAGTACGCCGGTGGGACTGCATAGCAAGTTCAGCCAAGTTAGCTTCTTCTGGAAGTATATTCCACAGTTTGTAAAGATAGAACAACAGCTAGGTTATTATTTAAGTAAACCAAGTCTTGAAACAACAAGGGAAAAAGATGCTGTCTTGTTCATCTCAATGTACATAGATGACACAGAACAAAGGAATGGAAACTACTCACAGTGCATTCATCAATAAACTGGCAGAGGAATGCAAAGTACTCAGTGTATTCATCAACAAACTGATGGAGGAATGGAAACTACTCACAGTGCATTCATCAATAAGCTACCAGAGGAATGGAAACTACTTCATTCATAAACTAAGGCTTGTTTTCAGCAAGTGCATGCTAATTTTAGAGTTTTAGACCAAAGGCCTTCAGCACAGGTTCATCAAGAAGTTCAAGGAACCAGTGTGGTTGAATTGCTAACATTGTATCAGAAGAGGCACATACAGGTAGGTACAAGATAAAACAAATGCCGGATCACTACAAGTATACAGCTGCTAGGACTATCAGGATAAGCAAAAAACAGTAATCCAGGCATAAGGCATATGCTCCTAGGCTACTAGTATTAATGCCCACAGAAGAATGCTCTACTTGGAGAGGGAAAAAAGTACAGATGAAAGTTGAAGCAAATTAAGGCAGAAAACTCAAAGGAAACTCACCAACAGAGACCGCACGAGTGCAACGAGCATAGCTGCATATGGATCAGAATTAAACCATCATCAGTCATAACACAACAGAGAGAGAAAGAGAAAGAGAGAGAGAAAGAGAGAGGATTACGTGTAGCAGAGATTGTTGGTCAGTGACTGAAGCGCATCGGCTGTGAAGTGATTCTCATCATAAAGAACATGATAATGTGTTGGCCTACTAGTTCCCTGATGAGGAGCATTTTGCAAACACAGTCGGTATGCAAGCATCGAAGATAAAGTGCAGAGGAAGAAATGGACATGTGGACAAAGTGTGTACCTGAATGCCAGCATGGCTGCACAAGTAGAAATCAAACTCTGTTGGGTGGCAAATCATGAGGTCAACCACAGTTCCTGCAGGACAACACAGATAGAAATGCGCCCAATCACAGTCAGCAATGCTTCAACAAGTAGAAGATACTACCTCTGTTCATAAATATAAGACGTTTTAGAGACTTGATACAGGTCTCTAAAACGTCTTATATTGATGAACAGAGGGAGTAGTTTTTATCAGTGACATTGAGATACCAGTGTATTTGCTAACCTGGAAGTATGTTCCCACTCTTATCAGTCATATCACGCCTCCCATGAACCTCAGGGAACAGCCTGGTGTGATGTCTTTTCTGGACAACCACAAAGGTGACTGGGGGCATATACCCCTCCTCCAGAGAGGCACAGGCCTTGCAACAGCAAAGTAGAAAACCATCAGAATGACAAAAGCCAAGGATAACATCAGAGGAGGTAGGCCAAAACAGAAATTTGCATGCAACCTACCTTCCTGATTGCGTCCATTTCATGAAGCAGAACATGGCTGAATTGGCCTTCACTCACACCATCCCTACATATGAGAATGATCAGTCAGTCAATCAGCTCCATTGACTAGACAAGATGAAAAGAATGCCCTGAATCTGTGCACATACCTGTAGAACAGAATCCTCTCAGGCCTCCGGCCCGTCTTCCTGCGGAAGGCAATCAGTAACTCCCTGTAGAGAAAAATATGTCAGGTTAGCAGTTGATCCATATGGCAATTGATGGTGATCGTCTCTGCCTAATCACAATACTCACCTGATCATGCCACCATTGACATTGCCCCTCTGTGGATCTTTGATGACACTGAAGAGGTCTTCGATTATCTCCTGCCTGTGTGGTTGAGCAGAGACAAGACCTCTGTACTTGGTGATTTCAGGCCAGTCCATTGATGCAACCACCTACATCGAACCAACAAAAGAAACAGCTAAATATATTTGTGCTCAACAGGTATGTGCATGCATAAAGATCAAATCAGATAGAAACAAACTGTAAGCTGTGGGATAAAACTAACCGCAGCAATAGATGATGCAGAGTCCTCTCCAGGTGGGGGGTGTGTAACATCAGCACCAAAGATGATTGTTGGGACTTCGGACACAAACGGTATGCCATTTCGCACAAAAGCTCTCTCCAGAACCGTGTTGCGTCCTCCGACCTAGTTAAGACACAGAATTATCACATTTAACAGAAATCGAAGTAGACAAAGAATCAACACATTCCATGGAAACTGAATGTAAAACATGGACCAGGTGGTTATGTTACCTTCACATTGATTTTGAGTGCAACATTCTCCATATATTGCTTGTTCGGTCTGGCAGCATGCCTTGGCAGGCAACACTGAGACACGATCCCAAGATCAGTCTCGCAAACCTTCTTGATTTTCCCTGCAAAATTACACATGGCACACACATAAATCTACAGAAAGCCAAGAGAATGTGGAAGGGGATTGACCAGAGGAGCCATATGCATACCATAAGAACCACTGATTTCAGGTAGGATTACGATTAACAGTTGTAACTGTTTTTCGCCTCCCTGTTTGTTAAGCATTTCCGTAGTCCTCCTGTACACATCCCTCAAAGCATTCTCAATGTGGTTGGGGCTAGCTGATCGGTTGTCTACAAGTGGCCTTGGATTGACAGACTACAAGGTTGGAAAACAGAAGTCGGTCAGCTGTAACATACACATATAAATCATAAATGCCTAAGAAACAGGAAAGCGATGCAAGCTTTTACCATTCCAGTCATATTGCACATCTGAATCAGATCACAACAGAACCTGTGTACCTCCTCCGGACGCATGCGTGAAAAACTCACACAGGCCCAGTTGTCTATGATTCCTCCATTAATCATTTTCTGCAGGGAAAAAAATACACAAATGAGACCTATCATTTGTACTATCATCGACATCACATATGTGCTACATACGAAATAATGGGCCAAGTCACAAACAAGCTCAACAGGTAACTAGTGTGAAAACCACATAATGAACAAAGTGCGAACAGGCAAAATAATTTGAGTTGCTATACATACAAATAATGACCTGTCATTTTTCAATACATTGAGAGCAGACAAAGAAGTAACTCAACAAGTTCTCATGTATTCAGTTCCAAGAAGTAATGCATAGTAAAATTGGGAGTGAAGACAATGAAAAGGCAGATACCTTGTTAATCATGTTCCACTGCCCAACACTTGGCGCACAGGTTTTCTCCTTTCCAGAATCATGATATCTCAACTGACGCAGATACAGAGGATGTGATTACTACAAATCCTTCCAGTTAAGCAGCTTAGAGAATGGGGGAAATGCAGCAGTCTTACCATGGGGGGAGGCAGCACACGGGCTGGAACAGCGACAAGGTCACTGCAGACCTTGATTCCAAACTCCTGAGCAAACCTGTCCTCAGCATCCTTGTTGTGCAGAACCATCTACAATGTGAAAAAGAATGTTATGAGAGAATATACATTACAGGCAAACTAAAACTAGCTGAGAAAGGATGGGCATTCCTAACTACATGAGTTACAACAGAATGGAAGGATCTACCAAATACATCATCATAACAAGTGATGTTGAAAGATATGGGCAGGAATAATAAGAAAACCAATCGATCAGTATTTACAGAATCTAGTTGACAACAGGTATACCTCACGAATGCTTTGCTCCCTCTGCTGGGGACGTTGACAGGTAGCTCTAAGTATGTTGGTGACCTGCTTGTCATTCAGTTTCTTAGAGTACCTTTGTCCTTCAACAATCTTGCACACCTACAATCAATTTGTAGAGAACACTGAGCAAACAACGTATAATTCAAATATGAGGAAGCAGGCATGGATACAGTACCTCCATAGGCAGATACACAGGCCGAGCATCACTTCCAGACTGCAGGCAGGGCCAAGTGGTGTACTGCAGATTGTAGTTGTATCTTTGCATGAAGTACTGAACAACTGACATTCTTGTTCCTCTCTCATCAACAGGAAATCTAACAACAAACAAAATATCAGGAGTAAAGTGATATTAGAAAGGGAATAATAATCATGGATAGATGCTAAAAAGGAAACTGTGGTATAAACAATACATAAGGAAAATTGTGAACAGGCACAACTTAGCACAAACAGATTTTTGCTATGCTGTGGAAATAAAATGCATATGCCACAGGAAGAATGTTGTAAACAAAATTATTCCCCCAACTAATTCCTGACGCACCAACATCAATGAAGAAGCAATAAGCCGAAAACCTACACAACTACACATCTTTCTAATATTCCAGCAACCCTGATTAGTTGCTCCAGAATAGAGATAAAAGACATAATGGAGAATATTATAACATGTGAGGACCGATCATTACATGAGCTGGCTCATGGGAACAGGAGTAATCCCTGTTATCTTGTATCTTCTGATTTGGTCTTCTTGGTGGTTTGTTTCTACACGCACCCCACGGAGTGCTTTCTTTATCTGCACAAAGTCAGGTACGAAAGATATTAGTCAAGTATTTACAGCCAATAACAGGTTGCAGTGTGCTAACATGTTCTCTAAAACTAGCTGAGCATCTATATCAGTATAGTACCTTGACACGGTCCCTGTCTGTCAGAGGTCGCGAGGCATCACGTAAGTTGAGGAACTCTAGCACAAATTGGACCACCGTCACAGGCTTGAAGAAGGATGTTGCAGATATATCTGAATAATGAAGTTCAGATCATCAGATAAATAAGGCTATAACACACTGCAATTAGATAACAGTAGCAGTAACAGTAACAGACAGGGGAGTACCAATATTGAGCGAGAGCCCCATCTGTGTCGGGCGTAAGCTCTGGTAGTAACCTCTCCAGCACTCTAATCCTTCACCAATGTCTCCTCTGTGACCAAAAGTGGTGGAGAAGAAGGATCTGGACACTGTGACATAGCTGCAATGAAAAGAAATTGCCAACAGTAGTGTTAGGGCTCCAGAAAACTAGCTAGTATGATCAAGAAAAACTGATAGCAAGAAACTGGAATGTGGATGTCATACTTCCAGGACGGTGACTCCCTGAGGACAACATCGAGCACTTGGATGGTTTCTTGAGGCATATCCCTCTGTCTTCCTTTGAGAAACTGCTGAAGGTGGTACAGGTCTGTCCTCCCAGCAATTCTAATGGTGATCTTGTACTCCCTTTCAGCCCTGCAGATGAAGAGGGAGAGCAAGTTAGCAGCTACAAACACAATGGATAGGCAAGTTGATCAAATTGAGGGAAGTGATACTAAGCGCAGAATCCAATCTGACCTTTCTTTGTCTTTCTTCTCCGGATCAACGAGAGTAACAGAAAACTCCTCTGACTCGAAAGGAAGTGAGCCCGCAGTGTAAAGACTCTTTCTTCCATCATAGGCAGGCAATTTGCCGCCAAGGGATGTCTTGCCGTGCAACTTGATTAGCTCACTGAGTACCTCCCTGTTCACAGCTCTTGATTTTGACTCCGGGTTGATGGAAACCTACAGCAACACGTTTTGACATCATTATGTATTCAAAAACAAGGGACGCTCTGTTCTACATTCAGTACACTACACAGGCGAGAAACAATTAGCACTCTGTTTTGTCCAATCATTCTAAACAAATCAAATCAAATATTTTAATTCTCCATACTTATGCTACAATATTTCCTTCAAAAGAGTCAAAGCATGCAAGTTGAAGTAACACGCCATAGAATCAAGTCAATATGAAGGGAAAAACTACGGGACCCTAGAAATCACTAAAATAAATTAGGCAATGAACGAAATTAACAGCTACTGGCATCGTAGAATGGAAAGCTACATCAACACATTTCGACATCACTATGTATGCAAGGGAAACAAGGGACACTCTGTTCTACATTCAGCACACACAATACAAACAACTAGCTCTCTGTTTTGTCCAGTCATTCTATACAAATCAAATAAAACATTTAAAATTTCTCGATTTATGCTATATTTCGCTCAAAAGAATCGAAGCGTGCAGGTTGAGGTAACACACCGCAGAATCCAGTCAATAAAAAGGGGAAAACTAGCGGACCCTAAGAAACCACTAAACCAAAATTAGGCGGTAAACGAACTTAACAGCTACTGGCATCGTAGCAGCAAGCAAAAGGCAACATATGCGGGAGAACATACCATCTGGTGCTGGTGGCCTCCATTTCGACTTAGACTCCAAACAGATTTATAAACTGCTAATGCGGGAGAACGCTGGATCCAGAATGGAATGCCCAAAACTTAAGGAGGGGGGGGGGGGGGGGGGGGGGGGGGGAGCGCGGTGAAGGATATTCTTGACACAGAGATACTAGGGTTCCTGCTGCGGCTGAGCAGGCCGGCGGCGGAGAAGGGGCGGCGGCGTTGGGTGAGGAGGGGTTGGATGGGATCTGTGACGGCATGGAGGGAAGGTGGGGTGGGGTGGGTGCAAGTGCACGAATCTCGTCGCAACGATGCGGTACAGAACCCAATAAGCGGGACCCTATGTGCCGTAGTACGTAGTAAAAAAAAAAAAGGACCTGAGTACTGTACGTAGTAAAAAAGGACCTATGGACTGTTCCAGATACTACTACAGTACTTTGCTATTAGGAGTGCAAAAATAATTCGTCGTCAATCAGTTCATAAAAAAAGTACTACACATATACGACTACAAGTACTCTACATAGTTTACCAAAAAAAAAAGATACACTTATATATGTAATGAGCAGAGAAAAAGATTGTAAGCAAATCTATGAAAGTAAAAAATATATTAAATCTCACGTCAAAAAATTTGGCATAATGCTTCATCGAATTAAACCCCGTACGTGTCGATTGAGATCAGTTCTTCCACACACACACACACACACACACCGAGAGCCAATAAAATCTCCAAAAGAAAGAAAGTTAACGGCAGCCATTTTTTACATGGTAGCACAGCGAGGAGAGCCACATGCCGGATGCCACACGAGGTGGCGATACAAGAGATCCGGGCATCGGAGGAGCACGGCCTCTGCGTTGCATGCGGTGAGCCAAAGACAAAAACGAAAGCTGCTGCGCGGGCAGGCGGGGAAGAGGCGAACGGATCGTAAAACTGCACCGGCAACAAAGGAGGCCTCCTGCTTTGCCAAAAATGCATGGCAGCCACGTACAAAGAAGATGCAGGACCATGGTCAAGCATCTGCCATTTTTGTTGGTACGTTGCTTTGCCCCCTTTGTCGCCAGACGAGGACAGGGACGGGACCAGACCAAAAACCCCATGGGGAAACCGGACAGAAACCATCCAAGATCGCAGAAAAAGACGCAGGAGATCAAAGGAAAAAGGAGACGGGAGGCCCAAGAATCTGCAGCCAAGACCACATACATAGTTGCCAAAAGAGAAAGTCTACTGCTAGAGTCTACTGGATGGCTTTTGCATGGAGTAAAGCTCTCCAAGCTCGATCACAACAGGAGAAACCATGCATGCATCTTCGAAATTAAACGCCAAGATTTCATAAAGCCGGGAAAAGAGAAAGACCAAGGCGTACGTACGTGTAGCGACAGCGCTCGACCAAAACACCCATGGACGGATGAGGTCGGAGACGCACGTCGCATCCAAGGCAAAAAATCGAAGCAGCTACCAAGAAACAGGTCGATGACAAGCGTATACAAATACAAACGTGTAGATCAAGAACTAGCTTACTACGTGAACAGGAAAACGTACAAGAACATGCAGGGAGCGCCAGATCTAAACAAGAACTAGGCTGCTAGTACGTGAACGGAGAAGGTACGCATGGAGGGGGAGGGGTATGGGGTTGGGGGGAGGCTGCTCACGTCGTAGTGGAAGAGGTTGTTGTCGGCGACGTTGACGAGGAAGTGGTTGGCGCGGATCATCACCTTCTTGCCGACGGTGCCGGCGCCGGGCCGCGCGGGGTGGGCGAGCCCCTTCTTGGACACCGGCGCCAGGTCCACCTCGGGCGCCTTCTCCGCCTCGGGCTGCCCCACCTGCGTCGCCGCGACCGCCGCCGCGGCCGCGGCGGCGGGCGGCGCCAGCGCGGTCTCGGTGACGAAGAGCTTCTGCTCCAGCTCCTTGGCGACGGACGCGGGGGTCGGCGGAGCGGGGGCGGGTGCCGAGACCCGGGCCGGCTGGAACGGGGCCGCGGCCGGCGAGGGCGTCGGGGAAGGCGCGCGGACGGTGGCCGGGGTGGGCGAGGGCGCGCGGATGGTGACCGGCGTGGAGGCAGCCGCGCGGACGGCAGGCGGCGCGGGGCCGCGGTAGACGACGCCGTGCTGGTAGGCGCCCTGGTGAGGCCCCGTGGCGTTGGGGTTGTGGTAGACGGCGACCGCGGGCGTGTAGGGCGCCGGCGCGACGGGCCGCGGCGCCGACGACGAGGACGCGCCCGGAGGCGGCCATACGAAGCGCCCGCGTCCCGCCGCCTCGCCCTCCGCCGTAATGCTGCTGCTGCTGGTCGCCGCGGCCTCCCCGGCCTCCGCCTCCGCGGTAGGCCATGGCGAGGGAGCTGTGGTGGTGGTGGTGGTGGTGGGAGGGCTACGCTACGGTGGGGTACGGTGGCGGCGGTGGATTGGAGAGGAAGAAAGGAGCGGAGCGGATGAGGACGGTGGTGAGCTGGTGGGAGGGAGGAGGCGGCTTTTATAGGCGGAGGCGCGGTGAGCGAGTGGGTGGCGAAACCCTAGCCAGCGAGGTGGTGAGCGCATGGCGTGGCCCGTACGTGGGAGGGGGACGGGGAGCTGGCCCCAATTTCGCGGTTCCGTCCGGACCGGGGTGCAAAACGCCGTCGCTCAGAGGAGAAATATCTGGGCTAGCTCTCGGGTGCGCGGGGGGGGGGGGGGGGGGGGGCGGCCGCGGGAATGCGCGGCGGCGGGAGGGCCTTTCTGCAAACTGCGACCGCGGTTGGAAATGGGTAACCACGGTTGGGTTGGTGTTGTACGTTAGACGGGGTTTTCGAATTTCGGTTCAAATTTGTGGCTGCTGGTGCGATTCCGATCGGTGAAGAATGATTGAGCCACCAACGGGTGGAAAATCGTGATTTTTGTCACATGCACTTTTTTTTAGAAAACTTCATATCTATTCATCTTCAATCATGGTAGTACAACGAACATGAGAAATAATTAAAATTACATCCAGATTCGTAGACCACCGAGCGACGACTACAGGCACTGAAGCGAGCCGAAGGCGCGCCGCCGCCATCGCCCCTCCCTCGCCGGAGTCGGGCACAACTTATTGTAGTAGACAGTCGGGAAGTCGTCGTGCTAAGGCTCCATAGGACCAGCGCACCAGAACAGCAACCGCCGACGATGAAGAATAACGTAGATCGAAAGGATCCAACCCGAAGACGCACGAACGTAGACTAACAATAAACGGATCCGAGCAAATCCACCGAGAATAGATCTGTCGGAGACACACCTCCACACGCCCACCAACGATGCTAGACGCGTCACCGAAACAGGGGCTAGGCGGGGAGACCTTTATTCCATCTTCAGGGAGCCGTCGCCGTCTCGCCTTCTTGAGGAGGACACAAACCCTAACAAAACTTAAAGGATTGACTAACAACGGAGCCCTCCCGCCGGCCCTTGTCAGGATCCGCTGCGCCCCCATGGCCCTAGGGCCACTGGAGACGAGGCGGACCTACTGCGGCACCGGCGAGAGTAAACATGGGCATAACCCGGGTCGGGCCGGGTTTCGGGCTGGGCTTGAAAAAGCCCGAACGGGAAACCTCAAGCCCTAGCCCGGCCCGGCCCAGCCGTCGGGCCTAACAAATCGGGCCCGAGCCCGGCCCGAACCTGGAAAGCTCGATAAAGCCCGGCAGGCCTGGCCCGATCTAGGCTAAAAATTTGTATTTTGCAAGCCCGAGCCCGACCCGGTTTGCTCGTCGGGCTCGCTTTCCAGGCCTGAGCCCGGCCCGATGGCACGATCAGGCCCGGGCCAGCCCGGGATTTTTGGGCCGGGTCGGGTCGGGCCGGCCGGGTCGGGCTGCCCATGCCCAGGCGTAGGCGAGAGGCATGAACCCTGGCCTTTTTTGGAAGAGGAGGCGACGGCTTGTCACATGCACTTTGTTCATCTTAATCTTTGGTTGGTACATTTAACATGTGTAAAAAATATATTTGATTCTGGTCTGATGCATCGATGCAACTTAGGCTTGAAATGGTGGCATCTCATGAGAGATTGATTTAGAAATGGTCACATTGTCACAGATACAGTTTGTTTGAGAAGTGTGTAGTTAAATCTGATCCGGGTTAGCGACCCGTGACGCCGGCGCGGCCCCACCCCGCGGGCAGGAGGCGACGCGAGGCCCCTCCAACGAATGGACGAGCCCGCCAGAGAGAAGGAGCGAGCGGCCGAGCCTGGTCGCGGCCAGGGCCTCAACGGCGCAGAGGGCAAAAGCGGGTGGAGAGAGTCACGCGCTCGAGCGAGCGGGGCGGAGGCCGAGGCCGAGACAGCGTGGGAGCGTCGGGGAGAGGAGGACGAGGAGCAGCTCCAGGATTGGCGACGAGCGCGCGAGGGCCTCAACAGCGCAGCGCCAACGGTCCCTGACGCCGCCACGAATCCATGGCGGAAGCAGGCATGGGTTCGTGCGCCCATCGCCGGAGTCGAGCGACGCGCTGCGTCAGATGTCCTGGTGAGTCATTCATGTTGGGGAACGTTGCATGGGAAACAAAAATTTTCCTACGCACACGCAAGATCTATCCATGGTGATGAGCATCTACGAGAGGGAGAGTGGATCTACATACCCTTGTAGATCGCTAAGCGGGAAGCGTTAAGAAACGCGGTTGATGTAGTCGAACGTCTTCGCGATCCAAATCGCTAGCCGTCCCGCGATCCAATCACGATCTAGTACCGAACGGACGGCACCTCCGCGTTCAGCACACGTACAGCTCGATGACGATCTCCGCCTTCTTGATCCAGCAAGAGGGAGCGAAGAGGTAGATGATTTCTTCGGCAGTGCGACGGCGCGGCGGCGGTGGTGGTGGAACTATTCCGGCAGGGCTTCGCCTAAGCACCGCCGAAAACTAGAGGAAACGATCTATTGGGAGAGAGCGTTGCACCGTGGCCTTTAGGGTTGGGTCTCTTTGGCCCTCTCTCCCTCTAGTATATATATGAGGGAGGGGAGGGGCCGGCGCCCCTAGGGCTGCCCCTAGGAGTCGGCCGAAGTGGGAGAGGTGGAGGAGTCCAACTCCAATCCTACTCCAAGTAGGATTCCTCTTCCACTTGGTTTTCCTTTCCTCCACTTGGGTTTTTCCACCCCTAGCCGCATGGGCCTTGTTGGGGGGCTCGGCCAGCCCACTAGGGGCTGGTTCACCTCCTCCCACAGCCCATGAGGCTCTTTGGGGCGAGTGCCCCCTCCCGATGGACCTCCGGGACCCTCCCGGCACTCCCGGTACACTACCGGAAATACCCGAAACCTTTCCGGTGGCCAAAACGGGACTTCCTATATATCAATCTTTACCTCCGGACCATTCCGGAGCTCCTCGTGACGTCCGGAGTCTCATCCGGGACTCCGAACAACCTTCGGTCGCCACCATACATAACTCAATACTACCGAAACATCACCGAACGTTAAGTGTGCAGACCCTGCGGGTTCGAGAACTATGTAGACATGACCGAGACACCTCTACGGTCAATAACCAATAGCGGGACCTGGATGCCCATATTGGTTCCTACATATTCTACGAAGATCTTTATCGGTTGAACCTCTATGTCAAGGATTCAGTTAATCCCGTACGCTGTTCCCATTGTTCTTAGGTATGTTACTTGCCCGAGATTCGATCGTCAGTATCTCTATACCTAGTTCAATCTCGTTACCGGCAAGTCTCTTTACTCGTTCCGTAATACAAGATCCCGTGGCTAACACTTAGTCACATTGCTTGCAAGGCTTATTGTGATGCTGTATTACCGAGTGGGTCCTGAGATACCTCTCCGTCATACGGAGTAACAAATCCCAGTCTCGATCCATGCCAGCTCAACAGACACCTTCGGAGATACCTGTAGAGCATCTTTATAGTCACCCAGTTACGTTGTGACGTTTGATACACACAAGGTATTCCTCCGGTGTCAGTGAGTTGCATGATCTCATGGTCATAGGAACAGATACTTGACATGCAGAAAACAATAGCAATAAACTGACACGATCATATGCTACGTTCATAGTTTGGGTCTTGTCCATCACATCATTCTCCTAATGATGTGATCCTGTTATCAAATGACATCTCATGTCTATGGCTAGGAAACCTTGACCATCTTTGATCAACAAGCTAGTCTACTAGAGGCATACTAGGGACACAGTGTTGTCTATGTATCCACACATGTATCAGTGTTTCCAATCAATACAATTATAGCATGGATAATAAACGATTATCATGAACAAGGAAATATAATAATAACTACTTTTATTATTGCCTCCAAGGCATATTTCCAACAGTCTCCCACTTGCACTAGAGTCAATAATCTAGCTCACATCACTATGTGATTTACATTGTAATGAATCTAACACCCATACAGTTCTGGTGTTGATCATGTTTAGCCCTTGGAAGAGGTTTAGTCATCGGATCTGCAACATTCAGATCCGTGTGCACTTTGCAAATATTTATGTCGTCCTCCTTGATATAATCACGGATGGAATTGAAAAGTGGCTTTATGTGTCTGGTCCTCTTGTGAAACCTTGGTTCCTTGGCTAGAGCAATGGCACCAGTGTTGTCACAGAACAGAGTCATTGGGTTTAGTGCACTAGGCACTACTCCAAGATCTGTCATGCACTCCTTCATCCAGACACCTTCCTTCGCCGCCTCCGAGGCAGCGATGTACTCCGCTTCGCATGTAGAATCAGCTACCACGCTCTGCTTGGAACTGCACCAGCTTACCGCACCCCCATTAAGAATAAATACGTATCCGGTTTGAGACTTGGAGTCATCTGGATCAGTGTCAAAGCTTGCATCGATGTAACCCTTTACGACGAGCCCTTGATCACCTCCATAAACGAGAAACATGTCCTTAGTCCTTTTCAGGTACTTCAGGATATTCTTGACCGCCGTCCAGTGTTCCATTCCTGGATCACTTTGAAACCTTCCGGCCATACTTATTGCAAGGCTGACATCGGGTCTTGTGCACAACATTGCATACATGATAGAGCCTATGGTTGAAGCATAGGGGACGCCACTCATCTTTTCTCTATCTTCTGCAGTCATTGGGCATTGAGTCTTACTCAACTTCACACCTTGCAATACAGGCAAGAACCCCTTCTTGGACTGATCCATTTTGAACTTCTTCAAAACTTTGTCAAGGTATGTGCTCTGTGAAAGTCCTATTAAGCGTCTCGATCTATCTCTATAGATCTTGATGCCTAATATGAAAGCAGCTTCTCCTAGGTCCTTCATTGAAAAACTCTTGTTCAAATATTCCTTCACGCTTTCCAACATTTCTATATTGTTTCCAATCAACAATATGGCATCCACATATAATATTAGAAACTCTATAGAGCTCCCACTCACTTTCTTGTAAATACAAGCTTCTCCGTAAACTTGTATAAACCCAAACGCTTTGATCACCTCATCAAAGCGAAGATTCCAACTCCGAGATGCTTGCACCAGTCCATAAATGGATCACTGGAGTTTGCAAACTTTGTCAGCATTCTCTGGATCGACAAAACTTTCTGGTTGCATCATATACAACTCTTCCTTAAGGAAACCGTTAAGGAACGCTGTTTTGACATCCATCTGCCAAATTTCATAATCGAAAAAGGCAGCTATTGCTAACATGATTCTGACGGACTTAAGCATCGCTACGGGTGAGAAGGTCTCATCGTAGTCAACTCCTTGAACTTGTGAAAAAACATTTTGCCACAAGTCGAGCTTTATAGACGGTGACATTACCGTCCGCGTCCGTCTTCCTCGTAAAGATCCATTTGTTCTGAATGGCCTTTCGCCCTTCAGGTAATACTTCCAAAGCCCATACTTTGTTTTCATACATGGATCCCATCTCGGATTTCATGGCCTCTAACCATTTCTCGGAATCCGGGCCCATCATCGCTTCTCCATAGCTCATTGGTTCATCGTTGTCCAACAACATGACCTCTAAGACAGGGTTGTTGTACCACTCAGGAGCAATATGCGTCCTTGTCGACCTAAGAGGTTCGATAGCAACTTGATCTGAAGCTTCATGATCATCATCATTAACTTCCTCTTCAACTGATGTAGGCTCTACAAAAACATCTTTCTGCGCTGCACTACTCTCTGGTTGAAGTAAAGGTTCAACAATCTCATCAAGTTCTATCTTCCTCCCACTCAACTCTTTCGAGAGAAACTCTTTCTCAAGAAATATTCCGTTTTTAGCGACAAACACTTTGCCTTTGGATCTGAGATAGAAGGTATACCCAACTGTCTCTTTTGGGTATCCTATGAAGACGCATTTCTCCGCTTTGGGTTCCAGCTTTTCAGGCTGAAGCTTTTTGACATAAGCATCACATCCCCAAACTTTAAGAAACGACAACTTTGGCTTCTTGCCAAACCATAGTTCATATGGCGTCGTCTCAACGGATTTCGATGGTGCCCTATTTAAAATGAATGCAGCTGTCTCTAATGCATAACCCCAAAACGATAGTGGCAAATCGGCAAGAGACATCATAGATCGCACCATATCCAATAAGGTTCGATTACGACGTTCGGACACACCATTACGCTGTGGTGTTCCAGGCGGTGTCAATTGTGAAACAATTCCACACTGTCTTAAGTGACTGCCAAACTCATAACTCAGATATTCCCCCCCCTCGACCAGATCGTAGGAATTTAATCTTCTTGTTACGATGATTCTCAACTTCACTCTGAAATTGCTTGAACTTTTCAAATGTTTCAGACTTGTGTTTCATTAAGTAAA
Organism: Elymus sibiricus; assembly: GCA_039707655.1. Taxonomy (NCBI): domain Eukaryota; kingdom Viridiplantae; phylum Streptophyta; class Magnoliopsida; order Poales; family Poaceae; genus Elymus; species Elymus sibiricus. Next base: position 447,998,752 of record CM077671.1, read on the forward strand.
TATACCCATATCTACTTAAGTCATCAGTGAAGGTGAGAAAATAACGATATACACCACGCGCCTCAATGCTCATCGGACCGCACACATCAGTATGTATGATTTCCAACAAGTCACTTGCCCGTTCCATTGTTCCAGAGAACGGGGTCTTAGTCATCTTGCCCATGAGGCATGGTTCACATGTGTCAAGTGATTCAAAATCAAGTGACCTCCAAAAGTCCATCAGCATGGAGCTTCTTCATGCGTTTTACACCAATATGACCTAAACGGTAGTGCCACAAGAAAGTGGTATTATCATTATCAACTCTACATCTTTTGGCATCAATGTTAAGAACATGTGTATCATCACTATCGAGATTCAATAAGAATAAACCCCTCACATTGGGTGCATGACCATAAAAGATATTACTCATATAAATAGAACAACCATTATTCTCTGATTTAAATGAGTAACCGTCTCGCAATAAACAAGATCCAGATATAATGTTCATGCTTAACGCAGACACTAAATAACAATTATTTAGGTTCATCACTAATCCCGATGGTAATCGAAGAGCGAGCGTGCCGACGGCGATCACATCAACCTTGGAACGATTTCCCACGCGCATCGTCACTTCGTCCTTTGCCAGCCTCCGTCTATTCCGCATTTCCTGTTTTGAGTTGCAAATGTGAGCAACCGCACCGGTATCAAATACCCAGGCACTACAACGAGAGTTGGTAAGGTACACATCAATAACATGTATATCATATATACCTTGTTTGTTGTTGGCCGCCTTCTTGTCAGCCAAATACTTGGGGCAGTTCCGCTTCCAGTGACCAGTTCCCTTGCAATGAAAACACTCAGTTTCTGGCTTGGGTCCAGCCTTGGATTTCTTCATGGGAGGGGCAACTGCTTTGCCACTCTTCTTGGAGTTACCATTCTTACCCTTGCCATTCTTCTTGAAACTAGTGGTTTTATTGACCATCAACACTTGATGCTCCTTCTGAATCTCAGACTCAGCGACTTTCAACATCGCAAACAGCTCAGCGACTGACTTGTTCATCCCGTGCATGTTATAGTTCAACACGAAGCTCTTGTAGCTAGGTGTCAATGATTGAAGAACTCTGTCAGTGATCGCCTCTGGCGGAAGGGGCATACCCAATTCAGCCAGACGGGTGGAATACCCAGACATTCTGAGTATGTGTTCACTGACAGACCCGTTCTCCTCCATCTTGCAAGCATAGAACTTATCGGAGGTCTCATACCTCTCGATCCGGGCATTCTTCTGAAAGATAAACTTCAACTCTAGGAACATATCATATGCTCCATGACGTTCAAAACGTCTTTGAAGTCCCGGTTCTAAGCCATACAACATTGCACATTGAACCATTGAGTAATCATCAGAACGTGCCTGCCAGGCGTTCACAACGTCTGGAGACTCTACTGGAGCGGGTGGATCACCAAGCGGTGCATCAAGGACATAAGCCTTTTGGGAAGCCGTAAGGATAATTCTTAGATTACGGGCCCAGTCCACAAAGTTACTTCCATCATCTTTTAACTTAGCTTTCTCTAGGAACGCATTAAAATTCAGGGGTGATACTGCGCGAGCCATTGATCTACAACATAAATATTGCAAAGACAACTTAGACTATTGTTCAAGATAATGAGTTTAGTTAATCATATTACTTAAAAACTCCCACTCAAATTGACATCCCTCCGGTCATTCGAGTGTCACATGATCCAAATCCACCAACTCAAGTCCGATCATCACGTGAGATGAGGTGGTTTCAATGGTGAACATCTTCATGTTGATCATATCTACTATATGACTCATGTTCGACCTTTCGGTCTCTTGTGTTCCGAGGCCATGTCTGTACATGCTAGGCTCGTCAAGTTTAACCCGAGTGTTCCGCACGTGCAACACTGGCTTGCACCCGTTGTATGTGAACGTAGAGTCTATCACACCCGATCATCACGAGGTGTCTCGAAACGACGAACTTTCGCAACGGTGCACACTCGGGGAGAACACAATTTTATCTTGAAATTTAAGTGAGGGATCACCTTATAATGCTACCGTCGTCCTAAGAAAAATAAGATGCATAAAAGGATTAACATCACATGCAAATCATAAGTGACATGATATGGCCATGAACTTGTGCTTTTGATCTCCATCTCTAAAGCACCGGCATGATCTCCATCGTCACCGGCATGACACCATGATCTCCATCAACGTGTCGCCATGAGGTTGTCGTGCCAACTGTTGCTTCTACGACTATTGCTAACTCATAGCGATAAAGTAAAGCAAAACGGCGAAAATAAATTAAAGACAACCCTATGGCTCCTGTCGGTTGCCGTACTCATCGACATGCAAGTCGTGATATTCTATACAATACATGATCATCTCATACATCACATATATCTCATCATGTAATTGATCATATCACATCACAACATACCCTGCAAAAACAAGTTAGACATCCTCTAATTGTTGTTGCATGTTTTACGTGGCTGCTACGGGTATCTAGCAAGAACAATTCTTACCTACGCAAAAACCACAACGGTGATACACAAATTGCTATTCAATCTTCTCAAGGACCGCCTTTGTCGAATCCGATCCAACTAAAGTGGGAGAAACAAACACCCGCCAGCCATCTTTATGCAACAAAGTTACATGTCAGTTGATGGAACCGGTCTCTCGTAAGCGTACGAGTAATGTTGGTCCGGGCCGCTTCATCCCACAATACCGCTGAATCAAGAAAAGACCAAGGGAGGAAGCAATCTGAATATCAACGCCCACAAACTCCTTTGTGTTCTACTCGTGATCTCATCTACACATAGACCTAGCTCATGATGCCACTGTTGGGGAACGTTGCATGGGAAACAAAAAAATTCCTACGCACACGCAAGATCTATCCATGGTGATGAGCATCTACGAGAGGGAGAGTGGATCTACATACCCTTGTAGATCGCTAAGCGGGAAGCGTTAAGAAACGCGGTTGATGTAGTCGAACGTCTTCGCGATCCAAATCGCTAGCCGTCCCGCGATCCAATCACGATATAGTACCGAACGGACGACACCTCCGCGTTCAGCACACGTACAGCTCGATGACGATCTCCGCCTTCTTGATCCAGCAAGAGGGAGCAGAGAGGTAGATGAGTTCTTCGGCAGCGCGACGGCACGGCGGCGGTGGTGGTGGAACTATTCCGGCAGGGCTTCGCCTAAGCACCGCCGAAAACTAGAGGAAACGATCTATTGGGAGAGAGGGCTGCACCGTGGCCTTTAGGGTTGGGTCTCTTTGGCCCTCTCTCCCTCTAGTATATATATGAGGGAGGGGAGGGGCCGGCGCCCCTAGGGCTGCCCCTAGGAGTCGGCCGAAGTGGGAGAGGTGGAGGAGTCCAACTCCAATCCTACTCCAAGTAGGATTCCTCTTCCACTTGGTTTTCCTTTCCTCCACTTGGGTTTTTCCACCCCTAGCCGCATGGGCCTTGTTGGGGGGCTCGGCCAGCCCACTAGGGGCTGGTTCACCTCCTCCCACAGCTCATGAGGCCCTTTGGGGCGAGTGCCCCCTCCCGATGGACCTCCGGGACCCTCCCGGCACTCCCGGTACACTACCGGAAATACCCGAAACCTTTCCGGTGGCCAAAACGGGACTTCCTATATATCAATCTTTACCTTCGGACCATTCCGGAGCTCCTCGTGACGTCCGGGATCTCATCCGGGACTCCGAACAACCTTTGGTCACCACCATACATAACTCAATACTACCGAAACGTCACCGAACGTTAAGTGTGCAGACCCTGCGGGTTCGAGAACTATGTAGACATGACCGAGACACCCCTACGGTCAATAACCAATAGCGGGACCTGGATGCCCATATTGGTTCCTACATATTCTTCATTTGTTGTGGGCCAGGGCGCCTGATAGAAGGATCCAATACAAAGGGGGATGGCTCAAGGTGCTCGAGTGAACCCTAGAGAGGCAGGTGGCAGTGATGGTGACATATTGGCGTGGTTGGGGGCGGTGCCTCCACAACTTCCTTCGCCAATTTCTCTTCCCGATCTTCGATGGCGGGGAGGGGTGATTGGCGTGGGCGGAGGCATGGTGTAAGAGCACATTTATCCATGTGTGGTTTTGGTAATTGATGACAATCCCTATGGACTAATGGTTGCCTTGAGTTATATTCGAAGGATTTGTCCGTAGGTACTTCTTGAAGTCCATCTGTTGGTTTCAAGGAGTTTATATGGTGACCAAGGTGTTATTCAAGGTTTTATCCAAAGATTGGTCATGTGAGAGTTGAGCTTATTGCAAGCATGTCTTGAAGAAGAAGATTGTGTGAGCACTCATGTTTACCTTCAAGACATCATCTTTATGAAGAGAGAAGATAAGATACAAGGTTGATCAAGACTAAGTCAAAGAGTGAACCAAGTTGATCAACACACAAAGCGTACAAGATATACCGAGAGGGATCAAGTGATCCCATGGTATGGTAAGCATTGTCCATTACGCTTTGTGTACTAACCCATGGTCTACGTGAGTGTTCTTTGTAGGGTTAGGTATATTTCCATGAGATTGCATCAAGAGGAAGATCCCATACAACCCATGGAAGATGACATCAAGTGGTGATCGTCATCAAGGTTGCGGTGTGCAAGTTCAAGTGAAGCATCACGGAGAGATCATGCTTAAAGCTTGCCGTCCATTGTGGTGACAATGGACTTGTGAAGATATGCCAAAGAGTGGCTCACCCATAGTGGAGTATGAGGGAGCAATCTACTAGTCTTCATCGAGCCGGCGCAATCAAGAAAGGTGGTCCATCTTGAGAAGGACAAGATCGTCATCATCTAGCTCAAGTGGACTATGCGCAAGGCAAAGGTTTGACCTTGATAGGGTTTTCTATTTTATCGGTCTCATGGTGGTAGTTGGGAGACTGGGTTATAGGATCGATAGTCGTACTATCAAGGGGGGCTCTCAAGTGAGTAGCTTGATCGTATCGTTCGTTGAGAGCTCAAATCATTGCATTCTTGGCATCATCATCTTTCTTGGTTCTTGGTTGGCTTTTCTCTATGTGGGTTCTTGAGCTTATGGTCAGCTTCATGACAAGCTCAAGTTCATCAAAAACGGAGTCCATATGCATCTTCTATGATGTTTTCGATGTTGGAGTTTTTGCCGATTCTTCATTCATAGAGGTTTCACATCTCTATATCATTGGCATTTTCATTCTACCTCTTCTTGAGATAACTCTTGTCGTCATGAATCCAACAAGCTTGAGTTTGCTCAATTCGGAGCTCATTTGCAGAAGTTATGGCAGTTCTGGTCTTACCTGGTTTCTTGATACGGTTGTACCGCTGGTCCGAGCGGTTGTACCGCTTGGCCGGTACGTCCGGTGCAACTACCGCCCAGGGGTGATACCCTGGGGTCGCTGCTCATAGGTTGATGCCAGCGGTTGTACCGCTGCCTCCGGGCGGTTGTACCTCCCAGGATCTGGCCAACCCTGGTGAGTGGCTTCAGGCGGTTGTACCGGCCTAGCACCGCCCTTCCACCGGACTGGGCTCTGTTGTGGTGCGGTTCTTGGGCGGTGGTGGCCCGATTATTCTGGTCAATTCTTTTTGACCGGTACTACCGAAGTCCGGAGCGGTTGTACCACTCGGGACTCTGCCTCGCCACCTCCCGTGCTCGGTCCTAGCGGTTGTACCGGCCTTCTTAGCGGTTGTACCGCCCGTGTGCTATTCTGCACATAACGGGCAAATTCGTGGGGACCTATTTAAGGGGGTCTTCTTCCCCAATGGTTCCCCATCTTTGGAGCTCGTGTTTGGCCCCCATTGTTGACCTTCTTTGAGCTTGCTAACTCTCAATCCCTCCAATGATTCTTGCTAGTTCTTGAGGGAAAAGGGAGAGGAGATCTAGATCCACATTTCCACCAATCACTTTCTCCTCTATGTGAGGGGAACCCCTTGGATCTAGATCTTGGAGTTCTTCGTGTTCTTCTTTGTTCTTCCTCTCATTTTCCTCCATAGCATTAGTTGTTGTGGTGGGATTTGGGAGAGAATGACTTGGGCACTCCGTGTGCCCTTGCCATTGCATTTGGTGCATAGGTTTGAGTTCTCCACGGTGATACGTGGAAGTGAAGTTTGAGAAGCCTATTACTCTTGGGTGTTTGAGCACCCTAGAGCTTGTTCCTCTTGGGTGCCTTGACGCCCTAGACGGTTGGTGGTGCCTCGGAGCTCAATCATTGTGGTGTAAAGCTCTGGGCAAGCGTCGGGGTCTCCAATTAGGTTGTGGAGATTGCCCTGAGCAATTTGTATGGGTATCGGTGACCGCCCCAAGGGTTGCCAAAGTGTACGGGTACCGGTGACCTCCCCCAAGGGTTGCCATTTGTACGGGTTCGGTGACCACCCTCAAGGGTCCCTTAGTGGAATCACGGCATCTTGCATTGTGCGAGGGCGTGAGGAGATTACGGTGGCCTTAGTGGCATCTTGGGGAGCATTGTGCCTCCACACCGCTTCGAACGGAGATTAGCACCCGCAAGGGTGTGAACTTCGGGATACATCGTCGTCTCCACGTGCCTCGGTTATCTCTTACCCGAGCCCTTTACTTATGCACTTTACTTTGTGATAGCCATATTGTTTCATGCTATATATCTTGCTATCACTTAGTTGTTTATCTTGCTTAGCATAAGTTGTTGGTGCACATAGGTGAGCCTAGTTGTTTTACGTTTTGTGCTTGACATATTAAACGTTAGTTTTATTCCGCATTTGTTCAAGCCTAAACCGTAATTATTTTAAAGCGCCTATTCACCCCCCCTCTAGGCGACATCCACATCCTTTCACAGGGGAACTCGAGCGGAGGCCAACTCGAGCAGAGGTCGTGGATCCTCGGTGCAGGGCCGCGTGGATGCTGGTGGAGGGGGTTTCTGTACGGTGGGGCGAGGCGATGCATGTGGCGGAGGTGCTGGTTGGCGAGGTCCAACACAACAGAGGCCGGCGGCTCTTCCCCCGCAGTCCAATCCTCTGGGTGTGGGCGCATTTGGCATGGAGCAAGCTGGATTTGGAGGGGGTCAGTATGGTCAATGGGGTTTCATGGCTGGACATGGTGGAATTGGGTCTGGGCAACCTGGGAGCGGTGGTTTTGTTTCTGGGCAGCAAACACACTTCTACCAACCATCTCCAGTACCTCCTTCAGGTAACTTTCAGGTGCATCCGGCTGTTGGTTTTGGAGCATCTCAGTTTGGTCAGATGAGCGATGATGCTTTGGGTAGTTATCAGTATTTTGGAGCTAGCAATACTACTAATCAGCAAGGACAGGGGTATATTTTTTCTTCTTTCAATTCAATTCAATCTGGTGCTAGTAGTGGGCCTGCTAGTATTGGGAGAAGATCACAGATGACATGTTATAAGTGTGAGAATCCTGGTCATACTTTTAAGGACTGTCAAACTGTGTTCTTTTCTGTAAACTGCACCAAGGACTCACATCTCTCGCGCAAGTGCTCCTTTCTGTCACAACCTAAACCTGTTGCCAGTTTGGTTGGAAGTGCTGCTAATGGTTTGTAGATGTTCTCAGCGAGGACTGGCAAGAAACCGGAGCCGAATAAAAACAAGCAGGCTATAACTATTGTTACAGTGAAGAATGCAAACCTGACTGCGTTATAGTTGGTTAACACTTTTAGCATGATGTTCCAGTGGGGGTGGGAGTGGCAGGCTAAGCCTTATCCCAGAGATAGATTTTTGGTCAAATTTCCCTCCATACAAAAACTTGATGTGATGAAGTCTTACAATGTCTTTGGTCTGATTGGAACCAAGGATGATATCAAAGTGGACAGATGGACTAACTCGTCAGCCACAACTTTCAAACTGTATGTTTGCTGGGTTAGAATAACAGGGGTTCCCGAGACACTAGAACACTATCAGGGTTTTTATGAAGCCGGTTCTCTCACAGGTTCTGTTTTAGAATTGGATATGGAGCTCTATAGGCAATGCGGAGTTCCCAGGGCTAAGATTGGAGTTATGGATCCTAGAAAAATACCTGCTAGTGCTCCTCTGAATGAAAGTGGTTTTATCTTCAACATATACTTTGAGCTAGAAGACATAGTCGAGGTGGGTGATCCTATGGAGGGTGGTATTCTGGTTATCTATCCTAGTGGGCCTGACTCATCTCATAACACTACAGAAAAAAGGCCAAGAGAGCAAAATAACAAAGAGGATGCGAGTTGTAACAAGTCTCCCAAGCATGATACTGGACTTGGAACGTCGGATAAAGGAAACTCTATAGATTCATCAGAGGTTGTGATTCCGAGTCAAATATATGAGCTTCATAAGAACTTGGTTGCTGAAAATGAGGTGAGGCAAAAGTTACTTGACAAAAGGCAGGATGCTGAAAGAGTTCTCTCTGGTGTAGAGCAAGTTAATGCTGATTTTGCTAATAGCACTGCTATGTTAGAGGATTTCACAGAAGTGTGTGACAGCCAAAAGGAAGAAGATTTTGATTGCACTCAAGACCTAGGAGACTTTGCCAGAAGGCTTGGAATTAGCACTCAAACAATTAAAGAAATCAATGCTGATGTTGAGAGGGAGATAATTACGAAGGAAAATGAGAAACTGCTATTGGCGCAAGATAAGGAAAACAGGAGCCCTTCTCTCGTTAGACCCACTCAGGCCAAGACCACTCCTGGGAGAGAAGTGAGTCAGAAGCATGTATCCTTGTCTAACAAAGTGGACGGCTATTTGCAATACCCCTTGCAAGATCTTTGTGAAGCCGATGCAGTCAAAAAGCAGAAAATGAAGGAGGCTGAAGCAAGAGTTCAGAAAGCAAAAGACAAGGCGGCGTTGGATGAAGCTGCTAGAAGAAGGAGTGATAGGAATAAAAATAAAGATGAGGGGCAGACTATGGATAAGGCTACTGAGATGGCCAAGAAGAAGAATTTGGAAACATTGTCAGGTACTAATACTCCTACCGTTTTAACTACAATGCCTAGTTTCATTTCGCATATCACGCAATGTATTGGTGTTAGTTTGGGAAAAACTCCCGAGGAAATAGATGATACTATTTCTATGATCAAGAGTTTATAGAAAACTAGAAGTGAATTATTCTTTGCTAATAAGAGAAAAGAAAATGATAGAAATGTGGATTTAGAATCAAAACTAGAGAGTTTTGATCCAGGTGACATTAGAAATTTACTATCCAACTCAGATTCTGATGCTGAGGAGGATGAGGATCTTAGAGACGAATTAGTGTTGTTATCTTCGTTATATAAATCAAGAAATAGACAAACTTAGACTGGAAATTCAGTGTTAAGCCTAAGGTTAGATGTAATGCAACAAATGTTACATAATTAATCGGTTTTTATGGAGGGTCTATTTTGGAATGCAAGAGGGTTGGTTGAACCTGAAAAGAGAAGATTTCTGAAGGAATCTATCTCGGAGCATGGTGAAGGCCTTGTACAACGCGGTGGCCTTGTGTGTGAAGACTTTAACCCTGGCCCAAGAGTATGTGATGGTCAAGTGTCGAGTATTGTCGCCTTCTTCGCCATAATCCCTCCATGGGCGCCAAGTAATTTTCTCAGGATGACCCACCGATAACCGCTCCCACATCCAAATCGAGAGGGCCCACACACATCCAGACAAACCGGAGGTAAATCCGGTCCTTTGACATGTGTCCTCCAGCTACACGTGCCAATTCATGATTACATGACACAATTCACAGAAGCATACATACATCCATAAACGGATATTGAGATAGCTTCTTACCGAACGGTATAGGTACACGAGGCCGGCAGACCCCATGTGTACCCTGCGTCCCAGTCGGCCAAGAAGTCCAGATATAACCATAGGGCAGTGTCTCCCGAACAGTCTGTCAGGAGATGCCACAAGTAGGCTCTCGCATACTGCTCCACAGTCTGCACGTCAACATCTTGCGGGCATCCGGACCGGTTGGCATGGAGCCACATTGGTGGTATACCGGATGTTCGGTTATCCACCACGTCGTGAACCTCATCACGAATAGAGGCGGGGCAATCACAGATGAGGGCGACAACCCTCTCCTGCCAGTTGTTCATCTCCACTCGCCTAGTGATAGCCCGACCCTGGAGCGGTAGAGTTGTGATCATGCCGAAGTCCTCGAGGGTTACCATCATCTCACCACATGGGAGATGAAAACTGTGTGTCTCGGGCCGCCAACGGTCCACCAAGGCTGTGAGAGCTGAGTGGACAAGCATCGGCGGCGCACGCTTGAACTGAAGCACAAATGGCAGCAACCCGACTCTCCTGAAGTATGTCTCGAAGCAGGGGTCGTATAGCATCTGGCAGGCCTTCGTGTGACCCCTCGTATGCAATGGTGGTAGCATCTGTCAAAATTTAGATGCAAATAGTTAATAACTTACTTCCGAAAAGCCATTTTTTGCAAGAACTTGATAATAGTTATTACCACTCCATTCTTGATAAAACGTGCCCGATGACCGTTGTCGAACGCAGGGTCAGGCAGGTGTACTTACTGCCGATATTCGGATCAAGGGTCCTCCTATAACAATTAAAAACAACATTTATTTATCAACATTCATTCTATACAACGCATATAATACACCAATATAGTACAAACTAAAGTTAAAAAATCTAATAGATTAATATCAACAACATTCAATCATCAAATATCAACATCATTAATTCATCATCAACAATTGAAATATACATATGAAACATTTATCAACATTGGAATATCCATCATATTCAAATGTTGTAAATAAAGCTATAATCAACATTGAAATAAGCTATAACCAACATATCCCATCATCAATCATATTGAACCAACATCAATCATATTTTATCAAACATCAATGATTAATTCTAAAAAAACTATAATATGAACTTGGGTTCATCTCCAAACTAGGTAGAATCAACATAACTAGTTACTACAATATGAACTAGGGTTCATCTTCAACACATCCATCATTCTAAATAAACGCAGAATCAACAAAACTTAAAACCACTAGATGAACAGGTTCATATTGTGCCAAAAAAATGCATGAAAACCATAGTTTTTTTGGGTCTAAAACTACTTGGAGGGATCGAAGGAGCTTATTTCTCTCTTCATGGAGGTAGGGGTGGGCACTATTAAACCGAAAACCGAAAAACCAAACCGGACCGAACCGTATTAACCGAACTTTCCGTTGATGCGGTGTTTGAATTTTTGGTTCGGTTGAAAATTCTAAGGTTGTTCGGTGTTTGGTTTGTGTTCGGTTTTCAGTGCACAGAAACCGGATAAACCGAAGAAACCGATACGTACGATACCCCATGTAATACCTTCTTTCCAAAAGTGCAGCAGTGTCCATTTGTCTATCGGCCCAACGCAACAGTAACTAGTAATCGCCCCACCCTCCCACTTCCCACGTAGGTAAATAGCCGTCAGTTGTCACCCCATCAGGCGGAGTTCTCTTCAAAAAGTAAATCAGGGGTGTCCTCTCCTGTCTATAGCGAACAACTCAACATGCGGCCGACTCCGGCGAGCTAGCAATCACCGAGAAATCCTTTGGTTGCGGCGGACGTCCCGCTAGCCGCTCGATTACAGGTATTTCGACGACTGTTCTGGGCTTCTAATCTCTGAAACTAACTAGTACTTCCACGTAACCCCAATGCTAACCTGATTAATTGAAGCTGCTTGGATTATTTTACTATTGTTTGCATGCACGTAGTCAATAGTACTCCTTGCGTTCCTAAATATTTGTCTTTTTAAAGATTCAACTACGGACTACATACGAAGCAAAATGGATGAATCTACACTTTAAATTATATCTATATACATCCGTATGTAGACCATAGTGAAATCTCTAAAAAGACAAATATTTAGGAACGGAGAAGTAGTAGTTATAAGATTTCTATCCATGCAATATCTGGTAGGAGTATGTGTGCATACGCGGCTCTTGGTCATGGAAGTATTTGTATTTCGTGGTCATGGAAGTAAATACGATTTTTTTTTTTGAGGGTAGAAGTAAATACGAATTAATGTATAGTTTAGTGCATGAGCTGCTCAGTTTAGAGGCATCACACATTCTTTACGTAATACATGTCACGTTCTATGTGATTTTACACTTAATTATGCTCACTAGTTTGGTTGACCAAATAAAGCAGTCATTAATGTCAAGGTTGCTAGCTATTTTGATTATTTTGTGCATTCTATACAATGCAAATCGGTGCTCATAAGTCATTACACTTATTTTGATGAGTGCGTATTTTGGTTTTTCGGTTAACCGAACAAACCGAACCGATATATTATCATTAATATGGTTCGGTTTCTAAATTTTGTGTCATTATTTCGGTTTCCATTTCTCCAAAACCGAAATTATAAAAGACCGAATAAACCGAACTGTATTAACCATATAAACCGAACGCCCAGCCCTACATGGAGGCGTCCCGATTCGCAAAACGGTGAAGAAATGAAGAGATTCGGGTTGGGCGGGGAGTGGAGAGGAGGAGAGAGCCGTCGTTCTATGTTCTTCTCGGACGGTAGGAGAAAAATGGGGGCTAGCCTGGTGGGTGGGTCCCACCGTTGGACTATAACTGTTTAAACCGTACCGTCGAGGGCCTCAGCGGTAGGGTTGACGGCACAGGTGGCTGACCGTTTATACCTAAACTTACGTGAATAAGTAGCCTACCGCCGGGGGCCTTGGCGGTAGACTGTTGTATCCTGCCGCCATTGACCCCGGCGAGGGGTTAGATCCAGAATACCAGGGTCATTTCTTGACCAAGTTGAAAAAGTCAAAACACTGAAATTCGCCGCCTCCGCGCCTAACCACAACAGCTGCGAGCTGATCCGGCTGCGCGCGCAAAGCAAAGCGAAAGTGTGGGCTGCCGCGCCTGTGACGTGCCTACGTTCCTGCCCTTGCGCCGTTGTGCGCGCGCGGCGTGGCCCAGGGAGGGGGCGAGAGAGAGAGAGAGGGGTGGCGTGGATCGTACGCGCTCCGCGGGCGGGGTGCCGGTTGATCTGGGTAGCATGCGCGCGGCTACGCGGGAGGGATGGAGTCATGGGCGCGCCGGTGGGAGTGGATGAAACATGAAAGTGAAACCGATCGTGTGCAACAACGAACGGTGGTAGTGGAACGTAACGGCCGCCGGCACGCACGCGCGTATCACCTGAAGTCCTACACTGCACCGCGTCCGTCGGCGCATGCACCGCAGCCAGGCGGATCTAGCGCTACACGGATCCATCCAAGTTTCAAACGGCTCTGGTAAAGCAGCTGGTGCAAAGGGAGAAACATGACAAGGAAAGGGACGGACAGGTGTCTTGCTACCAAGAGAGGCACGCCGCAACGGAGGGTGGGGTGGAGTGGACCAACCCCCAGTCCACCCTGCCCCTGCCCCTGCCCCTGCTCGGCAGCGCGGGCCAGCCGTGGCACTGCATGCATGCAGGAGATGATTAGCAGCTCCTGGTCCCTTCTCGGGCATTGGCCATTGGCGATGGGCATTGCCCGTGCATCCTTTTCCTTCCCTTCCCCCACCAACTTTTACCTTCCCTGGCTTGGCTTCCATAGGGATTGGGGAACACGCAGGCAGGCGACACAGGATGGGGAGGGCAGAATCGCGACGCAGGGCCTGGGGCTGGGCTCCGGCGATCTCTCTGTCGGCCTGCAAAGCTTGGTGGCCCCAGAACCCACACCACACGAGACACGACCATGACCAGGGGAGCGAGGTGGTGGGATCAACGGTGGCCATGTGGATAAGTATATGCGTCCATCTTCTTTCTTTTCCAACCAAGAAAGTTTTCACAGTGCCGCCACCTATTCTTTGTTTTACCGTATCATCTTCCCATTCCTGGCTTCCCTTCGGTAAATTCGTTCCCGTGCAATGATTATTATTCGTTTGGATCTCTCGTTTTAGTCCGCAGGTACAGAGGGAGGTAGCACTGCCAATCTTCACCAGCCGCACCTTCACTTTTTTTTTTTTTTTGGGACCTAACGGAACACAACACCTTACGAAATGTGGTTACAAACTAACCGTATATCCCCATCCTAGTATCATAACATGGATTTCTACTATCTTACGGCACCGAAACTTCCATCTTGTAGTTACCACAGAGAAAAGTTTGTGACATGAAACTCTAGCTAGTTACAAACTTCCATCTTGAGTGACAACATCTTATGATTTGGAATCTCTATTCTCTAGCATATGCTGTTGTTACAAACCCAAGGGATTCAGTGAAACAGCATCGGTTCAGTTGCTCTGAATCTTTGATGAACAACTGCAGACGACTATCAACTGACGGTTCACCGCACAAAAGGAACGCAGAAATAATGGTCGTTGCAACTAATCAAACACACCTGGCAAGGGTTATCATAAACTCCTCTCGCGGAAATGCGAAACGCACCCAAAACACTTCGGTGTGGATTCAGCCAAAGCATCATTTTGTATTCAGCGAATTCTTGAGACCCCAAAGGACACCCCACATGACGGTTGGTACAATGAAGAGAAGCACCCCGGTGCCAATGGCGTACTTCAGAGTTCAGACCGAGGTTCGTGAGCAAGTTTACCAGCAATCCTGCAAGAACCACTCCCACGAAGTTGGCCGACAAGCCTGATCAGAAGGGCATGCCCAGGACGGACGCGATGATGGCGCCGGTCCATGCTTCTTCGGTGCCTGGGAATGGGACGGCGACGAACAGCATCAGCCCGAGCCACTGGAACTCCACGACGGGTGCAGCCTTCCATAGTGCCCGCTCAAAGAGGAGGTCCATTACCCGGGTCGCCCAAGCGCTTCTTTGCGAGAGGAAAGTTGCAAGTTTCTTCAGGTAGATGATGATGAATGGCACAGGCACCATGTTCCCGGAGAAACAGAGAGTAGATATCAAGTTCTGTACATATAGAATCGAACATTTTCTGAAGAGAGATGACAAGTTGCTGACACTAGAGTGACAGCTGGCAATTTACATTTTAGCCATGCCACTGAAGAGTGACCATAAAACCTATATTATCAATCACCAGAATGGAACTACCAATATCAATTACACTAAAGATGGCAAGTTGTTCACACTACAGTGACAATTGGCAATCTACATTTCTGTTGCTACACTGAAAGTTGACCATAAGACATCTTCAGGACCGTATATATCAATCAACGGAAAGCAAAAACTACTACTCCCTCCGTTCCTAAATATAAGTCCTTTTAGAGATTCCATTAGCGGACTACATACGGATGTATATAGACATACTTTAAAGTGTAGATTCACTCATTTTGCTCCGTATGTAATCCCCTAATAGAATCTTTAAAAAGACTTATATTTAGAAACGGAGGTAGTAATATAGTAATATCAAATGCTACATAGTCTAGCACTTGGCTTCCACATCATCCTGATTTTGCATACGCGGAAGCCACATCACCTTCCTGCCCACGCCCACCTCTCTCCCTCTCTTTTCTGTCTTTTGCAAACTACAGAAATCAATTCAGAGTGGATTCTTTCCTTTATTCTCCGGAGATGCTTGAGTGCCTTTTCCTGGAGCACATCAGTCAGCGGCTATCAGATAGTCGAGGTGTGAGTGGCACAGGATTAGATTTCGGGATTGGTCGATGACAGGATAAGGTGGAGGGGAGGGAGGACAAGACAGGAGGGAAGAGAAGGAGGAAGAAGGTGAAATACCACCCGCATGTGCAAAACCAAGGTGAGGTGCATGCCACTCGAGCAAAACCATCAACCACGCCATCAAGGCCAGGCGGGGAGTATTGTGCCTTGTGGTCCTCTGTCTCCGGCTGTGCTGGTTATGTCTCCTCATGTTGCTGCTTCCAGTTGGTGGATGCTCAATACGATCTCCTTGTTTGTTCACCGCAGTGTTTTCTTCGATGGAATATAAAGCTCCTTAACCGGAACATCAGAGAGTTGAACAACCCGCCTGGAGGAGGTTGCTACAGAAATTTTTCTCAGTTAACGAGTGCAACATTGTATGTCTTCAAGGAACTAAATTGGCTGATGTTGATAAAAGTATTGTGGCTATGGTCCTGGGCAGCAGAGTTTCTGAGGACTTCGTTTTGAGAGCTGCTAATGGTACAAAAGGTGGGATCCTGGTTGCCAGCACATATGATTTTGCTATTTCCTTCAACTAGAATGCCTCAGGCTCTCACTTTATTACTGGTACTAGTACTGATCTGAACAATATTGCTGCTGTGTATGGGCCTCGGGAGGACAGTGATAAGATTCTTTTTCTCAACGAGAAGAAGAGCGTAAAGAATAGTGTGTTGCCTGATTGGATGATTCTTGGGGACTTTAATTAATCTCGTTTGTCGTGTCAGCGACGAAAGCAACGGAAACATTAATCTCAGAATGATGGGCCGCTTTAGAAACGTGATTGAGGATCTTGAGCTCCAGGAAATTGCTCTTAATAGAAGGAGGTTCACCTGGTCTAAGGAGAGAGAGAACTCGGTTCATTCCAAAATCTATCGTGTTAATCTTGGGAGTTGAGCCACTTGTAATATCAGTTGTCTCCGGCCTCAACTGCCATTTTGCATCACTGGCCAATGATCCTCCAGAAGATGGATGTCAAGCACTATAAAGGGTTCAGATATGAGGTTTGTTGGCAAAGGGTGGAGGGATAAATAGAGAAGGTGCTTGAGGCTGGGCTAAACCTGTTTGCTCGAAGGATGCTCTGCACATCAAGCTGTCAAGAACCACTCATGCTCTGAAACTGTGATATAGAGTACAAGATTAAAGAAGGCAGTGAGATTCAGAAAGGAGGTAGCCACTGAGGTGATCTTCCAGCTGAACATTGATCAGGAGGAGCGTGAGTTATAAGGAATGAAACCTTCGTTTTCTCTTGAAATCGAAGCAACTTGTCTTTGCAGCGCTTGACAGAGTGAGATGGCATCAGAGATCTTGTAGTGGTCATTTTTCGTTGACCCTGAGTTCTTCGTCCTTAAGAGGTCTGCTCAATGGGAAGCCTGGTGGCACTTTTATTCATAGGAGAGGGATGAGACAGGGAGACCTGCTTGCCCCAATGCTCTTCATTTTGGCCCTGGAACCTTTACAGTGCATCCTGACCAAAGCTACTGGTCATGGCTTCTTATCCCCTGTCATGCAATGAGCTGAGAAGATGAGAACAAGTTTTTTATGCGGATAACGTCGCTCTCTTCTTGAACTCTATCAAGGAGGAGCTTGCATTCCTTCGGCAATGTCTCTGGTCTTCAGGTGAATCTCAAGTGTGTGGCCTATCCTATTCGCTGTGACCACCTGGGTCTACAGGATCTTTTATCTGCTTTTGGTGGTTTGCTGGGGTCCTTGCCATGCAACTATTTAGGGCTTCCTCTCAGCACCAGGACCCGTAGAAGAACTGAATGCCAACCTCTCTTGGATAGAATTGCCGAGAGGTTGAAGACATGGAAGGTAAAATTCATGCCCGGAAAGGAGTGTCTAACGCTTAATCAATTCTGTGCTGACAGTGCTCACAAGTCACAACCTACTTCTTCACTTCTTTTCCACCTGCCAAGTGGATTATCAAAACGATAGACAATATCAGGAGAAGTTTTCTCTGGTGTGGATAAGAGGTGCACAGGGGCAAGTGTTTAGTAAGCTGGATGAAAGTCTGCTCGTCGAAATACAGTTGGGGATTAGGAGTGAAAGATTTGGAGAACATTAGCAGGGCATTGCGGTTAAGATGGCTATGGTTCAACTGGGACAATGTGGACAGACCATGGAAAGGACTGCCTGTTCCTTGCAATGCGACCGATCAGCAGCTCTTTACGACCTGCACTTAGATTCACATTGTGAATGGGGAAAATGCCCATTTTGGTTCGACGGTTGGCTTGATGGTGTCCCTCTGAAAGATATGGTGCGCAGCTTATTCCGGTTGGCGTCTAGGAAAAGTATATTTGTTTGTGATGGGATCAGGGGGCGGGGCGGGGTCAGCTATCTGAAAACCCAGACTGGGTATCTTTAGAAGCTCACAGCCTACAACTCTTACTCGCGGTGTCTGCGTATGATGGGCAGTTCGCAAATTCATTGTAATGACCTACTGAAGATTTGGAGGGTTGGAGCTGAAGGAGAAGTGCAGTTTTAACTCTGCCTTCTCCTGCAGACAGGCTGCATGCAAGAGGCTGACTGCATAATGATGGCCAGGTGCTGGAATCGGCGAATCATCTAATGCTGGGATGTTCTTTTGCTAAGCAAATTTGGTTTTCCTTCACCTCCTATCATCCTAGAGCTTCTGCCATTGCCTTGAGGTCTTCCGTCGCTGGCCGGTGGAGAAAACCTTCACATGGAGTCAAAAATCCCCATTGCCGGAAGATGGCGTCCATGTCGATTTATGTAGTCTGTCCCCCTGTGGAAGGAGCGCCGCCATGGGATCTTTCGGACTGCCCAGGCCACCTCTGATGGGGGCATATCTTTAATTCTTGCCGACCTTCCGTGTATAGGCCAGCTTGATCGAGAGTAATTGGCATGTATTTTTCTTTGGTGTTTTAGCTGTTTTTGAGCTATGTGCAGACTTCCCCCTTCTTTAATTCAAAGCATAGCTCCAGATGTTCCCGTAGAAAACAGGCAGGGAAAGAGGTAACTATCTTTTGGGGGACTAAGAGTGAGAATTTGTTTATATGTGATGATCATAGCATATAACTTAGGGCAAAAGGTGAACCTTTTCCATTCAACTACATTTGCTAACTTGTTAATATCAGTCCCTTGATCATAATGTGCTCTCCTCAGAATCAGAAAAATTGTAGTAACTAGTATGTGATAATCAAGTGTCACCGTCTCTAAACCTTAGCAATATACAACTAGTGAACTAGCAATTTACCTGAGCAAAAACAGATAATAGCTAAGTTGTCTTGGAGATTGCCGTCAGTTAAGTAGCAACCACAGTTCCACGCACTGACTAAAATGAGTCATGTATTAATATTCACTTAAGCTTGCATGTTTGCAACAGATGACATATCTGCCATTTAAACTTGTGCAGCAACACAAATTGATTTACTGTGTTGCCCTTTCTTTGGGCTGTTCTAATCCTTCAGGTTTAATACAAAATGGGGTTTGTTTTCATCAACAAGCAAACTAAAATGCTACAAGTCAATCAACTTCATCATACAGTTAAAACTGTGGAACACCTTGAGGAACTGACACTAAATCTACTGTACTAAATGAAGCATTGACACTGAGATAAAAATATATACCCCAAAACTGCCAGGACGGTCAGCCGGACGGGGTGAAGGCGCATCCAGTACCCGGCCGGAATCGCTCCCCTCAGCTCGAGCACCGGCAATGTGGCCAGTGTGAACACGACGGCGTCGTCGGGCCAGCCGAGGCTCCGCCACCCGCAGCCCGAACCCGGACGCTTGATGGAGTCCTCGGCCGCCGCGGCAGCCAAGCAGGGTGGCGGAGCCCAGGAGCGCGGGCAGCGCCAGCCGCCCCGCAAGCGCGCTCCAGACGCCGGACGCCTGGCCCGGCTCCTCCGTCGCCTCACCCCTGCCTCGCGCGCGGCTCTGGTGACGGGAGCGAGAGCTTTGCGGGGAGGCGGCGGGATTCCGGGAGGAGCGGAGAGCGGGCGGCGGAGCCGCGAGGAGAGGCGTCCATCTCCGATATGCCAGCGGGAGAGGCGAGGGCGTGGCGGCGAGAAGTGCGGCCGCTATGGGCGGTGGGCCCATGGCCGCTGTCCGGATCGAGGACAGAGGCTGCTTTAGCTTGCCGACGCGCCCGTGGTGCGCTGCGTGCGGGTTTGGGTCGGTACGGACGGTGGTTACGAGGAGGAGTAAATTGTACAAAACCAAGGCTAAGTTTGCAGAAAATACTACGTTACATTTTTTTTATAAAAAACACCGTGTCTACCGTAATCCTTTAGCAAATAACACTAATCGATGGATTTGCCTCGTCTAAGTACGTTTATGACAGATGGGGCATGTCGGTCAGGCTGATGTGGCACAAATTTCTAACACCGTTACATTGAACCGTTTTGCTAGACAGGGGCCCACTTGTCAGCATTTCATCACGTTCTTCTCTCCCCCCTAATCTCTCTCTCTCCCCGACCAGAAGCATGCAGGAGCGCCGCCGCCGCCCATCGCCATGGCCCCTGAGCTTCAAGAATGTCGCCGCCATTAACCAGCCCTCGCCTGGATCCGGCAAGAATCGAGTAGCCGCCCCCTTCCGCACCTCGGATTCGTGCTCCTCCGCTCTAATTCGAGCCAGAATCCCGCAAGAACAGAGACAGGCGGCGGCCCGTATCCGACCTTCCCGCCCACTCGTTGCCGTCCGGCGACCTCCGCGCCCACTCCTTGCCGTCCCTCGGTCTCCAAGCTGTTGCGGCCGGTCGAGTTCCCATGGGTAGCGCACGCGGGAACGGATCTAGGTATAGTGGCGCAGAACCATGGTCGTGAGTGCCGGCGGAACCTGGATGAGGTCGGTGACCCCGACGATGTAGTCGTCCTGCAGTGCGCGCACGAGGTCCTCAACGTGTGGCCGAAGGCCTCCCCTCGGCCGGGGGCAGGGGCGGGACGGGCGGCGTCCTCTGCCTCCCCCTTGGCGCGACAACGGTAACGGCGGCCCCTGCCTCAGTCGGGGTAGGGACGGGCGACGGCGGCCCCTGCCTTAGCCGGGGTCGGACGGGCGACGACCACTGCGTCCACCTGGGCACATCAATGACGACGGCAAACATTACCTCGGCCGGCGACAGGACTGGCGGCGGCGGGGTGGTGAACGAGATTTGGGGGGTACAGTGATAAGAGGAACCAAATTTTTTTCCTTCATTTCTTTCAATGACAGGTGGACCCCACATGCTCACACATGATGATAACATTACCAATTGTCGCCATTACATGTAAGATGTTAAACGGTGCCACATCAGCCTGACAGGCGGCCCCATCTGTCATAAACGTGCTCAGCCGAGTCAAATCCGCTGATCAGTGTTATTTGCAAAAGGATTACGGTAGACACGGTGTTTTCTGCAAAAAAAATGTAACGTAGTGTTTTCTGCAAACCTAGCCTTCAAAGTGGTGGTTTTGTGCAATTTACTCTACGAGGAGAGTATGGGTCGTCGGAGTTGGTTTACGTTAATGATTTCTATTTTGGCTCAAAAAATGTTGACCCAAGCATAATTTTTTCACGTCGACCATTTTTGTGGATTTCTTATGGTTTAAGATCAATTTTGGAAACGGTAAAATTCTTATTGAATGGCAGAGAAACATATTTTCATGAAATTTTCAAACCGTTATTTTGGAATGATGCAATTGACACACCATTGCACAAAAAAATTGACAATGCGCCTTGGTTTCTTGAGGAGGTGAGAGGGACGGCTAGGGTTGTAGGTGGAGCTCGAGGGGAGAGGAATGGAGGCGGGTCGGGGATAGGTAGCGAACGGTATGCCCGAGTCACTTGGCGCTTGCAAAATAGTGTAATTATCTCAAAACTCCATGATACAAGACTCACATAACCGTTTTTTCTAGAACCATTTTTTATACTACAAGTAACCTCAGACGCATGATTAAGTGTGGGAATAAGGATAAACCACGTGTAAGCCCAAACTGATCCACATATAAATCATTACAAACCAATTCATTAATAAATTTCTAAAAACCAAACCGCACCAAATTTACCCCAAATGACACCCACCCATCTTAGTTCTTTAGTTTGGAACCAACCGACCGAACCAATACCAAACCGTAGATCCTGCATACTTTTATCATGCCTCGTACACTAGCTACTCATCACCATTGTTGACACCGGCACGCCACTACACCGTTGTGTTCAAGATGACGCCTATTACACAGGCTTAGGAGGAGCAGGTTCATCTCACATTGGCCTTTGCCGCAATTGAACACAAAGCATCGGGGGTTATGGTGGCGCCTCATCATGGATTGGGTTGGGTTGAGGAGGAGCAGGGTGAACACGAGGGAGCCAAACATCGGAGGTTCGGGAGGCGGGAATCATAGGTAGGCAGGAATCACAGTTTACTGCATGGAGGAAAAGGAGAGCAGGAATGTCTTTGCTGCAACTAATTAAACATGGCTCGCAACGGTCATTATAACTCATGGAACCACATACAAAATGCACCCAAAAAAAACTTAAAAACCGAACTTGAGGGTGGGGCGGGAGGGAGAGAGGGTAGGGGTCACCCTGGGCGTTTGGGTACCCTAACCCGCTACCCAAACCCGAACCGAACCGAATTACCCGAATTGTCGGGTAATCCAGGTATCGGGTTAGGGTTAGGTTCTCATTTCCTCTCTATTCGGTTTTTGGGTTAGGGTTCGGTTCTAGTCTGGAAAACCAAAGATACCCATAATACCCAAATTATTCATACTAGCCATTTTTTTGCAGCGATACTAGCCAAATTATTCATGCTATTACTGCAGTGTCATGTTACCCATACTAACTAAAATACCCATACTACCCAAAATACCCATACTATCCAAATTATTCATACCAAAAGTTGATGTGTGCTCCGAATATTTCATTTTTTTTGGTACCCGAACCAAAATTTTGGGTATTTTGGGTTCGGGTATTTTTTTGGCAGAAAAATTTTTGGTTCCCATTTTTTACTACCCGAATTACCCATAAACCAAACTACCCGAACCAAAATAACCGAAATACCCGAATGCCTAGGGTGAGGTAGGGGCGTGTCGAAGATGAAACTGCCCCGCCGCCACCACAGCCCCCCGACGACGGCGACAATGAAGCGGGCGGAGGGTGGGGTTCCGGGCGATGGTGGTGGTAGGATTTCCCCGGTGTCGCCCGACGTGCCTCACCACAGCCCTCCAGGCCCTGCCCTGCTAGCTGATCCGGCTGGCCGCTGGTGCATGTGCCAGGGCGTCCGTGGAGGTGAAGATGAAGCCGCGCGCGTGTGAATTGTGAGGGCGAGCCGGTGGATGGTTCCAGGCAGTTGGGATCTGGTCCTGTGCAACAACAACAAGGAACGGTGGGAGCGGCCGTCATGCAGCACGCGCGTACGTACCAGTACCACCTGCGCGTCCGTCGCATCGCGTGCACCACACCACACCTACCTTAGCCGGATCGGTGGCACGACACGGCACGGATCCAAGGTTCAAACCGGCTTCTGGCAAAAACAGCAGACCGGACTGGTTGTGGTTCGCATCCTGGTAGGGAAGCGACAGGTGTCGTCGCCGCAACCGGTGGGAGGGAGGCAGGAGGCGCCGGCCGGGGTGGGGAGTGGGGAAGGGACCCACCAACTGGAGTTCACCCAGCCTTGCTCGGCAGCGCGGCCGGGGAAGCCAGAAGATTCGCACCGCTCGTCCTCGCCTAGTCGCCTGTGACCACCTGCAGGGGTCCCTTCTCGATCAGCCATTGGCGATCGGCATTGCATGCATGCATGCCCGTTGCCGTGTATCCTCTTTCGCTCCTGCGCCTGCGTGCACTGACCACACCCGTCCAACCCCTGCCCTGCCCTCCGAGCTGATCCGGCTGCCCGCTGCTGCGCCGGCCGGGCAAAAGCAAAGCAAAGCAAAGCGAAAGAACGCGCCGTGTGACGTGCGTACGTTCCTGCCCTTCTGCGCGCGCGGCGCGGCGCGGCCATGGAGAGAGATGGAGGGGTGGCGTGGGTCGTACGCGCTGGTTGATTTGGCGCCAGAGAGGGATGCGCGCGCGGGAGGGATGGAGATCGAGACGCGCGCGTGTGAAGTGTGTGGGACGTACGGAACGGCCGCCGGCACGAGCGCGCGTACCACCTGCGCGTCCGTCCGTCCGTCGCATGCACCGCACCCCGGATGGTCGTGCCACATGGCTCCACATAACGCTTTATTAATCAAGTCCTTTTGTTTTACCGACGGACCTCGATCGGCGAACGGCCTGGTTGTGTTCTCGACAAATGGTTATTTTGCCGTGTACCCATGTCAGAGTCCCAACTGACAACGCACCGGTCGACACGCGGGCGGACTCCGGCCAGTCGACCAATCAGGGGAGGGAGCGCATCATCGCCAGGCCACATAGGATCAAGCACCCCAACCGTCAGTACGTGGGCCCGGAGTGGGTGAACACTACATAAAGCAGAGCAAGCTACGGCGGCAAGGCTGGCACCCCTTTTCCTTTCTCCTTCTTTCTTTCTTCCTTTCCAAGCTGAACATCAGAGAGTGATTTGTATCCAGACTCGCGACTGTAATTCATCTTAGCGTGAGGAACATATCGAGAGCCTAACAACCCATGAGTGGGAGCTTGGCACTCGGCAAATACACATGTTCCAATTATGATTAAAGGAACAAAAAAGAGATTAGCGAGTCGGTAGTTCATAGTTGGTTGGTGCAGACTGGGTTGGCTAGCCAGACTAGTGGCGAGATAGTTTGGTCCAAGAAGCCGTCTTAGCATTTTTTTTCCAGTCACAATTCACAATACTATTTATCCAATAAAGGTGTATGGGAAGAATCTACCCTGGTTAGAAGTAGCTAAAAACACTTGTCAAATAAGATATATTTGTGATCATGTGGACATTTTTTAATCAATCCGACCCGAGAGAAGCCTATTAATTATGTGGATATGTGTAGAAATTGCACCCGGTATCAAAAAGACCGAGTAGAGCTGCCACCATTTCAAGGCTAAGTTTAATTGTTGAATGTACTAACTAAAATCAAGATCAACCAAGTAAACCACAGAATTCAAGATGGTTCACATGACAGAAACATTGAAAATCCCGAGTCGCAACCCGTTGGTGCTATAATCTTTCTTCGTTGATTGCAATCGCACTAGTAGCTAGCTACAACCGTTGAGTTGTTTGAAATTTCGTGTACCCACTTACACTCGAGCCCACCCCGTGGTTACCATTTTCTCAGACCGTAGTTACCACACGTGTGCCATAACTCCAACCCAAACACCAACAATGATGAGCTCTAACCCTATCAATAACTCCCATCACTTTGCTTCTCCTCATCTCTTGTTCCACCACCACGGGGGCAACTAGAGGCGGGGCACGCATAATAGCCTCGAGCAAAGCAAGGAGTCACACAAGCTTATTGAGGATGAACTCTTACTGGATCACCCACCTATAGCCACCTTCCGCCATGTATGGCGACTAGAGGAGCCTAGCCTATCTTCAGCGTGGCTTAGAAAAGTTGTAAAAGGGCTCCTATTGAACCACAACGAAAGAACCATAAAGAAACCTACAACTACGAGAGGATACACCCTCCTCTCCCCCCCCCCCCACCCCACTTCGGCCGATAACGTCGGTGAAGGAGAAAGGAAGGAGGGGGCCGAATTTAACCGTGTCAGTCCGAACTCCTGTGGAGAGAGGAAAGGGTAAATAGAGCGAGTCGGTAGTTCGTACTTGGTTGGTGCAGAGTGGGTTGGCTAACCCACCCAATTGCCATATGGTTTTGGTCCAAGAATCTATCTCAACATTTTTAGTCACATTTCAGATTATTATTGAGCCAATAAATATTTATTGGAGAAATCTACCTGGATCAGAAGTAACTAAAAGCACTACTCAAAAAAGCTCTATTTGTGATGATGTGATAATTTTGAAATCAGTCTCACGGTAGAGAAGGTCTATTTATTAAGTAGGTATGTGTAGAAATTGCACCCGATATAACAAAGACTGAAGGAGGAGAGACGCCACAACCTCAAGGCTAAGTTCTACCAATACACCAGAATTAATTGTTTTCGCACACATACTTGTACTTCTAAATTAAATGTACCAACTAAAAATCAAGATCAACAAAGTGCAAGCGTGTGAAAAATTAATGATGTCCACCCATTGCTAGGACAATCTTTCCTCATTGCCCGAGTCGCACTAGCAGCTGGCTAGAGCCGCCACAAATGGAATTGAAATTTGAAAATCCCGTCTACATACAACACCGAACCTGACCCAACCGTGGTTGCAAAAGAAAGCAAGCGCACAGTTAGCAAAAACAATTGTGGTGTAGTGCTCAACTGATTTTGCATTTAACCTCAAATGCAGGCCACACCTGATGAACTAAGCAAGAAGAGGAGATCAAGAAAGTGCATTTTATTCACCAGTATCAAAATATGCAGGATAGAAGAAACTTCTCTTCGGAGTGCAACTACAAGTAAAACTTTGCTTGTGAATGGAAGCCCCATATTTGAGCAGTATTGTAATAGGAAATGTAGAGTGTGCATTTTCCTTGTACTCATGTGAGTGCAACTACAAGCAGTGCAACTATTATTGGTCAAGAAATACCCGTTGAACAATTTTGAATTGAGAATTTATATCACCTATGAGCATTATTCTCATTTCTAAATTCACTTTTAGTTAAGTGAGTAAAACTTCTCTTCTAGTTAAGTGAGTGCAACTACTTTTTTGGGTCCAGTTTGTTGAATATTTTCTTCTAGTTAAGTGAGTGCAACTTCATTTTTGAACTCACTTTGTTGAATATTTTCCTTCTAAATAAATTTAGTTCTTTGAATTTCTTTCTAAATGAATAAAGTGGTCTTTGTTTGAATACAATTTAAAAATATGGTACCAACTTAAAAAAACAGGTCAATACATTTTATGAATGCTGCATTTTAACTAGACACAATTTTCCAACAAACTATATTTGTGACAGTGTGACCATTTTAAAATCAAATGTCACGTGAGATAAAGCCTATTTATTATGCGGCTATGTGCACAAACCGCAGCCGATGCAACAAAAAAAAAGACCAGGGAGAGATGCCACCGTTCCAAGGCCAAGTTGTATCAATGTGCCGGAACTAGATTGTTTTTTTCACACACGTCAAATGTACCAACGAAAAATCAATCAATCAAGATGAACAAAGGGCAACAGAAAACAATGCTTTTCACCCAATCGTTGGCAGCGCAATCATCTTTCTTTACCGATCGGAATCGCACTGGCAGCCACAATTTGAATCGAAATTCGAAAATCCCGTCTACGTACAGCGCCGTTTGAACCTGACCCAACCGTGGTTACCCATTTCCAACCGCGGTTGCAAAAGCAACCAGGCGCCCGCATTTTGCAGAAAGGCCCTCGCGCCGCCGCGCATTCCTGCGGCCGCCCCCCCGCGCGCGCGTTCTGATCCACGCACCCGAGAGCGAACCCAGATATTTCTCCTCCGGACGACGACGTTTTACACGCGGGTCCGGACGAAACCGCGAAATTGGAGCCAGCTCCCCGTCCCCCTCCCACGTACTCGCTCACCGCGCCTCCGCCTATAAAAGCCGCCTCGCCCGCTCGTCCCCTCCCACCAACTCACCGCCCGTCCTCATCCGCTCCGCTTCGCTCCTTTCTTCCTCTTCAATCCACCGCCGCCACCCCACCGTAGCGCAGCGTAGCGCTCCCACCACCACCACAGCTCCCTCGCCATGGCCTACCGCGGAGGCCGCGGCGACCAGCACGGTGCGGGGCGGGGCGGTGCGCCGGCGGGAGGAGGGCGCGGGGGCGGCCGCTTCCCGTGGCCGCCTCCGGGCGCGTCCTCGTCGTCGGCGCCGCGTCCCGCCGCTCCGGCGCCCTACACGCCCGCGGTCGCCGTCTACCACAACTCCAGCGCCACGGGGCCTCACCAGGGCGCCTACCAGCACGGCGTCGTCTACCGCGGCCCCGCGCCGCCCGCCGTCCGCCCGCCTTCCTCCACGCCGGTCACCATCCGCGCGTCCTCGACCACCCCGGCCACCGTCCGCGCGCCTCCTACGACGCCATCTCCGGCCGCGTCCCCGTTCCAGCCGGCCCGCGTCTCGTCACCTGTCCCCGCTCCGACGACCCCCGCCGCCTTCGCCAAGGAGCTCGAGCAGAAGCTCTTCGCCGCCGCGGCCGCGGCGGCGGTCGCGGCGACGCAGGTGGACCAGCCCGAGGAGGAGAAGGCGCCCGAGGTGGAGCTGGCGCCGGTGTCCAAGAAGGGGCTCGCCCACCCCGCACGCCCCGGCGCCGGCACCGTCGGCCAGAAGGTGATGATCTGCGCCAACCACTTCCTCGTCAACGTCGCCGACAACAACCTCTTCCACTACGATGTGAGCTGCCTCGCCTTCTCGCTCACTACGTACCCTCTTTGTTCACGTACTATCTAGTTCTTGTTTAGATCTGGCGCAGATCTTGTACGTTTTTCTGTGCACGTACTAGCTAGTTCTTGTTTAGATCTACCAGTATACGCCTGTGATTGTGCTGTGTTCTTCATAGCTGCATCATTTGTTTAGATCTAACAGTACGTTTTTCCATACGTTTATATACGCTTGTGATCGTGTTGTTTAGATCTACACGTTTTACGCTTGTGAAGTTGTGATGGTGCTGTTTCTTCCTAGCTGCGTCGTTGTTTTTCCCATGCGACGTGCGTCTCCGACCTCATCCATCCATGATCCATCCATCCATGGGTGTTTGGTCGAGCGCAGACGCTACACGTAGGCCAAAACTTTTTCCCTTTTTGCCTTTGAAACTTGTGCTTCTCCTGTTCTGACGAGCAGCGTGAGACAGAAAGCTCTTCTTCGTTTTGGTTCTGTGGTTATCTTGGAAACTAGCTAGCGCCGTGTTTGTTTGGTTCCTATACACGGCCGGGGAGCTCGTAGATCTCATCCATATGGGTGCCGATCGGAGCCTCGCCGTAGCATGCAAAGCCGCCCGCCTTTTCCTTTGATCTCCTGCGTCTTTTTCTGGCCTTCTTGCATGGTTTTGGTCTGGTTACTGGTATCCATATGGGTTTTGCTCTGGCTTCCTTGTCCTCGTCTGGCGACAAAGGGGCAAAGCAACTTAATGGCACATGCTTGACCATGACCATGGTCTTGCATGTGTCCATCCCTCTTCTTTGTAGTACGTGGCTGCCATACATTTTTTGGCAAAGCAGGAGGCCTTTGTCGCCCTTGCCACCTTTGTTGCCGGTGCAGTTTTACGATTCGTTCGCCTTTTCTCCGCCTGCCTGCGGTCCCGTTCGCGCAGCAGCTTTTGTTTTTGTTTTGGCTCACAGAGGCCGTGCTCCTCCGCTGCTCGGATCTCTTATATCGCCACCTCGTGTGCGAACCCGTGTGGCTCTCCTCTATGCGTTAACTTTCTTTCTTTTGGATATTTTCATTGGCTCTCGGTGTGTGGAAGAACAGTGATCTCAATCGACACGTATGGGGTTTAATTCGATGAAGCATTATGCCAGCAACCGCTTCACCGTTCCCATATTTCGGAAATCTAGCCGAATTTTTTGACGAGAGATTTAATATATTTTTGACTTTCGTAGATTTGCTTATAATCTTTTTTTCTGCTTATATATATATATAAGTGTATCTTTTTTTTTGGTAAACAATGTACGTGTAGACGTGTACGTGTAGTACTACTTTTTATGAATTGATTGACGACGAGTTATTTTGTGTACGTGTACGTGTACTAGTATCGATTGTAATTTTCTTTATAGCTAAAACCAGGCTGACCATTTGGTTACGTGTAGTAGTATCTGGAACGCTCCATAGGTCCTTTTTTACTACGTACAGTACGCAGGTCCTTTTTTTTTACTACGTACGGTACATAGGGTCCAGCTTATTGGGTTCTGTACCGCATCATTGCAACGAGATTCGTGCTCCTGCACCCACCCCACCCCACCAGCCCTCCATGCCGTCACAGCCTCCCACTCAACCCCTCCTCACCCAACGCCGCCGCCCCTTCTCCGCCGCCGGCGGTTCCCGCCGGCCTGCTCAGCCGCAGCAGGAACCCTAGTATGTCCGTGTCAAAAATATCCTTCACTGCGCTCCCCACTTAAGTTTTGGGTATTCCATTCTGGATCCAGCGTTCTCCCGCATTAGTAGTTTATAAATCTTTTTGGAGTCTAAGTCGAAATGGAGGCCACCAGCACCAGATGGTATGCTCTCCCGCATATGTTTGCTTGATAGATTCCCATTCCTACGATGCCAGTAGCTGTTAAGTTCGTTTACCGCCTAATTTTGGTTTAGTGGTTTCTTTCTTAGGGTCCGCTAGTTTTCCCTCACAAATTGACTGGATTCTGCGGTGTGTTACCTCAACCTGCACGCTTCGATTCTTTTGAGCGAAATGTAGCATAAATAGAGAGATTTTAAATGTTTTATTTGATTTGTATAGAATGACTGGACAAAACAGAGGGCTAATTGTTTCTACTGTGTGTTCTGAATGTAGAACAGAGTATCCCTTGTTTCTGCATACATAATGATGTCGAATGTGTTGATGTAGGTTTCCATTCTACGATGCCAGTAGCTGTTAATTTCGTTTATCGCCTAATTTTTGTTTAGTGATTTCTAGGGTCCGCTAGTTTTCACCTTCATATTGACTCGATTCTATGGCATGTTACGTCAACTTGCATGCTTCCACTCTTTTGAATGAAATATTGTAGCATAGTATAGAGAATTAAAATATTTGATTTGATTTGTTTAGAATGGTTGGACAAAACAGAGGGCTAATTGTTTCTCTCCTGAATACAAAACAGAGTGCCCCTTGTTTTTGCATACATAATGATGTCGAAATGTGTTGCTGTAGGTTTCCATCAACCCGGAGTCAAAATCAAGAGCTGTGAACAGGGAGGTACTCAGTGAGCTAATCAAGTTGCACGGCAAGACATCCCTTGGCGGCAAATTGCCTGCCTATGATGGAAGAAAGAGTCTTTACACTGCAGGCTCACTTCCTTTCGAGTCTGAGGAGTTTTCTGTTACTCTCGTCGATCTGGAAAAGAAAGACAAAGAAAGGTCAGATTGGATTCTGCACTTAGGATCACTTCCCTTAATTTGATCAGCTTGCCTATCCATTGTGTTTGTAGCTGCTAACTTGCTCTCCCTCTTCATTTGCAGGGCTAAAAGGGAGTACAAGATCACCATTAGAATTGCTGGGAGGACAGACCTGTACCACCTTCAGCAGTCTCTCAAAGGAATACAGAGGGATATGCCTCAAGAAACCATCCAAGTGCTCGATGTTGTCCTCAGGGAGTCACCATCGTGGAAGTATGACATCCACATTCCAGTTTCTTGCTATCAGTTTTTCTTGATCATACTAGCTAGTTTTCTGGAACCCTGACACTACTGTTGGCAATGCCTTTTCATTGCAGCTATGTCACAGTGTCCAGATCCTTCTTCTCCACCACTTTTGGTCACAGAGGAGACATTGGTGAAGGATTAGAGTGCTGGAGAGGTTACTACCAGAGCTTACGCCCGACACAGATGGGGCTTTCGCTCAATATTGGTACTCCCCTGTCTGTTACTGTTACTGCTACTGTTACCTAATTGCAGTGTGTTATAGTCTTATTTATCTGATGATCTGAACTTCATTATTCAGATATATCTGCAACATCCTTCTTCAAGCCTGTGACGGTGATCCAATTTGTGCTAGAGTTCCTCAACTTACGTGATGCCTCGCGACCTCTGACAGACAGGGACCGTGTCAAGGTACTATTCTGATATACATGCTCGTGAAGCCTGTTACTGGCTGTAAATACTTGACTAATCTCTTTCATACCTGACTTTGTGCAGATAAAGAAAGCACTCCGTGGGGTGCGTGTAGAAACAAACCACCAAGAAGACCAAATCAGAAGATACAAGATAACAGGGATTACTCCTGTTCCCATGAGCCAGCTAATGTAATGATCGGTCCTCACATGTTATAATATTTTCCATTATGTCTTTTATCCCTATATTCTGGAGCAACTAATCAGGGTTGCTGGAATATTAGAAAGATGTGTAGTTGTGTAGGTTTTCGGCTTATTGCTTCTTCATTGATGTTGGTGCGTCAGGAATTAGTTGGGGGAATAATTTTGTTTACAACATTCTTCCTGTGGCATATGCATTTTATTTCCACAGCATAGCAAAGATCTGTTTGTGCTAAGTTGTGCCTGTTCGCAATTTTCCTTATGAATTGTTTATACCACAGTTTCCTTTTTAGCATCTATCCATGATTATTATTCCCTTTCTAATATCACTTTACTCCTGTTATTTTGTTTGTTGTTAGATTTCCTGTTGATGAGAGAGGAATAAGAATGTCAGTTGTTCAGTACTTCATGCAAAGATACAACTACAATCTGCAGTACACCACTTGGCCCTGCCTGCTGTCTGGAAGTGATGCTCGGCCTGTGTATCTGCCTATGGAGGTACTGTATCCATGCCTGCTTCCTCATATTTGAATTATACGTTGTTTGCTCAGTGTTCTCTACAAATTGATTGTAGGCGTGCAAGATTGTTGAAGGACAAAGGTACTCTAAGAAACTGAATGACAAGCAGGTCACCAACATACTTAGAGCTACCTGTCAACGTCCCCAGCAGAGGGAGCAAAGCATTCGTGAGGTATACCTTTTGTCAACTAGATTCTGTAAATACTGATCGATTGGTTTTCTTATTATACCTGCCCATATCTTTCAACATCAATTGTTATGATGATGTGTTTGGTAGATCCTTCCATTCTGTTGTAACTCATGTAGTTAGGAATGCCCATCCTTTCTCAGCTAGTTTTAGTTCGCCTGTAATGTAAATTCTCTCATAACATTCTTTTTCACATTGTAGATGATTCTGCACAACAAGTATGCTGAGGACAAGTTTGCTCAGGAGTTTGGAATCAAGGTCTGCAGTGACCTTGTCGCTGTTCCAGCCCGTGTGCTGCCTCCCCCCATGGTAAGACTGCTGCATTTTTCCCATTCTCTAAGCTGCTTAACTGGAAGGATTTGTAGTAATCACATCCTTTGTATCTGCTTCAGTTGAGATATCATGATTCTGGAAAGGAGAAAACCTGTGCGCCAAGTGTTGGACAGTGGAACATGATTAACAAGGTATCTGCCTTTTCATTGTCTTCACTCCCAATTTTACTAAGCATTACTTCTTCTTGGAACTGAATACATGAGAACTTGTTGAGTTACTTCTTTGTCTGCTCTCAATGTATTGGAAAATGACAGGTCATTATTTGTATGTATAGCAACTCAAATTATTTTGCCTGTTCGCACTTTGTTCATTATGTGGTTTTCACACTAGTTACCTGTTGAGCTTGTTTGTGACTTGGCCCATTATTTCGTATGTAGCACATATGTGATGTCGATGATAGTACAAATGATAGGTCTCATTTGTGTATTTTTTCCCTGCAGAAAATGATTAATGGAGGAATCATAGACAACTGGGCCTGTGTGAGTTTTTCACGCATGCGTCCGGAGGAGGTACACAGGTTCTGTTGTGATCTGATTCAGATGTGCAATATGACTGGAATGGTAAAAGCTTGCATCGCTTTCCTGTTTCTTAGGCATTTATGATTTATATGTGTATGTTACAGCTGACCGACTTCTGTTTTCCAACCCTGTAGTCTGTCAATCCAAGGCCACTTGTAGACAACCGATCAGCTAGCCCCAACCACATTGAGAATGCTTTGAGGGATGTGTACAGGACTACGGAAATGCTTAACAAACAGGGAGGCGAAAAACAGTTACAACTGTTAATCGTAATCCTACCTGAAATCAGTGGTTCTTATGGTATGCATATGGCTCCTCTGGTCAATCCCCTTCCACATTCTCTTGGCTTTCTGTAGATTTATGTGTGTGCCATGTGTAATTTTGCAGGAAAAATCAAGAAGGTTTGCGAGACTGATCTTGGGATTGTGTCTCAGTGTTGCCTGCCAAGGCATGCTGCCAGACCGAACAAGCAATATATGGAGAATGTTGCACTCAAAATCAATGTGAAGGTAACATAACCACCTGGTCCATGTTTTACATTCAATTTCCATGGAATGTGTTAATTCTTTGTCTACTTCGGTTTCTGTAAAATGTGATAATTCTGTGTCTTAACTAGGTTGGCGGATGCAACATGGCAATTCAAAAGGGCTTTGCACGATTTGGCAAACCTGCCATTACCAAAGTCCCAACAATCATCTTTGGTGCTGATGTTACACACCCCCCACCTGGAGAGGACTCTGCATCATCTATTGCTACGGTTAGTTTTATCCCACAGCCATCAGTTTGTCATCAATTCGTTATATGTTTGTATCTGATTTGATCTTTCAAATAGAACTATCTTTATGCATGCACATACCTGTTGAGCACAAATATATTTAGCTGGTTCTTTTATTGGATTGATGTAGGTGGTTGCATCAATGGACTGGCCTGAAATTACCAACTACAGAGGTCTTGTCTCTGCTCAACCACACAGGCAGGAGATAATCGAAGACCTCTTCAGTGTCATCAAAGATCCACAGAGGGGCAATGTCAATGGTGGCATGATCAGGTGAGTTTTGTGATTAGGCAGAGACGATCACCATCAATTGCCATATGGATCAACTGCCAACCTGACATATTTTTCTCTACAGGGAGTTAATGATTGCCTTCCACAGGAAGACGGGCCGGAGGCCTGAGAGGATTCTGTTCTACAGGTATGTGCACAGATTCAGGGCATTCTTTTCATCTTGTCCAGTCACTGGAGCTGACTGACTGACTGATCATTCTCACTTATAGGGATGGTGTGAGTGAAGGCCAATTCAGCCATGTTCTGCTTCATGAAATGGACGCAATCAGGAAGGTAAGTTACATGCAAAGTTCTGGTTTGGTCTACCTCATATGGTTATCAATGGCTGTTGTCATTTTGATGGTTTTCAACTTCTCTGTTGCAAGGCCTGCGCCTCTTTGGAGGAGGGCTATATGCCTGAAGTCAATTTTATTCCGGTTGAGAAAAAACATTATGCCCGACTATCCCATAAATTTCATGAGAAGCGTGAGATGACTGACAAAAATTCATGTGAAGGTATTTGTATTTTTATGATGCTGCTAACAAGTTTCTTGTACTTCTTGAAGCATGCCTATTAGTAACTAATAAGAGCTGTAGCTTTTAGTTGTATATCAATGAGATGATTTGGTTGATATCTTTACTTCTTGGAACATTATACGAGCCTTGGTAACAAAATTATTTAACATGTTCAGGTTCTGACTCAGCACAACACATCAGCAAGGAACATCCAGTCAACATTTTCGTGGATACACCTATGCACAGATATACTGTTGATGTTCCTCCAGCATTTAGCTGTTATTTGCTTAAAACAGCTATTGAAATGAAAGTTGGAGGCTCTATTGAAAACTGTACACTCACTGTTAATAGCCGAACTGTAGAATACAACAAAACTGTAGGATACTACGGTATTCAGAATTATTCGGTGTTAAAGCTGGATCCTAAATTGAGAGGAGGAAGCCCTCCAGCCCAGGAGGTTCCCAAAAAATCTAATAAGTAAGTAGTTTTTTCCCATTTACTTCTAGCAACTTGTTATGATATTTTATTCAGGCCTTCAAGAAACTAAGAGTTTGTGTAAATTAATTCTTAAGGGGGTCTTCGAAAAAGTTGGGAAAGCGTCGGCGTAATGACCAATCAAATGTTCAGCAATCCTTGTGAGTTTCTTCGTTTTAGTAAATAACACAATGCCAGCACACAATTCCCTGCAAGTTGTTATGATCTTTTATTCAAGTCTCAAAATCTAACAATTTATGTAAATCAATTATGCAGGAGTGTTTTGAAGAAACCACGGAGGTGTCCGCATTGTGGCCAGAAACCGTGAGTTCCCTCAATTGCTACCCATTCTAGTTTATAGTATTTGCACCAAGTATTACTTACTAAACAACACAACAGCAGCGTTTAGGGGAGTGGGGGCCTATAGTTTGCCCTCACTTAGAATAATTTCTTGGTCAGCCCTTGAACAGCAGAATAGCCGGAAGAGCCATAGTAGAGTACATCATTTCTAGTTCCACCAACACTTCTTGCTTCTCACAGTTCTCTCCTCGTAAATTCATGGCCATAACAATTCTAGTTTATATTATTTGCACCAAATATTACTTACTAAACAACACAACAGCAGAGTTTAGGGGAGTGGGGGCCTATAGTTTGCCCTCACTTAGAATAATTTCTAGGTCAGCCCTTGAACAGCAGAATAGCCGAAAGAGCCATAGCAGAGTACATCATTTCTAGGTCCACCAAGACTTCTTGCTTCTCACAGTTCTCTCCTCATAAATTCATGGCCGTAAACAATTCAGTTTAGTCTGTTCAGCAGTATTGCCCAACGAAATCCTAGTTATGCTCAATTTGGTTTTGCAAAATTCTAGATGTTTGTTCCCCACCATGTGGTGATAGTGCATTGAATATATTTTGCAGGGGAGGACCTCCAAAAATGCTATTCGCAGATCCCCTACTTGACCAATATATTTCTGATCATGGTTCTACTTTTGTTAAAAAAGAGAGAGTTCCAAGTATGAAAAGGAGGGGAAGGACTTGTTGGAGAGACATTCCTAGTGATGAGGGTGTCACACTTTGCGTAAGCATAACTGATATTCTCAAAAAGGCGGCCAAAGCAAATCGATCTTGGAACGGTCAAATTGGTCTTAAGGATTTCAGGGTTGTGGAAGGGCGAGCCGTATTAATCACACCTCCCAAGTGCAAACTTGACTCTTCAAATTTCCCCAAAGATTGCAAATCTTATTCTGGATTTATTAAGAACATTCTAGGTGCAGCAGCAGCCAACCTCTTCTATATGAAAGACCTGCTGGATACTCTTGATCGCACATCGGAAGCTGATAAATACTGGTTACTAGATTATGTTGCTTCCCATCTTGCTCTAAAGACACACATCGATTGGGGTAAATAAATTACTATTTGTTTAGTTTAGTATTTTAGTTCAATAGATTTAGTTTCACTTGTTACTGAATTTGCCTTTGCAAATGTAGGTAATGTTGTTCGTCAAATTATGATCTTCCATGAGGGCTTGAGCAGCTCAGAACAGACTAAATTTGAAATGGTGGTAAACCGAGTTGCTTGCCCTAAGGATTGGTTTACTGGAAGACTTCAAAATCATTTCGTCTTCAGACCAGCTGTTGCTTTTAGAAAGAGAAAGCATTGGCCTGCATATAAAAAGACAGCATTTGGCTGTTTTAAGTGTCTCCGTAATAGTTCTACTCATGGCTCCGCTGTAAGTTTTCTTTTACAGCAAATTCGTTTCATTTTGAATAATCTCATACTTATGATTACCAAATTTTTGAACAGTTGATGGATTATGCGGGACCAATGTTATTGGGTTCCTTTGTGTGTGAAGTAATTCAGAGACTACTGGTGAATAAGTACCCAATCCAGAAGGCCCTCGGATTATAGGTATTCATTTCTGCCATAGATTGCTCTACAAGTAGAACATTCTTCTGTGAGCATCTGCATGCCTTTGGCTATTGGATCATTAAGCTTGCTTATTCTGATACCACACTGGTTCCTTGAACTTTTTAATAAATCTGTGCTGAGGCACTTTGGTTTAATACTCTAAATTAGCATGCATTCCTGAAAATGTACCTTAGTTTATTGATGACTAATACACTGAATAGTTCCCATCCCCCTGCTAGCTTATTTATGAACACAGCAGAGTAGTTTACATTCCTATATGTTATGTATGTTTGCATTGAATTGAACAAAAGAGCATCTTTCTCCCTTTCTGTTGTTCTATTTGTACATCCCGCATCATTTACTTCCAGAAAGAGCTAACTTGACTGAATTTGTTATTCAGTCCGACCTGCTCCCAAAGAGTGCGTACGCGCTACTGCCGAAGTGCGTGAGAGGGCCATATGGAGGTGCGCCAGCTCCCAAAGATCAAGGAGAACGTCAAGGACGTCATGTTCTACTGCTGAGCTCCTGTGGAACGTCAAAGTCGAGAGTTTGTTGTTCGTGAGAGAGAGAGAGAGAGAGAGAGAGAGAGAGAGAGAGAGCCTGAGATGGCTATGACTCTATTTTGGTGACTTTGGGTGTCGAGCCTGTTGCTCGTAGCACTAGTAGTATCCAAGTTAAATTCGAAGTAGCCAGGATACCTGCTATCTATGACCGAGCTTCTGTTACCTTCAACTCTACTTGAGACCTATTGATCTATGCAAGTGGTTTAAGTTAACAAGTGGTTTTGGTAGTTGCCCTATTGATCTGTGCTATTCTGACCTTTTGGGTTTTAAGTTTGATTTTTTTGGCATGATCTTGGTATCTGGTGAACTATTTTAGTTCTGGATTTTGGTTTAAGCCCTTGTCTTGCACTTAGGCTTGTCCAGAATCCAGAACCAGATTGGTCAGCCAGTTCTAGATTCCACAGTCGATTTGGCCTTTGCACACTGCACCTTCGATTTTACTTCCTCCGGTTCTTTTCGGAAGAGTTTTCAGGGAGAACTTCTCATCTGATAGAGTCTTGCAGGTGGAGTATTTTCAGTTGAGTTTTAAGATACAAGTCGTCATAGGAGTAGAACTTTTCACAAGCACCAGGCCCTGTCTTCTTTTTCTAATGAATTTTAAGGAGGCTTTTTAAATTAATTTCACGAACGAATTTGAAACTTTACTGGTCACAAGGGCTAACATATTTTGTACACATAATGTGGTCAAAAGCTTCACAGCTGAAAATACTCTTGAGCTTCACAAGCACAAATGTCGTTCTAAACTTGTTCCCTTCTGATCCAAATTGGTCAGCCAGTTCTAGATTGCATAGTAGGATGGTTTTTGCACAATGCATCTTTATTCTTACTGCTCCAGTTAACATAAGAGTTTTTGTAGACAGAATTCCATGTGGTGTTATTTAGTCATTGAGTGTTGTTGCTTCAAATGAGCAACACTTTCCAAAAGCATCAGATAGCACCTTTCTTTTCCAATGAAATTCATTAAGGCGGGATTTTAGTCCCAACAATGAATTTCATAGTTAACACGCATACAACTGATCACAAATCCTAATTATGTTCGTATACTTAATGTGTCACAAGATTCACAGCGGTTTTACTTTATACCGTTCTAAACTTGTTCCTTTTTAAAGGTTCAGGCTCTACTTTTTCTGTTGCTTGATGAATAAAATTTCTGTTTGCGCCAAAAACAAAAGGGTTCACAACACATATAAGATACAAATATGACAAGCTTCACAACACAGCTAAGAACTTGAGAAGATACAGTTCAGCTAATGGTTCGCCTGTCGTGAGCACAGCAGAAATATGCTTATCAGTTCATTTTTCTGGTCAACTTTGAAGATGTATACCTGACTACAACCTGCTATTTGTGCGAGCCTCTGCGTGCATAGGCTATGTTTCTAACAATGATTATCTCAAACTACACGAAATTATCTGTCTTTTGTTTAAGTTACCAAGTGGTTTTGCTAGTTGCCCTGTTCCCGTTGATCTGTGCTATTCTGATATTTTGTTGTTTAAGTTTGAAAATTTTGCCTTTGTTTGGGGCCATGTTGGATCTTGGTATCTAGTGAACTACTTTGTTTCTGGATTTGGCGCGAACAGGTCCAAGTCGAGCAGCAACTTGTTTGAGTTGCTGGCTTGCACTTAGGCTTGTCCAGAATCCAGAACCAAATTGGTTCTAGATTCCACAGCCGACTTGGCCTTTGCACACTGCATCTTTGATTTTACTTCTCCGGTTCTTTAATTTCAGAGAGAACTTCTCATCTCATAGAGTCTTGCAGGTAGAATATTTTCAGTGGAGTAGAACTTTTCACAAGCACCAGGCTGCATCTTCTTTTTTCCAATGAATTTTAAGAAGGCGGGATTTTTAATTCAATTGCAAGAACGAATTTGAAGCTTTACTGATCACAAGGCCTAACATGTTTGTACAATGTGGTCACAGGCTTCACATCACACTTTACTGTGTCATTCTAAACTTGTTCCTTTTGTTAAACTTTTTTAAGTTGCTCTTGGCTTGGACTTAGGCTTGCCCAGTATTCTGATCCAAATTGGCCAGCCAGTTCTCGATTGCATAGTCGGATGGCTTTTGCACAATGCATCTTTGTTCTTACTGCTCCAGTTAACATAGGAGTTTTT
Source organism: Elymus sibiricus (assembly GCA_039707655.1). NCBI lineage: Eukaryota > Viridiplantae > Streptophyta > Magnoliopsida > Poales > Poaceae > Elymus > Elymus sibiricus. The sequence goes on from CM077671.1 coordinate 448,038,313, forward strand.
GTAGGCAGAAGAATTCCATGTGGTGTTAGTTTTTGGCTTCAAAGGAGCAACACTTTTCAAAAGCATCAGACTGCAGCTTTCTTTTCCCAATGAAATTGAAAAGGCAGGATTTTAATCTCAATCAATGAATTTCATTGTTAGTACGCATACAACTGAGCACAAAGACTAATTATGTTACTACACATAATGTGTCACAAGATTCATAGCATTGTGCCGTTCTAAACTTGTTCCTTTTCTAAGCTTCAGGCTCTACCTTTTGTGTTGCTTGATGAATAAAGTTTCTGTTTGTGCCAAAAACAAAAGGGTTCACAAGATACAAATATGACAAGCTTCACAACACAGCTAAGAACTTGAGATAAGATACAAACATGACGACCTTCACAACACAGTTCAGCTAATGGTTAGCCTGTCGTGAGCACGTCAGAAATATGCTTCTCGGTTCATTTTTCTGGTCAACTTCTGGTTAGCCTGCTATTTGTGTGAGCCTCTGTGTGCACAAGCTATGTTAACAATAATTATCTCAAACTACACATAATATATCCGTCTTTTTTTGGTAATTTGGAGATATCCCACAGGAAGGGCATAAGAATGCATAGCATACATGTACAGATACTTTGAATTTACGCTACACCGTAATCTTCATTCAAATCAAGAAATTTTTGATATAAACTATCCAATTGTTGGTATGTTCACATTTTGGTACAAGAACTAATTTGAGCATGCCTACTGGTACTTCTGTGACAGCGGGAGCGAGCCTGTAAGAATATGCTCTCAAGCGAGAAACAGAGAACCAACTTCTAATAGCCCGATCGATGATCAAGTTCTTTCTGTTGTGTGGGCATCTATCGCCTGTAGCGGTATCGCTTGAAGTTGAAATAGAGATGAAGAATCCCAAGCTCAAATGTGCATTTGAACCCCTTCTTGTGTGAGTACTCCCACTCCTTGTTTACGATACGAAAAGACTGCCAAGGGAAACCAGAGTGTGAGGAACTCACTAGTTCCTCCTCATCAATCTATGGCGATTACAGACTTGACTCAAGTACAGCTTGGGAAAGGTGAAGAAGAGGATCGCGAGCACATCTCGATACATAGGAACACACACGCACGCACGCACGCACACATCCACGCATGCACACGCACACGCACACGCACACGAACCGCCGCCTGTGCCTGATCCTAGTCGGGATACCCTCGCCCACCTAACACACCTGCTTATATAAGCTAGCTACGGGCTCAGTTGAGTCGAACATATAGGAGACCCATTGGGGCTCGTGAACTTGTGGCATGGCCTCCTCTCTCTCTTGGACCGGCCTGGTGTAGCTCTCCCTTCTTTCTGCTCTTGTGTTGTGTGGTCGCTAACACCCCCTCTTTCTTCAGACACGACTTGTCCCCAAGTCGCAACAGTTAGAAAGAGACGAAGAAGATCTTCCAGGTCCTCCCAGGTATCTGGTGTAGCGTGGCTATCTTGCCAGTGAATCAGGCCTTGCTCCTGCATCTTGTTCGAGCCGTGGCGCCAACGTTTGTCCAAGATCTCCACACAAACATTAACATTATCAGAAAGTGATGGAAGAAATGAGGATGCACTCGCACCTGAGGTCAAGGCCTTACGAAGTTGTGACACATGAAAGACTGGAAAGATCGAGGACCCTTCTGGTAAAGAGAAAATGGAATAACACTTATGCTAGCACCCATATCACATAAACCATGATAGCAATGATCTTCAATCTTAACATAAATAATGGGCATGCCAACTATAGGTTTGCTCTTGTTCATTTTCAACCTATTTAGCAATCCTAGTTGCTTCCTTACAGAAATAAATGACATGTTCATTGATATTATCAACTAATGTATCTTTAATCATTGCAACATTAGGTTTTACTTTAATTTGCTCACAGGGTTTAGGTGTTTTTATATTACTCTTATTAACCACGGTTGCAACTTTAACATGTTCCTTAATCCTAACAGGAAAATGAGGTTTCTCAATGTAAGCAGTAGGCACAATTGGATCAATATTATAAATGGTTGTTTCCTCTTTAGATATGAAAGGTTCCTCAAAAGTTTCTTCAATAGGTGGATGATATTTCAACCACTTCTTCTTAGGGAGATCAACATGAGCAGCAAATGATTCACAGAAGATAGCTACTATCTCAGAGTCAAGTCCATATTTTGTACTAATCTTATGAAAAGCATCGGTTTCCACAAAAAATTAACACAATCAAACTCAAGATTTATACCAGACTCTTTACCTTTGTCGATTTCCCAATCTTCAGAATTGCATTCACTGATGCAACGACGTGCTATACAAACGGTTTTAACCCCTTTCCGCGACGTAGTTCGAAACCGTCGCCTTGCATGTGTGGGCGATAGGGGGGGTCCATCCCACACGACACCGCAAAACCGTCGGCCATGGTGGCCAACGAACGCAAACGATCTCCAAATATAATCATGTGCGGTGCAGGAACAGATCGCACACATAATCTTTTGGGCATACGTGTGGGATTTGGGATCAATCACACACGTCCAAGACGAGTGAAACACATCTAATTGCTCATGGAAAACAAACGGAGTTTGACCTTTGACCGTTTGCGAAACATTAACTATCCACATGGGCCATTGTAGACACTGTGTGTGATATCTTCATCATCGCACACGAGATTTCTCTGGGAACCGTGTACCATATATAACATCATCGGACACGTTTCCCGAAAAATGTACGCGTGGGATCGTCTTTGCATCGGGCACGGTTTCATGTTGGCTCACGTGTGAGATACGGTGCTATCGCAAACAATTGAGTAGCTCCTGCGCACACGTACAAGTGTTGCAAACCGTTTGCGATTTCTTATGTATCACCAACGTTTTAGATTATATCTCGTGTGCTTTTTCTATGGACCACATGCAGTTGTGCTATGAGTTGCGTGTGCTTTCCGTTCTGGACCGCACACGCTTAGTTGCTTGAACCGTGTGCGCTGAAATTGCCAGGTTATTGTAAAATATCGCATTTAATTCACCCTGCAAATAGCAAATTCGCCACAATATGCAATCGACAAATAGTGTCCACATGAAGAACATTCATCATAATTCGCCACAATATGCAATTGAACGAATAGTGTCCACAAGCAGAGGATTCATCATAATTCACGACAATATGCAATTGAGAAAATGCTAGCTAAATTCCACATCTGTTAAACCGACATATCCCGTACATAATCATAGTGTACGAAATACGAAGACATGATCACATGGAAAATAATGCATCCATGTGTATATGTTTAGCTGATAACACTATATGAATGCATACTTATTTTTAGGAGATTTAAATCCGGAAATCTTTGTCTTCTTTAGAGGGCTTGATATAGTGTTTCACAAAGAAGGTGCTGATAAATTTCCTAATAGACAACAATTCATCGGCGACGAGCGGTTCAGAAGTCATCGGTACGAAGATCACCTGCATGACTTTTGGATCAGAATATGACATACGTGTGGAGTAGAAGATAGTAATTAAGAAGCACACTTACTGGTTTTATCCTGTCAGCATCGACACCACATTCAACATGTCTGCATAGGTTGATCATGTGTGCACAAACGTAGTATCCACATAGGCTGGTACCTTGTTGTTGCTGAGGACACTGAAATTTTGTACAGTATCAGTCATGTATTTGCCCTGTTAGGAACAACCTAACCGGTGTAAGCTGTTTTTTTTCTATGAAGAGAAATAGAAAGAGTTTTACTTAGAAACTTGAACATCTGACTAGCATTTTCTGAAAATAACGGATTTCGTTGTCTTATCGGAGAAACGATCACGTGCTGCAGAGGTAGTTGGCGGTCGAACCTATTCCCCCCTAAAGTTATGTTCTTTGACAATACACTGCAAATGAAGATGAATTTTCACACACTCAATTCTGGAACCAGATATGAACACAACGCATTAACATCAAATAATTCAATACCTATCCATGAAATCCCGAAGATCACTCAGATCCCGAGGCGCATTTGACTCTCTGAGAGAATCCATGTAGTAAACTGTGTTGCGTTTTGGAAAAATGACCACCAAGATCCAGTGACCTCTATAGTTTAAGAAAACCATGAACGTACGAACTATGTCTAAAACTGAAAGACGATCAATGTATGCGTGGTTGTATATTTATACTTACTGTTCATGATATGGCCACATGAAGAATTCTCCTATCGGTAAGTCGAACAAGATCTTGGCGACATAATGAATGGAAGCTGTGTGTGAGCCATTATCTTTTAACAAAACGCCGTTTGCTAAATCAGGATCTATGAAATACGCATGCACCCTTGATTTTCTCTGCGCCGTCAATCCCCTGAGAGGAATACAATACAATTAGCTTTTTTGTCATTTACAGCCTTGTATGGAGAAGTTGATCAGAGTTTGTGAAGTACTTACAACATCAATCATTTGACAAGAGTGACAGCAAGCTCATCGAAGTTGAAGAAGAGATGAAAGTCCTCGAATTCCACACTGATGGTACCTGGAACGTGAGAGAAATGATGACGGTCGTAGTGCAATTCAACAATGTTAGTATCTTCTCCTTCTGACATTTTGTCCATGCAATATTTATGTAACTTGCGAGCACTAGAAATGCACTCCTCCCAGAAATTGCCAACAAGGAATGGCTGGCCATGTTTGTACTCGCATTTCTCATATGTGTCTACTTCCATACTAGCAAGATGCTTTTGAAGGTCTGCTTCAGACATGTGCTCAGAACCGGGATTATCCAGCCCTTCGAAAACCTTATTGTTTATTTGGGTACAGACGATGATTCCTTGTAGAAGGAGGCTCTTGGTCCTATCCCTCCTCGCTCTTTGGAGGCCCAACTTCCTGTGTGCAACCCTGCCCGCTTGTGTCTTCTTAGCTGAAGCACTTCTTGTTTGACGTCTAGTTTCATCAACGACATGCTGCTGAGAAGCGTGTGAAGGTACGATGGACTGCTGAACAGATGATGCCGCTGTGGCGGACTGTTGAGCTGTAGTGCCAGAGTCGACGGACTGATGAGCAACCGTTGAAGCTATTCTGGGCTTCTGAGCATCTGGTGCCAACATGGATGTGTGTTGATGCGGCTGTGACAACGTGTTGGTTTGCTGAGCAGGCAGTGCCGACACATCTGTATGCTTATCAGGCGGCTGTGAATCGCTGGACTGATGAGTAGGTGGTTCCTGACTTTCGGAGTGCTTAGCAGGCGGTCCCGGACTTTCGGCGTTCTTAGCAGGCGGTTCCAGACATTCAGTCTCCTTAGCACGCGGTTTGGTCGGGTTTATCTGGTGAGCATGCAGTGCCGATGTGTTTGCACTTTCTGCTTCAGTGGCCGACATCTGAACCGATGATACGTCTTTAGCAGTTGTAGGCCTTGCCACAGGCTGCTCAGGATGGGACGATGACCTGGCATCTATGGCAGGAAGTCGCCCGGGCTGATCACAGGTTGATGCCTCGGGCATCTGATTCCCAAGAGTATGTTCATCGGGGGAATCACACAATACCTGCTGTGGCGAGATGAGAGTCACCGGTTCGAGGGAGACATTGGTTGCTTTTGGGGGGGGGGCTGGAGGGGGCTCATCCAAAAAGTATATTTCTTTCCGTGGCCACTGGATATGATTTAACCGTGTTTCTTCCAAGGTCCTCTGCTCATCAGGGTCCAGAAGGACATTCTTCAGGGGAAAATCACTGAATCCAGGCTTTATTTCAGTCACGTAGCACTTCACACAACCCTCCTTTAATGGCACATTGTCCAACAAGTGACCCCCGTCAAAGTCAGGGTTGTAAACCCATGCTGTTGCACATTTTAAAGAACCATCATAATGTGTAAGCACGGCCCTCACTCTCTCCCCCTGTCCATATAGATCAGATATAGCACCATCATGTCCAGCTGCAGCATCATTGTCGCTGGGGTCAGCTGATGCACATCTACTCTTGTGCGGTGTTGCCATACAATAAGTGGCATCATCCATGCTGACACCCCCTTGCGTCTCCCGCCTATCTCTCAGCATTAGTGTCTTCTCCTGCATATATGACTCCTCAACTTCCTTTCGAACTACATGATACATGTCCCTCTTAATCTTTTCGCGCAAGTCTCTCTGCCTATAATCACTCCTAGCTTTTTTCATGCTGAGCCTCTCTTCTTTGCTTAGTGAGAAAGCCCTCTTGTGTGGGACATTGACCCCAATACCCCTAGCACGGCCAGGGGGCTCTTTGGTAGTCAGAGCCTCACACAGAATGTCACATGGCCCTGAGTTCCTGCACAACCTTCCAGTGTTTTTGGAAGCCTTGGCCATCACATCATACAGTTCTTGGTCTGGTGAGTTTTCAAAGTAATAAGAACCGTCTCCATGCCTCTTTGCACGTTCCCGCAAGTAGTCCCTAGCACGAGTGCCCCTAATTTAACTAAAGGCCGGTTTGCCACCCGCAGCTACTGCTTCTTTGTCCTCCTGCTCCCATATCGGTTTCATGCCGTAGTATCCTGCCACACCCATACAGTGGGTGTGTGTGTTCTTCTTCTGAAGTTTCGATTGCATGGCACTCCTCTTAATAAACTCTTCACTGGCCCTGACCCTTTTGAATTATGTCCAATCTTCCTTTGTGATTTGGGTGTACGAGGGGATTCGATCCTTGCCTTGACTCAAGAACTTCTTGTACAACACATGCTTCTAGTTTCTCCAAGCATCCCTGGCCTTCTTCAGTGCAACGTGTTCCACCTGTGCTCTCCACTCCTCAGGAACGTTGAAGTGCGCCATGATCTCACGGACTATCCTCTGCCGTGTTTCTATACCAGCTTTCCGAAACCCTGGCAGGTTAATGTTGAGCCTTGCCCTGCCAACAAATCCACACACACTCCTGAACCTCGTGCGTGCTTTATCAGGTTTAGTTGGAGCCCAAGACTTCAAATTGATGTCAGTTACTTCGTATACACCTTTAGGCTGGTGTGTGGGCTTTCTTGGAGCACTCTTCCTGCTCTTGACCGGATGGGTGATTGTGGCAGCTCTATCCCGTTCATCATTTCTTGGTACACGATCATCTATTACAGACATGTCGGCTTCGGACTCAGATGAAGATACATCGCCAGAAGTATGACTGTCGTCGCTGCTAATAGACATCTATAGAGTACACATGCAAAATTCAGAAACAGGGGATAATCATAAAAAAATGTAATAGCTTGGAAGCTAGCTGTCTAAACATGGCATGTGATCATTTGGAAATGTACGGCTAATCTGTTCATTTAGTGTGAATCGTGCGCACATGATATGTAATTCGACAATAACTAATTGGAACAAATACATCTTATATGTTCGAAGGTAGATGATGAACATAAATACACTCTCCATTATTTTATAATCATTTTGGGGACAAACCGAACCAAATAGGAAAAGGGATCGCAAGATAATAGACCTCACCGCGATGAAGGGCAGCAACTGACCGATTTTTTTGTGCAAATCCGGCAGGAGAGGCGAGGGTACAGGATCGATATGCTGGACGGCGGCTGGCAAGCAAATGAAGACGGCGAGGCATGGGCAGCCGCTTGTTCGGAGCGGCAGTGAAGGGTAGGGTTGACGCCGGGAAGCGGGTACACGGCTGGATTGAGCGTGACGGAGGCGGAAAGGGTTCTGGTGTGGATCTGGGGGATGGGAGGGGGAGGAAGCTAGCTGTCGATGGAGTTTGGGTAGAATACGCGGACAGATGAGCAAAACGGGGGAGGGCGCGGGTTTGGGGGGAGGAGAGGGGGGGCATGTTGGCGGCTTCGGTGAAAAGGGTGAAAAAAGATCGCCCTGCGCCCGCGGAAAAAACTTTTCAAACGGTTTCATATAGTAACCCGTGTGCACAAGCAGCACAAATTTGTTCAAAATGAAATCCTGAAAACTTTGAAATGTAGACGTGACCTCATCGTTTCGTCTCGAAATTTTTCCCACGGTACGCAGCTATCGTTGTACCCTAATATTGATTTTTTGGTGCATTTTAGGGCTTGCCTGCTATATTTAAGCCATTTTTTTGCATTTACGGGGCATTTATTGCATATAAACCAAATCCCAACTACAACAGCGTGTGTTGACGAGAGGTTTAAGGACTGTCATTCGATCTGGATGAATCCTACGGTACAGACACACGATCCATGTGGTTTGGGTTTTGTCCAATCAGAAAGCAGGACTCACTTTGTGCGCATTAGGTTTCATAGGCCACGGTTTAGAAAGCACACGGTTCTAGTTAACCAACCGTGTGCCATTTGTCCATGCAGAACAGTCATATTTTCATTTCAAATGAATTTGGGACACCATCATTTCGCCTCGAATTATTTTCATCTGCAGACAATCAACTATTAGCCCCTGTATTGATTTCCGGCCGCATTTCATGACTTGTTTGCTAATTTGAAGACATTTTTTCCACCAACATGGGGCTTGTTAGTAATTTAATTGGAGGAAATGCAGATGTATTATGAATATTACAAAAATGGGTGTGTCACCGTGGCATGATGTGAAGACCCCGTGCGAAAAATTGGTAATGTCTGGCGGAAGTTGTGATGGCCTGCCCTTTGAAAACGAATGCATCTCACACAAAGGATCATGGTTTACGAAAAGTAGAGTTGGCATTTCGGACTCCAATCGGTGTCAATCTCATCCTTTCGCCTTGGTTTTTTTCCATGGTATGCCAACATCATTGTACTCCTAATATTGATCTTCTGGTGGATTACATGTCTCATTTGCTATATCTAAGTCATATTTTTGCAGTTACCATGTTAATTAGTTCTTATAAATAAAATATCACAACATGAATTACGTGTGGATGGTGGCAAAGAATCTCTTACAAATCATTTGTGTGTCAGTTTGCGAGATTTTCGTCATTGTGCAACGAATGAGAAGAATTGTCAAGCATTTCGGACGGGAGATGTGTCCACCTAAATAAATGTCAGTAATTTAATTACAGGAAATGCAGATGGACTCAAAAAATCACGAAAATCGATGTGTCATCGTGGCGTGATCTTGAGACACCGTGGAAAAAATTTGGTAAAATTTGGCACAAGCTACAATGATCGCTAATTGGAAACCATAAATTTTGAGTAGAAGGATCATAGTTCCAAGGGGAGAAGTGGCAAATCGAACTCCAATCGACGGTGTTCATCGTCTCTCCTCCAAATTTTATCCCACGGTAGTCAATCATAATTATACGCCAGGTTTGATTTTCTGGTGCATTTTTGGGCTTGTTCGATATTTTTTAGCATTTTTTATCATTTACGGGGAATTTATTGCATATAAATCAAATCCCAACTTCAACAACTTCAACATGCAACAATTCAGTACAGTAGACATAATGACTACTTTTTTGAATCAATTCTCATGTACATGTTGTGATCTCGATCATTAGGTTGACCCCTAGTGAACTTAGGATTTCTGATGATTTTACGCTTCTCCTCTGTTATGTTGCGTGGCCCCTCAGGTGGCAACTCATCATATTGATTGTACTCCTACTCATCACCAACATTCTCGATGCCTAGTACCCTCCTCTTCCCATACATCACTACATGGCAGTGCGTATGCAAGAGGTCTGGCACAAAGAAAATCTGGGTAGCATCGCTGGGAAGAATAAATGGGTCCTTGTGATATGCCATAACTCTACGGTCAACATATGTCTTCCTGCTGTAAGCATCAACCTTTACGCTACTAAGAGGGACCCATCTGCACTTGAATAATGCCACCCTCATTTGCACATAGTAAAGCTCCCAAATCTCTTCAATGGTTCCATAGTACACCTGTTTATCATCTTCCTCTACAGTTAGGCATTCTATTCGAACAGAGCTATTCTGATACGAGGTCTTAGCATCACGTTCCTCAGTTTAGAACGTGTTTCCATTTATGTCATACGCTTGGTACTTCATAACCGTAGGTGATGGCTTTTGTGCCAACCACGTTGCAAGGTCTTCTTGGGGTCCGTTTTCCAAACGATCCTTCAGCCATCTTATATAGTCCCTATTGTGTGCATTTGTCTCGACAGCTGGTGATAGCACATTGGGTAAGTTGCTTTGTCGTATCTCCTCCATGTGTTCTGCAGCATAAGCGTCGAGTATCGGGCTGTTAAGCAGTACCGTCAAATGGGCTTGATCGTACATATATCGAGGTGCATGAATCTGATTGCCAGCAAGGACCGGCTTACCAGCCAGCCTTCCCTCATGGCGAGAGAGGGGCACACCTATAGGTCTAAGTTTCATGTATTCGGTGCAAAACTCAACCACCACCTCCGCGGTACAACCTTGTAGGATGCTTGCCTCTGGATGACATCGGTTCCGACAATAGCGCTTCAATATTCCCATGTACCGCTCGAAGGGATACATGTTGCGAAGAAACACAGGACCACAATACTTTATCTCGTCCACAAGGTGCATGGTGAGATGGACCATGACATCAAAGAATGACGGTGGGAAGAACATCTCTAAGTTTGACAATATCCTTGCAATATCAGCTTGCATATTATCCAGCTCTTCAACATCTACCACCTTCTGCCATAGTTTGTTAAAGAAATCACAGAGATCAATCAACGTGTTTCTTATGTCTGTGTCCATCCTATTCCTTATGGCCACCGGGAGGATTTGTGTCAACATTACGTGGCAATCATGTGACTTCATGTGAGACAACTTCTTTTTACCCAAGCTGTCATCCATGAGACTTCTGATGTTTGGGGAGTAGGAAGAGGGTGTCTTAATTGACAACAAAAATGCGAAGAACTCTTTTACTTCAGCTGCAGTTAAATTGTAACTCTGGTGTTGGTGGAGCAATTTGTCATCATCTTCTGCTTCATCCATGCGTTGTGATTGATCACCAAGCATATCGAGTCGTGCACCGTCATCATCCTTTCTTTTGCCTTTAATCTTCAGCAGAGTACCAAGGATGCTTTCACAGACATTCTTCTCTACGTGCATGACATCAATGCAATGACGTACACTTAGGAACTCCCATTAAGGTAATTCCCGGAACACTGATTTCTTCTTAAACACTTGGTCCCTGGGTGTTATTTTGACGTCGAACCAGATCCCTTGCCAAGCACAACATTAATTTCTTTAACCATGTTGTGGACTTCTTTCCCATCATAGGGTCTTGGGCCTGTTCCTTTCTCTACCATACCATCAAATTCAGTAGTCATTTTTTGATAAGGGTGATTTCTCCTTAAGAACCTACGATGACGCAAATACATGGTTTTGCGCGAGTTGGAAAGAAATCTACTCTCGGTCCTATCCATGCATGTGACACATCCTACTGGTCCCTTTGTTTTCTACCCTGAACTGTTGCCTAATGCCGGTATATCTTGAATGGTGTGCAGCAGCAACGCATGTAGCCGGAAAAACTCCTTTGCGTTGGCATCATAACAGTTCACACCAGACGTCCACAATGTCTTCAGTTCTTCTACCAGTAGCTCAAAGTAAATGTCGATATCATTTCCAGGTTGCTTAGGGCCTTGGATAATCATCGACATCATGATGTATTTTTTCTTCATACACAACCAAGGAGGAAGGTTATATATGCACAGAAGCACCGGCCAAGTGCTGTGTTTGGTGTTCATATCGCCAAATGGATTAAATCCATCAGTACACTCCCCTAGCCTTATATTTCTAGGATCCTTTGCAAAATCTTTAAACCTTTCAGTGATTTGTTCCCACTGAGCCCCGTCTTTCGGGTGCCTCATATACTTATCCACAGTTCGCTCATCATGGTGGCACCGCAACCTCTTTGCCTCACTAGGGTTTGCAAACAAACGCTTCAACCTTGGAATTATAGGCAAGTACCAAACAACCTTGAACGGGATTCCTATCTCGATCTCTTCGTCCAATTTGTAGTCCTGTGCTCTCCCGCGCTTGTATCGTGCGTGCTTGCATATGCGGCATAATCGCAAATCTTTGTAATCACCGCGGTACAACATACAATCATTCACACAAGCGTGTATCTTCTGGACTTCAAGTTCCAATGGACAAACAATTTTCTTCGCTTCGTTCGTGCTTTTGGGGAGCACATTATCTTCTGGAAGAATGTCTTTGAAAAGACTCAACAACTGTGTGAAGGCCTTGTTTGATAGACCGCTTTCTGCTTTAAATCTGAGAAGCGTCAGTGTGACACTCAACTTGGAGTATTTCTTTTTGCAACCTGGATACAAATCTTTCTTGGAGGCCGCATCAATGCTTGGTAGCTCCTTGTACCCGGCTAAATCTTTCGCCGGGCCCTGGAAATCTGCAATCGTACCAGCAAAATCTGGCATATCATCAAGGTCGGTGTTGTCTGCTTCACACTCTTGGTTTTTCTTTGGGTTTTTTGGCATGCCAGTCTTCTGTCTATAGCTTGACGTCTGAGCCTCGAGGTTAAATTCATCACCCATGCGACTCTGATCGGAGTTTGGCACCTCGCCGACAGGCAGGTTATTACATGCATCCATAACCGGCTCTTCACCATGTTTAGTCCATCTTGTGTATCCACCCATGAATCCCCTTTTGTATAAGTGTAACTCGACCTCATCAATTGGAATTGACACCGTATTGCCACAATCCTTGCATGGACAGAGGACATAATATTGTTTGCAAATTCTCTTCTTTGTCCGTTCAGCCAAAGCCATGAACTCCTTCACGCCATCCCTATACCTTGAGCTTGTCCGATCCCCCATCCATTCAGATCGTTCCATCTGCACACGTTGCATCCATTAGATGGGTGAATAAATCACAAGATTTTATTTTCAAAATTTATGGAGGGCGCTGCATAATGTTACCCAGCAGTGCAATGACACTAATCAACCAGTCAATTTACACGCATCGTCAGTACTGCCATTATATGAATTTAATACCTTAATTAGGCCACTCAAGGAAAATAATACCTTAATTAATTAGCAGCGGCATGACGAGACAACATGGTCGAGGAGCAGAGCTTAGCGGGACACCTGCCTGTAGTTCGGACTCCACTATCCCGCCTACGACCGCGAGTGACGTGCTCCAGTCAAGCCGGCACCGACCACGAGGATTGAGCTCCTCCTATATCTCACGCCGCCATCGTCGACCGAGGATTGACCTCCTGTAATGCCACCACCGCTGACCGACCGAGGATGGACTCCCTATAACACCGACACCGGATTGACCTCCTATCCGCCTGCCGTTGCCTCGGTCGCCGCCGACATCTCTATCAGCATAACGTTTTTTTTTGGGGGGGGGGTTCGGAGAGCGGCTGTTTACCGCACCCATATGTACCGGGAAGCACATCACAAACGGTCATGTTACGGAAACCGTGTATCACGCACGTTCTATCTCACATGATTTGATTTGGGAAACCGTGTGCCGTATACAACAGAATGCGATAAATAGTTCACCCGACCGTTATCATCAGATCCCCATAGTTTCCCCGTCTTCCCCAAATCTCTAAATAGCTTCAAAATCCCTAGCGCCCAAATTCCCTAGCGTGGCACTGACATTGGGGAAATGCGGACAAGTGGTGCTGATGGTTTCAGTGCAGCTGCACCGGTTCATACAGTCGCTCTTGGCAGTGCCATTGGCAGCGCAACCATGATGGCGGTCACCGCCGATCACTTGCCTAAGGTCACCAGGAGGCCGGTGTACTACGGATCCGAATCGTCTTGTCAGGTCCCAATCATTCCTCATCTTTTTAGCATGACACACACACACAGGAAATCGATCAAATGCCGGATCCAGAGTTTGACCCCAGCAGACTCCCGCAACATGAGTTCGATTCCGAGTTTTGCGCCACCGAGAAGTACCAAAAGCTGAGTTGTGTGCACGGACACACTCCCGCTCGACGTGTATGCACGGAGGGATTCGACATTGGCAGACGGTTTCTCGGTTGCCCCTTAGAGGTTAGTGATAAGTTCATCCCTTAAGTTCAGTTAATGCCCCCACTCATCCTGATTATTTAACATTCGTAGGGATATGAGGCTTGTGCCTTTGTTAACTGGCTGGATGATGAATGGCATGGCAGGGCTCGGAGTGTTATCACCAAGCTTGCAGAAGATAACGTAAAGCTGAAGAAGAAACCGACTAATCTGGAGTGTACAATCACTACGATGAAGCAAGAAAGAATCATTCACATGCAACAGATGAAAGCAAGTGACAAGAAGGAACTAGCATGTGTAGTTGTAGTTGCAGCATTAGCCATCTTCTATGCGCTGTTTGCAATGATCATTAGGGGTTTCGTTTGTTTATTAATGGCGACATCAATAAGCAGAGCTCATCTATTGCTTTCCAACCGTCCTATGTTAAATGCTTACTATTTCACACCCTTTGTGTTTCATATAAGCGTGTGTGTTGTTAAACAATGCATCTAGTGAACCGTGTGAACTCCTATAATGTACACATGTGAAACATTTGGCATATTGAGAACTGCACAATAGCGGAAATTTAGAGCGACGGACCGGGTGCACACAATTGTGGTTGATTATATCGGAATTCTAACCGCTTGCCAAGGCGCCAATATAATCCGTCAATCCCCCGCTTCAATAGCCATTCCTCTTGTCTTCACACCATGGTTCAGTTGCCACCATCTTCATCGTCCTGGCCGGCCACTCTACACTTCCACGCACTCTGCAATCTCGCTTTCTCGCCGGTTGTTTAGTTACGTAGCGCAGCAATGTCGAGCGATAGCGAGGATGACGGTTTTGCCAGTCTGGGGTCAACCACAGAATCATCGTGCTCGTCTTCCATGAGTCCAGCATAAAGCCCTGACCTCCATTTTATCCGGCTCATGGAAGGATGCCACCGCCGGAGTCATCAGATGATGACCAGACGGACGAGGAGCCACCGAAGGACGAAGAAGACGACAACGATGAGGAGGAGGAGGAATGGTTGGACAAGGAGGAGGAGGACGAGGAGCCTCCTAAGGACGAAGAAGACGACGACGATGATGATGATGAGGAATGGTCGAACAAGGAGGACGACGACGAGGACATCAACGACGATGGCGATGAAAATCCAGCGGTCAGCGGCAAGAAGCGTCCACGTCAAGACGATGGCGCGGGGCCATCTAACAACAACAAGAAGAAGTAAAACAGATCGTAATCCTTAAACCTATTGTCGTTTGCTCATATTTATTCCTTAACTCTGTCTACCTTCTCGATCTCATCGCAAACGGTTAAGAATACAGATTCGTCAGTGATCATTCACAATATCGCACACATTTGGTTTCTTGAATTGTGTGCCATGTCGAGCACACAATTCAGAACAACAAATCGTATGCGTTGTCCAGAATTATAGCACATAGTTCTGATTATCGAACTGTTTGCAGCCTATCACACACACCTTGTTACGCCGCACCGTTTGTGTTCTTACGTATCATCGCAAACAGTTCATATGAGGGACCTGTATGCCGTACATCACACACATCTATATTTGATTAACCGTTTGTGCCATTTTGCCTCATCACAAAAAATTCTTAAAAGTCAACTGTCTCCCATAGATCGCGCACACAAATATTTTCTGAATCGTATTTGGTGGATCCTACATCACACACAGTTTGTGTCATTGGCGACGGAGCCTGAACTATATCGTTTGCGATTCATGCATCGCACACAGTTTCGTCGAAGGGTCTCTGATTGCAGTGTCGCGTTAGCAGCATCCTGCAGTAGTGATTTAATTCTTTCCAGAAGATCCCATTTGAATTCAACAATTTTCTTTATAAAGGAACTAGTAGAAGAAGTATCGAGCACTGATTGATCATTATGAGAAACTCGAGGATAAAAGTTTTATATAATTATCTCTCTTGAAACCTCATGATTGGGGCATGAATGCATCATAAAATTAAGACTCCCACAAGATTGAGCGATACTTTCTCCTTCACGAGGTAGAAAATTATATATATAATTCCGATCATGAGGAACCAAATGCATGGGATAAAATTTATGGTGGAATTCCAACTTCAACCGATTCTAGTCCCATGTTCCGGTATCATCCAATAGCCAGTACCATATTAATGCCTTTCCCTCCAAAGATAAAGGTAAACTCTTCTTCTTAACACCATCCTCGGATAACCTGCAAGCTTAAACAATCCACAAATTTCATCTATATAGATCAAGTGCATATCAGGATGTATTGTTCCATCTCGTGCATAAGGATTAGCTAGCAGTTTCTCTAACGTACCAGAAGGAATTTCATAGTAAATATTTTTAGTAGGTTTAGTAGGTAGAGCGGGAACTATTGTTGCTTCAGGTTGAGGTGAAGATGCCCCAAACAAACCCCTCAAAAGGATTATTATCCATAGTGACAAGTAGCAGTAAATTTTAGCGCGTAATAAAAATGTTTCCTTATCAAATTCCACTTACCAAAGGCGCTTCACTCCCCAGCAAAGGCGCCAGAAAAGAGTCTTGATGACCCACAAGTATAGGGGACCAATCGTAGTCATTTCGATAAGAGTGTCAAACACAACGAGGAGCAAAAAAGAAATGACAAGTGGTTTTCAACAAGGTAGTCTCTGCAAGTAATGAAAGTAGCAGTAACATATAGTTTTGTAGCAAGGCAATTCGTATCAAGTAGCAAGAAATGATAGTAGCAAAGATGCAACAAGGTGCCCCAGTCCTTTTTATAGCAAAGGACAAGTCGAAAAGTTCTCTTATAGAAAGCAAAGAGTTCTTGAGGACACATGGGAATTTTCATCTAGTCACGTTCATCATGTTTAGTTGATTCACGTTCGTTACTTTGATATGTGGGTGGACCGGTGCTAGTGTGTTGTTCTTACTTGAACAAACAACCCTCTAATGATTACCCCCTCTCACAAGAATATGCAACTACGAAACAATAATTAAGATAAGTCTAACCATCGTATGAAACATATGGATCCAAATAAGCCCCTTATGGAATAACGCAGAAACTAGGTGTCGTGGTTTTGTCATGATAGATGTCCTTGTGAAAGGACTAAGTCTAGGAGCTATCGCAACTAGGTGGTGGCTTGAACGGGGTTGATCGGGAATGAAGGACACGAGTTTACCCAGGTTCGGACCCTCACGGTGGAGGTAAAGACCTACTTCCTGCTTGATTGATATTGATGGTGGTCTCGATTACAAGGGTGCGGAATTGCTAACCTAACTCTCGAGAGATTGTAACTTGGAACTGCCCCTTTGGATCCCAGGGTTTGTGTTTATATATCCAGGCTAACTCCCCAGGTTTACATCAAGTTCATGTCGTGTACTTCTCCTATTCCTGATCGAACTAGGTTTTCCCCTAAGCCGACATTAGATGCACTGGCTTACGTCTCTAGGTAGCCGATGTCTCCTTGGGCCGATCGATGACTCGGCCTTCCTTGTCCTCTGAAGAAGGTTATCAAGCCTTTGCTGTACATGGGCTGCCTTATATCTGGGCCCACGTCTGGGGTGACACGCCCTTAGAGCATTTCCAACAGAAGCGCAACCGCACCACGCGCTAAAAAGAATTGCAGCGTGAAAATAGCCTTTTTGCGTGCGGGAGCAACAAAGTGGTTTAGCAGAAGCACAAAAAAATTATGCCCAATCCAGCGGTCCCACCTGTAGCTGCTCGTCCCATGCAGCGCGCACAATCCGGCGCACCAAATTTGCATCCCGGGGTACCGCTTTGTGGCTCGCATGCTAAAGTTTTTTGTGTGCGCTCTATTTTAGCGCCTCTGATGGAGCGTAGTTTCGTGTCTCCGATGCACAAAAATAACCGTTTTTAGGGCGCACGGCTTATTTAGCGCCTCTGTTGGAGATGCTCTTATAAGGGTCGGCTCATGTCAGGGTAGATATCCCCAACATTAGCCCCCCGGTTACTTCAGATTTATCCATGGTAAGCTTGTCTTCTAGACTTAGCCATTTTATCAAGTTTGCATTTCGTTACGTTCCACGTGAGGATGATGAATCTTGGATACTTCAGAGGTCAAGGATATCCACAACCCACCAAATCCGGGATATCCCGATTTTGTCGCCATGACACCTTGGGACCCGCACCCGCTCCTTATACATAACACGACCGGGACCCCATGTTCCATATCCCCCGACACATGATTCTCTTCTTCTTCCTCCTTGAGCTTCTTATGTAGTCTGCCGTGACCGCCACCTGATCTCGCCAACAACCCTCTCCACCAACTGCATTAGCCATGGTGAGGCCGGAGAACATCTGCAACTGCGAGCTCGTCCGTCGCCTTCGTCTTCAGAGCTGTAAGCTCTCCAATCTTCTCCTTGTCACCATTAGGTTTTGGAGTTCATCGTGTTCGTCATTGTTCCTCGAATTTCTTCCAGTTCGTCGGCTAGGATGATTTTTCATACTAGCTTAGATCTTTCCCACTTCCTCTTAGATCTAGAATGGGTTTTACCACATATGCAAAGTATTTTCGTCTTCAAATGAGTAGAAAGCCCGCCACAGCCGTGCTATCTGTAGATGTGTTATAATTTCGCAATTTTAGTGTTTGTAGCCTGTGACCCAGCAACCTGATTTAACCTTGCCGGCTCACGTACTGTTGTAGCTCTGTAGGCCATCCTCAATTACTATAGCGCAGTGCATGACCCGACCGTTCATCTTTAAACTGCCGTCTTATATTTCTTTTATTTCCTTCGTAGTATTGTCTTGTCGGCTTTCGCGCTCCAAATCCATGGCTAGTAAAGGCAAGAAAGTGGGTGCGTCATCTTCTGAATTATCAGCCAGGCAGCATAAGAAGGTCAATTGGGCCAAATCTTTAATGTCAAAACTTCGGCTCTAGGAGTTGGAGAGGAAAGGCTTTCTGCCGTCTCAGGGTGAAATAAAATGGCGAGCTCCTGAGGAAGAAACCCGGCCTCAACTAGGCCCAGGCGAGGTTATAGTCTTTGCAGACCATCTGAACCGGGGTTTCAGACCACCGGGTTCCCCATTTTTAGGGAAGTTCTCCGCCATTACAAACTGCATCCTCAAGACTTAGGGCCCAACCGAGTCCTCAATTTGAGTAACTTCCAGACTTTTTGTGAGGTTTACATACATATGAAGCCCACCCTGCACTTGTTTTTGGAAATTTTCTACTACAATAAGCAAACTGAATATAGCAATGGGTCACCTGTTGAGTGTGGCACTGTATCCATCGAAAGCACAAAAATTGCATATTTTCTAGCATCAAATTGGCGAGTCACCCCAAAGGATGGCACAGGACATTCTTTTATTGCAAAGACACATCTCATGAGGGTGAGGCTCCATTGTCGGGTTACCGTAGCAGCCGGCTTAAGTATGGAGAAAACCTGTGCCACTTTGGTCCTCAACCTGAGAGGAAGAAGTTCAAGAAAATCTACGCGTGCATAAATGCGCTAGTTGCTCATGGTCTTCAAGGAATCGATCTGACCCGATGCTGGATGTAGTGGTGAATCCAGCCTCTAAGCCTTCACAACCGGCTCATGTGTGAGTATTTGGAAGAGCCAAGAAATAGTTTGCGATTTTCTGAGGAGGAGCCTGATGCCAAGACCATGACCAATGCCATCAAGAAACTAGTTGGGGAGACCATTGATGACATTGACATTGTTGTCCTAGATCCTTTCTCATCAGTTAACCCGGCCCCAGAGGTAAGCTAGTTTCTTTGACTGTCATCTTCATATCTGCATGTTTGTATGATATTTCTTCTAACTTGGCTGACTCATGTTTTCACAACTTCATGATGAGTGGTGGAAAACAAACTACCAAGCTCCCGTCACTGATGAGGAAGAAATAATTGAAACTGATGATGAGGAAGAGACGAATGAGGTAGAGCTCAATTCCCTAGGCCGACTTTTTAACCAACTTGCTGATGCCGACTCTTTGCCAGAAGTCTCTATTGCGGGAGAACAGAGTAAGAAAGAGGTAACTTCTAGTGCCTCAGACTCTAAAACACTCGTGAGGAGGCAAACCCGGCTTGCTGTCCAATAGGTACCATTTTCCCATGCATCCGCTTATTTGGATCCACACTTATCTTTGAAGATAATACAACATGCTGAGAGGAAGAAGAGGAAGACCCGGAGTTTCAGCTTAGAGGATCTTGTCGAGGGGTTTTCACTTGATCCGCCTCCCTGCCGGGTTAAGCCACGAGAACAACTGAGCCCTTCTGACCCGACGTATTTGGCCTCTTCACCTTCGTCAGGTGCTTCGAGT
The DNA here is from genome assembly GCA_039707655.1 of Elymus sibiricus. Lineage (NCBI taxonomy): Eukaryota > Viridiplantae > Streptophyta > Magnoliopsida > Poales > Poaceae > Elymus > Elymus sibiricus. Next base: position 448,058,373 of record CM077671.1, read on the forward strand.
GGCAATGCCGACTTTACTATAAACATCGGGTAAGTAACCTTCCCAATAGTCAATATTTTTATTTTTTCCTACTTGTCTTTTGTGTTGATACTTTTGATTTTCGTAACCAACACAAAGGTTTTGCTGAAGGATAAGCCGACGACTTCATCTGCCGGCAACATCAGTGTTGAGACGGCGAGTTCCGATGCCGTGGACACTAACACCGGTGAGCCAATGGGAACTGAGCCGGCTCATGACTCTCCTCCCCACGATGATCCGGTGTTCAATGAACAGGTACTTCAAGAGCAATCACCCGTGCCACCAACTACTGTGGTCACACATGAGAATCCACCGACCACGTCCAGCCCTAAGCTGGTGGAAAAAAGACGATGATGTTGTGATGACTCATGTCCAACATTCAGCCCCACCAAGATCCTCAACTATTCTGGTGAAAACCACAGTTGAGCATAAGCTGTCATCTCATGAGCCAGCTCATGATGATAGGGTGGAAGCTTTTGAAGATATGGGACTGCTGTCTGTGCATCAAGTATATGTGGCCTGACTGGCTTGACATCATGAAGAAGAAGGTGCTCTTGTCACCTTAATGAAAAAAAATATGAGGTGTGCTTTGTTGCTTTGCTCCCCCCTATATATATATATATATATGTATGTAGCCCCCAAGTCTCAAGTAGAGAAATAATAATGATATGCTTGAGACTTGCTTGGAGTAAAAATGCTTTGTAGTCAACAATATGAGCAATGAGTAGCCCCCAAGAGCCGGCTTACCATTATGTGATGGGTCGGGTCTTTAACTTTCTTGAGTATTTCGAAATAAATGTGTATTAGCCCCCAAGGGCCACGTAAGTTTCTTGCAACCATATGGGTATTCTCATAACATAGTTCAAGTTTTTTGAAGGGTATAGTCCCCAAGTGCCGAGTTATCTTTGTAAGATGAGCTGGGACTTTAGTTAGAATATTGTAACCACCTTTCTGTAAAAATGAATAGTGTAGCCCTCAAGAGTCGGTTGATCATGTATGATGAGTCGGGTCTTCATTGAGAGCATAAATAATTTGTTGAATATTTAGAACTAAATAGTGTGCCCCCAAGTGCCGGGGTTAGTTATCCACAACAACCTGGGACTTTGTTGTTGAGAACTTTGTCAAATAATGTAGCCCCATGTGCCGGGTTAGTTGTCCATAACAACATGGGACTACATAGGTTGAAATGATGTAAATTTCTTGAGTTGTAGCCCCCAAGGGCCGGATTAGCTGTCCACAACAACCTTGGACCGTAACATATTATTGGTGAGCCTGGTTTTGCTTGTGCAGAAATCCCTTGCTGATGCTGACCAGTAAATCAGCCGGCTTAAGGAGGAGCTAGCCACTGAAAAAGCTAAGCGCGAGAGTTCTGAAAAGGCTAATCGGCTTGCCAATGAAACAACTAAATAGGTCGTGGAAGAATTAGACGGTCCGAAGTCGGAGGCGGCTCAAATGGAGGAGCTTTTAACGCAGAGGACAGAAGTCGTAGAATCCCAGAAGAAGGAGACGGAAGCCGACTTCAATCGCCTTAATAAACGCCTTGGTGACATCTGTGCCAATCTCTTCAGTAAGTTTTATTGTTGGAAATACGCCCTAGAGGCAATAATAAAGTGGTTTTTATTATATTTCCTTGTTCATGATAATCGTTTATTATCCATGTTATAATTGTATTGATTGGAAACACAAATACATGTGTGGATACATAGACAACACCGTGTCCCTAGTATGCCTCTAATAGACTAGCTCGTTGATCAAAGATGGTCAAGGTTTCCTAACCATAGACATGAGATGTCATTTGATAACGGGATCACATCATTAGGAGAATGATGTGATGGACAAGACCCAAACTATGAACATAGCATATGATCGTGTCAGTTTATTGCTATAGTTTTTCTGCATGTCAAGTATCCGTTCCTATGACCATGAGATCATGCAACTCACCGACACCGGAGGAGTACCTTGTGTGTATCAAACATTGCAACGTTACTGGGTGACTATAAATATGCTCTACAGGTATCTCCAAGGGTGTCTGTTGAGTGGGTATGGATCAAGACTGGGTTTTGTTACTCCGTGTGACGGAGAGGTATCTCAGAGCCCACTCGGTAATACAACATCACAATGAGCCTTGCAAGCAAAGTGACTAAAGAGTTAGCCACGGGATCTTGTATTACGGAACGAGTAAAGAGACTTGCCGGTAACGAGATTGAACTAGGTATAGAGATACCGACGATCGAATCTCGGGCAAGTAACATACCAAAGAACAAAGGGAATTGGATACGGGATTAACTAAATCCTTGACATAGATGTTCAACCGATAAAGATCTTCGTAGAATATGTAGGAACCAATATGGGCATCCAGGTCCCACTATTGGTTATTGACCGTAGAGGTGTCCCGGTCATGTCTACATAGTTCTCGAACCCGCAGGGTCTGCACACTTAACGTTCGTTGACGTTTTGGTAGTATTGAGTTATGTATGTTGGTGACCGAAGGTTGTTCAGAGTCCCGGATGAGATCCTGGACGTCACGAGGAGCTCCAGAATGGTCCGGAGGTAAAGATCGATACATAGGAAAGTGGTGTTTGGGCTCCGGAAAAGTTTCGGGCATTTCCGGTAGTGTACCGGAGTGACGAATGGGTTCCGGGGGTCCACCAAGTGGGGCCCACCCACCCCAAGTGGCCACATGGGCCTAAGAGGTGGTGCACCAGCCCCTTGTGGGCTGGGCGGCCAGCCCTTATGGGCCTATGAGCCAAGAAGAGAAGAGGGGGAGGAGTCCTAATAGGAGGGGGACTCCTCCCACGCCCCACCTCCTAATTGGAGGGGGACTCCTCCTCCCTTGGTTCGGCCGACCCTATGGGGGAAACCCTAGGGCGCCAGCCCCTCCCCTCCCTCCTATATATATTCGAGGGGAGAGAGGGCAGCTGCACCCTAAGCCACGGTGCAGCCCTCTCTCCCTCCCATAGATCGTTTTCTCCTTTAGATTAGTTCGGCGGAGCTCGGCGAAGCCCTGCCGGATTAGTTCACCACCACCGCCACCATGCCGTTGTGCTGCCAGAGAACTCATCTACCTCTCCGCCCCCTCTTGCTGGATCAAGAAGGCGGAGATCGTCATCGAGCTGTACGTGTGCTGAACGCGGAGCTTGCGATTTGGATCGCGAAGACGTTCGACTACATCAATCGCATTTCTTAACACTCCCCGCTTAATGATCTACAAGGGTATGTAGATCCACTCACCCTCTCGTAGATGCTCATCACCATGGATAGATCTTGTATGTGCGTAGGAATTTTTTTGTTTCCCATGCAACGTTCCCCAACAGTGGCATCATGAGCTAGGTCTATGCGTAGATGAGATCACCAGTAGAACAAGAAGGAGTTTTTGGGCGTTGATGCTCAGATTGCTTCCTCCCTTGGTCTTTTCTTGATTCAGCGGTATTGTGGGATGAAGTGGCCCGAACCAACCTTACTCATCCACGTACGAGAGACCGGTTCCATCGACTGACGTGTGACTTTGTTGCATAAAGATGGCTGCCGGGTGTTTGTCTCTCCCACCTTAGTTGGATCGGATTTGACAAAGGCGGTCCTTGAGAAGTTTGAATAACAATTTGTGTATCACCATTGTGGTTTTGCGTAGGTAAGAATCGTTCTTGCTAGATACCCATAGCAGCCACGTAAAACATGCAACAACAATTAGAGGACGTCTAACTTGTTTTTGCAGGGTATGTTGTGATATGATATGGCCAAAGACATGATGAGATATATTTGATGTATGAGATGATCATGTTTGTAATAGTTCATATTGACTTGCATGTCTATGCATATGGCAACCGGCAGGAGCCATGGGGTTGTCTTTAATTATTGTATGACATGCATGTCAATCATTAAGCACTATGTAATGCTTTACTTTATCGCTAAGCGGTAGCAATAGTAGTAGAAGCATGGTGAGCGCGACAACCCGATGGCGACACAATGATGGAGATCATGGTGTTATGCCGGTGACGATGGAGATCATGCCGATGCTTTGGAGATGGAGATCAAAAGCACAAGTTCATGGCCATATCATGTCACTTATGATTTGCATGTGATGTTAATCTTTTTATGCATCTTATTTTGCTTAGGATGACGGTAGCATTATAAGGTGATTCCTCACTAAAATTTCAAGATAAAATTGTGTTCTCCCCGAGTGTGCACCGTTGCGAAAGTTTATCGTTTCGAAGCACCACGTGATGATCAGATGTGATAGACTCTACATTCACATAAAACAGGTGCAAGCCAGTGTTGTTGGGTTCCGTTGCATGGGAAACAAAAAAATTCCTACGCACACGCAAGATCTATCCATGGTGATGAGCATCTACGAGAGGGAGAGTGGATCTACATACCCTTGTAGATCGGTAAGCGGGAAGCGTTAAGAAACGCGGTTGATGTAGTCGAACGTCTTCGCGATCCAAATCGTTGAGTGTCGCGCGATCCCATCATGATCCATCTCACGATCCAATCACGATGCGTCCCACGATCCCATCACGATCCGTCCCACGATCAAATCACGAATCGTCTCGCGATCTTGATCATGGTCCTTCCGATCTAGCGCCGAACGAACGGCACCTCCGCGTTCAGCACATGTACAGCTCGATGATGATCTCCGCCTTCTTGATCCAGCAAGAGGGGCAGAGAGGTAGATGAGTTCTCTGGCAGCGCGACGGCGCGGCGGTGGTGGTGGTGGAACTATTCTGGCAGGGCTTCGCCTAAGCACCGCCGAAATTAGACTAGAGGAGAAAACGATCTAGAGGAAGTAGAGGGAGCACGTGGCAATTAGGGTTATTTTTCTCCTCTAAATCCTCTAGTATATATAGGAGGGAGGGAGGGGAGGAGTCAGCCTCAAACCCTCAAGGGCTGGCCGAAATTGGAGGTGGAGGAGTCCTACTCCAATCCTATTAGGAGTAGGATTCCTCCTCTCCACTTGGAAACCCTTTCCACCTTTCCCCTTTTGGGTTTTTTCCACCTTCAGCCGCATGGGCCTTAGTGGGGGGCTTGGACAGCCCACTAAGGGCTGGCTTGACTCCTCCCACAGCCCATGAGGCAACTTGGGTCGAAATACCCCTCCCGATGGTCCCCGGTACCCCTCCCGGCACTCCCGGTACACTACCGAAATACCCGAAACTTTTCCGGTGACCAAAATGGGACTTCCTATATATCAATCTTTACCTTCAGACCATTCCGGAGCTCCTTGTGACATCCAAGATCTCATTCGGGACTCCGAACAACGTTCGGTCACCACCACACATAACTCTATACTACCGAAACGTCACCGAACGTTAAGTGTGCAGACCCTGCGGGTTCGAGAACTATGTAGACATGACCGAGACACCTCTACGGTCAATAACCAATAGCGGGACCTGGATGTCCATATTGGTTCCTACATATTCTACGAAGATCTTTATCGGTTGAACCTCGATGTCAAGGATTCAGTTAATCCCGTATGCTGTTCCCTTTGTTCTTCGGTATGTTACTTGCCCGAGATTCGATCGTCGGTATCTCTATACCTAGTTCAATCTCATTACCGGCAAGTCTCTTTACTCGTTCCGTAATACAAGATCCCGTGGCTAACACTTTAGTCACATTGCTTGCAAGGCTTGTTGTGATGTTGTATTACCGAGTGGGCCTTGAGATACCTCTCCGTCACACGGAGTAACAAATCCCAGTCTTGATCCATGCCCACTCAATAGACACCCTCGGAGATACCTGTAGAGCATCTTTATAGTCACCCAGTTACGTTGTGACATTTGATACACACAAGGTATTCCTCCGGTGTCATTGAGTTGCATGATCTCATGGTCATAGGAACAGATACTTGACATGCAGAAAACTATAGCAATAAACTGACACGATCATATGCTATGTTTATAGTTTGGGTCTTGTCCATCACATCATTCTCCTAATGATATGATCCCGTTATCAAATGACATCTCATGTCTATGGCCAGGAAACCTTAACCATCTTTGATCAACGAACTAGTTAACTAGAGGCATACTAGGGACACAATGTTGTCTATGTACCCACACATGTATTTGAGTTTCCAATCAATACAATTATAGCATGGATAATAAACGATTATCACGAACAAGGAAATATAATAATAACCAATTTATTATTGCCTCTAGGGCATATTTCCAACAGTCTCCCACTTGCACTAGAGTCAATAATCTAGTTCACATCACCATGTGATTTACATTGTTATGAATCTAACACCCAATGAGTTCTGGGGTTTGATCATGCTTTGCATGTGAGAGAGGTGTTTAGTCAACGGGTCTGCGACATTCAGATCCGTGTGTACTTTGCAAATCTCTATGTCATAATGTAGACATTGCTACCACACTCCACTTGGAGCTATTCCAAATGGCTTCTCCACTATGCGTATCCAGATTGCTACTCAGAGTCATCCGGATTGGTGTTAAAGCTTGCATCGACGTAACCCTTTACGATGAACTCTTTATCACCTCCATAATCGAAAAATATTTCCTTAGTCCTCTAGTTACTAAGGATAATCTTGACCGTTGTCCAGTGATCCACTCCTGGATCACTCTTGTACCCCTTGACAGACTCATGGCAAGGCACACACAGGTGCGGTACACAACATGGCATACTATACAGAGCCTATGGATAAGGCATAGGGGACGACCTTCGTCCTTTCTCTTTCTTCTGCCGTGGTCGAGCTTTGAGTCTCACTCAACTCCACACCTTACAAATCAGGCAAGAACTCTTTCTTTGACTGGTCCATTTTGAACTCTTCCAAAATCTTGTCAAGGTATGTACTCATTGAAAGTTTTATCAGACGTCTTGATCTATCTCTATAGATCTTGATGCCCAATATTTAAGTAGCTTTTTATCCAGGTCTTCCTTTGAAAAACACCTTTCAAACAACCTTTTATGCTTTCCAGAAATTTCTACATCATTTCCGATCAACAATATGTCATCCACATATACTTATCAGAAATTCTATAGTGCTCCCACTCACTTTATAGTAAATACAAGTTTCTCATAAACTTTGTATCGACTCAAAAACTTTGATCACCTCATCAAAGCGTATATTCCAACTCCGAGATGCTTGCTCCAGTCCATAGAAGGATCGCGGAACACTCGGGTTAAACTTGATGAGCCTATTATGTACAGACATGGCCTCGGAACACAAGAGACCGAAAGGTCGAACATGAGTCATATAGTAGATATGATCAACATGGAGATGTTCACCATTGAAACCACCTCTTCTCATGTGATGGTCGGACTTTGGTTGGTGAATTTGGATCATGTATCACTCTTATGACCGAAGGGATGTCAATTTGAGTGGGAGTTTTTTAAGTAATGTGATTAACTAAACTCATTATCTTGAACAAAAGTCTTAGTAACCTTTGCAAATTTATGTTGTAGATCAATGGCTCGCGCAGTAGTTCCCCTGAATTTCAATGCGTTTCTAGAGAAAGCCAAGTTGAAAGATGATGGAAGTAACTTTGTAGACTGGGCCCATAATCTGAGGATTATCCTCACGGCTTCCCAAAAAGCTTATGTCCTTGATGCACCGCTCGGTGAAGCACCCGCTCCAGTGTCATCTGTAGACGTTGTGAACGCCTGGCAGGCGCGTTCTGATGATTACTCAATAGTTCAATGTGCAATGTTGTATGGCTTAGAACCGGGACTTCAAAGGCATTTTGAACGTCATGGAGCATATGAGATGTTCTAGGAGTTGAAGTTTATCTTTGAGAAGACTGCCCGGATCGAGAGGTATGAGACCTTCGATAAGTTCTATGCTTGCAAAATGGAGGAGAACGGGTCTGTCAGTGAACACATACTTAGAATGTCTGGGTATTCCAACCGTCTGGCTGAATTGGGGATGCCCCTTACGCTAGAGGCGATCACTGACAGAGTTCTTCAATCATTGCCACCTAGCTACAAAAGCTTCGTGTTGAACTATAACATGCAAGGGATGAATAAGTCAGTCGCCGAGCTGTTTGCGATGTTGAAAGTCGCTGAGTCTGAAATCCAAAAGGAGCATCAAGTGTTGATGGTCAATAAAACCACTAGTTTCAAGAAGAATGGAAAGGGCAAGAAGGGTAACTCCAAGAAGAGTGGCAAAGCAGTTGCCCCTCCTGTGAAGAAACCCAAGGCTGGACCCAACCCAGAAACTGAGTGCTTTCATTGCAAGGGAACTGGTCACTGGAAGCAGAACTGCCCCAAGTATCTGGCCAACAAGAAGGCAGCCAACACCAAACAAGGTATATATGATATACATGTTATTGATGTGTACCTTACCAACTCTCGTTGTAGTGCCTGGATATTTGATACCGGTTCGGTTGCTCACATTTGTGATGTCTACTACGCAACCTTCTTCTTGTAGACTCGTGTTGGGCCTCCAAGCGCAGAGTTTTGTAGGACAGTAGCAAATTTCCCTCAAGTGGATGACCTAAGGTTTATCAATCCGTGGGAGGCGTAGGATGAAGATGGTCTCTCTCAAACAACCCTGCAACCAAATAACAAAAAGTCTCTTGTGTCCCCAACACACCCAATACAATGTTAAATTATATAGTTGCACTAGTTCGGCGAAGAGATGGTGATACAAGTGTAATATGGATGGTAGATATAGGTTTTTGTAATCTGAAAATATAAAAACAGCAAGGTAACTAGTAACAAAAGTGAGCAAAAACGATATTGCAATGCTTGGAAACAAGGCCTAGGGTTCATACTTTCACTAGTGCAAGTTCTCTCAACAATACTGACATAGTTGAATCATATGTAAATCCCTCTCGTGCGACAAAGAGTTCACTCCAAAGTCACAAATAGCGGAGAACAAACTAAGAAATTATTGTAGGGTACAAAACCACCTCAAAGTTATCTTTTCCGATCAATCTTATGAGCTATCCCTATAAGTGTCACGAACAGCCCTAGAGTTCGCACTAAAATAACACCTTAAGATACACATCAACCAAAACCCTAATGTCACCTAGATACTCCAATGTCACCATGAATACCCATGGGCTTGATTATACGATATGCATCACACAATTTCAGATTCATCATGTTCAATCCAACACAAAGAACTTCAAAAAGTGCCCCAAAGTTTCTACCGGAGAGTCAAGACGAAAACATGTGCCAACCCCTATGCATAGATTCCCAAGGTCACGGAACCCGCAAGTTGATCACCAAAACATACATCAAGTGGATCAATAGAACATACCATTGTCACCACGAATATCCCATCGCAAGACATACATCAAGTGTTCTCAAATCCTTTAAAGACTCAATCCGATAAGAAAACTTCAAAGGGAAAACTCAATTCATCACAAGAAGATAGAGAATGGAAAACTCCATATGATTCATCTATATCAATAAAGCTCGCGGTACATCAAGATCATGTCATCTCAAGAACACGAGAGAGAGAGAGATCAAACACATAGCTACTGGTACATACCCCCAGCCCTGAGGGTGAACTACTCCCTCCTCGTCATGGAGACCGCCAGGATGATGAAGATGGCCTCCGGTGATGGTTTCCCCCTCCGACAAGGTGCCGGTGTTGGAAATATGCCCTAGAGGCAATAATAAAATGGTTATTATTATATTTCCTTGTTCATGATAATTGTCTATTGTTCACGCTATAATTGTATTAACCGGAAACCGTAATACATGTGTGAATGCATAGACCACACCATGTCCCTAGTGAGCCTCTAGTTGACTAGCTCATTGATCAATAGATGGTCATGGTTTCCTGACCATGGACATTGGATGTCGTTGATAACGGGATCACATCATTAGGAGAATGATGTGATGGACAATACCCAATCCTAAGCATAGCACAAGATCGTGTAGTTCGTCTGCTAGAGATTTTCTAATGTCAAGTATCATTTCCTTAGACCATGAGATTGTGCAACTCCCGGATACCGTAGGAATGCTTTGGGTGTATCAAACGTCACAACGTAACTGGGTGACTATAAAGGTGCACTACAGGTGTCTCTGAAAGTGTCTGTTGGGTTGGCACGAATCGAGACTGGGATTTGTCACTCCGTGTGACGGAGAGGTATCTCTGGGCCCACTCGGTAATACATCATCATAATGAGATCAATGTGACTAAGGAGTTAGTCACGGGATCATGTGTTACGGAACGAGTAAAGAGACTTGCCGGTAATGAGATTGAACAAGGTATAGGGATACCGACGATCGAATCTTGGGCAAGTAACTTATCGATGGACAAAGGGAATTGTATACGGGATTAATTAAATCCCCGACATCGTGGTTCATCCGATGAGATCATCGTGGAACATGTGGGAGCCAATATGGGTATCCAGATCCCGCTATTGGTTATTGGCCGGAGAGGTGTCTCGGTCATGTCTGCATGGTTCCCGAACCCGTAGGGTCTACACAGTTAAGGTTCGGTGACGCTAGAGTTGTAATGGGAATTGTATGTGGTTACCAAAAGTTGTTCGGAGTCCCGGATGAGATCACGGACGTCACGAGGAGTTCCGGAATGGTCCGGAGGTGAAGATTTATATATGGGAAGTCGTATTTTGGCCACCGGAAAATGTTCGGGATTTTTCGGTATTGTACCGGGAAGGTTCTAGAAGGTTCCGGAGTGGGGCCCACCTGCATGAGGGGACCCACATGAACGTGGGTAGTGGGGGAAAGCCCTCACACCTCTGGTCAAGGCGCACCAAGATCCCCCCTTAGAAGGAATAAGATCATATCCCGAAGGGATAAGATCAAGATCCCTAAAAAGGGGGGTAACAATCGGTGGGGAAGGGAAAAGATGGGATTTCTTTCCTCCCACCTTTGCCAACGCCCCAATGGACTTGGAGGGCAAGAAACCAGCCCCCTCCACCCCTATATATAGTGGAGAGGCGCATGGGAGCTGCACCCCTTCCCTGGCGCAGCCCTCCCCCCTCCTACACCTCCTCCTTCTCCGTAGTGCTTAGCGAAGCTCTACCGGAGAACCACGAGCTCCACCACCACCACGCTGTCGTGCTGCCGGAGCTCTCCCTCAACTTATCCTCCCCCTTGCTGGATCAAGAAGGAGGAGATGTCCCCGGGCTGTACGTGTGTTGAACGCGGAGGCGCCGTCCGTTCGGCGCTTGGATCGGATCTTCCGCGATTTGAATCGCCGCGAGTACGACTCCATCAACCGCGTTCTTTGCAACTCTTCCGCTTAGCGATCTTCAAGGGTATGAAGATGCACTCCCTCTCTCTCATTGCTAGCATCTCCTAGATTGATCTTGGTGACATGAAGGAATTTTTTTGAATTTTTACTACGTTACCCAACAGTGGTATCAGAGCTAGGTCTATGCGTAGATTCTATGCACGAGTAGAACGCAAGTAGTTGAGGGCGATGATTTGGTCAATTTGCTTGCCGTTACTAGTCCTATCTTGATTCGGCGGCATTGTGGGATGAAGCGGCCCGGACCGACTTTACACGTACGCTTACGTGAGACTGGTTCCACCGCCTGACATGCACTTGTTGCATAAGGTGGCTAGCGGGTGTCTGTCTCTCCCACTTTAGTCGGATCGGATTCGATGAAGAGGGTCCTTATGAAGGGTAAATAGCAATTGGCATATCACCATTGTGGCTTTTGTGTAGGTAAGAAATGTTCTTGCTAGAAACCCATAGTAGCCACCTAAAACTTGGAACAACAATTAGAGGACGTCTAACTTGTTTTTGCAGGGTATGCTATGTGATGTGATATGGCCAAAAGGATGTGATGAAATATATGTGATGTATGAGATTGATCATGTTCTTGTAATAGGAATCACGACTTGCATGTCGATGAGTATGACAACCGACAGGAGCCATAGGAGTTGTCTTAATTTATTGTATGACCTGCGTGTCTATCAAAAACGCCATATAATTACTTTACTTGATTGCTAACCGTTAGCCATAGTAGTAGAAGTAATAGTTGGCGAGACAACTTCATGAAGACACGATGATGGAGATCATGATGATGGAGATCATGGTGTCATGCCGGTGACGATGGTGATCATGCCGCGCCCCGAAGATGGAGATCAAAGGCGCAAGATGATATTGGCCATATCATGTCACTTTATGATTTGCATGTGATGTTTATCATGTTTTTACATCTTATTTGCTTAGAACGACGGTAGCATAAATAAGATGATCCCTCACTAAAATTTCAAGAAATATGTTCCCCCTAAGTGTGCACCGTTGCGAAGGATCGTTGTTTCGAAGCACCACGTGATGATCGGGTGTGATAGATTCCAACGTTCGCATACAACGGGTGTAAGCCAGATTTACACACGCGAAACACTTAGGTTGACTTGACGAGCCTAGCATGTACAGACATGGCCTCGGAACACGAGAGACCGAAAGGTCGAACATGAGTCGTATAGTAGATGCGATCAACATGGAGATGTTCACCATTGATGACTAGTCCATCTCACGTGATGATCGGACACGGCCTAGTCGATATGGATCATGTATCACTTAGATGACTAGAGGGATGTTTATCTGAGTGGGAGTTCATTAAATAATTTGATTAGATGAACTTAATTATCATGAATTTAGTCTAAAATTGTCTTTACAATCTATCTTGTAGATCCAATGGCCCACGCTAATGTTGCCCTCAACTTCAACGCGTTCCTAGAGAAAACCAAGCTGAAAGACAATGGAAGCAACTATACGGACTGGGTCCGTAACTTGAGGATCATCCTCATAGCTTCCAAGAAAGCATATGTCCTTGATGCACCGCTAGGTGACGCACCCATTTTCCCAGCAACTCAAGACGTTATGAACGCCTGGCAGTCGCATAGTGATGATTACTCCCCGGTTCAGTGCGGCATGCTTTACAACTTAGAACCGGGGCTCCAAAAGCGTTTTGAGCAACACGGAGCATATGAGATGTTCCAAGAGCTGAGAATGGTTTTCCAAGCTCATGCCCGGGTCGAGAGATATGAAGTCTCCGACAAGTTCTTCAGTTGTAAGATGGAGGAAAATAATTCTGTCAGCGAGCACATACTCAAAATGTCTGGGTTGCACAACCGCTTGTCTCAGCTGGGAGTTAATCTTCCGGATGACTCGGTTATTGACAGAATCCTCCAGTCACTTCCACCAAGCTACAAGAGCTTTGTGATGAACTTCAATATGCAAGGGATGGAGAAGTCCATTCCTGAGTTATATTCGATGCAAATCAGCGGAGGTGGAGATCAAAAAGGAACATCAAGTGTTGATGGTGAATAAGACCACCAGTTTCAAGAAAGGCAAGGGTAAGAAGAACTTCAAGAAGGACGGCAAAGCAGTTGCCGCACCCGGTAAATCGGTTGCCGGGAAGAAGCCCAAGAATGGACCGAAGCCTGAGACTGAGTGCTTTTATTGCAAGGGAACCGGTCACTGGAAGCGGAACTGCCCCAAGTACTTAGCGGATAAGAAGGCCGGCAACGTCAAAGGTATATATGATATACATGTTATTGATGTGTACCTTAGCAGCACTCGTAGTAGCTCCTGGGTATTTGATACTGGTGCGGTTGCTCACATTTGTAACTCAAAACAGGAGCTGCGGAATAAGCAGAGACTGGCGAAGGACGAGGTGACGATGCGCATCGGGAATGGTTCCAAGGTCGATGTGATCGCCGTCGGCACGCTACCTCTACATCTACCTTCGGGATTAGTTTTAAACCTCAATAATTGTTATTTAGTACCAACTTTGAGCATGAACATTGTATCTGGATCTCATTTGATGCGAGATGGCTACTCATTTAAATCCGAGAATAATGGTTGTTCTATTTATATGAGAGATATGTTTTATGGTCATGCCCCGCTGGTCAATGGTTTATTTTTATTGAATCTCGAACGTGATGTTACACATATTCATAGTGTGAATACCAAACAATGTAAGGTTGATAATGATAGTCCCACATACTTGTGGCACTTCCGCCTTGGTCATATTGGTGTCAAACGCATGAAGAAACTCCATGCAGATGGACTTTTGGAGTCTCTTGATTATGAATCATTTGACACGTGCGAACCATGCCTCATGGGCAAGATGACTAAGACTCCGTTCTCCGGAACAATGGAGCGAGCAACCAACTTGTTGGAAATAATACATACCGATGTATGCGGTCCAATGAGCGTTGAGGCTCGCGGTGGCTATCGTTATGTTCTCACCCTCATTGATGACTTAAGCAGATATGGGTATGTCTACTTAATGAAACACAAGTCTGAGACCTTTGAAAAGTTCAAGGAATTTTAGAGTGAGGTAGAGAATCAACGTGACAAGAAAATAAAGTTCTTACGATCTGATCGTGGAGGAGAATATTTGAGTCACGAGTTTGGCACGCACTTAAGGAAATGTGGAATTGTTTCATAACTCACGCCGCCTGGCACACCTCAGCGTAATGGTGTGTCCGAACGTCGTAATCGCACTCTATTGTATATGGTGCGATCTATGATGTCTCTTACTGATTTATCGCTATCATTTTGGGGATATGCATTAGAGACTGCCGCATTCACTTTAAATAGGGCACCGTCTAAATCCGTTGAGACGACACCGTATGAATTATGGTTTGGGAAGAAACCTAAGCTGTCGTTTCTGAAAGTTTGGGGATGCGATGCTTATGTCAAGAAACTTCAACCTGAAAAGCTCGAACCCAAATCAGAAAGGTGCGTCTTCATAGGATACCCTAAGGAAACTATTGGGTATACCTTCTACCTCAGATCTGAAGGCAAGATCTTTGTTGCCAAGAATGGATCCTTTCTAGAGAAAGAGTTTCTCTTGAAAGAAGTGGGAGGAAAGTAGAACTTGATGAGGTAATTGTACCCCCTCTCGAACCGGAGAGTAGCGCAGCGCAGGAAAATGTTTCTGTGGTGCCTGCACCGACTAGAGAGGAAGTTAATGATGATGATCATGAAACTTCGGATCAAGTTACTACTGAACTTCGTAGGTCAACGAGGACACGTTCCGCACCAGAGTGGTACGGCAACCCTGTCCTGGAAATCATGTTGTTAGACAACGGTGAACCTTCAAACTATGAAGAAGCCATGGCGGGCCCAGATTCCAACAAATGGCTTGAAGCCATGAAATCCGAGATAGGATCCATGTATGAGAACAAAGTATGGACTTTGGTGGACTTGCCCGATGATCGGAAAGCCATAGAAAATAAATGGATCTTTAAGAAGAATACTGACGCGGATGGTAATGTGACCGTCTATAAGGCTCGGCTTGTCGCTAAGGGTTATCGACAAGTTCAAGGAGTTGACTACGATGAGACTTTCTCACCCGTAGCGATGCTGAAGTCCATCCGAATCATGTTAGCAGTTGCGGCATTTTATGATTATGAGATCTCACAAATGGACGTCAAAACGGCATTCCTTAACGGTTTCCTTAAGGAAGAATTGTATATGATGCGTCCGGAAGGTTTTGTCGATCCTAAGAATGCTGACAAGGTATGCAAGCTCCAGCGCTCCATCTATGGGCTGGTGCAAGCATCTCGGAGTTGGAACATTCGCTTTGATGAGGTGATCAAAGCGTTTGGGTTTATACAGACTTATG
Source organism: Elymus sibiricus (assembly GCA_039707655.1). NCBI lineage: Eukaryota > Viridiplantae > Streptophyta > Magnoliopsida > Poales > Poaceae > Elymus > Elymus sibiricus. The sequence continues at coordinate 448,073,918 of CM077671.1, forward strand.
GAGAAGCCTGTATTTACAAGAAAGTGAGTGGGAGCTCTGTAGCATTTCTCATTTTATATGTGGATGACATATTGTTGATGGGAAATGATATAGAACTTTTGGAAAGCATAAAGGCCTACTTGAATAAGTGTTTTTCAATGAAGGACCTTGGAAAAGCTGCTTACATATTAGGCATCAAGATCTATAGAGATAGATCGAGACACCTCATTGGTCTTTCACAAAGCACATACCTTGACAAGATATTGAAGAAGTTCAATATGGATCAGTCCAAGAAGGGGTTCTTGCCTGTATTGCAAGGTGTGAGATTGAGCACAGCTCAATGCCCGACCTCGGCATAAGATAGAGAAAAGATGAGTGTCATCCCCTATGCCTCAGCCATAGGCTCTATTATGTATGCCATGCTGTGTACCAGACCTGATGTGAACCTTGCCATAAGTTTGGTAGGGAGGTACCAAAGTGATCCCGGAATGGAACACTGGACAGTGGTCAAGAATATCCTTAAGTACCTAAAAAGGACTAAGGATATGTTTCTCGTTTATGGAGGTGCCGAAGAGCTCGTCGTAAAGGGTTACGTCGATGCTAGCTTCGACACAGATCCGAATGACTCCAAGTCACAAACCGGATACGTGTATATTTTGAATGGTGGGGCAGTCAGCTGGTGCAGTTGCAAGCAAAGCGTCGTGGCGGCATCTACATGTGAAGCGGAGTACATAGCTGCTTCGGAAGCAGCGTAGGAAGGAGTCTGGATGAAGGAGTTCATCACCGACCTAGGAGTGATTCCCAATGCGTCGGGCCCGATGACTCTCTTCTGTGACAACACTGGAGCTATTGCCATTGCCAAGGAGCCCAGGTTTCACAAGAAGACCAAGCACATCAAGCGCCGCTTCAACTCCATTCGTGGTTACATTCAAGATGGAGATATAGATAATTGTAAAGTACATACGGATCTGAATGCCACAGATCCGTTGACTAAACCTCTTTCACGAGCGAAACATGATCAGCACCAGAACTCTATGGGTGTTTGATTCATCACAATGTAACTAGATTATTGACTCTAGTGCAAGTGGGAGGCTGTTGGAAATATGCCCTAGAGGCAATAATAAAATGGTTATTATTATATTTCCTTGTTCATGATAATTGTCTATTGTTCATGCTATAATTGTATTAACCGAAAACCGTAATACATGTGTGAATACATAGACCACACCATGTCCCTAGTGAGCCTCTAGTTGACTAGCTAGTTGATCAATAGATGGTCATGGTTTCCTGACCATGGACATTGGATGTCGTTGATAACGGGATCACATCATTAGGAGAATGATGTGATGGACAAGACCCAATCCTAAGCATAGCACAAGATCGTGTTGTTCGTCTGCTAGAGCTTTTCTAATGTCAAGTATCATTTCCTTAGACCATGAGATTGTGCAACTCCCGCATACCGTAGGAATGCTTTGGGTGTATCAAATGTCACAACGTAACTGGGTGACTATAAAGGTGCACTACAGGTGTCTCCGAAAGTGTCTGTTGGGTTGGCACGAATCGAGACTGGGATTTGTCACTCCGTGTGACGGAGAGGTATCTCTGGGCCCACTCGGTAATACATCATCATAATGAGCTCAATGTGACTAAGGAGTTAGTCACGGGATCATGTGTTACGGAACGAGTAAAGAGACTTGCCGGTAACAAGATTGAACAAGGTGTAGGGATACCGATGATCGAATCTCGGGCAAGTAACATACCGATGGACAAAGAGAATTGTATACGGGATTAATTGAATCCCCGACATCGTGGTTCATCCGATGAGATCATCGTGGAACATGTGGGAGCCAATATGGGTATCCAGATCCCGCTATTGGTTATTGGTCGGAGAGGTGTCTCGGTCATGTCTGCATGGTTCCCGAACCCGTAGGGTCTACACACTTAAGGTTCGGTGACGCTAGACTTGTAATGGGAATTGTATGTGGTTATCGAATGTTGTTCGGAGTCCCGGATGAGATCCCGGACATCACGAGGAGTTCTGGAATGGTCCGGAGGTGAAGATTTATATATGGGAAGTCCTATTTTGGCCACCGGAAAATGTTCAGGATTTTTCGGTATTGTACCGGGAAGGTTCTAGAAGGTTCCGGAGTGGGGCCCACCTGCATGAGGGGACCCACATGAACGTGGGTAGTGGGGGCAAGGCCCCACACCCCTGGTCAAGGCGCACCAAGATCCCCCCTTAGAAGGAATAAGATCATATCCCGAAGGGATAAGATCAAGATCCCTAAAAAGGGGGGATAACAATCGGTGGGGAAGGGAAAGGGTGGGATTTCTTTCCTCCCACCTTTGCCAACGCCCCAATGGACTTGGAGGGCAAGAAACCAGCCCCCTCCACCCCTATATATAGTGGGGAGGCGCATGGGAGCTGCACCCCTTCCCTGGCGCAGCCCTCCCCCCTCCTACACCTCCTCCTCCTCCGTAGTGCTTAGCGAAGCTCTGCCGGAGAACCACGAGCTCCACCGCCACCACGCCGTTGTGCTGCCGGAGCTCTCCCTCAACTTCTCCTCCCCCCTTGCTGGATCAAGAAGGAGGAGACGTCCCCGGGCTGTACGTGTGTTGAACGCGGAGGCGCTGTCCGTTCGGTGCTTGGATCGGATCTTCCGCGATTTGAATCGCCGCGAGTACGACTCCATCAACTGTGTTCTTTGCAACACTTCTGCTTAGCGATCTTCAAGGGTATTAAGATGCACTCCCTCTCTCTCGTTGCTAGCATCTCCTAGATTGATCTTGGTGACACGTAGGAATTTTTTTGAATTATTACTACGTTACCCAACAGCCGGAACGGGCTCCTGATTGGTTTTTCGTGGCTACGGAGGCTTGCGGCGGTGGAACTCCCGATCTAGGTTTCTTTCTGGGGGGTTACGGGATTTATAGGAATACTTGGCGTTGGAATCAAGTCAGGGGGACTCTCGAGGGGCCCACAAGCTAGGGGGCGCGCCCTAGGGTGGCGCCCCCTAGGCTTGTGGCTGCCTCGGGACTCCTCTCCGGTATCTTTTTGCTCCAATATTTTTTATATTTTCCAAAAATATTCTCCGTAAATTTTCAGCCCATTCCAAGAACTTTTATTTCTGCACAAAAAAACGACACCATGGTAGTTCTGCTGAAAACAACGTCAGTCCGGGTTAGTTCTAATAAAATCATACCAAAATCATATAAAATTATTGTAAACATGGCATGAATACTTCATAAATTATAGATACGTTGGAGATGTATCAATTTTCAACTCAAAGCAGGAGCTACGGAATACACGGAGGCTGGCAAAGGACGAAGTGATGATGCGCGTGGGAAATGGTTCCAAGGTTGATGTGATCGCCGTCGGCATGCTCGCTCTTCGATTACCATCGGGATTAGTGATGAACCTAAATAATTGTTATTCAGTGCGTGCGTTAAGCATGAACATTATATCTGGATCTTGTTTATTGCGAGACGGTTACTCATTTAAATCAGAGAATAATGGTTGTTCTATTTATATGAGTAATATCTTTTATGGTCATGCACCCAATGTGAGGGGTTTATTCTTATCGATTCTCGATAGTGATGATATGGGTATATTTACTTAATGAAACACAAGTCTAAAACGTTTAAAAAGTTCAAGCAATTTCAGAGTGAAGTTGAGAATCATCGTAACAAGAAGATTAAATTCCTACGATCTGATCGAGGAGGAGAATATCTGAGTTATGAGTTTGGCAGTCACTTAAGACAATGTGGATTTATTTCACAATTGACACCGCCTGGAACACCACATCGCAATGGTGTGTCCGAACGTCATAATCGAACCTTATTGGATATGGTGCATTCTATGATGTCTCTTGCTGATTTGCCACTATCGTTTTGGGGTTATGCATTAGAGACAGCTGCATTCACTTTAAATAGGGCACCATCAAAATCCGTTGAGACGACGCCATATGAACTGTGGTTTGGCAAGAAACGGAAGTTATCATTTCTTAAAGTTTGGGGATGTGATGCTTATGTCAAAAAGCTTCAGCCTGAAAAGTGGGAACCCAAAGCAGAGAAATGTGTCTTCATAGGATACCCAAAAGAGACGGTTGGGTATACCTTCTATCTCAGATCTGAAGCCAAAGTGTTTGCCGCTAAAAAGGGGTCATTTCTACAGAAAGAGTTTCTCTCGAAAGAATTGAGTGGGAGGACGATAGGACTTGATGAGGTTGTTGAACCTTTACTTCAACCAGAGAGTAGCGCAGCGCAAAAAGATGTTTCTATGGAGCCTACATCAGTTGAAGAGGAAGTTAATGATGATGATCATGAAGCTTCAGATCAAGTTACTATCAAACCTCGTAGGTCGACAAGGATGCGTACTACTCCTGAGTGGTACGGCAACCCTGTCTTAGAGGTCATGTTGTTGGAAAATGATGAACCTACGAGCTATGGAGAGGCAATGATGGGCCCGGATTCCAACAAATGGTTAGAGGCCATGAAATCCGAGATGGGATCCATGTATGAAAACAAAGTATGGACTTTAGAAGTATTACCTGAAGGGCGAAAGTCCATTCAGAACAAATGGATCTTTAAGAAGACGGACGCGGACGGTAATGTCATCGTCTATAAAGCTCGACTTGTGGCAAAGGGTTTTTCACAAGTTCAAGGAGTTGACTACGATGAGACCTTCTGACCCGTAGCGATGCTTAAGTCCATCAAAATCATGTTAGCAATAGCTGCATTTTTTGATTATGAAATTTGGCAGATGGATGTCAAAACAGCGTTCCTTAATGGTTTCCTTAAGGAAGAGTTGTATATAATGCAACCAGAAGGTTTTGTTGATCCAGAGAATGCTGACAAAGTTTGCAAACTCCAGCGATCCATTTATGGACTGGTGCAAGCATCTCGGAGTTGGAATCTTCGCTTTGATGAGGTGATCAAAGCATTTGGGTTTATACAAGTTTACGGCGAAGCTTGTATTTACAAGAAAGTGAGTGGGAGCTCTATAGCGTTTCTAATATTATATGTGGATGAAATATTGCTGATTGGAAACAATATAGAAATGTTGGAAAGCGTGAAGGAATATTTGAACAAGAGTTTTTCAATGAAGGACCTAGGAGAAGCTGCTTTCATATTAGGCATCAAGATCTACAGAGATAGATCGAGACGCTTAATAGGACTTTCACAGAGCACATACCTTGACAAAGTTTTGAAGAAGTTTAAAATGGATCAGTCCAAGAAGGGGTTCTTGCCTGTATTGCAAGGTGTGAAGTTGAGTAAGACTCAATGCCCAGTGACTGCAGAGGATAGAGAGAAGATGAGTGCCATCCCCTATGCTTCTGCCATAGGCTCTATCATGTATGCAATGCTATGCACAAGACCCGATGTCAACCTTGCCATAAGTATGCCCGGAAGGTTTCAAAGTGATCCAGGAATGGAACACTGGACGGCGGTCAAGAATATCCTTAAGTACCTGAAAAGGACTAAGGAAATGTTTCTCATTTATGGAGGTGATCAAGATCTCGTCGTAAAGGGTTACGTCGATGCAAGGTTTGACACTGATCGGGATGACTCTAAGTCTCAAACCGGATACGTATACATTCTTAATGGGGGAGCGGTAAGCTGGTGCAGTTCCAAGCAGGGTGTGGTAGCTGATTCTACATGCGAAGTGGAGTACATCGCTGCCTGAGAGGTGGAGAGGGAAGGTGTCTGGATGAAGGAGTTCATGACAGATCTTGGAGTAGTGCCCAGTGCACTGAACCCAATGACTCTGTTCTGTGACAACACTAGTGCCATTGCTCTGGCCAAGGAACCAAGGTTTCACAAGAGGACCAGACACATAAAGCAACGCTTCAATTCCATCCGCGATTACATCAAGGAGGAGGACATAAATATTTGCAAAGTGCACACGGATCTGAATGTCGCAGAACCGTTGACTAAACCTCTTCCAAGGGCTAAACATGATCAACACCAGAACTGTATGGGTGTTAGATTCATTACAATGTAAATCACATAGTGATGTGAGCAAGATTATTGACTCTAGTGCAAGTGGGAGACTGTTGGAAATATGCCCTAGAGGCAATAATAAAGTGGTTATTATTATATTTCCTTGTTCATGATAATCGTTTATTATCCATGCTATAATTGTATTGATAGGAAAAACAAATACATGTGTGGATACATAGACAACACTGTGTCCCTAGTATGCCTCTAATAGACTAGCTCGTTGATCAAAGACGGTCAAGGTTTCCTAACCATAGACATGAGATGTCATTTGATAACGGGATCACATCATTAGGAGAATGATGTGATGGACAAGACCCAAACTATGAACGTAGCATATGATCATGTCAGTTTATTGCTATAGTTTTTCTGCATGTCAAGTATCCGTTCCTATGAACATGAGATCATGCAACTCACTGACACCGGAGGAGTACCTTGTGTGTATCAAACGTCGCAATGTAACAGGGTGACTATAAAGATGCCCTACAGGTATCTCCGAGGGTGTCTGTTGAGTGGGCATGGATCAAGACTGGGATTTGTTACTTCGTGTGACGGAGAGGTATCTCAGGGCCCACTCGGTAATACAACATCACAATGAGCCTTGCAAGCAAAGTGACTAAAGAGTTAGCCACGGGATCTTGTATTACGGAACGAGTAAAGAGACTTGCCGGTAACGAGATTGAACTAGGTATAGAGATACCGATGATCGAATCTCGGGCAAGTAACATACCGAAGAACAAAGGGAATTGGATACGAGATTAACTGAATCCTTGACATAGAGGTTCAACCGATAAAGATCTTCGTAGAATATGTAGGAACCAATATGGGCATCCAGGTCCCACTATTGGTTATTGACCGTAGAGGTGTCTCGGTCATGTCTACATAGTTCACGAACCCGCAGGGTCTACACACTTAACGTTCATTGACGTTTCGGTAGTATTGAGTTATGTATGTTGGTGAACGAATGTTGTTCGGAGTCCCAGATGAGATCCCGGACGTCACGAGGAGCTCCGGAATGGTCCGGAGGTAAAGATTGATACATAGGCAAGTGGTCTTTGGGCTCCGGAAAAGTTTCGGGCATTTCCGGTAGTACCGGGAGTGACGAATGGGTTTCGGAGGTCCACCAAGTGGGGCCCACCCACCCCAAGGGGCTACATGGGCCTAAGAGGTGGCACACCAGCCCCTGGTGGGCTGGGCGGCCAGCCCCTATGGGCCTGTGCGCCAAGAAGAGAAGAGCGGGAGGAGTCATAATAGGAGGAGGACTCCTCCCACGCCCCACCTCCTAATTTGAGGGGGACTCCTCCTCCCTTGGTTCGGCCGACCCTAGGGGGGAAACCCTAGGGCACCAGCCCCTCCCCTCCCTCCTATATATATTGGAGGGGAGAGAGGGCAGCCGCACCCTAAGCCATAGTGCAGCCCTCTCTCCCTCCCACTAGATCGTTTTTCCTCTAGATTAGTTCGGCGGAGCTCGGCGAAGCCTGCCGGATTAGTTCACCACCACCGCCACCACGCCGTTGTGCTGCCGGAGAACTCATCTACCACTCCGCACCCCTCTTGCTAGATCAAGAAGGCGGAGATCGTCATCGAGCTGTACGTGTGCTGAACGCGGAGGTGCCGTCCGTTCAGCACTAGATCGGGACGGATCGTGATTGGATCGCGGGACGGCTTGCGATTTGGATCGCGAAGACGTTCGACTACATCAACCCCGTTTCTTAACGCTTCCCGTTTAGTGATCTAGAAGGGTATGTAGATCCACTCTCCCACTCGTAGATGCTCATCACCATGGATAGATCTTGTATGTACGTAGGAAATTTTTTGTTTCCCATGCAACGTTCCCCAACAGTGGCATCATGAGCTAGGTCTATGCGTAGATAAGATCACTAGTAGAACACAAATGAGTTTGTGGGCGTTGATGCTCAGATTGCTTCCTCCCTTGGTCTTTTCTTGATTCAGCGGTATTGTGGGATGAAGCGTCCCGGACCAACCTTACTCGTCCACGTACGAGAGACCGGTTCCATCGACTGGCTTGTGACTTTGTTGCATAAAGATGGCTGGTGGGTGTCTGTCTCTCCCAACTTAGTTGGATCGGATTCGACAAAGGCGGTCCTTGAGAAGGTTGAATAACAATTTGTGTATCACCGTTGTGCTTTTGCGTAGGTAAGAATCGTTCTTGCTAGATACCCGTAGCAGCCACGTAAAACATGCAACAACAATTAGAGGACGTCTAACTTGTTTTTGCAAGGTATGTTGTGATATGATATGGCCAAAGACATGATGAGATATATTTGATGTATGAGATGATCATGTTTTGTATAGATTATCACGACTTGCATGTCGATGAGTACGGCAACCGGTAGGAGCCATAGGGTTGTCTTTAATTATTGTATGACCTGCATGTCAATCATTAAGCGCTATGTAATGCTTTACTTTATCGCTAAGCGGTAGCAATAGTAGTAGAAGCATGGTGGGCTCGACAACCCCGATGGCAACACAATGATGGAGATCATGATGATGGAGATCATGGTGTTATGCCGGTGACGATGGAGATCATGCCGGTGCTTTGGAGATGGAGATCAAAAGCACAAGTTCATGGCCATATCACGTCACTTATGATTTGCATGTGATGTTAATCTTTTTATGCATCTTATTTTGCTTAGGACGATGGTAGTATTATAAGGTGATCCCTCACTAAAATTTCAAGATAAAAAATTGTGTTCTCCCCAAGTGTGCACCGTTGCGAAAGTTCGTCGTTTCGAAGCACCACGTGATGATCGGGTGTGATAGACTCTACGTTCACATACAACGGGTGCATGCCAGTGTTGCACGTGCGGAACACTTGGGTTAAACTTGACGAGCCTAGCATGTACAGACATGGCCTTGGAATACAAGAGACCGAAAGGTCAAACATGCGTCATATAGTAGATATGATCAACATGGAGATGTTCACCATTGAAACCACCTCATCTCACGGGATGATCGGACTTGGGTTGGTGAATTTGGATCATGTATCACTCGGATGACCGAAGGGATGTCAATTTGAGTGGGAGTTTTTTAAGTAATGTGATTAACTACACTCATTATCTTGAACAATAGTCTTAGTAACCTTTGCAAATTTATGTTGTAGATCAATGGCTCGCGCAGTAGTTCCCCTGAATTTCAATGCATTCCTAGAGAAAGCCAAGTTGAAAGATGATGGAAGTAACTTTGTAGACTGGGCCCGTAAATTTGAGGATTATCCTCACGCCTTCCCAAAAAGCTTATGTCCTTGATGCACCGCTCGGTGAAGCACCCGATCCAGTGTCATCTGCAGACGTTGTGAACGCCTGGCAGGCACATTCTGATGATTACTCAATAGTTCAATGTGCAATGTTGTATTTCTTAGAACCGGGACTTCAAAGGCGTTTTGAACATCATGGAGCATATGAGATGTTCTAGGAGTTGAAGTTTATCTTTGAGAAGAATGCCCGGATCGAGAGGTATGAGACCTCCGATAAGTTCTATGCTTGCAAAATGGAGGAGAACGGGTCTGTCAATGAACACATACTCAGAATGTCTGGGTATTCCAACCGTCAGGCTGAATTGGCGATGCCCCTTCCACCAGAGGCGATCACTGACAGAGTTCTTCAATCATTGCCACCTAGCTACAAAAGCTTCGTGTTGAATTATAACATGCAAGGGATGAATAAGTCAGTCGCCGAGCTGTTTGCTATGCTGAAAGTCGCTGAGTCTGAAATCCAGAAGGAGCATCAAGTGTTGATGGTCAATAAAACCACTAGTTTCAAGAAGAATGGCAAGGGCAAGAAGGGTAACTCCATTTGTCTTATTGCAACGAGACATGGTGGGCAAAACTTGAAGACCCCATATGAGAAGCTCACTCTGTTGGGTTCTACCGTTGGTGCATCGCATGCAAAATAAAATTTTCCTACGCGCAGAACAACCAAGAACATGCTATGGAGATGGATCACGGATCGTTACCACTAGACGCGTAGTGCCGTGCATTGGAAGTAGAGTTGGGGCAGCGCGTCTGCGAGGTCCGTCTCCTCCTCGCCGGATCTCACTCGAATAGCTGGTCGCCGGATCCCGCGTATAGGTTCGTCAGAGCGGCGCAAGTGCACCGCCTCTAACGGTATCTGTGCATGTAGGAGGAACACTGTGCGGTGGACTGCTAGGTCTGATCACACAGTCAGCGGCGAGTGGAGGTGGCTAGTTACAACACATGCAAAACCCTAGTGACGACGCCAAAGCGATCAATCGAATGAGTGTGCCGCACCTCCACTACATATAGTCATCCATCGCAGGATCAACTCTTGGGCCTCGCACGGATCCTAAAGCCCACTTATTCCTTCCCTTAAGCACGCGACCCCTTAGGTTCTCGTTCACTTGGTCGCGAGTCAGATCACATCCGGCTTGGCTAGTCGGTAGCGGCCTCTAGCAAGGCGTGCCGACTCCAACTGCCCGATGAAACTGGTTAGGCGAACCTGTACTTCACACTTCTGTTCCCTTTGCCACACGATATATGTTGTCGTGCTCAAGGAAACATGGTCATCCTTGTTGCAGCACGACCTCTTTCTCGTTCCAGTGAATCCGACCAACACTTCGGATTATCTCATAATCCTCAAAGCATGGCCATGCTTATCTAGGTAGGATCACCCGATGGGCCCAGAGTATATCTCTCTTGATTGGAGGGTCAAATCCCATCTTGCTAGACCATGCCTCACAACATGGGTCCGGACAAGCCCGGAACCTACCTTTATGACCACCTAGTTACAGAGTAGCGTTTGGTCGGCCCAAAGCACGTCTGTCACCACCCCGAGTACATGCGCTAGCTCGGGTCTTAGGAAATAGAACATATGTTGTACTAGAGACTCACAGATGACCTATCACTGCGTCTCATAGTTGGGTTTGTCCAACTCAGATTTTATCTCAACTCGGATCCGACTATGTCGAATCTGACCAGATCTTTCTGAGTCCATATTATCCGGCTAGCATCCAATTCTACATGGTTAGTGAGACCGGACCATCCATCGTGTCATATGCTTGTCTAATTGGTTGCACGTCCTCACAACCCTTTCGACTAGGGACCATTTAGGACAGTCATCATACAATGCATAGTCTCACAAACAAGTCACGTACTTGTTAATACACATCATTGATAATGTCCAAGGACTATCTTTATTCATAAACACATAGGAAATATCATAATACATGATTGCCTCTAGGGCATATCTCCAAAAGTCTCCCACTTGCACTAGAGTTAATCAAATAAACATCGAATTCCCATAGCTCTAACGTGCCCCTCATGCTTAGGTTGTGGAAGCGGCTTAGACAACGAATCTACAACATTTGCATCCGTGTGAATCTTGCATAAATTAGTATCACCATTCTTTACGATCTTTCATATTAGGTGATATTTTCGGTCTATGTGCCTGGTCTTGTGGTGTTGCCTCGGCTCCTTGGCCTGTGCGATGGCACCTGAATTATCGCAATAAAGGTCCAGCGGTTTTGACCAGCTCGGGAACACACCAAGATCTTCCAGGAACTTCTGAGTTCAAACACCTTCCTTTGAGGCTTCACAAGCGACAATGTATCTGGCCTCTGTTGCGAAGTCGACCACCGTATCTTGCTTGGAACTCGTCCAGCTCACTGCTCCTCCATTCATGACATACACGAATCTAGTTTGTGATCGAATATCATCCCTGTTAGTTTGGAAACTAGCATCAACGTAACCCTTTACACATAGCTCCTCCTCACCTCCATAAACTAGGAACATCTCTTTAGTCCTTTTCAGGCACTTTAGGATAGTTTTCACCGCTGCTCAGTGACTCTCACCTGGATCAGCCTGGTATCTGCTTGTTAAGCTTATTGCATAGGCAACATCAGGCCGTGTACATAGCATGGCATACATGATGGATCCTATTGCCGAGGCATACAGAATCCTACTCATCCGGTTTCGCTCATTGGAAGTCGTAGGACTCTGAGCCTTGCTTAGCCTTATACCATGTGAGATGGGCAAGAACCCTTTCTTGGCCTCACTCATGTTGAACCGCTTTAACACTCTGTCTATGCACGTGCTCTGGCTTAAGCTGAACAGCCTCCTTGATCTACCTCTATAGATATTGATGCTTAAAACGTACACTGCTTCCCCAAGGTCTTTCATCGAAAACTTGCCATTCAATGATTCCTTGACTGAGTTTAGCATCAAAAAATCATTTCCCAACAACAGTATATCATCCACATACATGATCAAAATTACTATTGAGCTCCCACTAGACTTCTTGCATAAACAATTGTCCTCTTCGCTCTTGATGAAACCAAGGTCAACGATGACTTCATCAAAACGAATATTCCAACTCTATGTTGCTTGCCTCAATCCATAAATGGATCACTTGAGCTTGCATATTTTACCAGCGTTAGTTGGATTGACAAAATCTTTGGGCTGTATCACGTATACATCCTCTTGTAAATTTCCATGAAGGAAAGCCGTTTTGACATCCATCTGCCATATCTCATAATGGAAATATGCAGCTATAGCTACTATGATCCTAACCGACTTCAGCATCGCTACCAACGAGTAGGTCTCCTCGTAGTCAATTCCTTGAACTTGTCCATAATCTTTAGCGACAAGCCGAGCTTTGTGGATCTGAACATTTCCATCCACATTGGTTTTCTTCTTAAATACCCATTTGCAACCAATGGCTATTACGCCAGTCGGCGGATCAACCAAGTCCCAGACTTGATTGTCATCCATGGAATTTAACTCGGATCTCATGGCCTCCAGCCATGCCTCGGAATCTGGGCTCACCATTGCTTCCGCATATGTGGTCGTCTCTTCGCTTTCTCGCAACAACACATCACACACTTTGCACAATCTTTCCGACCTTTGTGGTTCCGGTGCCGACTCCACTACGGATTCCCTGACCGACTCCGGTATGATCTTATCACTAGACGAGTTATCCCTGAGTGACTCTTGAATTTCTTTGAGTTGCACCGTTCTCCCACTGGCTTCCCGACTGAGAAATTCTTTCTCTAGGAAAAGCCTATTCCGAGCAACAAACACCTTGTTCTCTTCTCGGTTGTAGAAGCCGTATCCCAAGGTTTCCCTTGGATATCTGATACGTCTCTAACTTATCTATAATTTTTGCTTGTTCCATGCTGTTATATTATCAATCTTGGATGTTTTACAATCATTTTATAGCAACTTTATATCATTTTTTGGGACTAAACTATTGCCATAGTGCCAAAGTGCCAGTTGCTATTTTTGCTTGTTTTTTACTTCACAGAAAATCAGTACCAAATGGAGCCCAAACACTGCGGGGATTTTTGTGGAATTTTTATGGACCAGAAGAAGGAAGATGGTCCAAAGATCACCAGAAGAGGGGCCCCAGGGTGGCCACCCTCCACCAGGGCGTGTCAGAGGCCCCTGGCGTGGCCTGGTAGAGGGTGGGCACCTCGGGCACCCCCTCAACCGACTATCGAGCCTATAAATTCCCAAAAAATCAGAAAACCCTAGGGGAGTCGACGAAACACAATTCCAGATGCCGCAAGTTCTTGAACCTCGAGATCCAATCTAACACCATCACGGAGGGGTTCATCTTCTTCACAGGTGCCTCTCCGATGATGCGTGAGTAGTCCACCATAGACCTACGGGTCCGTAGGCAGTAGCTAGATGGCTTCCTCTCTCTATATGTTTCTCAATACAATGGTCTCTTGGAGATCTATTTGATGTAATGACTTTTGCGGTGTGTTTGTTGGGATCCGATGAATTTTGAGTTCATGATTAGTTTCTATCTATGAATATGATTTGAGTCTTCTTTGATATCTTATTTGCATGATTACTTACAGCCTCGTATTTCTTCTTCGAATCTTTGGTTTAGTTAGGCCAACTAGATCGATTTTTCTTGCCATGGGAAGAGGTGCTTTGTGATGGGTTCGATCTTGCGATGTTCTTTCCCAGTGACAGAAAGGGCAGCAAGACACGCATGTATCGTTGCCATTACGGATAACAAGATGGGGTCTATTCCTACATGAATAGATCTTGTCTACATCATGCCACCGTTCTTATTGCATTACTTCATTTTCTCATGAACTTAATACACTAGATGCATGCTGGATAGCGGTCGATGTGTGGAGTAATAGAAGTAGATGCAGAATCATTTCAGTCTACTTATCTTGGACGTGATGCCTACATAATGATCATTGCCTGGATATCGTCATGATTATTTGATTTTCTATCAATTGCACAATAGTAATTTGTTCACCCACAGTGTGCTATACTCATGAGAGAAGCCACTAGTTAAACCTACGGCCCCCAGGTCTACTTTTCCAACATATTGCTTTCCGATCTACTATTTGCATCTTTTGTTTTCAGATCTATTAATCCAAAAAACCAAAAATACCTTGCTGCACTTTTTGTTTACTTCTTTATTTTGTGTTCTTGCGAGATCTATTTGCCAAAACTATCATTACCTAATCTTTACCTAATCTATCTAATTACCGTAGAGAGCGTGACAACCTCTCTTTCGCGACGGGTTGCAAGTATATGTTGTTTGTGTGCATGTGCTGTTTACGTGGGTGCGTGATCTTCCTCTACGGATTGATACCTTGGTTTAATAACTGAGGGAAATACTTACCGTCGCTGTGCTGCATCACCCCTTCCTCTTTGGGGAACTATCGACGCAGTCTCAAGCCACGTCAAAGGAATTTCTGGGGCCGTTGCCGGGGAGGAAGCAATCTCATCTACCAGGTTCCTAATCACAAATCTCATCTCCTTGCAATTTAAATTATTTGCCATTTGCCTCTCGTTTTCCTCTGCCCCACTTCACAAATTTGCCGTTTTATTCACCCTCTCTTTTTCGTTTGCCTGTTTCTCGTCAGATCTCTTGCTCGCATATGTCTTCACTATGACTAGCATCACTACCCCCTTGTCACCAGATTTTGAAGTTCTATACTTCAAATAAAAACAAGGGGAAAATATAAAAGATGCTTGGTATAGATTGATGGAATCATATCGTATTTGCAATCTAAAGGGAGATGCAAAGGTTTTGCTTCAAATTTTTTACATAGGATTAACATTGCATCATAGACAACTTTTGGATTTTGCCGCTAAAGGAAATTTTACTGAACTTGATCTCAACACTGCTTATGAAATTTTAGAAGGGATATTGGGAGTTCCTCCACCCAAAAAGGTTCCCTCTCTCACGCAAGAAGGGGTTGAAATTCTAGACAAATTGAGTGATTTACATAAACACTTGGTTGAGTTGCAAAAATATCATGAGCCTCTTAAACATATTGGGGGAAACTTGAATCGCATGAACACTTTGATTACTATTTGCAATAAGCATTTGGATATTTTAGGTATCAATATGGTTTATTCTCCTAAAAATGTGGGGAAATGTAAAGAACCTCCCGGATTTTAGAAAGCCCTCATAAAAGTGGCAAAAACTAAGGATGACAATACTTGAATCTATGCGTTATGCCTAACTAGGGGCGTAAACGATAGAGCTTGTTGGGAGGCAACCCAATGAATAAAATATTTTTATCTTTTTCTTTCTGTTTTGAGTGTTTTGCACAATTATGATTCTGTTATGATTGTGTTTTTATGTTTTATTTAGTGTTTGTGCCAAGTAATGCCTTTAGGATGATCCATAAGATGAGTAGAAACAATGCTGAATATGAAACAGAAACTTTGTTCCCAGTGCATGAATTTTCATTTTTTACTGGAACGTGATATTGACCTGAAATTTTAACACAATATTTATATAGAAATTCTTTACGTTGTCCTAATTTTTCAGATTTTTTAGAGTTCCATAATATGGGTAGAGTACAGATTACTACAGACTGTTCCGTATGAAACATATTCTTTTTTCATTGCATTGTGTGCTTGTTTTGATGAATATATGGCTTGTATCGGGGGGTATAAGTCATGGTAAAGTTAGAATATAGTAGGTATAATGCAATAATAAAATATGAATGGGTTTACAACAGTACCTAAAGGGTAATTTGCTTTATTATACTAACGGATCTCACGAGAATTTTGTCAAGTTTTGTGTGATTGAAGTTTTCAGGTTTTGGGTGAGATCACGATGGATGAAGGAATAAGGAGTTAGAAGAGCCAAAGCTTGGGGATGCCATAGCACCCCAAGGTAATATCCAAAGAGTATCAAGAAACTAAGCTTGGGGATGCCCCGAGTGACATCCCGTCTTTCTTCTAACAACCATCGATATACTACTTGGAACTATATTTTTATTCGTCACATATCATGAGTTTTGCTTGGAGCGTCTTGTATATTTGCTTTATTTTCTTTTACCCTTGCTGAACACACCTATTTGAGAGAGCCAAAATTATGCTATGATTTGTTAGAATTGCTCTTTATGCTTAACTTAAATCCATTGAGCAAAGGAAGTGCTCTAGTGCTTCACTTATATCTTTTTGAGCACGGCGTGCTTTCACATGTTTGAAGAAATGCTCTCATGCTTCACTTATATTAATTTGAGATTTATTAATTTTGAAGAAATCCTCTCATGCTTCACTTATATTATTTTGAGATATGAAAATTGTATGCCCATGTTCTTCACTTATATCCATGTGAGCTTGTCAAAAGCAATTGCAACATTTGAAACTAGTCCCAAAGTGATAGATATTCAAGCGGGATATAATAAAAACTTTCATAAAGATCATTGGACAAATTAAACTTGATTCTTTGTAATAGTTTTGAGACATGACAATAGTGATATGTGAGTTATGTTGATGAGTAATTATGCTTAGTAAGAAGATTGGTGTTAAGGTTTGTGATTCGCTATGCAAGCACGAAAGTCAATAGTTGTGCTACGAAATTACATCCTACTTATGGTGCATTATTCAGTGTTAGTTATGCTTAATGCTCGCTTATGTGATTTTTCGTTTCTTGGTTGGATGCTTCTCAATCTCTTGCTAGCCTTCACTTGTACTAAGTAGAAATACTACTTGTGCATCCAAAATCCTTAAACCAAGTTTTGCCATATGAGTCCACTATACCTACCAATATACGGTATTTCCATGCCGTTCCAAGCAAATTTGTATGTGCCATATCTAAACTTTCAAAATAAATTTTCCTTTTTGTGTGCTCGTACCGCTCATGAAACGGTAGGGCCGGGTGACCGATATTTTTTCATGCTAGATGTGTTATTCTCAAGATGAGTGTTTATTCACTTGTCATTGCACGAGAGTATGGCGGTAATAGGGATGCCCAGTCCCAAAATGCAAAAGAAAAGAAATTTACTTTATGTTGTCAAATAATAAATTCCTTGGAAAGTGTTGGTATGGAAGGCAACCGTGGATTCGGCTAGCCATGGAAAGTGAAAGTATGGTGGAAAAATGAATAAACTTTATTTTCTATTTGGGAACCGCCTGTGATGCATCTAGTGTGGAAAGATATTGAAATCTCTCAGTCGTTTTCGTTGACAAGAAAGGCATGCCACCCAAAATATTTTTCTCTATCAATTTAAACACTTGAGCTCTGTCACCTCTACAAATCCCTACTTCCCTCTGCGAAGGGCCTGTCTATTTACTTTATGCAATTTTTATTTTTCAATTTGAGTCTCTATCTTCTCTTATAAAGCACCAACTAGGGGCACTATGATCGTACTTGAGCATTAGGTGTAGCTAATATTTGAGTGTGTATTGTGGATGGATCAATGATTGAGCATGATGGGCTAGGGATAACTTGCTTTAGTATTGATATTATGAAAGACATGGTTGCTTGTTGATATGCTTGAGTATTAAAGTTTTCATGTCAATACTAGACTATTGCTTTGAACCATATGAAAAGTCCAAATGTCCATGCTATAAAGAAAAGAATATGTGATGAACATGATAGGCAGCATTCCACATCAAAAATTCTGTTTTTATCATTTACCTACTCGAGGAGGAGTAGGAATTAAGCTTGGGGATGATGATACGTCTCCAACGTATCTATAATTTTTGCTTGTTCCACGCTGTTATATTATCAATATTGGATGTTTTACAATAATTTTATAGAAGCTTTATATAATTTTTTGGGACTAACCTATTGACATAGTGCCAAAGTGCCAGTTGTTGTTTTTGCTTATTTTTTACTTCACAGAAAATCGGTACCAAGCGGAGCCCAAACGCTGCGGGGATTTTTGTGGAATTTTTATGTACCAGAAGAAGGAAGATGGGCCAAAGATCACCAGAAGAGGGGCCCCAGGGTGGCCACCCTCCACCAGGGCGCGTCAGAGGCCCCTGGCACGGCCTGGTAGAGGGTGGGCACCTTAGGCACCCCCTCAACTGACTATCGAGCCTATAAATTCCCAAAAAATCAGAAAACCCTAGGGGAGTCGACGAAACACAATTCCAGCCGCCGCAAGTTCCAGAACCTCGAGATCCAATCTAACACCACCACGGAGGGGTTCATCTTCTTCATAGGTGCCTCTTCGATGATGCGTGAGTAGTCCACCATAGACCTACGGGTCTGTAGGCAGTAGCTAGATGGCTTCCTCTCTCTCTATGTTTCTCCATACAATGGTCTCTTGGAGATCTATTTGATGTAATGACTTTTGCGGTGTGTTTGTTGGGATCTGATGAATTTTGAGTTCATGATCAGTTTCTATCCATGAATATGATTTGAGTCTTCTTTGATCTCTTATTTGCATGATTACTTATAGCCTCGTATTTCTTCTTCGAATCGTTGGTTTAGTTAGGCCAACTAGATCAATTTTTCTTGCCATGGGAAGAGGTGCTTTGTGATGGGTTCGATCTTGCGGTGTTCTTTCCCAGTGACAGAAAGGGTAGCAAGACACACATGTATCATTGCCATTAAGGATAACAAGATGGGTCTATTCCTACATGCATAGATCTTGTCTACACCATGTCACCGTTCTTATTGCATTACTCCGTTTTCTCATGAACTTAATACACTAGATGCATGCTGGATAGCGGTCGATGTGTGGAGTAATAGAAGTAGATGCAGAATCGTTTCAGTCTACTTATCTTGGACGTGATGCCTATATAATGATCATTGCCTGGATATCGTCATTATTATTTGATCTTCTATCAATTGCCCAACAATAATTTGTTGTGCTATACTCATGAGAGAAGCCACTAGTGAAACCTACGCCCCCGGGTCTACTTTTCCAACATATTGCTTTTCGATCTACTATTTGCATCTTTTGTTTTCAGATCTATTAATCCAAAAAACTGTCGGGATCCGGATCCTAAGCCATATGAATCCAGCCTGTAACATGTCACACCACTTTGTGGCCTCACGCACGGTAACCCACGGGTGCCACCTTACCTTGGCCGGGACCGTTTGCGCCTTTTGGCTCACGGATATGAACATGTCGCTAGCATTCACACGTCACAGAACCCGGGTCGACATGACTAGCCATAGACCCAAGTGGCAGAACCGTACAGGGACAGGCATACGTAGCCCAACAATGCAGGTGTCGGTCATCAACGTGTGTAGACCAGTCGTAGCAAGCTACATGGACTCCATTACGTCATGAGACATATCTGTCATCAACGGGACGTAGACGAGTCATAGCAGGCTACAAGGACTCCATTACACTGCGAGACATTTCCCCACAGGGACAGACACAGCAGCAAAGAAGGATACACGCCGGTCAATCAATGTGTCCGGAGCAGTAGCAAGCTACCAAGGCTCATGGAAGCACAAAGAGGCATTTCCTCGTAAAGAAGGCTACTAAAGGCACACAACTAGGTGTCGAATCCTACACATACCAATGCATTTCAATCATACATGCACTATGCACGATATGCGTAGATACAACATGGCATCACAACAAAACTCTACAACATAACATTTATTTAGGAGGCTCCGAAGAGCCAACATAGTATAATGTTACAAGCAGGGGGGTCACATGACCCAACATTTTGAGCATACAAACAAGAAGCGGAAGTTACATGTCTGGGCATAGACATCTATTAAAAGCGGCTGGAAGAGCCTGAAAAGCTATAACGACCCTACCAAAGGAGCCAGACCTCTGTTTGGGATTCCCAAGCTAATCCGGTCAACATCGAACTTCACGTCATACGAATCACTAATGAGACTGAAGTCTCATCTGCAAAACATAAATAAGCAAACATGAGTACAAAGGTACTCAGCAAGACTTACATCAGAACTATCTACATATGCATCATTGTGTAGGACCGAAAGTATGTCTAGAGGGGGGTGATTAGACTACTTGACCAAATAAAATTTCTACCTTTCCCCAATTTTTAGAGTTGGCAGATTTTAACATTCATGGCAAGTCAAGTACACCCTACACATGCATGTCTAAGATTATAGCAGCGGAAAGTAACAACAAGCATGAGTAGAAAGGAAGGGTAAGAGGATCAAACGCAATTGTAGACACGATGATTTTTTCCCGTGGTTCCGATAGGTGGTGCTATCGTACATCCATGTTTATGGAGTCTTCAACCCACGGAGGGTAACGGTCACAAGAGTCCACGGAGGGCTCCACCTATAAGGGTCCACGAAGTAGCAACCTTCACTATTCCATAACGGCTTCCGTCCACGAAGGACTAGCCTCACTATGGGTAGATCTTCATGAAGTTGGCGATCTCCTTGCCCTTACAAACTTCTTGGTTCAACTCCACAACACGAAGTAGGAGGCTCCCAAGCGACACCTACCCAATCTAGGAGGCACCACCCTCCAAAAGGTAATAGGCTCGGCAATGATGATGAACTCCTTGCTCTTGTGCTTCAAGATGATAGACTCCTCAACACACAATCACTCTCTCACAAATTTGGCTTGGTGGAAGAGATGGGATTGGTGGAAATCAACTTGGGGAGGCTAGAAATCAAGATCCATATGGTTGGAGTGGATGATCTTGACCTCAACACAAGGGTAGGTGGCTCTCTCTCAGAAAACTGGATGGGCAAGTATGGAATAGTTCCGAGTGCTTCTATTTCGAGTGGGTGGTGGTGAAGGGGTATATATAGGCATCCCCAAAAATCCAACCGTTACACACAAAATGACCAACTCGGTGACACTGATGTGTTAATCTCGGTGGTACCGAAGTGACCAAAAGGTGGCAACTTTTGAATCTCGGAGAGACTGATATATAACTCTCGGTTGCACTTATAAGGTGACCAACGGTCAGATTGCGCAAACTTGATGACGCCGATCTTTACATCTCGGTGGTACCGATTCTTGACTAAGGCTTACCAGAGAGTTGGTCCAGAAACTCGGTGGCACCGATCCACACTACTCGGTGTTACCGATCAGGTGAATCGCTATCCAGAGAGTTGGTCCAGAAACTCGGTGAGACCAAAAGGCAAATCTCGGTGGTACCGAAGACTGAAGATGGCTAAACAGAGAGTTGGCAATCTAAACTCGGAGGCACCAAAGCAGAATCGGTTGCACTAAAAAGGTAGGGTTTGGCATGGGTCTGTCTGAGTATGGGAATCGGTGGCACCGAGTGGAAAGTGTTGGTTGCACCGATTTTGGATATTTGACTTTGGACAGACTTTTGTGGAAGAGCTTGTGGGTGTTTTTGGTGACTATCACTTGTGCACGTATGAGCATTTTGTTCACAAACAATACCTTACCCCCTTTTAATAGTATTGGCTTTCCTATGGACTCAAAGTGATTTATCACAAAGTAAAATGTAGAGTCCTCTTGCTTGAAGCTTTGCCAATCCTTTCCTTGCATCTTGGGGTATTTCCACAATCTCCACAATCCTTTTGCCAATCCTATCATTGAACTTTTCCTGAAATATACTTAGTGGAAACACAAGTTCAATGACTTATATGTTGTTATTAATTACCAAAACCACCAAGGGAGCAAATGTTCTTTCAATCTCCCCCTTTTTGGTAATTGATGACAACATATAGATCAAAGCTTTGACAAAGATATAATCAATGAATATAATCGTCGCTTTGAGAAGTATGTGATAAGCAAGACCTCCCCCTAAATTTGTGCATTATTTTAAATTTGCGTTTGAATGCAAATGCACAATCGATTAGGTACATGGGGCACTTCTTCCATGTCACATACAACTTGGTGGTGTGCGAGAATAATAAGAATGAACATCATAGCACAACACAATCAAGCAAAGGTGAAAGATCATCTCATAAGTAGCATAATGATAGGAAATAGTAGCAGCACACATTAAGCGTATGATCAAAACACACAAAGGTTTAACACAAACACATCAAAAGACCAATTGTTTTTGAAAAAGCGATAAAAACCAAACGCTCTCCCACTCGAAGCCTAAAGATCTATATACACTTCTCCCCCTTTGGCAACAAGTTACCAAAAAGTTCAAAGGCATATATCTAAGCGTTCTTGGGCAGATCTCCTCCGGTTGTTGATGAAGGAGTCGAGAGAACTGCGTCGGCGAAGATCTCAGCAGATGTCGTGGATGGATTTGGAGTGGCAACTGGAGGAACTAGAGCTGATGGAGCTGAGGTGACAGTAGCAGGAGCTGATGAAGAGGGCCTCAAATCTGGAGCTGGCACGGTGGCTGATCTGGCCTGTGTAGTGAAGTGTGTGCCTGGCCTGAGAGGTGAGTCATCCTCATCATCATCATCAGAAGACCGAGGAAGAGGCACGGAGTTAACTTCCTTCTTGAGCTCATTGACTGTCTTGGTCAGCCCATCCACCTTGTCATTAAGGGTCTTGATCATGTTCTCAAAGATCCTGACAATACTGTTCTGGTTGTTCAAAATGTCCTTAATGTCCTTCTGCATGCCCTGAACTGATGAGATCAACAGATCTATTTGCTCGTTCCTGGATCTAGGGACTTGAGCACTAGTGGCTTTAGCTACCTCTGCCTCGGCCTGTGCTTGAGCTGTAGCAGATGTGGGATGTTTTGGGTCCATCACCACAATGTTATCCTCTAAATCTGGCTGTAGGGGCAAGTGGGGTCTGTCCAAAGCAAAAATGTGCTTCTCCAGCTTGGAGTTGATGAGCATCTAGATATAGGGTGCATAGCAGCAAGAGCGCTTTTGATTAGCAGCAACCCTCTTCACTGTCTCTACAATCAAATCCATGACTCTAATCCTGGTGTGTCTGTCAAGATGGATCAGCATGTTGATGGAGTAGCCTCGGATCATCTTCTCATCTCCTGACTTGGGCATCAAGGTATGCCTCAAAATAGTGTTCATGGTACGGAGGCCAACCTGGAGGAAATAGATAGAACCTAGCCTGTGAGACTTCACATGAGCATCAGGAATCTCATTGTACACGTTAGCCATAGCATTGTGACTCTCCTTGGATTTAGAGTAGACATCCAAGTCACCATCATGTACCTCTGGGACTCATAAGATTGCAGCCCAATCATCAACAGTGGACTCATATCTAGCTCCTTCAGTCATCCATAAAATCCTACCATCTCCGTAGAAATGTGCAGTGGAGTAGAATTGCATGATCATCTCATCATTCCATGCTGTAAACTCTCTGCCAACAAACTCATCCAAGCCAATGCAGTGAAAGTTGTCTTGAACATTTGGAAAGAAATCTTCATTCTCCTTGATGAACTTCTAGTCAACGTATCTCATGTCACTCACAGCTAGACTCTTGTCAAGTAGCACAATCTCATAGAAATCTTGTTGCTCCTTGGTGTAGAATCTGTAGTCCACAGCTGTCTTTCTCCTTTGGGCATATGGATCAACAACTCTCCATGCCCTCAAACCAGAATCCTTCCTCTTCTTCATATCTTCAGCAAGTAGATGGCTGGCATTATGTTCAGGAAGGTGTGGTCTAAGCTTCATCAAAGCAGACATAGCATCCTCATCCTCAACTCTGGAGGTAGTTCCCTTGTTCTTTTCAGAAGCTGGAATTTGTCTGGATAACCTCTTGGGCTTTTCAGCAGCAGCCTTCTTGGGGGCAGACTTGGTGCTCTTGGATGTGCCAGTCTTTGGCATAGCATCAGCCATAAGCTTCTTTTTATTATTGGGAGGTGCCTTCTCAACATGTTCTTCCTCCTCCTCTTCTTCCGCAGCACCAGCAGCCTCCTCTGGATCTTCAAACATAGAGGTTTGCCTGCCAACAACATAAACAATCCTCTTCCTTGCTCTCTTCTTCTCCCCTGCCTTCTTAGGCAAAGACTTCCTTGGGGGCTCAATGGTCATGGTAGCTCTGGAGCTCTCAGGTGCTCTCAATATCTCAGAGCTAGCATACTCCTTCCTGACAGCTTTCTTCCTTGAAGAAGTGGCTTCATTTCAGACTTCTTAGCAGGTTTCTCTTGCTTCTTGGCAAGAATCTCCTCTGGCACAAAATCTGAATCCTCATCTGAATTCAGCTTCTTCCTGGCCCTAGTTGCAGCCTTGGGCAACCCATGAGAACTGGGGGTGCCTGGATCTGAAGAGGAACTGGACTCAGGACTAGTGCCTGAACTCATGACAATGTTCTGCTCTTGGAAGTTGTTCTCACTATCCTCAGCACTTGACATACTGACCCTGTGAACAGAGTATAGAGAGCAGAAGAAGATAAGTCATCACAAAATGTTTGTCGGAACAACTGCATTTTGAAAGTTTGAACTAAGAATTTCTCAAATTTTGCATTCTGCCAAATGTATATCGGTACAGCCGAGACAAATTATTCGGTCACACCGAGACTAACAACCTGCTTTCTAGGAACTTGGCACCATTCTCGGTTACACTGAAAATAGGCACTCGGTTCCACCGAGGTGTTCTCAGAATGCCAGAAAAAACAAATCGGTGATACCGATTATTTTGCATCGGTTCTACCGAGATACATGAGGCGGACGGCAAAACCTAAAAAATCCATCATTCGCTATTCTATTGAGTTTTCTTGTGGATAGATAGATGTGCAAACGGTGGCTTATAGATAAAATCAACTTCATTGCGCAAGAATCGGACGGGGAGCGCAAGAAGAATCGAATCCGTACCCTAGCTTGGCGATGGATCCGCTACGGCGGCGAAGATGCCCGTCGACGACGAGGATCCCAGCGGCGGAGGAGCGTGGGGAGACAAGGGCGACGACCAGGGGGTCCTTTGCGGCAGCTTAGGGTTTTGGGGTGCGACGATTTGAAGATTGAACTTCAAAGCATCGGGTCCACAGCATATATACCCCTCACTGTCGGTGTCACCGATTCTAAATTTTCGGTGTCACCGAGTTCCTCAACTGTCAATTGACAGGGAAACTCGGTGTAACCGAGAATATGGAATTGATAGTACCGAGATTGAAAAACAGATCAACCCTGGGCATTCGGTGAGACCGAGAATTGTGGGTTGGTTCCACCGAGATGCACTTGGGAGGTTTTAATGGTCAGTCCTTGTCGATACGGAACTCCAAGTGCCCCACACACAGAGGGATCGAAAAGTACTTGTTCAAATTTTGTGATGCAGCATGAATGGAATGTGAGGTGAGAAAGCATAGATAGCTAGAGAGTGGTCCTAGGCATTCTTGTCCATCCAATTGGCAAAAGATAAATCAAAAGCAAAATAGCAAGAATTGGATGTCCTCGAATGGGTAAATAAATGCAGACCAACATGCTCACACAATAAGATGTCAAATGAAATCATGACAAACATGCACATACATACTAGCATCTAACAAGCACTTTGGCAATGACGCAGTCATCTATATATGAGTATATTGACTTAGGAGCCAAGTAAGAATACTTGATCATAGGTCATACTCATCGTTTAAGCACAAGTGGGGTTACCACTTTTACATAAAGCATTTAATGTTGTCACATGCTAAGAGATGCTTTAACTCAAGTCTTAGAGTAAAGCTCCCCCTTGATATGACATCCCCCCATAAGAGGGATAAACTAACCTTGGGTTTTGTCAATGAAGACTTCATGTTGGTGAGGTAGTGGTGGATGCTCAAGGTTGATGAAGATCACCAAGAGTTGGGAGCATCCTTGTTGTTTCCTTACTCTTCTCACCTACATGGGTTAGTCCCAACACACAAGAGACAAATACAAGGATATCTATGGACATGGAGTGCAAAGCATGTGTAATGATGTCCATTGATTTGTTGATTACCTTGTCCCTTGCTTACCTTTGAGGGATTGTGTGACTCCTTGAACTATTGCATAGAGTTGATGTTGATTGCAAATAGTTCTTGCCAATAATGAATGTGAGTGAATTTCATTGGCGGAGTCACCCCTCAAGAACTCTCTAGTTCTTCTTCTTGGGGACCCACATCAAGATGATGGGGATCCTTGGTGTTGAAGTAGCCTTTGTAGAAGTTGAGCTTGAAGTAACCTTGGGAACCCACTTCACCAAAGCGAGGGATTCATCTTCATATGAGTCAATGTCCTCTTGAAGCTTGTTCTTGCCCTTGAGCTTGTGGTCTTGTGGTGGAAGGTCATCTTGAGTGTTTGTTCCCTTGGGAAGAGTATTTTCATACTTCTCCTTTTGAGCAACAAACTTGGGCTTGGGGTATTGACCTTCTTCCCATTCAACTCCATTAGCGTTGAAGTAGCCAACACCATGGTTCTTTCGGTATCCTCCGTGCTTGCGTACAATTTCCTCAAATTGCTTACATCCGGCAAGACTCTTGTAGATACCTTTCTCTATAATTCCTTTCAATAAAGCATTTTCTTGCTCAAGTGTAACTTGGCTAAGAGAATCATCATTAGTGGAATCAATAGAACTACTAGAAGCAACATCATTAGGTTTAGCATTTTTATTGTTGCTACTAGATGAAGAACCTTTCTTGCCTTTGTTACTAGATTGTTTTGACTTAACTTGAGGCATGAATATAGACAAGAGTAGTCGTTTGGCTAGATAAGATGAAGTCTTCTTTCGGAGATCGTCATTGATAGCTTTAAGAAACTCATGCTCTTGCTCCAAGTTGAGCTTCTCGAAGCGTAACTTCTCATGAGTCCTTACAAGCTCTCTATGATCTTCAAGAGTAGATTCATGAGCTAACTTAAGAGTGTTTAGTTCTTTAGTTAGTTGTTCTATTTTCATCTTATCATCATCAATTGACTTATCTTGACTAGCATGAGAATTATTGAGTTCATTTTGACTAACATCACTAGTTTTATCAAAGAGCAAGTCATCATCACAAAGCAAATCATCTTCATTACTATTGAAATCAAGATACTCGGGGTGTGATACCTTGGGGCCTTTAGCCATGAAGCAACTTCCACTCCCTTCGTTTGGTGAATCAAATAGATCATAGGAGTTGGTAGTCACTAGAGCAATACCGGCAACACCATCATCTTGACTATAGTCAGAGTCGGAGTGATAGCTTCTCTCGGAGTTGTTGTCGGAGTCGGAGCCGGAAACCCATTCACCAACATGAGCTTGATGTTTTCTTCTTGTGTAGATCTTGGTGTACTTGTCCTTCTTCTCCGAATCTCTACTTCTCCTTGAGGGTCTTCGTTCATAACGATCATCTCTACTCCTTCTCTCTCTTTGAGGTGATTCATTCCTTGAGCTTCGTCTTTGAAGTGACTCTTCTCTTCGTTTGTAGGGAGCCGTGCACTCATTGGAGTAGTGTCCGGGCTTCCCACAATTGTAGCAATTGCGGTCACGACTTGACGAACACTTCTCATCATATCTTGAGTTGGAGCTTCGTTCTTTGCCTCTATTCTGGTAGAACTTGTTGAATTTCTTGACCATGAGGCGTATCTCTTCATTGGTGACAAGGTTGTCGCTTGAAGTTGTGGGAGCATCACTTGTGGCTTTGTAAGCACCGCTAGACTTGTTGTGAAGCTCTTCTTTGTCTTTGAGTGTCATCTCATGAGCAACAATCCTTCCAATGACTTCCGTAGGCTTGCGATCTTTCTAGTTGGGCATCATTTGGATCAATGTGCACATGGTGTTGTATCTCTCATCCAAAGCTCTAAGTATCTTCTTGATGATGAATTTGTCGGTCATTTCTTCGCTTCCTAAGCCGGCAATCTCATTGGTGATGAGAGCTAGCCTAGAGTACATCTCTGCGACTCCTTCACCATCCTTCATCTTGAACTTGTCAAGCTGATTTTGAAGAACATCTAACTTGGATTCTCTCACGGACTCGGTTCCTTCATGCATATCAACCAAAGTATCCCAAATCTCTTTTGCATTCTCAAGACAGCTGATTTTGTTGAATTCTTCGGGGCATAGGCAGTTGAAGAGAATGTCGCGTGCTTGAGCATTGTATTGCAACATCTTCATTTCATCCGTGGTCGCTTCACGATCCGGTTCCTTTCCATCACCAAAGAATTCACCTTGCAAGCCAACACGAACAACAGCCCATACGGCGGGGTTATGACCAAAATATGCATTTTCATTTTGTGCTTCCAACTAGCAAAATTAGTGCCATCAAAGTACGGACCTCTACGGTGATAATTTCCCTCACTAGACGCCATACTCTTCTAGGTTGTGAGACCAATGCAATGGAGACCAAAGCTCTGATACCACTTGTAGGACCGAAAGTATGTCTAGAGGGGGGGGTGATTAGACTACTTGACCAAATAAAATTTCTACCTTTTCCCAATTTTTAGAGTTGGCAGATTTTAACATTCATGGCAAGTCAAGTACACCCTACACATGCATGTCTAAGAGTATAGCAGCGGAAAGTAACAACAAGCATGAGTAGAAAGGAAGGGTAAGAGGATCAAACGCAATTGTAGACACGATGATTTTTTCCCATGGTTCCGATAGGTGGTGCTATCGTACATCCACGTTTATGGAGTCTTCAACCCACGGAGGGTAACGGTCGCGAGAGTCCACGGAGGGCTCCACCCATAAGGGTCCACGAAGTAGCAACCTTGACTATTCCATAACGGCTTCCGTCCATGAAGGACTAGCCTCACTATGGGTAGATCTTCACGAAGTAGGCGATCTCCTTGCCCTTACAAACTTCTTGGTTCAACTCCACAACACGAAGTAGGAGGCTCCCAAGCGACACCTAACCAATCTAGGAGGCACCACCCTCCAAAAGGTAATAGGCTCGGCAATGATGATGAACTCCTGGCTCTTGTGCTTCAAGATGATAGACTCCTCAACACACAATCACTCTCTCACAGATTTGGCTTGGTAGAAGAGATGGGATTGGTGGAAAGCAACTTGGGGAGGCTAGAAATCAAGATCCATATGGTTGGAGTGGATGATCTTGACCTCAACACAAGGGTAGGTGGCTCTCTCTCAGAAAACTGGATGGGGCAAGTATGGAATAGTTCTGAGTGCTTCTATTTCGAGTGGGTGGTGGTGAAGGGGTATATATAGGCATCCCCAAAAATCCAACCGTTACACACAAAATGACCAACTTGGTGACACCGATGTGTTAATCTCGGTGGTACCGAAGTGACCAAAAGGTGGCAACTTTTGAATCTCGGTGAGACCGATATATAACTCTCGGTTGCACCGATAAGGTGACCAACAGTCAGATTGCGCAAACTCGGTGACTCCGATCTTTCCATCTCGGCGGTACCGATTCTTGACTAAGGCTTACCAGAGAGTTGGTTCAGAAACTCGGTGGCGCCGATCCACACTTCTCGGTGTTACCGATCAGGTGAATGGCTATCCAGAGAGTTGGTCCAGAAACTCGGTGAGACCGAAAGGAAAATCTCAGTGGTACTGAAGACTGAAGATGGCTAAACAGAGAGTTGGCAACCTAAACTCAGAGGCACCGAAGCAGAATCGGTTGCACCAAAAAGGTAGGGTTTGGCATGGGTCTGTTTGAGTATGGGAATCGGTGGCACCGAGTGGAAAGTGTTGGTTGCACCGATTTTGGATATTTGACTTTGGACAGACTTTTGTGGAAGAGCTTGTGGGTGTTTTTGGTGAATATCACTTGTGCACGTATGAGCATTTTGTTCACCAACGGTACCTTACCCCATTTTAATAGTATTGGCTTTCCTATGGACTCAAAGTGATTTCTCACAAAGTAAAATGTAGAGTCCTCTTGCTTGAAGCTTTGCCAATCCTTTCCTTGCATCTTGGGGTATTTCCACAATCTCCACAATCCTTTTGCCAATCCTATCATTGAACTTTTCCTGAAATATACTTAGTGGAAACATTAGTTCAATGACTTATATGTTGTTATTAATTACCAAAACCACCAAGGGAGCAAATGTGCTTTCACATTGTCAACAAAGGGGGTTGTGGAGTTTATTGCAGCAAGCCAGCTTTGACTCTTGGCTAACCTGTACTAGGACTATGAGTACTTTCTTTGAGGTGGCGTATCACACACGAGTCCACATATTCACCATATCAATACACCACTATGGATCCCCTCTCGTCTTCCTACGAGAAGCCATCCATAACACTCACACTTATCTGGAGCATTTTAGAGTATCCATTTAAGGTTATCTATGAACAATGCAAGTCTCCAAGTAGTCCATATCCACGGACGTGGCTATTCGAATAGTTAGTTTACCCTGCAGGGGTATACTTCATCACACATGCTCCCGCCACTTACCACCATGTGCACGTAAAAGGCACCTCGGCAACCTTCAAGCGGAAGCCCAGCGAGGGAGTCGGCCACGGACGTTAACTTACAACGACTCATGTCCAAGGCAGTCGCCTATCTGAGTTGGAACCCATAATGGAAGTCTGGCCGAGGTTTCCAACATGGCCTCAAACATTGTGAGCAGCGCCCCAAGCCGGTCCCGACTGGGCCGTTCATCCACTTCGCAGGCCGTGCCACACCAATCAACGTTTCGAACTACTGCGACTCCTGGACTGAGAACATGGTAGGTTAATAGGCCAAGAGGGCTCGAGTTACCGGAGCCCAATGTGCGGTAGTAGCTAGTCTTGGAACACAAACACGGAACTCAATTCCTATGAGCGGTCTCAATGAGACAACCCACCATGTACTCCTACATGGCCTCTCATCGCTACCTTTACCAAAACAGGTTCAACACTTAACCCTCATCATCAGGACACAATCATTTCACTCTGGTTCATCACCTAGATGAATCAGACCTGACACAACTCTAAGCATAGCAAGCATAATAGGGTTATAGCACAACGTGGCTCAAGCATCTACCAGGTATGCTAGGTTGCTTGGTTTAGCTATTTACTGTGACAATGACATGTCATGCAAAGGAGTGGGTTCATCTACCGCAACACAAGTAGCAGTTGAATCGTATTGTCCTAATGCATTGAAATGAGAGCAAGAGTGAGAGAGTAGGATTGTATCGGAATGCTCAAGGGGGGCTGCTTGCCTGACACTTCTGAAGACAGCAATGAGTCTTCATCGGTGGCATCGATCTCAACGTCGAAATAACGTCTACCGGGATGGAACAATACTGGCAGACAAGGAAATGAACACATTCAATGCAATGCAGCACACATGATGTATGACATGGCAACTTAACATACTAAATTGACCTAAGGTCATAATTAACCAAGTTAATTGAAGTGGAACTCAAACAAGTTTGAATTCCAATTCCAAATGATATTTCATACATTGCCCTAATCATAAAATGTCCTAGTTGGTGATGTTAACTTGTTCAAACATGCACGAGAAAGACATAAACAAATTCATTGGATTTTTCTGATCATTTTTCATATATAAATTATTTCCATTGGAGTTACGGTTGAATTGCTATGATTTTTAGAAGTTTTAAACATTTTCTGAAATCAATAAATCAATTGTGACACCCTGATTTTTGGCAACTTTTTCTTTTCAAAAACCATTTGGATTTCAGCTGATTTTCAAAAAATTTCTGTTAAGTTGATCTATGCCATTCAAAATATTTTCTCCAAACCTCCCAAAACCCTTGTTCTCTTGATAAGATCTTTCCATGCCTCTCTTGGATAATTTTCCAATATTTTATCTTTTCCCAAAATCATTTTCTTAATTTGGGAATTTTGGTCATCACTATGGGTTGTGAAGCAACCTATAGTTTGGGTGGTCAAATAAATCCCAAACTAATCCCCCATCTTCTTATCATCATGAGGCTTCATATTCTTCAAAAATATTTTATTGCCCAATGGGAAATTTTGGTCAGAAAAATCATTTTGTTTCTGACCAGAATCTGTCCATTGTGAAGCAACTCTATTTTTCCTATTCCAGAAAATTTCCAGTAAATTCCCCAAGCTTCTTGAGGTCTTATCTTGCCCCAATATCCAAAAACACCATTATGGCCAGTGCAAATTTTGAGCAGCAGGACTCTGACAAGCTTCTGCATTTTTGAAACCTTTGTGAAGGAAGTGCTAGTTAGAGATGCCTAATCACCCTGAGATTTTTATGGCATCTTATATGCATCAAATAACTCCCTTTCACAAAGTTTCACAATTTGCAGAGCAACAAGTTGAGTGCCACAAGCTCATTTGCATACTGGACCAGAATGGCAGTTTCTAAAGCAACCCTATCCATTTCTTTCTCAAATCATCTCAATTTTTGCCAGTTGCTAGTCCTTCCAATCCTGATAACCTAGGACAACTCCATTGGTTCCATCTCTATCCTATCTCTTCTCCAGAAGCTCCTCAAGTTTGCTGGCAGAAACTGTTGGGGATGAGACCTCTCCTCTCAGTGGGTTTCAAGCTTAACCAGTGGCACGATGGGACTCCTAGACCCAGGGTCGATGCACCAGACACGATTTGGCAGGCTGGTTCACGCCGTATGTGCCAAGGCATGCGGTGACCACACGGCCAGCCCTGCCAAACGCGCGCTCTGCGCAGCGGCAGGCTCGGGTCTCGTCGGAGGCCGACGACCGCATAGCTGTACACTGTCCGCTCGCGCCGACGACCTCCCCACCGTCCATGTGGCCACTCCAGAGCCTTCTCCCCCTCCCAGAGCCTTCCCCCTCGCCGGAATCGTGCCCGCCGGATATGGCCACCATGCGCCACGAGCAGCACAGCGGCAGTACGGCAGCCGCGCTGGCTGTCTTCTTCCCCCTCGAGCCGTCGCCTCCCGCTTTAACTCCCTGCCCTCCTCCGTCACCTCAAGCTCGCTCTCGGCCAGCCAGCTCACCGTACGGGCGCCGGCGACGTGGCTAGGCCTCGCCGCTTCGGGAGTGATCTCCGTGCTTCGCCTCCGCCTATTTAAGCTCCCCCTCGCCCCTCCAAGCTCGTCATCCACCTCCTCCCCCTCTCCATTGCCTCCCCGAGCAGCGAGCCAAGGCCGAGAGGCCCTCTGGCCTCGAATCTCGCCGGAGCTCAGCTACCTGCAATCCGCTCCTTGCCGTAGTTCCAGCCCTCCCCGAGCCCAGCCAGCCTCTCCATCGAGCTCAGGGCAATCCCCTGGTGCTCCCCAGCCATCCGCCCGAGCTCCCCATCGCCGGAATCACCGTCTCCGTCTGCACCCGAGCGCTGCCGTCGCCGGAGACGAAGGGGGCGACTCCATCCGTCCATCTCCAGAGAAGCTGCGGGTACGTGCGTGACCGCCGTCAAACGCCCGATCCATTCCCCTCCTCTCCAAGGGCAGCCGCCGTCTAAATCGCTGGCAAACGTCGCCGGAGCGCCGCCCTTCTCTGGTCTCTCTCCCTCCTTCTATTTTATATCGAGTCGGCCCCACCCGTCAGTGAGCCAGCCCGCGCCGAAGCGGTACGCTAGTGGAAGCGTACCCAGGCTTTACGCCTTCGACGTGGCCGGCTGTGGATTTTCTGGATTTTGGTTAAATTCATTTTTAAAAACAGAAACTTTGACTGAACTTTGACTGTGAATAACTTTTTATTTATAACTCCAATTAAGTTGATTCTTTTTGCATTCTGTTTGTTTTGAGCCCCTTTTATTTTCTGGTACAATTTGTTATTTTTCTAATACTCCTAGAATTTCTATTTAACAGAAATTGTTTTATGTGACATTTCCAAATTATTTGTGAAAATATTTTCAGAGGGAGATTTTGGTGCTTGTGAAGATCCAGAGTGTGTGCACCACCCAACAGAGCAAGGCAAGCCATGATACCCAATTCATGGGTGCATATCCATAGCATTGCATTTTCCTTTAATACATTATGATGATTTATTTAATATAGTTTAATTCTTAATATTAACTAAATACTCAAGAATTGTGATGAACCACTATAATGACTTAAAGAACGTAGTGGTTGATCTTGAGTCACCTGTCTGGGAATATTCGTGCAACCACATTTGCCAGAATGGGATGGCCCTGACTGTGCCCGACTGCGTGATCTTTCACCGGTACCTCCAACCAGGGAGGGTTATGCACGGCATGCTACCCTGATCAGGTAAGCGGTGATAACCCTGTGAGCCCAGTTGATAGTTGACTTTATGTCGGCATCCCTGTTTGGGACAGTAGGCCCCGTTTGGGTCTACAGAGTTTGGCCACGACGGTGGCAGGTGTCATGAGGACACAGGGGCCACCCATGGCTGACCTCCGAGGGAGGAAGAGTGCCGGTGGTACGATGAAGGGTCACGGGTCAGGCAGGTCTTGTTGAAGCAACGCTGGTCCACCCGAAGCGAATTTCGAGGAACATGGGCCAGTTGCTTCATGGTGTGGGTAAAGTGTACAACCTCTGTAGAGTGTAAAATCTATTCGAATAGTCGTGTCCACGGTAATGGACAAACCGTCCAGACCTCAGTAGGAGATCAACCAGATCAACCTTAATAATGATAATAATGATGGAAGAACTTGTCGTCTGTTCGGAAGTACTCGGTGAGTATTCCGAGGGTTGTGGGACAACCCGGAAGTGAGTAAGTTGTTATTCAGTACAGTAAGTAAATTGCTTTATAGTTATCATATTGATTGCCATGCTATTGTTTGCTGCATTCCTTGGTTGTCGTGAGCTTGCGAGTACATTCAAAGTACTCACCTGGCATATCATGCCAGATGCAGGAGAATCCGAAGACGGTGATCCTAAGGGTGCTGGCTATGCTAACTAGGCCATGTCCACAGCAGTGTCCCTGTGGATGGAGTTGCGCTATGTTCCGCTACGCTGTTATAGTACATAGTATCCGAGGCCCGGCTATGTGACATAAATAATGTGGATACTATCATAGCACCAAGGGTGCCTTTGGCCTCGCTGTTATTGTAAGATATGCGCTTGTGCTTGACTTCTATCAATAAAATTTCAGTTCTGTTCTGTGCCAAGCTGTTGTGTGTTTCCAGAGGACATGATCTCTGGGCTGGGAACACTGGTAATCCGGTTCGCTGAGCCGGGGTGCCACAGCGCTTGGTATCAGAGCCGGGCTGACTGTAGGACACCTAGTTAGCCAGCGCTAGCACCGCGATTAGTATAGGGTCCTGAGTATGCTTTTGATTGCTGCATTTGATTGTTGCATTTGCTTGTTGCATGGCATGCATATTTATTCATGATTCTTCTAACGGTGGTCTTGTGAGTGTAGATGGCACCGGTTCCATTCCACTACCAGTTTGAGTCTGCACCCTTCACCTTTCCAGTACTGCTCCAGAACGTCTGGCTTCGACTGTACCCTCACGGCGAAGAGCCAGTGTACCAGGTGTTTCGGGAGCAGCTTGCCGAGTCGGTGTACGAGTACCATGCATAGGCTTTCATGGTCGCATGCTCGGACATTGGATGCTACTCTCGCTCTACCAAGGGCGGAACGGCTTCCACTCCAGAGCTGGCGATTGAGTTTGCCGCAATGGAGGCTCTCACTGACCTGCGCTTCCATGAGGTGGAGATGCAGACTCATCCAGGTTTCTTCTATTACCCTACCCTATCGCCTACGACAGGGCAAGTCATTTTCACTCCTGTTGACCCGGCATGTGACCGTGCGACTGATGTGCTGTCTCGCTACCTGAACGCCAGCTATCGTATGATCATATCCCTGGCTGAGGAGCTGTCTCGTGTCTTAGCGGCACTTGTAGCCGTAGCCCCAGTGCCACCTCCACCCCAGACTACCTATCCACCCATATATCCGTCAGTTCCACCACCAGTTCCACCTCCACCCAGATTCGATGCTCCTTCTACCTCCACTGTGCCACCGGGCTTTCCGCCTGGTAGCCGTCGTGAGACCCCAGCCGAGTGGGCCTCGCTTCTTGCCACTCCAGCAGCTCCGTTGCTGAGGCGTCGTGCTCCTTCCACCCCAGAAGGAGAACCGTCCCAGCAGCGTCGTCGTGTTTCCTTTGATCCGGAGGATGAGATCCACGTCATCAGCTCTGACTCGGACTCAGGATCAGATGACGAGGAGTCTGTGGTTTGGCCGCGCTCGTGCCATCACCGCCGCTAGGATGGAGGCTTGAGTTGTTGAGCATGCATCTTTGCATATGTCAACTGCCGTATGAGCAGTCTAGCCGTGATATATCCCCTACTAGCTTGCCATGTACGATGTTGGGTTATCTTGTATAATTATGTGGTCTGCTTTATTCGCCTTCTTTTCGCATATTTTTCTTTCTGGTGCCATATAACTGTGCTTCCCTGATGGATTTCGCTCATCGAGTTGGTATTTTTGCAATGGGAACAAATTTAGGATGAAGAGAAGTTGCAGTCAAGGCGGCGATGGAACTCCCGTCCGTCGATCCGCCAGACAGGCAGGTCAAGCACCAGAAGATCTACCACCCCCACCGCCTCAAGCACCTACTACTGATCAGATTATGAGAATGTTTGAGGAAAAGAGAAACCAGGATCTTATGGAATTCTTGAAGAGTATGCAGACCATGGTAGGACAGAACCACAATCATAATGGGTCATACTCCAAGCTGTCTGATTTCCAGCGCACCAAGCCACCCAACTTTGGTCAAGCCGTGGATCCAATAGAAACAGATGACTGGCTGAGAACCATCGAGAAGAAGTTGGAGATAGCCCGTTGTGAAGATTCAGACAAGGTTCCGTTTGCCACTCATTACCTGGAAGGGCCAGCAGCCATATGGTGGGATAACACAAAGGCAACATGGTCTTCTGAGGAAGAAATTTCTTGGGAGAAATTCAAGGAATTATTCCACAAATATCATATTCCCACCGGCATCATGAAGGTGAAGCAAAGGGAATTCCTTGCTTTGACACAAGGAAGCATGTCGGTAGCAGAGTACCTTAACAAGTTCAACAATCTGTCATGGTACTCTACATATGATGTGGCCACCGAAGAGAGAAAGATAGATCGGTTCCTGGGAGGACTGAATCACTCTCTCCATTGTCAGCTATGCATGCTAGACTTTCCCGACTTCCAGACGCTGGTGAACAAGGCTTTTATAGCCGAAAGGGAGCACAAGTCCGTGCAAGACAACCATAAGCGGAAGTTCGAACCCAAGAAGGACAACCGGGAGCCGTATACCCAGAAGCCACGTATTTGGCCAGGCACTTCTGAATATAAGCCTACCTGGAGCAACAGTAGCAACAATAACAAGACCGTGAGTCAAACCAAGACCTTCGGCAAGCAGCCCGTGCTAGAAGACTGCCGCAGCAACAACACTTGTTTCACTTGCGGCCAGAGCGGACACTATTCCAAACAGTGCCCCGCCAACAACAAGAAGCCATCCGCTGATGTCAAGCCGCAGGTCAACACTATTGGACACCGCCCCAATCATAACCTCTGCCATGGGTGCGTTCACCATATCTTCGCTGGGGAAGTCTGCGAAACTCCAGAAGTGGTCCTCGGTATGTTTCCTGTTAACAACATACCTGCAGTAATTTTATTTGATTCTAAGGCTTCCCACTCGTTTATTTCGCGGAGTTTTGCCACCTTGCACAAATTTTTGCCGTCACTTTTAGACAAAATCATGGTGGTACAATCCCCTGGCTCCCTGCTCAGAACAAACTGGATCTATAGAGATCTGGAAATTTCAATACAGGGAGTTAAGTTTCCAGCTGCTCTCATTGCCATTGAATCCTCGGGATTGGACGTAATACTGGGAATGGACTTGTTGGCACCGCATCAGGTGTGCATCAACTGTGCCAGCAAGAAAGTAACCTTGGTCAGCCCAACCGGACAAATCGTCCAATTCATTGCCAAAAAGATGATGTCAAGGAAGGGAATGGCATACCAAGCTACCGTCACGGATATGAACTTAATTCCGGTAGTTTGCGAGTTTCCGGACGTATTTCCCAAAGAACTACCCGGAATGCCACCCGACAGAGAGTTGGAGTTTGCAATCGAAGTAGTTCCCGGCACTCCTCCAATCTATAAGAAATACTATCGTATGCCAGGACCAGAATTGGCAGAATTAAAGAAGCAACTGGATGAACTGTTGCAGAAAGGGTATATTCGCCCAAGTATCTCGCCATGGGGATCACCCGTGCTCTTTGTCAAGAAGAAGGATGGAAGCCTACGCATGTGCATAGATTATCATCAGCTAAACGAGGTCACTATCAAGAACAAGTACCCACTTCCGCGTATTGATGACTTATTCGACCAGCTGAATGGAGCCCGGGTATTCTCGAAGATTTATCTTCGAACTGGATATCATCAGCTAAAGATTCGAAAAAAGGATATCCCAAAGACAGCGTTTACCACCCGATATGGACTGTATGAATTCACAGTCATGTCATTTGGACTAACGAATGCTCCATCCTATTTCATGAGCATGATGAATAAAGTCTTCATGGACTTTCTAGATAAGTTCGTGGTGGTATTAATCGATGATATCCTGATATACTCCAAAGATGAGGAAGAGCATAAGAAGCATCTCCGTGCTGTCCTGGAAAGATTGAGAGACCACCGTCTGTATGCCAAGTTCAGCAAGTATGAATTTTGGCTACAAGAAGTGGGATTTCTAGGGCACATTCTGTCGGAACAAGGAGTAGCTGTCGACCCCAGCAAAGTAACTGCAGTGATAAATTGGAAGACACCAGCCACGGTGACCGAAGTCCGCAGTTTCCTGGGATTGGCAGGCTATTATCGACGCTTCATAGAAGGCTTCTCTAAGATAGCCAAGCCTCTAACAGAGTTGCTCAAGAAGAACCAAAGGTTTGTCTGGACGGCAGAATGTGACAGTAGTTTCCTAGAATTGAAGACCAGACTCACTACCGCCCCTGTTCTAGTACTTCCAGACATACACAAGAGTTTCTATATATACTGCGATGCTTCCAGACGTGGAATCGGCTGCGTACTGATGCAAGAAGGGAAGGTTGTAGCATATGCATCCAGGCAGCTACGACCTCATGAGGAGAATTATCCTACACATGATTTGGAACTAGCAGCCGTAGTGCATGCCCTGAAGATTTGGAGGCATTATCTCATCGGTCAACGCTGTGAAATATACACGGACCATAAGAGTCTCAAGTATATTTTCACTCAGCCGGATCTGAATCTCAGGCAACGAAGATGGCTTGAGCTAGTCAAGGACTATGACATTGGGATAAATTATCATCCAGTGAAAGCTAATGTGGTCGCAGACGCTCTCAGCAGAAAACAAGGCTCTGTGAATGCCCTAATGGGAAGGATACACCCAAGGTTGCAAGAGGAGTTCGCTGAGCTCAACATGGTGCTATGCGGACCCACTACCCCGAACACGGTGGAAATTACTCCCACCCTTATGGACGAAATCAAGAAGGCCCAAGAGCCGGACGAAGGAATCAAAAAGATCAAAGAATTGATTCCAACAGGGAAAGCCAAGTCCTTTCACGTGGACGATCAGGGTACGATATGGTTCGAGAAGCGGATATGCGTGCCCGATCAAGATGATCTGAGACAACGAATTCTCAAGGAAGCTCATGAGTTCTCGTATTCCATCCACCCGAGAGGAACAAAAATGTATCAGGATCTGAGGGAGACATTTTGGTGGCCAGGAATGCGAAGGGATATAGCCTACTATGTCGCATGCTGCGGCATCTGCAACAAAGTCAAGGCAGAACATCAAAAACCCACTGGGCTACTGCAGCCTTTACCGGTACCCCAGTGGAAGTGGGATGACATCTGTATGGACTTTATTGTTGGACTACCCAAGTCAGCGAGAGGCAACGATGCTATCTGGGTCATTGTGGACACACTCACGAAAGTGGCTCACTTCATCCCAGTAAAGACCACTTTCAACGCAAATCAACTGGCACAGCTCTACCTGTCCCGGATAGTTAGCCTTCATGGAGTCCCCAAGTCCATCACCTCAGACAGAGGTTCCCTGTTCACCTCAGCATTTTGGCTGCGTCTACATCAAGCCTTGGGAACTACGCTGAAGCATAGTACGGCATACCACCCGAAGACAGACGGGCAGACAGAAAGGGTGAACCAGATACTGGAGGATATGCTTCGGTCATGTGCCCTCACCCATGGACCCAAGTGGGAAGACAGTTTACCTTATGCAACAACAGCTATCAGACAAGCTTAAAAATGTCACCGTTTGAGGCATTATATGGGCGGAAGTGCCGCACTCCTTTGAACTGGTCTCAGACAGGGGACATCCGAATTTTTGGTACAGATTTGATGCTCGAGGCTGAGAAGCAAGTTAAGGATATCCAAGAACGTCTTCGAGCAGCTAAGTCTTGTCAAAAGAGTTATTATGATCCAAAGCACCGGGAAGTAACCTTTGAACCCGGAGAATATGCGTATCTCCGAGTAACCCCTATGAAAGGAGTAAGGAGATTCCATACTCAGGGAAAACTTGCGCCAAGATATATAGGCCCATTTCCAGTGGTTGCTAGAAGAGGAAGAGTGGCATATCAGTTGGAACTACCGCCAGAACTGTCAGAAGTGCACGATGTGTTTCACATATCACAACTAAGGAAGTGCATTGCACCACCAGCCAAGCAGGCAGACATGAGTGAGTTAGAACTGGCTAAAGACCTGACCTATGAGGAGAAACCTGTGAGGATTTTGGATCAGATGGAAAGGACCACCAGAAGCAAGGTTATCAGATTTTATAAGGTGATGTGGGAACACCACACAGAGGAAGAGGCTACGTGGGAAAGGGAAGACTTCCTAAGATCTGCATATCCATACTTGTTCCCTGAGCAACCGAATCTCGAGGACGAGATTCATCCTAAGGGGGGTAGGTTTGTGACACCCTGATTTTTGGCAACTTTTTCTTTTCAAAAACCATTTGGATTTCAGCTGATTTTCAAAAAAAATCTGTTAAGTTGATCTATGCCATTCAAAATATTTTCTCCAAACCTCCCAAAACCCTTGTTCTCTTGATAAGATCTTTCCATGCCTCTCTTGGATAATTTTCCAATATTTTATCTTTTCCCAAAATCATTTTCTTAATTTGGGAATTTTGGT
Organism: Elymus sibiricus; assembly: GCA_039707655.1. Classification (NCBI taxonomy): domain Eukaryota; kingdom Viridiplantae; phylum Streptophyta; class Magnoliopsida; order Poales; family Poaceae; genus Elymus; species Elymus sibiricus. Next base: position 448,114,854 of record CM077671.1, read on the forward strand.
CATCACTATGGGTTGTGAAGCAACCTATAGTTTGGGTGGTCAAATAAATCCCAAACTAATCCCGCATCTTCTTATCATCATGAGTCTTCATATTCTTCAAAAATATTTTACTGCCCAATGGGAAATTTTGGTCAGAAAAATCATTTTGTTTCTGACCAGAATCTGTCCATTGTGAAGCAACTCTATTTTTCCTATTCCAGAAAATTCCCAATAAATTCCCCAAGCTTCCCGCCCCTCCCGGCGCCATGGTTTCGGGTGCCCATGCTGACGAGCCCGGGGCGTCCGCCCCCCCCCCCCCCCGGGCACCACTGTGTCGCTCTCCGGCGCCCCGCCCCTGGCGGCGCCGGCTGGGCTCGCCTCCGGAGCCGGGACCTCCATGTCCAGGACGACAACCTCAGGGGGATCCTCCGCCCCCGGTGTCATGTCCTCCGCCCCCGACGGGGCCGCGTGCGTTTCCTCCTCAACCCGCGCGTCCGCCTCCGCCCGCCACGCGGGGTCGTGCCTGTCCTTGGATCTCCTCTCCCGGCCAGGGGGGAAAGGCTCTCATGACGGGCCGGTCGCCTCCGCGCTCGCCTGCTCAGACGACCGTTTCCACGCCGCCTCCTCCCATGGGCGACGATCCTCCTCGCGCAGCTCCAGTTCAGCCGCCTCGAGGTCCCGCCACGTCTCGCGCTCCCTATCCTCGGTGGCGGGCGACGGCGCTATCCCCGCCGTCTCGATGGCTGCGGCCCTCCCGAGGGCATGCAGCTCCCTGGATGAACAAGATGAGGAAAAGAGGACGACCAAAAAACAAGCGAGTACTTAGAACTGACTTACCCGATGGTGACGGGAACCGCCCGTCTGGCGGGGCCTGACCGGGCAACCCGCGGTTTCTTCCCGCCGCCTCCGCGACTGCCTCTCGGCTGCTCGCCGGCTGCCCGCTTGGGGGCCAGCCTGGAGCTGGCCGGCTGCTTCCCCCTGTCGCCAGCAACCACGTCGTCCCGGCTGGGCGCACGGTCGGCATGGCGAATGTGCCTCCTCGGCGCCGTGGTGTCATCTCCCGAGACTTCGGGGTCCTCCGGGGCCGCTGCATCACGCACCTCTTCCGTTTCAGCATCGTCGTCGGTCCAGTCCCGCAAAAGTGACTGGAGAGGGAACTCACCCGTCGACTCGGTTGCCTCCGTCTCCATTCCGCCGACGCCGGATGCGCCGGCCGGCTCCACGTCGTCGGCGTCCTTGATCTCCTCCGGGTCTGACTTCGCCACGTCGGCAGCCGGCACGCCATAGTTCTGCAGCTGCGGGAAGACCTGCATACAAGAGAGGCCCTCCGTCGTCAGGCCGTGAGGGGGAGCCGGCTTCAACAGGAAAAAGGGGAAGGGATGGCTCGCCACGTACCCGCGGAGCCGGACGATCCCGGCTGCACGGGGCCTTCCCCCATCGCCATTCACCCTCCTTTATCTTGGCGACCGAGATGGCGTTCACCCTCCTCGCCACCTGCACCGCCTTCAACTCCTTTGTGGAGAGCCGGCAAGGGTCGTGCCGCCCTCACATCTGGCAGATGAGGTGTGGCCGACGCTGCTACGGTTGCACCTGGCGCGCCACCATCGCAGCCAGGAGATCCGGGGCCGTCAGCCCCTCCGTTCTGGTCATCACCACTAGGCGCTCGTAGAGCCGGTTCACCGTCTCGGGCGCTTCGGCCGGAGGCGTCCTCCAGTTCAGCATCGCGACCGGCGGCTGGTTGACGAAGGCGGGGAGGTTGATGTTGTCCTCCTCCGGCTTCACGTTCTTCACATAGAAGAACCTTTTCTGCCAGTTCTTCACCGATTCCTGCAAGGGGAGTTGCGGGAACCCGGCTCCGGCACGGAAGTGGATCAGGGCGGCTCCGTAGGTGGTCATGACCTTCTGGCCGGTTGCCGGTCCTTTACCGTCTGGCGCTTGACGTAGAAGATCCGGCACCAGAGGTCCAGGCATGGCTCCACACCTAGGTAGCCCTCGCAGAGGGAGACGAACGCCGCTAGCTGCAGGACGGCATTGGCGGCCAGGTGGTGTGGCTGCAGCCCGAAATACATAAGGAACAGCCAGAAGAATGTGCTCGCCGGCAGGCCGAGCCCGCGGAGGAAGTGCTCGGCGAAAACCACCACCTCGCCCTCCCACGGGGTCGGCGCGTTCTCCGCCTCGGCGATGCGCGCCTCCAGGTGCTCCGCCGACGGCAGCTTGCGGCGGTGGCGGAGATGCTCGATGAAGTCCTCATCAACGTCACTACCATCCCACGCCCCCTTGCTTTCCATTACCCTTGAGGGTTTCGCGGCCGCGGCGATGGGGCGCAAGGGCTCGGTTGTGGTACAGCTCCCGGCGACGGCGGGCGATGGCGCGGGCGAGCGCGCAGCTTTCTCTTCTCTCTCTCTCTCTCGGAGCGGGGAGGGGAGGGGCGGCGACGGCAAGGCGCTGGGGGAGAGGAAACGAATGCACCGTTCCACTCCTCACCTTCCCCCCATTTAAACCCCCACACGAAGGTAGTGGGGAGCGGATTCGTTGCGCACGATCCCCACTACTCCTGCCTCGCGCGGGAAGGGCATTAAGGCGTTCCGGGAACGCCAACTGACGGCCCGGGCCGCAGAAGATCCGTGCGCACGGGCCGAGGCCGCGGCCGAAGTGGGCCCCGCCCCACGGCCCGGTCTTGTCTTCCGCGTGGCCTGTCAGGTCACGGCCCGCTGTGCCCCCCACGTGGCACGCCTCCTCTGCCCACCGGGATACTCGAGACGTCCTGCGAAGCGTCGGCCGGCTACGGAGCCGGCCGCCGCATTCTCGCCTCCTTTGGCACCAGGACCGTGCGTAATTCGAGACAAGACTCAAGCCGGCGAGGTCCGCCGCCGTTCATCGGTGGGCCTCCCCTGCTTTGGGGACTACTGACGGGGGGATAACCCTGGGGTAGCCTCAGCCGGCCCCTTCCTCCAACTTTTCAAAATGACTGCATGGCGAGCCGCCTCCCCCTGCAGTCTGGCTCCACACAGCCGGCTCCGCCAATCGGTCGGCTAGGAGCGGAGATGCTTGGCCCCCTAGCCGGCGGTGCTGCGGGTACACTGTCAGGGCACGCGTGGCTATAGGGACCCCCGTCGCATCAGGGGTCAGCGCCCGCGTGGCCACAGTGGAGGCGACAGTGCCTCTGACCCTGGCCGACTATGATCTGGCAAGCGGCACAGTGACGGCACGCCCTCAACCACTCCATTACCTGCCCCGGCATGGCTACAGCGCGGTCGGCCGTACTGCTGACCGCGCCCGGCTGCCGCAAGACGACGCCCTAAAGGACGACCCATGCCGCGACGAGACGGGCGCAGGGGCCCACCAGGCGGGTCCTCCTCCGGCTCCCGACGGGACCCAGCAGCTGGCGGGCCCTACCGACGACAAGACCCCTCAGCCGGGGGCCCCATGGCCGGCTAGAGAGACCGCCAGCTAGGACCCTCCGGAGCCTTCTATTCATATTGTATCCCAGGGGGTTGGCCTATAAAACCCCCCAGAGCTCCCCCATGCAGGAGGAGGCTTCTTCGCTAGCACACACACACACACACACACACACACGTAGAGAGGCAGAGAGGGCGAGCTAGCCCCCTTCTTCCTCCTCTATCCATGCAGCTCAACACTACTAGGGAAAAGGCTAGCAGTAGCGCGGGTCTAAGGTGTATCAGTAGCGCGGGACCCCGCGCTACTGATACGGCGCTACAGCTAACTAGTAGCAGCAGCGCGTGTTGACCCGCGCTACTGCTATACATCGATAGCAGTAGCGGGCTACGCCGAAACGCGCTACTGATATTATCAGTAGCGCTTGTTGACCCGCGCTACTGCTATACATGGATAGCAGTAGCGGGCTACGCCAAAACCCGCTATTGCTAAGTGCACGCTGCTGCTAACTTCATTCCCCTCGCTACTGCTATTTTTATTAGTTTCTGATTTTTTTTCCTGCATATTTCTTTTGTATTTGTACAGGCTTTATACAATAATCTCTAGCATATCATGCACATACAAATGTAGTCATAGCATACACATACAAATAGTCTCATCAAATCATGTCATCATCATAATCATCATCCAACACAAAGTGGTCTCTCGTCATCATCTTGAAATAGCAATACAAGTCTCAAATACTTGCAAATACATCGTCATCCATCTAAACAATGATATACACGAGAAGAGCTATCGCTATGAGTGAGAGCGGAACTATGCAGTACATGAGGTGGCGGTTATGAGTCCTCTCTCGCGCTAGCGTGAACCTCAAGTAACTAGCTTCTGCTTCTTGTCTGCTTTTGAACCCTTTATAGCTGGTGCCCGAGAACCGCTCCACCTGCGCCTGACACTCAGGCCACTCGTCGTACACTCCCGGAATCTTCCCTGTGTACACGACATAGCACTGCTTCTTCGCCATCAAGGATCTAGGTACCTGTTAGAGATGCATCTTCATAAACAGAATGTACAATCATATGCAACAAAATATACTTGAGCAACACGAAAAAGAAAGGGTTAGCAAATAGATGCAACATATAGTAAACATAAATAATCAACGCAGTTTCATCGTACGCAAACTAATTAACTAGAGGTACGCAGGTCATCGTACCCAAACTAACAAAGTAGCGTTATGCAAGTTCGGCAGGGACCGTGGACATCACAAAGTTTCATCGCTACAGAAAGCATACAAGTTCAACTGACACATATCATCATCATCGGCATCGTAAATCACTAGAAGTTCCATCCTTCCATATCATCGAGGATGCACCCTAGCTTCTTGAATGGCGTGAGGTCCTGATGTTGCATGCCTATGTGAGTCCGGACGTCAGCTCGCGATATAGGGCCGTGGTGGAACATCCCCTTCTCTTCGACGACTTCTTTCATGATGATCGTCGCAATGTCCCTCTGGATGCGAAAGAAGTCATCTCTAAGTTTACAATCCGCTTCTCCTTGAGATTCTACCCACTTGCGGATATGATCATCGCTTCTGGTTGTCATGCGAAGCTTTTGGTGATCCCTTCTGAACTCCATCATGAGATGGAGGAGGTAGAATCCATCGTTCCTGCTTGGTTTCGGGACATGGATGCAGCAGAAGTTAGTTTTATGCGAGAAACCCGTCTTGCGGTTCCTTTGTTTCCTGATCTGCAGGTGGCCACCCCTCAAGCTGAAGCCTTGGAGAGCATCATCTAGAATATTCATTACGTGGGTGTAGTCCTTCTCGTAGTTTCCGGTAGGGTCCAAATATATGGCGTGGGAGACTCGCGGGTAAAGAACGATAAGGATGGCGCGCCCGTTGCTGCGGGGAAAAAAACACCTCAAATTATTCTCCATATGAGCGAGAAGGAATGATTGAAATGTACGAAAGGGTTGTCCGACACTGATTTACATTGGATGATAAGGCAGGAGGACAATTTGCTGGTCCTTATTCCTTATCATGAAGTTTTTGAGGTACTCCCTAGCAGTTTTACGCTCAAAGTCGCCGAGACTCAAGAAGGACTCATGCATGTAGTATGGATCCGCCACACAGATTTGCGAGACTTGTTCTCTCTTCATGACGGAGCTCATATGTAGCGCAAAAAGGCGGACGATTGTAAAATCGAGCCGCCTTGTCAGAAACATCTCAAAGATATGCTCAAACCGCAGGAAGAACACCTCCGCAGGCCGTGTGTCGACGTAGCACTGCCCCTCAGGCACATGAGCCGCGTATGTCGGATATCCTGGATCCTTCGAGGCTAGTAGGCTTATCTCAGTCGACAGCACATGGTCGTGCAGTCTCCTGAGATCCCCTAATATGGCCTCCAGCGGTTTCGGCAGTAGCATCGGCTCGCCCGCGACATGGAATATGGCCGCACCTTTGACGGGTACACGCTCTTCAAAATCCGGCGTCTGGCTGCTATGTGCTCTGGCTTGTTTGTAGGCAGCAGAGCCTTTCCTCGCCGGTCTCTTCCTCTCCTTTTTCTTGGGCTGACCTTCCAGACCCTTCATTACCCCCTGCCCCAGTGTTGTCGGGGTAAGCACTGTACGACCCTCGGGTAGTTGTGCCTGCATTGAGGCGGCATCTTCAGGCGTGTCCTGTGAGGATTGCATGAAGAGAGACTTCTTGCAATCAACCCTGCTAGGACGTTCCTGCCTGGCAGGCACATCATCCATCTCCTCATGAGCATGCTGATAGCCCGAGTGGTCATATGGCTGACTCATCATTTCTAAGTCATCGTCATTGAGGAATCGAAGAGGGTCATCCTCGTCCATCTCATCATCCATTCTTTGTTCTACGGGGGCGATTACATCAGCCACTATTGGACCCCCTTCATCGCATCGTCCGCCGCTCTCACCCGGCACTACAGGCGCTGGTAATTGCGTAGGCGGGGTGGTGGTGTTCATACCTGCTTGCTGATGTGTGGTTATTGGTGTGCTCTCGGCCGCCTCCAGACGAAGAAGATTCTTCGGCCATAGCAGCATCCAACCCTTGCAGTTTCCAAGCCGCGGCGGGGTCTCGTCGTCCTCTCCCCCGAGCCGTACTGGACGAGGTAAATCCTCGTGCCCCGATTTCACACTCGACAAGGTAACCCTGAAGTGGCCACCGAGGATCGGCTGGCCGTGGAACGTGAGTTCCATGGGCTTCGTTATCACCGCCTTTCCCACGTCCACCTTCTGGCCTTCGATCAAGTAGAGTACGGTGCACGGGGTTTCGTCGCGTGCAAAGACATGTCTGCGGCGTAAAACTTTCGAAAGGCAACGAAAATGGAATATTCTAGATATATGTTGGTGCGACGTGTAATTACCGTGAGGGTGTCAAGCTCAGCCAAAGACGAAGGCCCGCCTAGAGCGGCAGAGACTGAGGACGGGCTGCTATGAGCGGGTGCGGGTGCGGGCGCGGTTGCGTGAGCAGGTGATATCGATGGTGCGGTTGTGATGTTCACCGAGTTACTCCCGACGAAGCTGGGCATGGGGAAATCATGTACCGTCTTGTCTGGATTTTCCTTCGTCCAGTTGATGATAGCCGGGATCAAGTTAGTAGCGAAATCATTTCTGCAGGCATCTACAGCTGCAGCGACTGCCTGCTGGACCAACTCATTTCTCTCCTGAGCTGCTTTTTCGCGTCCTCAGCTGCTTTTTTCTCGAACGCAAGCTTCACCTTCTCGTCGATGTCCGCCTGACTAAACTTCTTTTTCTACTTCTTGGCCTCCGGGCCCTCATTGTAAAAGACCTTCCACGTGGCGCCGTCTCCGGCACCGTGCACACGTCCATATTGCGGCTTCTGGTCCAAAGGGAGTCCCTTAAGTTCGTTCAAGGCCCGGTTGAGAGGGGTGTCCCACTTGGGCCTCATCAATGAAGACTCGCTTTCGGCTGCAAGCTTGTGTTGCTTCTCCAGTATTCTAACCAATTTCCTCGTGATCGGGTCCGTGTAAAAAACCTTCTTTACCTTGTCCCACTTGTAGCGGGCCCTGATGAAGTCACGCTCCAAGGGGTTGGTGAACTTCGCGAAGGGGTCTGGGAGACCCGCGGCTTCACGTTCCACGTCCTCCTTATCCCATATGGGCCTTTTGCCAAGGTAGCCACGGCTTCCGAGGCATTGGTTCCCCGTGTTCCTTTGCTGAAGCGCCTTGAATTTCGCAGCCTTAGCCTTGGCTGCCTCGGTAGCGCAAGTGTCCTGGAACTTTTCGAACTCCTCTTCCGTAAGTGTCAGATTTTCCTCCAGAATCTTGGAGAAGGGTTCATCAGCCTCAATAGCTCGTTTCACCCTCCCTTTCCAGGAGGCCAAATCATTGCTGAACATGCCCATAGCGTGATTGTTAATCTTTTTCATCTTCGGATCATCCCACGGGAATTCTATGCTGTCATCCCGGTCGGGGAACTGGAATCTCTTGTGCAGCTTTGTTAGGAGCAACTGCTTCAAATGTTCTTTACCCCTTAAGGCATCGTCATTGATGCTCGCGGTTTCCCTTAGGATGCATCCGAGTTGGTTCCCGTAGCACTTGCGAGGTTCATCCAGCTCTAATGGCTCAAACTTGCCAGGAGCCATCTTTGTGATGAGAAGTCGTCCGATGCCGAGTTTGTTAGGTTTTCGTATCCTCTGCTTCTTCTTGTCATTGGCGGCTTCGGCGCCGGTACCTTCCCCGCCGGTACCTTCCCCGCCGGTCTCAGTGCCGCCATCGGTGCCGGTGCCATCGGTGTCGATGTCGGCATCAGTACCATCACTGAGGCCACCCTGCAAACCTTGACTGTGCTTAGCAGCCAAATAGTCGAGGTAGTTATGTTCACCCTCATAATCCATCTCGTCTGCACCGTGGTCAGAAGGCCCGGTTTCTTCGTTGTTCGACATGTTTCCTACGATTAAGTCTCCTCGTTTAATTATTAAATTATAATAAAATGAGAAATGACATAAAAAAAGGGTCTATAGCAAATCCCGACACTCGATATGCCTACTTTCTAGCACAAGTCATGCCAAAATTCACGGAAAATTTCGGCATGACCTTTGCTAAAAAGTGGACATATCGAGCGCCTGAAATTCACCGGAACGGAAATGAATCAACATTCCGGCAAAACATAGGCCACTCGGATCATTTACCCTGCACATAACCATCATTTTCCACATATCACATGTCCACATATCACATGTCCACTTCAAATGTTGTTTTTTTAAATAGCAACAATTGCTTAAACTAAAAAATGCAAGAAACCTATATAATCAATTCTATTGTTTCTTTTAACTACACCTAAAACACCTAACCCTAAATTTCTGTCCTAATTTGACGAAGAACCTAATTAACCTACTGCCCTAACTAACTAGGGTTCATACTAACTAGGGTTCATAATATAGCCAAATTAACCTACTAGCAGAGAGAGGAGGAGCGGTGGGGGGCTTACAAAGGGTGCAGGGGCGAGGAGGTAGGCCCGACGATGGCCGAGGTCGCCGGGGTCGGGGGGTCGGGGGCGAGCGCCGGGGTCGGGGGCGAGGGCGAGGTCGCCGGGGTCGGGGGGTCGTGGGCGAGCGCCGGGGTCGGGGTGTCGGGGGAGAGCGCCGGGGTCGGGGGCGAGGGCAGGACTCCGGCGATGGCAGGGCTCCGACGCTTGAGGCAGGGGCGCGCGGCGAGGGCATGGACTCCAGCGGCGACGAGGGGCCGGGGAGAAGAGAGAGTGGGGATTTGGGGGAAGCAGAGGCGGGAAACGGGGATTTGGGGGAAGACAGAGTGGGGATCCGGGGGTTAAGTCGACATAGCAGTAGCGCGTTTCCGGAAAACGCGCTATAGATAAGTTATCTATAGCGTTCTTCCCCAAACGGCGCTACTGCTATTTTGACTAGCTATAGCTCTTTTTCGGAAAAGCGCTACTGCTATAACGAGTACCTATAGCAGTTTTCCTGTTTGTTTCTTCTATTGTCTTTTCCTTTATTTTCTCTTCCTTTTCTTTTCTTCTTTTTCTTTTCTTTTCTTTTCCTTTTTTCCGAGAGCAGGAACGAAGGGAAGGTGATACAATGTATATAACTAAGGCGATATATATTACATCATTTGACAGTTAAGTATGTATACAAAATAGGAACATATATATTACATCATTTGACTGATAACGGTTCCTCAATGTCGACGTTTTCGTTTTTGAGTGAGCTTCTTTCCCTTCTTGTTCGTTGAAGAATAATTGAGCCCCTCATTGTGACTTTTCCTTTTCCATGGAGTATGATCTTTCTTAGGTAATGTAGTATTGATTCTTGTTTTGACGTATACTTCATCGTCATCATCATCTTCCCTCATCGGGTTGCCGTACTGGTCGTAGTCTTCCTCGTTGGCGACTCCATCCATTCCAATGATGTTCCTTTTGCCTCTCCTCACGACAACACAGCTGGGATTGCTCGGGTCGGTGATGAAGAAGCATTGTGTCACATGCTTAGCGTGTACCCATGGCTCATTTTTTGTGATGGCGTTCACGGTAGCGCTCTTGGCATCGGGTATAGACATGGTAGTGAAATACCGGTTTTCTCTTTCGACATTCTTAGCCCATCTGACACGGAACATCGTCGCGCTGTGCAGTCTAGAGTAGTCAAGCTCCCAGATCTCCTCGACCCTTCCGTAGAATCTCTCAGTTGCGCCGTTGTCGCCGGTCATGCATTCCATCATCACCCCTGAGTTCTGAAAATCACTGTTCATATCTTTGGCCTCCGTGTAGAACGTGTATCCGTTGATATCGTATGCCTGATAGGTTGCGAGGTTGGCCGCGGGGCCATGTGCTAAGGCATATATGAGCAATCCGTCCTTAGAGCCCTCTTCCGGGGGATTAGCAAGAATATGCTCTTTGAACCAATGCAGGAAAGTGGAGTTGTGCTCTCTAGTAACTTCGGCGTCCGTCCTGCATAGCCCACGGTCACGATACTTCTTTGCGATGGTTTGTTTGTGCAGTGTCACGAAAGGATCTACCTCGTCTAGGTGATGTAGCACTACTAAGTTTGCTATGTCAAAGTCGTTGCATCGATCCGAGTAACCCACATGCAGTTCCCTGCGACCGTTGGAGTGACCTTCTCCTTCGAGCCTCCCAAGGTGCTTCTTAACGGGCAAACCAACACCAGGCCGGTCTCCGCCATATAGATAATTCTCACAGAAAGAGATGCACTCTTGTGTCAGATAGCCCTGGACGATGCTTCCATCCGGACGGGACACGTTACGAACAAATCCTTTGATGACCCCATTCATCCTCTCAAACGGCATCATGTTGTGCAGGAATGACGGCCCCAGGTCTATTATGTCATCCACAATATGGACACATAGATGCACCATGACGTCAAAGAACGCGGGCGGGAAGTACATCTCAAGCTCATTTAGTATCACAACGATCTCTTCCTGTAGCCTTCGGAGCTGCTTCACACTGATCGACTTTCGAGAGATGACGTCGAAAAAGTTGCAGAGACCAATAAGTGTGTCACGGACATGCTTGTCCATTATCCCTCTAAGGGCAACAGGTAGTACCTGCGTCATCATCACATGACAGTCATGGGACTTCATCCCGCTGAACCTTTTCTTCTTCGTGTCTAGAAATCTGCTTATCTTCCCACAGTAACCGGAACTAACTTTGATTCCGGTAAGGCACTTGAAGAATTGATCGATCTCATCCGGACTTAAGGTAAAGCAAGAAGGGGGGCAATAATCCTCTTCCTTCACTTTTTTGCCCTTCTTCTCCCGCGCCTCTGTCTCCGTCTCTGTCTCCTCTGACTTTTTACGGGGCGGCATGTGCAGATCTGCCCTGATATTCAAATCTTGCAAGTCTCTTCTTGCCTTCGGCCCATCCTTGGTCTTATCAGGCATGTTCATCAGTGTCGCAAGCAAGCTCTCAAGGACATTCTTACAGATATGCATTTGATCAAGGCAATGAGGCGTGTCGAGTTTGTGCCAGTACTCCAAGTCCCAGAAAACAGACCTCGTCTTCCATACCTTCAGCAGCGGCTCCGGCGCCTTTTTCATCGTCTTTCCCGGCGCGGGGCACTGTTCCCAGTTTTTCAACAGCTCATCGATTTCGGTGCCGCTCCGCTTACGTGAAGGTCCTCGATGCTCAGCCTCACCATTGAATAGATCTCCATGGTTTCTCCACGGGTCGTCCTTCTCGAGCCATCTTCGATGCCCCATGTACATGATTTTCCCAGACCCGCCTTCTTTCGTTGATGTTAGCTGCTGAGACGTTGTATCATCCATGCACCGCGTGCATCCGTAATAACCGTGGCACACCTGGCCTGCGACATATCCGTAACCGAGATAGTCGTGCACCGTCGTGATCAGCGCGGCTCTCATATTGAAATACTCGCCTTTACTGGCGTCCCATGTCTTGGCCGGTGTTTTCCATAACGTGTCTAACTCCTCTTGAAGTAGCCCCAGATACAGATTAATATTATTTCCCGGTTGTTTCGGCCCTTGAATCAGCATGCTCATGTGTATGTACTTCGACTTCATGCACAACCAGGGGGGAGGTTGTACATCCATACAAACACGGGCCATGTGCTATGGTTGGTGTTCTGGTTGCCAAACGGATTCATGCCATCGGTACACGTGCCAAGCACGATGTTCCTTGCATCACATGCGAAATATCGATATTCTCCATTGAACGCTCTCCACTAGCTTGCATCCGCGAGGTGTCTCAGCTTCGGATCATCTCCATCGTCGAGCTTTTTCCTCTCCGCGTGCCAACGCATGAGCTTTGCTTCCTTGGGATCTACAAAATAACGTTGCAGACGGGGAGTGATCGGTAAGTACCATACAAATTTCTGGGGATATTTCTTTCCGGCCTTCTTGTATCGAGAAGCATTGCACACCGGACACCTAGTTTTTTCCGCGTGCTCCTTCCGATAAATGATGCAATCGTTGATGCATGCATGGTATCTAACGTGCGGCAGATCAAGAGGGCACACGATCTTCTTGGCCTCATCCACACTAGTAGGACATAGATTCCCCGCGGGAAGAACATCCTTTAGGTACTTGAGAAGCTCATCGAGGCTAGTGTCGGTCCATTTGTTTTTAGCCTTCGTCTTCAGAAGTTCGAGCGTGAAACTCAAGCGGGTCACCTTGGGATCGCAACCATCATACAATGAAGTGTTCGAGTCTACCACCAGTTGCTCCAGCTTGGCCTCCTCTCTAGAAGCAGCTCTGTCAGTACTCGTCTCCTTGCGAAGCAGTTCTCGAACATGAGGGTCCCGCACGATTGAACTTAGTAGCGACGAAGTCTGCAGCGTGTCCATGTTTTCTCCGCCGCCATGTTCGGCCTCTTCTCCGCCGCCATGTCCGGCCCCTTCTCCGCCGCCATTATCATCGGTCATCTCTTCATCTTGCCCCGTGTCGTCATTGCCTGCCCAGTCGGCGTCCTCATCATCATCTTCTTCAATTATCCACCGAGTATAGCCATCCATGAAACCAGTCATGAGCAGGTGCGCCATCAAACGACCATCCTCATAGGGGTCGAGCCAAACTCCTCCTTTGCATCTTCGAAACGACATTTTCATTCATGTCCTGCACCGCCGACCGCAACCACCTTTCCACCATCATTCCACTGACCATCATGAACGCCTGCGCGGTAATAATAAACAAATTGATTATAAAAATGCATGCATGCTTCACAGTCATACAAAAATTCGGCATGACCTTCCCTAAAAATAGGACATATAGAGTTTGCCCGGAATTCGCCGAAACGGAAATAAATCGACATTTCGGCAAAACATAGGCAACTCAAGCACAATTCGGTGGCAACTCATGCCACACACACAATTTCCATCATATCACCCGATTATGTCATATCGCACACATACACATATTTCCATTCTTGCAAAAGCACAAATTTTTAATCACCTATCTCAAGATATATAGCAAGCACGGTGATGATGATGTCGATCGGTGTTGCCACACACCTAGGGAATGATCAAAAGTGGACAAAGGTTACTTCTTGACATGGCTAGATCTAGTTAGGGAGGTACATAGGTCACTTCACTAAATGGGTAGATCTACCTAGCTAGTTGGGGAAGGAGATGACTTTAACTAGTGGAGGAGAGGAAAAAACACAAAAGAGTTGCATTAATGGAGGTGGTGTAGTTAGCTAGGAGCAATAAATTAAGAGAGAGAAATAGAGGTAGAAGAAGAGAGTAATGGGGGGAGAAGTAGTGAGGAAGAAGCAAAGTGAGGGAGAGAGGAGGTGGGAGCTAGGGGAAAGTGAAAGGAAGAGAGGGTGGGGGAGGGGGGAGGGTGCAGGAAAAGGTGGTGGTTGCGCTTTAGCAGTAGCGCGCTTATGTAAAACGCGCTGCGGCTAAATTAGTAGCAGTAGCGCCCTTATGGTAGACGCGCTACTGCTAAGTGGGTCCCGCCATGTGGCCAAGTTCAAACTTAGCCGTAGCGCCCTAAAATAAACACGCACTACTACTATTTGGTTATCAGTAGCGCGGTTTCTGCACAGGCGCTACTACTATACCTAGTCTGGTGGAGACGGCGGGGCAATTATAGTAGTAGCGCTCTTTCTTCTTCACGCGCTACTGCTACAATGGTATCAGTAGTGCTCTTTTATGGAACGCGCTACTGATAATTAGCAATAGCGCCGTATTTTAATACTCGCTGCTGGTAAGATTCTATGTATAAGGTTTTCCCTAGTAGTGCAAGGAGCACCATTGTAGTCCCCCTTTGGTCCATCAACTAGACCGGCAGGACTAGGGGTATTACCTCCCACGGAGGGCCCTGAACCTGGGTACATCGCGTGTCCCGCACCGTTTGTCCCCGATCTCTCTCCCGGAGTCCGCCGGCGTCCATCGGCCCCAACCACTCTCGATAAGCCACCCCATGACATCTGTCGTGAGAAAATGACGACAAGACCATAAAGAGCTTTACGAAGCTTGTAAACGTGATTAGGTTTCTTAGGATTCACAAAACCAGGTGGTTGCTTAACATAGACCTCTTCTTCAATCTCACCATTTAAAAATGCACTTTTAATGTCCATTTGATAAAGCGTAATATCATGGTGATTAGCATAAGCAAGAAGAATGTGAATAGCTTCAAGTCTAGCGACGGGGGCATAGGTCTCACCGTAGTCCATACCTTCGACTTGCGTATATCCTTGGGCTACGAGACATGCCTTGTTGCGTACGACTTGACCGTCTTCATCTTGCTTGTTCCGAAATATCCATTTGGTTCCGATGATGTTGTGCTCATCCTTGGGCTTCTCCACGAGTGTCCACACTTCGTTCCTCTCAAAGTTGTGAAGCTCTTCATGCATTGCGTTCACCCAATCCGAGTCTTCAAGAGCTTGTTCTACCTTCAAGGGTTCAATGCTAGAGATGAAAGAATAATGCTCACAAAAACTAGCTAAGCAAGTTTTAGAGCGAGTGATTCTCCCGGTTTGTATGTCACCAAAGATTTGGTTTAAGGGATGGTTCTTGGTCACTCTTGCTCGAACTCGGGGTAGCTTAGGCTTGTTGGGTGGTGGAGCTTCTTCATCATCATCATCATCTCCTTCATCTTCGTTGTTGTTGAAGGTGTCGTTTCCTTGAGGTGGTGGTGAAGGAGGTTGTGGTGGATCTTCATGATGTACTTCCTCCTCTTCATCTTGGCGTGTACCGCTTGTGGATGCCTCCATGTCAGGTTGAGGATCACCTTGACGTGAAGTAGGGGCTTCCACTTGAGTTGACATCTAATTTCTCATGGAAAACAAATGGAGTTTAACCTTTGACCGTTTGCGAAACATTAACTAATCCACACGGGCCATTGTAGACACTGTGTGTGATATCTTCATCATCGCACACGAGATTTCTCAGGGAAACGTGTACCATATATAACATCATCGGACATGTTTCCCGGAAAATGTACGCGTGGGATCGTCTTTGCATCGGGCACGGTTTCATGTTGGCTCACGTGTGAGATACGGTGCTATCGCAAACGATTGAGTAGCTTCTGCGCACACGTACACGTGTTGCAAACCGTTTGCGATTTCTTATGTATCACCAACGTTTTAGATTATATCTCGTGTGTTTTTCCTATGGACCACAGGCGGTTGTGCTATGAGTTGCGTGTGCTTTCCGTTCTGGACCGCACACGCTTAGTTACTTGAACCGTGTGCGCTGAAATTGACAGGTTATTGTAAAATATCGCATTTAATTCACCGTGCAAATAGCAAATTCGCCACAATATGCAATCAACAAATAGTGTCCACATGAAGAACATTCATCATAATTCGCCACAATATGCAATTGAACGAATAGTGTCCACAAGCAGAGGATTCATCATAATTCACGACAATATGCAATTGAGAAAATGCTAGCTAAATTCCACAGCTGTTAAACCGACATATCCAGTACATAATCATAGTGTACAAAATACGAAGACATGATCACATGGAAAATAATGCATCCATGTGTATATGTTTAGCTGATAACACTGTATGAATGCATACTTATTTTTAGTGAATCCGGAAATCTTTGTCTTCTTTAGAGGGCTTGATATAGTGTTTCACAAAGAAGGTGCTGATAAATTTCCTAACAGACAACAATTCATCGGCGGCGAGCGGTTCAGAAGTCATCGGTACGAAGATCAGCTGCATGACTTTTAGATCAGAATATGACATACGTGTGGAGTAGAAGATAGTAATTAAGAAGCAGACTTACTGGTTTTATCCTGTCAGCATCGACACCACATTCAACATGTCTACATAGGTTGATCATGTGTGCACAAACGTAGTATCCACATAGCCTGGTACCTTGTTGTTGCTGAGGACACTGAAATTTTGTACAGTATTAGTCATGTATTTGCCCTGTTAGGAACAACCTAACCGGTGTAAGTTGTTTTTTTATGGAGAGAAATAGAAAGAGGTTTACTTAGAAACTTGAATATCTGACTAGCATTTTTTGAAAATAACGGATTTTGTTGTCTTACCAGAGAAACGATCACGTGCTGCAGAGGTAGTTGGCGGTCGAACCTATTCCCCCCTAAAGTTATGTTCTTTAACAATACACTGCAAATGAAGATGAATTTTCACACACTCAATTCTGAAACCAGATATGAACACAACGCATTAACATCAAAGAATTCAATACCTATCCATGAAATCCCGAAGATCACTCAGATCCCGAGGCGCATTTGACTCTCTGAGAGAATCCATGTAGTAAACTGTGTTGCGTTTTGGAACAATGATCACCAAGATCCAGTGACCTCTACAGTTTAAGAAAACCATGAACGTACGAACTATGTCTAAAACTGAAAGACGATCAATGTATGCGTGGTTGTATATTTATACTTACTGTTCATGATATGGCCACATGAAGAATTCTCCTATCGGTAAGTCGAACAAGATCTTGGCGACATAATGAATGGAAGCGGTGCGTGGGCCATTATCTTTTAACAAAACGCCGTTTGCTAAATCGGGATCTATGAAATATGCATGCACCCTTGATTTTCTCTGCGCCGTCAATCCCCTGAGAGGAATACAATACAATTAGCTTTTTTGTCATTTATAACCTTGTATGGAGAAGTTGACCAGAGTTTGTGAAGTACTTACAACAACAAGCATTTAACAAGAGTTGCAGCAAGCTCATCGAAGTTGAAGAAGAGATGAAAGTCCTCGAATTCCACACTGATGGTACCTGGAACGTGAGAGAAATGATGACGGTCGTAGTGCAATTCCACAATGTTAGTATCTTCTCCTTCCGACATTGTATCCATGCAATATTTATGTAACTTGCGAGCACTAGAACTGCACTCCTCCCAGAAATTACCAACAAGGAATGGCTGGCCATGTTTGTACTCGTGTTTCTCATATGTGTCTACTTCCGTACTAGCAAGATGCTTTTGAAGGTCTGTTTCAGACATGTGGTCAGAAGCGGGATTATCCAGCCCTTCGAAAACCTTATTTTTAATTTGGGTACGGCCGATGATTCCTTGTAGAAGGAGGCTCTTGGTCCTATCCCTCCTCGCTCTTTGGAGGCCCAACTTCCTGTGTGCAACCCTGCCCGCTTGTGTCTTCTTAGCTGAAGCACTTCTTGTTTGACGTCTAGTTTCATCAACGACATGCTGCTGAGAAGCGTGTGAAGGTACGATGGACTGCTGAACAGATGATGCCGCTGTGGCGGACTGCTGAGCTGTAGTGCCAGAGTCAATGGACTGATGAGCAACCGTTGAAGCTATTCTGGGCTTCTGAGCACCTGGTGCCAACATGTCTGTGTGTTGACGTGGCTGTGACAATGTGTTGGTTTGCTTAGCAGGCAGTGCCGACACATTTTTATGCTTATCAGGCGGCTGCGAACCGCTGGACTGATGAGTAGGTGGTTCCTGACTTCGGAGTGCTTAGCAGGCGGTCCCGAACTTTCGGCGTTCTTAGCGGGCGGTTCCAGACATTCAGACTCCTTAGCACGCGGTTCGGTCGGGTTTATCTTGTGAGCATGCAGTGCCGATGTGTCTGCACTTTCTGCTTCAGTGGCCGACATCTGAACCGATGATACATCTTCAGCAGTTGTAGGCCTTGTGTAACACCCCCATGTATTAGCCACAGTGATCACCCCTTGATAATGCCATGTCATCATGATTAACCATGCTTGAGCATCATTTGCATTGTTCTTCAAAGGCCGCCTAGTGGTCCCCAGAAGGCATAATCTGGACTCTCGTCCGGACGTTATGAAAGAAGCTCATGACACGCCTTTGTCTATTCACCCTGGTAGTACCAAAATGTACCAAGACATTCGTCAGCGGTACTGGTGGCCCGATATGAAACATGATATTGCTAAGTATGTTGCTGAGTGTGACGTTTGCCGTCGCGTCAAAGCAGAACATCAAAGGCCTGCTGGAACTCTGCAACCCCTCGAAATTCCAGAATGGAAATGGGACAAAGTACAAATGGACTTCATTACTGGTTTTCCCAGATCGCAGAAGGGTCATGATGCTATCTTTGTCGTCATCGACCATTTCTCGAAGGTTGCTCACTTTCTGCCTATTAAGGAGACTATCACTGCTAGTCACTTAGCAGACTTGTATGTTTCCCGAATTGTGTCACTCCACGGTGTTCCATTGGAGATCAGTTCAGATCGTGGCAGCCTCTTTACTTCCAGGTTTTGGAGCAGTTTCCAGGAAGCCATGGGAACTCATCTGTCTTTTAGCACTGCTTTTCACCCTCAGTCTCAGGGTCAAGTCGAAAGAGTTAATCAAGTGCTTGAAGATATGCTTCGAGCTTGTGTCATCTCATTCGGTAAGAAATGGGAGGAATCTCTTCCGTATGCCGAATTCTCTTACAACAATGGCTATCAAGCTAGTCTAAAGATGGCACCATTTGAAGTTCTCTATGGACGTAAGTGCCGAACCCCTCTGAATTGGTCAGAAACTGGGGAACGTTCACTCGTCGGACCGGACATTATTCAACAAGCTGAAGAACAAGTCCGCATTGTCCGTGAACATCTGAAAACTGCTCAATCTCGTCAGAAGAGTAACTATGACCGAAAGCACAAGGTAATGGTCTATCAACCTGGTGAGCAAGCTTACCTTCGTGTCACTCCATTGAAGGGCACTCATCGGCTTGGAATCAAGGGCAAGTTAGCTCCTCGCTACATTGGCCCGTTCCGTATTCTCGCTCGTCGAGGAGAAGTGGCATATCAATTGGAATTGCCGCCAAACCTTTCTCAGGTGCACGATGTCTTTCATGTATCGCAACTTCGTCGCTGCTTCAAGGATCCTATTCGAGTTGTGGATCATGAAGTGCTTGAATTGCGAGAAGATCTGTCTTATCCAGAATATCCGATCCGCGTTCTTGATCAAACTGAACGTCGGACTCGTCAGAAGTCGATCAAGTTCCTCAAAGTTCAGTGGACGAATCATTCTGAGGATGAAGCCACTTGGGAATGCGAGGACCGTCTTCGTGAAGAATACCCTGCTTTCTTTCAGTCTTCCTCTTAATTCTCGGGACGAGAATTCTTGTTAGACGAGGAGAATTGTAACACCCCCATGTATTAGCCACAGTGATCACCCCTTGATAATGCCATGTCATCATGATTAACCATGCTTGAGCATCATTTGCATCATATCTCATTTCAAATTCCAATTTAAAATTGCAATTTAGATCTCAGGTGGAAAATAAAAGTTGTTCAAATCAGAAACTAAAATGTTCATTAAGTTGCAAATAATGCATAACTAATTATGATCAGAAGAACAACATTGCTAAAAATGCCTAAGGGACTTAAACTAATCCAAACAGTAGCTAACAGCAACAATTTAACACTAAATTATTTAATAGGATTTAAAATGAAATCATAATTTGCCCAAGCCAATTTTTGGTGGTAGATAAAAATGCACTGTAATATTTGAGCCAAGTCACACATTTATGAAAAGTCATTTAGTGGCCGAACAATTAGCAAAACAGAGAAAAGAAAAGAAAATAGAAAAAGAAAAAGAAAAGGGGAGGCAACTCACTGGCGGACTGGGCCTCAAGTGCACAGTGCAGGCCCAGCCCGCCAGCGAGCTCATCTCCCTCCTCCCGCACGCGTCAGCGCGCGCGCGCATCCGGCCGGCGATGGCCAGCTGTTGGCCATCCCCCGATGCCGCTGCCGCTGCGGGGAGGTTAAGAGCATCGCCATGGACCCCTGGGCGAAACCCTAGCGCCCATTTCCCCCTCTCCCCCCTCGTACGCGCTCGATCTCTGTAACACCCCAAAAATTCAACCACAATTTTATTAAGTAAAATTTGGCTAGAAATAAAACTTTGAATTGTAATAAGTCCTTTAATGATTTTAGAGCCTTTTCTGTTTCTGACTTTTAAAATCCTTCCCTCCATATAGAAATTTTTGGAAACAATATTGTGGCTTTGGATTTTACTTAAACCATTTCATTATTACTATAATAACAGTAGGAATTATTTTCATAAATAAAACTTGCCCCAAAACAATTCTTTTAATAGCATTTTCAACGTTTGAAATGCTTCTGTTGCAGTACAACCACTTTAAATAATCCTTTAAAAATTTCACAAAAATTATGGGAGGTCATGTGATGATCACAGATCACTATTATGTAAAAACCCATCTTGGTGTTTTGAAATTTTTGAATGTAACTTCCTCTTTTCAATTCGGTCCTGTTTTTGAGGTTTAACTACAACCTGTTTAAATATTTCTTCAAAAATTCCATAAAACTTTGTAGATGTCAATATAGGTATATAATTCATTTTTATGCAGAAACCCAAGCTTTCCCTTTGGAAATTTTGAGCAAACCATCCTCTTTTCTTTTCTGGTCCAGATTCAGCTTTGAACTGCAACCCCAATTTTTCTTGCTCCCAAATTTTTGTAATTAATCCCACCTCTAGAACTCCCTAAGAAACCCTTAAGTCCAGAAGATCAGCTTCATTTGCATCTTTTTAGTCCACCAAATATTTCTCTGCATTTTCAGTCCAGAACTGAATTCTAACAAAACATACACTAGAAAGTTTATCTTATTGTTCATCCAACAAAACCATCATCTCAATAATGCAATGAAGCATCATCCTGGTTATTTTCACCACCAAAACAATCTCCTAGCTAGCCCTAGCAAACTGTCGAACACCTCATGTGCATGACAGAAATCTTACCTCTTCCTAAACCACATTGGGAACTTACTCCTATGGCCAAACCATCATGTCCCTCATCTCTAGAATCTCCAGGAGCATACACCTGCTAAAAGTCAGCTTGATTAGCTCAAAGTATCAACCTCTGGTATTTCATCGAGCAGTTGGTCGGCGCGTCCAGTGCGTGCCCAAAGCGCCCGTATTGCACCCGCCGGCGCCCGAGCCCTGCCGCCCCCGCTACTACCTCCCCCGGCTGGCTCCACACCTCTGCTATCCTCCCGCGCCAGCCACAGCCTCCCCCGCAACAAGACTCGCCCCCGGCGCCGACCAGCACCGACCAGGACCGCCGCCCGATGAGTCCTGCATGGCCACGTCTCCGCCTGATCTTGCCAGCTCACCCCCGCCTTAACTTCCAACCACCTGAGCCCATCCACTCGTCCACCGACTCGCCGACCACTCCACCGGCCACCCAACGACCTCATCCTCGCCATCAATGGCCGCTTGCCGCCGTAACCTTCTCTGGAAGCAGCCAACCGACCTGCCCGCGCCTATATAAGAACCACCCGAACCTCTCTCAATCACACACCTCTTCTACCCCCTCTCGTGAGCTTCCTCGAGCGCTCAATCCACCGGAAACGACCATCCTCGTCGTCACCGACCGCCTCGGCCGCCGCCACCCTCTAGTTGAATTCGTCACCACCCGTACCTTCCCTCTCCATTTCTCTTCATAAACAACCTCCTGGAGCTCCCACGAATCCATTGCCATGCTCAAGTTGGCTCGGGAGTCGCCGTAGGTGAAAGCCCCCTTTCTCCCGTAGCCACCGTCCGCCGGAGAGCTCACCGCCGGCAATTCCGTTCACCCCAGCTGCAACGGAGGGCACCGGACGAACCACCACTCGCTCCTGAGCACGACGGTGTGCCCCTCTCCCGGAACCATGCCTCCAATCGCCGGCGAGCGCCGCCGGAGAGCCGCCTCCGCTCGGTCAAAGGAGGGAGAGGGCCGGCGCTGACTGTTCAAACCCGACAGGTGGGGCTCACCTGTCGGTGAGCCAGCCCCCTCCTCCTGTAGCTCCTTCGGCGGCCCAGAATAGTTGGGCTCGGCCCAGTTGCGCCTGCGGTTAAAATGCGCTCAGGGCGCTCTGTCTCCCCCCTCCTGTCTGTTTTTTCTTTTTCAGCAAGACTCAATTAATTCCACAGCACTCATTTCAAATCCAATTTTGATGATTCCAATTTCTGTAGACTTTTAAAATCATTCTATATTAATATAAATAGGGTGAACATTTTTCCTAGGCCCTATTTCGGTTAGATCTATTAAATAGTCATTTTCCTTAATTATTTCAGCTTAGTAATCCCATAGGAAAATCATATTAACTCCAAATGAATTGATTCTTTTTCTGTTGCACCTCGTTTCTCCTCTAGTTTATTTTATTATTTATTTCAAAAATATTTGGAACAATTTTTAGTACTGTTTTAGAATTATGTGGTGATATAAACATTTTTGAAAAATAGGAAATGGGGGGAAGATATTATTTTCAAACTTTTGGAGTGCACCCCATATTTCTGCATGATCAAGGCAAGCATATTGAACACTTGATATGGTGACTGCATGGCTAACTTTTGATAAATTAAATGATTCATGCATGGGTTGAATTTGAGTAGAATTTGCATATGGCTACTTTGCATGCATGATCCATGGCTAATTGTTGTTGTCATCTTTAAAACCTGAAGTATGATTGAGCATGGTTACTTTCACTTGTCATGTATACCGTGTTGGTTTGGCCGAAGCTGCAGAAAAGAATCAGTCACGAGAAACGTGACCGTGAAACTGAAATCTTGTTGTGACGAGAATGATCAGTGAGGGCATGTTGGGACATGCCAGATGGTGACCCTGTTGGGTATTACCGAGGAAATATGTTGTGCTAACCACTGCAGGAAAACTTAAGCCTCCTGAGTCGACCGTAGATCGAGTCTTGTTCCGGTAACCCCCAAACTTGTTCAGTGCTACCACTTGTCCCTGCCGCTGGTAGGGTACGGTTCAGTGAGTTGATAGCCCCTTCCCTTGCACACACCGTACAGAGGGCCATGATGAGGGTTCCCACCGGTCGGGGGCTAAGTCCTGTCATCAGGTCAGGGGGCATGGGTGTATCCGGTCTGGGACCGAGAGGGGGGCACCCCTTGGAATCCGCGCGTATGAATAGTGATCCCATGCAGAACGCTGGTTTTCCCCGTCTTAAAGTTTTTCTGAAGGGATGCTGTGGGTGATTCCTAGCATCCGGACAGTCAAGCCGGTGTGTGCTGGTTAGGTGTGTTTTCAACCCAAAGACCGTAATGGGAATTAGTCAGTGTCTCGGTGCTGACTAAAGAAATCCGTTACTTGTGGGTAAAGAGTGCACCCTCTGCAGAGTTATATCTATTCGAATAGCCGTGTCCGCGGTTAAGGATTACAGTCTGGGATGGGTCAAGTGACGGTCTTAGTGTCGGTCTCCGGAGGAAAATAATTAAATTGAGCATGAGATATTTTGCAGGATGAATATTGCCACCACTGATATTTTCATGGATTTCTGATGATATGAATATTATTGTTTTCATGAATATCATTATTTTTGCAAGCATGAATATTATTGTGGGCTAACCCTTTTCTCTTATTTTATTTTTCTGAGTGTCTCATGGGCTGGCTAGACTACCCGGGCACTCATTTCTTTTCAAGACCACTCCGTGGCGTCCCTTGAGACTTCTCTTGTGGACACCCGTTTGGCATTTCTTTTCAAGACCACTCCGTGGCGTCCCTTGAGACTTCTCTTGTGGACACCCATTTGGCATTTCTTTTCAAGACCTCTCTGTGGCATCTCTCGAGTTCTCGGATGGTCATGTCTCGTCCGATTCTCTTGTAGACACCCGATGGGCATTTCTTTTATATTTCCTTTTGGATTCTCGGGCGGTCTGGTCTCGCCCGATTTTCCATTTAACTTTCTTTGTTTGTCACTAATATTTAATTTACGCATACTTCTGCATATGCTAATATTTATCATGCCATAATTTAATTTCAGTCATCATATGCATATCATTTAATCCAGCATGAGCATATAATTTAACTCATCTTAATCATATGCATTCGGTATATCTTTTGTTCATGATGTTTGCGAGTACATTCAAACGTACTCACTGGCTTGTCCCTGGCTATTGGCTTGGCCAGATTTAATGCGTGGAGAGGAGCGCAACGACGACAGCCCTGGAACCTAGGCCTCGGAGATAGCAGCCTCGCGAAGATAGGAGTTATCCAGGTCAGCTGTTCCTGTGGGAAAATGGAGTCCCATAGACGCTGATGATCTGCACGCCGCTTCCGCCATCAACCATTAGAAACCTTTTGTTGTACTCTTAGACCAGAATGGTCTTGTACTGCATACTTTGTATCTTGCTTGGAATTTCTGTATCAAGATTGTGTCTCATCAGCTAACAGTAATCCTGGGGCTGGTGAGCACAAGGACCATTTGCTGGGAAATTAATATCCCGGAAATCCGGTCCTGACAGCCTTGGTATCAGAGCTAGGCTGACCATTGGCTAATCCTATCTTAGCCTGGTCGCTATCCCTAGGTTTCCACACCATCCACATCCTTTACTGTCCGTAGCCAAGTCCATCTCATCCGGTAAGCCTACACAGTGGCCAGCCGACACCTTTTGGGCAGTCGGTGCCCAACCTACCAGCCCTAACCATAGGCCATGCGCCTGTGGCCGACACCTGAGTTGACCCATCCACTAGCGTGCGATGGAAGGCTCGGCTAGCCTATTAAGGAAGTCTTGCCTCAACTCAGCACAGCACAGCCTTCCTCCTCACTTTAGTCCAAAACACCATGATGCCTCGTTCCCTCATCCAGCACGAGACCACCACACCGGAGCTTGATGGCTTCGTCCGCATACTCTCTAACGTCACCCGACGTGCCCTTGGTTTGGAAGAACCACCACGATATGTGGTGTACCAAGCAAGGGATCGCGATGGCCTCACCCAGTTTTGGGCCACCGTATCTATAAATGGAAGGGCTTTGGCACAGGAACACTCTTACCGATTCGCGGGAAGAGTAATGGCTGGTAAATATCAAGCCATCCAGTATGCAGCTAGGGAAGCTATTGCTCAACTCCGCCACCAAGTTTTAAGATCCCGCAATCGCCCATTCCTCTACTACCCATCCAAATCCAGCTACGATAGAGGAATGCATTTTCCCAACCCCGAGTATGAGCAAAACCCTACCCTAGAAAATTTGGTGCATTTTGTGGCCGCACAAGAGTCACTGCTCAACCAAGTTGCCAGGGAACTCTCCATTATGAGAAGAGCCATTGCTCAGCACCCACTAGTAAGGGGGAGTGCAGAACCATCAGCCATTCCGCCAGCAGCCCCAGAAAGTGATTCAAGAATTCAGGGGGACGACCAGCAGAGTTGCCCATCCCTCTCCTCTGGTTACTCTCGTCGAGAGTTTGAAGAGTTCACTGCCAGGACCAGAGCTAGATCATCTCATCCAGAACCACACCAACGTCGCCACCACTCGAGTTTAGTTTCCATCTTATCCAACTCAAATGTGGAACCCCAAGCAGGGAACCACTCTCCTCCAGGTCCTAGCCCGCCCAGCAATCATGTGAATTAGACCCATGGAATGCTGTTGCATTGCGTGGTTACATGTCCTGCGCTAGTAGTATTGGGTGGAGCACCGCTTGTATATACGTGAGGTGTAGCATACACCATTTATGCAACCATATGGTTTTGATAGCATAGGTATATGTAATTCAGTACTACGCATAACCGCTGTCCTCAACATGAATTTTTATTCGCGTACAGCCACGGCATTCGGATCACAACCACATCCGCTCATCCACATGCACTAAGTGCAGAAACTACACACACACACACACAATTAGCATCTAATTAACCACCTCGCTCATTGGATCACTCTCACCCTCACACAGTTTTTCCAAAGGAAAAACTCGTGGGTTTTTATTTCTGCGGAGACTGCTCACTCATACCCGACCACTGATACCTACTCCTCGTGAGCACCGCCGCCCCGAGCAGCGGCATCACGACGATCGTCGAGGATCATCGCGCACAAAAGCACGGAGAACCCCAGCACTGCCGCCAACCCTCCGCACACCAAAATCATGAACCAGTCCGGCATCACCTCCGCCATTAGAGCCTGGTCTTGAGCTCCTGCTCACAGTAATGGAGAAGTAGGAAGGAGGAGTAGAAGCAAGGCCAGGTGGGAGGAAGAAGAGAGGAGCACCGCGGTCGTTTTTATAACTCGAGATCGGTGTACGGTGAACGAAGTCCACCAGCACCGCTCGTCGCTCGATCGCCGGTGTTCGGAGGCGAATCCGCGAGCAGTGCCGACAGCACACTGGCCGCGAGGTGAGTGCACACTGCCGGCGACAAGCACGCCGCGCACTATCACGGTACGGCCCTAGATCCCTACGCACTAGACACCGTCGAGGAGAAAGTGCGGTTAAGCACGCGAGAGGTGAGAGCCAGAGGTAGGGGATGAGACTGACAGTGGGCCCCGTGTCCACCTGTCAGCCAGGGAGATCCCTATGCACTCGGGTACGACCAGCATATTAGGGAATTTTATTAATTCTAAATTTTACCGTAGCCATAAGTAGAAATCTCTCAGTAGCTTTTTCCATGCAGCACCAGTACTCACTATAGTTGCACCAATTATCCATAGCCCACGACAACTGTGCCTAATTAGGTTATTTAAATAATTAGCTCAGAAATTTTTTCCTCGAAGAGGTGGATTTAAATTTTAAAGACCACCTTAACAAATCTCGAGGACGAGATTTTCTTAAGGGGGGTAGAGTTTGTAACACCCCAAAAATTCAACCACAATTTTATTAAGTAAAATTTGGCCAGAAATAAAACTTTGAATTGTAATAAGTCCTTTAATGATTTTAGAGCCTTTTCTGTTTCTGACTTTTAAAATCCTTCCCTCCATATAGAAATTTTTGGAAACAATATTGTGGCTTTGGAGTTTTCTTAAACCATTTCATTATTACTATAATAACAGTAGGAATTATTTTCATAAATAAAACTTGCCCCAAAACAATTCTTTTAATAGCATTTTCAACGTTTGAAATGCTTCTGTTGCAGTACAACCACTTTAAATAATCCTTTAAAAATTTCACAAAAATTATGGGAGGTCATGTGATGATCACAGATCACTATTATATAAAAACCCATCTTGGTGTTTTGAAATTTTTGAATGTAACTTCCTCTTTTCAATTCGGTCCTGTTTTTGAGGTTTAACTACAACCTGTTTAAATATTTCTTCAAAAATGCCATAAAAATTTGGAGATGTCAATATAGGTATATAATTCATTTTTATGCAGAAACCCAAGCTTTCCCTTTGGAAATTTTGAGCAAACCATCCTCTTTTCTTTTCTGGTCCAGATTCAGCTTTGAACTGCAACCCCAATTTTTCTTGCTCCAAAAATTTTGTAATTAATCCCACCTCTAGACCTCCCTAAGAAACCCTTAAGTCCAGAAGATCAGCTTCATTTGCATCTTTTTAGTCCACCAAATATTTCAATGCATTTTCAGTCCAGAACTGAATTCTAACAAAACATACACTAGAAAGTTTCTCTTATTGTTCATCCAACAAAACCATCATCTCAATAATGCAATGAAGCATCATCCTGGTTATTTTCACCACCAAAACAATCTCCTAGCTAGCCCTAGCAAACTGTCGAACACCTCATGTGCATGACAGAAATCTTACCTCTTCCTAAACCACATTGGGAACTTACTCCTATGGCCAAACCATCATGTCCCTCATCTCTAGAATCTCCAGGAGCATACACCTGCTAAAAGTCAGCTTGATTAGCTCAAAGTATCAACCTCTGGTATTTCATCGAGCAGTTGGTCGGCGCGTCCAGTGCGTGCCCAGAGCGCCCGTATTGCACCCGCCGGCGCCCGAGCCCTGCCGCCCCCGCTACTACCTCCCCCGGCTGGCTCCACACCTCTGCTATCCTCCCGCGCCAGCCACAGCCTCCCCCGCAACAAGACTCGCCCCCGGCGCCGACCAGCACCGACCAGGACCGCCGCCCGACGAGTCCTGCATGGCCACGTCTCCGCCTGATCTTGCCAGCTCACCCCCGCCTTAACTTCCAACCACCTGAGCCCATCCACTCGTCCACCGACTCGCCGACCACTCCACCGGCCACCCAACGACCTCATCCTCGCCATCAATGGCCGCCTGCCGCCGTAACCTTCTCTGGAAGCAGCCAACCGACCTGCCCACGCCTATATAAGAACCACCCGAACCTCTCTCAATCACACACCTCTTCTACCCCCTCTCGTGAGCTTCCTCGAGCGCTCAATCCACCGGAAACGACCATCCTCGTCGTCACCGACCGCCTCGGCCGCCGCCACCCTCTAGTTGAATTCGTTACCACCCATACCTTCCCTCTCCATTTATCTTCATAAACAACCTCCTAGAGCTCCCACGAATCCATTGCCATGCTCAATTTGGCTCGGGAGTCGCCGTAGGTGAAAGCCCCCTTTCTCCCGTAGCCACCGTCCGCCGGAGAGCTCACCGCCGGCAATTCCGTTCATCCCAGCTGCAACGGAGGGCACCGGACGAACCACCACTCGCTCCTGAGCACGACGGTGTGCCCCTCTCCCGGAACCATGCCTCCAATCGCCGGCGAGCGCCGCCGGAGAGCCGTCTCCGCTCGGTCAAAGGAGGGAGAGGGCCGGCGCTGACTGTTCAAACCCGACAGGTGGGGCTCACCTGTCGGTGAGCCAGCCCCCTCCTCCTGTAGCTCCTTCGGCGGCCCAGAACAGTTGGGCTCGGCCCAGTGGCGCCTGCGGTTAAAATGCGCTCAGGGCGCTCTGTCTCCCCCCTCCTGTCTGTTTTTTCTTTTTCAGCAAGACTCAATTAATTCCACAGCACTCATTTCAAATCCAATTTTGATGATTCCAATTTCTGTAGACTTTTAAAATCATTCTATATTAATATAAATAGGGTGAACATTTTTCCTAGGCCCTATTTCGGTTAGATCTATTAAATAGTCATTTTCCTTAATTATTTCAGCTTAGTAATCCCATAGGAAAATCATCTTAACTCCAAATGAATTGATTCTTTTTCTGTTGCTCCTCATATTTCCTCTAGTTTATTTTAGTATTTATTTCAAAAATATTTGGAACACTTTTTAGTACTGTTTTAGAATTATGTGGTGATATAAACATTTTTGAAAAATAGGAAATGGGGGGAAGATATTATTTTCAAACTTTTGGAGTGCACCCCATATTTCTGCATGATCAAGGCAAGCATATTGAACACTTGATATGGTGACTGCATGGCTAACTTTTGATAAATTAAATGATTCATGCATGGGTTGAATTTGAGTAGAATTTGCATATGGCTACTTTGCATGCATGATCCATGGCTA
This sequence comes from Elymus sibiricus, assembly GCA_039707655.1. Lineage (NCBI taxonomy): Eukaryota > Viridiplantae > Streptophyta > Magnoliopsida > Poales > Poaceae > Elymus > Elymus sibiricus. The sequence goes on from CM077671.1 coordinate 448,144,268, forward strand.
ATTGTTGTTGTCATCTTTAAAACCTGAAGTATGATTGAGCATGGTTACTTTCACTTGTCATGTATACCGTGTTGGTTTGGCCGAAGCTGCAGAAAAGAATCAGTCACGAGAAACGTGACCGTGAAACTGAAATCTCGTTGTGACGAGAATGATCAGTGAGGGCATGTTGGGACATGCCAGATGGTGACCCTGTTGGGTATTACCGAGGAAATATGTTGTGCTAACCACTGCAGGAAAACTTAAGCCCCCTGAGTCGACCATAGATCGAGTCTTGTTCCGGTAACCCCCAAACTTGTTCAGTGCTACCACTTGTCCCTGCCGCTGGTAGGGTACGGTTCAGTAAGTTGATAACCCCTTCCCTTGCACACGCCGTACAGAGGGCCATGATGAGGGTTCCCACCGATCGGGGGCTAAGTCCTGTCATCAGGTCAGGGGGCATGGGTGTATCCGGTCTGGGACCGAGAGGGGGGCACCCCTTGGAATCCGCGCGTATGAATAGTGATCCCATGCAGAACACTGGTTTTCCCCGTCTTAAAGTTTTTCTGAAGGGATGCTGTGGGTGATTCCTAGCATCCGGACAGTTAAGCCGGTGTGTGCTGGTTAGGTGTGTTTTCAACCCAAAGACCGTAATGGGAATTAGTCAGTGTCTCGGTGCTGACTAAAGAAATCCTTTACTTGTGGGTAAAGAGTGCACCCTCTGCAGAGTTATATCTATTCGAATAGCCGTGTCCGCGGTTAAGGATTACAGTCTGGGATGGGTCAAGTGACGGTCTTAGTGTCAGTCTTCGGAGGAAAATAATTAAATTGAGCATGAGATATTTTGCAGGATGAATATTGCCACCACTGATATTTTCATGGATTTCTGATGATATGAATATTATTGTTTTCATGAATATCATTATTTTTGCAAGCATGAATATTATTGTGGGCTAACCCTTTTCTCTTATTTTATTTTTCTAAGTGTCTCATGGGCTGGCTAGACTACCCGGGCACTCATTTCTTTTCAAGACCACTCCGTGGCGTCCCTTGAGACTTCTCTTGTGGACACCCGTTTGGCATTTCTTTTCAAGGCCACTCCGTGGCGTCCCTTGAGACTTCTCTTGTGGACACCCGTTTGGCATTTCTTTTCAAGACCTCTCTGTGGCGTCTCTCGAGTTCTCGGATGGTCCTGTCTCGTCCGATTCTCTTGTAGACACCCGATGGGCATTTCTTTTATATTTCCTTTTGGATTCTCAGGCGGTCTGGTCTCGCCCGATTTTCCATTTAACTTTCTTTGTTTGTCACTAATATTTAATTTACGCATACTTCTGCATATGCTAATATTTATCATGCCATAATTTAATTTCAGTCATCATATGCATATCATTTAATCCAGCATGAGCATATAATTTAACTCATCTTAATCATATGCATTCGGTATATCTTTTGTTCATGATGTTTGCGAGTACATTCATACGTACTCACTGGCTTGTCCCTGACTATTGGCTTGGCCAGATTTAATGCGTGGAGAGGAGCGCAACGACGACAGCCCCGGAACCTAGGCCTCGGAGATAGCAGCCTCGCGAAGATAGGAGTTATCCAGGTCAGCTGTTCCTGTGGGAAAATGGAGTCCCATAGACGCTGATGATCTGCACGCCGCTTCCGCCATCAACCATTAGAAACCTTTTGTTGTACTCTTAGACCAGAATGGTCTTGTACTGCATACTTTGTATCTTGCTTGGAATTTCTGTATCAAGATTGTGTCTCATCAGCTAACAGTAATCCTGGGGCTGGTGAGCACAAGGACCATTTGCTGGGAAATTAATATCCCGGAAATCCGGTCCAGACAATCTCTGTCTCGCCCGAAAGTCGCCGTTGCCATTTCCGTCGATCCCGCGGCCACACGCCCTCCCGTGCCTCGCTGAGACGTCCACGAGCTCCGCCGCGACGACCCCGTCCTCCTCGACCACTGGAACGAGCCCTGGAGCCTCTGCATTGAGCACCCCGAGCTCTTCATCGTCGCACGGACGCCGTCGATCTTCGTCGTCTCCGGCCGATCTGCTGCTCCTAAGCTTCCACCGGGCCCCCGTGTGCCTCCCCGGTGAGCTTCCCCTCCTTTCCCCTCTCCTAGCACTGCTCCTAGCCGCCTGTTGCCGCCGATTCGCCTGCGCCCGAACCTGCCGCCGTGTAGCTCGTCGCCGGCGTAGCCACGACGACCTTTGGGTCCCGTGCATACCACCGTCGTGCTCGCCGCGTCGCGTAGATCCTCTCCAGCCTCTTCTTTCGCCCGAACGCGCGCCGCATCGCTGCCCCCGTTGCTCACCCGAACGGCTCGCCACCAACGAGCTCCTGGCGCTCGATTCCGGCCGCCCCAGCCGCTCCCACCACCACCGTTCGACGCGGCGTCGAACGGCCGATCGAACGAGCCCAACCCCACCGCATTTGGTGACCCCTACGCAAAACCCGAGCCACGCCACCGTTTCGGGAGCTCGCTGGAGCTCCTCCGGCGTGATTCCGGCGACGCCGCGGTCGCCGCTGACGTGGCCGCCCCCGGCCCACTGCCAGTGACACTGGCTGGTGGGGCCGTGGGCCCGTTGACCTGGTCAGCGCTGCTGACTGGGCCAGCTCAGCCACCGACATGTGGGGCCCCAAGCGCCTGTGTCTATGATAGGTGGGCCACCCATGTCAGCTGTTTAATTAGTAAATAGGTTAATTAAAAATAATTAATTTAGTCTAATGACTCACTGACATATGGACCCCACTTGCTTAATTAGTCTGTTAAATAGATTAATTAGCCCACTGTCTATGACAGGTGGGACCCACCCGTCAGATTGACTGGTCAGCGTCTCTGTTGACTGCTGACGTCAACATTGCGTCATGCTGACGTCATCCCAACACTATTTCGGATAATGTTGGATTAAATAATTAAACTAATTCCAGAAAATTAATAAAACTTTAAAAATTCATATCTTTTAAACCGTAAGTCAGATGAAAATAATTTATATATGTAAAATGATCAGAAAGATATGAAGATTCTGAATATGTGATCAAAACACCTGTCCAACACTCCTAGCTAGCTGAACATGGAACTTTTTGACTGTTTTCGATAGATGAATAGTGCACCGCTTTAATAAAATAAATCCAAATAAATTCCTAATTTAACTAAATCATTTAGATAGGCAGTAGAACGCATCTGCATGTCATTTTAGGCATGTCATGCATAGTGATTGCATTTGCCATGAAATTTATTGTTTCTTCCCCCCTCCTTCTCTCTCGATAGACGCCGAGACCGACGCCGTTGCAGCAGAGTACGACTACACCCCCGACGACCAGCCGTCAGACGACCCCGCCTTTGCCGCAGAGCAACCAGGCAAGCAAACCCCCTTGACGCATGCCTATATCACCCAATTCCTTCTCCCTCCTGCTTGCATTAGAAATTGCTGCTACTTTGTTTTATCCTAATCTGATGCATAGCCTGTCCTTGTAACTACTATTTGATACCTCCCTTATTATCCAAGCTGCTTAGTATAGGTTGGATGGTAAACCATCTGTGGCCCTCTCCCTTGCTGTAGTTGCTCCGCTTTAGTATCTGTGCCCCAATCGAATGATCGTCGGGCCGAGAACAACACATCACCGCACACCCCCTAAATTGTCCGACACTGCAGAGTTGGCATCGAGTGCCGAGGGTGATACCTCTAGCTCACTTCCGATGGTGCCTCTGTAGAATGGCTACGCGGATGTGTGTTAACGAGGGTGATTCCTCTTTCATCACCTCCGATAAGCTACCGTCGTGCAACTCCTCGAGTGGGAATCCATCGAGGGTGATTCCTCGGATTCCTCCTCAGTACTTGGACACATAGTTACTATGACCTTTGTTACAGGCGGGTCCACCTCGAGAGGTACCCGCGGGGGAAATGTAAAGTCAGGCTGGCCGCGACATGTCGATCAGCCGAGGCCGGACATCACCAGGAACAAGGGTGTGCGGCCGGAGTTAATCGAGCATGTTGGGCGAGCGAATAATATTAAAGGAATTTAACGGAACTGGGTATTTGATCTGAGTGGGTCGTCGTGCCCATTTCGCACTACCACCACATGGGATAATGGTTTAATGGGGCCCTCTGCATCGTAGTGTCAGCCGAAGGCTCTTCAGACGTCACAGCTCAGAGATGCGAGCTGATTGCTGGGATTGGGCTAGTTACGTCACTGGGTTGTTCAGTGTCGCGCCTGCTTCTCGGCCAGTCACGTAACGTGCAGGAGTGCAATGGGTGATGGGCCCAAGACCCCTGCGCACTTAGGATTTAGACCGGCGTGTTGACCTCTCTGCTGAGCTCTAGGTCGGGCTGCGTTGTGTCGATCACCCGAGGCCGGTATTACCCAGCAAGTGTGTCTGGCCGAAGGTAATCGAGCGTGTTGGGTAACAGTAGTGCACCCCTGCAGGGAAGATATCTATTCAAATAGCCGTGTCCACGGTAACAGGACGCTTGGAGTTGTGCCCGGATCTATGACAACTATAAACTGCAGATGATACTTGATAAACTGTTGCTATTGCTCTCGATCAGCCAAGGCCGGACATCACCAGGAACAAGGGTGTGCGGCCGGAGTTTATCGGTGCAATGTTTAAACTAATGATAATGCTCTCAGGATCGCTTTCTCGCAGGGTGTCGAGAAAGGATCTCAGGGCATTGCTTTGTTATAACCACATGTATGCTACTACTATCTACTCTCTTCTTATGCTGCGAGACTGCTTGAAGATGCTAGTCTTCGATAGGCTAGGTCTTTCTCTCTCTTCTGGCATTTCTGCAATACAGTCCACAGATACAGCCTTTTCATTTGATACCAGTGCATAATTAGCATAGACCTGATGTCAGTCTTGCGAGTACTTTGGATGAGTACTCACGGTTGCTCTGCTATTCTTTTCCCCCATACCCATTTGATGATACATCAGCCGATGGACCCAGGAGCCAGATGCCACCGCAGGAGCTTACTACCAGGAGGGTCCCGATGGTACTTACTACTGGATCGAGCCAGCCGACCAGGAGTAGTTTAGGAGGTTCCCAGGCAGGAGGCCTGCGCCTTTTCGATCTGTATCCCTGTTTGTGCTAGCCTTCTTAAGGCACCTTTGACTAACTATGTCTGTACTCAGATATCATTTGTGTGTATGACTTATGTATTCGGGCCTCTGTGCCCTTGGGTTGTAATATGTGATGAATTATGTTTAATTTGAGTTTAGAGTTGTGTTGTGATATCTTCCCGTGAGTCCCTGTGCTTGATCGTGCACGTTTGCGTGTATGATTAGTGCATGATTAAGTCGGGGGCGTCACAAGTTGGTATCAGAGCCGACTGCCTGTAGGAAGCCCCTCCCCAACTCCTTGGCCGCAGTTGAGTCTAGTATTTCCGAAAACTATTTTACTAACATGGCTGTGTGGCTTACAGGCCCACATCGCCAACTGGGTGGTATTAGGATCTTTTATTCCTCTTCTATACTCTGGGACTCTGAATCCTCTTCCTTTCGGGTTAAATGAATTTTACTAACGCCGACACTAGGATCTCGTAATCTCGTCCACCCGGAGAGCTGGATTATCTGTGCTTGTTCCTTACCATTGATCTGATTAGTCTGATAATCATATTTTCCTTTACATTGGTTTGTTTAAACCTTTCCAAGTTATGCGATACTTCCCATTGTCATTTGACGATCATGAATTTCCTCTGTTTCAGATGGATCGCTTGTTTCCACCACGCCCTACGACGCAGCTTGTGCTTCGCACTTCGGCTCGCAATGCCCCTGGTTTTCCAGCTGTCCTGATCACCCTCCTGACCAGACTGGGTTACCGCTGGTACCCCGAGTACATGGTCTATGAGGATTACCGTGAGTTCAACCAGGAGCAGTACCATGCAGATGTTCGTATCTATGATCAGAGGGATGACTCAGACACCGAGTTGCACCTTTTTCACGGTATCGGTGTGACGATTGAGATGGCAGTCCATGATGCTGCCTATTCTGCTGTCGCGCGACTCCGTGGAGAGCATAGCAGCTTGGATGCCTCTGAGTTCCGGTACATTCCATATGCACCTACTGGAGATGCTACTGGATACTACACAGTTGTCTGTGCCCCGTACGAGCGTCGTCGATATGACCCGCACGTGTTGATTCAGTACACTCAGGCTCTGGATCGCACTAACCGGGCTCTCGCCGTCGAGCTGTTTGCCACTCGAGCTCGTCTTTACAATGCTATGACGCAGTTGCTACCAGTTGTTCCTGCAGGGATACAACCGGAGTATATCCTTTACCCACGCAGGACTCAGATGCCGGCGGGCATTAATTGGCCTGCTGTTGGAGGTCATACCCCTGCGCGTGGACCTCTTCTTTCAGTTCGAGACCGGGTTCTGCATCAGAGTGCACACGGAGAGCAGGACCTTTCTGCTACAAAGGTTCATCGTCCGCACTTGCACTTGCAGTTACCCCGTTTCAGTGGTTTTCTCCGACATTGATGTAGCCTTTGCTATGTCTCGCCGTGTAGTTCCTCACCGCGTGCCTGCGCGCCGCCTAGCATGTCTTTTCCTTAATTTTACGCCGTTATGCTGTCCGCGTGTAACCGACTCTGTGTATGGATCTGTATGTCTTAATTGACTACTGTTATGTATCTATTGCACTGCTTGCTCATTGTCGTGTTACATCATGTTTGTCGATAATCATCTGCAGTTCCTTTTACTAAACTACCCCCTATTAAAATTTTAGCAGGATGGTTAGACCTAGTGGTCGTGGTCGTGGTCGTGCCCCTGAGCATCCTCCACCGCCCGACTACATGGCCGCAATGATGCAGCAATTTGAGCTCAACCGTCAGTTTATGACCAACATTATGGCTCAATTTCCCCATCAGAACAACCAGAACCAGAACCCAGCTCCAATAACACTGTCAGAGTTTGTGCGTCTCAACCCCACTATTTTTCGCAACCCTACACAGCCGCTGGACGCAGATGATTGGCTTCGCGATATCGCATATGAGATGGAGTCTGCCAGTGTCGCCCCTAACAGCTATGTCACTTTTGCGACCTACTTCTTGAAGGGACACGCTGCTCAGTGGTGGTCCACTCACAAGCGTACACTGCCTGCTGGGACAATCATTACCTGGGATGACTTTCAGACTGCCTTCTGTGCTCGCTACATTCTTCAGGGAACCATAGACCGGAAGAAGACCGAGTTCCGCAATCTCGTTCAGGGCAACAAGACTGTTGAAGCCTATCAGCGGGAATTTCTTGACTTGTCCCACTATGCTGAAGAAGACATCCCAACTGATGCTCGTAGATAGGAAAAGTTCCGTAGTGGACTCCACCCGGACCTCGAGCTTGCACTGGCTGCTCAAGACTTCACCGACTTTGCCACTCTTGTGAACAAGGCTATTCTGGTTGAGACCGCTCAGGCCAAGCACAAGGAATCATAGAAGCGTTGTCGTGATATGGGCTCCTCTTCGGGCTCAGCACAGAAGCGTCGTATCTGGATCCCCAACAGTATGTACCGTCCAGCTGCCCCTGCGCCAAGACCCTCATATGCTGCACCTCGTCTGCCTCCTCCACCACCGAGACAGCCAAGAGCTCAAGTTGCTCCACCCCGTGCCCCTCTTCATCCTGAAGATGGACTCTGCTTTAAGTGTCGCAAACCGGGTCACCTTGCTAAGGATTGCCATCAGAATCAGAACCAGTTGGCTTTTCCTCGTAATGGCCGTGGCAATGGTCGTGGCAACAATCAGACCCGCAACTATAATACTGGGTCTGCTGCTTATGGTCGTGGACACGCTTACAACATTGACATTGAAGAAGTCCAGGATCAACCTGCTACTGTGATGGGTACTCTCCTCGTTAACTCAGCACCCGCTTCTGTTTTATTCAATTTAGGAGCATCACATTCATTCATGTCTGAAGCATTTGCATTATCACATGACATCGCACTTGATAGAATGAACCTACAAATGGCCATACGTACCCCTGGCGGTCATTGTCATGCTGACGTGATGGCACCTAATGTCACCGTCGAAATTGAAGGGTTGGAATTCCTTGTTTCACCCATTATTTTGACGTCTTCCACCATAGACCTCATTCTGGGGATGGATTGGTTGAAAGCTCATATTGCTAACATCAATTGTGCCACTAAAGTCGTCCAGCTCCTTCACCCCTCTGATGAGATAGTGATCTGCACCTCCCGGATTACCCGGAATGCCGAAGCTCAGATATATGCTCTAAATGCTTTGAACGCCTCACCTCTTGAAGGGATTGAGAACGTTCCGGTCGTCCGTGACTTTCCGGACGTCTTTCCGGAGGAACTTCCAGGAATACCCCCGGTTAGAGCTGTCGAGTTCGTCATCGACTTGAAGCCTGGCACTACCCCTATTGCGAAGCGTCCTTATAAGATGCCTCCGCATGAACTTCTCGAGCTTAAGGAGGAAATCGACAAGTCGCTGAAAAAGGGTTTCATCTGCCCCAGTTCCTCTGCTTGGGGAGCACCTTCTCTCTTTGTTAAGAAGAAGGATGGAACTAACCGATTGGTCCAGGACTATCATCCTATCAACCAAGCCACAATCCAGAACAAATATCCACTTCCCCGCATCAACGATCTTTATGATCAGCTAGCTGGATCCTCTGTATTCTCGAAACTCGATTTGAGGTTGGGTTATCATCAGATTCGAGTTCGCAAGGAGGATATTCCGAAGACCGCATTCGTTACTCGCTATGGATCATACGAGTACACCGTTATGTCCTTCAGATTAACTAACGCTCCAGCAACCTTCTCCCGATTGATGAACTATATCTTCATGGACTACCTCGACAAGTTCGTCGTGGTCTACTTGGATGATATCCTTATTTATTCCAAGAATGAAGAAGAACACGCCGAACATCTTCGGCTTGTATTGGAAAGGCTGCGGGAACACCAGTTATATGCCAAGTACTCTAAGTGTGAATTTTGGTTATCCAAGGTGATCTATCTTGGTCACGTGATTTCCAAAGATGGCATCGCTGTTAACCCAGAGCGAGTTCAGGCTATTCTTGACTGGACCCCCCCAAAGAACGTCAAGCAAGTCAGGAGTTTTCTCGGACTCGCTAGTTATTGCCGTCGATTTGTCGAGAACTTCTCGAAGATTGCAAAACCATTAACTGACCTGCTCCACAAAGGTGTTAAATTTGAATGGACAGAAAAATGTCAAGAAAGCTTTCAGATGCTTAAAGATAAGTTGACATCTGCCCCAGTATTAGCACCCCCGGATTCTCAAAAGGACTTCGTGATTTACTGTGATGCATCTCGTCAAGGATTAGGCTGTGTCCTAATGCAAGAGCGCAAAGTAATTGCTTATGGCTCTCGTCAATTGCGTCCTCACGAGGAAAATTATCCAGTACATGATCTCGAGCTTGCTGCAGTTATTTATGCTCTGAAGCTGTGGCGACATTACCTCCTTGGTAATCGTTGCGAGATATACACTACTGGAATTAGGGTCTTTGCCATCTGCCAGGTCTTTGCCGTCTGCTGGCAGATGGCAAACAGGTTGTTTGTCGTCTGCTTTCCCAAAGTAGACGGCAAAGATCTGGCTGATGGCAAAGACACTGTTTGCCATCAGCCATCTCTTTGCCGTCTGCCAGCGGACGGCAAAGTTTATTTACCGTCCGCTAGCACAAGGCAAAGAGGTGGGGTGGGGCCCCGTGGAGGCCAGTTAACTGCAACGGCCCACCCCACCTCTTTGCCGTCTGCGAGCGGATGGCAAAGAAACTTTGCCGTCCGCTCGCAGACAGCAAAGAAAATAACCCCCTAACGGCCGTTACCACCCCCCACCTCCTCTCTCTCCCTCTCTCTCTTCTCTCTCCCCGCGCCCTTTCCCCTTTTAATTTTCGTCCCCCGCCGCCGCCGCCCGACGCTCCCCCGCCCCTCACCTCACCCGCGCCGCCGCCCCTCTCTCTCTCTCCCGGCCCTCACCTCACCCGCGCCCCACCCCTCTCTCTCTCCCCTCTCTCTCTCTCTCTCTCCTGGCCCTCACCTCACCCGCGCCGCCGCCCCCGGGCCCGAGCTGCCCCCGCCACGACCCCCGGCGACGCCCCGCCCCGGCGCCCCGCCCCGCTCCCCCAGCGATGCCCCGCCCCCCCGCCCCGGCGACGCCCCGCCGCCTCCACCACCGCCGGAGCCAAGGTGAACTTTTTTTGTTTTTTTCTACTGTTATTTGCTGTTTAGGTTTAGGTGTTATTAATAGGTTTAGGTTAGTGGTAGGATTAGGTTAGTGGTAGGATTAGGTTAGTGCTAGGTGCCGCCTCCTCCACCACCGCCGGTCCGAGTGGATGGATGTATGGATTTTGGAGAATTTTGATGATGTTGTATGGATGGATAGATGGATGGATGCTGTGTAGATGTATGGATGGATAGATGGATGGATGATCTTTTGAACCCTAGCTAGCTAGTTGTGTAGATGTATGGATGGATAGATGGATGGATGATCTTTTGAACCCTAGCTACATTATCCCTAGTTTCTTTTGAACCCTAGCTAGCTAGTTGAAAATTTTAGGTTTTTAATCTTAGTTCTTTAATCTTAGGATAATGTAGTATATATGAACCCTAGCTAGTTAATCTTAGGATAATGTAGTATGAATCTTAGGATAATGTAGGTTTTTAATCTTAGTTGTTTAATCTTAGGTGTTTAATCTTAGTTGTTTAATCTTAGGATAATGTAGTATGAACACTAGCTAGTTATGATTGAACCGTGTTCAAAATTTAGGTTTTCAAGTGGACATGTTATATTTTGAACTGTCACATTTGTTGTTATTTTTTTAGTTAAATCAATTATTCCTGTTATATGCAAATTTGAAGTGGATATGTCATATTTTGAACATGTCACATTTTGGACATGTCATATTTTTCCGAGTGGCCTATGTTTTGCCAGAATGTTGATTCGTTCACGTTCTGGCAAATTTCAGGAGCTCGATATGTCCTGCTTTTAGCAAAGGTCATGCCGAATTTTGCTAAGTGTTTATTAATTTTGTTTTCATAATTAAGCATTTTGTTCTCGACGTCGACGATGCCTATCCCGCATCCTCGTCGTCGAGTCAGCGGAAGAGGCCTGCTTGATCGGATGGGCCCTGTCCGGGACTGGGCTCCGCCGGGCTGGTACTGGGAGGTGCTACCTTCCGGGCAGCGCAGCTTGGTGAGGAGCCAGCCCGTCGTCGACCCGGAGCTTCTGTGGTGGCGGTCGCATGGGCCACTGACGATTCAGAGGCTTGCGTCCCCCGCGGAGGTGGTACAGCACCGTGTCATGGCAGAGGACGAGCACGTCCGTCGCTACATGGTTGCGTTGGAGGCCAGGTCCGACAATACCTTGCAGATTCTTCAGGGATCTCACTGGAGCTATGCTCCTGTGATGGTTCCTTCTCTTTGGGTGTCCACCGCCCACGCCGATACCCGTCGTGCGCTAGGGTTCTAGTTGTATTAGTGATGTTATTGGAGCTATGTATTAGTGATAATATTCGACGATGTACGGACGCAAGAGATGATTTAGTTTTGCTTATTGAATGCATGCTAATTTGAATGTTTCCTAGTAATAGTTGAGTTTCCTAGTAGTTGCCTTCGATCGATTTTTAATGATCTATGTGTTGACTTTAATTTCCTGGTAATTGTCGTCGATTAATTTTTAATATTTGAATTATGAACATAGGAAATGTGGTCGTCGTCTGACGACGATAGTATCCCCGAGTGCGATTACTGCAGCGACGACAAGGGTTTGTGCGAACTATACAATTTGATAATGTTTCTATTTATATTTTGTTTTTGCAGAAATCAAGGAGCCCCTGCATCATCCCCGCCGTCTTCCCCGTCACCGACCCCCTCTGACCTCGAGGTGAGACCAGCCAAATCCCATGTCGATGATGATGTAGATGTTTTGATAGATGTAGTAGAGTAGTAGCTAGATGAGTAGTGTTGTGTACTACTAGTGCTTGCCCAAGTGATCTGTGTGTTGAGTTTCCTAGTAGTTGCCTTCGATTGATTTTCAATGTTTCAACTATGAACATAGGAAATGTCTGACGACGAAAGGGAATTCGCGCCGTGCGATTACTGCGAAGACGAGCGCGGTCTGTGCGACAGGCCTCACCTGGTAGAAGGTCGGCGCTTCAGTATTGTGCTCCAGGAGACCTTCGATGTTGATGCGGTACGCAACGACGACAAGTGTTTTTTCATAAATAAGCACGACTTCTGCTTCTTCAACGTGTAATTTCTGTCTTTTACAATTTGACTAGCTTATCCCATGCCATGCAAGACGGTATGTCTTAGAGAAGATGGGTTTTGAAGATCATGAAAGCATGGAGACAAAGATAATTCACCTAAGGACCCATCATGGTTATGATTTTGCTGTAAATCTATACAATTCTGTGAACTCATCCAATTTTGGTTGCCCGAATTGGGAAGCACTTTGCAAGGCGTATGATTTTCATGAGGGTATGCTTCTCACCTTCAATCTTGGTGATCCTGACATCGACGAAAAGAATATGACCATTTGGGTCCTTGTTGACACGCTTCCAATTCTACCGCTGTGTGAGTTTCTCAAACATATTTATTAAGTAATTTATATTGTTTATTTCAAAATAGTTGACAGCTTATTTCCATTGACAGCTTATTTTCATTCTTCAAAAAATGTACGGAAGATGGTAGACAGAACCTACTACTATAATGATGAAGCACAACTAACTTATAAGGAGAAAGATGGTCTTATCGCATTTATTACTGATCTTGAGAATTACAATAGCTATTATCAAACTCCTCCACATTATGGTCAATACGTGCCACTAGTGCACGTGGTGTGCTACGGTAACATCCATGGAGATTGTATGGTAAGATTTTCTACTATTACGACATCCGTGCATCTTTTGCATAAATTCTTCTAAAACTAAACTACATTGCTAGCTACAAAGTTATTACTATGTTTTTCAACAGAAAATCCCGAAGGATTGTGTGCCTAGCTAATCTGATGTTTCCGAGAGGTCGCCTTGATGTTATGACCTTACGGCCACCACGGCCAGGTCAGCCTACGCATCACTCCTGTCCATACCGGATTTCTAAAACCGATGAAGGCATGACAATCAAAGATTGGAAAAAAATGTATGCTCAATCGTATAGAGCTACTTGGAAGCAACATTGTGCGTAGGCCAAGACTTGGAGACAGGATGATCTCCATTCTCCATAATGGACAGTCAGGGCCTATCTTGTTTTATGATATTTTACCTAAGAGAGGGTTACCTAAGACATGATGATCTCCATTCTCCATTACTATGGTAGTCTTCTTCTTCTTCTTCTTCTTCTTCTTCTTCTTAGCTTATTTTCCCCAAAAAAGACATACTTATATAGCTAATTATCCTAGGTTAGCTTAAGAAATGACCTATTTACCTCTAAAATGACCTGTACTTAGCATTTATTCCTAAAAAAATGAATTTATATGCTTAGCTAGCTAAAAAATGACATAATAACCTTAATTAGCTCTCAAATGACCTATTTAACCTAGGAAAGCTCTAAAATGACCTATACTTAGCATTTGTTCCTCCAAAAATGAATTTATATGGTTAGCTAGCTCAAAAATGACATAATAACCTTAATTAGCTTAAGAAATGACCTATTTAACCTAGGATAGCTCTAAAATGACATATACTTAGCATTTATTCCTCCCAAAATGAATTTATATGCTTAGCTAGCTAAACAATGACATAATAACCTTAATTAGCTCTCAAATGACCTATTTAACATAGGATAGCTCTAAAATGACCTATAGTTAGCATTTATTTCTCCAAAATGAATTTATATGCTTAGCTACCTCAAAATTGACATAACAACCTTAACTAGCTCAAAAATGACCTATTTAACCTAGGATAGATAAAAAATGACTTATAATTAGCTTTTTTCTTGCAAAAATGATTTTATATGCTTAGCTAGCTCAAAAAAGACATAACAAACTTAATTAGCTCCAAAATGACATATTTAACCTAGGATAGCACCAAAATGACCTATAGTTAGCATTTATTCCTCCAAAAATGAATTTATATGCTTAGCTAGCTCAAAAATGACATAACAACCTTAACTAGCTCAAAAATGACCTATTTAACCTACGATAGCTCTAAAATGACCTATACTTAGCATTTATTCCTCCAAAATGACTTAATATGCTTAGCTAGCTCAAAAATGACATAATATGCTTAAGAAATGACCTATTTAGCTCCAAAATGACTTAATATGCTTAATTAGCTCAGAAATGGCATAATTACCTAGGTTAGCTCTAAAATGACTTATACTTAGCTTTTTTTAGTCCATTTATGACATACTTAGCATATTTAGTCTTCTTCTTCTTCTTCTAGTCTTCTTCTTCTTTTTCTTCTTCTAGTCTTCTTCTTCTTCTTCTTCTTCTTCTTCAGGTCTTCTTCTTCTAACTTTCTTCTTTCTCATTTTGCAGATTTGCTTCAGATCACCTGACCCTTGCGTTGATGGAGTGCTTGTCTTTATTTTTTGTTTTGACTTTGTGAAACTTGATACCTATGGATGCAACTTTGTAATATTGATGAAACTATGTATATGTATGGATGAAACTTTGTAATATGTTGAAATTTGGACATATGTGATGATTTGGTATACATTTGTTGGATGATCATATCCATATGGCAGGGATGTGCATGTTGGATGAAAGTATTCTGAAATATATATATATATATATATATATCATATATTTTGCTGTGAAATTGCTTGAATTTAAGAAAAAGCAAAAAAACAGGGGCAATATGGCCTCTTTGCCGTCTGCCAGCAGACGGCAAAGAGGCCACGTGGCAGCAGCCTGTGCAACCTGGGCTGGCGTATTTGGCCTCTTTGCCGTCGGCCAGCAGACGGCAAAGGACCTGCGTTGGCCCAGCTGGCGCCTGACGTCAGCTGACGTCAGCTGCAGCTCTTTGCCATCTGCGGACAGACGGCAAATAACGTCGTTAGCCCCCTAACGGGGCTGACACCTTTTGTCTGCCGTCCAGTTGCTTTGCCGTCTGCCAGCAGACGGCAAAGTGGCCTTTGCCGACAACTGTTCAGCCGGAAGTTGGCCGTCTGCTGGCGGACGGCAAAGGCTTTGCCGTTCGGCGTTCATGCCTTTGCCATCTGCTGTGGCAGACGGCAAAGCAGCTGATTCCTGTAGTGATACACGGATCATAAGAGTTTGAAGTATCTGTATACTCAGCCAGACCTGAATCTTCGTCAACAAAGATGGCTCGAGACAGTAGCCGATTATGATATGAATATCTCCTACACCCCTGGCAAGGCTAATGTAATGGCCGATGCTTTGAGCTGCAAAGCTTATTGCAACAACCTCATGGTTCAGGAAGCGCAATCTATGCTATATGAAGAACTTCGCAAATTGAACCTTCACATTGTTCCTCGGGGTTACCTCAATACCCTGGAGGTTGAGCCAGACCTCGAGCGCAACATCAAGAGCAGACAGAATTATGACTCCGAAGTCGAGAAGATTAAGAAGTACCTCTCCAAGGGTAATCCTTCATTCTACCATGTTGGTGAGGATGGTGCTTTGTTCTTCAAAGGCCGCCTAGTGGTCCCCAGAAGGCATAATCTGGACTCTCGTTCGGACGTTATGAAAGAAGCTCATGACACGCCTTTGTCTATTCACCCTGGTAGTACCAAAATGTACCAAGACATTCGTCAGCGGTACTGGTGGCCCGATATGAAACATGATATTGCTAAGTATGTTGCTGAGTGTGACGTTTGCCGTCGCGTCAAAGCAGAACATCAAAGGCCTGCTGGAACTCTGCAACCCCTCGAAATTCCAGAATGGAAATGGGACAAAGTACAAATGGACTTCATTACTGGTTTTCCCAGATCACAAAAGGGTCATGATGCTATCTTTGTCGTCATCGACCGTTTCTCGAAGGTTGCTCACTTTCTGCCTGTTAAGGAGACTATCACTGCTAGTCACTTAGCAGACTTGTATGTTTCCCGAATTGTGTCACTCCACGGTGTTCCATTGGAGATCAGTTCAGATCGTGGCAGCCTCTTTACTTCCAGGTTTTGGAGCAGTTTCCAGGAAGCCATGGGAACTCATCTGTCTTTTAGCACTGCTTTTCACCCTCAGTCTCAGGGTCAAGTCGAAAGAGTTAATCAAGTGCTTGAAGATATGCTTCGAGCTTGTGTCATCTCATTCGGTAAGAAATGGGAGGAATCTCTTCCGTATGCCGAATTCTCTTACAACAATGGCTATCAAGCTAGTCTAAAGATGGCACCATTTGAAGTTCTCTATGGACGTAAGTGCCGAACCCCTCTGAATTGGTCAGAAACTGGGGAACGTTCACTCGTCGGACCGGACATTATTCAACAAGCTGAAGAACAAGTCCGCATTGTCCGTGAACATCTGAAAACTGCTCAATCTCGTCAGAAGAGTAACTATGACCGAAAGCACAAGGTAATGGTCTATCAACCTGGTGAGCAAGCTTACCTTCGTGTCACTCCGTTGAAGGGCACTCATCGGTTCGGAATCAAGGGCAAGTTAGCTCCTCACTACATTGGCCCGTTCCGTATTCTCGCTCGTCGAGGAGAAGTGGCATATCAATTGGAATTGCCGCCAAACCTTTCTCAGGTGCACGATGTCTTTCATGTATCGCAACTTCGTCGCTGCTTCAAGGATCCTATTCGAGTTGTGGATCATGAAGTGCTTGAATTGCGAGAAGATCTGTCTTATCCAGAATATCCGATCCGCGTTCTTGATCAAACTGAACGTCGGACTCGTCAGAAGTCGATCAAGTTCCTCAAAGTTCAGTGGACGAATCATTCTGAGGATGAAGCCACTTGGGAATGCGAGGACCGTCTTCGTGAAGAATACCCTGCTTTCTTTCAGTCTTCCTCTTAATTCTCGGGACGAGAATTCTTGTTAGACGAGGAGAATTGTAACACCCCCATGTATTAGCCACAGTGATCACCCCTTGATAATGCCATGTCATCATGATTAACCATGCTTGAGCATCATTTGCATCATATCTCATTTCAAATTCCAATTTAAAATTGCAATTTAGATCTCAGGTGGAAAATAAAAGTTGTTCAAATCAGAAACTAAAATGTTCATTAAGTTGCAAATAATGCATAACTAATTATGATCAGAAGAACAACATTGCTAAAAATGCCTAAGGGACTTAAACTAATCCAAACAGTAGCTAACAGCAACAATTTAACACTAAATTATTTAATAGGATTTAAAATGAAATCATAATTTGCCCAAGCCAATTTTTGGTGGTAGATAAAAATGCACTGTAATATTTGAGCCAAGTCACACATTTATTAAAAGTCATTTAGTGGCCGAACAATTAGCAAAACAGAGAAAAGAAAAGAAAATAGAAAAAGAAAAAGAAAAGGGGAGGCAACTCACTGGCGCACTGGGCCTCAAGTGCACAGTGCAGGCCCAGCCCGCCAGCGAGCTCATCTCCCTCCTCCCGCACGCGTCAGCATGCGCGCGCATCCGGCCGGCGATGGCCAGCTGTTGGCCATCCCCCGGTGCCGCTGCCGCTGCGGGGAGGTTAAGAGCATCGCCACGGACCCCTGGGCGAAACCCTAGCGCCCATTTCCCCCTCTCCCCCCTCGTACGCACTCGATCTCTCTCTCGCCCGAAAGTCGCCGTCGCCATTTCCGTCGATCCCGCGGCCACACGTCCTCCCGTGCTTCGCTGAGACGTCCACGAGCTCCGCCGCGACGACCCCGTCCTCCTCGACCACTGGAACGAGCCCCGGAGCCCCTGCATTGAGCACCCCGAGCTCTTCATCGCCGCACGGCCGCCGTCGATCTTCGTCGTCTCCGGCCGATCTGCTGCTCCTAAGCTTCCACCGGGCCCCTGTGTGCCTCCCCGGTGAGCTTCCCCTCCTTTCCCCTCTCCTAGCACTGCTCCTAGCCGCCTGTTGCCGCCGATTCGCCTGCGCCCGAACCCGCCGCCGTGTAGCTCGTGGCTGGCGTAGCCACGGCGACCTTTGGGTCCCGTGCATACCACCGTCGTGCTCGCCGCGTCGCGTAGATCCTCCCCAGCCTCTTCTTTCGCCCGAACGCGCGCCGCATCACTGCCCCCATTGCTCACCCGAACGACTCGCCGCCGACGAGCTCTTGGCGCTCGATTCCGGCCGCCCCAGCCGCTCCCACCACCACCGTTCGACGTGGCGTCGAACGGCCGATCGAACGAGCCCAACCCCGCCGCATTTGGTGCCCCCTACGCAAAACCCGAGCCGCGCCACCGTTTCGGTAGCTCGCCGGAGCTCCTCCGACGTGATTCCGGCGACGCCGCGGTCGCCGCTGACGTGGCCGCCCCCGGCCCACTGCCAGTGACACTGGCTGGTGGGGCCGTGGGCCCGTTGACCTGGTCAGCGCTGCTGACTGGGCCAGCTCAGCCACTGACATGTGGGGCCCCAAGCCCCTGTGTCTATGACAGGTGGGCCACCCCTGTCAGCTGTTTAATTAGTAAATAGGTTAATTAAAAATAATTAATTTAGTCTAATGACTCACTGACATATGGACCCCACTTGCTTAATTAGTCTGTTAAATAGATTAATTAGCCCACTGTCTATGACAGGTGGGACCCACCCGTCAGATTGACTGGTCAGCGTCTCTGTTGACTGCTGACGTCAACATTGCGTCATGCTGACGTCATCCCAACACTATTTCGGATAATGTTGGATTAAATAATTAAACTAATTCCAGAAAATTAATAAAACTTTAAAAATTCATATCTTTTAAACCGTAAGTCAGATGAAAATAATTTATATATGTAAAATGATCAGAAAGATATGAAGATTCTGAATATGTGATCAAAACACCTGTCCAACACTCCTAGCTAGCTGAACATGGAACTTTTTGACTGTTTTCGATAGATGAATAGTGCACCGCTTTAATAAAATAAATCCAAATAAATTCCTAATTTAACTAAATCATTTAGATAGGCAGTAGAACGCATCTGCATGTCATTTTAGGCATGTCATGCATAGTGATTGCATTTGCCGTGAAATTTATTGTTTCTTCCCCCCTCCTTCTCTCTCGATAGACGCCGAGACCGACGCCGTTGCAGCAGAGTACGACTACACCCCCGACGACCAGCCGTCAGACGACCCCGCCTTTGCCGCAGAGCAACCAGGCAAGCAAACCCCCTTGACGCATGCCTATATCACCCAATTCCTTCTCCCTCCTGCTTGCATTAGAAATTGCTGCTACTTTGTTTTATCCTAATCTGATGCATAGCCTGTCCTTGTAACTACTATTTGATACCTCCCTTATTATCCAAGCTGCTTAGTATAGGTTGGATGGTAAACCATCTGTGGCCCTCTCCCTTGCTGTAGTTGCTCCGCTTTAGTATCTGTGCCCCGATCGAATGATCGTCGGGCCGAGAACAACACATCACCGCACACCCCCTAAATTGTCCGACACTGCAGAGTTGGCATCGAGTGCCGAGGGTGATACCTCTAGCTCACTTCCGATGGTGCCTCTGTAGAATAGCTACCCGGATGTGTGTTAACGAGGGTGATTCCTCTTTCATCACCTCCGATAAGCTACCGTCGTGCAACTCCTCGAGTGGGAATCCATCGAGGGTGATTCCTCGGATTCCTCCTCAGTACTTGGACACACAGTTACTATGACCTTTGTTACAGGCGGGTCCACCTCGAGAGGTACCCGCGGGGGAAATGTAAAGTCTGGCTGGCCGCGACATGTCGATCAGCCGAGGCCGGACATCACCAGGAACAAGGGTGTGCGGCCGGAATTAATCGAGCATGTTGGGCGAGCGAATAATATTAAAGGAACTTAACGGAACTGGGTATTTGATCTGAGTGGATCGTCGTGCCCATTTCGCACTACCACCACGTGGGATAATGGTTTAATGGGGCCCTCTGCATCGTAGTGTCAGCCGAAGGCTCTTCAGACGTCACAGCTCAGAGATGCGGGCTGATTGCTGGGATTGGGCTGGTTACATCACTGGGTTGTTCAGTGTCGTGCCTGCTTCTCGGCCAGTCACGTAACGTGCAGGAGTGCAATGGGTGATGGGCCCAAGACCCCTGCGCACTTAGGATTTAGACTGACGTGTTGACCTCTCTGCTGAGCTCTAGGTCGGGCTGCGTTGTGTCGATCACCCGAGGCCGGGTATTACCCAGCAAGTGTGTCCGGCCGGAGGTAATCGAGCGTGTTGGGTAACAGTAGTGCACCCCTGTAGGGAAGATATCTATTCGAATAGCCGTGTCCACGGTAACAGGACGCTTGGAGTTGTGCCCGGATCTATGACAACTATAAACTGCAGATGATACTTGATAAACTGTTGCTATTGCTCTTGATCAGCCGAGGCCGGACATCACCAGGAACAAGGGTGTGCGGCCGGAGTTAATCGGTGCAATGTTTAAACTAATGATAATGCTCTCGGGATCGCTTTCTCGCAGGGTGTCGAGAAAGGATCTCAGGGCATTGCTTTGTTATAACCACATGTATGCTACTACTATCTACTCTCTTCTTATGCTGCGAGACTTCTTGAAGATGCTAGTCTTCGATAGGCTAGGTCTTTCTCTCTCTTCTGGCATTTCTACAATACAGTCCACAGATACAGCCTTTTCATTTGATACCAGTGCATAATTAGCATAGACCTGATGTCAGTCTTGCGAGTACTTTGGATGACTACTCATGGTTGCTCTGCTATTCTTTTCCCCCATACCCATTTGATGATACATCAGCCGATGGAGCCCAGGAGCCAGATGCCACCGCAGGAGCTTACTACCAGGAGGGTCCCGATGGTACTTACTACTGGATCGAGCCAGCCGACCAGGAGTAGTTTAGGAGGTTCCCAGGCAGGAGGCCTGCGCCTTTTCGATCTGTATCCCTGTTTGTGCTAGCCTTCTTAAGGCACCTTTGACTAACTATGTCTGTACTCAGATATCATTTGTGTGTATGACTTATGTATTCGGGCCTCTGTGCCCTTGGGTTGTAATATGTGATGAATTATGTTTAATTTGAGTTTAGAGTTGTGTTGTGATATCTTCCCGTGAGTCCCTGTGCTTGATCGTGCACGTTTGCGTGTATGATTAGTGCATGATTAAGTCGGGGGCGTCACACCTTGCCATAGGCTGCTCAGGATGGGACGATGACCTGGCATCTATTGCAGGAAGTCGGCCGGGCTGATCACAGGTTGATGCCTCGGGCATCAGATTCCCAGAGTATGTTCATCGGGGGAATCACACAATATCTGCTGTGGCGAGACGAGAATCACCGGTTCAAGGGTGACGTTGGTTGCTTTTGGGGGAGCTGGAGGGGGCTCATCCAGGAAGTATATTTCTTTCTGTGGCCACTGGATATGATTTAACCGTGTTTCTTCCAAGGTCCTCTGCTCATCAGGGTCCAGAAGGACATTCTTCAGGGGAAAATCACTGAATCCAGGCTTTATTTCAGTCACGTAGCACTTCACACAACCCTCCTTCAATGGCACATTGTCCAACAAGCAACCCCCGTCAAAGTCAGGGTTGTAAACCCACGCTGTTGCACATTTTAAAGAACCATCATAATGTGTAAGCACGGCCGTCACTCTCTCCCCATGTCCATATAGATCAGATATAGCACCATCATGTCCAGCTGCAGCATCATTGTTGCTGGGGTAAGCTGATGCACATCTACTCTTGTGCGGTGTTGCCATACAATAAGTGGCATCATCCATGCTGACACCCCCTTGCGTCTCCTAGCTATCTCTCAGCATTAGTGTCTTCTCCTGCATATATGACTCCTCAACTTCCTTTCGAACTACATGATACATGTCCCTCTTAATCTTTTCGTGCAAGTCTCTCTGCCTATAATCACTCCTAGCTTTTTTCATGCTGAGCCTCTCTTCTTTGCTTAGTGAGAAAGCCCTCTTGTGTGGGACATTGACCCCAATACCCCTAGCACGGCCAGGGGGCTCTTTGGTAGTCAGAGCCTCACACAAAATGTCACATGGCCCTGAGTTCCTGTACAACCTTCCAGTGTTTTTGGAAGCTTTTGCCATCACATCATACAGTTCTTGGTCTGGTGAGTTTTCAAAGTAATAAGAACCGTCTCCATGCCTCTTTGTACGTGCCCGCAAGTAGTCCCTAGCACGAGTGCCCCTAATTTAACTAAAGGCCGGTTTGCCACCCGCAGCTACTGCTTCTTTGTCCTCCTGCTCCCATATCGGTTTCATGCCATAGTATCCTGCCACACCCATACAGTGGGGTTGTGTGTTCTTCTTCTAAAGTTCCGATTGCATGGCACTCCTCTTAATAAACTCTTCACTGGCCCTAACCCTTTTGAATTCTGTCCAATCTTCCTTTGTGATTTGGGGGTACGAGGGGATTCGGTCCTTGCCTTGACTCAAGAACTTCTTGTACAAAGTGAGGCGAAGGAGGCCAGTAGCTGGAGGTGGCAGGGCAGCCAGTCGGCCGGTGACATTGGCGAGATGAGGCCCTGCAGAAGACGCGGCGGCGCCATCGGACGAAGTGGATCCCCCTCTTGCTCCGACGCCGTTCATATCTCAAACGATGAGGCAGTTCATATATCAAACTATGGCTGGCTGGACATGAATAATGCATGCATGATGCACCAGATAGTACTCTACTAGATAGATATGCTGACAGATAGAATATACATCCCCTGGCCGCCACATTACATATATATATTTATCCGTTTGTACTTGAATTGGATTGCATAATGGTGAGGTCAACCAAACCAAACCCTCGTGGTATGTGCAAATATATCTAGCTATGAGAAAGAAAGAAAGAAAGAAAGAAAGAATCCATCATCCATCCAGCACAAGACAAAACTAAAGAAAGGCTAGTTGCAAGCCTGCGCTGAGGCATCAAACCAAACATCATCTTTGCTTTGAATTAATGTCGACTGAGTGAGGTCAGCGATAAGTATACTCCTTCCGTAAAGAAATATAAGAGTGTTTAGATCACTAAAGGGTACATTGTAACTAGGTTGAAGGCCATGGAATAATAATATATCTAAATTAATTAGCTTGTCACTAGCAAACGAGACGTAGCACACAACTGCTCTCTTCTACTCTCATATGTGTGTGTAAAATAAATATTCCCAAGTAGCTGTCAACGTTGACGTATGCCTATTTATACTTATATTTAATTTAATAAACAAAACAAACACAAGGGCATACCCAGTTTATCATGACGAATGACCAACAGACGAGTCAGAGAAATACCCAGTTTCTCTGCTCCAGCCCTGTCAGCAGCCCTGACATGGTGGGACTACCAACCAGCGACCACAGCAAGACGGGCCCAGCCGACAGCAGCAGCAAGCGACCACGACGAGCGCACCGCACCAACTCCCGTTATGTGGGTCCAGAGTGGATGAACGCCGTCAAGGGAGAGGGCCACACTACTCAAGCACGGGGCGACGAAGCCAGAGGATCCGCGAAGGATCACGGCGGCAAGGCACGGACGGCCACCTACCCAATTCCCCTTTCCTCTCCTGCGTGAGAGCTAGCCTTCCCGAACCAAATTCATGTATGAACTCTGTAATCACCACTGAATCTTATCACCGAGAGGAACGAGTTCATCTCAGTACCTAGATCGATCCAGGAGCCTAACATCTGGTATCAGAGGCCACACACCACCCTTCCCTTCGCTCGATCTGGCTCTGTTCGTGGAAACAAGGCGTCTTCGGCAAGCGCGAGCTCAGATCGAAGCCATGGATCCCACCATGAAGGAGTACATGGAGAAGATCACCAGTTCCATGGATGAATTCCGCCTCGAGCTCCGCAACAATACGGCGGCGGTTCACGCGAACACCGCCAAGTTGGACGATCTGGTCGCATGGCGACCCGATCTCGAGCGTCGCGTCTCCAAACTCAGCGATGCGGTCGCGGATCTGCAGCACGGGCGTGCGTCTGCGGCGGCGGCGTCCGGTGTGGCGGCTACTGTGCCTCCTATTCTGGAGGCCACCCTTCCCTCGAGCGGCGGCTTCCCAGCGGTCGCGCCTCGAGCGCAGGGGCTGCCCCACGGGTCAGATGACCACGGCGACGCATTTATTCACCGGGAGAAGGCGCCGGTGACACCACCGGTGACCCTCTCGGGCATAGGTCAGTGCTCGACCCAGTCACCTGTACCTGCTCTTTCCCCGTTTGCTCATGCCAGTCAGCTATTAACGGGATTGGGGCAAGCGCATCCGTCTATCTCGTTTCCACAATTCAGCGGGGAAAATCCTAAACTCTGGAAAACTCTCTGTGAACAGTATTTCAATATGTTTGACATCCATTCTTCGTTCTGGGTACCTATGGCAGCACTTAATTTCTCAGGCTCGGCATCAATTTGGTTGCAATCGATTCAAACTAAACTTACTGGGGTAGGCTGGGAGAGCTTTTCTGCTCTCCTTTGCACACGATTCGGGCGTGATCGGCACCAGTTGCTTATAAGACAGTTCTATACAGTTCATCAGACTTCTTCTGTTGCTGATTATATTGAGCGATTTGAGCTTATTGTTAATCATTTAGCATCTTACTCTGATTTGATTCATCCTTACTATTACTTGACTCGTTTTGTCGAGGGACTGCGGGCCGATATCCGGGCGGTGGTACTCATTCAAAGACCGCTGGACTTGGATACAGCGTGCTCGTTGGCGCTGTTGCAAGAGGAGGTGTTGGACTCAGCGCAGCAACCGCATCCACCTCCGATGACACCGCGCCCCAAGGACGCGGGCCTTCGTTTTGGCACTCCTCTACCGCTGCCTCCACCACCACCGCCTCGGCAACTGGCGGCACCCATCAGTACACCTGCCAATGATCGTCAGGGCATTGAAGGTGCCAGAGCAGACAATTCCAAGGTCAAGGCGTTGCGGGATTATCGCCGAGCCCGTGGTCTATGTTTCAAATGCGGTGAACGCTGGGGACATGATCACACATGTCCTACGACGGTACAGCTCCATGTCGTGGAAGAATTATTGGAACTGTTCAATATTGATCCGGCATCCGATCAAGACCCAAACTACAATGATCCAACCGGCGAATTGGTGTGTGCTATTTCCAAGCACGCACTAACAGGGGAAGTTTCAGCTCGTGCATTTCAGTTGCACGCATGGATTCAGGGTTATGAGGTGCTGATGTTGGTGGATTCTGGTAGCTCAACATCATTTGTCAATGAGCGCCTGGCAGTTAAGTTGGAAGGCATACAGAACATGCGGAAGCCCTGTAGGGTGAAAGTGGCTGATGGGGGAGAGTTATGGTGCTCCAAGGTACTCCTTAATTGCAGTTGGTCGTCCCAGGGTCACGAGTTTTCCACAGACATGAAAGTATTACCTTTGGGCACGTATGATGCAATACTTGGAATGGATTGGTTGGAAGCACACAGTCCCATGACCGTCGATTGGATTGCCAAGTCAGCGTTGATTACTACTCCAGAAGGTGTTGTGCAGTTGCAGGGCCATCCCACGGCTAAATCAAGTTCAGAGATCGATAGTGTGCAGCTTCTAAGCATGCTAAAACAGGGGGCCGTCTCTCATGTGGTGCAGGTGTACCAAGTAGAATTAGTGCAGGAGGACAAGCGTGCTGTACCTGAAGCCATTTCAGTGTTACTGAAGGAATTTTCCGATGTTTTTGAAGAACCCATCCATCCAGGTCTTCCTCCTCGACGCAAGTGTGACCATCACATTCCCCTCATGCCGGGTGCACAGCCAGTCAATATAAGACCTTATCGGCATAAACCAGAGCATAAAACTGAAATCGAAAGGCAGATAGAAGAGATGCTTAAAGCTGGTGTGATTCAACGTAGCTCCAGCCCATGCGCATCACCTGTGATTTTGGTGAAGAAAAAAGACGGAACGTGGAGGCTCTGTACAGACTACAGGCACCTTAATGCAATGACTGTGGTAGCTAAGTTTCCGGTACCGATTATTGAAGAACTTTTGGATGAATTACATGGAGCTGTCTGATTTTCCAAACTTGACCTGCGTGCTGGGTATCATCAGATTCGGATGGCAGAGGGCGAAGAGTACAAGACGGCCTTTCAAACACATTCAGGTCACTTTGAATTCAAAGTTATGTCGTTCGGACTAGCCGGGGGACCAGCAACATTCCTAGGGGCGATGCATGACACCCTGAAGCCTGTGGACAGAAAGTGTGTGTTGGCCTTTTTCGATGACATTTTGGTGTTTAGCCGAACATTCAAGGATCACCTGGAGCATCTGCGTCAAGTACTGCAACTTCTCAGAAAAGATCAGTGGAAAGTTAAGCTTTCCAAATGTTTTTTTGGGCAACAACAACTATCATATCTGGGGCATACCATCAGTGCAAAAGGAGTGGCTACAGATGAAGACAAAGTGTGTGCGGTTCAGAAATGGCCTCGCCCTACCAATGCCAAAGACGTGCGCAGCTTTATGGGATTGGCAGGGTATTATAGGCGCTTTGTTAAAGGCTTTGGAATCATTGCCAGACCCTTGTTCCAATTACTCAAGAAAGGGTCACCTTTTGTGTGGACTGACAATACAGAAGAAGCATTTCAAACGTTGAAGAACAAGCTAGTTGAAGCACCAGTGTTGTCTCTGCCCGATTTCAACAAACAATTTGTCGTCGAGACGGACGCCTGTGACACAGGAGTGGGGGCTGTGTTACAGCAAGAGGGGCATCCAATTGCCTTCATGAGCAAGTCTCTCAGTCCAAAATTCAGGGGCCTCTCCACTTACGAGAAGGAATATCTCGCTATCATATTAGCAGTTGAGCAATGGCGTCCCTATTTACAGCATAAGGAGTTCACCATTCTCACTGACCATAAAAGTCTCATCCACCTAGAAGAACAACGTCTGACCACACCATGGCAACAAAAAGCATTTACTAAGCTGCTGGGGCTGCAGTATTGTATCAAGTATAAAAGAGGGGCTGAAAATGGAGCTGCAGATGCTCTTTCACGAGCTCACTCCCAAGAACAAATCTGGTCCGTTTCTGTATGTCAACCGGTCTGGTTACAGGATATTTTAAGTAGCTACAATTCTAACCAACAAGCACAGAAAATTCTAGAGCAGTTAGCTGTCCGTCCAGATCCAAAAAACAGATTTGCAGTGGTGCAAGGGATCATCAGGTTCCAGAACCGTATCTGGCTTGGAGGCAGTACGACATTACAGCAGCAGATCATGTCTGCGTTCCATGACAGCCCCATGGGGGACATTCCGGATTCCCAGTCATGTACAGCCGAGTCAGAAAATTGTTTGCGTGGCCAAAGATGAAAGCACATATATTGCAGTATGTGCGTTGTTGTCAGATTTGTCAACAGGCGAAACCTGAACGAGTGGCATATCCGGGCTTGCTAGACCTCTGCCAGTGCCTCAAGAATCTTGGGAGCTGATTTCAATGGACTTCATTGATGGGTTACCACAGTCAGGTCAATTCAATTGCATCTGGGTGATTGTTGACAAATTAACCAAGTTTGCTCAGTTCTTACCCTTGGCCCATCCTTATACAGCATCGAAGTGTGCCTTGCTCTACATGACTCAGGTGTACAAAAACCATGGATTCCCAGGAGCCATCATATCTGATCGTGACCCGGTGTTTACCAGTCATTTCTGGCAGCAATTGTTTAAATATGCAGGCACAAAATTGAAGATGAGCTCAGCAAATCACCCTCAAACGGATGGGCAAACCGAGCGAGTGAACCAGTGTCTGGAAACATTCCTCCGTTGCTTCACGCATGCCTGCCCAAAAAGGTGGAGCTTCTGGATTCCACTCGCCCAATTCTGGTACAATTCCTCCGAACACTCTGCTATTGGCATGTCTCCTTTTCGTGCTATGTATGGCCATGAACCACGACACAGGGGTATCTCTTCCACCAACATGTGCTCAGTGCCAGCATTGCGCTCCTGGTTGGATGAACGTGCAACGGTTCAGAATTTGTTACAACAACATTTGAACCGCGCAAGACAGTACATGAAACAGCACGCTGACAAGAAGAGGACATTTCGCTCCTTTGAAGTAGGTGACAAGGTGTTTCTCAAGCTGCAACCGTACATACAGACATCTGTAGCGACGCAGGCGAATCATAAACTCGCCTTCAAGTACTATGGACCGTACAATATACTGAAACGAATCAATCCAGTGGCGTACAAGATCCAGTTGCCGGAAGGAGCTCGTGTACATCCAGTGTTTCATGTATCTCAACTACACCGTGCACTTCTCCCAGGTATGGAGGTCGTTCCCAATGTTCCAGTTCTTGCTGACAGTCCTGCGGTACCTGTGCTAGTGCTTCAGAGACGTTGGCGCGAGCAACGGGGGTCCAGACGCGAGCAAGTGCTTGTGAGATGGTCTGATCCTCAGGCAATACCAGATTCATGGGAAGACAAGTTGGCGTTACAAGCGCAGTTTCCATCAGCAACGGCTTGGGGGCAAGCCGTGGCGCAAGAAGTGGGGGATGTCAGCAGCCCTGACATGGTGGGACTACCAGCCAGCGACCACAGCAAGACGGGCCCAGCCGACAGCAGCAGCAAGCGACCACGACGAGCGCACCGCACCAACTCCCGTTATGTGGGTCCAGAGTGGATGAACGCCGTCAAGGGAGAGGGCCACACTACTCAAGCACGGGGCGACGAAGCCAGAGGATCCGCGAAGGATCACGGCGGCAAGGCACGGACGGCCACCTACCCAATTCCCCTTTCCTCTCCTGCGTGAGAGCTAGCCTTCCCGAACCAAATTCATGTATGAACTCTGTAATCACCACTGAATCTTATCACCGAGAGGAACGAGTTCATCTCAGTACCTAGATCGATCCAGGAGCCTAACAAGCCCCCCCTACTTAACTATTCACACCAAATTATTAACTGCTAATAAATATACTGAACTGAATTACTAACTTAATACTCCCTCCGTCCCAAATTAAGTGACTCAAAAATGACTCAAGTTTGTACTAACTTTAGTACAAAGTTGAGTCATTTTTGAGTCACTTATTTTGGGACGGAGGGAGCACTAGTTTGCATCTAATCCGATTGTGGATAGTAATAATAAAGCTATGCAATCAGCTAAGCTAATTATCCGCTCCACGCCTACTAAACCCAGCTAGCTAGCTATATTTACATCCCAAAAGCAGCAGCCAAGCCCAGCAGATCCAAGGTCAAATTGTCTGTTGCGCAAGACTTACTGTGGTGTGTTCCGTTGGCTCAAGCTGCTCATGCCAGCCACACCCGACCCGCACTCCAGTATCGTCATCCTCGCACGCTCGAGCTCTCGCGGGTCATACCGGAGCATCACCATCCAGCTCCACCTGCGCTCCGCCAACCTCATCCTCACTTCCACCTCGCCCACGTCGTACCCGAGCACCAGCCCTCCTTGCTGAACTCTTAATTACCTGACGGAGAGCTGTTGTTGTACCCATGGACATGGAATCCTGCTGCTGCTGAATAACAAGGAAATCAATGGTTGGTGAGCTCAAATCAAAATCGATGGTGAGCAAAAGTACTAGCAGCCACAAAATTCATCTGCTAAACATATTTCCGATCTTGCTAGTGGCCATGGACATGGAATCAATGGTTGTTTCCATGGAAGATTCGTAAAGAGAGGCCTATTATACGTATGTACGTACTACCTGGAAGACCTTGGAAGCGATGTTTCCATGATCGGAAAGATTTGTAACGAGGACGACACACAACCGATCCATCCACCAAAGTAAACCTAGCCTAGCTTAGCTTTTGTGACCCCATCATTACCCACGTACGCCCACCGGTTAAGCATATATGCTGCAGCTAGCCTGCATGTGTTGCTACTGTACGTACATTCCTCTTCCTCTGCATGTGTTGCTACTTGCTACTACAAGCTGCTAGCTATCATTACGTACCTGTGCTTGCTAAAGGAGGCTTTAGGCTTCTTATTATGCCCTAATCTCTCTCTCTCTCTCTCTCTCTCTCTCTCTCTCTCACACACACACACACACACACACACACACACACACACAGAGGCAGAATTTTATTAACAAGGCAGGCTTCAAGTTCAAGATTCTGAAAACAGAAACAGACTAGTATTTGCTGTAAGACACGCCACCTGAAGGGCGTATTGTATTCACATATATAGGATACATGCCTTGCTAATCAAGGTGAATCAGGGAGATCTCAACCGAGATGTACAACAAATATTCGGTGGGATCATATTCCTATTACATGTGTGTTGAACAAAAGGAAATACTTTAACATCCCCCCTCAGCTTGTGCGTCGTATGGTAGCAAGCATAAGCTGGAACGAAACTCAAAAAAGAGCTGCGATGGTAATCCTTTTGTCAGAATGTCAGCGTACTGATGCGAGGATGGCACATGAAGAACCCGGATCTCACCAAGCGACACCTTCTCCCGCACGAAGTGGATGTCAATCTCAATGTGCTTGGTACGACGATGTTGGACCGGATTAGAGGCCATGTAGACGGTACTAACATTGTCACAAAAAACAACGGTAGCAGTCGTTAAGGGGTGATGGAGCTCACCAAGAAGCTGACGAATCCAGCAACACTCAGCCACTACATGAGCAACGGCGCGATACTCCGCCTCAGCACTGGAGCGAGACACAGTGGTCTGTCGTTTAGACGACCAAGAGACGAGGTTATCACCAAGATAAACGCAGTATCCAGAAGTGGAGCGTCTAGTGTCAGGGCAGCCAGCCCAATCGGCATCAGAATAAGCAGTAAGCGTCACTGAGGATGAGCTGGAAAGGTGTAAGCTGAGATCAAGGGTGCCCTTGATGTAGCGTAGAATGCGTCTGACCAAGTGCATATGAGGCTCTCGAGGTGCATGCATATATAGACAGGCCTGCTGAACTGCGTGTGCGATGTCTGGACGTGTCAATGTGAGATACTGCAAAGCACCTGCATAACTCCGATACTCCGTGGGATCTGAAAGGAGAGGACCATCATGAGCAGAGAGCTTGCACTTAGTGTCGATCGGGGTGGCCGACGGGTTGCAGTCAATCATGCCAGCGCGTTGTAGAAGATCTAGCGCGTACTGTCGCTGAGAGAGGACCATGCCAGAAGGGGTCCGAGTAACGGAGATGCCGAGAAAAAAGGACAAGGTGCCGAGGTCCGTCATGGCAAACTCTGCATGAAGCTGCTGTGTGAGGCATCGAAGAAGCTGATCTGTGGACGCCGTGATGACAATGTCGTCCACGTACAAGAGGAGGTAGGCAAGCTCGTGTCCACGCCTGTAGATGAACAAAGAGACATCCGACTTGGAAGCAACAAAACCAAGACGATGTGCAAAGAGCGCGAACCGTTGGTACCAAGCACGCGGCGCCTGCTTGAGACCATAGAGAGACTTGTGTAGGCGGCACACATAGTCTGGGCAACGAGCATCGACGAAGCCTGGGGGCTGCTGACAGTAGACCTCCTCGTCAAGATTGCCATGGAGAAAGGCATTCTTGACGTCGAGCTGGTGGATCGGCCATGACCGGGAGACGGCAATGCTGAGAACAATACGGATCGTGGCGGGCTTCACAACAGGGCTAAAGGTCTCGTCGAAGTCAATGCCCTGTTGTTGAGAGTAGCCACGTACGACCCATCAAGCCTTGTAGCGAGCAAGACTGCCGTCCGAGTGAAACTTATGTTTGAAGATCCACTTCCCTGAAACAACATGAGCATGAGGAGGACGTGGAACAAGAGACCACGTCCTGTTAGCAACAAGAGCATCAAATTCCTCGTTCATAGCACGATGCCAGTGTGGGTCATGGAGTGCTCCCCGATACGTTTTAGGAATAGGAGAGGGTGTGGAGTGCGAAACGTGAAGGTTGAGACGGTCAACGGGCTGAAAAAGACCACGTTTCGCTCTAGTGAGCATAGTATGGGTGTTAGATGGTGACGGCGGCCGGTGTACGACAACCAGCGGAGATGTGTCACTAGATGCGGATGTGGCACTAGAGGGAGAGGGTAGTGGACCAGGTGAGGCGGAGGCCACGGGGGAATAGGGAATGATGGGTGAGACAGGGGAAGGCGGGCCGGGTGGAGACGTGAAGGAAGGTGGAGAGCCGCCATGCATGGCGGGTTGCGGGCGTACATGCAGGGCGGGTTGCGCGCGCGGGGAAAAACCAGGCGGGTGGGTGGGTAGCTGGCGCGCAGGGGAGCCGAGCGTGGGGAGGCGAGGCGGGGGATTAGTAGCGTTGCTGCTGGGCGTGGGGCTTTGGACGTGGGGTGGGGCATGCATGGCTGGAGACGAGGCTGCATGCATGGGTGGTGTGTGCTGCGTGATGGCTAGGTCCAGGAGAAAATCAAGTGCAGCAACTGGGTCAGCGGGACGCTCTTGAGAGTAGCTGAACGGAAATACTGTCTCGTCGAAGACCACATGACGGGATAGAATGACTCGTCGAGTGCAAACATCAAGGCAACGATAGCCTTTATGGTTGCTTGGGTAGCCTAAGAAAACGCAAGCAGTGGATCGTGGGGAGAGTTTATGTGTGGCCGTAGCGGACTGATTGGGATAACATAGGCAACCGAAGACACGGAGGGCGGCGTAGTTGGGTGGAGTGTCGTGAAGGCGTATGTAGGGTACCGCAAAGCCAATGGATTGGGAGGGGCGTATGTTGATGAGATATGTGGCCGTGGCGAGGGCTTCGGCCCAGTAGGAGGGTGGCATAGAAGATTGGAAGAGAAGTGTACGCACGACGTCGTTAGTTGTGCGGATGGCACGTTCTGCCTTGCCGTTTTGGGCGGACGTGTAAGGGCACGAGAGACGAAGGCGAATGCCATTGTTGGAGAAGAAGGTGGTGACCGTGGAGTTTAGAAACTCGGTTCCGTTGTCGGCTTGCATAGCAACAAGCGGACGCGAAAACTGTGTGCGGATGTAAGCGACAAAGTTGAGGAGAGTGTTGGCGGTGTCAGATTTTTGGCGAAGTGGAAACGTCCACATGAAGTGGGAAAAATCATCGACAATAATGAGATAATATTTGAAACCAGAATTGCTCAAAAGTGGCGAAATCCAAAGATCACAATGAATCAACGTAAAAGGTTCGACGCTTATTGAAGTAGACCTAGTGAAGGGCAAGCGCACATGTTTGCCAAGTTGACAAGCATGGCAAACATGTGGGGTTGCTTTATTACATGGGATAAAGGAATTCTTATGAAGTTGGGACATGGCGTCACGTCCCGGGTGACCTAAGCGACGATGCCATAGCTCGGTGGTAGTGGTGGCGAGGAGTCCATGGGCGTGGTGGTTGATGACCGCGGAGGGGAAGACGTAGAGGTCGCCGAGACTATTGCAACGAAGAATCACGGCCTTGGTGCGAAGGTCCTTCACAGAGAAGCCAAATGGGTCAAATTCAATTGAGCAAAGGTTATCAATAGTGAAACGACGAACGGAAAGTAAATTTTTGACAATAGTTGGAACAACTAAGACATTACGAAGAAGAAGAGAGCGAGCGGAAGTAGGGATAGATGTTTGGCCGGTATGAGAGATGGGCAAGGTTGAGCCATTACCCACGGTGACAGTAGAAGAGGAGGAGGGAATGAGAGTGTGGAGCATACCGGGGTCGGAGGCCATGTGTGCGGTGGCGCCCGAGTCCATGACCCACTCACCGACGGTCGAGGGAGTTGCAGCGTTGTTGAGGGCGGCCATCAGTGCGGTGCAATCCCAAGATGGAGCGCCGCCGTGGCCGGGAACAGAGGGAGCGCCGCCGTAGCCGGGAATTGGTGGCGGGTTGGTGCCGAAGGCCTGCCCATGGAGGGGAGCCAAAGAGGTGAAGGCTTGGG
Organism: Elymus sibiricus; assembly: GCA_039707655.1. Taxonomy (NCBI): domain Eukaryota; kingdom Viridiplantae; phylum Streptophyta; class Magnoliopsida; order Poales; family Poaceae; genus Elymus; species Elymus sibiricus. The sequence continues at coordinate 448,177,945 of CM077671.1, forward strand.
CGGGTGGTAGCGCTGGTGGCCGTGGACCGAGCAAGCCAGCCCCGGTGTTTTGCCTCACGAACGGAGATGCCTGAAGCTGCTGCCCTGTGTATGGGTTAAAGCAAACCCATGGACCAACTGAAGGTGCAGCAGCGATGGGACGAAGACCAACTGAGGTGCCGCCCGCGTTGTTTCCGCCGTTGCCTTTCTTTTTGCGCCAAGTGCCGCTGTTACGGCCGCCTCTGAAGTTACCGCTGCCGCGGTTGTGGCCGGTCGATGGGGAGCCGCCTGCACCATGGGACGGACCGTCGCTGTAGAGCGCCGTCTGGTTCCCCACGACCGTGGAGTTCGCGAGCTGCGTCTCGCGCAGAGTGAGGAGGGAGCGCGTCTGCGTGAACGACGGCAAGGGGCTCTGCATGGTGACGATGGTGGTGATGTCGGAGAAGCGCGAGTTGAGGCCACGGAGGCAGTTGAGGACGAGCGTCTGATCGGAGACCGGCGTGCCGACATCGCTGAGAGCATCCGAAAGTGCCTTGAGACGGTGACAGTAGGCGGTGACGGAGAGATCGCCTTGGACAAGGCCGCGGAACTCCGCCTCGAGGTAGACGGCGCGGGTCATCTGATTGTCGAGGAAGAGGTTGGTGATGAGCGTCCATGCTTCCTGAGCCGTCTGGTCCTCCGCCATGATGATGTCGAGGATCTCATCGGAGATGGACCCGTAGAGCCATGACCGAACGACGTAGTCCTCGCGAGTCCAGTCCGGAGTGCGGTCCGCCTCGGTGGTGACGGTGTTGACGTGAGGAAGAAGATCGTACTTGCCGAGGAGGACGCGAATGAGCATCCTCCACTTGGTGAAGTTCGAGGTGTGGAGGTCGAGCGTGACCGGCACATGTGTGCGCACGCTGGCGACTTGCACTGCCGAGGAGGCGGAGGCCGGCATGGCCGCGGTGACGAGGGCTCCGGAGGTGGAGTTCATGGTGGTGGGCAGGGTGGCTGAGGTGAGGGAGGACGAGGTGCTGGACATGGTGCCTGGGTTGGTTGACATGGAGCTAGGCGGCGGCTGGGAGATTGGAAGAGGCCGGATCGAGGGTTAGTCTGATACCAAGAAACAGACTAGTATTTGCTGTAAGACACGCCACCTGAAGGGCGTATTGTATTCACATATATAGGATACATGCCTTGCTAATCAAGGTGAATCAGGGAGATCTCAACCGAGATGTACAACAAATATTCGGTGGGATCATATTCCTATTACATGTGTGTTGAACAAAAGGAAATACTTTAACAAAAACAGCAATATGCTAAGGGAAAGATGTACTCGGTTTTCATGGTTGGTGAGCTCAAATCAAAATCGATGGTGATCAAAAGTACTAGCAACCACAAAATTCATCTGCTAAACATATTTCCGATCTTGCTAGCTGCACTCACAAAATCAATGGTTGTTGTACCCATGGACATGGAATCCTGCTGCTGCTGCTAGTGGTTTTTGCGCAGGCATCTTATACTAAACAACATAGGAACATCATCCGTATAACAACCACAAAATTCATCTGCTAGCTGCAGTAAGAACAATATACAAAGTTGTGGATCTATCCTGGTGAGTGGTGACTCCTGCCATGCTAAACAATAGAGTCTAGCAATTTCAACATGTATTGTATGTTACAGAGTTTGTTCAGTACTAGCTCGAATACAGTAATCACTGACATGTACTCCTCACAAACAACTCCATCAGTAAAAATCAGGACAAAAAAGAAAGATAACAGAGCATGCCACGGGAGGGGAGGGGGGAGGAGGGCAGACCGGAGGAGGGGAGAGCAGCTGGTGCTGCGGGACCTGTGGGTGAACCCGTTGGAGCGGGAGCTGCTGGGCGACAAGGGAAGGCTCCTCCTCGGCTCCGGGAGAATATCTGGTGCTACGGGAGCACCTGAGCATCGGTGCTCCCGCGCGTCCTCGGCCGTCGATCTGAGATCCAACGGTAAACATCGATGTTTTGCAGAAACACCCCCGAAGAATACCATAATTACGCGCAGGTCCAAAACATCGATGTTTATCGTTGTATCTCAGATCGACGGCCGAGGACGCGCGGGAGCACCGATGCTCAGGTGCTCCCGTAGCACCAGATATTCTCCCCTCGGCTCCAATACCGTCCCCGAGAAAAGGGGGAGGGAGGGAGCGTGGGGGGAGGAGGAAGGTCCATGGCATCCTCCTCCGATGGCGACCTTGCTCTGCTGGATTTGGGCCCCTCCTGTGCTGCGTGCGAGGTCGCCATGGCACCGGGCTTGTCCTCCATGGCATCTTCCTTGACCACACGGGACGGGATGCAAACAAGCAAAAAAACAAAAACACACAAGGCAATCAGATTTGATCCAAAGAGGCAGAAATCGAGGAGGAGGAGCAATGGATGATCCATACCAGATCGATCCGTGTCGCCATGGTCGGGCTCCTTCTGAGCTCGTCGGGCTAGGGTTTCGGCGTTTGCTGCTGGAAAGAAGGAGAGGGAGGGGTCGCCGGCGGGGCTTGGGGAGAGCAGGTCGGCGGCGAGGCTGTGGCCGGTGGGAGGAGTGGGGGAGAGGAGATCGGTGGCGGGGTTGGGTTGGGTTGCGACAGGGAGGTGGAAGGCAGACAGGAGAGTGGCGGCGGGGTTGGGTTGGTAGGGGAGGGAGGAGGGTGTGTCGTGCGCTAGGTTTAGGCAGGAGATGTCATGAGACGTTGGATCTGTAGGATCTGGACGGCTCAGATCGCCTTCGGTAGGGTGATCCGTGGGCTCTATCCTGATTGGTTCGAGACATGTGCCATTTAAAATAGTTTTTAAGTGTTAAAAATAAAGGAGATTTATGAAGCCGCTACCAAAAACATTTTGCAAAATGGCACCACTAAATTTTTCACTCAAGTTATACCATATTTTATGGATGATAACCAACTTGTATGCATTTCTGATCTTTCTAGCTATTTTTGGACACTAAAACAAGTTTTTCCAAATCAGTAGGAACCGGGCTAAATTTGAACTACAACTACTTCATAGTTTGCTCATGATTTTTTGAAAAAATCATTTTTATGTACAAAAGCATCTATTTAATCAGAGAAACACCAAAAGTTTTCCAAGATTCAACCACTAGCTAGGAACGGTCATGCCCGTCATTTTGACCGCATTTTGAAATGGGCATGAAAAATTCAAAAAAAATCAAAAAATTGGAAACCTTTGCATTGTGTCATTATATGTGACCTAGTTTACCGGAAAAATAATAAACTTGTAATACGGCATTTTTTTTAAAAAGGTGTTCTCGGAAATGAGCTAGCATGTGTGAAGATTCGTGACTTTCAAGTCAAATGATCAATCTTATGGCCACATTCATGGCATAGTTTGTTTAAATGTTCTAATATTGTGCACAAGGGTGCATCTTGGAATGTCAAACAATGTTGCCTAAGGAAGTTTTCATTTTCTTTGGACGAAAAATTCATTTTCCATTTTTCGAGTGCCAAAAATGATTTTTTTGTGAAGGACCTACCATATATTTGTTGCAAAATTGGATCAAATTAATTTTCTAAAATATTAGGCCATATTTAATGTATAATTGACCAAATGGTTGAGTGTCAAAATCTTTGAGCCACCTCTCGTGAAAAAGACAAATTTCCGCCGATTAAGTAGGAAGTGGGTCAAATTTAAACTATAGCTCCCTCATAGTTTGCTCTTTATTTTTTTCAAAAATCATTTTTAGGCACATAAGTATCTATTTAATCAGATAAACATCAAAAGTTTTTTAAGATTCAACCCCTATCTAGGAACGGTCATGCCCGCCGTTTTGACCGCATTTTGAAATGGGCATGAAAAATTCTAAAAAAATAAAAAAATTGGAAAACCTTTGCATTGTGTGATTATATGTGACCAAGTTACCAGGAAAAATAAGAAACTTGTAATACGGCAATTATTTTTAAGAAGTGTTCTCAGAAATAAGCTATAATGTGTGAAGATTCATGGCTTTCAAATGATCTCATATTATGCTCTTGCTTTGCAATGTGCCACATTCATGTCATAGTTTGCAATGGCTTTCAAATGATCTTATGGCCACATTCATGTCATAGTTTGTTCAAATGATCTCATATTATGCTCAAGGATGCATATTGGAATGACAAAAAATGTTGCCTAAGGAAGTTTTCATTTTCTTTGGACAGAAAATTCATTTTCCATTTTTCGAGTGGCCAAAATGAGTTTTTTTATGAAGGACCTACCATATATTTATTGCAAATTGGACCGAATCAATTTTCTAAAATATTAGGCCATATTTAATGTATAATTGACCAAATGGTTGAGTGTCAAAAGCTTTGAGCCACCTCTCGTGAAAAAGACAAATTTCTGCCGATTCAATAGGAAGTGGGTCAAGTTTGAACTGCAGCTGCCTTATAGTTTGTTGTTGAATTTTTCCAAAAATAATTTTTAGGTACATAAGTATCTATTTAATCAAAGATACATGGTTTGGTGGTGATACATTGAGGTTTGGACGGTGGCCGATGGCCCCAACTCTACAGCGCGTAAACTGGCATGCCAGCCGCGTGGTCACCGCGTGACCTTGGCGTTGCCACGCATTTTGGGCGGCCTAGTTATGTCTGATGGGTCAGGGACTCCTCCGGTAGGTGTTAGGAATAAGAATACAATAGAAGAATCTCATGAGGAGACTGAACTAAGTTCAAACATAAATTAGCAGCCAAGTGTTTGATTAGCGGTGGGGGAAATGCACATGTCCAATGGTCCTGAGTTTTGGCTGTGATTATCATCTACTAAGCAGACTGTCTTGGCAAATTTTCAGCTCAAATGGAGGAGCCTAGGTGGCACTTGCTTTGCAAACTACCACACTGAACAGAAATATGAATTTTGAAGCTGGGCTCAAATGAATGAATGGATTGAGCTAAAACTTGGTGGAGGATGATAATTTGGGCATAGGAAGGCAATGTAAAAATTTGATACCATTTGTACATGCCAAAGTGGTACTTCCTTCACAATGCTCTTCTCTAGACAGAAATTTGGGAAAATTATTGGGAGAAATTGGATAAATGAAATGGGCTCAAATTTGTTGGAGGCAAGTTATATAGGTAGAAACATGCCCTGGTAAAGTTTTAGAAATAATTAAGCAATATAAAATATAGTTGGTTCACAAACTGAAAATATGACCAGAATAAAAGATTGGATGATGAGCTCACATAGATTGCTGGATAAATCTCAAATTTTGTGCAGAGTGATTATTTGAGTATTTGAAACATTTGAAAAAACCTTAGATCATTTAGATAATCCTAGCCAGTACTTTCTTCACAAAGCTTCTCTCTGGATAAAAACGTTGGAAATTTGTTGATGAAGATTTACTAGGCAAATGGAGCTGAATATTTACATGTGGCAATGATTTGAATATGGAAGAGATCCCAAAAAGTTTGAGGGAAATAGGAGGGGTCTAGATAGCACTTGCTTTGCAATATGCCAATTTGGACAAAAAATAGAAATTGATGCTGGGCTTACATAGATGATTGGATTGAGCTGCAATTTGGAGAAGGATGATAGTTTGGGAGTATGAAGGCACTCTAAAAATTTCATACCATTTGAATAAATAAAAATGGTAATTCCTTCACAATGCTCCCCACTGAACAGAAAATTAGGGAAAATATTGAGGGAAGTTGGATAAATTAAATGAGCTAAAATTTGGTGGAGGGAGGTTCTATGGGAAGGGTCATGTCCTGGTAAATTTTCAGCAATTATAAAGCAATATAAAATATAGTTGCTTCACAGACTGAAATATTACCAGAAACAAAGATTGGATTGTGAGCTCACATGGATTGTTTATATACGTTTAACATTTTTCAAATACATGATTAGCATATTTTCATATATTCCCAACAAAAAAACATCTTTTCATACATACGTTTTGATGTCTATATTTGGTTTTACACATTGTATATTTTTTGTATACATATAAAAAGGGGGTGGCCTTAAGTACCAATGCATCCACGTTCACAACCTCATGACCATTTATATTGGTCGTAATCAGGTAGAAATAAGGTCGTCGACCACTGTTGTGTGCTTTATGACCATTTGGTGTAAGGCAATTTCAGGGTTTGAGCCCTTCCTAGTGAAATGGCCATGGATTTACGACCAATTCAGCTAGGGTCACTAAGAGAAGGTCACAAGTTGACATATTTCTTGTAGTGTATGAATGACGCGATAAAATTGTAAGTTGCCATATAGTACCGAAGCAGAATATCAACACACATACATACTACTGAGAGAGCGGATAAACAAATTTGCCATGAACATACAATGTCTGATGACAAACATTACAATTGGGGTTCACACAAAAATTTCCTTGGTTGCTACTGATTTCATATCGTAAGACAAAAGGCCAGTTGCTATGGAGCCCCGCACAAGCATGGCAAAAAGTGGGTTGCGGGCAAGTAGGAAGTTGACATCTGCTAACTAAAGCAGTATGGCAAACTGGCAAGTTGTTACACATATATAGTTGCCATGCTTGCACCACAAAAAACATGGTTAAGCAGGAGGCATTTGCCATGTGGCCCTGCAAAAAATCTTGAAGAGCAAGTTGTCACCTGATAACTAAATACACTATGAAGTTGCCCCTGTAACACTAAAAAGACATGGAAAATAATATCTTGGGGTAAAGATGGAGTTGCCACCTGCTAACTAAATACACTATGAAGTTGTCCTGTAACACTGGAAAGACGTGGCAAATAATATCTCGGGGTAAAGAGAGAGTTGCCACCTGCTAACTAATTACACTAGGCAATTGCCATGTAACACTGCAAAAGACATGTCAAATAATATCTTGGGGTAAAGAAGGAGTTGACATCTGCTTGTGAGCACACTAGGCAGTTGCCCTGATGGCTTGTACCTCCCCCTTAAGTCGGTTGGGGCCCTACTTTTGCCGCAAGGAAGATATTTTTCGATAAAAAACCCTCAATATTTCAGCCCGATCGGAGTTTCGGATCTTCGGATATTTAAGAAACGATGAAGGGGTCACAAAACAGTCGCGAAAACAAGAGAGAAACAGAGAGAGATCCAATCTCAGAGCGGCTCTTGCCCTCTATGAGCCATGGAAGCCATGGACCAGAGGGGAAACCCTCCTCCCACCTAGGGAGAAGGCTAAGGAAGAAGAAGAAGGAGGGGGGCTCTCTCCCCCTCTCTCACGGTGGTGCCGGAACGCCGTCGGGTCAACCATCGTGACGGCGATCTACACCAACAACTTCCCGCCGTCATCACCACCACCATCACCTTCCCTCATCTATCTATAGCGGCCCACTCTCCCGCATCCCGCTGTACCCCCTACTTGAACATGGTGTTTATGCTACATATTATTATCCAATGATTTGTTGCTATCCTATGATGTTCGAGTAGATCCCTTTTGTCCTATGGGCTGATTGATGATCTTGATTGATTTGAGTTGCGTGGTTTATTTTGGTGCTGTCCTAAGGTGCCTTCCGTGAGGCGCACACATGAAGCATTCACGCTGGAGGGTGTTGCAATATGTTTATGATTCGCTTATAGTGGTTTGGTGAGTGACTTAAACACAAACCCGAGTAAGGGGGATTGTTGCGTATGGGAGTAAAGAGGACTTGATGTTTAATGCTATGGCTGGGTTTTACCTTAATGATCTTTAGTAGTTGCGGATGCTTGGTAGAGTTCCAATCATAAGTGCATATGATCCAAGTACGGAAAGTATGTTAGCGCATGCCTCTCCCTCATCTTGAACTGCAATAATGGTTACCGATCTTGTTATCAATTGCCTAGGACAATCTCGCAAATCTTATCACCACTTTTCCACACTCGCTATATTTACTTTATTGTTCTTTTATTAAAACATCACCTAACTTTTATTTCCACGTTCTTTATTATCTTGCAAAATTATCTACAAAGTACTTCTAGTTCTATTCCCGCAAAATAGTTTCATACTTGTTCTAGGTAAAGTAAGCGTTAGCGTGCGTAGAGTTGTATCGGTGGTCGATAGAACTTGATAGAACTCGATAGAGTTTCGAGTAAAGAGGGAGTTTCCATCTGCTAAGTAAACAGTGCGGCAAATTGTAACTAATCTAGGAGAATGAAGTTGCCGTATTTGCACATATCAACATGTCAAATGAATGGGTTTCACAAAACAATCAATTGCCATTGACGTGCACGCAATGCATTGGACAATCTTACATAGTCCTACACAAACTAAAAACAGGGCAATCTAGATCTAGGGTTCATGCCATGCTCTCAGCCTCTTATTTCAAGCAAAAATAATACCTAAACAACGAGCCACTGCCTACATGCAGATCATTTGAACAAAAACGTCAAGCATGAACAATGAGAAATCACTGCAATCCAGATTTGAAAGGAAATAATCTCTGAAAACAGAGAATGAATCATGCGGAACGGGCGACTCCTCGCCGGCAAGACTTCCACCGCCACGGCTATGACACGTACTAAATGTGGCCTAATTACACGCCGGCGACTCCCCCCTCCCCCGACGGAGATCATGCGAGCTCCTTACATCACATTGGAATCGCCATGGATTCGAAGCAGAGGAAACGTGGAGAGGAGATGCAAAGTGAAATGAATCGAGGACGGTACATCTGCGTGGTGCAGGCTCAAGCGAGACTTAGTTCGCCATGATACATGACGTATGAATGGCACAATAAAACTGTAAGTTGCCATATAGTACCTAAGCAGAATATCAACACACATGTGTAATACTAAGAGAGCGGATAAACAAAATTGCCATGAACATACAATGTCTGATGGCAAACAGTACAATTGGGGTTCACACAAAAATTGCCATGGTTGCTACTGATTTCATACAGTAGGACAAAAGGGCAGTTGCTATGGAGCCCTACACAAGCATGGCAAAAAATGGGTTGCAGGCAAGTAGGAAGTTGCCGTCTGCTAACTAAAGCAGTATGACAAACTGGTAAGTTGTTACACATATATAGTTGCATGCTTGCACCACAAAAAACATGGAAATTAAGCAAGAGGAATTTTCCATGTGGCCCTGCAAAAAATCTTGAAGAGCAAGTTGCCACCTGATAACTAAATACACTATGAAGTTACCATGTAACACTGAAAAGACATGGAAAATAATATCTTGGGGTAAAGATAGAGTTGCCACCTGCTAACTAAATACACCATGAAGTTGCCTTGTAACCCTGAAAAGACATGTCAAATAATATCTTGGGGTAAAGAGAGAGTTGCCACCTGCTAACTAAATACACTAGGCAGTTGCCATGTAACACTTCAAAAGACATGGCAAATAACATCTTGGGCTAAAGAGGGAGTTGCCATCTGCTTGTAAGCATACTAGGCAGTTGCCATGTAATACTGCAAAAGACATGGCATACGTCGGTTTGGAGTAAAGAGGGAGTTGCCATCTGCTTCTAAGTACACTAGGCAGTTGCTTTGTATCACTGCAAAGACATGGCAAATGCCAGTTTGGAGTAAAGAGGGAGTTCCCATCTGCTAAGTAAACAATGCAGCAAATTGTAACTAATCTAGGAGAATGAAGTTGCCGTATTTGCACATATCAACATGGCAAATGAATGGGTTTCACAAAACAATCAATTTCCATTGACGTGCACGCAATGCATTGGTCAGTCTTACATAGTCCTACACAAACTGAAAACAGGGCAATCTAGATCTAGGGTTCATGCCATGCTCTCGGCCTGTTATTTCAAGCAAAAACAACACCTAAACAACGAGCCACTGCCTACTTGCATATCAATTGAACAAAAACGTCAAGCATGAACTATGAGAAATCACTGCAATCCAGATTTGAAAGCAAATAATCTCCGAAAACAGAGAATGAATCATGCGGAACGGGCGACTCCTTGCCGGCGAGACTTCCACCGCCGCGGCTATGATGCGTACTAAAGGTGGCCTAACTATACGCCGACGACCCCCTCCCCCTGACGGGGATCATGCGAGCTCCTTACAACACATTGGAATCGCCATGGATTCGAAGCAGAGGAAACGTGGAGAGGAGAAGCAAAGTGAAATGAATCGAGGACGATACCTCTATGCGGTGCATGCTCCGACGACGATGGACCGGCTGCGTGAACTCCGGCGACGGCCAAGAGTCCCCGCGAGACTTCTGCCACCGCTGCGAAATCGTCTCTGCTTTGCTGCGGAACTGCTCTCTACACTAGTGATGAGGAATGGGGAGGGGAAATGGGAAGAGGCAGCGGGAGGGGAGTGGAATGCGCTGGTAAAACTGCAACGTGCCGTGAAAAACTGTCAATGTTTGGCGATCATGCGAGCGTGCGGGCACGAGGGCAGTTCCACCGCACGACGAAGATGGCAACCGCACGCTGCGGGGTGTACAAAGACTGTTCAGGCGCGCTCTCTAACCCACACACAGTCCAGAATGCCTACGTGACACTGCAATTTCGTCAGAAGTCGTCAAGATTCGAGGAAAACATAGTAGACAAAGATCAAGACTGTGGCACCCCGGCTCAACGAACCGGATTACCAGTGTTTCCAACCCAGAGATCATGTCTTCTGGAAACACACAACAACTTGGAACAGAACAGAACTGAACTTTATTGATAAACTTTGGGTACAATCTCATATTTTACATCGATAGCGAGGCCAAAGGAACACCTGGTGCTATGACAATATCTACATTATTTATGAAACATAGCAGGGCCTCGGAACTACTAAGTAATTCTACGACATAGCGGAACATAGCGGAAACTCCATCCACCGGGACACTGCTGAGGACACAACCTAGTTAGCGTAGCACGAACCATCGGGACCTCCGTCCTCGGCTTCTCCTACATCTGAGTACTTTGAATGTACTCGCAAGCTCACGACAACCAAGTAATGCAGCAAACAATAGCATGGTAGTCAACATGTTAATTCTTAAGTGATTCACTTACTGTCATCAGTTATCAACTTACTCTCTTTCGGGTTATCTCACAACCCTCGGAATACTCATAAGCCATTGAGTACTTCCGAACACAAGACGAGTTCTCCCATCATTATTAACACTGTTACGGTTGACCACCTAGTGAGGTCTGGACGGGCTGTCCAATACCGTGGACGCGTCTATTCGAATAGATTTTTCACACTGCAGAGGTTGCGCACTTTACCCACACCATGAAGCACCTGGCCTCGTGATCCCATTCGGGTGGACCAGCGTTGCTCCAACGAAACCTGCCTGACCCGTGACTCTCCCATTGCACCACCGGCATTCATCCTCCCCCGGTGTCCTGCCCTGGGTGGCCCCTGTGTCACCTCGTGACACCTGCCACCGTCGTGGCCAAACTAAACTATCCCAAACGGGGACGCCGGCACAAAACTCATCTGGGCTCACAGGGTTATCGCCGCCTACCTGATCAGGGTAGCACGCACGCATAACCCTCCCTGTCTGGAGGTACTGGTGAAAGAGCACGGGGCCAGACCAAGTCAAGGCCGTCCCATACCGGCAAATGTGGTTGCATGGATAAGCCCGGACAGGTGACTCAAGATCAACCAACTAAGTTCATTAAACAAACATAGTAGTTTAGCACAACACTTAGGATGACAACAACTAGGCATTTAAATTAATTACTATAAATTACTATATAGCAAATAAATGAACATAATGCATTGAAATATGCAATGCTATTGAAATGCTTCACGAAATGGGTGTCCTGGCTTGCCTTGCTCTGTTGGGTTGTCCACAAACTCCTGGTCTTCAAAACCACAAAGATTTCCTTCTGAAAATATTTTAAAATAGCAAAGGAAAATGTCACATAACACATTTCTGTTCATCAGGAATTCTGTGAGTAAGAGAAAAATACCAAAATTTATCAGCAAATAAAGGAGCTCAAGACAAACACAATGCAAAAAGAATCAATGGATTTGGACTTATATTTAAAAAGTTATTGCAGGTCAAAGTTATTGGTCAAATCTGGAATTTAAACAAAAATCAGAAAATACTCAGCCGGCCACATCAAACACGTAAAGTGGAGGGGCGCCTCCACTTAAAACGGTTAGGCGCGCGGGGTGAGTCGCTGACAGGTGGGGCCTCCGGTTGATCTAAAAGAAAGGGAGAAGGGAAGCAGAGAGAGGCGGGGCTCCGGCGACGCTCACCGGCGATGGAGACGGTGGTGAGGTCCGGCGAGGGCAGGAATGGAACCAGCGTACGACGGCGAGTACGCCCGTACCCGTGGATCGTCGGAAGGTGGCCGGACGGCGTCGCCCCCTTCTTTTCCGGCGGGTGGAGGCTACGGGCGTCGTCGGCAGCAACGATTTCGGCAGGATTCCGGTCGGGCAAGAGCTCGGGGAGGGCCAGGGAAGTTCACTGAGTTCAAAGGTGGAGTTGGTTGGGGCTGGGGAGGAGTGGAATGGCGAGGCGGCAGAGCTCGGGTGGCGGCGGATCTCCAGCGAGGTTTGAGGCCAGAGGGCCTCTCGGCCGTGGCTCGCTGCTCGGGAGGTCGATTGGAGGTGGAGGGAGAGAGGTGAGGTGCTGAGAGAGGCCGGGCACGGCCTTTTATAGGCAGGGGTGGAGCTCGGGCGAGCTCTCTGGAACGGGCAGCGTTGTGGCCACGTCGCCGGGGCAAGGACGGCGAGCTGGCTGTCGCGAGGCGGGGCGAAGTGATGGAGGAGGGCAGAGGAGTTAATGCGCGCATTGGCGGCACACGGAGGAAGATGACGGCGGCTCAGCCACTGTGGCCGCACGGGTGTCACAGTGCGGCACTGCGGTGGCGGCCGGTAAGGGCGATTCCGGCGAGGGGAAGGCTCTGGGGTGGCCTAGGTGGAAGGAGGGGAAGATGTCGGCATGCTAGGACAAGGCTAGGCCGCGCGGGGTAGCCGGAGCGATCACATCCGACGCGGGCGCCGTGTAGAGCGCGCGCACTGGCATGCCAGTGCCGTGCTCACCACGGGTGCGGCCACCAGGAGGTCACGCAAGCCTGGCGCACCTTGTCCACGGCGTCGACCTTCGATCACTTAGCCTCCTTGTGCCACTGGCTTGACTAGATACACTCTGGTTCGAAGGGTAGCCTCAACTACAGTTTTTGATAGAAACTTTGGGAGAGATCTGGAGGAGAGGTGAGCTGGATATGAAGCCAGTGGAGATGTCTGGTGCGATCTAGGTTGGAAGGACTATAAACTGGTCAAATTTGAAAGGGTTTAGAAAAGTTTTGAATATAGTTCCTGTGTAAACTGCCATACTGGTCCAGAAACTTGATCTGCTTGTGGCACTCATTTAGATAATCTCCCGATGATGAAACTTGGTGGAAGGAGGTCATTTGGTAGTGCACACATGCCATAAAAATTTCAGAGCAATTGTGCATCTCAAGCTAGTACTCCCTTCACAGAGGTTTGGAATGAGCAGAAACTTGTCAGAATTTTGCTGCTAAAAATTTGTACTGTCCAGGATGATATTTTTGGATATTGTGGCTATATAGGGTCCCTAATATCTCAGGAAGTTTACTGGGAATTTTCTGAGGTAGGAAAATAGGGGTTGCTTCACAATGGGCCAATTCTGACCAGAGAGAAAATAATTATTCTGGCCAAAATTTTGTATTGGACTATGGAATGTTTTTGTAGATTATGGTATTATATGATGACAGGAAGGTGTGACAAAAGTTTGGGATTTTATTGATCATCCAAACTATAGGTTGCTTCACAACCCATAGTGATGACATAATTTCCCAAAGGAAGAAAAGAATTAATGGAAAAAGATTAAATATTGGAAATTGATCCAGGAGAGGTGTGGAAAGGTTTTGGCAAGGTGATGAGGGTTTTGGGTTACTTGGAAAAAAATTCAAGGAGTCATAAGTCCATAGTTGACTGAAAAACCAACGAAAATGCAAGTAAAACCAAAAAGATTTCGAAAAGAAAAAGTTGCCAAAAATCAGGGTGTCACAAACCTACCCCCCTTAGGATGAATCTCATCCTCGAGATTCGATTGCTCAGGGAACAAGTGCGGGTATGCGGATCTTAGAAAATCTTCTCTTTCCCAGGTAGCCTCTTCCTCAGTATGGTGCTCCCACAATACCTTGTAAAACTTGATCACCTTACTCATGGTAGTCCTTTCCATCTCATCCAAGATTCTGATAGGTTTCTCTTCGTTTGTCATATCCTTAGCCAGTTCTAGCTCACTCATATCTGCTTGTTTGATCGGTGGTGCAATGCACTTTCTTAACTGTGATGTGTGGAAAACATCGTGAATATCAGATAACTCCGGTGGTAGCTCCAACTGATATGCTACCCTGCCTTTCCTAGCAATTACTGGAAAGGGACCGATGTATCTTGGTGCAAGCTTTCCCCGGGTATGAAACCTCTTTACTCCCTTCATGGGGGTTACTCGAAGGTAAGCATATTCTCTGGGCTCAAAAGTCACTTCTCAGTGCTTTGGGTCATAGTAGCTCTTTTGGCGGGACTTGGCTGCTCGAAGACGCTCCTGAATATCCTTGACCTGCTTCTCAGCCTTGAGCATCAAGTCTGTGCCAAAGATACGGCTATCTCCTGTCTGGGACAAATTCAATGGGGTGCGGCACTTCCGCCCATATAGTGCTTCAAATGGTGACATCTTGAGACTTGACTGATAACTGTTGTTATAAGAAAATTCCGCATAGGGTAGGCTATCTTCCCATTTGGGTCCATGGGTGAGAGCACAGGACCGAAGCATATCTTCCAATATCTGGTTTACTCATTCGGTATGTCCATCTGTCTGCGGATGGTACGCCCTGCTATGCTTCAACATGGTTCCCAAAGCTTGGTGCAATCGCAACCAGAATGCTGAGGTGAATAAGGAGCCCCTATCTGAGGTGATAGAATTGGGTACTGATACGTCCATTTTGCATCATGCTTTTATATCGATATTTATTGCATTATGGGCTGTTAATACACATCATGGTACAATACTTATGCCTTTTCTCTCTTATTTTACAAGGTTTATATGAAGAGGGAGAATGCCGGCAGCTGGAATTCTGGACTGGAAAAAGAGCAAATCTGTGATACCTATTCTGCACAACTCCAAAAGTCCTGAAAATCTACGGAGAATTATTTTGGAATATATAAAAAATATTGGGCGAAAGAAATACCAGAGGGGACCCACCAGGGAGTCACAAGCCAGGGGGGCGCGCCCTACCCCCCTGGGCGCGCCCCTGTGGCTTGTGGGCCCCCTGGCAGGCCTCCGGTGCCCATCTTCTGCTATATGGAGGGTTTTGACCTAGAAAAAATCAGAAGGGAGCTTTCGGGACGAAGCGCCGCCGTCTCGAGGCGGAACTTGGACAGAACCAATCTAGGGCTCCGACGGAGTTGTTCTGCCGGGGAAACTTCCCTCCCGGAGGGGGAAATCGAAGCCATCGTCATCACAAACGATCCTCTCATCGAGAGGGGGTCAATCTCCATCAACATCTTCACCAGCACCATCTCCTCTCCAAACCCTAGTTCATCTCTTGTATCCGATCTTTATCTCAAAACCTCAGATTGGTACCTGTGGGTTGCTAGTAGTGTTGATTACTCCTTGTAGTTGATGCTAGTTGGTTTACTTGGTGGAAGATCATAAGTTCAGATCCTTAATGATAATTAATACTCCTCTGATTATGAACATTAATATGCTTTGTGAGTAATTACGGTTGTTCCCGAGGACATGGGATAATTCTTGTTATAAGTAATCATGTGAATTTGGTATTCGTTCGATATTTTGATGAGATGTATGTTGTCTCTCCTCTAGTGGTGTTATGTGAATGTCGACTACATAACACTTCACCATTATTTGGGCCTAGAGGAAGGCATTGGGAATTAATAAGTATATGATGGGTTGCTAGAGTGACAGAAGCTTAAACCCTAGTTTATGCGTTGCTTCGTAAGGGGCTGATTTGGATCCACATGTTTCATGCTATGGTTAGATTTATCTTAATTCTTCTTTCGTAGTTGCGGATGCTTGCGAGACGGGTTAATCATAAGTGGGAGGCTTGTCCAAGTAAGGACATCACCCAAGCACCGGTCCACCCACATATGAAATTATCAAAGTAACGAACGCGAATCATATGAGCATGATGAAAACTAGCTTGACAGAAATTCCCATGTGTCCTCGGGAGCGCTTTGCTTTATATAAGAGTTTGTCCAGGCTTGAACTTTGCTACAAAAAGGATTGGGCCACCTTGCTGCACCTTTATTACATTTGTTACTTGCTTTCCGTTGCGAATTACCTTATCACAAAACTATCTGTTACCAATAATTTCAGTGCTTGCAGAGAATACCTTACTGAAAACCGCTTGTCATTTCCTTCTGCTCCTCGTTGGGTTTGACACTCTTACTTATCGAAAGGACTACGATAGATCCCCTATACTTGTGGCTCATCAAGACTCTTTTCTGGCGCTGTTGCCGGGGAGTGAAGCGCCTTTGGTGAGTGGAACTTGATAAGGAAACATTTATATAGTGTGCTGAAATTTACTGTCACTTGTTACTATGGAAAACAATCCTTTGAAGGGCTTGTTCGGGGTATCTTCACCTCGACCAGAAGCACAAAGTGATGCTCCTCAACCTACTGCTTATATTGAGAAACCACCCTTCCCTGTTAGAATAAAGGAACATGCTAAAGCTTCAACTGTGGTTCATAAGAGTTGTACTAGAACACCTATGCCCCCTGAACAAATTAAAGTTGAACCTAGTATTGCTATGGTTTAAGATCTCTTGGTTGATAATATTGATGGGCATGTTATTCATTTCTATGATGAAGCTGCTAGAATTGCTAGACCTGATACTAAAGGTAAACATAGACCTATTGTTGGCGTGCCTGTTGTTTTTGTTAAAATAGGAGATCATTGTTATCATGGCTTATGTGATGTGGGTGCTAGTGTGAGTGCAATTCCCTTTACCTTATACCAAGAAATTATGAATGATATTGCACCAGCTGAATTAGAGGAAATTGATGTTACCATTAAGCTGGCTAATAGAGATACTATTGCACCAGTTGGGATTGTTAGAGATGTTGAAGTCTTGTGTGGGAAAATAAAGTATCCTACTGATTTTCTTGTTCTTGGTTCCCCACAAGATGATTTTTGTCCCGTTATATTTGGTAGACCCTTCTTGAATACTGTTAATGCTAAGATTGATTGTGAGAAAGAAACTATTACTGTAAGATTTGGGGATGTGTCTCATGAGTTCAATTTCTCTAAATTTTGTAGACAACCCCATGACAAAGAATTGCCTAGTAAAGATGAAATTATTGGTCTTGCTTCTATTGCTGTGCCTCCTACCGATCCCTTAGAACAATATTTGCTAGACCATGAAAGGGATATGCATATGAATGAAAGGAATGAAATAGATAAGATTTTCTTTGATCAGCAGCCTATTTTGAAACATAACCTGCCTGTTGAAATACTTGGGGATCCTCCTCCACCCAAGGGTGATCCCGTGTTGAGCTTAAACAATTACCTGATACTCTGAAATATGCTTATCTTGATGAAAAGGAGATATATCCTGTTATTATTAGTGCTAACCTTTCAGAGCATGAAGAAAAGAGATTATTGAAAACTTTGAGGAAGCACCGTGCTGCTATTGGATATACTCTTGATGATCTTAAGGGCATTAGTCCCACTCTATGTCAGCATAAAATTAATATGGAGCCTGATGCTAAACCAGTTGTTGATCACCAACGACGGTTAAATCCTAAAATGAAAGAAGTGGTAAGAAATGAAATACTAAAGCTTCTGGAGGCAGGTATAATTTATCCTATTGCTGATAGTAGATGGGTTAGTCCCGTTCATTGTGTCCCTAAAAAGGGAGGTATTACCGTTGTTCCTAATGATAAAAATGAATTGATCCCGCAAAGAATTGTTACAGGATATAGAATGGTAATTGATTTTAGGAAATTAAATAAAGCTACTAGGAAAGATCATTACCCTCTACCTTTTATTGATCAAATGCTAGAAAGACTATCCAAACATACACATTTTTGCTTTCTAGATGGTTATTCTGGTTTCTCTCAAATACCTGTGTCAAAAGAGGATCAAGAAAAGACCACTTTTACTTGTCCTTTCGGTACCTTTGCTTATAGACGCATGCCTTTTGGTTTATGCCATGCACCTGCTACCTTTCAAAGATGTATGATGGCTATATTCTCTGACTTTTGTGAAAAGATTGTTGAGGTTTTCATGGATGATTTCTCTGTTTACGGAACTTCTTTTGATGACTGCTTGAGCAACCTTGATCAAGTTTTGCAGAGATGCAAAGAAACTAATCTTGTCTTGAATTGGGAAAAGTGCCACTTTATGGTTAATGAAGGTATTGTCTTGGGGCACATAATCTCCGAAAGAGGTATTGAAGTTGATAAAGCTAAAGTTGATGCTATTGAAAAAATGCCGTGTTAAGAAGTTTCCTTGGTCATGCTGGTTTCTATAGGAGGTTTATTAAAGACTTCTCTAAGATTTCTAGGCCTCTCACTAATATTTTGCAACAAGATGTTCCATTCGTTTCTGATGATGATTGTGTAGAAGCATTTGAAATTCTTAAGAATGCCTTGATTTCCGCACATGTTGTTCAACCACCTGATTGGAACCTACCCTTTGAAATAATGTGTGATGCTAGTGATTATGCTGTTGGTGCTGTTCTAGGACAAAGAGTTGATAAGAAATTAAATGTTATCCATTATGCTAGTAAAACTCTAGACAGTGCCCAAAGAAACTATGCTACCACTGAAAAGGAATTTTTAGCAGTTGTGTTTGCTTGTGATAAATTTAGACCTTATATTGTTGATTCCAAAGTAACTGTTCACACTGATCATGCTGCTATTAAATACCTTATGGAAAAGAAAGATGCTAAACCTAGACTTATTAGATGGGTTCTTCTGCTACAAGAATTTGATTTGCATATTATTGATAGAAAGGGTGCTGATAACCCAATAGCAGATAACTTGTCTAGATTAGAGAATGTTCTTGATGACCCACTACCTATTGATGATAGCTTTCCTAATGAACAATTAGCTATCATAAATGCTTCGCGTAATGCTCCATGGTATGCTGATTATGCTAATTACATTGTTGCTAAATTTATACCGCCTAGTTTCACATACCAACAAAAGAAAAAGTTCTTCTATGATTTAAGACATTACTTTTGAGATGATCCACACCTTTATAAAGAAGGAGTAGATGGTGTTATTAGACGTTGTGTACCTGAGCATGAACATGAACAGATCCTATGCAAGTGTCACTCCGAGGCCTATGGGGGACACCACGCTGGAGATAGAACTGCACACACGGTATTACAATCTGGTTTTTATTGGCCTACTCTCTTCAAGGATGCTCGTAAGTTTGTCTTGTCTTGTGATGAATGTCAAAGAATTGGTAATATTAGTAGACGTCAGGAAATGCCTATGAATTACTCTCTTGTTATTGAACCATTTGATGTTTGGGGTTTTGATTATATGGGACCTTTTCCACAATCTAACGGGTATACTCATATTCAAGTTGCTGTTGGTTATGTTACTAAGTGGGTAGAAGCTATTCCAACTAGTAGCGCTGATCATAACACTTCTATTAAAATGCTTAAAGAAGTTATTTTCCCTAGATTTGGAGTCCTTGGATATTTAATGACTGATGGTGGTTCACACTTTATTCATGGTGCTTTCCGTAAATTGCTTGCTAAGTATGATGTTAATCATAGAATTGCATCTCCTTATCATCCTCAGTCTAGTGGTCAAGTAGAATTGAGCAATAGAGAAATTAAATTGATTTTGCAGAAGACTGTTAATAGATCCAGAAAGAATTGGTCTAAGAAACTTGATGATGCATTATGGGCTTATAGAACTGCTTACAAAAACCCTATGGGTATGTCTCCGTATAAAATGGTTTATGGTAAAGCATGTCACTTACCTCTTGAACTAGAACATAAAGCTTATTGGGCAATTAAAGAGCTCAACTATGATTTCAAACTTGCTGGTGAGAAGAGGTTATTTGACATTAGCTCACTTGATGAATGGAGAACCCAGGCCTACGAGAATGCTAAGTTGTTTAAAGAAAAGGTTAAGAGATGGCATGATAAAAGGATACAAAAGCGTGAATTCAATGTAGGTGACCATGTCTTGCTATACAATTCTCGTTTAAGATTTTTTGCAGGAAAATTTCTCTCTAAATGGGAAGGGCCTTACATTATTGAAGAAGTGTATCGTTCCGGTGCCATCAAGATCAACAATCCTGAAGGCACAAATACGAAGGTGGTAAACGGTCAAAGAATCAAACATTATATCTCAGGTACTCCCATAAATGTTGAAACCAATATTATCAATACCATGACTCCGGAGGAGTACATTAGGGAGACCTACCAGAATGTTTCAGACTCCAAAAAGGAATAGGTATGTGTTACGGTAAGCAAACCGACTCCAAAACTTTTCCAATAGCAATTTTTATCCATTTTGGAATATTTAATAAATTAGGAAAATTTAAAGTAGTCCGAAGAGTGCACGAGGAGGCGGCAAGCTTGGGGGCGCGCCCTACCCCCCTGGGCGCGCCCCTGTGGCTTGTGGCCACCTCGTGTACCCTCCGGACTCCGTTTTCTTGTGGTATACTCCTTCGGGTCGGTAAAAATTCATTATATAATCTCCCGAAGGTTTTGACCTTCGTATCACGACAATACCTCCTGTTTTTTTGCTTTGAGCTGTTTCTGCAGCAGATTTAGATCAACATGACGTCCCCAAGTGCTTCGAAGCACAAGTTCTTCGAGAAGGTCATCAACCCCTACCTTGCGGAGGTGCTGCGACACCTTCAAACCATTGAGATGCGTGAGGGGGTGCTACACATCCGTGATGTTGAGGGGCCAAAGAAGACCGGAAGCGTGGAGATAAGGCTCGAAGCAATGGAGCAACAGGTTTTCAAGTGCCAAGGGATGGTGGAACGAGGACTCAATGCCAATCACATGATGATCGCGGAGTTTACCCATAAGCACAAGCTGGACGCCAAGGACTTCGGGGAGCACATCTTCAAGCTCTACGAGAAAATCGAGCATCTCCAAGCCCAGATCTATGACCTGCAAAACCAAAACTGTGAGTATGAATACAGATTTAAGAGAATGAGTTTGGCTGTAGATTTGAGGATCTCGGAGACTCGTTCATCTTTTTACGATGGTGAGCCTAGACGGAGGACATGCTTCCAACCTCATCAACAACTCCAACATCACCACCTTCGAAGAACGACAACTAAACACATGGGTATGGGCACTCCCCTTGGCTTGTGCCAAGCTTGGGGGAGGTGCCCCGGTATCGTATCACCATCACATCTTTTACTTTTATCATTTTTCTTAGTCCGATCCTTTTGGTTATATCTTGATCTAGTAGAATAAAGTTTTTAGTGTGATCTAGTTTTGAGTTTTGCTTTATGTTCCCCCTATGTAAGCAAGTCCGAGAGTTATATAATAAAGAGTAGTTTTGAGTTGAGGGCTTTGCTTGTTTGCTATGATCTTGAGAAAAAGAAATAGAAAGAAGTATAGAATAAAAGCAAAGAGTATATATGATGATCTTATGGGGAGTGATGACTTCACATATAAGAAGTATGTCGACTGAAACTTGTTGTGAGTTGACAAACATAGCTATTGGTCATTGTGGCAATTAAAAGGAAGTAATAAAGAAAGAGAGGTTCACATATAAATATATTATCTTGGACATCTTTTATGATTGTGAGCACTCATTAAAATATTTTATGCTAAGAAGTTGATGTTGGACAAGGAAGACAACATAATGAGTTATGTTTGCTTATTTCCGAATCGAAGTTATATGGTTATAGATCCTTCAACATGTGACGCTTGCTTCTACCCCATATCAGCCAAAACTTCCGCACCAAGTAGAGATACTACTTGTGCATCCAAACACCTTTAACCCAGTTTTGCCATGAGAGTCCACCATACCTACCTATGGATTGAGTAAGATCCTTCAAGTAAGTTGTCATCGGTGCAAGCAACAAAAAATTGCTCTCTAAATATGTGTGATCTATTAGTGTGAGGAAAATAAACTTTATACGAACTTGTGATATGGAAGAAATAAAAGCGATAGACTGCATAATAAAGTTCTTAATCACAAGGGGCAATATAAAGTGGCGTTCTTTTGCATTAAGGGATTGCGCATCCAACTAGAAAAGCGCATGACAACCTCTGCTTCCCTCTGCGAAGGGCCCATCTGTTACCTTTACTTTCTAGTACCTACCTTTATGCAAGAGTCGTGGTGATCTTCATCACTTCCTTTATTTCGCCTTTATCTCTTGGCAAGCGTCATGTGTTGGGGAATGATCTAGACACATATATCCACTCGGATTTGGGTGAGCATTAGTTATTTCTGTTGACATTACCCTTGAGGTAAATAGTTGGGAGGCAATACTATAAGCCCCTATCTTTCTCTGTGTTCGATTGAAGCTTTGACCTCATAGGTACTGCGTGAGTGTTAGCAATTATGAAAGACTAAAAGATGATTGAGTATGTGGATTTGCTTTACAAGCTCTTATATTGACTCTTTCCTACGTTATGATAAATTGGAATTGCTTCAATGACTGAGAGCATAGTTAGTTGGTTCTCAATAGAGTTCTTGATTCATACTTTACCTTGTGAATGAATTGTTACTTTAGCATAAGAAATTATATGTCAATATATGTTGCTGTTCTAAAGATGATCATGATGCCTTCATGTCCGTATTTTATTTTATCGACACCCCTATCTCTAAACATGTGGGCATATTTATCGATTTCGGCTTTTGCTTGAGGACAAGCGAGGTCTAAGCTTGGGGGAGTTGATACGTCCATTTTGCATCATGCTTTTATATCGATATTTATTGCATTATGGGCTGTTAATACACATCATGGTACAATACTTATGCCTTTTCTCTCTTATTTTACAAGGTTTATATGAAGAGGGAGAATGCCGGCAGCTGGAATTCTGGACTGGAAAAGGAACAAATCTGAGATACCTATTCTGCACAACTCCAAAAGTCCTAAAAATCTACGGAGAATTATTTTGGAATATAAAAAAAATATTGGGCGAAAGAAATACCAGAGGGGATCCACCAGGGAGTCATAAGCCAGGGGGGCGCGCCCTACCCCCCTGGGCGCGCCCCTGTGGCTTGTGGGCCCCCTGGCAGGCCTCCGGTGCCCATCTTCTGCTATATGGAGGGTTTTGACCTAGAAAAAAATTAGAAGGGAGCTTTCGGGACGAAGCGCCGCCGTCTCGAGGCGGAACTTGGACAGAACCAATCTAGGGCTCCGACGGAGTTGTTCTGCCGGGGAAACTTCCCTCCCGGAGGGGGAAATCGAAGCCATCGTCATCACAAACGATCCTCTCATCGAGAGGGGGTCAATCTCCATCAACATCTTCACCAGCACCATCTCCTCTCCAAACCCTAGTTCATCTCTTGTATCCGATCTTTGTCACAAAACCTCAGATTGGTACCTGTGGGTTGCTAGTAGTGTTGATTACTCCTTGTAGTTGATGCTAGTTGGTTTACTTGGTGGAAGATCATATGTTCAAATCCTTAATGATAATTAATACTCCTCTAATTATGAACATTAATATGCTTTTTGAATAGTTACGTTTGTTCCTGAGGACATGGGATAAGTCTTGTTATAAGTAATCATGTGAATTTGGTATTCGTTCGATATTTTTATGAGATGTATGTTGTCTCTCCTCTAGTGGTGTTATGTGAACGTCGACTACATAACACTTCACCATTATTTGGTCCTAGAGGAAGGCATTGGGAAGTAATAAGTAGATGATGGGTTGCTAGAGTGACAGAAGCTTAAACCCTAGTTTATGCGTTGCTTCGTAAGGGACTAATTTGGATACACATGTTTCATGCTATGGTTAGATTTATCTTAATTCTTCTTTCGTAGTTGCGGATGCTTGCGAGAGGGGTTAATCATAAGTGGGAGGATTTTCCAAGTAAGTACAGGACCCAAGCATCGGTCCACCCACATGTCAAATTATCAAAGTAACGAACGCGAATCATATGAGCATGATGAAAACTAGCTTGACAGAAATTCCCATGTGTCCTCGGGAGCGCTTTGCTTTATATAAGAGTTTGTCCAGGCTTGTCATTTGCTACAAAAAGGATTGGGCCACCTTGCTGCACCTTTATTACATTTGTTACTTGCTTTCCGTTACGAATTACCTTATCACAAAACTATCCGTTACCGATAATTTCAGTGCTTGCAGAGAATACCTTACTGAAAGCCGCTTGTCATTTCCTTCTGCTCCTCGTTGGGTTCGACACTTACTTATCGAAAGGACTACGATAGATCCCCTATACTTGTGGGTCATCCGGTACTTCATGAAGACCGACTATCCGGGACATGTAGAGTTGTGCAAGCTGGTTTGCGTTAAAAGTGGTCTTTACCGGAATAAAGTGAGCCACTTTTGTGAGTATATCCACAATGACCCAGATAGCATCATTGCCTTTTGTTGACCTGGGCAGTCCATCAATGAAGTCCATGCATATGTCGTCCCACTTCCACTGGGGAACTGGTAAAGGTTGTAGTAGCCCAGCGGGTTTCTGGTGTTCAGCCTTGACTTTGTTACAGATGTCGCAGCAGGCGACATAGTATCCTATGTCCCTTCGCATCCCTGGCCACCAAAAGGTTTCTCTCAGATCCTGATACATCTTTGTGCCTCCCGGGTGGATAGAGTACGCGGACTCATGGGCTTCTCTGAGTATTCGTTGTCTCAGATTATTCTGATCGGGCACGCATATCCGTTTCTCAAACCACAAGGTGCCTTGGTCATCCACACAGAAGGACTTGGCCTTACCTTTCGGAATCAGTTCCTTGATCTCTATTATTCCTTCATCTGGTTTTTGAGCTTCTTTAATTTCTTCCATAAGTGTTGGAGTAATTTCCAAGGTATCCAGGATAATTGGGCCGCATAGCACCATATTGAGCTTAGCAAACTCTTCTTGTAACCTTGCATGGATACTTCCAAGTAGTGCATTCACTGTGCCTTGTTTTCTACTGAGAGCATCAGCGACCACATTAGCCTTTCCCGGATGATAGTTTATTCCAATGTCATAGTCCTTGACTAGTTCAAGCCATCTTCGTTGCCTGAGATTCAGGTCAGGTTGGGTGAAAATATACTTGAGACTCTTATGGTCCGTGTATATTTCACAACGTTGTCCAATGAGGTAATGCCTCCAAATCTTCAAGGCATGAACCACGGCTGCTAATTCCAGATCATGTGTGGGGTAGTTTTCTTCGTGAGGTCATAGCTGTCTGGATGCATATGCTACAACCTTTCCTTCTTGCATTAACACGCAGCCGATTCCACGTCTGGAAGCATCGCAATATATATCAAAGCTCTTGTGGATGTCTGGAACTAAGACAGGTGCTGTAGTTAGCCTTGTCTTTAGCTCTAGGAAGCTGCTGTCACACTCCGCCGTCCAGACAAACCTTTGATTTTTCTTTAACAATTCTGTCAGTGGCTTAGCTATCTTGGAGAAGCCTTCTATGAAACGACGGTAATAGCCTATCAATCCTAGAAAGCTACGGACTTCGGTCACCAAGGCTGGTGTCTTCCAATTCAGTACTGCAGTTACTTTACTGGGGTCGACGGCTACTCCTTATTCTGACAGAATATGCCCCAGAAATCCCACCTCCTTTAGCCAAAATTTGCACTTACAGAATTTGGTGTACAGACGATAGGTCCTGAACATTTCCAGGACAGCACGGAGGTGTTGTTTGTGCTCTTCTTCATCCTTGGAATATATCAGGATATCATCGATGAACACCACCACGAATTTGTCTAGGAAATCCATGAAGACCTTGTTCATCATGCTCATGAAATAAGTTGGAGCATTCGTCAACCCAAATGACATGACTGTAAACTCATACAGACCATATCGGGTGGTGAAAGTTGTCTTAGGTATATCATCTTTTCTGATTTTTAGCTGATGATACCCGGTTCGGAGGTCAATCTTGGAGAATACCCGTGCTCCGTTCAGCTGGTCGAACAAATCATCAGTGCGAGGGAGCGGGTACTTATTCTTGATGGTTACCTCATTCAGCTGGCGATAGTCTACGCACATTCGTAGACTTCCATCCTTCTTATTGACAAACAGTACGGGTGATCCCCATGGCGAGATGCTTGGGCGGATATACCCTTTTTGCAGCAACTCATCCAACTGCTTCTTTAATTCCACCAGCTCTGGGCTCGGCATACGATAGTATTTCTTGTAGATCGGGGTAGTACCGGGAATCACCTCAATTGCAAACTCTAATTCCCGGTCGGGTGGCAACCCTGGTAGTTCCTCTGGAAATACATCCGGAAATTCGCAAACTACCGGAATCAAGTTCATATCCGTACCGGTAGCTTGGTATGCCATTCCTTTTCTTGACATCATCTTGTTGGCAAGGAATTGGACTGTTTGTCCTGCCGGATTAACTAGTGTCACTGTCCTGGT
The DNA here is from genome assembly GCA_039707655.1 of Elymus sibiricus. NCBI lineage: Eukaryota > Viridiplantae > Streptophyta > Magnoliopsida > Poales > Poaceae > Elymus > Elymus sibiricus. Next base: position 448,204,311 of record CM077671.1, read on the forward strand.
GGCACAGTTGATGCAAACCTGATGTGGTGTCAACCAGTCCATCCCCAGTATTAAATCGAATCCAGGGGATTCAATGGCAACAAGTGTAGCTGGAAATTTAACTCCATGTATCGAAATTTCGAGACCTTTATATATCAGATTTGTTCTGAGCAGGGAGCCAGGGGATTGTACCACCATGATATTATCCAAAAGCGAAGGGGAAAATTTGTGCAAGGTGGCAAAACTCCGCGAAATAAATGAATGGGAAGCCCCAGAATCGAATAAAATTACTGCAGGTATGTCGTTAACAGAAAACATACCAATGACTACGTCTGGTGCTTTGCAGGCTTCCTCAGCGGAGATATGATGGACGCGTCCGTGGCAGAAGTTATGGTTTGGGCGGCGTCCAATATTGTTGACTTGTGGCTTGAAGTTGGATACTGGCTTCCCGTTGTTGGCACGACACTGCTTGGAATAGTGTCCGCTTTGGCCGCAAGTAAAGCAGGTGTTATTATGGCAGCGCCATTGCTCCATGTGGGTTTGTATTCAGATGGGCCTGGCTGCCAGGTGCGTGGCTTCTGCACAAACTGCTCGCGGTTATCCTTCTTGGGTTCAAACTTCTGGTTGCGGTCATCATATCCAGACTTATGCTCTCATTCAGCTATGAAAGCCTTGTTCACCAAAGTCTGAAAGTCCGGAAAGTCCAGCATACAGAGCTGACAACGGAGGGCGTGGTTCAGTCCTCCTAGGAATCGATCTATCTTTCTTTCTTCGGTGGACACATCATGGGTAGAGTACCGTGCCAGATTGTTGAACTTGTTCAGATACTCCCCCACGGACATATTTCCTTGTGTAAAAGCAAGGAACTCCCTTTGCTTCACCTTCATTATGCCTGTAGGGATATGATACTTGCGGAATAGCTCCTTGAACTTCTCCCAGGAAATATCTTCTCCAAAATGCCACGTTGTTTTTGTGTTGTCCCACCATATAGCCGCTGGTCCTTCTAGGTAGTGAGTGACAAAAGGAACCTTATCTGATTCTTCATAGCGGGCTATGTCCAGCTTCTTTTCCATGGTCCTCAGCCAATCATCAGCTTCTATAGGGCCACAGCTTGACCAAAACTGGGTGGCTTGGTGCGCTGGAAGTCAGACAACTTAGAGTGTGTTCCATGGTTGTTGTTCTGGCTCACCATAGTCTGCATACTTTTCAAAAATTCCATGAGATCCTAGTTTCTTTTCACTTCAAACATCCTCATGATCTGATCAGTGGTCGGCGCTTGAGGTGGTGGAGGTGGTAAGTCTTCTGGTGGTTGTCCTGCTTGTCTGGCGGATCGACGAACGGGGGTTCCATCGCCGCCTTGGCTACTAGCTCTCTTCATCCTAAATTTGTTCCCATTGCAAAATACCGAATCGATGAGCAACATCCATAAGGGAAACACAGTAATATGACACCAGAAAGAAAATGCACGAAAAAGGCGAATAAAGCAAACAACATAATTATACAAGATAACCCAACATCATACATGGCAAGCTAGTAGGGGGATATCATGGCTAGACTGCTCATATGGCAGTTGACATATGCAAAGATGCATGCACAACAACTCAAGCCTCCACTCTAGTGGCGCGGGTGGCACGAACACTGCCAAACTGAAGACTCCTCGTCATCTGATCCTGAGTCGGAATCAGAACTGATAATATGGATCACATCCTCCGGATCAAAGGAAACACGACGACGCTGTTGGGACGGTTCTCCTTCTGAGGAAGAAGGAGCACGACGCCTCAGCATCGGAGCAGCTGGAGTGGCTAGGAGTGAGGCCCACTCTGCCGGGGTCTCACGTCGGCTACCAGACGAAAAGCCTGGTGGTGCAGTAGAGCTAGAAGGAGTATCAAGCCTAGCTATGCGGAGGTGGAACTGGTGGTGGACACATAGGTGGGAATGTAGGCTGGGGTGAAGATGGTACTGTAGTCGCGGCTGCAAGTGCCTCCTGGACACGAGACAAATCCTCAGCCAAGGAAATGATCATCAGATAACTGGTGTTCAGATAAGGAGATAGAACACCAGTCGCACGATCACTCACCGGGTTAACTGGCGCGAAAATGACTCGCCCTATCGTAGGCGACAGGGTGCGGTAGTGAAAGAAACCTAGATGAGCCTGCATCTCGACCTCGTGGAAGCGCAAGTCAGTGAGAGTCTCCATCGCAGCAAACTAGATCGCCAGCTCCGGAGTAGAAGCCGTTCCGCCCTTAGAAGAGCGAGAATAGCTACCAATATCCGAGCTCGCAGTCAGGAAAGCCTCTGCATGATACTCGTATACTGACTCGGCAAGCTGCTCCCGAAACACCTGGTATACTGGATCTTCGCCGTTGGGGTACAGTTGAAGCCAGACGTTACAGAGCAGTACAGGAAAAGTGAACGGTGCTGGCTCATGATGGTAGTGGTACGGATGATATGGGGTGTCCCGATCTTCTCAGTAAGCGGCGGTGACGATGATGATGATGGAGGATAACTTGTATGTCGCCGATGAACTCTCCCTCGCTTGATCCCTGATGCCAATGCAAAAGGTCTCAACCCTTTGGATATTCACAACGTCACACACTTGCGCACGTAGCCGTCGACCACGAACGGTATAATTGCAATATACTAATTCCCAATGGAACAGCAGATTACACTTGACTTGCAGTATATAATCACTAGATCGATACGAATTGGTGATGAGGATTCAAGATGAATGCTTACAAGCAATTCTCATGAACTAGGGTTTATCTAAAACGTGGTCTCCCTCTAACTAACCCTAAGGAAGGGTATTTATATCCTAAGATAGATCGAAGGGGTACACGGGCCGTCAGCCCCAAAGTCTGCGCGCAGGCAGCACAGTAGTACCGCTCACAGCAAGCGGTACTACCGCTATAAGCGGTATTACCGCTCTGAAAATTCTAACTGCCGCTTTAGTACCGCTTGGGTTGCTTTGATTCCAGAAGAAATTTGCTAAGCGGTACTTGGGCGGTAGTGCTGGGCCGGTAGTACCGCCTAAGCGGTACTACCGCTCGGGCAGGCGGTACTACCGCTCGGGCAGGCGGTACTACCGCCTGGGAACTGCAGAATCTTCTTGCTCCCTTGTGCCATGCCTTCCTCCTTGCTCCCTTGTACCATGCCTCCTGCTTCAATGTACCTAATGACACATACACACAAGGATTTAGGCAGTATAAAGCTCTCATCAAAATAAATAGCATTATCAACTAAGAAATAATTCACCTGTTGTTCTAGTAACTTAGCACGAGCTCTTGTAATTGGACCAATCCTGATTTCATCATTGGATATCTTCTTTGCAGCAACAGGTTGTTCATCTTCATGAGGTGGAGATGGAACCATAGTAGGGATATCCTCATCATCCTCCCCCCCTTCAAAAGGCGTCGACCTCGACGCTCCAAGGTCATCGACGTCACATGGGGACAAATCAGCAACGTTGAAACTGTTGCTAACGCCACCAAAGTCAGCAATAGGAATATCAATCGAGTAGGCATTGTCATGTATCTTGGCTAACACCTTGTAAGGACCAGCAACACGCGGCTTAAGTTTAGAACGTCTCAGCTGGGGAAACCTGTCCTTGCGAAGATGCACCCAAACCATATCGCCAGGCTGGAACAAAACTTCCTTCCTTGATTTGTTCCGTGCAGCAGCAATGTTCTTGCCTGTCTTCTCAATAGCCTCTCGTGTCCTCTCATGAATCTTCTTCACATAATCTGCTCTGTTTGACGCCTCCATATTAACCCTCTCATGCAATGGAAGAGGCAGCAAATCTAGTGGTGTAATTGGTTTGAAGCCATACACCACCTCAAAAGGACAAAGCTGGGTGGTAGTGTGCACAGCCCTGTTATAGGCGAACTCAACATGTGGCAAACACTCCTCCCACTCACGCAGATTTTTCTTGATCATAACTCGCAGCAATTGGGACAATGTTCGATTCACCACCTCCGTTTGACCATCAGTTTGAGGGTGACATGTAGTACTGAACAGCAACTTCGTTCTGAGCTTTCCCCACAAGGTCTTCCAGAAGTAGCTCAAACTTCACGTCCCTGTCAGAAACAATTGTCTTTGTACTCCATGCAAGCGTACGATGTCCCTGAAAAACAGGCTAGCAACATGCGACGCATCGTCGCTTTTGTGGCATGCAAGAAAATGTGCCATCTTAGAAAATCTATCCACTACCACAAATATAGAATCATGACCTCTTTTAGTGCGTGGCAAACCTAACACAAAATCCATACTTATATCTTCCCATGGTGTGGTAGGTGTAGGTAGTGGCGTATACAAACCGTGAGGCTTCAGTTTTGACTTGGACTTGTGACATGTAATGCAGCGCCGAACAAACCTGTCCACGTCGCGCCGCATCTTGGGCCAATAAAAGTGATCAGCCAACATGAGCAACGTCTTCTCACGCCCAAAGTGACCCATCAATCCTCCTGCATGTGATTCCTGCAACAATAGCAAATGGACGGACGATTCTGGAACACAAAGTTTGTTAGCTCGAAACAAGTATCTATCATGGATGTGGTATTTCTCCCATGCATTTCGAAGCAAACATAAACGATATGGTTCAGCAAAATCATGATCAGTTGCATACAAATCACACAAACTCTCTAAACCAGGGATTTGAATATCGAGACGTGTCAAGAGCATGTTCTTCCTAGAGAGAGCATCAGCAACAATGTTATCTTTTCCCTTCTTATGCTTAATGATATATGGAAAAGACTCAATAAACTCAACCCATTTAGCTAAGCGTCGATGCAGATTGGATTGAGCTTTCAAATACTTCAATGCTTCATGATCAGAATGTATGATAAATTCTTTTGGCCACAAATAATGTTGCCAAACCTCAAGAACTCTAACAAGCGCATACAATTCTTTATCATAAACAAGATAATTCAGTCGAGCACCAGAAAATTTCTCGCTGAAATAAGCAATAGGTCTACCTTCTTGCATCAACACACCACCAATACCGATACCACTAGCATCACATTCAACTTCAAATTGTTTGGAAAAATCTGGTAGTGCAAGTAATGGTGCAGAAGTAAGCAAACGTTTCAGCTCGTCAAAAGCATGATCTTGGGCTGCGCCCCACACAAAAGGCACACCTTTCTTCGTTAATTCATTCAATGGTGCAGCAATAGTACTAAAGTCTTTCACAAAACGGCGATAGAAACCAGCAAGACCGTGAAAACTTCGTACTTGACTAACATTCATGGGAGTAGGCCAATCTTGAATTGCTGCAATCTTAGATGAATCTACTTCTACCCCATGCTTAGATACAACGTATCCCAGAAATATCACTTTATCTTTTGCAAATGTGCACTTCTCAAGATTAGCATACAATTTATTATCACGCAACACTTGCAAAACCTGTCTAATATGATCACAATGTTCAGATTCATTGCGGCTGTAAATAAGTATATCATCAAAATATACAACCACAAAACGACCAATAAACTTTCTCAAAACATGATTCATTAATCGCATGAAGGTACTAAGTGCATTAGTAAGACCAAAAGGCATAACTAACCACTCATATAAGCCAAATTTAGTTTTGAAAGCAGTTTTCCATTCATCCCCTTCCTTCATCCGAATTTGATGGTAACCACTACGCAAATCAATCTTAGAGAAAACAACAGCACCACTCAATTCATCTAGCATATCCTCTAAGCGTGGAATAGGATGACGATATCGAATAGTGATGTTGTTAATAGCTCTACAATCTACGCACATGCGCCATGTACCATCTTTCTTAGGCACCAAAATAACAGGAACAGCACAAGGACTAAGAGAAACACGAATATACCCTTTGTCTAGTAGTGCTTGCACTTGCTTCTGTATTTCCGTCATTTCTTCGGGATTGGTCCTGTATGGCGCTCGGTTGGGGAGGGTGGCGCCGGGTATGAGATCAATTTGGTGCTCAATTCCACGCAATGGTGGCAGCCCCGATGGGACCTCCTCCGGAAACACATCGCCATATTCCTGCAAAATAGTAGACACACCAAGAGAAATAGATTGTGTATCATTAGAAACTAAAACCTCGCCTTTGTACATAAGCACAAGAGGCAGGGCTGTAGGATCCTCTCGAAATTCTCTCATGTCTTCTTTGGTGGCTAATATAAGCAAACTAGGCTCTCTCGCACTTTTCGTTATATTATCACTCACGGCTTTTACATTGTTCTCTCGTGCAGGTGGCTGTTCGATAGTCACTTCTGTTTTCTGACGAGACTCATTGACAATTTGCTGTGGTGACATAGGCTGCAGATTTATTTTCTTGCCCTTGAACTCCAAGTGATAAGTATTGGCACGGCCATTGTGTTGCACATGGCGGTCATAGAGCCATGGCCGACCCAATAAAAGATGGCAAACTGTCATAGGCACCACATCAAATTCAATGGAATCCTTGTATGGTCCTATCTCAAAATTTACGCGCACCATATGACTCACCTTCATCTCACCATTGTCACTCAACCATTGTATGTAATATGGATTGGGGTGAGGTAAATATTTCAGATTTAGCTTGGCACATAACTCCTTGCTAGCAAGATTGCGGCAGCTACCTCCATCAATGATCATCTTGCAAGCTTTGTTGGGGCCAACTAGTGCTTTTGTCTGGAACAGATTGCAGCGCTGTGAATCAGCATGTGGCTGCACACTAAGAGCACGCTGCGAGACAACAAGAGTAGGCGCTGAAGAGGCAAAAGCATCTATGCCGTCTTCACATGTGTACCCATCGTCATCGGAAGCATATGGATCGGCGTCATCTCCAGTCTCATATTCATTGTCATCGTTCACAATCATCACTTTTCTGTTTGGGCACTCTCTCTTGAAGTGTCCCTTGCCGCCACATGTATGACATAGCATATCTCTATTACGGGCTGTAGACATATTAGAACCGGAGCTAGTAGCAGGAGCAGCAGGTTGCTTTGACTGTGAAACAGTGGAAGCTGGTTTTGTTGTAGAAGAAGATGGGCGGTTGGCAGCACCCTCACTAGGTGTATAAGGGGGCGGCTGGGTTCTGTTGGAGAACCGCCCAGCTGTAGTATAACGGCTTTTGATTTGAGCTTCTTCGGCCAAGTGGGACTCAGCTTCTCTTGCATGATGGAGCAGCTCGTTCATTGTATTGTATTGGTGATGCCTAACAATACCCTTGATGTTATATTTCAGCCCATGGAGAAAACGTTGCATAGTCATCTCAACATATTCTCTAACTCGAGCACGCTGCAGCAACATCTCCATCTCCATGTAATATGCATCAACCGTCATGGAACCTTGCTTCAATTGTGTCAATTTATCATAAACTGTCCGCAAGTAATTAGTGGGAACAAAACGAGCTTTCATAACCGCCTTCATCTCACGCCATGTAAGAATAGGTAACTCATTGTCTTCACGACGGTTACTCACAAGGCTATCCCACCAACGCAAGGCATAGCCATCAAATTCTGAGGAAGCAAGCTTGATCTTCCTATCTTCAGTGTAGTCATGCAAACGCCATAATTTCTCCATCTTGAGCTCCCAAGTGAGGTATTCTTCTACATCGGAGCCTTCAAATCTGGGAATTGTGAACTTAGGCTTGCCCAAGCCATCATCCTCGTGAAGTGGTACACGCCGAGCACCAGGTGGTGGTGGACGACCATGTCCTTGAAAACCACGCCCACGGCCATGATTGCCCACCATGAGTTCATTGTCGCCATGGACACTATCAGCATCGTCATGGCCGTCATGTTGGCGTTGCTCAATAGTGACACGCAACCCATTGACTGAAGTTGTCAACTGCTGTATACTTGTGTGGAAAGCATTGACTTGTGTTTGCATAGCATTGACGGTAGTGTCAGTTGCATCCACTTTCATTTGTATAGCTTGAACATCAGCCTCAAGTTTTTCAGCGGATCTATCAATAACCCCTGTCAAATGAACGCGGAGAGCTTCATGATCCTTCCAGGAAACACACTCGTCATCAGCCTTTTTCTGCAGCACATCAATATCACTAGAAGACATGATGAGTAGGTTAGTGCAAAAATCAAAATCGGGTTGGTGGCACACTCACAACTCACTTAAAACTGACAAGAAAAGGAAATCTTACCGTTCCAAAGTGAATAGTAATGCGCACCCGTTCGGACAGATGACCAATGCACGGATGTGATGAAGTGAATACCCGGGTATAAGAGCAATCACACGACAAAGCAGGGTATATGGTGGAGCTTGGTGTGGATACCTAACAACACCGAAGACAAGTCCTAGTGCTGATCGGGTGAACAAACACCCAAGGAAACAAACACGGTGGAGAAAAATGTGGCAAAGCAACTATAAAAACAGGATGTGTTGCAATGCACTAGAGAGACACTAGCAATGCTCAATGGAAACAGGCACAAGATTGCTCAATTCTACTAGTGCACAATCGCAAGAGAATACAAATCCAACAGTGCAATAGATAGCAACAACGTCCGGCCACTGGTTCTCTCTTTTCTTTCTTTGTCTCTGTTTTATTTTTGTACTCCTTTTTTTTCAACTGGCACGTGAACAGTACGTGAACAGTAAACTTTTCCTTTTGTTTTCTGAGGCCACAATAGATCGCAGGCAGCGGCGACTGTTCTTGGATCACGTCCAGAAATTGCAAAGCACCAAAACCTATATGAGCAGCCTGTAGAGCGGAAACTAGTCTCGTGGGTAAGTTCCTAACACCTTTGTGTAGACAGGCTGTGGCTATGGATTGGAAGTTGCAAAACAGGATAACTGATCGAAACAAAAAACCAATCTACGATGCAAACTATGATGGAAACAAGAAACCAACGAGTCGAAGGAAAAAGCGACGCAAAAAGAAAGACACAACGACCAGCAACTAAAACCAATCTACGATGCAATCTAGGCTATGGCAAATACTAAGAACCCTAATATTTTTGTGAGGCCTTTTCTGGATAGGATGAAAAACACAACTAATCTACGGATGATTTGGTGGATGCTTACCGAGGAAACACTAGAAATCTGATACCAAGATGATATGGGGTGTCCCGATCTTCTCAGTAAGCGGCGGTGACGATGATGATGATGGAGGATAACTTGTATGTCGCCGATGAACTCTCCCTCGCTTGATCCCTGATGCCAATGCAAAAGGTCTCAACCCTTTGGATATTCACAACGTCACACACTTGCGCACGTAGCCGTCGACCACGAACGGTATAATTGCAATATACTAATTCCCAATGGAACAGCAGATTACACTTGACTTGCAGTATATAATCACCAGATCGATACGAATTGGTGATGAGGATTCAAGATGAATGCTTACAAGCAATTCTCATGAACTAGGGTTTATCTAAAACGTGGTCTCCCTCTAACTAACCCTAAGGAAGGGTATTTATATCCTAAGATAGATCGAAGGGGTACACGGGCCGTCAGCCCCAAAGTCTGCGCGCAGGCAGCACAGTAGTACCGCTCACAGCAAGCGGTACTACCGCTATAAGCGGTATTACCGCTCTGAAAATTCTAACTGCCGCTTTAGTACCGCTTGGGTTGCTTTGATTCCAGAAGAAATTTGCTAAGCGGTACTTGGGCGGTAGTGCTGGGCCGGTAGTACCGCCTAAGCGGTACTACCGCTCGGGCAGGCGGTACTACCGCCTGGGAACTGCAGAATCTTCTTGCTCCCTTGTGCCATGCCTTCCTCCTTGCTCCCTTGTACCATGCCTCCTGCTTCAATGTACCTAATGACACATACACACAAGGATTTAGGCAGTATAAAGCTCTCATCAAAATAAATAGCATTATCAACTAAGAAATAATTCACCTGTTGTTCTAGTAACTTAGCACGAGCTCTTGTAATTGGACCAATCCTGATTTCATCATTGGATATCTTCTTTGCAGCAACAGGTTGTTCATCTTCATGAGGTGGAGATGGAACCATAGTAGGGATATCCTCATCAACGGAACTGGTGCCATCCACACACACAATGCCAACGGTTAGTAAAACAATAAATCATGATGCATGCCATGCAACAATCAAATGCAGCAAGCAAGATGCACACTCAAAGCCCTACACTAATCGCGGTTCTAGCGCGGGTTAACTAGGGTGTCCTACAGTCAGCACGGCTCTGATACCAAGCCTTGTGGCACCCCGGCTCAGCGAACCGGATTACCAGTGTTTCCAACCCAGAGATCATGTCTTCTGGAAACACACACCAACTTGGAACAGAACAGAACAGAGCTTTATTGATAAACTTTGGGTACAAGCTCATATTTTACATCGATAGCGAGGCCAAAGGCACACTTGGTGCTATGACAATATCTACATTATTTATGAAACATAGTAGGGCCTCGGAACTACTAAGTAATTCTACGGCGTAGCGGAACATAGCGGCAACTCCATCCACCGGGACACTGCTGAGGACACAGCCTAGTTAGCGTAGCACGAACCATCGGGACCACCGTCCTCGACTTCTCCTGCATCTGGCATGATACGCCAGGTGAGTACTTTGAATGTACTCGCAAGCTCACGACAACCAAGTAATGCAGCAAACAATAGCATGGCCGTCAACATGTTAAATTCTTAAGTGATTCACTTACTGTCATCAGTTATCAACTTACTCTCTTTCGGGTTGTCTCACAACCCTCGGAATACTCATAAGCCATCGAGTACTTTCGAACACAAGACGAGTTCTCCCATCATTATTAACACTGTTACGGTTGACCACCTAGTGAGGTCTGGACGGGCTGTCCAATACCGTGGACACGGCTATTCGAATAGATTTTTCACTCTGTAGAGGTTGCGCACTTTACCCACACCATGAAGCACCTGGCCTCGTGATCCCATTCGGATGGACCAGCGTTGCTCCAACGAAACCTGCCTGACCCGTGACTCTCCCATCGCACCACCGGCATTCATCCTCCCCCGGAGTCCTGCCCTGGGTGGCCCCTGTGTCACCTCGTGACACCTGCCACCATCGTGGCCAAACTAAACTGTCCCAAACGGGGACGCCGGCACAAAACTCTTCTGGGCTCACAGGGTTATCGTCGCCTACCTGATCAGGGTAGCACGCACGCATAACCCTCCCTGTCTGGAGGTACCGGTGAAAGAGCACGGGGCCAGACCAAGTCAAGGCCGTCCCATACCAGCAAATGTGGTTGCATGGATAAGCCCAGACAGGTGACTCAAGATCAACCAACTAAGTTCATTTAACAAACATAGTAGTTTATCACAACACTTAGGATGGCAGCAACTAGGCATTTAAATTAATTACTATACATTATTATATAGCAAATAAATGAACATAATGCATTGAAATATGCAATGCTATTGAAATGCTTCACGAAATGGGTGTCCTGGCTTGCCTTGCTCTATTGGGTTGTCCACAAACTCCTGGTCTTCAAAACCACAAAGATTTCCTTCTGAAAATATTTTAAAATAGCAAAGGAAAATGTCACATAACACATTTCTGTTCATCAGGAATTATGTGAGTAAGAGAAAAATACCAAAATTTATCAGCAAATAAAGGAGCTCAAGACAAACACAATGCAAAAAGAATCAATGTATTTGGACTTATATTTAAAAAGTTATTGCAGGTCAAAGTTACTGGTCAAATCTAGAATTTAAACAAAAATCAGAAAATACTCAGCCGGCCACGTCGAACACGTAAAGTGGAGGGGCGCCTCCACTTAAAACGGTTCGACGCGCGGGGTGTGTCGCTGACAGGTGGGGCCTCCGGTTGATTTAAAAGAAAGGGAGAAGGGAAGCAGAGAGATGGCGGGGCTCCGGCGACGCTCACCGGCGATGGAGACGGTGGTGAGGTCCGGCGAGGACAGGAATGGAACCAGCATACGACGGCGAGTACGCCCGTACCCGTGGATCGTCGGAAGGTGGCCGGATGGCATCACCCCCTTCTTCTCCGGCGGGTGGAGGCTACGGGCGTCGTCGGCGGCAACGATTCCGGCAGGATTCCGGTCGGGCAAGAGCTCGGGGAGGGCCAGGGAAGATCACTGAGTTCGAAGGTGGAGTTGGTTGGGGCTGGGGAGAAGTGGAATGACGAGACGGCAGAGCTCGGGTGGCGGCGGATCTCCGGCGAGGTTTGAGGCCAGAGGGCCTCTCGGCCGTGGCTCGCTGCTCGGGAGGTCGATTAAAGGTGGAGGGAGAGAGGTGAGGTGCTGAGAGAGGCCGGGCACGGCCTTTTTTAGGCAGGGGCGGAGCTCGGGCGAGCTCTCTGGAATGGGCGGCGTTGTGGCCACGCCGCCGGGGCAAGGACGGCGAGCTGGCTGTCGCGAGACGGGGTGAAGTGATGGAGGAGGGCAGAGGAGTTAATGCGCGCATTGGCGGCACGCAGAGGAAGACGACGGCGGCTCAGCCACTGTGGCCACACGGGTGTCACAGTGCGGCGCTGCGGTGGCGGCCGGTGAGGGCGATTCCGGCGAGGGGAAGGCTCTGGAGTGGCCTAGGTGGAAGGAGGGGAAGATGTCGGCATGCTAGGACAAGGCTAGGCCACGCGGGGTAGCCGGAGCGATCACATCCGACGCGGGCGCCGTGTAGAGCGCGCGCACTAGCTTGCCAGTGCCGTGATCACCACGGGTGCGGCCACCAGGAGGACACGCAAGCCTGGCGCACCTTGTCCACGGCGTCGACCTTCGATCACTTAGCCTCCTTGTGTCACTAGCTTGACTAGATACACTCTGGTTCGAAGGGTAGCCTCAACTACAGTTTCTGACAGAAAACTTTGGGAGAGATCTGGAGGAGAGGTGAGCTGGAGATGAAGCCAGTGGAGATGTCTGGTGCGATCTAGGTTGGAAGGACTATGAACTGGCCAAATTTGATAGGGTTTAGAAAAGTTTTGAATATAGTTCCTGTGTAAACTGCCATACTGGTCCAGAAAATTGATATGCTTGTGGCACTCATTTGGATAATCTCCTGATGATGAAACTTGGTGGAGGGAGGTTATTTGGTAGTGCACACATGCCATAAAAATTTCAGAGCAATTGTGCATCTCTATCTAGTACTCCCTTCACAGAGGTTTGGAATGAGCAGAAACTTGTCAGAATTTTGCTGCTAAAAATTTGTACTGGACATGATGATATTTTTGGATATTGTGGCTATATAGGGTCCCTAATATCTCAGGAAGTTTACTGGGAATTTTCTGAGCTAGGAAAATAGGGGTCGCTTCACAATGGGCCAATTCTGACCAGAGAGAAAATAATTATTCTGGCCAAATTTTTGTATTGGACTATGGAATGTTTATGAAGATTATGAGATTATATGATGACAGGAAGGTGTGACAAAAGTTTGGGATTTTATTGATCATCCAAACTATAGGTTGCTTCACAACCCATAGTGATGACATAATTTCCCAAAGGAAGAAAAGAATTAATGGAAAAAGATTAAATATTGGAAATTGATCCAGGAGAGGTGTGGAAAGGTTTTGGCAAGGTGATGAGGGTTTTGGGTTACTTGGAAAAAAATTCAAGGAGTCATAAGTCCATAGTTGACTGAAAACCAACGAAAATGCAAGTAAAACCAAAAAGATTTCGAAAAGAAAAAGTTACCAAAAATCAGGATGTCACAAAGACGTGTGGACGAAATGTGGATATGACACACGTGTGGGCGTTATCATTTGAGAATAAAAAAATAAAAATCTCAAACCCGAGAAAACGTGCGGGCGGCTTTCGTTCGCTCGTGCGACTAGTATCCTGGCCCAATGAGCTGGCCCTGCTAGTTTGTCGCCGCATTGTTTAGTTCCTGGCCCAACGAGATGGCCCATGCTAGTAGTACTATAACATAGCCTGTCGCCCTTCTCCCGTCTTCCCCGTCCACCAGTTCCCCAATCAAAGCGAAAACCTAGGGTTTGGGTTAGGGAGGCGGCGGCTGCTTTATTCCCGATCCCGTCCCCGACCCCGACCCCGATCGCCATGCCCATCGAAGCCGCGCCGAGATCGGATGAGGAGGAGATGGTCGTCCTCTCCGATTGGGGGACGGAGGACGAGGAGGAGGCCGATGTCTTCACCTATTGGGCGATGGAGGAGACCGACGTCTTCCCCAATTGGGCGATGCTGGATCGCATCGGCCGCACCCGCTACCACAAGGACCTAGACGATGCTCGTCTGGTTGTCAGCAAGAACAAGACCGCCGCTCGCATCCGCATTGAGCGCAGCATTTCCTGCTACGTGTCCTTCACCCTCGCGGCTCCAGAAGGGGTCTCCTACCTCAACCTCCACTGGCCGGTGGGAGAAGGATCCGACGATGCCTGTTCCTTCGTCCGGGCAACCGACAAGGACCTCGTCCTCTTCGACATCTACAACCGGAGCCGGATTCCCTACTTGGACGCGCCGCCAGATCTGTTCGTCTACACGGCCGCCGGTCCTTCCCCCTCGGTGCAGCAGCTCCCTCTGTACCCCAAGGAGGGGAGGGCAAGTTGGCGGTTCCTGAGGGATAAATTCACCACAGGCATCTTGCGGCTCTCGAAGAAGCGCTACGTCGTTGCCGACCTCAGTGTGCTGGATGCTGCACTCTGCGTCTTCAACTCCTCCTCCCAGACTAAACAGTGGAAAATCATCTCCATTACGCCTGGCATGATATGTTGGCACCTACCGCAGCAGAACCAGAAACAGAGCAGCGGCCAGCTCCCCGACCTCTGGTCAACTGACGATGTGCTCGCTTTCGACGACCGTTTCCTGTGCTGGGTTGACTACTTCAGTGGTGTCCTGCTATCTGACTTCTCCTCCACTCTAGGTTCCTCGGTGGTGCTCCATTTCGTACCTTTCCCTGGAGAAAAGGAATACCCTGAAGATGTCCCAAGGCAGTTCCCGGGGAGGTTCCGAAATGTGTCCATCACCCAAGGCAAGATGTGCTTTGTCCACATTGACAATGACTTCCATGAGACATTCGAAGATGACTGCCCATGTCTTCAGCTTCCTGAGAGAAGAAGCCAACCGCAGCAGCATCTGGGTCCCCAAAAAATCACCATTTGGACTCTCAAATCCGACAACTTCAAGTTCAAGTGGGAGCAACATGGTGTGATCAACCTTGACCTCCTTTGGGCGCAACCTAACTACAAAGCACCTGAGCGTCTTCCCGAGTTCCCAGTCTTCCATGAACCGGATGTTCTATGCTGCCTGTTAAGGGAGGAGGAATTTTATGGCAAGGGGTGGATGATCATGGTTGACATGAAGCAAGCAAATCTGCGGTCGTGTACTCGATATGTCAACCGACAGTCCTACTGTGCTAACTGTGTGGATAAGGGCTGTGCTGTGTGTGAGGAGGACAGAGACGAGTTTCCTAATGTGCTCCTACTTCCAACTGTCTTCTCCAAACAATTTGAAAAGCCAACAGGTAACTATATAGAAGAAGCTCGCCTAGTATTCAATTTAATTTTCTTTTACATACGTTCCTGCTTTTATTACATAATAACATGGTTGCCTTTGCCTAGCTTTCTGTTGGATATGGTAGTGTAACACTGGTCTTTTTCCTTATTTATTATCTTACCTATGATGCAACTCACATGCTGCCTGGTTGGGTGTATGATTCCCAGCAACTCTCTGCACGCCGACTTCTAGACCCGTACCACTCTACTTATCAGGGTTGTGTGCCCGATGTTATTTCCTGTCTAAGAATTTCCAATTTCCTGCCTTCATCACAGACCTCTAGTGTTGCTGTGTTATAGTAATATGTTGATTAATCACCCCTTGACAAAAAATAGTAACATGTTACTTAATTGTAGCATTTACTATATTGTTACCATGAATCTTCTGTTGGGCTGTTCAAGCGTTTGAGTTTTAGCCGCTCCAGTTGTGTAGGTGCACTACCCTGTATATCAATAATAGCTCTGGTCCTTCTGTCATCGAGTTGTCCTTGAGAGCCTAGAATCCTCTATCTCAATTTGTTGGATCTTTTGCTCTTTATTTATGTACCGTCCATTATCTGTACACGTGCAGTTCTTGATTCATTACGCAGCCTTCTGTTGCTACTACTCTGGTGTGCTATTTTGAAGCGAATTCTAGGAACCACACTGTTTTGATTGCTCTGTTAAAGGATAAAACTATATTGTCCTCTATTTTCTATGTCGGAGCAAATGCCTTGTACCTTTAGATGATATACGATGCTTGTAACACATATTTTTCTGTGGACCAAAGTTTTAGAGTGTGTTTTGTTGGGTTACTTTTGGGTCAACCAGGTCACATCTTTGGCTCTTCCTGTTGGAATCTTTTTGATTCTGCTAATGTCTACCCTTTATACCCGTGTGTAACTGGATACTCGCCAAGGAAAAGCCGTTCTCCCTGCATGGGAATGTCATTAGGTAGCCTCACTGGCCTTCTCATGTTACTGTCTTTGGCTTGATTATGGCGACAAGCCTTCCGACTGTCTTCTGCATCTTCTCAGGCCTAATCCGACATCCTTGCATGTGGACTGTTGTTGGGACTCCCATGTATTTTGAGTTTGATGCTTTCTTGCTGCCTTCAGCCTTTTTTGCCACCTGAATACATCACCCCTGTGCCGGCCCGTCTGCAGCACGGTCGCCACCAATCCCCTGCGTGTCAGTTGTAGTCCTTCCAGCTGATTGACAAAGGCGATACGTGCTCATTGAGGCCACAAACGTCACATCATGGCTAACGTGGTGTTCTCAGACAACGTTTTGATGACAAGTTAGCTGAGAGCTACTCCCTCTGTCCGGTGAAGAGATATGGTGTCATTACCATTTGAAAACAAATCAAGTATATGATGCCATTATGATTGCATTAATATTGACTGCGAAAACTGTTTTCTTTTATCAATATACTCCACTGCAATGCCATTTTTCTCTTGTTTGTCTATTCCTTTTCTTTTGAACAATTATTGTGTACATCATTTGTCAAGTTGCAATTCATCTCATCTTCCCATACTGCTCGCAAGATGTTTTGATGGTGTATATATCTGAGTTAATTTTAATTTTATTTTCAAAGGGATGGCATTGGACAACGACAAGGTTGCAGCTCGTCTTCCAAAGAAGCATAAGCTGTCTGCAAGGTTTCATTCAAAGAACCGTAAGATTAAGATTGCAGTGTAAAGACCTGGAATCTGGTGACATGGTGTTGAGCACTTTGGCGTCGTTAGTATGGAAGATGATGTTTGTGTTAATGCTTTGATGGTGCACTACAGGCAGAACCAAGTCAACAGGGCAAAAATTTGCATTTATGTGATGAAGATGATGTACTGATGAATACCTATATCTATCTATTAGAGTAAACGATGCATGTTTCTGGATCATATCAAATCATGATGTACTGATGAATATTCCTAAAATTTCTAAGCTCCCTTCAATTGGGAAGTTCTCATAGCTCTATGTTTAAGAGTTGTTGCTGCCTGCACCTGCCAGTCCGTTCCTCTCGTGTGGCCATATGTGGTTGTACTCGTGTCTCACCCATATTTCTTTTTGTCACTTTTATTTATCTCTCCAAGATTGCTTCATCTTAACCTCAATCTCATCATATTTATTCACCTCGTCATACGCTGCCTGCCTGCTGCCTCGGTGTTATTTTTACTAAATGGCCTCCGAAGGATCTTATGTTGTGTACTGACCCCTCAAAAAACTTATTTCGTGGCGTGACCCCTTCACTCACGCCAATGCATCAGGCGTTTTTAATACACTGTGTGACGCCAGTCAATTTAACGCCAATAATATCAATAAATCCGTGCTGGCAGTCACGCCTACGTGGCGTCAAAGACGCCAAGTTAATTAACGTGTCTACTCCGGCAGTAAAGTCGCCAGGTAACATGGCGTAACAAACATGTCTTCCTCGATTCAATCGTCCTTCCGTATTCAACCTTGCCGCAGACTGCGAGGCCACCGGCAGCTGTCGCCTCCGGCGGCAGGCAAGCTCGGCGCCCCGGCCGCCCTCATTCCCTCCTCTCCCTCCCTCCGGCCCTTCTCCACCTCACATGCGCCGGCCAGCCGTCGCCGGGCACGGCCGCTGCTCCCGCTCGTATGCCTCCGCAAGCTGCCGCCGGGCACGGCCGTCGGCGAGCGTCGCCACTCCGGTGGTCGACCATGGCCAGCCATCGCGTGGAGCTCCTCCAGTCTTCATTTTCCCCTCCGACGTGCGCAAGCTTTGTGCCTGGGCATGCGGCGACGGACATGACCGATCCGACAGCACCTCCCCGGCCTGCCGCGTAACCCAGCAGGTGAGCAGCCGTGACTCCCAACGGCGCCTTCGCGACGACTCGCTTCAACTCCGTCTTGGAACCATGGTAGCGCCATGGCCAGCAAGTGCGTGAACGACGGACACAATGGGTCCGACCACCTTGGCCTGTCACTGATGCTGCTCGGCTGCCACGGTCGTTGCACGGCCTTTTTTAGGCAGGGGCGGAGCTCGGGCGAGCTCTCTGGAACGGGCGACGCTGTGGCCATGTCGCCGGGGCAAGGACGGCGAGCTGGCTGTCGCGAGGCGGGGCGAAGTGATGGAGGAGGGCACAAGAGTTAATGCGCACATTGGCGGCACGCGGAGGAAGACGACGGCGGCTCAGCCACTGTGGCCGCACGGGTGTCACAGTGCGGCGCTGCGGTGGCGGCCGGTGAGGGCGATTCCGGCGAGGGGAAGGCTCTGGGGTGGCCTAGGTGGAAGGAGGGGAAGATGTCGGCATGCTAGGACAAGGCTAGGCCGCGCGGGGTAGCCGGAGCGATCACATCCGACGCGGGCGCCGTGTAGAGCGCGCGCACTGGCATGCCAGTGCCGTGCTCACCACGGGTGCGGCCACCAGGAGGTCACGCAAGCCTGGTGCACCTTGTCCACGGCGTCGACCTTCGATCACTTAGCCTCCTTGTGCCACTGGCTTGACTAGATACACTCTGGTTCGAAGGGTAGCCTCAACTACAGTTTTTGATAGAAACTTTGGGAGAGATCTGGAGGAGAGGTGAGCTGGATATGAAGCCAGTGGAGATGTCTGGTGCGATCTAGGTTGGAAGGACTATAAACTGGTCAAATTTGAAAGGGTTTAGAAAAGTTTTGAATATAGTTCCTGTGTAAACTGCCATACTGGTCCAGAAACTTGATCTGCTTGTGGCACTCATTTAGATAATCTCCTGATGATGAAACTTGGTGGAAGGAGGTCATTTGGTAGTGCACACATGCCATAAAAATTTCAGAGCAATTGTGCATCTTAAGCTAGTACTCCCTTCACAGAGGTTTGGAATGAGCAGAAACTTGTCAGAATTTTGCTGCTAAAAATTTGTACTGTCCAGGATGATATTTTTGGATATTGTGGCTATATAGGGTCCCTAATATCTCAGGAAGTTTACTGGGAATTTTCTGAGGTAGGAAAATAGGGGTTGCTTCACAATGGGCCAATTCTGACCAGAGAGAAAATAATTATTCTGGCCAAAATTTTGTATTGGACTATGGAATGTTTTTGTAGATTATGGTATTATATGATGACAGGAAGGTGTGACAAAAGTTTGGGATTTTATTGATCATCCAAACTATAGGTTGCTTCACAACCCATAGTGATGACATAATTTCCCAAAGGAAGAAAAGAATTAATGGAAAAAGATTAAATATTGGAAATTGATCCAGGAGAGGTGTGGAAAGGTTTTGGCAAGGTGATGAGGGTTTTGGGTTACTTGGAAAAAAATTCAAGGAGTCATAAGTCCATAGTTGACTGAAAAACCAACGAAAATGCAAGTAAAACCAAAAAGATTTCGAAAAGAAAAAGTTGCCAAAAATCAGGGTGTCACAAACCTACCCCCCTTAGGATGAATCTCATCCTCGAGATTCGATTGCTCAGGGAACAAGTGCGGGTATGCGGATCTTAGAAAATCTTCTCTTTCCCAGGTAGCCTCTTCCTCAGTATGGTGCTCCCACAATACCTTGTAAAACTTGATCACCTTACTCATGGTAGTCCTTTCCATCTCATCCAAGATTCTGATAGGTTTCTCTTCGTAGGTCAGATCCTTAGCCAGTTCTAGCTCACTCATATCCGCTTGTTTGATCGGTGGTGCAATGCACTTTCTTAACTGTGATATGTGGAAAACATCGTGAATATCAGATAACTCCGGTGGTAGCTCCAACTGATATGCTACCCTGCCTTTCCTAGCAATTACTGGAAAGGGACCGATGTATCTTGGTGCAAGCTTTCCCCGGGTATGAAACCTCTTTACTCCCTTCATGGGGGTTACTCGAAGGTAAGCATATTCTCTGGGCTCAAAAGTCACTTCTCAGTGCTTTGGGTCATAGTAGCTCTTTTGGCGGGACTTGGCTGCTCGAAGACGCTCCTGAATATCCTTGACCTGCTTCTCAGCCTTGAGCATCAAGTCTGTGCCAAAGATACGGCTATCTCCTGTCTGGGACAAATTCAATGGGGTGCGGCACTTCCGCCCATATAGTGCTTCAAATGGTGACATCTTGAGACTTGACTGATAACTGTTGTTATAAGAAAATTCCGCATAGGGTAGGCTATCTTCCCATTTGGGTCCATGGGTGAGAGCACAGGACCGAAGCATATCTTCCAATATCTGGTTACTCATTCGGTCTGTCCATCTGTCTGCGGATGGTACGCCCTGCTATGCTTCAACATGGTTCCCAAAGCTTGGTGCAATCGCAACCAGAATGCTGAGGTGAATAAGGAGCCCCTATCTGAGGTGATAGACTTGGGTACTGATACGTCCATTTTGCATCATGCTTTTATATCGATATTTATTGCATTATGGGCTGTTAATACACATCATGGTACAATACTTATGCCTTTTCTCTCTTATTTTACAAGGTTTATATGAAGAGGGAGAATGCCGGCAGCTGGAATTCTGGACTGGAAAAGGAGTAAATCTGTGATACCTATTCTGCACAACTCCAAAAGTCCTGAAAATCTACGGAGAATTATTTTGGAATATATAAAAAATATTGGGCGAAAGAAATACCAGAGGGGACCCACCAGGGAGTCACAAGCCAGGGGGGCGCGCCCTACCCCCCTGGGCTCGCCCCTGTGGCTTGTGGGCCCCCTGGCAGGCCTCCGGTGCCCATCTTCTGCTATATGGAGGGTTTTGACCAAGAAAAAATCAGAAGGGAGCTTTCGGGACGAAGCGCCTCCGTCTCGAGGCGGAACTTGGACAGAACCAATCTAGGGCTCCGACGGAGTTGTTCTGCCGGGGAAACTTCCCTCCCGGAGGGGGAAATCGAAGCCATCATCATCACAAACGATCCTCTCATCGAGAGGGGGTCAATCTCCATCAACATCTTCACCAGCACCATCTCCTCTCCAAACCCTAGTTCATCTCTTGTATCCGATCTTTATCTCAAAACCTCAGATTGGTACCTGTGGGTTGCTAGTAGTGTTGATTACTCCTTGTAGTTGATGCTAGTTGGTTTACTTGGTGGAAGATCATATGTTCAGATCCTTAATGATAATTAATACTCCTCTGATTATGAACATTAATATGCTTTGTGAGTAGTTACGTTTGTTCCCGAGGACATGGGATAATTCTTGTTATAAGTAATCATGTGAATTTGGTATTCGTTCGATATTTTGATGAGATGTATGTTGTCTCTCCTCTAGTGGTGTTATGTGAATGTCGACTACATAACACTTCACCATTATTTGGGCCTAGAGGAAGGCATTGGGAATTAATAAGTATATGATGGGTTGCTAGAGTGACAGAAGCTTAAACCCTAGTTTATGCGTTGCTTCGTAAGGGGCTGATTTGGATCCACATGTTTCATGCTATGGTTAGATTTATCTTAATTCTTCTTTCGTAGTTGCGGATGCTTGCGAGACGGGTTAATCATAAGTGGGAGGCTTGTCCAAGTAAGGACAGCACCCAAGCACCGGTCCACCCACATATGAAATTATCAAAGTAACGAACGCGAATCATATGAGCATGATGAAAACTAGCTTGACAGAAATTCCCATGTGTCCTCGGGAGCGCTTTGCTTTATATAAGAGTTTGTCCAGGCTTGTACTTTGCTACAAAAAGGATTGGGCCACCTTGCTGCACCTTTATTACATTTGTTACTTGCTTTCCGTTGCGAATTACCTTATCACAAAACTATCTGTTACCGATAATTTCAGTGCTTGCAGAGAATACCTTACTGAAAACCGCTTGTCATTTCCTTCTGCTCCTCGTTGGGTTTGACACTCTTACTTATCGAAAGGACTACGATAGATCCCCTATACTTGTGGCTCATCAAGACTCTTTTCTGGCGCTGTTGCCGGGGAGTGAAGCGCCTTTGGTGAGTGGAACTTGGTAAGGAAACATTTATATAGTGTGCTGAAATTTACTGTCACTTGTTACTATGGAAAACAATCCTTTGAAGGGCTTGTTCGGGGTATCTTCACCTCAACCAGAAGCACAAAGTGATGCTCCTCAACCTACTGCACCTACTGAAAATATTTATTACGAAATTCCTTCGGGTATGATAGAGAAACTGCTAGCTAATCCTTATGCAGGAGATGGAACACTACATCCTGATTTGCATCTAATCTATGTGGATGAAGTTTGTGGATTTTTTAAGCTTGCAGGTTTGCCCGAGGATGATGTCAAGAAGAAGGTCTTTCCTTTATCTTTGAAGGAGAAGGCATTGACATGGTATAGGCTATGTGATGATATTGGATCATGGAACTACAACCGATTGAAATTGGAATTTCATCAGAAGTTTTATCCTTTGCATCTGGTTCATCGTGATCGGAATTATATTTATAATTTTTGGCCTCGTGAAGGAGAAAGAATCGCTCAAGCTTGGGGGAGGCTTAAGTCAATGTTATATTCATGCCCCAATCATGAGCTCCCAAGAGAAATTATTATTCAGAATTTTTATGCTCGGCTTTTTCGTAATGATCAATCCATGCTCAATACTTCTTGTGCTGGTTCCTTTATGAAGAAAGATTTTGAATTCAAATGGGACTTATTGGAAAGAATTAAACGCAACTCCGAAGATTGGGAACTCGACGAAGGTAAGGAGTCAGGTATAAACCTTAAGTTTGATTGTGTTAAATCCTTTATAGACACCGATGCTTTTCGTGAATTTAGCACTAAATATGGACTTGACTCTGAGATAGCAGCTTCTTTCTGTGAATCTTTTGCTGCTCATGTTGATCTCCCTAAGGAGAGGTGGTTTAAATATCATCCTCCCATTGAAGTGAAAGTAGTTGAACCTATTAAAGTTGAAGAAGAGACTATTATTTATAATGCTGATCTTGTTATTCCTACTGCTTATATTGAGAAACCACCCTTCCCTGTTAGAATAAAGGAACATGCTAAAGCTTCAACTGTGGTTCGTAAGAGTTGTACTAGAACACCTATGCCCCCTGAACAAATTAAAGTTGAACCTAGTATTGCTATGGTTTAAGATCTCTTGGTTGATAATATTGATGGGCATGTTATTCATTTCTATGATGAAGCTGCTAGAATTGCTAGACCTGATACTAAAGGTAAACATAGACCTATTGTTGGCGTGCCTGTTGTTTTTGTTAAAATAGGAGATCATTGTTATCATGGCTTATGTGATGTGGGTGCTAGTGTGAGTGCAATTCCCTTTACCTTATACCAAGAAATTATGAATGATATTGCACCAGCTGAATTAGAGGAAATTGATGTTACCATTAAGCTGGCTAATAAAGATACTATTGCACCAGTTGGGATTGTTAGAGATGTTGAAGTCTTGTGTGGGAAAATAAAGTATCCTACTGATTTTCTTGTTCTTGGTTCCCCACAAGATGATTTTTGTCCCGTTATATTTGGTAGACCCTTCTTGAATACTGTTAATGCTAAGATTAATTGTGAGAAAGAAACTGTTACTGTAAGATTTGGGGATGTGTCTCATGAGTTCAATTTCCCTAAATTTTGTAGACAACCCCATGACAAAGAATTGCCTAGTAAAGATGAAATTATTGGTCTTGCTTCTATTGTTGTGCCTCCTACCGATCCCTTAGAACAATATTTGCTAGACCATGAAAATGGTATGCATATGAATTAAAGGAATGAAATAGATAAGATTTTCTTTGATCAACAGCCTATTTTGAAACACAATCTGCCTGTTGAAATACTTGGGGATCCTCCTCCACCCAAGGGTGATCCCGTGTTTTAGCTTAAACAATTACCTGATACTCTGAAATATGCTTATCTTGATGAAAAGGAGATATATCCTGTTATTATTAGTGCTAACCTTTCAGAGCATGAAGAAAAGAGATTATTGAAAACTTTGAGGAAGCACCGTGCTGCTATTGGATATACTCTTGATGATCTTAAGGGCATTAGTCCCACTCTATGTCAGCATAAAATTAATATGGAGCCTAATGCTAAACCAGTTGTTGAACACCAACGACGGTTAAATCCTAAAATGAAAGAAGTGGTAAGAAATGAAAAACTAAAGCTTCTGGAGGCAGGTATAATTTATCCTATTGCTGATAGTAGATGGGTTAGTCCCGTTCAGTGTGTCCCTAAAAAGGGAGGTATTACCGTTGTTCCTAATGATAAAAATGAATTGATCCCGCAAAGAATTGTTACAGGATATAGAATGGTAATTGATTTTAGGAAATTAAATAAAGCTACTAGGAAAGATCATTACCCTCTACCTTTTATTGATCAAATGCTAGAAAGACTATCCAAACATACACATTTTTGCTTTCTAGATGGTTATTCTGGTTTCTCTCAAATACCTGTGTCAAAAGAGGATCAAGAAAAGACCACTTTTACTTGTCCTTTCGGTACCTTTGCTTATAGACGCATGCCTTTTGGTTTATGCCATGCACCTGCTACCTTTCAAAGATGTATGATGGCTATATTCTCTGACTTTTGTGAAAAGATTGTTGAGGTTTTCATGGATGATTTCTCTGTTTACGGAACTTCTTTTGATGACTGCTTGAGCAACCTTGATCAAGTTTTGCAGAGATGCGAAGAAACTAATCTTGTCTTGAATTGGGAAAAGTGCCACTTTATGGTTAATGAAGGTATTGTCTTGGGGCACAAAATCTCCGAAAGAGGTATTGAAGTTGATAAAGCTAAAGTTGATGCTATTGAAAAAATGCCGTGTCCCATGGACATAAGAGGTATAAGAAGTTTCCTTGGTCATGCTGGTTTCTATAGGAGGTTTATTAAAGACTTCTCTAAGATTTCTAGGCCTCTCACTAATATTTTGCAACAAGATGTTCCATTCGTTTCTGATGATGATTGTGTAGAAGCATTTGAAATTCTTAAGAATGCCTTGATTTCCGCACATGTTGTTCAACCACCTGATTGGAACCTACCCTTTGAAATAATGTGTGATGCTAGTGATTATGCTGTTGGTGCTGTTCTAGGACAAAGAGTTGATAAGAAATTAAATGTTATCCATTATGCTAGTAAAACTCTAGACAGTGCCCAAAGAAACTATGCTACCACTGAAAAGGAATTTTTAGCAGTTGTGTTTGCTTGTGATAAATTTAGACCTTATATTGTTGATTCCAAAGTAACTGTTCACACTGATCATGTTGCTATTAAATACCTTATGGAAAAGGAAGATGCTAAACCTAGACTTATTAGATGGGTTCTTCTGCTACAAGAATTTGATCTGCATATTATTGATAGAAAGGGTGCTGATAACCCAGTAGCAGATAACTTGTCTAGATTAGAGAATGTTCTTGATGACCCACTACCTATTGATGATAGCTTTCCTAATGAACAATTAGCTATCATAAATGCTTCGCGTAATGCTCCATGGTATGCTGATTATGCTAATTACATTGTTGCTAAATTTATACCGCCTAGTTTCACATACCAACAAAAGAAAAAGTTCTTCTATGATTTAAGACATTACTTTTGAGATGATCCACACCTTTATAAAGAAGGAGTAGATGGTGTTATTAGACGTTGTGTACCTGAGCATGAACATGAACAGATCCTATGCAAGTGTCACTTCGAGGCCTATGGGGGACACCACGCTGGAGATAGAACTGCACACACGGTATTACAATCTGGTTTTTATTGGCCTACTCTCTTCAAGGATGCTCGTAAGTTTGTCTTGTCTTGTGATGAATGTCAAAGAATTGGTAATATTAGTAGACGTCAGGAAATGCCTATGAATTACTCTCTTGTTATTGAACCATTTGATGTTTGGGGTTTTGATTATATGGGACCTTTTCCACAATCTAACGGGTATACTCATATTCAAGTTGCTGTTGGTTATGTTACTAAGTGGGTAGAAGCTATTCCAACTAGTAGCGCTGATCATAACACTTCTATTAAAATGCTTAAAGAAGTTATTTTCCCTAGATTTGGAGTCCTTGGATATTTAATGACTGATGGTGGTTCACACTTTATTCATGGTGCTTTCCGTAAATTGCTTGCTAAGTATGATGTTAATCATAGAATTGCATCTCCTTATCATCCTCAGTCTAGTGGTCAAGTAGAATTGAGCAATAGAGAAATTAAATTGATTTTGCAGAAGACTGTTAATAGATCCAGAAAGAATTGGTCTAAGAAACTTGATGATGCATTATGGGCTTATAGAACTGCTTACAAAAACCCTATGGGTATGTCTCCGTATAAAATGGTTTATGGTAAAGCATGTCACTTACCTCTTGAACTAGAACATAAAGCTTATTGGGCAATTAAAGAGCTCAACTATGATTTCAAACTTGCTGGTGAGAAGAGGTTATTTGACATTAGCTCACTTGATGAATGGAGAACCCAGGCCTACGAGAATGCTAAGTTGTTTAAAGAAAAGGTTAAGAGATGGCATGATAAAAGGATACAAAAGCGTGAATTCAATGTAGGTGACCATGTCTTGCTATACAATTCTCGTTTAAGATTTTTTGCAGGAAAACTTCTCTCTAAATGGGAAGGGCCTTACATTATCGAAGAAGTGTATCGTTCCGGTGCCATCAAGATCAACAATCCTGAAGGCACAAATACGAAGGTGGTAAACGGTCAAAGAATCAAACATTATATCTCAGGAACTCCCATAAATGTTGAAACCAATATTATCAATACCATGACTCCGGAGGAGTACATTAGGGAGACCTACCAGAATGTTTCAGACTCCAAAAAGGAATAGGTATGTGTTACGGTAAGCAAACCGACTCCAAAACTTTTCCAATAGCAATTTTTATCCATTTTGGAATATTTAATAAATTAGGAAAATTTAAAGTAGTCCGAAGAGTGCACGAGGAGGCGACAAGCTAGGGGGGCGCGCCCTACCCCCCTGGGCGCGCCCCTGTGGCTTGTGGCCACCTCGTGTACCCTCCGGACTCCGTTTTCTTGTGGTATACTCCTTCGGGTCGGTAAAAATTCATTATATAATCTCCCGAAGGTTTTGACCTTCGTATCACGACAATACCTCCTATTTTTTGC
Source organism: Elymus sibiricus (assembly GCA_039707655.1). Taxonomy (NCBI): domain Eukaryota; kingdom Viridiplantae; phylum Streptophyta; class Magnoliopsida; order Poales; family Poaceae; genus Elymus; species Elymus sibiricus. The sequence continues at coordinate 448,231,577 of CM077671.1, forward strand.
TTTGAGCTGTTTCTGCAGCAGATTTAGATCAACATGACGTCCCCAAGTGCTTCGAAGGACAAGTTCTTCGAGAAGGTCATCAACCCCTACCTTGCGGAGGTGCTGCGACACCTTCAAACCATTGAGATGCGTGAGGGGGTGCTACACATCCGTGATGTTGAGGGGCCAAAGAAGACCGGAAGCGTGGAGATAAGGCTCGAAGCAATGGAGCAACAAGTTTTCAAGTGCCAAGGGATGGTGGAACGAGGACTCAATGCCAATCACATGATGATCGCGGAGTTTACCCATAAGCACAAGCTGGACGCCAAGGACATCGGGGAGCACATCTTCAAGCTCTACGAGAAAATCGAGCATCTCCAAGCCCAGATCTATGACCTGCAAAACCAAAACTGTGAGTATGAATACAGATTTAAGAGAATGAGTTTGGCTGTAGATTTGAGGATCCCGGAGACTCGTTCATCTTTTTACGATGGTGAGCCTAGACGGAGGACAAGCTTCCAACCTCATCAACAACTCCAACATCACCACCTTCGAAGAACGACAACTAAACACATGGGTATGGGCACTCCCCTTGGCTTGTGCCAAGCTTGGGGGAGGTGCCCCGGTATCGTATCACCATCACATCTTTTACTTTTATCATTTTTCTTAGTCCGATCCTTTTGGTTATATCTTGATCTAGTAGAATAAAGTTTTTAGTGTGATCTAGTTTTGAGTTTTGCTTTATGTTCCCCCTATGTAAGCAAGTCCGAGAGTTATATAATAAAGAGTAGTTTTGAGTTGAGGGCTTTGCTTGTTTGCTATGATCTTGAGAAAAAGAAATAGAAAGAAGTGTAGAATAAAAGCAAAGGGTATATATGATGATCTTATGGGGAGTGATGACTTCACATATAAGAAGTATGTCGACTGAAACTTGTTGTGAGTTGACAAACATAGCTATTGGTCATTGTGGCAATTAAAAGGAAGTAATAAAGAAAGAGAGGTTCACATATAAATATATTATCTTGGACATCTTTTATGATTGTGAGCACTCATTAAAATATTTTATGCTAAGAAGTTGATGTTGGACAAGGAAGACAACATAATGAGTTATGTTTGCTTATTTCCGAATCGAAGTTATATGGTTATAGATCCTTCAACATGTGACGCTTGCTTCTACCCCATATCAGCCAAAACTTCCGCACCAAGTAGAGATACTACTTGTGCATCCAAACACCTTTAACCCAGTTTTGCCATGAGAGTCCACCATACCTACCTATGGATTGAGTAAGATCCTTCAAGTAAGTTGTCATCGGTGCAAGCAACAAAAAATTGCTCTCTAAATATGTGTGATCTATTAGTGTGAGGAAAATAAACTTTATACGAACTTGTGATATGGAAGAAATAAAAGCGATAGACTGCATAATAAAGTTCTTAATCACAAGGGGCAATATAAAGTGGCGTTCTTTTGCATTAAGGGATTGCGCATCCAACTAGAAAAGCGCATGACAACCTCTGCTTCCCTCTGCGAAGGGCCCATCTGTTACCTTTACTTTCTAGTACCTACCTTTATGCAAGAGTCGTGGTGATCTTCATCACTTCCTTTATTTCGCCTTTATCTCTTGGCAAGCGTCATGTGTTGGGGAATGATCTAGACACATATATCCACTCGGATTTGGGTGAGCATGAGTTATTTCTGTTGACATTACCCTTGAGGTAAATAGTTGGGAGGCAATACTATAAGCCCCTATCTTTCTCTGTGTTCGATTGAAGCTTTGACCTCATAGGTACTGCGTGAGTGTTAGCAATTATGAAAGACTAAAAGATGATTGAGTATGTGGATTTGCTTTACAAGCTCTTATATTGACTCTTTCCTACGTTATGATAAATTGGAATTGCTTCAATGACTGAGAGCATAGTTAGTTGGTTCTCAATAGAGTTCTTGATTCATACTTTACCTTGTGAATGAATTGTTACTTTAGCATAAGAAATTATATGTCAATATATGTTGCTGTTCTAAAGATGATCATGATGCCTTCATGTCCGTATTTTATTTTATCGACACCCCTATCTCTAAACATGTGGGCACATTTATCGATTTCGGCTTTTGCTTGAGGACAAGCGAGGTCTAAGCTTGGGGGAGTTGATACGTCCATTTTGCATCATGCTTTTATATCGATATTTATTGCATTATGGGCTGTTAATACACATCATGGTACAATACTTATGCCTTTTCTCTCTTATTTTACAAGGTTTATATGAAGAGGGAGAATGCCGGCAGCTGGAATTCTGGACTGGAAAAGGAACAAATCTGAGATACCTATTCTGCACAACTCCAAAAGTCCTAAAAATCTACGGAGAATTATTTTGGAATATAAAAAAAAAATTGGGCGAAAGAAATACCAGAGGGGATCCACCAGGGAGTCATAAGCCAGGGGGGCGCGCCCTACCCCCCTGGGCGCGCCCCTGTGGCTTGTGGGCCCCCTGGCAGGCCTCCGGTGCCCATCTTCTGCTATATGGAGGGTTTTGACCTAGAAAAAAATCAGAAGGGAGCTTTCGGGACGAAGCGCCGCCGTCTCGAGGCGGAACTTGGACAGAACCAATCTAGGGCTCCGACGGAGTTGTTCTGCCGGGGAAACTTCCCTCCCGGAGGGGGAAATCGAAGCCATCGTCATCACAAACGATCCTCTCATCGAGAGGGGGTCAATCTCCATCAACATCTTCACCAGCACCATCTCCTCTCCAAACCCTAGTTCATCTCTTGTATCCGATCTTTGTCACAAAACCTCAGATTGGTACCTGTGGGTTGCTAGTAGTGTTGATTACTCCTTGTAGTTGATGCTAGTTGGTTTACTTGGTGGAAGATCATATGTTCAAATCCTTAATGATAATTAATACTCCTCTAATTATGAACATTAATATGCTTTTTGAATAGTTACGTTTGTTCCTGAGGACATGGGATAAGTCTTGTTATAAGTAATCATGTGAATTTGGTATTCGTTCGATATTTTTATGAGATGTATGTTGTCTCTCCTCTAGTGGTCTTATGTGAACGTCGACTACATAACACTTCACCATTATTTGGTCCTAGAGGAAGGCATTGGGAAGTAATAAGTAGATGATGGGTTGCTAGAGTGACAGAAGCTTAAACCCTAGTTTATGCGTTGCTTCGTAAGGGACTAATTTGGATACACATGTTTCATGCTATGGTTAGATTTATCTTAATTCTTCTTTCGTAGTTGCGGATGCTTGCGAGAGGGGTTAATCATAAGTGGGAGGATTGTCCAAGTAAGTACAGGACCCAAGCATCGGTCCACCCACATATCAAATTATCAAAGTAACGAACGCGAATCATATGAGCATGATGAAAACTAGCTTGACAGAAATTCCCATGTGTCCTCGGGAGCGCTTTGCTTTATATAAGAGTTTGTCCAGGCTTGTCATTTGCTACAAAAAGGATTGGGCCACCTTGCTGCACCTTTATTACATTTGTTACTTGCTTTCCGTTACGAATTACCTTATCACAAAACTATCCGTTACCGATAATTTCAGTGCTTGCAGAGAATACCTTACTGAAAGCCGCTTGTCATTTCCTTCTGCTCCTCGTTGGGTTCGACACTTACTTATCGAAAGGACTACGATAGATCCCCTATACTTGTGGGTCATCCGGTACTTCATGAAGACCGACTATCCGGGACATGTAGAGTTGTGCAAGCTGGTTTGCGTTAAAAGTGGTCTTTACCGGAATAAAGTGAGCCACTTTTGTGAGTATATCCACAATGACCCAGATAGCATCATTGCCTTTTGTTGACCTGGGCAGTCCATCAATGAAGTCCATGCATATGTCGTCCCACTTCCACTGGGGAACTGGTAAAGGTTGTAGTAGCCCAGCGGGTTTCTGGTGTTCAGCCTTGACTTTGTTACAGATGTCGCAGCAGGCGACATAGTATCCTATGTCCCTTCGCATCCCTGGCCACCAAAAGGTTTCTCTCAGATCCTGATACATCTTTGTGCCTCCCGGGTGGATAGAGTACGCGGACTCATGGGCTTCTCTGAGTATTCGTTGTCTCAGATTATTCTGATCGGGCACGCATATCCGTTTCTCAAACCACAAGGTGCCTTGGTCATCCACACAGAAGGACTTGGCCTTACCTTTCGGAATCAGTTCCTTGATCTCTATTATTCCTTCATCTGGTTTTTGAGCTTCTTTAATTTCTTCCATAAGTGTTGGAGTAATTTCCAAGGTATCCAGGATAATTGGGCCGCATAGCACCATATTGAGCTTAGCGAACTCTTCTTGTAACCTTGCATGGATACTTCCAAGTAGTGCATTCACTATGCCTTGTTTTCTACTGAGAGCATCAGCGACCACATTAGCCTTTCCCGGATGATAGTTTATTCCAATGTCATAGTCCTTGACTAGTTCAAGCCATCTTCGTTGCCTGAGATTCAGGTCAGGTTGGGTGAAAATATACTTGAGACTCTTATGGTCCGTGTATATTTCACAACGTTGTCCAATGAGGTAATGCCTCCAAATCTTCAAGGCATGAACCACGGCTGCTAATTCCAGATCATGTGTGGGGTAGTTTTCTTCGTGAGGTCATAGCTGTCTGGATGCATATGCTACAACCTTTCCTTCTTGCATTAACACGCAGCCGATTCCACGTCTGGAAGCATCGCAATATATATCAAAGCTCTTGTGGATGTCTGGAACTAAGACAGGTGCTGTAGTTAGCCTTGTCTTTAGCTCTAGGAAGCTGCTGTCACACTCCGCCGTCCAGACAAACCTTTGATTTTTCTTTAACAATTCTGTCAGTGGCTTAGCTATCTTGGAGAAGCCTTCTATGAAACGACGGTAATAGCCTATCAATCCTAGAAAGCTACGGACTTCGGTCACCAAGGCTGGTGTCTTCCAATTCAGTACTGCAGTTACTTTACTGGGGTCGACGGCTACTCCTTATTCTGACAGAATATGCCCCAGAAATCCCACCTCCTTTAGCCAAAATTTGCACTTACAGAATTTGGTGTACAGACGATAGGTCCTGAACATTTCCAGGACAGCACGGAGGTGTTGTTTGTGCTCTTCTTCATCCTTGGAATATATCAGGATATCATCGATGAACACCACCACGAATTTGTCTAGGAAATCCATGAAGACCTTGTTCATCATGCTCATGAAATAAGTTGGAGCATTCGTCAACCCAAATGACATGACTGTAAACTCATACAGACCATATCGGGTGGTGAAAGTTGTCTTAGGTATATCATCTTTTCTGATTTTTAGCTGATGATACCCGGTTCGGAGGTCAATCTTGGAGAATACCCGTGCTCCGTTCAGCTGGTCGAACAAATCATCAGTGCGAGGGAGCGGGTACTTATTCTTGATGGTTACCTCATTCAGCTGGCGATAGTCTACGCACATTCGTAGACTTCCATCCTTCTTCTTGACAAACAGTACGGGTGATCCCCATGGCGAGATGCTTGGGCGGATATACCCTTTTTGCAGCAACTCATCCAACTGCTTCTTTAATTCCACCAGCTCTGGGCTCGGCATACGATAGTATTTCTTGTAGATCGGGGTAGTACCGGGAATCACCTCAATTACAAACTCTAATTCCCGGTCGGGTGGCAACCCTGGTAGTTCCTCTGGAAATACATCCGGAAATTCGCAAACTACCGGAATCAAGTTCATATCCGTACCGGTAGCTTGGTATGCCATTCCTTTTCTTGACATCATCTTGTTGGCAAGGAATTGGACTGTTTGTCCTGCCGGATTAACTAGTGTCACTGTCCTGGTGGCACAGTTGATGCAAACCTGATGTGGTGTCAACCAGTCCATCCCCAGTATTAAATCGAATCCAGGGGATTCAATGGCAACAAGTGTAGCTGGAAATTTAACTCCATGTATCGAAATTTCGAGACCTTTATATATCAGATTTGTTCTGAGCAGGGAGCCAGGGGATTGTACCACCATGATATTATCCAAAAGCGAAGGGGAAAATTTGTGCAAGGTGGCAAAACTCCGCGAAATAAATGAATGGGAAGCCCCAGAATCGAATAAAATTACTGCAGGTATGTCGTTAACAGAAAACATACCAATGACTACGTCTGGTGCTTTGCAGGCTTCCTCAGCGGAGATATGATGGACGCGTCCGTGGCAGAAGTTATGGTTTGGGCGGCGTCCAATATTGTTGACTTGTGGCTTGAAGTTGGATACTGGCTTCCCGTTGTTGGCACGACACTGCTTGGAATAGTGTCCGCTTTGGCCGCAAGTAAAGCAGGTGTTATTATGGCGGCGCCATTGCTCCATGTGGGCTTGTATTCAGATGGGCCTGGCTGCCAGGTGCGTGGCTTCTGCACAAACTGCTCGCGGTTATCCTTCTTGGGTTCAAACTTCCGCTTGCGGTCATCATATCCGGACTTATGCTCTCGTTCAGCTATGAAAGCCTTGTTCACCAAAGTTTGAAAGTCCGGAAAGTCCAGCATACAGAGCAGACAACGGAGGGCGTGATTCAGTCCTCCTAGGAATCGATCTATCTTCCTTTCTTCGGTGGACACGTCATGGGTAGAGTACCGTGCTAGATTGTTGAACTTGTTCAGATACTCCCCCACGGACATATTTCCTTGTGTAAGAGCAAGGAACTCCCTTTACCTCACCTTCATTATGCCTGTAGGGATATGATACTTGCGGAATAGCTCCTTGAACTTCTCCCTGGAAATATCTTCTCCAGAAGGCCACGTTGTTTTTGTGTTGTCCCTCCATATAGCCGCTGGCCCTTCTAGGTAGTGAGTGACAAAAGGAACCTTATCTGATTCTTCATAGCGGGCTATGTCCAGCTTCTTTTCCATGGTCCTCAGCCAATCATCAGCTTCTATAGGGTCCACAGCTTGACCGAAACTGGGTGGCTTGGTGCGTTGGAAGTCAGACAACTTAGAGTGTGTTCCATGGTTGTTGTTCTGGATCACCATAGTCTGCATACTTTTCAAAAATTCCATGAGATCCTGGTTTCTTTTCTCTTCAAACATCCTCATGATCCGATCAGTGGTCGGCGCTTGAGGTGGTGGAGGTGGTAAGTCTTCTGGTGGTTGTCCTGCTTGTCTGGCGGATCGACAAACGGGGGTTCCATCGCCGCCTTGGCTACTAGCTCTCTTCATCCTAAATTTGTTCCCATTGCAAAATACCGAATCGATGAGCAACATCCATAAGGGAAACATAGTAATATGACACAAGAAAGAAAATGCACGAAAAAGGCGAATAAAGCAAACAAGATAATTATACAAGATAACCCAACATCATACATGGCAAGCTAGTAGGGGGGTATCATGGCTAGACTGCTCATATTGCAGTTGACATATGCAAAGATGCATGCACAACAACTCAAGCCTCCACTCTAGTGGCGCGGGTGGCACAAACACTGCCAAACTGAAGACTCCTCGTCATCTGATCCTGAGTCGGAATCGGAACTGATAATATGGATCACATCCTCCGTATCAAAGGAAACACGATGACGCTGTTGGGACGGTTCTCCTTCCGAGGAAGAAGGAGCACGATGCCTTAGCATCGGAGTAGCTGGAGTGGCTAGGAGTGAGGCCCACTCTGCCGGGGTCTCACGTCGGCTACCAGACGAAAAGCCTGGTGGCGCAGTAGAGCTAGAAGGAGTATCAAGCCTATGTGGAGGTGGAACTGGTGATGGACACATAGGTGGGAATGTAGGCTGGGGTGAAGATGGTACTGTAGTTGCGGCTGCAAGTGCCTCCTAGACACGAGACAGCTCCTCAGCCAAGGAAATGATCATACGATAACTGGCGTTCAGATAACGAGATAGAACACCAGTCGCACGATCACTCGCCGGGTCAACTGGTGCGAAAATGACTCGCCCTGTCATAGGCGACAGGGTGGGGTAGTGAAAGAAACCTGGATGAGCCTGCATCTCGACCTCGTGGAAGCGCAAGTCAGTGAGAGCCTCCATCGCAGCAAACTAGATCGCCAGCTCCGGAGTAGAAGCCGTTCTGCCCTTAGAAGAGCGAGAATAGCTACCAATATTCGAGCTCGCGGTCAGGAAAGCCTCTGCGTGATACTCGTATACTGACTCGGCAAGCTGTTCCCGAAACACCTGGTACACTGGATCTTCGCCGTTGGGGTACAGTCGAAGCCAGACGTTACGGAGCAGTACATGAAAAGTGAAAGGTGCTGGCTCATGATGGTTGTGGTACGGTACTGGTGCCATCTACACTCACAATGCCAAGGGTTAGTAAAACAATAAATCATGATGCATGCCATGCAACAATCAAATGCAGCAAGCAAGATGCACACTCAAAGCCCTACACTAATCACGGTTCTAGCGCGGGTTAACTAGGGTGTCCTACAGTCAGCACGGCTCTGATACCAAGCGTTGTGGCATCCCGGCTCAGCGAACCGGATTACCAGTGTTTCCAACCCAGAGATCATGTCTTCTGGAAACACACAACAACTTAGAACAGAACAGAACTGAACTTTATTGATAAACTTTGGGTACAAGCTCATATTTTACATCGATAGCGAGGCCAAGGGCACACCTGATGCTATGACAATATCTACATTATTTATGAAACATAGCAGGGCCTTGGAACTACTAAGTAATTCTACGGTATAGCGGAACATAGCGAAAACTCCATCCACGGGACACTGCTGAGGACATAGCCTAGTTAGCGTAGCACGAACCATCGGGACCTCCGTCCTCGGCTTCTCCTGCATCTGGCATGATACGCCAGGTGAGTACTTTGAATGTACTCGCAAGCTCACGTCAACCAAGTAATGCAGGAAACAATAGCATGGCCGTCAACATGTTAAATTCTTAAGTGATTCACTTACTGTCATCAGTTATCAACTTACTCTCTTTCGGGTTGTCTCACAACCCTCGGAATACTCATAAGCCATCGAGTACTTTCGAACACAAGATGAGTTCTCCCATCATTATTAACACTGTTACGGTTGACCACCTAGTGAGGTCTGGACGGGCTGTCCAATACCGTGGACACGGCTATTCGAATAGATTTTTCACTCTGTAGAGGTTGCGCACTTTACCCACACCATGAAGCACCTGGCCTCGTGATCCCATTCGGATGGACCAGCGTTGCTCCAACGAAACCTGCCTGACCCGTGACTCTCCCATCGCACCACCGGCATTCATCCTCCCACGGAGTCCTGCCCTGGGTGGCCCCTGTGTCACCTCGTGACACCTGCCACCGTCGTGGCCAAACTAAACTGTCCCAAACGGGGACACTGGCACAAAACTCATCTAGGCTCACAGGGTTATCGCCGCCTACCTGATCAGGGTAGCACACACGCATAACCCTCCCTGTCTGGAGGTACCGGTGAAAGAGCACGGAGCCAGACCAAGTCAAGGCTGTCCCATACCGGCAAATGTGGTTGCACGGATAAGCCCGGACAGGTGACTCAAGATCAACCAACTAAGTTCATTTAACAAACGTAGTAGTTTATCACAACACTTAGGATGGCAGCAACTAGGCATTTAAATTAATTACTATAAATTATTATATAGCAAATAATTGAACATAATGCATTGAAATATGCAATGCTATTGAAATGCTTCACGAAATGGATGTCCTGGCTTGCCTTGCTCTATTGGGTTGTCCACAAACTCCTGGTCTTCAAAACCACAAAGATTTCCTTCTAAAAATATTTTAAAATAGCAAAGGAAAATGTCACATAACACATTTCTGTTCATCAGGAATTCTGTGAGTAAGAGAAAAATACCAAAATTTATCAGCAAATAAAGGAGCTCAAGACAAACACAATGCAAAAAGAATCAATGGATTTGGACTTATATTTAAAAAGTTATTGCAGGTCAAAGTTACTGGTCAAATCTGGAATTTAAACAAAAATCAGAAAATACTCAGCCGGCCACGTCGAACACGTAAAGTGGAGGGGCGCCTCCACTTAAAACGGTTCGGCGCGCGGGGTGAGTCGCTAACAGGTGGGGCCTCCGGTTGATTTAAAAGAAAGGGAGAAGGGAAGCAGAGAGAGGGCGGGGCTCCGGCGATGCTCACCGGCGATGGAGACGGTGGTGAGGTCCGGCGAGGGCAGGAATGGAACCAGCGTACGACGGCGAGTACGCCCGTACACGTGGATCGTCGGAAGGTGGCCGGACGGCGTCGCCCCCTTCTTCTCTGGCGGGTGGAGGCTATGAGCGTCATCGACGGCAATGATTCCGGCAGGATTCCGATCAGGGAAGAGCTCGGGGAGGGCCAGGGAAGTTCACTGAGTTCGAAGGTGGAGTTGGTTGGGGCTGGGCAGGTGTGGAACGGCGAGGCGGCAGAGCTCGGGTGGCGGCTGATCTGCGGCGAGGTTTGAGGCCAGAGGGCCTCTCGGCCGTGGCTCACTGCTCGGGAGGTCGATTGGAGGTGGAGGGAGAGAGGTGAGGTGCTGAGAGAGGCTGGGCACGGCCTTTTTTAGGCAGGGGCGGAGCTCGGGCGAGCTCTCTGGAACGGGCGGCGCTGTGGCCATGTCGCCGGGGCAAGAACGGCGAGCTGGCTGTCGCGAGGCGGGGCGAAGTGATGGAGGAGGCACAGGAGTTAATGCGCGCATTGGCGGCACGCGAAGGAAGACGACGGCGGCTCAGCCACTGTGGCCGCACGGGAGTCACAGTGCGGCGCTGCGGTGGCGGCCGGTGAGGGCGATTCCGGCGAGGGGAAGGCTCTGGAGTGGCCTAGATGGAAGGAGGGGAAGATGTCGGCATGCTAGGACAAGGCTAGGCCACGCGGGGTAGCCGGAGCGATCACATCCGACGCAGGCGCCGTGTAGAGCGCGCGCACTAGCTTGCCAGTGCCGTGATCACCACGGGTGCGGCCACCAGGAGGCCACGCAAGCCTGGCGCACCTTGTCCACGGCGTCGACCTTCGATCACTTAGCCTCCTTGTGTCACTAGCTTGACTAGATACACTCTGGTTCGAAGGGTAGCCTCAACTACAGTTTCTGACAGAAACTTTGGGAGAGATCTGGAGGAGAGGTGAGCTGGAGATGAAGCTAGTGGAGATGTCTGGTGCGATCTAGGTTGGTAGGACTATGAACTGGACAAATTTGATAGGGTTTAGAAAAGTTTTGAATATAGTTCCTGTGTAAACTGCCATACTGGTCCAGAAACTTGACATGCTTGTGGCACTCATTTAGATAATCTCCTGATGATGAACCTTGGTGGAGGGAGGTTATTTGGTAGTGCACACATGCCATAAAAATTTCAGAGCAATTGTGCATTTCTAGCTAGTACTCCCTTCACAGAGGTTTGGAATGAGTAAAAACTTGTCAGAATTTTGCTGCTAAAAATTTGTACTGGCCAGGATGATATTTTTGGATATTGTGGCTATATAGGGTCCCTAATATCTCAGGAAGTTTACTGGGAATTTTCTGAGCTAGGAAACTAGGGGTTGCTTCACAATGGGCCAATTCTGACCACAGAGAAAATAATTATTCTGGCCAAAATTTTGTATTGGACTATGGAATGTTTTTGAAGATTATGGGATTATATGATGACAGGAAGGTGTGACAAAAGTTTGGGATTTTATTGATCATCCAAACTATAGGTTGCTTCACAACCCATAGTGATGACATAATTTCCCAAAGGAAGAAAAGAACTAATGGAAAAAGATTAAATATTGGAAATTGATCCAGGAGAGCTGTGGAAAGGTTTTGGCAAGGTGATGAGGGTTTTGGGTTACTTGGAAAAAAATTCAAGGAGTCATAAGTCCATAGTTGACTGAAAAACCAACCAAAATGCAAGTAAAAACAAAAAGATTTCGAAAAGAAAAAGTTGCCAAAAATCATGGTGTCACAAACCTACCCCCCTTAGGATGAATCTCGTCCTCGAGATTCGGTTGCTCAGGGAACAAGTGCGGGTATGTGGATCTTAGAAAATCTTCTCTTTCCCACGTAGCCTCTTCCTCAGTATGGTGCTCCCACAATACCTTGTAAAACTTGATCACCTTACTCCTGGTAGTCCTTTCAATCTCATCCAAGATTCTGATAGGTTTCTCTTCGTAGGTCAGATCCTTAGCCAGTTCTAGCTCACTCATATCCGCTTGTTTGATCTGTGGTGCAATGCACTTTCTTAACTGTGATATGTGGAAAACATCGTGAATATCAGATAACTCCGGTGGTAGCTCCAACTGATATGCTACCCTGCCTTTCCTAGCAATTACTGGAAAGGGACCGATGTATCTTGGTGCAAGCTTTCCCCGGGTGTGAAACCTCTTTACTCCCTTTATGGGGGTTACTCGAAGGTAAGCATATTCTTCGGGCTCAAAAGTCACTTCTCGGTGCTTTGGGTCATAGTAGCTCTTTTGGCGGGACTTGGCTGCTTGAAGATGCTCCTGAATATCCTTGACCTGCTTCTCAGCCTCGAGCATCAAGTCCATGCCAAAGATACGGCTATCTCCTGTCTGGGACCAATTCAATGGGGTGCGGCACTTCCACCCATATAGTGCTTCAAATGGTGACATCTTGAGACTTGACTGATAACTGTTGTTATAAGAAAATTCCGCATAGGGTAGGCTATCTTCCCATTTGGGTCCATGGGTGAGAGCACATGACCGAAGCATATCTTCCAATATCTGGTTTACTCGTTCGGTCTGTCCATCTGTCTGCGGATGGTACGCCGTGCTATGCTTCAGCATGGTTCCCAAAGCTTGGTGCAATCGCAACCAGAATGCTGAGGTGAATAAGGAGCCCCTATCTGAGGTGATAGACTTGGGTACTCCATGAAGACTGACTATCCGGGGCATGTAGAGTTGTGCAAGCTGGTTTGCGTTAAAAGTGGTCTTTACCGGAATAAAGTGAGCCACTTTTGTGAGTATATCCACAATGACCCAGATAGCATCATTGCCTTTTGTTGACCTGGGCAGTCCAACAATGAAGTCCATGCATATGTCGTCCCACTTCCACCGGGGAACTGGTAAAGGTTGTAGTAGCCCAGCGGGTTTCTGGTGTTCAGCCCTGACTTTGTTGCAGATGTCGCAGCAGGCGACATAGTATGCTATGTCCCTTCGCATCCCTGGCCACCAAAAGGTTTCTCTCAGATCCTGATACATCTTTGTGCCTCCCGGGTGGATAGAGTATGCGGACTCATGGACTTCTCTGAGTATTCGTTGTCTCAGATTATTCTGATCGGGCACGCATATCCGTTTCTCAAACCACAAGGTGCCTTGGTCATCCACACGGAAGGACTTGGCCTTCCCTTTCGAAATCAGTTCCTTGATCTCTTTTATTCCTTCATCTTGTTTTTGAGCTTCTTTAATTTCTTCCATAAGTGTTGGAGTAATTTCCAAGGTATCCGGGATAATTGGGCCGCATAGCACCATATTGAGCTTAGCGAACTCTTCTTGTAACCTTGGATGGATACTTCCAAGTAGTGCATTCACTATGCCTTGTTTTCTGCTGAGAGCATCAGCGACCACATTAGCCTTTCCCGGATGATAGTTTATTCTAGTGTCATAGTCCTTGACTAGTTCAAGCCATCTTCGCTGCCTGAGATTCAGGTCAGGTTGGGTGAAAATATACTTGCGACTCTTATGGTCCGTATATATTTCACAACGTTGTCCAATGAGGTAATGCCTCCAAATCTTCAAGGCATGAACCACGGCTGCTAATTCCAGATCATGTGTGGGGTAGTTTTCTTCGTGAGGTCATAGCTGTCTGGATGCATATGCTACAACCTTTCCTTCTTGCATTAACACGCAGCCGATTCCACGTCTGGAAGCATCGCAATATATATCAAAGCTCTTGTGGATGTCTGGAAGAACTAAGACAGGTGTTGTAGTTAGCCTCGTCTTTAGCTCTAGGAAGCTGCTGTCACACTCCGCCGTCCAGACAAACCTTTGATTTTTCTTTAACAATTCTGTCAGTGGCTTAGCTATCTTGGAGAAGCCTTCTATGAAACAACGGTAATAGCCTGCCAATCCCATAAAGCTACGGACTTCGGTCACCGAGGCTGGTGTCTTCCAATTCAGTACTGCAGTTACTTTGCTGGGGTCGACGGCTACTCCTTGTTCTGACAGAATATGCCCCAGACCACCTTTTTTAGCCAAAATTCGCACTTACTGAATTTGGCGTACAGACGATGGGTCCTTAACCTTTCCAGGACAGCACGGAGGTGTTGTTTGTGCTCTTCTTCATCCTTGGAATATATCAGGATATCATCGATGAACACCACCACGAATTTGTCCAGGAAATCCATGAAGACCTTGTTCATCATGCTCAGGAAATAAGCTGGAGCATGCGTCAGCCCAAATGACATGACTGTAAACTCATACAGACCATATCGGGTGGTGAAAGCTGTCTTGGGTATATCCTCTTTTCTGATTTTTAGCTGATGATACCCGGTTCGGAGGTCAATCTTGGAGAATAGCTGTGCTCCGTTCAACTGGTTGAACAAATCATCAATGCGAGGGAGTGGGTACTTATTCTTGATGGTTACCTCATTCAGCTGGTGATAGTCTACGCACATTCATAGACTTCCATCCTTCTCGACAAACAGTACGGGTGATCCCCATGGCGAGATGCTTGTGCGGATATACCCTTTTTGCAGCAACTCATCCAACTGCTTCTTTAATTCCACCAACTCTGGGCTCGGCATACGATAGTATTTCTTGTAGATCGGGGCAGTACCGGGAATCACCTCAATTGCAAAATCTAATTCCCGGTCGGGTGGCATCCCTGGTAGTTCCTCGGGAAATACATCCAGAAATTCGCAAACTATCGGAATCAAGTTCATATCCGTACCGATAGCTTGGTATGCCATTCCTTTTCTTGACATCATCTTGTCGGCAAGGAATTGGACTGTTTGTCCTGCCGGATTAACTAGTGTCACTGTCCTGGTGGCACAATTGATGCACACCTGATGTGGTGTCAACCAGTCCATCCCCAGTATTACATCCAATTCAGGGGATTCAACGGCAACAAGTGTAGCTGGAAATTTAACTCCATGTATCAAAATTTCCAGACCTTTATATATCAGATTTGTTCTGAGCAAGGAGCCAGGGAATTGTACCACCATGATATTATCCAAAAGCGAAGGGGAAAATTTGTGCAAGGTGGAAAAACTCCGCGAAATAAACGAATGGGAAGGCCCAGAATCGAATAAAATTACTGCAGGTATGTCGTTAACAGAAAACATACCAATGACTAGATCTGGTGCTTCGCAGGCTTCCTCAGCGGAGATATGATGGACGCGTCCGTGGTAGAAGTTATGGTTTGGGCGGCATCCAATATTGTTGACTTGTGGCTTGAAGTTGGATACTGGCTTCCCGTTGTTGGCAGGGCACTGCTTGGAATAATGTCCGCTTTGGCCGCAAGTAAAGCAGGTGTTATTGCGGTGGCAGTCCTCTATCACCGGCTGTTTGCCGAAGGTCTTATTCTGGCTAACCGTCTTATTGTTGTTGTTGCCATTGCTCCATGTGGGCTTGTATTCAGATGGGCCTGGCTGCCAGGTGCGTGGCTTCTGCACAAACTGCTCGCGGTTATCCTTCTTGGGTTCAAACTTCTGCTTGCGGTCATCATATCCAGACTTATGCTCTCATTCAGCTATGAAAGCCTTGTTCACCAAAGTCTGAAAGTCCGGAAAGTCCAGCATACAGAGCTGACAACGGAGGGCGTGGTTCAGTCCTCCTAGGAATCGATCTATCTTTCTTTCTTCGGTGGACACATCATGGGTAGAGTACCGTGCCAGATTGTTGAACTTGTTCAGATACTCCCCCACGGACATATTTCCTTGTGTAAAAGCAAGGAACTCCCTTTGCTTCACCTTCATTATGCCTGTAGGGATATGATACTTGCGGAATAGCTCCTTGAACTTCTCCCAGGAAATATCTTCTCCAAAATGCCACGTTGTTTTTGTGTTGTCCCACCATATAGCCGCTGGTCCTTCTAGGTAGTGAGTGACAAAAGGAACCTTATCTGATTCTTCATAGCGGGCTATGTCCAGCTTCTTTTCCATGGTCCTCAGCCAATCATCAGCTTCTATAGGGCCACAGCTTGACCAAAACTGGGTGGCTTGGTGCGCTGGAAGTCAGACAACTTAGAGTGTGTTCCATGGTTGTTGTTCTGGCTCACCATAGTCTGCATACTTTTCGAAAATTCCATGAGATCCTAGTTTCTTTTCACTTCAAACATCCTCATGATCTGATCAGTGGTCGGCGCTTGAGGTGGTGGAGGTGGTAAGTCTTCTGGTGGTTGTCCTGCTTGTCTGGCGGATCGACGAACGGGGGTTCCATCGCCGCCTTGGCTACTAGCTCTCTTCATCCTAAATTTGTTCCCATTGCAAAATACCGAATCGATGAGCAACATCCATAAGGGAAACACTGTAATATGACACCAGAAAGAAAATGCACGAAAAAGGCGAATAAAGCAAACAACATAATTATACAAGATAACCCAACATCATACATGGCAAGCTAGTAGGGGGATATAATGGCTAGACTGCTCATATGGCAGTTGACATATGCAAAGATGCATGCACAACAACTCAAGCCTCCACTCTAGTGGCGCGGGTGGCACGAACACTGCCAAACTGAAGACTCCTCGTCATCTGATCCTGAGTCGGAATCAGAACTGATAATATGGATCACATCCTCCGGATCAAAGGAAACACGACGACGCTGTTGGGACGGTTCTCCTTCTGAGGAAGAAGGAGCACGACGCCTCAGCATCGGAGCAGCTGGAGTGGCTAGGAGTGAGGCCCACTCTGCCGGGGTCTCACGTCGGCTACCAGACGAAAAGCCTGGTGGTGTAGTAGAGCTAGAAGGAGTATCAAGCCTAGCTATGCGGAGGTGGAACTGGTGGTGGACACATAGGTGGGAATGTAGGCTGGGGTGAAGATGGTACTGTAGTCGCGGCTGCAAGTGCCTCCTGGACACGAGACAAATCCTCAGCCAAGGAAATGATCATCAGATAACTGGTGTTCAGATAAGGAGATAGAACACCAGTCGCACGATCACTCACCGGGTTAACTGGCGCGAAAATGACTCGCCCTATCGTAGGCGACAGGGTGCGGTAGTGAAAGAAACCTAGATGAGCCTGCATCTCGACCTCGTGGAAGCGCAAGTCAGTGAGAGTCTCCATCGCAGCAAACTAGATCGCCAGCTCCGGAGTAGAAGCCGTTCCGCCCTTAGAAGAGCGAGAATAGCTACCAATATCCGAGCTCGCAGTCAGGAAAGCCTCTGCATGATACTCGTATACTGACTCGGCAAGCTGCTCCCGAAACACCTGGTATACTGGATCTTCGCCGTTGGGGTACAGTTGAAGCCAGACGTTACGGAGCAGTACAGGAAAAGTGAACGGTGCTGGCTCATGATGGTAGTGGTACGGATGATATGGGGTGTCCCGATCTTCTCATTAAGCGGCGGTGACGATGATGATGATGGAGGATAACTTGTATGTCGCCGATGAACTCTCCCTCGCTTGATCCCTGATGCCAATGCAAAAGGTCTCAACCCTTTGGATATTCACAACGTCACACACTTGCGCACGTAGCCGTCGACCATGAACGGTATAATTGCAATATACTAATTCCCAATGGAACAGCAGATTACACTTGACTTGCAGTATATAATCACCAGATCGATACGAATTGGTGATGAGGATTCAAGATGAATGCTTACAAGCAATTCTCATGAACTAGGGTTTATCTAAAACGTGGTCTCCCTCTAACTAACCCTAAGGAAGGGTATTTATATCCTAAGATAGATCGAAGGGGTACACGGGCCGTCAGCCCCAAAGTCTGCGCGCAGGCAGCACAGTAGTACCGCTCACAGCAAGCGGTACTACCGCTATAAGCGGTATTACCGCTCTGAAAATTCTAACTGCCGCTTTAGTACCGCTTGGGTTGCTTTGATTCCAGAAGAAATTTGCTAAGCGGTACTTGGGCGGTAGTGCTGGGCCGGTAGTACCGCCTAAGCGGTACTACCGCTCGGGCAGGCGGTACTACCGCCTGGGAACTGCAGAATCTTCTTGCTCCCTTGTGCCATGCCTTCCTCCTTGCTCCCTTGTACCATGCCTCCTGCTTCAATGTACCTAATGACACATACACACAAGGATTTAGGCAGTATAAAGCTCTCATCAAAATAAATAGCATTATCAACTAAGAAATAATTCACCTGTTGTTCTAGTAACTTAGCACGAGCTCTTGTAATTGGACCAATCCTGATTTCATCATTGGATATCTTCTTTGCAGCAACAGGTTGTTCATCTTCATGAGGTGGAGATGGAACCATAGTAGGGATATCCTCATCATCCTCCCCCCCTTCAAAAGGCGTCGACCTCGACGCTCCAAGGTCATCGACGTCACATGGGGACAAATCAGCAACGTTGAAACTGTTGCTAACGCCACCAAAGTCAGCAATAGGAATATCAATCGAGTAGGCATTGTCATGTATCTTGGCTAACACCTTGTAAGGACCAGCACCACGCGGCTTAAGTTTAGAACGTCTCAGCTGGGGAAACCTGTCCTTGCGAAGATGCACCCAAACCATATCGCCAGGCTGGAACAAAACTTCCTTCCTTGATTTGTTCCGTGCAGCAGCAATGTTCTTGCCTGTCTTCTCAATAGCCTCTCGTGTCCTCTCATGAATATTCTTCACATAATCTGCTCTGTTTGACGCCTCCATATTAACCCTCTCATGCAATGGAAGAGGCAGCAAATCTAGTGGTGTAATTGGTTTGAAGCCATACACCACCTCAAAAGGACAAAGCTGGGTGGTAGTGTGCACAGCCCTGTTATAGGCGAACTCAACATGTGGCAAACACTCCTCCCACTCACGCAGATTTTTCTTGATCATAACTCGCAGCAATTGGGACAATGTTCGATTCACCACCTCCGTTTGACCATCAGTTTGAGGGTGACATGTAGTACTGAACAGCAACTTCGTTCTGAGCTTTCCCCACAAGGTCTTCCAGAAGTAGCTCATAAACTTCACGTCCCTGTCAGAAACAATTGTCTTTGTACTCCATGCAAGCGTACGATGTCCCTGAAAAACAGGCTAGCAACATGCGACGCATCGTCGCTTTTGTGGCATGCAAGAAAATGTGCCATCTTAGAAAATCTATCCACTACCACAAATATAGAATCATGACCTCTTTTAGTGCGTGGCAAACCTAACACAAAATCCATACTTATATCTTCCCATGGTGTGGTAGGTGTAGGTAGTGGCATATACAAACCGTGAGGCTTCAGTTTTGACTTGGACTTGTGACATGTAATGCAGCGCCGAACAAACCTGTCCACGTCGCGCCGCATCTTGGGCCAATAAAAGTGATCAGCCAGCATGAGCAACGTCTTCTCACGCCCAAAGTGACCCATCAATCCTCCTGCATGTGATTCCTGCAACAATAGCAAATGGACGGACGATTCTGGAACACAAAGTTTGTTAGCTCGAAACAAGTATCTATCATGGATGTGGTATTTCTCCCATGCATTTCGAAGCAAACATAAACGATATGGTTCAGCAAAATCATGATCAGTTGCATACAAATCACACAAACTCTCTAAACCAGGGATTTGAATATCGAGACGTGTCAAGAGCATGTTCTTCCTAGAGAGAGCATCAGCAACAATGTTATCTTTTCCCTTCTTATGCTTAATGATATATGGAAAAGACTCAATAAACTCAACCCATTTAGCTAAGCGTCGATGCAGATTGGATTGAGCTTTCAAATACTTCAATGCTTCATGATCAGAATGTATGATAAATTCTTTTGGCCACAAATAATGTTGCCAAACCTCAAGAACTCTTACAAGCGCATACAATTCTTTATCATAAACAAGATAATTCAGTCGAGCACCAGAAAATTTCTCGCTGAAATAAGCAATAGGTCTACCTTCTTGCATCAACACACCACCAATACCGATACCACTAGCATCACATTCAACTTCAAATTGTTTGGAAAAATCTGGTAGTGCAAGTAATGGTGCAGAAGTAAGCAAACGTTTCAGCTCGTCAAAAGCATGATCTTGGGCTGCGCCCCACACAAAAGGCACACCTTTCTTCGTTAATTCATTCAATGGTGCAGCAATAGTACTAAAGTCTTTCACAAAACGGCGATAGAAACCAGCAAGACCGTGAAAACTTCGTACTTGACTAACATTCATGGGAGTAGGCCAATCTTGAATTGCTGCAATCTTAGATGAATCTACTTCTACCCCATGCTTAGATACAACGTATCCCAGAAATATCACTTTATCTTTTGCAAATGTGCACTTCTCAAGATTAGCATACAATTTATTATCACGCAACACTTGCAAAACCTGTCTAATATGATCACAATGTTCAGATTCATTGCGGCTGTAAATAAGTATATCATCAAAATATACAACCACAAAACGACCAATAAACTTTCTCAAAACATGATTCATTAATCGCATGAAGGTACTAAGTGCATTAGTAAGACCAAAAGGCATAACTAACCACTCATATAAGCCAAATTTAGTTTTGAAAGCAGTTTTCCATTCATCCCCTTCCTTCATCCGAATTTGATGGTAACCACTACGCAAATCAATCTTAGAGAAAACAACAGCACCACTCAATTCATCTAGCATATCCTCTAAGCGTGGAATAGGATGACGATATCGAATAGTGATGTTGTTAATAGCTCTACAATCTACGCACATGCGCCATGTACCATCTTTCTTAGGCACCAAAATAACAGGAACAGCACAAGGACTAAGAGAAACACGAATATACCCTTTGTCTAGTAGTGCTTGCACTTGCTTCTGTATTTCCGTCATTTCTTCGGGATTGGTCCTGTATGGCGCTCGGTTGGGGAGGGTGGCGCCGGGTATGAGATCAATTTGGTGCTCAATTCCACGCAATGGTGGCAGCCCCGATGGGACCTCCTCCGGAAACACATCGCCATATTCCTGCAAAATAGTAGACACACCAAGAGAAATAGATTGTGTATCATTAGAAACTAAAACCTCGCCTTTGTACATAAGCACAAGAGGCAGGGCTGTAGGATCCTCTCGAAATTCTCTCATGTCTTCTTTGGTGGCTAATATAAGCAAACTAGGCTCTCTCGCACTTTTCGTTATATTATCACTCACGGCTTTTACATTGTTCTCTCGTGCAGGTGGCTGTTCGATAGTCACTTCTGTTTTCTGACGAGACTCATTGACAATTTGCTGTGGTGACATAGGCTGCAGATTTATTTTCTTGCCCTTGAACTCCAAGTGATAAGTATTGGCACGGCCATTGTGTTGCACATGGCGGTCATAGAGCCATGGCCGACCCAATAAAAGATGGCAAACTGTCATAGGCACCACATCAAATTCAATGGAATCCTTGTATGGTCCTATCTCAAAATTTACGCGCACCATATGACTCACCTTCATCTCACCATTGTCACTCAACCATTGTATGTAATATGGATTGGGGTGAGGTAAATATTTCAGATTTAGCTTGGCACATAACTCCTTGCTGGCAAGATTGCGGCAGCTACCTCCATCAATGATCATCTTGCAAGCTTTGTTGGGGCCAACTAGTGCTTTTATCTGGAACAGATTGCAGCGCTGTGAATCAGCATGTGGCTGCACACTAAGAGCACGCTGCGAGACAACAAGAGTAGGCGCTGAAGAGGCAAAAGCATCTATGCCGTCTTCACGTGTGTACCCATCGTCATCGGAAGCATATGGATCAGCGTCATCTCCAGTCTCATATTCATTGTCATCGTTCACAATCATCACTTTTCTGTTTGGGCACTCTCTCTTGAAGTGTCCCTTGCCGCCACATGTATGACATAGCATATCTCTATTACGGGCTGTAGACATATTAGAACCGGAGCTAGTAGCAGGAGCAGCAGGTTGCTTTGACTGTGAAACAGTGGAAGCTGGTTTTGTTGTAGAAGAAGATGGGCGGTTGGCAGCACCCTCACTAGGTGTATAAGGGGGCGGCTGGGTTCTGTTGGAGAACCGCCCAGCTGTAGTATAACGGCTTTTGATTTGAGCTTCTTCGGCCAAGTGGGACTCAGCTTCTCTTGCATGATGGAGCAGCTCGTTCATTGTATTGTATTGGTGATGCCTAACAATACCCTTGATGTTATATTTCAGCCCATGGAGAAAACGTTGCATAGTCATCTCAACATATTCTCTAACTCGAGCACGCTGCAGCAACATCTCCATCTCCATGTAATATGCATCAACCGTCATGGAACCTTGCTTCAATTGTGTCAATTTATCATAAACTGTCCGCAAGTAATTAGTGGGAACAAAACGAGCTTTCATAACCGCCTTCATCTCACGCCATGTAAGAATAGGTAACTCATTGTCTTCACGACGGTTACTCACAAGGCTATCCCACCAACGCAAGGCATAGCCATCAAATTCTGAGGAAGCAAGCTTGATCTTCCTATCTTCAGTGTAGTCATGCAAACGCCATAATTTCTCCATCTTGAGCTCCCAAGTGAGGTATTCTTCTACATCGGAGCCTTCAAATCTGGGAATTGTGAACTTAGGCTTGCCCAAGCCATCATCCTCGTGAAGTGGTACACGCCGAGCACCAGGTGGTGGTGGACGACCATGTCCTTGAAAACCACGCCCACGTCCATGATTGCCCACCATGAGTTCATTGTCGCCATGGACACTATCAGCATCGTCATGGCCGTCATGTTGGCGTTGCTCAATAGTGACACGCAACCCATTGACTAAAGTTGTCAACTGCTGTATACTTGTGTGGAGAGCATTGACTTGTGTTTGCATAGCATTGACGGTAGTGTCAGTTGCATCCACTTTCATTTGTATAGCTTGAACATCAGCCTCAAGTTTTTCAGCGGATCTATCAATAACCCCTGTCAAATGAACGCGGAGAGCTTCATGATCCTTCCAGGAAACACACTCGTCATCAGCCTTTTTCTGCAGCACATCAATATCACTAGAAGACATGATGAGTAGGTTAGTGCAAAAATCAAAATCGGGTTGGTGGCACACTCACAACTCACTTAAAACTGACAAGAAAAGGAAATCTTACCGTTCCAAAGTGAATAGTAATGCGCACCCGTTCGGACAGATGACCAATGCACGGATGTGATGAAGTGAATACCCGGGTATAAGAGCAATCACACGACAAAGCAGGGTATATGGTGGAGCTTGGTGTGGATACCTAACAACACCGAAGACAAGTCCTAGTGCTGATCGGGTGAACAAACACCCAAGGAAACAAACACGGTGGAGAAAAATGTGGCAAAGCAACTATAAAAACAGGATGTGTTGCAATGCACTAGAGAGACACTAGCAATGCTCAATGGAAACAGGCACAAGATTGCTCAATTCTACTAGTGCACAATCGCAAGAGAATACAAATCCAACAGTGCAATAGATAGCAACAACGTCCGGCCACTGGTTCTCTCTTTTCTTTCTTTGTCTCTGTTTTATTTTTGTACTCCTTTTTTTTCAACTGGCACGTGAACAGTACGTGAACAGTAAACTTTTCCTTTTGTTTTCTGAGGCCACAATAGATCGCAGGCAGCGGCGACTGTTCTTGGATCACGTCCAGAAATTGCAAAGCACCAAAACCTATATGAGCAGCCTGTAGAGCGGAAACTAGTCTCGTGGGTAAGTTCCTAACACCTTTGTGTAGACAGGCTGTGGCTATGGATTGGAAGTTGCAAAACAGGATAACTGATCGAAACAAAAAACCAATCTATGATGCAAACTATGATGGAAACAAGAAACCAACGATTCGAAGGAAAAAGCGACACAAAAAGAAAGACACAACGACCAGCAACTAAAACCAATCTACGATGCAATCTAGGCTATGGCAAATACTAAGAACCCTAATATTTTTGTGAGGCCTTTTCTGGATAGGATGAAAAACACAACTAATCTACGGATGATTTGGTGGATGCTTACCGAGGAAACACTGGAAATCTGATACCAAGATGATATGGGGTGTCCCGATCTTCTCAGTAAGCGGCGGTGACGATGATGATGATGGAGGATAACTTGTATGTCGCCGATGAACTCTCCCTCGCTTGATCCCTGATGCCAATGCAAAAGGTCTCAACCCTTTGGATATTCACAACGTCACACACTTGCGCACGTAGCCGTCGACCACGAACGGTATAATTGCAATATACTAATTCCCAATGGAACAGCAGATTACACTTGACTTGCAGTATATAATCACCAGATCGATACGAATTGGTGATGAGGATTCAAGATGAATGCTTACAAGCAATTCTCATGAACTAGGGTTTATCTAAAATGTGGTCTCCCTCTAACTAACCCTAAGGAAGGGTATTTATATCCTAAGATAGATCGAAGGGGTACACGGGCCGTCAGCCCCAAAGTCTGCGCGCAGGCAGCACGGTAGTACCGCTCACAGCAAGCGGTACTACCGCTATAAGCGGTATTACCGCTCTGAAAATTCTAACTGCCGCTTGGGTTGCTTTGATTCCAGAAGAAATTTGCTAAGCGGTACTTGGGCGGTAGTGCTGGGCCGGTAGTACCGCCTAAGCGGTACTACCGCTCGGGCAGGCGGTACTACCGCCTGGGAACTGCAGAATCTTCTTGCTCCCTTGTGCCATGCCTTCCTCCTTGCTCCCTTGTACCATGCCTCCTGCTTCAATGTACCTAATGACACATACACACAAGGATTTAGGCAGTATAAAGCTCTCATCAAAATAAATAGCATTATCAACTAAGAAAGAATTCACCTGTTGTTCTAGTAACTTAGCACGAGCTCTTGTAATTGGACCAATCCTGATTTCATCATTGGATATCTTCTTTGCAGCAACAGGTTGTTCATCTTCATGAGGTGGAGATGGAACCATAGTAGGGATATCCTCATCAACGGAACTGGTGCCATCCACACACACAATGCCAACGGTTAGTAAAACAATAAATCATGATGCATGCCATGCAACAATCAAATGCAGCAAGCAAGATGCACACTCAAAGCCCTACACTAATCGCGGTTCTAGCGCGGGTTAACTAGGGTGTCCTACAGTCAGCACGGCTCTGATACCAAGCCTTGTGGCACCCCGGCTCAGCGAACCGGATTACCAGTGTTTCCAACCCAGAGATCATGTCTTCTGGAAACACACACCAACTTGGAACAGAACAGAACAGAGCTTTATTGATAAACTTTGGGTACAAGCTCATATTTTACATCGATAGCGAGGCCAAAGGCACACTTGGTGCTATGACAATATCTACATTATTTATGAAACATAGTAGGGCCTCGGAACTACTAAGTAATTCTACGGCGTAGCGGAACATAGCGGCAACTCCATCCACCGGGACACTGCTGAGGACACAGCCTAGTTAGCGTAGCACGAACCATCGGGACCTCCGTCCTCGACTTCTCCTGCATCTGGCATGATACGCCAGGTGAGTACTTTGAATGTACTCGCAAGCTCACGACAACCAAGTAATGCAGCAAACAATAGCATGGCCGTCAACATGTTAAATTCTTAAGTGATTCACTTACTGTCATCAGTTATCAACTTACTCTCTTTCGGGTTGTCTCACAACCCTCGGAATACTCATAAGCCATCGAGTACTTTCGAACACAAGACGAGTTCTCCCATCATTATTAACACTGTTACGGTTGACCACCTAGTGAGGTCTGGACGGGCTGTCCAATACCGTGGACACGGCTATTCGAATAGATTTTTCACTCTGTAGAGGTTGCGCACTTTACCCACACCATGAAGCACCTGGCCTCGTGATCCCATTCGGATGGACCAGCGTTGCTCCAACGAAACCTGCCTGACCCGTGACTCTCCCATCGCACCACCGGCATTCATCCTCCCCCGGAGTCCTGCCCTGGGTGGCCCCTGTGTCACCTCGTGACACCTGCCACCATCGTGGCCAAACTAAACTGTCCCAAACGGGGACGCCGGCACAAAACTCTTCTGGGCTCACAGGGTTATCGTCGCCTACCTGATCAGGGTAGCACGCACGCATAACCCTCCCTGTCTGGAGGTACCGGTGAAAGAGCACGGGGCCAGACCAAGTCAAGGCCGTCCCATACCAGCAAATGTGGTTGCATGGATAAGCCCAGACAGGTGACTCAAGATCAACCAACTAAGTTCATTTAACAAACATAGTAGTTTATCACAACACTTAGGATGGCAGCAACTAGGCATTTAAATTAATTACTATACATTATTATATAGCAAATAAATGAACATAATGCATTGAAATATGCAATGCTATTGAAATGCTTCACGAAATGGGTGTCCTGGCTTGCCTTGCTCTATTGGGTTGTCCACAAACTCCTGGTCTTCAAAACCACAAAGATTTCCTTCTGAAAATATTTTAAAATAGCAAAGGAAAATGTCACATAACACATTTCTGTTCATCAGGAATTATGTGAGTAAGAGAAAAATACCAAAATTTATCAGCAAATAAAGGAGCTCAAGACAAACACAATGCAAAAAGAATCAATGTATTTGGACTTATATTTAAAAAGTTATTGCAGGTCAAAGTTACTGGTCAAATCTAGAATTTAAACAAAAATCAGAAAATACTCAGCCGGCCACGTCGAACACGTAAAGTGGAGGGGCGCCTCCACTTAAAACGGTTCGACGCGCGGGGTGAGTCGCTGACAGGTGGGGCCTCCGGTTGATTTAAAAGAAAGGGAGAAGGGAAGCAGAGAGATGGCGGGGCTCCGGCGACGCTCACCGGTGATGGAGACGGTGGTGAGGTCCGGCGAGGACAGGAATGGAACCAGCATACGACGGCGAGTACGCCCGTACCCGTGGATCGTCGGAAGGTGGCCGGATGGCATCACCCCCTTCTTCTCCGGCGGGTGGAGGCTACGGGCGTCGTCGGCGGCAACGATTCCGGCAGGATTCCGGTCGGGCAAGAGCTCGGGGAGGGCCAGGGAAGTTCACTGAGTTCGAAGGTGGAGTTGGTTGGGGCTGGGGAGGAGTGGAATGACGAGACGGCAGAGCTCGGGTGGCGGCGGATCTCCGGCGAGGTTTGAGGCCAGAGGGCCTCTCGGCCGTGGCTCGCTGCTCGGGAGGTCGATTAAAGGTGGAGGGAGAGAGGTGAGGTGCTGAGAGAGGCCGGGCACGGCCTTTTTTAGGCAGGGGCGGAGCTCGGGCGAGCTCTCTGGAATGGGCGGCGTTGTGGCCACGCCGCCGGGGCAAGGACGGCGAGCTGGCTGTCGCGAGACGGGGTGAAGTGATGGAGGAGGGCAGAGGAGTTAATGCGCGCATTGGCGGCACGCAGAGGAAGACGACGGCGGCTCAGCCACTGTGGCCACACGGGTGTCACAGTGCGGCGCTGCGGTGGTTTGGTAGTGCACACATGCCATAAAAATTTCAGAGCAATTGTGCATCTCTATCTAGTACTCCCTTCACAGAGGTTTGGAATGAGCAGAAACTTGTCAGAATTTTGCTGCTAAAAATTTGTACTGGACATGATGATATTTTTGGATATTGTGGCTATATAGGGTCCCTAATATCTCAGGAAGTTTACTGGGAATTTTCTGAGCTAGGAAAATAGGGGTCGCTTCACAATGGGCCAATTCTGACCAGAGAGAAAATAATTATTCTGGCCAAATTTTTGTATTGGACTATGGAATGTTTTTGAAGATTATGAGATTATATGATGACAGGAAGGTGTGACAAAAGTTTGGGATTTTATTGATCATCCAAACTATAGGTTGCTTCACAACCCATAGTGATGACATAATTTCCCAAAGGAAGAAAAGAATTAATGGAAAAAGATTAAATATTGGAAATTGATCCAGGAGAGGTGTGGAAAGGTTTTGGCAAGGTGATGAGGGTTTTGGGTTACTTGGAAAAAAATTCAAGGAGTCATAAGTCCATAGTTGACTGAAAACCAACGAAAATGCAAGTAAAACCAAAAAGATTTCGAAAAGAAAAAGTTACCAAAAATCAGGATGTCACAAAGACGTGTGGACGAAATGTGGATATGACACACGTGTGGGCGTTATCATTTGAGAATAAAAAAATAAAAATCTCAAACCCGAGAAAACGTGCGGGCGGCTTTCGTTCGCTCGTGCGACTAGTATCCTGGCCCAATGAGCTGGCCCTGCTAGTTTGTCGCCGCATTGTTTAGTTCCTGGCCCAACGAGATGGCCCATGCTAGTAGTACTATAACATAGCCTGTCGCCCTTCTCCCGTCTTCCCCGTCCACCAGTTCCCCAATCAAAGCGAAAACCTAGGGTTTGGGTTAGGGAGGCGGCGGCTGCTTTATTCCCGATCCCGTCCCCGACCCCGACCCCGATCGCCATGCCCATCGAAGCCGCGCCGAGATCGGATGAGGAGGAGATGGTCGTCCTCTCCGATTGGGGGACGGAGGACGAGGAGGAGGCCGATGTCTTCACCTATTGGGCGATGGAGGAGACCGACGTCTTCCCCAATTGGGCGATGCTGGATCGCATCGGCCGCACCCGCTACCACAAGGACCTAGACGATGCTCGTCTGGTTGTCAGCAAGAACAAGACCGCCGCTCGCATCCGCATTGAGCGCAGCATTTCCTGCTACGTGTCCTTCACCCTCGCGGCTCCAGAAGGGGTCTCCTACCTCAACCTCCACTGGCCGGTGGGAGAAGGATCCGACGATGCCTGTTCCTTCGTCCGGGCAACCGACAAGGACCTCGTCCTCTTCGACATCTACAACCGGAGCCGGATTCCCTACTTGGACGCGCCGCCAGATCTGTTCGTCTACACGGCCGCCGGTCCTTCCCCCTCGGTGCAGCAGCTCCCTCTGTACCCCAAGGAGGGGAGGGCAAGTTGGCGGTTCCTGAGGGATAAATTCACCACAGGCATCTTGCGGCTCTCGAAGAAGCGCTACGTCGTTGCCGACCTCAGTGTGCTGGATGCTGCACTCTGCGTCTTCAACTCCTCCTCCCAGACTAAACAGTGGAAAATCATCTCCATTACGCCTGGCATGATATGTTGGCACCTACCGCAGCAGAACCAGAAACAGAGCAGCGGCCAGCTCCCCGACCTCTGGTCAACTGACGATGTGCTCGCTTTCGACGACCGTTTCCTGTGCTGGGTTGACTACTTCAGTGGTGTCCTGCTATCTGACTTCTCGTCCACTCTAGGTTCCTCGGTGGTGCTCCATTTCGTACCTTTCCCTGGAGAAAAGGAATACCCTGAAGATGTCCCAAGGCAGTTCCCGGGGAGGTTCCGAAATGTGTCCATCACCCAAGGCAAGATGTGCTTTGTCCACATTGACAATGACTTCCATGAGACATTCGAAGATGACTGCCCATGTCTTCAGCTTCCTGAGAGAAGAAGCCAACCGCAGCAGCATCTGGGTCCCCAAAAAATCACCATTTGGACTCTCAAATCCGACAACTTCAAGTTCAAGTGGGAGCAACATGGTGTGATCAACCTTGACCTCCTTTGGGCGCAACCTAACTACAAAGCACCTGAGCGTCTTCCCGAGTTCCCAGTCTTCCATGAACCGGATGTTCTATGCTGCCTGTTAAGGGAGGAGGAATTTTATGGCAAGGGGTGGATGATCATGGTTGACATGAAGCAAGCAAATCTGCGGTCGTGTACTCGATATGTCAACCGACAGTCCTACTGTGCTAACTGTGTGGATAAGGGCTGTGCTGTGTGTGAGGAGGACAGAGACGAGTTTCCTAATGTGCTCCTACTTCCAACTGTCTTCTCCAAACAATTTGAAAAGCCAACAGGTAACTATATAGAAGAAGCTCGCCTAGTATTCAATTTAATTTTCTTTTACATACGTTCCTGCTTTTATTACATAATAACATGGTTGCCTTTGCCTAGCTTTCTGTTGGATATGGTAGTGTAACACTGGTCTTTTTCCTTATTTATTATCTTACCTATGATGCAACTCACATGCTGCCTGGTTGGGTGTATGATTCCCAGCAACTCTCTGCACGCCGACTTCTAGACCCGTACCACTCTACTTATCAGGGTTGTGTGCCCGATGTTATTTCCTGTCTAAGAATTTCCAATTTCCTGC
The DNA here is from genome assembly GCA_039707655.1 of Elymus sibiricus. Classification (NCBI taxonomy): domain Eukaryota; kingdom Viridiplantae; phylum Streptophyta; class Magnoliopsida; order Poales; family Poaceae; genus Elymus; species Elymus sibiricus. Next base: position 448,261,515 of record CM077671.1, read on the forward strand.
CTTCATCACAGACCTCTAGTGTTGCTGTGTTATAGTAATATGTTGATTAATCACCCCTTGACAAAAAATAGTAACATGTTACTTAATTGTAGCATTTACTATATTGTTACCATGAATCTTCTGTTGGGCTGTTCAAGCGTTTGAGTTTTAGCCGCTCCAGTTGTGTAGGTGCACTACCCTGTATATCAATAATAGCTCTGGTCCTTCTGTCATCGAGTTGTCCTTGAGAGCCTAGAATCCTCTATCTCAATTTGTTGGATCTTTTGCTCTTTATTTATGTACCGTCCATTATCTGTACACGTGCAGTTCTTGATTCATTACGCAGCCTTCTGTTGCTACTACTCTGGTGTGCTATTTTGAAGCGAATTCTAGGAACCACACTGTTTTGATTGCTCTGTTAAAGGATAAAACTATATTGTCCTCTATTTTCTATGTCGGAGCAAATGCCTTGTACCTTTAGATGATATACGATGCTTGTAACACATATTTTTCTGTGGACCAAAGTTTTAGAGTGTGTTTTGTTGGGTTACTTTTGGGTCAACCAGGTCACATCTTTGGCTCTTCCTGTTGGAATCTTTTTGATTCTGCTAATGTCTACCCTTTATACCCGTGTGTAACTGGATACTCGCCAAGGAAAAGCCGTTCTCCCTGCATGGGAATGTCATTAGGTAGCCTCACTGGCCTTCTCATGTTACTGTCTTTGGCTTGATTATGGCGACAAGCCTTCCGACTGTCTTCTGCATCTTCTCAGGCCTAATCCGACATCCTTGCATGTGGACTGTTGTTGGGACTCCCATGTATTTTGAGTTTGATGCTTTCTTGCTGCCTTCAGCCTTTTTTGCCACCTGAATACATCACCCCTGTGCCGGCCCGTCTGCAGCACGGTCGCCACCAATCCCCTGCGTGTCAGTTGTAGTCCTTCCAGCTGATTGACAAAGGCGATACGTGCTCATTGAGGCCACAAACGTCACATCATGGCTAACGTGGTGTTCTCAGACAACGTTTTGATGACAAGTTAGCTGAGAGCTACTCCCTCTGTCCGGTGAAGAGATATGGTGTCATTATCATTTGAAAACAAATCAAGTATATGATGCCATTATGATTGCATTAATATTGACTGCGAAAACTGTTTTCTTTTATCAATATACTCCACTGCAATGCCATTTTTCTCTTGTTTGTCTATTCCTTTTCTTTTGAACAATTATTGTGTACATCATTTGTCAAGTTGCAATTCATCTCATCTTCCCATACTGCTCGCAAGATGTTTGGATGGTGTATATATCTGAGTTAATTTTAATTTTATTTTCAAAGGGATGGCATTGGACAACGACAAGGTTGCAGCTCGTCTTCCAAAGAAGCATAAGCTGTCTGCAAGGTTTCATTCAAAGAACCGTAAGATTAAGATTGCAGTGTAAAGACCTGGAATCTGGTGACATGGTGTTGAGCACTTTGGCGTCGTTAGTATGGAAGATGATGTTTGTGTTAATGCTTTGATGGTGCACTACAGGCAGAACCAAGTCAACAGGGCAAAAATTTGCATTTATGTGATGAAGATGATGTACTGATGAATACCTATATCTATCTATTAGAGTAAACGATGCATGTTTCTGGATCATATCAAATCATGATGTACTGATGAATATTCCTAAAATTTCTAAGCTCCCTTCAATTGGGAAGTTCTCATAGCTCTATGTTTAAGAGTTGTTGCTGCCTGCACCTGCCAGTCCGTTCCTCTCGTGTGGCCATATGTGGTTGTACTCGTGTCTCACCCATATTTCTTTTTGTCACTTTTATTTATCTCTCCAAGATTGCTTCATCTTAACCTCAATCTCATCATATTTATTCACCTCGTCATACGCTGCCTGCCTGCTGCCTCGGTGTTATTTTTACTAAATGGCCTCCGAAGGATCTTATGTTGTGTACTGACCCCTCAAAAAACTTAGTTCGTGGCGTGACCCCCTTCACTCAAAAAACTTAGTTCGTGGCGTGACCCCCTTCACTCACGCCAATGCATCAGGCGTTTTTAATACACTGTGTGACGCCAGTCAATTTAACGCCAATAATATCAATAAATCCGTGCTGGCAGTCACGCCTACGTGGCGAAAAAAGTCAAAGACGCCAAGTTAATTAACGCGTTTTTAATACACTGTGTGACGCCAGTCAATTTAACGCCAATAATATCAATAAATCCGTGCTGGCAGTCACGCCTACGTGGCGAAAAAAGTCAAAGACGCCAAGTTAATTAACGTGTCTACTCCGGCAGTAAAGTCGCCAGGTAACATGGCGTAACAAACATGTCTTCCCCGATTCAATCGTCCTTCCGTATTCAACCTTGCCGCAGACTGCGAGGCCACCGGCAGCTGCCGCCTCCGGCGGCAGGCAAGCTCGGCGCCCCGGCCGCCCTCATTCCCTCCTCTCCCTCCCTCCGGCCCTTCTCCACCTCACATGCGCCGGCCAGCCGTCGCCGGGCACGGCCGCTGCTCCCGCTCGTATGCCTCCGCAAGCTGCCGCCGGGCACGGCCGTCGGCGAGCGTCGCCACTCCGGTAGGCGACCATGGCCAGCCATCGCGTGGAGCTCCTCCAGTCTTCATTTTCCCCTCCGGTGCGCGCAAGCTTTGTGCCTGGGCATGCGGCGACGGACATGACCGATCCGACAGCACCTCCCCGGCCTGCCGCGTAACCCAGCAGGTAAGCAGCCGTGACTCCCGACGGCGCCTTCGCGACGACTCGCTTCAACTCCGTCTTTGAACCATGGCAGCGCCATGGCCAGCAAGTGCGTGAACGACGGACACAATGGGTCCGACCACCTTGGCCTGTCACTCAGGGCCGGGCCGGCAAAATCCTGGCCCTGTGCCAAACTAAAAATTGGGGCCCTTTAAAAAAAAAACTAACGAGCAATTATAATATATATATATGTCGCAGATTTTTTTTATAATTGATGTAATATAATGTCTTACATAACATGATAACAATTGGACATATAAAAAAGTCATACCTATTCAACTCGCGGTTGCTATTTATTTGAATATCCTCATTCTTTTAGTATTCTTTGAAATGAAATCTTCAATGATATCCTCATAATCAATCTTCTCCAACACTTCATTCTCAAGTGCTATTGTGGCCAAATCATTGAGTCTTTGCAAGTGCAGAGCATCTCTAGAATCATTGTAAGGAACAATTGCAAGTGCAGAAGGATCAACAGACTGATTACCAGATGACACTTGCGGTGCTTTTTCTGTAACAAATTTGTCCATACCACCTTTATAAGATGTATTAATTAAATTTTCTTCCTGTGCTTTTCTCTTGCGCTTATAGGCACCAGACTGATGTTTTCCCATGATGACTCAAATTTGCATTAATGAAACACAAGATAAGGAAGATGCATTAAATAAACTTGAACTTATACATTAGCTTATATTAATTGGAGATCATGTGTCAATGTTTGATAATTAGACGAATTGTCTAACTCACCTAGCTTTGGGTCCTGTTCGATAAAACAGCTACACTGTAATCTTTAATCAAGATTCGAGAAGGTAAAAATCAATCTCTAAAGGAGTAACGATTCCTGTCATGTCAGTAGTTAATTACAAAATTAGAAATTAGGAGTAAGACCCGAAGTTAATAAAAAAAAATCGCTAAGCACCTGGACCCTGAAGCTGAGGCTGGAACGGCAGGAATCGTAACTTCCAATTCATGAGAGCGGGGTGCAGTGGCAGGAACGAGCAGGGCTTCAGCCAACGAGGACAACCGCCGCACAAGCCTCGAGGCGACAGCGACAAGACGAGGAGTCGAGGCCACGAGACAAGCGACCGAGCGTACTTGGCGACAGGAGGCGGCGGCGTTCGGCTTCGTTTCCTATTCCTGTCGCACGAGACGAGCCACGATCGAGGGATCCCGTCGCTCCCGAGTCCCGATTCCCTATTCCTGTGGCGATCGGAAACAGCGCACCGCCCTCGATGGCCTCGCCCTCGCGAGCGGTCCAGGCGTGGCCCCTCGTCGGTCGCTGCTACGGCCCAGCTCCAGCGGGAGGATGCACACCGGCCCAGTAGAGTTTAGTTTTTTTTTCCAATACTAGGCCTATGTAAATTTTTTGGGGCCCCCCAGAATCGTGGGCCCTGTGCGGGCCGCACAGATGGCACCACTGTGGGCCCGGCCCTGCTGTCACTGATGCTGCTCGTCTGCCACGGTCGTTGCACGACCTTTTTTAGGCAGGGGCGGAGCTCGGGCGAGCTCTCTGGAACGGGCGACGCTATGGCCACGTCGCTGGGGCAAGGACGGCGAGCTGGCTGTCGCGAGGCGGGGCGAAGTGATGGAGGAGGGCACAGGAGTTAATGCGCGCATTGGCCGCATGCGGAGGAAGACGACGGCGGCTCAGCCACTGTGGCCGCACGGGTGTCACAGTGCGGCGCTGCGGTGGCGGCCGGTGAGGGCGATTCCGGCGAGGGGAAGGCTCTAGAGTGGCCTAGGTGGAAGGAGGGGAAGATGTCGGCATGCTAGGACAAGGCTAGGCCGCGCGGGGTAGCCGGAGCGATCACATCCGACGCGGGCGCCGTGTAGAGCACGCGCACTGGCATGCCAGTGCCGTGCTCACCACGGGTGCGGCCACCAGGAGGTCACGCAAGCCTGGCGCACCTTGTCCACGGCATCGACCTTCGATCACTTAGCCTCCTTGTGCCACTGGCTTGACTAGATACACTCTGGTTCGAAGGATAGCCTCAACTACAGTTTTTGATAGAAACTTTGGGAGAGATCTGGAGGAGAGGTGAGCTGGAGATGAAGCCAGTGGAGATGTCTGGTGCGAACTAGGTTGGAAGGACTATAAACTGGCCAAATTTGAAAGGGTTTAGAAAAGTTTTGAATATAGTTCCTGTGTAAACTGCCATACTGGTCCAGAAACTTGATCTGCTTGTGGCACTCATTTAGATAATCTCCTGATGATGAAACTTGGTGGAAGGAGGTCATTTGGTAGTGCACACATGCCATAAAAATTTCAGAGCAATTGTGCATCTCTAGCTAGTACTCCCTTCACAGAGGTTTGGAATGAGCAGAAACTTGTCAGAATTTTGCTACTAAAAAATTGTACTGGCCAGGATGATATTTTTGGATATTGTGGCTATATAGGGTCCCTAATATCTCAGGAAGTTTACTGGAAATTTTCTGAGCTAGGAAAATAGGGGTTGCTTCACAATGGGCCAATTCTGACCAGAGAGAAAATAATTATTCTGGCCAAAATTTTGTATTGGACTATGGAATGTTTTTGTATATTATGGGATTATATGATTACAGGAAGGTGTGACAAAAGTTTGGGATTTTATTGATCATCCAAACTATAGGTTGCTTCACAACCCATAGTGATGACATAATTTCCCAAAGGAAGAAAAGAATTAATGGAAAAAGATTAAATATTGGAAATTGATCCAGGAGAGGTGTGGAAAGGTTTTGGCAAGGTGATGAGGGTTTTGGGTTACTTGGAAAAAAAATTCAAGGAGTCATAAGTCCATAGTTGACTGAAAAACCAACGAAAATGCAAGTAAAACCAAAAAGATTTCGAAAAGAAAAAGTTGCCAAAAATCAGGGTGTCACAAACCTACCCCCCTTAGGATGAATCTCGTCCTCGAGATTCGGTTGCTCAGGGAACAAGTGCGGGTATGCGGATATTAGAAAATCTTCTCTTTCCCAGGTAGCCTCTTCCTCAGTATGGTGCTCCCACAATACCTTGTAAAACTTGATCACCTTACTCATGGTAGTCCTTTCCATCTCATCCAAGATTTTGATAGGTTTCTCTTCGTAGGTCAGATCCTTAGCCAGTTCTAGCTCACTCATATCCGCTTGTTTGATCGGTGGTGCAATGCACTTTCTTAACTGTGATATGTGGAAAACATCGTGAATATCAGATAACTCCGGTGGTAGCTCCAACTGATATGCTACCCTGCCTTTCCTAGCAATTACTGGAAAGGGACCGATGTATCTTGGTGCAAGCTTTCCCCGGGTATGAAACCTCTTTACTCCCTTCATGGGGGTTACTCGAAGGTAAGCATATTCTCTGGGCTCAAAAGTCACTTCTCGGTGCTTTGGGTCATAGTAGCTCTTTTGGCGGGACTTGGCTGCTCGAAGACGCTCCTGAATATCCTTGACCTGCTTCTCAGCCTCGAGCATCAAGTCCGTGCCAAAGATACGGCTATCTCCTGTCTGGGACCAATTCAATGGGGTGCGGCACTTCCGCCCATATAGTGCTTCAAATGGTGACATCTTGAGACTTGACTGATAACTGTTGTTATAAGAAAATTCCGCATAGGGTAGGCTATCTTCCCATTTGGGTCCATGGGTGAGAGCACAGGACCGAAGCATATCTTCCAATATCTGGTTTACTCATTCGGTCTGTCCATCTGTCTGCGGATGGTACGCCCTGCTATGCTTCAGCATGGTTCCCAAAGCTTGGTGCAATCGCAACCAGAATGCTGAGGTGAATAAGGAGCCCCTATCTGAGGTGATAGACTTGGGTACTGATACATCCATTTTGCATCATGCTTTTATATCGATATTTATTGCATTATGGGCTGTTAATACACATCATGGTACAATACTTATGCCTTTTCTCTCTTATTTTACAAGGTTTATATGAAGAGGGAGAATGCCGGCAGCTGGAATTCTGGACTGGAAAAGGAGCAAATCTGAGATACCTATTCTGCACAACTCCAAAAGTCCTGAAAATCTACGGGGAATTATTTTGGAATATAAAAAATATTGGGCGAAAGAAATACCAGAGGGGACCCACCAGGGAGTCACAAGCCAAGGGGGCGCGCCCTACCCCCTGGGCGCGCCCCTGTGGCTTGTGGGCCCCCTGGCAGGCCTCCGGTGCCCATCTTCTGCTATATGGAGGGTTTTGACCTAGAAAAAATCAGAAGGGAGCTTTCGGGACGAAGCGCCGCCGTCTCGAGGCGGAACTTGGACAGAACCAATCTAGGGCTCCGGCGGAGTTGTTCTGCCGGGGAAACTTCCCTCCCGGAGGGGGAAATCGAAGCCATCGTCACCACCAACGATCCTCTCATCGAGAGAGGGTCAATCTCCATCAACATCTTCACCAGCACCATCTCCTCTCCAAACCCTAGTTCATTTCTTGTATCCGATCTTTGTCTCAAAACCTCAGATTGGTACCTGTGGGTTGCTAGTAGTGTTGATTACTCCTTGTAGTTGATGCTAGTTGGTTTACTTGGTGGAAGATCATATGTTCAGATCCTTAATGATAATTAATACTCCTCTGATTATGAACATTAATATGCTTTGTGAGTAGTTACGTTTGTTCCCGAGGACATGGGATAATTCTTGTTATAAGTAATCATGTGAATTTGGTATTCGTTCGATATTTTGATGAGATGTATGTTGTCTCTCCTCTAGTGGTGTTATGTGAATGTCGACTACATAACACTTCACCATTATTTTGGCCTAGAGGAAGGCATTGGGAAGTAATAAGTAGATGATGGGTTGCTAGAGTGACAGAAGCTTAAACCCTAGTTTATGCGTTGCTTCGTAAGGGGCTGATTTGGATCCACATGTTTCATGCTATGGTTAGATTTATCTTAATTCTTCTTTTGTAGTTGCGGATGCTTGCGAGAGGGGTTAATCATAAGTGGGAGGCTTGTCCAAGTAAGGAAAGCACCCAAGCACCGGTCCACCCACATATCAAATTATCAAAGTAACGAACGCGAATCATATGAGCATGATGAAAACTAGCTTGACAGAAATTCCCATGTGTCCTCGGGAGCGCTTTGCTTTATATAAGAGTTTGTCCAGGCTTGTACTTTGCTACAAAAAGGATTGGGCCACCTTTCTGCACCTTTATTACATTTGTTACTTGCTTTCCGTTACGAATTACCTTATCACAAAACTATCTGTTACCGATAATTTCAGTGCTTGCAGAAAATACCTTACTGAAAACCGCTTATCATTTCCTTCTGCTCCTCGTTTGGTTTGACACTCTTACTTATCGAAAGGACTACGATAGATCCCCTATACTTGTGGCTCATCAGGACTCTTTTCTGGCGCTGTTGCCGGGGAGTGAAGCGCCTTTGGTGAGTGGAACTTGGTAAGGAAACATTTATATAGTGTGCTGAAATTTACTGTCACTTGTTACTATGGAAAACAATCCTTTGAGGGGCTTGTTCGGGGTAACTTCACCTCGACCGGAAGCACAAAGTGATGCTCCTCAACCTACTGCACCTACTGAAAATATTTATTATGAAATTCCTTCGGGTATGATAGAGAAACTGCTAGCTAATCCTTATGCAGGAGATGGAACACTACATCCTGATTTGCATCTAATCTATGTGGATGAAGTTTGTGGATTTTTTAAGCTTGCAGGTTTGCCCGAGGATGATGTCAAGAAGAAGGTCTTTCCTTTATCTTTGAAGGAGAAGGCATTGACATGGTATAGGCTATGTGATGATATTGGATCATGGAACTACAACCGATTGAAATTGGAATTTCATCAGAAGTTTTATCCTATGCATCTGGTTCATCGTGATCGGAATTATATTTATAATTTTTGGCCTCGTGAAGGAGAAAGAATCGCTCAAGCTTGGGGGAGGCTTAAGTCAATGTTATATTCATGCCCCAATCATGAGCTCCCAAGAGAAATTATTATTCAGAATTTTTATGCTCGGCTTTCTCGTAATGATCAATCCATGCTCAATACTTCTTGTGCTGGTTCCTTTATGAAGAAAGATATTGAATTCAAATGGGACTTATTGGAAAGAATTAAACGCAACTCTGAAGATTGGGAACTCGACGAAGGTAAGGAGTCAGGTATAAACCTTAAGTTCGATTGTGTTAAATCCTTTATAGACACCGATGCTTTTCATGAATTTAGCACTAAATATGGACTTGACTCTGAGATAGTAGCTTCTTTCTGTGAATCTTTTGCTGCTCATGTTGATCTCCCTAAGGAGAAGTGGTTTAAATATCATCCTTCCATTGAAGTGAAAGTAGTTGAACCTATTAAAGTTGAAGAAGAGACTATTATTTATAATGCCGATCCTGTTATTCCTACTGCTTATATTAAGAAACCACCCTTCCCTGTTAGAATAAAGGAACATGCTAAAGCTTCAACTGTGGTTTGTAAGAGTTGTACTAGAACACCTACGCCCCCTGAACAAATTAAAGTTGAACCTAGTATTGCTATGGTTAAAGATCTCTTGGTTGATAATATTAATGGGCATGTTATTCATTTCTGTGATGAAGCTGCTAGACCTGATACTAAAGGTAAACATAGACCTATTGTTGGCGTGCCTGTTGTTTCTGTTAAAATAGGAGATCATTGTTATCATGGCTTATGTGATGTGGGTGCTAGTGTGAGTGCAATTCCCTTTACCTTATACCAAGAAATTATGAATGATATTGCACCAGCTGAATTAGAGGAAATTGATGTTACCATTAAGCTGGCTAATAGAGATACTATTGCACCAATTGGGATTGTTAGAGATGTTGAAGTCTTGTGTGGGAAAATAAAGTATCCTACTGATTTTCTTGTTCTTGGTTCCCCACAAGATGATTTTTGTCCCGTTATATTTGGTAGACCCTTCTTGAATACTGTTAATGCTAAGATTAATTGTGAGAAAGAAACTGTTACTGTAAGATTTGGGGATGTGTCTCATGAGTTCAATTTCCCTAAATTTTGTAGACAACCCCATGACAAAGAATTGCCTAGTAAAGATGAAATTATTGGTCTTGCTTCTATTGTTGTGCCTCCTACCGATCCCTTAGAACAATATTTGCTAGACCATGAAAATGGTATGCATATGAATTAAAGGAATGAAATAGATAAGATTTTCTTTGATCAACAGCCTATTTTGAAACACAATCTGCCTGTTGAAATACTTGGGGATCCTCCTCCACCCAAGGGTGATCCCGTGTTTTAGCTTAAACAATTACCTGATACTCTGAAATATGCTTATCTTGATGAAAAGGAGATATATCCTGTTATTATTAGTGCTAACCTTTCAGAGCATGAAGAAAAGAGATTATTGAAAACTTTGAGGAAGCACCGTGCTGCTATTGGATATACTCTTGATGATCTTAAGGGCATTAGTCCCACTCTATGTCAGCATAAAATTAATATGGAGCCTAATGCTAAACCAGTTGTTGAACACCAACGACGGTTAAATCCTAAAATGAAAGAAGTGGTAAGAAATGAAAAACTAAAGCTTCTGGAGGCAGGTATAATTTATCCTATTGCTGATAGTAGATGGGTTAGTCCCGTTCAGTGTGTCCCTAAAAAGGGAGGTATTACCGTTGTTCCTAATGATAAAAATGAATTGATCCCGCAAAGAATTGTTACAGGATATAGAATGGTAATTGATTTTAGGAAATTAAATAAAGATACTAGGAAAGATCATTACCCTCTACCTTTTATTGATCAAATGCTAGAAAGACTATCCAAACATACACATTTTTGCTTTCTAGATGGTTATTCTGGTTTCTCTCAAATACCTGTGTCAAAAGAGGATCAAGAAAAGACCACTTTTACTTGTCCTTTCGGTACCTTTGCTTATAGACGCATGCCTTTTGGTTTATGCAATGCACCTGCTACCTTTCAAAGATGTATGATGGCTATATTCTCTGACTTTTGTGAAAAGATTGTTGAGGTTTCATGGATGATTTCTCTGTTTACGGAACTTCTTTTGATGACTGCTTGAGCAACCTTGATCGAGTTTTGCAGAGATGCGAAGAAACTAATCTTGTCTTGAATTGGGAAAAGTGCCACTTTATGGTTAATGAAGGTATTGTCTTGGGGCACAAAATCTCCGAAAGAGGTATTGAAGTTGATAAAGCTAAAGTTGATGCTATTGAAAAAATGCCGTGTCCCACGGACATAAGAGGTATAAGAAGTTTCCTTGGTCATGCTGGTTTCTATAGGAGGTTTATTGAAGACTTCTCTAAGATTTCTAGGCCTCTCACTAATATTTTGCAACAAGATGTTCCATTCATTTCTGATGATGATTGTGTAGAAGCATTTGAAATTCTTAAGAATGCCTTGATTTCCGCACCTGTTGTTCAACCACCTGATTGGAACCTACCCTTTGAAATAATGTGTGATGCTAGTGATTATGCTGTTGGTGCTGTTCTAGGACAAAGAGTTGATAAGAAATTAAATGTTATCCATTATGCTAGTAAAACTCTAGACAGTGCCCAAAGAAACTATGCTACCACTGAAAAGGAATTTTTAGCAGTTGTGTTTGCTTGTGATAAATTTAGACCTTATATTGTTGATTCCAAAGTAACTGTTCACACTGATCATGCTGCTATTAAATACCTTATGGAAAAGAAAGATGCTAAACCTAGACTTATTAGATGGGTTCTTCTGCTACAAGAATTTGATCTGCATATTATTGATAGAAAGGGTGCTGATAACCCAGTAGCAGATAACTTGTCTAGATTAGAGAATGTTCTTGATGACCCACTACCTATTGATGATAGCTTTCCTAATGAACAATTAGCTGTCATAAATGCTTCACGTAATGCTCCATGGTATGCTGATTATGCTAATTACATTGTTGCTAAATTTATACCGCCTAGTTTCACATACCAACAAAAGAAAAAGTTCTTCTATGATTTAAGACATTACTTTTGGGATGATCCACACCTTTATAAAGAAGGAGTAGATGGTGTTATTAGACGTTGTGTACCTGAGCATGAACAAGAACAGATCCTATGCAAGTGTCACTCCGAGGCCTATGGGGGACACCACGCTGGAGATAGAACTACACACACGGTATTACAATCTGGTTTTTATTGGCCTACTCTCTTCAAGGATGCTCGTAAGTTTGTCTTGTCTTGTGATGAATGTCAAAGAATTGGTAATATTAGTAGACGTCAGGAAATGCCTATGAATTACTCTCTTGTTATTGAACCATTTGATGTTTGGGGTTTTGATTATATGGGACCTTTTCCACAATCTAACGGGTATACTCATATTCTAGTTGCTGTTGATTATGTTACTAAGTGGGTAGAAGCTATTCCAACTAGTAGCGCTGATCATAACACTTCTATTAAAATGCTTAAAGAAGTTATTTTCCCTAGATTTGGAGTCCTTGGATATTTAATGACTGATGGTGGTTCACACTTTATTCATGGTGCTTTCCGTAAATTGCTTGCTAAGTATGATGTTAATCATAGAATTGCATCTCCTTATCATCCTCAGTCTAGTGGTCAAGTATAATTGAGCAATAGAGAAATTAAATTGATTTTGCAGAAGACTGTTAATAGATCCAGAAAGAATTGGTCTAAGAAACTTGATGATGCATTATGGGCTTATAGAACTGCTTACAAAAACCCTATGGGTATGTCTCCGTATAAAATGGTTTATGGTAAAGCATGTCACTTACCTCTTGAACTAGAACATAAAGCTTATTGGGTAATTAAAGAGCTCAACTATGATTTCAAACTTGCTGGTGAGAAGAGGTTATTTGACATTAGCTCACTTGATGAATGGAGAACCCATGCCTATGAGAAAGCTAAGTTGTTTAAAGAAAAGGTTAAGAGATGGCATGATAAAAGGATACAAAAGCGTGAATTCAATGTAGGTGACCATGTCTTGCTATACAATTCTCGTTTAAGATTTTTTGCAGGAAAACTTCTCTCTAAATGGGAAGGGCCTTACATTATCGAAGAAGTGTATCGTTCCGGTGCCATCAAGATCAACAATCCCGAAGGCACAAATCCAAAGGTGGTAAACGGTCAAAGAATCAAACATTATATCTCAGGTACTCCCATAAATGTTGAAACCAATATTATCAATACCATGACTCCGGAGGAGTACATTAGGGAGACCTACCAGAACGTTTCAGACTCCAAAAAGGAATAGGTATGTGTTACGGTAAGCAAACCGACTCCAAAACTTTTCCAATAGCAATTTTTATCCGTTTTGGAATATTTAATAAATTAGGAAAATTTAAAGTAGTCCGAAGAGTGCACGAGGAGGCGACAAGCCAGCGGGGCGCGTCCTACCCCCCTAGGCACACCCCTGTGGCTTGTGGCCACCTCGTGTACCCTCCGGACTCTGTTTTCTTGTGGTATACTCCTTCGGGTCGGTAAAAATTCATTATATAATCTCCCGAATGTTTTGACCTTCGTATCACGACAATACCTCCTGTTTTTTGCTTTGAGCTGTTTCTGCAGCAGATTTAGATCAACATGACGTCCCCAAGTGCTTCGAAGGACAAGTTCTTCGAGAAGGTCATCAACCCCTACCTTGCGGAGGTGCTGCGACACCCTCAAACCATTGAGATGCGTGAGGGGGTGCTACACATCCGTGATGTTGAGGGGCCAAAGAAGACCGGAAGCGTGAAGATAAGGCTCGAAGCAATGGAGCAACAAGTTTTCAAGTGCCAAGGGATGGTGGAACGAGGACTCAATGCCAATCACATGATGATCGCGGAGTTTACCCATAAGCACAAGCTGGACTCCAAGGACATCGGGGAGCAAATCTTCAAGCTCTACGAGAAAATCGAGCATCTCCAAGCCCAGATCTATGACCTGCAAAACCAAAACTGTGAGTATGAATACAGATTTAAGAGAATGAGTTTGGCTGTAGATTTGAGGATCCCGGAGACTCGTTCATATTTTTACGATGGTGAGCCTTTGCCTTGGAAGACGGAGGACAAGCTTCCAACCTCATCAACAACTCCAACATCACCACCTCCGAAGAACGACAAGTAAACACATGGGTATGGGCACTCCCCTTGGCTTGTGCCAAGCTTGGGGGAGGTGCCCCGGTATCGTATCACCATCACATCTTTTACTTTTATCATTTTTCTTAGTCTGATCCTTTTGGTTATATCTTGATCTAGTAGAATAAAGTTTTTAGTGTGATCTAGTTTTGAGTTTTGCTTTATGTTCCCCCTATGTAAGCAAGTACGAGAGTTATATAATAATAAGTAGTTTTGAGTTGAGAGCTTTGCTTGTTTGCTATGATCTTGAGAAAAAGAAATAGAAAGAAGTATAGAATAAAAGCAAAGAGTATATATGATGATCTTATGGGGAGTGATGACTTCACATATAAGAAGTATGTCGACTCAAACTTGTTGTGAGTTGACAAACATAGCTATTGGTCATTGTGGCAATTAAAAGGAAGTAATAAAGAAAGAGAGGTTCACATATAAATATATTATCTTGGACATCTTTTATGATTGTGAGCACTCATTAAAATATTTTATGCTAAGAAGTTGATGTTGGACAAGGAAGACAACATAATGAGTTACGTTTGCTTATTTCCGAATTGAAGTTATATGGTTATAGATCCTTCAACATGTGACGCTTGCTTCTACCCCATATCAGCCAAAACTTCCGCACCAAGTAGAGATACTACTTGTGCATCCAAACACCTTTAACCCAGTTTTACTATGAGAGTCCACCATACCTACCTATGGATTGAGTAAGATCCTTCAAGTAAGTTGTCATCGGTGCAAGCAACAAAAAATTGCACTCTAAATATGTGTGATCTATTAGTGTGAGGAAAATAAACTTTATACGAACTTGTGATATGGAAGAAATAAAAGCGATAGACAGCATAATAAAGTTCTTAATCACAAGGGGCAATATAAAGTGACGTTCTTTTGCATTAAGGGATTGCGCATCCAACTAGAAAAGCGCATGACAACCTCTGCTTCCCTCTGCGAAGGGCCCATCTGTTACCTTTACTTTCTAGTACCTACCTTTATGCAAGAGTCGTGGTGATCTTCATCACTTCCTTTAGCTGAAGAGGAAGTTGTTTCTGTGGAGCCTACATTAGCTGAAGAGAGTAGCGCAGCGCAGAAAGTTGTTTCTGTGGAGCCTACATTAGCTGAAGAGGAAGTTAATGATGATGATCATGAAGCTTTGGATCAAGTTGCTATCGAACCTCGTAGGTCGACAAGGACACGTACTGCTCCCGAGTGGTACGACAACCCTGTCTTAGAGGTCATGTTGTTAGACAACGATGAACCTACGAGCTATGGAGAAGCGATGATGGGCCCGGATTCCGAGAAGTGGTTAGAGGCCATGAAATCCGAGATGGGATCCATGTATGAAAACAAAGTATGGACTTTGGAAGTATTACCTGAAGGGCGTAAGGCCATTCGGAACAAATGGATCTTTAAGAGGAAGACGGACGCGGACGGTAATGTCACCGTCTATAAAGCTCGACTTGTGGCAAAGGGTTTTTCACAAGTTCAAGGAGTTGACTACGATGAGACCTTCTCACCCGTAGCGATGCTTAAGTCCGTCAGAATCATGTTAGCAATAGCTGCCTTTTTCGATTATGAAATTTGGCAGATGGATGTCAAAACAACGTTCCTTAACGGTTACCTTAAGGAAGAGTTGTATATGATGCAACCAGAAGGTTTTGTCGATCCAGAGAATGCTGACAAAGTTTGCAAACTCCAGCGATCCATTTATGGACTGGTGCAAGCATCTCGGAGTTGGAATCTTCATTTTGATGAGGTGATCAAAGCATTCGAGTTTATACAAGTTTACGGAGAAGCTTGTTTTTACAAGAAAGTGAGTGGGAGCTCTATAGCGTTTCTAATATTATATGTGGATGACATATTACTGATTGGAAACAATATAGAAATGCTGGAAAGCGTAAAGGAATATTTGAACAAGAGTTTTTCAATGAAGGACCTAGGAGAAGCTGCTTTCATATTAGGCATCAAGATCTATAGAGATAGATCGAGACGCTTAATAGGACTTTCACAAAGCACATACCTTGACAAAGTTTTGAAGAAGTTCAAAATGGATCAGTCCAAGAAGGGGTTCTTGCCTGTATTGCAAGGTGTGAAGTTGAGTAAGACTCAATGCCCAGTGACTGCAGAAGATAGAGAAAAGATGAGTGTCATCCCCTATGCTTCGGCCATAGGCTCTATCATGTATGCAATGCTGTGCACAAGACCCGATGTCAGCCTTGCCATAAGTATGGTCGGAAGGTTTCAAAGTGATCCAGGAATGGAACACTGGATGGCGGTCAAGAATATCCTGAAGTACCTGAAAAGGACTAAGGACATGTTTCTCGTTTATGGAGGTGATCAAGAGCTCGTCGTAAAGGGTTACGTCGATGCAAGCTTTGACACTGATCCGGATGACTCTAAGTCGCAAACCGGATACGTATTTATTCTTAATGGGGGTGCGGTTAGCTGGTGCAGTTCCAAGCAAAGCGTGGTAGCAGATTCTACATGCGAAGCGGAGTACATCGCTGCCTCGGAGGCGGCGAAGGAAGGTGTCTGGATGAAGGAGTTCATGACAGATCTTGGAGTAGTGCCTAGTGCACTTAACCCAATGACTCTGTTTTGTGATAATACTGGTGCCATTGCTCTAGCCAAGGAACCAAGATTTCACAAGAGGACCAGACACATAAAGCGACGTTTCAATTCCATCCGCGATTACATCAAGGAGGACGACATAAATATTTGCAAAGTACACACGGATCTAAATGTTGCAGATCCGATGACTAAACCTCTTCCAAGGGCTAAACATGAAAAACACCAGAACTGCATGGGTGTTCGATTCATTACAATGTAAATCACATAGTGATGTGAACTAGATTATTGACTCTAGTGCAAGTGGGAGACTATTGGAAATATGCCCTAGAGGCAATAATAAATTGGTTATTATTATATTTCCTTGTTCATGATAATCGTTTATTATCCATGCTATAATTGTATTGATTGGAAACTCAAATACATGTGTGGATACATAGACAACACTGTGTCCCTAGTAAGCCTCTAGTTGACTAGCTCGTTGATCAAAGATGGTTAAGGTTTCCTAGCCATTGACATGAGATGTCATTTGATAACGGGATCACATCATTAGGAGAATGATGTGATGGACAAGACCCAAACTGTAAACGTAGCATTTGATCGTGTCAGTTTATTGCTATTGTTTTCTGCATGTCAAGTATCTGTTCCTTTGACCATGAGATCATGCAACTCACTGACACCGGAGGAATACCTTGTGTGTATCAAACGTCGCAACGTAACTGGGCGACTATAAAGGTGCTCTACAGGTATCTCCGAGGGTGTCTGTTGGGTTGGCATGGATCAAGACTGGGATTTGTTACTCCGTGTGACGGAGAGGTATCTCAGGGCCCACTCGGTAATACAACATCACAATGAGCCTTGCAAGCAAAGTGACTAAAGAGTTAGCCACAGGATCTTGTATTACGGAACGAGTAAAGAGACTTGCCGGTAACGAGATTGAACTAGGTATAGTGATACCGACGATCGAATCTCGGGCAAGTAACATACCGAAGAACAAAGGGAACAGCATACGGGATTAACTGAATCCTTGACATAGAGGTTCGACCGATAAAAGATCTTCGTAGAATATGTAGGAGCCAATATGGGCATCCAGGTCCCGCTATTGGTTATTGGCCGTAGAGGTGTCTCGGTCATGTCTACATAGTTCTCGAACCCGCAGGGTCTACACACTTAACGTTTGGTGATGATTAGTATAATTGAGTTATTATGTTGGTGACCGAAAGTTGTTCGGAGTCCCGGATAAGATCCCGGACATGACGAGGATCTCCGGAATAGTCCGGAGGTAAAGATTGATATATGTGATAATAGTGTTTTGATCTCCGGAAGAGTTCCGGAGTTCACCGGAAGGGGTTCCGGATGTTTACCGAAGTGTTCGGGTGCAGCAACACTTTATATGGGACAAAGGGATAAAGCCCACGAGGTATTGGAAAGTGCAAAAAGTAGTTTTGCTGCCGCGTAAGCGGTACTACCGTTTTGTGAAGCGGTACTACCGCCCAAGCGGTACTACCGTTTTGTGAAGCGGTACTACCGCCCAAGCGGTACTACCGCTTGTGTGAAGCGGTACTACCGCCCAAGCGGTACTACCGCTTGTGAGCGGTACTACCGCTTGTGCGCGGCTGTGCACGGTTCGGCAGGGATCCGAGTTGGACTCTTTTCCTGCGGGCCAAACCGACCTTGTGCGGGCAAAACCGACCTGGAGGAGGCTTTTACTCCAAGTTTAGACCCCAAGGCTCAACATATAAATAAAGGGGCAGGGCTAGCACACGAGACACATCAAGATTTCCCCAAGCCGTGTGCGGCAACCCTAACCCTCTAGTTCCTCCGTCATAATCTCCGTAGCGCTTGGCGAAGCCCTGCAGAGATTGTTCCTCACCACCATCACCACGCCGTCGTGCTGCTGGAACTCAACCACTACTTCACCATCGCTCGCTGGATCGAGGAGGTGAAGGCGTCATCAAGCCGTACGTGTGTTGAACGCGGAGGTGCCGTCCGTTCGGCGCTAGTTCGTGATCGGATCGAGGGACGACTTGCGATTTGGATCGCGGAGACGTTCGACTACATCAACCGCGTTTATTAAACGCTTCCGCTTAGCGATCTACAAGGGTATGTAGATTCACTCTCCCTCTCGTAGATGCTCATCACCATGGATAGATCTTGTGTGTGCGTAGGAAATTTTTTGTTTCCCATGCAACGTTCCCCAACAGTGGCATCATGAGCTAGGTCTATGCGTAGATGAGATCTCGAGTAGAACACAAACGAGTTGTGGGCGTGGGTGTATACATATTGCTTGCCGTTACTAGTTGATACTTGATTCGGCAGTATTGTGAGATGAAGCGGCCCGGACCGACATTACGCGTACACTTACGCGAGACAGGTTCCTTCAACTGACATGTAATTTTGTTGCATAAAGATGGCTAGCGGGTGTCTGTCTCTCTCACTTTAGTTGAATCGATTTCAATGAAGAGGGTTCTTTTAGAAGATCAAAAAGCAATCACTACACCACGTTGTGGTTTTGCGTAGGTAAGAACGGTTCTTGCAAACCCGTAGCAGCCACGTAAAATTTGCAACAACAATTAGAGGACGTCTAACTTGTTTTTGCAGGGTATGTTGTGATGTGATATGGCCAATTACATGATGAGATATATGTGATGTATGAGATGATCATGTGTTGTATAGAATATCACGACTTGCATGTCGATGAGTACGGCAACTGGCAGGAGCCATAGAGTTGTCTTTAATTATTGTATGACCTGCGTGTCAATCATTAAGCGCTATGTAATGCTTTACTTTATCGCTAAACGTTAGCAATAGTCGTGGAAGCAACAGTCGGCACGACAACCTTATGGCGACACGTTGATGGAGATCAAGATGATGCAGATCATGGTGTCATGCCGGTGACGATGGAGATCATGCCGGTGCTTTGGAGATGGAGATCAAAAGCACAAGTTCATGGCCATATCATGTCACTTATGATTTGCATGTGATGTTAATCCTTTTATGCATCTTATTTTGCTTAGGACGACGGTAGCATTATAAGGTGATCCCTCACTTAAATTTCAAGATAAATTGTGTTCTCCCCAAGTGTGCACCGTTGCGAAAGTTCGTCGTTTCGAGACACGCCGTGATGATCGGGTGTGATAGACTCTACGTTCGCATACAACGGGTGTAAGCCATGTTGCACGTGAAGAACACTCGGGTTAAACTTGACGAGCCTAGCATGTATAGACATGGCCTCGGAACACAAGAGACCGAAAGGTCGAACATGAGTCATATAGTAGATATGATCAACATGAAGATGTTCACCATTGAAACCACCTCAACTCACGTGATGATCGGACTTGAGTTGGTGGATTTGGATCATGTTACACTCGAATGACCGGAGGGATGTCAATTTGAGTGGGAGTTTTTTAAGTAATATGATTAACTAAACTCATTATCTAGAACAATAGTCTAAGTTGTCTTTACTATATTTATGTTGTAGATCATGGCTCGCGCAGTAGCACCCCTGAATTTTAATGCGTTCCTAGAGAAAGCTAAGTTGAAAGATGATGCAAGTAACTTTGTGGACTGGGCCCGTAATCTAAGGATTATCCTTACGGCTTCCCAGAAGGCTTATGTCCTTGATGCACCGCTTGGTGATCCACCCGCTCCAGTTGAGTCTCTAGACGTTGTGAACGCCTGGCAGGCTCGTTCTGATGATTACTCAATAGTTCAATGTGCAATGTTGTATGGCTTAGAACCGGGACTTCAAAGACGTTTTGAACGTCATGGAGCATATGAGATGTTCCAGGAGTTGAAGTTTATCTTTCAGAAGAATGCCCGGATCGAGAGATATGAGATCTCCGATAAGTTCTATGCTTGCAAGATGGAGGAGAACAGGTCTATCAGTGATCACGTGCTCAGAATGTCTGGGTACTCCACCCGTCTGGCTGAATTGGGGATGCCCCTTCCGCCAGAGGCTATCACTGACAGAGTTCTTCAATCATTGCCACCTAGCTACAAGAGCTTCGTGTTGAACTATAACATGCACGGGATGAACAAGTCAGTCGCCGAGCTGTTTGCGATGCTGAAAGTCACTGAGTCTGAAATTCAGAAGGAGCATCAAGTGTTGATGGTCAATAAAACCACTAGTTTCAAGAAGAATGGCAAGGGTAAGAAGGGTAACTCCAAGAAGAGTGGCAAAGCAGTTGCTCCTCTAGTGAAGAAACCCAAGGCTGGACCCAAACCAGAAACTGTGTGTTTTCATTGCAAGGGAACTGGACACTGGAAGCGGAACTGCCCCAAGTATTTGGCTGACAAGAAGGCGGCCAACAACAAACAAGGTATATATGATATACATGTTATTGATGTGTACCTTACCAACTCTCGTTGTAGTGCCTGGGTATTTGATACCGGTGCGGTTGCTCATATTTGCAACTCAAAACAGGAACTGCGGAATAGACGGAGGCTGGCAAAGGACGAAGTGACGATGCGTGTGGGAAATGGTTCCAAGGTTGATGTGATCGCCGTCGGCACGCTCGCTCTTCGATTACCGTCGGGATTAGTGATGAACCTAAATAAGTGTTATTTGGTGCCTGCGTTAAGCATGAACATTATATCTGGATCTTGTTTATTGCGAGACGGTTACTCATTTAAATCAGAGAATAATGGTTGTTCTATTTATATGAGTAATATCTTTTATGGTCATGCACCCAATGTGAGGGGTTTATTCTTATTGAATCTCGATAGTAATGATACACATGTTCATAACATTGATGCCAAAAGATGTAGAATTGATAATGATAATACCACTTTCTTGTGGCACTGCCGTTTAGGTCATATTGGCGTAAAACGCATGAAGAAGCTCCATGCTGATGGACTTTTGGAGTCACTTGATTTTGAATCACTTGACACATGTGAGCCATGCCTCATGGGCAAGATGACTAAAACGCCGTTCTCTGGGACAATGGAACGGGCAAGTGACTTGTTGGAAATCATACATACTGATGTGTGCGGTCCGATGAGTATTGAGGCGCGCGGTGGTTATCGTTATTTTCTCACCTTCACTGATGACTTAAGTAGATATGGGTATATTTACTTAATGAAACACAAGTCTGAAACATTTGAAAAGTTCAAACAATTTCAGAGTGAAGTTGAGAATCATCGTAACAAGAAGATTAAATTCCTACGATCTGATCGAGGAGGAGAATATCTGAGTTATGAGTTTGGCAGTCACTTAAGACAGTGTGGAATTGTTTCACAATTGACACCGCCTGGAACACCACAGCGTAATGGTGTGTCCGAACGTCGTAATCGAACCTTATTGGATATGGTGCGATCTATGATGTCTCTTGCCGATTTGCCACTATCGTTTTGGGGTTATGCATTAGAGACAGCTGCATTCACTTTAAATAAGGCGCCATCGAAATCCGTTGAGACGACGCCATATGAACTTTGGTTTGGCAAGAAGCCAAAGCTGTCGTTTCTTAAAGTTTGGGGATGTGATGCTTATGTCAAAAAGCTTCAGCCTGAAAAGCTGGAACCCAAAGCGGAGAAATGCGTCTTCATAGGATACCCAAAAGAGACAGTTGGGTATACCTTCTACCTCAGATCCGAAGGCAAAGTGTTTGTCGCTAAAAATGGAACATTTCTTGAGAAAGACTTTCTCTCAAAAGAATTGAGTGGGAGGAAGATAGAACTTGATGAGGTTGTTGAACCTTTACTTCAACCTGAGAGTAGCGCAGCGCAGAAAGTTGTTTCTGTGGAGCCTACATTAGCTGAAGAGGAAGTTAATGATGATGATCATGAAGCTTTGGATCAAGTTGCTATCGAACCTCGTAGGTCGACAAGGACACGTACTGCTCCCGAGTGGTACGGCAACCCTGTCTTAGAGGTCATGTTGTAAGACAACGATGAACCTACGAGCTATGGAGAAGCGATGATGGGCCCGGATTCCGAGAAGTGGTTAGAGGCCATGAAATCCGAGATGGGATCCATGTATGAAAACAAAGTATGGACTTTGGAAGTATTACCTGAAGGGCGTAAGGCCATTCAGAACAAATGGATCTTTAAGAGGAAGACGGACGCGGACGGTAATGTCACCGTCTATAAAGCTCGACTTGTGGCAAAGGGTTTTTCACAAGTTCAAGGAGTTGACTACGATGAGACCTTCTCACCCGTAGCGATGCTTAAGTCCGTCAGAATCATGTTAGCAATAGCTGCCTTTTTCGATTATGAAATTTGGCAGATGGATGTCAAAACAGCGTTCCTTAACGGTTACCTTAAGGAAGAGTTGTATATGATGCAACCAGAAGGTTTTGTCGATCCAGAGAATGCTGACAAAGTTTGCAAACTCCAGCGATCCATTTATGGACTGGTGCAAGCATCTCGGAGTTGGAATCTTCGTTTTGATGAGGTGATCAAAGCGTTCGAGTTTATACAAGTTTACGGAGAAGCTTGTATTTACAAGAAAGTGAGTGGGAGCTCTATAACGTTTCTAATATTATATGTGGATGACATATTACTGATTGGAAACAATATAGAAATGCTGGAAAGCGTAAAGGAATATTTGAACAAGAGTTTTTCAATGAAGGACCTAGGAGAAGCTGCTTTCATATTAGGCATCAAGATCTATAGAGATAGATCGAGACGCTTAATAGGACTTTCACAAAGCACATACCTTGACAAAGTTTTGAAGAAGTTCAAAATGGATCAGTCCAAGAAGGGGTTTTTGCCTGTATTGCAAGGTGTGAAGTTGAGTAAGACTCAATGCCCAGTGACTGCAGAAGATAGAGAAAAGATGAGTGTCATCCCCTATGCTTCGGCCATAGGCTCTATCATGTATGCAATGCTGTGCACAAGACCCGATGTCAGCCTTGCCATAAGTATGGTCGGAAGGTTTCAAAGTGATCCAGGAATGGAACACTGGACGGCGGTCAAGAATATCCTGAAGTACCTGAAAAGGACTAAGGACATGTTTCTCGTTTATGGAGGTGATCAAGAGCTCGTCGTAAAGGGTTACGTCGATGCAAGCTTTGACACTGATCCGGATGACTCTAAGTCGCAAACCGGATACGTATTTATTCTTAATGGGGGTGCGGTTAGCTGGTGCAGTTCCAAGCAAAGCGTGGTAGCAGATTCTACATGCGAAGCGGAGTACATCGCTGCCTCGGAGGCGGCGAAGGAAGGTGTCTGGATGAAGGAGTTCATGACAGATCTTGGAGTAGTGCCTAGTGCACTTAACCCAATGACTCTGTTTTGTGATAATACTGGTGCCATTGCTCTAGCCAAGGAACCAAGATTTCACAAGAGGACCAGACACATAAAGCGACGTTTCAATTCCATCCGCGATTACATCAAGGAGGACGACATAAATATTTGCAAAGTACACACGGATCTAAATGTTGCAGATCCGATGACTAAACCTCTTCCAAGGGCTAAACATGAAAAACACCAGAACTGCATGGGTGTTCGATTCATTACAATGTAAATCACATAGTGATGTGAACTAGATTATTGACTCTAGTGCAAGTGGGAGACTATTGGAAATATGCCCTAGAGGCAATAATAAATTGGTTATTATTATATTTCCTTGTTCATGATAATCGTTTATTATCCATGCTATAATTGTATTGATTGGAAACTCAAATACATGTGTGGATACATAGACAACACTGTGTCCCTAGTAAGCCTCTAGTTGACTAGCTCGTTGATCAAAGATGGTTAAGGTTTCCTAGCCATTGACATGAGATGTCATTTGATAACGGGATCACATCATTAGGAGAATGATGTGATGGACAAGACCCAAACTGTAAACGTAGCATTTGATCGTGTCAGTTTATTGCTATTGTTTTCTGCATGTCAAGTATCTGTTCCTTTGACCATGAGATCATGCAACTCACTGACACCGGAGGAATACCTTGTGTGTATCAAACGTCGCAACGTAACTGGGCGACTATAAAGGTGCTCTACAGGTATCTCCGAGGGTGTCTGTTGGGTTGGCATGGATCAAGACTGGGATTTGTTACTCCGTGTGACGGAGAGGTATCTCAGGGCCCACTCGGTAATACAACATCACAATGAGCCTTGCAAGCAAAGTGACTAAAGAGTTAGCCACAGGATCTTGTATTACGGAACGAGTAAAGAGACTTGCCGGTAACGAGATTGAACTAGGTATAGTGATACCGACGATCGAATCTCGGGCAAGTAACATACCGAAGAACAAAGGGAACAGCATACGGGATTAACTGAATCCTTGACATAGAGGTTCGACCGATAAAAGATCTTCGTAGAATATGTAGGAGCCAATATGGGCATCCAGGTCCCGCTATTGGTTATTGGCCGTAGAGGTGTCTCGGTCATGTCTACATAGTTCTCGAACCCGCAGGGTCTACACACTTAACGTTTGGTGACGATTAGTATAATTGAGTTATTATGTTGGTGACCGAAAGTTGTTCGGAGTCCCGGATAAGATCCCGGACATGACGAGGATCTCCGGAATAGTCCGGAGGTAAAGATTGATATATGTGATAATAGTGTTTTGATCTCCGGAAGAGTTCCGGAGTTCACCGGAAGGGGTTCCGGATGTTTACCGAAGTGTTCGGGTGCAGCAACACTTTATATGGGACAAAGGGATAAAGCCCACGAGGTATTGGAAAGTGCAAAAAGTAGTTTTGCTGCCGCGTAAGCGGTACTACCGTTTTGTGAAGCGGTACTACCGCCCAAGCGGTACTACCGCTTGTGTGAAGCGGTACTACCGCCCAAGCGGTACTACCGCTTGTGTGAAGCGGTACTACCGCCCAAGCGATACTACCGCTTGTGAGCGGTACTACCGCTTGTGCGCGGCTGTGCACGGTTCGGCAGGGATCCGAGTTGGACTCTTTTCCTGCGGGCCAAACCGACCTTGTGCGGGCAAAACCGACCTGGAGGAGGCTTTTACTCCAAGTTTAGACCCCAAGGCTCAACATATAAATAAAGGGGCAGGGCTAGCACACGAGACACATCAAGATTTCCCCAAGCCGTGTGCGGCAACCCTAACCCTCTAGTTCCTCCGTCATAATCTCCGTAGCGCTTGGCGAAGCCCTGCAGAGATTGTTCCTCACCACCATCACCACGCCGTCGTGCTGCTGGAACTCAACCACTACTTCACCATCGCTCGCTGGATCGAGGAGGTGAAGGCGTCATCAAGCCGTACGTGTGTTGAACGCGGAGGTGCCGTCCGTTCGGCGCTAGTTCGTGATCGGATCGAGGGACGACTTGCGATTTGGATCGCGGAGACGTTCGACTACATCAACCGCGTTTATTAAACGCTTCCGCTTAGCGATCTACAAGGGTATGTAGATTCACTCTCCCTCTCGTAGATGCTCATCACCATGGATAGATCTTGTGTGTGCGTAGGAATTTTTTTGTTTCCCATGCAACGTTCCCCAACAAGGGGACCCACCAGGGAGTAATAAGCCAAGGGGCGCGCCCTACCCCCCTGGGCGCGCCCCTGTGGCTTGTGGGCCCCCTGGCAGGCCTCCGGTGCCCATCTTCTGCTATATGGAGGGTTTTGACCTGGAAAAAAATCAGAAGGGAGCTTTCGGGACGAAGCGCCGCCGTCTCGAGGCGGAACTTGGACAGAACCAATCTAGGGCTCCGGCGGAGCTGTTCTGCCGGGGAAACTTCCCTCCCGGAGGGGGAAATCAAAGCCATCGTCATCACCAACGATCCTCTCATCGAGAGGGGTTCAATCTCCATCAACATCTTCACCAGCACCATCTCCTCTCCAAACCCTAGTTCATCTCTTGTATCCGATCTTTGTCTCAAAACCTCAGATTGGTACCTGTGGGTTGCTAGTAGTGTTGATTACTCCTTGTAGTTGATGCTAGTTGGTTTACTTGGTGGAAGATCATATGTTCAGATCCTTAATGATAATTAATACTCCTCTGATTATGAACATTAATATGCTTTGTGAGTAGTTACGTTTGTTCCCGAGGACATGGGATAATTCTTGTTATAAGTAATCATGTGAATTTGGTATTCGTTCGATATTTTGATGAGATGTATGTTGTCTCTCCTCTAGTGGTGTTATGTGAATGTCGACTACATAACACTTCACCATTATTTGGGCCTAGAGGAAGGCATTGGGAAGTAATAAGTAGATGATGGGTTGCTAGAGTGACAGAAGCTTAAACCCTAGTTTATGCGTTGCTTCGTAAGGGGCTGATTTGGATCCACATGTTTCATGCTATGGTTAGATTTATCTTAATTCTTCTTTCGTAGTTGCGGATGCTTGCAAGAGGGGTTAATCATAAGTAGGAGGCTTGTCCAAGTAAGTACAGCACCCAAGCACCAGTCCACCCACATATCAAATTATCAAAGTAACGAACGCGAATCATATGAGCATGATGAAAACTAGCTTGACAGAAATTCCCATGTGTCCTCGGGAGCGCTTTGCTTTATATAAGAGTTTGTCCAGGCTTGTACTTTGCTACAAAAAGGATTGGGCCACCTTGCTGCACCTTTATTACATTTGCTACTTGCTTTCCGTTACGAATTACCTTATCACAAAACTATCTGTTACCGATAATTTCAGTGCTTGCAGAGAATACCTTATTGAAAACCGCTTGTCATTTCCTTCTGCTCCTCGTTGGATTCGACACTTACTTATCGAAAGGACTATGATAGATCCCCTATACTTGTGGGTCATCAGGTACTCCATGAAGACCGACTATCCGGGACATGTAGAGTTGTGCAAGCTGGTTTGCGTTAAAAGTGGTCTTTACCGGAATAAAGTGAGCCACTTTTGTGAGTATATCCACAATGACCCAGATAGCATCATTGCCTTTTGTTGACCTGGGCAGTCCATCAATGAAGTCCATGCATATGTCGTCCCACTTCCACTGGGGAACTGGTAAAGGTTGTAGTAGCCCAGCAGGTTTCTGGTGTTCAGCCTTGACTTTGTTGCAGATGTCGCAGCAGGCGACATAGTATGCTATGTCCCTTCGCATCCCTCGCCACCAAAAGGTTTCTCTCAGATCCTGATACATCTTTGTGCCTCCCGGGTGGATAGAGTACGCGGACTCATGGGCTTCTCTGAGTATTCATTGTCTCAGATTATTCTGATCGGGCACGCATATCCATTTCTGAAACCACAAGGTGCCTTGGTCATCCACACAGAAGGACTTGGCCTTCCCTTTCGGAATCAGTTCCTTGATCTCTATTATTCCTTCATCTGGTTTTTGAGCTTCTTTAATTTCTTCCATAAGTGTTGGAGTAATTTCCAAGGTATCCAGGATAATTGGGCTACATAGCACCATATTGAGCTTAGCGAACTCTTCTTGTAACCTTGCATGGATACTTCCAAGTAGTGCATTCACTGTGCCTTGTTTTCTACTGAGAGCATCAGCGACCACATTAGCCTTTCCCGGATGATAGTTTATTCCAATGTCATAGTCCTTGACTAGTTCAAGCCATCTTCGCTGCCTGAGATTCAGGCCAGGTTGGGTGAAAATATACTTGAGACTCTTATGGTCCGTGTATATTTCACAACGTTGTCCAATGAGGTAATGCCTCCAAATCTTCAAGGCATGAACCACGGCTGCTAATTCCAGATCATGTGTGGGTTAGTTTTCTTCGTGAGGTCATAGCTGTCTGGATGCATATGCTACAACCTTTCCTTCTTGCATTAACACGCAGCCGATTCCACGCCTGGAAGCATCGCAATATATATCAAAGCTCTTGTGGATGTCTGGAACTAAGACAGGTGCTGTAGTTAGCCTTGTCTTTAGCTCTAGGAAGCTGCTGTCACACTCCGCCGTCCAGACAAACCTCTGATTTTTCTTTAACAATTCTGTCAGTGGCTTGGTTATCTTGGAGAAGCCTTCTATGAAATGACGATAATAGCCTATCAATCCTAGAAAGCTACGGACTTTGATCACCGAGGCTGGTGTCTTCCAATTCAGTACTGCAGTTACTTTGTTGGGGTCGACGGCTACTCCTTATTCTGACAGAATATGCCCCAGAAATCCCACCTCCTTTAGCCAAAATTCGCACTTACATAATTTGGTGTACAGACGATAGGTCCTTAACCTTTCCAGGACAGCACAGAGGTGTTGTTTGTGCTCTTCTTCATCCTTGGAATATATCAGGATATCATCGATGACCACCACCATGAATTTGTCTAGGAAATCCATGAAGACCTTGTTCATCATGCTCATGAAATAAGTTGGAGCATTCGTCAGCCCAAATGATATGACTGTAAACTCATACAGACCATATCGGGTGGTGAAAGCCGTCTTAGGTATATCCTCTTTTCTGATTTTTAGCTGATGATACCCGGTTCGGAGGTTAATCTTGGAGAATACCCGTGCTCCGTTCAGCTGGTCGAACAAATCATCAGTGCGAGGGAGCAGGTACTTATTCTTGATGGTTACCTCATTCAGCTGGCGATAGTCTACGCACATTCGTAGACTTCCATCCTTCTTCTTGACAAATAGTACGGGTGATCCCCATGGCGAGATGCTTGGGCGGATATACCCTTTTTGCAGCAACTCATCCAACTGCTTCTTTAATTCCACCAGCTCTGGGCTCGGCATATGATAGTATTTCTTGTAGATCGGGGTAGTACCGGGAATCACCTCAATTGCATACTCTAATTCCCGGTCGGGTGGCATCCCTGGTAGTTCCTCGGGAAATACATCCGGAAATTCGCAAACTAAAAGAATCAAGTTCATATCCATACCGGTAGCTTGGTATGCCATTCCTTTTCTTGACATCATCTTGTCGGCAAGGAATTGGACTGTTTGTCCTGCCGGATTAACTAGTGTCACTGTCCTGGTGGCACAGTTGATGCAAACCTGATGTGGTGTCAACCAGTCCATCCCCAGTATTAAATCCAATCCAGGGGATTCAATGGCAACAAGTGTTGCTGGAAATTTAACTCCATGTATCGAAATTTCCAGACCTTTATATATCAGATTTGTTCTGAGCAGGGAGCCAGGGGATTGTACCACCATGATATTATCCAAAAGCAAAGGGGAAAATTTGTGCAAGGTGGCAAAACTCCGCGAAATAAATGAATGGGAAGCCCCAAAATCGAATAAAATTACTGCAGGTATGTCGTTAACAGAAAACATACCAATGACTACATCTGGTGCTTTGCAGGCTTCCTCAGCGGAGATATGATGGACGCGTCCGTGGCAGAAGTTATGGTTTGGGCGGCGTCCAATATTGTTGACTTGTGGCTTGAAGTTGGATACTGGCTTCCCGTTGTTGGCACGACACTGCTTGGAATAGTGTCCGCTTTGGCCGCAAGTAAAGCAGGTGTTATTATGGCGGCAGTCCTCTATCACTGGCTGTTTGCCAAAGGTCTTATTCTGGCTAACCGTCTTATTGTTGTTGTTGCCATTGCTCCATGTGGGCTTGTATTCAGATGGGCCTGGCTGCCAGGTGCATGGCTTCTGCACAAACTGCTCGCGGTTATCCTTCTTGGGTTCAAACTTCCGCTTGCGGTCATCATATCCGGACTTATGCTCTCGTTCAGCTATGAAAGCCTTGTTCACCAAAGTCTGGAAGTCCAGAAAGTCCAGCATACAGAGCTGACAATGGAGGGCGTGATTCAGTCCTCCTAGGAATCGATCTATCTTCCTTTCTTCGGTGGACACGTCATGGGTAGAGTACCGTGCTAGATTGTTGAACTTGTTCAGATACTCCCCCACGGACATATTTCCTTGTGTAAGAGCAAGGAACTCAATTTGCTTCACCTTCATTATGCCTGTAGGGATATGATACTTGCGGAATAGCTCCTTGAACTTCTCCCTGGAAATATCTTCTCCAGAAGGCCACGTTGTTTTTGTGTTGTCCCTCCATATAGCCGCTGGCCCTTCTAGTTAGTGAGTGACAAAAGGAACCTTATCTGATTCTTCATAGCGGGCTATGTCCAGCTTCTTTTCCATGGTCCTTAGCCAATCATCAGCTTCTATAGGGTCCACAGCTTGACCGAAACTGGGTGGCTTGGTGCGTTGGAGGTCAGACAACTTAGAGTGTGTTCCATGGTTGTTGTTCTGGATCACCATAGTCTACATACTTTTCAAAAATTCCATGAGATCCTGGTTTCTTTTCTCTTCAAACATCCTCATGATCCGATCAGTGGTCGGCGCTTGAGGTGGTGGAGGTGGTAAGTCTTCTGGTGGTTGTCCTGCTTGTCTGGCGGATCGACGAACGGGGGTTCCATCGCCGCCTTGGCTACTAGCTCTCTTCATCCTAAATTTGTTCCCATTGCAAAATACCGAATCGATGAGCAACATCCATAAGGGAAACATAGTAATATGACACCAGAAAGAAAATGCACAAAAAAGGCGAATAAAGCAAACAACATAATTATACA
This sequence comes from Elymus sibiricus, assembly GCA_039707655.1. Classification (NCBI taxonomy): domain Eukaryota; kingdom Viridiplantae; phylum Streptophyta; class Magnoliopsida; order Poales; family Poaceae; genus Elymus; species Elymus sibiricus. The sequence continues at coordinate 448,292,148 of CM077671.1, forward strand.
AGATAACCCAACATCATACATGGCAAGCTAGTAGGGGGGTATCATGGCTAGACTGCTCATATGGCAGTTGACATATGCAAAGATGCATGCACAACAACTCAAGCCTCCACTCTAGTGGCGCGGGTGGCACGAACACTGCCAAACTGAAGACTCCTCGTCATCTGATCCTGAGTCAGAATCGGAACTGAGAATATGGATCACATCCTCCGGATCAAAGGAAACACGATGACGCTGTTGGGACGGTTCTCCTTCCGAGGAAGAAGGAGCATGATGCCTCAGCATCGAAGTAGCTGGAGTGGCTAGGAGTGAGGCCCACTCTGCCGGGGTCTCACGTCGGCTACCAGACGAAAAGCCTGGTGGCGCAGTAGAGCTAGAAGGAGTATCAAGCCTATGTGGAGGTGGAACTGGTGGTGGACACATAGGTGGGAATGTAGGCTGGGGTGAAGATGGTACTGTAGTCACGGCTGCAAGTGCCTCCTGGACACGAGACAACTCCTCAGCCAAGGAAATGATCATACGATAACTGGCGTTCAGATAACGAGATAGAACACCAGTCGCACGATCACTCACCGGGTCAACTGGCGCGAAAATGACTCGCCCTGTCGTAGGCGACAGGGTGGGGTAGTGAAAGAAACCTGGATGAGCCTGCATCTCGACCTCGTGGAAGCGCAAGTTAGTGAGAGCCTCCATTGCAGCAAACTGGATCGCCAACTCCGGAGTAGAAGCCGTTCTACCCTTAGAAGAGCGAGAATAGCTACCAATATTCGAGCTCGCGGTCAGGAAAGCCTCTGCATGATACTCGTATACTGACTCGGCAAGCTGTTCCCAAAACACCTGGTACACTGGATCTTCGCCGTTGGGGTACAGTCGAAGCCAGACATTATGGAGCAGTACAGGAAAAGTGAAAGGTGCTGGCTCATGATGGTAGTGGTACGGAACTGGTGCCATCTACAGTCACAATGCCAAGGGTTAGTAAAACAATAATTCATGATGCATGCCATGCAACAATCAAATGCAGCAAGCAAGATGCACACTCAAAGCCCTACACTAATCGCGGTTCTAGCGCGGGTTAACTAGGGTGTCCTACAGTCAGCACGGCTCTAATACCAAGCGTTGTGGCATCCCGGCTCAGCGAACCGGATTACCAGTGTTTCCAACCCAGAGATCATGTCTTCTGGAAACACACAACAACTTAGAACAGAACAGAACTGAACTTTTTGATGAACTTTGGGTACAAGCTCATATTTTACATCGATAGCGAGGCCAAGGGCACACCTGGTGCTATGACAATATCTACATTATTTATGAAACATAGCAGGGCCTCGGAACTACTAAGTAATTCTACGGCATAACGGAACATAGCGAAAACTCCATCCACGGGACACTGCTGAGGACATAGCCTAGTTAGCGTAGCACGAACCATCGGGACCTCCGTCCTCGGCTTCTCCTGCATCTGGCATGATACGCCAGGTGAGTACTTTGAATGTACTCGCAAGCTCACGACAACCAAGTTATGCAGCAAACAATAGCATGGCAGTTAACATGTTAAATTCTTAAGTAATTCACTTACTGTCATCAGTTATCAACTTACTCTCTTTCAGGTTGTCTCACAACCCTCGGAATACTCATAAGCCATCGAGTACTTCCGAACACAAGACGAGTTCTCCCATCATTATTAACACTGTTACGGTTGACCACGTAGTGAGGTCTGGATGGGTTGTCTAATACCGTGGACGTGGCTATTCGAATAGATTTTTCACTCTGCAGAGGTTGCGCACTTTACCCACACCATGAAGCACCTGGCCTCGTGATCCCATTCGGATGGACCAGCGTTGCTCCAACGAAACCTGCCTGACCCGTGACTCTCCCATCGCACCACCGGCATTCATCCTCCCCTGGAGTCCTGCCCTGGGTGGCCCCTGTGTCACCTCGTGACACCTGCCACCGTCGTGGCCAAACTAAACTGTCCCAAACGGCGACGCTGGCACAAAACTCATCTAGGCTCACAGGGTTATCGCCTCCTACCTGATCAGGGTAGCACACACGCATAACCCTCCCTATCTGGAGGTACCGGTGAAAGAGCAAGGAGCCAGACCAAGTCAAGGCTGTCCCATACCGGCAAATGTGATTGCACGGATAAGCCCGGACAGGTGACTCAAGATCAACCAACTAAGGTCATTTAACAAACATAGTAGTTTATCACAACACTTAGGATGGCAGCAACTAGGCATTTAAATTAATTACTATAAATTATTATATAGCAAATAATTGAACATAATGCATTGAAATATGCAATGCTATTGAAATGCTTCACAAAATGGATGTCCTGGCTTGCCTTGCTCTATTGGGTTGTCCACAAACTCCTGGTCTTCAAAACCACAAAGATTTCCTTCTGAAAATATTTTAAAATAGCGAAGGAAAATGTCACATAACACATTTCTGTTCATCAGGAATTCTGTGAGTAAGAGAAAAATACCAAAATTTATCAGCAAATAAAGGATCTCAAGACAAATACAATGCAAAAAGAATCAATGGATTTGGACTTATATTTAAAAAGTTATTGCAGGTCAAAGTTACTGGTCAAATCTGGAATTTAAACAAAAATCAGAAAATACTCAGCCGGCCACGTCGAACACGTAAAGTGGAGGGGCGCCTCCACTTAAAACGGTTCGGCGCGCGGGGTGAGTCGCTAACAGGTGGGGCCTCTGGTTGATTTAAAAGAAAGGGAGAAGGAAAGCAGAGAGAGGGCGGGGCTCCAGCGATGCTCTCCGGCGATGGAGACGGTGGTGAGGTCCGGCGAGGGCAGGAATGGAACCAGCGTACGACGGCGAGTACGCCCGTACCCGTGGATCGTCGGAAGGTGGCCCGACGGCGTCGCCCCCTTCTTCTCCGGCGGGTGGAGGCTACGAGCATCATCGGCGGCAATGATTCCGGCAGGATTCCGATCGGGGAAGAGCTCGGGGAGGGCCAGGGAAGTTCACTGAGTTCGAAGGTGGAGTTGGTTGGGGCTGGGGAGGAGTGGAATGGCGAGGCGGCAGAGCTTGGGTGGCGGCTGATCTGCGGCGAGGTTTGAGGCCAGAGGGCCTCTCGGCCGTGGCTCACTGCTCGGGAGGTCGATTGGAGGTGGAGGGAGAGAGGTGAGGTGCTGAGAGAGGCCGGGCACGGCCTTTTTTAGGCAGGGGCAGAGCTCGGGCGAGCTCTCTGGAATGGGCGGTGCTGTGGCCATGTCGCCAGGGCAAGGACGGCGAGCTGGCTGTCGCGAGGCGGGGCGAAGTGATGGAGGAGGCACAGGAGTTAATGCACGCATTGGCGGCACGCGAAGGAAGACGACGGCGGCTCAGCCACTGTGGCCGCACGGGTGTCACAGTGTGGCGCTGCGGTGGCGGCCGGTGAGGGCGATTCCGGCGAGGGGAAGGCTCTGGAGTGGCCTAGGTGGAAGGAGGGGAAGATGTTGGCATGCTAGGACAAGTCTAGGCCACGCGGGGTAGCCGGAGCAATCACATCTGACGCGGGCGCCATGTAGAGCGCGCGCACTAGCTTGCCAGTGCCGTGATCACCACGGGTGCGGCCACCAGGAGGCCACGCAAGCCCTTGTCGATCGCTAAGCGGGAAGCGTTTGAGCAACGCGGTTGATGTAGTCGAACGTCTTCGTGATCCAAATCACCGAGCGTCCCCCGATCCAATCACGATCCGTCCCGATCAAGTACCGAACGGACGACACCTCCGCGTTCAGCACACGTACAGCTTGATGATGATCTCCGCCTTCTTGATCCAGAAAGAGAGAGTGGAGAGGTAGATGAGTTCTCCGCCAGCACAACGGCGTGGTGGTGGTCGTGGTGGAGCTATTCCGACAGGGCTTCGCCTAAGCACCGTCAAAACTAGACTAGAGGAAATAGTATAGACGGGGGAGAGAGGGATGCACCGTGGCTTAGGGTTTTTGGCCCTCTCTCCCCTCTAGTATATATAGGAGGGAGGGGGAGGGGGCTGGTGCCCTAGGGTTTCCCCCCTAGGGTCGGCCGAACCAAGGAAGAGGAGGTGGACTCCTCCACTTCCAATCCTAGTCCAAATAGGACACCTTCCATATTTGGTTTTCCCTTCCCTTTACTTGGGGTTTTTCCTTTCCCACTCTTTCCTAGCCGCATGAGCCTTGTAGGACTGGTTTGCCCAGCCCACTAAGGGCTGGTGCAACCCTCCTTAGGCCCATGTGGCCTCCCGGCGTGGGTGGCCCCTCCCGATGGCCCTCCGGCACTCCCGGTACACTACCGGAAATACCTGAAACTTTTCCGGTGGCCAAAATGGGACTTCCTATATATCAATCTTTACTTCCGGACCATTCCGGAGCTCCTCGTGATGTCCGGGATCTCATCCGGGACTCCGAACAACCTTCGGTCACCAACATACATAACTCAATTCTACCAAAACATCACCGAACCTTAAGTGTACAGACCCTGCGGGTTCGAGAACTATGTAGACATGACCGAGACACCTCTACGGCCAATAACCAATAGCAGGACCTGGATGCCCATATTGGTTCCTACATATTCTGCGAAGATCTATATCGGTCGAACCTCTATGTCAAGGATTCAATTAATCCCGTATGCTGTTCCCTTTGTTCTTCGGTATGATACTTGCCCGAGATTCGATCATCGGTATCTCTATACCTAGTTCAATCTCGTTACTGGCAAGTCTCTTTACTCGTTCCGTAATACAAGATCTCGTGGCTAACACTTTAGCCACATTGCTTGCAAGGCTTGTTCTGAAGTTGTATTACCGAGTGGGCCCTGAGATACCTCTCCGTCACACGGAGTAAAAAATCCCAGTCTTGATCCATGCCAACCCAACAGACACCCTCAGAGATACCTGTAGAGCACCTTTATAGTCACCCAGTTACGTTGTGATGTTTGATACACACAAGGTATTCCTCCGGTGTCAGTGAGTTGCATGATCTCATGGTCAAAGGAACAGATACTTGACATGCAGAAAACAATAGCAATAAACTAACACGATCATATGCTATGTTCGTAGTTTGGGTCTTATCCATCACATCATTCTCCTAATGATGTGATCCCATTATCAAATGACATCTTATGTCCATGGCTAGGAAACCTTCACCATCTTTTGATCAACGAGCTAGTCAACTAGAGGCATACTAGGGACACAGTGTTGTCTATGTACCCACACATGTATTTGAGTTTCCAATCAATACAATTATAGCATGGATAATAAACGATTATCATGAACAAGGAAATATAATAATAACTAATTTATTATTGCCTCTAGGGCATATTTCCAACACTTAACGTTTGGTGATGATTAGTATAGTTGAGTTATTGTTGGTGACCGAAGGTTGTTCGGAGTCCTGGATAAGATCCCGGACATGACGAGGATATATGTGATAATAGTGTTTTGATCTCCGGAAGGGTTCCAGAATTCACCGGAAGGAGTTTCGGATGTTTCCCGAAACGTTCGGGTGCAAGAACACTTTATATGGGCCAAAGGGAAAAGCCCACGAGGTTTTGGAAATGCAAAAGGAAGTTTTGCTGCTGCCTTAAGCGGTACTACCGCTGGTAAGGCAGTACTACCGCGTAAGCGGTACTACCGCTTGTGTGAAGCGGTACCACCGCCCCAGCGGTACTACCGCTTGTGTGAAGCGGTACTACCGCCCAAGCGGTACTACCGCTTGTGCGCGGTACTGCAGGAATCCGAGTTGGACTCTTTTCCTGCGGGTCAAACCGACCTTGTGCGGGCCAAACCGACCTTGTAAAGGGTTTCTCTCCAAGTTTAGACCCCAGGGCTCAACATATAAATAGAGGGGCAGGGCTAGCACACGGGACACATCAAGTTCTTCCCAAGCCGTGTGCCGGCAACCTCTAGTTCCTCCCACGTCATATTTTCAGTAGTGCTTAGGCAAAGCCCTGCTGAAATAGTTCCTCACCACCGTCACCACGCCGTCGTGCTGCCGAAACTCTTCTACTACTTCACCGTCACTCGCTGGATCGAGGAGGTGAAGGCGTCATCAAGCCGTACGTGTGTTGAACGCGGAGGTGTCGTCCGTTCGGCACTGGATCGTGATTGGATCGAGGGACGACTTGCGATTTGGATCGCGGAGACGTTCAACTACATCAACCGTGTTTCTTAACGCTTCCGCTTAGCGATCTACAAGGGTATATAGATTCACACCCCCTCTCGTAGATGCTCATCACCATGGATAGATCTTGTGTGCGCGTAGGAAATTTTTTGTTTCCCATGCAACGTTCCCCAACACCACTCTGCCGGGGTCTCACGTCGGCTACCAGACGAAAAGCCTGGTGGCGCAGTAGAGCTAGAAGGAGTATCAAGCCTAGCTATGCGGAGGTGGAACTGGTGGTGGACACATAGGTGGGAATGTAGACTGGGGTGAAGATGGTACTGTAGTCGCGGCTGCAAGTGCCTCCTGGACACGAGACAAATCCTCAGCCAAGGAAATGATCATCCGATAACTGGCGTTCAGATAACGAGATAGAACACCAGTCGCACGATCACTCGCCGGGTTAACTGGCGCAAAAATGACTCGCCCTGTCGTAGGCGACAGGGTGCGGTAGTGAAAGAAACCTAGATGAGCCTGCATCTCGACCTCGTGGAAGCGCAAGTCAGTGAGAGTCTCCATCGCAGCAAACTAGATCGCCAGCTCCGGAGTAGAAGCCGTTCCGCCCTTAGAAGAGCGAGAATAGCTACCAATATCCGAGCTCGCGGTCAGGAAAGCCTCTGCGTGATACTCGTATACTGACTCGGCAAGTTGCTCCCGAAACACCTGGTACACTAGATCTTCGCCGTTGGGGTACAGTTGAAGCCAGACGTTATGGAGCAATATAGGAAAAGTGAATGGTGTTGGCTCATGATGGTAGTGGTACGGAACTGGTGCCATCCACACTCATAATGCCAACGGTTAGTAAAACAATAAATCATGATGCATGCCATGCAACAATCAAATGCAGCAAGCAAGATGCACACTCAAAGCCCTACACTAATCGCGGTTCTAGCGCGGGTTAACTAGGGTGTCCTACAGTGAGCACGGCTCTGATACCAAGCCTTGTGGCACCCCGGCTCAGCGAACCGGATTACCATTGTTTCCAACCCAGAGATCATGTCTTCTGGAAACACACAACAACTTGGAACAGAACAGAACTGAGCTTTATTGATAAACTTTGGGTACAAGCTCATATTTTACATCGATAGTGAGGCCAAAGGCACACCTGGTGCTATGACAATATCTACATTATTTATGAAACATAGCAGGGCCTCGGAACTACTAAGTAATTCTACGGCGTAGCGGAACATAGCGGAAACTCCATCCACCGGGACACTTCTGAGGACACAGCCTAGTTAGCGTAGCACGAACCATCGGGACCTCCGTCCTCGGCTTCTCCTGCATCTGGCATGATACGCGAGGTGAGTACTTTGAATGTACTCGCAAGCTCACGACAACCAAGTAATGCAGCAAACAATAGCATGGCCGTCAATATGTTAAATTCTTAAGTGATTCACTTACTGTCATCAGTTATCAACTTACTCTCTTTCGGGTTGTCTCACAACCCTCGGAATACTCATAAGCCATCGAGTACTTTCGAACACAAGACGAGTTCTCCCATCATTATTAACACTGTTACGGTTGACCACCTAGTGAGGTCTGGACGGGCTGTCCAATACCGTGGACGCGGCTATTCGAATAGATTTTTCACTCTGTAGAGGTTGCGCACTTTACCCACACCATGAAGCACCTGGCCTCGTGATTCCATTCGGATGGACCAGCGTTGCTCCAACGAAACCTGCCTGACCCGTGACTCTCCCATCGCACCACCGACATTCATCCTCCCCCGGAGTCCTGCCCTGGGTGGCCCCTGTGTCACCTCGTGACACCTGCCATCATCGTGGCCAAACTAAACTGTCCCAAACGGGGACGCCGGCACAAAACTCATCTGGGCTCACAGGGTTATCGCCGCCTACCTAATCAGGGTAGCACGCACGCATAACCCTCCCTATCTGGAGGTACCGGTGAAAGAGCACGGGGCCAGACCAAGTCAAGGCCGTCCCATACCGGCAAATGTGGTTGCATGGATAAGCCCAGACAGGTGACTCAAGATCAACCAACTAAGTTCATTTAACAAACATAGTAGTTTATCACAACACTTAGGATGGCAGCAACTAGGCATTTAAATTAATTACTATAAATTATTATATAGCAAATAAATGAACATAATGCATTGAAATATGCAATGCTATTGAAATGCTTCACGAAATGGGTGTCCTGGCTTGCCTTGCTCTATTGGGTTGTCCACAAACTCCTGGTCTTCAAAACCACAAAGATTTCCTTTTGAAAATATTTTAAAATAGCAAAGGAAAAAGTCACATAACACATTTCTGTTCATCAGGAATTCTGTGAGTAAGAGAAAAATACCAAAATTTATCAGCAAATAAAGGAGCTCAAGACAAACACAATGCAAAAAGAATCAATGTATTGCAGGTCAAAGTTACTGGTCAAATCTAGAATTTAAACAAAAATCAGAAAATACTCAGCCGGCCACGTCGAACACATAAAGTGGAGGGGCGCCCACACTTAAAATGGTTCGGCGCACGGGGTGAGTCGCTGACAGGTGGGGCCTCCGGTTGATTTAAAAGAAAGGGAGAAGGGAAGCAGAGAGAGGGCGGGGCTCCGGCGACGCTCACCGGCGATGGAGACGGTGGTGAGGTCCGGCGAGGACAGGAATGGAACCAGCATACGACGGCGTGTACGCCCGTACCCGTGGATCGTCGGAAGGTGGCCGGACGGCATCACCCCCTTCTTCTCCGGCGGGTGGAGGCTACGGGTGTCGTCGGCGGCAACGATTCCGGCAGAATTCCGGTCGGGCAAGAGCTCGGGGAGGGCCAGGGAAGTTCACTGAGTTCGAAGGTGGAGTTGGTTGGGGCTGGGGAGGAGTGGAATGGCGAGATGGCAAAGCTCGGGTGGCGGCGGATCTCCGGCGAGGTTTGAGGCCAGAGGGCCTCTCGGCCGTGGCTCGCTGCTCGGGAGGTCGATTGAAGGTGGAGGGAGAGAGGTGAGGTGCTGAGAGAGGCCGGGCACGGCCTTTTTTAGGCAGGGGCGGAGCTCGGGCGAGCTCTCTGGAATGGGTGGCGTTGTGGCCACGCCGCCGGGGCAAGGAGGGCGAGCTGGCTGTCGCGAGACGGGGTGAAGTGATGGAGGAGGGCAGAGGAGTTAATGCGCGCATTGGCGGCACGCGGAGGAAGACGACGACGGCTCAGCCACTGTGGCCGCACGGGTGTCACAGTGCGGCGCTGCGGTGGCGGCCGGTGAGAGCGATTCTGGCGAGGGGAAGGCTCTGGAGTGGCCTAGGTGGAAGGAGGGGAAGATGTCGGCATGCTAGAACAAGGCTAGGCCACGCGGGGTAGCCGGAGCGATCACATCCGACGCGGGCGCCGTGTAGAGCGCGCGCACTAGCTTGCCAGTGCCGTGATCACCACGGGTGCGGCCACCAGGAGGCCACGCAAGCCTGGCGCACCTTGTCCACGGCGTCGACCTTCGATCACTTAGCCTCCTTGTGTCACTAGCTTGACTAGATACACTCTGGTTCGAAGGGTAGCCTCAACTACAGTTTCTGACAGAAACTTTGGGAGAGATCTGGAGGAGAGGTGAGCTGGAGATGAAGCCAGTGGAGATGTCTGGTGCGATCTAGGTTGGAAGGACTATGAACTGGCCAAATTTGATAGGGTTTAGAAAAGTTTTGAATATAGTTCCTGTGTAAACTGCCATACTGGTCCAGAAAATTGATATGCTTGTGGCACTCATTTAGATAATCTCCTGATGATGAAACTTGGTGGAGGGAGGTTATTTGGTAGTGCACACATGCCATAAAAATTTCAGAGCAATTGTGCATCTCTAGCTAGTACTCCCTTCACAGAGGTTTGGAATGAGCAGAAACTTGTCAGAATTTTGCTGCTAAAAATTTGTACTGGCCAGTATGATATTTTTGGATATTGTAGCTATATAGGGTCCCTAATATCTCAGGAAGTTTACTGGGAATTTTCTGAGCTAGGAAACTAGGGGTTGCTTCACAATGGGCCAATTCTGACCAGAGAGAAAATAATTATTCTGGCCAAAATTTTGTATTGGACTATGGAATGTTTTTGTAGATTATGGGATTATATGATGACAGGAAGGTGTGACAAAAGTTTGGGATTTTATTGATCATCCAAACTATAGGTTGCTTCACAACCCATAGTGATGACATAATTTCCCAAAGGAAGAAAAGAATTAATGGAAAAAGATTAAATATTGGAAATTGATCCAGGAGAGGTGTGGAAAGGTTTTGGCAAGGTGATGAGGGTTTTGGGTTACTTGGAAAAAAATTCAAGGAGTCATAAGTCCATAGTTGACTGAAAAACCAACCAAAATGTAAGTAAAACCAAAAAGATTTCAAAAAGAAAAAGTTGCCAAAAATCATGGTGTCACAAACCTACCCCCCTTAGGATGAATCTCGTCCTCGAGATTCGGTTGCTCAGGGAAGAAGTGCGGGTATGTGGATCTTAGAAAATCTTCTCTTTCCAACGTAGCCTCTTCCTCAGTATGGTGCTCCCACAATACCTTGTAAAACTTGATCACCTTACTCCTGGTAGTCCTTTCGATCTCATGCAAGATTTCGATAGGTTTCTCTTCATAGGTCAGATCCTTAGCCAGTTCTAGCTCACTCATATCCGCTTGTTTGATCAGTGGTGCAATGCACTTTCTTAACTGTGATATGTGGAAAACATCGTGAATATCAGATAACTCCGGTGGTAGCTCCAACAGATATGCTACCCTGCCTTTACTAGCAATTACTGGAAAGGGACCGATGTATCTTGGTGCAAGCTTTCCCCTGGTATGAAACCTCTTTACTCCCTTCATGGGGGTTACTCGAAGGTAAGCATATTCTTCGGGCTCAAAAGTCACTTCTCGGTGCTTTGGGTCATAGTAGCTCTTTTGGCGGGACTTGGCTGCTCGAAGACGCTCTTGAATATCCTTGACCTGCTTCTCAGCCTCGAGCATCAAGTCCGTGCCAAAGATACGGCTATCTCCTGTCTGGGACCAATTCAATGGGGTGCGGCACTTCCGCCCATATAGTGCTTCAAATGGTGACATCTTGAGACTTGATTGATAACTGTTGTTATAAGAAATTCCGCATAGGGTAGGCTATCTTCCCATTTGGGTCCATGGGTGAGAGCACAGGACCGAAGCATATCTTCCAATATCTGGTTTACTCGTTCGGTCTGTCCATCTGTCTGCGGATGGTACGCCGTGCTATGCTTCAGCATGGTTCCCAAAGCTTGGTGCAATCGCAACCAGAATGCTGAGGTGAATAAGGAGCCCCTATCTGAGGTGATAGACTTGGGTACTCCATGAAGACTGACTATCCGGGGCATGTAGAGTTGTGCAAGCTGGTTTGCGTTAAAAGTGGTCTTTACCGGAATAAAGTGAGCCACTTTTGTGAGTATATCCACAATGACCCAGATAGCATCATTGCCTTTTGTTGACCTGGGCAGTCCAACAATGAAGTCCATGCATATGTCGTCCCACTTCCACCGGGGAACTGGTAAAAGTTGTAGTAGCCCAGCGGGTTTCTGGTGTTCAGCCTTGACTTTGTTGCAGATGTCGCAGCAGGCGACATAGTATGCTATGTCCCTTCGCATCCCTGGCCACCAAAAGGTTTCTCTCAGATCTTGATACATCTTTGTGCCTCCCGTGTGGATAGAGTACACGGACTCATGGGCTTCTCTGAGTATTCGTTGTCTCAAATTATTCTGATCAGGCACGCATATCCGTTTCTCAAACCACAAGGTGCCTTGGTCATCCACACGGAAGGACTTGGCCTTCACTTTCGAAATCAGTTCCTTGATCTCTTTTATTCCTTCATCTTGTTTTTGAGCTTCTTTAATTTCTTCCATAATTGTTGGAGTAATTTCCAAGGTATCCGGGATAATTGGGCCGCATAGCACCATATTGAGCTTAGCGAACTCTTCTTGTAACCTTGGATGGATACTTCCAAGTAGTGCATTCACTGTGCCTTGTTTTCTGCTGAGAGCATCAGTGACCACATTAGCCTTTCCCGGATGATAGTTTATTCTAGTGTCATAGTCCTTGACTAGTTCAAGCCATCTTCACTGCCTGAGATTCAGGTCAGGTTGGGTGAAAATATACTTGAGACTCTTATGGTCCGTGTATATTTCACAACGTTGTCCAATGAGGTAATGCCTCCAAATCTTCAAGGCATGAACCACAGTTGCTAATTCCAGATCATGTGTGGGGTAGTTTTCTTTGTGAGGTCATAGCTGTCTGGATGCATATGCTACAACCTTTCCTTCTTGCATTAACACGCAGCCGATTCCACATCTGGAAGCATCGCAATATATATCAAAGCTCTTGTGGATGTCTGGAAGAACTAAGATAGGTGCTGTAGTTAGCCTGCCTATCCCAGAAAGCTATGGACTTCGGTCACCGAGGCTGGTGTCTTCCAATTCAGTACTGCAGTTACTTTGCTGGGGTCGACGGCTACTCCTTGTTCTGACAGAATATGCCCCAGACCACCTTTTTTAGCTAAAATTCGCACTTACTGAATTTGGCGTACAGACGATGGGTCCTTAACCTTTCCAGGACAGCACGGAGGTGTTGTTTGTGCTCTTCTTCATCCTTGGAATATATCAGGATATCATCAATGAACACCACCATGAATTTGTCCAGGAAATCCATGAAGACCTTGTTCATCATGCTCAGGAAATAAGCTGGAGCATGCGTCAGCCCAAATGACATGACTGTAAACTCATACAGACCATATCGGGTGGTGAAAGTTGTCTTGGGTATATCCTCTTTTCTGATTTTTAGCTGATGATACCCGGTTCGGAGGTCAATCTTGGAGAATAGCTGTGCTCCGTTCAGCTGGTTGAACAAATCATCAATGCGAGGGAGCGGGTACTTATTCTTGATGGTTACCTCATTCAGCTGGTGATAGTCTACGCACGTTCATAGACTTCCATCCTTCTCGACAAACAGTACGGGTGATCCCCATGGCGAGATGCTTGTGCGGATATACCCTTTTTGCAGCAACTCATCCAACTGCTTCTTTAATTCCACCAGCTCTGGGCTCGGCATACGATAGTATTTCTTGTAGATCGGGGCAGTACCGGGAATCACCTCAATTGCAAAATCTAATTCCCGGTCGGGTGGCATCCCTGGCAGTTCCTCGGGAAATACATCCGGAAATTCGCAAACTACCGGAATCAAGTTCATATCCGTACCGATAGCTTGGTATGCCATTCCTTTTCTTGACATCATCTTGCTGGCAAGGAATTGGACTGTTTGTCCTGCCGGATTAACTAGTGTCACTGTTCTAGTGGCATAGTTGATGCACACCTGATGTGGTGTCAACCAGTCCATCCCCAGTATTACATCCAATTCAGGGGATTCAATGGCAACAAGTGTAGCTGGAAATTTAACTCCATGTATCAAAATTTCCAGACCTTTATATATCAGATTTGTTCTGAGCAGGGAGCCAGGGAATTGTACCACCATGATATTATCCAAAAGCGAAGGGGAAAATTTGTGCAAGGTGGAAAAACTCTGCGAAATAAACGAATGGGAAGCCCCAGAATCGAATAAAATTACTGCAGGTATGTCGTTAACAGAAAACATACCAATGACTACGTCTGGTGCTTCGCAGGCTTCCTCAGCGGAGATATGATGGACGCGTCCGTGGTAGAAGCTATGGTTTGGGCGGCATCCAATATTGTTGACTTGTGGCTTGAAGTTGGATACTAGCTTCCCGTTGTTGGCAGGGCACTGCTTGGAATAGTGTCCGATTTGGTCGCAAGTAAAGCAGGTGTTATTGCGGCGGCAGTCCTCTATCACCGGCTGTTTGCTGAAGGTCTTATTCAGGCTAACCGTCTTATTGTTGTTGTTGCCATTGCTGCATGTGGGCTTGTATTCAGATGGGCCTGGCTGCCAGGTGCGTGGCTTCTGCACAAACTGCTCGCGGTTATCCTTCTTGGGTTCAAACTTCTGCTTGCGGTCATCATATCCAGACTTATGCTCTCGTTCAGCTATGAAAGCCTTGTTCACCAAAGTCTGAAAGTCCGGAAAGTCCAGCATACAGAGCTGACAACGGAGGGCGTGGTTCAGTCCTCCTAGGAATCGATCTATCTTCCTTTCTTCGGTGGACACATCATGGGTAGAGTACCGTGCCAGATTGTTGAACTTGTTCAGATACTCCCCCACGGACATATTTCCTTGTGTAAAAGCAAGGAACTCCCTTTGCTTCATCTTCATTATGCCTGTAGGGATATGATACTTGCGGAATAGCTCCTTGAAGTTCTCCCAGGAAATATCTTCTCCAAAATGCCACGTTGTTTTTGTGTTGTCCCACCATATAGCCGTTGGCCCTTCTAGGTAGTCATTGACAAAAGGAACCTTATCTGATTCTTCATAGCGGGCTATGTCTAGCTTCTTTTCCATGGTCCTCAGCCAATCATCAGCTTCTATAGGGTCCACAGCTTGACCGAAACTGTGTGGCTTGGTGCGCTGGAAGTCAGACAACTTAGAGTGTGTTCCATGGTTGTTGTTCTGGCTCACCATAGTCTGCATACTTTTCAAAAATTCCATGAGATCCTGGTTTCTTTTCACTTCAAACATCCTCATGATCTGATCAGTGGTCGGCGCTTGTAACACCCCCATGTAGAGATGCACAGTGAACACCATGATTAGTGCATAATCATTTTGCTAAGTGGAGCTTGATCAAGTTGGAGTTCAAAACCCAACTCAAATTCCAATTCAAAATGCCTTGTGATTCTATGTGATGAATTTAAATCTTCAAACAGCAAAACTAAAATGTTCCAAAGTTGTGGAATAATCCAAGATGAATAATGTTGAGGAAAACAACATCACCTAGTTACTGATGTGGACCCCACCATTAATTAACAGTAGCTGAAAGTGTTTTTAAATCAATTTAAATTCAAATTGGAAATGCAAACAAATTTCAAAAATGCTTAAAGTGGATATGGCCCTCCCTAATATTGCAAGGGATTTATTGAGACCAGTGTCACATTTTTGCTTTGGAGAAATAGGCCAAAAGAAATTAAAACAGAAAATGAAAAAGGGAAAACAGAGCAAGAAATAGAAAGAAAAAGAAAAGGCCCATGCCACTGGGCCCAAGTGGGCACAGTGCGGCCTAGCCCGCTCCCCGTCGTCTCCTTCCTCTGTAGCGACCAGAGCGGTCGCTACAGAGCGGCGAGCTCGCTCGTCGCCGATGCACCGCATCGTCCCAACGCCGTGGGGGATAAGAACGGCCCCACGGGCCCTCTCTCCCTCCCCCGCAAGCCCTGGAGCCACCAGATCCCCCTCCCTCGTTCTCCTTCCTCCTCTCGCGCAGCCACCCGAGACGTCGCCGCCGTCGTCTCCGTCGATCTCGCGCCCACCATCACCCCCGAGCCTCGCCGAGGTGTCGTAGAGCACCGCCGGCCTCCTATAGGTCGTCCTGTGCAAGCCATCGGAGCCGGGAGCCCTTGCCTTGAGCGCCTCGAGCTCGTCTTCATCCTTCGGCCACCTCGACTCCGGCAGCGATTCCGGCGACGGCAAGCTTCCCCAAGCCCATTTGAGCACACCTGCAGTGCCTGGTGAGCAGCCGCCGTCTTCTCCCCCTTCTCCCCGTGCGAATCCGTCCCCGTAGTTAGTCGCATTGGAGGTGCCCGACCGCACCGCCGCCTGAGCTCGTCGCCGGCGCCTCTCCGGTGACCAATTGGTCCTGCCGTCGCCACCGTTCGATCCGCCGCACCGCGTAGCACCCGCCTGGCCCCTCCCCTTGCTCGTTTGCGCGCTGCAGCCGCATTTCCGTCGCACGCCCGAAGCACCTCACCGCCGGCGAGCTTCTGCCGCTCGCCTCCGGCCGCCCCAGCCGCTCCCACCACCACGGTTCGACGCGGCGTCGAACGGCCGTTCGAACGCGATCGGCCGCGTCGCAAATGATGCCCCCTACGCCGTTTCCGACCACCTCCCGTGGCCGCGCCGCCGCAAAACGCGTCGCCGGCGTGATTCCGGTGACGCCGCGGTCGCCGCCGACGTGGCAGCACTGGCCCACCCTCAGTGCCGCTGACTGGTGGGGCCGTGGGCCCCGTTGACCAGTCAGCGCCGCTGACTGGGCTCGATGGCCCACTGACATGTGGGGCCCGGCCGGTTAAAACGTTTTTAATAATTAGCTAAATGATTAATTAAATTGTTAATTAGTTAAATGATTAATTAAAATGCTAATTACCCACTGACCAGTAGGCCCCACCTAGTTAATTAGTCTGTTAAATAGATTAATTAGCCCACTGTCTATGACACGTGGGACCCACCAGTCAGGTTTGACTCGGTCAGCTGTGCTGTTGACCGCTGATGTCACCTCTGCGTCATGCTGACGTCAGCTGAGCACTGTTTTGGATAATGTTGGATTTAGTAATTAAAATAATTTCAGAAAATTGATAAAACTTTAGAAAATCATATCTTTTAAACCGTAACTCGGATTGAAATGATTTATATATGTAAAAATGATCAGAAAAATGTGAAGATTCTAAATATGTAATCAAAATACCTGTCCTACACTCCTAGCTAGCTGAACATAGAACTTTTTGCCTGTTTTCGGTAGATGAATAGTGCATACATACCGGTTAATAATTCCAACTTAAACCCTAAAATAACTAAAATGGTTTAGATATGCTTTTAGGCAACCCTGCACTGCACCCTAGCTGTCTTGCTCTGTGTTGCATATGATTGCCGTGTATTTATTTGTTTCTTCCCCCCTTCTTTCCGATAGCCTCCGAGACTGACGCTGCCCCGGAGACCGACTACACTGTTGGCGACCATCCCCTTTCAGCAAAGCAACCAGGCAAGCGAACCCCCTTGACGCATGCCTATATCACCTATTCCTTCTCCCTCATGCTTGCATTAGAAATTGCTGCTACATTGTTTTACCCTATTTCTGATGCATAGCCTGTCCTTGTAACTGCTAATGATAACTGCCTATTACCCAAACTGCTTAGTATAGGATTGGATGGTAAACCATTTGTGGCCCCTCTCCCTTGCTGTAGATGCTCCGCTTTAGGACTGGTGCCCTGATCAATATGATCGACTGGACTGAAGACAGCTGGACTGAAGATAGCACAACACTGCACCCCCCCCCCTTAAATTGCTTGACACTGCAGAGTTGGCATCGAGTGACAAGGGTGATACCTCTTAGCTCACTTCTGATGGTGCCTCTGTAGTATAGCTAGTCGGACATGGATTACCGAGGGTGATTCCTCTTCCTCCACGTCCGGTGAAGCTTCTGTCATGCAACCCTCGCAAGTATGAACGCCATCGAGGGTGATTCCTCCTGGTTCTCCTTGTCGGATTACATCGAGTGGAATCCATCGAGGGCGATTCCTCAGACTCCACCTCGATGATTGGACACACGGTTACTTTGACCTTTGTTACAGGCGGGTCCACCTCGAGAGGTACCCGCGGGGGAAATGTAAAGTCAGGCTGGCCCGCTACGTGCCGATCAGCCGAGGCCAGACATCACCAGGAACAAGCGTGTGCGGCCGGAGTTTATCGTGCGTGTTGGGCGAGAGAACAATACGAGTTACTAAATGAGCTTAACGGAACTGGGTGTTTGATCTGAGTGGGTCGTCGTGCCCTTAACGCACTACCACCACATGGGATAATGGGTATGGGCCCCTCTGCGTTGTACGTTTCTCCCGAAGGCTCTTCAGACGTCACAGTTCAGCATTGCGGCCTGATTGTTGGGATTGGGCTGGTACTTCACTGGGTTGTTCAGTGTCGCGCCTGCACCCCGGCCAGCCTCGCAACGTGCAGGAGTGCGGAGGACGATGGCCCAAGACCCCTTCGTGCTTAGGATTTAGACCGGCGTGTTGACCTCTCTGCTGAGCTTAGGGTAGGACGCTGCTTCGTGTTGATCACCCGAGGCCGGGTATTACCCAGCAAGTGTGTCCAGCCAGATGTGATCAAGCGTGTTGGGTAACAGTAGTGCACCCCTGCAGGGAAGATACCTATTCGAATAGCCGTGTCCACGGTAACAGGACGTTTGGAGTTGTGCCCGGATCTATGACAACTATAAACTGATGATGAATCATATTTAACTGTTGATAATGCTCTCGGGACCGGTTTCTCGCAGGGTGTTGAGAAAGGATCTCAGGGCATTGCTGTTGTATAATCAACATGTATGCTACTACTATCTGCTCTCTTCTTATGCTGCAAGACCCTGAAGATGCTAGTCTTCGATAGGCTAGGCTTCTCCCCCTCTATTCTGGCATTCTGCAGATCAGTCCAAAGATATAGCCCCATTCCTTTGATACAAATGCAGGATTAGCATAGATCTGATGTCAGTCTTGCGAGTACTTTGGATGAGTACTCACGGTTGCTTTGCTATTCTTTTCCCCCATGTCCAATTGATGATACATCAGCCAATGGAGTCCAGGAGCTAGACGCCGCTGCCGCCGATTGCTACTACCAGGAGAGTCCCGGAGGCCACTTCCACTTCGTTGAGCCAGCCGTCTAGGATTAGTTAGAAGGCTCCCAGGCAGGAGGCCTCGCCTCTTTCAATCGTATGTCATTGTTTGTTTTCGCCTTCTTAAGGCACCTTGTTTAACTTTGTGTCTGTACTCAGATACTTTTGTTTCCGCTGATGCTTGTATGACCATCAAGCTTATGTATTCGAGCCCTCGAGGCCCCTGGCTTGTAATATAAAGCTTGAATTATTTTATTTTGTGTCTAGAGTTGTGTTGTGATATCTTCAAGTGAGTCCCTAGGCTTGATCGTGTGCATTTGCATGTATGATTAGTGCACGATTAAGCTGGGTCGTCACAGGTTGGTATCAGATCCGACTGCCTGTAGGAAGCCCCTTTCCAACCCCTTGGCCGCAGTTGAGTCTAGAATTTCCGAAAACTATTTTACTAACATGGCTGTGTGGCTTACGGGCCCACGTCGCCAACTGGGTGGTGTTAGGATCTTTTATTCCTCATCTATACTCTGGGTTCTGATCTCTCTCCTCTTTCGGATTAAAGGTTTTATTTACTCTGACTCTAGGTTCTCGTAACTACTTCCCCCGGAGAGCCCCTTATTCCAGATGATGGCTGGATTCAACAGAAGACTCCGAAGATACTCTCTGGTGTTCTCCCGAGAATTTGTGCTCGTCGTTTTTGCGATTTCCTTCCGTCGCCAACCCCTGTGAATAACTCCTCATCGTTATCGAGGATTCATTTGACCCCAATTGTTCTTGACTTTCACAAAATCCCTCGAAACACTATCCGGTCTTCCGAAATCCTGAGCAGCCTATTGCTCTTGACTTTCTCACCTGCTTACATGGTGGTTAATTCCATATGCCAAGCAATATCCATTTAAAATCCTCTGTGATTTTCATTTGATTTTGTTGATTCAACATGTGTGTGGATGCACGCAGTCATCAGTTGTTATCAGAAATTATCCGTCTGGCTCGGACGTCTTTCTAAACATGAGTTGGTTCCCAACAAGTCAACCTTGATTGATTATCCAGCTAAGTCTATTCAGCTTGTTTGTATTTGATCGGGCCACGTGCCATTTGTCCTCGTCGATCAGTGGTCAGTCCCAAGTCTATCGCCCACGGTGACCTCTCAGTTGTTCTTATCTAAAGTGGAGAGGCGCCACTGTTAAGCACAGCCTCGTCAGTCTGTCCCTGCATGTGCCGGTACGGTACATGTCACCCATGTCTCTCGAGCAAAGAAGCCAGCCACGCATGGCCCCTTCGTGCCATGCATGCATCAATGGCGCACTTAGTGAGACCCCTTTTCCTAATTCATGGGTCGGTCCGTCGGTGGATGGGTGGAGTTACCGTCTCATCCTCGCGCAGATAAGGATCAAATATCTCCACCCCGGTGACCTCCCCACAATAAAAAGTAACCGCCTTCACATCCACACCTCCGTCTCTGACTGAGTGCTGATGCTCACTTCAGCCCCGTTGTAGACTGCCAGACCCATTGTTGGGTTATTATCCGATAGCACCCTTCACATTCAAGATTGTTGAGATGATTCTTCCCCTGATACATGAGGCTATTGGGAAATTGTGTCTTCTTCCTCTGATAAGTTGTATCCTATGCTTTTGTCAGCCATGCTCTGTTGTCAAGCATGTGTTAATTATTCTTGAAGCTTGTGGCATATGTTCCTAAGATGCCCCGATGGGTTGGACCTATGCCTTCCTTAATTCATGTGAACCCGACAATTTTCACGCGTCTTACTCTCCTGGTGTTTTTGCCAGTTAAACTTTCAAAAGTACAACTTTATCTAAGGCGAGGAGTAACTGGGAGGTGATGCATTGATGAAGTGGGAGTCATCCTTGAACCTTGTGTTCATGCCCATGAACCCGGTGTATGACTTCTCATGGAGCTTCTTGTAACAATAATCATTCTCTCTATATGGGTTGATCTCGTATCTATGTTTTGGGATTTTGCAACTGTGGTTTCGACCATGGTTGTTCTTCTTTGATCCCAGTATTAGACCAGTTTAAGCACTTGTCTTCTGCGGATCAATACATCGGTCCAAGCTTCAATTCTGATCTACATCCGAATATTACCCCTGGTATCTCGAGAAAATCATGGAGCTACATAGCTTCTTATGAGCTCCTCATCAGCTGTGATATTTCACTGATTCCAGTTTCCTTGTGTTCTGGGCTGTGGAACACTCAAAGACATCGATACCTGAATCGAGTCCGCACTGCAATTCAGCAACTCGTGGTAAACTTGTTTGTTTACGAGTTTATACTCGAAGCATGTCTGTGGTACACCGCTTATCAAAACAAGAACATTGGAGGCATAATGCTAAATGTTTCTTGATCAATTATCCAAACATCGTTGTATGGGTAAACATCATGAATTCCTTGCCCCTTAGTCTTAATGGTTACCTACCTGGAGCCTTGTCATGATTGTCTCGCTCTACTTGCTCTTGGAAAGGATATACACCTCTTGCTCGTGTATACACATTTTCCTTTCCATTGGTCTGTTTAATGTGATAATCACATTTTCCTTTCCATTGGTCTGTTTAACATTTCTTGAGATTTATTTGATCTGAGCAGTGATAATTCCCTGCCCAATTAAACACCTCGGTGTACGACCTAGTCAGTAAAACCTTGTTACTATCGTTGACGACATTTCAATAACCACCGGGACGAGAACTTTGCCAATTGGTCCGCCTCGTCTTAACGAGCAGGAAATGGTTCTCTACGTCCACTGCCCCTGGTACCGATGTTGTTGCCGACATAGCTGACAAGTTTCTCTGACAAACTTTGCATCATGATCGCAAAATATGTCATCACCCTGGCGCTAACCCACAATGCCACAGGATCGAAACCTGACTCTTCTGTGCATTTCTGTTCCCGAAGTTAATTTTACCCCTTGCCCCACCTCTTAATTCTCGGGATGAGAATTCTTGTTAGTAGAGGAGAGTTGTAACACCCCCATGTAGTGATGCATAGTGAACACCATGATTAGTGCATAATCATTTTGCTAAGTGGAGCTTGATCAAGTTGGAGTTCAAAACCCAACTCAAATTCCAATTCAAAATGCCTTGTGATTCTATGTGATAAATTTAAATCTTCAAACAGCAAAACTAAATTGTTCCAAAGTTGTGGAATAATCCAAGATGAATAATGTTGAGGAAAACAACATCACCTAGTTACTGGTGTGGACCCCACCATTAATTAACAGTAGCTGAAAGTGTTTTTAAATCAATTTAAATTCAAATTGGAAATGCAAACAAATTTCAAAAATGCTTAAAGTGGATATGGCCCTCCCTAATATTGCAAGGGATTTATTGAGACCAGTGTCACATTTTTGCTTTGGAGAAATAGGCCAAAAGAAATTAAAACAGAAAATGAAAAAGGGAAAACAGAGAAAGAAATAGAAAGAAAAAGAAAAGGCCCGTGCCACTGGGCCCAAGTGGGCACAGTGCGGCCCAGCCCGCTCCCCGTCGTCTCCTTCCTCTGTAGCGACCAGAGCGGTCGCTACAGAGCAGCGAGCTCGCTCGTCGCCGACGCACCGCGTCGCCCCGGCGCCGTGGGGGATAAGAACGGCCCCACGGGCCCTCTCTCCCTCCCCCGCAAGCCCTGGAGCCACCAAATCCCCCTCCCTCGTTCTCCTTCCTCCTCTCGTGCAGCCACCCGAGACGTCGCCGCCGTCGTCTCCGTCGATCTCGCGCCCACCATCACCCCCGAGCCTCGCCGAGGTGTCGTAGAGCACCGCCGGCCTCCTATACGTCGTCCTGTGCAAGCCATCGGAGCCGGGAGCCCTTGCCTTGAGTGCCTCGAGCTCGTCTTCATCCTTCGGCCACCTCGACTCCGGCAGCGATTCCGGCGACGGCAAGCTTCCCCGAGCCCATTTGAGCACACCTGCAGGGCCCGGTGAGCAGCCGCCGTCTTCTCCCCCTTCTCCCCGTGCGAATCCGTCCCCGTAGCTAGTCGCATTGGAGGTGCCCGACCGCGCCGCCGCCTGAGCTCGTCGCCGGCGCCTCTCCGGTGACCAATTGGTCCTGCCGTCGCCACCATTCGATCCGCCGCACCGCGTAGCACCCACCTGGCCCCTCCCCTTGCTCGTTTGCGCACTGCAGCCGCGTTTCCGTCGCACGCCCGAAGCACCTCGCCACCGGCGAGCTTCTGCCGCTCGCCTCCGGCCGCCCCAGCCGCTCCCACCACCACCGTTTGACGCGGCGTTGAGCGGCCATTCGAACGCGACCGGCCGCGTCGCAAATGATGCCCCCTACGCCGTTTCCGACCACCTCCCGTGGCCGCGCCGCCGCAAAACGCGTCGCCGGCGTGATTCCGGTGACGCCGCGGTCGCCGCCGACGTGGCAGCACTGGCCCACCCTCAGTGCCACTGACTGGTGGGGCCGTGGGCCCCGTTGATCAGTCAGCGCCGCTGACTGGGCTCGATGGCCCACTGACATGTGGGGCCCGGCCGGTTAAAACGTTTTTAATAATTAGCTAAATGATTAATTAAATTGTTAATTAGTTAAATGATTAATTAAAATGCTAATTACCCACTGACCAGTAGGCCCCACCTAGTTAATTAGTATGTTAAATAGATTAATTAACCCACTGTCTATGACACGTGGGACCCACCAGTCAGGTTTGACTCAGTCAGCTGTGCTGTTGACCGCTGACGTCACCTCTGCGTCATGCTGACGTCAGCTGAGCACTGTTTCGGATAATGTTGGATTTAGTAATTAAAATAATTTCAGAAAATTGATAAAACTTTAGAAAATCATATCTTTTAAACCGTAACTCGGATTGAAATGATTTATATATGTAAAATGATCAGAAAAATGTGAAGATTCTAAATATGTAATCAAAACACCTGTCCAAAACTCCTAGATAGCTGAACATAGAACTTTTTGCCTGTTTCCGGTAGATGAATAGTGCATATATACCGGTTAATAATTCCAACTTAAACCCTAAAATAACTAAAATGGTTTAGATATGCTTTTAGGCAACCCTGCACTGCACCCTAGCTGTCATGCTCTGTGTTGCAAATGATTGCCATATATTTATTTGTTTCTTCCCCCCTTCTTTCCGATAGCCTCTGAGACCGACGCTGCCCCGGAGACCGACTACACTGTTGGCGACCATCCCCTTTCAGCAAAGCAACCAGGCAAGCGAACCCCCTTGACGCATGCCTATATCACCTATTCCTTCTCCCTCATGCTTGCATTAGAAACTGTTGCTACATTGTTTTACCCTATTTCTGATGCATAGCCTGTCCTTGTAACTGCTAATGATAACTGCCTATTACCCAAACTGCTTAGTATAGGATTGGATGGTAAACCATTTGTGGCCCCTCTCCCTTGTTGTAGATGCTCCGCTTTAGGACTGGTGCCCTGATCAATATGATCGACTGGACTGAAGATAGCTGGACTGAAGATAGCACAACACTGCACACCCTCCCCCCTAAATTGCTAGACACTGCAGAGTTGGCATCAACTGACGAGGGTGATACCTCTTAGCTCACTTCTGATGGTGCCTCTGTAGTATAGCTAGTCGGACATGGATTACCGAGGGTGATTCCTCTTCCTCCACCTCCGGTGAAGCTTCTGTCGTGCAACCCCCGCAAGTATGAACGCCATCGAGGGTGATTCCTCCTGGTTCTCCTTGTCGGATTACATCGAGTGGAATCCATCGAGGGTGATTCCTCGGACTCCACCTCGATGATTGGACACACGGTTACTTTGACCTTTGTTACAGGCGGGTCCACCTCGAGAGGTACCCGCGGGGGAAATGTAAAGTCAGGCTGGCCCGCTACGTGCCGATCAGCCGAGGCCGGACATCACCAGGAACAAGGGTGTGCGGCCGGAGTTTATCGTGCGTGTTGGGCGAGAGAACGATACGAGTTACTAAATGAGCTTAACGGAACTGGGTGTTTGATCTGAGTGGGTCGTCGTGCCCTTAACGCACTACCACCACATGGGATAATGGGTATGGGCCCCTCTGCGTTGTACGTTTCTCCCGAAGGCTCTTCAGACGTCACAGTTCAGCATTGCGGCCTGATTGTTGGGATTGGGTTGGTACTTCACTGGGTTGTTCAGTGTCACACCTGCACCCCGGCCAGCCTCGCAACGTGCAGGAGTGCGGAGGGCGATGGCCCAAGACCCCTTCGTGCTTAGGATTTAGACCGGCGTGTTGACCTCTCTGCTGAGCTTAGGGTAGGACGCTGCTTCGTGTTGATCACCCGAGGCCGGGTATTACCCAGCAAGTGTGTCCGGCCAGATGTGATCAAGCGTGTTGGGTAACAGTAGTGCACCCCTGCAGGGAAGATATCTATTCGAATAGCCATGTCCACGGTAACAGGACGCTTGGAGTTGTGCCCGGATCTATGACAACTATAAACTGATGATGAATCATATTTAACTGCTGATAATGCTCTCGGGACCGCTTTCTCGCAGGGTGTCGAGAAAGGATCTCAGGGCATTGCTGTTGTATAATCAACATGTATGCTACTACTATCTGCTCTCTTCTTATGCTGCAAGACCCTGAAGATGCTAGTCTTCGATAGGCTTGGCTTCTCCCCCTCTATTCTGGCATTCTGCAGATCAGTCCAAAGATATAGCTTCATTCCTTTGATACCAATGCATGATTAGCAAAGATCTGATGTCAGTCTTGCGAGTACTTTGGATGAGTACTCACGGTTGCTTTGCTATTCTTTTCCCCCATGTCCAATTGATGATACATCAGCCGATGGAGTCCAGGAGCCAGATGCCGGTGCCGCCGATTGCTACTACCAGGAGAGTCCCGGAGGCAACTTCTACTTCGTTGAGCCAGCCGTCCAGGATTAGTTAGGAGGCTCCCAGGCAGGAGGCCTCGCCTCTTTCGATCGTATGTCATTGTTTGTTTTCGCCTTCTTAAGGCACCTTGTTTAACTTTGTGTCTGTACTCAGATACTTTTGTTTCCGCTGATGCTTGTATGACCATCAAGCTTATGTATTTGAGCCCTCGAGGCCCCTGGCTTGTAATATAAAGCTTGAATTATTTTATTTTGTGTCTAGAGTTGTGTTGTGATATCTTCAAGTGAGTCCCTAGGCTTGATCATTTGCATTTGTGTGTATGATTAGTGCACGATTAAGCCGGGGGCGTCACAGCGCTTGAGGTGGTGTAGGTGGTAAGTCTTCTGGTGGTTGTCCTGCTTGTCTGGCGGATCGACGAACGGGGGTTCCATCGCCGCCTTGGCTACTAGCTCTCTTCATCCTAAATTTGTTCCCATTGCAAAATACCGAATTGATGAGCAACATCCATAAGGGAAACACAGTAATATGACACCAGAAAGAAAATGCACGAAAAAGGCGAATAAAGCAAACAACATAATTATACAAGATAACCCAACATCATACATGGCAAGCTAGTAGGGGGATATCATGGCTAGACTGCTCATATGGCAGTTGACATATGCAAAGATGCAAGCACAACAACTCAAGCCTCCACTCTAGTGGCGTGGGTGGCACGAACACTGCCAAACTGAAGAATCCTCGTCATCTGATCCTGAGTCGGAGTCAGAACTGATAATATGGATCACATCCTCCGGATCAAAGGAAACATAACGACGCTGTTGGGATGGTTCTCCTTCCGAGGAAGAAGGAGCACGATGCCTCAGCATCGGAGCAGCTGGAGTGGCTAGGAGTGAGGCCCACTTGTTGGAAATATGCCCTAGAGGCAATAATAAATTGGTTATTATTATATTTCCTTGTTCAAGATAAATCGTTTATTATCCATGCTATAATTGTATTGATTGGAAACTCAAATACATGTGTGGGTACATAGACAACACTGTGTCCCTAGTATGCCTCTAGTTGACTAGCTCGTTGATCAAAAGATGGTGAAGGTTTCCTAGCCATGGACATAAGATGTCATTTGATAACGGGATCACATCATTAGGAGAATGATGTGATGAACAAGACCCAAACTACGAACATAGCATAAGATCGTGTTAGTTTATTGCTATTGTTTTATGCATGTCAAGTATCTGTTCCTTTGACCATGAGATCATACAACTCACTGACACCGGAGGAATACCTTGTGTGTATCAAACATCGCAGCGTAACTGGGTGACTATAAAGGTGCTCTACAGGTATCTCCGAGGGTGTCTGTTGGGTTGGCATGGATCAAGACTGGGATTTGTTACTCCGTGTGACGGAGAGGTATCTCAGGGCCCACTCGGTAATACAACATCACAATAAGCCTTGCAAGCAAAGTGACTAAAGAGTTAGCCACATGATCTTGTATTATGGAACGAGTAAAGAGACTTGCCAGTAACGAGATTGAACTAGGTATAGAGATACCGACGATTGAATCTCGGGCAAGTAACATATCGAAGAACAAAGGGAACAGCATACGGGATTAACTGAATCCTTGACATAGAGGTTCAAACGATAAAAGATCTTCGTAGAATATGTAGGAGCCAATATGTGCATCCAGGTCCTGCTATTGGTTATTGACCGTAGAGGTGTCTCGGTCATGTCTGCATAGTTCTCGAACCCGCAGGGTCTACACACTTAACGTTTGGTGATGATTAGTATAGTTGAGTTATTGTTGGTGACCGAAGGTTGTTCGGAGTCCTGGATAAGATCTCGGACATGATGAGGATATATGTGATAATAGTGTTTTGATCTCCGGAAGGGTTCCGGAATTCACCGGAAGGAGTTTGGGATGTTTCCCGAAACGTTCGGGTACAAGAACACTTTATATGGGCCAAAGGGAAAAGCCCACGAGGTTTTGGAAATGCAAAAGGAAGTTTTGCTGCTGCCTTAAGCGGTACTACCGCTGGTAAGGCAGTACTACCGCGTAAGCGGTACTACCGCTTGTGTGAAGCGGTACTACCGCCCAAGCGGTACTACCGCTTGTGTGAAGCGGTACTCCCGCTTGTGCGCGGTACTGCAGGAATCCGAGTTGGACTCTTTTCCTGCGGGTCAAACCGACCTTGTGCGGGCCAAACCGACCTTGTAGAGGGTTTCTCTCCAAGTTTAGACCCCAGGGTTCAACATATCAATAGAGGGGCAGGGCTAGCACACGGGACACATCAAGTTCTTCCCAAGCCATGTGCCGGCAACCTCTAGTTCCTCCCACATCATATTTTCAGTAGTGCTTAGGCGAAGCCCTGCTGAAATAGTTCCTCACCACCGTCACCACGCCGTCGTGCTGCCGGAACTCTTCTACTACTTCACCGTCGCTCGCTGGATCAAGGAGGTGAAGGCGTCATCAAGCCGTACGTGTGTTGAACGCGGAGCTGCCGTCCGTTCGGCACTGGATCGTGATTGGATCGAGGGACGACTTGCGATTTGGATCGCGGAGACGTTCGACTACATCAACCGCGTTTCTTAACGCTTCCGCTTAGCGATCTACAAGGGTATGTAGATTCACTCCCCCTCTCATAGATGCTCATCACCATGGATAGATCTTGTGTGCGCGTAGGAAATTTTTTGTTTCCCATGCAACGTTCCCCAACAGTGGCATCCGAGCTAGGTCTATGCGTAGATGAGATCTTGAGTAGAACACAAATGAGTTTGTGGGCGTTGATATTCAGATTGCTTCCTCCCTTGGTCTTTTCTTGTTTTGGCGGTATTGTGGGATGAAGCGGCTCGGACCAACATTACTCGTACGCTTACCAGAGACCGGTTCCCTCTACTTACATATAACTTCGTTGCATAGAGATGGCTTGCGGGTGTCTGTTTCTCCCACTTTAGTCGGATCGGATTTGACAAAGGCGGTCCTTCTGAAGGTTGAAAAGCAATTTTTATATCACCGTTATGGTTTTTGCGTAGGTAAGAATCGTTCTCACGTGATACCTGTAGTAGCCACGTAAAACTTGCAACAACAATTAGAGGGCGTCTAACTTGTTTTTGCAGGGTATGTTGTGATGTGATATGGCCAATTACATGATGAGATATAAGTGATGTCTGAGATGATCATGTGATGTATAGAATATCACGACTTGCATGTCGATGAGTACGGCAACTGGATGGAGCCATAGAGTTGTCTTTAATTATTTTCGCCGTTTTTACTTTACTTTATCGCTATGAGTTAGCAATAGTCATAGAAGCAACAGTCGGCGCGACAACCTCATGGCGGCACGTTGATGGAGATCAAGATGATGGAGATCATGGTGTCATGCTGGTGACGATGGAGATCATGCCGGTGCTTTGGAGATGGAGATCAAAAGCACAAGTTCATGGCCATATCATGTCACTTATGATTTGCATGTGATGTTAATCCTTTTATGCATCCTATTTTTGCTTAGGACGACGGTAGCATTATAGGGTGATCCCTCACTTAAATTTCAAGACAAATTGTGTTCTCCCCGAGTGTGCACCGTTGCGAAAGTTCGTCGTTTCGAGACACGCCGTGACGATCGGGTGTGATAGACTCTACGTTCGCATACAACGGGTGCAAGCCATGTTGCACGTGCGGAAACACTCGGGTTAACCTTGACGAGCCTAGCATGTACAGACATGGCCTCGGAACACAAGAGACCGAAAGGTCGAACATGAGTCATATAGTAGATATGATCAACATGAAGATGTTCACCATTGAAACCACCTCAACTCACGTGATGATCGGACTTGAGTTGGTGGATTTGGATCATGTTACACTCGAATGACCGGAGGGATGTCAATTTGAGTGGGAGTTTTTAAGTAATATGATTAACTAAACTCATTGTCATGAACAATAGTCTAAGTTGTCTTTGCGATATTTATGTTGTAGATCATGGCTCGCGCAGTAGCACCCCTGAATTTTAATGCGTTCCTAGAGAAAGCTAAGTTGAAAGATGATGGAAGTAACTTTGTGGACTAGGCCCGTAATCTAAGGATTGTCCTTACGGCTTCCCAGAAGGCTTATGTCCTGGATGCACCGCTTGGTGATTCACCTGCTCCAGTTGAGTCTCTAGACATTGTGAATGCCTGGCAGGCTCATTCTGATGATTACTCAATAGTTCAATGTGCATTGTTGTATGGCTTAGAACCGGGACTTCAAAGACGTTTTGAACGTCATGGAGCATATGAGATGTTCCAGGAGTTGAAGTTTATCTTTCAGAAGAATGCCCGGATCGAGAGATATGAGATCTCCGATAAATTCTATGCTTGCAAGATGGAGGAGAACGGGTCTATCAGTGATCATATACTCAGAATGTCTGGGTACTCCACCCGTTGGGCTGAATTGGGAATGCCCCTTCTGGCAGAGGCTATCACTGATAGAGTTCTTCAATCATTGCCACCTAGCTACAAGAGCTTCGTGTTGAACTATAACATGCACAGGATGAACAAGTCAATCACCGAGCTGTTTGCGATGCTGAAAGCCGCTGAGTCTAAAATTCAGAAGGAGCATCAAGTGTTGATGGTCAATAAAACCACTAGTTTCAAGAAAAATGGCAGGGGTAAGAAGGGTAACTCCAAGAAGAGTGGCAAAGCAGTTGCTCCTCTCGTGAAGAAACCCAAGGCTGGACCCAAACCAGAAACTATGTGTTTTCATTGCAAGGGAACTGGTCACTGGAAGCGGAATTGCCCCAAGTATATGGTTGACAAGAAGGCGGCCAACAACAAACAAGGTATATGTGATATACATGTTATTGATGTGTACCTTACCAGCTCTCATTGTAGTACCTGGGTATTTGATACCGGTGCGGTTGCTCATATTTGCAACTCAAAACAGGAACTGCGGAATAGACGGAGGCTGGCAAAGGACGAAGTGACGATGCGCGTGGGAAATGGTTCCAAGGTTGATGTGATCGCCGTCGGCACGCTCGCTCTTCGATTACCATCGGGATTAGTGATGAACCTAAATAATTGTTATTTGGTGCCTGCGTTAAGCATGAACATTATATCTGGATCTTGTTTATTGCGAGACGGTTACTCATTTAAATCAGAGAATAATGGTTATTCTATTTATATGAGTAATATCTTTTATGGTCATGCACCCGAAGTGAGGGGTTTATTCTTATTGAATCTCGATAGTGATGATACACATGTTCATAACATTGATGCCAAAAGATGTAGAATTGATAATGATAATACCACTTTCTTGTGGCACTGCCGTTTAGGTCATATTGGCATAAAATGCATGAGGAAGCTCCATGCTGATGGACTTTTGGAGTCACTTGATTTTGAATCACTTGACACATGCGAGCCATGCCTCATGGGCAAGATGACTAAAACGCCGTTCTCTGGAACAATGGAACGGGCAAGTGACTTGTTGGAAATCATACGTACTGATGTGTGCGGTCCGATGAGCATTATGGCGCGTGGTGGTTACCCTTACTTTCTCACCTTCACTGACGACTTAAGTAGATATGGGTATATTTACTTAATGAAGCACAAGTCTGAAACGTTTGAAAAGTTCAAGCAATTTCAGAGTGAAGTTGAGAATCATCGTAACAAGAAGATTAAATTCCTATGATCTGATCGAGGAGGAGAATATCTGAGTTATGAGTTTGGCAGTCACTTAAGACAATGTGGAATTGTTTCACAACTAACACCGCCTGGAATACCACAGCGTAATGGTGTGTCCGAACGTCGTAATCGAACCTTATTGGATATGGTGCGATCTATGATGTCTCTTGCCGATTTGCCACTATCGTTTTGGGGATATGCATTAGAGACAGCTGCATTCACTTTAAATAGGGCACCATCGAAATCCGTTGAGACGACGCCATATGAACTTTGGTTTGGCAAGAAGCCGAAGCTGTCGTTTCTTAAAGTTTGGGGATGTGATGCTTATGTCAAAAAGCTTCAGCCTGAAAAGCTGGAACCCAAAGCAGAGAAATGCGTCTTCATAGGATACCCGAAAGAGACAGTTGGGTATACCTTCTATCTCAGATCCGAGGGCAAAGTGTTTGTCGCTAAAAACGGAACATTTCTTGAGAAAGAGTTTCTCTCGAAAGAATTGAGTGGGAGGAAGATAGAACTTGATGAGGTTGTTGAACCTTTACTTCAACCTGAGAGTAGCGCAGCACAGAAGGATGTTTCTATAAAGCCTGCATCAGTTGAAGAGGAAGTTAATGATGATGATCATGAAGCTTCGAATCAAGTTGCTATCGAACCTCGTAGGTCGATAAGGACGCGTACTACTCCTGAGTGGTACATCAACCCTGTCTTAGAAATCATGTTGTTAGACAACAATGAACCTACGAGCTATGGAGAAGCGATGGTGGGCCCGGATTCCAAGAAGTGGTTAGAGGCCATGAAATTTGAGATGGGATCCATCTATGAAAACAAAGTATGGACTTTGGAAGTATTACCTGAAGGGCGTAAGGCCATTCAGAATAAATGGATCTTTAAGAGGAAGACGGACGCGGACGGTAATGTCACCGTCTATAAAGCTCGACTTGTGGCAAAGGGTTTTTCACAAGTTCAAGGAGTTGACTACGATGAGACCTTCTCACCCGTAGCGATGCTTAAGTCTGTCAGAATCATGTTAGCAATAGCTGCTTTTTCGATTATGAAATTTGGCAGATGGATGTCAAAACAGCGTTCCTTAACGGTTTCCTTAAGGAAGAGTTGTATATGATGCAACCAGAAGGTTTTGTCGATCCAGAGAATGCTGACAAAGTTTGCAAACTCCAGCGATCCATTTATGGACTGGTGCAAGCATCTCGGAGTTGGAATCTTCGCTTTGATGAGGTGATCAAAGCGTTCGAGTTTATACAAGTTTACAGAGAAGCTTGTATTTACAAGAAAGTGAGTGGGAGCTCTATAGCGTTTCTAATATTATATGTGGATGACATATTACTGATTGGAAACAATATAGAAATGCTGGAAAGCGTAAAGGAATATTTGAACAAGAGTTTTTCAATGAAGGACCTAGGAGAAGCTACTTTCATATTAGGCATCAAGATCTATACAGATAGATCGAGACGCTTAATAGGACTTTCACAAAGCACATACCTTGATAAGATTTTGAAGAAGTTCAAAATGGATCATTCCAAGAAGGGGTTCTTGCCTGTATTACAAGGTGTGAAGTTGAGTAAGACTCAATGCCCAGTGACTACAGAGGATAGAGAAAAGATGAGTGTCATCCCCTATGCTTCAGCCATAGGCTCTATCATGTATGCAATGCTGTGCACAAGACCCGATGTCAGCCTTGCCATAAGTATGGTCGGAAGGTTTCAAAGTGATCCAGGAATGGAACACTGGACGGCTGTCAAGAATATCCTGAAGTACCTGAAAAGGACTAAGGACATGTTTCTCGTTTATGAAGGTGATCAAGAGCTCGTCGTAAAGGGTTACGTCGATGCAAGCTTTGACACTGATCTGGATGACTCTAAGTCGCAGACCGGATACGTATTTATTCATAATGGGGGCGCGGTTAGCTGGTGCAGTTCCAAGCAAAGCGTGGTAGCTGATTCTACATGCGAAGCGGAGTACATCGCAGCCTCGGAGGGGGCGAAGGAAGGTGTCTGGATGAAGGAGTTCATGACAGATCTTGGAGTAGTGCCTAGTGCACAAAACCCAATGACTCTGTTTTGTGATAACACTGGTGCCATTGCTTTAGCCAAGGAACCAAGATTTCACAAAAGGACCAGACACATAAAGCGACGCTTCAATTCCATCCGCGATTACATCAAGGAGGACGACATAAATATTTGCAAAGTACACACGGATCTGAATATTGCAGATCTGATGACTAAACCTCTTCCTAGGGCTAAACATGAACAACACCAGAACTGCATGGGTGTTCGATTCATTACAATGTAAATCACATAGTGATGTGAGCTAGATTATTAACTCTAGTGCAAGTGGGAGACTGTTGGAAATATGCCCTAGAGGCAATAATAAATTGGTTATTATTATATTTCCTTGTTCATGATAAATCGTTTATTATCCATGCTATAATTGTATTGATTGTAAACTCAAATACATGTGTGGGTACATAGACAACACTGTGTCCCTAGTATGCCTCTAGTTGACTAGCTCGTTGATCAAAAGATGGTGAAGGTTTCCTCGCCATGGACATAAGATGTCATTTGATAACGGGATCACATCATTAGGAGAATGATGTGATGGACAAGACCCAAACTACGAACATAGCATAAGATCGTGTTAGTTTATTGCTATTGTTTTATGCATGTCAAGTATCTGTTCCTTTGACCATGAGATCATGCAACTCACTGGCACCGGAGGAATACCTTGTGTGTATCAAACGTCGCAACGTAACTGGGTGACTATAAAGGTGCTCTACAGATATCTCCGAGGGTGTCTGTTGGGTTGGCATGGATCAAGACTGGGATTTGTTACTCCGTGTGACGGAGAGGTATCTCAGGGCCCACTCGGTAATACAACATCACAATAAGCCTTGCAAGCAAAGTGACTAAAGAGTTAGCCACAGGATCTTGTATTACGGAACGAGTAAAGAGACTTGCCAGTAATGAGACTGAACTAGGTATAGAGATACCGACGATGGAATCTCGGGCAAGTAACATACCGAAGAACAAAGGGAACAGCATACGGGATTAACTGAATCCTTGACATAGAGGTTCAAACGATAAAAGATCTTCGTAGAATATGTAGGAGCCAATATGGGAATCCAGGTTCCGCTATTGGTTATTGACCGTAGAGGTGTCTCAGTCATGTCTGCATAGTTCTCGAACCCGCAGGGTCTACACACTTAATGTTGGGGAACGTTGCATGGGAAACAAAAATTTTCCTACGCGCACACAAGATCTATCCATGGTGATGAGCATCTACGAGAGGGAGAGTGGATCTACATACCCTTGTAGATCGCTAAGCGGGAAGCGTTTGAGCAACGCGGTTGATGTAGTTGAACGTCTTCATGATCCAAATCACCGAGCGTCCCGCGATCCAATCATGATCCGTCCCGATCAAGTACCGAACGGACGGCACCTCCGCGTTCAGCACACGTACAGCTTGATGACGATCTCCACCTTCTTGATCCAGCAAGAGAGAGCAGAGAGGTAGATGAGTTCTCTGCCAGCACAATGGCATGGTGGTGGTGGTGGTGGTGGTGGAGCTCTTCCGACAGGGCTTCGCCTAAGCACCGTCAAAACTAGACTAGAGGAAATAGTATAGACGGGGGGAGAGAGGGCTGCACCGTGGCTTAGGGTTTTTGGCCCTCTGTCCCCTCTAGTATATATAGGAGGGAGGGGGAGGGGGCTGGCGCCCTAGGGTTTCCCCCCTAGGGTCGGCCGAACCAAGGAAGAGGAGGTGGACTCCTCCACTTCCAATCCTAGTCCAAATAGGACACCTTCCATATTTGGATTTCCCTTCCCTTTACTTGGGGTTTTTTCCTTTCCCACTCTTTCCTAGCCGCATGGGCCTTGTAGGACTGGTTTGCCCAGCCCACTAAGGGCTAGTGCAACCCTCCTTAGGCCCATGTGGCCTCCCTGCGTGGGTGGCCCCTCCCGATGGCCCTCCGGCACTCCCGGTACACTACCGAAAATACCCGAAACTTTTCCGGTGGCCAAAACAGGACTTCCTATATATCAATCTTTACCTCCGGACCATTCCGGAGCTCCTCGTGATGTCCAGGATCTCATCCGGGACTCCGAACAACCTTCGGTCACCAACATACATAACTCAATTCTACCGAAACGTCACTGAACCTTAAGTGTGCAGACCCTGCGGGTTCGAGAACTATGTAGACATGATCGAGACACCTCTATGGCCAATAACCAATAGCGGGACCTGGATGCCCATATTGGTTCCTAAATATTCTACGAAGATCTATATCGGTCGAACCTCTATGTCAAGGATTCAATTAATCCCGTATGCTGTTCCCTTTGTTCTTCGGTATGTTACTTGCCCTAGATTCGATCGTCGGTATCTCTATACCTAGTTCAATCTCGTTACTGGCAAGTCTCTTTACTCGTTCCGTAATACAAGATCTCGTGGCTAACACTTTAGCCACATTGCTTGCAAGGCTTGCTCTGAAGTTGTATTACCGAGTGGGCCCTGAGATACCTCTCCATCACACGGAGTAACAAATCCCAGTCTTGATCCATGCCAACCCAACAGACACCCTCGGAGATACCTGTAGAGCACCTTTATAGTCACCCAGTTACATTGTGACGTTTGATACACACAAGGTATTCCTCCGGTGTCAGTGAGTTGCATGATCTCATGGTCAAAGGAACAGATACTTGACATGCAGAAAACAATAGCAATAAACTAACACGATCATATGCTATGTTCGTAGTTTGGGTCTTGTCCATCACATCATTCTCCTAATGATGTGATCCCGTTATCAAATGACATCTTATGTCCATGGCTAGGAAACCTTCACCATCTTTTGATCAACGAGCTAGTCAACTAGAGGCATACTAGGGACACAGTGTTGTCTATGTACCCACACATGTATTTGAGTTTCCAATCAATACAATTATAGCATGGATAATAAATGATTATCATGAACAAGGAAATATAATAATAACTAATTTATTATTGCCTCTAGGGCATATTTCCAACTGTCTCCCACTTGCACTAGAGTTAATAATCTAGCTCACGTCACTATGTGATTTACATTGTAATGAATCGAACACCCATGCAGTTCTGGTGTTGTTCATGTTTAGCTCTAGGAAGAGGTTTAGTCATCGGATCTGCAACATTCAGATCCGTGTGTACTTTGCAAATATTTATGTCATCCTCTTTGATGTAATCGTGGATGGAATTGAAGCGTCGCTTTATGTGTCTAGTCCTCTTGTGAAATCTTGGTTCCTTGGCTAGAGCAATGGCACCAGTGTTATCACAAAACAGAGTCATTGGGTTTTGTGCACTAGGCACTACTCCAAGATCTGTCATGAACTCCTTCATCCGGACACCTTCCTTCGTCGCCTCCGAGGCAGCGATGTACTCTGCTTCGCATGTAGAATCAGTTACCACGCTTTGCTTAGAACTGCACCAGCTAACCACACCCCCATTGAGAATAAATACGTATCCGGTCTGCGACTTAGAGTCATCCGGATCAGTGTCAAAGCTTGCATCGACGTAACCCTTTACGACGAGCTCTTGATCACCTCCATAAACGAGAAACATGTCCTTAGTCCTTTTCAGGTACTTCAGGATATTCTTGACCGCCGTCCAGTGTTCCATTCCTGGATCACTTTGAAACCTTCCGACCATACTTATGGCAAGGCTGACATCGGGTCTTGTGCATAGCATTGCATACATGATAGAGTCTATGGCTGAAGCATAGGGGATGACACTTATCTTTTCTATATCTTTTGCAGTCACTGGGCATTGAGTCTTACTCAACTTCACACCTTGCAAAACAGGCAAGAACCCCTTCTTGGACTGATCCATTTTGAACTTCTTCAAAATCTTATCAAGGTATGTGCTTTGTGAAAGTACTATCAAGTGTCTTGATCTATCTCTATAGATCTTGATGCCTAATATGAAAGCAGCTTCTCCTAGGTCCTTCATTGAAAAACTCTTGTTCAAATATTCCTTTACGCTTTCCAACATTTCTATATTGTTTCCAATCAGTAATATGTCATCCACATATAATATTAGAAATGCTATAGAGCTCCCACTCACTTTCTTGTAAATACAAGCTTCTCCATAAACTTGTATAAACTCGAACGCTTTGATCACCTCATAAAAGCGAAGATTCCAACTCCGAGATGCTTGCACCAGTCCACAAATGGATCGCTGGAGTTTGCAAACTTTGTCAGCATTCTCTGGATCGACAAAACCTTCTGGTTGCATCATATACAACTCTTCCTTAAGGAAACCATTAAGGAACGCTGTTTTGACATCCATCTGCCAAATTTCAAAATCGAAAAAGGCAGCTATTGCTAACATGATTCTGACAGACTTAAGCATCGCTATGGGTGAGAAGGTCTCATCGTAGTCAACTCCTTGAACTTGTGAAAAACCCTTTGCAACAAGTCAAGCTTTATAGACGGTGACATTACCGTCCGCGTCCGTCTTCCTCTTAAAGATCCATTTATTCTGAATGGCCTTACGCCCTTCAGGTAATACTTCCAAAGTCCACACTTTGTTTTCATACATGGATCCCATCTCGGATTTCATGGCCTCTAACCACTTCTCGGAATCCGGGCCCATCATCGCTTCTCCATAGCTCGTAGGTTCATCGTTGTCTAACAACATGATCTCTAAGACAGGGTTGTCGTACCACTCAGGAGCAGTACGCGTCCTTGTCGACCTACGAGGTTCGATAGCAACTTGATTTGAAGCTTCCGGATCATTATCATTAACTTCCTTTCGACTGATGTAGGCTCTACAGAAACATCTTTCTGCGCTACGCTACTTTTAGGTTGAAGTAAAGGTTCAATAACCTCATCAAGTTCTATCTTCCTCCCACTCAATTCTTTCGAGAGAAACTATTTCTCAAGAAATGTTCCGTTTTTAGCGACAAACACTTTGCCTTCGGATCTGAGGTAGAAGGTATACCCAACTGTCTCTTTTGGGTATCCTATGAAGACGCATTTCTCCGCTTTGGGTTCCAGCTTTTCAGGCTGAAGCTTTTTGACATAAGCATCACATCCCCAAACTTTAAGAAACGACAGCTTTGGCTTCTTACCAAACCAAAGTTCATATGGCGTCGTCTCAACGGATTTCGATAGTGCCCTATTTAAAGTGAATGCAGCTGTCTCTAATGCATAACCCCAAAACGATAGTGGCAAATCGGCAAGAGACATCATAGATCGCACCATATCCAATAAGGTTCGATTACGATGTTCGGACACACCATTACGTTGTGGTGTTCCAGGCGGTGTCAGTTGTGAAACAATTCCACATTGTCTTAAGTGACTGCCAAACTCATAACTCAGATATTCTCCTCCTCGATCAGATCGTAGGAATTTAATCTTCTTGTTACGATGATTCTCAACTTCACTCTGAAATTGCTTGAACTTTTCAAACGTTTCAGACTTGTGTTTCATTAAGTAAATATACCCATATCTACTTAAGTCATCAGTGAAGGTGAGAAAGTAACGATAACCACCGCGCGCCTCAATGCTCATCGGACCGCACACATCAGTATGTATGATTTCCAACAAGTCACTTGCCCGTTCCATTGTTCCAGAGAACGGCGTTTTAGTCATCTTGCCCATGAGGCATGGCTCACATGTGTCAAGTGATTCAAAATCAAGTGACTCCAAAAGTCCATCAGTATGGAGCTTCCTCATGCGTTTTATGCCAATATGACCTAAACGGCAGTGCCACAAGAAAGTGGTATTATCATTATCAATTCTACATCTTTTTGCATCAATGTTATGAACATGTGTATCATTACTATCGAGATTCAATAAGAATAAACCCCTCACATCGGGTGCATGACCATAAAAGATATTACTCATATAAATAGAACAACCATTATTCTCTGATTTAAATGAGTAACCGTCTCACAATAAACAAGATCCAGATATAATGTTCATGCTTAACGCAGGCACTAAATAACATTTATTCAGGTTCATCACTAATCCCGATGGTAATCGAAGAGCGAGCGTGCCGACGGCGATCACATCAACCTTGGAACCATTTCCCACGCGCATCGTCACTTCGTCCTTTGCCAGCCTCCGTCTATTCCGCAGTTCCTGTTTAGAGTTGCAAATATGAGCAACTGCACCGGTATCAAATACCCAGGTACTACAACGAGAGTTGGTAAGGTACACATCAATAACATGTATATCATATATACCTTGTTTGTTGTTGGCCGCCTTCTTGTCAGCCAAATACTTGGGGCAATTCCGCTTCCAGTGACCAGTTCCCTTGCAATGAAAACACATAGTTTCTGGTTTGGGTCCAGCCTTGGGTTTCTTCATGGGAGGAGCAACTGCTTTGCCACTCTTCTTGGAGTTACCCTTCTTACCCTTGCCATTTTTCTTGAAACTAGTGGTTTTATTGACCATCAACGCTTGATGCTCCTTCTAAATTTCAGACTCAGTGGCTTTCAGCATCGCAAACAGCTCGGCGACTGACTTGTTCATCCCGTGCATGTTATAGTTCAACATGAAGCTCTTGTAGCTAGGTGGCAATGATTGAAGAACTCTGTCAGTGATAGCCTCTGGCGGAAGGGGCATTCCCAATTCAGCCAGACGGGTGGAGTACCCAGACATTCTGAGTATATGATCACTGATAGACCCGTTCTCCTCCATCTTGCAAGCATAGAACTTATCGGAGATCTCATATCTCTCGATCCGGGCATTCTTCAGAAAGATAAACTTCAACTCCTGGAACATCTCATATGCTCCATGACGTTCAAAACGTCTTTGAAGTCCCGGTTCTAAGCCATACAATAATGCACATTGAACAGTTGAGTAATCATCAGAACGAGCCTGCCAGGCGTTCACAACGTCTAGAAACTCAACTGGAGCGGGTGGATCACCAAGCGGTGCATCAAGGACATAAGCC
The DNA here is from genome assembly GCA_039707655.1 of Elymus sibiricus. Classification (NCBI taxonomy): domain Eukaryota; kingdom Viridiplantae; phylum Streptophyta; class Magnoliopsida; order Poales; family Poaceae; genus Elymus; species Elymus sibiricus. Next base: position 448,332,064 of record CM077671.1, read on the forward strand.
TTTTGGGAAGCCGTAAGGATAATCCTCAGATTACGGGCCTAGTACACAAAGTTACTTCCATCATCTTTCAACTTAGCTTTCTCGAGGAACGCATTAAAATTCAGGGGTGCTACTGCGCGAGCCATGATCTACAACATAAATATCGCAAAGACAACTTAGACTATTGTTCATGATAATGAGTTTAGTTAATCATATTACTTAAAAACTCCCACTCAAATTGACATCCCTCCGGTCATTCGAGTGTAACATGATCCAAATCCACCAACTCAAGTCCGATCATCACGTGAGTTGAGGTGGTTTCAATGGTGAACATCTTCATGTTGATCATATCTACTATATGACTCATGTTCGACCTTTCGGTCTCTTGTGTTCCGAGGCCATGTCTGTACATGCTAGGCTCGTCAAGTTTAACCCGAGTGTTCCGCACGTGCAACACTGGCTTGCACCCGTTGTATGTGAACGTAGAGTCTATCACACCCGATCTTCACGTGGTGTCTCGAAACGACGAACTTTCGCAACGGTGCACACTCGGGGAGAACACAATTTATCTTGAAATTTAAGTGAGGGATCACCTTATAATGCTACCGTCATCCTAAGCAAAATAAAATGCATAAAAGGATTAACATCACATGCAATTCATAAGTGACATGATATGGCCATGGACTTGTGCTTTTGATCTCCATCTCCAAAGCACCGGCATGATCTCCATCGTCACCGGCATGACACCATGATCTCCATCATCTTGATCTCCGTCAACGTGTCGCCATGAGGTTGTCGCGCCGACTGTTGCTTCCACGACTATTGCTAACTCATAGCGATAAAGTAAAGCAAAAACAGCGAAAATAATTAAAGACAACTCTATGGCTCCTGCTAGTTGCCGTACTCATCGACATGCAAGTCGTGATATTCTATACAACACATGATCATCTCATACATCACATATATCTCATCATGTAATTGGCCATATCACATCACAACATACCCTGCAAAAACAAGTTAGACGTCCTCTAATTGTTGTTGCAAGTTTTATGTGGCTGCTACGGGTATCTAGCAAGAACGATTCTTACCTACGCAAAAACCACAACGGTGATATAAAAATTGCTATTCAACCTTCTCAAGGACCGCCTTTGTCAAATCCGATCCAACTAAAGTGGGAGAAACAGACAACCGCTAGCCATCTTTATGCAATGAAGTTACATGTCAGTTGAAGGAACCGGTCTCTCGTAAGCGTACGAGTAATGTTGGTCCGAGCCGCTTCATCCCACAATACCGCCGAAACAAGAAAAGACCAAGGGAGGAAGCAATCTGAAAATCAACGCCCACAAAACTCTTTTGTCTTCTACTCGAGATCTCATCTACGCATAGACCTAGCTCAGATGCCACTGTTGGGGAACGTTGCATGGGAAACAAAAAATTTCCTACGCGCACACAAGATCTATCCATGGTGATGAGCATCTACGAGAGGAAGAGTGGATCTACATACCCTTGTCGATCGCTAAGCGGGAAGCGTTTGAGCAACGCGGTTGATGTAGTCGAACGTCTTCGTGATCCAAATCACCGAGCGTCCCCCGATCCAATCACGATCCGTCCCGATCAAGTACCGAACGGACGGCACCTCCGCGTTCAGCACACGTACAGCTTGATGATGATCTCCGCCTTCTTGATCCAGAAAGAGAGAGTGGAGAGGTAGATGAGTTCTCCGCCAGCACAACGGCGTGGTGGTGGTCGTGGTGGAGCTATTCCGACAGGGCTTCGCCTAAGCACCGTCAAAACTAGACTAGAGGAAATAGTATAGACGGGGGAGAGAGGGCTGCACCGTGGCTTAGGGTTTTTGGCCCTCTCTCCCCTCTAGTATATATAGGAGGGAGGGGGAGGGGGCTGGTGCCCTAGGGTTTCCCCCCTAGGGTCGGCCGAACCAAGGAAGAGGAGGTGGACTCCTCCACTTCCAATCCTAGTCCAAATAGGACACCTTCCATATTTGGTTTTCCCTTCCCTTTACTTGGGGTTTTTCCTTTCCCACTCTTTCCTAGCCGCATGAGCCTTGTAGGACTGGTTTGCCCAGCCCACTAAGGGCTGGTGCAACCCTCCTTAGGCCCATGTGGCCTCCCGGCGTGGGTGGCCCCTCCCGATGGCCCTCCGGCACTCCCGGTACACTACCGGAAATACCTGAAACTTTTCCGGTGGCCAAAATGGGACTTCCTATATATCAATCTTTACCTCCGGACCATTCCGGAGCTCCTCGTGATGTCCGGGATCTCATCCGGGACTCCGAACAACCTTCGGTCACCAACATACATAACTCAATTCTACCAAAACATCACCGAACCTTAAGTGTACAGACCCTGCGGGTTCGAGAACTATGTAGACATGACCGAGACACCTCTACGGCCAATAACCAATAGCAGGACCTGGATGCCCATATTGGTTCCTACATATTCTACGAAGATCTATATCGGTCGAACCTCTATGTCAAGGATTCAATTAATCCCGTATGCTGTTCCCTTTGTTCTTCGGTATGATACTTGCCCGAGATTCGATCATCGGTATCTCTATACCTAGTTCAATCTCGTTACTGGCAAGTCTCTTTACTCGTTCCGTAATACAAGATCTCGTGGCTAACACTTTAGCCACATTGCTTGCAAGGCTTGTTCTGAAGTTGTATTACCGAGTGGGCCCTGAGATACCTCTCCGTCACACGGAGTAAAAAATCCTAGTCTTGATCCATGCCAACCCAACAGACACCCTCAGAGATACCTGTAGAGCACCTTTATAGTCACCCAGTTACGTTGTGATGTTTGATACACACAAGGTATTCCTCCGGTGTCAGTGAGTTGCATGATCTCATGGTCAAAGGAACAGATACTTGACATGCAGAAAACAATAGCAATAAACTAACACGATCATATGCTATGTTCGTAGTTTGGGTCTTATCCATCACATCATTCTCCTAATGATGTGATCCCATTATCAAATGACATCTTATGTCCATGGCTAGGAAACCTTCACCATCTTTTGATCAACGAGCTAGTCAACTAGAGGCATACTAGGGACACAGTGTTTCCCGAAACGTTCGGGTGCAAGAACACTTTATATGGGCCAAAGGGAAAAGCCCACGAGGTTTTGGAAATGCAAAAGGAAGTTTTGCTGCTGCCTTAAGCGGTACTACCGCTGGTAAGGCAGTACTACCGCGTAAGCGGTACTACCGCTTGTGTGAAGCGGTACCACCGCCCCAGCGGTACCACCGCCCCAGCGGTACTACCGCTTGTGTGAAGCGGTACTACCGCCCAAGCGGTACTACCGCTTGTGCGCGGTACTGCAGGAATCCGAGTTGGACTCTTTTCCTGCGGGTCAAACCGACCTTGTGCGGGCCAAACCGACCTTGTAAAGGGTTTCTCTCCAAGTTTAGACCCCAGGGCTCAACATATAAATAGAGGGGCAGGGCTAGCACACGGGACACATCAAGTTCTTCCCAAGCCGTGTGCCGGCAACCTCTAGTTCCTCCCACGTCATATTTTCAGTAGTGCTTAGGCAAAGCCCTGCTGAAATAGTTCCTCACCACCGTCACCACGCCGTCGTGCTGCCGAAACTCTTCTACTACTTCACCGTCACTCGCTGGATCGAGGAGGTGAAGGCGTCATCAAGCCGTACGTGTGTTGAACGCGGAGGTGTCGTCCGTTCGGCACTGGATCGTGATTGGATCGAGGGACGACTTGCGATTTGGATCGCGGAGACGTTCAACTACATCAACCGTGTTTCTTAACGCTTCCGCTTAGCGATCTACAAGGGTATATAGATTCACACCCCCTCTCGTAGATGCTCATCACCATGGATAGATCTTGTGTGCGCGTAGGAAATTTTTTGTTTCCCATGCAACGTTCCCCAACACCACTCTGCCGGGGTCTCACGTCGGCTACCAGACGAAAAGCCTGGTGGCGCAGTAGAGCTAGAAGGAGTATCAAGCCTAGCTATGCGGAGGTGGAACTGGTGGTGGACACATAGGTGGGAATGTAGACTGGGGTGAAGATGGTACTGTAGTCGCGGCTGCAAGTGCCTCCTGGACACGAGACAAATCCTCAGCCAAGGAAATGATCATCCGATAACTGGCGTTCAGATAACGAGATAGAACACCAGTCGCACGATCACTCGCCGGGTTAACTGGCGCAAAAATGACTCGCCCTGTCGTAGGCGACAGGGTGCGGTAGTGAAAGAAACCTAGATGAGCCTGCATCTCGACCTCGTGGAAGCGCAAGTCAGTGAGAGTCTCCATCGCAGCAAACTAGATCGCCAGCTCCGGAGTAGAAGCCGTTCCGCCCTTAGAAGAGCGAGAATAGCTACCAATATCCGAGCTCGCGGTCAGGAAAGCCTCTGCGTGATACTCGTATACTGACTCGGCAAGTTGCTCCCGAAACACCTGGTACACTAGATCTTCGCCGTTGGGGTACAGTTGAAGCCAGACGTTATGGAGCAGTATAGGAAAAGTGAACGGTGTTGGCTCATGATGGTAGTGGTACGGAACTGGTGCCATCCACACTCATAATGCCAACGGTTAGTAAAACAATAAATCATGATGCATGCCATGCAACAATCAAATGCAGCAAGCAAGATGCACACTCAAAGCCCTACACTAATCGCGGTTCTAGCGCGGGTTAACTAGGGTGTCCTACAGTGAGCACGGCTCTGATACCAAGCCTTGTGGCACCCCGGCTCAGCGAACCGGATTACCATTGTTTCCAACCCAGAGATCATGTCTTCTGGAAACACACAACAACTTGGAACAGAACAGAACTGAGCTTTATTGATAAACTTTGGGTACAAGCTCATATTTTACATCGATAGTGAGGCCAAAGGCACACCTGGTGCTATGACAATATCTACATTATTTATGAAACATAGCAGGGCCTCGGAACTACTAAGTAATTCTACGGCGTAGCGGAACATAGCGGAAACTCCATCCACCGGGACACTTCTGAGGACACAGCCTAGTTAGCGTAGCACGAACCATCGGGACCTCCGTCCTCGGCTTCTCCTGCATCTGGCATGATACGCGAGGTGAGTACTTTGAATGTACTCGCAAGCTCACGACAACCAAGTAATGCAGCAAACAATAGCATGGCCGTCAATATGTTAAATTCTTAAGTGATTCACTTACTGTCATCAGTTATCAACTTACTCTCTTTCGGGTTGTCTCACAACCCTCGGAATACTCATAAGCCATCGAGTACTTTCGAACACAAGACGAGTTCTCCCATCATTATTAACACTGTTACGGTTGACCACCTAGTGAGGTCTGGACGGGCTGTCCAATACCGTGGACGCGGCTATTCGAATAGATTTTTCACTCTGTAGAGGTTGCGCACTTTACCCACACCATGAAGCACCTGGCCTCGTGATTCCATTCGGATGGACCAGCGTTGCTCCAACGAAACCTGCCTGACCCGTGACTCTCCCATCGCACCACCGACATTCATCCTCCCCCGGAGTCCTGCCCTGGGTGGCCCCTGTGTCACCTCGTGACACCTGCCATCATCGTGGCCAAACTAAACTGTCCCAAACGGGGACGCCGGCACAAAACTCATCTGGGCTCACAGGGTTATCGCCGCCTACCTAATCAGGGTAGCACGCACGCATAACCCTCCCTATCTGGAGGTACCGGTGAAAGAGCACGGGGCCAGACCAAGTCAAGGCCGTCCCATACCGGCAAATGTGGTTGCATGGATAAGCCCAGACAGGTGACTCAAGATCAACCAACTAAGTTCATTTAACAAACATAGTAGTTTATCACAACACTTAGGATGGCAGCAACTAGGCATTTAAATTAATTACTATAAATTATTATATAGCAAATAAATGAACATAATGCATTGAAATATGCAATGCTATTGAAATGCTTCACGAAATGGGTGTCCTGGCTTGCCTTGCTCTATTGGGTTGTCCACAAACTCCTGGTCTTCAAAACCACAAAGATTTCCTTTTGAAAATATTTTAAAATAGCAAAGGAAAAAGTCAAATAACACATTTCTGTTCATCAGGAATTCTGTGAGTAAGAGAAAAATACCAAAATTTATCAGCAAATAAAGGAGCTCAAGACAAACACAATGCAAAAAGAATCAATGTATTTGGACTTATATTTAAAAAGTTATTGCAGGTCAAAGTTACTGGTCAAATCTAGAATTTAAACAAAAATCAGAAAATACTCAGCCGGCCACGTCGAACACATAAAGTGGAGGGGCGCCTCCACTTAAAATGGTTCGGCGCGCGGGGTGAGTCGCTGACAGGTGGGGCCTCCGGTTGATTTAAAAGAAAGGGAGAAGGGAAGCAGAGAGAGGGCGGGGCTCCGGCGACGCTCACCGGCGATGGAGACGGTGGTGAGGTCCGGCGAGGACAGGAATGGAACCAGCATACGACGGCGTGTACGCCCGTACCCGTGGATCGTCGGAAGGTGGCCGGACGGCATCACCCCCTTCTTCTCCGGCGGGTGGAGGCTACGGGTGTCGTCGGCGGCAACGATTCCGGCAGAATTCCGGTCGGGCAAGAGCTCGGGGAGGGCCAGGGAAGTTCACTGAGTTCGAAGGTGGAGTTGGTTGGGGCTGGGGAGGAGTGGAATGGCGAGACGGCAAAGCTCGGGTGGCGGCGGATCTCCGGCGAGGTTTGAGGCCAGAGGGCCTCTCGGCCGTGGCTCGCTGCTCGGGAGGTCGATTGAAGGTGGAGGGAGAGAGGTGAGGTGCTGAGAGAGGCCGGGCACGGCCTTTTTTAGGCAGGGGCGGAGCTCGGGCGAGCTCTCTGGAATGGGTGGCGTTGTGGCCACGCCGCCGGGGCAAGGAGGGCGAGCTGGCTGTCGCGAGACGGGGTGAAGTGATGGAGGAGGGCAGAGGAGTTAATGCGCGCATTGGCGGCACGCGGAGGAAGACGACGACGGCTCAGCCACTGTGGCCGCACGGGTGTCACAGTGCGGCGCTGCGGTGGCGGCCGGTGAGGGCGATTTTGGCGAGGGGAAGGCTCTGGAGTGGCCTAGGTGGAAGGAGGGGAAGATGTCGGCATGCTAGAACAAGGCTAGGCCACGCGGGGTAGCCGGAGCGATCACATCCGACGCGGGCGCCGTGTAGAGCGCGCGCACTAGCTTGCCAGTGCCGTGATCACCACGGGTGCGGCCACCAGGAGGCCACGCAAGCCTGGCGCACCTTGTCCACGGCGTCGACCTTCGATCACTTAGCCTCCTTGTGTCACTAGCTTGACTAGATACACTCTGGTTCGAAGGGTAGCCTCAACTACAGTTTCTGACAGAAACTTTGGGAGAGATCTGGAGGAGAGGTGAGCTGGAGATGAAGCCAGTGGAGATGTCTGGTGCGATCTAGGTTGGAAGGACTATGAACTGGCCAAATTTGATAGGGTTTAGAAAAGTTTTGAATATAGTTCCTGTGTAAACTGCCATACTGGTCCAGAAACTTGATATGCTTGTGGCACTCATTTAGATAATCTCCTGATGATGAAACTTGGTGGAGGGAGGTTATTTGGTAGTGCACACATTCCATAAAAATTTCAGAGCAATTGTGCATCTCTAGCTAGTACTCCCTTCACAGAGGTTTAGAATGAGCAGAAACTTGTCAGAATTTTGCTGCTAAAAATTTGTACTGGCCAGGATGATATTTTTGGATATTGTGGCTATATAGGGTCCCTAATATCTGAGGAAGTTTACTGGGAATTTTCTGAGCTAGGAAAATAGGGGTCGCTTCACAATGGGCCAATTCTGACCAGAGAGAAAATAATTATTCTGGCCAAAATTTTGTATTGGACTATGGAATATTTTTGATGATTATGAGATTATATGATGACAGGAAGGTGTGACAAAAGTTTGGGATTTTATTGATCATCCAAACTATAGGTTGCTTCACAACCCATAGTGATGACATAATTTCCCAAAGGAAGAAAAGAATTAATGGAAAAATATTAAATATTGGAAATTGATCCAGGAGAGGTGTGGAAAGGTTTTGGCAAGGTGATGAGGGTTTTGGGTTACTTGGAAAAAAATTCAAGAAGTCATAAGTCCATAGTTGACTGAAAACCAACGAAAATGCAAGTAAAACCAAAAAGATTTCGAAAAGAAAAAGTTACCAAAAATCAGGATGTCACAAAGACGTGTGGACGAAATGTGGATATGACACACGTGTGGGCGTTATCATTTGAGAATAAATAAATAAAAATCTCAAACCCGAGAAAACGTGCGGGCGGTTTCGTTCGCTCGTGCGACTAGTATCCTGGCCCAATGAGCTGGCCCTGCTAGTTTGTCGCCGCATTGTTTAGTTCCTGGCCCAACGAGATGGCCCATGCTAGTAGTACTATAACATAGCCTGTCGCCCTTCTCCCGTCTTCACCGTCCACCAGTTCCCCAATCAAAGCGAAAACCTAGGGTTTGGGTTAGGGAGGCGGCGGCTGCTTTATTCCCGATCCCGTCCCCGACCCCGACCCCGATCGCCATGCCCATCGAAGCCGCGCCGAGATCGGATGAGGAGGAGATGGTCGTCCTCTCCGATTGGGGGACGGAGGACGAGGAGGAGGCCGATGTCTTCACCTATTGGGCGATGGAGGAGACCGACGTCTTCCCCAATTGGGCGATGCTGGATCGCATCGGCCGCACCCGCTACCACAAGGACCTAGACGATGCTCGTCTGGTTGTCAGCAAGAACAAGACCGCCGCTCGCATCCGCATTGAGCGCAGCATTTCCTGCTACGTGTCCTTCACCCTCGCGGCTCCAGAAGGGGTCTCCTACCTCAACCTCCACTGGCCGGTGGGAGAAGGATCCGACGATGCCTGTTCCTTCGTCCGGGCAACCGACAAGGACCTCGTCCTCTTCGACATCTACAACCGGAGCCGGATTCCCTACTTGGACGCGCCGCCAGATCTGTTCGTCTACACGGCCGCCGGTCCTTCCCCCTCGGTGCAGCAGCTCCCTCTGTACCCCAAGGAGGGGAGGGCAAGTTGGCGGTTCCTGAGGGATAAATTCACCACAGGCATCTTGCGGCTCTCGAAGAAGCGCTACGTCGTTGCCGACCTCAGTGTGCTGGATGCTGCACTCTGCGTCTTCAACTCCTCCTCCCAGACTAAACAGTGGAAAATCATCTCCATTACGCCTGGCATGATATGTTGGCACCTACCGCAGCAGAACCAGAAACAGAGCAGCGGCCAGCTCCCCGACCTCTGGTCAACTGACGATGTGCTCGCTTTCGACGACCGTTTCCTGTGCTGGGTTGACTACTTCAGTGGTGTCCTGCTATCTGACTTCTCGTCCACTCTAGGTTCCTCGGTGGTGCTCCATTTCGTACCTTTCCCTGGAGAAAAGGAATACCCTGAAGATGTCCCAAGGCAGTTCCCGGGGAGGTTCCGAAATGTGTCCATCACCCAAGGCAAGATGTGCTTTGTCCACATTGACAATGACTTCCATGAGACATTCGAAGATGACTGCCCATGTCTTCAGCTTGCTGAGAGAAGAAGCCAACCGCAGCAGCATCTGGGTCCCAAAAAAATCACCATTTGGACTCTCAAATCCGACAACTTCAAGTTCAAGTGGGAGCAACATGGTGTGATCAACCTTGACCTCCTTTGGGCGCAACCTAACTACAAAGCACCTGAGCGTCTTCCCGAGTTCCCAGTCTTCTATGAACCGGATGTTCTATGCTGCCTGTTAAGGGAGGAGGAATTTTATGGCAAGGGGTGGATGATCATGGTTGACATGAAGCAAGCAAATCTGCGATCGTGTACTCGATATGTCAACCGACAGTCCTACTGTGCTAATTGTGTGGATAAGGGCTGTGCTGTGTGTGAGGAGGACAGAGACGAGTTTCCTAATGTGCTCCTACTTCCAACTGTCTTCTCCAAACAATTTGAAAAGCCAACAGGTAACTATATAGAAGAAGCTCACCTAGTATTCAATTTAATTTTCTTTTACATACGTTCCTGCTTTTATTACATAATAACATGGTTGCCTTTGCCTAGCTTTCTGTTGGATATGGTAGTGTAACACTGGTCTTTTTCCTTATTTATTATCTTACCTATGATGCAACTCACATGCTGCCTGGTTGGGTGTATGATTCCCAGCAACTCTCTGCACGCCGACTTCTAGACCCGTACCACTCTACTTATCAGGGTTGTGTGCCCGATGTTATTTCCTGTCTAAGAATTTCCAATTTCCTGCCTTCATCACAGACCTCTAGTGTTGCTGTGTTACAGTAATATGTTGATTAATCACCCCTTGACAAAAAATAGTAACATGTTACTTAATTGAAGCATTTACTATATTGTTACCATGAATCTTCTGTTGGGCTGTTCAAGCGTTTGAGTTTTAGCCGCTCCAGTTGTGTAGGTGCACTACCCTGTATATCAATAATAGCTCTGGTCCTTCTGTCATCGAGTTGTCCTTGAGAGCCTAGAATCCTCTATCTCAACTTGTTGGATCTTTTGCTCTTTATTTATGTACCGTCCATTATCTGTACACGTGCAGTTCTTGATTCATTACGCAGCCTTCTGTTGCTACTACTCTGGTGTGCTATTTTGAAGCGAATTCTAGGAACCACACTGTTTTGATTGCTCTGTTAAAGGATAAAACTATATTGTCCTCTATTTTCTATGTTGGAGCAAATGCCTTGTACCTTTAGATGATATACGATGCTTGTAACACATATTTTTCTGTGGACCAAAGTTTTAGAGTGTGTTTTGTTGGGTTACTTTTGGGTCAACCAGGTCACATCTTAGGCTCTTCCTGTTGGAATCTTTTTGATTCTGCTAATGTCTACCCTTTATACCCGTGTGTAACTGGATACTCGCCAAGAAAAAGCCGTTCTCCCTGCATGGGAATGTCATTAGGTAGCCTCACTGGCCTTCTCATGTTACTGTCTTTGGCTTGATTATGGCGACAAGCCTTCCGACTGTCTTCTGCATCTTCTCAGGCCTAATCCGACATCCTTGCATGTGGACTGTTGTTGGGACTCCCATGTATTTTGAGTTTGATGCTTTCTTGCTGCCTTCAGCCTGTTTTGCCACCTGAATACATCACCCCTGTGCCGGCCCGTCTGCAGCACGGTCGCCACCAATCCCCTGCGTGTCAGTTGTAGTCCTTCCAGCTGATTGACAAAGGCGATACGTGCTCATTGAGGCCACAAACGTCACATCATGGCTAACGTGGTGTTCTCAGACAACGTTTTGATGACAAGTTAGCTGAGAGCTACTCCCTCTGTCCGGTGAAGAGATATGGTGTCATTACCATTTGAAAACAAATCAAGTATATGATGCCATTATGATTGCATTAATATTGACTGCGAAAACTGTTTTCTTTTATCAATATACTCCACTGCAATGCCATTTTTCTCTTGTTTGTCTATTCCTTTTCTTTTGAACAATTATTGTGTACATCATTTGTCAAGTTGCAATTCATCTCATCTTCCCATACTGCTCGCAAGATGTTTTGATGGTGTATATATCTCAGTTAATTTTAATTTTATTTTCAAAGGGATGGCATTGGACAACGACAAGGTTGCAGCTCGTCTTCCAAAGAAGCATAAGCTGTCTGCAAGGTTTCATTCAAAGAACCGTAAGATTAAGATTGCAGTGTAAAGACCTGGAATCTGGTGACATGGTGTTGAGCACTTTGGCGTCGCTAGTATGGAAGATGATGTTTGTGTTAATGCTTTGATGGTGCACTACAGGCAGAACCAAGTCAACAGGGCAAAAATTTGCATTTATGTGATGAAGATGATGTACTGATGAATACCTATATCTATTATTAGAGTAAACGATGCATGTTTCTGGATCATATCAAATCATGATGTACTGATGAATATTCCTAAAATTTCTAAGCTCCCTTCAATTGGGAAGTTCTCATAGCTCTATGTTTAAGAGTTGTTGCTGCCTGCACCTGCCAGTCCGTTCCTCTCGTGTGGCCATATGTGGTTGTACTCGTGTCTCACCCATATTTCTTTTTGTCACTTTTATTTATCTCTCCAAGATTGCTTCATCTTAACCTCAATCTCATCATATTTATTCACCTCGTCATACGCTGCCTGCCTGCTGCCTCGGTGTTATTTTTACTAAATGGCCTTCGAAGGATCTTATGTTGTGTACTGACCCCTCAAAAAACTTATTTTGTGGCGTGACCCCCTTCACTCACGCCAATGCATCCAATAATATCAATAAATCCGTGCTGGGCAGTCACGCCTACGTGGCGAAAAAAGTCAAAGACGCCAAGTTAATTAACGTGTCTACTCCGGCAGTAAAGTCGCCAGGTAACATGGCGTAACAAACATGTCTTCCCCGATTCAATCGTCCTTCCGTATTCAACCTTGCCGCAGACTGCGAGGCCACCGGCAGCTGCCGCCTCCGGCGGCAGGCAAGCTCGGCGCCCCGGCCGCCCTCATTCCCTCCTCTCCCTCCCTCCGGCCCTTCTCCACCTCACATGCGCCGGCCAGCCGTCGCCGGGCAAGGCCGCTGCTCCCGCTCGTATGCCTCCGCAAGCTGCCGCCGGGCACGGCCGTCGGCGAGCGTCGCCACTCCGGTGGTAGACCATGGCCAGCCATCGCGTGGAGCTCCTCCAGTCTTCATTTTCCCCTCCGGTGCGCGCAAGCTTTGTGCCTGGGCATGCGGCGACGGACATGACTGATCCGACAACACCTCCCGGCCTGCCGCGCAACCCAGCAGGTGAGCAGCCGTGACTCCCGACGGCGCCTTCGCGACGACTCGGCTTCTCCTCCGTCTCGTGTCCTCCTCCGCCTTTGAACCATGGCAACGCTGTTGGAATAAGCCACGGCGTCTGGTGCGGTCGGGCTCGTCGGGCGCGTGGGGTGCGCGCGGGACGTGCGGGACGCACTGGTGCGGTCGGGCGCGTCGGGCGCGTCGGGTGCGCGCGGGACGTGCGGGACGCAGCGGAAACGTGGTGAATGGAGTCTTCGAGTCGTCCGCGCGGAGCTGGCAACGAACTGAAGCAGCGAGCTGTGCGCTCGTGGCCGGGTCGTGCGGCAACAGCGTGCGTGCCACGTCCTGTGGAGTTCATGCATCGTGGTTGTTAGTGCATGCATGGTTGTTGATTGCGCAAGTGCTGGTCGTGGGCATGCATGTAGCTAGGAATCAGTTAGTTGGTTAGTGGCCAAGCGCGGTGTCCAGCTTGTGCGTACATGAGTCCCCTGTACTGCTATTTAAACCGTTGTGGTGCTGTGTAGAGAGAGCCGAGAGGGCTGGAGAAACAATGTAGCCACTCTGATCACCAAGGAAAGGGTGTCTCATGGCAAAGCTAGTTGGGCATCTTCCTTGGTGTGTATGTGTGTCGCGTGCGTTGAGTCTTTCTCACCGTGTCCCCTTGTGTTCTTGAGAGAAGAGAGATTGTGAGAGAGAAGAAGAAGCGCCGCTGCGAGAGGCGGCGCCAACAATTGGTATCATGAGCTTGGTTGTCTTGGGCGTGGTTCGCCGTGCCGGAGGCGTGCCGGCGGTGGCGGCGTTCGTCGGCGGCTGCGCGGAGCTCCGGGCCGTGTGTCGGCCTATGGAGGTGCACGGCGCTGCGGCGGTCATGGCGGACGCGGAGGCGGTGCGCGGTGAGTCCGCGACAAGCGCGGCGGACATGGAGGCATCGGCTGCGGCGCGCGGCGAGTGCGTGGCGACGGCGACGCGCGGCGAGTCCGCGGCGGTGCGGTGTGATGTCGTGCGCGCGACGAGCACGGCGGTCGCGGAGGCGAGGAGGACGCGGAGGACCTGCGTGGTGGCGCAGAGGTCGCGGCGGCTCGGCGCGACGACCGTTGAGGCACAGTGGCGCGGCGTGGCGGCTCACGAGACTGCGGGCTGCTGCAGCGGCAGCGAGCGGTGGCTCGTGCCGGAGGCGCGCGGCAACGCCGTAGCTTAGGGGGTGAGTGTTGGAATAAGCCACGGCGTCTGGTGCGGTCGGGCTTGAAGGGCGCGTCGGGTGCGCGCGGGACGTGCGGGACGCACTGGTGCGGTCGGGCTCGTCGGGTGCGTCGGGTGCGCGCGGGACGTGCGGGACGCAGCGGAAGCGTGGCGAGTGTGCGTGTGTGTACGTGTGTAGTGTGCCTGTACGTGTGGGAGAGGCAGCCCGAGTCGTGCGTGCTGCGGCAGTTCGTGCATGCATGTAGTTGGATTAGTCGCACGTGGTGGCCGAGCCATACGGGTCGTACGTGCATCTAGATAGAAGTAGTTAGTGCTACTTGCATGGGTTGTTAGCTTGTTAGCCGGCTAGTGGTGGCTGGATTACTCCGTGTGTGCGTGAGTTAGTTGCCGGCCAGGTCAAGTGTGCATCGGGTATAAAAAGCCCCTCTTGTTGTACTGATGAGATGCGCCGGTAGGTGCCAAAAACCCAGTGAATAAAGTTGCCAAGATACAGGCCGGTTCGCGGCCGCGGCGTTCGTCGCCATTGCTCCGAGTTCGTGCTCGAGTTGAGTTTCTCTGTGCATGAGGTTTCCGGGTTTGCGCCAACAAGCGCCATGGCCAGCAAGTGCGTGAACGACGGACACAACGGGTCCGACAACCTTGGCCTGTCACTAATGCTGCTCGGCTGCCACGGTCGTTGCCCGCCTCTTCCACATGCCATGATGGCCGGCGACGGACATGACGGGTCCCACACCGCTCCCTTCCCTCCCATCAGGCATGGAGCTTTGCGGCAACAGCCATGACACCGCAGGGCCGAGGCAGAGCGAGGAGATGGTGGCAGTCTTCCACGTCGCCCCTTCTATGCATGTCCTGCTCGCCTCCCACCGCGATGACCTCCTGCGTGCTGCCGACCTTGAAGATTCAGGGTGGCAGTCTTGGCGCGATGAGTTGATGGCAGATGGGCAGATGAGCTCTGGGTGTTAGATCAATAAGAGAGGAGGGGCACTGGAGGAGAAGAATGGTAGCAGGATGGCGTCGTCCTGTTGGAAATATGCCCTAGAGGCAATAATAAATTAGTTATTATCATATTTCCTTGTTTATGATAATCGTTTATTATCCATGCTATAATTATATTGATTGGAAACTCAAATACATGTGTGGGTACATAGACAACACAGTGTCCCTAGTATGCCTCTAATAGACTAGCTCGTTGATCAAAGATGGTCAAGGTTTCCTAGCCATAGACATAAGATGTCATTTGATAACGGGATCACATCATTAGGAGAATGATGTGATGGACAAGACCCAAACTATGAACGTAGCATACGATCGTGTCAGTTTATTGCTATAGTTTTCTGCATGTCAAGTATCTGTTCCTATGACCATGAGATCATGCAACTCACTGACACCGGAGGAGTACTTTGTGTGTATCAAACGTCGCAACGTAACTGGGTGACTATAAAGATGCTCTACAGGTATCTCTAAGGGTGTCTGTTGAGTGGGCATGGATTAAGACTGGGTTTTGTTACTCCATGTGACGGAGGGGTATCTCAGGGCCCACTCGGTAATACAACATCACAATGAGCATTGCAAGCAAAGTGACTAAAGAGTTAGCCACAGGATCTTGTATTACGGAACGAGTAAAGAGACTTGCCGGTAACGAGATTGAACTAGGTATAGAGATATCGACGATCGAATCTCGGGCAAGTAACATACCGAAGAACAAAGAGAACTGCATACGGGATTAACTGAATCCTTGACATAGAGGTTGAACCGATAAAGATCTTCGTAGAATATGTAGGAACCAATATGGGCATCCAGGTCCCGCTATTGGTTATTGACCGTAGAGGTGTCTCGGTCATGTATACATAGTTCTCGAACTCGCAGGGTCTGCACACTTAACGTTCGTTGACGTTTCGGTAGTATTGAGTTATGTATGTTGGTGACCGAAGGTTGTTCGCAGTCCCGGATGAGATCCCGGACGTCACGAGGAGCTCCGGAATGGTCAGGGGTTAAAGATTGATATATAGGAAAGTGGTGTTTGGGCTCTGAAAAAGTTTTGGACACTTCCGGTAGTGTACCGGGAGTGACGAATGGGTTCCGGGGGTCCACCAAGTGGGGCCCACCCACCCCAGGGTCCGCATGGGCCTAGGAGGTGGCGCACCAGCCCCTGGTGGGCTGGGCAGCCAGCCCCTAAGAGCCCCTTGCGCAAGGGGTGGGGAAGGGCAAGTGGGGAGGGAGTCCTACTAGGACTCCACCTCCCTTGTGGGAGGTGGACTCCTCCCCTCCTTGCACCAAGACCCTAGGGGTAACCCTAGGGCTCCCCCACCTACCCCTCTCCTCCTATATATAGTGGAGGGTTCTGAGGGCAGCCACCACCTGAAAAGCCACGTGCTGCCCTCCCCCTCTAGATCGTCGTTCTCCTCTAGATTAGTTCGGTAGAGCTCGGTGAAGCCCTGTCGGATTAGTTCACCACCACCGCCACCACGCCGTTGTGCTGCCGGAGAACTCATCTACCTCTCCACCCTCGCTTGCTGGATCAAGGAGGTGAAGATCGTCATCGAGCTGTACGTGTGCTGAACGCGGAGGTGCCATCCCTTCGGCGCTAGATCGGAAGGACCGTGATTGGATCACGGGACGGATCGTGATTGGATCGCGGGACGGATCATGATTGGATCACGGGAAGGATCGTGATTGGATCGCGGGACGGATTGCGATTTGTATCGCGAAGACGTTCGACTACATCAACCGCGTTTCTTAACGCTTCCCGCTTAGCGATCTACAAGGGTATGTGGATCCGATTGTTGGAAATATGACCTAGAGGCAATAATAAAATGGTTATTATTATATTTCCTTGTTCATGATAATTGTCTATTGTTCATGCTATAATTGTATTAACCGGAAACCATAATACATGTGTGAATACATAGACCACACCATGTCCCTAGTGAGCCTCTAGATGACTAGCTCGTTGATCAATAGATGGTCATGGTTTCCTGGCCATGGACATTGGATGTCGTTGATAACGGGATCACATCATTGGGAGAATGATGTGATGGACAAGACCCAATCCTAAGCATAGCACAAGATCGTGTAGTTCATCTGCTAGAGCTTTTCTAATGTCAAGTATCATTTCCTTAGACCATGAGATTGTGCCACTCCCGGATACCGTAGGAATGCTTTGGGTGTATCAAACGTCACAACGTAACTGGGTGACTATAAAGGTGCACTACAGGTATCTCCGAAAGTGTCTATTGGGTTGGCACGAATCGAGATTGGGATTTGTCACTCCGTGTGACGAAGAGGTATCTCCGGGCCCACTCGGTAATACATCATCATAATGAGCTCAATGTGACTAAGGAGTTAGTCACAGGATCATGTGTTACGGAACGAGTAAAGAGACTTGCCGGTAACGAGATTGAACAAGGTATAGGGATACCGACGATCGAATCTCGGGCAAGTAGCATACCAATGGACAAAGGGAATTGTATACGGGATTAATTGAATCCCCGACATCGTGGTTCATCCGATGAGATCATCGTGGAACATGTGGGAGCCAATATGGGTATCCGGATCCCGCTATTGGTTATTGGCCGGAGAGGTGTCTCGGTCATGTCTACATAGTTCCCGAACCCGTAGGGTCTACACACTTAAGGTTCGGTGACGCTAGAGTTGTAATGGGAATTGTATGTGGTTACCGAAAGTTGTTCGGAGTCCCGGATGAGATCCCGGATGTCACGAGGAGTTCCGGAATGGTCCGGAGGTAAAGATTTATATATGGGAAGTTGTTATTGGGGTTCCGGAAAAAGTTCGGTTTTTTCCGGTATTGTACCGGGAAACTTCCGGAAGGTTCCGGAGGATTCCGGAGGTCCGGAAAAGGTTCCACCACGTCCAATACAGTAGCATGGGCTGTAAGGGGGTGCCCTAGCCTTAATGGGCCAGGGGCACCAGCCCCCCTAAGGCCCATGCGCATGGGGGAGGGGAAACCCTAAAGGGGAGGGCCTCCACTTGACTTGGGAGGCACTCCTCCCCCCCTTGGCCGCCGCCCCAACCCTAGATGGGATCTAGGGGGGCCGGCCCCCTCTCCCCCCAGCCTATAAATAGAGGGGGGGTGGGAGGGCAGCCGCACCCTTCCCCCTGGCGCAGCCCTCCCCCCTCTCTACACCTCCTCCTCCTCCGCAGCGCTTAGCGAAGCTCTGCCGGAGTGCCACGAACTCCACCGCCACCACACCGTCGTGCTGCCGGAGCTCTCCCTCAACTTCTCCTTCCCCCTTGCTGTATCAAGAAGGAGGAGACATCCCCGGGCTGTACGTGTGTTGAACGCGGAGGCGCCGTTGTTCGGCGCTTAGATCGGAATCCACCGCGATTTGAATCGCTGCGAGTACGACTCCACCAACCGCGTTCACAGTAACGCTTCCGCTTAGCGATCTTCAAAGGTATGAAGATGCACTCCTACCCCACTCGTTGCTGGTTTCTCCATAGATTGATCTTGGTGATGCGTAGGAATTTTTTTGATTTACTACTACGATCCCCAACAGTGGCATCATGAGCTAGGTCTATGCGTAGATTCTATGCACGAGTAGAACACAAATTGTTGTGGGCGATGATTTGGTCAATTTGCTTGCCGTTACTAGTCTTATCTTGATTCGGCGGCATTGTGGGATGAAGCGGCCCGGACCGACTTTACACGTACGCTTACGTGAGACTGGTTCCACCGCCTGACATGCACTTGATGCATAAGGTGGCTAGCGGGTGTCTATCTCTCCCACTTTAGTCGGATCGGATTCGATGAAGAGGGTCCTTATGAAGGGTAAATAGCAATTGGCATATCACTGTTGTGGCTTTTGCGTAGGTAAGAAACGTTCTTGCTAGAAACCCATAGCAGCCACGTAAAACTTGCAACAACAATTAGAGGACGTCTAACTTGTTTTTGTAGGGTATGCTATGTGATGTGATATGGCCAAAAGAATGTGATGATATATATGTGATGTATGAGATTGATCATGTTCTTGTATTAGGAATCACGACTTGCATGTCAATGACTTTGACAACCGGTAGGAGCCATAGGAGTTGTCTTAATTTATTGTATGACCTGCGTGTCAATTGAAAACGCCATGTAATTACTTTACTTTATTGCTAACCGTTAGCCATAGTAGTAGAAGTAATAGTTGGCGAGACAACTTCATGAAGACACGATGATGGAGATCATGGTGTCATGCCGGTGATGATGGTGATCATGCCGCGCCCCGAAGATGGAGATCAAAGGCGCAAGATGATATTGGCCATATCATGTCACTTTATGATTTGCATGTGATGTTTATCATGTTTATACATCTTATTTGCTTAGAATGACGGTAGCATAAATAAGATGATCCCTCACTAAAATTTCAAGAAATGTGTTCCCCCTAGGTGTGCACCGTTGCGAAGGATCGTCGTTTCGAAGCACCACGTGATGATCGGGTGTGATAGATTCTTACGTTCGCATACAACGGGTGTAAGCCAGATTTACACACGCGAAACACTTAGGTTGACTTGACGAGGCTGGCATGTACAGACATGGCCTCGGAACACGAGAGACCGAAAGGTCGAACATGAGTCGTATAGTAGATGCGATCAACATGGAGATGTTCACCATTGATGACTAGTCCGTCTCACGTGATGATCGGACACGGCCTAGTCGATATGGATCATGTATCACTTAGATGACTAGAGGGATGTCTATCTGAGTGGGAGTTCATTAAATAATTTGATTAGATGAACTTAATTATCATGAACATAGTCAAAGTGTCTTTGCAATTATGTTGTAGATTACTAGATCGCGCTGTAGCTCCCTTGAATTTTTATATGTTCCTAGAGAAATAAAGTTGAAAGATGATGGTAGCAATAATGCGGACTGGGTCCGTGATCTGAGGATTGTCCTCATTGCTGCACAGAAGGCTTATGTCCTTAATGCACCGATCGGTGCACCACCCCCTCTAGCGTCGTCTGTAAATGTTGTGAACATCTGACAGGCATGTTCCGATGACTACTTAATAGTTCAGTGTGTCATGCTTTACGGCTTAGAATTGAGGCTCCAAAACGTTTTGAACGTCACGGAACATATGAGATGTTCTAAGAGCTGGAATTGGGATCTCAGACTCATGCCCGTGTTGCTGAGGCTCCAAAACGTTTTGAACGTCACGGAACATATGAGATGTTCTAAGAGCTGAAATTGGGATCTCAGACTCATGCCCGTGTTGAGAGGTATGAGACCTCCAACAAGATTCTTTGCCTGCAAGATGATGGAGAACAGCTCAATCGTTGAGCATGTGCTCAAATTGTTTGGGTGCTACAATCGCTTGAATCAAGTGGGAGTTGATCTTCCAGATAAGATAGTGATTGATATAGTTCTCCAAGTCACTGTCACTAAGCTACTAGAGCTTCGTGATGAACTATAAAAGGCCAGAGATAGCCCTGAGCTATTCGCAATGTTTGACACCGCGAAGGTAGAAATCAAGAAGGAAGCATCAAGTGTTGATGGTTAGTGAAACCACTAGTCTCAAGAAGGACAAGGGCAAGAAGGGAAACTTCATGGATGGCAAGTCAGTTGCTGCTCTAGTGAAGAAACCCAAGGTTGATCCCAAACCCGAGACTAAGTGCTTCGATTATGAGGAGAACGGTCGCTGAAGTGGAACAACCCTAGATACTTGGTAGATAAGAAGGTTGGCGACGTCGACAGAAGTATATTTGATATACGTGTTATTGATGTGTACCTTACTAGTACTCCTAGTAGCACCTGGGTATTAGATACCGGTTCGGTTGCTAAATGTTAGTAACTCGAAATAAAAGCTACGGAATAAACGGAGGCAAGCTAAGGGCGAGGTGACGATGAGTGTTGGAAGTGTTTCCAAGGTTGATGTGATCACCATCGCGCGCTCTCTACCTTTGGGATTAGTGATGAACCTAAATAAATGTTATTTGGTGTTTGCGTTAAGCATGAACGTGATTAGATCATGTTTATTGCAATACGGTTATTCATTTAAGTTAGAGAATAATGGTTATTCTGTTTACATGAATAATACCTTCAATGGTCATGCACCCAATAAGAGTGGTTTATTAAATCTTGATCGTAGAAATACACATGTTCATAATATTGATGCCAAAAGATACAAAGTTAATAATGATAGTACCACATACTTGTGGCACTGCCGCTAAATGTCATATTGGTGTAAAACGCATGAAGAAACTCCATGCTGATGGATCTTTGGACTCATTCGATTTTGAATCGGTTGAGACATGCGGACCATGCCTCATGGGCAAGATGACTAAAACCCCGTTTTCCGGTATGATGGAGCGGGCAATTAACTTATTGGAAATGATACATAATGATGTATGCGGTCCAGTGAGTATTGTAGTGTGTAGTGGATATCGTTATTTTCCTATCTTCACTGGTGATTTGAGTAGATATGGGTATATTTACTTAATGAAACACAAGTCTGAAACATTTTAAAAGTTCAAACAAAATCAGAGTGAAGTTTGAGATCATCGTGACAAGAAGATAAAATGTCTACGATATGATCGTGGAGGTGAATATTTGAGTTACGAATTTGGTATACAACTTGAGACAATGTGGAAGTTGTTTCACAACTCACGCCACCTGGAACACCATAGTGTGATGGTGTGTCCGAACGTCGTAGTCATGCTCTATTGGATATGGTGCGAACTATGATGTCTCTTATCGATTTACCACTATCGTTTTAGGGTTATGCATTAGAGACAACCACATTCACTTTAAAAGGGGCACCCTCTAAGTCCGTTGAGATGACACCGTATGAATTTTGGTTTGGCAGAAACCTAAGCTGTCATTTCTTAATGTTTGGGGCTGTGACGCTTATGTGAAAAAGGGTTTTCACCTAATGAGCTCGAACCCAAAGCGGACAAATGCATCTTCATAGAATACCCTAATGTAACAGTTGGGTAAACCTTCTATCTTAGATCCAAGCACAAAGTGTTTGTTGCTAAAACGGGTCCTTTCTCTCGAAAGAGTTTCTTTCGAAAGATTGAGTGGGAGGAAGATAGTACTTGATGAGGTTGTTGAACCTTTACTTCAACCAGAGAGTAGCGTAGCGCAGAAAGATGTTTCTGTAGAGCCTACATCAGTTGAAGAGGAAGTTAATGATGATGATCATGAAGCTTTGGATCAAGTTACTATCGAACCTCGTAGGACGACAAGGATACGTACTGCTTCTAGGTGGTACGCAACCCTATCTTAAAAGTCATGTTGTTGGACAACGACAAACCTACAAGCTATGGAGAGGCAATGATGGGCCCGGATTTCGAGAAATGGTTAAGACCATGAAATCCGAGATGGGATCCATGTAAGAAAACAAAGTATGGACTTTGGAAGTATTACTTGAAGGGCATAAGGCCATTCAGAACAAATGGATCTTTAAAAGGAAGACGGACGCGGACGGTAATGTCACCGTCTATAAAGCTCGACTTGTGGCAAAGGGTTTATCACAAGTTCAAGGAGTTGACTACGATGAGATTTTCTCACCCGTAGCGATGCTAAAGTCTGTTGGAATTATGTTAGTAGTTGCTGCATTTTTCGATTATGAAATCTGGCAGATGGATGTCAAAACATCGTTTCCTTAACAGTATTCGTGAGGAAAGGTTGTATGTGATACAACCGGAAGGTTTTGTCAGTCCTAAGGATGCTGAAATGTATGCAAACTCCAGCGATCCTTCTATGGACTGGAGCAAGCATCTCGGAGTTGGAATATACGCTTTGATGAGGTGATCAAAGTTTTTTTTGAGTCTATACAAAGTTTATGAGAAACTTGTATTTACAATAAAGTGAGTGGGAGCACTATAGAATTTCTGATAAGTATATGTGGTTGACATATTGTTGATCAGAAATGATGTAGAATTTCTGGAAAGCATAAAGGGTCATTTGAAAGGAGTTTTTCAAAGGAAGACCTGAAATAAAGCTACTTAAATATTGGGCATCAAGATCTATAGAAATAGATCAAGACGCCTGATAAGACTTTCAATAAGTACATACCTTGACAAGTTTTGAAAGAGTTCAAAATGGATCAGTCAAAGAATGAGTTCTTGCCTTATTTTTAAGGTGTGGAGTTGAGTGAGACTCAAAAGCTTGACCACGGCTGAAGAAAGAGAAAGGACGAAGGTCGTCCCCTATGCCTTATCCATAGGCTCTGTATAGTATGCCATGCTGTGTACCGCACCTGATGTGTGCCTTGCCATGATTTTGTCAAGGGGTACAAGAGTGGTCCAGGAGTGGATCACTGGACAGCGGTCAAGATTATCCTTAGTAACTAGAGTACTAAGGAAATATTTCTCGATTATGGAGGTGATAAAGAGTTCGTCGTAAAGGGTTACGTCGATGCAAGCTTTGACACCTATCCGGACGACTCTGAGTAGTAGTCAGGATACATATAGTGGAGCAGCCATTTGGAATAGCTCCAAGTGGAGTGTGGTAGCAGTGTCTACAGTATGACATAGAGATTTGCAAAGTACACACGGATCTGAATGTCGCAGACCTGTTGACTAAAGACCTCTCTCACATGCAAAGCATGATCGAACCCCAGAACTCATTGGGTGTTAGATTCATACAATGTAAATCACATGGTGATGTGAACTAGATTATTGACTCTAGTGCAAGTGGGAGACTGTTGGAAATATGCCCTAGAGGCAATAATAAAATGGTTATTATTATATTTCCTTGTTCATGATAATTGTCTATTGTTCATGCTATAATTGTATTAACCGGAAACCGTAATACATGTGTGAATACATAGACCACACCATGTCCCTAGTGAGCCTCTAGATGACTAGCTCGTTGATCAATAGATGGTCATGGTTTCCTGGCCATGGACATTGGATGTATTTGATAACGGGATCACATCATTGGGAGAATGATGTGATGGACAAGACCCAATCCTAAGCATAGCACAAGATCGTGTAGTTCATCTCCTAGAGCTTTTCTAATGTCAAGTATCATTTCCTTAGATCATGAGATTGTGCAACTCCCAGATACCATAGGAATGCTTTGGGTGTATCAAACGTCACAACGTAACTGGGTGACTATAAAGGTGCACTACAGGTATCTCCGAAAGTGTCTGTTGGGTTGGCACGAATCGAGATTGGGATTTGTCACTCCGTGTGACGGAGAGGTATCTCTGGGCCTACTCGATAATACATCATCATAATGAGCTCAATGTGACTAAGGAGTTAGTCACGGGATCATGTGTGACGGAACGAGTAAAGAGACTTGCCGGTAACGAGATTGAACAAGGTATAGGGATATCGACGATCGAATCTCGGGCAAGCAGCATACCAATGGACAAAGGGAATTGTATACGGGATTAATTGAATCCCCGACATCGTGGTTCATCCGATGAGATCATCGTGGTACGTGTGGGAGCCAATATGGGTATCCAGATCCCGCTATTGGTTATTGGCCGGAGAGGTGTCTCGGTCATGTCTACATAGTTCCCGAACCCGTAGGGTCTACACACTTAAGGTTCGGTGACGCTAGAGTTGTAATGGGAATTGTATGTGGTTACCGAAAGTTGTTCGGAGTCCCGGATGAGATCCCGGACGTCACGAGGAGTTCCGGAATGGTCCGGAGGTAAATATTTATATATGGGAAGTTGTTATTGGGGTTCCGGAAAAAGTTCGGTTTTTTCCGATATTGTACCTGGAAGCTTCCGGAAGGTTCCGGAGGATTCCGGAGGGGTCCGGAGGTCCGGAAAAGGTTCCACCACATCCAATACAGTAGCATGGGCTGTAAGGGGGCGCCCTAGCCTTAATGGGCCAGGGGCACCAGCCCCCCTAAGGCCCATGCGCATGGGGGAGGGGAAACCCTAAAGGGGAGGGCCTCCACTTGACTTGGGAGGCACTCCTCCCCCCCTTGGCCGCCGCCCCAACCCTAGATGGGATCTAGGGGGGCCGGCCCCATCTCCCCCCAGCCTATAAATAGAGGGGGGGGGTGGGAGGGCAGCCGCACCCTTCCCCCTGGCGCAGCCCTCCCCCCCTCTCTACACCTCCTCCTCCTCCGCAGCGCTTAGCGAAGCTCTGCCGGAGTGCCACGAGTTCCACCGCCACCACACCGTCGTGCTGCCGGAGCTCTCCCTCAACTTCTCCTTCCCCCTTGCTGGATCAAGAAGGAGGAGATGTCCCCGGGCTGTACGTGTGTTGAACGTGGAGGCGCCGTTGTTCGGCGCTTAGATCGGAATCCACCGCGATTTGAATCGCTGCGAGTACGACTCCACCAACCGCGTTCACAGTAACGCTTCCGCTTAGCGATCTTCAAAGGTATGAAGATGCACTCCTACCCCACTCATTGCTGGTTTCTCCATAGATTGATCTTGGTGATGCGTAGGAAATTTTTTGATTTACTACTACGATCCCCAACACCGATCTCTCCTCTCGTAGATGCTCATCACCATGGATAGATCTTGTGTGTGCGTATGAATTTTTTTGTTTCCCATGCAACGTTCCCCAACAGTGGCATCATGAGCTAGGTCTATGCATATATGAGATCACAAGTAGAACACAAAGGAGTTTGTGGGCGTTGATGCTCAGATTGCTTCCTCCCTTGGTCTTTTCTTGATTCAGCGGTATTGTGGGATGAAGCGGCCCGGACCAACCTTACTCGTCCACGTGTGAGAGACCGGTTCCATCGACTGACATGTGACTTTGTTGCATAAAGATGGCTGGTGGGTGTCTGTCTCTTCCACCTTAGTTGGATCGGATTCGACAAAGGCGGTCCTTGAGAAGGTTGAATAGCAATTTGTGTATCACCGTTGTGGTTTTGCATAGGTAAGAATCGTTCTTGCTAGATACCCATAACAGCCACGTAAAACATGCAACAACAATTAGAAGACGTCTAACTTGTTTTTGCAGGGTATGTTGTGATATGATATGGCCAAAGACATGATGAGATATATTTGATGTATGAGATGATCATGTTTGTAATAGTTCATATCGACTTGCATGTCGATGCATACGGCAATCGACAGGAGCCATATGGTTGTCTTTAATTATTGTATGACCTGCGTGTCAATCATTAAGCGCTATGTAATGTTTTACTTTATTGCTAAGCGGTAGCAATAGTAGTAGAAGCATGGTGGGCGCGACAACCCCGATGGCGACACAATGATGGAGATCATGATGATGGAGATCATGGTGTTATGCCGGTGACGATGGAGATCATGCCGGTGCTTTGGATATGGAGATCAAAAGCACAAGTTCATGGCCATATCATGTCACTTATGATTTGCATGTGATGTTAATCCCTTTACACATCTTATTTTGCTTAGGACGACAGTAGCATTATAAGGTGATTCCTCACTAAAACTTCAAGATAAAATTCTGTTCTCCCCGAGTGTGCACCGTTGCGAAAGTTCGTCATTTCGAAGCACCACGTGATGATCGGGTGTGATAGACTCTACGTTCACATATAACGGGTGCAAGCCAGTGTTGCACGTGTGGAATACTCGGGTTAAAATTGACGAGCCTAGCATGTACATACATGACCTCAGAACACAAGACCGAAAGGTCGAACATGAGTCATATAGTAGATATGATCAACATGGACATGTTCACCATTGAAACCACCTCATCTCACGTGATGATCGGACTTGGGTTGGTGGATTTGGATCATGTCACACTTAGACATCCTGAGGGATGTTAATTTGAGTGGGAGTTCTTTAGTAATATGATTAATTGAACTCATTATCATGAACATAGTCTAAGTTGTCTTTGCAAAATTATGTTGTAGATCAATAGCTCGCACTGTAGCTCCCCTGTGTTTTTGATACGTTCCTTGAGAAAATAGAGTTGAAAGATGATGGTAGCAATTATGCGGACTAGGTCCGTGATCAGAGGATTGTCCTCAGTTGCTGCACAGAAGGCTTATGTCCTTAATGCACCGCTCGGTGTGCCACCCCCTCAAACAGTGACTGTGGATGTTGTGAACATCTGATAGGCACGTTCTGATGACTACTTGATAGTTCAGTGCGCCATGCATTATGGCTTAGAATTCAGGCTCCAAATACGTTTTGAATGTCACAGAGCATATATGATGTTCCAAGAGCTGAAATTGGATTTCAGGCTCGTGCCCGTGTCGAGAGGTATGAGACCTCCAACAATGTTCTTTGCCTGCAAGATGAAGGAGAATTGCTCAATCGGTGAGCATGTGCTCAGATTGTTTGGGTGCTACAATTGCTTGAATCGAGTGGGAGTTGATCTTCCAGATAAGATAGTGATTGATATAGTTCTCCAAGTCACTGTCACCAAGCTACTAGAGCTTCGTGATGAACTATAAACATGCCAGAGATGGAAATAATGATCCCTGAGCTATTCGCGATGTTTGACACCGCGAAGGTAGAAATCAAGAAGGAGCATCAAATGTTGATGGTTAGTAAAACCACTAGTTTCGATAAGGGCAAGGGCAAGAAGGGAAACTTCATGAATGGCAAGACAGTTGCTTCTCCAGTGAAGAAACCCGAGGTTGAAACCAAACACGATACTAAGTGCTTCTATTATGAGGAAAACGGTCACTGAAGCGGAACCCCCTAAATACTTGGTAGATAAGAAGGCTGGCAACGTCGACAGAAGTATATTTGATATACATATTATTGATGTGTACCTTGCTAGTACTCCTAGTAGCACCTGGGTATTAGATACCGGTTCGACTGCTAATGTTAGTAACTCGAAGTAAAGGCTACGGAATAAACGGAGACTAGCTAAGGGTGAGGTGATGATGTGTGTTGGAAGTGTTTCCAAGGTTGATGTGATCACCATCGCACGCTCCCTCTACCTTCGGGATTAGTGTTGAACCTAAATAAATGTTATTTGGTGTTTGCATTGAGCATGAACATGATTAGATCGTGTTTATTGCAATACGGTTATTCATTTAAGTTAGAGAATAATAGTTATTTTATTTACATGAATAAAACCTTCAATGGTCATGCACCCAATGTGAATGGTTTATTGAATCTCGATCGTAGTGATACACATGTTCATAATATTGATGCCAAAAAGATGCAAAGTTAATAATGATAGTACCACATACTTGTGGCACTGCCGCTAAATGTCATATTGGTGTAAAGCGCATGAAGAAAACTCCATGCTGATGGATCTTTGGACTCACTCAATTTCGAATCGGTTGAGACATGCGGACCATGCCTCATGGGCAAGATGACTAAGACCCCATTTTCCGGTATGATGGAGCGGGCAAGTGACTTATTGGAAATGATACATGTTGATGTATGCGGTCCAATGAGTGTTATAGCATGCGGTGGATATCGTTATTTTCTTACCTTCACTGGTGATTTGAGTAGATATGGGTATATTTACTTAATGAAACACAAGTCTGAAACATTCAAGCAAATTCAGAGTGAAGTTTAAGATCATCGTGACAAGAAGATAAAATGTCTACGATATGATCGTGGAGGTGAATATCTCAGTTACGAGTTTGGTATACAACTTAAGACAATGTGGAAGTTGTTTCACAACTCACGCCACCTGGAACACCATAGTGTGATGGTGTGTCCGAACGTCGTAGTCGTGCTTTATTGGATATGGTGCGTACTATGATGTCTCTTATCATTTTACCACTATCATTTTGGGGTTATGCATTAGAGACAACTATATTCACTTTAAATAGGGCACTATCTAAATCGGTTGAGATGACACCGTATGAATTATGGTTTGGCAGAAACCTAAGCTGTCATTTCTCAGAGTTTGGGAATGCGACGCTTATGTCTGATAAGCTCAAACCCAAAGCGGAAAAGTGCATCTTCATAAGATACCCTAAGGAAACAGTTGGGTATACCTTCTATCTCAGATCCGAGGGCAAAGTGTTTGTTGCTAAAAACGGGTCCTTTCTCGAGAAATAGTTTCTCTCGAAAGAATTGAGTGGGAGGAAAGTAGAACTTGATGAGGTTTTTGAAACCGTCACTTCAGTTGGATAGTAGCACGACGTAGAAAGTAGAACTTGATGAGGTTGTTGAAACCGTCACTTCACTTGTGGGTCTCGGATCTCCTGGCGCATATTGAGGAAGGCAGCCCATGTTGCCGGTACCTGGTGATCAACAACTACGAGAGGACCCTACCTGAAATATGGTTCAGTGTCAAACACTGGCTCTTCCCGCTGGCTCTCAATGATAATGTTGTGCAATATGACACATCAATTCATCACCTCCCACATCTGTGATTTCGTCCAGGTCAGAGCAGGGTACCGGACAACAGCAAATCGAGATTGGAGCACATCAAATGCTCGCTCGACATCTTTCCTGCAAGCCTCCTAACACTTAGAAAAGTGTGACTTCTTGCCTCCTGGCACAGGGTTTGAGATAGTCTTCACAAATGTGGACCATCTCGGATAGATACCATCTGCTAGATAGTATCCCTTGTTGTAGTGGCGCCCATTGACCTCGAAGTTCACCGAAGGAGCATGACCTTCAACAAGCTTGGCGAAGACATTCGAGCACTGCAGTACGTTGATGTCATTGTGAGTTCCTGGCATACCGAAAAAGGAGTGCCAAATCCATATGTCATGTGTGGCCACTGCCTCAAAGACCACACCGCAACCTCCTTTGGTGCCTTTGTACATCCCTTGCCAATCAAATGGGCAGTTTTTCCATGCCCAATGCATGCAGTCGATGCTTCCAAGAATCCCAGGAAATCCTCTTGCTGCATTCTGTGCTAGGATCCGAGCAGTGTCTTCAACATTGGGTGATCACAAATATTGTGGTCCAAACACTGCCACCACTACCCTGCAGAACTTGTACAAACACACAATGGTGGTGGACTTGGCCATGCATCCATAGTCTTCCTGTATATCATCGGGAGCTCCGTATGCAAGCATCCTCATAGCTGTGGTGCACTTCTGGAGTGAGGAGAATCGAACCGTGCCGGTGCAATCCTTCTTGCAAATGAAATAGCTATCGAACTCCCGGCTGGCATTCACAATCCTGAGGAAGAGCTTCCGGCCCATTCGATAACGGCACCAAAACACTTTCTCACCGTGCAGAGGAGCGTCAACGAAGTAGTCGGCGTAGAGCAATCAATAGCCCTCCATTCGATGCCTCTGTTTGCTCTTGCGGAGGCCCGGCGCTGAGCCACCTCGCCGCAGCTTGGCATCGTTCGCGAAGAGGCCGGCTAACACGGCAAGGATCATGAGGTGCTCCTCGTCGGCGGTGTCGGCCTCGTCTTCCTCCTACATCAAAGCCGCGAACGCCTCCTCGTCGTCCGAGTCCTTGGAGTAAAATCGCCGAACACCTCGCGAGTGAGGTGGATGGGCAGCCGCCGGTACCCCGCCCGCGTGGCCGTCGGAGAGCGGGATGAAGTCCGCCGCGAATCCGGTGGGGAAACGACCTTTTCTAGCGGCGGTGCAGTGGCTGTGAGTAGGTGTGCGGCGCCGGAATCGGCGTGGTGGCGAGGTGTGTGGTGGCACGCGAGGGCGAATCTGGCGGGGAAATGGAATTTCTCGCCTGACAGTGGTGTCCCACGCGCCCCTTTTCCTTCCGCCGGAGCCCCCAGGTGCCCCCCAGTGCACTGGGTTCGGCTTGGGCTCGCCAGCCCAAAAAGAGGGCCCAACCGGCGGATTTTGGCGTCCTGAGGGCGCGATTGGGAGGATTTTTTGGTGCCGGCAATAAAAAAGGGGTCTGGGGGGCCTGTTGGGGGTGCGACTGGAGATGCTCTTACCAGAGTGAGTCTAGCCCAATGATTTGAGAACAAAATGCTGTTTTATGTAGCAGCTATCCGTAACAAGTTTCAGGATGAGCTATTTTATTTCTACTCAGGTGAAATTGAGCACTTCTGCATGATTGCTTGTGTGCTTATTTGTTAGGCCGGTCACTTGCAACCTTGACACCACTTCCACCAGCCTGCTTACACCCTCCCTTCTGTTTGCCTGAATTCATTCCTCTACTCTGCTACAAACTCTTCTGTTTTGCGGAAATAATTCTTGTATTACTCAATCAAGGGGTACAATCATGGATAACCACATCCAAAAATACCTCTGGTCCTGATCCAAGCCAGGCGGCAGTACGACATTGGGTCCTACCCAAGTTTGCTAGAGTATGACTAGAAGAATTACAACTAGGGCGTATATGAGTAATACAAGAACTACGTTCAAACATGCTATCGTTGATCTCTCTTATAAGAAAAGCATACTTCAATATGTTTTGTGCCTCTATTTCTTACCATGGTTCAGTGCCTCCAAATTATCACATTCAATATCAATTGGTATATTGCTCCATTGTAGTGCAAGCATTACTCCCTCCCTGATTGCTAAAATCTCAGATTCCAGCACGTCATTGCATGAGAACAGATGCCTACAAGAGATAAAAACGATGGCGCCAAGGTGATCTCGGAGGAGCATACCAATACCGCCCACACCATCCAGAATGGAGCCATCCGTGTTCAGTTTGACACGTCCAATCGTCAGAGGAGTCCATGGTACTGAGTCAATGGGGGTGTTATTGCATGTACGTGATGCGAGAGGGAAGCAAGACTGAACTGGTGCTTTTCCTTTTACATGGTCATCATCTGGGCGAATTGCTGTAGATTGCAGTGAAGATAGGTAGCTTGGCAAGAACATGACCGAGACATCCATAGGGGGCGCATGCTTGGAGTGAACAAGTTCATTTCTAACGTGCCATATCCTCCAGAAGAACATCAACAGCTGTACTCTTGTAGACTCATCAATTTCACAAATAAATTGGATGAACTGGACCAGTTGGTTTGATAGTGGATGCATCCGGTAACATCAATACAACAGCCATGGCCCACCATAGAGTTCTAGCATTTTTGCATGTACAAAACTTATGGAAGGAGTCTTCATCACCCGAGCTATAGATCGGGCACAGTGAATTGACTTCCAGCCTTCGTTTCTTTTTATTACACCAAGTAGCAAGAGAGTTGTTGGCTACACGCCATGCAAAACCCAACACGTTAGGGTTGGGCAAGACCAGAGGGCCTTCTAGCCCTCACGCAGTCCATCCGAATGGTGGCTAGAAGTAGTCACGTGCCCACTGTGTAGATCATTTGAAGCCAACCTATATGCACTTCTCACACTAAAAACACCCGATTTCTCTGGTGTCGGTGTGAATACTGGCGGACGGATGGTAACATGACTGAGGGGATGATGTTTACCCAGGTTCGGGCCCTCTTGATGGAGGTAATACCCTACTTCCTTCTCTTGTTTATATCAATGGAGAAGTATCTAGTACATAGTTGATCTACCTCAAGATCGTCAAATGTGTTCTAACTCTAGGGCTAGGTGAATGATATATTGTTGATGTCCCCTCTATGGTCTAAACCCTATGGCTTATATACACACACCAGGCAGGGCATCTAGGGTTACAAGGTAGGCATCTTGGTGTGGAGGTGGCAGGAGAAGTCTTCGACATATGCAGTCTTGATAACGCCACGTCGTAGAGCTTTCGGAGTCCATCTTGAGAAGAATGAGGGCCCATCGGTCCAATCTGAGGAGCATGGGCTGACTAGATTAGTACCCCCTAGTCCAGGACACCGTCAGTAGCCCCCGATTTGGTATTCTATGTTGAGGACGATTCCCTTGATGAAGATAACCTTGGATCCAAAGTCCTTGGCTTGACATACGAGTTCCCCTTCACGACTTCCAAACTATCGAATCACGCTCAAAAGAAGTGGCGTCTTATAAACAAAACCTAGCCAAGCTCATACTATACCCGAAGAGGCGGGGTAACCTAGCCTCGAAGGCCGACCACGTAGGTGTGAATAGTGCCACCAAGCCTGGCAACTTATTGAAACGGCGCACCCCACGATGGATCGAGCAATTATTGCCTACCCCAAATCACGGCCTGAGGTAGCCATTTTACCGACACGTCCCATTGAGTTGGAGATCGTGCCCGTTTTCTTAGGGATATCATCAAGATTTTGTTTCCCCCCAAATGCACAATGACATCTTTTGCGGGAGTGGCGTTTTTATCGGCACGACAAGGGGGACTCTTGCCCTTTCAACAACCTATAAGAGTAAAAAGAGAATAGTACACGCAACCACGCTCCCATTTCCCCCGCCTGCTTCTTCGTCTAGCTCCAGCACCCAGATTCAATCTCACACCCCTCTTTTTTTAGCAAATCCAAGCTCCCCCATCCATCCATGTCCGATACCCTCAAAGGGCATTGGGGTGGTTCCTGTTGGGGATCGAAGTAGTAAATCAAAAAAATTCCTATGCATCACCAAGATCAATCTATGGAGAAACCAGCAACAAGTGGGGTAGGAGTGCATCTTCATACCTTTGAAGATCGCTAAGCGTAAGCGTTACTGTGAACGCGGTTGGTGGAGTCGTACTCGCAGCGATTCAGATCGCGGAGGATTCCGATCTAAGCGCCGAACAACGACGCCTCTGCGTTCAACACACGTACGGCCCGGGGATGTGTCCTCCTTCTTGATCCAGCAAGGGGGAAGGAGAAGTTGAGGGAGAGCTCCGGCAGCACGACGGCGTGGTGGCGGTGGAGCTAGTGGCACTCCGGCAGAGCTTCGCTAAGCACTACGGAGGAGGAGGAGGTGTACGGAGGAGGAGGGCTGCGCCAGGGGCTGAGATGCGGCTGCCCTCCCACCCCCCTCTATTTATAGGTTGAAGGGGAGAGGGGGGCCGGCCCCCTAGATGCATCTAGAGGGGGGGCGGCGGCCAAGGGGGGGAAACTTGCCCCCCAAGTCAAGTGGGAGGCGCCCCCACCCCCTAGGGTTTCCAACCCTAGGCGCCTTGGGCCCCTTAGGGGGGCACACCAGCCCACTAGGGGCTGGTTCCCACCCATATCCAGCCCACGTGGCCCTCCGGGGCAGGTGGACCCTCCCGGTGGACCCCCGGAACCCTTTCAGTGGTCCCGGTACAATACCGATATACCCCGAAACTTTTCCGGTGACTGAAATTGGACTTCCCATATATAAATCTTCACCTCCGGACCATTCCGGAACTCCTCGTGACGTCCGGGATCTCATCCGGGACTCCGAACAACTTTTGGTAACCACATATACAATTCCCATTACAACTCTAGCGTCACCGAACCTTAAGTGTGTAGACCCTACGGGTTCGGGAACCATGCAGACATGACCGAGACACTTCTCCGGCCAATAACCAACAGCGGGATCTGGATATCCATATAGGCTCCCACATGTTCCACGATGATCTCATCGGATGAACCACGATGTCGGGGATTCAATTAATCCCGTATACAATTCCCTTTGTCCATCGGTATATCACTTGCCCGAGATTCGATCGTCGGTATCCCTATACCTTGTTCAATCTCGTTACCGGCAAGTCTCTTTACTCGTTCCGTAACACATGATCCCGCGACTAACTCCTTAGTCACATTGAGCTCATTATGATGATGTATTATCGAGTGGGCCCAGAGATACCTCTCCATCACACGGAGTGACAAATCCCTGTCTCGATTCGTGCCAACCCAACAGACACTTTCGGAGATACCTGTAGTGCACCTTTATAGTCACCCAGTTACGTTGTGACGTTTGATACACCCAAAGTATTCCTACAGTATCCGGGAGTTGCACAATCTCATGGTCTAAGGAAATGATACTTGACATTAGAAAAGCTCTAGCAGACGAACTACACGATCTTGTGCTATGCTTAGGATTGGGTCTTGTCCATCACATCATTCTCCTAATGATGTGATCCCGTTATCAATGACATCTAATGTCCATGGTCAGGAAACCATGACCATCTATTGATCAACGAGCTAGTCAACTAGAGGCTCACTAGGGACATGGTGTGGTCTATGTATTCACACATGTATTACGGTTTCCGGTTAATACAATTATAGCATGAACAATAGACAATTATCATGAACAAGGAAATATAATAATAACCATTTTATTATTGCCTCTAGGGCATATTTCCAACAGTCTCCCATTTGCACTAGAGTCAATAATCTAGTTACATTGTGATGAATCGAACACCCATAGAGTTCTGGTGCTGATCATGTTTCGCTCGTGGAAGAGGTTTAGTCAACGGATCTGCGATATTCAGATCCGTATGTACTTTACAAATATCTATATCTCCATCCTGAATGTAATCACGAATGGAGTTGAAGCGGCGCTTGATGTGCTTGGTCTTCTTGTGAAACCTGGGCTCCTTGGCAATGGCAATAGCTCCAGTGTTGTCACAGAAGAGAGTTATCGGGCCCGACGCATTGGGAATTACTCCTAGGTCGGTGATGAACTCCTTCATCCAGACTCCTTCCTGCGCTACTTCCGAAGCAGCTATGTACTCCGCTTCACATGTAGATGCTGCCACGACGCTTTGCTTGCAACTGCACCAGCTGACTGCCCCACCATTCAAAATATACACGTATCCGGTTTGTGACTTGGAGTCATCCGGATCTGTGTCGAAGCTAGCATCGACGTAACCCTTTACGACGAGCTCTTCGGCACCTCCATAAACGAGAAACATATCCTTAGTCCTTTTCAGGTACTTAAGGATGTTCTTGACCGCTGTCCAGTGCTCCAACCCGGGATCACTTTGGTACCTCCCTACCAAACTTATGGCAAGGTTCACATCAGGTCTGGTACACAGCATGGCATACATAATAGAACCTATGGCTGAGGCATAGGGGATGACACTCATCTTTTCTCTATCTTCTACCTTGGTCGGGCATTGAGCTGTGCTCAATCTCACACCTTGTAATACAGGCAAGAACCCCTTCTTGGACTGATCCATATTGAACTTCTTCAATATCTTGTCAAGGTATGTGCTTTGTGAAAGACCAATGAGGCGTCTCGATCTATCTCTATAGATCTTGATGCCTAATATGTAAGCAGCTTCTCCAAGGTCCTTCATTGAAAAACACTTATTCAAGTAGGCCTTTATGCTTTCCAAAAGTTCTATATCATTTCCCATCAACAATATGTCATCCACATATAAAATGAGAAATGCTACATATCTCCCACTCACTTTCTTGTAAATACAGGCTTCTCCATAAGTCTGTATAAACCCAAACGCTTTGATCACCTCATCAAAGCGAATGTTCCAACTCCGAGATGCTTGCACCAGCCCATAGATGGAGCGCTGGAGCTTGCATACCTTGTCAGCATTCTTAGGATCGACAAAACCTTCCGGTTGCATCATATACAATTCTTCCTTAATGAATCCTCAGATCACCATTGGCCGACCACTGAAGCTAGACCAGGAGTGGCGCGTTCTTAGGCTAGTTCATCCGCTCTCAACAAAAGAGGAAGAACGTGTCCCGGTGATGGAGACATTTCCTCAGGACCCCGCATATTTTACTTTTGCGCCGTAGACGCCCAATGATGTATTTGTTAGCCTAGCAATAAATTATGGGTTTTATACATTTGTGCCCCTAACTCGAACCCACTACTCATATTTGCCCCTAATTCTGAAGTCTGCTCAAATTTGCCCCTCTGCCGTTATGTGCACTTATAGAAATGCCCTTTTGTGTCGTTACCGTCCAGTCAAAGCCGGTTAAAGGGCTCTGACCATCCTGAAAAAAATAGCAAACAAAATCTAAAAAATCTGAAATTTTGTGGGATCAAAGATACTCAGGTTCCCAAGGTGCGTGCAAATTTTCGTGCTGTTTGGACATTCCAGGAGCTCGTGGCGAAGGAAAAAACAGTAAATATGTACGCCTGTGAACAGTAAATTCAAAAAAATAGCAAGAAAATTCAAAAAAATATGAATTTTTTTGGCATCAAAGAGGCTCGGGTCCGCAAGGTGTGTGCAATTTTTTGTTGTGTTTGGACATTATAGGAGCTCGTGGAGAAAAAACAAAATTTGGCTCGGGAAAAAACTTTGGAAAAAATGACTATTTTGTTTTTTTTTTGCTAGAGCTCCTCGCATATCATTTGATCACAAAAACTTGCAAGCACCTTGTGCACCCAAGTTTATTTGATGCCAAAAAAATTCATATTTTTTTGAATTTTTTTGCTATTTTATTTCAAATTTACTGTTCACAAGTGTACAGATTTACTGTTTTTCCTCGCCACAAGCTCCTGGAATGTCCAAACAGCACGAAAATTTG
This sequence comes from Elymus sibiricus, assembly GCA_039707655.1. NCBI lineage: Eukaryota > Viridiplantae > Streptophyta > Magnoliopsida > Poales > Poaceae > Elymus > Elymus sibiricus. Next base: position 448,368,974 of record CM077671.1, read on the forward strand.
CACGCACCTTGCGCACATGAGTATATTTGATCCCACAAAATTTTAGATTTTTTAGATTTTTTTGCTATTTTTTTCATTACGGTCAAAGCCCTTTGACCGGACGGTAACGGCACAGAAGGGCATTTCTATATGTGCACATAACGGCAGAGGGGCAAATTTGAGCAGGCTTCGAAATTAGGGACAAATATGAGTAGGTGGTTCAAGTTAGGGATAGAAATGCAAATGGCCCTTCTTCTAAATCGAAATATTGATCATGGAGTGTGACGAATGATATTTATGATTATTCTTGTTATGGACTAACCGTTTCTATTATGTGAATTGTTGAGTATCCCTGGGATGGTTCTACCTCCTGGATACTCATTGTGATTATTATCTTCTAAGCCCTTTATGTGGCATCGCTCAAACGCCTGACTGTGGCACGTGTGTTATTTATTTTCTTATAAGCCCTTTATGTAGCGTCGCACAGACGCCCGACTGCGGCACTCATGCTATTCATTTTCTTATAAGCCCTTTATGTGGCATCGCTTAAACGCCCGACTGAGGCATGTTTTATATTCTACCCCTTCAAGACGTCGCTTCAGACACCCGATCGGATTATTTTATTTACATTCCCTGATTGCTTATACATGCTTAATATGAATTATCTGCTTACCTGCATCAGGAATTTTATCTTGTGACTGTCTGAATGATCATAAACTATTTCAGAGCATGAATACCGCCTGCTTTATTATATCTGTTTTCATGATGTTTGCGAGTACATTCAAACGTACTCACTGGCTTGTCCCCTGGCTATTGTCTGGCCAGATTGCGTATTTTGGAGAGGAGCACCATGACGATAACCCTGGAACCTAGGCATCGAAGATAGTAGCCATGCGAAGATAGGAGTTATCCAGGTCAGTTGTTCTTGTGGGAAATGGAGTCCCATAGACGCTGGAGATCCTGAACCGCTTCCGCCATCAACCACTAGAAACTTTGTTGTACTCCATAGACTATCATGGTCATCTACACCAGATTTTGTAATTTGCTTGGAATTTCTGTATCAAGAATGTGTCCACCAGCTAACAGTAATCCTGGGGCTGGTGAGCACAAGGACCATTTACTGGGAAATTAATATCCTGGAAAACTGGTCCTGACATCAATTGCCTAGGATAATCTCGCAAATCTTATCACCACTTTTTTACACTCGCTATATTTACTTTATTGTTCTTTTATTAAAACAGCACCTAACTTTTATTTCCACGTTCTTTATTATCTTGCAAAACTATGTTTACACCTACAAAGTGCTTCTAGTTTTATTCCCGCAAAATAGTTTCATACTTGTTCTAGGTAAAGTAAGCGTTAGCGTGCGTAGAGTTGTATTGGTGGTCGATAGAACTTGAGAGAGTATTAATTCTATCTTTAGCTCCTCGTTGGGTTCGACACTCTTACCTACAAACGATCCCCTACACTTGTGGGTTATCAACACCTTTTTCTGGCGCCGTTGTCGGGGAGCAATAGTGTTGGTTGATATTCTCGTGTGTGCTTGTTTGCTTTACCACTAAGTAATTTTTATTTTATTTTCTTAGTTGTTTTATTTTATGTTATTAGTTGTTTTATATCTTTAGTTATGGATATGGAACACGAAACACCAAAAAAATAGGTGTACTTGCTACTCATGGAGATGGGGAACCTCCTATAAAACCCTCGATGCTAGTTATGTGAAACACGTTAATTACTCCTTTGATAATCTTGAGAAACCCTCATTCAACTTTATAATGGGATACATGTTGGATCAACGTGAGTACTTTAGGGATTATCGCTTATCTCAAAAAGGGAAACACTTATGGGATCAAATTAAAATATTGAATTGGTTTGCTTGGGATGCATGCTTGAAACATGTTTATACTTGTTGCTCTAAGATAGAGGCTCCACACCTCCCCTTTCAATGTTTATTTAATGATAATGAAACCTTAGCTTCTTATACTAATGGTATATATGATTACTATGATGTGGAACGAATAGAAGAATTTGTTGCTTTTAAAGGTGCTTATGAAATTGCTTCTTTGCTTGAAAATGATGATGTTGTTTCTTACAAATCTGAAACTATTGCCATACTTAAATATTGCTATGATAATTATCAATACAATTATGATATTATTGAATTTATTAAGAGAATGTCCGCTACCTTGGAAGAGACTAAAATTTTGCAGGAATCTATGAAAGAAGAAATTGTCGAAACTGTGAGCTCATTAGATGAAGAAGATGAGGAGGAGAGCGAAGAACAAAAGGAGGAAGAGCGGACTAGCTACCCGTGCCCACCTTTTAATGAGAGTAACTCTTCAACTTACATTGTTTAATTACCCTTCGTACATACCGAAGGATGAATGCTATGATGATTGCTATGATCACGTGGATTCATTTGAAATATCCCTTTTTGATGAACTTGATGCTTGCTATGCTTGTGGCCATGATGCCAATATGAATTATGCTTATGAAGATGAACTTGCTATAGTTACTTATGTTAAGCATGAAATTGTTGCTATTGCACCCACACATGATAGTCCTATTATTTTTTTGAATTCTCCCAACTGCACTATATCGGAGAAGTTTGCACTTATTAAGGATTATATTGATGGGTTGCGTCTTACTATCACACATGATGATTTTGATGAATATAATATGCATGTGCTTGCTGCTCCTACTTGCAATTATTATGAGAGAGGAACCAAATCTTCACCTCTCTATGTTTCCAATACGATAAAATTGTAAGAAACTACTTATGATATGTATTGGCATTTACTTTGTGTAAATGAATTGTTCTTTTATGACATGCCAATACATAGGAATAGAGTTAGGCTTTGTTGTTCTATGATATATATCACTTTATGGTCACTACTAAATTACAAATCATTGTTAATTAAAATTGGCTTTGATATACCTTGGGATCCAGGTGGATCAATTACTTGAGCACTATATGCCTAGCTTAATGGCTTTAAAGAAAGCACTGCCAGGGAGACAACCCGGAAGTTTTAGAGAGTCATTTATTTATGTTGTGTGCTTTTAAAATATTAAAAACAAAAAAAATAAAGTGGGGAACTTAAAACTTTTTCAAAAAGAAAAGTGAAAGTGAGAAGGACGAGCACCGTTGAAGTGGGGGCTAGCCTTGAACTGGAAACTTTGTGAATCTTGATTACAGAAACTTTTCAACAAAAATAATTATCCCCTTGTATAAATCCATTGTATTATAAAAATAATGTGCCAAGATTTACCTTTAGGATGTTTAAATTGCTTGTTTGATATGTGATGTGCAAAAACAGAAACTTTGGCTGTAGTGTTTGATTTTTCATATTTTACTGGAACGTCAAAAGTTTCTGAATTTTTTACACAGTACTTTTATGAAAATTATTTATTAGGTCATAATTTTTCAGAATGTTTTTTGTTACAGAAGTATAGTAACCAAACAGGTATTTATAGACTGTCCTGTTTTCACAGATTGCTGTTATAGTTGCTTTGTGTGCTTATGTTTGAATTCTTGTTGAGCCTCATTGACTTAGGAGCCATAGAATTGTGATATAATACAGTGGGTAATGTTAGATTATAATTATGCAATAATGTTATGGCAAGACATGATGGGATTTGGTGGTATGTGTACTAACGTTTCTAATAAAAGTTTTGTCAAGTTTTGTGTGATTGAAGTTTTCAAGTCTTGGGTGTTATCGCGATGGACCACGGAATAAGGAGTAGCAAGAGCCTAAGCTTGGGGATGACCAAGGCACCCCAAGGTAATATTCTAAGGAATACTCAAGCGTCTAAGCTTGGGGATGCCCAGGAAGGCATCCCCTCTTTCGTCTCAATCCATCGGTATGTCACTTGGAGCTACATTTTTATTCATCACATGATATGCGTAAATTCTTGGAGCGTTGTGTGCCTTTTATTTTCCTTTTAGATATGCAACATGCTGGTATGGGAAATTCCATGGTTGATTTATAGAATGCTCTTTGCACTTCACTTATATCTTTTGAGTATGGCTTTATAGAATGCTTCATGTGCTTCACTTATATCAATTGAAGTTGGATGCCTGTTTCTCTACTTATAGAAAACCGTTATTTGTAGAATGCTCTTTTGCTTCACTTATATTTATTAGAGCATGTCCAGGTATTTTGTAGAAAGAATTAAACTCTCATGCCTCACTTATACCTATTTAGAGAGTCAACGGGAATTGGTCATTTACATGGTTAGTCATAAAATCCTACATAAAACTTGTAGATCACTGAATATGATATGATTGATTCCCTGCAATAGTTTTGCAACATTAAGATAGTAATATGTGGGTGCACTAGTTGATGATTGTGGATTAGTAAGAATATCGATGTTAAGGTTTGTGATTCCTAAAGCATGCACGTATAGTCTCTAGTTATGCGATGAAGTTGGAGCATCATTTATCCTTGATTGAAATCATTTGTGTTGTTGAATCGGGTGCGCGCGATGGTTAACTCCTCCCAACCTCCTCCCTAGGAGCATGCGAGTAGTACTTTGATTTGTGATAAAACTAATAAAACTTTGCAATAAGTATATGAGTTCTTTATGACTAATGTGAATCCATGGACATACGCAACCTCACCTATTCATATTTTGCTAGCCTCTTCGGTACCGTGCCTTGCCCATTCTCACCTCGAGGATTGGTGCAACTTTCGCCGTTGCATCCAAACCCCGTGATATGATACGCTCTGTCGCACATATAAGCCTCATTATATCTTCCTCAAAACAGCCACCATACCTACCTATCATGGCATTTCCATAGCCATTTCGAGATATATTGCCATGCAACTTCCACCGTCACTTCATATGACTTGTACTTCCATTGTCATATTGCTTTGCATGATTGTAAGATAGATAGCATGATATTTACATGGCTTGTCCTTTTTTGATATCTTTTGCTATGCTAGATCATTGTACATCCTGGTACACTGCCAGAGGCATTCATATAGAGTTATATCATCCTATCAGTTTTTCATGATGAGTTGTAAGTAAATAAAAGTGTGATGATCATCATTATTAGAGCATTGTCCTAGTTAGGAAAGGATGATGGACACTATGATTCCCCCACAAGTCGGGATGAGACTCCGGACGAAAAATAAAATAAAAATGGGGGAGGCCAAATGAGCCCACCGTATAAAAAAATATGAATGGGGGAGGCCAAAAGAAAAGCCTACCATGAAAAAAAATGAGAGAAAAAGAGAGAAGGGACTTTGCTACTATCCTTTACCACACTTGTGCCTCAAAGTGGCACCATGTTCTTCATATAGAGAGCCTATTGTTTTGTCACTTCCATATGCTAGTGCGAATTTTTCATTATAGAACTTGGCTTGTATATTATGATTGCGGACGTCCTCAAAATCCTGAGGTCTTCATGAGCAAGCAAGTTGGATGCACACCCACTTAGCTTCAGTCGAGCTTTCATACACTTATAGATCTAGTGCATCCGTTGCATGGCAATCCCTACTCCTCGCATTGATATCTATTGATGGGCATCTCCATAGCCCGTTGATACGCCGAGTTGATGCGAGACTTTCTTCTCCACTGTCAACCCTTTAGATATCTACCACCGTATTCTATTCCACCCTTATGCTATGTCCATGGTTCACGCTCATGTATTGCGTGAAGAATAAAAAGTTGATGCACATTGAAAAAGTACGATCCAACTGCTTGGTTTGACACTGGGGTGCTCATGATTTATACTTTAAGCTAGGAAGACCAAGCATGACAGACTATATGATTTTGTAGGGATAACATTCTTTGGCATTGCTATTTTGAAAGGACATGATTGTTGCTAGTAAACCTGGGTATGGATATCTTTTTGTCAGACTATTGCCTTGAATCACTTGTATCTTAATATTCATGCCATGATTAGACATTTTTTCAAGATTATGTTAGGTAGCATTCCACATCAAAAATTATCTTTTTATCATTTGCCTACTCGAGGACGAGCAGGAATTAAGCTTGGGGATGCTGATACGTCTCCGCCATATCTATAATTTTTGATTGCTTCCTGCCAATATTCTACAACTTTCATATACTTTTGGCAACATTTTATAATATTTTTGGGACTAACTTACTTACCCAGTGCCTAGTGTCAGTTCCTATTTTTCTGTGTTTTTTGTTTCGCAGAAATTCCATATCAAACGAAGTCCAAACGCGATAAAAATTTACGGAGATTTTTTTTTGGAATATATGTGAATTTTGGGCATTGGAATCAATGCAAGACGGTGCCCGAGGGCCCCACAAGCCAACCGGCCGCGCCCCCAGGGGGCGCGGCCAGATGTTTTGTGGCCAGCCCTTAGGTCGGTTGAGGCTCTCCTTCTGGCGCAAGAAAGATATTTTTGCGATAAAAATCCCCTCAAAATTTCAGCCCGATCGGAGTTACAGATTTCTGGATATTTAAGAAACGGTGAAGGGGTCCGAAAACAGTCACGAAAACAGAAGAGAAACAGAGAGAGATCCAATCTCGGAGGGGCTCCTGCCCTCCGGGAGCCATGGCGGCCATGGACCAGAGGGGAAACACTCCTCCCACCTAGGGAGGAGGTCAAGGAAGAAGAAGGAGGGGGCTCTCTCCCCCTCTCTCCCGGTGGCGCCGGAGCACCATCGGGGCATCCATCGTGATGGCGATTTACACCAACTACTTCGCCGCCGTCATCACCACCACCATCACCTTCCCTCATCTATCTAGAGCCGTCCACTCTCCCGCATCCCGTTGTATTCCCTACTTGAACATGGTGCTTAATGATATATATTATTATCCAATGATGTGTGGCTATCCTATGATGTTTGAGTAGTTCCTTTTTGTCCTATGGGTTGATTGATGATCTTGTTTGGTTTGAGTTGCGTGGTTTATTTTGGTGTTGTCCTAAGGTGCTTTCTGTGAGGCGCACACGTGAAAGATTCACGCTAGAGGGTGTTGCACTATGTTCATGATTCGCTTATAGTGGGTGGCTAGAGTGACAGATGCTTACACCCGAGTAAGGGGGTTGTTTACGTATGTGAGTAAAGGGGACTTGATGTTTAATGCTATGGTTGGGTTTTACCTTAATGATCTTTAGTAGTTGCGGATGCTTGCTAGAGTTCCAATCATAAGTGCATATGATCCAAGTACGGAAAGTATGTTAGCTCATGCCTCTCCCTCATATAAAACTGCAATAATGATTACCGATCTAGTTATCAATTGCCTAGGACAATCTCGCAAATCTTATCACCACTTTTCCACACTCGCTATATTTACTTTATTGTTCTTTTATTAAAACAGCACCTAACTTTTATTTCCATGTTTATCTTGAAAAACTATCTTTACACCTACAAAGTACTTCTAGTTTTATTCCCGCAAAGTAGTTTCATACTTGTTCTAGGCAAAGTAAGCGTTAGCGTGCGTAGAGTTGTATCGGTGGTCGATAGAACTTGAGAGAGTATTAATTCTACCTTTAGCTCCTCGTTGGGTTCGACACTCTTACTTATAGAGAAAGGCTACAAACGATCCCCTACACTTGTGGGTTATCAGAACCCGCCACGCACCAAGGAGCTGATGGCGAGAGGCTGTCGGAATACTGCTTCCCACTCAAGGAGGGGTTATTATTAATGTATTATTATCCTTCATCTTTAGTGTTTATTCATTGTACTTATTAGTTAAGTATTATCATCGTGCATAGGTGATGATAATATGATATATGTATTATGTCTGCAATGAGATATTGAACAATTAATATATATTATTAGTTTCACATTTCATTCTATTTTCATACTCATTTCTAGCGCTAGTTGTTACACATATTGAAACATATAACAATAGAACAGAAATAATTCACACATTGAAACATATCAATATGATGATTGTAGTGCAGACATTGCGATCGACATTGAAATGATTCAACAAAATAAAACGCGTCCATGACTACCACCCTAATCTACGGAAGCTCTTGGCTTTGCCTGAAGTCGTGCAGGCATTTGTCCAAGCGGTTGACATGCTCACGGTATAGCTGGAGCGCGATCTCGAGCTCCAAGCTGACTATTTCGTCAGAGATTACCATCTCGAGGATGCGACAGCCATTTTCTTCTACTACTCCTTGCTGGACACATGGGCTAAGGAAGCGCTCGAGCGTACCGACAAGCCCATTGGCATTGAGGGGCGCGTACAAGGTGAACGGTGTGACACATGCGAACGGCGTGGCCGGTGGCCAGTGCAAGTACGGTGCGGCCGAGCTCTGGTGCAAGTATGGCGCAGACGGCCGCTGTACATTCTTGGCGAGAAATCTGTAGGAGATATGCCCTAGAGGCAATAATAAATGTTATTGATTATCTCCCTGTTCATAATTATGTTTATGTTCCATGCTATAACTGCTATGGTTCTTGAGTCTACAATAACCACGAGGCTCGAAGGAAGACTCATATGCACGTGTGGAATAATAAAGGGTAAAATGTATTCCTAGTCTGGCCTCTAAGACTGGCTCAAGTATTGCATGATGATCCTGTTTTCCTGATCATGGGCATGGCTATGCCGGCAATTTTGTGGGCACAATGTTAGAAGAACATTTGTGTTGAATCGACCCGAATTGATGTTATGCTATGAGATACATTCGTCACAAGTTAATGGTTAATAACACAGAGATGGTTAACGTTTGCATGATTCCTTAGACCATGAGAGTATCGAGTTTCTTCATGCTTGCTTCATGAACTTTGGGGTTTGTTAAACGTCATCTGTAAATGGGTGGCTATTACGGCAGCTTACGGGTTCATGGAAAAGTATGTCAAGTAACTCGATAGTTCAAGATTGGGATTTGCTCCTCCGACGATGGAGAGATATCTCTGGGCCCTCTCGGTGTTACGGTATCCATCATCGTCTGGCCAGACACTTTGTGATTTGATCACGGGGATGCTGGAACACGGGAACGAGAAAAGAGAACAATACCGGTAACGAGGTAACTGGCATAGTGGACAAGTTGTTGATCCACGGGGATGCCAACATGTCTCACCTCGGGTATTTGTAACATATCGTCGAAGCAACAGGAATAGCACACGGCAACTGGAGGTTCACTCGAATATTCATTCGTGTGGGTATAGGGGTCAATATGGGTGTCCACGGCTCCGATGTTGATCATTGATCGGAAGGGGTTCCGGGACATGTCTATGCTTCACCGAACCTATAGGGTCACACGCTTAAGGGTCATTTATCTGCTGAATACTAGACGGGGAGTCTGAGAGAAAATCACCGAAAAAGTTTCGGACGAAACGGAAACGTTCCGGAGAGAACACCGGAATAGTTCCGGTGAAACTGAAAAGTTGTTTCAGGGTATTCCATTAAGTCAAATTGGTTATGGCACACGCCTGGAAATTCTTGGAGGATGCCAGAAGTGTTCTGGAAACTTCTGGGAATTTTCCGGGACAAAAACCGGAAATGTTCCGGAGCAGCCGGAACCGTTTTGGTTGCTTTTCGCTGAAGAAACATTGTTCCGAAATTGTTTCGGAATGCGTTCAAAATTGTTTTGGTGGGTGCTAGAATTATTCTAGGCACACAGAAATAATTTGGGTTTTAACGGACGCAGAAAAATGTCTTCGTGAATAGTGAAAAGCACTTTTTGGGCTGATTTGCAAATGGGGTTTTTCTTCTAGAAGAAAACCACTTTTGGTGTGTGAAAGGGAGGTGGAGCTCCCCAAGGGGGCTGCAAATTTCGGCCATGGCATGGGGGGGCCCTCCTTGAGGTGTCCTTCCACCTCATGGTGGATATCTTCTACACACCCTTATGTGGCATGTGGTGGAAAGATCCTAGGAAGGTCCTTTTGGTCTTTCCTCTACCCCTTGCTCCTCCTATAAATAGAGGTGGAGAGAGCTCTCCAAAATCAGCTCATGCTTGCTCTCATACACATGCCATTGACTTGTTTGGCTTCTCTCTCCCTCCCAGCGAAATAGTTTCGTAGAGCCGAAAGGCTGTCTGGGTTCCGGTGGGAACTAGTTCTGGACGGCGAAGCCCTGCCGGATAGATGACACCGTATGTGTGCAACTCTGTAGAGAGATCGTAGTTTCGGTCTTAGTTCGAGAGTGCCTCCCGAAGGGCTGTCCAAGTGATCGTCTTAGTTTCGAGGGTCCTCCCGAAGGGCTGTCCGAGTGACCGTTCGAGTTTCGAAGGTCCTCCCGAAGGGCTGTCCGTGACACCGTCCGAGGGACTGTCCGACCGCCTCCCGGAGGGCTGTCCGAGGGGCAGATGTGGGAGTACATCCTCGCGGTTGGGAGGTTGTAAATCCTAGCTGCGGGGATCTGCACCACCGATCGTCATCGACTCTACTTCCGCTGCGCTACGAGTCGGTAACGAAACAGATCAAACCTTGTATGCAGTCTCCATAGTGATCCTGGGCTGGTGCGTAGGTCGGAAATTTTTGTTTTCTGCTGCGTTACCCTACAGTGGCATCAAGAGCCGTGCTATGCGTAGATGCAGGTTGCGATCTAGAATACATAGAGATGTATGGGTGTTGCACAATATAATTAGGTAGTAGATGAGATCTATTGCTGTAAATTATTTGTGCGGGTAGCAGATGAAATCTGTTACCCGATGTTCTTGTTGCTTCCCCTGAATTTGCGTAGTCCTGATCTTGATGGCATGGTGGAATCTCACAAAGTTCTGGCAATCCGCGATCCTTTCATGCTGCTCCTGAGTATGCTGATTGACAGATCAACGAAGTGCTTACAGTTCTTTGGGTTCCACCATAGTTAAAGAAAGATGGATGTTTCGCAGACGAAAGGGCAATGCAGATATGATCTGCATGGGGGTCACGCGTATGACGAAGTTTAGTATGGGGCTCGAGATTTTATTATCTCGTGTTTCATACACCCTGGAAAGTTAATCTAGCAACTTGAATTATCATACTTGATGATGGACGTTGGTAGCTTCGGTTTGTTTCGAAACCTTAGAAGCCACGAAAAATAAAATTTTGCATGAACCGATTAGAGGCGTCTAACTTGGTTTTGCAGGATGGTTTGCATGTGCATATGATGTGGTATAGCAGTGCTCATAATAATTTGATTATGTATGAGATGACTATATGATGTAATTTGATTAACATGACCTGCGTATCATGATTCGGCATGATGGCTGGAGCCATATGATTGTCACTTTAATGACCTGCGTGTCAACCTTAAGTAATGCACTTATTTTATTAGCTATAGAGATAGCAATATTATCTGGTGCATCGACAAGGTGGTGGCAATCTTCGCGAAGGTGAACACCGATGCGAATGCCGGAGACGAAGAAATGAAAGACTTCTCCGTCATAAAGGGCTATACCATATCATGCTATTATGAATTGCCTGAGATGTTTATCCCTTATGATGCACCCTTTTTGATTGCGCGGTAGTCGCTTTTTATTAGGGTGATCTCTCACTTAAAATATCAAGTAGTTAGTGTTCTCCCAAGTGTAGCACCGTCACAGCACCTATCTCTTCGGGGCATCACATGATCTCCATGGGTGCGAACGATTAGAGAAGTGTGAGGCGGGTGAGTTGAGACCTCGCAGCGAGATCACTTGGTTGTCTTGACGTTCAGGCAGGACAGTCCTGAGCTCAGAACACACGCATCGAAAGATGAACAAGAATCACATAGAGATGTGATCGGCAAGTTTGCCTACCGATTGAAGTTCGCACCATTTGAGTTCATCTCGAACCGTGGCGTTGAATTGAAATGTGGATCTTGTATCACTCACAATCAATTATGAGAGATATTGATTTGAGTGGGAGCGCACTGTAGAATTAACTTGTTTAATTCTCAGTGCAATTAATTTTGAACACTGTCTAAATGTGGTTTGCATAATAGTTGTAGAATAATGGCTCGCGTTTCCACCTTCCCTATTAAAATTGAATAGCTGTTAAATATCTGGTTAAAACTTTATGGTTGGTAACGTAATGTGAGGATTGTCCTCAAGAGTGCCGAGAAGGACTTTGTCCTATCGCATGCTTTCGGTATTCTCCCGCTAATGCTATGGATCATATGACTCTCGTCCTTCGATCCAAAAGCTAGAATTCCATTTCGGTCAAGTGCAATATGTTTGATTCCATGAAACCCGAACTTCAAAAGTTTGGGATAGCTATGTGATATTCATGGAACTGAAAATCATTTTCAGACACAAACAAAGGCTAAAAGATATTTGATATCCAAAGCAATGTTTGTTTTGCAAACTGTTAGTAAAAGTGTTTACTATGCATTTGACTAATAACAGAGGGATCCAGTAGAACGCCTGTCATATGATGAAGGTGAATAAAACAACAACTTAAAGGAAATGTCCAAAGGGTGTTAGTATGACTTACACGCCTAGGAAGTCCGGGGCAAACGCCACTCTTAAGTTGGATGCTTCTTCTGAGAGTAGAAGAAATACTAAAAGTTAAACTGTTAGAAGTATAAAGGCAAATAGAGAGAAGACTGGAATATCCAGCTCATGTATGAAAGTCATACAAGTTATTGATGTATAGAAGGCTGGTCAAAGAAATAGTTCTTGGGAATTATGATTAAACATGTTAATCACTAATTCTTGGGTATTGTGAGTTAATCACAAAGATACCCGCTCGATTGCATTCTGTTGCAACTCGATGTAAGAACTACTATGGCCTGAAAGACTAGCCAGGAATGAGGTTAGATACACGCTGGGAACATAGTAAATGTTACTATGCCATCCATAGGTGTATTCCCTATGTATTTACTTTCATAATTCATTTTAGAGTTTCACACTCTAGCCCTTTGCATAAGGTATCTTGCAAAAAGGTTGTTCATAAGAGAACTTTTGATGTTCGGTGTTATGAATAACATAAGGGCCATACTTTCATTATGAATGAGACGTATGTTATGAATATTGATAATAATACATAACCTCTGTGTTTACTTTCATAATTCATTTTAGAGTTTCATACACTCTAGCCCATTGCACAATGTTTGTTGCAAAAGAGTTGTTCATAAAAACAACAATTGTTGTTCAGTATTATGAATAACATGAAGGGACATGCTTCCATCCTAGATGGGATGTATGTTATGAATATTGATGGAAATATGATACATCCATAACACTGACGCTAAATGTCGCAAGACTAAAAGAATACCACACAAGTGTGGCACTGCATTTGGTCACATTGGAGAAACCCGCATGGAAAATTCCATTATGATGGATTTTGAAGTCGTTTGATTTTGAATCATCTGACACTTGCAACTTTCCTCTGAAAAGTGAAGTGACTGAAATACCGTTCACAGGCCATAAGGAACGAGCAAAGAACATATTGGTGATCATACATTATGATGTGTGTAGTCCAATAAATGTTGTTGCAAGTAGTGGATTTATCTATCTTCAGAAATGACTCAAGTAGATATATGGATATTTACTTGTTGAGATGTAAGTCTGGATCTTTTGAATTCATTCATAAGGTTTTCAAAAATGAAGTAGAAGTTGTTGTAACAAGAAAATTATGTTTCTACAATTCGATTGCAGAAAGGAATATTTGAGTTACAAGTTTAGCGAATGTCTGATGAGTTGTGAAAGGGGTTTCATAACTTGCACCTCCCGGAACACCACTGCAAGTGGAGAGTCCGTGTAGATGTAATCGAACCATTCATGACATGGTAAGATCAAAGATGACATAAATAAATTTGCCATTACCCCTTTTAAGGAGTAATGCTTTAGAGACTGCGGCTTTTACACTGAAAAGAGATCCATCAGGTCTGTTGAAATGACGCCATGGTATGGTACGCCCAACCATGTTATATCTTTTCTTAACATTTGGAATATGGGGCTTGTGTAAAAGGTTACAAACCTATTGCAAATCAGACAAGTGCTATTTTGTAGGTTATCCCAAGTCATTGGGTATTCCCCCACCACTATACTGAGGCAAACGATTTTGCCACAAAACGGTATGCTTTTAAAGAGAATAGTTCTTACAAAAGGTGAGTGGGAGGACAGTGCAACTCGACGAGATAACCAGTGTCTTCGTCATCAGGTCAAAGGAAAGGAACCTTGGAAGTGATTCCGGAGTTTCCTACTGCGACTGATACGGAAGCCTCTACATGAGATGTATGGACTTCGGTCGAACTTGCAGCTGAACCGCGTAGGAAAAACTCGTGCAAACCTCTCAGGTGCGCATACGAGATATTGTTGTTAGACAACAGTATACCTATGATACACAAGGAAGCGTTGATGGGCCCTGACTCCGGAATTGGCTAAATGCCAATACAATCCGAGATAGTTTCCATATAAGTGATTCGAGATTAAAATCTTGATACACCTTTCGGAAGACTTAGAGTCTAACGAATATTTATGGAACTAAAAACTGATACGGATAAAATGTTTTATCCATAAAGCTCGACTTGTTGCAATAACAAGTTCAAGGAGTTGACTACGATGAGATTGTCTCACCGTAGCGATGCTTGAAGTCGGTTCGGGTTGAACTAGCAATTAATACATATTTCAATCATGAGATATGAAACATGGATGACATAAGGATTTCCATCTGATGGAAATGAAACCTAGGACTTGTATGTGATACAGTCCAAAGTAATTTGTCGATCCAGAGGATGCTAGTAAGTATGCAAACTTCAGAGTTCCAGCGATGGACAGAAGAGAGCAAAGTGGAGTTGGAATCTTCGTTTTTGATGGAATGGTCAAAAGGGTTTTGACTTCATCAAATGGGTATCGAAGATGCTTGTGATTCAAGAAAGTAAGTGGGAGCATAATAATATTTCTAAAAACCTTGTGTACTTGACACATTGTTAATTGGAAATAAATTTCTTGACACGAATTAGGACTTCATTTGAAAATAGTTTTTCGATGAAGTGCTTAGGCTAAATAGCCTCAATATTAGGCATGATGATCTATGGAGATAGATTTACCTAATGGGGCTAAGCTATGAATACATATTGACAAGATGCTAAAACTTTTTAGCATTGAAAAACGTCAAGGAGTGATTCTTGCCGAAGTCACATGGAAAGAGTTTTTGCAAGACTCGGTGTCCCAAAACACTAATGAGCAAAATACATGATGGTGATTCCACACACTCTTGTGTTTGGATTAATCATGTATTCCATGGTATGTAAAAACAACCAGATATGTCCAATACTCCAAAGTTGTTGCGAGTATAGATACCAAAGTGATCAAAGTACTGATCATAGGACAACAGTGAAAGATGTCATTGAGTACTAGAGTAGTAGTGATGACATGTTTTCTCGCAAGCAGAGATTATGAAGTGCTCGTTGTAAGTAATTACATCGATACAGTCTTCATCAATGCTCCATGCGATTTTCGATTTAAGTTAAGGGTTTTTGTGTAATACACAATATGGTGGCACGGTAGTTGGAAATTGTTCCAAACAAGATACTGTGGCGAATTCTATAACAAAGGCTAAGTATGTTGACGCTTAAGAAGCGACAAAGAAGTTGTTGAATCATATAGTTCATTCATGAACTTAGTATGGTTCCAAGATGGCTTTGGTCTATGGGACACTATTGCAGATAGTTGCTCCATAGCTCAGTCTGAGGAATCAGGTTTCGACCAATGATTCACACATATGCAAAGCCAAGTCCACACAAAATATGAATTTTGTGAAAGCGTGAAAACGCGAGGATATGCAAAGTTACACACGGAGCTGAAGTCATCAGATCCATTGGACATCAGGCTATACCACATGCGAAGCATATTTTACACCGGTATGCCACAGGTGTAAAGTGCATTAGCATTGACTAGATTATTGACTCTAGTGCAAGTGGGAGTCTGTAGGAGATATGCCCTAGAGGCAATAATAAATGTTATTGATTATCTCCCTGTTCATAATTATGTTTATGTTCCATGCTATAACTGCTATGGTTCTCGAGTCTACAATAACCACGAGGCTCGAAGGAAGACTCATATGCACGTGTGGAATAATAAACGGTAAAATGTATTCCTAGTCTGGCCTCTAAGACTGGCTCAAGTATTGCATGATGATCCTGTTTTCCTGATCATGGGCATGGCTATGCCGGCAATTTTGTGGGCACAATGTTAGAAGAACATTTGTGTTGAATCGACCCGAATTGATGTTATGCTATGAGATACATTCGTCACAAGTTAATGGTTAATAACACAGAGATGGTTAACGTTTGCATGATTCCTTAGACCATGAGAGTATCGAGTTTCTTCATGCTTGCTTCATGAACTTTGGGGTTTGTTAAACGTCATCTGTAAATGGGTGGCTATTACGGCGGCTTACGGGTTCATGGAAAAGTATGTCAAGTAACTCGATAGTTCAAGATTGGGATTTGCTCCTCCGACGATGGAGAGATATCTCTGGGCCCTCTCGGTGTTACGGTATCCATCATCGTCTGGCCAGACACTTTGTGATCTGATCACGGGGATGCCGGAACACGGGAACGAGAAAAGAGAACAATACCAATAACGAGGTAACTGGCATAGTGGACAAGTTGTTGATCCACGGGGATGCCAACATGTCTCACCTCGGGTATTTGTAACATATCGCGAAGCAACAGGAATAGCACACGGCAACTGGAGGTTCACTCGAATATTCATTCGTGTGGGTATAGGGGTCAATATGGGTGTCCACGGCTCCGATGTTGATCATTGATCGGAAGGGGTTCCGGGACATGTCTATGCTTCACCGAACCTATAGGGTCACACGCTTAAGGGTCATTTATCTGCTGAATACTAGACGGGGAGTCTGAGAGAAAATCACCGAAAAAGTTTCGGACGAAACGGAAACGTTCCGGAGAGAACACCGGAATAGTTCCGGTGAAACTGAAAAGTTGTTTCAGGGTATTCCATTAAGTCAAATTGGTTCTGGCACACGCCTGGAAATTCTTGGAGGATGCCAGAAGTGTTCTGGAAACTTCTGGGAATTTTCCGGGACAAAAACCGGAAATGTTCCGGAGCAGCCGGAACCGTTTTGGTTGCTTTTCGCTGAAGAAATATTGTTCCGAAATTGTTTCGGAATGCGTTCAAAATTGTTTTGGTGGGTGCTAGAATTATTCTAGGCACACAGAAATAATTTGGGTTTTAACGGACGCAGAAAAATGTCTTCGTGAATAGTGAAAAGCACTTTTTGGGCTGATTTGCAAATGGGGTTTTTCTTCTAGAAGAAAACCACTTTTGGTGTGTGAAAGGGAGGTGGAGCTCCCCAAGGGGGCTGCAAATTTCGGCCATGGCATGGGGGGGGCCTCCTTGAGGTGTCCTTCCACCTCATGGTGGATATCTTCTACACACCCTTATGTGGCATGTGGTGGAAAGATCCTAGGAAGGTCCTTTTGGTCTTTCCTCTACCCCTTGCTCCTCCTATAAATAGAGGTGGAGAGAGCTCTCCAAAATCAGCTCATGCTTGCTCTCATACACATGCCATTGACTTGTCTGGCTTCTCTCTCCCTCCCAGCGAAATAGTTTCGTAGAGCCGAAAGGCTGTCTGGGTTCCGGTGGGAACTAGTTCTGGACGGCGAAGCCCTGCCGGATAGATGACACCGTATGTGTGCAACTCTGTAGAGAGATCGTAGTTTCGGTCTTAGTTCGAGAGTGCCTCCCGAAGGGCTGTCCAAGTGATCGTCTTAGTTTCGAGGGTCCTCCCGAAGGGCTGTCCGAGTGACCGTTCGAGTTTCGAAGGTCCTCCCGAAGGGCTGTCCGCGACACCGTCCGAGGGACTGTCCGACCGCCTCCCGGAGGGCTGTCCGAGGGGCAGATGTGGGAGTACATCCTTGCGGTTGGGAGGTTGTAAATCCTAGCTGCGGGGATCTGCACCGCCGATCGTCATCGACTCTACTTCCGCTGCGCTACGAGTCGGTAACGAAACAGATCAAACCTTGTATGCAGTCTCCATAGTGATCCTGGGCTGGTGCGTAGGTCGGAAATTTTTGTTTTCTGCTGTGTTACCCTACAAAATCGGGCTACTGACGTGTCGTGGACACAACTGCAATGTCATGTCGGGTGGGACAACAGGCAAACGGGGATGGAACCCCTCTTGACCTGTCGCGCGCCACACCTCTCGCTCTGCGGCCCTCCATCGGTCTTGCTGTACGACGCTCCTTGCCCGCTCAGTGCGGACGCACATGTTTTTCTCTACGGAGCACCACCGATAATCTTGTTGTGCAGCGCGTTGCAGCCTCTCGGTGATGAGGCGGTTGTGTTGCTCGGCGGCGCTGCCGCGCTCTGCGCCAAGGGTCTGCTCAACTCTGGTGATGACGCGCAACACGGCATTGTGCGACACGTTGTCAGGGACGCCCTCGTCCTCGACGGGCTGTTGCGCCTGCACCGATCGTTTTCGTCGTTGAGGAGGTTGATGGCGGAGGCGGCGCTGCGTCGGGTTGGCATGCTTGGTAGATGGGCTAGGCTGCATTAGGTGTGTATCCGCGTGTGTCGCGCGCCGGCTCTTATGCTCATTCACTTTTGGCGGGAAACCGATGGGGAAGTAGCGACAAACGGTGGGTTGTCCAGGTAACGCCATCAATGCAAAACCTAGGAAAGAAGGAAGCCCGGTAAGGATTTTTTTGGGGAATTTCGGCGAGCCCGGCCGGAAGCTTGTGCGGATGTGCGATGGAACTTGCGCGGTTATGCGCGAGAACGGGCTCATCGATGCCTCTTCGAGCCGATGCGTGGCCAAAATAAATGCATGTGCAGTGCCGAAGCGTGCACTGGAATCCTCAGGAGGCAACGCGGTGACAAGACGGGACAGAGGAGGAAGAAATGATAAGTTCAAAAACGTGATTAATACAAAAAACTTTTGTGTTTTATTACAATGTCTTCATTTCCCCAGGACACCGGTGGCTTGCAATTGTTGGCCGACTTGTATACGGTTGTCTTATTGCTGCCACCTT
Source organism: Elymus sibiricus (assembly GCA_039707655.1). Taxonomy (NCBI): domain Eukaryota; kingdom Viridiplantae; phylum Streptophyta; class Magnoliopsida; order Poales; family Poaceae; genus Elymus; species Elymus sibiricus. The sequence goes on from CM077671.1 coordinate 448,387,803, forward strand.
TTATTAGGACGTCTTCGCTTCCCCTAAGTTAATATTGCAACCGGTTCTCTTATTTGAATTGTTCGTGTTGTACTAACCATTTACATGCCGCCATGCGTCCCTCTTATTTTATTTTCTAGGAGTTGTTGTGGGGTCAGGTTTGATTAGACGGGATGTGTTCGATCAATCCGTCATGCACGCTCAGCAGGACGTGTGCGAGGAGTCCGCTGCGCAGGCTCAGCGGGGCATGTGCGAGCAGTTCGCCGCGCAACTGGCTCATTGGGAATCGAGCCCTTTAACCTCCACCCACCGCCCGCCTCGCTTCCAAGTTCTCGATTAATGCTCCTCCTTGTCCTCCGTTCTTATCTATAAGGGCCGCCGCCGAGGATGACCTCCTTATCCAATGGAGGATGAGGCAGCCAACAAGCGGGGGCGGGTCGAGGCTGAATCGCAAGAGCCTCCTGTTTGAACCTTGTAATCTTTGAATTTCTAATATCAATTTGAACCTTGTAATCATTGGATTTGGGCGTTGTAATGCTGGAATTTGAACCTTGCAATATTTATGGTATTTGTGATACAATATTTGAATTGGCATTGTGTTCTTTTTTGGTTATGCAATCATGTTCTTATAAGTATATATGTTGTTGTTCTGTAGACATAGCATAGATGTTGTGCAGACATCGCAAGTCACAGTAGACACAGACTAAACTATGAAACCCGTCCGTGATGATTTCAGCAATCGTTGACAATTGTATACCAGGAAGCATTTTTCCCATAACACACATGTTATTAGCAGCCAGCGTCTGTGTTATTTATGGTGTTCGCACACAATTCTGACTACTCACCTGATTGTTGTCTATCGCACACAACTTGTTTTGCCGAATCGTTTGTGTTCTGTTGTATCATCACACACAATTCATCATAGTGAACTGTGTGCCCTCTATCGCACACATCTGGATCTCTATAGCCGTTTGTGTTATTTTAGCTAATGGCAATCAATTCCTATGGAACAATTGTATGGCATGTATCACACATGTAAGTGTTTTTTGAATTGTATTTGATGGATCCGCCATCGCACACAATTCATGTTATTGGCGACGAAGCTCGAACTATACCGTTTACGATTAATGTATCGCACACAGTTTGGTTGAAGGGTCTCTGATTGATGTGTCGTCTTAGGACTTTCCTGCAGTAGTTATAGTCGAATATGCTAATAAAGATAATGTTGTTATTGGTGAACCTTGAAAAGCAAGGAGGGTGACATAGTCTTGGGAAGAGAGGTTGTGCTTGAGAAGCAACCCAAAGGAAAGGAGGTGTTGAATATCACTATAAAAAATGCTACACTTAGGGGCAACCACAAGTACAAGAGGATTCTCATGTTAAATTTATCAAGCCCGAGGGTTCAAAAGTTGGAAAGCGGAAAAAGAATGAAACTAAGCACAAACGAATCAAGCCAACTTTCGATATGCTGTTGTCCAAATATGCCAATCAAGTGAACGGTTTTAGCTCTAATCGACTTCTCCTTCTAAGCATTCAATTCATCTCCGAAGCAAGAATTTCGACTCTATGCAAGGCCATGTGGATCATGGGCACCGACACCTTGGATGTCACCACCCCCCTATGCGCCATATTACGAATTCGACAAAGGTTGGGGGCACCCCCAATGGTTCCTTATGCTTTTCATATGGGGTGAGTAACACCAAGGTGGCCTTCTCGCGAGCAGCTTTATTATCCTACACAAGGTCATTCAAGCCACGGTGCTAATCGGTCAACAAGCTTTCTCCAAGCAAGGCCAATAAAAAAGTGTGGCGTTTTAAGTCACCTAATGTAGAAATTTCAGGATCCAACAAGCAAAAGGAAATCAAAGAGCCAGTTGTCGGTAATCCGACTAATTCTAACGGTGATATTGATGTTGTCCAGCGGGGTTCGATGGCTAATGACCACGAGGCTAGCATAGGAAAGACCAAACCTAAGGATCCGAAATATACTCACGCTAAATGGTGTCCTCCTGATTTAAATAAGACCATGAAAAGGAGATTGCAACACATGAGCAACCACAAGAAGGTGGTGCATGAAGTGTAGGAGCAAAGGGATGAATTGTTCAATGAAATTCGGCACATGGCACCCAAAACAAGTGTGGAGGCCTAAACAGAAAGAAAATGCAGATGATTCTATATTAACTACAATAGAACCTACATCGCCAAAAGAGGATGATGCGACCCTATACATCGGCCACATCACCTGAAACATCCCCTTCAATTGAGGAAACTTCAAGTCCAATATACACATTCGGAGATGAAGATGAGATGGTGTATTATGAACCTACGCCGGTTCGGGAAGGTATGGATATTAATATGATGTATTACTTACCTACCGAATTTCATGTTATAAATGAAGAAAGGGAGATGGCTCGGCTAGATTTAGGTCCTAAGAACGCTATCATAGAAAAGCCAAAAGAACTGGTGAAACACTTGAAGCCATTGTACCTCAAAGGTCATATTAACGGGTCACCGGTTGCTAGGATGTTCGTTAATGGTGGTGATGTGGTAAATCTTATGCCCTATTTGGTCCTCGGGAAAAACATGATGATACATTGATGATGACTAATATGATACTTAAAGGATTTGAGGGTAAAGAAAAGACAGAGTCCAAAGGTGTGATATGCATGGAACTCACTATGGGAAGCAAAACTTTGGCCACCACATTCTTCATCGCCGAGGTGCAAGGTAACTATAATGTTATATTAGGCCATTATTGTGTTCATGCTAACCAATGTGTGTCATCTACGATTTATCAATTCTTAATTCAACGGATCGATGATGAAGTAGAGGTCATTCACGCGGATAATTCAGTTTGTGTTCCTTTGTCCGATGCATCGACGGATTGAAATCATCCTGATGTTACTTGCTTGACAGGGTGTGGCATCTCGGAGTTTGATTTCCTTACTGCTACAAGGAACAGGTTCGTGCCCATCTCTTTAAAGTCGATTGGTGGTAATCGCCTCCAAGGTATGATGTAAACAAAAAAAAATAAAGCGATGCTCGATATAAAATTATCACCCTAAGCATAAACATGGTCGATATATAATTATTTCCCTAATCATAGACATGACCGATATATAATTATTGCTCTAAGCATATTAAATGGCTGATGAAGTGTTGACAGCGTCCTTAGAACAAGCATTATGCAAGTTATTTTTTGGCACACAAGCTTTACCGAAAAATAGGCGGCATGTGTTGACACCAGATTTTGGCATGGGATAAAAAAAGCGTTCAACACAAGGAATATCTGCGTCATCTAAATGATCAACTTTGCTGTTTGGGTCATCTTCATCCGAGGTCGTGTGCAACCTCGAGGGCCAAAACAGTGTGTTTGCTGAGTTCTGCAGTGGAACATTTTTTACCATTTTGCACGCCAATATTCTCCCCCAAGATGACCTCCGACGATGAAGTGTACAACAGGAATGTTTTCTTGTCTCTTCGAGGTCAACAATTTCTCTTTAGAATCATCGCAATCCAAGGTCATATGCAACCTGCACGAGGCGTCAAAGAAATCTGTTTTATATATTCTGAGCTTGGAAGTTCCGGGCAAAATTTCCGGGGAGGTTTCGGGCTAAGTATTGCACCTGGCCGGTGGGCACAAAGAATTGAAGTTTCGATATTTGTTACAGATTTGTGGGCCCAAAACACACCCAAGATGGCCATCGATGGAAAAGTGTACAACATACAAATTATTCGCCTCGCCGTGAGGAACAACTTTTCTTTTGGCGGCATCACAATCCGAGATAGTGTCCGACCTCCACGATCAGTGCAAGAGGACGATTCTATGTAAAATGAGCCCGGAAAATTCAGCCTGGACTGGAAGTTCCCGCCCTGCCTGTCCGAGTTAGGTTTGATTTTGATGTTTTGGACAGGATTTGAGTCATTTTCTTGTACGGAAAGTTCAGTTGCCCTATATATATATGTTAGAGGTGACGGCCGATTGAAAAGGAACACACAAGCGTAAAACCCATCTACCCCCTCCGTCCGGAAATACTTGACGAAGGAATGAATGTATCTAGATGTATTTTAGTTCTAGATACATCCATTCTTATCCATTTTTGTGACAAGTAATTCCGGTCGGAGGGAGTACTTTTTTATCATAGTTTTACATATTTCCCTTGTTTTTTCTCTCTTGTTCTTCGTTCGTTCTGCACTAGGTTGATTTGGAGGAATGCTACGACACCTTCACTCAAACCAAGGACTCATAATAGGCTTCTTGTAGTGCACATGGAAGGCATGGGGGAGTGGCTGATGGAGAGCATTATGGTCTAAGGAGTATATAGTGCGTTTTGGCTCCAAGGTTTATATACACCTATTATCAAATATATATATCTATATAGCACTATTCTGATCCCAGGATCAGAATAGTTATCCTGATCACAATCGGTGCTATATACGGCGCGATGGGATGTTCCTGAGATCTCGTAGAAAGAAAAAAAAACCACCCCCTCCTCCCGCACCCACTCTCCTCTCGATCCCGACCCACCCATCCCCGCCCTAGTACCCCACCTGTCGTCGCTGCCCCACCCCCGATCCCACGCGCCACCACTGCCCATGCCCCCAACCCCACGCGCCGTCGCTGCCTCCCCGGCAACCCAAGGCACCGCCGCGGCGCCGCCCTTGGAAGCCCCCGATCTGGATCACTCTCGGCCACCCACCCTAGCTCGTCGGCGCTGCCCCGGACCACGCCAGCAGCCCACGCGCCGTCGTCTCCACCACCCAGCGCGACCCCTTCACCATCAACCCTCGCATGGTCGTCGCCGCCATCATCTAGTGCGTCGCCGCCGCCGCAACTATGCCCCTCCCCCGTGAGCGCCGCCGCCACCGCAACTGTGCCCCTCCCCCGTGAGCGCCGCCGCCGCCGCAACTGTGCCCCTCTCCCGTGAGCGCCGCCGTGCATGGATCCGATAGGATCCCGACCGGACTGGGCTAGGGACGACCTCCGCGGGCACTGTGGTCGTTGTGGACTGCGCCCAGCCATCGTCGCGGACTGCTCCGCATCGCCGGTGGGTTGGCCTGCGGCTGCTGCCGGTGCCCGTCGAGGTGATGTGGCTGGCCTCTAGGAGGCATGTGTGTCCCGTCTGTGTGCGAAGGGCCCTGCGCACATCCCCATGGAACACCGTCCCTGTCGTGACCTTCTCTGCACTCCGTCGTGACCTTCCATCCCCTCCGACGCGGTCTATGCTCTGCACCTCTTTTTGTTCTTCGTTCATCTTATTTGTCAAAAAAGGAATGATTGAAAATGGATGTTGAACTTCTTGTGCCATGGATGTTCAATCCGTGAAAAATTCTGACAGGAACAGAATTATTTTGCTCATGATTTCCATGTCATGTGGATTACACGACTTGATTTTTGTGCATTTTACTAGTTTTTTCTACACTTTCCTACAAAGATGTCCAAACTGGTGAAGTTCAAAAATTGAGCACACTCCAGTTCATTGTATAGAAAAAGCGACGTTTATATGGGGGACTTGCTAGTTCATATTAGGCAAAAAGGAAATAAATTCTAAGAGCAGTACACTAGATGTATTCGTGTTGTTGTTATCGCTGGAGGAAATTGATCGTCGTTTTGTTTTCTGCTGAAAGAGGAGTGTTTTTTTACCAAAACAAAATGGGCATCTTCATGCACTCTGCAAAAGATAAAAAGTGCTTTGTTTCTTTGTAGAATTCTTCATGTTCTATTGTCTAACACATGACGCGTGTCCTGGTGTGTTCTTGGTTGCAGGTTCACCACTTCTAGCAAATCAAAAATGGGTGCGGTCAGCCATTGGATTTTACTAGGATTCACCTCTCTCTGAAGTTCATAGATTGATAGAAAAAAAGTTCACATATAACAGAAAGCTCATGTATATTAATACCTGAAATACGAAATACGAAATTAAGCTTTTTATGAGGAGCGGACGCCCGTCAAGGAGCGGCCCTCGCCGGACCGCAGCTCGGCGTCCGTCAGGAAGAGCACAAGTGTCATGCCCCGGCTGGTCACCCGCAACAGGAGCTTCGTCGCCGACCGGGGCGACCCTCCTCCGCCGCCCAACAAGATCCCCAAGAGCCCCTTCCCACCGGTATGTTCTTTATCTGCACACCTGAACTGAACATTTTTTGCATGGCTTCTGAAGCTGAGCTGAACTGAAGCTGAAACTGTTTGTGTGTGTGCAGGAGAAGAGCTCGATGAGATGCACGGTTGTGCGGACGATGAGATGCCCCCCGCACAAGGTTGACCTTCTCATTCTTCTACTGTTGATCTGCTCTGCTCCAGGATGTTTTCAAAACGGCGATGGTGATATTCTCAGGAGCCATGCCCCAACCTCTCTCTCACCTAGTGATGCACGTCGTAGTGTGAATTATGCAGAGAACAAGTTTTGATTATGTGCTTTGTAAATGCTTGTTGATATGTCAATGAGGACCTATACTTTCTTTTTCTTCAGGTTGTTTTGCCGCTATTTGATTGCAAGTTGTAAACTCCAGGTTATGAAGTTGGATGGATGTGAGACTACTTTTGACCTTGCACTATTAAAAGAGCTTCCGAAAATTTCCTACATGGTGATGCATCCCGCATGCACAACCTCAACCTCCTTCATGTATTTTCTATGTTTAGAAAAGTGCTCAATGAAATTTATGTTCCGAGAAGTTCATATATTACTGTGTGGAAAGGTCATGTATTAGAACTACACAATAAGTGAAAAATTGCATACCACAATTTTCTGCGGTAATAAGTGAATGATGCAGAAAATATTTGCTACTTACGTAAAAATATTTTTTTTAAAATAAATTAAGAAGTTCAAATTAAAAAAACAACGAAGTTCGAAGTTTATGAAAAACTCAGATTTTTTCCTCATTACTAAAGAATAAAATGAAGAAGTTCAAATAAAAAAGGTGAGAAGTTTAAATTAAAACTTAAGAGAAGTTCGAAGTTTATGAAAAACTTAGATTTTTTTCTCGATACAAAATAATAAAATGAAGTTCGAATAAAAAAAGACGAGAAGGTCAAATTAAAATAGCAGAGAAGTTCAAAAAATTTGAAAGACTCAGCTTTTTTTTTCTCGTTACTAAAGAGTAAAATGAAGAAGTTCATATAAAAAAGTTGAGAAGTTCAAATTAAACTCGTGAAATTCCTTACACGAAAAACATATTAGTTTTATTTTCCCCATTTCTAAAATAAATACATAGAAGTTCAAAATAAAAAATCTAAGAAGTTCAAATTAAAATAATGGAGTAGTTCGACGTGTAAACCAACCCGAATTTTTTTCATTACTAAACTAGGAAAAGTGAGAATTTCAAAGAAGAATGTGACAGAAGTTCATAGTGAAAATAACGAGAAGTTCAAGTATTACACGGAATGCGTTTCATATGAGAATAAAAAAAATAGAAAAATAAAAGCTTAAAAGGTTTGTTGAAAGAAGTTCACGTGCTCTGCCCGGGAAAGTTTGATGTGTATAAAAAACTCAAATTATATAACGAACGGTCCAATATTTCTTAAATAAATGATTTTTAAGTAAACATCGAAGTACTTTCAAAAAAATTGAACTTCTCTACATTTAAAAAAATAATAGAGAAATTCGAAGTATATAAACTACTCAGATTTTTTCTCGTTACTAAATAATAAAATGAAGAAGTTCAAATTAAAACAGAAGAGAAGTTCGAAGTTTATGAAACACTCAGATTTTTTTCTCGTTACTAGAATTCTTTACTCAAAAATAGAAAACGTGAAGTTCAAATTAAAATAACACAGAAGTTCAAAGTGAAAACAGCCAGAAGTTCACGTGTTGCATGGTGTGTGTTTTCATATAAGAAAAAAGAATAAAAAGACAAAGTATACAAAATTTGTTGCTAGAAGTTCAGGTGCTCGACACGGGAAGGTTCAAAACTTCTTGTGAGTGTGGTTCACTATGTATTTCTCACCCATTCTTGTGAGTGAGAAAAATGAATAAAAAGGCAAGGTCTAATTTTTTTCTTGCTATAAGTTCAAGTTCTCGATTGGAGAAAGTTAGAAAAATATTGTGAGAGAGGTTTGTACAAAAAGGAATGTCATTTGTGTAACACCGACGAATGGGTGAAAAATTACAAACAAAAATACGCGACAGAAGTTCAACGTGGAAACAGCAGGAAGTTCAACTACTACGCTAAATGAATTTCGGATGAAAATCTTATAAACCGTCACGAGTATGAAAAAAATGATCAAGACGGAAAAGTTGCGTGTTTACAACAGCTTTCCATCGGTATATCACTTGCTCAATTCCGGTGAGTGGATGGAGAGCTACAAGCAGAAAATAGCACGTGAAGAAACAGAGTGAAGTTCAGGTAGACGCGTTGATGAAGTTCAAGTGCTTCACGCGGTGCATTTTCGAAGACTCTGTTTCGCGATAAAAGGCACAACGCGTGATCTTGCTGTTTTCAAAATTTCTTGAAAATGGCTAGGAATCAGAGAAAACTATCTACATGAACAAGTTGCGCATTTTCCGTATCTTTTCAACGGTATATTATTTGCCCCATTCCGATAAAGTTTGTAGAAATTACGGCCAAAAAACATTTTTCGCCATTTTCGAAATTGACTTAAAACCGTAAAAAATTGGAAAAAAAATCTACATAAAAAAGTTTCGCATTTCTTCAAGCTTTTCAACGCCATATCATTTGCTGCATTCCGTAAAACCGTTGAGAAAATAACGCGAAAATACGAACTCGGTGGGACTTCGGCCATTTTCAAAATTACCTTTAAATAGTTTAAAATTGGAAAAAACTTTCTGTACGAAAAAGAAGCGGATTTGCAGCAGCTATCCAACGCCATCTCATTTGCCTCATTCCGATAAACGGTTTAGAAATAGACTCGAAAATACGATTCACGTTTTTTTATATGAAGAAAAACGGTTTTCAAAACTGCTCTTAAAACATTTAGATTTTGATAAAAAAATCAACTTAGTCCGTGATAGTCGTGTCCACAGCTTTCCAACGGTATATTGCAAGATTCATTTGGACAATGTTACGGGAAGTTCAACCTCTCACCAAGGAAAGTTCAGGTCGAACAACTCAGGCAGTAAAATTGCAACAGACGCAAGTTCATCACGTCCCGAGAGCAAATCCGCCAACGAGCGAGATTCCTATTTAAAACGGGCATTTAGTTGCTAAAAACCATTTCCAGATTACACTTACATCACATAGAATACGACTGACCAGAATAATTCGCGCGGGGAGACACGGTTGCGAAGATAGCCCGAAGGTCGGGTTCTTACAGAGGGAAGTTCAGGTTGTGTAACTCAGGAAGTTCAACCCGTGATCAGAATAATATTCTGATATTCTGATCTCGTGATCAGAATAGTGTTTATATATATATATATAGGACTCCTATTCTGTACTCCTGGGAGTATGTACTCCCATCTTCAATATACCTCATATACGCATTGATTATACCCCTTTATCATTCTAAATATACTTCATTAAATATTCTAAGATACCTCAATACAAGTTTTGCCAAAAAAATATCATTTATGACGTACTTTTTATAATATACCTTTTTCACGTACGAATAAATCAGTATATACGTAAACCTTTAAAAATATAGACTCACATGATTTTTTTCATGAAACTCACTTTGGGGTATATAGTAATTATTAATGAAGTATATTAAAAATAATAAAGAGATATAAAAGATTGATCTATGTGGTATATGAGCAGTGGGAGTACGTAATCCCAGGAGTACACAGCCATTTTCCTATATATATATATATATATATATATATATATATATATATATATATATATATAGGAAATCGAGAAAAAAATCCTGTGTGTACATCCGGACATCCTATATTCGCACATAAAATTTTGGTGAAAAAGGACATTTTTGGTGATATGTATAAAAAAGATTTAAAAAATGCCTCATGAATAGCTGAAATCAAGCATCGAAATTTGTCTTTTTTACACAAGCCACAAAAATTGTCCCTTTTCACCGAAACTTTGTGCACGCGCATATAATGTCCGAATTTACACGCTGGGTTTTTTCTTGAAATTTTTTAACTTTTAAAAACGTATATTTAAACAATGAGTGTATATACACTTATGAGTCAAAGTGAATTTTCAAGATATATATATATATATATATATATATATATATATATATATATATATATATATATATATATATATATATATTGTGACGCCCCCGACTTAATCGTGCACTAATCATACACGCAAATGCACACGATCAAGCATAGGGACTCACGGAAAGATATCACAACACAACTCTAGACACAAATTAAAATAATACAAGTTTTATATTACAAGCCAGGGGTCTCGAGGGCTCGAATACATAAGCTCGATGCCATACAAATATCAGCGGAAGCAAAAGTATCTGAGTACAGACACAAGTTTAAACAAGATGCCTTAAGAAGGCGAAAACAAACAACAGCTCTGATCGAAAGAGGCAAGGCCTCCTGCCTGGGAGCCTCCTAAACTACTCCTGGTAGTCGGGGATCTCCATGTCGTAGCAGGCTCCTCCGGGGATCTTCTGCTCCTGGACTCCATCGTCTGATGTATCATCAAATGGGTATGGGGAAATGAATAGAAGAGCAACCGTGAGTACTCATCCAAAGTACTCGCAAGACTGACATCAGATCTATGCTAATTATGCATTGGTATCAAGTGGAGAGGCTGTATCTGTGGACTATATAGCAGCAAAGCCAGAATAGAGAGAAAGGCCTAGCCTATCGAAGACTAGCATCTTCAGGGTCTTGCAGCATAAGAAGAGTACATGTTATCATATTATTAATTAACAAACATGTGGAAGCAAAGCCTAGAGATCCTTCCTCGACTCCCTGCGAGAAAGCGATCCCGAAGCTTATAATTATTTAACATGTATCCAGTTCAAGAAGTAATAGATCGGGATACAACACTAAGCGTCCTGTTACCGTGGACACGGCTATTCGAATAGATATATCTTCCCTGCAGGGGTGCACTACTATTACCCAACACGCTCGATTAACTCTGGCCGGACACACTTTTCTGGGTCATGCCCGGCCTCGGCTGATCGACACACCGCAGCCCTACCTAGAGCTCAGCAGAGAGGTCCCCGCCGGTCTACATCCTAAGTGCTCAGGGGTCTTGGGCCATCGCCCTGTGCACTCCGGGTCGTTGTGCGCAAGGTGGATCCAGGCACCACCTCTGGGGCGCCGATCCGACCCGGCCACAATGCTGAACTGGACGTCTGACAGAGCTTTCGGCTGATGCATACGGCGTAGAGGGTCCCATTAAACCATTATCCCACGTGGTGGTAGTGCGTATAGGCCATTGGCCAACTCAGATCAAATACCCAAATCCGTTAGGCGTGTTTAGTAACTCGCGAAGACAAACAGGATTCCTGTCGCTCCGACTTGGTAACACATGGCTCGCGGGTGCTCTTGGAACCGACCCGTCTTTAATGTTATTCTCTCGCGGGTACCCCTCGGGGTCGACCCGACTTTACCCGGGGTCTGTAGTAAAAGTAGAGTAGCCGTGTGTTCATCACATCAAAGGGGAATCCGAGGAATCACCCTTGTTGGATTCCTACTCGATGTAATCCGTTAAGGAGAACCAGGAGGAATCACCCTCGATGGTGTTCATACTTGCGGGGTTGCACGACAGAAGCTTCACCGGAGGTGGAGGAAGAGGAATCACCCTCGGTAATCCACGTCCAACTAGTTGTACTACAAAAGCATCATCGGGAGTGAGTTAAGAGGTATCACCCTCGTCACTCGAGGATAACTCTGTAGAGTCGAACAACTTAGGGGGGGTGTGCTGCTGTGCTGGTCTCAGCCCGACGATCACATTGATCGGGGCACTAGTAGCTAAGCGGGGCAACTAGGACAAGGATGGGGCCACAGATGGATTTCAGCCAACCTATACTAAGCATTTAGGATATCAGGTAAGGTATCAACAGAAGTTACAATAAACAGGTTGTGCATCAGAATAGGATAAAACAATAGCAGCAGCAAATTCTAATGCAAGCAGGAGGGAGAAAGAATAGGCGATATAGGAATGATCAAGGGGGTTTTGCTTGCCTGGTTGCTCTGCTGAAAAGGACGGGTCGTCGGGGACGTAGTCGATCACAGTGGCAGCATCGGTCTCGAAATCTACCGGAGAGAAGAGGGCGAAGAAACAGTAAATACAAAGCAAGCAAGGCATTACAGGTGTATGACATGACGATACGCAGTGCTAGGGGTGACCTATCGCAGCACTAAACGTTGCAGGCGGAGCGAGAAAGTATCTGGAACGTTTTCCCGTTTTCGGACGTCTGACCGACAGATGAACCGGAGGGGAAGGTTCCATGTTTGCAGTGCTGGAGGCATCTGACAGGTATGTGGATAGCGTATTCGGGTTCGTCATATTTTTCTGGTCGTTTTTCATATATAAATTATTTTAAACCGAGTTACGGTTTATTTTATATGAATTTTCAAAGTTTTAATGATTTTCTGGAATTATTTAAATTATTTAAATTAACATTATCCGAAACAGTAATTGCTGACGTCAGCAGTCAACAGTCTCGTTGACTGGTCAACCTGACAGGTGGGACCCACCTGTCAGTCACTGTTTAGGTCAATTAGGTTAATTACAGTTTAATTAGGTTAATTATTAATTAATTTAATTAAACAGGATTAATTAAGTTAATTAGTTAGTTAGTAATTAGTTAATTAACTATTAATTAATTAATTATTTTAAATCTTTAATTCTTTTATTTATTTATTTTGTTTTCTTTTTATTTCTTTTCTGTTTCTTTTTTACGTTTAAACAGGGGCTGGGCCCAGTGGGCAGTGGCTCGAGCGGACATGTCCGCGCCCGAGCCCGTGTAGGGGCCGGACATGTCCGGGCCCCGTATGCGCGCGGGCACCAGGGGGACGGACGCGTCCGGTGGCGCGTAGCGTGCGCGCGGGCACGCAGCGGCCGGCGACGAGGGGAGGCGCAGGGGGGAAGCTGCGGCGGGCGGACCCGGGCGACGACAGCAACAGTGGCAGGGGGCGGTGGAGCAGCAGCAGCGGCAGGCGAGGCGGGCGGCGGCGGCTAGCGACGGAGACGGCCGAGTGCGAGCGCGAGCAGGCGGGGCCGCGCGGGCGGCGAGGCAAACGGCAGCGGCGAGGGGTGAGGCGGCTGGCCGCGGGCAGCAGCAGCACGGGGAGGCCGCGGGACGCCAGCAGGCGACAAGGAGGCGGCGCGGACGGAGGGCGGCCACGGCGTGCGGCGGGACGGGGGCGACAGAGAGGAGAGGAGAGGAGATGGGGCGCGGCTCACCCCGATGCAGGGAAGAGGGCGGCGAGGCTCGAGGACGACCGGCGAGGGGGAGAACGGGGACGGCGACGAGCGAGGTGGCGGCGACGGGCGACGGGGCGACGACGGCGGCGGCATCTGGCGCAAGAGAAAGAGGGGGGAATTTAGGTTAGGGTTCGGTGGGGGAGCGAGGGAGGCCATATAGGCGTGGCTGGGCCGGCCGGTGGCCAGCTGGGCCGGTTGGCCTAGTGGGGGGGGGGCTTTTTTCTTTTTATTTTCTGTTTTGTTTATTTTTCTTTTATTGTTTTATTTTACTTTCCATATTGTTTTAGTTTTACAAAATATACATTTAGCACCTAAATTGGTGTTACTAAATATACCAATGCCACAAAAAGTTTGGCACCTAGATAATTTAGTTTGATAATTTATAAATTACGAAAGGCATTTGATTAATTGTTTTAGCTACTGTTTTAATTATTTAAGGTCATCTAAATATTTCAATTAATGTTGGTTTCTATTTTACAATTACTTAATGATTATTTGCAAAATTCTGAACACTTTAGTTTTGTAGTTTGAAGAAATATTAATTTGACTTGCATTTAAAATTTGAATTTAAGTTGGATTATTTCTTTAATGGCATTTTAATTATGATGATCATGATGACATGGCTAATTAATTAGCTTAATGACAGGGTTAAGATCTGGGGATGTTATATATATATATATATATATATATATATATATATATATATATATATATATATATATATATATATATACTGACTCATCCGGAGAGCCAATTATGCACCCTGTTGGCATAGTAACTCTGGTCAACAGTTGTGCGGCGACGTATAATGGCATTGTGATGGTGATGAGCTGACTAAGGTTCCCGTCCAGAGGGAGCACCAAAGTTGCTTTTGAAAAGAGCTCGTCGCAAGAACCTAACGGTTCTGTTCACAAGTTTTAGCATTTTGAAACTTCTGAACAAAATTTAATTCGCAACAAAGTAATTGCCTTGAGTGAACGCATTAAATGTCATCTCTCCTTCTTTTAAAATAAAAGCTGTTCTATGTTCCATGTAGCCTCATATGGGACCACATCTGCGCACGTCTGGTTTGGATTTTGAATACAAGTTGTCTGTATCTGCACGCATTTGATTTGGATTTGAGGTAATATCACACGGAGTCATATAACTTTCACCTGATGTTCAGTTTGATGCTAGAACTTTAAAAATACGAATTTATGATCATTCAACTTGCATTCTCGTGCAAATACGGTGTTTCCTCTCGTATCTAGTCATATGGCCTGCTCACATGGCACGCGAGCTTGACGGAGGCCCACTAGTCAGTGGCTAAAGTACACACAGGGCTGGGTGACTCTAGCACACCAGATTTTTTTTAATAGAAAACCCTCTTACAATTTATTTAATTATGTACAAAAGGCCTCAAATACAATGAAAGAAGTGGGACAACGAGGTACAAACCCACGACCTGTTACTAAAACAGCTTTTTTTTGGAGAAACTGTTACTAAAACAGGTAGCCGTACAACCATCACACCAACACCGATATAAATAGGCCCATATGTCTAATGGTGGGGCCACTAGTCAGTGGAATGCTAACAACGGGTTAGGCTAAACAGGTAATTAGGATAATTTACGCAGTGCCCACCCGTGTTAGTTCGGGCTAAACCTGGGCATGGACAACCCGGCCCGACGACCCGGCCCGAGCCCGGCCCGAAAAACCGGGCTTCGGGCTTGGCATTCTGGCCAGGCTCGGGCTTCATTTTTCAGCCCGAGAGATAGTTCAGGCCGGGCTCGGGCTTCTCTTTTTAAGGATTTCGGGCCGGGCTTTCAGGCTTCGGGTCGGGCTTGCACATGCAAAAAATAAAAAATAGCATTCGGGCTTCAGGCTGGGCTTCGGGCTTGAAAAAAGAGTGCATTTCGGGCTTCGGGCTCCGTTCGGGCTTGGGATTTTTTTCGGGCTTTGCAAAGCCCGGCCCAAACCCGACCCGGCCCGACCAATGATCAGGTCTAGTTCGGGCACATGGATAATTTTGCAGAAAAAGAGGGAAACGACGGAATCGATCTCTCGGCCTCGAGCGTGTTAGTGCACGAGCTAACCACAACATCAAGTACCTGTTAGTGCCACAAAGAGAAACACTTAATTTTATAATTTTGTCATGACAAGTACTTGTATTCCTGTTTTTCTCTCCCGACCGAATTTCTGAACTTATTTCAATTGTTTGTCAAACTAAATATATTTAGAAGTTAAAGAAATTGAATTCAAAATTCATTTCAAACGTTTAGGCAAAAAACCTGGAATTTTTTAGATATTTTGAAACCTGGATTTTCCGGCTCCTTCCGAAGAAAGGGAATAAAGAAACTCGCTCGCGGAAAAGTTTTGTACGTTATGGGTTAAACATTATATATTTTGATGCCGTTTTTTTCATTTGAATTTTTTTGCCAGAAAAGGCAAGATTTTCCAAAAACCCGAAAAAAAGGGAATCTAGAAAAAGAACTATGTACAATATAAAATGAAGTGTCTCTAAATAGTCATGATTATGTAGTCGGTGTGGTGGTTGGCTCGTGCGTGCATTATATATGAGGTCAGGAGTTCGAATCCCCTCTTTTTGTTCTCATTTCTTCCGGTTATGCACACACAAAAACTGCGCAGACCCACGCATGTTATTGATGCGCTTCTGTTTAATTAAATACACAACGGTGATTATGTAAAAAATACAGAGGGATGATTATGCAAAAAAATGCACACATCGCACACAGCAGTTCTAGTCAATCACAATGAGCAGTAGCCACGTTGACGTGTCACATAAGCGTGTGATACATCTGAATACAAGCGAAGTGACTGTATTTGCACAAGAACACAAGTTAAATAAAACAAATCCGTATTTTTAAAGTTTTAGCACCAAACTGAACGTCGAACGCAAGTTCTATGACTTCCGGTGATATTATATCACCTCTTTGGATTTTGATATGCATCTGCCTGAGTTTGATTTGACTGCTAAAAGGTGCATTCATTCTGTCCAGATCATGCAGCTAAGTGACAGATATTTGGCTAAAGTACAATTAAATTTGGAACAACTATGGTGCAACGAGGGGTACATTTCCCATTTTCAGATGTCAACGCTGAAAGAAACAATGTTCAATCTCGAACTTTAGTTCTTAAGCATATGATTACATGATCCAGAACATGTTTCATTTACTCTTAATAGATATTCATGAGCACATCATCTTCATCACATCAATGAGACATTTTGCCCTATTGACTGGGTTCTGCCAGCATCATCTTTGAATTGGGTGTCGCCAAAGTGTTCAACACCAGTCACTAGATTACAGATCTTTACCTTGCGCGTATGCTTATGCTTCTTAGGCCTCACTGGAAGACGAGTAGGCCTCACTGGAAGACGAGTAGGCCTGTCCTTGTCCGATGTCATCCCTTCAAAATAGAAATAAAAATAACTCAGATATAACCCCATCTCAGCATCTTGCGAGCAGTCTGGGCAGATAACATGAATTGGCACTTAAAAACTGATGTTGTACACAATAATAATAGTTAAAGGAAATAGACAAACAAGAAAGAGAAATGATATTGCACTAGGGTATACTTTCGCCCTCAATATTAATGTAAACGGAAGTTTTAGATGCTAACGACACCATGCTCTTCACCATTAGCTCTCAGCTAACTAGTAATCAAAGCATTGTATCTTTCTTTTTGCAATGAGGGACTGGTGTCGACCATGCTGCAGACGGGCCCGGGGGGGGGGGTCGTCAAAACAGGTGGCAAGGATGGCCGGTGAGACGATGAAGAAAACAAGACTTGGCGTCAGAATCAGGAGGGAGACAGCCACATGAGAAAGCAGCTAACACTAGCGAAGTTTTACCTAATGACATTTCCATGGATAGAAGATGGTGTTTCACTGACCCAGTATCCAGTGACACGATATCATAAGTACATGCAATCTGAAACAGAAGCTAACAGAAACAGCCAAAGACGTGACCTGATTGACCCCAAAGTAACGCAATAGAACACGTTCTAAAACTTTTGCCAACAAAAAAATTTGTGTTAAAAGCTTCATATATATCATCTAAGGGTAAGAGACATTTGCTCCGATATAGAAAATAGAGGATAATATAGTTTTACGCTATACAAGCGCAATCAAAATACAAGTGTGTTTCATAGAGTTCACTTGAAAATAGCACATCAGACTAGTGGCAACAGAAGGCAGCCTAATGAATCTACTACACGTACAGATAATAGATATTCCCATAAAGGGCAAAGATCCAACGAGGAGAAATAGAGGATTCCAGGTCTTTACCTTGCACGCCTATGCTTACGCTTATTACACCCCACTGAAAGACCAGTACGCTTGTCTTTGTCCAATGCCATCCCTTTAAAAATAGAAACAAAAGTAACTCAGATATATACACCATCGCAGCATCTTGCGAGCAGTATAGACAGATACATGAATTGGCAGTTCTAAATTATAGCTGTACACAATAATAATAGTTCAAAAAATGATATCAACAAACAAGAAAGAGAAATGATATTGCATTAGAGTACAGTTTCGCCCTCAATATTATATTGCATTAGAGTATAGTTTCGCCCTCAATATTAATGTAAACGGAATGGCACCATATACTTGATCTGGTTTCGGATGCTAACGACATCATGCTTTTCACCATTAGCTCTCAGATAACTTGTAAACAAAGCATTGTCTCTTTTCTTTTTACGACGATAAAGCTTTTCCAATCAGCACTGCCATTAAGGAACTCGTGTTGGTTCAGGGTGGCACAAGGCAGGACAGTGGAATCGAGAAAAAACTATTCCTGCCGAAAGCTGCAAGGATGTCGTGTGAGAGACATGAGAGGACGAAGAAAATAAGGCTCGTCGCCAGAATCAGGAGGAAGACAGTTATATGAGAAGACGGCTAATACTAGCAGAGTTTTACCTAATGACATCCCCATGGATGGATAATGGCTTTTCACTAGCCCAGTATCCAGTTACACAACATAAGAAGTACTCGCTATCTGAAACAAAAGGATTCTAACAGAAACAGCCAAAGATGTGACTTGATTGATCCAAAGTAACGCAATGGTACACGTTCTGAAACTTTTGCAACAGAAAAAAATGTATAAAAGGCTTCATATATACTCCCTCAGTCATAAAATAAGTGTCACAGATTTAGTACAAAGTTGATACAGCTTTCTACTAAATCGACACTTACTTCAGGACGGAGGTAGTATCATCTAAAGTTACGAGACATTTGCTCTGATATAGAAAATAGAGGACAATATAGTTTATATACAAGAGCAATCAAAATAGTGTGTTTCGTAGAGTTCACTTCAAAATAGCACACCAGACTAGTGGGAACAGAAGGCTGCCTATTGAATCAACTACACGTACAGATAATGGATATTCCCATAAAGGGCAAAGATCTAACGAGGAGAAATAGAGGATTCTAGACTCTCAAAGGACAGAGCTATTATTGATTGATATACAGTGTAGTGCAGCTACACAACTGGAGCTGCTAAAACTCAAAAACACATGAACAACCCAACACAAGATTAATGGTAAGAATATATGGAATGCTTCAATTAATTAATACTCCCTCCGTCCGGAATTACTTGTCATAGAAATGGATGTATCTAGACGTATTGTAGTTCTAGATACATCCATTTCTTTCCATTTTGGTGACAAGTAATTCTGGACGGAGGGAGTATATCACAATAGAGGTTCGTGATGCAACGTCAGAAGGCAGGAAAATAGAAATTTTGAGACAGGAGAAAGGCTACAGAGAATGACATAGCAACCCTGATTAGCAGAGCGGTATGGGTCTAGAAGTCATTGCCCAGAGAGTTGTCAATGCCTTGTTTTCAAGGTATTTACCAGCATTTGAGAATGTAAGTTAGAGAAATATCCAAGATGTATCAGGAATTCAGTATTCGGCAATTTGTAGTTCAGGGCAATCTGCAAATACTAGGATTATGGTGGCTCAAATTAAAATTTACTGCATTTCACTGTTAATTGCTCCTGTGCATGTGTTGAGAACAAAAGAACAAGCCATGTTCATAAGCGTGTGAGAAAGCAAAGTCAAGAGTTCAATTACCTTCCAGCCATACTCCATCCGAAGGCCCACGAACGGAAGTGCTAAAGGTTTCATGTGATGCTGACCTCAATGAACCAGAACTGGAGAATCCGTTCATCCCTTCGCTCTGAGGATTGGTCGAGTACTTGGCCACATGCATGAGTAGGCCTGTTGCCAGGATGTCCCATTAAAAAGGCAGATCCCATATTTGAAATACAAAAATAAGATCAGTTTGAAGAATCCTATACACAACAGGGCAGCATATGTAGTGCATCATAGGTAAGATAAACAAGCAAAAACCCGTGTTACATTAAGCCAAGCAAAGGTAAACCATGTAACGTAATATATAAGAATGTACACAAAAGGTATGCCATAGCATTTGAATATTGAGAGGGCTTCTTCCTGTTGGCCTTTCAAGGTATTTGCAGAAGGCAGTTGAGAGTAGGGGGGCATTGGGAAACTTGTTAACGTGAGCTTTCATACCCACAGACTCACATGACTGCAGGCGTGCATGCTTCATGTCAAGCATGATCATCCACCCGTTACCATGAAATTCCTCCTCAGTTAACAGGCAGCACAGAACATCAGGGTCGTCCACGCTGATGGTTGGGAACTCAGGAAGATGTTGATGTATTTGCAGATCTTGGTAACCAGCTTGCGCCCAGAGAGAATCTAGGTTGATCATGCGGTGCGGCTGCCAATGGAACTCTGAGTTCAAAGTCCAAATGGTGATATTCTGGGTAGTTTGCCTTTTTCTATCATGAAGCTCACGACCATGGATTCTGTGATGGAAGTCATTATCAATGTGGACAAAGTAGATCTTGCCTTGGCTGATGGACACACTTTGGAATCTCTCTGGGAAGTACCTGTCGACCCGTGCCTTACCAGGGTACTCTTTTCCTCCAGGGAAAGGCACGAAGCAGAGCGACGGGGAGTCTATATTTTTGGAGAAGTCACATAGCAGGACACCGCTGAAGTAGTCTACCCAGCACAGGAAACGGCCGTCGAAAGCGAGCACATTGTCGGTTGACCAGAGTTTGGGGAACTGGCCGCCATTGCCCGGGTCCATTTTGCTGATGATTTTCCACTTTTCCGTCTCGGAGTTGAAGACGCAGAGTTCGGCACGCATGCCCTTTTTTCTGTGGTAGACATTGAGGTCGGCGACGATGTAGCGGTCCCCCTCGAGCTGCAGGATGCCCGTGGTGAGGTAATCCGTCAGGAACGGCCTTCTACTGTACTCGATGTAGGGAGGGAGACGCTGCACCGAGGGGCGAGGACTGCAGGCCTTGTAGACGAACAGATCTGGCGGGGGCTGCCGGTAGCAACTCCGGCTCGGGTCGGAGACGTCGACGAGGACGACGTTCTTGGCCCTTTTCTGCGGGTTGGAGATGTCGAAGAGGACGAGGTTGCTGTCGGTTGCCCGGAGGAAGGCATAGGCGGGCGGGGTGCCTGGTGTAAGTGGAGGTTTCTCGGGCAAGTGGAGGTTGAGGCAGGAGATCCCTTTTTCAGGAGGCGCGAGGGTGAAGGACACGTAGCAGGAGGTGCCGCCGTCCATGTCGAGTGGAGCGGCGGTCTTGTTCTTGTCGACAGCCACACGAGCAGCGTCTAGGCTGTTGTGGCAGCGGGTGCTGCCCTTGCGGTCCAGCACCACCCAATCGGGGAAGACGACGGTCTCCTCCTCCGGCGCGCCTCCGGTGTCCATGGCGATCGACATCGGGAATAAAGCAGCCGCCGCCTCCCTAACCCTAACCCTAGATTTTTGTGGGGGGACTGATGGACGGGAAGGAAGGAAGGAAGGGCGACAGGCTCAACTTATACTAGCATAGCAGGGCCGTCGATCTGGTTGGGCCAGAGACGCTAAAGAAGGGCGACAAAACTAGCAAGCAGGGGCGGCTCACTGGGCCAGGCGAACCAAGTGGGCCGTCTCATTGGTCTCCCGTTCTACTTTTTTTTTTTTTTGATGGAAAGGCCTTAACGGCTAGCTTTATTAAACTCAAATAATGGAAAGGCCATGCTAATGATGCCATGTCACCACTGTTACTGTTGTTAATCTCCCGTTAATCCAAATCCTATTCAAATTCAAATTCAAATTTAAAGTCAAAATTCAATTTTGTCAAAAATGAAAACAAAAATGTTCAAAGTGTGGCAAATATTCTCTGGATATTTGTCATGTTGAACCCACATTTTTATAAAGTGTTTAAATGCACTAAAATAATAAAACAGCAGCAAGACATTTAATTAAATACCTTTTTCAAATTATTAAAATATTAAACTATTTTATTTAGCTGTCCAAATTAATATGGCAGTGGCATGATTGTTAAAACTAGATTAGGAACTAGTTGCATGTTTTATAAAACAAAATTAAAAAGAAACTAAAACAAAACAGAAAAGAAATAAATAAAAGAAAAGAAAAATAAAACAACCCTCTCCCGGCCAACTGGGCCAAACGGCCCAGCCGGCCAGCCCACTGGCCCACCCCAACTGGCCCACCCCCTGGGATAAAATCCCCCCCCCCCCGAAACCCTAGCCCTCCCCTGTCGCCCCCACTCGCCCCGTCGCTCCCCACCCCGCCTCCCCTCCTCTCCCCCGATCCAGAGTGGATCGAGGCTTGCCCCGCCGCAGGCCCGCGCCTCGCCGGCGCCCCTACCGCCACCGGTCCTCCCCTGACGCCACCGCCTCGTCGCCTCCCCGTCGCCGGAATGCCGCCGTCGCCTCCGCATCGCCAACACCTCGTCGCGCCTCCTCGTCGGTTTCTCCCCGCCGCCGGACCACGCCGCCTCGCCCTCGAGCCCATTGCCAACCCGCTCCACGCGCCGGTGAGCCCTCACCGGGATCCTCCCTCCCCTCCTCCTCTTCCCCCTTCGACCGGCTTCCGCCCCGTCGCCGCGCCGCGCGCGCGCCCCTCCTCCTCTCGCCGCGCTCGCCGTCACCGCGCGCCCATACCCCGCGGCCCTCGCTCACCACCCGCTCGCCCCGCTGCGGCTGCATCGCCCGCATCCGCTCACCACCGCCCGCAGTGCCCCGCGGCGCTGGCCGTCGCCGCAGGTCGGCCGCCGGTGGTCCTCGCCGGACCACCTCCGCCGCCGGCTGCCCCCTCCTGACCAGTGCCCCGCGCCCGGCACCTCCCTTGGCCGCGCCGTCGCCGCCTCGCCCGCCGCTGCCCGGCTTCTGCCGCACGCGCGCGCGCCTTTGGTCGCCCGGACATGTCCGGCGCTCGAATGGGCGCGCCGCGGACACGTCCGCTGGCCCACTGACCACTGCCCCCCCCCACAGAACGAATAAAAAGAAAATAAAATATATATATATATAATAAATAAAACAAAATAAAATAGATAATAATTAATTAATTAATTAACTTAATCAACTTAATTAAGTCTGTTTAAATTAACTAATTAAGTTCAATTAACTTAATGACTAATTAACTTAATTAGACTGTTAATTAAACTAAACAGTCACTGACAGGTAGGACTCACACGCCAGTTTGACCCAGTCAACGATACAGTTGACTGCTGACGTCATGATGACGTCATAATTGCATTTCGAATTAAATTAATTTATTAATTCCAGAAAATTGATTAAATCTTTAATAATTAAAATAAAATAAACCGTAGCTCGGATGAATATACTTTATACATGAAAGTTGCTCAAAACGACGAGACGAATCCGAATACGCGGTCCGTTAGTCTGTCACGTGCTCATAGCATAGCAAACATGGAACTTTTTCATCGTTTTCACCTGTCCGGTAAAAGCCAGAGACCCGGAAAATATCGTCAGATATTCTTCCGACCCGTCTACGACGTATAGTACTGCGTTATTACATGCCTAGCTCTGCTTATTGCCATGTCATGCATCGTGATGCATTTTTCTGCTTTATATTTATTGTTTCTCCCCCCTCTTCTCTCCGGTAGACCCCGAGACTGACAGTGCTGCCGGATACGACTACACCGTTGACGGTCAGCCCTTTGCCGCAGAGCAGCAAGGCAAGCAACCCCCCCTTGAGCATTCCGATATCGCCCATTTCTTTCCCTCTCAATCTTGCATTAGATTTTTGCTACTGTATTAGTTAGCTCCTATTCTGATGCATAGCCTGTTTTTGATAAACTGCTACTATACCTGCAATCATATCAACTGCTTAGTATAGGTTGATCAATGAATCCCCTGTGACCCTCCCTTAGTCCCAGTTGCCCCTGCTTCTTCATCGACGACTCGACGACCCGAAGATTCGAAGACTCGGTCAACCGACTGACAAGCCAGGCCCCTCACATCATCGCACACCCCTTAGTTGTACGACTCTGCAGAGCTACTATCGAGTACCGAGGGTGACACCTCGTGAAGTACTCATGATGCTAACTCTGTAGTGCAGCTATTCGGTCGTGGTTATCGAGGGTGATTCCTCCTTCACCATTCCCGACGATGACTCTGTCATGCAAACCCTCAAGTGTGGGACCCTCGAGGGTGATTCCTCTAAGTCCACCTTGACGGTTACATCGAACGGGGACCATTGAGGGTGATTCCTTAGTTCCCGACTTGATGATTTTATACACACAGTTACGATGACCTGGTTACGGGAACATGTTGGTGATGGGTCGGCCCTAAGGGGTACCCACGGTTTGATGATGATGAGGCGTGGACTGGCGAGAGAGGCCTTTGCCACACATCCTCGAGACGGGGCAACGGGACCGCACTTCATGGGTCGCGCTTGCCCCGCATTAATAAAATGCTAATGGGTTGGGTATTTGATCTGAGTTGGTCGTTTGGCCTATTACGCACTAACCTTCACGTGGGAGAAGTTATGGGTACTCAACGTCGTTGTATCAGCCGAAGCTCTTCGGACGTCAGCAATGGAGCGGCGCGCGCCGGATTGGACTGGACGGTACAACTCTTGGACTGGAGTGTGCTAGGTCTGCTTCTGGCTGCCTTCGCATCGTGTAGGAGCGCGTAGGGCAAGTGGGCCCACGACCCCTGTGTGCTTAGGATTTAGACCGGCGGGCTGGCCTCTTCGTTGAGCCTAGGTGGGCGACGACGTGCTGATATCCCGAGGCCGGGCATGACCCAGGAAAGTGTGTCCGGTCGGAGGTGATTCAGGCGTGTTGGGGAATATGTGGTGCACCCCTGCACGGAAGAAATTATCTATTCGAATAGCCGTGTCCACGGTAACAGGACGACTTGGAGTTGTACCTTTACCTAATACAACTATAATTGTGATTTAATTTGAAATGAATGTGGCTCCGAGATTGCTTCCTCGCAGGGAGTCGAGGAAGAATCTCTGGGTGTGGTTACTTAATAAAATTGCTACAATAATATGACTATATTTGAGATACCAGTCTACTCTCTTCTAATGCTGCAAGATGCTGAAGACGCTAGTCTTCGATAGGACTAGGCCTTCTCCCTATTCTTGCTTTCTGCAGTCAGTCCAAATATAACCCCTCCCCTTGATAATGATGCATACTTAGCATAGTTCTGATGTCAGTCTTGCGAGTACTTTGGATGAGTACTCACCGCTGCTTTGCTTTCTCTTTCCCCCTCGATACGATACCGCGTTCAGATGATGGAGCCCAGGAGACGGAGTACGCCGGAGACGACTACTACACCACCGCTGGAGCCTACTACTACGTGGAGACTACCGACGCTCAGGAGTAGTTAGGAGGTTCCCAGGCAGGAGGCCTCGCCTCTTTCGATCCGCTGCTTATGTTTGTGCTAGCCTTCTTAAGGCAAAACTTGTTTAACCTATGTCTGTACTCAGATATTATTTGCTTCCGCTGACTCGTGCTTTGTCGAGCTTTGTATTCGAGCCCTCGAGGCCCCTGGCTTGTAATATGAAGTTGTATGACTTTAATTTGTGTCTAGTGTTGTGTTGTGATATCAATCAGTGAGTCCCTAATCTTGATCGTACGCATTGCGTGTATGTTTAGTGTACGGTCGAAATTGGGGGCGTCATAGCCACATACTCAAGTTGAGAAGTTAACGCGGCAACGAAATTACCTCTGTGATCTCGAACTATCGCCCCACATGCCCTTGAATGCAGATCCTCTAAGAAAGAAGCATCAACATTTAGAACTTGTTGTGCTGCCAAAATGATGGGCCATGTGTTTCATGAGCGGTACGAGCACACAAAAGATAAGTTTATTTTGAAAAATTAGAGATGGCACGTACAAATTTGCTTGGAACGGCATGGAAATACCACATATAGGTAGGTATGATGGACTCATAAGGCAAAACTTGGTTTAAGGATTTTGGATGCTGTCACACCCTGTGTTTTGCCTCTTCTGTCTAAGTTAACATAGCTCAGATATTAGGGCCAATTAAAACTTTTTGTGTGCTTGTGATGTTTGACTTGATTGCTCATTGTTTGATTGTTTGCGTGTGCTCTATATTCATAAAACTTCCTCCTACCCTCAAGAACCCTTTTCCTTGATCCAAACTCTTGACCAATGATCATACCATGTGTATAGGACCTAAAACTATTTTTATAAAATATTAATTTGGCCAAAAAGCATTTATTCAATTTAGGTTTTCCAAAACCCCTGAATTGAGGATTGTACTACAAGTCCTCAAATTGGGTGGATTGTTTTTCCCCCAAAGACTTTATTTGGAACCTACTATATATAAGACGTCCCAAAACCACCCAATATTAATTTTAAAGATTATTTTCTTATTTTATTTAAAGGCTTTTTCTAAAGGCCAGAAATGGTCTTTTATAAGGGAAAATTACTTTTATGCTTTCAAAATAATTGAGGAAATTTAGGGAAACTCAGTGGACATATATTTTCCATATATAAGAGTTTCAACACATGGTCATGTTCAAAATATTGGACAAAACACTTTCTGCCTATTTCCTGTATTTGAAATATTTGTATAAGAAATGTTCTCAAAAAAATCCAAAAAAATTCCAGCAAGTCACACATGCTATATGTGATGATCTTGCCAAGTTTAATCTCAATCCAAATAGCTTTGGTTCACAAAACTTTCCCAGAACCCTCTCTGTCCAGAACCAAATTTGAGCAACTTTGCATTGCCAAGTATTTCCAATTGATCTCAAACTTTGTGGACATGCTCTAATCACCAAATAATGACACCATATCAAGTGGTGCATTAAGGAGAATAGTTTTGCATACCTAGATCTACAGAAACCTGATTCTGTTGATTTCTACGGTTTACCAAGTTTGCACTATCAACTTTCTTAAATTAAGCTGAAAACTTGTGATAAGGACCAAATGGACTTACCATTTACCCCCGGGGAATCTCAATGACATAGGATTCCTCTGACTAGCCCAACCACAGCACAAACACCTTCATCCATAAGCTTATGGACAAGGAAAGTGGACCCAAAGAGATTCTCCTTGTCTCTAACTTTTTACCACAGCATGGGCTAGCCCCCTTCTACCTCCAGTAACCTTGCCATGGCCTCTGCTCAATCATTTGGGGGGGCGGGTAACTCCCTTATTTTTCCTCTCTTTTTACCATGGTAGCACTTCTCTTTCGTCTCTCCCACCATTCTGTTCACACAAATGCCCCCAAACTCTACCACAACTTCATTTGCATGCTAATGCATAAGTACAAACCCAAAGATGGCATGCTCATGTAATAGTGGAGGGTATTCGTGGATCGATTAACTGGATTCGTAGGAAGGAAACGGGATCTTGGATTGGTATATTACGTGTTTCCTTAGCATAGAGATGCAACACCTTAGACCTTGGATGTGTTAGCTGAATACTTGGATTTGTAGCATCAAAATCAAGCTTAGCAGCTTGTGTGCTTCCCGAGGATTTTTATATAGGGATATAAGTGAGTCAGCCAGAGTACGCATACGCAATCTTGGTTTAGTCCTTCTCTCAAACCTTGGAGTTGACTTATATGAGATGGTACGTTCAATGATATGGGATAATTTTGTTTGGAGTAATGGGTAGGATTATTGGCATCTAATAACTGTGCTCAAGGATAAGATGATAGACGTTCACTCACATCCTAAGCTCCTTGAGACCCCGAACACGGTCGGAATGTGACCATAGGCTCTGGCTCTAAGTCAAAAGACTATGGTCGATACTCCACCTTGACCACCACCAATCCTGTCCATAAGGAAGGTGGACATGGAGAACTAGATTACGAGGGACGACAAGCCCTTGGGCAAGGGACCATCCGAAGCAAATGCCCGCTCCTCTCACATATCCCACGAACAATGTGTTTGTGTGATACTTGGGGAAATATGTTGTCGCCCTCACGGATGACATACTTATTTACCCAATGAGAGAAAGGAACACCTTAGACCTAATTGGATAAGCCCCAGGAACACCAGTTGCCATGCTTCCCCGGTGTAAGGTTATACCTTAAAGGAGTTGTACTCCTTGAAGTACCCTCCCTACAATAGAAGACCTTCTTGCCCGAGCAAGATGAAGAACCACTACGGTCGAGAAACCCCGACGATGAAGAAGAAGCAAGAGAAGTCAACCACCGCTCCTTTGACGGCTACATCCACTAGGCTATATCAAGAAGCCCCGACGTCCAAGCACGATGAAGCCTTCGGACATCAAGAGGATTAAAGAGCCCCTTGTTTTAAGTTGTCACGTATCAGTTCCTGGCTAGGAAGGAATCGAGAGGTTGATAGCACCCCACACTCCACCACTTTGACGATATACATGGAAGCATGACGTCCCTACTCTCTCCAGATGTCTGGAACAGAGTGGAACGACTGTCATGACTTCGTTACTAGCCCCTTTTTGGCCCAATCAAGTGCGTGACCCTGACTGGATCATGGGGAACCACCTGCCAAAGGTAGTTCACCCCACTTGCCAAGCCTCGGACCTTGGGGATTGGATGGCTGGTCTATACTTTCCGGTAGCCAGCACATCTAGGACCCCCTCGAAAACTTTCCTAGGAGGTAGGAACCGTTTTCGCGTCAAACCTCTAAGCTTAGTCTTAGGGATGAGACTCATCCTGAACCTTGCCCCAAATGGCTACGGAGAGACAAGCAGACTAGACGCTCGAAGACCCGCGAGAAACGTGCGTCCGAGGCGACGAAGACAAATGGCCGGAGATGAATGAAGAACCTACCTGGGAAACTTACTCAAGCAGAAGATCTCGACGAGAAGCCTACGCCAATAGACTTCGATGTCCTTATAGTTAAAGACCTCGAGCGCTGGAAGATTGACTGCTCCGACAAAGTCGATGATTCCCCATCACCGAGAAACTACGCCAAGACCTTGGCCCTTGTAGACTAGAGAGAGACATCTAGATGTCACTAACCAATGCGAGTAACCCCAGGAACAGCATGCAAACACACTTCCCCGTATTCCAAGTTGGAATACACATGCAAGCCAGACCCTTGCTCAAACCCCGTTCATCAAGCCTAACATATTGCAAGAACCCCGTTCATCCTCAAACGAAGCCAAGGATGCACTCGAAGCCATATCATCAAGCATTCCAAGATCCAGGAGGACAATCACACCAGAGCGGAAGCAACATGGAATGTGAAGACTACCCCACCTCTGAATCCCCACACCTTTTCTACGCCTAGCCTAGGAATCTTGGGGACGAGATTCTTGTAAGGGGGTAGGTTTGTCACACCCTGTGTTTTGCCTCTTCTGTCTAAGTTAACATAGCTCAGATATTAGGGCCAATTAAAACTTTTTGTGTGCTTGTGATGTTTGACTTGATTGTTGATTGTTTGATTGTTTGCTTGTGCTCTATATTCATAAAACTTCCTCCTACCCTCAAGAACCCTTTTTCCTTGATCCAAACTCTTGACCAATGATCATACCATGTGTATAGGACCTAAAACTAATTTTATAAAATATTATTTTGTCCAAAAAGCATTTATTCAATTTAGGTTTTCCAAAACCCCTGAATTGAGGATTGTACTACAAGTCCTCAAATTGGGTGGATTGTTTTTCCCAAAAGACTTTATTTGGAACCTACTATATATAAGACTTCCCAAAACCACCCAATATTATTTTTAAAATTAATTTCCTATTTTATTTAAAGGCTTTTTCTTAAGGCCAAAAATGATATTTTATAAGGGAAAATTACTTTTATGCTTTCAAAATATTTGAGGAAATTGAGGGAAACTCAGTGGACATATATTTTCCATATATAAGAGTTTCAACACATGGTCATGTTCAAAATATTGGACAAAACCCTTCAAAACCCTTTCTGCATATTTCCTGTATTTGAAATATTTCTATAAGAAATGTTCTCAAATAAATCCAGGAAAATTCCAGCAAGTCACACATGCTATATGTGATGATCTTGCCAAGTTTAATCTCAATCCAAATAGTTTTGGTTCATAAAACATTCCCAGAACCCTCTCTATCCTGAACCAAATTTGAGCAACTTTGCATTGCCAAGTATTTCCAATTGATCTCAAACTTTGTGGACATGCTCTAATCACCAAATAATGACACCACACCAAGTGGTGCATTAAGAAGAATAGTTTTGCATACCTAGATCTACAGAAACTTGATTCTGTTGATTTATAGGGTTTACCAAGTTTGCATTATCAACTTTCTTAAATTAAGCTGAAAACTTGTGATCAGGACCAAATGCACTTACCATTTACCCTTGGGGAATCTCAATGCCATAGGATTCCTCTGTCTAGCCCAACCACAGCACAAACACCTTCATCCATAAGCTTGTGGACAAGGAAAGTGGACCCAAAGATATTCTCCTTGTCTCTAACTTTTTACCACAACATGGGCTAGCCCCCTTCTACCTCCAGTAACCTTGCCATGGCCTCTGCTCAATCATTTGGGTGGGTAACTCCCTTATTTTCCCTCTCTTTTTACCATGGCAGCACCTCTCTTTCCTTTCTCCCACCATTCTGGTCACACAAATGCCCCCAAACTCTACCACAACTTCATTTGCATGCTAATGCATAAGTACAAACCCAAAGATGGCATGCTCATGTGGGAAAAATGAGCAAATCATCTGAAACCAGATTATGGTAGTAAATGTAGCTTTGTACTGCAAGTACCTTGCCCTCTTACCTCCCTGATCTGAAACTTGGTGGACATGTAGTCCTTCCATACTCAAGGTCACCAAACAAAGTTTTGTTCCAAGTGGCCTAAAGTAAAAACACATTAGATGAGCCCCAGGTTTGCTGCTGCAAACTTCCCAGCAGTGAAAACCAATCTCAGCTAGCTCCTTTTCCCTTACAAATTTGCCAGCGACCTCTATCATGCATGCCTTGCACGCTAGACACGGTTGGCCGACCAAAAAGTCATCCTAGACATGCCCTTGCGTGGTGACCACGATGTTTGCCTGCAAAAACAATGCTCTGCCAGGCCGCCTTGTCCTGTAGCTCCAAGCCAGCTCTGGTAGGGCATCCACGCGCGCCAGAGAACCCATCCTTGCCTCCCACGCTCCTCCACGACAGCAAGAAGCTTCCAACGTGGTGCAGGCGCATGCGCGCTCCGCGCCCAAGGGCACCCGAGGCGGACCCGAGCCCCCTCAAGTCTCCCCCTTGCCTAAAACCTCTCCTCGAGCCCCCTCAAGCATCCAGGAGTCTCCCTCACCCTCCAAATTAGGGGTGGATTAACGAGCTGCTCGGCTCATTAAGCTCGTGATCGTTAAGCTCGTGCTCGTTAAGGCTCGGCTCGTTAAGCTCGTTAAGATTAACGAGCCGAAAACCCTGCTCGGCTCGGTTCGTTTGAAGCTCGTTAAGCTCGTGAGCGCTTGCGAGCGCTCGTTAACAGATTCTGATGTGTTATAGTCTACAGGATGAGCTTGTAGATGTGGTTTTTAAGAAGGAAGATTGTGACTACAAGCGCAAATGCACTAGTTTGTTGCCTCCTATGTCGATTAGATTGAATAGATGGGTTGAGGTGCTACAAAAAAATTGTCATATAAGATGAAAATTTGTGTTGTGTTGCTACTAACGAGCTTAACGAGCTACTCGTGAAACTCATTAGCTCGTTCGTTAAGCTCGTTAAGCTTAACGAGCTAAAATCGATGATTGGCTCTGTTCATTAAAAAGCGAGCCACGAGCTTAACGAGTCGAACTATCGAGCGCTCATTAAGCTCGCGAGCTACGAGCTTTTGGTCCAGTCCTACTCCCAATCACCTTCTAGCCCGAGGAAGCAAGCCCTCGAGCTTGAATTCTTCCCCCCACGGCCGGCATGGCATACCTCGGCCTCCGCTCGATCCCGAGCCTCCCCGTGCTCCATCTCTCCCTCTGACTAGCCTAGCGCCTCTTCCTAGCTTCCTATGAGCCCCCGTCCTCGCCATTTTCCCACGAGGTCGCCCGGGCGCTCGTAGCCACGGCGGCCCGACGGTTCCTCGCGGCCATCCCGAGCCACCACCGCCACGGCCCTCCCCCACGGGCGTGCGGCACCTGGCCGGGTGCGGGGCGACTTCCTGAACTCGCCGGTGTACGCCACATCGCCGGGGGTGGCCGGAGCCACCGGATCGGGCACCGACACATGCTCAGGCTCCGTCTTCCCTGCCTCCTCCTGTTCGAGCGGGAGGAGGGAGATGGACCTAACGAGCGGGACCTGCCTGTAAGCCGCTCAGCTGTCGGGCCCCGCTTTTTAAGTGAAGACACTCGGCTGGATGTCGCCTCCGCCCGAGAGAGACGTATTCTGCGGGAGGCTCCTTCGGCGTCACCGCTTCTCCTGACCGACCGAGCCACTGGGCCGGCCCATTTCCTGCCTGCGCCCCGAGAGCTAATCTGGCCCATTTGGTAAGTCTCTTGTCCTTTTTCTTTTCCAAAGGAATTCAAATATTCATAGAAAATTCATTCCAGCTCCAAATCTGGTGATTCAAAATCCTATATGTTCCTAAAATCATGTTATATCCCAAAATGTGGCTTACACATTTGTTTTAGAAACTTTTCTATACTGCTCAAATTAAAATTCAAATTTGAGCCTCCCAAAAGCCACATTGTAAAATTCCTAGAGCATCCATATCAACTCCAAATGGAGTGATTCAAATTCCTAGGTGTCTATAAAACTATGAACTATTTGTATAGACATGTTTAACATTTTTACCATGCACCTATTCTGTTGGACCTAATAAATGGCCCATTTTCCATTTATTTCACCTTAGGAAAATCATAGGAAATTCATCCCAGCTCCAAATCCAGTGAAACCAATTCCTAAATGTATCTAAAATCATGACCTATTTGTTGGGTACTTCCACCCATTTTTATAAAAATGTTTCCTGTAGACTTCTTATAGGATCATCAATTTCTTCATTCCCGCCATTTAAAAAGCCTCATTGATCCAACTCCAGTGGAGCCATTTTAGATATTTTTCTTATAACTAGAGATGTCCAAGAAAAATATATTTCCTATTTATAGAGCACTTTTATTTTTTGCTTGATGTGTGCTTATTGCGGTTGTTTCCGGCGGTAGTTGACGAAGTAGACGAAGTGCCCGGAGTTGGACGAGAGGCGTACGAAGACCTCGAAGAGTTTGCTGAGCCAGGCAAGCAGCCCCTTGACCATGTTAAGAAACCATTTTTATGCATGTCATATAGCACTTTATTCCGATATGTTTACCATGATGATGTGGTGACCACTACGGTGGGATGCCTCCGATACTTTTACCGTTGATACTTGCATCGTGCATGACCCTATCTCCTTATGAGGGTTGTGTGGGTGGGAGTAGATATGATGCTTAGTAGATGCTACGCAAAGTGGGACGGGAATATGCATGGTGTTGGAAACAAGAGTGTTTTCAAAGACTTTTCGAAAAAACCCGACGGGTGCCACTAATGCCCGAGGGAGATGATGTCGAGCTAGGTAACCACTTGATAAAGAAGTGGTGTACCGGAGTAAGTGAGTGTGTGTCGCTTTCAAAAATGGATTGGTGTAAGTTGCGACCGTTATTCCAACCTTACATGTACAACCACGATACCCCTTATGGGACGGGGCTTTGTTGACTACCTTGGTGGGTACTAGCATAGAGCCCGCATTACTAGTGGCAGGAGTGATGTGGTCACTCTCGATACGGGGTCATGCCTGGTAGGGCGACCATGCGCTGTCTTCACAGGCACCAGGCACACCGTTGCGTGCCCTCATGGATGGTACGTGTGATGTACATCATGAGGGATGGCACCAACGAGTAGACTCTTTGCTTAGTATCACTAGGGGAAAGGCAATGTTCGGGTGCTTACCTCGGGTATGTAATATACCATGAGTCGTGGTTGACACGGAAGTTTCCCGAGTCTTGTGGGTAAAGTGTGCAACCTTTGCGGAGTGTAAAACTATTCGAATAGTCGTGTCCACGGTCAAGGACAGTTGGATGACCGCTCTTGTGCTACGTCCAGTGTTCACTAAACTTGGTGTGTGTGTGTGGAGGACACAGAAAGGATACTGGAAACAAGTCTGATGACTCGGCATGGTGATTGAACATGAGATGTTCACCCCCTGCTTATGATGATAAATGTGACTTGTTCACATGGATATCTGCCAACTGTTGATGCATGCTTACATAATTTACTTGATCATGTCATTGCACTCAAAATTAGCTTTCTGCAAAACTTACCTACTTAGTGCTATATCATGCATTGTTATTGCCTTGTTCCAAACATGGGTTGCTTGCGAGTACATTCAAAGTACTCATTGGCTTGCCACTGGTTATTTTATTGGCCAGGCATGAAAGAACAGGATACGATGAAGAGTACCTTGGTGATGAACATGCGAGCTAGGACGCTTCCCAGTCAGAATGCCTGTAGGGTTAAGGTAGATGGCTTGGGTTCACGCTATCATTGAAGATTTCCGCTGCGGGTTTATGAAGACTTGGCCATAAAGGCCATATTTGAGAAAAACGGTATGTAATGGATATAAGACTCTTGTTATTCAGTTTCTATGTGTTCAGTGAGCATTGATCTCTGGATCACTGTGCACGTACATTCGGTGATCACGACTTATGAGTCGGGGTCCCCATAGAGCTGGTATCAGAGCCATCCTAACTGTAGGAAGCCCTTAGTTAGCGTGGACGTTAGTTAGGACAAAACTATTTTTCCAGACCCTTCAAAAACACCTACAAAACCCCTATATTTCTCACCTCTCCTAAATTTTCAAAGGAAGTGAAGGTTTTTGCCTTAGCACTTCCACCCTCATTCTCTCAACTCCCCTCGTCAGCTTTTTCAAAACTTTGTAAACGGTCGATAGTACCCTTATGCCCCTGACCACTGTATTCCTTGAAATCCTCGTGGGTGATCTGGAGGGAAGCCACCTTGCCAGACATTCACACAATTTAGACGACACCACGACAAGACGATACCAACAGAAGATACCCTTTAGAAGGATGAGAATATTAAGACTCAAAAGATGGTGACACCCTCGACACTGCCCCAGGACGATGCAACCTTGGCCTACGATGATATGGACACAAGACATGCAATGTCGTGATATGCATTGCTAATAGAGCAACCATGTCCCTTTCGTTGTTGTGTCAGCAACCATAGGTGGATGAGAACCTCGCCATTTGGTCCGCCTCACCATAGTGAGCGGGAAAACGGTTCTCTTCATCCCTCGCTCTTGGTGTCGATGTTTTCATCAACGTAACTAACAGGTTGGACCCCTATTGTGCCTTGCTAATGTCATTGCATAAAAGGATTGTCCACTTGAAGACCTCGATGCTTTAGAAGACACGGAGGCCTTGTCATGATGAAGAAAACAACAGAAGACCGAGTCAACGGCCGCCATGAGGAACCACCTTCGCCATGTCAGCTTACAAGACGAGAAGATGTCGCAGATTCTCCAGGCCCCAACTGTTGGAAATATGCCCTAGAGGCAATAATAAATTGGTTATTATCATATTTCCTTGTTCATGATAATCGTTTATTATCCATGCTATAATTGTATTGATTGGAAACTCAAATACATGTGTGGGTACATAGACAACACTGTGTCCCTAGTATGCCTCTAATAGACTAGCTCGTTGATCAAAGATGGTCAAGGTTTCCTAAGCCATAGACATGAGATGTCATTTGATAACGGGATCACATCATTAGGAGAATGATGTGATGGACTAGACCCAAACTATGAACATAGCATATGATCATGTCAGTTTATTGCTATTGTTTTCTGCATGTCAAGTATCTGTTCCTATGACCATGAGATCATGCAATTCACTGACACCGTAGGAGTGCCTTGTGTGTATCAAACGTCGCAACATAACTGGGTGACTATAAAGATGCTCTACAGGTATCTCCGAGGGTGTCTGTTGGGTTGGCATGGATCAAGACTGGGATTTGTTACTCCGTGTGACGGAGAGGTATCTCAGGGCCCACTCGGTAATACAACATCACAACAAGCCTTGCAAGCAATGTGACTAAAGTGTTAGCCACGGGATCTTGTATTACGGAACGAGTAAAGAGACTTGCCGGTAACGAGATTGAACTAGGTATAGAGATACCGACGATCGAATCTTGGGCAAGTAACATACCGAAGAACAAATGGAACAGCGTACGAGATTAACTGAATCCTTGACATAGAGGTTCGACCGATAAAGATCTTCGTAGAATATGTAGGAGCCAATATGGGCATCCAGGTCCCGCTATTGGTTATTGACCGTAGAGGTGTCTCGGTCATGTCTACATAGTTCTCGAACCCACAGGGTCTACACACTTAACGTTTGGTGACGATATAAGTATAGTTGAGTTGTTATGTTGGTGACCGAAGGTTGTTCGGAGTCCCGGATAAGATCCCGGACATGACGAGGATCTCCGGAATAGTCCGGAGGTAAAGATTGATATATGTGATAATAGTGTTTGATCTTCGGAAGGGTTCCGAAATTCACCGGAAGGGGTTTCGGATGTTTCCCGAAATGTTCGGGTACGAGAACACTTTATATGGGCCAAGGGGTAAAGCCCACAAGGCTTTGGAAAGGTGCAAAAGGAAGTTTTGCTGCCGCCTTAAGCGGTACTACCGCTTGTGAAGCGGTACTACCGCCTTAAGCGGTACTACCGCTTGTAGCGGCACTACCGTCCTGGAGTCCGAGGAGGACTCTTGCCTTGCGGGCCAAACCGACCTTGAGGAGGCTTCTTCTCCAAGTTTCGACCCCAGGGCTGAACATATATATAGAGGGGCAGGGCTAGCACCCGGAAGATATTGAGAAATCCCCAAGCCGTGTGCCGGCAACCCCGTCCCTCTAGTTCATCCTCCGTCATAGTTTCCGTAGTGCTTGGCGAAGCCCTGCAGAGATTGTTCTTCACCACCACCGTCACCACGCCGTCGTGCTACCGGAACTCATCTACTACTTCACCATCGCTCGCTGGATCGAGGAGGTGAAGGCGTCATCAAGCCGTACGTGTGTTGAACGCGGAGGTGCCGTCCGTTCGGCACTAGATCGGAAGGACTGTGATTAGGATCGCGAGACGGTTCGTGATTTGATCACGGGACGGATCATGATGGGATCGCGGGACGGATCGTGATTGGATCGTGAGATGGATCGTGATGGGATCGCGGGACGCTCGGCGATTTGAATCACGAAGACGTTCGACTACATCAACCGCGTTTCTTAACGCTTTCGCTTAGCGATCTACAAGGGTATGTAGATTCACTCTCCCTCTCGTAGATGCTCATCACCATGGATAGATCTTGCGTGTGCGTAGGAAAAAAAATTGTTTCCTTGCAATGTTCCCCAACAGTGGTATCAGAGCCAGGTTTATGTGTAGATGAGATCTCGAGTAGAACACAAAGGAGTTTGTGGGCGTTGATATTCAGATTGCTTCCTCCCTTGGTCTTTTCTTGTTTCGGCGGTATTGTGGGATGAAGCGGCTCGGACCAACATTACTCGTACGCTTATGAGAGACCGGTTCCTTCAACTGACATGTAACTTCGTTGCATAAAGATGGCTAGCGGGTGTCTGTTTCTCCCACTTTAGCCGGATCGGATTTGACAAAGGCGGTCCTTGAGAAGGTTGAATAGCAATTTTTATATCACCGTTGTGGTTTTTGCATAGGTAAGAATGATTCTTGCTAGATACCCGTAGCAGCCACGTAAAACTTGCAACAACAATTAGAGGACGTCTAACTTGTTTTTGCAGGGTATGTTGTGATGTGATATGGCCAATTACATGATGAGATATATGTGATGTATGAGATGATCATGTTTTGTATAGAATATCACGACTTGCATGTCGATGAGTACGGCAACCGGCAGGAGCCATAGGGTTGTCTTTAATTATTTTCGTCGTTTTGCTTTACTTTATCGCTATGAGTTAGCAATAGTCGTGGAAGCAACAGTCGGCGCGACAACCTCATGGCGACACGTTGATGGAGATCAAGATGATGGAGATCATGGAGTCATGCCGGTGATGATGGAGATCATGCCGGTTCTTTGGAGATGGAGATCAAAAGCACAAGTTCATGGCCATATCATGTCACTTATGATTTGCATGTGATGTTAATCCTTTTATGCATCATATTTTGCTTAGGACGACGGTAGCATTATAAGGTGATCCCTCACTTAAATTTCAAGATAAATTGTGTTCTCCCCGAGTGTGCACCGTTGCGAAAGTTCGTCGTTTCGAGACACCACGTGATGATCGGGTGTGATAGACTCTACGTTCACATACAACGGGTGCAAGCCAGTGTTGCACGTGCGGAACACTCGGGTTAAACTTGACGAGCCTAGCATGTACAGACATGGCCTCGGAACACAAGAGACCGAAAGGTCGAACATGAGTCATATAGTAGATATGATCAACATGGAGATGTTCACCATTGAAACCACCTCAACTCACGTGATGATCGGACTTGAGTTGGTGGATTTGGATCATGTGACACTCGAATGACCGGAGGGATGTCAATTTGAGTGGGAGTTTTAAGTAATATGATTAACTAAAACTCGTTATCATGAACATAGTCAAAGTGTCTTTGCAAATTATGTTGTAGATTACTAGATTGCGCTGTAGCTCCCCTGAATTTTTATATGTTCCTAGAGAAATAGAGTTGAAAGATGATGGTAGCAATAATGCGGACTGGGTCTATGATCTGAGGATTGTCCTCAATGCTGCACAGAAGGCTTATGTCCTTAATGCACCGCTCGGTGTGCCACCCCCCCTCTAGCATCGTCTGTAGATGTTGTGAACATCTGGCAGGCACGTTCCGATGACTACTTAATAGTTCAGTGCGTCATGCATTACGGCTTAGAATTGAGGCTCCAAAACGTTTTGAACATCACGGAACATATGAGATGTTCTAAGAGCTGAAATTGGGATCTCAGGCTCGTGCCCGTGTTGAGAGGTATGAGACCTCCAACAAGATTCTTTGCCTGCAAGATGATGGAGAATAGCTCAATCGTTAAGCATGTGCTCAAATTGTTTGGGTGCTACAATCGCTTGAATCGAGTGGGAGTTGATCTTCCAGATAAGATAGTGATTGATATAGTTCTCCAAGTCACTGTCACTAAGCTACTAGAGCTTCGTGATGAACTATAAAAGGCCAGAGATGGAAATAATGATCCCTCATCTGTTCGCAATGTTTGACACCACGAAGGTAGAAATCAAGAAGGAACATCAAGTGTTGATGGTTAGTGAAACCACTAGTTTCCAGAAGGGCAAGGGCAAGGAGGGAAACTTCATGGATGGCAAGTCAATTGCTGCTCCAGTGAAGAAACCCAAGGTTGAACCCAAACCCGAGACTAAGTGCTTCTATTATGAGGAGAACGGTCGCTGAAGTGGAACAACCCTAGATACTTGGTACATAAGAAGGCTGGCAACGTCGAGAGAAGTATATTTGATATACGTGTTATTGATGTGTACCTTACTAGTACTCCTAGTAGCACCTGGGTATTAGATACCGGTTCGGTTGCTAAATGTTAGTAACTCGAAATAAAAGCTATTAAATAAACGGAGGCTAGCTAAGGGCGAGGTGACGATGAGTGTTGGAAGTAATTCCAAGGTTGATGTGATCACCATCGCACGCTCTCTATACCTTCGGGATTAGTGATGAACCTAAATAAATGTTATTTGGTGATTGCGTTAAGCATGAACGTGATTAGATCATGTTTATTGCAATACGGTTATTCATTTAAGTTAGAGAATAATGGTTATTCTGTTTACATGAATAATACCTTCAATGGTCATGCACCCAATAAGAGTGGTTTATTGAATCTTGATCGTAGAGATACACATGTTCATAATATTGATGCCAAAAGATGCAAAGTTAATAATGATAGTACCACATACTTGTGGCGCTGCCGCTAAATGTCATATTGGTGTAAAACGCATGAAGAAACTCCATGCTGATGGGTCTTTGGACTCATTCGATTTCGAATCGGTTGAGACATGCGGACCATGCCTCATGGGCAAGATGACTAAAACCTCGTTTTCCGGTATGATGGAGCGGGCAATTGACTTATTGGAAATGATACATATTGATGTATGCGGTCCAGTGAGTATTGTAATGTGCGGTGGATATCGTTATTTTCCTACTTTCACTGATGATTTGAGTAGATATGGGTATATTTACTTAATGAAACACAAGTCTGAAATGTTTGAAAAGTTCAAACAAAATCAGAGTGAAGTTTGAGATCATCGTGACAAGAAGATAAAATGTCTACGATATGATCGTGGAGGTGAATATCTGAGTTACGAGTTTGGTATATAACTTAAGACAATGTGGAAGTTGTTTCACAACTCACGCCACCTGGAACACCATAGTGTGATGGTGTGTCCGAACATCGTAGTTGTGCTCTATTGGATATGGTGCGAACTATGATGTCTCTTATCGATTTACCACTATCGTTTTTAGGGTTATGCATTAGAGATAACCACATTCACTTTAAAAGGGGTACCATCTAAGTCCGTTGAGATGACACCGTATGAATTTTGGTTTGACGGAAACCTAAGCTGTCATTTCTTAATGTTTGGGGCTGCGACGCTTATGTGAAAAAGGTTTTCAACCTAATGAGCTCGAACCCAAAGCGGACAAATGCATCTTCATAGAATACCCTAACGTAACAGTTGGGTGTACCTTCTATCTCAGATCCAAGTGCAAAGTGTTTGTTGCTAAAACGGGTCCTTTCTCGAGAAAGAGTTTCTCTCAAAAGAATTGAGTGGGAGGAAGATAGAACTTGATGAGGTTGTTGAACCTTTGTTTCAACCAGAGAGTAGCGCAGCGCAGAAAGTTGTTTCTGTGGAGCCTACGTTAGTTGAAGAGGAAGTTAATGATGATGATCATGAAACTTCGGATCAAGTTACTATCGAACCTCGTGGGTCGACAAGGACGCGTACTACTCCTGAGTGGTACGGCAACCCTGTCTCAGAGGTCATGTTGTTGAACAACGATGAACCTACGAGCTATGGAGAAGCGGTGATGGGCCCGGATTCCGAGAAATGGTTAGAGGCCATGAAATCCGAGATGGGATCCATGTAAGAAAACAAAGTATGGGCTTTGGAAGTATTACCTGAAGGGCGTAAGGCCATTCAGAACAAATGGATCTTTAAGAGGAAGACGGACGCAGACTGTAATATCACCGTCTATAAAGCTCGACTTGTGGCAAAGGGTTTATCACAAGTTCAAGGAGTTGACTACGATGAGACTTTCTCACCCGTAGCGATGCTAAAGTCTGTTGGAATTATGTTAGCAGTTGCTGCATTTTTCGATTATGAAATCTGGCAGATGGATGTCAAAACATCGTTTCCTTAACGGTATCCGTGAGGAAAGGTTGTATGTGATACAACCAGAAGGTTTTGTCAGTCCTAAGGATGCTAAAATGTATGCAAGCTCCAGCGATCCTTCTATGGACTGGAGCAAGCATCTCGGAGTTGGAATATATGCTTTGATGAGGTGATCAAAGTTTTTGAGTCTATACAAAGTTTATGAGAAACTTGTATTTACAATAAAGTGAGTGGAAGCACTATAAAATTTCTGATAAGTATATGTGGTTGACATATTGTTGATCAGAAATGATGTAGAATTTCTGGAAAGCATAAAGGGTCGTTTGAAAGGAGTTTTTCAAAGGAAGACCTGGAATAAAGCTACTTAAATATTGGGCATCAAGATCTATAGAGATAGATCAAGACGCCTGATAAG
Organism: Elymus sibiricus; assembly: GCA_039707655.1. Classification (NCBI taxonomy): domain Eukaryota; kingdom Viridiplantae; phylum Streptophyta; class Magnoliopsida; order Poales; family Poaceae; genus Elymus; species Elymus sibiricus. The sequence continues at coordinate 448,429,135 of CM077671.1, forward strand.
ACTTTCAATGAGTACATACCTTGACAAGTTTTTGAAAGAGTTCAAAATGGATCAGTCAAAGAAAGAGTTCTTACCTGATTTGTAAGGTGTGGAGTTGAGTGAGACTCAAAGCTCGACCACGGCAGAAGAAAGAGAAAGGACGAAGGTCGTCCCCTATGCCTTATCCATAGGCTCTGTATAGTATGCCATGCTGTGTACCGCACCTGTGTGTGCCTTGCCATGAGTTTGTCAAGGGGTACAAGAGTGATCCAGAAGTGGATCACTGGACAGCGGTCAAGATTATCCTTAGTAACTAGAGGACTAAGGAAATATTTCTCGATTATGGAGGTGATAAAGAGTTCGTCGTAAAGGGTTACGTCGATGCAAGCTTTGACACCTATCCGGACAACTCTGAGTAGCAGTCGGGATACATATAGTGGAGCAGCCATTTTGGAATAGCTCCAAGTGGAGTGTGCTAGAAGTGTCTACAGTATGACATAGAGATTTGTAAAGTACACACGGATCTGAATATTGCAGACCGTTGACTAAAGACCTCTCTCACATGCAAAGCATGATCGAACCCCAGAACTCATTGGGTGTTAGATTCATAACAATGTAAATCACATGGTGATGTGAACTAGATTATTGACTCTAGTGCAAGTGGGAGACTGTTGGAAATATGCCCTAGAGGCAATAATAAATTGGTTATTATCATATTTCCTTGTTCATGATAATCGTTTATTATCCATGCTATAATTGTATTGATTGGAAACTCAAATACATGTGTGGGTACATAGACAACACTGTGTCCCTAGTATGCCTCTAATAGACTAGCTCGTTGATCAAAGATGGTCAAGGTTTCCTAAGCCATAGACATGAGATGTCATTTGATAACGGGATCACATCATTAGGAGAATGATGTGATGGACTAGACCCAAACTATGAACATAGCATATGATCGTGTCAGTTTATTGCTATTGTTTTCTGCATGTCAAGTATCTGTTCCTATGACCATGAGATCATGCAATTCACTGACGCCGTAGGAGTGCCTTGTGTGTATCAACCGTCGCAACGTAACTGGGTGACTATAAAGATGCTCTACAGGTATCTCCGAGGGTGTCTCTTGGGTTGGCATGGATCAAGACTGGGATTTGTTACTCCATGTGACGGAGAGGTATCTCAGGGCCCACTCGCTAATACAACATCACAACAAGCCTTGCAAGCAATGTGACTAAAGTGTTAGCCACGGGATCTTGTATTACGGAACGAGTAAAGAGACTTGCCGGTAACGAGATTGAACTAGGTATAGAGATACCGACGATCGAATCTCGGGCAAGTAACATACCGAAGAACAAAGGGAACAGCGTACGGGATTAACTAAATCCTTGACATAGAGGTTCGACCGATAAAGATCTTCGTAGAATATGTAGGAGCCAATATGGGCATCCAGGTCCCGCTATTGGTTATTGACCGTAGAGGTGTCTCGGTCATGTCTACATAGTTCTCGAACCCGCAGGGTCTACACACTTAACGTTTGGTGATGATATAAGTATAGTTGAGTTGTTATGTTGGTGACCGAAGGTTGTTCGGAGTCCCGGATAAGATCCCGGACATGACGAGGATCTCCGGAATAGTCCGGAGGTAAATATTGATATATGTGATAATAGTGTTTGATCTCCGGAAGGGTTCCGGAATTCACCGGAAGGGGTTTCGGATGTTTCCCGAAATGTTCGGGTACGAGAACACTTTATATGGGCCAAGGGGTAAAGCCCACAAGGCTTTGGAAAGGTGCAAAAGGAAGTTTTGCTACTGTCGTGGGAACAAGCCTGACAGTAGAAAGTAGGGGTACGAATGAGAGGGCAGAGTCCTAGCTACGGCGAGGATGTACACACAGATGTATGAGTTCAGGCCTCACTCGGAAGTGATAACAGCCCTACGTCTCAGTGCTCCGGAGAGCTCTCTACTCTGTCGAGTGAAATATGTGTGTTGTGTTACAAAAGGTTGCGAACCCTTCTACCAGCGGGGAGGGGTGGCTTATATAGGGTGCGCTGCCCCTCATAACGTCTGGTATTAAGGGGTTTAATTGTAGGTAATAAAGGGGGAACGTTACTGGTAACGTATACAGTAAATGCTAGTTAAGGCGAGTGTAACGCCGGACCGTTGGCATCCTTGAGGAGTCTCCTGGTCTTCTGGTGTCGAGTGATTGGTGACCCCTCCGAGTGAGAGCTGGCTGCCGAGTGTAGGGGGGGTCTTCCGAGTGAACATCCGTCGAGTGACTTATATGCCTTGGCTAGTTCAGTCGGAATCTTCTTGCCATCTTATTGGTCTTCAATGAGATGTCCTTAGGTGGGGCATGTAGGACAGGCCTATTACCCTACCCTAGGTACGTATCCTCGTCATTAGCCCCCGAATGGATCAGGGTTCGAGTGGAGAAGGGGCAGTGCAGGTTCTGCCGAACTCATCGTACCGAATAAGCTTCGAGATTTTGCTGATGCCTGTGACGACTGGACCTTCTAGCATCTGCCTTGATCTATTCAGCCCATCAGTTCTTCCGAGTGAATTTGGATATAGGTTTTGCTTGAATTTCCTTCGAGTAGAGCAGGTCTTCCGATTGAATATGCGCGGAGTTACCGAGTGCTGACGGGGCGTCCGACTGAGTGGCGATGCGCGGAGCGGTGAAGCGACGAAGACGTGTCTCGCCGAGCGGCGACGCGTGGGGCTGCCGAGTGACGAGGGAGCGTCCCGTTGAGCGGCGATGCGCGGAGCCGCCGAGTGGTGACGACGCGCCCAGTAGAGCGGCGATGCGCGGAGCCGCCGAGTGACGAAGGAGCGTCCCGTTGAGTGGCGACGCGCGAAGCCGCTGAGTGACGATGAAGCGTCCCGTTGAGTGGCGATACGTGGAGCCGCCGAGTGACGAAGGAGCGTCCCGTTGAGTGGCGATACGCGGAGCCGCCGAGTGACGATGGAGCGTCCCGTTGAGTGGCGATGCGCGAAGCCACCGAGTGGTGACGACGCGTCCAGGAGAGTGATGGCGCGCGGAGCTGCCGAGTGAAGGCGACGCGTCCCGTAGAGTGAAGGCGTGCGGATCTGTCGAGTGACGATGGAGCGTCCGACTGAATGGCGATGCACGGAGCTGCCGAGTGAAGGCGACGCGTCCCGTAGAGTGAAGGCGCACGGAGCTGTCGAGTGACGATGGAGCGTCCGACTGAATGGCGATGCGCAGAGCTGCCGAGTGAAGATGGAGCGTCCCGTTGAGTGGCGATGCGCGAAGCCACCGAGTGATGACGACGCGTCCAGGAGAGTGATGGCGCGCGGAGCTGCCGAGTGAAGGCGACGCGTCCCGTAGAGTGAAGGCGCGGGGAGTTGTCGAGTGACGATGGAGCGTCCGACTGAATGGCGATGCGCAGAGCTGCCGAGTGAAGATGGAGCGTCCCGTTGAGTGGCGATGCGCGAAGCCACCGAGTGACGATGGAGCGTCCCGCGGAGCCGCCGAGTGATAACGACGCGTCCAGGAGAGTGATGGCGCGCGGAGCTGCCGAGTGAAGGCGACGCGTCCCGTAGAGTGAAGGCGCGTGGAGCTGTCGAGTGAAGGCGACGCGTCCCGTAGAGTGAAGGCGCGGGGAGTTGTCGAGTGACGATGGAGCGTCCGACTGAATGGCGATGCGCAGAGCTGCCGAGTGAAGATGGAGCGTCCCGTTGAGTGGCGATGCGCGAAGCCACCGAGTGACGATGGAGCGTCCCACGGAGCCGCAGAGTGATAACGACGCGTCCAGGAGAGTGATGGCGCGCGGAGCTGCCGAGTGAAGGCGACGCGTCCCGTAGAGTGAAGGCGCGTGGAGCTGTCGAGTGACGATGGAGCGTCCGACTGAATGGCGATGCGCAGAGCTGCCGAGTGAAGGCGACGCGTCCCGTAGAGTGAAGGCGCGCGGACCTGCCGAGTGACGATGAAGCGTCCGACTGAATGGCGATGCGCGGAGCTGCCGAGTGAAGGCGACGCGTCCCGTAGAGTGAAGCCGCGCGGAGCTGCAGAGTGTCGATGGAGCGTCCGACTGAATGGCGATGCGCGGAGCTGCCGAGTGAAGGCGACGCGTCCCGTAGAGTGAAGTCGCACGGAGCTGCCGAGTGATGATGGAGCGTCCGACTGAATGGCGATGCGCGGAGCTGCCGAGTGAAGGCGACGCGTCCCGTAGAGTGAAGGCGCGCGGAGCTGCCGAGTGTCGATGGAGCGTCCGACTGAATGGCGATGCGCCGAGCGGCCGAGTGACGAAGGAGCGTCTGGCTGAGTGGCGATCTGCGGAGTTGCCGAGTGACGATGGAGCGTCCCGTTGATTGGCGATGCGCGGAGCGGCCAGGTGTCGAAGACGTGTCTCGCCGAGTGGCGATGCGCGGAGCTGCCGAATGACGAAGACGTGTCGCGCGGAATGACGATGTGCGGAGCCGCCGAGTGATGATGGAGCGTCCGGCTGAGTGGCGATGCGCAGAGCCGCCGAGTGATGACGACGTGTCTCGCCGAGTGTCGATGCGCGGAGCCGCCGAGCACTGATGGAGCTTCCGTTGAGTGGTGATGCACAGAGTCATCGGCAAGGGTCTTAGATTTGTTTTGATTGTAGGTCCAGTGGGGGCACGCTGAGTGCACCCACTGGGTGTAGTCCCCGAGACCGCCGTCGAGTGCTTGCGTCGGCGGGGGTCTGATAGAGACAAATGTTTGCATGTTTGCCTTCAATCCTTCACTGGGCTATGTTTGTTTGGTTTCTGAGTGAGATGAATGCTTATTACTCTCGAAGAGTTTTCAACTTAGACGAAGACTGGTCCGCGGCTAAGTTCCCGAGTGTGGATGATGTCTTTACTCGGAGTGGTTTTTAACTCGGGCGAAGCGGATTCGCGGCCAAGCCCCCGAGTGGAGGGACGCTCGTCACTCGGAGGAGGTTTTTACTTGCGCGAAGCGGATTCACGGCCAAGCCCCCGAGTGGAGGGACGCTCGTCACTCGGAGGAGGTTTTTACTTGGGCGAAGCGGATTCGCGACCAAGCCCCCGAGTGGAGGGACGCTCGTCACTCGGAGGAGGTTTTTACTTGGGCGAAGCGGATTCGCGGCCAAGCCCCCGAGTGGAGGGACGCTCGTCACTCGGAGGAGGTTTTTACTTGGGCGAAGCGGATTCGCGGCCAAGCCCCCGAGTGGAGGGACGCTCGTCACTCGGAGGAGGTTTTTACTTGGGCGAAGCGGATTCGCGGCCAAGCCCCCGAGTGGAGGGACGCTCGTCACTCGGAGGAGGTTTTTACTTGGGCGAAGCGGATTCGCGGCCAAGCCCCCGAGTGGAGGGACGCTCGTCACTCGGAGGAGGTTTTTACTTGGGCGAAGCGGATTCGCGGCCAAGCCCCCGAGTGGAGGGACGCTCGTCACTCGGAGGAGGTTTTTTACTTGGGACGCTCGTCACTCGGAGGAGTTTTTGACTTAGGCGACGCGGAGTCGCAGTTAAGCCCCTCGAGTGTGGATCATGTCTCCACTCGGAATGGATCTTTGTGGGCTTGGCACGGTAAATAACTGTAATCTTGAGCTGAGCCAATCTGATGGATCTTCTTGCGCTTGGCACCGTAAATAAGTTCAGCCTGGAACTGGATCAAGCTGGTGAATCTTCGTGCACTCGGCACGGTAAATAACTTCGGTCTTGAAACTGCCGACTGGAGAGAAATGTTGGACACTGCGAGGAAAAACTTGGTGGCACTCGTGTGTCTCCCGGAGGAGATAGACTTGTGGTCCGAGGTGGACGTGCCATGAAAACCCGAGTGACAAGGCTAGCGCGTGGACTGACTCTCCAGAGAGAGGCCACTCATTATCCCGGGGGAACACCAGCACAGGCCATCTCCAAGTCCAAGTGTATCCGTAGAGGAGCGCCGGACTCACCCTTTTGCATGAAAGGGGTATTTGTCCGAGTGGACGTGCTTCCCGACTGATCGGGGAATGTTGACTCCGAGGAAAAACTTGGTGGCACTCGTATGTCTCCCGGAGGAGATAGACTAGTGGTCCGAGGTGGACGTGCCATGAAAACCCGAGTGGCAAGGCTAGCGCGTGGACTGACTCTCCGGAGAGAGGCCACTCATTATCCCGGGGGAACACCAGCACAGGCCATCTCCAAGTCCAAGTGTATCCGTAGAGGAGCGCCGGACTCACCCTTTTGCATGAAAGGGGTATTTGTCCGAGTGGACGTGCTTCCCGACTGATCGGGGAATGTTGACTCCGAGGAAAAACTTGGTGGCACTCGTATGTCTCCCGGAGGAGATAGACTAGTGGTCCGAGGTGGACGTGCCATGAAAACCCGAGTGGCAAGGCTAGCGCGTGGACTGACTCTCCGGAGAGAGGCCACTCATTATCCCGGGGGAACACCAGCACAGGCCATCTCCAAGTCCAAGTGTATCCGTAGAGGAGCGTCATTTTCACCCTTTTGCAGTCCTGAAGATGACTCCAGGTAATGATTTGGGCGGCTGAGTCGAGCTTGTCGTCGAAGAGGAGTCTACCAAATGACGGCGCACAGAGCAGCCGAGTCGAGTGATCTTGTAACCTGTGTATGAAAAATAGCACAGGCCAATATAAAAATCTCTCGGAGTAATTTGAATTTGCTGAAATGATTTGCATAAATAACACCCATATAGACCCACTGGGTGCGCCAGGTGTTTGCTGGTCCAGAACCAGCGAAAGTATAAAAGAATGAAGGATCTGACTGAACTTGCTTGAGTACAGACCCAAATGAAGCGGAAGTGTAGTGTTCCGACATGAAAATAAGCAACCGAGCGCAGAGGTACACTCGGTGGCGCGGCCTCCGAGCGAACGTCATGTGCGACTTACTTAACACTCGGTAATGCAAAAATAACTATTTAGTTGAATGCAGTGTGTGAAGAATGACTTAGCTGTCTGACGGCGCAGGAGCGGCCGAGTGAGGAAAGAGCGTCCTGTCGAATGATGGCGCACGGAGCGACCGAGTGACGAAGGAACGTCCGACTGAATGGCGATGCGCGGAGCTGCCGAGTGTCGAGGGAGCGTCCGACTGAATGGCGATGCGCGGAGCTGCCGAGTGTCGAAGGAGCTTCCGACTGAATGGCAATGCGCGGAGCTGCCGAGCGTCGAAGGAGCGTCCGACTGAATGGCGATGCGCGGAGCTGCCGAGTGTCGAAGGAGCGTCCGACTAAATGGCGATGCGCGGAGCTGCCGAGTGTCGAGAGAGCGTCCGACTGATTGGCGATGCGCGGAGCTGCCGAGTGTCGAAGGAGCGTCCGACTGAATGGCGATGCGCGGAGCTGCCGAGTGTCGAAGGAGCGTCCGACTGAATGGCGATGCGCGGAGCTGCCGAGTGTCGAGGGAGCGTCCGACTGAATGGCGATGCGCGGAGCTGCCAAGTGTCGACGGAGTGTTCGACTGAATGGCGATGCGCGGAGCTGCCGAGTGTCGAGGAAGCGTCCGACTGAATGGCGATGCAGGGAGCTGCCGAGTGTCGAAGGAGCTTCCGACTGAATGGCGATGCGCGGAGCTGCCGAGTGTCGAGGAAGCGTCCGACTGAATGGCGATGCAGGGAGCTGCCGAGTGTCGAAGGAGCTTCCGACTGAATGGCAATGCGCGGAGCTGCCGAGTGTCGAAGGAGCTTCCGACTGAATGGCGATGCGCGGAGCTGCCGAGTGTCGAATGCCCGGACGTTTAGTTGTCCAAGGAAACCTGCACATTGCTTGTCCGTGTACAGTATTCATCCGAATGATTCTGGACGTTTAGTTGTCCGTATGTAAAATGTATGTGGATGAAATATGAAAAAGTACTTAGCTTGTCCTACTGACGGCGACGCGCAGGGCAGCCGAAGGATGAGGACGTGTCCAACTGAGCAACGGCGCGCGGGGCGGCCGAGTGTTGAGGACGTGTCCGACCGATGGTGACGCGCGGGGCGGACGAGTGGTGAGGACATGTTCGACCGAGTGGCGACGCGCAGGGCGGCCGAGTGGTGAAGACGTGTCCGACCGATGGCGACGTGCGGGGCGTCACTCGGACGTAGACGCGTTCAACCGAGTGACGGCGCGCGGGACTGCCGTGCGATGACGATGCGTCCCACCGAGTGACGGCGCGCGGGGCTGTTGGGTGCCTGCATGTTAGTTATCTGGCGCATTTTGCATGACATTCCTCACCATTAACCGATTAATCAGGCGGCCAATTAATCCGCGTTGAAGGCCACCACGTCCTTCCTTCCGTTTCCTGTGCTTAATGCATTTAGTACCTGCATGCACTTAATTGACGAGGAGGTGACCCACGCAGGTAATAATTGAGGAGTGTGCCCGCGTCTGAAACGTGAAACCTGTACGCGCATGAAAGGGGCATTAGTGCTAATTAAGGAAGAATGAACCGCATGGAAGTTTCCTTTTCCCATGGCCGTTTACTGCATGCAGTTTATTGCAGCGCGGCGGGGTTTCCCGGACTCTATCTTGAGGCTCCGGAAGGCACCGAACTCGCCGGGGACGGGACCATCAGCGGCACCGGAGAACAGCTCGGAGAACGTGATGTGGACCCTGCCGAGTGCCGACGCCACGGTCGTCGAGGGCGTGTTTAGGCGATGAGCAGCACATCGACGGACACAACGACGCCGGCGGGCACGATGGACCTGACTATGGCATTCCAGGTCGCGTGTGTGGGGTTCGATGATGGCAACGAGGCTGGAGACGACGACGAGCAAACGGCGTCGGTGCCGGTGCGTGAAAGTGCGGCGTCGACGTCGTAGATGGAGTCGAGACGACGGGCTGATGGTGCCGACGTTCGCGCACGGGGGCGCGGCGATGGCGTCGCAGACGAGGCCTGAGACGATGACGTGCGGACAGCCGTCGCTTCATCGTCTGGGAGCAGAACCACCGATCAACCTACGGGAGGAAAAGATCAACCTATCGTTAGGCAATTTATTGTAAAAAGACTGGATCGAATGGATACTTCCCTGATCCTTTTGTTTGTATGAATGGCGCAATGGTCAAAACTCCAGCGGCCAATTTCTCCGGCGATGGCCGTTGATCCGCTGAAGGTTGTCGTCGACCGGAGGGAATATCTGACGCTGTCGAGTGCGCTCTGAAGAGAATCCGCCATGAAAACTTCCTCTGCCAGATCGCAGCTTTCACGAGGATATGTACGGGGTCGACGGCTGTCGGAGAAGAACGCTGCACGAACTCGCGCTGAAGTGGATGGGGAGAGCCCCAACGTCGAGTGGGGCTTTCAGGAGCCATGCGGAATCGTCGGCGTTGAAGACGAATGCATCGAGACGGATCTCCCGGCCCAGGGACAAATCGCCGCCGGAAAACATGGTGAAGATGAAAAACGCAACCTCGCCGGAAGTCGCTTAGACGCCTGCCCCACGGTGGGCGCCAACTGTCGTGGGAACAAGCCTGACAGTAGAAAGTAGGGGTACGAATGAGAGGGCAGAGTCCTAGCTACGGCGAGGATGTACACACAGATGTATGAGTTCAGGCCTCACTCGGAAGTGATAACAGCCCTACGTCTCAGTGCTCCGGAGAGCTCTCTACTCTGTCGAGTGAAATATGTGTGTTGTGTTACAAAAGGTTGCGAACCCTTCTACCAGCGGGGAGGGGTGGCTTATATAGGGTGCGCTGCCCCTCATAACGTCTGGTATTAAGGGGTTTAATTGTAGGTAATAAAGGGGGAACGTTACTGGTAACGTATACAGTAAATGCTAGTTAAGGCGAGTGTAACGCCGGACCGTTGGCATCCTTGAGGAGTCTCCTGGTCTTCTGGTGTCGAGTGATTGGTGACCCCTCCGAGTGAGAGCTGGCTGCCGAGTGTAGGGGGGGTCTTCCGAGTGAACATCCGTCGAGTGACTTATATGCCTTGGCTAGTTCAGTCGGAATCTTCTTGCCATCTTATTGGTCTTCAATGAGATGTCCTTAGGTGGGGCATGTAGGACAGGCCTATTACCCTACCCTAGGTACGTATCCTCGTCAGCTACCGCCTTAAGCGGTACTACCGCTTGTGAAGCGGTACTACCGCTTGTGAAGCGGTACTACCGCCTTAGGCGGTACTACCGCTTGTGAAGCGGTACTACCGCTTGTAGCGGCACTACCGTCCTGGAGTCCGAGGAGGACTCTTGCCTTGCGGGCCAAACCGACCTTGAGGAGGCTTTTTCTCCAAGTTTCGACCCCAGGGCTCAACATATATATAGAGGGGCAGGGCTAGCACCCGGAAGATATTGAGAAATCCCCAAGCCGTGTGCCGGCAATCCCGTCCCTCTAGTTCATCCTCCGTCATAGTTTCCGTAGTGCTTGGCGAAGCCCTGCAGAGATTGTTCTTCACCACCACCGTCACCACGCCGTCGTGCTGCCGGAACTCATCTACTACTTCACCATCGCTCGCTGGATCGAGGAGGTGAAGGCGTCATCAAGCCGTACGTGTGTTGAACGCGGAGGTGCCGTCCGTTCGGCACTAGATCGGAAGGACCGTGATCAGGATCGCGAGACGGTTCGTGATTTGATCACAGGACGGATCATGATGGGATCGCGGGACGGATCGTGATTGGATCGTGAGATGGATCATGATGGGATCGTGGGACGCTCGGCGATTTGAATCGCGAAGACGTTCGACTACATCAACCGCGTTTCTTAACGCTTCCGCTTAGCGATCTACAAGGGTATGTAGATTCACTCTCCCTCTCGTAGATGCTCATCACCATGGATAGATCTTGCGTGTGCGTAGGAAATTTTTTTTGTTTCCTTGCAACGTTCCCCAACACCAACCCAGGACCGTTTCGACGAACAACAACCAGAGACATAGCGAAACCTGAGGAAGACCCAGAAGACTGAGAGGACTCCTCTCCAAGACACGAAGCAAGCACGACTACTGAGTCCGAGAACCCCTAGGGTAGGACGAGTCGTGTATTCCCCATGCGAAGTCGAGTCCGTGCGATGGTTCTAATGGAACCATGATGTGTGTTGCTTGTTTTATCTGTTTGTGTTTTGGTATGAGTCGCACTTTTCCCTAGGCAACAGGTATGCGACTATATCACCTACCTTATCCTACTGGTTGTGTTTGGCCCTCTCGGTACTTGTTTGATTGCACTTGCACTATACCACCCCCTTAGGCACTCCCCTCTATGCTACCTTCCCCTCTCACCCTTCTCGTCAACTGGAGGCCAGCAAGACAAGATGCACCAAGGGTCCACCTCGACAAACAACTACCATTGAAGACTTTTGAAGACAACCAATTCAACCAGATGCAACCCGTAGAGTTATGCTCTTCCCCTCATGATTGGAAACCCCTCCCTAAACCAACTTAGATCTCACAAGCTACCCCAGCTCAAACCTCTGATCACGTGTTAGATACACGGGTTTGCCAGAGCACCTGTTGAGCTTCATAACCCCTGCTTAGCACTGGGTTCATTACGGGACTAGTGATCATAGTGAATAGACACATTACATCCTTAAGCTAGCGCTTGATCTGATGATGCCATAGGGAAGATCGTTTTGAGGATACAAGATTAGTAGACTAATGGTTTGATGCGGCTATAGTAGATGTTTGGAGGAAATAGTCTAGACCCTTTGGTGGATTACGAGACTTTCATGTTGGTAGAAAAACTTGGTGGATCAAATTAATAGAGTTGCATAAATTCTCCCTTGAGTAAATTGGATTTAGTAGGACAAATATGATCAAAAGCTGAAATTCTTGGTGGATTAATAGCTTGACTTTGGCAAGTAATGTTGATAGTGGATTGATGGTGATACGATAGTGACTGGAGTAACTAGTAGGGAATTCTTACTAGATGTAAATCTTGGATTTAAATAGGTGATTCTAATAGGTGCTCAGGATCAATCAAACTACATGGTTCGGAGCAATTTGGATTTAGTCCGATGATCTTGATCTTGATACCATGTTTCTCAGTGAAAGACAAACCAGGAATATTGGATGGTTGTCAGAATTGATTCAAGGATCCATATGCACCTAACATCGGAGTATACTAGATCATCATGATGGTAATTGCTAGTTATACTGTGATGAGATAGTTCTTTCTAGAATTTAGGGCTTTAGGAAATCTATAGATATATGGAACGTCACCAGTATTGGATTTGTAGCAGTAATAGATCATGTAATAGTGGAGGGTATTCGTGGATCGATTAACTGGATTCGTAGGAAGGAAACGGGATCTTGGATTGGTATATTACGTGTTTCCTTAGCATAGAGATGCAACACCTTAGACCTTGGATGTGTTAGCTGAATACTTGGATTTGTAGCATCAAAATCAAGCTTAGCAGCTTGTATGCTTCCCGAGGATTTTTACATAGGGATATAAGTGAGTCAGCCAGAGTACGCATACGCAATCTTGGTTTAGTCCTTCTCTCAAACCTTGGAGTTGACTTATATGAGATGGTACGTTCAATGATATGGGATAATTTTGTTTGGAGTAATGGGTAGGATTATTGGCATCTAATAACTGTGCTCAAGGATAAGATGATAGACGTTCACTCACATCCTAAGCTCCTTGAGACCCCGAACACGGTCGGAATGTGACCATAGGCTCTGGCTCTAAGTCAAAAGACTATGGTCGATACTCCACCTTGACCACCACCAATCCTGTCCATAAGGAAGGTGGACATGGAGAACTAGATTACGAGGGACGACAAGCCCCTGGGCAAGGGACCATCCGGAGCAAATGCCCGCTCCTCTCACATATCCCACGAACAATGTGTTTGTGTGATACTTGGGGAAATATGTTGTCGCCCTCACGGATGACATACTTATTTACCCAATGAGAGAAAGGAACACCTTAGACCTAATTGGATAAGCCCCAGGAACACCAGTTGCCATGCTTCCCCGATGTAAGGTTATACCTTAAAGGAGTTGTACTCCTTGAAGTACCCTCCCTACAACAGAAGACCTCCTTGCCCGAGCAAGATGAAGAACCACTACGGTCGAGAAACCCCGACGATGAAGAAGAAGCAAGAGAAGTCAACCACCGCTCCTTTGACGGCTACATCCACTAGGCTATATCAAGAAGCCCCGACGTCCAAGCACGATGAAGCCTTCGGACATCAAGAGGATTAAAGAGCCCCTTGTTTTAAGTTGTCACCTATCAGTTCCTGGATAGGAAGGATCCGAGAGGTTGATAGCACCCCACACTCCACCACTTTGACGATATACATGGAAGCATGACGTCCCTACTCTCTCCAGATGTCTGGAACAGAGTGGAACGACTGTCATGACTTCGTTACTAGCCCCTTTTTGGCCCAATCAAGTGCGTGACCCTGACTGGATCATGGGGAACCACCTGCCAAAGGTAGTTCACCCCACTTGCCAAGCCTCAGACCTTGGGGATTGGATGGCTGGTCTATACTTTCGGGTAGCCAGCACATCTAGGACCCCCTCAAAAACTTTCCTAGGAGGTAGGAACCGTTTTCGCGTCAAACCTCTAAGCTTAGTCTTAGGGACGAGACTCATCCTGAACCTTGCCCCAAATGGCTACGGAGAGACAAGCAGACTAGACGCTCGAAGACCCGCGAGAAACGTGCGTTTGAGGCGACGAAGACAAATGGCCGGAGATGAATGAAGAACCTACCTGGGAAACTTACTCAAGCAGAAGATCTCGACGAGAAGCCTACGCCAACAGACTTCAACGTCCTTACAGTTAAAGACCCCGAGCATTGGAAGATTGACTGCTCCGACAAAGACGACGATTCCCCATCACCGAGAAACTACGCCAAGACCTTTGCTCAAACCCCGTTCATCAAGCCTAACATATTGCAAGAACCCCGTTCATCCTCAAACGAAGCCAAGGATGCACTCGAAGCCATATCATCAAGCATTCCAAGATCCAGGAGGACAATCACACCAGAGCGGAAGCAACATGGAATGTGAAGACTACCCCACCTCTGAATCCCCACACCTTTTCTACGCCTAGCCTAGGAATCTCGGGGACGAGATTCTTGTAAGGGGGGTAGGTCTGTCACACCCTGTGTTTTGCCTCTTCTGTCTAAGTTAACATAGCTCAGATATTAGGGCCAATTAAAACTTTTTGTGTGCTTGTGATGTTTGACTTGATTGCTGATTGTTTGATTGTTTGCTTGTGCTCTATATTCATAAAACTTCCTCCTACCCTCAAGAACCCTTTTTCCTTGATCCAAACTCTTGACCAATGATCATACCATGTGTATAGGACCTAAAACTATTTTTAGAAAATATTATTTTGGCCAAAAAGCATTTATTCAATTTAGGTTTTCCAAAACCCCTGAATTGAGGATTGTACTACAAGTCCTCAAATTGGGTGGATTGTTTTTCCCCAAAGACTTTATTTGGAACCTACTATATATAAGACTTCCCAAAACCATCCAATATTATTTTTAAAATTATTTTCCTATTTTATTTAAAGGCTTTTTCTTAAGGCCAAAAATGGTATTTTATAAGGGAAAATTACTTTTATGCTTTCAAAATATTTGAGGAAATTTAGGGAAACTCAGTGGACATATATTTTCCATATATAAGAGTTTCAACACATGGTCATGTTCAAAATATTGGACAAAACCCTTCAAAACCCTTTCTGCCTATTTCCTGTATTTGAAATATTTCTATAAGAAATGTTCTTAGATAAATCCAGGAAAATTCCAGCAAGTCACACATGCTATATGTGATGATCTTGCCAAGTTTAATCTCAATCCAAATAGTTTTGGTTCATAAAACATTCCCAGAACCATCTCTATCCAGAACCAAATTTGAGCAACTTTGCATTGCCGAGTATTTCCAATTGATCTCAAACTTTGTGGACATGCTCTAATCACCAAATAATGACACCACACCAAGTGGTGCATTAAGGCGAATAGTTTTGCATACCTAGATCTACAGAAACCTGATTCTGTTGATTTATAGGGTTTACCAAGTTTGCATTATCAACTTTCTTAAATTAAGCTGAAAACTTGTGATCGGGACCAAATGGACTTACCATTTACCCCTGGGGAATCTCAATGCCATAGGATTCCTCTGTCTAGCCCAACCACAGCACAAACACCTTCATCCATAAGCTTGTGGACAAGAAAAGTGGACCCAAAAAGATTCTCCTTGTCTCTAACTTTTTATCACAGCATGGGCTAGCCCCCTTCTACCTCCAGTAACCTTGCCATGGCCTCTGCTCAATCATTTAGGGAGGGGGGGGTAACTCCCTTATTTTTCCTCTGTTTTTACCATGGTAGCACTTCTCTTTCCTCTCTCCCAGCATTCTGTTCACACAAATGCCCCCAAACTCTACCACAACTTCATTTGCATGCTAATGCATAAGTACAAACCCAAAGATGGCATGCTCATGTCGGAAAAATGAGCAAATCATCTGAAACTAGATTATGGCAGTAAATGTAGCTTTGTTCTGCAAGTACCTTGCCCTCTTACCTCCCTGATCTGAAACTTGGTGGACATGTAGTCCTTACATACTCAAGGTCACCAGACAAAGTTTTGTTCCAAGTGGCCTAAAGTAAAAACACATTAGATGAGCCCCAAGTTTGCTGCTGCAAACTTCCCAGCAGTGAAAACCCATCTCAGCTAGCTCCATTTCCCTTGCAAATTTGCCAGTGACCTCTATCATGCATGCCTTGCACGCTAGACATGGTTGGCCGACCAAAAGGTCATCCTAGACATGCCTTTGCGTGGTGACCACGCTGTTTGCATGCAAAAACAATGCTCTGCCAGGCCACCTTGTCCTGTAGCTCCAAACCAGCTCCGGTAGGGCATCCACGCGTGCCAAAGAACCCATCCTTGCCTCCCACGCTCCTCCACGATAGCAAGAAGCTTCCGACGCGGTGCAGGCGCGTGCGCGCTCCATGCCCAAGGGCACCCGAGGCGAACCCGAGCTCCCCAAAGTCTCCCCCTGCCTAAAACCTCTCCTCGAGCCCCCTCAAGCATCCAGGAGTCTCCCTCGCCCTCCCAATCACCTTTTAGCCCAAGGAAGCAAGCCCCCAAGCTCGAATTCTTCCCCCCATGGCCGGCATGGCATACCTCGGCCTCCGCTCCATCCCGTGTCTCCCCGTGCTCCATCTCTCCCTCTGACTAGCCTAGCGCCTCTCCCTAGCTTCCTATGAGCCCCCGTCATAGCTGTTTTCCCACGCGGTCGCCCAGGCGCTCGGAGCCACGGCGGCTTGACGGTTCCCCGCGGCCGTCCCGAGCCACCACCGCCACAGCCCTCCCCCGCGGGCATGCGGCACCTGGCCGGGTGCGGGATGATACGTCTCCAATGTATCTATAATTTTTTATTGTTCCATGCTATTATATTATCTATTTTGGATGTTTTATATGCATTAATATGCTATTTTATATTATTTTTGGGACTAACCTATTAACCTAGTGCCTAGTGCCAGTTTCTGTTTTTTCCTTGTTTTTGAGTATTGCGGGAAAGGAATATCAAACGGAATAAAATTCTACGATGATTTTTCTTGGACCAGAAGGAACCCAGGAGACTTGGAGAAGAGGCCAGAAGACCCACGGGCGGGCCACAAGCCACCTAGGCCGCCCCTGGGGGGGCGCCCCCTGGCTTGTTGGCCCCCCGTGGCTCCTCCAACCCTAATTCTCCGCCTATAAATTCAGAAATATTCCCCCAATACCAGAGAGAGCCACGATAATACTTTTCTGCCGCCGCAAGCCTCTGTTCCCGTGAGATCCCATCTTGGGGCCTTTTCCGGTAATCTGCCGGAGGGGGATTCGATCACGGAGGGCATCTACATCAACACCATTGCCCCTCCAATGATGCGTGAGTAGTTCACCTCAGACCTTCGGGTCCATAGCTAGTTGCTAGATGGCTTCTTCTCTCTCTATGTTCGTCAATACCATGTTCTCCATGATCTTCATGGAGATCTATCCGATGTAATACTCTTTTGCGGTGTGTTTGTCGAGATCTGATGAATTGTGGATTTATGATCAGATTATCTATGAATATTATTTGAATCTTCTCTGAATTCTTATATGCATGATTTCATATCTTTGCAAGTCTCTTCGAGTTATTGGTTTGGTTTGGCCAACTAGATTGGTAATTCTTGCAATGGGAGAAGTGCTTAGTTTTGGGTTCAATCTTGCGGTATCCTCACACAGTGACAAAGTAGGGGTAGTGAGGCACCTATTTGTATTGTTGCCATCAAGGGTAAAAAGATGGGGTTTTCATCATATTGCTTGAGTTTATCCCTCTACATCATGTCATCTTACTTAATGCGTTACTCTGTTCTTCATGAACTTAATACTCTAGATGCAGGCAGGAGTCGGTCGATGTGTGGAGTAATAGTAGTAGATGCAGAATCGTTTCGGTCTACTTGATACGTACGTGATGCCTATATGCATAATCATTGCCTTGGATATCGTTATAACTATGCGCTTTTCTATCAATTGCTCGACAGTAATTTGTTCACCCACCGTATTATTTTCCTTCAAGAGAGAAGCCTCTAGTGAAACCTATGGCCCCCGGGTCTATTTTTCATATTATATTTTCAGATCTATAATCCAAAAATACCAAAAATACTTTGCTGCAATCTATTTACTTTTATTTTACTTTTCGTTTTAGTAATCTTTTATATATATCTCTATCAGATGTCATCCTTGCAAGTAACCGTGAAGGGATTGACAACCCCTTTATAGCGTTGGGTGCAAGTGTTTGATTGTTTGTGTAGGTGCAAAGATTGGGGCCTTGCTTGTACCTCCTACTGGATTGATACCTTGGTTCGCAACAACTGAGGAGGATACATAGCAAGTCAAGACATCAAGCCTACCAAGTACCCATCACAAACTCATCTCTTGCATTTATATTATTTGCCATTTGCCTCTCGTTTTCCTCTCCCCCACTTCTAAAACGATTTTCAGAAAAAACCAAAAAGATTTGCCTTTTTATTCGCCCTTCTTCCGTTCGTCTTTTCGTTTGCTTTTTGTTTGCTTGTGTGCTAGATTGCTTGCTTTGTCATGATGACTCAAGAGAATACCAAGTTGTGTGACTTCTCCAATACTAATAATAATGATTTTATTAGTACTCCGATTGCCCCCGCCACTAGTGCGGAATCTTATGAAATTAATGCCACTTTGCTTAATCTTGTTATGAAAGAACAATTTTCCGGCCTTCCTAGTGAAGATGCCGCATCCCATCTAAATACTTTTGTTGAGTTGTGTGATATGCAAAAGAAGAAAGATGTGGATAATGATATTGTTAAATTGAAGCTATTTCCGTTCTCACTACGAGATCGTGCTAAAACTTGGTTTTCATCTTTGCCTAAAAATAGTATTGATTCATGGAATAAGTGTAAAGATGCTTTTATTTCCAAGTACTTTCCGCCCGCTAAGATCATCTCCCTTAGGAACAATATAATGAATTTTAAGCAACTTGATCATGAGCATGTTGCACAATCTTGGGAGAGGATGAAATTAATGATTAGAAATTGCCCCGCACATGGTTTGAGTTTATGGATGATTATACATTTTTTTTACGCGGGATTGAATTTTGCTTCTAGAAATCTTTTAGATTCTGCCGCGGGTGGTACTTTTATGGAAATCACATTAGGAGAAGCTACTAAACTCCTAGATAATATTATGGCAAATTACTCTCAATGGCATACCGAAAGATCTCCTACTAGTAAAAAAGTGCATGCTATTGAAGAAATAAATAATTTGAGTGAAAAGATGGATGAATTAATGAAATTGTTTGCTAGTAAGAGTTCTCCTATTGATCCTAATGATATGCCTTTGTCTTCTTTGATTGGAAATAATAATGAATCTATGGATGTGAATTTTGTTGGTAGGAACAATTTTGGTAATAACGCGTATAGAGGTAATTTCAACCCTAGGCCGTTTCCTAGTAATTCCTCTAATAATTATGGTAATTCCTAAAACAATCCTTATGGAGATTATAATAAGATGCCCTCTGATCTTGAGAATAATATTAAAAAAATTATTAGTTCGCAAAATGTTTTCAATGCTTCGATTGAAGAAAAATTGCTCAAGATTGATGATTTGGCTAGGAACGTTGATAGAATTTTGCTTGAGATTGATTCTTTGAAAATTAGATCTACTCCACCCAAGCATGATATTAATGAGTCTTTAAAATCTATGAGAACTTCTATTGATGAGTGTAAGGAAAGAACCGCTAGAATGCGTGCTAAGCGTGAATGGCTTGAAAAAGTGTGTTCTCGTGATAATAATGATGAAGATCTTAAAGTGATTGATGTGACTCCTATTGAATCTTTGTTTTCTAAAACAAATCTTGATAAAGATGGGACTGGAGATAACTCAACTTTACTTAAAAGTCGTCCCAATGATTCGGAGTTTATAGATCTTAATGCTAAAATTGATAAAAGTGGGATTGAAGAGGTCAAAACTTTAAATAGCAATGAACCCACTCTTTTGGATTTCAGGGACTTTAATTATGATAGTTGTTCTTTTATTAATTGTATTTCCTTGTTGCAATCCATGTTGAATTCCCCTCATGCTTATAATCAAAATAAAGCTTTTACTAAACATATCGTTGATGCTATGATGAAATCTTTTGAAGAAAAACTTGAGTTGGAAGTTTCTATACCTAGAAAGCTTTATGATGAGTGGGAACCTACTATTAAGATTAAAATTAAAGATTATGAGTGTCATGCTTTGTGTGATTTGGGTGCTAGCGTTTCCACGATTCCAAAAACTTTATGTGATGTGCTAGGTTTCCATGAACTTGATGATTGCTCTTTAAATTTGCATCTAGCGGATTCCACTATTAAGAAACCTATGGGAAGGATTAATGATGTTCTTATTGTTGCAAATAGGAATTATGTGCCCGTAGATTTCATTGTTCTTGATATAGATTGCAATCCTACATGTCCTATTATTCTTGGTAGACCTTTCCTTAGAACGATCGGTGCAATTATTGATATGAAAGAAGGAAATATTAGATTCCAATTTCCATTAAGGAAAAGCATGGAACACTTTCCTAGAAAGAAAATTAAATTACCTTATGAATCTATTATGAGAGCTACTTATGGATTGCATACCAAAGATCACAATACCTAGATCTATTGCGTTATGCCTAGCTAGGGGCGTTAAACAATAGCGCTTGTTGGGAGGCAACCCAATTTTATTTTATGTTTTGTTTGTTTGTTTTTGTTTCTGTTATTGATTGATTTACATATTATTACCTCTGTATTAATTGTGTTTTAGTGTTTTAATTAGTGTTTGAGCCAAGTAAGACCTTTGGGATGGTATACGGTGATAGTTGATTTGATTTTGCTGAAAAACAGAAACTTTTGTGCTCAGTCCAGGAATTTTATAAATTCACCAGAGTGTCGAATGAGTCTGAAATTTTTACAAAAGATTTTTATACAAATTGCACATATTTCCCTAATTTTTCAGATTTTTTTGAGTTACATAAGTATTCTAAGTTTACATATTGCTACAGACTGTTCTGTTTTTGACAGATTCTGTTTTCTTTGTGTTGTTTGCTTATTTTGATGTATTTATGGGTTGTATCGGGGGGTATGAACCATGGAGAAGTTGGAATACAGTATATATTACACCAATATAAATAAATAATGAGTTCACAACAGTACCTAAACTGGTGATTTATTTTTCTTATACTAACGGATCTCACGAGTTTTCTGTTGAGTTTTGTGTTGTGAAGTTTTCAAGTTTTGGGTAAAGATTTGATGGACTATGGAATAAGGAGTGGCAAGAGCCTAAGCTTGGGGATGCCCAAGGCACCCCAAGGAATATTCAAGGATACCAAAGAGACTAAGCTTGGGGATGCCTCGGAAGGCATCCCCTCTTTCATCTTCAATCCATCGGCAAATTTACTTGAGGCTATATTTTTATTCACCACATGATATGTGTTTTACTTGGAGCATCTTGTATGATATGAGTCTTTGATTTTTAGTTTGACACAATCATCCTTGCTGCACACATCTTTTGAGAGGGGCACGCATGAATCGTGAATTTATTAGAATACTCTATGTGCTGCACTTATATCTTTTGAGCTAGGCAATTTTGCTCTAGTGCTTCACTTATATCTTTTTAGAGAACGGTGGTGTTTTATTTTATAGAAATAATTGAACTCTCGTACCTCACTTATATTATTTTGAGAGTCTTTAAACAGCATGGTAATTGGTTTAGGTTTTGAATTTAGTCCTATTATAATGGGCATCCAAGAGGGATATAATAAAAACATTCATATAAAGTGCATTGAATACTATGAGAAGTTTGATTCCTTGCATATAGTTTTGAGATATAAAGATGGTGATATTAGAGTCATGCTAGTGAGTAATTGTGGATTGGTAGAAATACTTGTGTTAAAGTTTGTGATTCCCGTAGCATGCACGTATGGTGAACCGTTATGTAACGAAGTCGGAGCATGATTTGTTTATTGATTGTCATCCTTTGTGTGAGGGTCGGGAGCGCGCGATGGTTAACTCCTACCAACCTCTCCCCTAGGAGCATGCGTCTAATACTTTGCTTCGATAACTAATAGACTTTTGCAATAAGTATGTGAGTTCTTTATGACTAATGTGAGTCCATGGATTATACGCACTCTCACCCTTCCACCATTGCTAGCCTCTCTAGTACCGCGCAACTTTCGCCGGTGCATTAAACCCACCATATTCCCTTCCTCAAAACAGCCACCATACCTACCTATTATGGCATTTCCATAGCCATTCCGAGATATATTGCCATGCAACTTCCACCGTTCTGTTTATTATGACACGCACCATCATTTTCATATTGCTTTGCATGATCGTAAGATAGCTAGCATGATGTTTTCATGGCTTGTCCGTTTTTTGATGTCATTTGCTATGCTAGATTGTTGCACCTCCCGGTACACCACCGGAAGCATTCATATAGAGTCATATTTTGTTGGGCCATTTGCATTTCTATCCCTAACTTGAACCACCTACTCATATTTGCCCCTAATTTCGAAGCCTGCTCAAATTTGCCCCTCTGCCGTTATGTGCACATATAGAAATGCCCTTCTGTGCCGTTACCGTCCGGTCAAAGGGCTTTGACCGTAATGAAAAAAACAGCAAGAAAAATCTAAAAAATCTAAAATTTTGTGGGATCAAATATACTCATGTGCGCAAGGTGCGTGCAAATTTTCGTGCTGTTTGGACATTCCAGGAGCTCGTGGCGAGGAAAAACAGTAAATCTGTACGCTTGTGAATAGTAAATTTGAAATAAAATAGCAAAAAAAATTTAAAAAATATGAATATTTTTGGCATCAAATAAACTTGGGTGCACAAGGTGCTTGCAAGTTTTTGTGATCAAATGACATGCGAGGAGCTCTAGCAAAAAAAACAAAATAGTCATTTTTTCCAAAGTTTTTTCCGGAGCCAAATTTTGTTTTTTTCTCCACGAGCTCCTACAATGCCCAAACACAACAAAAATTTGCACACACCTTGCGGACCCGAGCCTCTTTGATGCCAAAAAATTTCATATTTTTTTTGAATTTTCTTGCTATTTTTTTGAATTTACTGTTTACAGGCATACATATTTACTGTTTTTCCTTCGCCACGAGCTCCTGGAATGTCCAAACAGCACGAAAATTTGCACGCACCTTGCGAACCTGAGTATCTTTGATTCCACAAAATTTCAGATTTTTTAGATTTTTTTGCTATTTTTTTCAGGACGGTCAGAGCCCTTTAACCGGCTTTTACTGGACGGTAACGTCACAGAAGGGCATTTCTATAAGTGCACATAACGGCAGAGGGGCAAATTTGAGCAGACTTCAGAATTAGGGGCAAATATGAGTAGTGGGTTCGAGTTAGGGGCACAAATGTATAAAACCCATAATTTATTGCTAGGCTAACAAATACATCATTGGGCGTCTACGGCGCAAAAGTAAAATATGCGGGGTCCTGAGGAAATGTCTCCAGCACCGGGACACATTCTTCCTCTTTTGGTGAGAGCGGATGAACTAGCCTAAGAACGCGCTGTGGCACCCCGGCTCAGAGAGATCGGAACACCCCGGATTCCAGCCCAGAGATCAAGTCTTCTGGAATACGGCACTGCTTGGCATAGAACAAATCAGTTTTTTTATTGTGAATAAATGGGGTACCAGGGTCCGATATTACAAAGGTTACAGGGGCACGGCGACACTACGCCTGCTCAGATAGCTCTATGCTAGCAGCGGAACAACTCGTAGCGGAATAACTTCTAGCAGCGGAACAACGACGACGGTGATGAAGTCCACTCCGTAGGGACTCTGGCTGGGACGTATCCTAGAGCGCAACCTCGGGATCCTCGACAAACAAGCAATCACGGCATGACCCGCAATCTGGCATGACACGTCAGGTGAGTACTTTGAATGTACTCACAAGCTCACAGCAACCAAAGCAATCAAGACATACAACAGCATGGCATTTACAGGTTAATTATCAATGATGAATACGATACTACTAGAACAACATGAGCATGGCATCAACATGAACATGGCAACAGCATGAGCATGGCATCAACATGAACATGGCAACAACATGAGCATGGCATGTACGTATAATTCCTGGGATGATACTAGCACTAGCATGCAAGGGGTCGACGTTTAAGGTCTCATGGACCAACTTACTCTGCTCGGAGGTTATCTCGTAACCACCAACTTACCATCATGATCATCACACGATCACCTCAGGATCAACCAAGCTCGGTATCAACTATACCATCGTGATCAGTACATGACCACACGGAGCTTGATCTCTACCTGTGATCATCGCATGACCACATAAAGATCAACTAACTTCTTTCTTCATCGAACCGGGGTTGTTATTATTCAGGTTATTATTTCTGTTGACCCATAGTGTGACCTACTACGAACTGTGTCCATGACCGAGGACGCGGCTATCGATAGATTATACACTCTGCAGAGGTTAGTACACTGTACCCACACCACGGAACTCATGGCCTCGTGCTCCCATTCGGGTGGACCAACGACGTTCCGACAAAACCAGTCTATTGCATGACACTCTCCCGGCCACTCCCGACAAACTCCCCTTTGGGCTATGTCCTGGGTTGCCCCTGATGTCAACTCGTGACATCCGCCACCTTTGTGGCTGCCACCGTCGTGGCCAAAACATAACATTGTCCCAAACGGGGACCTTGGATCCATACAACTTGGGCACTCAAGGCTTATGGTAGCCTACCTGATCAGGGTAGCGCGCACCCATAACCTTCCCTAGTTGGAGGTTCCGGCGAGAGGCATGGCAATAGACCGCATTAGGGCCTCCCCATCCAGGCAAAGTGTGGTTGCACTGGTGAGCTCGATTCGGTGGCACCATGACTCAGCCAATAGATTTGTTCAAGTTCGATTAATGTCAGGTTTAACTTGAATGGTGATGAGCTGAGTCACAATAAAATACATAATGAAATAACAATGCAGATGAGCATGATATCAGTGTAACCATGGATGGGCAACATAACCATTTAACATCAACAATGATAAATCATTTACTCTACGGGATGCAAATGAGCATAGCATAACGATGATCACGAATATAACAAGTATTTTCATAACAAACCCTAACTATTCAAATGAGCATATCGTTATCACTAGCATCTGAAACGAGTACAAGAATACAACATGATAAGAATATCCTTAGCAATTAATCATAGCACTTACTAGATGTAAATGAACAAGGCATAAGCAATGAGCATGGGTTCACAAGCATATTCGAAGCATTCACAAAATAATTAAATGCGCAAACAATTATTAATTATTCAAGTGGAAACCATGGCTAATGCAATGCCATCATGCAAGTGGCTGTTGTGGCTTGCCTGGGGATGAATGATTCATCGGGGAGAGGTGCGATGGACTCGCGGAAAGGATCGCCGGAAAAGTTTCCCTCTCGGCGAAGCTGTTTTAAGGGCAAGGGAAAAATGGTCATTTTCACAGTGTTACAACATGGTGAAAATGGTACCATCGGAACGGGCTCGACGAACTGAAAGCGTGGGCGTTGGATTCACCTCAATCGGAGTTACGGTCGCAAAGTTACGGCCGTTCGTTCGTTAGGCAGAAAACAGACAAAAACATGTCCGTTTCTGGCCTTAACGGGCGAACGCCCGCAAAATACAGGTTTCGGCGGCGGCTGGGCAGAAAGCGCATTTCAGCCGTAAGCGCGGCAGAGTACGCTTCCCGCACCAGAAAACGTATTAGGCGGAATACGCCTTCACTTAAACCAGTCAACGGGGTCCCCTGGTCAGCGTCGTGACTATGACGAGCGGGACCCACCTCTGCCTCCTCTCTCTCCACCCGTTCTTCGTCTCCACCGCGATAGAGAGGCAGGGGAGGGCTCTGGTCACCGGCGTAGCCGTCGCCCCGCCACTCCAGGAGGCCGGGCGGCGAGCCGAGGAGGTCGGGCACTCCTCTCCGCACCCGTGGGTGGCCTCGGGACCGGCTGAGGATGCCCACAGCACCGGGGCTGCTGCTCGGGCGCCATGGCCGAGATGGAGCAGGGGAAGGGCGGCGCCAGCGGGGTTTCCCCGGCGAACTGGAGGGCGGCGGCGGCTCGAGGGCATCCAGAGGAGGGCGCGGATGCCGAAGAAATGGAGGGGGAGGGCTGCGGGCTGGAGATGGCCGAGGGGATCGGCGGCAGTTGTCTACGGCAATGGAGGAGCAGGGGAGCTCCATGGCTCAGGGAGGGGCTGTGATGGCGAGGAGGAGCTCGGGGACGCGCTAAAAAGAGCCAGGGGAAGGCTCGGGAAGAGGAGGGGGACTGTGGCTACGCGGACGAGACGTGGCGGCGTCCCGGCGATGGACGCGGCACCGGCGAGCATGGCCAACGGCTACGGGACGAAGGGAATCGGGGCACAGGCGACGCGGGAGAGGACGTGGCACTCGGTGGCGCGCTGGGCGGCCGAGGAGGGGCCTCACGCTGGTACGACGCACAGAGCACGCCTACTGCCGTCCATGCGCGCGCCCGACGCGTGGTCACCGCGTGGCCACAGTGCAAGCACGCGCACGGGGCAGCTCAGGCATGTCTGGCGAGTTAGTCCCTCCCCCACTAACAGCTTGGCGCAAAGAAACGATACCCAGGGCCCACGATGTGACTGAAGCATGTCCAAAGCCTAAACCACAGCAAGGTGTTTGATAGAGATATTAGGCAGTGCACAGCTCCATCAGGCCTGGGATTTGGGTGAGGATGATCATCTACTAAGGTGATCATTGTGCCAAAACCTCAGCTCCAAAAGAAAGGGCTAGCTGATACTTCCTTTGCAAAGTGCCCAATTGGCCAGAAATGCAAATGAGGGTGCTGGGGAAAAATGGCTAGATGAAAATGGCCCAAATTTGGTGGAGACCAATTATTTGAGCATATGAAAGCACTGTAAATTTTTCATACCATTTGGATAGATAAAAATGGTACTTCCTTCACAATGCTTCCTACTGGCCAGAAACTTGGAGGAATTTTGTGGAGCAAATGGTTTGGCAAAATAATGTGATTTTTGGCATTCTCACATTATTTATGGATATTTAGGTCCTGTATTTATTGCAGAATTTTTGAAGCAACATAAAATATAGTTGCTTCACAAACTAAAATTGTGACCAGAAGCCAAGATTGGATGGTGTGCTCACATAGATTGTTGGATGGAGATGAAATTTGGTTGAGAGTCATTATTTGATCACATGAATGATCTCCCAAAATTTCAACTCATTTGGATAACCCTAGATAGTACTTCCTTCACAAAATGTCTCTCTGGACAAAAACTTTGGAAATTTGCTGAGGAATATTTACTAGGTAAATGAAGTTGAATTATGGCATGTGGAAATAATTTAGATATGAGAGAGTGCCCAAAATTTTTTAGGGCAATTAAGAAAATATAAATAGCACTTCCTTCACAAAGTGTCATTCTGGACAGAATGGAAAATGAATATTCCTGAATTATTTTCGAACTAGGCAAGGATGGGTTTTGACATATTTGTGGAAGATATGATCCAAAGAATTTATGAGAATTTTGTGGGAATTTTAGGAATGGCAGAAATATGGGTTGCTTCACAACCTAGGGCAAACAGGGTTATTCCTTTAATAGAAAAAGGAATATTCCCAAGAAATAAATATTGGGGTTGGGCTAAGATGGAAATGACATGGCCTTGGGATAGATTTGAGAGTGACAAACCACTAAGAAGTGGCAGGAGAGAAGATCTTCCCAGGTTTCAAGACCACATAGCCACGGAAAAAGAAATTCCAAATAAAATTCGAAGAAATCCAAAAGAAAAAGAAAGGGCCAAAAATCGGGGTGTTACAAACCTACCCCCCTTACGATAAATCTCTTCCTCGAGATTTGGTTGCTCAGGGAACAAGTATGAATATTCTTTCTTAAGGAAACCGTTTCCAACTCGGGTATCCTTTTTCTTTATGTTCCCTCCAAATTTCATATGAGTGACTGCCTTGCTCTGTGGTAGTTTGCTTCACTGTGTCCCACATTCTGACAGGTCTTCCTTCATATGTTCATCCTTTCTCTGACTTTAATTCTTTTATGTCTGCTGGCTCGTCTGATATTATCATGACCGGGATTTCCATAAATCCGGGAGTGACTACCATCTGACGTGACATTCTTCTATCCAGCACTGATAGTATCAATGGAGTCGTGAACAAATTTCCTCGGTGGACATGAAACATTGGATTACTCAAGTAGATGCATATCCCCCGGGTTCAAAACAATGCCGAGAATCATAGCCGTTCTCTTGGCGGGATCTGACTGCTAGAAGGTAATTCTGAATTACCTTGGCTGGCTCCACTGTCTCGAATCCGTACCGATGATTCGACTGTCACCTTGATATGAGGTCCTTACAAACAGAGTAGACCCCTTGGGTGTGTGTTCATGGTGATCAATACGGAATCAGACTATCTTGGGTATCCGTACCGTGTTGTTCCTGCACTGATTATCATACCTGTATTGCCGGTCTTTCTCCTTCATTATTGTTCTCTTTTTCTGAATCTTTGGCTGAAAGAGCTTGGCCATATATATCCTTAATCCTTCGTGTGACCATAGGTACTGTCAGGTGCAATATTCCGGCAAACATACCTTATCCTTATCCTTATCTTATGACCGTGCAACAATGCTTAACTGGCAAGTTCATCATCTCACATGCTCTAACTGTGGGGCAATGATCATCCGAACCTTTGCATGAAATCGGCAAATAAATCAGTAGCCACCAGAACGGTCTTTACAACTCAGATCTGGGACATTACTGAAATAACTCAACCCTGGCTCACGACGGCTGAAAAGCAGCTCAGAGCATGAGGCAGTGTTGATAAGAAGAATGTAGCAGTTCCCTAAGACGGCCGAAGAACAGCTCAGAGCATAGGGTCGCTGCTACAAAAAGAAACTCAACAGCTGCCCGAGACGGCCGAAAAGCAGCTCAGAACACGGGTCAGTTGTTGAAAAGAGAAATATAAAGGCGGCATCCACCCTGGACAGCCGAAAGCAGCTCAGAACACAGGCGTGGTTCCGTTACCAGAGAAAGGTAAGCAAGGGTTCATCAAGATCATATACCAGGTTCACAGTTACTTGTATGGAGCTCACTGTTGTGGTCAATCAGACATGACAGTGATAGAGGTTAATGATATCACTTTGTCGGGTGTGAGGAAGCTGGCCTTGATAACCACTGTCCAGATTGTTGTTCCAAATTGTCTTACTTCATAGCTTGTCAGTCATTGCAATACACTGAGGTATATGCTGGCTTTCTTCCTCTTACACAATTCATGTGGTTGTCGGATTCTCACCATGCTTGCATCATCGTTCGAGTGACTTGAATGACCTTGGCATCATGCTCACAATATATATATGGAAGCATGTGTATCTGAGCATTTGATTCCTGAGACAGACTTGTGTCCTGACTGATTCTTGCTTCTGACAAAATTGTTGTGGATCTGATTCTTGGGAGGCACTGCCATATACTGCCAAATCACTGTGTAACATCTTGTACTACTATTGTCAACTATTTGTAGCACCGTGCTGACGAGGACTGGATAGCTTGTGCTGGAAGCTATCGAGAGTATCGTGCTGAGGAAGGTTGAATAGCTTATGCTCGAAGCTTTTACCGGGATAGCGTGCTGAAGAAGACTGGGTATCGTACCTCAGAAGCTTGTCCCTTGGTTGCTTACTGAAGAAGACTCGGTGCCTTATGCTGGAAGCTTTCTGCGGTGGCTTACAAAGGAAGACAGAGTACCTTATGCTGGAAGCTATCCACATATCGTATTGAGGAAGACTGTGTAACCTTGCGTCGTAAGCTTTCCTGGTAGCGTGCAGAGGAAGACTGGGTTGCTTACTCCAGAAGCTTCTCTGCGTGATATGCGGACAGAATGCCATACATATATGTATATATACCCTTGATATTCCTCTGACTGGAAATGTACTGTTGTCTTGCACACAAATTGTCTTTCAGCTGGTTCATTACGATTGTGATGGTTGCACACTGATGTAAACTCGATGCTGATAGTTATTCCAGAATATCATTTGTATTCAAACCAAATATTCTCAATATCATGCAGTCGACTAAGAGTTCCATACTGTTTAGCTGTGCTTCAAAATATTTGAAATCTTTACTGATTCTTCGAGTCCGGTGTCGGTTGATGAGCAACTTTCATAAGGGGAAATAAGGTAACACCGAGGGCCCAAAGAAAGAAGCAAAAGAAACGACTAAAACAAAAGCACACACATCATTAAGATTACATACAAGCAACTGCACACTTCACAGCTATTCTCCTCACTATGCATGCCTACTTAAGCACACAATTCTCGAGGAAACTCTGGTACTACGATCTAATATTCTGTGGCGGTGTGCACGAAAGTGAATCAACGTGTTGAGAGATTGGTGTAAATAGAGCTACACCAAATGCTGGCTCAGCAACGGTTGCATCTGGACGGGCTTGGCAGTGAGGACGAACTTGGTGATCATGTAGCGAGACACGGATGTCACGGCCACATCATCATCAAGCGAACGGGAGGGAACCGTACTCGTCCAGGTGATAGGATAGGATAACAGTGGAAAGCAGGGTCTGCTGGCATTGCCCTTTTCTGATAGCAAAGATCAGTAAGGGTTGCCAAGGCGACGGGTTGGATGGCAAGATCCGGGGTAGAAACATGTCTACCACCGAAACAATAGGCGTGGCTGAAAAGAAAATGTTGGTGCGATACATGTGCATCAATCCTGCAAATGATCAATATCACTAGGTACCTTGGCGTCACTCCGCTGGGACAGAGCCGACACCAAACACCAACGAGCAATTATGTAAAACTAGAGGGTGCAGGCAGTGGATCGAGACCGATGCCACCTACACTCACAAGATCAACCGTTAGAGACAATATAATAAGTCTATATGCATGCTATGCAGCAAACAAATGCAGCAACCAAATGCAACAAACAAACTAGACTCAATACTACCAGTTTCTAACGCTCGCGCTGACTAGGGCATCCTACAGCCAAACCTGGCTCTGATACCAAGCCTTGTGGCACCCCGGCTCAGAGAGATCGGAACACCCCGGATTCCAGCCCAGAGATCAAGTCTTCTGGAATACGGCACTGCTTGGCATAGAACATATCAGTTTTTTTATTGCGAATAAACGGGGTACAAGGGTCCGATATTACAAAGGTTACAGGGGCACGGCGACACTACGCCTGCTCAGATAGCTCTATGCTAGCAGCAGAACAACTCGTAGCGGAATAACTTCTAGCAGCGGAACAACGACGACGGTGATGAACTCCACTCCGCAGGGACTCTGGCTGGGACGTATCCTAGAGTGCAACCTCGGGATCCTCGACAAACAAGCAATCACGGCATGACCTGCAATCTGGCATGACACGCCAGGTGAGTACTTTGAATGTACTCGCAAGCTCACAGCAACCAAAGCAATCAAGACATACAACAGCATGGCATTTACAGGTTAATTATCAATGATGAATACGATACTACTAGAACAACATGAGCATGGCATCAACATGAACATGGCAACAACATGAGCATGGCATCAACATGAACATGGCAACAACATGAGCATGGCATGTACATATAATTCCTGGGATGATACTAGCACTAGCATGCAAGGGGTCGACGTTTAAGGTCTCATGGACCAACTTACTCTGCTCGGAGGTTATCTCGTAACCACCAACTTACCATCGTGATCATCACACGATCACCTCAAGATCAACCAAGCTCGGTATCAACTATACCATCGTGATCAGTACATGACCACACGGAGCTTGATCTCTACCTGTGATCATCGCATGACCACATAAAGATCAACCAACTTATTTCTTCATCGAACCGGGGTTGTTATTATTCAGGTTATTATTTCTGTTGACCCATAGTGTGACCTACTACGAACTGTGTCCATGACCGAGGACGCGGCTATCGATAGATTATATACTCTGCAGAGGTTAGTACACTGTACCCACACCACGGAACTCATGGCCTCGTGCTCCCATTCGGGTGGACCAACGACGTTCCGACAAAACCAGTCTATTGCATGACACTCTCCCGGCCACTCCCAACAAACTCCCCTTTGGGCTATGTCCTGGGTTGCCCCTGATGTCAACTCGTGACATCCGCCACATTTGTGGCTGCCACCGTCGTGGCCAAAACATAACATTGTCCCAAACGGGGACCTTGGATCCATACAACTTGGGCACTCAAGGCTTATGGTAGCCTACCTGATCAGGGTAGCGCGCACCCATAACCTTCCCTAGTTGGAGGTTCCGGCAAGAGGCATGGCAATAGACCGCATTAGGGCCTCCCCATCCAGGCAAGTGTGGTTGCACTGGTGAGCTCGATTCGGTGGCACCATGACTCAGCCAACAGATTTGTTCATGTTCGATTAATGTCAGGTTTAACTTGAATGGTGACGAGCTGAGTCACAATAAAATACATAATGAAATAACAATGCAGATGAGCATGATATCAGTGTAACCATGGATGGGCAACATAACCATTTAACATCAACGATGATAAATCATTTACTCTACGGGATGCAAATGAGCATAGCATAACGATGATCACGAATATAACAAGTA
This sequence comes from Elymus sibiricus, assembly GCA_039707655.1. Lineage (NCBI taxonomy): Eukaryota > Viridiplantae > Streptophyta > Magnoliopsida > Poales > Poaceae > Elymus > Elymus sibiricus. The sequence continues at coordinate 448,461,097 of CM077671.1, forward strand.
TTTTCATAACAAACCCTAACTATTCAAATGAGCATATCGTTATCACTAGCATCTGAAATGAGTACAAGAATACAACATGATAAGAATATCCTTAGCAATTAATCATAGCACTTACTAGATGTAAATGAACAAGGCATAAGCAATGAGCATGGGTTCACAAGCATATTCGAAGCATTCACAAAATAATTAAATGCGCAAACAATTATTAATTATTCAAGTGGAAACCATGGCTACTGCAATGCCATCATGCAAGTGGCTGTTGTGGCTTGCCTGGGGATGAAGGATTCACCAGGGAGAGGTGCAATGGACTCGCGGAAAGGATCGCCGGAAAAGTTTCCCTCTCGGCGGAGCTGTTTTAAGGGCAAGGGCAAAATGGTCATTTTCACAGTGTTACAACATGGCGAAAATGGTACCATCGGAACGGGCTCGACGAACTGAAAACGTGGGCGTTGGATTCACCTCAATCGGAGTTACGGTCGCAAAGTTACGGTCGTTCGTTCGTTAGGCAGAAAACAGACAAAAACCTGTCTGTTTCTGGCCTTAACGGGCGAACGCCCGCAAAATACGGGTTTCGGCTGCGGCTGGGCAGAAAACGTATTCTCTGGAAGTACGTTTCCGTGCGGAGAAAGCGCATTTCAGCCGTAAGCGCGGTAGAGTACGCTTCCCGCACCAGAAAACGTATTAGGAGGAATACGCCTTCACTTAAACCAGTCAACGGAGTCCCCGGGTCAGCGCCATGACTATGACGAGCGGGACCCACCTCTGCCTCCTCTCTCTCCTCCCGTTCTTCGTCTCCACCACGACAGAGAGGCAGGGGAGGGCTCTGGTCACCGGCATAGCCGTCGCCCCGCCACTCCAGGAGGCCGGCCGGCGAGCCGAGGAGGTCGGGCACTCCTCTCCGCACCCGTGGGTGGCCTCAGGACCGGCTGAGGATGCCCACAGCACCGGGGCCGCTACTCGGGCGCCATGGCCGAGATGCAGCAGGGGAAGGGCGGCGCCGGCGGGGTTTCCCCGGCGAACTGGAGGGCGGCGGCGGCTCGATGGCATCCAGAGGAGGGTGCGGATGCCGAAGAAATGGAGGGGAGGGCTGCGGGCTGGAGATGGCCGAGGGGATCGGCGGCAGTTGTCTACGGCAATGGAGGAGCAGGGGAGCTCCGTGGCTCAGGGAGGGGCTGTGATGGCGAGGAGGAGCTCGGGGACGCGCTAAAAAGAGCCAGGGGAAGGCTCGGGAAGAGGAGGGGGACTGTGGCTACGCGGACGAGACGTGGCGGCGTCCCGGCGACGGACGCGGCACCGGCGAGTGTGGCCAACGGCTACGGGACGAAGGGAATCGGGGCACAGGCGATGCGGGAGAGGACGTGGCACTCGGTGGCGCGCTGGGCGGCCGAGGAGGGGCCTCACGCTGGTACGGCGCACAGAGCACGCCTACTGCCATCCATGGGCGCGCCCGACGCGTGGTCACCGCGTGGCCATAGTGCTAGCACGCGCACGGGGCGGCTCAGGCGTGTCTGGCGAGTTAGTCCCTCCCCCACTAACAGCTTGGCGCAAAGAAATGATACCCAGGGCCCACGATGTGACTGAAGCATGTCCAAAGCCTAAACCACAGCAAGGTGTTTGATAGAGATATTAGGCAGTGCACAACTCCATTAGGCCTGGGATTTGTGTGAGGATGATCATCTACTAAGGTGATCATTGTTCCAAAATGTCAGCTCCAAAAGAGAGGGCTAGCTGATACTTCCTTTGCAAAGTGCCCAACTGGCCAGAAATGCAAATGAGGGTGCTGGGGAAAACTGGCTATATGAAAATAGCCCAAATTTGGTGGAGACCAATTATTTGAGCATATGAAAGCACTGTAAATGTTTCATACCATTTGGATAGATAAAAATGGTACTTCCTTCACAATGCTTCCTACTGGCCAGAAACTTGGAGAAATTTTGTGGAGCAAATAGTTTGGCAAAATAATGTGATTTTTGGCATGATCACATTATTTATGGATATTGAGGTCCTGGATTAATTTCAGAATTTTTTAAGCAATATAAAATATAGTTGCTTCACAAATTGAAATTGTGACCAGAAGCCAAGATTGGATGGTGTGCTCACATAGATTGTTTGATGGAGATGAAATTTGGTTGAGAGTCATGATTTGATCACATGAATGATATCCCAAAATTTCAACTCATTTGGATAATCCTAGATAGTACTTCCTTCACAAAATTTCTCTCTGGACAGAAACTTTGGAAATTTGCTGAGGAAGATTTACTAGGCAAATGAAGTTGAATTTTGGCATGTGGCAATAATTTGGATATGAGAGAGTGCCCAAAAATTTTGAGGGCAATTAAGAAAATATAAATAGCACTTCCTTCACAAAGTGTCATTCTGGACAGAATGGAAAATGAATATTCCTGAATTATTTTCGAACTAGGCAAGGATGGGTTTTGACATATTTGTGGAAGATATGATCCAAAGAATTTATGAGAAGTTTGTGGGAATTTTAGGAATGGCAGAAATATGGGTTGCTTCACAACCTAGGGCAAACAGGGTTATTCCATTAATAGAAAAAGGAATATTCCCAAGAAATAAATATTGGGGTTGGGCTAAGATGGAAATGACATGGCCTTGGGATAGATTTGAGAGTGACAAACCACTAAGAAGTGGCTGGAGAGAAGATCTTCCCAGGTTTCAAGACCACATAGCCACGAAAAAAGAAATTCCAAATAAAATTCGAAGAAATCCAAAAGAAAAAGAAAGGGCCAAAAATCGGGGTGTTACACGCGACACTCCTGGTCTAGCCTCAGTGGTCGGCCAATGGCGATCTGAGGATTCATAATAGCGAGATTCTGGAGGTAATCCATTACTCGCTGGGTCAAACGCTCTTGAGCGATGACGTACTGAACAAGGTTGGCCAGTACTGGGTCTCTCTCTATTCGTCCCCAGGGAAAAGATGCTTCTTCTCCGGGTCCTGCACAGCTCGGGAAGTAATAATACCCCCTTTTGCTGGCATAGGGTACTACGAATCGAAGGCGGGTAATCGTTTCATAGGCAGCAACTTCTATGGCCATTTGCGGAGTCGGCATAGATTTCCCCACGAAGGAGACTTCCGTTGGGTCTTGGTTTGGGTTCATGGGAGGGAGGTGCACTACTGCCCAATATTTCGAGGCGGATGGGGTGATCCTCGATTTGAACAGCTCGTACTGTGGTGGCGAGGGAGAACCCATGGTTTTGTGGGTAAAATCCACCAATATTCTAACAAAGCTGCCTAGGGTTGCATCTGGGGTCCTCAGATGGATCCTTGGGTTCGACATGGCTAAAATGGCTGTGAGGGTGGTGCACAAAGTGGGGGATGCTGGGTGATAATCCCCAAGTGCAAGGAATCATCGTAGCAATTTCCAAAGGTGAAGTGATAAGTATGGAGTGCGAACCCACAAGGAGCTAAAGGTAAGATCAATATTCTCTCAAGTCCTATCTGCCACTGATACGACTCTACGTACGCCGAACGTTTGCTTCCAACTAGAAACGAGAAATAAAACTATGTTGTGGGTATAAAGAGAATAGCTTTGCATGATATCGGAGAACTAAAATATAAAAATAGGTGATGTTATCATAAAGTTAGAATATATTACAATATATTACAAATAGCGAGTGTGGAATAATGATGGGTCGGTGTGCGGAATTGTCCTAGGCAATTGTTAAATAGATCGGTAATCATTATTGCAATTTTATATGAGGGAGAGGCATAAGCTAACATACTTTCTCTACTTGGATCATATGCACTTATGATTGGAACTCTAGCAAGCATCCTCAACTACTAAAGATCATTAAGGTAAAACCCAACCATAGCATTAAAGCATCAAGTCCCCTTTATCCCATACGCAACAACCCCCTTACTCGGGTTTAAGCTTCTGTCACTCTAGCAACCCACTATAAGCGAATCATGAACGTATTGCAACACCCTACAGCGGGAATCATTCACGTGTGCGCGGCACGGAAGGCACCATAGGACAACACCAAAATAAACATACAACTCAAACCAATCTAGATCATCAATCAACCCATAAGGCAAAAGAAATCTACTCAAAACATCATAGGATGGCAACACGTCATTGGATCATAATATGTGGCATAAAGCACCATGTTCAAGTAGGGTATTACAGCGGGATGCGGGAGAGTGGACCGCTGAAAAGATATGAGGATGATGATGAAGAAGGTGATGTTGATGAAGACGATCACCGCGGCGATGGTTCCCCCGATGGCACTCTGGCGCCATCGAGAGAGAGGGGGAGAGGGTCTCCCCCTTGTGCTTCCTCCTCCATGGCCTCACCCCTAGGTGGGGAGAGGTTCTCCCTCTGGTCCTTGGCCTCCATGGTGATGATGGCCCCTCCGTCTTCCTCCTCCATGGTCTTCGGTGATGGTGACCCCCTCCGGTAGGGTGCCGGAGAGGGCCAAGATTGATTTTTCGTGGCTACAGAGACTTGCGGCGGCGGAACTCCCGATCTAGGGTTCTTTACGGGGACTTGGGTATTTATAGGAGTATTTGGCGTCGGTCCCACGTCCAGAAGATTCTCGAGGAGGTGACAAGCCAGGGGGCGCGCCCTAGGGGGGGGGCGCCCCCCACCCTTGTGGCTACCTCGGGCTTCCTCTCCGGTATCTTTTCGCTCCAGTATTTTTTATATTTTCCAAAAATATTTTCCGTAAATTTTCAGCCCATTCCGAGAACTTTTATTTCTGCACAAAAACAACACCACGGTAGTTCTGCTGAAAACAGCGTCAGTCCAGGTTAGTTCTAATCAAATCATAAAAAAATATTGTAAACATGGCATGAATACTTCATAAATTATAGATACGTTGGAGACGTATCAGCATCCCCAAGCTTAATTCCTGCTCATCCTCGAGTAGGTAAATGATAAAAGAAATAATTTATGAAGTGTGAATGCTAGCAAGTGCACAAGTTTGATCAATGATAATTCCAATCACTTTTTCTACTATCAATATAAACCATAAACAGTAGCTCATCTCATAAAACTTCTCATGATCAAGTGACAAGCTATTCACATGTTAAAGTATAGACCAGAAAGTTTCTTGAAAACTAACAAACCATATTCCTAGTCATCGAACAATTGCAATTCATCTTATTTTCAGGAAGGGTCTATGTAAGAGCTTTGATTTAGAAAATTCCACATACTCAACTATCATATAGTCTTCCATGATTATTGACACTCAAAGCATATTTTTAGAACAAATAGCATCCATCGAACACAGAGAAAGATAGGGGCTTAATGTTTCGCCTCCCAACTTATTTATCATATAGATAACTGTCAACAATAATAATTCATGATCAAATATATTTGTGTGGATATATATGTCTAGATCATTCCCCAACACATGACGCTTGCCAAGAGAAAAAGGCGAAATATAGGAAGTGGTGAAGATCACCATGACTCTTGCGTAAAGGTAAGTACTAGAAAGTAAAAGATAGGCCCTTCGCAAAGGGAAGCAGGGTTGTCATGCGCTTTTTGTTTTTGGATGTGCAAACTCTTAATGCAAAGGAACGTCATGTTGTATTGCCCTTTGTGATAGCAACCTTTATTATGCAGTCTGTCGCTTTTATTTCTTTACCATCACAAGTTCGTACAACGCTTATTTTCCCTTACAATAAAGATCATACATATTTAGGAGCAATTTTTATTGCTTTTTGCACCGATGACAACTTACTTGAAAGATCTTACTCAATCCATAGGTAGGTATAGTGGACTCTCATGGCAAAACTGGTTTAAGGGTGTTTGGATGCACAAGTAGTATTTCTACTTGGTGCGGAAGTTTTGGCTAGTATGAGGTGGAAGCAAGCACCACATGTTGGAGGATCCATAACTGTTGGAAATATGCCCTAGAGGCAATAATAAATTGGTTATTATTATATTTCCTTGTTCATGATAATCGTTTATTATCCATGCTATAATTGTATTGATTGGAAACTCAAATACATGTGTGGGTATATAGACAACACTATGTCCCTAGTAAGCCTCTAGTTAACTAGCTCGTTGATCAAAAGATGGTGAATGTTTCCTAGCCATGGACATAAGATGTCATTTGATAACGGGATCACATCATTAGGAGAATGATGTGATGGACAAGACCCAAACAATGAACATAGCATAAAGATCGTGTCAGTTTATTGCTATTGTTTTCTGCATGTCAAGTATCTGTTCCTCTGACCATGAGATCATGCAACTCACTGACACCGGAGGAATACCTTGTGTGTATCAAACGTCGCAACGTAACTGGGTGACTATAAAGGTGCTCTACAGGTATCTCCGAGGGTGTCTGTTGGGTTGGCATGGATCAAGACTGGGATTTGTTACTCCGTGTGACGGAGAGGTATCTCAGGGCCCACTCGGTAATACAACATCACAATGAGCCTTGCAAGCAAAAGTGACTAAAGAGTTAGCCACATGATCTTGTATTACGGAACGAGTAAAGAGACTTGCCAGTAACGAGATTGAACTAGGTATAGAGATACCGACGATCGAATCTCGGGCAAGTAACATACCGAAGAACAAAGGGAACAGCATACGGGATTAATTGAATCCTTGACATAGAGGTTCGACCGATATAGATCTTCGTAGAATATGTAGGAACCAATATGGGCATCCAGGTCCCGCTATTGGTTATTGGCCGCAGAGGTGTCTCGGTCATGTCTACATAGTTCTCGAACCCGCAGGGTCTGCACACTTAAGGTTCGGTGACGTTTCAGTAGAATTGAGTTATGCATGTTGGTGACCGAAGGTTGTTCGGAGTCCCGGATGAGATCCCGGACATCACGAGGAGCTCCGGAATGGTCTGGAGGTAAAGATTGATATATAGGAAGTCCCGTTTTGGCCACCGGAAAAGTTTCGGGTATTTCAGGTAGTGTACCGGGAGTGCCGGAGGGCCATCGGGAGGGGCCACCCACGCTGGGAGGCCACATGGGCCTGAGGGGGGGTTGCACCAGCCCTTAGTGGGCTGGGCAAACCAGCCCTACAAGGCCCATGCGGCTAGGAATAAGTGGGAAAGGAAAAACCCCAAGAAAAGGGAAGGGAGTACAAATATGGAAGGTGTCCTATTTGCACTAGGATTGGAAGGGAGGAGTCCACCTCCTCCTCCTTGGTTCGGCCGACCCTAGGGGGGAAACCCTAGGGCGCCAGCCCCCTCCCCCTCCCTCCTATATATACTAGAGGGGAGAGAGGGCCAAACACCCTAAGCCACGGTGCAGCCCTCTCTCCCCCTGTCTATACAGTTTTTCCTCAAATCTGTTTTGACGGTGCTTAGGCGAAGCCCTGTCGGAATAGCTCCACCACCACCCCCACTACGCCGTTGTGCTGGCGGAGAACTCATCTACCTCCCCGCTCTCTCTCTTGCTGGATCAAGAAGGCGGAGATCGTCATCAAGCTGTACGTGTGCCTAACGCGGAGGTGCCGTCCGTTCGGTACTTGATCGGGACGGATCGTGATTGGATCGCGGGACGCTCGGAGATTTGGATCGCGAAGACGTTCGACTACATCAACCGCGTTTCTTGACGCTTCCCGCTTAGCGATCTACAAGGGTATGTAGATTCACTCTCCCTCTCATAGATGCTCATCACCATGGATAGATCTTGCGTGTGCGTAGGAAATTTTTTGTTTCCCATGCTACGTTACCCAACAATAACAATATAACTTCTATACAAATATACCCAAACATAACTCATTAAGTTGTCTTCCTTGTCCAATTTTAACTAATTTGCTTGAGTTTGAAAATAATTAATGAGCTCACAATAATAGAAGATGTCCAAGATAGTATATTTATATGTGGAATCTCTCTTCCTTCAATATTCTTTCATGAATTGTTCAAGTGACCAATGCGGTGTTTGCTAACTTTCAATAAATTTTACCACCTATACTTATTATGTGTGAAGTCATTTCTCCCCATGGGATAAGTATATGAAGCATATTTAATTTTAAATTTATGATATTCAATTCATTCAACCATTTACTCATAGGATATAAGTGAAGCACGAGAGTGAATGACAAACTACTCCAAAAAGATATAAGTGAAGATCAATGTGTAGTCAATTAGTTTAAATAGCCATGTGAGGATTCTCTCTTATTCAAAATTTCAGATCCAATTATTTTATTGAAACAGCAAACAAAATAAAATGGCATTCCAAGGATAGCACACATCATGTGAACGAATGAAAATTTAGGCTCAACATAGGCTAACCGATAATTGTTGATGAAGAGAGGTGGGATGCGTAGCATCCCCAAGCTTAGATGCTTGAGACTTCTTGAAATATTTACTTGGGGTGCCTTGGGAATCCCCAAGCTTGAGCTTTTGTATCTCGTTCAATCCTCTCATATCATGGTTTCACCTATTCTCAAAAACTTCATCCACACAAAACTCGAAAAGAACTCGTGAGATAGGTTAGTACACATAATAGTAAATCAACTCTTTATGTACTGCCAAGACAAGTTGCATAATAATTTCCAAACATCATCTGCTGTTTACTATCATTTCCACAATTAATATCTACCAATATAGGCTATGGAAACTATAGGATAAGTAGATAACAAAACTATGACAGCAATCTGTCCAAACAGAACAGTCTGTAGCAATTTATGAAAACAGTGTACTTCCATAACTCAAAAAATTATGAAAATTTAGGACATGCTAAAAAATTTATATGACAACACTGTGTAGAAATTTCAGAAACTTTCCACCTTCCAGTAAAATATGAAAATTCAAACACTACAGCAAAAGTTTCTGTTTTTACACAGCACACATCAAACATGCAATGCAAGCATCCTAAAGCAATTAATGGAACTTTTTATTGAAAAATAGGATTATAAATGACTCCTAACAGAGAACAAGAAAATAAAATGATGCTCCAAGAAAAACTCATATTATGTGACGAATAAAAATATAGCTCCAAGTGAGGTTACCGATAATGTTGAAGACGAAAGAGGGGATGCCTTCCGGGGCATCCCCGAGCTTAGTTGCTTGGATCTTCCTTGAATATTACCTAGGGGTGCCTTTGGCATACCCAAGCTTAAGGTCTTTCCACTCCTTATTCTCCGCATATCGATATCTCACCCAAAACTTGAAAACTTCAATCACACAAAACTTAACGGAACTTCGTCAGATGGGTTAATATGATAAGGAGCAAATCATCCACTTAGGTACTGTAAAATACAAGATCCATAATTGTTCTCGCATAATGTCTACTGTAACTTATCATTTCCACAATTTATATCACTTAATATAAGCCATGGAAATGCTAAAACAAGCAAACTATGCAAACAAGGCAGATTCTGTCAAAAACAGATCAGTCTGTAATGATCTGAACAATGACCATACTTCTGCAGCCCCAAAAATTCTGAAACATTAGGACAACCTAGGAAATTTGTAAATCAATCATTTGTAAAAAATTCTGAAGCTTTTGACTCTCTGGTGAATTTATAAAAATTCTGGCCTGGGCACCAAAGCTTCTGTTTTTGCACAGAATCAAGTCAACTATCAACCACATCATCCCAAAGGCATTACTTGGCACTTTATTGAAAAAAAACATATAAAACATAGTTACTACAGTATAATAATCATGATAACACACAAAAACAGTAGGGGTAAATATTGGGTTGTCTCCCAACAAGCGCTTTTCTTTAATGCCTTTTTAGCTAGGCATGACATTTTAATGATACTCTTCCAAGCCTAATTCCGATGATAATTTTATTCATACTCTAAAAGATATAAGCGAAGTTCATAGAGCATTCTACAATTAATATAGATTAACCAATATCCAAGCTCAAAATATATAAGTGAAGCACACGAAGCATTCTATAAAACCATACTCAAAAGATTTAAGTGAAGCACAAAGAGCATTCTACAAAGCCATACTCAAAAGATTTAAGTGAAGCGCATGAAGCATTCTACAAATCAATGAAGGACTATCTCATACTAGAAGGGTGCATAAAGGAAAAGAAAAACACTAAAGACGCATATCATGTGAACAAAACAAAAACCGAGGTATACCGATAATTGTTGAAGAATAAAGATGGGATGCCTTCCGGGGCATCCCCAAGCTTAGATGCTTGAGTCTCCTTGAAATATTTACTTGGGGTGCCTTGGGCATCCCCAAGCTTGAACTCTTGTCTCTCCGTATTCTTCTTATATCGATACCTCCTCGATCTTCGAACACTTCATTCACACAAAACTTAACAAAACCCTCGTGAGATCCGTTAGTATAATAAAGCAAAATACTACTTTAAGCACTGTTGTGAACTCATTCCAAATTCATATTAGCACTATATCTAATGTAGTCCAACTTCACCATGGTTCATACCCCCCGATACTACCCATAGATTCATCAAAATAAGAGAACAATGCATAGAAAACAGAATCTGTCAAAAACAGGACAGTCTGTAGCAATCTGGAAACTTCGTATACTTCTGTAACTCAAAAAATTCTGAAAATTTAGGAAAAATTAAAAAATTTGTATAGAAGTACTGTGTAAAAATTTCATAAACCTTTGACGTTCCAGTAAGAAATGTAAATTCATGCACTACAGTCAAAGTTTTTGTTTTTGCACCGCACAAAGCAAACAAGCAATCTAATCATCCTAAAAGCAAATCTTGGCACATTATTTTTATAATACAATGGATATATACAAGGGGATAATTTTTTTTTTGAGAAGCTTCCATGAAAAAATCTATATTGTTTCCATGAGCAGGAACACAAGTGTTCAAGGTCGACCCTCACTTCTCCAATGCACAACCTTCCAATCACTTCTCTTTATGAAAAACTTCTTAATTAGGCAAAAGAGGCAAGTAATTCTTTTTGTATTTTTCATTATTTTTTTGTTTGTTTCACCCACAACTAAAGAATGCAAAAAGGGAAAACAAAATCTACTTAGTGAAGAAAGCAAACAAGCACACACGGGAATATCAACCCCACGCTATTGCTCCCCGGCAACGGCGCCAGAAAAGAGCTTGATAATCCCCAAGTGCAAGGAATCATCGTAGCAATTTCCAAAGGTGGAAGTGATAAGTATGGAGTGTCGAACCCACAAGGAGCTAAAGGTAAGATCAATATTCTCTCAAGTCCTATCTGCCACTGATACGACTCTACGTACGCCGAACATTTGCTTCCAACTAGAAACGAGAAATAAAAGTACGTTGTGGGTATGAAGAGAATAGCTTTGCATGATATCGGAGAACTAAAATATAAAAATAGGTGTTGTTATCATAAAGTTAGAATATATTAAAATATATTACAAATAGCGAGTGTGGAATAATGATGGGTCAGTGTGCGGAATTGTCCTAGGCAATTGTTAACAAGATCGGTAATCATTATTGCAATTTTATATGAGGGAGAGGCATAAGCTAACATACTTTCTCTACTTGGATCATATGCACTTATGATTGAAACTCTAGCAAGCATCCGCAACTACTAAAGATCATTAAGGTAAAACCCAACCATAGCATTAAAGCATCAAGTCCCCTTTATCCCATACGCAACAACCCCCTTACTCGGGTTTAAGCTTCTGTCACTCTAGCAACCCACTATAAGCGAATCATGAATGTATTGCAACACCCTACAGCAGGAATCCTTCATGTGTGCACGGCACGGAAGGCACCATAGGACGGCACTAAAATAAACATACAACTCAAACCAATCTAGATCATCAATCAACCCATAAGGCAAAAGAAATCTACTCAAAACATCATAGGATGGCAACACATCATTGGATCATAATATGTGGCATAAAGCACCATGTTCAAGTAGGGGATTACAGCGGGATGCGGGAGAGTGGACCGCTGAAAAGATATGAGGACGGTGATGAAGAAGGTGTTGTTGATGAAGACGATCACCGCAGCGATGGTTCCCCCGATGGCACTCCGGCGCCACCGAGAGAGAGGGGGAGATGGTCTCCCCATTGTGCTTCCTCCTCCATGGCCTCCCCCCTAGGTGGGGAGAGATTCTCCCTTTGGTCCTTGGCCTCCATGGTGATGATGTCCCCTCCGTCTTCCTCCTCCATGGTCTCCGGTGATGGTGACCCCCTCCGACAAGGTGCCGGAGAGGACCAAGATTGATTTTTCATGGCTACAGAGACTTGCGGCGGCGGAACTCCCGATCTAGGGTTCTTTACGAGGACTTGGGTATTTATAGGAGTATTTGGTGTTGGTCCCACATCCAGAAGGTTCCCGAGGAGGTGACAAGCCAGGGGGCGCGCCCCCCACCCTTGTGGCTGCCTCGGGCTTTCTCTCCGGTATCTTTTCGCTCCAGTATTTTTTATATTTTCCAAAAATATTCTCCGTAAATTTTCAGCCCATTCCGAGAACTTTTATTTCTACACAAAAACAACACCACGGTAGTTCTGCTGAAAACAGCGTCAGTCCGGGTTAGTTCTAATCAAATCATACCAAAATCATAAAAAAATATTGTAAACATGGAATGAATACTTCATAAATTATAGATACATTGGAGACGTATCACTGGGTAAGGTCACGGAGTGGCCTCTTATATAGCATCTGGGCTAGGTTACATATTGCGGTGTGGGGGCAATCTAGGTTGTCGGTTCTGCTCTATGAAGGTCGGGGTCAATGCCAGAGATATACATATCTCACAGAAAGTGACGTATTATTGTGGGTGTCGGCTGGGGTGGGTTTTGGTAGCTACGCCTAGAATTTAATATGCAACCGAACGCCAACATACTTATGCATGGCTACTTGTGGTACTACTTATGCACGACTAGATATTTTTTTGCTATTTTATTTCAAATTTACTGTTCACAAGCGTACAGATTTACTGTTTTTCCTCGCCACGAGCTCCTGGAATGTCCAAACAGCACGAAAATTTGCACGCACCTTGCGCACATGAGTATATTTGATCCCACAAAATTTTAGATTTTTTAGATTTTTTTGCTATTTTTTTCATTACGGTCAAAGCCCTTTGACCGGACGGTAACGACACAGAAGGGCATTTCTATATGTGCACATAACGGCAGAGGGGCAAATTTGAGCAGGCTTCGAAATTAGGGGCAAATATGAGTAGGTGGTTCAAGTTAGGGATAGAAATGCAAATGGCCCATAAATTATAGGTTGCAATATGTGTATTATGCCTTAAGATTGTGCTATGAATAAATTGTTTGATTTCAATTGTATGTGAGTGATTTTTACTACTGTGATTTTTGATCAATTGTTTTCACTTTCAGTAAATCTTGAGGTGGGATTTTCTTTGAGCCATTGCAACAAATATATTTTCGTACCATAGATTTGAATTAACCCGGCACCACCACAGCAGACTCATAGCCACAACCACTTGACCACATGCACTAAGTACAAAACCATGTACACATTTTGCACCTAACTGATCACCTCACTAACACACCATAGTTTTTCTGAAAGAGAAAATTGTGGGTGATTATTCCTATGAAGATTGCCGCTAGCACACTAACAGCCGTCAGCGCCCGACACCGACACCTAATCCTCCTGATCACTGCCGTCGCGGAGAGCCAACACTCGAGCAGCAGCATCGCGACGATCATCGTGGATCATCGCACGTAGGGGCACGGAGAACCCGAGCAATGCCACCAACCCTCTACACAGCACGAGCGTGAACCAGTCCGGACTCACCTCCGCCATTAGAGCCTCGCCTCGAGCTCCTGCAAGCAGAAATGAAGGAGAAGGAAGAAGAAGAAGAAACGAGGCTAGGTGTGAAAAAGGGAGAAGCACTGCGGTCGTTTTTATAGCTCGAGATCGGTGTACGATGGGCGAAGTCCACCAGTGCCGCTCGTCGCTCGATCGCCGGTGTTCGGAGGCGAATCCGCAAGCAGTGCCGACAGCGCACTGGCCCGCGAGGTGACTGCACGCTGCGCCGGTAGCTAGCATGCCGCGCACTAACGCAGTACGACCCTAGATGCCGTATGCGCTAGACGTCGCCGGTAGAGGAAGCGTGGGAAAGCGCGTGAGAGAGAGAGAGAGAAGAGGAGAGCCAGAGGTAGGAGAAGAGACTGACAGTGGGCCCTGGGTCCACCTGTCAGCCAGAGAGAGCACTGTACACTCGGGTGCGACCAGCGAAAATTTGGAATTTGGAATTTTATTAATTCTAAATTCACCGTAGCCCTAAGTAGAAATTTCTCGGTTTCCCCAACCGTAGATTTTCTCACAGCGCCAGTACTCCACTATAGTTGCACCAATTATCTGCCATCTCACTGTAACCGCGTTGTATCGTGTGAGTAGGATATTTATTTTTCATGTTATCACCGCAAGGTAGTAGGAGTAATAATATTTGGAACCGTGCTTAGCAAATCTCGAGGACAAGATTTTTCTTAAGGGGGGTGTTGACACCAGATTTTAGCATGGTCAAAAACATAAATAAGAAGGCCTCAAATGGAAAAGTGCTCAAAGTGAGAAAGTTCCATATCGTCGAAAGGAGAAACTTTGATATTTGGTCCATAGCCATCCGATCTCATCTCTAAGGCCGAAATTGTGTTCGAAGTATTGAGATTTTGTATCCAGAACACTATTCGGCTGATTAAGCCCCCAAGACGACCTCATATGAGAAAATGTTCTACAGGGATTGTCTTCGTCTCGTCGAATCGGTCGATTTTGATATAAAAATCGTCTCAATCCGAGATCGTATGCAAAAGTTACAGCCGTTATAAGATGCTGCTACAGCAGAAGGCGGTAGTACCGCTCCCATAAGCGGAAGTACCGCTCGAGCGGTACTACCGCGCTTACACTACCGCTTAAAAAACACTTCTGGTCCCCCGAGCGGAAGTAGTGCGGCACTTAGACGTGTCTAGAGAGGTACTATCGCTGGAGCGGTACTACCGTGCCCTGAGCGGTACTACCGCTTTCCGTCGCGCAGACTCGGGCAGATTTTGGAGAGTCCGAGTTTGGCTAGCGTTTTTTGACCCTTTGGAAGGAAATCTGGGTCCGTGTCTTGTACGGGAAGTCCAACCCCCTCTTAAATAGAAGAGGTGATGACCGATTGAAACAACAAACAATCGAACAAACACATCTACATCTTTTTACCCTACTTTCATCCCTAACCCTAGTTCTTTCTCTCTCGTTCTTCGTTCGTTCTTCTTGTTGAAGGGCGGCGATCCTCGAGGCTCTAGGGGCGAGCGAATCGACCTAGGGCAGCCCATCGTCCATCCGTGACTCCCGACGGGTTCCATCCCGGAGAAGCGGTGCGTTGGGTCTTCAAAAGCGCCCGTCGGATTGTCTTGCGTACCGCGCTTCCGGCAGGCCTCCTTCGATGTGAGCTGCGGTGCATCACCCTCGGCGTTGGAGGTACACGGTGACGTGTTCGTGTGCGAACAGGGGGTAGTGTTGTAACACTCCAAAAATTTAATCAAGTTTTATTAATTTAAAATTTTGCTCAGAACAATAATTTTTAATTTTTAAATCCTCTATGGATTCCAGAATCACTTCTTCTCCCTGAATTATGAGATTTTCCCTCCAAGTAGCAGTTTTTCAAAAATATTGTGAGAGTTGAAGATTTCCTTGAAAACATTTCATTTTTATTTGATATGATCTGTGGAAGCATTTTATAATATTTTTGCCAAGCCCTATTTCTTTAAAATTGGTTTCTACTCTTTTAAAGGGTCTTATTTGCACTACAACCATTTGATAAATTCATTTAATAATTCCACAAAAAAATTAGATGTCATGTGATGTCCCTGGATCACTTTTATGCAAAAAACATAGCTTAGTGTTTTGAAAAAATTGAGCAAAGCATCCTCTTTTCTATTCTGGACCAGTTTGAGGTTTTGAACTGCAACCCCTTTTTATTTTGCCCTAGTGCCCATGAGATTTTTACTACTTGTAGTTTACCCTACCAAACTCTTAAGTCGAGGAGTTCAACTCCATTGACCTAGTTTAAGCCCCTGCTATTGAGTCATTTTGTTTCTGACCAGAACTGTAGTTTTGCAAAACTTGCATTAACAAGTTTCTGCTTTTGAAAAACTAACCTTGCCATCATTCTTAGCATTCAAAGAGACCTTGCTCTGGAAATTTTGGTGGCCAGCAAAACCCCCCTAGATGCCCTGGCATTTTGTCAAGCAGGTTGTGTGCATAGCCAGATTTGGTATGGTTTTTAGTTTGCATTGTGGATTTGCTTTCCTTGTCATACCAGCATGTCCACTGGGCCTATAGCAACCACACTCGCGACCCTGTTAATTTTCAGCTTAATCAAGAGCTCCTAGCTTGCCCTGGCAAATCGTCAAACACCTTGGGTGCATGTCCAAAGCGCGCCTAGAGCGCCCGTATTGCAGGCATGCAACGCTCGAGCCGCCGCGCCCACCTACCCCGTCCTTTGCCCTTCCCCGTCGGTGAGGACATGCCCCCGTCCCCTTCAAGCCTGCAGAGCCGCTCAGCCACCCCCTGGAGCCCCGCAGCACCATCGCCAGAGCTGCCTTGGCGGCTAGCCGACGGCTGCAGCCGGACCCGGCCATGGCAGCGCCGTCCAAGCTGCCTCCGCTCGCCAGCTTGCCCCTCGAACAGCCCGAGCTCATCCGCTCGCCCCTCCGACCGACTCTTGCATCGCCACGTCACCTGCAGCCCACAGTGGCGGTCGGTCGCCGTTCTTATCCCGGCCGCGGCAGAACCGACCTCAACCGCCTATATAAGCATGCCCTGATCTCGCAAGAGCACTCCATTCCCCTCCCTGCCTCCGTAGCCAGCCCCCATAGCAACCAATCGACCGGAAGAGACCATCTTCCCCGTCTCCGGCAGCTCTGGCCGCCGCCACCCTCTGGTTGAATTCGTCGCAACCGAGCCCCCACTCTCCAAATTAGCTTCACCATCTGGTCCTAATACTCCTCCTAAATGCATCCATCACCTCATTTCCGACCGGGATGCACCAGGAGCAGGAATCCCTCACTTGCCCGCCACCGTCGTCCGCCGGGGTCGACCCCATCGGTAACCTCGGCCACCCCTCCGACCATGCCGACCACCGAAAGGGCCACCGGCTCGCCGTGAACCCGTTCACGCCCTCGAAAGACCCCAAGGAGCCGCCGTTCGCCGGCGACGATCGCCAGAACTCTGCCTATGCCGTCGGCAAGGGGGAGGGAGCGCGCGGTCGACTGGTCAAATATGACCAGTGGGCCTAAGGACCCCGCAGTCAGCGACCCAGGGCGCGCCGCGTCAGCGGTAAGTGGAAGCGTAGTCTGTGTAGTGCGCTTTCTCTTTTGGAAAGCGCATTCCTGACTGAAACGTTTTCTTTTTCAGGTTTTTATAAAAATCAGAATTTGACCCTAACTTAACTAGCTCTAGTTTTTAAACCACAACTCCAATTGAGCTGATTCTTTTTCCCACCATTCTAAAATTTCATCTAGTTTATTTTAAGATTTATTCCAAAATTTTCGAAACAACTTTCCAGTATTGTTTTTGAATTGTATGTTGATTTGAATATTTTCAAATCTAGGAAATTGGAGGGAAGATTAAAACTTTCAAAAGTTTTGGAGTGCACCTTACCTCTCTGCATATTGAAGGCAAGCATCTTGAACACTTGATATGTACAAGTTGGTTGGTTGTTTGCTAGGAGATATAAATCATGATTATGTTACATGGAATAATGGAATTGCATATGATATAGATCATGCATGGATGCATATGGTAAGAATTTAATTGCTGTTGATTACGTGATATATATGAGAAGTGGTCACTGCCTCATGACACGTATGCCTAAGCTGGTCCAGACAAACTTTGGGAAAAGTTTTGTCATGGGTAAAGCATGACCATGGAAACTGATATCTCGTGGCGGCGAGAGAAATCAGGGAGGGCATGACGAGGCATGATGGGTGGTGACTGTTGGATAATTGTGAAGAAGATTCTGTTGTGCTAACCATGCAGGAAATTATGTAAACCTCCTGAGTCGACCATAGATCGAGTCTTGTTCCAGTAACCCCCATGCTTATTTTGTACTACCACTTGTCCCTGCCGTAGGTAGGGTATGGTTCAGTAAGTTGTCAACCCCTTTCTTAGCACACACCGTACAGAGAGGCCATAGTGAAAGATACCAGTGGCCCATGGTAGGCATGTCACTTGGTCTGAGGGCATGGGTGTTCCGGTTGGACCGAGGGGGTAGCTTCCCTGTTTTGCGCGCGGTATAATTTTTGTGATCCCATGCTAATTGAGATTGTGGTCTCCCCACTTAGAGTTTTACTTAATGGTGTCGTGGGTGATTCCAGGCACCGGTAAGTTAAGCTGGTGTGTGCGGGTTAGGTGTGTTTTCAACTCAAAGGTCGTAAACAGAATTAGTCCCGGTGGGCTAAAGGAATCCGTTACTCGTGGGTAAAGAGTACAACCTCTGCAGAGTAAACATCTATTCGAATAGCCGTGTCTGCGGTTAAGGACTACAGTCTGGGACGGGTCAAGTGTCGGTCTTAGTGTCGGTCTTCGAAGGAATTATTCTAAGGGTTTTATACATTTGTGCCCCTAACTCGAACCCACTACTCATATTTGCCCCTAATTCTGAAGTCTGCTCAAATTTGCCCCTCTGCCGTTATGTGCACTTATAGAAATGCCCTTCTGTACCGTTACCGTCCAGTCAAAGCCGGTTAAAGGGCTCTAACCGTCCTAAAAAAAATAGCAAAAAAAATCTAAAAAATCTGAAATTTTGTGGGATCAAAGATACTCAGGTTCGCAAGGTGCGTGCAAATTTTTGTGCTGTTTGGACATTCCAGGAGCTCGTGGCGAAGGAAAAACAGTAAATATGTATGCCTGTGAACAGTAAATTCAAAAAATAGCAAGAAAATTCAAAAAAATATGAAAATTTTTGGCATCAAAGAGGCTCGGGTCTGCAAGGTGTGTGCAAATTTTTGTTGTGTTTCGACATTGTAGGAGCTCGTGGAGAAAAAAACAAAATTTGGCTCGGGAAAAAACTTTGGAAAAAATGACTATTTTGTTTTTTTTGCTAGAGCTCCTCGCATGTCATTTGATCACAAAAACTTGCAAGCACCTTGTGCACCCAAGTTTCTTTGATGCCAAAAAATTTCATATTTTTTTTAATTTTTTTGCTATTTTATTTCAAATTTACTGTTCACAAGCATACAGATTTACTGTTTTTCCTCGTCACAAGCTTCTGGAATGTCCAAACAGCACGAAAATTTGCACGCACCTTGCGCACATGAGTATATTTGATCCCGCAAAATTTTAGATTTTTTAGATTTTTTTTGCTATTTTTTTCATTACTGTCAAAGCCCTTTGACCGGACGGTAACGGCACAGAAGGGCATTTCTATATGTGCACATAACGGCAGAGGGGCAAATTTGAGCAGGCTTCGAAATTAGGGGCAAATATGAGTAGGTGGTTCAAGTTAGGGATAGAAATGCAAATGGCCCAAAATAAGGGTTTTATACATTTGTGCCTCTAACTCGAACCCACTACTCATATTTGCCCCTAATTCTGAAGTCTGCTCAAATTTGCCCCTCTGCCGTTATGTGCACTTATAGAAATGCCCTTCTGTGCCGTTACCTTCCAGTCAAAGCCGGTTAAAGGGCTCTGACCGTCCTGAAAAAAATAGCAAAAAAAATCTAAAAAATCTGAAAATTTGTGGGATCAAAGATACTCAGGTTCGCAAGGTGCGTGCAAATTTTCGTGTTGTTTGGACATTCCAGGAGCTCATGGCGAAGGAAAAACAGTAAATTTGTATGCCTGTGAACAGTAAATTCAAAAAAATAGCAAGAAAATTCAAAAAAATATGAAATTTTTTGGCATCAAAGAGGCTCGGGTCCGCAAGGCGTGTGCAAATTTTTGTTGTGTTTGGACATTGTAAGAGCTCGTGGAGAAAAAACAAAATTTGGCTCGGGAAAAAACTTTGGAAAAAATGACTATTTTGTTTTTTTTGCTAGAGCTCCTCGCATGTCATTTGATCACAAAAACTTGCAAGCACCTTGTGCACCCAAGTTTCTTTGATGCCAAAAAATTTCATATCTTTTGATTTTTTTGCTATTTTATTTCAAATTTACTGTTCACAAGCGTACAGATTTACTATTTTTCCTCGCCACGAGCTCCTGGAATGTCCAAACGTTACGAAAATTTGCACGCACCTTGCGCACATGAGTATATTTGATCCCACAAAATTTTAGATATTTTTTGCTATTTTTTTCATTACAGTCAAAGCCCTTTGACCGGACGGTAACGGCACAGAATGGCATTTCTATATGTGCACATAAAGGCAGAGGGGCAAATTTGAGCAGGCTTCGAAATTAGGGGCAAATATGAGTAGGTGGTTCAAGTTAGGGATAGAAATGCAAATGGCCCTATTCCATGAATCAATACTAATTTTAGGCAAAGATGAAAACCAAGTTTTAGCACGATTTCGTAGTGAGAATGGAAATAGCTTCAATTTAACAATATCATTATCCACATCTTTCTTCTTTTGCATATCACACAACTCAACGAAAGTATCTAGATGGGATGCGGCATCTTCACTAGGAAGGCCGGAGAATTGTTCTTTCATAACAAGATTAAGCAAAGTGGCATTAATTTCATAAGATTCCGCACTAGTGGCGGGAGTAATCGGAGTACTAATAAAATCATTATTATTGGTATTGGAGAAGTCACACAACTTGGTATTCTCTTGAGTCATCGTGACAAAGCAAGCAATCTAGCACACAAGCAAACAAAAAGCAAATGAAAAGACGAACGGAAGAAGGGCGAATAAAAAGGCAAATCTTTTTGGTTTTTCTGAAAATCGTTTTAGAAGTGGGGGAGAGGAAAATGAGAGGCAAATGGCAAATAATGTAAATGCAAGAGATGAGTTTGTGATGGGTACTTGGTAGGCTTGATGTCTTGACTTGCTATGTATCCTCCCCGGCAACGGCGCCAGAAATCCTTCTTGCTACTTCTTGAGCTTGCGTTGGTTTTCCCTTGAAGAGGAAAGGGTGATGAAGCAAAGTAGATAAGTATTTCCCTTAGTTGTTGAGAACCAAGGTATCAATCCAGTAGGAGGTACAAGCAAGGCCCCAATCTTTGCACCTACACAAACAATCAAACACTTGCACCCAACGCTATAAAGGGGTTGTCAATCCCTTCACGGTTACTTGCAAGGATGACATCTGATAGAGATATATATAAAAGATTACTAAAACGAAAAGTAAAATAAAAGTAAATAGATTGCAGCAAAGTATTTTTGGTATTTTTGGATTATAGATCTGAAAATATAATATGGAAAATAGACCCGGGGCCATAGGTTTCACTAGAGGCTTCTCTCTTGAAGGAAAATAATACGGTGGGTGAACAAATTACTGTCGAGCAATTGATAGAAAAGCGCATAGTTATAACGATATCCAAGGCAATGAGTATGCATATAGGCATCACGTCCATATCAAGTAGACCGAAATGATTCTGCATCTACTACTATTACTCCACACATCGACCGACTCCTGCCTGCATCTAGAGTATTAAGTTCATGAAGAACAGAGTAACGCATTAAGTAAGATGACATGATGTAGAGGGATAAACTCAAGCAATATGATGAAAACCCCATCTTTTTACCCTTGATGGCAACAATACAAATACGTGCCTCGCTACCCCTACTTTGTCACTGGGTGAGGACACCGCAAGATTGAACCCAAAACTAAGCACTTCTCCCATTGCAAGAATTACCAATCTAGTTGGCCAAACCAAACCAATAACTCCAAGAGACTTGCAAAGATATGAAACCATGCATATAAGAATTCAGAGAAGATTCAAATAATATTCATAGATAATCTGATCATAAATCCACAATTCATCGGATCTCGACAAACACACCGCAAAAGAGTATTACATCGGATAGATCTCCATGAAGATCATGGAGAACATGGTATTGAAGAACATAGAGAGAGAAGAAGCCATCTAGCAACTAGCTATGGACCCGAAGGTCTGAGGTGAACTACTCACGCATCATCGGAGGGGCAATGGTGTTGATGTAGATGCCCTCCGTGATCGAATCCCCCTCCAGCAGATTACCGGAAAAGGCCCCAAGATGGGATCTCACGGGAACAGAGGCTTGCGGCGGCAGAAAAGTATTATCGTGGCTCTCTCTGGTATTGGGGGAATATTTCTGAATTTATAGGGTTGGAGGAGCCATGGGGGGCCCACAAGCCAGAGGGGCGCCCCCCCAGGGGCGGCCTAGGTGGCTTGTGGCCCGCCCGTGGGTCTTCTGGCCTCTTCTCCAAGTCTCCTGGGTTCCTTCTGGTCCAAGAAAAATCATCGTAGAATTTTATTCCGTTTGATATTCCTTTCCTGCAATACTCAAAAACAAGGAAAAAACAGAAACTGGCACTAGGCACTAGGTTAATAGGTTAGTCCCAAAAATAATATAAAATAGCATATTAATGCATATAAAACATCCAAAATAGATAATATAATAGCATGGAACAATAAAAAATTATAGATACGTTGGAGACGTATCATCTCGCACCCGGCCAAGTGCCGCATGCCCGCGGGGGAGGGCCGTGGCGGTGGTGGCTCGGGACGGCCGCGGGGAACCGTCAAGCCGCCGTGGCTCCGAGCGCCCGGGCGACCCCGTGGGAAAACGGTGATGACGGGGGCTCATAGGAAGCTAGGGAGAGGCGCTAGGCTAGTCAGAGGGAGAGATGGAGCACGAGGAGACTCGGGATCGAGCGGAGGCCGAGGTACGCCATGCCGGCCATGGGGGGGAGAATTCAAGCTTGGGGGCTTGCTTCCTTGGGCTAAAAGGTGATTGGGAGGGCGAGGGAGACTCCTGGATGCTTGAGGGGGCTCGAGGAGAGGTTTTAGGCAGGGGGAGACTTTGGGGAGCTCGGGTCCGCCTCGGGTGCCCTTGGGCGCGGAGCGCGCACGCGCCTGCACCGCGTTGGAAGCTTCTTGCTATCGTGGAGGAGCGTGGGAGGCAAGGATGGGTTCTCTGGCGCGCGTGGATGCCCTACCGGAGCTGGTTTGGAGCTACAGGACAAGGTGGCCTGACAGAGCATTGTTTTTGCATGCAAACAGCGTGGTCACCACGCAAAGGCATGTCTAGGATGACCTTTTGGTCGGCCAACCATGTCTAACATGCAAGGCATGCATGATAGAGGTCACTGGCAAATTTGCAAGGGAAATGGAGCTAGCTGAGATGGGTTTTCACTGCTGGGAAGTTTGCAGCAGCAAACTTGGGGCTCATCTAATGTGTTTATACTTTAGGCCACTTGGAACAAAACTTTGTCTGGTGACCTTGAGTATGTAAGGACTATATGTCCACCAAGTTTTAGATCAGGGAGGTAAGAGGGCAAGGTACTTGCAGTACAAAGCTACATTTACTGCCATAATCTAGTTTCAGACGAGTTGCTCATTTTTCCGACATGAGCATGCCATCTTTGGGTCTGTACTTATGCATTAGCATGCGAATGAATTTGTGGTAGAGTTTGGGGGCATTTGTGTGAACAGAATGGTGGGAGAGAGGAAAGAGAAGTGCTACCATGGTAAAAAGAGAGGAAAAATAAGGGAGGTTACTGGAGGTAGAAGGGGGCTAGCCCATGCTGTGGTAAAAAGTTAGAGACAAGGAGAATCTCTTTGGGTCCACTTTCCTTGTCCACAAGCTTATGGATGAAGGTGTTTGTGCTGTGGTTGGGCTAGACAGAGGAATCCTATGGCATTGAGATTCCCCAGGGGTAAATGGTAAGTCCATTTGGTCCTGATCACAAGTTTTCAGCTTAATTTAAGAAAGTTGATAATGCAAACTTGGTAAACCCTATAAATCAACAGAATCAGGTTTCTGTAGATCTAGGTATGCAAAACTATTCTCCTTAATGCACCACTTGGTGTGGTGTCATTATTTGGTGATTAGAGCATGTCCACAAAGTTTGAGATCAATTGGAAATACTTGGCAATGCAAAGTTGCTCAAATTTGGTTCTGGGTAGAGAGGGTTCTGGGAATGTTTTATGAACCAAAACTATTTGGATTGAGATTAAACTTGGCAAGATCATCACATATAGCATGTGTGACTTGCTGGAATTTTCCTAGATTTATTTGAGAACATTTCTTATAGAAATATTTCAAATACAGGAAATAGGCAGAAAGGGTTTTGTCCAATATTTTGAACATGACCATGTGTTGAAACTCTTATATATGGAAAATATATGTCCACTGAGTTTCCCTAAATTTCCTCAAATATTTTGAAAGCATAAAAGTAATTTTCCCTTATAAAATACCATTTTTAGCCTTAAGAAAAAGCCTTTAAATAAAATAGGAAAATAATTTTAAAAATAATATTGGATGGTTTTGGGAAGTCTTATATATAGTAGGTTCCAAATAAAGTCTTTGGGGAAAAACAATCCACCCAATTTGAGGACTTGTAGTACAATCCTCAATTCAGGGGTTTTGGAAAACCTAAATTGAATAAATGCTTTTTGGCCAAAATAATATTTTCTAAAAATAGTTTTAGGTCCTATACACATGGTATGATCATTGTTCAAGAGTTTGGATCAAGGAAAAAGGGTTCTTGAGGGTAGGAGGAAGTTTTATGAATATAGAGCACAAGCAAAGAATCAAACAATCAGCAATCAAGTCAAACATCACAAGCACACAAAAAGTTTTAATTGGCCCTAATATCTGAGCTATGTTAACTTAGACAGAAGAGGCAAAACACAGGGTGTGACAGACCTACCCCCCTTACAAGAATCTCGTCCCCGAGATTCCTAGGCTAGGCGTAGAAAAGGTGTGGGGATTCAGAGGTGGGGTAGTCTTCACATTCCATGTTGCTTCTGCTCTGGTGTGATTGTCCTCCTGGATCTTGGAATGCTTGATGATATGGCTTCGAGTGCATCCTTGGCTTCGTTTGAGGATGAACGGGGTTCTTGCAATATGTTAGGCTTGATGAACGGGGTTTGAGCAAGGGTCTGGCTTGCGTGTGTATTCCAACTTGGAATACGGGGAAGTGTGTTTGCATGCTATTCCTAGGGTTACTCGCATTGGTTAGTGACATCTAGATGTCTCTCTCTAGTCTACAAGGGCCAAGGTCTTGGCGTAGTTTCTCGGTGATGGGGAATCGTCGACTTTGTCGGAGCAGTCAATCTTCCAGCGCTCGAGGTCTTTAACTGTAAGGACGTCGAAGTCTGTTGGCGTAGGCTTCTCGTCGAGATCTTCTGCTTGAGTAAGTTTCCCAGGTAGGTTCTTCATTCATCTCCGGCCATTTGTCTTCGTCGCCTCGGACGCACGTTTCTCGCGGGTCTTCGAGCGTCTAGTCTGCTTGTCTCTCCGTAGCCATTTGGGGCAAGGTTCAGGACGAGTCTCGTCCCTAAGACTAAGCTTAGAGGTTTGACGTGAAAACGGTTCCTACCTCCTAGGAAAGTTTTCGAGGGGGTCCTAGATGTGCTGGCTACCCGAAAGTATAGACCAGCCATCCAATCCCCAAGGTCTGAGGCTTGGCAAGTGGGGTGAATTACCTTTGGCAGGTGGTTCCCCATGATCCAGTCAGGGTCACGCACTTGATTGGGCCAAAAAGGGGCTAGTAACGAAGTCATGACAGTCGTTCCACTCTGTTCCAGACATTTGGAGAGAGTAGGGACGTCATGCTTCCATGTATATCGTCAAAGTGGTGGAGTGTGGGGTGCTATCAACCTCTCGGTTCCTTCCTAGCCAGGAACTGATAGGTGACAACTTAAAACAAGGGGCTCTTTAATCCTCTTGATGTCCGAAGGCTTCATCGTGCTTGGACGTCGGGGCTTCTTGATATAGCCTAGTGGATGTAGCCGTCAAAGGAGCGGTGGTTGACTTCTCTTGCTTCTTCTTCATCGTCGGGGTTTCTCGACCGTAGTGGTTCTTCATCTTGCTCGGGCAAGAAGGTCTTCTGCTGTAGGGAGGGTACTTCAAGGAGTACAACTCCTTTAAGGTATAACCTTACACCGGGGAAGCATGGCAACTGGTGTTCCTGGGGCTTATCCAATTAGGTCTAAGGTGTTCCTTTCTCTCATTGGGTAAATAAGTATGTCATCCGTGAGGGCGACAACATATTTCCCCAAGTATCACACAAACACATTGTTCGTGGGATATGTGAGAGGAGCGGGCATTTGCTCCGGATGGTCCCTTGCCCAGGGGCTTGTCGTCCCTCGTAATCTAGTTCT
Organism: Elymus sibiricus; assembly: GCA_039707655.1. Lineage (NCBI taxonomy): Eukaryota > Viridiplantae > Streptophyta > Magnoliopsida > Poales > Poaceae > Elymus > Elymus sibiricus. The sequence goes on from CM077671.1 coordinate 448,487,181, forward strand.
CCATGTCCACCTTCCTTATGGACAGGATTGGTGGTGGTCAAGGTGGAGTATCGACCATAGTCTTTTGACTTAGAGCCAGAGCCTATGGTCACATTCCGACCATGTTCGGGGTCTCAAGGAGCTTAGGATGTGAGTGAACGTCTATCATCTTATCCTTGAGCACAGTTATTAGATGCCAATAATCCTACCCATTACTCCAAACAAAATTATCCATATTATTGAACGTACAATCTCATATAAGTCAACTCCAAGGTTTGAGAGAAGGACTAAACCAAGATTGCGTATGCGTACTCTGGCTGACTCACTTATATCCCTATATAAAAATCCCCGGGAAGCATACAAGCTGCTAAGCTTGATTTTGATGCTACAAATCCAAGTATTCTTCTAAAACGTCCAAGGTCTAAGGTGTTGCATCTCTATGCTAAGGAAACACGTAATATACCAATCCAAGATCCCGTTTCCTTCCTACGAATCCAGTTAATCGATCCACGAATACCCTCCACTATTACATGAGCATGCCATCTTTGGGTTTGTACTTATGCATTAGCATGCAAATGAAGTTGTGGTAGAGTTTGGGGGCATTTGTGTGAACAGAATGGTGGGAGAGAGGAAAGAGAAGTGATACCATGGAAAAAGAGAGGAAAAATAAGGGAGTTACCCCCCCCCCTCCAAATGATTGAGCAGAGGCCATGACAAGGTTACTGGAGGTAGAAGGGGGCTAGCCCATGCTGTGGTAAAAAGTTAGAGACAAGGAGAATCTCTTTGGGTCCACTTTCCTTGTCCACAAGCTTATGGATGAAGGTGTTTGTGCTGTGGTTGGGCTAGGCAGAGGAATCCTATGGCATTGAGATTCCCCGGGGGTAAATGGTAAGTCCATTTGGTCCTTATCACAAGTTTTCAGCTTAATTTAAGAAAGTTGATAGTGCAAACTTGGTAAACCGTAGAAATCAACAGAATCAGGTTTCTGTAGATCTAGGTATGCAAAACTATTCTCCTTAATGCACCACTTGATATGGTGTCATTATTTGGTGATTAGAGCATGTCCACAAAGTTTGAGATCAATTGGAAATACTTGGCAATGCAAAGTTGCTCAAATTTGGTTCTGGACAGAGAGGGTTCTGGGAAAGTTTTGTGAACCAAAGCTATTTGGATTGAGATTAAACTTGGCAAGATCATCACATATAGTATGTGTGACTTGCTGGAATTTTTTTGGATTTATTTGAGAAAAATTCTTATAGAAATATTTCAAATACAGGAAATAGGCAGAAAGGGTTTTGTCCAATATTTTGAACATGACCATGTGTTGAAACTCTTATATATGGAAAATATATGTCCACTGAGTTTCCCTAAATTTCCTCAATTATTTTGAAAGCATAAAAGTAATTTTCCCTTATAAAAGACCATTTTTGGCCTTAAGAAAAAACCTTTAAATAAAATAGGAAAATAATCTTTTAAATTAATATTGGGTGGTTTTGGGACGTCTTATATATAGTAGGTTCCAAATAAAGTTTTTGGGGAAAAACAATCCACCCAATTTGAGGACTTGTAGTACAATCCTCAATTCAGGGGTTTTGGAAAACCTAAATTGAATAAATGCTTTTTGGCCAAATTAATATTTTATAAAAATAGTTTTAGGTCCTATACACATGGTATGATCATTGGTCAAGAGTTTGGATGAAGGAAAAGGGTTCTTGAGGGTAGGAGGAAGTTTTATGAATATAGAGCACAAGCAAACAATCAAACAATGAGCAATCAAGTCAAACATCACAAGCACACAAAAAGTTTTAATTGGCCCTAATATCTAAGCTATGTTAACTTAGACAGAAGAGGCAAAACACAGGGTGTGACAGCATCCAAAATCCTTAAACCAAGTTTTGCCTTATGAGTCCATCATACCTACCTATATGCGGTATTTCCATGCCGTTCCAAGCAAATTTGTACGTGCCATCTCTAATTTTTCAAAATAAACTTATCTTTTGTGTGCTCGTACCGCTCATGAAACACATGGCCCATCATTTTGGCAGCACAACAAGTTCTAAATGTTGATGCTTCTTTCTTAGAGGATCTGCATTCAAGGGCATGTGGGGCGATAGTTCGAGATCACAGAGGTAATTTCGTTGCCGCGTTAACTTCTCAACTTGAGTATGTGGCTGTGACGTCCCCAATTTTGACCGTACGCTAAACATACACGCAATGCGTACGATCAAGATTAGGGACTCACTGATTCATATCACAACACAACACTAGACACAAATTAAAGTCATACAAATTCATATTACAAGCCAGGGGCCTCGAGGGCTCGAATACAAAGCTCGACAAAGCACGAGTCAGCGGAAGCAAATAATATCTGAGTACAGACATAGGTTAAACAAGTTTTGCCTTAAGAAGGCTAGCACAAACATAAGCAGCGGATCGAAAGAGGCGAGGCCTCCTGCCTGGGAACCTCCTAACTACTCCTGAGCGTCGGCAGTCTCCACGTAGTAGTAGGCTCCAGCGGTGGTGTAGTAGTCGTCTCCGGCGTACTCCGTCTCATGGGTTCCGTCATCTGAACGCGGTATCGTATCGAGGGGGAAAGAGAAAGCAAAGCAGCGGTGAGTACTCATCCAAAGTACTCGCAAGACTGACATCAGAACTATGCTAAGTATGCATCATTATCAAGGGGAGGGGTTATATCTGGACTGACTGCAGAAAGCAAGAATAGGGAGAAGGCCTAGTCCTATCGAAGACTAGCATCTTCAGCATCTTGCAGCATTAGAAGAGAGTAGACTGGTATCTCAAATATAGTCATATTATTGTAGCAATTTTATTAAGTAACCACGCCCAGAGATTCTTCCTCGACTCCCTGCGAGGAATCAATCTCGGAGCCACATTCATTTCAAATTAAATCTCAATTATAGTTGTATCAGGTCAAGGTACAACTCCAAGTCGTCCTGTTACCGTGGACACGGCAATTCGAATAGATAATTTCTTCCCGGCAGGGGTGCACCACATATTCCCCAACACGCCTGAATCACCTCCGGCCGGACACACTTTCCTGGGTCATGCCCGGCCTCGGGATATCAGCACGTCGTCGCCCCACCTAGGCTCAATGAAGAGGCCAGCCCGCCGGTCTAAATCCTAAGCACACAGGGGTCGTGGGTCCACTTGCCCTACGCGCTCCTGCACGATGCGAAGGCGGCCGGAAGCAGACCTAGCACACTCTAGTCCAAGAGTTGTACCGTCCAGTCCAATCCGGCGCGCGCCGCTCCATTGCTGACGTCCGAAGAGCTTCGGCTGATACAACGACGTTGAGTACCCATAACTTCTCCCACGTGAAGGTTAGTGCGTAATAGGCCAAACGACCAACTCAGATCAAATACCCAACCCATTAGCATTTTATTAATGCGGGGCAAGCGCGACCCATGAAGTGCGGTCCCGTCACCCCGTCTCGAGGATGTGTGGCAAAGGCCTCTCTCGCCAGTCCACGCCTCATCATCATCAAACCGTGGGTACCCCTCAGGGCCGACCCATCACCAACATGTTCCCGTAACTAGGTCATCGTAACTGTGTGTATAAAATCATCAAGTCGGGAACTGAGGAATCACCCTCAATGGTCCCCGCTCGATGTAACCGTCAAGGTGGACTTAGAGGAATCACCCTCGAGGGTCCCACACTTGAGGGTTTGCACGACAGAGTCATCGTCGGGAATGGTGAAGGAGGAATCACCCTCGATAACCACGACCGACTAGCTACACTACAGAGTTAGCATCATGAGTACTTCACGAGGTGTCACCCTCGGTACTCGATAGTAGCTCTGCAGAGTCGTACAACTAAGGGGTGTGCGGTGATGTGAGGGGCCTGGCTTCTCGGTCGGTTGACTGAGTCTTCGAATCTTCGGGTCGTCGAGTCATCGATGAAGAAGGGGCAACTGGGACTAAGGGAGGGTCACAGGGGATTCATTGATCAACCTATACTAAGCAGTTGATATGATTGCAGGTATAGTAGCAGTTTATCAAAAACAGGCTATGCATCAGAATAGGAGCTAACTAATACAGTAGCAAAAATCTAATGCAAGATTGAGAGGGAAAGAAATGGGCGATATCGGAATGCTCAAGGGGGGGTTGCTTGCCTTGCTGCTCTGCGGCAAAGGGCTGACCGTCAACGGTGTAGTTGTATCCGGCAGCACTGTCAGTCTCGGGGTCTACCGGAGAGAAGAGGGGGGAGAAACAATAAATATAAAGCAGAAAAATGCATCACGATGCATGACATGGCAATAAGCAGAGCTAGGCATGTAATAACGCAGTACTATACGTCGTAGACGGGTCGGAAGAATATCTGACGATATTTTCTGGGTCTCTGGCTTTTACCGGACAGGTGAAAACGATGAAAAAGTTCCATGTTTGCTATGCTATGAGCACGTGACAGACTAACGGACCGCGTATTCGGATTCGTCTCGTCGTTTTGAGCAACTTTCATGTATAAAGTATATTCATCCGAGCTACGGTTTATTTTATTTTAATTATTAAAGATTTAATCAATTTTCTGGAATTAATAAATTAATTTAATTCGAAATGCAATTATGACGTCATCATGACGTCAGCAGTCAACTGTATCGTTGACTGGGTCAAACTGGCGTGTGAGTCCTACCTGTCAGTGACTGTTTAGTTTAATTAACAGTCTAATTAAGTTAATTAGTCATTAAGTTAATTGAACTTAATTAGTTAATTTAAACAGACTTAATTAAGTTGATTAAGTTAATTAATTATTATCTATTTTATTTTATTTTATTTATTATATATATATATATTTTATTTTCTTTTTATTCGTTCTGTGGGGGGGGGGGGCAGTGGTCAGTGGGCCAGCGGACGTGTCCGCGGCGCGCCCATTAGAGCGCCGGACATGTCCGGGCGACCAAAGGCGCGCGCGCGTGCGGCAGAAGCCGGGCAGCGGCGGGCGAGGCGGCGACGGCGCGGCCAAGGGAGGTGCCGGGCGCGGGGCACTGGTCAGGAGGGGGCAGCCGGCGGCGGAGGTGGTCCGGCGAGGACCACCGGCGGCCGACCTGCGGCGACGGCCAGCGCCGCGGGGCACTGCGGGCGGTGGTGACCGGATGCGGGCGATGCAGCCGCAGCGGGGCGAGCGGGTGGTGAGCGAGGGCCGCGGGGTATGGGCGCGCGGTGACGGCGAGCGCGGCGAGAGGAGGAGGGGCGCGCGCGCGGCGCGGCGACGGGGCGGAAGCCGGTCGAAGGGGGAAGAGGAGGAGGGGAGGGAGGATCCCGGTGAGGGCTCACCGGCGCGTGTAGCGGGTTGGCAATGGGCTCGAGGGCGAGGCGGCGTGGTCCGGCGGCGGGGAGAAACCGGCGAGGAGGCGCGACGAGGTGTTGGCGATGCGGAGGCGACGGCGGCATTCCGGCGACGGGGAGGCGACGAGGCGGTGGCGTCAGGGGAGGACCGGTGGCGGTAGGGGCGCCGGCGAGGCGCGGGCCTGCGGCGGGGCAAGCCTCGATCCACTCTGGATCGGGGGAGAGGAGGGGAGGCGGGGTGGGGAGCGACGGGGCGAGTGGGGGCGACAGGGGAGGGCTAGGGTTTCGGGGGGGGGGGGGATTTTATCCCAGGGGGTGGGCCAGTTGGGGTGGGCCAGTGGGCTGGCCGGCTGGGCCGTTTGGCCCAGTTGGCCGGGAGAGGGTTGTTTTATTTTTCTTTTCTTTTATTTATTTCTTTTCTGTTTTGTTTTAGTTTCTTTTTAATTTTGTTTTATAAAACATGCAACTAGTTCCTAATCTAGTTTTAACAATCATGCCACTGCCATATTAATTTGGACAGCTAAATAAAATAGTTTAATATTTTAATAATTTGAAAAAGGTATTTAATTAAATGTCTTGCTGCTGTTTTATTATTTTAGTGCATTTAAACACTTTATAAAAATGTGGGTTCAACATGACAAATATCCAGAGAATATTTTCCACACTTTGAACATTTTTGTTTTCATTTTTGACAAAATTGAATTTTGACTTTAAATTTGAATTTGAATTTGAATAGGATTTGGATTAACGGGAGATTAACAACAGTAACAGTGGTGACATGGCATCATTAGCATGGCCTTTCCATTATTTGAGTTTAATAAAGCTAGCCGTTAAGGCCTTTCCATCAAAAAAAAAAAAAGTAGAACGGGAGACCAATGAGACGGCCCACTTGGTTCGCCTGGCCCAGTGAGCCGCCCCTGCTTGCTAGTTTTGTCGCCCTTCTTTAGCGTCTCTGGCCCAACCAGATCGACGGCCCTGCTATGCTAGTATAAGTTGAGCCTGTCGCCCTTCCTTCCTTCCTTCCCGTCCATCAGTCCCCCCACAAAAATCTAGGGTTAGGGTTAGGGAGGCGGCGGCTGCTTTATTCCCGATGTCGATCGCCATGGACACCGGAGGCGCGCCGGAGGAGGAGACCGTCGTCTTCCCCGATTGGGTGGTGCTGGACCGCAAGGGCAGCACCCGCTGCCACAACAGCCTAGACGCTGCTCGTGTGGCTGTCGACAAGAACAAGACCGCCGCTCCACTCGACATGGACGGCGGCACCTCCTGCTACGTGTCCTTCACCCTCGCGCCTCCTGAAAAAGGGATCTCCTGCCTCAACCTCCACTTGCCCGAGAAACCTCCACTTACACCAGGCACCCCGCCCGCCTATGCCTTCCTCCGGGCAACCGACAGCAACCTCGTCCTCTTCGACATCTCCAACCCGCAGAAAAGGGCCAAGAACGTCGTCCTCGTCGACGTCTCCGACCCGAGCCGGAGTTGCTACCGGCAGCCCCCGCCAGATCTGTTCGTCTACAAGGCCTGCAGTCCTCGCCCCTCGGTGCAGCGTCTCCCTCCCTACATCGAGTACAGTAGAAGGCCGTTCCTGACGGATTACCTCACCACGGGCATCCTGCAGCTCGAGGGGGACCGCTACATCGTCGCCGACCTCAATGTCTACCACAGAAAAAAGGGCATGCGTGCCGAACTCTGCGTCTTCAACTCCGAGACGGAAAAGTGGAAAATCATCAGCAAAATGGACCCGGGCAATGGCGGCCAGTTCCCCAAACTCTGGTCAACCGACAATGTGCTCGCTTTCGACGGCCGTTTCCTGTGCTGGGTAGACTACTTCAGCGGTGTCCTGCTATGTGACTTCTCCAAAAATATAGACTCCCCGTCGCTCTGCTTCGTGCCTTTCCCTGGAGGAAAAGAGTACCCTGGTAAGGCACGGGTCGACAGGTACTTCCCAGAGAGATTCCAAAGTGTGTCCATCAGCCAAGGCAAGATCTACTTTGTCCACATTGATAATGACTTCCATCACAGAATCCATGGTCGTGAGCTTCATGATAGAAAAAGGCAAACTACCCAGAATATCACCATTTGGACTTTGAACTCAGAGTTCCATTGGCAGCCGCACCGCATGATCAACCTAGATTCTCTCTGGGCGCAAGCTGGTTACCAAGATCTGCAAATACATCAGCGTCTTCCTGAGTTCCCAACCATCAGCGTGGACGACCCTGATGTTCTGTGCTGCCTGTTAACTGAGGAGGAATTTCATGGTAACGGGTGGATGATCATGCTTGACATGAAGCATGCACGCCTGCAGTCATGTGAGTCTGTGGGTATGAAAGCTCACGTTAACAAGTTTCCCAATGCCCCCCTACTCTCAACTGCCTTCTGCAAATACCTTGAAAGGCCAACAGGTAACTAGAAGAAGCCCTCTCAATATTCAAATGCTATGGCATACCTTTTGTGTACATTCTTATATATTACGTTACATGGTTTACCTTTGCTTGGCTTAATGTAACACGGGTTTTTGCTTGTTTATCTTACCTATGATGCACTACATATGCTGCCCTGTTGTGTATAGGATTCTTCAAACTGATCTTATTTTTGTATTTCAAATATGGGATCTGCCTTTTTAATGGGACATCCTGGCAACAGGCCTACTCATGCATGTGGCCAAGTACTCGACCAATCCTCAGAGCGAAGGGATGAACGGATTCTCCAGTTCTGGTTCATTGAGGTCAGCATCACATGAAACCTTTAGCACTTCCGTTCGTGGGCCTTCGGATGGAGTATGGCTGGAAGGTAATTGAACTCTTGACTTTGCTTTCTCACACGCTTATGAACATGGCTTGTTTTTTTGTTCTCAACACATGCACAGGAGCAATTAACAGTGAAATGCAGTAAATTTTAATTTGAGCCACCATAATCCTAGTATTTGCAGATTGCCCTGAACTACAAATTGCCGAATACTGAATTCCTGATACATCTTGGATATTTCTCTAACTTACATTCTCAAATGCTGGTAAATACCTTGAAAACAAGGCATTGACAACTCTCTGGGCAATGACTTCTAGACCCATACCGCTCTGCTAATCAGGGTTGCTATGTCATTCTCTGTAGCCTTTCTCCTGTCTCAAAATTTCTATTTTCCTGCCTTCTGACGTTGCATCACGAACCTCTATTGTGATATACTCCCTCCGTCCAGAATTACTTGTCACCAAAATGGAAAGAAATGGATGTATCTAGAACTACAATACGTCTAGATACATCCATTTCTATGACAAGTAATTCCGGACGGAGGGAGTATTAATTAATTGAAGCATTCCATATATTCTTACCATTAATCTTGTGTTGGGTTGTTCATGTGTTTTTGAGTTTTAGCAGCTCCAGTTGTGTAGCTGCACTACACTGTATATCAATCAATAATAGCTCTGCCCTTTGAGAGTCTAGAATCCTCTATTTCTCCTTGTTAGATCTTTGCCCTTTATGGGAATATCCATTATCTGTACGTGTAGTTGATTCAATAGGCAGCCTTCTGTTCCCACTAGTCTGGTGTGCTATTTTGAAGTGAACTCTACGAAACACACTATTTTGATTGCTCTTGTATATAAACTATATTGTCTTCTATTTTCTATATCAGAGCAAATGTCTCGTAACTTTAGATGATACTACATCCGTCCTGAAGTAAGTGTCGATTTAGTAGAAAGCTGTATCAACTTTGTACTAAATCTGTGACACTTATTTTATGACTGAGGGAGTATATATGAAGCCTTTTATACATTTTTTTCTGTTGCAAAAGTTTCAGAACGTGTACCATTGCGTTACTTTGGATCAATCAAGTCGCATCTTTGGCTGTTTCTGTTAGAATCCTTTTGTTTCAGATAGCGAGTACTTCTTATGTTGTGTAACTGGATACTGGGCTAGTGAAAAGCCATTATCCATCCATGGGGATGTCATTAGGTAAAACTCTGCTAGTATTAGCCGTCTTCTCATATAACTGTCTTCCTCCTGATTCTGGCGACGAGCCTTATTTTCTTCGTCCTCTCATGTCTCTCACACGACATCCTTGCAGCTTTCGGCAGGAATAGTTTTTTCTTGATTCCACTGTCCTGCCTTGTGCCACCCTGAACCAACACGAGTTCCTTAATGGCAGTGCTGATTGGAAAAGCTTTATCGTCGTAAAAAGAAAAGAGACAATGCTTTGTTTACAAGTTATCTGAGAGCTAATGGTGAAAAGCATGATGTCGTTAGCATCCGAAACCAGATCAAGTATATGGTGCCATTCCGTTTACATTAATATTGAGGGCGAAACTATACTCTAATGCAATATAATATTGAGGGCGAAACTGTACTCTAATGCAATATCATTTCTCTTTCTTGTTTGTTGATATCATTTTTTGAACTATTATTATTGTGTACAGCTATAATTTAGAACTGCCAATTCATGTATCTGTCTATACTGCTCGCAAGATGCTGCGATGGTGTATATATCTGAGTTACTTTTGTTTCTATTTTTAAAGGGATGGCATTGGACAAAGACAAGCGTACTGGTCTTTCAGTGGGGTGTAATAAGCGTAAGCATAGGCGTGCAAGGTAAAGACCTGGAATCCTCTATTTCTCCTCGTTGGATCTTTGCCCTTTATGGGAATATCTATTATCTGTACGTGTAGTAGATTCATTAGGCTGCCTTCTGTTGCCACTAGTCTGATGTGCTATTTTCAAGTGAACTCTATGAAACACACTTGTATTTTGATTGCGCTTGTATAGCGTAAAACTATATTATCCTCTATTTTCTATATCGGAGCAAATGTCTCTTACCCTTAGATGATATATATGAAGCTTTTAACACAAATTTTTTTGTTGGCAAAAGTTTTAGAACGTGTTCTATTGCGTTACTTTGGGGTCAATCAGGTCACGTCTTTGGCTGTTTCTGTTAGCTTCTGTTTCAGATTGCATGTACTTATGATATCGTGTCACTGGATACTGGGTCAGTGAAACACCATCTTCTATCCATGGAAATGTCATTAGGTAAAACTTCGCTAGTGTTAGCTGCTTTCTCATGTGGCTGTCTCCCTCCTGATTCTGACGCCAAGTCTTGTTTTCTTCATCGTCTCACCGGCCATCCTTGCCACCTGTTTTGACGACCCCCCCCCCCCCCCCCCTGGGCCCGTCTGCAGCATGGTCGACACCAGTCCCTCATTGCAAAAAGAAAGATACAATGCTTTGATTACTAGTTAGCTGAGAGCTAATGGTGAAGAGCATGGTGTCGTTAGCATCTAAAACTTCCGTTTACATTAATATTGAGGGCGAAAGTATACCCTAGTGCAATATCATTTCTCTTTCTTGTTTGTCTATTTCCTTTAACTATTATTATTGTGTACAACATCAGTTTTTAAGTGCCAATTCATGTTATCTGCCCAGACTGCTCGCAAGATGCTGAGATGGGGTTATATCTGAGTTATTTTTATTTCTATTTTGAAGGGATGACATCGGACAAGGACAGGCCTACTCGTCTTCCAGTGAGGCCTAAGAAGCATAAGCATACGCGCAAGGTAAAGATCTGTAATCTAGTGACTGGTGTTGAACACTTTGGCGACACCCAATTCAAAGATGATGCTGGCAGAACCCAGTCAATAGGGCAAAATGTCTCATTGATGTGATGAAGATGATGTGCTCATGAATATCTATTAAGAGTAAATGAAACATGTTCTGGATCATGTAACCATATGCTTAAGAACTAAAGTTCGAGATTGAACATTGTTTCTTTCAGCGTTGACATCTGAAAATAGGAAATGTACCCCTCGTTCCACCATAGTTGTTCCAAATTTAATTGTACTTTGAGCCAAATATCTGTCACTTAGCTGCATGATCTGGACAGAATGAATGCACCTTTTAGCAGTCAAATCAAACTCAGGCAGATGCATATCAAAATCCAAAGAGGTGATATAATATCACCGGAAGTCATAGAACTTGCGTTCGACGTTTAGTTTGGTGCTAAAACTTTAAAAGTACGGATTTGTTTTATTTAACTTGTGTTCTTGTGCAAATACAGTCACTTTGCTTGTATTCAGATGTATCGCAGGCTTATGTGACACGTCAACGTGGCTACTGCTCATTGTGATTGACTAGAACTGCTGTGTGCGATGTGCGCATTTTTTTGCATAATCACCCCTCTGTATTTTTTTTACATAATCACCGCTGTGTATTTAATTAAACAGAAGCGCATCAATAACATGCGTGGGTCTGCGCAGTTTTTGTGTGTGCATTAATTAAGCAGAAGCCCCTCAATAATACGTGTGAGTCCTACTTGTCAGCACCGGTGGTGGAAGAAATGAGCCAACCACTACACCGACTACATAATCATGACTATTTAGAGACACACTTCATTTTATATTGTACATAGTTCTTTTTCTAGATTCCCTTTTTCTCGGGTTTTTGGAAAATCTTGCCTTTTCTGGCAAAAAAATTCAAATGAAAAATACGGCATCAAAATATATAATGTTTAACCCATAACGTACAAAACTTTTCTGCGAGCGAGTTTTTTTATTCCCTTTCTTCGGAAGGAGCCGGAAAATCCAGGTTTCAAAATATCTAAAAAATTCCAGGTTTTTTGCCTAAATGTTTGAAATGAATTTTGAATTCAATTTCTTTAACTTCTAAATATATTTAGTTTGACAAACAATTGAAATAAGTTCAGAAATTCGGTCGGGAGAGAAAAACAGGAATACAAGTACTTGTCATGACAAAATTATAAAATTAAGTGTTTCTCTTTGTGGCACTAACAGGTACTTGGTGTTGTGGTTAGCTCGTGCACTAACACGCTCAAGGCTGAGAGATCTATTCCGTCGTTTCTATCGATTCCGTCGTTTCCCTCTTTTTCTGCAAAATTATCCATGTGCCCGAACTAGACCTGATCATTGGTCGGGCCGGGTCGGGTTTGGGCCGGGCTTTGCAAAGCCCGAAAAAAATCCCAAGCCCGAAGCCCAAAATGCACTCTTTTTTCAAGCCCGAATGCTATTTTTTATTTTTTGCACGTGCAAGCCCGACCCGAAGCCCGAAAGCCCGGCCCGAAATCCTTAGAAAGAGAAGCCCGAGCCCGGCCTGAACTATCTCTCGGGCTGAAAAATGAAGCCCGAGCCTGGCCAGAATGCCAAGCCCGAAGCCCGAAGCCCGGTTTTTCGGGCCGGGCTCGGGCCGGGTTGTCCATGCCCAGGTTTAGCCCGAACTAACACGGGTGGGCACTACGTAAATTAGCCTAATTACCTGTTTAGCCTAACCCGTTGTTAGCATCCCACTGACTAGTGGCCCCACCTAAATTACGCATTAGACATATGGGCCTATTTGTATCGGTGCTGGTGTGATGGTTGTACGGCTACCTGTTTTAGTAACGGTTTCTCCAAAAAAAAACTGTTTTAGTAACAGGTCGTGGGTTTGTACCTCATTGTCCCACTTCTTTCATTGTATTTGAGGACTTTTGTACATAATTAAATAAATTGTAAGAGGGTTTTCTATTAAAAAAATCTGGTGTGCTAGAGTCACCCAGCCCTGTGTGTACTTTAGCCACTGACTAGTGGGCCTCCGTCAAGCTCGCGTGCCATGTGAGCAGGCCATATGACTAGATACGAGAGGAAACACCGTATTTGCACGAGAATGCAAGTTGAATGATCATAAATTCGTATTTTTAAAGTTCTAGCATCAAACTGAACATCAGGTGAAAGTTATATGACTCCGTGTGATATTACCTCAAATCCAAATCAAATGCGTGCAGATACAGACAACTTGTATTCAAAATCCAAACCAGACGTGCGCAGATGTGGTCCCATATGAGGCTACATGGAACATAGAACAACTTTTATTTTAAAAGAAGGAGAGATGACATTTAATGCGTTCACTCAAGGCAATTACTTTGTTGCGAATTAAATTTTGTTCAGAAGTTTCAAAATGCTAAAACTTGTGAACAGAACCGTTAGGTTCTTGCGACGAGCTCTTTTCAAAAGCAACTTTGGTGCTCCCTCTGGACGGGAACCTTAGTCAGCTCATCACCATCACAATGCCAATATACGTCGCCGCACAACTGTTGACCAGAGTTACTATGCCAACAGGGTGCATAATTGGCCCTCCGGATGAGTCAGTATATATATATATATATATATATATATATATATATATATATATATATATATATATATATATATATATATATATATATATATATATATATATAACATCCCCAGATCTTAACCCCGTCATTAAGCTAATTAATTAGCCATGTCATCATGATTAAAATGCCATTAAAGAAATAATCCAACTTAAATTCAAATTTTAAATGCAAGTCAAATTAATATTTCTTCAAACTACAAAACTAAAGTGTTCAGAATTTTGCAAATAATCATTAAGTAATTATAAAATAGAAACCAACATTAATTGAAATATTTAGATGACCTTAAATAATTAAAACAGTAGCTAAAACAATTAATCAAATGCCTTTCGTAATTTATAAATTATCAAACTAAATTATCTAGGTGCCAAACTTTTTGTGGCATTGGTATATTTAGTAACACCAATTTAGGTGCTAAATGTATATTTTGTAAAACTAATACAATATGGAAAGTAAAATAAAACAATAAAAGAAAAATAAACAAAACAGAAAATAAAAAGAAAAAAGCCCCCCCCCTGGGCCAACCGGCCCAGCTGGCCACCGGCCGGCTCAGCCGCGCCTATATGGCCTCCCTCGCTCCGCCCCACCGAACCCTAACCTAAATTCCCCCCCTCTCTCTCGCGCCAGATGCCGCCGCCGTCGTCGCCCCGTCGCCCGTCGTCGCCACCTCGCTCGTCGCCGTCCTCCCCCTCGCCGGTCGCCCTCGAGCCTCGCCGCCCTCTTCCCTGCATCGGGGTGAGCCGCGCCCCTCTCCTCTCCTCTCCTCTCTGTCGCAGCCGTCCCGCCGCACGCCGTGGCCGCCCTCCGTCCGCGCCGCCTCCTCGTCGCCTGCTGGCGTCCCGCGGCCTCCCCGTGCTACTGCTGCTGCCCGCGACCAGCCGCCTCACCCCTCGCCGCTGCCGTTTGCCTCGCCGCCCGCGCGGCCCCGCCTGCTCGTGCTCGCGCTCGGCCGCCTCCGCCGCTAGCCGCCGCCCGCCCGCCTCGCCTGCCGCTGCTGCTGGTCCACCGCCCCCTGCCGCTGTTGCTGTCGTCGCCCGCGTCAGCCCGCCGCAGCTTCCCCCCTGCGCCTCCCCTCGTCGCCGGCCGCTGCGTGCCCGCGCGCGCGCTACGCGCCACCGGACGCGTCCGTCCCCCTGGTGCCCGCGCGCATACGGGGCCCGGACATGTCCGGCCCCTACACGGGCTCGAGCGCGGACATGTTCGCTCGAGCCACTGTCCACTGGGCCCAGCCCCTGTTTAAACGTAAAAAAGAAAAAGAAAAGAAATAAAAAGAAAACAAAATAAATAAATAAAAGAATTAAAGATTTAAAATAATTAATTAATTAATAGTTAATTAACTAATTACTAACTAATTAATTAACTTAATTAATCCTGTTTAATTAAATTAATTAATAATTAACCTAATTAAACTGTAATTAACCTAATTGACCTAAACAGTGACTGACAGGTGGGTCCCACCTGTCAGGTTGACCAGTCAACGAGACTGTTGACTGCTGACGTCATGCTGACGTCAGCAATTACTGTTTCGGATAATGTTAATTTAAATAATTTAAATAATTCCAGAAAATCATTAAAACTTTGAAAATTCATATAAAATAAACCGTAACTCGGATTAAAATAATTTATATATGAAAAACGATCAGAAAAATATGACGAACCCGAATACGCTATCCACATACCTGTCAGATGCCTCCAGTACTGCAAACATGGAACCTTCCCCTCCGGTTCATCTGTCTGTCAGACGTCCGAAAACGGGAAAACGTTCCAGATACTTTCTCGCTCCGCCTGCAACGTTTAGTGCTGCGATAGGTCACCCCTAGCACTGCGTATCATCATGTCATACACCTATAATGCCTTGCTTGCTTTGTATTTACTATTTCTTCCCCCTCTTCTCTCCGGTAGACTTCGAGACCGATGCTGCCACTGTGATCGACTACGTCCCCGACGACCCGTCCTTTTCAGCAGAGCAACCAGGCAAGCAAAACCCCCTTGATCATTCCTATATCGCCTATTCTTTCTCCCTCCTGCTTGCATTAGAATTTGCTGCTGCTATTGTTTTATCCTATTCTGATGCACAGCCTGTTTATTGTAACTTCTGTTGATACCTTACCTGATATCCTAAATGCTTAGTATAGGTTGGCTGAAATCCATCTGTGGCCCCATCCTTGTCCTAGTTGCCCCGCTTAGCTACTAGTGCCCCGATCAATGTGATCGTCGGGCTGAGATCAGCACAGCACCGCACCCCCCCTAAGTTGTTCGACTCTACAGAGTTATCCTCGAGTGACGAGGATGATACCTCTTAACTCACTCCCGATGATGCTTTTGTAGTACAGCTAGTCGGACGTGGATTACCGAGGGTGATTCCTCTTCCTCCACCTCCGGTGAAGCTTCTGTCGTGCAACCCCGCAAGTATGAACGCCATCGAGGGTGATTCCTCCTGGTTCTCCTTGACGGATTACATCGAGTAGGAATCCAACGAGGGTGATTCCTCGGATTCCCCTTTGATGTGATGAACACACGGCTACTCTACTTTTACTACAGACCCCGGGTAAAGTCGGGTCGACCCCGAGGGGTACCCGCGAGAGAATAACATTAAAGACGGGTCGGTTCCAGGAGCACCCTCGAGCCATGTGTTACCAAGTCGGATCGACAGGAATCCTGTTCGTCTTCGCGAGTTACTAAACACGCCTAACGGATTTGGGTATTTGATCTGAGTTGGCCAATGGCCTATACGCACTACCACCACGTGGGATAATGGTTTAATGGGGCCCTCTACGCCATATGCATCAGCCGAAAGCTCTGTCAGACGTCCAGTTCAGCATTGTGGCTGGGTCGGATCGGCGCCCCAAAGGTGGTGCCTGGATCCACCTTGCGCACAACGACCCGGAGTGCACAGGGCGATGGCCCAAGACCCCTGAGCACTTAGGATGTAGACCGGCGGGGACCTCTCTGCTGAGCTCTAGGTAGGGCTGCGGTGTGTCGATCAGCCGAGGCCGGGCACGACCCAGAAAAGTGTGTCCGGCCATAGTTAATCGAGCGTGTTGGGTAATTGTAGTGCACCCCTGCAGGGAAGATATATCTATTCGAATAGCCGTGTCCACGGTAACAGCTCAATGTTGTATCCCGATCTATTACTACTTGAACTGGATACATGTTAAATAATTATAAGCTTCGGGATCGCTTTCTCGCAGGGAGTCGAGGAAGGATCTCTAGGCTTTGCTTCCACATGTTTGTTAATTAATAATATGATAACCTGTACTCTTCTTATGCGGCAAGACCCTGAAGATGCTAGTCTTCGATAGGCTAGGCCTTTCTCTCTATTCTGGCTTTGCTGCTATATAGTCCACAGATACAGCCTCTCCACTTGATACCAATGCATAATTAGCATAGATCTGATGTCAGTCTTGCGAGTACTTTGGATGAGTACTCACGGTTGCTCTGCTATTCTTTTCCCCATACCCATTTGATGATACATCAGACGATGGAGTCCAGGAGCAGAAGATCCCCGGAGGAGCCTGCTACGACATGGAGATCCCCGACGACCAGGAGTAGTTTAGGAGGCTCCCAGGCAGGAGGCCTTGCCTCTTTCGATCAGAGCTGTTGTTTGTTTTCGCCTTCTTAAGGCATCTTGTTTAAACTTGTGTCTGTACTCATATACTTTTGCTTCCGCTGATGTTTGTATGGCATCGAGCTTATGTATTCGAGCCCTCGAGGCCCCTGGCTTGTAATATAAAGCTTGTATTATTTTAATTTGTGTCTAGAGTTGTGTTGTGATATCTTTGTTGGTGCAATAATGTTGCCTCCTTATGTTTTGGAGATTGTTGACAAACAGTATGGGGCTAATGTGTTTGCGAGTGCACACAGAGTAACAGGTCCCTGAAGTTGAGAGAAGTTTGGATTCATATCTCCGAAGTTTATCCACTGTGTTGCAGTGTAAGTTATCACCGAAGGATATGACGACAAGAGTGACCCTCAAAAATTGCTGACGTGAAGCAATTGGTTCGGTGCCTGTCCGAAGGAAGTGACTGCAGCCGAGGAGATTAAAAACGAACAGAAGACGTAGCATTCTTTTCGTTGTTTCGTTTCCTTTCATTGAGTCATAGGACCACCGTACTATTAAGAGGGGTGTAGCGTTCGAAGCTTTGATTCTCTGATGCTAAACCCAAATCCTATGAAAGATGTGAGAGAAATCTCTTTGTGTTCCGAGCAAATACTTGCCAGCAAGAGACTGTGATCTTCTTCGCTGCGAGAGATTTGACTCTGATCGAGGAGTTAGCATTTCTTGCTCCGCAAGAAATGTTACCGTTGCTCCCAAATCCGACCGTTGTGAACGTGTCGGTTGGCCATTGGCTGGACCGCGTGTCCAAAATGGTCATTTCCCACCAGGGAAGGCTGCGGCTATAAATAGCCACCCCGCACCGGCGTTGTCCGGTGGCTGCTCCGTTTTGATTCAGAGAAGATTGTTGAGCAACCCACTCTCCGAAAGATTTGAGTTTAAAATCCACCGAGAGAAAACCCCTAGATCCGAAGAATTAGATAGTGGTTCAGCATCACTAGAATCTAAGTCCAGTACGCTCCGCCTATTAGTCTTGAGAGCTGCAACTCTCTAGACGGATAGGTGTCTGCTCGAGTGTCGAAGAGTAATTGTCTTCACCGAGCAAAATCTTCAGCAACCAAGAGTAATTGTGGTTCGCGAAGAGAGCTGAAGAGAGTTTATCTTCAGTGAAGGTTTGGAGATCGCCGTCAAGTATCTACCACGAGTAATCGGCATTGGTTGACGAACCAATTGTCGAGGAGAATAGGGCGAAGAGAGTTTATCTTCTGTGTTAAATCACAACCCCTCCAACCAGACGTAGTCCTTGTGTAGAAGGGCGAACTGGTCTACCAAACACCTTGTCGCCATCGAGCATCACTGGTCACTTCTACTACCCTTCATTATATTCGAACTGTGACACCCCATATTTCAATCATGTGATTTACCTCGGTACATGCGATTAGTATCCTTTCGGTAGTTTGTTTTCGCTCACTGTTTATTGTATTATCATTCGTTCCGCTGCTGGGTTCCGAGAGTTTTTGATATTTCCGAGAAAATTTTAAAACTCCCATTCACCCCCTCTGGTAGACATACTTCGATCCTACAATTGGTATCAGAGCGAGGTACTCCTTGACTCTGCTCATTTTGGTCTAACCACCTTGGAGTTTAAGTATGTCTTTAGTGAGCTACAAGTCGCACCTCAAGATTCCCATCTTCGATGGGACGGACTATCCCTTCTGGAAGGAGAAGATGAAGATCCATCTCCGAGCTATTGATGATGATATGTGGAATGTGGTACAGAATGGATTCACAGTTGAAGTACCTCAGATCCCCACTGACCTCGAGAAGAAACTTATCCAGATGGATGCTCAAGCTAAAGATGAAATTGGTGGCCATCTCTCTCATGCTCAATTTCTTCGCTACTGTCAGTGTGAAACTGCAAAGGAATTGTGGGACATTCTCGAAAAGATAAACGAGGGTGTTTCAACTCAGAAAGAAGCTCGCATTGATACACTTCGGGCCAAATTCAATCGGTTGAAGCGCATTGGAAATGAAAGCTGTCAGCAAACTTTCGATCGTCTGAGTGACATTGCAAACGAGCTACAGGGTCTCGGTGCTAAATACATCACTGATCATGAAGTTGTGAAGAAGTTGCTTCGGTCTCTTGACAGTTCGTTCGATACACTTGTTCTGATGATTCGGGAACGGGCTGATTTCAAAGTTCTCGACTCTGCTGATATCATGGAAAGGCTAAACACTCACGAAGAACAAGAAGAAGAGAAGAGAGATCTCTATGGCTCAAGTCACCGAAAAAGTCATGATCTCAAAGCCATGCCTGATTCTTCCTCGGAAGGAAATGCCGATGAAGATTCAGATGACACCGAAAGGATTAGTCAGGATCTCGCATTGATCACGAAAAGATTCCAGCGTCTTCATAGGAAAAATCAGTTCCAGAAGAAAGGATCCAGCAACTCTGGCAGCTCCAAATCCTCATCAAAGCCAACAGGGGAATACACCTGCTTCAAGTGCAGAAAGCCAGGTCATTTCATTTCGGACTGCCCTCTTTGGGAAGCTGAAATCCGTGCTAGTGGGAGATATGACTCAGGAAACCATGGCAAAAGCAAGAGCAAGAGCTACGACTCCGATGATGAAAAGAAAACAAAGAAGTTCTTCAATAAGAAGGATTCCTCCAAGTCCTCGTCAAGATCTTCCTCGAAGAATCCCTCCAAGTCCTCGTCTAACCGCAAGAACACTTCACGCAAGGCCAAGGTGTACATCGGCAAGGAAATGGATTCTGAAGAAGAAGCATCTTTTGACGACGAAGAGGTTGATGAATCAGAGGAGGATTCCGAGTCTGGCATGGCTGGCATAGCATGTGGCTCTACTCCTGCATCGAACTTCGTCGAAAATCATTCGAACGACAACGTGTCTCCTGCGTACTGCTTCATGGCCAAAGAAAAGGTATCCTCCAAACATCACAAGGTTCACTCCAGTGATCAATATTCTTCTGATGAGGATGACTATGCTAAACTGATCAAAATTGCTAATATACAACAAAACTCTCTCAAGAAAATTGAGAAAACCCTTAGGAAAACTGAAGGGTTGTTGGTTGAGGAGATGGAGAAAAATCAGTCGTTGACTGAAGAGCTTTTTGCTCTCGAGTCTCGAATGAAAGAACTATCAGATCGTCATGATTTTCTCTCAGCAGACCACGAAAGATTGACTTATGATTACCTGAAACGAAAACAGGAACAAGAGTCGCTGAGAGAGGCTCATGATGATTTGATCGAAAAAAATTCTCTTCTCACCCAACAACTCCAAGAGAAACCTGAAGTGTTTGTACCTCCTTGCTTAAAATGTCTCGAACGCAGTAATGCTGAATCAAATGCTGAATCTTCTATGAATGCTAACCCCTCGGTCGAGGAAAATGGTTCTGTTTCTGATGAAAATGCTAGGTTGAAGGATCTTCTTCAGACAGAAATGTACAAGTCTCTCAAAGGGCATCAAACCCTGTGTGATGTTCTGAAGAAATCCATTCTTCACAAAAACCCCAGGAAGGAAGTTATCGGTTTCGAAAGGAAACTGAATGAGAATGGCTCCTACTGGGAACCGGATCAATATCCTCGCACTGTGTGGGTGCCTGCTAAGAGCAAAACGCTCGATCCAGCTTTACTTTTGGGATATGACTCTCCTATCCCTGAATACTCATATGATGATTCTCTGGACAACTATAAGTTGTTCAAAAACCAACATGGTGAGGCTATTGCTCGCTATGTTGGACCGAACAGCAGGAATGGCCCCCCAAAGAAAGCTATCTGGGTGCCTAGGAAAACTATCGAAGCATTGCCTATTACTACACTACTAACCATGCAGGCTGAAAATGCTCGATACTTCCTGGAAAAAGTTCGACGGAATGAGTACATACTTGCTTCACCAAACCACTATACTCATTCGTCAGGAAGAAACTTCAATGCTTATTCTTTCGATTATGATCGTACTGACTCAAGCTACAATTCACATAATTCTCGAAAGAAATCATATACTGCTCGCTCATATGTTTCGAAGCCACCTACAATGATGTGGGTGGTTAAGAAAGCCTGATTTCTCTGCAGGACTATGTCTCCGGGGGTACCGAATGGATAATGGACAGTGGATGCACTAGTCATATGACCGGAGACAAGTCGTTGTTTGTCGACCCAAATTTAACTGCTTCATCTGAGAAGTACATTACTTTCGGCGACAACAACAAAGGAAAGGTACTTGGGCTAGGTAAAGTTGATATATCCAAGGATAAGAACATTGATGATGTTTTACTTGTTCAGTCTCTTGGATTCAATCTTATGTCTGTCGGCAAGCTGTGTGATCTAGGCATGCTAGTCCTATTTTCCAAATTCAAACGCATTGTCTTCATGGCCACTGACAATTCCTTCGTATTCGAAGGAAATAGAAAAGGTGATTTATATATTGTGGATTAATCTAAGGGTCCCTCAGTCCGAACTTGTTTGCTTGCAAAAGCAACCGAAGGATGGCTGTGGCACCGAAGACTTGGTCATGCAGGTATGAGAAACTTGCAGACACTCGTGAAGAAAAATCATCTCCGTGGCATTCCTGATGTGAAATTCGACAAGAATCGTCTTTGTGCTGCTTGTGATGCTGGTAAATTGGCCAAGAAGCATCATTCATCAAAAACTGTTATGACCACAACAAGACCACTGGAAATTCTTCATATGGATTTATTCGGGCCTCAAAACTATGCAAGTTTCGGAGGTAGTCATTATGGTCTGGTTATTGTTGATGATTTTTCTCGATACACTTGGGTATTCTTTCTCGAAGACAAAACTTGCACTCAAGATATCTTCAAAAGATTCGCCAAGAAAGCTGAAAATGAATATGAAGTGCGTATTAAACATGTCAGAAGCGACAATGGCACTGAGTTCAAAAATACTCATATCGAAGATTTTCTCGATGAAAATGGTATTACTCATGAATTCTCTGCCCACTCCCCAACATAATGGAGTTTTTGAGCGAAAGAATAGAATTCTTATTGAAATGGCGAGAACAATGCTCAGTGAGTACAAAACTCCTATTCGCTTCTGGGCTAATGCTATTAATACTGCCTGCCATGTTGTGAATCGTGTTTATCTTCACAAATTCCTTAAGAAAACTTCATATGAGCTTATCACTGGCAAGAAACCAAATGTTTCTTATTTACGTGTTTTTGGGGCAACTTGCTATATTCGTGACATGAATCATAATTCCAAGTTTGCACCCAAGGCACATGAAGGATTTCTTCTTGGTTATGGCTCGAACTCGCATACTTATCGTGTCTATAATTCTCACCACGGGAAAGTTATGGAAATGGTAAATGTGCGGTTTGATGAATCTAACGGCTCCCAAAAGGAGCACCTGCCGAATGTGATAGATGAACCTCCGATTTCGGATGCTATTCGGCAAATGCCTATTGGAGATGTCAGGCCAGTCGAAGGAAATGTACCTGATTCTTCCGATGATGATGCTCCAATAGCTCGACGAACACGCCAAGCTACTGCCGAAGCAAATGCCGCACCGAAGACAAATGGCAACCCAAATCCTAATGCCGACCAAAATGGCAATGATGATGGAAATGGCGATACTAATGCCAATCTTGATACTGATTCTGAGGAAGATGAAAATCATGAAGAAAATCCTCACCCATGAGTGGCTAGTCGAGTTGACCCTGCATTAATCCTCGAAGATCTCGAAAATCCAGGTTATAGACCCACAACTCGTTCTCACACTCGTTTGGCTAACTACTGTGGCAGTTTTTCCTTCGTCTCATTGACAGAACCTACCAAGTATGAGGAAGCCATGAATGATCCCGATTGGATGAATGCCATGCAAGAAGAGTTTGTGCAATTCGAATTAAATGATGTATGGGAATTGGTTGACAAACCGAATCCTAAGAAGCACAATATCATCGACACAAAATGGATTTTCCGAAATAAGCAAGATGAAAATGGCATTGTTGTGAGAAACAAAGCACGTCTTGTTGCTCAAGGGTATACACAGGTAGAAGGTATTGATTTCGGTGAAACTTATGCTCCTGTTGCTCGCCTTGAGGCAATTCGTATTCTTCTCGCTTATGCAAATTACAATGATATCCTGCTTTATCAAATGGATGTGAAAAGTGCTTTTCTCAATGGTGAAATTGATGAGGAAGTATATGTTAGGCAGCCACCTGAAAATCCTCAGTTTCCTAACAAAGTTTTCAGGTTGAAAAAGGCGCTGTATGGATTGAAGCAAGCCCCTCGAGCTTGGTATGACACTCTAAAGAGGTTTTTGCTCGATAAAGGGTTTAAGCCAGGATCCACTGATTCCACTCTTTTCACTCGAGCAATCAATGGCGATCTATTCGTGTGTCAAATTTATGTGGATGATATTATTTTCGGCTGTACTAACAATGCTTGCAGCATAGAATTCGGGCGAATGATGTCCGAGAAGTATCAAATGTCTATGATGGGTGAACTTAAGTTCTTTCTCGGACTGCAAATTCGTCAACAGGACAATGGAACTTTCATATCTCAGGAGAAATACCTGAGAGACTCTCTCAAGAAGTTCAAAATGCAGGATTGCAAACAGAAGGGTTACAAAACTCCCATGCCCACAAATGGCCAGCTGGATGCAGATGTGCACGGTAAAGATTATGATCAGAAAGCTTATCGTTCGATGATTGGTTCTTTGCTTTACCTATGTGCATCCAGACCTGATATTATGTTGAGTGTTTGTATGTGTGCTCGTTTTCAAGCTACACCGAAAGAATAGCATCACCAAGCGGTCAAGCGTATTCTGAGATATTTGGCTCGCACCCCCACCTTAGGTTTATGGTATCCTAAGGGAGCACAGTTTGACCTCGCTGGATATTCAGAATCAGATTATGCAGGTGACCGGATTGACAGGAAATCTACTTCGGGGACATGCCATTTCCTCGGTAGATCATTGGTTTGTTGGTCGTCAAGGAAGCATAATTGTGTCTCACTCTCTACGGCTGAGGCCGAATATATTGCTGCTGGTGCTTGTTGTACTCAGTTGTTATGGATGAAGCAGACTCTGAAGGATTATGGCATCAAGGTCAAGAAGATCCCTCTATTGTGCGACAATGAGAGTGCGATCAAAATCACACATAATCCTGTGCAGCACTCTCGCACCAAGCATATTGAGATCAGACATCATTTCCTTCGTGATCATGTTGCTCAGGAAGATATTGTTATCAGTCATGTTAATTGCGAAGAAAATCTCGCTGATATCTTCACCAAGCCTCTCGATGAGAAAAGATTCTGTGCGTTACGGTGTGAGCTAAATATCCTAGATTCCGCAAACGTGCAGTAAGCTGGACTCGGCACCCGTACCAACACTTCTACATCTTAGAAGGAATGGGTGCATAATACTCGAAGAGTTTGAAAATTTCGACAAAGTGAAATTTTCTTTCTGAGAGTAAATACATTAACGAAGAACTAGACTAACCGGGTGCCACGATAATTGTGCGACGCTCGGGGTCATACAGTTCTTATACGGTGGGTAACGCCACCACAATCTCTTTTGGTTGAGCTGAATTCGAGGATTTCGTGTTTGTCCGAATGTATTTCACTCATAGCTTGTTTTCGGGTATTTGTGTTTCTTCGTCTGAGTGAAATGCCTAGGACCCTGTTTTCCCTCTATTCTATCTCTTCCTGTCCATGCTATTCCGTTATGAATGCACAAACTTCATCTATGAACGAAACTTTATCTGGTGTCCTTGACCACGTTAAAGGTTCGGTCCGAACTTAATCTGTTTTGGCGAAAGCCGTCCAAAATTTGGGGTTTGCCGCCCAGATCTGGACCACGTTCTTTGTTGGCGGTTGCCACGTGCTCATCATCTTCTGCCAGCTTATCCTATCCGTTGAAACGCTATCGTCGCTTGACTCTGTCCATCCGATCAGATCTACAGGATGCGGTCGTTTTTTTATATAAATACTGCGCCGCCCCCCTCTCCTTGATTCGCTTTGCGTCTTCACCTTCGTCTCTCTCTCCGAAGCCCTACCTCTCTGCTCCTCCTCGAGCTCGACGACGCCGACCACCTTCGCCGCTTCACTGCCGGAAAGGGGTCACCGGAGTCCTCCCTCGCCGCCGCAGATCATCTTCTTCTCCGCGCCGCCGTAGCTGCTGCATATCACCAAGCTAGGGTATGTGCAGTGCGAACTTGTTCTTCCGTTCATCCAGTTCAAGTTCGTCCGCAGTAGAAATTACCTTGTTTTACTGCAATTTCTCAGATCCTTACTGCTAAGTAACTTTTATGGATGTGGTTTGTAGTTGTCCCTCGCATCCGAAAGATTTCGGATCTAGGGTTTGTGTTGTGTCTCGTTCCAATGGAATGCTTAGCACGCTTACTAGTATTTTCTTCGAACCTACTAGTTCATTCTATACATTTCTTTCGCCCGAAACATTTCTCAAAGTCTGCATCTACCTCTTCATCAAAATCAAATTCTGTTTTCCAAATCTCAGCTGTGTGCATTCGTAACCCTATCCCCATTTTTCCTCGCATCTATCTATGTGCACAGGAAAATGCGGTCAGTTGCAGATTCAGCTCAGCGGAGTCAGCTTGAAAGAGATGATATTGTATTGGGCACTGCTGATGAATCAAAAGCTCCGAATGCTAAGGGCCCAACGGTAGGCCCATCAACCAGCAAAAGAAAAAGAGGAGAACATGATGATGACGAGCAAGTAGAAACTGCTCCGAAAAAGAAGAAGGGTGGCAGACAGGCTCTCACAAACACAGCTGAATATATTTCTCATGACCGATACAACACAGTTCCAGGCGAATCAAAACACGAACGAGATACAAGACAACAATGGATTCGACGCCACTGGGTGCGTAAATGGTTCAATTATGAGTTCGTTGCTCCTCGCTTTGCTCAGAATTTTGCAGTGCATCCACCGTGGGGTGACTGCCGAGAACTTTCCTTAATCAAGTCAAATGGACCTCAAGAGAGACCTCCTCCTCCTGCAAATGCTCATGAGTCCGCTCTTCGCACTCCGGCCTCATATCCCGATGAACTTGCTAAGCGTCAATGCAATGCTGTTAAAAGAGCTGAGAGGGCAGAACAGAAAAAGGCTCGTGAAGAAGAAAACCTTCGTCTTCTAAAAGATGATTTGGAAAAGAAAAGAGCCGAAGGGATGTCTGAAGGACGCACCAAACATAAGCATGATCCCAATGCTGCTGCTTCGAAGAGAAAGCGTGCACCAAAGATGAAAAAGGCTGTACCCGCAGATGAAGCAAATATGGATGATTCCTCGTCTGATAAAGATGATCCGCCGCTCACCAAAGAAGAGGTTGCGGCTGCTCTCAGCGAGGATGTGAATATAACCACCTCAACCGTGCTACCTGATTTACGGATCAATTTGGCGCCATCGAAGAAGATGCCTGCCAGAAAAACGCCAGCTACCACTGTCACCATGAAACAGCACATGAACACAACTCCGCATCCAGATGCAATTGATCTGAAGGATTTGATAGTTGATGCTCCAGTAAATATTGTGAAGCCTGGCGAAAACATTCCCAAACCTACCTTGAGGAAGATCAAGACGTCTACCGAGCAAGATGCTTATCAATCCTCCGCTCCGAAGGAAGAGGTTGCTAAATTTGCACCTACACTGACTCAACCATTGGCTTCCAAGCCACCTTCCGAGCCAGTTCGTGCTCCTGTTCAGACTGCTCCCTCTGGCAAGTCAGATGCACCTCATTACTATGATCATATATTTATCATGGAACAACTCGATAAGTTTGTGGAGAACCCGTTCGATGGAGAAGTGGCATCTTTGCCTATCCCTGCTGAAGTCATTGCTCAAGCAACATCAGTAGTGCAAGAACTGAGAGATGATGCAGTTGAAATTAATTCCCTCTCTGCCGAACTACTGGATATTAATGACCGAATGAAAACTGCCTCATCCAAGTTCATCATCAACACACTCGAAGATTCCTACAAGGATATCAACCGAGCACTGAGTCTTCTACGTAGCCGAAGGTTGCGCTTTCACACAGATCTTGATGAAATTGTCCGCAAAATTTGTGATGAACATCAAGCCCAAGTTACTGGCTACAACGATCTGGTTAAAGGGCATATTGATCATGTTGCAAAGCAAAATATCAAGCAAAGAAAGAAAATAGCGAAGAAAAATGTACCTCCGGCTCCGAAGGAACCGTCACCTGTCCATCAAGATGCTCCGTCTCTGAAAGAAAAATCTCCTGAGCCTGCTATTCCTTCGCCACCAACTAAAACAGTGCCCGTGGCCTCCCCTGCTCGGGCTGAAATTCCTTCGCAACACATTGTTTCAGAGGAAGGTGAAATTCCTCGCTCCGAACCTCAAACTTCTCCAGCTCATGTAGCGCCGCAAGTCCCAGTTCCATCAGTGCCTTTGGCCTCTTCTGCTCGAGTACCAACTGCCCCTGCTGCACCGTCTGTTGTGCCTCCTGCTCCATCACCACTCAAATTATCCATCGATACAGTCACACGAATGGCAGATGCTGGTCCCTCCGAGCACAAATCTGTCTCCGTTCGCCGATCTGACTCCGTTGTGTACAGTGATGAAGTTATTTCTCGTGAAGAAGAACTTGAATATCCATATCCTCGTGAAGAATTGCCATTGTTCTCAACAGGCGCAGGCGCAAAAGGACCGCTTTTCAATCGGAATGCGCATCCCAAATTCTTTCAGGCTAGTCCGTATGATGGCCCGCGCACTTTTGAATCACCTCGGTTCTGGACCAAGGAACAAGCTATTTATTACTCTCGGGTCCTTTATGAGAGCAAGAAGATTTTTCCTCATGAATTTCTGGATATTCCTGCTATGCGAACAATTGGCTGCTTTAATCAATTGCTACAGGATCTAGATGATTTCTGCCTCACAAAGATTTTTGAGTTCGAGCACCCTTGGAACAGGGAGATCATTCTTCAATTCTATGCAACTTTGTACATCTCTGGTGATGAAAATGATAGCTCAAAATGGATCATGGAATGGATGACCGAAGGAAAACGCATCAAGTGTACTTCAACGGATTTTGTCTCGCACTTCCATTTTCCTCGATTCGAGCATGGTGACACTAACATTCGAGTTCACAACATTGACGTTATCTCAGATGAAGTTTTTTAGTGCACCATGGACAAAGACAAGATTCGTGACTACTCTGGTCCTCCTCGGCCTGAACATTCGATATTCGAGAATCAGACATTATTTCACATGCTCTCTTACACTATTTGTCCGATGGCCGGCATGAATCCAGACAACTCAATATCAGATGTTCTTCGTAATGCGATATATGCAATCTCCGAACGATATATTTTTGATGTCGAAGACATGTTCCTGCATTTCCTGAAGGATTCTGCTCAGTATCCATTTTGCATCAAGGTATATGCTCCCTGGATATAGAAAGTTATTGATCATGCGATGCGTACAGTGTATCTTGCGAAGGAAAACCATAAAAGCTTCATTCCTCCAGTTCGCGATACTCTGCAAGTTATGGAAGAATTTTCTTTGGGCAAGTCGACTTCTTCAAGCTCTCGCGACTATCACAAGCATTTTGATGGGCCTTGTCTGCCTCAGCGCGACCGAAAGATTTCGCCTCAACCTCCATCGCAACTCGAAGTCAGCTTGCGTACTCAACAGCTGCTCATGCAACATATTGCAGATGATAGACGTGAGAAAGAACATCTTGCCTCCGAGCTGAATGCAATTAACAATCGCACGAGGGTAATGCATCTGATTGCTAATGAAAATAAGAAAAGACTCGGGAAATTGCTTCGCAAGTTCTTTACTGAAAAACAACTCCTGAATGTCAATCTCCAAGAGCTTTATGATTATATTGACAAAGGCTTCACTCTCGAAGATTTTCAAGATCGGACTCCTTCTCTGCCTGCTCGTGAGCCTACAACTGATCGTCTTCATCTAAGGCTACGTAAATTGCTTGATGAATCTGAAGCCACATCCCCAACAGAGAAACCTACCGAAGGCAATGTGCAGTCTCGTGTTTCACCAGTGGCCACTCCAGCTATTCCTTCGTCTGCTCAACCTCAAGCTCTCGTTCTTGAAGAAAAATCTGTTGCTGCTGAAGGCGAAGATATTCCAGTCACTTCTGAAGAAGAACTCACCTCGGACAGCTCATCTGGAGATGCCTCTGATTGAAGCAAGATCCGCGTTTCTTCACTCATGTTATTCGTCACCTTTTTGACACTTGTTGACAAAAAGGGGGAGAATTACATCGAGTCTCGATAGATTTGCTTTTGGTGTTTCATTTGTTTTGGTTTCGTTCGAGTTTGAATCATTCGGTGCTCCTTGTTGTCAAACTCGATTAACTTCTGTGCTGTAATATTAATAACCCCTGCTGCTGCACCATTTCTCTCGAAGTACTTGTCTTACAGGTGGAATGATTATCAAAAGTTAACTTTGATTTCACTAAGATCTCGATGGATTATATCTCATCAGTGCGAATCAATTGTCTCGAATGATTGAAACTTCCTCCATATATGTCAATTATTGCAGAAGAATCTATCTTATATCTTTCGTCCCTGCATACATTTAGGGGGAGTTCATTTCATATTCGAGCAAGTAACGCTTACTCACTCTTGTTTGTCTCTTTTTACACTTTTCTATCTTCACTTCGATGATTATCTGTTTTGTCATCAATCGTCCAAAGAGGGGGAGATTGTTGGTGCAATAATGTTGCCTCCTTATGTTTTGGAGATTGTTGACAAACAGTATGGGACTAATGTGTTTGCGAGTGCACACAGAGTAACAGGTCCCTGAAGTTGAGAGAATTTGGATTCATATCTCCGAAGTTTATCCACTGCGTTGCAGTGTAAGTTATCACCGAAGGATATGACGACAAGAGTGACCCTAAAAAATTGCTGACGTGAAGCAATTGGTTCGGTGCCTGTCCGAAGGAAGTGACTGCAGCCGAGGAGATTGAAAACGAACAGAAGACGTAGCATTCTTTTCGTTGTTTCGTTTCCTTTCATTGAGTCATAGGACCACCGTCCTATTAAGAGGGGTGTAGCGTTCGAAGCTTTGATTCTCTGATGCTAAACCCAAATCCTATGAAAGATGTGAGAGAAATCTCTTTGTGTTCCGAGCAAATACTTGCCAGCAAGAGACTGTGATCTTCTTCGCTGCGAGAGATTTGACTCTGACTGAGGAGTTAGCATTTCTTGCTCCGCAAGAAATGTTACCGTTGCTCCCAAATCCGACCGTTGTGAACGTGTTGGTTGGCCATTGGCGGGACCGCGTGTCCAAAATGGTCATTTCCCACCAGGGAAGGCTGCGGCTATAAATAGCCACCCCACACCGGCGTTGTCTGGTGGCTGCTCCGTTTTGATTCAGAGAAGATTGTTGAGCAACCCACTCTCCGAAAGATTTGAGTTTAAAATCCACCGAGAGAAAACCCCTAGAGCCAAAGAATTAGATAGTGGTTTAGCATCACTAGAATCTAAGTCCAGTACGCTCCGCCTATTACTCTTGAGAGCTGCAACTCTCTAGATGGATAGGTGTCTGCTCGAGTGTCGAAGAGTAATTGTCTTCCCCGAGTGTCGTGGTTTTGTCACGGCAGTAGCCCGAAGGCTTAGGTTCGAGGCCATCGCTAAAGAGGTGGACTCAAAGGGGTTAAACGGGACAAGGGACACAAGTTTACCCAGGTTCGGCCCCTCACGGTGGAGGTAAAAGCCTACGTCCTGCTTGTATTGTATTGACTGCTGTATTGATTACAAGGGGCGACTTGCTTGCCCTAGTTCTCGACTGCTTGGTTTCTCAAGTCTAACCCGCCGCAGGGCCTCGCCTTTATATACATAGGTCATGGCCCTGGGCTTACAAGAGTCTGGGTCGGGTTACTCATCGTAACCGACCCCGGTTCTACTTTCCTAGCCTTACAAGGTAAGTCTTCACGTGGCGGCTTACACCTTCAGGCCTTGAGTCGCCACCAGGCCTTGGGCCTTCAATAGGCCCGCCTGTAAGCCGTCGTCTTCATGTCTTGCCTTCCTGGGCCTGCTTGGGCTCTTGCACCATGAGTCGCCAACCGGTATAACCCGGCCCCTTAAGGGCGGGTCATACCGTGGGGTTATATCCCCAACATTAGGCCCCAAATTGATTTGAAACTGTTCATGTCAATTTAAACCCTTCCGTTGGCGAGTCTTCTCTAATTCTTCTGAAACTGCAACCTTGACTGGTCTTCCATAACCCGCCATACTCAACAGCATGACGTCACAGCGAATCTTTGCATTAACCCGCCATTCCGGAAATCGAGGCGTCTTCTCAGCCGCGATAATTATGTCGCCTTGATTTTCGGGCTTGCCGTTTTACTACCCCACTTACCCTTATAAATAAGCGCGGGGTCGCTCCTTTCCCATTTATCCAGTCGCTGCCCCTTGTTCTTCCTTCGGACGCCACTACGACCACAGCGACCTGAAGCTCCGCCGCCGCCGCTCCTCTCCAGCGACCTCGATACGGGCCGCGGCATCAACCTGATTAGACCAGACGATCGCGGCGCTCCTCCGCTCTTCCATCGAGCATCAAGGTGAAGTTCTTCCCCTTTCATAGATCCGCATTGAATCTGTCTGTTCATAGGGTTCTTCGAAACTCACTGTAGCTCATCACGTTCTTCGGGCTAGCCGTGGTATCCCAATCCAAATCGGGGCAGAAAATGTTGCGGGATTGGTCAGCTCCCCCCTTCGATCTTGTATGGATTGATTCTACTTTTGTATGAATGCATCTTTGATTTGACTGTTCCGCTCCTGCCTGCCAGGGTTGATAATTTTTTCCCTTTTTGAACTGCCCGTAGATCTGAAAATGTTACTGCCGATTATGAAATCTGTTTGTCCAACACTTAGTGAAATTTTAGGCCATCCTCGGACGCACTGGTAACTGACCCGCCCTTCCTGATTTGGGCGGCTTAGCACAGAATTTATAACTCGCCATAGAATCTGACTATTACTTCTTTCACTTAACCCGCCAATCTTCCGCTGGCTCTTACTTTCAGAGATTAACCCGCTAACATGTCAAGCGCAACGATGTCTTGCGACTGGGTTGGCTCCGGAGTCACCGAAGAGTTGCTGCAAAACTATGTGACAATGGGTGTGCTGCCGGCTCAGAACATCATTAAGTGGCGGGTTCCTGGTTTAGAGAAAAGACCAAGACCTCAGGACGGAGAAGTCGTTGTTTTTACCGACCACCTCATGCGTGGATTCAGCCCGCCCGGGTCAAAATTCTTCCGAGATGTTCTGCACTCTTTTAAGCTTCATCCGCAAGATATAGGCCCTAATTCGGTCACCAATATTTGCCAATTCCAAGTCTTGTGTGAGGTGTACTTGCAAGAAGAACCCTCTGTCGACATTTTTCGCGATTATCATTATATCAACCGCCAGACTGAAAAAGTGGGCGGCTTAAGCTTGGAACTCGGCGGCGTGTCCATCCAGAGGCGGAGAGATCTGCCTTACCCCTCTGCTGCTCTGCCAAGTCACCCTAAGAACTGGAACAGGACCTGGTTCTACTGCAAAGACACTTCTCCAGAGGGCGAGAATCCACTTCCGGGTTACCGCTCTACCCGGCTTCCCACCATTGGAGAGCTTCCTGACCGGCTGTCCACTGCAGAGAGAGCAAAGTACGAGACTTCCTTTGCCAAGATTAGGGCCTTGATTGCGAACGGTCTGACTGGTGTTGACCTAACCCGCTGTTGGGTCAGCTGGAAGATCCTGCCATTGAGCCGGCGTGACCGGCTCATGTCTGAATACACGGGTGAACCCAATGACCCCCTGTGCTTCTCAGACGCCCCATTGACAGAGCAGGACGTCAACAACAATGTTAAAAGTCTTCTTGGCGAGAAGCAGGAGATTTGTAATAAGATTGGGCTGAAACCCTTTTATGCCCAGAATCCGGCTCCGCCTGTAAGAATACTTCTTGTAAATTTGTAGTCTTTGTCTTGCTCGTTTTAACTTGCATCTTTTAACCTCTTTGGCGGCTTATGCGCAGGCCGGCTCTGACTTCTGGAAGAAGAAACTTACCCCTCCTGTGAGGAAACCCAGGGGCAAAACCATTGCCCAGAGGAAGAAAACCCCCGTTCCTGAGGTTCCTGGGCCTGACGATTCAGAGGTAGAACTTGACTCCCTTGTCCGTCTGTTTATGCAACTTATTGACAACAATTATTCACAGGACGAGCCGGAGACCAGCCGTGTAGATGCTCCTGAGGTAACCAACATTTCCTCTGATTTAGAAAATTCTCCCCCAAAGAAGAAATGGCGGGTCATTCGAAAAGTCCCATTCTCTCATCCTCTTGCTTACTTCGACTCCCATTTTCTTTTGAAAAAGCAACAGCACACCTCCAGGCGTCAGACCCGGAGTGCCGGCTCTGAAGAGCTGATGGCCGGCTTGCCCAACTCCCCGGCTCCCCGGAAACGACCTGCAGAAGTACTTTTTACCCAAGTCTAATCATCTTAACAGTCTTGCCTTGCAGTCTCACTTTTGCCTTATCTGCTGTAACCTTTCCAGGACTCGCCACCTTCGTCTGGCGAGTCAACTGCCACTAAGCTGCCTCCACTGAGAATCAACCCAGAGTACGTTTTTTCTTGCATTATATCTTTCTTCAATTTTGTCCTTTGTTTAACAATCTTTTTGCTTTCCAGGGCTCAAGCCAAACGGAGAAACATCGGCGGGTCTACGGCTGCCCCCACTGTCCAAGAGCCGAAAAAAGTTAGGCCGGCTTCCCCTGCACCTCATGCTGAGCCTGCCGAGGCTAGGGAAGAAACACCAGCCGACGCCTCTCAACTCCATGAGCCGGCTGATCTTGACATGGCTGCTCCCGAGAACCCTCCACAAACTGACTTTCCAATGTCGAACTCTCCAGCCGCCGAAAACATCACTGTCACTGGGGCGGGTTACCAAACGCCCTCTCATGTACTGACCAGGCACACCGGTGAAGCTAAAGAAGACTCCCCAGAGAAACCTGAATTTGCACTTCCCTCATTGGAAAAAATGAGTACGGATGATCTTCATGCCGGCTATTTGAACCGCCTCAGTGCAAGCCACAACCTGGAACGAAAACTTGTTGGTCTTATGAAGAAGAAATTTGAGGTACTCCTCTCTTGGTTTCCTTATCCCCTTATGTAGCCCCCAAGAGCCGGTTTAGTATGGCAACTAGTGGACCGGGTCTTACAACTCTTTCATACTTCAAATTGCGGTACCTGTAGCCCCCAAGTACCGGGTTAATATTGATATTGAGCCGGTACTAATCTGATAGGGTTGATCCAAGTGTAGCCCCCCCAGTCCGGGTCATTATAAAGATAATGAGCCAGAATTCCACTGTAGACTTAGAGAACGCCGTGTAGCCCCCAAGTGCCGGCTTAACTTGAAGATGAGCCGGAACTTCCTTGTAGACTTGGAGAAAAAACACAGGCATTAGCCCCCAAGTGTCAAGTATATTGCTTGCAATCTGCTTGAGACTTTGTAGCATCAATAGATTCACCAATGTATGAATCTCGTCTTGACAACTTTAAAATTTCTGAACTGTCTTGTTGTGTAACGCAGGAGGCCTTAGAAACCGCTGAGTCGAATTTTGCCGCACAACAAACCGCCAGGGCTGAGGCGGACCAAAAATGGCGGGTTGTTGTGATAGAACTCGAGAAGACCCGGGCTGAACTTGCTGCTTACCAGAAGACGGCCGAAGCGGAAAAAACTGTACTGACCAAACGCGCCGATGACGCTGAAAGCCGGCTTAAGGTTGTGTCAGACGAGCTACAGACTCTCAAAAGCCACATCTCCAGAATGACCTCTGCGATCTTCGGTAAGCACTGAGCAGTTGAGAATTACCTTGTTGAAAAACTTCATACGGGCGGCTTACAGTGCTTGTCTATCTTGCAGGTGATCGAAGCCGGCAGCTGTAGTCTGATAGCTTGGTCAAACTGAAAGCCGTCTACTCTTTAGCAGAGCAGTTATATTGCGGGACCCTCTGCACCATTAAGGCGATGCTGACTGAAAAGTGTATCCCAAATCACATGAAGGGGGTGATAGAACTTCTATCCACCCTGCCCAAACAAGTTGGAGAGCTCAAACGGTCAGCCGCCAGACAAGGAGCCATGGCCACTTTGAGCCGGTCTCTTGCTTTTGCCCCTGAGCTTACTGCAGCAGAGATGATGGACGGGTTCCCATCCAAGAAGGTCGACGGCTCAGACTTCACGCCACTTGATTACGCCAAGTGCATGAAAGACTCCCGGGTGCTTGCATCAGCTCTTGTCAGTGAACTGGACGTGTCCATCTACCAGGCGGCTTATGATGCTGAAAATAAATGCGTGCGTTGCCCCACCTTTGAATCCAGGAGCCTGACTCCCGCACGGCGTAAGCAGCTCTTCGCCCCTGACCTTGATGCATCTCACTTCTTCGACCAGACCCAATTTGAAGCCTTAACACGCTGCAACTGGGATGTCGACAATCTCCAGATCGAGGAGGTCAAAGAGCCGGCGAGGGATGACCCGCCAACAGCTGAATAGTCGTGCCTGGAGCTGATAACCCGGCCTGTCTGAGTCGCCAAGGCTGAACTTGTAAAAAACTTTTAGTCTGTCGTGCCTTGTACTCCGTGGGGAGCTTTTGTAATAGCTGTAGAGACAACTGGAATTCCTGAGCCGTGCCTTCGTGCACGTATAACCTTTGAGTAGTCTTGCTGCAATGATGTCTTTCTTATGCTCTTGCTTTCAACCATGCTTTCAAAGTTCATGACGGCTTATCTGAAGAGATAAAACCTGCAAAACAAACAAGACAGAAAGCTCTGTATTGTTGTAAGGGCGGCTTAAAATAGCACAACCTAGAGATGTTAACGTCTTTCATAGTCTTTCTCCAACCCGGCTTGATAAGCCTGGGTGATGCAAAGCATAGTGCAATGCGTGATGCTGTTACACAGTATAACCTGCCGTTTGAACCTTAACCAATGCTTAAGATCTCTTAGCAGGAAAAGTGTTCGGCGGTTCACCTTAGAGAAAGGTCACCAACAGAGGGGGTAAGTACTTAACTCGCTGCACCCCAATTTGGAAAAACTCATCAAAAGAGGGGGTGAGTAACTAACTCGTCGGCTCCCTAATTTTGGCAAAGGTCATCAAAAGAGGGGGTGAGTCGCTAACTCGTCAGCACCCCAATTTTGGAAAAACTCGTCAAAAGAGGGGGTGAGTCGCTAACTCGTCGGCACCCCAATTTTGGAAAAAATCGACAAAAGAGGGGGTGAGTCGCTGACTCGTCGGCACCCCAATTTTGGAAGAGAATCATCAAAAGAGGGGGTGAGTGGCTAACTCGTCGGCACCCCAATTTTGGAAAAGATCATCAAAAGAGGGGGTGAGTCGCTGACTCGTCGGCACCCCAATTTTGGAAAGAGTCATCAAAAGAGGGGGTGAGTCGCTGACTCGTCGGCACCCCAATTTTGGAAAGAGTCATCAAAAGAGGGGGTGAGTCGCTGACTCGTCGGCACCCCAATTTTGGCATTGTTGACGGAGTCAACTTTTGGGTTCTCAACCTGGCTTACAACGGCTGAGACGCCGATCAAGAGGGGGTGAGTATACAAATCGCTGCACCCCAATTGACCCTGTCGATGACATAACTTGTGCACAATCTGAGATACACAAAAAACGGCGGAGGCCCCGGCTTATGGGGATGCCAACTTTATTTATCATATATATGATATATACAATGATGATGTACAATGGTGGGAGTCAATGACTCAAGTGTAGTAAGGCCGCAGATGAGCAATGTTCCACGGCCGGCGGGTCTCCTGCCCAGAGGTATTTGACTCGTCTCGCACGTTAATTAGGTAATATGACCCAATGTTGAGGTTCTTACCGACTACAAAGGGCCCTTCCCATGGAGGAGATAGCTT
The DNA here is from genome assembly GCA_039707655.1 of Elymus sibiricus. Lineage (NCBI taxonomy): Eukaryota > Viridiplantae > Streptophyta > Magnoliopsida > Poales > Poaceae > Elymus > Elymus sibiricus. The sequence goes on from CM077671.1 coordinate 448,524,041, forward strand.
GTGCATATCCGTCTGGTCTTGGATCAAACGCAACACTAAGTCGCCTTCTTGAAACGTCCGGGTCTTAACTCTGCGGCTATGATAGCGAGCAGGTCTTGCTGATAAATCGCCGAACGAGCCGCCGCCAGATCTCGCTCCTCCTCCAGAGCATCTAGCGCGTCCTGACGGGCCACCTCGTTGTCTTGCTCAACATAAGCCGCCACTCGCGGCGAGTCATGACGTATGTCACTTGGTAGTACAGCTTCCGCGCCGTAAACCATGAAGAAGGGTGTATAACCCGTCGATCTGTTGGGAGTAGTATTGATGCTCCATATTACTGATGGTAACTCCTCAACCCAACAACCCGGTGTTCGCTGTAGAGGAACCATAAGCCGGGGCTTGATGCCTTTCAAGATCTCCTGGTTAGCACGCTCCGCCTGACCATTGGACTGTGGATGAGCAACCGCCGAAATGTCAAGCCGGATATGCTCACTCTCACAAAACGTCTGCATAGCCCCTTTGGACAGGTTAGTGCCATTGTCGGTGATGATACTGTCAGGATAACCAAAATGGTAGATTAACTTCTTGATAAATTGAACCGCCGTAGCTGCATCACACTTGCTGACCGGCTCAGGTTCTACCCATTTGGTAAATTTATCCACCGCCACCAAATTAAAGGTGGGTCTTCTTATCTTTGGATCTCTTGAAAGGTCCAACCATGTCAAGCCCCCAGACCGCAAACGGCCAAGTAATTGGAATCATGCGCAGCTCCTGAGCCGGTACGTGAGCACGGCGCCCAAACTTCTGTCAGCCATCACACTTTAGAACCAGGTCTTCCGCGTCCTTATGAGCCGTCAGCCAGAAGAAACCATGACGAAAAGCCTTGGCCACCAAAGATTTTGAGCCGGCATGATGACCATAGTCGCCAGCGTGGATTTCATTTAAAATCTCTTTACCCTCTTCTGGTGAAACACACCGCTGAAAGACGCCAGTGACGCTGCGTCTATGTAACTCGCCATTGAGGATAGTCATGGATTTAGATCGTCTTACGATTTGTCTTGCCAAGGTCTCATCCTCAGGTAACTCGCCGCGCGTCAGATATGCCAAGTAGGGCAATGTCCAGTCAGGGATAGCATGTAGAGCCGCCACCAATGGCCCCTCCGGGTCAGGTACAACTAGGTCTTCCTCTGAAGGCAGCTTGACAGACGGGTGGTGTAACACGTCCAAGAAGACGTTAGGCGGCACCGGCTTACGCTGAGAGCCGAGTCTTGCCAACGCATCAGCCGCCTCGTTCTTGCGACGGTCAATATGGTCCACCTGATAGCCTTTGAAGTGACCAGCAATTTCATCCACCGTCTGACGATAAGCCGCCATCCTTGGGTCTTTGGAATCCCAAGTGCCTGAAACTTGCTGAGCCACGAGGTCTGAGTCGCCAAGACATCTGACCCGGCTCAGGTTCATCTCTTTCGCCACACGGAGGCCATGAAGTAAGGCCTCATTTTCAGCTGCATTGTTAGTACAAATAAACATTAGTCGGAGCACATAACATAACTTATCACCTTTTGGGGAGGTTAAGACAACTCCAGCCCCCGAGCCTTCTAGCTGTCTAGACCCGTCGAAGTGAATCGTCCAATAAGTGTTATCTGGCTTCTCTTCAGGCATCTGCAACTCTGTCCAGTCGTTGATAAAATCCACCAGAGCTTGAGACTTGACAGCCGTGCAAGGCACGTATTTCAGATTGAGAGGTCCCAGCTCCAACGCCCACTTCGCAATTCGACCAGTGGCTTCCCTGTTCTGAATTATGTCTCCCAGCGGGGCAGAGCTCACCACAGTGATTGGGTGACCCAGGAAATAATGCTTTAGCTTGCGATTCGCCATGAACACCCCATATACCAGCTTCTGCCAATGCGGGTACCTCTGCTTAGACTCTATCAACACCTCACTGACGTAGTAAACCGGCATTTGAACCGGATATTCCTTCCCTGCCTCCTTACATTCCACAACAATCGCCACGCTGACTGCCCTGTTGTTAGCCGCCACATAGAGGAGCAAGGGTTCTTTCTCAATCGGAGCCGCCAAGACGGGCGGCTCAGTAAGCTGCTTCTTGAGCGCTTCAAATGCGGCACCTGCCTCCTTACTCCAGACAAAGTTATCTGTCTTCTTCATCATCTGATACAGGGGAATAGCCTTCTCACCTAGGCGGCTTATGAACCGGCTTAACGTGGTGATTCGACCCGCCAGGCGTTGAACGTCGTTGATACATGTCGGCTCTGAAAGTGAAGTAATGGCCCTTATCTTGTCCGGGTTAGCCTCAATGCCTCGCTCCGAGACTAGAAACCCCAAGAGTTTACCTGCTGGGACCCCAAAGACGCACTTGTCCGGGTTAAGCATCATCTTGTAAACCCGTAGATTGTCAAATGTCTCCTTCAGGTCGTCAAGCAGAGTCTCCTTCTTCCTGGATTTAACCACAATATCATCCACGTAAGCATGAACATTGCACCCAATCTGATTGTGAAGACAGTTCTGCATGCAGCGCTGGTAAGTCGCCTGGGCACTCTTGAGCCCGAAAGGCATAGAAACATAGCAGAAAGCACCAAAAGACATGATGAAAGCCGTCTTCTCTTGGTCCTTAACTGCCATCTTGATCTGATGATACCCTGAATAAGCATCCAGAAAACACAGGCTCTCACAACCCGCCGTTGCATCAATAATTTGGTCAATGCGAGGGAGAGCAAAAGGATCAATTGGGCACGCCTTGTTAAGATCCGTGTAATCCACACACATACGCCACGTGCCGTTCTTCTTTAAGACCAGCACCGGGTTAGCAAGCCACTCCGGGTGAAACACTTCAACGATGAACCCTGCAGCCAAGAGCCGGGCCACCTCTTCTCCAATAGCTTTACGTCTCTCTTCATTGAACCGCCAGAGGAACTGTTTAACCGGCTTATACTTAGGATCCACATTAAGATGGTGCTCAGCGAGTTCTCTTGGTACACCCGGCATGTCAGAAGGCTTCCATGCGAAGATGTCTCGATTCTCACGGATGAACCCGATGAGCGCGCTTTCCTATTTGGGGTCCATATTGGCCCTAATGGTGAACTGCTGTGACGAGTCGCCCGGCGTAAAGTCCACCAACTTGGTATCTTCTGCCACAAACTTGAGGGGCGGCTCAGATTCCGCGTTGGGTTTCTTCAAAGGAGTCATATCTGCCGGGTCAACATTGGCCTTATAGAAATTTAGTTCTGCCTCAGCACAGCTTGTCTCTGCGTAAGCCGCATCACCTTCCTCACATTCCATAGCCGTCTTCCGATCACCATGCATGGTAATCATTCCCTTCAAGTCGGGCATCTTGAGCTACAAGTACACATAACAGGGTCTGGCCATGAACTTTGCGTAAGCCGGTCGTTCGAAGATAGCGTGGTACGGGCTCTTGATCTTGACCACCTCAAACCATAGAGACTCCACCCTGTAATTGTGTTCATCTCCAAAAGCCACTTCCAAAGAGATCTTACCGACTGGATAAGCCGATTTTCTGGGTACCACACCGTGGAAGACGGTTGAAGAAGGCTTAAGATCCTTGTCAAGCAAATTCATCCAGCGAAAGGTGTCATAGTACAGGATGTTGATGCTGCTGCTGCCATCCATAAGTACCTTAGTGAACATGTATCCTCCTACTTGGGGGGAAACTACTAAAGCCAGCTGCCCCAGGTTATCAACACGCGGCGGGTGATCCGCCCTGCTCCAAGTGATGTCATACTCAGACCACTTGAGATACTGTGGGAGAGCCGGCATAACTGCGTTAACCGCCCGTTTGCGCACCTTCCGCTCTCGCTTGTCAATGCTGGTTGTGAAAACGTGGTACTGACCTCCATTGAGCTACTTCGGGTTACTCTGATACCCTGACTGGTTATTCTGCTGCTGGCCTCCACCACCAGATTGTTGGTTATGACCTCCTTGGTTACCTTGTCCCTGGTAACCAGACCCTGAGCCGCCAGCACCAAAGCCGGCTCCTGAGCCGCCCAGCCCTGAGCCGCCCGACGGGCCATTACCATTATTTCGATGTTGCTGAATGCTGTAGTTCCTGAACTGCCGCATAATGCTGCAATTTCCCCATGTGTGATCTGCTTGCCTGTCAGGCCGGCTGTGCTCTGGACAAGGTTTATTGAGCATCTCCTCCAGAGAAACTTTACCCTTGTTAAAAGGCTGTCTATAATTCCCATTGCCCTTAGCACGGTTGTTCCTAGTGTTGGTGTTGGCCACTAGTTCTGACCCGCCATCCGGGTGTTTCCGCTTTCCAGCGTTGTTACTTCCAGCCGCGCCCGGCTGTTGACCTTTGCCATTGTTACCTTTCTTCCCCTGACCTGATTTCTCCTCATCAGAACCCGGGTCCTTCGTGTTGTCAGAATCCGCGTACTTGGTGAGAGCCGCCATGAGCTCCCCCATGTCTTGGCATGACCGCTTGAGCCGGCCAAGCTTCTGCTTTAGAGGCGTGAAGTGACAGTTCTTCTCAAGAATTAAAACCGCCTGAGCCGCCGTAATCTGCTCTGAAGAGTGGATGATAGTAGAGACCCGCCGGACCCAGTGATGAGCCGACTCGTCCTCACGCTGCACACAATGGTCCAAATCCACAATTGTCATGGGCTGCTTGCATGTTCCTTTAATTTTTTTGATGAATTTCGCCCTTAACTCGGCCCAGGAGTTAATGGTGTTGGGTGGCAAACCCTTCAACCATGTGCGAGCCGGTCCTTCCAGCATCATGATAAAATACTTGGCGCAGACCGCATCACTGACGTCCAACATCTCCATGGCTAGCTCATAGCTTTCAACCCAGGCCTCTGGAGGTAAATCAGCAGTGTAATTGGGCACCTTACGAGGACCCTTGAAATCCTTCGGCAGACGCTCACTCCGCAGAGCCAGTACCAGACACGGCATCCCCACAGCCCTGGAAGTCATCCCCGCTCCTCCTGAGACGGAAGGGGCGGCTGTATGCTCCTGAGACGCCGCCGCTGCCTGAGCCGCCTCTTCTCGCCGTGCTCTCGCCCGATCCACCAATGCCTGAGCATCGAGAGCTGCCCGATCAGCTTGCGGCGGGTTACGATGTCGTTCACTGCTAGAAACCGCCGGCGACTCGTAACGCCGGCTGTAACTACGGCTGGGGATGGGCGTTGAATGCACGCGACTCCGGCTATAATTGTACTTCTCCTACTGGGCCATCGCCGTTCGCAGGTATCCGATGGCATTCCGCACCTCTTCTGCGTAAGGCGCCCCATCGGGTATTGGGATTGTATCAAGCCTGGTTGCCGCTGCCACCATGTTCTCTGCCGGGTTAGAGTAATGACCCGGCGGCGTCGGATAAAGCGGTGGCGGGTTTTGGCTCCGTCGGGGCGGGTCTAGTTGCTGACGCTGAACCGCCGCCCGGCTTCCAGGTACTTCCGCCGTTCGGGTTACGGCCAAAGGCATGCTCCGTCCCGTTCCTGGTGTGTTAAAGAGATTCCTAGCTTCATACTGCTCCGGCAAGCGGGACTGATGTCTCATCCGCTGAACCGCCGCTGCCGACTGTTGCTCTAACTCGAGGCGAAAAGCATCCGCCCTAAGGCGCTCCGCCTCAGCATCCATCTGAGCCTTCATCTCGTTGATTTCCTGTTGGACCCCGGCCATCTGCTCCTTCAACCTGGCGATTTCTGCATTGCGGGCCGCCTGGTTCTCAACAGTGACCTCTGTTGCCATCAGGGCTGTAAGCTCGTTCATCAAATCCAGGAGAACCTGAGCCGGGTGTGTGCCTGACCCGGACCCGGTTGCACCGGCGGGTGTGCTTCCCTGAGCCGCCGCTGAACCCGCCATGAAGACGGCGGCATGGCTTGGCGGCTCATAACCCTCCGGCTCATGGTATTCCGACTCGGGGTAAGGCTCATCGTAGGCCCCAAGCCCCCCATCCTGAAGCTAGTAGATCGATTCCGTCTCCCCACACGAGGATCCTTCCTCAGAGTGGGCAGGAGTTCCTTCCTCTGACATAGAACCCTCGAGTTCCATGCCCTGAGTGAATCCGACGAAGACGTGCTTCTTGCCCGGATCAGCACGGGCAGGTTGCACGCTCTTGGCGGGTTGCTTGCGCCGAGCCGGCTCGACGATGTCGGTGCAGATGTCCGGCCCGGGTTCAGATCCGCCGATCTTGCCGATGAAGACGTGGATTCCGCCGAAGGGGACCCGGAAACCATACTCAACTGAGTCGGCCTCAGGACCCCAGCTCGTCGATGTAGAGCCTTCCGCGGCGACTCTTAGTCATCTCACCAACCACGTACCCCTCGCTCCCAGAGAGAGAACCCTTTGAGAACTCAACACCATCAAGCACGGGCCCCACGGTGGGCTCCAACTGTCGTGGTTTTGTCACGGCAGTAGCCCGAAGGCTTAGGTTCGAGGCCATCGCTAAAGAGGTGGACTCAAAGGGGTTAAACGGGACAAGGGACACAAGTTTACCCAGGTTCGGCCCCTCACGATGGAGGTAAAAGCCTACGTCCTGCTTGTATTGTATTGACTGCTGTATTGATTACAAGGGGCGACTTGCTTGCCCTAGTTCTCGACTGCTTGGTTTCTCGAGTCTAACCCGCCGCAGGGCCTCGCCTTTATATACATAGGTCGTGGCCCTGGGCTTACAAGAGTCCGGGTCGGGTTACTCATCGTAACCGACCCCGGTTCTACTTTCCTAGCCTTACAAGGTAAGTCTTCACGTGGCGGCTTACACCTTCAGGCCTTGAGTCGCCACCAGGCCTTGGGCCTTCAACTGGGCCAACCGGCCCAGCTGGCCACCGGCCGGCCCAGCCACGCCTATATGGCCTCCCTCGCTCCCCCCCACCGAACCCTAACCTAAATTCCCCCCCATTCTCTCTCGCGCCAGATGCCGCCGCCGTCGTCGCCCATCGCCGCCACCTCGCTCGTCGCCGTCCCCATCCTCCCCCTCGCCGGTCGCCCTCGAGCCTCGCCGCCCTCTTCCTTGCATCGGGGTGAGCCGCGCACCCTCTCCTCTCCTCTCCTCTCTGTCGCCGCCGTCCCGCCGCACGCCGTGGCCGCCCTCCGTCCGCGCCGCCTCCTCGTCGCCTGCTGGAGTCCCGCGGCCTCCCCGTGCTGCTGCTGCTGCCCGCGGCGAGCCGCCTCACCCCTCGCGGCTGCCGTTTGCCTCGCCGCCCGCGCGGCCCCGCCTGCTCGCGCTCGCGCTCGGCCGCCTCCGCCGCTAGCCGCCACCGCCCGCCTCGCCTGCCGCTGCTGCTGCCCCACTGCCCCCTGCCGCTGTTGCTGTCGTCGCCCGCGTCCGCCCGCCGCAGCTTCCCCCTGCGCCCCCCCTCGTCGCCGGCCGCTGCGTGCCCGCGCGCGCGCTACGCGCCACCGGACGCGTTCGTCCCCCTGGTGACCGCGCGCATACGGGGCCCGGACATGTCCAGCCCCTACACGGGCTCGGGCGCGGACATGTCCGCTCGAGCCACTGTCCACTGGGCCCAGCCCCTATTTAAACGTAAAAAAGAAAAAGAAAAGAAATAAAAAGAAAACAAAATAAATAAATAAAAGAATTAAAGATTTAAAATAATTAATTAATTAATAGTTAATTAACTAATTACTAACTAATTAATTAACTTAATTAATCCTGTTTAATTAAATTAATTAATAATTAACCTAATTGAACTGTAATTAACCTAATTGACCTAAACAGTGACTGACAGGTGGGTCCCACCTGTCAGGTTGACCAGTCAACGAGACTGTTGACTGCTGACGTCATGCTCACGTCAGCAATTACTGTTTCGGATAATGTTAATTTAAATAATTTAAATAATTCCAGAAAATCATTAAAACTTTGAAAATTCATATAAATATAAACCGTAACTCGGATTAAAATAATTTATATATGAAAAACGATCAGAAAAATATGACAAACCCGAATACGCTATCCACATACCTGTCAGATGCCTCCAGCACTGCAAACATGGAACCTTCCCCTCCGGTTCATCTGTCTGTCAGACGTCCGAAAACGGGAAAACGTTCCAGATACTTTCTCGCTCCGCCTGCAACGTTTAGTGCTGCGATAGGTCACCCCTAGCACTGCGTATCGTCATGTCATACACCTGTAATGCCTTGCTTGCTTTGTATTTACTGTTTCTTCCCCTTCTTCTCTCCGGTAGACTTCGAGACCGATGCTGCCACTGTGATCGACTACGTCCCCGACGACCCGTCCTTTTCAGCAGAGCAACCAGGCAAGCAAAACCCCCTTGATCATTCCTATATTGCCTATTCTTTCTCCCTCCTGCTTGCATTAGAATTTGCTGCTGCTATTGTTTTATCCTATTCTGATGCACAACCTGTTTATTGTAACTTCTGTTGATACCTTACCTGATATCCTAAATGCTTAGTATAGGTTGGCTATAATCCATCTGTGGCCCCATCCTTGTCCTAGTTGCCCCGCTTAGCTACTAGTGCCCCGATCAATGTGATCGTCGGGCTGAGACCAGCACAGCACCGCACACCCCCTAAGTTGTTCGACTCTACAGAGTTATCCTTGAGTGACGAGGGTGATACCTCTTAACTCACTCCCGACGATGCTTTTGTAGTACAGCTAGTCGGACGTGGATTACCGAGGGTGATTCCTCTTCCTCCACCTCCGGTGAAGCTTCTGTCGTGCAACCCCGCAAGTATGAACGCCATCGAGGGTGATTCCTCCTGGTTCTCCTTGACGGATTACATCGAGTAGGAATCCAACGAGGGTGATTCCTCGGATTCCCCTTTTATGTGATGAACACACGGCTACTCTACTTTTACTATAGACCCCGGGTAAAGTCGGGTCGACCCCGATTGGTACCCGCGAGAGAATAACATTAAAGACGGGTCGGTTCCAAGAGCACCCGCGAGCCATGTGTTACCAAGTCGGAGCGACAGGAATCCTGTTCGTCTTCGCGAGTTACTAAACACGCCTAACGGATTTGGGTATTTGATCTGAGTTGGCCAATGGCCTATACGCACTACCACCACGTGGGATAATGGTTTAATGGGGCCCTCTATGCCATATGCATCAGCCGAAAGCTCTGTCAGACGTCCAGTTCAGCATTGTGGCCGGGTCGGATCGGCGCCCCAGAGGTGGTGCCTAGATCCACCTTGCGCAAACGACCCGGAGTGCACAGGGCGATGGCCCAAGACCCCTGAGCACTTAGGATGTAGACTGGCGGGGACCTCTCTGCTGAGCTGTAGGGCTGCGGTGTGTCGATCAGCCGAGGCCGGGCATGACCCAGAAAAGTGTGTCCGGCCAGAGTTAATCGAGCGTGTTGGGTAATAGTAGTGCACCCCTGCAGGGAAGATATATCTATTCGAATAGCCGTGTCCACGGTAACAGGACGCTCAGTGTTGTATCCCGATCTATTACTACTTGAACTGGATACATGTTAAATAATTATAAGCTTCGGGATCGCTTTCTCGCAGGGAGTCGAGGAAGGATCTCTAGGCTTTGCTTCCACATGTTTGTTAATTAATAATATGATAACCTATACTCTTCTTATGCTGCAAGACCCTGAAGATGCTAGTCTTCGATAGGCTAGGCCTTTCTCTCTATTCTGGCTTTGCTGCTATATAGTCCATAGATACAGCCTCTCCACTTGATACCAATGCATAATTAGCGTAGATCCGATGTCAGTCTTGCGAGTACTTTGGATGAGTACTCACGGTTGCTCTGCTATTCTTTTCCCCATACCCATTTGATGATACACCAGACGATGGAGTCCAGGAGCAGAAGATCCCCGGAGGAGCCTGCTACGACATGGAGATCCCCGATGACTAGGAGTAGTTTAGGAGGCTCCCAGGTAGGAGGCCTTGCCTCTTTCGATCAGAGCTGTTGTTTGTTTTCGTCTTCTTAAGGCATCTTGTTTAAACTTGTGTCTGTACTCAGATACTTTTGCTTCCGCTGATGTTTGTATGGCATCGAGCTTATGTATTTGAGCCCTCGAGGCCCCTGGCTTGTAATATAAAGCTTGTATTATTTTAATTTGTGTCTAGAGTTGTGTTGTGATATCTTCCCGTGAGTCCCTAGGCTTGATCGTGTGCATTTGTGTGTATGATTAGTGCACGATTAAGTCGGGGGCGTCACAATATATATATATATATATATATATATATATTTATCTCGAAAATTCACTTTGACTCATAAGTGTATATGCACTCATTGTTTAAATATATGTTTTTAAAAGTTAAAAAATTTCAAGAAAAAACCCAGCGTGTAAATTCGGACATTATATGCGCGTGCACAAAGTTTCGGTGAAAAGGGACAATTTTTGTGGCTTGTGTAAAAAAGACAAATTTCGATGCTTGATTTCAGCTATTCATGTGGCATTTTTTAAAATCTTTTTTATACATATCACCAAAAATGTCATTTTTCACCAAAATTTTATGTGCGAATATAGGATGTCCGGATGTACACACAGGATTTTTTTCTCGATTTTCTTTTACATTTTAAAATGTGTTATATATATATATATATATATATATATATATATAGGAAAATGGCTGTGTACTCCTGGGATTACGTACTCCCACTGCTCATATACCACATAGATCAATCTTTTATACCTCTTTATTATTTTTAATATACTTCATTAATAATTACTATATACCCAAAGTGAGTTTCATGAAAAAAATCATGTGAGTCTATATATTTTTAAAGGTTTACGTATATACTGATTTATTCGTACGTGAAAAAGGTATATTATAAAAAGTACGTCATAAATGATATTTTTTTGGCAAAACTTGTATTGAGGTATCTTAGAATATTTAATGAAGTATATTTAGAATGATAAAGGGGTATAATCAATGCGTATATGATGTATATTGAAGATGGGAGTACATACTCCCAGGAGTACAGAATAGGAGTCCTATTCTGATCACGGGATCAGAATATTATTCTGATCACGGGTTGAACTTCCTGAGTTACACAACCTGAACTTCCCTCTGTAGGAACCCGACCTTCGGGCTATCTTCGCAACCGTGTCTCCCCACGCGAATTATTCTGGTCAGTCGTATTCTATGTGATGTAAGTGTAATCTGGAAACGGTTTTTAGCAACTAAATGCCCGTTTTAAATAGGAATCTCGCTCATTGGCGGATTTGCTCTCGGGACGTAATGAACTTGCGTCTGTTGCAATTTTACTGCCTGAGTTGTTCGACCTGAACTTTCCTTGGTGAGAGGTTGAACTTCCCGTAACATTGTCCAAATGAGGCTTGCAATATACCGTTGGAAAGCTGTGGACACGACTGTCACGGACTAAGTTCAATTTTTGTCAAAATCTAAATGGTTTAAGAGCAGTTTTGGAAACCGTTTTTCTTCATATAAAAAAACGTGAATCGTATTTTCTAGTCTATTTCTAAACCGTTTATCGGAATGAGGCAAATGAGATGGCGTTGGATAGCTGCTGCAAATCCGCTTCTTTTTCGTACAGAAAGTTTTTTCTAATTTTAAACTATTTAAAGCTAATTTTGAAAATGGCCGAAGTCCCACCGAGTTCGTATTTTCGCGTTATTTTCTCAACGGTTTTACGAAATGCAGCAAATGATATGGCGTTGGAAAGCTTGAAGAAATGCAAAACTTTTTTATGTAGATTGTTTTTCCAATTCTTTATGGTTTTAAGTCAATTTCGAAAATGGTGAAAAACATTTTTTGGCCGTAATTTCTACAAACTTTATCGGAATGGGGCAAATAATCGCGTGAAGAACTTGAACTTCATCAACACGTCTACCTGAACTTCACTCTGTTTCTTCACATGCTATTTTCTGCTTGTAGCTCTCCATCCACTCACCGGAATTGAGCAAGTGATATACCGATGGAAAGCTGCTGTAAACACGCAACTTTTTCGTCTTGATTATTTTTTTCATACTCGCGACGGTTTAAAAGATTTTCAGCCGAAATTCATTTAGCGTAGTAGTTGAACTTCCTGCTGTTTCCACGTTGAACTTCTGTCGCGTATTTTTGTTTGTAATTTTTCACCCATTCGTCGGTGTTACACAAATGATATTCCTTTTTGTACAAACCTCTCTCACAATATTTTTCTAACTTTCTCCAATCGAGAACTTGAACTTATAGCAAGAAAAAAAATTAGACCTTGCCTTTTTATTCATTTTTCTCACTCACAAGAATGGGTGAGAAATACATAGTGAACCACACTCACAAGAAGTTTTGAACCTTCCCGTGTCGAGCACCTGAACTTCTAGCAACAAATTTTGTATACTTTGTCTTTTTATTCTTTTTTCTTATATGAAAACACACACCATGCAACACGTGAACTTCTGGCTGTTTTCACTTTGAACTTCTGTGTTATTTTAATTTGAACTTCACGTTTTCTATTTTTGAGTAAAGAATTCTAGTAACGAGAAAAAAATCTGAGTTTTTCATAAACTTCAAACTTCTCTTCTGTTTTAATTTGAACTTCTTCATTTTATTATTAAGTAACGAGAAAAAATCTGAGTAGTTTATATACTTCGAATTTCTCTGTTATTTTTTTAAATGTAGAGAAGTTCAATTTTTTTGAAAGTACTTCGATGTTTACTTAAAAATCATTTATTTAAGAAATATTGGACCGTTCGTTATATAATTTGAGTTTTTTATACACATCAAACTTTCCCGGGCAGAGCACGCGAACTTCTTTCAACAAACCTTTTAAGCTTTTATTTTTCTATTTTTTTATTCTCATATGAAACGCATTCCGTGTAATACTTGAACTTCTCGTTATTTTCACTATGAACTTCTGTCACATTCTTCTTTGAAATTCTCACTTTTCCTAGTTAGGAATGAAAAAAATTCGGGTTGGTTTACACGTCGAACTACTCCATTACTTTAATTTGAACTTCTTAGATTTTTTTATTTTGAACTTCTATGTATTTATTTTAGAAATGGGGAAAATAAAACTAATATGTTTTTCATGTAAGGAATTTCACGAGTTTAATTTGAACTTCTCAACTTTTTTATATGAACTTCTTCATTTTACTCTTTAGTAACGAAAAAAAAGCTGAGTTTTTCAAAAATTTCGAACTTCTCTGCTATTTTAATTTGACCTTCTCGTCTTTTTTTATTAGAACTTCATTTTATTATTTAGTAACGAGAAAAAATCTAAGTTTTTCATAAACTTCGAACTTCTCTTAAGTTTTATTTTAAACTTCTCACCTTTTTTATTTGAACTTCTTCATTTTATTCTTTAGTAACGAGGAAAAAATCTGAGTTTTTCATAAACTTCGAACTTCGTTGTTTTTTTAATTTGAACTTCTTAGTTTATTTTTTTTAAAATATTTTTACGTAAGTAGCAAATATTTTCTGCATCATTCACGTATTACCGCAGAAAATTGTGGTATGCAATTTTTCACTTATTGTGTAGTTCTAATACATGACCTTTCCACACAGTAATATATGAACTTCTCAGAACATAAATTTCATTGAGCACTTTTCTAAACATAGAAAATACATGAAGGAGGTTGAGGTTGTGCATGCGGGATGCATCACCATGTAGGAAATTTTCGGAAGCTCTTTTAATAGTGCAAGGTCAAAAGTAGTCTCACATCCATCGAACTTCATAACCTAGAGTTTACAACTAGCAAAAATATTAACTCTCAAATAGCGGCAAAACAACCTGAAGAAAAAGAAAGTATAGGTCCTCATTGACATATCAACAAGCATTTACAAAGCACATAATCAAAACTTGTTCTCTGCATAATTCACACTACGACGTGCATCACTAGGTGAGAGAGAGGTTGGGGCATGGCTCCTGAGAATATCACCATCGCCATTTTGAAAACATCCTGGAGCAGAGCAGATCAATAGTAGAAGAACGGGAAGTTCAACTCTCATCGTCCGCACAGCCGTGCATCTCATCGAGCTCTTCTCCTGCACACACACAAACAGTTTCAGCTTCAGTTCAGCTCAGCTTCAGAAGCCATGCAAAAAATGTTCAGTTCAGGTGTGCAGATAAAGAACATACCGGTGGGAAGGGGCTCTTGGGGATCTTGTTGGGCGGCAGAGGAGGGTCGCCCCGGTCGGCGATGAAGCTCCTGTTGCGGGTGACCAGCCGGGGCATGACACTTGTGCTCTTCCTGACGGACGCCGAGCTGCGGTCCGGCGAGGGCCGCTCCTTGAAGGGCGTCCGCTCCTCATAAAAAGCTTAATTTCGTATTTCGTATTTCAGGTATTAATATACATGAGCTTTCTGTTATATGTGAACTTTTTTTTCTATCAATCTATGAACTTCAGAGAGAGGTGAATCCTAGTAAAATCCAATGGCTGACCGCACCCATTTTTGATTTGCTAGAAGTGGTGAACCTGCAACCAAGAACACACCAGGACACGCGTCATGTGTTAGACAATAGAACATGAAGAATTCTACAAAGAAACAAAGCACTTTTTATCTTTTGCAGAGTGCATGAAGATGCCCATTTTGTTTTGGTTGAAAAAACACTCCTCTTTCAGCAGAAAACAAAACGACGATCAATTTCCTCCAGCGATAACAACAACACGAATACATCTAGTGTACTGCTCTCAGAATTTATTTCCTTTTTGCCTAATATGAACCAGCAAGTCCCCCATATAAACGTCGTTTTTTCTATACAATGAACTGGAGTGTGCTCAATTTTTGAACTTCACCAGTTTGGACATCTTTGTAGGAAAAAGTGTAGAAAAACTAGTAAAATGCACAAAAATCAAGTCGTGTAATCCACATGACATGGAAATCATGAGCAAAATAATTCTGTTCCTGTCAGAATTTTTGACGGATTGAACATCCATGGCACAAGAAGTTCAACATCCATTTTCAATCATTCCTTTTTTGAAAAATAAGATGAACGAAGAACAAAAAGAGGTGCAGAGTGCAGACCGCGTTGGAGGGGATGGAAGGTCACGACGGAGTGCAGAGAAGGTCACGACAGGGATGGTGTTCCATGGGGATGTGCGCAGGGCCCTTCGCACACAGACGGGACAGACATGCCTCCTAGAGGCCAGCCACATCACCTCGACGGGCACCGGCAGCAGCCGCATGCCAACCCACCGGCGAAGCAGAGCAGTCCGCGATTGGTTGGGCGCAGTCCACAGCGACCACAGTGCCCGCGGAGGTCGTCCCAAGCCCAGTCCGGTCGGGATAGACAACAATCAGGTGAGTAGTCAGAATTGTGTGCGAACACCATAAATAACACAGACGCTGGCTGCTAATAACGTGTGTGTTATGGGAAAAATGCTTCCTGGTATACAATTGTCAACGATTGCTGAAATCATCACGGACGGGTTTCGTAGTTTAGTCCGTGTCTACTGTGACTTGCGATGTCTGCACAACATCTATGCTATGTCTACAGAACAACAACATATATACTTATAAGAACATGATTGCATAACCAAAAAAGAAGAGAATGCCAATTCAAATATTGTATCACAAATACCATAAATATTGCAAGGTTCAAATTCCAGCATTACAACGCCCAAATCCAATGATTACAAGGTTCAAATTGATATTAGAAATTCAAAGATTACAAGGTTCAAACCGGAGGCTCTTGCGATTCAGCCTCGACCCGCCCCCGCTTGTTGGCTGCCTCGTCCTCCATTGGATAAGGAGGTCATCCTCGGCGGTGTCCCTTATAGATAAGAACGGAGGACAAGGAGGAGCATTAATCGATAACTTGGAAGCAAGGCGGGCGGTGGGTGGAGGTCAAAGGGCTCGATTCCCGATGAGCCAGTTGCGCGGCGAACTGCTCGCACATGCCCCACTGAGCCTACGCAGCGGACTGCTCGCACACGTCCCGCTGAGCGTGCTTGACGGATTGATCGAACACATCCCATCTAATCAAACCTGACCCCACAACAACTCCTAGAAAATAAAATAAGAGGGACGCATGGCGGCACGTAAATGGTTAGTTCAACACGAACAATTCAAATAAGAGAACCGGTTGCAATATTAACTTAGGGGAAGCGAAGACATCCTAATAAAAGGTGGCAGCAATAAGACAACCGTATACAAGTCGGCGAACAATTGCGAGCCGCCGGTGTCCTGGGGAAATGAAGACGTTGTAATAAAACACAAAAGTTTTTTGTATTAATCACGTTTGTGAACTTATCATTTCTTCCTCCTCTGTCCCGTCTTGTCACCGCGTTGCCTCCTGAGGATTCCAGTGCACGCTTCGGCACTGCACATGCATTTATTTTGGCCACGCATCGGCTCGAAGAGGCATCGATGAGCCCGTTCTCGCGCATAACCGCGCAGGTTCCCTCGCACATCCGCGCAAGCTTCCCGCCGGGCTCGCCGAAATTCCCCAAAAAACATCCTTACCGGGCTTCCTTCTTTCCTAGGTTTTGCATTGATGTCGTTACCTCGACAACCCACCGTTTGCCGCTACTTCCCCATCGGTTTCCCGCCACAAGTGAATGAGCATAAGAGCCGGCGCGCGACACACACGGATACACACCTAATGTAGCCTAGCCCATCTACCAAGCATGCCAACCTGACGCAGCGCCGCCTCCGCCATCAACCTCCTCGACGACGAAAACGATCGGTGCAGGCGCAACAACCCGTCGAGGACGAGGGCGTCCCTGACAACGTGTCGCACAATGCTGTGTTGCGCGTCATCACCAGAGTTGAGCAGACCCTTGGCGCAGAGCGCGGCAGCGCCGCCGAGCAACACAACCGCCTAATCACCGAGAGGCTGCAACACGCCGCACAACAAGATTATCGGTGGTGCTTCGTAGAGAAAAACATGTGCGTCTGCGCTGAGCGGGCAAGGAGCGTCGTACAGCAAGACCGATGGAGGGCCGCAGAGCGAGAGGCGTGGCGCGCGACAGGTCAAGAGGGGTTCCATCCCCGTTTGCCTGTTGTCCCACCCGACATGACATTGCAGTTGTGTCCACGACACGTCAGTAGCCCGATTTCTCGCCAAGAATGTACAGCGGCCGTCTGCGCCATACTTGCACCAGAGCTCGGCCGCACCGTACTTGCACTGGCCACCGGCCACGCTGTTCACATGTGTCACACCGTTCACCTTGTACGCGCCCCTCAATGCCAATGGGCTTGTCGGTACGCTCGAGTGCTTCCTTAGCCCATGTGTACAGCAAGGAGTAGTAGAAGAAAATGGTCGTCGCATCCTCGAGATGGTAATCTCCGACGAAATAGTCAGCTTGGAGCTCAAGATCGCGCTCCAGCTATACCGTGAGCATGTCAACCGCTTGGACGAACGCCTGCACGAGTTCAGGAAGAGCCAAGAGCTTCCGTAGATTAGGGTGGTAGTCATGGACGCGTTTTATTTTGTTGAATCATTTCAATGTCGATCGCAATGTCTGCACTACAATCATCATATTGATATGTTTCAATGTGTGAATGATTTCTGTTCTATTGTTATATGTTTCAATATGTGTAACAGCTAGCGCTAGAAATGAGTATGAAAATATAATGAAATGTGAAACTAATAATATATATTAATTGTTCAATATCTCATTGCAGACATAATACATATATCATATTATCATCACCTATGCACGTTGATAATACTTAACTAATAAGTACAATGAATAAACACTAAAGATGAAGGATAATAATACATTAATAATAACCCCTCCTTGAGTGGGAAGCAGTATTCCGACAGCCTCTTGCCATCAGCTCCTTGGTGCGAGGCGGGTTCTGATAACCCACAAGTGTAGGGGATCGTTTGTAGCCTTTCTCTATAAGTAAGAGTGTCAAACCCAACGAGGAGCTAAAGGTAGAATTAATACTCTCTCAAGTTCTATCGACCACCGATACAACTGTACGCACGCTAACGCTTACTTTTCCAAGAACAAGTATGAAACTACTTTGCGGGAATAAAACTAGAAGTACTTTGTAGGTGTAAAGATAGTTTTGCAAGATAAACATGGAAATAAAAGTTAGGTGCTGTTTTAATAAAAGAACAATAAAGTAAATATAGCGAGTGTGGAAAAGTGGTGATAAGATTTGCGAGATTGTCCTAGGCAATTGATAACTAGATCGGTAATCATTATTGCAGTTTTATATGAGGGAGAGGCATGAGCTAATATACTTTCCATACTTGGATCATATGCACTTATGATTGGAACTCTAGCAAGGATCCGCAACTACTAAAGATCATTAAGGTAAAACCCAACCATATCATTAAACATCAAGTCCCCTTTACTCACATACGTAAACAACCCCCTTACTCAGGTGTAAGCTTCTGTCACTCTAGCCACCCACTATAAGCGAATCATGAACATAGTGCAACACCCTCCAGCGTGAATCTTTCATGTGTGCGCCTCACAGAAAGCACCTTAGGACAACACCAAAATAAACCACGCAACTCAAACCAAACAAGATCATCAATCAACCCATAGGACAAAAAGGAACTACTCAAACATCATAGGATAGCCACACATCATTGGATAATAATATATATCATTAAGCACCATGTTCAAGTTGGGCGTACAATGGGATGCGGGAGAGTGGATGGCTGTAGATAGATGAGGGAAGGTGATGGTGGTGGTGATGACGGCGGCGAAGTAGTTGGTGTAAATCGCCGTCATGATGGATGCCCCGACGGTGCTCCGGCGCCACCGGGAGAGAGGGGGAGAGAGCCCCCTCCTTCTTCTTCCTTGACCTCCTCCCTAGGTGGGAGGAGGGTTTTCCCTCTGGTCCATGGCCTCCATGGCTCCTGGAGGGCAGGAGCCCCTCCGAGATTGGATCTCTCTGTTTCTCTTCTGTTTTCGTGACTGTTTTCGGACCCCTTCACCGTTTCTTAAATATCCAGAGATTCGTAACTCCGATCGGGCTGAAATTTTGAGGGGATTTTTATCGCAAAAATATCTTTCTTGCGCCAGAAGGAGAGCCTCAACCGACCTAAGGGCTGGCCACAAAACATCTGGCCGTGCCCCGTGGAGGCGCGTCCGGTTGGCTTGTGGGGTCCTCGGGCACCGTCTTGCATTGATTCCAATGCCCAAAATTCACATATATTCCAAAAAAAATCTCCGTAAATTTTTATCGCGTTTGGACTTCGTTTGATATGGAATTTCTGCGAAACAAAAAACACAGAAAAACAGGAACTAACACTGGGCACTGGGTAAGTAAGTTAGTCCCAAAAATATTATAAAATGTTGCCAAAAGTATATGAAAGTTGTAGAATATTGGCAGGAAGCAATCAAAAATTATAGATATGGCGGAGACGTATCAGCATCCCCAAGCTTAACTCCTGCTCGTCCTCGAGTAGGCAAATGATAAAAAGATAATTTTTGATGTGGAATGCTACCTAACATAATCTTGAAAAACTGTCTAATCATGGCATGAATATTAAGATACAAGTGATTCAAGGCAATAGTCTGATAAAAAGATATCCATACTCAGGTGTACTAGCAACAATCATGTCCTTTCAAAATAGCAATGCCAAAGAATGTTATCCCTACAAAATCTTATAGTCTGTCATGCTTGGTCTTCCTAGCATAAAGTATAAATCATGAGCACACCGGTGTCAAACCAAGCAGTTGGATCGTACTTTTTCAATGTGCATCAACTTTTTATTCTTCATGCAATACATGAGCGTGAACCATGGACATAGCATAATGGTGGAATAGAATACGGTGGTAGATATCTAAAGGGTTGACCGTGGAGAAGAAAGTCTCGCATCAACTCGGCGTATCAACGGGCTATGGAGATGCGCATCAATAGATATCAATGCGAGGAGTAGGGATTGCCATGCAACGGATGCACTAGATCTATAAGTGTATGAAAGCTCGACTGAAGCTAAGTGGGTGTGCATCCAACTTGCTTGCTCATGAAGACCTCAGGATTTTGAGGACGCCCGCAATCATAATATACAAGCCAAGTTCTATAATGAAAAATTCGCACTAGCATATGGAAGTGACAAAACAATAGACTCTCTATATGAAGAACATGGTGCCACTTTGAGGCACAAGTGTGGTAAAGGATAGTAGCAAAGTCCCTTCTCTCTTTTTCTCTCATTTTTTTTCATGGTAGGCTTTTCTTTTGGCCTCACCCATTCATATTTTTTTATACGGTGGGCTCATTTGGCCTCCCCCATTTTTATTTTATTTTTCGTCCGGAGTCTCATCCCGACTTGTGGGGGAATCATAGTGTCCATCATCCTTTCCTAACTGGGACAATGCTCTAATAATGATGATCATCACACTTTTATTTACTTACAACTCATCATGAAAAACTGATAGGATGATATAACTCTATATGAATGCCTCTGGCAGTGTACCAGGATGTGCAATGATCTAGCGTAGCAAAAGATATCAAAAAAGGACAAGCCATGTAAATATCATGCTATCTATCTTACAATCATGCAAAGCAATATGACAATGGAAGTACAAGTCATATGAAGTGACGATGGTAGTTGCATGTCAATATATCTCGAAATGGCTATGGAAATGCCATGATAGGTAGGTATGGTGGCTATTTTGAGGAAGATATAATGAGGCTTATGTGCGACAGAGCGTATCATATCACGGGGTTTGGATGCAACGGCGAAAGTTGCACCAATCCTCGAGGTGAGAATGGGCAAGGCACGGTACCGAAGAGGCTAGCAAAATATGAATAGGTGAGGTTGCGTATGTCCATGGATTCACATTAGTCATAAAGACCTCATATACTTATTGCAAAGTTTTATTAGTTTTATCACAAATCAAAGTACTACTCGCATGCTCCTAGGGAGGAGGTTGGGAGGAGTTAACCATCACGCGCACCCGATTCAACAACACAAATGATTTCAATCAAGGATAAATGATGCTCCAACTTCATCACATAACTAGAGACTATACGTGCATGCTTCAGGAATCACAAACCTTAACATCGATATTCTTACTAATCCACAATCATCAACTAGTGCACCCACATATTACTATCTTAATGTTGCAAAACTATTGCAGGGAATCAATCATATCATATTCAGTGATCTACAAGTTTTATGTAGGATTTTATGACTAACCATGTAAATGACCAATTCCCGTTGACTCTCTAAATAGGTATAAGTGAGGCATGAGAGTTTAATTCTTTCTACAAAATACCTGGACATGCTCTAATAAATATAAGTGAAGCAAAAGAGCATTCTACAAATAACGGTTTTCTATAAGTAGAGAAACAGGCATCCAACTTCAATTGATATAAGTGAAGCACATGAAGCATTCTATAAAGCCATACTCAAAAGATATAAGTGAAGTGCAAAGAACATTCTATAAATCAACCATGGACTTTCCCATACCAGCATGCTGCATATCTAAAAGGAAAAAAAAAGGCACACAACGCTCCAAGAATTTACGCATATCATGCGATGAATAAAAATGTAGCTCCAAGTGACATACCGATGGATTGAGACGAAAGAGGGGATGCCTTTCGGGGCATCCCAAGCTTAGACGCTTGAGTATTCCTTAGAATATTACCTTGGGGTGCCTTGGTCATCCCCAAGCTTAGGCTCTTGGTACTCCTTATTCCGTGGTCCATCGCGATAACACCCAAGACTTGAAAACTTCAATCACACAAAACTTGACAAAACTTTTATTAGAAACGTTAGTACACATACCACCAAATCCCATCATGTCTTGCCATAACATTATTGCATAATTATAATCTAACATTAACCACTATATTATATCACAATTCTATGGCTCCTAAGTCAATGAGGCTCAACAAGAATTCAAACATAAGCACACAAAGCAACTATAACAGCAATCTATGAAAACAGGACAGTCTATAAAGATCTGTTTGGTTACTATACTTCTGTAACAAAAAACATTCTGAAAAATTCTGACCTAATAAATAATTTTCATAAAAGTACTGTGTAAAAAATTCAGAAACATTTGATGTTCCAGTAAAATATGAAAAATCAAACACTACAGCCAAAGTTTCTGTTTTTGCACAGCACATATCAAACAAGCAATTTAAACATCCTAAAGGTAAATCTTGGCACATTATTTTTATAATACAATGGATTTATACAAGGGGATAATTATTTTTGTTGAAAAGTTTCTGTAATCAAGATTCACAAAGTTTCCATGGGCATGAACAAAGTTCAAGGCTAGCCCCCACTTCAACGGTGCTCGTCCTTCTCACTTTCACTTTTCTTTTTGAAAAAGTTTTAAGTTCCCCACTTTATTTTTTTTGTTTTTAATATTTTAAAATCACACAACATAAATAAATGACTCTCTAAAACTTCCGGGTTGTCTCCCTGGCAGCGCTTTCTTTAAAGCCATTAAGCTAGGCATATAGTGCTCAAGTAATTGATCCACCTGGATCCCAAGGTATATCAAAGCCAATTTTAATTAACAATCATTTGTAATTTATTAGTGACCATAAAGTGATATATATCATATAACAACAAAGCCTAACTCTCTTCCTATGTATTGGCATGTCATAAAAGAACAATTCATTTACACAAAGTAAATGCCAATACATAGCATAAGTAGTTTCTTGCAATTTTATCATATTGGAAACATAGAGAGGTGAAGATTTGGTTCCTCTCTCATAATAATTGCAAGTAGGAGCACCAAGCACATGCATATTATATTCATCAAAATCATCATGTGTGATAGTAAGACGCAACCCATCAATATAATCCTTAATAAGTGCAAACTTTTCCGATATAGTGCAGTTGGGAGAATTCAAAAAAATAATAGGACTATCATGTGTGGGTGCAATAGCAATAATTTCATGCTTAACATAAGTAACTATAGCAAGTTCATCTTCATAAGCATAATTCATATTGGCATCATGGCCACAAGCATAGCAAGCATCAAGTTCATCAAAAAGGGATATTTCAAATGAATCCACAGGATCATAGCAATCATCATAGCATTCATCCTTCGGTATGTACGAAGGGTAATTAAACAATGTAAGTTGAAGAGTTACTCTCATTAGAAGGTGGGCACGGGTAGCTAGTCCGCTCTTCCTCCTTTTGTTCTTCGCTCTCCTCCTCATCTTCTTCATCTAATGAGCTCACAGTTTCGACAATTTCTTCTTTCATAGATTCCTGCAAAATTTTAGTCTCTTCCAAGGCAGCGGACATTCTCTTAATAAATTAAATAATATCATAATTGTATTGATAATTATCATAGCAATATTTAAGTATGGCAATATTTTCAGATTTGTAAGAAACAACATCATCATTTTCAAGCAAAGAAGCAATTTCATAAGCACCTTTAAAAGCAACAAATTCTTCTATTCGTTCCACATCATAGTAATCATATATACCATTAGCATAAGAAGCTAAGGTTTCATTATCATTAAATAAACATTGAAAGGGGAGGTGTGGAGCATCTATCTTAGAGCAACAAGTATAATCATGTTTCAAGCATGCATCCCAAGCAAACCAATTCAATATTTTAATTTGATCCCATAAGTGTTTCCCTTTTTGAGATAAGCGATAATCCCTAAAGTACTCACGTTGATCCAACGTGTATCCCATTATAAAGTTGAATGAGGATTTCTCAAGATTATCAAAGGAGTAATTGACGTGTTTCACATAACTAGCATCGAGGGTTTTATAGGAGGTTCCCCATCTCCAAGAGTAGCAAGTACACCTATTTTTTTGGTGTTTCGTGTTCCATATCCATAACTAAAGATATAAAACAACTAATAACAGAAAATAAAACAACTAATAAAATAAAATAAAAATTACTTAGTGGTAAAGCAAACAAGCACACACGAGAATATCAACCAACACTATTGCTCCCCGACAACGGTGCCAGAAAAAGGTGTTGATAACCCACAAGTGTAGGGGATCGTTTGTAGGTAAGAGTGTCGAACCCAACGAGGAGCTAAAGATAGAATTAATACTCTCTCAAGTTCTATCGACCACCAATACAACTCTACGCACGCTAACGCTTACTTTACCTAGAACAAGTATGAAACTATTTTGCGGGAATAAAACTAGAAGCACTTTGTAGGTGTAAACATAGTTTTGCAAGATAATAAAGAACGTGGAAATAAAAGTTAGGTGCTGTTTTAATAAAAGAACAATAAATTAAATATAGCAAGTGTAAAAAAGTGGTGATAAGATTTGCGAGATTGTCCTAGGCAATTGATGTCAGGACCAGTTTTCCAGGATATTAATTTCCCAGTAAATGATCCTTGTGCTCACCAGCCCCAGGATTACTGTTAGCTGGTGGACACATTCTTGATACAGAAATTCCAAGAAAATTACAAAATCTGGTGTAGATGACCATGATAGTCTATGGAGTACAACAAAGTTTCTAGTGGTTGATGGCGGAAGCGGTTCAGGATCTCCAGCGTCTATGGGACTCCATTTCCCACAAGAACAGCTGACCTGGATAACTCCTATCTTCGCGTGGCTACTATCTTCGATGCCTAGGTTCCAGGGTTATCGTCATGGTGCTCCTCTCCAAAATACACAATCTGGCCAGACAATAGCCAGGGGACAAGCCAGTGAGTACGTTTGAATGTACTCGCAAACATCATGAAAACAGATATAATAAAGCATGCGGTATTCATGCTCTGAAATAGTTTATGATCATTCAGACAGTCACAAGATAAAATTCCTGATGCAGGTAAGCAGATAATTCATATTAAGCCTTGAAGGGGTAGAATATAAAACATGCCTCAGTCGGGCGTCTAAGCGATGCCACAAAAAGGGCTTATAAGAAAATGAATAGCATGAGTGCCGCAGTCGGGCGTCTGTGCGACGCTACATAAAGGGCTTATAAGAAAATAAATAACACACGTGCCACAGTCAGGCGTTTGAGCGATGCCACATAAAGGGCTTAGAAGATAATAATCACAATGAGTATCCAGGAGGTAGAACCATCCCAGGGATACTCAACAATTCACATAATAGAAACGGTTAGCCCATAACAAGAATAATCATAAATATCATTCGTCACACTCCATGATCAATATTTTGATTTAGAAGAAGGGCCATTTGCATTTCTATCCCTAACTTGAACCACCTACTCATATTTGCCCCTAATTTCGAAGCCTGCTCAAATTTGCCCCTCTGCCGTTATGTGCACATATAGAAATGCCCTTCTGTGCCGTTACCGTCCGGTCAAAGGGCTTTGACCGTAATGAAAAAATAGCAAAAAAAATCTAAAAAATCTAAAATTTTGTGTGATCAAATATACTCATGTGCGCAAGGTGCGTGCAAATTTTTGTGCTGTTTGGACATTCCAGGAGCTCGTGGCGAGGAAAAACAGTAAATCTGTACGCTTGTGAACAGTAAATTTGAAATAAAATAGCAAAAAAATTCAAAAAAATATGAAATTTTTTGGCATCAAAGAAACTTGGGTGCACAAGGTGCTTGCAAGTTTTTGTGATCAAATGACATGCGAGGAGCTCTAGCAAAAAAACAAAATAGTCATTTTTTCCAAAGTTTTTTCCCGAGCCAAATTTTGTTTTTTTCTCCACAAGCTCCTACAATGTCCAAACACAACAAAAATTTGCACACACCTTGCGGACCCGAGCCTCTTTGATGCCAAAAAAATTCATATTTTTTTGAATTTTCTTGCTATTTTTTTGAATTTACTGTTTACAGGCATACATATTTACTGTTTTTCCATCGCCACGAGCTCCTGGAATGTCCAAACAGCACGAAAATTTGCACGCACCTTGCGAACCTGAGTATCTTTGATTCCACAAAATTTTAGATTTTTTAGATTTTTTTTGCTATTTTTTTCAGGACGGTTAGAGCCCTTTAACTGGCTTTGACTGGACGGTAACGGCACAGAAGGGCATTTCTATAAGTGCACATAACGGCAGAGGGGCAAATTTGAGGAGACTTCAGAATTAGGGGCAAATATGAGTAGTGGGTTCGAGTTAGGGGCACAAATGTATAAAACCCATAATTTATTGCTAGGCTAACAAATACATCATTGGGCGTCTACGGCGCAAAAGTAAAATATGCGGGGTCCTGAGGAAATGTCTCCAGCACCGGGACACATTCTTCCTCTTTTGGTGAGAGCGGATGAACTAGCCTAAGAATGTGCCACTCCTGGTCTAGCCTCAGTGGTCGGCCAATGGCGATCTGAGGATTCATAACAGCGAGATTCTGGAGGTAATCCATTACTCGCTGGGTCTCTCTCTATTCATCCCCAGGGAAAAGATGCTTCTTCTCCGGGTCCTGCACAGCTCGGGAAGTAATAATACCCCCTTTTGTTGGCATAGGGTACTACGAATCGAAGGCAGGTAATCGCTTCATAGGCAGCAACTTCTATGGCCATTTGCGGAGTCGGCATAGATTTCCCCACGAAGGAGACTTCCGTTCGGTCTTGGTTTGGGTTCATGGGAGGGAGGTGCACTACTGCCCAATATTTCGAGGTGAATGGGGTGATCCTCGATTTGAACAGCTCGTACTGTGGTGGCGGGGGAGAACCCATGGTTTTGTGGGTAAAATCCACCAATATTCTAACAAAGCTGCCTAGGGTTGCATCTGGGGTCCTCAGATGGATCCTTGGGTTCGACATGGCTAAAATGGCTGTGAGGGTGGTGCACAAAGTGGGGGATGCTGGGTGATAATCCCCAAGTGCAAGGAATCATCGTAGCAATTTCCAAAGGTGGAAGTGATAAGTATGGAGTGCGAACCCACAAGGAGCTAAAGGTAAGATCAATATTCTCTCAAGTCCTATCTGCCACTGATACGACTCTACGTACGCCGAACGTTTGCTTCCAGCTAGAAACGAGAAATAAAACTATGTTGTGGGTATGAAGAGAATAGCTTTGCATGATATCGAAGAACTAAAATATAAAAATAGGTGATGTTATCATAAAGTTAGAATATATTACAATATATTACAAATAGCGAGTGTGGAATAATGATGGGTCGGTGTGCGGAATTGTCCTAGGCAATTGTTAACAAGATCGGTAATCATTATTGCAATTTTATATGAGGGAGAGGCATAAGCTAATATACTTTCTCTACTTGGATCATATGCACTTATGATTGGAACTCTAGCAAGCATCCTCAACTACTAAAGATCATTAAGGTAAAACCCAACCATAGCATTAAAGCATCAAGTCCCCTTTATCCCATACGCAACAACCCCCTTACTCGGTTTAAGCTTCTGTCACTCTAGCAACCCACTATAAGCGAATCATGAACGTATTGCAACACCCTACAGCGGGAATCCTTCACGTGTGCGCAGCATGGAAGGCACCATAGGACAACACCAAAATAAACATACAACTCAAACCAATCTAGATCATCAATCAACCCACAAGGCAAAAGAAATCTACTCAAAACATCATAGGATGGCAACACGTCATTGGATCATAATATGTGGCATAAAGCACCATGTTCAAGTAGGGTATTACAGTGGGATGCGGGAGAGTGGACCGCTGAAAAGATATGAGGACGATGATGAAGAAGGTGATGTTGATGAAGACGATCACCGCGGCGATGGTTCCCCCGATGGCACTCTGGCGCCACCGAGAGAGAGGGGGAGAGGGTCTCCCCCTTGTGCTTCCTCCTCCATGGCCTCCCCCCTAGGTGGGGAGAGGTTCTCCCTCTGGTCCTTGGCCTCCATGGTGATGATGGCCCCTCCGTCTTCCTCCTCCATGGTCTCCGATGATGGTGACCCCCTCCGGTAGGGTGCCGGAGAGGGCCAAGATTGATTTTTCGTGGCTACAGAGACTTGCAGTGGCGGAACTCCCGATCTAGGGTTCTTTACAGGGACTTGGGTATTTATAGGAGTATTTGGCGTTGGTCCCACGTCCAGAAGATTCCCGAGGAGGTGACAAGCCAGGGGGGCGTGCCCTAGGGGGGGCGCCCCCCACCCTTGTGGCTGCCTCGGGCTTCCTCTCCGGTATCTTTTTGCTCCAGTATTTTTTATATTTTCCAAAAATATTTTCCGTAAATTTTTAGCCCATTCCGAGAACTTTTATTTCTGCACAAAAACAACACCACGGTAGTTCTGCTGAAAACATCGTCAGTCCGGGTTAGTTATAATCAAATCATATCAAAATCATAAAAAATTATTGTAAACATGGCATGAATACTTCATAAATTATAGATACGTTGGAGACGTATCA
This sequence comes from Elymus sibiricus, assembly GCA_039707655.1. Taxonomy (NCBI): domain Eukaryota; kingdom Viridiplantae; phylum Streptophyta; class Magnoliopsida; order Poales; family Poaceae; genus Elymus; species Elymus sibiricus. Next base: position 448,552,032 of record CM077671.1, read on the forward strand.
GCATCACCAAGCTTAATTCCTGCTCGTCCTCGAGTAGGTAAATGATAAAAGAAATAATTTATGAAGTGTGAATGCTAGCAAGTGCACAGGTTTGATCGATGATAATTCCAATCACTTTTTCTAGCATCAATATAAACCATAAACAGTAGCTCATCTCATAAAACTTCTCATGATCAAGTGACAAGCTATTCACATGTTAAAGTATAGACCAGAAAGTTTCTTGAAAACTAACAAACCATATTCCTAGTCATCGAACAATTGCAGTTCATCTTATTTTCAGGAAGGGTCTATGTAAGAGCTTTGATTTAGAAAATTCCACATACTCAACTATCATATAGTCTTCCATGATTATTGACACTCAAAGCATATTTTTAGAACAAATAGCATCCATCGAACACAGAGAAAGATAGGGGCTTAATGTTTCGCCTCCCAACTTATTTATCATATAGATAATTGTCAACAATAATAATTCATGATCAAATATATTTGTGTGGATATATATGTCTAGATCATTCCCCAACACATGACGCTTGCCAAGAGAAAAAGGCGAAATATAGGAAGTGGTGAAGATCACCATGACTCTTGCGTAAAGGTAAGTACTAGAAGGTAAAAGATAGGCCCTTCGCAGAGGGAAGTAGAGGTTGTCATGCGCTTTTTGTTTTTGGATGTGCAAACCCTTAATGCAAAGGAACGTCATGTTGTATTGCCCTTTGTGATAGCAACCTTTATTATGCAGTCTGTCGCTTTTATTTCTTTACCATCACAAGTTCGTACAACGCTTATTTTCCCTTACAATAAAGATCATACATATTTAGGAGCAATTTTTATTGCTTTTTGCACCGATGACAACTTACTTGAAAGATCTTACTCAATCCATAGGTAGGTATAGTGGACTCTCATGGCAAACCTGGTTTAAGGGTGTTTGGATGCACAAGTAGTATTTCTACTTGGTGCGGAAGTTTTGGCTAGTATGAGGTGGAAGCAAGCACCACATGTTGGAGGATCCATAACAATATAACTTCTAAACAAATATACCCAAACATAACTCATTAAGTTGTCTTCCTTGTCCAATTTTAACTAATTTGCTTGAGTTTGAAAATAATTAATGAGCTCACAATCATAGAAGATGTCCAATATAGTATATTTATATGTGGAATCTCTCTTCCTTCAATATTCTTTCATGAATTGTTCAAGTGACCAATGTGGTGTTTGCTAACTTTCAATAAATTTTACCACCTATACTTATTATGTGTGAAGTCATTACTCCCCATGGGATAAGTATATGAAGCATATTTAATTTCAAATTTATGATATTCAATTCATTCAACCATTTACTCATAGGATATAAGTGAAGCACGAGAGTGAATGACAAACTACTCCAAAGAGATATAAGTGAAGATCAATGTGTAGTCAATTAGTTTAAAAAGCCATGTGAGGATTCTCTCTTATTCAAAATTTCAGATCCAATGATTTTATTGAAACAACAAACAAAATAAAATGGCATTCCAAGGATAGCACACATCATGTGAACGAATAAAAATTTAGGCTCAACATAGGCTAACCGATAATTGTTGATGAAGAGAGGTGGGATGCTGTGGCGCCCCTGCTCGACACGTGCACTAATCATACACGCAAACATGCACGCTCGAGATCAAAGACTCACGGGAGGATATCACAACACAACTCTAACTCATATAAAGGTCTTAAATCATCATATTACAAGCCAGGGGTCACGAGGACCCGAATACATAAGTCATACAAACATAATATCTGGGTACTGACATAGTTAGTCAAGTTTTGCCTTAAGAAGGCTAGCACAAACAACGATACAGATCGAAAGGAGCAGGCCTCCTGCCTGGGAGCCTCCTAACTAGTCCTGGTCGGCTGGCTCAACCCAGTAGAAGTGGCCTCCGGGGCTCTCTTGGTAGTAGCAGTCGGCGGTGGCGTCAGGCTCCTGGGCTCCGTCGTCTGGTGTATCATCAATTTGGTATGGGGGAAAAGAATAGCAAAGCAACCGTGACTACTCATCCAAAGTACTCGCAAGAATGACATCAGAACTATACTAAATGCATCGTATCAAAGGAGTGGGGCTATATCTGTGGACTGTACTGCAGAATGCTGGAATAAAGGGGGAGAGGCCTAGCCTATCGAAGACTAGCATCTTGAAGCAGTTCTTGCAGCATCAGAAGAGAGTAGAGCAAGATAATATATATAGCAATCATAGTTTAGTAACTCCCTGAGATCCTTCCTCGACTATCCCGTGAGAAAGTAATCCCGAGAGCAATAGTAACATTTTAAATGTATCATCATCAGTTTGTAGTTGTCATAGACCCTGGCACAACTCCAAGCGTCCTGTTACCGTGGACACGGCTATTCGAATAGATATCTTCCCTGCAGGGGTGCACTACTGTTACCCAACACGCTCGATTTCCTCTGGCCGCACACCCTTGTTCCTGGTGATGTCCGGCCTCGGGTGATCGACACGAAGCAGCGTCCTACCTAAGCTCAGCAGAGAGGTCAACACGCCGGTCTAATTCCTAAGCACGAAGGGGTCTTAGCCATCGCCCTCCGCACTCCTGCACGTTGCGTGGGTGGTTGGGGTGCAGGCGTGACACTGAACAACCCAGTGAAGTACCAGCCCAATCCCAACATTCAGCCCGCAATTCTGAACTGTGACATCTGAAGAGCTTTCGGGAGAAACGTGCAATGTAGAGGGGCCCATACCCATTATCCCACGTGTTGGTAGTGCATAAAGGGCACGACGACCCACTCAGATCAAATACCCAAATCCGTTAAGCTTGTTTAGTAACTCGCAGAGATGAACAAGGTTCCTGTCGCTCCGACTTGGTGAAACATAGCGCGCGGGTGCTCTTGGAGCCGACCCGTCTTTAATGATATTCACTCGCGGGCACCCTTGGGGCCAGCCCAACTTTAACATTGGGCACTGTCGGGACTCAGGTCCATCTCTGACTGGATGGTATCACCAGCCCTTCAGCCCCGTAAAAGTAAATGAATGTAGTAATGAAAGCATTTCCGTGATCCTCACCCAGAGTGATCACGGCCTGGTAACAAGCATGGCATACGGACAAGAGTGATGGCCACCGATGAAGAAGTAGCGCAGCTAGGTATTGTGGGGCAACAGGTGGGGTATCAATAACAGACTACAAAATCAGGCTATGCATCGGAATAGGTGCTATCGGAACAATAGCAGGGGCAATTCTAATGCAAGCATAAGAGAGGAGAGAATGGGTGATATCTGATGATCAAGGAGATTTTGCTTGCCTGGAAGCTCTGCTGAAGGGGCCTGGTCGTCGGCGACGTCATCGTACACGGCAGCCTCGTCGGCAGTCACAGGGTCTATCGAGAGAGAAGAGGGGGAAGAAACAATAAATTCATGGCAAAACGCAACAACGATGCATGACATGCCTAAATGATATGCAGATGTGTTTTATTGACTAACAAAATGATTTAGTTAATTTTAGGATTTATTTGGAATTATTTTATTAAAGTGAGTCACTATACATTTATCGAAATCAGTCAAAACGTTGCATGCCAGCTAGCTAGGAGTGTTGGACAGACGTTTTGATTACATATTCGGAATCTACACATTCTTCTGATTATTTTACATATATAAATCATTTTAATCTGAGCTACGGTTTAAAAGGTATGATTTGTCAAAGTTTTATCAATTTTTGGAATTATTTTAATTATTTAATTCAAATTATACAGAATTATACACTGACATGTGGGTCCCAGAGCGGTAGTACCGCGGTCACAGCGGTAGTACCGCGCTGGAGTCCAGTAGTATTTTCCTACGCGGTAGTGGCACGGTAGTGGCGCGGTAGTGGCGCGGTAGTACCGGCAAGCAGTAGTACCGCGTGGTGGCACGGTAGTACCGCCTATGTGCGGTAGTTCCGCGTGTATTACCGGTGCAGTACCGCTTGGGGCGTAGCTCTCTGTTGCCTAGTCATTTACGAGCGGTAGTAGGGCGGTAGTACCGCGGTACCGAGCGGTAGTACCGCTCAAGCTAAACGGCACTGGATCGATTCGGCGCACGGGAGCAGCGGCAGCGCGGCCACGTGGAGCAAGCAACGCAGCAGCAGAGCGAGCAGCGGCAGCAGCGGGCGCGCGGGAGCGCGGCCACGCGGGGGCGAGCGTGGGCGAGGGCGCGGCGAGGCCAGCGCGAGCGCGGCGGGAGCGGGCGCGCGGGTGTGCGCGCGAGCACGGCAGCAGCAGCAGGAGGGCCATGGGGAGCGAGGGGGAGGACGGGGTGCTCACGGGCGTTGCAGAGAAGGCCCGGGGACGACTCGGGGAAGGGTGACGGCGGCGAATCGACGGCGACGAGCGACGGCAGCAGGTTGAAGACGACGACGTGGAGGACGATGCAGTGACGCTCCGCTTCGGCTCGTTGGCACAGACGATGCAGCAGACGACGGCGGAGCTGGTGGATTCAACGGCGAGGCGGGGCGGGCACGGTGGCCGCGGGATCGAGCGCCGGCGACGGCGAGCGCGTCGGGCGAGAGAGAGAGAGAGCGAGGACGAGGCGGGGGGGGGGGGGGAAGATCTGGGCTGGCAAGGGAAGGCTGTGGTGGTGTTCTTATCCACCCAGCCTCGCCTGTAGCGACGCGGGGCAGGAGGCGCGGCGGGGATGGCGAGCGGCGTCGACGCGGTCGGGCGCGGGCGCGACCGAGCTCGGGAGCAGTGCGAGGAAGGCGACCGAGGGGGCTAATAAGCGGTACTACCGGATTTAGGGCGGTAGTACCGCACACCAAGCGGTAGTACCGCTCAACAAGCGGTAGTACCGCTTGAACAACTCTTAATTTCACTTTTAAATTGATTTGCAATTTGAATTTGAATTTGAATTTAAAAAGTGTTATGATGCAAATGATGATCATGCAACACTAATCACGATGACATGGCACTGTTAACAGGGGATTACTGTAGTTAATTACAAGGGGTGTTACAATTCTCCTCCTCTAACAAGAATTCTCGTCCCGAGAATTAAGAGGTAAACTGAAAGAGAGAGGGGTATTCTTCATGAAGACGATCCTTGCGTTCCCAAGTGGCTTCATCTTCAGAATGATTCGACCACTGAACTTTAAGGAACTTGATTGCCTTCTGACGGGTTCGACGCTCAGTTTGATCAAGAATGCGGATCGGATACTCTCGATAAGAAAGATCCTCTTGCAATTCAAGCACTTCATGATCCACAGCTCGGATAGGATCCTTGAAGCAGCATCGGAGTTGCGACACGTGGAAGACATCATGCACTTGAGAGAGATTCGGCGGCAGTTCCAATTGATATGCCACCTCTCCTCGACGAGTGAGAATGCGGAACGGGCCAATGTAGCGAGGAGCTAACTTGCCCTTGATCCCAAATCGGTGGGTGCCTTTCATCGGAGTGACGCGAAGATAAGCTTGCTCGCCAGGTTGATAGACCATGACTTGGTGCTTTCGATCATAGTTGCTCTTCTGACGAGACTGAGCAGTTTTCAAATGCTCACGGACAATGCGGACTTGTTCCTCAGCTTGCTGAATAATGTCCGGCCCAACAAGTGAACGTTCCCCAGTTTCTGACCAATTCAGAGGGGTTCGACACTTACGTCCATAAAGAACTTCAAACGGTGCCATCTTCAAACTAGCCTGATAGCCATTGTTGTATGAGAATTCGGCATATGGAAGAGATTCCTCCCATTTCTTACCGAAGGAAATGACACAAGCTCGGAGCATATCTTCAAGCACTTGATTGACTCTTTCGACTTGACCCTGAGACTGAGGGTGAAAAGCAGTGCTGAAGGACAGATGAGTTCCCATAGCTTCTTGGAAACTGCTCCAAAATCTGGAGGTGAAAAGGCTGCCACGATCAGAACTGATCTCCAGTGGAATACCGTGAAGCAACACGATTCTGGAGACATACAAGTCTGCTAACTGACTAGCAGTGTTTGACTCCTTAACTGGCAGAAAATGAGCAACCTTGGAGAAACGGTCGATGACGACAAAGATAGCATCATGACCCTTCTGCGATCTGGGAAAACCAGTAATGAAGTCCATTTCGACCTTATCCCACTTCCATTCAGGAATTTCAAGTGGTTGCAGAAGTCCAGCAGGCCTTTGATGTTCTGCCTTGATGTGACGGCAAACGTCACACTCAGCAACATATTGAGCAATATCACGTTTCATATCAGGCCACCAATACCGTTGACGGATGTCTTGGTACATCTTGGTGCTGCCGGGGTGAATCGAAAGTGGCGTATCATGCGCTTCCTTCATAACATCCGAACGAGAGTCCAGATTATGCTTTCTGGGGACCACTAGGCGACCTTTGAAAAGCAAGGCACCATCATCTCCAAAATGATAAAATGAATAATTTCCCTTGGAGAGGTATTTCTTAATCTTTTCAACTTCAGAGCAGTAATTCTGTCTTGTCTTGATGTTGCACTCGAGGTCTGGTTCAACCACCAGGGTATTGAGATAACCCTGTGGAACAATATGGAGGTTCAACTTGCGGAGCTCTTCATAGAGTTGAGGCTGTGCTTGCTGAACCATGAGGTTGTTGCAATACGACTTACGACTCAAGGCATCGGCCACTACATTAGCCTTGCCAGGGGTATAAGAGATACCCATGTCATAATTGGCTATTGTCTCGAGCCATCTTCGTTGACGAAGGTTCAGGTCTGGCTAAGTATACAAATACTTCAAACTCTGATGATCCGTGTATATCTCGCAACGATTACCAAGGAGGTAATGTCGCCATAGTTGCAGAGCATAAATAACCGCAGAAAGTTCGAGATCATGCACTGGATAATTTTCCTCGTGAGGACGCAATTGACGAGAGCCATAAGCAATTACATTGCGCTCTTGCATTAGGACACAGCCTAATCCTTGACGAGATGCGTCGCAGTAAATCACGAAGTTCTTGCGAGAATCAGGGGGAGCTAGCACTGGGGCAGATGTCTACTTGTCTTTGAGCGTCTGAAAACTTTCTTGACACTTTTCTGTCCACTCAAACTTAACGCCTTTGTGAAGCAGATTAGTCAGTGGCTTAGCAATCTTGGAGAAGTTCTCGACGAACCGGCGGCAATAGCTGGCGAGACCGAGAAAACTTCTGACTTGCTTGACGTTCTTCGGGGGAGTCCAGTCAAGAATAGCCTGAACTCGTTCTGGGTTAACGGCAATGCCATCCTTGGAAATCACGTGTCCAAGATAGGTCACTTCGGATAACCAGAATTCACACTTGGAGAATTTGGCATAAAGTTGATGTTCTTGAAGCCTCTCCAATACAAGCCGAAGATGTTCGGCATGTTCTTCTTCACTCTTGGAATAAATAAGGATATCATCCAAGTAGACGAACTTGTCGAGGTAGTCCATGAATATATAGTTCATCAACCGAGAGAAAGTTGCTGGGGCATTAGTTAATCCGAAGGACATAACGGTGTACTCGTATGATCCATAGCGAGTAACGAATGCGGTCTTCGGAATATCCTCTTTGCGAACTCGGATCTGATGATAACCCAACCTTAAGTCAAGTTTAGAGAACACAGAGGATCCAGCCAGCTGATCATAAAGATTATTGATCCGGGGCAGTGGATATTTGTTCTGGATTGTGGCTTTGTTAATGGGCCGATAGTCTTGAACCAATCGGTTAGTTCCATCCTTCTTCTTAACAAAGAGAGAAGGTGCTCCCCAAGCAGAGGAACTGGGGTGGATGAAACCCTTCTTCAGTGACTTGTCGATTTCCTCCTTAAGTTCAAGGAGTTCATGCGGCGGCATCTTGTATGGGCGCTTAGCAATAGGAGTGGTGCCCGGTTTCAAGTCGATGACAAACTCGACAGCTCTAACAGGGGGTATCCCTGGAAGTTCTTCCGGAAAGACGTCCAAAAAATCGCGGACAACTGGAATGTCATCAATTCCCTCAAGAGGTGAAGCGTTCAATGCATTCAGAGCATATATCTCAGCTTCGGCATTCTGAGTAATTCGGGCGGTGTAATTCACTATCTCATCTGAGGGGTGTAGGAGTTGGACGACTTTGGTGGCACAATTGATCAAAGCAATATGAGCCTTCAACCAATCCATTCCCAGAATGAGGTCTATGGTGGAAGAATTTAAAATGATGGGTGATACAAAGAATTCCACTCCTTTGATTTCAACAGGGATATTGTGTGCCATCATGGAGGTTTGACAACGGCCTCCAGGGGTACGAACAACTAGTGGTATATTCATCCTTTCAAATGCAATGTCATGATCTAATGCAAATGCTTCTGACATGAATGAATGCGATGCTCCTGAATCAAACAAAACAGAAGCAGGTACTGAGTTAACGAGAAGGGTACCCATCACAATGTCAGGCTGATCCTGAACTTCTTCAATGTCAACGTGGTAAGCTTGACCACGTCCATAAACAGCAGGCCCGGTGTTATAGTTGCGGGTCTGATTGTTGCCACGGCTATTGCGAGGAAATGATAACTGATTCTGACTCTGACGGCAATCCTTAGCCATGTGACCTGGTTTGCGGCACTTGAAGCACAGACCGTCTTCAGGACGAAGAGGGGCAGCACGCGGTGGAGCAGCTTGAGCTCTTCGCTGTCTCGGTGGTGGAGGAGGCAGACGGGGTGCAGCATATGAGGGCCTTGGCGCAGGGGCAGCTGGACGGTACATGGTGTTGGGGATCCACATCTTACGCCTCTGCCCTGCGCTTGATGAGGAGCCAACGTCACGATAGCGCTTCTGTGACTCCTTGTGCTCCATCTGAGCAGTCTCCAGCATGATAGTCTTGTTCACAAGGGTGGCAAAGTCGATGAAGTCCTGAGTGGCAATTGCTAGCTTGAGGTCCGGGTGAAGTCCACCACGAAACTTTTCCTGTCTACGAGCATCAGTTGGAATGTCTTCTTCAGCATAGCGGGATAAGTTAAGAAACTTCCGCTGGTAAGCTTCAACAGACTTGTTGCCCTGGGTGAGGTTGCGAAATTCTGTCTTCTTCCGGTCCATAATCCCCTGAGGAATAAAGCGGGCACGGAAGGCGGTCTGGAAATCAACCCAGGTGATGACTGTTCCCGCAGGTAGTGAACGCCTATGGGTGGACCACCACTGAGCAGCGGGGCCTTTCAAAAAGTAGGTCGTGAAGGTGACATAGCTGGCAGGGGCGACACTGGCAGATTCCATCTCGTACGCAATATCGCGAAGCCAATCATCGGCGTCCAGCGGCTGTTCAGAGTTGCGGAACGTGGCCGGGTTGAGACGCACAAACTCCTGTAGAGTTATTGCGGCCTGTTGCTGGTTCTGATGCAGAAACTGGGCCATAATGCCTTGCATGAATTGACGGTTCGCTTCGAACTGCTGCATCATTGAAGCCATGTAGTCGGGCGGTGGTGGCTGCTCAGGGGCACGGCCACTACCACGACCACTAGGCCTAACCATCCTGCTAAAGTTTAACAGGGGGCAGTTTAGTAAAAGCCACTGCAAATGTTTAGTAACAACAAGATGTAACACGACAACGATTAAGTAGTGCAATAGATACATAACAGTAGTCAAATAAGACATACAGATCCACACACAGAGTCGGTTACACGCGGACAGCATAATGGCATAAAATTAAGGAAAAAGACATACTAGGCGGCGCGCAGGCACGCGGTAAGGAACTACACAACGAGACATAGCAAAGGCTATATCAACGTCGGAGAAAACCACTGAAACGGGGTAACTGCAAGTGCGGACGATGAGTCTCGGTAGCAGAAGAATCCTGCTCTCCGTGTGCACTCTGATGCAGAACCCGGTCTCGAACTAAAAGAAGAGGTCCACGTGCAGGTGTATGACCTCCAACAGCAGGCCAATCGATACCTGCCGGCATCTGAGTCCTACACGGGTAAAGGATATACTCTGGATGTATCCCTGCACGAACAGCTGGTAGCAACTGCGTCATAGCATCGTAAAGACGTGCTCGAGTGGCAAACAACTCGACGGCGAGAGCCTGGTTAGCGCGATCCAGAGCCTGAGTGCACTGAATCAACACGTGCGGGTCGTACCGACGACGCTCGTAAGGGGCACAGATAGCTGTGTAGTATCCAGTAGCTTCTCCAGTAGGCGCATACGGTATGTATCGGAACTCAGAGGCATCCAAGCTACTATGCTCTCCATGGAGTCGTGCGACAGCAGAATAGGCAGCATCATGAACTGCCATCTCAATCGTCACACCGATACCGTGAAAGATGTGTAACTCAGTGTCGGAGTTATCCCTCTGATCATAGATACGAACATCAGCATGGTACTGCTCCTGGTTGAACTCGCGGAAATCCTCATAGACCATGTACTCGGGGTACCAGCGGTAACCCAGTCTGGTCAGGAGGGCGATCAGGACAGCTGGATAACCAGGGGTATCACGAGCCCAAGTGCGAAGCACAAGCTGCGTCGCAGGGCGCGGCGGAAACAAACGGTCCATCTGAAACAGAGGAAATGAATGTGATTATCAAACTAATCAGATCAATGACAAGGAACAAGCACTGATAATCCAGCTCTCCGGGTGGACGAGATTACGAGATCCTAGTGTCGGCGTTAGTAAAATTCATTTAACCCGAAAGGAAGAGAGTTCAGAGTCCCAGAGTCCCAGAGTATAGAAGAGGAATAAAAGATCCTAATACCACCCAATTGGCGACGTGGGCCCGTAAGCCACACAGCCAAGTTAGTAAAATAGTTTTCGGAAATTCTAGACTCAACTGCAGCCAAGGAGTTGGAAAGGGGCTTCCTACTGGCAGTCGGCTCTGATACCAACTTGTGGCGCCCCTGCTCGACACGTGCACTAATCATACACACAAACATGCACGCTCGAGATCAGAGACTCACGGGAGGATATCACAACACAACTCTAACTCATATAAAGGTCTTAAATCATCATATTACAAGCCAGGGGTCACGAGGACCCGAATACATAAGTCATACAAACATAATATCTGGGTACAGACATAGTTAGTCAAGTTTTGCCTTAAGAAGGCTAGCACAAACAACGATACAGATCGAAAGGCGCAGGCCTCCTGCCTGGGAGCCTCCTTACTAGTCCTGGTCGGCTGGCTCAACCCAGTAGAAGTGGCCTCTGGGGCTCTCGTGGTAGTAGCAGTCAGCGGTGGCGTCAGGCTCCTGGGCTCCGTCGTCTGGTGTATTATCAATTTGGTATGGGGGAAAAGAATAGCAAAGCAACCGTGAGTACTCATCCAAAGTACTCGCAAGACTGACATCAGAACTATACTAAATGCATCGTATCAAAGGAGTGGGGCTATATCTGTGGACTGTACTGCAGAATGCTAGAATAAAGGGGGAGAGGCCTAGCCTATCGAAGACTAGCATCTTGAAGCAGTTCTTGCGGCATCAGAAGAGAGTAGAGCAAGATAATATATATAGCAATCATAGTTTAGTAACTCCCTGAGATCCTTCCTCGACTATCCCGCGATAAAGTAATCCCAAGAGCAATAGTAACATTTTAAATGTATCATCATCAGTTTGTAGTTGTCATAGACCCGGGCACAACTCCGAGCGTCCTGTTACCGTGGACAGGGGTGCACTACTGTTACCCAACACGCTCGATTTCCTATGGCCGCACACCCTTGTTCCTGGTGATGTCCGGCCTCGGGTGATCGACACGAAGCAGTGTCCTACCTAAGCTCAGCAGAGAGGTCAACACGCCAGTCTAATTCCTAAGCACGAAGGGGTCTTGGGCCATCGCCCTCCGCACTCTTGCACGTTGCGTGGGTGGTTGGGGTGTAGGCGCGACACTGAACAACCCAGTGAAGTACCAGCCCAATCCCAACATTCAGCCCGCAATTCTGAACTGTGACGTCTGAAGAGCTTTCGGGAGAAACGTACAACGTAGAGGGGCCCATACCCATTATCCCACGTGGTGGTAGTGCGTAAAGGGCACGACGACCCACTCAGATCAAATACCCAAATCCGTTAAGCTCATTTAGTAACTCACAGAGATGAACAGGGTTCCTGTCGCTCCGACTTGTTGAAACATAGCGCGCGGGTGCTCTTGGAGCCGACCCGTCTTTAATGATATTCACTCGCGGGCACCCTTGGGGCCAGCCCGACTTTAACATTGGGCACTGTCGGGACTCAGGTCCATCTCTGACTGGATGGTACCACCAGCCCTTCAGCCCCGTAAAAGTAAATGAATGTAGTAATGAAAGCATTTCTGTGATCCTCACCCAGAGTGATCACGGCCCGGTAACAAGCATGGCATACGGACAAGGGTGATGGCCACCGATGAAGAAGTAGCACAGCTAGGTATTGTGGGGCAACAGGTGGGGTATCAATAACAGACTACCAAATCAGGCTATGCATCGGAATAGGTGCTATCGGAACAGTAGCAGGAGCAATTCTAATGCAAGCATAAGAGAGGAGAGAATGGGTGATATCTGATGATCAAGGAGATTTTGCTTGCCTGGAAGCTCTGCTGAAGGGGCCTGGTCGTCGGCGACGTCGTCGTACATGGCAGCGTCGTCGGCAGTCACAGGGTCTATCGAGAGAGAAGAGGGGGAAGAAACAATAAATTCATGGCAAAACGCAACAGCGATGCATGACATGCCTAAATGATATGCAGATGTGTTTTATTGACTAACTAAATGATTTAGTTAATTTTAGGATTTATTTGGAATTATTTTATTAAAGTGAGTCACTATACATTTATCGAAATCAGTCAAAACGTTGCATGCCAGCTAGCTAGGAGTGTTGGACAGACGTTTTGATTACATATTCGGAATCTACACATTCTTCTGATTATTTTACATATATAAATCATTTTAATCTGAGCTACGGTTTAAAAGGTATGATATGTCAAAGTTTTATCAATTTTTGGAATTATTTTAATTATTTAATCCAAATTATACAGAATTATACACTGACATGTGGGTCCCAGAGCAATAGTACCGCAGTCACAGCGGTAGTACCGCGCTGGAGTCCAGTAGTATTTTCCTACGCGATAGTGGCGCGGTAGTGACGCGGTAGTACCGGCAAGCGGTAGTACCGCGTGGTGGCACGGTAGTACCGCCTATGTGCGGTAGTTCCACGTGTACTACCGGTGCAGTACCGCTTCGGGCGTAGCTCTCTATTGCCTAGTCGTTTACGAGCGGTAGTAGGGCGGTATTTGAGCGGTAGTACCGCGGTACCAAGCGGTAGTACCGCTCAAGCTAAACGGCACTGGATCGATTCGGCGCACGGGAGCAGCGGCAGCGCGGCCACGCGGAGCAAGCAGCGCAGCAGCAGAGCGAGCAGCGGTAGCAGCGGGCGCGCGGGAGCGCGGCCACGCGGGGGCGAGCGTGGGCGAGGGCGCGGCGAGGCCAGCGCGAGCGCGGCGGGAGCGGGCGCGCGGGCGCGCACGTGTGCGTGCGAGCACGGCAGCAACAATAGCAGCAGGAGGGCCACGGGGAGCGAGGGGGAGGACGGGGTGCTCACGGGCGTTGCAGAGAAGGCCCGGGGACGACTCGGGGAAGGGTGACGGCGGCGAATCGACGATGACGAGCGACGGCAGCAGGTTGAAGACGACGACGTGGAGGACGATGCAGTGGCGCTCCGCTTCGGCTCATTGGCACAGACGACGCAGCAGACGACGGCGGAGCTGGTGGATTCAACGGCGAGGCGAGGCGGGCACGGTGGCCGCGGGATCGAGCGGCGGCGACGGCGAGCGCGTTGGGCGAGAGAGAGAGAGAGAGCGAGGACGAGGGGGGGAAGATCTGGGCTGGCAAGGGGGGGCTGTGGTGGCGTTCTTATCCACCCAGCCTCGCCTGTAGCGACGCGGGGCAGCAGGCGCGGCGGGGACGGCGAGCGGCGTCGACGCAGTCGGGCGCGGGCGCGACCGAGCGTGGGAGCAGTGCGAGGTAGGCGACCGAGGGGGCTCATAAGCGGTACTACCGGATTCAGGGCGGTAGTACCGCACACCAAGCGGTAGTACCGCTTGAACAACTCTTAATTTCACTTTTAAATTGTTTTGCAATTTGAATTTGAATTTGAATGTAAAAAGTGGTATGATGCAAATGATGATCATGCAACACTAATCACGATGACATGGCACTGTTAACAGGGGATTACTGTAGTTAATTACAAGGGGTGTTACAGATGCGTAGCATCCCCAACCTTAGATGCTTGAGACTTCTTGAAATATTTACTTGGGGTGCCTTGGGAATCCCCAAGCTTGAGCTTTTGTATCTCGTTCAATCCTCTCATATCATGGTTTCACCTATTCTCAAAAACTTCATCCACACAAAACTCGAAAAGAACTCGTGAGATAGGTTTGTACACATAATAGTAAATCAACTCTTTATGTACTGCCAAGACAAGTTGCATAATAATTTCCAAACATCATCTGCTGTTTACTATCATTTCCACAATTAATATCTACCAATATAGGCTATGGAAACTATAGGATAAGTAGATAACAAAACTATGACAACAATCTGTCCAAACAGAGCAGTCTGTAGCAATTTATGAAAACAGTGTACTTCTGTAACTCAAAAAATTATGAAAATTTAGGACATGCTAAAAAATTTATATGACAACACTGTGTAGAAATTTCAGAAACTTTCCACATTCCAGCAAAATATGAGAATTCAAACACTACAGCAAAAGTTTCTGTTTTTACACAGCACACATCAAACATGCAATGCAAGCATCCTAAAGCAATTAATGGAACTTTTTATTGAAAAACAGGATTATAAATGACTCCTAACAGAGAACAAGAAAATAAAATGACACTCCAAACAAAACTCATATTATTTGACGAATAAAAATATAGCTCCAATTGAGGTTACAGATAATGTTGAAGACGAAAGAGGGGATGCCTTCCGGGGCATCCCCAAGCTTAGTTGCTTGGATCTTCCTTGAATATTACCTTGGGGTGCCTTGGGCATCCCCAAGCTTAAGGTCTTGCCACTCCTTATTCTCCTCATATCGATATCTCACCCAAAACTTGAAAACTTCAATCACACAAAACTTAACGGAACTTCGTGAGATGGGTTAATATGATAAGGAGAAAATCATCCACTTAGGTACTGTCAAATACAAGATCCATAATTGTTCTCGCATAATGTCTACTGTAACTTATCATTTCCACAATTTATATCACTTAATATAAGCCATGGAAATGCTAAAACAAGCAAACTATGCAAACAAGGCAGATTCTGTCAAAAACAGAACAGTCTGTAATGATCTGAACAATGACCATACTTCTGCAGCCCCAAAAATTCTGAAACATTAGGACAACCTAGGAAATTTGTAAATCAATCATTTGTAAAAAATTCTGAAGCTTTTGACTCTCTGGTGAATTTATAAAAATTCTGGCCTGGGCACCAAAGCTTCTGTTTTTGCACAGAATCAAGTCAACTATCAACCACATCATCCCAAAGGCATTACTTGGCACTTTATTGAAAGAAAACATATAAAACATAGTTACTACAGTAGAATAATCATGATAACACACAAAAACAGTAGGGGTAAATATTGGGTTGTCTCCCAACAAGCGCTTTTCTTTAATGCCTTTTTAGCTAGGCATGACATTTTAATGATACTCTTCCAAGCCTAATTCGGATGATAATTTTATTCATACTCTAAAAGATATAAGTGAAGTTCATAGAGCATTCTACAATTAATATAGATTAACCAATATCCAAGCTCAAAATATATAAGTGAAGCACACGAAGCATTCTATAAAGCCATACTCAAAAGATTTAAGTGAAGCACTAAGAGCATTCTACAAAGCCATACTCAAAAGATTTAAGTGAAGCGCATGAAGCATTCTACAAATCAATGAAGGACTATCTCATACTAGAAGGGTGCATAAAGGAAAAGAAAAACACTAAAGACGCATATCATGTGAACAAAACAAAAACCGAGGTATACCGATAATTGTTGAAGAATAAAGATGGGATGCCTTCCGGGGCATCCCCAAGCTTAGATGCTTGAGTCTCCTTGAAATATTTACTTGGGGTGCCTTGGGCATCCCCAAGCTTGAACTCTTGTCTCTCCGTATTCTTCTTATATCGATACCTCCTCGATCTTCGAACACTTCATTCACACAAAACTTAACAAAACCCTCGTGAGATCCGTTAGTATAATAAAGCAAAATACTACTTTAAGTACTGTTGTGAACTCATTCCAAATTCATATTAGCACTATATCTACTGTAGTCCAACTTCACCATGGTTCATACCCCCCGATACTACCCATAGATTCATCAAAATAAGAGAACAATGCATAGAAAACAGAATCTGTCAAAAACAGGACAGTCTGTAGCAATATGGAAACTTCGTATACTTCTGTAACTCAACAAATTCTGAAAATTTAGGACAAATTAAAAAATTTGTATAGAAGTACTGTGTAAAAATTTCAGAAACCTTTGACGTTCCAGTAAGAAATGTAAATTCATGCACTACAGTCAAAGTTTCTGTTTTTGCACCGCACAAAGCAAACAAGCAATCTAATCATCCTAAAAGCAAATCTTGGCACATTATTTTTATAATACAATGGATATATACAAGGGGATAATTATTTTTTTGAGAAGCTTCCATGAAAAATTCTATATTGTTTCCATGAGCAGGAACACAAGTGTTCAAGGTCGACCCTCACTTCTCCAATGCACAACCTTCCAATCACTTCTCTTTTTGAAAAACTTCTTAGGCAAAAGAGGCAAGTAATTATTTTTGTATTTTTCATTATTTTTTTGTTTGTTTCACCCACAACTAAAGAAAGCAAAAAGGGAAAACAAAATCTACTTAGTGAAGAGCAAACAAGCACACACGAGAATATCAACCCCATGCTATTGCTCCCCGGCAACGGCGCCAGAAAAGAGCTTGATAATCCCCAAGTGCAAGGAATCATCGTAGCAATTTCCAAAGGTGGAAGTGATAAGTATGGAGTGTCAAACCCACAAGGAGCTAAAGGTAAGATCAATATTCTCTCAAGTCCTATCTGCCACTGATACGACTCTACGTACGCCGAACATTTGCTTCCAACTAGAAACGAGAAATAAAAGTACATTGTGGGTATGAAGAGAATAGCTTTGCATGATATCGGAGAACTAAAATATAAAAATAGGTGCTGTTATCATAAAGTTAGAATATATTAAAATATATTACAAATAGCGAGTGTGGAATAATGATGGGTCGATGTGCGGAATTGTCCTAGGCAATTGTTAACAAGATCGGTAATCATTATTGCAATTTTTATATGAGGGAGAGGCATAAGCTAACATACTTTCTCTACTTGGATCATATGCACTTATGATTGGAACTCTAGCAAGCATCCGCAATTACTAAAGATCATTAAGGTAAAACCCAACCATAGCATTAAAGCATCAAGTCCCCTTTATCCCATACGCAACAACCCCCTTACTCGGGTTTAAGCTTCTATCACTCTAGCAACCCACTATAAGGGAATCATGAATGTATTGCAACACCCTACAGCAGGAATCCTTCATGTGTGCATGGCACGGAAGGCACCATAGGACGACACTAAAATAAACATACAACTCAAACCAATCTAGATCATCAATCAACCCATAAGGCAAAAGAAATCTACTCAAAACATCATAGGATGGCAACACATCATTGGATCATAATATGTGGCATAAAGCACCATGTTCAAGTAGGGGATTACAGCGGGATGCGGGAGAGTGGACCGCTGAAAATATATGAGGACGGTGATGAAGAAGGTGTTGTTGACGAAGACGATCACCGCGGCGATGGTTCCCCCGATGGCACTCCGACACCACCGAGAGAGAGGGGGAGATGGTCTCCCCCTTGTGCTTCCTCCTCCATGGCCTCCCCCCTAGGTGGGGAGAGGTTCTCCCTCTGGTCCTTGGCCTCCATGGTGATGATGTCCCCTCCGTCTTCCTCCTCCATGGTCTCCGGTGATGGTGACCCCCTCCGGTAGGGTGCCGGAGAGGACCAAGATTGATTTTTCATGGCTACAGAGACTTGCGGCAGCGGAACTCCCGATCTAGGGTTCTTTACGGGGACTTGGGTATTTATAGGAGTATTTGGTGTTGGTCCCACATCCAGAAGGTTCCCGAGGAGGTGACAAGCCAGGGGGGCGCGCCCCCCACCCTTGTGGCTGCCTCGGGCTTCCTCTCCGGTATCTTTTCGCTCCGGTATTTTTTATATTTTCCAAAAATATTCTCCGTAAATTTTCAGCCCATTTCGAGAACTTTTATTTCTGCACAAAAACAACACCACGGTAGTTCTGCTGAAAACATCGTCAGTCCGGGTTAGTTCTAATCAAATCATACCAAAATCATAAAAAAATATTGTAAACATGGCATGAATACTTCATAAATTATAGATACATTGGAGACGTATCACTGGGTAAGGTCACGGAGTGGCCTCTTATATAGCATCTGGGCTAGGTTACATATTGCGGTGTGGGGGCAATCTAGGTTGTCGGTTCTGCTCTATGAAGGTCGGGGTCAATGCCAGAGATATACATATCTCACAGAAAGTGACGTATTACTGTGGGTGTCGGCTGGGGTGGGTTTTGGTAGCTACGCCTAGAATTTAATATGCAACCGAACGCCAACATACTTATGCATGGCTACTTGTGGTACTACTTATGCATGACTAGATATTTTTTTGCTATTTTATTTCAAATTTACTGTTCACAAGCGTACAGATTTACTGTTTTTCCTCGCCACGAGCTCCTGGAATGTCCAAACAGCACGAAAATTTGCACGCACCTTGCGCACATGAGTATATTTGATCCCACAAAATTTTAGATTTTTTAGATTTTTTTTGCTATTTTTTTTCATTACGGTCAAAGCCCTTTGACCGGACGGTAATGGCACAGAAGGGCATTTCTATATGTGCACATAACGGCAGAGGGGCAAATTTGAGCAGGCTTCAAAATTAGGGGCAAATATGAGTAGGTGGTTCAAGTTAGGGATAGAAATGCAAATGGCCCATAAATTATAGGTTGCAATATATGTATTATGCCTTAAGATTGTGCTATGAATAAATTGTTTGATTTCAATTGTATGTGAGTGATTTTTACTGCTGTGATTTTTGATCAACTGTTTTCACTTTCAGTAAATCTTGAGGTGGGATTTTCTTTGAGCCATTGCAACAAATATATTTTCATAGCATAGATTTAAATTAACCCGGCACCACCACAATAGACTCATAGCCACAACCACTTGACCACATGCACTAAGTACAAAACCACGTACACATTTTGCACCTACCTCACTAACACACCATAGTTTTTCTGAAAGAGAAAATTGTGGGTGATTATTCCTATGAAGATTGCCGCTAGCACACTGACAGTCATCAGCGCCCGACACCGACACCTAATCCTCCTAATCACTGCCGTCGCGGAGAGCCAACACTCGAGCAGTAGCATCGCGACGATCATCGTGGATCATCGCACGTAGGAGCACGGAGAACCCGAGCAATGCCACCAACCCTCTACACAGCACGAGCGTGAACCAGTCTGGACTCACCTCCGCCATTAGAGCCTCGCCTCGAGCTCCTGCAAGCAGAAATGAAGGAGAAGGAAGAAGAAGAAGAAACGAGGCCAGGTGTGAAAAAGGGAGAAGCACTGCGGTCGTTTTTATAGCTCGAGATCGGTGTACGATGGGCGAAGTCCACCAGTGCCGCTCGTCGCTCGATCGCCGGTGTTCGGAGGCAAATCCGCGAGCAGTGCCGACAGTGCACTAGCCCACGAGGTGAGTGCACGCTGCGCCGGTAGCTAGCACGCCTCGCACTAACACAGTACGACCCGGGATGCCGTATGCGCTAGACGCCGCCGGTAGAGGAAGCATGGGAAAGCGCGTGAGAGAGAGAGAAGAGGAGAGCCAGAGATAGGAGAAGAGACTAACAGTGGGCCCTGGGTCCACCTGTCAGCCAGAGAGAGCACTGTACACTCGGGTGCGACCAGCGAAAATTTGGAATTTGGTATTTTATTAATTCTAAATTCACCGTAGCCCTAAGTAGAAATTTCTCGGTTTCCCCAACCGTAGATTTTCTCACAACGCCAGTACTCCACTGTAGTTGCACCAATTATCTGCCATCTCACTGTAACCGCGTTGTATCGTGTGAGTAGGATATTTATTTTTCATGTTATCACCGCAAGGTAGTAGGAGTAATAATATTTGGAACCGTGCTTAGCAAATCTCGAGGACAAGATTTTTCTTAAGGGGGGTAGTGTTGTAACACTCCAAAAATTTAATCAAGTTTTATTAATTTAAAATTTTGCTCAGAACAATAATTTTTAATTTTTAAATCCTCTATGGATTCCAGAATCACTTCTTCTCCCTGAATTATGAGATTTTCCCTCCAAGTAGCAGTTTTTCAAAAATATTGTGAGAGTTGAAGATTTTCTTGAAAACATTTCATTTTTATTTGATATGATCTGTGGAAGCATTTTATAATATTTTTGCCAAACCCTATTTCTTTAAAATTGGTTTCTACTCTTTTAAAGGGTCTTATTTGCACTACAACCATTTGATAAATTCATTTAATAATTCCACAAAAAAATTAGATGTCATGTGATGTCCCTGGATCACTTTTATGCAAAAACATAGCTTAGTGTTTTGAAAAAATTGAGCAAAGCATCCTCTTTTCTATTCTGGACCAGTTTGAGGTTTTGAACTGCAACCCCTTTTTATTTTGCCCTAGTGCCCATGAGATTTTTACTACTTGTAGTTTACCCTACCAAACTCTTAAGTCGAGGAGTTCAACTCCATTGACCTAGTTTAAGCCCCTGCTATTGAGTCATTTTGTTTCT
This sequence comes from Elymus sibiricus, assembly GCA_039707655.1. Lineage (NCBI taxonomy): Eukaryota > Viridiplantae > Streptophyta > Magnoliopsida > Poales > Poaceae > Elymus > Elymus sibiricus. The sequence goes on from CM077671.1 coordinate 448,572,783, forward strand.
GACCAGAACTGTAGTTTTGCAAAACTTGCATTAACAAGTTTCTGCTTTTGAAAAACTAACGTTGCCATCATTCTTAGCATTCAAAGAGACCTTGCTCTGGAAATTTGGTGGCCAGCAAAACCCCCCTAGATGCCCTGGCATTTTGTCAAGCAGGTTGTGTGCATAGCCAGATTTGGTATGGTTTTTAGTTTGCATTGTGGATTTGCTTTCCTTGTCATACCAGCATGTCCACTGGGCCTATAGCAACCACACTCGTGACCCTGTTAATTTTCAGCTTAATCAAGAGCTCCTAGCTTGCCCTGGCAAATCGTCAAACTCCTTGGGTGCATGTCCAAAGTGCGCCCAGAGCGCCCGTATTGCAGGCATGCAGCGCTCGAGCCGCCGCACCCACCTACCCCGCCCTTTGCCCTTCGCCGTCGGTGGGGACATGCCCCCGTCCCCTTCAAGCCCGCAGAGCCGCTCAGCCGCCCCCTGAAGCCCCGTAGCACCGTCGCTAGAGCTGCCTTGGCGGCTAGCCGACGGCTGCAGCCGGCCCCGGCCATGGCAGCGCCGTCCAAGCTGCCTCCGCTCGCCAGCTCGCCCCTCGAATAGCCCGAGCTCATCCGCTCGCCCCTCTGGCCGACTCTTGCATCGCCACGTCACCTGCAGCCCACAGTGGCGGTCGGTCGCCGTTCTTATCCCGGCCGTGGCAGAACCGACCTCAACCGCCTATATAAGCATGCCCCGATCTCGCAAGAGCACTCCATTCCCCTCCCTGCCTCCGTAGCCAGCCCCCGTAGCAACCAATCGACCGGAAGAGACCATCTTCCCCGTCTCCGGTAGCTCTGGCTGCCGCCACCCTCCGGTTGAATTCGTCGCAACCGAGCCCCCACTCTCCAAATTAGCTTCACCATCTGGTCCTAATACTCCTCCTAAATCCATCCATCACCTCATTTCCGACCGGCATGTACCAGGAGCAGGAATCCCTCGCTTGCTCGACACCATCGTCCGCCTGGGTCGACCCCGTCGGTAACCTCGGCCACCCCTCCGACCATGCAGACCACCGAAAGGGCCACCGGCTCGCCGTGAACCCGTTCTCGCCCTCGAAAGACCCGAAGGAGCCGCCATTCGCCGGTGACGATCGCCAGAACTCCGCCTATGCCGTCGGCAAGGGGGAGGGAGCGTGCGGTCGATTGGTCAAATATGACCAATGGGCCCAAGGACCCCGCAGTCAGCGACCCAGGGCGCACCGCGTCAGTGGTAAGTGGAAGCGTAGTCTGTGTAGTGCGCTTTCTCTTTTGGAAAGCGCATTCCTGACTGAAACGTTTTCTTTTTCAGGTTTTTATAAAAATCAGAATTTGACCCTAACTTTGACTAGCTCTAGTTTTTAAACCACAACTCCAATTGAGCTGATTCTTTTTCCCACCATTCTAAAATTTCATCTAGTTTATTTTAAGATTTATTCCAAAATTTTCGAAACAACTTTCTAGTACTGTTTTTGAATTGTATGTTGATTTGAATATTTTCAAATCTAGGAAATTGGAGGGAAGATTAAAACTTTCAAAAGTTTTGGAGTGCACCTTACCTCTCTGCATATTAAAGGCAAGCATCTTGAACACTTGATATGTACAAGTTGGTTGGTTGTTTGCTAGGAGATATAAATCATGATTATGTTACATGGAATAATGGAATTGCATATGATATAGATCATGCATGGATGCATATGGTAAGAATTTAATTGCTGTTGATTACGTGATATATATGAGTAGTGGTCACTGCCTCATGACACGTATGCCTAAGCTGGTCCAGACAAACTTTGGGAAAAGTTTTGTCATGGGTAAAGCATGACCATGAAAACTGATATGTCGTGGTGGCGAGAGAAATCAGGGAGGGCATGACGAGGCATGATGGGTGGTGACTGTTGGATAATTGTGAAGAAGATTCTGTTGTGCTAACCATGCAGGAAATTATGTAAACCTCCTGAGTCGACCATAGATCGAGTCTTGTTCCAGTAACCCCCATGCTTATTTTGTACTACCACTTGTCCCTGCCGCAGGTAGGGTATGGTTCAGTAAGTTGTCAACCCCTTTGTTAGCACACACCGTACAAAGAGGCCACAGTGAAAGACACCAGTGGCCAATGGTAGGCATGTCACTTGGTCCGAGGGCATGGGTGCTCCGGTTGGACCGAGGGGGTAGCTTCCCTGTTTTGCGCGCGGTATAATTTTTGTGATCCCATGCTAATTGAGATTGTGGTCTCCCCACTTAGAGTTTTACTTAACGGTGTCGTGGGTGATTCCAGGCACTGATAAGTTAAGCTGGTGTGTGCGGGTTAGGTGTGTTTTCAACTCAAAGGCCGTAAACAGAATTAGTCCCGGTGGGCTAAAGGAATCCGTTACTCGTGGGTAAAGAAGTACAACCTCTGCAGAGTAAACATCTATTCGAATAGCCGTGTCCGTGGTTAAGGACTATAGTCTGGGACGGGTCAAGTGTCGGTCTTAGTGTCGGTCTTCGAAGGAATTATTCTAAGGGTTTTATACATTTGTGCCCCTAACTCGAACCCACTACTCATATTTGCCCCTAATTCTGAAGTCTGCTCAAATTTGCCCCTCTGCCGTTATGTGCACTTATAGAAATGCCTTTCTGTGCCGTTACCGTCCAGTCAAAGCCGGTTAAAGGGCTTTGACCGTCCTGAAAAAAATAGCAAAAAAATCTAAAAAATATGAAATTTTGTGGGATCAAAGATACTCAGGTTCGCAAGGTGCGTGCAAATTTTTGTGCTATTTGGACATTCCAGGAGCTCGTGGCGAAGGAAAAACAGTAAATATGTACGCCTATGAACAGTAAATTCAAAAAATAGCAAGAAAATTCAAAAAAATATGAAATTTTTTGGCATCAAAGAGGCTCGGGTACGCAAGGTGTGTGCAAATTTTTGTTGTGTTTGGACATTGTAGGAGCTCGTGGAGAAAAAACAAAATTTGGCTCGGGAAAAAACTTTGGAAAAAAATGACTATTTTGTTTTTTTGCTAGAGCTCCTCGCATGTCATTTGATCACAAAAACTTGCAAGCACCTTGTGCACCCAAGTTTCTTTGATGCCAAAAAATTTCATATTTTTTTGAATTTTTTTGCTATTTTATTTCAAATTTACTGTTCACAAGCGTATAGATTTACTGTTTTTCCTCGCCACGAGCTCCTGGAATGTCCAAACAGCACGAAAATTTGCACGCACCTTGCGCACATGAGTATATTTGATCCCACAACATTTAGATTTTTTAGATTTTTTTTGCTATTTTTTTCATTACGGTCAAAGCCCTTTGACCGGACGGTAACGGCACAGAAGGGCATTTCTATATGTGCACATAACAGCAGAGGGGCAAATTTGAGCAGGCTTCGAAATTAGGGGCAAATATGAGTAGGTGGTTCAAGTTAGGGATAGAAATGCAAACTGCCCAAAATAAGAGTTTTATACATTTGTGCCTCTAACTCGAACCCACTACTCATATTTGCCCCTCTGCCGTTATGTGCACTTATAGAAATGCCCTTCTGTGCCATTACCCTCCACTCAAAGCCGGTTAAAGGGCTCTCACCGTCCTGAAAAAAATATCAAAAAAAATCTAAAAAATCTGAATTTTTGTGGGATCAAAGATACTCAGGTTCGCAAGGTGCGTGCAAATTTTCGTGCTGTTTGGACATTCCAGGAGCTCGTGGCGAAGGGAAAACAGTAAATATGTATGCCTATGAACAGTAAATTCAAAAAATAGCAAGAAAAATCAAAAAAATATGAAATTTTTTGGCATCAAAGAGGCTCAGGTCTGCAAGGTGTGTGCAAATTTTTGTTGTGTTTGGACATTGTAGGAGCTCGTGGAGAAAAAAACAAAATTTGGCTCGGGAAAAAACTTTGGAAAAAATGACTATTTTGTTTTTTTTTGCTAGAGCTCCTCGCATGTCATTTGATCAAAAAAACTTGCAAGCACCTTGTGCACCCAAGTTTCTTTGATGCCAAATTTTTTTATATTTTTTTGAATTTTTTTGCTATTTTATTTCAAATTTATTGTTCACAAGCGTACAGATTTACTGTTTTTCCTCGCCACGAGCTCCTGGAATGTCCAAACAGCACGAAAATTTGCACGCACCTTGTGCACATGAGTATATTTGATCCCACAAAATTTTAGATTTTTTAGATTTTTTTTGCTATTTTTTTCATTATGGTCAAAGCCCTTTGACCGGACGGTAACGACACAGAAGGGCATTTCTATATGTGCACATAACGGCAGAGGGGCAAATTTGAGCAGGCTTCGAAATTAGGGGCAAATATGAGTAGGTGGTTCAAGTTAGGGATAGAAATGCAAATGGCCCATAAATCATTAAATGCATGAAAAATAGCAAATGAAGTCAGAAAAGGGTTGAAAATTGATGATGTGGCTTTGAATGGTGCATATTGAACGCACAAAAAGTCTGGAGTTAAAATATGTTAAAAAATGAAATCCCTTTGTAATAGATGAGTTTTCGTCCGAAACCCTGATACTACGAAAGAGATTGTTCAATTGTACACGAAGTGCATCCAGTTTTTGCCATAACCCTCTAAACTTTAGCACATGCTATGTGGGTGAAATTATGATACGATGCCAAGTTTCCACCTTTTCAGAGTTCATTTGTAGTGCTTTTCAAATTCAGAGTCATTTAGGTCAAATAAATCTTTAAATGCATGAAAAATAGCAAATGAAGTCAGAAAAGGGTTGAAAATTGATGATGTGGCTTGGAATGGTGCATATTGAACGCACAAAAAGGCTGGAGTTAAAATATGTTAAAAAATGAAATCCCTTTGTAATAGATGAGTTTTCGTTCGAAACCCCGATACTTCGAAAGAGATTGTACAGTTTGTACACGAAGTGCATCCAATTTTTGCCTTAACCCTCTAAACTTTTTAGCACATGCTATGTGGGTGAAATTATCATACCATGCCAAGTTTCAACCATTTCAGAGTTCATTTGTAGTGCTTTTCAAATTCAGGGTCATTTAGCTCAAAATAAATCATTAAATGTATGAAAAATAGCAAATGAAGTCGGAAAAGGATTGAAAATTGATGAGGTGGCTTTGAATGGTGCATATTGAACGCACAAAAAGTTTGAAGTTAAAATATGTTAAGAAAATGAAATCCATTTTGCAATAGATGAGTTTTCGTCCGAAACCGTGATACTCCGAAAGAGATTGTCTAGTTTGTACACGAAGTGCATCCAGTTTTTGCCGTAACCCTCTAACCTTTTTAGAACATGCTATGTGGGTGAAATTATGATACCATGCCAAGTTTGAACCTTTTCAAAGTTCATTTGTAGTGCTTTTCAAATTCAGGGAAATTTAGCTCAAAATAAATTATTAAATGCATGAAAAATAGCAAATGAAGTCAGAAAAGGGTTGAAAATTGATGATGTAGCTTTGAATGGTGCATATTGAACGCAGAAAAAGTCTGGAGTTAAAATATGTTAAAAAATGAAATCCCTTTGTAATAGATGAGTTTTCGTCCGAAACCCTGATACTTCGAAAGAGATTGTCCAATTGTACACGAAGTGCATCCAGTTTTTGCCATAACCCTCTAAACTTTAGCACATGCTATGTTGGTGAAATTATGATTCCATGCCAAGTTTCAACCTTTTCAGAGTTCATTTGTAGTGCTTTTCAAATTCAGGGTCATTTAGGTCAAATAAATCTTTTAATGCATGAAAAATAGCAAATGAAGTCAGAAAAGGGTTGAAAATTGATGATGTGGCTTGGAATGGTGCATATTGAACGCACAAAAAGTGTGGAGTTAAAATATGTTAAAAAAATGTAATCCCTTTGTAATAGATGAGTTTTCGTCCGAAACCCCGATACTTCGAAAGAGATTGTCTAGTTTGTACACGAAGTGCATCCAGTTTTTGCCGTAACCCTCTAAACTTTTTATAACATGCTATGTGGGTGAAATTATGATACCATGCCAAGTTTCAACCTTTTCAGAGTTCATTTGTAGTGATTTCGAAATTCAGGGTCATTTAGCTCAAATTAAATCATTAAATGCATGAAAAATAGCAAATGAAGTCAGAAAAGTGTTGAAAATTGATGATGTGTGTCGGCGTAGGACACCTATGGGATCGCGAGCATCCCTTTATGGTTCGGCAGGGAGAAAGGCTTGCACAAAGAGCAGATCTAACGATCAACACAAGGGAATTTTACCCAGGTTTGGGCCCCTCGGAAGCGTAAAACCCTACTCCTGCTTTTAGTGTATTATGAGTGTTCTAGTTCTGTCTCCAAGAGCGCTATGTGATCTACAGTACATTGCTGCTACGCATACCAAATGGGCCAGAAGCTCCCCTCCCCTGTAGCTACGCCTTGGGCCTCCTTTTATACGTAGAAGGGGGTCCAACAGTGGCGAAGTACAAGAGGTGTAAAGTTGCTACAGTGCTATCATACCTAATACTGACGACTTAGGACAAAAGCATTTAATGCTCCGTTTAGGTGTCCCTGCCTTTCTTGGGGACGGAAAAAGGGGCCGTCCCATCTGCACCGCTTAAGCCCATTGCCGTTAGCGTCCTGACATGCACCCAGGGAGACAATAGCTAAAAGACAAGCTGATTGTTGCACTGGAGCGGTGACAGGCTGGCGAGGTCTTGCCGAGCGCAAGTCTTGCCGGGGCTCTGCAAGCCATCCCGGCAAGATCTTGCCGGGCGCCCAGCCTTCGGTCTTCTGTCTTCTTATCAGAGACTTGAATGCCTTCTTGACGTTCTTGCGCTTGTATTTAGCTGTCCCCCGGCAGGCCTTGCCGCTGGCATGGCTTCAACTGCCCGTGCACAAGTATGGGATACCAAAAGGCCCAAACTTTAGTACACCGACAGGAGCCCCCGGGCCTAGGCCATACATGAGTGCGAGGCGTTGTCGAGCTAGGCCCAAACAGTGCACGGGCACCCGTGGCAGGGGTTATCCGCTGTAATCATTTCATTTACCGCGCCCCCCACGACGCCCATTGAATGCGGGACCTGGGGGATGTGCGCGGCGCGGTCGTTACAGCAGCGCGCTCGCAAAAACGTTCCATATTGATTAGTAAAGAGGCAGCCTCGCGCCTTCCCCATAAAAAGGAATCCGCAGAGGCGCTGCTCATTTACCTCCTGTCTTTTCCAATCTGGGAACCGCCGTCGTCTTCTTCCTCGAGCCCAAAGAAAAGTCATTCCCATTCATCCACCACCTCCACGCCCCCTCTGTTCCCGGCCATCTGCCCCCATAGCCGCCATGCCACCCAAGGCGAGCAAGGGCAAGGAGGCGGAAACCGCCGTCTCTTTGAGCGAACTGGCGAGGATGCAGAAGGAGCACGCCGTCTTCCCCCTGGTGCTTGATGCGATCGCCCTGAAGGAGCGGTACCAGTGCATGTGGGCGAAGGAGAGGAAAGCTCATCCTGCTACTCGCGTGAGCCCAGGTTCGTTCAAGGGTGGCCCGAATAAATTTCATTTCTTTGCCGATTACTTTTACTGCGGGCTTTGTCCTCCATTTTCCGATTTCTTCAACGACATCATGTACACATACGGCTTCCAACTCTTGGATTTTACGCCGAATGCCATGACATGCATGTCGGTCTTTGCCCACCTCTGCGAAAACTTTGCCGGGGTAGTCCCTAGCACAGCCCTCTTCCGCCATTATTTCATTCCCCACATTGAAAAAGGAGAAGCCCTTTCTGGTTCCATCACTTGGATTCCAAGAACGTGGAACAAAGAGATATATCTAGACGGGGCCTACTGCAAGAAGTGGGAAGAATGGCGGGCCAAGTGGTGCTGGATTCAGGAGACAGATCTCCAGTCCTTCCGCTCGCCGCGGCAAACAAAGGTGGTGCGCGGCAACAACTGGAGCGCCCTTGATCCTGAAGATGGGAAGCTCACAATTGCAACTACCAGGATTCACCGCCTCAAAGCTATCGGGCTTACAATAGAGATGATAGGCGCCGATTTTCTTCGCCGGCGCATCACCCCTCTACAGAACAAAGGGAGGCCAACCTGGGAGTTCCGGAATGTGGCAGATATCATGAGGCTGCGCCCCGGGCTGAACAACAACTTGACGGTCATGCAGCACACAACTCTCTGCCACAGACTATTCAAGTCTGACGCGGTATTCAGGCTGCCGGCAAGCATAGTCCCTCTGTGCAAGAACTCCGCTTTGGCCCCAATCATCGCCATGATGCCGGCGTTTGACGCTCACAGCATTGACGGAACCTGGATAGAGCCATCCGCAGAGCAGGCACAACAATTCTTTGATAACCTGTCGGAGAAGGCCATCTGGGAAGAAGCCAACGTCATTCGACCCACCACTGAGGAAGAAGTGGCGTATATCGCCTGCAGGGCGGAAGAAGCAAATCTTGCCGTGGAGGCCGGCAACGCTGGCTTTGCAGAAGACGAAGCTAGCGAAGGAGAAGTGATGTCAGAGGAGAAGCTTGCCGGGCAAGGCGAGGTTGCCGGAAAGCAGAGTGGCACTGCTGCCGGGGACCCTTCTGCCAAGGACGCAGCCGAGGAGGAGTTGCACGAGGAGCCTCCAGCTCTCGAGGCGAGGAAGAGGCGTGCTCTTCGAAAGGTCACCTCTGGCGCCTCTGCCCGCCAGCCTTCCTCGAGTGGCAAAGCCCCCAGCAAGGGGGCGGCCGGTAAGGCCGCGCAGCAACCCGCAATAGCCAAACGACCCAGGACCACTCCCTCTCCTCCTCCCATGGATGCCGCGGCGGAGGTCGACTTTGATCTCTCCGCCTTCAGCTTGGAGGAGGAAGAGTAAGAGCCCTGCCACATCTTTTAAGCTTCTGAACTTCTGACTTTGCTTTACTTATTTGTCTTGCATTGATTTGTTCCCGCAGAGACACGGAAACATTGGCGCAAAGGATGGCGAAGAGGGTGAAGACCTCAACGGATGATGAGCCGCCGGCAAGCACCACAGGTGCGCCAGAGAAGATCAACATCAGCCCGGAGTCAAGCCCTCAACGCAGCCCCCGATGCAGCCCCCTGCGTGAGCCCATTACTCACCTTCCGCTGGGAAGTGTCGGGGTGCGCATCTTCTCTACTGACATTACCGGGCTTGCAGGAGGAGAACGACAGTAAGAAGAGCCACTGAAGGCCGCCCCCAACGCGCCGCCTCCATCAACCACACCGCCCAGAGACGGATCTTCGGCAAAGGCTTCCTCTAGCGAGCTCTACCGCGATGAAGAGGAACTGGCAAGCACAGGCACCGGCAGCTCTACACCGGCAACTAATGTTACCGAGAAAGGAGAAACCACCTCCCATCAGCCTGACGCGGGTAAGCCATTTGCCTCAGAGTACTTAATATTCTGTCTTTCTTTTGGTCTTCTTGAACTTCCCCCTCAGCCTAGTCTCGTTTGCTCTCTTGACCTCCAGATCTTCCCTCGACGGAGCACATGGACGTTGATGCCGTTATCGAGTAGACCGCCAGGGATGCTGCCGCTGAGGCCGATAGAATTGCCGCTAACGAGGCCACCAAGAATGCCACCGCCGAGGCCGCCAAGGATGCTGCTGCCGGGGCCGCCAAGGCCGCATAGGAAGAGGCCACCAAGGAGTCTGCTGAGAGGGCCGGCAAGGAGTCTGGTGACCATACTGACGGCATTCGTGCCGCAGGGGCACCAGGTGCTACGCCAGCCTTGGAGCCCCCAACTGCCGGTGAGGCGACCGTTGAGGATCAGCCAACAACATCCAGCGCCCCCCCGTCAAGCAAATACCTCAAGGTTGGCCACAACCTGTTCGTCAGCATGCGAGGGACGGCAAGCACTGGGGTGCCAACTGAAGGGGAAATCTTTGACGAAGACATCATCGCCGCTGCTGGGCTTGAGATTGTTGATGAACCAAGCGCCAGCAGCTGCAAATCCGAAGAAGAAAAGCTCCTCCAGGCCATGAGCAACAACTACCAGAAGCTCCAAGTGCTCCACCATGCCCGGAAGGAGAAGCTGAACTCCAGGGCAGCAGTTGTCGAAGCAGCGGAGGCAAATTTCCAGAAGCGCGTTGAGGAAACGCAAGTCTGGTACGCTGAGGCCGTTCAAGAGCTGAAGACAAGTCAAGAGCAACTGACCCAGAACTAGAACGAGCTTCTCATGAAGCAGTCCGATGTTGAGAAGGTACAAGAGGAGGCCAAACAACAGGCTGCTACAGAGGAGGCTCCCCTAACAGAGCGCCATGTCGGGCTCGACGCTTACGAAGATGACCTTGCTGCTCGCGAGAAGGCGCTTGCCGCCAAGCTTCGCAGCAAGGACGAGGAGACCGAAAGGCTTGTCGCGCAGCGGACCCAGGAGCTAGAGCAGAAACACAAGGAGACGCTCGAAGCTCTGACTGTAGATCACGCCGGCAAGCTGAAGGAAGCCGTCAATGCTGCCGAAGCTGCAGAGGCCGCCAAGAACGAGCTAGAGCAGAAGGTGAAGAAGCTGGAGGCAGATCTTGAGGATCACGACAAAGAGCTCTCAACACTTAAAACCGAAAGAGAGAAGACTCTCCACAGCCTGATGGAAATGCAGGTCGCCATGTCTGACAAGACCAAGGAACTCTCCTCCGCCAAGGAATCCATTGCCGATCTGGAGCTGAAGCTGACCACGCTAAAAGAGTCTCTTGAGGCCGGCAAGGCTCGTGAGAAGGCCATGATCAAAGATCTCAAGAATGAGAAGGACCTGCTCAAGAGCGCCGCTGTCGCCCATAACGACTATGTGTCAGGTGCGCAGATCTGGACTGAGCGCCTTGTCGACGTCACGGAAAGGCTCACAGCATAGCTGTCCTCCATGGGCCTGCAGGGCTTCAACTATTCTTCTGACGACAGGGTGTCCACGAGCGCCAAGCTGACCATGTTCTTCGATGGTATGATTGACGCCCTGAAGCAGCTCCACTCTGACCGTGCAACCCATCTGGCCAACGAATCCCAGAAACTCTGCCGGGCCGTCCTCCAGAAGGTGCTTGTCAAAGTGGCGCACAAGAACCCCGGCATCAACCTCACCAACGTTCTTGACCGCTTGCCGAAGGATGTGGACGTCAAGGCACTCGAAGAGCTCATCACGCCCATCGTCGACAAGGTGGGCCAAGTCAAGAGGGTTGAAGGCGAGCTCAAAGACTAGCCGCATCACTCCTCGTTGCCGCCACCATCCATGCCAAAGACAATTTATCTTATGTTAGAATCGCGGCAACTATTATTGATGTAATATAACTGGTTGTGGTCTGGATGAATGTATGCTATTCCCCTCATTTGATTTCTTTCTGTATGTATACGCCCTACGCTTTATTGGAAACTTGCCGGCGCGCGCACCCTTGCCGCAAGCGCTAGGTGCGAGACTTTAGCAGACTACTGGAGGTGCCGCTACCGGCAAGAAACCTTGACGTTTTCAGTGCAGCCACCTAAACTGTTGAGCGGACTCGAGATAGAGTAAGGGCGCAAGCGATCATGACAAGGTTCCTTCGCGTGCAGGTTTTCCATACAAAAGTCAAAATCGTTCAAGGGGAATAACCTTACAAAACAAAAATTTGTTTAAAGTTTCTTCTGCAACTTAGCTTTTTCGTTGCTGTACTCCTTCCGGCAAGATGTCAACCTTGAACGTCGCCTGTCGGTATCCATACTATCCTCTCTCCCCCAGCAAATTTGTACGCGAGGGAGCCTTCTGTCCTTTGAGAAAAAGAAAGAAGAGAAAATAGAGATATGGAACCTTGGCGGTTCGTCAGTGCTTACCGGGAGTAAGTGTAATACAATATCTCAGATAAGCATGCATATAAGCAAACATGAAAATCGACAAGAATTGCAAAACACTCAATCTTATTCAACTATGCACAGGGTGTGCGCCTGGCTCTGTACAAAGGATTACATGCTTCAGCGGCAAGACTTGTACAAAAGATGGTTGCCGGGGGTCCCGGCAACTGCACCTTACGGATAGAACTTACGAAGATGTTCGATATTCTAGGAGTTGCTCACTGGGATGCCATCTTCGGTCTCCAGGCGGACTGTGCCAGGCCTGGTGACTCGCACTACCCGATAAGGGCCTTCCCACTTTGGCGCCAACTTGTTGGAATTCTTGGCCGACTGAACGCGCCGAAGAACAAGGTCGCCTTCCTCAAGACTTCGGGCATGAACCATGCGGCTATGGTAGCGACGCAAGGCTTGCTGGTAGCGTGCAGCTCGCACAGCAGCCTGAAGACGATCTTCCTCAAGGAGCGTAACGTCATCTTGCCGCAACTGCTCTTGCTCAAGCTCATCATAAGCAAGCACTCGAGGTGACCCATATATGAGTTCCGTGGCGAGAACTGCTTCCGCCCCGTACACTAGGGAGAAGGGTGTCTGGCCGGTGGCTCGATTTGGTGTCGTTCTGGTTGACCAAAGAACCGTCGGTAACTCATCAATCCAGCATCTTCCGCACTTGCGCAGCTTGTCGAAAGTTCTTGTCTTGACACCTCGCAACACTTCAGCATTTGCCATTTCCGCCTGGCCGTTGCTCCTTGGATGAGCAACAGAGGCAAAACAGATCTTGCCGCCAAGGTCTTGGACGTACTACATGAAGGTGTGGCTCGTGAACTGTGTGCCGTTGTCAGTGATGATCCTGTTTGGCACACCAAAACGGCAAACTAGTCCTTTGAAGAACTTGACGGCCGACTGTGCTGTCACCTTCCTCACTGCTTCCACTTCCGGCCACTTTGTGAACTTGTCGATTGCAACGTACAAGTACTCAAAGCCCCCGGTAGCACGGGGGAAAGGGCCCAAAATATCGAGCCCCCAGACCGAAAATGGCCAGGAGAGAGGGATCGTCTGAAGAGCTTGAGCCGGCTGATGCAATTTCTTTGAATGGAACTGGCATGCTTCACACTTGGTTACTAGTGCAGCTGCATCCTGGAGAGCATTGGGCCAAAAGAAACCTTGCTAGAATGCCTTACCAACAAGAGCTCTTGATCCTATGTGGGAACCACATATGCCTCCATGTATCTCTGCCAACAGCTCCAGTCCATCCTCCCGAGGAATGCACTTCAATTTCACACCATTTAGCCTCTTCCTGTACAGGACATTGTCCACAAACTGGTACATATTGGACCGACAAGCTACTTTCTCTGCTTCTTCCTGCTCTTCGGGGAGTTCTCCTATCTGAAGGAAATGGACGATGTGTTGTGCCCATGCTGGAGCCTGGGGCTCAACAACAAGGACTAAAGGCATGTCCTCTGCCGTGGGAGCGCTTGTCTCTACGGCAAGGGCCTAAGGCCCTGCCAGAGCCTCTTGCCCCCCGGCAAGCTTGGCGGGGGCGTTTGTCTCCACGGCAAGAGCCTGAGGTCCTGCCGGAGCCTGTCGCTCACCGGCAAGCTTGATGTTGTTTCCGGCAACTTCTTTGCCGGCGGCTTCTAGGAGCTCTGCCGGGAAATACTTGCCGAAACTCAACTTCCTTCTTTTATCTTGCTTTGCCGATGGTGCTACGGATGGCTGGGTCAGTCGGAGCACAAAAGTTCCTGGTTCCACAGGTAACTTAAGGGCAGCGTGCTTTGACAAGTCATCAGCAATGCTGTTTTCCGCACGAGGAATGTGCTCTGTTTGCAGACCGTCAAAGCGCTCTTCCAACCTTCTCACTTCATCCACGTAAGCTTCCATTAAAGGGCTCTGGTAATCCTTGTTTATTTGCTTGACGACAAGCTGTGAATCACCTCTGACGATGAGCTTCTTAATTCCAAGGTCTGCCGCGATCCTGAGTCCGGCAAGCAGCCCCTCATACTCTGCAGTGTTATTTGTCGACCTCTCCCGGGGAAAGTGCATCTGAATTATGTATTTGAGGTGCTCTCCGGTGGGTGCGACAAGCAGAACGCCAGCACCGGCGCCTTGTAGTGAAAAAGCCCCATCAAAATACATAATCCATTCTTGACTCGTTTCCTTGCCGAGGAGAGTCGTCTCCGGAATCTATTCGTCTGGCGTTGGGGTCCATTCTGCAATGAACTTTGCCAAAGCTCTGCTTTGAATAGTTGAAGTGCTTTCAAACTTGAGACCAAAGCTTGACAGTTCCAAAGCCCACTCCACAATCCTGCCGGTTGCATCTGGATTCCGCAAAATCCGCTGCAACGGAAAGCGAGTGACGACGGTGATCTCATGTGCTTGAAAATAATGGCGCAGCTTCCTTGAGGCCATAAGGAGGCCGAAGAGCAACTTCTCCACACCAGAATATCTTGACCTAGCCCCCTGCAAGAGGGAGCTAAGAAAATAAACTGGGCGCTGCACCATCTTCTTCTTCTGTGTTGCTTCGTTTGACTGCGCAGATGCTTCTTTGTCGGCACCAGACTCTGCCGGGGACGATCCTGGCTCGTCGCTTGGCGATCTTGCCGCTGTCGCTGCTTCTTCGTCGACTTCTCTCTCTGCCACTAACACAACACTCACCACTTGATTCATTGCCGCTAGATATAGCAGCAACGGCTCTTGTGGTTTTGGCGCGACTAGCACTGGCGGAGAGGAGAGGTACCTCTTCAAATCTTGCAGTGCTGGCTCCGCTTCCGGAGCCCATTTCATCGGACCAGCCTTCTTCAAGATTTTGAAAAAGGGCAGGGCGCGCTCAGCAGATTTCGAGATAAACCTACTTAGAGCTAGCAGCAACGCAGCCGGCAAGACGACGCACATCTTTGACACGTCTTGGCGCTTCAATCTGCTCAATGGCCTTGATCTTGTCGGGGTTCGCCTCGATCCCGCGCTGACATACAAAGAACCCAAGAAGCTTGCCGGACGGAACGCCAAACACACACTTCTCAGGATTGAGCTTCAAATTGATCTTGCACAGATTTGCAAATGTCTCTTATAAATCTTGTATAAGCATGGCTTTGTCCTTGGTTTTGACCACTATGTCATCCATATAAGCTTCCATATTTCTATGTAGCTGGGGCTCGAAACCAATCTGGACTGCTCTTGCGAAAGTTGAACCAGCACTTTTCAACCCGAAAGGCAAACGTAAGAAGCAATACATACCACATGGGGTGATAAATGCGGTTTTCTCCTCATCTTCCTTTGCCATGAAGATCTGATGATATCCTGAATAGGCGTCCAGGAATGAAAGCAAATCATAGCCGGCAGTGGAGTCCACAATCTGGTCGATGCGCGGCAAGGGAAAAGGATCTTTTGGACAGGCTTTATTGATATCTGTATAGTCAATACACAGCCTCCATTTTCCATTCGCCTTGCGCACTACAACTGGATTGGCCAACCACTCCTCTGACCAAACCTGCCGCCTCCAATTTCTTGATTTCCTCAGCGATAAATTGTTACCGCTCCAAGGCCTGCTTCCTAACCTTCTGCTTGACGGGCCGTGCGTGAGGATAGACAGCAAGGTGGTGCTCAATTACTTCCCTGGGAACACCGGGGATATCAGATGGTTGCCATGCAAACACATCGATATTCGCCCGCAGGAAAGCAATGAGCGCGCTTTCCTATTTGTCGTCGAGGGTGGAACTTATGGTGAAAGTTCCTCCCGTGGCATTGTAACACCCCCAGTGGTTAGCTACAGTAATCTCACATGATAATGCCAAGTCACCATGATTAACAATGCTTAATCATCATTGGGATCATATCTCCTTTCAAATTCCAATTTAAATTGAAATTCAAATTTAAAGTGAAAATAAAAGTTGTTCAAAATTGAAAGCTAAAATGTCCATTAAATTTCAATTAATCCAGAGGCAATTATAAAATTGTAATCAACATTAATCAAATTAATTAAATAACTCAAACAAAATGAAACAGTAACATAACAGCAATATTTAATCCATTTCATTTAATCCAAAAATTCAAATGAAATCAATTTGACTCCAAACCTTTTTATGGCAGTGCTATATATTGCACTATATTTATGAGCTAAGTCACCTATTTTAAAAAATTGATTTGGTGGCCAAACTAGTTACAAAACAGAACAGCAAAAAGAAAATAGAGAAAGAAAAAGGAAAAGGTTAAAAACCTACTGTGCACTTGGGCTCCTAGTCACTACAGGCCGGCCCGGCCCAACTCCCATGTCTTCTCCTTCCTCTGTTCATCCCCGCGCGCTGTCGCCGCGTGCGCGCGCACCGCACCCCGGCCCCCCTCTCTCCCGTACGACAGCGCGACACCGCGCCCTCCGTGGAGGATAAGGGCACGCCCCGCACCTCCCTGACCTCTCTGGTTTCTCTCCTCCCCTCTCCATTGCCCCTCCTCTCCCTCCCGCGCGTCTCCACCGACGAGCTCTCGCCATCGACGCGGCCACCGGCCACCGCGTGCCACCAGGACATGTCCAGAGTCCTCGCCATCCCCGACCACATCGGCTGCACTGACAAGCCGACTACGGGAGCCACCGCAGCATCCTTCCCGAGCTCTTCTTCCTCCTACGGCCGCCGTCGATCGCTGCCTCGATTCACCGCCATCGACACCTCCCCGAGCTCGCTGCCACCCCCTGCGACCTCGCTGTGAGCGGCTCTACCTCTCCCCTCGCCTCTCCGCCTCTCGATTGACCCCTAGCCGTCGTTCCCATCGTGCCCGAACGCGCCTCCGCGGGGCTCGTCGCCGGCGTAGCCACGGTGACCGTTGGGTCCCGTGTGTGCCTCCATCGCACGCGCCGCACCTCGTAGGCCTCGCCTAGCCCCTCGCATCGCTCGCGCACGCGCTGTAACGCTGTTTTCGCCGAACAACCGTAGACGCCGCCGCCTCTGCTCATCTCCGGCGATGTTCCGGCCATCCCCGGCGCTATCCATCGGCACCATCGGGTGCGGATCGACGCGCGCAGCACATAGGGCCAAAGCTCGGACCGAATGCCCCCTGTGCGCCGTTTCCGGGCTCGCTGGAGTTCCTCCGCCGTGTACGGGCTCGCTGGCGCGTCTCCGGCTCCTTCCGCCAACGTGGCGCCCATGTGGCCGCCCCTGTGTGACTGCCACTGGGTCCCACTGGGCCCAGTTGACCGGTCAGCACGCTGACTGGGCAGCGTGGCCCACTGACACGCAGGCCCACCCCATTTAAACGATTTTAAATAAATAGATAATCTGTTAAATAATTAATTAATTAATTTAATCACTAATTAGACACTGACTTGTAGGGCCCACCCCTAGTTAATCCTAATTAGTTTAATTAAGTCCTAATTAACCTACTGTGAGACTGACAGGTGGGTCCCACTGGATCCACAGGTCAGGTTTGACCTGGTCCGCTGGGTTTGACCTGCTGACATCACATCTATGTCATGTTGACGTCATCATTCACTATTCTGGATAATTCAAATTTAAATATATAATTAAATTCCAGAAATTCTTTAAAACTTTGAAAAATCATATCTTTAATTTAATCCGTAACTCGGATGAAAATAATTTATACATAAAAGTTGTTCAGAAAAATCCCACGAATCCGAATACGTTGTCCGTTCATCTGTCACATGCTCCTAGCATGTTGAACATGGACATTTTGGCATTAGGATCATCTGTGCGGTAAAAGCCAGAGACCCGGGAGATATCGTCAGATATTCTTCCAACCCGTCTGCGACGTAATACATCGTTAGTGCATGGCTAGCTCTGCATATTGCCATGACATGCATCGTGATTGCATCTGTGCTTTATATTTATTGTTTCTCCCCCCTCTTCTTACCGGTAGACCCCGAGACTGACGCTGCTACTGGGTACGACTACACCGTTGACGATCAGCCTTTTGCCGCAGAGCAGCAAGGCAAGCAACCCCCCTTGAGCATTCCGATATCACCCATTTCTTTCCCTCTCATTCTTGCATTAGATTTTGCTATTGTATTAGCTAGCTCCTATTTCTGATGCATAACCTATTTTTGGAGAAACTGCTACTATACCTGCTGTTATATCAACTGCTTCGTATAGGTTGATCAGTGAATCCCTAGTGACCCCCTTAGCCCTAGTTGCCCCTGCTTCTTCATCGACGACTCGCCGACTCGAAGACCCGAAGACTCGGTCAACCGACCGACAAGCCAGGTTCCTCACATCACCGCACCTCCCTTAGTTGTATGACTCTGTAGCGCTACTATCGAGTACCGAGGGTGACACCTCGTGAAGTACTCATGATTCTAGCTCTGTAGTGTAGTTAGTCAGTCATGGTTATCGAGGGTGATTCCTCCTTCACCACTCCCGACGATGACTCTGTCGTGCAACCCCTCAAGTGTGGGACCCTCGAGGGTGATTCCTCTAAGTCCACCTTGACGGTTACATCGAGCGGGGACCATTAAGGGTGATTCCTCAGTTCCCGCCTTGATGATTTTATACACACAGTTATGATGACCTAGTTACGGGAACATGTTGGTGATGGGTCGGCCCTGAGGGGTACCCACGGTTTGGTGATGATGAGGCGTGGACTGGCGAGAGAGGCCTTTGCCACACATCCTCGAGACGGGGCGACGGGACCGCACTTCATGGGTCGCGCTTGCCCCACAATAATAAAATGCTAATGGGTTGGGTATTTGATCTGAGTTGGTCGTTGACCTTATTGCGCACCAAACCATCACGTGGGAAAGTTATGGGCACTCAGCGTCGTTGTATCACCCAAAGTTCTTCGGACATCAGCAATGGAGCGGCGCGTGCCGGATTGGACTGGACGGTACGGCTCTTGGACTGGAGTGTGCTAGGTCTGCTTCCGGCCGTGTTCGCATCGTGCAGGAGCGCGTAGGGCAAGTGGGCCCACGACCCCTATGTGCTTAGGATTTAGACCGGCGTGTTGAGATGGCAAAGTGTTGAGATCCCGAGGCCGGGCATGACCCAGGAAAGTGTGTCCGGCCGGAGGTGATCAAGCGTGTTGGAAATGCGGTGCACCCCTGCAGGGATGAATTCATCTATTCGAATAGCCGTGTCCACGGTAACAGGACGACTTGGAGTTGTACCTTGACCTTATACAACTATAATTGTGACTTAATTTGAAATGAATGTTGGCTCCGAGATTGCTTCCTCGCAGGGAGTTGGGGAAGAATCTCTGGGCATGGTTACTTAATAAAATTGCTACGATAATATGACTATATTTGAGGTACCAGTCTACTCTCTTCTAATGCTGCAAGATGCTGAAGATGCTATTCTTCGATAGGACTAGGCCTTCTCCCTATTCTTGCTTTCTGCAGTCAGTCCAGATATAATCCCCCATTACCTTGACAATGATGCATACATAGCATAGTTCTGATGTCAGTCTTGCGAGTACTTTGGATGAGTACTCACCGCTGCTTTGCTTTCTCTTTCCCCTTCGATACGATACCCCGTTCAGATGACGGAGCCCAGGAGATGGAGTACGCCAGAGATGACTACTACACCACCGCCGGAGCCTACTACTACGTGGAGACTGCCGACGCTCAGGAGTAGTTAGGTTGGCTCCCAGGCAGGAGGCCTCGCCTCTTTCGGTCCGCTGCTTATGTTTGTGCTAGCCTTCTTAAGGCAAAACTTGTTTAACTTATGTCTATACTCAGATATTATTTGCTTCCGCTAACTCGTGCTTGTCGAGCTTTGTATTCAAGCCCTCGAGGCCCCTGGCTTGTAATATGAAGCTGTATGACTTTAATTTGTGTCTAGTGTTGTGTTGTGATATCGATCAGTGAGTCCCTAATCTTGGTCGTACGCATTGCGTGTTTGATTAGCGTACGGTCGAAATTGGGGGCGTCACAGGCGTCCTCCTTGGCGGGCACCTTCTTAGTTTCTGGTGGACCTACCTTGGATTTCTTGCTCTTGCCGGTGGAGCTCTCTGGCACATCCTCAACAGGAGCGCAACACTCCGAGGAGGCGCGCTTGCCGGAGTGTGTGCGAGAGGTCTTGCCGGTTTTCTCCCCCCCGGGAGCTTCAGTGGTAGGAGCAAGTGCCTTGGCGGCAGGTGCTGCAACTGCCCCCCGGTAGAGTTGGTCGGTGCAGATAAGCTCATCTTTCTTGTCAGAGTTGACAGTAATGACGCTCACCGCCCCGACATCTTCAACATGTTGTAAGCATAGTGTGATGCCGCCATGAACTTGGCCAACGCTGGGCGGCCAAGGATCCCATTATATGGCAATGGAATCTTGGCGACGTCGAAGACAATCTTCTCTGTCCTGAAGTTTAGATCACTACCAAATGTTACCGGTAGTGTGATCTTGCCCTTCGGTTGGCTCCTTCCTAGATTGACCCCCTGAAACGAACCTGTTTCCTCGAGATCTTCATCAGGAATTTGCAGCCTTTTGATCACCTCAGGTGAGATCAAGTTCAAACCGGCCCCACCGTCAACTAGCATTTTTGTCACTTTGAGGTTGCGAATTATTGGTGAAACCAACAGCGGCAGACACCCGACCGCAGTTGTGCGATCAGGGTGATCCTCAATGTCAAAAATGGTAGGCGTGTTGGACCATTTCAATGGTTTCTGGGCACCGACGGATGGCTCTGCCGCATTAACCTCACGCGCCCATTGTTTAAGTCGGCGGAGGGAAGAATGCAACGAGGCGCCCCCGTCAACGCACATCATATCGGTAGCTTTCTGGAATTCTTGCTCGCTGGACTCGTCGTCCTCCTCGCCATCATCGTCACCCCCCTCTCGCTTGTTGCGGCCTCGAGTGGGCCTCTCCTTCTGTTGCTTGGCCTTGCTGCGGTGACCGCCTCAGCCACCGCGTTTCTTTCCAGATCAATCCGTACCATCCTGGGCCCTCTCCTTGTCTCGCCTCTCATACTCGGCTTTCCGCTTCTCGACAAGCTGCTCGACTTGCCGGCAGTTCTGGAGGTCATGGCCCTTGGTGCGATGGATCTTGCTATACTGCTTGTCGGAGCCCTCCGACTTGTCGGTAGCCGCCAAGGCCTGGCAGGAGGCGCACCCGGCAACATCCTTGCCGGGGCCGCTAACCTTGGCCTTCTTGGCGGTGTCGGGGTTGCCGGATTCCTCGACGGCAAGCACGACCTTCCCCTTGCGCTTCCTGTTACACCGCCGGCCTTTCTTTGCCGGGGCGGTGGTGTCTTGATCTTCAGAGTCGGTTCCTGCACCAGCATCCTCGCCGGGGAACCTCCTTCCTTCTTCAGCTCGAGCACACTTATCTGCCAGAGCATAGAGCTCGGCAACATCCCTGATCTTGTTCATCGCCAGCTCTTCGCGCATCCTGTGGTTGCACACGTTTTGATGAAACGCGCTGACAACATCGGCAGGATGAACGTCTGGGATGTTGTGGTGTATGCGGCTGAATCTCTGTATGTACTTGCGCAAGGTTTCGCCTTCTTTCTGGGGGATGAGATGTAAGTCACTTTCCTGACCAGGAGCTTGGTGGCCTCCAGTAAAGGCGCCACCAAACTCATGACACAGATCTGCCCAGGAAGAAATGGAATTCTTCGGCAGATGCATCAACCACGACCTGACGTTGGGCTTAAGCATCAACGGGAAGTAGTTGGTGAGTATCTTGTCGTCGCGAGCCCCGGCAGCCTGCACCACAATGGTGTAGATGCTCAAGAACTCCGACGGGTGAGTCTTGCAGTCGTATTTCTCCTGGACCTCCGGTTTGAACGTTCGGGAATTAGGCCACTGGACTCACCGCAGCTCACGGGTAAACGCTGGACAACTCACCTCATAAGGTAGGTCGACAGGATACCCTGGCGCAGGCTTGTCTACAGTGGGTCCTGCGCGCCTATCAGATTGATGGCGCGCTTCCCGCCGCCGCTCAATGGTAGTCTAAGCGTCTTCTTTGTTTCGTTCCCGAAGAACTTGACGTTGATCGTGGCGAATTCGTGGATCAGACGACGCCGGTGAATCGTCATCGCAAGCGTGGATCCGTCAAGTCAGCGACTGCTGTTGCCGCCGTGGAGAAGAGTGCACCGTAGTTGTACCACCTCCAATCTTTCCGCCGTCGGCACGCGCGGGCTCGACGGACGGCCGCTGCGAAGGCCCCGCCTGCTCCGGCCTATCTTCATTTGCAAAACCGACGAGGCTCTGAATAGCAGCTCTCCATTCTTCGAGCTTGTCCGTAGCAGGAGGAAAATTCAGGAGCAGCTGTGCTCGCGCCAACGCTTCTGCAGGTGTAGGTGGCGGCGAAAGGTGCGAGGAACGTGAGGTGCTCTGACTCCTAACCATGTTAGATGGGGCCCCATCACGGTCCCGCGACCGCGTGCCGCTTCCTCCAGCGTGTTGACATGCATGCTGGTCCCGCGCATCTCGAGAGTGATGCTCGGGAGTTTTTCCATGAGGACGCTTGGAACCACCAACGTCGCAGCGCTGTTCATCACGCGCGACCTGAGAAGGCCGCGGCGCATGCGCCGGCGTGGGTCTCTGAGAAGGTGCCCTTCTGTTACTGGAGTTCGCTATGCCGCCCGGAGGCAGCACAGCTCCATCCTGAAATCTAGTGGCGCGCGGGTCGCCGTCGCGGCTGCGGACGACACCGCTCGCCTGGCTATGATCACCAGAACGTCGTGGAAGCTCAGGATCTCCGTCTCCTCCGCCTACGTCCACACCGTCGCCCGTCTGTGTAGCTACAGGCACGCCGGACGCGGATGGACCAACCGCCGTAAAGCCCTTCCTCTTGGGGGCCATGGCGATGAAGATGATGAAGAAACTGGCGCGCTGATCGCTAGATCAGGTTCGCGCAACCTTTCCCCCTACCTGGCGCGCCAAAGATGTCGGCGTACGACACCTATGGGATCGCGAGGATCCCTTTATGGTTCGGCAGGGAGAAAGTCTTGCACAAAGAGAAGATCTAACGATCAACACAAGGGAATTTTACCCAGGTTCGGGCCGCTCGGAAGCGTAAAACACTACTCCTGCTTTTTGTGTATTATGAGTGTTCTAGTTCTGGCTCCAAGAGCGCTATGTGATCTACAGTACATAGCTGCTATGCATACCAAATGGGCCAGAAGATCCCCCCCTGTAGCTACGCCTTGGGCCTCCTTTTATACGTAGAAGGGGTCTCCAACAGTGTCGAAGTACAAGAGGTATAAAGTTGCTACAGTGCTATCATACCTAATACTGACGACTTAGGACAAAAGCATTTAATGCTCCGTTTAGGTGTCCCTGCCTTTCTTGGGGACGGAAAAAGGGGCCGTCCCATCTGCACCGCTTAAGCCCATTGTCGTTAGTGCCCTGACACGCACCCAGGGAGATAATAGCTAAAAGACAAGCTGATTGTTGCACTGGAGCGGTGAAAGGCTGGCGAGGTATTGCCGGGCGCAAGTCTTGCCGGGGCTCTGCAAGCCATCCCGGCAAGATCTTGCCGGGCGCCCAGCCTTCGGTCTTCTGTCTTCTGATCAGTGACTTGAATGCCTTCTTGATGTTCTTGCGCTTGTATTCTGCTGTCCCCCAGCAGGCCTTGCCGCTGGCGTGGCTTCAACTGCCCGTGCACAAGTATGGGGTACCAAAAGGCCCAAACTTTAGTACACCGACAATGTGGCTTTGAATGGTGCATATTGAACGCATAAAAAGTCTGGAATTAAAATATGTTAAAAAAATGAAATCCCTTTGTAATAGATGAGTTTTCATCCGAAACCGTGATACTTCGAAAGAGATTGTTCAGTTTGTACACGAAGTGCATCCAATTTTTGACGCAACCCTCTAAACTTTTTAGCACATGCTATGTGGGTGAAATTATGATACCATACCAATTTTCAACCTTTCCAGAGTTCATTTGTAGTGCTTTTCAAATTCAGGGTCATTTACCTCAAAATAATATCATTAAATGCATGAAAAATAGCAAATGAAGTCAGAAAAGGGTTGAAAATTGATGATATGGCTTTGAATGGTGCATATTGAACGCACAAAAATTCTGGAGTTAAAGTATGTTAAAAAATGAAATCCCTTTGTGATAGACGAGTTTTCGTCCGAAACCCTAATACTTCGAAAGAGATTGTCCAGTTTGTACACGAAGTGCATCCAGTTTTTGCCGTAACCATCTAAACTTTTTAGAACATGCAATGTGGGTGAAAATATGATACCATGCCAAGTTTCAACCTTTTCAGAGTTCATTTGTAGTGCTTTTTAAATTCAGTGTCATTTAGCTCAAAATAAATCATTAAATGCATGAAAAATAGCAAATGAAGTCAGAAAAGGGCTGGAAATTGATGATGTGGCTTAGTATGGTGCATATTGAATGCACAAAAAGTCTAGAGTTAAAATATTTTAAAAAATGAAATCCCTTTGTAATAGATGAGTTTTCCTCTGAAACCCTGATACTTCGAAATAGATTGTCCAGTTTGTACACGAAGTGCATCCAGTTTTTGCCGTAACCCTCTAAACTTTTTAGCACATGCTATGTGGGTGAAATTATGATACCATGCCAAGTTTCCACATTTTCAGAGTTCATTTGTAGAGCTTTTCAAATTCAGGGTAATTTAGCTCAAAATAAATCATTAAATGCATGAAAAATAGCAAATGAAGTCAGAAAAGGGTTAAAAATTGATGATGTGCTTGTGAATGGTGCATATTGAACGCACAAAAAGTTTGGAGTTAAAATATGTTAAAAAAATGAAATCCCTTTGTAATAGATGAGTTTTCGTCCAAAACCGTGATACATCGAAAGAGATTGTCCAGTTTGTACACGAAGTGCATCCTGTTTTTGCCGTAAACCTTTAAACTTTTTAGCACATGCTATGTGGGTGAAATTATGATACCATGCCAAGTTTCAACCTTTTCAGAGTTCATTTGTGGTGCTTTTCAAATCCAGCATCATTTAGCTCAAAATAAATCATTAAATGCATGAAAAATAGCAAATGAAGTCAGAAAAGGGTTGAAAATTGATGATGTCGCTTTTAATGGTGCATATTGAACGCACAAAAAGTCTGGAGTTAAAATATGTTAAAAAATGAAGTCCCTTTGTAATAGATGAGTTTTCGTTCGAACCCCTGATACTTCGAAAGATATTGTCTAGTTTGTACATGAAATGCATGCGGTTTTTCCCGTAACCCTCTAAACTTTTTAGCACATGCTATGTGGGTGAAATTATGATACCATGCCAAGTTTCAACTTTTCAGAGTTCATTTGTAGTGCTTTTCAAATTCAGGGTCATTTATCTCAAAATAAATCATTAAATGCATGAAAAATAGCAAATGAAGTCAGAAAAGGGTTGAAAATTGATGATGTGGCTTTGAATGGTACGTATTGAACGCACAAAAAGTCTGCAGTTAAAATATGTTAAAAAAAGGAAATCCCTTTGTAATAGATGAGTTATCGTCCGAAAGCGTGATACATCGAAAGAGACTGTCCAGTTTGTACACGAAGTGCATCCAGTTTTTGCCGTAACCCTCTAAACTTTAGCACATGCTATGTGGGTGAAATTACGATACCATGCCAAGTTTCAACCTTTTCAGAGTTCATTTGTAGTGCTTTTCAAATTCAGGGTCATTTAGCTCAAAATAAATCATTAAATACATGAAAAATAGCAAATGAAGTCGGAAAAGGGTTGAGAATTGATGATGTGGCTTTGAATGGTGCATTTTGAACGCACAAAAAGTCTGGAGTTAAAATATGTTAAAAAATGAAATCCCTTTGTACAAGATGAGTTTTCGTCCCAAACCCCGATACTTCGAAAGAGATTGTCCAGTTTGTACACGAAGTGCATTCAGTTTTAGTCGTAACACTCTAAACTTTTTAGCACATGCTATGTGGGTGAAATTATGATACCATGCCAAGTTTCAACATTTTCAGAGTTCATTTGTAGTGCTTTTCAAATTTAGGGTCATTTAGGTCAAAATAAATCATTAAATGCCTGAAAAATAGCAAATGAAGTCGGAAAAGGGTTGAAAATAGATGATGTGGCTTTGAATGGTGCATATTGAACGCACAAAAAGTCTGGAGTTAAAATATGTTAAGAAAATGAAATCCCTTTGTAATAGATGAGTTTTCGTCCGAAACCGTGATACTTCGAAAGAGATTGTCTAGTTTGTACACGAAGTGCATCCAGTTTTTGCCGTAACCCTCTAAACTTTTTAGAACATGCTATGTGGGTGAAATTATGATACCACGCCAAGTTTCAACCTTTTCAGAGTTCATTTGTAGCGCTTTTCGAATTCAGGGTCATTTAGCTCAAATAAAATCATTAAATGCATGAAAAATATCAAATGAAGTCAGAAAAGGGTTGAAAATTGATGATGTAGCTTGGAATGGTGCATATTGAACGCACAAAAAGTCTGGAGTTAAAATATGATAAAAAATGAAATCCCTATGTAATAGATGAGTTTTCGTTATCGAAAGAGATTGTCCAATTTGTACACGAAGTGCATCCAGTTTTTGCCATAACCCTCTAATCTTTAGCACATGCTATGTGGGTGAAATTATGATACCATGCCAAGTTTCAACCTTTTCAGAGTTCATTTGTGGTGCTTTTCAAATTCAGGGTCATTTAGGTCAAAATAAATCTTTAAATGCATGAAAAATAGCAAATGAAGTCAGAAAAGGGTTGAAAATTGATGATGTGGCTTGGAATGGTGCATATTGAATGCACAAAAAGTCAGTAGTTAAAATATGTTAAAAAATGAAATCCCTTTGTAATAGATGAGTTTTCGTCCGAAACCCTGATACTTCGAAGGAGATTGTTTAGTTTGTACACGAAGTGCATGCAGAGTGTTGCCGTAACCCTCTAAACTTTTTATAACATGCTATATGGGTGAAATTATGATACCATGCCAAGTTTCAACCTTTTCAGAGTTCATTTGTTGTGATTTCCAAATTCAGGGTCATTTAGCTCAAATTAAATCATTAAATGCATGAAAAATAGCAAATGAAGTCAGAAAAGGGTTGTAAATTGATGATGTGGCTTTGAATGGTGCATATTGACCGCACAAAAAGTCTGGAATTAAAATATGTAAAAAAATGAAATCCCTTTGTAATAGATGAGTTTTCATCCGAAACCCTGGTACTTCGAAAGAGATTGTTCAGTTTGTAAACGAAGTGCATCCAGTTTTTGCCGTAATCCTCTAAACTTTTTAGCACATGCTATGTGGGTCAAATTATGATACCATGCCAAGTTTCAACCTTTTCAGAGTTCATTTGTAGTGCTTTTCAAATTCAGGGTCATTTAGCTCAAAATAATATACTTAAATGCATGAAAAATAGCAAATGAAGTCAGAAAAGGGTTCAAAATTGATGATGTGGCTTTGAATGGTGCATTTTGAACGCACAAAAATTTTGGAGTTAAAATATGTTAAAAAATGAAATCCCTTTGCAATAGATGAGTTTTCGTCCGGAACCCTGATACTTCGAAAGAGATTGTCCAGTTTGTACACGAACTGCATCCAGTTTTTGTCGTAACCATCTAAATTTTTTTGAACATGCTATGTGGGTGAAAATATGATACCATGCCAAGTTTCATCCTATTCAGTGTTCATTTGTAGTGCTTTTCAAAATCAGGGTCATTTAGCTCAAAATAAATCATTAAATGCATGAAAAATAGCAAATGAAGTCAGAAAAGGGCTGGAAATTGATGATGTGACTTTGTATGGTGCATATTGAATGCACAAAAAGTCTGGAGTTAAAATATGTTAAAAAATGAAATCCCTTTGTAGTAGATATGTTTTCCTCCGAAACCCTCATACTTCGAAATAGATTGTCTAGTTTGTACACGAAGTGCATCCTGTTTTTGCCGTAACCCTCTAAACTTTTTAGCACATGCTATGTGGGTGAAATTTTGATACGATGCCAAGTTTCAACATTTTCAGAGTTCATTTGTAGTGCTTTTCAAATTCAGGGTCATTTAGCTCAAAATAATTCATTAAATGCATGAAATATAGCAAATGAAGTCATTAAAGGGTTGAAAATTGATGATGTGCTTGTGAATGATGCATATTGAACGCACAAAAAGTCTGGAGTTAAAATATGTTAAAAAGATGAAATCCCTTTGTAATAGATGAGTTTTCGTCCAAAACCGTGATACTTCGAAAGAGATTGTCCAATTTGTACACGAAGTGCATCCAGTTTTTGCCGTAACCCTCAAAACTTTTTAGCACATGCTATGTGGGTGAAATTATGATACCATGCCAAGTTTCATCCTTTTCAGAGTTCATTTTAGTGCTTTTCAAATCCAGCGTCATTTAGCTCAAAATAAATCATTAAATGCATGAAAAATAGCAAATGAAGTCAGAAAAGGGTTGAAAATTGATGATGTGGCTTTTAATGGTGCATATTGAACGCACTAAAAGTCTGGAGTTAAAATATGTTAAAAAATGAAGTCATTTTGTAATAGATGAGTTTTCGTTCGAAACACTGATACTTCGAAAGATATTGTCTAGTTTGTACACGTAGTGCATGCAATTTTTGCCGTAACCCTCTAAACTTTTTAGCACATGCTATGTGGGTGAAATTATGATACCATGCCAAGTTTCAACCTTTTCAGAGTTCATTTGTAGTGCTTTTCAAATTCAGGGTCATTTAGCTCAAAATAATATACTTAAATGCATGAAAAATAGCAAATGAAGTCAGAAAAGGGTTCAAAATTGATGATGTGGCTTTGAATGGTGCATTTTGAACGCACAAATATTTTGGAGTTAAAATATGTTAAAAAAATGAAATCCCTTTGTAATAGATGAGTTTTCGTCCGGAACCCTGATACTTCGAGAGAGATTGTCCAGTTTGTACACGAACTGCATCCAGTTTTTGTCGTAACCATCTAAATTTTTTAGAACATGCTATGTGGGTGAAAATATGATACCATGCCAAGTTTCATCCTATTCAGTGTTCATTTGTAGTGCTTTTCAAATTCAGGGTCATTTAGCTCAAAATAAATCATTAAATGCATGAAAAATAGCAAATGAAATCAGAAAAGGGCTGAAAATTGATGATGTCGCTTTTAATGGTGCATATTGAACACACAAAAAGTCTGGAGTTAAAATATGTTAAAAAATGAAGTCCCTTTGTAATAGATGAGTTTTCGTTCGAACCCGTGATACTTCGAAAGATATTGTCTAGTTTGTACATGAAATGCATGCGGTTTTTCCCGTAACCCTCTAAACTTTTTAGCACATGCTATGTGGGTGAAATTATGATACCATGCCAAGTTTCAACTTTTCAGAGTTCATTTGTAGTGCTTTTCAAATTCAGGGTCATTTACCTCAAAATAATATCATTAAATGCATGAAAAATAGCAAATGAAGTCAGAAAAGGGTTGAAAATTGATGATATGGCTTTGAATGGTGCATATTGAACGCACAAAAATTCTGGAGTTAAAGTATGTTAAAAAATGAAATCCCTTTGTGATAGACGAGTTTTCGTCCGAAACCCTAATACTTCGAAAGAGATTGTCCAGTTTGTACACGAAGTGCATCCAGTTTTTGCCGTAACCCTCTAAACTTTTTAGAACATGCAATGTGGGTGAAAATATGATACCATGCCAAGTTTCAACCTTTTCAGAGTTCATTTGTAGTGCTTTTTAAATTCAGTGTCATTTAGCTCAAAATAAATCATTAAATGCATGAAAAATAGCAAATGAAGTCAGAAAAGGGCTGGAAATTGATGATGTGGCTTAGTATGGTGCATATTGAATACACAAAAAGTCTAGAGTTAAAATATTTTAAAAAATGAAATCCCTTTGTAATAGATGAGTTTTCCTCTGAAACCCTGATACTTCGAAATAGATTGTCCAGTTTGTACACGAAGTGCATCCAGTTTTTGCCGTAACCCTCTAAACTTTTTAGCACATGCTATGTGGGTGAAATTATGATACCATGCCAAGTTTCAACCTTTTAAGAGTTCATTTGTAGAGCTTTTCAAATTCAGGGTAATTTAGCTCAAAATAAATCATTAAATGCATGAAAAATCGCAAATGAAGTCGGAAAAGGGTTGAAAATCGATGATGTGGCTATGAATGGTGCATATTGAACGCACAAAAAGTCTCCAGTTAAAATAGGTTAAAAAATGAAATCCCTTTGTAATAGATGAGTTATCGTCTCAAACCGTGATACTTCGAAAGAGATTGTCTAGTTTGTACACAAAGTGAGTCCAGTTTTTGCCATAACCCTCTAGACTTGTTAGCACATGCTATGTGGGTGAAATTATGATACCATGCCAAGTTTCAACCTTTTCAGAGTTCATTTGTAGTGCTTTTCAAATTGAGGGTCATTTAGCTCAAAATAAATCATTGAATGCACGAAAAATAGCAAATGAAGTGAGAAAAGGGTTGAAAATTGATGATATGGCTTTGAATGGTGCATATTGACCGCACAAAAAGTCTGTAGTTAAAATATGTTAAAAAAACGAAATCCCTTTCTAATAGATGAGTTATCGTCCGAAAGCGTGATACTTCGAAAGAGATTGTCCTGTTTGTACACGAAGTGCATCCAGTTTTTGCCGTAACCCTCTAAACTTTTTAGAACATGCTATGTGGGTGAAATTATGGTACCATGCCAAGTTTCAACCTTTTCAGAGTTCATTTGTAATGCTTTTCAAATTCAGGGTCATTTAGCTCAAAATAATATACTTAAATGCATGAAAAATAGCAAATGAAGTCAGAAAAGGGTTCAAAATTGATTATGTGGCTTTGAATGGTGTATATTGAACGCACAAAAATTCTGGCGTTAAAATATGTTAAAAAATGAAATCCCTTTGTAATAGCTGAGTTTTCGTTCGAAACCTTGATACTTCGATAGAGATTGTCTAGTTTGTACACAAAGTGAGTCCAGTTTTTGCCATAACCCTCTAAACTTGTTAGCACATGCTATGTGGGTGAAATTATGATACCATGCCAAGTTTCAACCTTTTCAGAGTTCATTTGTAGTGCTTTTCAAATTGAGGGTCATTTAGCTCAAAATAAATCATTGAATGCACGAAAAATAGCAAATGAAGTGAGAAAAGGGTTGAAAATTGATGATATGGCTTTGAATGGTGCATATTGACCGCACAAAAAGTCTGTAGTTAAAATATGTTAAAAAAAACGAAATCCCTTTCTAATAGATGAGTTATCGTCCGAAAGCGTGATACTTCGAAAGAGATTGTCCAGTTTGTACACGAAGTGCATCCAGTTTTTGCCGTAACCCTCTAAACTTTTTAGAACATGCTATGTGGGTGAAATTATGGCACCATACCAAGTTTCAACCTTTTCAGAGTTCATTTGTAATGCTTTTCAAATTCAGGGTCATTTAGCTCAAAATAATATACTTAAATGCATGAAAAATAGCAAATGAAGTCAGAAAAGGGTTCAAAATTGATTATGTGGCTTTGAATGGTGTATATTGAACGCACAAAAATTCTGGTATTAAAATATGTTAAAAAATGAAATCCCTTTGTAATAGATGAGTTTTCGTCCGAAACCCTGATACTTCGAAAGAGATTGTCTAGTTTGTACACAAAGTGTGTCCAGTTTTTGCCATAACCCTCTAAACTTGTTAGCACATGCTATGTGGGTGAAATTATGATACCATGCCAAGTTTCAACCTTTTCAGAGTTCATTTGTAGTGCTTTTCAAATTCAGGGTCATTTAGCTCAAAATAAATCATTGAATGCACAAAAAATAGCAAATGAAGTGAGAAAAGGGTTGAAAATTGATGATATGGCTTTGAATGGTGCATATTGACCGCACAAAAAGTCTGCAGTTAAAATATGTTAAAAAAACGAAATCCCTTTCTAATAGATGAGTTATCGTCCGAAAGCGTGATACTTCGAAAGAGATTGTCCAGTTTGTACACGAAGTGCATCCAGTTTTTGCCGTAACCCACTAAACTTTTTAGAACATGCTATGTGGGTGAAATTATGGTACCATGCCAAGTTTCAACCTTTTCAGAGTTCATTTGTAATGCTTTTCAAATTCAGGGTCATTTAGCTCAAAATAATATACTTAAATGCATGAAAAATAGCAAATGAAGTCAGAAAAGGGTTCAAAATTGATTATGTGGCTTTGAATGGTGTATATTGAACGCACAAAAATTCTGGCGTTAAAATATGTTAGAAAATGAAATCCCTTTGTAATAGATGAGTTTTCGTCCGAAACCAAGATACTTCGAAAGAGATTGTCCAGTTTGTACACGAAGTGCATCCAGTTTTTGTCGTAACCCTCTAAACTTTTTAGAACATGCTATGTGGGTGAAAATATGATACCATGCCAAGTTTCAACCTATTCAGAGTTCATTTGTAGTGCTTTTCAAATTCAGGGTCATTTAGCTCAAAATAAATCATTAAATGCATGAAAAATAGCAAATGAAGTCAGAAAAGGGCTGGAAATTGATGATGTGGCTTTGTATGGTGCATATTGAATGCACAAAAAGTCTCCAGTTAAAATATGTTAAAAAATGAAATCCCTTTGTAATAGATGTGTTTTCCTCCGAAACCCTGATACTTCTAAATAGATTGTCTAGTTTGTACATGAAGTGCATCCTGTTTTTGCCGTAACCCTCTAAACTTCTTTGCACAGGCTATGTGGGTGAAATTATGATACGATGCCAAGTTTCAACATTTTCAGAGTTCATTTGTAGTGCTTTTCAAATTCAGCGTCATTTAGCTCAAAATAATTCATTAAATGCATGAAATATAGCAAATGAAGTCATTAAAGGGTTGAAAATTGATGATGTGCTTGTGAATGATGCATATTGAACGCACAAAAAGTCTGGAGTTAAAATATGTTAAAAAAAAGAAATCCCTTTGTAATAGATGAGTTTTCGTCCAAAACCGTGATACTTCGAAAGAGATTGTCCAGTTTGTACACGAAGTGCATCCAGTTTTTGCCGTAAACCTCAAAACTTTTTAGCACATGCTATGTGGGTAAAATTATGATACCATGCCAAGTTTCAACCTTTTTAGAGTTCATTTTAGTGCTTTTCAAATCCAGCGTCATTTAGCTCAAAATAAATCATTAAATGCATGAAAAATAGCAAATGAAGTCAGAAAAGGGCTGAAAATTGATGATGTGGCTTTTAATGATGCATATTGAACGCACTAAAAGTCTGGAGTTAAAATATGTTAAAAAAATGAAGTCCTTTTGTAATAGATGAGTTTTCGTTCGAAACCCTGATACTTCGAAAGATATTGTCTAGTTTGTACACGAAGTGCATGCAGTTTTTGCCGTAACCCTCTAAACTTTTTAGCACATGCTATGTGGGTGAAATTATGATACCATGCCAAGTTTCAACCTTTTCAGTTCATTTGTAGTGCTTTTCAAATTCAGGGTCATTTATCTCAAAATAAATCATTCACTACTGGAATCAGGAGATTTGCCGTCTGTTATGGCAGACAGCAAAGGGCACAAGGAGCCGTCCGCTAGCGGACGGCACAATTTTGGGCCCAATGAACTCCAGCAAAGGGGTTCTTTCCCGTCTGCTTCGGGAAAGCGGACGTCAAAGATTCTTTGCCGTCAGCTTACAGACGGCAAAGGACCTGGACGGCGTAGTGCTAACGGCGCCACCGTCAAGTGGCTAACGGACCCCCACCCTTTGCCGTCTGCCGCACGCCCCCCCTTTGCCGTCTGCCTCCCGCCCCCCCTTTGCCGTCTGCCAGTGGCCCCCCTTTGCCGTCTGCCTCCGCCCCCCTTTGCCATCTACCGTGGATGGCAAAGGGACAAAATGGCACCAGCCTGGTTTACCCAGGTTTCACAAGTGGCCGCCACGTGGCACCTTTGCCGTCCTGGGCGGACGGCAAAGGGGCGTTTGCCGTCCGGGGCAGACGGCAAAGGGGCTGTATTGCCTCTTTTTATTCTGTTTTTTGTTATATCAAAGCAATTTCAAAGCAAATATATGATATATATATATTTCACATAATAAGGCAAACAATAGTCTCCGCCAACACATAATAAACTATATCCACGCCATATGGATATGATCATCCAACACATATACCAAATCAAAACATATGCAAGTTCCACCATATTACAATAGTTTCACACTGTTCATCCTACAAAATCAAAACAAAAAGGAAGGACAAGGCCTCCATGAACGCAAGCTTCCATGAAGTGAATCAAATCTGCAAAATGGGAAATAAGATAGTTAGAAGAAGAAGAGAAGAAGAAGAAGAAGAAGAAGAAGAAGACTAGAAGAAGAATCTTCTTCTTCTTCTTCTTATTCTTCTATTCCTTTTTTTCTCCTCTTCCTTGTTTTTCTTCATCTTATTCCTTATTTGTGTTATTTTAGAGCTAACATATGTAAGTATGCCATTTTTGTGCTAACCTAGGAAAATTAGGTAAGTATAGGTCATTTTTGTGATAACCTAGGTAATGATGCCATCTTTGAGCTAAATTATGTAAGTATAGGTCATTTTAGAGCTAACTTAGGTAATTATGTCATTTTGGAGGATAATTAGCTATATAAGTATGTCTTTTTTGGGGAAAATAAGCTAAGAAGAAGAAGAAGAAGAAGAAGAAGAAGACTACCATAGTAGTACAACTATCATACAAATTCCCACAAGCAACAGTGCCCAATACAGCAGCATCTCATCTCCCCTCTCTCTAAGCTTCTTCTTCAAAGCCTTGTTCTTCCTTGCCAGCTCAATGTTTTCCTTCTTCAAATGGTGGCACTTGATCCAACTGCCTTCAACCTCAGCGTGCAAGTCTTCAAAAGCTAGTCCAACACGCAATGGAGGAGCTGGGTCAACCCAAACCACCCATTGACACTCATCTGGTAACTAATTGCAGATCAAGAGAGTCATAATTAGAAAGTAAACATTAACGAGCAAAAAACAAATCTGGATCAAATTGACATGAACTTACATCCAATGGGCAACCTAAAAAACGGCGGCCACTGCTAGCACCACCCCATGATACACGGCGGGCAGGAACAAGGCCATGACCGGGGCATCGATGCTTCGACAGAAACTCCAAGCCGGAATAAGACTCGTCGGGAAGATAAAACTCTGATGAATGTTGCACAATCCCGACCCCATCGACCTAAAAAAAGTCAAATTTCCACCAAAATGTCACAAACCCTAGCTTTGAACCCCAAAATGTCGGGTAGGGTGGAGAAGCACGACCCCACCACACTGCTTACCTCTCCGGTCGCCGGCGAGAAGCTGGATGAGCCCGAACTAATAATAATCTTCATCGTCTATATATGATGTGGGATCAATAAATGCATCATCATTATCACTATCATCAATAAATGCATCATCATCATCACTATCGGGAACAACATGTGGAAGGCCTCCTTTATGTAAACGGTCAAGCATTGAGAGGTCATCCGTAGCAGTAACCTCTTCTTCTTCCGTCTCTTCTTGTTCCGGCTCAGGGGTGAAGTTGGATTCACTGTCGCTGTCTACTTCAATGTTCTGGGGTGAAGTAGAGTGGTTCTTGAAACGTTTTTTGGAAAGACGTGTTTCTTGGAAGAATTCTCCTACATATGTGTCTGGGTTAATGTGAGGTTCATAATCATCTTCATTGAGGGGAGGTGGTCTAAAATGTGGCGGCACATCATAAATGACATCCCAACCATTCATATTTGGATCAGTTTGGCAAGCCCACGGTAGATAAAAAACGTGGGTCGCCTGTTGAGCCGTAATATAGACATCGGGAACATCTAAATGGGTGCTTTGTTTGATTTCCACAAGCCCTATATGTTCATGAGTCCTTCTAGTCTCCTTCGGCTGGAACCAATAACATTTGAAGACTACGACGTTTGGTGGGTTTTCACCAAAGAATATAAGTTCATAAATTGCTTCAACTCTTCCATAATACTCGACACCTCCTTCGCCAATAGCAGAGACACAACAATTTGTAGACTTTTGGTCGGCCATAGATAGCTCTTTATCAAAAGTACGAAAGCGATACCCATTGATGTCGTATTTGTCAAATGAACGGACCTTATACTCAAAACCATTAGCGACTTGTCTCAATTCGGAGTCCATAGACTCTGAATTAGCCTACAAGTTTAATACGAAAGGATTTTAGCATTAGACGCAAACTAGACGAAGAAATAAAATGGTCTAATGGAAATTACCGTTTGTTTGAACCAAGAGATGAAACCGGGATAGCCGCCTCCATGCTTTGCCAGAAGCTCATACTCTTTGATGGAATCCTTTTGGATCACCGCTCCATCCGAGAATTTGGCGACGTATCGACTGTATCACATATCCGGGAATAAGAGCATTTCAAAAGGAATTCGAAGTTGCGAAACAATGTACCGAGAACTTACTCGATGTGCGGCCGCACTTCTGTTAGATTGTTGAAGATATACAACGAAATGGTCTGCCATTCTTCGACATCCAACGTTATTGCTTTCGAAGCACCGGCTGGTGCGAGCTTCCCTTTGAATAAGCTGAGGTTGGATCGACCTTTTTCACGGTCGCCATCATTGTACCGAGGCTTCGGATTATGCAAATGACGATTCTTGGCTTTGTAGTGTGCTGTCACGAAGTTTGCCGCCTCCTCAGTAATGAATGCCTCGGCCATCGATGCTTCAATTCTACGTTTATTTTTACATTTTGCTCGAAGCGTCTTCTGCATCCTCTCAGTTGCGAAGCACTAACGATTTTCCACGGGCCCCCCCAATCTTGCCTCGGTCGGGAGATGCAAAATCAAATGCTGCATTGGATTAAAGAAGCCCGGTGGAAAGATCTTTTCTAACTTGCAGATCAACTCCGGCGCCAACTCTTCCAGTTCATCTAGCACGTCAGGCGATAGTTCTTTCGCACAAAGAGCACGGAAGAAATAGCTCAGCTCTGCCAGTACTAGCCATTCATCCTCAGGGATAAAGCCACGCAACATCACCGGCATTACCCGCTCAAGCCATATGTGCCAATCATGACTCTTGAGACCAAATATTTTCAATTTGTCAAGACTCGCTCCCCTCTTTAGATTCGCTGCATACCCATCGGGGAACATCAATTGCATTTTCACCCACAAGATCATTTCCCTCATAGCTAGCCTTCCAAGATTGAACCATGCCTTTGGCTTCCTCCAGTTCTTCTTTCCTTTCGGTTGTCGCATGTTTTGTAACGGTCTATCACATAGAGCCTCTTGATCGACTCTAGCCTTAGGGTTATCCTTTGACTTCCCCTCCATGCCGAAGAATGTACCAAAAAGGGCCTCGGCGATATTCTTTTTAGTGTGCATCACGTCGATGTTGTGTGGGAAAATGGGGTCTTTAAAGTACGGCAGATCCCACAAGCATATCTTGTGAGTCCAGGCATGTTCCGAATTATACCCTTTGAAATATCCTGGACGCTCTGGATCAGGCTCGAGAGCGTTTAACTGATCCAGGGTCTGTTGGCCTGTCAATGCAGGTGGTGCAGAGTTTTTGACAACTCTACCTTTCATGAATTTTTTCTTGTCTTTTCTGAACTTATGGCCAGGATCCAGGAACTGTCTATGCAAGTCGAAACAAGAATACTTGCGACCCGCCTGCAGCCAACGGAACTGAAGAGCTGCCTTGCATGTGGGGCACGGGAACCTTCCATGCACACTCCAGCCAACGAATAGCGCATACGCCGGCAAGTCATGCGTCGAGTACATGTACCACACATGCATTTTGAAGTTTTGTTTTGTAGCGGCGTCATATGTCTTGATCCCATTATCCCAAGCTTCTTGCAATCCATCCTTAAGCGGCTGCATGTACACATTCATATTCTTCCCCGGATAGTTGGGCCCTGGAATTATCAACGTCAAGAAAATGTTCTTTCTTTTCATAATCTCTCCGGGGGGAGATTGAGTGGAATGACAAATACAGGCCAGCAACTGTATTGGGTTGCCGTCATACCAAACACTTGGAACCCATCTGTGCTGATGGCGACTCGAGGATGCCTTGGATCTGCCGCTTTGTCCTTAGGTAATGCATCAAAGTGCTTCCACGCAAAAGCGTCTGAAGTGTGTCCCAACATCGGATTCCCATCTGCATCTAGTTCGGTTCTTTTGCCCAATTTATGCCACATCATCTGTCTGGCCGTCTCTTCGACCATGAAAAGACGTTGAAGTCTTGGTATGATTGGCATATACCGAAGAACATTAACTGGGATTTTGGTCTGACTCTTCTCACCCATACCGTTGTCTACCACAACATACCTGGAAGACTTGCAAATGTGACAATAGTTCAAGCCCGCATACTCAAGCCTAAATAAGGCACATCCATTCTCACAGGCATCTATCTTCTCATAGGGCATCTTAAGCGCACGTAGGATTTTGTCCGACTGGTACAGGTTTGCTGGCAATACATGGCCTTTGGGTAGAAAGCGTCCAAATATCGTCATCATCGTGTCGTAGCATTCTCTGCCTAGGTTGAACTGAGCCTTCAGAGCCATTACTTGCGCGATGGCATCCAGCTGACAAAGCTCAGTGTGCTCGTGGAGAGGATGTTTTGAAGACTCCCACATTTCATAGAAGGCCTTTGCAGATTCCTCCATCTCATCGTCCGAATCCCGAGCATCACCAAAGTCTTGCACCATGTCTTCGATCCTGGTACCATGCTCGTTGGTGCGACGACGAACGACCTCAGCTCTGACACGTTGGGCAGACTCACCATGAAATCTCCACACCATATAATCAGACTGTTAGGACCGGAGTATATCGACCAGAGGGGGGTGAATGGGAGATTTAAAATTTCTTTCGAAACTTAAATACTCTCAGCACAGCACAGCGGAAAAACTAAACAGATGCAGTTCTACGAAAGAAAACTATTTCCGAAGCAAAACTATTTCCGAAACAAAACTGTTCCCGAAACAAAACTGTTTCCGAAATAAAACTATTACAGAAACAAAACTATCAACATAGATAGAATTGCACACATGAAACAATTGCACATACGAAAGATTAGCACACATCATAGATACAAACATGCACACTACTGCGAAATGTTCATCAGAGCAGGACTTAGCAGAATGACTAAGTGGCTCCATATGAAGAGCAGGTGAACATACAGACAAACAACCTTAAGTACTGTGAAAGCATATATGAAACACAACATAGTCACAGTACTGAAAGGAATGCTTGGAAGATAAAGTATCACAGTACACAGATAGATATCTATCGACAGCAAAGAGCACCGAAAGTAAACTACTGAAAGAAATGCAGTAGGATAGAAATGACCAGTGGTGCTTGATGGCAACAAGGTGTTTGGTAGACCAGTTCGCCCTTTTGCACAAGAACAACGTCTGGTTGGAGGGGTTGTGATAAACTCTCACAGAGGATAAACTCTCCTCGCCCTATTCTCCTCGACAATTGGTTCGTCAACCAATGCCGATTACTCGTGGTAGATACTTGACGGCGATCTCCAAACCTTCACTGAAGATAAACTCTCTTCAGCTCTCTTCGCGAACCACAAAACTCTTGGTTGCTGAAGATCTCGCTCGGTGAAAACAATACTCTTCGACACTCGAGCCGACACCTATCCATCTAGAGAGTATGCAGCTCTCAAGAGTAATAGGTACAAGAACTCTCAACTCAGATCTACTGTGATGCTCAACCACTATCTCAGTTTTGGCTCTTGATTTTCTCTCAGTGGATTTTAAACTCAAATCTCTCGGAGAGGGGTTGCTCAATCAATCTTCTCAGAAATCTTAAGCGGAGCAGCCAACGGGCAACGTT
Source organism: Elymus sibiricus (assembly GCA_039707655.1). NCBI lineage: Eukaryota > Viridiplantae > Streptophyta > Magnoliopsida > Poales > Poaceae > Elymus > Elymus sibiricus. The sequence goes on from CM077671.1 coordinate 448,612,084, forward strand.
GGAGCGGGGTGGCTATTTATAGCCGCAGCCTTCCCGGATGGGAAATGACCATTTAGGACACGCGGTCCAGCCAATGGCCAACCGACACGTTTCCAACGGTCGGATTTTGAGCACAACGGTAACATTACTTGAGGAATAAGTAATGCTAACTCCTCGGTCCGAAAGATATCTCCTACAACACCGAAGAACAACGTCTTCTGCTGACAGGTAATCATTCGGAACACAAAGAGATTTCTCTCAATCTTTCATAGGTTTTGGCTAAGCATCACAACAGAAAAAAGTCTCGAATACTTAAACCCCTCTTAATAGTACGGTGGTCCTATGACTCAAATAAAAGAAAGAAGAACAACGAAAGAAATGCTATGTCTTCGCTTCGTCTTCAACCTTCTCGACTGCAGTCATTCTTCTTCGGACACACCGAATGAAAATTGCTTTGCGTCAGCAATTCTTTCAGGACCATCTCCGTCACGCAATCTTTTCGGTATGCTTTCTTCTCGAAACATATCCTTCTCTTCTCTGCAACGTAGATGTTTCTCGGTGAAGTTCTTTGAACTTCCTGAAAGAATATAGAATTCTTCTTGATAACAAACTCTTCGAGACATGTCAATCTTTTCTGCAGCGCAGATAACTTTCGAGGAAGTTTATAGCAAACTTCTCGGAAGTGGCAATCTTCTCGATAATAAGCTTCTTGAAACATATCAATCTTCTCGAAAGACTATAGCAATCTTTTCCGTAGCAGTCTCTTCGGGAGATTATAGCAATCTCTTCGGCAGCAATCCTTTCGGGATCAAACCTTTGGGTAGCATACCTTTCGGTAGCATACCTTTCGGAAGCAAACCTTTCGGTAGCATACCTTTCGGAAGCAAACCTTTCGGTAGCATTCCTTTGGGTAGCAAACCTGTCGGTAGCATACCTTTCAGTAGCAAACCTTTCGGTAGCATACCTTTCGTCAGATTATAGCAATCTTCTTGATACTCCAGGGACTATTTCTCTCTGTGTGCACTAGTAAACAAATTAGTCCCTCACTATTTCTGACAACAATCTCCAAAACACAAGGGGCAAGAAATTTGCACCAACAATCTCTCCCTTTTTGGACGATTGTTGACAAAACAGATAAACATTGAAGAGTAGATAGATATGTAACCAAAAACGTGCCGAATGTAAATTCGATAATTAACTCAAAGATAAATATGCTCCCCCTAAATGTATGCATGGTATGAAAGATTAACCTTTTGGATACACCTGCATATATTAGAATAACCTTGGTGGAGAGATATTTCACATCTACGAGAATCAATGGATTGCACTGAAGGATAATATCCGAGATATAATAGAGTGCATCCATACGTGAACTCTGATAATAATTCCACCTGCAAAATAAGATTCTCGAGAGAAATGAAGTATGGCAGGGGTTATTAACATTCAAGAACCAGAGAGAGTTCACGAGAGTTATACAACACGATAAGAATCAAATGAAGGCAAGTGTTGTAAACTCGAAAAACAACCCAGCAAAGACCCGCAAATCTATCGCTCGATGTCTTCTCCCCCTTTTTGTCAACAAGTGTCAAAAAGGTGAAAAAGAACATGAGACAATACGCGCCCAAAAAAAAAACCGTCGCCCGAAGAAGATCCAGACTCGCTTGGCGAAGAAGTTTCTGCCTCAGAGGTGACAACATTATCTTCAGCTGCATCTTCTTCTGCTTCTTTAATGGAACGCTTCTGCACAACTGGGCTTGCTGGAGCATTTTCATCTTTCTTCTGAGAAACTCTTTCAGCAGATAATGGAACACTATTCTCCTTAGATAAAAATTTAAGCGATGTAGCCTCAAACTCAGTGATAACATTGTTAAGATTAATCCTCAGCAGATCTATCGAAGGAAATCTGGCTAAAAATTTAGGAGTGTTGCACTCTCGAAGATCTTCAATAGTCAGCGGGGCATCCATGAAGTCATATGTTTCGAACAGACTAGTCATGTTGATTTTCTTCTTAGAAAGGAATTTCATTAGCAATTTCCTCGACGGGGCATCCATGAAATCATCTCTAGAGTCTGGATGTATTATATCTGAAAACTTTGCCTTTTGTAATCTTTCAACATCAGCAGAGTGTCTCTAACATGGTGGATAAATTTCTCTGGAGCATCTTGAGCAAGATATTCTTTCCTTGCGCATCAATTGATAATCTTGTTCTCGGCTTCATTTTGTTTGGCAGAATCAACAAGCCGATGCATGAATACATCTTTGTTATCGGAGACATAGCCAAGATATAGACCATTGAGAGTGTTGCGCAATACACCATGAATTGCTCCTGAATCATATGCTCCTTATCCGAATCCATCAGGAGGTGAAACTGTTCATCAGAAATCTCATCGATAAAATACACACGAGTTTCAAAGTTGTTGCTTTCAATCCGAGGGAAATGCAGACAATCGAGAAATTCTTCAGCGCTGCCCTTCATGACATGGTGCTCTGTTATCCATTCAAGGACCCAGGTTTTGATACCTTGTTTGTCACCGAACACCTATAGTGTGGCATAAGACAAGAGAATATATTCTCGGTTCCATGGGTGCTTGAATGAGGAAACCTTCGTAAGCTAAAAGGACTTCAATGTCCTGAAGGATTTGCTTTAAGCATTCCAATATTCTCATCAGTGGTAAATCAAGATATTCATGATGAAATATCTGATTACTTTTCAGCTGCGAGCATTTTCTTTCGGCAGAGAGCATTTTCTTTCGGCTGCGAGCATTTTCTTTCAGCTGCGAGCCAACATTTGTTTCAACATTTGTTTCTGATGGACCAGCATTTGTTTTAGAATTTGAAGTACTTGGACAATCAATCTCCATGGCAACATTTTCCGTGAGGGGCACATCAGCTTTTTCAAGATTTTCATTATCAAGCTCATTTCTATTTGACGAGGCACAAGGGCCTTTTCTTTCTCTGATTCATTGTTTTGAAGCACTTGAGCCTTCTTTTCCTTCTCTGATTCTACCTTCTCGAGGAATAACTCTAGAAGGAGAATTTCGCTACCTCTCATCCTTTTCAGAAGATTGTTCCGATGCTTGAGGATCTAAAACATTTGCATTTTCCACACTTCCTTCTCCCTGAGCACTGGGCTCATTTCTTTCGGCTTATAGCTTTCTTTTCATCAGAAGCATTTTCTTCGTCACAACTTTCTTTTCGACGGGATTTCTTTTGGCACCCAGAATTCTTTTCAGTGCCACACATCTTCTACGGACTGCCATTATTCATCAAACTGAGCTTTTTATACAACTCTTGTGCCCATGACATTTTCTTCACCCATTTCTGTCTGACCAGCAGGCTTAGCAGAGTCTTCAACAGAATCCATTGACCTGTGAAAGAGAATACATGCGAGGGAAAAAAATAGACAGGGCCTTGAGTACGCACAGATATGTTTTCGATGAAAATCATTTTTCGAGAAGAATTGATCAGCACTTTGAGAATTATCTCGAATGAGAAATATCTTCGAAAGATTTCATGCTAGTAAGTTTCGAAAGAAAACTACTAAGATGAAACCTATCTAATTTTTCATCAGAGAAAAAAAGCACAAAGTTTAGATCAATTCAGATGTGCACAAGGAAAAACTACAAACCATGCATGGTAAAAAGTATAAGCTCTTGAAGATCTACTGGGATAGTTGAATCAGAAGATAATCGCGCCGGGATGAACTCATATTATGAAGGGAGTGAGAAATACGAGTTTGGATCTCCGTACCCTAACTTGGTGTGAAAGATCAACTAAGGCAACGCGGCGAGGAAGATTTACCGTGGTGGCTTGGAGCAAATGCGGCGAGGTCCACCGGAGTTTCGTCGGTGGATGATCTCATCGAAGTTGCGAATGCGATGGCGCACCGAGGATTTTTGAGCGAGGGAGACGATGAATGACAAAGAGATTGGAACCGTACGAGGAATACGAGGAGGGGGGAAACCCAACCGTCTCGATAGAAAATCTACGGTTCAGAGTCAATGGGTTCTTCACATTCAACGCACATGATTAAGTGGCGGTTGTACGTGGACACGTGGCAACCGAAGGAGCAGTTTCTCCTCATTTGGGCGGGAGACCCAAATTTTGGAGGGCTTTCGCCAAATTAGAAATAACCTTCGGAACGCATTTCTCTCGTATCCAAGAACACTAGAGAGAAAGTTGTTTCAGATAAAATTGCGTACCCACTAGAGAAAAGCATAGACTGGATAAGATAGAATGGAAAGGTAGGGTCCAAAGCAAAAAGAAAATGACCGAAAGAAAACTTTGGTCAGCCAATAAATTCTTCATCTTGACATGACTGATAATAATATCCTTTCCATTCAGAGATATCTTGAAAGAACTCCCAAAACAGGCGAGATTGATCTTCTACACAGTCACAAGCATATTCTTCAACAATGTCTTCGGATATATCTTCACTGATACAAATGACCCAATATCCTGAAATTGAGTTAGTTTGACTTGCCGAAGCAAATCACATGATTACGCAAGTATCTCAAAATTCTTTCAATAGAGCCGAGTTTCCTTTCAGGAAACACTGATGTGATAGAAGCAATAATATCAGCAAGGGTAAAAGTCAATCCTTTCGGAAAGTGAAGCATTTCCCCTGCACATATCGATTTGTCTCAGGCATATGATTTGATTTGTTTTGCCTGGAGACATTTTTCCTGCAAGAAAGATTAGGTTTTCTTAACCACCCACATCATGGCAGGTGGCCGAGAAACATTTGGTTTCGGAAGTGCAGGATAGGATTTCTTTCGAGAAACATAAGAGTTGTTCCTCTGGGAAGGGTTAACATAATCGAAAGAATAAGCATTGTAATTCTTCCCAGAAGCATGAACATAATGGTTGGAAGAAGTATGCATATAATCTATCTGATGAGCATTCTTATCAGAACCATACGAGGGATTTGCAGTTGATTTTCCTTTCCGACGAAAGTTATTTCCCTGCATGGTTAGAGCAGCAGTAACAGGCGGATTTTCAATACGAGACTTTTCAACTCAGATTCTTTTCTTGGGTGGCCCGTTCCTGCAATTAGTACCAATATATCATGCAAATACTTCACCATTCTGTTGTTTAAACAGTTTGTAGTTGGAGTCAAATGACTCATCAGTAGGTGAAGGAATTGGACAATCATATCCTGAAAGTAATGCGGGTTTGAGAGTTTTGCTTTTACCAGGAACCCATACCGTCTTTGGATATTGCTCAGGTGTCCAGTATGTTCCATCAGCATTTAAGTTTCTCTCGAAACCTAACCCTTCCTTTCTAGGGTTCTTGTGAAGAATTGACTTCTTCAGAACATCACAAAGAATTTGGTGTCCTTTGAGACTTTTGAACATTCCTGTCTCAAGCAAATTCTTCAGCCTACCATTTTCATCAGAAATAGCAACATTTTCCTCATAAGAGGAGTTAGTTTCCACAGTAATAACAGGTGCATTTCTTTCAGTAGCAGCAGATGTTTCAGCATTAGAATCAGAATTGCTGCGCTCTAGGCATTTTAGACAAGGTGGCATAAATTCCTCCTGAGAAGCACTAATTTGCTGGGCAAGGAGGGAATCATTTTCAATCCGAAGATCATCATGAGCTACTCTTAGACACTCGAGCTCTTGTTTCCTTTTCAGGAAATCATAGTTAAGTCTTTCGTGGTCATCTGAGAGAAAATCATGACGACCTGACAGATCCTCAAATTTTGCCAAAAGAGCATAATGCTCGTTTGTCAACATTTGGTTTTTCTTCATCTCCTCGACCAACAAATTTTCTGTCTTCCTGAGAGATTTCTCAAGTTTCTCAAGAGAGTATTGTTGTTTCTTAGCAATTGTTATAAGCTTAGCTTGATCATCATCACTAGAAGAGGAATCATCACTAGCATAAGCTTTTTGTTTCTTGGGAGGTACCTTTCCTTTCAAAGCTTTTGCCATGAAGCAATATGCGGAAGCTTCAACATCACTTGAGTTGTTGTCGAAGAAGTTCAACGCTGGTGTGGAAGCGCAAGTGATGCCGGCCATGCCGGAATCAGATTCCTCTTCGGATTCTTCTTCGGCAACTTCTTCAGACCCAGAGACTTCTTCTTCGGAGTCCATTTCCTTCTGAATATATGCCTTAGCCTTGTGAGAGCTCTTCTTCCAATTGGAATGAGACTTGGAGGAAGTTCTTGACGAAGATTTTGAGGAGGAATTGTCTTTCTTCTTCGAGAACTTCTTCTTTTTCTTCTTATCATCAGAATCATAGCTATTTCTCTTGCTATTGAAATTATTGCTACTGCCCATGTTGAACTTGCCACTTGCTCTAGCTTCAACTTCCAACATCGGACAATCAGGGATGAGATGTCCAGGCTTCCTGCACTTGAAGCATGTATAGTCTCTAGAAGATTTTGAGTTACTGCCCGAGTTCTTTTTCGAGAACGAAGAATTTGAGTTACTGCCCGAGTTCTTTCTCGAGAACTGATTCTTTTTCTGGAAGCGCTGGATACGCTTAGTCATCTGCACGAGGTCTTTGCTAATGCTATCAGGGTCATCAGAATCTTCATCAGCATTATCTTCGGCGTCCGAAGAAGAATCAGCAGCAGCTTTGAGAGCATGATTCTCTCGGTAGCTATAGCCATACAGATCTCTTTTCTCTTCTTCTTGTGCTTCATGGGTGTTCAGCCTCTCCATAACATCAGCAGTGTCGAGACTTTTGAAGTCGGGCCTTTCCTTGAACATCAGCACGAGGGCATTGAAGGAACTGTCCAGGGACCGAAGCAACTTCTTCACAATCTCATGATCGGTAATATCTTCAGCACCTAGACCTTGCAACTCATTTGCGATATCACTCAGACGATCAAAGGTTTCTTGACAGTTTTCATTTCCGAGCCTCTTGAAGCGGTTGAACTTGGCCCGAAGAATATCAATTCGTGCTTCTTTCTGAGTTGAAACACCTTCATTGATCTTCTCTAATCTGTCCCAGATTTCTTTCTCTCTTTCAAGTCTTCTGTATCGAAGAAATTGCGTTCTGGAAAGATGGTTGCAGATGAAGTCCTTTGCTTCAGCATCCAGTTGCACAAGCCTCTTCTCGTATGGCGTGAGATAATCAGGAGTCTCGATTGCATAGCCATTTTGCACCACATGCCACATATCTTCATCAAAGGCCTTGATGTGAATCCTCATCTTTTCTTTCCAGAATGGGTAATCCTTCCCATTGAAGACAGGAATCTTCTTCGTAGACATGAAGTTAACTGCGGAAGACATACTCAAACTCCAAGGTGGTTAGACCTTAAAAAGCAGAGACAAGGAGTACCTTGCTCTGATACCAATTGTTAGGACCGGAGTATATCGACCAGAGGGGCGGGGGGTGAATGGGAGATTTAAAATTTCTTTCGAAACTTAAATACTCTCAGCATAGCACAGCGGAAAAACTAAACAGATGCAGTTCTACGAAAGAAAAGAATTTCCGAAGCAAAACTGTTTCCGAAACAAAACTGTTCCCGAAACAAAACTGTTTCCAAAATAAAACTATTACAGAAACAAAACTATCAACATAGATAGAATTGCACACATGAAATAATTGCACATACGAAAGATTAGCACACATCATAGATACAAACATGCACACTACTGCGAAATGTTCATCAGAGCAGGACTTAGCAGAATGACTAAGTGGCACCATATGAAGAGCAGATGAACATACAGACAAACAACCTTAAGTACTGCGAAAGCATATATGAAACACAACATAGTCACAGTACTGAAAGGAATGCTTGGAAGATAAAGTATCACAGCACACAGATATATATCTATCGACAGCAAAGAGCACCGAAAGTAAACTACTGAAAGAAATGAAGTTGGATAGAAATGACCAGTGGTGCTCGATGGCGACAAGGTGTTTGGTAGACCAGTTCGCCCTTCTGCACAAGGACTACGTCTGGTTGGAGGGGTTGTGATAAACTCTCATAGAGGATAAACTCTCCTCGCCCTATTCTCCTCGACAATTGGTTCGTCAACCAATGCCGATTACTCGTGGTAGATACTTGACGGTGATCTCCAAACCTTCACTGGAGATAAACTCTCTTCAGCTCTCTTCGCGAACCACAAAACTCTTGGTTGCTGAAGATCTCGCTCGGTGAAGAAAATACTCTTTGACACTCGAGCCGACACCTATCCGTCTAGAGAGTATGCAGCTCTCAAGAATAATAGGTACAAGAACTCTCAACTCAGATCTACTGTGATGCTCAACCACTATCTAAGTTTTGGCTCTTGATTTTCTCTCAGTGGATTTTAAACTCAAATCTCTCGGAGAGGGGTTGCTCAATCAATCTTCTCAGAAATCTTAAGCGGAGCAGCCAACGGGCAACGTTGGAGCGGGGTGGCTATTTATAGCCGCAGCCTTCCCGGATGGGAAATGACCATTTAGGACACGCGGTCCAGCCAATGGCCAACCGACACGTTTCCAACGGTTGGATTTTGAGCACAACGGTAACATTACTTGAGGAACAAGTAATGCTAACTCCTCGGTCCGAAAGATATCTCCTACAGCACTGAAGAACAACGTCTTCTGCTGACAGGTAATCATTCGGAACACAAAGAGATTTCTCTCAATCTTTCATAGGTTTTGGCTAAGAATCACAACAGACAAAAGTCTCGAATACTTAAACCCCTCTTAATAGTACGGTGGTCCTATGACTCAAATAAAAGAAAGAAGAACAACGAAACAAATGCTACGTCTTCGCTTCGTCTTCAACCTTCTCGACTGCAGTCATTCTTCTTCGGACACACCGAATGAAAATTCCTTTGCGTCAGCAATTCTTTCAGGACCATCTCCGTCACACAATCTTTTCGGTATGCTTTCTTCTCGAAACATATCCTTCTCTTCTCTGCAACGTAGATGTTTCTCGGTGAAGTTCTTTGAACTTCCTGAAAGAATATAGCATTCTTCTTGATAACAAACTCTTCGAGACATGTCAATCTTTTCTGCAGCGCAGATAACTTTCGAGGAAGTTTATAGCAAACTTCTCGGAAGTGGCAATCTTCTCGATAATAAGCTTCTTGAAACATATCAATCTTCTCGAAAGACTATAGCAATCTTTTCCATAGCAATCTCTTCGGGAGATTATAGCAATCTCTTCGGCAGCAATCCTTTCGGGATAAAACCTTTGGGTAGCATACCTTTCGGTAGCATACCTTTCGGAAGCAAACCTTTCGGTACCATACCTTTCGGAAGCAAACCTTTCGGTAGCATTCCTTTGGGTAGCAAACCTTTCGGTAGCATACCATTCGGTAGCAAACCTTTCGGTAGCATACCTTTCGGCGGATTATAGCAATCTTCTTGATATTCCAGGGACTATTTCTCTGCGTGTGCACTAGTAAACAAATTAGTCCCTCACTATTTCTGACAACAATCTCCAAAACACTAGGGGCAAGGAATTTGCACCAACACAGACGTAAAACCCCACTTCTGCAAGTGTTTACCCATTTCATCCCGTGTCCACTTTTTATGGTTGTCGCACCGGACACAGGGGCACCATGTTATTTCCTAGCCATTTGCAAATGCGGCGCTCAGAAACCCCTTGGTTTTTGGTAACCATTCAATTGTCATTTTTTTCTGACTAGGGTGACCGATGTACATCCACGCACGATCACTCATCTTGCCTACCTACTAAACACACAAGAAATATATATATAATTCATCATCTATATTCATCCGTTAATCAAGTTTGTCGGTTTTATTACGTCCATGCAACCTACACGCTAATAGGTAGAGATAGGTCCTAATCCCACCCAAGTATGTGTAGATTGGGTTCGTTTTCCCATGCTCTGCTCCGGATCCGCCGCAGAATTTCGGCAGCACCTCCCCGCTGTTCTCCTGATACACGTCTCGGCAATAAGCAGAGAGGATGTGTACCCGGAGAACAACAGGGAGGCACTGACGAAATTCCGCATCGGATCCGGAGCAGAGCATAAGGGAAAACGAACCCAATCTACACATGATCGGGTTGTCCATGGATAACGTTGGACAATTCAAAAGGATGGCGGTTATAAATATGCAAAGACATGCATATTTATAGATGCCGCCCTTTCGAACGGGAGACGCATACTGGTCACGCATACTGATGATTGAAGACACCTATAGCTAGCAAGTTTCATCGGCACGAAGACCGGAACAGAGCAAATTAAGGGGGGGAGGAGATGTCATTTGTGCTCACCCACGTACGCGTCGGGAAGCTCGTCAAACGCACGGGGAGGTCGTCGAACAGCAGACCCTCGCAGCGACGAAACAACTGCACATTGAAATCCACCCGATCAACACAAAATATGATGTTTTTCATAACAGCTAGAATTAGAATATATATATGACCTAACTCATAATTTACAAAACTATGATCCCGTGGCGTCTGGAAGGCTGATGAGGACCTTTTCGGTCAACAGGAGGCCGAAGAGGTGTCGGGGGTCGGGGTTCGGGGTGTCTTCTTCTCCTCCTCTCCTCTTTCTTCTTCTTCTCCTTATCTTCTTCTTCTTCTTCTTCTTCTTTTCATTTTTCCTCTTCTCCTTCTCCTCCTCTCCTCTTTCTTCTTCTTCTTCTTTTTTCTTCTAGTTTTTTTCTTCTCTTCTTTTCTTCTAAGTTTTTTGTTTTCTATCTAAGTTTTTTAACTAACTATCTAATTGAACAGAAAAAAATAGAAAATAAACTAACTATCTAATTTAATAGTAAAAACAGAAAATAAACTAACTATCTAAATTAACTATCTAATTTAAAAGAAAAAAATAGAAAAAAACTAAGTATCTACAGAAAAAAACAGAAAGGTGAGGGGTGGGGGGGGGGGGGGGGGGTGGGGCGGGCACTCATGAATCCCTCACAAGTTGGGATGAGTCTCCGGACTTTACAAATAATAAAAGAGGCCAGCGAAGCCCAAATAAAAAAAAGAGGCCAAAGATGCCCACCAAAATAAAAATAAATAAAAAAATGAGAGAAAGAGAGAAGGGACAATGCTACTATCTTTTTCCACACTTGTGCTTCAAAGTAACACCATGATCTTCATGATAGAGAGTCTCCTATTTTGTCACTTTCATATAGCTAGTGGAATTTTTCATCATATGCACAACCACTTAGTTTCTTTTTGAGCTTTCATACACTTATAGCTCTAGTGCATCCGTTGCATGGCAATCCCTACTCACTCACATTGATATCTATTGGTGGGCATCTCCATAGCCCGTTGATACGCCTAGTTGATGTGAGACTATCTTTTCCTTTTTCCTCACAACCTCCACCATTTTCTATTCCACCCATAGTGCTATATCCATGGCTCACGCTCATGTATTGCGTGAGAGTTGAAAAGGTTTGAGAACATAAAAGGTGTGAAACAATTGCTTGACTTGTCATCGGGGTTGTGCATGATTTAGATACTTTGTGTGGGGAAGATGGAGCATAGCCAGACCATATGATTTTGTAGGGATAACTTTCTAAGGCCATGTTATTTCGAAAGGACGCAATTGCCTTGTTGGTATGCTCGAAGTATTACAGTTTTTATGTCAATATTTGACTTTTGCTTTGAATCTTATGGATCTGAATATTCATGCCACAATAAAGAATATTACATGGATAAATATGTTAGGTAGCATTCCACATCAAAAATTCTGTTTTTATCATTTACCTACTAGAGGACGAGCAGGAATTAAGCTTGGGGATGCTTGATACGTCTCCAACGTATCTATAATTTTTGATTGTTCCATGATATTATATTATCCGTTTTGGATGTTTTATATGCATTAATATGCTATTTTATATTATTTTTGGGACTAACCTATTAATCTAGAGCCTAGTGCCAGTTTTTGTTTTTCCTTGTTTTTGAGTATTGCAGATAAGGAATATTAAACGGAGTCCAAACGGAATAAAATCTTCGGAATGATTTTTCTTGGACCAGAAGAAACCCAGTAGACTTGGAGATGAAGGCAGGAGACCTGCCGTGGAGTCACAAGCCACCAGGGCGCGCACTAGGGGGGGCGCCCCCTGGCTTGTGGCCCCACGACAGCCCTCCTAACCCTATTCTTCGGCCTATAAATTACCAAATATTCCCTGGATACCAAAAAGAGCCACAAAAAATACTTTTCCGCTGCCGGAAGCCTCTGTTCCCGTGAGATCCAATCTTGTAGCCTTTTCCGGAAATCTGCCGGAGGGGGATTCGATCACGGAGGGCATCTACATAAACTCCATTGCCCCTCCGATGATGCGTGAGTAGTTCACCACAGACCTTCGGGTCTATAGCTAGTAGCTAGATGGCTTCTCCTCTCTCTTTGTTCTTCAATACCATGTTCTTCATGATCTTCATGGAGATCTATCCGATGTAATACCCTTTTGCAGTGTGTTTGTCGAGATCCGATGAATTGTGGGTTTATGTTCAGCTTATCTATGAATATTATTTGAATCTTCTCTGAATTCTTATATGCATGATTTCATATGTTTGCAAGTCTCTTCGAGTTATTGGTTTGGTTTGTCCAACTAGATTGGTAATTCTTGCAATGGGAGAAGTGCTTAGTTTTGGGTTCAATCTTGCGGTGTCCTCACCCATTGACAAAGTAGGGGTAGCGAGGCACGTATTTGTAGTGTTGCCATCAAGGATAAAAAGATGGGGTTTTCATCATATTGCTTGAGTTTATCCCTCTACATCATGTCATCTTACCTAATGCGTTACTCTTTTCTTCATGAACTTAATACTCTAGATGCAGGCAGGAGTCGGTCGATGTGTGGAGTAATAGTAGTAGATGCAGAATCGTTTCGGTCTACTTGACACGGACGTGATGCCTATATGCATAATCATTGCCTTGGATATCTTCATAATTATTCGCTTTTCTATCAATTGCTCGACCGTAATTTGTTCACCCACCGTATTATTTTCCTTCATGAGAGAAGCCTCTAGTGAAACCTATGGCCCCCGGGTCAATTTTCCATATTATATTTTCAGATCTATAAACCAAAAATACCAAAAATACTTAGCTGCAATCTTTTTACTTTTGTTTTACTTTTTGTTTTAGCAATCCTATCTATCTATCTCTATCAGATCTCATCCTTGCAAGTAACCGTGAAGGGATTGACAACCCCTTTATAGCGTTGGGTGCAAGTGTTTGATTATTTGTGTAGGTACATCTATTGGGGACTTGCTTGTATCTCCTACTGGATTGATACCTTGGTTCTCAACAACTGAGGGAAATACTTATCTACTTTGCTGCATCACCCTTTCCTCTTCAAGGGAAAACCAACGCATGCTCAAGAAGTAGCATGCGGGCATGTGACGCATGGCACGTGTGGCACGTTGTGGCACACGACATGGCACATGTGTTGGACTGAACATGCATACTTGTGCCAATAGGGAACGTTCCTGATGGGCCGACGAGGACGTCGGTTCCTTTGAGTGGGGGTGTATGTGAGAGCCTGGCTTAATAGGAATGATAGACTACTCATATCAACAAGGAATTCCTTCTTTTCCGGGAGCCCACTCAAAAAGAACTCCAAAGTTAAGCGTGCTTGGCTTGGAGCAATTCTAGGATGGATGACCGATCGGGAAGTTGGTCCCGGGTGCGCATGAGTGAGGACAAACTGCGCAGGAAAGACTAGTGTTGGTCTGTGGGGCCAGTCTAGATCCCGCCAGGCGTAACAGGGTGTTACAGCTATAGATGTGCTCCAAAATAGCTAAAACAAATTGAAGAATAATTTTTTCCATTAGAGTTCATTTTGTCTTTTTTGTATGTTTTAATGCAATCATCTTTTGGGCAAACTTTGAACATGAAGTAGGAGCATTTTGATGTCATCTTGCTGGTCGATTTTAAGTCATGCCATGTTAGGACCTGTAGTGAGTGCTACAAGCTTGTAAACTTGCTATCTATTCATTTCTGCCATGCCATGCTATTTTTCTCTAAGTCTGAAACTGGCAGTATTAATACTTTGCCTAATTTTTTTCACTCGGTGGAATTACAGGTTGTGGTGTTGCATCCCCGTGGAGTTGGTCCCTGATCGTCCCTCCGCTGTTCGACAAAAGGTGTCCATTTGTTGTATGTTGAGTTTTGTTCATAGGATGATGGTTGATTCATTTGTTGAGTTGTGTATTCATCTTGTGTATAAATCTTGTATTCATTTTGTATTCATCTTGTGTATAAATCTTGTATTCATCTTGTCGTTAAAACATAACCCCGATAACTTTGATTTTGAGGCATATGAAAACATGAGAGAGGGTTCGTTAAAACATAACCCCGATAACTTCGACATGAGGGGGGTCGTTAAAACATAACCCCGATAACTTTGATTTTGAGGCATATGAAAACATGATTTGCACGTCAGACAATAGGCAAAAGATCAAGATAGGCAAAAGATCGTCCGCATGAGGGGGGACGTGTCCTCGACGATCGTCTAAACCTAACTGTTATAAAACTTGTCAACTTTGCATGATGTGATATGCATATGATTACTTGTTGTGATTAGTTCTATGTTTGCCACTAATCCATCTCTCATGGTTGTATATTGCCATGTTGTGATATTTGCAGAAACTATGGATAGAGACATAGAAAAAGAAGAGTTGTTGGGGGATATAATCCGCGACGGAGGTGATGATGATATCACCTTGTCGTTTCTCAACGACACCGATGGTGATGGAAGAGAGGATGATGGCCCCGATGATCGAATGGAGGAGGGAGGAGATGACAGCTCCGGTGATCAAATGGAGGAGGAAGGAGATGACGGCTCTGATGATCGTATGGAGGAGGAAGGAGATGATGGCTCTGCCGGTGTTGGAGCCTTAACTGTTGCAAAGTCCGGCGAGGTATATATATTAATTAAGCCTCTCTGACTAGATGTGTTGGGGATATAACCCCGTGGTGAGACCCGCCTAGGTGGGGCCGGGTCATACGATTGGCGGCTCAAAAGGCAAGGTTTGGTGTAAGCTTATTCAATGGGCCTGGAGGCCCAAGAGCCAGAAGACAAGATGTAACCCGGTGGTGTGAGCCGCCGGTGGCGGCTTGTTAGATAAGGCATGTGTACTTAGAGGTGAGTTCGGTTATCAAGCATAACCCGGCCCGGACTCTTGTAAGCCCAAGGCCTTGACCTGAGTATATAAAGGCGGGTTACCTGGGCGGCTTAGGCCACAAAACATCTGATCGATAGCTAGGTCAAGCGAACTCGCTCCCTTGTAATCGATAACCAGTCAATACAACACAAAGCAGGACGTAGGCTTTCCCCTCTTTGCGAGGGGCTGAACCTGGGTAAACCCATGTCTCTCGATTCCAATCAACCCCTTCGAGCTCACCGCCTTAGCGATGGCCTCGAACCTAAGTCCTTTCACTAGGGCATCTGCCATGACAAAACCACGACAGTTGGCGCCCACCGTGGGGCTAACGCTCAGTGGTGTGGAGTTATCGAAGGGCTCTCTCCCAGGGATCGAGGGATACGCCGTTGGCAGGATGACTAAGAGTCGCCGCGGCAAGCTCTACATCGACGACGCTGGCTGGGGCCCCGAGGCCGACTCAATCGAGTACGGGCACCGGGTCCCCGTCGACGGAATTCACATCTTCATCGGCAAGATCGGCGGATCTAAGCCCGGGCCGGACATCTACACCATCCTCGTCGAGCCGGCCCGGCACGCGCAACCCGCCCGTGTTAACCCGGGTCGGAAGCGCGTCTTCGTCGGCTTCACCCAAGGCACGGAGCTTGAAGGTTCCATGTCGCGGGAAGAAACCCTCATTTATTCAGAGGATGGATCCTCGAGCGGAGAGGCGGAATCAATCTACCAGCTTCACAATGGCGGGCTTGGGGGCTGCTTCGAGGGTTACCCTGAGCCAGAGTACCATGAGCCGGTGTATTATGAGCCGCCGAGCCGCGCTGCTGTCTTCATGGTAGGATCGGCACCGGCCCCTAGTAGCACGGCTGCTGGTGCAACCGGGTCTGGATCTGGCAGGCCGCCGGCTCAAGTTTTGCTGGATCTGATGAGTGAGCTTACAACTCTGATGGAAACCGAGGTCACGGTCGAAAACCAGGCAGCCCGTAACGCGGAGATCATAAGGTTGAAGGACCAGATGGCCGGAGTCCAAGAGGAAGTCAATGCATTGAAGGATCAGATGGATATTGAGTTGGACCGCCTTAGGGCTGAAGCCTTTCGCCTTGAACTAGAGCAGCAGACCGCAGCGGCGGTTCACCGGATGAGGCATCAATCCCGCTTGCCGGATCAATATGAGGCCAGAAATCTTTTTAACACGCTAGGGACGGGACGGAACGCACCTTTGACCGTAACCCGGACGGCGGAAGTACTTGGGAGCAGGGCGGCGGTTCAGCATCGGCAGCCAGACCCGCCCCGCAGGAACCAGACCCCGCCATAGTCTTTTCCGACACCGCCCGGTCATTATTCTAACCCGGCAGAGAACATGGTGGCAGTGGCGGTCAAACTCGGCACGATCCCCATCCCTGATGGGACGCCTTTTGCGGAGGAAGTACGAAACGCCATTGGATACTTGCAGACAGCGGTGGCACAGCAGGAGAAGTATACTTACAGCCGGAGTCACGTGCACTCAACCCCCATCCCGAGCCGCAACTATAGCCGGCGCTTAGAGTTGCCTGCGATCTCTAGCAGTGAGCGACGTCGAAACCCGGCGCGAGATGATCAGCCGTCTCTTGATGCTCAGGCATTGGTGGATCGGGTGAGAGCGCAGCGAGAGGCGGCAGCGTTGGCAGCTGCGGCGGCTTATCAAGAACCCACAGTAGCACCTTCTATTTCAGTAGGAGCCGGGGTAACCTCCAGGGCTGTGGGAGTGTCGTGCTTAGTGCCGGCTTTACAAAACGAGCGCCTGCCTAAGGACTTCATGGGTCCCCACAAGGTGCCCAATTATACTGCTGACTTACCCCCGGAAGCTTGGATCGAGAGTTATGAACTAGCCATGGAGATGTTAGACGTCAATGATGCAGTTTGTGCCAAGTATTTCATCATGATGTTGGAAGGGCCGGCTCATACGTGGTTGAAGGGTTTGCCACCCAATACCATTAATTCCTGGGCCGAGTTAATAGCGAAGTTCATCAAAAAAATTCAAGGAACGTGCAAGCAGCCCATGACCATCATGGATTTGGATCATTGTGTGCAGCGGGAGGATGAGTTGGCCCATCATTGGGTCCGGCGGGTTTCAACCATTATCCACTCTTCTGATAACATCACGGCGGCTCAAGCGGTTCTGATTCTGGGGAAGAATTGCCATTTTTTGCCTCTGAAGCAGAAGCTTGGCCGGCTCAAACGTTCATGCCAAGACATGGGGGAGCTCATGGCGTCTCTCACTAAGTATGCAGATTCTGATAGCACGAAGGACCCTTGTCGTGATTTTGTCACGGCATGATGTCCTCGTGAGAGAACTTAGTTGTGAGGCCATCGCAACTATGTGGCGGCTTGAGAGGGGTTGGTCGGAATCGAGAGACGCGAGTTTACCCAGGTTCGGCCCCTCCGATGGAGGTAAAAGCCTACGTCCTGCTTTGTGTATATTGATGATGAGGACGATCTCAATTACAAGGGTGTGGGATCGCTACCTCTAATCTCGAGAGCCTCTAATCTGTCTATCTCTAATGACTTGAAGTCGTCCCTCTAGGGGCGCCTTACCCCTCCTTATATAAGTGGAAGGGGTAGGTTTACATGTAGAGTCCTACTGGGAGTAGGACTAGGACTAGTCTTTCATGAATCCTAATCCGGGTCTTGTTTCCTTTGTGAGGGAATCCTTTCTCTCCTTTGGGCCTTCTCTTGTGAGCCGCCCCTCCAGGCCCGTCCACGAGCCGCCTTGCGCCGGCTTGCTCGCAGGGCCCTGGGCGTTGTCACTCGTCTGACCCGCCTGCCGGGTCACCAATGAACCGCCAAGTCTCGACCGGGTCACCAATGAGTCGCCAAGTCCTGGCCGGGTCATACTTCCGTCCGGGTTATACCGCGGGGTAATATCCCCGACATTAGCCCACAGGTTAGCTTGAATTTATTCATGCTAAGCTCCTGAAATAAGAATAAATATGTTAAGTGACCGGCTCGCTCCACTGGCCGGCTTAATGAAGTAGCTCCTTGAAAATCCGGGTTTCTTCTTCATATGAACGAGCCGTCTTCTCAATCGTCTTGCTTGTCAGTGTCCTTTGAAGTAAAATATTGGGAATACAACACCCATATGCCATTGAGTTGGCCTCCAATACTCTTCAACTTGTGAAGCCGGGTTGCTTATATAAACTCTGCCGGATTATGATCTTTTGATAATGCCGGGTCATGATTGTTGGTGACGCCGGGTCAAACAACTAGACTCCAGCTGACTTGATAAAAATATTGGGATGAAAATCCATCTGATGTAGAGCCGGTCTTTTAATACTTCGGCTAAAATAAGAATCTGTTGAGCCGGTCTCACTCACAATTGACATCTTGAAAACTCTCTTCAATTTTTTGATATATCCATATTACATGTAGCCCCCAAGCTCCAAGTTTATCCATGATGACTTGGTGCTTTGCAATAATATCTTTGATTGGGTAGCCCCAAGTGCCAGGTTGTCTTGCCTGCAGCAGCCTGGGACTTGTAACTGTCTTATACCTTATAAAGCTTCGGCTGATGTAGCCCCCAAGGACCGAGTTGTTTTGCCTGCAACAACCTGGGACTTTTGAACTTGGTGTTGAATGTTGAGAAATCTGGGTTGTCATCTGAGTCGCCAGATATATACTGAGTGCCTTGTATTTCACATGTGTAGCCCCCAAGAGCCGGCTCATCAGTATGTGATGGGCCGGGTCTTCAATTTGGACCTTATAATCTGCTTGATCAGCTAAATGTTGTAGCCCCCAAGTGCCGGGTCAGTAAGAAGTACTGGGCTGGGACTTAGAAAAATATAGAAAGGCTGGCTCATCTCCTTGAGACAACAAGATCTGTTGACCATGTAATGATTTGAAAAGCAACTTGCATTAGCCCCCAAGTGCCGTGATGCATGCTTGCAGCGACATGGGACTTGCATACTTGATATAAACTGGACTTGAATAATGTAGCCCCCAAGTGTCGGGTCGTCTGCCTGCGGCGACTCGGGACTGTGTGATAATAATATAACTCATCATAATTTGTTGAATGAATCCTTGACCATGGTTGTAACCCGATATTTTGTCGAATATCCTGGAATAATGCCTTTACCCTTGAAAATGCAAATCCCTGCTCGTGGTTGAGGTGCAACCCGACAAATACATGTCTGAGAAATCCATGAGTGATGTAGTATACTACAGAGCACAGGTTGAAGAAATCCAAGAGCCGGTCAATTAAATGATACGGATTTATAACTGATAGGGCGGCTCTTCAAGAATAATCAATTTTCCAAGCTGGCTTGAAAAAACCCCAATCATTTAATACTGGTTATGATAAACCATGATGAAGATCCAGCCATGTTGGCTATTAAAGATCTATTTGTTCCTGCAGAGGTAACGATGTAACCCGGTTTGGTGACCGGCTTTCCGCAGCATAAACAAATATGGATATGCATGTATGATGATGCATGATATGATGATGCAATGCAGGATGATGTAATGCAAGATGCACTGTATGGCCATAGCCATCTTTCTTCACACTTAATAGTTGCTTATCTTAGGAGACAAGACCTGCAAAAACAAACAAGACAGAGTATATTTTGTATCGTTGTGAGGGCGGCTTGAAAAGCACAACCCGGAGATGTTAAATCCTTGATGACCTTGCTTTTTCTTTTTGTGTTCGAAAACTCATATGCCGGCTCTCCTGGGTGAACTCGTTGTTTGAACTCCTAACAGTACAGGGTCTCTAGTGAGAGTGACTGTCAACTCCTTTGAGCGGCTCAGGGTCTCTAGGCGAGATTAACTGGTAACAGCACAACGAACCAGAGAGAGGCACAGCAGGGCATGAGTACCCCCAGGGCCCATAAGCTACCTCTCACGTGACATAAATCCGTCGTTTGAACCTTAAACACTACAGGGTCTTTAAAAGAGTAACTGTTTAAGAGTACGAATGGCCACATAGCAGAGAGTCGGCAGCAGATGGGTGAGTTTATCCTCACTTTTCCTAAGCCGGCCCTCACGTGACAAGATCCGTCGGTTGAACCTTGACCAGTACAGGGTCTCTAGTGAGAGTGACTGCCAAATACTTTGAACAGCTCAGGGTCTCTAGTCGAGATTAACTGGCAATAGTTCGGCGGGTCACCTAGCGGAGCAGCAGCAGCATACAGGCAGGTTTAACTCAAACTTGCGGTGGCTGAAGAGCCGATCAAGAGGGTGTGTCAGCTAAACCCGGTGGGTTGGAAGCCCCCAAATGACCTTGTTGACGGAGTCAACTTTTTGGGTATATAACCCGGCCTTACGGTGGCTGAAGAGCCGATCAAGAGGGTGTGTAAGCTAAACCCTGGCGGGTTGGAAGCCCCCAAATGACCTTGTTGAAGTATCAACATTGTTGCACCATCTTGTAAGCCGCCATCTTGAAGAAACAGCAGAAGCCCCCAAGCTGAACGGTGCATCATGGCGGCTCATCTTATTGGGTAACTTTTAATCCTTCCGCCAATAATGTAGTAGCCCCCGAGATCGGGTTAGCTTCCTTGCAATGACCCGGGGTTCTCGTTGAAAACGACCAAATGTGTCGAGCCATGTCTGTAGCCCCTGAGTCTTAAGTTGACTCGAAGAGGCGGCTTGAGAGTCTCCACTGAAGGTTGAGGTTGACCGTGGCGGGTTATAGACGATCCCGTATGAATTGTTTCAATAATCCGGTCGATGGTTTGTCCTGGCTGGTTGTTGAGGTTAACCAAACTGCAGTGGCAGCGACTTGTGCGCCTGTCCGTTTGGGCGGCTCGTACAGGCGAGTATTGCATCGATATGTTGAGGTAGATTAGACCGTGGGTGGCGACTTGCGCGCGTCCGTTGGGCGGCTTGAACGGACAAGCACAGCACCAGCATGTCAATGTAGATTGGACCGCAGGGCGGCGACTCATAAGCGTCCGTTGGGCGGCTTGAACGAGCAAGCACAGCACCAGCATGTCGATGTAGACGTAGAAGTCAGCCGTGCATTTGAAGACGGCGCGGTTGTGAGAGACAGCCACGGCATTGTAAGCCGGTGCAGTCGCGAGAGACGGTCGCAGCATTGTAAGATGGTGCGGCCGCGAGAGACGGCCGCGGCGTTGTAAGCCGGTGCGGCGCGAGAGGTGGCCGCGACGTTGTAAGTCGATGCGGTCGCGAGAGACGGCCATGGCGTTGTAAGCCGGTGCGGTCATAAGAGATGGCCGCGGCGTTGGTTCAGACTGATGTTGGCGCACCTCCGTCTCCATGGTATAAAGCCACTTGAATAATTGTCCTGCGTAAAAATATTGCAAGCCAAAGTAATTGCTCTCGAAGAAATTTAATATTCATGGAAAAATAGATAGGGGAAACACCACCTAGTATTTTTGTCGGACGGACGCGGACGTCGGCGATGGATAATGCTTTACAGTGAACACACGTCCGGCCGGGTCACAGGGGCGTCCGGTCCAGCAGACTCCGTTCATGTCTATTGGACAACAGGGACACTGCAATGGTGAGGCGCTCGTGCACGCGGAGGGAGAGCCGCCGGTCCTCAGCCGAACTGCGCGCAGAGCCGGCGATGGAAGCGCACGGGGTGCAGCAACAGAGTGGTTGCGGCGAAGGCAAAAAACGCGGCGCGGTTGAGGCGGCACGGAGGGGAGCCCGGGCGGCGCGCGCGCGTACACGGAAGCCGGGTCGGCTCATGCGGGCGCAGACGGAGGCTTGCGACAGAGTCCGCGCAAGGCAGAGGCGAACCAGCAACGTGGGCGGCAGAGGCCATGGCAAAGGCGAGGCGAGGTGGAGCCGCGGAGGCAGAGCCGATGCAGCGGAGCGAGGTCGCGGTGGTGAAGGTTAAGTGAGCCACGACGGACACGAGACGGCGGAGGCGAGCCGGCAACGTTGGCGAGCCGGCTCAAAGCGCGGTCGCGGCGTCAAGGCGAGCCATGACTGCGAAGATCGAGTTCGGGGTCCCTTCCGCATCCGGGTCACGGCCTGCTTCTCCCTTCTCTTTTTTTGTGAACACTCCAATGATGGCGACTTGGTGGTTTGAAAATTTGGCAGCAAGCTTGATGTACAATTAGTACTAGCAATTGATGTACTAATATGAGTGTACATGGCACCTGATAATTGTTCGGTGGATGTAGTAATTGGAGACCAAGTACTGCAGCCTCACGTTACTGAGTACACTAGTAGTATGTGATGATTCTTTTTTCTGATCATGTCTGCCCGTCCCAAAGCAACAACGGCATCGATTGTTGAGCACCTCGGGACTTGGATCCTTATGATTTGATGCGGACGGGGGCAAGTGCAATAGCAGTCGGACACGGCAGCCGCTCGTATTGATACTACCACGAAATTCTTCACAGCCTCAACTCGGCGACTTGCGGTGACGCATAGACGTGCAACCCTAATTCTTTTTGCATCTCAGATATGTCCTGGCTCTGTTGCACGCACATGTCATTGTTGATGACGATACCCGCGCCTGTGTTGGTGAAACATTGTAGGTGTCCATGTAGCCTGTGCTAGCGCGGCCATGGCATCTACTCCGTCTCTAGATCCCTGGAAAGGCTCCTTCCAAGAACACAACACCACCATGCGCCGGCCCCACGGTGGGCGCCAACTGTCGTGGTTTTGTCACGGCATGATGTCCCCGTGAGAGAACTTAGGTGTGAGGCCATCGCAACTATGTGGCAGCTTCAGAGGGGTTGGTCAGAATCGAGAGACGTGAGTTTACCCAGGTTCGGCCCCTCCGATGGAGGTAAAAGCCTACGTCCTGCTTTGTGCATATTGATGATGAGGACGATCTCGATTACAAGGGTGCGGGATCACTACCTCTAATCTCGAGAGCCTATAATATGTCTATCTCTAATGACTTGAAGTCGTCCCTCTAGGGGCGCCTTACCCCTCCTTATATAAGTGGAAGGGGTAGGTTTACATGTAGAGTCCTACTGGGAGTAGGACTAGGACTAGGACTAGTCTTTCATGAATCCTAATCCGGGTCTTGTTTCCTTTGTGAGGGAATCCTTTCTCTCCTTTGGGCCTTCTCTTCTGAGCCGCCCCTCCAGGACCGTCCACGAGTCGCCTTGCGCCGGCTTGCTCGCTGGGCCCTGGGCCTTGTCACTCGTCTGACCCGCCTGTCGGGTCACCAAAGAACCGCCAAGTCTCGGCCAGGTCACCAATGAGTTGCCAAGTCCTGGCCGGGTCATACTTCCGGCCGGGTTATACCGCGGGGTAATATCCCCGACAACCCTGGTTCCGATGATGAGAAATCGGCTAAGGGTAAGAAGAATAACAATGGCAAGAATCAACAGCAGAACAAGGGAGGAAATAATAATAATGGCAATGGCGGAAAGCGGAAGCACCCAGACGGCGGGTCAGATTTGGTGGCCAACACTAGTGCTGGAGGAAACCGTGGAAAGGGCAATGGTAAGCCGCCTTTCGGTAAAAACAAGCCTGTCAATATGGAGGCGATGTTGAGTGCTCCTTGCCCAAAACATAGTCTTCCCGATAAGCCATCCACTCATGCCTGGAGGGATTGTTGGATCATGCGGGAGTTCTGGAATTACAGCATTAACCAGCATCAAGGTGGCGGCAGTGGACCGTCTGGCGGGTCAGGATCCGGCTCTCCTGGGTCCGGCTTTGGTACAGGCGGCTCAGGTTCTGGTTATCAAGGCCAAGGAAACCATGGAGGTAATAATCAACAGTCTGGCGGTGGAGGTCAGCAGCAAAACAACCAGTCCGGGTATCAGAGTAACCCGAAACAGCTTAATGGAGGGCAGTATCACGTTTTTATGACTAGCCTCGACAAGCGAGATCAGAAGGTGCGCAAACGGGTGGCTAATGCGGTCATGCCAGCTCTCCCGCAGTACTTGAAGTGGTCCGAGTATGATATAACCTGGAGCAGGGAGGATCACCCGTCGCGTATTGATAACCCGGGGCATTGGCTTTGGTAGTGCCCCCCCCCCCCAAGTTGGAGGCTACGTGTTCACCAAGGTGCTTACGGATGGTGGCAGCAGCATCAACATCTTGTATTATGACACGTTTGATACGTCTCCAACGTATCTATAATTTATGAAGTATTCATGCCATGTTTACCATAATTTTATATGATTTTGGTATGATTTAATTAGAACTAACCCGGACTGACGCTGCTTCCAGCAGAGCTACCGTGGTGTTGTTTTTGTGCAGAAATAAAAGTTCTCGGAATGGGCTGCAAATTTACGGAGAATATTTTTGGAAAATATAAAAAATACTGGAGCAAAAAGATACCGGAGAGGAGTCAGAGGAGGTCACAAGCCTGGGGGCGTCCCCCTAGGGCGCGCCCCTGGCTTGTGGGTCCCTCGAGCACCCCCCCCCCCCCTGACGTGATTCCAACGCCAAGTACTCCTATAAATCGAGAAACCTCCAGAAAGAAACCTAGATCGGGAGTTCCGCCGCCGCAAGCCTCTGTAGCCACGAAAAACCAATCGGGAGCCCGTTCCGGCACCCTGCCGGAGGGGGAAACCATCACCGGAGGCCATCTTCATCATCCCGGCGGTCTCCATGACGAGGAGGGAGTAGTTCACCCTCGGGGCTGAGGGTATGTACCAGTATCTATGTGTTTGATCTCTCTCTCTCTCTCGTGTTCTTGAGATGACACGATCTTGATGTACCGCGAGCTTTATTGATATAGATGAATCATACGGAGTTTTACCCTCTCTATCTTCTTGTGATGAATTGAGTTTTCCCTTTGAAGTTTTCTTATCGGATTGAGTCTTTAAGGATTTGAGAACACTTGATGTACGTTTTGCGATGGGATATCCGTGGTGACAATGGGATATTCTATTGATCCACTTGATGTATGTTTTGGTGATCAACTTGCAGGTTTCGTGACCTTGGGAATCTATGCATAGGGGTTGGCACACGTTTTCGTCTTGACTCTCCGATAGAAACTTTGGGGCACTCTTTGAAGTTCTTTGTGTTGGATTGAACATGATGAATGTGAAATTGTGTGATGCATATCGTATAATCAAGGCCATGGGTACTCGTGGTGACATTGGAGTATCTAGGTGACATTAGGGTTTTGGTTGATGTGTATCTTAAGGTGTTATTTTAGTACGAACTCTAGGGCTGTTCATGACACTTATAGGGATAGCTCATAAGATTGATCGGAAAAGATAACTTTGAGGTGGTTTCGTACCCTACAATAATTTCTTTGTTTGTTCTCCGCTATTTGTGACTTTGGAGTGAACTCTTTGTCGCACGTGAGGGATTTACATATGATTCAACTATGTTAGTATTGTTGAGAGAACTTGCACTAGTGAAAGTATGAACCCTAGGCCTTGTTTCCAAGCATTGCAATACCGTTTGTGCTCACTTTTATCATTAGTTACCTTGCTGTTTTTATATTTTCAGATTACAAAACCTATATCTACCATCCATATTACACTTGTATCACCATCTCTTCGCCGAACTAGTGCACCTATACAATTTGCCATTGTATTGGGATGTGTTGGGGACACAAGAGACTCTTTGTTATTTGGTTGCAGGGTTGTTTGAGAGAGACCATCTTCATCCTATGCCTCCCACGGATTGATAAACCTTAGTTCATCCACTTGAGGGAAATTTGCTACTGTCCTACAAAACTCTGCGCTTGGAGGCCCAACACGAGTCTACAAGAAGAAGGTTCCGTAGTAGACATCAAACTCTTTTCTGGCGCCGTTGCCGGGGAGGTTAGTGCTTGAAGGTATATCTTTAGATCTTGCAATTGAATCTTTTAGTTTTGTGTTTTATCACTAGTTTAGTCTATAAAAGAAAACTACAAAAAAATGGAATTGAGGTTGCCTCATATGCTTCATCTTTTTAATGTCTTTCGTGAAAATGATGGTAAGGAAAATTGTGCTCAAGTGTTAGAAGAAGAAGTTATTAAAATGTTTGGCACTAAATCCTTGTGTGATGAGCATGATTGCAATATTGCTAGTATGAATTCTCTGAATATCCATGATGCTAATGATATGCAAAGCCACAAGCTTGGGGATGCTATGTTTGATGAAGATGATATTTTTAGTCCCCCAAGTTTTGATGAGCAAATTTGTTATGATAATGACATGCCTACTATCTATGACGATTATGATGATGACATGTATGCTATAAAGAGTGATAGTAACTATGAAACTTTTCATCATGATTTTAATATTCAAAGTGGTTATGTCAATCAAGTATCTCATGATAGTTATTTTGTTGAGTTTGCTCCCACTATTATGAATGAGAAGAAAATTGCTTATGTGGAGAGTGATAAAATTTCTATGCTTGTAGATCATGAAAAGAATGCTTTATGTGCTGGTTATATTGTTGAATTCCTTCATGATGCTACTGAAAATTATTATGAGGGAGGAACTTATGCTTGTAGGAATTGCAATAATATCAAGTTTCCTCTCTATGTGTTCAAATTTTCGAAGATATTCTTGTTTTGCCTTCCTATGCTAGTTGATTCTTGCTCACATAAATTGTTTGCTCACAAAATCCCTATTCATAGGAAGTGGGTTAGACTTAAATGTGCTTGTCATGAGATTCATGATGCTCTTTTGCATGTTTCAATTACTATTCCTATGTAAGCATCATTGAAATCATCATGCCTAGCTAAAAGGCTTCAAAGAAAAGCGCTTGTTGGGAGACAACCCAACACATTTCCTTTCTGTTTTGGTGTGTTCACATGATTAAGCTACTGCATTAATCATGTTTTATGCCTTTTATTTCAATAAAGTGCCAAGTAAAGCCTTTGGGATAGTGTGGATGATAGTTGACTTGATTCTGTGCAAAAACAGAAACTTTTGCTCTCAGTCCAGGAATTTTGTAAATTCACTGGAACGTGTTTTTGATCTGAATTTTTTATACATGATTTATATACAAATTATTCAGGTTTTCCTAATTTTTCAGAATTTTTAGAGACAGGGAAGTATTGTTACACTACAGATCTTCACAGACTGTTCTGTTTTTGACAGATTCTGTTTTGGATGCATAGTTTGCTTGTTTTAGTGTTTCCATAGCTTATATTTAGCGTTATAAATTATGGGAATGATATAATACAGTAGGTATCATGTGGTAACAATTATGAATCTTGTCTTGATAGTACCTAAGTGAATGATCTATCTTTATTATACTAACCCATCTCACGAAGTTCCGTTAAGTTTTGTGTGATTGAAGTTTTCAAGTTTTGGGTGAGACACCGATATGAGGAGAATAAGGAGTGACAAGAACCTAAGCTTGGGGATACCCAAGGTAATATCCAAGGAAGACTCAAGCGCCTAAGCTTGGGGATGCCCCGGAAGGCATCCCCTCTTTCGTCTTCAACATTATCGGTATATCTTACTTAGAGCTATATTTTTATTCATCACATAATATGAGTTTTGGTTGGAGCGTCATTTTATTTTCTTGTTATCTGTTAGGTGTTATTTATAATCTTGTTTTTCAATAAAAAGTTCCAAGAATTGTCTTAGGATGCTTGCATTGCATGTTTTCATGTGTGCTGTGTAAAAACAGAAACTTTTGCTGTAGTGCTTGAATTTTCATATTTTACTGGAACGTGGAATGTTTCTGAAATTTTTACACAGTGTTGTCATATAAATTTTATAGCATGTCCTAAATTTTCATAATTTTTTGAGTTACATAAGTACACTGGTTTAATAGATTTCTACAGACTGTTCTGTTTCGACAGATTGCTGTCATAGTTTTGTTATCTACTTATCCTATAGTTTCCATAGCCTATATTGGTAGATATAAATTGTGGAAATGATAGTAAACAGTAGATGATGTTTGGAAATTATTATGCAACTTGTCTTGGCAGTACATAAAGAGTTGATTTATTATTATGTGTACTAACCTATCTCACGAGTTCTTTTCAAGTTTTGTGTGGAAGATGTTTTTGAGAATAGGTGAAACCATGATATGAGAGGATTGAACGAGATACAAAAGCTCAAGCTTGGGGATGCCCAAGGCACCCCAAGTAAATATTTCAAGAAGTCTCAAGCATCTAAGCTTGGGGATGCTACGCATCCCACCTCTCTTCATCAACAATTATCGGTTAGCCTATGTTGAGCCTAAATTTTTATTCGTTCACATGATGCGTGCTATTCTTGGAGTGCTATTTTTCTTTTGCTTTCTGTTTAATAAAATGCTTAAGATCTGAAATTCCTAGATGAGAGAGTCTTCACATAGTTATTTAATTGTTGGCTACTCATTGATCTTCACTTATATCTTTTTGGAGTAGTTTGTCATTCACTCTTGTGCTTCACTTATATCCTATGAGTAAATGGTTGAATGAATTGAATATCATAAATCTGAAATTAAATATGCTTCATATACTTATCCCATGGGGAGTAATGACTTCACACATAATAAGTATAGGTGGTAAAATTTATTGAAAGTTAGCAAACACCGCATTGGTCACTTGAACAATTCATGAAAGAATATTGAAGGAAGAGAGATTCCACATATAAATATACTATCTTGGACATCTTCTATGATTGTGAGCTCATTAATTATTTTCAAACTGGAGCAAATTAGTTAAAATTGGACAAGGAAGACAACTTAATGATTTATGTTTGGGTATATTTGTATAGAAGTTATATTGTTATGGATCCTCCAACATGTGGTGCTTGCTCCCACCTCATACTAGCCAAAACTTCCGCACCAAGTAGAAATACTACTTGTGCATCCAAACACACTTAAACCAGTTTTTCCATGAGAGTCCACCATACCTACCTATATGCGGTATTTACCTGCCATTCCAAGTATATTTGCATGTGCCAAACTCTAAACCTTCAAATAATATTCTGTTTTGTATGCCCGAATCGCTCATATAGTGACTAGGGGCTGTCAGTATCTTCCATGCTAGGTGGGTTATTCTCACGATATGTGTTGATTCACTATCATTCATGAGAAAGTGGCTGGTATTTGGGATGCCCAGTTCCATGCTCAAAAATCAAATCAAAATATAATGAAACAAAACTCCCCAAAGATTGTTGTTTGTATGGACGGTACCCGTGGATTCGGCTCGCCGTGGAGTGTGATTGATTGGTAATGGGGGAGTAAAAACTTTACCATTCTGTTTGGGAACCGCCTATAATGTATCTATCATGGAAGATACCGAGATCTCTCGGTTGTTATGTTGACAATGAAAGCATACCGCTCAAAATTATTATTCATCTCTATTTTAAAAGCTCGAGCTCTAGCACCTTTGCAAATCAATGCTTCCCTCTGCGAAGGGCATATCTTTTACTTTCTAGTACTTACCTTTATGCAAGAGTCATGGTGACCTTCACCACTTCCTATATTCCGCCTTTTTCTCTTGGCAAGCGTCATGGGTTGGGGAATGATCTAGACATATATATCCACACAAATATATTTGATCATGAATTATTATTGTTGACAATTCTCTATATGATAAATAAGTTCAGAGGCGAAACATTAAGCCCCTATCTTTCTCTGCGTTCGATGGATGTTATTTGTTCTAAAAATATGCTTTGAGTGTCAATAATCATGGAAGACTATATGATAGTTGAGTATGTGGAATTTGCTAAATCAAAGCTCTTACATAGACCCTTCCTGAAAATAAGATGAATTGCAATTGTTCGATGACTAGGAATATGGTTTGTTAGTTTTCAAGAAACTTTCTGCTCTATACTTTAACATGTGAATAGCTTGTTACTTGATCATAAGAAGTTTTATGAGATGAGCTACTGTTTATGGTTTATATTGATGCTAGAAAAAGTGATTGGAATTATCATCAAACTTGTGCACTTGCTAGCATTCACACTTCATAAATTATTTCTTTTATCATTTACCTACTCGAGGACGAGCAGGAATTAAGCTTGGGGATGCTGATACGTCTCCAACGTATCTATAATTTATGAAGTATTCATGCCATGTTTACAATAATTTTATATGATTTTGGTATGATTTAATTAGAACTAACCCGGACTGACGCTGTTTTCAGCAGAGCTACCGTGGTGTTGTTTTTGTGCAGAAATAAAAGTTCTCGGAATGGGCTGAAAATTTACGGAGAATATTTTTGGAAAATATAAAAAATACTGGAGCAAAAAGATACCGGAGAGGAGTCCCGAGGAGGTCACAAGCCTGGGGGGCGCCCCCCCCCCTAAGGCATGCCCCCTGGCTTGTGGGTCCCTCGAGCACCCCCCCTGACGTGATTCCAACACCAAGTACTCCTATAAATCGAGAAACCTCTAGAAAGAAACCTAGATCGGGAGTTCCGCCACCGCAAGCCTCTGTAGCCACGAAAAACCAATCGGGAGCCCGTTCCGGCACCCTGTCGGAGGGGGAAACCATCACCGGAGCCCATCTTCATCATCCCGGCGGTCTCCATGACGAGGAGGGAGTAGTTCACCTTCAGGGCTGAGGGTATGTACCAGTAGCTATGTGTTTGATCTCTCTCTCTCTCTCTCTCTCTCTCTCGTGTTCTTGAGATGACACGATCTTTATGTACCGCGAGCTTTATTGATATAGATGAATCATATGGAATTTTCCCCTCTCTATCTTCTTGTGATGAATTGAGTTTTCCCTTTGAAGTTTTCTTATCGGATTGAGTCTTTAAGGATTTGAGAACACTTGATGTATGTTTTGCGATGGGATATCCGTGGTGACAATGGGATGTTCTATTGATCCACTTGATGTATGTTTTGGTGATCAACTTGCGGGTTCCGTGACCTTGGGAATCTATGCATAGGGGTTGGCACACGTTTTCGTCTTGACTCTCCGGTAGGAACTTTGGGGCACTCTTTGAAGTTCTTTGTGTTGGATTGAACATGATGAATCTGAAATTGTGTGATGCATATCGTATAATCAAGCCCATGGGTACTCGTGGTGACATTGGAGTATCTAGGTGACATTAGGGTTTTGGTTGATGTGTATCTTAAGGTGTTATTTTAGTACGAACTCTAGGGTTGTTCATGACACTTATAGGGATAGCTCATACAATTGATCGGAAAAGATAACTTTGAGGTGGTTTCGTACCCTACAATAATTTCTTTGTTTGTTCTCCGCTATTTGTGACTTTGGAGTGAACTCTTTGTCGCACATGAGGGATTTACATATGATTCAACTATGTTAGTATTGTTGAGAGAACTTGCACTAGTGAAAGTATGAACCCTAGGCCGTGTTTCCAAGCATTGCAATACCGTTTGTGCTCACTTTTATCATTAGTTACCTTGCTGTTTTTTTATTTTCAGATTACAAGAACCTATATCTACCATCCATATTACACTTGTATCACCATCTCTTCGTCGAACTAGTGCACCTATACAATTTGCCATTGTATTGGGTGTGTTGGGGACACAAGAGACTCTTTGTTATTTGGTTGTAGGGTTGTTTGAGAGAGACCATCTTCATCCTACGCCTCCCACGGATTGATAAACCTTAGGTCATCCACTTGAGGGAAATTTTCTACAGTCCTACAAAACTCTGCGCTTGGAGGCCCAACACGAGTCTACAAGAAGAAGGTTGCGTAGTAGACATCAATGTTCCGCCGGATGAATTTGCTTGACAAGGATCTTAAACCCTCGTCAACGGTTTTTCATGTCGTGGTGCCCGGAAAGTCGGCCTATCCAGTTGGAAAGATTTCCTTGGAAGTAGCCTTTGGGGATGAGTTTAACTATAGGGTGGAGACCTTATGGTTTGAGGTGGTCAAGATCAAGAGCCCGTACCACGCGTTATTTGGGCGGCCGGCTTATGCCAAGTTCATGGCTAGGCCTTGTTATGCTTACTTGCAGCTCAAGATGCCCGGATTAAACAGAACGATTACAGTGCATGGTGATCGGAAGGTTGCTCTTGAGTGCGAGGAAGGCGATGCCGCATATGCGGAGTCAAGTTGTGCCGAGGCAGAGCTCAAGTTTTATAAAGAGAATGTTGACCCGATAGATATGACCCCATTGAAAAAGCCAAGCACGGAATCTGAGCCGCCCCTTAAGTTTGTGGCAGAAGATACCAAGCTAGTGGATTTCACTCCGGGCGACTCATCACAGCAGTTTACTATTGGGGCTAATATGGATCCCAAATCGGAAAGCGCGCTCATCGAATTCATCCATGAGAATCGAGACATTTTTGCATGGAAGCCTTCTGACATGCCAGGTGTACCGAGAGAATTCGCTGAGCACCACCTTAATGTGGATCCTAAGTTTAAGACGGTCAAACAGTTCCTCCGTCACTTCAATGAGGAGAGGCGTAAGGCCATTGGAGAAGAGGTAGCCCGGCTCTTAGCAGCAGGGTTCATCGTCGAAGTTTTTCACCCGGAATGGTTAGCTAACCCGGTGTTGGTGCTAAAGAAAAATGGCACGTGGCGCATGTGCGTGGATTACACGGATCTTAACAAGGCATGTCCGGTTGATCCATTTGCTCTCCCCCGTATTGACCAGATCATTGATGCGACGGCGGGTTGTGAGAGATTATGTTTCCTGGATGCTTATTCTGGATATCATCAAATCAAGATGGCAGTCAAAGACCAAGAGAAGACATCTTTCATTACGCCTTTTGGAGCTTTCTGCTATGTGTCTATGCCTTTTGGGCTCAAGAGTGCCCAAGCGACTTATCAGCGTTGTGTGCAGAAATGTCTTCATGGTCAAATTGGGCACAATGTTCATGCTTATGTGGATGATATTGTGGTCAAGTCAAGAAAGAAGGAGACTCTGCTGGCTGATTTGAAAGAAACTTTTGATAACTTGTGGGTTTACAAGATGATGCTTAACCCGGTGAAGTGTGTGTTCGGTGTACCTGCAGGCAAGCTCTTGGGATTTTTGGTCTCTGAGCGTGGCATTGAGGCTAACAGGGACAAGATAAAGGCCATCACTTCTTTGTCTAAGCCGGCGTGTATTAATGATGTTCAGCGCCTGGCGGGTCGTATTGCTGCTCTGAGCCGGTTCATAAGCCGCCTGGGGGAGAAAGCTATTCCTTTGTATCAGATGATGAAGAAGACAGATGATTTCGTCTGGAGTGATGTGGCTAATGAGGCGTTTGAGGCGCTTAAAAAATAGTTGGCTGAGCCGCCTGTTTTCGCTGCTCCTGTGGAAAAGGAGCCTCTGCTCTTATATGTGGCAGCTAACAATAGGGCTGTCAGTGCTGCAGTTGTGGTGGAGCACAAGGAGGCGGGTAAGGAGTACCCAGTTCAACGGCCGGTTTATTATGTCAGCGAGGTCTTGACAGAGTCTAAGCAAAGATACCCACATTGGCAAAAGCTGGTGCTTGGAGTGTTCACGGCCAATCGCAAGCTGAAGCATTATTTTCTTGGGCACCCAATCATAGTGGTCAGCTCTGCTCCTTTGGGAGATATCATTCAAAATAGAGAAGCCACTGGAAGGATTACTAAGTGGGCAATTGAGCTTGGGCCTCTCAATCTAAAGTATGTGCCCCGGACGGCTATAAAATCTCAAGCCCTGGTGGATTTTATCAATGACTGGACAGTGTCAAATACCGTAGGAGAAGCTGGACAATACCTATTGGACAATTCACTTTGATGGTTCCAGGCAATTGGAAGGCTCGGGGGCTGGAGTTGTTCTAACTTCCCTACGAGGTGACAAATTCTGTTATGTTTTGAGGCTAATGTTTCCTTGTACTAACAATGCAGCGGAATATGAGGCTTTGCTTCATGGGCTCCGAGTGGCTAAGGAGATGAATTTGAGCCGGGTCAGATGTCTTGGTGACTCAGACCTGGTAGCTCAGCAAGTCTCTGGCACGTGGGACTCAAAGGACCCTCGCATGGCGGCTTATCGCCAGGCGGTTGATGTTATTGCTGGCCATTTCAAGGGCTATCAGGTGGATCATATTGATCAACGGAAGAATGAGGCGGCTGATGCATTGTCAAGACTGGGGTCTCGGCGTAAGCCGGTGCCGCCTAATGTATTCTTGGACGTTTTGCATCACCCGTCGGTCAAGTTATCGTCGGAGGAGGATTTGGCTATACCTGACCCGGAAGGAGAACTGGTGGCGGCTCTTCGCGCAATCCCTGATTGGACATTGCCTTATCTGGCATACCTGACCCGTGACGAGTTACCTCAAGACGAGACTCTGGCATGGCAGATCATAAGGCGGTCTAAATCCATGACTATTGTCAATGGTGAGTTACACAGGCGCAGCGTGACTGGCGTTTTTCAGCGGTGTGTTTCTCCTGACGAGGGCCGTGAAATCCTATATGAGATCCATGCCGGGGATTGTGGTCATCACGCGGGGTCAAAATCTTTGGTGGCTAAAGCTTTTCGACACGGTTTTTACTGGTTGACGGCTCATAAAGATGCAGAGTACTTGGTCAGTAAGTGTGACGGGTGCCAGAAATTTGGACGACGTGCCCATGTGCTGGCTCAAGAGTTACGCATGATCCCTATTACTTGGCGTTTGCAGTCTGGGGGCTTGATATGGTGGGACCTTTTAAGAGGTCCAAAGACAAGAAGACCCACCTCTTGGTGGCGGTTGACAAATTTACTAAATGGGTGGAAGCTGAGCCGGTCAGCAAGTGTGATGCAGCAACCACAGTTCAGTTCGTCAAGAAGCTGATTTTTCGGTTTGGTTATCCTCATAGTATCATTACCGATAACGGTACAAACCTGTCTAAGGGGGCTATGAAGGAGTTTTGTGATGATGAGCATATCCGCCTCGATGTATCTTCTGTGGCTCACCCATAGTCTAATGGTCAAGCTGAGCGTGCTAACTAGGAAATTTTGAGAGGTATAAAACCCCGGCTTATGGTTCCTTTGGAGCGCACGCCGGGTTGTTGGGTGGAGGAGTTACCTTCAGTTCTTTGGAGCATAAGAACCACCCCCAACAAGTCTATTGGCTATACACCTTTCTTTATGGTCTATGGTGCAGAAGCTGTTCTCCCCAGTGATATCCGTAATGACTCGCCCAGAGTGGCGGCTTACATGGAAACTGATAACGAGGCGGCGCGTCAGGATGCTTTGGATGCCTTGGATGAAGAACGGGATCTTGCAGCAGCTCGGTCGGCGATTTACCAACAGGACATGCGTTGCTATCATAGCCGCAGGGTCAAGACCCGGACATTCCAAGAAGGCGACTTAGTACTCCGGTTGATTCAAGACCAGTCAGATATGCATAAGTTGTCACCTCCTTGAGAAGGACCGTTTGTGATCAGCAGGAATCTCAACAATGGTTCCTATTATCCCATTTATGCACGAGAGAGTGACAAGTCTCGCACTTCTGGTGAAGAGACCAAGAGGCCGTGGAATATTGCTCACCTTTGGCCATACTATACTTGAGCCGCCGGTCCGGCTCTTATCAATGTACATATTCCTGTCATTGTATATACCATCTTTTATGATATAATAAAGTTGGCATCCCCATGATTAGGGGCCTCTACCATTTTTTCCACACTAAAATTCGTGCAAAGGAGTTGATCCTTCATCAGGTCACTTGGGGGCTTCCAACCCACTGGGTTTAGCTTTCATACCCTCTTGGCCAGGCTTTATATGCCATGTTAGAGTTAAACCTGCCTGTTTGCAACTTGCTACTCCGCCATGTGACCCGCCGAACTCTTGACAGTTAATCTTGCTAAGAGACCCTGAACTTTTATAAGTTATTCTCGCACAAAGACCCTGAACTTGTCAAGGTTTAAACGGTGGCTTTTGTCACGAGAGAGCCGGCTTACAGTGAGCTAGGATAAACTCGCCTCGTCTGCCGTAATCCCTCCACTATGTGGCCCGTTCGTACTCTTAGCAATGTCAATCTTTTAAAGACCCTGAACTTGCTAAGGTTTAAACGATGGATTTATGTCATGTGAGAGCCGGCTTACGAGGTTTTCAGGCTTTATGCCTAGTTTCTTCAGAAACAATACAATTTTTTTCATAAAGAGTTATCTTGTCCTGCTGCGCCTTTAAAGCCGGCTTATAGGACAAGAGATATACAAGTTACTTGTTTTTTGCAGGTGCTCTCATGATAAGATTCTAAGTTTTGGGTAATTCCGGCTTGGCATTGCTCATGGAGTATAACCCGCCCGCCGAGTCAAATTAGTCAGAGGATTATATATCAAGACAAATTTGCTAAGTCGTCGGAATATGGATTGAAAGAAGTTTCAAAAGTGCATCAAAGGCGCAAGGGCAGGTGGTTAAATGTTTCCTACTGCTATTACAAGGCTATCAACAAGCCCAAAAGCTGTGGACTTCAAGTTTTCTCAGCAAATTATAACCCGACAAATTAAACAAGGCCGGGTTACCTACACATGAAGTCAATTCTTCATTTCACTCGTCGCCGGGTCATCCTGCGTCGGGTCTTCGGTCTCCCGGATCTGGAGGTTGTCCACATCCCAGTTGCAGTTTGTTAAAGCCTCAAATTTGGCTTCATCGTGCATGATTGGAGATGGGTCAACATCAGGAGCGAAGAGGTGCTTACGGCGTTGAGGAATTAGGCTTCTTTCTTCAAAGGTGGGCCCTCGAACTCGTTTATTTTCTTTAGTGTAAGCCGCCTGATAGGTCGACAGATCAGCTTCTACGGCCAACCGGCTTGCCAAAACTCGGGATGCCCTCATACAGCGGGCATAGTCATCTTGGGTGAACTGCGAGCCATCATCCTTCAGCTGCAGAAATCCATCCATCATCTCGGTCGGGTTGAGCTCAGGCGCGTAAGCCAGTGACCAGCTCAAAGCAACCATTGCGCCCTTATGGGCGGCAAATCTCTTCAGCTCTTCTATTTGATTCGGGATGGTGGAGAGACCTTCAAGCACGCCCTTCATAAATTTTGGGACGCCCTTCTCGGTCATCACTGCTTTTATGATGAAGAGTGATCCGGCATAGAGCTGCTCAGTAAGAGAGTATAAAGCCTTTAGCTTCAACAAGCTGTCATCTGAAAGTTGAAGGCTCCGTTCACCTACAAGCAAGTCAAATATTATAAGCCGCCAGGGAGAATTCTCAACAAGTATTTTTTGTAATTGACGATTAAGAATACTTACCAAAGACAACTCCAATCATACGAGATATCTGGCGTTTCAGATGGCTCAGCTCGTCAGGGCGGCTTGGCTCGTTTCAGCGGCTTTTCTGAGTGATTTGAGCTCAGCCTTGATAACGTCCAGATCCGTCAAGGCAATTTGATATTTGGCGTTGGTTTCAGCTCGGCCTTTCTGTTGCAGTGCTAGACTCTCCTTCAGGCCTGACACGGTCGACTCAGCGACATTCAAAGATTCCTGCATAGGACAAGTCATAACAGAGCAAGGTTGTTAGTTTTAAGCCGCATGTCCGGCTCATACCGATTTTTGTCAAACTTTGGCACAATTGTTACAAGTACAAAGCAGATTGCAAGCAATATACTTGGCACTTGGGGGCTAATGTATCTCAGTTCTTTCTTATAGAACCGGCTCATTATTGGCATAATGACCCGGCCCTTGGGGGCTACACTTGGCTCTTAATCTATGATTGAGTGCTGGTTCATTATTGGCATAATGACCCGGCCCTTGGAAATATTCCCCCAATACCAAAAAGAGCCACGAAAATACTTTTCCGCCGCCGGAAGCCTCTGTTACCGTGAGATCCCATCTTGGAGCCTTTTCCGGTAATCTGCTGGAGGGGGATTCGATCACGGAGGGCATCTACATCAACTCCATTGCCCCTCCGATGATGCATGAGTAGTTCACCTCAGACCTTCGGGTCCATAGCTAGTAGCTAGATGGCTTCTTCTCCCTCTTTGTTCTTCAATACCATGTTCCTCATGATCTTCATGGAGATCTATCCGATGTAATACTTTTTTGCGGTGTGTTTGTCGAGATCCGATGAATTGTGGGTTTATGTTCAGATTATCTATGAATATTATTTGAATCTTCTCTGGATTCTTATATGCATGATTTCATATCTTTGCAAGTCTCTTCGAGTTATCGGTTTGGTTTGGCCAACTAGATTGGTAATTCTTGCAATGGGAGAAGTACTTAGTTTTGGGTTCAATCTTGCGGTGTCCTCACCCAGTGACAAAGTAGGGGTAGCGAGGCATGTATTTGTATTGTTGCCATCAAGGATAAAAAGATGGGGTTTTCATCATATTGCTTGAGTTTATCCCTCTACATCATGTCATCTTACTTAATGCGTTACTCTGTTCTTCATGAACTTAATACTTTAGATGCAGGCAGGAGTCGGTCGATGTGTGGAGTAATAGTAGTAGATGCAGAATCGTTTCGGTCTACTTGACACGGACGTGATGCCTATATGCATAATCATTGCCTTGGATATCTTCATAATTATACGCTTTTCTATCAATTGCTCGACAATAATTTGTTCACCCACCGTATTATTTTCCTTCAAGAGAGAAGCCTCTAGTGAAACCTATGGCCCCCGGGTCTATTTTCCATATTATATTTTCAGATCTATAAACCAAAAATACCAAAAATACTTTGCTGCAATCTTTTTACTTTTGTTTTACTTTCCGTTTTAGTAATCTTCTATATCTATCTCTATCAGATCTCATCCTTGCAAGTAACCGTGAAGGGATTGACAACCCCTTTATAGCGTTGGGTGCAAGTGTTTGATTGTTTGTGTAGGTGTGAAGATTGCGGACTTGCTTGTATCTCCTACTAGATTGATACCTTGGTTCTCAACAACTGAGGGAAATACTTATCTACTTTGCTGCATCACCCTTTCCTCTTCAAGGGAAAACCAACGCAAGCTCAAGAAGTAGCAATTGGTAAGCGGCCCCAGTAACAGTAACTTCTTCATCGGAAGCCACTTTTTCAGTTGTCGGCTGGGGGCTGGGCGGCTTAGGATCAGTTCCGGGTGAGCCTCAGGAGCCTCAATATCCATATCCATCGGCTCATTGTGCTAAGGAGTTTCTTCATGAGTATCTTTGGCGGCTTCAGAAGGCTCAATATGAACTTCAGGGATGTTTGACTTTGGATTTGCCTACTCTAGGACGACAGGAGTGGCGGCTGACCCGCCAGTTTTTCTCCATTTGGCTTGAGCCCTATGAGAAAAGGTGAAATTACATGACAATACGCAAAGATAGATTATAATACACAGAGTGGGATATAAAAATACTTGCCCCTGGTTGATGATAAGGGGAGGCAACTTTGAGGCAATTGAGTCGCCGGAAGAGGGAGGCGAGTCCTGAAAAGGTTAGCATTGTTAAAAACTAATAAGCTGCAAGGGTAGCATGCAGAAGAAATAAATTCAAGACAAGAAAGTACTTCAGTGCGCTGTTTTCGAGGAGCTGGCTCATTGGGTAAGCCGGCTAAAAGATCTCCAGAGCCGGTGCTCCGGGTCTGACGTCTGGTGTCGTCTTGTTGTTTCTTCAAAAGAAAGTTAGGACCCAAGTGAGCAAAAGGACGAGAACATTTTACCTTCCGTACAGCCCGTTGTACTCTCTTTACTGGTGAAAGATCCGAGTCAGAGGAGACAATGGTTACCTCTGCAACATCGGCATGACTTGTTTCTGCTTCCTCCTGTGAGTAATCATCATCAATGAGTTGCATAAAGAGAAGGCTAAGGGGGTCAAGTTCTACCTCTGATTCATTGAAATCGAACAAATCTTCAAATGATTGCCTCTTCCGACGAGTTGACGCCTTAGATTTGGTCGCCTTGGGGACTTTGCTTTTCTTCTTGAGAGAAGGGGGCAACAGTTTTTTCCAGAAGGAAGAGCCGGCCTACGCATGGCAAAGCATGTTGGCAGAAAAGGTTTAATAAAGTATGTAAAGTACAACATTAAAAAAATGGATGAAGGTTAGGATGGAAAGACTTACATCTGGAGCCGGGTTACGTGCAGAGAAGGGATTTAAACTAGTCTTGCTGCAGGCGGCTAATGATTCCCCCAGCAAAGACTTGACGATGGTATTGAGATCCTGGTCTTTCAAAGGGGTCTGGTTGAAGCATTGAGGATCGTTCACTTCACCAGTATATTGGCACATTAAGGCGCCGCGGCGGCTTAATGGCAGAATCCTCCAAGAGACCCAGCAGCGGGTCAGATCAACACTCGTTAATCCGTTGGCTAACAGGGCCTTGACTTTTGAGAAAGTGGAGGCATATTGAGCACGTCCGGCGGCTGACATCTGGTCGGGAAGCTTCGTATCGGTGCTGAGTCGGTAAGGACGGCAACCCGGCAGTGTGTTCTCCCCCTCTGGTGAAGTGTCTTGGCAGTAGAACCAAGTCTTGTTCCATTCTTTGGGGTGACTCGGCAGAGTTGCTGCTGGGAAGAGTACATCCCTCCGTCTCTGAAGAGTGACGCCCCCGAGCTCGAGGCTTAACCCATCCGCCATTTCTATTTGGCGGTTGATATAGAAGTACTCCTTGAAGAGGTC
Organism: Elymus sibiricus; assembly: GCA_039707655.1. NCBI lineage: Eukaryota > Viridiplantae > Streptophyta > Magnoliopsida > Poales > Poaceae > Elymus > Elymus sibiricus. The sequence goes on from CM077671.1 coordinate 448,652,334, forward strand.
AACAGACGGCTCTTCTTGTAGATAGGTTTCACAGAAGGTTTGAAATTGGCACATATTGGTGACAGAATTGGGGCCAATGTCTTGGGGGTGTAGTTTGAAGGCATGTAAGACATCCCAAAAAAACTTGGACCCGGGCGGGGAGAAGCCACGAAGAAGATGGTCCGTGAATAAAATGACTTCCCCGTCTTTGGGTTTAGGGGTGGTTTCATTGCCTAGAACCCGCCAGTGGATAACATCCTGAGCTGGCAGAACTCCCATAGTGACAAAGTCTTTGAGTGATTCTTCGGTCACCCAAGACCTTACCCAGTTGCAGGTGGATGGGGTTTTAGACATGGCGGCAGCTTAAAGAGACTGCGGAAAAGTATGAATATTTGGCGGGTTAAAAATACATTATGATCAAAGTCGTCATGACTCTAGAAATGGTGACAACATTTGGCGGGTCAATATAAAAATCATGAGCCGCAGAAGTTATTTGCGGTATGACAGCGTGAGCCGGCAGTATTACGGCGGGTCAAGTTTATCAGCGCATACTGAAAAGTTGCTAAGTGTGGAGAAACAGATTCCGCAACTACATCAATGGATTTAAGATCTACGGGCAAGGGAAAAAAGAAAAATAATTTTAACCCTAAATGGCCAGTGGAAGAACAGGTGGCCTCTGTACAGATTGAAATGAGCTGTAGATCTATAATGAGTACAGCGTGATTATGGAGCGGACGGCCGCGTGATTTGGGCAGCATTATAAGGCTTTAAAGAGGTGCTCTTTATCTAATCTGTGAAGAATGCTCTGATGAGCGGTGATGAACACCAAAGAAACCCGACGAACTTGGAGAGAGACCTAATGCAAATCTAAAAAGAGGCAGCAGTGAAACCTTGAGGGTGCGGACGAACGTGCGAAGGCTCTGGACAGGTTCAGGTTGATGCAGCGGCCGGTGTTGATGAAGACGGCGAGGACCGAATGGCGCGGCGAGCTTCGGCGGCGCGGGCGTACGGAGGAAGAAGAAGAAGGTGGCGGCAGGGAAAGTAAAAGCAATGGCCCCTCGTGCTTATTTATAAGGATATAATGGAACAACAACGGTTCAGTGCGGGAATCGAGGAGGCACGATGATGATTAACTAAGGAAACGCCTCGATTCTCGGGCTGGTCATTTTAATGGAGAAAGATCCGTTCTGACAACAGGGGAATCTTTTTTGATTTTTCTGATGACGTCACGGCGGGTCATGAAAGTTTATCAGAGATGACGCCGTCCATTTTCGGCGGGTCATGAAGATTGTCAGAGAATGCAAGACTCGCCAACCAGAGGATTTGAAGATTGACATAAACCAGTACAAATCAATCTGGAGCCTAATGTTGGGGATATAACCCTGTGGTGAGACCCGCCCAGGTGGGGCCGGGTCATACAGTTGGCGGCTCAAAAGGCAAGGTTTGGTGTAAGCTTATTCAATGGGCCTGGAGGCCCAAGAGCCAGAAGACAAGATGTAACCCGGCAGTGTGAGCCGCCGGTGGCGGCTTGTTAGATAAGGCATGTGTAGTTAGAGGTGAGGTCGGTTATCAAGCATAACCCGGCCCGGATTGTTGTAAGCCCAGGGCCTTGACCTGAGCATATAAAGGCGGTTTACCTAGGCGGCTTAGGCCACGAAACATCTGATCGATAGCTAGGTCAAGCGAACTCGCTCCGTTGTAATCGATAACCAGTCAATACAACACAAAGCAGGACGTAGGCTTTTACCTCTTTCCGAGGGGCCGAACCTGGGTAAACCCTTGTCTCTCGATTCCAATCAACCCCTTCGAGCTCACAGCCTTAGCAATGGCCTCGAATCTAAGTCCTTTCACTAGGGCATCTACCGTGACAAAACCACGACAAGATGCATTAATTGTTTTGTATGTACATATATTAACGCTTCTTTTTTCTTCTAGTCCTCCGGATCGAGACAAACTTCTGTAACGAGACGAGGCCCGAAGAAAAGGTTGGATAAGGATGAAAGGTTCATGATCGAAGAAGTCGCTCTAGATGGCCAACCGATTGCTCCCAAGCGGACCAAAGACAAATTTATACATCAGTGCGGAGTTATTGTTAGGGACAGCATCCCGATCATCATCCAAGAATGGAATAAGAAGAAGGACGGTGAAGTTTCTTATGTCGACGATAGACAGAAAGATGACCTTTGGACCTCGCTGATGACAAATTTCAGCCTACCGCTAGAGGAGGATCTAAATAACCCAGTTATACAGCGAAAAGTCAAGGCGTTTGCTCTTAAAAAGATGGCAGCACTATTCAAGAACTGGAAGAAACTATTGAACAAAAAGTTTGTCGAGAAAGACGAGACTCCAGAATTCACCAGTCAATATGCGAAGATAAAAGATCACTGGCCCGCATTTGTGGCGTACAAGAAATCAGAGAAAGCTAAGAAAAGGTCACAGACAAATAAGATAAATGCTGCAAAGAAGAAGTATCACCATGTTATGGGGTTAGGTGGCTACAATGTTGCCCGGCCTACGTGGGACAAAGCTGAGAATGACCTGCTTGCTAAAGGGGTCCAACCAGCGACACTGAACTGGCCCGATCGGTGTAGGACTTGGTTCTTCAGGCATGGGGGAACTTTGAACCCAGAAACAGGGAAGTGTGTTTTCACGAAAGCTCAACTTGAAACACCCATCAAAATGACTCAGGCAGCAATCAAGGAAGTGCAGGAAGGGAGGTTCCATCCCAACAGAGAGAAGGATGAGCTGTCAAAGGCCCCCGGGAATCCTAAACACCCTAGATGAACTAGAGGCACATCAGGCTCCGTTGCATGGAAGTATGGGTTTTCGGACAGCACTGATTATAGAAGCCGAGGGAGAAAGAATAAAGAGAAAGCAAACCGGATGCAGAAGATGGAAGAAAGATTAGCATTGCTAGAGGCAAGTCAGCGAGCTATTATCGACCGACCATCTCAGCAGCACAAAGATCGTTCATTCGATACTGCTCATGAAGCTACCCCATTGAGGGAGCCCTGGATTAAGGGGTCCTCGGGAGGCCGACCTATTTCTTATGGGCTGAACTATATGGGCCGTTCGCCGGGCACCGGATGGATCGAAGACCCTGTCTCCAGGATGGAAGCCTCGAGGATCGTGGCTTATTCTCCAAGTTTAAAGTAGTAATAGGCATGTTTATCTCTTCGACGTGTAACCGACCATGTGTAAACACTAGGTACCCTCGGCGTCTATATAAGCCGAAGGGTTTTAGGTTGTAGACAAGAGAACTCATCTAGGGTTTTAGTCATACGATCTCGTGGCAGATCAACTATGTAATCTCCCTACCATCAATATAATCAAGCAGGACGTAGGGTATTACCTCCATAGGAGGGCCCGAACCAGGGCAAAACCTTGTCCCCTTAGTCTCTTGTTACCATGGATCCTAGTCTCACAGCTCGGGACCCCCTACCCGAGATCCACCGGTTTTGACACCGACATTGGTGCTTTCATTGAGAGTTCCGCTGTGATCACCGAAGGAATCGATGGCTCGCCTTGTCATCAACGAAGAAGTCCGCAATACGGGCATTTTCGTCCCCGGACAGATCTTCACGTTCGGCAGCATTGTGCTGCACGCCGACCCGACCGGCCATCTAGGCCATGTTGGAAGTTTCGCCCCTGATCAAGAGATCAGATTCGGGAACCTAGAGTTCTCCGTAGACTCTCGAGGCGACATGTCACTAACCGGGCTCACAGTCTTGCCTGCCACGCCCGATGACCCTGAGGCTTTAACCTCAGATCCATCTTTCAGCCCTGCTTACGGGATCTACCCCGGCAAGGGCCCGACTCTCAGTCTGGACCCGGTCATAGTACCAGAAGTCCGGACATCTGTTCTTGTCGAATACTCTCCCCGCACGGGAGCATCGGAGGTTCACTCCGGAAGCTCCGGGCAGGCCGGCCCGATCGAGCTCTCCATACTCAACGAGGCTCTGGATCGGATCTCGTCGATGAAGATTACCGATGACCCAACCCCGATTTGTTCCCAGATCGGGCTTCAAGCGGGTCAGGACGAATTTTTTGTCCCACCCACCACCCACTTTGTAGCCACTGTCGAGGATTTAACCGACATGTTGGACTATGCTTCCGAGGAAGCAGATTACATGGATGAGGAGGATCGCGCCCTCGCCCCCGTTAACACCGGGCGATGGACTGCCACCTCCACATACGACGTCTACATGGTGGACACTCTGAAAAACGATGGTGACAAATCGGATGAAGCGCCGTCAAGACGCCAAAAACTGCATAAACGGTCAAAAGGAAAGAAGGGAAGAAAAGCTACCGACGGCGCTGGGGATGGTGACACCCCGGAAGACCTCGGCGATCCCGAAATCCCCGAACACCCGTTAGAGGGTCAGGAAAGGCCGGAAGACCGCCGCAACCCCGACGATCCAGATGATCCCAAGGACGACGATTACCTCCGCTCTGTCGAGGGGGAGGACAATGCAGAAGCCGAGGACTTCGCCATCCCTGATAATCCCGAAGATTAGGAACTGTTCAGGCAACAGCTTATAGCCACAGCCCGCAACCTAAAAGCAAAAGAACGGCAGCTTAAAGCCGAACAAGACGACCTCAACAATCGATGGACGAGAGTCCTCTCAGCTGAGGAAGGGTACGGTACCGGTCTATCGGACCAACCTAAGAGCTATCTGCGCAGAAGGCTGCTACCACAATTCGATGACGAGCTCACTGATACGCCGTCTCCCGAACATACCCCATATAACAAGCCAGATCGCCCTCCTCGAGGACGAGACAGGACGGTTGAGAACACCGGCTATAGGCCGACGATACCCCATAGACGGGGAAAGGAGCCACTAGAGCCCGATGACAGGTTCGACCTGCGGCACGACCTGGACGATAGAGCAGGTCGTACGAGATCCATCTACGGATCCAGAGGATGCTCACCCGATAGGCGGGAAGGGTACAGGCCTTGGCTCGACCGCAACAACATAGATCGGGAACGATACCGGGCTAGAAAAGACGCCGATCACCGGTGCGAAATAGCTCAGGTCCGAGGCGCGGCACACCCACTATGTTTTACGGATGAGGTGATGCGGCATCAGTTCCCGGAAGGGTTTAAACCCGTAAACATAGAGCAATACGATGGGACAACTGACCCAACCGTATGGATTGAGGATTTCCTTCTCCACATCCACATGGCGCGAGGAGACAACCTCCATGCCATCAAGTACCTACCCCTGAAGCTTAAATTGGGTGTTGGGAGGACCTGGAAGACGCATTCCGATCTAACTTCCAGGGCACTTATGTTCGGCCGCCGGACTCCTCCGACCTAAGCAACATTGTCCAGAATCCAAGAGAGTCCGCGCGGCTATTCTGGAATCGTTTCTTGACCAAGAAAAACCAGATCGTGGACTGCTCGGATGCCGAAGCAATAGCCTCTTTCAGGCACAATATTCGGGACGAATGGCTGGCTCGTCAGCTCGGCCAAGACAAACCAAGGACAATGTCCGCCCTCACATCATTGATGACCTGCTTTTGCGCGGGCGAGGATAACTGGCTAGCAAGACGTAGCCACAACCCCAAAGACCCCAGAACCTCTGAGGGTCGGGACGGAAACGGGAAACCGAAGCGCAACAAGAACAAGCGCCGGCACAACAATAGCGATGCCGATGACACGACTGTTAACGCCGGCTTCCGCAACTCCCATCCTGGGCAGCGGAAGAAGCCTCCTAAAGGCAAACACAATGGACCCACCCCGCTGGACAAGATCCTAGAGAGGCCTTGCCAGATCCACGGCACTCAAGAGAAGCCTGCCAACCACACCAATCGTAACTGTTGGGTCTTCAAACAGGCCGGCAAGCTCGCATCCGAAGACCAAGGCAAGAGCCCACGTAGCTAGGACGAGGATGAACCCCGCGGTCCGATCGGTGGCGGACAAAAGAAATTCCCCCCAGAGGTGAAGACAGTAAACATGATATACGCCACTCATATACCCAAGAAGGAGAGGAAGCGTGCCCTTCGAGACGTCTACGCCGTAGAGCCTATAGCCCCGAAGTATAACCCATGGTCGGCATACCCGATCACTTTCGATCGCCGTGACCACCCGACCAGTATCCGTCATGGGGGTCCGGCCGCCCTCGTCCTCGACCCCATCATAGACGGGTATCACCTCACTATGGTCCTAATGGACGGAGGAAGTAGCCTCAATCTGATCTATTCAGATACGGTGAAAAAGATGGGCATTGATCCGTCAAGGATCAAGCCCAGCAACACTACCTTTAAAGGAGTGATCCCCGGCATCGAAGCCCGGTGCACGGGCTCTGTAAGCCTAGAAGTAGTGTTCGGCTCGCCCGATAACTTTCGAAGCGAGGACTTGATCTTCGACATTGTACCTTTCCGCAGCGGCTATCATGCCCTGCTCGGCCGTACAGCGTTCACTCGCTTTAATGTTGTCCCGCACTACGCATACCTCAAGCTCAAGATGCCTGGCCCCAAGGGGGTCATTACTGTCAACGGCAACATAGAGCGCTCCCTCCGAACTGAGGAGCATGCGTTGGCCCTGGCAGCCGAATTCCATTACATCGACGACCGGCAAACGCCGATATCAGCCGTAAGGCACAAAAGGCGGAGAAGCGAGCTCGGTTTCAACCCGGAGCCCCAGAACCTTCTTCTCCCCATAAATAGGGATTCGCCCCCCATCGCACGGCTCTAGAACTGGCAAAGTACGTGCCAAGGAGGCATAACTTCGCGCTCAAAATTCCATGGGCAGCGGTGGGGACAAAATTATCGAAGGGTAAGTGTTCGGCTGGACCGAACTATCACCATTAATACGTCTTCGGAAACCCTACAGGTACCATAACAGTACCTGCTACGGCGTAAAGCTCATTCATCGGCGACTTCTCAAGACTTTTCTCCAAAGTTCGCTCGCCGAGCAGTACACCCATAACGGTATACAACTCTTTGAGAGACGCAGGAGCGGACAATCGACATGGCACATCGAAGACGTCAGGTCACCTATCGAAGGCCCTTGGTACAACCCCTCCTGTAAGGTTTATATTTCATTTTTTATACCTGAAAATAGTTGAATCGGTGTTTTGAATAATATAAGAGTTGTTGAGCAAAATACAGATCCTTTATGTATGATCTTTTCGCTGTCTTTTTTGGACACATCCTCTATTTTCTCCCTCTTCTTGCGAGACTGTTCGGTATATTACGATGCAACCGGCTAATAGACCGGGGGCTCGAGTTTACAAATAAAAATCGCCTTATGTCCAAATTGGTTATGCGTTCGGCGTCTTGGAATTCACCTTATATGCATTGGTTCTGAACTATGTCTTGGGTCAATAAGTTGGGTTGCCCGGCTCCTGTAAATGCCCCTTTATGTTCCACTCGTTCGGCTAAAAGGGCAAAGGGAGAACCTCTGCGATTGTGTTTCCGGCTAGCCTGGTCAAACACCTCAGAGGAGAAAGCCGAAAACGGACTATCATAGTATGCGAGAACCGGTCTGTGAATCCGAGCATAAAGTGTTATCCTTAAATCCTCATCAGAGGAAATTCCGTGTCATACGAGGGGTTTGTTCTTCAAACCATGTGATATTGGCCATAGCCGCGGTTCATCTGAACATCACAAAAATCGGGGGCTAGTCATCAGCCCCCCGCAGTCCTTTTCGCGCCCCTATGGCTAAGTGAAAGCAATAAAGCATTATTGTCTGATTGCCTGGTCCGCCGCACCCCACCACCTTCGGGTTTTGATAGCTCAGCTAAGGGTTATAGTGCATTGGTAGAGACACCCCACATAGTATCTGCATGGGGGCTAAAGCCGACGACTCGCTACTTTCAGTTTTAACGGCCACACAGGAGTTAATAAGGAACGCAAAAACATTAAAGAGCATGATAAATTATGTGTCATAACCTTAAACCGTTAAAAAGTCTTTGGACACATTACAATACTTTATTCATACACGTTCTCTCTCGAACACTGTGATTCTATGGCCCGAGCACCCTCCATAACCCCTGAGAAGTACAGCTCGGGGCGCCTATGCTCCTTTCCAGGAGGTGGAGGGGCGGTGGCTATCTTCATCGGATCCATCCCTGGCCAGTGCACCTTGGCCTTCGCGAAGGTCATCCGAGCCCCCTCGATGTAGGAAGACCGCCTCAGTGCGTCGATCCGAGGAGAGGCATCGCCCAGCTTCTGCACCAGGCCGAAGTAGCTGCCCGGCAGTGGCTCGTTGGGCCACAGCCGGATACAGAGATCCTTCATAGCCGGCTCTGCCATCTGGTGTAGCTCCATCAGCTGCTTCAGCTGCTCAACAAGGAGAGGAGAATGCTCGGGGGCTTCGAATTGCGCCCAAAACAGCCGAGTTTCATCTCCTTCCCCCCGCAAAGCATAGAATTGGTTTGCGTCCGCGGCGCTCTTCCGGAGATCCGAGCAGGCGCCTGAGGAACGCCATACTTGGGTAAGCAATTTGAACTTGCTATCCCCGAAGACACACTGCAATGAAAATGGCTTACCATCCATGATAGCCTTGGCCTAGCTAATTTCCTCTTCAAAAGACCGCCTATCCACCCTCTCCTTTTGGAGATTGGTTTTTAGGGTGGATAGTTCGGTGGCATGCTCCTTGCCCTTTCGCTCCAGATCCTCGCACTTCTGGCCGGCGTCCTTGAGCTCCTGTTGGATTTCCTCCACACGATCCTGGTGCTTATCGCCGGTGGCTCTTAAGGCAGACAGTGCGGTCGCTGCTTCTTTGGCCGCCGTCCTCTCATCCGCAGCCTCCTGCTTTGCCTTCTCAAGCTTGGCCTTGAGCTTCTCAATTTCTTTCACCGAGGCTGCGTGGGCATTACAAACATATTCGAGGCACGGTATAGACGGTACGGTCATGAAAAAATTGGATATTCTAGTCCAGCTTACCTTGCGTCTCGTCAAATCTCTTATTCAGAGCATCGAGCTCATCTTCGGAGCTCTTGAGCTTCCGATTTAGCTCGTCCAGCTCGGCAGCATTAACAGCCGCCGCCGATGACGAAGCCTGTTCAAAACAAAACCATATCAAGTTACATGGGTTCACACCTTCTGAACTATCATAAACTATGATCCTATGTCCGGTCCTCTTACGGGCTGTTGGAGCATTCCGAACACATATTGTACTATATATAGTTCGGATAATGGTATCTGATTGACCCCCAGGTAAGTTTTTCAATCTCACCTGGGGCTCGGGGGCTGCCATGTATATAATAATAACTCAAAGAAAATAGTATTTCATATACAGAGCATTACACGGCTCACCTGAAAGCCCGTCAGGAGACCGTTGAAGGCCTCCTTCAGTCCGCTGTCTACGGACTGAATGCTCTGCAATACCGCACCCATAAGGGTGCGGTGCTCCTCGGAGATGGAGGCGCTCGACAAAGCCTACCCCATAACCGGCCACCCGGTGGTCGGCGGCGCCGGTGGAGAACGATTGGCCTGATCTCCAACCGGGGATTGAGTCGGTGCCTCCGGAGGCACGGTGCGCTCCGGAGACAGCCTTGGAGGTGACCGGACATCTCCCCGTCTAGTCTCCTCAGTATCTGGGAGGGGCTTCTCCCCCCGGTCTTCGGTGGCCGAGGTGTTAACCTCGGCCATGACGTCATCGCCCCCACCTTCAGTGTCTGGCTCCAAAGGAGCCTGTTGGGATGACACCTCCATGGCATCCTTAGTGGCGCCCGAAGGAGAGGGGCGCAACGCGGACCCGCTTTCCGCTAGCTCGGCGGGTGGGGTCTCCCCGTCCGAAACTTGATCGGTGCGGAGGACACGCGGTGGGCTGCAAATCGATAAGACGCCCACATGTTAATCATATTCAAAACTTAGCACCAATAGCTCGGGAGGTCTTCGGATCTTTACCTTCGAGGTGGGGGCTTAACCCTGAGGTTCCTTCGTGGAACCCTCTCGAAGTCCTCGGACTCGGTGTCCGAGTCCAAACTGTCGTCGGACAGGACTACCTTTGTCCGACGTGCTTTCTTCTGGGTGGAAGGAGGTACATCCTCTAAGGTGTCCGGAGACGCCGCCCTCTTTCTTGCGAGGGGGGAATCGTCTCCCCTTTACCCTCTTGCTCTTCCTCTTGGTTCGAGGAGGCATGGGTTTCTTCGGACACAGCCTCTGGCTGGTCCCTGATACGCAGGCCTATTCGGCCTGGCTTCTTCTTCTCCTTCTTCTCTGGCGCCTTGTAAGGCGCCACGACGAGCATCTCCAACAGCAGTGGAGATCTAGAGTCTTCGGGTTGTGGGGCCAGACACTTGATGCCCGTGGCCTTGCTCAACCATTCCTACGGAAGTGATCGAAAAATGCTTAGACTTTCTTTAGGAAAACAGAGCCGATCAAATAAAACTATGTCATACCTCGGAAGGGAGCTTGTCGGTGCTAAGGCCCTGGTCCTCCTTCTTGGCCGGCCACTTCTCCTGCGCCTTGAACAGCGCCTTCCATAGCTTCTCGCGAGTGGTGCGGAAGAGCTGACGGATCGTAGGATCGTCGTCAGTCCGGTAAGTCCACATGGGAGAGGCTCGCCGCTGGCAGGGCAGGATGCGCCGCCGGAGCATAATTTGTGCCACGTTGGTCAGCTCGATCCCGTCCTTGATAATGGAGGTGACGTGCCTCTACAGGTCGTCCACCTCCGTATCTAGCCCCCAATCGAGGCCCTTTCTGGTCCACGAGGTCAACCTGGCCGGGGGGGCGGATCTGAATTCGGCAGGAACAGTTTCGGATTCAGCAGGAACAGTTCCGCCCTCCTCCTTTGGCCCGGTGATGTAGAACCACTCTTTTTGCCAAGTTTTGATAGTGTCGATGAAGCTACCGGACGGCCATACCGCGCGGGGAAGCTTGCTGATGACCGCACTGCCACAGTCTGCGTGTTCGCCTGCGACACAGTTCGGCTTGATATTGAACACATTGAGCCATAGCCCGAAGTGTGGTTCGACATGCAAGAATGCCTCACAGAAGATGATGAAGGCCGATATATGCATGAAAGAGTTCGGCGGGAGGTCGTGGAAGTCCAGTCCGTAGAAGAACATGAGGCCCCTTACGAAGGGGTGAAGCAGAAAGCTCAATCCTCGGATGAAGTGAGGAAGGAAAACCACCCTCTCGCCTAGCTTAGGGGTGGGGATCACCTGGCCCTCCTCTGCAGCACGGTGGAAGATATTTGTGGGGAGGTAACCGGCGTCCTTGAGGTCCCGGATGTCCTGGTCTGTGACCGAGGAAGCCTCCCACTTGCTTCTGGCCATGACTGGGCTCGGAGGGGAAAGGATGGAAAACCTAGATCTAGGCTCTAGAAGCTCGGAGATTGGGAAGGCAGGGATGCGAATGGGAAGTGCGGATAAGCCTTGGAGTTTTCTTCCCTTTTTATTGGGCGTGTCGCCGGTTAGCCTCCCTCTGCTGCACCGTGAATCCCTCCACTTCCCAAGACGTGTGTGCCGTTGTACGCGTCTGATTAAACATATCCCATATGAAATGGAGCACGATCTGCGCATTGATGGATCGTGCTGATAAAAACGGCCTCGAACCGCGAAACAAGTCTTTTTCGACTGGCTCAGTGGTCGTGGTGGGCCGTGACCTTTCATCTGAAAGGTTGTCAGAGAGCACTGTTGGCTCCTTGATGTTTGGCCTTCAAAAGTCGGGTTATGCATGATGTTCGGACGACCTATGGTTGGGAAAATTACACGTCATCGGAGGCCGAACTAAAGGTCTGGCCGATTTCTATTCGAAGGAAGGAACTCGCCTCGCAAGCCGAAGACTCTGATCATTTGAAGTAGCTGAAGCTTGGACCCTTGGCGTTGGAGGCTAGTTCGGGGGCTACTCGGGGAGTCCTGGATTAAGGGGTCCTCGGGAGGCCGACCTATTTCTTATGGGCCGAACTATATGGGCCGTTCGCCGGGCACTGGATAGATAGAAGACCCTGTCTCCAGGATGGAAGCCTCGAGGATCGTGGCTTATTCTCCAAGTTTAAAGTAGTAATAGGCATGTTTATCTCTTCGACGTGTAACCGACCATGTGTAAACCCTAGGTACCCTCGGCGTCTATATAAGCCGAAGGGTTTTAGGTTGTAGACAACAGAACTCATCTAGGGTTTTAGTCATACGATCTCGTGGTAGATCAACTCTGTAATCTCCCTACCATCAATATAATCAAGCAGGACGTAGGGTATTACCTCCATAGGAGGGCCCGAACCTGGGTAAAACATTGTCCCCTTCGTCTCTTGTTACCATCGATCCTAGTCTCACAGCTCGGGCCCCCTACCTGAGATCCGCCGGTTTTGACACCGACATCCACCATCTCAGTGGAAAAGCAGCGTGGCTTCCACGAAGCTCGTTCAGCCTGATATCATAGCTCCTCGCTACCCCGTGGACGGTATAAAGGAGAGGGAACATTGTGAGATAATTGCGAAATGCCATAACCTAACCTTGAAGGTGGCGGTTGGCTATGTCTTACCTCCTACACCTGATGGAACTTTACATTGCAATCCGATTCTAGATGGCTATGTTGTTGTCGGGGTGGATGAAGTTTCCAACGGATTTGAGGATCTGGACCTTGAGTACTGTTGGGGATATTCCCCACGACCAAGACCCGGTTCATAAGGATAAGCCGCCCTAAGGCTTAAGTCATTTCTGGGTCTAAGTTGCCCTGACGTTAAGTCATCTTTGGACTTAAGCATCCCTGTTGAGACCCGGCTAGTGAGACCCGGCAGGTAAGACCCGGCAGGTGAGACCCAGCAGGTGAGACCAGGCAGGTAAGGCCCGGCAGGTGAGACCAGGCAGACAGTTATGACCCGGCAGACAGTTAAGTCCCGGAGATGAGTCCCTGAAGATGAGTCCCGGAGATGAGTCCCTGAAGATGAGTCTTGAAGATAAACCCGGTTGTAAGCCGCCCGGTTGTAAGCCGCCCGGTTGTAAGTCGCCCGGTTGTAAGCCATCCGGTTGTAAGCCGCCCGTCTGTAAGCCGTCCGGCTGGAGATAAGAAGCCCAGGACTCAGAAGCCCATGGGGAGAAGCCCGTAATAAGAAACCCGCGATGGTAAGTCAGAATAGGTTAAGTCCTAATCCTACTAGGACTCTACATGTAACCCGCCCCTTCAACTTATATAAGGAGGGGCGGGGCACCCGAAGAGGGTCAAGTTTTTAGACGTCTCAATAGACAAGTCTTAGATAGACAAGTCTTAGACAAGTTCAAGTCATTAGAGATAGACAGATTAGAGGCTCTTGAGATTAGAGGTAGCGATTCCGTGATGTCTACTACGCAACCTTCTTCTTGTAGACTCGTGTTGGGCCTCCAAGCGCCGAGTTTTGTAGGACAGTAGCAAATTTCCCTCAAGTGGATGACCTAAGGTTTATCAATCCGTGGGAGGCGTAGGATGAAGATGATCTCTCTCAAACAACCCTGCAACCAAATAACAAAGAGTCGCTTGTGTCCCCAACACACCCAATACAATGGTAAATTGTATAGGTGCACTAGTTCGGCGAAGAGATGGTGATACAAGTGTAATATGGATAGTAGATATAGATTTTTGTAATCTGAAAATATAAAAACAGCAAGGTAACTAATGATAAAAGTGAGCACAAACGGTATTGCAATGCTTGAAAACAAGGCCTAGGGTTCATACTTTCACTAGTGCAAGTTCTCTCAACAATACTAACATAGTTGAATCATATGTAAATCCCTCACGTGCGACAAAGAGTTCACTCCAAAGTCACAAATAGCGGAGAACAAACGAAGAAATTTTTGTAGGGTACGAAACCACCTCAAAGTTATCTTTTCCGATCAATCGTATGAGCTATCCCTATAAGTGTCACGAACAGCCCTAGAGTTCGTACTAAAATAACACCTTAAGATACACATCAACCAAAACCCTAATGTCACCTAGATACTCCAATGTCACCACGAGTACCCATGGGCTTGATTATACGATATGCATCACACAATTTCAGATTCATCATGTTCAATCCAACACAAAGAACTTCAAAGAGTGCCCCAAAGTTTCTACCGGAGAGTCAAGACGAAAACATGTGCCAACTGTCGGGACCGGTTTTCCAATAAAACATTTATTGAAAGACCACCCCTTCAATCAGACCAGTACAGAAAATCTTCCTTACAGGTAGACAAATCCTTGATGCAGAAGTCTAGTAGTACTTAATATTGTACATGGTTGAGCTGAGGCTCCTCAACAATTTATTACAAGCACGCCAATATTACACATAAAGGCGGATATGTCACAATGGAAGTGGTGGCATAACTACAGACTCGCAAAAATAAAAAAAGAGTGGTGGATATGTCACAGCGGAGTGGGTGACATAACTCTCATATCTTACAGCTCATCAAGCATCGGAGTGAGGCTCGATGATTTTATTTGGGTAGCGGAAGCGTATATAATACAAGTGACAAACTCCAGGATCGCAAGAGACTGAGTGGGACTCCTCTAGGCGTCGGACTCGCTATCGTACTCTTCATCCATAAGATCGCCTTCGTCAACATCTGGCCAAATCAACAAGCCAGGTGAGTACTTTGAATGTACTCGCAAGACAGTTTGGACATAAGATATAACAAATGCAAACATGATGCACATGAGCAGATTAGTAATACACACATAGGCATTTAAGTTTGCACAGCAAAATAAAAGAAAGGAAGTCGGGCGGTAGTCCTCCCGAAATCCCCATAAAAATAGAAGAAGACCGATCGGGTGTCTGAAGCGACGCCTCGAAAGGTAAGAAAATAAAAGACATGCCTCAGTCGGGCGTCGGTGCGACACCACATAAAGGGCTTATATCAAAAGTAAATGACAAGCATGCCACAGTCGAACATCTGAGCGACATCACATAAAGGGCTTATATCAAAAGTAAATGACAAGCATGCCACAGTCGGACGTCTGAGCGACATCACATAAAGGGCTTATATCAAAAGTAAATGACAAGCATGCCACAGTTGGACGTCTGAGCGACATCACATAAAGGGCTTATATCAAAAGTAAATGACAAGCATGCCACAGTCGGACGTCTGAGCGACATCACATAAAGGGCTTATATCAAAATTAAATAACAGGAATGCCATAGTCGGACGTCTGAGCGACATCACATAAAGGGCTTATATCAGTAACATTCTAATACGAGTAATCCAGGAGGTAACACCATCCCAAGGAATACTCGGCATATCACAATAACAAACGGGTTAGTTCATCCACAGGAATAATATTCAGCCAAATTTACTTCTGTTGTTTAACATATTAGTTCTCCAGAGACTGACACTGAGACCGACACTTGACCTGTCAACCAACGTCCTTGACCATGGACACGGCTACTCGAATAGTTTTGACTCTGCAGAGGTTGTACTCTTTACCCACAGCCAACGGATTTCAGTAGTCACAAAGGACTAGTTCCGTCTACGATATTTTAGAAGAAAACACATCTGACCAGTACACACCCATTTTACATCCCGATGCCAGGAATCACCCTCGGCAACGTTCAAGAAAAACTTTAAGGCGGGGAGGCCACTACCTCGAATAGCATGGGATCAAATTTATATCGTGCGCTCTAAGGGGTGCCCCCCTCTCGGTCCCATCCAGAAACACCCATGCCCCCTGACCGGATGACGGGCTTTAATCCAGGGCCATGGAACCCTCATCATGGCCCCTCTATTTGGTGTGTACATGGAAAGAGGTTTGCAACTTACTAAACCGTATTCTTTGCAGAAAACATGTGGCAGCACGAAAAGAAGGTGAACGGGGACAAGACTCGATCTATGTCAACACTGGAGTTAAATAGTTTCTTTGATCATACCGGCATGCTCTAACAATATCGGCATACAACCTATCATGTCACCACATGACTAGGTTGTCTCATATTTTAAGATCACATCAAGTTTTGTGGCTCACTTGCAACTCATCATGTATGAAATATAGCATTCTTCAAATGCTTACATAAACATGTCATGCAAAACACCATGCAAGCAAACATGAAAAACACTCGTCAAATCAAATGTTCAAACATGCTTGCCTGGTTCCGAGTAGTCGGAGTCTCACTCGGCGAAATTGACGGCACCGTCTCCTTCTTCGGTATCTACGATATACACATATACGAATACTAACGTAAATACCGTGCGTGTATAAAAGTTGTTCCAAATATTTTTCAAATAAATACTATAAAAAACTAGACAGAAAAAAAAAGATGACAGAAAAAGAATCAACTCAAAATCAATTTTTGTTTAAAAGTTATTAAGGTTTTAAAACCAGGGACTAATCTGTTATAAACAGAAAACTGTCCAGGGGGCAAACTGAATAAAACAGAAAACGTTTCGGCTGAAATACGCCTACTCCAGAAGAAAACGTACTTTGCCCGAAGGCGCTTTCAGAAAACGGTTCAAACATAACTAATAGAGGCTGACGAGGGGGTCCCACCTGTCAGGTTCAAAAGAGGCTCGCCGGCGCCAGAAACTTGCGGCGATCGCCGGCGACGAACGGGTGTGAGACAGAGAGGGAGAGGAGTACCGGCGTGCTCAGGGAGGTGGACCGCATCGGTGAGGGGTGGAAGGGGTCGACGGGAAGCACCACGGCGACGGACACTTCCTCTCCGGCAGACGGCAGCGTCGGGCGATGATGGATCTCACCGGATAGAGCTTCTGACACCGAATTGAGACTTGGGTTAGATGAGGTGGTGGACAAGAAGGTTACTAACTAAGTTTGGGCTGCGGGGGCGCACTCACCAGAGAGGATTTTGCCGGAGCCCGAAGCGGATCGGGGCGGCCGAAGTCGGGGAAGAAGGCTCTCCCGAGGCCCTCTGATGAGTGTGGCGAGGTTCTGAGGAGAGGAGGAGAGGTGCTGGATCGATGGGAGGCTCGGGACCTCTATTTATAGCCTGTCCGAGGTGGTTGCCGAGAACGGGATAACTCCGGCGAGCAATTACGGTGAGGCAGAGGTTGGACGGAAGGATTAGGCGACTGGGCATCATCGGATTGGTCCACTGGCACCATTCAAAGGATAAACCTGGTCCAATTTGGCTTGCACCCGTGGCCTCGACGGAACGGAGCTCATGAGCACGTCGATGGCAGAGAGCGCGCTCTGCGCTTCTCAGGCCACAGCGACGGTCCTGCAGCGTGCTCAGGGGAAGAGACGAACACGCGTAGGCCACTGGTGGTTCAGGCGGTGCGGTGGACGGCGTTCTGCGGAGCTGTTCTCTGCGGCCGCCACGGGAGGTTCTGCCGCCGTGGAAGATGCCGGAGTTGATGCGACAGGTCGCCACCGACGCTCGCAACCGGCCAAGCAACCGTGCGGCGCCCTGGATAAGAAGGAGGAACAGGAAGGAAGGCGCCAACGCGGGCACTGGCGAGATCGACGACGAGGCTCTGACGAAAACGACACTGCAAACACTGAACTTTCTTCAATGTTTGACGCACGTGGAAAAAATTTCTTGAGCTGAAACTTGGAGGGGTGGTTTCTTGATGCATCCAGAGGCTTCCTGAATTTTCTCAAAAAATTTGGAAGAAAGAAATAATGGATTCCAACAAAAACAGCAAATCTGGTCCAAATTTGCAGCAAACAGATTTTGAAAATTTTGAACTGTGGACCAGCAGATCTTTGGTGATCTAGGTTGAGGGTACTAAAGAGAAGCAGGGGTAATTTTCTTGGGGTCAAAGTTCAAAGTAATCTGGTACTTCCTTTGTAAATCTCAAGGGTCCAGAAAAAAGACAGAAAAAGATTTGATAGAGAAATAAATAGAATAAAAATCTAAAATAGGTTGAAACTTGCTGGAATTGATGCTTGACTTGATCCAAAGTGGGGAGAAGAGCTTTTGGAAGAAAATCTTCACTAAAGGTTATGGCAAAAGAGTGACATAGGAATTCTTTTGAATAGAAAAGGATAAATCCAATAATATAGGAATTCCTTTTAATAAAAGAAAAAGCAGAAAAATCCCAAGAGTATTTGTGTTGAAACAACACAAGATGGAAAACCCTCAAGACTAGAACCAAAGTTGAGAAAAGCCTCAAGAAAGATTGTCATCAAAAGTTTTTAGAAGAAGATTCTTCTAGGAAAAAGAAAAATTCAAATAACCTCCTCCAAAACCAATAAAGAATTTTGGCAAAAACCAAATTAAAATTTTGGGGTGTTACAACACCTACCCCCTTAGGAAAAATCTCGTCCCCGAGATTTCAGTTGATCCTCCAACAGGTGTGGGTGCTCTGCCCGAAGGAAATCCTCTCTTTCCCATGTTGCCTCATCCTCGGTGTGATTGCTCCATTGAACCTTGAAGAATTTGATTGTATTCTGACGGGTCCTTCTTTCAGACTCTTCCAATATTTTTATTGGACGTTCTCGGTATGTGAGATCTAGTTGAACGTCAATACTCACATGAGATACACGCTTCTCTGGGCTGCTCACACACTTCCTCAACTGTGAGATGTGAAATACGTCATGGACGTCTGACAGTTCTTCGGGTAGGTCTAGCTGGTAGGCCACCGTGCCTCTTCGTGCAATTATACAGAAGGGTCCAATGAATCGTGGTGCTAGCTTTCCTTTAACTTTGAATCTTTGCAGGCCCCTCATCGGGGATACTCGTAGGTACACGTATTCACCAGGTTCAAAACTGATTTCCCGATGTTTTCGATCATAATAACTCTTTTGTCGGCTTTGGGCTGTCTTGAGTCGATCCCTGATTTGTTTAACTTTTTCCTCGGCCTCCTTGAGCATGTCTGGACCGAAGATACGGCTGTCTCCTGTCTCTGACCAATTTAATGGGGTACGGCATCTTCGCCCATACATGGCTTCAAAGGGTGCCATTTGTAGACTGGCTTGGTAACTGTTGTTGTACGCGAATTCGGCGTACGGCAAGTTTTCTTCCCAACTGGTTCCATAGGTGAGAACACATGCTCTTAGCATGTCCTCTAGAATTTGGTTCACACGTTCAGCCTGTCCTCCAGTATGGGGGTGGTATGCTGTACTGAATACTAGTTGAGTTCCCAGAGCTTGTTGTAAATGATCCCAAAATCTGGAGACGATTTGAGTGCCTCTGTCAGATATTATAGTCTTTGGAACTCCATGCAAACAGACAATATGGTTGAGATAAAGTCTGGCAAGCTTCTGTGTGGTGTGGGTTGTCTTTACTGGAATAAAATGTGCCACTTTGGTTAACCTGTCGGTGATGACCCATATGGCATCATTACCGTGTCGTGACCGAGGTAGCCCGACAATAAAATCCATCCCAATCTCGTCCCACTTCCATTTAGGTATCCTGTTTGGTTGTAATAATCCCGCTGGTTTTTGGTGCTCGGCTTTAATGGGCTGACATGAATCACAACATGCAATGAATGTGGCTATATCCCTTTTCATACCGTGCCACCAAAAATTTTCCTGTAGGTCCTTGTACATTTTGGTTCCTCCTGGGTGGATTGAATATGGAGCGGTGTGGGCTTCAGTTAGAATTTGTTGTTTGAGGTCCTCTATATTTGGTACGCATAGCCTGTTTCCGTAACGTAATATTCCTTTGTTGTCTACGACAAATTCTGAGGCCTTGCCCATACTCACTTTTCTTTTTATGCCTTCAATGCTGGGGTGTCCGTGCTGAGCTGCTTTAATCTGTTCCATCAGTATGGGCTGAATTTCCAAATTTGCCACAGTGCCTTCTGTGACTAAAACCATGTTGAGCTTTGCAAATTCCCGCTGAAATTCAGGTCTCAAATTTTGTATACTGCCGCTGCTCGAGCTTGGATTTCTACTGAGAGCATCAGCCACAACATTTGCCTTGCCTGGATGGTAGTGAATACCAACATCATAATCCTTGACTAATTACAACCAGCGTCGTTGCCGTAAGTTTAGTTCCGGTTGTGTGAAAATATATTTGAGACTTTTATGGTCCGTATATATTTCACAACGATTTCCAAGCAGAAAATGCCGCCACTCCTTGAGTGCGTGTATAACTGCTGCCAATTCCAAGTCATGAGTAGGATAATTTTCTTCATGTCGTCGGAGCTGTCTTGAAGCATAAGCGACTACTTTACCTTCTTGCATTAGTACACATCCAAGACCTTTCCTGGATGCGTCGCAATATACTTCAAAATTTTTGTGTATGTCTGGTATGACCAATATTGGTGTTGTTGTTAATTTCTTATTTAACTCTTAAAAACTTTTCTCGCAGGCATTAGTCCATTCAAATTTCTTATCCTTCTTGAGTAGTTGGGTCATAGGTTTTGCAATGGTGGAAAATCCCTCAATAAATCTTCTATAATATCCAGCCATTCCCAGAAAGCTTCGAACATCTGTTACGTTGGCTGGTTGTTTCCACTCAAGTACAGCTTTGACTTTTTCTGGGTCCACGGCAACACCTTCTTGGGTTAGTACGTGGCCTAGAAAACCAACTTGTTTTAACCAGAATTCACATTTGCTGAATTTGGCGTACAATTTATGTTTCCTTAATTCTCCCAGTACAATTCTGAGATGTTCAGCGTGTTCTTCTGGTGTCTTGGAATATACCAAAATATCATCAATGAACACCACAACAAATTTGTCCATATATTTCATAAACACCTTATTCATGAGATGCTCAAAATATGCAGGGGCCTTTGTCAGTCCGAACGGCATTACTGTAAATTCATATAAACTGTATCGGGAAGTGAATGCTGTCTTAGGAATATCTTCTATCCGTATCTTTAATTGATGATATCCTGACCTCAAATCAATTTTTGAGAAAACCTTGGCTTGTGCGAGCTGGTCAAATAAATCATTTATTCGTGGCATCAGATATTTGTTTTTGATGGTGACCATGTTCAGTGCTCGATAGTCCACACATAATCTCAGAGTTCCATCTCTTTTCTTGGCAAATAATACTGGGGAACCCCAAGGTGAGGAGCTGGGCCTGATATAACCTTTGTCCAGTAATTGTTTTATCTGCTTCTTTAATTCTACCAACTCGGATGGTGCCATCCTGTATGGTTTCATGTAGATGGGTTTGGTGCTAGGTGCTAGTTCAATGATGAACTCTATTTCACAGTCTGGTGGCATACCTGGTAGCTCTTCTGGAAATACATCCGGAAATTCATAGACCACCGGAACTTTACTTAGCTCAGAAATATCTACCTTGTTCAATCTGGGTTGAAGTGATATTGGTCTTTCTAGAGCTGCAATTCTTATGGTCTTCCCGTGATGATGAGTGAGAGTCACTGTCCAATTGAAGCAATCAATAAAACCCTTATTTGTTGTTAGCCAATCCATTCCAAGAATAACATCCAGTCCCTTGTTTTCTAGTACAATGAGGTTTGCCCAAAATTTTAATCCTTTAATCTCAATAACCACACCTTGGCAGTAACTTTGAGTGATTTGCTTAATCCCGCGGGACTTGATAGTCATAGAATTTTCCAAGGGAAGAATCGGAAAATCATGTTGCAAAGCGAATTTCTTGGAAATGAACGAGTGAGAAGCTCCAGAATCAAACAAAACCATGGCAGGTATTGTGTTGACAGGGAACGTACCGAGTACGATATCTGGGGCATTCTGTGCTCCATCCTTGGTCATATGGTTCACGTGACCCTTCTTGTGGTTGTTATTGGGGTTGAAATTGTTGCGTTTGGGAGCTGAATTATTTCCATTGTTGTTCGGCTTGGGAGCCGAGTTGCTTGGCTTTGGACACTGCTTGGCATAATGTCCTTCCTCTCCACAGGCGAAACAGGTAACGCCTGGGCGATACGTAAATTCCTTGTCCCTTGCATGAAATTTTTTATTTGGGCGAGGAACATTGTTTGAAGATTTGTTCGCCCCATTTCTCTGGAAATCATTTTTGCTCTTGTTGTTGCGGGAATGAGCGGTTTTGTCCCTTTTGCGCTTGCAAATATCATCCAAGCTGCGGCGCTCATTTTCCAGTGTAATAGCCTTGTCCACAAGTGTCTTGAAATCTGGGAAGGTGTGAACGACCAGCTGGCATTTTAGTGCTGGTGCCAGACCGTCCAAAAAAATTTCCATCTTTTTATTTTCAGTCATATGCTCTTCATTGGCATAGCGAGATAATTGAGTAAACTGACTGTTCTACTCAGTCACTGTCATGCTTCTCTGCTTGAGGTCATCAAACTCCCTTTTCTTGATCTTCATAATACTTTTGGGAATGTGCGCCCCACGAAAATTTTCCTTAAATTCCTCCCAGGTGATGTTGTTTTCATTGGGATGCATGTGTAGGAAATTTTCCCACCATGATGCAGCTGCTCCAGTAAGGTAGTGAGGTGCATAAAGTACCTTCTCACGGTCCGAACATTGTGCAATAATTAATTTCCTCTCAATGTCTCGAAGCCAATCATCGGCCTCAAGAGGTTTATCAGTGTGAGAGAAAGTTGAGGGACGTGTCTTTTGTAGCTCAGATAATTTGGAATGCTGTTGGTATGGTTCGCGGTGATTTCCCATATTGATAATATGATTCATCATTTCTTGATGCTGCTGCTGGCTTTACTCATAAAGACGACAGACTTGAGAAAATGATGTTTCACTGTCTTGCTGACTTGACTGTCCCTGTGTGAAATTGTTACCTGTCTGCGTACCATGATTTTCTTCTGGCGGACTTGGCAAAGAACGAGTCCAGGGACGATGCATTTTCCACTCTAGGGTATATTTTTGCAGAACGCATGAGAAAAAAATCTGAGTGGCAAAATAAATAAATTTTGCAAAGGCAGAAATATCAAATACTCCAAGATTTTTCAAGAAAATATTTGATTGCGCACGGAGAAGGACTGCTCAGTACATATCTTACAAGCAAGCATAATTATACATCATATCACTCAGGATGCGCGTACACACTCCTGACATGTTATTTAGGCTAGTGCACTTCTCCGAATTCCTACATGATGCGCAAACAAACTACTTCTCACCAAGCCTATATACATGTAAACATATCATACAAGCTGCTACAACACATCACTGCTTGGCGCACTCAGTCGGAGATGGTAAAAACTTCGCTCGGCCTGCCGAGGGTAAGTCCCAGAGGTGCTGGAGACTCAACCTCCTCCTCAAGAATAGGCTCTAAGCGCGGAGTACTGGGCTGCGGAGCTGGTGCGGGTGTGGCAGGTGGTGCAGCGCTAACTAGAGTAGGAGCAATGACTCGGTCAAACTCCTTAGTGGTAGGCAGGCGGCGTGCAATGGCTAAGATGGCAGGTGCATAAGATGATGCAGACGAGATGTACGACAGTGGTGGTGCTGTATGCAGGAGCTCCCTCTTGTTGGCGACACAGCCCTGAACTGAGTCCATACGAGCAGCCACAAAGCCGTCCACGAGGTTATCAAAAGCTGCCTCAAGAACTTTGAGATACTCAACAAGCATCTCGATAGCCTCATCTCGCTCTATCCTAGTGCAAGCAAATGCATAGTGACATGTGTATGGCACGTGGCATGGGAGGTAGCGGTAGCGACGAGCCTTCATTGAAGGAAGAGCATCCCAGAGACGTGCAATTGCCTCACGGGCAGCCATCTGCATAGCATGCCTCTCCGTAGGCATAGCCCTCCCAACAAATCGGAAGTGACGTGATTCAGCCCGCCCTCCCTTAAACTGTACTGCGGCCTGGTGCATAGACACGCTGTCGCTGAGCTTGTGCTGGTAGAGTGTGAAGTCCGGACGAGTCGATGGCCCAAACGCGATCTTGGCGATGGAGACGAGGAGTTTGATAAACCCCTCGGGCACATTGGCGAACACCTGTGACTCACAGTCGCCGCCAGCCATCTACAAAAGTAGACAAAAATTCCAGATAGTCAAATCATAAATTTATGATGACTAACAGAAAAATTGCTACAATTCGCATAAAGCTAAAATAAATTATGCTAATAACCGATTAGCGATCGCACCTAGTGGCTTCCTACAGTCAGCCTGGCTCTGGTACCAAGGTTGTCGGGACCGGTTTTCCAATAAAACATTTATTGAAAGACCGCCCCTTCAGTCAGACCAGTACAGAAAATCTTCCTTACTGGTATACAAATCCTTGATGCAGAAGTCCAGTAGTACTTAATATTATATAGGGTTGAGCTGAGGCTGCTCAACAATTTATTACAAGCACGCCAATATTACACATAAAGGCGGATATGTCACTATGGAAGTGGTGGCATAACTACTGACTCGCAAAAATAAAAAAAAGAGTGGTGGATATGTCACAACGGAATGGGTGACATAACTCTCATATCTTTCAGCTCATCAAGCGTCGGAGTGCGGCTCGATGATTTTATTTGGGTAGCGGAAGCGTATATAATACAAGTGACAAACTCCGGGATCACAAGAGACTGAGTGGGACTCCTCTAGGCGTCGGACTCGCTATCGTACTCTTCATCCATAAGATCGCCTTCGTCAACATCTGGCCAAATCAACAAGCCAGGTGAGTACTTTGAATGTACTCGCAAGACAGTTTGGACATAAGATATAACAAATGCAAACATGATGCACATGAGCAGATTAGTAATACACACATAGGCATTTAAGTTTGCATAGCAAAATAAAAGAAAGGAAGTCGGGCGGTAGTCCTCCCGAAATCCCAATAAAAATAGAAGAAGACCGATCGGGTGTCTGAAGCGACGCCTCAAAAGGTAAGAAAATAAAAGACATGCCTTAGTCGGGCGTCGGTGCGACACCACATAAAGGGCTTATATCAAAAGTAAATGACAAGCATGCCACAGTCGGACGTCTGAGCGACATCACATAAAGGGCTTATATCAAAAGTAAATGACAAGCATGCCACAGTCGGACGTCTGAGCGACATCACATAAAGGGCTTATATCAAAATTAAATAACAGGAATGCCACAGTCGGACGTCTGAGTGACATCACATAAAGGGCTTATATCAGTAACATTCAAATACGAGTAATCCAGGAGGTAACACCATCCCAAGGAATACTCGGCATATCACAATAACAAACGGGTTAGTTCATCCACAGGAATAATATTCAGCCAAATTTACTTCTGTTGTTTAACATATTAGTTCTCCAGAGACTGACACTGAGACCGACACTTGACCTGTCAACCAACGTCCTTGACCGTGGACACGGCTACTCGAATAGTTTTGACTCTGCAGAAGTTGTACTCTTTACCCACAGCCAACGGATTTCAGTAGTCACAAAGGACTGGTTCCGTCTACGGTATTTTAGAAGAAAACACATCTGACCAGTACACACCCATTTTACATCCCGATGCCAGGAATCACCCTAGGAAATGTTCAAGAAAAACTTTAAGGCGGGGAGGCCACTACATCGAATAGCATGGGATCAAATTTATATCGCGCGCTCTAAGGGGGCCCCCCTCTCGGTCCCAACCGGAAACACCCATGCCCCCTGACCGGATGACGGGCTTTAATCCAGGGCCATGGAACCCTCATCACGGCCCCTCTATTTGGTGTGTACATGGAAAGAGGTTTGCAACTTACTAAACCGTATTCTTTGCAGAAAATATGTGGCAGCACGAAAAGAAGGTGAACGGGGACAAGACTCGATCTATGTCAACACTGGAGTTAAACAGTTTCTTTGATCATACCGGCATGCTCCAACAATACCGGCATACAACCTATCATGTCACCACATGACTAGGTTGTCTCATATTTTAAGATCACATCAAGTTTTGTGGCTCACTTGCAACTCATCATGTATGAAATATAGCATTCTTCAAATGCTTACATAAACATGTCATGCAAAACACCATGCAAGAAAACATGAAAAACACTCGTCATATCAAAGGTTCAAACATGCTTGCCTGGTTCCGAGTAGTCGGAGTCTAACTCGGCGAAGTTGACGGCACCGTCTCCTTCTTCGGTATCTACGATATACACATATACGAATACAAACGTAAATACCGTGCGGGTATAAAAGTTGTTCCAAATATTTTTCAAATAAATACTATAAAAAACTAAACAGAAAAAAAAAGATGGCAGAAAAAGAATCAACTCAAAATCAGTTTTTGTTTAAAAGTTATTAAGGTTTTAAAACCAGGGACTAATCTGTTATAAACAGAAAACTGTCCAGGGGGCAAACTGAATAAAACAGAAAACGTTTCGGCTGAAATACGCCAACTCCAGAAGAAAATGTACTTTGCCCGAAGGCGCTTTCAAAAAACGGTTCGAATATAACTAACAGAGGCTGACGAGGGGGTCCCGCCTGTCAGGTTCAAAAGAGGCTCGCCGGCGCCAGAAACTTGCGGCGATCGCCGGCGACGAACGGCTGTGAGACAGAGAGGGAGAGGAGTACCGGCGTGGTCAGGGAGGTGGACCGCGTCGGTGAGGGGTGGAAGGGGTCGACGGGAAGCACCACGGCGACGGCCACTTCCTCTCCGGCGGATGGCGGCGTCGGGCGATGATGGATCTCACCAGGTAGAGCTTCTGACACCGAATTGAGACTTGGGTTAGGTGAGGTGGTGGACAAGAAGGTTACTGACTAAGTTTGGTCTGTGGGGGCGCACTCACCAGAGAGGATTTTGCTGGAGCCCAAAGCAGATCGGTGCGGCCGGAGTCGGGGAAGAAGGCTCTCCCGAGGCCCTCTGATGAGTGTGGCGAGGTTATGAGGAGAGTAGGAGAGGTGCTGGATCGATGGGAGACTCGGGACCTCTATTTATAGCTTGTCCGAGGTGGTTGCCGAGAACGGGATAACTCCGGCAAGCAATTACGGCGAGGCAGAGGTTGGACGGAAGGATTAGGTGACTGGGCGTCGTCGGATTGGTCCACTGGCACCATTCAAAGGATAAACCTGGTCCAATTTGGCTTTCACCCGTGGCCTCGACGGAACGGAGCTCATGGGCACGTCGGCGGTAGAGAGTGCGCTCTGCGCTTCTCAAGCCATGGCGACGGTCCTGCAGCGTGCTCAGGGGAATATACGAACACGCGTAGGCCACTGGTGGTTCGGGCGGTGCGGTGGACGGCGTTCTGCGGAGCTGTTCTCTGCCGGCTGCCACGGGAGGTTCTGCCGCCGCAGAAGACGCCGGAGTTAACGCGACATGTCGCCACCGATGCTCGCAACCGGCCAAGCAACCATGCGGCGCACTGGATAAGAAGGAGGAACAGGGAGGAAGGCGCCAACGCGGGCATTGGCGAGATCGACGACGAGGCTCTGACGAAAACGACACTGCAAACACTGAACTTTCTGAATTCGACAGAACAGTGCACTTCACCTGCTTGACGAAATGTTTGACGCACGTGCAAAAATTTTATTGAGCTGAAACTTGGAGGGGTGGTCTCTTCATGCATCCAGAGGCTTCCTGAATTTTCTCAAAAACTTTGGAAGAAAGAAATAATGGATTCCAACAAAAACAGCAAATCTGGTCCAAATTTGCAGCAAACAGATTTTGAAAATTTTGAACTGTGGACCAGCAGATCTTTGGTGATCTAGGTTGAGGGTACTAAAGAGAAGCTGGGGTAATTTTCTCGGGGTCAAAGTTCAAAGTAGTCTGGTACTTCCTTTGTAAATCACAAGGGTCCAGAAAAAAGACAGAAAAAGATTTGATAGAGAAATAAATAGAATAAAAATCTAAAATAGGTTGAAACTTGCTGGAATTGATGCTTGAGTTGATCCAAAGTGGGGAGAAGAGCTTTTGCAAGAAAATCTTCACTAAAGGTTATGGCAAAAGAGTGACATAGGAATTCTTTTGAATAGAAAACTATAAATCCAATAATATAGGAATTCCTTTTAATAAAAGAAAAAGCAGAAAAATCCCAAGAGTATTTGTGTTGAAACAACACAAGATGGAAAACCCTCAAGACCAGAACCAAAGTTGAGAAAAGCCTCAAGAAAGATTGTCATCAAAAGTTTTTAGAAGAAGATTCTTCTAGGAAAAAGAAAAATTCAAATAACCTCCTCCAAAACCAATAAAGAATTTTGGCAAAAACCAAATTAAAATTTTGGGGTGTTACACCAACCCCTATGCATAGATTCCCAAGGTCACGAAACCCGCAAGTTGATCACCAAAACATACATCAAGTGGATCAATAGAACATCCCATTGTCACCACGGATATCCCATCGCAAGACATACATCAAGTGTTCTCAAATCCTTTAAAGACTCAATCCGATAAGAAAACTTCAAAGGGAAAACTCAATTCATCACAAGAACATAGAGAGGAGAAAACTCCATATGATTCATCTATATTAATAAAGCTCGCGGTACAACAAGATCATGTCATCTCAAGAACACGAGAGAGAGAGAGAGAGAGAGATCAAACACATAGCTACTGGTACATACCCTCAACCCCGAGGATGAACTACTCCCTCCTCGTCATGGAGACCACCGGGATGATGAAGATGGCCTCCGGTGATGGTTTCCCCCTTCGGCAGGGTGCCGGAATAGGCTCCCGATTGGTTTTTCATGGCTACAGATGCTTGCGGCGGCGGAACTCCCGATCTAGGTTTCTTTCTGGGGGTTTTGGTATTTATAGGAATTTTTGGCGTCGGTCTCACGTCAAGGGGACTCCCGAGGGACCCACAAGCCAGGGGGGCGCCCCCTAGGCTTGTGGCTGCCTCGGGACTCCTCTCCGGTATCTTTTTGCTCCAGTATTTTTTATATTTTCCAAAAATATTCTCCATAAATTTTCAGCCCATTCCGAGAACTTTTATTTCTGCACAAAAAACGACACCATGGTAGTTCTGCTGAAAACAGCGTCAGTCCGGGTTAGTTCTAATAAAATCATATAAAATTATTGTAAACATGGCATGAATACTTCATAAATTATAGATACGTTGGAGACGTATCAGCATACCCAAGCTTAATTCCTGCTCGTCCTCGAGTAGGTAAATGATAAAATAAATAATTTATGAAGTGTGAATGCTAGGAAGTGCGCAAGTTTGATCAATGATAATTCCAATCACTTTTTCTAGCATCAATATAAACCATAAACAGTAGCTCATCTCATAAAACTTCTCATGATCAAGTAACAAGCTATTCACATGTTAAAGTATAGACCAGAAAGTTTCTTGAAAACTAACAAACCATATTCCTAGTCATCGAACAATTGCAATTCATCTTATTTTCAGGAAGGGTCTATGTAAGAGCTTGGATTTACCAAATTCCACATACTCAACTATCATATAGTCTTCCATGATTATTGACACTCAAAGCATATTTTTAGAACAAATAGCATCCATCGAACACAGAGAAAGATAGGGGCTTAATGTTTCGCCTCCCAACTTATTTATCATATAGATAATTATCAACAATAATAATTTATGATCAAATATATTTGTTTGGATATATATGTCTAGATCATTCCCCTACACATGACGCTTGCCAAGAGAAAAAGGCGGAATATAGGAAGTGGTGAAGATCACCATGACTCTTGCATAAAGGTAAGTACTAGAAAGTAAAAGATAGGCCCTTCGCAGAGGGAAGCATTGATTTGAAAGGGTGCCAGAGCTCGAGCTTTTAAAACAGAGATGAATAATAATTTTGAGCGGTATGCTTTCATTGTCAACATAACAACCGAGAGATCTCGGTATCTTCCATGCTAGATACATTATAGGCGGTTCCCAAACAGAATGGTAAAGTTTTTACTCCCCCTCCACCAATCAATCACACTCCATGGCGAGCCGAATCCACGGGTACCGTCCATACAAACAACAATCCTGGGGGAGTTTTGTTTCATTATATTTTGATTTGATTTTTGAGCATGGAACTGGGCATCCCGATACCAGCCACTTTCTCGTGAATGATAGTGAATCAACACATATCGTGAGAATAACCCACCTAGCATGGAAGATACTGACAGCCCCTAGTCACTATATGTGCGATTCGGGCATACAAAACAGAATATTATTTGAAGGTTTAGAGTTTGGCACATGCAAATTTACTTGGAACGGCAGGTAAATACTGCATATAGGTAGGTATGGTGGACTCATATGAAACAACTTTGGGAGTGTTTGGATGCACAAGTAGTATTTCTACTTGGTGCGGAAGTTTTGGCTAGTATGAGGTGGAAGCAAGCACCACATGTTGGAGGATCCATAACAATATAACTTCTATACAAATATACCCAAACATAACTCATTAAGTTGTCTTCCTTGTCCAATTTTAACTAATTTGCTCGAGTTTTGAAAATAATTAATGAGCTCACAATCATAGAAGATGTCCAAGATAGTATATTTATATGTGGAATCTCTCTTCCTTCAATATTCTTTCATGAATTGTTCAAGTGACCAATGCGGTGTTTGCAAACTTTCAATAAATTTTACCACCTATACTTATTATGTGTGAACTCATTACTCCCCATGGGATAAGTATATGAAGCATATTTAATTTCAGATTTATGATATTCAATTCATTCAACCATTTACTCATAGGATATAAGTGAAGCACGAGAGTGAATGAAAAACTACTTCAAAAAGATATAAGTGAAGATCAATGAGTAGTCAAAAATTTAAATAACTATGTGAAGACTCTCTCATCTAAGAATTTCATATCTTAAGTATTTTATTAAATAGCAAGCAAAAGAAAAATAGCACTCCAAGAATAGCACGCATCATGTGAACGAATAAAAATTTAGGCTCAACATAGGCTAACCGATAATTGTTGATGAAGGGAGGTGGGATGCGTAGCATCCCCAAGCTTAGATGCTTGAGACTTCTTGAAATATTTACTTGGGGTGCCTTGGGCATCCCCAAGCTTGAACTTTTGAATCTCGTTCAATCCTCTCATATCATGGTTTCACCTATTCTCAAAAACTTCATCCACACAAAACTCGAAAAGAACTCGTGAGATAGGTTAGTACACATAATAATAAATCAACTCTTTATGTACTGCCAAGACAAGTTGCATAATAATTTTCAAACATTAGGTACTGTATACTATCATTTCCACAATTTATATCTACCAATATAGGCTATGGAAACTATAGGATAAGTAGATAACGAAACTATGACAGCAATCTGTCCAAACAGAACAGTTTGAAGAAATTTATGAAAACAGTGTACTTCTGTGACTCAAAAAATTATGAAAATTTAGGACATGCTAAATAATTTATATGAAAACACTGTGTAAAAATTTCATAAACGTTGCACGTGCCAGTAAAATATGAAAATTCAAACACTACAGCAAAAGTTTCTGTTTTTACACAGCACACATCAAAACATGCAATGCAAGCATCCTAAGACAATTCTTGGAACTTTTTATTGAAAAACAAGATTATAAATAACACCTAACAGAGAACAAGAAAATAAAATGACGCTCCAAGCAAAACTCAAATTATGTGACGAAAAAAAATATAGCTCCAAGTAAGATATACCGATAATGTTGAAGACGAAAGAGGGGATGCCTTCCAGGGCATCCCCAAGCTTAGGTGCTTGAGTCTTCCTTGGATATTACCTTGGGAGTGCCTTGGGAATCCCCAAGCTTAGGTTCTTGTCACTCCTTATTCTCCTCATATCGATGTCTCACCCAAAACTTGAAAACTTAAATCACACAAAACTTAACGGAACTTCGTGAGTTGGGTTAGTATAATAAACAAAGATCATTCACTTAGGTACTGTCGAGACAAGATTCATAATTGGTCCCACATGATACCTACTGTATTCTATCATTCCCATAATTTATGCTGCTAAATATAAGCTATGGAAACACTAAAACAAGTAAACTATGCATGCAAAACAGAATCTGTCAAAAACAGAACAGTCTGTGAAGATTTGTAGCGTAACCATACTTCCCTGTCTCTAAAAACTCTGACAATTTAGTAAATCTAAGAAATTTTTATATCAATCATGTGTAAAAAATTCAGATCAAAATCACGTTCCGGTGAATTTACAAAATTCCTGGACTGAGAGCAAAAGTTTCTGTTTTTGCACAGAATCAAGTCAACTATCATCCACACTATCCCAAAGGCTTTACTTGGCACTTTATTGAAATAAAAGATACAAAACATGATTAATACAGTAGCTTAATCATGTGAACACTCAAAAACAGAAAGTAAAAGTGTTGGGTTATCTCCCAACAAGCTCTTTTCTTTAATGCCTTTTAGCTAGGCATGATGATTTCAATGATGCTCGCATAAAAGTAAAGAATTGAAACATAAAGAGAGCATCATGAATCTCATGACAAGCACATTTAAGTCTAACCCACTTCCTATGCATAGGGATTTTGTGAGCAAACAATTTATGGGAGCAAGAATCAACTAGCATAGGAAGGCAAAACAAGCATAACTTCAAAACTTTGAACACATAGAGAGGAAACTTGATATTATTGAAATTCCTACAAGCATATGTTCCTCCCTCATAATAATTTTCAGTAGCATCATGAAGGAATTTCACAATATAACCAGCACATAAAGCATTCTTTTCATGATCTACAAGCATAGAAATTTTACTACTCTCCACACAAGAAAAATTCTTCTCATGACTAATAGTGGGAGTATCATAAAAGAATTGAATACTACAAATTGGTTCCACATTAAAAGAGTAATATTCAGTAAAAGGATATTCATAATTATGACAAGTATCATAATAGTAATCATCACTTTTTTTCATCGCATAAGTATCATCACAATAATCATCATAAGTAGGAGGCATGCAATCTTTATAACAAATTTGATCATTCAAAGTAGGGGGAATAAAAAGATCATCTTCATTAAGCATAGCATCCCCAAGCTTGGGACAAACATTAATTGCAGCAAATAAATTCTCAAACATGTCATTTCCATCAAACATAGCATCCCCAAGCTTGTGGCTTTGTATATCATAAACATAATCACTCTCATCATTAATAGTATGAATAGCACCAATAGTATAGCAATTATTATCATCATCTTCCAAGTTGGTGCCATAAATATTTTCAAGATTATAAGAAGTATCATTATCTTCCCAATCATAATTATCACAACAAGCAATAGGCATAACAAAATCATCCTCAAGTGTATCATCTTCCACAACTATTTTTGATTCATTCTCATGAGGCCTATCAATAATGGGAGCAACATTATTTGGGAGAGATACCTCTTTACCTTTACTTTTCCTTCTTTTCTTCTTCTTCACCACATTATTTGTGGGTTTATTTAATTCCTCCAAGCTTCTTTTTGAAGAGGTTGGTTGAATAAAAAGCTCCTCCTCGTTACCTGATTCATCATAAGAAAAAATAGGAGGATATTGGGAAACCTCTTCCCCTTCATTAGTATTCTCTTCATCTTCTATTTGTTTTCTTGTCTTTAAGTAATTGGCAATATAAGGATTCTCAATGCAATTTACCATGCAATACATATAGATTTCATTTAGATCAAAATCAATCATTTTCATGAGAACCCAAGCTGGAACATCCTTAGTTTTATGTTTCATTTCTTCATACCCCAAAAATAGACTAAGTTCATTATGATGCTCAAGGGTAATGAGGTTATCAAAAAATTTGGACACAATTCGATCATGAAATAATTCACATTGGAAATTAAAATGACCACTTTCATTGCAAAGTTCACAAGGACGGCGAGAAATATTAAGTCTTTCAGCACAAACATATAGCCTCTCTTGCAACCATTTAGTTTCTAAATACTTATGCCTCTTACAAAATCTATCTTCCCTTTTAGGCATGTCTTCACAAACTCTATGCACTCCACAAAAATTGACATGCTTATAAGAAATCTTTTTATCATGACTAGTGCAATCATCATTAGTACTATGGATATTCAAAGAATTCATACTAACAACATTGCAATCATGCTCATCACTCAAAGATTTAGTGCCAAACATTTTAATAACTTCTTCTTCTAACACTTGAGCACAATTTTCCTTTCCATCATTTTCACGAAAGACACTAAAAAGATGAAGCATATGAGGCAACCTCAATTCCATTTTTTTTGTAGTTTTCTTTTATGGACTAAACTAGTGAAAAACAAGAAACTAAAAGATTTAATTGCAAGATCTAAAGATATACCTTCAAGCACTCACCTTCCCGGCAACGGCGCCAGAAAAGAGCTTGATGTCTACTACGCAACCTTCTTCTTGTAGACTCGTGTTGGCCCTCCAAGCGCAGAGTTTTGTAGGACAGTAGCAAATTTCCCTCAAGTGGATGACTTAAGGTTTATCAATCCGTGGGAGGCGTAGGATGAAGATGGTCTCTCTCAAACAACCCTACAACCAAATAACAAAGAGTCTCTTATGTCCCCAACACACCCAATACAATGGTAAATTGTATAGGTGCACTAGTTCGGCGAAGAGATGGTGATACAAGTGTAATATGGATAGTAGATATAGATTTTTGTAATCTGAAAATATAAAAACAGCAAGGTAACTAATGATAAAAGTGAGCACAAACGGTATTGCAATGCTTGAAAACAAGGCCTAGGGTTCATACTTTCACTAGTGCAAGTTCCCTCAACAATACTAACATAGTTGAATCATATGTAAATCCCTCACGTGCGACAAAGAGTTCACTCCAAAGTCACAAATAGCGGAGAACAAATGAAGAAATTATTGTAGGGTACGAAACCACCTCAAAGTTATCTTTTCCGATCAATCGTATGAGCTATCCCTATAAGTGTCACGAACAGCCCTAGAGTTCGTACTAAGATAACACCTTAAGATACACATCAACCAAAACCCTAATGTCACCTAGATACTCCAATGTCAGCACGAGTACCCATGGGCTTGATTATACGATATGCATCACACAATTTCAGATTCATCATGTTCAATCCAACACAAAGAACTTCAAAGAGTGCCCCAAAGTTTCTACCGGAGAGTCAAGACGAAAACAGTCGGCTCCCACTTCCCCTTCTTTTCTGCGTGACCAGAAATGCCACTGCTGCCCACGGGAGAAGGCTTGCGCGCGGGGGCGCCTACAGGGGCTTGTACAGTAGGCGAATGGACAGGAGACAGGGTGACCCACGCGGCAAGCGAGCTGATGCGTGGGGGCGTGAGGGGAGCCGGGTGGAGCGGAGACAGGGCGGCGGAGGAGCGCGCGACCATGGCAGAGACGGAGCTCACGGCGGCGGCTCGGCGGCATCGGCCCGTGGCAGAGGCGAAGCTCGCAACGGCGACTCGGCCGGGGTGGCCCGGCGGCGTCGGCCCGTGGCAGAGGCGGAGCTCGCTACGGCGGCTCTGTCGGGGCGGCTCACGGTGTCTTGGCCGAGGCGAGGCCTTGGCCAGCGCAGAGGCGGAGGCAGCCGGGCCCGTGGAAAACGAAAGGAGGCGGAGCTCATGGCATCTTGACGGGGGCGGGTCGACCACGGCGGCGGCCACTCAGCGGCCGGGGTGATTCGGAGGCTGCGGCGGCTCGCGGTGTGGCCGTTGACCCAGCGGCGGGGCGACTCGGAGGCCGCGGCAGGTCACGGTGCGGCCGTTGAGGCGAGGCGTGCGCACGGGCGGGAGCCGCCCGGAGTAGTGCGTGGAGGCAGGAGCAGCCGAGGCACGAGGCGACGGCTCGTGGAGGCGCGGCGGCAGGGTCAAGGCGAAGCCGCTCGGCGAGGCGCAGTAGAGCCGGCCAGGCGCGATGCAGCGGCGAGGGAATGTGACGCCCCCAATTTCGACCGTACGCTTATCATACACGCAATGCGTACGACCAAGATTAGGGACTCACTGATTGATATCACAACACAACACTAGACACAAATTAAAGTCATACAACTTCATATTACAAGCCAGGGGCCTCGAGGGCTCGAATACAAAGCTCGACAAGCACGAGTCGGCGGAAGCAAATAATATTTGAGTACAGACATAAGTTAAACAAGTTTTGCCTTAAGAAGGCTAGCACAAACATAACAACGGATCGAAAGAGGCGAGGCCTCCTGCCTGGGAACCTCCTATCCTACTACTAGTCGGGGGCCGCCTCCACGTAGTAGTAGGCTCCTACGGTGGTGTAGTGGTCGTCCCCGGCGTACTCCATCTCATGGGCTCCATCGTCTGAACGCAGAATCGTAACGAGGGGGAAAGAGAAATCAAAGCAGTGGTGAGTACTCATCCAAAGTACTCGCAAGACTAACATCAGAACTATGCTAAGTATGCATCAGTATCAAGGATTGGGGTTATATATGGGCTGACTGTAGAAAGCAAGAATAGGGGGAAGACCTAGTCCTATCGAAGACTAGCATCTTCAGCATCTTGCAGCATTAGAAAAGAGTAGACTGGTATCTCATATATAGTCATATTATTGTAGCAAAATTTATTAAGTAACCACGCCCAGAGATTCTTCCTCGACTCCCTGCGAGAAAGCAATCTCGGAGCCAACATTCATTTCAATTTAGAGTCACAATTTTAGTTGTAGTATATCAAGGTACAACTCCAAGTCGTCCTGTTACCATGGACACGGCTATTCGAATAGATGAATTCATCCCTATAGGGGTGCACCGCATTTCCAACACGCTTGATCACCTCCGGCCAGACACACTTTCCTGGGTAATACCCGGCCTCGGGATATCAACACGTCGTCGCCCCACCTAGGCTCAACAGAGAGGCCAGCCCGCCGGTCTAAATCCTAAGCACACAGGGGTCGTGGGCCCACTTGCCCTTTGCGCTCCTGCATGATGCGTGGGCGGCCAAGGTCAGCCCTAGCACACTCTAATCCAAGACATGTGCTGTCCAGGCCACTCGGGCGCGCGTTGCTCCATTGCTGACGTCCAAAGAGCTTCGGCTGATACAACGACGCTGAGTACCCATAACTTGTCCCACGTGAAGGTTTAGTGCGTAAAAGGTCAAATGACCAACTCAGATCAAATACCCAACCCATTAGCATTTTATTAATGCGGGGCAAGCGTGACCCATGAAGTGCGGTCCCGTTGCCCCGTCTCGAGGATGTGTGACAAGGGCCTCTCCTGCCCGGCCACGCCTCGTCATCATCAAACCGTGGGTACCCCTCAGGGCTGACCCATCACCAACATGTTCCTGTAACCAGGTCATAGTAACTGTGTGTATAAAATAGTGATGACCCACAAGTATAGGGGATCTATCGTAGTCCTTTCGATAAGTAAGAGTGTCGAACCCAACGAGGGGCAGAAGGAAATGACAAGCGGTTTTCAGTAAGGTATTCTCTGCAAGCACTGAAATTATCGGTAACAGATAGTTTTGTGATAAGATAATTCGTAACAGATAGCAAGTAACAAATGTAGCAAAGGTGCAGCAAGGTGGACCAATCCTTTTTGTAGCAAAGGACAAGCCTGGACAAACTCTTGTATAAAGCAAAGCGCTCCCGAGGACACATGAGAATTTCTGTCAAGCTAGTTTTCATCATGCTCATATGATTCGCGTTCGTTACTTTGATAATTTGATATGTGGGTGGACCGGTGCTTGGGTGCTTCCCTTACTTGGACAAGCCTCCCACTTATGATTAACCTCTCTCGCAAGCATCTGCAACTATGAAAGAAGAATTAAGATAAATCTAACCATAGCATGAAACATATGGATCCAAATCAGCCCCTTACGAAGCAACGCATAAACTAGGGTTTAAGCTTCTGTCACTCTAGCAACCCATCATCTACTTATTACTTCCCAATGCCTTCCCCTAGGCCCAAATAATGGTGAAGTGTCATGTAGTCGACGTTCACATAACACCACTAGAGGAGAGACAACATACATCTCATCAAAATATCGAACGAATACCAAATTCACATGATTACTTATAACAAGACTTATCCCATGTCCTCAGGAACAAAAGTAACTACTCACAAAGCATATTCATGTTCATAATCAGAGGAGTATTAATTATCATTAAGGATCTCAACATATGATCTTCCACCAAGTAAACCAACTAGCATCAACTACAAGGAGTAATCAACGTTACTAGCAACCCACAGGTACCAATCTGAGGTTTGAGACAAAGATCGGATACAAGAGATGAACTAGGGTTTGGAGAGGAGATGGTGCTGGTGAAGATGTTGATGGAGATTGACCCCCTCTCGATGAGAGGATCATTGGTGATGACGATGGCTTCGTTTTCCCCCTCCGGGAGGGAAGTTTCCCCGGCAGAACAGCTCCGTCGGAGCCCTAGATTGGTTCTGCCCAAGTTCCGCCTCGAGACGGCGGCGCTTCGTCCCGAAAGCTCTCTTCTGATTTTTTTTCCAGGTCAAAACCCTCCATGTAGCAGAAGATGGGCACCCGAGGGCTGCCAGGGGGCCCACAAGCCATAGGAGCGCGCCCAGGGGGGTAGGGCGCGCCCCCCTGGCTTGTGACCTCCTGGTGGGTCCCCTCTGGTATTTCTTGCACCCAATATTTTTTATATATTCCAAAATAATTCTCCGTAACTTTTCAGGACTTTTGGAGTTGTGCAGAATAGGTCTCTCATATTTGCTCCTTTTCCAGTCCAGAATTCCAGCTGCCGGCATTCTCCCTCTTCATGTAAACCTTGTAAAAATAAGAGAGAAAAGGCATAAGTATTGTACCATAATGTGTAATAACAGCCCATAATGCAATAAATATCAATATAAAAGCATGATGCAAAATGAACGTATCAAACATCAAGACGGAACCTGAGGAATCACCCTCAAAGGGTCCCGCTCGATGAAACCGTCAAGGTGGACTTAGAGGAATCACCCTCGAGGGTGCCACACTTGAGGGGTTGCACGACAGAGTCATCGTCGGGAGTGGTGAAGGAGGAATCACCCTCGATAACCATGACCGACTAGCTGCACTACAGAGTTAGCATCATGAGTACTTCACGAGGTGTCACCCTCGGTACTCGATAGTAGCTCTGCAGAGTCGTACAACTAAGGGGTGTGCAGTGAATGTGACGGGCATGGCTTGTCGGTCAGTTGATCGAGTCGTCGAGTCATCGATGAAGAAGCAGGGGCAACTGGGACTAAGGGGTCACTGGGGATTTATTGATCAACCTATACTAAGCAGTTGATATAACAGCAGGTATAGTAGTAGTTTATCAAAAACAGGCTATGCATCAGAAATAGGAGCTAGCTAATACAGGAGCAAAATCTAATGCAAGGAGAGGGAAAGAAATGGGCGATATCGGAATGCTCAAGGGGGGTTGCTTGCCTTGCTGCTCTGTGGCAAAGGCCTGATCATCAGCGGTGTAGTCGTACCCAGCAGCAGCGTCAGTCTCGGGGTCTACCGGTAAGAAGAGGGGGGAGAAACAATAAATATAAAGCACAGATGCAATCACGATGCATGGCATGGCAATATGCAGAGCTAGGCATGCACTAACGCAGTACTACACGTCGCAGACGGTTCGGAAGAATATCTGACGATATTTTCCGGGTCTTAGGCTACTACCGAACAGACAAAAACGATGGAAAAGTTCCATGTTCGGTATGATAGGAGCACATGACAGACGAACGGACTGCGTATTCGGAACCGTGGGATTTTTCTGAACCACTTTCATGTATAAATTATTTTCATCTCACTTACAGATTAATTTATATTAATTTATAAAGTTTTATTAATATTCAGAAATTAAAATAGATTATTTAAATTCAAAATTGGAATTATGACATCATCATGATGTCATGCTGACGTCAGCAGTCAACAGTCAGAGTTGACTGGTCAAACTGACCAGTGGGCCCCACGGGTCAATGACACAGTTTTAATTACTGTTTAATTAACACTAATCAGATTCATTAAGGGTGGGGGGTCCCACCTGTCATTGACATGTTAATTATTTTAATTAACTTAACAGGTTAATTAGTTTTAATCAACCTGGGCCACAAGTCATACACCGATTATCTTAACAAAGTGCTTAGCTAATCTGATTAACCTAATTTAGTTAATTAACAGATTAATTAACAACTTAATTAGTTAATTTAATTTAATTATTTGTTTTTATATTTTTTTTATTTTTTTTACAGGGACGTGGGCCCCCATGCCAGTGGGAGTGGGGGGGTTAGTGGGTGGTTAGCCCCACTAACCAATTCGGCTTAGGGGAGCACGGCCGGGGCAAAGGCCAGGGGCCAACCGGCGGCCATCGGGGCTCGCCGGAGGCTAGGCGCGGCACGGCGACGTGGGGGGAGGGCGGCACCACGGGCGCGAGCGGATGAGCAGGGCCGCGTGAGGAAACCGCAGCGACGGCGGCAAGCGGGCGATGGGGACTGGAGCGGGGTCGCCGCGGCGCAACGCGGCGACGGGGCCGCGCGCGGGGGGGCGACGCGGGCGCGCCCCGGTGAGCAGGGTACGGTGGGGGCGCGCGGGGCCAGGGCACGGCGAGCGCGCGCGGGCGAGGGCCGGAACGGCGAGCGGGCAGAGGGCGCGGTGAGCGGGCCGGAGCGCAGTGGCGCGCGGGGCCAGGGCACGGCGAGCGCGCGCGGGCGAGGGCCGGAACGGCGAGCGGGCAGAGGGCGCGGTGAGCGGGCCGGAGCGCAGTGGCGCGCGGGGCCGCGGTAGGCAGCGCCGGCGGCCGGATCCGGTCGGGGGAGGAAGAGAGAGGGGAGGGAGGAGCCCCGGTGGGGCTCACCGACTTTGACGGGGGGCTGGGGCATCGAGGGTCGAGGTAAGCCGGCGGGGAGGAGATGGGGAGGCGCCGGCGGCGCGGGGAGGAGGGTGAGGAGGGCCGGGGCGACGAGGAGGCGACGTGGCGCCGGCAGGGACGCGCGGGGGACGCCGGGCGTTGGTGGGGAGGTGCCGGCGGTTGTCGGCGGCAGCGCAGGGAGTGCCCCAATCCAGATCGGATCGGGGTGGGAGAGGGAGAGGGGATCGTGGGGGCGGAGTTGGCGATGGGGGTGGCTGTCGGTGGGGGGTTGGGGTTATCGGCCCCAGGGTGGGCCGGTTGGGCCGGTTGGATTAGGTGGGTCGAGGCCCAGTTGGGCCGGGGGGGTTGTTTTCCTTTTCTTTTCTTTTTTTTTTTGTTTTTGTTTTTGTTATTATAATTTCCTGTTTTAGTTTTATTTTAATTTAGCGAATTAAATCATGTTCAAAAGTGTTGATTTCTACAACACAATTACTTATGCATTATTTACTGCTTCTCGAACATTTTTGTTTTGGTAATTTGAAACTTTAGTTTTCAACTTTAACTTGAATTTGAATCTCATCGCGATTTAAAACAAAAATGAGATTAACAACAGTAAAAGCGATGACAAGGCATCATTAGCGTGGGATTACTGTAGCTTAATTATCCGGGCGTTACAATTTTCCCCTACTAAAAAGAATTCTCGTCCCGAGAATTAAGAAGTAGAAGGAAAGAGCCCGGGGTATTCTGCACGAAGATGATCTTCGCGTTCCCAAGTGGCTTCATCTTCAGAATGATTTGCCCACTACACC
This sequence comes from Elymus sibiricus, assembly GCA_039707655.1. Classification (NCBI taxonomy): domain Eukaryota; kingdom Viridiplantae; phylum Streptophyta; class Magnoliopsida; order Poales; family Poaceae; genus Elymus; species Elymus sibiricus. Next base: position 448,693,382 of record CM077671.1, read on the forward strand.
TTGAAGAACTTGGTAACCTTCGGACGAGTCCGACGTTCAGTTTCATCGAGAATGTGGACCGGTTGCTCCTTGTAAGAAAGGTATTGTTGCAGCTCAAGCATATCATGATCCATTGCTCGGATAGTATCCTTGAAACAGCGACGAAGCTGTGACACATGGAACACATCGTGAACTTGAGAAAGGTTTGGCGGTAGTTCCAGTTGATATGCCACTTTACCACGCCTTTCAAGAACAGTGAAAGGACCAATATAACGAGGAGCCAGCTTGCCCTTGATCCCAAAACGGTGTGCACCTCTCATTGGCGTGACTCGATGTGACGCCCCCGATTTGACCGTACGCTAATCATACACGCAAATGCGTACGACCAAGATTAGGGACTCACTAATCCATATCACAACACAACACTAGACACAAATTAAAGTCATACAGCTTCATATTACAAGCCAGGGGCCTCGAGGGCTCGAATACAAAGCTCGAGAAACACGAATCAACGGAAGCAAATAATATCTGAGTACAGACATAAGTTAAACAAGTTTTGCCTTAAGAAGGCTAGCACAAACATAAGTAGTGGATCGAAAGAGGCGAGGCCTCCTGCCTGGGAGCCAACCTAACTACTCCTAAGCGTCGGCACTCTCCACGTAGTAGTAGGCTCCAGCGGTGGTGTAGTAGTCGTCTCCGGCGTACTCCATCTCCTGGGCTCCATCATCTGAATGCGGTAATCGTATTGAGGGGGAAAGAGAATGTAAAGCAGCGGTGAGTACTCATCCAAAGTACTCGCAAGACTGACATCAAAACTATGCTAAATATGCATCAGTATCAAGGAATGGGGTTATATCTGGGCTGACTGCAGAAAGCAAGAATAGGGGGAAGGCCTAGTCCTACCAAAGACTAGCATCTTCAGCATTTTACAGCATTAGAAGAGAGTAGACTGGTAACTCATATATAGCAATATTATTGTAGCAATTTTATTAAGTAACCACTTCCAGAGATTCTTCCTCGACTCCCTGCGAGGAAGCAATCTCGGAGCCAACATTCATTTCAATTTAAATCACAGTCTTAGTTATATCAGGTCAAGGTACAACTCCAAGTTGTCCTGTTACCGTAGACACGGCTATTCGAATAGATAATTTCTTCCCTGCAGGGGTGCACCGCATTTCCAACACGTTTGATCACCTCCGGCCGGACACATTTTACTGGGTCATGCCCGGCCTCGGGATATCAACACGTCGTCGCCCCACCTAGGCTCAACAGATAGGCCAGCCCGCCGGTCTAAATCCTAAGCACACAGGGGTCGTGGGCCCACTTGCCCTTTGCGCTCCTGCACGATGCGAACGCGGCCGAGGTCAACCCTAGCACACTCCAGTCCAAGAGTTGTACCGTCCAGGCCACTCGGGCACGCGCCGCTTCATTGCTGACGTCAGAAGAGCTTCGGCTGATACAACGACGTTCAGTACCCATAAGTTCTCCCACGTGAAGGTTTGGTGCGTAAAAGGTCAATCGACCAACTCAGATCAAATACCCAACCCATTAGCATTTTATTAATGCAGGGAAAGCGCGACACATGAAGTGCGGTCCTGTCGCCCTGTCTCGAGGATGTGTGGCAAGGGCCTCTCTTGCCCGTCCGCGCCTCATCACCATCAAACCGTGGGTACCCCTCAGGGCCGACCCATCGCCAACAAGTTCCCGTAACCAGGTCATAGTAACTGTGTGTATAAAACATCAAGGCGGGAACTGAGGGATCACCCTCAATGGTCCCCGCTCGATGAAACCGTCAAGGTGGACCTAGAGGAATCACCCTCGAGGGTACCACACTTGAGGGGTTGCACGACAGAGACATCGTCGGGAGTGGTGAAGGAGGAATCACCCTCGATAACCACGACCGACTAGCTGCACTACATAGTTAGCATCATGAGTACTTCACGAGGTGTCACCCACGGTACTCGATAGTAGCTCTGCAGAGTCGTACAACTAAGGGGTGTGCGGTGATGTGAGGGGCCTGGCTTGTCGGTCGGTTGACCGAGTCTTCGAGTCGTCGATAAAGAAGCAGGGGCAACTGGGACTAAGGGGTCACTGGGGATTCATTGATCAACCTATACTAAGCAGTTGATATGATTGCAGGTACAGTAGCAGTTTATCAAAAGCAGGCTATGCATCAGAATAGGAGCTAACTAATACATTAGATAAATTCTAATGCAAGAATAAGAGGGTAAAGGAATAGGCGATATCGGAATGCTCAAGGGGGGTTGCTTGCCTTGCTGCTCTGCGGCAAAGGCCTGATCGTCAACGGTGTAGTCGTACCCGGCAGCAGCGTCAGTCTCGGGGTCTACCGGTAAGAAGAGGGGGGAGAAACAATAAATACAAAGCAGAGATGCAACACGATGCATGACATGGCAATATGCAGAGCTAGGCAAGCAATAACGCAGTACCACACGTCGCAGACGGGTCGGAAGAATATCTGACGATATTTTTCGGGTCTCGGGCTACTACCGGATAGATGAAACGGATAGAAAAGTTCCATGTTCGCTATGCTAGAGGCATGTGACAGACGAACAGACAGCGTAGTCGGATCCGTAGGATTATTCTGAGCAACTTTCATGTTCAAAACTTTTTCATCCAAGCTACGGTTTATTTTCTACGAATTTCTAAAGTTTTAGCAATATCCTGAAAATTCCTGAAATTTTGCTAAGTCTGAGAATTCGCCAGTTTTAAACATCACTTAGCTGTTTTCAAAAGGCTACAACTATTGATCTGTACATCCTATGATTTTGTGCCTTATATCAATTTTGAGCATTTCTCTACGATCTACATGTTAGTATCACTTTCATCCATATTAGAGTTCATTTGCTTGATCATCAACAGCTCTAAAGTAGCTATGAAAATAAAGCTGTTTTTCGGTTTTTCTGTTAACAGAACATAGAACTTTGTGATTTTCGTAGGAATTAATCCACGCATTTTCTGAAACAGGTCCAATGGAACAAAATGAAGCTCGTTAGGACTTGTCTTATCGCTGTTTAGGGGGCTATTTAGAGGGCTAGACAGTGTAATATCAGTAAAGCTAGCTGCTCCTACAGTAACTGAATGTTACTGTAGCTGTGCAGCATAGCAGTAGGCAGCGGCTGCGGGCGCGCGCGTGCGGCAGCGGCAGCGGTGGTGGGTAGCGCGGCTGCAGGCAGCAAAGCAGAGGGGCGGCGAGCAGCAGTAGGGGCGAGAGGGCGCGGCCGGCACGCGGCCGGCGGACGGCGCACGCCGCTGGACGCGGGAGGAGGCGAGGCCATGGCCGGAGCGAGGCGAGCGGAAGAGGCGGCCGCACCCGGTCGCGGGCGGGCGCGCATTCGTGTGCGTACGGCGTGGGAGGGCGAGCAGGGTCGGGCCGGCGTGGCGACGAATGGAGCGACGCGGACGTGACAGAAAGGGCCAAGGGGGCACGGGCGCGGCCAGGGCGTCAGGGGCGCAGCGACCGGACGGGGAAGCAGAGGACAGAGGCGAACGGCCTCACCCTACGTTGCAGAGGCGAGGGCGGCGAGGCTCGATGACGCGGGTCGGGGGCGAGGCGAGGAAGCGACGAAGCATCGGGCAAGGTGGCGGGACGAGGCGGCGACGGTGAGCGGCGGCGGGTCGGGATCGGGCCCTCCCGATCCAGCTCCAGCGAGAGAGAGGGGAGGAAGAGAGAGAGTGGGGGATTGTGGGGGGTGCGGGGCTAGGGTTTAGTAGTGGGAGGGGGGCCGGCCTGCTGGGCTTCGGCCCAGTTAGGCCAGGGGGGCTTTTGTTTCTTTTTTTTAGTTCTCTTTTTTTTATCATTTTTCTGTTTTAGTATTATTTTATTTTAGTGAATCTAAATGCCTCCAATAATGTTGATTTATTAAACACATTTACCTATGTAATATTTGACACAATTGGAACATTTTAGTTTTGATGTTTGAAAACTTTTACCGTTCGACTTATTACAAGTTTGAATTTGAATGGGATTTGAACCAACGCGGGTTTATCAACAGTAATCGCGGTGACGTGTCATCATTAGCAGGGTATTACTGTAGCTTAAATATCTGGGCGTCATAATTCTCCCCTACTAAAAAGAATTCTCGTCCCGAGAATTAAGCGGTAGAGGTATGGGGAAAAGTTTGGTTACGAAATCCTAACGGATCTTCTCGTTCTTGGTTGCTCTTCTCGAAGAAGTTGATCCCTTTTGTCGATGTCTTCAATTCAATGATTCAGGTCCTCTTAATGAAATCGTCATCCTTTATTTGGGAACTTCATCGTCCTACGAATGCGATATGAGGGAAAACTCTGGAAGGACGTAGCTACACAGGGTTGGTCACCTGATGGTGAACTCAGGGAAGAAGACATGAATTAAGTATCGATTTGTAACTCAGGGAATTCGTTGAGAGCAATATGTGATGGTACAAAGGTTTCAACGGGTAGGCAGTCATTCGATGCCTAATCAGAAGGTGAATGGGGTTCAGAGCAACGAAACTAAAAAAATTGCATCTGATACTAGAATAGATCAACCCTTGGGCGGTGGATCGGGAATAACATTCGAAGCCAAGTGCAAAAGATACTTTGGAATCAAAGTTGTATAGGAGAGTCAGGTTTCGATCCTGTGGAACTATGGGTTATGGGCCCACCATGTTCGGGGTTGAAAGTAGGAAGGGTGGTGACATCTTGCACAATCATGAAGCAAGGCATGTCAGAGGATAGCCAGTCAGCTATGCTAGCAACAATGTCAGTACCAAGGGAGGAGGGGACAAATAGAACCATTTTCCTGCTCGTTGAAACGAGGCGGACCAATAGGCAAAGTTCTCGTCGACCGGCGGTTACCGGAATGTCATCAACAATATTAACATGGTCTTACTGACAGAATTGATCACCGAGGTGTTTACCTAAGCAGGGAATTACCACTTGTTCAGATAAGCTAGAATACAAGAAAGGTTAAACAGACCAATGGAAAGGAAAATGTGTTTATCACATTAAACAGACCAATGGAAAGGAAGATGTGTGTATCACATTAAACAGACCAATGGAAAGGAAAATGTGTTTATCACATTAAACAGGCCAATAAAAAGGAAAATGTGTTTATCACATTAAACAGACCAATGGAAGGGAAAATGTGGTTATACTCAAGTTTAGGAGTATATCTTTCCCAAGGAAAAACAGAGCACGATATACATGACAGGATAGCAAGTAGATAACCATTTAGGTAAAGGAGCGAGGAAATTTATGACATTCCCATACAATGGTGTTTGGATAATTGATCAAGAAACATTTAGCGTTGCGCTTCCAATGTTCCTTTTCATGCACGGAATACCATAGTCAGGCTTCGGGGTAGCAGTGACATGGTCATCAGGTAAAGACCAGACTTTGGATACATAGTGGATCCATCAGGAACAACTTATATAATAAGTCATACAATTTCGTTATGGAAGAATATCTAATCTTGCTTAACAAGATACTATAACAATCCGGCCAGGTGTGCTAGGCATGTCATCACCTTACCGGGTTACATAAGGACAAAATTTATAATTCTTGGAAAAAGATCCAACCAGCGTATCTGCCCAAGATTCAGATCTGGTTGGTGTCAGGATATCTCAGGCTCAGCAGGCCTGAGAAGGAAAAAGGATGAAACACATGTCTATGAGACGATGCGGCAAGATTCTCGGGGAATGATCAACAAAAGCAAGCCTTGAATCATTAGCCCGACTGCAAGAAATATAAACACAAGGTCAAGACACTCGTGCCCACATGGAAGTTTTCTAGAATGGAATGTAATCAAGTTCTGGTTGGGGACCATCATAGAGGATATCAAAGTTCCATGTGTAAATCTGGATTAGCTCTTACGAGGAACTTACTTTCCCCGATCAAAACAATCAGTGGCTTGGCGTGCTAGGAATTACATATGGGGTGAAGGTAGCAAATCTATCAAGCCATGGGATACTTCGCACATGCAAGAATGAATTGGAACGATTCCAGAGGAAGCGAGACAATTTTTCTCGTAATCACGGTGGTAAAATGCACGTGAACTTAGAGGAAACACTTCCTTTATCAATCATATTCTTCATGAACTATGCACAAAGATAATGCCTTCAAGGTTTCCAACACTAGCTTAAATGTTCATCATGAACCATGAGGGAGAAGAGGATGTGGCTGATGGGCTCAGCAACAATTCGTCGAGATTCCCACAAAGATGGATCTCCAAGATTGAGTGAACAAAACCAGATGATATATTGAGGTATGCCCGAGGGAAACATCCACAATTAAACATTAATCGAAAGGTGCAACCGAAATCCGGACAAAGTAGTACGACCAACGTTAGAATGTTGACTCAACAGCCAACACACTAAGAATGGACTTATTGTTCATTAACTCCAAGATAAAAGAGTTCCTATGCCATAAGTGTTGAATTTACACATCACAGTCCATTTGTCGATATTCCGGTTAGAACAACACGGGAACTAAGAAAAGAAAAGTGATGGCAAGGATGTCGCCAACGACAACACCAATTACCAAAGACAAGGATGCTACTCTCATTATGAATTTAATTGATATCCTGGAAGAGCCCAGGATGCTGATGAGGATCATGACACATTTGTCGAGAAGGCTCATGAAGATGTACTCGATCAGCGACGACATCAAGCAAGAACATGGCGAAGCGAAAGGTTGCCGGAACCACAGATTAGAGTGCTAGCTCAGCATCGAAATTGCCTTTTAGGACAACCAACAAGACGTTGAAACTAGATGTAAGATTAGTGCACTATTGGACTGTGTTCCGGGGATGAAGGACATATATAGCATGGTCAAGCTTTAGCATGATGATGATGCCTAACAGCTTGGAAAGACATGATCGAGTACAAACTCAAAAGCAAAGAAGATTACTAAGAGTTGTTGAATCGCAATAGCGGACTCGATTCGAATATCGGTGCCCTTGAGTGTCCCACAACTCAGAACACAAGGAAACTGAAATCAGTGAAAGTGATCAAAGCTGATGAGGAGCTCATAAGAAGCTAAGTAGCTCCGTGATATTCTTGATATACCAAGGATAATACTCGGAGGTAGATCAGAATTAAAGCAAGGATGATGTATTGATCTGTGGAAGACAAGCACTTCTAACTTGTCTAAGAAGGAAATCAAAGTAGAATAACATGGTCGGAACCACGATTGCAAAGGACAAGATCACAGATACCGGATCAAATTACACCAAGAGAATTTTTTTGTTACGAGAAGCTTCTATGATAAGATCAACATTGCTTCCATGGGCATGAGCACAAAGTTCAAGGTCGACTCCCACTTCATCAATGCATCACCTGCCATTTACACCTCGCCTTTGGTGAAGTCATAGTTTTGAAGGATTATCTGGCAAAACACCAGAAAAGTATGACTCGTGAAACTGTCGGGTTCACATGAATTAAGGAAGGCATAGGTCCAACCCATCGGGGCATTTTAGGAACATATACCACAAGCTTCAAGAGTAATTAACACATGCTTGACAACAGAGCATGGTTGACAAAAGCATAGGATACAACTTATCAGGGGGAGAAGACACAATTTACCAATAGCATCATGTATTAGGGGAAGACCATCACAAGAATTTTGAATGTGAAGGATGCTATCGAATAATAACCCAACAATGGGTCTGGCAGTCCACAAAGGACCTAATGTGAGTATCGGTATCCAATCAGAGGGAGAAAGAATGCAAGGCATCAGACCATAGAACATCCAAATAATTTGATGCTTGAATAACCAAAGGAATTAAGACTTCCAAATTGGTGTATCGGAAACAGATGTTCCGATCAAATACAAGTAAGATGACAAGACTTAGATGGGCAATCAATCAAGGTTGATTTGTCGGGAACCAACTCATGTTTGGAAAGACGTCTGAGTAGGACGGATAATTTATTATAAACAACTGATGACTGCGTGCATTCACACACAGGTTGAATCAATAAAATCAAATGAAAACCGCGAAGGATTTACTTAATATTGCTAGACATATGGAATTAACCATAGTGCAAGAAGGTGAGAAAAGTCAAGAGCAAAAGGCTACTGAGGATTTCGGAAGATCGAATAGTGTTTCAAAGAATTCTGTGAAACAAACACATGATCAACCGAGGAAGAACGAATCTCCGGTAAGATAATTCGATGTAACTTGTAATAACAAGAGCAACTGGATATGAAAGTATGAGTGACAATTGCATGTAGTCATCCATAGGAGTTGACGGCGGAAGGGAATCGCAAAAGCGATGAGCACAAGTTCTCGGGAGAACATCGGAGAGTATCTTCAAACCTTCTGATGAATCGAGCCATCGTCTGGAAGGAGGGGCTCTCCGGGGAAAGAAGTTACGAGAACCTAGAGTTAGAGTTAGTAAAATCTTTAACCCAAAAGAGAAGAGAGATCAGAACCCAGAGTATAGATGAGGAATAAAATATCCTAATACCACTCGATTGAGATGTGGGCCCGTAAGCCACACAACAATGTTAGTAAAAGTTTTTCAATGACTAGACTCAACTTCGGCCAAGGAGTTGGAAAGGGGGCTACCTACTGGCAGTCGGCTCTGATACCAACTTGTGACGCCCCCGATTTGACCGTACGCTAATCATACACGCAAATGCATACGACCAAGATTACGGACTCATTAATCATATCACAACACAACACTAGACACAAATTAAAGTCATACAGCTTCATATTACAAGCCAGGGGCCTCGAGGGCTCGAATACAAAGCTCGACAAGCACGAGTCAGCGGAAGCAAATAATATCTGAGTACAGACATAAGTTAAACAAGTTTTGCCTTAAGAAGGCTAGCACAAACACAAGCAGCGGATCGAAAGAGGCGAGGCCTCCTGCCTGGGAGCCAACCTAACTACTCCTGAGCATCGGCACTCTCCACGTAGTAGTAGGCTCCAGCGGTGGTGTAGTAGTCGTCTCCGGCGTACTCCATCTCCTGGGCTCCATCATCTGAATGCGGTAATCGTATCGAGGGGGAAAGAGAATGCAAAGCAGCGGTGAGTACTCATCCAAAGTACTCGCAAGACTGACATCAGAACTATGCTAAATATGCATCAGTATCAAGGAATGGGGTTATATCTGGGCTGACTGCAGAAAGCAAGAATAGGGGGAACGCCTAGTCCTACCGAAGACTAGCATCTTCAGCATCTTACAGCATTAGAAGAGAGTAGACTGGTAACTCATATATAGCAATATTATTGTAGCAATTTTATTAAGTAACCACGCCCAGAGATTCTTCCTCGACTCCCTGCGAGGAAGCAATCTCGGAGCCAACATTCATTTCAATTTAAATCACAGTTTTAGTTATATCAGGTCAAGGTACAACTCCAAGTCGTCCTGTTACTGTGGACACGGCTATTCGAATAGATCATTTCTTCCCTACAGGGGTGCACCGCATTTCCAACACGTTTGATCACCTCCGGCCGGACACACTTTCCTGGGTCATGCCCGGCCTCGGGATATCAACACGTCATCGCCCCACCTAGGCTCAATAGAGAGGCCAGCCCGCCGGTCTAAATCCTAAGCACACAGGGGCCGTGGGCCCACTTGCCCTTTGCGCTCCTGAAAGATGCGAACACGGCCGAGGTCAGCCCTTGCACACTCCAGTCCAAGAGCTATACCGTCCAGGCCACTCGGGCGCACGCCGCTCCATTGCTGATGTCCGAAGAGCTTCGGCTGATACAACGACGCTGAGTACCCATAACATCTCCCACATGAAGGTTTGGTGCGTAAAAGGTCAATCGACCAACTCAGATCAAATACCCAACCCATTAGCATTTTATTAATGCGGGGAAAGCGCGACCCATGAAGTGCGGTCCCGTCGCCCCGTCTCGAGGATGTGTGGCAAGGGCCTCTCTTGCCCGTCCACGCCTCATCACCATCAAACCGTGGGTACCCCTCAGGGCCGACCCTTCACCAACAAGTTCCCGTAACCAGGTCATAGTAACTGTGTGTATAAAACATCAAGGCGGGAATTGAGGAATCACCCTCAGTGGTCCCCGCTCGATGAAACCGTCAAGGTGGACCTAGAGGAATCACCCTCGAGGGTCCCACACTTGAGGGGCTGCACGACAGAGACATCGTCGGGAGTGGTGAAGGAGGAATCACCCTCGATAACCACGACCGACTAGCTGCACTACAGAGTTAGCATCATGAGTACTTCACGAGGTGTCACCCTCGGTACTCGATAGTAGCTCTGCAGAGTCGTACAACTAAGGGGTGTGCGGTGATGTGAGGGGTCTAGCTTGTCAGTCGGTTGACCGAGTCTTCTAGTCTTGAGTCGTCGATGAAGAAGCAGGGGCAACTGGGACTAAGGGGTCACTAGGGATTCATTGATCAACCTATACTAAGCAGTTGATATGATTGCAGGTATAGTAGCAGTTTATCAAAAGCAGGCTATGCATCAGAATAGGAGCTAACTAATACAGTAGCAAAATTCTAATGCAAGAATAAGAAGGAAAAGGAATAGGCGATATCGGAATGCTCAAGGGGGGGTTGCTTGCCTTGCTGCTCTGCGGCAAAGGCATGATCGTCAACGGTGTAGTCGTACCCGGCAGCAGCGTCAGTCTCGGGGTCTACCGGTAAGAAGAGGAGGGAGAAACAATAAATACAAAGCATAGATGCAACACGATGCATGACATGGCAATATGCAGAGCTAGGCATGCACTAACGCAGTACCACACGTCGCAGACGGGTCGGAAAAATATCTGACGATATTTTCCGGGTCTCGGGCTACTACTGGACAGATGAAACGGATGGAAAAGTTCCAAGTTCTCTATGCTAGAGGCATGTGACAGATGAACAGACAGCGTAGTCGGATCCGTAGGATTATTCTGAGCAACTTTCATGTTCAAAACTTTTTCATCCGAGCTACGGTTTATTTTCTACGAATTTCTAAAGTTTTATCAATATCCTGAAAATTCCTGAAATTTTGCTAAGTCGGAGAATTCGCCAGTTTTAAACATCACTTAGCTGTTTTCAAAAGGCTACAACTATTGTTCTATACATCCTATGATTTTGTGCCTTATATCAATTTTGAGCATTTCTCTGCGATCTACATGTTAGTATCACTTTCATCCATATTAGAGTTCATTTGCTTGATCATCAATAGCTCTAAAGTAGCTATGAAAATAAAGCTGTTTTTTGGTTTTTCTGTTAACAGAACATAGAACTTTGTGATTTTCGTAGGAATTAATCCACGCATTTTCTGAAATAGGTCCAATGGAACAAAATGAAGCTTGTTACGTCTACTTTCCGTTCATATAATGTTTACCCATGTTAGGACTTGTCTTATCGCTATTTAGGGGGGCGTTTAGAGGGCTAGATAGGGTAATATCAGTAAAGCTAGCTACTGCTACAGTAACTGAATGTTACTGTAGCTGTGCAGCATAGCAGCAGGCAGCGGCTGCGGGCGCGCGCGTGCGGCAGCGGCAGCGGTGGCGGGCAGCGCGGCTGCAGGCAGCAGAGCAGCGGGGCGGCGAACAGCAGCAGGGGCGAGAGGGTGCAGCCGACGCGCGGCCGGCGGACGGCGCATGCCGCTGGACGCGGGAGGAGGCGAGGCCATGGCCGGAGCGAGGCGAGCGGCAAAGGCGGCCGCACCCGGGCGCGGGCAGGCGCGCATGTGCGCGCGTACGGCACAGGAGGGCGAGCAGGGTCGGGCCGGCGTGGCGACGAACGGAGCGACGCGGACGTGACAGAAAGGGCCACGGGGGCACGGGCACGGCCAGGGCGTCAGGGGCGCGGCGACCGGACGGGGAAGTAGAGGACAGAGGCGAATGGCCTCACCCTACGTTGTAGAGGCGAGGCGGAGAGGCTCGATGACGCGGGTCGGGGGCGAGGCGAGGAGGCGACGAAGCGTCGGGCAAGGTGGTGGGACGAGGCGGCAACGGTGAGCGGCGGCGGGTCGGGATCGGGCCCTCCCGATCCTGATCCAGCGAGAGAGAGGGGAGGAAGAGAGAGTGTGGGGGATCGTGGGGGTGCGGGGCTAGGGTTTAGTAGTGGGAGGGGGGCCGGCCTGCTGGGCTTCGGCCCAGTTAGGCCAGGGGGGCTTTTGTTTCTTTTTCTTTTTTTTTGTTTTAGTTCTCTCTTTTTTTATCAGTTTTCTGTTTTAGTATTATTTTATTTTAGTGAATCTAAATGCCTCCAATAATGTTGATTTATTAAACACATTTACCTATGTAATATTTGACACAATTGGAACATTTTAGTTTTGATGTTTGAAAACTTTTACCGTTCGACTTATTACAAGTTTGAATTTGAATTGGATTTGAACCAACACGAGTTTATCAACAGTAATCGCGGTGACGTGTCACCATTAGCAGGGTATTACTGTAGCTTAAATATCCGGGCGTCACACTCGAAGGTAAGCCTTTTCGCCAGGTTGATAGACCATATCCTTGTGATGACGGTCATACTGACTCTTCTGACGAGACTGAGCAGCATTCAGATTTGCATGAATAATGCGGACTTAATCTTCGGCATGCTGGATAATATCCGGACCGATAAGTGCACGTTCCCCAATTTCTGACCAATTCAGAGGAGTCCGACACTTACGTCCATATAACACTTCAAAGGGAGCCATCTTCATACTAGCTTGATAGCTATCGTTGTAGGAGAACTCAGCATACGGGAGAGATTCCTCCCATTTCTTGCCGAAAGAAATGACACAAGCCCGAAGCATGTCTTCGAGAATCTTGTTGACTCTTTCAACTTGTCCCTGGGATTGAGGGTGAAAAGCGGTGCTGAATGACAAATGAGTTCCCATAGCTTCCTGGAAACTTGCCCAGAATCTTGAAGTGAATAAGCTGCCACGGTCTGAACTAATCACCAATGGAATACCGTGGAGTGAAACAACTCTGGACATATATAGATCTGCCAGCTGACTAGTAGTAATAGTTTCCTTGACAGCCAGAAAATGTGCAACTTTGGACAGTCGGTCAATGACGACAAGAATAGCATCATTACCTTTCTGCGATCTGGGAAAACCAGTTATGAAGTCCATTTCAACATGATCCCATTTCCATTCAGGAATAGAAATAGGTTGCAGAGTTCCAGCAGGCTTTTGATGTTCTGCCTTGATCCGACGGCAAATGTCATATTCTGAAACATAGCGTGCAATGTCTTGTTTCATATTTGACCACCAGAATCTTTGACGGATGTCTTGATACATTTTGGTACTACCCGGATGAATAGACAGCGGAGTATCATGAGCTTCTTTCAGTATTCTAGCAGTCATATTCAGGTTTTCCCTCTTAGTTGGAACGAATAAGCGACCCTTGAAGTACACAGCGTCATCATCATCAACGGTGAAGCATGAGGGTTTACCTTCCGAAAGATAGCGTCTAATCCTTTCGACGTCATTGCAATAGTGTTGCATAGTTTTGATGCTGCCCACGAGATCTGGTACAGCAACCAAGTTGCTCAGAGAACCCTGGTTAACAACATGGAGGTGCATTTTACGGGCCTCCGGTGGAGGGGAACGAGATAACCCTGAGGAATAATATGGAGGTTCAGCTTGCGGAATTCCTCTTGAAGAAGGGGGTGAACCTGGAGGTGGTTGCAGTAAGACTTGCGGCTCAAAGCATCAGCCATTACATTTGCCTTGCCAGATGTATAAGAAATTCCCTTGTTGTAATCTGCTATGCGCTCCATCCATCTCTGTTGACGGAGATTCAAATCCAGCTGAGTAAACAAGTACTTCAGACTTTGGTGATCGGTGTAGATCTCGCAACGATTCCCAACAAGGTAATGCCGCCACTCTTTCAGCGCATGAATTACTGCAGCAAGTTCAAGGTCATGAACTGGGTAGTTCTCTTCATGAGGACGCAATTGACGAGATGCATAAGCAACCACTCTGCGTTCTTGCATCAGGACATAGCCCATTCCTTGACGTGAAGCATCACAATAGATGACGAAGTCCTTCTGAGTATCCGGAGGAGCAAGCACTACTGCAGACGTCAGTTTGTCTTTAAGTGCCTGAAAGCTCTCCTGACATTTTTCTATCCACTCATATTTAACACCTTTGTGAAGCAGATTGGTTAAGGGCTTGGCAATCTTGGAGAAGTTCTCGACAAATCGACGGCAGTAGCGGGCGAGTCCGAGAAAACTTCTGACTTGCTTAACCTACTTCGGGGGAGTCCAGTCAAGAATAGCCTGAACTCGTTCAAGGTTGACAGCAATACCATCCTTGGAGATCACATGACCAAGGTAGGTTACTTCGTCCATCCAGAACTCACACTTTGAATACTTTGCATAAAGTTGATGCTCTCGAAGCTTCTCCAGTATAAGACAAAGATGTTCAGCATGCTCTTCTTTATTCTTGGAGTAAACCAGGATATCATCCAGATAAACCATGACTAATTTATCGAGGTAATCCATGAATATATAGTTCATCAAGCGAGAGAAGGTTGCTGGAGCATTGGTTAAGCCGAAGGACATGACGGTGTACTCGTATGAACCATAGCGAGTAACAAATGTGGTCTTGGGAATATCCTCTTCACGAACACGGATCTGATGGTAACCCAACCTCAAGTCGAGTTTTGAAAACACTGATGAACCAGCAAGTTGATCATACAGATCGTTGATTCGAGGAAGCGAATACTTGTTTTGAATCGTTGCTTGGTTGATCGGACGGTAATCTTGGACCAATCGATTCGTACCATATTTCTTCTTGACAAAGAGAGAAGGTGCTCCCCAAGCAGAGGAACATGGGCGAATGAACCCTTGACGAAGTGAATCATCGATTTCTTGTTTCAGTTCAAGGAGTTCATGTGGAGGCATCTTATATGGCCGCTTAACAATAGGGGTGGTGCCTGGCACTAAGTCGATGACAAACTCGACAGCTCTTACAGGGGGAATCCTTGGAAGTTCTTCCGGAAAGACATCTTGAAAATCACGGACCACTGGGATGTTTTCAATCCCCTCAAGAGGTGACATGTTTAATGCATTCAGGGCATTTAGCCAGGCTTCAGCATCTAACAGCTTGGAATGACATGATCGAGTACAATTCATAATCAAAGAAGATTACCAAGAGTTGTTGAATCGCAATGCATACTCGATTCATATATCAGTGTCCTTGATTGTCCAACAACTCAGAACATGAGGAAACTGGAGTCAGTGAAATATCATAGTTGATGAGGAGCTCATAAGAAGTTATAAAGCTCCGTGATATTTATCAAGATACCAGGGATAATACCCGGAGGTAGATCAGAATAGAGGTTAGACTAGTGTATTAATCTATGGAAGACAAGCACTTTAACCTGTCTGAGAATGAAATCAAAGTAGAACAACCTGGTCGGAACCACGATTGCAAAGGACAAGATCAAAGATACAAGATCAAATCATACAATGAATGATTATATGAAAGGAGAAGCTTGTATGATAAGATCAACATCGTTCCCATGGGCATGAACACAAGGTTCAAGGTTGACTCCCACTTCATCAATGCATCACCTTCCATTTACACCTCGCCTTTGGTGAAATTATAGTTTTGAAAGATTATCTGGCAAAACACCAGAAAAGTATGACTCGTGAAAACTGGCGGGTTCACACGAATTAAGGAAGGCATAGGTACAACCCATCGGGGCATCTTAGGAACATATATCACAAGCTTCAAGAGTAATTAATACATGCTTGACAAAAGAGCATGACTGACAAAAGCATAGGATACAACTTATCAGAGGAAGAAGACACAATTTACCAATAGCATCATGTATCAGGGGAATAACATCACAATAATTTTGAATGTGAAAGATGCTATCGGATAATAACCAAACAATGGGTCTGGCGGTCCAAAAAGGACCTAATGTGAGTATCGGTACTCAATCAAAGGGAGAAGAATGCAAGGCATCAGATTATAGAACATCCAATAATTTGATGCTTAAGTAACCAAACGAATTAAAATTCCCAATTTGGTGTATCAGAATCAGATGCTCCGATCAACAAAAATAAGTTGAAAGGACTTAGATGGACAAGCAACCAAGGTTGATTCAACGAGGACCAGCTCCTGATTGGAATGACGACTGAGCCGGACAGATAATTCAAGAGTATCAAGTGAGGATTGTGTGCATTCACACACAAGTTGAATCAATAAGGTCGAACGATAATCACAGAGGAATTTAATGGATAATGCTAGACATATGGAATTAACCATAACGCAAGCAGGTGAGGGAATGTCAAGAGCAAAAGGCTACTGAGGATTTCAGAAGATCGAATAGTAATTCGAATGATTTTGTGAAACTCATGACAACTGAGGACGAACGAATCCCCGGTAAGTGAGAGGAATTATTCGTAGGGGTTGACGGTGGAGGGAATAACAAAAGCGATGAGCACAAGTTCTCGGGAGAACATCAGGGAATATCTTCGGAGTCTTCTGACGAATCAAGTCATCGTCTAGAATGAGGGGCTCTCTGGGGAAGTGATACGTCTCCAACGTATCTATAATTTTTGATTGTTCCATGCTATTATATTATCTGTTTTGGATGTTTTATATGCATTAATATGCTATTTTATATTGTTTTTGGGACTAACCTATTAACCTAGAGCCTAGTGCCAGTTTCTGTTTTTTCCTTGTTTTTGAGTATTGCAGATAAGGAATATTAAACGGAGTCCAAACGGAATAAAATCTTTGCGATGATTTTTCTTGGACCAGAAGAAACCTACCAGACTTGGAGATGAAGGCAGGAGACCTGCTGGGAGGCGACAAGCCACCAGGGCGCACCCCTAGGGGGGCGCGCCACCCTGGCTTGTGGCCCCCCAGCAGGACTCCTAACCCTATTCTTCGGCCTATAAATTCCCAAATATTCCCCCAATACCAAAAAGAGCCACGAAAATACTTTTCCGCCGCTGGAACCCTCTGTTCCCGTGAGATCCCATCTTGGAGCCTTTTTCGGTAATCTGCCGGAGGGGGATTCGATCACGGAGGGCATCTACATCAACTCCATTGCCCCTCCGATGATGCGTGAGTAGTTCACCTCAGACCTTCGGGTCCATAGCTAGTAGCTAGATGGCTTCTTCTCTCTCTTTGTTCTTCAATACCATGTTCTTCATGATCTTCATGGAGATCTATCTGATGTAATACTCTTTTGCGGTGTGTTTGTCGAGATCCGATGAATTGTGCGTTTATGTTCATATTATCTATGAATATTATTTGAGTCTTTTCTGAATTCTTATATGCATGATTTCATATCTTTGCAAGTCTCTTCAAGTTATTGGTTTGGTTTGGCCAACTAGATTGGTAATTCTTGCAATGGGAGAAGTGCTTAGTTTTGGGTTCAATCTTGCGGTGTCCTCACCCAGTGACAAAGTAGGGGTGGCGAGGCACGTATTTGTATTGTTGCCATCAAGGATAAAAAGATGGGGTTTTCATCATATTGCTTGAGTTTATCCCTCTACATCATGTCATCTTACCTAATGCGTTACTCTGTTCTTCATGAACTTAATACTCTAGATGCAGGCAGGAGTCGGTCGATGTGTGGAGTAATAGTAGTAGATGCAAAATCGTTTCGGTCTACTTGACACGGACGTGATGCCTATATGCATAATCATTGCCTTGGATATCTTCATAATTATTCGCTTTTCTATCAATTGCTCGACAGTAATTTGTTCACCCACCGTATTATTTTCCTTCAAGAGAGAAGCCTCTAGTGAAACCTATGGCCCCCGGGTCTATTTTCCATATTATATTTTCAGATCAATAAACCAAAAATACCAAAAATACTTTGCTGCAATCTTTTTACTTTTGTTTTATTTTTGTATTAGTAATCTTCTATATCTATCTCTATCAGATCTCATCCTTGCAAGTAACCGTGAAGGGATTGACAACCCCTTTATAGTGTTGGGTGCAAGTGTTTGATTGTTTGTGTAGGTGCAAAGATTGGGGACTTGCTTGTATCTCCTACTGGATTGATACCATGGTTCTCAACAACTGAGGGAAATACTTATCTACTTTGCTGCATCACCCTTTCCTCTTCAAGGGAAAACCAACGCAAGCTCAAGAAATAGCAGGAAGTAGTTATGAGAACCTAGAGTTAGAGTTAGCAAAATCTTTAACCCGAAAGAGAAGAGAGATCAGAACCCAGAGTATAAACGAGGAATAAAAGATCCTAATACCACCCGATTGAGATGTGGTCCCGTAAGCCACACAACTATGTTATTAAAAGTTTTTGAAGTACTAGACTCAACTTCGGCCAAGGAGTTGGAAACGGGGCTACCTACAGGCAGTCGGCTTTGATACCAACTTGTGACGCCCCCAATTTCGACCGTACGCTAATTATACACGCAATGCGTATGACCAAGATTAGGGACTCACTGATTGATATCATAACACAACACTAGACACAAATTAAAGGCATACAACTTCATATTACAAGCCAGGGGCCTCGAGGGCTCGAATACAAAGATCGACAAGCACGAGTCAGTGGAAGCAAATAATATCTGAGTACAGACATCAGTTAAACAAAGCCTTAAGAAGGCTAGCACAAACATAACAACGGATCGAAAGAGGCGAGGCCTCCTGCCTGGGAACCTCCTATCCTACTACTGGTCGGGGGCCGCCTCCACGTAGTAGTAGGCTCCTGCGGTGGTGTAGTAGTCGTCTTCGGCGTACTCCATCTCCTGGGCTCCATCGTCTGAACGCAGAATCATAACGAGGGGGAAAGAGAAATCAAAGCAGCGGTGAGTACTCATCCAAAGTACTCGTAAGACTAACATTAGAACTATGCTAAGTATGCATCGGTATCAAGGAATGGGGTTATATCTGGGCTGACTGCAGAAAGCAAGAATAGGGGGAAGGCCTAGTCCTATCGAAGACTAGCATCTTCAGCATCTTGCAGCATTAGAAGAGAGTAGACTGATATCTCATATATAGTCATATTATTGTAGCAAATTTTATTAAGTAACCACACCCAGAGATTCTTCCTCGACTCCCTGCGAGAAAGCAATCTCAGAGCCAACATTCATTTCAATTTAGAGTCACAATTTTAGTTGTAGTTGCTCAAGGTACAACTCCAAGTCGTCCTGTTACCGTGGACACAGCTATTCGAATAGATGAATTCATCCTTCCAGGGGTGCACCGCATTTCCAACACGCTTGATCACCTCCAGCCGGACACACTTTCCTAGGTAATGCCCGGCCTCGGGATATCAACACGTCATCGCCCCACCTAGGCTCAACAGAGAGGCCAGCCCGCCAGTATAAATCCTAAGCACACAGTGGTCGTGGGCCGACTTGCCCTTTGCGCTCCTGCACGATGCGTGGGTGGCCGAGGTCAGCCCTAGCACACTCTAATCCAAGACATGTGCCGTCCAGGCCACTCGGGCATGCGTCGCTCCATTACTGACGTCCGAAGAGCTTCGGCTGATACAATGACGCTGAGTACCCATAACTTGTCCCACATGAAGGTTTAGTGCGTAAAAGGTCAAATGACCAACTCAGATCAAATACCCAACCCATTAGCATTTTAATAATGCGGGGCAAGCGCGACCCATGAAGTGCGGTCCCGTCGCCCCATCTCGAGGATGTGTGACAAGGGCCTCTCCTGCCCGGCCACGCCTCATCATCATCAAACCGTGGGTACCCCTCAGGGATGACCCATCACCAACATGTTCTTGTAACCAGGTCATAGTAACTATGTGTATAAAACATCAAGACGGAACCTGAGGAATCACCCTCAAAGGGTCTCGCTCGATGAAACTGTCAAGGTGGACTTAGAGGAATCACCCTCGAGGGTCCCACACTTGAGGGGTTGCACGACAGAGTCATCGTCGGGAGTGGTGAAGGAGGAATCACCCTCGATAACCACGACTGACTAGCTGCACTACAGAGTTAGCATCATGAGTATTTCATGAGGTGTCACCCTCGGTACTCGATAGTAGCTCTGCAGAGTCGTACAACTAAGGGGTGTGCAGTGAATGTGACGGGCATGGCTTGTCGGTCAGTTGATCGAGTCTTCGAGTCGTCGAGTCGTCGATGAAGAAGCAGGGGCAACTGGGACTAAGGGGTCACTGGGGATTTATTGATCAACCTATACAAAGCAGTTGATATAACAGCAGGTATAGTAGCAGTTTATCAAAAACAGGCTATGCATCAGAAATAGGAGCTAGCTAATACAGTAGCAAAATCTAATGCAAGAAGGAGAGGGAAAGAAATGGGCGATATCGGTGACGATGTCCTGGACTAGGGGGTACTCACCACGTGATCTCCTGACCAGTGGGTAGGGCCGAGGACCCTCGTGATGATTCACTAATGGGCCACTTCGGGCAGCCCATGCCGAATACAAGGAGGATTCCACAAGACTTGGCGCACAAGACAAGGACTCCTCTAAACCCTAGGCCTACGGTGCATATATAAACCGAGGCCAGGCTAGTCAATAGATCATTATATTACATCTCATAATCTCGTGGTAGATGCATGTACTCTATACTATCCCCCGTATCAATACAATAAAAAGCAGGACTGTGATGCCCCCAGCTTAATCGTGCACTAATCATACACGCAAACGTGCATGATCAAGCACAGGGACTCACGGGAAGAAATCACAACACAACTCTAAACTCAAATTAAACATAAAACATCATATTACAAACCGGGGGCACGGAGGCCCGAATACATAAGTCACACACACAAATGATATCTGAGTACAGACATAGTTAGTCAAGGGTGCCTTAAGAAGGCTAGCACAAACAGCGATACAGATCGAAAGGCGAAGGCCTCCTGCCTATGGCCTCCTAACTACTCCTGGTCGGCTGGCTCGATCCAGTAGTAAGTGCCGTCGGGACCCTCCTGGTAGTAAGCTCCTACGGTGGCATCTGGCTCCTGGGCTCCATCGTCTGCTGTATCATCAAATGGGTATGGGGGAAAAAGAATAGCAGAGCAACCGTGAGTACTCATCCAAAGTACTCGCAAGACTGACATCAGAACTATGCTGGTTATGCACTGGTATCAAAGGAATGGGGCTATATCTTTGGACTGAACTGCAGAAAGCCAGAGTAGAGGGGAGAAACCTAGCCTATCGAAGACTAGCATCTTCAAGCAATCTTGCAGCATCAGAAGAGAGTAGAATATAGTAGCATATAATAGTGGTTGTATGGTAGCAACTCCCTGAGATCCTTTCTCGACTATCCCGCGAGAAAGTAATCCCGAGAGCAGTAGTAACAGATTAATATGTATCATCATCAGTTTGTAGTTGTCATAGATCCGGATACAACTCTGAGCGTCCTGTTACCGTGGACACAGCTATTCGAATAGATAACTTCCTTGCAGGGGTGCACTACTGTTACCCAACACGCTCGATTACCTCCGGCCGGACACACTTGCTGGGTAATACCCGGCCTCGGGTGATCGACACGACGCAGTCTTACCTAGGCTCAGCAGAGAGGTCAACACGCCGGTCTAAATCCTAAGTGCGAAGGGGTCTTGGGCCCATCGCCCTTTGCACTCCTGCACGTTGCAAGACTGGCCGGGGAGCAGGCGCGACACTGAATACACCAGTGACGTAACCAGCCCAACCCCAACAATCAGCCCGCATCTCTGAGCTGTGACGTCTGAAGAGCTTTCGGCTAATACTACGACATAGAGGGCCCCATTAAACCATTATCCCACGTGGTGGTAGTGCGTAAAGGGCACGACGACCCACTCACATCAAATACCCAGTTCCGTTAGGCGTATTTAGTAACTCGCAGAGAAGACCAGAGTTTCTGTCGCTCCGACTTGGTAAAACAAGACGCACGGGTGCTCTTGGAGCCGACCCATCTTTAATGATATTCACTCGCGGGCACCCTTGGGGCCAGCCCGACTTAAACATTAGGCGCTGTCGGGACTCAGGTCCATCTCTGACTGGATGGTACCACCATCCCTTCAGCCCCGTAACAGTAAATGAATGTAGTAATGTAAGCATTTTCGTGATCCTCACCCAGAGTGATCACGGCCCGGTAACAAGCATGGCATACGGACAAGGCGAAGGGCCAAAGATGGAATAGGAGCATAGCTAACTAGGCATCATGGGATAACAGGTAATGTATCAGTAGCAGCCGACAAAATCAGGCTATGCATCAGAATAGGTTAAAGCATGGCAGCGGCAATTTCTAGTGCAAGCGGGAGGAAGAAAGAATAGGAGACAACGGCATGCATCAAGGGGGGATTGCTTGCCTGGAAGCTCTGCAGAGAGTGGTTGATCGACAGTAAGCTGCTCGTCGGGGGTGTAGTCGAACTCTGCTGCAATGGCGTCGGTCTCGGCGTCTATCGAGAGAGAAGGAGGGGGGAAGAAACAATAAATTTCACGGCAAAAATGCAATCACTATGCATGACATGCCTAAAATGATATGCAGATGTGTTTTATTGCCTAACTAAATGATTTAGTTAATTTAGGAATTTATTTGGATTTATTTTATTAAAGTTGAGCACTATTCATTTATCGAAAACAGTCAAAATATTCCATGTTCACCTAGCTAGGGGTGTTGGACAGGCATTTTGATCACATATTCAGAATCTTCATATTTTTCTGATCGTTTTACATATATAAATTATTTTCATCTAACTTACGGTTTAAAAGATATGATTTTTCAAAGTTTTAAATATTTTCTGGAATTAATTTAATTAATAAATACGAATTATCCGAAACATAAGGGGATGATGTCAGCATGACGCATAGCTGACGTCAGCGGTCAACAGTGGCGGTGGACTAGTCAAACCTGACAGTGGGTGTCCCACATGTCAGTCTCACATTAGGCTAATTAGGGATTACACTTAACTATCTTAGGTTAATTAGGGGTGGGGCCTACTGGTCAGTGAGTGATTATCGATTAAATTAATTAATTAGTTTAATTAACGGATTATCTTTTTATTAAAAATTGTTTAATCGTCCGGGCCCCACATGTCGGCGACAGTGGGTGCCACGTCAGCCGGTGACCGGGTCAACGGGGCCCGCGGGGCCCACAGTCAGTGGCACAAGCAGTGGGACCCAGCTGGCCAAGTCAGCACCGGCACCGGAGCTCGCCGGTGAGCTCGCCCGCGACGGCAGAACTCTGTCGAGACCGGGTTTCGTCTACGGTGCGCCAAATCGGGCGCCGTTTGTTGCTCTGGAACGGCCACTCGACGGCGCTTCCAGTGGTCGGAGCTGGGGAGGCCGGAGATGACGGCGGCGGTGGTTTCGGGCGGTGGTCGGGCACGGCGATACGGCATGCGTTTGGGCAATCTAAATAGCGAGTCGAGGACTGTGTGCGCACGCGAGCAAGATGGGCACGAGCCCGAGACCATTTGGTCGTCAGAACCTCGCCGGCGATGAGGCGGGCGGCGGAGCAGTCGGGCACCTCCATTGCGGTAGCTATGGTGAAGAGGAAGCGCGCGAGAGAAAGGGGAGAGATCCGTAGGCTCACCGGGAGGCTATGGAAAGCCGGTGATAGCTTAGTAGCGTAGGTGATCGCCGGAGATCGCCGGAGAAGAAGAGGTGGCCGAGGTCGGGGATGAGCTCGATTCGCCCAATGCTGAGCCCGTCGTCTCCAGTGGCTGGGCTCAGGCGACGCAGCGGAGGGCGGCGGAGCTTCTCGACATCTCGGTGAGGCCGAACGGCGACGGTGGGTGCGGGATCGATCGGTGGTCGACGACGGCGTCTCGGGTGAGGTGGGGAACGAGAGGGAGCGAGGCGCGTTCGGGCGAGTGGGAGGGACTAGGGCTCGGGGGAGGACGAGAGGCAACCGGGGACGGCTTTAACCGCACGGGGAAGCCGGCGGATGGGCGACAGCGCGACGAGCGGTGGTCGGATGCGCGCGCCGGGCGACAGCTGCCGAGGAGGACGAAGGCGCGGCTGGGCTGGGCCGCGCTACACTGTGCACTCACGGGCCAGTGCGCCAGTAGCGGCTAACCGTTTTCTTTTTCTATTTTCTGTTTCTTTTATTCACTCTGTTTTGCAAATTGTTAGACTACTAACTGACTTTTGTAAAATATGCGGCCTAGTCCAAATATTATAGTGAAATATGCCCTACCATCAGAAATTGGTTTGGGCAAAATATAATTTCATTTGTAAATTGGATTAAATAAAATGTATTAAAATGTTGATGTTTGCTACTGGTTCAGGTTGATAGAGTCACTTAACTAATTCAATTAATGTTGGTTGTATTTTTATAATTCCCTCTGGATTATTTACAATATTTTGAACATTTTAGTTTCTGGTTTTGAACAACTTTTATTTTTTTACTTTAAATTTGAATTGCAATTTAAATTGGAATTTGAAATGAGTTATGATGCAATGATGATTAAGCACTGTTAAGCAGGGTGACATGGCATTATCAAAAGGGTGATTACTGTAGCTATTACACGGGGACGTTACAAGGACGTAGGGTATTATCTCTTCAAGAGAGCCCGAATCTGGGTAAAATCCTGTGTCCATGTTACCATCGCTCCAAGATGCCTAGCTTAGGACCCCTACTACGAGATATGCCGGATTTGACACCGACATTGGTGCTTTCATTGAGAGCCTGCTGGCAGTCGCCGCGGTGCGTGGGGAATTCAGATCGTCTCCGGCGCGATCTACGCGTTGGAACCGAGCTTTGTTGTCGATGTCGGCATCTTCGTCGCCGGCTCGACTGGTCACCTCGGATGGACCGAGGACTGCGCTCCGTGCCGGATCGTCCAGATCGGACGGATACTTTCATCGTCATCATCTCCGATCTCTATCAAGATCACGAGAAATCATCCATGGAGCTCGGGGGCTCGATGTTGACATCGTCCTCGAGCAACCGTGCAGTTTTTCTGAATAGTGACTCGTGTTCATCGTCCCCGCTTCCTCGAGCGTCGCCTTGACGATTGCTTTGGTAGAACTGTGCGGAATTGAGTCTCTAATGACCGCAAAAAATTTCGTCGTATTCTGATGGAGGAATCTTCGGCGATCTATGAAATACCGGAGCCCTGTCGAATCTGGACGGGAATCGGGATGAGTTTAGGGCGAGGTGTCCAGCTTCCAACTCGTACATCGTTTGGAAGATCCCACCGTTCATCGGCTGCGGAATTCCTATACCGATCACCCCTCAAAATTTCAGCTCAATCCGACCGTCCAAACTCCGGGAAACATCCGATTAGTACAACAAATTTTGGATCTATTTTCTGCGCGAAAACGAATCCGACCCGAGTTCATCTTTTTCATGAACGGGTCGTCGGACGTCCTTTTTGAAGGAAATTTTCTCATCATCTCGGTCATCTGACCAAGAGTTCGGCATCGCGAGGGCTGAATAATCATCAAGCGAACCTCGTCATCCGCGGGTTGTACGGGTCGGGCGCTCCTTTGCTTCATCAAGCCAGCATTGACCTCGTCACAAATTCCGACCCGCGTCGGCATCGCCGCGGCGTTACCTCTTCAAGCTGACGTCCACCACGCCGACCTACTTTGACACGTCGGCTGGCATGGGGCTCTAGCGTCACCTTACCGATCTGCTCCGTCACCTCGGCTAGACCGGGGGCTTCGTCATCTCCTCATCAACCCGCTCCGGAGAATTCGGCGTCACCAGCCGACCAGCTTCGACACCTCGGCTGGCCTAAGACTTCGGCGTCGCCAGCCGACCTGCTCCGTCCCCTCGGCTAGACCGGGGCTTTGGCATCCCTTCATCAACCTACTCCGGCGACTTCGGCGTCACCAGCCGACCTGCTTCAACACCTCGGCTGGCATGAAGCTTCGGCGTCACCAGCCGACCTGCATGAGACTTCGGCGTCTGCCGATCACAGCTTCGCCATGTTAACTGGACCGAGGACTTCATCTCGCCACATCGACCGTGCAGCGTCGCCACTTCGTCAAGCCGAACTCTTCGTTCAGGCACCTCGGCGCCCAGGCCATATTCCTTTACTTATTTGCTTCTCTTAAATTAACTAAGTAGAAGAATTTTTAAAAAAAATATTATTACCTTTATTTGTTATTACTCTTGGCTTGCACAATTTTATGTGTGCAGGTAATCGGCTTCGACTGCGTCGCGCGGTCAGTTCGGCGTCACCTTGCCGACCTACTCCGCCACCTCGGCTGGACCGGAGGCTTCGCCTCGCCACATCGGCCGAGTCGTGACACTACTTCAGAGTGCCGAACTCCTCGTTCGGTCACCTCGGGACGGGCTTGGGGGCTGGGACCTCGGTCATGCCGAAGACTACACACCGGATCTGTCAAAGTTCGATGGGTGTCCTCGTCCCGCCACAAGCCCGGATCGCGTCATCGACACCGAGCACATTAACCAGCTAAGTCGCTTTCATGCTCAAAAACTTTCAGTTTTAAATTTGGTTCGGTTCGACCAAGCATTATACTTTTTTGACAAAAAGTTGTTTGCGAAAAACTTTCTTTGTCAAAACTTTGTTTGTTACAAACAAATTCAAATACCCCGATTACTTGGGGGCTTCCTTTATGAGACCTTTTCTCTTTTCATGTGATTATTATTGTATAGCTTCTTTCCTTGCTCGTGTATTATGCCAAAATATGCATCGTGTTGACTTAAGTGTTCCGCAAAGATGGGTTGCCTGGCTCCTGTGCTTACCCCTACGTTCCCGATTGTTCGGCTAGGGAGTAAGGGAGCACCTCTGCGATTGTTATGATCGGGTCATCCGAACTCGTACCTCAGACGGGTGAAGCCGAAAGCTAGCGCTCTTATTGTTTTCAACTATGGTCGGCACACGACGGAACTCACGCGTACACAAATCTATTGCACAAGTCTCATAGTAATCATGAGCGACCAAAGAAAGGTACCGTTGGGGGCACTATTTTCTTTGAAGATGCTTCTTACGTTACATAAGTAATATAGCATAAGTTCCCTGGGCGCGCTTTGTCTATTACAGCCTCATGGCATGATTGCCTGGTTATCCGAAACACCGCCGATATTCTCGGTAGGCGGAGTAGATAACACTTTTCGGCCCTTGGCCGAAGAGGGAGAAGCCGACGGTCGGTTAAGACGCGTTCAAAGTTCGGGCGGACACAGATATTATATAAGTACTTCGGTACATACAATCATTATACATAAAATTCTTTTACCCAAGTCACTTGGGGGCTCTTAAATTAATATAAGCCGTTTTATAAGAGATGTTTTCTTCTTAGTCGTTGCAAAGTCTTTTTCTACCACTCCTTTCTCGACTCAAGTGTATGATCAATAGCCGGGTAGCCTGGTTTCTCTCTAAAGCCGCTCGCGTTTAGTTCGCTAAACTGGCCTGAGAAACACTCCGCCTTCGGGATAGGGAGGTTGAAGCCGAAGGCTGACCCACTTGAAGTCTAGAGATCGGATGTGTCATGTCAAAGCACGACGGAAGCACAATTTTAAGACCAATTTCGTATTGGCACCAAAAAACTTGATTCAATCTAGACGTAAAGTTTTTTACGCAAGTTTTTTGGTCTTTTGAGCTTATAACATCCTTCACCTATTTTATGTTTTCCTTTCAGGAAGTGGGACATTCTCTTGGTTGAGGTGTTCGGCGTGATGGTCTTGCTAGGAAACTCTTTTCTAAACTACAGTTCGACATCTTTCCTGCTGAACTCCACTTCGGTGTTGTCAAAACATACATGGCGGTTGAACTAGCTCCTGAGGAGGTACGATCCTAGGGTCGGCCATGTTGCTCAACCCAAGTCTCGGGGGCTACTGCATTGACAATTCAATGCAGAAAATTTTAGTGCAATACAGTTTCCGAGGAGATTATGATCCTTGGGTTGGTCGGCCGCACCCAACCTGAGTCTCGAGGTCTGTGCACACCGCTTTTGTGTTCCGAAGTATGCTGCCGAGCTAGGAGTTGATCCTCAGGCCAATTTTGCGAATCGACCTGAGTCTCAGGGGCTACTGGGATCAACGGTTTTATGTCATCCTTCAGGTGCATCTCGGGTGTTAGACCGACACACACCTTGAGGGCTACTGGCTATATATCTCGGCAGAGAATAAATTGCACCAATTGAAAATATCCACAAAAAATCAGCCCGCGATCGGGGTGGTGCATCACCTCGGAAGCAGCCCGGCATAAAGCTCGGGCGCAAGTGGCTGGCTCCATAGAGAGCATTTCTGACATTAAGCTCGGATGAATTCCTTTAAGTTTTAAGGTCCAAGGTAGTTTATGATACCTCGGACGCTGATCATCATTGGAGCTTGGATGCAGTTCGGCGTTGGAGCTCGGAAGCAGTCCGGCATAAAGCTCAAGATCGGAGACGCCTCAGAAGCAGTCCGGAATAAAAGCTCAGATGTGAATGGCTGGCTCCATAAAAGACTATTCTGGCATTTAAGCTCGGATGAAGTCCTTCAAATTTTCAGAGACCGAGGTAATTTATGACACCTCGGATGCTGACCAACGTTGGAGCTCGGACACAATCCGGCATTGGGGCTCGGACGCAGTCCATCATTGGCACTCAGATGCCGATCAGCGTTGGAGCTCGACTGCAAAAAGACACCTCGGACGCAGTCCGGCATCAAGCTCGGACGTGAGTGGTTGTCTCCCTAGAGGGCTTTTCCGGCATTATGTTCGGTTGAACTCCTCCAAACTTCATGACCGAGGTAGTCTATGACACCTCGGATGCCGACCAGCGTTGGAGCTTGGCTAAAAATACACTTCGGATGCTGTTCGGCGTTGGAGCTCGAATGCAAGAGGATATCGCCCCACGGGAAAAATCTACGCGAGGTGTGGCGTAAAAATTACAAGTCATTGATAAAAGCCGATAATTTAAAGGGGCTCCTCGGATGCCCGACGTATGAACTCTTCGTATACACATCGGCGATTCTCGAGATCGGAGATGGGAAGATTTGTTGAACCAGTTTTCAAGACCGACGACCGAAGACGAAGAACAGTTCGGAAGAACCGAGGAGCGTCCCCAACTTGAAGACCGGTTCAGGGGGCTACTGACAGTATCCTGGACTAGGGGGTACTCACCACGTCGTCTCCCGACTAGTGGGTTGGGCCAAGGACCCCCGTGATGATTCACTAATGGGCCACTTCGGGCAGCCCATGCCGAATACAAGGAGGATTCCACAAGACTTGGCACACAAGACAAGGACTCCTCTAAACCCTAGGCCTACGGTGCATATATAAACCGAGGCCAGGCTAGTCAATAGATCATTATATTACATCTCATAATCTCGTGGTAGATGCATGTACTCTGTACTATCCCCCATATCAATACAATCAAAAGGAGGACGTATGGTATTATCTCTTCAAGAGAGCCCGAACCTGGGTAAAATCATGTGTCCATGTTACCATCGCTCCAAGACGCCTAGCTTAGGACCCCTACTACGAGATATGCCAGATTTTACACCAACAATCGGAATGCTCAAGGGGGGTTGCTTGCCTTGCTGCTCTGCGGCAAAGGCCTGATCATCAGCGGTGTAGTCGTACCTGGCAGCAACGTCAGTCTAGGGGTCTACCGGTAAGAAGAGGGGGAGAAACAATAAATATAAAGCACAGATGTGATCACGATGCATGACATGGCAATATGCAGAGCTAGGCATGCACTAACGCGGTCCTACACGTCGCAGACGGTTCGGAAGAATATCTGACGATATTTTCCGGGCCTCAGAGTACTACCGGACAGACGAAAACGATGGAAAAGTTCCATGTTCGTTATGATAGGAGCACGTGACAGACGAACGAACTGCGTATTCGGAACCGTGGGATTTTTCTGAACAACTTTCATGTATAAATTATTTTCATCTGACTTACAGATTAATTTATATTAATTTTTAAAGTTTTATTAATATTCAGAAATTAAAATAGATTATTTAAATTCAAAAATGGAATTATGACATTAGCATGATGTCAAGCTGACATCAGCAGTCAACAGTCAGAGTTGACTGGTCAAACTGACCAGTGGGCCCCACGGGTCAGTGACACGGTTTTAATTACTGTTTAATTAACACTAATTAGATTCATTAAGGGTGGGGGGTCCCACCTATCATTGACATGTTAATTATTTTAATTAACTTAATAGGTTAATTAGTTTTAATCAACATGGGCCCACATGCCATACACCGATTATCTTAACAAAGTGCTTAGCTAATCTGATTAACCTAATTAACAGATTAATTAACAACTTAATTTATTTATTTATTTATTTATTTTTATATATATTTTTACAGGGACGTGGGCCCCCATGCCAGTGGGAGTGGGGGGTTAGTGGGTGATTAGCCCCACTAACCAATTCGGCTTAGGGGGGCACGGCCGGGGCAAAGGCCACGGGCCAACCGGCGGCCATCGGGGCTCGCTGATACGTCTCCAACGTATCTATAATTTTTGATTGTTCCATGCTATTATATTATCTGTTTTGGATGTTTTATATGCATTAATATGCTATTTTATATTATTTTGGGGACTAACCTATTAATCTAGAGCCTAGTGCCAGTTTCTGTTTTTTCCATGTTTTTGAGTATTGCAGATAAGGAATATTAAACGGAGTCCAAACGGAATAAAATCTTCGGAATGATTTTTCTTGGACCAGAAGAAACCTGCCAGACTTGGAGATGAAGGCAGGAGACCTGCCGTGCCGTCACAAGCCACCAGGGCGCAACCTAGGGGGGGCGTGCCCTCCTGGCTTGTGGCCCCATGGCAGCCCTTCTAACCCTATTCTTCGGCCTATAAATTCCCAAATATTCCCTGGATACTAAAGAGAGCCACGAAAATACTTTTCCGCCGCCGGAAGCCTCTGTTCTCGTGAGATCCAATCTTGGAGCCTTTTCCGATAATCTGTCGGAGGGGAATTAGATCACGGAGGGCATCTACATCAACTCCATTGCCCCTCCGATGATGCGTGAGTAGTTTACCACAGACATTCGGGTCCATAGCTAGTAGCTAGATGGCTTCTTCTCTCTCTTTGTTCTTCAATACCATGTTCTTCATGATCTTCATCGAGATCTATCCGATGTAATACTCTTTTGCGGTATGTTTGTCGAGATCCGATGAATTGTGGGTTTATGTTCAGATTATCTATGAATATTATTTGAGTCTTTTCTGAATTCTTATATGCATGATTTCATATCTTTGCAAGTCTCTTCGAGTTATTGATTTGGTTTGGCCAACTAGATTGGTAATTCTTGCAATGGGAGAAGTGCTTAGTTTTGGGTTCAATCTTGCGGTGTCCTCACCCAGTGACAAAGTAGGGGTAGTGAGGCATGTATTGTATTGTTGACATCAAGGATAAAAAGATGGGGTTTTCATCATATTGCTTGAGTTTATCCCTCTACATCATGTCATCTTACCTAATGCGTTACTCTGTTCTTCATGGACTTAATACTCTAGATGCAGGCAGGAGTCGGTCGATGTGTGGAATAATAGTAGTAGATGCAAAATCGTTTTGGTCTACTTGACACGGACGTGATGTCTATATGCATAATCATTGCCTTGGATATCTTCATAATTATTCGCTTTTCTATCAATTGCTCGACAGTAATTTGTTCACCCGCCGTATTATTTGCCTTCATGAGAGAAGCCTCTAGTGAAACCTATGGCCCCCGGGTCTATTTTCCATATTATATTTTCAGATCTATAAACCAAAAATACCAAAAATATCTCGCTGCAATCTTTTTACTTTTGTTTTACTTTCCGTTTTAGCAATCCTATCTATCTATCTCTATCAGATCTCATCCTTGCAAGTAACCATGAAGGGATTGACAACCCCTTTATAGCGTTGGGTGCAAGTGTTTGATTCTTTGTGTAGGTACATCTATTTGGGACTTGCTTGTATCTCCTACTGGATTGATACCTTGGTTCTCAACAACTATGGGAAATACTTATCTACTTTGCTGCATCACCCTTTCGTCTTCCAGGGAAAACCAACGCATGCTCAAGAAGTAGTAAGAAGGATTTCTGGCGCCGTTGCCGGGGAGATCTACATCAAGCCTACCAAGTACCCATCACAAACTCATCTCTTGCATTTACATTAGTTGCCATTTGCCTCTAGTTTTCCTCTCCCCCACTTCTAAAATGATTTTCGAAAAGATTTGCCTTTTTATTCGCCCTTCTTCCGTTCGTCTTTTTGTTTGCTTTTTGCTTGCTTGTGAGCTTGATTGCTTGCTTTGTCACGATGACTCAAGAGAATACCAAGTTGTGTGACTTTTCCAATACTAATAATAATGATTTTATTAGTACTCCGATTGCTCCCGCCACTAGTGCGGAATCTTATAAAATCGATGCTGCTTTGCTTAATCTTGTTATGAAAGAACAATTTTTCGGCCTTTCCAATGAAGATGCCGCATCCCATCTAAATACTTTCGTTGAGTTGTGTGATATGCAAAAGAAGAAAGATGTGGATAATGATATTGTTAAATTGAAGCTATTTCCATTCTCACTACGAGATCGTGCTAAAACTTGGTTTTCATCTTTGCCTAAAAATAGTATTGATTCATGGAATAAGTGTAAAGATGCTTTTATTTCCAAGTACTTTCCGCCCGCTAAGATCATCTCCCTTAGGAACGATATAATGAATTTTAAGCAACTTGATCATGAGCATGTTGCCCAATCTTGGGAGAGGATGAAACTAATGATAAGAAATTGCCCCGCGCATGGTTTGAGTTTATGGATGATTATACAAAAAATTTATGCGGGATTGAATTTTGCATCTAGGAATCTCTTAGATTCCTCCGCGGGTGGTACTTTTATGGAAATCACATTAGGAGAAGCTACTAAACTCCTAGATAATATTATGGAAAATTACTCTCAATGGCATACCGAAAGATCTCCTACTAGTAAAAAAGTGCATGCTATTGAAGAAATAAATACTTTGAGTGAAAAGATGGATGAATTGATGAAATTGTTTGCTAGTAAGAGTGCTCCTATTGATCCTAATGATATGCCTTTGTCTTCTTTGATTGGAAATAATAATGAATCTATGGATGTGAACTTTGTTGGTAGGAACAATTTTGGTAATAACGCGTATAGAGGTAATTTCAATCCTAGGCCGTTTCCTAGTAATTCCTCTAATAATTATGGCAATTCTACAACAACTCTTATGGAAAATATAATAAGATGCCCTCTGATCCTGAGAATAATATTAAAGAATTTATTAGTTCGCAAAAGGGTTTCAATGCTATGATTGAAGAAAATTGCTCAAGATTGATGATTTGGCTAGGAACGTTGATAGAATTTCTCTTGAGATTGATTCTTTGAAAATTAGATCTATTCCACCCAAGCATGATATTAATGAGTTTTTAAAAGCTATGAGAATTTCTATTGATGAGTGTAAGGAAAGAACTGCTAGAATACGTGCTAAGCGTGAATGGCTTGAAAAAGTGTGTTCTAGTGATAATATTGATGAAGATCTTAAAGTGATTGATGTGGCTCCTGTTGAATCTTTGTTTTCTAATATAAATCTTGATAAAGATGGGACTGGAGATGAGTCAAATTTAGTTAAAAGGCGTCCCAATGATTCGAAGTTTATAGATCTTAATGCTAAGATTGATAAAAGTGGGATTGAAGAGGTCAAAACTTTAGATAGCAATGAACCCACTCTTTTGGATTTCAAGGACTTTAATTATGAGAGTTTTTCTTTGATTGATTGTATTTCCTTGTTGCAATCCATGTTGAATTCTCCTCATGCTTATAATCAAAATAAAGCTTTTACTAAACATATCGTGGATGCTATGATGAAATCTTTTGAAGAAAAACTTGAGTTGGAAGTTTCTATACCTAGGAAGCTTTATGATGAGTGGGAACCTACTATTAATATTAAGATTAAAGATTATGAGTGCCATGCTTTGTGTGATTTGGGTGCTAGCGTTTCCACGATTCCGAAAACTTTATGTGATGTGTTAGGTTTCCGTGAATTTGATGATTGCTCTTTGAATTTGCATCTAGCGGATTCCACTATAAAGAAACCTATGGGAAGGATTAATGATGTTATTATTGTTGAAATAGGAATTATGTGCCCGTAGATTTCATTGTTCTTGATATAGATTGCAATCCTACATGTCCTATTATTCTTGGTAGACCTTTCCTTAGAACGATTGGTGCAAATATTGATATGAAGGAAGGAAATATTAGATTCCAATTTTCATTAAGGAAAGGCATGGAACAATTTCCTAGAAATAAAATAAAATTACCTTATGAATCTATTATGAGATCTACTTATGGATTGTATACCAAAGATGACAATACCTAGATCTATTGCGTTATGCCTAGCTAGGGGCGTTAAACAATAGCGCTTGTTGGGAGGCAACCCAATTTTATTTTTATGCTTTTATTTTTGCTTATGTTTATGAGTTTTCCACACATTATTACCTCTGTAATAATTGTGTTTTCTTGTTTAAATTAGTGTTTGAGCCAAGTAAGACCTTTGGGATGGTCTACGGTGTTTGTGATTTGATTTTGCTCAAAAACAGAAACTTTTGCTCTCAGTCCAGGAATTTTCTAAATTCACTGGAACGTGATTTTGATCTGAAATATTTACACAAGATTGATATAGAAATTTCCCTGATTTTCCTAAATTTTCAGAATTTTTGGAGTTACAGAAGTATTCGAAGTCTATAGATTGCTACAGACGGTTCTGTTTTTGACAGATTCTGTTTTCTTTGTGTTGTTTGCTTATTTTGATGTATCTATGGGTTGTATCGGGGGGTATGAACCATGGAGAAGTTGGAATACAGTAAATATTACATCAATATAAATAAAGAATGAGTTCACAACAGTACCTAAAGTGGTGATTTATTTTTCTTATACTAACGGATCTCATGAGTTTTCTGTTGAGTTTTGTGTTGTGAAGTTTTCAAGTTTTGGGTAAAGATTTGATGGACTATGGAATAAGGAGTGGCAAGAGCCTAAGCTTGGGGATGCCCAAGGCACCCCAAGCCATATTCAAGAATACCAAAAAGCCTAAGCTTGGGGATGCCCCGGAAGGCATGCCCTCTTTCGTCTTCAATCCATCGGTAAATTTACTTGAGGCTATATTTTTATTCACCACATGATATGTGTTTTGCTTGGAGCGTCTTGTATGATATGAGTCTTTGCTTTTTAGTTTGCCACAATCATCCTTGATGCACACATCTTTTTGAGAGAGACATGCTGAATCGTGAATTTATTAGAATACTCTATGTGCTTCACTTATATCTTTTGAGCTAGGCAATGTTGCTCTAGTACTTCACTTATATCTTTTTAGAGCACGGTGGTGTTATATTTTATAGAAATTATTGAACTCTCGCACCTCACTTATATTATTTTGAGAGTCTTTAGAATAGCATGGTAATTGGTTTAGGTTATGAATTTGGTCCTAATATAATGGGCATCCAAGAGGGATATAATAAAAACTTTCATATAAAGTGCATTGAATACTATGAGAAGTTTCATTCCTTGCATATAGTTTTGAGATATAGAGATGGTAATATGAGAGTCATGCTAGTTAGTAGTTGTGAATTGGAGAAATACTTGTGTTGAAGTTTGTGATTCCCGTAGCATGCACGTATGGTGAACCGTTATGTAACGAAGTCGGAGCATGATTTGTTTAATGATTGTCAACCTTTGTGTGAGGGTCGGGAGCGCGCGATGGTTAACTCCTACCAATCTCTCCCCTAGGAGCATGCGTCTAATACTTTGCTTCGATAACTAATAGACTTTTGCAATAAGTATGTGAGTTCTTTATGACTAATGTTGATTCCATGGATTATACGCACTCTCACCCTTCCACCTTTGCTAGCCTCTCTAGTACCGCGCAACTTTCGCCGGTGCATCAAACCCACCTTACTCAAAATAGCCACCATATATTTTACTCAAAACAGCCACCATACCTACCTATTATGGCATTTCCATAGCCATTCCGAGATATATTGCCATGCAACTTCCACCGTTTCATTTTTCATAACATGCACCATCACTTTCATATTGCATATAGAGTCATGTTTTGTTCTAGGTATCGAGTTGTAAGTATCTCTCGGCTCCGTCGACGCCCGACGCCGTCGTCACCATTGCCGACGTAGCCGAGGCCACCGTCCCCCTCTTGCCGTTCCAAGTCGTCCAGGAGGACCGCTGCGGCCTCCTCTTCCTCTCCGTCAAGCCACGCGAGCCGGGAGGCTCCCGTTCACCGCCATCGCCTTCTTCACCTTCGCCACGGCGATCGTGCTCCGCCGCGCATCGCCGTCGCCCTCAACCACCTCCTGCTCTCCTGAGCCCGCTACTCGCCTCGCGGTGAGCCTCCGCGCCGGATGCGCCTGTTCCCTCTTCCTCTAGTCACCTCTAGCGCCGTTTGCCACAACGCTGAACTCCGGCCGCCGCCTTCGCTCGTCGCCGCCGTCGTATATGGCCTCCCCGAGCCCAGCCGCTACCACCACGCGACGCGCGCTCGTTCGCTCGTTCGAACGAGCCGTCCCGCGCCTGATTTGGCCGCCTGTCGGCGGATCCCGTGCATCGCCGCCGCATTCGGCCTCGCCGGCGTGTCGTCGCCAGCGCGTGCGAGGTTTAAACGTCGGCGGGTCCCACCCGTCAGTTGGTTAGACACTAACCACGCAGCTAACCGACACCGACACGTGGGTCCGGTTACTATAGCATTAGGGTTAATTTAACTAGCCTATTAACTAAACTGGGTCACTGACAACAGGGCCCCACCTCACTAATTATCTGGTTAGATTAAATAAAACATGTTTAAATTAAACAGTCACTGTCAACTGGGTCCCACTGGGCAAAGTTGACCAGTCAAACTGCTGACTGGGTTTGACCAGTCAATGACACTTAGGCCCCACCTAATTAGTTAACTAAATTACTAATTTAATTAATCTGTTAATTAAAATGTGACACTGACATGTGGGTCCACTGCCACTAATTAGGATTAGTTTAAAATAATTAACTCTGTTTAACCTACTGAGTATGACATGTGGGTCCCACTGGTCAGATTGACCAGTCAAAGTCCACTGTTGACTGTTGACGTCATCATTACATCATGCTGACGTCATCTAGCACTATTCTGGATAATTCGGATTTAAATAATTAAAATAATTCCAGAAAATTAATAAAACTTTAGAAAATCATATAAAATAAACCGTAACTCGGATTAAAATAATTTATATATGAAAAACGATCAGAAAAATATGACGATTCCGAATATGCCCTCCAGTCATCTGTCAGGTTCCCCTAACTACCTGAACATGGAACCATCCCCTCCGGTTCATCTGTCTGACAGACGTCCGAAACCGGGAAAACGTTCCAGTTAATTTCCCGCTTCGTCTGCCACGTGTAGCACTGCGATAGATCACCCCTAACATAACGTGTTGCTATGCCATGCACCTGTGTTTGCTTTTGTTGCTTGTATTTATTGTTTCTTCCCCCTCTCCTCTCCGATAGACCCCGAGGCCGACGCCACCCCTGTGATCGACTTCGTCACCGACGACCCTTCTTCCCTCTCAGCAGAGCAACCAGGCAAGCAAACCCCCTTGACGCATGCCTATATCACCTATTCTCTCTCCCTCCTGCTTGCATTAGAATTTGTTGCTGTTATTGTTTTATCCTATTCTGATGCATAGCCTGTTCTTGTAACCGTTATTGATACCTGCCTGTTATCCTAAACTGCTTAGTATAGGTTGGATGGAAAACCATCTGTGTCCCCTCTCCCTTGCTGTAGTTGCCCCGCTTTAGAACTGGTGCCCCGATCAATGTGATCGAACGGGCTAAAAACAGCACATCACCGCACACCCCCTAAATTGCTCGACACTGCAGAGCTGGCATCGAGTGCCGAGGGTGATACCTCTTAGTTCACTTCCGATGATGTCTCTGTAGAATAGCTATACGGTGGTGAGTTACCGAGGGTGATTCCTCTTTCTTCACCTCCGATAAGGCTACCGTCGTGCAACTCCTCGAGTGGGAATCAATCGAGGGTGATTCCTCGGATTCCTCCTCGATACTTGGACACACGGTTACTTTGACCTTTGTTACAGGCGGGTCCACCTCGAGAGGTACCCACGGGGAAATGTAAAGTCGGGCTGGCCCCAAGGGTGCCTGCGAGAGAACAATACTAAAGTCGGGTAAGCACTAAGAATACCCGCGAGTGATATCAAGTCGGAGCGACAGAAACTCTGATCGTCTCTGCGAGTTGCTAAATACGCCTAACGGAACTGGGTATTTGATCTGAGTTGGCCAATGGCCTATACGCACTACCACCACGTGGGATAATGGTTTAATGGGGCCCTCTACGTTGTACGTTTCTCCCGAAAGCTCTTTAGACGTCACAGTGCAGAGATGCGGGCTGATCGTTGGGGTGGGCTGGTTATGTCACTGGTGTATTCAGTGTCGCGCCTGGGCCTCGACCAGCCACGCAACGTGCAGGAGTGCGAAGGGCGATGGCCCAAGACCCCTTCGTGTTTAGGATTTAGACCGGCGTGTTGACCTCTCTGCTGAGCTTAGGTAGGACGTTGCTTCGTGTCGATTACCCGAGGCCGGGCATTACCCAGCAAGTGTGTCCGGCCAGATGTAATCGAGCGTGTTGGGTAACAGTAGTGCACCCCTGCAGGGAAGTGATCTATTCGAATAGCCGTGTCCACGGTAACAGGACGCTCGGAGTTGTATCCGGTACCATGACAACTACAAATTGATGATGATTCATATTAAACTGTTAATACTGCTCTCGGGATCGCTTTCTCGCAGGGTGTCGAGAAAGGATCTCAGGGCATTGCTGTTGTATAATCCACATGTATGCTACCATTATCTACTCTCTTCTTATGCTGCAAGATTGCTTGAAGATGCTAGTCTTCGATAGGCTAGGCCTTTCTCTCTATTCTGGCATTTCTGCTATATAGTCCACAGATACAGCCTTTATCATTTGATACCAATGCATAATTAGCATAGTTCTGATGTCAGTCTTGCGAGTACTTTGGATGAGTACTCACGGTTGATCTGCTATTCTTTTCCCCATACCCAATTGATGATACATCAGACGATGGAGCCCAGGACCCAGACGCCACCACAGACTGCTACTACCACGAGAGTCCCGGAGGCCACTTCTACTGCGTTGAGCCAGTTGACCAGGAGTAGTTAGGAGGCTCCCAGGCAGGAGGCCTGCGCCTTTTCGATCTGTGTTGTTGTTTTGCCCCGCCTGTTAGGGCATATCTGTTTTACTTTTATATCTGTACTCAGATATCTAATGCTTTTGCTGACACTTGTATGCGCAAGCTTATGTATTCGAGCCCTCGAGGCCCCTGGCTTGTAATATAAAGCTTGTATTTTTTTTATTTGTGTTTAGAGTTGTATTGTGATATCTTCCCGTGAGTCTCTGATCTCGAGCGTGCACATTTGCGTGTATGATTAGTGCACGTGTCGAGCAGGGGCGTCACAAAAGGCATCATCGGGAGTGAGTTAAGAGGTATCACCCTCGTCAGTCGAGGATAACTCTGTAGAGTCAAACAACTTAGGGGGTGTGCGGTGCTATGCTGGTCTCAGCCCGACGATCACATCGATCAGGGCACTAGTAGCTAAGCGGGGCAACTAGGACAAGGATGGGGCCACAGATGGATTTCAACCAACCTATACTAAGCATTTAGGATATCAGGTAAGGAATCAACAGAAGTTACAATAAACAGGCTGTGCATCAGAATAGGATAAAACAATAGTAGCAGCAAATTCTAATGCAAGCAGGAGGGAGAAAGAATAGGTGATATAGCCATGCGTCAAGGGGGTTTTGCTTGCCTGGTTGCTCTGCGGCAAAGGAGGGGTCATCGACGGAGTAGCAGTCCTGCGGGCGGCGTCGGTCTCGATCTCTAACGAAGAGAAGAGGGGGAAGGAACAATAAATACAAAGCAAACAGATGCATCACGATGCATGACATGACAATAAGCGATGCTAGGTGTGACCTAACGCAGTACTAGATGATACAGACGAAGAGGGAAAACATCCGGGAAAGTTTTCCCGAAGTTTGGCATTTTCGGACAGATGACACGGAGGAGACGATTCCATGTTTGCTATGTTAGAGACACGTGACAGACGAACGGAGTGCGTAATCGGAATCCTCATATTTTTCTGATCGTTTTTCATATATAAATTATTTTAATCCGAGTTACGGTTTATTTTATATGATTTTGCAAAGTTTTAATGATTTTTCTGAATTTTCTGGAATTATTTTAATTACTAAATCCGAATTATAAACAGTAATTGGAAATGCTATGTGTACCCAGTTTTGTACCCAGCCAGCACACACAGTGGCTGACTGGTGGGCCCGTTGACTGGGTCAACAGATCAGTCAACAGAGACTGACTGGTGGGCCCTAGTGCTGAGTCAGCACGCTGACTCAGCGGGGCTTATCCATTTAAACAGTAACTACGGCCCCACCTGTCAGTTTATTAATTAGCTAAACCGTTTTATTAGTCTGTTAATTAAACCGCGTGGGGCCCAGTGTCAGCGAGTGTTAGTGGGGGGGGTTAGCGCCCTAATGACGTGCCACGTCAGCACTAACCGGCGATTAGCCGCCGGTGCTAATCCAGCGGCGGCGGAGCTCACCGGCCGGCCGATTCTGGCCACGAGAGCACGTGCTCTTGGGCTCTCCGGAACCAGCGCGATGCGGCGCGTCGGATGATGGTGGCAGCAGGTGCGGAGGCGGCCGGAGTTGAGCTCCACGCCGACAATGGCGGCGGTGCATGCACGGTTCTACTCGGGCACCCCGTTGTGGGATGCCAATGAGCGAGCGAGGCAGCCAGGCGGGCTCTACGGAGCACGGGGAGCTCGCCCATGTGCTTGGTTTCGTCCGGCGAGGTCTACTGCGGTGACGGCGGTGAGTTCGTCCGCGGCGGCAACGGGTGGCGCTGCTCGAAACGAGGCCAGAGAAGGCCAGGGAGAGAGAGGAGAGGCGAAATCCGGTGTGGCGGCTCACGTTGAGGGCAGGGAAGGCTCAGGAAGGCGCCGGTGGCGGAGATCGACCGGAAATGGCGACGGCGGCCGTAGATGAGGGAGACGGTCGATGGCGAGGCATGACGGCCTCCCTGCTCCGATCCAGCGGCGAGGGGGATGAAGAGGAGGCTGGCGGCGCTGCTGGCTACGGCGGAGTGGCGCGGGGTGGCTCCTGGTGTGAAGACGGCGAATGGCGGCGTTCGGGTGCGGGCGTGCGGGGAAGAGGGAGAGAGCAGAGCGAGAGGAGGGGGAGAAAGGGGTTAGGTTTCGGGGTGGAGCGAGGCCATATAGGCCGCGGTTGGGCTGGGCCTTCATCTGTGCTGCGTCGGCCCAGGTGAGCAGGTGAGCCTTTCCCTCCTTTTCTATTTTTTTTCATTTTCTGTTTGTAATTTCCTTTTGCACAAAAATAGTTATGTAAAATGTGGAACCTGTCCCAATAATTAGTATGCAATAATCTGAGATAGCACAAAAAGTTTGGTGGCAATATAATTTAATTTGGATTTTGTATTAATAGGAGAAGACTTAAATTATCTGTTTTGGGTACTGTTTTGGTTGCTAGGGTCAGATCTAGAATTTTAATAATGTTGATTTTATTTTTATAATTGCTTATGGATTATTTGCAAAATTATGAACTATTTTGTTCTACTGTTTGGATAACTTTTAATTTTGACTTTGTTTTAAATTTGAATTTGAATTTGGATTATTTTCTAATTGTTTTTATAAGGCTTAATGATGATGACTTGGCATGACTAATTGGCATAACTACTGTTGGTAATCTGGGGATGTCACACACCGCCACTCCGGCGGCTAGCAGCAGTACAACAACGAAGAAATCCAGAGCAGGCCCAAGAGTCAAGAAGGTTCCTCCCAAGTTACCCTATGACATGACTGAGGAGGAAACCGACAAGATCGTGGCTGCCGATGTGAAACGCCAGCTTCCACCGAAACGTCCACCTCCAAAGGAGAAAGTAGATCTGGTAAAAGTGAAGCGATGTCTGGATGCCCTTAGGCGACCACCACCGCCTCCGCCGCAATCAAACTATGACCGTTGTATTCAATAGACATTTGATCAAGCGAAGCGGTCGGGAAGCTTAAGTAGCAGTGGTGCAAGAAGTGGGAAAACAATTCCCCAGCTCGGTGAACAAGAGAAGCAATCTTGCCCCCCGCTCAAGGTGTTTACCGATATCGCTAATGATCCGGAGATAGTGGCCGGTGGTCTTAATATCACTCTTGGTGATTACATAAGCGATGAGGTATAGTTCGAAAAGGTTGAGGTAGTAGTAGCCTTAAGATACGAGCACGGGAAGCCTCTTGTCTGACGTGAGCAGCTCCCGCGTCTACCAACGATGATGCGAAAATTGCATGAATGGTACTTGAAATCCTGCAAGGATGGGACCGACAGTATCTTCGTGGGAATTAAATGTGAACACTACTTCAATGGAGTCCAGGCGTTGTACATTGAATTTGAAGAATTTTCCAGTTATACAATCAAGCCGCCCTCGACAAAACTATCGTCAATTGCTATTGTCTGTAAGTATTTTTTCTGTAATTAAGTCTCTAGCTCAGCTCGTTCATTGCATGTATAATTATCCCCACACTATATTATGCAGATTGAAGATCCTCGAATGCAAAAAACGACAAATCTATGACATTGGGTTCATTAACCCAGATAACATAAATGAATATACGGTAAAAAGATACCCCGATGAAACAGAGAAAAACTTGCTAAAGGCGTTACTTGGACAACAAAACAGAAGGGAAATACTATTTCCTTACAACTTCCAGTGAGTGTTACTGTCTTGTGCACATTCTGTTTCGCTTACTCGAGGTTAAGTATAATTGATGAGTTATGCGTGCGCAGGTTTCACTTTATTCTGCTAGCCATTCAGCTTGACGAGGGACAAGTAATTGTCTTGCACTCGAGACGTAAAGAGCCTAAGGAGTGGGCGGACATGAGTCAAATGCTTCAGAAGTAAGTTCAATCATTATCGCACCATATCGGCAACTTTCGTTCATTTCCTGATATCAAGTAATCATTTTCTTTGCCGGGCAGGGTTTGGAAAAAGTTCACCAACCAGGTCAGGGGTGACTGGAAAAAGGAGCTGCGATTTTCACACCCCAAAGTAAATACTACTAGCTAGTACCGCGCATCTCTCATTGATTCTAGTTTCAATACCATTATCATGCTTGATTATCATTTTGATTGAACTCTATTCTCGTAAAGTGCTTGTGACAGGCACCCAGAAATAATTTATGTGGATACTACGTTTGCGAGTTCATTCGCCACTCGACCTCTGAGCGGGGCATATCTTTAGAACAATTTGAAGTACGTAAACAATATTCACATTTTTATTTTATTACCATCAATTGTGTTGAGTTTCATTCATATATATATATGTATGTATATACACATATATATACACACATATATATATATATATATTGACCCCCTTCTTTAAATTAGATCTGGCGGAAGCGGGACGAACTCCTACCAACCGATCGCATACAAGCAATTCAAGAGGAATTGGCGGGATTCTTTGTTGAGCATGTCATACCTAAAGACGAAGAATACCATCGGGATATGAAATGCGATTTTGATAATTAGATATTAGGGATCGTAAGAGATGTTATATTGTATATATGCATGATCGTATACTATATGTAATAGCGTCGAATATATATACGAAAATTTGTTGTTAGACCAAGCACGGATAAAGAGAGGTCACACTTCTCTCTATATATGTTCATGACGATGTTGTGTAATTAATAGTTCCGTCATTCCTATATGTAGTAGCTAGCGTCGAGTTGAATG
The DNA here is from genome assembly GCA_039707655.1 of Elymus sibiricus. NCBI lineage: Eukaryota > Viridiplantae > Streptophyta > Magnoliopsida > Poales > Poaceae > Elymus > Elymus sibiricus. The sequence continues at coordinate 448,736,957 of CM077671.1, forward strand.
AAAAACATAAAATAAAAATGAAACCCTAAATGTAAAAGAATTGAAGAGTAAACACAAAAAGAAAAGGGGAAAACACAATATGAAACCCCTATAAACCCTCCAAAACCCATAACCCCTCCTTCAAACAAAAACCCCCAGAGCCTGACAGGTGCTGACGCGTGGCTACCCTTTTATCCCGGTTCGTGTCACAAACCGGGACTAAATGTCCTCCTGCCTCGGCACCCCGCAGCGGCCACGTGGAGAACCTTTAGGCCCGATTCGTAACACAACCGGAACTAAAAGTGGAGGGCATTAGTCCCGATCTTTAGTCCCGGTTGCACAACCGGGACTAAAGGGCCTCTGGAACCGGGACTGATGGCCCGTTTTCTACTATAGAAGCCAAATAGCCAAATGATTTGGCTCATCTTCCAGTATAGAAGCCAAATTGTGACACTTTTTGTACATGTGCTAGTGCCAAACCGTTTGACGCCACTATGTATATTAGACATGTCAAATCGTTTGCTACTTCTAATATAGCAGTAACGCCAAATGATTTGGCTCGTCTTCCAGTATAGAAACCAAATTGTTTGTCGCTTTTTGTACATGTGCTAATGCTAAACCGTTTGACATCACTATGTATGTTAAGACATGTCGATTCGTTTGGCGCGTTTAATACGTGTACCGCTGCCAAACTGTTTGGCGTCACTACGCGTATTAGACATCTATATCTATATCTATATCTATACCTACTATTAAAGTACGGAGTGTTTTTGCCCGTACGTCACGAAAATTGGCCCTAAAGTTGATAGAAATTACCCACTATGCCACCCATAATTGGAAAAAAAGATTCTTTTTTCTTCTTTTCACAAGTGCCTGTCCCCTATGGTTAATTAAAAAGATTTCCCTTTTATTAAACAAGCACAAAGGCACCACGGTGGTTGGAACCTCACGATTCCAGATGGGATACCCGGGTTCAAACCCTGCTGCCTCCCCCTTTTCCTTGTCACCTCCCTTTTATTTTCTTTTTTCGGGCAGATTGAAATGCCTTTCAAATTTTCATAACTTAAAAACCGTAACTCCAAAATTAATATTTTATATATGAAAATTCTTCAAAAAAATATATTTCAAATATGCTATTGTCCTTTTCCTTGTCACCTCCATTTTATTTTATTTTTTCGGGCAGATTGAAATGTCTTTCAAATTTTCATAACTTTCAAACTGTAACTCCAAAATTAATATTTTATATATGAAAATTCTTCAAAAAAAATATAGATTTCAAATATGCTATTGTCCTTTTCCTTGTCACCTCCCTTTTATTTTATTTTTTCGGGCAGATTGAAATGCCTTTCAAATTGAAAATATATTTCAAATATGCTATTGTCCTTTTCCTTGTCACCTCCATTTTATTTTGTTTTTTCGGGCAGATTGAAATGTCTTTCAAATTTTCATAACTTTCAAACTGTAACTCCAAAATTAATATTTTATATATGAAAATTCTTCAAAAAAAATATAGATTTCAAATATGCTATTGTCCTTTTCCTTGTCACCTCCCTTTTATTTTATTTTTTCAGGCAGATTGAAATGCCTTTCAAATTTTCATAACTTTCAAACCGTAACTCCAAAATTAATATTTTATATATGAAAATTCTTCAAAAAAATATAGATTTCAAATATGCTATTGTCTTGCATGTTAATCATTTCTAAAATTTCATTTACGATGCAATCGTAATTAATATCTTCTTCATATGGGGTATTTTAGAAATGTCAATTATTTCCGTTGTCTAATAAATTCAAAACATTTTGAGTATATTTTTTTTGCGGGAACACTTTGAGTAGACTTTAAAAATCATCCCACATATTTTTGCGCAGCATCACTTATCATGTTGTTTGTCGTGGGGCATCGTGAATTTCAAGGGATTTACTATGTTGTCGGGTGCTTGTATAAGGGGTGATTTTTTTTCTTCCGTTGCAACGCACGAGAATGTTTTGCCAGATAGAACTATATAGGTTTTTTTTTCATCAGACATTGCATTTATCTTCCTCGGTTATTCTTCTTTGACACTTAAAAGTGTGTTAGAAAGAGATGCGTACATCATGTGCTATTTTTTTGTATGTGCAATTCAGTATATCTGGATCCGATAACGCTTCATGAAATACCTTACTGATCAAGGTGACAAATCAATATTTTTCTTATGTTTGGCTAATTGTTCTGTCTCAAGACACATACCAATATTCGTTGTAAGAGATTTGTTCACCTAAGGCAAAGCTACGTGAAGGTAAGGGGACATGAGATATAGAGGCAAAAGTTGCTAGCAGGTGCTACCAATGCCGAAATGTCCTTCTTGATGAATGTGATATGATGGCATAAAATGTTACCTCTTCATTGTCAATGATAATTTAGTGTTTGTTCTATTACACAAATTTGACAGAACTCCTCTGTCCAATAATGGGGGCATTTGATTTTTTGCCACTCTTTACTTTGGACTTTAACATTTTGCCACTAGTTAGATTGTAATTGATCTGATGACACTTATTTCTTTGGACTTTGATCTTTTGCCACTTTTCAGCACAAAAACAATCTATAGAAATAATAGACAAACTAAGTACAAAAAATAGAGGACCATTGTACCCCTTGTACTTGTTTGACCCAAATAGAGCCCATCCTGCATGAACGCTGCTGCTGTACCTGCTGCTGCTGCTCCCCCGCCGGCCCTTGCTGCTGCCCTGTGGCCTTCGGCCTCTCATGCTTCCTCGACTCCTCCTGCTGCCTCACATACGCTGGCTGCCCTCATATTTTGGGCAGCATTTTGGCTTAATTTGGACAGCATTTTGCCTCTAGATGCCCATGAAATGTTAAAATCAAACACAATGTCATGCTTGTCAACAACTTGCTCGCTTCCATCATCAAGCTTGTAGACATAACGAGCTACTCTAATAGTTAATGTGAACACCAGCGGCGGCGGAGGCGGCCTACTCGACAATGACCAATAACGAACAACATACAATGGAGTTAGCGTCTATTCGCTAACGTGCATTCAGATGAGCACCAAAAAGAAGCTACTTTGCTTTCTCACCTCAGCTCGAGAACAAACAAAGGAGGAAAGTCGAAGCCGTCTGCAACAACGTGCTCACCCCTCTCCGGTTCAGCCATCTCCAACACCTAGCTCATCTGAATGATGTGGTCTGCAACAACGGGCAATCAAGCAAACAATCATGAGGTCTCCAGCAGCAAGCAAGCAATCATGAGATCTCCAACAACAAGCAAGCAACGGCGGCAGCTTCAGCAGCAGCACACAGCAGCGGAACAGCTTCAGCAGCGGCGGCGGCAGCAGCACACAAGCAGCAGCTCAAACAGCCGCGGCAGTGCAAATGCACGCTGCCCTCGCGGCGGCAGCACAAGCAGCAGCGGCAACAGTGCACTCGACGACCGGCGGCCAAGCCCGAGATGGAGGCCGCTCGGCCTGCTGGTTGCCCTAACCCTAGGGCCGTCACCGGGGAGATGAGCGCGAGAGAGGGAGGGAGGGGGAGAGAGGGACTCACCAGGGCCGCCTCCGTCGAACCACCAGGGCCGCCGCCGTCGTCCAGTAGCCGCCGCCGTCGCCTGTGTTTGCCCGCGTGTGAGAGACGGGAAGAGAACGACCGCTCCTCTGTTCCTGGTCCTCTGTTCCTGGTCAATCGAGAGGTAAGGGTAAGTTCGTCCTTTTTTGTGGGACCCATCTGACAGAGGGCAAAATATCAAACACCCACCTAAGGAGTGTCACCAGATCAAATACAAAATAAAGAGTGGCAAATTATCAATGTCCCAAGTAAAAGGTGGCAAATTATCAAATACCCCCCAATAATGTGACGAGTAGGAAGCCGTGTGTGGCATTATGTTTGCTTGGCGCCTCGAGGACCTTCTGGACACCGAGGTTGAGGTTGCCCCGCCCTACCGTCATACGGGGCCAGCACAATGATGATGGATGGTCAGCTTCATGGTATAAGGGGTGGATCACTGGTAGGATCATGGTCAATGTCGCCTATACTGTCGCGGAAGTGCACGACATGACGGGGAGGCAGTGAGAAGGTAAAAACACACATAATATTTTCTTTTTTTCTCATTTTCCTGTTTTCATTACCATGACAACGTGTTAGCAATATATCCCCCGTTGCAACGCACGGACAATTTTCCTAGTATCAAATCATTTGCCATCACTACTTAGTCACTACATGTTTATAAGTTATCAAGCAAACTGACAAATAGTTGGAGCATGAATTTTTTTTTCTTCCCTAATCATCCCCTAGATTTAGGTCACTACATGCAGTCAATCTGCTCAACAATAGATGTATGGATTGGATGGCAGAGGGAGTCAAAACATCCATTAATTGAATTTATACGAAAGAAAGATACTTTAATTCAAAGCGAAACAGGTAAGCATGCGCATGCCGTCTAGTAAATGGTAAATGGGACGTGGTTGTGGGCCTCAAGAACAAAAATGAAGAAATAAAAGAAAATAAAAACCTAAAACAGCAATGGTCGTTGCTAAAAAAGGTATTGGACGCCAAAGCGCACGGAATTTCCACCTGACAAAATATATGTTTCCGTTTCAAACCAAAAAAAAGAAGTATCCAGTGAAGTGATCGTGACTGATGGCGAGTGAAGAGCACTAAAAGTACCAGCACTAAATATTATCAACAAGGTTTCGTACCAGTACTTTGGGGTCCCTGGGTGCGAAAGCTCCCACTAATTTTTTTAGTTGATTATACTACGTTGGTGTGCGACCCTCGTCTGTGGGACAGCTATAAACGAGGGGGCTCCCACCGGCGGCCACCTTCAGCTTGTTCGGCCGAAGAAGGAGCCGGTGACGCCGGCCGGCGTCAAGCCCAAGCACGCTGCCATGGCCGCCGACGAAGACACCGGCCTGAAGTGGGCGCGCGACGATTATGTCCGCGAGGAGATGGAGCGCTAGCGCCGCGCTCTGGAGGAGATTGCCGAGCGGCGCCGCCTCGAGGAGGCCGCCACCACCATCCTCTTCGACGACGAGAAGGAGACGCCGGCCGCCCCCACCAGCATCGGCGACGCAGGCCAGGGCTGCAGCAAGGACGGCGGCGCGCGGGACGACGACGGCCACGACGGCGGCGACGACGATGACGACGGCGGCGACTACACCGCCTTCTACAACCTCCTCGGCATGAACTAGGGACCGACGGCGGCGTAGTCTACTTTATGTAAAAAAATAAGTTTGTACAAATTTTAATGAAATCTCCTAAATTTTGCCTATTTTCACCTCCGATTTGAACAAGTTTGGTTTGAAAAAAGACGTCTGGGGCCGACAGTTGGGGGCGCGGCTGGGAACCCGATCGCCCCCAAGCCGTTTTTTCCGCCGGCTGACCCAGACGGCGCTATTTCAGCCCCTAGGAGGCCTAACGGCTGGAGATGCTCTAATAATGCATGGCTGCTAGCTAAAGCTTTGCTCGCGCATGCATATGCTAACTCGGGTGTGTTAAACGTTGTTTGCGATATGAAATTACGCGGCTGGAGGGGCAAAGTAAAACTCCCAGAAACTCCCAGAAACGATGGCGCCTCTTGGTCGCACGCTATTGTTTTCGTCTTCCCGCCAAAGCGTGTCTCCCTGCCCAAAACGCCACTCCTGCCTTCAAAAGAAATGCCGTGACATCTACCTTTTGGATCATTTTGCATGTTAGGCCTTTGATTTTATGGTATTTCCGTATCAGTCCTTGCCTTACCATGTGATGATCTGAGAATGTATTACACGCCAAATCATTTGGCGTGATTGACTTTTCCACACTTTACGTTGACTGCCAGCATGGACTATTGACGCCAACTCGTCTGACGCTACTAAGTATATTTAAAACGTCAAATGCATTGGCGTATATAGTGGGGGTCACGCCAGACGCCACGAAATAAATTTTTTGGGGGGTCAGTGGACAACATAAGATCCTCTAGGGGTCATTTAGTAAAAATAATACTAGTAAGAACTGGTTTGTGTGGAGCGAGGATCACAACCGCACTAAATACAAGGTCACTGTCAGACGTACTAAAACCACCCAACTACTAGGCGCATAAGGGTCCAATTAAACGACCACCCTTGGAAGCGCCGAACAAGGGGACGTGAATATGGCCAATTATATGAGCCATCCGTGAAAACGCCGGACTACTAGGCGAGCATTGGGAAATTCCGAGGTGAAGGATGGCTGCTCAGGTCATGATATCACTGATCCAAACTATGCTACACCAAATCTGAATCCTGACTAGTTAGCGAATCGTGTGCTCTGTGCGAATGTCTTTATTAGTCTATTTCATTTAAGCCCAAAGGATCTTCGAATACCGACTGGTCGTCCCAATCCAATCTCCCATCTGCTTATTCCAATTTTTCCTATTCCTAGCGAATCAAATGAGATTTCTGTTCTTCCATCAAGAGGAGATAGTTATCGATAAAGCTAAAAAAACATGTTGATATAGAATGCAATCGAAATAGAGACAACTAGGCGAAAAAAAGACCGAAAACAATAAGAAACTTCTCAAGTTACAGGTAACCATTTGACCGGCCCTCTCTTGGAATGCAGGACTGGAAAGACCAGGCTCAAATTCAAATTACAGGTACCAAGGTAGAATTTAATGACTACTAAAAACATGCGAGGTATAACACTCAGACATGCAGCCCAAGATGCAACAACCAAGCGCAGACGCCCCGCGATCAAGGTTATAATGTACAGACAGCATGGATACCTCCCATGAACAATATGCACGGACGCAAATCCCATTGTTACGTTCTAGCCAAAGATGAAGCCTTCTCAGGGCATGTGGTCCGTCGGATTGGTTGTCCAAACGAGTTCTGGTCGTTCGATCTTCTGATGGATTGATCCTGGCCGTCGGATCAACTTTGATGTGACTAGCAATGAATAGTGCGTGAAGTTTTACCCCTGTTCTACCACCCTCATTCTCTATTACAGGCGGGGTCCAGGCGGGATAGGCCATACCCGTCAGTGACTCTGAAGCCCTGCGCAAGCGGTGCATGTCCATATGCGCGCGGGGGTCGTGCCACCGCCGGTAAAATTAGGTGGCCGCCGAGGGTAACTCCGTCATTCCATGTTATTGCCCTTGCGTGGCGTTCCGTGGATGGCTCGGCTCTGTCTAAGAGAGAGGAGGGCGCCCGATTGAATGCGAACCCTAGCCTCCATCCACTCCCTTCGCTCTTGCAGCCGTCGCCTCCCCATCCTCTCCCGCCGCCGAGCTCGCTGCCGCCGCCGCTCGCCCTCGCGCCCCCCCCCCCCCCCCCCCCTCCTCACGTGGACACAAGGACCGTGAGAGGTAGCGCGATTACTGGGCGCTGCCGTACGAGGGGCGCGCCGGCGGCCATGCGTGCCATTGCCGTCACCACCGACGCCGGGAAAAAAGCCACGGCCGCGCATAGCCATCGCCGGGAGGAGCGTCGGCCGTCCACGTCGCCGTTGCCGTCGTCCTCGCCCCGACAGATCGTCTCCTCCTCAGGTGAGCGCTTCCCCTGCGATGCCATCCTCCTCATCTGCATCTACCGCTTGATCTGCACCTTTGCGGCCCCAGCGCGCCGTCGTCCGCCCCCTGCCCCACCGCGCCGCCAGGCAACCACTGCGCCGTCGCGGCCCCGCCCGGCCAGTACGAACTCTCGTCGTGCCAGTCCTGCATCTGTCTGCTTGCACGCCTTCCCTTCGCCAGCGCACCTCTGCCTCGTCGTGGACGGTGGATGCCGAGGTCGGAGGAGGGAGTAACCTCTGCCTCGCCATGGCGATCTCGTCGTTGTTGCCGCAGAGGACCTCCACCGAGGACCAGTTTGCTTTCGCTTGCCGCGAGAACCCTTCTTTCTCCTCCCCCCCCCCCCCCCCCCCCCCCAACTGGTGGTTCCTCCATGATTTCTAAACAGCCAGTGGTTGAACTTTCATCTGCCTACCTCTGTTTTTCTGAAACTGAAAATAGATAGCGAGTAGTTCATCTTCACAGTAAGTTGTGTTTTAATGTGTATATTTTCCGCAGGAAAAAAATGAAAGCATGTCTCCATGATCATCACTGCATGGAGCTTTCCCCTACTGCCGCACTGGTCTTGCTCCAGTTCGTGGCTGGGAACTCCATGGTTAGTTCCAGCTCTTTTGTGTGTTGTTGGGGATTTTTTCTCATTTAGTATTCCTCTTGCAATGTTGCTTTACACTTGTTCGATGCAGTGCCGACTTGCGTGAGCAGGAACATGAGTACACGACAACATCTCAGGAAGAACATAGAAGTAAAGCAGTTGTAGTCTCTCTTTTAATACGTTTTTTTTGTTCAGATGCTGAATAACATGAGTGTATGCATTTGTGAGCTAGTGCTGTTGCAATGTTTCTTACAGCTGAAAACTTTTATTTTTTGAGGTTTCTTTTGTGGTAGCGCTGGCGAAAATTATATGTATCTTCATGATAACTGAAGCCATCTTGAGGTTCACCTGGAGCAAAAAAAAGGATTGTTTTTGGATAAGTCCAGTCATGGTTTTTGAGTCGCCGACTCATGAGTCGCCGATAGCCCTGCGGCTCGGCGATTAGTCGACGAAAGTCGCTGTATAGTCGCGCAAGTCGCCTGATTAGTCGCGAGTCGCCGTGATTTTGGGAAAACGACTCGGCGACTATACAGCGACTAATCGGCGACTATACAGCGACTCAAAAACTATGAGTCCAGTATGGAAGTTCGTTGTTCATCCATCTCCAATGCATGAATGCGCTTCAGTTATAGGAGAGCATCCCTTCTATATTCTATGCCAATTTTTGGTTTCATGTCAAATAGCAATTTACAGAGTTTGCATTCCACAATATGTTGCCCTACTGTTGCCATACATACGCCTATATGGTTATAAATCCTCTATGATTACCCAGCGCCATGATTTACCATGCTTCTATGTGGTCCCTTAAAGTCAAAACCCTCAAAGAATTTAGATACAAGGTGCACACAATTCTTGTTTGCCGGTTGAGTATTTTACCATGTTTATCTTGTCCGTGTTTCTCTTTGATCCTTAAAAGTTGCTTCTGTTGGTCCGCTGCTGGTGGTCCTTTATATGGTTTCAATATTTGTTTCTTACTCTTTGTTGCTGAGGAAACCATTAGCTGTTCTTTGGATTCATTGCCTGTCAGCTGAGCTATGACTTCCATAAGTTAGCATCATTTATTTTCAGTATTTTGCTGTTAGTAACTTCAATAACATTGTAAACCTATGTTGTTTGTACAGGGGGCAACACCTGACCAGTGATGCTGAGGTGGAAGTAGCCATGATTGCTGGTATTGACAGTTATAATAGATTCTCTGATCTGATCTATAAACGAGCTAATGCAATGTTGCTGGCAGGTGCTAGAGGCCACATATTGGGCAGGAGCTTTTGTATGGCGTGCAAGTGCTAGAGGCCACATAATTCTGGCAGGTGCTCACTTCACCTTAGGACAGCCCACTCCAAGGAGAAACTAAAACAGAGGTGAGACCCTCAACATCATGCCGATAAAGTTACTTGCTTCACATATACATGGTCCTTCACTCTCACTGATAATGCACCTTCACTTCCTTTTACCTGCCTATCTAATCACAAATATGCGAAACCTATTGCCTTACCAAACTTTGGAGATTCATGTTCCGAGGTACATAATTGACTATATTGGCAAGTTACATCTTTTTTGCGGGTGGGCAAGTTAAATCTTAATTCTACAGTTTTGAACAACCTTGCATTTTTTAAATCAATGGAGAAGACCGGTTCTCTCCAAGTGCACATAGTCATCTTTCCTGCAAAGGAATCCATATGAACCACTAAAGCTACATATATGAAAATGAATTTCCTATTATATGCTTCAACCGTCTGAGCAAAGCCAATCTGTTGTTGGACTGGGTCACATACATTTTGTGCAACGTGCTTCCATACTCATGTTGTATTTTAGGTGCTTTATCCTTTATGCCTCAATTTCGTTCATACCATGAAACTGGACTTTGTCGGATGTGGTTGCTTATTTTTTTTTCAGTTGTAGTGGTGGTTGCACAATAATTCATTCATTTTGTGAGAAGGTGAAGGATTAGGTTTTTCTGTGTTGGGATAGAGCAGGATGATCCAAGATCCATTGCATAGTTGTTTTCTTACATGCTTTTTTTCTTTCATCTTCCAATAGAACAATTCTTTGTTATTACTGGATGATTTTATTTTGCAGTACACTGATTTATCTTCTCTGTAGTAGGTCTATGTGGAATTCCCTACAGAATTCACCTACACATCTCAGTGGAAGAAGAACCTGTCGGCTCGACCCAAGAGTTGCAGGTGCAGAGGCGCGTGCAAGGAGCTCTCGTTGCAGGCGATCGACGCGCCGCTCTCCCGTCGTTCCTTCTTCCCCAGGAGGGACACAACCTGTTACTCAAGACCCTTCTCTTCGCTCCTTGCAGAGGTACGCCCACCTTCTCCTTCCCGGTTTATCTTGCCCAGTCGTGCTCTTGCAATTAGTAGCGGAAATTTTATCATGTAGTCAGTCTACATGCCGGACGTGCTTATGTTCTGCTCTCTTTTATTAACAATAAATTATATATGATGTTGTTTTAGTTTCTATCTGCTTCCATTTGAATATTTGTACAACCCATGCTTTAATTTCTTTTTCTTTTCCTTCCGCTTGTAGTGGTGTAAGCTATGGCTTTTAAGGATGCCCTGAGATGGCATGTATCGCCGATGAGGCGAGCTACCGGTGTGAGTTTCAGGAAGAGATGAGAAAACAAGTGAGTTTGATTGGTAAGTTCGCAAGGAAAAAATGTGGGTTGCGGTGTTTGCGCCTATGAATTTTCTTATTATTATGCCCAGAAAGGCATGTTAGTGGAAGAGTTAACATGTTCGGAATTTTACAGAGCGAGACAAATGAATTTACTAATCCAGTATCAAACCTGAGATTTGCAAGTTGCAACAATGATGTTATTAGCAGGACTAAATATAGTTCAAGATCAAGTTGTAGGTTTTCTTACCGATTCTATTATTTCCTTTGAAAAAGTGCTCCCCTCTAATAGTTGGCACAACTTGTATGTCTTACTGACACACCAGGTCAGTGGTATATCTCTACAATTTATTGTCACTGAATTTCATGCTACATCCCTATTATTAGTTTTCATGATGTACCAAGAACCTAAGATCAAGGATTGTTGTGATCCAAGGCTCAACATAGAGGGGATTCTGATTTAGTGACATTGTTATCCATCAACCACATCATTTAAGTGAAGCTTGCGGAAAAAAAATTGACCGCACGAATAATCACTTGAAATTGGTATATCAAAAGGATGCAAAACAATTTACATGTCTTCCCAAAGACTTTGACAACAACTTTACAGAGGGGATTCTGATTCAGTGACACCTTTGCTGCACCATTGACTATAATCAGAGTCTAATTGCATTGTTGCTTCACGGTGCTTTCCATCAAGATATTTGGTATATGCTCATCATGTGCAATTTGATTGTTAGCTAATTACCCAATTGTGTTTTCTTCGGTGTTGTCCAGCGACGGACGAGCTTCTAATGATCCTGTTGCTAGGAGAGAAAAAAAACTCGCACAAATATGAGCACAAATATGAGCCAGGTAACCATGATCTGCTGGTGGCAAATTTGATATTTTTAGTCCCGCTTGGGAATATTTCTTCTCACATGTTCCTTATCCCTTTGTACTGAAGAACATGCATTATTGAATCCAATAGCTATAAAATTACATATTTATCTACAATGAAGGTGGACATGATAGAACAAACTATGTGTTGATTGTTATTCTTTATTGCAATTTATAAATTATAATTTCCGTATCCAGGTTTTTCTTAGAGCAATGGTCTTATGATTCTGTTTGTATCTAATGCCATTTTCTATGTTTTTCTTACTTATTTTCAGGACAAATCCCACCATACTTTGCTCTAATTGAAGTTATCATAAGAGTAAGTAATCAACACTTGTTCTTCTGTTTTCTAATTCTATTGACAAAGCTCAAAATTTGCAGTGTAAGATCAAACTTCTGCTCGCGAAATACTGAACGTGCACTAAAAAGTATTTGGATACTCATGAGGGTAGAATCCTGTGAATTTCTTTTGAATCGGTCGCTCAATTAGGAATTATAACATACATGATAGACATTTTATTTTGTAACACCCGTGATGAGGAAACATGTGGTGCATAAATTCTATTCATAAGTTCTCAGGTCATAAATTATATTCTTGTTGTCCATTAAACACACTGGTATATGATTCTCCATCAGCAGATCCTTGCAGCGCAACACGCAGGGTGAGCCAGCTGGCAAGGCGTTCAAACAAAGCCATCTTTTTATTTAGTCTACTATATAATGTACTCCTATCACTATATGACATAGAAGAACCATATAAATCTGTTATCCTGGACTGTCACTATGGCTTGCTTTTGGTGTATCAGTGTATCTTTGACTTGGTACTATAGTACCATTTTCTATGAGATGCATGTATTCTGCTTGCTCCTACCTCTTTCATCACGAAATATCAAATGTTGGATCAGTCTGAGACAGGTAGCACCCCAAAGTAGTATTGCTTTCTTGTGGCTATGGCACAGATGCATAATTTTAGATATGTGTGCTGCAACATAGGGTTGGACAAGTCAAACTTCCTATATTGGACACAATTATGTTATCTGTAAAAGAAATTTCATGCTTTCATGCATTAAAATGATCCATTCTCGGCAGCTATTCTCGCAACAATATGTACTTTGTTTACATGCTCGTGCTATGAGTTGAGACAGGCACCACGTGCCAATGCGCATTTTAGATTGATAAACACAACTTGATTATGCTATTTTCTATATTTGCAATGCTCCTGTATGACCTGGTTGGATATAAGTATACCCGGCAGCATTGTTGTCGGGTGCGGCAAGCCGCACTTCCTACCTAGTTTAGATTCAATTCGAACAAGTCAAAAGCGAGACCCACTGACACGGCTCTTACATCAACCATTAGCAGTTCACACAACGCACGGAACAACTAAACATCTGATAACTCATCTACTTCTTCGCACTTCACAAAAGTCATAAGCTAGACCCACTAACACGGCTCCTACATCAACCGTAAGCACTTCACGCCAACAACTAAACATCTGAGAAATCATGTTGGCAGATCACAAAAAGTAAAAAGCTAGACAGTCTGACAAGCATGAGAGAGTAACTGCCGGAGTAAGGAGACATGGTGAAGTCTCACTTAACCGGCGTAAACAGCTGCATGGTGTCACACTCTGTATGTCATCTTGATTCCTGTCTTGTCGTAGATGATCACCTTCATGAACTCAGGGTGCACAACCTCAAATTCAGCAACGCAGCCAGGCACAAGGCCATGGAACTTGGCAAACGCACACCACCATGCACGCAACACCAGCACTCCATCTTCTTCCTGTAACTCCACACGCCAACAATAGCCAGTGCTCGTCTCCAGCTTGATAAACCTAGGCATGCTCAGCTTCGTGGCTTTTAAAAGAGAGGCGGCACCGTTGGGTAGTACCAAATGGGAATCACACATGTGCTGCATGATCCTCACGAAACAGTTTGGCACCTTTTCTCCATGGTGGCGCCCCATGCTGGCATAAAGCGCTTTCAGTTCAGACGCCGACTTCCCCTTTAAATAACAACAAATGCATAGTTTAGACCATTTGGTAAGTACAAATTGTCTAAGTGCAAAACCAACATCAACATACCTTACTGGCTTTGTCACCAGTGGATACAAAAACACGTACAGGTGATGAAACTATAGTAGTTAGTGGCACTGACGCCTGCATTGGGCAAGTTCAGATATTAATCAATCCCACGGTTACCGCACGCAAGGGGCTTGAACGACATACAACATCGGACAACATAACATACTTCTTTTTTACAGCAACGAGCCTTAGTTCAGCATCCACAACCGGTGGTAGGCTCGACTGTCCAACATAACATACTTCTTTTTTTACAGCAACGAGCCTCAGTTCATTATCCTCCGTGACACTGATGACAGCAACGACACCCAGATTCGCCATAGCAGGGCTGTCGTTTGCTTAATCACCAATCTAAGGACGAATGAACTAGATTCAATTCAGAACTGCATGTGCCACAGGATTGTTGAATGACAAATCTAAATACAGAGCGACAACTACAACAGTAAGCAATCTATAGATTCAAAAAATATAAGATCGGTACATATTTATCGACCCCCAACCAAGAATCAATATGATTTATACCGTGCTGCTGCATGCATTCTCAAAAATAGTAACCACCAAATGTACACAGATCCTACAGATTTGAAACAACCAAAAGTAGATAGATCCTATGGTGCGTCAGGATTACTTACATGAGCACTAGGATTGCTGGGTCCTCCCTCCATGGGGGTGGCACCAACAAACTTCTTTCCGGCCTGCTATGCATGAACTCGGCGGTCCATTTGTTCGAAGTACTCATGAATCAACTCGGTCCTTGTCTTCGGGGACGGATTCGGGTTGTCAGCCATCGAGATCGATTGCTGCACGGCGGAGGCGCGTGCAGGTCGCTGATCCGGCGGCGGAGAAGAGGAGGACGCGTGGCTACAGGGAAGATGACAACAAGGGGCGACGGGCGGGGGCGGTGTGACGCCCTGGATTTGGGCTACAGTAATGTATGTTGTTAAGCTACAGTAATCCCACGATAATGATGACACGTCACCACGTTTACTGTTGGTAAACTCGCGTTGATCCAAATTCAAATTCAAATTTAAAGTCAAAATTCAATTTTGTCAAACATGAAAACAAAAATGTTCAAAGTGTGGCAGATATTCTCTGGATATTTGTCATGTTGAAACCACATTTTTACAGAGTGTTTAAGGGCACTAAAATAAATTGAGCAGCAGCAAAACATTTAATAAAATGCCTTTTCCAAATTAATAAAACACTAAACTGTTTTATTTGGGGTTAAACCTTTTGTGGCAGTGGCATACTTATTAAAACTAAATTAGGGACTAGTTACATAGTTTATATATCAAAATATAAAAAAGAAACTAAAAGAAAAATAAATAGAAAAAACCCTCCCACTGGACCGGCCCCAAACGGCCCACCACTCCCCCATGGGCCTCGGCCCACCCAACCGGCCCAGCCGGGCGCCCACTTAACCCCCCCTCGAAACCCTAGCCGCCCCTGCCTCCCCACTCACCCCCACTCTCGCTCGCTCTCCCCCCGATCCCGATTGGATCGGGGCAGCCCGACGCCGACGCCCCCTCCCCCACCGGCGCTCCTCGTCGCCGGCCGCCGTACCTCACCTCCGCCGCGCCTCCTCCTCGCCTCGTCCCCCTCGCCGGACAGCGCCGCACCTACCCCGCGTCCACTGCCTCCCCGTCGCCCCTCCCCTCGGTGAGCCACCGTGGTGCCCCCCTGCTCGCGCCCGCCGCGGCCTCGCTACGCCGGCCGCCGCGGCCACCGCGCCCCGCCCGCGCGCACCCACCCCTGCGCCCGCGCACGACCGGCCGCGCCCGCTGCTGGCTCCCCCGCCGCGCCTCCCCCGTGCTAGCCGTCGCCGCCGCTACCCACCGCTCGCCCCGCGCGCGCACGCACGCTCACCGCCGCGGCTCGCCCTGCCGCTACCCCGTGCCGTGCCCACTCCCCCTGGCCGGCGCCCTGGCCGCCGGGCCGTCGCCGTGCTCCCTGGTTAGTGGGGATTGACCCCCCACTAACCCCACTGACAACAGGGGCCCACCCCCCTAATGACGTTTAAAACGTTTTAAAAAATAAATAAAAAAATAAAAAAAATAATTAATAATTAAAATGAATAATTAGTTAAATTAATTAGTAAATTAATTAATTAGGTAATTAACTAAGTTAATTAGATGATTAAGGTTAATTAGTTAATTAACCTGTTAATTAATTTTAACAGAGAATGACATGTGGGTCCCACCACCTTTAATTAAATTGATTAATATTAATTAAACCTTAATTAACCCTGAGAGGATGACATGTGGGGCCCACTGGTCAGTTTGACCAGTCAAACCCCACTGTTGACTGCTGATGTCAGCATGACATCATGCTGATGTCATGATTGAATTATTAAATTAAAATAATCTATTTTAATTTCTGAATATTAATAAAACTTTAACAATTAATATAAAATAATCCGTAACTCGGATGAAAATATTTTGTACATGAAAGTTGTTCAGAAAAATCCCACGAATCCGAATACGCAGCCCGTTAGTCTGTCACGTGCTCCTAGCATAGCGAACATGGAACTTTTCCATCGATTCCATCTGTTCGGTAAAAGCCAGAGACCCGGAAAATATCGTCAGATATTCTTCCGATCCGTCTGCGACATATAGTACTACGTTAGTACATGCCTAGCTCTGCATATTGCCATGTCATGCATCGTGTTGCATCTGTGCTTTATATTTATTGTTTCTTCCCCCCTTTTCTCTCCGGTAGACCCCGAGACTGACGGTGCTGCCGGGTACGACTACGCCGTTGACGATCAGCCCTTTGCCGCAGAGCAGCAAGGCAAGCAACCCCCCTTGAGCATTCCGATATCGCCTATTCCTTTCCCTCTCATTCTTGCATTAGATTTTGCTACTGTATTAGCTAGCTCCTATTTCTGATGCATAGCCTGCTTTTGATAAACTGCTACCATACCTGCAATCATATCAACTGCTTAGTATAGGTTGATCAGTGAATCCCCAGTGACCCCTTAGTCCCAGTTGCCCCTACTTCTTCATCGACGACTCGACGACCCGAAGACTTGGTCAACCGACCGACGAGCCAGGCCCCTCACATCACCACACACCCCTTAATTGTACGACTCTGCAGAGCTACTATCGAGTACCGAGGGTGACACCTCATGAAGTACTCATGATGCTAACTCTGTAGTGCAGCTAGTCGGTCGTGGTTATCGAGGGTGATTCCTCCTTCACCACTCCCGACGACGACTCTGTCGTGCAACCCCTCAAGTGTGGGACCCTTGGGGGTGAATTCCTCTAAGTCCACCTTGACGGTTTCATCGAGCGGGACCCTTTGAGGGTGATTCCTCAGGTTTCGTCTTGCTATTTTATACACACAGTTACTATGACCTGGTTACAGAAACATGTTGGTGATGGGTCGGCCCTGAGGGGTACCCACGGTTTGATGATGATGAGGCGTGGACTGGCGAGAGAGGCCTTTGCCACACATCCTCGAGACGGGGCGACGGGACCGCACTTCATGGGTCGCGCTTGCCCCACATTAATAAAATGCTAATGGGTTGGGTATTTGATCTGAGTTGGTCGTTTGGCCTATTACGCACTAACCTTCACGTGGGAGAAGTTATGGGTACTCAGCGTCGTTGTATCAGCCGAAGCTCTTCGGACGTCAGCAATGGAGCGGCGCGCGCCGGATTGGACTGGACGGTATAGCTCTTGGACTGGAGTGTGCTAGGTCTGCTTCCGGCCGCCTTCGCATCGTGCAGGAGCGCGCAGGGCAAGTGGGCCCACGACCCCTGTGTGCTTAGGATTTAGACCGGCGGGCTGGCCTCTTCGTTGAGCCTAGGTGGGGCGACGATGTGCTGATATCCTGCCGGCTTACGACACCTATGGGACCGAGCGGGTCCCTTTACGGTTCGGCAGGGAGAAAGGATTGCACAAAGAGCGGAACCAACGATCGACGCGCGGGTCATTTACCCAGGTTCGGGCCGCTGATCAGCGTAAAACCCTACTCCTGCTTTAGTTGTATTACTGTGGATGTTCTTGGCTCAAGTACACGGAGCGCTCGTGAAGAAGCAGCTACGCATGCCAGATGGGCCGAATGTCTATCCCCCCCTCTGTAGCTACGCCTTGGGCCTCCTTTTATATGACCAAGGGGTCTCCAACAATGGCGAAGTACAAGAGGTGTAAAGCTACTACAGTAACTCATGATTATCTCTGACAACTGAAGCTTCGGACAAACGTCCTAGGACAAACGCATTTAATGCTCCGTCCGAGGTGTTCCTGCCTTTCTTGGGGATGGAAAAAGGGGCCATCCCATCAGCACCGCTTAAGCCGTTTGCGGTCGACGCCGTGACACGCAACCATGAGGACAAGCCCTAAACGACAGGCTAGTCGCTGCGCTGGAGCGGCAGCACTGTGCTGAAGCGGTGGAATCTTGCCGGGCGCGGGATCTTGCCGGGCGCGAAGTCTTGTCGGGCCTTCGCGAGCCTTCCCGGCAAGGATCTTGCCGGGAATCCAGCCTTCGGTCTTCTGTCTTCTGATCATCAGCTGAATGCCTTCTTCATATCCTTGGATTTGTGTTCAACTGTCCCCCGGCAGGCCTTGCCGCTGGGGTGGCTACAACTGCCCGTGCACAAGTATGGGGTACTAAAAAGCCCAAACTTTAGTACACTGACATATCCCGAGGCCGGGCATGACCCAGGAAAGTGTGTCCGGCCGGAGGTGATTCAGGCGTGTTGGGGAATATGTGGTGCACCCCTGCAGGGAAGAAATTATCTATTCGAATAGCCGTGTCCACGGTAACAGGACGACTTGGAGTTGTACCTTGACCTTATACAACTATAATTGTGATTTAATTTGAAATGAATGTGGCTCCGAGATTGCTTCCTCGCAGGGAGTCGAGGAAGAATCTCTGGGCATGGTTACTTAATAAAATTGCTACAATAACATGACTATATTTGAGATACCAGTCTACTCTCTTCTAATGCTGCAAGATGCTGAAGATGCTAGTCTTCGATAGGACTAGGCCTTCTCCCTATTCTTGCTTTCTGCAGTCAGTCCAGATATAACCCCTCCCCTTGATAATGATGCATACTTAGCATAGTTCTGACGTCAGTCTTGCGAGTACTTTGGATGAGTACTCACCGCTGCTTTGCTTTCTCTTTCCCCCTCGATACGATACCGCGTTCGGATGACGGAGCCCAGGAGATGGAGTACGCCGGAGACGACTACTACACCACCGCTGGAACCTACTACTACGTGGAGAGTGCCGACGCTCAGGAGTAGTTAGGTTGGCTCCCAGGCAGGAGGCCTCGCCTTTTTCGATCCGCTGCTTATGTTTGTGCTAGCCTTCTTAAGGCAAAACTTGTTTAACCTATGTCTGTACTCAGATATTATTTGCTTCCACTGACTTGTGCTTTGTCGAGCTTTGTATTCGAGCCCTCGAGGCCCCTGGCTTGTAATATGAAGCTGTATGACTTTAATTTGTGTCTAGTGTTCTGTTGTGATATCAATCAGTGAGTCCCTAATCTTGATCGTACGCATTGCGTGAATGTTTAGCGTACGGTCAAATGGGGCGTCTTACAAGTTGGTATCAGAGCCGACTGCATGTAGGTAGCCCCCTTTCTAACTCCTTGGTCGAAGTTGAGTCTAGTACTTGAAAAACTTTTACTAACATAGTTGTGTGGGTTACGGGCCCACTTCTCAATCGGGTGGTATTAGGATCTTTTATTCCTCATCTGTACTCTGGGTTCTGATCTCTCTTCTCTTTCGGGTTAAAGATTTTATTAAACTCTAACTCTAGGTTCTCATATCTACTTCCTCCCGGAGAGCCCCTCATTTCAGACGATGGCTCGATTTATCAGAAGACTTCGAAGATACTCTCCGATGTTCTCCCGAGAACTTGTGCTCATCGCTTTTGCGATTCCCTTCCGCCGTCAACCCCTATGGATGACTACATGCAATTGTCGCTCATACTTTCATACCCAGTTGCTCTTGTTATTACAAGGTACATCGAACTATTTTACCGGAGATTTGTTCTTCCTCGGTTGATCATGTGTTTCACAGAATTCTTTGAGACGCTATTCGATCTTTCGTAATCCTCGGTAGCCTTTTGCTCTTGACCTTTCTCGCCGGCTTGCATTATGGTTAATTCCATGTGTCTAGCAATTTTAAGTAAATCCTTTGTTGTTTTCATTTGATTTTATTGATTCAACCTGTGTGTGAATGCACGCAGTCATCAGTTGTTTATCATAAATTATCCGTCCGGCTCAGACGTCTTTCCAAACATGAGTTGGTTCCCGACAAATCAACCTTGATTGATTGCCCATCTAAGTCCTTTCATCTTACTTATATTTGATCGGAGCATCTGGTTCTGATACACCAAATTGGGAATCTTAATTCCTTTGGTTATTTAAGCATCGAATTATTGGATGTTCTATGATCTAATGCCTTGCATTCTTTCTTCCACTGATTGGGTTCCGATACTCACATCAGATTCCTTTGTGGACCGCCAAAACCATTGTTGGATTATTATCCGACAGTGTCCTTCCCCTTCAAATATTCGTGATGTTATGCATGATGCCATTGGTAAATTGTGTCTTCTCCCTCTCGTAAGTTGTATCCTATGCTTTTGTCAGCCATGCTCTGTTGTCAAGCATGTGTTAATTACTCCTGAAGCTTGTGGTATATGTTCCTAAGATGCCCCGATGGGTTGGACCTATGCCTTCCTTAATTCATGTGAACCCGACAGTTTTCACGAGTCATACTCTCCAGGTGTTTTGCCAGTTAAACTTTCAAAACTACAACTTCATCAAAGGCGAGGTGTAAATGGAAGGTGATGCATT
The DNA here is from genome assembly GCA_039707655.1 of Elymus sibiricus. Taxonomy (NCBI): domain Eukaryota; kingdom Viridiplantae; phylum Streptophyta; class Magnoliopsida; order Poales; family Poaceae; genus Elymus; species Elymus sibiricus. The sequence continues at coordinate 448,757,436 of CM077671.1, forward strand.
GATGAAGTGGGAGTCGACCTTGAACCTTGTGTTCCTGCCCATGGAAACGATGTTGATCTTATCATAGAAGCTTCTCCTTTCAATAATCGTTCATTGTATGATTTGATATTGTATCTTTGATCTTGACCTTTGCAATCGTGGTTCCGACCAGGACTGTTCTTCTTTGATCCCATTTTTAGACCAGTTTAAGCACTTGTCTTGTGCGGATCAATACATCGGTCCAAGCTTTAATTCTGATCTACATCCGAGTATTACCCCTGGTATCTCGAGAAAATCATGGAGCTACATAGCTTCTTATAAGCTCCACATCAGCTATGTTTTCCTTCACTGATTCCAGTTTCCTCGTGTTCTGAGTTGTTGGACACTCAAGGACACCGATAATTGAATCGAGTCCGCATTGCGATTCAACAACTCTTAGTACTCTTCTTTGTTTATGAGTTTGTGCTCGATCATGTCTTTCCAAGCTGTTTGGCTACATCATCATCGTCATGCTAAGGCTTGACCATGCTATTTATATCCTTCATCCTAGAACACAATTCCAACAGTGCTCTAAGCTTACATCGAGTTTGCAACGTCATGTTGGTTGTCTTGGAGGCAATTTCGACTCTGAGCTAGCACTCTAAACTGTGGTTCCGACCACCCTTCACTTCATCATTGTAGGGGAACGTTGCATGGGAAACAAAAAATTTCCTACGCACACACAAGATCTATCCATGGTGATGAGCATCTACGAGAGGGAGAGTGAATCTACATACCCTTGTAGATCGCTAAGCGGGAAGCGTTAAGAAACGCGGTTGATGTAGTCGAACGTCTTCGTGATCCAAATCACCGAGCGTCCCGCGATCCAATCACGATCCGTCCCGATCAAGTACCGAACGGACGGCACCTCCGCGTTCAGCACACGTACAGCTTGATGACGATCTCCGCCTTCTTGATCCAGCAAGAGAGAGCGAAGAGATAGACGAGTTCTCCGCCAGCACAACGGCGTAGTGGGGGTGGTGGTGGAGCTGTTCCGGCAGGGCTTCGCCTAAGCACCGACAAAAACAGATTTGAGGAAAACCGTATAGACGGGGGGAGAGAGGGCTGCACCGTGGCTTCGGGTGTTTGGCCCTCTCTCCCCTCTAGTATATATAGGAGGGAGGGGGAGGGGGCTGGCGCCCTAGGGTTTCCACCCTAGGTGCGGCCGAACCAGGGAGGAGGAGGTGGACTCCTCCACTTTTCCTTGTCCAATTAGGACTCCTTCCTTATTTGTTTCCCCTTCCCTTTTCTTTGGGGTTTTTCCTTCCCACTTAATTCCAGCCGCATGGGCCTTATAGGGCTGGCTTGCCCAGCCCACTAAGGGCTGGTGCAACTGCCTTTAGGCCCATGTGGCCTCCCGGTGTGGGTGGCCCCTCCCGATGGCCCTCCGGCACTCCCGGTACACTACTGGAAATACCCGAAACTTTTCCGGTGGCCAAAACGGGACTTCCTATATATCAATCTTTACCTCCGGACCATTCCGGAGCTCCTCGTGATGTCCGTGATCTCATCCGGGACTCCGAACAACCTTCGGTCACCAACATGCATAACTCAAATCTACCGAAACGTCACCGAACCTTAAGTGTGCAGACCCTGCGGGTTCGAGAACTATGTAGACATGACCGAGACACCTCTACGGCCAATAACCAATAGCGGGACCTGGATGCCCATATTGGTTCCTACATATTCTACGAAGATCTATATCGGTCGAACCTCTATGTCAAGGATTTAATTAATCCCGTATGCTGTTCCCTTTGTTCTTCGGTATGTTACTTGCCCGAGATTCGATCGTCGGTATCTCTATACCTAGTTCAATCTCGTTACTGGCAAGTCTCTTTACTCGTTCCGTAATACAAGATCTCGTGGCTAACACTTTAGTCACATTGCTTGCAAGGCTCATTGTGATGTTGTATTACCGAGTGGGCCCTGAGATACCTCTCCGTCACACGGAGTAACAAATCCCAGTCTTGATCCATGCCAACCCAACAGACACCCTCGGAGATACCTGTAGAGCATCTTTATAGTCACCCAGTTACGTTGCGACGTTTGATACACACAAGGTATTCCTCCGGTGTCAGTGAGTTGCATGATCTCATGGTCATAGGAACAGATACTTGACATGCAGAAAACAATAGCAATAAACTGACACGGTCAAATGCTACGTTTATAGTTTGGGTCTTGTCCATCACATCATTCTCCTAATGATGTGATCCCGTTATCAAATGACATCTCATGTCCATGGCTAGGAAACCTTCACCATCTTTTGATCAACGAGCTAGTTAACTAGAGGCATACTAGGGACACAGTGTTGTCTATGTATCCACACATGTACTTGAGTTTCCAATCAATACAATTATAGCATGGATAATAAACAATTATCATGAACAAGGAAATATAATAATAACCAATTTATTATTACCTCTAGGGCATATTTCCAACAGTCTCCCACTTGCACTAGAGTCAATAATCTAGCTCACATCACTATGTGATTTACATTGTAATGAATCGAACACCCATGCAGTTCTGGTGTTGTTCATGTTTAGCCCTTGGAAGAGGTTTAGTCATCGGATCTGCAACATTCAAATCTGTGTGTACTTTGCAAATATTTATGTCGTCCTCCTTGATTTAATCGCGGATGGAATTGAAACGTCGCTTTATGTGTCTGGTCCTCTTGTGAAATCTTGGTTCCTTGGCCAGAGCAATGGCACCAGTATTATCACAAAACAGAGTCATTGGGTTAAGCGCACTAGGCACTACTCCAAGATCTGTCATGAACTCCTTCATCCAGACACCTTCCTTCGCCGCCTCCGAGGCAGCGATGTACTCCGCTTCGCATGTAGAATCAGCTACCACGCTTTGCTTGGAACTGCACCAGCTAACCGCACCCCCATTAAGAATAAATACGTATCCGGTTTGTGACTTAGAGTCATCCGGATCAGTGTCAAAGCTTGCATCGACGTAACCCTTTACGACGAGCTCTTGATCACCTCCATAAACGAGAAACATGTCCTTAGTCCTTTTGAGGTACTTTAGGATATTCTTGACCGCCGTCCAGTGTTCCATTCCTTGATCACTTTGAAACCTTCCGACCATACTTATGGCAAGGCTGACATCGGGTCTTGTGCACAGCATTGCATACATGATAGAGCCTATGGCTGAAGCATAGGGGACGACACTCATCTTTTCTCTATCTTCTGCAGTCACTGGGCATTGAGTCTTACTCAACTTCACACCTTGCAAAACAGGCAAGAACCCCTTCTTGGACTGATCCATTTTGAACTTTTTCAAAATCTTATCAAGGTATGTGCTTTGTGAAAGTCCTATCAAGCGTCTTGATCTATCTCTATAGATCTTGATGCCTAATATGAAAGCAGCTTCTCCTAGGTCCTTCATTGAAAAACTCTTGTTCAAATATTCCTTCACGCCTTCCAACATTTCTATATTGTTTCCAATCAGCAATATGTCATCTACATATAATATTAGAAACGTTATAGAGCTCCCACTCACTTTCTTGTAAATACAAGCTTCTCCGTAAACTTGTATAAACTCGAACGCTTTGATCACCTCATCAAAGCGAAGATTCCAACTCCGAGATGCTTGCACCAGTCCATAAATGGATCGCTGGAGTTTGCAAACTTTGTCAGCATTCTCTGGATCGACAAAACCTTCTGGTTGCATCATATACAACTCTTCCTTAAGGAAACCGTTAAGGAACGGTGTTTTGACATCCATCTGCCAAATTTCATAATCGAAAAAGGCAGCTATTGCTAACATGATTCTGACGGACTTAAGCATCGCTACGGGTGAGAAGGTCTCATCGTAGTCAACTCCTTGAACTTGTGAAAAACCCTTTGCCACAAGTCGAGCTTTATAGACGGTGACATTACCGTCCACGTCCGTCTTCCTCTTAAAGATCCATTTGTTCTGAATGGCCTTACGCCCTTCAGGTAATACTTCCAAAGTCCATACTTTGTTTTCATACATGGATCCCATCTCGGATTTCATGGCCTCTAACCACTTCTCGGAATCCGGGCCCATCATCGCTTCTCCATAGCTCGTAGGTTCATCGTTGTCTAACAACATGACTTCTAAGACAGGGTTGCCGTACCACTCAGGAGCAGTACGCGTCCTTGTCGACCTACGAGGTTCGATAGCAACTTGATTCGAAGGTTCATGATCATCATCATTAACTTCCTCTTCAACTGATGCAGGCTCTACAGAAACATCTTTCTGTACTGTGCTACTCTCAGGTTGAAGTAAAGGTTCAACAACCTCATCAAGTTCTATCTTCCTCCCACTCAATTCTTTCGAGAGAAACTCTTTCTCAAGAAATGTTCCGTTTTTAGCGACAAACACTTTGCCTTCGGATTTGAGGTAGAAGGTATATCCAACTGTCTCTTTTGGATATCCTATGAAGACGCATTTCTCCGCTTTGGGTTCCAGCTTTTCAGGCTGAAGCTTTTTGACATAAGCATCACATCCCCAAACTTTAAGAAACGACAGCTTTGGCTTCTTACCAAACCAAAGTTCATATGGCGTCGTCTCAACGGATTTCGATGGTGCCCTATTTAAAGTGAATGCAGCTGTCTCTAATGCATAACCCCAAAACGATAGTGGCAAATCGGAAAGAGACATCATAGATCGCACCATATCCAATAAGGTTCGATTACGACGTTCGGACACACCATTACGCTGTGGTGTTCCAGGCGGTGTCAGTTGCGAAACAATTCCACATTGTCTTAAGTGACTGCCAAACTCATAACTCAGATATTCTCCTCCTCGATCAGATCGTAGGAATTTAATCTTCTTGTTACGATGATTCTCAACTTCACTCTGAAATTGTTTGAACTTTTCAAACGTTTCAGACTTGTGTTTCATTAAGTAAATATACCCATATCTACTTAAGTCATCAGTGAAGGTGAGAAAGTAACGATAACCACCGCGCGCTTCAATGCTCATTGGACCGCACACATCAGTATGTATGATTTCCAACAAGTCACTTGCCCGTTCCATTGTTCCAGAGAACGGCGTTTTAGTCATCTTGCCCATGAGGCATGGCTCACATGTGTCAAGTGATTCAAAATCAAGTGATTCCAAAAGTCCATCAGCATGGAGCTTCCTCATGCGTTTTACGCCAATATGACCTAAACGACAGTGCCACAAGAAAGTGGTTTTATCATTATCAATTCTACATCTTTTGGCATCAATGTTATAAATATGTGTATCATTACTATCGAGATTCAATAAGAATAAACCCCTCACATTGGGTGCATGACCATAAAAGATATTACTCATATAAATAGAACAACCATTATTCTCTGATTTAAACGAGTAACCGTCTCGCAATAAACAAGATCCAGATATAATGTTCATGCTTAACGCAGGCACCAAATAACATTTATTCAGGTTCATCACTAATCCCGATGGTAATCGAAGAGCGAGCGTGCCGACGGCGATCACATCAACCTTGGAACCATTTCCCACGCGCATCGTCACTTCGTCCTTTGCCAGCCTCCGTCTATTCCGTAGTTGCTGTTTAGAGTTGCAAATGTGAGCAACCGCACCGGTATCAAATACCCAGGCACTACAACGAGAGTTGGTAAGGTACACATCAATAACATGTATATCATATATACCTTGTTTGTTGTTGGCCGCCTTCTTGTCAGCCAAATACTTGGGGCAGTTCCGCTTCCAGTGTCCAGTTCCCTTGCAATGAAAACACACAGTTTCTGGTTTGGGTCCAGCCTTGGGTTTCTTCACGGGAGGAGCAACTGCTTTGCCACTCTTCTTGGAGTTACCCTTCTGACCCTTGCCATTTTTCTTGAAACTAGTGGTTTTATTGACCATCAACACTTGATGCTCCTTCTGAATTTCAGACTCAGCGACTTTCAGCATCGCAAACAGCTCGGCGACTGACTTGTTCATCCCGTGCATGTTATAGTTCAACACGAAGCTCTTGTAGCTAGGTGGCAATGATTGAAGAACTCTGTCAGTGATAGCCTCTGGCGGAAGGGGCATCCCCAATTCAGCCAGACGGGTGGAGTACCCAGACATTCTGAATATGTGATCACTAACAGACCCGTTCTCTTCCATCTTGCAAGCATAGAACTTATCGGAGGTCTCATACCTCTCGATCCGGGCATTCTTCTGAAAGATAAACTTCAACTCCTGGAACATCTCATATGCTCCATGACGTTCAAAACGTCTTTGAAGTCCCGGTTCTAAGCCATACAACATTGCACATTGAACTATTGAGTAATCATCAAAAAGAGCCTGCCAGGCGTTCACAACGTCTAGAGACTCAACTGGAGCGGGTGGATCACCAAGCGGTGCATCAAGGACATAAGCCATCTGGGAAGCCGTAAGGATAATCCTTAGATTACGGGCCCAGTCCACAAAGTTACTTCCATCATCTTTCAACTTAGCTTTCTCTAGGAACGCATTAAAATTTAGGGGTGCTACTGCGCGAGCCATGATCTACAACATAAATATAGCAAAGACAACTTAGAATATTGTTCAAGATAATGAGTTTAGTTAATCATATTACTTAAAAAACTCCCACTCAAATTGACATCCCTCCGGTCATTCGAGTGTCACATGATCCAAATCCACCAACTCAAGTCCGATCATCACGTGAGTTGAGGTGGTTTCAATGGTGAACATCTTCATGTTGATCATATCTACTATATGACTCATGTTCGACCTTTCGGTCTCTTGTGTTCCGAGGCCATGTCTGTACATGCTAGGCTCGTCAAGTTTAACCCGAGTGTTCCGCACGTGCAACATGGCTTACACCCGTTGTATGTGAACGTAGAGTCTATCACACCCGATCATCACGGCGTGTCTCGAAACGACGAACTTTCGCAACGGTGCACACTCGGGGAGAACACAATTTATCTTGAAATTTAAGTGAGGGATCACCTTATAATGCTACCGTCGTCCTAAGCAAAATAAGATGCATAAAAGGATTAACATCACATGCAAATCATAAGTGACATGATATGGCCATGAACTCGTGCTTTTGATCTCCATCTCCAAAGCACCGGCATGATCTCCATCGTCACCGGCATGACACCATGATCTCCATCATCTTGATCTCCATCAACGTGTCGCCATGAGGTTGTCGCGCCGACTGTTGCTTCCACGACTATTGCTAACGTTTAGCGATAAAGTAAAGCATTACATAGCGCTTAATGATTGACACGCAGGTCATACAATAATTAAAGACAACTCTATGGCTCCTGCCAGTTGCCGTACTCATCGACATGCAAGTCGTGATATTCTATATAACACATGATCATCTCATACATCACATATATCTCATCATGTAATTGGCCATATCACATCACAACATACCCTGCAAAAACAAGTTAGACGTCCTCTAATTGTTGTTGCATGTTTTACGTGGCTGCTACGGGTATCTAGCAAGAACGATTCTTACCTACGCAAAAACCACAACGGTGATATCAAAGTTGCTATTTCACCTTCTACAAGGACCGCCTCTGTCGAATCCGATTCAACTAAAGTGGGAGAGACAGACACCCGCCAGCCATCTTATGCAACAAAGTTACATGTCAGTCGATGGAACCGGTCTCTCGTACGTGGACGAGTAAGGTTGGTCCGAGCCGCTTCATCCCACAATACCGCTGAATCAAGAAAAGACTAAGGAGGGAAGCAATCTGAATATCAACGCCCACAAACTCCTTTGTGTTCTACTCGAGATCTCATCTACGCATAGACCTAGCTCAGATGCCACTGTAGGGGAACGTTGCATGGGAAACAAAAATTTTCCTACGCACACACAAGATCTATCCATGGTGATGAGCATCTACGAGAGGGAGAGTGAATCTACATACCCTTGTAGATCGCTAAGCGGGAAGCGTTAAGAAACGCGGTTGATGTAGTCGAACGTCTTCGTGATCCAAATCACCGAGCGTCCCGCGATCCAATCACGATCCGTCCCGATCAAGTACCGAACGGACGGCACCTCCGCGTTCAGCACACGTACAGCTTGATGACGATCTCCGCCTTCTTGATCCAGCAAGAGAGAGCGAAGAGATAGACGAGTTCTCCGCCAGCACAACGGCGTGATGGGGGTGGTGGTGGAGCTGTTCCGGCAGGGCTTTGCCTAAGCACCGACAAAAACAGATTTGAGGAAAACCGTATAGACGGGGGGAGAGAGGGCTGCATCGTGGCTTCGGGTGTTTGGCCCTCTCTCCCCTCTAGTATATATAGGAGGGAGGGGGAGGGGGCTGGCGCCCTAGGGTTTCCACCCTAGGTGCGGCCGAACCAGGGAGGAGGAGGTGGACTCCTCCACTTTTCCTTGTCCAATTAGGACTCCTTCCTTATTTGTTTCCCCTTCCCTTTTCTTTGGGGTTTTTCCTTCCCACTTAATTCCAGCCGCATGGGCCTTATAGGGCTGGCTTGCCCAGCCCACTAAGGGCTGGTGCAACTTCCTTTAGGCCCATGTGGCCTCCCGGCGTGGGTGGCCCCTCCCGATGGCCCTCCGGCACTCCCGGTACACTACTGGAAATACCCGAAACTTTTCCGGTGGCCAAAACGGGACTTCCTATATATCAATCTTCCTATATAACAATAGCAATAAACTGACACGATCAAATGCTACGTTTATAGTTTGGGTCTTGTCCATCACATCATTCTCCTAATGATGTGATCCCGTTATCAAATGACATCTCATGTCCATGGCTAGGAAACCTTCACCATCTTTTGATCAACGAGCTAGTTAACTAGAGGCATACTAGGGACACAGTGTTGTCTATGTATCCACACATGTACTTGAGTTTCCAATCAATACAATTATAGCATGGATAATAAACAATTATCATGAACAAGGAAATATAATAATAACCAATTTATTATTGCCTCTAGGGCATATTTCCAACAATCATTTCCTTGCTTGATGTCGTCGCTGATCGATTACATCTTCAATAGACTTCTCGGCAAATGTGTCGTGATCCTCATCAGCATTCTGGGCTCTTCCAGGATATCAATTAAATTCATGATGAGAGTAGCATCCTTGTCCGTGGTAATTGGTGTTGTCGTTGGCGACATCCTTGCCATCACCTTTCATTTCTTTGTTCCCGTGTTGTTTCTAACAGGAATACTGACAAATGGAATGTGATGTGTAAATTCAATAATTATGGCATACCAACTCTATCATCTTGGAGTTAATGAATAATAAGTCCATTCTTAGTGTATTGGTTGTTGAGTCAGCACTCTAACATTGGTCGTGCTACTTAGTCTGTATTTCAGGTGCACTTTTCGATTAATGTTTAATTGTGGGTGTTTCCTTCGGGCATACCTCAATAAATGATCTGGTTTTGTTCACACAATCGTGGAGATCCTTCTTTGTGGGAATCTCGACGAATTGTTGCTAAGCCCATCAGCCACATCCTCTTCTCCCTCGTGGTTCAGGACGAACATTTAAGCTAGTGTTGGAAACCTTGAAAGCATTATCCTTGTGCCTAGTTCATGAAGAATATGTTTGATAAAAGAAGTGTTTTTCTATAAGTTCACGTGCATTTTTGCCACCGTGCTTATGGGAATTTTTTTTGTCTCGCTTCCTCTGGAATCGTTCCAATTCATTCAGTCATGTGCGAAGTATTCTATGGTTTGATAGATTTGCTACTTTCACTCCATATGTAATTCCTAACACGCCAGGCCACTGATTGATTTGAATTTTCCTAGCCCAGACTTATACATAGAACTTTGATATCCTCTATGATGGTCCCCAATAAGAACTTGATTGCCCTCCATTCTAGAAAATTCCATGTGGGCACGAATGTCTTGACCTTGTGTTCAGATGTCTTGTAGTCTGGCTAATGATTCGAGTCTTGCTTATGTCGTTCATTCCGAGATTCTTGCAACACCATCTCGTAGGTCTGTGTTGCCTCCTTTTCTCCTCAGGCCTTCTTTGCCTGAGATATCCTGACACCAACCATATCTGAATCTCGGACAAATATGATGGTTGGAACATTATCAAGAATTATAACTTTGGTCTTTATTACTCGGTAAGGTGATGTTGTAGCTAGCACACCTGGCCGGATGACCTATTGTTATAATGCTTTGTTCAGCTAGGGTTGCCATTTTTCCATGGGGGAATTGTAAGACTTATTTTATAAGTTGTTACTATTGGATCCTTTGTGTATCCAAACTCCATCCTTTACTCGAAACACCATATCATTGCTATCCCGAAGCATGGATGTGGTATATCGATCATCAAAAGGAATAATGTAAGCTCAATGCTAATTGTTTCTTGATCAATTGTTCAAACCCCATTGTATGGGCATGTCATGGATTTCCTCGCCCCTTTACCTAAATGGTTATCTACTTGCTATTCTGTCATGTATATCATGCTCTGTTTTTCCTTGGGAAAGATATACTCCTAAGACTTGAGTATAACCACATTTTCCTTTCCATTGGACTGTTTAATGTGATAAACACATTTTCCTTTCCATTGGTCTGTTTAATGTGATAAACACATTTTCCTTTCCATTGGTCTGTTTAATGTGATGAACAAGTTTTCCTTTCCATTGGTCTGGTTGATCTAATAATCACATTTTCCTTTCCATTGGTCTGTTTAACCTTTCTTGAGATCATATGATCTAAGCAGTAATAATTCTCTGCTTAGGTAAACACCTCGGTGAACAAGTCTGTCAGTAATATCCTGTTACTATTGTTGATAACATTTCGGTAACCGCCGGTGGACGAGAACTTTGCCTATTGGTCCACCTCGTTTCAACGAGCAGGAAAATGGTTCTATTCGTCCCCCGCCCTTGGTACCGACGTTGTTGCCAACATAACTGACAAGCTATCCTCTGACACCTCTTCTATCATGACCGTGCAAGATGTCACCGCTCTTCCTGCTCCTATCCCACATGGTGGTCCCGTAACCCTCAGTTCCACAGGATCGAAACCTGACTCTCCGATACCTCTTTGATTCCAAAGTATCCTTTGCACATGGCTTCGTATGTAATTCCCGAGGCCGAGCAAGGGATGATCTATTCTTGTATTAAACGCAATATTTGTTCTCGTTGCTCTGAATCCCCTTTCACCTTCTGATCAGGCATCGAATGATTGCCTACCCGTTCGAAACTTATATGCCATCACATTTTGCTCTTAGTGATCCCTCGAGTCTTAACTTGAGAAATAAATCTTGTGTTCCTCCCTGAGTTCGCCGTCAGCTGCCCAACCTTGTAAGGATACGTTCTTCCAGAGTTTTCCCTCTAATCGCATTCGTAGGACGATGAAGATCCCGAAGGAAGGATGACGACTCCATCAGATTGACTTGGATCAGGGTAATGGATACCTCTACAAGAAGGACCGACCTCTTCGGTGAGAGCAGCCAAGAACGAGAAGACTCGTTAGATTTTCGTAACCAAGCTTTCCCCCTTACGTCTACCTCTTAATTCTCGGGACGAGAATTCTTTTTAGTAGGGGAGAATTGTGACGCCCTGGATTTGGGCTACAGTAATGTATGTTGTTAAGCTACAGTAATCCCACGCTAATGATGACACGTCACCACATTTACTATTGATAAACTCGCGTTGATCCAAATCCTATTCAAATTCATATTCAAATTTAAAGTCAAAATTCAATTTTGTCAAACATAAAAACAAAAATGTTCAAAGTGTGGCAGATATTCTCTGGATATTTGTCATATTGAAACCGCATTTTTACAGAGTGTTTAAGGGCACTAAAATAAATTGAGCAGCAGCAAAACATTTAATAAAATGCCTTTTCCAAATTAATAAAATACTAAACTGTTTTATTTGGGGTTAAACCTTTTGTGGCAGTGGCATACTTATTAAAACTAAATTAGGGACAAGTTACATAGTTTATATATCAAAATATAAAAAAGAAACTAAAAGAAAATAAAAAGAAACAAAAAAAAAGAAACCCCCCTCCCACTGGACCGGCCCCAGCCGGCCCACCACTCCCCCATGGGCCTCGGCCCACCCAACCGGCCCAGCCGGGCGCCCACTTAACCCCCCCGAAACCCTAGCCGCCCCTGCCTCCCCACTCGCCCCCCACTCTCGCTCGCTCTCCCCCCCGATCCCGATTGGATCGGGGCAGCCCGATGCCGGCGCCCCCTCTCCCGCCGGCGCTCCTCGTCGCCGGCCGCCGCACCTCACCTCCACCGCGCCTCCTCCTCGCCTCGTCCTCCTCGCCGGACAGCGCCACACCTACCCCGCGCCCACTGCCTCCGCGTCGCCCCTCCCCTCGGTGAGCCACCGTGGTGCCCCCCTGCTCGCGCCCGCCGCGACCTCGCTACGCCGGCCGCCGCGGCCACCGTGCCCCGCCCGCGCACACACGACCGGCCGCGCCCACTGCTGGCTCCCCCGCCACGCCTCCCCCGTGCTAGCCGACGCCGCCGTTACCCACCGATCGCCCCGCGCGCGCACGCACGCTCACCGCCGCGGCTCGCCCTGCCGCTACCCCGCACCATGCCCGCCCCCCTGGACGGCGCCCTGGCCATGGGGCCGTCGCCGTGCTCCCTGGTTAGTGGGGATTGACCCCCCACTAACCCCACTGACAACAGGGGCCCACCCAACTAATGACGTTTAAAACGTTTTAAAAAATAAATAAAAAAATAAATAAATAATAAATAATTAAAATGAATAATTAGTTAAGTTAATTAATTAATTAATTAGTGAATTAATTAATTAGGTAATTAACTAAGTTAATTAGATGATTAAGGTTAATTAGTTAATTAACCTGTTAATTAATTTTAACAGAGAATGACAGGTGGGTCCCACCACCTTTAATTAAATTGATTAATATTAATTAAACCTTAATTAACCCTGAGAGGATGACACGTGGGGCCCACTGGTCAGTTTGACCAGTCAAACCCCACTGTTGACTGCTGATGTCAGCATGACATCATGCTGATGTCATGATTGAATTATTAAATTAAAATAATCTATTTTAATTTCTGAATATTAATAAAACTTTAACAATTAATATAAAATAATCCGTAACTCGGATGAAAATATTTTGTACATGAAAGTTGTTCAGAAAAATCCCACGAATCTGAATACGCAGCCCGTTAGTCTGTCACGTGCTCCTAGCATAGCGAACATGGAACTTTTCCATCGATTCCATCTGTCCGATAAAAGCCAGAGACCCGGAAAATATCGTCATATATTCTTCCGATCCGTCTGCGACATATAGTACTGCGTTAGTACATGCCTAGCTCTGCATATTGCCATGTCATGCATCGTGTTGCATCTGTGCTTTATATTTATTGTTTCTTCCCCCCTCTTCTCTCCGGTAGACCCCGAGACTGACGGTGCTGCCGGGTACGACTACGCCGTTGACGATCAGCCCTTTGCCGCAGAGCAGCAAGGCAAGCAACCCCCCCTTGAGCATTCCGATATCGCATATTCCTTTCCCTCTCATTCTTGCATTAGATTTTGCTACTGTATTAGCTAGCTCCTATTTCTGATGCATAGCCTGCTTTTGATAAACTGCTACCATACCTGCAATCATATCAACTGCTTAGTATAGGTTGATCAGTGAATCCCCAGTGACCCCTTAGTCCCAGTTGCCCCTGCTTCTTCATCGATGACTCGACGACCCGAAGACTTGGTCAACCGACCGACGAGCCAGGCCCCTCACATCACCACACACCCCTTAATAGTACGACTCTGCAGAGCTACTATCGAGTACCGAGGGTGACACCTCTTGAAGTACTCATGATGCTAACTCTGTAGTGCAGCTAGTCAGTCGTGGTTATCGAGGGTGATTCCTCCTTCACCACTCCCGACGACGACTCTGTCGTGCAACCCCTCAAGTGTGGGACCCTCGGGGGTGAATTCCTCTAAGTCCACCTTGACGGTTTCATCGAGCGGGACCCTTTGAGGGTGATTCCTCAGGTTCCGTCTTGCTGTTTTATACACACAGTTACTATGACCTGGTTACAGAAACATGTTGGTGATGGGTCGGCCCTGAGGGGTACCCACGGTTTGATGATGATGAGGCGTGGACTAGCGAGAGAGGCCTTTGCCACATATCCTCGAGACGGGGCGACGGGAACACACTTCATGGGTCGCGCTTGCCCCGCATTAATAAAATGCTAATGGGTTGGTTATTTGATCTGAGTTGGTCGTTTGGCCTATTACGCACTAACCTTCACGTGGGAGAAGTTATGGGTACTCAGCGTCGTTGTATCAGCCGAAGCTCTTCGGACGTCAGCAATGGAGCGGCGCGCGCCGGATTGGACTGGACGGTACAGCTCTTGGACTGGAGTGTGCTAGGTCTGCTTTCGGCCGGCTTCGCATCGTGCAGGAGCGCGTAGGGCAAGTGGGCCCACGACCCCTGTGTGCTTAGGATTTAGACCGGCGGGCTGGCCTCTTCGTTGAGCCTAGGTGGGGCGACGACGTGCTGATATCCCGAGGCCGGGCATGACCCAGGAAAGTGTGTCCGGCCGGAGGTGATTCAGGCGTGTTGGGGAATATGTGGTGCACCCCTGCAGGGAAGAAATTGTCTATTCGAATAGCCGTGTCCACGGTAACAGGACGACTTGGAGTTGTACCTTGACCTTATACAACTATAATTGTGATTTAATTTGAAATGAATGTGGCTCCGAGATTGCTTCCTCGCAGGGAGTCGAGGAAGAATCTCTGGGCGTGGTTACTTAATAAAATTGCTACAATAATATGACTATATTTGAGATATCAGTCTACTCTCTTCTAATGCTGCAAGATGCTGAAGATGCTAGTCTTCGATAGGACTAGGCCTTCTCCCTATTCTTGCTTTCTGCAGTCAGTCCAGATATAACCCCTCCCCTTGATAATGATGCATACTTAGCATAGTTGTGACGTCAGTCTTGCGAGTACTTTGGATGAGTACTCACCGCTGCTTTGCTTTCTCTTTCCCCCTCGATACGATACCGCGTTCAGATGACGGAGCCCAGGAGATGGAGTACGCCGGAGACGACTACTACACCACCGCTGGAACCTACTACTACGTGGAGAGTGCCGACGCTCAGGAGTAGTTAGGTTGGCTCCCTGGCAGGAGGCCTCGCCTCTTTCGATCCGCTGCTTATGTTTGTGCTTACCTTCTTAAGGCAAAACTTGTTTAACCTATGTCTGTACTCAGATATTATTTGCTTCCGCTGACTCGTGCTTTGTCGAGCTTTGTATTCGAGCCCTCGTAACACCCCAAAAAATTTAATTTGGTTTTTTGCCAAAATTCTTTATTTGATTTGGAGAAAACAGCCTCCACAACGGTAGTACCGCCCTCCAGAGGGGTAGTACCGCTTGTAAGCGGTAGTGCCGCTGCTAGTACCGCTCATAACTTTTGATGACAATTCTTTTTGAGACTTTTCTCAACTTTGGTTCTGGTCTTGAGGGCTTTTCTTATTAAGTTGATTCAACACAATTAATCTTGGGATTTTCTGCTTTTCCTTTTATTAAAAAGAATTTTTCTTTTTATTTTTGGATTTTATCCTTTTCTATTTAAAAGGATTCCTATGTCACTCCTTTGCCATAACCTTTATTAAATATTTTCTTCCAAAAACTCCCCTCCCCACATTGGATCAAGTCAAGCATCCATTCCAGCAAGTTTCAACCTCTTTTAGATTTTTATTCCATTTAATTCTTCCTCAAAATAATTTCTGTCATTTTTCTGGACTCTTTTGATTTACAAAGGAAGTACCAGATTGCTTTGAGCTTTGACCCCAAGTAAATTACCCTAGCTTCTCTTTAGTACCCTCAACCAAGATCACCAAAGATCTGCTGGTCCACAGTTCAAAAATTTCAAAATCTGTTCACTGCAAGTTTGGACCAGATTTGCCATTTTGATGGAATTCATCTTTTCTTTCTTCCAAAAATTCTGAGAAAAATCAGGAAGCCTCTGGTTGCATCAAGAGACCACCTCACCAAGATTCAGCTCCAGAAAATTTTTCCACGTGCCTAAATCATTTCGTCGAACAGGTGAAGTGCACTGTTCTGTCAAGTTCAGAGTTTCAGAGTTGGCAGTGTCGTTTTCGTCAGAGCTCGTCGTCGATCTCGCCAGTAGCTGCCTTGGTGTTGGGGAACGTTGCATGGGAAACAAAAATTTTCCTACGCACACACAAGATCTATCCATGGTGATGAGCATCTATGAGAGGGAGAGAGAATCTACATACCCTTGTAGATCGCTAAGCGGAAGCGTTAAGAAACGCGGTTGATGTAGTCGAACGTCTTCGCGATTCAAATCGCCGAGCGTCCCGCGATCCCATCACGATCCATCTCACGATCCAATCACGATCCGTCCCGCGATCCCATCATGATCCGTCCCGTGATCAAATCACGAACCGTCTCGCGATCCTGATCACGGTCCTTCCGATCTAGCGCTGAACGGACGGCACCTCCGCGTTCAACACACGTACGGCTTGATGAAGCCTTCACCTCCTCGATCCAGCGAGCGATGGTGAAGTAGTAGATGAGTTCCGGCAGCACAACGGCGTGGTGACGATGGTGGTGAAGAACAATCTCCGCAGGGCTTCGCCAAGCACTACGGAAACTATGACAGAGGATGAACTAGAGGGGCGGGGTTGCCGGCACACGGCTTGGGGAAATCTTGATCTCTCCCGTGTGCTAGCCCTACCCCTCTATTTATATGTTGAGCCCTGGGGTCTAAACTTGGAGAAAAAGCCTCCTCAAGGTCGGTTTGGCCCGCAAGGCAAGAGTCCCACTCGGACTCCAGCACCGCAGTACTGCGTACAAGCGGTAGTACCGCTTCACGAGCGGTAGTACCGCTTAAGGCGGTAGTACCGCTTAAGGCAGTAGCAAAACTTCCTTTTGCACTTCCAAAACCTCGTGGGCTTTACCCCTTGGCCCATATAAAGTGTTCTCGTACCAGAACATTTCGGGAAACATCCGAAACCCCTTCCGGTGAATTTCGGAACCTTTCCGGAGATCAAACACTATTATCACATATATCAATTTTTACCTCCGGACTATTCCGGAGATCCTCGTCATGTCCGGGATCTTATCCGGGACTCCGAACAACCTTCGGTCACCAACATAACAACTCAACTATACTTATATCGTCACCAAACATTAAGTGTGTAGACCCTGCGGGTTCGAGAACTATGTAGACATGACCGAGACACCTCTACGGTCAATAACCAATAGCGGGACCTGGATGCCCATATTGGCTCCTACATATTCTACGAAGATCTTTATCGGTCGAACCTCTATGTCAAGGATTCAGTTAATCCCGTATGCTGTTCCCTTTGTTCTTCGGTATGTTACTTGCCCGAGATTCGATCGTCGGCATCTCTATACCTAGTTCAATCTCGTTATCGGCAAGTCTCTTTACTCGTTCCGTAATACAAGATCCCGTGGCTAACACTTTAGTCACATTGCTTGCAAGGCTTGTTGTGATGTTGTATTACTGAGTGGGCCCTGAGATACCTCTCCGTCACACGGAGTAACAAATCCCAGTCTTGATCTATGCCAACTCAACAGACACCCTCGGAGATACCTGTAGAGCATCTTTATAGTCACCGAGTTACGTTGTGACGTTTGATACACACAAGGTATTCCTCCGGTGTCAGTGAGTTGCATGATCTCATGGTCATAGGAACAGATACTTGACATGCAGAAAACAATAGCAATAAACTGACACGATCATATGCTACGTTCATAGTTTGGGTCTTGTCCATCACATCATTCTCCTAATGATGTGATCCCGTTATCAAATGACATCTCATGTCTATAGATAGGAAACCTTAACCATCTTTGATCAACGAGCTAGTCTAGTAGAGGCTTACTAGGGACACTTTGTTTGTCTATGTATCCACACATGTATTTAAGTTTCCAATCAACACAATTATAGCATGGATAATAAACGATTATCATGAACAAGGAAATATAATAATAACCAATTTATTATTGCCTCTAGGGCATATTTCCAACACTTGGCGCCTTCCTCCCTGTTGCTCCTTCTTATCCAGTGCGCCGCACGGTTGCTTGGCCGGTTGCGAGCGTCGGTGGCATCTCGTCGCGTCAACTCCGGCGGCATCCGCGGCGGCAGAACCTCCCTTGGTGGACGACAGAGAGCAGCTCCGCAGAACGCCGTCCTCCGCACCGCCCGAGCCACTGGTGGCCTACGCGTGTGCATCTCCTGCTCTGAGCTCGCTGCCGAACCGTCGCCGTGGCCTGAGAGGCGCAGAGCGCGCTCTCTGCCGCCGCCGTGCCCGTGAGCTCCGTCCCGTCGAGGTCTCGGGTACAAGCCAAACTGGACCAGGTTTAACCTTTGAATGGAACCAGCAGACCAATCCGAAGATGCCTAGTCGCCTAATCCTCCTGTCCATCCCCTGCCTCGCCGTAATTTCTCGCCGGCGTTATCCCGTTCTCGGCAACCACCTCAAGCCGGCTATAAATAGAGGCCCCAAGCCTCCCATCGAACCAGCACCTCTCCTCCTCTCCTCAGAGCCTCGCCACACCCATCAGAGGGCCTTGGGAGAGCCTTCTTCCCCGACTCCGGCCGCCCCGATCCGCTTCGGGCTCCGGCTCGATTCCCTCTGGTGAGTGCGTCCCCGCCGCCCAAACTTTGCCAGTGACCTTCTAATCCACCACCCGTTCTAAACCAAGTCTCAATTTGGAGTCCGCAGCTCTCTCCGGTGAGATCCATCATCGCCAGACGCCGCCGTCCGCCGGAGAGGAAGAGGCCGTCGTTGTGGTGCTTCCCGTCGACCCCTTCCACCTCTCCCCGACGCGGACCACCTCCCTGAGCACTCCGGTACTCCTCTCCCTCTTTGTCTCGCAGTCGTTCATCGCCGGGGATCGCCGCATGCTTCTGGCGCCGGCGAGCCCAGTTCAAACCTGACATGCGGGACCCACTCGTCAGCCTCTATCTGTTTTATTTGAACCGTTTTCTGAAAGCGCCTTCGGGCAAAGTACGCTTTCTTCTGGAGCTGGCGTATTTTAGCCGAAGCGTTTTCTGTTTTATTCAGTTTGCCCCCTGGAAAGTTTTCTGTTTATAGCAGATTGGTCCCTCGATTTGAAACCCTAATAACTTTTAAACAAAAACTGATTTTGAGTTGATTCTTTTTCTGTCATCTTTATTTTTCTGTCTAGTTTTTTAGTATTTATTTGAAAAATATTTGGAACAACTTTTATTCACGCACGGTATTTACGTTAGAATCCGAATATTTGTATGTCGTAGATACCGAAGGAGGAGACGGTGCCGTCAACTTCGCCGAGTTAGACTCCGACTACTCGGAACCAGGCAAGCATGTTTGAACCTTTGATATGACGAGTGTTTTTCATGTTTGCTTGAGTGGTGTTTTCTTATGGCATGTTTTCTTATGAGCATTGGAAAGATGTTATATCTCATGCATGATAAATTGCAAGCGAGCTACAAAACTTGATGTGATATGAGACAACCTAGTCATGTTGTGGCATGATAGGTTGTACGCCGGTATTGTTGGAGCATGCCGGTATTATCAAAGAAACTGTTTAACTCCAGTGTTGACATAGATCGAGTCTTGTCCCCGTTCACCTTCTTTTCGTGCTGCCACATGTTTTCTGCAAAGAATACGGTTTAGTAAGTTGCAAACCTCTTTCCATGTACACACCAAATAGAGGGGCCATGATGAGGGTTCCATGGCCCTGGATTAAAGCCAGTCATCTGGTCAGGGGGCATGGGTGTTTCCGGTTGGAGCCGAGAGGGGGGCACCCCTTAGAGCGCGCAATATAAATTTGATCCCATGCTACTCGAGGTAGTAGCCTCCCCGCCTTAAAGTTTTTCTTGAACGTTGCCTAGGGTGATGCCTGGCACCGGGATGTAAAACGGGTGTGTACTGGTCAGATGTGTTTTCTTCTAAAATACCGTAGACGGAACTAGTCCTTTGTGACTACTGAAATCCGTTGACTGTGGGTAAAGAGTACAACCTCTGCAGAGTCAAAACTATTCGAGTAGCCGTGTCCACGGTCAAGGACGTTGGTTGACAGGTCAAGTGTCGGTCTCAGTGTTAGTCTCTGGAGAACTAATATGTTAAACAACAGAAGTAAATTTGGCTGAATATTACTCCTGTGAATGGACTAACCTGTTGTTATTGTGATATGCTGAGTATTCCCTGGGATGGTGTTACCTCCTGGATTACTCGTATTTTTGAAATATAAGCCATTTATGTGATGTCGCTCAGACGTCCGACTGTGGCATGCTTGTCATTTACTTTTGATATAAGCCCTTTATGTGATGTTGCTCAGACGTCCGACTGTGGCATGCTTGTCATTTACTTTTGATATAAGCCCTTTATGTGATGTCGCTCAGACGTCCGACTGTGGCATGCTTGTCATTTACTTTTGATATAAGCCCTTTATGTGATGTCGCTCAGACGTCCGACTGTGGCATGCTTGTCATTTACTTTTGATATAAGCCCTTTATGTGATGTTGCTCAGACGTCCGACTGGCATGCTTGTCATTTACTTTCAATATAAGCCCTTTATGTGGTGTCGCCCCGACGCCCGACTGAGGCATGTCTTTTATTTCTTACCTTTCGAGGCGTCGCTTCAGACACCCGATCGGTCTTCTTCTATTTTTATTGGGATTTCGGGAAGACTACCGCCCGATTCCCATTCTTTTATCTTGCTGTGAAAAACTCAAATGCCTATGTGTTTATTACTAATCTGCTCATGTGCATCATGTTTGCATTTGTTATATCTTATGTCCAGACTGTCTTGCGAGTACATTCAAAGTACTCACCTGGCTTGTTGATTTGGCCAGATGTTGACGAAGGCGATCTTATGGATGAAGAGTACGATAGCGAGTCCGGCGCCTACAGGAGTCCCAGTCAGTCTCTTGCGATCCTGGAGTTGCCACTTGTATTATATACGCTTCCGCCACCCAAATAAAATCATCAAGTCTCACTCCGACGCTTGATGAGCAGTAAGATATGAGAGTTATGTCACCC
Organism: Elymus sibiricus; assembly: GCA_039707655.1. Classification (NCBI taxonomy): domain Eukaryota; kingdom Viridiplantae; phylum Streptophyta; class Magnoliopsida; order Poales; family Poaceae; genus Elymus; species Elymus sibiricus. The sequence continues at coordinate 448,778,386 of CM077671.1, forward strand.
ACTCCACTGTGATCTACCCACCACTCTTTTATTTTTGCGAGTCAGTAGCTATGCCACCACATCCATTGTGTCATATCCGCCTTTATGTGCAATATTGGCGTGCTTGTAATAAATTGTTGAGCAGCCTCAGCTCAACCCTGTAATATATTAAGTACTACTGGATTTCTGTATCAAGGATTTGTCTACCGGTAAGAAGGATTTTCTGTACTGGTCTGACTGAAGGGGCGATTTTTCAATAAATGTTTTATTGGAAAACCGGTCCTGACAGCCCTCGAGGCCCCTGGCTTGTAATATGAAGTTGTATGACTTTAATTTGTGTCTAGTGTTGTGTTGTGATATCAATCAGTGAATCCCTAATCTTGATCGTACGCATTGCGTGTATGTTTAGCGTACAGTCGAAATTGGGGGCGTCACAAGCGGTGACTAATGCCAAATGGTTTCAGTGAAATAGGGTTTTGGAAGCTAAATAGGACGAACCTAATGTCATCGGGGACCCACACAGCAGTCAGAGCGTAATGGAAAGTCAGAATGTCTGAAACTTTAAATCAATTTTCCTTTTGCAGTTAAGCGCCTGCTGCATCCCGGGCCCACAATTATGTATCACGCCTAACGGATATGCGGATCCTTGGAGCACACCAGACTATCTAATATATTCGCCTGCTGCATCTGCAAGAGCAACCAATAGTTCGATATATGAGACGGTCTGAACGAGGACAAACTTAGAATCGCGGATCATCCGGCCGTGTCACGCCGACCTCGCTCGCGTGTTCCCCGATTGCCACGCTGGCGGTCGGTCGCCGGGCACGGTCAAAGGCGCTAAGGCGTAAGGTGTGCGAACATGCAAGTAAAACGCCTATCGGGTAGGCGCGAATGACGGGGTCAGGTGACGAAATAAGTTTTCCGGGGGCTTAGTGCGCGACATAAGATCCTCCAGGGGCTATTTAGTAAAAATAATACCAGTATGGTAGTGCATAGGAAAAAATTTCACTGTAGCCGGCTGTGCATGCAGGCCTGACAAGGAAAATACCTTTTTCTCTGCTTTCTGTACCATGTGCGGATGCATACGAGTGGGCGTGCGCGTCTCAACCGCGGGGTCGGGTCACGAGAATCATAGCACGCCACCGCACGGGAAGGACGAGTTGCGCACACCTTAACTTACATTTTCTCAACATAGACATTCCTAGACCAATACTAATACTTCCTAACAGAAAGAAGAATAAATAAAACACAAATGGGATGCCATGTATTAAATAAATGACATGGACCTATTGAAGTCTTGAGTCATGCTTACTATTGAAGTCTTGAGTCATGCTTACTAGGTTAGGTAGTGTGTTTTCTTTTCACCCGTTGCAACACAGGAGCGCATTTGCTAGTAATAATTAACCTAATAATAAAGCACTGATCGCTTCTGTCCGCTCACCGTCGCGATATTTTTGCATAAAAGTCCATGATGTTTTAGTTATTCAATCCGCAGTCCTTCTTTTAGTGGCTAATTTAAGAAAACGTTTCGTTCTTACATAAAAGACCCTATAGTTTGTTGTATTCAACCTGTGGACCTTATCACAGTAGCACGGGTGCGAGGGATTTCAGATCGTCGTCGCCATCACCTTCGTGCTCTCCTGGATCTATATGGATGGGTATGGGTATGGCGCCATCGCCGCCGGTCGATCTTCTTCTCTGACCCCTAATCTTCTCCTTACCCTCTCCATCCCCTACCCCTAGCCTCCTCGATCTGCAATATCCTGCCCCCCCCCCCCCCCCCCACACACACACACACACCACCTTCGGTATAGTTACGTTTATGTTTTGTGCAACACCGCTTATCATGTTGTTCCTCATATGGCAATGTGAGGATCTCAACGAGTTCTGCTGATGTCGTAGAATGTGTGTGTTGGGGTCTCGAGAATGGGGTGTCTTGAGCGATTGGGCTAAGCGAGTTGCTTCATCCGAGAAGGGGACCCTATCCCCTTCCGTTACATCGAAGACGCCGCATCGTTGGACAAAGCCACACGCACCGTCGTCAGGGAGCACCTCCCATGAGAAAATCGGGGATACTAACAACGTCAAAAGCTAGAACACCATAGGCGCTCGAGAACCGGAGCCACCCAAAGCTCCCACCTTCTTCCCCAGGCTCATAACCCAAATTCTCCCTAGGCGGTGCCTCTAAGGAGGACACGACACGGAACGCGTTGTCGCCGTCCAATCCGAGATGAATTTTGGACTTTCACCAGGGAGATGAGTCGGAAGTGGGGATTGCGCCTACAGGAAGGAGAAACGACATCCAAGGGCGTCCCCGTTGCCATGCCGAACCAGCCGACCTAGTGTTTCCCCCGGTCCCGAGCGACCCACCAGGCACCCACCAAACTCCAGATCTAGTAGCAAAAGACTACTATCAGCCTGAATTGGTAGGGAGGGAGAAAGGGAGGAGACCTTATCTCGGATCTGACGGGGAGGAAGGGCTCCGCGCCACAAGCTCTGCTTGCCACCGTCTCACCTCCCAAGAGGTCGAGGCCGGCGACCAGAGCCACCCATAAACGGCGCCTGCCACAAGGGCATTGTCACCTCGCTTGCCTGGACCGCCGCACAGATCCAAAGTTTTCCGCCATAAAACGGAGCAACCAAAAACTCACAGCGACCGAGGGAGGGGAAACTGAGGCGGTGCTTGGAGGAACCCTAGTTGCCTCCCGTGTCATCGGGGCGGACCACGCGGGGGCTCCTACAAAAGCGGTAATAACACCAGTGGTGCTTTAACTTGCCACTTATGTTCACTTTAGTGTCTGAACTTGAAAAATACGCCGAACTGGTTCTACAACTTGATATGAATGCGCAAATACGGTGCTAATCTCATTTATGGACATAAATCATGATGATGTGGCACCGTATTTAGCTGACATGGCATGGGGTCGAGTTGTAAAAAAAAACAGGATTTTAATTGAATATATGTGTCTATGACTAGTAGGTCCCACCTGTCAGTGAATAAGGCGAATTGGAAAGAAAAATTGTAGCCGACAAGAGTTGAACATGCGACCAGAAGCATACTCGTGTGTTGTTCTAACACTGCACCAAAGGAAATAGTTGACATACATGGCCATTTAGTTTTAATGTACTGTAAGATAAAATGCTTGTGCTACTTAAATGAACTGCACTCATTCCAGCCCATCTAGCACATTATTTTTTTAACAAAAACTCTATAATGTTCTTGTAAATTGTAAATTAGAGTAATAGAACTAAATTCTACTATCCGTGTGGTATAATAGTAATATTTATTATACGTAAAACTTAAATAACTAACTTATAAAAATGTTCATGTAATTTTAAAAGCATTCATATCACTTAAATAACATATATGAATTAAAAAAACTGTATAATATAAACCAATACAAATATTTTTTAAATTACATTTTGGAAATATTATTTTAATTATTCAAACATTTGAGTAATTATACGCACATATTATAATTAAAATTTATTCATAATTTAAAATATGAAATATATACATGAACATTGACTCATGTATTACATTTACATTATATATAAAAAAAGTAAGAATATATGCCAAATTATAAAACAATGAATATTCATAAATATTAGTAAATATTAGTAAACGTTGCTATCCACAAATTTCTATAAATTAAATATAAGCCATGAACGTATAAAAATGTTTGTATTCACTATATTTAAAATATTAGTTTCTAAATAATAAGCAAATATTTCTAAAAATTACAGGAATATTTTTAGTAAGTTTTTTATTGCGTACATCTATATATTTATTTCGTGTGCATGCGAATACTTGTGTACCACAAGGTTATTATTTATGTGCCACAAATATTTGTAACCCAAGACATGGCATGAGGCCTGGTTTATAGATTTTTTTAAATAATAAGTACATGCATATTAATATTTGTATATCATGAAGTAATTATTAATATTAAATTTATTATTATGGTTATAATATACTACCGTGAAGTTCACGTGGGCAAAATGCAGAGTGGTAGCATGTGTATTATTGTGATTATAATTTACAGACTTTTACAGTTTTTGTAAAAAAATAGCATGTGCTAGATGGGCCACACTGACTTCAGCCCATTTAAGTAGCAAAACCATTCTACCTTCCTGTACATTAAGCCTGAGGGGCCAAACAGATCAATTATTCCGATGCAGTTGAGTGGCAAGAATAAATCGCCCGCATAGTTCAGGTCGCAAGTACGATCCCTGTTCGGCACCATTCAATTTTCATTGCAATTTTCCTTACGGCCTAACCTGCCGGACCCACTAGTCATAGAGACATATGTCATAGAGACATATGTTCAACTAAAATCCTGTATTTTTCCTACAAGTGGACCCATGCCACGTCAGCCAAATACGGTGCCACATCAGCACATTTTACGTCTATAAAATAGGATTAGCACTGTATTTGCACGTTCATGTCAAGTTGTAGAACCAATTCGATGTATTTTTCAATTTCAGGCACTAAAGTGAACATCTGTGACAAGTTGAAGCACCACTTGTGTTATTACCTCCCTACAAAACGTCTCCACAATGAATTGGTTTACAGTATGAGACTATTTTCCTTACGGCCTAACCTGCCGGACCCACTAGTCATAGAGACATATGTCATAGAGACATATGTTCAACTAAAATCCTGTATTTTTCCTACAAGTGGACCCATGCCACGTCAGCCAAATACGGTGCCACATCAGCACATTTTACGTCTATAAAATAGGATTAGCACTGTATTTGCACGTTCATGTCAAGTTGTAGAACCAATTCGATGTATTTTTCAAGTTCAGGCACTAAAGTGAACATCTGTGACAAGTTGAAGCACCACTTGTGTTATTACCTCCCTACAAAACGTCTCCACAATGAATTGGTTTACAGTATGAGACTACCCACAATGGGAGTAACATAAGTAGTAACATAGATGTCACCTAAGCAAAAAATATGATGTGGCAACTAATTAATGAGAAGAGAGAGAAATTGAGTAACTTAGCTAGTTACTCATATTATGAGTAACATAACGCATATCAAGACAAGATGAGTCTATAAGCTAATAAATGAAAGACTCAATGTTACTACCCCTATGTTACTATCCACTGTGAAGGTAGTAACTTAGACTAGTAACATATGCATGTTGATACTCTATGTTACTCCCTATTGTGAGTAGCCTGAAGAAGCATTATGCTCCAAATTGGATACCGGCATTATGCTTGTTCTTAAATGGTCTGTCTAGTCCCATAAAAAAAAGGTCTGTCTAGTCTGTTCCTTGCATTAGTCTTGTCTTGATGAGGGAAAAGTCAACAGTTACCAAACAGTAGCCGGATAACGTCAGCCAAACCAAAATCAACACTACCTTTCACTTGATAGCAAAGGGAACCTAGAGTATTGTTTCTTTCAGTAACAAACTACAGTATGTGCAGGATAAAAACACGCATACCGGTAACAAACTTTATACTACCTTCTTTTCGATTTATAAGGCTTCCGTGTATATCTAGGTTGACAAATAAACTAACGTAATACAAGTTATATATCATAAAAAATATATCATTAGAAGCTTCATATGGTCTACTTTTTAATGGTGTAATTTTTAGACTATATAACACATTTTATGTTGGTCAAATTATACATCTATGGATACGGGCAAGTCTTATAAACCGGAAAGAAGGTAGTAGCATCTTGGTAACTTGATTGCCGAAAGAAGACAGATAACGATCAGACAGGCCAGAGTTAGACATTTACACAATCCAAGTTTCAGAACCTTTATTCCCACTTTACGTCGGATGTTGCAGCATTTTAGAAGGAGGATTGGTACTACAACATGGGGAAACCATAGGAGCCCCTTGCCACTGGGATGAAGAAGATAGAACCTCACACTAAAATTGGAGCGCAGGTTAATTAAGCTAGGATCAGGATGATGAGATGAACGTCTTGATCTTCCTGTCAAGCTCATCCTTCTTAGCCCCGACCACGCGACTCACCTCCTGCCCGCCCTTCACTAGTACAAAGGTCGGCATCGCCTCTACGCGGAATGTCTTTGCAACCTCCTGCAAAACTCCAATACATCGACATTAAGAATAATTATGCACTTCTGCTTCAGAAGAACAGGAAGCATTCTGCTCTGAATGCATAACCTGCCACAAGAGGCTTGATAGAAGAAGAAAAAAATTGAAGCTCTCTTTTTCCATATGCACCGATTTTCATCCCTCACTCTTGTTATAGCCTAAAGAACACTTCGTTTTCGTAAATTTTACAACTAAACTGTTGCATGTAAAGTTGCAAACATAGAAAGTGGTTTGGTACTATCAATATCCACACAAGCTGAGGGCTATCCTATAAAAATATAGGTGGTAATTCCCTCCCATATTTCATCCCAACAGAGTGGGAATCAGGCACAGGTTTTGTCGGTTACAGACGTTCTGGAGCATTCATTAATTTGAGGGTGAATTCGAAGTGTTATGGGAATGGCTAGGAGCGGCAGGGTGCAACCTGGTTGTCACCATCAGGCCATGTGGCTGCATAGGCAGGCGAGACGTGAGGGTGTCCCCCGGCGCTTAGGTGGCCCTGTTTTAGAAGCATGTTTTTCATGTCTAAATTTGGTACCAATCGATAATGAGTGTATGTGATATGCTCTACAGTCATATCAAATTAGCCTCTATCTTCCGTGACAGCTTCACTGGAGAGTTCAAACATGTGGGATGTGTGCTTTAAATCGAGCAAGCCTCTATTTACAAATATTCACTGTTTGATTGATCCTATTCCTACTGGGAGAAGTCTTGACTGGCAAAAAGTGAGATCCCATATGCACAATCTAGTTCCTACCTCAGTCGATTTCGATTCAATGCATCTGATTTCTACGCCCAAGCAGCTCACTGGTTCAACACACAATCAGACATCCGGCTTAACACGGAGATGCATCCAAATCTACCGGAGGTTAGGCACTACCGACGATTCCTCCCAAAATACACGGTGAAACGGGGCATTTTTTTTTTTTTTTTGTTGTTGTTTCGTAGGACGATTGGGCGAAACCGGGATCGAATTCATGGAACCAAAGGCGTGAGCTGCCTATTTCTCCAAGACGGGGCTAGACCAGAGGCTTTCCCCTTCCCAATTCCACGAGGGCCCAAGCCAGATGAACAATTCGGTGGCGTTACTAGTAGACGAGCGCGGAAGACAAGCAAGCTAGCAGGAGCAGGAAGGAGGCGGGGGCGTGGAAGGGAGTGGGTACCGACCGCGAGCTCGTCGACGTCGATCTTGACGAAGAGGGCGTCGGCGAAGCGGGAGGCCATCTCCTTGAAGGCGGGCTCGATGAAGCGGCAGGGCCCGCACCATGACGCGGAGAAGTCGATCACCATCTGTGGGAGCAGATTAGCAAGGGCCGTCAGATCCGGAGGGGATTACTACTGGAGAGGAGGAAGAAGAGAGAGGATTGGTCGGAAGAAGAGAGGAAGGCGACGGACCAGCTTGGACGCGTTCCGGTGCGCCTCCCAGTGCTGGTCCCAGGCGGGCTTGGAGTGGACGGCGACGACGGCGGAGTCGGGGTCGTCGCCGGGGAGCGGGGGAGGGGTCCACAGCGACGACAGGAAGGAACCCATGTTTCTCTCGCGCTGGATGCTGTTGTCTGTCCCGTCGTCGCGAGCTTGGGTGGTGAACTGAGCTCTGAACCGAAGCAACCGCAAGGGGAGGGGAGGGGAGGGGAGGGGAGCAATTATAGCGTGCGGTGCGGTGCCCTGCGGCAAGGGGAGTAGGTTTCATTCGTGACTCGCACTGCCGACTTTGCTAGCTAGCTAGAGCCTAGATGCGCCACAAGTCTCGTTACCGATGCGTTTTTCACACCCCTTTTTTTTTCGAAAACCCTCACGGGTGTTGCAATGCGACGCATTCTTGGAGGAATTATTAAAGGCCGCTTGTTATAGCTCTGTGGAAAATCGAATATGGAAGTTAACCTTGTTGATCCACGTATATATCTCCCTCTAAGTTTTCTTTTTTTAAACCGGGCTTTTCCCCTTTCCATTACTAAAACGAAAATACAAAAGTCTTACACAAGCCAGGAAATAAAGTAGGGGCGAGAGTGAGTTTAAAGCACTGCTAGGAAACCCACTGTGCCCGCCCGCCATCGAAACATGCACTATGGGACGAAAACCTAGACAACACGTAAAATCTCAACTAGGCCTATTACAAACATAGAAGACTAACAGTTCAATACACTGGACACGGTACTACAAGTCACAAATTACAGGAAAATGCAAAAGGAAAGAGAAGACTCAGCATTCATCAGGCCATCATACGACTCTCAAGCCGCTCCAGCCGGGGATGAAGACCTCACAGCTCCGCACCGATCTTCGATGAGTTGTCCAAGCTTTCATCAGCATCATGGTCCCATTGCGGATCATCTCGGCTCCAGCGCGAAGTCTCTCCATATCCTCGCCTTTGTGAAGTCCTGCCCGATACAAAAGAAATGAACATGCCGTAAACACTATCTCGAAAGGAGATTTGATCAGTTTTTTTCGAAAAATGGCCTTGTTTCGGGCCAGCCAGATAGCCCAAGTCACTGCTCCAAGAGCCACAGTATAAAAGCGCTCATCGCCAGGAAGGAAAGCAAAACACCACGAAAAGAATTGCCAATAGTTACGGGGACATAAATCTGTTCCAATGGTCACCCCAATTGATCTCCAAACAACCTTAGCAACAGCACATTCAAAAATCAGATGTCGTGAGGTCTCAACCTCTCTACAAAAAGAACAGATTGGATTCCCAGGCCAGCGACGCTTTTTCATCACATCCCTAGTGAGAACAGCATCTTGAGAAAGCTGCCAAAGAAATATTTGAATTTTCAATGGAATTTTGGCTTTCCAGATCCATTTGTAACTACATCCGCTGAGTGGTCGTTCAAGCCATTTGTACATGGACTTGGTGGTATAACAGGCAGTTTTGAAGATGCAGTGACTCTCTTGAGTGAATTGCATGGTATTCACAGTATCACAGAGTTCACCCCACTTGCTTGACAACACAGCGTCCAGCCTTCTTCGAAAAAATAGAGAACAATCGATCCCAGCCAACTTATCAATCGTACAGGTTTGCTCATTGCAAATCTCAAACAGGCGAGGGTATTTGTCCATGAACGGGCCAGCCCATTAATAGGATATTTCCAGAGACGAGTCAGGTTTCCCGGCTCAGTTTGAATTCTCCTGCCCATCATATATAAATCTTTAACTTTCATCAGATTTTCCAACAAGGTGAATCCGAGAAGCACGGACCCGCATCAGCAACAGACTGGTTTCGAAGATATCTAGCTTTGACAATATCTTGCCAAAGCCCAGTCTGAGTTTCTAATTTCCACCACCACTTTACCATAAGACTAATGTTTTGTTTGCAGAGATCTTTGATACCAAGTCCCCCTTTATCTTTGGACCTATAGATTCTACTCGATTTAACCAAATAGTAACGACGCTTCTTGTTACACCCCTGCCACAAAAACCTTCTTCCGTGTTTATCTTGTTTTTCCACACAAGTTTTGTTCATAAGCCACATAGACATGTGGTATAAAGAAATCTGGGTGACGACAGAGTCAAGAAGTGTATGCATGCCTCCCATGGAAGCGGCATTACCAACCCAAGCATCAAACCTTCTCAGGTACTTACCAGCAATAAACTCCCAGTCAGAGTTTTTAAGATTAGTGAAACTTATAGGCATACCTGGGAATTTAAGAGGAAAGTGGCCAACATCACAGATGAAAAACTCAGCATATGTTTTGTCAATGTGTTCATCACCCCCTACAGTCAGTACCTCGCTTTTTTGAAAATTAACCTTAAGACCAGACATCAGCTCAAAAATATAAAATAGGAGTTTTAGGTTAACAGCTTTGTCAAAATCATGATCTAGGCATATGATGGTATCATCCGCATATTGCAGAACAGCCATCCCTTTAGGAATCAGGTCAGGGGACAAACCCACCAGGAGATTATTATTTTGTGCATTCTTAATCATCTTAGAGAGACACTCAGCAGCAAGGTTAAACAAAAACGGGGAGAAAGGGTCCCCTTGTCGCACACCCTTAGCACTCTAAAAGTATGGGCCCATAGTATTGTTGAGCTTAATACTAACAGTACCATTATAGAGAATTTGCTTAACCCAACTACGCCACTTGTCATCAAATCCCCTGAGTTTATGGCATTGTAGGAGAAACTCCCAATTGACCTTGTCATAGGCCTTCTCGAAGTCGAGCTTCAGAACAACCCCAACCTTTTTCTTGACATGAGTGTAGTTAAGCAGTTCATATAGGGAAAGCACCCCATCCATGATATTCCCACCCTTAACGAAAGCGTTTTGGGTAGGGCTGATGAGCTTGTCCGCATATTTAGCCACTCTTCTGTCCATGACTATAGTGACCAATTTATAGGGACAGCGCGGGAGACAGATAAGACGGAACTGCTGAATTCTATTAGCTCCGGATATTTTGGGGAGTGTGATAATACCATAGTTCAGACATTGCAAATCAAGCGTGCCTTTATGAAAACTATCAAAGATCCGCATGATATCAGGTTTCACCGTGTCCCAACAACACTAATAAAACTCTGCAGGAATGTTGTCAGGGCCAAGGGCTCTGTTGACCTCCATGTCAAACAGTGCCTCCTTGACTTCTTCTTCAGAGAATTCATGCGTCAGATCAGCATTATCCTCCTCATTAATCTTTTCATCCGCAGACCAAGTGTTAGGGTCTAGATGGAACTGATTGCCGGGGGCGGGCCAAATAAGTCTTTATAGAACTCAGTGGCATGAGCTATAAGATTGTTAGTGCTTGATAACCCACAAGTATAGGGGATCGCAACAGTTTAAGAGGGTAGAGTATTCAACCCAAATTTATAGATTCGACACAAGGGGAGCCAAAGAATATTTGAGAGTATTAGCAGCTGAGTTGTCAATTCAACCATACCTGGAGATTAAATATCTGCAGCAGAGTGATCAGTAGCACAGTAGTATGATAGTTTTGATAGCAGTAGCAACAGTAATAGTAACAGTAGCAGTGACAGCGATAGTTTTGTAGCAAGTGTAACAGTACCAGTAGCAATAGTAACTTAGCAAGAACAATATGTGGAAAGCTCGTAGGCACTGGATCGGTGAACTCATTGGATGATATTCATCATATAACAGTTATAACCTAGGGCGGCACAGAACTAGCTCCAGTTCATAAATGTAATGTAGGCATGTATTCCATAAATAGTCATACGTGCTTATGGAAAAGAACTTGCATGACATCTTTTGTCCTACCCTCCCGTGGTAGCGGGGTCCATAAGGAAACTAAGGGATATTAAGGCCTCCTTTTAATAGAGAACCGAAACAAAGCATTAACACATGGTGAATACATGAACTCCTCAAACTATGGTCATCACCGAAAAGTATCCCAAATATTGTCACTATGGGGTTTACGGATCATAACACGTAATAGGTGCGTATGACTAGCAAGATCGGATCAAGAACATAGATATAATGGTGATAACATAAACGGTTCAGATATGAAATCATGGCACTCGGGCCCTAGTGACAAGCATTAAGCATGGCAAAGTCATAGCAACATCAATCTCAGAACATAGTGGATACTAGGGATCAAGCCCTAACAAAACTAACTCGATTACATGATGAATCTCATCCAACTCCTCACCGACCAGCAAGCCTACGAAGGAATTACTCACTCCCGGTGGGGAGCATCCTGGAATTGGCGATGGAGGAGGGTTGATGGTGACGAAGACCGAAGATTCCCCTCTCCGGAGCCCAAAACGGGCTTCAGATCTGGCCTCTAGAGGAAGAACAGGAGGTGGCGGCGGCTCCATATCGTAAAACGTGATAAAACTTCCTCTCTGATTTTTTTTCTTTGAAAATAGGATTTTATAGGATCGGAATTAGGGTCAGTGGGGCCCCGAGGTGGGCACAACCCACCAGGGCGCGCCTGGGGGGCTGGCGCGCCCTGGTGTCTTGTGCCCAGCCAGGGCTCCCCCTCCGGTGGTTCTTGGCTCCAGTATTTTTTATTTATTGTAAAATAAATCTCCAAAAAGTTTCGTCCAGTTCCGAGAACTTTTATTTCTGCACAAAAACAACACCATGGTAGTTCTGCTGAAAACAGCGTCAGTCCGGGTTAGTTTCATTCAAATCATGCAAATTAGAGTCCAAAACAAGGGCAAAAGTGTGAGGAAAAGTAGATACGACGAAGATGTATCAACTCCCCCAAGCTTAACCCATTGCTTGTCCTCAAGCAATTCAGTTGACAAACTAAAAGTGATAAAGGAAAACTTTTACGAACTCTTTTGTTCTTGTTTACATATATATGCATAGGTAGCACCCAGGCTTTCAGCAAAGAGTATGACTAACCATGCCAGTAATAACTCTTAGAAATTATATTAACTCATATCAATGGCATAAGCAACTAGCGAGCAATAATAAAATATCTCAAGCGCCAACACTTTGTCAAAACAATCATGATATAATATGACAACAGTGGTATCTCACTAGCCCTTTCTGAGACCACAAAACATAAATGCAGAGAACCTCCAAAGTTCAAGCAACGACTAAACATTGTAATTCATGGTAGAAAAGATCCAGTCATGCTGCACCCAACATTAACTATACACAATGCATGAGGATGACAATAGTGCTCTCAGGTCTGGCGCTTATTTGAGAAGGTGATGACTCAACATAAAAGTAAATAGATAGTCCCTTCGCAGAGGGAAGCAGGGATTTGCAGAGGTGCCAGAGCTCAAGGTTTAAATAAAAGATAGATATAATTTTGGGAGGTACACCCTTCCTGTCAACGTTACGACCAAGAGTTGTCAATATCTTCCATGCTAAACACATTAGCGGCGGTTCCCACGCGGTAAAAGTAAAGGTTTACTCCCCCTCCACCAACAATCACACTCCACGGCTAGCCGAATCCACGGGTACCGTCCATACCAACAACATTCCTGGGGGGTTTTGTTTAATTATTTGTAATTTTTTATTCTCTATTACCGCCCCTCTCGTGCAAGGACGAGTGAATAAACACTCATCATGAGAATAACCCGCTTAACATGGAAGATACTGACCGCCCCCTGTCGCTCCATGAGAGGTCCAGGCACACAAAACAGATGTTCATTTGAATTTTTAGAGGTGGCACATGCAAATTTACTTGGAACGGCAGGGTAATATCGCATATAGGTAGATATAGTGGACTCATCTAGAATAACTTTGGTTTAAGGATTTTGATGCACAATCAGTATTCCCGCTTAGTACAGGCGAAGGCTAGCAAATAGGTTGAGAAGCGGCCAGCTAGAGAGCGAAAACGGTCATGAACATGCATTACGCATAATAAACATTGACTACTAGCATGAGTAGGATATGGACACCATGAACAAAAATATCATGAAGCCTATGTTGGTTTTGATTCAACTACATGCGTGAACATGTGCCAAGTCAAGCCACTTGAAAAATTCAGAGGAGGATACCATATCATCATACCACATCACAATCATTTTAATGCATGTTGACATCCAAGATAAATCATTATCCACTCCTAGCTACTTAAGCATGGCATGAGCAACTATAATCTCTAATTGTCATTGCAAACATGTTTGATCATAATATGCTGTATCAAGGATACTAGGCTAAACATATTTACAAAAACAAAAACAAGTTGAGTTCATACCTGCTTTTCTCTGCCACAGTCACTTCATCAAATATCGTCATTATTGCCTTTCACTTGCACGACCGAATGATATGAAAATAATAATAGTGCAAGAGTGCCGTGGACTGAGCTGGAATCTGCAAACATTTTATTCAAGAGGAGAAGACAAAGTAACATGGGCTCTTTGTTAGATAACAATAGTGCATATGAGAGCCACTCAACATTTTCATCGTGGTCTTCTCCTTGGTACGACTCAAATAAAAGGAAAAGAATTTCAAAGAAACACACTGAAATATTTTTGGAGTTTTTGATTTTTCTTGAAGAAAGCAAATTAAAGAGGGAAAAAACAAAAAAGAGAAAAACTATTTACACGGGAGAGCTCCCAACAAGCAAAAGAAGAAACGAGAAATCTTTTTGGGTTTTCTTTTGATACTACAATTAAACTAAGCTAGAAAGAAAGACATAAAAGAAGTAGGAAATATTTTTGGGTTTTCTCAAAGTTTTTCAAACACACAAGAAGAAAGCGAGAAAATAAATCTAGCATGGATATTACAATGAAAAAGTATGAACACCGACAACTGGGATGAGGTGTGTGAACATGAATGTAATGTCGGTGGAAATACGTACTCCCCCAAGCTTAGGCTTTTGGCCTAGCTTGGTAATCACCATCCGTAGCGTAGGTAATAGTCAGAGTGATAGCCTACCGTGGCCCTTGGTGCGGACTCCTCGGCCCTCGTGGCAGCTTCAACCTCCGCATTGTGCGCATGGGCCTCGCTCTCAAGAACATAATATCTTCCTCTACTGTGAAAATCAAAGAGATAAGGAGCAGGCAAAGTAACCGGCACAACGGTTTTTTTATTAAATCTCAGATTATAGGTATAATTAGTGGTCGTGCCCTTAAGGAACTTATGACGCTTCATGGCCTCAAAGTCTAAGTACTGAATAGGTAAGATGGGGATACGTTTAGCTTCTCTGCTACACGGGAGGCATAAATTCCTCCATAAAAATTACCACTAGCAGCATTGTGCTGCAACCTCCGTGCAACAATCGCTCCAAGATTATAACTTTTATTTCCAGTTATGGCAGTGTGTATGAGACTCAAATCAGGAGCACACAGTGTGCTACAATCTTGTTTGCCTACGATACATTTGCCATTAAAGAGTGTGAAGTAGTGTATTGATGGGAAATGGATGCTTTTAATTCTTCCTTGTGGTACTCCCCTATCTTCACCATAGCACAGGTTAATCAAAAATGACTCGTACTCAGATTTTGGTGGTTCATCAAGGGAACCCCAATATGGAATTGTGCATGCTTCACTGAACAATTCTAAAGGCATGGTGAAGGAACGGTCATAGAGGTTGAATGAAACTCTAGACTCACGAGGAAAATATTTAAATTTCTTTGTGAATGTTTTCGTGAGTTCGAGATGTTGAGGGCACTTATCTGCGATGAAGGGAGCAGGTTCTGCATTGTGGATAAATTGTTCAAATTCCCCCTTAATACTTGTACCTTCCATGAACTCGTCACACGGCCACAAGCATGATTTGGTAGCGGCATCTCGCATTGAGCTTTCGCTTGGCTCAACATAAGATTGTCGAACCGAGCTTCCACTTGATGAGGCCTCCGAGGATCTCCTCCTCGAAGAATTCCTAAAGAATTGCATTTTTATTTGCGAACAAATTTCTGAAATATTTTTGAGACACAAAATTTTGTTAACAAACTTCGTGAAAATGATAGCAACTACTCCTAGGGATACATAGAGGCAATATTAAGCATTCAAACTACTTAGAAGTCTAAGAATTCAACATGCAAGCTCATCTACGCAGCACCAAGAGTAGCTAATTACTCTAAAAATAACCCACTAAATCAAAAACTAATTGGAGCAATGGAGGAGTCACATACCAAGTAGCAATCCCTCCAAACAGTTTCAGAAACGAAGCTTCGAGCAAAGAGATCGAAATTCGCGGGTTTGAGAGCAAGAACACGGGAATGGAAGCTATGGTGATTTTTTTCTGGAGGTAGGGGAAGACATGGGCTAAAGGGATAAGTGAGGGGGGCCACGTGGGGGCCACAACCCACCAGGGCGCGCCTGGGGTTGCTGGCACGCCCTGGTGTCTTGTGAGCACCAGGTGCACCCCCTCTGATGTTATTTGCACCAGAAATTCAGAAATATTCAGGAAAAAATCGTATCAAATTTTTAGAACATTCTGAGAACTTTTATTTTTGGGTCTTTTTTTTATTGCACGAAGAAAATAGAAAACAGGATAAACATGGCATTTTATTTTATTTGACTAAGTAAAACAGAAAATAAAAGGTGGGAGCAGAGAGTTGTGCCTACTAGATTCATCAACTTCATACCTCTCAAAAATGATCCATTAATAAGGTTGATCAAGTCTTATTAACAACCACTTCCGATTAGCATGAAACCGAAGAACTTTCGCAAAACACTAAGTTACCTCAATGGGGATATGCATATCCCCAACAATAAGTATATCATATTTCTTTTTGGCAGTAGGTAGAGGTAATTGAAAACTTCCAATAGTGATTGTCGGAGATTCTTCGATAACATTTCTACCATTCACTTGGAATTGTTTCTTCGGAAAGTGCACCGTATGCTCATTACCATTGATATGAAAAGTGACTTTGCTTTTATTGCAATCAATAACAGCCCCTGCAGTATTCAAAAAGGGTCTACCAAGGATAATCGACAAGTTGTCGTCCTCGGGTATCTCAAGAATAACAAAGTCCATTAAGATAGTAACATTTGCAACAACAACGGGCACATCCTCACAAATACTGATAGGTATGGCAGTTGATTTGTCAACCATTTGCAATGATATTTCAGTAGGTGTGAGTTTGTTCAAATCAAGTCTTTTATATAAGGAGAAAGGCATAACACTAACACCAGCTCCCAAATCACACAAAGCAGTTTTGACATAATTTCTTTTAATGGAGCAAGGTATAGTTGGTATTCCAGGATCTCCATGTTTTTTAGGTACTCCATCCTTAAAAGAATAATTATCAAGCATGATGGAGATTTCAGCTTCAGATATCTTTCTTTTATTAGTGATGATGTCTTTCATGTATTTTGCATAAGGGGCCATCTTTAAGATATCAGTTAAGCGGGTACGCAAAAAGACTGGCCTAATCATTTCAGCAAAGCGCTCAAATTCTTCATCATCCTTTTTCTTAGATGGTTTAGGAGGAAAGGGCATGGGTTTCTGAACCCAAGGCTCTCTTTCTTTACCATGTTTTCTAGCCACAAAGTCTCTTTTATCATATCGTTTGTTTTTAGGTTGTGGGTTATCAAGATCAACATCAGGCTCCATTTCAACATCATTATCTAGTTCTTTATCATTGTTCAGTTGAGTATCCTCATGAACATCATCATTATCATTTTCATTATCACTAGGTGAATGTTCATTACCAGATTGAGTTTCAGCGTCAAAAATAGAGACATCATTATTATCAGGAGGTTTTTGTATCTCAGGTTCACTAGAGGTATGCAAAGTCCTATCATTTTTCTTTTTATTTTTCTTCTTAGAAGGACTAGGTGCATCAGCATTAATTCTTTCAGAGTCTTGTTCAATTCTTTTAGGATGACCTTCAGGATAAAGTGGTTCTTGGGTCATTCTACCTCCTCTAGTTACTACTCTAGCAGCAAAATCATTCATATTATTATTCATTTCATCAAGCAATTCTTTTTGAGATTTAGCAACTTGTTCTAACTGAGTTTGAACCATAGAGGCATGCTTTCCTACACCTCTAACATCATTACTGATTCTAAATAGCAAGTCGCTCAAGCGAGCAATCATATCAGAATTATATTTCAATTGTTTCAGAACATGTGCATTGAAGTGATCTTGCTTCATAATGTAGTTATCAAACTCATATAAGCATTGACTAGGATGTTTATTGTAAGGGATATCACTTTCATCAAACTTTAATAAAGAATTTACCTCTACCACCTGTGGAGGTGGTGGTGCGTCAAGACCATGTATTTCTTCAATAGGTGGTAAATCCTTAACATCCTCAGCTTTAATACCTTTTTCCTTCATAGATTTCTTTGCTTCTTAAATATCTTCAGGACTAAAAAATAAGATACCCCTCTTCTTCGGAGTGGGTTTAAGTGGTGGTTCAGGAAAAGTCCAATCATCATAATTCTTCAATATGTTATTCGATAATTCCTTAGCTTGTTCAACAGTTCGTTCCCTGAAAACACAACTAGCACAACTATCTAGGAAGTCCCTAGAAGCATCAGTTAGTCCATTATAGAAGATATCAAGTATTTCATTTTCATTAGGAGGATGATCAGGCAAAGCATTAAGCAATTGGAGAAGCCTCCCCCAAGCTTGTGGGAGACTCTCTTCTTCAATTTGCACAAAGTTAAATATTTCCTGTAAGGCAGCTTGTTTCTTATGAGCAGGAAAATATTTTTCAGAGAAATAGTAAATCATATCCTGGGGACTACGCACACAACCAGGAGCAAGAGTATTGTACCATGTCTTAGCATCACCCTTTAATGAGAACGGAAATAATTTGAGGATATAGTAGTAGCGAATCTTCTCATCATGAGCAAAGAGGGTGGCTATATCATTCAGCTTAGTAAGATGTGCCACTACAGTTTCAGTTTCATAGCCATGGAAAGGATCAGATTCAACCAAAGTAATTAACTTTGGGTCAACAGAGAATTCATAATCCTTATCGGTAACAAAGATAGGTGAAGTAGCAAACTTAGGATCATACTTCATTCTAGCATTCAAAGTATTTTCCTTATACTTGCGTAGCAATTTCTTAAGATCATCTCTATCCTTACAAGAAAGGATTTCCCTAGTTGTCTCCTCATCCATAACATAACCTTCAGGTATCTTAGGCATTTCAAATCTAGAAGAGCTAGGTCTAATAGGTGTTTCATAGTCATCAGTTTCAAAGGCTTCATCAGTTTCAGCTATCTCATCAGTTTCAATAATTTCATTCTCTTTAGCTCTAGCAATTTGTTCATCAAGAAATTCACCTAGTGGAACATTATCATCAAGCATGGTACTAGCATCATCATAAGCATCATTCATAGCAAAAGTAGCATCATCAATAACTTGCGACATATCAGGATTACCAGCATGTGGTGGTGTTGCAAGCTTACTCATAACCGAAGGTGAATCAAGTGTAGAGCTAGATGGCAGTTCCTTACCTCCCCTCTTCTTAGAGGGAAAAATCTTGGTTTTTGGATCCTTCAGATTCTTCATAGTGATCAATTGATATAAATCCCAAGTGACTCAACAAATATAGCTATGCTCCCCGGCAACGGCGCCAGAAAAAGGTCTTGATAACCCACAAGTATAGGGGATCACAACAGTTTTCGAGGGTAGAGTATTCAACCAAATTCATAGATTCGACACAAGGGGAGCCAAAGAATATTTGAGAGTATTAGCAGCTGAGTTGTCAATTCAACCACACATGGAGATTAAATATCTGCAGCAGAGTGATCAGTAGCACATTAGTATGATAGTTTTGATAGCAGTAGCAACAGTAACAGTAACAGTAGCAGTGACAGCGATAGTTTTGTAGCAAGTGTAACAGTAGCAGTAGCAATAGTAACTTAGCAAGAACAATATGTGGAAAGCTCGTAGGCATTGGATCGGTGAACTCGTTGGATGATATTCATCATATATCAGTCATAACCTAGGGCGACACAGAACTAGCTCCAGTTCATAAATGTAATGTAGGCACGTATTCCGTAAATAGTCATACGTGCTTATGGAAAAGAACTTGCATGAAATCTTTTGTCCTACCCTCCCGTGGCAGCGGGGTCCATAAGGAAACTAAGGGATATTAAGACCTCCTTTTAATAGAGAACTGGAACAAAGCATTAACACATGGTGAATACATGAACTCCTCAAACTACGGTCATCACCGGAAAGTATCCCAAATATTGTCACTATGGGGTTTACGGATCATAACACGTAATAGGTGCGTATGACTAGCAAGATCGGATCAAGAACATAGATATAATGATGATAACATAAATGGTTCAGATCTGAAATCATGGCACTCGGGCCCTAGTGACAAGCATTAAGCATGGCAAAGTCATAGCAACATCAATCTCAGAACATAGTGGATACTAGGGATCAAGCCCTAACAAAACTAACTCGATTACATGATGAATCTCATCCAACTCCTCACCGACCAGCAAGCCTACGAAGGAATTACTCACTCCCGGTGGGGAGCATCATGGAATTGGCGATGGAGAAGGGTTGATGATGACGAAGACCGAAGATTCCCCTCTCCGGAGCCCCAAACGGGCTCCAGATCTGGCCTCCCGAGGAAGAACAGGAGGTGGCGGCAGCTCCGTATCGTAAAACGCGATGAAACTTTCTCTTTGATTTTTTTTCTCCGAAAATAGGATTTTATAGCATCGGAATTAGGGTCAGTGGGGCCCCGAGGTGGGCACAACCCACCAGGGCGCGCCTGGAGGGGCTGGCGCGCCCTGGTGTCTTGTGCCCAGCCAGGGCTCCCCCTCCGGTGGTTCTTGGCTCCAGTATTTTTTATTTATTGTAAAATAAATCTCCAAAAAGTTTTGTCCAGTTCTGAGAACTTTTATTTCTACACAAAAACAACACCATGGTAGTTCTGCTGAAAACAGCGTCAGTCCAAGTTAGTTTCATTCAAATCATGCAAATTAGAGTCCAAAACAAGAGCAAAAGTGTGAGGAAAAGTAGATACGACGGAGACATATCAGTGCCTTGAATCTCCACCTCCCCACATTTTAAGGCATGGATAGTATTTTTTTGTTTACGCCCATTAGCAATCTTATGAAAGTAGTCAGTGTTGTGATCCCCCCTAAGCAACCACCGCTCATGAGATTGGTGTAGCCAGTATATCTCCTCAGCTATCAACAACTCGTGGAGCTCAAAATTTATGTTAATTTTCTATTGTATAACTCAGGAGAGAGGGGGCATCCTCCTCCAATTCTTCCAACATAGCAAGGTCAACTCTAAGCTCTTCTTTGCATCTCTTAGCATGACCAAACTTATCAGAGCCCCGGCCTTTGAAATAGGATTTAATACTTTTCAATTTGATATTCAGGATATCAATGGGGTCCGAAGTAACTACTTTACTGGTCTAGATTTTCTGTGCTAACTCCAAAAACTCCTCATTCTTGACCCAAGACAAGTCAAATCTAAATTCACAGACCTTAGGAGTATCCCTCCCTTCATTACCCGTGTAAATCAAGAGAGGTTATGGTTAGATATTTCGCGGATAAGTTTTCTAATAGACACCAAGGGATGCATGTGTTCCCAGGAACCAGACATAAGGACTCTTTCAAGGTTTTCAAGAGTAGGATGAGACTGCTTATTGGACCAGGTATATTTGCTGCCACTCATGTAAATTTCTCTAAGGCCTAGAGTATTAATAATAGAGATAATAGAGTTGAAAAGATCAACAGATCTGTAGTGATGCAGTTTCTTGTTTTTCTCCCCACTATGCCTTAGAATGTTAAAGTCTTCGCCAACTATGTAAGGGGTATCCATGTTACTACAGAAGGCAGCTAGTTCCTACACGAACTCTTCCTTGTGCTCCTCATGAGCCGAGCCATACACAACAAGCAGCCCCCAGCAGAATTTGTTTTGAAGATCTTTAAGATTAACTTGCAGAATAAATCTGCCTTTCACGCAAGATAGCACTTCAAGATTGTTAATGCGGGCTCCACACAGGATTCCACCAGATCTTCCCACAGCAGGAATCCATTCCCGGTGGGAGTTATTAAAGGGGTCAATTTTCCTGAGAAGTTTAGGAGAGATTTCTTTTTTCGGGGTTTCTTGCAGCCCCAAGAAGTCAATGGAATGGTCATTGATGATGTAGAGGTAGGTGGCCATTCTTTTCTTGCCCACCCCTCTGCAGTTCCAAATGAGGCCTCTCATTTGGAACGATTATTTTGCTTTTTAGATCTGGTAACCCTGCCAGGAGGCTGGGTAGGGTTACCAACCAGATCAGACAAGGGAACTTCTTTCTTTTGACTCCCAGTCGCAAGTCTAGGAAGTCTGATATCAATTTTCTTAGTTTTCCTTTTGATGGATTTAGTTTTTTCTAGTGTTTCATTAAGCGCATCTTCTTGATCAAGCCAAGCAAGGTTCATAGGGGTGGTTCTTCCCAAACCATTCATCAGGGTCCAAAGAATTGTTTTGAGAGTTTAGTTTATCAGCTAAATTCTCTCGCGTGGCCTCTAATTCTCTAAGCACATCCACACAGGAAAAAATCATTATCAAGGATCATTACACCCATCTTAGATGCACGACAAAGCAGATCATTGTCAGACAACACATCAAATGAATTAGTATGAGCAGATTTGGAAGTACCTTCCATGTTCTTAGATTTGGCCAGGTTGGCTGCCCTTGTCTCCACATCCACATGTTGCAGATGAACGTTGCGTTGGCTGAATCGAAGGTTCAGCTTAGGCGCAAGGGGGGAGTTGGAATGATCTCTTCATCAATATCATGAGGGGGCAGTTGTACCGTGTAGTCGTTGAACACCTTCAGCTCCAGGTCAGCATCGCCTTCCACCTCAGAAATCTGATATGGGTTAACGTCCACACTATCAAAGGCATTATAGGAATTGCATTCAGATGAATATCTTTATCAGCATTAGCCACATGTTCAGCAGGATCATGCGCATTGCTAGCATCAGGAAGCACAAGCTACTTATCATTCTACTGCGAAGAGACAGCAGCATGCTCCAGCGCCATCTCCTTAATAAGCAGGGGACAGTTGTTTTCGCTAACAGAAGAAGAGTTGTCCGAGGACACATGATTACTCTTCACAGGGGAAGGCAAGTGACAGGCTTTGGCACCCCTGAACAAAGAAGTTTTAGGATGTTCGGCATCAGCAGATTTGGATATTTTTTCCTTAGAAACAGTATCCGCGTGCTTGCGTTTAGGAGTATGCATAGCATTAGGGACAGTATACCTAGTGCCAGGGACAGTGGTGTCATCCTTACCAGGATTTCTAACCAGCACTTCTTCAATTTCATACTGGAATCGATAAAACGACCTCCCAGACAACCTTCAGCAGATGTAGGCAAATTATTCACACTGCGACACCCAAGTTTAGCCCGAACAGACGAAGGCTGGTTAAGAGTAGATTTGTCAATATCAAGAGTGACCCCCACCAAACCTCCAACATGAGCAACATTTCTATCATAGCGCTTGTTAGTAGGGATTCTGTTGATTTTCACCCAAGCAACTTCAAGCAGACCCTCAGACCCAACATCATCAGACCAAGGAGTAATACGAACAACAACACCCAGGGATTTGAGAGTAATGTACACTACATACAAGGCTCTATCAACCTCATGCTGATTGGGGAATATCATAACATACTGATTAGGAGCAATTAAATGTGCAGAACAGCGCCACCCTTGCCCAATGTATATCTCAAATTCATCCTCTAATTGCTTAGAAGTAATCTCTCCATCCACAACAGTGATAATGACTTTAACAAAAAAAATCATTGCTAGGATTATTAGCAGAATAATCATGAATCTAGTAGAAGCCCTGCCCCTTAGCTTGAAAGGCGCACAAAGGAGGAATGCACTCCCAAGGAAGCAAATCGGTGCAAATAACTGACAGATGTCCCTTCTTCTTACATCTATCACATGTAGCTTGAGGACATCGAGCAGTAAAGTGGCCAGACAGGCAACAGATTTGACAAACCTCCACAGTAGAAGCCAGGGGGTCAGGCTTGTTAGGGATCTCATGTTTCTTGGCCGGAGGAGGAGATTTGTCACCAGCACGCAGGTTCTTGCCGGAGCCCTCTGCATCCCAGCGCTCTTGGCGTCCCAGGGACGCACGGTCCGCGGTCGTGGCCTCCTCCCATCGGTCGAATCTGGTATCACCAGATCTAGATGCGGCATTTGGAAGATGATGCACCCGCCGTGATCTTGCGCTTCCAGACGTCGCCCTCCCTGCCGCGCCCGCGTACCATGCCGCCGTCGTTGTTGAAGGACCCGCGGACGCCATCGCCACGGCCATGCCTCACCGCTCCGAACCCCTTGCCCCTCATCTTTGGTGGTTTTGGCGGTGGATCTGCAACAACCTGTGCAAAGGACCTGGAATCCCCTCGGATCTTGCCCTCCCACCAGTTGAAGGAAGGAGGAACCCTAGGATCGAGCCGCGACGACGTCTCCCAGAAGTGGTGGAGACACTCGTCTAGATCCAGAAATGGGGGAGGGGAATCGAGCGAGCAAGGTTTTATACCTCTGGGGATGGAAACCCTAGCCGCGGGGGAACATGGGCGGTCCGATGGTTTCGCTCCACGTGTGCAGCATCCGCACCATGGCCGCGGTTTTCTTCCGGTCCAGCGAAAACACCATGGCCACGGTTCACTCCCGATTCGTCCCGAGCCCCATGCTCGTGGTTCGCTGGTCGGCGCCCCAGAATCCCAGGCCCAGCGGTCGGTGGCGGGATCTGACGAAGCGTCCCGTGCGACGCACGCGAGCCATGCGCCCGTGGCGAGACATCTACGTCGGAGGAAGACGCATGCGCTCCCCGTCGCCGGTGAGTAAGATCGCCGGGACTCGTCGGCAGCCGGTCCCAAACCCTAGCAAAATGACAGGGGAAGGGGACGACATACCCGAGGTCTACCACTTCATCCGCCCGCGGGGAACGGGCATCGACGATGCACCCGCGATTGTTGAGGAGGACCAGCCGGAGTGCGTCGTGTCGAAGGAGGAGTTCGCCGACGGCGAAGGTGATGGATCGTGCCGACGGGATGTCGGGGGCGCCAACGTGTGTCGCAAGCCATCTCCCTTTGCCTCTCTCCCTCTAAGCTGATCTAAAGATAAGAACAAGGGCGAGTTAGAGCCGCCACCGGCGTCTCATCCAGCATATATGCTTTATGGGTTCATTTAACTCATTGTCAATCGATTCCCCGCCAAAGGTTTCCAAGGTTCCCATCGACAAGCTCGGGTGTGTGATGGTTGAGTCGACGTCTGATCGCGGGCGGGCCGTGGCTGGTGTTTTCTGTCGACGCAACGCATCCTGTGGTGGGGTAGTTGAGCTACATGGTTAGGGTAGGGACTAGGGAGTAGGTGCTGTGCTGTTGCTGCCAAGTGCCAACGGAACAACTGCACAAGTCCCGCTTGACCTAAACCACCAAAAGAAGGTTCAAAAGCACCCCTACAAAAGCTCCCAGCAAGATCTCCGTGCCGTGCACACCAAATTCTTTCCCCATTTCTAATATGGTTTCACACTCACTCTCCCCAGTAAAGAAACCCGGTAAGGAAAAGCGCTCCCTCGCTCGCTTTTCTTTCCAAGGAAAAAACGCTACTGTACTTTGGCATGAACCGGTGCCGTGTAAAACCACTGTCGTGCATGCCTGAGGAGGAGGTGATGATGATTCTGCCTTTCTTTAGGCGCCAGCCAGAGCCCAATGGTTTCTCCTGGAGGTGCATTCCGCCGCTGTCCTGCAACGGAATCTCCCTTGACGCCCCTCCGTTTATTCCACCCGCACTTGCTGCT
This sequence comes from Elymus sibiricus, assembly GCA_039707655.1. Lineage (NCBI taxonomy): Eukaryota > Viridiplantae > Streptophyta > Magnoliopsida > Poales > Poaceae > Elymus > Elymus sibiricus. Next base: position 448,803,543 of record CM077671.1, read on the forward strand.
GCAACGCTCCTCTTCCCACTGGCACAAGCCACCGCACCACGCCAAGGCCTACCAACGGAAAAAGGCAGGAATTCGCCACCACTTGCTACACACTGTCTCAAGTGGTTTGTGCTTCACTGGATTAAAAGCAACAGAAACCAGTCGACATTTTACACCAGATGTTGCCGTGTATGTATGTACACACTTGGGAACAACTATCGAGATAATAATAATCACACTCTGCTCTAAAACGTGAATGCCCTGGAAGGCCCCTCACTCGACGAGCTAACTACTGGCAGCAACGCAGATACGCTGCTGTGCTCATCGGGCACCTTGGCAGGTGGGCTCAGAAACCCGGCTGGTACGACGAGTATTGGTGCTTCGCGGTGCGGGCAATGTACTGCCTTACAGCGTCCTGATTTGAGTGGAAGATCAGCCTCATCTCCTTTATCTGCAGGGGGGATCAACAGAAACAGAATGATCAGAAATGACAGAGCAACAGAATGGCAAAGGAATGGAGGACAGCCAGGTACACTGGTACCATGGTAAGTAACACCATTCATGTGTAAATTATTAGTCATGGCTTCCTAATGCATCAAAAAAGAGTGAGCAATATATCTTTGTTGGCCATGTTTTCCTCCATTAATTTAGTGGCCAGCTGGATGGTTATTGGCAACGCATATTAAGCATTTAGGTTTCCGCGTTTCAAAAAGGGCGACAACTGAGTGCTGAGGCACTATAGTTATTATAGGCCACATCGGTCGGCTTATAAAACGAACACATAACAGACATCGCAGCAAAAGAAAACATGTGCAGAAAATTAGCAGGGTTATTTAAGTTGACCAGCAAAGTTACCAAGACACCGTGTACCCACCCTCAGCTTCCACATGATTCACGAAGCTCATCGCCCATGTGCCCAACACTTGGTTAGCACGCTTCTTGATAGAGAGTAAAATGCTAGTCCAAATAAGTAATACAGATTTATTTCCCATTTGAAGTTGAAAAGGAACCCATACATGTAAGACATTTCTACGCTTTTATCATAATATTTTCTTAATCTAATTCATTCCATTATTCTGTGTGTTACACTTTGGTCTGGTCTTCAACTCTTCGTATGTGACAAGCCCATTGCTACGATAGCAAGTGACCTCTTAGATCAAGTACACTGGTACCTGCCTCCAAGCGGTACGAGCTCTGGCACTGATGTGCACTCAACAAATTGTCCATGTTCAATAAAATTTTGATATATAGTGTGACCTTGCATAAGGCATGAAAGGTCCATCTAGAACAAAAATCCTTCTCAGAATGATGAAACTTTTCTTTTTCTTTAAGATAATGATAAGTACTACCCGTCCCAAAATAAGTGTCGTTGATCTAGTATAAAATTTGTACTAACTTAGTACTAAATCTACGACACTTATTTTGGGACGGAGGGAGTATTTCACTAGCAAACACCAGGTCTCCAGGATAAGTTAACATTGAATAACACATGCTTCAATAGAGATGTTAGTTAAATCTCTACTTCTCTTGGTAATTACATCAATGGCCAAGTATTTATTCGACACAAATTCATTGAAACTATCCGTCCAAATTCCAGGCACAGGCACATAAGTATATCCCAATGGTTGCTCAAAAATCCAAGTACGTAAATGAGTAATACAGTTTGTTAGCATTACTGCAGAGATTCTGCAAAGATTCTATTGTGAAATAGAATAGAACTGGAGCATTTAATGCAGTTGTATCAGAATCCAGACAAAGAGAGGACATGAATATTTACTAGAAGGATAATAGCTTTCTCACCAAGTTACAAACAAACCGTAAATGGAGAGGCTAGAGTTAAATCAGGAAAATGAAATAGGAGATATCTGTGTACCTCGATTAAAGAATCAGAACTTAAGTTGATCCCTTTGCAGCTTGGCACTTCCTTGCTATTAACAAAGATTGAACATTTCCCGATGTTCTTGATATGGAAAGACCCACTTTTATCCATCTTGATAACCGCCTGATTTTCAGAATATAACACGAATTTAGCAAAACATAACACAGTGTCCACTATTTAGGGCAGTTCACCAGCCTGATACCCTAACTCGCAACTTAAAAGGAGAATATATGAATGGGGTTAGTGGATGCAACCACTAGGGGTCAGATGTAACCAGAGATGCCTGCTGTTAATTACTTAAAACAGCTAACTATTTCAGGAGCATGGCATGGCCATACGATGTACTCCCTTTGTAAATAAATATAAGAGCGTTTAGATAACTACTTTAGTGATCTAAACGCTCTTATATTTCTTTATGGAGGGATAGAATGCCACAAAGTCATAGAATGCCACAAAGTCGCAATTCTATAACACAAGTGATCTAAACGGAGGGATGTAAACGCTCTTATATTTCTTTACGGAGGGATGTAACCAGAGTACAAATTACAAGATACACAGAGTCATAGAATGCCACAAAGTCGCAATTCTATAAGACAAGTGTGGTCAACATCAATAGCTGGAGATGTTTTTAAACTATCCATAACAAGTTAAGAACACAAAGTGTTAAGACTAACAGTTTCTCACTAATAACACAAAGGCATGATACAAATCATTGAGATAAATATGCAAGTCAACCCTAGAGTGAAAAAAGAGACCTAGATAAACATAATCCATCTCCCACCAGACTTTTCCAGTCCCAAATATTGCCAACTAAACTAAGTCGACAACTCCACTAGCTCAAACAAACATGTGCCCTGCACGTTAAAATGTCTTCGGACAATGCATGACACAGAAAGCTTTTTACTGCTGTCAGGGTCAGGGCAGAGTAGACCTCCTGTGGTCACCCATTACACTAAGACCAGCAGATGAGCTAAAAATACATTTTCTTCAGGAGCTAACCACAAACAGAAGAACCAACTAAACAAAAAACAAGACTCTACAGGATATAGATGTTTCTCATCATTTTTTAGGCATCAGCTATTTCCTAAACTGTAATTAAAATTCACTTACTTGAAAAAAATATTCAAGCAAATACCTGTCGGCGAGATATTTTGTTTGCCCTCCCTTCTTTTGCCAAATCTATGTCTACTTTTACGTCTTCTGTCTCTCTTCCCAGAATAACCTGAGAAAAGAAGAGAGAAATGCAACTAAAAGTCAGAAATGGTGCCAAGATATTGCACATGTGTGAAAATATTATGTATTTCATACAAGTAAAAGAAGACAATGTGCCAAAACATAATGAAGTGAAAGCCACACAATAACCAGCCTGGTCGTATCTTTCTACTTAAAGATTGGATTAGAAGAAATGAAGAATTCAATCAGCATTCGATTACGAGACAGAAACAAGATAGATGAGTTTTCAAACTGCTAGTGAGCAGCAAGTGTGATGCTGTTCACAAATAACCAAACATACGTTTCCATCTGCGAATATTAACACAACACAAAATTTAAATGATGCAACTGTTCAGCGCAGATGTATGAACAAAAGTTCTCCATACTCTGGAGAAGTTGAACTGTATCTCGTTATATGTGATAGACCATATTAGCTGAAAAACATCAGTTGTATTTACCTCAGGATCCTTTATGTAGTACTTCAAGTGCAGTCCATAGATAATTGCAAAGGCACCTCGAGACATGATACCTCGGTTCACATAAGACCGAGCACCCTGCTCCAACCTTATCAATGATTTCCTGTTCTCTGGATGATCAAATCTGGAAACTGGCCATGCAAATACATAGATAATGATAAGTAGACCTTTTTTTCTCCTGTACATGGTACACAAATGTCTAACTGTAGCTAATAATATACAAGGTCCAAAGTACCAGAAAATAAAAATAGATGGAAATTAAACTCAATCAATTTTTTTCTCAAACGGCGCAGGAGAGCTGTGTGTCATTTCATTAAGGAAAGAAATACAAGGAGAGGCCAGCAGGCCAGCTCCCAGAGGACTAATAACAGACTCGCCATGAACAAAAGAAAATCAACCTCGCCCAAACACACCCTGACCTAAGTGTCAGGGATAAGCTACCTGATGAGCCATCAGTAGCTCGTGGAGGGCTGAAGCACCAACCAAACACCAGAAGTTACTCTCATAAGCAGCTGCCTATAACACTAATGGAATACAAGACCTGGCATGCTCAAACAAACATGCATTCCGGTGTTTCGATATTTCCCAAGCCACAAGATGATGAGGGAGTTGGGGCCTTTCTTCAATTCCTTGGGCACACTTCTGACAGCACTATACCACCAATTGGAGAAACGTGTTGCATCAGGTTGAGGGGCAAGAGCAGCCAGACCCAATTTTTGTAGGATAACCATCCAAACATGCCTTGTAAAGACACAAGAAATAAGGATAACGTTGGATTGTCTCCTCTTCTTGTTCACACAAGGGACGAGCAGTAGGATGTGGCAGGCTGGCAGCCCCTATATTAGCCAAGTGATCGGATGTCCAGCATCTATTTTTGATTGCTGGACAGATAAAGAATTTGCAGCGGAGTGAGCCCATGGTTTTCAAACCTGTTTCCATGGCGCAAACTTGACGGAGCCAGGAAAATAAGCATTGTAAGCCGACTTACTAGTGTAAGACCCTGATTGAGTTAGGTGCCATCTATGTTGATCAGGCACATCTTGCTGGAGAGACAAATTATCTACCAAGTCACGTTTCTTGGTGTGCATGGGCTTGGTCAGTTTTTATTGTTCTATGACACGTAGTTTGCATTCAAATTGCCACTAAGAGGGAAAGGGCCACGCCACATCCAGTTAAGATAGTGGGTCCACACACCTTACACTAGTGCCAGAACTCAGAACAGAATATCTTCTCCTCCTTAAGCCTACCAGCTGACCAACACCACACCCGTATGACGAACTGATGACTAGTCTCATTTTTAGTGACAATAAGCACTGATAGTGAAGTGCTATTGCAACAATGGGCCATTATTTCAGCGCAATAGGACTCTAGTTTAGCACAATACATTTTTTTGGACAACTCTGTCATCATAATGTTACTCATGCTAGCCTTAAGATGTGCATCTCTATACAAACTTGCATATATTAATGTAGCATATCCTTAAGCACATTCAGAATAATTTGACAGATGGTTCGTATTTACCTGCAGGGTGAGATGAATCAGCCTGGTCCCATGGGATTAGATCCTGATCAAGTATCTGCAATGAACCGAAAAAGGGTGAATCAGAAGTAACACAGTGAAAGGCTCTATTACCTAAGTTAACAGATATATACCAGGGCTTCTAAATCGTAGTAGTTTGGAATATCATTTTCAATGTCCAAGCATTCTTCTGGTGGAGCTGATGCCGGCGCGGCCGCAATAGGGTCTTGAAGACCCAAATCTGACAATGCATGTGATGACATACAGTTCTGTAGAGCAGAGGCACCTTGCAATTCTGATTGATTATCATGTGAGTTGTAATTCATGTGATCAGGCACTTGAACAGGATTGTACAACATCAAACTTTGGGAGTTATCAAAAAAATCCTGCTGTCCTAAACTGCACGATGGTCCTCCACCAAATCCAGATGGGTGAATAGCAGGTAAAGCTAGCATGCATGTGCTCTCATCATTCGTGTCAATATTACCATGCATAAGTGCACTGGAAGTTGAAGGACCTTCAGAGGGCATAGCTCCTAGGATGCAACCTTTATTAAGTGCCACTGAACCTTCTTTTTGTTCTGAAGTGGATGGGCTAAGCTTCATTGGTTGTGATGGAGATTGGGCATTTGCCATATCTCCTCTCTTTATTTGGACCAAATCACTCGCATTGGAATGCTCAGCCTTTAATGGAGAGCTAGTTGCAGGGGGGAATGGAGACTCAGAGTTCCGCGCAAAAGAAGCAGTAGGGCGAAGGGGAGAAAACTCGCCATGTGTACTAGCATCGTCATTGCAAGGGATTTCAGGATCTTCCGTATTTAACATGCATTCCACATACTGGCCCGGATAACATACTTCAGGTGAAGTAGGGACCAGGATCATTTCAGAAACACCCTCAACGTTATGATGTACATGGCCAGAATCTACCTGATCATAGCAAATGTTGGCCTCATCGGGGTGCAACATATTCTGCATGACGGAGTCCGCACCCAGTACACCTTTCGGATCAGGATCATCCAAGTCTTCCTGATTTGTATCATGTGGAGAATTCAGAAAATCTTCACCGTTCAGGAGATCAAACTCGTCACTGTTACTGAAAAAGGGAAAATCCATGTAATCACCTTCTGGCATTGCTGCATCATCTAAACCAGACATGCAAATCCCACCATCTGCTTGCAATGCTAAAGGGTCTCTGTTGGCTGTCTTTATTTTCTTACCATCAGCAAGAGCGAGTGTGTCTGTTTCATCAACCCCATACCAGATTGCTTCTCCGCTGTTATTAGCAGGGAAATGGACGTGTTCAACTCCAACTTGATCAGTAATCAACATTTCTTTTGATTCTGCTACTTCATTGCCACATTGGCTGCTAGATGCCAATTGCTGAAACTGCATAGAATCCTGAAAATCTGTGATACCTCTAAGAGAGACATTGTTCACTTCGCTTGGCTCAGGAACTTTTTGTGTGTAGGCGTCATACATTTGAACATCTGAATAGACATATGGTGCATTATTGGTGGCATCCTCATCTTTTATCATGCTCCCAGGATGCTGTGCATGGAAAGAATGAGCATTTATTTCAGGATGTGTCTGTTGTGCACCACTGTAGCTTCCACCTGCTTGCCCATAACAGCTCACTGTACTCATCCCTGGTTCAATATTTTGAACTACATGCTGATCATGTGAAGGTTTAGGTACGCCTCCGCAGACACACTCCCCGCCAATCGCCATGCAGGAACAAGGGGCAATGAGAAAACCAAGGTCGTTGGTGTTACAGGGTTCATTGCATACTCTCTTTCTCATCGCATAGTATAAATTCTTGACACTCTCTATTTTCCGCTTCTGAAATGAGAAATCTTTTGCTTTCGAGTTGACAAGTTTATGTAGCTTGGCAGGGTTGGAAGTGGAAAGTTCAGTCTCATACTCAACCATCCGAGCAGAAGCTTGTGCTGAGATCTCTGGGTCATATAGCAACGAAGTCCAACGATCTTGTATTTCTTGAAGGGTGAATTTACGGGAAAAACATACAGCTCCTTTCGCCAAGGACTCCAAAGAGGCACCAGTCTACAGGTATCAAAATTATTATTTTAACAATTAGTAATAAACAGGGGAGTAGTCATAAATTCAGATTTCAGAATTTCATAAGCAACTGCCAGAGCAGCTTTTCTCATTTTTGTTCACTGGTACAAAAAAAAAGCACTCATTAGGCCTATCTCTTCACGCCATCTTTTTTTACGCAAATATATTTGATTGTTACACGGCCAATAAGCTGACATGTGCGAATACAGTATAACATGTCTCGAACAAATTTAATTATATAGCAATGCAAAATTTTAAAGAAGGTTAACAACTTGTAACAGTACAGACTCGTCGAAGGTTGATTTAAGATTGTCGCAGGACCAAAAGATGCACAACGGGAATAAATCATGGTGTCAGTTAATTCCTATGTACTGCAGAGCATCGCCTTCCTTCTAACGCAAAATGAAATCAATAATATTGGCTGTGCAAAACAGCAATGCCCAGAACTTCCGAAGTAATGCCTACTGCAGACTTGCAGAGCACCACCCCTATGTGATTGAAACACAAAGGAAACAAAGAGCATTTGCTGTAAACAACAGGGGAGTCCAGGAATTTCGCAAGTAAGCGGATAACAAGAATGGCCGCAGCAATAATTTTGCAAGGCCGGGGTGGGACTAACTAAGCATTCTGAATAGCGGGGCAGAGCCCCTCTGGCTCCGTGGCGCTCCGGCGGGCACGAAACCGCCCAGGAACAGCAATTGGGCGCCTCAATCGAAGCCCGACCTAACCGACGCGTCGACACGGGGAGCTATTGCGCGACTGCGGCCGCGATCCGGGGCTACGGGGGCGTCGGTTACCTACCTCGATGGCGTTCTTGAGGAGGATGTCATCCTCGACGAGCCAGTCCCCCGACGACGTCGACGCCGCGAGGGCCCCCATGGCGGCCGCCGCCGGATACGCCCCTTGGGTGGGGGGAAGAGGGGGGTGGGGCGCGCGCGTGGTCTAGGGTTTAGTGGAGGGAGGAGAGGAGGGGAGAAGAGTGGCCAGGGGAGGGGGGAGAGGGGTGGACGGTGGCGGGTTTGGGTGTGGGTGGTGGGAGGTCCGTGAAAGGCGCGCCATGGAATTCGACCCGGTAGTGGGGATTGGGGAACGAACCAACCTGAACGGGGACGAAATCAGTCTTCTTACCTTATACGGAAAGAATAGCACAAAATAAACTCGTCTGGAAAGTATTTCACGATCTGACCCTTTTAGAAACGCCACAGCTCGCGGCGTTGCGGGTCAACTAAGAAACGCCAACCTACCCCGCGTTTCTACACTTCAGCAACGCCGAGCTACCCCGCGTTTCTACACTTCAGCAACGCCGAGCTACTCCGCGTTTCATAGAACACCAGCAACGCCAGGGACCATGGCGTTGCTGCGTGAGATACTTATTAGGCCGTGGTCCCCCTTGTGTTTCACCCACCACTCACCACTCACTCTCTTCTCACCTATCCCGAGCTCCACCCCCTTTTCCCCTTTGTCTCCCCCACTTGTCTCCTCTCAAATCCTTCCAAAAGGATTGGTTTGGTCCGTGGATCCGGTGTCATTTCCGTTCCTTGAGGTAATCTCCTTCATCTCACAAATTTTTATTGGTTGGATTTGTCTATTTGGGTGGTTTTTTGTTCATGTGTTTTGTAACCCTAGTTTTGAACATTGTTCCAAAATATGATGTTCTTAGTGTGTACTAATGAGTATAGTTGTTCCAATAATGTTGCATTGTATTGGTTGGGTTATGCTTATTGTTAAGATTTAGGGTTAGGGTTAGGGTTAGGGTTAGGGTTTGGGTAATGCTTAATTTGGATGGACATAGATGTTTCTTAGTTGTTTTGTTAGGAATGTGGTATACTTAGCATTGGTACTTTTGTTCCCTTTTTTAGATGGAGAAGATTGTGAATATTCATTATGTTGACAAAGAGGCATTCATGAATGTTGATATTGTTGACAAGTATGAGGAAGTGATGGTATTTCTTGAGAGTCCTACTTATGAAGAGGTTGTGGAAGAAACGCGGATAAGATTGAAGTGGGTTGATCCAAGTGACCAAGTTGAATTATTAGGAAGATATGATGTTGGGTCGGCACACAAGTGTCGAATGAAGACAATGCCTATCAAGTCCAATTTGCATTGGGTTGCATACAAGGAGGTTGTTGCATCCTCGGTAGTCAAGTCACTCGAAGTGTTTGCAAGTATGGTGGTCAAGGCTCCTCTTTTTCATGTTGACTTGAACCAAACCTTAGTAGATGATTTGAGCCCGATTAGTAGTGTGCCACCTATTGTTGAGCATAAAGTTGAAGTGGAAGCCAATGAGTATCCCCAATATGAGTTCAGAGGTAGTGCACCGATCAAAGATGATGGTCATGACTCCGACGAAGAGTATGAGAGGCACCACAACATTGTTGGTGACGTAGAGGCTCAAGTAAGGCATGATGACATGGATCCTGACATTGTCTATCAGCGTGCTTGTGTGGATGACTCGGATGATGAAGGCCCGGTGAATGAGTTGGACGAGGATGGCTTCACTGAGAAAGAAGCGGAGTGGTATACAAAAATCACCGGTAGGGATCACAAAGTTCCCTTGTTTTGTGATGTTAGCCTTGCAGATAAGGCTATAGTCGATGGTGGCATGAGCAAGACAATTGAGGCTAGAATGTTCCCAAGTAGCACACCCGACGCGATTTCTATGTCTTACCTAAAGAAAGGTTTGATGTTCGAGCACGTGCTAGAATTCAAGATGTGGTTGTGTGAGTATGCCGTCAAACACTACATGCCTTTCATAGTTGTTCACTCGGACTGCAACAAGCGATACACCGTGAAATGCGAGGTAGAAAAATGCAAATGGAAAGTCAATGGAAGACTCATGAAAGATGGTTGGTGGAAGATAAGTAGTTGCAAAGCCACTCACCAATGCACACCGCCGACCGATGAAGCACCGACGTCACACCGTCAGCTAACCTCGGAATTCATCGGTTATAAATACCAGAAACATATAGCTGAGGATCCAACCATTAAAGTGAAGTTGTTGATGAGTTGGGTTTACGAGAGGTTTGGATATAAGGTCAAGTACGGGAAGACATGGAAGGCCAAGCAAGTCGCTCTTAGAATGTTGTACGGTGGATGGGAAGAGGCGTACAACATGCTACCCAGGTTGCTGGGCGTGATGTCCTATAGAAACCCCGGAATGTACCACTATGTCCAAGATATTGAAGGAGTGTTCCGTCGTGCCTTTTGGACGTTTGGCCCATGCATTGCAGCTTTTGAGCATTGTCGTCCGGTTTTGTCTATAGATGGAACATTCCTGACAGGCAAATACAAGGGCACACTAATGATAGCACTGGCACATGATGCTAATGATCAGGTGTTGCCTGTGGCATTTGCTTTGGTGTCCGTGGAGAACCAAGACAACTGGGAATGGTTCTGTTGACACACGAACGCGTCACGCGTACCCTCGACGCCGGGGGTGATGCACCGCAGCTCACGTCGAAGGAGGCCTGCCGGAAGCGCGGTACGCAAGCAATCCGGCGGGCGCTTTTGAAACCCGACGCACCGCTTCTCCGGGATGGAACCCGTCAGGAGTCACGGATGGACGATGGGCTGCCCTAGGTCGATTCGCTCGCCCCTAGGGCCTCGAGGTTCGCCGTCCTGCAATAAGAAGAACGAACGAAGAACGAGAAGAAAGATACGAGGGAGAGGGATAAAAGTAGGGTAAAAGATGTAGATGTGTTTGTTCGATTGTGTGTTGTTTCAATCGGCCATCACCTCTTCTATTTAAGAGGGGGTTGGACTTTCCGTACAAGGTATGGACCCAAGTTTCCGTCCAAAGAGTCAAAAATACTAGCCAAATTCGGATTTCCAAAATCTACCCGAATCTGGGCACGGTAGTACCGTTTATAGGCACGGTAGTACCGCTTAAAGCGGTAGTACCGCTCTGAGTACCGCGCTACTACCGCTTGGGGGCATCGGGGTCCAGAACAATTTTCTTAAGCGGTAGTAGAGCGGTAGTTAGGCGCGGTAGTACCGCTCAAGCGGTACTTCCGCTTATGGGAGCGGTACTATCGCCCTCTGCTGTAGCAGCATCTTGTAACGGCCGTAACTTTTGCATACGATCTCGGATGGAGACGATTTTTATATCAAAATCGACCGATTCGACGAGACGAAGACAATCCGTGTAGAAATTTTTCTCATATGAGGCCATCTTGGGGGAGTAATTAGCCGAATAATGTTCTGGATAAAACATCCCAGTACTTCGAACACAACTTTGGCCTTAGAGATGAGATCGGATGGCTATGGCCCAAATATTAAAGTTTCTCCTTTCGACGATACGGAACTTTCTCACCTTGAGCACTTTTCCATTTGAGGCCTTTTTAATTATGTTTTTGACCATGCCAAAATCTGGTGTCAACACATGCCCCCCTGTTTTTCGGCAAAGCTTGCGTGCCGAAAAATAATTTGTATCATATTGGCTCTAAGAACGATGTCAACACTCCATCGGCCATTATGTTCTTAGGGCGATAATCATATATCGGCCATGTTTGCTCTTAGGGCGATAATCATATATCGGCCATGTTTGCTCTTTAGGGCGATAATCATATATCGGCCATTGCCTATTTAGGCTTCTTGCCACACACTTGGGTGGTACTTTTTCAAATACTTGCCATTAAGAGCTCGAGGTAGCAATGTTCCTTGCATGGATTCCACCAAATATGAATTTCCGGGAACTATTCTTGCAATCTTGAAAGGACCTTCCCAGCTTGGAGACCACTTCCCGAACTTTTTATCCTTTGAACCGATAGGTAGAATCACTTTCCACACAAGATCACCAATCTGAAAATTCTTCAACTTGACCTTTTTATTGTAAGCTCTTGCTACTCTCAACTTGTCCCTCTCTATGGCCTTTAATGCAGCCAAGCGTTTATCGGCAACCTCATCAATGTTGTCCATCATCAAGTTATAAAAATCCACCGCCGATAAATCACTTTGTTTGGCTATTCTCAAAGCATTCAAATTCACCTCCACCGGTAAAACGGCCTCTTGACCAAATACAAGCTCATATGGAGTTACCTTTGTCGCACCATGCCTTGAGATTCTATGTGCCCACAATGCCTCGGACAATAATTCATGCCATCTCCTTGGATTATCTTCAATCTTCTTCTTGATGAGCTTGATCAAAATTTTATTGCTAGACTCAGCTTGTCCATTGGCTTGAGCATAATACGGGGAGGGATTGAGCAACTTTATCTTATACGATTCGGCAAATTCTCTAACTTGATGTGACATGAAAGATGAACCTTGATCCGTAGTTAATGTTTGCGGAATACCGAATCTATGAATAATGTGCTCATTTATGAATTGAATTACCTCTGTATGCGTCATATTCTTGAGAGGTACTGCTTCAGACCACTTAGTGAAATAATCAGTTGCCACCAACACGAACCGATGCCCCTTTGAAGAAGAAGGATGAATCTCTCCAATGAAGTCTAATCCCCAACCTCTAAAGGGCCACGGCTTGATAATAGGATGTAACATAGCAGCAGGAGCTAACTGAATATCACCAAACTTTTGACAAGCTTCACATCCTTTATAATACCTGAAGCAATCATTGATCATCGTCGGCCAATAAAATCCAGCACGTCGTAATAACCACTTCATCTTGGGAGCCGACTGATGAGTGCCACAAATTCCTTCATGAACCTCTCCCATAGCAATTCTTGCTTGGTCTTCGTCCAGACACTTCAAAAGAACATCTTCAACTGTTCGGCGATAAAGACCACCGTCTCTCATCGTATATTTGAAAGCCATGCGCCGAACAGCCCTGTCCACCCTTTCACTCGGATTGCACAAGTAATCAATAATGGGCTTCCTCCAGTCATGATTTTCACCTGCACTAGATTTATTGTTAGTGACCGAATCAGTGGGCTCTGGTTCGGCCTCTCCTATATTAGCAAGACAAGACATCGTCTTTTGAGAGATATGAAACATGCCATGATCGACATGATAGCCGGATGCTTGTTGTGCCAATTCATTTGCTCTCCAATTATCATGTCTAGATATATGAGCAATGCTAAAATGATCCAAAGTAGAAATTATATCTAGACATTTATCAAGATAAACATTAAGTGATTCGTCTAAACATTGAAAAACTTTGGATACTTGTTGTACTACAAATAACGAATCACCAAAAGCCTCAATTTGTGTAGCACCTATGGCCAGCAACATCTCTAAGCCGAATAACAATGCTTCATATTCGGCTTGATTATTTGTGCAAAAATATTCTAAGCGGCATGAGGCTTCAAAAACAGCACCATGAGGAGATATGTAAACAATACCAACACCTTGGCCGTTGCTACAAACTGAACCGTCAAAATATAATCTTCATGGCACTAACGAGACAAGGTTAATATTAATATATCATGCATGTCATAAATCCGATGCTCAATAATAAAATTAACAATGATTTGGCCTCTCATAAATTTGGAAGATTTGTAAGCCAAATTATATTAAGACAAAGCATAAGCTCACTCACCAATTTTGCTATGAATTGGTCGCAACATATTTTGAATGGCATCGGTCATAATATCTCAACTCCATGCAAGCATAACATAGGTATAAGTATAAATTTCCATGCGCACGGACCTTGTCTCACTCTCCAATCGAACTACGGACGATGTTAGAATACTACACCGGCCATGCATTGACATATTCTTAGGACGATAGATAAATATCGGCCATTATCATAAGGTCCATGTAAACTTCATCCACCAAAGCACGCATAGCCGAAATAAACAAATGAAATAACAAATCAAATATTTCGGCCTTTTTGGATTAGCAACAAATATGTAACTAACCAAATGTATAGTGATTTGGTAATACCCTCTTGTGATGTGGAAAATTATGTTGCATCCATGGATCGAAACAAATCCATGGAGGATAATTGATCATACCCGGGGATGAATTCCATGGCAAAGGCATCAATGGCATGGTTGAATAATAGGGATGAGGTGCTAACCAAAGATTTTGATGTTGTGATGCAAACCTTCGGCTTAATTGTTTGTCGCTTCCACCTTTCTTTACTTTTGTAACACTTGTTGCAATAGAAGACTGGACATCATTCTTATTTTGACTGCTCCTCTTGGGAACCCATGCCATGTTCTTCTTTCTCAGTTCATGTGCACTAAGCTTTTGTAATTCCTTCTTTTGCCAATACGATAAGCCGAGTGGGCACCCCGGCTGCGATTTTGTTTGAAGTGGCAATCCTTGTTTTACCTCGTGCACTCTCAAGCTCTTTTCTTCAGATTTGGCATTTTGACTCTCAACAATTGATTGATTCATCTCATTGCCTTTACTAGCCAATGTCAACATCTCAACTGGCTCTTTTTCATTTGAGATCAAATCTGAAGTAGCACATTTACGACCATCTTTCTTGATCCGGTATACCTGCTTGACCACCTCTGTCTTCTTTCTTGAGCTCCGGACCGATTCATTATGATTGAAACGGTCTTTGACATGTAATTGTTCATCAAATGTTGACCTTCTTGGAGCTGCATAATCTTGACGAGATGGCTCAAAATAAGATGAATAATGTGCCCTTGAATTATACCTGTCCCGTGGTGGATATTGATTCGTATAAGCATAGGGAGGCATCCATGGCATTGGCATTGACGTCCCAAAATATGGATATGAATATGACGCATTGAAATTCCCCTTCTGCCAATACCGGTCCTCAGATTTGCGCCTAGGGGGTGATCTTGATGCTTTTGCATTAGTTGGCTGATAAGCACTCTTCTCCTCACTTATCTTCTCATATTTTTGCAATAGCTGCGCGAAAGTGGCTTTTGGCTTTTTACTTTTGTGCTTACCTCGGCCTTTGCTTTCTTTGGTTGTGCTTGCATCGATCATTGGATTTTCTTGTTGCCCCCCAGTGCTTGGCGTCTTCACCGTAACTTTGATAGAACCATTGCCTTCAAGAATATCATCATTGTGCTCATGAACAAATTTCTTACTTGAAAGCTTGATTCCATTATCCGCAGTTTTTACCTTCTTGTCCTTATATGGATCGGCTTGAAGCAGCCGATGCAAAATTTTTTTGCCATCAGGACCAATAGGAATAGCATGATCATCCCTTGGTGTTTTAACAAGTCTCAATCGTCCGCTATCAATGGCCGATTTAACTATTTGACGAAACATATTGCAGTCCTCAAAATTATGCTTGAATGAATCATGCAACTTACAATACATTCGTCCTTGGATTGATGGCTTGACATGGTGATCAAGAATTCTAATATAATTATTTTTCATCAACAAATCAAATATTCGATCACACATGCTTGAATTGAAGGTAAACTTTTTATTTTCTAGCCGATCTTGCTGTGAGAACGGCTTTGGAGTTAAGCAAACGAATGGTTCAAATTTGGTATCACCCCATTCGGCTATGCATTGTGTCTCGCACTCTATCATGACTTTGAATAAGAAATTATACTATCATCGGTTTTCTCAAAAGATTCAAGCCTTGGCTTTATGTTTCTGAAATCAAAACTGTTATAACATATATGTCTCATTTGAGACTAAATGCAAGCCAAGTATGAAATAAGCAAAGCTACCCATGTATATATAAACTTTAAATAAAACAATGGGAAGTGCTCTGACTGTGATAGTAAGTCTTTATCGGTCTCTCTGAATGGTACAATGTGTTGACCGATATGCTTTGTTATAATTTTATTGCTAACAAGTAAGTTACCCTTCTTCATTGGTCTCTCAAGATTTGTTATAAGAACTTTGCTAATAGATGCATCAACAATAAAATTGAGACCAAATCTGAAAATAGATAAATTACTTACTAGACATACCTCTTCATACACGTTGGGAGAGCATGATGGTTGTGTGAGTTGAATAATAACTTGCTCCAGTTTTGGATGACTCTCCAACGCTTTATCCTCATCTTTTTCTTGATTCCGTGCTTCATCACTCGAATGATTACCAAGCGAACTTTGCTCAGCTGCACGCTTGTGTTCTTGATGTTCATCATTAACCAAACTTTGTTCGGCCATATCACTTTGTTCTTGATGCTCATCAATTTCTTTGGCACGGAACTCATAGGGCAGGAAATAGGTTCCCTCAACTTCAGAAAAATCAAGCACAGCTGTTTTGTGCTTGCCATGCCCTTTCTCAATGGTGCTTGCCTCTGTGGATTTGATAGATTCGGAACACATACTAGTTGATTCAGCTTTTCCAGCCGAAGAACTTTCACTCTTCGAATCATCATTCTTTTCATCAATGATATCAATTGGCAAGGCTTCTTTTGTAGTTGATTCGGTACATGTAATGTTTGATTCGCCCTTTTCAATAACCGAAATAACTTTGTTACCTGAATCAATACTTTTCTCTTTTTGAATTTGCAAGGCTTCTCGCTCTTGTCTAATTTTAGCCCACATCTCAGCTTGGCGAGCTTTAAATTTTTTTCATCTCAATTTCTATCCAATCCTCATGAGATTGCCCCCCAATGCTTTGAGACTCTTTCGGCAATGAGATATTGCCAAAATTTTGTAATTGCGTAGGGGGAACATGATATGCCACGGTAGTAGGTGAAGGCATTTGTGCCCCTGCTGAAGTTTCAGTTATTCGGCCATGACCGTGAAGGTGAGGAGCCGAATTGTGGACATCAACAGTTGCGTATGGTGCCAAAAAATTAGTAGCATGAGGTGTAGCATATGATGTTTGAGGGTAATTGGCCGAATAACTAGTAGTAGCATGGCCAATTTCCCTATCCACCGGCATGTTTGGATTAACATACTCGAAGTTATTTGCCGATGAATGAAAAGTTGAAACACTGTGCTGCATACTTTTGGAAGTTTCTACATGGGGTGTTTTAGTATGATTAACCAAACTCATCATGTTGTTCATCGGCATATAGATTTGTGGGGTTGCCGATGCATGGGAGTTGGGATACATATGTTGCATGTTGCTAAAATTATATGAAGTTGAAGTATGGAGATTATTTTGAATCGGCTGTTGCACATAATTAGATGCATGATTCATAAAACTAGGGCTAGCCGATACATTATGGTCATTAAACGATCTAGCAACAACATATGCATTATTTGCATCTACATAAGTGAATTGGGTATTCATATTACCTTTGTAGATTGCAAACCCTAGATGACGATCTCTTCGTAGCAAGAACGGGCCGGAGACCGTTCAAAGCTTTGTCCCCAGCGGAGTCGCCAAAAAGTGTGTTGACACATGAACGCGTCACGCGTACCCTCGACGCCGGGGGTGATGCACCGCAGCTCATGTCGAAGGAGGCCTGCCGGAAGCGCGGTACGCAAGCAATCCGGCGGGCACTTTTGAAACCCGACGCACCGCTTCTCCGGGATGGAACCCGTCAGGAGTCACGGATGGACGATGGGCTGCCCTAGGTCGATTCGCTCGCCCCTAGGGCCTCGAGGTTCGCCGTCCTGCAATAAGAAGAACGAACGAAGAACGAGAAGAAAGATACGAGGGAGAGGGATAAAAGTAGGGTAAAAGATGTAGATGTGTTTGTTCGATTGTGTGTTGTTTCAATCGGCCATCACCTCTTCTATTTAAGAGGGGGTTGGACTTTCCGTACAAGGTATGGACCCAAGTTTCCGTTCAAAGAGTCAAAAATACTAGCCAAATTCGGATTTCCAAAATCTACCCGAATCTGGGCACGGTAGTACCGTTTATAGGCACGGTAGTACCGCTTAAAGCGGTAGTACCGCTCTGAGTACCGCGCTACTACCGCTTGGGGGCATCGGGGTCCAGAACAATTTTCTTAAGCGGTAGTAGAGCGGTAGTTAGGCGCGGTAGTACCGCTCAAGCGGTACTTCCGCTTATGGGAGCGGTACTACCGCCCTCTGCTGTAGCAGCATCTTGTAACGGCCGTAACTTTTGCATACGATCTCGGATGGAGACGATTTTTATATCAAAATCGACCAATTCGACGAGACGAAGACAATCTGTGTAGAAACTTTTCTCATATAAGGCCATCTTGGGGGCGTAATTAGCCGAATAATGTTCTGGATAAAACATCCCAGTACTTCGAACACAACTTCGGCCTTAGAGATGAGATCAGATGGCTATGGCCCAAATATTAAAGTTTATCCTTTCGATGATACGGAACTTTCTCACCTTGAGCACTTTTCCATTTGAGGCCTTTTTAATTATGTTTTTGGCCATGCCAAAATATGGTGTCAACAGGTTCATGAGACTTGTGAGAAGCACGGTCATTCCTCCGAATAGGGAGGTATGCATCATATCCGATCGGCACCAAGGCATATTGAAGGCCGTGGCTATTCACATGCCAGGGCATGCGAGGCTTCACCATCGATGGTGCATGAGGCACTTCGTTGCAAACTTTTACAGGGCTTGTAAGAACAAAGATCTGGTGAAGGATTTGAACTCCGCATGTGTGGCCTTCTCCGTTGAGTCGTTCACGACACGATTGAACATAATCTATGAGAAGGCAAATGAAGGTGGGAAATATTTCCTAGAAAAGAATATTGATGAGAGACACAAGTGGTCACGGGCATGTGACGAAGGAGGCATGAGATATGGCGACATGACAAGCAATCTTGTTGAGTGCTTCAACTTTGTCTTGAAGGGTGCCCGTCAGTTGCCGGTGACGGCAATAGCGGAATATAACTTCTACAAGCTCAATGAGTATTTTCTGAAGCTCCATCCAACTGCAGATTTGCACACACGTTAAACGACCACACGCAGATACCTATTTAATATAATGAAAATGCATCATAGTAAGCAGTACCTGACGGTACAAGAAGGCTAGTGCCGCCGACCCCCAACTCCACTTAACATCCCAGTCACGAAGAGGATCCAAGAACATCCACGAGGCTGTGTCCCCCGTGCCATCCGGAAACACCACTTGGGTCAAAAGATTCCATAGGTAAGCCCTGGCGTACCTCTCCACAACATCTGGACTAGCATCCTTTGGGCACCTGCGAAAATGTTTCTGTATCCACGAGAACAACACGCCGGATGGCCTAGGATCCTTCCTGGTTTCATGAGTCCACGGCTCAGGTTCAACACCAACCAATGCTGCAACCCGTTGTCGCCACCCATCAGACCTCACCTTCCCTGTAAGAGCCCTGCCCTCGATCGGAAGCCCGGTGATCATAGCAATATCCTCCAAAGTTATGGTCATCTCACCAAGAGCAAGGTGAAAAGAGTGCGTCTCCGGCCTCCAACGGTCCGTAAGGGCGGTAAGGGCCGTGGAGTTCAACCATGGTGGTGTGCCTTTAAAGTTGAGCACAAACTGAAGAAGATCCATTCTTCTAAAATAAGGCTCGTACCGAGGGTCATATACGAGAGATTCATTCGGGTTGTGCCCCCTCAACCGAAGTAGTGGAGGAACCTAAACAAACAAACGCATAATTTGTTACTTCTCTCAACTTGTCATAATATGAAAATCAACCAATATAGAAAGATAATCATCAAGGCCCGGATAATTACCTCCCCTCTTTCCACTAGCACCGCACGATGCTTCTGCTCGTAGAAATCATCAAGGCCCGGATATTTATCCGGCTCAAACATCCTACATAATAGGAACAAATAATTTTAGGATTCAACATAATACATTTTTTACCTATAAATGTTAAATTCACAAGTACCAAATGATACAAAGTGTGCACGCACACATCTATGTAGTCGAAAATATTTAGGATGAACACATAGCAAATATAACAATCAAGTAATATGCATTCACCATCACACTTGCAACTATAGAAAATACACAAATGTACATCATATTTCGCAATGCACTCATCCTTGGCCAACCCTCATCCTTACTACTAAATCATATGATACTAAACAACTAAATCATCACCAAATTTTGTTTTACTAGACAACCTAGGTTGCACCTAGTGCCCAAAAATGCTCCAAAAATACAAAGTTATTACAAAAAGTGATTGGAGGGATTGGAGGAGCTTACCGGCCTCTTCGATTTGCCCCAAAGATCCGCAAAAATGGTTGAGGGAAGAGGAAGATCCAAGGGGGGGATCGGGAGGAGGAGAGAGGCGTTTCTCGTGGTGGTTCGCAGCGAGGAGGAGGAAGAACGGGCTCGGTGTTTCGGGTGGGGCCTAAACTAATATCGGCCTAAGAAACGCCAGGGCCCTTGGCGTTTCAGTTCTAGGCTGAAACGCAGAGTAGCTCGGCGTTTCTGACTTGCAGAAACGCAGGCTAGAACGGCGTTTCTTAGTTTACCAGCAACGCAGGTTAGGTTGGCGTTTCTTAGTTTACCGGCAACGCCGCGGGCTGTGGCATTTCTAAAAGGGTCAGATCGTGAAATACTTTCCTGACGAGTTCATTTCGTGCAATTCTTAACGTATTAAGGTCAGAACAGTGATTTCGTCCCGTGAACGGCAGGTGACAAGGTGAAGTTATGTCGATCGAAACCAAAGAAACCAAAGAGTTCGCCACAAAATTACTGCCACTCCATCATTCTCTTTAATGCAAATGATGTTTGAAACTCTCAACAAAATTTGTATAGGAGTAGTGCATAAAGATGCAAACTCTTTTTTTCTTGTTGGCGGATACAAAAATGTGAACTCTGCACATGAAGTTTCGCTCATACATACTCCCTCTGTGAACAAATGAATTGGTGACGGAAGAAAGGAATACATGCGGATGATAGATTTACTATTTGCCATTCTGGATCCACGAAATGAATTGGTGATGAGAACTTTGACGACAACAATGTGACACTTTATTCAAACATTTCTCTTAGCACGCTCTTTTGTTCTATGCAGAAGGTTGATTATGTTGATTCGAGTAGCGGGGTAATGAATCGAGCAGGGCTAGGAGAACGTAGTATGTATAGTGAGTGATCCTGGAGAGAATAAGGTTGACGGTACAACAATAGCCACTTGGCTATATTCGTAAGAGTAGTTTTGAATAAATTTGGTTTTAGCCTCGGTTTGTGTTGGGGATATAACCCCGTGGTGAGACCCGCCCAGGAGGGGCCGGGTCATACCTGACGGCTCGTAGCCAAGACCTATAAGGTGGGCCGGAAGATGAAGGCCAGGCCGCATGGCGGCTTACCTGACGGGCCAAGACGAAGGCCCAGAGACAGAAGATGGTGTGAAGACCCGGGCGGTTAAGCCGCCCGGAGACGGCTTGCCCAAGACGGCAAGGCGGCTTAGAGACAGGATCAACTATGATGTATGAGTCGGTTTAGGACTCATGTAACCCAGAGCCTCGACCTCCTATATAAAGGTGAGACTCTGGGGCGGTTTAGACAAGAAACCAATCGATCGAAAACTAGGTCAAGCAAATCCGCTCCCTTGTAATCAATACTCCAATCAATACAGCACAAGCAGGACGTAGGCTTTTACCTCTTCTCGAGGGGCCGAACCTGGGTAAACTCGTATCTCTCGTCTCGACCAACCCCTTTGAGTCCACCGTCTTAGCGATGGCCTCGAACCTAAGTCTTCGGACATCTGCCGTGACAAAACTACGACAGTTGGCGCCCACCGTGGGGCTAGCGCTCGGTGGTGTTGAGTTCTCAAAGGGCTCTCTCCCAGGGATCGAGGGGTACGCTGTTGGCAGGATGACCAAGAGTCGCCGCGGCCGGCTCTACATCGACGACGCCGGCTGGGGCCCTGAGGCCGACTCCATCGAGTATGGGTTCCGGGTCCCCTTCGGCGGAATCCATGTCTTCATCGGCAAGATCGGCGGATCTGAACCCGGGTCGGACATCTGCACCGACATCGTCGAGCCGGCCCGGCGCGAGCCACCCGCCCGACGCGTGCAACCCGCCCGTGCTGACCCGGGCAGGAAGCATGTCTTTGTCGGCTTCACCCAGGGCATGGAGCTTGAAGGTTCTATGTCGCGGGAAGATACCCTCATCTGCTCAGAGGATGGATCCTTGAGCGGAGAGACGGAGTCAATCTATCAGCTTCACAATGGTGGGCTTGGGGGCTGCATCGAGCATTACCCCGAGTCAGAATATCATGAGCCGGAGGAATATGAGCCGCCGAACCGCGCTGCTGTCTTCATGGCAGGTTCAGCGCCGGCCCCCAGTAGCACAGCCACCGGCGCGACTGGGTCAGGAGCTGGCAGGCCGCCGGCTCAGGTTCTCTTGGATCTGATGAATGAGCTTACAACCCTGATGGAAACCGAGGTCACTGCTGAAAACCAAGCGGCCTGCAACGCGGAGATCACGAGGTTGAAGAACCAGATGGCCGGAGTCCAACAGGAAATCAACGCGCTGAAGGCCCAGATGGATGTTGAGGCGGAGCGCCTTAGGGCGGATGCTTTTCGCCTTGAGCTAGAGCAGCAGTCTGCAGCGGCGGTTCATCGGATGAGGCATCAATCCTGCCTGCCGGATCAATATGAAGCCAGGAATCTTTTTAACACGCCAGGGACGGGATGGAATGTGCCTTTGACCGTAACCCGGACGGCGGAAGTACCTGGAAGCCGGGCGGCGGTTCAGCATCAGCAGCCAGACCCGCCCCGACGGAACCAAAACCCGCCATAGTTTTTTCCGACGCCACCGGGTCATTATTCTAACCCGGCGGAGAACATGGTGGCGGCGGCCACCAGGCTTGATACAATTCCCATCCCCGACGAGGCGCCTTTTGCAGAGGAGGTGCAGAACGCTATTGGATACCTGCGGATGGCGGTGGCCCAGCAGGAGAAGTATACTTACAGCCGGAGCCGCGTGCATCCAACTCCCATCCCCAGCCGCAGCTACAGCCGGCGTTATGAGTTGCCGGCGGTTTCTAGCAGTGAACGACATCG
The DNA here is from genome assembly GCA_039707655.1 of Elymus sibiricus. Lineage (NCBI taxonomy): Eukaryota > Viridiplantae > Streptophyta > Magnoliopsida > Poales > Poaceae > Elymus > Elymus sibiricus. Next base: position 448,826,430 of record CM077671.1, read on the forward strand.
GAACCCGCCGCGAGTCGATCGGGCGGCTCTGGATGCTCAGGCGCTGGTGGATCGGGCAAGAGCACAGCGGGAAGCGGCGGCTCTGGCGGCGGCGGCGGCTCATCAGGAACCCACAGTTGCACCTTCTGTCTCAGTAGGGGCAGGATAAACCTCCAGGGCTGTGGGAGTGCCGTGTCTAGCACCGGCTCTATGGAACGAGCGTCTGCCGAAGGATTTCAAAGCTCCTCGCAAGGTGCCCAATTATACTGCTGACCTACCTCCAGAGGCTTGGATCGAAAGCTATGAGCTGGCCATGGAGATGTTAGACGTCAGTGATGCAGTATGTGCCAAATATTTCATCATGATGCTGGAAGGGCCGGCTCGCACGTGGTTGAAAGGCTTGCCACCCAACACCATTAATTCCTGGTCTGAATTAAAGGCGAAATTCATCAAAAATTTCCAAGGAACGTGCAAGCAGCCCATGACGATTGTGGATCTGAACCATTGCGTGCAGCGTGATGACGAGTCGGCTCATCACTGGGTCCGGCGGGTCTCAACCATCATCCACTCTTCCGAACAGATTACGGCGGCTCAAGCAGTTTTGATTCTGGAGAAGAATTGCCATTTTACACCACTGAAGCAGAAGCTTGGCCGGCTCAAGCGCACGTGCCAGGATATGGGGGAGCTCATGGCGGCTCTCACCAAGTATGCAGACTCCGATAACACGAAGGATCCTGGCTCCGATGATGAGAAATTGGGTCAGGGTAAGAAAAACAACAATGGCAAGGGTCAACAGCAAAACGCGGCCGGAAATAGCAACCCGGGCAAGCGGAAGAACCCGGACGGCGGGTCAGAATTGGTGACGAACACCAGCACTGGGAACAATCGTGCTAAGGGCAATGGGAATTTCAGGCCACCCTTTAACAAGGGAAAAGCTCCTTTCAACCTGGAAGAGATGCTCAACAAACCTTGTTCGGAGCACAGCCGGCCTGATAAGCCGACAGGCCATACATGGAGGGATTGAAGTATTATGCGGCAGTTTCGGGATTACAGCCTTCAACAGCATCGGAATAACGGTAATGGGTCATCAGGCGGCTCAGGGCCGGGCGGATCAGGAGCCGGCTTTGGTGCTGGCGGCTCAGGATCCGGGTACCAGGGTCAAGGCAATCAAGGAGGTCATCATCAGCAGTCTGGCGGTGGAGGCCAGCAACAGAATAACCAATCGGGGTACCAGACTAACCCGAAACAGCTCAGTGGGGGTCAGTATCATGTTTTTACAACCAGCCTCGACAAGCGAGACCGGAAGGTGCGCAAGCGGGCGGTTAATGCAGTCATGCCGGCTCTCCCGCAGTATTTGAAGTGGTCCGAGTATGACATAACTTGGAGCAGGGAGGATCACCCGCAGTGTGTTGATAACCCGGGGCAACTGGCTTTAGTAGTTGCCCCCCAGGTTGGAGGGTATGTGTTCACTAAAGTGCTTATGGATGGTGGCAGCAGCATCAACATCCTGTATTATGACACTTTCAGTCGGATGGGTTTGCTTGATAAGGATCTTAAGCCCTCTTCAACAGTTTTTCACGGTGTGGTACCCGGAAAATCGGCTTATCCAGTAGGAAAGATTTCTTTGGAGGTAGCTTTTGGTGACGAATTCAACTACAGGGTGGAGTCTTTGTGGTTTGAAGTGGTCAAAATCAAGAGCCCATATCACGCTCTGTTTGGACGACCGGCTTACGCCAAGTTCATGGCTAGGCCTTGCTATGTTTACTTACAGCTTAAGATGCCCGGGTTGAACGGGATGATTACCGTGCATGGTGATCGGAAGACGGCTCTTGAGTGTGAGGAAGGTGACGCAGCTTATGCAGAGTCAAGTTGTGCTGAGGCAGAGCTCAAGTTTTATAAGGAAAATGTTGACCCGGAAGATATGACTCCACTGAAGAAGCCTAACACGGAATCTGAGCCGCCACTCAAGTTCGTGGCGGAAGATACCAAGTTGGTGGACTTTACACTGGGCGACTCATCACAGCAGTTCACCATCGGGGCTAACATGGACCCCGCATAGGAAAGCGCACTCGTCGAATTCATCCGTGAGAATCGGGACATTTTTGCATGGAAGCCTTCTGACATGCCGGGTGTACCGAGAGAGTTCGCTGAGCACCACCTTAATGTGGATCCTAAGTTTAAGCCGGTCAAACAGTTCCTCCGGCGGTTCAATGAGGAGAGGCGTAAGGCTATTGGAGAAGAGGTGGCCCGGCTCTTGGCAGCAGGGTTCATCGTGGAGGTTTTTCACCCGGAGTGGTTAGCTAACCCGATGCTAGTGCTTAAGAAGAACGGCACGTGGCGTATGTGTGTGGATTACACGGACCTTAACAAGGCCTGTCCAGTTGACCCGTTTGCTCTCCCCCGCATCGACCAGATTATTGATGCAACGGCGGGTTCTGAGAGTTTATGCTTCCTGGACGCTTATTTAGGATATCATCAGATCAAGATGGCAGTTAAAGACCAAGAGAAGACGGCTTTCATTACGCCTTTTGGTGCTTTTTGCTATGTGTCTATGCCTTTCGGGCTCAAGAGTGCCCAGGCGACTTACCAGCGTTGTGTGCAGAACTGTCTTCATGGTCAAATTGGGCGCAATGTTCATGCTTATGTGGATGATATTGTGGTGAAGTCAAGGAAGAAGGAGACTCTACTTGATGACCTGAAGGAAACGTTCGACAATTTGCGGGTTTACAGGATGATGCTTAACCCGGCAAAGTGTGTTTTCGGTGTGCCTGCAGGCAAACTTTTGGTATTTCTAGTCTCTGAGCGTGGCATTGAAGCTAATCCGGACAAGATAAAGGCTATCACTTCCCTGTCTGAGCCGGCGTGCATCAACGACGTTCAGCGCCTGGCGGGTCGAATCGCTGCGTTAAGTCGGTTCATAAGCCGCCTGGGTGAGAAGGCTATTCCTCTGTATCAAATGATGAAGAAAACAGACAATTTTGTCTGGAGTAAGGCGGCGGGTGAAGCGTTTGAGGCGCTCAAGAAGCAGCTGGTTGAGCCGCCGGTCTTGGCCGCTCCGGCTGAGAAGGAACCTTTACTCCTCTATGTGGCAGCTAACAATAGGGCAGTCAGCGCCGCGATTGTTGTGGAGCGTAAGGTGGCAGGAAAGGAATACCCGGTTCAGAGGCCGGTTTACTACGTCAGTGAAGTCCTGATCGAGTCCAAGGAAAGGTACCCGCATTGGCAGAAACTGATATATGGGGTGTTCATGGCAAATCGTAAGTTGAAGCATTATTTCCTGGGACATCAGATCACTGTGGTTAGTTCTGCCCCGTTGGGTGACATAATTCAAAATAGATAAGCCACTGGCAGGATTGCTAAGTGGGCATTGGAGCTCGGGCCTCTTAATTTGAAACATGTGCCTCGCACGGCTATCAAGTCTCAAGCCTTGGTGGACTTTATAAATGATTGGACAGAGTGTCAGTCGCCCGAGGAGAAGCTGGATAACACATACTGGACAATTCACTTTGATGGATCCAGGCAATTGGAAGGGTCAGGGGCTGGAGTTGTCTTAACTTCCCCTAGAGGTGATAAGTTTTGTTATGTGTTAAGGTTGATGTTTCCCTGTACTAACAATGCAGCTGAGTATGAGGCTTTACTTCATGGCCTCCGTGTGGCTAAGGAGATGAACCTGAGCCGGGTTAGATGTCTTGGCGACTCAGACCTCGTGGCTCAGCAAGTTTCAGGTACGTGGGATTCCAAAGACCCACGGATGGCGGCTTATTGTCAGGCGGTGGACATCATTGCTGGACACTTCAAGGGTTATCAGGTGGATCATATTGACCGTCGCAAGAACGAGGCGGCTGATGCCTTGTCAAGGTTGGGCTCTCAGCGTAAGCCGGTGCCGCCTAACATTTTCTTGGATGTGTTGTATCATCTGTCTGTTAAGCTACCTTCAGAGGAGGATCTGGCTGTACCTGACCCGGAGGGGCAGCTGGTGGTGGCTCTGCATGCTATCCCTGACTGGACACTCCCTTACTTAGCGTACTTGACTCGCGGCGAGTTACCCGAGGACGAGACCTTGGCAAGACAAATCATCAGGCGATCTAAATCCATGACTATCATCAATGGCGAGTTACACAAGCGCAGTGTCACTGGTGTTTTCGAGCGTTGCGTTTCTCCTGAAGAGGGTAAGGAGATCTTAAATGAAATTCACGCCGGCGATTGTGGTCATCATGCCGGCTCAAAATCTTTGGTGGCTAAGGCTTTCCGGCATGGTTTCTTCTGGCTGACGGCTCATAAGGACGCAGAAAACTTGGTCATCAAGTGTGATGGATGTCAGAAGTTTGGGCGACGTGCTCACGTTCCGGCTCAGGAATTGCGGATGATACCAATTACCTGGCCGTTTGCAGTTTGGGGGCTTGATATGGTCGGGCCCTTCAAGAGATCTAAAGACAAGAAGACCCACCTTTTGGTGGCGGTGGATAAGTTTACTAAGTGGGTTGAGACTGAGCCGGTCGGCAAGTGTGACACGGCTACGGCGGTTCAATTTGTCAAAAAATTGATCTACCGTTTTGGTTACCCTCACAGTATCATCACGGACAATGGCACAAACCTATCCAAGGGGGCTATGCAGGCGTTCTGTGAAAGCGAGCACATCCGGCTTGACGTCTCTGCTGTTGCTCATCCACAATCCAATGGTCAGGCGGAGCATGCTAACCAGGAGATCTTGAGAGGCATCAAGCCCCGGCTTATGGTTCCTCTACAGCGAACGCCGGGTTGTTGGGTAGAAGAGTTACCATCAGTTTTATGGAGCATCAGAACTACTCCCAACAGGTCAACAGGCTATACGCCTTTCTTCATGGTTTATGGTGCAGAAGCCGTGTTACCAAGTGATATACGTCATGACTCGCCGAGGGTGGCAGCTTACATTGAGGTAGATAATGAGACAGCGCGTCAGGACGCGTTAGATGCTTTGGATGAAGAGCGTGATCTGGCGGCAGCTCGATCGACGATTTATCAGCAAGACCTGCGTCGTTATCATAGCCGCAGAGTTAAGACCCGGACGTTTCAGGAAGGCGACTTGGTGTTGCGTCTGATTCAAGATCAGACGGATGCGCACAAGCTATCTCCCCCATGGGAAGGACCCTTTGTGATCAGCAGAAATCTCAACAATGGGTCATACTATCTCATTGACGTACGAGACGAGTCACGCACTTCTGGGCAGGAGACCCACCGGCCGTGGAATATTGCTCATCTGCGGCCTTACTATACCCGAGTCATCGACTCCCACCATTGTACATCATCATTGTATATATCACTTATACATATATATAATAAAGTTGGCATCCCTGCAAGCCGGGGCCTCTGCCGTTTTCTATATCTCAGATTGAGCAAAAGTGGATACAACCATAAGGTCACTTGGGGGCTTCTAACCCGCCGAGTTCAGCTTACACACCCTCTTGATCGGCTCTTCAGCCACCGTAAGGCTGGGTTATATACCCAAAAAGTTGACTCCGTCAACAAGGTCATTTGGGGGCTTCTAACCCGCCGGGTTTAGCTTACACACCCTCTTGATCGGCTCTTCAGCCACCGCAAGTTTGAGTTAAACCTGCCTGTATGCTGCTGCTGCTCCGCTAGGTGACCCGCCGAACTCTTACCAGTCACTCTCACTAGAGACCCTGTACTGGTCGAGGTTAAACCGGCGGCTCTTGTCACGTGAGGGCCGGCTTACGGAAAGCGAGGATAAACTCACCCATCTGCTGCCGACTCTCCGCTATGTGGCCCGTTCGTACTCTTAAACAGTTACTCTTTTAAAAGACCCTGCACTGTTTAAGGTTCAAACGACGGATTTATGTCACGTGAGAGGTAGCTTATGGGCCCTGGGGGTACTCATGCCCTGCTGCGTCTCTCTCTGGTTCGTTACGCTCTTATCAGTTAATCTCGCCTAGAGACCCTGAGCCGCTCAAAGCAATTGACGGTCACTCTCACTAGAGACCCTGTACTGTTGAGAGTTCAAGTAGCGAATCCACCCAGAAGAACTGGCATATGAGTTTTCACAAAAAGAAAGCAAGATTATACGAGATTTAACATCTCCGGGTTGTGCTTTTTCAAGCCGCCCTTACAGCAATACAGAGCATATTCTGTCTTGTTTCTTTTGCAGGGTCTATCTCTTAAGATGAGCCGCCGTGCAATCTGACATGAGCAGAACACAAGACAGATAAGCATGCATCAAGTTGTGCAAAGATTCATACGTGCGCGATGGCACAGCTCAGGCAAACAAGTTTTTTCTATGCCTATTACAAATTCCACAGGGAGCCCAAAATACCACGGACTTAAAGTTTTTGTACACTGCTAGCCTTGGCGGGTCAAGAAGCCGGGTTATCAATTTCAGAAGCAAGATTTCAGCTTGATGGCGGGTCATCCTGCGCCGGGTCTTCGACCTCTTCGATCTGAAGATTGTCCACATCCCAGTTGCAGTTTGTTAAAGCTTCAAACTGAGCCTCGTCAAAGAGGGGAGACGGGTCAATTTCAGGAGCAAAGAGTTGCTTACGGCGTGCAGGTGTCAAGTCCCTGGCTTCGAAGGTTGGGCAGCGCACTCGTTTGCTGTCCACACCGTAAGCCGCCTGGTATGTAGTCAGATCAACTTCGTCCGCCAGTGTTGATGCGAGTACTCTGGAGGCCTTCATACACTTGGCATAGTCAGCTTCTGTGAAATCTGAGCCGTCGTCTTTCTTGGACGGAAAGCCATCCATCATATCTTCTGCAGTCAGTTCAGGGGCAAAGGCCAAAGACCGGCTTAGCGCGGCCATTACTCCCTTCCTGGCGGCTGATCGTTTGAGCTCTTCGATTTGCTTAGGCAGAGTTGATAAGAGTTCTATCACTCCCTTCATGAATTTGGGGATGTTTTCTTCGTTCAGCATTGCTTTGATGGTACAAAGGGTCCCACAGTATAGCTGTTCTGCCAAGGAATATACTGCTTTTAACTTCAACAAGCTGTCTGAAGATAGTTGGCGGCTTCTTTGACCTGCAAGGAAAGATTTTGGTGTTATAAGCCGCCCGCACAAGTTTTTAAACAAGGCAAGGAAATTTGATAAGTATTCAGTGCTTACCAAAGATAGTAGACGTCATCCTAGAGATATGGCGCTTGAGGGTTTGCAGCTCATCTGACACACGCTTGAGTTGCTGGTCAGCATCGTCTGCGCGCTTGGTCAGGGCGGCTTGGGTAGACTCAGCGCTCTTTTTGAAAGCCGCAAAATCAGCTTGTACCTTCTCAAGCTCCTTAGCGGCAACCCGCCATTTTTCTTCCGCCTCAGACCGGGCGGTTTGTTGCGAAGCAAGGTTTTCCTTTAAGCCGGTCAGATCAGACTCGGCTGCCTCCAAGGCTTCCTGTATTGCACAAAAAACAAAACAGTTCAGGAGGTTTAAGTCGCCAGGATAAGATATTCATAGATGATTGATGAAGCTGGTATGCTACAAGTCTCAAGCAGATTGCAAGCAATATACTTGACACTTGGGGGCTAATGTCTGTGTTTTCTCTCCAAGTCTACAAAGAAGTTCCGGCTCATCTTCATAAAGTTAAGCCGGCACTTGGGGGCTACACACGGCGCTTTCCAAGTTTACAGGGAAGTTCCGGCTCATCATTTTTATACTGACCCGGACTTGGGGGCTACCCTTGATCTACTCTTCAACTAAGTACCGGCTTAATATATATATTTACCCGATACTTGGGGGCTACAAGCTAGGCAATTTGAGTTATGACAAGGATTGGAAGATCCGGTCTACTATTTGCAATATTAAACCAGTTCTTGGGGGCTACATAAGGGTACAAAGAAAAAGCAAAAGCAGGAGGAGTACCTCATATTTTTTCTTCATCAGACCAACAAGTTTGAGCTCCATGTTCCGGCTTGTGGAGAGGCGGTTCAGATAACCCGCATGTAACTCATCTGCAGTTAGCTTCTCCAACACGGGGAATTCAAAATCAAGCTTCTCAGGCGAGGAAGCTTCAGCCTTGCTGGTGTGTTTTGTCAGTACATGAGGCTCGGGAGATTGATAACCCGTCCCAGTGATGATAACGTCTGGAAGAACTGTGTCTTCGACGGCTGTTGAAGGACTGGGCGGCTTAGGATCGGCCCTTGGAGAACTTTCAGTTGCCATGGCATGATCAGCCGGCTCAGAGGGCTGATGTGTATCTTCAGGTGCATCTTTCATAACGTCAGTGGGCTCAGCATGAGTTGAAGGGGAGTCCGGCTTAGCAATCTCTGGCTCTTGGGCAGTAGGAGCAGCGGTAGACCCGCCGGTCTTCCTTCGTTTTGCTTGAGCCCTGGAAAACAAAAAGAGTGTCACATAGAGGACAAGGATGGTAAAAAGGTATGGTGCAAATACAAAGGTACGCACTCTGGGTTGATCTTTAGAGGAGGCAGCTTGGTTGCAGTAGAGTCGCCAGATGAAGGAGGCGTCTCCTAAAAGAAGGTTAAGACGATGAAAGCTGAGTAAGGTTATAATGAACAAACTAAGAAACTTGACTTAGTTAAAAGAGTACCTCAGCCGGCTGTTTCCGCGGAGCCGGAGAATTTGATAAGCCGGCCAAAAGCTCTTCAGAGCCGGCGCTCCGGGTCTGACGTCGGGAGTTGTGCTGTTGCTTTTTCAAAAGAAAATTGGGGTCTAAATAAGCAAGAGGATGAGAAAATGGGACTTTCCGGATGACCCGCCGTATTTTCTCTGGTGGAAAGTTTTCTGAGTCAGAGGAAATGTAGGTTACCTCAGGGGCGTCTGCATGGCTTGTTTCCGTTTCTTCCTGTGAATAATTGTTGTCAATAAGTTGCATAAAGAGACGACCAACGGAGTCAAGTTTTACCTCTGAGTCGTCAAGCTCAGGCGGTTCCTGAGCGGCAGTTTTCTTCTTCTGGACGAGGGTTTTACCCACCTTAGGTTTCCTCACAGGAGGGTTATACTTATTCTTCCAGAAAGAAGAGCCGGCCTGTGCATAAGCCGCCGAAAAGGTTAAAGGGAGCAAGGTAAAAGGTTAAGACAATAATGGCCAATTTTGTGGAAAAAGATTTCTTACAGCTGGAGCTGGGTTCTTGACATAGAAAGGTTTCAGCCCAACCTTGTTGCAAACTGCTTGCTTTTCGCCAAGAAGTGTTTTGACGGAGGACTTGATGTCTTGTTCTGTCAGAGGGGTGGTATTGAAGCAGAGAGTATCGTTGGGCTCACCCGTGAATTGGTGCATGAGCCGGTCACGCCGGCTCAGTGGCAAGATCTTCCAGCTAACCCAGCAGCGGGTTAAGTCGACGCCAGTTAAGTCGTTGGCCATTAAGGCCCTGATCTTCGCGAAAGTTGGAGCATATTTCGCTCGCTCTGCGGCAGACATCCGGTCTGGGAGATCTCCAGTGTTGCAAAGCCGGGTAGGACAATAACCCGGCAGCGGATTTTCTTCTTTGGGAGAAGTGTCCTTGCAGTAAAACCAAGTCTTGTTCCAATCCTTGGGGTGACTTGGCAAGATAGCTGCTGGATAAGGCAAATCTCTCCGTCTCTGGATAGAGACGCCGCCAAGCTCCAAACTTGGTCCAACCGCCACTTCAGTTTGGCGGTTGACGTAGTAATAATCACGGAAGAGGTCAATAGACGGCTCTTCTTGCAGGTAAACTTCACATAAGACTTGAAACTGACACATATTGGTGACAGAGTTTGGGCCTATGTCTTGAGGGTGAAGTTTGAAAAAGTGAAGAACGTCCCGGAAGAATTTTGACCCGGGCGGGCTAAACCCACGAAGGAGGTGATCAGTGAATACGACAACTTCTCCTTCCTTGGTTGTAGGTCTTATCTCTGGCCCGGGAACCCGCCAATGTATAACTTCCTGAGCCGGCAGGATACCCGATTCTACAAAGTCGAGTAGAAGTTGCTCGGTGACTCCGGAGCCGACCCAATCGCAGGATGAGGGAGCTCTCGACATAATGGCGGATCAAACTGCGAGAAGGCGCAGAATATGGCGGGTTAGAAAAATATTAACTAGTCAGGGCAGCTGTGGTCAACATAGTGGTGAGGTGCTAAGCCGCCGAAGTGTTTTTATCAGAGAGCCGCCAATGCAATGGCGGGTTAGATGGACAAGGAGATGTTGGAAAATACAGTTAAGTGCAGATAAACAGGTTTCTCATATTGCTTCTATAGCTGCAAGATCTACGGGCGAAGGTAAAATGAAATATATTCAAAAACCTAAAAAGACAGAGGAAGAACAGGCGGACAGCGCGCAGTGGAGATTGGTATGTAGATCTAAAGTAAGCGGGCATTGACAATAAAAGGATGGCCGCGACGGATAAGCAGCAGTACAAGATTCAAGCAGATGCTTGGGGGGTTTGCACTACGAAGAACACCTTGATGAACAGCAGGGAAAAACGATGAGCTCGGGGGACCCTAATGGAGATGACTCCAGATTTAATGAGAGCTGAGAAGGGTACCTCGTGGATGCGGACGGGCTGGCGGAGTTCTGGTCCGAGTCAGGTCGATGCAGCGGCCGGTGTTGGGGACGACGGCGAAGTCCGGTTAGGTGCGGCGGAGCTCCGGAGGTGCGGCTGTTGGAAGGAGGAAGAAGAAGACATGGCGGCGGAGAAGGAAAAAGGGGGCCCCTTCGTATCCCTATTTAAGAGGTGGGATGGCAAACAGTGCGCGTGAAAATTGAGGAAGCACAGTGATGATTGACCGAAGAGGGCGCCTCGATTTTCGGGCTGACCCTTCAATGAGAGGATCCGTTGCAGATGTCACAGAATCTTTTTAGCATATTCGACGTGACGTCACGTTGGGTTATGAGTTTTCTTTTTCAGGTGATAAAATGTAAGACGCGCCGCCGAATAAGTTTGAAGATTGACATGAGCAGGCTCAAATCAATCTGGGGCCTAATGTTGGGGATATAACCCCGTGGTGAGACCCGCCCAGGAGGGGCCGGGTCATACCTGACGGCTCGTAGCCAAGACCTATAAGGTGGGCCGGAAGATGAAGGCCAGGCCGCATGGCGGCTTACCTGACGGGCCAAGACGAAGGCCCAGAGACAGAAGATGGTGTGAAGACCCGGGCGGTTAAGCCGCCCGGAGACGGCTTGCCCAAGACGGCAAGGCGGCTTAGAGACAGGATCAACTATGATGTATGAGTCGGTTTAGGACTCATGTAACCCAGAGCCTCGACCTCCTATATAAAGGTGAGACTCTGGGGCGGTTTAGACAAGAAACCAATCGATCGAAAACTAGGTCAAGCAAATCCGCTCCCTTGTAATCAATACTCCAATCAATACAGCACAAGCAGGACGTAGGCTTTTACCTCTTCTCGAGGGGCCGAACCTGGGTAAACTCGTATCTCTCGTCTCGACCAACCCCTTTGAGTCCACCGTCTTAGCGATGGCCTCGAACCTAAGTCTTCGGACATCTGCCGTGACAAAACTACGACAGTTGGCGCCCACCGTGGGGCTAGCGCTCGGTGGTGTTGAGTTCTCAAAGGGCTCTCTCCCAGGGATCGAGGGGTACGCTGTTGGCAGGATGACCAAGAGTCGCCGCGGCCGGCTCTACATCGACGACGCCGGCTGGGGCCCTGAGGCCGACTCCATCGAGTATGGGTTCCGGGTCCCCTTCGGCGGAATCCATGTCTTCATCGGCAAGATCGGCGGATCTGAACCCGGGTCGGACATCTGCACCGACATCGTCGAGCCGGCCCGGCGCGAGCCACCCGCCCGACGCGTGCAACCCGCCCGTGCTGACCCGGGCAGGAAGCATGTCTTTGTCGGCTTCACCCAGGGCATGGAGCTTGAAGGTTCTATGTCGCGGGAAGATACCCTCATCTGCTCAGAGGATGGATCCTTGAGCGGAGAGACGGAGTCAATCTATCAGCTTCACAATGGTGGGCTTGGGGGCTGCATCGAGCATTACCCCGAGTCAGAATATCATGAGCCGGAGGAATATGAGCCGCCGAACCGCGATGCTGTCTTCATGGCAGGTTCAGCGCCGGCCCCCAGTAGCACAGCCACCGGCGCGACTGGGTCAGGAGCTGGCAGGCCGCCGGCTCAGGTTCTCTTGGATCTGATGAATGAGCTTACAACCCTGATGGAAACCGAGGTCACTGCTGAAAACCAAGCGGCCTGCAACGCGGAGATCACGAGGTTGAAGAACCAGATGGCCGGAGTCCAACAGGAAATCAACGCGCTGAAGGCCCAGATGGATGTTGAGGCGGAGCGCCTTAGGGCGGATGCTTTTCGCCTTGAGCTAGAGCAGCAGTCTGCAGCGGCGGTTCATCGGATGAGGCATCAATCCTGCCTGCCGGATCAATATGAAGCCAGGAATCTTTTTAACACGCCAGGGACGGGATGGAATGTGCCTTTGACCGTAACCCGGACGGCGGAAGTACCTGGAAGCCGGGCGGCGGTTCAGCATCAGCAGCCAGACCCGCCCCGACGGAACCAAAACCCGCCATAGTTTTTTCCGACGCCACCGGGTCATTATTCTAACCCGGCGGAGAACATGGTGGCGGCGGCCACCAGGCTTGATACAATTCCCATCCCCGACGAGGCGCCTTTTGCAGAGGAGGTGCAGAACGCTATTGGATACCTGCGGATGGCGGTGGCCCAGCAGGAGAAGTATACTTACAGCCGGAGCCGCGTGCATCCAACTCCCATCCCCAGCCGCAGCTACAGCCGGCGTTATGAGTTGCCGGCGGTTTCTAGCAGTGAACGACATCGGAACCCGCCGCGAGTCGATCGGGCGGCTCTGGATGCTCAGGCGCTGGTGGATCGGGCAAGAGCACAGCGGGAAGCGGCGGCTCTGGCGGCGGCGGCGGCTCATCAGGAACACAAATCCCGACGGCCACTCCGGTCGACGCGAACAGCGGGTACACCTGGATGTTTGAATCACTAATTAGACATCGACATGATGAATTGTGTATTACGATGTTATGGATGGAAGGAGGGCATGTTGTGTGACTCAACATGACTTTGTTGTATGACTCTGTATGGATTCCTACGCCAACATTAACACAAACGAAAAGCATCGAATTTCGGAGGTTTCATTTACCATACATTTTGGTCATGTGCGTTTACGCTATATATGGCTAAATCAAAATATTTTTCGAGGTCTTTAATGCATATGGAATATAAGACATGTGGCACAAATGACATACACAATAACAAAACATGGTTGGCTTAGCAAATAATCCTCCCATGTGTTGATTGATCTTTGAAAAGTTTTTACACAAATGAAAAAGATCATATGTAGGTAGCAACCAACAAAACATGTATAATTCTTTGGACATTGTAGATCGGGTCATTACTTGATTGCTCGTAAGGCACCAGATGAAGTATAAGAAGGAAAGAAATGATTCCGATAAACCAATAGAAATGAGTATAAATTTCTCATAAAAACAAGTAATGTGCTTGATTTGCATTTGCAGATGGATAATCTAAATGATCATCACGTACCTCAGGTCGAATCCATCGAGAACCCATTTGATTGATTGGATTGTTTGTTGTTCTTTTCGCAGTAGAAGAGATGACGAGGATGGCGATGGAGAATGGATCGTAAGTAACTGTCTGCTTCCCTCAAAACCTATAAATAGGAATGGCTTTTATTACACCCTCCTTGAAATAGCAATACCTTTTATTTCATCCATCTATTTTTATCCACATACACCTAGAGGATTTTGTTTTATTAATTTCAACAATAAAAGCATACAAGACCCCTCCCCTCCCCCCCTCCCGCGCCCGCCATCTCTAAGAGGTCCTTCGATGGAAAAAACATATAAAGATGGGAATAAATCATGTGTGCGAGCTAGATCATGGTAGGCAGATCGCATGTGGAGATCGTCTTTGTAGCAAAAGTTTCTCATCACAAGGGATTTTGTAGTTTCATCTAACTCGAGGAAGAGCGGATGATGCAAAAGTGTTTTTTCAATAAACGTAGATAGAAAAATGACCATACATTTTGTTAATTCAAATGGTAGATCAATAAAATAATATTTACCTGTATGTAAAATAAAGTGTTTTTAGATTTGTGTTCAAACTGTGTTTTGTACGGTTATGGCGCTTCGGCCCTGGACAAAGTCCTAGATCGACCTTCTTTCTGATAATATTTTGCTAGTTGTCACATATGTGAGGTTATATTTTCTACATCACTAAGCTAGGATCCGAGGCCTCCCATTCAACCGAGGATTTTGATTTTGAGTGAATACCCGGTTTTGACTTGGTCTCAGCCTTGTACATATATTAAATCTACTGAGATTTGTTTTTCTCCCTTTTTATTTTTTATTGCATCTCCGAAATTTACGGCTACTAGACAACCGAAATATGTCAAGTTGTGATTATTCGTTTTGACCGCATCACCTCCAACGGCCTCTCCGATAGGTTTTTGTACTTGTGCTCCTTTCCCTTCTCCACAATGTGTTCTCATTCGTCGCCGCCGAGCGGCCAACATACTCGTTTTTTGTCACACATCCATGGTCGGCTCGGTCTAGAAGAGGAGAAAAGGGCCTTGGCCCAGAGCATCGGGTGTTGTCGTTGGTCTGCACCTTGAAGATATCACTCCCGCCAAACGCGAGCCCCGTACTACTCGGCGTTGGTGTCCGCACCATTTAACGTCGATGCACACTACCCCAATAGGAGAGGCTCCAACCCGTGAAAAGCACGCTGATGACCCAGAAGTATAGGGGATCAATCGTAGTCCTTTTGATAAGTAAGAGTGTCGAACCCAAGGAGGAGCAGAAGGAATGACAAGTGGTTTTCAGGATAAAGTGGTTCTTGGGTCATCCTACCTCCTCTAGTTACTACTCTAGCAGCAAAATCATTCATATTATTATTCATTTCATCAAGCAATTCTTTTTTAGACTTAGCAACTTGTTCTAACTGAGTTTGAACCATAGAGGCATGCTTTCCTACACCTCTAACATCATTACTGATTCTAAATAGCAAGTCACTCAAGCGAGCAATCATATCAGAATTATATTTCAATTGTTTCAGAACATGTGCATTGAAATGATCTTGCTTCATAATATAGTTATCAAACTCATATAAGCATTGACTAGGATGTTTATTGTGAGGGATATCATCTTCATCAAACTTTAATAAAAAAAATTACCTTTACCACCTGTGGAGGTGGTGGTATGTCAAGGCCATGTATTTCTTCAATAGGTGGCAAATTCTTAACATCCTCAGCTTTAATACCTTTTTTCCTTCATAGATTTCTTTGCCTCTTGCATATCTTCAGGATTGAGAAATAAGATACCCCTCTTCTTCGGAGTGGGTTTAGGCGGTGGTTCAGGAAGAATCCAATCATCATAATTCTTCAATATGTTATTCAATAATTCCTGAGCTTGTTCAACAGTTTGTTCCCTGAAAACACAACCAGCACAACTATCTAGGAAGTCTCTAGAAGCATCGGCTTAGTCCATTATAGAAGATATCAAGTATTTCATTTTTCTTGAGAGGGTGATCAGGTAAAGCATTAAGCAACTGGAGAAGCCTCCCCCAAGCTTGTGAGAGACTCTCTTCTTCAATTTGCACAAAGTTAAATATTTCCTGTAAGGGAGCTTGTTTCTTATGAGTAGGAAAATATTTTTCTAAGAAGTAGTAAATCATATCCTGGGGACTACGCACACAACCAGGAATAAGAGTATTGTACCATGTCTTAGCATCACCCTTCAATGAGAACGGAAATAACTTAAGAATATAGTAGTAGTGAATGTTCTCATCATGAGCAAAAAGGGTAGCTATATCATTCAGCTTAGTAAGATGCGCCACTACAGTTTCTTTTTCATAGCCATGGAAAGGATCAGATTCAACCAAAGTAATTAACTCCGGGTCGACAGAGAATTCATAATCCTTATCGGTAACAAAGATAGGTGACGTAGCAAACTTAGGATCACATTTCATTCTAGCATTCAAAGTCTTTTCCTTATACTTGCGTAGCAATTTCTTAAGATCGTTTCTATCCTTGCAAGAAAGAATTTCTCTAGTTACCTCCTCGTCCATAACATAACCTTTAGGTATCTTAGGCATTTCAAATCTAGGAGAGCTAGGACTAATAGGTGTTTCATAGTCATGAGTTTCAAAGGCTTCATCAGTTTCAGCAATCTCATCAGTTTCAGTAATTTCATTCTCTTTACCTCTAGCAATTTGTTCATCGAGAAATTCACCAAGTGGCACATTATCATCAAGCATGGTACTAGCATCATCATAAGCATCATTCATAGCAGAAGTAGCATCATCAATAACTTGCGACATATCAGGATTACTAGCATGTGGTGGTGTTGCAAACTTACTCATAACAGAAGGTGAATTAAGTGCAGAGCTAGATGGCAGTTCCTTACCTCCCCTCGTCTTAGAGGGAAAAATCTTGGTCTTTGGATCCTTAAGATTCTTCATAGTGATCAATTGATATAAATTCTAAGTGACTCAACAAATATAGCTATGCTCCCCGGCAACGGCGCCAAAAAAAGGTCTTGATAACCCACAAGTATAGGGGATCGCAACAATTTTCGAGGGTAGAGTATTCAACCCTAATTTATAGATTCGACACAAGGGGAGCCAAAGAATATTTGAGAGTATTAGCTATTGAGTTGTCAATTTTACCACAGCTGGAGATTAAATATCTGCAGCAAAGTGATCAGTAGCACAGTAATATGATAGTTTGATAGCAGTAGTGACAGTAACAGTAGCGGTAACAGTAGTAGCAATAGTTTTGTAGCAATTAGAACAGTAGTAACTTAGCAAGAACAATAAGTGGAGAACTCGTAGACACTGGATCGGTGAACTCGTTGGATGATATTCATCATATAACAGTCATAACCTAGGGCGACACAGAAGTAGCTCCAGTTCATAAATGTAATGTAGGCATGTATTTCGTAAATAGTCATACGTGCTTATGGAAAAGAACTTGCATGACATCTTTTGTCCTACCCTCCCGTGGCAGCGGGGTCCATAAGGAAACTAAGGGATATTAAGGCCTCCTTTTAATAGAGAACCGGAACAAAGCATTAACACACGGTGAATACATGAACTCCTCAAACTACGGTCATCACCGGAAAGTATCCCGTTGTCACTCCGGGGTTTGCGGATCAGAATACGTAATAGGATCAAGAACATAGATGTAATGGTGATAACATAAACGGTTTAGATCTGAAATCATGGCACTCGGACCCTAGTGACAAGCATTTGGCATAGCAAAGTCATATCAACATCAATCTCAGAACATAGTGGATACTAGGGATCAAGCCCTAACAAAACTAACTCGATTACATGATGAATCTCATCCAACTCCTCATCGACCAGCAAGCCTACGAAGGAATTACTCACTCCCGGTGGGGAGCATCATGGAATTGACGATGGAGAAGGGTTGATGATGACGAAGACCGAAGATTCCCCTCTCCGCAGCCCCAAACGGGCTCCAGATCTGGCCTCCCGATGAAGAACAGGAGGTGGCGGGGGCTCCATATCATAAAATGTGATGAAACTTTCTCTCTGATTTTGTCTCCAAAAATAGGATTTTATAGCGTCGGAATTAGGGTCAGTGGGGCCACGAGGTGGGCACAACCCACCAGGGCGCGCCTGGGGGGGGGGGTGGGGGGGCTGGCACGCCCTGGTGTATCGTGCCCAGCCAGGGAGCCCCCTCCGGTGGTTCTTGGCTCCAGTATTTTTTATTTATTCTAAAATAAATTTCCAAAAAGTTTCGTCCAGTTCCGAGAACTTTTATTTCTGCACAAAAAGAACACCATGGTAGTTCTGCTGAAAACAGCGTCAGTCCGGGTTAGTTTCATTCAAATCATGCAAATTAGAGTCCAAAACAAGGGCAAAAGTGTGAGGAAAAGTAGATACGACAGAGACGTATCAACTCCCCCAAGCTTAACACATTGCTTGTCCTCAAGCAATTCAGTTGGCAAACTATAAGTGATAAAGAAAAACTTTTACGAACTCTTTTGTTTTTGTTACATATATATGCTTAAGTAGCACCCAGGTTTTCAGCAAAGATTATGACTAACCATGACAACAATAACTCTTAGAAATTATATTAACTCATATCAATGACATAAGCAACTAGCGAGCAATAATAAGATATTTCAAGTGCCAACACTTTGTCAAAACAATCATGATACAATATGACAATAGTGGTATCTCGCTAGCCCTTTCTGAGACCGCAAAAAATAAATGCAGAGCACCTCCAAAGTTCAAGCAGCGACTAAACATTGTAATTCATGGTAGAAAAGATCCAATCATGCTGCACCCAACATCAACTATACACAATGCATGAGGATGACAATAGTGCTCTCAGGTCTGGCGCTTATTTGAGAAGGCGATGACTCAACATAAACGTAAATAGATAGTCCCTTCGTAGAGGGAAGCATGGATTTGTAGAGGTGGCAGAGCTCAAAGCTTAAAACAGAGATAGAGGGAAAAAAAGCCGTCGTAGTGTCCACATTGCAAGCACAAATCATGCATGAACAATTCAATCGAACATTTACATGCTCAAATTGGTACAGTGCATAGTTGGCAGAGTAATTTACAAAACATTAGCTCGCTATTTTACATCAATATAATATATACTAACTGCGCGCGCACAAAAGCGCTACTTCCCCTAACACCGACGAAGCACACACAGCTGCCATCGTCCATTGATATCGTGTTGTTCCTTCGCTCAGGAGGACATGAGGTCGGCAAGTCGATGACCTACACCTCGATCGGATATAATTTTGGGAGGTACACCCTTCCCGTCAATGTTACGACCAAGAGTTATCAATATCTTCCATGCTAAACAAATTAGCGGCGGTTCCCAAGTAGTAAAAATAAAGGTTTACTCCCCCTCCACCAACAGTCATACTCCACGGCTAGCCGCATCCACAGGTATCGTCCAAACCAACAACATTCCTGGGGGAGATTTGTTTAATTATTTGTAGTTTTTGATTTTGGGACTGGGAATCCCTATTACCGCCCCTCTCGTGTAAGGACGAGTGAATAAACACTCATCATGAGAATAACCCGCTTAACATGGAAGATATTGACCGCCCCCTGTCGCTCCATGAGCGGTCCGGGCACACAAAACAGATGTTCATTTGAATTTTTAGAGATGGCACATGCAAATTTACTTTGGAACGGTAGGGTAATACCGCATATAGGTGGATATAGTGGACTCATCTGGAATAACTTTGGTTTAAGGATTTTGATGCACAAGCAGTATTCCCGCTTAGTACAGGCGAAGGCTAGCAAACTGATTGAGAAGCAGCCGGCTAGAGAGCGAAAACGGTCATGAACATGCATTACATATAATAAACATTGACTACTAGCATGAGTAGTATATGGACACCATGAACATAGATATCATGAAGGCTATGTTGGTTTTGATTCAACTACATGCGTGAACATTGATAACCCACAAGTATAGGGGATCGCAACAGTTTTCGAGGGTAGAGTATTCAACCCAAATTTATTGATTCGACACAAGGGGAGCCAAAGAATATTCTCGAGTATTAGCAGCTGAGTTGTCAATTCAACCACACCTGAAAGACTTAATATCTGCAGCAAAGTATTTAGTAGCAAAGTAGTATGGAAGTAGCGTTAACGATGGCAAGCGTGAAAGTAACAGTTTCGTAGTGATTGTAACAGTAGCAACAGAAAAGTAAGTTAGCAAAGATCAATATGGAAAAGCTCGTAGGCAATGGATCAGTGATGGATAATTGTGTCGGATGGCATTCATCATGCAACGGTTATAACATAGGGTGACACAGAACTAGGTCCAATTCATCAATATAATGCAGGCATGTATTCCATATATAGTCATACGTGCTTATGGAAAAGAACTTGCATGACATCTTTTGTCCTACCCTCCCGTGGCAGCGGGGTCCTAATGGAAACTAAGGGATATTAAGGCCTCCTTTTAATAGAGAACCGGACCAAAGCATTAGCACTTAGTGAATACATGAACTCCTCAAACTACGGTAATCACCGGAAAGAATCCCAGTTATTGTCACCCTGGGGGATGCGGATCATAACTCGTAATAGGTGTCTACAACTTGCAAGATAGGATCAAGAACACATATATATTCATGAAAACATAATAGGTTCAGATCTGAAATCATGGCACTCGGGCCCTAGTGACAAGCATTAAGCATAGCAAAGTCATAGCAACATCAATCTCAGAACATAGTGGATACTAGGGATCAAACCCTAACAAAACTAACTCGATTACATGGTAAATCTCATCCAACCCATCACCGTCCAGCAAGCCTACGATGGAATTACTCACGAACGGTGGAGAGCATCATGAAATTGGTGATGAAGGATGGTTGGTGATGACGACGGCGTCGATTTCCCCTCTCCGGAGCCCAAATCAGACTCCAGATCTGCCCTTCCGAGGAAGAACAGGAGGTGGCGGCGGCGCCGTATCGTAAAACGCGATGAACTCTTCTCTCTGATTTTTTTCTCCCCGAATAGGAATATATAGGAGTGGAAACGAGGTTAGAGGAGCTTCAGGGGGCCCACAAGACAGGGGGGCGCGCCCCCTGGCTTGTGACCAGGTGGTGGCCCCTCTCCGGTTGATTCTTTCGCCAGTATTTTTTATTATTTCCAAAAATATTCTCCGTAAATTTTCAGGTCAATCCGAGAACTTTTAATTCTGCACAAAAATAACACCAAGGCAATTCTGCTGACAACAGCGTCAGTCCGGGTTAGTTCCATTCAAATCATGCAAATTAGAGTCCAAAACAAGGGCAAAAGAGTTTGGAAAAGTAGATACGTTGGAGACGTATCAACTCCCCCAAGCTTAACCCATTGCTTGTCCTCAAGCAATTCAGTTGACAAACTGAAAGTGATAAAGAAAAACTTTTACAAACTCTGTTTGATCTTGCTGTTGTAAATATGTCTAACTGATGTTCAGATTTTCAGCAAAGATTATAGACTAACCATATTCACAATAACATTTAGGTCTCACATTTACTCATATCAATGGTATAATCAACTAGCGAGCAATAATAATAGGTCTCGGATGACAACAATTTTATCAAAACAATCATGATACAATATGACGTAATGGTATCTCGCTAGCCCTTTCTGAGACCGCAAAACATAAATGCAGAGCACCTCTAAAGAACAAGGACTGACTAAATATTGTAATTCATGGTAAAAGAGATCCAGTCACAATCATACTCAATATCAATTAATAACAAAGCATACAAATGACGGTGGTGCTCTCTAACTGGTGCCTTTTTATAAGAGGATGATGACTCAACAATAAAGTAAAATAGATAGGCCCTTCGCAGAGGGAAGCATTGATTTGCAGAGGTGCCAGAGCTCGAGCTTTTAAAACAGGGATGAATAATAATTTTGAGCGGTATGCTTTCCTTGCCAACATAACAACCAAGAGATTTCGGTATCTTCAATGCTAGATACATTATAGGCGGTTCCCAAACAGAATAGTAAAGTTTTTACTCCCCCTCCACCAATCAATCACACTCCACGGCGGGCCGAATCCACGGGTACCGTCCATACAAACACATTCCTGGGGGAGTTTTGTTTTATTATATTTTGATTTAAATTTTGAGCATGGAACTGGGCATCCCGAATACCAGCCACTTTCTCGTGAATGATAGTGAATCAACACATATCGTGAGAATAACCCACCTAGCATGGAAGACACTGGCAGCCCCTAGTCACTACATGAGCGATTCGGGCATACAAAACGGAATATTATTTGAAGGTTTAGAGTATGGCACGTGCAAATTTACTTGGAACGGCAGGTAAATACCGCATATAGGTAGATATGGTGGACTCATATGGAACAACTTTGGGTTTATGGAAATGGATGCACAAGCAGTATTCCCGCTTAGTACAAGTGAAGGCTAGCAAGAGACTGGGGAGCGACCAACTAGAGAGCAACAACAGTCATAAACATGCTTTGAGATTAACCAACATTGAATGCAATCATGAGTAGGATATAAATCACCATGAACATAAATATCGTGGAGGCTATGTTGATTTTGTTTCAACTACATGCATGAACATGTGCCAAGTCAAGCCACTTGAATCATTCAGAGGAGGATACCATCCTATCATACTACATCACAACCATTTTAAAATGCATGTTGGCACTCAAGACAAACCATTATACACTCTTAGCTAATTAAGCATGGCATGAGTAACTATAATCTCTAATTGTCATTGCAAACATGTTTCATCTATAATGAGCTGAATTCGGAACGATGAGCTAATCATATTTACAAAAACAAGATAGGTCGAGTCCATACCAGCTTTTCTCCATCTCAATCATTTCATCATATATCGTCATTATTGCCTTTCACTTGCACGACCGAACGGTGTGAATAATAATAAGAGTGCACATGCATTGGACTAAGCTGGAATCTGCAAATGATAACTCAAAGGAGAAGGCAAGGTAATATGGGCTCTCTGTAAAGTAAACAATAGTGCATATGAGAGCCACTCAACATTTTCATTGTGATCTTCTCCTTACGACCCAAAGGAAAGAAATTTCAAAATAAGAACAAGAAAAACTATTTACACGGGAAAGCTCCCAACAAGCAAAAGAAGAACGAGAAACCTTTTTGGATTTTCTTTTAATGATACAACTAAACAAACTAAAAGGTAAAGCTAGAACTAATTTTTTTTATTTTTCTCAGGGTTAATTAAACACATAAGAAGAAAGCGGAAAGAAGAAATAAAATACCATGGATGATACAATGAAAAAGTATGAACACCGACAACTGAAATGAGTGTGTGAACATGAATGTAATGTCGGTGAGAAATACGTACTCCCCCAAGCTTAGGCTTTTGGCCTAAGTTGGTCTAGGGCCATGGCTGGCCCGGATAATATCCAAAGTCATAGTTGGGGTTGCACTGGGCTGCAGCAGCTACCGCCTGAACGGCTGCAGCGCGGAGGCGAGCAGCTTCCGCCTCTCTCTCGTACTCGTTTGCCTCCTCTCTGGTTATAAAGTGTCTCCGTTTTTCCTGAAAGTTAAAGATGGCAGGAGCAGGAAGGGTAATATGGACAGCACGCTGTCTGTCAAAAATTAGTCGGTACAGGAGGGACTGTTCGTCCCTCTCAAGAAACTGATAGCGCACCATAGCCTCATAATCAAGAAAAGCAGGTGGTAACTCAATATCATATCCCCTTATGGGTACCCCAAGATAATTAGCTACACGGGTGGCGTAAATCCCACCAAAGAAATCTCCATCCTTAGCATTTTTATGTAGCCTCCTAGCAATAATAGCCCCCAAGTTATATCGTCTATCTCCCATTACCGCACTCTTAAGAATACTAAGATCAGGTACACAAAGGTGGCTATGTTCATGTTTACCGTTAATACATCTACCTATGAATAGAGCAAAATAATGTATAGCAGGAAAGTGAATGCTCCCCAAGGTAGCCTGTGTAATGTTTCTAGTTTCTCCCACAGTGATACTAGCAAGAAAATCATTATATTCGGTTTTGTGAGGATCACTAGGGCTGCCCCATTGTGGGATTTTGCATGCACGGTTAAAATCTTCTAGGTCCATAGTATAAGATTCATCATAAAGATTAAATAGAACAGAATGATTATTACGCTTCGATGAAAATTCAAACCTCCGCACGAAGGAATCAGTGAGTTGATAATATTGCTTGCATTGGTCTGAAACGAAGTCTTCAAGGCCAGCATTTTGTATGTACGCGTAAAATTCTTCTTTGAAACCGGCTTAGGCCCTGAATTGATTTGATGGTCATTCACAAGGCCGTACTTGAGCTTCCCTCGGTGGTTCAAAGTCGGGCTCACGTATCGCGAGTCTCGGGATCTCCTTGCTCGAGGAACCATCTTGGTATATTCTCCTCAACATCTTTCTTTCTCTGAAAAAAAATTCTGAAATTTTTAGTGACTCACAATAAAGGTGAACAAAACTCAACAAAACTCATAGCAACTACTCCCACAAGTGCCTAGAGTCTATAACATGCATCAAAACTACTTGCGACCATATAAATTTGACATGCAAGCTTAAGAACAAGGTCACCACAGCAGCAAAAAATTTGCAAAATATAAAGCACTAGAACAAAAACTAATTGGACCATTGGAGGAGTCACATACCGAAGAACAATCCCCCAAAACAGTTTTGCAAATGGAGCTTTGAGCAAGGAGATCGAAAATGGCAGCAAAATGAGCTAGAACACGGGTTTGAGCAATGGTGGGATTTTTTTCTGGAGGAAGACGAAGTGGATGGTGGTTGGAATAAGTGAGGGGGCCCCACGTGGGACCCACAAGCCAGGGGGCGCGCCCAGGGGGGTGGGTGCGCCCTGCAGGCTTGTGGCCCACTGGTGCAGCCCCCTGATGTGTTCTCAGTGCCAAAAATTCTAAAATATTCCAGAAAAAATCATACTACATTTTTAGGGCATTCTGAGGACTTTTATTTTCAGGTCATTTTTCTATTGCACGGATAAAACGGAAAACAGAAGAATAATAGCATTTTTACTCTATTTAATCTAAATAACAGAAAGTAAAAGTTGGGTACAGAAGGTTGTGCCTCCTAAATTCATCCATCTCATGCTCATCAAAAAGAATCCATCAATAAGGTTGATCAAGTCTTATTGACAAACTTTTTTCGAATGACATGGAACCGGAGAATTTTCGAATGACACTAGGTTACCTCAATGGGGATATGCATGTCCCCAACAATAAGTATATCATATTTCTTCTTAGCAGTAGGAAGAGGGAATTCAAAACCTCCAATAATAATCGTTGGAATTTTTTCAATGGAGTTGATACTATGAACTTGAGGTTGTTTCTTCGGAAAGTGTACCGTATGCTCATTGCCATTAACATGAAAAGTGACATTGCCCTTGTTGCAATCAATAACAGCCCCTGCAGTATTCAAAAAGGGTCTACCAAGGATGATTGACATACTGTCGTCCTCGGGAATATCAAGAATAACAAAGTCCGTTAGGATAATAACATTTGCAACTACGACAGGCACATCCTCGCAAATGCCGATGGGTAAAGCAATTGATTTATCAGCCATTTGTAAAGAGATTTCAGTAGGTGTCAACTTATTCAAATCAAGTCTACGATATAAAGAGAAAGGCATAACACTAACACCAGCTCCAAGATCACATAAAGCAGTTTTAACATAATTTCCTTTAATAGAGCATGGTATAGTAGGTACTCCGGGATCTCCTAGTTTCTTTGGTATTCAACCCTTAAAAGTATAATTAGCAAGCATGGTGGAAATCTCAGCTTCCGGTATCTTTCTTTTATTTGTCACAATATCTTTCATATACTTAGCATAAGGAGACATTTTCAGAATATCAGTCAAGCGCATACGCAAAAAGACAGGTCTAAGCATTTCAACAAAGCGCTCAAAATCCTCATCATCCTTTTTCTTGGATGGCTTAGGAGGAAAGGGCATGGGTTTCTGAACCCATGGTTCTCTTTCTTTACCATGCTTCCTAGCAACAAAGTCTCTTTTATCATATCTTTTATTCTTAGGTTGTGGGTTATCAAGATCGACAGCAGGTTCAATCTCCACATCATTATCATTACTAGGTTGAGCATCAACATGAACATCATCATTAATATTATCACTAGGCTCATGTTCATTACCAGATTGTGTCTCAGCATCAAAAATAGAAATATCATTTGGGTTTTCATGTGTATCTATAACAGGTTCACTAGCAGCATGCAAAGTCCTATCGTCATTCTTTTTCCTACTATTACTAGGACGATTAGGTGCATCAGAATTAATTCTTTGAGAATCTTGCTCAATTCTCTTAGGATGGCCCTCAGGATACAAAGGTTCCTGAGTCATTTTACCACCCCTAGTCACAACTCTAACAGAATGATCATTGTTCTTACCATTCATCTCATTAAGCAAATCATTTTGTGCCTTAAGTACTTGTTCTACTTGAGTAGTTACCATGGAAGCATGTTTACTAATAAGCTTAAGATCATTGATAGTTCTACTCATATAATCACCTAAGCGATCAAGCATGTAAGCATTATGTTTCAATTTTCTACTAACATAAGCATTGAAATTTTCTTGCTTAACAATAAAGTTATCAAACTCATCCAAGCATTGACTAGCAGACTTATTATAAGGAATATCACCTTCATCGAATCTACGGAGAGAATTTACCTCTACTACCTGTGTCGGGTTATCAAGACCATGTATTTCTTCAATAGGTGGTAGATTCTTAACATCTTCAGCTTTAATACCCTTTTCCTTCATAGATTTCTTTGCCTCTTGCATATCTTCAGGACTGAGAAATAGAATACCTCTTTTCTTCGGAGTGGGCTTTGGAGGTGGTTCGGGAATAGTCCAATCATTATCATTGCTCAATATATTATTCAATAGGAGTTCAGCTTGTTCAATAGTTCGTTCCCTGAAAACACAACCAACACAACTATCTAGGTGGTCCCTAGAAGCATCGGTTAGTCCATTATAAAAGATATCAAGTATTTCGTTTTTCTTGAGAGGGTGATCAGGCAAAGCATTAAGTAATTGGAGAAGCCTCCCCCAAGCTTGTGGGAGACTCGCTTCTTCAATTTGCACAAAGTTAAATATTTCCTGCAAGGCAGCTTGTTTCTTATGGGCAGGAAAATATTTTTCAGAGAAGTAATATGTGCCACAACAGTTTCAGATTCATAACCATGAAAAGGATCAAATTCAACCAAAGTAATTAACTCGGGATCGGCAGAGAATTCATAATCCTTATCAGTAACAAAGATAGGTGAAGTGGCAAACTTAGGATCATATTGCATTCTAGCATTCAAAGATTTTTCTTTCCACTTGCATAGCAACTTCTTAAGATCATCTCTATCCTTACAAGCAAGAAAGTCCCTAGCTACCTCTCCTTCCATAACATAACCCTTAGGTATATTAGGCAATTCATATCTAGGAGAGCTAGGTCTAGCAGGTGTATCATAGTGTTCAGTTTCAATAATTTCATCAGATTCAGAAATATCATCAGTTTCAGCATTCACTCTAGCAATTTGTTCATCAAGAAATTCACCCAGTGGCACAGTATTATCAAGCAAAATATCATTATAAGCATCATGCATAGCAGAAGTAGCATCATCAATTACTTGCGACATATCAGGATTACTAGCAGGTGGTGGCGTTGCAAGTTTACTCATAACAGAAGGTGAATCAAGTGCAGAGCTAGATGGCAGTTCCTTACCTCCCCTCGTAGTAGAGGGATAGATCTTGGTTTTTGGGTCTTTCAAATTCTTCATAGTGATCAACAGATATAAATCCCAAGTGACTCAGAGAATAGAGCTATGCTCCCCGGCAACGGCGCCAAAAAAAGGTCTTGATAACCCACAAGTATAGGGGATCGCAACGGTTTTCGAGGGTAGAGTATTCAACCCAAATTTATTGATTCGACACAAGGGGAGCCAAAGAATATTCTCGAGTATTAGCAGCTGAGTTGTCAATTCAACCACACCTGAAAGACTTAATATCTGCAGCAAAGTATTTAGTAGCAAAGTAGTATGGAAGTAGCGTTAACGATGACAAGCGTGAAAGTAACAGTTTCGTAGTGATTGTAACAGTAGCAACAGAAAAGTAACTTAGCAAAGATCAATATGGAAAAGCTCGTAGGCAATGGATCAGTGATGGATAATTATGTTGGATGGCATTCATCATGCAACGGTTATAACATAGGGTGACACAGAACTAGCTCCAATTCATCAATATAATGCAGGCATGTATTCCATATATAGTCATACGTGCTTATGGAAAAGAACTTGCATGACATCTTTTGTCCTACCCTCCCGTGGCAGCGGGGTCCTAATGGAAACTAAGGGATATTAAGGCCTCCTTTTAATAGAGAACCAGACCAAAGCATTAGCACTTAGTGAATACATGAACTCCTCAAACTACGGTAATCACCGGAAAGAATCCCAGTTATTGTCACCCTGGGGGATGCGGATCATAACTCGTAATAGGTGTCTACAACTTGCAAGATAGGATCAAGAACACATATATATTCATGAAAACATAATAGGTTCAGATCTGAAATCATGGCACTCGGGCCCTAGTGACAAGCATTAAGCATAGCAAAGTCATAGCAACATCAATCTCAGAACATAGTGGATACTAGGGATCAAACCCTAACAAAACTAACTCGATTACATGGTAAATCTCATCCAACCCATCACCGTCCAGCAAGCCTACGATGGAATTACTCACGAACGGCGGAGAGCATCAAGAAATTGGTGATGAAGGATGGTTGGTGATGACGACGGCGTCGATTTCCCCTCTCCGGAGCCCAAATCAGACTCCAGATCTGCCCTCCCGAGGAAGAACAGGAGGTGGCGGCGGCGCCATATCGTAAAACGCGATGAACTCTTCTCTCTGATTTTTTTCTCCCCGAATAGGAATATATAGGAGTGGAAACGAGGTCGGAGGAGCTTCAGGGGGCCCACAAGACAGGGGGGCGCGCCCTAGGGGGGCGCGCCCCCTGGCTTGTGACCAGGTGGTGGCCCCCCTCCGGTTGATTCTTTCGCCAGTAATTTTATTAATTCCAAAAATATTCTCCGTAAATTTTTAGGTCAATCCGAGAACTTTTATTTCTGCACAAAAATAACACCAAGGCAATTCTGCTGAAAACAGCGTCAGTCCGGGTTAGTTCCATTCAAATCATGCAAATTAGAGTCCAAAACAAGGGCAAAATAGTTTGGAAAAGTAGATACGTTGGAGACATATCAAACATGTGCCAAGTCAAGCCACTTGAAACATTCAGAGAAGGATACCATATCATCATACCACATCACAACCATTTTAATGCATGTTGACATTCAAGATAAATCATTATCCACTCCTAGCTACTCAAGCATGGCATGAACAACTATAATCTCTAATGGTCATTGCAAACATGTATGATCATAATATGCTGAATCAAGGATACTAGGTTAAACATATTTACAAAAACAAAAGCAAGTTGAGTTCATACCCGCTTTTCTCTGCCACAGTCAATTCATCAAATATCGTCATTATTGCCTTTCACCTGCACGACTGAATGATAAGAAAATAATAATAGTGCAAGAGTGCCGTGGACTAAGCTTGAATCTGCAACATTTTATACAAGAAGAGAAGACAAGGTAACATGGGCTCTTTGTTAGATTAACAATGATGCATATGAGAGCCACTCAACATTTTCATCGTGGTCTTCTCCTTGGTATGACTCAAACAAAAAGAAAATAATTTCAGAGAAACACACTGAAATATTTTTGGAGTTTTTGTTTTTTCAAGAAGAAGGCAAATTAAAATGGGAAAAACAAAAACGAGAAAAACTATTTACACGGGAAAGCTCCCAACAAGTAAAAAGAAGAAACGAGATTTTTTTGGGTTTTCTTTCGATACTACAATTAAACTAAGCTAGAAAGAAAAACTGAAAAGAAGTAGGAAATGTTTTTGGGTTTTCTCAAAGTTTTTCAAACACACAAGAAGAAAGCGAGAAAACAAATTTAGCATGGATATTACAATGAAAAAGTGTGAACACTGACAACTGGAATGAAATGTGTGAACATGAATGCAATGTCGGTGGGAATACGTACTCCCCCAAGCTTAGGCTTTTGGCCTAGCTTGGTAATCACCATCCGCATAATCCGATAAGAAAACTTCAAAGGGAAAACTCAATTCATCACAAGAAGATAGAGAGGGGAAAACTCCATATGATTCATCTATATTAATAAAGCTCGCGGTACATCAAGATCGTGTCATCTCAAGAACACGAGAGAGAGAGAGATCAAACACATAGCTACTGGTACATACCCTCAGCCCCGAGGGTGAACTACTCCCTCTTCGTCATGGAGACCGCCGGGATGATGAAGATGGCCTCCGGTGATGGTTTCCCCCTCCGGCAGGGTGCCGGAACGGGCTCCCGATTGGTTTTTCGTGGCTACAGAGGCTTGCGGCGGCGGAACTCCCGATCTAGGTTTGTTTCTGGGGGTTTCTGTATTTATAAGAATTTTTGGCGTCGGAAACAAGTCAAGGTGGGCCACGAGGTGACGACAAGCCAGGGGGCGCGCCCTAGGAGGGGCGCCCCCCAGGCTTGTGGTGGCCTCGTGGCTCTTCTGGCCCAACTCCAACGCTCCCTGGGCTTCTTCTGGTCCATAAAAAATCACCGTAGATTTTTATTTCGTTTGGACTCCGTTTGATATTCCTTTTCTGTAAAACTCAAAAACACGGAAAAAACAGAAACTGGCACTGGGCTCTAGGTTAATAGGTTAGTCCCAAAAATAATATAAAGTTGTAGTAAAATGATTGTAAAACATCCAAGAATGATAATATAACAGCATGGAACAAGCAAAAATTATAGATACGTTGGAGACGTATCAGCATCCCCAAGCTTAATTCCTACTCGTCCTCGAGTAGGTAAATGATAAAAACAGAATTTTTGATGTGGAATGCTGCCTAACATGTTTATCATATTCTTTTCTTCTTTGTATAGCATGGACATTTGGACTTGTAAATGATTCAAAGCAATAGTCTAGTTTTAACATAATGACTTCAATACTCAAGCATGTCTACAAGCAACCTTGTCTTTCAAAATATCAACACTAAAGAAAGTTATCCCTAGCCCATCATGCTCAATCATTGATCCATTCATGAAACACACTCAAATATTAGCTATGCCCAATGCTCAAGTACGATCATAGTGCCCCCTAGTTGGTGCTTATAAGAGAAGATGGAGACTCAAAGCTAAAATAAAAATTGCATAAAGTAAACGGATAGGCCCTTCGCAGAGGGAAGTAGTGATTTTTAGGGGTGCCAGAGCTCAAAGTTTTAAATTGAGAGAGAAAAAATATTTTGGGTGGCATGATTTTCCTATCAACAAAAATGACAAAGTAGCTCACAATACTTTCCATGCTAGATGTATCATAGGCGGTTCCCAAACAGAAAATAAAGTTTTTACTCCCCCTCCACCAATCAATCACACTCCACGGCGAGCCGAATCCACGGGTACCGTCCATACAAACAACAATTCTAGGGGAGTTTTGTTTCATTATATTTTGATTTGATTTTTGAGCATGGAACTGGGCATACCGAATACCAGCCACTTTCTCGTGAATGATAGTGAATCAACACATATCGTGAGAATAACCCACCTAGCATGGAAAAATATTGGACACTCCCCACCGTTTCATGAGCGGTACGGGCACACAAAAGAGAAAATTTATTTTGAAAATTTAGAGATGGCACATACAAATTTGCTTGGAACGGCATGGAAATACCGCATATAGGTAGGTATGGTGGACTCATAAGGCAAAACTTGGTTTAAGGATTTTGGATGCACAAGTAGTATTTCTACTTAGTACAAGTGGAGGCTAGCAAAGAGATTGGGAAGCAACCAAACCAAGAAACGAAAATTCACATAAGTGAGCATTGAACATAACTAACACCGAATAATGCACCACAAGTAGGATATAACTTCATTGCATAACTATTGACTTTCGTACTTGCATAGGGAATCACAAACCTTAACGCCAATATTCCTACTAAAGCATAATTACTCACTAACATGACTCACATATTACTATCATCATGTTTCAAAACTATTACAAAGAATCAAGTTTAATTTGTCCCATGATCTTCATGAAAGTTTTTATTATATCCTCCTTGGATATCTATCACTTTGGGACTAGTTTCATATATTGCCATTGCTTTTTCAACAAGCTCAAACAAATTTAAATGAAGCACATGAGCATAAAGATTTCATCCCTCAAAAAGGTATAAGTGAAGCATGAGAGGAAATGACAAGCTACTCACAAAAGATATAAGTGAAGATCAATGAGTAGTCAAACAATTAAGGAGCTATGTGAGGACTCTCTCTCCCTCAATAAATATTTTCAGATCTGAGTATTTTATTCAACAGCAAGCAAAAGAAAAATAGCACTCCAATAATAGCACGCATCATGTGAACGAATAAAAATTTAGGCTCAACATAGGCTAACCGATAATTGTTGATGAAGAGAGGTGGGATGCGTAGCATCCCCAAGCTTAGATGCTTGGGACTTCTTGAAATATTTACATGGGGTGCCTTGGGCATCCCCAAGCTTGAGTTTTTGTATCTCGTGCAATCCTCTCATATCATGGTTTCACCTATTCTCAAAAACATCTTCCACACAAAACTTGAAAAGAACTCGTGAGATAGGTTAGTACACATAATAATAAATCAACTCTTTATGTACTGCCAAGACAAGTTGCATAATAATTTTCAAACATTAGGTACTGTATACTATCATTTCCAATATTTATATCTACAAATATAGGCTATGGAAACTAGAGGATAAGTAGATAACAAAACTATGACAACAATCTGTCTAAACAGAACAGTCTATAGAAATTTATGAAAACAGTGTACTTATGTAACTCAAAAAATTATGAAAATTTAGGACATGCTAAATAATTTATATGAAAACACTGTGTAAAAATTTCAGAAACTTTCCACGTTCCAGTAAAATATGAAAATTCAAACACTACATCAAAAGTTTCTGTTCTTACACAGCACACATCAAAACATGCAACGCAAGCATCCTAAGACAATTCTTGGAACTTTTTATTGAAAAACAAGATTATAAATAACACCTAACAGAGAAAAACAAAATAAAATGACGCTCCAAGAAAAACTCATATTATGTGACGAATAAAAATATAGCTCTAAGTAAGATATACCGATAGTGTTGAAGACGAAAGAGGGGATGCCTTCCGGGGCATCCCCAAGCTTAGGCGCTTGAGTCTTCCTTGGATATTACCTTGGGGGTGCCTTTGGCATCCCCAAGCTTAGGTTCTTGTCACTCCTTATTCTCCTCATATCGGTGTCTCACCCAAAACTTGAAAACTTCAATCACACAAAACTTAACGGAACTTCGTGGGAAGGGTTAGTGTAATAAAGATAAATCATTCACTTAGGTACTGTCAAGACAAGATTCATAATTGTTCCCACATGATACCTACTGTATTCTATCATTCCCATAATTTATATCACTGAATATAAGCTATGGGAACACTAAAACAAGCAAACTATGCATGCAAAACAGAATCTGTCAAAAACAGAACAGTCTGTGGAGATCTGTAGCGTAGCCATATTTCCATGTCTCTAAAAATTCTGAAAAATTAGGAAAATCTAGGAAATTTCTATATCAATCATGTGTAAAAAATTCAGATCAAAATCACGTTCCAGTGAATTTACAAAATTCTTGGACTGAGAGAAAAGGTTCTGTTTTTGAACAGAATCAAGTCAACTATCATCCACACTATCCCAAAGACTTTACTTGGCACTTTATTGAAACAAAAGCTATAAAACATGATTATACAGTAGCTTAATCATGTGGACACACAAAAACAGAAAGTAAAAGTGTTGGGTTGTCTCCCAACAAGCGCTTTTCTTTAATGCATTTTAGCTAGGCATGATGATTTCAATGATGCTCACATAGGAATAATAATTGAAACATGAAAAAGAGCATCATGAATCTCATGACAAGCACATTTAAGTCTAACCCACTTCCTCTGCATAGGGATTTTGTGAGCAAACAATTTATGGGAGCAAGAATCAACTAGCATAGGAAGGCAAAACAAGCATAACTTCAAAACTTTGAACACATAGAGAGGAAACTTGATATTATTGCAATTCCTACAAGCATATACTCCTCCCTCATAATAATTTTCAGTAGCATCATGAATGAATTCAACAATATAACTATCACATAAAGTATTATCTTCATGATCCACAAGCATAGAAAATTTGTCACTCTCCACATAAGCAATTTTCTTCTCATTCATAATAGTGGGAGCAAACTCAACAAAATAACTATCATGAGATACTTGATTGACATAACCACTTTGAATATTAAAATCCTGATGACAATTTTCATGGTTACTATCACTCTTTATAGCATACATGCCATCACAATAATCATCATAGATAGGAGGCATGCCATCATCATAATAGTTTTGCTCATCAAAACTTGGGGGACTAAAAATATCATATTCATCAAACATAGCATCCCCAAGCTTGTGGCTTTGCATATCATTAGCATCATGAATATTCAGAGAATTCATACTAACAATATTTCTATCATGCTCATCATTCAAAGATTTAGTGCCAAACATTTTAATAACTTCTTCTTCTAACACTTGAGCACAATTTTCCTTTCCATCATGCTCACGAAAGACATTAAAAAGATGAAGCATATGAGGCAACCTCAACTCCATTTTTTGTAGTTTTATTTTATAAAACCAAACTAGTGATAAAAACAAGAAACTAAAAGATTCAATTGCAAGATCTAAAGATATACCTTCAAGCACTCACCTCCCCGACAACGGCGCCAGAAAAGAGCTTGATGTCTACTACGCAACCTTCTTATTGTAGACTCGTGTTGGGCCTCCAAGCGTAAAGTTTTGTAGGACAGTAGCAAATTTCCCTCAAGTGGATGACCTAAGGTTTATCAATCCGTGGGAGGCGTAGGATGAAGATGGTCTCTCTCAAGCAACCCTGCAACCAAATAACAAAGAGTCTCTTGTGTCCCCAACACACCCAATACAATGGCAAATTGTATAGGTGCACTAGTTCGGCGAAGAGATGGTGATACAAGTGTAATATGGATGGTAGATATAGGTTTTTGTAATCTGAAAATATAAAAACATCAAGGTAACTAATGATAAAAGTGAGCACAAACGGTATTGCAATGCTTAGAAACAAGGCCTAGGGTTCATACTTTCACTAGTGCAAGTTCTCTCAACAATACTAACATAGTTGAATCATATGTAAATCCCTCACGTGCGACAAAGAGTTCACTCCAAAGTCACAAATAGCAGAGAACAAACGAAGAAATTATTGTAGGGTACGAAACCACCTCAAAGTTATCTTTTCCGATCAATCTTATGAGCTATCCCTATAAGTGTCACGAACAGCCCTAGAGTTCGTACTAAAATAACACCTTAAGATACACATCAACCAAAACCCTGATGTCACCTAGATACTCCAATGTCACCACAAGTACCCATGGGCTTGATTATACGATATGCATCACACAATTTCAGATTCATGATGTTCAATCCAACACAAAGAACTTCAAAGAGTGCCCCAAAGTTTCTACCGGAGAGTCAAGACGAAAACGTGTGCCAACCCCTATGCATAGATTCCCAAGGTCACGGAACCCGCAAGTTGATCACCAAAACATACATCAAGTGGATCAATAGAACATCCCATTGTCACCACGGATATCCCATCGCAAGACATACATCAAGTGTTCTCAAATCCTTAAAGGCTCAATCCGATAAGAAAACTTCAAAGGGAAAACTCAATTCCTCACAAGAAGATAGAGAGGGGAAAACTCCATATGATTCATCTATATTAATAAAGCTTGCGGTACATCAAGATCGTGTCATCTCAAGAACACGAGAGAGAGAGAGAGAGAGATCAAACACATAGCTACTGGTACATACCCTCAGCCCCGAGGGTGAACTACTCCCTCCTCGTCATGGAGACCGCCGGGATGATGAAGATGGCCTCCGGTGATGGTTTCCCCCTCCGGCAAGGTGCCCGAACGGGCTCCCGATTGGTTTTTCGTGGCTACAGAGGCTTGCGGTGGCGGAAGTCCCGATCTAGGTTTGTTTCTGGGGGTTTCTGTATTTATAAGAATTTTTGGCGTCGGAAACAAGTCAAGGTGGGCCACGAGGTGACGACAAGCCAGGGGGCGCGCCCTAGGGGGGGCGCCTCCCAGGCTTGTGGTGGCCTCGTGGCTCTTCTGGCCCAACTCCAACGCTCCCTGGGCTTCTTCTGGTCCATAAAAAATCACCGTAGATTTTTATTTCGTTTGGACTCCGTTTGATATTCCTTTTCTGTAAAACTCAAAAACACGGAAAAAACAGAAACTGGCACTGGGCTCTAGGTTAATAGGTTAGTCCCAAAAATAATATAAAGTTGTAGTAAAATGATTGTAAAACATCCAACAATGATAATATAACAGCATGGAACAAGCAAAAATTATAGATACGTTGGAGACGTATCATGCACAACTCCAATGAAGCTGAAATTTTACGGAGATTATTTTTACATTTAATAAAAAATACTAGAGCTAAAAACTACCGGAGGAGGCCCCCAGGTGGGCACAACCCACCAGGGCATGCCAGGCCCCCCTGGGCGCGCCCTGATGGGTTGTGCCCAGCCTGGCCCACTTCCGGTGCCCATCTTCTGGTATAAATTACCAAAAAACCTAGAAAAAATAAGGGGAGGACTTTCGGGACGAAACGCCACCGCCTTGAGGCGGAACTTGGGCAGGAGTACTTTTGCCCTCCGGCGGAGCGATTCCGCCGGGGGAACTTCCCTCCCGGAGGGGGAAATCGAAGCTATCGTCATCACCAACACCCCTCTCATCTTTGGGAGGCCAATCTTCATCAACATCTTCAACAGCACCATCTCCTCTCAAACCCTAGTTCATCTCTTGTGTTCAATCTTTGTACCGGAACCTCAGATTGGTACCTGTGGGTGACTAGTAGTGTTTATTACCTTGCGTAGTTGATTACTATATGGTTTATTTGGTGGAAGATTATATGTTCAGATCCATTATGCTATTTAATACTCCTCTGATCTTGAGCATGATTATTATTTGTGAGTAGTTACCTTTGTTCTTGAGGTCACGGGAGAAGTCATGTTGCGAGTAATCAAGTGAATTTGATATGTGTTCGATATTTTGATGATATGTATGTTGTGATTCCCTTAGTGGTGTCATGTGAACGTCGACTACATGACACTTCACCATTCATGGGCCTAAGGGAATGCATTATGGAGTAGTTATTAGATGATGGGTTGCTAGAGTGACAGAAGCGTAAACCCTAGTTTATGCGCTACTTCGTAAGGGGTTGATTTGGATCCACATGTTTAATGCTATGGTTAGACTTTGTCTTAATACTTTTCTCGTAGTTGCGGATGCTTGCGCGGGGGTTAATCATAAGTAGGTTGTTAGTTCAAGTAAGAACAGCACCTTAACACCGGTCCACCCACATATCAAATTATCAAAGTAGCGAACACGAAACAAACCAACATGATAAAAGTGACTAGACGAAATTCCCGTGTACCCTCAAGAACACTTTGCCTATTACTAGTGATTGTTCTGGCCTGTCCTTTGCCTCAAAAAGATTGGGCTACCTTGTTTCACCTTGTTTACCGTTACTGTTACTTGCTCGTTACAAATTATCTTGCTATCAAACTATCTGTTACCTACAATTTTAGTGCTTGCAGAAATTACCTTGCTGAAAACCGCTTGTAATTTCCTTCTGCTCCTCGTTGGGTTCGACACTCTTACTTATCGAAAGGACTACGATTGACCCCCTATACTTGTGGGTCATCAAGACTCTTTTCTGGCGCCGTTGCTGGGGAGTGAAGCGCTCTTCGTAAAAGGAAATCGGTAAGGAAAAACTTATACTACGTGCTGAAATTTATTGCTACTTGCTACTATGGAGAACAATCCTTTGAGGGGTTTGTTCGGGGTATCTTCACCTTGACCGGAACCACAATTAGTTACCCCTCAACCTACAGCACCTACTGAAAATGTTACTTATGAAATTCCTTCGGGTATGCTAGAACAACTGCTTGCTAAACCTTATGCAGGAGATGGAACTGAACATCCTGATATGCATCTTTTATATGTGAACGAAATATGTGGACTATTTAAGCTTGCAGGTTTACCCGGTGATGAAGTTAAGAAGAATGTTTTCCCTTTATCTTTGGAGGGAAAAGCATTGACATGGTATAGGCTATGTGATGATCTTGGATCGTGGAACTGGAATCGTTTGCAATTGGAATTCCATCAAAAGTTTTATCCTATGCATCTAGTTCATCGTGATCGGAATTATATATATAATTTTTGGCTTCGTGAAGGAGAAAGTATTGCTCTAGCTTGGGGGAGGCTTAAGTCAATGTTATATTCATGCCCCAATCATGACATTCCGAGGGAAGTTATCATTCAGAATTTTTATGCTCGATTTTCTCATAATGATCAATCCATGCTCGATACTTCTTGTGTTGGTTATTATATGAAGAAGACTATTGATTTCTAGTGGGATATCTTAGAAAGAATTAAACGAACTCTGAAGATTGGGAACTCGACGAAGGTAATGAGTCAGGTATAAAGCTTGAATTTGATTGTGTTAAATCTTTTATGAATCACTACTGGAATCAGGAGATTTGCCGTCTGCCATGGCAGACGGCAAAGGCACCAAAACCGGACGGCAAAGCTGTTTGCCGTCAGCCGCAGACGGCAAACATATCTGGCAAAGAAAGTTCCGGTAAAGAGCTTCTTTGCCGTCTGCTTTCTCACAGCGGACGGCAAAGACCTTTGCCGTCAGCTTTCCTAGGCAAGCTGACGGCAAAGAAAGTGGACGGCAAAAAATAGACGTTAGCCACGTTAGGTATCTAACGGGAGGCTTTGCCGTCTGCCAACAGACGGCAAACGTGCCCTCCCCTTTGCCGTCTGCTTCCTGACGTCAGCAGACCACTCTCCTTTGCCGTCTGCCGGCGGACGGCAAAGTACCACTCTCCTTTGACGTCTGCCAGCAGACGGCAAAGTGACCAAATGGGTCAGCCCCAGTGCTCCCAGGTTGCACAGGTTGCTGCCACGTGTCACCTTTGCCGTCTGCTGGCGGACGGCAAAGCTCTTTGCCGTCCGCCAGCAGACGGCAAAGTGCCTGCACTGCCACTATTTTTATTGTTTTCTGTTATTTCCCTGCATTTTCAACAAACAAATATGATATATATACATAGCAGTACACCAATGCATAGCAGTACACCAATACACCAATACATAACAGTCCATCATTGCATAGGGTATTAAAACATCCAATACATACATAGTTTCACCATGTTCATCCATATATACATACATAGTTTCACCATATATAGTTGTTCATCAATACAAATCAAAACAAAAAACTAAACAGTAGCATTCTGCCATAGCCAGCTTCCATGAAGTGAATCAAACCTGCAAAAATGGGAGTAAGAAAGTTAGAAGAAGAAGAAAAAGAAGAAGAAGAAAAAGAAGAAGAAGAAGAAGACTAGAAGAAGAAGAAGACTAGAAGAAGAAGAAGAAGACTAGAAGAAGAAGACGAAGAAGAAGAAGAAGAAGAAGAAGAAGAAGAAGACTAGAAGAAGAAGAAGAAGAAGAAGAAGAAGAAGAAGACTAGAAGAAGAATAAGAAGAAGAAGAAGAAGAAGAAGACTAGAAGAAGAAGAATAAGGTAAGTATAGGTCATTTTTGTGCTAACCTAGGTGATTATGCCATTTTTTAGCCAACTTAGGTAAGTATAGCTCATTTCTTATCTAACTTAGGTAATTATGCCATTTTGGAGGAAAGAGAAGATGAAGAAGAAGAAGAGGAAGAAGAAGAAGAAGAAAGAGAAGAAAAAAGAAGAAGAAGAAGAGTTTTTGAATAAGTCATTTTGGAGCTAGTATGTCATTTTGGAGGAAAATAAGCTAAGTATATGACATTTATGAGCTTGAAAGAGAAGAGGAAGAAGAAGAAGAAGAAGAAGAAGAAGAAGAAGAAGAAGAAGAAGAAGAAGAAAAAGGAGAAGAAAAAATGACTCCCGCGACAACAGTCGGGATTCCTCCATCAAGAAGAGACATGTAACTCTCACAAGGAGCTAAGTTTGTCTAAGTGCTAAGTTTTACTTTCTTTGAGAAAATGAGCTAAGTTTGGGGCTTACCGTCCTCGGGCCGGTTTCACCTGGAGAAGGATGCCCTGGAGAAGGGTCGTGCGATGCGACTCCGGAGTTATGCTGCACCAAAGATGATTTGCAATGTCTCGTTAGCATGATGACACTGAAAAGATCATTGCATTCAAATGAAACTCACCGTTGCAGCCGTGGTAATGACTGGCATCGACGGAGCGGTCTGGCCGTTCTTCTCGCACATAGTCTGCACATTTGGTTTTCACAAAGTCAATGATATTCGTTATTAATGAAACGAACATTAAATGCAAGATTTGACAAATATGAAGAAGAATCTTACCACGAAGAGCTCGTAGATGGCCCGGTAAGACGCATCGGACCATGCCCTCTCCTCCTCCAACAACCTAGCCGTCCTCTCCTCCATCTCCTTCTCCTTCGCCGCCATAAGCGCCTGTGTTGCCTCTCTCTCTTTCTGAATAGCAGCCTGCAACACAACGCCTTGTTAGCATTGTAATCATCTTTGTTCACACACACAACGTAATGAGGAAAGATATTTGAGTCCGTATAACTAACCTCGATGGCGAGCTCGACTGGCCGTGGACGAGGCCTTATCTCAGGACATGAGCTCGTTTGGCACGCCTTGATCTGCCGGAGAGTGCTAGGATAACGTATAAGGCCATCTCCAATGGCAATCGAGCCATGGGGCCTCCTGCCGCCAGCTATCATCACCAGCTCTGGATCAATAGGCTCCTGGCTCGGGTTAAAGTCCTCCCCTTTCCTCGCCTTCCCCTCATCTCTGTACCTCACGAGCTTGTTGTGGGAGGAGATGTTGCTGAACTTCAAGGGATCATCGAGGTCAGACTCAGAGAATGCCTTGACCTTCTTGTACGAGGCAGTATGGGCCATCGCATAGAGGTCGTACATCTGTGGCACCTCCGTTTTGTTGTGATGCGCCTAAAAGAGAGAGAGAGGAACAAAGTATTAGTAAAGGGCTCAAGCTAGAATCAAGAATGAATTGCATGAATCATGAAGCGAACCACGTACCCAGTTCTGACCAAACTGATTTAAGTTGGCGCTCACTTGATGGTGTGGCACACCAACCATTTTGTAACACCGGTCCTTGGCATTGTTGTGGACGGCTAGCCATTGTTCTGAGCACCACTCATCCACCAACGCCTCCCAACAATCCATCTTATCCGCACACCATCTCGGGGGCACCTAAGTTAATAAAGAGATATTTGAGCGCTACGCGTAGGAATCAAATGAAGGAAACTAAGTACAAGGCCTTAAGAATACGTAATTACCTTCATGTAATGCTCCTTCTCCATCTTATTTCCGCGGCACGTCGACTTCTCCTTCCTAATACGCCGCGAGGCGTAGTAGTCTCGAACAGCCTGCACCCGAGCCTCGTGCCGAAAGTTTTGCAGTAGGCGCCTACATTGCTAATCGATAACCTTTGCCGCGGCCTCCTCATATCCCTCCTCACACCTGTAGAAGGTCTGCAATCAAACGACACAACACTTATTAGTACCATCACTAGCTATTGTTGATTTTTAATTGTGTAAAGGAGAAATTATCCAAAACTGTCTAATCACCATCTCCGCCCTCGTGTGGCACAAAACACCGTCGATCCTCTCCTCAGGCGGGGCCGGTGCAGCCAAGTAGTGCTCCCAGGTCAGTCCTAACTCTGGAACCTAACCCTCACCGGGCAACGTGACAAACCCCGGGAAGTTTTGCCTGACAAGGACACCAAGGATGCTGTTGGGCCTGTGGGCATCCCTGGGTTGATGCCAACCCCTGTAGTATGACAAAGCCAACACATTAGATATTTGAAAAAACGTGAAGGCAAAAGGTTAAAAAAGAGCACATGCGCTTACCTATCCCCATCAGGCCTAATCAACCACCTCAGCTCCCGGGTCGCCGGCACGGGCGGGAACCGTGTCATACCACGCTGGTAGACGGTGGCCCCCTCAGCCACCTCCTCATCGCTATCAGAAAAACGATCCCCGCCACCATCAGCATGGCCACTAGGCTCCTCCGGCCAGGTATCCCATGGGGTCTGCCGGGACGTGCCCTCATCCCTACTCTGCTCCGGAGTCTCGTAGGTCGAAGGCTCGTCGACCCGAGGGTCGTGGACCGGAGTCCGCGTAGCCTCGTCCTCAGACGGGTCCACCCTAGCAGTCCTGTGCTCGGGTGAATCAGCTGGGGGTGGCGGCGAGGAAGGCGTAGCAGCCACCCTACCTCTGCCGCGGCCACCTCTCCCTCCTCTCCCACCTCTACTACCTCTCTTCTTCCCCCGACCTCCTCTCACGGGGGTCGACGAAGAAGGGGCCACCGGTGTATGCAGACTAGAGAGCAACGCTCTCCGGAGAGAGTCGGCAGAAATGGAAGTACCCATCCCACCACCCTCCGACGAAGGAGCCGCGGAGTGCTCTCGACCCTTTCCCACCATCTTTCAACAACTGCCATGACAAATAGTAATCGAAATTAGTACAACATAAAATTGAATACCGACATGAATAATAAAATGTATATAATTTAAGTGTATCATCATATACCTATGAGTGCCCATTTCTCAACCGAAACGGAAGTGAATCAACACTTCGGGAGAAACGGGCAACTCTCAACACAACCTTACCAAACAGCACCATAGTGTCCATAACAATAAGAAGAACTAGGCCATGTAGCATAGGATATGAGATCTGCTATGTGCAGAACCCAACACACACTTGCACTTGGGCTAGCAGTATTACTGCAGAGTATAGAATAAATACAGCATATATATAACAGGAATATATCACACAGAACTGATGGCACAGAAGTTTCAGGACCAGAAATTTCCTGAATTCTTTTTCACATTTTCAGCAACAACAAATGGATATACTAGAATGCTATGAAGAATTTTACTAAAATCATAAATACTGCAATATAAGAGCAGATAGTATCACATTTAAACTTTTCATACTCAGTAAGCTTACTCAGCAACAACCATTGTTCACAAGGAAACAAAAATTATTGCCATACCAAAAATGAGAATGCTGTGCTGAATTGCTGCAGCTGTTCTGGTGCTCTGCTTTGCTATGCTGGTGCTCCCCTGTCTCAGCTACCTGTCCAAGAATTTACAGAATATAAGATAATCTGCAGAATAGCTGTACAATAATGCACTACCAGCAAAGTAAAATATAGCAGCGGCAGATGGACAGCGATGTAACAGGAAAAACTATTTTGTGAAGTACGTCCAGGGAGCAGTTGACTTCAATTCAACCTATTCTGTTCACATGAGGAAAAAGTCTTCGCTCTCTCTCTCTCGAGATGGACAACTTTTTCTTCTGTTAAGATTTCACAAGTGTCTGGAATCTAAGGCAATGCACGGTAACAAAAGTGACCATAGATGAAAGGAGCAGGAAACATAACTATGACAACATACATGAATATTTTATTTCTCGAAAATTCATTTATATATCTACACAAAACCATTTGTACAAGATCTGAAAATGTTATTTTCTTGAGGAATGCTAATACAATGTTTAAAGGATGAAAAATCCAATTTTCAGAAGGAAAGATGAAAATGCCTAGTCTGACCTGTTCCAAGATGCTGTGAAAACCATTATACTAGATGGTCTGCACATGTCCACTTGCTCAAGCACTACCAACACTACAAGCTACCTATCACCACTGATTAGTACAACTAACATTACATGATCAGTTGGTCACCCCGGATGACCTGAAGTTACTAGGAAGTTAGTACAAGCTACCTACCACCTCCTCCTCCTCCTCCTCTTCTTCTTCTTCTTCTTCTTCTTCTTCCTCTTCTTCTAATTATTCTTATTTTCTTCTTTTTTTTAGAACTAAACCTAAACCTAAACCTAAAACTAAACCTAAACCTAAAACTAAAACTAAAACTAAAACTATATCTAAACTAAACATAAACCTAAAACTAAAAAAACAGAAAAAAAAGAAAAAAAGAGGAGCTAGAGCTCACCTTCAGAAGTGGGGCGGCCGATGGAAGAGGTGGCTGGTGGAGGAGGGGGGCGGGGCGGCCTGGGGCAGGGCCGGGCGGCGGGGGCGGCGGTGGCGACGGGGCCGCCGGGCGGCAGAGCGGCGGGGCAGGGGGGCGGCGGGGCGGCGAGGCGTGGGAGCGGCGGGGTAGGGGGGCGGTGGGGCGGGGGAGTGGCGGGGCGGCGAGGCGTCGGCATGGGGCGGTGGGTCGGCGGCGGCGACGGGCGCGGCGGTGGCGACAAGAGAGAGAGAGGCGCGGGGGTGGGGGGAGTGAT
The DNA here is from genome assembly GCA_039707655.1 of Elymus sibiricus. NCBI lineage: Eukaryota > Viridiplantae > Streptophyta > Magnoliopsida > Poales > Poaceae > Elymus > Elymus sibiricus. The sequence continues at coordinate 448,870,325 of CM077671.1, forward strand.
GAGTGGGGGGTTTCGGGCGGGGGGTAGCCGTTAAGGCAAACCCCCGCTTTGCCGTCTGCTAGCGGACGGCATATGTCGCTTTGCCGTCTGCTAGCAGACGGCATAGCGACCGTCAGTTAGCCCTTAACGGTACCGCGCGGTGGGTGGGTCCCAGTGCTCTTTGCCGTCTGCTATTTCATTATTTGCCGTCTGCTAGCCGACGGCAAAGAGCTAGCAGACGGCAAAGAGTTGACCTAGCCAATGAAACTCTTCGGTGGGGCCCACCCTCCTCTTTGCCGTCTGCCATATGGCTCTTTGCCGTCTGCAAGCAGACGGCAAAGACATGACTGACGGCAAAAACTATCATTGCCATGAGTCCTTTCTTTGCCGTCTGCTTCCATAAAGCTGACGGCAAACACTGTCTTTGCCGTCAGCTGGCTGACGGCAAAGAGGCAGCAGACGGCAAATTATCAGACTCCAGTAGTGAATACCGATACTTTTCACAAGTTTAGCACTAAATATGGACCTGACTCTGATATAGTAGCCTCTTTTTGTGAAGCATTTGCTACTCACGTTGATCTCCCTAAGGAGAAGTGGTTTAAATATCATCCCCCTATTAAAGAAGAAATTAAAGAACCGGGCATAGCTAAAGAAGAAACCATCTTTTACAATGTTGATCCAGTTGTGCCTACCGCTTATATTGAAAACCCACCTTTCCCTATTAGGATAAAGGAACATGCTAGGGTATCAACTGTGGTTCGTAAGAGTAATATAAGAGCACCTAAACACTATAGGAATCAGGCTATTTGCCGTCTGCCATGGCAGACGGCAAAGGGCACAACCACAGACGGCAAAGGCCTTTGTCGTCAGCCAGCGGACGGCAAAAGTTTGGGCCGAACAAACCCCAGCAAAGGGGTTCTTTGCCGTCTGCATTGGCACAGCGGACGGCAAAGTTTTTTTGCCGTCAGCCTGCAGACGGCAAAGACGGCAGACGGCGTAGTACTAACGGTAGCACCGTTAGGTGGCTAACGGCCCCCCCAGCCCTTTGCCGTCTGCCCCGGACGGCCCACACATTTCTTTGCCGTCTGCCCCTGACGGCCCCCACCCAGCCCATTGCCCCCCGCCCAGCCCTTTGCCGTCTGCCCCCGATGGCCCAACCCAACCCTTTGCCGTCCGCCCCCGCTATGCCGACGGCCACCGTCGGCAAAGAAGCCAAATGGCCCTAGCTCTTTGCCGTCTGCCCCCACGCTATGCCGACGGCCACCGTCGGCAAAGAAGCCAAATGGCCCCAGGCCTGGCGCTCCCAGGTTTAACAGGTGGCTGCCACGTGTCTTCTTTGCCGACGGTGGCCGTCGGCATAGCGGTCTTTGCCGTCCGGGCAGACGGCAAAGAGGCTGTATTGCCTCTTTTTTTTCTTTTTTTGTTATATTCAACATTTTTCACAGGCAAATATATGATATGTATATATATATTTCACAGAAACAATATCCCTGCCATATGGATATGATCAACCAACAATTATACCAAATTGAAAGTATCAAATGTCACTTTGTTCACCATATTACAATAGTTTCATCCATACATACATAGTCTCATACATATAGGTAGAAAGTTTCACGTAAGTTCATCGATACAAAATGAAAACTGAAAGTAAACACTAGCACTACATCAAAGCAAGCTGCCGTGAACTCAATCAAATCTGCAAAATTGGAAATAAGAAAGTTAGAAAAAGAATACTAGAAGAAGTAGAAGAAGATCTAGAAGTAGAAGAATATGTAGAAGAAGAAGATGAAGAAGCGTTTTTCTTCTCTCTCTGTCTCCTCTTGTTTTTCTTCTTCTTATTGCTTATTTGTGTCATTTTAGAGCTAACCTAGGTAATTATCACATTTTTGACCTAACTAAGCTTATTGTGTCATTTTGTAAGAAAATAAGCTAAGTCTATGGCATCTATGAGGTTACCAAGTCTATTATGCCATTTTTGAGTTAACTAAGCTTATTATGTCAGTGTGGAGGAAACAATGCTAAGTATAGGTCATTTTAGAGCTAACTTAGGTACAATATGTCATTTTGGAGGTAAGTAAGCTTACTATGTCATTTTAGAGGAAACAAAGCTAACTTAGGTAAAATATGACATTTGTCTAAGTGCTAAGTTTGTCATTGTGCTCAGTTTGTCTAAGTGCTATATTTGTCTTTGTTTGAGAAAATGAGCCAAGTAAGTGGCATATTAGGGCTTACGGAGGTGAAGCACCGGGGTTGCTCGGGCCGGTGTCAGCTGGAGCACTACTTGGCCCTGGAGAAGGATCGTGCGATGCGGCTCGGGAGTTATGCTGTACCAAAGATCATTTGCATTAGCATGATGACGCTGAAACGTTAAGACTAGTAACTAATGAACATTGAAATGAAACTCACCGTTCCAGCCGTGGTAATGACTGGCATCGGCGGAGGGGTCTGGCCGGTCTTCTCGCACAAAGTCTGCACATTTGGTTTTGACAAGTCAATCATATTGGTTATTAATGAAAAGAACATGTAGTGCATGATTTGGCTAATATGAAGAAGAAACTTACCACGATGAGCTCATACATGGCCCGGTTAGACGCAGCGTTCCGTGCCCTCTCCTCCTCCTCCAACAACCTAGCCGTCCTCTCCTCCAAATCCCTCTTTTCCTCCGCCGCCTGCCGGACCTGTTCCGCCAGAAGCGCCTGGGTTGTCTCTCTCTCTTTCTGCAGAGCAGCCTGCAACACAACTCCTCGTTAGCATTGTAATCATCTTTGTTCGCACACACAATGTAATGGAGGAAAGCTATCTGAGTCCGTATGACTAACCTCAATGGCGAGCTGGACTGGCCGTGGACGAGGCGTCATCTCAGGACAGGAGCTCGTTTGGCGCGCCTTGATCTGTTGGAGAGTGCGCGAAGACCGTATAAGTCCATCTCCAATGGCTATCGAGCCATGGGGCCTCCCGTCGCCAGCTATCATCACCAGGTCTGGATCAATAGGATGCTGGCTCGGGTTGAAGTCCTCCCCATTCACCGCCTTCCCCACATCTCTGTACCTCACGAGCTTGTTGTGGGAGGAGATGTTGGTGAAGTTTTGGGGATTATCGAGGTCAGACTCAGAGAATGCCTTGGCCTTCTTGTACGAGGCGGTATGGGCCATGGCATAGAGGTCGTACACCTGTGGCACCTCCGTCTTATTGTAATGCGCCTACAAGAGAGGAACAAAGTATTAATAAAGGGGTCAAGCTAGCATCAAAAATGAATTGCAGGAATCATGAAGAAAACCACATACCCAGTTCCGCCAGAACTGAAATAAGTTGGCGCTGCCTTGATGGTGTGGCACACCTTCCATTTGGGCACGCCGTTCCTTGGCATCGTCGTGGACAACTCACCATTCGTCAGAGCACCACTCATTCACCAACACCTCCCAACAATTCATCTTATCCGCACACCATCTCGGGGGCACATAAGTTAGTAAAGAGAAATTTGAGAGCTACGCCTACGAATCAAAGCAAGGAAACTAAGTACATGGCCTTAAGAATAGATAATTACCTTCATGTACTGCTCCTTGTCCAGAAACTTTCGGCGGGACGACGACTTGTCCTTCTTAATACGCCGCGAGGCGTAGTAGTCTCGAATAGCCTGTACCCGAGCCTCGTGCCGTAAGTTCTGTAGTAGGCGCCTGCACTCGTAATCGATAAGCTTTGCCGTGGCCTCCTCGTATCCCTCCTCACACATGTAGAAGGTCTGCAATCAAACGAGACAACACTGATTAGTACAATAAATAGCTATTATTGATTTTTAATTGTGTAAAGGAGAAATTACCCAGAACTTTCTGATCACCATGTCGGCCCTCGTGTGGCACAACACATCATCGATCATCTCCTCCGGCGGGGCCGGGGAAGCCAAGTAGTGCTCCCATTTCAATCCTAACTCTGGAAGCTGACCCTCACCGGGCAACGTGACAAACCCCGGGAAGTTATGCTGTAAAAGCACACCAAGGATGGAGTTGGGCCTGCGGACATCCTTGGCGTGAATCCAACCCCTGCAGTATGACAAAGCCAACGCATTAGATATGTGAATAAACATGAAGGCAAAAGGTTTAAAAAGAGTAAATGCACTTACTTCAACGACTCAGGCTTAATCGGCCACCTCTGCTCGCGGGTCGCCGGCACGGGCGGGAGCCGTGTACACCCACGCTGGTAGATGGTGGCCCCCTCAACCACCTCGTCCCCACTATCAGAAAGTTGATCCCCGCCACCATCAGCATGGCCACTCGGCTCCGGCTGATGCAGATCCGGGCAGGTATCCCATCCGGTGGAAGCATGTGGAGTCTCGTAGGACGAAGCGTCTGGCACAGGAGTCTCGCGGGTCGAAGCGTCTGGGACAGAAGGATCGTCGACCCAAGGCTCGTGGACAGGAGTCCTTGTAGCCTCCACCTCAGACTGGTCCACCATAGCAGTCCTGTGCTCGGGTGAATCAGCTGGGGGTGGCGGCGAGGAAGGCGTAGCAGCCTTCGTACCTCTCCCGCGGCCACCACGTGTACCTTTAGGAGCTCTCTTCTTCCCCCAACCTCCTCTCCCGGTGGGCAACTTCGCCGACGAAGAAGCGCCCTCGGGTGTCCCAATACTGTCGTACAACGCTCTCCGGAGAGTTTGGGATGGAATGGAAGTACCCCTCCCACCACGCGCCGACGAAGGAGCCTCGGATCGCTCTCGACCCGCGCCCACCATCTTTCAACACCTGCCATGACAAAGAGTAAACGGAATTAGTACAACATAAAAAAATACCGACATGAATAATAATATGTATACCTGACATGAACTAATAATAATCTTCATCATCTATATATGCTCCGGGATCAATAAATGCATCATCATCATCACTATCATCAATAAATGCATCATCATCACTATCGGGAGCAACATGTGGAAGCCCTCCTTTATGTAATCGGTCAAGCATTGAGAGGTCATCCGCAGCAATAACCTCTTCTTCTTCCGTCTCTTCTTGTTCCGGCTCAGGGGTGAAGTCGGATTCACTGTCGCTGTCTACTTCAATGTTCTGCGGTGAAGTAGAGCGGTTCTTGAAACGTTTTTTGGAAAGACGTGTTTCTTGGAAGAATTCTCCTTCATATGTGTCTGGGTTAATGTGAGGTTCATAATCATCTTCATTGATGGGAGGTGGTCTAAAACGTGGCGGCACATCATAAACGACATCCCAACCATTCAGATTTGGATCAGTTTGGCAGGCCCACGGTAGATAGAAAACTTGGGTCGCCTGTTGAGCCGTAATATAGACATCAGGAACATCTAAATGGGTGCTTTGTTTGATTTCGACTAGCCCTATATGTTCATGAGTCCTTCTAGTCTCCTTCGGCTGGAACCAATAACATTTGAAGACTACGACGTTTGGTGTGTTTTCACCAAAGAATATAAGTTCATAAATTGCTTCAACTCTTCCATAATACTCGACACCTCCTTCGCCGATAGCAGAGACACAACAATTTGTAGACTTTCGGTCGGCCATAGATAGCTCTTTGCCAAAAGTACGAAAGCGATACCCGTTGATGTCGTATTTGTCAAATGAACGGACCTTATAGTCAAAACCATTAGTGACTTGTCTCAATTCGGCGTCCATAGACTCTGAATTAGCCTACAAGTTTAATACGAAAGGATTGTTGCATTAGCCGCAAACTAGACGAAGAAATGAAATGGTCTAATGGAAATTACCGTTTGTTTGAACCAAGAGATGAAACCGGGATAGCCACCTCCATGCTGTGCCAGAAGCTCATACTCTTCGATGGAATCCTTTTGGATCACCGCTCCATCCGAGAATTTGGCGATGTATCGACTATATCACATATCCGGGAATAAGAGTAGTTCAAAGGAATTAGAAGTTGCGAAACAATGTACCGAGTACTTACTCGATGTATGGCCGCACTTCTGTTAGGTTGTTGAAGATATACAACGAAATGGTCCGCCATTCTTCGATATCCAACGTTATTGCTTTCGAAGCACCAGCTGGTGCGAGCTTCCCTTGGAATAGGCTGAGGTTGGATCGACCTTTTTCACGATCGCCATCATTGTACCGAGGCTTCGGATTATGCAAATGACGATTCTTGGCTTCGTAGTGTGCTGTCACGAAGTTTGCCGCCTCCTCAGTAATGAATGCCTCGGCCATCGATGCTTCAATTCTACGTTTATTTTTACATTTTGCTCGAAGCGTCTTCTGCATCCTCTTAGTTGCAAAGCACCAACGATTTTGCACGGGCCTCCCAATCTTGCCTCGGTCGGGAGATGCAAAATCAAATGTTGCATTGGATTAAAGAAGCCCGGTGGAAAGATCTTTTCTAACTTGCAGATCAACTCCGGCGCCAACTCTTCCAGTTCATCTAGCACGTCAGGCGATAGTTCTTTCGCACAAAGAGCGCGGAAGAAATAGCTCAGCTCTGCCTGTACTAGCCATTCATCCTCAGGGATAAAGCCACGCAACATCACCGGCATTACCCGCTCAAGCCATATGTGCCAATCATGACTCTTGAGACCAAATATTTTCAATTTGTCAAGACTCGCTCCCCTCTTTAGATTCACTGCATACCCATCGAGGAACATCAACTGCATTTTCACCCACAAGATCATTTCCCTCATAGTTGGCCTTCCAAGATTGAACCATGCCTTTGGCTTCCTCCAGTTCTTCTTTCCTTTCGGTTGTCGCATGTTTTGTAACGGTCTATCACATAGAGCTTCCTAATCGACTCTAGCCTTAGGATTATCCTTTGACTTCCCCTCTATGCCGAACAATGTACCAAAAAGGGCCTCGGCGATATTCTTTTCAGTGTGCATCACGTCGATGTTGTGTGGGCAAAGGAGGTCTTTAAAGTAAGGCAGATCCCACAAGCATATCTTGTGAGTCCAGGCGTGTTCCGAATTATACCCTTTGAAATACCCTAGACGCGCTGGATCAGGATCGAGAGCGTTTAACTGATCCAGGGTCTGTTGGCCTGTCAATGCAGGTGGTGCAGAGTTTTTGATAACTCTACCTTTGATGAAATTCTTCTTGTCTTTTCTGAACTTATGGCGAGGATCCAGGAACTGTCTATGCAAGTCGAAGCAAGAATACTTGCGACCAGCCTGCAGCCAACGGAACTCAAGAGTTGCCTTGCATGTGGGGCACGGGAACCTTCCATGCACACACCAGCCAATGAATAGTGCATACGCCGGCAAGTCATGCGTCGAGTACATGTACCACACATGCATTTTGAAGTTATGTTTTGTAGCGGCGTCATATGTCTTGATCCCATTATCCCAAGCTTCTTGCAATTCATCCTTAAGCGGCTGCATGTACACATTCATATTCTTCCCCGGATAGTTGGGCCCTGGAATTATCAACGTCAAGAAAATGTTCTTTCTTTTCATAATCTCTCCGGGGAGGAGATTGAGTGGAATGACGAATACAGGCCAACAAATGTATTGGGTTGCCGTCATACCAAACACATTGAACCCATCCGTGCTGATGGCGACTCGAGGATGCCTTGGATCTGCCGCTTTATCCTTATGTAATGCATCGAAGTGCTTCCACACAAAAGCGTCTGAAGTGTGTCCCAACATCGGATTCCCATCTGCATCTAGTTCGGTTCTTTTGCCCAATTTGTGCCACGTCATCTGTCTGGCCATCTCTTCGACCATGAAAAGACGTTGAAGTCTTGGTATGATTGGCATATACCGAAGAACATTAACTGGGATTTTGGTCTGACTCTTCTCACCCATACCGTTGTCTACCACAACATACTTGGAAGACTTGCAAATGGGACAATAGTTCAAGCCCGCATACTCAAGCCTAAATAAGGCACATCCATTCTCACAGGCATCTATCTTCTCATAGGGCATCTTAAGCGCACGTAGGATTTCGTCCGACCGGTACAGGTTTGCAGGCAATACATGGCCTTTGGGTAGAAAGCGTCCAAATATCGTCATCATCGCGTCGTAGCATTCTCTGCCCAGGTTGAATCGAGCCTTCAGAGCCATTACTTGCGCGGTGGCATCCAGCTGACAAAGCTCAGTGTGCTCGTGGAGAGGACGTTTTGAAGACTCCAACATTTCATAGAAGGCCTTTGCAGATTCCTCCATCTCATCGTCCGAATCCTGAGCATCATCAAAGTCTTGCACCATGTCTTCGATCCCGGTACCATGCTCGTCGGTGCGACGACGAACCACCTCAGCTCTGGCATGTTGGGCAGACTCACCATGAAATCTCCACACCGTATAATCAGGCGTAAAACCCCACTTCTGCAAGTGTTTACCCATTTCATCCCGTGTCCACTTTTTATGGTTGTTGCACCGGACACAGGGGCACCAGGTTATTTCTTGGCCATTTGCAAATGCGGCGCTCAGAAACCCCTTGGTTTTTGTTAACCATTCAATGGTCATGTCTTTCTGACTAGGGTGACCAGTGTACATCCCCGCACGATCACTCATCTTGCCTACCTACTAAACACACAAGAAATATATATATAATTCATCATCTATATTCATCAGTTAATCAAGTTTGTCAGTTTTATTATGTCCATGCAACCTACACGCTAATAGGTAAAGATAGGTCCTAATCCCACCCGAGTATGTGTAGATTGGGTTCATTTTCCCATGCTCTGCTCCGGATCCGACGCGGAATTTTGGCAGCACCTCCCCGCTGTTCTCCTGATACACGTCTCGGCAATAAGCAGAGAGGATGTGTACCCAGAGAACAACAGGTGGTCATTGACGAAATTCCGCATCGGATCCGGAGCAGAGCATAAGGGAAAACGAACCCAATCTACACATACTCGGGCTGTCCATGGATAACGTTGGACAATTCAAAAGGATGGCGGTTATAAATATGCAAAGACATGCATATTTATAGATGCCTCCCTTTCGAACGGGAGACGCATACTGGTCACACATACTGATGATTGAAGACACCTATAGCTAGCAAGTTGCATCGGCACGAAGACCGGAACAGAGCAAATTAAGGGGGGGAGGAGATGTCATTTGTGCTCACCCACGAACGCAGGGGAGCTCGTCAAACGCACGGGGAGGTCGTCGAACACCAGACCCTCGCAGCGACGAAACAACTGCACATTGAAATCCACCCGATCAACACAAATATGATGTTTTTCATAACAGCTAGAATCGGAATAGATATATGACCTAACTCATAATTTACAAAACTATGACCCCGTGGCCTCTAGAAGGCCGAGGAGGACCTTTTCGGTCAACAGGAGGCCGAAGAGGTGTCGGGGGTCGGGGTTCGGGGTGTCGGGGTGTCTTCTTCTCCTCCTCTCCTCTTTCTTCTTCTTCTCCTTATCTTCTTCTTCTTCTTTTTCTTCTTCTTTTCATTTTTCCTCTTCTCCTTCTCCTCCTCTCCTCTTTCTTCTTCTTCTTCTTCTTCTTCTTCTTCTTCTTCTTCTTCTTCTTCTTCTTCTTCTTCTTCTTCTTCTTTTTTCTTCTAGTTTTTTTCTTCTCTTCTTTTCTTCTAAGTTTTTTGTTTTCTATCTAAGTTTTTTTCTTTTCTATCTAAGTTTTTTAACTAACTATCTAATTGAACAGAAAATAAACAGAAAATAAACTAACTATCTAATTTAATAGTAAAAACAGAAAATAAACTAACTATCTAAATTAACTATCTAATTTGAAAGAAAAACAGAAAAAAATAATTATCTACAGAAAAAACAGAAAGGTGAGGGGTGGGGGTAGGGCGGGCACTCACCGGAGTTGGGGACGGCCGGGGCGGCGGGGGCGGCGGGAGGAGGGGGAAGCCGCAGGAAGGGGGAGCCGCGGGGAGGGGGCGCCGCCGGGAGCCAGCGAGGGGAGGGGCGGCTGGGGAGGGGGGCAGAGCCGGGGGCGTGGGAGGGGTGGCCGCTGGGGAGGGGGCGGCGCCGGGGGCGGGGGAGGGGTGGCCACGGGGAGGGGGTCCGGCGAAGGGGCGGCGCCGGGAGCCAGCGAGGGGAGGGGCGGCTGGGAGGATGGCCGGCGCCAGAGGCGGGGGAGGGGGCGGGCGAGGGGTGGCCGCGGCGAGGGATGGCGCAGGGAGCTGCGATGGTGGTGGATCCGCGCGGTGTGTGTGGGTGGAGAGAGAGGGGCGGGGGGGAGAGTGCGGGGTAGTGGAGTGGTGGGGGGGGGGGAACGGCCGTTATAGGCACGGCCCCTTTGCCGTCCGCTAGCGGACGACAAAGAGCCCGAGGGCTGACGGCAAAGGCCAGGAGGACGGCAAAGAGTCCGTCCGTTGGACCTAGCCAGGCCCAAGGTCCAGTGGGACCCATCTTGCCTCTTTGCCGTCTGCATGTAGGATCTATGCCGTCCGCTGGCAGACGGCAAAGGACAGGCAGATGGCAAACAGTACCTTTGCCATCAGTCAGCTCTTTGTCATCTGCTTTACGGCAGCGGACGACAAAGAGCATCTTTGCCATCTGCCAGCAGACGGCAAAGGACTGGCTGATGGCAAATTACTGGATTCCAGTAGTGAAACCCCTTGAGCAAATTAAAGTAGAACCTAGTGTTGCTATGGTTAAAGATCTCTTGGTAGAAAACATTGATGGGCATGTCATCTACTTTTTTGATGAAGCTGCCAGAATTGCTAAACCTGATAAAAAAGATAAACATAGACCCATAGAAGGCTTGCCCGTTGTCTCGGTTAAAATAGGAGATCATTGCTACCATGGTTTATGCGATTTAGGTGCTAGTGTGAGTGCTATCCCTTTTACCTTATACCAAGAAATTATGGATGAAATAGCACCTGCTGAAATGGAAGATATTGATGTTACTATTAAACTTGCTAATAGAGACACTATCACACCACTTGGGATTGTTAGAGATGTTGAGGTCTTGTGTGGGAAAGTGAAATACCCTACTAATTTTCTAGTCCTTGGTTCCCCACAAGATGACTTTTGTCCCATTATCTTTGGTAGAGCTTTCTTGAGCACCGTCAATGCTAAGATAGATTGTGAAAAACAAACTGTCGGTGTCAGTTTTGGTAATGTGTCTCATGAGTTTAATTTTTTCAAGTTTAGTAGACAACCTCGTGATAAAGCGTTACCTAGTAAAGACGAAATTGTTGGTCTTGCTTCTATTGTTGTGCCTCCTACTGATCCATTAGAACAATATTTGCTCGACCATGAAAATGATATGCACATGCGTGAAAGAAATGAAATAGATCAAATTTTCTTCGAACAACAACCTCTCTTGAAACACAATTTGCCTATTGAAACTCTTGGTAGTCCTCCTCCACCTAAAGGTGATCCTGTGTTTGAATTGAAACAATTGTCTGACACTTTGAAGTATGCTTATCTTGATGAGAAAAAGATATATCCTGTTATTATTAGTGCTAACCTTTCAGAACATGAAGAAGAAAGATTATTGAAAGTTCTAAGGAAGGACCGGGCTGCTATTGGATATACTCTTGATGATCTTAAGGGCATTAGTCCCACTCTATGTCAACACAAGATCAATATGGAACCTGATGCTAAACCCGTTGTTGATCACCAACGGCGATTGAATCCTAAGATGAAAGAAGTGGTAAGAACTGAAATATTAAAGCTTCTGGAAGCAGGTATAATCTATCCCATAGCTGATAGTAGATGGGTAAGTCCCGTTCATTGTGTCCCTAAGAAAGGAGGTATTACCGTTGTTCCTAATGATAAGAATGAACTCATTCCACAAAGAATTGTCACTGGCTATAGAATGGTAATTGATTTTAGAAAATTAAATAAAGCTACTAGGAAAGATAATTACCCTCTACCATTCATTGATCAAATGCTAGAGAGACTATCTAAGCACACACACTTTTGTTTCCTAAATGGATATTCTGGTTTCTCTCAAATACCTGTGTCACAATCCGATCAAGAGAAAACCACCTTTACTTGCCCTTTTGGAACCTATGCTTATAGACGTATGCCTTTTGGTTTATGCATGCACCTGCTACCTTTCAAAGATGTATGACTGCTATATTCTCTGATTTTTGTGAAAAGATTGTGGAGGTTTTCATGGATGATTTTTCCATTTACGGAACTTCTTTTGATGATTGCTTAAGCAACCTTGATCGAGTTTTGGAGAGATGTGAGCAACTAATCTTGTCTTGAATTGGGAGAAGTGCCACTTTATGGTTAATGAAGGTATTGTCTTGGGGCATAAAATATCTGAACGAGGTATTGAGGTGGATAAGCTAAAGTTGATGCAATTGAGAAAATGCCATGTCCTAAAGATATTAAAGGTATTCACAGTTTCCTTGGTCATGCTAGTTTTTATAGGAGGTTCATTAAAGACTTCTCTAAAATTTCTAGGCCTCTTACTAATCTTTTGCAAAAGTATATTCCATTTGTTTTTGATGATGATTGTGTGGAAGCCTTTGAAACAACCAAGAAAGCCTTAACCTCTACACCTATCGTTCAACCACCTGATTGGAACTTGCCTTTTGAAATTATGTGTGATGCTAGTGATTATGATGTTGGTGCTGTCCTAGGACAAAGAGTAGATAAGAAATTGAACGTTATCCATTATGCTAGTAAAACTATAGACAGTGCCCAACGAAATTATGCCACTACTGAAAAAGAATTTTTAGCAGTTTTGTTTGCTTGTGATAAATTTAGATCCTATATTGTTGATTCCAAAGTTATTGTTCACACCGATCATGTTGCTATAAAATATCTTATGGAAAAGAAAGATGCTAAACCTAGACTCATTATGTGGGTTCTTTTGCTTAAAGAATTTGACTTACATATCGTTGATAGGAAAGGAGTTGAGAACCCCGTAGCAGATAACTTGTCTAGGTTAGAAAATATTATCGATGACCCATGACGTGGCTTGGACTGCGTCGGTATTTCCCCAAAGAGGAACGGATGATGCAGCACAGCGACGGTAAGTATTTCCCTCAGTTATGAAACCAAGGTTATCGAACCAGTAGGAGGATCACCACCACCCAATAAGCAGCACCTGCACACAAACAACAAATACTTGCAACCCGCTACTTTAAATAGATAGATTAGGTAGTGATAGATAGGAGAGATAGATCTCTCAAGAACACAAATAAAAAGAGTAAATATGCAGCAATATATTTTTGGGTTTTTGGTTTTGTAGATCTGAAAATAAAGATTGCAAAAATGTAGATCGGAAAGCAATATGATAGAAAAGTAGACCCGGGGGCGTAGGGTTCACTAGTGGCTTCTCTCATGAGTATAGCGCACGGTGGGTGAACAAATTACTGTTGGGCAATTGATAGAAAATCGAATAGTCATGACGATATCCAAGGCGATGATCATTATATAGGCATCACGTCCAAGATAGATAGACCGACTCCTGCCTGCATCTACCTCTATTACTCCACACATCGCCCGCAATCCAGCATGCATCTAGTGTATTAAGTTCATGGAAAAACGGAGTAATGCAATAAGAACGATGACATGATGTAGACAAGATCTATTCATGTAGGAATAGACCTCATCTTGTTATCCTTAATAGCAACGATACATGCGTGTCTTGCTGCCCCTTCTGTCACTGGGAAAGAACACCGCAAGATCGAACCCATCACAAAGCACCTCTTCCCATGGCAAGAAAAATCGATCTAGTCGGCCTAACTAAACCAAAGATTTGAAGAAGAAATACGAGGCTATAAGTAATCATGCATATAATAGATCAAAGAAGACTCAAATAATATTCATGGATAGAAACTGGTCATGAACTCAAAATTCATCGGATCCCAACAAACACACCGCAAAAGTTTACATCAAATAGATCTCCAAGAGACCATTGTATTGAGAATCATAAGAGAGAGAGAAGAAGCCATCTAGCTACTGCCTACGGACCCGAAGGTCTATGGTGGACTACTCACGCATCATCGGAGAGGCACCTATGAGGAAGATGAACCCCTCCGTGATGGTGTTTAGATTGGATCTCGAGGTTCTGGAACTTGCGGCGGCTGGAATTGTGTTTCGTCGACTCCTCTAGGGTTTTTGGATTTTCTGGGAATTTATAGGCACGATAGTCGGTTGAGGGGGTGCTCGAGGTGCCCATCACCCACCAGGTCGCGCCAGGGGGCCTCTGGCGCGCCCTGGTGGGTGATGGCCACCCTGGGCCCCCTCTTCTGGTGTTCTTTGGCCCATCCTCTTTCTTCTGGTCCGTAATAAATCCAAAAAAATCCTCGCAACGTTTTGTCTCCATTTGGTACTGATTTTCTGCGAAGTAAAAAACAAGCAAAAACAGCAACTGGCACTTTGGCACTATGTCAATAGGTTAGTCCCAAAAAATGATATAAAGTTGTAATAAAATGCTTGTAAAACATCCAAGAATGATAATATAACAGCATGGAACAAGCAAAAATTATAGATACGTTGGAGACATATCAGCATCCCCAAGCTTAATTCCTACTTGTCCTCGAGTAGGTAAATGATAAAAACAGAATTTTTGTTGTGGAATGCTGCCTAACATGTTCATCATATTCTTTTCTTCTTTGTATAGCATGGACATTTGGACTTGTAAATGATTCAAAGCAATAGTCTAGTTTTAACATAATGACTTCAATACTCAAGCATGTCAACAAGCAACCATGTCTTTCAAAATATCAACACTAAAGAAAGTTATCCCTCGCCCATCATGCTCAATCATTGATCCATTCATTAAACACACTCAAATATTAGCTATGCCCAATGCTCAAGTACGATCATAGTGCCCCCTAGTTGGTGCTTATAAGAGAAGATGGAGACTCAAAGCAAAAATAAAAGTTGCATAAAGTAAATAGATAGGCCCTTCGTAGAGGGAAGTAAGGATTTGTAGAGGTGCCAGAGCTCATAGTTTTAAATTGAGAGAGAAAAAATATTTTGGGTGGCATGCTTTTCCTGTCAACGAAAACGACAAAGTAGCTCACAATACTTTCCATGCTAGATATATCGTAGGCGGTTCCCAAACAGAAAATAAAGTTTATTCCTTTTTCCACCAAACTTTCACTTTCCATGGTGGGCCGTATCCACGGTTGCATTCCATACCAACACTTTCCAAGGAATTTATTATTTGACAACATAAAGGAAATATTTTTTTCTTTTTCATTTCGGGAATGGGCATCCCTATTACCGCCGCACTCTCGTGCAATGACAAGTGAATAAACACTCATCTTGAGAATAACACATCTAGCATGGAAAAATATTGGACACTCCCCACCGTTTCATGAGCGGTACGGGCACACAAAAGAGAAAATTTATTTTGAAAATTTAGAGATGGGACATACAAATTTGCTTGGAACGGCATGGAAATACCGCATATAGGTAGGTATGGTGGACTCATAAGGCAAAACTTGGTTTAAGGATTTTGGATGTGCAAGTAGTATTTCTACTTAGTACAAATGAAGGCTAGCAAATAGATTGGGAAGCATTGAACATAACTAACACCGAATCATGCACTGCTACTTCTTGAGCTTGCGTTGGTTTTCCCTTGAAGAGGAAAGGGTGATGCAGCAAAGTAGATAATTATTTCCCTCAGTTGTTGAGAACCAAGGTATCAATCCAGTAGGAGGTACAAGCAAGGCCCCAATATTTGCACCTACACAAACAATCAAACACTTGCATCCAACGCTATAAAGGGGTTGTCAATCCCTTCACGGTTACTTGCAAGGATGAGATCTGATAGAGATAGATATAAAAGATTACTAAAAGTAAAACTAAAATAAAAGTAAAAAGATTGCAGCAAAGTATTTTTGGTTTATAGATCTGAAAATATAATATGGAAAATAGACCCGGGGGCCATAGGTTTCACTAGAGGCTTCTCTCTTGAAGGAAATAATACGGTGGGTGAACAAATTACTGTCGAGCAATTGATAAAAAGCGCATAGTTATGACGATATCCAAGGCAATGATTATGCATATAGGCATCACGTCCGTGTCAAGTAGACCGAAACGATTCTGCATCTACTACTATTACTCCACACATCGACCGACTCCTGCCTGCATCTAGAGTATTAAGTTCATGAAGAACAGAGTAACGCATTAGGTAAGATGACATGATGTAGAGGGATAAACTCAAGCAATATGATGAAAACCCCATCTTTTTATCCTCGATGGCAACAATGCAAATACGTGCCTCGCTACCCCTACTATGTCACTAGGTGAGGTCACCGCAAGATTGAACCCAAAACTAAGCACTTCTCCCATTGCAAGAATTACCAATCTAGTTGGCCAAACCAAACCAATAACTCGAAGAGACTTGCAAAGATATGAAATCATGCATATAAGAATTCAGAGAAGATTCAAATAATATTCATAGATAATCTGATCATAAACCCACAATTCATCGGATCTTGACAAACACACCGCAAAAGAGTATTACATCGGATAGATCTCCATGAAGATCATGGAGAACATGGTATTGAAGAACGTAGAGAGAGAAGAAGCCATCTAGCTACTAGCTATGGACCCGAAGGTCTGAGGTGAACTACTCACGCATCATCGGAGGGGCAATGGAGTTGATGTAGATGCCCTTCGTGATCGAATCCCCCTCCGGCAAATTACCGGAAAAGGCTCCAAGATGGGATCTCACGGGAACAGAGGCTTCCGGCGGCGGAAAATTATTATCGTGGCTCTTTTTGGTATTGGGGGAATATTTGGGAATTTATAGGAGGAAGATTAGGGTTGGAGGGCCTGCAGGGGGGCCACAAGCCAGGCCCCCCCCCTAGGGCGCGCCCTATAGGCTTGTCGCCTCCCGGCAGGTCTCCTGCCTTCCTCTCCAAGTCTGGTAGGTTTCTTCTGGTCCAAGAAAAATCATAGCGAAGATTTTATTCCGTCTGGACTCCGTTTGATATTCCTTATCTGCAATACTCAAAAACAAGGAAAAAACAGAAACTGGCACTGGGCTCTAGGTTAATAGGTTAGTCCCAAAAATAATATAAAATAGCATATTAATGCATATAAAACATCCAAAACAGATAATATAATAGCATGAAACAATCAAAAATTATAGATACGTTGGAGACGTATCATGCACCACAAGTAGGATGTAACATCATTGCATAACTATTGACTTCCGTGCATGCATAGGGAATCACAAAGCTTAACACCAATATTCCTACTAAGCATAATTACTCATTAACATGACTCACATATTACTATCATCATGTTTCAAAACTATTACAAGGAATCAAGTTTAATTTGTCCAATGATCTTCATGAAAGTTTTTATTATATCCTCCTTGGATATCTATCACTTTGGGACTAGTTTCATATATTGCCATTGCTTTTTGGCAAGCTCAAACAAATTTAAGTGAAGCACATGAGCATAAAGATTTCATCTCTCGAAAAGGTATAAGTGAAGCATGAGAGTATTTCTTCAAAAATTTACTAACTCTCAAATTAATCTAAGTGAAGCATGATAGTATTTCTACAAAAGTTTCCAAGCACACCGTGCTCAAAAAGATATAAGTGAAGCACTAGAGCAATTCTATAGCTCAAAAAGTTTAACTGAAGCACATAGAGCAATTCTAACAAATCATAGCATGATTTTGGCTTTCTCAAATAGGTGTGTACAGCAAGGATACAAAGGAAAAACTAACAAACAAAGCAAGCAAAGATACAAGACGCTCCAAGCAAAACACATGATATGTGACGAATAAAAATATAGCTCCAAGTAAAATACCGATGGTCGTTAGAAGAAAGAGGGGATGCCACTCGGGGGCATCCCCAAGCTTAGTTGCTTGTTACCATTTGGATATATCTTTAGGGTGCAGTAGCATCCCCAAGCTTAGGCTTTTTCTACTCCTTATTCCTACATCCATCGTGATCTCACCCAAAACTTGAAAACTTCAATCACACAAAACTCAACAAAATCTTCGTGAGATCCGTTAGTATAAGAAAGAAATCACTACTTTAGGTACTGTTGTAAACCCATTCAAATTTTATAATTGCATTATATCTACTGTATTTTAACTTTACCATGGCTTATACCCCTAATACAAACCATAGATTTATCAAAACAAGCACACAATGCAACCAAAACAGAATCTGTCTCAAACAGAACAGTCTGTAGTAATCGGTACTCTACCCATACTTCGGTAACTCTAAAAATTCTGAAAAATTAGGATAACATAAGGAATTTGTATAGAAACACTGTGTTAAAATTTCAGCTCAATATCACGTTCCAGCAAAAAAATGAAAATTCATATACTGGACACAAAGTTTCTGTTTCAGATTCAGCATCACTTCTACTCATCCTATGAATCATCCTAACGGTTCTACTTGTCACAAACACTAAATAAACCATAAAAACACAATCATAACAGAGGCATAATTGTGTGAACACTCAAAATCAGAAAGGAAAAAGCAAAAATTTATTTATTCATTGGGTTGCCTCCCAACAAGCGCTATCGTTTTACGCCCCTAGCTAGGCACATTGGATAGATTCAAGTATTGTCATCTTTGGTTTTGGATCCATAGGATGCCCTCATGATTGATTCATATGGTGGCTTAATTCTTGTTCTAGGGAAGTGTTCCATACCCTTTCTCAAGGGAAATTGAAAACGAATATTGCCTTCTTTCATATCAATCACGGCACCTATAGTGCGTAAAAACGGTCTACCAAGTATAATGGGACAAGACGGATTGCAATCGATATCAAGCACAATAAAATCAATGGGCACATAATTCCTATTTGCAAGAATAAGAACATCATTAATTCTTCCCAAAGGCTTTTTAATAGTAGAATCCGCCAAGTGCAAATTAAGAGAACATTCTTCAATGTTGGTAAGACCAAGCACATCACATAGAGATTTCGGAATCGTGGAAACACTAGCACCCAAATCACACAAAGCAAAGCATTCATAATTTTTAATCTTGACCTTAATGGTAGGTTCCCACTCATCATGTAATTTTCTAGGAATAGAAATATCCAACTCCAACTTTTCTTCAAAAGATTTCATCATGGCATCAACGATATGTTTAGTAAAAGCTTTATTTTGCTCATAAGCATGGGGTGAATTCAACATAGATTGCAACAAAGAAATACATTAAATCAAAGAGCAGCTATCATAATTAAAATCTTTGCAATCCAAGATAGTGGGCACATCACTAGTTAAAGTTTTAACCTCTTCAAACCCACTTTCATCAAAAATTTCACCCTCCAAATTATTGGGACGCCTTCTAGATAAAGTTGACTCTACTTCAGTCCCTTCATTATCAATTTTAACATTACTAAACAAGGAATCAATAGAAGAAAGACCAATCACTTTAAGATCTACATCATTCTTGTAACGGCAATCACTAGAAGACGATTTTTCTAAGATTTCTCTTTTAGCTCTAAGCATAGCGGTTATTTTCTTACTCTCATCCATAGAGACATATAAATCTTAATAGATTCATAAATCTTAGGCACAAAAGCTTTCAACTTGATATTTTCAACATCATGAGAAATTCTATCAATGCTTCTATACATATCATCAATCTTATTCAACTTTTCTTCTATCGTAGTATTGAAAGCCTTTTGCGCATTGATAAATTCTTTAATATTACTCTCAAGATCAGAGGTGTTCCTATTATTATTGTAGGAAGAATTACCATAGGAATTACCATAATTATTAGAGGGATTTCCAGGAAAAGGCCTAGGATTAAAATTACCTCTATAAGCATTGTTATTGAAATTGTTGCGCGAGACAAAATTCACATCTACGGATTCACTATTTTGCTCAATCAAAGTAGACAAAGGCACATCATTAAGATCAATAGGAGCTTTTTTACTAGCAACCAATTTCATCAAAGCATCAACTTTATCACTCAAAGTACTAATTTCCTCTACCGAATTAACTTTTTTACTAGTAGGTGCTCTTTCGGTATGCCGTTGAGAATAATTAGCCATGATATTATCTAGTAATTTAGTAGCTTCACCCAAAGTAATCTCCATAAAAGTACCACCCGCGGCAGAATCTAAAAGATTTCTAGAGACAAAATTCAATCCCGCATAAATTTTTTGTATGATTATCCAAAGATTCAAACCATGTGTAGGACAATATCTTATCATCAACTTCATTCTTTCCCAAGATTGGGCAACGTGTTCATGCTCAAGTTGCTTAAAATTCATGATTTGAGTCCTAAGAGAAATAATTTTCGTGGGCGGAAAATACTTAGTGATAAATGTTGGAAATATGCCCTAGAGGCAATAATAATTTAGTTATTATCATATTTCCTTGTTCATGATAATCGTTTATTATCCATGCTATAATTGTATTGATTGGAAACTCAAATACATGTGTGGGTACATAGACAACATTGTGTCCCTAGTATGCCTCTAGTTAACTAGCTCGTTGATCAAAGATGGTCAAGGTTTCCTGGCCATAGACATGAGTTGTCATTTGATAACGGGATCACATCATTAGGAGAATGATGTGATGGACAAGACCCAACTGTAAGCATAGCAGTTGATCGTGTCAGTTTATTGCTACTGCTTTAACCATGTCAAGTATTTGTTCCTACGACCATGAGATCATGCAACTCCCGGACACCGGAGGAATGCCTTGTGTGTATCAAACGTCACAACGTAACTGGGTGACTATAAAGGTGCTCTACAGGTATCTCCAAGGGTGTCTGTTGGGTTGGCATGGATCGAGACTGGGATTTGTCACTCCGTATGACGGAGAGGTATCTCTGGGCCCACTCGGTAATACAACATCACAAGAAGCTTGCAAGCAATGTGACTAAGGAGTTAGTCACGGGATCTTGTATTATGGAACGAGTAAAGAGACTTGCCGGTAATGAGATTGAACTAGGTATGGAGATATCGACGATCGAATCTCGGGCAAGTAACATACCGATGGGCAAAGGGAACTGCATACGGGATTGTCTGAATCCTTGACATCGTGGTTCGACCGATAAAGATCTTCGTAGAATATGTAGGAACCAATATGGGCATCCAGGTCCCGCTATTGGTTATTGACCGTAGAGGTGTCTCGGTCATGTCTACATAGTTCTCGAACCCGCAGGGTCTGCACACTTAAGGTTCGGTGACGTTTCGGTAGCATTGAGTTATGTATGGTGGTGACCGAAGATTGTTTGGAGTCCCGGATGAGATCCCGGACGTCACGAGGAGCTCCGGAATGGTCCGGAGGTAAAGATTGATATATAGGAAGTCCCGTTTTGGCCACCGGAAAAGTTTCGGGTATTTCCGGTAGTGTACCGGGAGTGCCGGAGAGCCATCGGGAGGGGCCACCCACGCCGGGAGGCCACATAGGCCTGAGGGATGTTGCACCAGCCCTTAGTGGGCTGGGCAAACCAGCCCTACAAGGCCCATGCGGCTAGGAAAGAGTGGGAAAGGAAAAACCCCAAGTGGGGGAAGGAAAATCCAAATTAGGAAGGAGTCCTAATAGGATTCCACCTCCCTTGTGGGAGGTGGATTCCTCCCTTGTTTGGTTCGGCCGAACCTACTTGGAGTAGGGGCTAAGGCTGCCTCCTCTCCCCTTCCTCCTATATATATTGAGGGATTTTGAGGGCAGCCCCGTAACCCTAATTGCCACGTGCTGCCCTCTTCTTCCTCTAAATCCGTTCTCCTCTAGATCTGTTCGGTATAGCTTAGCGAAGCTCTGCCGGATCAGCTCCACCACCACCACCGCCACGCCGTTGTGCTGCCGGAGAACTCATCTACCTCTCCACCATCGCTTGCTGGATCAAGGAGGTGGAGATCGTCATCGAGCTGTACGTGTGCTGAACGCGGAGGTGCCGTCCGTTCGGCGCTAGATCGGGACGGATCATGATTGGATCGCGGGACGGCTTGCGATTTGGATCGCGAAGACGTTCGACTACATCAACCGCATTTCTTAACGCTTCCCGCTTAGCGATCTACAAGGGTATGTAGATCCACTCTCCCTCTCGTAGATGCTCATCACCATGGATAGATCTTGCGTGTGCGTAGTAAAAAATTTGTTTCCCATGCAACGTTCCCCAACAATAAAAGCATCCTTGCAGTTATTCCAAGAACCGATACTATTGCGAGGGAAAGATGAAAACCAAATTTTTGCACGATCCCGCAAGGAAAAAGGAAATAGTTTCAACTTGACAATATCATTGTCCTCATCTTTGTTCTTTTGCATATCACACAATTCAACGAACGTGTTTAGATGGGACATGGCATCCTCATTAGGATTACCGGCAAATTGATCTTTCATGACAAGATTCAACAAAGCGGCATTAATATCACAAGACTCCGCACTAGTGGCGGGAGGAGCAATAGGCGTACTAATAAAATCATTGTTATTAGTATTGGAAAAATCACACAACTTGGTGTTCTCTTGAGTCATCGTGACTACGCAAACAAGATTGCAAGCAAGGAAGAGATCCGGCAAGAAAAAGGGCAAATGAAAAAGAGGGCGAATAAAACGGCAAATTGGTGAAGTGGGGGAGACGAAAACGAGAGGCAAATGGCAAATAATGTAATTGCAAGGAGATGAGATTTGTGATTAGGAACCTGGTAGATGATGATGGAGTCCCCTCGGCGCCTACGATAGGCACGTAGAAGAGACCACTTCCTCCCCGGCAACGGCGCCAGAAATTCCTTTGACGTGGCTTGGACTGCGTCGGTATTTCCCCAAAGAGGAAGGGATGATGTAGCACAGCGACGGTAAGTATTTCCCTCGGTTATGAAACCAAGGTTATCGAACCAGTAGGAGGATCACCACCACCCAATAAACAGCACCTGCACACAAACAACAAATACTTGCAACCCGACGCGAAAGAGAGGTTGTCAATCTCTCTACGGTAAATAGATAGATTAGGTAGTGATAGATAGGAGAGATAGGTCTCTCAAGAACACAAATAAAAAGAGTACATATACAGCAATATATTTTTCGGTTTTTGGTTTTGTAGATCTAAAAATAAAGATTGCAAAAAATGTAGATCGGAAAGCAATATGATAGAAAAGTAGACCCGGGGGCCGTAGGGTTCACTAGTGGCTTCTCTCATGAGTATAGCGCACGGTGGGTGAACAAATTATTGTTGGGCAATTGATAGAAAATCGAATAGTCATGACGATATCCAAGGCGATGATCATTATATAGGCATCACGTCCAAGATAGATAGACCGACTCCTGCCTGCATCTACCTCTATTACTCCACACATCGACTGCAATCCAGCATGCATCTAGTGTATTAAGTTCATGGAAAAACGGAGTAATGCAATAAGAACGATGACATGATGTAGACAAGATCTATTCATGTAGGAATAGACCCCATCTTGTTATCCTTAATAGCAACGATACATGCGTGTCTTGCTGCCCCTTCTGTCACTGGGAAAGAACACACCGCAAGATCGAACCCATCACAAAGAACCTCTTCCCATGGCAAGAAAAATCGATCTAGTCAACCTAACTAAACCAAAGATTCGAAGAAGAAATACGAGGCTATAAGTAATCATGCATATAATAGGATCAAAGAAGACTCAAATAATATTCATGGATAGAAACTGATCATGAACTCAAAATTCATCGGATCCCAACAAACACACTGCAAAAGTTTACATCAAATAGATCTCCAAGAGACCATTGCATTGAGAATCATAAGAGAGAGAGAGAAGAAGCCATCTAGCTACTGCCTACGGACCCGAAGGTCTATGGTGGACTACTCACGCATCATCGGAGAGGCACCTATGAGGAAGATGAACCCCTCCGTGATGGTGTTTAGATTGGATCTCGAGGTTCTGGAACTTGCGGCGGCTGGAATTGTGTTTCATCGACTCCTCTAGGGTTTTTGGATTTTCTGGGAATTTATAGGCACGATAGTCGGTTGAGGGGGTGCCCGAGGTACCCATCACCCACCAGGCCGTGCCTGGGGGCCTCTGGCGCGCCCTGGTGGGTGATGGCCACCCTGGGCCCCCTCTTCTGGTGTTCTTTGGCCCATCTTCTTTCTTCTGGTCCGTAAAAAATCCACAAAAATCCCCGCAGCGTTTTGTCTCCGTTTGGTACTGATTTTCTGCGAAGTAAAAAACAAGCAAAAACAGCAACTGGCACTTTGGCACTATGTCAATAGGTTAGTCCCAAAAAATGATATAAAATTGTAATAAAATGATTGTAAAACATCCAAGAATGATAATATAATAGCATGGAACAAGCAAAAATTATAGATACGTTGGAGACGTATCAACCCACTACCTATTTATGATAGTTTCCCTGACGAACAGCTAGCTGCAATAAGTGTCTCATGCAACACACCTTGGTATGCTGATTATGCTAATTACATTGTTGCTAAATATATACCACCTAGCTTTACTTATCAACAAAAGAGAAAAAATTCTATGACTTGAGACGTTACTTTTGGGATGACCCACATCTTTATAAAGAAGGAGTAGATGGTATTATTAGGCGTTGTGTACCTGAGCATGAACAGGAACAAATCCTACGGAAATGTCATTCAGAAGCTTATGGAGGACATCATGCGGGAGATAGAACTGCTCATAAGGTATTGCAATCCGGATTTTATTGGCCTACTCTTTTCAAGGATGCCCGTAAGTTTGTCTTGTCTTGTGATGAATGTCAAAGAATTGGTAATATCGGTAAGCGTCAAGAAATGCCTATGAATTATTCACTTGTTGTTGAACCATTTGACGTTTGGGGTTTTGATTATATGGGGCCTTTTCCTTCCTCTAACGGGTACACTCATATTTTAGTTGCGGTTGATTATGTCACTAAGTGGGTAGAAGCTATTCCAACTAGTAGTGCCGATCACCACACCTCCATTAAAAATGCTTAAAGAGGTTATCTTTCTGAGGTTTGGAGTCTCTAGATATTTAATGACCGATGGTGGTTCACACTTTATTCATGGTTCTTTCCGTAAGATGCTTGCTAAATATGATGTTAACCATAGAATTGCATCACCCTATCATCCTCAATCTAGTGGTCAAGTAGAACTTAGCAATAGAGAAATAAAATTAATATTACAAAAAACTGTCAATAGGTCTCGTAAGAATTGGTCTAAGAAATTAGATGATGCACTTTGGGCCTATAGAACAGCTTATAAAAATCCTATGGGTATGTCTCCATATAAAATGGTGTATGGGAAAGCTTGTCATTTGCCCCTAGAACTAGAACACAAAGCATTCTGGGCAATTAAAGAACTCAACTATGATTTTAAACTTGCCGGTGAGAAGATGCTATTTGATATTAGCTCACTAGATGAATGGAGAACCCAAGCCTATGAAAATGCCAAGCTATTCAAAGAAAAAGTAAAAAAGATGGCATGATAAAAGAATCCAAAAGCGGGAATTCAAAATAGGAGATCATGTTCTTTTGTTCAACTCTCGTTTAAGATTTTTTGCAGGAAAGCTTCTCTCAAAATGGGAAGGACCATATATTATTGAAGAGGTTTATCGTTCTGGAGCTATCAGGATTAATAACGCCGAAGGTACTAACCCGAAGGTGGTCAATGGACAAAGAATTAAGCATTATATCTCAGGTACGCCTATTAACGTTGAAAGCAATGTTATCGAAACCATGACACCGGAGGAACATGCTACCTCTTGAGCTTGCGTTGGTTTTCCCTTGAAGAGGAAAGGGTGATGCATCATAGAGTAGATAAGTATTTCCCTCAATTGTTGAGAACCAAGGTATCAATCCAGTAGGAGACACAAGCAAGTCACCAATTGTTGTACCTACACAAATATCAAACACTTGCACCCAACGCTATAAAGGGGTTGTCAATCCCTTCACGGTTACTTGCAAGGATGAGATCTGATAGAGATAGATGGAAAAGAATTGCGAAAAGTAAAAACACAAGTAAATAGATCTGAAAATATAAGATGGAAAATAGACCCGGGGAGGCATAGGTTTCACTAGAGGCTTCTCTCATGAAGGCAAATATTACGGTGGGTGAACAAATTACTGTCGAGCAATTGATAGAAAAGCGCATAGTTATGACAATATCCAAGGCAATGATTATGCATATAGGCATCACGTCCGTGTCAAGTAGACCGAAACGATTCTGCATCTACTAGTATTTCTCCACACATCGACCGACTCCTGCCTGCATCTAGAGTATTAAGTTCATGAAGAACAGAGTAACACATTAGGTAAGATGACATGATGTAGAGGGATAAACTCAAGCAATATGATGAAAACCCCATCTTTTTATCCTCGATGGCAACAATACAATACGTGCCTCATTACCCCTACTATGTCACTGGGTGAGGACACCGCAAGATTGAACCCAAAACTAAGCACTTCTCCCATTGCAAGAATTACCAATCTAGTTGGCCAAACCAAACCAATAACTCGAAGAGACTTGCAAAGATATGAAATCATGCATATAAGAATTCAGAAAAGACTCAAATAATATTCATAGATAATCTGATCATAAACCCACAATTCATCGGATCTCGACAAACACACCGCAAAAGAGTATTACATCGGATAGATCTCCATGGAGATCATGAAGAACATGGTATTGAAGAACAAAGAGAGAGAAGAAGCCATCTAGCTACTAGCTATGGACCCGAAGGTCTGTGGTGGACTACTCACGCATCATCAGAGGGGCAATGGAGTTGATGTAGATGCCCTCCATGATCGAATCCCGCTCCGGCAGATTACCGGAAAAGGCTCCAAGATTGGATCTCACGGGAACCGAGGCTCCTGGCGGTGGAAAAGTGTTTTCGTGGCTCTTTTTAGTATCCAGGGAATATTTGGGAATTTATAGGCCGAAGAGTAGGGTTAGGAGGGCCGTCGTGGGGCCACAAGCCAGTAGGGCGCCCCCCCCCCTGGGGCACGCCCTGGTGGCTTGTGACGCCACGGCAGCTCTCCTGCCTTGGTCTCCAAGCTTGGCAGGTTTCTTCTGGTCCAAGAAAAATCATTCCGAAGATTTTATTCCGTTTGGACTCCATTTAATATTCCTTATCTGCAATACTCAAAAACATGGAAAAAACAGAAACTGGCACTAGGCTCTAGGTTAATAGGTTAGTCCCAAAAATAATATAAAATAGCATATTAATGCATATAAAACATCCAAAACAGATAATATAATAGCATGGAACAATCAAAAATTATAGATACGTTGGACACGTATCAAGCATCCCCAAGCTTAATTCCTACTCGTCCTCGAGTAGGTAAATGATAAAAACAGAATTTTTGATGTGGAATGCTACCTAACATATTTATCCATGTAGTATTCTTTATCGTGGCATGAATATTCAGATCCATAAGACTCAATACAATAGCTTAATATTGACATAAAGACAATAAAACTTAAAGCATACTAACAAGCAATCATAACTTTTCAAAATACCATGGCTAAAGAAAGTTATCCCTACAATATCATATAGTCTGGCTATGCTCCATCTTACCCACACAAAGTATCTAAATCATGCACACCCCCGATGAGAAGTCAAGCAATTGTTTCACACTTTTTATGTTCTCAAACCTTTTCAACTCTCACGCAATACATGAGCGTGAGCCATGGACATAGCACTATAGGTGGAATAGAATATGGTGGAGGTGCAAGGGAAAAAGGAGAAGATAGTCTCACATCAACTAGGCGTATCAACGGGCTATGGAGATGCCCATCGATAGATAACAATGTGAGTGAGTAGGGATTGCCATGCAACGGATGCACTAGAGCTATAAGTGTATGAAAGCTCAAAAAGAAACTAAGTGGGTGTGCATCCAACTCGCTTGCTCACGAAGACCTAGGGCACTTTGAGGAAGCCCATCATTGGAATATACAAGCCAAGTTATATAATGAAAAATTCCCACTAGTATATGAAAGTGACAAAATAGGAGACTCTCTATCATGAAGATCATGGTGCTATTTGGAGCACAAGTGTGGAAAAGGATAGTAACATTGTCCCTTCTCTCTTTTCTCTCATTTTTTTTGGTGGGCATCTTTGGCCTCTTTTATTTTTTTGTTTGGGCTTCGCTGGCCTCTTTTATTTTTTGTAAAGTCCGGAGACTCATCCCATCTATTGAGGGAATCATAGCTTCCATCATCCTTTCCTCACATGGGACAATGCTCTAATAATGAAGATCATCACACTTTTATTTACTTACAACTCAAAAACTTAGAACAAAATATGACTCTATATGAATGCCTCCGGCAGAGTACCGGGATGTACCACAATCTAGCATAGCAAATGACATTGAAAAACATCATGCTAGCTGTCTTACGATCATGCAAAGCAATATGACAATGATGGTGCGTGTCATAATAAACGGAACGGTGGAAGTTGCATGGCAATATATCTCGGAATGGCTATGGAAATGCCATAATAGGTATGTATGGTGGTTGTTTTGAGGAAAGTATATGGTGGCTGTTTTGAGGAAGGTGGGTTTAATGCACCGGCGAAAGTTGCGCGGTACTAGAGAGGCTAGCAAAGGTGGAAGGGTGAGAGTGCGTATAATCCATGGACTCACATTAGTCATAAAGAACTCACATACTTATTGCAAAAGTCTATTAGTCATCGAAACAAAGCATTAGACGCATGCCCCTAGGGGAGAGGTTGGTAGGAGTAAACCATCGCGCGCTCCCGACCCATC
Organism: Elymus sibiricus; assembly: GCA_039707655.1. NCBI lineage: Eukaryota > Viridiplantae > Streptophyta > Magnoliopsida > Poales > Poaceae > Elymus > Elymus sibiricus. The sequence continues at coordinate 448,898,792 of CM077671.1, forward strand.
ACACAAAGGGCGACAATCATTAAACAAATCATGCTCCGACTTCCTTACATAGCGGTTCACCATACGTGCATGCTACGGGAATCACAAACCTTAACACAAGTATCTCTACTAATCCACAATTACTTGCTATCATAACTCTTAATATTACCATATCTACATCTCAAAACTACATGCACGGAATCGAACTTCTCATAGTATCCAATGCACTTAATATGAAAGTTTTTATTATATCCCTCTTGGATGCCTATTATATTAGGACCAAATTCATAACCTAAACAAATTACCATGCTGTTTAAAGACTCTCAAAATAATATAAGTGAGGCACGAGAGTTCAATTATTTCTATAAAATATAACACCGCCGTGCTCTAAAAAGATATAAGTGAAGCACTAGAGCAACATTGCCTAGCTCAAAAGATATAAGTGAAGCACATAGAGTATTCTAATAAATTCACGATTCAGCGTGTCCTTCTCAAAAGTGTGTGCAGCAAGAATGATTATGGCAAACTAAAAAGCAAAGACTCATATCATACAAGACGCTCCAAGCAAAACACATATCATGTGGTGAATAAAAATATAGCCTCAAGTAAATTTACCGATGGATTGAAGACGAAAGAGGGGAGGCCTTCCGGGGCATCCCCAAGCTTAGGCTCTTTGGTATCCTTGAATATGGCTTGGGGTGCCTTGGGCATCCCCAAGCTTAGGCTCTTGCCACTCTTTATTCCATAGTGTTGGAAATATGCCCTAGAGGCAATAATAAATTAGTTATTATTATATTTCCTTGTTCATGATAATCGTTTATTATCCATGCTATAATTGTATTGATTGGAAACTCAAATACATGTGTGGGTACATAGACAACACTGTGTCCCTAGTAAGCCTCTAGTTAACTAGCTCGTTGATCAAAGATGGTTAAGGTTTCCTAGCCATAGACATGAGATGTCATTTGATAACGGGATCACATCATTAGGAGAATGATGTGATGGACAAGACCCAAACTATAAACGTAGCATATGATCGTGTCAGTTTATTGCTATTGTTTTCTGCATGTCAAGTATCTGTTCCTATGACCATGAGATCATGCAACTCCCTGACATCGGAGGAGTACCTTGTGTGTATCAAACGTCGCAACGTAACTGGGTGACTATAAAGGTGCTCTACAGGTATCTCCGAGGGTGTCTGTTGGGTTGGCATGGATCAAGACTGGGATTTGTTACTCCGTATGACGGAGAGGTATCTCAGGGCCCACTCGGTAATACAACATCACAATGAGCCTTGCAAGCAATGTGACTAAAGTGTTAGCCACGAGATCTTGTATTACGGAACGAGTAAAGAGACTTGCCAGTAACGAGATTGAACTAGGTATAGAGATACCGACGATCGAATCTCGGGCAAGTAACATACCGAAGAACAAAGGGAACAGCATACGGGATTAACTGAATCCTTGACATAGAGGTTCGACCGATAAAGATCTTCGTAGAATATGTAGGAGCCAATATGGGCATCCAGGTCCCGCTATTGGTTATTGATCGTAGAGGTGTCTCGGTCATGTCTACATAGTTCTCGAACCCGCAGGGTCTACACACTTAACGTTTGGTGACGATTAGTATAGTTGAGTTATTTTGTTGGTGACCGAAGGTTGTTCGGAGTCCTGGATAAGATCCCGGACATGACGAGGATCTCCGGAAGAGTCCGGAGGTAAAGATTGATATATGTGATAATAGTGTTTTGATCTCCGGAAGGGTTCCGGAATTCACCGGAAGGGGTTCCGGATGTTTACCGAAGTGTTCGGGTGCAGCAACACTTTATATGAGCCAAAGGGGTAAAGCCCACGAGGTATTGGGAAGTGCAAAAGGAAGTTTTGCTGCTGCCTTAAGCGGTACTACCGCTGGTAAGGCAGTACTACCGCGTAAGCGGTACTACCGCTTGTGTGAAGCGGTACTACCGCATAAGCGGTACTACCGCTTGTGTGAAGCGGTACTACCGCTCGTGAGCGGTACTACCGCTTGTGCGCGGTACTGCAGGGATCCGAGTTGGACTCTTTCCCTGCGGGCCAAACCGACCTTGTGCGGGCAAAACCGACCTAGAGGAGGCTTTTACTCCAAGTTTAGACCCCAAGGCTCAACATATAAATAGAGGGGCAGGGCTAGCACACGGGATACATGAAGATTTCCCAAGCCGTGTGTCGGCAACCCTAACCCTCTAGTTCTCCCGTCATAATCTCCGTAGTGCTTGGCGAAGCCCTGCAGAGATTGTTCCTCACCACCATCACCACACCGTCGTGCTGCCGGAACTCATCTACTACTTCATCATCGCTCGCTGGATCGAGGAGGTGAAGGCGTCATCAAGCCGTACGTGTGTTGAACGCGGAGGTGCTGTCCGTTCGGCACTAGTTCGTGATCGGATCGAGGGACGACTTGCGATTTGGATCGCGGAGACGTTCGACTACATCAACCGCGTTTCTTAATGCTTCCGCTTAGCGATCTACAAGGGTATGTAGATTCACTCTCCCTCTCGTAGATGCTCATCACCATGGATAGATCTTGTGTGTGCGTAGGAAAATTTTTGTTTCCCATGCAACGTTCCCCACCAGTGGCATCTGAGCTAGGTCTATGCGTAGATGAGATCTCGAGTAGAACACAAACGAGTTGTGGGCGTGGGTGTATACATATTGCTTGCCGTTACTAGTTGATACTTGATTCGGCGGTATTGTGAGATGAAGCGGCCCGGACCGACATTACGCGTACGCTTACGCGAGACAGGTTCCTTCAACTGACATGTAACTTCATTGCATAAAGATGGCTAGCGGGTGTCTGTCTCTCTCACTTTAGTTGAATCGATTTCAATGAAGAGGGTTCTTTTAGAAGATCAAAAAGCAATCACTACACCACGTTGTGGTTTTGCGTAGGTAAGAACAGATCTTGCAAACCCGTAGCAGCCACGTAAAACTTGCAACAACAATTAGAGGACGTCTAACTTGTTTTTGCAGGGTATGTTGTGATGTGATATGGCCAAGTACATGATGAGATATATGTGATGTATGAGATGATCATGTGTTGTATAGAATATCACGACTTGCATGTCGATGAGTACGGCAACTGGCAGGAGCCATAGAGTTGTCTTTAATTATTTTCGCCGTTTTGCTTTACTTTATCGCTATGAGTTAGCAATAGTCGTGGAAGCAACAGTCGGCGTGACAACCTCATGGCGACACGTTGATGGAGATCAAGATGATGGAGATCATGGTGTCATGCCGGTGACGATGGAGATCATGCCGGTGCTTTGGAGATGGACATCAAAAGCACAAGTTCATGGCCATATCATGTTGTTGGGGAACGTTGCATGGGAAACAAAAATTTTCCTACGCACACACAAGATCTATCCATGGTGATGAGCATCTACGAGAGGGAGAGTGAATCTACATACCCTTGTAGATCGCTAAGCGGAAGCGTTAATAAACGCGGTTGATGTAGTCGAACGTCTTCGCGATCCAAATCGCCGAGCGTCCCGCGATCCAATCACGATCCTTCCGATCTAGTGCCGAACGGACGGCACCTCCGCGTTCAACACACGTACGGCTTGATGACGCCTTCACCTCCTCGATCCAGCGAGCGATGGTGAAGTAGTGGTTGAGTTCCAGCAGCACGACGGCGTGGTGATGGTGGTGAGGAACAATCTCTGCAGGGCTTCGCCAAGCGCTACGGAGATTATGACGGAGGAACTAGAGGGTTAGGGTTGCCGCACACGGCTTGGGGAAATCTTGATGTGTCCCGTGTGCTAGCCCTGCCCCTCTATTTATATGTTGAGCCTTGGGGTCTAAACTTGGAGTAAAAGCCTCCTCTAGGTCGGTTTTGCCCGCACAAGGTCGGTTTGGCCCGCAGGGAAAGAGTCCAACTCGGATCCCTGCCGAACCGTGCACAGCCGCACACAAGCGGTAGTACCGCTTCACACAAGCGGTAGTACCGCTTGGGCGGTAGTACCGCTTCACACAAGCGGTAGTACCGCTCGGGCGGTAGTACCGCTTCACCAAGCGGTAGTACCGCTTACGCGGCAGCAAAACTACTTTTGCACTTTCCAATACCTCGTGGGCTTTTATCCCTTGGCCCATATAAAGTGTTGCTGCACCCGAACACTTCGGCAAACATCCGGAACCCATTCCGGTGAACTCTGGAACTCTTCCGGAGATCGAAACACTATTATCACATATATCAATCTTTACCTCCGGACTCTTCCGGAGATCCTCGTCATGTCCGGGATCTTATCCGGGACTCCGAACAACTTTCGGTCACCAACATAATAACTCAATTATACTAATCGTCACCAAACGTTAAGTGTGTAGACCCTGCGGGTTCGAGAACTATGTAGACATGACCGAGACACCTCTACGGCCAATAACCAATAGCGGGACCTGGATGCCCATATTGGCTCCTACATATTCTACGAAGATCTTTATCGGTCGAACCTCTATGTCAAGGATTCAGTTAATCCCGTATGCTGTTCCCTTTGTTCTTCGGTATGTTACTTGCCCGAGATTCGATCGTCGGTATCACTATACCTAGTTCAATCTCGTTACCGGCAAGTCTCTTTACTCGTTCCGTAATACAAGATCTCGTGGCTAACACTTTAGTCACATTGCTTGCAAGGCTCATTGTGATGTTGTATTACCGAGTGGGCCCTGAGATACCTCTCCGTCATACGGAGTAACAAATCCCAGTCTTGATCCATGCCAACCCAACAGACACCCTCGGAGATACCTGTAGAGCACCTTTATAGTCACCCAGTTACGTTGCGACGTTTGATACACACAAGGTATTCCTCCGGTGTTAGTGAGTTGCATGATCTCATGGTCAAAGGAACAGATACTTGACATGCAGAAAACAATAGCAATAAACTGACACGATCAAATGCTACGTTTACAGTTTGGGTCTTGTCCATCACATTATTCTCCTAATGATGTGATCCCGTTATCAAATGACATCTCATGTCAATGGCTAGGAAACCTTAACCATCTTTGATCAACGAGCTAGTCAACTAGAGGCTTACTAGGGACACAGTGTTGTCTATGTACCCACACATGTATTTGAGTTTCCAATCAATACAATTATAGCATGGATAATAAACGATTATCATGAACAAGGAAATATAATAATAACCAATTTATTATTGCCTCTAGGGCATATTTCCAACAGTCTCCCACTTGCACTAGAGTCAATAATCTAGTTCACATCACTATGTGATTTACATTGTAATGAATCGAACACCCATGCAGTTCTGGTGTTGTTCATGTTTAGCCCTTGGAAGAGGTTTAGTCATCGGATCTGCAACATTTAGATCCGTGTGTACTTTGCAAATATTTATGTCGTCCTCATTGATGTAATCGCGGATGGAATTGAAACGTCGTTTTATGTGTCTGGTCCTCTTGTGAAATCTTGGTTCCTTGGCTAGAGCAATGGCACCAGTATTATCACAAAACAGAGTCATTGGGTCAAGTGCACTAGGCACTACTCCAAGATCTGTCATGAACTCCTTCATCCAGACACCTTCCTTCGCCGCCTCCGAGGCAGCGATGTACTCCGCTTCGCATGTAGAATCTGCTACCACGCTTTGCTTGGAACTGCACTAGCTAACCGCACCCCCATTAAGAATAAATACGTATCCGGTTTGCGACTTAGAGTCATCCGGATCAGTGTCAAAGCTTGCATCGACGTAACCCTTTACGACGAGCTCTTGATCACCTCCATAAACGAGAAACATGTCCTTAGTCCTTTTCAGGTACTTCAGGATATTCTTGACCGCCGTCCAGTGTTCCATTCCTGGATCACTTTGAAACCTTCCGGCCATACTTATGGCAAGGCTGACATCGGGTCTTGTGCACAGCATTGCATACATAATAGAGCCTATGGCTGAAGCATAGGGGATGACACTCATCTTTTCTCTATCTTCTGCAGTCACTGGGCATTGAGTCTTACTCAACTTCACACCTTGCAAAACAGGCAAGAACCCCTTCTTGGACTGATCCATTTTGAACTTCTTCAAAATCTTATCAAGGTATGTGCTTTGTGAAAGTCCTATTAAGCGTCTCGATCTATCTCTATAGATCTTGATGCCTAATATGAAAGCAGCTTCTCCTAGGTCCTTCATTGAAAAACTCTTGTTCAAATATTCCTTTACGCTTTCCAGCATTTCTATATTGTTTCCAATCAGCAATATGTCATCCACATATAATATTAGAAACGCTATAGAGCTCCCACTCACTTTCTTGTAAATACAAGCTTCTCCGTAAACTTGTATAAACTCGAACGCTTTGATCACCTCATCAAAACGAAGATTCCAACTCCGAGATGCTTGCACCAGTCCATAAATGGATCGCTGGAGTTTGCAAACTTTGTCAGCATTCTCTGGATCGACAAAACCTTCTGGTTGCATCATATACAACTCTTCCTTAAGGTAACCGTTAAGGAACGCTGTTTTGACATCCATCTGCCAAATTTCATAATCGAAAAAGGCAGCTATTGCTAACATGATTCTGACGGACTTAAGCATCGCTACGGGTGAGAAGGTCTCATCGTAGTCAACTCCTTGAACTTGTGAAAAACCCTTTGCCACAAGTCGAGCTTTATAGACGGTGACATTACCGTCCGCGTCCGTCTTCCTCTTAAAGATCCATTTGTTCTGAATGGCCTTACGCCCTTCAGGTAATACTTCCAAAGTCCATACTTTGTTTTCATACATGGATCCCATCTCGGATTTCATGGCCTCTAACCACTTCTCGGAATCCGGGCCCATCATCGCTTCTTCATAGCTCGTAGGTTCATCGTTGTTTAACAACATGACCTCTAAGACAGGGTTGCCGTACCACTCAGGAGCAGTACGCGTCCTTGTCGACCTACGAGGTTCGATAGCAACTTGATCCAAAGCTTCATGATCATCATCATTAACTTCCTCTTCAGCTAATGTAGGCTCCACAGAAACAACTTTCTGCGCTGCGCTACTCTCAGGTTGAAGTAAAGGTTCAACAACCTCATCAAGTTCTATCTTCCTCCCACTCAATTCTTTCGAGAGAAACTCTTTCTCAAGAAATGTTCCGTTTTTAGCGACAAACACTTTGCCTTCGGATCTGAGGTAGAAGGTATACCCAACTGTCTCTTTTGGGTATCCTATGAAGACGCATTTCTCCGCTTTGGGTTCCAGCTTTTCAGGCTGAAGCTTTTTGACATAAGCATCACATCCCCAAACTTTAAGAAACGACAGCTTTGGCTTCTTGCCAAACCAAAGTTCATATGGCGTCGTCTCAACGGATTTCGATGGTGCCCTATTTAAAGTGAATGCAGCTGTCTCTAATGCATAACCCCAAAATGATAGTGGCAAATCGGCAAGAGACATCATAGATCGCACCATATCTAATAAGGTTCGATTACGACGTTCGGACACACCATTACGCTGTGGTGTTCCAGGCGGTGTTAGTTGTGAAACAATTCCACATTGTCTTAAGTGACTGCCAAACTCATAACTCAGATATTCTCCTCCTCGATCAGATCGTAGGAATTTAATCTTCTTGTTACGATGATTCTCAACTTCACTCTGAAATTGTTTGAACTTTTCAAATGTTTCAGACTTGTGTTTCATTAAGTAAATATACCCATATCTACTTAAGTCATCAGTGAAGGTGAGAAAGTAACGATAACCACCGCGCGCCTCAATACTCATCGGACCGCACACATCAGTATGTATGATTTCCAATAAGTCACTTGCCCGTTCCATTGTTCCAGAGAACGGCGTTTTAGTCATCTTGCCCATGAGGCATGGCTCACATGTGTCAAGTGATTCAAAATCAAGTGACTCCAAAAGTCCATCAGCATGGAGCTTCCTCATGCGTTTTACGCCAATATGACCTAAACGGCAGTGCCACAAGAAAGTGGTATTATCATTATCAATTCTACATCTTTTGGCATCAATGTTATGAACATGTGTATCATTACTATCGAGATTCAATAAGAATAAACCCCTTACATTGGGTGCATGACCATAAAAGATATTACTCATATAAATAGAACAACCATTATTCTCTGATTTAAATGAGTAACCGTCTCGCAATAAACAAGATCCAGATATAATGTTCATGCTTAACGCAGGCACCAAATAACACTTATTTAGGTTCATCACTAATCCCGATGGTAATCGAAGAGCGAGCGTGCCGACGGTGATCACATCAACCTTGGAACCATTTCCCACGCGCATCGTCACTTCGTCCTTTGCCAGCCTCCGTCTATTCCGCAGTTCCTGTTTTGAGTTGCAAATATGAGCAACCGCACCGGTATCAAATACCCAGGCACTACAACGAGAGTTGGTAAGGTACACATCAATAACATGTATATCATATATACCTTGTTTGTTGTTGGCCGCCTTCTTGTCAGCCAAATACTTGGGGCAATTCCGCTTCCAGTGTCCAGTTCCCTTGCAATGAAAACACACAGTTTCTGGTTTGGGTCCAGCCTTGGGTTTCTTCACGAGAGGAGCAACTGCTTTGCCACTCTTCTTGGAGTTACCCTTCTTACCCTTGCCATTTTTCTTGAAACTAGTGGTTTTATTGACCATCAACACTTGATGCTCCTTCTGAATTTCAGACTCAGCGGCTTTCAGCATCGCAAACAGCTCGGCGACTGACTTGTTCATCCCGTGCATGTTATAGTTCAACACGAAGCTCTTGTAGCTAGGTGGCAATGATTGAAGAACTCTGTCAGTGATAGCCTCTGGCGGAAGGGGCATCCCTAACTCAGCCAGACGGGTGGAGTACCCAGACATTCTGAGCACGTGATCACTGATAGACCCGTTCTCCTCTATCTTGCAAGCATAGAATTTGTCGGAGATCTCATATCTCTCGATCCGGGCATTCTTCTGAAAGATAAACTTCAACTCCTGGAACATCTCATATGCTCCATGATGTTCAAAACGTCTTTGAAGTCCCGGTTCTAAGCCATACAACATTGCACATTGAACTATTGAGTAATCATCAGAACGAGCCTGCCAGGCGTTCACAACGTCTAGAGACTCAACTGGAGCAGGTGGATCACCAAGCGGTGCATCAAGGACATAAGCCTTCTGGGAAGCCGTAAGGATAATCCTTAGATTACGGGCCCAGTCCACAAAGTTACTTCCATCATCTTTCAACTTAGCTTTCTCTAGGAACGCATTAAAATTCAGGGGTGCTACTGCGCGAGCCATGATCTACAACATGAATATTGCAAAGACAACTTAGACTATTGTTCTTAGATAATGAGTTTAGTTAATCATATTTAAAAAACTCCCACTCAAATTGACATCCCTCCGATCATTCGAGTGTAACATGATCCAAATCCACCAACTCAAGTCCGATCATCACGTGAGTTGAGGTGGTTTCAATGGTGAACATCTTCATGTTGATCATATCTACTATATGACTCATGTTCGACCTTTCGGTCTCTTGTGTTCCGAGGCCATGTCTGTACATGCTAGGCTCGTCAAGTTTAACCCGAGTGTTCCGCACGTGTAACATGGCTTACACCCGTTGTATGCGAACGTAGAGTCTATCACACCCGATCGTCACGGCGTGTCTCGAAACGACGAACTTTCGCAACGGTGCACACTTGGGGAGAACACAATTTTATCTTGAAATTTAAGTGAGGGATCACCTTATAATGCTACCGTCGTCCTAAGCAAAATAAGATGCATAAAAGGATTAACATCACATGCAAATCATAAGTGACATGATATGGCCATGAACTTGTGCTTTTGATCTCCATCTCCAAAGCACCGGCATGATCTCCATCGTCACCGGCATGACACCATGATCTCCATCATCTTGATCTCCATCAACGTGTCGCCATAAGGTTGTCGCGCCGACTGTTGCTTCCACGACTATAGCTAACGTTTAGCGATAAAGTAAAGCATTACATAGCGCTTAATGATTGACACGCAGGTCATACAATAATTAAAGACAACTCTATGGCTCCTGCCAGTTGCCGTACTCATCGACATGCAAGTCGTGATATTCTATACAAAACATGATCATCTCATACATCACATATATCTCATCATGTAATTGGCCATATCGTATCACATCATACCCTGCAAAAACAAGTTAGACGTCCTCTAATTGTTGTTGCAAATTTTACGTGGCTGCTACGGGTTTGCAAGAACCGTTCTTACCTACGCAAAACCACAACGTGGTGTAGTGATTGCTTTTTGATCTTCTAAAAGAACCCTCTTCATTGAAATCGATTCAACTAAAGTGAGAGAGACAGACACCCGCTAGCCATCTTTATGCAACGAAGTTACATGTTAGTTGAAGGAACCTGTCTCGCGTAAGTGTACGCGTAATGTCGGTCCGGGCCGCTTCATCTCACAGTACCGCTGAATCAAATATCAACTAGTAACGGCAAGCAATATGTATACACCCACGCCCACAACTCGTTTGTGTTCTACTCGAGATCTCATCTACGCATAGACCTAGCTCATGATGCCACTGTTGGGGAACGTTGCATGGGAAACAAAAATTTTCCTACGCACACACAAGATCTATCCATGGTGATGAGCATCTACGAGAGGGAGAGTGAATCTACATACCCTTGTAGATCGCTAAGCGGAAGCGTTAATAAACGCGGTTGATGTAGTCGAACGTCTTCGCGATCCAAATCGCCGAGCGTCCCGCGATCCAATCACGATCCTTCCGATCTAGTGCCGAACGGACGGCACCTCCGCGTTCAACACACGTACGGCTTGATGACGCCTTCACCTCCTCGATCCAGCGAGCGATGGTGAAGTAGTGGTTGAGTTCCAGCAGCACGACGGCGTGGTGATGGTGGTGAGGAACAATCTCTGCAGGGCTTCGCCAAGCGCTACGGAGATTATGACGGAGGAACTAGAGGGTTAGGGTTGCCGCACACGGCTTGGGGAAATCTTGATGTGTCCCGTGTGCTAGCCCTGCCCCTCTATTTATATGTTGAGCCTTGGGGTCTAAACTTGGAGTAAAAGCCTCCTCTAGGTCGGTTTTGCCCGCACAAGGTCGGTTTGGCCCGCAGGGAAAGAGTCCAACTCGGATCCCTGCCGAACCGTGCACAGCCGCACACAAGCGGTAGTACCGCTTCACACAAGCGGTAGTACCGCTTGGGCGGTAGTACCGCTTCACACAAGCGGTAGTACCGCTCGGGCGGTAGTACCGCTTCACCAAGCGGTAGTACCGCTTACGCGGCAGCAAAACTACTTTTGCACTTTCCAATACCTCGTGGGCTTTTATCCCTTGGCCCATATAAAGTGTTGCTGCACCCGAACACTTCGGCAAACATCCGGAACCCATTCCGGTGAACTCTGGAACTCTTCCGGAGATCGAAACACTATTATCACATATATCAATCTTTACCTCCGGACTCTTCCGGAGATCCTCGTCATGTCCGGGATCTTATCCGGGACTCCGAACAACTTTCGGTCACCAACATAATAACTCAATTATACTAATCGTCACCAAACGTTAAGTGTGTAGACCCTGCGGGTTCGAGAACTATGTAGACATGACCGAGACACCTCTACGGCCAATAACCAATAGCGGGACCTGGATGCCCATATTGGCTCCTACATATTCTACGAAGATCTTTATCGGTCGAACCTCTATGTCAAGGATTCAGTTAATCCCGTATGCTGTTCCCTTTGTTCTTCGGTATGTTACTTGCCCGAGATTCGATCGTCGGTATCACTATACCTAGTTCAATCTCGTTACCGGCAAGTCTCTTTACTCGTTCCGTAATACAAGATCTCGTGGCTAACACTTTAGTCACATTGCTTGCAAGGCTCATTGTGATGTTGTATTACCGAGTGGGCCCTGAGATACCTCTCCGTCATACGGAGTAACAAATCCCAGTCTTGATCCATGCCAACCCAACAGACACCCTCGGAGATACCTGTAGAGCACCTTTATAGTCACCCAGTTACGTTGCGACGTTTGATACACACAAGGTATTCCTCCGGTGTTAGTGAGTTGCATGATCTCATGGTCAAAGGAACAGATACTTGACATGCAGAAAACAATAGCAATAAACTGACACGATCAAATGCTACGTTTACAGTTTGGGTCTTGTCCATCACATTATTCTCCTAATGATGTGATCCCGTTATCAAATGACATCTCATGTCAATGGCTAGGAAACCTTAACCATCTTTGATCAACGAGCTAGTCAACTAGAGGCTTACTAGGGACACAGTGTTGTCTATGTACCCACACATGTATTTGAGTTTCCAATCAATACAATTATAGCATGGATAATAAACGATTATCATGAACAAGGAAATATAATAATAACCAATTTATTATTGCCTCTAGGGCATATTTCCAACACATGTCACTTATGATTTGCATGTGATGTTAATCCTTTTATGCATCTTATTTTGCTTAGGACGACGGTAGCATTATAAGGTGATCCCTCACTTAAATTTCAAGATAAAATTGTGTTCTCCCCGAGTGTGCACCGTTGCGAAAGTTCGTCGTTTCGAGACACGCCGTGATGATCGGGTGTGATAGACTCTACGTTCACATACAACAGGTGTAAGCCATGTTGCACGTGCGGAAACACTCGGGTTAAACTTGACGAGCCTAGCATGTACAGACATGGCCTCGGAACACAAGAGACCGAAAGGTCGAACATGAGTCATATAGTAGATATGATCAACATAAAGATGTTCACCATTGAAACCACTTCAACTCACGTGATGATCGGACTTGAGTTGGTGGATTTGGATCATGTTACACTCGAATGACCGGAGGGATGTCTATTTGAGTGGGAGTTTTTAAGTAATATGATTAACTAAACTCATTATCTAGAACAATAGTCTAAGTTGTCTTTGCTATATTTATGTTGTAGATCATGGCTCGCGCAGTAGCACCCCTGAATTTTAATGCGTTCCTAGAGAAAGCTAAGTTGAAAGATGATGGAAGTAACTTTGTGGACTGGGCCCGTAATCTAAGGATTATCCTTACGGCTTCCCAGAAGGCTTATGTCCTTGATGCACCGCTTGGTGATCCACCCGCTCCAGTTGAGTCTCTAGACGTTGTGAACGCCTGGCAGGCTCGTTCTGAAGATTACTCAATAGTTCAATGTGCAATATTGTATGGCTTAGAACCGAGACTTCAAAGACGTTTTGAACGTCATGGAGCATATGAGATGTTCCAGGAGTTGAAGTTTATCTTTCAGAAGAATGCCCGGATCGAGAGATATGAGATCTCCGATAAGTTCTATGCTTGCAAGATGGAGGAGAACGGGTCTATCAGTGATCACGTGCTCAGAATGTCTGGGTACTCCACCCGTCTGGCTGAATTGGGGATGCCCCTTCCGCCAGAGGCTATCACTGACAGAGTTCTTCAATCATTGCCACCTAGCTACAAGAGCTTCGTGTTGAACTATAACATGCACGGGATGAACAAGTCAGTCGCCGAGCTGTTTGCGATGCTGAAAGCCGCTGAGTCTGAAATTCAGAAGGAGCATCAAGTGTTGATGGTCAATAAAACCACTAGTTTCAAGAAAAATGGCAAGGGTAAGAAGGGTAACTCCAAGGAGAGTGGCAAAGCAGTTGCTCCTCTCGTGAAGAAACCCAAGGCTGGACCCAAACCAGAAACTGTGTGTTTTCATTGCAAGGGAACTGGACACTGGAAGCGGAACTGCCCCAAGTATTTGGCTGACAAGAAGGCGGCCAACAACAAACAAGGTATATATGATATACATGTTATTGATGTGTACCTTACCAACTCTCGTTGTAGTGCCTGGGTATTTGATACCGCTGCGGTTGCTCATATTTGCAACTCAAAACAGGAACTGCGGAATAGACGGAGGCTGGCAAAGGACGAAGTGACGATGCACGTGGGAAATGGTTCCAAGGTTGATGTGATCGCCGTCGGCACGCTCGCTCTTCGATTACCATCGGGATTAGTGATGAACCTGAATAAATGTTATTTGGTGCCTGCGTTAAGCATGAACATTATATCTGGATCTTGTTTATTGCGAGACGGTTACTCATTTAAATCAGAGAATAATGGTTGTTCTATTTATATGAGTAATATCTTTTATGGTCATGCACCCAATGTGAGGGGTTTATTCTTATTGAATCTCGATAGTAATGATACACATGTTCATAACATTGTTGCCAAAAGATGTAGAATTGATAATGATAAATACCACTTTCTTGTGGCACTGCCGTTTAGGTCATATTGGCGTAAAACGCATGAGGAAGCTCCATGCTGATGGACTTTTGGAGTCACTTGATTTTGAATCACTTGACACATGTGAGCCATGCCTCATGGGCAAGATGACTAAAACGCCGTTCTCTGGTACAATGGAACGGGCAAGTAACTTATTGGAAATCATACATACTGATGTGTGCGGTCCGATGAGTATTGAGGCGCGCGGTGGTTATCGTTACTTTCTCACCTTCATTGATGACTTAAGTAGATATGGGTATATTTACTTAATGAAACACAAGTCTGAAACATTTGAAAAGTTCAAACAATTTCAGAGTGAAGTTGAGAATCATCGTAACAAGAAGATTAAATTCCTACAATCTGATCGAGGAGGAGAATATCTGAGTTATGAGTTTGGCAGTCACTTAAGACAATGTGGAATTGTTTCACAACTGACACCGCCTGGAACACCACAGCGTAATGGTGTGTCCGAATGTCGTAATCGAACCTTATTGGATATGGTGCGATCTATGATGTCTCTTGCTGATTTGCCACTATCGTTTTGGGGTTATGCATTAGAGATAGCTGCATTCACTTTAAATAGGGCACCATCGAAATCCGTTGAGACGACGCCATATGAACTTTGGTTTGGCAAGAAGCCAAAGCTGTCGTTTCTTAAAGTTTGGGGATGTGATGCTTATGTCAAAAAGCTTCAGCCTGAAAAGCTGGAACCCAAAGCGGAGAAATGCGTCTTCATAGGATACCCAAAAGAGACAGTTGGGTATACCTTCTACCTCAGATCCGAAGGCAAAGTGTTTGTCGCTAAAAACGGAACATTTCTTGAGAAAGAGTTTCTCTCGAAAGAATTGAGTGGGAGGAAGATAGAACTTGATGAGGTTGTTGAACCTTTACTTCAACCTGAAAGTAGCGCAGCGCAGAAAGATGTTTCTGTAGAGCCTACATCAGCTGAAGAGGAAGTTAATGATGATGATCATGAAGCTTTGGATCAAGTTGCTATTGAACCTCGTAGGTCGACAAGGACAGGTACTGCTCCTGAGTGGTACGGCAACCCTGTCTTAGAGGTCATGTTGTTGGACAACGATGAACCTACGAGCTATGGAGAAGCGATGATGGGCCCGGATTCCGGGAAATGGTTAGAGGCCATGAAATCCGAGATGGGATCCATGTATGAAAACAAAGTATGGACTTTGGAAGTATTACCTGAAGGGCGTAAGGCCATTCAGAACAAATGGATCTTTAAGAGGAAGACGGACGCAGACGGTATTGTCACCGTCTATAAAGCTCGACTTGTGGCAAAGGGTTTTTCACAAGTTCAAGGAGTTGACTACGATGAGACCTTCTCACCCGTAGCGATGCTTAAGTCCGTCAGAATCATGTTAGCAATAGCTGCCTTTTTCAATTATGAAATTTGGCAGATGGATGTCAAAACAGCGTTCCTTAACGGTTTCCTTAAGGAAGAGTTGTATATGATGCAACCAGAAGGTTTTGTCGATCCAGAGAATGCTGACAAAGTTTGCAAACTCCAGCGATCCATTTATGGACTGGTGCAAGCATCTCGGAGTTGGAATCTTCGCTTTGATGAGGTGATCAAAGCGTTCAAGTTTATACAAGTTTACGGAGAAGCTTGTATTTACAAGAAAGTGAGTGGGAGCTCTATAGCGTTTCTAATATTATATGTGGATGACATATTACTGATTGGAAACAATATAGAAATGTTGGAAAGCGTGAAGGAATATTTGAACAAGAGTTTTTCAATGAAGGACCTAGGAGAAGCTGCTTTCATATTAGGCATCAAGATCTATAGAGATAGATCGAGACGCTTAATAGGACTTTCACAAAGCACATACCTTGACAAAGTTTTGAAGAAGTTCAAAATGGATCAGTCCAAGAAGGGGTTCTTGCCTGTATTGCAATGTGTGAAGTTGAGTAAGACTCAATGCCCAGTGACTGCAGAAGATAGAGAAAAGATGAGTGTCATCCCCTATGCTTCAGCCATAGGCTCTATCATGTATGCAATGCTGTGCACAAGACCCGATGTCAGCCTTGCCATAAGTATGGTCGGAAGGTTTCAAAGTGATCCAGGAATGGAACACTGGACGGCGGTCAAGAATATCCTGAAGTACCTGAAAAGGACTAAGGACATGTTTCTCGTTTATGGAGGTGATCAAGAGCTCGTCGTAAAGGGTTACGTCGATGCAAGCTTTGACACTGATCCGGATGACTCTAAGTCACAAACCGGATACGTATTTATTCTTAATGGGGGTGCGGTTAGCTGGTGCAGTTCCAAGCAAAGCGTGGTAGCTGATTCTACATGCGAAGCGGAGTACATCGCTGCCTCGGAGGCGGCGAAGGAAGGTGTCTGGATGAAGGAGTTCATGACAGATCTTGGAGTAGTGCCTAGTGCGCTTAATCCAATGACTCTGTTTTGTGATAATACTGGTGCCATTGCTCTAGCCAAGGAACCAAGATTTCACAAGAGGACCACACACATAAAGCGACGTTTCAATTCCATCTGCGATTACATCAAGGAGGACGACATAAATATTTGCAAAGTACACACGGATCTAAATGTTGCAGATCCGATGACTAAACCTCTTCCAAGGGCTAAACATGAACAACACCAGAACTGCATGGGTGTTCGATTCATTACAATGTAAATCACATAGTGATGTGAACTAGATTATTGACTCTAGTGCAAGTGGGAGACTGTTGGAAATATGCCCTAGAGGCAATAATAAATTAGTTATTATTATATTTCCTTGTTCATGATAATCGTTTATTATCCATGCTATAATTGTATTGATTGGAAACTCAAATACATGTGTGGGTACATAGACAACACTGTGTCCCTAGTAAGCCTCTAGTTAACTAGCTCGTTGATCAAAGATGGTTAAGGTTTCCTAGCCATAGACATGAGATGTCATTTGATAACGGGATCACATCATTAGGAGAATGATGTGATGGACAAGACCCAAACTATAAACGTAGCATATGATCGTGTCAGTTTATTGCTATTGTTTTCTGCATGTCAAGTATCTGTTCCTATGACCATGAGATCATGCAACTCCCTGACATCGGAGGAGTACCTTGTGTGTATCAAACGTCGCAACGTAACTGGGTGACTATAAAGGTGCTCTACAGGTATCTCCGAGGGTGTCTGTTGGGTTGGCATGGATCAAGACTGGGATTTGTTACTCCGTATGACGGAGAGGTATCTCAGGGCCCACTCGGTAATACAACATCACAATGAGCCTTGCAAGCAATGTGACTAAAGTGTTAGCCACGAGATCTTGTATTACGGAACGAGTAAAGAGACTTGCCAGTAACGAGATTGAACTAGGTATAGAGATACCGACGATCGAATCTCGGGCAAGTAACATACCGAAGAACAAAGGGAACAGCATACGGGATTAACTGAATCCTTGACATAGAGGTTCGACCGATAAAGATCTTCGTAGAATATGTAGGAGCCAATATGGGCATCCAGGTCCCGCTATTGGTTATTGATCGTAGAGGTGTCTCGGTCATGTCTACATAGTTCTCGAACCCACAGGGTCTACACACTTAACGTTTGGTGACGATTAGTATAGTTGAGTTATTTTGTTGGTGACCGAAGGTTGTTCGGAGTCCTGGATAAGATCCCGGACATGACGAGGATCTCCGGAAGAGTCCGGAGGTAAAGATTGATATATGTGATAATAGTGTTTTGATCTCCGGAAGGGTTCCGGAATTCACCGGAAGGGGTTCCGGATGTTTACCGAAGTGTTCGGGTGCAGCAACACTTTATATGAGCCAAAGGGGTAAAGCCCACGAGGTATTGGGAAGTGCAAAAGGAAGTTTTGCTGCTGCCTTAAGCGGTACTACCGCTGGTAAGGCAGTACTACCGCGTAAGCGGTACTACCGCTTGTGTGAAGCGGTACTACCGCTTGTGCGCGGTACTGCAGGGATCCGAGTTGGACTCTTTCCCTGCGGGCCAAACCGACCTTGTGCGGGCAAAACCGACCTGGAGGAGGCTTTTACTCCAAGTTTAGACCCCAAGGCTCAACATATAAATAGAGGGGCAGGGCTAGCACACGGGATACATGAAGATTTCCCAAGCCGTGTGTCGGCAACCCTAACCCTCTAGTTCTCCCGTCATAATCTCCGTAGTGCTTGGCGAAGCCCTGCAGAGATTGTTCCTCACCACCATCACCACACCGTCGTGCTGCCGGAACTCATCTACTACTTCATCATCGCTCGCTGGATCGAGGAGGTGAAGGCGTCATCAAGCCGTACGTGTGTTGAACGCGGAGGTGCCGTCCGTTCGGCACTAGTTCGTGATCGGATCGAGGGACGACTTGCGATTTGGATCGCGGAGACGTTCGACTACATCAACCGCGTTTCTTAACGCTTCCGCTTAGCGATCTACAAGGGTATGTAGGTTCACTCTCCCTCTCATAGATGCTCATCACCATGGATAGATCTTGTGTGTGCGTAGGAAATTTTTTGATTCCCATGCAACGTTCCCCAACACATAGTCCATCAAATCTTTACCCAAAACTTGAAAACTTCACAACACAAAACTCAACAGAAAACTCGTGAGATCCGTTAGTATAAGAAAAATAAATCACCACTTTAGGTACTGTTGTCAACTCATTCTTTATTTATATTGGTGTAATATCTACTGTATTCTAACTTCTCCATGGTTCATACCCCCCGATACAACCCATAGATTCATCAAAATAAGCAAACAACACAAAGAAAACAGAATCTGTCAAAAACAGAACAGTCTGTAGCAATCTGTAGACTTCGAATACTTCTGTAACTCCAAAAATTCTGAAAAATTAGGAAAACCAGGAAAATTGGTACACCAATATTGTGTAAAAATTTCAGATCAAAAGCACGTTCTAGTGAATTTATAAAATTCCTGGACTTAGCGCAAAAGTTTCAGTTTTTCAACAAAATCAAATCAACAAACACCGTAGACCATCCCAAAGGTCTTACTTGGCTCAAACACTAAATTAAACAAGAAAACACAATTATTACAGAAGTAATAATGTGGAAAACACACCAAAACAGAAACAAAAAACAGAAAGCAAAAATAAAATTGGGTTGCCTCCCAACAAGCGCTATTGTTTAACACCCCTAGCTAGGCAAAACGCAATAGATCTAGGTATTGTCATCTTTGGTATGCAATCCATAAGTAGATCGCATAATATATTCATAAGGCAATTTAATTTTCTTTCTAGGAAAGTGTTCCATGCCCTTCCTTAATGGAAATTGAAATCTAATGTTTCCTTCTTTCATATCAATAATTGCACCAATCGTTCTAAGGAAAGGTCTACCAAGAATAATAGGACATGTAGGATTGCAATCTATATCAAGAACAATGAAATCTACAGGCACATAATTCCTATTTGCAACAATAAGAATATCATTAATCCTTCCCATAGGTTTCTTAATAGTGGAATCCGCTAGATGCAAATTCAAAGAGCAATCATCAAGTTCATGGAAACCTAGCACATCACATAAAGTTTTCGGAATCGTGGAAACGCTAGCACCCAAATCACACAAAGCATGGCACTCATAATTTTTAATCTTGATCTTAATAGTAGGTTCCCACTCATCATAAAGTTTTCTAGGTATAGAAACTTCCAACTCAAGTTTTTCTTCAAAAGATTTCATCATAGCATCAACGATATGTTTAGTAAAAGCTTTATTTTGATCATAAGCATGTGGAGAATTCAACATGGATTGCAACAAGGAAATACAATCAATCAAAGAACAATTATCATAATTAAAGTCCTTGAAATCCAAAAGAGTGGGTTCATTGCTATTTAAAGTTTTGACCTCTTCAATCCCACTTTTATCAATCTTAGCATTATGATCTATAAACTCCGAATCATTGGGACGCCTTTTAACTAAAGTTGACTTATCTCCAGTCCCATCTTTATCAAGATTTACATTGGAAAACAAAGATTCAATAGGAGTCACATCAATCACTTTAAGATCTTCATCAATATTATCACGAGAACACACTTTTTCAAGCCATTCACGCTTAGCACGTATTCTAGCGGTTCTTTCCTTGCACTCATCAATAGAAATTCTCATAGCTTTTAAAGACTCATTAATATCATGCTTGGGTGGAATAGATCTAAGTTTCAAAGAATCAATCTCAAGGGAAATTCTATCAACGTTCCTAGCCAAATCATCAATCTTGAGCAATTTTTCTTCAATCGTAGCATTGAAAACCTTTTGCGAACTAATAGAATCTTTAATATTGTTCTCAAGATCAGAGGGCATCTTATTATAATTTCCATAAGAATTGTTGTAGGAATTACCATAATTATTAGAGGAATTACTAGGAAACGGCCTAGGATTAAAATTACCTCTATACGCGTTATTACCAAAATTGTTCCTACCAACAAAATTCACATCCATAGATTCATTATTATTTCCAATCAAAGAAGACAAAGGCATATCATTGGGATCAATAGGAGCACTCTTACCAGCAAACAATTTCATCAATTCATCCATCTTTTCACTCAAAGTATTTATCTCTTCAATAGCATGCACTTTTTTACTAGTAGGAGATCTTTCGGTATGCCATTGAGAGTAATTTGCCATAATATTATCTAGGAGTTTAGTAGCTTCTCCTAACGTGATTTCCATAAAAGTACCACCCGCGGCGGAATCTAAGAGATTCCTAGATGCAAAATTCAATCCAGCATAGAAAATTTGTATAATCATCCATAAACTCAAACCATGCGCGGGGCAATTTCTAATCATTAGTTTCATCCTCTCCCAAGATTGTGCAACATGCTCATGATCAAGTTGCTTAAAATTCATTATATCGTTCCTAAGGGAGATGATCTTAGCGGGCGGAAAGTACTTGGAAATAAAAGCATCTTTACACTTATTCCATGAATCAATACTATTTTTAGGCAAAGATGAAAACCAAGTTTTAGCACGATCTCGTAGAGAGAACGGAAATAGCTTCAATTTAACAATATCATTATCCACATCTTTATTCTTTTGCATATCACACAATTCAACGAAAGTATTTAGATGGGATGCGGCATCTTCACTAGCAAGACCAGAAAATTGTTCTTTCATAACAAGATTGAGCAAGGCAGCATTAATTTCATAAGATTCCGCACTAGTGGCGGGAGCAATCGGAGTACTAATAAAATCATTATTATTAGTAGTGGAGAAGTCACACAACTTGGTATTATCTTGAGACATCGTGACAAGGCAAGCAATCTAGCACACAAGCAACCAGAAAGCAAACGAAAAGGCGAACGGAAGAAGGGCGAATAAAAAGGCAAATCTTTCTGAAAATCGTTTTAGAAGTGGGGGAGACGAAAACGAGAGGCAAATGGCAAATAATGTAAATGCAAGAGATGAGTTTGTGATGGGTACTTGGTAGGCTTGATGTAGATCTCCCCGGCAACGGCGCCAGAAATCCTTCTTGCTACCTCTTGAGCTTGCGTTGGTTTTCCCTTGAAGAGGAAAGGGTGATGCAGCACAGAGTAGATAAGTATTTCCCTCAGTTGTTGAGAACCAAGGTATCAATCCAGTAGGAGACACAAGCAAGTCACCAATTGTTGTACCTACACAAATATCAAACACTTGCACCCAACGCTATAAAGGGGTTGTCAATCCCTTCACGGTTACTTGCAAGGATGAGATCTGATAGAGATAGATGGAAAAGAATTGCGAAAAGTAAAAACACAAGTAAATAGATCTGAAAATATAAGATGGAAAATAGACCCGGGGGCCATAGGTTTCACTAGAGGCTTCTCTCATGAAGGCAAATATTACGGTGGGTGAACAAATTACTGTTGAGCAATTGATAGAAAAGCGCATAGTTATGACGATATCCAAGGCAATGATTATGCATATAGGCATCACGTCCGTGTAAAGTAGACCGAAACGATTCTGCATCTACTAGTATTACTCCACACATCGACCGACTCCTGCCTGCATCTAGAGTATTAAGTTCATGAAGAACAGAGTAACGCATTAGGTAAGATGACATGATGTAGAGGGATAAACTCAAGCAATATGATGAAAACCCCATCTTTTTATCCTCGATGGCAACAATACAATACGTGCCTCGCTACCCCTACTATGTCACTGGGTGAGGACACCGCAAGATTGAACCCAAAACTAAGCACTTCTCCCATTGCAAGAATTACCAATCTAGTTGGCCAAACAAACCAATAACTCGAAGAGACTTGTAAAGATATGAAATCATGCATATAAGAATTCAGAAAAGACTCAAATAATATTCATAGATAATCTGATCATAAACCCACAATTCATCGGATCTCGACAAACACACCGCAAAAGAGTATTACATCGGATAGATCTCCATGAAGATCATGAAGAACATGGTATTGAAGAACAAAGAGAGAGAAGAAGCCATCTAGCTACTAGCTATGGACCCGAAGGTCTGTGGTGGACTACTCACGCATCATCGGAGGGGCAATGGAGTTGAT
The DNA here is from genome assembly GCA_039707655.1 of Elymus sibiricus. Classification (NCBI taxonomy): domain Eukaryota; kingdom Viridiplantae; phylum Streptophyta; class Magnoliopsida; order Poales; family Poaceae; genus Elymus; species Elymus sibiricus. Next base: position 448,921,491 of record CM077671.1, read on the forward strand.
GTAGATGCCCTCCGTGATCGAATCCCCCTCCGGCAGATTACCGGAAAAGGCTCCAAGATTGGATCTCACGAGAACCGAGGCTCCTGGCGGCGGAAAAGTGTTTTCGTGGCTCTTTTTAGTATCCAGGGAATATTTGGGAATTTATACGCCGAAGAGTAGGGTTAGGAGGGCTGTCGTGGGGCCACAAGCCAGTAGGGCGCGCCCGCCCCCCCTGGGGCGCGCCCTGGTGGCTTGTGACGCCACGGCAGCTCTCCTGCCATGGTCTCTATGCTTGGCAGGTTTCTTCTGGTCCAAGAAAAATCATTCTGAAGATTTTATTCCGTTTGGACTCCGTTTAATATTCCTTATGTGCAATACTCAAAAACATGGAAAAAACAGAAACTGGCACTAGGCTCTAGGTTAATAGGTTAGTCCCAAAAATAATATAAAATAGCATATTAATGCATATAAAACATCCAAAACAGATAATATAATAGCATGGAACAATCAAAAATTATAGATACGTTGGGGAGGAATCAGAACACATAAAAGAAATCTTCCTAAACACTCCAGAATACTTAAAAATAAGAGGTATGTGATACGGTAAGTAAACAGACTCCGAAAAATCCGCAAAAATATTTTTTGTCAGTTTTGGAATATTTTAGAATTTTGGAAATAAAAAATAAACCGGAAGGTGATCGAGGTGAGCACGATACACTAAGGCGCGCCAGGCACCCCTGGGCGCGCCCTGGTGGGTTGTGCCCACCTCGGATGCCTTCCCGACTCCGTTTTCCTTCCAAATACTTGTTTCCCAAGAATAAAAATTCCCTATATATACCCCCGGCTGTTTTGACGACCGCATCGCAGAAAAATCCTCTGTTCTTGTTTCTTGTTGTTTTCTCGTTAGATCTAGATTTCCTTGGCTCCACCAAGCTCCTCCAAGGACAAGTTATTCGAGAAGGTCATCAACCCGTACTTGCCGGAGGTGATGAAGCACCCTCAAGCCATTGAGATGCGTCAGGGGGTGCTCCACATCCGCGATGTTCAGGGACCCAAGAAGACCGGAAGCGTGGAGGCTAGGCTTGAGGCGGTGGAGCAAGAAATCTTCAAGTGCCAGAAGATGGTGGAGCGTGGGCTTAGTGCCAATCACTCCATGATCACGGAATTCACCCGTGATCAGACGGTGGATGGCCGGTCCGTGAAGGACATCATCTCCACCCTCAACGAGCAAATTAATTTTCTGCAGAGCCAAGTCTATGATCTTCAAAACCAAGTCTTCGAATATGAAGCGAGATTTAAAGGTATGAGTTTAGCTGCCAGTTGCAGGACTCAAGGGACTCTCGCATCAACAATTGATGGGGAACCCTTGCCCTGGAAGCTGGAGGACAAGCTTACTACATCATCACCGCCACCTACATCAACACCTCCACCTTCTTCATCACCACCACCAAAGGAGACTTGAGTACACGGGTATGGGCACTCCCCTTGGCTTGAGCCAAGCTTGGGGGAGGTGCCCCGGTATCGTATCACCATCACTTTTATTCGCCTTTACCTATTTTAGTTCTATCTTCAGTTTCCCTTTGCTTTAGTTGAATAAAAGTTTAGCGTGATCTATTTTCTTGTGTTAGTTTCGTGGCCTATCTATCTATGTAATCGAGTGAAAGTTATATAATAAAGTTTAGTTTGAGTTTTTGCTTCTCTACTTTCTTGTTGCAATTAAATAAAGAAAAGGAAAAGAAACAAATGAAAAGAATCATATGCTAATCTTATGGTGAGTAATGACATCACATAAGGAAAAGTATAAGTAGTAAAATTTATTGGAGATTGACAAACATAGCATTGGTCAATGATGCAATTCATGAAAGAATTAATTAGGGAAGAGAAGATTCACATGCAAATACACTATCTTGGACATCTTTTATGATTGTGAGCCCCCATCAAATATTATATGTCAAAATTGTTGACATTGGACAAGGAAGACAACGTAATGATTTATGTTTGTTCATATCCACATAGAAGTTATATTGTCATAGATCCTTTAACATGTGGTGCTTGCTCAATATCTTTGCTAGCCAAAAATTCCGCACTAAGTAGAGATACTACTTGTGCATCAAAAAACCCAAACCCAAACTCTTTCTTTGAGTGTCCACCATACCTACCTATGGATCGAGAAAGATCCTTCAAGTAAGTTGTCATCGGTGCAACAAGGCAATAAAAATTGCTTCTAAAAGTGTTTTGATCAATTAGTGTAAGAGAAAATTGAGCATTATACGAACTTATGATGGCAAAGTAATAAAAGCGACAGACTGCATAATAAAGGTTGCTATCATAGGGGGCAGTATAGCGTGACGTTCTTTTACATTAAGGGATTGGGCATACAAACCAATAAGCGCATGACAACCTCTGCTTCCCTCCGCGAAGGGCCTATCTTTTACTTTTATGCAAGAGTCAAAGTATTCTTCCCTATTCCTTTTTACTTTTTCTTTTGCAAGCATCATGTGGTGAGGAAAGATCTAGGCACATATATCCAGTTGGATATGGGTGGGCATGAGTTATTTTTGTTGACATCACCCTTGAGGTGAGTGAGTTGGGAGGCAAAACTATAAGCCCCTATCTTCCTACGTGTCCGGTTGAAACTTTTTGTTCATGGGTATGCTGTGAGCGTTAGCAATCATAGAAGACTAAATGATAGTTGAGTATGTGGACTTGCCAAAAGGCTCCGACATGAGACCCTTCCTGAAAATATGATGAATTGTAGTTGCAAAGTTGACTGAGAACATAGTTTGTTGGTTTCCAATAAGGTTTATGCTTCATACTTCTATGTTGTGATGAATTGTTACTTGTTCATGAGAAGCTTTATGATAAAAAATGTATTGAAATAAGTTCTTATGTTAGAGTTTGTTGCTGTTATGTTAATAAGCATGATGCTTCTATGTCCGTATTTTGTTTTTATCGACACCTTTCTCTCAAACCATGTGGACATGCTTTTCAATATCAGCTTTCGCTTGAGGACAAGCGAGGTCTAAGCTTGGGGGAGTTGATACGTCCATTTTGCATCATGATTTCCTACTGTTATTTACTTTGTTTTGTTGAATAATAATGCTTTGGGGAGTGATTCTAATGCCTTTTCTCTCATAATATGCAAGGTTTACACAAAGAGGGAGAATACCGACAGCTGGAATTCTGGACCCAAGAAAAGCACGTCAGAGATACCTATTCTGCACAACTCCAATGAAGCTGAAATTTTACGGAGATTATTTTTATATTTAATAAAAAATACTATAGCTGAAAACTACCGGAGGAGGCCCCCCCCAGGTGGGCACAACCCACCAGGGCACGCCAGGCCCCCCTGGGCGCGCCCTGATGGGTTGTGCCCAGCCTGGCCCACTTCCGGTGCCCATATTCTGGTATAAATTCCCAAAAAAACCTAGAAAAAATAAGGGGAGGACTTTCGGGACGAAGCGCCGCTGCCTCAAGGCGGAACTTGGGCAGGAGCACTTTTGCCCTCCGGCGGAGCGATTCCGCCGGGGGAACTTCCCTCCCGGAGGGGGAAATCGAAGTTATCGTCATCACCAACACCCCTCTCATCTTTGGGAGGCCAATCTTCATCAACATCTTCAACAACATCATCTCCTCTCAAACCCTAGTTCATCTCTTGTGTTCAATCTTTGTACCGGAACCTCAGATTGGTACCTGTGGGTGACTAGTAGTGTTGATTACCTTGCGTAGTTGATTACTATATGGTTTATTTGGTGGAAGATTATATGTTCAGATCCATTATGCTATTTAATACTCCTCTGATCTTGAGCATGATTATTATTTGTGAGTAGTTACCTTTGTTCTTGAGGTCACGGGAGAAGTCATGTTGCGAGTAATCATGTGAATTTGATATGTGTTCGATATTTTGATGATATGTATATTGTGATTCCCTTAGTGGTGTCATGTGAACGTCGACTACTTGAAACTTCACCATTCATGGGCCTAAGGGAATGCAATGTGGAGTAGTTATTAGATGATGGGTTGCTAGAGTGACAGAAGCTTAAACCCTAGTTTATGCGCTACTTCGTAAGGGGCTGATTTGGATCCACATGTTTAATGCTATGGTTAGACTTTGTCTTAATACTTTTCTCGTAGTTGCGGATGCTTGTGCGGGGGTTAATCATAAGTAGGTTGTTAGTTCAAGTAAGAACAACACCTTAGCACCGGTCCACCCACATATCAAATTATCAAAGTAGCGAACACGAATCAAACCAACATTATAAAAGTGACTAGACGAAATTCCCGTGTACCCTCAAGAACACTTTGCCTATTACTAGTGATTGTTCTGGCCTGTCCTTTGCCTCTAAAGGATTGGGCTACCTTGCTTCACCTTGTTTACCGTTACCGTTACTTGCTCGTTACAAATTATCTTGCTATCAAACTATCTGTTACCTACAATTTCAGTGCTTGCAGAAATTACCTTGCTGAAAACCGCTTGTCATTTCCTTCTGCTCCTCATTGGGTTCGACACTCTTACTTATCGAAAGGACTACGATTGATCCCCTATACTTGTGGGTCATCACCCGTAAGGAACTTATGACGCTTCATGGCCTCAAAGTCTAAATACTGAATAGGCAAGATGGGGTCATTAGGCCAAGGTGATACATTTAGTCTCTCTGCTACACGGGAGGCATAAATTCCTCCATAAAAATTACCACTGGCAGCATTGTGCTGCAATCTCCATGCAACAATTGCTCCGAGATTATAACATTTATTTCCAATTGTGGCAGTATGTATGAGGCTCAAATCAGGAGTACATAGTGTGTTGCAGTCTTGTTTGCCTACGATACATTTGCCATTAAAGAGTGTGAAGTAGTGTATTGATGGGAAATGGATACTTTTAATTCTTCCTTGTGTTACTCCCTATCTTCACCATAGCAAAGATTAACCAAAAATGACTCGTACTCAGATTTTGTTGGTTCATCAAGGGAACCCCAATATGGAAGTTTGCATGCTTCACTGAACAATTCTAAAGGCATGGTGAAGGAACGGTCATAAAGGTTGAATGAAACTCTAGACTCACGAGGAAAATATTTAAATTTCTTTGTGAATGTTTTCGTGAGTTCAAGATGTTGAGGGCACTTATCTGCGATGAAGGGAGCAAGTTTTGTATTGTGGATAAATTGTTCAAATTCCCCCTTAGTGCCTGCACCTTCCATGAACTCGTCGCACGGCCACGAGCATGATTTGGTGGCGACATCTCGCATCGAGCTTTCTCTTGGCTCAACATAAGATTGCCGAACCGAGCTTCCACTTGATGAGGCCTCCGAGGACCTTCTCCTCGAAGAACTCCTGAAGAATTGCATTTTTATTTGCGAACAAATTTCTGAAATATTTTTGAGACACAAAATTTTGTCAACAAAACTTCGTGAAATTGATAGGAACTACTCCTAAGCATGCATAGAGGCCATATTAAGCATTCAAACTACTTAGAGCTCTAAGAATTCAACTTGCAAGCTCATCTACAACAGCACCAAGAGTAGCTAATTACTCTAAAAATGACCCACTAAACCAAAAACTAATTGGAGCAATGGAGGAGTCACATACCAAGTAGCAATCCCTCCAAACAGTTTCGGAAACGGAGCTTCGAGCAAAGAGATCGAAATACGCGGGTTTGAGAGCATGAACACGTGAATGGTGGTTGTTGTGATTTTTTTCTGAAGGTAGGTGATGATGTGGGCTAAAGAAATAAGTGAGGGGGACCACGTGGGGGCCACAACCCACCAAGGCGCGACTAGGGTTGCTGGCGCGCCCTGGTGTCTTGTGGGCACCAGGTGCACCCCCCTCTGGTATTATTTGCACTAGGAATTCAGAAATATTCGGAAAAAATCGTATCAAATTTTCAGAACATTCTGAAAACTTTTATTTTGGGGTCATTTTTTATTGCACGGAGAAAACAAAAAATAGGATAAACATGACATTTTATTTTATTTGACTAACTAAAACAGAAAATAAAAAGTGGGAACAGAGAGTTGTGCCTACTAGATTCATCAACTTCATACCTCTCAAAAATGATCCATTAATAAGGTTGATCAAGTCTTATTAACAACCACTTCCGATTAGCATGAAACCGAAGAACTTTCGTAAAACACTAAGTTACCTCAATGGGGATGTGCATGTCCCCAACAATAAGTATATCATATTTCTTTTTGGCAGTAGGTATAGGTAATTGAAAACTTTCAATAGTGATGGTCGGAGATTCTTCAATAACATTTATACCATTCACTTGGAATTGTTTCTTTGGAAAGTGCACCGTGTGCTCATTACCATTGATATGAAAAGTGACTTTGCTTTTATTGCAATCAATAACAGCCCCTGCAGTTTCAAAAAGGGTCTACCAAGGATAATCGACATGTTGTCGTCCTCGGGCATCTCAAGAATAACAAAGTCCGTTAAGATAGTAACATTTGCAACAACAACGGGCACATCCTCACAAATACCAATAGGTATGACAGTTGATTTGTCAGCCATTTGCAATGATATTTCAGTAGGTGTGAGTTTATTCAAATCAAGTCTTTCATATAAGGAGAAAGGCATAACACTAACACCAGCTCCCAAATCACACAAAGCGGTTTTGACATAGTTTCTTTTAATGGAGCAAGGTATAGTTGGTATTCCAGGGTCTCCAAGTTTTTTAGGTACTCCATCCTTAAAAGAGTAATTATCAAGCATGGTGGAGATTTCAGCTTCAGGTATCTTTCTTTTATTAGTGATGATGTCTTTCATGTACTTTGCATAAGGGGCCATCTTTAAGATATCAGTTAAGCGGGTATGCAAAAAGACTGGCCTAATCATTTCAGCAAAGCGCTCAAATTCTTCATCATACTTTTTCTTAGATGGCTTAGGTGGAAATGGCATGGGTTTCTGAACCCATGGCTCTCTTTCTTTACCATGTTTCCTAGCCACAAAGTCTCTTTTATCATAACGTTTATTTTTAGGTTGTGGGTTATCAAGATCAGCAGCAGGCTCTACTTCAACATCATTATCTAGTTCTTTATCATTGTTAGGTTGAGCATCTTCATGAACATCATCATTATCATTTTCATTATCACTAGGTGAATGTTCATTACCAGACTGAGTTTCAGCATCGGAAATAGAGACATCATTATTATCAGGAGGTTTTTGTATCTCAGGTTCACTAGAGGTATGCAGAGTCCTATCATTTTTCTTTTTCTTTTTCTTTCTAGAAGGACTAGGTGCATCGGTGTTAATTATCTGAGAGTCTTGTTCAATTCTTTTAGGATGACCTTCAGGATAAAGTGGTTCTTGGGTCATTCTACCTCCTATAGTTACTACTCTAGCAACAAAATCATTCATATTATTATTCATTTCATCAATCAATTCTTTTTGAGACTTAGCAACTTGTTCTAACTGAGTTTGAACCATAGAGGCATGCTTTCCTACACCTCTAACATCATTACTGATTCTAAATAGCAAGTCACTCAAGCGAGCAATCATATCAGAATTATATTTCAATTGTTTCAGAACATGTGCATTGAAATGATCTTACTTCATAATATAGTTATAAAACTCATATAAGCATTGATTAGGATGTTTATTGTGAGGGATATCACCTTCATCAAATTTTAATAAAGAATTTACCTTTACCACCTATGGAGGTGGTGGTATGTCAAGGCCATGTATTTCTTCAATAGGTGGCAAATTCTTAACATCCTCAGCTTTAATACCTTTTTCCTTCATAGATTTCTTTGCCTCTTGCATATCTTCAGGACTGAGAAATAAGATACCCCTCTTCTTCGGAGTGGGTTTAGGCGGTGGTTCAGGAAGAGTCCAATCATCATAATTCTTCAATATGTTATTCAATAATTCCTCAGCTTGTTCAACAATTCGTTCCCTAAAAACACAACCAACACAACTATCTAGGAAGTCCCTAGAAGCACGGTTAGTCCATTATAGAAGATATCAAGTATTTCATTTTTCTTGAGAGGGTGATCAGGCAAAGCATTAAGCAACTGGAGAAGCCTCCCCCAAGCTTGTGGGAGACTCTTTTCTTTAATTCACACAAAGTTAAATATTTCCTGTAAGGCAGCTTGTTTCTTATGAGCAGGAAAATATTTTTCTGAGAAGTAGTAAATCATATCCTGGGGACTACGCACACAACCAGGAGTAAGAGTATTGTACCATGTCTTAGCATCACCCTTTAATGAGAACGGAAATAACTTAAGAATATAGTAGTAGCGAATCTTCTCATCATGAGCAAAAAGGGTAGCTATATCATTCAACTTAGTAAGATGTGCCACTATAGTTTCAACTTCATAGCCATGGAAAGGATCAGATTCAACCAAAGTAATGAACTCCGGGTCGACAGAGAATTCATAATCCTTATCGATAACAAAGATAGGTGAAGTAGCAAACTTAGGATCACATTTCATTCTAGCATTCAAAGTCTTTTCCTTATACTTGCGTAGCAATTTCTTAAGATCGTTTCTATCCTTGCAAGAAAGAATTTCTCTAGTTACCTCCTCGTCCATAACATAACCTTTAGGTATCTTAGACATTTCAAATCTAGGAGATCTAGGACTAATAGATGTTTCATAGTCATGAGTTTCAAAGGCTTCATCAGTTTCAGCAATCTCATCAGTTTCAGTAATTTCATTCTCTTTACCTCTAGCAATTTGTTCATCGAGAAATTCACCAAGTGGCAAATTATCATCAAGCATGGTACTAGCATCATCATAAGCATCATTCATAGCAGAGGTAGCATCATCAATAACTTGCGACATATCAGGATTACTAGCATGTGGTGGTGTTGCAAGCTTACTCATAACAGAAGGTGAATCAAGTGCAGAGCTAGATGGCAGTTCCTTACCTCCCCTCGTCTTAGAGGGAAAAATCTTGGTCTTTGGATCCTTTAGATTCTTCATAGTGATCAATTGATATAAATCCCAAGTGACTCAACAAATATAGCTATGCTCCCCGGCAACGGCGCCAGAAAAAGGTCTTGATAACCCACAAGTATAGGGGATCGCAACAGTTTTCGAGGGTAGAGTATTCAACCCAAATTTATAGATTCGACACAAGGGGAGCCAAAGAATATTTGAGAGTATTAGCAGTTGAGTTGTCAATTCAACCACAGCTGGAGATTAAATATCTGCAGCAAAGTGATCAGTAGCACAGTAATATGATAGTTTGATAGCAGTAGTGACAGTAACAGTAGCGGTAACAGTAGTAGCAATAGTTTTGTAGTAATTGGAACAGTAGTAACTTAGCAAGAACAATAAGTGGAGAACTCGTAGGCACTGGATCGGTGAACTCGTTGGATGATATTCATCATATAACAGTCATAACCTAGGGCGACACAGAACTAGCTCCAGTTCATAAATGTAATGTAGGCATGTATTCCGTAAATAGTCATACATGCTTATAGAAAAGAACTTGCATGACATCTTTTGTCCTACCCTCCCGTGGCAGCGGGGTCCATAAGGAAACTAAGGGATATTAAGGCCTCCTTTTAATAGAGAACCGGAACAAAGCATTAACACACGGTGAATACATGAACTCCTCAAACTACGGTCATCACCGGAAAGTATCCCGACTATTGTCACTCCGGGGTTTGCGGATCAGAACACGTAATAGGATCAAGAACATAGATATAATGGTGATAACATAAACGGTTCAGATCTGAAATCATGGCACTCGGGCACTAGTGACAAGCATTAGGCATAGCAAAGTCATAGCAACATCAATCTCAGAACATAGTGGATACTAGGGATCAAGCCCTAACAAAACTAACTCAATTACATGATGAATCTCATCCAACTCCTCACCGACCAGCAAGCCTACGAAGGAATTACTCACTTGCGGTGGGGAGCATCATGGAATTGGCGATGGAGAAGGGTTGATGATGACGAAGACGAAGATTCCCCTCTCCGGAGCCCCAAACGGGCTCCAGATCTGGCCTCCCGATGAAGAACAGGAAGTGGTGAGGGCTCCGTATCGTAAAACGCGATGAAACTTTCTCTCTGATTTTTTCTCCAAAAATAGGATTTTATAGCGTCGGAATTAGGGTCAGTGGGGCCACGAGGTGGGCACAACTCACCAGGGCGCGCCCTGGTGGGTGATGCTCACCCTGGCCCCCCTCTTCGGTGGATTTTGGCTCTAATAATTCTTATTTATTCCAAAATAATTCTCCAAAAAGTTTCGTTCCATTCCGAGAACTTTTATTTCTGCACAAAAACAACACCATGGTAGTTCTGCTGAAAACAGCGCCAGTCCGGGTTGGCGCGCCGTGGTGTATCGTGCCTAGCCAGGGCCCCTCCTCTGGTGGTTCTTGGCTCCAATATTTTTTATTCATTCTAAAATAAACCTCCAAAAAGTTTCGTCCAGTTCTGAGAACTTTTATTCCTGCACAAAAACAACACCATGGTAGTTCCGCTGAAAAGGGCGTCAGTCCGTGTTAGTTTCATTCAAATCATGCAAATTATAGTCCAAAACAAGGGCAAAAGTGTGAGGAAAAGTAGATACGACGGACACGTATCAGTGGCCCCCTCTGGCATATTTTTGGCCCAGAAATTCATATATATTCAATAAAAATTCCCCGTGAAGTTTCAGGTCATTCGGAGTCTGGTGATTTTTCTGCCTTTTTATCGGTTTTCCGGTCCAGAATTCTAGTTTCCAGATAATTTCCTCTTTGTGATGTACCTTGCATATTCAGAGAGAAAGAGCATAAGAATTGTATGATAATAGGGAATAATGGACAAGAATAACGTAAATATAAATAAGAAATCATGATGCAAAATGGACGTATCACACGCACCCACTGCAGTCGATGGGGACACGTCATTCTGACTCCTAAAATTCAATGTTGATGGGATGTTTGGTCGATGGATTATGGGCGACGTGTTTTTTGTTTTGATTTGATGGATTTTTGGATCATCGATAAGGAAACGGAGGCCGAAACGGATTTCGCTGTCGGACTCCATCTCGACACCGAAAGACATGATGAATGGAAATTCCACCCGCGCCCTGTACTGCTAGATGCGCAGCCCCACGATGGACGCCAACTGTCATGGGGATTAATCTAACAGTGAGTAATAGGGTACGAACAAGGGCTTGACCTAACTACAGCGCAAGTGTGATGCAGGGATTTTACGAGTTCGGGGCCCTCTTGAAGGAGGTGACAACCATACGTCTCGAGTTCTGAAGCTGTGTTCTCTTCTTGCGTATGCGGATTACAATGGATGCTAACCCCTGTATCTGAGTTACGGAGCGGCTTATATAGAGTGTGCCGACCCCTTCTCTACCCACGTTACAGATGACTTGATTGATTGAGTTGATGAGGTGCATTACATGTGGCAACTGATACAATAAATGCTAGTAACGCATGAGGGCGTGCACCTCCTGGCACTGAAAAGTCTACGCTGACCGTCCGCCTTCCCTTGTCTGAGTAGTTGTAGGGCAGCCGAGTGGACCAGACACATCCAAGTGGATGAAGGTTGCCCGAGTGAGTGAGGGTCGTCAGAGTGGAACGAACCTCTGTCGGCATTCGGACAGAATGAGGACCCTGGGGGGTCCTTTAATGCATAGAGTCGTGGGCCCTTTTGTATAGTATAGAATGTACTCTTCATGACCCTATCCGTAGTGGATAACCCCAACAGGGGAGCCATGGCCATGCGAATGGCATAGGTGTTGGTGTTCGACGTAGCATTGCGACGTGCGTTGTAGCCCATAGCATATAGAGGTGGAGAGATGTGAGATCATTGAGTTTTATGCAACAACATGATATATATATGCGACCAAACAAAAATAAAAATGCCGTAACACCGTGCGGGCATTCTACTATAGTATAGATATAGATATAGAATAGAACTCATATTATACCACTCAAAAAAAAAAGAATATAACTCATATTTTGCGAAGAAATTACATACTAGACCACTCGTGAGATCTAGTACTACTTCATGGGTAAGTCAGCCCCTGCCAGACCAGCCGGTCAACTGTATGCATCGGTTCCGATCGAAACCATTCGGGATCCGGGGAAAAGGTATCAATCGAAGCGCGGAGATAAACTGAACATAAACAAACACGCGAAGAACACAGACACCCGCACGCAGCCAAACCCGAGGGGGCAGGAGCCACGCGCGACGAGATCCCCAACCCCCCGAGCCGCCGCCGCCGCCGCCGACCAGATCCGCCGCCACCCGGAGGCGGCCAACACGGCGGCCGCCAGGATGCTGCCCGACGGCGGCGGCGACGACGAGGAGCGCTGGCTCGCCGAGGGCATCGCCGGCGTCCAGCAGAACGCCTTCTACATGCACCGCGCCCTCGTAAGCCCCGCCCCCTACCCTCCCCCTCCCCCCGCGGAACCCTAGCCCCCCGGCCGCTAGCTTACCCCCGCCTCGATCGGCGATTTGGTGGGTGGATTGCAGGACTCGAACAACCTCAAGGACGCGCTCAAGTACTCGGCGCAGATGCTCTCGGAGCTGCGCACCTCCAGGCTCTCCCCGCACAAGTACTACGAGCTATGTGAGTTGGGGGTTCTTCTGGCGCTGTCGAATTCCGTGAGTGTGTGTGTGTGTGGGGGGGTTGAGCCTGGGGTTTGACGGGATTTCGCTTGTTGGGCTGCTGCAGACATGAGGGCGTTCGATGAGATGCGGAAGCTGGAGATGTTCTTCAGGGAGGAGACCCGCCGGGGCAGCTGCTCCGTGGTTGACCTCTACGAGCTTGTTCAGCATGCTGGCAACGTGTTGCCGAGACTGTAAGGCTCATGCCCCCCTTTTAACTCTTACAGAGATTGATGCTATTTCGATTTTGCTTGCTTGGAAGAGATTCACAGTCGGTATCATTCCAATCACTCGGATATTGTCAGTAAATGACATGCCATGTCCACGTTAACAACTATGAGAATCGTGTTGATTAGACTAGTTTGAATGAAGTTTAAATTCTATGGAGACATACATATAAATGAAAGACTTATTGCATCTGCAGTTCCACACATTTGAACAGTAGACACTGATATGTAATCCCGTTCTTCCACCAGTTATTCCTCGTTGTATTGTAGGTTAGTTCCCAATGTTGCAAAATGGACACAGTTCATTATTTGTTATGGTTCACTAAGACATTGCATGCCATTCAACACGCGCTATATCATATTGTACTGTCATCGTGAACTACCATATCAGTTAGAACTTAGAAGTTACTGTACTGATTTGTATGGTTGTATGAACTCAACTGCACCTGCAAATACCATTGGGAAAATTACAACCAGTATCGTCTTCAGAGTTTCCCGAACTTGTTTGGGACTAAAGGCTTTGTTGTCGTTATCGTATTCAGAGTTTGCTTGGTAGTGGGACCACTCAATTCTTTTAGCTGGGTCTGTTAAGTTCAAACACAATCTAGGAAACCTTTTTCTTTACCACATCTCAGTTGCTTACAAAGAGTGTTGAATGATATGTCAGAACTTGACTCTCCAATGATACTTCTGTCTAATCTTGTTTGTACATAAATCATGAACTAAGTCTAGGTTTTATTTCATCTTTGTGGAACTCAAGTTGTAAATAAATGAAGTCTAAAGGCCATTTAATCAAAACTTCACATAATTGCGATCCACCTTTTAGCCAAATTTGAGTTCTTGTCCACATAACTCATAATGCGTTTATTATCAGGAATATTGCAGCTGCTTATATTCTGGCATGGACTTGTCTTTGAACTAGGACAAAATGCAAAATTCACACTGATGTTCAAGCCATGCATGTAGAACTTTTACTCATATAAAGCAGTTTCTGAAACCCCCTATAAATTTTATGTAACTTTAAACTGTTGTCGTTTGGATACTGTCAGGTTAAGTTTCAACCTCACTCAACACTTACCTATATGTTTGGCCCTGGCGCTCAGCCATTAATTTGTATGTAACTGCTTATCACTGTGTTTTTAGAATATGATAATTGTTTATTAGCTTGGAACATTGTATAAATAAGATGGCGTGTCCATGATCAAGTCCCGAGTTCTGCTTAGATCTCGACTGGCAGGTCTCATAATTATTCTGTTCTTTTATTATCTATTTTATTGTAACTGACCCTTGTAAAATTAATGTATGTAAATATCAAGCTAGTTGTTAATCATGCCATCTGTACAACACTGTAATTTCTTTCAATTTAAAGATTTTATGAATAGCTTTATCTGATCTTATGTTGTTCATGTGCTAGCTATCTGCTCTGCACAGTAGGATCTGTGTACATTAAATCGAAAGAGGCTCCGCTAAAGATGTTCTGAAAGACCTTGTTGAAATGTGTCGAGGCATTCAACATCCTCTTCGTGGACTTTTCCTAAGAAGTTACCTCTCTCAGATAAGCCGAGACAAGCTACCTGATATTGGTTCAGAGTACGAAGGGTACTGTGGATCATTCTGCTCTTTAACCATTTTCAGTTTGTTTTGCTTTCATTAATATGCGTGTACCAATGGCAATTTCCAGCTCACAAATAAAACACTAACTTTAGGACACTAAGAATTAGCTTATTCTCCAATTCTGTTACATAAGTATGTACTACAGATTTCTTGTGAAAATGTAGCATGTGCTATAATTACAAAATAATCACGTTACATTGAGTCATTGACTTTGTATAACGGGATACCTAGCACTGAAACTGAAACAAGCTAATCTTTCATGTTAGCATGACGTCTTGGTTAGCAACCTAGACAGTATGTTTACATGATGTGCTAGTGTTACTAGTTCCCTTTTCTCTTCATTTTGTACTGCTTCTGCAATATTAATAATCACTTGGGTGCCGGGACTTGATATTCATTATTTGCTGGTACTTCGTCATCAACCCTGCTTTGTCATTAACTCATATAGGATTTAATCAATCTTAGTCGCATTCAATTGGATTACTATACACTCCAAATCCTAACTGTTACCAGTGACCTCACTTGATTTTGGTTCATGTTGAAATGATCTGTAGTTAGTTTAGCTCATTATAGTTGGGTGCTGGGACATTGGAAGTGAGTTGTCCAGATAGTGTTTTGCCATTTCCTTTGTAATTATTTTTCTTCAACAATTTCCTTATATTCCATCTTTTGTTTTTTAAACTTCCATCATGCAGGGATGCTGATAGCATTAATGATGCAGTTGAATTTGTTCTTCAGAATTTCATAGAAATGAACAAACTCTGGGTCCGGATGCAGCATCAGGTTTGTTTGCTAGCTGTTAAACTTAAGACACAACTTTATTTATTTCCTTTCCTTTATTATTCAGACACTTACCATGTTAGGCCGCTTTACATCCATACCAAGTCACATATATTGCTCAGAATAAGATCATTTACCACATCTGCCGTCATTCGGGATCTTAGTTCTGGACATTTACAGAACTTAGTGATTATAAGACATTGACCTGTTTAGATGATCCTGAGCTGAAACCAGAAAATGATGACCCTGGTCTGCAGGGGCCTGTTCGGGAGAAGGACAAGCGGGGGAGGGAAAGAAATGAACTGCGTGATCTGGTAAATTAATTAGCGTCTACAGATTCTCCTTGACTGTTATTTGGAGTCATTTTAATGACACAAGTTCTTTTGAACTTTCCAGGTTGGCAAAAACCTTCACGTTCTTAGCCAAATTGAAGGTGTTGACCTTGAAATGTACAAAGAGAATGTTCTTCCAAGGATATCAGAACAGGTTTGAAGTTAGATATACTGATATAAAATGACAATGTACATCCATGATGTCCTGGAAACTGAAGCTGAAATATATTGGCAGGTAGTTAATTGTAAGGACGATCTTGCACAGTTCTACCTGATGGACTGCATAATCCAAGTCTTTCCAGACGAATACCATCTACAGACATTGGAAACATTGTTGAGCGCCTTTCCCCAGCTACAGGTTGGCAACCTCACCTTTTCTAGCTTGCTTCCCTGCTGTAGTTTCCCAGTTTATGCTGTTCCATGCAGATAATTGAATAACAGAGTTAATTCTGTCAATCAAGACTCAACTTGCAAGTGATCCTCATGCCTTCGATTGATTTGGTTGGTTTGCCTGATGTTTATTATCTAGAAAACTAAATAGTGTTATTTTCACCTGTGCTTCACCACTTAAAGAAAGGATTAACATATAGGTTCAGGTGCACTTTTTTGTCGTCACCTGATTGATAATTATCATGTTAGCTAAGGGACTTTTGAGAGCAAAGCACACTATTATAGAGTTATGGTGTGTTATTTTGTTGTGGTGCCATAGTTAGATGATGAACCTATACTTCCGTAAATTCAGGCTATAACATGGTAAAGCTTGACAATGCAAGTACAATGAAGTGCGGAGTTCTAGTACTACAAATCTTGATCAATCTTATTAACTGATATGCAGTTTCCATTTTATTTTACTATGAAGCAAGTCATCACAAAAATTCTCTTGCAGCCAAGTGTTGATATCAAAACGGTGCTATCTCAACTCATGGACAGATTGTCAAACTATGCTGCCACAAGTCCTGAAGTGAGCATCCCCTAGACCACTTTATCAGATGTAATCCGTATATGCTTTTACATTAATGAATTGTGCAGGTACTGCCAGAGTTTTTGCAAGTTGAAGCTTTTGCAAAGTTCAGCAATGCTATTGGAAAGGTAACACTTAAATTGCCGCTTTACCCATCAATTGGCGATACCGTGAATATGCATTTGATCTAAACGACAGTTTCCACGGTTACTATATACATAAGTGTACCAATGTGCATGGGAATAACAATAACCATAGAAATACATGCATCTTTTATTTATTTATTCCTTTTTCTAGCTACATAGCTGTCTGCTGCTATTGTATATAGGTAAAACTGAAACAACTGACACATGCTTTTTGACAGGTGATAGAAGCTCAAGTTGACATGCCGGTTGTTGGAGCAGTAACTTTATATGTATCACTCCTCACATTTACTCTTCGTGTGCATCCAGATCGGCTTGATTATGTTGACCAAGTGCTGGTGAGTCTTTGACAAAGAGATATGCTATTACCCTTTTAGTTCGATAGTTGATGTAGATGTACGTTCTAGCTCATGCTATGTTTGGTATTGTACAGGGTGCATGCGTGAAGAAACTTTCTGGCAAGGAAAAACTTGAAGATAGCAGAGCAACAAAGCAAATTGTTGCACTTCTTAGTGCTCCCCTGGAGAAATATAGTAATATTGTTACTGCATTGGAGCTTTCAAATTATCCCCGGGTTATGGATTATCTGGATAATGCTACAACAAAAGTGATGGCTCTGGTAATAATTCAAAGCATAATGAAGAACACAACCTGCATATCTACTTCCAACAAGGTAGTATTTCACATTACACTGTTTCTGTATCTATTAGTACTGTTTAAATCACATCATGAGATTCTGTCGCTATTTCTTGCAGATCGAGGCTCTTTTTGATTTAATTAAGGGCCTTATAAAAGATATGGATGGGGCTCAAGATGACGAGGTAAGATTATACAGTTCATTCTTCAACTCTCTTCAACTGGTTTGGATTCTTTTTTATGCTGCTGTTTGATCAGTCACGGAATATTCTAGTTCCTCATCAAGTTTACCCACACTGTTAACATGTTAAATTTTGTTGCATTAGCTTGATGAAGAGGATTTTAAGGAGGAGCAGAATTCTGTAGCACGCCTTATTCACATGTTGCACAATGATGATCATGACGAGATGTTGAAGGTACATTTGTTGATACACTGAATTTGCTGAGAGCTTGCAAACTTTTTTTAGTCTTTGTTACATTTTCCTCCTCCTTTACTTCAGTTCTCGTTACAGCCTCCATTATATGTCTGTGTTATATGCCAAATAACCAAATAACCAAGCACCTGCTCTTGAGTTTTGGTTATTTGGCAGCATTTAATCTGGGTACTTGTCTTGTCATTTTCCCATTTTGAAAATGCTGATAGGAAATGCTTGTCAATCTTTCAGATCTTATGTACTGTTCAGAAGCATATACTTCAGGGAGGTCCCAAGCGTCTACCTTTCACTGTGCCGTCCTTAGTATTCTCCGCTCTCAAGGTGTGCTTAATTGTTTCAGTTATATCGAACAGTATCCTGAAATAAGAAGCTTACATATTCATGATGTATTCGTACACAATGTTGTCAAAAAACATGATCTGTATAGTTGCACAGGCTGCCTTGTAGTAGGCATGACAATACTGGGATAGGTGCTTTGCTTTGTTTTGGCTTACCAATTCTAACAGTTGAGTCACACTGGATGTTTTTTCTTGCCTGCAGTTAGTCAGACGATTACAAGGTCAAGATGGAGATGTCACTGGGGAGGAAGTTCCCGCAACTCCTAAGAAGATATTTCAGATCTTGCATCAGGTTTTTATTCTCATACATTTTAACTTGTCCAGAATTTTCCATTATTAACTCTTCAATGTTCTCACCATTTTTCATGTTTCATTTTCCATTTTTCAGACTATTGAAGCACTCCAATGTATTCCTTGTCCAGAATTGTCTCTCAGACTATATCTACAATGCGCAGAGGTATTGTTGGAACAACTGATTGATTCTTTTTACACTTCTTCCTATCGTGTGACAGCATTTCTTATTCAGGCTGCCAATGATTGTGTTGGACCGGTATGGGCCCAAGCCCATCAGCCGTGTCACTTAGGGCCCAAGCCCATGAGGAGGAGCTGACCTAGAAGAGGCATCCAGTCCTCCCGTTCCCAGCAAGGCCGCCACACACATTCACACGAGCTGGAGGTACTCCTCTCTTCCCTCCCGATTCTACATGGTATCAGAGGCCAGGTCCGGCGAGGCCTGACGGACGGCGGTGCCGGCCGGCGAGGCTGCGGGGTCCGGTGGGGATCGACGGCGGCCCTGCGCGCTGGAGAGGAGGCGGCTGTGCGCGGGCTGTGCGTGCGCGCGAGGAGGAGAAGCGGCTGCGCGGGCGACAGGGCGACGGCTGGTGCTGGTTCCTTCCTGCCCCGGCTCTCTTATCTCTCTCTGTTCTGCTGTGTTTCTGGAGGTGGAAGGGAGAAGGAGAGAGGAGGAAGAGAAAGAAGGGCAGCTGCTGGAGTCTGCTGTTGTGGCTGCATCTGGGGTTGCTGCTGCTGCTGTGTGGACATGGGAGCAGAGGTGCTTGCTGCTGCGGCTGACTGGAGAGGCAGAGAGGCAGGTCAAGCTGCTTCTGTTGGTGGTCTGCTGCTGGAGCTGCTGGGGAATGAAGGGGAACTGAGGCTGAGTGCTGTTGCTGCTGGGTGTTGTGCTGCTGCAGTTGCTGCTGTTTGAGGAGAGGAGGCAGCTGGGAGCCTGGGACTGCGCTGGATTGCTGCTGCTTCTGCTGGAAGTGTGTTTCTGCTAGTGCTGCTGCTGCTGTTTGCAGAGGAGAGGAAGTCTGCTGTGCAGCTGCTGCTGCTGATTGTAGAGGAGAAGAAGGGCTTGAGGGGGAGAGCCTCACACTCAAGGAGAGGCTCTTCCTGATGGAGCAGGAGGTCGGCAGGGGGTGCCGTCTTGTGACCATTGAGGCACGTTTTGCAGGGGCTGATGGTGCTGCTGGCAGCATCAAGAATGCTGTTGTTTTGGAGATGGATGATACCATAGCTGCGGTTGGTGCTCACCATGCAGTCAAGGAGTCTCTAGGGAATGATGACATGAGAAGGGGTGATGTGGAGCTAGAGAAGAGTGGTGAGGACAGTGCAGAGAAGGCCGGTGCCGGGCCAGAGAAGGAATACAGCATGACTGTAGCAGAGGTTGAGAGGCTCAGGGAGGAATTGGAGAGCTTCAAAAGGAAGGTGGAGGAAATCCAGGTTGACAAGGAAACAGCCGAGGGGGCGACACGTGAGAAGGATGCTCAGACTGTTAAATTGAGGGCTGAGTTGGAGGAGCTCCATGCTTTCATATCACAGCTCCAAACTGCAGGCTTGAATGCTCGCTATGGAGGCTGTGCTCACTGGGCCTCCACTGATGAAGATAATCCGGAAAAGGCATCTCTTGCTACTAATGCGAATGGTTCAGAATGGGTTCTAGACTCTGGAGCATCTCAGCATGTTGCGGGCCAATGCTGCGTGTTTGAGTCTTACAATAAGCATCCTCCTTCTCACACGGGCACTATGCAAACTGCTGATGGCACAAAACAGCCTGTCATAGGGGTTGGTACAGTAAAGTGCACTCCGACCATCTCCTTATCCTCAGTTTTGCATGTGCCAGCTTTTCCTGTCAATTTGGTCTCTTTCAGTGCTCTCATTGATCAAATAGACTGTCGTGTGATCCTTGACCAATTCGGTTGCGAGATTCAGGAGCGACAGACGAGACAGACGGTTGGGACTGGCACCAGGCGTAGGGGGCTTTGGTATATGGACCAGGAGGTGCAGCCGGACTTGGTGTGTACTGCGACCATGGAGGACAAGGAGAAGCAGGCGATGATCCATCACTGTAGGATGGGACATGTATCTTTTGATAAGATGCGTAGAATATTTCCGGATATTATGTGTGGAATAGGCAAGGGCAAGCTGACATGTGATGCTTGTGAATATGCAAAACACACAAGAGCCACATATGTGAGTAAGGGGCTTAGGAGCATATCTCCTTTTATGCTTATTCATTCGGATGTATGGAAGAGCCCTGTTGTGTCAATGCATGGAATGAAGTACTTTGTTACCTTTATTGACTGCTATACTCGTAATACTTGGATTTATTTGATGCGTCACAAGGATGAGGTGTTTAGCTGTTTTCAGAATTTCCATGCCTTGGTGAAGAATCAGTTTAAGGCGCAGGTGCAGGTGATCAGGACTGACAATGGCACAGAATATGTGAACAACACCTTTGGGGTCTTCTTGTCTGACCAAGGGATTCTTCATCAAACTTCTTGTCCGGACACCCCCCCCTCAGAATGGAGTGGCAGAAAGGAAGAATCGACATATTCTTGAGGTTGCTCGGTCGTTGATGTTTACCATGAATGTGCCCAAGTTCTTGTGGAGTGAAGCTGTTATGACAGCCACATACCTGATCAACCGGACACCTTCTAGGATACTTGGCATGAAATCTCCGTGTGAATTGCTGCTTGGAGAAAATAAGTTTGTTGTTCCCCCAAAGTTGTTTGGCAGTACCTGCTTTGTTCGTAACCACCGACCTTCTGTTGGGAAGCTAGATCCGCGGGCAGTGAAGTGTGTTTTTTTGGGCTATGCTTCTGGTCAGCAGGGGTACAAATGTTGGTGTCCCTCTGAGAAACGCATATTTGTAAGTATGGATGTCACCTTCAGGGAGTCTGAGCCATTCTATGGTGAGCCCACAGATCTAAGTGTGTTGTTTCAAGGGCTTGACCATTCACACTCTGTGCAGGATGGTCAAGAGGGGGAGAAGGCTGCGTCTCACACTCAGGAGGATTCTGTGGACACCAACACTGATGATGATGTGCAGGTTCAAGTCCAGCCAATTGAGGGTACAATTCCGGTTGGTACTCTCACTGATAGTGATGTGCAGGTTCAGGTCCAGCCAACAGTGGGTTCCATTCAGATTGGTAATCTCCAGCTCCCTGTTCGAGATCGGTGGCAACAGACCCCCCTAGTGTACTCTCGACGAGAGCCACAAGTGCATGACTCATCTGACACTCGTCTGGTATATTCTCGGCGGCAGCCACAAGTGCAGGGGGAGCAGTCAGTGCAGGGGGAGCATCAAGGCAGTGGTGCAAGCTCATCTGACACAGTGGAACTGCCTATTGCGTTGCGAAAGGGGACACGTGAAGCGGCACAGAAGGCCTTACCACCGGAGGTTTTTGATGATCATGATATTGGAAATTTTGTGTCTTATGAGGCTTTGTCTCCTTCCTATAGAGCGTTTGTTGCCTCTCTTCAAACTGTGTCAATCCCAAAGGATTGGAAGGCTGCAAAGCAAGATCCGAAGTGGCGTGAAGCGATGATAGAAGAGTTGGAAGCACTGAGAAAAAACAAGACGTGGGTGCTAACCACATTGCCGGTAGGAAAGAAAGCAGTGAGTTGTAAGTGGATCTATACGGTGAAGCAGAATCCTGAGGGGAAGGTGGAACGGTATAAGGCCAGATTGGTCGTCAGAGGATATAGTCAAACTTATGGAATTGACTATGACGAGACGTTTGCTCCAGTGGCAAAGATGAACACAGTAAGGATATTGGTTTCCTGTGCTGCAAACTTTGGGTGGAAATTGCATCAATTAGATGTCAAGAATGCCTTCTTGCATGGTGAGTTGCAGGAAGAAGTGTACATGGAGATACCACCAGGTTTTGGTACTTCACAGACCACGGGGAAGGTATGCAAGCTGAAGAAATCCTTGTATGGACTGAAGTAATCACCAAGGGCATGGTTTGATAGGTTCAGACGTGCTGTCCGTGCTATAGTCAAACTTATGGAATTGACTATGACGAGACGTTTGCTCCAGTGGCAAAGATGAACACAGTAAGGATATTGGTTTCCTGTGCTGCAAACTTTGGGTGGAAATTGCATCAATTAGATGTCAAGAATGCCTTCTTGCATGGTGAGTTGCAGGAAGAAGTGTACATGGAGATACCACCAGGTTTTGGTACTTCACAGACCACGGGGAAGGTATGCAAGCTAAAGAAATCCTTGTATGGACTGAAGTAATCACCAAGGGCATGGTTTGATAGGTTCAGACGTGCTGTCCGTGCTATGGGGTATGGTCAATGTAATGGAGACCACACGGTGTTCTACAGACACTCACTCTCTGATCGGAAGATCACCATCCTTGCAGTTTATGTGGATGACATTATCATCACTGGAGATGATAAGGAGGAAATAGAGAGATTGAAGGGGTGTCTGAGTAAGGAGTTTGAGGTAAAGGATTTGGGCAACCTAAAATACTTCCTTGGCATTGAAGTGGCTCGGACAGAGAAGGGAATCTCTATGTGCCAACGGAAATACACCTTGGATCTCTTGAGTGACATGGGCATGATGGGATGTCGTGCAGCCTCTACTCCGATTGAACAAAATCATCAAGTGACAGCAAAATCAGGTGAGCTGGTGAATAAGGAAGATTATCAGAAACTGGTTGGGAGGTTATTGTACTTGTGTCATACAAGGCCTGACATTACGTATGCCGTGGGTGTGGTGAGCAGATACATGCATGAACCAAGGAGTGGGCATCTTGATATTGTGCACAGAATTCTGAGATACTTGAAGGGGACTCCGGGTAAAGGGTTGTGGTTTGCGAAGAGTGGACATCTTGAGGTGGATGGCTATAGTGACTCTGATTGGGCCAGTTGTCAAGATGATAGAAGATCAACTTCTGGCTACTGTGTGTTTGTGGGAGGAAATTTGGTGTCATGGAGAAGCAAGAAACAGATAGTTGTGTCTAGATCAACAACAGAAGCTGAGTATAGAGCATTATCTCAAGGGTTGTGTGAGATGCTCTGGGTGAAGTACCTACTGAGCGAGCTGAGCTGAAACTTCTGAGGAAGGGCCCCTTGAAGGTGTGGTGTGACAATCAGTCAGCTATAGCCATTGCTAATAACCCAGTTCAACATGATAGGACAAAGCATGTGGAAATTGATCGCTTCTTCATTAAGGAGAAACTTGATGCTGGGATCATTAGCCTTGGTCATGTCAGCTCTGGGCAGCAGTTTGCAGATTGCTTGACAAAGGGATTGGGAACAAAGGACTGTAACTTGGCATGTGACAAGATGGGAATGATAGATATCTACCACCCATCTTGAGGGGGAGTGTTGGACCGGTATGGGCCCAAGCCCATCAGCCGTGTCACTTAGGGCCCAAGCCCATGAGGAGGAGCTGATCTAGAAGAGGCATCCAGTCCTCCCGTTCCCAGCAAGGCCGCCACACACATTCACACGAGCTGGAGGTACTCCTCTCTTCCCTCCCGATTCTACAGATTGTGATTTGGAACCGGTTGCTTATGAGTTCTTTACTCAAGCATTCATCTTATATGAAGAAGAAATAGCGGTATGAACCCCCACCTGACCCCCATTCCTCTATGCCTGATCTGGACCATATCATAAATGTCATGTGCCATGCTTTTATTAAGACATTGAAGTGCTTTTATACTTTTATTATATTTTTGCCTTAACGACTATGTGGTACAAGCAGGATTCTAAGGCTCAAATTACTGCACTTCACCTAATAATTGGAACCCTTCAGCGGATGAATATATTTGGGGTGGAAAATAGAGACACCCTCACTCATAAGACAACAGGGGTAATAGTTCCTTGCTTTGTTGTTGCATTCTTGGGTTCTGTTATGGCCCAAAGCTGTTTCTTCTAGTACACATTTTAACTGACATCACTTTTTTTTTGTGCAGTACTCAGCAAAACTTCTAAAGAAGCCTGATCAATGCCGGGCAGTCTATGCATGTTCACACCTTTTCTGGACTGATGACCAAGATGGAATCATGGATGGTGAAAGGTGAACCTATTGAGATACTCATTTTAATTTTTATTCATTTTGCAAAAAAGTGGCAGGACATTGCTTCCTGAGACAAGGAAAGAAAACTCTCCATCACAAATTTGTGGTCGATGCTAATTGCATGATATCTCTTGGGCTACTATGTCTCTAATCCTTTTGTGCCAGCTATAGGCAAGTTTAGGCAGTAACTTTGGGCCTGCTGTCGAATCATATCTGAAGTACCTCTTTTGCTTGATCAAAATTTTGTTACGGGGTCCTCCTTTGCTTAAAGCGGGCCTTGAGAATTGCAAATGCTGCTCAACAAATGGCCAATGTATCAAAGGGAAGCAGCGGATCTGTCATTCTATTCATTGAAATTTTGAACAAGTAAACACTCATACCTTGTATCTTTTTCTGGTGCTTTTATGGTTGCTGCAATTGTATTGCTCATACTCGTATTTGTCTTCAGGTATCTGTACTTCTTTGAGAAAGGAATTCCACAAATCACAAACACCGTCATCCAAGATTTGATTGAACTGATCAGGACAGAGAAGCAAAATGACAGCAGTGCATCTGATCCATCTGCCGAAACTTTCTTTGCAAGCACTCTACGATACATCGAATTCCAGAAGCAGAAAGGTGGAAGCATAGGAGAGAAGTATGAACAGATAAAAGCTTCGTAACTCTAGACAAGTAGGGCCAACAAGGGGTTTCCATTTTGTCTGGGAGAGAAAGCAAGCTCATGTTTTTTTGGTGACGTTGAGTAAAAACACTACCTGATGGTTTAAGCTGCCTCCGACGGGGAGATGTTTGCACAGTTGTGGTTTCTGAACCTCATGCTCAAATCGGTGCATGCCCACCCTTTAGCTACAATGTTTGGGTTGCTTACTACAGTTGATCAGGTGGTAATAATCTGTACTCTTTGGGAAGCTCAGGTCTGTACAGGATACTTGTGTACCGGAGTGCCATTGTTGTATATTCCTTTTTCTTCTAGTTATTTCGCAAAGTTTGTGAATTTTAGGTGGACACTCGGAGTACATATTTATATTTATCAGACGGGTTTTGATTAATTTATAGTGATGAAGGCATCGGATTTAGAACTATATATTTATCTGTTGTGCTTAAGACCATAGTTGCTCTGTCGAACTTTATGCTTTTGGTTACACGAAACGCTGACAAAAAGTTGCGTATCGTTTTGATCTGACCAAAAAGGTCACATCCTGCTTTGCATACCAGGTTATTTTACCAAAATCGGGAGGATGGAGACAAACAAGCACCAACTCCGGAAAGATTATTGTAGGTAGAAATTACCAATTTATTATAGTGTAATAATTATAATACTCCCTCTGATCCAAACGTGTCTGACAAATCTAAGGCAAATAATATGGATCGTAGGGAGTGTTACATTTGGCTTCCAAACATGGCTCACTCCAATTCCGATTCCTCCAGTCAAACCAACTGTCCAAGTGCAATTTTAATATCTGAACACATTTTTTCTCTCCAAAAAACAAAAACAGGACCGAAGGTAATTTGGATCGATCGGCCGTCGACACACCCGTGAACTGCTCCCTCGTACGTACGCTCACAACCACAAGACGAGCACTACTATCAACTAGTAATAGCATCTGTTCTCATGCATCCTATTTTTTGCTACCCCCTCGCTACACTCCCTCTCCACCTTTCACCACTTCCTTCCACCCGTATGCGTCGCTCCTTGAGAAGCTGACCAAGAAGATCACACCACCACTCCTCCGTCCACCCCCAACCGAACTCGCCAGAGCTCCGGCCCCTCGCCCATGGACGCGACGATCGGAGATGCGAGTGTGGCGTCGTCGGTGGAGCGGGTCTTCGAGAGCCAGCCGCCGCTGCCGGGGACATGGGGCCAGGTGACGCTGCGGTCGATGGCCATCTCGGTGGTCCTCGGCACCGTGTTCGGCTTCGTCGGCCTGCGCATCATGATGAAGGCCGGCATCATCCAGGCGCTCAACCTGCCCATCAACGTCCTCAGCTTCTTCTTCCTCAAGTGGCTCATCAACCTCCAGCGGGCCGCGGGCTTCACCACGCTGCCCTTCTCGCGCCAGGAGAACGTCCTCATCCTCACCACCGTCACCACCTGCCTTAACACAGCGATATGCGGTAAGGATCATACACACCTTGGTAACTCCTTAGAAGATTTTCTATAGATAAAATGCATGCATACTCCGCCCCTTCAACGAATAAGTGAAATGTGGAGTTAGGAATTTTGGTGCATAATAAGTGAGTCTATATCCGAGGAACAAATCTTTAGTACTCTGTCCCAAGACACTTCAACCGAGTGATCATGATTAGCAATCACACTGGCAAATTTAATTTGACTTTACTTTTATTCTACAGGCGGCTTTGCAAATTATGCAGTTGGAATGACTTCGGGCGTAGCCAAATCACTGGGAGAAAATCCGGATCCAAGAGATATTGTTGACCATATACCGACTGGGCGATGGATGTTGTTCCTTTTCGTGATTGGCATGGTGGGAGTAACAGCTAGCGTGCCACTCAACCAGGTAATCCACCTTTTACATATACTAGTTGAATGCACGAGCGTTGCCACAGGATAACGGTAAACACAATGATTAAATGATTGTACTAAATCATAAATGTGTGTCATCGTCTCTATTACTGAAGGAGAGTCTGCGGTCGCGATGGTATGTCATGGTTTGGTTTGGTTGCGTACATTTGTTGGTTTCACGTTAATTATGAAGAGTACCATTCTTTAGGGCGGAAGGATCACGTTAATTATGATGAGTATTACTTTTTGAACGGATGGATCACGTTACTTATGGAGAGTATCATTCTTTGTACGGAAGGATCACGTTGGACGAGGATCACTAGAATATGTATGCCCCCGTTGCAACGCACGGGCAATTAACTAGTAGCGGTAAATTGATTCTCTCCCCCGCTCCTTTTCTCCTCGTCACTCATTGTGATTCCTTAACCACCCTCTCCTTGCAAGAAGATAAAACAACGTGTTTGTCTCCAACACTACTTCCTCTCCAGCTTTATTCTGGACACTTTTCTAAGCCATCTTTTTAAATATTTTGTATTTGTACATATTAATGGCTGCCAATATAGATTCAGTATCTGATCTTGTCCTAAGGGGTTATGATCTATAGACATCAAGATGTTTTGACTTGTGATCTATGAATGATTTCAACTGAGTTCGTGTGTTGTTGATGCATATTCCTGAAGAGGCGAGCTCTCTGGATTGGCATTGGATTCCACCATTCCCCTCATGAACCATATTAGGGGCTTTAATAAGTTGTCTTTTTGGTCGACAAGCAAATCATTCTTTACTAACCTCGTCTTTAACCTTTCTTGTTGACGAGGTTATGCATTTATTTTATCAGCATCAGCCTTCAAACCCTCGCAAAAATCATGTTGCATTCAATGGCAACACCAATCAGGCACATACACACACACACACACCTTGTCATCTATTTGTGAACCACCTCCGAGATCGACATACTTGTTCTGACCCACCCCTGAAGCACCTTGTGCTCAATATCATTTATGATGGATATCTGCAGAGCGACATGCTCCCCAACAACCTTAAATCTTGCTAAATATTACAGTACATGGGTAGCTTGTAAGCGTGCAAAAAATCATGTATTTTATGTAGCCTAAAGACGGTGGTGAAGACGTGTCGCATGTGATTCCCTAAATAGAACTACTTTTAATGTTTTACATTCTAAGTGGTTCTGTCACTGAACCGCCCAGAATACTTTATCATTCGAAATGGAACCACCCAGAATACTTTACCATTCGAAGTGGTTTTTAGTTCAGAACCACTCCCATTTCTTATTCATACATGGTATTTTAACCAATTTTAGCCAGCCCTACAATTGAAATGCAAGAAGAACATTCTCACATACACATTGTACACAATTATACACATTCTCATTGATTGCATAAGTCCACTGCATTTCATAATACATTCATATACATCATGTGGTTTATACAAACCAAAGTTCTAAAATCCAAAGATTTATATACTCCACGTCATCTCGACTAGTCTGCCCATCTCACCTCTTCATGTTGCCTTTTCATATGGAATATTCTATACATCCCGCCCCTTCCTTTCGCCTTTTGGCTCGATTAATCTACCCATGTCAACTCTTCATGTTGACTTTTTGGACTCATCGCCACGAGATATCTTCTTCATAGGGATCATAGTTTTTCCATGTTCAAACTAATTTTCATTTAGTATACAAACATGAATGTCATATGTTGAGTAAAGCTAATTCTTTTTTTCCAGTGCAACTAAAATCGATCTACATGCGGAAAATATGGTCAGCTTATTGGAAATCAAATATGAGCAAATTCAAGTAACAATTAAACATAAACTTAAATTGACACACACTAGCTCAATCTAAACTCCAATCACCAGTGCAACCATCGCTGATGAAGTTGTTTGTACTAACCCCATTCTGGTAAGTTTGTAATGCCAGTGGTATCTTTTTGTGTGTAGTGCAACTAAAACATAAGACAACCTTGTGATATACACATCGATTTATATGATAAATTTTACATGTACTTATAAATATCATACCTGACTTGATAGTCGTAAGTTGAGGACAAACATCACTCTGAATTTGTCAGGATCATGTTCACCATTTCTCGAGCAGAGATCTGGTACACACTAGAGACGTTGGCATCCCATCTTTGGATGCACTCCCAACTTCTCCAAGAAAAAAACAAAGCATGGTGATTCTCTCGGCATCTCCAAGAAGAGGGAGGTGGCGGCAAACCCTACAGACTATGTTGGTTTCATTGATGCTTGTTATGACAAAAGCTTTATCACGATAAATAAATTATGTAACCCATTTTTTGTCGTGCAAGTAAAACAGGGTAGATATCTCTTAAAACACACATTTTTATCAAGTTTAATCAATGAGGGAAAATTAATTAATTAATTTAGAGATGAGAGGGGAAAAGGTATGTGAAACTTTGATGAGGGATATATAGAAGAATTTCTAGCTCCTCAATTGGTTCTGGTTGCCAAGCTGACATACAAAACTCTTACTTTATCATAGCAACATGAAAAAGGCAGGTCCAACTATCTGTCTATATGTTCTGTAATTGTCTTGTGATTATTCTTTCGAAACAATTATCATGAGAAGAAAACTTTGTAAGTGTTGTATTTTCTCGACATACATCAAGTTTCCTACTATCTCTAAGTTACGTTACTCATTTGTCACATACACCAGTGCAAAAACATAAACAAATTTTTGTTCCCAAAAGGCCAAAACATCTCATACAACTTAATTAAACTAGATCACGATCTTAATTAAGAAACCTAATCCTCGGCGTCATCGAAGGAGATGTCGAGGACGTCCTTGCCCTTGCGGGAGCTTGAGGCCTCGACAACAGAATCATCGTCAGAGGAGTTCATTGCATCGACTTCTAGCCATGCGTGCAACCGCCCCATCATTTTCTTTGTCATGCAAGCAACACTCGCCTCGTCGTCAGCTTGTGCATAGAGGATGGAGTCGAGGAGCACACATTGGGCCACCTAGTCCTCACTCTCCGTCTCCTCCGATGTCGCGTCCTATGGGTCCTCACCCATGTCCACCACGGAAGGCATGCTAGAAATGTTTGGAGGAGGAGCACCATATGGGCGGTGTGATATGGTGTGGAGACAAGAAGGGAGGCGGGCGACACGATGACGGGATTGGGGGATGGGCAACATGCATCGAGAGTGTAAGATGACAAAGGAGGGAAGCGGAGTGGGCAAATGCGCCAAAATTGACAAGAGAGAAGAGCGGAGCAGTTCGTGCTATGGTTTTGTTTGGAGCAACTGCTAGGGTTCAGGGGATAAAAGGGTATTAGCCACAAGTATTTGAGGCGGTCCTCGGGAAAACTACCCATGGACTTGAATTATTAGAGGTGGTCAAAAATTCTAGACCGCCTCTACTAATAATTAGAGGTAGTTTTACTCCTTTAACTACTATTGTGTGTTCACTAACATAAATAAACCTCCTCCCTTAGGCTATTAGTGGCAGCTGAAATATTTTTGGTGGAAACCGCCTCTGTCAGACCAGTTCATGATCTTGTATCGGTTTTCTTGCTAGTGAGTAGTGATGATATCTCCTATGGACCAACAACGACCATCTTTGATAAGTGTAGGAGACTCGCTCATGACATTTTATCACTTTTATTACTAGTGATGATCTCTCCTATGGGCCAACAACGACTATCTTTCATGAGTGTAGGAGATGAGCTCATGATCTTGTATTTGTTGTCTTTGTTTTCTGCAATCGAGAAGCCAACTGTGTGGCTCATGAATTAGCTAAAAGGGCCATGTTTGCTCGGATAGCTTGTTGGCTGGATGAGCATCAGGTACTTCCTTTGGCTCTATTGACAAAAATGTGTTGCTCTTTGATGAATAAAGTGTTGTTGTTACTATCCAAATACAAGTTTCAAAGAGAACATAAGGTGCATTGCACAAACTAGCAAAGCTTTCCAAGAGAGAACACACACCTTTTAATATTATTATTTATGTGGGGTTTTAACCAGAGCGTCTACAAGGAGATAGACACATTTTATTTATAGGGAAATAACTCATTGTGATGTTCTTTTTATCGCTATTCGCCTTGTTATATCGTACATAATCAATACATATGGATATGGTATATAAAAATTCTTGATGGTGTCATCCATGAGTCTTATCTTATGCCTCTTTCACTTCTACTTTCCTAGACAAGTGGACTCATCTGAATTTCTCTGTTGCTTCAACCCTCTATTTTGGAGGAAAATAATCTTTATAAATTTTCGTGAAAAATTCATGTTATGGTGACTTTAATGTTTTAGTAACATTTCCATGGAAATAATTACAGAGAACTTGTGAAAAGGGCACTTTGTCGGTGTATTGTCAATACCTTGTAGATGTATATCTCTGAAAGATCACATGTGGTCTTGTGTTCTTGGACCCTGGCAGCAAATTATATGTTTCTTTAGTGTCTTAAGAAATATGGAATGCAAAATATAGACCTACAATAGTTAGTACAAATAATAAAAATTGTATTCGTCTAATGCATAATATGTTTTCACTAATATGTTTCCTTCTTGCTATAGGTCATGATCGTTGATTACATGTTACTATTCCCAACAGGAACTGTTCAAGCTCACCTTGTTAATAGCTTTCACACCCCTCAAGGAGCTCTTGTAGCAAAGTAAAACAAATTCTATCTTTTCTCGATGCAAAATCCGTAGCTACAGAACACGACCACTCATTTTAATTTTTCTTTAAACTAATATCCTTCATTTATTTAGGTTGCAGGTTGCAACTATATTCAAGTTTTTCCTGGGTAGCTTTTCTTGGACTATATTCTCATGGCTCTATACAGCAGGCAACGACTGTGGATTTTCTAACTTTCCATTGTTTGGACTAGAATTATACAAGCACAGGTAGGAATCTGATCCACTTATTTATTCCTGTCAATATAATGATTATGTACTCCATGGACTATGTACTTCCGCTCCTCATATACGACATAGATGAGTCCAGTACACATCTTTATTAATTCCAATATACTTTATTAGTAATTACTACATACATTGGAGTGAGTTCTATATGTGAAAAATTCCATTTGAGACCATGCATTTCATTTTTTTTGCACATATACTACCTTTTGTATAGAAAGATAGTATATCACATTAACTCAACATTATTGTGATATTTTTTCATACCACTTGTAATGAGGTACATTAGAATAATTAATAAGATATGTTGAGAATGATAAAGAGGTATAATAGATACATATAAGAGGTATACTGAATGTGGGAGTCCATACTTGTAGAAGTACATAAAATTAGTTTATGCTCCGCCCCAAGTAAAAAGTGCAAAAAATACAGTAATGGTGTGCATAGTATAGTAATTTTACCATGATGTAGTAAACAACTTTGATACAAAAGTTTTATTTAAGAATGACTACCTTTTGTACACAGTTCTACTACATTTTGTATATAGTTTTACTACACTCTACGCTCACGCTTAGAATAACCCAAATGATAGGTACTACACGTGTGGCACGAAACACTCCGGCCCTGACGTTTTTTACAACTAAAGTTGCTATCCAAAAAGGAAAAACTGAAACTTACCATCTGAAAAGGAAGTTGTCATGCTTGACAACTAAAGTTGTCATCCTCGCGTCACTAAACATGCCATAAAAACGTTTGGAGTTGCCATGTGTTCGTGCCACACATGTGGCACTTATAAGGGTCCTAGAAAAATGTTGTTGTGACTAGTTTGACTCACCAAAATAGTATATGTAAACCAAAAAGTTTATTGAGGTGGCTAAAATACTGGTACAAGTGTCCAACATATATGTCGTCTTATGAAGTTAAGTAAGATCATAGTCCTAGCTGTGTACCTATTGTTATATGATTGCATGTACTAAATAGTTCACTCATATTCGAACCGGCGAAGGACAAACAATGCGTTTATACTTCAACACTCGGCCTCATGCGAGTCTTGGGTGCAAATGTGGACCAAAACTGGGCTCCAGTTTAATTTATATTGCATCTAAGTGTTTGAAACTCCGAGTACATGCTGATCGCTCGAGTACAAGAAATTACAACAATGACACCATAGTTGTTGATGATATTCGACAAACATTTACATGTCGATGATAAGTGGCTATGGGATGGCCCCTCAATGACAAATCAATGGGTCCCACCAAGATCACAACCAGGCCATCACATCAAGGAGAAGTGCCACCAACCACAGAAAATATTTTCCAATAAAGTATATAACATGTAAGGAAAATACTCTACGACACGTAGGAAAGGCCAAATGCATTGTGGACCAATACTGGTCCGACACCTACCCCTATAAGCCTAATGTACCAACATGGACTATTTCATATGAGAGCTATATAAGGGGCAAGTGGCGAACCGTAAGAGGGGATTCGTTCCTTTCTACCTAGTTTCGGCCTATACACCACGGTCAAGATTAGTAGCACTTCCCGCCAAAACCACCATCATGATAATCCCTAAGTGAAGAGTTACTGTAGAATTTTCCAATATGGATGTGGAAGTATATAAGTGTCGATCCATGTTAGAGCTAAAGGTAGGTTTCCTATTCTCTCAAGTTATGTATGCCACTTACACAACTTCGTGCACTTAACGTTTACTATGCCTATAATCTCTACAACTAGGAAAGGATGCAAGGAGATAACTAAATTACTTAACAAGGTAAAAATAAATGTTAGGGGATACAAATAAAATATTACAAGAATGAAAAGAGACCTTGGGTGTGTGGTGGTTGTGACAGATGTAGTATCCAATGTGAGCAAATGTTCCCGACAATTGCCTATTTTTATATGCAAGGTTGGTATTCTTATCTTGAGAATAAGTATAATAACGTTGCAAAGATGCGTCTCAATGCCCACCTAGGAAATTACCCTTCATACAACGTTGCATGTGATCTCATAACTTAAGCGATTACCTCCAGTGTCCCTTGGAAGTTATCTCACCGCGTGGCAGACACGGCACTACATTGTAAGATGGACTTTGTGCCCCTCAATAAGTGTGATTTTTTAGGGAGGAGCCTAAGCTAGTATGCTACCAAACCATGGTCTCACATGTTCTTATAATTTTACCCTTAGCAAGTAACACAATTACTAAGAGTAATTAAGGTAGAAAAATACCAAATTATAGCCATAATTTCCTCTAGGGTCCCTTTTTATCTCATATCACTACGATTCATGTACTCAGAGAACAATTTTTTCTGTCACTTCGGCCTCCCATACTACACTCCTCATAACACATTGCAGCAACTTAAGTCTTCCCCCTATGCATGCGTGAACTCATGCAGAAGACAAATAAGATTTCATAGAAACCAAAATATAAAA
Organism: Elymus sibiricus; assembly: GCA_039707655.1. Classification (NCBI taxonomy): domain Eukaryota; kingdom Viridiplantae; phylum Streptophyta; class Magnoliopsida; order Poales; family Poaceae; genus Elymus; species Elymus sibiricus. The sequence continues at coordinate 448,955,685 of CM077671.1, forward strand.
TCTTAACCCATGATTATATTGTTTCACCAATGTCATAGAACAATTCATTACTCAAACATCAACATAATGATGCAATAAATCATGGGGAAATAATTCATAGAACAAGATATCAATTTTTGCCAAATGATTGCATAGATTTAGGGATGAAGAACCTCGATGGTGGTGGACATGGTGGTGAGTCCGTTGGAGACGATGTCGGTGATGGCGGCAATGTCGGTTCCTCTGACGGTGCTCTGACGCCATCGAAAGGGGTGCAGAGATCCCCACTCCTTCTTCTTCTTCCTTGCCCCCCTATGGAATGATTTTTTCTCTGGTTTTTGGTGAACATGGTTGTGGAGAACGAGGGCCTCCCCTCAAATGGCCATGAATGTTTCTGGTTCGCTGAAATCTGAGTCCCGTCACCATTTCATATGGCACGGTATATCCGGGAAGGCTAAAATCATGAAAGGCAGGTCGGTTCTAAAACTTCGGTGCCAAGTTAGGTTCCAACCATGCCTCAATCGGAGTTGCAGAACTGTTTCTTTAGTATATTCCTTTTTGCCCAAAAAACTATCTCTGGAACACTAAAAAGATAGGAACTGGGCTTGGCGCTGAATTAATATGTTAGTTCAATAAAAATGATATAACATTGTGCTAAAAGCATGTGTAAATTATAAGATAATGACATGAAACATATAAAAATTATAGATATGTTGGAGAAGTATCACACCAAAACTCACCCGGTTTACCTGAATCTTGAGCTACCTCCCACCCGAAATTGCAATCCTTGATATTCTTTATATATAAGAAAATAACAAGAAAGGAAGTAGGGCTTTACCCACCCTGGGTGCTGAACGTGGGTAAATTGTGTGTCTCCCATTACTTATGTTCAAGATCTACTAGTGTGCCGACGTCACGCACCTCAAACACAAATTGCACATACCGGCTCTAGTAGTAGTACCATTGTTACGACCCGACGAATATAGCTAGATTCTACTACTTGAGGAAATGCCTCCAAGGCACTCCATCCCATGTACTAAATCGACGTAGTACACCAATGAAAACTCCACCAAGGCTGTCAACTAACATCTCTGACCACCATGCGACGGTTGATCCGGTCACTCTGGCCACAAGAGCGTGGACCATCCCTAAAGTGATCCATTTCTAGATTACCAAGTTCATTTATTCTAATTTGACTACATGTGGTGCCTTCTATATTATGACCGACTTACACATGTTTGTCTCAAACACTTAACCCTCCGCTAATTACAAGTACAATTGTAACTCAAACCGTTACTGATATCTGACACAGTTCCAACAAATTTCACCTTGGCGAACAACTATTTCACCATCTAGAAGTCATCATGCATGAACCACCATATACCTTGGACTAGATTATTATTACAAGCTTGACTACTACTTCCTAGACTTCACATGACTCCAAGTGCAATTGTAATTTCTGTATTTTCATCATAGACCTGCTCCTAGAAAATTGAGTTGTTATTGATCCTTGTTTGTGTTTCCAACTTCATGGAGTATCCATTTAACACCATCACATGTGAGATATTTACCCAAAACCACCACATTGTGGGCTAGGGTAATAGGTTAGTACCACTTTTCGGTCAGGGCATGAGGAACCACCTTTTTTGCTTAATGACTAACAGATTGCAGTGCTTCTCTCATAAGCTCGCGAAGACAGTGAACCTGACTAATTGGGCCCACCTGTCGGGCTGATGTGGCAAAGACCAAGCACATAAAAACTTTGGCCAACCGAGGTGGCAAATGAGATGCGGACCTCGCCTATCAGCGACTACATGATCATCTTCATCCCATCTCTTTTTCTATGGGAAATTACATCGAGCATATTATGGGCTGTTGGACTCTCGCGACTACAGGCAGCGGCGAGCATTGTGGTGGTGTGCGTGTGGGAGGGGGGCATGTGCACCGTGAGGCCTTCAAGCCAACTGCCACCCCCTCGGCAGTGATGCCCGAGCCATCCGTGCCTGTGCAAGCCAAGAGCTCCATGGCCACCATGGTCATGATAGCTGAGCCCCTGCTAGAGCTAGCCCCAATCCGCCTCGTCGTGTTCCCCACACACCTACACGTCGCGAGTACGCACATACCAACACGTAGCCCGCACCACTCCCTCGGGATCCGGTATCAACTCGTCCCGCTCACGCCCGAGGCCATCAACCATGACCGACCTCCACCGCATGGACGCACCCACGCACACCTATAGTCATTCCCTTGCATGGCCCTGCCCACGTGCTTTGATACCGTCGAGCGCCACCTCTAGAAGCCACACTAGTCACACGAGCGAGCTCCCATGTCTGCATTTGGCCAAGTGGCTAGCACCTCTCACCAGAGCAGCACGAAACCACATTTGCCAGAGCCGGGGGATCGGCAGTGGGACGAGCGGAGCGAGAACCTCGTGCTCCCTCCTACAGGTCACCGACAAAGGACCTAACAAACGAAAAAACTGCCATGGGGCATGGAGAGACAGAGAGAGGATATGGGAGAGAGAGGGGGAAGGAGAAGAGTGGAAACATATGAGAGGCCGACGGGTGTGGCCTTTGGCCACCTGAAAAAATTATACATGTAGGCATGCAATGTAAGCCCGACATGTGGGGTCAATATGTCAGTTTCTTTGTTTTCACGAGCTTATCAGAGAATCAGTGTGATCCATTAGTTATTAGGGACAAAGATGATGGTTCCTCGTGCCCTAACCGAAAATTGGTACTAACATGTTACGCTAGCTCCAAATCTGGTGGTTTTGGGCAAATAACTCATCACATGTCGACCATAATTAAGTCATCACATATGACAATACTATTGTAGCGTCGTCCTGGTAGTCTTTTTCCTAAGTTGTGTGAAAGTGAACAACTCACATACCAGTAATACATATAAGGATTACGTGAATTCAACATCTTCGCTCTTGTTGACTTACTATCTGAAGCTTCAAAAACTTCATCATTTCCTTTTAGTGAGCCCAAGTCAAATTCACAGTTGCATCGCCCTTTTTTCTTGATAGTCATGTTATATGCACACATGCCCCACAACATCCTAATTGACGAACGCCTCAACGCTATAACCTTGTCGAGCGCCTAATGTCTTGGTTGAATTCTTGGGTAGCTATCTAAAAGGATCGAGATGGACCTAGAGGGGGAGGGTTGAATAGGTACAATTATAAATTTTAATTGTCACTTAACAATTAGGCAATAATGCGGAATTTGAAAGTGTGTCTAACAATTGCAAAGGCGAATCTAGTGCTAAGCAATATATTTGACAACAACAAGTAGTATGATGAACAAGCACAATTGAGGGAGTCCGGGATTAAGGGGTCCTCGGGCTGCTGGCCTGTCTCTATGGGCCGAACGGTGGGCCGCTTTGTCAAGGATCGAGGACTGTGATGATGCCGTGTCTAAGATGGGAACCTCCTAAGCCGTGGTGTGTACTTCAAGAACACGAGGGTGGATTCGGCATGTTCCTTCACCAATGTAACCGACATTGTGCAACCCTAGATATCCCTGGTGTCTATATAAACCAGAGGGTTTTTAGTCCGTAGGGCAGACTAAGAACTACCATCTAGGGTTTAGTTCATCTGATCTCGTGATAGATCAACTCTGTAATCGACATATACACAATCAATATAATCAAAGTAGGACGTAGGGTTTTACCTCTTCGAGAGGGCCCGAACCTGGGTAAACACCGTGTCTGTGTTCCCTGTTCCCCATTGATCCAAGATCCACAGCTCGGGACCCCCTACCCGAGATCCGCCGGTTTTGACACCGACAACAATATATTGTAAGTAAGGACTAAGAGACGAACAACCATAAGTAAAGAGTTCGGGTTAGGATAACCGCAACTCCGGAATACAAGAATGTATGTTGATGTTCACTTCCTTGGAGGGAAGCTAGTCACCATTGGAGGGATATATGTTATCACGAAGGCAGACCAATGCCACGAAGGTTTGCCTTATTCTACCCTTTAGACAACACCATGAAGGCGTTTCTCAAGCACCACTGATAGACCTTGGGGTGGTCTCCAAACCCTCACAAACTTTCTGGGGGTAATCATAATGAATGATTCCTCTCCGAAGAACTCCTACAGCCTAGGAGTCTCCAATCTCCAAGAGTAACAAGGTCTAGGTGGGATAGCTCAAGACTTGCTCAAATCATGATTTTCTTTGATCACAAGAAGGAGAGCGGGTAGATCTTTCTTTTTATTTGGAACAACTCTCAAGAACTCTCACAAATCGTCTCCGGATCTAACATTTAGTGTGCGGAGAGTATGAGAGTAGTGTAGTGGTCAACCCCCTTTCGGAGTGAAAGATGGGTGTTTATAGTTCCACAAAAAGTAATCGTTTGGTGCAGTAAGTGACCTGACCGAATGATTCAGATGTCTACTCGGACGATCAAGGCAAAGCCCGGACAAGTCAACTACGGATTCAGATGATCCAGTCAGGTCAACACAACACAACCACGCCAAGGGGTCTGGACGCCCGGGGGGGGGGGGGACTCCAGATAGAAATAATATAGGTGACTGTGCACAGGGTACCCTGACGTCCGAGAAGGGATCCAGACAATCCGGGCGAAGCCGGATGGAAACCCTCTGTGTTAGGTCATCCTCACAAACCGCCCGAGGGAAGCCGGACAAAATGTCTCTCTGTTTAGTCATCCAGGAACATTATTCGGGCTGGGGCCAAATGATCCAGATAGGGAATCGGATGATCCGGACAATGCCCACATGATTCGTCTGCCTGTCCAGGTGATCCGACTTTAGCTCAGCCATTCTGTTGTCTCTTGGTCCTCTAGCCAGATGGTCCGAGATGGAGTCTGGATGATCTGTGACTATGTACAGACGATCCGGCAAAGAGACCATGGAGATAAATATTTGGGCTTGGGTTTTGGGGAAGTGGTTTTTGTGAGTGTAAAGAAGTGGGAAACTTGGTGCGAACATGTATGTGGATGCGTATGTGTAGGATGATAGTAACATGAAGATAAGTTGAGCAAATCTTGAATGAACCCCTTCGACCCCCTATTAATAGTGCGGGGTCCCTATAACTTAAGAAATGAAAAACCATGCATTTCTTTTCTTGTTATCGTCATGCTTGAGTCATATCTCATTTGATGTGTCCATGATCTCAACACATTTTTTGCCAAAGGGACTAATATACTGTGTATACACTTAGCAAACATAATTAGCCCCCTATATGTATCTTTTCATCAACATCAAAATAAGATTAAGGGCATGATTGCACTTTCACTAGCCTACACCTTCTCAACCCCCATCGTGGATAACCACCTATCATAACCGACCGATGATGTGTTCTAGGTTTCCGACCAATGATATTAAGCCTGGGCTAACTTCCTTATACCACGAAAATAGGCTCTGACTTTGCAAGCTCTTATGTTGTAGCCCCTCCATCAGCTGAGCCGAATATTATGGCATACTCTAGCTTCGCCTTCAACACAAATCATGGTGGTTGGTCACACTTTGCGTTCGTCGACTTCAAGCTCCTATGTGTGCACTCTCATTATTGACACATCGAATCTCACAAGCCCTTAGGTTGGTGTCATGTGTAGCAATGGCACAAAGTGAAGACCATCATCATCATCATCATCACACCATTATGTCATAGTAGCCTATCTCACAATCTTCTTTTGTTTTGTTTTGGCCAACCTCATGTTGATCTGCCAGACTATCTAAGCCCAAACTTTCTAAGCCCTATGCACACATCACCATCCTCTTCACCTAGATCCCTCTCCACAAACATGACCTACCAAAATAGAAAACCTTCCTTGAAAACATGACCATGATGGTCTCTCCGCATGACTTCCTTCATCAACAAATCTTGTCAGCAAAGCCATATGTATGGCCTGTAACCCATCCAACTACATATTCACGTTCTTCCGTGTCATGCACTGGTGCCTCAACGCGGACACTTCGGGCCCAATGGTAAGAGCCCACACATGGTGCATTGTTGCTTCCTCAAACACTTAGCCTATGTCCGTGCATGACCTCATATTAGGTATGAGTTACATGTGCACCTAACCCCTATTAATTACAAGTACAATTGGAAATCAACTTGTACACATATTCGACAGAATCACAACAACTAGTTAGTCAACCCACAAATTTGAACAAGTGGAGAAGGGCAGACCATGCATTTATACTTCCACATGTGTCAATGTTCAATATAACTCATGCGACCTCCCCTTCCTAGCTCATGACTTCATAGATCAAGCCGTTTCCAAGGAGGGCCTCCACGAATGTGCATTTGGCTCAGGTTTAGTGAGGAACTAATAAAAAATCTCAAGTGCCATGATTATGAGGTTAAACTCTATTTAACCATCGATCCCTCCAAAACATGATGCTTTTTCATTGATAGTATGTGCATGTGTCTCTGCCTTGAAGATGGAAAACATGATGTAAATAAATAGAAATTTAAGGCCATGAAGAGGATGGATAAATTGTGTCTTGTTGTAGGCATAACCACCCGATTTTGAGCAGCAATGCTGTAGAATTTAAATCAGATTGTCGAGACCTCCTTTGTTCTTGGCTACATGAGATTGCCTAATTGACTAGACAACTTATGTTCTCATCCATAAGAAAGCACACATAATAAATCCCACACTGGTAGATTTAGATTCATTAGTTGGTGGATGGAGTGGTAAATAAAACACAAGAGAGTGAGCTGACTCACATGGTTGAGGAGATCTATCTTCCATCATGACATACAAGCCCTCAATTTGTATAACACCTAATTGAATTCCTCCTTCATATGTATCGTGATATAAAGGGGAACACCTAGATACTAGACTAGGAGGGGTTTCTCACTACAAAATATATGTTGGTGAGGGATTTGTCATCCTCATCGAAGTGTGAGGGTGAGAAGGTGCTATTGAAAATATAATAATAAAAGAACCACATGCCATGATAAACTTGAGCAAGATAGATTTGATCGTATGGAGATTGGTTTGAGGAACATAAAAAACTTTGTTAGTAGAAATGGTTATCCTTTAGAAGTTTTCTAAACTAGAGATAGAGAAAGAGCATCTCACAGTTTTCTCTAGTATGGTGCTTCCAAGGTAAAATAGAGAAGAATCATCCATTCATAGACTATCAATTGCAGGAAAGTTGTTTCTACAACAGTAAAGAAGCTATGTTTAAGTTTATCCCTATTGTTTTCCTCGTGTCCATTCATGCCCCTATTGGTCAACTTACTCGGGTCTGCCTTTTCAACCCCGACCCTAATATTGGCTCAACTCCTTTTATTTTAGTTCGACCAAACTCACCTGAAAGGGGTTGAACAACTTGGCGCCCCGTTAGGTGTCTTACCTTTCTCAAGTCTAATGCCAAAATAAACAAAAAATAATGTCCCAAGACTTACTCTACGAACCTTGAAGTATGGAATGTCCACCGAAATGGTGAAAAGATAGTGTGTAGTTTAATGAGTAGGAGGTTTTTTGTACCCCATCCCAAGTCCCTACAAGGGTCAAACCCTAAGTTCGATGCTCTATTTATCTCATTATGATGGATACTCTTTCAATGGGTGTACTCCTGGTGGTTTTTTCAGCAGACGTTGTGTGAGTGCCTACATTTTGCTGGTGGTGGTGTTTGTATGTGTGCACGCACGCATGCGCCTATGTTGTACTCGATGATCCTAAAAACATAAAAATGTATTACAAAAACACACATGTCCTGCAGCCATATGGTGGAACTAGGGCTTGGAATGCCTTGAGGAGGATGTGCCTTGAGGCGGTCGAGAAGGTAGAAGCGGCCCAGTTGGACCATCAAGGGCCTAAATCTCTAAATCTAAGAACCGCAGAGAAAGGGATAATTACCAAATGAAAATCCCTAACAATGTCAAGTTTTACTAGGAGTCATTTTTGCTTATGTTGATGAATTAAAGATGAAGATTGTACGACCAACATAAAGTTGCCATGGATCACTATTATATAACAACATCGTAACATTACTGCATAGGTGGAATTTTTGCACCGCTTGTTGCATTTCCGCTTTGGCTCTTTGAGATTTTTTATTTCTGTAAAGTGAATAAGCTTTGTAAACATTTCTCTCGTTTGTTCAAAATAAGCTCATTTAGACCATTATAATCTGATCTAGCAAGATAAACATTACAAATATATTATTTTTTGTTAACCTAATCTATAAGGTTATAAATAATCTGACCCATAAGAGTATATAAGCAACACATATTTTTTATTTTCTCTTTATTTTTATTTAGCATGAAATTTCTATCCTCCAAAACGAACATAAACACCTTGAAACTCGCAAGCTGTGTATAGACACCAAAATCACCAACAAAATGGATTTGCTACCAAGATTATTTAGGCATTGATTTGACTCAGTGTTTTAACCAGTGTTATTTACATATTGTAGAATCTCCTGTACCTGCAGTAGATTGTTTTCTCTTTGCTTTTGCCTTTCTCTTATAGTGTACGTCCTCAGTTATTCTAGAACAACATGGTATATGCATGTGTAGAAAAATACCATTATAATGATCTAGAGTACTCTGTCTATCAGATCATGAATATTGTGTCGCCGACACATATGTCTTCATCGTTTGATTGCTCAATGCGTACAAGTGGCTAACTTCATGTGCATCATGGTATTACTTTCACAGACACACTTTTATGTTTAAGCAATCATTTGGTGTATTAAGATGCCATTAGTGCCTTAACACACATTCACGTGACCATGCGTGCAATAAGTTTACCATATCATGAAATTGCACTTGGGTCACATCGATGCATGCGTATGCGCATATCCATGCATCATAATGACTTTCTGATTGGATTACATACACTTGTTGGTTCTTAATTAAATATGTATTTTTTGATAAATAATTTGTAAAATGATGTATATGAATCATTAGTTGAACTAATATTTTCATGGGTTAATTAGATAAATGCCACTCCAATTCTGGCGATTCAGAAAAATGCCACTGCAATTTACAAGCTCCGGAAATGCCCCTCCCAAGTGTTTTACTTAGTTCATTGAAGTGGCATTTTTCAGAGTTTGTAAATTACAGTGGCATTTTTCTGAATCACCGGAATTGGAGTGGCATTTATCTAATTAATCCTATTTTCATATGTCATTAGTTCATAACTGAGATATGATGTTGTGTCTGCAGATTCAAATTTGATTTTTCCCCAACATTTGTTGGTGTTGGAATGATTTGTCCACATGTAGTAAATTTTGCGTTACTCTTCGGAGGAATCATATCTTGGGGATTGCTATACCCTTTTCTTGAATCAAAACATGGGCAATGGTACCACACTGATAGTGCTTCAAGTCTTACGGGAATGAACGGATACAAGGTATGTACGAAAACTTATGTTGGTATTTCTTAACTGAAATTTCATATATTTTTTGTTTCTTCATTTACTAACATCTTGAAGATGGTATCTCTTAACATTTTAAACACTAACATATTGCTTGGTTTTGATCTAATATATTAAAACATCATTATTGTTTATTCGAATTGTTGGCTAATATGCGTGAGTCATTGTTGAACCTGAAATGAACCACTGAATGCAATCACACACACGAGATAAATAACATAAAATAGAAAAAAACTATAAAGGCAATATAGAGACAATCCTTGCAGTATTGTTTTCAGGTCATTCAATATTTGGAGATATGCGTGCATGCTTGCAAAAGCTTGACTTTTTCCTACTTCCTCCATTCCAATGAATAAGGCAAGCACGCTTCCCAAAATCCAGCTTTGACCATAAATTACACCAACCAAATATGGATTATATGTGATAATAATTATACCATTGAATATGTATTGAAAATAAGTTTACAATGGTACAATTTATAAGTCAGGAAATTATATATTATTGATGGCATTTACGGTCAAAGGTTGATATTGGGCAGTGTGCACACTTTATTCATTGGAATGGAGGGAGTGTGTTGCACGGGAACCATAGAGATGTATCTAATTAGACTTTAATGTCTTAATTGAGTAGGACCACATGTGTTTTATAGGAGAAACTAGACCATGATGGTGCATGTTGCTATGACCACCCATTTCTCCAATAAATGATCAAATATCGCGTAAACTTAAAATATATAAATTAAATTTGCAATGAACTGGCCCATATATTGGACAATGATAAAAAACAATATGACAACACATAATTCTTGTCACTGGGATTAGAATTAGCTAAGGGACTGCTCAGATTACTAAACAAAAGATGTGTGTGAAACATACTGCCGCTTATTGCAATACACCAACAGGGTGAAAGAACAACATGAATAAGTAAAAGGGGTTCCAAAAATATACATGATAGTAAATAATGACAAGATAAGAATCTTTGATGGAACAAAACTCCAGATAAGTTGTTGTGCAATTTCACCTGGCAACAAAAGAAGAAGAAATTGTGATAGTTGTTGTATAATAAAGAAGGCTCCTCGATCAAGAACTAGTGAAAGAAATATTAAATAGGATTGAGGTTGAGGCTCTTGAGATCGCCATCTAAACTTCGGGTGCTCTCACTATGATGACTCACTGGCATGTCAAGCGCATATATCATCCCTAGCTAACATAAGTTACAAGGAATAGGGCTAGAGATTATTTTTTCCGAATAGCAAGCACTTACAATCTTTTAGTTTTTCAATTTTAAGATATCGTAATTTTGCCAATACTTGCATAAAAAGGGATACATGAGCTTACTACATATTGTAACCTAGTTTTGCATACAAGAAGCAAGGTGGTTTGATTCTTTTTCTTTTTTTGAAACGGAACACATATTGCATTCCTCTTACATTTCTTTGCTGGGCAAGTCCCGAGCTACAAGGTACTGAACAAACTCTGGGAATTGTCCCAGGCAAGTAACACATGCACCAAACTTCAATTTAGCTCCAAACGCTGCTAGCCTATGTGTCGCCCGGTTACATGTTCGAGGACAGTTTACAACACATACATGTGAAAAACCTACATGTAACTAAAATTTAATCTCTCTGAAGATGGCCCCCAGTGCAGACAAGTCATATACCTCAGTAGACACGACCCTTCTCAACTGTGCAGAATCTATTTCAAACATTACTCTATCACAGCCCATTTGACAAGCAATACTTATTGCGTACAACATAGCTACTGCTTCAGATTGGAAGGCATCAACCATATATTCTAGTTTGCCTGCACGTGCAGCTATAGCTGTACCTTGATCATCTCTAATAATAAATCCCCAACCTCCATCATTGGAAATCCTGTGGAAAGCTGCATAAATGTTGATCTTCAATATTCCTGAAGCTGGTCTTGTCCACTTTTGCTTTGGTTGTTCGGCTATCCCCTTCCTTTTCTCTTGTACCTCTATTTTGTAGCTTTGTCTGCAGTTGTAGGCTATTAGTAGCTAGACGCCATAAGAAATGGAGCACTTTGTTTGGAAGGGGAATTGACCATAGTTTATGCCAGTCAAATCCGACGTCTTCTTCAGCTTTTTTATCGTAGTGCCATGCCTTAAAGTCCTCGAGATGATCTTGGATTGGGATCTGAAGGATAACCCTTGCATCTTTTGGAGAAAAAGTTTGTGTCACTAGTTCTTCATCCCAGTTGTCCGTGATTGGGTTAATTAGCTCACTGACTTTAGTTATCAAATTATTGCCCCTTTGGGAAATAACCCTTCTAGTGCTGCCTCTCAGAATCCATGGGTCACACCATATGTCAATATTCTTACCATTCCCAACTCTCCATATGATTCCTTTTCTCAACAGCTCAATGGCTTTTAGTATGTTGAGACATGCATAAGAAATGCCACTACTTGGCCTCACCTGCATAATTGAACATTTTGGGTAGTATCTAGTTGAAGGGATCTAGGCACAAAGCGAGGAGGGGTTTTGGCGCAGCCTCCATGCTTGCCTTGCCAGCATTGCCAGATTGAACGCATGTAGGTCCCTAAACCCCAAGCCTCCATTTATTTTTGATCTAGTTAGTCTCTCCCAGCTGACCCAGTGCACTTTTTTTCCTTATCCATTTGGCTCCACCAATACCTACTAATCATGGTGCTCAGTTCTTCACATAGGCCTTTGGTGAGATCAAAGCACGCCATGGTGTAGACCGGAATAGCTTGTGCCACAACATTTATTAGAATTTCTTTCCCTGCCTTCGAAAGTAGGTCTCCTTCCAACCTTGAATCCTTTTCCATATTCTTTCCTTCACATATTCCAATATCTTCGCTTTTTCTTTGCCAACATATGTTGGAAGACATAAATATTTTGATGCAAGGCCCTCAGATATAATGTTCAACCTCCTCTTCATTTCTTCCTTCTGCCAAGGCCTCGTATTTTTACCAAATAAAATGGATGACTTGTCCTTGTTTATCATTTGCTCTGAGCAGCTTCCATATATGTTCAAAATGCGTTCAACTTCTTGAGCACTGCTTGCACTAGCCTCCATTAGCAGTAGAGAATCATCTGCAAAAAGCAGGTGACTAACACTAGGAGCTCCTCTATATATTTTAATTCCTCTGATTAACCCTCTCATTTCAGCATTGTGCAGCATGACTGAGAACCCTTCCGCACAGAGTAGAAACAGATATGGGAAAGTGGGTCCCCTTGACGAAGCCCCCTTTGGGGTGTGATTGTTTCGGTTACATCCCCCTTCACTTTGACCTTGTATTTTACAGTGGAAATGCACTTCATGATGAAATTTATCCACCCTTCATCGAAACCCAGTCTATGCATCATCTCCTTTAAGAAATCCCACTCGACACAATAGTATGCCCTGCTCATGTCTAATTTTATTGTTTCGTAACCCACAGAGCCATTTCTTTTCCTCTGCAAGAAGTGTGTTAGTTCATATGCCAATAGAGTATTATCATAAATTTGGCGCCCAGGCACGAAGGCACTCTGGTTAGGCGAAATCATGTCAAGAAGAATTATTTTGAGCCTATTCGTAATTACCGTAAAGACCAACTTGTATACCACATTACACAGGCTTATTGGTCTCAGATCATTAATCTTCACTTGATTGTTGGTTTTAGGGATTAACACAATAAGTGTATCGTTCCAGCCCTCTGGCATGTTTCCTCCCCTCAGAATATGAAGCACTTCCTTGACCACTTGTTCTCCGACAGTTTGCCAAAACTTTTTGAAAAAAATAACAAGCATTCCGTGAGGACCCGGTGCCTTAAGGTCGCCGATACAATCTAGTGCTGCTTTAACCTCTTCTTCAGTTTACTCAGCACACAACATGTTGTTCATGCTCTCCGTCACCTTTGGTTGTACAACATGCATAACTTCCTCGATGTTGCTTCTTGTCATCATGGTGGAGAAAATGTTCGAAAAATAGTTTGCAATATGTTCCTTCAGTGCATCTTCCCCTTCCGCCCAGCTTCCATCATCCCCCTGCAATTTTTTTTAATTGTGTTTCTCCTTTTCCTTTCAGAGGCAAAGGCATGAAAAAAGACGTATTTTTGTCCCCAGCCTGTAGCCACTCTACATGGGCTTGTTGTCTCCAGTGAGTATCTTGCTGGTGTTCAAGGCGGTCCATTTTCTCTCGAAGAAAATGTTCTCTTGAAACTTGGTCTTGGTTAATGTCGCCCCTTCTCACTTTTCCAGGTCTTTCTTCAAGTTTTTTATTCTTTTCTGAAGATCTCCCAACACATTGACATCCCAGTTTTTTAAGTCACCTGCAACCTTGCTCAGCATACCTTGGGTAGTAGTGTCCCCTGTCAACCTTGCTGTGGCCCAGTCGTTGTTTACAATGACCTCACAATCTTCCTCCTATAGCCATCTTGCCTCGAATCTGAAGTTCTGAGCTCTTTTTCTGAATCTTTGCACTCCAACGGATCCTTCTATGTGGATAATCACAGGCCCGCGATCTGAATGGCGCGGGTCGCCATTCAACACTTTAAAGTGTGGGAACATTGTACACCAACTTCTAGAACCTACCATTCTATCTAGCCTTTCTTTTATGTATCAGCTAGCCTCCCAACTCTGATTGCGCCAGGTGTACTTATCTCCTACATAGCCCAAATCCTTAAGGCCACAATCAGCAAGAGCCATTATGAATCCCTCCATTTGACTTTGTGCTCTAGTTGGCCCTCCTTTCTTCTCATGGTTAAACAATATTTCATTGAAATCGCCTGCGCATAACCATGGAAGGTTCAATTGCTGCTTAAGTATGCGCAGGAGCCTCCAAGTTATCTTCCTTCTATTAGTAGATGGTTACCCATAAATACATGTGAAGCGCCATTTGAAACCATCTTTTCTATCACTTCCACATCAATATGATATCTCGAGTAATTGTGCAACTCCAACCTTATTTCTTTGTTCCAAAACAAAGCTAGTCCTCCACTTTTCCCCTTGCTGTCTCTTACCACCATATTGCTCATTCCCAGCATCCACTTGAATTTATCCATTCTCCTCTCATCCATTTTGGTTTCATACAAGAAGAGTTGGTTTGATTCTTGTGCAACGAAGGATGAACCCAAGCTGCAATGAGACATCACCTCGAGAGTTCCCGATCGTATCTATCGTCCTACCATGATCGATTCAATCATTTAGCACCTCTTGATTACCATGCTGGTGGGACCTCGTCATGACTCCCACGCGCACGTGGGGCATGTCGACACAACGGGGATGAAAGCACGTCGTGATGGGAACACATACGTATGTGTACTTTCTGGGCATATGTATTTTACACTTTATCCGGTGAAGCCAGTCCATCGATCCAATAAAACAGTCCGATCTGATCAACTATAGAAGGCCTAGATAGTTCCACGGAGAAGCTACGCAAGAGACATGTGAAGATATCCATGCGGCATGTGATCGAGGCAATCATCTGGCTAGCAATGTAAAAGCATTGTGGGGGGCTCGTAGGTCTCCTAGTTTTACTATTTGTCAAAATGCCCATTTTTTTAATTTACTCCAAAAACACTAGGTCTTGAATACTTTCTAATGCCATATATTAGAAAAGTAAACTAGTATATTGGTTCAATAAATTCATAAACTACCACATAAATTACTATTCTAATTGTTTTCTGATTAAAGAACACATCTTAAGGAAACTTATTGGTACAAAATTTAGAGAGAGAAGGGGGAGGAGGTACAACATACCTTAATACAGAGTAGTGTGCATAAGCATTCTATGTGTGTACACTCACAAAGGTACACCTATTATTCACATGCCCAACAGAATTCACATGAACTTTCTAGTGTGAAGTGGTCCCTCTATGGATGTCCGCACAAGCGGTGTTGGGAAATGTAGTAGAAAACAACAAAATTCGCCCTACGATCAACCAGGAACACTATAAAGATATAATAACGGTTGGGATCGGATCATTACTAACTCCGAGTTGCAACAGAAGAAGACGAGTTGGTGTAGATTGTTGATGAAGTCCCTCGAACCGTAGATGAACGATACTGTGAACCGTCCACGAACGATCCCTTGAACCGAAGACCGAAAGCACGACCTCTCTACTTGGTTGCAAGCGTATGGTCTTCCCGATCAGGCAGCGCTTTGTCATCCAGAGCTAATCATCGCCAGAGAATTAGAGGGAGGATATTAGAACCACATTGTGCTTCTAATTATGAGGATTAGAGGATCTAGTTCTAGCTCTAATTAGATCAACTAGAACTAGAACTAGAGAACTAGAGGAGGCTCCAAAACTTGTGTATCCAAAAGTGCCAAAACCTCTAGTATATATAGGTTGGGGGAGAGGAGAGAGGGGACACCAAAGGGGAAGGAAAACCTCCCCCTTGGCGGCCAAGGAGGGGAACCCTCTCCAATTCAGCCTCCCTCTTCCTTCCACAAGGAGGAAGGGGCTGCCTCCACCTATTGGGCCCAAGTGGCCCAATTCTTCTTCTACCACTTGACCTTTTAAGGCCCGTTGATATTAAATGAAATATAAGGACATTCCAATAAATATTAGACCCTTTTATATATAATTTAACAGCCCCGAAAACATTTTCCACCTATATATTATTTATCAGTAATACCCGGTATTACCCGATACTCTTCGAAACCCTTCTGGTGACCCCGAAATGCTTCCGATTTCCTCTCGAAACTATTTCAAATATTAATGAAAAAATTCCACAAATAAATACTCGATAATCTCATCCTACTAACACTCAGCAGATCCTGATTACCTTAAGCTTGTGACCTCGTAGTTTCGGTAACTCATAGATGACATCTCCTTTTTATTGATCCAACAACCTTACGGGTCAACTGACCAAGTAAGTTATCATGATTCTTCAAGATATTATTGAAGTTTTTATTTTGCTCAGTCTTGCTAGCAATAAAACTTTTAAGAGTTTTTTCAAGAGTATTTCTATTGCTACCATTAGCTCCATTAAAATTGTTGGATGCTCCTCCATTACTAGGATAAGGAAGTCTAGGAGCATAGCCATCATTTTTTCAATTAGGTGTATAGCTTTTACGAGCAATACAATTTACATCACTAGTATCTTCATTAGTGATGGCATTGACATTTACCTCCTCTTTACCTTTCATCAAGGGGATAAGTTCTTCAAGCTTGGTTGTCAACTCTGAGCTATTTTCTTCTATAGTATTCACCTTCTTGGTGGTGGTTCTCTCAACATGCCATTGGGCATGGTTCTCTTGCATATCATCTAGTATCTTCTTGACATCATCTATGGGCTTTCCCATGATTGTTCCTCCTGCAGCTGTGTCAAGCATAGTTTTTGACATGTGATTCAAGCCATTATAAAACATATGAAGGATTAACCACTCCTCCATTCCATGATTGGGGCAGTTTCTTAAGCTTCTTTCATTCTATCCCACGCAAGCACTAGTGGCTCACGTTCTTCTTGCTTGAAACCTGTAATCTGAGAATGTAATTGCATAATTTTTGCAGGTGGACAAAACTTAGATAAAAGTTTACCGCAACAAGCAGCCCAAGAAGTAATACTGCCTTTAGGCAAAGCTAAAAGTCATTCCTTTGCTTTTCCTCTCAAAGAGAAAGGAAATAAACAAAGTTTCAGAGCATTTGGGTCATAATATTTTATGCGTGTCATGTTGCACAATTCAGTAACATTATGTAAATGCATATCTGCATCTTCAGAAGCAGAGCTTCCAAAGTGGTCCTGTTGAACCATGGAAATTAGGTTTGGTTTGATCTCATATTTTGTAGCTACAACATCAGGTTGTGATATTAGTTCAAGCATGAAATTATTGCTAGGAGAAGCAAAACTTCCAAGATTACGAGCCATAGTAATTTTTTGGTTTTTCAACTGAAAAGACATGCAACAAAATAAAAATTAAACTAAAATTGAAAAAGTAAAAACAAAAACTGAAAATTAACTTTAACAAAAAAAACTCTAAACACAAAGACTAGGAATACTAAACTCCTCCCCGGCAATGGGGCAAGAAAAAGGGCTTGATATCTCCTTTTTATTGATCTGGTATTGGAACAAGAAAGGGCATCCCACACCTATTTCCCCACAGGTGACCCTGGGTATTGAACTCATGAGAGGAAGGTTTTGACAAAATGTCAAATCTAGCTTTTAACCGGATCAGCAAGCAAATAGTGATTCAAGCACTTATAATAAAAAGAAGGTGCGGGGATGGGGTCTTAATGCTTACAACCATGTATTTGCGTTGGGATAAAAAATGATATTAGTTTGTGCTCGGGAAGTCACCCATCAAGAGGTGCTGCTTCATATCGGACTGGGGATGTGTCCAAATAGCATCTTGACCGGCACGAGTCATGCATCAAGAATTAGTTGTCCTACCGAAGGCCCTATCCGTCTCTCGGGGTTGCCCCGATAATTAAGATAGTAATGCCATACAAAAGCATTGGGTGTTTAATGACTACCCCTCATTAATCCCTAAGGATATGATCCATGTTACCCTACTAAACCTTATTGTCACCGGTGTTTGGTATAACACTTCACGATCCCCTTGCTCCTAGCCTCACCGGTGCTTGATCTCCATGATCCTGGGTACCTGCAGGGATGAAGATCACGGACAAGACAAGAGACACTTCACGAAACAATTTTATTCACACATATGAGACATTGTGTCAAAGACTTCAATTGACCCCTTCAACAAATACCTAGGGATCAGATCACGAGAAGAAAACACTGAAGAACACATCTTGGGATGACTGATTGCAATATGTCTTACAATGGATGCCTTGTTGATTACAAGTATGAACTAGACGAGAGAGCCCTATGGTGGTGGAGATAGCTATGGAGAGGAAATTGGCGGCGACTAGGGTTTGTGGATGATGATGATGATGAGGTTCTGACTGTGCTCGACGTTGTTCTGTTGACATTTCGACGGGGTCCCCTATATAAAAGTTGTTCAGGTGGACGACCTGCCTCAGTTTCCACACCAAACGACCGCTCATGCAAGCACATGTAGTCGCATGGAACACCGTCTTTGGCTCTGGTTGCCTTCTGGCGCCTCCTGGTGACTGATTCTTCCTCCATTTTCCTTCCTTTCGATTCTCGCACGTGATTGCTTCCCTTTTTAGCGCATTCCTGTGAAAAAACATTAAAGAGAGGATTTGTGGAATCCTTTGCATTCATTAGTCATTAGTGGCAATATCGGAACGGATATCTCTCTTCAAATGAAATATCTCGGTTTAAACAAGGTTGAAATGAGTGTACAAATATCACTCATCAATAGACATGAACGAAACCCCTTCGTTCAATGACCGATAGCGGAACCGTGGACATCCATATTGATACCTATGAGTACATGAATGATATTCGAGTGAACCTTTGTTATGATGTGATATTACCTTTGCTTCGCGATACTTCACACAACCCTAGATGCATCGGTATCCTCTCGAGTCATTCACATGCTCACTGTACCGTTGTCCTCATTACCGGTTTTGTTCTTCTTTCTCGTTGATGTGTTCCAGCATCCCCGTGACATGGTCACCTGTGTCTGGCCAAACGATAATGGATGCCATCACACTGAGAGGGCCCTAAGAATATCTCTCCATCGTCAGAGGAGCAAATCGCACTCTCGACCTATCTAGCCCCTTCTCAAACTTTCTAAGGAACCTGTAAGTTGTCGCTATGATCACCTAGTTACAGATGATGTTTGAGCAACCCCAAAGCTCATCATATGGTAAGAAGTGACTACGAGACTCTCATGGTCTAAGGAACATAAGACACATGTTAACACTCCGAGTTATAACAATTGATTTCAGACGATATTATCTCAAAGTATAACAACCAGGTTTTGGGTCGATTCAATATGACGTTCTTCTAACGTCATATTCTCAATATTGTTTTAGGACTATCGTTACACTTAACAATATCCTAAGATCAGGAAAACATGATAACTAACAACACTTAAGCCAATCTTAGAGGCAAGACTAGGAACCTTTTTTTTTACCGTTTATCATTCCACACGTGCATATGAGTTTTTCACTGAATTGCATATTCCAGAATCATAGCAGTTATAGCATAGAATATAAACTCTTAATTATGAATACGGAAATATAATAATACAATATTATTTCCTCTAGGGCATATTTCCAACAAGAGGATCTTGGATATGATCAATTAATGTCCTAAGTCATACAAACTAAGGAGTTCTACGTAGCATGTGATTGTTCAAGGTTGATTAGTTGTGTGTGGGGTGGGGTGGGGTGGTGTGTGTGTGTGGGTGGGTGGGTGGGGTGTGTGTGTGTGTGTGTGTGTGTGTTTAATATATATCCATGGTAGAGTTCTTCATAAAAACATATTTATTTTGTGATATGGCATTGTTGGGTTCTAGATCATTACTACCAAGCAACTAGATAAGCTTACCTACTAGTTTTCAGTGAGAAAGTTCCATGACAAATCACACATTAAGATAGCTGAGAATTCCTAAAGTCACTATAGTACAATGATTGTATCGGCCCAAACCAAGCTGCTATGTCACACCATTATGGTGAGCCCCCAACACATCAAGTTTCTCTCCTAGTGTCCATAATAATTGATATAATATTATATGCCAATGTCAGTGGTTCTTTCAGAATGAGTTTTTTTCGGTAAAATTCTAGACGATTTTGCCTCTATTAGGTGTTTTAGTGTACAAATATGCCCAAAGATATACGTCCCATATGAAAATTAATTATCTTAACACTTAGCATGACATAAATAATTTCATAATAACTTAAACTCTGCCATTGAGTATAGATCACATACATAATTTACCTAGTTCCATTGGTGTTGATTTCACCAACACGTACTAGCTAACATGGTAAAAATTATAATGCATTTCTTTCTCGACATTAATCCTTACTTACGAAAAAGTGTTCCCCCCGCTTTATATTATAAAGCAACAACCGACCGATACAACCAGCTCGCTGGGGCCGCATCACAAACAAAGCCAAAGAAAAAAAGAAGAAAGAGAAGAGAAACAAACGCCGACGCCGGCAGCTCAACTAAGCGAAGATGGCCGACAACCACTGCACCCTCCGGAGAAGTACCACCGCATGCCAAGCACTCGATCTGAAGCCTCGCGTACCAAGCAACACCTCAGGAAGGAAAGCAACGACGACGACGCTGCTGCCCGGACAAGTCCTAGGGTTCCCCCGATACGCGGATGGCAGTGGGGAAGGGGGTATCACCGATGCCCCTCAGGAGGTTCGACGGCACCTAGGGCGCAGCCATGCCGGTGGCGGACGAGCCGCCAGGGATTTCTCCCGCCCTGAAACCACCACCGCCACCCCAGACAGTCGGAAGTGCACCGCCCACCATGCCGCCCACCAGCCTGTGCCACCACGGTCACCACACCAACTTCACCGTCTCACTGAGGCCACCAACGCAGCCGACCGGAGGGGACAACCTCCACCGCCGCACGGAGCCGCCCGGACATAGCGTCACGGACTTGCCTTCTCTTGGTTGATTATACCAAATGTGATTGACTATTTTAATTCATATATTTAACATTGCACCTCACTTACCACATTTAGTCCCTTGAGAATTCATACATAAGTGAACCTCAAGTGGGTGATAACAATACAAAATAAAATCACACCAAATCTCGTATTCAAATTTATGTATACCAAATCTCGTATTCAAAGGTATTAGGTAAAAGAATGTTGCCATTTATATTTTGAAAAAGTTTTGTCCCGTCAAAATATATGATCTGAACTTCATATGAACATTCTAATAACCTTTGTATTTGTGTGGCAACTTTATTGCCCCCATTCTTCATAAATATGGTTGGCAACTTTGACAAAAAGAAATAATGTCACTTCTCTAAATTATATTCCGTCTTTCCCATATGCAGATTCTTTTCCTGGATCAGCTAAGTCTAAAGTCTCTAAATATATACTGTACTACCTGAGGATTTTGTTGTCACATTCATAGTTGAACCATGCACAGCTAAAGACCGACCATGGTCAATTAGGATTGAGAGACAAAATAAAATGGTACATTGTTGGAAAGATCAACATCTTCCTTTTATGCTTGAAAAATACTTTTTTTAGCAAAGTACATGAGAATGAAGTAGATTAATGGCATGATTCACCATTGTTTGTCCAGAGACTCTCTAGCCCATCCTCTGGAACTGCCACAATTCAGAAATCACGTGATAAAACAAATAACATATATATTACCAACAAAGTTATAGCAAGAAGAAAGTAATATAAGGATGTACATATATGTACATATCATCAATTCTACAACCAGTTGTAGAATAACTATTCCACAATCACTTTTGAACTGCAGCAGAGAGAGATCGTGAAACTGCAATAGTGAAAACTTGTTAACTTCACGTGATTTTTATACTGTTTTCAAGACAATGTTTCAATCATTTGTCAGGAGGAGGCATATGATACACCAATAGACATATATGCATTATGCAAGAAATCATGTAGAACACTCCCACGAATACAGTGTGATACTTGTCTAGTGACACATAGAGTGTTTTCGTGGAATTTTCTAATCAACTTGTCCGAATGATACACTGTTGGAAAAATATCGATAAGTGAAAACTTTTCATTTATAATATTTTTCCTAATTCATTATGTTTGAAGAGCAGTTTTGCGAAAACTACAGTCTCGAGTTGCGTTTTTGAATGGATCTCAAATCAACATGTGAACCGCACCAGACAGGAAACTAGATTGCACCATCAGAGTGTAGTTCGTTGATCCCAAAACACATGTATTACACGAAACTGACACGTGAACTTTCATGGTCGGCTGCAGTTCTCGACGGGGAAAAGTGAACTTTGACATGAACAAAGTGAATTGTTGGACACTTTTTATTTTTCTAAACCGAATAGTGAACTTGCTCGGCGATTCTGTGTGAACAACATGTTTAGAGTTACGGTCAACCTTTAGTGTGAACTGCGGGGGACGATTTAAGCGAACTGCATTTCATCTTTTTCTTCGTGTTTTTCCTTTTTACCCAAAGTTTCCCGCAATAGTTTTTTCTTATAATAAACCGTGAACCTCCTCTATTCGTGGGAGTGGACAACTATTTATTGATGTAGTTAAGTAAAATGATAAAAAAAATTACAAATAGGTTCTCAAAATTAGCACAAACAAACTCTAACACAAAAATAATTTGTAACCAAGCACGTGTTGTTGTGCATGCACACGCTGGTGACCTGCATGTTGAAGTCGCCCAAACTTCACGCTGGTGCCACCAACATACCTTCTCACACACCATTCCTATTGTGCTTCATGGCGGAGCGGAGGGAAGGTGGAGGCGTCGCGCGAGTGCCCATGAGGTTGGTAGAGAGAGAGGGAGAGAGGGAGAGAGAGAGAGAGAGTTCAATGGCGGCCAACGACCTCACCCAAGCCAGTCCAGAGGAGCATCTAGTGCACACTACATGCAGGGGGTCATTTGCAACCACCTACGCCAGTGGTGCTGCTTCGGGGCAGGAGGAGGCGCGAGGCAGTGGTGGCAGAAGCTCGAGGTCCCCTGCCATCGTATCCTTATGCACATTGATTGCCGTTCAGGGCCACCGAGGTTGCCACTTGTCATCATCAGATGCCCAAGAGGAGGTGAGGTGGAGATCAAGGTGATGACGGGGTCATCACGGAGGCGGGCCTCATCCACCGACGAGGGGAGCACACGAGGTCGGGGTCAAGCAGTTTGGGCGCTTGCGCTCGAATCCGTCATGGGGGTTCCCTGCGGGGCTGGCGTTGCTCGAATTTGTTGTCGGGATGTGTGCGGGAGGGACGACGGTGCTCGAATAACGCTGTCGAGGCATGGAGGGGTGGTTGGTGGCGCTTGTGGCGCGTCTAGGGTGTTGCGGTGCCACACATTGAGGTGGGGCGGGGGCTGAAGCCTCGGGGAAGTTGTCTTTGTGACCAGTGGCGGACCTAGGATTAGGCCAGGCCCCAGGCGAACTGGGCCAGACCCCAGGCAACCTTCGGCCACTGTAGCAGTCGAGCGACAGTAACGCTACAGTGTTCACAGGAGATGGGACTCACGCCCCAGGCCGCCGCCCAGGCTGCCTGGGGCCTGAATCTGCCCATGTTTGTGACGACACGGGGCAACGGTGGGAGGTCGTGGTGGAGTGGGTTGGTGAAGGCTAGGGGCGTGCTTTTTGGTTGGTGGGTGAGGTCAGTGACGGTGCCAGGAATAAAATCATGTGTAGTCACCTCAAAATTGTGTAGTCAAATGTACATATTTTTATATATTTTTGCATGATTTATACTTGACGTATGATCCTTTTGTTCAAGAGCTGTGTAGTCAAGTGACTACACAGCCCATACGTGGCTTCACCAGGTTGAGTTGGGGTCAGGGTTCAAATCCTGTACTTGACACTGGCGTTTGAATTTTCATGAATTTATTTCAAACTTTCCAACGATGTTAGTTCAGTGATAGGAGACGTTTCCATCGAAATACGAGGTGTCTGCGGTGACCTCGCCAATCTCATAATGACTTGCCGACTCAGTCTCTTGAGAGTGATCATTGGGATAGGGTGTGCGTGCATGCGTTCATATGGGTACATGTATGTGTGTTTATACGAGGGTCTGTGTTTGCACCATGTTAAAAAAACATAAGGCACGAAGCGTTGGACAGTCGCGTCAACCATGCCCGAGCAAGATCACTCGGTGGCGTTCCTCTCCTCCATCCAGACCTTAATGGTGTTTGAGAAGTGCGGCGGCGCTGAAGCCCAATTTGTTGTTGCCGATGTGATTCCGGTGCTGGTGAGGGTGACCGGAGATGCGGGGGTTGGTTCTAGCAGTGGTTGAAGGGAGCCAAGAGTCTCCTTACTTTTCTGAGAATGCCCCCCTCTCGACTAAATTAAGGTCAGGCTAGTAAGGAAACATTTAAGCGATATAAAGTAAAAAAAAATTAGATCTTTTAAACCGTTAAAACTTAAAGATCCTTATACGTTCTCCACACACCATTGATACATAACCACACTCTTATATGCATGGAGAGCTGCTCAAGAAACTGCAGCGCATGTGACGGCTTGGGATGATTTAGAAATCGTGAGAGGTGTGCCTCATGTATTACTACATGTAACCACAAATGATTGTAAACCCCCTGAAAGTGTTATATAAACTTCTCATTCACGTATGGAGCGTGAGCGCCAAATGAATTCAAATATTCATGTTTGGTTCGGAAGGAGATCACAGAAGTTGCAAGGTTACAAAATAATCTATATATTTTCATTAAATATGTATTAGATAATATAATAAAAATAGTGGATCTTGACTACTATTCAAAATCCAGAAGAATTACGTAGAGGGGTCATTGAGCAACTAAAAAAAAGCTATGATCCAATTATAGAAAATCGAACTAGAAGCATATGAGTATGGACTGAATGGATACTCTGAGATAGAATGACAAAAGGCAAAATTGATTAATGCTACTTGTGTTAGTTTAGAACAATACATGAGTGTGCACATGTGCGCGGACACATGAACCAGAACATATTCTAAGTGGTTGGCCTTTCTGGATCACGTGAATTGGATAATTTGGGATTCGGAAAACCACCTGACTTACATGTCACGCATTATTTATTTCTCTACATCTGAAAACTCTTGAATTTTACAAGTGATTTAGTTGGATCATTCCTAGAGAATGAATCAATATTGTTTAAGGAATGATCAGAGAGATTGGAGAGGAATAAAGATAATGCATTAGACTTCAAGCACACTAAAACATGTCCGGAGCTCATGTTTGTTTTTCTTTGAATGCAAATCATTCCGAAATAAATTTAAGAACTCCAATATTATGATCCGAAGGGGCTTATAGAAAACATTCTTCAGACTAAGTTCCTCCAAATGGACCTATTAAAATTCCAAACTCCAAAGGGCCTTCACTCAACAATTAGGTGTGGTAAGATGCGAGTGATAGCAAATGATGTAGACACTTGGTTTTATGTACTGTTATTCATGGGTGGTGAAGAGGCGAGGTGTTTTATTTAGGTGTATATGTCTTGGCTAGGTTGATATAATAATACATTGATATGTGCTAATAAGGTGATAAAGATGAGCGGGGTGCGAGGCTTGAGATAACTATATCATCCTTTTATCAAATTGGTGTAGTTGAAACATACTCCCTCTGTCCCATAATGTAAGTCGTTTTTTTTGCACTAGTGTAGTGTCAAAAAAACGCCTTATATTATGGAATGGAGGGAGTAGTTAATCTGTTTGAGTTTCAAAAAAAAAGTTAATCAACTGGATCTTCAAATAACATGTACCTTCCTTGCACTCACTTCCATTAATTTTTCAAACCCCCACACCTGTCCTATTCTCTACAACTGGCTTCATCCTCATGCTCTCTAACAACGCCACCCATCGCCATGTTGATCCAACAACTCTTTTCTCCTCTTTGTTATCTTACAACAACTATGTAATCACTTTTAAATTTTGTGAATTCTAATCTTCCATAGCTTTGTATCCTCTATGCCCACTACTCACAGTCCCTCGAAGACCTCCCATTTTCCTTGTTGCCTTTTTTTATTAGATTTCATAGTTAATCACATGCTTGTTCACACACTCTTCTAGGCATGGCGTGACCTCAATATAACACCGTAATTCAATACAAACTCTAAAGATAAACTAGCATATGACGAGGGGGTCAATAAAGAGGATATAAGTAGGCTTGCTCGAGAAGTGATAAAATAATCGAAGTTCAACAAATTATTACCCATCTTGTTAAGTATCTCAAGTATAACTTTTCGAAACCATATTATTGATTACATTTCATGTAAAAGTTTAGTGTTGGCGTTGTTACAATCCACTTTAATCGTAAGATCTATTTGAGAATAATAACACTCCTTCGTGGGAGAAAAATAATACTAACCATTTCTTCAAAGTTTTCTTTGTTATTGTAATGATAACATAACTAGCAAGAAAATTATGGGACTAATTATTCTGAATTGCACTACAGGTCTTCATTTGCATAACAATTATCATCACAGATGGAATATTTAACTTCCTTACAGTCATTATTGCATCTTGTATTGACATTAAGCACAAGCGGCAAGATGATGATTCAGGGTTGAGTAATTACATGAAAAAACACCCTAGCCTAAACTACGATGATCGTAAGAGGATTGAGGTATTTCTTCAAAATAGAATCCCTTTAACCATATCAGTGGGTGGATACATCGCAAGTGCAACAATCTCAGCAGTTGTTATCTCATGGTTGTTCGATCAGATTAAATTCTATCATGTTGCCACATTATATATCATCACGCCGGTCATTGCATTTGCAAACACTTATGCAAATGGACTTACAGATTGGTCAGTTGGATATACTTATGGGAAGTTTACAATATTTGTTGTCGCGGCATGGATTGTGAAACCGGGTGCAATTGTTGCTGGCCTTGTAGCTTGTGGAATAGTCATAGCAGCTCTGCACATTTCTTCACAAGCTACACAAGACAACAAGACAGGTTACATGACACTAACCTCAGAAAGAGCTATGGTCATTGGGCAAATTGTTGGTGTAGTTATTGGCTCTATTGTTAGCCCATGTATATTTGTTGCCTTTCAAAAAAGTGAGAATCCCGGGGTTACTATTGGATCTGCTCAATCACATTACCCATGTCCTTTTGCTGGACTCTTTCGTGCCATTGGTGTGATTGGCATTGGAGGAGTGAATGAGCTCCCTAAGTATTGTCTTACAATGTGCTTTGCTGCATTTTGCATAACAATTCTCACATATGTACTTTCATTGGTATCTCAGGGAAAAGGTTGGAAAATGCACAAGTATCTTCCTAATATGACAGTGGTAGCACTACCATTCTTTGCAGGGCCTGATTTCCCCATAGATACGTGCCTAGGTACCGCGGTGATGTATCTATGGAAGAAAATGAATAGTAGAAGTGCAACTTTGTTGTCATCGGCAGTTGCAGCAGGCCTTATATGTGGAGAGGGACTATTTGCATTGCCATCAGTAGTACTCACTATGTTTAGTATACAACCACCAATGTGCATGAAGTTCTTTCATAGTGGAAAAGAAGTTGTTGTGGTTGATTCATTCTTACATAATTTGGGAACACCTACAAAGACATGAGAAATGTAATTGTAGGATAAAGTATTTTTTTTTCTTAGATTGTAAGCAAGACGTAAATGGTTACTCTTAGAACATGCCAACTTCTAATTTAATTCCATATGTTAAATTATTTCAAAATATGGAAACATACACTATATATGTGGATATATGTAGAAGAAAGTATCGTGGTTCAAAGATTCACGTTACAAACTCGATATTTGGTCAAAAGTTGCATATTTTGGACGAAAAATCAATTTCCAAAATTTTGAGTTGCTATTTTGTTCTTACTAAAATCAAAATTCTTACTTCTTTCTTGGAAGATACATTGGCTCAAGTTTGCTACTTTTCACTCATAGGAAATTCTCATCTAAACAAACCTTAGACTCTTATGTTCTTCTAGCTCTCACTTCTCTCGTTAACCAGGCTATCCAAGCAACCCATCAAGAAACTCACCACTACTAAATCAAGATTTTTTGTAACGAGCCACTTGTGTCACTTAAAACCCCTTTTCGTCCTAAAAAATGCGCTAGTGGCGGTTTCCGATCGACACACAGTCCATCACTGAAGCGTCGTCGCAAAAAATAAAATGCTGATGGTACCACTTTTCCAGTCACCTAAGATCATATATCTTAGGCGACGGTTCTGGTTTTGTCACTTAAGTCTATTTTCAGTGATGACAAGGATTCTCACATTTGATCTGCCGGTTTGTCGCCTGATATCATTTTCGGCATCGATATAGCATCATTAACAATGGGTGACTCAGTTTTGACTGGTCAATGATTCTGACATATGGGCCGTGAAGATGTTGACGTGGCTTCTTACATGTGGGTCTAGATGGTGCTGATTTTGTTGCTTACATGTGGTCCAGATGCTGATGACTACTTGTATTTCCATCATAATTAACGTCACTGATTAAAGATGACGCCAATTTTTTGATGTTGGAATTGAATTTAAATTTAATTTTCAATAAATTTTGAAATTGAAGTTGAAATAACTTCAAAATTTGAATAGATTTCATTAATGTTGAAACTTGACATGCTTAACACAACTATATCATATAACATATTGATCAACCATTGGATTGAGTATCACACGTGACATAACAAGATAAAGACGAAGTTTCATGACCAAGAATACACTATCGTGTTTGGGAGAAGTTGTTTTGGGAACCCAAGAGTGACTTCCTTAAGAAGAAACTCAATGTTCCATCCAGTTCTAGTTGCCTCTTTTCAAGAACAACGTTTTTCTTTTATTGTTCCTTCTTCGCATCTTCAATTTCTTCTAGCTACTCCCCTTTGACCTCTTCAAGTTTCAGTTGCTAGGTAACTCTTTCATAGGTTATCTCCGCCTCTGGTAGACCGTGCCACTGACGCTCGGGTATACTTATGTTCCCAAGCGAGAAATAGGGTTTCTGACGGACCTCTTGGATATACGTATATTCCCAAGCAGTAAATTCTAGTCCACGTGCATCGTGTGTTGTTCTGGGATCAATCCAAGAAGCTCGTGATATGTGAGAAAGAGGTGGAGCGATGGCGGTGAGTCAGCAACGAGCCAAAGGTGGAACGAAGCACCGAGCCCAAGCCGGTAACGGGTGAAGGTGAGGATGAAACTTGAGTGGGTTGGGTGTGGGTTACCGACATCGAAGAGCCGGATTAAAGGGAAGGTCGGGGTGACGGTGGACTCACGGAGACGACGGGGAAGGGAGGCAAGGCGACGCGGTAAAGGGTCAGGGCCGACAGTCAGGTCTATCAAGGTGACGAGAGGAGTAATAAGGAGAGGACCCAGGTGAAAGAAAGGAAGAAGGGGAGAAAGAAGAAGACGTTTGAAGATCGGCCGGCCAACGGACTCGTGAACTTGTCCCAAGCCATTATTTTGAGCGGATCGTCCGACATATACCAATCTTGCCAAATCCTATTTGGCGCTTTAGGAACCAAACAGAGGTCAATGCATACGCGACGCACACACCCCTGACCCAATGGGCCGACCAACTTACCACTGTACCGGTTCGTGCAATTTTACTAGCGTTTATTCTCGTAACCGGTTCTTTTATGTTTTGTTTATGTCCCTTTTTTGTTCTTTCTTTTTTTCATTTTCATTATAACCCACAACGGCGCCAGAAAATTTTCTTGCTAACCCACAAGTATAGGGGATCGCAACAGTCTTTGAGGGTAGTATTTCACCAAAATTTATTGATTCGACACAAGGGGAGCCAAAGAATATTTACGAGGTCAAGTTTTTCTACATTGAACAAAACTAAGAAGGATACCGATGTCACCATGTCCATCACTGTTTCTATCCAGGCATTAGCAAAGCCTAGCTTCACCATAATGGCCCTCAGGTACTCCCACTCCAAACGATCATAAGCTTTCATCATATCGAGCTTTAGAGCACAAGAGCCGTTTGACTTTGCCTTGGACTGCTTCATAAAATGCAGACATTCGTAGGCACAAATAATGTTATCACTTATAAGCCTACCTGGCACAAATGCAGACCGCTCCTCAGAAATAATATATGGCAGAATCAACTTCGGTCTATTTGCAACAACTTTCAAGGTAAGCTTGTATAACATTTTGCACAGACTAATCGGTCTAAATTGCGAGAAAAGAGTTGGATTCATTACCTTTGGTATTAAAACCAAAACTGTATCATTTATGCTTTTTTCACTCTCTTCTCCCCCAAACAATTCTAAGTACCGCCTTTGTGATCTCTTCTCTGCAGATAGACCAATGCCGTTGGTAAAAGTGCGCAGGAAACCGTCTGGACCAGGAGTTTTAGTTGGAAATATTAGGAACAGAGCATTTTTTACCTCGTCACTAGAATATGGTGAGCATAAGGTGTCATTCACCCGAGCCGCGACTTTGATGGGTACATGTTGTAGCACATCATCAAGGCCGGTGAGTCCCTCAGATGTGTATAGTTATTGGTAAAACTCGTTCACCATTTCTTTCAAAGTGGTCGGGTCATCAATCTGCACGTCAAGTGAATTTGTTAGGCCAACTCCAGCGCGCGACCCCATCCGGACGTCCGTTTGGCCCGGATTCTGTCCGTTTGGGGCGGGCAATGGGGTCGTGTCCGGGCCTGTCCTGGGATGCGGTGGCCGTGCGCCCAACGCGCGGACGCATCCTTCGGCCGCATCCTGTCCGCCACGGCCAATATGCCCATATATTCATATTTATCAATGTGTTAAACAAGTTTGCACGTCCAAATATCAATTGTCTCGAATAAAAATAGTTTTGCAACCCAATCGAAATTGTCTCGAATAAAATAGTTTTACAACCAAATCGAAATTGTCTTGAATAAAGATAATTAACCAATACATCTATTGGTTTCCAATGTGATCCCACATGTGCTTAACCAAGTCATTTTGAAGCTGCAAATGAGTGTGCCAATCACGGATTTCACGATGGAATTGGGTAAACTGCTCAAACGTGGCCGGTTCTTGGTGCAGGGGCTCAACATTGTTACCTTGAAAATCAAATCCTTGGTCGAAGATGGAGTCATCACGCTTGTCCTCGACGATCATGTTGTGCATGATCACACAAGCAGTCATCAACTCCCAAAGCTTCCCTTCATCCCATGTCAGTGCAGGGTTTCGAACGATACCCCATCGGGATTGAAGCACACCAAAAGCACGCTCCACATCCTTTCTAGCACTCTCTTGCATTTGGGCAAATCTCTTTCTCTTCTCTCCTTGGGGGTTTGAGATTGTCTTCACAAAAGTTGACCACTGAGGATATATACCATCAGCCAGGTAGTATCCCTTGTTGTAGTGGTGGCCATTGATCTCAAAGTTGACAGGTGGGGAGTGGCCTTCTGCAATCCTGGTGAACACTGGGGAACGCTGCAACACGTTGATATCTTTGTGAGAACCGGCCATGCCGAAGAAAGAATGCCATATCCAAAGATCGTGCGAAGCCACCGCTTCTAATATGATAGTGCACGCTTTCACATGCCCCTTGTACTGGCTCTGCCAAGCAAATGGACAGTTCTTCCACTCCCAGTGCATACAATCTATGCTGTCAAGCATGCCTGGAAAGCCTCTATCGGCGTTGATCGCCAACAGCCTTTCTGTGTCAGCGGCATTTGGCTGCCTCAAGTACTCGGCGCCAAACACCGCTACCACGGCCTTGCAGAAGTTGTACATTGACAGCAGACATGTGGACTCACTCATGCGCACGTACTCATCCACAAGATCGCCTGGAATTCCATATGCAAGCATGCGAATGGCGGCGGTGCATTTCTGATAAGAGGAGAATCCAAGCTTGCCAAGGGCATCCGTTTTGCACTCAAAGAATGGGTCATGCTGAACCACTCCCTCACGGATGCGATTGAACACATGCCTTGACATACGAAAACGGCGACGGAATTTCTCCGGTTTGAAGAGCGCGGTATTCTCAAAGTAATCAGCATAGAGCAAGGTGTGGCCTCTCTCTCTGTGGCGGTTCAGGTTGGGCGCACGGCCAGGCACTGACCCCCTGTACCGAGGCCGCTGCCTTTGAATGTGGTCATGAACGACCAGTGCAGCCACCACAAGTTCTTCGTCATCTGAGGACGAATCATCCGATGAACAAATGAAGTGGTTGAAGAAAAAATCATCTCCACTGTCCATACCTTTGTGGGCAAAGTGTCAAACACCTTGCGGTCGTTGTGGCGAAGAGGCCGCGAATCACCTCGAGGCAGCGGGGGCGGATGGCGGCCGGCTACAGGTCGCTCTGTAGCAACCCCGACGGAAGCTGCCGTTGCCGATGGGCGTCGTCGGCGGTCGTATCCCCTCTGCGACAGGATCCGACGGCGACGGCCAAAACTCCTCCGAACGACGGCCAAAACTCCTACCAAAGCGCGGGCGTGGTGGCGGCCATGGTGAGACGTGGTTTGGTATGGACGACCGGGGGGCGAGCAGCGAGGAGGCGGCCGGATAATAGTGGCGTCGCCGGCGGCGGGGTTGGGCGGGGAGGGGCGGGTGGAGGCTTGGGGGTGAATGAATCGGCAGTCTCCCCGACAGGCGGGCCAGGGGAGGACAAAGGCGTGCGTCCCGCCCGTCCGCTTGCTGTCCGTTTCACCCCAAACGCGACGCAACTTTTGGGCTAGGAATGGGTCGAAAACGGACGAAAAACGGACATTTGTCCGTTTGGGGCCGCGCGTTGGGCCGCGCTATTCGTCCGTTTAACCCCAAACGGACGCACCCGGACCGGATGGGGTCGCGCGCTGGAGTTGGCCTTAGCGCTTTTATCAAGTTTTTCTCTTGCGGATACTCGCCCGAAGGTGGAAAAACTTAAATTTTTATCTCCAGCTGCTAGTCACTCGATCCTTGAACGCTGTCTCCACATGAGCTCCTCCCGCTGATAAAGCTCCGCAAGCTTGTCGTTAATTTTCATCTCGGCGTGTGACGGATCGACTCTCTCTCTCGAGGGTTACTCTTTTTTTTTTTGGAGGGCACTCCGAGGGAGTGAGGCGTTCTAGCTCAAGGAGCAAATCCCGTTTGGTCCAGCACCTAACAGACCCGGGCTACGTACTTACGGGCCAGCCCAGTTTCAACCCACCCAAAACCGACAACCGACCCATTCTCCGTCCAATGTATAAACCCTAGCCCACCAAAACCTCTCGTCCCACCGCAACCGCGAACACCCCCACCCAGCTCCCACGGCCGTCCCCTGCAGCGCACGCCGGCGATGGGCAAGGGGAAGCAGCGCGTCCGCGCCCGCGGCGCCGGCGCCGGAGGAGAACCCGCCGCGGAAGGCGACGCTGCAGTCGCCGGAGGCCCCGGCGCTGCTGGCGGGGGCCACAGCCCCTCCACCGTCTTCGTCTCCAACCTGCCGTACACCTACAAGTCCTCCGATGTAAGGGCGAGCTCGTAGTCGTGGCGCTACCCCCTCTACTAATCTGTGCGTTTACTCGGTGTTGGGTGTTTTGAGGTTCCGGGTGTGATTTTCCGCTTGTGCTGTTGCTGTGCAGCTCGAGACGGTTTTCAGCGAGGTCGGGCCGGTGAGGCGCTGCTTCATGGTCGCGTCGAAAGGTGAGCTGATCAGCTGACGATTGAGAAATTCGATGGCTCTGTATGGTGTTTCTCAGGGGGTAATTTCCCGTTGCTTGTGAGTTGTGACTAAGAACTTCTTCTGTGGCTGTTTTTATTATGCAGGGTCCGAGACGAGTAAAGGATTTGGGTTTGTACAATTGTGAGTTCAGAACTTGACTTGTTAAAGTTTTCCAGTACTCATCATTGCTGTCATGCAATGTCGTGGTTAGCCTAGTTAGCGTGATCAGACGCATCATAACAGTTAGCCTCGGTGCAGTAATTCTTATCCTCATTAGAAGTATGTTACATATTCACTGAGTTCTTGGCCTCCACTTGATCATACTTCTCTTTCCATTTTAATTTAAATCGTGCGGTCGGTCAGTTCTATGGTCTGCTTGAAAGAAAATAATTCATTCCTTAAAACTCGGCTATGAGATAGACCAAATCATTTAAGCTTGGTTGATAGATAAAACTCGGTTCATGTGCTGGTACAATTGTATAAGTGTATTTCTTCAGAGAAGAGTGTGTTTCTGCTGATAATTACGGAATTACCTGTCATAAAAATGACCTTGACCCTGCTAGCATAATTGACTTAAAATGTGTTTGCATTATATCAGTGCCACTGTTCAAGATGCTGAGCGAGCTATTCAACAAAAGAATGGCTTTGCTGTTGCTGGTAGGAAAATCAGAGTTAAGCTCGCAATACAACGTGCTCCGTTGAAGGAGCGTTTGCAAAAAAAAGAGAGCGGTAAATATCAATAATTTGTTGCTTATGAAACTACTCAATAGATTGGGTTTCTGATGATCCTTCTATTTTTGTTTGTGAGCAGTGCAAGCTGACGACTCCAATGTAAAAGATGATGCAGATGATGATTCTACTCCTGTTCCTGTAAAACATAAGGAGACCTCTCAGAAAGCTGATACAGGTTTCATTTTGGAGTTGTTTAACCTTTTGCACCTTTTCCACCGTTCACTTTTCCTGGCACTTCAAAATTTTCTGATGCAAGATATTGTGTTGAACTAGGACCACCACAGTTACCGGCCAAGGATACCAAAGTAGCGAAGGAAGTTAGCATTAATGCTACTGATAAAGCGAAAAGTTCTGAAAAGCAAAGGTGTGGACTAGAACACTTCTATATTTACTGGACAATACCACATTACGTAAAATGTGGCATGCCATATTGTTGCTGAAATTTGTTCTCCTCTTGTTTTAAATCTGCCTCTTCAAGTACTATTTCTTAGTTGTTTTGGTTGAAGATATAATATTGTAGCATTTTTATCTGTTTCAGCTCAACTCAATTTGACTTGTAATTTTTTATCTCCTGATGATTAGGATTGCCAAAACCGTTATATTTGGTGGCCTTCAAGACTTCTCTATGGCTAGTGAAGTTTTCTGTCTGGCAGGAGAGATTGGCACGGTAGTGTCAGTAAATTATCCACTTCCAAAAGAGGAAATGGAGCTCCATGGTATGATCTATTCATGCTCTATTTTCACTTCCCTGCACCCACACCTAGTATTACTTAATTTTATTTGTATATTATGTTGTCAACAGAATAGTTGTTCTGGTGTGGTAGTTCTTTGAGTTCATGCTACAACAGTAATTCCAATAACTTGTATGAAAAAAAGAAGTAATTCCAATCTCCTGTGACAGATATCACATTGCTTTAAAATCCCATGTTTGTTATGTAGCGAGATAGGATAGGGTGCCCTTAGGTCTAGTCAGGTACTACCTCGACCCAAGTGGTGCGGCAGCACCTTGCTAGCAACCACACCCAGGGCCAGGGAGAGTGAAAAGGAAACTAGGAGTAGTTTGGTTAAAATGAGGGACCTCCTTATATAGAGGTGTAGTGCCTAAAGGTAGAGTGAAATCCCTAAAGATAACAGCTAATAATCCCAATCCCAAATTAGCAACTGCCATATGCTCATATCCCGTCGGCCTGTTATTCATAACACGTGGTAACTTCAGTGTCATTATTGTTGATATGAATATTCGAATGATTATGATAGATTTGAATCTTATTTAAAGCTGCACGTCTGCTCTTTTTTAGTTAGTGTCTCAGTGAACTAAAAAGTCGTTACTCCACCTTACAATCGTGTCTCACCTGGCAATATGTTCTCATTACAACTTAGCAATGTCAAATGGCCCATTCTTATGCTCGTTGATTGACTGCATGCATGTTTTCTGATGAAGATGATGCTTATGTTTTGAACTGTTAGATCTCTACATGACTTGTACCCTGTGCACGTAACACTCGAGGATTGTCCATATTCGGTATTTGCACGTTGCTAGCATATTTTTGATTGAACTTGAATTGTTGAACATGATTATTTTTGCAGTGCTTAATTTCTTAGTTCACAATTCTAGTTCCTGCTGCATGTGCCTCTTGCTTCGTAAAAAGAACATTATGGTTTTTTATTCTCCTATCCGTGCACACATGTGTCGTTTGTCCATGAAGTTCTCATTCTCTATTCCTTGCTCCTTTTTTCATTACGTTCTCATTCATTTATTCCTCACTGGAGAAGAATGCTTAAACTTAACCATCCTCTTAGTCATGGTTGGCTAAATGGAGGACATCGGTATTACTTATTTCATTTGTTTGACTGAAAAGCAAGAGCACCACAGAAGGTCGTGCCGTTAAGGTTTCTTTGTCGTCTTAAGATATGACCGAAAAGCAAGGCACCACGAAAGGCCATGTCATAATTGTTGTGGCATTTTAATAAGAAAATAGAATGAATTCAGACATGTTTGAATCTTTATGTACTTCACCAGACAGTTAGCTCATTTAGCACAACTGGCATTTAAAGTTAAAAAAAAGTTAACAGTAGAATATGGCATTCATCCCCTCCAGGGCTTGCACGCGATGGGTGCACATCGGATGTGGCAGCAGTACTCTTTTCAAGTGTGAAATCAGCTTGGGAGGCTGTTGTCCTCTTGCATCACAAGGAGATAAAAGGAGCAGTTGTTTGGGCTCGTCAACTTGGTGGGGAGGTAAGCTGTCTTCTTTTGCTGTATGTATCTTAATATGCGCCCATTGCTTCATTATCTAGTTTGATTGTCTCGTTCCTTTTCTGCAACTAAACAAAATTGAAATCATTTTCTTTTGCCACCTGTTTTTCTTTACCACTTAGTTTAGCATTCGGTTTTACTTCAGTGACATATTACACCTTGGTATGGTAATTAAAAATGGGAGGATGTGCAGTAATTAAAAAAATGAGTGGATGCGCGGTAATTAAAAGTGGTGTGGATGTGCAGTGCCAGTAATTAAAAGTGGTTTCAAACCTTTCTTATCTTGAATTCTCGCATCTATGTTCTGCTATGCCTTCCAGGGTGTCTTAACACCTCAAACTTGTAGGTTTTCTTGGCTACAATTTTTTTTCATATGACTTGGTTGCAGTTTTAGAGTTTCCCTGGGTGTACATATGTTAGACATGTACCAAGTGCCTTGTATGTTGCTCAGTAAAATTCTAGGGGTTCTAGAGTTTGATTTAGTCAGGATCAGGACGTTTACGCTGTCATTCGGTGGTGGCTGAGGTATCCCACATTTTTCTTGTAAATAACAGTGCCTTTGTATGGCTACTATTATCGTATATTAACAAGACTTGTCCCTTACTTGCCTTACCCCCATCCCCACTCCCGCTACAGAAAGAGGATTTTCTGAATTCTGATCACTGTGTCGTTTTGGGGCCAAGCTGAAGCTTCTATCAGGCATTGTCTACTGTTATGAAATGGTTGAACTAAAGCTGAATTTCTAACCATGAAGTAATCGTCCTCAATTATAGCTAACTGAAATCAGATCACGGTTTCTTCACTTTTAGTTTAGGAGATCTCCTCAGGCCCCGCTTGGAAGCACCTGATAATTTTACACTCGTATTTGATATACACCTGTAATTTACTTGTCACTGAAAAAAATGCGGACAGTTGTAAGTCATACTGGGCGGAAACCGGTGGGCGGAGGTCTGTAACAAAACCCGTTGCTTACGAGTGTAATCGGGAAAATGTGTGTATATTTTACAACCCAGAAACGGCCAACCAATCACGCATCTGCGGGCCAGCCATTTTTTACAGGGGTATACTTTACGGGGGATTTCGGCCCCAAAACGACAATCCAATCAGAGCCTCAGTCTATAATTCTTTGAATGTCTGGTTCTCTTTCTTGTATGATATTTTATCACAATGACTACTGATGCTATTGTGCAAGTGGAATGTGCCATGATTTTTATATAAAATCCAACTCTTGGTTGATGAGTGTTTCCCTCTTTTTGCACAAGAGATACACGGTTGTATATCTGAAAAACCATTTCATTATGGTTCTGTTCGATTAGTTCAATTGTATTTCTATAGTTCATTCATTTACTTGCAAGTGTCTGAAACCTGTTTGTTGCTATTCAGGGTTCAAAGATCAGGAAATGGAGAGTGATAGTCAGGAACCTGCCATTCAAGGTGCTTGTTTGAATGCAAATTTGACTCTTCCAAAATTATTTTTTAGGGCATATGAAAGAGAAACTATACATGGATGTTTATTCTCACAGGTTACTATAAAGGAGATCATGGACATATTTAGTTGTGAAGGATTTGTCTGGGATGTCTCCATTCCACAAAAATCTGATGATGGGTAATGTTTTTCATTAATCCTGTATTCCCTTGGTGAGTCAAGCAGCTGCAATATATGATAACTCTGTTGCATTTATTCTTTTTACAGGAAGTCAAAAGGCTTTGCTTTTCTGTCTTTCACACGCAAACAGGATGCAGAAAATGTACGGTCAGTACTTTATGCAGTAAGAGTAAATATTCATTGGAAGTCCTAACTTGCCACGATTTATCTGAACCAGGCTATAAAAAATGTTAATGGAAAAGTTATTGCAAAAAGAACAGTAGCTGTTGATTGGGCTGTTCCGAAGAATGTATATGCTGTTGCTGCAAAGTCTGATGCTAAAGACGATGGTAAATATAAACTCTTATACCAGTGTTTATACTTCCGCTCATTCAGAGACTTCTCATAAAGTATAGTTTTCTCTACGGCTAATCCAAAATTTATACTTGCCTGAATCTGAACGATATAATAAACTGATATGGCGATATATTGTAAATCACTCATTTTCTACACTTTATTAAATACCATGCTGGTTCCTTGATATTGTTCCTCAGGAAACAGGAGTATATTCCATTGTCTAAAGCTAAACCATGATGGTACCATGATTGTCCAACTACTCCCTCTGTTCCAAAATATAAGGTGTATTATTTTTTTCAAAAGTTAAACGTGTAGGTTTGACCAAGTTTTTAGAAAAATGTATCAATATCTACAATACCAAATCTATATCATTTGATCCATCATGAAAAGTATTTTCATATTTAATATATTAAGTATTGTACGTGTTATTTTATTCTACAATCTTGGTCAAACATACAAACGTTTGACTTCCCGAAAATTGATGCACCTTATATGCTGGAACGGGGGGAGTATTTAATTAGTACACTGCATGCCTTCTCATAATATCGTCAATCAATGCTTTGAGTTCTATGAGTTACTATTGTGATTCTGAGAACTGCATGTAATTTCAGAGTTGGAAGATATCTGACAAGGGCAGTGACGAGGAATCCTCTGAAGATAATCTTGTTGGAGGAGATGACAGCGATGATAACTGTGAACTTGATCAGGAGACTTCGAATCGTCTTCCTGAGGATGATTTCAAAAGTGAAGCGGATATTTCTAGAAAAGTTCTTGAAAATTTGATCAAGTCATCGGAGAAGTCTGAGCGGTCAGGTGTTGAGAGTTCTGACATTGATACAGATTCTGAAACAGAAAATGATACACCAAACAAGAGTTCTGATATTGATACAGATTCTGAAACAGAAAATGACACACCAATAAAGAAGCAACCCCAGTCACCTGCAGCTGTCAAGTTGGCAGAATCTAAAGATGTAACAAAGCCAGAAAGTATAATTCCTGCTTCGAAACCTGCAGCTGCC
Organism: Elymus sibiricus; assembly: GCA_039707655.1. NCBI lineage: Eukaryota > Viridiplantae > Streptophyta > Magnoliopsida > Poales > Poaceae > Elymus > Elymus sibiricus. Next base: position 448,995,066 of record CM077671.1, read on the forward strand.
ATGTTGGCAGAATCTAAACATGTAGCAGAGACAGAAAGCACTGTTCCTTCTTTGAAACCTAAGAAAGAAGATACTGGCCTGGATAGGACAATATTCATAAGCAACCTTCCTTTTGATATTAGCAATGAGGAGGTCACAGAGCGGTTCTCAGTGTTTGGAAAGGTTCAATCTTTCTTCCCAGTTCTGCATAAACTCACAAAGTATGTTTAACCATCTGACAAGAAATTTTTATTTTGTCCATTCTCCACCAGTTGTATTGACCACAGAACCTTCACTTGATGCATTTGTTTATTCCAACAATTTTGCTCTGTCTGTGCAGGAGACCTAGAGGGACTGGTTTTCTCAAGTTCTCCACAGCAGAGGCAGCCGATGCAGCAGTTTCTGCTGCTAATGCTGCTCCTGGATTAGGAATTTTTGTAAAAAGCAGACCGCTTAATGTTAAGAAAGCGCTGGATAAGGAGTCAGCTCACAAAAAGGAACTGGAGAAGGGAAAGAATGAGGTTGAGGATCGACGCAACCTGTATTTGTCAAAGGCAAGTTTAACAGTTAACTCTTTTATCTGCACTCCTATTATTTTCTGTTCCTGAAAGTTTTATGTTGAAGCAGGAAGGTGAAATACTCCCTGGAACGCCAGCTGCAGAAGGTGTATCAGATGTTGACATGAATAAACGTAGTTGGTAAGAGTTGGTCTTAACTCTTCTTTCTTATGTCTGCATTAGTTCATCCATATTAAGTAGTATCAATAAAGTCTGTGATGATTTTGTTATGTAATTAACAAAAATCCTACCTGTCATTTTCATGTAATTTGATGAATTTTGTGAGAATTCATTCTTAGTCTCTTTTTCCATAAAGACGGTGCCTTTTCTTCACTTGCGTCTGTACAATTTTCTTACTCTCTATGCCTCCTTGCTTGCAGGGAAACTTTTTTTTTTCATAAATCAGAACTTTGTTTTCTCTTGTTATCTGCCTTGTGTTATTTTGTGAACTTCGAATAAGAAATGGTTGCTGTTTTTTTTATCTTGTATAGGTTGGCTAAAAGAAAAGCAGAAATGCTTGTATCTCCAAAATTCCATGTATCCAGAACAAGGCTTATCATTTACAATTTGCCAAAGACTCTGACCATTAATGATGTAAAGAAGCTTTGCCGAGAACCTGTAATTTCTCGTGCTACCAAGCAAAATCCTGTCATCCGGAAGGTTTAATTGCGGTTTACCATCCAAGTTTCTCCTTGCTATTTTTTAGGTATCTTTATGAAGCTTATGTGTATGCATTTGTCTCGAGCAGGTAAATATCCTAAACAATGAAAAGAAAGGTCAGGGTGCTGCACAGAAGCATTCCCGGGGGGTAGCCTTTGTTGACTTTCAAGAACATGAGCATGCTCTTGTAGCTCTGAGGGTTCTAAACAACAACCCTGGTACTTCTTACGTACCTGCCACTTTTAATTAGATTGACTGTTGTCATGTTGTGCCAATTGTTCTGCCCTGTTTTGCTACTTCCTGATGCAGCATGTTTATATCGAAAAACATTTTGCAGTGAGTTGACTTTGCTTATGTATTTCATCATCCTTAGATTGCACCTACACTTTTAATATCGGATGCATAACACATTTGGGCTGGGTTGCATATAAATACTTATGAAATAATGTGCATCATGGTTGTCTTTATCTTATTTACTGGTGCTGTTTGTCAGTGCTGCCTATGTTTGCTCATTCATTAACAATCATGGGCTGACTGCATTTTCATGCAGCTGTTTGATGTTTTTTTGTACATAATGGCAGGAGTATTTTTTGTCAGTGCTGCCTATGTTTACTCATTCATTAACAATCATGGGCTGACTGCATTTTCATGCAGCTGTTTGATGTTCTTTTGTACATAATGACAGGAGTATTGTTGTCAGTGCTGCCTATGTTTACTCATTCATTAACAATCATGGGCTGACTGCATTTTCATGCAGCTGTTTGATGTTTTTTTGTACATAATGGCAGGAGTATTGTTGTCAGTGCTGCCTATGTTTACTCATTCATTAACAATCATGGGCTGACTGCATTTTCATGCAGCTGTTTGATGTTCTTTTGTACATAATGACAGGAGTATTGTTTGCTCCTGATAGTTTCACATTTTTATGGGACAATATTTGGTGATGCCATTTGGTTATGAAAACATCAAAACAGACTATTTGTATCTCTGATATTCGTTTCTAACCAACGGCATGTTGCCTGTTGGTCTCTTTTTTGTATTGCCCACCCTGTTGAATGTTTGATGCTGAACGCGGAATGGTTTGGTCCGTGCTATCATTTTATCATTCTTTACGTCTTTGCACGAACCTTTGGTACAGAACGTCGTCCAATTGTGGAGTTTGCACTTGAGGATGTTGAAAAAATGAGGCTCCAGAAGATTCGGAAGGAACGCAATGATAGGGCAAAAGAGGCTGCACAAGAGCGGAGGGCTCTGGGAGATCAGTCTACAACTGATGACCCTCGTCCAAATAAGAAGAGACCTTTTGGAAAAGGGAGCAAGCGAGAATCGCAAGATATACCATCCAAATTATCCGACTCTGGCAAAGGACCTTCAGATGATCTGTCAGTTCCTGGAGGTCCCAACACTGTGGAAAGCACACCGGGAGACAAAAGGCAATCTCAAAGGCCTGCAAAACGAGCACGGCAGTCAAATAAGGGAACCTCCTCTGTGCTGGATGGAAATCAAACAGATCCTGCCCCGAATGCCGCTGCGAGTGTAAGTACTTCCGAACTTATGTTGCAGCAGTACCCCATTTAGATGCAGTGAAGTTAATCTAATGTCGTCACTTCTGTTTCATTTGATGCTTAAGGGACCATCCACAGTACATGCTCAGGCGGACGCGCGGAGAAAAAGGAGGAACAGAAATGATGGCGAGCAGAAGAGAGATAAGGCTACGAAACGGGCGAGGAAAGACGCGAGCGGGGCGGGAGGCGTGGACAAGTCGCTGGCGGAGCAGTACCGTTCCAAGTTTCTGCAGCATGGCGTGAACAAAAGCAAAGCTAGTTAACTAAGTGGGATCACCATGGATAGAAAGAGACCACCAGCTTCTCCAAAGCTGAAGTTGGCCGAGAACCCCTCCGCAAACCCTTCAGCCCCGTTGGTCGGGGTACGATTTTGCTTGTAGTGCTACTATGATTTCTTTTCCACTTCCAGCTTCTGCCTGTGAGACAGCGACTAAACTCTTTTCGTCAATCTTTTCACTGCCCAAAGTTCTCTATTTATTTATGATCTCAAGGATGAGCAGGCTTTCAACCACCATCTTATATGAACACCAAAGGCGGATGTAGACAAGGATGTATGATCAGGTGCCTAGCTAAATTTCCTGTGAGCGATGTGTCGTGTCGTGTCGTGTGTGATATCGTGTTTCAGCCGTGGCATGTTTTTGGTCCTGGGCACGCTTTTCGCGTTGAGGTGTTGCCATCGTTCATGTTTCTTGTGGGTTTGGGTTTGGATGTTTTCCTGTAAAAAGGTGGTGGTTTGCCTGGCCACGTTATGTTCTCCTTCCTTTTTGCCGGAAATCGCATGTTTTTTCCTAATAACGTACAGCAGTAGGAGGTTTGGTTCATGTGGCTGTGACGGCGTTTCGTGTGCGTGCGCGCTTGGGCGAGCTCCAGGTTTGGTAAGGATAGCAAATGATTGATGAGGAGACGAAGTGGATCATACAGGCGGAAATAGTTTGCCAACACTGTTTTTTACCTGAATTTGGCCCGTCTTTATGGGGTCGGTGGCATTCGACGCTGATGTTTTTGTTCATGATTGGATTGGACATGAACCGTCCTTAGCCTTGTGCTCCGCATATACTCCTGATGGTAATAACGAGAGACAAGTTGCCAATAGGTGGCTATGATTAAAGTGTTATGTCGTTAATTATAGAGGCAGGACTTTCGCTGGACGCCAGTTGTTTGACGGAACCACGAATTCAGTCCTGATTTACATACATGACGACCCCGACCCCCCGGACCGGAGCCTTCCGATCGTGGAACCCGTCTCGTACACCTGTCCATCGTACTCTACGTGGACGAGTGACGCATTGCCCGTCCAAACTTCTAAATCTAAATGCAATACACGCAGGCTATAAATTCCCCATTTGGCAAAAAGAAGATGAAGAGGTTTGACCTTCGCGACCTGTCGCCGAGACTTTGTTGCTTGCCGCGGTGCCAGGACCAACTTTACACACAAAAAAAGCGACAAACGCGTGCACTGCTGTATTTGTATGGTGACGACGAAAGCCGCCCCTACAAAGGAAGTTAACTGATCCTCAACGGTCATTCAGCATGCACCATTACTAGGGTTTTCACACCTCATTTCAAAAAAAAAGGGGGGGGGGGGGGGGGGGGTTCACACCTGAAATGACAGTCACGCCCATCTAAAATGGCATCTTTGTCAGCTTGTTGGCCGTGTCTAAACGATCGCACCCCCCTCCATGCGAATTCTTAATCGCCAAGCTTCTCGTAGGAACAAAGCAATTAAACAAACAAGAAAATGGATCGAGATAGTAGTTTGTTGGCTTGGCTGTCAAAGTCAAAAGCAGGAGAGCGACCGTTTGAATCAATCAGGTGCCGGAAGATATTCCCCTTCCGGAGAAAGACCGGGAGGGATACCGGCCTACAACGACGAGCTTTGTTTCGTTGTTGTCATGTGTGTTAGGATTTAATTAATCCTATTAATCCCTACTTTTCCTAACCGAGGCGGTTGCCTCGTGTCCCTTCGGACGCACCCCTTCGGGGTCTATATATATATATGTGTAATCCCATCATCAATGATAATAACGATTCACTTTTATATCTGGTCTCTGTCTCTCTCGTTTACATCTAATACGTTATCAGCACGCTCTTCACTGAGCGCCTCGGCGAACAGGACAGAAACACAGCCCTCGACCGGTGAAGCCACAGCCTGGCAATGGCGCTCGGCCTGGTGCGACTTCCGGTAGCGGAGGCGGCTGCCAGCGAGAATGACGCGTGAGGCCCGACGTTGTTGTCCCTAGCACATGCGGCCGTCGGCCCCGCGAGTTGCTCGACCAGAAGCCCGGCGCTGCGTGATCCTCGACGCGAAGTGAACAGGGCATCGTTCATGCACAGGCCCTTTGCGGCCAGCAGCGGTTACCAATGGCAAAACTCACGAATTGATCCCATTGCTACAGGATAAAGGTGCTTCTTTTCCAATTTAATCATGATTAGTACCTTTGGCACTCGCCGCGCACGCATCTGCTGTTCTCTGCCATGCGGCAGCAAGGAGTCTTCGGCGAATAAGCGGCCGATTGAAACTTGGTGCGCGGCGCAGCGGCTCTTCTCGCGGCCCCGGCATTGAACCGGCCTGAGGGCGACGCAGCCATCGACTTGCATCGGCGTGGCATGGCGGCCCTGGGCGTGGCAGCACCAGCGGTCACATCCTTTGTCGACGCGGCCTTGGATTACGGCCCTCATGGCAATGGCGGACGACGTACTTGCGATGCGACGACGGCTGCTCGCGGTCTCACTGCCGGCGGTGGCGGTTACGGGATTTCTCCCGTGAGGAACCGCTCGAGAAAGACACTGGGAAAATCTTATCCCGTTGTCACTTTTGCATTCAGGTCCTTGCAATTGCATGAATTTGCAAAACAGGCTAAACAATGGTCCAGACCGATTTTACACATTGGTTCTGTTAACAGTACTTAACTGTTTTAGACCTTGTTATTCTTGGTATTTGTCTTAAATACTATGTTCTGTTGAGTACCGATGTACTCCAGATCCGAAATTGATGTGATATATTTCCACGTTTCCCACGTGTCGAGATTAATTACGTCTATTTGCAATTTGGGATTTTTAATCTCTTGCAAAGATAAATTCAGCATCTCTACAGTACTGATTTGCGATTGAGAATTTTTCTTCTCTCGCAGAACAATCTCATTGCGATTGAGATTAACTTTTTCTCGCAAAATATTAATTCACCACGGTGAATTATCTTGCAATTTGATACAAGATCATCTCATTTAATTTGAGGTCGATACAATTCAAGTTTTTCACTAGAGCATCAAGTTTGCAACATCATTACTATTCATTACGATAGTAGTGTATATCTGTAGAGTACCTTGTATTCCAGATTAAACTATGATGTAATACATTTCCATGTTATTCTACATGTTGAGATTATACATCCGTTATTCTACATGTTATTCTATGTGTTTACCACATATCAAGTTCTCTTGAACATGTTTTTGCGATTGAGATCATCTTCTCTCGCATCAAACTTGCAAATTTTTGAATATTTCTCCCTCATTATATTTGGAATCACAAGGTAATGAGTTGGGATCTACTGCTCATTTGCAGACTATCCCCTCTTACTGTGAGGTCTACGCTTTGTCAAACTCGACAAGCGGTTACCTTCAACGTGTATTCCTTATATCTAAATTGTAGCATACACAAGGTAATGGCCATGCAGCCTATTACTGTGAGATCTAAGTGATCTTCAATGTGTTATGTTCACACAATTGAGGTTGAGAATTTTTCAAGTTTACACTTGAGTATCAAATTTTTGCATTCTTATTACACAACCATGATGGTTTTTAATTTACCGCCCGTAAATTAATTATCTCTGGTAATCGGTGGCTAGAGAATTTGAGGCATTCGCCCTCAATGGCCACCACTGCCCTTCCTGGGCCAAGGACATCATGATCACTCTTGTGTCTCATGGGATAATGTGTGAAATCCAAGACCGTAAGATTCATCTCTGGTCAGGATCACACCGCTAACAGAAAAATATTGTCTTATACATCATAAGGCACTATATTGATTCAGATCTCAGCATCTGGTTATTCTGTATCAGCAATTCCTAGGACACAATGAACCCCAAGGGCAAAGGTTTGAAGCTCACTTCAACCTTCAACCCGACATCACCAGTGATGACGGGACCCTATGGGCACGGAGAATGTGTGGTTGAATATGCCTCCACCGACATGTTTGGAGACTATGAATAGTCTCTCAGTCTCCTGAGTGGTCAATATAATTTATGTCCATTCATGATGTTGTAACAATAACATAAATATTGTTGTCATCATATATTGTATATCACAATATATTGTATCAGCACTTTGGTACAAATTCATTTGTATGTATTCTATATATCTGACAGTGATTTTCTTAAGAATCTTCATGTCTATATATAGATCTCTACGGGGGTCAATCTGATGAAAGATGATTTGTGCCTTGTGGACATATGCACCACGGACTCTATACTCAGGGAAGTGAAATGTTTCCACTCTCGTTGAGAGAAAGGAGATATTTTAAAATCGCTAGACGCGATGAGGTATTTGTTGGCTCAACTCGAGTCATATTTACTATCCCTGTGGGTACTCGAGTAACTTCGGGATGCTTTATTGCTTCCTAGTTTAACTCGTACCCTACTAAACCATAGAGATATCCGTCAAAATAGTTTCTGTAGAGAAACTTATGATGACAACAAAGAGGAATACACTACTAGGAAAAGGGCTATAGCTGATATGGACATTAATGGCGCACCATGTATGTGGTGCGCCATTAGTGTCCTCATTACTAATGGCGCACCAGACACACGGTGCGCCATTACTAGCAAATTTTTTATTTTTTATTTTTCCAAAACTATTAATGGCGCACCAGGGCACAGTGCGCCATTACTAGTTTTAACTAGTAATGGCGCACCACACGCTCCGTGCGCCATTACTAACAATTTTTTTTTTACTTTTTTTTTCAAAACTTGTAATGGCGCACCTGTGTGAAGTGCGCCATTACTAGTTCAAACTAGTAATGGCGCACCACACGCTCCGTGCGCCACTACTAACAATTTTTTTTTTTTTTGCAAAACTAGTAATGGCGCACCCCTAACTGGTGCGCCATTAGTAACCAGGGTTACTAATGGCGCATTTTTAGGTGGTGCGCCATTAGTAACCTGAGACCAGCTAGATATTTTGGACAGCGCAGCCACCCTTTCCCCACTTCATTCTCTCCACCTCCTCCTCCAAGCTTGTCTCGGCTGCCTCCTCCTCCTCACCTCATTTGCACCATAGATTCACCCAAATTAAGTGGTTAAATTACCTTTTTTTGATAGGTAAGTAAGGGGAAAGCTTTCTTTATGTTGTAGATCTACTTTTTTCTCCCTCCAACAACGTGCACATGCACTTTTTATGGCCTAGCTAGATCTACGTATGTTTGTGGTGTTGCATATGTTTGTGGTGTTGCATATATGTTTGTGTTTGCAGGTACCGGTATTTGAAATGCGATAGTTGCCAATATTTTGCCGGAATGTTGATTCATTTCCGTTTCGGCGAGAATTTGGCACTATGCATTCTTTTTGGTCCTATTTTTAGGCAAAGTCATGCCAAATTTTTTCTTGGTTCTAAAATATCGTTTTGCTCTACCCCGCAGGCGACCATGGTCCGCACGATGACCGAAGGCATCGTGAATAGGTTTTTGAGCTCCGCGAAGGCCGAGATGCTTCAAAAGAACGAGACGGAGATAAGATGTCCGTGTCGAAGATGCAAGCTGAAGAGCCTTATTGCGGACCCGGATTCCGGGCAGGTGCGGGACCACCTGCTCTTGCATGGTTTCATGGATGGCTATCGGTGGCAAGGTGATGAAGATGACTATGAAGTCGTCCATGGGGGCCGGGCAAGAAATGAGGAAGGGCAGCAAGACAACCACCGCGGCGAGGGCGGGCGAGAAGACGAAGAATCTCCAGGACATGATCACGACGGTGATGCAGTACACAGTCATCATGTAGAAGATGCCGGACATGATGGTGAGGAAGATCAAGACGAAGGGCATGATCATGAAGATGAAGATGCCGGAGCAGACGACGATGGACCATCGATGGGCTGGGTGCAGGACCCTCATATTCAAGAGCTGCTTCTCAAGCAGACGGATAACGCAAGAGCTGCCGCCCGAGAGAAAGCCAAGCTGGATCAACTGGAGATAGACGCGGTTACTCCATTGTATGAAGGATGCAGGCCCGAGGATACCCGCCTGAAAGTAACGCTCATGGCTCTGGAGATGAAGGTAAAACACAAAATGACCGACGCATGCTTCGACGAGAACATGTCATTCTGGCACGAACGTCTTCCCAAGGGGAACAAGTGCCCGACCAGTTTCGAGGAGGCGAAGAAAATCGTGTGTCCTCTGGATTTACCGCACGTGAAATACCATGTGTGCATGAACAATTGCATCATTTATCGGGACGAGCACGCGGAGTCTACCATATGTCCGGTGTGCGGCGTCACTCGATACAAGAAGAGGAAGAAAGCTCCTCGAAAAGTGGTGTGGTACTTTCCGATCACTCCTCGTCTGCAGCGGTATTTCGCGGACCCTAAGGCAGCAAAGCTCCTGCGTTGGCACGCGGATAGGGAGGAGAAGAAGCGAGAAGATGACGGAAATGATCCGGAGATAAATAAAAAAGACAAGATGCTGAGTCACCCTAAGGATGCGAGCCAGTGGCAAGCGTTGAACTTCGAACACCCAGAATTTGGGGACGATCCAAGGAACATCGTGCTGGGCGCGAGCACCGATGGAGTCAATCCGTTTGGCAGCCAGAGAAGCACACATAGCACCTGGCCTGTGTTTGTGTGGATGTACAACCTTCCCCCCTGGTTGTGCATGAAGAGGAAGTACATTCACATGAGTATGCTAATTGAAGGGCCGAAACAACCAGGGAACGACATCAATCTGTATCTGGGGCTGCTGAAAGAGGAGCTAGACACGCTGTGGAAAACGCCAGCCAATACGTGGGACGCCGCAGAGAAAGAATATTTCCCTATGAGAGCCGCACTGCTCACGACGGTGCACGACTATCTCGGTTACGGATATGTCGCGGGGCAGGTGGTCCACGGATTTTCTGGATGCGTCAGGTGCATGGATGACACAACGTATCGCCAGCTAGATAGAGATCCCGGGTCTTCGAAAACTGTGTTCATGGGACATCGAAGGTGGCTTCGCGATGATGACTCATGGAGAAAACGCAAGGATCTGTTCGATGGTGAAACCGAACCCCGAAGACGCCCGCGTACGAGGAGCGGCGAGGAAATAGACGAGCTGTTGAAAAATTGGAAAGCGTGCCCACCGCCGGGAAAGGCGCCAGAGCCGGGAAAGAAGCGAAAGGCGCCAGAGCCGCTGCTGAAGGTATGGAAAACGAGGTCTGTTTTCTGGGACTTGCCGTACTGGAAGATCCACCGTGTGCCTCACAGCCTTGATGCCATGCATATCACGAAGAACGTGTGCGAGAGTCTGCTTGGTACCCTGCTCAACATGCCAGAGAGGACCAAAGATGGGCCGAAAGCAAGGGCAGACTTGAAATCAATGGGCATCAGGGAGGAGCTTCACGCTAATGATGATGATGATGATGATGATGAGGCGAAGCAGGACACGGAAAGTCGTCGCAAAGGCAAAAAGGCCAAGAAGATCGGAAATGACTGCCCTCCCGCGTGCTTCACTCTAAGTCAGGAGGAGATCGAGCAGTTTTTCACCTGCCTCGTAGGAGTAAAACTTCCTTACGGTTACGCGGGGAAGATAAGCAGATACCTAGACTCAGCGAAGCAGAAGTTCAGCGGGATGAAGTCTCACGACTGTCACGTGCTGATGACGCAGATACTTCCAGTTGCAATCCGTGGGATCATGGACGCGCACGTCCGTGAAACGCTATTTGGCCTATGCAACTTTTTCGACGTCATCTCTCGGAAGTCGGTTGGCGTGAGGCAACTCAGAAGGCTACAGGAAGAGATCGTGGTGATACTATGCGAGCTTGAGATGTACTTCCTGCCCGCATTCTTTGACGTTATGGTGCATCTGCTGGTCCATATCGTGGAGGATATCATCCAACTCGGGCCGACGTTCCTGCACAGCATGATGCCGTTCGAAAGGATGAATGGTGTCATCAAAGGATACGTTCGCAACATGTCACGTCCAGAGGGAAGCATAGCCAGGGGCTTTCTGACCGAAGAGTGCATCTCCTACTGCACGAATTATCTAGGCATCGAGAACCCCGTTGGTCTGCCCGTCAACAGGCACCTCGGCAGGCTCGCTGGATGGGGTCACCGCGAGGGTCGCCGCGAAATGCATGTCGACTTCGAGGGTCGACTCGCCGACTTTGAAAGAGCAAACCTAGTCGCGCTACAACACATAGACGTGGTCGATCCTTGGGTGGTAGAGCACAAAACCTTTATTGAGAAGACGTACAATGATCGAGGCCAACAGAGGACGGACGGAGATATAATCAAAGAGCACAACTCATGTTTCACGCGTTGGTTCAAGGAGAAGCTTCTGTCGTACCCTTTACATGAGGATTCTTCCGCGGAAGAAAAACTCATATTCGCCTTGTCACAGGGCGCCGAGCACAACCTGATGACGTATGAGGCGTACGATATCAACGGCTACACATTCTACACCGAGGGAAAGGACATGAAGAGCGATTATCAGAACTCCGGGGTAACGATGGAATCCTACACCGGTAAAGACAAGGACAGATACTACGGAAGGATCGAGGAGATCTGGGAGCTGAGCTACGCTGGAGAGAAGGTCCCGATGTTCCGTGTCAGATGGGCCAAGAGCGTCCTAAAAGAAGACCGGTATTTCACCACCATGGTTATACCCGAAGCCAAATCCAAGACCGCGGGCGCAAACGTCACCGCGAAAAATGAGCCATGGGTACTGGATTCCCAAGTGGACCAATGCTTCTTCATTACCGACCGCCAAAGCCCAGTCGTGTTGTCATGAGGAGAGGCAAAAGGAACATCATCGGAATGGATGGAGTCGCCAATGAGCAAGACTTCGACAAGTACGGCGACCCGAAGATGAAAGATGACGACGACGATGAAGTACCATACACCACAAGAAGAAGCAGGACCACCCTACCTAAAGGACGTCCGTTCAAGAGAAGATCAATTCAAGGGGTTCCGGGGCTAAATTATTCAACCGCGAGAAAGAAGGGCAAGAAGATTGTGAAAAGATAGCTAAGATCGAATCACGACGTGTCGGCCACGTGTGTGTGTGTGTCAGTGGCAAGCTCAATTATTACATGCAACTAAATTATTACATGTATCACTTGATTTCAACCATGTCATCTAATTCTAAATCTTTGCACAATGGTTTTATCACTCCATTTGCATTTTCCTTTTCTTTTATCTCAAATCTTAAATTATCACAATGGTTTAAGTACGTGGTCTAATTAAAAATATTATTAAAGATCTTTTAAACATATATTATATTACTTTACATGCAAACTCAATCTTAATTTGATGACTGTTATTTCATGTCAATCTTTGATGACTGTTATTTCATCTCACTTGATTTCAACCATGCCATAGCATTGTAAATGATTCTATATTGTGATTGAGTAAAGGAGATGCATTGTAAAAAAATTATACGCCCTATATTTAGGAATGGAGGGAGTATTAAAATTGCCATGTGTTTATTTTAAAGTGTTTGGATGTTTATCATAAGGTTAAAATAAAATTTTAAAAAAGGTGCAAAAAATGGGGTTGCCAAGATTCGAACCTGGCCGGCCGGGTGACTTGCTTAATGTATCAAGGGACCAACCACTAGGCCATGTAAGTGGTTCTGTCCATAGCCACACACGCAATTGTTTTAACCTATTAGTACTAATAGTAATGGCGCACCCCTTAAAAGTGCGCCATTGCTATCACTGTTTTTATGGCGCACCAGGGGAAGGTGCGCCATTGCTATTAATGTTTTTATGGCGCACCCCTAGAAGGTGCGCCATTGCTAACCTTCCCCCCTCTGTGTGTAGGTGCGTTCTGTCCATCTCGCGCTGTCCCTCTCCCTCGCCAGATCCCCCTCGCTCCCCGCGCCCGCTCCACCGCCGCCCCGCCGCGCCGTCCCCTACCTGCTCGTCTCCGGTGACCCCCTCCGCTCCGGTGGCCTCCCTCTCCCTCCCTTCCTCTCTCTCTCCCTCCCTCCCTCCCTCTCTCTCTCTCTCTCTCTCTCATCGTGCGCGCCCCTCCTCTGCAGCAGATCGAGCGCCTCTCCCGCGACCGCCCGCCGCGCCGCCCCCTACCTGCTCGTCTCCGGCGACCCCCTCCGCTCCGGTAAGCCTCCCGCTCCGGTAAGCCTCCCGCTCCCTCCCTCCCTCTCTCTCTCCCTCCCTCTCTCTCTCTCTCTCACCGTGCGCCCCCTCCTCTGCAGCAGATCAGCCCGTCTCCACCGCCGGTCCAGGACCCCCATCCCAGGAGCAACGCCGGCGACCACTCCATAGGCAGGTAGCCACCAGCATTACTTGGTTCCAGCATTGTGAGCTTTTAATTGATTGCTGGTTAAATATGTTGAAACCTATTCATCCCTTGTGCTTAGTAGGGAGACGTTTTTTATTTTCAAAATTGGCAAGGTGTAACATTTGCTTTAGGGTAGATGTTTTTTGAGTTTTGTAATTTTATCAGCAATTATGAACTGTATATGGACACACCCACATGTCATTTCATGAATTAGAGGACTGGTACATGTAGGCAATTTTGCTGGTGTATAACCATCTGGTAGCTGATATGTTTTCTAGTTGGTTGGTGCTGTATGCAGTGGCGATGCTCATTTAGCAGAGCAAAACAGTAATTATAATAGTGATAAGAGTCATGAACTAATTATAATATCTGCTACATACACATTGCTACAGCTCATGAACTGCGTAAAGTAGTTGTTGATGCCCACACGGAAACTATGAATTTTGTAGCAAAATATATGTCTCGTATGAGCGAGTGGTCTTTCCTATGAGTTGCAGTAGTAGCAGGCTTAATCTCATGTTCTGAATCCTCCAAGATAATGGTTTCCTTGAGAAATTATTTTATCTATATTAATACAAACCATTTTGTATAGGTTGTGAAGAACTGAACTGAACAAAACCTATCAATCAGAGATCATACGTGTGTAGAAGTGCAATACGTGTGTAGAAACCATTGCTATATGTCATGGTGACATATATAGTTGGATAGCTGCGAATTTTCATGTTTAAAGCAAAATTGCGATTGGGGCACCATAGGTAGTTAGCGCTTGGGGTACTTGCGATTCAAGAAGCTACTGTGTTTGGTTATGCTCGCAGATAATTTTCATTTTTGTATCTGCGATCTTTCGGAGCTGCTAGTTTCTGCTCGTTTGGTTATGCCCCCTTGCTGCCCTGCTTAGTTTGTGATGTACTGTGCAGAGTTAATGTTTCCTTTTCCGGTGTATTGCTTTCAGAAAGTATTTAGCCATACATTACCGTGCTGTAAAAAAAGTTTATGTTCCATAGCACCAGTTTCTGTCAAATCTTCTCCCAGTCCTGAAGTAGATCACACAACTTCATGAGAGCTACCAGTATGTAGCATCCTCTCAACTCTTGAAAGTGCAAAGAGATAGCATCTGGCGAAGTATGGACGGCGTGGCGCTGTCCTAATTGCAGACTATTTTGTCAAAGTCCGCATTGAGTGGAATCTTTTGTGGCTACTGACGGCACTTCGGGGGTGGGATAATGATTTTGCAGGTACCCCGAGAGGCCCTTGAGTTTGCCGGAATGTCGATTAACTTCCGTTCCGGCAAATTCGGGTACTCCATATGTCCTATTTTCAGCAAAGGTCATGCTGAAATTTTCCGTGAATTTTAGCATGACTTTGCTAAAAATAGGACATATGGGGTACTTGCGACTAATGCATGGGCCGGGGTATCTTAGTACTTAATTAAGTAGGATCAACTGTTTTTTTGTCCATCACTCGATAAACTACATGTGTGTGAGAGAGATAGTGAGAGGAGACAAGAAGAAGGGGGTTAGGAAGGGACTTGGACCTTAGCAACAACACACTAACAGGTCCAAACTTTTTTCCTATTTAGAGCGAACATGGCTCACAACGATGAGGTCGGCGGTTTGGGCGGCAAGCCATTCTGGGAGCTGTCCCAGGAGATGGAGGGAGACCCTCACCGCTATGAGGACGCCGCGGAAGACACCGATCCCGACTACACAACCCCTAGTGGCGTCGGGGATGACACCACTGATGGTGCCGCCGAGGATGCCACCACTGATGATGGCGGCGCACGCACAGATGGCAGCCAACCGAAGAGGCAACGGAAGGACCGGCGCCCGAACGTGCTCGGCACCGTCAAGGAGGAATTTACTGAAGTGTCCTCCGAGGGGCATCCAACGGCGCCCAAAGAAATAGTCAAGGGGTACGCGGGACAGCTCGGGTGCATTCTCCGGAGCACCGTCTCGATCAACACCGAGAACCTAAGGCATCGTGACCGAGGGAATTTGCGCAACCTCCTCTTCACGAAGCTGCACGAACGATACAAGTTCCCCGGTGACTTCGCAAACACACGCCTCTTAGGGAATAAAGTGAACAGTGCCGCCCTCACGAAGATGAGCAAGGCCCTGGCTACTTGGAGAGGCGCGGTGAAGAGCATGATTGAAAAAGGTGATAGTTATGAGAAGATCAAGGAGAAAAATCCTTCGATCAGCGAAGATGACTACCGGGAGTTCAAGATCAAGTGCGAGAGCAACGTATCCGGGGAATCAAGTCAGTGGGGGAAAGATATGCGGGACTTGAACTTAGGGGTCCACAAACTCGGTCCCGGCGGTTACAGAGTGGCGGAACCTATATGGGACAAGGAGGACGCGGAGCGTGCCGAGCAAGGCCTATCGCCCCGCTTCGAGAAATACCGTGGCAAGCAGACCAGGAACTATGTCAGGGCCCGGTACAAGATTGACCCGGTAACCAAGGAGCTTACCACGGATCCGAAGACCAAGGCGCTTGAGCGTGTTCTGGTAAGGAATACACCCCCGCGTAATTAGCTCCATATGGTTGCATTCTAATTAATGAAGCCAAATTTCTAAATGGTTCACGTTCCTTCCGCAGGACACTGAAAGCAGTAGCGCGGGGTCGTCTCAGAGCTCCCCTTTTGACACCCCTTTAAATAGGGCGTTGAACATAATGAAAAACAAGGATAAGCTCAGTAAGCCGTCGTCAGCTGGTCGTGTGGCCGGCAAAGGCTTGTCCACGAAATGGTCGGAATACTATACCGCTGGGCGAAAGGAGAGAAAGACCAGCTCGGAAAGCCAGCAGCGCGAGGTTCAACAACTCAAGGCACAAGTGGCGCGGATTCCGGAGATGGTCGAAGAGCAAGTGCGAGACCAACTGGGAGCGACGATCACCGCCATTATACCTACCTTGGTTTCTGGGCTGCAGGCGTGGGTGGCGGGCGGCCAACAGGGGCCGCCCCCGATTCCCAGCTTCACGGGCAGCAACTCGCGCAACGCGCCGGCGGCGCCATTGGTGTCTCAGGCGGAGGCGGCATTGGTGTCTCCCGCGGCGGCGGCATTGGTGTCTCCGGCGGAGGCGGCATTGGTGTCTCCCGCGGCGGCGCCGGCATTGCAGCTTAATGCACCCGGGTGTGGGAAGAATACGCCGGTTGGCACCTCGGCAGCAAGCGGCCCCTCCGTCAATTGCATGCCCACCGTTGGCGGTGCCTCGACATTAGCCGAGCTCGACGCCATCACGGTAACTAATTAAGCCTCTCGGCCGATGACTTCATCTCCTTGCCTTTGACTGGGCATCCCTGACGCCCTACATGTTTTCGTAGGGCGCCGCCGACGTTCCATGCACTCTCCTGCACTTCGTGGACGGCGAGTTGATCGATGTCGCCAAGGCCAGAATCGTTCAACCGGGCAGCCGCGTGTTCCACGGTAATCCGATGCCACCCACCGTGTATAGGGTTCAACTGGTTCGGGTGCTGCGGGGCTGCGACGACTTGTTACCTCCGTTTCGACCCCCTGGGGCCGACGAAGACGATGTGATGACCCTCAGCGCCTGCTTAAGCTGGCCCCTGCTTTGGCCGAAGAGCCAGATTCGTTTGGGGGCGGGGGACACCACCCCACAGACAACACCGCCTGTCGTGCCGGCGCCAAGCCATGGCAAGACCGCCGCAACGCTACCGGACATGCCGGACATGCATATGGCACAGGATCCGGGCATGCATATGGCACATGATCCGGACGACGACGACGACGACGACGACGGTACATTTACCAAAGTCGATAAGTACTTCAACGAACATGGGTACGATGATGAATTCTTGGGGCCTCCTTCTCAAGAACCCAACCCTGCAAAAGACGATCGCGATCTAGCTGGTACCATGGAGAAACCCAATTGCAACAGGCGTCGTCTGGCGTTCAGTTCTCAGGAGACGCCTCCAGCTGCCGCCTTCACCGAGCCTCAGATAGCCGAGGTGCGAAATATTATCAGCCCCAACACACTCAAGAAGGCGGTCTCTCAGCAGAACTCGATCCCATTACAGCAGAAGAAGAAGGGACGGAAAAGAAAGATTAAGGGTGCGAGCCAGCCGGCACCGAGTACGATCCGTGCTCAGGACGGGCCACCTTCACCTAAGGATATCTCGAGGAGGGTGCATGTGGCGGGTAGGCCGATGCTACCGACTAATATGCTCAATGCTGCAACCGGTGCTATGCGGAGTCTGCATGACAGTGTTCTTTCTTTGGAGAAGCGGCGTCTCTCCGAGAATGATGTGGCATACCCGGTTTTTGTGGCCAAGGTGCCAGAGGGCAAGGGCTTTGTCGATAGCAAAATTGGGGGTATGATCGTCCTGCGGTTTGATGACATCTTCGCTATGTTTAACCTTCATCCGCTGCACTACACCTTCATTCGGCTATTTTCGCTCAGTATGGAGATGCGGATCATTAGAGACAAGACCCCGGACATCGTGATAGTCGACCCCTTCTACATGCGTGCCAAGATCTTGGGCAACGCTGGGGACCGGCAAGTCGCGAGTTCATACCTCGAAGGCGTCATTCTGGCGAACCCAGATAAGGATAACTTCCTCGTGACTTACTTTCCCGAGTAAGTCATCCCCTCACCGCCCCGTAACATATGATTTCTTAGATTTCGATCGTTCTTTTTTTTTTTCTAACATTCCGTGTTTTGTGCAGTGACACACATTGCACACTCATCCTCTTAAGCCCGAAATATTCCAGGGCCACGTATTTCGACTCGGACCGTCAGTCGAAGAAAGACTACACAAATATCAAGAAAGTTCTTGATGAAGCTCTCCCCGGCTACGCCAGATCTGGAGGCACCTTCAAGAGGCCAATTTGTAAGTACGGCAAGCACGTGTTCGCCCACAATACGATGTTCCCCTGCGTCAAGCAGCCGCCTGGCGGTCAGAAGGATGCCTACTACGCCCTCCATCACATGCGGGCGGTCGTGCGGGACCATGATCACCTTCTGCTACCAAATAATCTCAAAGATTGGGCCGCAAGCTTGTCGGCAATCCAGGACACGGACATCAGACAAGAATTCTTTCGCATCCAGTCGGAGTTTGCGGAAATCATCCATCAAGATGTCCTTCGTACCTCGGGGCAGTTCTACCTTAGATATCAACCGTCCAACAGTGAGATAGAAACAACGCTACAAATGCAGGCTGACAATGACCGCGATTTCATGACCATCACGATAGACGGCGGCTTCATCCACGCTCCGGTCCCTGAGTCGAGTCGAAAGTAGTGATGGTATGTAGTTCTGAAATATCGATTAGCTCTTTAGTTTGGACAGTCGTTCAACTTATATGTAATCGATGCTATTTATTAGTAGGACCACGAATCGTGCTATTAATGTGTTGCTTTTCTCTTCCGATCCTTTTGTTGCATACTTATATATTGCTTATGTATTGTCTGTGAATTGCTACTAACGTTTTGTTTGTCTAGTGCATAGAGATGCCGTGGTATGTCGTGTACAAGGGTGAGGTTCCCGGAGTCTACGACGACTGGGAGGAGTGTCGGAAACAGGTTCACCGTTTCAGCGGTAACAGTTACAAAGGGTACACCACTAGGGCGGAGGCGGAAGCTAGATACGCGCGCTATCTAGCGGGAGAGAGGAGGGAGCGGAGGAGGAACCGGATGAAGACCAGTTTCATCGCGATGATGCTCATCGTGATGACCGCAACTCTCTTCTATGTGATGGTAGTTTAGATGATCGATATCGACTTGTAATGTGAAGACAAACTCGCTACTCGCGGTCTAGCTCGAGACTTGTAAATGTTCTAACTTTGTTCGGTCTTTTGAATTCGGAGACTAGCTAATATGATGAATTGTATTCGGAGACTAATCTTCTATTGTATTCGATGAATCTGCTGTTTATATGTTGTGCTGTCTATATTCTGTGCAGTAATATATTTTGTAACCTGCGCAAATATCAGAAAAGAAAAAAAAATAATTCCTAATATTCATACTAGTGGCGCACCATACAGCACATTAGTGGCGCACTGCTATAAAATACTAGTGGCGCATTATCTGTTAGTGCGCCATTAGTAACCCAGAGCACAAGGTAAATATGGCCCCCTGGGAGGCATACTAATGGCGCACCGTGTGACTTACTAATGGTGCACTGCATGGTGCGCCACTATAGTCTGGTATACTAATGGCGCACCAGGGGTGCGCCATTAGTATATGTTACTAGTGGCGTGATGATAGTGGCGCACCTGTAGTGCGCCATTAATGGCCAAAACAGGTGCGCCACTAATAAGCCTTTTCCTAGTAGTGATACATTCTCTTTACCATATGCAACGGATATGGCAAGCACATTCTCTATGTATCATCTGGATTGTACTACGCATACTACAAAACCCGTAGCACATGTTGCGTACGAGATAGTTTTCCAGAGTGTCTTGTACATGACAAACATGGCATACCCGCCTTGGTCATCGAGACATTGGGTTGAAACCGAAACTATCAGCAATTCCAATAGTTTATGATTATTATGATGCTAAATTCTAACAACATTTAAATTTTATGTGCACTACATGTGACACAGGGAAGCTAATTTTAAGGCTCGCGCACCTTAAAGTCTACGCTGAACCACTCAGACTCCTTGAATGCATCAAGTTGAGGTAAGTGGCTCTTCCCATCCATTGACTAGACTATCCAGGTGTTTCATGGTTCTAAAAGACACATCCATACGGTGGTCTCAAGTGTGCTTTATTCACACGAAACCATTGGCTCATTATCCTGACATCGATTTCAAGCAAATCGAATGGACAAGTTACAGAATTCTCCTTGTGTGCCTTCACTTTGGCCCTAGGATTGAATTTTTTGCACTCTGTCCTATTTGTCTAGACTCAAAATGGTTTGGTAGAATCCTATCCAAAGAATTAAGCTCATTGCATGATCTTTACTTTGAAATTGCAACTTACCAACTTTACGTTGGAGTCATGCAGTTTTACACGCTCATGACAGAATTGCATAATATTATTCCCCTCTATCTTTGATACGTGGATATCTACCAAGTATTTCCCATCTGCGGTAATTCGGTTGCATACCGATATCACCACCCGACATACATCATTGGCCCCTCAACATATAGTTGGGATCTATGTGAGGAATAACTGTATTTCCGTCAATACCTTAAGCCCCTCGCATGGGGAGTTATTCAAGGCCAGTATGCTGATTCAACTAGGAATATTTCCAGGCATTAGGGGGAGAATTCAAGTACCATGAAGAATGCCAGGAAATTAGTGGAATGTTCAACACATTTCTGCCTCAAATCCACGTACTCAAAGATCTGAACCATGCGTTCAGAAGATTTGCAACTCATTGCAAATAACCTGCCAGATTCATTTACTGACTATAAAGGTGTCACACAATCCTACAATCCTGGATAAGTACGCCTGAAAGAGTGGAGGTACCAACAAAATCCACTCCACTCCCCGTTCAAAGCAACAGGGGGAGATGTATGGCAAAAGTACATCAGGATTTAGCTTCTCGCAAGCAAGGATATCAAGGCCTGTGAATCAGTAAATGCAAGTCAACTTCACGTTGACAGACACCTAATGGGTAGTATATACCCAGTGGATGGGAAACCTCCACCAACCCGGGTCATAGTGCACACAATGACCGGGACATCGGAATACCCGACTCATCCGCATTGGGAAATCACGTGCAGTCACCATGGGTAACGATATTTCCATCAACTCTATATTGATATATAGATTCTGGAGAAACATACAACCGGAAGTCTACAATTGTCGACATACATTTCTCAACTAGATTGCAAAACCTTTCAAATGATTCAGATCCTGATATTTCCATCAACTCTATATTTGTCGACATATAGAGTTGATGAAAAATAATTGTCGACATATATTAGTTGTGTGTATATATATTAGCTAGATCATGATAAAAAAATTATGGATAGTGTTCTGGCAAACGTACCCAAAGAGTTTTTTCATCTATGCTCCTTTCAGACGTGATCATGCGAATATTCTCGCAAACGTAGTATGCGCATAAACTATTCCCCTTCTCCTGCCTCATGCACTTTACGAGAATAAAATTCAATCAGGTAATAATTAATCAAGCATGATAATGGTATTGAAACTAGAATTAAAGAGATACACGGACGTAGCTAGCTAGTACTACTTAATTACCTTGGGTCGCACCCATTTCAGCTGTTGTTTCCATTGGCCGGGGACCTCTTCGATGAACTTTTTCCAAGCCCTGCCCGCCGGCAAAGAAAATGAATAAAGGAGTTATTAACTAGTTGATATCAGGAAATGAAGTAAAGAGGCAGACATAGTGCGATAATGATTGAAATTACCTGTCGAACATCCCCTTCACGGTTGCGTATTCGGATGGATCCTTATATAGTGAGTCCAGTACTTTAACTTTTCCCTTGTCAACTTCAATGATTAAGAAGATCCAGTGGAAATTGCATGCGCACACGTTTTTTATAAATAAGCGGGCATGTGCATAACTCATCAACTACACTTATTAACATCTAGTAAGCAAAAAATAGAATTTGTAGTACAAGATATAGTAACACTCACCCGAAGTTGTAAGGAAGTAGTATTTTTGGTTGGGTGTTTAGTTGCTTCAAAAACTCTAGCAGGAATCTCTCTGTGTCTTCTCTCGAATATTGATCTTCCCATATCGCCTGATTAATCGTATTTGGGTCAATGAACCCAACTCCATAGCGTCTAGTTTTTTTCATTTCATACATCTTCATTCTGCATAATACCACAGAAAAGAATATAGTGAGGATAATTACAGGTAATGAACGAGAGCACATCTAGCTAGCTAGCTAGAGACTTAAATTACAGAAAGAAATCACTTATAGACAATAGCAACTGACGATAGATTTGTCTAGTGCGTCTTGTTGGAATAACTGAAACAACTCTGAAAAATCAATCCACACATCTTTTCCATGGAAGTAATGCTCTGGCTTGACTTTCACCATGAGGGACTCTTCATTGGTATTTGCTGTTTTTTGCATGTACCACGTATGCAAATTGTACATTCTCGTTGGTAGAAGCTTGACATCGTCAGGCTTGACCAGAGGTTTGCCACGGACATATTGGTATTTTACTTCCTCCTCTGTAATCCCGGGGATTTCCTCAAGGCCTAGGAGTTGTTCAACAGTGACACCGGCCTCTTTAGCCTGCCTTCTAAGATCATCGGTTATTGCCGGCCGATCGGCGGTACTCACATGTGTTTGTACAATGAGCGGGGGGATCGATTGCACTG
This sequence comes from Elymus sibiricus, assembly GCA_039707655.1. Lineage (NCBI taxonomy): Eukaryota > Viridiplantae > Streptophyta > Magnoliopsida > Poales > Poaceae > Elymus > Elymus sibiricus. Next base: position 449,017,577 of record CM077671.1, read on the forward strand.
CTTGTTCTCCCAGCTGGGGAAGAGTTTTCCCGCTTTTTTTGCCAACTGCTTGGCTCGAGCTCGAGCTCGACTCCTTTTGCCCTGCAGAATATGACTTCTTGATAGACCGCACATAGTCGGAGTCCTTCTGATTGTCAGCCGGTCGAGCCATATCAATAAAGTGTTGTGATACATGCTCAGGTACTTTCTCCTTTGGCGGCGCGGGCGGTTTCGGTGCAAAATGGGCCTTCAATTGGGCATCACATGCGTCGTCGAGTTCCTCCTGAGTCAGGTGGTAAGACAACTTCGGAAGAGGCTTGAGGCTTGGACCATGTTTGAATTTCTTGTCTGTTGTACCGCTAGCCGTCGTAGCTGCGGCCTCTCTCTTCCGCTGTTGCTTAGGCGGAGCACGCTGAGTCGGCTGACTTGGAGGAGGAGGAGTTGGCTGACGCCGTGCCGGACTTGGAGGAGGAGTCAGCTGACGCGGTGCCGGACTTGGAGGAGGAGGAGTCGACTGAAGCGGCGGCGGACTTGGAGAAGGAGGAGTCGGTGGCCTTGGAAAGACGATGCAATCCTTTTTCCATAGAATGATACGATGTATGGCCTCTCCCAGTGTTCTCTCCTCGTCACCTCCAAGAATGTCAAGTTGTAGCTCGTGATATCCTGACATCACTTCATCAACCCCGACACGAGCATAGCCAGCTGGAATGGGATTGCAATGGAAGGTTGCTTCAGGGGGATTTGCTAAAGCATAGCCGTCCGCCACCTTCATGGATAAGTTCTTCACTTTCATGTGTAGCTCACAGTTAGTCCTGTCTTTGATATCATCCACAGGGTAGCTAGCTAGCAGTGCATTATCGATATCGGCCGGGGCGGAACCCACGCTGCTTCTCGGCATAGATGGGACGGTGCTATCCAATGCTGGATCGATCTGCTCATGCTGCCGCTGAGACGCCCTTTCCTGGCTGAGTGAGTCGATCTGCTCCTGCTGCCGCCTGACAAATCGTTCCAACTCCAGGTGCGAGGATATTAGGCCTTCAAGGCGGAGTGCTTCCTCCTTCTTCTTCTGCTCCTCATGCTTCTTCTTTCTCGCACGGCTTCTATAGTCGTCGTTCCAATCCGCAAACCCCTCATACCACAGAACAACGCCTTTGCCTCGTGTTCTTCCCGGGTGTTCAGGATTCTTCAGGGCGCGCGTAAGCTCGTCGTTATCTCTGTTGGGCGTGAACACCCCCGATAGAGCTTCTTCTATTGCAATAAGTATTTCGTCTGTCGCTTCTTTAAGACTTGCCTTCACCATAACCAGCCCTGTCTCTGGGTCCAACTTCCCCCCATGCGCATAAAACCATGTCCTGCACCTGGGGGGCCATGTCAATGTAACTGGACTGACCCCTTTACTAATCATCTCTTGCTCAGATTGATGCCACTTAGGCAGGGCCACCTGGTAGCCACCTAGCCCCAGACGATGGTGCCACTTCTTTTTCGCAGCATTAATCTTGTTTTTCCTCGACAGTTCCTTAGCTTCTTCCGATTCCTTGAACTTCACGAAAGCGTCCCAGTGATCTTTTGCCTTCACCAGTGCTCCCGTGAATTCTGGAGTCTTCTTTTTTGATTTGACATACTTAGCCCATGCATTTTTCTTGAAGGTATTGAATGCGATTGCCATCTTTTTAAGAGCATAGTTTCTGACTTTCTTCAGATCTGCATCTGTCAAATTATCTGGTAGGGTGAAATGTTCCATGAGCGTAGTCCAAAGCACATCTTTTGCTCTTTCGTCGACAAAAGTAACTCCTGCTCGATCTCCCTTTGCTGGCTTTCTCCATTCTTGAACGGAGATCGGGATTTGGTGTTTTGATGGAATCGATGTTGAACTTTACGCCTTTGTCCAACTTTTTGGCCGGGCCTCGAACTACCCTGTCGCTTGTACAAGATTTGCTCGATCCGGAGGCCTAAAAGAAGAAAGATCGATTCGTTAATACATACAAATCAATTAAGACATGTAATGATCACCGGATGGCTTATATATTAAATATACCTCGCCAGTCATTGTTATTTGAAGACCATTTTCTTCGTCAACATCGTTGTCGTCACCTTCATCTATTCGTTCGTCTTCATCAAACATCATACCCTCACCCGAAGGGTTCAGATATTGCGAGCCGTCATCATGATCATCTGGGCTCGTGGAGCGTATGATGTCGAACACAACCTCTTCTCCTTCTCTGCCGGTATTGTCCATAGCTTTTATTTAACTAATCCAGAAGAAAGATAAAACAATTTAGTATTCAGAGATCAGAAAGGTAGATGCATGAGATCAGAAAGAAATTGGATCAACTTGTGCACATCCATAATGGGGGCATTCCTGATAATTAATCCCTTAAAGGACTAAGAAAATCTATTGCAAATACAACATTAAAATATGCAACTTTTGCAAATACTAATTGCTATACATTGGATCAAATGTCAAAATTCCTCAACGTTTTTATATCTAACATTTATCTAGCTATAACTAAAAGTATAAAAAACTAAAAAACATTCATCTAACATTTCTATAACTAAAAGTATAAAAAATTAAAAAACAGAAAAAGAAACACTAATTAAGCATACTTCTATACATCCATTAAAAAACAGAAAAACAACATTATATAAAAAAAATCTATACTAATTAAACACTAATTATATCCATCTAACATGCATTCATACATACATATATACTAGTGAAAAACAACTAAAACATCTAAATAGAAAATGTGTGTGTGTGTGTGTACATGTTCATGCATGTGTGTGTGTGGGGGGGGGCTCGGGGACGGGCGGCCATGGCGGCAGGGGGCGAGGGAGGGGGGGGGGGAGAGGGAGGAACTGAGCTCACAGCGGGGCGACGGCGAGGCGAGGCGAATCGGGGGCAGCGACGGCGTCGGGGCAGGCGGCGCAGCGAGGAGCGGGCGCGCGCGCGCGGGCCGGCGGTGCCGTCGGGGATCGGCGAGGAAGGGCGCGTCCGGAGTAGGGGTCGACGAGGAGGGACGGGCGGCCGGCGTCGGGGGCGGCGACGGCGTCGATCGGGGCAGGCGGCGGCGCGCAGCAGCCTGGCGTCGTCGTCTGTGTTTGGCGTCGAGAGAATGGAGAGGATGGTGAATTTTTCGTAAGTGGAGTTATATATATGAGAGCCTTTAGTCGCGGTTGGTGGCTCCAACCGCGACTAAAGGTGGCCTTTAGTCGCGGCTGGAGCCACCAACCGCGACTAAAGGTCTCGCTTCCCGCCGCTTGGACTGGATGAAATTCACCTTTAGTCGCGGTTGGTGGCTCCAACCGCGACTAATGGCCCCCCTTTAGTCGCGGTTGGAGCCACCAACCGCGACTAAAGGCCTGTTCCTGGCACGGCGCAGTGTGGTGGATGTTTAGTCCCACCTCGCCCAGCGAAGGGCGCTCGCACTGGTTTATAAACCCCGGCGCGGTAGCTCATTCGAGCTCCTCTCTAAAGCAGGCCTTGTAGGCCTACCGTTCTGTCCTGCTCTGTGGGCCATACTGGGCCCTGCGGGCCTGCATCCTGGCCCAACTAGTGGGTGTCTAGTCGTATGCAGGCCGTGGCGGCCCAGTAGGCGGGCTTTTTTTTTTACTTTTCAGTTTTTTTTTGTTTTCTTCTATATTTATTTTCTTTTGTTTCTTGGTTCTTTTTTGCTTTATTTAGAGTTTCTGAGTGAATCTTTTTGCTTTAGGTAAAAAAAATTATAAACTTTCTGTTAGTGCCAGTAGTTTTCAAATTTGAATTATTTGAAATTTGTGTGAATCACTAGTTTGTGAATAACTTTATTTAAAAAAAAGATTTTTCAGTGATTCTTTTTTCTGCTGTTTAATATTAGTGTGTTTTATCATTATATTCAATTTGGTTATTCTTAGGTTATTTAAAAAAAATGAAATGCCTTTGTAACAGACGAGTTTTCGTCCGAAAGCGTGATACTTCGAAAGAGATTGTCCATTTTGTACACGAAGTGCATCCAGTTTTTGCCGTAACCCTCTCAACTTTTTAGCACATGCTATGTGGGTGAAATGATGATACCATGCCAACTTTCAACCTTTTCTGATTGTGATTTGTAGTGCTTTTCAATTTCAGGGTCATTTAGCTCAAAAAAATCAGTAAATGCATGAAAAATAGCAAATGAAGTCAGAAAGGGTTGAAAATTGATGACGTGGCTTTGGACATAATATTTCTTCGCGTTTCAAATGCCAAAACACATAAGTTGGAGTTCTATTACAAAGATTCCCTCCGGTTTGTCCGAAGTGGGACTTTCCAGATATATAAGTCCGGAAACTAACTAGAGAAGCCGGTCACATCCCAGAGTGGGATCTTTGGATATAAAACTTTTTCTTCGCGTGTGTCCCTTTGTGCCGTAACCATGGACAATCTTCATCGTTTAACTTGATGCTCGGGTCAACATTCACTGTGAAGGGAGCAATTTCATGAAACTTTTCATAATCTTCTGACATGTCTGTCTTGTCCTCCAGTCCCACGATGTTTCTTTTCCCTGAAAGAGGTATGTGGCGCTTTGGCTCATCGTATGATGTATTCGCTTCCTTATCTTTTCTTTTTCTCGGCTTGGTAGACATGTCCATCACATAGAAAACCTGCGCCACTTCATTGGCTAGGACGAATGGTTCGTCTGCGTACCCAAGATTGTTGAGATCCACTGTTGTCATTCCATACTGCGGGTCTTCCTTTACCCCGCCTCCTCTCAGATTGACCCATTTGCACCGAAACAAAGGGACCTTCAAACCAAGTCCATAGTCAAGTTCCCATATCTCCTCTATCTAACCATAATATGTGTCCTTTGGCCTATTGGTGTTTGCTGCATCAAAGCGGACACCACTGTTTTGGTTGGCGCTCTTTTTATCTTGGGCGATCGTGTAAAATGTATTCCCATTTATCTCGTACCCTTTGAAAGTCAATATAGTCGAAGATGGTAACTTGGACAGCAAGTACAGGTCATCTGCAACAGTGTCGTCATGCATGAGACGTGTCTGCAACCAACCGGCGAAAGTCACAGTTTGTTCATGTGTAATCCAGTCGTCAGACTGCTCCGGGTGTTTGGAGCGTAGAATATTCTTGTGTTGCTCGATATACGGAGCCACCAAGGCGGAACTTTGTAGAACTGTGTAGTGTGCTTGCGCCAAAGAATGCCCGTCCCGGCATATTACTGAATTCTTTCCTAGCGTGCCTTTTCCACCTAGTCTGCCCTCATGCCGCGATTCAGGAACACCAATCGGCTTAATGTCAGGAATAAAGTCAACACAAAACTCAATGACCTCCTCTGTTTCATGGCCCTTGGAGATGCTTCCTTCTGGCCTAGCACGATTACGAACATATTTCTTTAAGACTCCCATGAACCTCTCAAAGGGGAACATATTGTGTAGAAATACAGGACCCAGAATGGCAATCTCCTCGACTAGGTGAACTAGGACGTGCGTCATGATATTGAAGAAGGATGGTGGGAACACCAACTCGAAACTGACAAGACATTGCACCAAATCATTCTCTAACCTTGGTAAGATTTCTGGATCGATTACCTTTTGAGAGATTGCATTGAGGAATGCACATAGCTTCACAATGGCTAATCGAACGTTTTCCGGTAGAAGCCCCCTCAATGCAACCGGAAGCAGTTGCGTCATAATCACGTGGCAGTCATGAGACTTTAGGTTCTGGAACTTTTTCTCTGCCATATTTATTATTGCCTTTATATTCGACGAGAAGCCAGACGGGACCTTCATACTGAGCAGGCATTCGAAGAAGATTTCCTTCTCTTCTTTGGTAAGAGCGTACCTGGCATGACCCTGAAACTGCTTTGGATCCATGCCGTCTTCTCCGTGCATACGTTGCTGGTCCTCCTGTGCCTCCGATGTATCTTTTTTCTTCCCATACACGCCCAAGAAGCTTAGCAGGTTCACGCAAAGATTCTTCGTCATGCGCATCACGTCGATTGCAGAGCGGACCTCTAGGTCTTTCCAATAGGGTAGGTCCCAAAATATAGATTTCTTCTTCCACATGGGTGTGCGTCCGTCAGCGTCATTCGGAACAGATTGTCCGCCAGGACCCTTTCCAAAGATTACTTTTAAATCCTTGACCATATCAAGTATATCATCACCAGTACGGTGGCGAGGCTTCTTCCGGTGATCTGCCTCACCTTTGAAATGCTTGCCTTTCTTTCTTACGGGATGCCTGCTCTGAAGAAATCGACGATGCCCCAGGTACACATTCTTCTTACATTTATCCAAATATATACTGTCGATATCATCTAAACAGTGCGTGCATGCGTGGTATCCCTTGTTTGTCTGTCCTGAAAGGTTACTGAGAGCAGGCCAATCATTGATGGTTACAAACAGCAACGCTCGCAGGTCAAATTCCTGCTGTTTGTGCTCATCCCACGCACGTACACCTTTTCCATTCCACAGCTCTAAAAGTTCTTCGACTAATGGCCTTAGGTACACATCAATGTCGTTGCCGGGTTGCTTGGGGCCTTGGATGAGCACTGGCATCATAATGAACTTCCGCTTCATGCACAACCAAGGAGGAAGGTTATAGATACATAGAGTCACAGGCCAGGTGCTATGATTGCTGCTCTGCTCCCCAAAAGGATTGATGCCATCTGCACTTAAACCAAACCATACGTTCCTTCCGTCATCTGCAAAGTCCTTCCACTTTCTCTTGATTTTCTCCACTGTGATCCGTCAGCGGGTACTCTCAACTTCCCGTCTTTCTTACGGTCATCTTTGTGCCATCGCATCAACTTGGCATGCTCTTTGTTTTGGAACAAACGTTTCAACCGTGGTATTATAGGAGCATACCACATCACCTTGGCAGGAATCTTCTTCCTGGGGCGCTCGCCCGCAACATCACCAGGGTCATCGTGGCCGATCTTATAGCACAATGCACAGCATACCGGGCATGCATTCAAATCCTCGTACTCACCGCGGTAGAGGATGCAGTCATTAGGGCATGCATGTATCTTCTGCACCTCTAATCCTAGAGGGCAGACGGCCTTCTTTGCTTCGTACGTACTGTCGGGAAATTCGTTGTCCTTTGGTAGCTTATTCTTCATTATTTTCAGCAACTTTTCAAATGCCTTGTCAGGTACACCATTCTCTGCCTTCCATTGCAACAATTCCAGTGTGGTACCCGGCTTTTTCTTGTCATCTTCGCAATTTGGGTACAACAATTTCTTGTGATCCTCTAACATGCGCTGCAACTTCAGCTTCTCCTTTTCACTTGCACAGTTTCTATTTGCATCGGCAATGGCCCGACCAAGATCATCAGCGGGCTCATCTGATGCCTCTTCTTCAGCTCCTTCCTGCATTGCCGGCTCAGCTTCTTCCCCCATTGTTGTACCATCGTATTCATGGAACCCATGGCCAGGATAGCTGTCGTCATCCTCTTCTTCTTCATTCTCTTCCATTAGGACCCCTCTTTCTCCGTGCTTGGTCCAACAGTTATAGCCGGACATGAAACCGGACTCAAACAGGTGGACGTGAATGGTTCTTGAGTTAGAGTAATTTCGATCATTCTTACAGCCAGCACATGGACAATACATAAAACCATCCGCCCGCTTGTTTGCCTCAGCCGCAACCAGAAAAGTATGCACGCCATTAATGAACTGGGGAAAGCATCGGTCATCGTACATCCATTGCCGGCTCATCTTCATTACACAACACCGAAAAGACCAAATTAATACAAGTTCATACATAAAGTTCATACACACTTGTTCTCATAAAGCAACATACAAACTCTCTAGCTAAAGCATTTAAATGCAACAACAAATGCGATCAAGATCTCAACTAAGGTAACAATTGATCCAACAGCATAGTGATACCAAGCCTCACTATCAATGGCATATTTTTTAAATTTTCTAATCTTCAAGCGCATTGCATCCATCTTGATCTTGTGATCATCGACGACATCGGCAACATACAACTCCAGTTTCATCTTCTCTTCTTCAACTCTTTTCAATTTTTCTTTCAAATACTCGTTTTCTTTTTCAACTAAATTTAACTTCTTGACAAGAATATCTATGTCGGTTGCAATTTCCGGTTCACATACCTCCTAGATAAAAATATCTATGTCAACTTGATGGGCATAATTGTCATAAACGCGAAATGCAACAAATAGTTATAAAAGAGAATATATATACCACATCCGAATCATAAACCGGACGAGGGCCGACGGGGACGGATATCAAAGTCGTGGCACTATGTATAACAAACAATCATACATGTAAGAAAATTATACAATTAACTATCTAAATCATACAAATAAGATTTTTTTTATAAAAAGGATAAGAACGAACAAGAGGCTCACCAAGGTGTGGTGACGGCGACGGGACGGTGCGGGCGATCGACGGTGGTTAGGACGGGGATGGGAAGGCACTAAGTAAACCACACCTACACATGCAAAGTAAGAAGTTAATTTGAGCTCAAATTGCATATAAATCAAATGAACTACCACATATAAATACTCCCAAACTAAAACCCACAAATCACTATACTTATAGAGCATTGCAAGAGCTAATCTAGCAATGAGAGATGAAAGGACAAAGTTGCTAACCTTTGTGAACACTTGGATGGATGGGGTGCCTCCAAATCTTGACAAATTTTGGCAAAAATGGAGGATGAGCTCGAGGAAGAGGAAGAACAAAGGAGGGGAAGAAGGGGAAAAAAAGGGAGGAGTACTGTGATCGGGCTGGCCGAATTCATATAGGGGATCTTTAGTCCCGGTTGGTATCTCCAACCGGGACTAAAGGGGGGGGGGCTTTAGTCCCGGTTGGTGATACCAACCGGGACTAAAGGGGCTCGTGGGGGCCCCAGCTGACACCAGCCTGCCACCACCCCTTTAGTCCCGGTTCGTGTTACGAACCGGGACTAAAGGGGCTCGTGGGGGCCCCAGCTGACACCAGCCTGCCACCACCCCTTTAGTCCCGGTTCGTGTTACGAACCGGGACTAAAGGGGCTCGTGGGGGCCCCAGCTGACACCAGCCTGCCACCACCCCTTTAGTCCCGGTTCGTGTTACGAACCGGGACTAAAGGGGCTCGTGGGGGCCCCAGCTGACACCAGCCTGCCACCACCCCTTTAGTCCCGGTTCGTGTTACGAACCGGGACTAAAGGTCCGGAACGAACCGCGACTAATGATGCCCGTCCTGAACCGGGACTAATGGTCACATTAGTGCCGGTTCAAAACCCGACCGGGACTAAAGCTGCGGACAAAAGGTCCGTTTTCTACTAGTGAAAGGGTATAATCTAGGTAGAAATGGTCTTGCTCAATAATGGGAAGGTATTCATAAGCAATACCTACACCAGTTTTCTTCTGGAAACAGAATTGAGAACAACGAGGTGGTGAAACAAAGAGCAAGTATTGTAGCACAAGGGTTCACGCAGATACCCAACTATTCTCCAGAGGTGGAATATCTTTCCGATTACTTATATCATTGGCAGTACAAAATCATCTATCTCTGCAGTTGATAGATGTAGTGATCACATATCCATGTGGATCACTAGATTCAGACATATATGATTGATTCCCGATGGAATCTCACTTCTGAATCGAAATGCAAAACGCAACATACATTGTGTAAAATCAATAAGTCACCATACGACTTATTGTTGTCGGTACATATGGTACAACCGACGTAGTGAGATCCTTATACACAAGGATTACTCCTACAATGATGATTATCCATGTTTGTGTGTCTGCAATGACAACACATGTAATCATCTAAATGGCGGAGTTTAAAATGAAGGATTTGGGTGAACCAAAATACCGCTCGTTACAACAACTTGAGCACCTTCATTCATACATTATGGTATACTATGTTGTCTATATCCAAAATATATTGGAGAAATTCATTGTGGACAAATCTTATCCATCCATAACTCTCATGGTAGTTCATTCTCTAGACGTAGAGAAAGATCTATTTAGACCAAGAGATGATGGAAATGAGATATTGGGACTCAACGTTCCATAATGCCATTGGATCCACCAAACACAATTGGTTGGTACTCAAGAATATCTTTCGATATCTCCAAGGCATCAAACATCTTGTCCTGGTTTTTCGGTTTCACACAAATGTGAACACCGATATCATTGGATACATCGATCAGATCCCCACTATATCGGATCGTAGACAAGCTTAGTGTTCCTACTAGGTGAGGTAGCCCTCTCATGAGGAGTCTTCAAAACAGACCTCATGGCTACATCCACCAACCATTATCTGAACGATAATGTTTCTTGTGTTGCCCGGATGCAAACAGGTTACATAATAAGCAATATCACTATATTGCATATCTTGCAAGTCAAATCATGCGACTGATTTGTTCATCGGGTCTCTACCAACTTCTATGTTCCAGAAATGTGTTCATGGAATTGGTATGTGACGGCTTCGAATTTTGCAAGAATCAGGGGGAGTATATTCCAGAATTGTTCCTGTTCTATGCATCATATTATACTCTTTTTCCCTTCATGAGTTTACTTTACAGGTTCTCATAAAGGTTTTTAATGAGGTAATATCAACATGAGATCATATGTCATACTTTCTGTTTTCCCCACCGGAGTTTTTAGGAAAGTATATACGACATATTTATTGTCCTCTAAATTCTATGGGTTTTCTCGTATTGAGTTAAAAGAGACAATAACCATTATATGTTGCATCATTTTCTCCTTATTTTTCCCATTGGGTTTGAAGGAGTTTTAGCAACATATCAAACATCTATCTCCTCATATTTTTTCCACAGGGTTTTTGGAGGAGCTTTTTCAAGATGATGATACTTACACTAACAAGCATGGATTAGGGGGAGTGTTAGGATTTAATTAATCCTATTAATCCCTACTTTTCCTAACCGAGGCGGTTGCCTCGTGTCCCTTCGGACGCACCCCTTCAGGATCTATATATATATGTGTAATTCCATCATCAATGATAATAACGATTCACTTTTATATCTGGTCTCTGTCTCTCTCGTTTATATCTAATAATGTGGAGGTCGGCACGGGTGAGTCGACCGATCGGAATCGGAGAGAGTCCAGGTCGGACCGACCTCCCGACAGGACGCGGGGAAGAAGACGAATGCGCATGCGCTTTCCTGCCGAGACAGACGCGTCCGTGAGCCAGCCCTGCAGTCGGTCTGTCGGCTCGGCACCTACGTTTCGAGCCTAGTACGAGGCACGCTTAACCGCATGAACAGCCAGTGGCTGCTCCATCAGCCTGATCGATCTGCACAGAGAAAAGAGTGACACGGCACACACCATGTGCTTGCACCACGTCCACATCTAGAGTACGTACCGCTCATCAGACTGGTCGTCCGTGTCATGTCTCTCTCTCTCTCTCTCATTATTAGAGACTGAACATCTTGGAGGCAAAACCACCAGAGAGTAGCTTAATGTCAGCTACCACCGAGCCAATTGAAGACCGATCGAAAGCTGAAGAGTTAGGTCTCTGAATAAGGGAGAGGCAATCAGACACAAATATAGCATTTGAAATATGTTCATCATGTGCCAATTGGACAGCCCGACGAACGGCAAAAGCCTCAGCCATCTCAGGATCCAAAACAACATTAATTGGTTCGTTGCATGCAATGACAAATCGTCCGTCAGAATCTGTGCCAACCACACCAATACTCGACCTTCCCAAATCAGAAAAAATTGCAGCATCGGAGTTAAAAACAACAGTACCTGCTGGCGGCGGCGACCAAGCTATAGAGGACACATTGGTAACACGCCTGTGAGCAGTTGCTGGGTGATATAGATGCTGTAGAATCAAATGTACATATGCCTTGATCTTCTTAGCTGTACGCCGAGGATGTGTAGCTTCAGGATTATTCCTAGCATAGTTGCGGGCCTCCCAGATGTGCCAAAAGGTCACTGCCAAAACTGTGCGATCATGATCCGAAGAACGAGCCAGAAAATCAAACAGCCATAATTTAGGGGACAGAAAATCATAGCGCCCGAGCCTAATACACTAGTAGGAAACAAGCCTTCGTTTAACCCTTTAGTCCCGGTTTGGCTTTGGCCCGGGACTAATGTGACCATTAGTCCCGGTTCCAACGACTAGGAGCGGTCGGGGGGCACGGGCACCATTAGTCCCGGTTCATTTGGAACCTATAGTCCCGGTTTGTATCCCAAACCGGGACTAAAGGGGTGGTGGCAGGCTGGTGTCAGCCTGAGGCCCCCACAAACCGGGACTAAAGCTTTCCCTATATAAACCCTTCGCCCAGCCGGACTCCATTTCTCTGTTTTCTCCATTCGAATTCCCCTCTCTGTTCTTCCCCTAGCTCGAGCTCCTCCCTCCATTTTTGCCAAGATTTGTCAAGATTTGAGGCACCCCAATCCATCCAAGTGTCCACAAAGGTTAGCAACTTTGTCCTTTCATCTCTTATTGCTAGATCAGCTCGTGCAATGCTTTATAAGTATAGTGATTTGTGGGTTTTAGTTTGGGTGTAATTATGTGGTAGTTTTTTTTGATTTATATGCAATTTGAGCTCAAATTAACTCCTCAATTTGCATATGTGTAGGTGTGGTTTACTTAGTGTGCCTTCCCGTCCCCGTCCTAACCACCGTCGATCGCCCGCACCGTCCCGTCGCCGGCACCACCTTGGTGAGCCTCTTCTTGTGTTCTTATCCTTTTTATTAAAAAAATCGTATTTGTATGATTTAGATAGTTACTTGCATAATTTTCTTACTTGTATGATTGTTGTTATATATAGTGCCATGGTTATGATATCCGTGCCCGTCGGCCCTCGTCCGGTTTACGATTCGGATGTGGTATATTCTCTTTTATAACTATTTGTTGCATTTCGTGTTAATGACAATTATGCCCATCAAGTTGACATAGATATTTTTATCTAGGAGGTAGTTGAACCGGAAATGCCAACCGACCCTATTGTCGAGAAGTTAAATTTAGTTGAAAAAAAAAACGAGGATTTGAAAGGAAAATTGAAAAGAGTTGAAGAAGAGAAGATGAAATTGGAGTTGTACGTTGCCGATGTCGTCGATGATCACAAGATCAATATGGATGCAATGCGCTTGAAGATTAGAAAGATTAGAAAATATGCCATTAATAAAGAGGCTTGGTATCATTATGCCGTTGGATCAATTGCTACCCTAGTTGCGATTTTGATCGCATTTGTTGTTGCATTTAAATGTTTTATCTAGATAGTTGTATGTTGTTTTATGAGAAAATAAGTGTGTATGAACTTTATGTATGAACTTGTATTAATTTGGTCTTTTCGGTGTTGTGTAATGAAGATGAACCGGCAATGGATGTACGATGACCGACGCTCTCCCCAGTTCATTAATGGCGTGTAGAGTTTTTTGCGTGCGGCTGAGGCAAACAAGCGGGATGGTTTTATGTGTTGTCCATGTGGTGTGTGTAAGAATGATAAGACTTACTCTAGCTCAAAACAGATTCACGTCCACCTGTTTACGTCCGGTTTCATGTCCGGCTATAATTGTTGGACCAAGCACGGAGAAAGAGGGGTTCTAATGGAAGAGAATGAAGAACAAGAGGATGACGACAACTATCTTGGGTGTCCTGAATATGATGGTACTACAATGGGGGAAGAGAATGAAGAAGAAGAAGCTGAGGCATCGTATGAGCCCGCTGATGATCTTGGTCGGGCCATTGCTGATGCAAAGAGAAACTGTGAAAGTGAAAAGGAGAAGTTGAAGTTGCAGCACATGCTAGAGGATCACAAAAAAGGGTTGTACCCAAATTGCGAAGATGACAACACAAAGCTCGGTACCACACTGGAATTGCTGCAATGGAAGGCAGAGAATGGTGTATCTGACAAGGCATTTGAAAAGGTGCTGAAAATAATGAAGAATAAGCTTCCATAGGACAACGAATTGCCCGACAGTACATACGAAGCAAAGAAGGTTGTCTGCCCTCTAGGATTGGAGGTGCAGAAGATACATGCATGCCCTAATGACTGCATCCTCTACCGCGGTGAGTACGAGAATTTGAATGCATGCCCGGTATGCAATGCATTGCGATATAAGATCGGTTGCGATGACCCTGGTGATGATGTTCAGGGCGAGCGCCCCAGGAAGAGGATTCCTGCCAAGGTGATGTGGTATGCTCCTATAATACCACGGTTGAAACGTTTGTTCCAAAACAAAGAGCATGCCAAGTCGTTGCGATGGCACAAAGAAGACCGTAAGAAAGACGGGAAGTTGAGAGTACCCGCTGATGGGTCACAGTGGAGAAAAATCGAGAGAGAGTGGCCGGACTTTGCAGATGACCCAAGGAACTTATGGTTTGGTTTAAGTGCAGATGACATTAATCCATTTGGGGAGCAGAGCAGCAAGCATAGCACATGGCCTGTGACTCTATGTATCTATAACCTTCCTCCTTGGTTGTGCATGAAGCGGAAGTTCATTATGATGCCAGTGCTCATCCAAGGCCCTAAGCAACCCGGCAATGACATTGATGTGTACCTAAGGCCATTAGTTGATGAACTTTTACAGCTGTGGAATAAAAAGGTGTACGTGCGTGGGATGAGCACAAACAGCAGGAATTTGACGTGTGAGCGTTGCTATTTGTAACCATCAATGATTGGCCTGCTCTTAGTAACCTTTCAGGATAGACAAACATGGGATACCATGCATGCACGCACTGTTTAGATGAGACTGAAAGTATATATTTGGACAAATGCAAGAAGAATGTGTACCTGGGACATCGTCGATTTCTTTCGACCAAGCATGCCTTAAGAAAGAAAGGCAAGCATTTCAAAGGTGAGGCAGAACACAGGAAGAAGCCCGTCCTCCGTACTGGTGATGACATACTTGATATGGTCAAGGATTTACAAGTAATATTTGGAAAGGGTCCTGGCGGACAATCTGTTCCGACTGACGCTGAGGGACGCGCACCCATGTGGAAGAAGAAATCTATATTTTGGGAGCTAGAATATTGGAAAGTCCTAGAGGTCCGCTCTGCAATCGATGTGATGCACATGACGAAGAATCTTTGCGTGAACCTGCTAGGCTTCCTGGGCGTGTATGGGAAGACAAAAGATACACCGGAGGCACGGGAGGACCAGCAACGTGTGCACGAAAACGACAACATGCATCCAAAGCAGTATCAAGGTCCTGCCAGCTACGCTCTTACCAAAGCAGAGAAGGAAATCTTCTTTGAATGCCTGCTCAGTATGAAGGTCCCGTCTGGCTTCTCGTCGAATATAAAGGGAATAATAAATATGACAGAGAAAAATATTCCAGAACCTAAAGTCTCATGACTGCCACGTGATCATGATGCAATTGCTTCCGGTTGCGTTGAGGGGGCTTCTACCAGAAAATGTTCGATTAGCCATTGTGAAACTATGTTCATTCCTCAATGCAATTTCTCAGAAGGTAATCGATCCGGAAATCCTACCAAGCTTACAGAATGATTTGGTCCAATGTCTTGTCAGTTTCGAGTTGGTGTTCCCACCATCCTTCTTCAATATTATGACGCACGTCCTAGTTCACCTAGTCGAAGAGATTGCCATTCTGGGTCCTGTATTTCTACACAATATGTTCCCCTTTGAGAGCTTGATAATCCCCAAGTGCAAAGAATCATCGTAGCAATTTCCAAAGGTGGAAGTGATAAGTATGGAGTGTCGAACCCACAAGGAGCTAAAGGTAAGATCAATATTCTCTCAAGTCCTATCTGCCACTGATACGACTCTACGTACGCCGAACGTTTGCTTCCAACTAGAAACGAGAAATAAAACTACGTTGTGGGTATGAAGAGAATAGCTTTGTATGATAACGGAGAACTAAAATATAAAAATAGGTGCTGTTATCATAAAGTTAGAATATATTACAATATATTACAAATAGCGAGTGTGGAATAATGATGGGTTGGTGTGCGGAATTGTCCTAGGCAATTGTTAACAAGATCGGTAATCATTATTGCAATTTTATATGAGGGAGAGGCATAAGCTAACATACTTTCTCTACTTGGATCATATGCACTTATGATTGGAACTCTAGCAAGCATCCGCAACTACTAAAGATCATTAAGGTAAAACCCAACCATAGCATTAAAGCATCAAGTCCCCTTTATCCCATACGCAACAACCTACCTACTCGGGTTTATGCTTCTGTCACTCAAGCAACCCACTATAAGCGAATCATGAACGTATTGCAACACCCTACAGCGGGAATCCTTCACGTGTGCGCGGCACGGAAGGCACCATAGGACAGCACCAAAATAAACATACAACTCAAACCAATCTAGATCATCAATCAACCCATAAGACAAAAGAAATCTACTCAAAACATCATAGGATGGCAACACATCATTGGATAATAATATGTGGCATAAAGCACCATGTTCAAGTAGGGGATTACAGCGGGGTGCGGGAGAGTGGACCGCTGAAAGGAGATGAGGATGGTGATGAAGAAGGTGATGTTGATGAAGACGATCACCGCGGCGATGGTTCCCCCGATGGCACTCCGGCGCCACCGAGAGAGAGGGGGAGAGGGTCTCCCCCTTGTTCTTCCTCCTCCATGGCCTCCCCCCTAGGCGGGAAGAGGTTTTCCCTCTGGTCCTTGGCCTCCATGGTGATGATGGCTCCTCCATCTTCCTCCTCCATGGTCTCCGGTGATGGTGACCCCCTCCGGCAGGGTGCTGGAGAGGGCCAAGATTGATCTTTCGTGGCTACAGAGACTTGCGGCGGCGGAACTTCCGATCTAGGTTTCTTTCTGGAGTTTCCTGGATTTATAGGAGTGCTTGGCGTCGAAATCAAGTCAGGGAGGTTCCCGAGGGACCCACAAGCCAGGGGGGCGCGCCCTAGGGGGGGGGGGGGGCGCCCCCTAGGCTTGTGGCCTCCTCGGGACTCCTCTCCGATATCTTTTTTCTCCGGTATTTTTTATATTTTCCAAAAATATTCTCCGTAAATTTTCAGCTCATTCCGAGAACTTTTATTTCTGCACAAAAACAACACCATGGTAGCTCTGCTGAAAACAGCGTCAGTCCGGGTTAGTTCTAATCAAATCATACAAAATCATATAAAATTATTGTAAACATGGCATGAATACTTCATAAATTATAGATACGTTGGAGACGTATCAGCATCCCCAAGCTTAATTCCTGCTCGTCCTCGAGTAGGTAAATGATAAAAGAAATAATTTATGAAGTGTGAATGCTAGCAAGTGCACACGTTTGATCAATGATAATTCCAATCACTTTTTCTAGCATCAATATAAACCATAAACAGTAGCTCATCTCATAAAACTTCTCATGATCAAGTAACAAGCTATTCACATGTTAAAGTATAGACCAGAAAGTTTCTTGAAAACTAACAAACCATATTCTTAGTCATCGAACAATTGCAATTCATCTTATTTTCAGGAAGGGTCTATGTAAGAGCTTTGATTTAGCAAATTCCACATACTCAACTATCATATAGTCTTCCATGGTTATTGACACTCAAAGCATATTTTTAGAACAAATAGCATCCATCGAACACAGAGAAAGATAGGGGCTTAATGTTTCGCCTCCCAACTTATTTATCATATAGATAATTGTCAACAATAATAATTCATGATCAAATATATTTGTGTGGATATATATGTCTAGATCATTCCCCAACACATGACGCTTTCCAAGAGAAAAAGGCGAAATATAGGAAGTGGTGAAGATCACCATGACTCTTGCATAAAGGTAAATACTAGAAAGTAAAAGATAGGCCCTTCGCAGAGGGAAGCAGAGGTTGTCATGTGCTTTTTGTTTTTGGATGTGCAAACCCTTAATGCAAAGGAACGTCGCGTTGTATTGCCCTTTGTGATAGCAACCTTTATTATGCAGTCCGTCGCTTTTATTTCTTTACCATCACAAATTTGTACAACGCTTATTTTCCCTCACAATAAAAGATCATACATATTTAGGAGCAGTTTTTATTGCTTTTTGCACCGATGACAACTTACATGAAGGATCTTACTCAATCCATAGGTAGGTATAGTGGACTCTCATGGCAAAACTGGTTTAAGGGTGTTTCGATGCACAAGTAGTATTTCTACTTGGTGCGGAAGTTTTGGCTAGTATGAGGTGGAAGCAAGCACCACATGTTGGAGGATCCATAACAATATAACTTCTATACAAATATACCCAAACATAACTCATTAAGTTGTCTTCCTTGTCCAATTTTAACTAATTTGCTCGAGTTTGAAAATAATTAATGAACTCACAATCATAGAAGATGTCCAAGATAGTATATTTATATGTGGAATCTCTCTTCCTTCAATATTCTTTCATGAATTGTTCAAGTGACCAATGCGGTGTTTGCTAACTTTCAATAAATTTTACCACCTATACTTATTATGTGTGAAGTCATTACTCCCCATGGGATAAGTATATGAAGCATATTTAATTTCAGATTTATGATATTCAATTCATTCAACCATTTAATCATCGGATATAAGCGAAGCACGAGATTGAATGACAAGCTACTCCAAAAAGATATAAGTGAAGATCAATGCGTTGTCAATTAGTTAAATAGCCATGTGAGGACTCTCTCTCTTATTCAGAATTTCAGATCCAATGCTTTTATTCAAACAGAAAAACAAAATAAAAATGGCACTCCAAGAATAGCACGCAACATGTGAATGAATAAAAATTTAGGCTCAACATAGGCTAACCGATAATTGTTGATGAAGAGAGATGGGATGCGTAGCATCCCCAAGCTTAGATGCTTGAGACTTCTTGAAATATTTACTTGGGGTGCCTTGGGCATACCCAAGCTTGAGCTTTTGTATCTCGATCAATCCTCTCATATCATGGTTTCACCTATTCTCAAAAACTTCATCCACACAAAACTCGAAAAGAACTCATGAGATAGGTTAGTACACATAAGAATAAATCAACACTTCATGTACTGCCAAGACAAGTTGCACAATAATTTTAAAACATCATCTACTGTTTACTACCGTTTCCGCAATTTATATCTACCAATATAGGCTATGGAAACTAGAGGATAAGTAGATAACAAAATTATGACAGCAATCTGTCCAAACAGAACAGTCTGTAGCAATTTATGAAAACAGTGTACTTCCGTAACTCAAAAAATTATGAAAATTTAGGATATGCTAAATGATTTATATGAAAATACTTTGTAAAAATTTCAGAAACTTTCCACGTTCCAGTAAAATATGAAAATTCAAACACTACAGCAAAAGTTTCTGTTTTTTACACAGCACACATCAAACATGCAATGCAAGCATCCTAAGGCAATTCTTGGAACTTTTTATTGAAAAACAAGATTATGAATAACACCTAACATAAAATAACAAAATATAATGATGATCCAAGCAAAGCACATATTGTGTAACGAATAAAAATATAGCTCCAAGTGAGGTTACCGATAATGTTGAAGACGAAAGAGGGGATGCCTTCCGGGGCATCCCCAAGCTTAGTTGCTTGGATCTTCCTTGAATATTACCTTGGGGTGCCTTGGGAATCCCCAGTATTAGGGTCTTGCCACTCCTTATTCTCCTCATATCGATATCTCACCCAAAACTTGAAAACTTCAATCACACAAAACTTAACGGAACTTCGTGAGATGGGTTAGTATGATAAAGAGCAAACCATCCACTTAGGTACTGTTAAATACAAGATCCATAATTGTTATCACATAATTTCTACTGTAACTTATCATTTCCACAATTTATATCACTTAATATAAGCCATGGAAATGCTAAAACAAGCAAACTACGCAAACAAGGCAGATTCTGTCAAAAACAGAACAGTCTGTACTGATCTGAACAATGACCATACTTCTGCAGCCCCAAAAATTCTGAAAACTTAGGACAACCTATGAAATTTGTATATCAATCATGTGTAAAAAATTCATAAGCTTTTGACTCTCTGGTGAATTTATAAAAATTATGGACTGGGCACCAAAGTTTCTGTTTTTGCACAGAATCAAGTCAACTATCAACCACATCATCCCAAAGGCATTACTTGGCACTTTATTGAAATAAAAGGCACAAAACATGATTACTACAGTAGCTTAATCATGCTAAAACACAAAAACAGAAAGGGTAAATATTGGGTTGTCTCCCAACAAGCGCTTTTCTTTAATGCCTTTCTAGCTAGGCATGACATTGATACACTTCCAAGCCCAATTCCGATGGAAATTTTATTCATACTCTAAAAGATATAAGTGAAGTTCATATAGCATTCTACAATTAATGAAGATTAACAAATACCCAAGCTCAAAATATATAAGTGAAGCACACGAAGCATTCTATAAAGCCATACTCAAAAGATTTAAGTGAAACACAAAGAGCATTCTACAAAGCCATACTCAAAAGATTTAAGTGAAGCACAAAGAGCATTCTACAAAGCCATACTCAAAAGATTTAAGTGAAGCACAAAGAGCATTCTACAAAGCCATACTCAAAAGATTTAAGTGAAGCGCATGAATCATTCTACAAAATCAATGAAGGACTATCTCATACTAGAAGGGTGCATAAAAGGAAAAGAAAAACGCATATCATGTGAACAAAACAAAAACCGAGGTATACCGATAATTGTTGAAGAATAAAGATGGGATGCCTTCCGGGGCATCCCCAAGCTTAGATGCTTGAGTATCCTAGAAATATTTACTTGGGGTACCTTGGGCATCCCCAAGCTTGAACTCTTGTCTCTCCGTATTCTTCTTATATAGATACCTCCTCGATCTTTGAACACTTCATTCACACAAAGCTTAACAAAACCCTCGTGAGATCCGTTAGTATAATAAAGCAAAATACTACTTTAAGTACTGTTGTGAACTCATTCCAAATTCATATTAGCATTATATCTACTGTTGTCCAACTTCACCATGGTTCATACCCCCCCGGTACTACCCATAGATTCATCAAAATAAGAGCACAATGCATAGAAAACAGAATCTGTCAAAAACGGGACAGTCTGTAGCAATCTGGAAACTTCGTATACTTCTGTAATTCAAAAAATTCTTAAAATTTAGGACAAATTAAAAAATTTGTATATCAGTACTGTGTAAAAATTTCAGAAACTTTTGACTTTCCAGTAAGAAATGTAAATTCATGCACTACAGTCAAAGTTTCTGTTTTTTGCACCGCACAAAGCAAACAAGCAATCTAATCATCCTAAAACCAAATCTTGGCACATTATTTTTATAATACAATGGAAATATACAAGGGGATAATTATATTTGAGAAACTTCCATGAAAAATTCTACATTGTTTCCATGAGCATGAACACAAGTGTTCAAGGTCGACCCTCACTTCTCCAATGCACAACCTTCCAATCACTTCTCTTTTTGAAAAACTTCTTAGGCAAGAGGCAATTAATTCTTTTTGTATTTTTCATTATTTAATTTTTTTTGTTTGTTTCACCCACAACTAAAGAAAGCAAAAAATGGAAAACAAAATCTACTTAGTGAAGAAAGCAAACAAGCACACACGAGAATATCAACCCCACGCTATTGCTCCCCGGCAACGGCGCCAGAAAAGAGCTTGATAATCCCCAAGTGCAAGGAATCATCGTAGCAATTTCAAAAGGTGGAAGTGATAAGTATGGAGTGTCGAACCCACAAGGAGCTAAAGGTAAGATCAATATTCTCTCAAGTCCTATCTACCACTGATACGACTCTACGTACGCCGAACGTTTGCCTCCAACTAGAAACGAGAAATAAAACTACGTTGTGGGTATGAAGAGAATAGCTTTGCATGATAACGGAGAACTAAAATATAAAAATAGGTGCTGTTATCATAAAGTTAGAATATATTACAATATATTACAAATAGCGAGTGTGGAATAATGATGGGTCGGTGTGCGGAATTGTCCTAGGCAATTGTTAACAAGATCGGTAATCATTATTGCAATTTTATATGAGGGAGAGGCATAAGCTAACATACTTTCTCTACTTGGATCATATGCACTTATGATTGGAACTCTAGCAAGCATCCGCAACACTAAAGATCATTAAGGTAAAACCCAACCATAGCATTAAAGCATCAAGTCCCCTTTATCCCATACGCAACAACCTACCTACTCGGGTTTATGCTTCTGTCACTCAAGCAACCTACTATAAGCGAATCATGAATGTATTGCAACACCCTACAGCGGGAATCCTTCACGTGTGCGCGGCACGGAAGGCACCATAGGACAGCACCAAAATAAACATACAACTCAAACCAATCTAGATCATCAATCAACCCATAAGACAAAAGAAATCTACTCAAAACATCATAGGATGGCAACACATCATTGGATAATAATATGTGGCATAAAGCACCATGTTCAAGTAGGGGATTACAGCGGGGTGCGGGAGAGTGGACCGCTGAAAGGAGATGAGGATGGTGATGAATAAGGTGATGTTGATGAAGACGATCACCGCGGCGATGGTTCCCCCGATGGCACTCCGGCGCCACCGAGAGAGAGGGGGAGAGGGTCTCCCCCTTGTGCTTCCTCCTCCATGGCCTCCCCCCTAGGTGGGGAGAGGTTCTCCCTCTGATCCTTGGCCTCCATGGTGATGATGGCCCCTCCGTCTTCCTCCTCCATGGTCGCCGGTGATGGTGACCCCCTCCGGCAGGGTGCCGGAGAGGGCCAAGATTGATCTTTCGTGGCTACAGAGACTTGCGGCGGCGGAACTTCCGATCTAGGTTTCTTTCTGGAGTTTCCTGGATTTATAGGAGTGCTTGGCGTCGAAATCAAGTCAGGGAGGTTCCCGAGGGACCCACAAGCCAGGGGGGCGCCCCTAGGCTTGTGGCCTCCTCGGGACTCCTCTCCGATATCTTTTTTCTCCGGTATTTTTTATATTTTCCAAAAATATTCTCCGTAAATTTTCAGCTCATTCCGAGAACTTTTATTTCTGGACAAAAACAACACCATGGTAGCTCTGCTGAAAACAGCGTCAGTCCGGGTTAGTTCTAATCAAATCATACCAAAATCATATAAAATTATTGTAAACATGGCTTGAATACTTCATAAATTATAGATACGTTGGAGACGTATCAGAGGTTCATGGGAGTCTTAAAGAAATATGTTCGTAACCGTGCTAGGCCAGAAGGAAGCATCTCCATGGGCCATGAAACAGAGGAGGTTATTGAGTTTTGTGTTGACTTTATTCCTGACATTAAGCCGATTGGTGTTCCTCAATCGCGGCATGAGGGGAGACTGCGTGGAAAAGGCATGCTTGGACCAAAATCAATAATATGTAGGCACGGGCATTCTTGGGCGCAAGCACACTACACAGTTCTACAGAATTCTACCTTGGTGACCCCGTATATCGAGAAACACATGGATATTATACGCTCGAAGAACCCGGAGAAGTCTGACCCCTGGATTCAACGTACACACATTGAGGCTTTCGGCGGTTGGTTGCGAACACATCTCATGAATGACGACAATGTTGAAGATGACTTGTACTTGTGGGCCAAGAGACCATCTTCGACTATATTGACTTTCCAAGGGTACGAGATAAATGGGAATACATTTTACACGATCGCCCAAGATAAAAAGAGCACCAACCAAAACAGTGGTGTCCGCTTTGACGATGCGGCAAACAGCAAGGAAAAGGACACATATTATGGTTACATAGAGGAGATATGGGAACTTGACTATGGAGGTGATTTGAAGGTCCCTTTGTTCCGGTGCAAATGGGCCAATCTGACTGGAGGAGGGGTAATGGTAGACCCGCAGTACGGAATGACAACAATGGATCTCAACAATCTTGGGCACACAGACGAACCATTCGTTCTAGCCAATGATGTGGCGCAAGTTTTCTATGTGAAGACATGTCTACCAAACCGAGAAAAAGGAAAGATAAGAAAGCGGATACATCATACGATGAGCCAAAGCGCCACATAGTGCTTTCTGGGAAAAGAAACATCGTGGGAGTGGAAGACAAGACAAACATGTCACAAGATTATGAAAAGTTTGATGAAATTCCTCCCTTCGCAGTGAAGACTGACCCAAGCATCCTGTTAAATGATGAAGATTGTCCATGGTTACGGCGCAATAATCAAGGGACACACGCGAAGAATTTTTTTATACCCCAAGATCCCACTCTGGGATGTGATTGGCTGCACCGTCATCACTTTTCTTCTCTAGTGAGTAGCCGGGATGGTCCAGTTTTGTACACGAAGTGCATCCAGTTTTTGTTGTAACCCTCTCAACTTTTTAGCACATGCTATGTGGGTGAAATGATGATACCATGCCAAGTTTCAACCTTTTCAGAGTTCATTTGTGGTGCTTTTTAATTTCAGGGTCGTTTAGCTCAAAAAAATCATTAAATGCATGAAAAATAGAAAATGAAGTTAGAAAGGGTTGAAATTTGAATATGTGGCTTAGAATGGTGCATATTGAATGCACAAAAAGTATGGAGTTGAAACAAGTTAAAAAAAAATGAAATGCCTTTGTAACAGATGAGTTTTCGTCCAAAACCATCATACTTCGAAGGAGATGGTCTAGTTTGTACACGAAGTGCATCCAGTTTTTGCCGTAACCCTCTCAACTTTTTAGCACATGCTATGTGGGTGAAATGATGATACCATGCCAAATTTCAACCTTTTCAGAGTTCATTTGTGGTGCTTTTTAATTTCAGGGTCGTTTAGCTCAAAAAAATCATTAAATGCATGAAAAATAGCAAATGAAGTTAGAAAGGGTTGAAATTTGAATATGTGGCTTAGAATGGTGCATATTGAATGCACAAAAAGTCTGGAGTTCAGTTGGGTGATTTTGATTAAAACAAATGAAGGTATAAAACTAAAAGAGTTAAACAGAATCTGGTTTTGATTAAAACACCTATTTAAATTATCCTAAAAATTCCCAACTTTAGCATAATGATAAAACATACTAATATTAAACAACAGGAAAAACAATCACTCAAAAATCTATTTTTAAACTAAAGTTATTCACAAATTACTGTTTCACACAAATTTCAAATGAATTCAAATTTAAACTATTTAAATTTGAAAACTACTGGCACTAACAGAAATTTTGTAATTGTTTTGACCTAAAGCAAAAAGATTCATTAAAAAACTATAAATATTCTAACAGTTATTCCAAATCTAAAAACAGAAATTAGAAAAACAAAACAAAACAAAAAAGAGAAAATACACCTTTTGTCCTGGTTGGTCCTACCAACCGGGACTAAAGGTCCCTTCCCGCGCGGAATTTGGGCCGCCGAAAAGATGGGCCTTTAGTCCCGGTTGGTGGATCCAACCGGGACTAAAGGGAGGACCTAGTCCCGGTTGGAGCCACCAACCAGGACTAAAGGTCCCGGGCTATTTAAGCCCTGCTTCTTCCTCCCCAAATCACTCCGTCATCACGCCCGCTCGACGCCGCCGCCAGGCTGCCCCGCTCGCTCCCTCGACGTTGCCGTCCACGCCGCCAGGCTGCTCGTCTCCGTCGCCGCTGCTCGCCGCCAGACCTCGACGTCGGCCCGCCCCCTGCTGCCCGCCGATGAGCCCTTGCTGCGCCCACTCCTCCCACGGTGAGCCTCTGCCTCCTTCCCCCCTCTCTGTTCGGCCGCCCCTACCTCGTCATGCCCGGCCCCTCGCCCTGGCCGAGCGCGCGCGGCGGCGCCATGGCCGCCGGCCATGCCCGAGCGCGGCGGCGCCATGGCCGTCGGCCTGCCCGAGCACTAGTACTTCCTCTGCTCTGTTTCCTATGATGGACCATGTTAAAACTGCTCTTATCCTTTTGTATTAGGCTCAGATAAGCAATGTTCATAAGTTGTAGAACAAATTCAAGTTCATAAGTTGTAGAAAAAATTCAAGTTGTGGCAAAAAACAATGTTCTGGCTATTTTGCATCACTGAACTCATGTCTTTTATCATCAACTAAAGCCTGATCCTTTGGGAGATGCCAAATTATTTAAAAAGTTCAATGAATCATCGAAACGTTTGGGGTCAAACAATCATTATTTTGTAACTTGCCAGTTGAAACATATACATACCTCAACATTTTGAATGCACAAGTCCAAAATTAAAAAGAATGCGAATTTTGATTGGTGTCTTGCGGCTGTTGCAATCGCTAAGAGTCTCGAGTGAACATAATAGGTCCTTCACAAGATTTTTAGTGAGATACATTTTGAATGCACAAGATCAAAGATTAGATAGGCATACTTACATTTAGTAAAATTAAGACCATGATTTTGAATTGAAGGCATACTTATATTTATAATTTGTTACAAGAATGTTATTCTCACATGCATTAGGATAGCGGCGTATTTGTTTATTTGAGATAGGTCTCACATTTAGTAAAAGTAACATTTGTTTATTTATGTCTCTTTAAAGGTTGCTAGTCTTACCCCGGTGCCGCCGCCTCCATTGACCCCCTGCCTCCAGCTCTTCCCGTCCGGCCGGCCCGTTCGTCAAGGTGAGGCCCTTGATCCCCAAATCCATTTAGATGTTTAGATGTTTGATAGATGTTTAGATGTTTGATGTTTGATGTTCAGATAGATGTTTAGATGTTTGATGTTTGATGTTCAGATAGATGTTTGATGTTTAGATAGATGTTTGATGTTTGATGTTTAGATGTGTTTAGATGTTGCTGAATTTGTTTATAAATATGAGTAGGATAATAAAATGATAATCATTGTTAGGCAAATCCCACATTTATAAGTTCTCGAGTCGACGATGCCCATCCCGCATCCTCGTCGTCGACTCGGCGGCAACCACCTGCTTGAGAGGCGCCATGTCCGGGACTGGGCTCCGCCGGGCTGGCACTGGGAGGTGCTGCCTTCCGGGGCACGGAGCTTGGTGAGGAGAGGGTCCTGTCGTCGACCCAGAGGTTATTTGGTGGCGGTCGCGTGGACCACAGTCGGTGTAGAGGGAGCCGGCCCCCGCGGAGGTGGTACGTCGCCGTGTCAGGGAGGAGGGCGAGCACGTCCGACGCTACATGGCTGCGTTGGATGCCAGGTTCTCCAATACCTGACAGGTTCTTCAGGGATCACACCCGAGCTATGATCCTGTCATAGTTCCTTATCTTTGGGTGTCCACCGCCTGCGCCGCGAGACGTCAACTATTCTGATGATGTATTAGTGATATTATATTCGATGATGTATTAGTGATACTATTCGATGATGTATTAGTGATATTATATGATCGCATTTGTTGTTGCATTGCCTTGTATTGATTTGCATATCTCCGGTTCTGCTTATTGAATGCATTCTAATTGTTTTATATTTGTTCTGGATTAGTGAAGCTATGGACGGTAGAGACAGAGACCATGATCAAGAGAATGCCATGTACGACCTGATACGCTCCAGAAACGAAGAGAATGAAGTAGATGATGGCTCACAATACCTTAACCCATCCGGTGAGGGAATTGAGGAAGAACAACCAAGAGACGAAGGCGAACTAGCTGACAATGACGATGGCGAAGAAATTTTTGTCCATTTAACAGAGTCCGGCGAGGTATTAATTTGCCCTCTGGTGATCATCAGATGTATTGATTGATTTGTATATATTAACGAATCTTTCTTCCTTTTAGCCCTCCGGATTGAGCAAATCTTCTACAAGGGTTAAACGTGGCCTGACAAAAAAGTTGAAACAAGGTGTGAAGTTTAACATCGATCAAATCAAAGCAGATGGTGAACCGATTGCTCCTAAAGAGAATGCGGACTTATACGTCAATGCGGAGTTATCGTTAGGGACCAAATCCCGATCACCGTTCAAGAATGGAATCAGCCTAAAGATACCCAAGCAGTTTCTTTTGTCAGCCAAAGAGCAAAAGATCTGCTTTGGGAGGAGCTCATGAAACATTTCACCCTACCAGAGGGTTGTCGGTGTCAAAACCGGTGGATCTCGGGTAGGGGGTCCCGAGCTGTGAGACTAGGACCGATGGTAACAAAGGGACGAAGGAGACGATGTTTACCCAGGTTCGGGCCCTCCTATGGAGGTAAAACCCTACGTCCTGCTTGATTATATTGATGATATGAAGATTACAGAGTTGATCTACCTCGAGATCGACTAGCTAAAACCCTAGATGAGTTTCTGTGTCCTATGATCTAAAACCCTCCCGGTTTATATAGACACCGGGGGGTACTAGGGTTTACACATGGTGGGCCTCCTGCCGAGGATGGAGATGGCGATTTCCTCATCTTGACTTGGAGTGCACGACGCGCCTTCGGGGCTCCCTTCTGGAACGTGGAGTCTGGATATGTCCGGCCCTCCTTCAGAAAACGGCCTATCAAGCCGGCCTATCGAGAGATGAGCCGGCAGCCTGAGGACCCCTTAGTCCAGGACTCCCTCAGTAGCCCGCGAACTAGCCCCCAACGCCAAGGGTTTCAGCTCCAGCTGCTTCGTATGATCAAAGTCTTCGTCTTGCGGGGCGAGTTCTTCTTCCCTTTCCATGATCGGCCGAGACCAGTTCGGTTTCCGATGACACATATTTCTTCCGATCATATGATTGACCGAACACCATGAATCGCTTAGCTCCGAAGGCCAATCGCCAAAGTGAAAACAGTGTTTTCTGACACCACCCTCTGACGAAGGGTCGTGACCTACCACGACCACTGAACCAGTTACGAAAACTCGATTAGCGGTTCGGGGCCATCTTTACAGCGACACTACTCATCAATGCACAGATCGTGTTCCGTTTCACACGGGATATGATTAATCTCCACACGCGCATAACGGCACACATGTCTTGGGAAGCGGAGGGATTTGTGGCGCGGTAAGTGAGGCTAATCGGTGACACGTCCCATAAAAAGGGAAAAACCCCGAGGCCTATCCATGCTTCCCATTCGCATCCTCCGCCTCCTCAATCTCTCCAAGCTCCGAGAGCCCAGATCCAGTTCTTCCTCGCCCTTTCCTCGAGCTTTAGCAATGGCGGGTTCGGGCTCCAATGGCAAGTGGGAGGCCTCCACGGTCACCGACCAGGATATCCGGGACCTGAAGCAGGCCGGCTACCTCCCCGCCAACGTCTTCCACCGCGCCCCGGAGAAGAACCAGGTGGTTCCCACCCCCAAAGCAAGCGAGAGGGTGGTGTTCGTCCCCCACTTTATCCGGGGACTGAGCTTTCTGCTCCACCCCTTTGTCAGGGGTCTCATGTTTTTCTACGGGCTGGACTTCCACGACCTTCCGCCGAACTCCTTCATGCACATATCGGTGTTCATCATCATCTGCGAGGCCTTTCTGCGGGTCGAACCGCACTTCGGCCTGTGGCTCAAGGTCTTCAATGTCAAGCCTAAGACCGTGGCCAGCGAGCACACAGACTGCGGAGCGGCGGTAATCAGCAAGCTCCCTCGCGTCGAGTGGCCTACCGGCACCTTCATCGACACAATCAAGATCTGGCAAAAGGAGTGGTTTTACATCACCGAGCCAAGGAATGAAAGCTAGGCGGCGCCTGCCGAATTCAGATCCGGACACCCAACGAGACTGACCTCGTGGCTCAGGAAGGGCCTTGACTGGGGGTCGGATGCTGAGGTGAAGCTGCTGCAGAAGCGCCTTACTTCGGTGATTGAGGCCAAGGTGGAGTTGGTCAACGTGGTCCAGGTCATGCTCCACCGCCGTATCCTCCCCTGCCAGCGCCGGGCATCCCCTATGTGGGCTTACCGCCCTGACGATGAGCCTACCATGCGCCAATTCTTCTGCACCACCTCGGAGAAGCTGTGGAAGGCCTTGTTCAAGCCTCAGAAGAGCTGGCCGGCCAAGGAAGAGGATACGGGCCTAAGCACCGTCAACCCGCCGACCAAGGTATGGTATAATTTTAATTCATTGACTCTGTTTCTTCAGCATAAACTCTGAACACCTTCTCCCTCACTTTCGCAGAAGTGGCTGAGCAAAGCCGCGAAGGTTAACGGCCCGACTCCACAACCCGAAGACCCCAGGTTAGAGCTATTGGCGGCGATGCTTGTCGTGGCGCCGTACTCGGCGCCCGAGAAGAAGGAGAAGAAAAAGAAGGCTAGAGAAGTCCTCCGCATAAAGGACCAGCCCGACACTGCATCCGAAGAGACCCATGCCTCCTCTAGTCATGAGGAGGAGCATGAAGACGGGGGGGGGGGAAGGCGTTTCCCCCCTCACAAGGAAGAGGGCGGCGTCATCGGACGCCGCGGAGGATGCTGCCCCTCCTGCCCTGAAGAAGGCGCGTCAGGCGAGGTTGATCCTGCCTGATGATAGCTCGGATTCTGATGCAGAATCCGAGGAGTTTGAGAGGGTTCCACGTGTGGGGTAACGCAGCAGAAAACAAAAATTTTCCGACCTACGCACCAGCCCAGGACCACTATGGAGACTGCATACAAGGTTTGATCTTTTCGTTACCGACTCGTAGCGCAGTGGAAGTAGAGTCGATGACGATCGGCGGTGCAGATCCCCGCAGCTAGGATTTACAACCTCCCAACCGCGAGGATGTATATCCTCATCCGCCCCTCGGACAGCCCTCCGGGAGGCGGTCGGACAGTCCCTCGGACGATGTCACGGACAGCCCTTCGGGAGGACCATCGAAACTCGGACAGTCACTCGGACAGCCCTTCGGGAGGACCCTCGAAACTCGGACAGTCACTCGGACAGCCCTTTGGGAGGCACTCTCGAACTAAGACCGAAACTATGATCTCTCTACAGAGTTGCACACATACGGTGTCATCTATCCGGCAGGGCTTCGCCGTCCAGAACTAGTTCCCACCGGAACCCAGACAGTCTTTCGGCTCTACGAAACTATTTCGCTGGGAGGGAGAGAGAAGCCAGATAACATCAGATGGCATGTGTATGTGAGAATGAGTGAGTGTGGAGGGCTGCCCCTCCACCTCTATTTATAGGAAATCCCAAGGGGTAGGGTAGTTTTACACAAAAACCCAAAAACCACATAAATGGAGTCCTTCACAAGGACCCAAAGGTGAAGCCATGAGACAAGTGGGGCTCCATGTAGGAAGCCCACATGTGGCCGGCCACACTCTAGTGGGGGCCCCCCAAAGGGGTTCCTATCCATCCATGTCATCCCCTTAGATCTTTTGAGTAAAGCCCCAAAAGGTGGCTTTCCATAAAGTAATCCAAAAAGCACTTTCACTATTCACGACGACATTTTTCAGCGCCCGTTCGAACTGAAAATATTTATGTGGGCTTAGAACATTTCCAGTACCCACTAAAATAATTTTCAATGCGTTCCAGAACAATTCCGGATTAGTGATTTTCATCTGCGAAAAGCATCTGAAGCGGTTCCGGCAGCTCCGGAACATTTCTGGTTTTTCTTCCAGAAAATTCGCAGAAGTTTCCAGAATGATTCTGGCACCCTCCAAGAATTATCAGGCATGTGCCGAAACCAATTCGACTTAATGGTATCCCTTGAAACAACTTTTCAGTATTACCGAAACTCATCCGGTGACCTCTCTCTTCGGAACTTTTCCGCTGTCTCCGAAAAACTTTTTCCGGAAACTTTCTCTTAGACTCCCTGTCTAGTATTCAGCAGATAGATGACCCTTAAGCGTGTGACCCTATAGGTTCGGTGAAGTATAGACATGACCCGGAACCCCTTCCGATCAATGATCAACATCGGAGCCGTGGACACCCATATTGACCCCTATACCCACACGAATGAATATTCGAGTGAACCTCCAGTTGCCGTGTGCTATTCCTGTTGCTTCGCGATATGTTACAAATACCCGAGGTGAGACATGTTGGCATCCCCGTGGATCAACAACTTGTCCACTATGCCAGTTACCTCGTTACCGGTATTGTTCTCTTTTCTCGTTCCCGTGTTCCGGCATCCCCGTGATCAAATCACAAAGTGTCTGGCCAGACGATGATGGATACCGTAACACCGAGAGGGCCCAGAGATATCTCTCCATCGTCGGAGGAGCAAATCCCAATCTTGAGCTATCAAGTTACTTGACATACTTTCCCATGAACCCGTAAGCCGCCGTAATAGCCATCCAGTAACGGATGACGTTTAACAAACCCCAAAGTTCATGAATCAAGCATGAAGAAACTCGATACTCTCATGGTCTGAGGAATCATGCAAACGTTAACCATCTCTGTGTTATAAACCATTTAACTAGTGACGAATGTATCTCATAGCATAACATCAATTCGGGTCGATTCAACACAAATGTTCTTCTAACATTGTGCCCTCAAAATTGCCGGCATAGCCATGCCCATGATCAGGAAAACAGGATCATCATGCAATACTTGAGCCAGTCTTAGAGGCCAGACTAGGAATACATTTTACCGTTTATTATTCCACACGTGCATATGAGTCTTCCTCCGAGCCTCGTGGTTATTGCAGACTCGAGAACCATAGCAGTTATAGCATGGAACATAAACCTAATTATGAACAGGGAGATAATCAATAACATTTATTATTGCCTCTAGGGCATATCTCCTACAGACTCCTACTTGCACTAGAGTCAATAATCTAGTCAATGCTAATGCACTTTACACCTGTGGCACACTGGTGTAAAATATGCTTCGCATGTGGTATAGCCTGATGTCCAACGGATCTGACGACTTCAGCTCCGTGTGTAACTTTGCATATCCTTGCGTTTTCACGCTTTCACAAAATTCATATTTTGTGTGGACTTGGCTTTGCATATGTGTGAATCATTGGTCGAAATTAGATTCCTCAGACTGAGCTATGGAGCAACTATCTGCAATAGTGTCCCATAGGCCAAAGCCATCTTGGAACCATACTAAGTTCATGAATGAACTATATGATTCAACAACTTCTTTATCGCTTCTAAAGCGTCAACATACTTAGCCTTTGTTATAGAATTCGCCACAGTAACCTGTTAAGAACAATTCCAACTTACCGTGCCACCGTATTGTGTATCACACAAAACCCTTAACTTAAATCGAAAATCGCATGGAGCATTGATGAAGACTGTATCGATGTAATTACTTACAACGAGCACTTCATAATCTCTGCTTGCGAGAAAACATGTCATCAGTACTGCTCTAGTACTCAATGACATCTTTCACTGTTGTCCCATGATCAGTACTTTGATCACTTTGGTATCTATACTCGCAACAGTTTGGAAGTATCGAACATATCTGGTTGATTTACATACCATGGAATACATGATTAATCCAAACACAGAGGTGTGTGGAATATCCATCATGTATTTTGCTCATCAATGTTTTGAGGACATCGAGTCTTGCAAAAACTCTTTCCATGTGACTTCGGCAAGAATCACTCCTTGGCGGTTTTAGTGCTAAATGGTTTTAGCATCTTGTCAATATGTATTTTTTGCTTAGCCCCATTAGGCAAATCTATCTCCATAGATCATTATGCCTAATAGCAAGGCTATTTAGCCCAAGCACTTCATCGAAAAACTATTTTCAAATGAAGTCCTAATTCATGTCAAGAAATTTATTTCCAATTAACAATGTGTCAAGCACACAAGGTTTTTACAAATATTATTATGCTCCCACTTATTTTCTTGAATCACAAGCATCTTCGTTACCCATTGATGAAGTAAAAAACCCTTTTCGACCATTTCATCAAAACACGAAGATTCCAACTCCATTTTGCTCTCTTCTGTCCATTGCTGGAACTTTGAAGTTTGCATACTTACTAGCATCCTCTGGACTGACAAAATACCTTGGACTATAACACATGCAAGTCCTTGGTTACATTTCCATCAGATGGAAATCCTTTCATCATCCATGTTTCATATCTCATGATTGAAATATGTATTAATTGCTAGTTCAACCCGAACCGACTTTAAGCATCGCTACGGTGAAACAACCTCATCGTAGTCAACTCCTTGAACTTGTTATTTCAACAAGTCGAGCTTTATGGATAAAACATTTTATCCGTATCAGTTTTTAGTTCCATAAATATTCGTTAAACTCTAAGCCTTCCGAAAGGTGTATCAAGATTTTAATCTTGAAACATTTATATGGAAACTATCTCGGATTGTATTGGCATTTAGCCAATTCCGGAGTCATGGCCCATCACCGCTTCCTTGTGTATCGTAGGTATACTGTTGTCCAACAACAATATCTCGTTTGCGCACCTGAGAGGTTTGCACGAGCCTTGCCTACGTGGTTCAGCGGCAAGTTCGACCGAAGTCCATACATTTTATTGTAGAGACTTCCGTATCAGTCGCAGTAGGAAACTCCGGAATCACTTCCAAGGTTCCTTTCCTTTGACCTGATGACGAAGATACTGGTTATCTCGTCGAGTTGCACTGTCCTCCCACTCACCTTTTGTAAGAACTATTCTCTTTAAAAGCATACCGTTTTGTGGCAAAATCCTTTGCCTCGGTATAGTGGTGGGGGAATACCCAATGACTTGGGATAACCTACAAAGAAGCACTTGTCTGATTTGGAATAGGTTTGTAACCTTTTACACAAGCCCCATATTCCAAATGTTAAGAAAAGATATAACATGGTTGGGCGTACCATACCATGGCGTCATTTCAACAGACCTGATGGAGCTCTTTTCAGTGTAAAAGCCGCAATCTCTAAAGCATCACTCTTTAAAAGGGATAATGGCAAATTTATTTATGTCATCTTTGATCTTACCATGTCATAAATGGTTCGATTACATATTCACGGACTTTCCACTTGCAGTGGTGTTCCGGGAGGTGCAAGTTATGAAACCCCTTTCATAACTCATCAGACATTCGCTAAACTTGTAACTCAAATATTCCTTTCCGCAATTAATTTGCACAAACATAATTTTCTTGTTACAATAACTTCTACTTCATTTTTGAAAACCTTATGAATGAATTCAAAAGATCCAGACTTACGTCTCAACAAGTAAATATCCATATATCTACTTGAGTCATTTCTGAAGATAGATAAATCCATTACTTGCAACAACATTTATTGGACTACACACATCATAATGTATGATCACCAATATGTTCTTTGCTCATTCCTTATGGCCTGTGAACGGTATTTCAGTCACTTCACTTTTCAGAGGAAAGTTGCAAGTGTCAGATGATTCAAAATCAAACGACTTCAAAATCCATCATAATGGAATTTTCCATGCGGGTTTCTCCAATGTGACCAAATGCAGTGCCACACTTGTGTGGTATTCTTTTAGTCTTGCGACATTTAGCATCAGTGTTATGGATGTATCATATTTCCATCAATATTCATAACATACATCCCATCTAGGATGGAAGCATGGCCCTTCATGTTATTCATAATACTGAACAACAATTGTTGTTTTTATGAACAACTCTTTTGCAACAAATATTGTGCAATGGGCTAGAGTGTATGAAACTCTAAAATGAATTATGAAAGTAAACCCAGAGGTAATGTATTATTATCAATATTCATAACACACGTCTCATTCATAATGAAAGTATGGCCCTCATGTTATTCATAACACCGAACATCAAAAGTTATCTTATGAACAACCTTCTTGCAAGATACCTTATGCAAAGGGCTAGAGTGTGAAACTCTAAATGAATTATGAAAATAAATATATAGGTAATACACCGATGGAAGGTATAGTACCATTTACTATATTCCCAGCGTGTATCAAAACCTCATTCCTGGCTAGTCTTTCAGGCCATAGTAGTTTTTACATCGAGTTGCAACAGAATGCAATCGAGCGGGTATCTTTGTGATCAACTCACAATACCCAAGAATTAGTGATTAACATGTTTAACCATAATTCC
Organism: Elymus sibiricus; assembly: GCA_039707655.1. Taxonomy (NCBI): domain Eukaryota; kingdom Viridiplantae; phylum Streptophyta; class Magnoliopsida; order Poales; family Poaceae; genus Elymus; species Elymus sibiricus. The sequence continues at coordinate 449,053,112 of CM077671.1, forward strand.
CAAGAACTATATCTTTGACCAGCCTTCTATACATCAAAAACTTGTATGACATTCATACATGAGTTGGATATTCCAGTCTTCTCTCTATTTGACTTTATACTTCTAACAGTTTAACTTTTAGTATCTCTCCTACTCTCAGAAGAAGCACCCAACTTAAGAGTGGCGTTAGCCCTGGACTTCCTAGGCGTGAAAGTTTCACTAACACCCTTCGGACACTTCCTTTCTCTTTAAGTTGTTGTTTTATTCACCTTCATATCATATGACAGGCATTCTTCTGGATCCCTTTTTTATCAGTCCAATGTATAGTAAACACTTTACTAATGTTTTGCAAACAAACATTGCTTGGGATATCTCATATCTTTTAGCCTTTGTCTGTCTCTGAAAATGATTTTCAGATTCCATGAATATCACATAACTATCCAAACTTTCAAAGTTCGGGTCTCATGGAAGCAAACATGTTTCACTTGACCGTAACGGAATTTTAGCTTTTGGATCGAAGGACGAGAGTCATATCATCCATAACATTAGCGGGAGAATACCGAAAGTATGCGATAGGACAAAGTCCTTCTTGGCACTCTTGAGGACAATCCTCATATTACGTTACCAACCGTAAAGTTTTAACCAGATTTTTAACAGCTATTCAATTTTAATAGGGAAGGTGGAAACGCGAGCCATTCTTCTACAACTATTATGCAAACCACACTTAGACAAAGTTCATAATAAATTGCACTAAGAATTTAAACAAGTTAATTCTACAGTGCGCTCCCACTCAAATCAATATCTATCATAATTGATTGTGAGCGATTCAAGATCCATATTACAATTCAACGCCAAGGATGTATCCATCTCAAGTGACGAGAATTGCAATCGATAGACCAACTTGCCAATCACATCTCTATGTGACTCTTGTTCATCTTTCGATGGGCGTGTTCCGAGCTCAGGACTTTCAAGCTAGAACGTCAAGACAACCAAGTGATCTCGCTGCGAGGTCTCAACTCACCCGCCTCACACTTCTCTAATCGTTCGTACCCATGTATCCATGTGATACCCTGAAGAGATAGGTGTCGTGACGGTGCTACACTTGGGAGAACACTAACTACTTGATATTTTTGTGAGAGATCACCCTAATAAAAGCGACTACCGCGCAATCAAAAGGGTGCATCATAAGGGATAAACATCTCAGGCAATTCATAATAGCATGATATGGTATAGCCCTTTCTGACGGAGAAGTCTTGTATTTCTTCGTCTTCGGCATTCGCGTCGGTGTTTACCTTCGCGAAGATTGCCACCACCTTGTCGATGCACCAGATAATATTGCTATCTCTATAGCTAATAAAATAAGTGCATTACTTAAGGTTGACACGCAGGTCATTAAAGTGACAATCATATGGCTCCAGCCATCATGCCGAATCATGACACGCAGGTCATGTTAATATTACATCATATAGTCATCTCATACATAATCAAATTAATATGAGCACAGCTATACCACATCATATGCACATGCAAACCATCCTGCAAAACCAAGTTAGACGCCTCTAATCGGTTCATGCAAAAAGTTGTTTTACGTGGCTTCTAAGGTTTCGAAACAAACCGAAGCTACCAACGTCCATCATCAAGCATGATAATCCAAGTCGCTAGATTAACATCGCGGGGTGTATGAAACACGAGATAATAAAATCTCAAGCCCCATACTGAACTTCGTCATACACATGACCCCCGTGCAGATCATATCTGCATTGCCCTTTTGTCTGCGAAATTTCATCTTTCTTTTTAACTATGGTGGAATTCAATGAACTGTTAGCAGTTCGTTGATCAATCAGGATCGCGGATTGCCAGAACATTGAAACTCCACCATACTGTTATCAAGATCAGAAATATGCAAATTCCAGGGAAGCAACAAGAACATCGGGTAACAGATTTCATCTGCTACCCGCACATATAATTTTCAGTAATAGAACTCATCTACTACCTAATTATATTGTGCAACACCCATACATCTCTATGTATTCTAGATCGCAACCTGCATCTACGCATAGCACGGCTCTTGATGCCACTGTGGGGTAAAGCAGCAGAAAACAAAAAATTTCCGACCTACGCACCAGCCCAGGACCACTATGGAGACTGCATACAAGGTTTGATCTTTTCGGTACCGACTCGTAGCGCAGCGGAAGTAGAGTCGATGGCGATCGGCGGTGCAGATCCCCGCAGCTAGGATTTACAACCTCCCAACCACGAGGATGTATATCCTCATCCGCCCCTCGGATAGCCCTCCGGGAGGCGGTCGGACAGTCCCCCGGACGATGTCACGGACAGCCCTTCGGGAGGACCATCGAAACTCGGACAGTCACTCGGACAGCCCTTCGGGAGGACCCTCGAAACTCGGACAGTCACTCGGACAGCCCTTCGGGAGGCACTCTCAAACTAAGACCGAAACTACGATCTCTCTACAGAGTTGCACACATACGGTGTCATCTATCCGGCAGGGCTTCGCCGTCCAGAACTAGTTGCCACCGGAACCCAGACAGCCTTTCGGCTCTACGAAACTATTTCGCTGGGAGGGAGAGAGAAGCCAGATAACATCAGATGGCATGTGTATGTGAGAATGAGTGAGTGTGGAGGGCTGCCCCTCCACCTCTATTTATAGGAAATCCCAAGGGGTAGGGTAGTTTTACACAAAAACCCAAAAACCACATGAATGGAGTCCTTCACAAGGAACCAAAGGTGAAGCCATGAGACAAGTGGGGCCCCATGTAGGAAGCCCACATGTGGCCGGCCACACCCTAGTGGGGGCCCCCCAAAGGGGTTCCTATCCATCCATGTCATCCCCTTAGATCTTTTGAGTAAAGCCCCAAAAGGTGGCTTTCCATAAAGTAATCCAAAAAAGCACTTTCACTATTCACGGCGACATTTTTCAGCGCCCGTTCGAACTGAAAATATTTATGTGGGCTTAGAACATTTCCAGTACCCACTAAAATAATTTTCAATGCATTCCAGAACAATTCCGGATTAGTGATTTTCATCTGCGAAAAGCATCTGAAGCGGTTCCGGCAGCTCCGGAACATTTTCGGTTTTTCTGCCAGAAAATTCCCAGAAGTTTCTAGAATGATTCTGGCACCCTCCACGAATTATCAGGCATGTGCCGAAACCAATTTGACTTAATGGTATCCCCTGAAACAACTTTTCAGTATTACCGGAACTCATTCGGTGACCTCTCTCTTCGGAACTTTTCCGCTGTCTCCGAAAACCTTTTTCCGGAAACTTTCTCTCAGACTCCCTGTCTAGTATTCAGCAGATAGATGACCCTTAAGCGTGTGACCCTATAGGTTCGGTGAAGTATAGACATGACCCGGAACCCCTTCCGATCAATGATCAACATCGGAGCCGTGGACACCCATATTGACCCCTATACCCACACGAATGAATATTCGAGTGAACCTCCAGTTGCCGTGTGCTATTCCTGTTGCTTCGCGATATGTTACAAATACCTGAGGTGAGACATGTTGGCATCCCCGTGGATCAACAACTTGTCCACTATGCCAGTTACCTCGTTACCGGTATTGTTCTCTTTTCTCGTTCCCGTGTTCCGGCATCCCCGTGATCAAATCACAAAGTGTCTGGCCAGACGATGATGGATACCGTAACACCGAGAGGGCCCAGAGATATCTCTCCATCGTCGGAGGAGCAAATCCCAATCTTGAGCTATCAAGTTACTTGACATACTTTCCCATGAACCCGTAAGCCGCCGTAATAGCCATCCAGTAACGGATGACGTTTAACAAACCCCAAAGTTCATGAATCAAGCATGAAGAAACTCGATACTCTCATGGTCCGAGGAATCATGCAAACGTTAACCATCTCTGTGTTATAAACCATTTAACTAGTGACAAATGTATCTCATAGCATAACATCAATTCGGGTCGATTCAACACAAATGTTCTTCTAACATTGTGCCCTCAAAATTGCCGGCATAGCCATGCCCATGATCAGGAAAACAGGATCATCATGCAATACTTGAGCCAGTCTTAGAGGCCAGACTAGGAATACATTTTACCGTTTATTATTCCACACGTGCATATGAGTCTTCCTCCGAGCCTCGTGGTTATTGCAGACTCGAGAACCATAGCAGTTATAGCATGGAACATAAACCTAATTATGAACAGGGAGATAATCAATAACATTTATTATTGCCTCTAGGGCATATCTCCTACAGACTCCTACTTGCACTAGAGTCAATAATCTAGTCAATGCTAATGCACTTTACACCTGTGGCACACTGGTGTAAAATATGCTTCGCATGTGGTATAGCCTGATGTCCAACGGATCTGACGACTTCAGCTCCGTGTGTAACTTTGCATATCCTTGCGTTTTCACGCTTTCACAAAATTCATATTTTGTGTGGACTTGGCTTTGCATATGTGTGAATCATTGGTCGAAACCTGATTCCTCAGACTGAGCTATGGAGCAACTATCTGCAATAGTGTCCCATAGGCCAAAGCCATCTTGGAACCATACTAAGTTCATGAATGAACTATATGATTCAACAACTTCTTTATCGCTTCTAAAGCGTCAACATACTTAGCCTTTGTTATAGAATTCGCCACAGTAACCTGTTAAGAACAATTCCAACTTACCGTGCCACCGTATTGTGTATCACACAAAACCCTTAACTTAAATCGAAAATCGCATGGAGCATTGATGAAGACTGTATCGATGTAATTACTTACAACGAGCACTTCATAATCTCTGCTTGCGAGAAAACATGTCATCAGTACTGCTCTAGTACTCAATGACATCTTTCACTGTTGTCCCATGATCAGTACTTTGATCACTTTGGTATCTATACTCGCAACAGTTTGGAAGTATCGAACATATCTGGTTGATTTACATACCATGGAATACATGATTAATCCAAACACAGAGGTGTGTGGAATATCCATCATGTATTTTGCTCATCAATGTTTTGAGGACATCGAGTCTTGCAAAAACTCTTTCCATGTGACTTCGGCAAGAATCACTCCTTGGCGGTTTTAGTGCTAAATGGTTTTAGCATCTTGTCAATATGTATTTTTTGCTTAGCCCCATTAGGCAAATCTATCTCCATAGATCATTATGCCTAATAGCAAGGCTATTTAGCCCAAGCACTTCATCGAAAAACTATTTTCAAATGAAGTCCTAATTCATGTCAAGAAATTTATTTCCAATTAACAATGTGTCAAGCACACAAGGTTTTTACAAATATTATTATGCTCCCACTTATTTTCTTGAATCACAAGCATCTTCGTTACCCATTGATGAAGTAAAAAACCCTTTTCGACCATTTCATCAAAACACGAAGATTCCAACTCCATTTTGCACTCTTCTGTCCATTGCTGGAACTTTGAAGTTTGCATACTTACTAGCATCCTCTGGACTGACAAAATACCTTGGACTATAACACATGCAAGTCCTTGGTTACATTTCCATCAGATGGAAATCCTTTCATCATCCATGTTTCATATCTCATGATTGAAATATGTATTAATTGCTAGTTCAACCCGAACCGACTTTAAGCATCGCTACGGTGAAACAACCTCATCGTAGTCAACTCCTTGAACTTGTTATTTCAACAAGTCGAGCTTTATGGATAAAACATTTTATCCGTATCAGTTTTTAGTTCCATAAATATTCGTTAAACTCTAAGCCTTCCGAAAGGTGTATCAAGATTTTAATCTTGAAACATTTATATGGAAACTATCTCGGATTGTATTGGCATTTAGCCAATTCCGGAGTCATGGCCCATCACCGCTTCCTTGTGTATCGTAGGTATACTGTTGTCCAACAACAATATCTCGTTTGCGCACCTGAGAGGTTTGCACGAGCCTTGCCTACGTGGTTCAGCGGCAAGTTCGACCGAAGTCCATACATTTTATTGTAGAGACTTCCGTATCAGTCGCAGTAGGAAACTCCGGAATCACTTCCAAGGTTCCTTTCCTTTGACCTGATGACGAAGATACTGGTTATCTCGTCGAGTTGCACTGTCCTCCCACTCACCTTTTGTAAGAACTATTCTCTTTAAAAGCATACCGTTTTGTGGCAAAATCCTTTGCCTCGGTATAGTGGTGGGGGAATACCCAATGACTTGGGATAACCTACAAAGAAGCACTTGTCTGATTTGGAATAGGTTTGTAACCTTTTACACAAGCCCCATATTCCAAATGTTAAGAAAAGATATAACATGGTTGGGCGTACCATACCATGGCGTCATTTCAACAGACCTGATGGAGCTCTTTTCAGTGTAAAAGCCGCAATCTCTAAAGCATCACTCTTTAAAAGGGATAATGGCAAATTTATTTATGTCATCTTTGATCTTACCATGTCATAAATGGTTCGATTACATATTCACGGACTTTCCACTTGCAGTGGTGTTCCGGGAGGTGCAAGTTATGAAACCCCTTTCATAACTCATCAGACATTCGCTAAACTTGTAACTCAAATATTCCTTTCCGCAATTAATTTGCACAAACATAATTTTCTTGTTACAATAACTTCTACTTCATTTTTGAAAACCTTATGAATGAATTCAAAAGATCCAGACTTACGTCTCAACAAGTAAATATCCATATATTTACTTGAGTCATTTCTGAAGATAGATAAATCCATTACTTGCAACAACATTTATTGGACTACACACATCATAATGTATGATCACCAATATGTTCTTTGCTCGTTCCTTATGGCCTGTGAACGGTATTTCAGTCACTTCACTTTTCAGAGGAAAGTTGCAAGTGTCAGATGATTCAAAATCAAACGACTTCAAAATCCATCATAATGGAATTTTCCATGCGGGTTTCTCCAATGTGACCAAATGCAGTGCCATACTTGTGTGGTATTCTTTTAGTCTTGCGACATTTAGCATCAGTGTTATGGATGTATCATATTTCCATCAATATTCATAACATACATCCCATCTAGGATGGAAGCATGGCCCTTCATGTTATTCATAATACTGAACAACAATTGTTGTTTTTATGAACAACTCTTTTGCAACAAATATTGTGCAATGGGCTAGAGTGTATGAAACTCTAAAATGAATTATGAAAGTAAACCCAGAGGTAATGTATTATTATCAATATTCATAACACACGTCTCATTCATAATGAAAGTATGGCCCTCATGTTATTCATAACACCGAACATCAAAAGTTATCTTATGAACAACCTTCTTGCAAGATACCTTATGCAAAGGGCTAGAGTGTGAAACTCTAAATGAATTATGAAAATAAATATATAGGTAATACACCGATGGAAGGTATAGTACCATTTACTATATTCCCAGCGTGTATCAAAACCTCATTCCTGGCTAGTCTTTCAGGCCATAGTAGTTTTTACATCGAGTTGCAACAGAATGCAATCGAGCGGGTATCTTTGTGATCAACTCACAATACCCAAGAATTAGTGATTAACATGTTTAACCATAATTCCCAAGAACTATATCTTTGACCAGCCTTCTATACATCAAAAACTTGTATGACATTCATACATGAGTTGGATATTCCAGTCTTCTCTCTATTTGCCTTTATACTTCTAACAGTTTAACTTTTAGTATCTCTCCTACTCTCAGAAGAAGCACCCAACTTAAGAGTGGCGTTAGCCCTGGACTTCCTAGGCGTGAAAGTTTCACTAACACCCTTCGGACACTTCCTTTCTCTTTAAGTTGTTGTTTTATTCACCTTCATATCATATGACAGGCGTTCTTCTGGATCCCTTTTTTATCAGTCCAATGTATAGTAAACACTTTACTAATGTTTTGCAAACAAACATTGCTTGGGATATCTCATATCTTTTAGCCTTTGTCTGTCTCTGAAAATGATTTTCAGATTCCATGAATATCACATAACTATCCAAACTTTCAAAGTTCGGGTCTCATGGAAGCAAACATATTTCACTTGACCGTAACGGAATTTTAGCTTTTGGATCGAAGGACGAGAGTCATATCATCCATAACATTAGCGGGAGAATACCGAAAGTATGCGATAGGACAAAGTCCTTCTTGGCACTCTTGAGGACAATCCTCATATTACGTTACCAACCGTAAAGTTTTAACCAGATTTTTAACAGCTATTCAATTTTAATAGGGAAGGTGGAAACGCGAGCCATTCTTCTACAACTATTATGCAAACCACACTTAGACAAAGTTCATAATAAATTGCACTGAGAATTTAAACAAGTTAATTCTACAGTGCGCTCCCACTCAAATCAATATCTATCATAATTGATTGTGAGCGATTCAAGATCCATATTACAATTCAACGCCAAGGATGTATCCATCTCAAGTGACGAGAATTGCAATCGATAGACCAACTTGCCAATCACATCTCTATGTGACTCTTGTTCATCTTTCGATGGGCATGTTCCGAGCTCAGGACTTTCAAGCTAGAACGTCAAGACAACCAAGTGATCTCGCTGCGAGGTCTCAACTCACCCGCCTCACACTTCTCTAATCGTTCGTACCCATGTATCCATGTGATACCCCGAAGAGATAGGTGTCGTGACGGTGCTACACTTGGGAGAACACTAACTACTTGATATTTTTGTGAGAGATCACCCTAATAAAAGCGACTACCGCGCAATCAAAAGGGTGCATCATAAGGGATAAACATCTCAGGCAATTCATAATAGCATGATATGGTATAGCCCTTTCTGACGGAGAAGTCTTGTATTTCTTCGTCTTCGGCATTCGCGTCGGTGTTTACCTTCGCGAAGATTGCCACCACCTTGTCGATGCACCAGATAATATTGCTATCTCTATAGCTAATAAAATAAGTGCATTACTTAAGGTTGACACGCAGGTCATTAAAGTGACAATCATATGGCTCCAGCCATCATGCCGAATCATGACACGCAGGTCATGTTAATATTACATCATATAGTCATCTCATACATAATCAAATTAATATGAGCACAGCTATACCACATCATATGCACATGCAAACCATCCTGCAAAACCAAGTTAGACGCCTCTAATCGGTTCATGCAAAAAGTTGTTTTACGTGGCTTCTAAGGTTTCGAAACAAACCGAAGCTACCAACGTCCATCATCAAGCATGATAATCCAAGTCGCTAGATTAACATCGCGGGGTGTATGAAACACGAGATAATAAAATCTCAAGCCCCATACTGAACTTCGTCATACACATGACCCCCGTGCAGATCATATCTGCATTGCCCTTTTGTCTGCGAAATTTCATCTTTCTTTTTAACTATGGTGGAATTCAATGAACTGTTAGCAGTTCGTTGATCAATCAGGATCGCGGATTGCCAGAACATTGAAACTCCACCATACTGTTATCAAGATCAGAAATATGCAAATTCCAGGGAAGCAACAAGAACATCGGGTAACAGATTTCATCTGCTACCCGCACATATAATTTTCAGTAATAGAACTCATCTACTACCTAATTATATTGTGCAACACCCATACATCTCTATGTATTCTAGATCGCAACCTGCATCTACGCATAGCACGGCTCTTGATGCCACTGTGGGGTAAAGCAGCAGAAAACAAAAAATTTCCGACCTACGCACCAGCCCAGGACCACTATGGAGACTGCATACAAGGTTTGATCTTTTCGGTACCGACTCGTAGCGCAGCGGAAGTAGAGTCGATGGCGATCGGCGGTGCAGATCCCCGCAGCTAGGATTTACAACCTCCCAACCACGAGGATGTATATCCTCATCCGCCCCTCGGATAGCCCTCCGGGAGGCGGTCGGACAGTCCCCCGGACGATGTCACGGACAGCCCTTCGGGAGGACCATCGAAACTCGGACAGTCACTCGGACAGCCCTTCGGGAGGACCCTCGAAACTCGGACAGTCACTCGGACAGCCCTTCGGGAGGCACTCTCAAACTAAGACCGAAACTACGATCTCTCTACAGAGTTGCACACATACGGTGTCATCTATCCGGCAGGGCTTCGCCGTCCAGAACTAGTTGCCACCGGAACCCAGACAGCCTTTCGGCTCTACGAAACTATTTCGCTGGGAGGGAGAGAGAAGCCAGATAACATCAGATGGCATGTGTATGTGAGAATGAGTGAGTGTGGAGGGCTGCCCCTCCACCTCTATTTATAGGAAATCCCAAGGGGTAGGGTAGTTTTACACAAAAACCCAAAAACCACATGAATGGAGTCCTTCACAAGGAACCAAAGGTGAAGCCATGAGACAAGTGGGGCCCCATGTAGGAAGCCCACATGTGGCCGGCCACACCCTAGTGGGGGCCCCCCAAAGGGGTTCCTATCCATCCATGTCATCCCCTTAGATCTTTTGAGTAAAGCCCCAAAAGGTGGCTTTCCATAAAGTAATCCAAAAAAGCACTTTCACTATTCACGGCGACATTTTTCAGCGCCCGTTCGAACTGAAAATATTTATGTGGGCTTAGAACATTTCCAGTACCCACTAAAATAATTTTCAATGCATTCCAGAACAATTCCGGATTAGTGATTTTCATCTGCGAAAAGCATCTGAAGCGGTTCCGGCAGCTCCGGAACATTTTCGGTTTTTCTGCCAGAAAATTCCCAGAAGTTTCTAGAATGATTCTGGCACCCTCCACGAATTATCAGGCATGTGCCGAAACCAATTTGACTTAATGGTATCCCCTGAAACAACTTTTCAGTATTACCGGAACTCATTCGGTGACCTCTCTCTTCGGAACTTTTCCGCTGTCTCCGAAAAACTTTTTCCGGAAACTTTCTCTCAGACTCCCTGTCTAGTATTCAGCAGATAGATGACCCTTAAGCGTGTGACCCTATAGGTTCGGTGAAGTATAGACATGACCCGGAACCCCTTCCGATCAATGATCAACATCGGAGCCGTGGACACCCATATTGACCCCTATACCCACACGAATGAATATTCGAGTGAACCTCCAGTTGCCGTGTGCTATTCCTGTTGCTTCGCGATATGTTACAAATACCCGAGGTGAGACATGTTGGCATCCCCGTGGATCAACAACTTGTCCACTATGCCAGTTACCTCGTTACCGGTATTGTTCTCTTTTCTCGTTCCCGTGTTCCGGCATCCCCGTGATCAAATCACAAAGTGTCTGGCCAGACGATGATGGATACCGTAACACCGAGAGGGCCCAGAGATATCTCTCCATCGTCGGAGGAGCAAATCCCAATCTTGAGCTATCAAGTTACTTGACATACTTTCCCATGAACCCGTAAGCCGCCGTAATAGCCATCCAGTAACGGATGACGTTTAACAAACCCCAAAGTTCATGAATCAAGCATGAAGAAACTCGATACTCTCATGGTCCGAGGAATCATGCAAACGTTAACCATCTCTGTGTTATAAACCATTTAACTAGTGACAAATGTATCTCATAGCATAACATCAATTCGGGTCGATTCAACACAAATGTTCTTCTAACATTGTGCCCTCAAAATTGCCGGCATAGCCATGCCCATGATCAGGAAAACAGGATCATCATGCACTACTTGAGCCAGTCTTAGAGGCCAGACTAGGAATACATTTTACCGTTTATTATTCCACACGTGCATATGAGTCTTCCTCCGAGCCTCGTGGTTATTGCAGACTCGAGAACCATAGCAGTTATAGCATGGAACATAAACCTAATTATGAACAGGGAGATAATCAATAACATTTATTATTGCCTCTAGGGCATATCTCCTACAGACTCCTACTTGCACTAGAGTCAATAATCTAGTCAATGCTAATGCACTTTACACCTGTGGCACACTGGTGTAAAATATGCTTCGCATGTGGTATAGCCTGATGTCCAACGGATCTGACGACTTCAGCTCCGTGTGTAACTTTGCATATCCTTGCGTTTTCACGCTTTCACAAAATTCATATTTTGTGTGGACTTGGCTTTGCATATGTGTGAATCATTGGTCGAAACCTGATTCCTCAGACTGAGCTATGGAGCAACTATCTGCAATAGTGTCCCATAGGCCAAAGCCATCTTGGAACCATACTAAGTTCATGAATGAACTATATGATTCAACAACTTCTTTATCGCTTCTAAAGCGTCAACATACTTAGCCTTTGTTATAGAATTCGCCACAGTAACCTGTTAAGAACAATTCCAACTTACCGTGCCACCGTATTGTGTATCACACAAAACCCTTAACTTAAATCGAAAATCGCATGGAGCATTGATGAAGACTGTATCGATGTAATTACTTACAACGAGCACTTCATAATCTCTGCTTGCGAGAAAACATGTCATCAGTACTGCTCTAGTACTCAATGACATCTTTCACTGTTGTCCCATGATCAGTACTTTGATCACTTTGGTATCTATACTCGCAACAGTTTGGAAGTATCGAACATATCTGGTTGATTTACATACCATGGAATACATGATTAATCCAAACACAGAGGTGTGTGGAATATCCATCATGTATTTTGCTCATCAATGTTTTGAGGACATCGAGTCTTGCAAAAACTCTTTCCATGTGACTTCGGCAAGAATCACTCCTTGGCGGTTTTAGTGCTAAATGATTTTAGCATCTTGTCAATATGTATTTTTTGCTTAGCCCCATTAGGCAAATCTATCTCCATAGATCATTATGCCTAATAGCAAGGCTATTTAGCCCAAGCACTTCATCGAAAAACTATTTTCAAATGAAGTCCTAATTCATGTCAAGAAATTTATTTCCAATTAACAATGTGTCAAGCACACAAGGTTTTTACAAATATTATTATGCTCCCACTTATTTTCTTGAATCACAAGCATCTTCGTTACCCATTGATGAAGTAAAAAACCCTTTTCGACCATTTCATCAAAACACGAAGATTCCAACTCCATTTTGCTCTCTTCTGTCCATTGCTGGAACTTTGAAGTTTGCATACTTACTAGCATCCTCTGGACTGACAAAATACCTTGGACTATAACACATGCAAGTCCTTGGTTACATTTCCATCAGATGGAAATCCTTTCATCATCCATGTTTCATATCTCATGATTGAAATATGTATTAATTGCTAGTTCAACCCGAACCGACTTTAAGCATCGCTACGATGAAACAACCTCATCGTAGTCAACTCCTTGAACTTGTTATTTCAACAAGTCGAGCTTTATGGATAAAACATTTTATCCGTATCAGTTTTTAGTTCCATAAATATTCGTTAAACTCTAAGCCTTCCGAAAGGTGTATCAAGATTTTAATCTTGAAACATTTATATGGAAACTATCTCGGATTGTATTGGCATTTAGCCAATTCCGGAGTCATGGCCCATCACCGCTTCCTTGTGTATCGTAGGTATACTGTTGTCCAACAACAATATCTCGTTTGCGCACCTGAGAGGTTTGCACGAGCCTTGCCTACGTGGTTCAGCGGCAAGTTCGACCGAAGTCCATACATTTTATTGTAGAGACTTCCGTATCAGTCGCAGTAGGAAACTCCGGAATCACTTCCAAGGTTCCTTTCCTTTGACCTGATGACGAAGATACTGGTTATCTCGTCGAGTTGCACTGTCCTCCCACTCACCTTTTGTAAGAACTATTCTCTTTAAAAGCATACCGTTTTGTGGCAAAATCCTTTGCCTCGGTATAGTGGTGGGGGAATACCCAATGACTTGGGATAACCTACAAAGAAGCACTTGTCTGATTTGGATTAGGTTTGTAACCTTTTACACAAGCCCCATATTCCAAATGTTAAGAAAAGATATAACATGGTTGGGCGTACCATACCATGGCGTCATTTCAACAGACCTGATGGAGCTCTTTTCAGTGTAAAAGCCGCAGTCTCTAAAGCATCACTCTTTAAAAGAGATAATGGCAAATTTATTTATGTCATCTTTGATCTTACCATGTCATAAATGGTTCGATTACATATTCACGGACTTTCCACTTGCAGTGGTGTTCCGGGAGGTGCAAGTTATGAAACCCCTTTCATAACTCATCAGACATTCGCTAAACTTGTAACTCAAATATTCCTTTCCGCAATTAATTTGCACAAACATAATTTTCTTGTTACAATAACTTCTACTTCATTTTTGAAAACCTTATGAATGAATTCAAAAGATCCAGACTTACGTCTCAACAAGTAAATATCCATATATCTACTTGAGTCATTTCCGAAGATAGATAAATCCATTACTTGCAACAACATTTATTGGACTACACACATCATAATGTATGATCACCAATATGTTCTTTGCTCGTTCCTTATGGCCTGTGAACGGTATTTCAGTCACTTCACTTTTCAGAGGAAAGTTGCAAGTGTCAGATGATTCAAAATCAAACGACTTCAAAATCCATCATAATGGAATTTTCCATGCGGGTTTCTCCAATGTGACCAAATGCAGTGCCACACTTGTGTGGTATTCTTTTAGTCTTGCGACATTTAGCGTCAGTGTTATGGATGTATCATATTTCCATCAATATTCATAACATACATCCCATCTAGGATGGAAGCATGGCCCTTCATGTTATTCATAATACTGAACAACAATTGTTGTTTTTATGAACAACTCTTTTGCAACAAATATTGTGCAATGGGCTAGAGTGTATGAAACTCTAAAATGAATTATGAAAGTAAACCCAGAGGTAATGTATTATTATCAATATTCATAACACACGTCTCATTCATAATGAAAGTATGGCCCTCATGTTATTCATAACACCGAACATCAAAAGTTATCTTATGAACAACCTTCTTGCAAGATACCTTATGCAAAGGGCTAGAGTGTGAAACTCTAAATGAATTATGAAAATAAATATATAGGTAATACACCGATGGAAGGTATAGTACCATTTACTATATTCCCAGCGTGTATCAAAACCTCATTCCTGGCTAGTCTTTCAGGCCATAGTAGTTTTTACATCGAGTTGCAACAGAATGCAATCGAGCGGGTATCTTTGTGATCAACTCACAATACCCAAGAATTAGTGATTAACATGTTTAACCATAATTCCCAAGAACTATATCTTTGACCAGCCTTCTATACATCAAAAACTTGTATGACATTCATACATGAGCTGGATATTCCACTCTTCTCTCTATTTGCCTTTATACTTCTAACAGTTTAACTTTTAGTATCTCTCCTACTCTCAGAAGAAGCACCCAACTTAAGAGTGGCGTTAGCCCTGGACTTCCTAGGCGTGAAAGTTTCACTAACACCCTTCGGACACTTCCTTTTTCTTTAAGTTGTTGTTTTATTCACCTTCATATCATATGACAGGCGTTCTTCTGGATCCCTTTTTTATCAGTCCAATGTATAGTAAACACTTTACTAATGTTTTGCAAACAAACATTGCTTGGGATATCTCATATCTTTTAGCCTTTGTCTGTCTCTGAAAATGATTTTCAGATTCCATGAATATCACATAACTATCCAAACTTTCAAAGTTCGGGTCTCATGGAAGCAAACATATTTCACTTGACCGTAACGGAATTTCAGCTTTTGGATCGAAGGACGAGAGTCATATCATCCATAGCATTAGCGGGAGAATACCGAAAGTATGCGATAGGACAAAGTCCTTCTTGGCACTCTTGAGGACAATCCTCATATTACGTTACCAACCGTAAAGTTTTAACCAGATTTTTAACAGCTATTCAATTTTAATAGGGAAGGTGGAAACGCGAGCCATTCTTCTACAACTATTATGCAAACCACACTTAGACAAAGTTCATAATAAATTGCACTGAGAATTTAAACAAGTTAATTCTACAGTGCGCTCCCACTCAAATCAATATCTATCATAATTGATTGTGAGCGATTCAAGATCCATATTACAATTCAACGCCAAGGATGTATCCATCTCAAGTGACGAGAATTGCAATCGATAGACCAACTTGCCAATCACATCTCTATGTGACTCTTGTTCATCTTTCGATGGGCGTGTTCCGAGCTCAGGACTTTCAAGCTAGAACGTCAAGACAACCAAGTGATCTCGCTGCGAGGTCTCAACTCACCCGCCTCACACTTCTCTAATCGTTCGTACCCATGTATCCATGTGATACCCCGAAGAGATAGTTGTCGTGACGGTGCTACACTTGGGAGAACACTAACTACTTGATATTTTTGTGAGAGATCACCCTAATAAAAGCGACTACCGCGCAATCAAAAGGGTGCATCATAAGGGATAAACATCTCAGGCAATTCATAATAGCATGATATGGTATAGCCCTTTCTGACGGAGAAGTCTTGTATTTCTTCGTCTTCGGCATTCGCGTCGGTGTTTACCTTCGCGAAGATTGCCACCACCTTGTCGATGCACCAGATAATATTGCTATCTCTATAGCTAATAAAATAAGTGCATTACTTAAGGTTGACACGCAGGTCATTAAAGTGACAATCATATGGCTCCAGCCATCATGCCGAATCATGACACACAGGTCATGTTAATATTACATCATATAGTCATCTCATACATAATCAAATTAATATGAGCACAGCTATACCACATCATATGCACATGCAAACCATCCTGCAAAACCAAGTTAGACGCCTCTAATCGGTTCATGCAAAAAGTTGTTTTACGTGGCTTCTAAGGTTTCGAAACAAACCGAAGCTACCAACGTCCATCATCAAGCATGATAATCCAAGTCGCTAGATTAACATCGCGGGGTGTATGAAACACGAGATAATAAAATCTCAAGCCCCATACTGAACTTCGTCATACACATGACCCCCGTGCAGATCATATCTGCATTGCCCTTTTGTCTGCGAAATTTCATCTTTCTTTTTAACTATGGTGGAATTCAATGAACTGTTAGCAGTTCGTTGATCAATCAGGATCGCGGATTGCCAGAACATTGAAACTCCACCATACTGTTATCAAGATCAGAAATATGCAAATTCCAGGGAAGCAACAAGAACATCGGGTAATAGATTTCATCTGCTACCCGCACAAATAATTTTCAGTAATAGAACTCATCTACTACCTAATTATATTGTGCAACACCCATACATCTCTATGTATTCTAGATCGCAACCTGCATCTACGCATAGCACGGCTCTTGATGCCATTGTGGGGTAAGGCAGCAGAAAACAAAAAATTTCCGACCTACGCACCAGCCCAGGACCACTATGGAGACTGCATACAAGGTTTGATCTTTTCGTTACCGACTCGTAGCGCAGCGGAAGTAGAGTCGATGGCGATCGGCGGTGCAGATCCCCGCAGCTAGGATTTACAACCTCCCAACCGCGAGGATGTATATCCTCATCCGCCCCTCGGATAGCCCTCCGGTCGGACAGTCTCCCGGACGATGTCACGGACAGCCCTTCGGGAGGACCATCGAAACTCGGACAGTCACTCGGACAGCCCTTCGGGAGGACCCTCGAAACTCGGACAGTCACTCGGACAGCCCTTCGGGAGGCACTCTCGAACTAAGACCAAAACTACGATCTCTCTACAGAGTTGCACACATACGGTGTCATCTATCCGGCAGGGCTTCGCCGTCCAGAACTAGTTGCCACCGGAACCCAGACAACCTTTCGGCTCTACGAAACTATTTCGCTGGGAGGGAGAGAGAAGCCAGATAACATCAGATGGCATGTGTATGTGAGAATGAGTGAGTGTGGAGGGCTGCCCCTCCACCTCTATTTATAGGAAATCCCAAGGGGTAGGGTAGTTTTACACAAAAACCCAAAAACCACATGAATGGAGTCCTTCACAAGGACCCAAAGGTGAAGCCATGAGACAAGTGGGGCCCCATGTAGGAAGCCCACATGTGGCCGGCCACACCCTCGTGGGGGCCCCCCAAAGGGGTTCCTATCCATCCATGTCATCCCCTTAGATCTTTTGAGTAAAGCCCCAAAAGGTGGCTTTCCATAAAGTAATCCAAAAAGCACTTTCACTATTCACGGCGACATTTTTCAGCGCCCGTTCGAACTGAAATATTTATGTGGGCTTAGAATATTTCCAGTACCCACTAAAATAATTTTCAAATCATTCCAGAACAATTCCGGATTAGTGATTTTCATCTGCGAAAAGCATCTGAAGCGGTTCCGGCAGCTCCGGAACATTTTCGGTTTTTCTGCCAGAAAATTCCCAGAAGTTTCCAGAATGATTCTGGCACCCTCCAAGAATTATCAGGCATGTGCCGAAACCAATTTGAATTAATGGTATCCCCTGAAACAACTTTTCAGTATTACCGGAACTCATTCGGTGACCTCTCTCTTCGGAACTTTTCCGCTGTCTCCGAAAAACTTTTTCCGGAAACTTTCTCTCAGACTCCCTGTCTAGTATTCAGCAGATAGATGACCCTTAAGCGTGTGACCCTATACGTTCGGTGAAGTATAGACATGACCCGGAACCCCTTCCGATCAATGATCAACATCGGAGCCGTGGACACCCATATTGACCCCTATACCCACACGAATGAATATTCGAGTGAACCTCCAGTTGCCGTGTGCTATTCATGTTGCTTCGCGATATGTTACAAATACCCGAGGTGAGACATGTTGGCATCCCCGTGGATCAACAACTTGTCCACTATGCCAGTTACCTCGTTACCGGTATTGTTCTCTTTTCTCGTTCCCGTGTTCCGGCATCCCCGTGATCAAATCACAAAGTGTCTGGCCAGACGATGATGGATACCGTAACACCGAGAGGGCCCAGAGATATCTCTCCATCGTCGGAGGAGCAAATCCCAATCTTGAGCTATCAAGTTACTTGACATACTTTCCCATGAACCCGTAAGCCGCCGTAATAGCCATCCAGTAACGGATGACGTTTAACAAACCCCAAAGTTCATGAATCAAGCATGAAGAAACTCGATACTCTCATGGTCTGAGGAATCATGCAAACGTTAACCATCTCTGTGTTATAAACCATTTAACTAGTGACGAATGTATCTCATAGCATAACATCAATTCGGGTCGATTCAACACAAATGTTCTTCTAACATTGTGCCCTCAAAATTGCCGGCATAGCCATGCCCATGATCAGGAAAACAGGATCATCATGCAATACTTGAGCCAGTCTTAGAGGCCAGACTAGGAATACATTTTACCGTTTATTATTCCACACGTGCATATGAGTCTTCCTCCGAGCCTCGTTGTTATTGCAGACTCGAGAACCATAGTAGTTATAGCATGGAACATAAACCTAATTATGAACAGGGAGATAATCAATAACATTTATTATTGCCTCTAGGGCATATCTCCTACACCACGAAGGAGCCTGAGGGTCAAGCCCCCCGCTCAAAGGTATGAGTCTGAATACTCACTGAGTTATTTACGTAAAGCCTTCAATGTTTTAAGTACAAGAATGTCTCGCAGCCCCCCGCGCGTCCTCCCTACCGATCAAATATCAGATGGGGAGTCTCCACCCGCCGAGCTGGCGGAGAGCGGGACCGCATCGCACCCTACATCTCCAGGGGTCGCGAAGGATACCGCGGAGGTGTCATCTAGCCAGGCTCCGTTGGAGCCGAACACGGGCGGAGGGGGTGACCACGCCATGGCCGAGGTGATGCCGCGGCCGCCGAAGGCCAGGGGGAGAAAGCTCCCCAGGCTGCTGAGGACCAGGAGGAGAATACTCCCCTGGTCGCCGAAGAGGAGGGGCGAAGAAATGCCCAGTCCCCTCCGAGGACGTCTCCGGAGCACTCTGTGCATCCGGAGTTACCGGCTTAGTCCCCGATCATAGATCGGACTGCCCGGTCACCACCAATGCCACCAACGGCAAGGTGGCCGGTTATGGAGGAGGTGCTAGCAAGCACCCCCATCTCCGAGGATCACCGCACTCTTATGGGTGCGGTTTTGCAAGGAATTCAGTCTGTTGATAACGGACTGAAGGAGGCCTTCAATGGTCTCTTGGCGGGCTTCAAGGTGAGTCAAGCAATACCCTTTTCCCGAACAATGCTAATTTTAAGTTTTGTGATATCTTTATAGATGTACTAGCCCCCGAGCCCTGGATGGGTATGCAAAAACGCATCCGGGGGTCAAATAGTGAGGAATGAACAATAATGCACAAGGCACCAATTGGTCCTGCAATGTTCGGAGAACCCGTAAGAGGGCCGAACAGAGAGTCGTATTTTTGATAGCCCGGAGGTTGGAATGTACATAACTGGATACAAATATTTTGTAGGCCTCGTCGTCGGCGGCGGCCACTAATGCCGCTGAGCTGATCGAGCTAAATCGGAAGCTCAAGGTCTCCGAAGAGGAGCTGGATAGCCTCAACAAGCGGTTCGACGAGGCACAAGGTAAGCCGAATTGTAATTTCCGAGCTATATATCGGTAATGATCCACACTAGTAACCCAGTGTGACCGTTTGTCTATTGCTTCCACAGCTTCAGCTGCGGAGGTCGAAAAACTCAAGGCGGAGCTCCAGGGAATGAAGCGAAAGGCCGCAGAGGAGAAGGCGGCCGCCGAACAAGCGGCAGCCGCGCTTTCTACTTTGAAGGCTGCAAGCGCCAAGCATGAGGCCCGGGTGGAGGAGGTGCAGCAGGAGCTCAAGGATGCCGGCACAAAGTGCAAGGCCCTTGAGCAGAAAAGCAAAGAACAAGCCGC
Source organism: Elymus sibiricus (assembly GCA_039707655.1). NCBI lineage: Eukaryota > Viridiplantae > Streptophyta > Magnoliopsida > Poales > Poaceae > Elymus > Elymus sibiricus. The sequence continues at coordinate 449,073,578 of CM077671.1, forward strand.
CGAGCTAGCCGCGCTGAAATCCGAGCTCCAGAAGGAGCGGGTGAACAGGCGGTCCTTCGAAGAGGAGGTTCGCCAGGTCAAGGCTGTCATCGATGGTAAGCCATATTCGCTGCGATGCACCTTTGGTGGTAGCAAATTTGCTTTGCTCACCCAGGTGTGGCGTTCCTTAGGCGTTCGCGCGGATCTCCAGAAGAGTGCGGCGGATGCGAACAAGCTGTATGCTTCGCGGGTGGAGGATGATGAGGCCCGGCTGTTTTGGGCGCAGTTTGAGTCCCCCGAGCGCTCTCCTCTCCTTGTTGATCACATGAAGCAAATGATGGAGATGCACGGAATGGCGGAGCCGGCCATGAAGGACCTCTGCATCCGTCTGTGGCCCGACGAGCCGTTGCCGAGCAACTATTTTGGCCTGGTGCAGAAGCTACGGGATGCTGCGGCTCGGGTTGATGTGTTGAAGCGTTCTACATGCATCGAGGGCGCGCGGATGGCCTTTGCAAGGACCATGGTGCACTGGCCAAAGCTCCAGCCGACCAAGATGGCCACCGCACCTCCTCCTCCTGACAAGAGTCATAGGTGCCCCGAGCTATACTTCCCCCATGTAATGGAGGGTGCTCGTGCAATAGAGGCCCAGTGCTCCAAGGATGTTTTGTATGAATGAGCGCGATGTAATATGTCCGAAGACTTTAACGCCTTATAATTAGTGTTGCATGGTTTATCATGTCTTATAAGTAGTTTGTGTTTATTTAGACTCCTATGTGGCCGGTTTATCTGAAAGCAGCGAGTCGTCGGCTTCAGCCCCCACGTAGATACTACGCGGGGTGTCTCTGTATCCGCACTTTTACCCTTAGCCGAGTTATCGGTGCCCGAAGGCGGTAGTGCGAGCGGGACAAGGCAATCGGACTATGGTGCTCTATCGCTTTCACTTAGCCGTGGGAGTGTAGAAAAATGCGGGGGCTGATAACCAGCCCCCAGTGTGATGTTCGGGGACGAAGCCAGCATCACATGGTTTGTGCAAGAACGAAACCCATCGTATAACATGGAAGAACCTCTATCGATCTTTTAGTATGACACTTATGCTCGGATTCGCAGACCGGTTCTCGCTTACTATGACGGTCAGTTTTCGGCTTTCTTCCCTGAGGTGCTAGACCAGATGAGCTGGAAGCACAATCGCAGAGGTTCTCCCTTTGCCCTTTTAGCCGAACGAGCGGAACGTAAGAGGGCAAGCACAGGAGCCGGGCAACCCAACTATTGACCCAAGACATAGTTCGGATCCGATGCATATAAAGCAAAACCCAAGATGCCGAACACACAACCAATTGTACTGGGGTGATGTTCAAGGCGATTTTAAATTCGAGCCCCCGGTCTATTAGCCGGTTGCATCACAATATATACCGAACAGTTTTCGCAAGAAGCTTGACCAAGAGAAGAACAGAGAATGTATAAAAGACAACGAAGTGGCCATATATAATGGTTTTGTACTTGCTCAATAATTCTTATAACTTGGATTGCCGAAGCAACTATTTACAGGTAGATGAAATATAAAATTTATAGAGGGGAGGCTGTACCAAGAGTCTTCGATTGATGACACGACGTCCTCGATGTGCCTTGCAGCCTGGCCGTTCATGTTCCTCTGTGGGGGTTGCATCCCATTAAGAGTGATGCTGTCGCCGAGCGGACCTTGGGAAAAAGGTCTTGAGAAGTCACCGAAGTATTGATGAGCTTTACGCTTTTTAACAGGTCCTTGATGGTACCTGTGTTTTGTCCAAGGACGTGTGTTGGTATTGGTCGGTCTAGCCGAACACTTACCATTTGATGGTTGCTCCCCATTGCTACCCATGGAATCTTGAACGCGAAGTTGTGCCTTCTTGGCACGTGTTTGGCGGTCGTTGGGGCTGTGCAATGGGGGGCGTATCCCTATTTCTGGGGAGCAGAAGAGTCTGGGGGTTCGGATTGAAACCGAACTCGTTTGTCGACCTTACGGGCCTTTATGGCCGATTTGGGTGTTTGCCGACCGTCCTCATAATGGAATTCGGCCGCCAGGGCTAATGCATGCTCCTCAGTTCGGAGGGAACGCTCCGTGTTGCTGTTGACAATGATGACCCCCTTGGGTCCGGGCATTTTGAGCTTGAGGTATGCGTAGTGTGGGACGGCATTAAAGCGAGCGAACGCTGTTCGGCCCAGCAGGGCGTGATAACCGCTGCAGAAGGGGACGGTGTCGAAGATCAATTCCTCGCTGCGGAAGTTGTCGGGCGAACCGAACACTACTTCCAGGCTAACAGAGCGTGTGCACCGGGCTTCGACACCTAGGATCACTCCTTTAAAGGTAGTGTTGCTAGGTTTTATCCTTGACGGATCAATGCCCATCTTTTTCACCGTATCTGATTAGATCAGATTGAGGCTACTTCCTCCGTCCATTAGGACTTTAGTGAGGTGATACCCATCGATAATGGGGTCTAGGACGAGGGCCGCCGAACATCCGTGACGGATACTGGTCGGGTGATCTCGTCGATCAAAAGTGATCGGGTAGGCCGACCATGGGTTAAACTTGGGGGCTACAGGCTCTATGGCGTAGACCTCTCGAAGAGCGCGCTTCCTCTCCTTTTTAGGTATATGAGTGGCGTATATCATGTTCACGGTTTTTACTTCTGGAGGGAATTTCTTCTGACCTCCATTACTCGGACCGCGGGGCTCCTCTTCGTCCTCGTTGCGTGGGCCTTTGCCCTGGTCCTCGGCTGCGAGTTTACCGGCCTGTTTAAACACCCAACAGTTACGGTTGGTGTGGTTGGCGGGCTTGTCCGGAGTGCCATGGATCTGGCAAGGCCTCTCCATGATCTTGTCCAGCGGGGTGGGTCCGTCGCGGTTGCCTTTAGGAGGCTTCTTCCGCTGCCCAGATCTTGGGTTGCGGAAACCGGCGTTAACGGCCGTGTCATCGGCATCGCTACTGCTGTGCCGGCGTTTGTTTTTATTACGTCGTGTTTTCCCGCTTCCATCCCGGACTTCGGAAGTGCCGGGGTCTTCGGGGTTGTGGCTTCGCCTTGCTAGCCAGTTATCCTCGCCCGTGCAAAAGCGGGTCATGAGCGACATGAGGGCGGACATTGTCCTGGGTTTATCCTGACCGAGCTGGTGAGCCAGCCACACGTCCCGAATATTGTGCCTGAAAGAGGCTATAGCTTCGGCATCTGGGCAATCAACGATCTGGTTTTTCTTGGTCAAGAACCGGTTCTAGAATTGTCGAGCGGACTCTCCTGCCTTTTGCACGACATTGCTTAGGTCAGAAGAATCCGGGGGCCGTACATAGGTGCCCTGGAAGTTAGATCGGAATGCATCCTCGAGGTCCTCCCAGCTCCCGATAGAGTTTTCGGGGAGACTGTTTAACCAGTGCCGAGCTGGCCCCTTAAGTTTAAGGGGTAGGTACTTGATGTCGTGGAGGTCGTCTCCTCATGCCATATGAATGCGGAGGAGGAAATCCTGGATCCACACTGCTGGATTAGTTGTTCCGTCGTATTGCTCGATGTTTACGGGTTTAAACCCTTCCGGGAACTGATGCTGCATCACCTCGTCAGTGAAGCAGAGTGGGTGGGCAGCGCCTCTGACCCGGGCTATATCGCGCCGGTAGTCGGCGTCTGTTCTGGCCCGGTTTTGTTCCCGAACTCTGTTGGTTCGGTCGAGCCAGGGCCGGTACTCGTCCCTTCTACCAGGGGAGTACCCTCTGGATCCGTAGATGGATCTCGTGCGGCCTGTTCTCTCATCCAGGTCGCGTCGCAGGTCATACCTGTCGTCAGGCTCCATTGGCTCTTTTCCCCTTCTGCGGGGTATCGTCGGTCTATAACCGGCCTCGCCAGCCGTCCTATCTCATCCTCGAGGAGGGCGGTCCGGCTGGTCGTATGGAGTGTGCTTGGGGGACGGCGTGTTGGAGAGCTCGTCGTCGAATTGTGGCAGCAACCGCCGGCGGGGGTAGCTCTTGGGTTGATCCCATAGACCGGCGCCGTGTTCTTCCTCGGCTGATAGAACCCTTGTCCATCTATCGTTGAGGGTGTCTTGTTCGGCCTTGAGTTGCCGCGCTTTTGCCTTTAGGCTTCGGGCAGTCGCTAAAAGTTGTTGCCTGGATCGTTCATGATCCTCAATGGTTTCGGGGACGATGATGTCCTCGTTGTCTGGGCTATCCTCCTCCTCTACAGGGGGGAGGTAGTTGTCATCCTCGGAGTCGTTTGGATCTTCGGGGTCGCACTGGTCCTCCGGCCTTTCCTGGTCCTCCAACGGATACTCGGGGATATCGGGGTCGCCGAGGTCTTCCGGGGTATCATTTTCCCCGGTGCCGGCAATAGCTTCCCTTCCCTTTTTTGGCTTTGATCGCTTACGCGGTTTCCGGCATCTTGACGACGCCTCACCTGAGTCATCACCATTGTTTGCTGGTGTGCACTCGCCGCTATCGGCTGGCGTATCCACCATGTAGACGTCATAGGTGGAGGTGGCGGTCCATCGCCCGGTGTTGGCGGGGGTGGGGACGCGATCCTCTTCCTCCATGTCCTCTGCCTCCTCGGAGGCGTAGTCCAACATATCAGTTAAGTCTTCAATAGTGGCCACTAAGTGGGTGGTGGGTGGGACGAAAAATCCCTCTTGACCCGCCTCAAGACCGATCTGAGTGTGGATCGGGATTGGGTCATCAGTAGTTTTCATCAAGGAGATCCGGTCTAGAGCTTCGCAGAGCGTCGAGAGCTCGATCGGGTCAATCTGCCCGGCGTGTTCGGAGTTAATCTCCGCCGCGTCCGCACGAGAAGTGTATTCGGCAGGAGTTGGTGCCCGGCAATCTGCCGCTATAGCCGGACCCGGACTTAAGTCCAGATCGTCACCGGGATTGGCCCCGTGAGTGGGATTGAAAACGACATCCGAGGTCAAGGCCTCGGAGTCCTCGGGCGCGTCTGGTGAGACTGCGAGCCCGGTGAGCAAGAGATCGCCCCGAGGGTCAACGGAGAACTCTAAGTTCCCGAATCTGACTTCTTGATCAGGGGCGAAACTTCCGACCCGGCCAAGGTGGCCGGTCGGGTCAGCGTGCAGCACGATGCTGCCGAAAGCGAAGATCTGTCCAGGGACAAAGGAGTCCATGCTGCGGACCTCTTCGTTGATGAAGACACGAGCCATCGGTTCCTCTGGCGATCATAGCGGAACTCTCAATGAAAGCACCAATGTCGGTGTCAAAACCGGCGGATCTCGGGTAGGGGGTCCCGAGCTGTGAGACTAGGACCGATGGTAACAAAGGGACGAAGGAGACGATGTTTACCCAGGTTCGGGCCCTCCTATGGAGGTAAAACCCTACGTCCTGCTTGATTATATTGATGATATGAAGATTACAGAGTTGATCTACCTCGAGATCGACTAGCTAAAATCCTAGATGAGTTTCTGTGTCCTATGATCTAAAACCCTCCCGGTTTATATAGACACCGGGGGGTACTAGGGTTTACACATGGTGGGCCTCCTGCCGAGGATGGAGATGGCGATTTCCTCATCTTGACTTGGAGTGCACGACGTGCCTTCGGGGCTCCCTTCTGGAACGTGGAGTCTGGATATGTCCGGCCCTCCTTCAGAGAACGGCCCATCAAGCCGGCCTATCAAGAGATGAGCCGGCAGCCCGAGGACCCCTTAGTCCAGAACTCCCTCAAGGGTCTCACAGATCTCCAATGGGAGAAAGTCAAGAAGTGTGCTCTTAAGAAGATGGCCTCACAATTCCAGTCTTGGAAGAAAAGATTGTGGAAAAGTTACGTGGAAAACGGAAAGAAGACTCCAGAATTCAAAGGAGAATATGTAAAGTTAGCAGATGACTGGGACGAATTTGTGAAGTTCAAGGAATCAGAAGAAGCTAAGAAACGGTCGAGAATAAACAAGATAAATGCCAACAAAAAAAATGGCACCATCGTCTGGGGCCAGGCGGCTACAAGTATGGGTTGACTAAGTGGGATGAATCGGAGAGAAACATGAAGGCTGCAGGGGCACTCCAGTAATAGAGACTTGGCCCGAGAGGTGCAGGACTTGGTTTTATGCACATGGGGGAAAGTTGGACCCAAAGACAGGGGAGGTTCTTGAACTAGCAAGTCTTAAAGAAGCCACAGACGAGTTACTTAAAGCAATAGCAGAAGCTCGAGCGGGTGTGTACGAGCCTGAGAGAGAGAAGGACGAGCTTTCGCGCGCCCTCAAGAATCCTGAACACCCGGGACGAACACGAGGCAAAGGCATGGTTCCGTGGTTTCTGGGGTTTGCGGATTGGAACGACATCTACAGAAGTCGTGACAGAAAGAAGAAGCATGAAGTAGATCAGATTCAGGACTTGGAAGGCAAATATAACATGCAGCAGGAGCAAATCAACAAACTTAGCCAGCAAGGCGCGTCTCAGCAGCAGCAGCAACCAGATCCAGCATTGGATGGTACCATTCCATCATCTATTTGAAAGCAGCGTGGGTTCCACGGGGGTCCCGACCGATGATGCACTGCTAGCTCGCTACCCCGTGGATGATATCCTAGAGTCGACACCTTGTGAGCTACACGTGAAACTGAAGAACATATCCATGAAGGCGGCGGACGGCTTTGCTTTACCGAGTGGACCTGAAGCAACTTTCCACGGCAATCCGATTCCACCTGGCTATGCTCGTGTCGGGGTGGATCAAGTTGTGTCGGCATATGAATCACTAGATCTTGACTACCCTGGAGGTGAAGGGGAGCGGACACTGGGAGAAGCCAGGCATTTAGTCATTTTATGGAAAAAGGAATGCATCGTGTTTCCAAACTCGGTGCCAAGGTCACCGACTCCTCCTCCAAGTCCGCCACGTCAGCAGACTCCAACCCTCCCCGAGACGGAGCGCAGGGTGACTCCGCCATATCCATCTCCGCCGTGCCAGCCGAATCCATCCCACCCCGAGACGGAGCGCATGGCGAGTCCGCGATATCAAGCTCCGCCACGTCAGTAGAGTCCATCCCACCCCGAGACGGAGCCTAGCGCGAGACGTCCGCGATATCTAAAAACAACGTCTCCAAAGCGGAAGAGAACACAAAAGAAGAAACCCGAGCCTCCTGCCAAAAATAAGTTATCTTACGAGAAGACTCACGAGGAACTCGATGAATCAGTGAATCTCGCTTTGCGGGCCCATTTTGGACCGAAAGCGCCCTGATGACCCACAAGTATAGGGGATCTATCGTAGTCCTTTCGATAAGTAAGAGTGTCGAACCCAACGAGGAGCAGAAGGAAATGACAAGCAGTTTTCAGTAAGGTATTCTCTGCAAGCACTGAAATTATCGGTAACAGATAGTTTTGTGATAAGATAATTCGTAACGGGTAGCAAGTAACAAATGTAGCAAAGGTGCAGCAAGGTGGCCCAATCCTTTTTGTAGCAAAGGACAAGCCTGGACAAACTCTTATATAAAGCAAAGTGCTCCCGAGGACACATGGGAATTTCTGTCAAGCTAGTTTTCATCATGCTCATATGATTCGCGTCCGTTACTTTGATAATTTGATATGTGGGTGGACCGGTGCTTGGGTGCTGCCCTTACATGGACAAGCCTCCCACTTATGATTAACCTCTCTCGCAAGCATCCGCAACTACGAAGGAAGAATTAAGATAAATCTAACCATAGCATGAAACATATGGATCCAAATCAGCCCCTTACGAAGCAACGCATAAACTAGGGTTTAAGCTTCTGTCACTCTAGCAACCCATCATCTACTTATTACTTCCCAATGCCTTCCCCTAGGCCCAAATAATGGTGAAGTGTCATGTAGTCGACATTCACATAACACCACTAGAGGAGAGACAACATACATCTCATCAAAATATCGAACGAATACCAAATTCACATGATTACTTATGACAAGACTTATCCCATGCCCTCAGGAACAAACGTAACTACTCACAAAGCATATTCATGTTCATAATCAGAGGAGTATTAATTATCATTAAGGATCTGAACATATGATCTTCCACCAAGTAAACCAACTAGCATCAACTACAAGGAGTAATCAACACTACTAGCAACCCACAGGTACCAATCTGAGGTTTTGAGACAAAGATCGGATACAAGAGATGAACTAGGGTTTGGAGAGGAGATGGTGCTGGTGAAGATGTTGATGGAGATTGACCCCCTCTCGATGAGAGGATCGTTGGTGATGACGATGGCTTCGATTTCCCCCTCTGGGAGGGAAGTTTCCCCGGCAGAACAGCTCCGCCGGAGCCCTAGATTGCTTCTGCCCAGGTTCCGCCTCGAGACGGCGGTGCTTCGTCCCGAAAGCTCTCTTATGATTTTTTTTCCAGGTCAAAACCCTCCATATAGCAGAAGATGGGCACCGGAAGGCTGCCAGGGGGCCCACAAGCCACAGGGGCGTGCCCTGGGGGGTAGGGCACGCCCCCCAGGCTTGTGGCCTCCTGGTGGGTCCCTTCTGGTATTTTTTTCGCCTAATATTTTTTATATATTCCAAAATAATTCTCCGTAACTTTTCAGGACTTTTGGTGTTGTGCAGAATAGGTCTCTCATATTTGCTCCTTTTCCAGTCCAGAATTCCAGCTGCCGGCATTCTCCCTCTTCATGTAAACCTTGTAAAATAAGAGAGAAAAGGCATAAGTATTGTACCATAATGTGTAATAACAGCCCATAATGCAATAAATATCAATATAAAAGCATGATGCAAAATGGACGTATCAACTCCCCCAAGCTTAGACCTCGCTTGTCCTCAAGCGAAAACCGAAATCGATAAATATGTCCACACGTTTAGAGATAGAGGTGTCGATAAAATAAAATACGGACATGAGAGCATCATGATCATCTTTAGAACAGCAATACTTATTGACATATAATTTCTTATGCTAAAGTAACAATTCATTCACAAGGTAAAGTATGAATCAAGAACTCTATTGAGAACCAACAAACTATGATCTCAGTCATTGAAGCAATTGCAATTTATCATAACATCGGAAAGAGTCAATATAAGAGCTTGTAAAGCAAATCAACATACTCAATCATCTTTTAGTCTTTCATAATTGCTAACACTCACGCGGTACCTATGAGGTCAAAGCTTCAATTGGACACAGAGAAAGATAGGAGCTTATAGTTTTGCCTCCCAACTATTTACCTCAAGGGTAATGTCAACAGAAATAACTCATGATCACCCACATCTGAGTGGATATATATGTCTAGATCATTCCCCAACACATGACGCTTGCCAAGAGAGAAAGGCGAAATAAAGGAAGTGGTGAGGATCACCACGACTCTTGCATAAAGGTAAGTACTAGAAAGTAAAAGTAACAGATAGGCCCTTCGCAGAGGGAAGCAGAGGTTGTCATGCGCTTTTATAGTTGGATGCGCAATCCCTTAATGCAAAAGAACGTCACTTTATATTGCCGCTTGTGATAAAGAACTTTATTATGCAGCCTGTCGCTTTTATTTCTTCCATATCACAAGTTCGTATAAAGTTTATTTTCCTCACACTAATAGATCATACATATTTAGAGAGCAATTTTTATTGCTTGCACCGATGACAACTTACTTGAAGGATCGTACTCAATCCATAGGTAGGTGTGGTGGACTCTCATGGCAAAACTGAGTTAAGGGTGTTTGGATGCACAAGTAGTATCTCTACTTGGTGCGGAAGTTTTTGCTGATATGGGGTGGAAGCAAGCGTCACATGTTAAAGGATCTATAACCATATAACTTCTATTCGGAAATAAGAAAACATAACCCATTATGTTGTCTTCCTTGTCCAACATCAACTTCTTAGCATATAATATTTTAATGAGTGCTCACAATCATAAAAGATGTCCAAGATAATATATTTATATGTGAACCTCTCTTTCTTTATTACTTCCTTTTAAATTGCAACAATGACCAATCGCTATGTTTGTCAACTCACAACAAATTTCAATCGACATACTTCTTATATGTGAAGTCATCACTCCCCATAAGATCATCATATATACTCTTTGCTTTTATTCTATACTTCTTTCTATTTCTATTTCTCAAGATCATAGCAAGCAAGCAAAGCCCTCAACTCAAAACTACTTTTTATTATATAACTCTCGGACTCGCTTACATAGGGGGAACATAAAGCAAAACTCAAAACTAGATCACACTAAAAACTTTATTCTACGAGATCAAGATATAACCAAAAGGATCGAACTGAGAAAAACGATGAAAGTAAAAGATGTGATGGTGATACGATACCAGGGCACCTCCCCCAAGCTTGGCACAAGCCAAGGGGAGTGCCCGTACCCATGTGTTTAGTTGTCTTTCTTCGGAGGTGGTGATGTTGGAGTTGGATCTTTAAGCTTGTTCAGTTTCCTCTTAAGCATAAAATTCTGTTCCCTCAGATCGTCTACTTCCTGCTCGAGCTTCAATATCCTTTGACATAATTCTTGCTTGCTCTCCTGCAGGAAACGAGAAGGGATAAATAGAACCTTGGGTTTTCTCCTTGTGTTTGGGAGGCTCGATTTCCTAAACTCCACGTGCATATCTCCTGGTTGAGGCAGGGGAATCTCTTCTTCATCCGAGCTTTCTTCCTCATACTTGCCTTCTTGTTCCTCCTCCGAGAACAATCCATAAGGATCTAAGTCCCCATAGAGCTTGGGATTGGCAAGATAATGCGATACATAGCTCTCCCCATCGGACTCTTGGGACGACATATTTTCAGATCTGTCCGGAAAAACAACAACAAACAAGAACTGAGGATTTTTCTATGGTACGGTGGTCAAAACCTTCGGGAGATCATATAATGAATCTTTACCGACCAACAGGAGTATTATACAAGAAAACGGAGTCCGGAGAGTACACGGGGTGGCCACAAGCCACAGGGACGCGCCCAGGGGGGTAGGGCGCGCCCCCCTGGCTTGTCGCCTCCTCGTGCACTTTTCGGACTATTTTAAATTTTCCTAATTTATTAAATATTCTAAAACGGAGAAAAATTGCTATTGGAAAAGTTTTGGAGTCGATTTGCTTACCGTACCACGTACCTATTCCTTTTCGGAGTCTGAAACGTTCTGGTAGGTCTCCCTAATGTACTCCTCCGGAGTTATGGTATTGATAATATTGGTTTCAACATTTATGGGAGTACCTGAGATATAATGTTTGATTCTTCGCCCGTTTACCACCTTCGGATTTGTGCCTTCGGCGTTGTTGATCTTGATGGCACCGGAACGATATACTTCCTCGATAATGTAAGGCCCTTCCCATTTAGAGAGAAGTTTTCCTGCAAAAAATCTTAAACGAGAATTGTATAGCAAGACATGGTGACCTACATTGAATTCACGCTTTTGTATCCTTTTATCATGCCATCTCTTAACCTTTTCTTTAAACAACTTGGCATTCTCATAGGCCTAGATTCTCCATTCATCAAGTGAGCTAATGTCAAATAACCTCTTCTCACCAGCAAGTTTGAAATCATAGTTTAGCTCTTTCATTGCCCAATAAGCTTTATGTTCTAGTTCTAGAGGTAAGTGACATGCTTTACCATAAACCATTTTATACGGAGACATACCCATAGGGTTTTTGTAAGCAGTTCTATAAGCCCATAATGCATCATCAAGTTTCTTAGACCAATTCTTTCTAGATCTATTAACAGTCTTTTGCAAGATCAATTTAATTTCTCTATTGCTTAATTCTACTTGACCACTAGACTGAGGATGATAAGGAGATCCAATTCTATGATTAACATCATACTTAGCAAGCAATTTACGGAAAGCACCATGAATAAAGTGTGAACCACCATCAGTTATTAAATATCTAGGGACTCCAAATCTAGGGAAAATAACTTCTTTAAGCATTTTAATAGAAGTGTTATGATCAGCACTACTAGTTGGAATAGCTTCTACCCACTTAGTAACATAATCAACAACAACTAGAATATGAGTATACCCGTTGGACTTTGGACAAGGTCCCATATAATCAAAACCCCAAACATCAAATGGTTCAATAACAAGTGAGTAATTCATAGGCATTTCCTGACGTCTACTAATATTACCAATTCTTTGACATTCATCACAAGACAAGACAAACTAACGAGCATCCTTGAAGAGAGTAGGCCAATAAAAACCAGATTGTAATACCTTGTGTGTTGTTCTATCTCCAGCGTGGTGTCCTCCGTAGGCCTCGGAGTGACACTTGTGTAGGATCTGTTCCTGTTCATGCTCAGGTACACAACGTCTAATAACACCATCTACTCCTTCTTTATAAAGGTGTGGATCATCCCAAAAGTAATGTCTTAAATCATAGAAGAACTTCTTTTGTTGGTATGTGAAACTAGGCGGTATAAATTTAGCAACAATGTATTTAGCATAATCAGCATACCATGGAGAATTACGTGAAGCATTTATGACAGCTAATTGTTCATCAGGAAAGCTATCATCAATAGGTAGTGGGTCATCAAGAACATTTTCTAACCTAGACAGGTTGTCTGCTACGGGGTTCTCAACTCCCTTTCTATCAATAATATGCAAATCAAATTCTTGTAGCAGAAGAACCCATCTAATAAGTCTAGGTTTAGCATCTATCTTTTCCATAAGATATTTAATAGCAGCATGATCAGTGTGAACAGTTACTTTGGAATCAACAATATAAGGTCTGAACTTATCACATGCAAACACAACAGCTAAAAATTCCTTTTCAGTGGTAGCATAGTTTCTTTGAGCACTGTCTAGAGTTTTACTAGCATAATGGATAACATTTAATTTCTTATCAACTCTTTGTCCTAGAACAGCACCAACGGCATAATCACTAGCATCACACATAATTTCAAAGGGTAGGTTCCAATCAGGTGGTTGAACAACAGGTGCAGTGATCAAGGCTTTCTTAAGAATTTCAAATGCTTCTACACAATCATCATCAAAAACGAATGGAACATCTTTTTGCAAGAGATTAGTGAGAGGCCGAGAAATTTTAGAGAAGTCTTTAATAAATCTCCTATAGAAACCAGCATGACCAAGGAAACTTCTTATACCTCTGATATCCGTAGGATATGACATTTTTTCAATAGCATCAACTTTAGCTTTATCAACTTCAATACCTCTTTCGGAGATTTTGTGTCCCAAGACAATACCTTCATTAACCATAAAGTGGCACTTCTCCCAATTCAAGACAAGATTAGTTTCTTCACATCTCTACAAAACTCGATCAAGGTTGCTCAAGCAATCATCAAAAGAAGTTCCGTAAACGGAGAAATCATCCATGAAAACCTCAACAATCTTTTCACAAAAGTCAGAGAATATAGCAGTCATACATCTTTGAAAGGTGGCAGGTGTATTGCATAAACCAAAAGGCATACGTCTATAAGCAAAGGTACCGAAGGACAAGTAAAAGTGGTCTTCTCTTGGTCTTCTTTTGACACAGGTATTTGAGAGAAACCAGAATAACCATCTAGAAAGCAAAAGTGTGTGTGTTTGGATAGTCTTTCTAGCATTTGATCAATAAAAGGTAGAGGGTAATGATCTTTCCTAGTAGCTTTATTTAATTTCCTAAAATCAATTACCATTCTATATCCTGTAACAATTCTTTGCGGGATCAATTCATTTTTATCATTAGGAACAACGGTAATACCTCCCTTCTTAGGGACACAATGAACGGGACTAACCCATCTACTATCAGCAATAGGATAAATTATACCTGCCTCCAGAAGCTTCAATATTTCATTTCTTACCACTTCTTTCATTTTAGGATTTTACCGTCGTTGGTGATCAACAACTAGTTTAGCATCAGGCTCCATATTAATTTTATGCTGACATAGAGTGGGACTAATGCCCTTAAGATCATCAAGAGTATATCCAATAGCAGCACAGTGCTTCTTCAGAGTTTTCAATAATCTCTTTTCTTCATGCTCTGAAAGGTTAGCACTAATAATAACAGGATATATCTTCTTTTCATCAAGATAGGCATATTTCAGAGTATCCGGTAATTGTTTAAGCTCAAACACGGGATCACCCTTGGGTGGAGGAGGATCCCCAAGTATTTCAACAGGCAGGTTGTGTTTCAAAATAGGATGCTGATCAAAGAAAATCTTATCTATTTCATTCCTTTCATTCATATGCATATCGTTTTCATGGTCTAGCAAATATTGTTCTAAGGGATCAGTAGGAGGCACAGCAATAGAAGCAAGACCAATAATTTCATCCTTACTAGGCAATTCTTTATCATGGGGTTGTCTACGAAATTTAGAGAAATTAAACTCATGGGACACATCCCCAAAACTTACAGTAACAGTTTCTTTCTCGCAATCTATCTTAGCATTAACAGTATTCAAGAAAGGTCTACCAAATATAATGGGACAAAAATCATCTTGTGGGGAACCAAGAACAAGAAAATCAGTAGGATATTTTATTTTCCCACACAAGACTTCAACATCTCTAACAATCCCAACTGGTGCTATAGTATCTCTATTAGCAAGCTTAATGGTAACATCAATTTCTTCTAATTCAGCTGGTGCAATATAATTCATAATTTCTTGATATAAGGTAAAGGGAATTGCACTCACACTAGCACCCACATCACATAAGCCATGATAACAATGATCTCCTATTTTAACAGAAACAACAGGCATGCCAACAATAGGTCTATGTTTATCTTTAGTATCAGGTCTAGCAATTCTAGCAGCTTCATCACAGAAATGAATAACATGCCCATCAATATTATCAACCAAGAGATCTTTAACCATAGAAATACTAGGTTCAACTTTGATTTTTTCAGGGGGTGTAGGTGTACTAGTATAACTCTTACGAACCACAGTTGAAGCTTTAGCATGTTCCTTTATTCTAACAGGGAAAGGTGGTTTCTCAATATAAGCAACAGGAATAACAGGATCAACATTATAAATAATAGTTTCTTCTTCAACTTTAATAGGTTCAACTACTTTCACTTCAATGGGAGGATGATATTTAAACCACTTCTCCTTAGGGAGATCAACATGAGCAGCAAATGATTCACAGAAAGAAGCTACTATCTCAGAGTCAAGTCCATATTTAGTGCTAAATTCACGAAAAGCATCGGTGTCTATAAAGGATTTAACACAATCAAACATAAGGTTTATACCTGACTCCTTACCTTCGTCGAGTTCCCAATCCTCAGAGTTGCGTTTAATTCTTTCCAATAAGTCCCATTTGAATTCAATATCTTTCTTCATAAAGGAACCAGTACAAGAAGTATCGAGCATGGATTGATCATTACGAGAAAGCCGAGCATAAAAATTCTGAATAATAATTTCTCTTGAGAGCTCATGATTGGGGCATGAATATAACATTGACTTAAGCCTCCCCCAAGCTTGAGCGATACTTTCTCCTTCACGAGGCCAAAAATTATAAATATAATTCCGATCACGATGAACCAGATGCATAGGATAAAACTTCTGATGAAATTCCAATTTCAATCGGTTGTAGTTCCATGATCCAATATCATCACATAGCCTATACCATGTCAATGCCTTCTCCTTCAAAGATAAAGGAAAGACCTTCTTCTTGACATCATCCTCGGGCAAACCTGCAAGCTTAAATAATCCACAAACTTCATCCACATAGATTAGATGCAAATCAGGATGTAATGTTCCATCTCCTGCATAAGGATTAGCTAGCAGTTTCTCTATCATACCCGAAGGAATTTCATAATAAATATTTTCAGTAGGTTCAGTAGGTTGAGGAGAAACTCTTTGTGCTTCCGGTCGAGGTGAAGATACCCCGAACAAGCCCCTCAAAGGATTATTTTCCATAGTAACAAGTGACAGTAAATTTCAGCACACTATATAAATTTTTCCTTACCAAATTCCACTCACCAAAGGCGCTTCACTCCCCGGCAACGGCGCCAGAAAAGAGTCTTGATGACCCACAAGTATAGGGGATCTATCATAGTCCTTTCGATAAGTAAGAGTGTCGAACCCAACGAGGAGCAGAAGGAAATGACAAGCAGTTTTCAATAAGGTATTCTCTGCAAGCACTGAAATTATCGGTAAGAGATAGTTCTGTGACAAGATAATTCGTAACGGGTAGCAAGTAACAAATGTAGCAAAGGTGCAGCAAGGTGGCCCAATCCTTTTTGTAGCAAAGGACAAGCCTGGACAAACTCTTATATAAAGCAAAGCGCTCCCGAGGACACATGGGAATTTCTGTCAAGCTAGTTTTCATCATGCTCATATGATTCGCGTTCGTTACTTTGGTAATTTGATATGTGGGTGGACCGGTGCTTGGGTGCTGCCCTTACTTGGACAAGCCTCCCACTTATGATTAACCTCTCTCGCAAGCATCCGCAACTACGAAGGAAGAATTAAGATAAATCTAACCATAGCATGAAACATATGGATCCAAATCAGCCCCTTACGAAGCAACGCATAAACTAGGGTTTAAGCTTCTGTCACTCTAGCAACCCATCATCTACTTATTACTTCCCAATGCCTTCCCCTAGGCCCAAATAATGGTGAAGTGTCATGTAGTCGATGTTCACATAACACCACTAGAGGAGAGACAACATACATCTCATCAAAATATCGAACGAATACCAAATTCACATGATTACTTATAACAAGACTTATCCCATGTCCTCAGGAACAAACGTAACTACTCACAAAGCATATTCATGTTCATAATCAGAGGAGTATTAATTATCATTAAGGATCTGAACATATGATCTTCCACCAAGTAAACCAACTAGCATCAACTACAAGGAGTAATCAACACTACTAGCAACCCACAGGTACCAATCTGAGGTTTTGAGACAAAGATCGGATACAAGAGATGAACTAGGGTTTGGAGAGGAGATGGTGCTGGTGAAGATGTTGATGGAGATTGACCCCCTCTCGATGAGAGGATCGTTGGTGATGACGATGGCCCTAGAACAGCTCCGCCGGAGCCCTAGATTGCTTCTGCCCAGGTTCCGCCTCGAGATGGCGGCGCTTCGTCCCGAAAGCTCTCTTATGATTTTTTCCAGGTTAAAATCCTCCATATAGCCGAAGATGGGCACCGGAGGGCTGCCAGGGGGCCCACAAGCCACAGGGGCGCGCCCTGGGGGGTAGGGCGCGCCCCCCAGGCTTGTGGCCTCCTGGTGGGTCCCCTCTGGTATTTCTTTCGCCTAATATTTTTTATATATTCCAAAATAATTCTCCGTAACTTTTCAGGACTTTTGGAGTTGTGCAGAATAGGTCTATCATATTTGCTCCTTTTCCAGTCCAGAATTCCAGCTGCCGGCATTCTCCCTCTTCATGTAAACCTTGTAAAATGAGAGAGAAAAGGCATAAGTATTGTACCATAATGTGTAATAACAGCCCATAATGCAATAAATATCAATATAAAAGCATGATGCAAAATGGACGTATCACGCCCCCGCCGCCAAAGGAGAAAATACCCGACGAGGTCGTACAACACTTTATTGATGCAGCTAAACCGGCGGAGAAAAGACCGGTATCAGACTATGAACGCTGTATTACCAAGTCCTATGAATCCCAGAAAAGACAGAAGTCGAGCGGTAGCAGTAAATGCGGGAAAATTGTTCCCCAGCTCGGAGAACAGGCAGTCCAATCGATCAGCCCGCTCAAGGTGAGTGCCAATAACGTGGTAATAACCGACGCTGATAGAGAGAATGCTAGAATGCTCGGTATCACCGTTGAACAATTCCTAGAGATCGAGGAATTTCCACCGTTAGATCCGAATGAAATAGCATGGCAATATGTCCCCGGGAAACCTCTGGTCACTCCTGACGACGAGAAGCTTCTAACAACGCAAATGTACAAATTGCATGACTGGTACATGAGAGAAGTAAAGGACGGGCGAGAGAGCCTCATGGTGAAAATCGACAAAGAGCATTACGTCCATGAAAAAGATTTGTGGATTGAAAATGAAGAATTTTTTCAGTTATTCAATCAAAAAGCACTCGACAAATCTATCGTCAGTTGCTATTGTCGGTAAGTGATTTCTTTCTGTAATTTAAGTCTCTAGCTCAGCTCGTTCATTGCCTGTTATTATACTCACTATATTCTTTTGTGTGATATTATGCAGAATGAAGATTTTTGAATTGAAAAGAGCTGGAGTCTATGGCATTGGGTTCATTGACCCAAATACCGTCAATGAAGAAGTGTTGAGAAGGCACCCTAAAGACACGGAGAAATTGCTTCTAAGGTTTTTGAAGGCCCTAAAGTACAAACCAGAAATAATTTTACCTTGGAACTTCGAGTGAGTGTTACTGTCTTGTACTACAAATTCTATTTTTGCTTATATATATATATATATATACTCGATGTTAAGTGTAGTTGATGAGTTATGCATGCCCGCTTATACAAATCGTGTGCGCAGCTACCACTGGATCCTTCTAATCATTAGAGTTGACGATGGAACTGTTGAAGTACTGGACTCGCTAAGTAAAGACCCTGAAGATTACATAAGCTTGCATTCGTTGCTCGAAAGGTAATTTCAATCATTGACGCACTATGTCGGCTTCTTTATTAGTTCATTTCCTGATATCAAGTAATTAATAACTCCTTTATTCATTTTGTTTGCCGGGCAGGGTTTGAAAATGTTTCATCAAAGAGGTCACCGGTGAATGGAAACCAGAGTTGAGATGGCGAAAGACCAGGGTAATTAAGTAGTACTAGCTACGTCCGCGCATCTCTTTAATTCTAGTTTCAATACCATTGTCATGCTTCATTATTATCTGATTGAATTCTATTCTTGTAAAGTGCATGAGGCAGGCAGCGGGGACTGAAATATGTGCATATTACGTTTACGAGAACATTCGCTTTATGACCGAAAGCAACAAGAGTGCAAGAGATCTTTGGGTACGTAAACACCATTCATATTTTTTTTATCATGATCTAATACATATACGCACAACTAACATGTTCATATTGATCTCCTTCTTTAAAGATGCACGAGATGCGGGATAAGCTCCTACCAACGGACCGCATACGAGCAATTCAAGAGGAAATTGCGAGATTTTTGCTTCAGCAGGTCATATCTCCCGACGGAGAATACCATTACCCGATCCGCAAATGATCTGCAAATTATACGATAAATTGTATATACCAAATTGTATATATATATGTGTGTGTGTATGCATGTGGTCGTACGAGAAATTCTATGATATATGATTGCTTGTACGAGAAATTTTATGATATATGATCGGTTCTACGAGAAATTGTATTATATATGCATAACGTGTACAGTATGTAGTAGCGTAAATTATGTTTGAAATGAAAAAGAATTAAATGGAAAACACAAAATGAAAAGGAAAAATAAACAATAAACACTAATTAAACACCTAAACCCCTAAACCCCTAAACCTTTAGTCCCGGTTGGTGTTACCAACCGGGACCAAAGGTCCCCATGCCCTGGCGCGCGCTGCCGACCACGTGACCAGGGTTTAGTCCCGGTTCGTAGCCAACCGGGACTAAAGGCTTGGACCCTTTAGTCTCTATACTTTCGTCCCTGTTGGGGAACCGGGACTAAAGGCCCTTCTCAACCGGGACTAATGGCCTGTTTTCTACTAGTGATACCATATGTGTCCTTGATTGCACCCCAAACATCTCTAGCGTATGGGCAAAATAAGAGAGCATGTTCAACTGATTCAAGGCGGGCACAAAAACAACATTGCTCAGGTGTAGGTACCTGACAGCGTAAAAATTGAGCACCAGTTGGTAAACAGTCCTGAAGCAAAACGCCACAAAACAATCTTCATTTTATCAGGAACCTTGACCGCCCATATGGATTTCCATTCCTTCTCTTCAGTAGTTAGGTCCGAACACTGGCCCTGTCCATTCTTACTACGAGTCAATAAAAAATGACTAGTGCGAGCCATATTATATGCCGACCGAACTGAATACTCGCCGAACTTCGTGTGCGGCCACCTAACATAATCTTCGCCATGATGGTTGATGGAAATTCTCAGAATTGAAGCGGCAACCTCATCACAAAAGAAAGCACGAACAGTCTCAACATTCCAAGTATTACTGTACTGATCAATCAAGCAATGTACCTTAGCATTTGCTGGAATAGGATAAAGTGGTTGAAGAGCACATGGTGGAATAGATGGGATCCAATGATCAGAAAGAATATTAACTTGCCTACCATCACCAATCCCCCATTGCACACCATGTTTGAGTAACTCACGACCAGCAAGGATACTACGCCATGTAGCAGAATGTTGAAGATAGGCTGATACGCTGATACCCGGCCGGTCCTGTGCATTCCGGTAGGTGTCCCCATCACGCAGACGAACGCGCTGCGTACTATCTGGGTGACGAAAATGGTATTCCTCCCGTCTCATAATATAAAAAACATTGTAAAAACGTTTTTTACACTACACTAGATCTGAGTACGTAGTACGATGTTCACACTCCACTCCGCGGGCGCATGAAGAAATCTCTGCTACTTCCATTTCCAGTTTGCCTTGAGCAACCGTTGCTCTCGATAGACCACTCTACGCATATACTGCACTAATACTACGTTCACACCCCGCACGGTAGCATTTGGAAGTTTCTACTTTCAGCGTGTTGGTGTGACCGTTGCACACCTCGGACGGACCGGACGCATGCTTTCTCCTATCTAAATCTAAATCAGTACGTATACGTAGAGTACTACGTACTACTCTGGTAAATTAATTGTACGCGCACGGGCGGGCGTATGCTTACTCGCAAAGTTTTCTTCCTTCCCTCGGTCACGCCCGCGTACGCAGCAAGACGGAAGCTTCCCCCTTCTCGATCGGGCAGGAAACGAGGCAAACCGAAGACGAGGACAGAAACTGACGTTCCGTTGTGACCGACACGCGGTTGAGTGCGCGACAGCCGAATTGCGAGAGGGGAATTAAGGATGTTAAGTTCGAGAGTTCGAGACCACACGTACGTACATACCGGGCCGTGTGTTGTTCGCGGTCGGCATGGGGCACGTCCAGGTCAAACCCAACTCCATCTGCAGACAGACAGAGCTACGGAACGTCGTGACCCTTGATCGCCGCCGCGTCAGCGCCGCCTACTCACCGCCGACCGACCGTAGCAACACCACGGCGCGCGCTCGTAGACCCGTCGATCGTACAGTACCTAGTACAGTGCGCGGGTCATTCCGTACTCTGTCCAGGGCCTGCACCGTCCGCACGTGCTCCACAGAGAGTAGACTAGGAAACAAATGCGCACATTAAAATGGGCTAGCTTTTTGTTGTCGTTGGGCCGGGATTTTTTCTTTTTGCAGCATGCAAATCATAAATATGTTTTAAAGAACTTTGACAGATCCGTTGCGAATATGCATAAATTTTCAAATAATTTTTATTGTATTTTTTTTAAACTTAAAAATATCATTTTTAAATCGTTTGAAATAAACTCCACCATGTACCTGTCCATCGAAACTTCGCACTTGTCGTACATGGTCCTTCACACCACACACAGTAGTATAGCATGTTTTTCCATTAAAGGAAATCATTCGGTTCGATTCAACACTAAACAGGCAACAAATCACCAAAATCCAACATATTATTAGATACCAAAAACGCACAACAGTTTAACCGAAGAACAATACTTAAAAGATCAGTCTGATAGATGGACCATCAAAGGAGAATCAACGCATACAGAAGCAAGACCAACAGGTCAACATAGGAGTCGTGCACCACGCTAGAGATGTAGTGAGTCGAGGAAGTTTAGCCACCGATCCGCGAAACCCCAGGATGACACCACCCCTGCGATGCACGGGTAGGCTTCACATGCCACCCGTTCCATGCCTTTGCTCCCAGCGCCAAGACCCTTTGATTTCCCTTCTTTATCTGCAAAATCGCCCAATTTGTTAGCCACCGACATATCAAACTGATGGATCATTTATCAGATTCCTTTCAAAAAACAACATCGTTTCTGCATCTCCAAGTTGTCCAAAAGATAGAGGCGGCACTAACTAACACCCGTTTTTTAAGATTCATGTTGAAAACTTTTAATCCAGCCACTAACTCGGATTATAAGGAATAGATTTCAAATAAAAAGCACATTTAAACAAACCCCACACTAGTTTAGCCATTGAATTGCTGAAGAATAAGTGCTCAATGCTCCCATCTTGGCAACAAAACACACAATTTTTGGGACCTGTCTAGCCTCTTTTAATCAGATTGTCTCTAGTTAATATGTTATTTTTGACCATCGACCAAAGAAAGACTTTCATTTTTGCCAGAATTTATGTTTCCACAAAAATTGTGGAAAACCATAATCTTGAATAGCTTATGGTTTTGACAGAAACCATATATAGTTCACATACACTTAATATAATCCTTGTTGTTAGACATCACAATTTCCTCACACCATTTTTCAGGCTATCCCAAAGAGCTAAAGTATTGCCCTAAGCAGTTCTTCTAATTCTAAAATCCTACCAACCATTCTGCAATGTATCAACTACAATAATATTGTGATCAAAACTCAAATTGTGCATTCCAGCATAAGAGATTTTAAGAGGTTTATCATCCACCTGCCAGTCTTCCCAAAATCTAGTATTTTCACCATTACACACTTTTTTTTGCAATGTTGGTAGAATATGTATTCGATTTTCATGATACTCCTAAAATTGGGAAATCCCCAATCTTAGGTTTAGTTGCAGAAAAGCAACTGTTTCTGAACATGTTTGTTCGTGAGAATTGTTTGGTAGAGAACATTTCAAGTTTCTAACTTCCATAACCATTTAGCCAACATAGCTTTGTTCATGAGGTCAAGATTTAAAATCCCTAAGCCCCCTTGCTCTTTACGTCTAAAGCTAGTCTTCCTCCTATGATGGGGTAGAAAAACATCATATATAAGTTGACCCCCCCCCCTTTTGTTTTTTATTCTCTCGTAGTAATAGTTGTTAAATCTTTCTCCTATGATGAATCTACCGTCTCCACCACCATAAGATCCAGCCATCTCTTCTTTCTCACCGGGTGGCAGCAGAGGAGTAAACCCTAGCTACACATCGCTCATATGCCCACCAAATCTGCCTAGGGAAGGGAACAAAGCATCTAAAAACCCCAAAGCAGCAGAAGGCGTTTTTTCCTTCCGCAATTCCCTATCCCACCAGCCTAGGCTTCCTAGATTGAAAATGTTTAGTCCAACAACCCAGGGCTAACCACAGAAGGTTTTACAGGTAAATGCCCTAACCCATGAATCTCATCCCGTCCCCGCTAATTTTTTTTATCACAACATTAGTGTAATCTAAGAAATCCACCCAAAAATGAAGCATATCCTCTGTCCAATTGGCAGGGATAGCTGGAAAATTACCAATTTTCATAGCCTCTCTAACTATATTTCCATATGTAACATATAAATTATATTTAATCATTATATCATCACAATTTTTTACGTGCCAACATTAGAAAGAATCGAGTACAAATCATCCCCATCGGCAATATTATAATCAGAATCAGTGGCATGATCAACTTTCGTCGAAAAATCCAGCAAACTATCTGGAGCATGCAAATCACATCTCCGAACCATATTTCTCGCAGCCACACATCCCCACATCATTAATTTGTACATGAGAATGTAAAAATTTGTAGAGATCAGCAATCTTACTAGAAAACGAAGCAGCAAAACGGTCGCAGGAGTCCTCATCGTCGGACTCCTCTGAGGCCAGCAGCCAGAATTGACTGCCAGCCCGGGAGACACCTACTTGTCGTCGGCGCTCCGTGCAAGCGCTTGGATCCGCGCAGAACGTCGAGGAAACTGAGGAGAGCGACGCGTCAGCTGTGAAACCACCCGGGCCACCTTCTGCCTTGGCACCACCAGCACGTCGTCGTCGGTCACGACGGGCATCGCCTGACTGCGTGGCGGCGACCTCCCCGTCATGATCACCAGCCCCACACCTGTAGGAGATATGCCCTAGAGGCAATAATAAATGTTATTGATTATCTCCCTGTTCATAATTATGTTTATGTTCCATGCTATAACTGCTATAGTTCTCGAGTCTACAATAACCACGAGGCTCGAAGGAAGACTCATATGCACGTGTGGAATAATAAACGGTAAAATGTATTCCTAGTCTGGCCTCTAAGACTGGCTCAAGTATTGCATGATGATCCTGTTTTCCTGATCATGGGCATGGCTATGCCGGCAATTTTGAGGGCACAATGTTAGAAGAACATTTGTGTTGAATCGACCCGAATTGATGTTATGCTATGAGATACATTCGTCATTAGTTAATGGTTAATAACACAGAGATGGTTAACGTTTGCATAATTCCTTAGACCATGAGAGTATCGAGTTACTTCATGCTTGCTTCATGAACTTTGGGGTTTGTTAAACGTCATCCGTAAATGGGTGGCTATTACGGCGGCTTACGGGTTCATGGAAAAGTATGTCAAGTAACTTGATAGCTCAAGATTGGGATTTGCTCCTTCGACGATGGAGAGATATCTATGGGCCCTCTCGGTGTTACGGTATCCATCATTGTCTGGCCAGACACTTTGTGATTTGATCACGGGGATGCCGGAACACGGGAACGAGAAAAGAGAACAATACCGGCAACGAGGTAACTGGCATTGTGGACAAGTGTTGATCCACGAGGATGCCAACATGTCTCACCTCGGGTTATTGTAACATATCGCGAAGCAACAGGAATAGCTCACGGCAACTGGAGGTTCACTCGAATATTCATTCGTGTGGGTATAGGGGTCAATATGGGTGTCCACGGCTCCGATGTTGATCATTGATCGGAAAGTGTTCCGGGTCATGTCTATACTTCACCGAACCTATAGGGTCACACGCTTAAGGGTCATCTATCTGCTGAATACTAGACGGGGAGTCTGAGAGAAATTCACCGAAAAAGTTTCGGACGAAACGGAAACGTTCCGGAGAGGATATCGGAATAGTTCCGGTAAAACTGAAAAGTTGTTTCAGAGGATACCATAAAGTCAGATTGGTTTCGGCACATGCCTGATAATTCTTGGAGGGTGCCAGAATCGTTCTGGAAACTTTCTGGAATTTTCCGGGATGAAAACCGGAAATGTTCCGGAGCTGCCGGAACCGCTTCAGATGCTTTTCGCAGATGAAAATCACTAAACCGGAATTGTTCCGGATCGCATTGAAACTTATTTTAGTGGGTACTGGAATTGTTCTAAGCCCACATAAATATTTTCAGTTCGACCGGACGCTGAAAAATGTCGTCGTGAATAGTGAAATCAGATTTATGGATATGGTTGGAAGTTGG
This sequence comes from Elymus sibiricus, assembly GCA_039707655.1. Classification (NCBI taxonomy): domain Eukaryota; kingdom Viridiplantae; phylum Streptophyta; class Magnoliopsida; order Poales; family Poaceae; genus Elymus; species Elymus sibiricus. The sequence continues at coordinate 449,098,705 of CM077671.1, forward strand.
CTTTCCACAAATATCTTCCCAAGATATTTTGGGATGACATGGCATTTTGGATATGCCCATCCTACCCCTTGTTTTTCCTATAAATAGAGGGGAGGAGGCAGCCCCATATGCTTCATCCTTGCTCTCACATACACATGCCATGACATTTCTGGCTTCTCTCTCCCTCCCAGCGAAATAGTTTCGTAGAGCCGAAAGGCTGTCTGGGTTCCGGCAGGAACTAGTTCTGGACGGCGAAGCCCTGCCGGATAGATGACACCGTATGTGTGCAACTCTGTAGAGAGATCGTAGTTTCGGTCTTAGTTCGAGAGTGCCTCCCGAAGGGCTGTCCGTGTGACCGTCCGAGTTTTGGAGGTCCTCCCGAAGGGCTGTCCGAGTGACAGTCCGAGTTTCGGAGGTCCTCCCGAAGGGCTGTCCGCGACACCGTCCGGGGGACTGTGCGACCACCTCCCGGAGGGCTGTCCGCGGGGCAGATGAGGGTATACATCCTCGCGGTTGGGAGGTTGTAAAATCCTAGCTGCGGGGATCTGCACCGCCGATCGTCATCGACTCTACTTCCGCTGCGCTACGAGTCGGTAACGAAACAGATCAAACCTTGTATGCAGTCTCCATAGTGATCCTGGGCTGGTACGTAGGTCGGAAATTTTTTGTTTTCTGCTGCGTTACCCTATAGTGGCATCAAGAGCCGTGCTATGCGTAGATGCAGGTTGCGATTTAGAATACATAGAGATGTATGGGTGTTGCACAATATAATTAGGTAGTAGATGAGATCTATTGCTGAAAATTATTTGTGCGGGTGACAGATGAAGTCTGTTACCCGATGTTCTTGTTGCTTCCCTAGAATTTGCGTTTGCTCAATCTTGAGACAGTATGGTGGAATTTCACAAAGTTCTGACAATCCGCGATCCTGATTGATCAACGAAGTGCTTCAGTTCTTTGGGTTCCGCCATAGTCAAAAGAAAGATGAAATTCGCAGATGAAAGGGCATTGCAGATATGATCTGCACGGGGGTCATGCGTATGACGAAGTTTAGTATGGGGCTCGAGATTTAATTATCTCGTGTTTCATACACCCCGCGATGTTAATCTAGCGACTTGAATTATCATACTTGATGATAATACGTAGGTAGCTTCGGTTTGTTTCGAAACCTTAGAAGCCACGTAAAACAAGTTTTTGCATGAACCGATTAGAGGCGTCTAACTTGGTTTTGCAGGATGGTTTGCATGTGCATATGATGTGGTATAGCAGTGTTCATAATAATTTGATTATGTATGAGATGACTATATAATGTAAATTGATTAACATGACCTGCGTGTCATGATTTGGCATGATGGCTGGAGCCATATGATTGCACTTTAATGACCTGCGTGTCAACCTTCTGTAATGCACTTATTTTGTTAGCTATAGAGATAGCAATATTATCTGGTGCATCGACAAGGTGGTGGCAATCTTCGCGAAGGTGAACACCGACGCGAATGACCGGAGACGAAGAAATGAAAGACTTCTCCGTCAGAAAGGGCTATACCATATCATGCTATTATGAATTGCCTGAGATGTTTATCCCTTATGATGCACCCTTCTTGATTGCGCGGTAGTCGCTTTTATTACGGTGATCTCTCACAAAAATATCAAGTAGTTAGTGTTCTCCCAAGTGTAGCACCGTCACGGCACCTAACTTTTCTGGGTGCGCCATGTCCACATGGATACGAACGATTAGAGAAGTGTGAGGCGGGTGAGGTCAGACCTCGCAGCGAGATCACTTGGTTGTCTTGACGTTCTGGCTTGATCGTCCTGAGCTCGGAACACGCCCATCGAAAGATGAACAGGAGTCACATAGAGATGTGATCGGCATGTTTGCCCACCAATTGAAATTCCCGTCATCAGTGATGTCCACATCAATGGCGTTGAATTGAAATGTGGATCTTGTATCACTCACAATCAATTATGAGAGATATTGATTTGAGTGGGAGCGCTCTGTAGAATTAATTCTTTTAATTCTCAGTGCAATTAATTTTGAACACTGTCTAAGTGTGATTTGCATAATAGTTATAGAATAATGGCTCGCGTTTCCACCTTCCCTATTAAAATTGAATAGCTGTTAAATATCTGGTTAAAACTTTACGGTTGGTAACGTAATGTGAGGATTGTCCTCAAGAGTGCCGAGAAGGACTTTGTCCTATCGCATACTTTCGGTATTCTCCCGCTAATGCTATGGATGATATGACTCTCGTCCTTCGATCCAAAAGCTAAAATTCCGTTACGGTCAAGTGAAATATGTTTGCTTCCATGAGACCCGAACTTCGAAAGTTTTGGGATAGTTATGTGATATTCATGGAACTGAAAATTAATTTTCAGATACAAACAAAGGCTGAAAGATATGAGATATCTAAAGCCATGTTTGTTTGCAAACTATTAGTAAAAGTGTTTACTAGGCATTTGACTGATAAGAGAGGGATCCAGGAGACCGCCTGTCATATGATGAAAGGTGAATAAAACAACAACTTAAAGAGAAAGGAAGTGTCCGAAGGGTGTTAGTGAAACTTTCACGCCTAGGAAGTCCGGGGCTATCGCCACTCTTAAGTTGGGTGCTTCTTCTGAGAGTAGGAGAAATACTAAAAGTTAAACTGTTAGAAGTATAATGGCAAATAAGAAAGAAGACTGGAATATCCAGCTCATGTATGAATGTCATACAAGTTTTTGATGTATAGAAGGCTGGTCAAAGATATAGTTCTTGGGAATTATGGTTAAACATGTTAATCACTAATTCTTGGGTATTGTGAATTAATCACAAAGATACCCGCTTGATTGCATTCTGTTGCAACTCGATGTAAGAACTACTATGGCCTAAAAGACTAGCCAGGAATGAGGTTAAGATACACATAGGGAACATAGTAAAAGTTACTATGCCTTCCATCGGTGTATTCCCTATGTATTTACTTTCATAATTCATTTTAGAGTTTCACACTCTAGCCCTTTGCATAAGGTATCTTGCAAGAAGGTTGTTCATAAGAGAACTTTTGATGTTCGGTGTTATGAATAACATAAGGGCCATACTTTCATTATGAATGAGACGTATGTTATGAATATTGATATTAATACATTGCCTCTGTATTTACTTTCATAATTCATTTTAGAGTTTCACACTCTAGCCCTTTGCATAAGGTATCTTGCAAGAAGGTTGTTCATAAGAGAACTTTTGATGTTCGGTGTTATGAATAACATAAGGGCCATACTTTCATTATGAATGAGACGTATGTTATGAATATTGATATTAATACATTGCCTCTGTATTTACTTTCATAATTCATTTAGAGTTTCATACACTCTAGCCCTTTGCATAAGGTATTTTGCAAGAAGGTTATTCATAAGAGAACTTTTTGATGTTCGATGTTATGAATAAAATGAAGGGCCATGCTTCCATACAGGATGGGATGTATGCTATGAATATTGATGGTAATATGATACATCCATAATACTGACGCTAAATGTCGCAAGACTAAAAGAATACCACACAAGTGTGGCACTGCATTTGGTCACATTGAAGAAACCCGCATGGAAAATTCCATTGTGATGGATTTTAAAGTCGTTTGATTTTGAATCATCTGACACTTGCAACTTTCCTCTGAAAAGTGAAGTGACTGAAATACCGTTCACAGGCCATAAGGAACGAGCAAAGAACATATTGGTGATCATACATTATGATGTGTGTAGTCCAATAAATGTTGTTGCAAGTAGTGGATTTGTCTATCTTCAGAAATGACTCAAGTAGATATATGGATATTTACTTGTTGAGACGTAAGTCTGGATCTTTTGAATTCGTTCATAAGGTTTTCAAAAATGAAGTAGAAGTTATTGTAACAACAAAATTATGTTTCTACAATTCGATTGCAGAAAGGAATATTTGAGTTACAACTTTAGCGAATGTCTAATGAGTTATGAAAGGGGTTTCATAACTTGCACCTCCTGGAACACCACTGCAAGTGGAAAGTCCGTGAAGATGTAATCGAACCATTTATGACATGGTAAGATCAAAGATGACATAAATAAAATTGCCATTATCCCTTTTAAGGTGATGCTTTAGAGACTGCGGCTTTTTCACTGAAAAGAGCTCCATCAGGTCTGTTGAAATGACGCCATGGTATGGTACGCCCAACCATGTTATATCTTTTCTTAACATTTGGAATATGGGGCTTGTGTAAAAGGTTACAAACCTATTCCAAATCAGACAAGTGCTACTTTGTAGGTTATCCCAAGTCATTGGGTATTCCCCCACCACTATACCGAGGCAAAGGATTTTGCCACAAAACGGTATGCTTTTAAAGAGAATAGTTCTTACAAAAGGTGAGTGGGAGGACAGTGCAACTCGACGAGATAACCAGTATCTTCGTCATCAGATCAAAGGAAAGGAACCTTGGAAGTGATTCCGGAGTTTCCTACTGCGACTGATACGGAAGTCTCTACAATAAAATGTATGGACTTCAGTCGAACTTGCAGCTGAACCCCGTAGGCAAGGCTCGTGCAAACCTCTCAGGTGCGCAAACGAGATATTGTTGTTGGACAACAGTATACCTACGATACACAAGGAAGCGGTGATGGGCCCTGACTCCGGAATTGGCTAAATGCCAATACAATCCAAGATAGTTTCCATATAAATGTTTCAAGATTAAAATCTTGATACACCTTTCGGAAGGCTTAGAGTCTAACGAATATTTATGAAACTAAAAACCGATACGGATAAAATGATTTATCCATAAAGCTCGACTTGTTGCAATAACAAGTTCAAGGAGTTGACTACGATGAGATTGTCTCACCATAGCGATGCTTAAAGTCGGTTCGGGTTGAACTAGCAATTAATACATATTTCAATCATGAGATATGAAACATGGATGACAAAAGGATATCCATCTGATGGAAATGAAACCTAGGACTTGTATGTGATACAGTCCAAAGTAATTTGTCGATCCAGAGGATGCTAGTAAGTATGCAAACTTCAGAGTTCCAGCGATGAACAGAAGAGAGCAAAGTGGAGTTGGAATCTTCGTTTTTGATGGAATGGTCAAAGGGGTTTGACTTCATCAAATGGGTATCGAAGATGCTTGTGATTCAAGAAAGTAAGTGGGAGCATAATAATATTTCTAAAAACCTTGTGTACTTGACACATTGTTAATTGGAAATAAATTTCTTGACACGAATTAGGACTTCATTTGAAAATAGTTTTTCGATGAAGTGCTTAGGCTAAATAGCCTCAATATTAGGCATGATGATCTATGGAGATAGATTTACCTAATGGGGCTAAGCTATGAATATATATTGACAAGATGCTAAAACTTTTTAGCATTGAAAAACCGTCAAGGAGTGATTCTTGCCGAAGTCACATGGAAAGAGTTTTTGCAAGACTTGGTGTCCCAAAACACTGATGAGCAAAATACATGATGGTGATTCCACACACTCTTGTGTTTGGATTAATCATGTATTCCATGGTATGTAAAACAACCAGATATGTCCAATACTCCAAAGTTGTTGCGAGTATAGATACCATAGTGATCAAAGTACTGATCATAGGACAACAGTGAAAGATGTCATTGAGTACTAGAGTAGTAGTGATGACATGTTTTCTCGCAAGCAGAGATTATGAAGTGCTCGTTGTAAGTAATTACATCGATACAGTCTTCATCAATGCTCCATGCGATTTTCGATTTAAGTTAAGGGTTTTGTGTAATACACAATATGGTGGCACGGTAGTTGGAAATTGTTCCAAACAAGATACTGTGGCGAATTCTATGACAAAGGCTGAGTATGTTGACGCTTAAGAAGCGACAAAGAAGTTGTTGAATCATATAGTTCATTCATGAACTTAGTATGGTTCCAAGATGGCTTTGGTCTATGGGACACTATTGCAGATAGTTGCTCCATAGCTCAGTCTGAGGAATCAGGTTTCGACCAATGATTCACACATATGCAAAGCCAAGTCCACACAAAATATGAATTTTGTAAAAGCGTGAAAACGCGAGGATATGCAAAGTTACACATGGAGCTGAAGTCGTCAGATCCGTTGGACATCAGGCTATACCACATGCGAAGCATATTTTACACCGGTATGCCACAGGTGTAAAATGCATTAGCATTGACTAGATTATTGACTCTAGTGCAAGTGGGAGTCTGTAGGAGATATGCCCTAGAGGCAATAATAAATGTTATTGATTATCTCCCTGTTCATAATTATGTTTATGTTCCATGCTATAACTGCTATGGTTCTCGAGTCTACAATAACCACGAGGCTCGAAGGAAGACTCATATGCACGTGTGGAATAATAAACGGTAAAATGTATTCCTAGTCTGGCCTCTAAGACTGGCTCAAGTATTGCATGATGATCCTGTTTTCCTGATCATGGGCATGGCTATGCCGGCAATTTTGAGGGCACAATGTTAGAAGAACATTTGTGTTGAATCGACCCGAATTGATGTTATGCTATGAGATACATTCGTCATTAGTTAATGGTTAATAACACAGAGATGGTTAACGTTTGCATAATTCCTTAGACCATGAGAGTATCGAGTTACTTCATGCTTGCTTCATGAACTTTGGGGTTTGTTAAACGTCATCCGTAAATGGGTGGCTATTACGGCGGCTTACGGGTTCATGGAAAAGTATGTCAAGTAACTTGATAGCTCAAGATTGGGATTTGCTCCTCCGACGATGGAGAGATATCTCTGGGCCCTCTCGGTGTTACGGTATCCATCATCGTCTGGCCAGACACTTTGTGATTTGATCACGGGGATGCCGGAACACGGGAACGAGAAAAGAGAACAATACCGGCAACGAGGTAACTGGCATTGTGGACAAGTGTTGATCCACGAGGATGCCAACATGTCTCACCTCGGGTTATTGTAACATATCGCGAAGCAACAGGAATAGCTCACGGCAACTGGAGGTTCACTCGAATATTCATTCGTGTGGGTATAGGGGTCAATATGGGTGTCCACGGCTCCGATGTTGATCATTGATCGGAAAGTGTTCCGGGTCATGTCTATACTTCACCGAACCTATAGGGTCACACGCTTAAGGGTCATCTATCTGCTGAATACTAGACGGGGAGTCTGAGAGAAATTCATCGAAAAAGTTTCGGACGAAACGGAAACGTTCCGGAGAGGATATCGGAATAGTTCCGGTAAAACTGAAAAGTTGTTTCAGAGGATACCATAAAGTCAGATTGGTTTCGGCACATGCCTGATAATTCTTGGAGGGTGCCAGAATCGTTCTGGAAACTTTCTGGAATTTTCCGGGATGAAAACCGGAAATGTTCCGGAGCTGCCGGAACCGCTTCAGATGCTTTTCGCAGATGAAAATCACTAAACCGGAATTGTTCCGGATCGCATTGAAACTTATTTTAGTGGGTACTGGAATTGTTCTAAGCCCACATAAATATTTTCAGTTCGACCGGACGCTGAAAAATGTCGTCGTGAATAGTGAAATCAGATTTATGGATATGGTTGGAAGTTGGCTTTCCACAAATATCTTCCCAAGATATTTTGGGATGACATGGCATTTTGGATATGCCCATCCTACCCCTTGTTTTTCCTATAAATAGAGGGGAGGAGGCAGCCCCATATGCTTCATCCTTGCTCTCACATACACATGCCATGACATTTCTGGCTTCTCTCTCCCTCCCAGCGAAATAGTTTCGTAGAGCCGAAAGGCTGTCTGGGTTCCGGCAGGAACTAGTTCTGGACGGCGAAGCCCTGCCGGATAGATGACACCGTATGTGTGCAACTCTGTAGAGAGATCGTAGTTTCGGTCTTAGTTCGAGAGTGCCTCCCGAAGGGCTGTCCGTGTGACCGTCCGAGTTTTGGAGGTCCTCCTGAAGGGCTGTCCGAGTGACAGTCCGAGTTTCGGAGGTCCTCCCGAAGGGCTGTCCGCGACACCGTCCGGGGGACTGTGCGACCACCTCCCGGAGGGCTGTCCGCGGGGCAGATGAGGGTATACATCCTCGCGGTTGGGAGGTTGTAAAATCCTAGCTGCGGGGATCTGCATCGCCGATCGTCATCGACTCTACTTCCGCTGCGCTACGAGTCGGTAACGAAACAGATCAAACCTTGTATGCAGTCTCCATAGTGATCCTGGGCTGGTACGTAGGTCGGAAAATTTTTGTTTTCTGCTGCGTTACCCTATAACACCATCCATGAATGTGTTGCACAAAACCCAATGGCACGACGCGTAGCGTTTCCACCACCCGTGCCCCAGATCGTCGTATTTCCCCACCATCATCGCCCAATCGATGATCTCGAGCGGGGTCTTCCCCTTGATCTGAATCCGTTCCTCCTCCGAAGCTGCTCGAACCACCATGCGTGATTCCTGGCGCATCTCCTCCGCATCCATGTACCGCGTGTAGATCTCGCGAAGCATATTCATCTTCTTCTCGTCGCCGCCCGCGATCGCCGCCGCCATGCGCTCCCCCCACGCGAAAGTCCCGTCCTTTGCCATCGCGGCCATGTGCCGCCCCCATGCCCAAGGCCCTTCCATCGCCGCCGCCAATGGCCCCCTACACGCCGAAGGGCCTTCTATCGTCGAGATCTGAGACGGAGGTCGAAGGGGAGGAAGCAGGGGATTCCGCGAGACCCTCGCGTGGATTTAATGCTTGCCAAAATCATAGGCATTCATTGCCCGCACGGCGGGTTCCTTGAGATCGACGCGCGATCGCCGCCGTTGATTTTTTGGGAAAACTATTATGTCCTAGATCTCGAGAAATCATTTATTAGGCGCCATCCTACCAGGATCCCACTTGCCCAAATTGTACTCCACTAAAACCAGAATTAATAGTCGTACCAGTATCTAAGTTGCCGATCATGGGAAGATCATGACCAATATTTGGACTACTTAAACACCAAGCAACTCAGAGAGGGCTATTATTGGCATCCGTTCATCCATTTACGAGCACAACCCAACAAGATTACTACTCCCTCCGTCCCAAAATAAGTGTCTCAAGCTTAGTACGAGACACTTATTTTGGGACGGAGGGAGTACTACCAAACGTGACGCTGCATCAGTTTCAGTTTCGCAGCGGGACGGCACGGAAACGCTGCCGTGGGAAAGCGGAGAAAAAACTGTTGTAAATAAAACGAGGCACGGACAGCGTGGTAAACGGTGTCCGGTCCAGCCCCAGTCCAACGCTCGCCGCACCGCACCATTTCCGCGAACACGCCAGCAACCCGACGGGCGCCCCAGCCGCCGAACGGGTCAAACCAACACAAACCCCTCCCCTCACCGACATCCAGGCCCCACCCGCAGCCCGACCCCACTCGCAGCCTCACCGAGCGCCCCCTTATTAACCCCCGCGCACAGCCGCAACCAAATCAATCACCTCGCCCGCCTCGTCGTCAACCTCGCCGCCTACCTTCCTCCATCCGAAGAGAATTCCCCTAGACAACCACCAGTCCACCGCCGCCGCGTCGCCGAGCCCCGGCCGCGGATGGAGCTGTTCGCGCACGCCAAGGCGGTGCGGCTGAAGAGCCGGCACGACAAGTTCCTGTACGCGGACGACGACGAGCTGCACGTCACTCAGGACCGCAACGGCTCCTCCCCGAGCGCGCGCTGGACGGTGGAGCCGGTGCCGCACACGCCCGGCGCGGTGCGCCTCCGCGGCAGGTACGGACGCTACCTGGCCGCCTCCACCGTGTCGTTCCTGCTGGGCATGACGGGCCGCAAGGTGCTGCAGGCGGCGGCGGCGCCCGGGGGCCGCCCCGACGCGTCCGTCGAGTGGGAGCCCGTCCGCGACGGCTTCCAGGTGCGCCTCAAGTCCCGCGCCGGCGGCGTCCGCGGGGGCGGGGACAAGTACCTCCGCGCCAACGGGGGCGTCCCGCCCTGGCGCAACTCAGTCACCCACGACGTGCCGCACCGCACGGCCACGCAGGACTGGGTGCTCTGGGACGTCGAGATCGTGCAGGTGCTCACCCCGGGGCCGGACACGCCCGCGCCGGCGAAGGCCGCGTCCGCGCCCCCCGCAGCCCTCGCGCCCGACTCGCCGCCCGCGCCCAAGCTCAGGCCCGCCCCCACGCCCTACGAGGCGCACCACCGGCCCACCAAGTCCCAGACGTCCCCTCCCCCGCCGGACTACGCGCCGCCGCCGCCGCCGCCCAAGGCCAAGCCGGAGCCCAGTGTTAGCTACCTCACAGGGATCCACTCAATTCAGAGTACAGAGGTTGGATACAAGCACAAATGTGCTAAAATCAACAGCAAGAAGGAGATTGAGAGGAGAGCCAGGGGTGGGAGAAGGAAGCCGCCGCCGTTCAGGTTCGTGATCCATGCCCGGATGCCCAAAACAGAGCACATTCCAGGTATATATAGCTAGGGGCATAGGCGCTGCTGCTTACTGGGAACAGGCAGGTGGGCTGGGCCTTGGTCCTGACGTTCCGTGGCTGGGCCCTGCAGTGGAAGGTCGCTAACACCCAGGCTCTCCAAGCTCGAGGTATCCTGCTTTTCTTCTCTTGCGTCTGATTCTGAATAATTGACTTGCGCCCTTTTTTCTTCCTGACGACGGCATTGACTTCGCATCAGAAATGCATCTAAGATTGAATCCTCTGGAGCAGATTAGCGCTTTCCGAATGCTAATTAGTAATAAAAAAAATCCCCACAATGAATAGCAACTGTTTCCAAGTAGTCATGTGGCTTCACATTGCTGGCATCGGTTGTGTCACATGGACCAGGTACAAGTGTCGCTTTGCTTTGAATGTGCCGATGAAGTAGATATAGATAGGCCTTCTGCATTTCTCTATGGACAGGCTTTGCGCATTTCGTGTTGCGATAGGTATGTGGTGGCCGTTGCACTTGTTGGGTGTACGCAATTCTGTTTGTCTCGTGTGTGTCATGTGTAACGTTCGTCCTTCGATCTGTTGCTGCTATCGCAAGCAATCTGTATTATGAAATCCGTTGTTGGGCTTATGGTAGCATTCGTCCCAACTGTTGTGTTGATCGCAAGGAATCATCATCAAATCTGTTGTTATTCTTTTGGGCATTTTTCGTTGTTCTGTCAAGTGCATCATGAGAAATTCTCCTTTCTCAGCTAGGCTGTATAGCTTTACTCTTTATTGTTGGAATTTTCAGAATTATTATCATCTGTCCTGAGAAATTTGCACTCGTTGCATCTACATTTTTCTTTGGTATTATCGCCATCAATCTGAACTTTTATGGTGGGTGAGAAAAATACTAACACTCTTTCTTCTTGTATCTCGTCAGTCTTCCGATTCTTTCTCCGCCCCATTGCACAAGGTGGTGGGCCGTGCGATCCACTACCACATCGCAGACGATAAGGGCGACGTAGACGATGATATCGAGAGACGCTCGTTCACCTTTAATGGTTCGAACTTGGAGGAGCTCACCCAGAAGTTACAAGAGGAAACAGGCATCGATGATCTGATCGTCTGCACGCGCAGCCCTATCAGCGGGAAGCTCACTCCTCTCCTTCTGCAGCTGCCTCCAAACAATGCAGCAACGCACATTGTGCTCGTCCGTGAGTCCTCAAAAGGTATGTCTGCCATCCCTTCTTGTTTATGCTACTCTCATTCCTTGATCGTGCTAATTGTACCTAAGCTAGTTGTATGCTCTGAACTTGTCCATCTACTAGTATTTTTTTAGACGAACAGGTCAAATGGCTTTACTTTTTCATCAAAGCGAGTCCTATATAGTATTGATTGACATTTGGAATCTGGGATGGTTGTTATGGTTTAGGTCTGGCAGAGCCTCAGTTGAGTATTAGTTAAAGCAGTATGGCATGTTCTTATTTTAGATAGGGAATCAGCGAAGGATTCTAGGGTGCTTTAGTCTTTTGATGAGTTAGGTTTTCCCATTAACCAAAGTGCACCTTCTCCAGTTTATCATTTCAACCATCAACTTCTGCAGTAATGATTTCTGCACTGGTGAATGGTCTTATTCTAATCCTTCTCCTAGAAACATGGCCATGATGTCAAGCACCGTCTTTAAGTTTGTAACTAGCGGGGAACAAAAGAGTAGGTATCCACATGATAAAATAACACGCCAGCTCATCCTTTTTCTGCTACCCTGAGAAACCCTGATAATGAAGTTATATGAGAGGTTTCTTTACGTGTTATATCATCTTTAGCCAAATGGTGCAGATTTCGTTTCTCCACTAAAGCCAGTCTAGTTCAGAATGCATTAGGCACGACAAGACTTCATCTGTTCATGAAGTTTCAATTGATACCCTTCAGAGCTCAGCCTAATTGGCAGCGATACTGTGATTAGATTCAGTTTATGGTAGAAGAACGGTGCCAGTCCTTTGTGGAGTTATTCCATCCATACGCAGCATCGGTCCTGGATTATGCTTCAGATTAACTCTGTTTCCCCCTCTCTAAAAAAATTGTTTTCCCCAGAAGCAGGAAAGGAGGGAGACATTTTCCATAACATATCTAATATGTTGCCTAGCACTGGTAGCATGCCATGGATCGGCACTACCATAGCATGCTTGGTATTATTATTTTTTAACTTGCGATATACTGAATTGTTAAGTTCACACTAGTACAGCTGCATCTCACAGTCGATTGCTCACAGGAATTCAGCTACTAGTACTAGAGAAGAAGAAGTTCAGAGGTAGGGGAAGGAGATACAGGTTACAGCCAGCCGCCGCCAGTTCGTCTGATCCCAGCCAGGATAGGTTTCACCAGCCACACGCACACACGCCTATATCGACAGCTAATGCTCTTGGTTGGGCTCGAACATATACGACACCCATTGTGGCCCAGAGAACTTGTGGTTTGGACGACGCTCCCTCTTCGGCCGTGATGGGCCTGTCGTCTCCTCCTCGTGTGCAGCGGTCTTGGTCGCCTGCAGGTCGCTAACACCCCCTCCATCTTCAGATACGACTTGTCCCCAAGTCGGTGCAGTAGGAAAGCGACGCCGGAGGTCCTCAAGATCTTCCCAGGTATCCGGAGTCGCCCTGCTGTCCTGCCAGTGCACCAACCCCTGCTCCCGCATCTTACGCGACCCCCGACGCCAGCGCTTCTCCAGGATCTTCACAGGCATGTTAGTAACATCTGAAGGAACAGGTAATGCAGTAGAGGCGCTCGCACCTGGTGTCAGGACTCGACGGAGCTGGGACACATGAAAAACTGGGAAAATCGCCGAGTTTGCCGGCAACTGCAGCTCATAAGTAACTTCGTTGATGCGCCGAATCACTGGATATGGTCCAAAGAACTTGAAGCTGAGCTTGTGGTTGGATCTGCGAGCCACCGAGGTCTGGATATACCGTTGGAGCTTCAAAAACACTTGATCGCCCACCTGGAATTCGCGCTTCGTCCTGGTCTTGTCCGCTTGGTTCTTCATAATTTGCTTAGCCCTCATGAGATGTTGGCGCAACACATCTTGCATCTGCTGGCGCTCCTGGAGCCATTCATTCAACTCCGGTAATGGCGTTGCATTCTCTGCCGTAATGCCCAACTGCCTGGGTTCTTGGCCGTAAACGACCACAAACGGGGTCTTGCCCAAGGTGGAATGGAAAGCAGAGTTGTACCAAAATTTAGCAAGAGCTAGCCAGCGACTCCAATTTTTCGGTGAGCTGTGGACGAAGCATCTCAAATATGTTTCTAAGCACTGATTAACGCGCTCGGTCTGCCCATCGGTCTGTGGGTGATGAGAAGAGCTCATTTTGAGTTCCACGCCTTGCAGCTTAAAGATTTCTTGCCAAATTTTGCTGGTGAAGACTGCATCTCTATCTGATATAAGTGCCTCTGGCATTCCATGCAGTTTGTAAACCTGATCGATGTAGAGCTGCGCTATGGACTGAGCTGTGTAAGGGTGGGACACTGGCAAGAAGTGCGCGTACTTGGAGAATGTGTCGACCACGACTAGGATGCAGTTATACTGACCCGACCTTGGCAATCCACCGATAAAGTCCAGAGATACCAGATCCCAGCACCGTTTAGCTACCGGCAAAGGGTGTAGAAGTCCTGGATACTGAGCACGATCCGGTTTAGCTTGCTGACACACTTGGCAAGATTGCACATGATCTTTGATGTTCTGCTTCATGCCTGGCCACGCAAACAAGTGTTTGATTCGCCTGTACGTCGCAGGGAACCCCGAGTGCCCCCCCACTGAACTATCGTGCAGGGCACGCATAATTTGTTGCTGTAGCTTGACATTGTTACCTAGCCAGACACGTCCTCTGAAGCTCAATATTCCTTTAGTAAAAGTGAATTTTCCTCCTGCTACTGGAGCCACAGCTAATTGAGAGATTAACTGCTGCGCCTTGGGGTCGTGCTCATACCCTTTGACAATCTCTTGAAGCCAAGCAGGTTGACACACCGAGATGGCATTCACTTGCGCTGAGTCTGATAGAGGTCGACGGGACAGGGCGTCCGCCGCACTATTTTCAGTTCCCTTCCGGTAACATATACGATATTGCAGCCCCAACAATTTGGTGAATGCCTTCTGCTGCCATGGTGTGTGCAATCTTTGCTCTTCCAGATGCACCAAGCTTCTTTGATCAGTTTTGACAACAAATTCAGAAAACTGCAGATATGCACGCCACTGATCCACTGCCAGAACAATAGCGAGATACTCTTTTTCATATGTGGACAATCCTTTGGTCCTTGGCCCCAATGCTTTGCTCATATATGCTATGGGATGCCCCTCCTGCTGCAACACTGCACCCACGCCATAGTCACATGCGTCAGTCTCAACTACGAAAGGCTTTGTGAAATCCGGCAGAGCCAAGGTTGGCGCTGATACCAGAGCTGCCTTGAGCGCTTCAAAAGAAGTCTGTGTCGCTGCTGTCCACTGAAAGGGTACGTTCTTCCTCAACAATGCTGTCATCGGACGAGCAATCATGCCAAACTGCTTGACGAAACGGCGATAGTAACCTGCAAGTCCCAGAAAAGCTCGGACTTCCTTAACAGATTTGGGCACTGGCCAATCAGAAACTTGGTGAATCTTATCTTTCTCAGTGGACACCCCCTGCGCAGATATTGTATGCCCCAAGTAGTTCAACTGCTGCTGTGCAAAAACACATTTAGACTTCCTCACCACCCACTGATCACGTCGCAGGAGAGCCAAAACTTGTTGCAAATGCTGCACATGCTGGGCGAGAGACGCACTAAACACGATGATATCATCAAAAAAGACCATTGCGCAGATTCGGAGTACTGGTTGCAAGGTAGTGTTCATGGCTCCTAAAAAGGTTGCCGGGCCACCAGCCAGTCCAAACGACATTACTTTGTATTCGTAGTGCCCCGAATGAGTCTGAAAAGCTGTTTTGTACTCCTCTCCCTCCGCGAGTCTGATCTGGTGATACCCCGCACGCAAATCAAGCTTGGAAAACCATCGTGAGCCAGCTAGTTCATCCAAAATTTCCTCGATGATGGGTACTGGATACTTGCTGATGATTGTCATTGCATTCAAGCGGCGGTAGTCCGTGCACATGCGCCAGGTGCCGTCTTTCTTCTTGACCAAAATGATGGGAGAAGAAAATGGACTATTGCTCTTCTGAATGATGCCTGCCTTGAGCAGCTCCAGCACCTGTTTCTCTACTTCCGTTTTCAGCTCCGGTTTGTACCGGTACGGTCGAATGTTCACCGGCTGTGACCCTGGCATGAGAGGGATAGTGTGGTCACACGCTCGACGAGGTGGTAGTCCTGTAGGCTCTGTAAAGATATCTTCGAACTCCAGCAACACTTGTGCTATCTCAGGAGGCAATTCAGTGCACTTGATCTCAGGATTGGCATCTGAATCGAGGGAATAACATAGCTGGACTGTATATGCAATTGCTGAATTCTTCTCGATACTTGCCAACTGCAAACTAGATAATACAGAACACTGCTGCTGTTGCGCTGCTACTCCTTGCAAAACCACTGTGAAACCATCTGCTTCCATTTGCATGCACCTTCTCGGCCAGTCAATGATCATAGGACTGTGATACTCTAACCAATCCATACCCAAAATCACATCATAGGTGCCCAAAGGAAGTACTCTGAAATTGGTGGCAAAGACATGCCCTTGTGTATACCACGAGCAGCCCAAAATCTCCTTGCTGCATATCAATTGAGAGCCATTGGCAACAGCTACTTTCACTGGCTTTTTCATATCTTGGAGCCCCTGCAATTGGCTGCTCAATTGTTGTGACACAAATGAAGCAGAACTTCCCGAGTCCACCAGCATTAAAACTTCATGCCCTTGCAGCCAGCCGTGCAACTGTAAACAACTGGGAGCTTCAGTACCTGACACGGCATGCAGAGACAAATGCCACACTTGTTCAGTCGCCTCTTGCTCTTGCTGGTTTTGTTCGTTTGTACCTTCTTCCATGGGCATCTCAAGGCTGAACAAACTTAACAGCTCCTCGATCACATGCAATTTGACAGTCGGGGGACATACATGATCATGCCCCCAACGTTCTCCGCATTTGAAACAGAGGCCCTTGGCACGCCTGAAACTTCGCAGCGCTGTGATCTTGGCTGCATCTCCTCCCACCCGGGCCCCTTCGGTACCTCTGCGATCTTCTGCAGTAGACGCGGTAGTCGCTGATCTCTGCACTGGTGCAGGTAATGGCAGTGGAGTCTGAACACGAGCATGGCCTGATGCTGGCACAAATTCCTGTTGTTCACGCCAAGCCCCTTTGTGGCCATCGACCACCTCTTCCTGAAGTAAAGCCAGCGCACAAGCAGTGTCGAGATCGGCTGGTCGTTGCACCATGACCACTGCCCGAATATCCTTGCACAGCCCCTCCACAAATCTCGTTAAGAAGTACAAAGGATGCATAGCGTCAGAATATGAAATGAGATGGTTCATCAGAGTTTCAAATTGCTCGATATATTCAGAAACAGAGGATGACTGCCTAAGAGCATAAAACTAACGAATTAACAACTGATGTCGATCTCGACCGAATCGAGTACACAAAAGGGTGCAGAAGGTCTCCCAATCCATGTTTCCTATCTTACTTTGCACAGATTGCAACCAAATAGCCGCTGGACCAGTGAAATGCAGAGTGGACATGGGTACAAAATAAGAGTCATGGATTTGAAACATTGCAAAGTACTGCTCGCACATCGTCTTCCAGATTTTCGGATTTTCACCCGAAAATTGAGGAAACGAGAGAGATGGCGGTGCTTGCCCCAACCCAGCGATAAGTTGACCGGAGCGGAAACCGGAGCCGAGGGAGGAATCGAGCATCCGACTGGGCATAGGGGTTTGGAAATTGAGCGTACCGTTGGCCGGAGTGGCCGTCAAAGGAATTGCGTCCTCTGACAGCCCGCTCCGGGGAAGATGTGGCGTGCCGTGGCCATCGGGCCCGTGGATCACCTCGCGCGCCGCCGGATCAGAGAGACCCGGCGCCGTCGATCCACCCGCAACAGCCGTGCTCAAAGACGGCTGCGCCTGTTGCATGACGCCCACCACCTCCTGGAGCTTGGAGAGGCGGGACTCGAGGTCGGGCTTCCATGCCGTGAGCGCCTCCACCTGCGCGGCCTGATGATCGAGCCGCTTGGTGAGGTCCCTGATGTCGGCGCGCGTCTCGTCGCTGGCCTTGGTCAGGGTCTCAGTGAGCTTGTCGAGGTACGCTTTGAGCGCGGGATCCATGGTGGAGAGGAGATGTTGACGCGCGCTTGCCTGCTGTCGGGTCTCCAGTGCGGCGGAAGGGAGATGGGTGGCGACTGATACCAGGTGTTAAGTTCACACTAGTACCGCTGCATCTCACAGTCGATTGCTCACAGGAATTCAGCTACTAGTACTAGAGAAGAAGAAGTTCAGAGGTAGGGGAAGGAGATACAGGTTACAGCCAGCCGCCGCCAGTTCGTCTGATCCCAGCCAGGATAGGTTTCACCAGCCACACACACACACGCCTATATCGACAGCTAATGCTCTTGGTTGGGCTCGAACATATACGACACCCATTGTGGCCCAGAGAACTTGTGGTTTGGACGACGCTCCCTCTTGGGCCGTGATGGGCCTGTCGTCTCCTCCTCGCGTGCAGCGGTCTTGGTCGCCTGCAGGTCGCTAACATGAATCTTTCGGTTTAAATCAAACAACCCTATTAATGGATATAGCAATATTTGAAGTGTAAGTGTGTGGCCTATAGTATTTCTGCATCCTTGCTTACCTGTTCTAATGAAAGCTATTCCTCTGCATACTGTTCTCTTAACATGTCTTTGCTGTTGAATTGGTGTGCAAATACCATAGGTTGTTCGGGTTTCTGAAACCACACTCTGATCTTGATCTCTTTTTTATCTTCATATACTGATCTTCTCCATTGTGAATTTCAGTGGCAAAGACATTTCCATGACCGTACGGCTCATAATCTTTGGAGGGAGGACGCGGTCACTTCAGGCTGAACAGTGGGACGCTGGGCTGTACATCTGGTTAATTCATTGGAACTATATACACCGTTCATTCTGGCTTATGGTTATCAGAGGCAACTAGGACCCCATCACGCAGACGAACGCGCTGCGTACTATCTGGGTGACGAAAATGGTATTCCTCCCGTCTCATAATATAAAAAACATTGTAAAAACGTTTTTTACACTACACTAGATCTGAGTACGTAGTACGATGTTCACACTCCACTCCGCGGGCGCATGAAGAAATCTCTGCTACTTCCATTTCCAGTTTGCCTTGAGCAACCGTTGCTCTCGATAGACCACTCTACGCATATACTGCACTAATACTACGTTCACACCCCGCACGGTAGCATTTGGAAGTTTCTACTTTCAGCGTGTTGGTGTGACCGTTGCACACCTCGGACGGACCGGACGCATGCTTTCTCCTATCTAAATCTAAATCAGTACGTATACGTAGAGTACTACGTACTACTCTGGTAAATTAATTGTACGCGCACGGGCGGGCGTATGCTTACTCGCAAAGTTTTCTTCCTTCCCTCGGTCACGCCCGCGTACGCAGCAAGACGGAAGCTTCCCCCTTCTCGATCGGGCAGGAACGAGGCAAACCGAAGACGAGGACAGAAACTGACGTTCCGTTGTGACCGACACGCGGTTGAGTGCGCGACAGCCGAATTGCGAGAGGGGAATGAAGGATGTTAAGTTCGAGAGTTCGAGACCACACGTACGTACATACCGGGCCGTGTGTTGTTCGCGGTCGGCATGGGGCACGTCCAGGTCAAACCCAACTCCATCTGCAGACAGACAGAGCTACGGAACGTCGTGACCCTTGATCGCCGCCGCGTCAGCGCCGCCTACTCACCGCCGACCGACCGTAGCAACACCACGGCACGCGCTCGTAGACCCGTCGATCGTACAGTACCTAGTACAGTGCGCGGGTCATTCCGTACTCTGTCCAGGGCCTGCACCGTCCGCACGTGCTCCACAGAGAGTAGACTAGGAAACAAATGCGCACATTAAAATGGGCTAGCTTTTTGTTGTCGTTGGGCCGGGATTTTTTCTTTTTGCAGCATGCAAATCATAAATATGTTTTAAAGAATTTTGACAGATCCGTTGCGAATATGCATAAATTTTCAAATAATTTTTATTGTATTTTTTTTAAACTTAAAAATATCATTTTTAAATCGTTTGAAATAAACTCCACCATGTACCTGTCCATCGAAACTTCGCACTTGTCGTACATGGTCCTTCACACCACACACAGTAGTATAGCATGTTTTTCCATTAAAGGAAATCATTCGGTTCGATTCAACACTAAACAGGCAACAAATCACCAAAATCCAACATATTATTAGATACCAAAAACGCACAACAGTTTAACCGAAGAACAATACTTAAAAGATCAGTCTGATAGATGGACCATCAAAGGAGAATCAACGCATACAGAAGCAAGACCAACAGGTCAACATAGGAGTCGTGCACCACGCTAGAGATGTAGTGAGTCGAGGAAGTTTAGCCACCGATCCGCGAAACCCCAGGATGACACCACCCCTGCGATGCACGGGTAGGCTTCACATGCCACCCGTTCCATGCCTTTGCTCCCAGCGCCAAGACCCTTTGATTTCCCTTCTTTATCTGCAAAATCGCCCAATTTGTTAGCCACCGACATATCAAACTGATGGATCATTTATCAGA
Source organism: Elymus sibiricus (assembly GCA_039707655.1). Taxonomy (NCBI): domain Eukaryota; kingdom Viridiplantae; phylum Streptophyta; class Magnoliopsida; order Poales; family Poaceae; genus Elymus; species Elymus sibiricus. The sequence goes on from CM077671.1 coordinate 449,118,724, forward strand.
TTCCTTTCAAAAAACAACATCGTTTCTGCATCTCCAAGTTGTCCAAAAGATAGAAGCGGCACTAACTAACACCCGTTTTTTAAGATTCATGTTGAAAACTTTTAATCCAGCCACTAACTCGGATTATAAGGAATAGATTTCAAATAAAAAGCACATTTAAACAAACCCCACACTAGTTTAGCCATTGAATTGCTGAAGAATAAGTGCTCAATGCTCCCATCTTGGCAACAAAACACACAATTTTTGGGACCTATCTAGCCTCTTTTAATCAGATTGTCTCTAGTTAATATGTTATTTTTGACCATCGACCAAAGAAAGACTTTCATTTTTGCCAGAATTTATGTTTCCACAAAAATTGTGGAAAACCATAATCTTGAATAGCTTATGGTTTTGACAGAAACCATATATAGTTCACATACACTTAATATAATCCTTGTTGTTAGACATCACAATTTCCTCACACCATTTTTCAGGCTATCCCAAAGAGCTAAAGTATTGCCCTAAACAGTTCTTCTAATTCTAAAATCCTACCAACCATTCTGCAATGTATCAACTACAATAATATTGTGATCAAAACTCAAATTGTGCATTCCAGCATAAGAGATTTTAAGAGGTTTATCATCCACCTGCCAGTCTTCCCAAAATCTAGTATTTTCACCATTACACACTTTTTTTTGCAATGTTGGTAGAATATGTATTCGATTTTCATGATACTCCTAAAATTGGGAAATCCCCAATCTTAGGTTTAGTTGCAGAAAAGCAACTGTTTCTGAACATGTTTGTTCGTGAGAATTGTTTGGTAGAGAATATTTCAAGTTTCTAACTTCCATAACCATTTAGCCAACATAGCTTTGTTCATGAGGTCAAGATTTAAAATCCCTAAGCCCCCTTGCTCTTTACGTCTAAAGCTAGTCTTCCTCCTATGATGGGGTAGAAAAACATCATATATAAGTTGACCCCCCCCCCCCCCCTTTTGTTTTTTATTCTCTCGTAGTAATAGTTGTTAAATCTTTCTCCTATGATGAATCTACCGTCTCCACCACCATAAGATCCAGCCATCTCTTCTTTCTCACCGGGTGGCAGCAGAGGAGTAAACCCTAGCTACACATCGCTCATATGCCCACCAAATCTGCCTAGGGAAGGGAACAAAGCATCTAAAAACCCCAAAGCAGCAGAAGGCGTTTTTTCCTTCTGCAATTCCCTATCCCACCAGCCTAGGCTTCCTAGATTGAAAATGTTTAGTCCAACAACCCAGGGCTAACCACAGAAGGTTTTACAGGTAAATGCCCTAACCCATGAATCTCATCCCGTCCCCGCTAATTTTTTTTATCACAACATTAGTGTAATCTAAGAAATCCACCCAAAAATGAAGCATATCCTCTGTCCAATTGGCAGGGATAGCTGGAAAATTACCAATTTTCATAGCCTCTCTAACTATATTTCCATATGTAACATATAAATTATATTTAATCATTATATCATCACAATTTTTTACGTGCCAACATTAGAAAGAATCGAGTACAAATCATCCCCATCGGCAATATTATAATCAGAATCAGTGGCATGATCAACTTTCGTCGAAAAATCCAGCAAACTATCTGGAGCATGCAAATCACATCTCCGAACCATATTTCTCGCAGCCACACATCCCCACATCATTAATTTGTACATGAGAATGTAAAAATTTGTAGAGATCAGCAATCTTACTAGAAAACGAAGCAGCAAAACGGTCGCAGGAGTCCTCATCGTCGGACTCCTCTGAGGCCAGCAGCCAGAATTGACTGCCAGCCCGGGAGACACCTACTTGTCGTCGGCGCTCCGTGCAAGCGCTTGGATCTGCGCAGAACGTCGAGGAAACCGAGGAGAGCGACGCGTCAGCTGTGAAACCACCCGGGCCACCTTCTGCCTTGGCACCACCAGCACGTCGTCGTCGGTCACGACGGGCATCGCCTGACTGCGTGGCGGCGACCTCCCCGTCATGATCACCAGCCCCACACCATCCATGAATGTGTTGCGCAAAACCCAATGGCACGACGCGTAGCGTTTCCACCACCCGTGCCCCAGATCGTCGTATTTCCCCACCATCATCGCCCAATCGATGATCTCGAGCGGGGTCTTCCCCTTGATCTGAATCCGTTCCTCCTCCGAAGCTGCTCGAACCACCATGCGTGATTCCTGGCGCATCTCCTCCGCATCCATGTACCGCGTGTAGATCTCGCGAAGCATATTCATCTTCTTCTCGTCGCCGCCCGCGATCGCCGCCGCCATGCGCTCCCCCCACGCGAAAGTCCCGTCCTTTGCCATCGCGGCCATGTGCCACCCCCATGCCCAAGGCCCTTCCATCGCCGCCGCCAATGGCCCCCTACACGCCGAAGGGCCTTCTATCGTCGAGATCTGAGACGGAGGTCGAAGGGGAGGAAGCAGGGGATTCCGCGAGACCCTCGCGTGGATTTAATGCTTGCCAAAATCATAGGCATTCATTGCCCGCATGGCGGGTTCCTTGAGATCGACGCGCGATCGCCGCCGTTGATTTTTTGGGAAAACTATTATGTCCTAGATCTCGAGAAATCATTTATTAGGCGCCATCCTACCAGGATCCCACTTGCCCAAATTGTACTCCACTAAAACCAGAATTAATAGTCGTACCAGTATCTACGTTGCCGATCATGGGAAGATCATGACCAATATTTGGACTACTTAAACACCAAGCAACTCAGAGAGGGCTATTATTGTCATCCGTTCATCCATTTACGAGCACAACCCAACAAGATTACTACTCCCTCCGTCCCAAAATAAGTGTCTCAAGCTTAGTACGAGACACTTATTTTGGGACGGAGGGAGTACTACCAAACGTGACGCTGCATCAGTTTCAGTTTCGCAACGGGACGGCACGGAAACGCTGCCGTGGGAAAGCGGAGAAAAAACTGTTGTAAATAAAACGAGGCACGGACAGCGTGGTAAACGGTGTCCGGTCCAGCCCCAGTCCAACGCTCGCCGCACCGCACCATTTCCGCGAACACGCCAGCAACCCGACGGGCGCCCCAGCCGCCGAACGGGTCAAACCAACACAAACCCCTCCCCTCACCGACATCCAGGCCCCACCCGCAGCCCGACCCCACTCGCAGCCTCACCGAGCGCCCCCTTATTAACCCCCGCGCACAGCCGCAACCAAATCAATCACCTCGCCCGCCTCGTCGTCAACCTCGCCGCCTACCTTCCTCCATCCGAAGAGAATTCCCCTAGACAACCACCAGTCCACCGCCGCCGCGTCGCCGAGCCCCGGCCGCGGATGGAGCTGTTCGCGCACGCCAAGGCGGTGCGGCTGAAGAGCCGGCACGACAAGTTCCTGTACGCGGACGACGACGAGCTGCACGTCACTCAGGACCGCAACGGCTCCTCCCCGAGCGCGCGCTGGACGGTGGAGCCGGTGCCGCACACGCCCGGCGCGGTGCGCCTCCGCGGCAGGTACGGACGCTACCTGGCCGCCTCCACCGAGCCGTTCCTGCTGGGCATGACGGGCCGCAAGGTGCTGCAGGCGGCGGCGGCGCCCAGGGGCCGCCCCGACGCGTCCGTCGAGTGGGAGCCCGTCCGCGACGGCTTCCAGGTGCGCCTCAAGTCCCGCGCCGGCGGCGTCCGCGGGGGCGGGGACAAGTACCTCCGCGCCAACGGGGGCGTCCCGCCCTGGCGCAACTCAGTCACCCACGACGTGCCGCACCGCACGGCCACGCAGGACTGGGTGCTCTGGGACGTCGAGATCGTGCAGGTGCTCACCCCGGGGCCGGACACGCCCGCGCCGGCGAAGGCCGCGTCCGCGCCCCCCGCAGCCCTCGCGCCCGACTCGCCGCCCGCGCCCAAGCTCAGGCCCGCCCCCACGCCCTACGAGGCGCACCACCGGCCCACCAAGTCCCAGACGTCCCCTCCCCCGCCGGACTACGCGCCGCCGCCGCCGCCGCCCAAGGCCAAGCCGGAGCCCAGTGTTAGCTACCTCACAGGGATCCACTCAATTCAGAGTACAGAGGTTGGATACAAGCACAAATGTGCTAAAATCAACAGCAAGAAGGAGATTGAGAGGAGAGCCAGGGGTGGGAGAAGGAAGCCGCCGCCGTTCAGGTTCGTGATCCATGCCCGGATGCCCAAAACAGAGCACATTCCAGGTATATATAGCTAGGGGCATAGGCGCTGCTGCTTACTGGGAACAGGCAGGTGGGCTGGGCCTTGGTCCTGACGTTCCGTGGCTGGGCCCTGCAGTGGAAGGTCGCTAACACCCAGGCTCTCCAAGCTCGAGGTATCCTGCTTTTCTTCTCTTGCGTCTGATTCTGAATAATTGACTTGCGCCCTTTTTTCTTCCTGACGACGGCATTGACTTCGCATCAGAAATGCATCTAAGATTGAATCCTCTGGAGCAGATTAGCGCTTTCCGAATGCTAATTAGTAATAAAAAAATCCCCACAATGAATAGCAACTGTTTCCAAGTAGTCATGTGGCTTCACATTGCTGGCATCGGTTGTGTCACATGGACCAGGTACAAGTGTCGCTTTGCTTTGAATGTGCCGATGAAGTAGATATAGATAGGCCTTCTGCATTTCTCTATGGACAGGCTTTGCGCATTTCGTGTTGCGATAGGTATGTGGTGGCCGTTGCACTTGTTGGGTGTACGCAATTCTGTTTGTCTCGTGTGTGTCATGTGTAACGTTCGTCCTTCGATCTGTTGCTGCTATCGCAAGCAATCTGTATTATGAAATCCGTTGTTGGGCTTATGGTAGCATTCGTCCCAACTGTTGTGTTGATCGCAAGGAATCATCATCAAATCTGTTGTTATTCTTTTGGGCATTTTTCGTTGTTCTGTCAAGTGCATCATGAGAAATTCTCCTTTCTCAGCTAGGCTGTATAGCTTTACTCTTTATTGTTGGAATTTTCAGAATTATTATCATCTGTCCTGAGAAATTTGCACTCGTTGCATCTACATTTTTCTTTGGTATTATCGCCATCAATCTGAACTTTTATGGTGGGTGAGAAAAATGTAGGGTAACGCAGCAGAAAACAAAAATTTTCCGACCTACGTACCAGCCCAGGATCACTATGGAGACTGCATACAAGGTTTGATCTGTTTCGTTACCGACTCGTAGCGCAGCGGAAGTAGAGTCGATGACGATCGGCGGTGCAGATCCCCGCAGCTAGGATTTTACAACCTCCCAACCGCGAGGATGTATACCCTCATCTGCCCCGCGGACAGCCCTCCGGGAGGTGGTCGCACAGTCCCCCGGACGGTGTCGCGGACAGCCCGTCGGGAGGACCTCCGAAACTCGGACTGTCACTCGGACAGCCCTTCGGGAGGACCTCCAAAACTCGGACGGTCACACGGACAGCCCTTCGGGAGGCACTCTCGAACTAAGACCGAAACTACGATCTCTCTACAGAGTTGCACACATACGGTGTCATTTATCCGGCAGGGCTTCGCCGTCCAGAACTAGTTCCTGCCGGAACCCAGACAGCCTTTCGGCTCTACGAAACTATTTCGCTGGGAGGGAGAGAGAAGCCAGAAATGTCATGGCATGTGTATGTGAGAGCAAGCATGAAGCATATGGGGCTGCCTCCTCCCCTCTATTTATAGGAAAAACAAGGGGTAGGATGGGCATATCCAAAATGCCATGTCATCCCAAAATATCTTGGGAAGATATTTGTGGAAAGCCAACTTCCAACCATATCCATAAATCTGATTTCACTATTCACGACGACATTTTTCAGCGTCCGGTCGAACTGAAAATATTTATGTGGGCTTAGAACAATTCCAGTACCCACTAAAATAAGTTTCAATGCGATCCGGAACAATTCCGGTTTAGTGATTTTCATCTGCGAAAAGCATCTGAAGCGGTTCCGGCAGCTCCGGAACATTTCCGGTTTTCATCCCGGAAAATTCCAGAAAGTTTCCAGAACGATTCTGGCACCCTCCAAGAATTATCAGGCATGTGCCGAAACCAATCTGACTTTATGGTATCCTCTGAAACAACTTTTTAGTTTTACCGGAACTATTCCGATATCCTCTCCGGAACGTTTCCGTTTCGTCCGAAACTTTTTCGGTGAATTTCTCTCAGACTCCCCGTCTAGTATTCAGCAGATAGATGACCCTTAAGCGTGTGACCCTATAGGTTCGGTGAAGTATAGACATGACCCGGAACACTTTCCGATCAATGATCAACATCGGAGCCGTGGACACCCATATTGACCCCAATACCCACACGAATGAATATTCGAGTGAACCTCCAGTTGCCGTGAGCTATTCCTGTTGCTTCGCGATATGTTACAATAACCCGAGGTGAGACATGTTGGCATCCTCGTGGATCAACACTTGTCCATAATGCCAGTTACCTCGTTACCGGTATTGTTCTCTTTTCTCGTTCCCGTGTTCCGGCATCCCTGTGATCAAATCACCCTGTGTCTGGCCAGACGATGATGGATACCGTAACACCGAGAGGGCCCAGAGATATCTCTCCATCGTCGGAGGAGCAAATCCCAATCTTGAGCTATCAAGTCCCTTGACATACTTTTCCATGAACCCGTAAGCCGCCGTAATAGCCACCCATTTACGGATGACGTTTAACAAACCCCAAAGTTCATGAAGCAAGCATGAAGAAACTCGACACTCTCATGGTCTAAGGAATTATGCAAACATTAACTATCTCTGTGTTATAAACCATTAACTAATGACGAATGTATCTCATAGCATAACATCAATTCGGGTCGATTCAACACAAGTGTTCTACCAACAATTGTGCCCTCAAAATTGCCGGCATAGTCATGCCCATGATCAGGAAAACAGGATCATCATGCAATACTTGAGCCAGTCATAGAGGCTTGACTAGGAATACATTTTACCGTTTATTATTCCACACGTGCATATGAGTCTTCCTCCGAGCCTCGTGGTTATTGTAGACTCGAGAACCATAGCAGTTATAGCATGGAACATAAACCTAATTATGAACAGGGAGATAATCAATAACATATATTATTGCCTCTAGGGCATATCTCCTACAGACTCCCACTTGCACTAGAGTCAATAATCTAGTCAATGCTAATGCACTTTACACCTATGGCATACTGGTGTAAAATATGCTTCGCTTGTGGTATAGCCTGATGTCCAACGGATCTGACGACTTCAGCTCCGTGTGTAACTTTGCATATCCTCGCGTTTTCACGCTTTCACAAAATTCATATTTTGTGTGGACTTGGCTTTGCATATGTGTGAATCATTGGTCGAAACCTGATTCCTCAGACTGGGCTATGGAGCAACTATCTGCAATAGTGTCCCATAGACCAAAGCCATCTTGGAACCATACTAAGTTCATGAATGAACTATATGATTCAACAACTTCTTTGTCGCTTCTTAAGCGTCAACATACTTAGCCTTTGTTATAGAATTCGCCACAGTATCTTGTTTGGAACAATTTCCAACTACCGTGCCACCATATTGTGTATTACACAAAACCCTTAACTTAAATCGAAAATCGCATGGAGCATTGATGAAGACTGTATCGATGTAATTACTTACAACGAGCACTTCATAATCTCTGCTTGCGAGAAAGCATGTCATCAGTACTGCTCTAGTACTTAATGACATCTTTCACTGTTGTCCCATGATCAGTACTTTGATCACTTTGGTATCTATACTCGCAACAACTTTGGAGTATTGGACATATCTGGTTGTTTTACATACCATGGAATACATGATTAATCCAAACACAAGAGTGTGTGGAATCACCATCATGTATTTTTGCTCATCTGTGTTTTGAGACACCGAGTCTTGCAAAACTCTTCCCATGTGACTTCGGCAAGAATCACTCCTTGGCGTTTTAAATGCTAAAAGGTTTTAGCACCTTGTCAATATGTATTCATTGCTTAGCCCCATTAGGTAAATCTATCTCCATAGATCATCATGCCTAATATTGAGGCTATTTAGCCTAAGCACTTCATCGAAAAACTATTTTCAAATGAAGTCCTAATTCGTGTCAAGAAATTTATTTCCAATTAACAATGTGTCAAGTACACAAGGTTTTTAGAAATATTATTATGCTCCCACTTACTTTCTTGAATCACAAGTATCTTCAATACCCATTTGATGAAGTCAAACCCCTTTGACCATTCCATCAAAAACAAAGATTCCAACTCCACTTTGCTCTCTTCTGTCCATCGCTGGAACTCTGAAGTTTGCATACTTACTAGCATCCTCTGGATCAACAATTTACTTTGGACTGTATCACATATAAGTCCTAGGTTTCATTTCCATCAGATGGAAATCCTTTTGTCATCCATGTTTCATATCTCATGATTGATATATGAATTAATTGCTAGTTCAACCCGAACCGACCTCAAGCATCGCTACGGTGAAACATACTCATCGTAGTCAACTCCTTGAACTTGTTATTTCAACAAGTCGAGCTTTATGGATAAAACATTTTTATCCGTATCAGTTTTAGTTCCATAAATATTCGTTAGACTCTAAGTCTTCCGAAAGGTGTATCAAGATTTTAATCTCGAACCACTTATATGGAAACTATCTCGGATTGTATTTGGCATTTAACCAATTCCGGAGTCAGGGCCCATCAACGCTTCCTTGTGTATCGTAGGTATACTGTTGTCTAACAACAATATCTCGTATGCGCACCTGAGAGGTTTGCACGAGTTTTTCCTACGCGGTTCAGCTGCAAGTTCGACCGAAGTCCATACATCTCATGTAGAGGCTTCCGTATCAGTCGCAGTAGGAAATGCCGGAATCACTTCCAAGGTTCCTTTCCTTTGACCTGATGACGAAGATACTGGTTATCTCGTCGAGTTGCACTGTCCTCCCACTCACCTTTTGTAAGAACTATTCTCTTTAAAAGCATACCGTTTTGCGGCAAAACCCTTTGCCTCGGTATAGTGGTGGGGAAATACCCAATGACTTGGGATAACCTTACAAAGTAGCACTTGTCTGATTTGGAATAGGTTTGTAACCTTTTACACAAGCCCCATATTCCAAATGTTAAGAAAAGATATAACATGGTTGGGCGTACCATACCATGGCGTCATTTCAACAGACCTGATGGAGCTCTTTTCAGTGAAAAAGCCGCAGTCTCTAAAGCATCACTTTAAAAGGGATAATGGCAATTTTATTTATGTCATCTTTGATCTTACCATGTCATAAATGGTTCGATTACATCTTCACGGACTTTCCACTTGCAGTGGTGTTCCAGGAGGTGCAAGTTATGAAACCCCTTTCATAACTCATTAGACATTCGCTAAAGTTGTAACTCAAATATTCCTTTCTGCAATCGAATTGTAGAAACATAATTTTGTTGTTACAATAACTTCTACTTCATTTTTGAAAACCTTATGAACGAATTCAAAAGATCCAGACTTACGTCTCAACAAGTAAATATCCATATATCTACTTGAGTCATTTCTGAAGATAGACAAATCCACTACTTGCAACAACATTTATTGGACTACACACATCATAATGTATGATCACCAATATGTTCTTTGCTCGTTCCTTATGGCCTGTGAACGGTATTTCAGTCACTTCACTTTTCAGAGGAAAGTTGCAAGTGTCAGATGATTCAAAATCAAACGACTTTAAAATCCATCACAATGGAATTTTCCATGCGGGTTTCTTCAATGTGACCAAATGCAGTGCCACACTTGTGTGGTATTCTTTTAGTCTTGCGACATTTAGCGTCAGTGTTATGGATGTATCATATTACCATCAATATTCATAGCATACATCCCATCCTGTATGGAAGCATGGCCCTTCATTTTATTCATAACATCGAACATCAAAAGTTCTCTTATGAATAACCTTCTTGCAAAATACCTTATGCAAAGGGCTAGAGTGTATGAAACTCTAAATGAATTATGAAAGTAAATACAGAGGCAATGTATTAATATCAATATTCATAACATACGTCTCATTCATAATGAAAGTATGGCCCTTATGTTATTCATAACACCGAACATCAAAAGTTCTCTTATGAACAACCTTCTTGCAAGATACCTTATGCAAAGGGCTAGAGTGTATGAAACTCTAAATGAATTATGAAAGTAAATACAGAGGCAATGTATTAATATCAATATTCATAACATACGTCTCATTCATAATGAAAGTATGGCCCTTATGTTATTCATAACACCGAACATCAAAAGTTCTCTTATGAACAACCTTCTTGCAAGATACCTTATGCAAAGGGCTAGAGTGTGAAACTCTAAAATGAATTATGAAAGTAAATACATAGGTAATACACCGATGGAAGGCATAGTAACTTTTACTATGTTCCCTATGTGTATCTTAACCTCATTCCTGGCTAGTCTTTCAGGCCATAGTAGTTCTTACATCGAGTTGCAACAGAATGCAATCAAGCGGGTATCTTTGTGATTAACTCACACTACCCAAGAATTAGTGATTAACATGTTTAACCATAATTCCCAAGAACTATATCTTTGACCAGCCTTCTATACATCAAAAACTTGTATGACATTCATACATGAGCTGGATATTCCAGTCTTCTTTCTTATTTGCCATTATACTTCTAACAGTTTAACTTTTAGTATTTCTCCTACTCTCAGAAGAAGCACCCAACTTAAGAGTGGCGATAGCCCCGGACTTCCTAGGCGTGAAAGTTTCACTAACACCCTTCGGACACTTCCTTTCTCTTTAAGTTGTTGTTTTATTCACCTTCCATCATATGACAGGCGTTCTCCTGGATCCCTCTCTTATCAGTCAAATGCCTAGTAAACACTTTTACTAATAGTTTGCAAACAAACATGGCTTTAGATATCTCATATCTTTCAGCCTTTGTTTGTATCTGAAAATTAATTTTCAGTTCCATGAATATCACATAACTATCCCAAAACTTTCGAAGTTCGGGTCTCATGGAAGCAAACATATTTCACTTGACCATAACGGAATTTTAGCTTTTGGATCGAAGGACGAGAGTCATATTATCCATAGCATTAGCGGGAGAATACCGAAAGTATGCGATAGGACAAAGTCCTTCTCGGCACTCTTGAGGACAATCCTCACATTACGTTACCAACCGTAAAGTTTTAACCAGATATTTAACAGCTATTCAATTTTAATAGGGAAGGTGGAAACGTGAGCCATTATTCTATAACTATTATGCAAATCACACTTAGACAGTGTTCAAAATTAATTGCACTGAGAATTAAAAGAATTAATTCTACAGAGCGCTCCCACTCAAATCAATATCTCTCATAATTGATTGTGAGTGATACAAGATCCACATTTCAATTCAACGCCATTGATGTGGACATCACTGATGACGAGAATTTCAATTGGTGGGCAAACATGCCGCTCACATCTCTATGTGACTCCTGTTCATCTTTCGATGGGCGTGTTCCGAGCTCAGGACGATCAAGCCAGAACGTCAAGACAACCAAGTGATCTCGCTGCGAGGTCTGACCTCACCCGCCTCACACTTCTCTAATCGTTCGTACCCATGTGGACATGGCGCACCCCGAAAAGTTAGGTGCCGTGACGGTGCTACACTTGGGAGAACACTAACTACTTGATATTTTTGTGAGAGATCACCCTAATAAAAGCGACTACCGCGCAATCAAGAAGGGTGCATCATAAGGGATAAACATCTCAGGCAATTCATAATAGCATGATATGGTATAGCCCTTTCTGACGGAGAAGTCTATTATTTCTTCGTCTTCGGCATTCGCGTCGGTGTTCACCTTCGCGAAGATTGCCACCACCTTGTCGATGCACCAGATAATATTGCTATCTCTATAGCTAATAAAATAAGTGCATTACATAAGGTTGACACGCAGGTCATTAAAGTGCAATCATATGGCTCCAGCCATCATGCCGAATCATGACACGCAGGTCATGTTAATCAATTTACATCATATAGTCATCTCATACATAATCAAATTATTATGAACACTGCTATACCACATCACATGCACATGCAAACCATCCTGCAAAACCAAGTTTAGACGCCTCTAATCGGTTTATGCAAATTTTCATTTTACGTGGCTTCTAAGGTTTCGAACAAACCGCAGCTACCAACGTTTTATCATCAAGTATGATAATTCAAGTCGCTAGATTAACATCGCGGGGTGTATGAAACACGAGATAATTAAATCTCGAGCCCCATACTAAACTTCGTCATACGCATGACCCCCGTGCAGATCATATCTGCAATGCCCTTTCATCTGCGAATTTCATCTTTCTTTTGACTATGGCGGAACCCAAAGAACTGAAGCACTTCGTTGATCAATCAGGATCGCGGATTGCCAGAACTTTGTGAAATTCCACCATACTGTCTCGAGATTGAGCAAACGCAAATTCTAGGGAAGCAACAAGAACATCGGGTAACAGACTTCATCTGTCACCCGCACAAATAATTTTCAGCAATAGATCTCATCTACTACCTAATTATATTGTGCAACACCCATACATCTCTATGTATTCTAGATCGCAACCTGCATCTACGCATAGCACGGCTCTTGATGCCACTGTAGGGTAACGCAGCAGAAAACAAAAATTTTCCGACCTACGTACCAGCCCAGGATCACTATGGAGACTGCATACAAGGTTTGATCTGTTTCGTTACCGACTCGTAGCGCAGCGGAAGTAGAGTCGATGACGATCGGCGGTGCAGATCCCCGCAGCTAGGATTTTACAACCTCCCAACCGCGAGGATGTATACCCTCATCTGCCCCGCGGACAGCCCTCCGGGAGGTGGTCGCACAGTCCCCCGGACGGTGTCGCGGACAGCCCTTCGGGAGGACCTCCGAAACTCGGACTGTCACTCGGACAGCCCTTCGGGAGGACCTCCAAAACTCGGACGGTCACACGGACAGCCCTTCGGGAGGCACTCTCGAACTAAGACCGAAACTACGATCTCTCTACAAAGTTGCACACATACGGTGTCATCTATCCGGCAGGGCTTCGCCGTCCAGAACTAGTTCCTGCCGGAACCCAGACAGCCTTTCGGCTCTACGAAACTATTTCGCTGGGAGGGAGAGAGAAGCCAGAAATGTCATGGCATGTATATGTGAGAGCAAGCATGAAGCATATGGGGCTGCCTCCTCCCCTCTATTTATAGGAAAAACAAGGGGTAGGATGGGCATATCCAAAATGCCATGTCATCCCAAAATATCTTGGGAAGATATTTGTGGAAAGCCAACTTCCAACCATATCCATAAATCTGATTTCACTATTCACGACGACATTTTTCAGCGTCCGGTCGAACTGAAAATATTTATGTGGGCTTAGAACAATTCCAGTACCCACTAAAATAAGTTTCAATGCGATCCGGAACAATTCCGGTTTAGTGATTTTCATCTGCGAAAAGCATCTGAAGCGGTTCCGGCAGCTCCGGAACATTTCCGGTTTTCATCCCGGAAAATTCCAGAAAGTTTCCAGAACGATTCTGGCACCCTCCAAGAATTATCAGGCATGTGCCGAAACCAATCTGACTTTATGGTATCCTCTGAAACAACTTTTTAGTTTTACCGGAACTATTCCGATATCCTCTCCGGAACGTTTCCGTTTCGTCCGAAACTTTTTCGGTGAATTTCTCTCAGACTCCCCGTCTAGTATTCAGCAGATAGATGACCCTTAAGCGTGTGACCCTATAGGTTCGGTGAAGTATAGACATGACCCGGAACACTTTCCGATCAATGATCAACATCGGAGCCGTGGACACCCATATTGACCCCTATACCCACACGAATGAATATTCGAGTGAACCTCCAGTTGCCGTGAGCTATTCCTGTTGCTTCGCGATATGTTACAATAACCCGAGGTGAGACATGTTGGCATCCTCGTGGATCAACACTTGTCCACAATGCCAGTTACCTCGTTACCGGTATTGTTCTCTTTTCTCGTTCCCGTGTTCCGGCATCCCTGTGATCAAATCACCCTGTGTCTGGCCAGACGATGATGGATACCGTAACACCGAGAGGGCCCAGAGATATCTCTCCATCGTCGGAGGAGCAAATCCCAATCTTGAGCTATCAAGTCCCTTGACATACTTTTCCATGAACCCGTAAGCCGCCGTAATAGCCACCCATTTACGGATGACGTTTAACAAACCCCAAAGTTCATGAAGCAAGCATGAAGAAACTCGACACTCTCATGGTCTAAGGAATTATGCAAACATTAACTATCTCTGTGTTATAAACCATTAACTAATGACGAATGTATCTCATAGCATAACATCAATTCGGGTCGATTCAACACAAGTGTTCTACCAACAATTGTGCCCTCAAAATTGCCGGCATAGTCATGCCCATGATCAGGAAAACAGGATCATCATGCAATACTTGAGCCAGTCATAGAGGCTTGACTAGGAATACATTTTACCGTTTATTATTCCACACGTGCATATGAGTCTTCCTCCGAGCCTCGTGGTTATTGTAGACTCGAGAACCATAGCAGTTATAGCATGGAACATAAACCTAATTATGAACAGGGAGATAATCAATAACATATATTATTGCCTCTAGGGCATATCTCCTACAAAAAATACTAACACTCTTTCTTCTTGTATCTCGTCAGTCTTCCGATTCTTTCTCCGCCCCATTGCACAAGGTGGTGGGCCGTGCGATCCACTACCACATCGCAGACGATAAGGGCGACGTAGACAATGATATCGAGAGACGCTTGTTCACCTTTAATGGTTCGAACTTGGAGGAGCTGACCCAGAAGTTACAAGAGGAAACAGGCATCGATGATCTGATCGTCTGCACGCGCAGCCCTATCAGCGGGAAGCTCACTCCTCTCCTTCTGCAGCTGCCTCCAAACAATGCAGCAACGCACATTGTGCTCGTCCGTGAGTCCTCAAAAGGTATGTCTGCCATCCCTTCTTGTTTATGCTACTCTCATTCCTTGATCGTGCTAATTGTACCTAAGCTAGTTGTATGCTCTGAACTTGTCCATCTACTAGTATTTTTTTAGACGAACAGGTCAAATGGCTTTACTTTTTCATGAAAGCGAGTCCTATATAGTATTGATTGACATTTGGAATATGGGATGGTTGTTATGGTTTAGGTCTGGCAGAGCCTCAGTTGAGTATTAGTTAAAGCAGTATGGCATGTTCTTATTTTAGATAGGGAATCAGCGAAGGATTCTAGGGTGCTTTAGTCTTTTGATGAGTTAGGTTTTCCCATTAACCAAAGTGCACCTTCTCCAGTTTATCATTTCAACCATCAACTTCTGCAGTAATGATTTCTGCACTGGTGAATGGTCTTATTCTAATCCTTCTCCTAGAAACATGGCCATGATGTCAAGCACCGTCTTTAAGTTTGTAACTAGCGGGGAACAAAAGAGTAGGTATCCACATGATAAAATAACACGCCAGCTCATCCTTTTTCTGCTACCCTGAGAAACCCTGATAATGAAGTTATATGAGAGGTTTCTTTACGTGTTATATCATCTTTAGCCAAATGGTGCAGATTTCGTTTCTCCACTAAAGCCAGTCTAGTTCAGAATGCATTAGGCACGACAAGACTTCATCTGTTCATGAAGTTTCAATTGATACCCTTCAGAGCTCAGCCTAATTGGCAGCGATACTGTGATTAGATTCAGTTTATGGTAGAAGAACGGTGCCAGTCCTTTGTGGAGTTATTCCATCCATACGCAGCATCGGTCCTGGATTATGCTTCAGATTAACTCTGTTTCCCCCTCTCTAAAAAAATTGTTTTCCCCAGAAGCAGGAAAGGAGGGAGACATTTTCCATAACATATCTAATATGTTGCCTAGCACTGGTAGCATGCCATGGATCGGCACTACCATAGCATGCTTGGTATTATTATTTTTTAACTTGCGATATACTGAATTGTTAAGTTCACACTAGTACAGCTGCATCTCACAGTCGATTGCTCACAGGAATTCAGCTACTAGTACTAGAGAAGAAGAAGTTCAGAGGTAGGGGAAGGAGATACAGGTTACAGCCAGCCGCCGCCAGTTCGTCTGATCCCAGCCAGGATAGGTTTCACCAGCCACACGCACACACGCCTATATCGACAGCTAATGCTCTTGGTTGGGCTCGAACATATACGACACCCATTGTGGCCCAGAGAACTTGTGGTTTGGACGACGCTCCCTCTTGGGCCGTGATGGGCCTGTCGTCTCCTCCTCGCGTGCAGCGGTCTTGGTCGCCTGCAGGTCGCTAACACCCCCTCCATCTTCAGATACGACTTGTCCCCAAGTCGGTGCAGTAGGAAAGCGACGCCGGAGGTCCTCAAGATCTTCCCAGGTATCCGGAGTCGCCCTGCTGTCCTGCCAGTGCACCAACCCCTGCTCCCGCATCTTACGCGACCCCCGACGCCAGCGCTTCTCCAGGATCTTCACAGGCATGTTAGTAACATCTGAAGGAACAGGTAATGCAGTAGAGGCGCTCGCACCTGGTGTCAGGACTCGACGGAGCTGGGACACATGAAAAACTGGGAAAATCACCGAGTTTGCCGGCAACTGCAGCTCATAAGTAACTTCGTTGATGCGCCGAATCACTGGATATGGTCCAAAGAACTTGAAGCTGAGCTTGTGGTTGGATCTGCGAGCCACCGAGGTCTGGATATACGGTTGGAGCTTCAAAAACACTTGACCGCCCACCTGGAATTCGCGCTTCGTCCTGGTCTTGTCCGCTTGGTTCTTCATAATTTGCTTAGCCCTCATGAGATGTTGTCGCAACACATCTTGCATCTGCTGGCGCTCCTGGAGCCATTCATTCAACTCCGGTAATGGCGTTGCATTCTCAGCCGTAATGCCCAACTGCCTGGGTTCTTGGCCGTAAACGACCACAAACGGGGTCTTGCCCAAGGTGGAATGGAAAGCAGAGTTGTACCAAAATTCAGCAAGAGCTAGCCAGCGACTCCAATTTTTCGGTGAGCTGTGGACGAAGCATCTCAAATATGTTTCTAAGCACTGATTAACGCGCTCGGTCTGCCCATCGGTCTGTGGGTGATGAGAAGAGCCCATTTTGAGTTCCACGCCTTGCAGCTTAAAGATTTCTTGCCAAATTTTGCTGGTGAAGACTGCATCTCTATCTGATACAAGTGCCTCTGGCATTCCATGCAGTTTGTAAACCTGATCGATGTAGAGCTGCGCTATGGACTGAGCTGTGTAAGGGTGGGACACTGGCAAGAAGTGCGCGTACTTGGAGAATGTGTCGACCACGACTAGGATGCAGTTATACTGACCCGACCTTGGCAATCCACCGATAAAGTCCAGAGATACCAGATCCCAGCACCGTTTAGCTACCGGCAAAGGGTGTAGAAGTCCTGGATACTGAGCACGATCCGGTTTAGCTTGCTGACACACTTGGCAAGATTGCACATGATCTTTGATGTTCTGCTTCATGCCTGGCCACGCAAACAAGTGTTTGATTCGCCTGTACGTCGCAGGGAACCCCGAGTGCCCCCCCACTGAACTATCGTGCAGGGCACGCATAATTTGTTGCTGTAGCTTGACATTGTTACCTAGCCAGACACGTCCTCTGAAGCGCAATATTCCTTTAGTAAAAGTGAATTTGCCTCCTGCTACTGGAGCCACAGCTAATTGAGAGATTAACTGCTGCGCCTTGGGGTCGTGCTCATACCCTTTGACAATCTCTTGAAGCCAAGCAGGTTGACACACCGAGATGGCATTCACTTGCGCTGAGTCTGATAGAGGTCGACGGGACAGGGCGTCCACCGCACTATTTTCAGTTCCCTTCCGGTAACATATACGATATTGCAGCCCCAACAATTTGGTGAATGCCTTCTGCTGCCATGGTGTGTGCAATCTTTGCTCTTCCAGATGCACCAAGCTTCTTTGATCAGTTTTGACAACAAATTCAGAAAACTGCAGATATGCACGCCACTGATCCACTGCCAGAACAATAGCGAGATACTCTTTTTCATATGTGGACAATCCTTTGGTCCTTGGCCCCAATGCTTTGCTCATATATGCTATGGGATGCCCCTCCTGCTGCAACACTGCACCCACGCCATAGTCACATGCGTCAGTCTCAACTACGAAAGGCTTTGTGAAATCCGGCAGAGCCAAGGTTGGCGCTGATACCAGAGCTGCCTTGAGCGCTTCAAAAGAAGTCTGTGTCGCTGCTGTCCACTGAAAGGGTACGTTCTTCCTCAACAATGCTGTCATCGGACGAGCAATCATGCCAAACTGCTTGACGAAACGGCGATAGTAACCTGCAAGTCCCAGAAAAGCTCGGACTTCCTTAACAGATTTGGGCACTGGCCAATCAGAAACTTGGTGAATCTTATCTTTCTCAGTGGACACCCCCTGCGCAGATATTGTATGCCCCAAGTAGTTCAACTGCTGCTGTGCAAAAACACATTTAGACTTCCTCACCACCCACTGATCACGTCGCAGGAGAGCCAAAACTTGTTGCAAATGCTGCACATGCTGGGCGAGAGACGCACTAAACACGATGATATCATCAAAAAAGACCATTGCGCAGATTCGGAGTACTGGTTGCAAGGTAGTGTTCATGGCTCCTAAAAAGGTTGCCGGGCCACCAGCCAGTCCAAACGACATTACTTTGTATTCGTAGTGCCCCGAATGAGTCTGAAAAGCTGTTTTGTACTCCTCTCCCTCCGCGAGTCTGATCTGGTGATACCCCGCACGCAAATCAAGCTTGGAAAACCATCGTGAGCCAGCTAGTTCATCCAAAATTTCCTCGATGATGGGTACTGGATACTTGCTGATGATTGTCATTGCATTCAAGCGGCGGTAGTCCGTGCACATGCGCCAGGTGCCGTCTTTCTTCTTGACCAAAATGATGGGAGAAGAAAATGGACTATTGCTCTTCTGAATGATGCCTGCCTTGAGCAGCTCCAGCACCTGTTTCTCTACTTCCGTTTTCAGCTCCGGTTTGTACCGGTACGGTCGAATGTTCACCGGCTGTGACCCTGGCATGAGAGGGATAGTGTGGTCACACGCTCGACGAGGTGGTAGTCCTGTAGGCTCTGTAAAGATATCTTCGAACTCCAGCAACACTTGTGCTATCTCAGGAGGCAATTCAGTGCACTTGATCTCAGGATTGGCATCTGAATCGAGGGAATAACATAGCTGGACTGTATATGCAATTGCTGAATTCTTCTCGATACTTGCCAACTGCAAACTAGATAATACAGAACACTGCTGCTGTTGCGCTGCTACTCCTTGCAAAACCACTGTGAAACCATCTGCTTCCATTTGCATGCACCTTCTCGGCCAGTCAATGATCATAGGACTGTGATACTCTAACCAATCCATACCCAAAATCACATCATAGGTGCCCAAAGGAAGTACTCTGAAATTGGTGGCAAAGACATGCCCTTGTGTATACCACGAGCAGCCCAAAATCTCCTTGCTGCATATCAATTGAGAGCCATTGGCAACAACTACTTTCACTGGCTTTTTCATATCTTGGAGCCCCTGCAATTGGCTGCTCAATTGTTGTGACACAAATGAAGCAGAACTTCCCGAGTCCACCAGCATTAAAACTTCATGCCCTTGCAGCCAGCCGTGCAACTGTAAACAACTGGGAGCTTCAGTACCTGACACGGCATGCAGAGACAAATGCCACACTTGTTCAGTCGCCTCTTGCTCTTGCTGGTTTTGTTCGTTTGTACCTTCTTCCATGGGCATCTCAAGGCTGAACAAACTTAACAGCTCCTCGATCACATGCAATTTGACAGTCGGGGGACATACATGATCATGCCCCCAACGTTCTCCGCATTTGAAACAGAGGCCCTTGGCACGCCTGAAACTTCGCAGCGCTGTGATCTTGGCTGCATCTCCTCCCACCCGGGCCCCTTCGGTACCTCTGCGATCTTCTGCAGTAGACGCGGTAGTCGCTGATCTCTGCACTGGTGCAGGTAATGGCAGTGGAGTCTGAACACGAGCATGGCCTGATGCTGGCACAAATTCCTGTTGTTCACGCCAAGCCCCTTTGTGGCCATCGACCACCTCTTCCTGAAGTAAAGCCAGCGCACAAGCAGTGTCGAGATCGGCTGGTCGTTGCACCATGACCACTGCCCGAATATCCTTGCGCAGCCCCTCCACAAATCTCGTTAAGAAGTACAAAGGATGCATAGCGTCAGAATATGAAATGAGATGGTTCATCAGAGTTTCAAATTGCTCGATATATTCAGAAACAGAGGATGACTGCCTAAGAGCATAAAACTGACGAATTAACAACTGATGTCGATCTCGACCGAATCGAGTACACAAAAGGGTGCAGAAGGTCTCCCAATCCATGTTTCCTATCTTACTTTGCACAGATTGCAACCAAATAGCCGCTGGACCAGTGAAATGCAGAGTGGACATGGGTACAAAATAAGAGTCATGGATTTGAAACATTGCAAAGTACTGCTCGCACATCGTCTTCCAGATTTTCGGATTTTCACCCGAAAATTGAGGAAACGAGAGAGATGGCGGTGCTTGCCCCAACCCAGCGATAAGTTGACCGGAGCGGAAACCGGAGCCGAGGGAGGAATCGAGCATCCGACTGGGCATAGGGGTTTGGAAATTGAGCGTACCGTTGGCCGGAGTGGTCGTCAAAGGAATTGCGTCCTCTGACAGCCCGCTCCGGGGAAGATGTGGCGCGCCGTGGCCATCGGGCCCGTGGATCACCTCGCGCGCCGCCGGATCGGAGAGACCCGGCGCCGTCGATCCACCCGCAACAGCCGTGCTCAAAGACGGCTGCGCCTGTTGCATGACGCCCACCACCTCCTGGAGCTTGGAGAGGCGGGACTCGAGGTCGGGCTTCCATGCCGTGAGCGCCTCCACCTGCGCGGCCTGATGATCGAGCCGCTTGGTGAGGTCCCTGATGTCGGCGCGCGTCTCGTCGCTGGCCTTGGTCAGGGTCTCAGTGAGCTTGTCGAGGTACGCTTTGAGCGCGGGATCCATGGTGGAGAGGAGATGTTGACGCGCGCTTGCCTGCTGTCGGGTCTCCAGTGCGGCGGAAGGGAGATGGGTGGCGACTGATACCAGGTGTTAAGTTCACACTAGTACAGCTGCATCTCACAGTCGATTGCTCACAGGAATTCAGCTACTAGTACTAGAGAAGAAGAAGTTCAGAGGTAGGGGAAGGAGATACAGGTTACAGCCAGCCGCCGCCAGTTCGTCTGATCCCAGCCAGGATAGGTTTCACCAGCCACACGCACACACGCCTATATCGACAACTAATGCTCTTGGTTGGGCTCGAACATATACGACACCCATTGTGGCCCAGAGAACTTGTGGTTTGGACGACGCTCCCTCTTGGGCCGTGATGGGCCTGTTGTCTCCTCCTCGCGTGCAGCGGTCTTGGTCGCCTGCAGGTCGCTAACATGAATCTTTCGGTTTAAATCAAACAACCCTATTAATGGATATAGCAATATTTGAAGTGTAAGTGTGTGGCCTATAGTATTTCTGCATCCTTGCTTACCTGTTCTAATGAAAGCTATTCCTCTGCATACTGTTCTCTTAACATGTCTTTGCTGTTGAATTGGTGTGCAAATACCATAGGTTGTTCGGGTTTCTGAAACCACACTCTGATCTTGATCTCTTTTTTATCTTCATATACTGATCTTCTCCATTGTGAATTTCAGTGGCAAAGACATTTCCATGACCGTACGGCTCATAATCTTTGGAGGGAGGACGCGGTCACTTCAGGCTGAACAGTGGGACGCTGGGCTGTACATCTGGTTAATTCATTGGAACTATATACACCGTTCATTCTGGCTTATGGTTATCAGAGGCAACTAGGACCCCGTGCTTGTGTGTATAAAGTGTTAGATTAAATTAAACCGGCGGATCGTGCGAAAAACTGGAGAGATGTTTATACTTTACAGACTACTAGTACTATGTTTATACACTACTTCATAGACAAGTTGGAGGTTGATGCTGGTACTTGGAAATTTGTATTCCCTTGGTTTATTTATTGAATCATTGGAGATGGTGCTGCCCATGAATATTCTGGCATGGAAAACTCGATTTTTTTTCAAAACTATGACGTATTTTATAGCAAATTTGAAAACTATAGGGCCGAACGCAAAAAATTCAGAAATATGACCCCGTCGGCCTGCGGTGGGCCGAAGAGTGGCCCGTCGGCCTGCGGTGGGCCGAAGAGAGGCCCGTCGGCCTGCAGTAGGCCGAAGAGGGGCCCGTCGGCCTCCAGGCGACCGAAGAGCGCCCGTCGGCCTCCCGTTGGCCGAAGAGTGTCAGGGGCACAAAACGTAATTAAGATGGCCTCAAATGAAAAAGTTATCAACATGAAAAATCTTCGTCTCGTCGAAACGGTTGATTTTGATATAAAAATCGTCTTAATCCGAGGTTGTATGCAACCTGTAGAGCCAAAACAAGGTCAGGGGCAGAAGCTGTAGAGTTACTTCGGACAGACCGAATGGATGTCAGAAAATTTGTCACGGGACACCCAGTGCACTCGGTGAGACCGTGTGAAATATAGAAGAGTACACAAGTTTGGTCACATTCACTCGGTGAGACTGAACCAAACCACTCGGAGGCTCCGAATGGATCCGAAAAATTGCCAAAGATTTTTGGATAGAATTTTTAGTCCTTTTATTGTACGGGAAGTCCAGCCGCCTCATAAATCGATGTGGGCATTGTTCGTCTGCACCGGGAAGACACATGCGGGCATTGAAGAAATTTCTCTGTTGCGATGGCAGGAATTGAGACCAAAACTTTCGGCGGTGGCGCCATCCACCATGCAAAGTAGAGGCAATGGTCACCTCTCAGGCCCGTCACCGTGTACCCTCGACGCCGGGGGTGATGCACACAAAAACGTTACCGTGTACCCTCGACGCCGGGGGTGATGCATCGTAGCTCACGTCGAAGGAGACCCGGCCGGAAGCGCGGTACGCAAGCAGTCTTCCCGGTGCAGACGAACAATTTTTCGGATCAAAAATCCTAACTTTAACTCGGACAGGAATCTTTGGCAATTTTTCGGATCCATTTGGAGCCTCCGAGTGGTTTGGTTCAGTCTCACCGAGTGAACGTGATCAAACTTGTGTAATCTTCTATATTTCACACGGTCTCACCGAGTGCACCGGGTGTCCCGTGACAAATTTTCTGACATCCATCGGTCTGTCCGAAGTAACTCTACAGCTTCTGCCCCTGACCTTGTTTTGGCTCTACATGTTGAATACGACCTCGGATTAAGACAATTTTTATATCAAAATCAACCGTTTCGATGAGACGAAGATTTTTCATGTTGTTAACTTTTTCATTTGAGGCCATCTTAATTACGTTTTGTGCCCCTGACACTCTTCGGCCAACGGGAGGCCGACGGGTGCTCTTCGGTCGCCTGGAGGCCGACGGGCGCTCTTCGGTCGCCTGGAGGCCGACGGGCCACTCTTCGGCCCACCGCAGGCCGACGGGCCACTCTTCGGCCCACCGCAGGCCGACGGGGTCATATTTCTGAATTTTTTGCGTTCGGCCCTATAGTTTTCAAATTTGCTATAAAATACGTCATAGTTTTGAAAAAAAATCGGAAAACTCAGCTGGACTCCTTCCTCGGTTGAATTCCATCCGGAATGTAGTACTCGTAGTAAAAAAGAGAGCACCAATGTCTGACCTGACTACGTCTGACTTGACTTTTTGGACGAAGAATGGTTCTTTGCGAATTAAATTAGAGTAGTGGTGGTGGTACATCAGTTCAGTTCAATAGGACACTTATGAGACGCTGACGGTTGTTTCGGGCCATACTAGTAATCCATGCCTGGATCTGCATTTTGTCTGGCGAGCACAGTCCTTAGCCTCGTTGGGCAGACCAGACGTTCACACGTTTAACCTTGTAAGAGCATCTACACCCGGACCTAGCAAATCTGACCCCTTAAACGTCCGCGGACGCGCCCGGTCAGTGACCGGACATGTCCGTTTTGAGCCCCTACAATTTGGTCCGTGCAGCCACACTTCTCATTTTTTTTCTCATATGTACGGTCACTTGCACGTGATTGGTGGAGAAGAAGAGAGAGAAAGAAAATAATGAATAAGAAAAGAGAAAAGGTGGTCCGGAGTGGGGTCGCGTCCTACGTGGTGGACTGACCGGGCGTGTCCGGGCGCGTCCGGGAGCCCTCATATCGTCCCCATATTTGAGATGGATATGAGGGGTGCCGGTCAGTCCGGGCGTTTGAGACGGATATAAGGGGTCCGGTTGGGTCGCATTTTTGTGACCGGTCAGTGACCGGGAGGGCGTTCCGGACGTTTGAGGAGCATACAGGGGGTCCGGCTGTAGATGCTCTAATAGCTTTTAGTAAGGAACTCGCAGAGAATTTTGGGGGTTTGGGGTGAGGAACAGAGAATGGTTGGTGAGATTCAGGCCAGTTCTTTTGGGCTTATTTAGTACTGTGGAAATAAATTTCAATTTTTTTGATAGTTTTCAAAAAATGTTCATGCCAATGTAAAAATGTTTTTTTTGCATTAACAATGTATAATTTCCAAAAAACGCGTATACAATGTAAAAAAATGTTTTTTTATAGTATGAAAACAATGTTTTGTACCATTACCATCAAAAGTAGTTTCAACGTGTATTTTAAAAAATGTTGACCATGATTAAAAATGCTGTTCAAAATCTGTATCAGAAGAAAATATACATCGTCAAATAATGTACAATGTAAAAGAAATGTTTGCCTAGTATAAAAACAATGTTTTGTACCAGAAAAAATAATGCACATGACATTTAAGAAACACACTCAAGTTTCAAAGAAATGCTTGTGACATTTAATAAAATGTTTATACAATGTAAATTTTTGCGCAGTTTAAGAAAATGTAAATTTCCATTAAAAAATGTGTGGGACATTTTAAAAGAATATTCGTGTGTTTTCAAAGACCGTGAAAAATAAAATATTTTTGTGCAATGTAAAAAACGTTCTTATAGTTAAAAAATGTCTATTGCCACTAAACAAATGTTAAGCGTGTATTTGTAAAAACATTGACCATGTTTTCAGAAATGTGTTCAGAACTTGACATGTGTTAAAAACAGAAAAAAATGATGAAAACCAACAAAGAAAACCAGGAAGAAAACAAAGAAAATCGAAGTATAACAAAGCAAAAACAAAGAAAATAAAGAAAACCAAAGCAAAGAAAAAAAACAAAAAAATCGGATAAAGAAACAAAGAAAACTGAAGTTCAATAAATAAAACAAAACAAACTGAAGAAAACTAGTGAAGAAATAAAGAAAACGGAAACATGAAGAAGAGAAAACGAAAAAAGATATTTTTTTGAAAAACGGGACGAGTCCAACGAAGTTGCAACAGGCGATCGATCATAGCGATCGGAAAACAACTATGAATCTGGCAGGTCTAGGTACTCGCTATAGTCTTTGCGCAGCAATACACGGAAAACATTATTTGACGCCCGTTGCGTCAGGTAGTCGGCCTAACGCTGACGCGCGCTGGAGTACCTAGTAAAGTGGGTCGGCCGATTTAACATAGCGCATTATTTCTGTTTTAGGACCCTTCTGAAAGATTCTGTGTGGCTTTTTATAGGTTCCCTTATCCTGTTTCTTTTGTAATGGTTTTATCTGCTTTTCTTTTAGTTTTAAATTTAAAATTTTAATCTTTATTTTCCCTTAATTCAAAATTCACAGATTTCAAACAAATTGTTGAAATTTATTCGGAAATTTATATAATGCTTGTAAAGAAAGATTTCACTTTTTTCTTCATAATTTCAAAAATAATTTGTGTCTTATTTTTTTAGGATTTGTAAATATGTTCACTTCGTAAAAATGTTATGAAATCTTCGAAAAAATGTCCAGAATCTCAAAACTGTTCGAAGTTTAAAAGAACAAAGCTCAAAATTTGAAGTTGTTGTTCATAATTTTTAAATTTGTTCACTTTTGACACAATGTTCATATTTTCCAAAATAGAATTCACTTTTCAACCATTTATCAGAATTTCAAAACTTGTTCACAATGTTCAAGAATTTTTCTAAAATTAATATATTTGAAATTCAAAATTTGTTCTCCTTTTCTGAAGGAAAAAAAAGTTAAAAATGTCAAATTGCTGTCCACAATTTTTAACTTTGTTCACATTTTAAAATATGTTCATATTTTCTCGAAATAAAATTCAACAATAGCTCAAAACTTCAAATATTATTCACAATTTGCAAGAAATGTTTTAAAAATAAAAATCTTTGAAATTGAAGTATGTTAGCCTTTCCAAAAAATTGTTCAAAATTTGAAAAATGTTCGTGTTTTTAAAAATTGTTTCCAAACTAAAAAAAATAGTTTTTTTAGAAAATGTTCATTCTTTTAAAAACTTGTCCGCAAATCTTTGAATGTCTGCTGTAGTGCCGTTCTTACCTACAGTGCCGCTAGCTCGCTTCGGTTTGTTTGCTGTGAATGGGCCAACCCATTAGGACCGTGTGTGTGTGAGCCCTCCAATAGGAGGTCCCACGCTACGTGTCGGTCGAATGATAGTCTAGGAAGATCAACCGCCTCGGCACCCGTGGATGAAGCCCTGAATAGCCGCCCTATCTTTCCCACGTGAACGCTAGTCTTTTCAACAAGGCTAATGTTGCTCTCGGCCTTCTGCAACAAGAACCTTCTTGTAATCTCCCACAAACCATTTTTTTCCCTTTTGAAACAAGACCCATGTGTTTCTTTGAAACTTCATTGTGCAACGGAGAGGGCACTAGTTTGACAGTTTGCGCAATTTAGAAAATAAAACAAAACGTACTCCCACAATTTCTAAATATAAGTCTTTTTAGAGATTTCACTATAAATTACATACGGATGTATATAGACATATTTTAGAGTGTAGATTCACACATTTTGCTTTATATGTAGTCCGTAGTGAAATCTATAAAATGACTTATATTTAGGAACAGAGGGAGTACATGAGAATTCAATCTAGTTTTGTATGAACGCATATTTTTCAGAACTTCTCGAGTGCATCCCTTGATAGATACATGAGAGCATCTACAGCCGGACCCCTCACACCCGCCTCAAACGCCCGGGCTGGCCGACACCCCTCATATCTAGCCCAAATATGGGGCGAATATGGGGGAGCCCGGGCACTCCCGCCACGTCGGCCTGACGGCTTGGCCGCACGCGAACTCGCCCGGAAACCCGAAGGTCTGACGGGCGCCTCGATCGTCGCCGCGGTGTGAACGCCGTGTGGCGCCGCCCCGGCTCGTCGCCCGAGGCCATAGTTGGCTATTTAAGCTGGTCGGCGTCCCACAGCCCTAGCACATCCACCTTCTCCCTCCCTCCGCCGCCACCCGAGCCCATCCGCCTCCTCTCCCCCACTCTCCGGTGTCAGTATGGTATGCCGTAGGATCACCACCTACGCTCAGCTCACGCCGTAGCGCCGGATGCAGATCGGGGCGGAGATCCAGGCTCGGAGTGCCGCTCGCATCGCTTTTGGTCTCCCTCCGGACTCACCGAAAACGGAGGAGGAGGAGGAGGAGGAGGAGGAGGAGGAGCAGCCGGAGGAGGAGGTGCCGGAGGCGATGGAGGAGGACGAGCCGAAGATCCATGGTCCGGGCTTGAACATGGCGGAGGCGGAGTTCGCCGTCGCCCAAGCCGATGAGATGGCGAAGCAGCAAGCCATCCTAGATTCCATCTGGGATGAGGCCAAGGTGGAGGCCAACCGCCGACTCATCTAGCAAAGGCAGGCAGAGGCCGACGTCCTCTTCGACGAGCTCGAGACGAAGATAGTGACGGAGAAAGCCGCAACGAAGCAGCCAAGGCGCCGGAGGGGGCCGCAGCAGAGGCGCCGGCAGGAGGGGAGGAGGCGGAGCTGCAGCTAACGCACATCTATCCGTTGGAGGGCACGGAGATCGACGGCGTCCGTCGACGTTTGATGGGTCATTTTTTGCAAGCTCTAGATGCTCCTACGCATCCTGCGCTTGCTTTGTGCGTGAGAATCTGAGATGGATGACTGAATCCGCGTGGCCGTAAAAGCGTGCGCCGCCTTCTCCTTCGCTTCTCTTTCTCTTTCGCCTTTACAGATGGATAACCGAAGCTTTGTTACAGTATATATGTCGTCGAATCTCAAAAGAACGTTGGCCCAGTTCGAACGCACAGTCGAGATTCACAGCTTGGAAAGACGACGACTTGAAAGGCAAAAGCAGCGTCGTGCCGGCCAGAGTGACCCGTCGTGACCAACGCAGCAGGCACGTAGTATACATCCACGGGGTATTGAATTCTTAGCGTACGACTGCAGTAGTAATGTACTGTACAATGAGCACGGGGCCACGACCTGGCTAATGACACAACTTAATGACCCAGCGTCGCGGGCTGATAGTGAACATTGGTCCTCCTCGTCGCTGTCTGCACAGGTCGTCCTCGCTAATCAACTCGGAATTAAGACAAAAAACAGTACTACTACTACTAGCTTCACGTCCGCGTCATGGAGCATGATCGCATTAACCACTGTACTACTAGCAGCGACCACACCGAGCGCGACCCGCTGAACCCATAGATAGATGGATAGGATCGGCGGCAGCGCGCCACCTCAGACACGCTCCACCCCGCGCCGCTGAAACGAGACGGCCGCGCACCTACCTGCAATTGCATGTGTGGGTCAGCTGGCCGTGTCGCGCCGTTGAGCACCGAGGTTGGCTGAATGAGTTGGCTCTCGCACCCTGCATTTCCCCTCCTTTCTGTTACGCGTCCGTGTCGGTGCCAATCACATGAAATGGGCGCTTTCAACAAATTTTAAAAGGAATTGTACTGTATTAGGACATTGATTATCGAAAAGGCTAAAAATATGACGTCGGATTTTAGACTTTCGGGACGAACGGCTCTTTCACCATTGGATTTGAGCACAAATCTTAGAGTAGAGGACAGCAACCACGAGAGTGAACGAAATCGTTGGGGAAAAACGTGGACGCTACAAACGTATCCACTCTTCTGTCTTCGCACCACTCATCCCCGTCTCTCTTTCGTCGCTAACCCCCCCCCCCCCCCCCCCCCCTCCTCTGTCTTCCCATCGTGCCCCCTTCATTTTTTGACCCCAAAGGGGCACCCAATCCTTCCTCCCCCCCCCCCCCCCCCCCCTCAGGGCGGTTCTCCGGAGATGGTGCTAGCGTGATTCCTATTGGTGGCACAGTGGTTGGCACGGAGGCAGAGGCTCGAGCGCGTTACACGGCCATCGGATGTCGATGCCGTAACCATGTCGACTACGGCGAGAAGAGGAACCCACGTCATGGTAGTGCCGTGATTCCGGCGGTCCGGAGCTGCCGGAGGCGAGGCAAGGAGGTGCTCGTGCGATCACATGCGAAGCAAAAAAAAAATCCATTTTAAGATGAAAAAAATACTTTACATTTAAAATAACAAGGGAAGTTTAATATGTGTTTGCCATAGCAATTTCTGCCATTGGCACCACAAGCGGAGCAAAAAAATCGATGAACAAAATTATTTTACATACATAGCAAATTTCTTATACAAGGCATCCAGTTCTAATAGAAATCCCATGGCATATTTTAATTTGCACCTGCCATGAGAATTTTGGTCATTTTTTTGTGTCAATCCACATTTGCAAATTTCTTACATAGAAGATGGAAATTCGAATTTAAATATCATGGCAAATTTTAATATGCATCTGTCGTGGCAATTTTTCTCATAATTTGTGTCATTCTACATAAATGGAAAGTTCTTGTTCAAAACATGGTGGTTTTACTTAAAATCCTATGGCAAATTTTAATATGTATATGCCATGACAATTTTGTTCATGATTTTGTGTTTTGTAGTGTTCATTTCTATTTTTTTCCATGACACTATTTGCCATGGCAATTTCCAAACATAATTTTTTGCCAAGGCAATTCTGGAAAATCGTCATGTGAGCATTATCAGAAATGTTGTTAGAATATTTCTTGACATAACTTTTTTAGAAATAAAAAAGGCAAAAAATATCTAAATTCAACATGACATATTTTTTTCTACATTTTCCATGGAATTAAAGATCATTTTAATTTCATATATCATGCCAATTTCTTTTTTGCTTTGCTAGACCATGGCGATTTTACTTTCAAATACATGGCAAATTTATTTTCATGGTCATGGAAACTTCGTTTCTTCCTGGATGATGTTTTATTTCCTAGACAATTTTACATTCAAAGACATGGCAGCTTTATTTTCATAGCATGGTAAAATTATTTTCAGAATCATGGCACTTTAGTTTTTACCCGGACCCACGGGAAATTCTATTAGACCATGGTAAATCTATTAATTAGACCATGTTACCTTCGTTATTTAGACCATGTCATTTTCATTAGTTAGACCATTGTAGTTTATAAATTCGGCATGTGCATGTCAAATTATAAATTTATTTGAATGGTACCATGTTTTTTTGAGACAACAACTTTCCCATTTTTTCCATGTTCCCATGGCAAATTGTAAATAAACCTGCCACCTTTTTTAATTCAAAGAATGATGTTTTTTTAATAATTTTGCAATCCTTGTTTTAAGAACAAAATTCTTTTTTAAGCGAATCTGCCATACAATAAAAATATGGATTTGCCTTAGTCCACTATCTAGTTTTACCAGCAAAATCATGCACACAAAATTCATTGCCATGTTGTAAAAATATTAGGCCCGTTTTCAAAGATAGCCATGCGCGCTAGAGAGAAAAATCACGATTTACGTTTTTTTAGCTTTGACGATGTTTTTCTTCTTATATATCTTGTCAAATTTGTGCGCTATATGTACCCCTCACGCTTTCTACTTTCTGAATTAATAATAGTATTATTCATCAGGGACAAAACATATTCGTGTGATTTTTGCAATAAAATAAAAGGCCTGCTACATGCATGTGCTCCAATTCTGAACTTTTCATTTTTGCTCAATTTTTTTCTAGGATGGATGTAAGTGCATCTAGTGCCCCTTAGTGATTTTGGTGTATTGAAGACTTATAGATTAAGAGACTAATGTGTTTGTGAGTATCCACAGGTTCTATAAGTCACTGAGGAGTTTGATATATCCGATTAATGTCGACTAGAAATGAATGTCTTCAACTCAAGACTTTGATTCTTTCTTGAAGACTTTAAAAATGAAGAATTTGGTGTGACCTTGAAGATATTGATGCTGGAACTATGAAGTGTGAAGACTTTAGTTTTCTTGTTTCATTTCCTTTCTGTTGAGTCATAGGAAACACCGTACTGTTAAAGGGGGTCGAGGTAATACTAAGGAAAAAATTCCAAGTGATGCTCATCTCAAAGCCTACACAGACCCAATCCTTCGAGTGAAGCCTTTGGAAATCTCTTGCAGTTCAGTCAAGTTCTTCAGTGACAGAGACGAAGTTCTTCTTGTCTCTGAGGAAATTGGCCTGACTGAGGAGTTAGGATTTCGCCAGTGCGAATTGCCTACAGTGAGGAACATGATAGCCTTGAGGATTTTCATAGTTCGAATTCTGACCGTTGCTGTGCTTCGCGCCAGCTGTCTAAATATCTTATCCACATAACAATCATATCATTAGGGGCATTATGTCATATCATGTCAGGTTGCACCCTGGCTATAAATAGCCGCCCCCCTCAACCACTAGCTGGTTAGCTGCTCCGAGAGAGATTGACAAGTGTCATTTAGAGCAACCCATCCTCTGAGGACTTTGAGAGAAAATCATCAGTGAGGAAAAACCCCAAAACCCAAACACCTAAAACCCAAAGTGATTGAGCATCAATGAAGAGATTGTTCCTGTGTGGAATCGACACGTGTTACCTTTGAAGACTGTGCATCTTCCAGACGGTTAGGCGTCATGGTCTACAGCATCCAAGAGGAAATTTTGGATCGCAGGGTGACCGAGTTTGTGAAGGTTTGGAAATCTACCTTGAAGACTTGCCATGAGTGTTGGGTGAGGTCTATGTGACCTTAGCTCAAGGAGAATACGGTAAGGACTGTGTGTCCTCGGACTGTGTGTCTTTTGGTTTAAATATCAAGCCACTCCAAACCAGACGTACGACTGTCACAATAGTTGGAACTCGGTCATCAAATCATTGTCTTCACCGAGATCCTGGTTCTATTTCCTCAACCCTTTCATTTCCTCGTTAACTTGTTGATGAAATTGATCATTACTGTTTGAAGACTTTGACGGGAGACTTTCTCAATTTCCTCATCTCAAATTCTTCAGTTACTTTGTCCATCGCCTGCTTATCCTATTTTTCATGCTACTTGTGCTCTGTGTATGTTTCATTTCATCATGATGACTATGCTACTGCTATGTTATGCATGCACTTGAGTACTTATTCCGTTGCTCGTATTTCGTCACTTAGCAAATTTCTCGAGTAGTAATTCCTCAGTGACGAATTTGTAAAAATCGCCTATTCACCCCCCTCTAGTCGATATAACACACTTTCAATGGATCCTTTTGTAGCGACAAGTTTCTGCGAGTGGGTTCAATCTGGAGGTTCCCCATCGAACGAAAATCATTCAATCATTCGCACTGCCATAGGAAATGTTTCGTTGAATGTCAAGTCTCCCCAGGGCGAACATCAACGAGATATCCGCGTCCTTGATTATCTTATTTTTTAGTACATTGCCATTTATTCATTAACATAAACAAATCACATCAGACGAAAGAAACTGAACCATATGCAAACTGAAATGAACTCCTGCACAACAAGTTACATCAAAGCTCTATGCATTCATTGAATATGATGATGATTATTCACCGATAGACACCTGTCCTTGCTCCCTCAATGTAGATCTTATTATTGAATTTATTATTTGTCGTATGAGAGAGTCTTGGTGTTTAAATGTTTAGATGCGATGAACGCCAATCATGTTCAGCATTTCTCATTCGCAAAATAAAAGTTATTGTTTCTCGGTCACTTAAGAACGACAATATTATTTCGTCTGATCTCCATATATAGATGATGCACATAATTGTTTTGAAATACATGGTGTGATAATCATTGGCGAAAACATGACCATGAAAATATAGGTTGGTCATTCTTACCATTTTTTCTTTGAGAATAAGATCATAGGTCGCTGGATGTGTAATATGGGACATGATTGGGTCACATTGGATGGAGTTTAGCGTTTGATGATATGGATTTTGTTACTGGCTGCGTATATCACATTATGTGTATGATGATCTTTGATGGCAAAATACGGATCGATGACCCAACATTTATGCACCACATATCCTCGAGGACGGCACCCTTCCGCAAGCCGAGGCCGCCCAAAATGCCGCACCCTCTTTGATCCTCTTGTCAACGGCAGGTAGAACTATGTACCATCGGGGTGGAGGGAAGCAAGCCTCCCTCTCCCCCGCACGCTCCGTCATCTTGCAACTCTCCTCCACACCCGACAAACCACTACTAGAAAAGGTGTATTGCCACATGTACATAGGGCAGAAATACTCATTTGTCCATCCCTTGCCAAACAGCCTATCAACACAACAAATCCTGATATGGAGAAGGATCCATTTATTTTATTTTTGCATCGTGGTGGTGCCCAGGCCCTCCAGAGTCGATGGGAACATCTCCTCCCATTGAACGCAGATCGCCGGAAGGCCTGAAATAAATTCAGAAAAATGCAAGCACTAATGTCAAGTCTGGGACTTGAATTCTGGTGGACAACATATTTCACTATCCACCTAACCTTCCAACCACAGGTTGATTTGCGCCTTTTTCATGTATTGATAAGCTTTCTTCAATTGAATGTTTTGTCTAGGTTTCGGTCCCTGGCATTGTTTCTTTTTTTTTTGATAATCAGGGGCCTCCCCCCGGCTCCAACTTTTTATTGTGAAAATAGAAGCCGCACGAGTACCACAAGCACCAGTCTAAACTGGAAGGAGAAAGCAAAAGGCAGCAAAAGGAAAGTTTCTACACCTAAACTAGAGGAGCCACAACCACTCCACATCATCGTTGTCTTATTACACTAACCAAGATACTGTAAACTGTTGTAAAACAAGGCAATGCACATCATCTCCCAACTTCTGAATATAGCTTTCATCAACAGCTTGAGAAGACCACATGAATCGAGTCAGCTTCCGCATGGTTCTTCAGTTGATACTCGAGCGTGCTCCTCCCTCCATGTGCTGCTCCTTGAATCAAGTTTGCCCATGACAGATGCCCTGTCCCCAGCTTGCATTCCTCCAGCCCGGTTCCAGTTCCGCCGGAGTTTTCAATTTCCACCACATCATTTCCTTGAATTCTAACATCTTTCCTTCTCTCAGATCTTCGAAAGGTTTTGTCCAGTCCTTTAGGTACCTCAGGATCCGGCCAAACACTTGTTTCATCAAAATCCAAGAACATCTATAAAAAACTTAAGCATTTCTACAGTTCCACAAGCCCCACAGGACTGCAGGTGTAATCACATTCAGGTGTAGTTGTTTTTTCTCACACAGCCACCACTTGGCAATGGACTCAAAGTTTGTAAAATTTAGGCCAAAACATGAGTCAACTTCTTTCCAAACTAATCTAGCCACCACACATTCAAAGAAAAGATGAAATACAGACTCAATTTCTGTGTAGTGAACACATTCTAGAGGTTTAGCTATCCCCCTCTTCCTTAGATTATCACATGTCATGATTTTATTCTGAGAAAACAGCCACATGAATCCTTGAATCCTGGGTGGAACTTTAATATTCCACAAAGCAGGAAGGAAAATATGTTTCACACCCCTAAAATTAACCACAACATATAGAGACTTAGAAGAGTATATGCCTTTAGATTCATACTGCCAGATCAGAGAATCTTCCTCCTGGGACAAATTAGTGGATCTGACAACACTAAGCAACTCAAACCACTGGGTCATAAGCTCATCAAAGAAGATCCTCCTGAAAGTACACTTGAGCTCAAACCCATCCCAAAGATCAGCAATAGTTTTATTATTCTCATTAACTAAAAAATATAAATCTCAAAATTGAGTAGCTAAAGGTGCATTTCCATGCCAGATGTCCTCCCCAAATCCAATCCTTCTTCCATCCCCTACAGACCACCTATATCCAATCTTCACAGCCTGCATGGTCCACATAACACTTTTCCAAAACTGTGAAGCATTGTTATCATGGCAACAAAGAATATTTGGATTCTTAGTATTATATTTACTATCCAAAACCCTCCTCCAGATAGATCCTTCTCGAGCTATATATCTCTTAACCCAAGACCCAATCAAACATACATTCATGTCTTGGGGATTCAAAACCCCCATGCCACCATATTCTTTTTTCATGCAAATGGAAGCCCAATTAGCTAAGTGAATTTTATAATTCCCCTCACTATCACTCCACAAGCAATTGGCCATATGAGAGTTGATAAGCTAGATAGCCCACTTGGGGAATTTAATAAAGGACAACAGGTAAAGAGGAATACTAGCTAAGCAAGCCCTGGTCAGAGTGATCTTACCCAGGTAAGATAACAATTTGCCCCTCCACCCAGCTATTCTGGCCAGGATCTTATCTATCAGGAATTGCAAGTCTTATCTACTTTGTTTGTTATAGTGTAAAGGGATCCCTAAATGTTCAATAGGGAAATCACCCAGGACACGTTGGAAAATGTCTATAAATGGAGCCACTTCCTCAGTGGCCATGTTAATAGGAATCGGCAGTGGCCATGTTAATAGGAATCGGAGCACTTTTATGGTAATTAATTATCATCCCTGACACCTGCTCAAAGCAAGTAAGGATCCATTTCAGGTTCAGAGCCACTCTAAAATCATTTTGCAAGAATAGGAGAGTGTCATCAACATACTGCAGACACATCACTCCCCCTTCAACTAAATTAAGACACAGCCCACTAATCAAACCAGCTCTATTGCCTTTAACCAAACATCCTAGAGAAAATATCTACAACTAGGTTAAAAAGCAAAGGAGAAAAAGGACCCCCTTGCCTCAAACCTTTTACAGTGAGGATGAAATCACTCTCTACCCCATTGAGTTTTATTCCAACAGAGCCTTGTTCTGTCAAACTTTTGACCCAATCAATCCACTTACGTCCAAAGCCCCTCAGAGCCATGACCTCATACACAAAATCTAAATTAATTTTATCATATGCTTTTTCATAATCAATCTTAAATACTAAACCTTTACTACGAGAAGAGTGCACTGCATGAACAATTTCATGTGCAGTCACCACACTCTCCAGTATATATCTCTCCCTAATGAAAGTTGATTGATAGTCTGAGATTAACCTGGCTATGCTTAGAGCTAGTCTATTAGTAAGAACTTTGGAGAAGATCTTAAAACTACAATTAAGTAGACTAATAGGTCTGAATTTGTTCATAGTTCTAGCCTCATTTTCTTTAGGAATGAGGGTAATCATAGCAAAATTTAATCTAAATAGGTCTAGATCCCCCTCAAACCAGGCATCAAACATCTTGATCATATCTCCTTTCACAACTTCCCAAAATTCCAGGAAGAACATGAAAGGGAGTCCATCAGGGCCAGGAGCCCCATCTGAGTAAGAGCCAAAAAGCGCATCTTTAATCTCCTTCTCAGAAAACCTAGCTTCTAAACTATCATTCTCCTACTTGGTGCTACTTCTTGAGCATGCGTTGGTTTTCCCTTGAAGAGGAAAGGGTAATGCAGCAAAGTAGATAAGTATTTCCCTCAGTTGTTGAGAACTAAGGTATCAATCCAGTAGGAGATACAAGCAAGTCCCCAATAGATGTACCTACACAAAGAATCAAACATTTGCACCCAATGCTATAAAGGGGTTGTCAATCCCTTCACGGTTACTTGCAAGGATGAGATCTAATAGAGATAAATAGAATACATTGCTTGAACGGAAAGTAACTAAAAGTAAAAAAGATTGCAGCAAGATATTTTTGGTATTTTTGGTTTTAGATCTGAAAGTATAATATGGAAAATAGACCCGGGGGCCATAGGTTTCACTAGAGGCTTCTATCATGAAGGCAAATATTACGGTGGGTGAACAAATTACTGTCGAGCAATTGATAGAAAAGCGCATAGTTATGACGATATCCAAGGCAATGATTATGCATATAGGCATCACATCCGTGTCAAGTAGACCGAAACGATTCTGCATCTACTACTATTACTCCACACATCGACCGACTCCTGCCTGCATCTAGAGTATTAAGTTCATGAAGAACAGAGTAACGCATTAGGTAAGATGACATGATGTAGAGGGATAAACTCAAGCAATATGATGAAAACCCCATCTTTTTATCCTCGATGGCAACAATACAATACGTGCCTCGCTACCCCTACTTTGTCACTGGGTGAGGACACCGCAAGATTGAACCCAAAACTAAGCACTTCTCCCATTGCAAGAATTACCAATCTAGTTGGCCAAACCAAACCAATAACTCGAAGAGACTTGCAAAGATATGAAATCATGCATATAAGAATTCAGAAAAGACTCAAATAATATTCATAGATAATCTGAACATAAACCCACAATTCATCGGATCTCGACAAACACACCGCAAAAGAGTATTACATCGGATAGATCTCCATGAAGATCATGAAGAACATGGTATTGAAGAGCAAAGAGAGAGAAGAAGCCATCTAGCTACTAGCTATGGACCCGAAGGTCTGTGGTGGACTACTCACGCATCATCGGAGGGGCAATGGAGTTGATGTAGATGCCCTCCGTGATCGAATCCCCCTCCGGCAGATTACCGGAAAAGGCTCCAAGATTGGATCTCACGGGAACAGAGGCTCCTGGCGGCGGAAAAATATTTTCGTGGCTCTTTTTGGTATCCAGGGAATATTTGGGAATTTATAGGCCGAAGAGTAGGGTTAGGAGGGCTGCCGTGGGCCCACAAGCCAGGGGGGCGCGCCCTACCCCCCTGGGCGCGCCCCTGTGGCTTGTGGCCACACGGCGGCTCTCCTACCTTGGTCTCCAAGCTTGGTAGGTTTCTTCTGGTCCAAGAAAAAATATTCCGAAGATTTTATTCCGTTTGGACTCCATTTAATATTCCTTATCTGCAATACTCAAAAACAAGGAAAAAACAGAAACTGGCACTAGGCACTAGATTAATAGGTTAGTCCCAAAAATAATATAAAATAGCATATTAATGCATATAAAACATCCAAAACAGATAATATAATAGCATGGAACAATCAAAAATTATAGATACGTTGGAGACGTATCAAGCATCCCCAAGCTTAATTCCTGCTCGTCCTCGAGTAGGTAAATGATAAAAACAGAATTTTTGATGTGGAATGCTACCTAACATATTTATCCATGTAATATTCTTTATTGTGGCATGAATATTCAGATCCGTACAATTCAATACAATAGCTTAATATTGACATAAAAACAATAATACTTAAAGCATACTAACAAGCAATCATATCTTTCAAAATACCATGGCTAAAGAAAGTTTTCCCTACAATATCATATAGTCTGGCTATGCTCCATCTTCCCCACACAAAGTATCTAAATCATGCACACCCCCGATGACAAGTCAAGCAATTGTTTCACCCCTTTTATGTTCTCAAACCTTTTCAACTCTCACGCAATACATGAGCGTGAGCCATGGATATAGCCCTATGGGTGGCATAGAATGTGGTGGAGGTGCAAGGGAAAAGGAGAAGATAGTCTCACATCAACTAGGCGTATCAACGGGCTATGGAGATGCCCATCAATAGATATCAATGTGAGTGAGTAGGGATTGCCATGCAACGGATGCACTAGAGCTATAAGTGTATGAAAGCTCAAAAGGAAACTAAGTGGGTGTGCATCCAACTCGCTTGCTCACGAAGACCTAGGGCATTTTGAGGAAGCCCATCATTGGAATATACAAGCCAAGTTATATAATGAAGATTCCCACTAGTATATGAAAGTGACAAATTAGGAGACTCTCTTTCATGAAGAACATGGTGCTACTCGAAGCACAAGTGTGGAAAAGGATAGTAGCATTGTCCCTTCTCTCTTTTCTCTCATTTTTTTCTTTCTCTTTTTTTCCTTTTTTTTGTGGGCATCTTTAGCCTCTTTTATTTTTTTATTTGGGCTTCATTGGCCTCTTTTATTTTTTGTAAAGTCCGGAGACTCATCCCATCTAGTGAGGGAATCACAGCTTCCATCATCCTTTCCTCTCATGGGACAATGCTCTAATAATGATGATCATCACACTTTTATTTACTTACAACTCGAAACTTAGAACAACATATGACTCTATATGAATGCCTCCGGTGGTGTACCGGGATGTGCAATGATCTAGCATAGCAAATGACATCAAAAACCGGACAAGCCATAAAAACATCATGCTAGCTGTCTTACGATCATGCAAAGCAATATGACAATGATGGTGCGTGTCATAATAAACGGAACGGTGGAAGTTGCATGGCAATATATCTCGGAATGGCTATGGAAATGCCATAATAGGTAGGTATGGTGGCTGTTTTGAGGAAAATATATGGTGTCTGTTTTGAGGAAGGTGGGTTTAATGCACCGGCGAAAGTTGCGCGGTACTAGAGAGGCTAGCAAAGGTGGAAGGGTGAGAGTGCGTATAATCCATGGACTCACATTAGTCATAAAGAACTAACATACTTATTGCAAAAGTCTATTAGTCATCGAAGCAAAGTGTTAGACGCATGCCCCTAGGGGAGAGGTTGGTAGGAGTAAACCATCGCGCGCTCCCGACCCATCACACAAAGGATGACAATCATTAAACAAATCATGCTCCGACTTCATTACATAACGGTTCACCATACGTGCATGCTACGGGAATCACAAACCTTAACACAAGTATTTCTACTAATCCACAATTACTTACTAGCATAACTCTTAATATCACCATCTCTACATCTCAAAACTACATGCACGAAATCAAACTTCTCATCATATTCAATGCACTTAATATGAAAGTTTTTATTATATCCCTCTTGGATGCCTATTATATTAGGACCAAGTTCATAACCTAATCCAATTACCATGCTGTTTAGAGACTCTCAAAATAATATAAGTGAGGTACGAGAGTTCAATTATTTCTATAAAACATAACACCACCGTGCTCTAAAAAGATATAAGTGAAGCACTCGAGCAAAATTGCCTAGCTCAAAAGATATAAGTGAAGCACATAGAGTATTCTAATAAATTCATGATTCAGCGTGTCCTTCTCAAAAATATGTGTGCAGCAAGGATGATTGTGGCAAACTAAAAAGCAAAGACTCATATCATACAAGACGCTCCAAGCAAAACACATATCATGTGGTGAATAAAAATATAGCCTCAAGTAAATTTACCGATGGATTGAAGACGAAAGAGGGGATGCCTTCCGGGGGATCCCCAAGCTTAGGCTCTTTGGTATCCTTGAATATGGCTTGGGGTGCCTTGGGCATCCCCAATCTTAGGCTCTTGCCACTCCTTATTCCATAGTCCATCAAATCTTTACCCAAAAGTTGAAAACTTCACAACACAAAACTCAACAGAAAACTCGTGAGATCCGTTAGTATAAGAAAAATAAATCACCACTTTAGGTACTGTTGTGAACTCATTCTTTATTTATATTTGTGTAATAACTACTGTATTCTAACTTCTCCATGGTTCATACCCCCCCGATACAACCCATAGATTCATCAAAATAAGCAAACAACACAAAGAAAACAGAATCTGTCAAAAACAGAACAGTCTGTAGCAATCTGTAGAATTAGAATACTTCTGTAACTCCAAAAATTCTGAAAAATTAGGACAACCAGGGAAATTCTTATATAAATCTTGTGTAAAACTTTCAGATCAAAAGCACGTTCAAGTAAATTTATAAAAATCCTGGACTGAGCGCAAAAGTTTCTGTTTTTCAGCAAAATCAAATCAACAAACACCGTAGACCATCCCAAAGGTCTTACTTGGCTCAAACGCTAATAAAAACATAAAAACACAATTACTACAGAAGTAATAATGTGCAAAACACACCAAAACAGAAACAAAAAACAGAAAGCAAAAATAAAATTGGGTTGCCTCCCAACAAGCGCTATTGTTTAACGCCCCTAGCTAGGCAAAACGCAATAGATCTAGGTATTGTCATCTTTGGTATGCAATCCATCCTCAATTGCACACTTGTAAACCCTAGGAGATTCTTTGGTTTTATCAACACTCATACTCCTAGGCAAGAAATCAAGAAATTCACTTGTAGCAATAGGTTCCCGGACAATATTAATAAAGTTAGGGTGAACACTTATCATCTTAAGATCTTCATCCCCTTTACTAGAGGATTCACCCTTGTTCTTAGGAACATAAACAAACTTGGCAGCCTTAGAAAGGGGAAATTTTGGATTAGTTTGAACAGAGGCAAAAGCGGAACCCAAGTTGGTAATAATGTCCTCTAGCTTTTCAATTCTAGAGGAATCTTGATCCAATTTTTCATTAACTATGGGTTCTTTTTCCCTTAGGTTTTTTAGAGTAACTCCTACCTTAGATCCATATTGAGTGATATGATTATGGATCTTTTTATCCAAGTTTTCAATGAGATCTATAGTAGCAACTTTATTTTCAATGATATCAAGCCTTCGCATCACATGTTCCAAAGTCAAGATTGTTTCATTAACCATGAGCGGGGGTGAACCTACCAAATTTGTCATCGCATTATAAGAATCAAAGGTATTGTTCCCCAAGAAATTCCCTCCCGTAATGGTATCCAAAACATATCTATTCCAAGGAGAAACACCCACATAAAAATTGCGAAGGAGAACGGTAGTAGATTGCTCACGAGTAGATCTGTTTTGAGCATTGCAAATTCTATACCAAGCATCCTTTAAGTTTTCTCCCTCCCTTTGCTTAAAATTAAGAACTTCATACTCAGGAGTACTAACGATAGTAGCAAGGCTAGCCATGGGTTTTAAGCGATCTAACACACAAGCAAACGGAAAGCAAGAGAAAAGACGAACGGAAGAAGGGCGAATAAAAAGGCAAATCTTTTCGAAAATCGTTTTAGAAGTGGGGGAGAGGAAAACGAGAGGCAAATGGCAACTAATGTAAATGCAAGAGATGAGTTTGTGATGGGTACTTGGTAGGCTTGATGTAGATCTCCCCGGCAACGGCGCCAGAAATCCTTCTTGCTACTTCTTGAGCATGCGTTGGTTTTCCCTTGAAGAGGAAAGGGTGATGCAGCAAAGTAGATAAGTATTTCCCTCAGTTGTTGAGAACCAAGGTATCAATCCAGTAGGAGATATAAGCAAGTCCCCAATAGATGTACCTACACAAAGAATCAAACATTTGCACCCAACGCTATAAAGGGGTTGTCAATCCCTTCACGGTTACTTGCAAGGATGAGATCTAATAGAGATAGATAGAATAGATTGCTTGAACGGAAAGTAAACTAAAAGTAAAAAGATTGCAGCAAGATATTTTTGGTATTTTTGGTTTTAGATCTGAAAGTATAATATGGAAAATAGACCCGGGGGCTATAGGTTTCACTAGAGGATTCTCTCATGAAGGCAAATATTACGGTGGGTGAACAAATTACTGTCGAGCAATTGATAGAAAAGCGCATAGTTATGACGATATCCAAGGCAATGATTATGCATATAGGCATCACGTCCGTGTCAAGTAGACCGAAACGATTCTGCATCTACTACTATTACTCCACACATCGACCGACTCCTGCCTGCATCTAGAATATTAAGTTCATGAAGAACAGAGTAACGCATTAGGTAAGATGACATGATGTAGAGGGATAAACTCAAGCAATATGATGAAAACCCCATCTTTTTATCCTCGATGGCAACAATACAATACGTGCCTCGCTACCCCTACTTTGTCACTGGGTGAGGACACCGCAAGATTGAACCCAAAACTAAGCACTTCTCCCATTGCAAGAATTACCAATCTAGTTGGCCAAACCAAACCAATAACTCGAAGAGACTTGCAAAGATATGAAATCATGCATATAAGAATTCAGAAAAGACTCAAATAATATTCATAGATAATCTGAACATAAACCCACAATTCATCGGATCTCGACAAACACACCGCAAAAGAGTATTACATCGGATAGATCTCCATGAAGATCATGAAGAACATGGTATTGAAGAGCAAAGAGAGAGAGAAGAAGCCATCTAGCTACTAGCTATGGACCCGAAGGTCTGTGGTGGACTACTCACGCATCATCGGAGGGGCAATGGAGTCGATGTAGATGCCCTCCGTGATCGAATCCCCCTCCGGCAGATTACCGGAAAAGGCTCCAAGATTGGATCTCACGGGAACAGAGGCTCCTGGCGGCGGAAAAGTATTTTCGTGGCTCTTTTTGGTATCCAGGGAATATTTGGGAATTTATAGGCCGAAGAGTAGGGTTAGGAGGGCTGCTGTGGGCCCACAAGCCAG
Source organism: Elymus sibiricus (assembly GCA_039707655.1). NCBI lineage: Eukaryota > Viridiplantae > Streptophyta > Magnoliopsida > Poales > Poaceae > Elymus > Elymus sibiricus. The sequence goes on from CM077671.1 coordinate 449,161,902, forward strand.
GGGGCGCGCCCTACCCCCCTGGGCGCGCCCCTGTGGCTTGTGGCCACACGGCGGCTCTCCTGCCTTGGTCTCCAAGCTTGGTAGGTTTCTTCTGGTCCAAGAAAAATTATTCCGAAGATTTTATTCCGTTTGGACTCCGTTTAATATTCCTTATCTGCAATACTCAAAAACAAGGAAAAAACAGAAACTGGCACTAGGCACTAGATTTATAGGTTAGTCCCAAAAATAATATAAAATAGCATATTAATGCATATAAAACATCCAAAACAGATAATATAATAGCATGGAACAATCAAAAATTATAGATACGTTGGAGACGTATCACTCGGATATTTTCTCTTCCTTTGAAAATAAATACTCTCTAAGATTAATATCAGGTCTAGGTTCCCACTCAAACAATTTTTTATAATAGTCTAGTGCAATTTTCTGCATCCCATCAGGATTAGATACATGGCCCTCAGCCCTTCCATAACATGGATAGTTTTCTTCCTCCTCCTCTGATTTGCAACCGCCTTAAAATATGTTGTATTCCTATCACCTTCCAGAATATCTCTATCTCTAGATCTCTGTCTAGCTTTAATCTCTTCTATTTGCCAGATCATAGATAATTCTTTAAAAATCTCAGCCATCCTACCTTTTTCTATTTTAGTGAGATCTCCAATCTCGGCCTTAATATCTAATCTATCATATTCCTCCATCAGATCTTTTTTGTTTTTTCCTAAGAAAGGCTTCTACATTTCTACTCCACCCTTTGGCCAACCTTCTAAAGGTTCTAACCTTGTGTTGCCAAATATCTAAAGGATTGTTACTAGAGCACCTACTACTCCAGGTTTTCTCAACTAGCCCCTTGAACTCAGGTCTTGTAAACCACCATTTTTCAAACTTAAAACTCTTGGGGGTGGCAGGACCACCACTCCCAAAATCTCACACAATGGGTGTATGATCACTTCCAACCATAGGAAAAGCTACAACAGTAGCTACAGGGTAATTGGCATCAAACTTTGTAGAACAAAAAATCTTATCTATCTTAGACATAATCAGATTCTCCTGATTATTAGCCCAAGTATACAGCCTACCACACATGTTGATTTCCAACAGAGACCACATGGTAACCCAAATATTAAACTTATCAACCCATCTATAGTTAACACTCCCATTATTCTTATCATTAGGGCATCTAACAAGATTAAAATCACCCCCAAAAATGCAAGGTCCTGTCCAACCCAGACTCAACTCATGTAGTGATGAAAGCCATTTTTTCCTCTTCATAAGCAGGACCATAAACAGTAGTAACCCTAGCTACAAAATCAATCACATTAATAGAGTACGTCTTAGTGTCCCAACTAATAATATCATCAATGTCTACATCTACACCATCCAAAATGCCTTCAGAAGAGCCATTGGAAGGAAGGAAATTCCAAGAGAAATTTCTATTATCCATCAGGTTTTTAAGAAAGTTCTTGGAAAAGTCACTTTGTTTGGTTTCTTGAAAACCAATCACACTAAGCTTTAAAGGCGAGATGGTATCTTCTATACATTTTTCCTACCAGGAGCTAGCAACCCCCTAGCATTCCGAAAGATGTACTTCATTGGAACTTCTTACTGGGGTGCTTGCCCCATCTAGTTTTTAGCCCCTGGGACCAGTTCTTAGCTAATTCTTCATCATCAACATCACATGTAGTATCTAATTTTCCTGGGATTATATCACTCATCTCATTAGATATATCACCATTAACAACCTCTATCTATTAATGTTCCTCTCATTAATCACAACACCAACAGCATTAGTCATTCCTACTAATTCATGCATAGGGAGAACATTGAAAGGTTTATTAGCAACCATACCTTTTATGCTGGGAATCTCCAGATTTTTCTTCATCTGAATCAATTTTGCTTTTTCCATGACATGGTGAGATCTGATACGTCTCCAACGTATCTATAATTTTTGCTTGTTCCATGCTATTATATTCTCATTCTTGGATGTTTTATAATCATTTTATAGCAACTTTATATCATTTTTTGGGACTAACCTATTGGCATAGTGCCAATTGCTGTTTTTGCCCTTTTTTTACTTCGCATAATATCAGTACCAAACGGAGTCCAATCGCGACGAAACTTTTTGGAGATTTTTTCTGGACCAGAAGACACCCAGTGCGCCAAAGAAGAGCCAGGAAGGTGGGCTGTGGAGAGAACAACCCACCAGGGCGCGCTAGGGGCCCCCCGGCGCGCCCTGATGGGTTGTGCCCTCCACGGGGCCCCTCTCCACCGCCTCTGATGCCTATAAATTCCCAAATATTCCAAAAACCCTAGGGGAGTCAACGAAACACAATTCCAGCCGCTGCAAGTTCCAGAACCTCGAGATACAATCTAAACACCATCACGGAGGGGTTCATCTTCTTCATAGATGCCTCTCCGATGATGCGTGAGTAGTCCACCATAGACCTACGGGTCTGTAGGCAGTAGCTAGATGGCTTCCTCTCTCTCTCTCTCTCTCTCTCTCTCTCTCTTATGATTCTCAATACAATGGTCTCTTGGAGATCTATTTGATGTAAACTTTTGCGGTGTGTTTGTTGTGATCCGATGAATTTTGAGTTCATGATCAGTTTCTATCCATGAATATTATTTGAGTCTTCTTTGATCTCTTATATGCATGATTACTTATAGCCTCGTATTTCTTCTTCGAATCTTTGGTTTAGTTAGGTCAACTAGATCGATTTTTCTTGCCATGGGAAGTGGTGCTTTGTGATGGGTTCGATCTTGCGGTGTCCTTTCCCAGTGACAGAAGGGGCAGCAAGGCACACATGTATCATTGCCATTAAGGATAACAAGATGGGGTCTATTCCTACATGAATAGATATTGTCTACATCATGTCATCATTCTTATTGCATTACTCCGTTTTTCCATGAACTTAATACACTAGATGCATGCTGGATAGCGGTCGATGTGTGGAGTAATAGTGGTAGATGCAGGCAGGAGTCGGTCTACTTATCTTGGACGTGATGCCTATATAATGATCATCGCCTTGGATATTGTCATGATTATTTGATCTTCTATCAATTGCCCAACAGTAATTTGTTCACCCACCGTGTGCTATACTCATGAGAGAAGCCACTAGTGAAACCTACGGCCCCCGGGTCTACTTTTCCAACATATTGCTTTCCGATCTATCTTTTTGCCTTTTTGTTTTCAGATCTACAAAACCAAAAACCCAAAAATATATTGCTGCACTTTTTATTTGCTCTTTTTATTTTGTGTTCTTGAGAGATCTAACTCTCCTATCTATCACTACCTAATCTATATTTTTACCATAGAGAGATTGACAACCTCTCTTTTGCGTCGGGTTGCAAGTATTTGTTATTTGTGTGCAGGTGCTGCTTATTGGGTGGTGGTGATCCTCCTACTGGTTCGATAACCTTGGTTTCATAACTGAGGGAAATACTTACCGTTGTTGTGCTGCATCATCCCTTCCTCTTTGGGGAAATACCGACGCAGTCACAAGCCACGTCAAAGGAATTTCTGGTGCCGTTGCCGGGGAGGAAGCGGTCTCTTCTACGTGCCTATCTCAGGCGCCGAGGAGACTCCATCATCATCTACCAGGTTCCTAATCACAAATCTCATCTCCTTGCAATTACATTATTTGCCATTTGCCTCTTGTTTTCCTCTCCCCCACTTCACCAATTTGCCGTTTTATTCACCCTATTTTTCGTTTGCCTTTCTCTTGTCCATTCTTTTGTTTGCTTGTCACTATGAGTGATTTTGGTATGGCAGAAACGGATGATGGCAGGACTCCTAAAATTGGACGATCTGGCAATCTGGATTCTAAAACTTTTGTTTTGGGGCAAGGGAACGTTATAAGAAAAGAAACTATCCAAGAGTTTTTCAATTGCGTTGGGAATTTGACTCTCGATGATACTCCTATATTGAAAAGAACTAAATCTTATGCGGAAGCTATTTCAGCGCTAGTTCTAAAACTTGAAAATAGATTTATTCGTACTCATCCTACCTTGCAAATATTGTTTTATGAGCAACCCATCATAAAGAATCCCAAAGCTAAGAAGTTGTCTACCCTTGTTCTTATGAATGAATTTGATCACATAGTATGGGAAGCTAGGGAGATCTTTGACTTTTATGGTATGAGCCGTGAAAAACCGGTAATAGGAGAAATCCTTTACAATAGTGATTACATGATGAGATATTTGCTTGGAAATAATCAAATTTTTGATGAGAATCTCAAACAAGAAGTCCCCGTTTTGGATATGATCCAACATGTTTTCAATGACGTTAACCAACAATATTCTTGGATCGTGGCCGGGAATAAAGGGGGTACATAGAGGGACAACTTGATAGTGCTAAGGTTGCTATGGATGATGTGTTTCAAGTTCTATTTGCAAAATCTCTTGACAAAAGCACCTCATCCAAAACCAAAGATGACAATACTTGAATCTATGTGTTATGCCTAGCTAGGGGCGTAAAACAATAGCGCTTGTTGGGAGGCAACCCAATGAATATTTTTTTTTGCTTTTTCCTTTCTGTTTTTGAGTGTTGACACAATTATGCCTGTGTTATGATTGTTTTTTATGGTTTATTTAGTGTTTGTGACAAGTAGAGCCTTTAGGATGATTCATAGGATGAGTAGAAGTGATGCTGAATCTGAAACAGAAACTTTGCGTCCAGTATATGAATTTTCATTTTTTGCTGGAACGTGATATTGAGCTGAAATTTTAACACTGTGTTAATACACAAATTCCTTACGTTGTACTAATTTTTCAGAATTTTTAGAGTTACAGAAGTATGGTTAGAGTACATATTACTACAGACTGTTCTGTTTAAGACAGATTCTGTTTTCGTTGCATTGTGTGCTTGTTTTGATGAATCTATGGATTATATTGAAGGGTATGAGCCATGGTAAAGTTAAAATACAGTAGGTATAATGCAATAATAAAATATGAATGGTTTTGCAACAGCATCTAAAGTAGTGATTTGCTTTATTATACTAACGGATCTCACGAAGATTTTGTTGAGTTTTGTGTGATTGAAGTTTTCAAGTTTTGGGTGAGATCACGATGGATGAAGGAATAAGGAGTGAAAAGAGCCTAAGCTTGGGGATGCTACAGCACCCCCCAATATATATACAAAGAGAAACAAGTAATTAAGCTTGGGGATGCCCCCCGAGTGGCATCCCCTCTTTCTTCTAACGACCATCGGTATTTTACTTGGAGCTATATTTTTATTCGTCACATATCATGAGTTTTACTTGGAGAGTCTTGTATCTTTGCTTGCTTTTCTTGTTTGTTTGTCACTTGTATCCTTGCTGGACACACCTATTTTAGAGAGCCAAAATTATGCTATGATTTGTTAGAATTGCTCTATGTGCTTCACTTAAACTTTTTGAGCTATAGGATTGCTCTAGTGCTTCACTTATATCTTTTTGAGCACGGTGTGCTTGGATTTTTTTGTAGAAATACTCTCATGCTTCACTTAGATTAATTTGAGAGCTAGTAAATTTTGAAGAAATCCTCTCATGCTTCACTTATACTATTTTGAGAGATGAAATCTCTATGCTCATGTGCTTCACTTAAATTTGTTTGAGCTTGTCAAAAAAGCAATGGCAATATATGAAACTAGTCCCAAAGTGATAGATATCCAAGGAGGATATAATAAAAACTTTCATGAAGATCATTGGACAAATTAAACTTGATTCCTTGTAATAGTTTTGAAACATGAAGATAGTAATATGTGAGTCATGTTAGTGAGTAATTGTGCATTAGTAGGAATATTGGTGTTAAGGTTTGTGATTCCCTATGCATGCACGAAAGTCAATAGTTATGCAATGAAATTACATCCTACTTATGGTGCATTATTCGGTGTTAGTTATGCTCAATGCTCGCTTATGTGAATTTTCGTTTCTTGGTTTGGTTGCTTCTCAATCTATTTGCTAGCCTCCATTTGTACTAAGTAGAAATACTACTTGTGCATCCAAAATCCTTAAACCAAGTTTTGCCTTATGAGTCCACCATACCTACCTATATGCGGTATTTCCGTGCCGTTCCAAGCAAATTTGTATGTGCCATCTCTAAATTTTCAAAATAAATTTTCTCTTTTGTGTGCTCGTACCGCTCATGAAACGGTGGGGAGTGTCCAATATTTTTCCATGCTAGATGTGTTATTCTCAAGATGAGTGTTTATTCACTTGTCATTGCACGAGAATGCGGCGGTAATAGGGATGCCCATTCCCGAAATGAAAAAGAAAAAATATTTAGTTTATGTTGTCAAATAATAAATTCCTTGGAAAGTGTTGGTATGGAAGGCAACCGTGGATACGGCCCGCCATGGAAAGTGAAAGTTTGGTGGAAAAAGAAATAAACTTTATTTTCTGTTTGGGAACCGCCTATGATATATCTAGCATGGAAAGTATTGTGAGCTACTTTGTCGTTTTCGTTGACAGGAAAAGCATGCCACCCAAAAAAATTTCTCTCTCAATTAAACCTTGAGCTCTGGCACCTCTACAAATCCCTACTTCCCTCTGCGAAGGGCCTATCTATTTACTTTTTGCAATTTTTATTTTTACTTTGAGTCTCCATCTTCTCTTAAAGCACCAACTAGGGGGCACTATGATTGTATTTGAGCATTGGGCAAAGCTAATATTTGAGTGTGTCTCATGAATGGATCAATGATTAAGCATGATGGGCTAGGGATAACTTTCTTTAGTGTTGATATTTTGAAAGACATGGTTGCTTGTTGGCATGCTTGAGTATTGAAGTCATTATGTTAAAACTAGACTATTGCTTTGAATCATTTACAAGTCCAAATGTCCATGCTATACAAAAGAAAAGAATATGAGATGAACATGTTAGGCAACATTCTACATCAAAAATTCTGTTTTTATCATTTACCTACTCGAGGACGAGTAGGAATTAAGCTTGGAGATGCTGATACGTCTCCAACATATCTATAATTTCTGCTTGTCCCATGCTGTTATATTATCATTCTTGGATGTTTTACAATCATTTTATAGCAACTTTATATCATTTTTTGGGACTAACCTATTGACATAGTGCCAAAGTGCCAGTTGCTGTTTTTGCTTGTTTTTTACTTCGCAGAATATCGGTACCAAACGGAGTCCAATCGCGACGGAACTTTTTGGAGATTTTTTCTGGACCAGAAGACACCCAGTGGGCCAAAGAAGAGCCAGGAAGGTGGGATGTGGAGAGCACAACCCACCAGGGCGTGCCGAGGGGCCCCCGGCGCGCCCTGATGGGTTGTGCCCTCCACGTTGCCCCTGTCCACCGCCTCTGATGCCTATAAATTCCCAAATATTCCAAAAACCCTAGGGAAGTCAACAAAACACAATTCCAGCCGCCGCAAGTTCCAGAACCTCGAGATCCAATCTAAACACCATCACAGAGGGGTTCATCTTCTTCATAGGTGCCTCTCCGATGATGCGTGAGTAGTACACCATGGACCTACGGGTCCGTAGGCAGTAGCTAGATGGCTTCCTCTCTCTCTCTCTCTCTCTTATGATTCTCAATACAATGGTCCCTTGGAGATCTATTTGATGTAAACTTTTGCGGTGTGTTTGTTGTGATCCGATGAATTTTGAGTTCATGATCAATTTCTATCCATGAATATTATTTGAGTCTTCTTTGATCTCTTATATGCATGATTACTTATAGCCTCGTATTTCTTCTTCGAATCTTTGGTTTAGTTAGGCCAACTAGATCGATTTTTCTTGCCATGGAAAGAGGTGCTTTGTGATCGGTTCGATCTTGCGGTGTCCTTTCCCAGTGACAGAAGGGGCAACAAGGCACACATGTATCGTTGCCATTAAGGATAACAAGATGGGGTCTATTCCTACATGAATAGATCGTGTCTACATTACGTCATCGTTCTTATTGCATTACTCCATTTTTCCATGAACTTAATACACTAGATGCATGCTGGATAGCGGTCGATGTGTGGAGTAATAGTGGTAGATGCAGGCAGGAGTCGGTCTACTTATCTTGGATGTGATGCCTATATAATGATCATCGCCTTGGACATCGTCATGATTATTTGATCTTCTATCAATTGCCCAACAGTAATTTATTCACCCACCGTGTGCTATACTCATGAGAGAAGCCACTAGTGAAACCTACGCCCCCCGGGTCTACTTTTCCAACATATTGCTTTCCGATCTATCTTTTTGCCTTTTTGTTTTCAGATCTACAAAACCAAAAACCCAAAAATATATTGCTGCACTTTTTTATTTGCTCTTTTTATTTTGTGTTCCTGAGAGATCTATCTCTCCTATCTATCACTACCTAATCTATCTTTTTACCGTAGAGAGATTGACAACCTCTCTTTCGCGTCGGGTTGCAAGTATTTGTTATTTGTGTGCAGGTGCTGCTTATTGGGTGGTGGTGATCCTCCTACTGGTTCGATAACCTTGGTTTCATAACTGAGGGAAATACTTACCGTTGTTGTGCTGCATCATCCCTTCCTCTTTGGGGAAATACCGACGCAGTCACAAGCCACGTCAAAGGAATTTCTGGTGCCGTTGCCTTCTTCGAGCTTGCTAACTCTCAATTCCTCCTATGATCCTTGCTAGTTCTTGAGGGAAAATAGAGAGGAGATCTAGATCCACATTTTCACCAATCACTTTCTTCTCTATGTGAGGGGAACCCCTTGGACCTAGATCTTGGAGTTCTTCATGTTCTTCTTCATTCTTCCTCTCATGTTCTTCCATAGCATTATTTGTTGTGGTGGGATTTGGGAGAGAAGGACTTGGGCACTCCGTGTGCCCTTGCCATTACATTTGATGCATATGTTTGAGTTCTCCACGGTGATACGTGGAAGTGAAGTTTGAGAAGCTTACTACTCTTGGGTGTTTGAGCACCCTAGAGATTGTTCCTCTTGGGTGCCTTGGCGCCCTAGACGGTTGGTGGTGTTTCGGAGCTCAATTATTGTGGTGTAAAGCTTCGGGCAAGCGTCGGGGTCTCCAATTAGGTTGTGGAGATTGCCCCGAGCAATTTGTACGGGTACCGGTGATCGCCCCCAAGGGTTGCCAAAGTGTATGACGTGGCTTGAGACTACGTCGGTATTTCCCCAAAGAGGAAGGGATGATGCAACACATCGACGGTAATATTTCCCTCAGTTATGAAACCAAGGTTATCGAACCAGTAGGAGGATCACCACCACCCAATAAGCAGCACCTGCACACAAATAACAAATACTTGCAACCCGACGCGAAAGAGAGGTTGTCAATCTCTCTACGATAAAAAGATAGATTAGGTAATGATAGATAGGAGAGATAGATCTCTCAAGAACACAAAATAGAAAGGGCAAATAAAAAGTGCAGCAATATGTTTTTGGGTTTTTGGTTTTGTAGATCTGAAAACAAAGAGGCAAAAAGATAGATCGGAAAGCAATATGTTGGAAAAGTAGACCCGGGGCCGTAGGATTCACTAGTGGCTTCTCTCATGAGTATAGCGCACGATGGGTGAACAAATTACTGTTGGGCAATTGATAGAAGATCAAATAATCACGATATCCAAGGCGATGATCATTATATAGGCATCACGTCCAAGATAAGTAGACCGACTCCTGCCTGCATCTACCATTATTACTCCACACATCGACCGCTATCCAGCATGCATCTAGTGTATTAAGTTCATGGAAAAATGGAGTAATGCAATAAGAACGATGACATGATGTAGACAAGATCTATTCATGTAGGAATAGACCCCATCTTGTTATCCTTAATGGCAACGATAAATGCGTGCCTTGCTGCCCCTTCTGTCACTACTGGAATCAGGAGATTTGCCGTCTGCCATGGCAGACGGCAAAGGCACCAAAAGCGGACGGCAAAGCTGTTTGCCGTCAGCCGCAGACGGCAAACATATCCGGCAAAGAAAGTTCCGGTAAAAAGCTTCTTTGCCGTCTGCTTTCTCACAGCGGACGGCAAAGACCTTTGCCGTCAGCTTTCCTAGGGAAGCTGACGGCAAAGAAAGTGGACGGCAAAAAATAGACGTTAGCCACGTTAGGTATCTAACGGGAGGCTTTGCCGTCTACCAGCAGACGGCAAACGTGCCCTCCCCTTTGCCGTCTGCTTCCTGACGTCAGCAGACCACTCTCCTTTGCCGTCTGCCGGCGGACGGCAAAGTGACCAAATGGGTCAGCCCCAGTGCTCCCAGGTTGCACAGGTTGCTGCCACGTGTCACCTTTGCCGTCTGCTGGCGGACGGCAAAGGGCTTTGCCGTCCGCCAGCAGACGGCAAAGTGCCTGCACTGCCACTGTTTTTATTGTTTTCTGTTATTTCCCTGGATTTTCAACAAACAAATATGATATATATATAGTTTCACCATAGAAGTACACCAATGCATAGGCCATGTATCAAACATCGAGCAGTCCATCAATGCAACACATCCACGTCACCATCGAAGTACACCAATGCATAGGGTATTAAAAGATCCAATACATACATAGTTTCACCATGTTCATCCATATATACAAATCAAAACAAAAAACTAAATAGTAGCATTCTGCCATAGCCAGGTTCCATGAAGTGAATCAAACCTGCAAAAGTGGGAATAAGAAAGTTAGAAGAAGAAGAAGAAGAAGAAGACTAGAAGAAGAAGAAGAAGAAGAAGAAGAAGAAGAGGAAGAAGAAGAGGAAGAAGAAGAAGAGGAAGAGGAAGAAGAAGAAGAAGAAGAAGAAGAAGAAGAAGAAGAAGAAGAAGACTAGAAGAAGAATAAGAAGAAGAAGAAGAAGAAGAGGAAGAAGAAGAAGAGGAAGAAGAAGAAGAAGAATAAGACTAGAAGAAGAAGAAGAAGAAGAAGACTAGAAGAAGAAGAATAAGGTAAGTATAGGTCATTTTTGTGCTAACCTAGGTGATTATGCCATTTTTTAGCCAACTTAGGTAAGTATAGCTCATTACTTATCTAACTTAGGTAATTATGCCATTTTGGAGGAAAAAGAAGAGGGAAGAAGAAGAAGAAGAAGAAGAAGAAGAAGAGGAAGAAGGAGAAGAAGAAGAAGAAGACTAGAAGAAGAAGAAGAAGAAGAAGAAGAAGAAGACTAGAAGAAGAATAAGAAGAAGAAGAAGAAGAAGAAGAAGAAGAGGAAGAAGAAGAAGAAGAAGAAGACTAGAAGAAGAAGACTAGAAGAAGAAACAATGCTAAGTATAGGTTATTTTAGAGCTAACTTAGGTACAATATGTCATTTTGGAGGTAAGTAAGCTTACTATGTCTTTTTAGAGGAAACAAAGCTAACTTAGGTAAAATATGACATTTGTCTAAGTTAACTTCATGTATATAATAAAAAATTGAATAATACCTGACATGAACTAATAATAATCTTCATCGTCTATATATGCTGTGGGATCAATAAATGCATCGTCATCATCACTATCATCAATAAATGCATCATCATCATCACTATCGGGAACAACATGTGGAAGGCCTCCTTTATGTAATCGGTCAAGCATTGAGAGGTCATCCGCAGCAGTAACCTCTTCTTCTTCCGTCTCTTCTTGTTCCGGCTCAGGGGTGAAGTCGGATTCACTGTCGCTGTCTACTTCAATGTTCTGGGGTGAAGTAGAGCGGTTCTTGAAACGTTTTTTGGAAAGACGTGTTTCTTGGAAGAATTCTCCTTCATATGTGTTTGGGTTAATGTGAGGTTCATAATCATCTTCATTGAGGGGAGGTGGTCTAAAACGTGGCGGCACATCATAAACGACATCCCAACCATTCAGATTTGGATCAGTTTGGCAAGCCCACGGTAGATAAAAAACTTGGGTCGCCTGTTGAGCCGTAATATAGACATCGGGAACATCTAAATGGGTGCTTTGTTTGATTTCGACTAGCCCTATATGTTCATGAGTCCTTCTAGTCTCCTTCGGCTGGAACCAATAACATTTGAAGACTACGACGTTTGGTGGGTTTTCACCAAAGAATATAAGTTCATAAATTGCTTCAACTCTTCCATAATACTCGACACCTCCTTCGCCGATAGCAGAGACACAACAATTTGTAGACTTTCGGTCGGCCATAGATAGCTCTTTGCCAAAAGTACGAAAGTGATACCCATTGATGTCGTATTTGTCAAATGAACGGACCTTATACTCAAAACCATTAGCGACTTGTCTCAATTCGGAGTCCATAGACTCTGAATTAGCCTACAAGTTTAATACGAAAGGATTGTAGCATTAGCCGCAAACTAGACGAAGAAATGAAATGGTCTAATGGAAATTACCGTTTGTTTGAACCAAGAGACGAAACCAGGATAGCCGCCTCCATGCTTTGCCAGAAGCTCATACTCTTCGATGGAATCCTTTTGGATCACTGCTCCATCCGAGAATTTGGCGACGTATCGACTGTATCACATATCCGGGAATAAGAGAATTTCAAAAGGAATTCGAAGTTGCGAAACAATGTACCGAGAACTTACTCGATGTACGGCTGCACTTCTGTTAGATTGTTGAAGATATACAACGAAATGGTCTGCCATTCTTCGACATCCAACGCTATTGCTTTCGAAGCACCGGCTGGTGCGAGCTTCCCTTTGAATAGGCTGAGGTTGGATCGACCTTTTTCACGGTCGCCATCATTGTACCGAGGCTTCGGATTATGCAAATGACGATTCTTGGCTTCGTAGTGTGCTGTCACGAAATTTGCCGCCTCCTCAGTAATGAATGCCTCGGCCATCGATGCTTCAATTCTACGTTTATTTTTACATTTTGCTCGAAGCGTCTTCTGCATCCTCTCAGTTGCGAAGCACCAACGATTTTGCACGGGCCCCCCCAATCTTGCCTCGGTCGGGAGATGCAAAATCAAATGCTGCATTGGATTAAAGAAGCCCGGTGGAAAGATCTTTTCTAACTTGCAGATCAACTCCGGCGCCAACTCTTCCAGTTCATCTAGCACGTCAGGCGATAGTTCTTTCGCACAAAGAGCACGGAAGAAATAGCTCAGCTCTGCCAGTACTAGCCATTCATCCTCAGGGATAAAGCCACGCAACATCACCGGCATTACCCGCTCAAGCCATATGTGCCAATCATGACTCTTGAGACCAAATATTTTCAATTTGTCAAGACTCGCTCCCCTCTTTAGATTCGCTGCATACCCATCGGGGAACATCAACTGCATTTTCACCCACAAGATCATTTCCCTCATAGCTGGCCTTCCAAGATTGAACCATGCCTTTGGCTTCCTCCAGTTCTTCTTTCCTTTTGGTTGTCGCATGTTTTGTAACGGTCTATCACATAGAGCCTCTTGATCGACTCTAGCCTTAGGGTTATCCTTTGACTTCCCCTCTATGCCGAACAATGTACCAAAAAGGGCCTCGGTGATATTCTTTTCAGTGTGCATCACGTCGATGTTGTGTGGGCAAATGAGGTCTTTAAAGTAAGGCAAATCCCACAAGCATATCTTGTGAGTCCAGGCGTGTTCCGAATTATACCCTTCGAAATATCCTGGACGCTGTGGATCAGGCTCGAGAGCGTTTAACTGATCCAGGGTCTGTTGGCCTGTCAATGCAGGTGGTGCAGAGTTTTTGACAACTCTACCTTTCATGAAAATTTTCTTGTCTTTTCTGAACTTATGGCCAGGATTCAGGAACTGTCTATGCAAGTCGAAGCAAGAATACTTGCGACCCGCCTGCAGCCAACGGAACTGAAGAGCTGCCTTGCATGTGGGGCACGGGAACCTTCCATGCACACACCAGCCAACGAATAGCGCATACGCCGGCAAGTCATGCGTCGAGTACATGTACCACACATGCATTTTGAAGTTTTGTTTTGTAGCGTCATATGTCTTGATCCCATTATCCCAAGCTTCTTGCAATTCATCCTTAAGCGGCTGCATGTACACATTCATATTCTTCCCCGGATAGTTGGGCCCTGGAATTATCAACGTCAAGAAAATGTTCTTTCTTTTCATAATCTCTCCGGGGGGGAGATTGAGTGGAATGACAAATACAGGCCAGCAACTGTATTGGGTTTCCGTCATACCAAACACTTGGAACCCATCTGTGCTGATGGCGACTCGAGGATGCCTTGGATCTGCCGCTTTGTCCTTATGTAATGCATCGAAGTGCTTCCACGCAAAAGCGTTTGAAGTGTGTCCCAACATCGGATTCCCATCTACATCTAGTTCGGTTCTTTTGCCCAATATATGCCACGTCATCTGTCTGGCCGTCTCTTCGACCATGAAAAGACGTTGAAGTCTTGGTATGATTGGCATATACCGAAGAACATTAACAGGGATTTTGGTCTGACTCTTCTCACCCATACCGTTGTCTACCACAACATACCTGGAAGACTTGCAAATGGGACAATAGTTCAAGCCCGCATACTCAAGCCTAAATAAGGCACATCCATTCTCACAGGCATCTATCTTCTCATAGGGCATCTTAAGCGCACATATGATTTTGTCCGACTGGTACAGGTTTGCTGGCAATACATGGCCTTTGGGTAGAAAGCGTCCAAATATCGTCATCATCGCGTCGTAGCATTCTCTGCCTAGGTTGAACTGAGCCTTCAGATCCATTACTTGCGCGATGGCATCCAGCTGACAAAGCTCAGTGTGCTCGTGGAGAGGACGTTTTGAAGACTCCAACATTTCATAGAAGGCCTTTGCAGATTCGGCCATCTCATCGTCCGAATCCCGAGCATCATCAAAGTCTTGCACCATGTCTTCGATCCCGGTACCATGCTCGTTGGTGCGACGACGAACGACCTCAGCTCTGACACGTTGGGCAGACTCACCATGAAATCTCCACACCGTATAATCAGGCGTAAAACCCCACTTCTGCAAGTGTTTACCCATTTCATCCCGTGTCCACTTTTTATGGTTGTCGCACCGGACACAGGGGCACCATGTTATTTCCTGGGCATTTGCAAATGCGGCGCTCAGAAACCCCTTGGTTTTTGTTAACCATTCAATGGTCATTTCTTTCTGACTAGGGTGACCGGTGTACATCCACGCACGATCACTCATCTTGCCTACCTACTAAACACACAAGAAATATATATATAATTCATCATCTATATTCATCCGTTAATCAAGTTTGTCGGTTTTATTTCGTCCATGCAACCTACACGCTAATAGGTAGAGATAGGTCCTAATCCCACCCGAGTATGTGTAGATTGGATTCGTTTTCCCATGCTCTGCTCCGGATCCGACGCAGAATTTCGGCAGCACCTCCCCGCTGTTCTCCTGATACACGTCTCGGCAATAAGTAGAGAGGATGTGTACCCGGAGAACAACAGGGAGGCACTGACGAAATTCCGCATCGGATCCGGAGCAGAGCATAAGGGAAAACGAACCCAATCTACACATACTCGGGCTGTCCATGGATAACGTTGGACAATTCGAAAGGATGGCGGTTATAAATATGCAAAGACATGCATATTTATAGATGCCGCCCTTTCGAACGGGAGACGCATACTGGTCACGCATACTGATGATTGAAGACACCTATAGCTAGCAAGTTTCATCGGCACGAAGACCGGAACAGAGCAAATTAAGGGGGGGAGGAGATGTGTGCTCACCCACGAACGCAGGGGAGCTCGTCAAACACACAGGGAGGTCGTCGAACAGCAGACCCTCGCAGCGACGAAACAACTGCACATTGAAATCCACCCGATCAACACAAATATGATGTTTTTCATAACAAAATCAGAATATATATATGACCTAACTCATAATTTACAAAATTATGACCCCGTCGGCCTGTGGAAGGCCGAAGAGCACCTTTTCGGTCAAGAGGAGGCCGAAGAGGTGTCGGGGGTCGGGGTCGGGGGTCAGTGGCGTCGGGTGTCAGTGGTGTCGGTGGTCGGGTTCCGTCGACCCCCGACCCCTTGGCGACCGGCGATCCTCGACCCGGTTCCGTCGGCGCCGACGCACCCCGTCGGCGATCCTCGACCCGGTTTTCCTTTTTCCTCTTCATCTTTTCCTCTTCTCCTCTTTTTCTTCTTCTTCTTCTTCTCCTCCTCCTCCTCCCCCTCTTCTTCTTCTTCTTCTTCTTCTTCTTCTTCTTCTTCTTCTTCTTCTTCTTCTTCTTCTTTTCTTCTCCTCCTCCTCCTCCTCCTCCTCCTCTTCTTCTTCTTCTTCTTCTTTTCCTTTTTCCTCTTCTTCTACTTATTCTTCTTTTCTTCTTTTTTTTCATCTTTCTTCTTCTTCTTCTAATTATCTAAACCTAAACCTAGCTAGCACTAACCTAAACCAAACACTAATTAACCTAAACCTAAACAGTAAAAAACAAAAAAAAACTCACCTAGGGCCGGTGGAGGAGGGCCGGCGCGGTGGTGGAGGAGGGCCGGTGCAGGGGGAGGAAGGCCGCGGGGAGGGGGCGGCGTGGTGGTGGACCTGCTCCGGCGGTGCGGCGCGGTGGCGGAGGAGGGCCTGCTCCGGCGGTGCGGCGCGGTGGTGGAGGAGGTCGTCGGGGGAGGGGCGGGGCTGGCGGCGGGGCGGGCTCTGGGGGGCGGGGCGGGCTCCGGGCGGCGGGGCGGCTCCGAGGGTGGCGCGGGCCGGCGGCGCGCGGGTGAGGTGAGGGGAGAGAAAGAGCGAGAGAGAGAGGGGGTGGGGCGGGGCTGACCGTTTTAGTAAGTTAGGTCTTTTTCTTTGCCGTCTGCTAGCAGACGGCAAAGGTCCCAAAGGCAGACGGCAAAGAACGTAGCTAGTGGGGTGGGGCCGGGGGGGAACGGCCGTTAGCTAGTCATTTTCTTTGCCGTCTGCTAGCGGACGGCAAAGGTCCCAATGGCAGACGGCAAAGATATGGCGGACGACATCCAGCCTGTCCGTCTGACCTACCCATCCGCAGGGTCCAGTGGGGCCCGGCTGGGCTCTTTGCCGTCTGCCTTCTAGACCTTTGCCGTCCTCTGGCGGACGGCAAAGAAATGGCAGATGGCAAACTGTATATTTGCCATCAGCTGGTTCTTTGCCGTCTGTTTTTTGAAAGCGGACGGCAAAGACCCTCTTTGCCGTCGGCTAGCAGACGGCAAATTTCTGAATTCTAGTAGCCTGTCCGTCTGACCTACCCATCACAAAGCACCTCTTCCCATGGCAAGAAAAATCGATCTAGTTGGCCTAACTAAACCAAAGATTCGAAGAAGAAATACGAGGCTATAAGTAATCATGCATATAAGAGATCAAAGAAGACTCAAATAATATTCATGGATAGAAACTGATCATGAACTCAAAATTCATCGGATCCCAACAAACACACCGCAAAAGTTTACATCAAATAGATCTCCAAGAGACCATTGTATTGAGAATCATAAGAGAGAGAGCAAGCCATCTAGCTACTGCCTACGGACCTGTAGGTCTATGGTGGACTACTCACGCATCATCGGAGAGGCACCTATGAAGAAGATGAACCCCTCCGTGATGGTGTTTAGATTGGATCTCGAGGTTCTGGAACTTGCGGCACCTGGAATTATGTTTTGTCGACTCTCCTAGGGTTTTCGGAATATTTGGGAATTTATAGGCATCAGAGGCGGTGGAGAGGGGCCCCGTGGAGGGCACAACCCATCAGGGCGCGCCGGGGCCCCCCTGGCGCGCCCTGGTGGGTTGTGCTCTCCACAGCCCACCTTCCTGGCTCTTCTTTGGCCCACTGGGTGTCTTCTGGTCCAGAAAAAATCTTCAAAAAGTTTCATCGCGATTGGACTCCGTTTGGTATTGATATTCTGTGAAGTAAAAAACAAGCAAAAACAGCAACTGGCACTTTGACACTATGTCAATAGGTTAGTTCCAATAAATGATATAAAGTTGCTATAAAGTGATTGTAAAACATCCAAGAATGATAATATAACAGCATGGAACAAGCAAAAATTATAGATACGTTGGAGACGTATCAGCATCCCCTAGCTTAATTCCTACTCGTCCTCGAGTAGGTAAATGATAAAAATAGAATTTTTGATGTGGAATGCTGCCTAACATGTTCATCTCATATTATTTTCTTTTGTATAGCATGGACATTTGGACTTGTAAATTATTCAAAGCAATAGTCTAGTTTTAACATAATGACTTCAATACTCAAGCATGCCAACAAGCAACCATGTCTTTCAAAATATCAACGCTAAAGAAAGTTATCCCTAGCCCATCATGCTCAATCATTGATCCATTCATGAAACACACTCAAATATTAGCTATGCCCATTGCTCAAGTACGATCATAGTGCCCCCTAGTTGGTGCTTAAAGAGAAGATGGAGACTCAAAGTAAAAATAAAAATTGCATAAAGTAAATAGATAGGCCCTTCGTAGAGGGAAGTAGGGATTTGTAGAGGTGCCAGAGCTCAAAGTTTTAAATTGAGAGAGAAAAATATTTTGGGTGGCATGCCTTTCCTGTCAACGAAATCGACAAAGTAGCTCACAATACTTTCCATGCTAGATATATCATAGGCGGTTCCCAAATAGAAAATAAAGTTTATTTCATTTTCCACCAAACTTTCACTTTCCATGGCGGGCCGTTTCTACGGTTGCCTTCCATACCAACACTTTCCAAGGAATTTATTATTTAAAAACATAAAGTTAATATTTTTTCTTTTTTCATTTCGGGAATGGGCATCCCTATTACCGCCGCACTCTCGTGCAATGACAAGTGAATAAACACTCATCTTGAGAATAACACATCTAGCATGGAAAAATATTGGACACTCCCCACCGTTTCATGAGCGGTACGAACACACACAAGAGAAAATTTATTTTGAAAATTTAGAGATGCCACATACAAATTTGATTGGAACGGCATGGAAATACCGCATATAGGTAGGTATGGTGGACTCATAAGGCAAACCTTGGTTTAAGGGTTTTGGATGCACAAGTAGTATTTCTACTTAGTACAAATGGAGGCTAGCAAATAGATTGAGAAGCAACCAAACCAAGAAACGAAAATTCACATAAGCGAGCATTGAACATAACTAACACCGAATAATGCACCATAAGTAGGATGTAACTTCATTGCATAACTATTGACTTTCGTGCATGCATAGGGAATCACAAACCTTAACACCAATATTCCTACTAAAGCATAATTACTCACTAACATGACTCACATATTACTATCATCATGTTTCAAAACTATTACAAATAATCAAGTTTAATTTGTCCAATGATCTTCTTGAAAGTTTTTATTATATCCTCCTTGGATATCTATCTATCACTTTGGGACTAGTTTCATATATTGCCATTGCTTTTTTTGACAAACTCAAACAAATTTAAGTGAAGCACATGAGCATAACGATTTCATCTCTCAAAATAGTATAAGTGAAGCATGAGGGGATTTCTTCAAAATTTACTAACTCTCAAGTTAATCTAAGTGAAGCATGAGAGTATTTCTACAAAAATTTCCAAGCACACCGTGCTCAAAAAGATATAAGTGAAGCACTAGAGCAATCCTATAGCTCAAAAAGTTTAAGTGAAGCACATAGAGCAATTCTAAGAAATCATAGCATAATTTTGGCTCTCTAAAATAGGTGTGTCCAGAAAGGATACAAATGACAAACAAACAAGCAAAGCAAGCAAACATACAAGACACTCCAAGCAAAACTCATGATATGTGACGAATAAAAATATAGCTCCAAGTAAAATACGGATGGTCGTTAGAAGAAAGAGGGGATGCCACTCGGGGGCATTCCCAAGCTTAGTTGCTTGTTTCTCTTTGGATATATCTTGGGGGTTCAGTAGCATCCCCAACCTTAGGCTCTTTTCACTCCTTATTCCTTCATCCATCGTGATCTCAACCAAAACTTGAAAACTTCAATCACACAAAACTCAACAAAATCTCCGTTAGTATAATAAAGCAAATCACTACTTTAGGTGCTGTTGCAAACCCATTCATATTTTATTATTGAATTATACCTACTGTATTTTAACTTTACCATGGCTCATACCCTTCAATATAACCCATAGATTCATCAAAACAAGCACACAATGCAACGAAAACAGAATCTGTCTTAAACAGAACAGTCTGTAGTAATATGTACTCTAACCATACTTATGTAACTCTAAAAATTCTGAAAAATTAGGAAAACGTAAGAAATTTGTATATCAACACTGTATTAAAATTTCAGATCAAGATCACGTTTGAGTAAAAAATTAAAATTCGTATACTGGACGCAAAGTTTCTGTTTCAGATTCAGCATCGCTTCTACTCATCTTATAAATCATCCTAAAGGCTCTACTTGGCACAAACACTAAATAAACCATAAAAACACAATCATAACAGAGGCATAATTGTTTCAACACTCAAAAACAGAAAGGAAAAGGAAAAAAATTATTTATTCATTGGGTTGCCTCCCAACAAGCGCTATCGTTTTACGCCCCTAGCTAGGCATAACGCATAGATTCAAGTATTGTCATCTTTGGTTTTGGATCCATAGGATGAACTCATGATTGATTCATATGGTGGATTAATTCTTGTTCTAGGGAAGTGTTCCATACCCTTTCTCAAGGGAAATTGAAAACGAATATTGCCTTCTTTCATATCAATCACGGCACCTATAGTGCGTAAAAACGGTCTACCAAGTATAATGGGACAAGACGGATTGCAATCAATATCAATCACAATAAAATCTATGGGCACATAGTTCCTATTTGCAAGAATAAGAACATCATTAATTCTTCCCAAAGGCTTTTTAATAGTAGAATCCGCCAAGTGCAAATTAAGAGAACATTCTTCAATATTGGTAAGACCAAGCACATCACAAAGATATTTCGGAATCGTGGAAACACTAGCCTCCAAATCACATAAAGCAAAGCACTCATAATTTTCAATCTTGACCTTAATGGTAGGTTCCCACTCATCCTGTAATTTTCTAGGAATAGAAATCTCCAACACCAACTTTTCTTCAAAAGATTTCATCATGGCATCAATGATATGTTTAGTAAAAGCTTTATTTTGCTCATAAGCATGGGGTGAATTCAACATGGATTGCAGCAAAGAAATACTTTCAATCAATGAGCAACTATCATAATTAAAGTCTTTGCAATCCAAAATAGTGGGCACATCACAAGTTAAAGTTTTGACCTCTTCAAACCCACTTTTATCAAAATTTTCATCAAGATTTTCACCTCCAAATTATTGGGACGCCTTCTAGCTAAAGTTGACTCTACTTCAGTCCCTTTATTATCAATCTTAACATTACTAAATAAGGAATCAATAGTAGAAACACCAATCATTTTAAGATCTTCATCATTTTTATGAAGGCAATCACTAGAAAACGATTTTTCTAAGATTTCTCTTTTAGCTCTAAGCATAGCGGTTCTTTTCTTACTTTCATCCATAGAGACATATAAAGCTTTAATTGATTCATTAATCTTAGGCACAAAAGCTTTCAACTTTAGATTTTCAACATCATGAGAAATTCTATCAATGCTTCTAGACATATCATCAATCTTATTCAACTTTTCTTCTATCGTAGTATTAAAAGTCTTTTGCGCATTGATAAATTCTTTAATATTATTCTCAAGATCAGAGGTGTTCCTATTATTATTGTAAGAAGAATTACCATAAAAATTACCATAATTATTAGAGGAATTTCCAGGAAAAGGCCTAGGATTAAAATTACCTCTATAAGCATTGTTATTGAAATTGTTTCGCGAGACAAAGTTCACATCTACGGAATCACTATTTTGCTCAATCAAGGTAGACAAAGGCACATCATTAAGATTAATAGGAGCATTTTTACTAGCAACCTATTTCATCAAAGCATCAACCTTATCACTCAACGTACTAATTTCTTCAACCGAATTAACCTTTTTACTAGTAGGTGCTCTTTTGGTATGCCATTGTGAATAATTTGCCATGATATTATCTAGCAATTTAGTAGATTCACCCAAAGTAATCTCCATAACAGTACCACCCGCGGCGGAATCTAAAAGATTTCTAGAGACAAAATTCAACCCCGCATAAATTTTTTGTATGATCATCCAAAGATTTAAACCATGAGTAGGACAATTTCTTAGCATCAACTTCATTCTTTCCCAAGCTTGTGCAACATGTTCATGCTCAAGTTGCTTAAAATTCATGATTTGTGTCCTAAGGAAAAAAAATCGTGGGCGGAAAATACTTAGTAATAAAAGCATCCTTGCACTTATTCCAAGCATCGATACTATTGCGAGGCAAAGAAGAAAACCAAATTTTTGCACGATCCCGCAAGGAAAAAGGAAATAATTTCAACTTCACTATATCATTGTCGACATCTTTTTTCTTTTGCATATCACACAATTCTACGAATGTGTTTAGATGGGACGCGGCATCCTCATTAGGAGTACCGGCAAATTGATCTTTCATGACAAGATTCAACAAAGCGGCATTAGTATCACAAGACTCCGCACTAGTGGCGGGAGGAGCAATAGGAGTACTAATAAAATCATTGTTATTAGTATTGGAAAAGTCACACAACTTGGTGTTTTCTTGAGTCATCGTGACTACGCAAATAAGATTGCAAGCAAACAAGAGATCCGGCAAGAAAAAGGCAAACGAAAAAGAGGGCGAATAAAACGGCAAATTGGTGAAGTGGGGGAGAGGAAAACGAGAGGCAAATGACAAATAATGTAATTGCAAGGAGATGAGATTTGTGATTAGGAACCTGGTAGATGATGATGGAGTCTCCTCGGCGCCCGAGATAGGCACGTAGAAGAGATCGCTTCCTCCCCGGCAACGGCACCAGTAATTTCCTTTGACGTGGCTTGAAACTGCGTCGATATTTCCCCAAAGAGGAAGGGATGATGCAACACAGCGACGATAAGTATTTCCCTCAGTTATGAAACCAAGGTTATCAAACCAGTAGGAGGATCACCACCACCCAATAAGCAGCACCAACACACAAATAACAAATACTTGCAACCCGACGCGAAAGAGAGGTTGTCAATCTCTCTACGGTAAAATGATATATTATGTAATGATAGATAGGAGAGATAGATCTCTCAAGAACACAAAATAGAAAGGGCAAATAAAAAGTGCAGCAATATGTTTTTGGGTTTTTGGTTTTGTAGATCTGAAAACAAAGAGGCAAAAAGATAGATCGGAAAGCAATATGTTGGAAAAGTAGACCCGGGGGCCGTAGGATTCACTAGTGGCTTCTCTCATGAGTATAACGCACGATGGGTGAACAAATTACTGTTGGGCAATTGATAGAAGATCAAATAATCATGACGATATCCAAGGCGATGATCATTATATAGGCATTATGTCCAAGATAAGTAGACCGACTCTTGCCTGCATCTAGCACTATTACTCCACACATCGACCGCTATCCAGCATGCATCTAGTGTATTAAGTTCATGGAAAAACGGAGTAATGCAATAAGAATGATGACATGATGTATACAAGATCTATTCATGTAGGAATAGACCCCATCTTGTTATCCTTAATGGCAACGATACATGCGTGCCGTGCTGCCCCTTCTGTCACTGGGAAAGGACAACGCAAGATCAAACCCATCACCAAGCACCTCTTCCCATGGCAAGAAAAATCGATCTAGTTGGCCTAACTAAACCAAAGATTCGAAGAAGAAATACGAGGCTATAAGTAATCATGCATATAAGAGATCAAAGAAGACTCAAATAAAATTCATGGATAGAAACTGATCATGAACTCAAAATTCATCGGATCCCAACAAACACACCGCAAAAGTTTACATCAAATAGATCTCCAAGAGACCATTGTATTGCGAATCATAAGAGAGAGAGGAAGCCATCTAGCTACTGCCTACGGACCCGTAGGTCTATGGTGGACTACTCACGCATCATCGGAGAGGCACCTATGAAGAAGATGAACCCCTCCGTGATGGTGTTTAGATTGGATCTCGAGGTTCTGAAACTGCGGCGGCTGGAATTGTGTTTTGTCGACTCCCCTAGGGTTTTAGGAATATTTGGGAATTTATAGGCATCAGAGGCGATGGAGAGGGGCCCCGTGGAGGGCACAACCCATCAGGGCACGCCGGGGCCCCCCTGGCGCGCCCTGGTGGGTTGTGCTCTCCACAGCCCACCTTCCTGGCTCTTCTTTGGCCCACTGGGTGTCTTCTGGTCTAGAAAAAATCTCCAAAAAGTTTCGTCGCGATTGGACTCCGTTTGGTATTGATATTCTGCGAAGTAAAAAACAAGCAAAAACAGCAACTGGCACTTTGGCACTATGTCAATAGGTTAGTCCCAAAAAATGATATAAAGTTGCTATAAAGTGATTGTAAAACATCCAAGAATGATAATATAACAGCATGGAACAAGCAAAAATTATTGATACGTTGGAGACGTATCAGTGTATGGGTTCGGTGACCGCCCCAAGGGTCACCATTTGTACGGGTTCGGTGACCGCCCTTAAGGGTCCCTTAGTGGAATCACGGCATCTTGCATTGTGCGAGGGCGTGAGTAGATTACGATGGCCCTAGTGGCTTCTTGGGGAGCATCGTGGCTCTACACCGCTCGAAACGGAGATTAGCATCCGCAAGGGTGTGAACTTCGGGATACATCGTCGTCTCCACGTACCTCAGTTATCTCTTATCCGAGCCCTTTACTTATGCACTTTACTTTGTGATAGCCATATTGTTTCTTGTTATATATCTTGCTCTCACTTAGTTGTTTATCTTGCTTAGCATAAGTTGTTTGTGCACATAGGTGAGACTAGTTGTTTTAGGTTTTTTGCTTGACATACTAAACTCTAGTTTTATTCCGCATTTGTTCAAGCCTAAACCGTAATTATTTTAAAGCGCCTATTCACCCCCCCCCCCCCTCTAGGTGACATCCACGTCCTTTCACCTGGTTATTCTCCCACTGATTTTCCGGGAATATAGGTTGAGGGGAAGGGTAGCCGCCCCCATACATCCATGGCTGAGGAGCCCATGGGAATCCATAGAACGGGGGGAGGGTAGGCGAACTGAGGCACTCCCCCCTCCGGAGGATCCCCCTGCGACTGCATCTGCGGAGGGGGAGGGAGAGAAGCCCCCCAACCTTTACCACGCCCTCCGATTAGCATCAGCCATCTGCTTGAGCTTCTAGAAATTCTCAAAATCCAATCTCTCTCCCCTCTTCCACGACGGACTCGAACAGTTGAAGGTCACTGGAGCCAGGAATTCTCGATCACTCTCCCTGGCAACAAAACATTCTCTCTCTGTAAATTTTCCAGCCACCAATTTCTCCTTCAGAATCCAGACCAGCACCCTCCGCCGGCTAGGGTTTCTGGCCCTCGCAGCTCTCCGCCACACGATGCGGGGGTGGTTGGGGGGAGAGGGGGAAAGAGATCCTTCCCACAACTTGCCAAAGTAGGTGTCGTCCGCCTCACACTCACTGCCAACCGGATCCACCTGCCAGTGACCCAATCTCCTCTCACCTACATCCACTCGAACTCCATCATTGCCGAAATTGCCCTCGTTGACCTCTCAACCTCGCGGCCTTGGCGCTCGCACACCATCCATCAGTCCGATGTTGGTGGCGGAGAGAGGTATGACAAGGGATCCATCGGTTCGGGGAATGGTGGTGTGTTGGTTGGCGAGAGTCCCAACACACAACCCCATGTCGCCTCTCGCCTCAGATCCCCTGATTTTGCCTCCCTCCTGGCCCAATGAACGAATTCCACCGGTGGTGAGGAAGGGAACGCAAGCATCCACCCCTCTCCTCCGCCGTGGCCTCAAAGTAGATCCTCCTCGCGAGATTTTTCCGCTCCCGAACAGCCTGGTCTCGACACACCTCCGTGAATCGCACAGCCAATCTCTTCGAACTTGGATCCGTCTCCATCTCGCTCGCTCGCTTGCTCCGCTTCCTTCCATTCCCTCACACATGTGGTCCACGACATTGCGTCGTCGCTGATCTGTGTCGCCCGATCCCTCCATCTTTGCTCCCTCGTCGCCATGAGCACCTCCGCCGAAACCGAAGAGATCGGTCTCAACAACTCCAGGAACGCCTCGTAGACGAAAGGGAGAGACAGCGGCGTGGAGTCCGACGACATCGGCGGCCCTCGACGGCGCGGAGGCATGGCGCGGTGTGGAAATTACGGCGGGATTTGCGGTGACGATGGCGGCGGCGAGGGAGGGGCGTGAATTCGAGAGAGCGGCGCTGCTCATGCTACCTTGTTGAGTCTGCCATTGTTTCTTTCTTGAGCCGAAGATTTGCAGAATTCGATTCTTGTCCTCTGCTGCGGCCCCATATCGCAGGACATGAGCATGTTTTGTTTTTTCTTCTCAATCAAGCGCATCTTTTTTGCACTTGTTTTGTGACTGAGATTGTGGCCCATGCACGCGTGTGCGGGTGCGCCGCGCGCGGTTGAGCACCGGGCTCAGCTCGGCTGGGCGAGTTGACTCCAGCGGCACGGCCTTTCCTTTCTTTCCGTTGTGCGTCCGTGTCACTGCCAACCGAGCAACGGATTGCTTTCGAGTTTCATATATCTCACCAACGACTGTTCCTTTCGTCCATCTTATTACGGAACAATATTTTCCCTCCAGTGTTTATGGAATATAATGTTGTTCATTCTCAATCCTACGTGATGCACACGGTTATAATTTGTTACGTCTAGAGTATTTCTTTTCTTTTCGAATTGTAAGATAGCTAACCATTCATGCCGAGGGGGTTAGTCGAGAGTATACTTCGAAAAACGCCAACGAAACTAACCATTGACGACGTTAAAAAGCCATGTTGTTTCGACATCCTTGTGCGCGCACCATGATGGTTTGTCGGATTTTAAAGTTAGAAAAACATGACTCACCTGTTTATGTGAGTTATCCTTGAGGGTTCAGATTGTTGTTTCGACTACTCAGATCATTTTTCCTTTTAATATTTGTCAAGGCTCCACCTATCCCACGAATCAAATTTCCAACTTGATATTTGACTGCTAATTTTGGACAATGTATTGTCAATACCTACTAGACCATGACGTTGCTGGTGCGACCTATGGATCTTTCAACCCTACACTCCTCTTGGCTATCCCCTTCCTCGCCATTTATCCACTCCTCGACTGAGTCCCCACGCCTAACCAACGTCACAACGCCATCGTTGGTGCCTCACCGACCACTTACTCTCCTTGCCCCGCCTTGCCGGGGCTTGTGCGACATACATGCAAGGAGGTTTAATGTACATATTTGAGTCGTTAAATTTTTCAGATGTGTTTGTGTTCACTCGTTCATGAACCGCTGGATAGGAATTTTACATACAATAACCTTTGATTTGAACTAGGAGCATCTAATCCTTCAGTCACACTCGCTTATGCATCGCTCATCATCCTGTGATTTATTTGGTGAGACACAATCTTCACCGGTCTCTTGCAATGTAGTACTCGAAATTGAGATTTGACCGCTAAATTCGGATAATGTATTGACAATAACTTCGAAACCATGCCATTGCTCATACGAGTTATGGATCATCTAAGCACTCACCTTGCATCCTCATCGTCTTACCCATCCATTTCCCTCACCTTCAGTTCACCCCCTTGGTCGACTCCCCACGCCTCACCAGCACTCCAACGCCATTGTTTGTGCCTCACCAACTGTCGGGGATATAACTTCACGGTGTAACCCGCCCGATTGGGCCGGGTTAACATATCGATGGCTTTACGGTCAAGTTCAAGATGGGCCGTGTCATGAAGACGAGGCAAGCGAGACGGTGGCTGACTAGAGTCGCCAGGCGGCCCATCATGCAAAGATGGCGGCTCAAGGCCCACGAAGCTGAAGACGCTGGCTGGATTTCCCTAGGGCGCAAGGCAAGTTACAAACATTGTAGGTTACGGGACATGATATGACCCGGACTCTATTGTAAACCCTAGGGCATGACCTGTATATAAAGACGGGCCCCTAGGACCGGAAGACTTAAGTTACGATCTCTCGATAGCTAGGTTGACGATTCCGCACCCTTGTAATCGAGATCTATCCATCAAACACACTCAAAGCAGGACGTAGGCTAGTACCTCCATCGGAGGGGCCGAACCTGGGTAAACCTGACTCTCTCTCTCTCTCGTTCAACCCCTTCGAGTCGCCACCTAGCGGCGATGGCCTCACACCTAAGTCCTTTTACGAGGACATCTGCCGGGTTGACAAAACCACGACAGTTGGCGCCCACCGTGGGGCTCTCGCCCGGTGGAGTTGAGTTCTCGAAGGGAGCCCTTCCAGGGTTCGGGAGTTACGCGGTCGGTCGTATGACCAAGAGCCGCCGTGGCAAGATCTACATCGACGACTCTGGCTGGGGCCCCGAGTCCGACTCGATCGAGTACGGTTACCGGGTCGCCTTTGCCAAAATCCAAGTCTTCATCGGCAAGATCGGCGCAGCGGTGCCCGAGCCGGACATCCGCACCAACATCGTCGAGCCGGCTCGGCGTACCCAATCCAGCCGGCGTCAAGCCGGCCGAAGTCACAACGTGACCAGGCCTTCTCGGTGGGCCGGTCCTTTGGACGAGCCGACTGTCGAAGGAGCGACCGTCATCAAGTCGGATGCTGAGCTTGGGGGCTCGTTCGGAGCGGAGGCCCGCGATGAACGTCATGATCTCCCCCTACAGGCCTCATCTCGTGCTATGGTAAGCACGGCAGCGCAAGCCTCACTCGCGTCTGGAGCATCTGGCGGCTCTAAGAAGGCGCGCGGCGACTCAGGAACGGAGCTCCAGCAGCATGATAGTCAAGGTACTTTTCAGGAAAATCCAAAGCAGCTAAATTGTGGTCAATACCACGTGTTACCACCAATACCTGCAAGCGGGACAACAAGGTCAAGAGTAGGGCCGTCAACATGGCTGAGCCGGCGGTCCCCAGGTACCTTAACTGGTCTGAACACACGATCACCTGGAGCAGGGAGGATCATCCCCCCCGGGTTGACAATCCGAGCGGCTTAGCTTTGGTGGTGGCACCTCAAGTTGACAGATATACTCTGTCCAAGCTTCTCGTGGATGGAGGCAGCAGCATAAACATATTATATTATGAGACCTTTCACCGAATGAATCTGTCGGAGAGCATGTTGCTTCCTTCAACGACAGTTTTTCATGGGATCGTCCCTAGAAAGTCTGCTTATCCGATCGGGCGGGTTAAGCTCGATGTGGCCTTCGAAGATGAGTTCAACTACAGATGCGAGCCTTTGATGTTCGAAGTTGTTAAAATAAAGAGCCCTTATCATGCTCTCTTCTGACGGCCGGCTTACGCTCGTTTCATGGCCCGCCCGTGCTACGTCTACCTCAAGCTCAAGATGCCAGGACTCAAAGACACTATAACTGTGGAAGGGAACCGGAAGATAGCTCAGGAATGCGAGGAAGGAGATGCGGCCTATGCCGAGTCAGCCTGCGCGGCAGAGGAGTTGAAGTTCTACACGGCCAATGTTGACCCGGCTGACATGATCCCGCTCAAGAAACCCAATACTGAGTCGGGGCCTATGCTTAAATTTAAGCCGGCCGAGGATATGAAGCAGATCGACTTCACGCCGGGCGATTCGTCCAAACAGTTCACTATTGGGACCGGTTTGGATCCCAAATAGGAAAGCGCGCTCATCAAGTTCATCCGTGAGAACTGGGACATCTTTGCATGGAAGCCATCTGACATGCCTGGAGTCCCGAGAGAACTTGCTGAGCACCACCTTAATGTAGATCCTAAGATGAAGCCAGTGCGCCAGTACCTCCATCGTTTTAATGAAGAGAGACGTAAGGCCATTGGAGAAGAAGTGGCCCGGCTCCTAGCTTCCGGATTCATCGTAGAAGTTTTTCATCCTGAGTGGTTGGCTAACCCGGTGCTTGTTTTGAAAAAGAACGGCACATGGCGCATGTGTGTCGACTACACAGATCTCAACAAAGCCTATCCCAAGGATCCTTTCGCCCTTCCGTGTATTGATCAGATTATTGATTCTAGGGCGGGTTGCGAGCGTTTATGCTTCTTGGATGCGTACTCTGGGTATCATCAGATCAAGATGGCTGTTGAGGACCAAGAGAAGACGGCTTTCATCACTCCCTTCGGAGCTTTCTGCTATGTGTCCATGCCTTTCGGGCTCAAGACCGCCGGGGCGACTTATCAGCACTGCGTCCAGAACTGCCTTAGTCCACAGATTGGGCGCAACGTTCCTGCGGGCAAGCTACTATGGTTCTTGGTCTCTGAGCGGGGGATCGAGGCCAACCCGGACAAGATCAAGGCGGTGACGTCATTGTCCGAGCCGGCAAACGAAATCAGGTTTAGCGGCTCGTCGGGCGCATCGCAGCCTTGAGCCGGTTTATAAGCCGCCTGGGAGAAAAGGCGATCCCCTTCTACCAGTTGTTGAAGAAATTAGGCGACTTTAAGTGGGTGGACGAAGCTGGCAAAGCCTTTGAAGCACTCAAGCAACAACTTGTTAACCCGCCCGTCTTGGCTGCTCCCGCGGAGAAAGAGCCTATGCTCCTGTACATCGCTGCCAACTCCAAGGTGGTAAGCGTTGCAGTTGTGGTTGAGCGGAAAGTGGAAGGAAAGGAATATCCGGTCCAGCATCCGGTTTATTTCGTCAGCGAAGTCTTAACCCTATCCAAGCAGCAGTAGCCACATTGGCAGAAGCTAGTCTTCGGGATCTTTATGGCAAGCCGGAAATTGAAGCATTATTTCCACGAATACCTAATCACTGTGGTTAGTTCGGCGCCTCTCGGTGACATCATACAAAACCGGGAGGTCACAGGTAGGGTTGCTAAGTGGGCTATTGAGCTTGGCGACCACCACTTGAAGTACATGCCCCGAACCGCTATCAAGTCCCAGGCGTTGGTAGATTTCATCAACGATTGGACAGAGATACAGATTCCGGAAGATAGGCCAGATAACACGTACTGGACTATACACTTTGACGGGTCTAGACAGCTGGAGGGCTCGGGGGCTGGAGTCGTACTATCTTCTCCAAAAGGTAACAAATTTTGTTATGTCCTACGGCTCATGTTCCCATGTACTAACAATGCAGCTGAGTATGAAGCCCTCCTACATGGGCTCAGAATAGCCAAAGAGATGAACCTTAGCCGGGTCAGATGCCTGGGCGACTCAGATCTAGTGGCTCAGCAAGTTTCAGGGACTTGGGATTCTAAGGACCCTCTTATGGCGGCTTACCGACGAGCGGTCTCTGACGCGCCGGGTCATTTCCAAGGTTACCAAGTTGATCATATAGATCGCCGGCTCAATGAGGCGGCTGATGTTTTGTCTAGACTTGGCTCACAAAGAAAGCCGGTGCCGCCTGTCATTTTTCGGGACGTCCTTCACACTTGGTGGCGGCTCTACATATCACCCCTGATTGGACTGTGCCATATTTGGCTTACCTGACACGAGGAGAACTCCCAGAAGAGGAAGTCGATGCTCGTCAAATCATACGGCGGTCAAAGTCAATGACAATCGTCAATGGCTTGTTACATCGTCGAAGCAGCATTGGCGTGTTTCAACGGTGTGTTTCGCCTGAGGAAGGCCATGAGATACTTAATGAAATTCATTCTGGCGATTGCGGACATCATGCCGGCTTACGATCACTGGTGGCCAAAGCTTTCCGGCATGGATTTTATTGGCTAACTGCTCATGCCGACTCTGAGGAGATTGAGCGCAAGTGTGACGGGTGCCAATAATTTGGTCGACAAGCTCATGTACCGGCTCAGGAGTTACGTATGATCCTAATTACCTGGCCGTTTGCAGTCTCGGGGCTAGACATGGTTGGTCCGTTTAAACCGTCTTCTGACAAGAAAACCCACTTATTAGTGGCGGTTGATAAGTTCACTAAGTGGGTTGAAGCAGAGCCGTTCAGCAATTGCGATGCAGAAACTGCGGTAAATTTTTTGAAGAAGCTGATTTTCCGTTTTGGTTACCCTCACAGCATCATTACTGATAATGGTACCAATCTGTCCAAGGGAGCCATGCAACAATTTTGCCAACGGGAGCACATCCGGCTTGATTTAGCAGCAGTGGCGCATCCGCAGTCCAATGGGCAAGCTAAAAGAGCCAACCAGGAGATCTTGACAGGAATCAAACCCCGTCTCATGGTGCCCCTTGAGCGCACGCCGGGTTGTTGGGTTGAAGAACTCCCTTCAGTACTTTGGAGTATTCGAACAACGCCAAATAGATCCACAGGATACACTCCTTTCTTCTTGGTTTATGGAGCTGAGGCGGTTCTCCCAAGTGATATCCGTCATGACTCGCCTCGGGTGAATGCCTATGTCGAGGCAGATAATGAGCAAGCACGCCAAGATTCCCTGGATGCCCTAGAAGAGGAGCGTGACTTAGCAGCAGCCAGATCTGCAATATACCAGCAAGACATGCGTCGCTATCTGTAGGATCGAAAGTATGTCTAGAGGGGGGGGGGTGATTAGACTACTTGAGCAAATAAAAATTCTACCTTTTCCCAATTTTAAGTGTTGGCAGATTTTAACGATTATAGCAATTCAAGTACACCCTACACAGGCATGTCTAAGAGTATAGCAGCGGAAAGTAAAGACAAACATATGAAGTAGAGGGTAGGGAGGAAGATCAAATGCAATTTGAAGACACGAAGACTTTTCCCGTGGTTCCGATAGGTGGTGCTATCGTACGTCAACGTTTATGGAGTCTTCAACCCACGAAGGGTAACGGTCGCAAGAGTCCACGGAGGGCTCCATCCATAAGGGTCCACGAAGTAGCAACCTTGACTATTCCATAACGGCTTCCGTCCACGAAGGACTAGCCTCACTATGGGTAGATCTTCACGAAGTAGGCGATCTCCTTGCCCGTACAAACTTCTTGGTTCAACTCCACAACACGAAGTAGGAGGCTCCCAAGCGACACCTAACCAATCTAGGAGGCACCACCCTCCAAAAGGTAATAGGCTTGATAATGTCGATGAACTCCTTGCTCTTGTGCTTCAAGATGATAGACTCCTCAACACACAATCACTCTCTCACAGATTTTGCTTTGGTGGAAGAGATTGATTTGGTGGAAAGCAACTTGGAGAGGCTAGAGATCAAGATTCATATGGATGGAGTGGAATGGCTTGATCTCAACACATGAGTAGGTGGCTCTCTCTCAGAAAATTGGATGGGGGCAAGTATGGAATAGTTCTGAGTGCTTCTCTTTCGAGTGGGTGGTGGTGAAGGGGTATATATAGGCATCCCCAAAAATCCAACCGTTACACCTAAAGTGACCAACTCGGTGACACCAAAGTATAAAACTCGGTGGTACCGAGTTGCTCCAAAGGTAGCAACTTTTGAATCTCGGTGAGACCGATACAAAGTTCTCGGTGGTACAGATAAGGTGGCCAACGGTCAGTTTCCCAAAACTCGGTGACGCCGATCCAAAATCTCGGAATTTCCGATTTTAAGAATCGAGGTAACAGAAAGTTGGCAAGCTGAACTCGGTGGCACCGAAGCAGAATCGGTTGCACCGAAAAGCTAGGGTTTGGCATGGGTCTGTCTGAGGTGGGAATCGGTGGGACCGAGTGGAAATGTTGGTAGCACTGATTTTCATGATAGGCTTGGACAGACTTTTGTGGAAGAGTTTGTGGGTGTTTTTGGTGACTATCACTTGTGCACATGGAGCATCTTGTTCACCAACAGTACCTTACCCCCTTTTAATAGTATTGGCTTTCCTATGGACTCAAGGTGATTTCTCACAAAGTAAAATGTAGAGTCCTCTTGCTTGAAGCTTTGCCAATCCAATTCCTTGCATCTAGGGGTCCTCTCCACAATCCTTTTGCAAACCCATCATTGAACTTTTCCTGAAATATACTTAGTGGAAACATTAGTTCAAT
This sequence comes from Elymus sibiricus, assembly GCA_039707655.1. NCBI lineage: Eukaryota > Viridiplantae > Streptophyta > Magnoliopsida > Poales > Poaceae > Elymus > Elymus sibiricus. Next base: position 449,195,539 of record CM077671.1, read on the forward strand.
GACATATATGTTGTTATTAATTACCAAAACCACCAAGGGAGCAAATGTGCTTTCAATCTCCCCCTTTTTGGTAATTGATGACAACATATAGATCAAAGCTTTGACATATGATATAATCAATGAATATAATCGTCGCTTTGAGAAGTATGTGATAAGCAAGAGCTCCCCCTAAATTTGTGCATTATTTTGAATTTGCGTTTGAATGCAAATGCACAATCGATTAGGTACATGGGGCACTCTCACATGTCACATACAACTTGGTGGTGTGCGAGAATAATAATAATGAATATCATAGCACAACACAATCAAGTAAAGGTGAATGATCATCTCATAAGCATCACAAGGATAGGAAATAGTAGCAATACACATCAAGTGTATGATCAAACACCGACAAAGTTTAACACAAGCAAACAAACCAAAAGATATCAATGTTTTTGAAAAGCGATAAAAAAGCAACGCTCTAGCTTGGATCGTGGAACTGGAATCGTTTGCAATTGGAATTCCATCAAAAGTTTTATCCTATGCATCTAGTTTATCGTGATCAGAATTATATATATAATTTTTGGCCTCGTGAAGGAGAAAGTATCGCTCTAGCTTGGGGGAGGCTTAAGTCAATGTTATATTCATGGCCCAATCATGACATTCCGTGGGAAGTTATCATTCAGAATTTTTATGCTCGGATTTCTCATAATGATCAATCCATGCTCGATACTTCTTGTGCTGGTTCTTATATGAAGATGACTATTGATTTCAAGTGGGATCTCTTAGAAAGAATTAAATGCAACTCTGAAGATTGGGAACTCGACGAAGGTAATGAGTCAGGTATAAAGCTTGAATTTGATTGTGTTAAATCTTTTATGAATACCGATACTTTTCACAAGTTTAGCACTTAATATGGACTTGACTCTGAGATAGTAGCCTCTTTCTGTGAAGCATTTGCTACTCACGTTGATCTCCCTAAGGAGAAGTGGTTTAAATATCATCCCCCTATTAAAGAAGAAGTTAAAGAACCGGTCATAGCTAAAGAAGAAACCATCTTTTACAATGTTGATCCAGTTGTGTCTACCGCTTATATTGAAAACCCACCTTTCCCTGTTAGGATAAAGGAACATGCTAAGGTATCAACTGTGGTTCGTAAGAGTAATATAAGAGCACCTAAACCCCCTGAACAAATTAAAGTAGAACCTAGTGTTGCTATGGTTAAATATCTCTTGGTAGAAAATGTTGATGGGCATGTCATCTACCTTTGTGATGAAGCTGCTAGAATTGCTAAACCTGATAAAAAAGATAAGCATAGACCTATAGAAGGCTTGCGTGTTGTCTCAGTTAAAATAGGAGATCATTGCTACCATGGTTTATGTGATTTAGGTGCTAGTGTGAGTGCTATCCATTTTGCCTTATACCAAGAAATTATGGATGAAATAGCATCTGCTGAAATGGAAGATATTGATGTTACTATTAAACTTGCTAATAGAGACACTATCACACCACTTGGGATTATTAGAGATGTTGAATTCTTGTGTGGGAAAGTAAAATACCCTACTGATTTTCTAGTCCTTCCCACAAGATGACTTTTGTCCCATTATTTTTGGTAGACCTTTCTTGAGCACCATCAATGTTAAGATAGATTGTGAAAAACAAACTGTCGGTGTCAGCTTTGGTAATGTGTCTCATGATTTTAATTTTTCCAAGTTTAGTAGACAACCTCGTGATAAAGCGTTACCTAGTAAGGATGAAATAATTGGTCTTGCTTCTATTGCTGTTCCTCCTACTGATCCCTTAGAACAATATTTGCTCGACCATGAAAATGATATGCACTTGCGTGAAAGAAATGAAATAGATCAAATTTTCTTCGAACAACAACCTATTTTGAAACACAATTTGCCTATTGAAACTCTTGGAGGTCCTCCTCCACCTAAAGGTGATCCCGTGTTTGAATTGAAACAATTGCCTGACACTTTGAAGTATGCTTATCTTGATGAGAAAAAGATATATCATGTTATTATTAGTGCTAACCTTTCAGAACATGAAGAAGAAAGATTATTGAAAGTTCTAAGGAAGCACCGAGCTGCTATTGGATATACTCTTGATGATCTTAAGGGCATTAGTCCCACTCTATGTCAGCACAAGATCAATATGGAACCTGATGCTAAACCCGTTGTTGATCACCAACGGCGATTGAATCCTAAGATGAAAGAAGTGGTAAGAACTGAAATATTAAAGCTTCTGGAAGCAGGTATACTCTACCCCATAGCTGATAGTAGATGGGTAAGTCCCGTTCATTGTGTCCCTAAGAAAGGAGGTATTACCGTTGTTCCTAATGATAAGAATGAACTCATTCCACAAAGAATTGTCACTGGCTATAGAATGGTAATTGATTTCAGAAAATTAAATAAAGCCACTAGGAAAGATCATTACCCTCTACCGTTCATTGATCAAATGCTAGAGAGACTATCTAAGCACACACACTTTTGTTTCCTAGATGGATATTCTGGTTTCTCTCAAATACCTGTGTCACAATCCGATCAACAGAAAACCACCTTTACTTGCCCTTTTGGAACCTATGCTTATAGACGTATGACTGCTATATTCTCTGACTTTTGTGAAAAGATTGTGGAGGTTTCCATGGATGATTTTTCCGTTTACGGAACTTCTTTTGATGATTGCTTTAGCAACCTTGATCGAGTTTTGCAGAGATGTGAACAAACTAATCTTGTCTTGAATTGGGAGAAGTGCCACTTTATGGTTAATGAAGGTATTGTCTTGGGGCACAAAATATCTGAACGAGGTATTGAGGTGGATAAAGCTAAAGTTGATGCAATTGAGAAAATGCCATGTCCTAAAGATATTAAAGATATTCGAAGTTTCCTTGGTCATGCTGGTTTTTATAGGAGGTTCATTAAATACCTCTCTAAAATTTCTAGGCCTCTTACTAATCTCTTGCAAAAGGATATTCCTTTTGTTTTTGATGATGATTGTATGGAAGCCTTTGAAACACTCAAGAAAGCCTTAACCTCTGCACCTATCGTTCAACCACCTGATTGGAACTTGCCTTTTGAAATTATGTGTGATGCTAGTGATTATGCTGTTGGTGCTGTCTTAGGACAAAGAGTTGATAAGAAATTGAATGCTATCCATTATGCTAGTAAAACTCTAGACAGTGCCCAACGAAATTATGCCACTACTGAAAAAGAATTTTTAGCAGTTGTGTTTGCTTGTGATAAATTTAGATCCTATATTGTTGATTCCAAAGTTATTGTTCACACTGATCATGCTGCTATCAAATATCTTATGGAAAAGAAAGATGCTAAACCTAGACTCATTAGGTGGGTTCTTTTGCTTCAAGAATTCGACTTACATATCGTTGATAGGAAAGGAGCTGAGAACCCCGTAGCGGATAACTTGTCTAGGTTAGAAAATATTCTTGATGACCCACTACCTATTGATGATAGTTTCCCTGACGAACAGCTAGCTGCAATAAGTGTCTCACGCAACACACCTTGGTATGCTGATTATGCTACTTACATTGTTGCTAAATATATACCACCTAGCTTTACTTATCAACAAAAGAGAAAGTTTTTCTATGACTTGAGACATTACTTTTGGGATGACCCACATCTTTATAAAGAAGGAGTAGATGGTATTATTAGGCGTTGTGTACCTAAGCATGAACAGGAACAAATCCAACGGAAATGTCATTCCGAAGCTTATGGAGGACATCATGTGGGAGATAGAACTGCTCATAAGGTTTTGCAATCTGGTTTTTATTGGCCTACTCTCTTCAAGGACGCCCGTAAGTTTGTCTTGTCTTGTGATGAATGTCAAAGAATTGGTAATATCGGTAAGCGTCAAGAAATGCCTATGAATTATTCACTTGTTGTCGAACCATTTGACGTTTGGGGTTTTGATTATATGGGGCATTTTCCTTCCTCTAATGGGTATACTCATATTTTGGTTGCGGTTGATTATGTCACTAAGTGGGTAGAAGCCATTCAAACTGGTAGTGCCGATCACCACACCTCTATTAAAAATGCTTAAAGAGGTTATCTTTCCGAGGTTTGGAGTCCCTAGATATTTAATGACCGATGGTGGTTCACACTTTATTCATGGTGCTTTCCGTAAGATGCTTGCTAAATACGATGTTCACCATAGAATTGCATCACCTTATCATCCTCAATCTAGTGGTCAAGTTGAACTTAGCAATAGAGAAATAAAATTAATATTACAAAAAACTGTCAATAGGTCTCGTAAGAATTGGTCTAAGAAATTAGATGATGCACTTTGGGCCTATAGAACAGCTTATAAAAATCCTATGGGTATGTCTCAATATAAAATGGTGTATGGGAAAGCTTGTCATTTGCCTCTAGAACTAGAACACAAAGCATTTTGGGCAATTAAAGAACTCAACTATGATTTCAAACTTGCTGGTGAGAAGAGGCTATTCGATATTAGCTCACTAGATGAATGGAGAACCCAAGCCTATGAGAATGCCAAGTTATTTAAAGAAAAAGTAAAAAGATGGCATGACAAAAGAATCCAAAAGCGGGAATTCAAGATAGGAGACTATGTTCTTTTGTTTAACTCTCGTTTAAGATTTTTTGCAGGAAAGCTTCTCTCAAAATGGGAAGGACCATATATTATTGAAGAGGTTTATCGTTCTGGAGCTATCAAGATTAATAACGCCGAAGGTACTAACCCGAAGGTGGTCAATGGACAAAGAATTAAGCATTATATCTCAGGTACGCCTATTAACGTTGAAAGCAATGTTATCCAAACCATGACACCGGAGGAACACATAAAAGAAATCTTCCGGAACACTCCAGAATACTTAAAAATAGGAGGTATGTGATACGGTAAGTAAACGGACTCCGCAAAATCCGCAAAAATATTTTTTGTCAGCTTTGGAATATTTTAGAATTTTGGAAATAAAAAATAAATCGGAAGGTGATCGAGGTGAGCACGATACACCAGGGCGCGCCAGGCACCTCTGGGCGTGCCCTGGTGGGTTGTGCCCACCTCGGATGCCTTCCCGACTCCGTTTTCCTTCCAAATACTTGTTTCCCAAGAATAAAAATTCTCTATATATACCCCGACTGTTTTGACAACTGCATCGCAGAAAAATCTGCTGTTCTTGTTTCTTGCTGTTTTCCCGTCAGATCTATGTTTCCATGGCTCCACCAAGCTCCTCCAAGGACAAGTTCTTCGAAAAAGTCATCAACCCGTACTTGCCGGAGGTGATGAAGCACCCTCAAGCCATTGAGATGCGTGAGGGGGTGCTCCACATCCGCGATGTTCAAGGACCCAAGAAAACCGGAAGCGTGGAGGCTAGGCTCGAGGCTGTGGAACAAGAAATCTTCAAGTGCCAGAAGATGGTGGAGCGCGGACTTAGTGCCAATCACTCCATGATCACGGAATTCACCCGTGATCAGACGTTGGATGCTCGGTCTGTGAAGGACATCATCTCCACCCTCAACGAGCAAATTAATTTTCTGCAGAGCCAAGTTTATGATCTTCAAAACCAAGTCTTCGAATATGAAGCGAGATTTAAAGGTATGAGTTTAGCTGCTAGTTGCAGGACTCAGGGGACTCTCGCGTCAACCTTTGATGGGGAGCCCTTACCCTGGAAGCTGGAGGACAAGCTTGCTACATCATCACCACCACCTACATCAACACCTCCACCTTCTTCATCATCCCCACCAAAGGAGACTTAAGCACATGGGTATGGGCACTCCCCTTGGCTTGAGCCAACCTTGGGGGAGGTGCCTCGGTATCGTATCACCATCACTTTTATTCACCTTTACCTATTTTAGTTCTATCTTTAGTTTCCTTTTGCTTTAGTTGAATAGAAGTTTAGCGTGATCTATTTTCGTATGTTAGTTTCATGGTCTATCTATCTATGTAATCGAGCGAAAGCTATATAATAAAGTTTAGTTTGAGTTTTCGTCTCTCTATTTTCTTGTTGCAATCAAAATAAAAGGAAAGAAATAAAAAAAAAGACAAATAAAAGAAAGATAAACAAATGAAAAGAATCATATGCTAATCTTATGGTGAGTAATGACATCACATAAGGAAAAGTATAAGTAGTAAAATTTATTGGAAATTTACAAACATAGCATTAGTCAATGATGCAATTCATGAAAGAATTAATTAGGGAAGAGAAGATTCACATGCAAATACACTATCTTGGACATCTTTTATGATTGTGAGCCCCCATCAAATATTATATGTCAAAATTGTTGATGTTGGACAAGGAAGGCAACGTAATTATTTATGTTTGTTCATATCCACATAGAAGTTATATTGTCATAGATCCCTTAACATGTGGTGCTTGCTCAATATCTTTGCTAGCCAAAAATTCCGCACTAAGTAGAGATACTACTTGTGCATCCAAAAACCCAAACCCAAACTCTTTCCTTGAGTGTCCACCATACCTACCTATGGATTGAGAAAGATCTTTCAAGTAAGTTGTCATCGGTGCAACAAGGCAATAAAAATTGCTTCTAAAAGTGTTTTGATCAATTAGTGTAAGAGAAAATTGAGCGTTACACGAACTTATGATGGAAAAGTAATAAAAGCGACAGACTGCATAATAAAGGTTGCTATCATAGGGGGCAATATAGCATGACGTTCTTTTACATTAAGGGATTGGCCATACAAACCAATAAGCGCATGACAACCTCTGCTTCCCTCTGCGAAGGGCCTATCTTTTACTTTTATGCAAGAGTCAAAGTATTCTTCCCTATTCATTTTTACTTTTTCTTTTGCAAGCATCATGTGGTGAGGAAAGATCTGGGCACATATATCCAGTTGGATATGGGTGGGCATGAGTTATTATTGTTGACATCACCCTTGAGGTGAGTGAGTTGGGAGGCAAAACTATAAGCCCCTATCTTCCTACGTGTCCGGTTGAAACTTTTTGTTCATGGGTATGCCGTGAGCGTTAGCAATCATAGAAGACTAAATGATAGTTGAGTATGTGGACTTGCCAAAAGGCTCCGACATGAGACCCTGATACGTCTCCAACGTATCTACTTTTCCTAACCCTTTTGCCCTTGTTTTGGACTCTAATTTGCATGATTTGAATGAAACTAACCCGGACTGATGCTGTTTTCAGCAAAACTACCATGGTGTTGTTTTTGTGCAGAAATAAAACTTCTCGGAATGGAACGAAACTTTTTGCAGAATTATTTTGGAATAAATAAGAATTATTGGAGCCAAAATCCACAGAAGAGGGGGGCCAGGGTGAGCATCACCCACCAGGGCACGCCAGGCCCCCTGGGCGCGCCCTGGTGGGTTGTGCCCACCTCGTGGCCCCACTTGCCCTATCTCCGCCACTATAAATTCCTAAATTCAGAGAAAAAATCAGAGAGAAAGAATTATCGCATTTTACGATACGGAGCCGCTGCCACCTCCTGTTCTTCATCGGGAGGCCAGATCTGGAGCCCGTTTGGGGCTCCGGAGAGGGGAATCTTCGATCTTCGTCATCACCAACCTTTCTCCATCGCCAATTCCATGATGCTCCCCACCGGGAGTGAGTAATTCCTTTGTAGGCTTGCTGGTCGATGAAGAGTTGGATGAGATTCATCATGTAATCGAGTTAGTTGTGTTAGGGCTTGATCACTAGTATCCATTATGTTCTGAGATTGATGTTGCTATGACTTTGCTATGCCTAATGCTTGCCACTAGGGCCCGAGTGCCATGATTTCAGATCTGAACCATTTATGTTATCATCTCTATATCCATGTTCTTTATCCGATCTTGCCTAGTCATATGCACCTATTACGTGTTATGATCCGTCAACCCCATAGTGACAATATTTGGGATACTTCGTGGCGATGACCGTAGTTTGAGGAGTTCATGTATTCACCGTGTGTTAATGCTTTGTTCCGGTTCTCTATTAAAAGGAGGCCTTAATATCCCTTAGTTTCCTTATGGACCCCGCTGCCACAGGAGGGTAGGACAAACGATGTCATGCAAGTTCTTTTCCATAAGTACGTATGACTATTTACGGAATACATGCCTACATTACATTGATGAACTGAGCTAGTTCTGTATCGCCCTAGGTTATGACTGTTACATGATGAATATCATCCAACGAGTTACCGATCCAGTGCCTACGACCTTTCCACTTATTGTTCTTGCTAAGTTACTACTGCTGTTGCTGCTGTTCCAACTGCTACAAAACTATTGCTACTACTGTTACCGCTACCGTTACTATTGCTACTGCTATCAAAACTATCATATTACTATGCTACTGATCACTCTGCTGCAGATATTTAATCTCCAGGTGTGGTTGAATTGACAACTCAACTGCTAATACTCTCAAGTATTCTTTGGCTCCCCTTGTGTCGAATCTATAAATTTGGGTTGAATACTCTACCCTCGAAAACTGTTGCGATTCCCTATACTTGTGGGTTATCAAGACCTTTTTCTGGCGCCGTTGCCGGGGAGCATAGCAATATTTGTTGATTCACTTGGGATTTATATCAATTTATCACTATGAAGAATCTGAAGGATCAAAAGACTAAGATTTTTCCCTCTACTACGAGGGGAGGTAAGGAACTGCCATCTAGCTCTGCACTTGATTCACCTTTTGTTATGAGTAAGTTTGCAACACCACCACATGCTACTAATCCCGATATGTCGCAAGTTATTGATGATGCTACTTCTACTATGAATGATGCTTATGATGATGCTAGTACCATGCTTGATGATAATGTGCCGCTAGGAGAATTTCTTGATGAACAAATTGCTAGAGCTAAAGAAAATGAAATTGCTAAAACTGATGAAGCTTATGAAACTGATTATGATTATGAAACTCCTATTAGTCCTAGCTCTCCTAAGTTTGAAATGCCTAAGATACCTGAAGGTTATGTTATAGACGAGGAGATAACTAGAGAAATACTTTCTTGCAAGGATAGAGATGATCTTAAGAAAATGCTATGCAAGTATAAGGAAAAAACTTTGAATGCTAGAATGAAATGTGATCCTAAGTTTGCTCCTTCACCTATCTGTGTTAACGATAAGGATTATGAGTTCTCTCTCGACCCAGAGTTAATTATTTTGGTTGAATCTGATCCTTTCCATGGCTATGAAACTGAAACTGTAGTGGCACACCTTACTAAGTTGAATGATATAGCCACCCTCTTTGCTCACGATGAGAAGATTCGCTACTATTACATCCTTAAGTTGTTTCCGTTCTCATTAAAGGTTGATGCTAAGACATGGTACAATACTCTTGCTCCTGGTTGTGTGCGTAGTCCCCAGGATATGATTTACCACTTCTCTGAAAAATATTTTCTTGCTCATAAGAAACAAGCTGCCTTACAGGAAGTATTTAACTTTGTGCAAATTGAAGAAGAGAGTCTCCCACAAGCTTGGGGGAGGCTTCTCCAGTTGCTTAATGCTTTGCCTGATCATCCTCTCAAGAAAAATGAAATACTTGATATCTTTTATAATGGACTAACCGACGCTTCTAGGGATTTCCTAGATAGTTGTGCTGGTTGTGTTTTCAGGGAACGAACTGTTGAAGAAGCTGAAGAATTATTGAATAACATATTGAAAAATTATGATGATTGGACTTATCCTGAACCACCGCCTAAACCTACTCCGAAGAAGAGGGGTATCTTATTTCTCAGTCCTGAAGATATGCAAGAGGCAAAGAAATCTATGAAGGAAAAAGGTATTAGAGCTGAGGATGTTAAGAATTTGCCACCTATTGAAGAAATACATGGCCTTGACACACCACCACCTCCACAGGTGGTAGAGGTAAATTCTTTATTAAAGTTTAATGAAAGTGACATCCCTCACAATAAACCTCCTAGTCAATGCTTATATGAGTTTGATAACTATATTATGAAGCAAGATCATTTCAATGCACATGTCCTGAAACAATTGAAATACAATTGTGATATGATTGCTCGCTTGAGTGACTTGCTATTTAGAATCAGTAATGATGTTAGAGGTGTAGGAAAGCATGCCTCTATGGTTCAAACACAATTAGAACAGGTAGCTAAGTCTCAAAAAGAATTGCTTGATGAAATGAATAGTAATATGCATGACTTTGCTGCTAGAGTAGTAACTAGAGGAGGTAGAATGACCCAAGAACCACTCTATCCTGAGGGTCATCCTAAAAGAATTGAACAAGACTCTCAGAGAATAATCCTGATGCACCTAGTCCTTCTAAGAAGAAAAAGAAAAAGAAAAATGATAGGACTTTGCATACCTCTAGTGAACCCGAGACACAAAAACCTCCTGATAATAATGATGTCTCTATTTCTGATGTTGAAACTCAGTCTGGTAGTGAACATCAACCTCGTGATAATGAAAATGATAATGATGATGTTCATGATGATGCTCAACCTAGTAATGATAGAGAACCAGATAATGATGTTGAAATAGAGTCTGCCCCTGATCTTGATAACCCACAACCTAAAAATAAACGTTATGGTAAGAAAGACTTTGTGGCTAGGAAACATGGTAAAGAAAGAGAGCCACGGGTTCAGAAAACCATGCCATTTCCACCTAAGCCTTCTAAGAAAAAGGATGGTGAAGAATTTGAGCGCTTTGCTGAAATGATTAGGCCAGTCTTTTTGCGTACTCGTTTGACTGATATTTTGAAGATGGCTCCTTATGCAAAGTATATGAAAGACATCATCACAAATAAAAGAAAAATACGCGAAGCTGAAATCTCCACCATGCTTGCTAATTATTCTTTTAAAGATGGAGTACCTAAAAAACTTGGAGATCCTGAAATACCAACTATACCTTGCTCCATCAAAAGAAACTATGTCAAAACTGCGTTGTGTGATTTGGGAGCCGGTGTTAGTGTTATGCCTTTCTCCTTATATAAAAGACTTGATTTGAATAAACTCACACCTACTGAGATATCATTGCAAATGGCTGACAAGTCAACAGCCATACCTCACTACTGGAATCAGCAAATTTGCCGTCTGCCAGTTCTTTGCCGTCTGCCAGCGGACGGCAAAGAGTGTCTTTGCCGTCTGCTTTGTCAAAGCAGACGGCAAAGAAGCAGCTGATGGCAAAGAGAGTCTTTGCCGTCAGCTGCGTCTTTGCCGTTTGCTAGCAGACGGCAAAGAGGCATTTGGCAGACGGCAAAGAACAGAGGTGGGGCCCGCAGGGGCACGGCGTCCACACGCTAACGGGGCACCCTCTTTGCCGTCTGCTAGCAGACGGCAAAGAGTTAGAACTCTTTGCTGTCTGCCAGCAGACGGCAAAGAGAAAGCACACCACGCGGATCGATCACGCGGATCGATGAGGTGGCAACATCTTAGACGCACTGTGAGATCCACCCCACGCGCAGCCCACCCCACGATCTCTCCTGTGCCTTATCCGGCCCCACCACTCTCTTTCTCCCTTATCGTTCCAACCCACCACACGATCTCTCTCCCTTATCTCTCTCACGAACGAACTGGAGGCCGCGAGGCCGGCGCCGCCACCCCTGAGCCGGAGGCCGCCGCCGCTCCCTGCCTTGGTCCGCCGCCGCTCCCTGCCTCGGGCCGCCGCCCACAACCTGCCTCGCGCATCGGCCGCCGTCCTTTGCCTCCCGCCGCCGCCCCGGCCGCCGGTCCGCCCACCCCGCCTGCCGCCTCCCCGGCAACCGCTCAGCCCGCGCCGTCCTTCCTCTCCCCCGCCGCCCTTCTTCCTCTGGCCGCCATCTTTCTTCCTCTCCCCCTCGCCTGAGCTCCGGCGAGCTCACCTCCGGCCACGCTCGGCCACGCCCGCACCCTTCTTCCTCTCCCCAGCCGCCCATGTTGCTCTCCCCCGCCGCTGCTGCTCCAGCCATGGTCGTCGTCGTCCGCTGCTACTCCGTCCATGGCCGCTGCGCCGGCCGCCGTCGTCCACTGTTGCTCCGGCCGCCGTCGTCGTCTGTTGTTGCTTTGGCCACACTGCTCGCTACATGCAAGACGCCGCCATAGTCGTGCTCGCCGGACGCTGGACACGTTGCTCACCGAACGCCGGACACGCTGTACGCGGGGTGCCGGACACACTGCTCGTCGGACACTGGACACGTTGTACGCAGGACGCCGGACACGCTGCTCATCGAACGTTTTTTTTAATATTTCCCTAAATTCTTTGCCGTCTGTGATGTGATGAGGCTCACGGCAAAGGTTGTGTGTTGGCTGACGGCAAAGGAGCAAAGCCTTTGCCGTCTGCCAGCAGACGGCAAAGTGGCCTTTGCCGGAGCTTGTTCAGCCGGATGTGGATCCGTCTGCTGGCTGACGGCAAAGACTTTTGCCGTCCGCAATGCATGCCTTTGCCGTCAGCCATGGCAGACGGCAAAGTTGCTGATTCCAGTAGTGCCTATTGGTATTTGTGAGGATGTGCCCGTTGTTGTTGCAAATGTTACTATCTTAACGGACTTTGTTATTCTTGAGATGCCCGAGGACGACAACATGTCGATTATCCTTGGTAGACCCTTTTTGAATACAACAGGGGCTGTTATTGATTGCAATAAAAGCAAAGTCACTTTTCATATTAATGGTAATGAGCACACGGTGCACTTTCCAAAGAAACAATTCCAGGTGAATGGTATAAATGTTATTGAAGAATCTCCGACCATCACTATTGGAAGTTTTCAATTACCCCTACCTACTGCCAAAAAGAAATATGATATACTTATTGTTGGGGATATGCGCATTCCCGTTGAGGTAACTTAGTGTTTTACGAAAGTTCTTCGGTTTCATGCTAATCGGAAGTGGTTGTTAATAAGACTTGATCAACCTTATTAATGAATCATTTTTTAGAGGAATGGCGTCGATGAATCTAGTAAGCACAACTCTCTGCTCCCACCTTTTATTTTCTATTTTAGTTAGTCGAATAAAATAAAATGCCATGTTTATCCCGTTTTCTGTTTTCTCCGTGCAATAAAAAAATGACCCAAAAATAAAAATTCTCAGAATGCCCTGAAAATTTAACACGATTTTTTTCCAAATATTTATGAATTTTTGGTGCAAATAACACCAGAGGGGGGGGGTGCACCTGGTGCCCACAAGACACCAGGGCACGCCAGCACCCCCAGGCGCGCCCTGGTGGGTTGTGGCCCCCACGTGGGCCCCCTCACTTATCTCTTTAGCCCACATCATCACCTACCTCCAGCAAAAAATCACCACGGCCACCATTTTCGTGTTCTTGCTCTCAAACCCGTGGATTTCGATCTCTTTGCTCGAAGCTCCGTTTCTGAAACTGTTTGGAGGGATTGCTACTTGGTATGTGACTCCTCCATTGCTCCAATTAGTTTTTGATTTAGTGGGTTATATTTAGAGTAATTAGCTACTCTTGGTGCTGCTGTAGATGGGCTTGCATGTTGAATTCTTAGAGTTCTAAGTAGTTTGGATGCTCAATATGGCCTCTATGCATGCTTAGGAGCAGTTGCTAACAATCTTACAAAGTTTTGTTGACAAATTTTTGTGGACTAAATTTTTTCAGAATTTTTATAGGAATAAAAATGCAAATCTTTAGGAAGTTCTCCTCCAAGAAAAATGCCAAGGGAGTCATTGGGGAATCATCGGACAATGATCTTCACACTCCAAGAAAGGTGGAGGTGCGGCCGTGTGAATGGCCGCATGATGCTTCATGGAGGAGGCCGGGATCCATCAAGAGTTTGCTCAGTTTGTTGCAAACGCTGGGTTAACCGAGTTCCTCGCAGATAAGTGTGACCAATATCACATCCTTACAAATTCCTTCGCGCAAAGTTTTATTTATTTAGGGAGAAACAACCCTCCTGAAGTGCAGTTCAATCTTTATGATGAACCTCACACATTATCGCTAACTGACTTCTGTAACATATGTTTGATCCCTTATGATGGGGACTTGAGAGAAACTAGGCCATCTGAGTTTGAAGATTTTCTCCTCGCGTTAACCGTGGGTGAGGATAGAGGCGTGTCGAGCGCCACTGCTACTAGCTTGCAGTTTCCCTCAGTACATTATTTCGCTTTAGTCATCACTAAGTGTTTAACCGTTAGGGAGAAGGTTGGCGCACTCAGTGCTCCTGACCTTGCTATTTTACGTCGTGCACTTTATGATGATCACACCTTTAGTATGGGGGTTATTATTGCTCGACGCTTACCTCTTAACAAAACTAAGGGAAAGATACATGGTGGTATTTATGCTACTCGTTTAGCGAACCACTTCAGAATCCCATTTCGCCCACATGATTATCTCTCATCCCGAGTTTACCTTGATCATAAGTCACTGCAGGCTCACCAATTCCTTGATGTAACTGACTCTCCACGTGATATTCATTATAACCTAGTATTTAGCAAGGAAACATGTGATATTATTCTGTTGCCTGCACCTGCTTTGTTTGACCCTATTGCTAGGAACGGATACAGGATTATGCCAGATGACATTATAGCTTACCGGAACAACCTAGCAGCTACTGAGGAGGAGCCCCAGGGGTGGGATGCTCAGGTGCCGCCTCCGCCTCACTACGACTTGGGACCGGACGACTACTACGGATGGTGATTACCAAGCTAGGCCAAAAGCCTAAGCTTGGGGAGTACGTATTTCCACCGACATTACATTCATGTTTACACATTTCATTCCAGTTGTCGGTGTTCACACTTTTTCATTGTAATATCCATGCTAGATTTGTTTTCTCGCTTTCGTCTTGTGTGTTTGAAAAACTTTGAGAAAACCCAAAAAATATATTTCCTACTTCTTTTTAGTTTTTCTTTCTAGCTTAGTTTAATTGTTGTATCAAAAGAAAACCCAAAAGGATTTCTCGCTTTTTCTTTTATTTGTTGGGAGCTTTCCCGTGTAAATAGTTTTTCTTGTTTTTGTTTTTCTTCTTTAATTTGCTTTCTTCAAGAAAAAACAAAAACTTCAAAAATATTTCGGTGTGTTTATCTGAAATTCTTTTCTTTTTACTCGAGTCATACCTAGGAGAAGACCACGATGAAATTGTTGAGTGGTTCTCATCTGCATTATCGTTTACCTAACAAAGAACCCATATTACCTTGTCTTCTCCTCTTGAATAAAATGTTTGCAGATTCCAGCTTAGTCCACGGCATTCTTGCACTATTATTATTCTCTTATCATTCGGCCGTGCAAGTGAAAGGCAATAATGACGACATTTGATGAATTGACTGTGGCAGAGAAAGGCGGGTATGAACTCAACTTGTTTTTGTGTTTGTAAATATGTTTATCCTAGTATCCCTTGATTCAGCTCATTATGATCAAACATGTTTGCAATGACCATTAGAGATTATAGTTGTTCATGCCATGCTTAAGTAGCTAGGAGTGGATAATGATTTATCTTAGGTGTCAACATGCATTTAAAATGGTTGTGATGCGGTATGATGATATGGTATCCTCCTCTGAATGTTTCAAGTGGCTTGACTTGGCACATGTTCACGCATGTAGTTGAATCAAAACCAACATAGCCTTCATGATATTTATGTTCATGGTGTCCATATCCTACTCATGCTAGTATTCAATGTTGATTATATGTAATGCATGTTCATGACCGTCTTCGCTATCTAGCTGGCCGCTTCTCAATCTAACTGCTAGCCTTCGCCTGTACTAAGCGGGAATACTGCTTGTGCATCAAAACCTTTAAATCAAGTTATGCCAGATGAGTCCACTATATCTACCTATATGCGGTATTACCCTACCGTTCCAAAGTAAATTTGCATGTGCCACCTCTAAAATTTCAAATAAATATATGTTTTGTGTGCCTGGACCGCTCATGGAGCGACAGGGGGTGGTCAGTATCTTCCATGCTAAGCGGGTTATTCTCATGACGAGTGTTTATTCACTTGTCCTTACACGAGTGGGGCGGTAATAGGGATTCCCAGTCCCGAAATCAAAAATCAAAAATAATTAAACAAAACTCCCCCAGGAATGTTGTTGGTTTGGACGGTACCCGTGGATGCAGCTCGCCGTGGAGTGTGATTGTTGGTGGAGGGGGAGTAAACCTTTACTTTTACCGCTTGGGAACCGCCGCTAATTTGTTTAGCATGGAAGATATTGATAACTCTTGGTCGTGACGTTGACAGGAAGGGTGTACCTCCCAAAATTATATCTATCTCTGTTTTAAACTTTGAGCTCTGGCACCGCTGCAAATCCATGCTTCCCTCTGCGAAGGGACTATCTATTTACTTTTATGTTGAGTCATCACCTTCTCAAATAAGCGCCAGACATGAGAGCACTATTGTCATCCTCATGCATTGTGTATAGTTGATGTTGGGTGCAGCATGACTGGATCTTTTCTACCATGAATTACAATGTTTAGTCACTGCTTGAACTTTGGAGGTGCTCTGCATTTTTGTTTTGCGGTCTCAGAAAGGGCTAGCGAGATACCACTATTGTCATATTGTATCATGATTGCTTTGACAAAATGTTGGCGCTTGAGATATCTTATTATTGCTCGCTAGTTGCTTATGTTATTGATATGAGTAAATATAATTTTTAAGAGTTATTGTTGACATGGTTAGTCATAATCTTTGCTGAAAACCTGGGTGCCACTTAAGCATATATATGTAAACAAGAACAAAAGAGTTCACAAAAGTTTTTCTTTATCACTTTCAGTTTATCAACTGAATTGCTTGAGGACAAGCAAAGGTTTAAGCTTGGGGGAGTTGATACGTCTCCAACGTATCTACTTTTCCTCACCCTTTTGCCCTTGTTTTGGACTCTAATTTGCATGATTTAAATGAAACTAACCCGGACTGATGCTGTTTTCAGCAGAACTACCATGGTGTTGTTTTTGTGCAGAAATAAAAGTTCTCGGAATGGAACGAAACTTTTTGCAGAATTATTTTGGAATAAATAAGAATTATTGGAGCCAAAATCCACCGAAGAGGGGGGCCAGGGTGAGCATCACCCACCAGGGCGCGCCCTGGTGGGTTGTGCCCACCTCGTGGCCCCACTTGCCCTATCTCCGCCACTATAAATTCCTAAATTCGGAGAAAAAATCAGAGAGAAAGAATTATCGCGTTTTACGATACGGAGCCGCCGCCACCTCCTGTTCTTCATCGGGAGGCCAGATCTGGAGCCCGTTTGGGGCTTCGGAGAGGGGAATCTTTGGTCTTCGTCATCACCAACCTTTCTCCATCGCCAATTCCATGATGCTCCCCACCGGGAGTGAGTAATTCCTTCGTAGGCTTGCTGGTCCGTGAGGAGTTGGATGAGATTGATCATGTAATCGAGTTAGTTTTGTTAGGGCTTGATCACTAGTATCAATCATGTAATCGAGACTCATGTTTGGGAGGCCAATCTTCATCAACATCTTCAACATCACAATCTCCTCTCAAACCCTAGTTCATCTCTTGTGTTCAATCTTTGTACCGGAACCTCAGATTGGTACCTGTGGGTGACTAGTAGTGTTGATTACCTTGCGTAGTTGATTACTATATGGTTTATTTGGTGGAAGATTATATGTTCAGATCCATTATGCTATTCAATACTCCTCTGATCTTGAGCATGATTATTATTTGTGAGTAGTTACCTTTGTTCTTGAGGTCACGGGAGAAGTCATGTTGCGAGTAATCATGTGAATTTGATATGTGTTCGATATTTTGATGATATGTATGTTGTGATTACCTTAGTGGTGTCATGTGAACGTCGACTACATGGCACTTCACCATTCATGGGCCTAAGGGAATGCATTGTGGAGTAGTTATTAGATGATGGGTTGCTAGAGTGAGAGAAGCTTAAACCCTAGTTTATGCGCTACTTCATAAGGGGCTGATTTGGATCCACATGTTTAATGCTATGGTTAGATTTTGTCTTAATACTTTTCTCGTAGTTGCGGATGCTTGCGAGGGGGTTAATCATAAGTAGGTTGTTAGTTCAAGTAAGAACAACACCTTAGCACCGGTCCACCCACATATCTAATTATCAAAGTAGCGAACACGAATCAAACCAACATGATAAAAGTGACTAGACGAAATTCCCGTGTACCCTCAAGAACATTTTGCCTATTACTAGTGATTGTTCTGGCCTGTCCTTTGCCTCAAAAGGATTGGGCTACCTTGCTGCACCTTGTTTACCGTTATCGTTACTTGCTCGTTACAAATTATCTTGTTATCAAACTATCTGTTACCTATAATTTCAGTGCTTGTAGAAATTACCTTGCTGAAAACCGCTTGCCATTTCCTTCTGCTCCTCGTTGGGTTCGACACTCTTACTTATCGAAAGTAGGGATGAAAACGACGCCAAAACGAACGGAACTGGTTGCTACCATATTTGTTTTCATTTTTTTTGTAGAAGCGGAAACGAATACAGAAACCTCGGAAACAAATACGGAAACAGATACAACCGGAAACAGACACGGAGCGAATACAGAGCGGACACGGAAACAAAACTTTGTGGTGACCGGAACTTACAACACCCTTGAATCATAGAGAAATACACACAAAAACATAATAAATTTATGGAATTGTTAACATGGCTACAAAATAATATGGTTGTGTTAGCAACATAGGGTAGTATTGTAGTAGTACATGAATATTTCATATACGGTGTGTATGGTAGTAAAAGTTGATCCTCAAATGACCCATCATGCTCATTTTGCTCATTGTGTCATTGTGTGTTGTTTGGTAGTTGGGCAACAAAGCAGCCATGGGTCGATAGTAGAAACAGAAATTCCATATTCGCGGAAACGGAAAGTTCCGTTTCCATGTCTGTTCCACCGGAAAACACAATTCCATTTTTGTTTCCGTTTCCGCATAAAAAATTCCATTTCCATTTCCGTTTTGCAAATTTCCGTTTCCGTTTTCATATTTCCTCTCCGTTTTCATTTTTCCTCCTGAAAAGCGGAAACTTTCCACTCCATTTTCATCCCTAATCGAAAGGACTACGATTGATCCCCTATACTTGTGGGTCATCAGCCATCAACTTCCTTCTTGAGCTCATTCACACTCAGTGTGAGCTCATCCAACTTGTTGTTGAGAATATGAAACTTGGTATCAACAATCCTCGAGAGGCTCTCCTGGTTCTTCAAGATGTTCCCGATTTCCTTCTGCATGCTGAGCACAGAGCTAAGGAGAAGATCCATCTGCTCACTCCTAGTCTTTGGCACCTGAGAACTAGAGTCTCTGGCTGCCTCTGCCTGTGCCTGTGCTGTAGCTGAGGTGGGATGATCTGGATCCATCACCACAACATTGTCTTCTAGCTTTGGCAAGAGTGGCAAATGTGGTCGATCAAGTGCATATATGTGCTTCTCCAGCTTGGAGTTGATAAGCATCTGAATATAAGGAGCGTATCCACATGACCTCTTCTGATCTGTAGCAGTCCTCTTCACTCTCTCAACTATCAAGTCCATCACTCTGAATCTGGTATGTTGATCAAGATGGAGCAGCATGTTGATAGAATAGCCTCTTATCATCTTCTCATCTCCAGACTTAGGCATCAAGGTATGCCTTAAGATGGTGTTGATCGTGCGTAGACCAACCTGGAGGAAGTAAATGGATCCAAACTTGTGAGATGGCAAGTTTGCAACAGGGATCTCATTATACATGTTCTTCATGGCATTATGATTTGCCTTGGACTCGGAGTACACATCTAGGTCACCGTCTTCCACCTGTGGAGCTCCTAAGATGGCAGCCCACTCCTCAACTGTGGATTCATACCTGGTGCCTTCTATCATCCATACAATCCTACCATCTCCATAGAAATGTGTAGTGGAGTAGAATTGCATGATCATCTCGTCGTTCCAAGCTATGAACTCCTTACCAACAAACTCATCAAGACCAATGCAGTGGAAGTTATCTTGCACACTCGGAAAGTAATCTTCATTGTCCTTGATGTGCTTCCAATCCACATATCTCATGTCACTCACTGCATGGCTCTTGTCAAGCAAAACTGTTTCATAGAAATCTTGTTGTTCCTTTGTGTAGAACCTATAGTCTACATCTGTCCTTCTCCTCTGAGAGTAAGGATCAATAGCACTCCACTCTCTCAGTCCTGAGTCCTTCCTCCTCTTCATGTCTTCAGCAACTGGATGGCTGGCATTATGCTCTGGGAGGTGTGGTCTTAGCTTCATCAAAATAGACTGTGTATCATCCTCAGCTTCTCTGAAAGTAGAAGTCTTGTTCTTGGAAGCAGATGGGATGTCTTCTGAAAACCACTTGGGTTTAGGAGCAGCAGCAGCCTTCTTGGGTGCAATCTTGGTGCCTTTGGATGATGTATCCTTGGGCATAGCATCAGCCATAAGCTTCTTCTTCTTCTTAGGAGGAGCCTTGGTAGCTGGCTCTTCCTCCTCTTCAGCCTCAGCCTCTGGATCCTCATACATAGAGGTAGGCCTGCCCATAGCATGTATGATACTCTTCCTAGACTTCTTCTTTTCTCCTGCCTTCTTAGGCATAGACTTCTTTGAGGGCTCAACAGTCAATGTTGCCCTAGCACTCTCTGGTGCTCTTACTGACCCTGAGCTGGCATATTCTTTCCTTATTGCCTTCTTCTTGGATGAAGTGGCAGCAGCAGTGCTCTTGGTAGTTGTATCTTTCTTGGGCAGCTCCTCTGGAACAAAATCTTCATCCTCCTCATCAGAATTGAGCTTTCTTCTTGCCCTGGTTGCAGCTTTGGGCAGATCTGGTGAGCTAGGTACATCATCATAGCTCCCTTCAGGACTAGTGCCTGAGCTCATGTCAACATTCTCCTCTCTAAAGTCATTCTGGCTATCATCAGAACCTGACATCTCTGACCCTGTGAAAAGAGTATAGAAGAGCGGAAGGGTTGAGTCATCACAAAATGCAGACAATTTTCTCAAAGATTTGAACTAAAATTTCTCAAGATTTGCATTCTGCCAAGTGAATATCGGTACAACCGAGGCAAACTTTTCGGACCTACCGAGACAAACAACCTGCATTATAGAAACTTGGCGCCACTTTCGGTGACACCGAAAATGGGCACTAGGTTTCACCGAGGTTGTTCTCAGTTGACCTAAAAAGGAAGCAGTGCTACCGATTCTTTTGCTTCGGTTTCACCGGGATTCAAGTTGCGGACGGCAAACCCTAAAAAATCTTTTGTTCGCTATTCTAATGGAAGTTCTTGTGGATAGATCAATCTCAAAGTTTGTATTATCGATGGAAAAGTCCTAATGCGCAAGATTTGGAGGGAGGAGCGCACGAGGGGTCGAAACCGTACCCTAATTCGGTGACGATCTAGCTATGGTGGCGACGGTGGTGAAGATTCCGTCGACGGCATGGACTTCCAACAGAGGAGGCGCTCGGGAAGACGAAGGAGATGACCAGGGGTCTTTTTTCGGCAGCTAGGGTTTTTGGAGGGGATGACGTTTGAGAAAGTAATTTCAAAAGTAGGGTCCGCCTCTTTATATACCCGTGGCTGTCGGTGACACCGGTTCTAACTTTTTGGTGTCACCGAGTTCCTCTACTGTCAGCTGATAGGGAAACTCGGTGTAACCGAGAAGATGGAATCGGTGATACCGAGTGTGAAAACCAGATCAACCCTAGGCATTCGGTGAGACCGAGAATTTAGAGTTGGTTTCTCCGAGATGCACTTGGGAGGTTTTAATGGTCAGTCCTTTGTCGATACGGAACTCCGAGTGCTCCTCACACAGAGAGATCGAAAAGTACTTGTTCAAATTTTGTGATGCAGCAAGAATGGAATATGAGACGAGAAAGCATAGATAGCTAGAGAGTGGTCCTAGGCATTCTTGTCATCCAATTGGCAAAAGAAAAACCAAAGTCCAAATAGCAACAATTGGATGTCCTCGAATGAATAAAGAAATACAGACCAACATGCTCACACAATAAGATGTCAAATGAAATCATGGCAAACATGCACATACATACTAGCATCTATCAAGCATTTTGGCGATGACGGAGTCATCTATATATGAGTATATTGACTTAGGAGCCAAGTAAGAATACTTGATCATAGGTCATACTCATCGTTTAAGCACAAGTGGGGTTACCACTTTTACATAAAGCATTTAATGTTGTCACATTCTAAGAGATGCTTTAACTCAAGTCTTAGAGTAAAGCTCCCCCTTGATGTGACATCCCCCCTTGAGAGGGATAAACTAACCTTGGGTTTTGTCGATGAAGACTTCATGTGGGTGATGTAGTGGTGGATGCTCAAGGTTGATGAAGATCACCAAGAGTTGGGAGCATCCTTGTTGTTTCCTTACTCTTCTCACCTACATGGGTTAGTCCCAACACACAAGAGACAAATACAAGGATATCTATGGACATGGAGTGCAAAGCATTTATGATTATGTCCATAGATTTGTTGATTACCTTGTCCCCTTGCTTACCTTTGAGGGAATGTGTGACTCCTTGAACTATTGCATGATGTTGACGTTGATTGCAACTATTTCTTGCCAATAATGAATGTGAGTGAATTTCATTGGCGGAGTCACCTCTCAAGAACTTCTCTAGTTCTTCTTCTTGGGGACCCACATCAACTTGATGGGGATCCTTGGTGTTGAAGTGGCACTTGTAGAAGTTGAGCTTGAAGTAGCCTTGGGAACCCACTTCACCAAAGCTTGGGATGTATCTTCATATGAGTCAATGTCCTCTTGAAGCTTGTCCTTGCCCTTGAGCTTGTGGTCTTGTGGTGGAAGGTCATCTTGAGTGTTTGTTCCCTTGGGGAGAGTATGTTCATACTTCTCCCTTTGAGGAACAAACTTGGGCTTGGGGTTTTGACCTTCTTCCCATTCAACTCCATTTGCGTTGAAGTAGCCAATGCCATGGTTCTTCCGGTATCCTCCATGCTTGCGTACAATATCCTCAAATTGCTTACACCCGGCAAGACTCTTGTAGACACCTTTCTCTATAATCCCTTTCAAAAGTTCATTTTCTTGCTCAAGTGTGACTTGGCTAAGAGAAGTGTTAGTGGGATCAATAGAAGTACTAGAAGCAATATCATTGGGTTTATCGTTTTTATTGCTACTAATTGAAGAACCTTTCTTACCTTTGTTACTAGTTTGCTTAGACTTAACTTGTGGAATGAATGTAGACAAGAGTAGTCGTTTGGCTAGATAAGATGAAGTCTTCTTTCGGAGATCGTCATTGATAGCTTTAAGAAACTCATGTTCTTGCTCCAAGGTGAGCTTCTCGAAGCGTAGCTTCTCATGAGTCCTTACAAGCTCTCTATGATCTTCTAGAGTAGATTCATGGGCTAACTCTAGAGTGTTTAATTCTTTGGTTAGTCGTTCTATTTCCATCTTATCATCATCACACGACTTATCTTGACTACCATGAAAAGTATCAAGTTCATTTTGACTAATATCACTAGTTTTATCAAAGAGCAAGTCATCGTCTTCAAGTAAATCATCTTCATCACTATTGAAATCAAGATACTCGGGGTGTGATACCTTGGGGCCTTTAGCCATGAAGCAACTTCCACTCCCTTCATTTGGTGAATCAAATAGATCATAGGAGTTGGTAGTCACTAGTGCAATTCCGACAACACCTTCATCTTGACTATAGTCGGAGTTGGAGAGATAGCTTCTCTCGGAGTGGTTGTCGGATTCGGAGCCGGAAACCCATTCACCAACGTGAGCTTGATGTCTTCTTCTTGTGTAGCTCTTGGTGTACTTGTCCTTCTTCTCCGAGTCCCTACTTCTCTTTGAGGGTCTTCGTTCATAACGGTCATCTCTACTCCTTCTCTCTCTACGAGGTGATTCATCTCTTGAGCTTCGCCTTCTAGGTGACTCTTCTCTTCGTTTGTAGGGAGCCGTGCACTCATTGGAGTAGTGTCCGGGCTTCCCACAATTGTAGCCGTTTCGGTCACGACTTGACAAACGCTTCTTTTCATATCTTGAGTTGGAGGTTTGTTCTTTGCCTCTATTCTTGTAGAACTTGTTGAATTTCTTGACCATGAGGCTTATCTCTTCATTGGTGACAAGGTTGTCGCTTGAAGTTGCGGGAGCATCACTTGTGGCTTTGTAAGCACCGCTAGACTTGTTGTGAAGCTCTTCTTTGTCTTTGAGTGTCATCTCATGAGCAACAATCATTCCAATGACTTCCGTAGGCTTGAGATCTTTGTAGTTGGGCATCATTTGGATCAATGTGCACACGGTGTCGTATCTCTCATCCAAAGCTCTAAGTATCTTCTTGATGATGAATTTGTCGGTCATTTCTTCGCTTCCTAAGCTGGCAATCTCATTGGTGATGAGAGCTAGCCTAGAGTACATCTCTATGACTCCTTCACCATCCTTCATCTTGAACTTGTCAAGCTGACTCTGAAGAACATCCAACTTGGATTCTCTCACGGATTCGGTACCTTCGTGCATATCAACCAAAGTATCCCAAATTTCCTTGGCATTCTCAAGACGGCTGATTTTGTTGAATTCTTCAGGGCATAGGCAGTTGAAGAGAATGTCACATGCTTGAGCGTTGTATTGCAACATCTTCAATTCATCTGTGGTCGCTTCACGATCCGGTTCCTTTCCATCACCAAAGAATTCACCTTGTAAGCCAACACAAACAACAGCCCAAACGGCAGGGTTATGACCAAGAATATGCATTTTCATTTTGTGCTTCCAACTAGCAAAATTTGTGCCATCAAAGTACGGACCTCTACGGTGATAATTTCCCTCGCTAGACGCCATACTCTCCTAGGTTGTGAGACCAATGCAATGGAGACCAAAGCTCTGATACCACTTGTAGGATCGAAAGTATGTCTAGAGGGGGGTGATTAGACTACTTGAGCAAATAAAAATTCTACCTTTTCCCAATTTTAAGTGTTGGCAGATTTTAACGATTATAGAAATTCAAGTACACCCTACACATGCATGTCTAAGAGTACAACAGCGGAAAGTAAAGACAAGCATATGAAGTAGAGGGTAGGGAGGAAGATCAAACGCAATTTGAAGACACGAAGATTTTTCCCGTGGTTCCGATAGGTGGTGCTATCGTACGTCCACGTTTATGGAGTCTTCAACCCACGGAGGGTAACGGTCGCGAGAGTCCATGGAGGGCTCCACCCATAAGGGTCCACGAAGTAGCAACCTTGACTATTCCATAATGGCTTCCGTCCACGAAGGACTAGCCTCACTATGGGTAGATCTTCACGAAGTAGGCGATCTCCTTGCCCGTACAAACTTCTTGGTTCAACTTCACAACACGGAGTAGGAGGCTCCCAAGCGACACCTAACCAATCTAGGAGGCACTGATACGTCTCCAATGTATCTATAATTTTTTATTGTTGCATGCTATTATATTATCTGTTTTGGATGTTTTATATGCATTAATATGCTATTCTATATTATTTCTGGGACTAACCTATTAACCTAGTGCCCAGTGCCAGTTTCTGTTTTTTCCTTGTTTTTGTGTATTGTAGAAAAGGAATATCCAACGGAGTCCAAACGGAATAAAATTCTACGCTGATTTTTCTTGGACCAGAAGGAACCCAGGAGGCTCCGAGAAGAGGCCAGAAGACCTACGGATAGGGCACAAGCCACCAGGGCGCGCCCCTGGGGGGGCGCCCCCCTGGCTTGTGGGCCCCCCGTAGCTCCTCCAACCCTAATTATTCGCCTATAAATTCAGGAATATTCCCCCAATACCAAAGAGAGCCACGATAATACTTTTCCGCCGCCGCAAGCCTCTGTTCCCGTGAGATCCCATCTTGGGGCCTTTTCCCATAATCTGCCGGAGGGGGATTCGATCAAGGAGGGCATCTACATCAACACCATTGCCCTTCCGACGATGCGTGAGTAGTTCACCTCAGACCTTCGGGTCCATATCTAGTAGCTAGATGGCTTCTTCTCTCTCTATGATCTTCAATACCATGTTCTCCATGATCCTCATGGAGATCTATCCGATGTAATACTCTTTTGCGGTGTGTTTGTCGAGATCCGATGAATTGTGGGTTTATGATCAGATTATCTATGAATATTATTTGAATCTTCTCTAAATTCTTATATGCATGATTTCATATCTTTGCAAGTCTCTTCGAGTTATTGGTTTGGTTTGGCCAACTAGATTGGTAATTCTTGCAATGGGAGAAGTGCTTAGTTTTGGGTTCAATCTTGCGGTGTCCTCACCCAGTGACAAAGTAGGGGTAGCGAGGCACGTATTTGTATTGTTGCCATCAAGGATAAAAAGATGGGGTTTTCATCATATTGCTTGAGTTTATCCCTCTACATCATGTCATCTTACTTAATGCGTTACTCTGTTCTTCATGAACTTAATACTCTAGATGCAGGCAGGAGTCGGTCGATGTGTGGAGTAATAGTAGTAGATGCAGAATCGTTTCGGTCTACTTGATACGGACGTGATGCCTATATGCATAATCATTGCCTTGGATATCGTCATAACTATGGGCTTTTCTATCAATTGCTCGACAGTAATTTGTTCCCCCACCGTATTATTTTCCTTCAAGAGAGAAGCCTCTAGTGAAACCTATGGCCCCCGGGTCTATTTTCCATATTATATTTTCAGATCTATAAAC
The DNA here is from genome assembly GCA_039707655.1 of Elymus sibiricus. Classification (NCBI taxonomy): domain Eukaryota; kingdom Viridiplantae; phylum Streptophyta; class Magnoliopsida; order Poales; family Poaceae; genus Elymus; species Elymus sibiricus. The sequence continues at coordinate 449,221,927 of CM077671.1, forward strand.
CAAAAATACCAAAAATACTTTGCTGCAATTTATTTACTTTTATTTTAGTTATCGTTTTAGTAATATTTTATATCTATCTCTATCAGATCTCATCCTTGCAAGTAACCGTGAAGGGATTGACAACCCCTTTATAGCGTTGGGTGCAAGTGTTTGATTGTTTGTGCAGGTGCATAGATTGGGGCCTTGCTTGTACCTCCTACTGGATTGATACCTTGGTTCTCAACAACTAAGGGAAATACTTATCTACTTTGCTACATCACCCTTTCCTCTTCAAGGGAAAACCAACGCAAGCTCAAGAAGTAGCAAGAAGGATTTCTGGCGCCGTTGCCGGGGAGGATATATAGCAAGGCAAGACAAGAACTCTCCCATCAACTTGCCAATTTTTGGCGTGGTTGTCAGAGAGATCTACATCAAGCCTACCAAGTACCCATCACAAACTCATCTCTTGCATTTACATTATTTGCCATTTGCCTCTCGTTTTCCTCTCCCCCACTTCTAAAACGATTTTCAGAAAAAACCAAAAAGATTTGCCTTTTTATTCGCCCTTCTTCCGTTCGTCTTTTCGTTTGCTTTTTGTTTGCTTGTGTGCTAGATTGCTTGCTTTGTTACGATGTCTGAGAATACCAAATTGTGTGACTTCTCCAATATTAATAATAATGATTTTATTAGTACTCCGATTGCTCCCGCCACTAGTGCGGAATCTTATGAAATTAATGCCGCTTTGCTTAATCTTGTTATGAAAGAACAATTTTCCGGCCTTCCTAGTGAAGATGCCACATCCCATCTAAATACTTTCGTTGAGTTGTGTGATATGCAAAAGAAGAAAGATGTGGATAATGATATTGTTAAATTGAAGCTATTTCCGTTCTCACTACGAGATCGTGCTAAAACTTGGTTTTCATCTTTGCCTAAAAATAGTATTGATTCATGGAATATGTTGTTATTAATTACCAAAACCACCAAGGGAGCATATGTGCTTTCACTATCACAGCCGTAGAGTCCGAAGCCACACTTTTCAAGAAGGCGACTTAATTCTCCGTCTGATTCAAGACCAAACGGGGATGCACAAGCTCTCCCCGCCTTGGGAGGGTCCTTTCGTCATCAGTCGAAACCTCAATAATGGTTCATATTACCTGGTCGACTTACGAGATGGTTCATACACTTCTGAGGAGGAAACAACCCGGCCCTGGAATATCGCACACCTACGGCCCTATTACACTTAGCAGCCACCGGCTCACCCTTTGTAATTTTTTCTCCCCCTCTGCAAAATTCTGTATATACTTCTTTATGTTCAAATATAATAAAGCTGGCACCCCCGAAAATCGGGGTCTCTGTCGTCCCAGCCTATAAATTGAGCATGAGTCTTTATTGTTTGCAACATAGGTCACTTGGGGGCTTCCAACTCATCGAGTTTAGCTCTCTCACCCTCTTGACCCGGCAAAAAACACCATCAAAATATGGTTAAACCTGCCTGTATGCTTGATGCGACTCCGATCAGATGACCCCATGTACTCTTGGAAAGTCAATCCTTTTTGGACCCTGAACTTTTAAGGTTAAAACATTGGCTTGAGTCATGTGAGAGCCGGCATATAGAAAGCTAGGATAAACCATGGGTTATTATACCCGCTTCATTGAAGCAAGACTTGCGCCTCAAAAGCCAGTCTCCTCGTTCCGAGTCTCACTGAGCCTACTTATTTAAAGAGAATATATATATATATATATATATATATATATATATATATATATATATATATATATATATATATAATATTCTCATATTTTTTCAGGTACAATATTACCCTTATTACCGGCTTATATTCAAATTTCCGGGTTACACAACTGGGGTCATATCATGACCGGTTTCCGGATCATCAGTCTTCAATATCATTGAAGGAGAATTCGATCGAGTTGAGTTTCGAAAACCAAGTTATCTTGCCGGCTTATTCCTGACTTGCTTTATAGACATAACTCATCGAGCACCAAGCAAGGAAAGTACAGGAACAAGCAATAAAGGAGTGGCATAAGCATATTAACAGAAGCTTGTCAGATTGGAGTTCGGCATTAACAAAAGGCGCCAACGTGCACGACGGCACGACAGAGCAAATTCAAAGTTATGGAGAACACTACTCCTATTACAGGCTCACAATGGAGGCCACATAATTCTTCAAAAAAACTTTCTTACACTAGGGGGCTCTCTCTATAGGGGTGATTCATCCAGCTTCCGAGGTGTCTTCATGCTCTATCATCAGCCGCCTCTGGATCTGACCCTGCCGGCTTGTCATCATCAACCTGTTGGCCTTTCTGTTGCCATTGAATTGAAATCAAAGATTCAAAATTTGATGTCCCTTCAACAAGAGCTGACGCATCAATGTCAGGAGCAAAAGTTGTCTTACGGCGAGGAGGCACCAGGTCAGACGGCTCGTCCTTGGGCGCGTTAACATGCTCATTGTTGACAGTGTACGCTGGATGATATTTTGAAAGACGCCAGTGGCCGAGTCTCTATGAGGCACTTTGCGTAATCTGCGCAAGTGAATGCAGAGAGGTCGAGCTTAAACTCTGGGAAGCCGCCTTTTAGGAGCTCTACATCCAATTCTGGCAGATATGCTTTCGCCCGAGAAAGTGCCATGTTCACCCCTCCTCGAGCCGCCGACTTCCGGGTTTCAGCCACCCATTGAGGCACGATAGAGAGTTGCTTCAGCATATCCTTGATATTTCTTGGCGGGTGCTTCAGGTTCTTCACGGCCATGATAGAATAAACAGAGCCTGTAAATAGTTGCTCTACGTACGTGAAAATAGTTGTCAACTTCACAATTGGCAGTTCTACGAGGTTATGGTTTTTTTGCCCTGCAAACAAAAGAAGGTACAATAAGCCGCCGCAAGGGGCATAAGCTGGCACATTGACAAAGACGGGACGGAACACATACCAAAGATTACTGTCAACATTTCGTTGATCTGAATCACGAGAGTGGCATATTTTTCTTTCACAGGGCCAAAGTTTTTCTCGGCTTTTTCCGCACATTTTATCAAGACAGCCTTTTTTGCCTCGAACACCTTTATGGCTTGTTCCAGACGTTCGTTCGCTTGACGTGCAGAATCTTCAAAATGAGCCGCCATGGACTCGGCTTCAGTTTTCAATCTTTTTTCTTCCTTGAGCCGTTTCTGCAGTCTCACATCAACAGACTCAGCGTATTCAACATATCCCTGATAGACGAGCAAGAAGCATCAGCAATTATTTCTACAAGTCCCAAGAAGATTGCAAGCAATATCCTTGACACTTGGGGGCTAATGCATATCAGTTTTTCTGAAACTAAGATATGGAGAAGACTCGACTCATCTCAAGGAGATGAGTTGGCCCTTGGGGGCTACAGGTCGAACTTCTTCAAATCTTAAAGACCCGACTCATCTCAAGAAGATGAGTCGGCCCTTGGGGGCTACAGGTCGGAATTTCTTCAATCTTAAAGACCCGACTCATCTCAAGAAGATGAGTCGGCCCTTGGGGGCTACAGGTCGGAATTTCTTCAATCTTCAAGACCCGACTCATCTCAAGCAGATGAGTCGGCCCTTGGGGGTTGCATAGTTACTACAGGCTTTAGCTATTCTATAAAACCAGCTTATCATAACAAGCTGGTCTTTGAAAGCTAATGATAGTATACAAGATAATGGTAAAATCAGAAGATTACCTCATATTTCTCCTTCATAGAATTTATCATGCCCTTGTCAATTTCCCGGCTCTCAGATAGCCAGGTCAAGTACTACTGATACAGATCTTCAACATCAAGTGTGGACAATTCTGGGAATTCCATCTTGGTTTTCCCTTTATCCAAAGGCACTGGTTCATCCTTGCTCACGATTTTAGCCAAGGAGGTGGAAGCAGTTGGGGCTTGGAAACTTTCTTTAACAAACACAACATCTGAAATGTTGCGGTCAGACGACGCCATAAGTTCATCTGCACAACCCGACTTGGGAGGAAGGATGGATGATTCAATCTCGGGAGGAGCATCCATAAAAACCGGCTCATTTGGTCCGGACATCTTAGTGGCAGCTGCTGGCTCTTCCCTCATATCAGACTCCTTTTCAACAGAAGGGTCAGCAATCAAAGTTTTCTTCAGAAGAATTGGCGCCTCTTGGCCTGCTGTCCCAGAGGATGACCCGCCTGCCCATTTGGACACAACAACTTTGGCTCTGTGGATTGTCAGTACAACAAAAGTTATTATAAGTTAGGATCAAAACAATGAAAGACATAAGGCAACATTGCAAAAACAGAAGTTTACCCATGATTAATATTGAAGGGGGAAGTTGTGACGCACTTGAGTCGCCTGATGATGAAGGAGAGTCCTGATAAAGGGAATTTGAAGGACTGAGAGGTTGTTTAAACAAACCGGCTCTAGGACGAGAATCGGTTGGACTATGGGGCACCTCAAGGCATGGTTTACGAGCCGGTAGCGCATGAGATAAACTAGGGTCTTCATCATCCCGGGTTTTGCGTTTTGACGAGTCGGCAAACTGTGTTTTCTTCAAAAGAAAATCAGGAGCCAAATGAGCTTCTGGGTGTGATAATTTAGCCTTCCGAACGGTTTGTCTTGGTTTCCGGGGAACAACATTTCCGAAGGACTGGGGGAAATTGGAGTTACCTCAGTTTCGCCGGCTTGGCTAAATTCCGAGTTGCCCTGGTAAGAAGGTGCGTCAGCAAGCTTATTAAACAGGCGACCGAGAGAGTCAAGTTCTACCTCAGATTCCTCCTCGGAAGATGACACGGAGTCTGGGGCATTCTTTTTACCCATAGAATGAACAGAGACTTGAGGTGCAACTTTCCAAAAGTTCGAATCTGCCTGCAAATACATGAAGTATATGATAAATAAATGGCGAGTTAAAGATAACATCGACAAAAAAACAATGAAAACAGTCAATACCTGAGGCGGTGGGTTGAGAAGGTAGAATGGACCCAAGCCGGTGACGCTGCATAGTTATACGCCCATTTTGCATCATGATTTCCTACTGATATTTACTTTGATTTGTTGAATAATAATGCTTTAGGGAGTGATTCTAATGCCTTTTCTCTCATAATATGCAAGGTTTACACAAAGAGGGAGAATACCGGCAGCTGGAATTCTGGACCTAAGAAAACACATCAGAGATACCTATTCTACACAACTCCAATGAAGCTGAAACTTTACGAAGATTATTTTTGCATTTAATAAAAAATACTGGAGCAGAAAACTACCAGAGGGGGCCAGCCAGGTGGGCACAACCCACCAGGGCGCGCCAGACCCCCTAGGCGCGCCCTGGTGTATCGTGGCCACCTCGGCCCACCTCTGGAGCCCATCTTCTGGTATAAAGTCACATTTGACCTAGAAAAAATCAGAGGAGGACTTTCGGGACGAAGCGCCACCGCCTCGAGGCGGAACTTGGGCAGGTGCACTTTTGCCCTCCGGCGGAGCGATTCCGTCGGGGGAACTTCCCTCCCGGACGGGGAAATCGAAGCTATCGTCATCACCAACACCCCTCTCATCTTTGGGAGGCCAATCTTCATCAACATCTTCAACAGCACCATCTCCTCTCAAACCCTAGTTCATCTCTTGCGTTCAATCTTTGTACCGGAACCTCAGATTGGTACGTGTGGGTGACTAGTAGTGTTGATTACCTTGCGTAGTTGATTGCTATATGGTTTATTTGGTGGAAGATTATATGTTCAGATCCATTATGCTGTTCAATACCTCTCTGATCTTGAGCATGTTTATTATTTGTGAGTAGTTACCTTTGTTCTTGAGGTCACGGGAGAAGTCATGTTGCAAGTAATCATGTGAATTTTATATGTGTTCGATATTTTGATGATATGTATGTTGTGATTCCCTTAGTGGTGTCATGTGAACGTCGACTACATGACACTTCACCATTCATGGGCCTAAGGGGATGCATTGTGGAGTAGTTATTAGATGATGGGTTGCTAGAGTGACATAAGCTTAAACCCTAGTTTATGCGCTACTTCGTAAGGGGCTGATTTGGATCCAAATGTTTAATGCTATGGTTAGATTTTATCTTAATACTTTTCTCGTAGTTGCGGATGCTTGCGAGGGGGTTAATCATAAGTGGGAGGTTGTTGAAGTAAGAACAGCACTCAAGCACCGGTCCACCCACATATCAAATTATCAAAGTAGCGAACACGAATCAAACCAACATGATAAAAGTGACTAGTCGAAATTCCCGTGTACCCTCAAGAACACTTTGCCTATTACTAGAGATTTTTTTGGCCTGTCCTTTGCCACAAAAGAATTGGGATACCTTGCTGCACCTTGTTTACCGTTACCGTTACTTGCTTGTTACCAATTATCTTGCTATCAAACTATCTGTTACCTACAATTTCAGTGCTTGCAGAGATTACCTTGCTGAAAACCGTTTGTCATTTCCTTCTGCTCCTCGTTGGGTTCGACACTCTTACTTATCGAAAGGACTACGATTGATCCCCTATAGTTGCCGAGGAGTGAAGCGCTCTTGGTAAGTGGAAATCGGTAAGGAAAAACTTATACTACGTGCTGAAATTTATTGCTACTTGCTACTATGGAAAACAATACTTTGAGGGGTTTGTTCGGGGTATCTTCACCTCGACCAGAACCACAATTAGTTGCCCCTCAACCTACTGCACCTACTGAAAATATTACTTATGAAATTCCTTCGGGTATGGTAGAACAACTGCTTGCTAAACCTTATGCAGGAGATGGAACTGAACATCCTGATATGCATCTCTTATATGTGAACGAAATATGTGGATTATTTAAGCTTGCAGGTTTACCCAGAGATGAAGTCAAGAAGAAGGTTTTCCCTTTATCTTTGGAGGGAAAAACATTGACATGGTATAGGCTATGTGATGATCTTGGATCGTGGAACTGGAATCGTTTGCAATTGGAATTTCACCAAAAGTTTTATCCCATGCATATAGTTCATCGTGATCGGAATTATATTTATAATTTTTTGCCTCGTGAAGGAGAAAGTATCGCTCTAGCTTGGGGGAGGCTTGAGTCAATGTTATATTCATGCCTCAATCATGACATTCCGAGAGAAGTTATCATTCAGAATTTTTATGCTCGGCTTTCTCATAATGATCAATCCATGCTCGATACTTCTTGTGCTGGTTCTTATATGAAGAAGAATATTAATTCAAGTGGGATCTCTTAGAAAGAATTAAACGCAATTTTGAAGATTGGGAACTCGACGAAGGTAATGAGTCAGGTATAAAGCTTGAATTTGATTGTGTTAAAACTTTTATGAATACCGATACTTTTCACAAGTTTAGCACTAAATATGGACTTGACTCTGATATAGTAGCCTCTTTCTGCGAAGCATTTGCTACTCACGTTGATCTTCCTAAGGAGAAGTGGTTTAAATATCATCCCCATATTAAAGAAGAAATTAAAGAACCGGTCATAGCTAAAGAAGAAACCATCCTCTACAATGTTGATCCTGTTGTGCCTACCGCTTATATTGAAAAACCACCTTTCCCTGTTAGGATAAAGGAACATGCTAAGGTATCAACTGTGGTTCGCAAGAGTAATATAAGAGCACCTAAACCCCCTGAGCAAATTAAAGTAGAACCTAGTGTTGCTATGGTTAAAGATCTCTTGGTAGAAAATATTGATGGACATGTTATCTACTTCTGTGATGAAGCCGCTAGAATTGCTAAACCCGATGAAAAGGATAAACATAGACCCATATAAGGCATGCCCATTGTCTCGGTCAAAATAGGAGATCATTGATATCATGGTTTATGTGATTTGGGTGCTAGTGTGAGTGTTATCCCTTGTACCCTATACCAAGAAATTATGGATGAAATAGCACCTGCTGAAATGGAAGACATTGATGTTTCTATTAAACTTGCTAATAGAGACACCATCACACCACTTGGGATTGTTAGAGATGTTGAAGTCTTGTGTGGGAAAGTGAAATACCCCACTGATTTTCTAGTTCTTGGTTCCCCACAAGATGACTTTTGTCCCATTATCTTTGGTAGACCTTTCTTGAGCACCGTCAATGCTAAGATAGATTGTGAAAAACAAACTGTCGGTGTCAGTTTTGGTAATGTGTCTCATGAGTTTAATTTTTCCAAGTATAGTAGACAACCCCATGATAAAGCGCTATCTAGTAAGGATGAAATAATTGGTCTCGCTTCTATTGTTGTGCCTCCCACTGATCCATTAGAACAATATTTGCTCGACCATGAAAATGATATGCCCTTGCGTGAAAGAAATGAAATAGATCAAATTTTCTTCGAACAACAACCTCTCTTGAAACACAATTTGCCTATTGAAACTCTTGGAGGTCCTCCTCCACCTAAAGGTGATCCTGTGATTGAATTGAAACAATTGCCTGACACTCTGAAGTATGCTTATCTTGACGAGAAAGGATATATCCTGTTATTATTAGTGCTAACCTTTCAGAACATGAAGAAGAAAGATTATTGAAAGTTCTAAGGAAGAACCGGGCTGCTATTGGATATACTCTTGATGATCTTAAGGGCATTAGTCCCACTCTATGTCAGCACAAGATTAATATGGAACTTGATGCTAAACCCGTTGTTGATCACCAAAGGCGATTGAATCCTAAGATGAAGGAAGTGGTAAGAACTGAAATATTAAAACTTCTGGAAGCAGGTATAATCTATCCTATTGTTGATAGTAGATGGGTAAGTCCCGTTCATTGTGTCCCTAAGAAAGGAGGTATTACCGTTGTTCCTAATGATAAGAATGAATTCATTCCACAAAGAATTGTTACTGGCTATAGAATGGTAATTGATTTTAGAAAATTAAATAAAGCTACTAGGAAGGATCATTACCCTCTGCCTTTCATTGATCAAATGTTAGAAAGATTATCTAAGCACACACACTTTTGCTTCCTAGATGGATATTCTGGTTTCTCTCAAATACCCATGTCACAATCCAATCAAGAAAAAACCACCTTTACTTGCCCTTTTGGAACCTATGCTTATAGACGTATGCCTTTTGGTTTATGCAATGCACCTACTACCTTTCAAAGATGTATGACTGCTATATTCTCTGATTTTTGTGAAAAGATTGTGGCGGTTTACATGGATGATTTTTCCGTTTACGAAACTTCTTTTGATGATTGCTTAAGCAACCTTGATCGAGTTTTGCACAGATGTGAACAAACTAATCTTGTCTTGAATTGGGAGAAGAGCCACTTTATGGTTAATGAAGGCATTGTCTTGGGGCATAAAATAACTCAACAAGGTATTGAGGTGGATAAAGCTAAAGTTGATGCAATTGAGAAAATGCCATGTCCCAAAGATATTAAAGGTATTCGAAGTTTCCTTGGTCATGCTGGTTTTTATAGGAGGTTCATTAAAGACTTCTCTAAAATTTCTAGGCCTCTTACTCATCTTTTGCAAAAGGATATTCCTTTTGTTTTTGATGATGATTGTGTGGAAGCCTTTGAAACACTCAAGAAAGCCTTAACCTCTGCACCTATCGTTCAACCACCTGATTGGAACTAGCCTTTTGAAATTATGTGTGATGCTAGTGATTATGTTGTTGGTGCTGTTCTAGGACAAAGAGTAGATAAGAAATTGAATGTTATCCATTATGCTAGCAAAACTCTAGACAGTGCTCAACGAAACTATGCTACTACTGAAAAAGAATTTTTAGCGGTCGTGTTTGCCTGTGATAAATTTAGATCCTATATTGTTGATTCCAAGGTTATTGTTCACACCGATCATGCTGCTATAAAATATCTTATGGAAAAGAAGGATGCTAAACCTAGACTCATTAGGTGGGTTCTCTTACTTCAAGAATTTGACTTACACATCGTTGATAGGAAGGGAGCTGAGAACCCCGTAGCTGATAACTTGTCTAGGTTAGAAAATATTCTTGATGACCCACTACCTATTGATGATAGTTTCCCTGACGAACAGTTAGCTGCAATAAGTGTTTCACAAAACACACCTTGGTATGCTGATTATGCTAACTACATTGTCGCTAAATATATACCTCCTAGCTTCACATACCAACAAAAGAAAAGAAAAATTCTATGACTTAATACATTATTTTTGGGATGACCCACATCTTTATAATGAAGGATTAGATGGTATTATTAGGCGTTGTGTACCTGAGCATGAACAGGATCAAATCCTACGGAAATGTCATTCCGAAGCCTATGGAGGACATCATGCAGGAGATAGAACTGCTCTTAAGGTACTGCAATCTGGTTTTTATTGGCCTACTCTTTTCAAAGATGCTCGTAAGTTTGTCTTGTCTTGTGATGAATGTCAAAGAATTGGTAATATCGGTAAGCGTTAGGAAATTCCTATGAATTATTCACTTTTTGTTGAACCATTTGACGTATGGGGTTTTGATTACATGGGGCCTTTTCCTTCCTCCAACGGGTACACTCATATTTTGGTTGTTGTTGATTATGTCGCTAAGTGGGTAGAAGCTATTCCAACTAGTAGTGCTGATCACCACACCTCCATTAAAATGCTTAAAGAGGTTATTTTCCCGAGGTTTGGAGTCCCTAGATATTTAATGACCGGTGGTGGTTCACACTTTCTCCATGGTGCTTTCCGTAAGATGCTTGCTAAATATAATGTTAACCATAGAATTGCATCACCCTATCATCCTCAAACTAGTGGTAAAGTTGAACTTAGCAATAGAGAAATAAAATTAATATTACAAAAAACTGTCAATAGGTCTCATAAGAATTGGTCTAAGAAATTAGATGATGCACTTTGGGCCTATAGAACAGCTTATAAAAATCCTATGGGTATGTCTCCGTACAAAATGGTATATGGAAAAGCTTGTCATTTGCCTCTAGAATTAGAACATAAAGCATTTTGGGCAATTAAATAAATTAACTATGATTTCAACTTGCCGATGAGAAGAGGCTATTTGATATTAGCTCACTTGATGAATGGAGAACCCAAGCCTATGAAAATGCCAAGCTATTCAAAGAAAAAGTAAAAAGATGGCATGACAAAAGAATCCAAAAGAGGGAATTCAAAATAGGAGACTATGTTCTTTTGTTCAACTCTCGTTTAAGATTTTTTGCAGGTAAGCTTCTCTCCAAATGGGAAGGACCTTATATTATCGAAGAGGTTTATCGTTCTGGAGCTATCAAGATTAATAACGCCGAAGGTACTAACCCGAAGGTGGTCAATGGACAAAGAATTAAGCATTATATCTCAGGTACGCCTATTAACGTTGAAAGCAATGCTATCCAAACCATGACACCGGAGGAACACATAAAAGAAACCTTCCGGAACACTCCAGAATTCTTAAAAATAGGAGGTACGTGATATGGTAAGTAAACGGACTCCGAAAAATCCGCAAAAATATTTTTTGTCAGTTTTGGAATATTTTAAAATTTTGGAAATAAAGAAATAAACCGGAAGGTGATCGAGGTGAGCACGATACACCAGGGCGCGCCAGGCACCCCTGGGCGTGCCCTGGTGGGTTGTGCCCACCTCGGATACCTTCCCGACTCCGTTTTCCTTCCAAATACTTGTTTCCCAAGAATAAAAATTCTCTATATATACCTCCGACTGTTTTGACGACCGCATCGCAGAAAAATCTTGTGTTCTTGTTTCGTGTTGTTTTCTCGTCAGATCTAGATCCCCATGGCTCCACCAAGCTCCTCCAAGGACAAGTTCTCCGAAAAGGTCATCGACCCGTACTTGCCGGAGGTGATGAAGCACCCTCAAGCCATTGAGATGCGTGAGGCGGTGAGGGGGTGCTCCACATCCGTGGTGTTCAGGGACCCAAGAAGACCGGAAGCGTGGAGGCTAGGCTCGAGGCGGTGGAACAGGAAGTTTTCAAGTGCCCGAAGATGGTGGAGTGCGGACTTAGTGCCAATCGTCACTCCATGATCACGGAATTCACCCGTGATCAGGTGGTAGATGGCCGGTCTGTGAAGGACACCATCTCTACCCTCAACGATCAAATTAATTTTATGCAGAGGCAAGTTTATGATCTTCAAAACCAGGTCTTTGAATATGAGGCAAGATTTAAAGGTATGAGTTTAGCTGCCAGTTGCATGACTCAGGGGACTCTTGCGTCAGCTTATGATGGGGAGCCCTTGCCCTGGAAGCTGGAGGACAAGCATACTACATCGTCACCACCACCTACTTCATCTCCACAACCTTCTTCATCACCACCACCAAAGGAGACTTGAGCACACGGGTATGGGCACTCCCCTTAGCTTGAGCCAAGCTTGGGGGAGGTGCCCCGGTATCGTATCACCACCACTTTTATTCACCTTTACCTATTTCAGTTCGATCTTTAGTTTCCTTTGCTTTAGTTGAATAAAAGTTTAGCATCATCTATTTTTGTGTGTTAGTCTCGTGGCCTATCTATCTATGTAATCGTATGAAAGTTATATAATAAAGTCTAGTTTGAGTTTTTGTCTCTCAACTTTCTAGTTGCAATCAAAATAAAGGAAAGGAAAACAAATGAAAAAGAATCATATGCTAATCTTATGGTGAGTAATGACATCACATAAGGAAAAGTATAAGTAGTAAAATTTATTGGAGATTGACAAACATAGCATTGGTCAATGATGCAACTCGTGAAAGAATTAATAAGGGAAGAGAAGATTGACATGCAAATACACTATCTTGGACATCTTTTGTGATTGTGAGCCCCCACCAAATATTATATGTCAAAACTGTTGACGTTGGACAAGGAAGACAACGTAATGATTTATGTTTGTTCATATTCACATAGAAGTTATATTGTCATAGATCCTTCAACATGTGGTGCTTGCCCAATATCTTTGCTAGCTAAAAATTCCGCACTAAGTAGAGATACTACTTGTGCATCCAAAAACCCAAACCCAAATTCATTCTTTGAATGTCCACCATACCTACCTATGGATCGAGAAAGATCCCTCAAGTAAGTTGTCATCGGTGCAATAAGGCAATAAAAATTGCTTCTAAAAGTGTTTTGATCAATTAATGTAAGAGAAAATTGAGCGCTATACGAACTTATGATGGCAAAGTAATAAAAGCGACGGACTGCATAATAAAGGTTGCTATCATAGGGGGCAATATAGCGTGACGTTCTTTTACATTAAGGGATTGGGAATACAAATCAATAAGCGCATGACAACCTCTGCTTCCCTCTGCGAAGGGCCTATCTTTTACTTTCATGTATTTACTTTTATGCAAGAGTCAAAGTATTCTCCCCTATTCCTTTTTACTTTTTCCTTTTGCAAGCATCATGTGGTGAGGAAAGATCTAGGCACATATATCCAGTTGGATATGGGTGGCATGAGTTATTATTGTTGACATCACACTTGAGGTGAATATGTTGGGAGGCGAAACTATAAGCCCCTATCTTCTTATGTGTCCGGTTGAAACTTTTTGTTCATGAGTATGCCGTGAGTGTTAGCAATCATAGAAGACTAAATGATGGTTGAGTATGTGGACTTGCCAAAAGGCTCCGACATGAGACCCTTCCTGAAAATATGACGGATTGTAGTTGCAAATTTGACTAAGAACATAGTTTGTTGGCTTTCAATAAGGTTTATGCTTCACACTTCTATGTTGTGATGAATTATTACTTGTTCATAAGAAGCTATATGATAAAAATGTGTTGAATAAATTTTATGATGGAGTTTGTTGCTGTTATATTAATAAGCATGATGCTTCTATGTCCGTATTTTGTTTTTATCGACACCTCTCTCTCAAACCATGTGGACATGCTTTTCAATATCGGCTTTCGCTTGACGGCAAGCGAGGTCTAAGCTTGGGGGAGTTGATACGTCCATTTTGCATCATGATTTCCTACTGATATTTACTTTGATTTGTTGAATAATAATGCTTTAGGGAGTGATTCTAATGCCTTTTCTCTCATAATATGCAAGGTTTACACAAAGAGCGAGAATACCGGCAGCTGGAATTCTGGACCTAAGAAAAGCACATCAGAGATACCTATTCTACACAACTCCAATGAAGCTGAAACTTTACGGAGATTATTTTTGCATTTAATAAAAAATACTGGAGCAGAAAACTACCGGAGGGGGCCAGCCAGGTGGGCACAACCCACCAGGGCGCGCCAGACCCCCTGGGCCCGCCCTGGTGTATCGTGGCCACCTCGGCCCACCTTCGGAGCCCATCTTCTGGTATAAAGTCACATTTGACCTAGAAAAAAAATCAGAGGAGGACTTTCGGGACGAAGAGCCGCCGCCTCGAGGCGGAACTTGGGCAGGAGCACTTTTGCCCTCCAGCGGAGCGATTCCGCCGGGGGAACTTCCCTCGCGGAGGGGGAAATCGAAGCTATCGTCATCACCAACACCCCTCTCATCTTTGGGAGGCCAATCTTCATCAACATCTTCAACAGCACCATCTCCTCTCAAACCCTAGTTCATCTCTTGTGTTCAATCTTTGTACCGGAACCTCAGATTGGTACCTGTGGGTGACTAGTAGTGTTGATTACCTTGCATAGTTGATTACTATATGGTTTATTTGGTGAAAGATTATATGTTCAGATCCATTATGCTATTCAATACCTCTCTGATCTTGAGCATGTTTATTATTTGTGAGTAGTTACCTTTGTTCTTGAGGTCACGGGAGAAGTCATTTGCAAGTAATCATGTGAATTTGATATGTGTTCGATATTTTGATGATATGTATGTTGTGATTCCCTTAGTAGTGTCATGTGAACGTCGACTACATGACACTTCACCATTCATGGGCCTAAGGGCATGCATTGTGGAGTAGTTATTAGATGATGGGCTGCTAGAGTGACAGAAGCTTAAACCCTAGTTTATGCGCTACTTAGTAAGGGGCAGATTTGGATCCAAACGTTTAATGCTATGGTTAGATTTTATCTTAATACTTTTCTCGTAGTTGCGGATGCTTGCGAGGGGGTTAATCATAAGTGGGAGGTTGTTCAAGTAAGAACAGCACCCAAGCACCGGTCCACCCACATATCAAATTATCAAAGTAGCGAACACGAATCAAACCAACATGATAAAAGTGACTAGACAAAATTCCCGTGTACCCTCAAGAACACTTTGCCTATTACTAGAGATTGTTCTGGCCTGTCCTTTGCCACAAAAGGATTGGGCTACCTTGCTGCACCTTGTTTACCGTTACCGTTACTTGCTTGTTACCAATTATCTTGCTATCAAACTATCTGTTACCTACAATTTCAGTGCTTGCAGAGATTACCTTGCTGAAAACCGCTTGTCATTTCCTTCTGCTCCTCGTTGGGTTCGACACTCTTACTTATCGAAAGGACTACGATTAATCCCCTATACTTGTGGGTCATCACATAGCTCTTTTGAATCGGAGAAGAACCTCTTTGTCTCTTTGGTAAGAGCGTCATCAGAGAGATTCTCACGAGAAAACCGCTGAGGGTTATTTGAGGCGCCTGAATATTCACACATCAAACTGTTCCTCAAACTGGCGGGTTGGATCCGCCACTTTAACCAACAGCGAATCAGATCTATCCCGGTCTGGCCATGTGCAGTCAGAGCTCTTAATTTTGCATGAAGAGGCGCTAAAGGAGCCCTCTCTTCGTCAGTTGGCTAACCCAGGAATTCCAACTTACCGCTAAGACTTTCCAATCTGAAACCCGGCAATGGATTTTCTCCTTCAGGTGCAGTGTTTCTCCAATAGAACCAGGTTTTGTTCCACCCCTTCGGGTGACTCGCCAGTTTTGACTCTGGGAAGGCACCTTTCTTTCTCTTCTGGATAGAGATGCCACCAAGCTCACATGCAGCACCATTCTTTTCCTCCGTTTGGCGGTTGAGGTAAAAGAACTCCCTAAACAGAGTCACGGCCGGCTCAACCTGAAGGTACACTTCACATAGTACTTGAAACTGACAGATATTGGTCATAGAATTTGGACCAATGTCTTGAGGCCTGAGATTGAAAAAATGCAAGAGGTCCCTAAAGAATTTTGAGCCGGGAGGACGGAAGCCTCTGCGCAAATGATCAGTAAAGACCACAACCTCTCCTAGCCGTGGTTGTGGGAATGACTCTTCTTCGGGAGCCCGCCATTTTATAATCTTTCGAGGTGGCAAGAAACCTTGGTCCACGAGGTTATCCAAGGTAAGCCTGGACTCTTTGTTCTTGTCCAGTTACAAACTTTGGAGTTTTTCAGAGCCATGGCGGGTTATTCAACGGCTACAAGAGTAACAAGGAAGATAAGCCGGAGCAGATTATAAGTCACCTACACTGAAGTATTCTTATGAGCCAGCGAAATTTGAGAAGGCCGAAGGGACATCCCCAACACTTAGCAAAAACGTTGGGTCACAAACAAGTTTCTATGAAAATTTCCCTACGGGCGGATCTAATTAAGTGAGGAAAAACAGTGAGATATATTTTCTAGCTGACGGAACGACCGAAACCAAGGCGTTTCAAAGGATAGCCCTAGATGGCTCATTTTAGATCTACTTATGAGGAAAATAGAGCGGAGATCGTTCTAAGAATACGCAGCAATGAGCAGATAATATGTGGATCTACTGAACAAAGTTTCTGATGAACACGATGAAAACGACAAGAACACCGGAAGTGTCGAACCCTAAATGGAGGGGATTCATACCAGATTACGTCGAAGTAGAGACGAAGATGATCGCGTTCGCTTTGACAGTCGCAAGAAGGCCCGATGACGTCGGCAATGGAGTCGAAGACCTCGGATTCGCTTCGGGAGCTCTGACGGTGTTTGGCCAATGGAGAAGCAAGAGGAGGAAGACAATGGGAAAAAGTTACTGTGGACCTTAGTGGGCTTATTTATAAGGAGAAGAAAGTGAAGCGGCGCCGAGAAAAACGAAACGACTGCGGTAAATTTGTGGCTAGGAGCACGCCTCGATTTTTGCGTCTACCTAGATTTGGCGCAGTTTTCGAAGGGATGCGTTATGATGACATTGAAGAACAACGGTCAGCAAGGATGACGTCAATAAAAGACAAATATTAGAAAAATGACAAGTCTGGAAGCATTACAAGACGGCGTTATGAAATTCATGGAAAACACAAATCCAAGGATAAGCCGCCAAGGGAAGAGAAGAGAAATTGACATGAACAGATTCAAATCAATCTGGGGCCTAATGTCGGGGATATAACTTCACGGTGTAACCCGCCCGATTGGGCAGGGTTAACATATCGATGGCTTTACGGTCAAGTTCAAGATGGGCCGTGTCATGAAGACGAGGCAAGCGAGACGGTGGCTGACTAGAGTCGCCAGGCGGCCCATCACTTGAAGATGGCGGCTCATGGCCCACGAAGCTGAAGACGCCGGCTGGATTTCCCTAGGGCGCAAGGCAAGTTAGAAACATTGTAGGTTACGGGACGTGATATGACCCGGACTCTATTATAAACCCTAGGACTTGACCTGTATATAAAGGCAGGCCTCTAGGACCGGAAGACTTAAGTTACGATCTCTCGATAGCTAGGTTGGCGATTCCGCAACCTTTTAATCGAGATCTATCCATCAAATACACTCAAAGCAGGACGTAGGCTATTACCTCCATCGGAGGGGCCGAACCTGGGTAAACCCGACTCTCTCTCTCTCGGTCAACCCCTTCGAGTCGCCACCTAGCGGTGATGGCCTCACACCTAAGTCCTTTTACGAGGACATCTGCCGGGTTGACAAAACCACGACACCGACCATCGCCGCGCTCCTCGCCTAGCCATGCTGCCTTGACGACCCTGCAATTTTGTTTCTTGACATGGTTGCCGGGAAGCTGAGTGTTTTTGGTCTTTATTTTGAGTTTGGTTTGTTTTCCTGTACTAAGTTGTTTACAGTTCCCAGGCAACCATGAATGAGCTTGGGCATCTCTGCCAACTGACCGTTACGAAGCTTTCGGGGCCACTTATCGGAAATATTTTTACCTCATTGGGCCTGAGACCCAATGGTGCGTCTTTTGAGATCAATCGGAGTTTACTAGAATTATTGCACGGTAAGCAATTTCCAAGCTGAGATTTGACCGCTAATTTCGAACAATGTATTGCCAATAACTACGAGATCATGATGCAGCTCATACGAGTTATGGATCATTCGAGAGCTCACCTCCTATCCTCCTCCACTTAGCTACCCCCTTCCCCGCATTCGGTCCACCCTCTTGATTGAGTCCCCACACCTCACTAGCGTCCTTTAGCGCAATTATTGGTGCCTCACTGACCGCTCGCTCTCCTTGCTCCGCCTTGCCATGTCACCTTGTCAACCATACATTTTTAGCCGGGTCGCCTTAATGAACACAAGGGGGAGTGAATTTAATGAACATATTTGAGTCATTGAAACTTTCAGATACGCTCGTGTTTACTCGTTTATGCACCGCCCATCCCGGTGGACCAAATATACATATACAATAGGCTTTGATTTGGACAAGGGGCATGTGATCGAACAATCAAACTTGCTTATACACCACACATCGTCTTTTGAATTGTTCCATTCACCTTTTTTTCCATGTGAAATACGATATTGATGCCATTATCTTGCAATGTAGTATTCAAAATTGAGATTCAACTTCTAAGTTTGGACTGTGTATTAACAATAACTCCAAGGCATGACGCCGCTCGGCCTACAGTTCACCCCTCTATCGAGTCCCCACGCCTCACCGTCATCCTCCACCGCCATCCTTAGCGTCTCACTTACTGCCGCCGTGTTCCCCGCCTCGCCATGCCGCCCCGTCAGCCCTACAGTTTTGTATCGCGCATGGTTGGGTACACACCACGGGTGTGCCTTGCGGAAAACATAAACAAGGGGGAAGAAAGTCTACTGTACACATGGAGCAGTTGAAATTTCCCGATATGTTGGCCTTAATTTTCCCCAAGAGGAGACCCGGAATCGCATTCCCGTGGGACCCCAGCGCCCATGTGCTGACGTGAAAACGACTCACGGCACTCTGAGTCACTCTCTGCAGCAGAAGCAACCCTCGTCTCGTCTCGTCTCCCCACCGGTCGCCGCCCCCCCCCCCCCCCCCCAAATTCCCCATCTTTCCTCCTCGCTCGTCGGCTTGGTCGAACGACGTCGCCCGGATCACGCCGCGCCGGAGCCCAGATGCCCCCGCGCCTCCTCCTCCTGCTCCTGCTCGCCGTCGCCGCCGCGCTCCCGCCGCCGGCCGCGTCCCGGCTCGGCGACCGCGAGCCCCCTCCTCCTCCCCCGCACCCGCGCGCCCACCAGCACCGGGTCCAGAGCGGCGGCGGGGGCGCGAGCCGCGTGCTCACCACCGCGCTCGTCGCCGCCGCCTCGCTGCTGGCCGTGCTCCTGCTCTACCTCTGCGTCGCCATCGCCGTGCGCCGCATCCGCGGCAAGGGGGAGGTCGGCGCGTCGCAGCAGCAGGCGTCGCAGTCCTCCCGCGCCGCCGCGTTCCTCCGCCGCCACGGCCTGCACCACGGCCGCCCGGCCTTCACCTACGAGCAGCTCCGCGCCGCGACGGCCGGCTTCGACGCCGCGCGCAAGCTCGGGGACGGCGGGTTCGGGACGGTGTACCTCGCGTACCTCCCGCCCGCGGGCCGCCCCGCCGCCGTCAAGCGGCTGCACGTGCCGCCGTCACCGTCCCCGTCCTCCGCCACCATCACCAAGTCCTTCTGCAACGAGGTGCTCATCCTCTCCGCGCTCCGCCACCCGCACCTCGTCCGCCTCCACGGCTTCTGCGCCGACCCGC
Source organism: Elymus sibiricus (assembly GCA_039707655.1). NCBI lineage: Eukaryota > Viridiplantae > Streptophyta > Magnoliopsida > Poales > Poaceae > Elymus > Elymus sibiricus. The sequence goes on from CM077671.1 coordinate 449,241,541, forward strand.
GCGCGCTGCTCCTCGTCTACGACTTCGTCCCCAACGGCACCCTCTCGCACCACCTCCACCGCCGGGGCCGCAGCGCGGCCGCGGCCCCGGCGCCGCCGCCGCTCCCCTGGCGGACCCGGCTCGCCATGGCGGCCCAGATCGCGTCGGCGCTCGAGTACCTCCACTTCGCCGTGAAGCCGCACGTGGTCCACCGCGACGTCACCTCCTCCAACATCTTCGTGGAGGCCGACATGCGCGCCCGCCTCGGCGACTTCGGCCTGTCACGGCTCCTGGCGACGCCCGACGCCTCCTCCACGGCGACCGGGCGGGAGGTGGTGTGCTGCACGGCGCCGCAGGGCACGCCTGGGTACCTGGACCCGGACTACCACCGGTCGTTCCAGCTGACGGAGAAGAGCGACGTGTACAGCTTCGGCGTGGTGGTGCTGGAGCTGGTGACGGGGCTGCGGCCCGTGGACGTGGGCAGGGAGCGGCGGGACGTGACGCTGGCGGACTGGGTGGTGTCCAAGATCCAGATCGGCGAGCTGAGGGAGATGGTCGACCCGCCGGTGCTCGACGAGCTCCCCGACGTGATGCCCAGCGTGGAGGCGGTGGCGGAGCTGGCGTTCCGGTGCGTGGCGCCGGACAAGGACGACCGGCCCGACGCCCGGGAGGCGCTGGTCGAGCTGAGGAGGATCCAGGGGATGCTCCCTGAGCTATCAAACCACAAGGATTCCTCTTGACTTTGGATCGCACAGATCAGAACTGAGCTAGCAGTGCACAATCTCTCGGGTTGCTGATGGCCGTGGTTCCAATGCCGACATCCTGGCTGAAGGATTGGCATCATCCTCTGCATTTGTCGAAGACAAATGCAAATGCCTCCCAAATGGTGGATGACCGGATGGCAAATCTGTTCATGCAATGTCGTGATCCAAGGTAGTACGTGTGAGGTTATAGATATACTTACTGAGATCAATCAACCGTAGGTGGATACTGTGACTGTAATACAAGCTTACTCGTGTTGGTTCTGTGAGCTCAAGGAGTTGTACGAGCAAGCTCCTCTGCCTTTTGTGTTTGACAGTAGCTTGTGATCAAGATGAACACCTGTAACTGTAAGTTGGTTCTCTAGTCAAGAAACTGATGTTGGGTACGTACGTATGAGACAGGCATCCCACAATTGGGTTGTTGTCACATCGCAACTAGTATTAATTTTCTCCATGGTGTTGATTATCCTCTCTGACAGTTGACTCGGCCAGGAAAATGTTCAGACTACTAGTTGTACTACATTTCTTTCTCTGTGGACGTTGATTTTCCAGGGATCACCCCTCATACGTGGGGCTTAATCATGTGCCTCCTCGCTTTCACATGTTTTTGGTTGCTTGGGAGCGACAAACCTCTGACAGACGGAGTAAACTAACACTACCACTTACCAATTCTCGTCTGAACCCGCATCCATACATAGCACATTATGTTCACTACTACTTGTATACCAGCGTTGAGTTCAGAGATGGGAAGCTGATCGTCATGGCACGGATGAGGTCGGAGACGCACGTCGCATCCAAGGCAAAAAATCGAAGCAGCTACCAAGAAACAGGTCGATGACAAGCGTATACAAATACAAACGTGTAGATCAAGAACTAGCTTACTACGTGAACAGGAAAACGTACAAGAACATGCAGGGAGCGCCAGATCTAAACAAGAACTAGGCTGCTAGTACGTGAACGGAGAAGGTACGCATGGAGGGGGAGGGGTATGGGGTTGGGGGGAGGCTGCTCACGTCGTAGTGGAAGAGGTTGTTGTCGGCGACGTTGACGAGGAAGTGGTTGGCGCGGATCATCACCTTCTTGCCGACGGTGCCGGCGCCGGGCCGCGCGGGGTGGGCGAGCCCCTTCTTGGACACCGGCGCCAGGTCCACCTCGGGCGCCTTCTCCGCCTCGGGCTGCCCCACCTGCGTCGCCGCGACCGCCGCCGCGGCCGCGGCGGCGGGCGGCGCCAGCGCGGTCTCGGTGACGAAGAGCTTCTGCTCGAGCTCCTTGGCGACGGACGCGGGGGTCGGCGGAGCGGGGGCGGGTGCCGAGACGCGGGCCGGCTGGAACGGGGCCGCGGCCGGCGAGGGCGTCGGGGATGGCGCGCGGACGGTGGCCGGGGTGGGCGAGGGCACGCGGATGGTGACCGGCGTGGAGGCAGGCGCGCGGACGGCGGGCAGCGCGGGGCCGCGGTAGACGACGCCGTGCTGGTAGGCGCCCTGGTGAGGCCCCGTGGCGTTGGGGTTGTGGTAGACGGCGACCGCGGGCGTGTAGGGCGCCGGCGCGGCGGGCCGCGGCGCCGACGACGAGGACGCGCCCGGAGGCGGCCACACGAAGCGGCCGCGTCCCGCCGGCGCGCCGCCCCGCCCTCCGCCGTACTGCTGCTGCTGCTGGTCGCCGCGGCCTCCCCGGCCTCCGCCTCCGCGGTAGGCCATGGCGAGGGAGGGAGCTGTGGTGGTGGTGGGAGGGCTACGCTACGGTGGGGTACGGTGGCGGCGGTGGATTGGAGAGGAAGAAAGGAGCGGAGCGGATGAGGACGGTGGTGAGCTGGTGGGAGGAGCGGGCTGGCGAGGCGGCTTTTATAGGTGGAGGCGCGGTGAGCGAGTGGGTGGCGAAACCCTAGCCAGCGAGGTGGTGAGCGCATGGCGTGGCCCGTACGTGGGAGGGGGACGGGGAGCTGGCTCCAATTTCGCGGTTCCGTCCGGACCGGGGTGTAAAACGCCGTCGCTCGGAGGAGAAATATCTGGGCTCGCTCTCGGGTGCGCGGATCAGAACGCGCGCGCGGGGGGGCGGCCGCGGGAATGCGCGGCGGCGCGAGGGCCTTTCTGCAAACTGCGGGCGCCTGGTTGCTTTTGCGACCACGGTTGGAAATGGATAACCACGGTTGGGTCAGGTGCAAACGGTGCTGTACGTATATTCAAATTGTGGTTAACTCATCAAATGGCTGCGTAGACGGGATTTTTGAATTTCGATTCAAATTGTGGCTGCTAGTGCGATTCCGATCGGTAAAGAAAGATGATTGCGCTGCCAACGGGTGGAAAATCTTGATTTCTGTTGCACTTTGTTCATCTTGATTGATTTTTAGTTGGTACATTTAACGTGTGTGAAAAAACAATTTAGTTCTGGCGCATTGATACAACTTGGCCTTGGAATGGTGACACCTCTCCCTGTTTTTTTTTTGCCGCATAATAAATAAGCTTATTTCACGTGAGATTTGTTTAAAAATTGTCACATTGTCACAAATATAGTATGTTGAAAAAGTGTGTCTAGTTAAAATATAGCATTTATAAAATGTATTTACCTCTTTTTAAAAATTTGGCACCATATTTTTAAATTGTATTCAAACAAATACCACTTTATTCATTTAGAAAGAAATTCAAAGAAAATATTTTTGAAAGGAAAATGCACACTCTACATTTCCTATTACAATACTGCTCAAATATGGGGCCTGCATTCAGAAGCAAAGTTTTACTTGTAGTTACACTCAGAAGAGATGTTTCTTCTATTCTGCGCATTTTGATAGTGGTGAACAACATGCACTTTCTTGATCTCCTTTTCTTGCATACTTCATCTGGTGTGGGGCCTGCATTTCAGGTTAAATGCAAAATCAGTTGAGAGCTACACCAGCGTTCTTGTTGAACAAATAGAAGTTTCAAAATTGAATTGCAAACAAAAAGGTGAATAGGCAAAAGTTCTTACATATTTATTAAGAAATTTCTTGGCAAATGGCCATTTATTTTGTTGTGTTTATTTGTCAGGAGTTGGAAGATAATTTTTTCTCGTAATGCTTGCAAATCCAGCTACATAAACCCAAAAAATTGCAGAACCACTGAGCAAATTAAAAATCACAAAAAAATTCTGGAGAAATGAAATGAAAAGTGCAACTAAAGCGATCCGAAGAAGGAATATGAATAACAAATAATGATGGCACCAACGTTTGAAAAAAATATGCCTGGATTCCATTGTAAGATGAAATGTACTTCTTCCCCGCAAAAAAAAAGTTGAAATGTACTTCGAGACATAAATACCTGAATCATTTGGATTTCTATATTGCAGACAAAAAATGTTAGAATACCAATCATATTTTGCATGAACAGACCAGACCTAACCAAAAAGGTTGTAATACTATTAGCCTCTGAACAAAGAAGAAACGAACTTGTTTCCCAACTTTGGTGGTTGCATATGTCTCATTTGAAAATCTCGAATGTTGAAGAAAGGACAGTGAGGATAGCTTGCTATGAAAATGTTTTGAAATCGTACAGTACAACTGAAATTCAAGATAGGTATTTCTCTGTATTATGATTATGATTTAATACATCAAAACACTTGTCAATGGAATTTGCCACAACCGAGAACCAAAGAGTTCGTCCAGTGGAATTTTTCTGTATTGGACAAGGAACATGAACATGTGTGTTCGTGCGAAAATGTTAGCATCATATTTGATTTCCAGAACAAAAGTATATAAAGGCATAAGAAGGTCTATTGAAAGAATGAGATCGAATATCCTACCAAACCAGCTCTCTCTAGCATGAAACTAAGTTTAGCTTATGCCTTTGTACTAAGAATGCTCCAAACTTGGATTGATTAGAAGTAACTAGAGTGGAAAAGCCACCAACAAAATATTAAAATTGTTGCGAATATATTGCCATGAAAACTTGGATTCATTAGTTAACAACAAGTTAGAAAATATTGTTGTTGAAAAAAAAATAGAACTTACTGCCAAGTCAGAATCTATAATGTCAGTGAGAACTTCATTAGGGAGTGCTTCTGAGTAGCAATCCATCACACATTTATGCATCCATCCCCCATCCGTCATAGAGAGCGTTAGTGTTCTTTGGTCCACCCATCTATTTCCTACTTGAAAAATCCGTGCGTTGTAGGATGAAAAGAATTAAATCTTTTAGGAATGGAAAATGGAAGAAAATGGGAAAAAGGTGAAGCACCGAAAACTCTAAGAAATGTAAAAATGGATGAAAATTGAAGAAATACGGAACATTGTAAACACAGAGAATGAGAAAGTTAGACTTGAAGTATCTCTTAAAATAAACATAGTACCTGAATTCAATTTTGCCCAATTATGACACGAAAATATTGTATAGCTGATTCTCAATTGTTGTGGAGAAGAAAATTTGTGTCAAAGTATATTCTCATGTGTTACAAAAATAACTACGGATTTGAAAATTCTTTCGAAGGATTTACTATTTTGAATTGCATCATTACCTACATTTTTTTCTCAAATTAATCGAATGCTTCAAGCATGTCTACATCGGAAAGAGGAGACGCCCGGTGTATTACTAGTAAATGTTGGACACTAGTAGAACTAGTTGGTAGGCATATATTGTGAATATGAGTTTGGTTTGAAGAACTTGGTTTATGGTACTACATTTTCCCTGGTTGTTTTGAGTAATTCTAACAATTGTTTGTGGAGGAAAATCTTTGAAAGCATCAAAAGAAGGTTCTTCACAACTTGGGTGAGGGTTTGAGTTAGGACCAAAAGAGGTGCTCCTTGAGTGAAAGGCCCCCACTTATCACATGTGTGGAATGGAGACTTGTTGTTATTCCCAGTTGATTTGCTACTATTGAACATCCTTGTGTTTGTTAGTTCACAATGATTCCTTGGACTGTTTCGCTGAAACTGAGGATTCGTACCTACAAATTGTTGTCAGAAAAAGACTATTAATAACAAGCTATAACTATAACTTATTATCCTGATAATTTCAGAGGTTGGCCAATAAATGAATACTAGAATGGAAATAAAAAATACTAGAATATTAGTACAAGGCCATACCATGAGGAGAAATAATGGGAGCTTTGTAGTTGAAGTCCGACCACAAGACTTTCTCCAGAACAAATTTGTTGTTGCTTGCTTGTATTGGGAACAACAAATCATAAAGTTCTGTTGGAACAGAAAATAAAAAGTTAGTTCAAATAGTTATCTGTTGTTTTAAAAAAATTGTAAGTTGCCAACACTGGTTGAAAACGATGAAGAAACAACATGATAATTGTACCTTCTATTGTACCAATATACCAATGTATTTGTATGCTTGGCCGTTGCCAACAATAGAGTTTTCTTCAACTGGGATTTCTAATAACGTCATTCCTAGAGGATCCTATATGGTTGGAGATGGTTGTAGTAGTTGAAAACTCTCATCCTGAGATATGGTAAATTTGATGGCCATCTCTGCTAGAACTTCTTCAATGAAGGATTGTTTAATTGGTTCTTTAACAATAGGCCGCACTGCAATTTCCAAGCAGAAATTGTAACAAAAAACTTGAAACATCTAGAGAAGGAGAAGCTATTGCGTTTTTTTATAAACCCAGCTATTTGAGAGAATTTGTGGTTGAGATACTAAAAAAAGATCATCTATATATGCTTTCACAGTTGGGATGGAATTCTCAACCATTCTGTGGAAGAATATTCCACAGAGCATTTTCAAGTGTAGTTTGGCCTGTTGGTTAGAGAAAAATATATTTAAATTAACGCCCAACACACTTTAGTAATGCAACCAGAAAAAATAACCAAAATAGTAAGAAGAATGATACCTTGACACAGTACTCAATTGGCATTTTTTTCATAAATGTACTACTGGACGCCGGTTGGTATACTGTAAGTATCTCCATCTTCGAAACGATGCCCTCTAAAAGGTGTTCCAGAAATATATTTTAACTATTTCAGTTGTCAGCAAATTAGTAAGGAATGGAGTGAAAAAATAAAATAAAACTGAAGCTTCTAAAAATTCAGGAAGAACAATACTTATAGCTAACCTCCCAACCGTGTTGTTTGAATTAGCTTGAGAGTCAAGTGGAGTGTATGATTTGATAATGGTCGTAGACCAAACATTGATCCTTGGAATTTTGTTGCCAAGACTGAACTCAGAAGATATGAGAAATTCAAAGTATGATGTCTGGAAAAAAAAATCAATCACCAACAATCCTCTTCTTGATGAGACGCAATATATTAGGACTACTCTTTTTGGATGAGAAGCAAGAGAATGAAATGGAGCTTACCCCTAGCAGGAAACTACAACCACGTGCAATGATTTCACTGTTTTGTGTTCATGTTGATTTGAACTTTTCTATTTCAATAGCAAGCCACTCTAGAACAAATGAATAGAGGTTGATATCAGATAAAGAGCCTAGTAAAAATACACCATTGTAATAATCTGTCATAGGCAAGCTATCTAAAGAAGGGCACAGGAAAGAAGCCATGACAACAATGAAGAATATATTTGAGAACAGCTCTAGAGGCATATATGTTTTTATCAGCATACAATTCTCTGATAGAACGACTAGAGCTTTCACAACTAATTAGTTGGTGAACTAAATTGTTGTTTTCTACAGAACAAGTTTTCACAAAAATCATGTTGCATTTGGGAATTCCTAACATGGTCTGAATGTTATTGGATGTAATAATGAAAGGAAATACATTCTCAAGAGTGAGTGTTCTTGTAGTTGTATCAAACTGGAATGAAAGCCAGTGATAAATATTTGTAGGTGAAGAGAAACAAGCCAACTCCAACAAATGCCCAAGACCCATTTGCTTCGCAACTCTTTTCTGATCCTCTGTGAATGATTGCATCAGATTGAGGAATAATTCAACTCGATCAACCAGATCAAAATCAACATCCTACTTTTGTAAATGAAAATGTAAAAAAACAACAACTACAAGTAGTGCTTCTGGCATGGATTGTATTTGTGATCAACATAAACTTAGCAACAAAACGAGAGATAACTAAAAGATCAATGTTGGTACCTTTCTTCTCTTCTCATGGTGCCCAGAATCATAAGGATAACAAGGGCTAGAAAAGGATTGGTTGCCCTCCTCTTGGTACACTCAAGTTCCATCCGAAAAAAGGGAAGTTGTGGATTCAGTTTCTTCCACTCAAGTTGCTACCTACGTAGGCAAGTAAGGTTACTAGCCTCATGTTCCTACTCTGCTAGCAGAATTCATGTACTAGCCTTAGGTTACAACATCGTTGAAGAAGTTCTAGCAGAGACAGACACCAAATTCATTTCTCTCAATGTGTTCATGCATTTCCTTGAGCAAACTTGAAGAATAAACAATTGTGCAATGACATGTTTGAGAACAAATCTAGCAGAGCTCAATCTAATTCTACAATAAAACCGAAGCCTGCTCAAGCATATTGGTCGACTAATTCAAAAAATAATTGTGAATTGACCAAAAATGATAAAGAGGAAGAAGAACAGATGCGGCTTGAGCAATCACCTTTGATGGTTGTGTTGCAAGTTAATTTTGCACTTCATTGTCTGATTTTTGAGACACCAAATCATGGGAGGATTCACAAAGCAAGGATCAAGGGCAGGAGCAGGTGGAGAGGAATGGGGAAAGTGCGATTCGGTTGAGAGAAGAACGGAGGAAGTGCTTTCTGTCTGTCATACATACCCACTTGTAAGAGAAAGAAAAGAAGAAAACATTCCCCCCTTTCTTTAGCACATACTCGTAGCTTGCGGAGGAGGGAAGAGTTTCCCCGCCGCGATATTTAGAAGCAGCAAGGTGGTCGTGGGACGGGAGGGCGATTTGTAGATCGAGCGCCGAGCGACGAGGCTGCGACAGGACAACGTTTCGCCGAACGAGTGGCAATCACCAGCTTTGGCCCCTACCTTGCTCCCCTGCTCCTGGTCCTCCTATACCTCATAGAGCTCGTCAGGTTCATGGACACTTTAAGTATTCCCAAACTATTAATCTCTGAGCTCAATGTAAAGAATTGCTCCTAGTGACCGAACACCTCTAAATATCAGTAAAATCGTTGTATTGCATCTTATGCACACCTCCTCTTTACAAGTATTTGTCAGTAAGTTTATGAAGAATTGTCGTACTGCACCTTAATTTTAGGTTGATACAAGCCTAGAAGAATTTGAACAGTTTTTTGAACACCAAAAAATAGAGAAACAAAAGAAGGTAAACCTATAACATAGTAGTGTTCAAACTATAAATGTGATAAATAAGTTTTTAATCTAAGAAATCAAAAAATGCCTTTCTCTGTTTTGTAGATATGCTCTCTAGAGTTCTTTCCACCAAAAGAACTTGACTGGCAAGATCGGTTGAAAGGCTGGTAAGTGTATTGCAATACTTGTAAATCTTACTTATGTGTACAAAAAAACAAAGGAAAGCAAATCTTATTTGTTACTGCTTACATATTTGTGTGTTAATTAGCAATACTCTTCAAGACAAGACCACCTAGAGATACTTGAAAAAAATGCAGAAAAAACTCACAAAGTAAATAGAAAAATATATTTCTCATTGAACATAACTTTAAATAACATTTTTTTTGGCTAACATCAAGAAATCTTCTTGAAAAGCTGGAGATATATTTGGAAGTGCCACACATAGAAATAAATGATGCACTCTCATGTAGTATTGGTTGTAGTGATAATAGATGAATAGAAGCAACACATGTAATGAAAAGGTCAATGTCAAAAACATGTATGTCTTCTTGTAGTACAATATTAACTACTCGATACTGGGTTGACAGTGTCTTATGATTTACTTCACAGGGAAGCGAAGTGTTGTTGGAACTTGTTACTTCTGATGAACCAATGGGAGTGGACAATAGTTGCATGCTTGAAGAGGTAACCATGACTAGTACTTGTAGTTTTATTAAAATTAAATGAAAGTTTGCTCTGAACTAGATCCTAACACTTGTTTTGTTTTGAAAAAACATAGGATTTTGCTTTCGGCTAGGATACTGAAACCGATGATGAATAAGATATCCAGATTGATGATGAAGTCTGCATCTTCCCATGCCCATAAGAAATATACGAAGCTAGACCTACATAAGTTGGAATGGTGTTTGCAATAGTACAAAAAGCTCATAGATTTATTAATATCTATGGCCAGGTCAAAGGATTTGCAGTTGGGAAAGGTAGAAATTTCAAGTAAAGAAAAGTTACATTACAGTGCAATAAAGCAGGAAATTTGGCAGCAAAATACGTGTTGGGCAAAGGAAGAGAAAGAGGACATTTATGGAGAAAAAAAGTGCCAGGTGAATGTTGTTGTGAAAGTTAAAGAAGGTCAATGGCAAACCACTTCTACTAGCTTGGAGCACAATCATGAGTTAGTGACCACGCCTTCTCTCACCTATTCTTTGTTAGTCACAAGTTCATGACAAAAGAGGAAGTTGCTCTATCTAAGTTACTATAGGAGAACATGATGAAGCCTAACATGATAATGGGAATTTTCAGGAAGCTAAGAGGCATTGCCAGAAATACAACATCCAGGAAGAAAGTTTTGTCGAACTTGAACCAGCAAGAAAAAAGGAGGAAGAAGAACATAGACATAGAGTGTTCCCTAAAGTTTGTTGAGAAGATCTAGATCAAACAAACTAGTCTGTGCTACAGAATGGATATTGATGCAACATACATATGCCTTAGCTTTTTCTGGAGAGATGCAAGATCAAGACTGGATTACAAGATGTATGGGAAAGTGATCTCGTTCGACACGATATACAATACAAACAAATACAACATGCCATTCATTCCCATTATTGGCATAAATGGGCATGCAAGAACTATTGTGTTTGGATGGGAGCTACTGAAAGACCAAAGTGTTGAAGCATTTCGCTGGTTGTTTGACACATTTGTTGATGTAATGGATTGGAAGAAATCACATCTCATCTTGACAGACCAAGACGCAATGATGAAAGTAGTAGTACCAATTTCATTCCCTGATGCAAAACACATATTGTGCATTTGGCACATAATGAAAATTTTAAGAGAAAACTTGGGAGCATACATGTCCACCAGACAAGACATGGAAGAATTAATTGCATCACACATCATGGAGTCAATGTCCATCCAAGAATTTGAAGAAGGGTGGTAGGAAATGTTAGAGCTTTATGAATGCAAAGATCTAGAACACCTACAAAGAATGTGGGATGTTAGAGCCATATTTGTGCCCGCTTATTACAGAGATGACTTTTGCCCTTTCACACGATCAACTGGTTATAGCGAGAGTATCAATTCTAGGTATGTGATGCGCGAGGATACAATAGAAACTTTCCTCAAAGAATATCCCAAGAGAACATAATGGAGATAAATCAAGACATGTTTGAAACATTGATTAAAGGAACGGTCTATTGGTTGCCAAAACCTATCGAGCGACATGCAGCTAGCATATACACAAGAGGAATCTACCTTAAATTCTAGGTTTAATTACAAAACTCCGTTGCCTTCTTAGTGTATCAACTTGAAGTACAATCTATGTATGAGTTGCACAAGTCCTTCAACTATCAGAAACCTGATTTTTTAGGAAGAACTTTACATTGTTTGTTGACAAAACAACAAATAGATTTGAATGCATGTGCATTTTTTTGTAGAGATGTATCTTGTGCTGCCACATTATGAGACTATTTACTCAATTTGATATCCTAGAAATCCCAAAAGAGTTCATAGTTGAGAGGTGGACCGCTTAATACAGGTAAAATAAGTTGGCTACTCACAATAAATCAAAAAACCAACGCATGCAACATGCCATAAGGAGAAGATAGTACAAAAGTTGCACTGCGTTACAGTTGATGATGTTAAAAACCGTAGATGATTGTTCAGATATATGCCATGATACAAAGGAAAGTAGGCATTTCATGGATACAGTTGACTTTCTGCATGAGAGCTATGAAGCAAAGAAAAAGAAGGAAGGCAAATATAATGAACCAAGCTCGCCTGTTAAGATTCAGGATCCAGCAATAAAAAATTACAAAATCAGTGAGAAAAGGGAGACAGAATGAAGTCTGCTTTAGAAAAAACAAAGGGCAAGAAGAAGAAAGAGGTTGGAGTTGCTGATCAAATGAAATATATATGAACTGCTAATAACTCTCCAGAAATATGTACAAATGCTTCCCCAAAAAGAAGTACAAGTCCCGCTGCAAACAAGAGAACAACTAACAGGAAAAATAATAACAAGAAGAAAACCTCAGAAGATGGCAACAAAGGAGATGAAGCAAAATCCACTACAACAACATGAGAATTGGCAACAAGTTAAAGAAACTTCAAATAATGTAGACATACTATGTATTATGGTTGATACAAAAGTAGATTTACTATGAGATATTGTAGTATAGATTAATCATTGTTTTGACTTTGTTTACATATTGCGAAATATAACAAACGGGGAAATTTTTACATATTTCCGACTATGGTTTAAAAGTTCCGAAAAAGTAGCTACTCTTTCAGAAATCCACTACAACAACATCAGAATTGACAGTAAGTAAGTCTATCGTAAATTATACTGGAATTTATCAATTCTAAAATAGGAAAAAAAATTCTTATGCACCTAAAAACTATGTGTGCGAAAATGTCGATGATAAAAAAGCGGAAACATAAATGCAGCAACTTATAAAAATCACACTAAAGTTTAATGAGAAACTTAAAACAACTATTCATCAAATTGAAAAAAGGTTTATTATACAATTTAAAAATGGTAGTGTATTTAAAAGATAAGAAATGTTCTTGGGAAGAGGTTGTTTCCTTGAATGGGAAAGTATTGATTCCTTGAGTGGGAAGATGATGAAACTATGACAGAAAAATGTTCGACGAGGAATTTAAAATGTATTTTAATTGAATTAAGAAGAGGAACTTTAAAAATGGGGCAAATGAACAAAATTGTAAAAAATGTCAACTTTAATGAAGCGACTAAAAAAAAGTATTCCACATGAAAATTAACGTGGAATGAAAACCGTTGATTCCTTGATTGGGAAAATCAGAAGTTATGAAACAAAAAAATGTTGGACAAGGACTTCAAAATATATTGAAAGTGAATTAAAAATAATAATAATATGGGTAAAAAAGGGGGAACTTTAATTTACCATGTAAAGAAAATGTAATTCATAAAAACAAATTAATGTGAAAATGGAAAATGTCGTTTCCTAATATCAAAAAATGTTGATACTATGAAAAGCAAATGTTCAACACGGACTTACGAAATGTATTTTAACTGAAATAAAAGTGAACAAACTTAGAAAATATGGGTAAGTTAATGTACCAAGTTAAAAAACTATTTACAAAAAAATGTATTTCACAAAAAAAAACTATAATGTGAATTGGAAATTTCCTCACATGTGAAAATGTTAATACTATGAAATAAAATAGATCCATGAGGACTTAATAAATGCATTTAAATGAATTAAAGGATAACCAAATTAGAAAGAATGGGGAACTTTAATGTAGCAATATTTCACAAATAAAATTAATGTCAAATGAAAATCTTGATTCCTTGAATGGGAAAATGTTGATACTATGAAAGGACAAACAAAGCATTTTAAATAAATAAAAGTGAACAAAATTAGGAAAAAAAAGGACTTAAGAGATGTATGTCTCAACAAAAAATGTGTAATAAAAATGTTTATACTAGGAAAAAACTTAACATTTTTAATGAGTTAAAATTGAACAAAATTAAAATAGTGGGGACCTTTAATAAAGCAAGTAAAAAAAATACGCACGTGAAAATAAAATTGTTGATTCTACGCATGGAGAAGTGTTTATACTATGAAACAATAATATTTGATGAGTGCTTAATTGGGAAATTTAACGTAGAAACTAAAAAAATTGTTTCATAAGGAAATTTAAAGTGAAATGAAAATGTTTATTCCTCAACTAGAAAATGTTGACACTACGTAAAAAATGATTATTACTAAACAAGAAAATGATAATGCTACGAAATAAAAATGTATTCCTCAACTAGAAAAATGTTTATTCCTCCACAAGAAAAATGTTCGATCAGCACTTAAGAAATTTACTTTAAATGAATTAAAAGCGAACATACTTAGAAAAAATTGGGAATATGAATGTACCAAGTACAAAATATATTTACGGAAATAATGTGAAATGAAAAATGTTGATACTATGAAAGAAAATTGTTCAATGGGGACTTAAAAATGCTGATACTATGAAAGAAATATGTTCAATGAGGAATTTAATATGTATTTCAAATGGATTAAAAATGAACAAAAAAAGAAACAAAAAAACCAACTTGTATGTAGCAAGTAAAAATTGTATGTAAACAAATATTGTTTATTCCTTGAATGGAAAACAATGTTGATACTATGAAAAAAAATGTTCAATGAGGACTTCAAAAATGTATTCAAATGAAATAAAAATGAAAAATATTTTAAAAAGGATTTCAAATGAATGCGAAATGAACAAAAGTTTAAAAATATTCAATGATGACTTAAAAACTGTATTTCAAATGAAGTAAAATGAACAATTTTTAAAATGGGGGAATTTTCAAGTAGCAACTAGAAAATGCCTTAAATGTTAAAATGTTTAGACTATAAAAGAAAAATATTTTACAAGGACTTTTCAAAAGTATTACAATTGACTTCAAACTTAACAAAAATTCAAAAAATGTGGATCCTTAATGCAGCAATTTAAAAAATGTATTTTCCAAAAAATCAAAAAAATATTAATCTTTTGAAACGAAAAATGTGGATTATATTAAAGGAAAATATTCAATGAGAGCTTCAGAAATGTACTACAATTGCATAAAAATGAACAAAAACAATTAAAGCGGGGAACTTTAATAAAGCAAGTAAAATATTTTTTTAATGAGGGTCTAAAAATGTATTTCAAATGAATTAAAAATGAAAAACGAAACTTTATTGTAGCGACCAAGAAGGTATTACCAAAAAAAGTGAAATAAAAATGTTCATTCCTTGAGTGGGAAAAAAGTTTGTACTATGAAATAAAAATGTTTAATGAGGACTTAAAAATGTATTTTGAATGAATTAAAATTAAAAATATTTTACGAAAATTGGGAACTCCAAAAAATCATTGAATGAAAAAAAATGGTGAAACCATGAAAGAAAAATGTTTAACAAGGACTTAAAAATGTATTTGAAACAAAAAAAAATTCAATGTATAAAAAATGGGAACTTTAATATAGCAAGTAAAAAATATGTTTCAAAAAATAATATTAGTGTTAAATGAAAATATTGATTCCTAACATGGAAAAATGTTCATACTATGTAAAAGTACTTCACATGGAACTTTAATGAATATATCTTAAAATGAAAATGTTTACACTCCCCAAAATGGGAAAACGTGTTGTTAAAAGTTGATAGAGCTTTTTAAAAATGTCTTGGTAAGTATTTATGTCCAAATAGATTGATAGTGTTCTCAAAGTTGGTAGTCTTTTGAAAAAGGTCTTGGAAAGTACTTATGTCCAAATAGATTGATAGTGTTGTCAAAAGTTGATAGTGCTATTTGAAAAATGCTAAGTATTCATGTATTTACAAAGAGTAATTTGACCTAGTAAAATAATTCATGAAAGTGGAAGAGAATATAGTTAACTACATACTTCCTCCGTCCAATAATTCATGAAAGTATTTAAATGGATTTATCCAAGATATATTAACGATGGCAAATAGACAACAATACTTTCAGAACATTGTGATAATACCATTGCCGCAAGAAAAAAAGAGTTGCACCTCAAAGTATCAGCAAACGAACATAAAAACTTCATGTCGAGTAAGATCGTATTAACGATAGTAAGTAGACAACAATACATCAGAACAATGTCAAAATACCGTTACCACAAGGTATGTATGTTGAAACCAAGTACGAATGACAACATATCACAATGAACAATAGCGCCTTCTAAAATATCTAGACAAGCTTAGTCTCCATTAAAAAACAAAAGAAACCCATTACAAGCTAGAAAGCTAAAAGGTCAGAACAAAGCCCAGCTAGTTCCTCTTCCTCTTCTTTTGTTGAGCACCAATTTTATCCAATTTAACCTTGTTGAGGTCAGATGTAGCTAACTTGAAGGAAATAATATCTCCAAAGTCTGGTTGAATGGCCTGCCAACCAAAAAAGAATAAAGAAGATAAGTTACTGCTAGTGAGAAGGATGTACAAATAATTTCCAAATAAAAACAAAACCTTCAGGAAAAGAGAAGTACACTCACAGGTTCGAAATCCCTTAGCACTTTGCCATCCCAGAAATCCATGTACAAAATTACAAAGAACCCACAATCATGCCTGGTCACACACAAGGAACACGAAAAAAGGTAAATTCAAAATTATTTTGAATGAACAAAAAAAGTGCATTCAAAAATGCTGGAAGAACTTTACAAAGAGTGCATCAAAATATGAAAAGCAAGCAGAGAATTTGAATGATTGGAAACTCAAAAATTAATCTGGTATGGGTAGCCAGTTGGATTGTACTCAACAAATGTTGCAGCATCCTTCAACTTGATCAACGGCTTTACACAAACTATTAAATTCAATTTCTGAAAATAGAAACATACACACATAAAAATATTAGGAAAACAATAACAAGAAAAAGCATTCTAGGTCAACAAAAACTAGCATAGACTTGTAACAAATGTCTATCATTACCAGGTTGTTTCATTTGGAGCTTGGCTAAATCTTGCAGATACCGTACTTGCCGAGTCAAAGAAATTGAGTGCTCATAAAGATTATTTGCACAGAACAAAGTCCAATGATGATGATCCACATTTGGTAATAACAACTAAAAAAGGAACAATCAAAAAGAAAAACACAAAGTTAATCAATGCAAAAATGAATGTGAAAAAACAAATGAACAAGCAGATGATAATGTTTATACCATATCACATTTCAACAAGTTTTCTTCTTTTGCAATCCTTTTAAACTCTTTTACACAGTCACCAACAGCAAACTTATCAGGATCAACTAGAAGCTTTCTCTACATGGGAGAGCAAAAAAAGGACAAGGTAAAACTGTTTAACATAGTCACCTATAAACTACAAAAAGACGAACTAACCGAAATTACAGACAAAAAAATCCAACACCGTGAAGTACGATGTGAATCAATATTTGTTATGCTTACTTTTTGGAGAGGTTGGATCAATGTTCTCAGAGTTAAAAACCTGAACATAAGCATTCATGCACTCATTGTCAAATTCACCAATAGCTTTGAAAGCATTGTAGAACTTGTCATAAGTCATAGTAAAAGTGTTGATATTCACAATCACAAGCCTGTAAACAAAAAGAGAACATTGAAATGCCAATTAGATGGAAGCACCTAAAGAAGGAAACCAATAGATAATAACAAATAACAAAGGAAGGCACTAACGAATCTAGAGCCATGAAGGAAATGTTCCTCATATATTCGTTGTATAATTTCTTGACATTTGCACCAACCGATAACTTTGAAACTCTGAGCTCAGGATAACATTTTGACAGCTCTCTTCTTGTGGTTCCTCTTATCAAATGTATTGCCCCTATAGTCTCCTTAGCATGCAACACTTTAGTTTCTTCATATGAATGTACATGCACATGAAGCAAAAGGAGAAAGCAATATAGAAACAATTAGAATGAACAAAGAGAAACATATAATGAACTAGAAAGCCACAAAAATTGCATAAAAGAACTATAACCTAAAAAACACAATAGCACAACATATAATAGAGAAACTAGTGACTACAGAGCATCAAGTCTAATGAAAAATACAAAGCAGCAACCTTACATGCAACCATACCTGACTCCATCGATCGTACTTCAGGAGTCTCATCAAGATCAATTGCATAGATCATTGCTATGTCAATGCCAAGCCCCAAATCAGCTACAACTTCAACACACGGAGCACTCTTAGCAATGGTTGTTGATGGGATATTGATAACACTCACTGGCCAAGGATTCAAAATCTTAGCAGTAGGAACTGGTTGAGGAGTGATAGGAGCAGATGTAGCAATGGTTGTCGATGGGATATTGATAACACTCACTAGCCATGGATCCAAAGTCTTAGCCGAAGGAACTGGTTGAGGAGTCATAGGAGTAACTATAGCACCATTGGAAGTTTCAAAAAAACAACTGAGAGGGGAAGCTGCAGCCCCATTGCCAACTGGGAAACTACCATTCACAGGGGAAGCTATAGCACCATTGCCAACTAAAGTTGAAGCATTAACTTTATGTCCTCTTATCTTTGCTGACTCGGAACTTCCTAGAAAACAAGTTGACAACCTGTGCCAACTTCTGCCAACATTCCATCTACATGCTTTACATGAGCAATCCTCCACAAATTATTAACTGGCTATAAAAAGGTACAAATTAAAAAGACTATAAGTTTCAAAACAACATCCAAAGAAAAAGAACAACACATGCAATTGAAAAAAAGAAATACACATAGTTAGAGAAGACGAAAAGCAGAACAATTTATCTTCTCTTTGGAAGCACTTGAGTTACTCATAAAACTAGATTTCATCAATAAAGCATTGTTCCCTGTTCTAGCACTCTCACTAGCCATTTGATCAACACCAGAAGCCGTTTTAAGCCACTTCTCCTCACTCAACAATAGAGCATGAGAACTGTAAGGCATCTTGGATATATCTCAAAATTGTAAAAACATATACATTAATCAGTAACAAAGAAAAAACATGCAACAATCCTATCAATACCATCAGAATAAAAAGGAAGAAAACCAATAATAAAAAATCTTGCTGGTAATCCACCAAACTTAAGAAGCTTATCAGAATCACGTTTCAAATAACCAAAACAAATGAAAGTGAAATACCAACACTAGGATAGCATCAGGTGGTCAGGTATAAGCAACCGATTTTCCAGATCATATTTGTGAAATTGACCATCCGTATTTTAGTCAAATCCTTGACTCCCTTCCTAAACCCAGCTAAGTGTAGAAAATCGGGTCTTAAGAAGCACCCGAACACCATGCGCTTTAAATCTTCCTACCATTTTGACCTCTTTAAACCAAACCATACAACACGAAATACCCGCACAATTAGTTCATGAACAACAAAAATAAAAATAACTATTTTAAACTAACTACTAGAGAAAACTACTAGCAAACATAATGACAAAAGAACAAGTTAACAGAAAATGCAAGAACTGAATGTGAACGCCACTAAACTTCACTGTGCTCATGTACCAAGCACTTCACATGCTGGAATGCATAGTTAATGACAAATCCTTCTCAGGACTTAAAAAAAGGGACTTTTACATTTGTGTCCCTAACTCGAACCCACTACTCAGATTTGCCCCTAATTTTGAAGCCTGCTCAAATTTACCCCTCTGCCATTAGTTGCACTTATAAAAATACCCTTCCATGTCGTTTCCATCCAGTCAAAGCCGTTTGACCGCTATCTGACCATTTCTTTGACAGTTTTGCCCCTGTCTCCATGTGCCACTTACTGGTGGGACCCTCTCTTAAAAAAATAAGCTGAAAAACCCCTTTCTCTCACCACCTCTCTCACACACACTTACATGTGGGGCCACTCATCCAGAGAAAAAAAAGAAAATAGAATAGGACTATTCAAACTAGATATTTGGGCCCACATGTCATTGGCTTATCAATATTTTCCAGAAATATTTTGATATAATTAGTCCTTTCATTAATTTACCGTGGATTAGGCCGACGGTGGTCGGCGGCGACCAAATCCCGCGATGGACGCACACCAGGAGGCTGCGAGGAGGCCGGCCGAGGGAACCAGGCGATAGGCCTGGCTTTACCGCGTCCAGGGGTATGGTCTTTGGACCATATGGTCGCCGGAGCAAACGACGGCGACCATTCCTGCGGCGGATCCGGGTGGCGCAAGTGGGGCAGATACAATGCGAGGGGGGAGGGGAAATGTCCGTGTGATGTTGAGGAGCTCACTAGGAGCATGGCGGCGACGTAGCTGGGGCTCAGGGAAGACTGGAGCGAGGACTTCGGCGATGACCGCCATGGCAGAGCTTGGAGCTAATGGGGAAGATGACTCGAGGTCATGGAGCTTGCTATGAAGGAATCGCAAGTCTTCTGTGGTACATCAGGATTCCATAGGACCCACTGGGGCCGGACGGCGTGCTTCAACAGCGTCGAATGGAATGCGCCGGTCCGAGCCAGGAGGCCGGCGAGATGTGTCATGGCGCTCTGTGCTCGACGTCTCTGGTTGAAATAGTAGGCTGGCAGAACGAAGGCATGGTGTACGAGCTTCCTGGCGAGGTGGCGGCGCTTCGGGTTGCCGTTGGCCACGTGCTTCACAGACGCCGGCGACGGGGCGCTCTCCAACGTGCTTGCGTGAGAGGGCTAGCGGCGGAGAGGGGAACAAGGGCGAGCAGCTGAGAGATCACGAGGGAGAGAGGCCAGCGGAGTTAGGGGATGCCAGCGGCGGAGGTAAGGCCCATTCGGCAATCTCGCCGGAGTTGAGAGGGAGTGGCCATCGGCCCGTCGTTCGGTAGGGAGAGACAGAGGTGAGAGAGACAGTTTTTTCTATTTTCCTTTTTTTTCTCTGGATGAGTGGCCCCACATGTAAGTGTGTGTGAGAGAGGAGGTGAGCGAAAGGGTTTTTTCAGCTTATTTTTTAAGAGAGGGTCCCACCAGTAAGTGGCACATGGAGACAGGGGCAAAAATGTCAAAGAAACGGTCAGATAGCGGTCAAACGGCTTTGACTGGACGGAAACGGCACGGAAGGGTATTTCTATAAGTGCAACTAACGGTAGAGGGGTAAATTTGAGCAGGCTTTGAAATTAGGGACAAATCTGAGTAGTGGGTTCGAGTTAGGGACACAAATGTAAAATACCCTTAAAAATTGATTGGAAGTTTCTAAGTACAGCTCAGTGGTTATAAAGAACACATGGGTTTCAAAAATAGAACACTGCTTGTTCAACAATTACACAAGAAATGTCACAAAATAAATTATAATTTACCTTTCTACTATCACAAATCACAACAAGAAGGTCAAAAACCATAAGAACTAACATTAAACAGAAAACTACAACACTTACTTGCAAGCAAAACAAATAATAAACACTAGTACAATAATTCATGAACACAACAATCATTAAAAAAATCCCTTAGTTCCACACTGATATAATAATTCATGAACACAACAACAACTACTACTAAATCCCTAAGCTTCACACTAAACCAATAAAAGCAGTAGGACCATCTAAAAAAGACAAGAACAAAGGAAAACACTCAACTACTTTAAATTACTAGTCATGAATAACATTAGTACATAACTTGCCTACACAACCAAACACATTGGAAAAAGAACAAAAGAAAAAAACTACCTTGCTCCATAGGCCAAACTATGTACATATACGAAACATTAAAATGCAGTAGCTGAAACCAAGTTAGCTACAAACCTAAACACTTGACAAAATGATATCCACCGGTACACTATACTAGTAACCAAGCATTGCTCAACAATATCCAACCACTAGACAGATCGTGCAACAATAACACCCACCATTTAAAAATATAAAACCTACTGAAAGGTTACTACTAGTTCTACTCTGTCCACTACTAATTCATAGCAAAACCTAGTCAAATACAGTCCACCGACCAAAATCAAAAGGAATTAAAACCTACCGCTACACAGACTTGACAAGAAAACCACACACATCTCCACCAAACAAACAATCACACCATAGATCAGGGGGCAGGACAAAAAAAGTAGATCCAAGCAATAAATACCTTTCAGACTGGTTAAGTTCCACTTTGCGTTCTTCCTGCCCAATCAATCCATGTAAAATAAAGAGAAAGAAATAGCACATCATCTACAAAAACAAGATGGGGAACTAGAACCCTAGAAAACCAGGAAGAGATGGCGAGAAATACCATCAACCATCCTGGTATCCACACCGTAATCTCCAGATCTACCCAAACCCTAGAAGAAACACACCCAAAACCCCACAGATTTGGTGGTTTAAATGGGAAACGGGTGCCCAAAAACAAAGGAAATCAAACCACGTGAACACCAGAGACAAGAATCTCATACCACTATCATGAAATGAAGGATGAAAAGGGTAGAGCATAGCAGAACCGCATGAGGTCGCGAGGGGAGCTGGAGGAAAAGAGAACCAGAGGGGCTCGCTAGGAGGGGAACTGGATGAGAAGGTAAGTGGAGGGCCTCGCCAGGAGATGGATTGGTGGAGAAGAGAAGCGTCCGTGCTCACCAGGAGAGGGGATTGTGGACAAGAGAATGAAGCATAGGACCTCACTCACCAGGAGAAGAAATGAGAGACAAGCTCGCGAGCCAGAGAAGAAAACTGACCGAGCCCAGTAACGAGACCGCTTGAGGCGATTCCTATTAGGAACCAGTAGGGCAATACATAGCCCCTATGATCTCTTTTCCCTTTCCTCCCTCCACGGAAGTTGGCCCGGGACCGTTAAATTCTCCCTCTGCTTTCTCTCTCCCCCACTGACATTATTGGTCGAAGTGGGGGAGGAAAGATGGTGTATCTGCTCGTAGTTATAAGTTTCTTTCTTGTTCTTTTGTTGTCGTTTAGGAGCCCTTGTGCGGCTTCTTTCTGAGCCACGTCAGAGAGTGAGAGAGAGAGAGAGAGAGGGGAGGGAGGGAGGGAGATAGAGAGAGAGAGCTTGGTCTCCTCTAATAGCCATCCATGGAGGAAGGTGGCTATAGGTGGGTGATTCAGTAAGAGCTAATCCTCAGTAAGATCACGTGACTCCTTGATCTACTCGAGGCCCTTATGTGTGGCATGACTCTGGTTGCCACCATGGTGGTGGAAAAGGATATGATGAGAAGCAAAGAAATTGAAGTTATAGATAGGGTTAGAGCTCATCCTTGATGGTGTTTGCGCTGGAGATAAGGCACACGGTGGTAACCACAATTTCAGAAATGGTAATCATGTGGTGGGATCGAATGAAAGTGGGTACATGAAATTTCAATTTTAAGGGTTGTGTCTAGTCACTAGTGTGACTGCAATTAACGAAGAAAGATTTTACCACCAATAGGTTGTGACTCAGGATTTCCAGAGTTTTCATCACAATCCTGAATTCTGGTACACTTGTTGATCTTTATTTTAGCTAGTCCATTTAACGAGTTCATATATGTGCAAGAATAATTCTGGTGCACATGTTGAACTTAGCCTTGGAATGGTGGCATATATCCTCGGTTTTTTTATACTGAGTGCAATTTGTACACATATCCACATAGTAAATAGAGTTCTCACATGGGATTGATTACAAAATGGTCACATCATCGCAAATAGATCTTATTTGAGAAGTGTTTTTAGTTACTTCTAATTGGGGTACATTCTTCCAACACATTTATTGGATGAATAGTAATCTGGATTGTGACTGGAAAAATATATGCTAAGGCGGTTTCTTGGACCAAACTATCACGCAACTAGGTCGTCTAGCCAACCCACTCCGCACCAACCAAGTACAAACTACTGACTCACTCTATCTTCCCCCTTCCTTCTCTCTACGACAGTAACATACTCAGAAACTCAGTCCAACACCGTTAAATTCGGCACCCACCTTCCCCTCTCCTTCGTCGGTGTTGCTGGACGGAGTGGGGAGGAAGGAAGATATGTTCGTTCGTAGCTGTAAGTTTCTTTTTAGTTCTTTTGTTTTCGATTTGGAGCTATTTTCCAACATTTTTGAGACGCGTTGGAGAAAATCTAGGCTCCTCTTTTGGTATCCATCCATGTGAATGTCGGTTATAGATGGGTGACCTGGTAAGATCTCATACTCAATAAGCTTGCATTTCTCCCTTACATGCTCCAAGGCATTATGCTCGTTCCACCTCTGTTTGCCAGCATGGTGGTGGAAAAGGAGGTGACAAGATAGGGAACTAATTGATAGGGTTAGAGCTCATCCTGAAATGGTATCCACGGTGGAGGTATGACGCCCTTGCTGGTAATCGAAAGCCGGTGTTGACAACCATACCATTTTCACTCCACGTCCAAGATGATCCTTGATATTTTATTGTGTATGATATTTCAGTTACCAATATGGCTCACACAATCGTCTTGAAAATACCAACTCTCGTAATGATGCATAACACAACATTGTGATATCCCTCAGGTATATGACATCAATTGGAGATCTTTTTGATAAGTAAGATTGTCAAACCCAACGAGTAGTAGAAGGAATAGGTGAGTGGGAAACAACAAGGTACCGTAGTGCCAGAAAGTATAAAGCTATTGTGTTTTGTTGTTGGAGAGTTGCAAAAATATAAATAGCAAGAGTGGTAAAAGTGTGCAACAAGTGGCCCAAACCTTACACGGTTGGGGAGAGCATGATGACGGTGATGGATAAGAGGTTGATGGTCATGTTGGTGAAGAATCCCCCTCTCCAGAGGCAAAACCATGGTCTCCGGTAGCCCTCTGGAAGAAGAACGATGGTGACGGTGTCTTTGTGTTTCAGAAAATTCATCGATAAATCGTACGAGGGTTTCAAAAAAATAAGGCTAGGGGCATCAGAGGGTGGCCAGAGGGACACATGTTGCAGGCGCCTAGCATGTGTGCCCTGGATCTCTAGGCACCTAGGCATTGTGGACCACCCCTGGCTCAAGTCAGTCCCCAGGGGCCGACCATTTTTTTATTTTTCCTAGGAAAATTTCTCCACAAAATATAACACCATAAAAATTGCTGAAAACTTCGTCAGTCTGAATTAGTTATTTACTCATTTGAGCAATTTTTGTGTTCAAATTTAAGCATAAGTCTTAGGGAAAGTAGATATGTTTGAGACGTATCAGCTCCCGCAAGCTAAATTATTGTTTGTCCTCAAGCAATTCACTTGACAAAGTGAGCGATAAGAGAACTTTAGTGAACACGTTCTTAACCCATGTATATAAATTCAACAACATGGTTTATAAATAACAACCATATAATGATATTGATACTCGTGATCTGCGTTGGTTTTCCGTGAAGAGGAACGGGTAATCGCAGCACAAAGTGGGTAAGTATTTCCCTCAGTTATGAAACCAAGGTTTATCGAACCAATAGGAATACCAATCCTCAACCGTCTTCAGCGGCTGCACACGAAAGAACAAACAACTTGCACCCAACGCCGGCAAGAGGGTCGTCAATCCTCTTTATCTCCTTATTTGCAAGCAAGTGAGTTGTGTAGATAGTTGTAGAAAAATAGTAAAGTGCAAAATAAAATAAAAGGTAATAAATAACAGCAAGGTAATGCTAGCGTTTGTGAATATATAAGTTAGTAGACCCGGGGGCCGTAGAGTTCTCTAGTGGCATCTCTCATAAGCAAAGCATATGGTGGGTAAACAAATTACTGTTGGGCAATTGATAGAAAAGCGAATAATTATGCGATGTTCACGACAATGATCATGTGTATATAGGCATCACATCCATAAGCAAATAGGCCGACTCCTGCCTGCACCTACTACTATTACTCCACTTCAAGAGCGCTTATATGCTTGCCTATCTACGTATTAAGTTCATGACAAACGGAGTAATGCTTGGAGAACGATGACATGATGTAGACAAAGTATACTCAATTAATATGAATAAACCCCATCATTTTATCCTTAGTAGCAACAACACAAAGACACAACTTGTCCCCTTCTGTCACTGTGATATAGAAACTCGTCAGGTTGAACCTACTACAATGCACCACTACCACTGAAGAAATATCAATCTAGTTGGCCAAACTATCTCAATAGATCGGAGAGCATTACGAAGCTATGATGATCATGCAAATAAGAATCATAGTAATCAGGTTTGACTCAAATACTTTTCATGAATAATCTGAACATAAACTCACAATTCATCGGATCCCAACAAACACACCATACAAAGGGATCACATCGGATAGATCAAGGCAAAGATGTGATGAACATTGTATTGAAGATCAAGAGAGATAGAGAGAGATTGCCATCTAGGTACTACCTACGGACCCGTAGGTATGTGGTGAACTACTCACACATCATGGTGAGGGCAACAAGGTTGATGAAGAGGCCCTCCGTGATCGATCTCCCCTCCGGCAGGGTACCGGATCGGAGGTGTAGATGGCCTCCCGTCGGAACAGAGACTTGCGGCGGTGGAAAAAGTGTTTCGGGAGCGCTTCTGGTGTTTCTAGGGTATATGTGAATTTATAGGCCAGAGAACGACGTCGGGAGAGGCTCCAGGGGGCCACCACATATCTGGCCACGCCCCCTGGGGGCGCGGCCAGATGGCTTGTGGGCCCCTGGTGCATCTCCTTCCCTCCTCGGAAGCTTCTAGGTCTTGCATTTGTCTAGAAAAATTCACCAAAAAGTTTCGTGGAAATTGGACTCCATTTAGTATTGTAACTCTGAAAAGGCAAAAACACGTAGAAAACAGGAACTGGCACTGGGCACTGGGTCAATAGGTTAGTGCTCAAAAATATTATAAATTGATAAATAAATACCCAAAAAGTATCCTAGAATGATAATATATTAGCATGAAACAATAAAAAATTATAGATACATTGGAGACGTATCAGCATCCCCAAGCTTAATTCCTGCTCGTCCTCGACTAGGTAAATGATAAAAACAGAATTTTTAATGTGACATGCTACCCATTATGTAATCTTTGGTATGTATGTTCATTGAGAAATGATGAATTAACAAACAACAACATAGTAATATTTATAAGTATAAGAAACAAAATCATTAGTTTTTCAAAGTATATGATCCTAAAAGAATGTTTACCCCTATTCAACTTATTATATTAGCAAGGCATGACTCCATCTTCACCACATAGATACAAATGTTAAGCACCATGGTGTCCAAGTCAGGCAATTGGATCATACTTTTTCAATATGCATCAACTTTTTATTCTTCACGCAATACATGAGCGTGAACCATTGGACATAGCATATAGGTGGAATAGAATATGGTGGTAGGTATCAAAGGGGTAAAAAGTGGAGAAGATAGTCTCGCATCAACTAGGCGCACCAATGATCTATGGAGATGCTCATCGATAGATATCAATGCGAGGAGTAGGGATTGCCATGCAAATGATGCACTAGAGCTATAAGTGTATGAAAGCTCAACTGAAGCTAAGTGGGGTGTGCATCCAACTTGCTTGCTCATGAAGACCTCGGGCATTTGAGGAAGCCCGTCATAGGAATATACAAGCCAAGTTTATTATATGAAAAGGTAATTCCCACTAGCATATGAAAGTGTCAACATAGGAGACTCTCTATATGAAGAACATGGTGCCACCTTGAGGCAAAAGTGTGGTAAAGGATAGTAGCAAAGTCCCTTCTCTCATATTTTTTATGGTGGGCTTTTCTCTTTTTTTATGCCTCCCCCATTTTCTCTTTTTTATATGGTGGGCTCATTTGGCCTCCCCCATTTTATTTCATTTTTCGTCTGGAGTCTCATCCCGACTTGTGGGGCAATCATAGTCTCCATCATCCTTTCCTCATTGGGACAATGCTCTAATAATGATGATCATTGCTACTTCTCGAGCATGTGTTGGTTTTCCCTCGAAGAGGAAAGGGTGATGCAGCAAAGTAGATAAGTATTTCCGTCAGTTGTTGAGAACCAAGGTATCAATCCAGTAGGAGATACAAGCAAGTCCCCAATAGATGTACCTACACAAATAATCAAACACTTGCACCCAACGCTATAAAGGGGTTGTCAATCCCTTCACGGTTACTTGCAAGGATGAGATCTGATAGAGATAGATATATAGGATTGCTAAAACGAAAAGTAAACTAAAAGTAAAAAGATGGCAGCAAAGTATTTTTGGTATTTTTGGTTTATAGATCTGAAAATATATTATGGAAAATAGACCCGGGGGCCATAGGTTTCACTAGAGGCTTCTCTCATGAAGGAAAATAATACGGTGGGTGAACAAATTACTGTCGAGCAATTGATAGAAAAGCGAATAATTATGAAGATATCCAAGGCAATGATTATGCATATAGGCATCACGTCCGTGTCAAGTAGACCGAAACGATTCTGCATTTACTACTATTACTCCACACATCGACCGACTCCTGCGTGCATCTAGAGTATTAAGTTCATGAAGAACAGAGTAACACATTAGGTAAGATGACATGATGTAGAGGGATAAACTCAAGCAATATGATGAAAACCCCATCTTTTTATCCTCGATGGCAACAATACAATACGTGCCTCGCTACCCCTACTTTGTCACTGGGTGAGGACACCGCAAGATTGAACCCAAAACTAAGCACTTCTCCCATTGCAAGAATTACCAATCTAGTTGGCCAAACCAAACCAATAACTCGAAGAGACTTGCAAAGATATGAAATCATGCATATAAGAATTCAGAGAAGATTTAAATAATATTCATAGATAATCTGAACATAAACCCACAATTCATCGGATCTCGACAAACACACCGCAAAAGAGTATTACATCGGATAGATCTCCATGAAGATCATGAAGAACATGGTATTGAAGAACAAAGAGAGAGAAGAAGCCATCTAGCTATTAGCTATGGACCCGAAGGTCTGTGGTGAACTACTCACGCATCATCGGAGGGGCAATGGAGTTGATGTAGATGCCCTCCGTGATCGAATTCCCCTCCGGCAGATTACCGGAAAAGGCTCCAAGATTGGATCTCACGGGAACAGAGGCTTCCGGCGGCGGAAAAGTATTTTTGTGGTTCTTTTTGGTATCCATGGAATATTTGGGAATTTATAGGCTGAAGAATATGGTTAGGAGAGGTGCCGTGGGGCCACAAGCCAGGGGGGCGCCCCCCGTAGGGTGCGCCCCTGTGGCTTGTCGCCACACGGCGGCTCTCTTGCCTTCATCTCCAAGTCTGGTACTTTGCTTTTGGTCCAAGAAAAACTATTCCGAAGATTTTATTCCGTTTGGACTCCGTTTAATATTCCTTATCTGCAATACTCAAAAACAAGGAAAAAACAGAAACTGGCACTAGGCTCTAGATTAATAGGTTAGTCCCAAAAATAATATAAAATAGCATATTAATGCATATAAAACATCCAAAACAGATAATATAATAGCATGGAACAATAAAAAATTATAGATACGTTGGAGACGTAACAAGCATCCCCAAGCTTAATTCCCGCTCGTCCTCGAGTAGGTAAATGATAAAAACATAATTTTTGATGTGGAATGCTACCTAACATATTTATCCATGTAATATTCTTTATTGTGGCATGAATATTCAGATCCATAAGATTCAAAACAAAAGTCTAATATTGACATAAAAACAGTAATACTTCGAGCACACCAACAAGGCAATTGTGCCCTTTCGAAATAACATGGCCTTAGAAAGTTATCCCTACAAAATCATATGGTCTGGCTATGCTCCATCTTCCCCACACAAAGTATCTAAATCATGCACAAACCCGATGACAAGTCAAGCAATTGTTTCACACCTTTTATGTTCTCAAACCTTTTCAACTCTCACGCAATACATGAGCGTGAGCCATGGATATAGCACTATAGGTGGAATAGAATATGGTGGAGGTGATGAGGAAAAAGGAGAAGATAGTCTCACATCAACTAGGCGTATCAACGGGCTATGTAGATGCCCATCAATAGATATCAATGTGAGTGAGTATGGATTGCCATGCAACGGATGCACTAGAGCTATAAGTGTATGAAAGCTCAAAAAGAAAACTAAGTGGTTGTGCATATGATGAAAAATTCCACTAGCTATATGAAAGTGACAAAATAGGAGACTCTCTATCATGAAGATCATGGTGCTACTTTGAAGCACAAGTGTGGAAAAAGATAGTAGCATTGTCCCTTCTCTCTTTCTCTCATTTTTTTAGTGGGCATCTTTGGCCTCTTTTTTTTATTTGGGCTTCATTGGCCTCTTTTATTATTTATAAAGTCCGGAGACTCATCCCAACTTGTGAGGGATTCATAGCTTCCATCATCCTTTTCTCTCACGGGACAAATGCTCTAATAATGAAAATCATCACACTTTTATTTACTTACAACTCGATACCTAGAACAAAATATGACTCTATATGAATGCTTACGAATGCAAGGCAATATGAAAATGATGGTGCATGTCATGAAAAACGGAACGGTGGAAGTTGCATGGCAATATATCTCGGAATGGCTATGGAAATGCCATAATCGGTAGGTATGGTGGCTGTTTTGAGGAAAATATATGGTGGCTGTTTTGAGGAAGGTGGGTTTGATGCACCGGCGAAAGTTGCGCGATACTAGAAAGGCTATTAAAGGTGGAAGGGTGAGAGTGCGTATAATCCATGGACTCAACATTAGTCATAAAGAACTCACATACTTATTGCAAAAGTCTATTAGTTATCGAAGCAAAGTATTAGTCGCATGCTCCTAGGGGAGAGGTTGGTAGGAGTTAACCATCGCGCGCTCCCGACCCTCACACAAAGGTTGACAATCATTAAACAAATCATGCTCCGACTTCGTTACATAACGGTTCACCATACATGCATGCTACGGGAATCACAAACTTTAACACAAGTATTTCTTCCAATTCACAACTACTCACTAGCATGACTCTCATATTACCATCTCTATATCTCAAAACTATATGCAAGGAATCAAACTTCTCATAGTATTCAATGCACTTTATATGAAAGTTTTTATTATATCCCTCTTGGATGCCCATTATATTAGGACTAAATTCATAACCTAAACCAATTACCATGCTGTTTAAAGACTCTCAAAATAATATAAGTGAGGTATGAGAGTTCAATAATTTCTATAAAATAAAACACCACCGTGCTCTAAAAATATATAAGTGAAGCACTAGAGCAACATTGCCTAGCTCAAAAGATATAAGTGAAGCATATAGAGTATTCTAATAAATTCACGATTCAGCGTGTCTCTCTCAAAAAGATATGTGCAGCAAGGATGATTGTGGCAAACTAAAAAGCAAAGACTCATATCATACAAGACGCTCCAAGCAAAACACATATCATGTGGTGAATAAAAATATAGCCTCAAGTAAATTTACCGATGGATTGAAGACGAAAGAGGGGATGCCTTCCGGGGCATCCCCAAGCTTAGGCTTTTTGGTATCCTTAAATATGGCTTGGGGTGCCTTGGGAATCCCCAAGCTTAGGCTCTTGCCACTCCTTATTCCATAGTCCATCAAATCTTTACCCAAAACTTGAAAACTTCACAACACAAAACTCAACAGAAAACTCATGAGATCCGTAGTATAAGAAAAATAAATCACCACTTTAGGTACTGTTGTGAACTCATTCTTTATTTATATTGGTGTAATATATACTGTATTCCAACTTCTCCATGGTTCATACCCCCCGATACAACCCATAGATACATCAAAATAAGCAAACAACACAAAGAAAACAGAATCTGTCTAAAACAGAACAGTCTGTAGCAATCTATAGACCTCGAATACTTCTGTAACTCTAAAAATTCTGAAAAATTAGGAAAATCAGGGAAATTTATATATCAATCTTGTGTAAAAATTTCAGATGAAAATCACGTTCCAGTGAAGAGCAAAAGTTTCTGTTTTTCAGCAAAATCAAATCACAAACACCGTAGACCATCCCAAAGGTCTTACTTGGCTCAAACACTAAATTAAACAAGAAAACACAATTACTACAGAGGTAATAATGTGTGGAAAACTCAAAAACAGAAGCAAAAAAACAGAAACATAAAATAAAATTGGGTTGCCTCCCAACAAGCGCTATTGTTTAACGCCCCTAGCTAGGCATAACGCAATAGATCTAGGTATTGTCATCTTTGGTATTGGCAACTTTTGTGAGGGACTTCTCAAATCCGGGAGGCTCTTTCCTCTTCCCCGGATTGGTAGGGGAAGAAACCATCTTAATATCCAAAATATCCAAATGCTTATTGCAAAGGGTGATCAAAGTATTCAAGCGATTGAGGTTCCCACTAATATGTTTAAGGGGTTCGTGATACTGTTGTAATTCGACCAAGTGCTTATGTAAGTCACTCAATTTGTCGAGAATTTGAACTCCCTCTTGTGAGAAAGCAAACCCTTTGTTGGGTGGAGGAACCCCCAAAATCTCCTCCAAAACTTCATAAGTAGCGTTCGTATCTAGCTCAATAAAATTCCCTTTTGAGGCGAAATCTAAAAGCTCTCTATGATGCAAAGCCAATCCAATGTAAAAATTTCTAAGCAAAACTTTGGCATCTCCTTTTAGATTGGAGATACGATAAGATTCCATTAGCCTATACCAGGCATCTTTCAAATTTTCCCCTTGTTTTTGCTTGAAGTATAAAACTTCAAAATCTGGTGACAAAGGGGAAGTAGTAACGCTAGACATAGCAACAAATAAGAGATCCAACGGGAAAGAGGCAAACGAAAAAGAGGGCGAATAAGAAGGCAAATCTTTTCTGAAAATCGTTTTAGAAGTGGGGGAGAGGAAAACAAGAGGCAAATGGCAACTAATGTAAATGCAAGAGATGAGTTTGTGATGGGTACTTGGAAGGCTTGATGTAGATCTCCCCGGCAACGGCGCCAGAAATCCTTCTTGCTACTTCTCGAGCATGCGTTGGTTTTCCCTTGAAGAGGAAAGGGTGATGCAGCAAAGTAGATAAGTATTTCCCTCAGTTGTTGAGAACCAAGGTATCAATCCAGTAGGAGATACAAGCAAGTCCCCAATAGATGTACCTACACAAATAATCAAACACTTGCACCCAACGCTATAAAGGGGTTGTCAATCCCTTCACGGTTACTTGCAAGGATGAGATCTGATAGCGATAGATAGATAGGATTGCTAAAACGAAAAGTAAACTAAAAGTAAAAAGATGCCAGAAAAGTATTTTTGGTATTTTTGGTTTATAGATCTGAAAATATATTATGGAAAATAGACCTGGGGGCCATAGGTTTCACCAGAGGCTTCTCTCATGAAGGAAAATAAGACGGTGGGTGAACAAATTACTGTCGAGCAATTGATAGAAAAGCGAATAATTATGAAGATTTCCAAGGCAATGATTATGCACATAGGCATCACGTCCGTGTCAAGTAGACCGAAACGATTCTGCATCTACTACTATTACTCCACACATCGACCGACTCCTGCCTGCATCTAGAGTATTAAGTTCATGAAGAACAGAGTAACGCATTAGGTAAGATGACATGATGTAGAGGGATAAACTCAAGCAATATGATGAAAACCCCATATTTTTATCCTCGATGGCAACAATACAATACGTGCCTCGCTACCCCTACTTTTTCACTGGGTGAGGACACCGCAAGATTGAACCCAAAACTAAGCACTTCTCCCATTGCAAGAATTACCAATCTAGTTGGCCAAACCAAACCAATAACTCGAAGAGACTTGCAAAGATATGAAATCATGCATATAAGAATTCAGAGAAGATTCAAATAATATTCATAGATAATCTGAACATAAACCCACAATTCATCGGATCTCGACAAACACACCGCAAAAGAGTATTACATCGGATAGATCTCCATGAAGATCATGAAGAACATGGTATTGAAGAACAAAGAGAGAGAAGAAGCCATCTAGCTACTAGCTATGGACCCGAAGGTCTGTGGTGAACTACTCACGCATCATCGGAGGGGCAATGGAGTTGATGTAGATGCCCTCCGTGATCGAATCCCCCTCCGACAGATTACCGGAAAAGGCTTCAAGATTGGATCTCATGGGAACAGAGGCTTCCGGCGGCGGAAAAGTATTTTCGTGGCTCTTTTTGGTATCCAGGGAATATTTTGGAATTTATAAGCCGAAGAATAGGGTTAGGAGAGCTGCCGTGGGGCCACAAGCCAGGGGGGCGCGCCCCCCCTAGGGCGCCCCCCCTAGGGCGCGCCCCTATGGCTTGTCGCCACACGACGGCTCTCTTGCCTTCATCTCCAAGTCTGGTACTTTGCTTCTGGTCCAAGAAAAATTATTCCGAAGATTTTATTCCGTTTGGACTCCGTTTAATATTCCTTATCTGCAATACTCAAAAACAAGGAAAAAACAGAAACTGGCACTAGGCTCTAGATTAATAGGTTAGTCCCAAAAATAATATAAAATAGCATATTGATGCATATAAAACATCCAAAACAGATAATATAATAGCATGGAACAATCAAAAATTATAGATACGTTGGAGACGTATCAATCATCACACTTTTATTTACTTACAACTCAACATGAAGAACTGATAGGAAGATATGACTCTGAATGAATGCCTCTAGCAGTGTAACAGGATGTGCAATGATCTAGCGTGACATGTATCAAAAATATGAAGGACGGTGACTTTGCCACAAATACCATGTCAGTTCTATATGATCATGCAAAGCATTATGATGATGAACGAACTAGTCATGTGAAGTGACGATGGAATTTGCATGGCAATATATCTCAGAATGGCTATGGAAATACCATAATAGGTAGGTATGGTGGCTATTTTGAGGAATATATAATAAGGCTTATGTGCAACAGAGCGTATCATGTCACGGGGTTTGGATGCACCAGCGAAAGTTGCACCGATCCTTGAGGTGAGAATGGGCTATGCACGGTACCGAAGAGGCTAGCAAATATGAGAAGGTGAAGATGCGTATGTCCATGGTATCACATTATTCATAAAGAACTCACATACTTATTGCAAAGTTTTATTAGTTTTATCATAAATCAAAGTACTCCTCGCATGCCCCGAGGGAGGAGGTTGGTAGGAGTTAACCATCGCGCGCCCCCAACTCAAAACAACACTAGGATTTCAACGAGGAATATAAATGCTCACACATCATCACCATGCCTCTTTACTTTTTAGATGAATAACAAGTTAACACCTCTTAATCTCGACACTTCTACAAATTATTTTTTTTGGACTCACACCTTTTTCATATTACTACATCAATGTCATTAACCCACAACTTCTCTATATGTGCTACACGATGGTTTTGATTATCATTCATTGAATACCTAATATTCTTGGACTAGTCTTATGACCCATGCAAATTACCGTCAATATTACTCAGCTCTCAAACAAATATAAGTGAAGAATGAGAGCATATTATTTCTATAAAATCTACACGCCACCGTGCTCAAAAAGATATAAGTGAAGTACTAGAGCAACTGCCTAGCTCAAAAGATATAAGTGAAGCACATAGAGTATTCTAGCAAATTATCATGAAGGTGTGTCTCTCTCAAATAGGTGTGTCCATCAAATGATGATTGTGACAAACTTAAAGTAAAAGTAAACAAAAGCAAACAACGCTCCAAGCAAAACACATATCATGTGATGAATAAAAATATAGCTCCAAGTGACATACCGATGAATTGAGACGAAAGAGGGGATGCCTTCCAGGGCATCCCCAAGCTTAAAAGCTTGAGTCTCATTAGAATTATACTTGAGGTGCCTTGGGCATCCACAAGCTTGGGCTCTTGTTACTCATTATTCCGTAGTCCATCGTGATCACACCCAAAACTTGAAAACTTCAATCACACAAAACTCAACAAAACTTCGTGAGATCCGTTAGTATAAGAAACATATTGCATACTTGAGGTACTGTGATAGATTGATTCATTCATTTTTTTTGCATAATAGGCACTGTATTCTAACTTCCCCATGGCTTACACCCCTCGATATAGTCCATGGCATAATCAAAACAAGCAAACTATGCAAGCAAAACAGAATCTGTTTAAAACAGAAAAGTCTATAGAAATCTGTAAAGAGCCCATACTTCTGTAACTCTAAAAATTCTTAAAAATTAGAACAACGTAAATAATTATTATATAAATACTTTTTTAAAATTTCAGATCATTATCACGCTCCAGTAAAAAATGAAAATTCCTGCACTAGAGTCAAAGTTTCTGTTTCAGATTCAGCATCGTTTCTACTCACCTTGTGAGTCACCCCAAAGGATTTACTTGGCACAAACACTAATTAAAACATAAAAACACAATAATTACAGAGGCAACAATCATGTTATCACACAAAAACAGAAAGTAAAAACAAAAATAAAGATACATATTGGGTTGACTCCCAACAAGCGTTAGTGTTTTATGCCTCTAGCTAGGCATAATGCATAGTTTCAAGTGTTGTCATCTTTGACACTCAACCCGTAGGTAGCCCTCATGATTGATTCATAAGGTGGTTTAATTATCTTCCTAGGTAAGTGTTCCATCCCCTTCTTTAATGGGAATTGGAATCTTATGTTTCCCTCTTTCATATCAATAATTGCACCTATAGTTCGTAAAAATGGCCTTCCAAGTATTACGGGACAAGAAGGATTGCAATCAATATCAAGCACAATAAAATATACAGGAACATAATTTTTTTTGCAATAATAAGCACATCATTAATTCTACCTAAAGGTTTCTTGATGGTAGAATCCGCAAGATGCAAGTTTAGGGAACACTCTTTAATATTAGTGAGACCAAGTACATCACATAAAGTTTTTGGTATAGTTGAAACACTACCACCAAGGTCACACAAAGCATTGCATTCATATTTATTTTTATAGTAGGTTCCCACTCATCATGCAATTTTCTAGGAATAGAAATTTCAAGCTCAAGTTTCTCATCATAAGCTTTTATCATAGCTTCTACTATATGTTCGGTAAAAGCTTTGTTTTGTTCATAAGCATTGGGTGAGCTAATAATGGATTGCAGCAAGGAAATACGTTCTACTAAAGAGAATTTATCATAATTAAAGTCCTTGTGATCCAAGATAGTGGGCACATCACTAGTTAAGGTTTTGACCTCTCCAAACCCGCTTTTTCAGTTTTATCATTTGAATCATCACCCTCCAAGCAAACGGGATGCTCCTTAACTAAAGTTGACTCATCTCGAGTACCTTTATCATTTATATTCAGAGATGTAAACAAATATTCAATAGGAGAAAGACCAATCATTTTAAGATCTTCATCATGATTCCGGTAAAAACCGGGTGGAAGAGCCTTTTCAAAAAATTCTCGCTTAGCTCTCAACTTAGCGGTCCTCTCCTTACTTTCATTAATAGATAATTGGATAGATTTAATAGTCTCATTAAAATCATGCTTGGGTGGCAAAGACTTATTTTTAAGAGTTTTAACATCAAGAGCAATTCTATCCATGTTTTTAGCCAAAGTATAAATTATATGCAACTTTTCTTCTACCGTAGTGTTGAAAACCTTTTGAGAATTAATAAATTCTTTAATTGTTTTCTCAAGATCAGAAGGTATCCTATTAGAATTTGTAGAAGCATTGCCATATGAATTACCATAAGAATTTCCATAGTTGTTAGAGGAATTATCGGGATACGGTCTAGTATTGAAATTTCCTCTATAAGCATTGTTGTTGAAATTATTTCACGAGATAAAGTTCACATCAATAGCATCATTATTTTGCTCAATAAAAGTAGACAAAGGCATATCATTGGGATCAACATTGGCATTTTTATTAGCAACCATATTCATAAGAGCATCCACTTTTTCACTCAAAGTAGCGATTTCTTCGACAGAATTTACCTTCTTACCAGTTGGAGCTCTTTCGGTATGCAATTGAGAATAATTTGTCATAATGTTGTCCAGAAGTTTTGTGGCCTCTCCTAAGGTCACATCCATGAAGGTACCACATGCGGCAAAATCTAGAAGATTTCTAGACACAAAGTTTAGTCCAGCATAGAAATTTTGGATAATCATCCACAAGTTTAAGCCATGAGTTGGACAATTTCTTATCATCAATTTCATTCTCTCCCAAGGTTGAGCAACATGTTCTTGATCTTGCTGTTTAAAATTCATTATTTGATTTCTAAGGGAGATAATCTTAGCAGGAGGAAAATACTTGGCAATAAAAGCATCTTTACACTTATCCCACGTTCCAATACTATTACGAGGTAAAGATGAAAACCAAGCTTTAGCTTTGTCTCTTAGTGAAAAAGGAAATAATTTTAATTTCACAATATCATTATCCATATCCTTTTTCTTTTGCATATCACATAATTCAACAAAGGTATTAAGATGTGATGCGGGGTCCTCATTAGGACTTCCCCAAAATTGATCTTTCATGACAAGATTGAACAATGCAGCATTAATATCAAATGCCTCCACACTAGTGGCGGGTGGTATAGGAGTACTAATAAAATCATTATTATTAGTATTTGAGAAGTCACAAAACTTAGTAGTATCTTGAGCCATGGTGACCAGACAAGCAAAACAAGACAAGTAAACTGGCAAGTAAAGCAAACTAGAAGCAAACTAGTAGCTATGAAAGATAATTTGTTTTTTGTTTTTTATGAGACAAACTAAATATAACAGCAAATAAAAAGAAGAACAAGTGAATTAAATTTTGTGCGAAGTTACTTGATAGTTGGTGATAGTATTCCCCGGCAACGGCGCCGGAAATCCTTCCTGATACTCGTGATCTGCGTTGGGTTTTCTGTGAAGAGGAACGGGTAATCGCAACACAAAGTGCGTAAGTATATCCCTCAGTTATGAAACCAAGGTTTATCGAACCAATAGGAATACCAATCCTCAACTGTCTTCAACGGCTGCACAGAAAAGAACAAACAACTTGCACCCAACGCCGACAAGAGGGTCGTCAATCCCCTTGATCTCGTTATTTGCAAGCAAGTGAGTTGTGTAGATAGTTGTAGAAAATAGTAAAGTGCAAAATAAAATAAAAGGTAATAAATAACAGCAAGGTAATGATAGCGTTTGTGAATATATAAGTGAATAGACCCGGGGGCCGTAGAGTTCTCTAGTGGCATCCCTCATAAGCAAAGCATACGATGGGTAAACAAATTACTGTTGGGAAATTGATAGAAAAGCGAATAATTATGCGATGTTCACGGCAATGATCATGTGTATATAGGCATCACATCCATAAGCAAATAGGCCGACTCCTTCCTGCACCTACTACTATTACTCCACTTCAAGAGCGCTTCTATGCTTGCCTCTCTACGTATTAAGTTCATGACAAACGGAGTAATGCTTGGAGAACGATGACATGATGTAGACAAAGTATACTCAACTAATATGAATAAACCCCATCGTTTTATCCTTAGTAGCAACAACACAAAGACGCAACTTGTCCCCTTCTATCACTGGGATATAGAAACTCGTCAGGTTGAACCTACTAAACCGCACCACTCCCACTCAAGAAATATCAATCTAGTTGCAGAAGTTGTGACAGTTTTGGTGTTCTTAAAAGGCTGCAGCGGTACTACCGCGGCTACTACCGCGGCCACTACCGCTTGGAGCGGATGTAATTTTTACTACCGCTCCAGAGCGGTACTACCACAGCTCCAGAGCGGTAGTACCGCAGCTCCAGAGCGGTAGTACCGCTCCGGACCAAATTCTCGTGTTAAGTCCAGCGGTGGTAGGCACGGATGTATTTTTTTAGTACCGCTCGCAAGCAGTAGTACCGCTACCCTTAGCGGTAGTACTGCTATCCCTAGCGGTAGTACCGTGAGGACTAGCGGTAGTACTGCTCCGGCGGTTCTACTGGCCTTTTGCCTCCTCGCTATTGTTTTTCAAAGGGCTTCCACCGCCCTAGCGGTAGTACCGCTCCCATGAGCGGTAGTACCGCTCTGTGCGGGCTGTGAGCATAACGGTTGGATTTTTTCCCACCTATAAAGGGGGGTCTTCTTCCCCATTGAACCTTATCTCGTGAGCTCGAGTTTACCCCCCATTGTTGACCTTCTTCAAGCTTGCTAACTCTCAATCCCTCCAATGATTCTTGCTAGTTCTTGAGGGAAAAGGGAGAGGAGATCTAGATCCACATTTCCACCAATCACTTTCTCCTTTATGTGAGGGGAACCCCTTGGATCTAGATCTTGGAGTTCTTCGTGTTCTTCTTTGTTCTTCCTCTCATTTTCCTCCCTAGCATTAGTTGCTTTGGTGGGATTTGGGAGAGAAGGACTTGGGCACTTCGTGTGCCCTTGCCATTGCATTTGGTGCATAGGTTTGAGTTCTCCACGGTGATACGTGGAAGTGAAGTTTGAGAAGCTTATTACTCTTGGGTGTTTGAGCACCCTTGAGCTTGTTCCTCTTGGGTGCTTTGGCGCCCTAGACGGTTGGTGGTGCCTCGGAGCTCAATCATTGTGGTGCAAAGCTCTGGGCAAGCTTCGGGGTCTCCAATTAGGTTGTGGAGATTGCCCCGAGCATTTGAGGTCACCTCGGAGCCACAATCCATTGTGGTGAAGCTTCGTGGTGTTGTTGGGAGCCTCCAATTAAGTTGTGGAGTTTGCCCCAACCTTGTTTGTACGGGTTCGGTGACCGCCCTCAAGGGTCCCTTAGTGGAATCATGGCATCTTGCATTGTGCGAGGGCGTGAGGAGATTACGGTGGCCCTAGTGGCTTCTTGGGGAGCATTGTGCCTCCACACCGCTCCGAACGGAGATTAGCATCCAGAAGGGTGTGAACTTCGGGATACATCGTCGTCTCCACGTGCCTCGATTATCTCTTACCCGAGCCCTTTACTTATGCACTTTACTTTGTGATAGCTGTATTGTTTCTTGTTATATATCTTGCTATCACTTAGTTGTCTATCTTGCTTAGCATAAGTTGTTGGTGCACATAGGTGAGCCTAGTTGTTTTAGGTTTTGTGCTTAACTAATTAAACGATAGTTTTATTCCGCATTTGTGCAAGCCTAAACCGTAATTATTTTAAAGCGCCTATTCACCCCCCCTCTAGGCGACATCCACGTCCTTTCAATTGGTATCAGAGCTAGGTCTCTCATTATTAGGTTTAACCACCTAGAGAGTAAGGATGTCGACTAGGGGATTAGGATTCTCTGACACTCTTAGTTTCGATGGCACAAATTTTGATGTTTGGGTAATTCGCATGCTTAATCTCTTTAGGGTCATGGACCCAAATTTGGAGCGAATTGTAGAAATTGGTTTTTCTCCTCCAAAGGATTCTCAACACATATCTTTAGAGGATGAGAAAAACTCTTATCTCAATGCTTAGGCTTCTAATGTGCTTTTCGATGCTTTGAGCAATGTAGTTATATTTCAACTCATGCCGTTCCGGGATGCTCATGAGTTGTGGACAAAGATTGAAGATAAATATGGTGTGTCCAAGATTTGTAGGGATGATTGTTCTCCCTCCACCTCCGGTCGTGTTGTCTTCTCAACTTCATCTACTTCACCTACATGTGGATTGCCATAAGGTAACGATATGGTGAGTAGTGGTGATCATTGTAATGATGATAGTGGGCTTATTGTTGATGATACTTCATCACTATCTTATTGCAATGCTTCATCTTTGGACTTTAACACTTCGAGCACTCTAAATGTTTCTCATGCTTGTGTTGATAGTCCTTGCATATCATGTAGAAATTGCTCGACTAAATCTCATGATGATATGCTTGCTATATCTTGTTGCCATGATAAAAATGTATCTATTTCCTCGAGTTGTTGTGCTAACAATGTAGAGGAAACCCAACACTCCATGGAACAAGATGTGGTCTTGAATGGTGCGTCAAGGGATCCTACATCATCATCTATTATTTCTCACTTTTGCCTTATGGCTAAGGCTTCAAAGGTATCTCCTACTTTGAATCCCAATATATCCCATGATGATGATGTTGATGATGATGAAGGGAGTGATAATATTGCTTCCTTAAAAATTAAGGGAGAAATGGTTTTTAAAGCTCTTCATAAGAATAAAATTGCTCGTTCCAACTTCATGGAAATCATGTCTATTGCAATTGAGGGCAAGAAATATATTGAGGAGTTGGAAGCTCATCTCGAGGAGCATGAGGCCACCATTGATAAAATGGAAGGTCATGAGCGTGATTATGCTAATGAGATCGCGGAGCTATCTCAAGCTCTTGAAAATGAACAAACCACCAAGGAATCTCTTGAGGAGACCTTTGCTCTAGAATTATCTAGATTAAAGGAATCCCATGATAGAGCTCTCGAGGTGGCTAATGATTTTAGAACTAAAAATGATAAGCTTGCAGTTGCACATGCTAAACTCCTTGAGGACTTTGAGCACCTCGAAAATGGCTCAAGGGTCATTAAGAGTTCGCTCATTGAACTCACCGAGTCTCATTCTCAACTTGAAGCTGCATATGCTAAAGAGCTTGCCAAGTTGCCTTCTCCTTTGGTTGTTAATGATGATGCTTGTGCTACTAACTATATTTCTTGTGAAGCATCCATTTTGAAGGAGAATGTTAAGCTAAGGGCTCAACTTGAGTTGCTATCTAGCAATTATGGGAAATTGGAAGAAAGTCATGAAAAGCTCTCGAGCTCTCATGGTGATCTTCTAGTATCCCATAATGTGCTAAAGATAGCTCATGAGGCTAGTACTACTAAGGTAACATCTAGTGAGCCTCATGTGGACATTAGCACTACATCTAGTAGAAATGCTTTATTGACATGTGCTAGTCCTCATAGTTCATCTACTCATAATGTTGCTACATCTTGTGATGAATTACTTCCCTTGCCTTGTTGCTCTAACGATGAAGCGTATACGTCCTCTAGTACTTGTGTTCATACTAACCATGTAGAGGAAATCAATGAGCTCAAGGCCCAAGTCACTTCTTTGAAGAAAGACTTGGAAAATGGTCAGGAAGGGAAGTCCACACTCAACAATATCTTGAGAGTGCAAAAATCTCCAAATGACAAAGGTGGACTTGGATTCAACTCCAAAAAGAAGAAGAAGTCCAAGAGCAATAAGAAGAAGGGCCAAGAACAAGTCAAGAACTCGGCCAAGATTGTTTGCTTCAAGTGCAAAATAGATGGGCACCATGTTAGATCTTTCCCATTGAAGAAGAAGCCCCATAGTGACAAGCAACAAGGGAAGCGGCCACAAGTTCAATCTCATGCTCAACGTCAAGTTGAAGAAAGGCCACTTCCCAAGAAGACCCAAGTCAACGCTCCTCAGGTTGAGAAATCAATTGAGAAGAAAGTAAAGGGTAGATGTTGCTACTTATGTCGTGAGAAGGGTCACTTTGCTTCTTCATGCACTAATGGTAAAGTTTCCAACCCAATTATCATTGATGACATCTATTCTCTTGGGAAGGATAAGGTTGGCAATGTGTTTACCAAGTTTGTTGGTACTCAAAGTGGTGTCAAGAAAAGAACCATTTGGGTAGCCAAGCCTATTGTGACTAACCTCTTAGGACCCAACTTGGTTGGGGACCAACAAGCTCAAACTTGATCAATAGGTAGTGTTGGAGGGCATTGGAGACTTGGCTACATTATGAAGAATTAAGGGATCTTCATCATTCATATTATCTCAAGCCAAGTCATTTTGACTATCGAGTTTCTATCATATATACAATGTCCTCCTTGCGGTAACTTGTACTTAAATTGTTTACATTAATAGTTACTTGTCCCTTTGCATGTTGTGGTTTTGTACCTTGCATGTGTTTGTATATGGTGTACCTCCGTCTTGCTTATCTTGAGTAATCAAGTATGGGTATGTTGGTTTGCACATCATGTACGTGTGCGTATTGTGTTGAGCCTTTTTGCATCTTATCTTATCTTAGTTGGCTCTCTTAAGAGATTAATGGATTATCCCATTTTGGGGGAGTGATGTGCTTTGTGCACTTCACAATCCTAAAAATGTGTGTACATGAGGAATACCACTTAGTATTGATATTACAAGATTATCTAGCTTCTATGTGGTATGTCTTCTCATGAGAAATTCAAATTCTAAATGGTCCATTAATCATCTCTTGTTGGATTTCATTTGCCACTTGTTATTAACGTTGGGTTA
Organism: Elymus sibiricus; assembly: GCA_039707655.1. Taxonomy (NCBI): domain Eukaryota; kingdom Viridiplantae; phylum Streptophyta; class Magnoliopsida; order Poales; family Poaceae; genus Elymus; species Elymus sibiricus. The sequence continues at coordinate 449,284,814 of CM077671.1, forward strand.
CCACATTATGGGGGCCCCTGGTGCATCTCCTTGCCCTCCTCCGAAGCTTCTTGGTCTTGTATTTGTCTAGAAAAAATCACCAAAAAGTTTTGTGGCAATTGGACTCCGTTTAGTATTGTAACTCTGAAAAGGCAAAAACACGCAGAAAACAGGAACTGGCACTGGGCACTGGGTCAATAGGTTAGTGCTAAAAAATATTATAAATTGGTAAATAAATACCCAAAAATTATCCTAGAATGATAATATATCAGCATGGAACAATCAAAAATTATAGATACGTTGGAGACGTATCAGATATGCATGCACAACACAAAACTTTCAATCGTGCTTACCTCAAGATAATATTTCAACCCTCTACAAATGTGGGGCATATATGGATTGGTGTAGATTATGGCAAAGGGTGATAATTGATCATCTCGCAAATCTTCCGAGAGTAAACTTCAAACATAAGATAGTGCATAGACATCAATGTTATCAATGTGGTGACTAGGCATATCGTTTAAAAGTGAAAGAATTACATACCCACTGTGCACACCTTTAACTGATGCAGAATGCACTTTATGTTGGGGAACGTTGCATGTGAAACAAAAAAATTCCTACGAACACCCTTGATCTATCTATGGAGATGCATAGCAACGAGAGGGGAGAGTGTGTCTACATACCCTCGTAGACCGTTAAGCGGAAGCGTATATTACGCAGTTGATGTAGTCATACTCTTCACGATCGCATCGCGATCCAATCCGATCCAGCGCTGAACGGATGGCACCTGCGCGTTCAGCACACATGCGGCTCGGTGACGTCCCCTCCTTATTGATCCAACAAGCAAGAGAGGAGAAGTAGATGGGATCTCGACCAGCACGACGACGTGGTGGAGATGGTGGTGAAGTAGTACCGGTAAGGCTTCGCTGCGCGCTGCCGGAACTAGGAACGGAGGAGCAATGGAGCAACGGGAGAGAGGAAGGCGCCAAGGGGCTGGTGTGTCCTCTTGGGGGCGCCCCCTCCCCTCTATATATAGGTGGAGGGGCGTGGTGGCCAGACCTCCAAGCCCTAGGGCTGGCGCACCAAGGGGGGGGAGTTGGACTCCTAGTCCAATTCCCTCCTTTCCATACACAGGTGGACTTTCCACCTTTCCCAACCGCATGGGCCTTGAGGGACTTTTGCGCCTGGCCCAATAAGGCCAGGGCACCTCTCCTCAGCCCATATTGACCCTTGGGACATGGTGGAACCCTTGGTGGACTTCCGGACTCCTCCGGAAGTCTCCGGAACCTTCCTGGTACAATACCGGAAAAACCAAAAACTTTTCCGGTAACCAAAATATTGTAGGGTAACGCAGTAGAAAACAAAAATTTTCCGACCTACGTACCAGCCCAGGATCACTATGGAGACTGCATACAAGGTTTGATCTTTTTCGTTACCGACTCGTAGCGCAGCGGAAGTAGAGTCGATGACGATCGGCGGTGCAGATCCCCGCAGCTAGGATTTTACAACCTCCCAACCGCGAGGATGTATTCCCTCGTCAGCTCACCGGACGGATCTCCGGGCAGCCCTTCGAGAGGCCTCGGGACAGTCCCTCGGATAGTCCCACCGGACGGATCCTCGGACAGCCCTCCGGGAGGCCTCTGGACAGTCTTTCGGATAGTCCCACCGGACGGATCCTCGGACAGCCCTCCGGGAGGCCTCTGGACAGTCTTTCGGATAGTCCCACCGGACGGATCCTCGGACAGGCCTCACGGACAGCCCTTCGGGAGGACCCCCGAAACTCGGACAGAAAATCGGACAGCCCTTCGGGAGGACCCTCGAACAGCCCCTCGGGCAAAAAGATCGAACCTACGACCTCTCTACGGGGTTGCACACATACGGTGTCATCTATCCGGCAGGGCTTCGCCGTCCAGAACTAGTTCCCACCGGAACCCAGACAGCCTTTCGGCTCTACGAAACTATTTCGCTGGGAGGGAGAGAGAAGCCAGAAATGTCATGGCACTTGTATGTGAGAAGGAGTGAGCTTTGGGCTGCCCCCTCCACCTCTATTTATAGGAGAAGGAGGGGTGGAGGGGCTGAAATTTCAGCCACATCCATCCATGTCATCTCCAAGATATTTTGGAGCAAAAGCCCAAAAAGGTGGCTTTCCAAAAAGTAATCCAAAAAGCACTTTCACTATTCACGACGACATATTTCAGCGTCCGTTCGAACTGAAAATATTCATGTGGGCATAGAACATTTCCAGTACCCACTAAAATAATTTTCAACGCGATCCGAAACAATTCCGGTTTAGTGATTTTCATCTGCGAAAAGCATCTGAAGCGGTTCCGGCAGCTCCGGAACATTTCCGGTTTTCATCCCGGAAAATTCCAGAAAGTTTCCAGAACGATTCTGGCACCCTCCAAGAATTATCAGGCATGTGCCGAAACCATTTTGACTTTATGGTGTACTCCGAAACAACTTTTCGGTTTCACCGGAACTATTCCGATATCCTCTCCGGAACGTTTCCGTTTCGTCCGAAACTTTTTCGGTGATTTTCTCTCAGACTCCCCGTCTAGTATTCAGCAGATAGATGACCCTTAAGCGTGTGACCCTATAGGTTCGGTGAAGTATAGACATGACCCGGAACCCCTTCGATCAATGATCAACATCGGAGCCGTGGACACCCATATTGACCCCTATACCCACACGAATGAATATTCGAGTGAACCTCCAGTTGCCGTGTGCTATTCCTGTTGCTTCGCGATATGTTACAAATACCCGAGGTGAGACATGTTGGCATCCCCGTGGATCAACAACTTGTCCACTATGCCAGTTACCTCGTTACCGGTATTGTTCTCTTTTCTCGTTCCCGTGTTCCGGCATCCCCGTGATCAAATCACAAAGTGGCTGGCCAGACGATGATGGATACCGTAACACCGAGAGGGCCCAAAGGTATCTCTCCATCGTCGGAGGAGCAAATCCCAATCTTGAGCTATCAAGTTACTTGACATACTTTTCCATGAACCCGTAAGCCGCCGTAATAGCCACCCATTTACGGATGACGTTTAACAAACCCCAAAGTTCATGAAGCAAGCATGAAGTAACTCGATATTCTCATGGTCTAAGGAATTATGCAAACGTTAACCATCTCTGTGTTATTAACCATTAACTTATGACGAATGAATCTCATAGCATAACATCAATTCGGGTCGATTCAACACAAATGTTCTTCTAACATTGTGCCCTCAAAATTGCCGGCATAGCCATGCCCATGATCAGGAAAACAGGATCATCATGCAATACTTGAGCCAGTCTTAGAGGCCAGACTAGGAATACATTTTACCGTTTATTATTCCACACGTGCATATGAGTCTTCCTCCGAGCCTCGTGGTTATTGTAGACTCGAGAACCATAGCAGTTATAGCATGGAACATAAACCTAATTATGAACAGGGAGATAATCAATAACATATATTATTGCCTCTAGGGCATATCTCCTACAAATATGACTTCCCATATATAAATCTTTACCTCCGAACAATTTCGAAGCTTCTCGTAACGTTCGAGATCTCATCCGGGACTCCGAACAACATTCGGTCACCAACGTACATATCCCAATACTACTCTAGCGTCACCGAATGTTAAGCATGCGGACCCTATGGGTTCGAGAATCATGTAGACATAACCGAGACACTTATCCGGTCAATAACCAATAGCGGGACCTGGATGCCTATATTGATTCCTACATATTCCATGAAGATCTTTATCGGCCGAACCACGATGTCAAGGATTCAGTCAATCACGTATGCAGTTCCCTTTGCCTATCGGTATGTTACTTGCCCGAGATTCGATCGTCGGTATCTTATACCTAGTTCAGTCTCGTTACCGGAAAGTCTCTTTACTCGTTCCGTAATACAAGATCCCGTGACTAACTCCTTAGTCACATTTCTTGCAAGCTTCTTGTGATGTTGTATTACCGAGAGGGCCCGGAGAAACCTCTTCGTCATACAGAGTGATAAATCCCAGTCTCGATCCATGCCAACCCAACACACACCCTCGGAGATACATGTAGAGCACCTTTATGATCACCCAGCTACGAAGCCGCGTTTGATAGCACACAAGGTATTCCTCCGATGTCAGGAAGTTGCATCATCTCATGGTCTTAGGAACAGACACTTGACATGAAGAAAGCAGTAGCAATAAACTAAGTTATACGATCAAATGCTAAGCTTACAGTTGGGTCTTGTCCATCACATCATTCTCCTAATGATGTCTTCCCATTATCAAATGACAACTCATGACCATGGTTAGGAAACCTTAACCATCTTTGATCAACGAGCTAGTCTAGTAGAGGCTCACTAGGGACACGGTGTTGTCTATGTATCCACACATGTATCTGAGTTTACGATCAATATAATTCTAGCATGGATAATAGATGATTATCATGAACAAGGAAATATGATAATAACCAATTTATTATTGCCTCTAGGGCATATTTCCAACAGTCTCCCACTTGCACTAGAGTCAATAATCTAGTTCACATCGCCATGTGATTAACACCCAATGAGTTCTGGGGTTTGATCATGTTTTTCTTCTGAGAGAGGTTCTAGTCAATGGGTCTGCAACATTCAGATCCGTGTGTACTTTACAAATCTCTACATACTTTAGATGTTGCCACCACGCTCCACTTGGAGCTATTCCAAATGATTGCTGCACTATATGTATCCGGTTTGCTACTAAGAGTCATCCGGATCGGTGTCAAAGCTTGCATCGATGTAACCCTTTATGACAAACTCTTTATCAACTCCATATCTGAGAAACATATCCTTAGTCCTCTAAGGATAATTTTGACCATTGTCCAGTGATCCACTCCTGGATCTCTCTCGTACCCCTCTGCCAGACACATGGCAACGCTCACATCAAGGTGTGGTACACAACATGGCATACAGTACAGAGCCTATGGCCGAGGCATAGGGGGCGACCTTAGTCCTTTCTCTTTCTTCTATAGTGGTCAAGATTTGAGTCCTACTCAACTTCACACCCTACAATACGGGCAAGAACTCCTTCTCTGACTGATCCATTTTGAACTCCATCAAAATCTTGTCAAGGTATGTGCTCTGTGAAAGTCTTATCAGGCGTCTTGATCTATCTCAATAGATCTTGATGCCCAATATGTAAGAAGCTTTACCCAGATCTTCCTTTGAAAAACTCCTTTCAAACAACCCTTTATGCTTTCCAGAAATTCTACATCATTTCCAATCAACAATATGTCATCCACATATTCTTATCAGAAATGCTATAGTGATCCCACTCACTTTCTTGTAAACACAAGTTTCTTCATAAACTTTGTATAAACCCAAAAGCTTTGATCACCTTATCAAAGAGTATATTCCAACTCCGAGATGCTTGCACCAGTCCATTGAAGGATCGTTGGAGCTTGCATACCTTTTAGCATCCTTAGGATGGACAAAACCTCCTGGTTGTATCACATACAACCTTTCCTTAAACCATTAAGGAAGCATTGTTATGACATCTGATACGTCACCAACGTATCTATATTTTTTGATTGTTCCATGCTATTATATTATCATTCTTGGATACTTTTTGGGTGTTTATTTACCAATTAATATTATTTTTGAGCACTAACCTATTAACCCAGTGCCCAGTGCCAGTTGCTTTTTTCTGCATGTTTTTGGCTTTTCAGGTTTACAGTACCAAACGAAGTCCAACTGCCATGAAACTTTAATATGATTTTTTCTGGACCAAAAGAAGACCTGGAAGCTTCGGAAGGAGGCCAGGGACCCCACGAGGGAGGCACCACACAATAAGGCGCGCCCTGGGGTGGGCCGCGCCCTGTTGCCTCGTGCCCCCCTCGGGCGTCCCCCGGTGCCCCTCTCTGGCTTATAAATTCCCTAAAATCCCAAAAACCCTAGAGAGCAAACCGAAACACTTTTTCCACCGCCGCAAGTCTCTGTTCCACTGTGTGCCCATCTGGAGCCTTGTTCTAGTGCCCTGTCGGAAGGGGGGTCGATCACGGAGGGCCTCTACATCATCCTTGCTGCTCCCATGGTGATGTGTGAGTAGTTCACCATAGACCTACATGTCCGTAGTTAGTACCTAGATGGCTATCTCTCTCTCTCTCTCTCTCTCTCTCTATTGATATTCAATACAATGATCATCGCATCTTCGCTTTGATCTATCCGATGTAATTCTTTTGTGCGGTGCGTTTGTTGGGATCCGATGAATTGTGGGTCCATGTTCAGATTATTCATGAAAAAGATTCGAGTCTTCTCTGAAATTTATTATGATTCTTATTTGCATGATCATCATAGCTTCGTAAATCTCTTCGATCTATTGAAATAGTTTGGCCAACTAGATTGCTATTTCTTCAGTGAGAGGGGTGTGTTTTGGTGGGTTCAATCTGGCGGTGCTCTATATCCGAGCGACAGAAAGGGACTAAACACGTCTTTGTATTGTTGCCACTAAGGATAAAACGATGGGGTTAGTTCATATTAATTGAATTCTCTTTGTCTACATCATGTCATCGTTCTCCAAGCATTACTCTATTTTACTTAATACTCTAGATGCATGCTGGATAGCGGTCGATGGGTGGAGTAATAGTAATAGGTCCAGGCAGGAGTCGGCCTATTTGCTTATGGACGTGATGCCTATATATACATGATCATTACCATGAATAAAGATTGCATAACTATGTGCTTTTCTATCAATTGCTCAACAGTAATTTGTCTACCCACCGTATGCTTACTATATGAGAGATGCCACTAGGGAAAACTATGGCCCCCGGGTCTATTCACTTATAAATTTACAAAAGCTTTCAATACCTTGCTGCCATTATTTGTCTTTTATTTTATTTTGCAATTTACAATTATATACTATCATCTACACACTTCATTTGCTTGCAAATAACGAGACCAAGGGGATTGACAACCCTCTTGCCGCGTTGGGTGCAAGTGTTTGCTCTTTTGTGTGCAGTCGCTGAAGACGGTGGTTGACCATTACTCCTATTGGTTCGATAAACCTTGGTTCTCTACTGAGGGAAATACTTATCCATATTGTGCTGCATCACCCGTTCCTCTTCACGGAAAACCCAACGCAGATCACAAGTATCAACATCCATCTGCCAGATTTCATAATCAAAAAATGCAGCAACTGCTAACATAATCCCAATAGACTTTAGCATTGCTACGGGTGAGAAAGTTCTCATTGTAGTCAACTCCTTGAACTTGTCAGAAACCTCTTTGCGGCAAGTCAAGCTTTATAAATGGTGACATTACCATCAACGTTTGTCTTCTTCTTAAAGATCCATTTGTACTTAATGACATGCCAGTCATCGGGCAAGTCTACCAATGTCCATACTTTGTTTTCATACATGGATCCTATCTCGGATTTCATGGCCTTTAGCCATTTGTCGGAATCCGGGCCCATCATCGCTTCCTCATAGTTCGTAGGCTCATCATTGTCTAACAACATGACTTTCAATACAGGATGACCGCACCACTCGGGGAACCACGTGTCCTTGTCGACCTACGAGGTTCGGTAGTAACTTGATCCGAAGTTTCATGATCATCACCACTAGCTTCCTCTTTAATTGGTGTACACATCACAGGAACACCTTTCTGCGCCGCGCTACTTTCCAATTGAAGTGAAGGTTTGATAACCTCATCAAGTTCTACCTTCCTCCCACTCACTTCTTTCCAGAGAAACTCCTTCTCTGGAAAGGATCCATTATTGAAAACAAGAGTTGCCTTCGGATCTGTGATAGGAGGTATACCCAATTGTTTCTTTAGGGTATCCTATGAAGATGCACTTCTCCGCTTTGGGTTCGAGCTTATCTGGCAAAAGCCTCTTGACATAAGCGTTGCATCCCCAAACTTTAAGAAACGACAGCTTAGGTTTCTTGCCAAATCATAATTCGTACGACGTCGTCTCAACGGACTTAGAGGGTGCCCTATTTAAAGTGAATGTACTTGTCTCTAATGCATAACCCCAAAACTATAGTGGCAAATCGGTAAGAGACATCATAGAACGCACCATATCCAATAGAGTACGACTACGACGTTCGGACACACCATTACACTGTGGTGTTCTAGGTCGCGTGAGTTGTGAAACAATTTCCACATTGTCTTAAATCCATAACAAACTCGTAACTCAGATATTCACCTCCACGATCATATCGTAGACATTTTATCATCTTTTCACGATGATCTTCAACTTCACTTTGAAATTGCTTGAACTTTTCAAAATTTCAGACTTGGCTTTCATCAAGTAAATATACATGTATCTACTCAAATCATTTGTGAAGGTAAGATAATAACGATATCCACCGCGTGCTTCAACACTCATTGGATTGCATACATCAATATGTATTATTTCCAACAAGTCGTTTGCCTGCTCCACCGTACCGGAAAACGGGGTATTAGTCATCTTGCCGATGAGGCATGGTTCACATGTCTCAAGCGATTCAAAATTGAGTGAGTCCAAAGATCCATCAGCATGGAGTTTCTTCATGCGCTTTACACCCATATGACCTAAGCAGCAGTGCCACAAGCATGTGGTACTATCATCATTAACTTTGCATCTTTTGGCATCAATGTTATGAACATGTGTATCACTGCGATCGAGATTCTATAAGAATAAACCATTCACATTGGGTGCATGACCATAAAAGATATTACTCATATAAATAGAACAACCATTATTCTCTGATTTAATTGAATAACCGTCTCGCAATAAACAAGATCCATATAATGTTCATGCTCAACACAGGCACCAAATAACATTTATTTAAGTTTAAAACTAATCATGAAGGTAGAGCGAGCGTGCCGATGGCGATCACATCAACATTGGAGACACTTCCAAGGCGCATCGTCACCTCGTCCTCAACTAGTTTACGTTTATTCTGCAGCTCCTATTTCGAGTTACTAATATCAGCAACCGAACTGGTATCAAATACCCAGGCGCTACTACGAGCACTAGTAAGGCACACATCAATAACATGTGTATCAAATAGACCTTTGTTAACGTTGCTAGCCTTCTTATCCGCCAAGTATCTGGGGCAGTTCTGCTTGGAGCGGCCGTTGCCCTTGTAATAGAAGCACTCGGTCTCATGTTTGCGTCCAACCTTGCATTTCTTCACTGAGCGGCAACTGGTTTGCCATTCTTAAAGTTTCCCTTCTTGCCCTTACCCTTCTTGAAACTACTGGTCTTATTAACCACCAACACTTGATGCTCCTTCTTGACTTCTACATCCACGGCATAAGATATCACGAATAGCTCAGGGATCATCTTCTCCATCCCTTGCATGTTATAGTTCATCACAAAGCTCTAGTAGCTTGGTGGTAGTGACTGGAGAACTCTGTCAATCACTATCTTATCTAGAGATTAACTCCCACTTGATTCAAGCGATTGTAGCACCTAGACATTTTGAGCACATGCTCACTGACTGAGCTATTCTCCTCCATCTTGTAGGCAAAGAACTTGTGAAATATCAATTTCAGCTCTTGGAACATCTCATATGCTCCATGGCCTTCAAAACGTCTTTGGAGCCCCGATTCTAAGCCGTAAAGCATGTCGCACTAAACTATCGAGTAGTCATGAGAACGTGTGTGCCGAACATTCATAACATCCACAGACGACACTAGAGGGGTTGGCACATCGAGCGGTGCATCAAGGACATAAGCCTTCTTTGCAACAATGAGGACAATCCTCAGATTACAGACCCAGTCCGCCCAATTGCTTACACTATCTTTCAACTTTGCCTTTCTCTAGGAACGTATTAAAATTTAGGGGAGCTACAACGCAATCTATTGATCTACAACATAATTTGCAAAGACAACTTTAGACTATGTTCATGATAATTAGTTCAATTAATCAAATTACTAATGAACTCCCACTTAAATCAACGTTCCTCAGGTTGTCTAAGTGTTACATGATCCAAATCCACCAACCCAAGTCCGATCATCACGTGAGATGAGGTAGTTTCAATGGTGAACATCTCCATGTTAATCATATCTACTATATGACTCATGTTTGACCTTTCGGTCTCCCTGTTCCGATGCCATGTCTATACATGCTAGGCTCGTCAAGTTTAACCCAAGTATTCCGCATGTGTAAAACTGGCTCACACCCATTGTATGCAAACGAAGAGTCTATCACACCCGATCATCACGAGGTGCTTCGAAACGATGAACTTTTGCAATGGTGCATACTTAGGGAGAACACATTTTCTTGAAATTAAGTGAGGGGATCATCTTATAATGCTACCGTCGTCCTAAGCAAAATACGATGCATAAAAGATAAACATCACATGCAAATCAAATAAGTGACATGATATGGCCATCATCATCTTGTGCTTTTGATCTCCATCTCCAAAGCACCGGCATGATCTCCATTGTCACCGGCATGACACCATGATCTCCATCTTCGTGTCGTCACGTGATTGTCTCACCAACCATTGCTTCTACAACTATTGCTAACACATAGCGATAAAGTAAAAGAAATTACATGGCATTTAAAGATTGACACGCAGGTCATACAATAAATTCAAGACAACCCTATGGCTCCTGCCGGTTGCCATACCCATCGACATGCAAGTCATGATAACAGTTACAAAACATGATCATATCATGCATCAACATATATCAAATCACGTCTTGGTCATATCACATCACAACATACCCTGCAAAAACAAGTTAGACGTCCTCTACTTTGTTGTTTGCATGTTTTACGTGGCTGCTATGGGCAACTAGTAAGAACCGTTCTTACCTACGCAAAGCCACAATAGTAATAATCAAGTTGCCTTTTAACCTTCTACAAGGACCGCCTCTGTCGAATCCGACTTAACTAAAGTGGGAGAGACAGACACCCGCCACCCACCTTATGCGAAACAAGTTGCATGTCAGTCGGTGGAACCGGTCTCTTGTGCGAGGACAAGTAAAGTTGGTCTGGCTCTGATGCCACTGTTGGGGAACGTTGCATGGGAAACAAACTTTTTCCTACAAACACCCAAGATCTATCTATGGGGATGCATAGCACCGAGAGGGGAGAGTGTGTCTACGTACCCTCGTAGACCATTAAGAGGAAGCGTATATTACGCGGTTGATGTAGTCGTACTCTTCACGATCCAATCGCGCTCCAATCCGATCCAGCGCCGAACGGACAGCACCTCTGCCTTTAGCACATGTGAGGCTCAGTGACGTCTCCTCCTTCTTGATCCAGCAAGCAAGAGAGGAGAAGTAGATGGGATCTCCACCAGCATGACAGTGTGGTGGAGATGGTGGTGAAGCAGTGCCGGTAGGGCTTCGCTGCGCGCTGCCAGAACTAGGAACGGAGGAGCAACGAAGCAATGGAAGAGAGGGAGGCGCAAAGGGGATGGTGTGTCCTCTTGGGGGCGCCCGTACCCTCTATATATAGGTGGAGGGGCGTGGTGGCCAGCCCTCCAAGCCCTAGGGCTGGCGCACCAAGGGGGGAGAGTTGGACTCCTAGTCCAATTCCCTCCTTTCCATACACACGTGGACTTTTCACCTTTCCCAGCCGCATGGGCCTTGGGAGACTTGTGCGCCTGGCCCAATAAGGCCAGGGCGCCTCCCCTCAGCCCATACTGACCCTTGGGACGTGGTGGAACCCTTGGTGGACTTCCGGACTCCTCCGGAAGTCTCCGAAACCTTCTGGAAGCTTCCTGGCGCAATACCGGAAAAACACAAAACTTTTCCGGTAGCCAAAATATGACTTCCCATATATAAATCTTTAACTCCGGACCATTCCAGAGTTCCTCGTGACGTTACGGATCTCATCCGGGACTCCGAACAACATTCAGTCACCAACGTACATATCCCAATACTACTCTAGCGTCACCGAACGTTAAGCGTGCAGACCCTACATGTTCGAGAATCATGTAGACATGACCAAGACACCTCTCCGGTCAATAACCAATAGCGGGACCTGGATGCCCATATTGATTCCTACATATTCCATGAAGATCTTTATCGGTCGAACCACGATGTGAAGGATTCAGTCAATCCCGTATGCAGTTCCCTTTATCTATCGGTATGTTACTTGCTCGAGATTCGATCGTCGGTATCTCATACCTAGTTCAATCTCGTTACCGACAAGTCTGTTTACTCTTTACGCAATACAAGATCCCATGACTAAGTCCTTAGTCACATTGCTTGCAAGCTTCTTCTAATGTTGTATTACCAAGAGGGCCCAGATATACCTCTCCATCATACGGAGTAACAAATCCCAGTCTCGATCCATGCCAACCCAACAGACACCCTCGGAGATACCTGTAGAGCACCTTTATTATCACCCAATTACGAAGCAACGTATGATAGCACACAAGGTATTCCTCCAGTCTCAGGAAGTTGCATGATCTCATGGTCTTAGGAACAGATACTTGACATGAAGAAAGCTGTAGCAATAAACTAAGTGATACGATCAAATGCTATGCTTACTATTGGGTCTTGTCCATCACATCATTCTCCTAATGATGTGATCCCATTATCAAATGACAACTCATGACCATGGTTAGGAAACCCTAACCATCTTTGATCAACGAGCTAGTCTAGTAGAGGCTCACTAGGGACACAATGTTGTCTATGTATCCACACATGTATCTGAGTTTCCGATCAATACAATTCTAGCATGGATAATAGATGATTATCATGAACAAGGAAATATGATAATAACCGATTTATTATTGCCTCTAGGGCATATTTCCAACACGTTACACTAAGAGTGACCTCCATGCTCTTAGTGAGTTGGTACTTGAGAGATTGTGAATTGATTCAACATAAAAATAAAGGAAGGACCCTCCATAGAGGGAAGCGAGGATTGGCATGTGCTTATTTATTTATTACAAAAACGACAAACTTGTGATGTCGAGGTTTTGAGAGTCGCTTTGGGAGTTTAAGGAGTTGGAAGAATAATTTCACCAACCTCTTTGTAATGGCCACAGAACTTCGCACCTTGTTTTATTTGAGCCCTTGGGGCTTTGTAACTTTGAAACTTTATTTGGTGATTTTACTTGAAGCTCTTATTCATTTAATTTACAACAACCATTACAAAGAGAGTAGGAGACACTACCTTCAAAACTTTGGCAACAAAAATTGGGTGCAAAGAAGACAGGTTACTTGGAATAACTTTTTAGCTACATAGGTAGGTATGGTGGACTCCTTTTGGCATAACTTGGTTTAGGGAAGTCGATGCACAAGCAGAATTCCTTCTTAGTACAGGCATAGGCTAGCAATAAAGATTAGGAGCGACGAACCAGGGATCATAGTTATCATAATCATGCATTCTGAACAACTAAAACTGAGTGTAGCCATTGCGTAATGCATACTCTTTTAAATTGGTACACCATGGAGGCTAAATTATTCAATAATTTTGCATGTATGGACATCTATTAAGTCAATCACCGAGAATCCAAAGGGAATACTCAATTAGCATCCTTTGTCAAATTTTAACTTACTCCAATTTCTACCCTATAATTTGTATGATCCCCGAGTGGGTAGAGATTCTAGCATGAGAAAGCACACTACCCCTCACAATATGCGTATGTATGTATGTATGTATGTATGTATGTATGTATGTATGTATGTATGTATGTATGCATGCATGCATGTATGTATGTATGTATGTATGTATGTATGTATAACGTTATAAATAAAGCACCTTGGTAAACCATGCATGCTTGCTAAGTAAGATGATCATACCAACTTTCTCGTCATGGTCACTCGTCATATTTCATCATTATTTACTACCTGCTCCAAATGAATAATTTATGAAATATAATAAGCAAGTAAAACTAGGACCGGGTACTAGGATTTATCATCTGCAAATGAAAACAACTATACAAAGAAGAATAAGAAATATTTTGGGCTTTTCCGGGTTAATGGAGGTAAAGCAACTAAAATAGAAAAGGAAAAGAAGACAAGAGAAAAACACTTCAATGTCAAAGAAGAATACAAAATAAACAAAAGGGACAAATAAGGAGAAATTGTTTTGTAAATCTTTTTGCTTACAAAAGAAGAAAGGTAAAGAAAAAGCACAAGACCAAAAAGAACCGAAGAAAACTCAAAAGGAACCAAAAAGAAAGGCAAGCGATAAAGAGAACTAATCAAATATTTTTAGATTTCAAATGCATAAGAATGTATGCTTTTCTTTTCTCAGTCTCCTGCTCGTGATTCACCTCGCACCTAAGCATCACGTTCCTAGGGATAGAGATATCTGCGCTCTAAGGTAGTCATAGTACTACCTGATACGTCTCAAACGTATCTACTTTTCCAAACACTTTTGCTCTTGTTTTGAACTCTAATTTGCATGATTTGAATGAAACTAATCCGGACTTACGCTGTTTTCAGCAGAACTGTTATGGTGTTGTTTTTGTATAGAAATAAAAGTTCTCGGAATTGGACGAAACTTTTTATGGATTTTTTCTAGAAAATATGAAGATTTATAGAGCGAAGACCCACCAGAGGGGGGACACCTGTTGGTGCCAAGCCAACAGGGCACTCCCACCCCCTGGGCGCGCCCTGATTGCTTGGGGCCACCTCGTGGCTCTTCCGACCCTAATTCCAGTCCTATAAATTCACAATTACGAAGAAAAAATAAGAGAGAAGTTTTCATCGCATTTCACAAGACGGAGCCGCCGCCACCTCCTGTTCTTCCTCGGGAGGACCGATCTGGAGTCCGTTTGGGGCTCCAAAGAGGGGGACTCGTCGCCATCGTCATCACCAACCCTTCTTCATCAACACCCCCATGATGCTCACCATCGGGAGTGAGTAATTCCTTTGTAGGCCTGTTGGACGGTGATGGGACTGGATGATATTGATCATGTAATCGAGTTATTTTGATAGGGCTTGATCCCTAGTATCCACAATGTTGTGAGATTGATGTTGCTATGACTTTGCTATGCTTAATGCTTGTCACTAGGGCCCGAGTGCCATGATTTTAGATCTGAACCTATTATGTTTTCATGAATATGAGAGTGTTTTAGATCCTATCTTGCAAGTTGTATGCACCTATTACGTGTCATGATCCGCATACCCCAAGGTGACAATAATTGGGATTCTTTCCGGTGATTGCCATAGTTTGAGGAGTTCATGTATTCACCATGTGTTAATGTTTGTTCCGGTTCTCTATTAAAAGGAGGCCTTAATATCCCTTAGATTTCCTTATGGACCCCGCTGCCATGGGAGGGTAGGACAAAAGATGTCATGCAAGTTCTTATTATAAGCACATATGACTATATACGGAATACATGCCTACATTACATTGATGAATTGGAGCTAGTTCTGGCTGCTCTAGTATGTAACTGTTATATGATTGATGCCATCTAAATCATTATTCATCACCGACCCATGGCCTACGCTTTTTCATATACTGAATCTTGCTAAGTTACTATTGTTGCTACTATTGTTACAATCACTATAAAACTGATGTTGTTACCGTTACCGTTACTACTACTACTACTATTTTGCTGTGCTACTAAAACTTTTGCTACAGAGAGATATCCTAGGCGTGGTTGAATTGACAACTCAACTGACAAGACCAATAAATATTATTTGTCTCCCCTTGTGTCGAATCAACAAATTTGGGTAAAATACTTCCCTCGAAGACTGTTAAGATCCCCTATACTTGTGGGTTATCAAGAGTGTTTTCTGGCGCCGTTGCCGGGGAGCATAGCTCTATTATTGTGTTCACCAAGGATATCCAATTGTCACTATGAAGAATCTGAAAGATACTAGAACCAATATCATACCCTCTAAGACGAGGGGTGGTAAAGAACTGCCATCTAGCTCTGCTTTTGATTCACCTACTGTTTTGAATCAGCTTATGACACCATCAAATGCTACTCGTTCTGATATGTATCAAGTACTTGATGCTGCTACTTCTGAAATTAATGATGATACTACTGCTATGCTTGATGAAACTGAAACTATGCCAGTGAATGAATCACTTTATGCTCATATTGCTAAAGCTAGAGAACTTGAGAATGCTAAAATTGATGAACACTTTGATTCACCTATTACGCCTAGCTCTCCTAATAGATATGAAATGCTTGATGTACCCGAGGGTTATGTTATGGATGGGGAGATAGCTAGAGACTTTCTTGCTTGTAATGATAGAGATGATTTGAAGAAACTACTATGCAAACTGAAAGAAAAATCTATGATGGAGAAAATGAAACGTGATCCTAAATTTGCTACTTCTCCTATATGTGTTACCGATAAGGATTATGAATGCTCTGTTGATCCTGAGTTGATCACTATAGTAGAATCTGATCCTTTCTATGGTTATGAAACTGAAATTGTTGTGGCACACCTCACTAATTTGAATGATATTGCCACTTTGTTTGCTCATGAGGAAAAGATGTGTTATTATTATATCCTTAAGCTTTTTTCCCTTTTCACTAAAAGGTGTTGCTAAGAAATGGTTCCTCACTCTTGCTCCTGGTTGTGTGCGTAGCCCCCAGGATATGATTTATTAGTTTACTGAAAAATATTTTTCTGCTCATATGAAACAAGCTGCTTTACAGGAAATATTTAGCTTTGTGCAAATTGAAGAAGAGAATCTCCCTCAAGCTTGGGGGAGGCTTCTCCAGCTACTAAGAGCTTTGCCTGATCATCCTCTTAAGAAAAATGAAATACTTTATATATTTTATAATGGACTAACCGATGCTTTTAGGGACTACCTAGATAATTGTGTTGGTTGTGTTTTCAGGGAAAGAGCTATTGGGCAGGCTGAAGAACTATTGGATAATATTTTGAAGAATGCTAAGATTGGACATTTCATGAACCACCACCGGAACCTATTCAAAAGAAGAGATGTATTCTATTCCTCAGTCCAGAAGATATGCAAGAATCCAGGAGAACTATGAAAGAAAAAGGTATTAAATCTGAAGATGTCAAGAATTTACCACCTGTTGAAGAAATACATGGACTTAACATCCCTACACATGTAGTAGAGGTAAATTCTCTTCGTACATTTGATGAAAGTGATATACCTTATACTAAGACTCCTAGTCAATGCATGGATGATTTTGATAATTATATTGTTAAGCAAGAAGATTTTAATAATTATGGCAAGGATCAATTAGAACGTAATTCTATGATGATAGATCGCTTGAGTGACTTGATGTTTAGAATTGCTAATGATGTTAAAGGTCTAGGTACACATGCTTCCATGGTTCATACTCAATTAAACCAAGTTGTTAAGTCACAAAACGATTTGCTTGCTGAAATGAATGAGAACATGAATGATCATGCTGTTAGAGTAATGACTAGAGGAGGTAGAATGACTCAGGAACCTCTTTATCCTGAAGGTCACCCTAAAAGAATTGAACAAGATTCCCAGAGAACTTATGAAAA
This sequence comes from Elymus sibiricus, assembly GCA_039707655.1. NCBI lineage: Eukaryota > Viridiplantae > Streptophyta > Magnoliopsida > Poales > Poaceae > Elymus > Elymus sibiricus. Next base: position 449,302,164 of record CM077671.1, read on the forward strand.
TGCACTTAGTCCAACTGAAAATAAAAATGATAGGGCTATGCATGCTTCTAGTGAACCAGTTACAAAAAACCCTATTGAGAATCATAATGATATTTCTATTTCTGATGCTGAAACACAATTTGGTGATGAACATCCACCTAGTGATAATGATAATGTTCATGAAGATGCTCCACCAGATAATGATAAAGAAAATGATAATGAGGTGGAAATAGAACATGCTGAAGATCTTGATAACCCACCTCCTAAGAATAAATGTTATGATAAGAAAGACTTTGTTGCTAGAAAACATGGTAAAGAAAGAGAACCATGGGTCCAGAAACCCATGCATTTTCCTCGTAAGCCTTCTAAGAGTAAGGATGAGGAAGATTTTGAGCGCTTTGCTGAAATGATTAGACCTGTCTTTTTGCGCACTCGTTTGAGTGATATATTGAAAATGCGTCTGTATGCTAAATACATGAAAGATATTATCACTAATAAAAGAAAGATACCTGAAACTGAGATTTCCACCATGCTTGCTAATTATTCTTTTGATGGTGGAGTGCCTAAGAAGTTGGGAGACCCGGGTATACCCACAATACCTTGCTCCATTAAACGAAGTTATGTTAAAACTGCTTTATGTGATCTAGGAGCCGGTGTTAGTGTTATTCCTTTCTCCCTATATAAAAGACTTGATTTGAATAAACTCACACCTACTGAAATATCTTTGCAAATGGCTGATAAATCCACTGCTATACCTATTGGAATTTTTGAGGATGTACCTATTTTGGTTGCAAATGTTACTATCTTAACAGACTTTGTTATTCTTGAGATGCCCGAGGACGACAACATGTCGTTTATCCTTGGTAGACCCTTTTTAAATACTGCAGGGGCTGTTATTGATTGCAACAAAAGCAAGGTTACTTTTCATGTTAATGGCAAACAACATACAATGCACTTTCTGAAGAAACAAGCTTCGGTAAATAATATCAATGCTATTGAGCAAGCAAGTGGCTACAATCACTATTGGAGGGTTTAAATTTCCTCTTCCTACTACCAAGAAGAAATATTATATTCTTATTGTTGGGGATATGCAAATCCCCATTGAGGCAACTTAGTGCTATATGCAAATCCTCTGAACGGGGAATACGTGAGCCTAAACCGGAGGAGTTCGAGGACTTCCTCCTTACTTTAACCGCCGGGGAAACTAGGGGCGTATCGAACTCCCGTGTTTAATTGCTATGGGGCAGGGTGGCGTTCTCAGCGCCTCCACCCTTGCTATTTTGCGCCATGCGCTATATGATGATAACACATACAACTTAGGAGTTATTGTTGCGTGTCGCTTGCATGGTAATCGGACTAGGGGAAAGGTCCATGGTGGTATTTATGCCACTCGCTTGGCAAAGCACTTTAATGTCAACATACGCCAAACTGATTACTTGTTGCCTAAAGTTTATCTTGATCACCAGTCTATGTTAGAACACCAGTTTATTGATGAACCTGAGCCTCCGCACCATATCCGTTATAACGTAGTATACAACTAGAGGACTCACGATGTTATTGTATTGCCTGCACCTTCTTTGTTTAACTATCATGCCAGGCACGGATATGTCGTCATGCCATCAGATATAATCGCTTACCGGAACGAGTTGGTGAGGTGGAGGTTGCTGCCCAAGCTTGGGACGCCCAGGTGCCTCAGCCTAATTACTTCCTTGAACCCGATGGCTACTTCAAATGGTGATCACCAAACTAGGCCTAAAAGCAGATGGAGCACGGTGTCGGCAGAAGACGCCAAAAATTCACCAACCGATAACTGTAGGTGTCGCGTCGCGAACAACATCAACAGTAGATGCCACCACAGGGTGTGGCGGCAGGCTACACGTGGCCTCGCCGTTTCATTCCAAGCGCCAGCCTTGGCCAGTTTCATATTATCCCCTGGCTGCGGTGACAACTGCCACATGTCGGCTCCTGGGCATGCCGTCACGGTATTTTTGTCAATTCCAGCCGGAGGTGGTCGTTTTTGGCAATTCGTTCGGGCAGGTGGTCTTTTATGCCGAAAAATAATGTTCTGCAGCCCTTCGTGCCTAGTATATACTACCTCCGTCCTGGTTTATTGGTCCCCTTTGTAGTTTGTGCCAAATTTTGACCAAATATTTAACTAACAAAATATTAATGCATGTTAACAAAAATTATATCGTTGGATTCGTATTTGAACATAGTTTCCAATGATATAATTTTTTATGACATGCATAAACATTTTGCTAGTTAAATTTATGGTCAAAATTTGGCACAAAATACAATGGAGACCAGTAAACCGGGACGGAGGTAGTAGTCGTCACCGCTAAATGTGATTGCTGCATATGACTGATTGGATTTTTCGAGACTAAGCGAAGCAAGGGAAACACTTGCCGTGCTTTGAAACTAAACATGATGGAAGGCATGTATGAGCATGTAGACATGGTGAAGCTGGGTTTTAACAGTCGTTGGGCGCAGAGTGTTACGAGGCAGGAGTACCTACGTTACTTGTGTTCCAAACCTCGTCACGGTAGAACGCGGATGCACGAGAGCAGCCAGGCATCATGCATGCACCGATGCACGCACGCACGCACGCACGAGCTCGATCTCAGGCCGATACGTGATGGCAGCGAGCGGTGCGGGCACGCGATGCGACCGACGGAGCCGTGCGCGCGGGCGAGCGAGCGTGGAGGAGAGCTGCGCACACGAGCGCGCGCGCGCGTTTGAAAATTGAAACCCACGGCGCCACGTTATCGCCGACGGACGGACGCACGCACGCACGGCGCCCGCGCAGTTGCCGTTCCGGTGCAACGGTGCTGCGAGCGAGGGAAAGAGGGGGTGGTGGTGGAGCACGGGAGCGCGTGTGGGTTGGGTGGGTGGAGACGGGCGGGGCGGGGGGACATGCACGGCCTCTGCGCCTGCCCGGCTGACCACACCCGTCCAACCCCTGCCCTGCCCTGCCAGCTGATCCGGCTGCCCGCCGCTGCAAAAGCAAAGCAAAGCAAAGCGAAAGCCGCGCCGTGACGTGCGTACGTTCCTGCCCGTCTGCGCGCGGCGCGGCCAGGGAGAGAGACTGAGAGGGGTTGGCGTGGGTCGCACGCGCTGCGCCTGCGCGGGCTGCTGGTTGATCTGCCGCGCGGGAGGGAGGGGTGGATGCAGTGGCGGAGCCAGCGCCCGGCCACCCCGGGCACTTGCCCGGGCTCGCTGGCCACGGGACAGCGTACACACCTGATAAACAATGGGGCAAAGTCTGCTATGCATCGTCGTTTACTCGGGCAGAAGTGTACGTATACGTGATAAACAATGGGTTCCTTTTTTTCTTTTTGAGCAAAACACAACAATGGGCTCCTACCAAGCGTTGTCATGGGCTAATTAACTAGGCCTACCAAGTGCAGTCCGCGTAGTGTTCGTCAGTCATGGGCTGCGATTCCCTTCTTCCCAAACGAGCAGTCACAGCCCTGTTTGGCACGACGCCACCACTTCGGCTGTTCGTTTCTACCCCTCAGGAAAAAAAAAGGTTGTTCGCTTCTTATACGTACCGTGGAGACGAACCGGCGGCGAGCGAATCCGGAGGCCGCCCTAGGCGCACGGCCGGCGGCGGGTGGAGCGGATTCATCTCTAGGAATGGCTTATATCCTCGTCGTCCAGTGCCTTTCTCGTCTTTCTCGTGATTAGGCAAGATTTCTAACTAATTTGAAGATTGATAGATTAGGGCTAAATTTTGAGTTTAGGCGGTGGGGCATTTGCCTCGTGATTTTCTTAAGCACACTAGTGATACTGATATATTCAATACTATCTCCGTCTCTTTTCTTACACAAGCTCTCTATTTTGAATATGTTCACTAATCACAACACTTAATTTATGTGCATTAGAAATTCAAAAAAAAAAAAGTTGTATAGTGCCTTCTAGGATGTTTGGATGGTAATTTTGATAGATATACTTTTACAAGTAACATGGCAAGTTTAGTTCTATGCATGGCCTTGTTTTATGACTTATGTTGTCACATGGCAATATCTGGAAGCTCCTAGGACGGTTTGGCGAGAGCCTTCTCCAGGACACTTGGCAAAGGGTGACACATGGCACGACCTGAGCAGCCCTTTGCCGAAAGCTGTTTGTCAAGTGTCATCGAGGGGGTGCTCAGAAAACCTACGAACGTTTGCCAAAGGCAGCACTCGACAAACGTCAAGGACACGTTGACTGCAATGGAACCATCTTCACCTACTATCGTGCGGTAGCTACTCGGCAAACCAGCGAACGCTTTGCCGAAGACTGCACTTGGCAAACATCAAGGACATGTGTCGCCCTTCAGCCTGTCTTCGCCCAGTATGGCACGGAAGATACTCGGCAAACACAACATGCCATGTGGCAAGCGCCGTATCTGTCGACTAGCCGTTAGCCTACTTTATTTTACTGAGTAGCTCATTTTGACCCTTGATAAAGTCTTTGTCAAGTATCCAAGGGAAGGAAATCGACGAAGCTCTCTTTGCCGAAAGGGGGTATTCCGAATAGGTTTTGTCAAGTGTTGCGCTCGGCAAACTAGTTGCCGAACTGATACCAGCCTTCGCCGAGTACTTCAGTACTTGACAAAGAACCCAATTCTAGTAGTGTATAAAACTGAATATTGATATATCATGTACTAGCTCACATTAAAATTACATTTGCATGACTGCTATGTTCATATTTTCACTTCATTACTATTGTATATTTGTGTTTCCAAAGTTTGGGGCAATTTTATATATTGTATATCTGAACAATCGATTTTGATTTCCAAATTAGCCACTTAGGCTCAAGCTTGCCCGGGCTTCAAAAAAGTTCTGGCTCCGCCACTGGGTGGATGGATGGGCATCGAGACGCGCGCGTGTGAAGTGTGACGGGCGAGCCGGGTCGACCGATCGATCGTCCTAGATGGATCTGCTCTTGTGCAACAACACCGACCGAACGGTGGGACGTAACGGCCGCCGGCACGCGCGCGCGTGTCCACCACCTGGACGTTCGTCCGTGGGCGCATGCACCGGAACGAACCTACCTAGGCGGATCGGTGGCACGGATGGAAGGTTCAAACGGCTCTGCCAAAAGCAGCAGACGGATGTACTCCAGCACAGTGTACACTGGAGAGCGAGGGAGGGAAGGGGGAGGAACGCCACGGAGGGGCAGGTGTCTTCGCGGCCAAGAAAGGGGGAGGGAGGGAGGGAGGGCAGGCGGGCGGGGTGGGGGCCCACCAAACTCCAGTTCACCCACCCTGCCCCCCCTGCTCGGCTCGGCAGCGCGGGCCAGCCGTGGCACTGCATACATGCATGCATGTCTGCATGCACCAGATGATCTCGTCCTTATTACCTGTGACGGGGCTTGCCTGCTCGACCAGCAAGCAGCCATTGGCGATGGGCTTTGCATGCATGCCGTTGCCGTGCACCCCTTTCGCTCCCTTCCCCACCAACTTTTACCTTCCCCGGCTCGGCTTGGCTTCCATCGGGATTGGGGAACACGCAGACGCAGACCACAGAGGGAGGGGTGGTGCGCAGCGCAGGGCAGAATCGCAACGCAGGGCCTGAGGCTGGGCTCCGGCGATCTCCCTGTCGGGCCAGCAAAGCTGAGCAGTAGAGGATATCCCAATGCCTGGTTGGTGGCCCCAGAACCCACGCGACACACCACACGACCATGACCAGGGGAGCGAGGTGGTGGGATCGAGATGAAAAACATCCATCTTCTTTTCCAACCAACAAAGTTTTCACAGTGCCGCCACCTTTTGTTTTACTGTACCCTCTAGCCCATCCCTGGCTTCCCTTCGGTAGTTTCATTCCCGCGCAACGGTTTTTATTCGTTCGGATCCCTCTTTTTAACCAGCAGCTAGTGCGGAGGGAGGCCGTACTGCCGATGCTCACCAGCCGCACCTTCGTCCTTTTTCACACGGAACGGAACACAACATCTTACGAAACGTCGTTACAAACCAGTGCACTGTATATCCCCATTGAATTCCTAGTTTCGTAGCATGGATCTCTGCCATCTTACGGCAGTGAAACTTCCAACTCGTAGTCCCCTCAAAGACAAGTTTGTGACATGAAATTCCAGTTACAAACTTCCATCTTGAGTGACAAACAAACATATTTCGATTCGGGTCTCTGCCATCTACGGTCGCTACAAACCCAAGGGATTTGACAACATCTTTGATTACGATTTGGATCGCTTCACTTACTCAGAATCTTTGACGAATGACTGCAAGCAAGACTATCAACTCACAGTTTACTGCACATTGGCAAAGCAGAAACGGTCTTTGCAACCAGCCAAACATGCCTCGCAGGGGTTATTATAAATAAGGGTGTGTCTAGGACACATCTAGATGTGACATAGTTATTGCACATCTAAGTGACTTCATCAAGCATAAAAAAAAACTAAAATTAAAAAAGAAATAGTCACACGAATCTCCGTATGAAATCAATGGTATAGAACTTAGATGTGCAATACTTATGTCACATCTAGATGTGATCTAGCAAAACCGTATAAATAAATAAATAAACTCCTCTAACGGACCGAAAACATTTCGGTGTGGGTTCAGCTAAAGCATCATTTCGTATTCAGCGATTTCTTGAGACCCCGAAGGGCACCCCACATGACACTTGATACAATGAAGAGGAGCAACCCGGTGCCAATGGCGTACTTCAGACCAAGGTTCATGAGCAAATTTACGAGCAACCCTGCAACAACCACTCCCACCAAGTTCGCCGACAAGCCTGACCACAAGGGCATGCCCAGGACGGACGCGATGATGGCGCCGGTCCATGCTCCGGTGCCTGGGAACGGAACGGCGACGAACAGCATCAGCCCGAGCCACTGGAACTCCTCGACGGGCGCAGCCTTCCGTCGCGCCCGCTCGAAGAGGAGGTCCATTATCCGGGTCGCCCAAGCGCTTCTCTGCGAGAGGAAAGTTGCGAGTTTCTTCAGGTAGAGGATGATGAATGGCACAGGCACCATGTTCCTGGAGAAAAAAATAGCAGATGTAAAGTTCTATGTATGTAGCATGAAACATTTTCTGAAGAGATGATCAAATTGCTGACACTAGACTGACAGCTGGCAGTTACATTTTAGCCGCATCACTGAAAAGTGACAATAAAACCTATATATCAATCACCAGAATGCAAGAAGTACTGTAAATTACACTAGAGATGGCAAGTTGTTCACACTGATAACTGGCAATCTTCATTTCTGCCGCAACACTGAAAATTGACCATAAGACATCATCACGACCCTATATATCAATCACCAGGATAAAAAACTACTGATATCGAATGCTAGATAGTCTAGCACTTGGCTTTGACATCATCCCGATTTTTGCAAACGCGGAAGCCACATCACCTTCTTCCTTCACACCCCCACCTCTCTTGCTCTCTCCCTCTCTCTTCTGGCTTCTGCACACTACCGAAATCAATTCAGAGTGGACTCTTACTATTCTCCGGAGATGCTTGAACGCCTTTTCCTGGAGCACATCAGTTAGTGGCTCTCAGATAGTCAAGGTGTGAGTGCCACAGATTTAGAGATTGGTCAAGAATAGGGAAGGACAGAGACAGGAGGGAAGAGAAGCAGGAAGAAGGTGAAATATCACCTGCATGTGCAAAACCAAGGTGAGGTGGATGCCACTCGAGCAAAACCATCAACCACGCCACTAAAGCCGTTGCCAAAACCAGGCGGGGAGTATTGTGCCTTGTGGTCTTCTGTCCCCGGCTGTGCTGGTTGTGTCGCCTCTGGTTGCTGCTTCCAGTTGGTGGATGCTCAATACAGTCTTCTTGTTTGTTCACTACGTTGTTTTCTTCGATGGAATATAAAGCTACTTAACCGGAACATGAGAGAGTTGAACAACCCGGCCGGGAGGAGGTCGCGACAGAAATTTTCTCTGCTAACCAGTGCAACATTGTATTGTCTTCAAGAAACTAAATTGGCTGATGTTGATAAACGTATTGTGGCTGAGGTCCTGGGCAGCAGATTTTCTGAGGACTTCTTCAGAGCTGCTAATGGTACAAGAGGTAGGATCCTGGTTGCTAGCACAGATGATCCTGGCTGTCTCCGGCCACAACTACCATTTCGCATCACTGGCCAATGATACTCTAGAAGATGGATGTCAAGCACTATAAAGGGTTCAGATATGAGGCTTGTTGGCTAAGGATGGAGGGATTCAGAGAGAAGCTGGTTGAGGCTGGGCTAAACCTGTTCGCTCGAAGGATGCTGTAAAGATTCTGCAGTTCAAGCTGTCAAGAACTGCTCATGCTCTGAAACTGTGATATACAAGTTAAAGAAGGAAGTGAGATTCAGAAAGGAGGTAGCCAATGAGGTGATTTTCCAGTTGGACCTTGATCAGGACGAACGTGAGTTATTTGCTAAGGAATGAAACCTTCGTTTTCTCTAGAAGCTGCCTGGTTTTGCAGCCCTTGACACAGTGAGATGGCGTCAGAGATCTTGTATTATGTGGATCAAATCTGGAGATGCAAACACAAAAGTTTTTCACGTTAAAATGAATGACCCGGAGGAGGAAGAATCAGATTCTTGTTCTGAAAAATCTGAGGGGTGAATAGACGTCTGACCATGATGCTAAAGCTCAGGTGCTGCTACATCACTTCAATTCCCTGCTCGGGGAGGCTTGCCAGAGACCTTATGGGGCTTAACTGGGATTTTTTTCCCTGCAACTCCCCTCGGCTGATCTTCCGCACCTTGATGATACTTTCTCATTTACGGAGCTCAAAGACACCATCTCCATCTCCATGCTGAGAAGGCTACGGGCCCGGATGGATTTATTGGGGCTTTTGACAAAACCTGTGTGGATATCGTGTGCTCGGACCTTCTGGCTGCTCTAAATCAAGCGCATGAGTTGAGAGGTGATCACTGGCACCTGCTGAATACTGCCAATATTGTTCTCATTCCGAAAAAAGATGCAGCTTCTTCGCCTCTTGCTTCCGACTTGTGAGCCATATGCATAGTATTGCTAAGATATTATGAAAGTTGGTTGCTTCTCGCTGCCCTGGAGTTGCATACCCTGATCTCTGAGAGCCAAAGCGCCTTCATTAAGAAAAGGTCGATCCAGGATAACTCTCTGTTTGTGAAAAACATTATCAAGGAAGCTCACTCGATGAAAATTCTATTTTTCCTCAAACTGGACTTTGGTAAGGCGTTTGATTTAGTCTTATGGTTTCAGTGCTCGTTGGAGGGATCATTTTTCATTGACCCTGAGTTCTTCCTACTCAAGAGTTCTGCTCAATGGGAAGCCTGGTGGCACTTTTATTCATAGGAGAGGGCTGAGACAGGGAGACCTGCTTGCCCCGATGCTCTTCATTTATGACCCTGGACCCTAAAACTTGTATTCTGAGAACAAGTTTTTTATGCGGATGACGTCGCTCTCTTCTTGAACTCTATCAATGAGGAGCTTGCTATGGCCTCGGCCACCTTCATTTCTTCGGCAATGTCTCTGGTCTTCAGGTGAATCTCAACAAGTGTGAGGCTATCCTATTCGCTGTGACCACCTGGGTCTACAGGATCTTTTATCTGCTTTTGGTGGTTTGCTGGGGTCCTTACCATGCAACTGTTTAGTGCTTCCTCTCAGCACCAGGAGGCGTAAAAGAATTGAATGCCAACCTCTCTTGGACAGAACTGCCGGGAGGTTGAAGCCATGGAAAGTAAATTCATGTCCGGAAGGAGCATCTAACGCTTATCAATTCTGTGCTGACTGTGCTCACAAGTCACAACCTACTTCTTCTTCACTGCTTTTCCACCGTCCAAGTGGATTATCAAAACGATAGACAAGATCAGGAGAGTTTTCTCTGGTGTGGATAAGAGGCGCACGGGGGCAAGTGTTTAGTAAGCTGGGCGAAAGTCTGCTCGTCTAAATACTGTGGGGGGTTAGGGTGAAAGATTTGGAGCACTTTCACAGGGCATTGCGGTTAAGATGGTTATGGTTCAACTGGGACAATGTAGACAGATCATGGAAAGGACTGCCTGTTCCTCGCAATGCGACCGATCAGCAGCTCTTTGCGACCTGCACTTCGATTCACATTGGGAATGGGGAAAAGGCCTCATTCTGGTTCAACGGCTTTCTTGGTGGAGTCCCTCTGAAAGATATGGCGCCAGCTTATTCAGGTTGGCCTCTAGGAAAAGTATCTCTGTTTGTGATGGGATCACGGGAGGAAAGTGGATGAAGGGCCTTCAAAGGATTAACTTGGAGGAAATTGACATGTTGCAGATTTGGTCTAAAGTGCAATGGGGTGGGTGGGTGTGTAGGGGGGGGGGGGGGGGGGGGGGGGGGGGGGGCAGGAGGGGTCAGCTATTTGGAAACCCAGACTGCATAAGAAGCTCACAGGTCACAGCCTGCAACTCTTGCTCGGCAGTGTCTGCGTATGATGGGCAGTTAGGCAGATTCATTGTACTGAGCTACTGAAGATTTGGAGTGTTGGAGCTGAAGGAGAAGTGCAGTTTAACTCTGGCTTCTCCTGCAGAACAGACTGTAGACTGCAAACAGGCTGCATGTGAGAGGCTGGCCGCACAATGATGTGTGCTCCATGTGTGATCAGGTGCTGGAATCGGCGAACCGTCTAATGCTGGGATATTCTTTTGCTAAGAAAATTTGGTTTGCCTTCTCTCATCCTAGATCTTCTGCCATTACCCTGAGGTCTTCCGTCACTGGCCAGTGGAGAAAACCTTCACATGCAGTCAAAAATCTCCATTGCCAGAAGATGGCGGCCATGTCGATTTATGTAGTCTGTCCCCTGTGGAAGGAGCGCCGCCATGGGGTCTTCCAGAATGCCCAGGCCTCCTCTGATAAGGGCATGTCTTTTTTAATCTGTGTTGACCTTCCGTGTATAGGCCAGCTTGATTGAGAGTAATTGGAATGCATTCTTCTTTGGTTTTTTAGCTGGTTTTGAGCTATGTACAGACTTCCCCCTTCTTTAATTCAAAGCAGAGCTCCTGATGTTCCCGTAGAAAAACAGGTAGGGAAAGACGTAACTATCTTCCGGGGGACTAAGAGTGAAATTTTGTTTATGTGATAAAGTGAGCATAGCATATAACTTAGGGGCAAAACGTGAACCTTTTCCATTCAACTATAGTTGCTAACTTGCTAATTCCAGTCCCTTGATCATAATGTGCTCTCCTCTGAATCAGCTATAATACCATGTAGAAACAGCAAATCTGTAGTAACTAATATGCGATAATCAAGTGTCACCATCTCTAAACCTTAGCAATGCACAAACAGAAAACTATTAATTATCCTGAGCAAAAACAGACAATAAATAACAAAGTTGTGTTGGAGATGGCCGTCAGTTAAGTGGCAACCTCAGTTCCACACACTAACTAAAATGAGTCATATATTAATATTCACTTACTTTGCATGTTAGGATAGATATCGTTTTGCAACAGATGACTTATCTGCCATTTAAACTTGTGTGTCAAAGGGCAGCAACACAAATTGATTTACTGTGTTGCCCTTTGTTTGGAGCTGTTGTAATCCTTCAGGTTTAATACAAAATGGGGTTTATTTCAACAAGTAAAAATGAAATGGTACAAAGTCAATCCACTTCATCATCAGTTAAAACTGCCCAACATCTTGAGGAACTGACAGTAAATCTACTAAATGAAGCATTGACACCAGAGATAAAAAATATATACCCCAAAACTGCCAGCACGGTCAGCCGGACGGGGTGAAGGCGCATCCAATACCCGGCCGGAATCGCTCCCCGCAGCTCGAGCACCGGCAATGTAGCCAGTGTGAAGACGACGGCGTCGTCCGGCCAGCCGAGGCTCCGCAGCGACGCCGCCACCCGCAGCCCGAAGCCGGACGCCTTGATGGAGTCCTCGGCCGCCGCGAGTGCCGCGCCGCGGCAGCCGAGCAGGGCGGCGGAGCCCAGGAGCGCGCCCAGCGCCAGCCGCCCCGCGAGCGCGCCCCGGTCGCGGGGCGCCTGCCCCGGCTCGTCCGTCGCCTCACCCCTGCCTCGCGCCGGCGCCACGGCGCGCGCGACGGGAGCGAGGGCTTTGCGGGGAGGCGGCGGGACTGCGGGAGGAGCGGATGCTGGAGCCCTGAGGCAGCGGAGAGCGGGAGGGGGAGCCGCGAGGAGAGGCCTCCGTCTCCAAGATGCCGGCGGGAGAGGCGAGGGCCCCGCAGCGAGAAGTGCGGCCGCCATGGCTGTCCGGGTCGAGGAGAGAGGCCGCTCCTAGGCTTTGCCGTGGCGGCCCTGCGGGTTTGGATGGGTGGGTACGGACGGTGGTTACGAGGGGAGGAGGGGTCGTCGGAGGAGCGCCCGAGGCCGCTGCGGCGCCATAGGAGTGGGACGCGAGCAGAAACAGAGGATGGATTGCTGACTGTTCATAATAATTTCGAAAAAGAAATAGGTTTTCGCCCGATTTACTATGAAATACTAACGGTTTTTGCCGGCCTAACCGGTGTATATTTGTGAAACATTCTCTTGTAAATCAGGTCAACATAAAAAAAAGGAGGCTGTTAGCCGCCCGTCGACCGGGCAGGGCGCGAGATCGGTCCACTCCCCTGCCGTTGGATTGAAGTGATGCGTGCGTTTGAGATTGTGTTGACTGGTTTGTCCTTCTGGATCCTCGCGCGTGGTGACCCTCCTACTCGGTTCCTCCTGCTTCAGCGCAACGCATGTTCCACCTCCACCTCATGGCACGGCTCGCTGGCAGCACCGGCCCTGCCCATTGATGGTTGCAGCTATCACGCTATCGTCGTCGCAGTCACGGCGCCACTTTCATCGGTTGTAGCATAGTGCCGCGTCGGTTCTAGCATGTGGCCACAACGGTTGCAGCATCGCCCCGTGCCGTGTCAGCCATCGGTTGCAACACATTCGGTGCTGGTTGGAGATCGCCAACAAGTGGTTGCAGCACCGCCAGTCTCGCGTCGACCACCAATTGCAACACGACCATTGCAACAACCCTACCAGCGACAACATTCGTAGCACCGATCATCGTTGCTCATAGCGTGTGTCGTCGGAACCAACATGTCCTATAGCAAATAACGACATGTTCCATCATTTTGCATAACATGATCGAGGATGAGAGAGGCCTCAAAGAGAAATTTAGGCAGATCTCCAATGGAGATCATGTTGAGACAGAGCACGATGCGGACAAGATACATAGATTCCTCGCAGCTCATCGATGTATCAAAAACCAAGAAGGTTGTGGGTGACGAAGCTGGAGGCAGGCGACGGGGTTGATTCCTCGCAGCTCCTCGGATTTGTATAGATTTACGAAACAGTCCCTCGAATTTTACAAGCACAACCTTCTTTAAAAACTAAAAAGAGCAATCAACCCCGTCGCCTGCCTCCAGCTTCGTCACCCACAACCCCGGCCACCCTGGATCCCTCATGCCGGCAGTCGTGGACCCACGTCATCCTGGATCCGCGCCGCCATGTCGCGTTGAAGCCGCACCCACGCAGACAACGGGAGTAAGCTAACCAGGGCAAGCTGTGAGGAGTAGCATGACCATCATTGTGACCCTCCACGAGGAGGAGCCCCAACTTCCTCCGCTGGTTCCCCTCCACCATCGCGCTTGTCGAGTCGACGATGGCTACCGCTCGCGTAAGTTGTGGCGAATACGACCATAGACTCGAGCTCCTAGGGCACCCTGCACCGGATCAGGCGCGACGGCATGAGCTCCTCCCTCCACCTCCCTCATTCATTCACCCCCTTATACTCGAGATGTTGGCCGCCTGCGAAGGGGCCACACGCCGCCCTCCTGCAGCCAAACCTATTGGCGCTTGGGTTGCGTGGTATACTGAACCTGCTGTCGCTCTCCCCGGAGGCCGCCGTCGATGGTGGTGCTGCTTGAGGCCAATGTGCCCGGATTCGGCGTGGGGCACGACGTGTTGGAAATATGCCCTGGAAGCAATAATAAAATAGTTATTATTATATTTCCTTGTTCATGATAATCGTTTATTATCCATGCTATAATTGTATTGATTGGAAACTCAAATACATGTGTGGATACATAGACAACAAAGTGTCCCTAGTAAGCCTCTACTAAACTGGCTCGTTGATCAAAGATGGTTAAGGTTTCCTAGCCATAGGCATGAGATGTCATTTGATAACGGGATCACATCATTAGGAGAATGATGTGATGGACAAGACCCAAACTATGAACGTAGCATATGATCGTGTCAGTTTATTGCTATAGTTTTCTGCATGTCAAGTATATGTTCCTATGACCATGAGATCATGCAAATCACTGACACCGGAGGAGTACCTTGTGTGTATCAAACGTCGCAACGTAACTGGGTGACTATAAAGATGCTCTACAGGTATCTCCGAGGGTGTCTGTTGAGTTGGCATGGATCAAGACTGGGATTTGTTACTCCGTGTGACGGAGAGGTATCTCAGGGCCCACTCGGTAATACAACATCATAATGAGCCTTGCAAGCAAAGTGACTAAAAAGTTAGTGTAACGCCCGAATAATTAAGCTACAGTAATCCCTGTAATCAAGCTACAGTAACCTATTGGTTATGCTAATCCATTTTGCTAAACCAGTTATGGTCACTATTGAAATCAGATGCAAATTCAAATTCTTATCCAATTCAAAATTCATTCGAAAGGTGGTTTTGAAAGTTTTGCAAAACTGAAAATAAAAATGTTGGATGGGTTGCAAATTTTCCCTAAGATTTTATAAAATTGAAACCGACATTTTTGGAATTATTTTGGAGCCTCAAAAGAATTAAAATCTCACGCTGTGTTAAAACACAAAATAAAAGGGCTACTGGGCCTAAACGGTCCGGCCCGGCTGGCTCCTATAAGGGAGCCAGGGACCGAACCCTAGCGCCCTGCTCCCGTCCCCCCCGCCGCCTCCGCCTGGAGCCGCCCCCGCAGGCTCCCTCGTTCCCCCCCCCCCCCGCCGACTCCCGTTCACCCCCCCCCCCCCGACGACGACGCGTCCGGCCCGAGCCGCCGCCGTTCGCCGACCCCGCTGTGAGCTCGCCCCCCCCCATTGACGTCAGCAGCCGGCCCGGCCCGGCCGAGCCGGTGTGCGTGCGTGCATGTGCATGTATATGTGTGTGTCTGCACGTATGTATGTATGTATGTATGTATGTACGTATGTATGTGCAGGTTTGTCCCTATGACAAACGGGGGCCGCGACTGTTAAAACGAAATTTAAATAATAAAAATGATTTTTATAAATAATATTAGTATTAATTAATTAATTAGATTAATTAATTAGTTAAACAATAATTACTATTGTTTTGGATAATTCGGATTTATTAATTAAATGAATTTTAGAATATTGTTTAATCTTTGAAAATTAATATAAAATAAACCGTAGTCCGGATGAAAAAGTTTTAAACATGAAAGTTGCTCAGAATAATCCCACGAATCCGAATACGCAGTCCGTTAGTCTGTCACGTGCTCCTAGCATAGCGAACATGAAACTTTTCCATCGATCATGTAATTGGCCATATCACATCATAACATACCCTGCAAAAACAAGTTAGACGTCCTCTAATTGTTGTTGCATGTTTTACGTGGCTGCTACGGGTATCTAGCAAGAACGATTCTTACCTACGCAAAAATCACAACGGTGATATGCAAATTGCTATTCAACCTTCTACAAGGACCGCCTCAGTCAAATCCGATCCAACTAGAGTGGGAGAAACAGACACCCGCAAAGCCATCTTTATACAACAAGTTGTATGTTAGCGATGGAATCGGTCTCTCGTAAGCGTACGAGTAATGTTGGTCCGAGCCGCTTCATCCCACAATACCGCTGAACCAAGAAAAGACTAAGGGAGGAAGCAATCTGAACATCAACGCCCACAAACTCCTTTGTGTTCTACTCAAGATCTCATCTACGCATAGACCTAGCTCATGATGTCACTGTTGGGGAACGTTGCATGGGAAACAAAAAATTTCCTACGCACACGCAAGATCTATCCATGGTGATGAGCATCTACGAGAGGGAGAGTGGATCTACATACCCTTGTAGATCGCTAAGCGGGAAGCGTTAAGAAACGCGGTTGATGTAGTCGAACGTCTTCGCGATCCAAATCGCCGAGCGTCCCGCGATCCCATCACGATCCATCTCGCGATCCAATCTCGATCCGTCCAGCGATCTCATCACGATCCGTCCCGCGATAAAATCATGAATTGTCTCGCGATCCTAATCACGGTCCTTCCGATCTAGTGCCGAACGGACGGCACCTCCGCGTTCAGCACACGTACAGCTCGATGACGATCTCCGCCTTCTTGATCCAGCAAGAGGGAGCGGAGAGGTAGAAAAGTTCTCCGGCGGCGCGACGGCGATGGTGGTGGAACAATTCCGGCAGGGCTTCGCCTAAGCACCGCTGAAACTAGACTAGAGGAGAAACCGATCTAGATGAAGTAGAGGGAGCACGTGGCAATTAGGGTTAGCTCTTCCCTCTAAATCCTCTAGTATATATAGGAGGGAGGGAGGGGAGGAGGCAGCCTCAAACCCTCAAGGTTTGTCCGAAATTGGAGGTGGAGGAGTCCTACTCCAATCCTATTAGGAGTAAGATTCCTCCTCTTCACTTGGAAACCCTTTCCACCTTTCCTCCTTTGGATTTTTTCCACCCAAAGCCGCATGGGCCTTAGTGGGGGGGGGGGGGGTTAGGCCAGCCCACTAGGGGCTGGTTTGACTCCTCCCACAGCCCATGAGGTCCTTTGGGTCGAGACACCCCTCCCGATGGTCCCCGGTACCCCTCCCGGCACTCCCGGTACACTACCGAAATACCCGAAACTTTTCCGGTGACCAAAACAGGACTTCCTATATATCAATCTTTACCTCCGGACCATTCCGGAGCTCCTCGTGACGTCCAGGATCTCATCCGGGACTCCTAACAACCTTCGGTCACCACCATACATAACTCTACTATACCGAAACGTCACCGAACCTTAAGTGTGCAGACCCTGCGGGTTCGAGAACTATGTAGACATGACCAAGACACCTCTACGGTCAATAACCAATAGCGGGACCTGGATGCCCATATTGGTTCCTACATATTCTACGAAAATCTTTATCGGTTGAACCTCTATGTCAAGGATTCAGTTAATCCCGTACGCTGTTCCCTTTGTTCTTCGGTATGTTACTTGCCCGAGATTCGATCGTCGGTACCTCTATACCTAGTTCAATCTCGTTACCGGCAAGTATCTTTACTCGTTCTGTAATACAAGATCCCGTGGCTAACACCTAGTCACATTGCTTGCAAGGCTTATTGTGATGTTGTATTACCGAGTGGGCCCTGAGATACCTCTCCGTCACACGGAGTAACAAATCCCAGTCTTGATCCATGCCCACTCAACAGACATCCTCGGAGATACCTGTAGAGCATCTTTATAGTCACCCAGTTACGTTCTGACGTTTGATACACACAAGGTATTCCTCCGGTGTCAGTGAGTTGCATGATCTCATGGTCATAGGAACAGATACTTGACATGCAGAAAACTATAGCAATAAACTGACACGATCATATGCTATGTTTATAGTTTGGGTCTTGTCCATCACATCATTCTCCTAATGATGTGATCCCGTTATCAAATGACATCTCATGTCTATGGCCAGGAAACCTTGACCATCTTTGATCAACGAACTAGTTAACTAGAGGCATACTAGGGACACAGTGTTGTCTATATACCCACACATGTATTTGAGTTTCCAATCAATACAATTATAGCATGGATAATAAACGATTATCACGAACAAGGAAATATAATAATAACCAATTTATTATTGCCTCTAGGGCATATTTCCAACAGTCTCCCACTTGCACTAGAGTCAATAATCTAGTTCACATCACCATGTGTTTTACATTGTTATGAATCTAACACCCAATGAGTTCTGGGGTTCGATCATGCTTTGCATGTGAGAGAGGTCTTTAGTCAACGGGTCTGTGACATTCAGATCCATGTGTACTTTGCAAATCTCTATGTCATACTGTAGACACTGCTACCACACTCCACTTGGAGCTATTCCAAATGGTTGCTCCACTATACGTATCCGGATTGCTACTCAGAGTCATCCGGATTGGTGTTAAAGCTTGTATCGACGTAACCCTTTACGACGAACTCTTTATCACCTCCATAATCGAGAAATATTTCCTTAGTCCTCTAGTTACTAAGGATAATCTTGACCGCTGTCCAGTGGTCCACTCCTGGATCACTCTTGTACCCCTTGACAGACTCATGGCAAGGCACACACAGGTGCGGTACATAGCATGGCATACTATACAGAGCCTATGGATAAGGCATAGGGGACGACCTTCGTCCTTTCTCTTTCTTCTGCCGTGGTCGAGCTTTGAGTCTCACTCAACTCCACACCTTACAAATCAGGCAAGAACTCTTTCTTTGACTGATCCATTTTGAACTCTTTCAAAATCTTGTCAAGGTATGTACTCATTGAAAGTTTTATCAGACGTCTTGATCTACCTCTATAGATCAAGATGCCCAATATTTAAGTAGCTTCATTCCAGGTTTTCCTTTGAAAAACTCCTTTTCAAACAACCCTTTATGGTTTCCAGAAATTCTACATTATTTCCGATCAACAATATGTCATCCACATATACTTATCAGAAATTCTATAGTGCTCCCACTCACTTTATTGTAAATACAAGTTTCTCATAAACTTTGTATAGACTCAAAAACTTTGATCACCTCATCAAAGCGTATATTCCAACTCCGAGATGCTTGCTCCAGTCCATAGAAGGATCGCTGGAGCTTGCATATATTTTAGCATCCTTAGAACTGACAAAACCTTCCGGTTGTATCACATACAACCTTTCCTCATGGATACCGTTAAGGAAATGATGTTTTGACATCCATCTGCCAGATTTCATAATCGAAAAATGCAGCAACTGCTAACATAATCCCAACAGACTTTAGCATCGCTACGGGTGAGAAAGTCCCATCGTAGTCAACTCCTTGAACTTGTGAAAAACCCTTTGCCACAAGTCGAGCTTTATAGACGGTGACATTACCGTCCGCGTCCGTCTTCCTTTTAAAGATCCATTTGTTCTGAATGGCCTTTCACCCTTCAGGTAATACTTCCAAAGCCCATACTTTGTTTTCATACATGGATCCCATCTCGGATTTCATGGCCTTTAACCATTTCTCGGAATCCGGGCCCATCATCGCTTCTCCATAGCTCGTAGGTTCATCGTTGTCTAAAAACATGACCTCTAAGACAGGGTTGTCGTACCACTCAGGAGCAGTACGCGTCCTTGTCGACCTACGAGGTTCGATAGTAACTTGATCCGAAGCTTCATGATCATCATCATTAACTTCCTCTTCAACTAATGTAGGCTCCACAAAAACAACTTTCTGCGCTGCGCTACACTCTGGTTGAAACAAAGGTTCAACAACCTCATCAAGTTCTATCTTCCTCCCACTCAATTCTTTCGAGAGAAACTCTTTCTCGAGAAAGGACCCGTTTTAGCAACAAACACTTTGCACTTGAATCTGAGATAGAAGGTACACCCAACTGTTGCGTTAGGGTATTCTATGAAGATGCATTTGTCCGCTTTGGGTTTCGAGCTCATCAGGTTGAAACCTTTTCCACATAAGCGTCGCAGCCCCAAACATTAAGAAATGACAGTTTAGGTTTCCGCCAAACCAAAATTCATACGGTGTCATCTCAACGGACTTAGATGGTGCCCCTTTTAAAGTGAATGTAGTTGTCTCTAATGCATAACCCCAAAAAGATAGTGGCAAATGGATAAGAGACATCATAGTTTGCACCATATCCAATAGAGCACGACTACGACGTTCGGACACACCATCACACTATGGTGTTCCAGGTGGCGTGAGTTGTGAAACAACTTCCACATTGTCTTAAGTTGTATACCAAACTCGTAACTCAGATATTCACCTCCACGATCATATCATAGACATTTTATCTTCTTGTCACGATGATCTCAAACTTCACTCTGAATTTGATTGAACTTTTTCAAACGATTCAGACTTGTGTTTCATTAAGTAAATATAACCATATCTACTCAAATCATCAGTGAAGGTAAGAAAATAACGATATCCACCGCACGCTACAACACTCATTGGACCGCATACATCAACATGTATCATTTCCAATAAGTCACTTGCCCGCTCCATCATACCGGAAAACGGGGTCTTAGTCATCTTGCCCATGAGGCATGGTCCGCATGTCTCAACCGATTCGAAATCGAATGAGTCCAAAGATCCATCAGCATGGAGTTTCTTCATGCGCTTTACACCAATATGACATTTAGCGGCAGTGCCACAAGTATGTGGTACTATCATTATTAACTTTGTATCTTTTGGCATCAATATTATGAACATGTGTATCACTACGATCAAGATTCAATAAACCATTCTCATTGGGTGCATGACCATTGAAGGTATTATTCATGTAAACAGAATAACCATTATTCTCTAACTTAAATGAATAACCGTATTGCAATAAACATGATCTAATCACGTCCATGCTCAACGCAAACACCAAATAACATTTATTTAGGTTTATCACTAATCCCGAAGGTAGAGAGAGCGTGCGATGGTGATCACATCAACCTTGGAATCACTTCCAACACTCATCGTCACCTTACCCTTAGCTAGCCTTCGTTTATTCCGTAGCTTTTATTTCGAGTTACTAACATTTAGCAACCGAACCGGTATCTAATACCCAGGTGCTACTAGGAGTACTAGTAAGGTACACATCAATAACACGTATATCAAATATACTTCTGTCGACGCTGCCAGCCTTCTTATCTACCAAGTATCTAGGGTTGTTCCGCTTCAGCGACCGTTCTCCTCATAATAGAAGCACTTAGTCTCGGGTTTGGGTTCAACCTTGGGTTTATTCACTGGAGCAGCAACTGACTTGCCATCCATGAAGTTTCCCTCCTTACCCTTGCCCTTCTCGAAACTAGTGGTTTTACTAACCATCAACACTTGATGCTCCTTCTTGATTTCTACCTTCGCGGTGTCAAACATCGCGAATGGCTCAGGGATCATTATTTCCATCCCTGGCATTTTATAGTTCATCACGAAGCTCTAGTAGCTTAGTGACAGTGACTTGGAGAACTATATCAATCACTATCTTATCTGAAAGATCAACTCCCACTCGATTCAAGCGATTGTAGCACCCAGACAATCTGAGCACATGCTCACTGATTGAGCTATTCTCCTTCATCTTGCAGGCAAAGAATCTTGTTGGAGGTCTCATACCTCTCAACACGGGCACGAGCCTGAGATCCCAATTTCAGCTCTTAGAACATCTCATATGTTCCGTGACGTTCAAAACGTTTTGGAGCCTCAATTCTAAGCCGTAATGCATGACGCACTGAACTATCAAGTAGTCATCAGAACGTGCCTGTCAGATGTTCATAACATCTACAGACGACGCTTGAGGGGGGTGGCGCACCGAGCGGTGCATTAAGGACGTGAGCCTTCTGTGCAGCAAAGAGGACAATCCTCAGATCACGGACCCAGTCCGCATTATTGCTACCATCATCTTTCAACTCTATTTCTCTAGGAACATATAAAAATTCAGGGGAGCTACAGCGCGAGCTGGTAATCTACAACATAATTTGCAAAGACATTTTGACTATGTTCATGATAATGAGTTTAGTTAATCATATTAAAAAAAACTCCCACTCAAATTGATATCCCTCTGGTCATTCGAGTGTCACATGATCCAAATTCACCAACTCAAGTCCGATCATCACGTGAGTTGAGGTGGTTTCAATGGTGAACATCTTCATGTTGATCATATCTACTATATGACTCATGTTCGACCTTTCGGTCTCTTGTGTTCCGAGGCCATGTCTGTACATGCTAGGCTCGTCAAGTTTAACCCGAGTGTTCCGCTTGTGCAACACTGGCTTGCACCCGTTGTATGCGAACGTAGAGTCTATCACACCCGATCATCACGTGGTGTCTCAAAACGACGAACTTTCGCAACGGTGCACACTCGGGGAGAACACAATTTATCTTGAAATTTAAGTGAGGGATGACCTTATAATGCTACCGTCGTCCTAAGCAAAATAAGATGCATAAAAGGATTAACATCACATCCAAATCATAAGTGACATGATATGGCCATGAACTTGTGCTTTTGATCTCCATCTCCAAAGCACCGGCATGATCTCCATCGTCACCGACATAACACCATGATCTCCATCATCTTGATCTCCATCAATGTGTCGCCATGTGGTTGTCGCGCCGACTGTTGCTTCCACGACTATTGCTAACTCATAGCGATAAAGTAAAGCAAAACGGCGAAAAAATTTAAAAACAACCCTATGGCTCCTGCCGGTTGCCGTACTCATCGACATGCAAGTCGTGATATTCTATACAATACATGATCATCTCATACATCACACATATCTCATCATGTAATTGGCCATATCACATCATAACATACCCTGCAAAAACAAGTTAGACGTCCTCTAATTGTTGTTGCATGTTTTACGTGGCTGCTACGGGTATCTAGCAAGAACGATTCTTACCTACGCAAAAACCACAACGGTGATATGCGAATTGCTATTCAACCTTCTACAAGGACCGCCTCAGTCAAATCCGATCCAACTAGAGTGGGAGAAATAGACACCCGCAAAGCCATCTTTATACAACAAGTTGTATGTTTGCGATGGAACCGGTCTCTCGTAAGCGTACGAGTAATGTTGGTCTGAGCCGCTTCATCCCACAATACCGCTGAACCAAGAAAAGACTAAGGGAGGAAGCAATCTGAACATCAATGCCCACAAACTCCTTTGTGTTCTACTCAAGATCTCATCTACGCATAGACCTAGCTCATGATGCCACTGTTGGGGAACGTTGCATGGGAAACAAAAAATTTCCTACGCACACGCAAGATCTATCCATGGTGATGAGCATCTACGAGATGGAGAGTGGATCTACATACCCTTGTAGATCGCTAAGCGGGAAGCGTTAAGAAACGCGGTTGATGTAGTCGAACGTCTTCGCGATCCAAATCGCCGAGCGTCCCGCGATCCCATCACGATCCATCTCGCGATCCAATCTCGATCCGTCCCGCAATCCCATCACGATCCGTCCCGCGATAAAATCACGAATTGTCTCGCGATCCTAATCACGGTCCTTCCGATCTAGCGCCGAACGGACGGCACCTCCGCGTTCAGCACACGTACAACTCGATGAGGATCTCCGCCTTCTTGATCCAGCAAGAGGGAGAGGAGAGGTAGAAAAGATCTCCGACGGCGCGACGGCGCGGCAGCGATGGTGGTGGAACAATTCCGGCAGGGCTTCGCCTAAGCACCGCTGAAACTAGACTAGAGGAGAAACCGATCTAGATGAAGTAGAGGGAGCACGTGGCAATTAGGGTTAGCTCTTCCCTCTAAATCCTCTAGTATATATAGGAGGGAGGGAGGGGAGGAGGCAGCCTCAAACCCTCAAGGTTTGGCCGAAATTGGAGGTGGAGGAGTCCTACTCCAATCCTATTAGGAGTAGGATTCCTCCTCTCCACTTGGAAACCCTTTCCACCTTTCCTCCTTTGGATTTTTTCCACCCAAAGCCACATGGGCCTTAGTGGGGGGGTTAGGCCAGCCCACTAGGGGCTGGTTTGACTGCTCCCACAGCCCATGATGTCCTTTGGGTCGAGACACCCCTCCCGATGGTCCCCGGTACCCCTCCCGGCACTCCCGGTACACTACCGAAATACCCGAAACTTTTCCGGTGACCAAAACAGGACTTCCTATATATCAATCTTTACCTCCGGACCATTCCGGAGCTCCTCTTGACGTCCAGGATCTCATCCGGGACTCCGAACAACCTTCGGTCACCACCATACATAACTCTACTATACCGAAACGTCACCGAACCTTAAGTGTGCAGACCCTGCGGGTTCGAGAACTATGTAGACATGACCAAGACACCTCTACGGTCAATAACCAATAGCGGGACCTGGATGCCCATATTGGTTCCTACATATTCTACGAAAATCTTTATCGGTTGAACATCTATGTCAAGGATTCAGTTAATCCCGTACGCTGTTCCCTTTGTTCTTCGGTATGTTACTTGCCCGAGATTCGATCGTCGGTATCTCTATACCTAGTTCAATCTCGTTACCGGCAAGTCTCTTTACTCGTTCTGTAATACAAGATCCCGTGGCTAACACTTAGTCACATTGCTTGCAAGGCTTATTGTGATGTTGTATTACCGAGTGGGCCCTGAGATACCTCTCCGTCACACGGAGTAACAAATCCCAGTCTTGATCCATGCCCACTCAACAGACACCCTCGGAGATACCTGTAGAGCATCTTTATAGTCACCCAGTTACGTTGTGACGTTTGATACACACAAGGTATTCCTTCGGTGTCAGTGAGTTGCATGATCTCATGGTCATAGGAACAGATACTTGACATGCAGAAAACTATAGCAATAAACTGACACGATCATATGCTATGTTTATAGTTTGGGTATTGTCCATCACAGCATTCTCCTAATGATGTGATCCCGTTATCAAATGACATCTCATGTCTATGGCCAGGAAACCTTGACCATCTTTGATCAACGAACTAGTTAACTAGAGGCATACTAGGGACACAGTGTTGTCTATATACCCACACATGTATTTGAGTTTCCAATCAATACAATTATAGCATGCATAATAAACGATTATCACGAACAAGGAAATATAATAATAACCAATTTATTATTGCCTCTAGGTCATATTTCCAACAAAAATATCGTCAGATATTCTTCCGACCCGTCTTCGACGTGTAATACTGCGTAGTGCATGCCTAGCTCTGCCTATTGCCGTGTCATGCATCGTGATGCATTTGTCTGCCTTATATTTATTGTTTCTCCCCCCTCTTCTTACCGGTAGACCCCGAGACTGACGGTGCTGCCAGGTACGACTACACCATTGACGATCAGGCCTTTGCCGCAGAGCAGCAAGGCAAGCAACCCCCCTCCCTTGAGCATTCCAATATCGCCCATTTCTTTCCCTCTCATTCTTGCATTAGATTTTGCTACTGTATTAGTTAGCTCCTACTCTGATGCATAGCCTGTTTTTGCTAAACTGCTACTATACCTGCAATCATATCAACTGCTTAGTATAGGTTGATCAGTGAATCCCCTGAGACCCCCTTAGTCCCAGTTGCCCCTGCTTCTTCATCGACAACTCGACGACTCGAAGACTCGGTCAACCGACCGACGAGCTAGACCCCTCACATCACCGCACACCCCTTAGTTGTACGACTCTGCAGAGCTACTATCGAGTACCGAGGGCGACACCTCGTGAAGTTCTCATGATGCTAACTCTATAGTGCAACTAGTCGGTCATGGTTATCGAGGGTGATTCCTCCTTCACCACTCCCGACGATGACTCTGTCGTGCAACCCCTCAAGTGTGGGACCCTCGAGGGTGATTCCTCTAAGTCCACCTTGACGGTTTCATCGAGCGGGACCCTTTGAGGGTGATTCCTCAGGTTCCGTCTTGATGTTTTATACACACAGTTACTATGACCTTGTTACGGGAACATGTTGGTGATGGGTCGGCCCTGAGCGGTACCCATGGTTTGATGATGATGAGGCGTGGACGGGCAGGAGAGGCCCTTGCCACACATCCTCGAGACGGGGCGACGGGACCGCATTTCATGGGTCGTGCTTGCCCCGCATTAATAAAATGCTAATGGGTTGGGTATTTGATCTGAGTTGGTCGTTTGACCTTTTACGCACCAAACCTTCACATGGGAGAAGTTATGGGTACTCAGCGTCGTTGTATCAGCCGAAGCTCTTCGGACGTCAGCAATGGAGCGGCGCACGCCCGAGTGGCCTGGACGGTGCATCACTTGGACTAGAGTGTACTAGGGCTGACCTCGGCCGCGTACGCATCGTGCAGGAGCGCGTAGGGCAAGTGGGCCCACGACCCCCCGTGTGCTTAGGATTTAGACCGGCGGGCTGGCCTCTCTGTTGAGCCTAGGTGGGGCGACGACGTGTTGATATCCCGAGGCGAGGCATTACCCAGAAAAGTGTGTCCGGCCGGAGGTGATCAAGCGTGTTGGAAATGCGGTGCACCCCTGCAGGGAAGAATTCATCTATTCGAATAGCCGTGTCCACGGTAACAGGACGACTTGGAGTTGTACCTTGATCTACTACAAGTAAAATTGTGACTTTAAATTGAAATGAATGTTGGCTCCGGGATTGCTTCCTCGCAGGGAGTCGAGGAAGAATCTCTGGGCGTGGTTACTTAATAAAATTTGCTACAATAATATTGCGATATATGAGATACCAGTCTACTCTCTTCTATTGCTGCAAGATGCTGAAGATGCTAGTCTTTGATAGGATTAGGCCTTCTCCCTATTCTTGCTTTCTGCAGTCAGTCCAGATATAACCCCTCCCCTTGATAATGATGCATATTTAGCATAGTTCTGATGTCAGTCTTGCGAGTACTTTGGATGAGTACTCACTGCTGCTTTGCTTTCTCTTTCCCCCTCGACACGATTCTGCGTTCAGACGATGGAGCCCAGGAGATGGAGTACGCCGGAGACGACTACACCACCACCGCTGGGGCCTACTACTACGTGGAGAGTGCCGACGCTCAGGAGTAGTTAGGAGGTTCCCAGGCAGGAGGCCTCGCCTCTTTCGATCCGCTGCTTATGTTTGTGCTAGCCTTCTTAAGGCAAAACTTGTTTAACTTATGTCTGTACTCAGATATTATTTGCTTCCGCTGACTCGTGTTTGTCGAGCTTTGTATTTGAGCCCTCGAGGCCCCTGGCTTGTAATATGAAGCTGTATGACTTTAATTTGTGTCTAGTATTGTGTTGTGATATTAATTAGTGAGTCCCTAATCTTGGTCGTACGCATTGCGTGTATGATTAGCGTACGGTCGAAATTGGGGGCGTCACAAGTTGGTATCAGAGCCGACTGCGTGTAGGTAGCCCCCTTTCCAACTCCTTGGCCGAAGTTGAGTCTAGTCATTGAAAAACTTTTACTAACATTGCTGTGTGGCTTACGGGCCCACATCTCAATCGGGTGGTATTAGGATCTTTTATTCCTCGTCTATACTCTAGGTTCTGATCTCTCTTCTCTTTCGGGTTAAAGATTTTATTAACTCTAACTCTAGGTTCTCGTAACTACTCCTCCCGGAGAGCCCCTAATTTCAGACGATGACTTGATTCGTCAGAAGACTCCGAAGATACTCCCTGATGTTCTCCCGAGAACTTGTGCTCATCGCTTTTGCGATTCCCTTCCGCCGTCAACCCCTATAGATGACTACATGCAATTGTCGCTCATACTTTCATATCCAGTTTCTCTTGTTATTACAAGGTACATCGAATTATCTTACCGGAGATTCGTTCTTCCTTGGTTGATCATGTGTTTAACGGAATTCTTTGAAACGCTATTTGATCTTCCGTAATCCTTAGTAGCCTTTTGCTCTTGACCTTTCTCACCTGCTTGCATTATGGTTAATTCCATATGTCTAGCAATATTAAGTAAATCCTTTGTGGTTTTCATTTGATTTTATTGATTCAACCTGTGTGTGAATGCACGCAGTCATTAGTTGTTTATCATAAATTATCCGTCCGGCTCAGACGTCTTTCCAATCAGGAGCTGTTTCTCGTCAAATCAACCTTGGTTGATTGTCCATCTAAGTCCTTTCAACTTATCTATATTGATCGAAGCATCTGATTCTGATACACCAAATTGGGAATCTTAGTTCCTTTGGTTATTTAAGCATCGAATTATTGGATGTTCTATAATCTGATGCCTTGCATTCTTTCTCCCTCTGATTGAGTACCGATACTCACATCAGGTCCTTTGTGGACTGCCAGACCCATTGTTGCGTTGTTATCTCATAGCATCCTTCGCATTCAATATTATTGTGATGTTCTTCCCCTGATACATGATGCCATTGGTAAATTGTGTCTCTCCCTCTGATAAGTTGTCTCCTATGCTTTTGTTAGCCATGCTCTATTGTCAAGCATGTGTTAATTACTATTGAAGCTTGTGGTATATGTTCCTAAGATGCCCCGATGGGTTGAACCTATGCCTTCCTTAATCCGTATGAACCCGACAGTTTTCACGAGTCATACTCTCCTGGTGTTTTGCCAGTTAAACTTTCAAAACTACAACTTCATCAAAGGCGAGGTGTAAATGGAAGGTGATGCATTGATGAAGTGGGAGTCGACCTTGAACCTTGTGTTCATGCCCATGGAAACGATGTTGATCTTATCATACAAGCTTCTCCTTTCATATAATCATTCATTGTATGATTTGATATTGTATCTTTGATCTTGTCCTTTGCAATTGTGGTTCCGACCATGATGTTCTACTTTGTTTCCGTTCTTGGACAAGTTAAGGTGCTTGTCCTCCACAGATCAATACGCTAGTCTAACCTCTATTCTGATCTACCTCCGAGTATTATCCCTGGTATCTTGGTAAATATCATGGGGCTTTATAACTTCTTATGAGCTCCTCATCAACTATGATATTTCATTGATTCCAGTTTCCTCGTGTTCTGAGTTGTTGGACAATCAAGGATGTTGATATCTGAATCGAGTACGCATTGCAAATCAACAACTCTTAGTAATGTTCTTTGGTTATGAGTTGTACTCGATCATGTCGTTCCAAGCTGTTAAATGATGAAGCCTGACTATATGCCTTGAATGCATTAAATGTGTCACCTCTTGAAGGGATTGAAAACATTCCAGTTGTCCGGGATTTCCAAGATGTTTTTCCGGAAGAACTTCCAGGGATTCCCCCTGCTAGAGCTGTCGAGTTTTTCATCGACTTGGTACCTGGTACCACTCCTATAGCCAAGCGCCCGTATAAGATGCCACCACATGAACTCCTTGAACTTAAGCAAGAAATTGACAATTCGCTTCGTCTGGGTTTCATTCGTCCAAGTTCCTCTGCTTGGGGAGCACCTTCTCTCTTTGTCAAGAAGAAAGATGGTACGAATCGATTGGTCCAAGATTACCGTCCCATCAACCAAGCGACGATTCAAAACAAATATCCGCTTCCTCAGATCAACAATCTGTATGATCAACTTGCTGGTTCATCAGTGTTTTCAAAACTCGACTTGAGGTTGGGTTACCATCAGATACGGGTTCGTGAAGAGGATATTCCCAAGACTGCATTTGTTACTCGCTATGGTTCATACGAGTACACCGTCATGTCCTTCGGCTTAACCAATGCTCCAGCAACCTTCTCTCGCCTGATGAACTATATATTCATGGATTACCTCGATAAATTCGTCATGATTTATCTGGATGATATCCTGGTTTACTCCAAGAATAAAGAAGATCATGCTGAACATCTTCATCTTATACTGGAGAGGCTTCGAGAGCATCAACTTTATGCAAAGTATTCAAAGTTTGAGTTCTGGATGGACGAAGTAACCTACCTTGGTCATGTGATCTCCAAGGATGGTATTGCGGTCAACCCTGAACGAGTTCAGGCTATTCTTGACTGGACTCCCCCGAAGAATGTCAAGCAAGTTAGAAGTTTTCTCGGACTCGCCAGCTATTGCCGTCGATTCATCGAGAACTTCTCCAAGATTGCAAAGCCCTTAACCAATTTGCTACACAAAGGTGTTAAATATGAGTCGACAGAAAAATGTCAGGAGAGCTTCCAGGCACTTAAGGACAAGCTGACATCTGCTCCAGTGCTTGCTCCTCCGGATACTCGTAAGGACTTCGTCATTTATTGTGATGCTTCGCGTCAGGGAATGGGCTGTGTCCTAATGCAAGAACGCAAAGTGGTTGCTTATGCTTCTCGTCAATTGCGTCCTCATGAAGAGATCTACACCGGTAATTCATGCACTGAAAGAGTGGCGGCAGTACCTTGTTGGTAATCGTTGCGAGATCTACACCGATCACCAAAGTCTGAAGTACCTGTTTACTCAACCAGATCTAAACCTCCGTCAACAGAGATGGATGGAGCGCATAGCAGACTACAATGTGGGTATTTCTTATACACCAGGCAAGGCTAATGTAATGGCTGATTCTTTGAGTCGCAAGTCATAATGCAACCACCTGCAGGTTCACAAGGTTCACCCCCTTCTTCAAAAGGAATTCCGCAAGCTGATCCTCCATATTGTTCCTCAAGGTTATCTCACTCCCCCTCCTGAAGGGTCCTACAAAATGAACCTCCATGTTGTTTCCCAGGGTTCTCTTAATACCCTGGTTGCTAAACCAGATCTTGTGGACGTCATCAAGTGGATCCAGAAGTGTGACAATGAAGTCGAGAGGATTAAATTCGATCTCGCAGAAGGAAAGCCCTCACCCTTCACTATTGCTGAGGATGGCGCTTTGTACTTCAAAGGCCGCCTAGTGGTACCGAGTAAGGAGAAAAACCATGATATGACTCAGGAGGTCATGAAGGAAGCACATGACACTCCGCTGTCTATTCATCCTGGTAGTACCAAGACGTACCAAGACATTCGTCGAAGATTCTGGTGGTCTAACATGAAGCAAGACATTGCTCGCTATGTTGTTGAATGTGATGTTTGCCGTCGTATCAAAGCAGAACATCAAAGGCCTGCCAGAACTCTGTAACCTATTACGGTTCCTGAATGGAAATGGGACCATGTTGAAATGGACTTCGTCACTGGTTTTCCCAGGTCACAGAAAGGTAATGATGCTATTCTTGTCGTCATTGATCGGTTGTCCAAAGTTGCACATTTTCTGGCTGTCAAGGAAACTATAACTGCTAGTCAGCTAGCAGATCTTTATATGTCCAGAGTTGTTTCACTCCACGGTATTCCATTGGTGATTAGTTCAGACTGTGGCAGTTTATTCACTTCAAGATTCTGGGCAAGTTTCCAGGAAGCTATGGGAACTCATTTGTCCTTCAGCACCGCCTTTCACCCTCAATCCCAGGGACAAGTTGAAAGAGTCAACCAAATTCTCGAAGACATGCTTCGAGCTTGTGTCATTTATTTCGGCAAGAAATGGGAGGAATCTCTCCCGTATGCTGAGTTTTCCTACAACAATAGCTATTAAGCTAGTCTGAAGATGGCTCCCATTGAAGTATTATATGGACGTAAGTGTCGAACTCCTCTGAATTGGGCAGAAACTGGGGAACGTACACTTATCGGTCCGGATATTATCCAGCATGCCGAAGATCAAGTCCGCATTATTCATGCAAATCTGAAGGCTGCTCAGTCTCGTCAGAAGAGTTAGTATCACCGTCATCACAAAGATATGGTCTATCAACCTAGCGAAAAGGCTTATCTTCGAGTCACGCCAATGAGAGGTACACACCGTTTTGGGATCAAGGGCAAGCTGGCTCCTCGATATATTGGTCGTTTCACTGTTCTCGAAAGGCGTGGTAAAGTGGCATATCAACTGGAACTACCGCCAAACCTTTCTCAGGTTCACGATGTGTTCCACGTGTCACAACTTCGTCGCTGCTTCAAGGATCCTATCCGAGCAGTGGATCATGATATGCTTGAGCTGCAACAAGACCTCTCTTACCAAGAGCAACCAGTCCGCATTCTCGATGAAACTGAACGTCAGACTCGTCAGAAGGTTACCAAGTTCTTCAAGGTGCAGTGGGCTAATCATTCTGAAGATGAAGCCACTTGGGAACGCGAAGATCATCTTCGTGCAGAATACCCCGGGCTCTTTCCTTCTACTTCTTAATTCTCGGGACGAGAATTCTTTTTAGTAGGGGAGAATTGTAACGCCCGGATAATTAAGCTACAGTAATCCCTGTAATCAAGCTACAGTCACCTATGGGTTATGCTAATCCATTTTGCTAAACCAGTTATGGTCACTATTGAAATCAGATGCAAATTCAAATTCTTATCCAATTCAAAATTCATTCGAAAGGTGGTTTTGAAAGTTTTGCAAAACTGAAAATAAAAATGTTGAATGGGTTGCAAAGTTTCCCTAAGATTTTATAAAATTGAAACCGACATTTTTGGAATTATTTTGGTGCCTCAAAAGAATTAAAATCTCACGCTGTATTAAAACACAAAATAAAGGGATTTTTACATCTGTGCCTCTGGTTCCTTAGCTGTACTCATTCATCCCCACACTCTTAACTTTTGCTCACTTTTCCCCACTCCCTTGCCCGAAACCCTCAGAACTGGTCACAGCGGACGTTGCCGTCGGGTCAATGGCTTGACCGTTAACTCTGACGAGTGGGGCCGCGCTGGACTGTGTCGCCCTCCTTTGACCATTCTGACGTGTCGGGCCGCGCTGGTCGCGTTGGACGGTGGCGCTAGTTGGACCGTTGGGCCGTGGTTTCGTTTGGGCCGTTGCATTAAACGGCCGCGTGCATGCACTGATGCACGCCGCCACGAACAGCCTGCTATGCATGCGCGACATGATCCAGCCAGCCTGCCTGCATGCGCCGATGCGCGCCGGCACGGACGCAGCCTGTGAGCCGCCATGGACGTAGCTTCTGTCGCTGCTGCCGGTTCGTCCCTTCTCGCATGCGCCTCCTCGATTGATTCACAGTTCACACCGTCTCACCCTTTGACCTCCGGCAGCATCAATTCAGCGTGACAATTAAACTCTAGGGCATACCGATCGACGTGCGGCGTTTGAACGTAGCAAACATGCGGCCGATGCCCTTATTTAAACCGCCCACCCCTCCACCTATTCGCCACACATCCATTTGCGCTGCTCCCCTTCTCTTCTTCACCCCAATCCAGAGCACTCCAAGCTAGGTGAAGATGCAGTACTACGGCCCCACCTTCCAGATGCCACCAGTTAGGCCGGAGGCTCGGTACCCCGCCGGTGTCGTCGTCGAGAAGACGCTTCGCGTGTGGACGATCTCACGCTGGAGGATTGGCTGGGATTTGGCTAACTGGTTCCTCCGTGCGGGCTTTGCCCACCTCCCGGCGGGCTCGTCGGTCATGTTCCGACTGGAGGAACTGTGTCCAAACTCCAGCTCTCCGCCGTCAGGGCTCATCGCCACCTTCCACAACAGGTTCGATGCATTCCACCTGCTCGGGAAGGTGTTTTGGTGTGGGTGCGAGCTCATCGCATTCACAACCTACAACATCTTCACGGATGTGGATATGATCTTCTCCAACCACAACGTCATCCACAGCCTCCCCTACCTCCTCGGTGAGAACGGCAGGGAGGCGGAGGAGTGAAGAGGAGGCGCGGAGCAGCTTGTCTTGCCCTAGGGTGTTAGACCCTAGGGCTTTATTTCTATGTTATTTTATGTATGTCGTGTTATATAATGTTTTATGTAAGAGTACTATCTATCTATGTTATGCTTGCTACCCTAAATGAAGAACTGTTATGCTTGCTAGTTTTCTTTGTTATTTTGTAGCCCATTCAGTGATATTTAGACCTTGGCTTCAAACAACTCATAAAACCTGTTCCCTCACCGTATCAAAACATCAAGCAGAGGAGTCCTCTTCTTCAAAAATGATGAAACCTCAAAACATCACCGTATCAACACATAAAACCTTTTGGCATGCGTGGCTAATGGGCTAGTTGAAGTGTAAAAAATGATAGAAATGAGCCATGTCGATGTTGAAAAGAAGAATAAAAAAAAGCTAAATTTTTTGAACTGTCGCTGGCGGTCTAGGTTTGTAGATCCTGCCGGCCGGGGGGGGGGGGAGGGGTTTTGTAGTTTGCAAAAATACTCTATTAATGTGCTCGTTTTACTCAAAAGGTTGTGTTTACCAATGCATTAATTGCAATGCATGCATGCATGAACAAAAACTTTAACATGCATTGGTCAATGTTCTCTAAATATTTGCATGCAACAATTTAATGCAGCTTGAAATCTGAAAACTAAAATTTTAAGATAAGCCCTATAAACCGGAAAGGAGGGAGTACTTTCTATGTTATGGATGTATGCTTGCTACGTGAGATATCAGTAGATGGATATGGTGCCGTAGCCGAGCCTAGACATGCTCTCTAGATGGATATGGTGCCATAGCCGAGCCCTAGACATGCTCTCTAGATGGATATGGTGGCCAATGGTGCCACCAGACTTTATTTTAGACGCGGTTTCTGATGGATATCATGATCTACATAATTAAATCTGACATGCTCTTAATAATAAATTGTCCCTAATAAATTTGCCATGTACTACAAAAAAAATCATGTATAAAACAAAAAAAAAATCGTGTATACAATATTTTTGTTGCAACAAAAACATGTTTATAATACCCGCATGTCAAAAAATCAAAGTGTTGTGCCGTAGGCAATATACAGAAGGCAATTGCCATGATATGTACAAATAAATTTGACATGGGCAAGTTCAATAAAGAATTAGTCATGGTATCTACACTAACAATGACATGGAAAAAGTTATTCTTAAGTTCGCCATGGCAATTATCTGTACAAAAATGCCATGGGACAAAAGTTGTACTGCTAACAATAAATCGATTTACCATCATGCACTATTTTTGTTCGGCATGGCAATAAATGGATTTACCATGGCAATAATCAAGCAAAAAAACAGAGCCAGCGCGTGCACTATTTTCTAGGCCTCTTTTATCTTTGTGGGCCTTTGACACTCAACGCAATGCGACGGCCCAACCAGAGCTTAGTTTCAATTTGGGCCCTAGAACTACATTTTTTTTCTTCTGCGGTCGGTGTTGTCTGACGAAACTGAAAGTGTACAAAACTGACGAAACTGACATGATCCACAAATTAAGCAACACAGAGCATAGAGCACATGATCCACAAAATTAAGCAAATCCTAGAGCACATGATCCACAAATTTAAGCAAATCCTAGAGCACATGATCCACAAACTTAACCAAATCCTAGAGCACATGACACCACACTAATAACATCTCTAACGAGTGATGACCAACAAGTAAGCAAATCCTAGAGCAACTATACAAAAATAAAATCCTAAAGCTATCAGATTCGCCTGCTTGTTCAATTGAATCATCTGCTTCAACTTCTTGTTCATCTTCTTTAATTCCCCCTTCAGATCTGCATCCCCAACTGCCAGAGCAGCACTTTCATAGACCAAATTCGTTGGTGCTGACGGCAGATTGAGCTCCCGGGTTGAGGCCCCATTGCATTGAATCCACTTAACGTAGTCATCCAGCCATTCAAAATGTGTGCATTTGTTCACGATCTGAAACGAAAACATGAACCCTAAATCCCAGATCCAAGGAAATAGAAAAAGAAATCAGAGAAAAATCATGAGATCTAACTTGCCCCTCTGGCTTGCTCTCGCATTTCACGAACTCGCGCCCATAGTTGCCATTCTTGGCCTCTTTCAAAGTCAACCGTACCAGTGGCGCGCTGCGTGGGTAGTCAGGACATCGCTCCATGGGAAGTGGACCATACCGGGTCCACGAGGGGCGGGAGGCTGAAGTGGAGCTCGACATATCGCCCAAAGTCGCCGGAGAAGAAGAAGTAGAGGAGTGGCTCCTCTCGTCGCCGGAGAAGAAGAAGCAGAGGAGTGGCTCCTCTTGTCGCCGCAGAATACAACTCTCGCGGATCGCCCCACGATCCAACGATGCGGAGCCGTCCATGTGATCCAACGGCGCGGAGCCTGCACGCAGCCTGCCCTCGGAATTCCTTCTAGAAGACCACATCTGAGGGCTGTCGCTTGGCGCTAGGGTATGATCGGACGGCTGACGTTCGGAGCTAGGGTTAGGCGAAACCCCGCGGGGTTTAGAGGGGTTTTGAGCTGGTCAACGGGTTTTCCAAGGCTTTGACTGAGCACCATTAATTTTAAAAAAAATCAAAAAAATATAAAACCTGCGCACAATGTTGTCTTGTGTGACATGTTACCAACCAAAAATCATAAACTTTGTCTATGGACATTTTCATGAAAAAACCTTCACACATATGAGCTATCACGTACAACATTTCATAGAGTCCAAGGAGAGGAGGTAGGGTTCCCTTCGTTTTTGAATTTTTTTTAAAAAAATCACCAAAACTTGATTTGAAAGTGAATAAGAAGGATTTGAACTTAGTTTTCCATTTTCATATTTTAAACGTGTTTTAATGGTTTTCTATTAAAGTATATTTTTTTCAAAAAAATGTAAAAATATGAAGATTAATTCAATAAATAGTGATACTTCGAATCTACACTATATAGATTGAATAGGTGTTAATAAAAAATATTTGGCTCATTTAGAGTAGGTCCAAAAAAACTTGATTACAAATGGGGCTGTTTACCCTAGCTTGGGAGCTCATTTGGAGCACATTTCTAATGACTACAAGTTTTACCACGCAAAAGAGATCGGATTGATCACCTAACGTATATAATAGTTCAGCAACTCACACCACAGGGCAATGGACTTCAAGTGTTGGTTCAAATTCAAAGTTTGCCTAAAATTCAAATTTTGCCTCAGTTTTGTATTCTACCTCAAATGTCACATCAAATTACAAATAGAATTATTACACCTTACAAGTTTTCACATCAAATTGACGACAAAATCCTTATTACAAATCCTTAAAGTTCAAAGTTTATGACTTGCATTCAAGTTCAAATTCAAATCTTTGCCTTGCTCCTTGTGTTCCGGGATGGGTTAACCGTCTTGCTCCTGGTTTCCCTAGCTGGGATATTTTGTGCTTTTGAAAGCTTTGTCTTGTTGCTTCTGATCTTCACTTCTGGTGGTGGCGGTTTTGTTGAGCTTTGACTGACCGAGCAATTGATGACCAGTTGACGGTCATCTGTGGGTTCACTAATCCTTAAAGGAACTTCAGAAAAAATAACTTCCTCCTCTCTTATAGCTTCAAAACCTTCATAAGCCATGGTTTCAAATTCTGCATCAGATGATGGTTCAACCGAAGTTTCTTCCTCTCTAGGTCTTTTCTGTCCTGTGCCTCTAATTATCCTAGAGATGGGTCAAACAGAAATAAGCTTAGCCATCGATAAAAAAGAGAACAAATGCAAAAAAAGGGGAAAGGTTGCACACATACCAAGCTGCTACTTCAGTTGCTTCATTCTGCTCTAAACTTGCTGCATTCTCCTCTGCTGCTGCATTGTCCTCTGCATTTGCTGCTGCCCATTGTTCCTCTTCTCCAAATGATGCATCAACTGGATTGGTACAAATCCTAGCAATATGCCCTAGGATACCACATTTTTTGCACTTACGCTGTTTTTTTACACGACCCTCTTCACCAGCTCTTATCCTGTTTTTCCTTGGTCTTCCTGGTGGTCTAGTCAGTACAGGAGAATGGAGTTTGAACCCTGGGTCTACTATGTTCCATTGGTCTTTTCCCAAGAGTGCAGGCACATTTTCAGCATAAGCAACCCTAAATTTGGCAACAGAGAAATATTCAGAGCAATACTGATCAACTTCACCATCTTCACCTCCAATAACAGTCATGAGATGTAGGGCATGTATGCACGGCTTCCCGCGGATCTGCCATTGCCTACAACTGCATTCCTTAGTTGCAAGGTTCACTGGATATCTCCATTCCCTATTTTTTACTGTCAGTGTATGTCACCTCAGCCTCATATGTCGACGGTCGAATGCATTTCATCCTTAGTCCTCTTGCCTTGGCATGCAATGCCTTAATCATAGATGGGAGCATAAGATGGCCAACATATTGTGTTTCTGCAATTCTTTTACGAAGAGCCATCTTTATCATGATCATCTGCCTGATCTTATCAAATGCTTGCCACAACAAAAGCCCTTTCACTGACTTGAACTTTGCATTGAAACACTCAGCGAGGTTATTGGTCACATAGTCTACTTTGCAGATTTCATTGAATTTGCTTCTTGACCACAACTTTCCATGATGTTCATCCATGTACTCCTTCACCAAAGGATTGTGAGCATACAACACTCTCAAATGGTGCTCATGTTTCCTCAAGCTGCATGTGTATGAAGCTGGCCATAGGTTCTCATCATAAACTTTGCCTTTGAATTTCTTTTTAAAATTCTGCGCTAGGTGTCGCATACATTCCCTATGTTCCACTCCAGGGAATACAATTTCTACTACACTCTCTAAACCCTTGCAAGCATCTGTGTGTATAACTAAACCTGAGGGTGTACCTATAATGTTGCGCAACTACTGCAGAAACCAGACCCAACTCTCCTCGGACTCTGCCTCCAACACACCAAATGCAACTGGGAATAGCCAGTTGTGTCCATCAACTGCAGAAGCTGCTGCTAGCTGGCCTCTCCATCTTCCATTCAAAGCAGTTGCATCGACAGCCAAATAGGGCCTACAACCATTCAGAAACCCCTGCCAGCAAGCCTTGAAACAAACAAAAGCCCTCCCGAAGCACTCCTTCTCCAATGTCTTCCCTTTTAATTTGTACTGAACTGCATGCTTGTCAATCTCTACAACACTCCCTGGACTAGCCGTCTCCACTTCAGCTTTGAAGGTGTAAAGCAACTGAAAACTCTCATTCCATGGACCATTAATCCTATCAAGAGCCCTTTCCTTAGCATAGAAAATCCTCATGTAAGGTATATTAATCTTGTACCTCTCAAATAGCTTCCCATGGAGTTCTGTTGGACCAATTGTTGGTGTTTCCCTCACCCCATCCAAGATTGCATCTGCCACCCACCTAGTCTTTGCAAGCTTTGATTTGTCCTTTCCCCCTCCCCCTCCAGGTGGGCAAGTGTGCCCGTGTGGTTTTTTTTATCCGAAACAATTAAGAAACAATACACATGATCTGAATATAGAATGGATAAATAATCTGAAAAAGAGATTCAGTTGTAATACCTGAATCAATTTGCTCTTTAGCATAGTGGATGCATGCAACCTCCACCTACACCTATCATAAGGGCAATGAACAGTGAATCTTCTTGGCTCACTCCTATCAACCTCATAGGAGTTTTCAGTGAGAATGCAATATGTAGTCACTGCATTACGACAGTCCACCATCGATTGGAATACGGTTCCTGCAGTAAGCTGAGGATTCTCCCTGTTCCACTCAATTGTTGGCATGTCCTCACCATCATATTCTTGTAAAACTAATGAGTCGATGTTCTCCTCCCTGTCTTCATCGTCAGTGTCATCAAATCTAGCACGACTGCTAGGCTCCTCTGGATATTCATCTTCCTTTGCCTGTTGACTGACTCTATCTACCAGTTCAGGGAATAGAGTCTCATCCTCATCATCATGTCGAGGCACTTCCTCGTCAGGCTCTGCATCTACTTCTACATCAGGTGCAGAAGGGAGAGGAGAAGTGGCAGAATTAGCGGCAGCCGACATGTTGTGGCTTTCAGAACCACTAGGTTTACTTGGTATCGACCTACAAGGAGTGCGAGGACGCTCGCTATTAGCAGAGACAGATGATGTCTGAACACCCTTCCCCTTCGGGATACGTTGTTTGCGTGCCTGAAGCACACCGATATGGATTTTACCGAAACGGCTGTCAGCATACAAACTAAATAGCAATCCCAGATGCTCATCACAAGTTAATGGGACAAATCTCTGCTCGGTACTGTCGAAATATCTCAGTTCAACAGCATCGTCAGGCTCCACGGATACTCACAACAGAGTGCCTCGCGGAAATCTATGAACGAAACGTTGGTTTCTACCACTTTCGGATAGAAAAATCCAGAAATCAGATACGGTTTAGTTCCACGCAGCTCGCTAGTTTCCATTCTAACCGCCAGCCGAAAAGCAAGTGCAGGATCAACCCTATTCGATTGAAATAAAGGGCACAGTTAGGCCTAAATTTTTTAGATAAATTGCACTGATTCACGCCAACGGTGGTCAAATACAGCCTAATTTACAGATCTCCTAATCAATTTGAGAGGAAAACGATGCTTACCCAGGTGGAATCCATGAATTATCCGCCTCTGATTCGACCCAATCATCTCCACGGTCGATGGGCCGGACGGGGTGCTCCCCCGACATCGCTTCCTAATCCTAGATGGGGAGAGAGGGTAGATGCGGCGGAGGCGGCACGACGGCGGCGAAGGGGGCGGCGGAGGGGGCGGCACGGAAGAGACTCGATATGATTCAGGTTACAGTGAGTGTCAGTTTTGCGGCCCCACTCGTTAGCACGTAACGGTCAAAATGTGGACTCGGCCCTACACGGCCCCACTCGTCAGAGTTAACGGTCAAGCCATTGACCCGACGACAACGTCCGCTGTGACCAGTTCTGAGGGTTTCGGGCAAGGGAGTGGGGAAAAGTGAGCAAAAGTTAAGAGCGTGGGGATGAATGAGTACAACTAACGAACCAGGGGCACAAAAATAAAAATCCCCAAAATAAAAGGGCTACTGGGCCTAAACGGTCCGGCCCGACTGGCTCCTATAGGGAGCCAGGGACCGAACCCTAGCGCCCCGTCGCCCGCGCCCTGCTCCCGTCCCCCCCCCGCCGCCGCCTCCGCCTGGAGCCGCCCCCGCGGGCTCCCTCGTTTCCCCTCCCCGCCGACTCCCGTTCCCCCCCGACAACGACCCGGCCGGCCTGAGCCGCCGCGACCGCCGCCGTCCCCCCCCGCGACGGAGCCCGCGCCCGGACCGCGTCGCCGCCGTCTCGTGACCGCCGTTCGCCGACCCCGCTGTGAGCTCCCCCCCCCCCCCCCCGTCGACGGCAGCAGCCGGCCCAGCCCGGCCGAGCCGGTGTGCGTGCGTGCGTGTGCATGTATATGTGTGTGTCTGCACGTATGTATGTATGTATGTGCAGGTTTGTCCCTATGATAAACGGGGCCGCGCCTGTTAAAACGAAATTTAAATAATAAAAATGATTTTTATAAATAATATTAGTATTAATTAATTAATTAGATTAATTAATTAGTTAAACAGTAATTACTATTGTTTTGGATAATTCGGATTTGAAAATTAATATAAAATAAACCGTAGTCCGGATGAAAAAGTTTTCAACATGAAAGTTGCTCAGAATAATCCCACGAATCCAAATACGCAGTCTGTTAGTTTGTCACGTGCTCCTAGCATAGCGAACATGGAACTTTTCCATCGATTTCGTCCGTCCGGTAGTAGCCCGAGACCCGGAAAATATCGTCAGATATTCTCCCGACCTGTAATACTGCGTAGTGCATGCCTAGCTCTGCCTATTACCATGTCATTCATCGTGATGCATTTGTCTGCCTTATATTTATTGTTTCTCCCCCTCTTCTTACCGGTAGACCCCGAGACTGACGGTGCTGCCGGGTACGACTACACCGTTGACAATCAGGCCTTTGCCGCAGAGTAGCAAGGCAAGCAACCCCCCCCCCCCTTGAGCATTCCAATATTGCCCATTTCTTTCCCTCTCATTCTTGCATTAGATTTTGCTACTGTATTAGTTAGCTCCTATTCTGATGCATAGCCTGTTTTTGATAAACTGCTACTATACCTGCAATCATATCAACTGCTTAGTATAGGTTGATCAGTGAATCCCCTGAGACCCCCTTAGTCCCAGTTGCCCCTGCTTCTTCATCAACGACTCGACGACTCGAAGACTCGGTCAACCGACCAACGAGCCAGGCCCCTCACATCACCGCACACCCCTTAGTTGTACGACTCTGCATAGCTACTATCGAGTACCGAGGGTGACACCTCGTGAAGTACTCATGATGCTAACTCTGTAGTGCAGCTAGTCGGTCGTGGTTATCGAGGGTGATTCCTCCTTCACCACTCCCGACGATGACTCTTTCGTGCAACCCCTCAAGTGTGGGACCCTCGAGGGTGATTCCTCTAAGTCCACCTGTTTCATCGAGCGGGACCCTTTGAGGGTGATTGCTCAGGTTCCGTCTTGATGTTTTATACACACAGTTACTATGACCTGGTTACGGGAACATGTTGGTGATGGGTCGGCCCTGAGGGGTACCCACGGTTTGATGATGTTGGCGATGGGTCGACCCTCTGAGTTGGTCGTTTGACCTTTTACGCACCAAACCTTCACATGGGAGAAGTTATGGGTACTCAGCGTCGTTGTATCAGCCGAAGCTCTTCGGACGCCAGCAATGGATCGGCGCGCACCCGAGTGGCCTGGACGGTGCAGCTCTTGGACTAGAGTGTACTAGGGCTGACCTCGGCCGCGTACGCATCGTGCAGGAGCGCGTAGGGCAAGTGGGCCCATGACCCCCCGTGTGCTAAGGATTTAGACCGGCGGGCTGGCCTCTCTGTTGAGCCTAGGTAGGGCGACGACGTGTTGATATCCCAAGGCCGGGCATTACCCAGAAAAATGTGTCCGGCCGGAGGTGATCAAGCGTGTTGGAAATGCGGTGCACCCCTGCAGGGAAGAATTCATCTATTCGAATAGCTGTGTCCACGGTAACAGGACGACTTGGAGTTGTACCTTGATCTACTACAACTAAAATTGTGTCTTTAATTTGAAATGAATGTTGGCTCCAGGATTGCTTCCTCGCAGGGAGTCGAGGAAGAATCTCTGGGCGTGGTTACTTAATAAAATTTGCTACAATAATATTGCGATATATGAGATACCAGTCTACTCTCTTCTAATGCTGCAAGATGCTGAAGATGCTAGTCTTCGATAGGACTAGGCCTTCTCCCTATTCTTGCTTTCTGCAGTCAGTCCAGATATAACCCCTCCCCTTGATAATGATGCATATTTAGCATAGTTCTGATGTCAGTCTTGCGAGTACTTTGGATGAGTACTCACCGCTGCTTTGCTTTCTCTTTCCCCCTCGATACGATTCTGCGTTCAGACGATGGAGCCCAGGAGATGGAGTACGCCGGAGAGGACTACTACACCACCGCTGGAGCCTACTACTACGTGGAGAGTGCCGACGCTCAGGAGTAGTTAGGAGGTTCCCAGGCAGGAGGCCTCGCCTCTTTCTATCCGCTGCTTATGTTTGTGCTAGCCTTCTTAAGGCAAAACTTGTTTAACTTATGTCTGTACTCAGATATTATTTGCTTCCGCTGACTCGTGTTTGTCGAGCTTTGTATTCGAGCCCTCGAGGCCCCTCGCTTGTAATATGAAGCTGTATGACTTTAATTTGTGTCTAGTGTTGTGTTGTGATATTAATTAGTGAGTCCCTAATCTTGGTCGTACGCATTGCGTGTATGATTAGCGTACGGTCGAAATTGGGGGCGTCACAGTTAGCCACAGTATCTTGTATTACGGGACGAGTAAATAGACTTGCCGGTAACGAGATTGAACTAGGTATAGAGATACCGACGATCGAATCTCGGACAATTAACATACCAAAGAACAAAGGGAACAATATACGGGATTAACTGAATCCTTGACATAGAGGTTCAACTGATAAAGATCTTCGTAGAATATGTAGGAACCGATATGGGCATCTAGGTCCCGCTATTGGTTATTGACCGTAGAGGTGTCTCGGTCATGTCTACATAGTTCTCGAACCCTCAAGGTCTGCACACTTAACGTTCGGTGACATTTCGGTAGTATTGAGTTATGTATGTTGGTGACCGAAGGTTGTTCGGAGTCCCGGATGAGATCCCGGACGTCACGAGGAGCTCCAAAAGATTGATATATAGGAAGTTGGTATTTGGGCTCCGGAAAAGTTTCGGGCACTTCCGGTAGTGTACCGGGAGTAACGAATGGGTTCCGGGGGTCCACCAAGTGGGGCCCACCCACCCCAGGGGCCACATGTGCCTAGGAGGTGGCGCACCAGCCCCTGGTGGGCTGGGCAGCCAGCCCCTAGAGGCCCTTGCGCAAGGGGGTGGGAAGAGGGCCAAGTGGGAAACCCTAGGGCGCCACCCCTCCCCCCTCTCTCCTATATATATAGTGGAGGGATTGAGAGGGCAGCCAACCTAAGAAAAGCCACGGCTGCCTCTCTCTCCCTCTAGATCTGTTCTCCACTAGATCGTCTCGGTCATGCTTGGCGAAGCCCTGCCGGGACAGCTCCACCGCCACCACGCCGTTGTGCTGGCGGAGAACTCATCTAGCTCTCCACCCTTGCTTGCTGGATCAAGGAGGTGGAGATCGTCATCGAGCTGTACGTGTGCTGAACGCGGAGGTGCCGTCCATTCGGCGCTAGATCGGAAGGACCGTGATTGGATCGCGGGACGGATCGTGATTGGATCGCGGGACGGATCGTGATTGGATCACGGGACGGCTTGCGATTTGGATCGCGAAGATGTTCGACTACATCAACCGCGTTACTTAACGCTTCCCGCTTAGCGATCTACAAGGATACGTAGATTCACTCTCCCTCTCGTAGATGCTCATCACCATGGATAGATCTTGCGTGTGCGTAGGCATTTTTTTGTTTCCCATGCAACGTTCCCCAACACGACGATGCGGCCCGGGAGAAAGGGGTGGTGCCGGGAGGCATGAAGACGCTTGTCGTGGCGGAGGCAAGGTTGGGCCAGCCCGTGCGGCACGGTGAGGGACTTCTTTTAATTTGACCTCGCCATCATTTGCGGGACCCACCTGTCATAATAATGACCAAAGCCGTCAACTAGTGTTTTTTGTAAAAAAAAAAAGGCACAAAATTAGTGTTTTTGGCATAAATCTGTAGACATGTGTTTCCTGCAAATCTAGCCTTCAATGTTGATGATTTTTGCAATTCAGTCAGAAATTAGGGGGCAATTCAGTTTTATGTTCTACAAGTACGATCACAATAGCGCGGTTCCTAGACTTCACGTCAAAATAGCACACCACACTAGTAGCAACAGAGGGCTGCGTAATGAATCAATAACTACAAATGTATATGTATAGATAATGGACAAAAGTTTCTCAAGAAAAAAAGATAATGGTCAAAATATTCAACGGAGAGAAAATAGAGGATTCTAGACTCGCAAGGATAATTTGATGGCCACGCTAAAACTCAACACTTGAACAATCTAAGACAAGATTCATGGTAACAATATATTAATCGCTTCAATTAACCAATATATTACTATAACAAAGGAATACTAGAGGTCCGTGGCACAACCTCGGACGGCAGCAAATTAGAATTTTTGATAGAGAGTAAAGCAACAGAGAATAACTCACGGCAAACAACACTGATCAGTACAGCGCCACGGACAGTTTGCTGGGACCCAAAGAAAAAAAATACAAAGACCAGGCAGTGTAGTAAGAGCATCTACAGCCACACGACCAGTAAATTCGGGCCCTCAAACGCCCGCGAACGCGACCGGACGCGTCCGCGGGCACTGACCGGGCACTTCTCAAATTCTGTTGTCCACATCCGTGTATCTCATATCCGGTCCCTCATATCCATACTAGCATGCAACATAGATGAAAACTACGTAGAT
This sequence comes from Elymus sibiricus, assembly GCA_039707655.1. Classification (NCBI taxonomy): domain Eukaryota; kingdom Viridiplantae; phylum Streptophyta; class Magnoliopsida; order Poales; family Poaceae; genus Elymus; species Elymus sibiricus. The sequence goes on from CM077671.1 coordinate 449,347,147, forward strand.
CAACACACAAACATAAAATCGGACAGAGGAATGCACATTCCGATCACCAAAAGATCACCGCCGGATGTCCAAAAGATCGTCACAATTCACATAAACGACGAACAAACTTAAACTAGATTATAAAAAACTAGAAATTGAAGACGGAAATGGCGGACATTCACCACTTCCTCGCCCCCCCTTTGCCCTTCCTGTCGCCGGCGCAGCTGTAGGCGTCGGCGGCTGGTGGCGGATCGTCCGAGTCATCCGGTGACGAGCCGTGGTGGTCGTCGTCGTCGGAGGTGTCGGAGAGGATGACGAGCATGACGAGCCCTTTTAGCCGCCGGACCTCCCTGTCCTGCTGCTGCTTGAGCTTCGTGAGCCGAGCCGCCTCTGCCGCGTCCGCTCGTATTGCTCAATGGCAATCCGGAGCGCCTTGGCGTTCTTCCGGCGGAGCCGCCGCGCGTCCGTCTCTGCAGTCGTAAGCAACCGGTGGTAGACCCATTCGAGGAGCCGCGTGTCCTCGCCGGGCTCCGCCTCCACCCCGCGGCGGCGGCGCACAGACTGCCCTAGCTCCCTCCTCTCCCTTTGCCGCTGCCGCTCGCGGCGGGCGGCGCGCGGCTCTGATTCCGGCGTGCGCGTCCGGGCCGGCGGGGCGGGCACAAGCACCCACCACTGCCCACGTGGGGGAGCAGCAGCCGGCAGGGGCAAGGGACGGCGGAGGGGAGACGCGGATTGCGCAGTCCGCCTGTCGGAGCTACGCACGGGCCGGGAGGGGCCAGCGCCGGCGGTGAGGCTGTAGATCCGGATCTGCACCCGGTCTCCACCTTGGACCGCTTCAAGGCGATGCGAAGGGCAAGCTCAAAGTTCGGATCCAGCTACTCGTCGGAGCGGCTGTCGGAGCTCGACATTGCGCCGGATTCGATCGGAATCGGTGCGGGGAGATGAGCGGACGGAGCGAGAGAGGAGAGTGAGTGAGCTAGGGTTTCGGAGCGAAGAGCCGGATGATGTTTTTTTGTGGGTCAGAGGTGGGGTCGATGGTGGGACGGGCCTGTCAGACGGGCGTGCCCGGGTCACCCCATATCCGCGTCATATTTGGGCTGGATATGAGGGGTGCCGGTCAGGCCGGGCGTTTGAGGCCCGTTTGAGGCGTCCGTCTGGATCGAAAAATCGTGACCGGTCACTAACCGAGCGGGCTGCCCGGGCGTTTGAGGTAGGAGGCCCCTCCTTGTGGAGCAGGCGCGAGGGTGAAGGACACGTAGAAGGAGTGGCCGCTGTCCATGGCGACTTGAACGGCGGTCTTGTTCCCGTGCACAGCCTCACGAGCAGCGTCTAGGCCGTTGTGGCAGTGGGTGCGGCCGATGCGATCCATCATCACCCAACCGGGGAAGACGACGGTCTCCTCCTCCGGCACGGCCGCGCCTGCGTTGGCCATGGATGGCGATCCAAGAAACAGCCGCCTCCCTCCCTAACCCTATTTGACGACTGACAAGGGCAAGAAACAAGACCACCCGTTCGACGAGACCGCCTATTTTGTTGGCTTCTGAATTCTGATCGCAAGATCAATTTACCAGAGCAGCAGCACACGCACGGCACGTACGTGCAAAGCTAGCAAGCAAGCTAGCAGGCACCTTGATTGATGAACAGTGCGCAAGCACATGCACAGATTGTTCACGTACGTTCGTGAGCGTGGTAGAGCTGGTAACCACGCGATCGATCCAATTGATCACAGCGGATTCTTTATAACTTTGCTTTGATATTTTTTTTTGTTTTGCGGGAAAAAGAAGTGATATTATAGCCTCGAACTTACAGAAAGGTCCAGTACAAGATAGAAATTACAAACAGGTCCCCTGGACCCGATGTCGATGACCCAGATGCCGCCGCTGCTGCACCTCGTGATGGCTTGGATCAAGTGCAACCCCTCCGCGGACGGGAAGTCGCCGGTCGCCGGCTCCTGAGAACCTACACCTCGGCCCACCATCTTCATCGCGAGGCCGAACATCACATCCTCCTTCTTCTTCTTCGAGATCCGGCTTGACCGCCACGCCAACGCCGGTGAGGGGCTAACGAACTCGCCGGATCCAGAGATCCACGAGCTCGGGGAAGGCGAGAGCTCGACCGCTGCACCCCGAAGAGCGCTACCGCCGGAGAGGATGAACTCCGCCACCAAAACGCCGCATCGGCCGCACCACCGCCTCCTGAGCGCCGCCGACAAGCTCCCTAGAAACCCTACACTATGTACAAGCCATGGATCGCCGATCCCCCACCCTCCCGCCGCCGGACCGGCCGCCGGAGAGGGAGGGATCGAGCGATCCGACGGCGAGCGAGGTGGGTTTCCCGGTGGTTTCAGAAAATCGCTTATCCCCTACTGTAGCGGGAGGATAAGGACGACCAAGCCTTTTCACCGTTGCTTTGCTTTGATATTTTTTTGGTATATATATATGCGTAAGATAGGCTGCTTGCTAACCTATTAGGTGTAGTAAACTCGGTTAGACAATACTAACCTAACTAGGACACACATGCACGTGCCGTGCAATCTTGTTATTTATGTTAACATATTTGACGCGTTGAGCATGACTAGTTGTCCAGGAGCGCACATGAAGAAAGTGAAGAGTTGACTGTTATACGCAATCGGATCGGTTGAGGTTTAATTGGTCGAGTGAACGACACTTCGGAGTGTCGCTGGCGCCTCGAGGGTGCCTGAGAAATAGCTCAGGGCTTCATTCACTCGGCTCAAGATGAAACCACAACGGATTTAGGATCGTAGGTTTCCGAATGATCTGATCGGTTTGACTGTTATACGCAATCGGATGGTACTCGTTTGTCTCTTGGGAGAGATAGCCCAGTGACTTGTGCGCGAGTCTGCTAGGAACTCCGAGTGATCGCGTAAGAGTGAGGGGCGACCCTCCTTGTGTCCCTGGGGAACTCCTTTCATCATGCCCGAGAGCATCCGAGTAAACAAGGACCCGCAGGGGGTATTCGGCGGACCGAAACACGTTGTTTTGGGCAAGTGGACGCGGAGACCACTCGGGCCAATTCGCTGCGAAAATTCCGCGGATTTGAAACGTGGGCGACGCGCGTGCGCGGGAAACGGTTGCGTTGCGATATTGGGGAAGTGGGCGCGGCGCCTCGATTACTGCGCCAGGAATTCCGCCACGTGCCCCAGAGGCGCTGTCTGCGGGATCTCGCGGATCTCCGCCGCGTCCGCTGATTGATAAGATTTATTGTTATTTTAGTACGTATTCATAGGCACATCATGTTTATCATATTAATGCAATATTTTCCCTAGTTACTTGGTTATGTTTGCACCGCAGCACGACAAACATCATATCCTATATACCTAAGAGGTTCATCCTCACTATCTTATTTATCTTGACATGCAACCTATCCACATCATCAAGTAGGTTCACCATGTAAAAACCATTTACCACTGACTCTTCATGCACCTGTCACAAATAACTACTCCATCCGTTCCTAAATATTTGTCTTTTTAAAGATCCAACTACGGACTACATACGGAGCAAAATGGATGAATCTACACTCTAAATTATGTCTATATACATCCGTATGTAGTCCGTAGTGAAATCTCTACAAAGACAAATATTTAGGAACAGAGGGAGTATTAACTATTTTTTATGCACTCTCAAGCAGCCACATCATACTAGGTTTCTTTGGCTATCTATAATCGGGCTTGCTAAAAATCAGTCGACTGAGACTTCGCGAAGTCTCAGTCGACACTATAATCCGTTGATCTTGCATCAAGATTCGTGCAAACAGTTTTTTTTTCAATTTTTTTTCTTCTTGCATACTATACTACTTGACTGAGACCTAGACACTCCCATCTATAATATGTCTTGACGTCATACAATCCACCACAAATGTCAAACACGAGTCCCCGTTCAACCATTTGGTTGGAGTTGCGATCGTCCGGTTTCGGAAGCCCAAACATCCATATTTTCTCATTCTCATTCTCTTGCGCTTCATGTCCAATTCTTTTTGCTCCTAGAAGCCATATAATTGTGCGATATGTCTTCGGCCCCTCAAACCTTGGTGTTCCAAGCAACCTTTTTTTTAGGGAACTAAGCTTTACCGGATGATGAAACAAGCATGGTTGTGCACCAGATAAGACAAATAAGAAGAGTTAGAGCTTCCTGGGTTTATTATGGTGAATGGGCACAGTACATTGCACATGGTTGATCCGATGAGAAGCATGATTTACTCAACAGTGGGGCTCATGATTTATAAGCGACTTTTTATATATAGAGAGAATCAAATTATGAGTTACCTCGCATTTTATGTTTCCATGCGACCAATATTTTATAAAATGCACATCCATAGTTGCTATCATTGTTTTAGGTTTAGCCAAGGGTGGTGATGTCTCCACTGGCTATACTCAATCACATATCGCCTCACCGGTATATTGTTAAGGTAATAAATTAACAGAACAAAAATCACACTATTGATTTTTCATCAATTTTTTTTAGATGTTTACTCTTTACAATATTTCTTTCAAAAAATATATCATCAAATTATACTATGTTTTATAATATTTTTGTGTTTTAAAACATAAAATTATTTGTTAACAGTTCCTGCAGCAACGCGCGGGGTATCTCATCTACTTCAATTTGAGCACGACCCCAAAGTTTTCAATACCCGTCACCACCAGATCCAGGCATTGGCCCTAGAATTAATTCACTCCAAAATACCACACCACTAGTTACAATAGAAGGCTGCCTAATGAATCAACTATACAGATGATGGATATATATAGTCCCATAAAGATCAAAAGAAAGAGAGGATTCTAGACTATCAAGGACAACTTGCATGGCAGAAGGGGAACCCACACAACTGAAGCGGCTAAACTCAAACACTTGAACAGTCAACAGAAGATTAATGGTAACAATATATTAAATGCTTCAATTAATTAATAGTATCACTATAACAAAGGGCTGCCAAAAGGTCTGTGGTACAAGCCGAGAGTTGCTAACACTATGGGAATCGACACACTCAGCACGGTCCCATATAATGAGAGGGGGTGGGCTCCGAAGAGATCCATACAGAGAGCAGACAGTGTACATTAGCTATTATAAGCTTGCACCAAAGTCACAGTTGAGAATCATACACCCAACCAGGCAGCATATGTATTGCATCATAGGTAAGATAAACAAGCAAAAAAATCAGAAGTGGTACACTACCATATATAGGTTGCCTGATACTATGTAAGAAGGTAAACATAATTAAAAGGGATATCATATAATCTTCATCAATCACTATTATAAGAGAGCTTCTAGCTAGCTCGTTATCTGTTAGCCTTTCTTTTTCTTTTCTTTTTTCTTTCTTTCGAGGCTGTCGGGCTTTCAAGGTATTTGGAAAAGACAGTTGGAAGTAGGTAGACATAGGGAGAAAACCTGTATCTGTCACTGTCATCCACACACCCACCACACTCCGCATCCTTACACTTAGGACAATATGGAGTACATGAGCGCAGATACGCATGGTTCATGTCAAGCATGATGGTCCACGCCTTACCACGACATTCCTCCTCCCTCAAAAGGCAGCATAGAACATCCGGGTCATCGGCGCTGACGAAGGGGAACTCGGGAAGACGGTGCCGTATGCCCAGAGCTTCGTAGCCACGCTGCGCCCATAGGCAGTCCAGGTTGATCACGCGGTGCAGCTCCCACCGGAACTCGGAGCTCAGGGTCCAAATGGTGATCCTCTGGCGAGCCTGCTGCCGCCGCCTCTTTCTCTCGGGAATCTGAATCCATTGGGAGCGATCGTGGATTGTGTCATGGAAGTCGTTGTCAATGTGGACGAAGCGCATCTTGCCTTGGCTGACGGACACACTTCGGTATCTCTCCGGGTGGTGACTTTCGAGTCGTACCTCAGCATGGTAGTCGTTGTCTCCGGGGAATGGCACGAAGCGGAGCACCGGCGAGCCTATGGTGGTGGAGAAGTCGCATAGCAGGACGCCGCTGAAGTAGTCGACCCAGCAGAGGAAACGGCCGTCGAAAGCGAGCACGTGGTGGGCTGACCAGAGGCACAAAATTTGCGGGACCCACCTATCATAATAATGGCCAAAGCCGTCAACTAGTGTTTTTTGCAACAAAAAAAAGGCACAAAATTAGTGTTTTTGGCATAAATCTGTAGACATGTGTTTCCTGCAAATCTAGTCTTCAATGTTGATGATTTTTGCAATTCAGACAGAAATTAGGGGGCAGTCCAGTTTTATGTTACAAGTGTGATCACAATAGCGCGGTTCCTAGACTTCACGTCAAAATAGCACACCACACTAGTAGCAACAGAGGGCTGCGTAATGAATCAATAACTACAAATGTATATGTATAGATAATGGACAAAAGTTTCTCAAGAAAAACAGATAATGGTCAAAGTATTCAACGGAGAGAAAATAGAGGATTCTAGACTCGCAAGGATAATTTGATGGCCAAAGGACCACTGTTATAGAGTTGTAGTGCACGCTAAAACTCAACACTTAAACAATCTAAGACAAGATTCATGGTACCAATACCAGCGGAGGACCGAGGGAGGGTTCGTGGACGATCATCGATCAATGGAAGCAGGTGGGGACTTGGGCGATTGGGCGTGGTACAACCTGAGAGTTGTTAACACTACTGGAATCGACACACTTAGCACAGTCCCATAATGAGAGAGGGTGGGGTGGGGGTGGGCTTCGAAGAGATCCATAAGAGCATCTCTAGCAGACCCTTTAAGATCTCGTAGCGGAAAACGTGTTTACAGGATACCGCAAAATATTTTTTCATGTTTTTATAATATGGCTTTTGTTCCGGCAGAACATATCCCATAAAAATCTTTCATGGTCTCGGTAAAATAGCATAAACCCTCCTAAAAGGACCCGCTAAATTAAGTTGGGTCTCATGTCCCGCACACGGGCAAGCTTACGGGCGGTCGAGCTGCTCCTTGCTGCTGCCGCGCCTGCGGCCGGGCTCTTGTGGGGGCGAACCGGCGGCAGGGATCGAAGTTCAAGGCCATGGCGGGGCACCGACGACAGCGGCAAGATGCGGCGGCTTCTCTATTTTGCCGGAATCGAGCTCAGGAGGAGGCGTCACTGGTTGCTACAGAAACGGTTAGGGCTGAAATTTCCCTTCCGCCAACCCACGTGAGGGATAGAGACTGTAAAAAAAAGGAAGAAACACTAAAATATGGCGTCTGGCGACGAAATATATAGCTCCCTGTAAATATGTTTTGAAGACAGGTCGTTTTACATGTTGTAAAAAGAGTTATTTTGTAGGACGAATAGAGAAGCTCTAAAGAGAGCAGACCGTGTACATTAATTAGCCATCAAGCTGGCACCAAAGTCACAGTTGGGAAGCCAAAAGAATAAGCTACGCATCAAGGGCGTTTCCTCGCTATAGCCACGTCGACGCATTTACTGTGGCAGGGATTGGTGATCGCGCTATCCCTCCTCCACCCCAGATAACACCTCCCCGGTAACTTCCTTCCCTTATCCTCACCACCAAGGCAATCCACATACGCGACCTCCCCCCCCCTCTTTCTCTCTCTCTCTCTCTCTCTATCTCTCTCTCGTTTCCTCTTCCATCTAAGCCGCCGCCACGAGCATCGCCGGTGGGAGAGGAGCTAGCTCGGCAGCGGCGGCGGCGGCTGCTGCTTTGATCTGTGATCTGCCTCGATGTGGGAGGCGGCAGATCGATTCGGTCGAAGTGGTTGTCGGAGGTGTTGGGTGGTAGGAGCACCACCCGACGGCGCTGGTAAACGAAGATGGGGCCGCCCGACGAGGACGGCGAGGTTGGTGTTGACAACTGCAACGAGAGCTCGTCAGATCCGTCATCGGCGCCGTTCTCCCCCTCGAGGAGTATTTAACCAAAAACTACCACATTTCATGAAAACGTGCCCAGAAACTACCACTTTACGTTTTTGTGCGGAAAACTACCACTTTTGTCCTAATCCGTGGCAAAAAACTACCATGTCGGATAACTGCTCGCTTCGCCCGCGCTAAGCACCGAACTGACCGGTTGGGCCCACGAATCAGGTGCCACCGTGGCCAACCGTCGCCCGCCGCGCGTTAACGGCCGTTAACGGCGCGTTTGCAGTCGGGTGAGGTCAAGATCTGAGCCAGTCCCCTCTCGATTCACTCTCTCCCTCCTCTCCCTCTCTCTGACCTAGGTGGTGGCCGCCATGGCGTCAGTGATTCCGGACGGGGGCGGCGGCGATATGGGTGGCGGCGACGGCGGCAGCGGTGGCACAAGTTTGGACGGTGTAGGCTCGTTCTCTGAAGTCGATAACTGGTTGGGGAGCAGTAGTTACGCGACGCAGGCAGGCTTGCAGCAGCCGGAGGCACCGCTCGTCCAGTCATCGCCGGCGACTGGATGTTCTATGGGTTGCAGGTATGGAAATATCATCTTCTTAAATGAACATGTTTTCTTCAATCTGGCAAATTAGTAAGATGTGTTTGTTTTTGTTTGTTGAACATGTGTAATAAACTGTATTGCACTTGTAGTTGTGTCAATTTCAATTCAATTCATGAGCACTTATTTATGCAGTTTGGCTAACCAGAAGTGGAACATATGGTTTCATTTCGAAGGAAGAAACCCTGTGAAAAGGGGTATATATGAGACAAATATTTCATTTCTTACTCTACAATCACTCAATGCTAGTGAAGGGTATGGGGAGAGTGATTACATGTACTATGTGAAGGAGGAGGAAATTGGATCTGGAAGAGTAAAGTATTTAGGTAATGAAGCTAGTGTTCATGAAATGTTGGAGGTTTATCATCATGTCAAGGTTGTGAACATAAAGGTTGTGAGAGATGTTCAACCTGCAAGTAGTACACATGCTAATGAGAATTACATGAACACTCAAGAGAGCTGCTGTGTGAAAAAGGTAGTGGAGCAATCTGAGCTTCAGAATCAGATAAATGATAGAAAGGCTCAGCTTGAGAGGAGCAGGATTCAAAGAGAGGCAGATTTGAACCACTTTGAAGGAGACACTGTCTGAATTTTGTTCTGATGATTCAGTTCATTCAGATGGGAGTGCTGAAGCTGTTCAAATGGAAATAGAGTGTGCCTCTGAAGAGGATAGAGCATTGGAAACTACTGCTATTGTGAAACATGTGAAGAATCCTGGTCCAACTACCAGAAGTCACAATGAGGTAGAGCATAAACGCTTTGAAGATTGGTTTCCTGAAGCAGATGAGTTTTGTTTTGCCGGTGATTTAGGCATAAGTGATGAGGAAGAAGAAGATGAAGTTGAACTACCATACCTCCTGAAGAAGCCAAAGAGTTATAAGAAAAAGATGAAGGATAGGGTATGGTTTGACCCCTCAATTCCCAATTCACATTTACTGTTGTGCAAGAGCTTGTGTTTTGAGAGTGTTTACCAGTTCAGAGAAGCATTAAGGGATTTTCATATAAGGACTTTGAGGTCTTTTCACTACCACAGGAACTCCTCAACAAGAATTATTGTTTGGTGTTCACAGAGAGAGCATGGATGTGAATTTTACATGTGTGCCTCTAGGATAGCTCATGAAAGAACTTTTTGCATTAAGAAGTGTAACATGGAGCACACTTGTCCAGCATCAGCACAGAACACAAAGGTTACTACTAAGTGGCTTTCCAAAGCAGTTGAGCCTTCTCTTAGAGCAGATCCTAGAGCACCTGTGGATGCACTTATTAAAAACAGCAAAGTCAAGTTTTCAGTTGATGTATCAAGGAGTGTGGCCTATAGGGCAAGGAGGAAGGCTATTAAGGTTGTGCAAGGTGACCAGAAGGAGCAGTACTATAGACTGAGGGACTACCTACAAGCAGTTATTGATACAAACCCTGGTAGCAGGTGTATAGTTACAACATTTGAGGACCCAGAAAACCCTGCACCAACTCCTAGATTTAAGTACATGTTCTACTGCTTGCATGCATCAAAGCAAGGATTTCTTAATGGATGCAGGCCCTTTATAGGTAAATTTACAACTGTATTTTCTTCAAAATATCTTGTTGAGAAAATTATGGTAGCTAATTTGGGTATGGATGCAGGGCTTGATGGTTGCTTCATCAAGCTAACCACTGGACAACAAATTCTTGCAGCCACAGGAAGAGATGGCAACAACAACATCTACCCCATAGCCTTTGGTGTGGTTGACAAGGAAGATTCTGATAGTTGGACATGGTTCCTAACCCAGCTAAGATGCTGCATTGGAAGTGGAAGCAAATTTGGAACCTACACCATTATTTCTGACAGGCAAAAGGTATGCACCCTATCTCTGCTAGTAGTTCAGAAATATTGCTAGTAGTGGCTTAATTTCTTTTTGTTCATGACCATGGTTATTAATTTATAAATAGGGTCTTCTTAAGGCTATAAATGAAGTGTTCCCTGATTCCCCTCAGAGATACTGCCTTAGGCACATATATGCAAATTTTCAGTCAGTTGGCTTCAGAGGAGCAGAACTAAAGAAGCTAGTAAATCAGGCTAGCTACTCATTCACCAAACATGGCCATGAATTAGCAATGGCAGAGCTGAAATTTGGCAAGTGTCAAGTGGTGTGAAACAGTACTGTGTGAACCTTGCTACTAAAACATGTGACTGCAGGAGGTGGGACATGACAGGTGTGACATGCAGTCATGCAATAGCAGCAATGAGCAAGCTTCATATGCACCCAGAGGACTTTGTGCATGAATTTTTCAAAAAACCACTATATATTGAAGCATACAAAGACATTGTGTACCCTGTCCCTGGTCCTGAATTCTGGCCTGACACCCATACCCAGGATATTGAGCCCCCAGTGTTCAAAGAAAAAGCAGGCAAGAAACAGACAGCTAGGAGGAAGGGCCAGTTTGAGGTGCCTGCACCAAAGGACACAAGCAGGATGGGAACAATTACATGCAGCAATTGTGGTCTACAAGGCCATAGATATACAAACTGTAGGAAAGCTCTGAAACCAAGTCTTGAGATGAGAAAGAACTTACACCAGGTCATTTAAAAATTTGCATTCTATGTTTCATTATTTTAGGTGTGGTCTAATTACTAACTGTTTTAATTTTGGCATGCATGAGAATAGAGAAATTTTCAGGGGTTCCTCTAGTGCTACACATCTACCTCCACAACCACCACATTAACACCAAAGTTCACACATCCCAGCCTCATCTGCTCCACCACTTGGTCCAAAAGCAATGAGGAACAGAAAAACAGCAGCACCTAAGAGAGGTTCAGCACCAACAGTTTCAACAGGACCATCCAAGTCTTCACCAGCACCTCCAAGAGGATCAGCATCAACAAGAGCTCCAAATGCAGTAAGGGGATTCAATGCACCTAGAACATCCACTGGAGAACCTGTGATATTAACAGGCAAGAGGAAGAGGAAACCTACTAGCAAGTTTGCAGCCTATTTCAGTGCAAGTGGAAACCATTGAAACTCTGTTCTGGTACTTGAATGTTGAGTGTATGCTACTAAGTTTGTGTTTTGCTACTTGAATGTTGATTGTATGCTACTAAGTTTGTGTTGTGCTACTTGAATGGTTAAATTCAGACTAGTGAACTTGAATGTTGAATATATGGTACTGAATTTGTGATAGTGGCAAGTGCATGTTCAGAAATGTTCATATGAATCAGTAGTTATAGTCAACTTGGATGTTTTTATTTTTTTTGCTACTTGGCATTTCTACAGTTCAGAAATGTTCATATGAATCAAAAGTTACAGTCAACTTCATTTTCTAAAACCAGAAAAAACAAATAAAAAAAACAAAAATAGTTTGGCCTGGGGCTCGAACCCAGGACCAGTGGGTTGTAACCCTGCGTTCAATGCCAGTGGGATAGTGCAAGTGATTTGTTTGACTAGCATCGGCCATGCTAGTTATCTTTAGGTAGTGTGCACCTACTGTGTTTAGCGTTGCCATTTCAGATTCTCAAGCATTAAGACGTGTCCGCCGACCGCTCTCTCTGCCCACTCGCCGCTCGCACCCCCCTCTCTCTTGTCGAAATCCAGGCCGACAACCACCCCACCACCGTCGCCATGGACCGGAGCCTGGGCTGGCAGAAGGCCGTCGAAGATCTTGCCGGCAACAACCAAGAGCTACGCGCGTAGTACAGGGAGATCGCGCGCTGGTTCCCCAGTGTGCAGATGATGAGGAACCACGCCCGCGGCCTTGTGAAGGTCATGACGGCTGCTGAAAAGCAGCGTGCCTTCCCTCGCGGCTTCACCGTCCCGCCGGCGACCATTCTTTTGTGGGCGATGCACAAGGTGCATCACTCCACCGACCCCAGGCAGCGCGCCCGTTGGTGGATGTACCGTTCATCCACCACGCCGCCGGCAGGCGAGGATCCTGCGCGCGTTGCGTACAGGGCGGAGCACGTCTGATACGTCCATGTTGCATCATGCTTTTATATCGTTATTTATTGCATTATGGACGGTTAATACACATGATGGTACAATACTTATGCCTTTTCTCTCTTATTTTACAAGGTTTACATGAAGAGGGAGAATGCCGGCAGCTGGAATTCTGGACTAGAAAAGGAGCAAATCCGAGATACCTATTCTGCACAACTCTAAAAGTCCTGAAAATCTACGGAGAATTATTTTGGAATATATAAAAAATATTGGGCAAAAGAAATACCAGAGGGGACCCACCAGGGAGTCACAAGCCAGGGGGGCACGCCCTACCCCCCTGGGCGCGCCCCTGTGGCTTATGGGCCCCCTGGCAGGCCTCCGTTGCCCATCTTCTGCTATATGGAGGGTTTTGACCTGGAAAAAATCATAAGGGAGCTTTCGGGACGAAGCGCCGCTGTCTCGAGGTGGAACTTGGGCAGAACCAATCTAGGGCTCCGGCGGAGCAGTTCTGCCGGGGAAACTTCCCTCCCGGAGGGGGAAATCGAAGCCATCGTCATCACCAACGATCCTCTCATCGAGAGGGGGTCAATCTCCATCAACATCTTCACCAGCACCATCTCCTCTCCAAACCCTAGTTCATCTCTTGTATCCGATCTTTGTCTCAAAACCTCAGATTGGTACCTGTGGGTTGCTAGTAGTGTTGATTACTCCTTGTAGTTGATGCTAGTTGGTGTACTTGGTGGAAGATCATATGTTCAGATCCTTAATGATAATTAACGCTCCTTTTATTATGAACATGAATATGCTTTGTGAGTAGTTACGTTTGTTCCTGAGGACATGGGATAAGTCTTGTTATAAGTAATCATGTGAATTTGGTATTCGTTCGATATTTTGATGAGATGTATGTTGTCTCTCCTCTAGTGGTGTTATGTGAACGTCGACTACATAACACTTCCCCATTATTTGGGCCTAGAGGAAGGCATTGAGAAGTAATAAGTAGATGATGGGTTGCTAGAGTGACAGAAGCTTAAACCCTAGTTTATGCGTTGCTTCGTAAGGGGCTGATTTGGATCCACACGTTTCATGCTATGGTTAGATTTATCTTAATTCTTCTTTCGTAGTTGCGGATGCTTGCGAGAGTGGTTAATCATAAATCGGATGCTTGTCCACCCACATATCAAATTATCAAAGTAACGAACGCGAATCATATGAGCATGATGAAAACTAGCTTGACAGAAATTTCCATGTGTCCTCGAGAGCGCTTTGCTTTATATAAGAGTTTGTCCAGGCTTGTCCTTTGCTATAAATAGGATTGGGCCACCTTGCTGCACCTTTGTTACATTTGTTACTTGCTATCCGTTACGAATTACCTTATCCCAAAACTATCTGTTACCGATAATTTCAGTGCTTGCAGAGAATACCTTACTGAAAACCGCTTGTCATTTCCTTCTGCTCCTCGTTGGGTTCGACACTCTTACTTATCGAAAGGACTACGATAGATCCCCTATACTTGTGGGTCATCAAGACTCTTTTCTGGCGCCTTTGCCGGGGAGTGAAGCGCCTTTGGTGAGGGGAACTTGGTAAGGAAAAATTTATATAGTGTGCTAAAATTTACTGTCACCTGTGACTATGGAAAATAATCCTTTGAGGGGCTTGTTTGGGGTATCTTCACCCTGACCGGAAGCACAAAGAGATGCTCCTCAACCTACTGCACCTACTGAAAATATTTATTATGAAATTCTTTCGGGTATGATAGAGAAACTGCTAGCTAATCCTTATGCAGGAGATGGAACACTACATCCTGATTTGCATCTAGTCTATGTGGATGAAGTTTATGGATTATTTAAGCTTGAAGGTTTGCCCGAGGATGATGTCAAGAAGAAGGTCTTTCCTTTATCTTTGAAGGAGAAGGAATTGACATGGTATAGGCTATGTGATGATATTGGATCATGGAACTACAACCGATTGAAATTGGAATTTCATCAGAAGTTTTATCCTATGCATCTGGTTCATCGTGATCGGAATTATATTTATAATTTTTGGCCTCGTGAAGGAGAAAGAATCGCTCAAGCTTGGGGGGGGGGCTTAAGTCAATGTTATATTCATGCCCCAATCATGAGCTCCCAAGAGAAATTATTATTCAGAATTTTTATGCTCGGCTTTCTCCTAATGATCAATCCATGCTCGATACTTCTTGTGTTGGTTCCTTTATGAAGAAAGATATTGAATTCAAATGGGACTTATTGGAAAGAATTAAATGCAACTCTGAAGATTGGGAACTCGACGAAGGTAAGGAGTCAGGTATAAACCTTAAGTTCGATTGTGTTAAATCCTTTATAGACACCGATGCTTTTCGTGAATTTAGCACTAAATATGGACTTGACTCTGAGATAGTAGCTTCTTTCTGTGAATCTTTTGCTACTCATGTTGATCTCCCCAAGGAGAAGTGGTTTAAATATCATCCTCCCATTGAAGTGAAAGCAGTAGAACCTATTAAAGTTGAGAAAGAAACTATTATTTATAATGCTGATCCTGTTATTCCTACTGTTTATATTGAGAAACCGCCCTTCCCTGTTAGAATAAAGGAACATGCTAAAGCTTCAACTGTGGTTCGTAAGAGTTGTACTAGAACTCCTACGCCCCCTGAACAAATTAAAGTTGAACCTAGTATTGCTATGGTTAAAGATCTCTTGGTTGATAACATTGATGGGCATGTTATTCATTTCTGTGATGAAGCTGCTAGAATTGCTAGACCTGATACTAAAGGTAAACATAGACCTATTGCTGGCGTGCCTGTTGTTTCTGTTAAAATAGGAGGTCATTGTTATCATGGCTTATGTGATGTGGGTGGTAGTGTGAGTGCAATTCCCTTTACCTTATACCAAGAAATTATGAATGATATTGCACCAGCTGAATTAGAGGGAATTGATGTTACCATTAAGCTTGCTAATAGAGATACTATTGCACCAATTGGGATTGTTAGAGATGTTGAAGTCTTGTGTGGGAAAATAAAGTATCCTACTGATTTTCTTGTTCTTGGTTCCCCACAAGATGATTTTTGTCCCATTATATTTGGTAGACCTTTCTTGAATACTGTTAATGCTATGATAGATTGTGAGAAAGAAACTGTTACTGTAAGTTTTGGGGATGTGTCTCATGAGTTCAATTTCTCTAAATTTTGTAGACAACCCCATGACAAAGAATTGCCTAGTAAAGATGAAATTATTGGTCTCGCTTCTATTGCTGTGCCTCCTACTGATCCTTTAGAACAATACTTGCTAGACCATGAAAATGATATGCATATGAATGAAAGGAATGAAATAGATAAGATTTTCTTTGATCAGCAACCTATTTTGAAACACAACCTGCCTGTTGAAATACTTGGGGATCCTCCTCCACCCAAGGGTGATCCCGTGTTTGAGCTTAAACAATTACCTGATACTCTGAAATATGCTTATCTTGATGAAAAGGAGATATATCCTGTTATTATTAGTGCTAACCTTTCAGAGCATGAAGAAAAGAGATTATTGAAAACTCTGAGGAAGCACCGTGATCCTATTGCGTATACTCTTGATGATCTTAAGGGAATTAGTCCCACTCTATGTCAGCATAAAATTAATATGGAGCCTGATGCTAAACCAGTTGTTGATCACCAACGATGGTTAAATCCTAAAATGAAAGAAGTGGTAAGAAATGAAATATTAAAGCTTCTGGAGGAAGGTATAATTTATCCTATTGCTGATAGTAGATGGGTTAGTCCCGTTCATTGTGTCCCTAAAAAGGGAGGTATTGCCGTTGTTCCTAATGATAAAAATGAATTGATCCCGCAAAGAATTGTTACAGGATATAGAATGGTAATTGATTTTAGGAAGTTAAATAAAGCTACTAGGAAAGATCATTATCCTCTACCTTTTATTGATCAAATGCTAGAAACACTATCCAAGCATACACATTTTTGCTTTCTAAATGGTTATTCTGGTTTCTCTCAAATACCTGTGTCAAAAGAGGATCAAGAAAAGACCACTTTTACTTGTCCTTTCGGTACCTTTGCTTATAGACGTATGCCTTTTGGTTTATGCAATGCACCTGCTACCTTTCAAAGATGTATGATGGCTATATTCTCTGACTTTTGTGAAAAGATTGATGAGGTTTTCATGGATGATTTTTCCGTTTACAGAACTTCTTTTGATGATTGCTTGAGCAACCTTGATCGAGTTTTGCAGAGATGCGAAGAAACTAAACTTGTCTTGAATTGGGAAAAGTGCCACTTTATGGTTAATGAAGGTATTGTCATGGGGCACAAAATCTCCGAAAGAGGTATTGAGGTTGATAAAGCTAAAGTTGATGCTATTGAAAAAATGCCGTGTCCCACGGATATCAGAGGTATAAGAAGTTTCCTTGGTCATGCTGGTTTCTATAGGAGGTTTATTAAAGACTTCTCTAAGATTTCTAGGCTTCTCACCAATTTTTTGCAAAAAGATGTTCCATTCGTTTTTGATGATGATTGTGTAGATGCATTTGAAATTCTTAAGAATGCATCGATTTCCGCACCTATTGTTCAACCACCTGATTGGAACTTACCCTTTGAAATTATGTGTGATGCTAATGATTATGCTGTTGGTCTGTTCTAGGACAAAGGGTTGATAAGAAATTAAATGTTATCCATTATGCTAGTAAAACTTTAGACAGTGCTCAAAGAAACTATGCTACCACTGAAAAGGAATTTTTAGCAGTTGTGTTTACTTGTGATAAGTTAAGACCTTATATTGTTGATTCCAAAGTGACTGTTCACACTGATCATGCTGCTATCAAATATCTTATGGAAAAGATGTTGGAAATATGCCCTAGAGGCAATAATAAATTGGTTATTATTATATTTCCTTGTTCATGATAATCGTTTATTATCCATGCTATAATTGTATTGATTGGAAACTCAAATACATGTGTGGGTACATAGACAACACTGTGTCCCTAGTAAGCCTCTAGTTGACTAGCTCGTTGATCAAAGATGGTTAAGGTTTCCTAGCCATTGACATGAGATGTCATTTGATAACGGGATCACATCATTAGGAGAATGATGTGATGGACAAGACCCAAACTACGAACGTAGCATATGATCGTGTCAGTTTATTGCTATTGTTTTCTGCATGTCAAGTATCTGTTCCTATGACCATGAGATCATGCAACTCCCTGACATCGGAGGAGTACCTTGTGTGTATCAAACGTCGCAACGTAACTGGGTGACTATAAAGGTGCTCTACAGGTATCTCCGAGGGTGTCTGTTGGGTTGGCATGGATCAAGACTGGGATTTGTTACTCCGTGTGACGGAGAGGTATCTCAGGGCCCACTCGGTAATACAACATCACAATGAGCCTTACAAGCAATGTGACTAAAGTGTTAGCCACGAGATCTTGTATTACGGAACGAGTAAAGAGACTTGCCGGTAACGAGATTGAACTAGGTATAGAGATACCGACGATCGAATCTCGGGCAAGTAACATACCGAAGAACAAAGGGAACAGTATACGGGATTAACTGAATCCTTGACATAGAGGTTCGACCGATAAAGATCTTCGTAGAATATGTAGGAGCCAATATGGGCATCCAGGTCCCGCTATTGGTTATTGATCGTAGAGGTGTCTCGGTCATGTCTACATAGTTCTCGAACCCGCAGGGTCTACACACTTAACGTTTGGTGACGATTAGTATAGTTGAGTTATTTTGTTGGTGACCGAAGGTTGTTCGGAGTCCCGAATAAGATCCCGGACATGACGAGGATCTCCGGAAGAGTCCGGAGGTAAAGATTGATATATGTGATAATAGTGTTTTGATCTCCGGAAGGGTTCCGGAATTCACCGGAAGGGGTTCCGGATGTTTACCGAAGTGTTCGGGTGCAGCAACACTTTATATGGGCCAAAGAGGTAAAGCCCACGAGGTATTGGAAAGTGCAAAAGGAAGTTTTGCTGCTGCCTTAAGCGGTACTACCGCTGGTAAGGCAGTACTACCGCGTAAGCGGTACTACCGCTTGTGTGAAGCGGTACTACCGCTCAAGCGGTACTACCGCTCGTGAGCGGTACTACCGCTTGTGCGCGGTACTGCAGGGATCCGAGTTGGACTCTTTCCCTGCGGGCCAAACCGACCTTGTGCGGGCAAAACCGACCTGGAGGAGGCTTTTACTCCAAGTTTAGACCCCAAGGCTCAACATATAAATAGAGGGGCAGGGCTAGCACACGGGATACATCAAGATTTCCCAAGCCGTGTGTCGGCAACCCTAACCCTCTAGTTCTCCCGTCATAATCTCCGTAGTGCTTGGCGAAGCCCTGCAGAGATTGTTCCTCACCACCATCACCACGCCGTCGTGCTGCCGGAACTCATCTACTACTTCACCATCGCTCGCTGGATCGAGGAGGTGAAGGTGGCATCAAGCCGTACGTGTGTTGAACGCGGAGGTGCCGTCCGTTCGGCACTAGTTCATGATCGGATCGAGGGACGACTTGCGAGTTGGATCGCGGAGACGTTCTACTACATCAACCGCGTTTCTTAACGCTTCCGCTTAGCGATCTACAAGGGTATGTAGATTCACTCTCCCTCTCGTAGATGCTCATCACCATGGATAGATCTTGTGTGTGCGTAGGAAATTTTTTGTTTCCCATGCAACGTTCCCCAATAGTGGTATCAGAGCTAGGTCTATGCGTAGATGAGATCTCGAGTAGAACACAAACGAGTTGTGGGCGTGGGTGTATACATATTGCTTGCCGTTACTAGTTGATACTTGATTCGGCGGTATTGTGAGATGAAGCGGCCCGGACCGACATTACGCGTACGCTTACGCGAGACAGGTTCCTTCAACTGACATGTAACTTCGTTGCATAAAGATGGCTAGCGGGTGTCTGTCTCTCTCACTTTAGTTGAATCGATTTCAATGAAGAGGGTTCTT
Organism: Elymus sibiricus; assembly: GCA_039707655.1. Lineage (NCBI taxonomy): Eukaryota > Viridiplantae > Streptophyta > Magnoliopsida > Poales > Poaceae > Elymus > Elymus sibiricus. The sequence goes on from CM077671.1 coordinate 449,366,374, forward strand.
TTAGAAGATCAAAAAGCAATCACTACACCACGTTGTGGTTTTGCGTAGGTAAGAACGGTTCTTGCAAACCCGTAGCAGCCACGTAAAATTTGCAACAACAATTAGAGGACGTCTAACTTGTTTTTGCAGGGTATGTTGTGATGTGATATGGCAATTACATGATGAGATATATGTGATGTATGAGATGATCATGTGTTGTATAGAATATCACGACTTGCATGTCGATGAGTACGGCAACTGGCAGGAGCCATAGAGTTGTCTTTAATTATTGTATGACCTGCGTGTCAATCATTGAGCGCTATGTAATGCTTTACTTTATCGCTAAACGTTAGCAATAGTCGTGGAAGCAACAGTCGGCGCGACAACCTCATGGCGACACGTTGATGGAGATCAAGATGATGGAGATCATGGTGTCATGCCGGTGACGATGGAGATCATGCCGGTGCTTTGGAGATGGAGATCAAAAGCACAAGTTCATGGCCATATCATGTCACTTATGATTTGCATGTGATGTTAATCCTTTTATGCATCTTATTTTGCTTAGGACGACGGTAGCATTATAAGGTGATCCCTCACTTAAATTTCAAGATAAATTGTGTTCTCCCCGAGTGTGCACCGTTGCGAAAGTTCGTCGTTTCGAGACACGCCGTGATGATCGGGTGTGATAGACTCTACGTTCACATACAACGGGTGTAAGCCATGTTGCACGTGCGGAACACTCGGGTTAAACTTGACGAGCCTAGCATGTACAGACATGGCCTCGGAACACAAGAGACCGAAAGGTCGAACATGAGTCATATAGTAGATATGATCAACATGAAGATGTTCACCATTGAAACCACCTCAACTCACGTGATGATCGGACTTGAGTTGGTGGATTTGGATCATGTTACACTCGAATGACCGGAGGGATGTCAATTTGAGTGGGAGTTTTTAAGTAATATGATTAACTAAACTCATTATCTAGAACAATAGTCTAAGTTGTCTTTGCTATATTTATGTTGTAGATCATGGCTCGCGCAGTAGCACCCCTGAATTTTAATGCGTTCCTAGAGAAAGCTAAGTTGAAAGATGATGGAAGTAACTTTGTGGACTGGGCCCGTAATCTAAGGATTATCCTTACGGCTTCCCAGAAGGCTTATGTCCTTGATGCACCGCTTGGTGATCCACCCGCTCCAGTTGAGTCTCTAGACGTTGTGAACGCCTGGCAGGCTCGTTCTGAAGATTACTCAATAGTTCAATGTGCAATATTGTATGGCTTAGAACCGGGACTTCAAAGACGTTTTGAACGTCATGGAGCATATGAGATGTTCCAGGAGTTGAAGTTTATCTTTCAGAAGAATGCCCGGATCGAGAGATATGAGATCTCCGATAAGTTCTATGCTTGCAAGATGGAGGAGAACGGGTCTATCAGTGATCACGTACTCAGAATGTCTGGGTACTCCACCCGTCTGGCTGAATTGGGGATGCCCCTTCCGCCAGAGGCTATCACTGACAGAGTTATTCAATCATTGCCACCTAGCTACAAGAGCTTCGTGTTGAACTATAACATGCACGGGATGAACAAGTCAGTCGCCGAGCTGTTTGCGATGCTGAAAGCCGCTGAGTCTGAAATTCAGAAGGAGCATCAAGTGTTGATGGTCAATAAAACCACTAGTTTCAAGAAAAATGGCAAGGGTAAGAAGGGTAACTCCAAGAAGAGTGGCAAAGCAGTTGCTCCTCTCGTGAAGAAACCCAAGGCTGGACCCAAATCAGAAACTGTGTGCTTTCATTGCAAGGGAACTGGACACTGGAAGCGGAACTGTCCCAAGTATTTGGCTGACAAGAAGGCGGCCAACAACAAACAAGGTATATATGATATACATGTTATTGATGTGTACCTTACCAACTCTCGTTGTAGTGCCTGGGTATTTGATACCGGTGCGGTTGCTCATATTTGCAACTCAAAACAGGAACTGCAGAATAGACGGAGGCTGGCAAAGGACGAAGTGACGATGCGCGTGGGAAATGGTTCCAAGGTTGATGTGATCGCCGTCGGCACGCTCGCTCTTCGATTACCATCGGGATTAATGATGAACCTGAATAATTGTTATTTAGTGCCTGCGTTAAGCATGAACATTATATCTGGATCTTGTTTATTGCGAGACGGTTACTCATTTAAATCAGAGAATAATGGTTGTTCTATTTATATGAGTAATATCTTTTATGGTCATGCACCCAATGTAAGGGGTTTATTCTTATTGAATCTCGATAGTAATGATACACATGTTCATAACATTGATGCCAAAAGATGTAGGATTGATAATGATAATACCACTTTCTTGTGGCACTGCCGTTTAGGTCATATTGGCGTAAAACGCATGAGGAAGCTCCATGCTGATGGACTTTTGGAGTCACTTGATTTTGAATCACTTGACACATGTGAGCCATGCCTCATGGGCAAGATGACTAAAACGCCGTTCTCTGGAACAATGGAACGGGCAAGTGACTTATTGGAAATCATACATACTGATGTGTGCGGTCCGATGAGTATTGAGGCGCGTGGTGGTTATCGTTACTTTCTCACCTTCACTGATGACTTAAGTAGATATGGGTATATTTACTTAATGAAACACAAGTCTGAAACATTTGAAAAGTTCAAACAATTTCAGAGTGAAGTTGAGAATCATCGTAACAAGAAGATTAAATTCCTACGATCTGATCGAGGAGGAGAATATCTGAGTTATGAGTTTGGCAGTCACTTAAGACAATGTGGAATTGTTTCACAACTGACACCGCCTGGAACACCACAGCGTAATGGTGTGTCCGAACGTCGTAATCGAACCTTATTGGATATGGTGCGATCTATGATGTCTCTTGCCGATTTGCCACTATCGTTTTGGGGTTATGCATTGGAGACAGCTGCATTCACTTTAAATAGGGCACCATCGAAATCCGTTGAGACGACGCCATATGAACTTTGGTTTGGCAAGAAGCCAAAGCTGTCGTTTCTTAAAGTTTGGGGATGTGATGCTTATGTCAAAAAGCTTCAGCCTGAAAAGCTGGAACCCAAAGCGGAGAAATGCGTCTTCATAGGATACCCAAAAGAGACAGTTGGGTATACCTTCTACCTCAGATCCGAAGGCAAAATGTTTGTCGCTAAAAACGGAACGTTTCTTGAGAAAGAGTTTCTCTCGAAAGAATTGAGTGGGAGGAAGATAGAACTTGATGAGGTTGTTGAACCTTTACTTCAACCTGAGAGTAGCGCAGCGCAGAAAGTTGTTTCTGTGGAGCCTACATCAGCTGAAGAGGAAGTTAATGATAATGATCATGAAGCTTTGGATCAAGTTACTATCGAACCTCGTAGGTCGACAAGGACGCGTACTGCTCCTGAGTGGTACGGCAACCCTGTCTTAGAAGTCATGTTGTTGGACAATGATGAACCTACGAGCTATGGAGAAGCGATGATGGGCCCGGATTCCGAGAAATGTTTAGAGGCCATGAAGTCCGAGATGGGATCCATGTATGAAAACAAAGTATGGACTTTGGAAGTATTACCTGAAGGACGTAAGGCCATTCAGAACAAATGGATCTTTAAGAGGAAGACGGACGCGGACGGTAATGTCACCGTCTATAAAGCTCAACTTGTGGCAAAAGGTTTTTCACAAGTTCAAGGAGTTGACTACGATGAGACCTTCTCACCCGTAGCGATGCTTAAGTCCATCAGAATCATGTTAGCAATAGCTGCCTTTTTCGATTATGAAATTTGGCAGATGGATGTCAAAACAACGTTCCTTAACGGTTTCCTTAAGGAAGAGTTGTATATGATACAACCAGAAGGTTTTGTCGATCCAGAGAATGCTGACAAAGTTTGCAAACTCCAGCGATCCATTTATGGACTGGTGCAAGCATCTCGGAGTTGGAATCTTCGCTTTGATGAGGTGATCAAAGCGTTCGAGTTTATACAAGTTTACGGAGAAGCTTGTATTTACAAGAAAGTGAGTGGGAGCTCTATAGCGTTTCTAATATTATATGTGGATGACATATTACTGATTGGAAACAATATAGAAATGTTGGAAAGCGTGAAGGAATATTTGAACAAGAGTTTTTCAATGAAGGACCTAGGAGAAGCTGCTTTCATATTAGGCATCAAGATCTATAGAGATAGATCGAGACGCTTAATAGGACTTTCACAAAGCACATACCTTGACAAAGTTTTGAAGAAGTTCAAAATGGATCAGTCCAAGCAGGGGTTCTTGCCTGTATTGCAAGGTGTGAAGTTGAGTAAGACTCGATGCCCAGTGACTGCAGAAGATAGAGAAAAGATGAGTGTCATCCCCTATGCTTCAGCCATAGGCTCTATCATGTATGCAATGCTGTGCACAAGACCCGATGTCAGCCTTGCCATAAGTATGGTCGGAAGGTTTCAAAGTGATCCAGGAATGGAACACTGGACGGCGGTCAAGAATATCCTGAAGTACCTGAAAAGGACTAAGGACATGTTTCTCGTTTATGGAGGTGATCAAGAGCTCGTCGTAAAGGGTTACGTCGATGCAAGCTTTGACACTGATCCGGATGACTCTAAGTCACAAACCGGATACGTATTTATTCTTAATGGGGGTGCGGTTAGCTGGTGCAGTTCCAAGCAAAGCGTGGTAGCTGATTCTACATGCGAAGCGGAGTACATCGCTGCCTCGGAGGCGGCGAAGGAAGGTGTCTGGATGAAGGAGTTCATGACAGATCTTGGAGTAGTGCCTAGTGCGCTTAACCCAATGACTCTGTTTTGTGATAATACTGGTGCCATTGCTCTAGCCAAGGAACCAAGATTTCACAAGAGGACCAGACACATAAAGCAACGTTTCAATTCCATCCGCGATTACATCAAGGAGGACGACATAAATATTTGCAAAGTACACACGGATCTGAATGTTGCAGATCCGATGACTAAACCTCTTCCAAGGGCTAAACATGAACAACACCAGAACTGCATGGGTGTTCGATTCATTACAATGTAAATCACATAGTGATGTGAACTAGATTATTGACTCTAGTGCAAGTGGGAGACTGTTGGAAATATGCCCTAGAGGCAATAATAAATTGGTTATTATTATATTTCCTTGTTCATGATAATCGTTTATTATCCATGCTATAATTGTATTGATTGGAAACTCAAATACATGTGTGGGTACATAGACAACACTGTGTCCCTAGTAAGCCTCTAGTTGACTAGCTCGTTGATCAAAGATGGTTAAGGTTTCCTAGCAATTGACATGAGATGTCATTTGATAACGGGATCACATCATTAGGAGAATGATGTGATGGACAAGACCCAAACTACGAACATAGCATATGATCGTGTCAATTTATTGCTATTGTTTTCTGCATGTCAAGTATCTGTTCCTATGACCATGAGATCATGCAACTCCCTGACATCGGAGGAGTACCTTGTGTGTATCAAACGTCGCAACGTAACTGGGTGACTATAAAGGTGCTCTACAGGTATCTCCGAGGGTGTCTGTTGGGTTGGCATGGATCAAGACTGCGATTTGTTACTCCGTGTGACGGAGAGGTATCTCAAGGCCCACTCGGTAATACAACATCACAATGAGCCTTGCAAGCAATGTGACTAAAGTGTTAGCCACGAGATCTTGTATTACGGAACGAGTAAAGAGACTTGCCGGTAATGAGATTGAACTAGGTATAGAGATACCGACGATCGAATCTCGGGCAAGTAACATACCGAAGAACAAAGGGAACAGTATACGGGATTAACTGAATCCTTGACATAGAGGTTCGACCGATAAAGATCTTCGTAGAATATGTAGGAGCCAATATGGGCATCCAGGTCCCGCTATTGGTTATTGATCGTAGAGGTGTCTCGGTCATGTCTACATAGTTCTCGAACCCGCAGGGTCTACACACTTAACGTTTGGTGACGATTAGTATAGTTGAGTTATTTTGTTGGTGACCGAAGGTTGTTCGGAGTCCCGGATAAGATCCCGGACATGACGAGGATCTCCGGAAGAGTCCGGAGGTAAAGATTGATATATGTGATAATAGTGTTTTGATCTCCGGAAGGGTTCCGGAATTCACCGGAAGGGGTTCCGGATGTTTACCGAAGTGTTCGGGTGCAGCAACACTTTATATGGGCCAAAGAGGTAAAGCCCACGAGGTATTGGAAAGTGCAAAAGGAAGTTTTGCTGCTGCCTTAAGCGGTACTACCGCTGGTAAGGCAGTACTACCGCGTAAGAGGTACTACCGCTTGTGTGAAGCGGTACTACCGCTCAAGCGGTACTACCGCTCGTGAGCGGTACTACCGCTTGTGCGCGGTACTGCAGGGATCCGAGTTGGACTCTTTCCCTGCGGGCCAAACCGACCTTGTGCGGGCAAAACCGACCTGGAGGAGGCTTTTACTCCAAGTTTAGACCCCAAGGCTCAACATATAAATAGAGGGGCAGGGCTAGCACACGGGATACATCAAGATTTCCCAAGCCGTGTGTCGGCAACCCTAACCCTCTAGTTCTCCCGTCATAATCTCCGTAGTGCTTGGCGAAGCCCTGCAGAGATTGTTCCTCACCACCATCACCACGCCGTCGTGCTGCCGGAACTCATCTACTACTTCACCATCGCTCGCTGGATCGAGGAGGTGAAGGCGTCATCAAGCCGTACGTGTGTTGAACGCGGAGGTGCCGTCCGTTCGGCACTAGTTCGTGATCGGATCGAGGGACGACTTGCGATTTGGATCGCGGAGACGTTCGACTACATCAACCGCGTTTCTTAACGCTTCCGCTTAGCGATCTACAAGGGTATGTAGATTCACTCTCCCTCTCGTAGATGCTCATCACCATGGATAGATCTTGTGTGTGCGTAGGAAAATTGTTGTTTCCCATGCAACGTTCCCCAACAAAAGAAAGATGCTAAACCTAGACTTATTAGATGGGTTCTTCTGCTACAAGAATTTGATTTGCATATTATTGATAGAAAGGGTGCTGATAACCCTGTAGCAGACAACTTGTCTAGGTTAGAAAATGTTCTTGATGACCCACTACCTATTGATGATAGCTTTCCTGATGAACAATTAGCTGTCATAAATGCTTCGCGCAATGCTCCTTGGTATGCTGATTGTGCTAACTACATTGTTGCTAAATTTATACCGCCTAGTTTCACATACCAACAAAAGAAAAAGTTCTTCTATGATTTAAGACATTACTTTTGGGATGATCCACACCTTTATAAAGAAGGAGTAGATGGTGTTATTAGACGTTGTGTGCCTGAGCATGAACAGGAACAGATCCTTCACAAGTGTCATTCCGAGGCCTACGGAGGACACCGCGCTGGAGATAGAACTGCACATAAGGTACTACAATCTGGTTTTTATTGGCCTACTCTCTTCAAGGATGCTCGTAAGTTTGTCTTGTCTTGTGATGAATGTCAAAGAATTGGTAATATTAGTAGACGTCAGGAAATGCCTATGAATTACTCTCTTGTTATTGAACCATTTGATGTTTGGGGTTTTGATTATATGGGACCTTTTCCACAATCTAACGGGTATACTCATATTCTAGTTGCTGTTGATTATGTTACTAAGTGGGTAGAAGCTATTCCAACTAGTAGCGTTGATCATAACACTTCTATTAAAATGCTTAAAGAAGTTATTTTCCCTAGATTTGGAGTCCCTAGATATTTAATGAATGATGGTGGTTCACACTTTATTCATGGTGCTTTCCGTAAATTGCTTGCTAAGTATGATGTTAATCATAGAATTGCATCCCGTTATCACCCTCAGTCTAGTGGTCAAGTAGAATTGAGCAATAGAGAAATTAAATTGATCTTGCAGAAGACTGTTAATAGATCCAGAAAGAATTGGTCTAAGAAACTTGATGATGCATTATGGGCTTATAGAACTGCTTATAAAAACCCTATGGGTATGTCTCCGTATAAGATGGTTTATGGTAAAGCATGTCACTTACCTCTAGAGCTAGAACATAAAGCTTATTGGGCAATTAAACAGCTCAACTATGATTTCAAACTTGCTGGTGAGAAAAGGTTATTTTACATTAGCTCACTTGATGAATGGAGAACCCAGGCCTATGAGAATGCCAAGTTGTTTAAAGAAAAAGTCAAGAGATGGCATGATAAAAGGATACAAAAGCGTGAATTCAATGTAGGTGACCATGTCTTGTTATACAATTCTCGTTTAAGATTTTTTGCAGGAAAACTTCTCTCTAAATGGGAAGGGCCTTACATTATCGAGGAAGTATATCGTTCCGGTGCCATCAAGATCAACAACGCCGAAGGCACAAATTCGAAGGTGGTAAACGGGCAAAGAATCAAACATTATATCTCAGGTACTCCCATAAATATTGAAACCAATATTATCAATACCATGACTCCGGAGGAGTACATTAGGGAGACCTACCATAACGTTTCAGACTCCGAAAAGGAATAGGTATGTGTTACGGTAAGCGAACCGACTCCAAAACTTTTCCAATGGCAATTTTTATCCGTTTTGGAATATTTAATAAATTAGGAAAATTTAAAGTAGTCCGAAGAGTGCACGAGGAGGCGACAAGCCAGGGGGGGCGCGCCCTACCCCCCTGGGCGCGCCCCTGTGGGTTGTGGCCACCCCGTGTACCCTCCGGACTCCGTTTTCTTGTGGTATACTCCTTCGGGTCGGTAAAAAATCATTATATAATCTCCCGAAGGTTTTGACCTTCGTAACACGACAATACCTCCTGTTTTCGTTTTGAGCTGTTTTTGCAGCAGATTTAGATCGACATGACGTCCCCAAGTGCTTCGAAGGACAAGTTCTTCGAGAAGGTCATCAACCCCTACCTTGCGGAGGTGTTGCGACACCCTCAAACCATTGAGATGCATGAGGGGGTGCTGCACATCCGTGATGTTGAGGGGCCAAAGAAGACCGGAAGCGTGGAGTCAAGGCTCGAAGCAATGGAGCAACAAGTCTTCAAGTGCCAAGGGATGGTGGAACGAGGACTCAATGCCAATCACATGATGATCACGGAGTTTACCCATAAGCACAAGCTGGACGCCAAGGACATCGGGGAGCACATCTTCAAGATTTACAAGAAAATCGAGCATCTCCAAGCCCAGATCAATGACCTGCAAAACCAAAACTGTGAGTATGAATACAAATTTAAGAGAATGAGTTTGGCTGCAGATTTGAGGATCCCGGAGACTCGTTCATCTTTTTACGATGGTGAGCCCATGCCTTGGAAGACGGAGGACAAGCCTCCAACCTCATCAACAACTCCAACATCACCACCTCCGAAGAAAGACAACTAAACACATGGGTATGGGCACTCCCCTTGGCTTGTGCCAAGCTTGGGGGAGGTGCCCCGGTATCGTATCACCATCACATCTTTTACTTTTATCGTTTTTCTTAGTTCGACCCTTTTGGTTATATCTTGATCTAGTACAATAAAGTCTTTAGTGTGATCTAGTTTTGAGTTTTGCTTTATGTTCCCCCTATGTAAGCAAGTCCGAGAATTATATAATAAAGAGTAGTTTTGAGTTGAGGGCTTTGCTTGCTTGCTATGATCTTGAGAAAAAGAACTAGAAAGAAGTATAGAATAAAAGCAAAGAGTATATATGATGATCTTATGGGGGGTGATGACTTCACATATAAGAGGTATGTCGATTGAAGTTTGTTGTGAGTTGACAAACAAAGCTATTGGTCATTGTTGCAATTAAAATGAAGTAATAAAGAAAGAGAGGTTCACATATGAATATATCATCTTGGACATCTTTTATGATTGTGAGCACTCATTAAAATATTATATGTTAAGAAGTTGATGTTGAACAAGGAAGACAACATAATGGGTTATGTTTGCTTATTTCCGAATAAAAGTTATATGGTTTTAGATCCTTTAACATGTGTCGCTTGCTCCCACCCCATAACAGCCAAAAATTCTGCACCAAGTAGAGATACTACTTGTGCATCCAAACACCTTTAACCCACTTTTTCCATGAGAGTCCACCATACCTACATATGGATTGAGTAAGATCCTTCAAGTAAGTTGTCATCGGTGCAAGCAATAAAATTGCTCTCTAAATATGTGTGATCTATTAGTGTGAGGAAAATAAACTTTATACGAACTTGTGATATGGAAGAAATAAAAGCGACAGACTGCATAATAAAGTTCTTTATCACAAGGGGCAATATAAAGTGACGTTCTTTTGCATTAAGGGATTGCGCATCCAACTATAAAATCGCATGACAACCTCTGCTTCCCTCTGCGAAGGGCCTATCTGTTACCTTTGCTTTCTAGTACTTACCTTTATGCAAGAGTCGTGGTGATCTTCACCACTTCCTTTATTTCGCCTTTATCTCTTGGCAAGCGTCATGTGTTGGGGAATGATCTAGACACATATATCCACTCGGATGTGGGTGATCATGAGTTATTTCTGTTGACATTACCCTTGAGGTAAATGGTTGGGAGGCAATACTATAAGCCCCTATCTTTCTCTGTGTCCGATTGAAGCTTTGACCTCATAGGTACCGCGTGAGTGTTAGCAATTATGAAAGACTAAAAGATGATTGAGTATGTGGATTTGCTTTACAAGCTCTTATATTGACTCTTTCCTACGTTATGATAATTTGGAATTGCTTCAATGACTGAGATCATAGTTTGTTGGTTCTCAATAGAGTTCTTGATTCATACTTTACCTTGTGAATGAATTGTTACTCTAGCATAGGAAATTATATGTCAATATATGTTGCTGTTCTAAAGATAACCATGATACCTTCATGACCGTATTTTATTTTATCAACACCTCTATCTCTAAACATGTGGGCATATTTATCGATTTCGGCTTTCGCTTGAGGACAAGCGAGGTCTAAGCTTGGGGGAGTTGATACGTCCATTTTGCATCATGCTTTTATATCGTTATTTATTGCATTATGGGCTGTTAATACACATTATGGTACAATACTTATGCCTTTTCTCTCTTATTTTACAAGGTTTACATGAAGAGGGAGAATGCCGGCAGCTGGAATGCTGGACTGGAAAAGGATCAAATCTGAGATACCTATTCTGCACAACTGCAAAAGTCCTGAAAATCTATGGAGAATTATTTTGGAATATATAAAAAATATTGGGCGAAAGAAATACCAGAGGGGACCCACCAGGGAGTCACAAGCCAGGGGGCAGGGAGTCACAAGCCAGGGGGGCGCGCCCTACCACCCTAGGCGCGCCCCTGTGGCTTGTGGGCCCCCTGGCAGGCCTCCGGTGCCCATCTTCTGCTATATGGAGGGTTTTGACCTGGAAAAAATCATAAGGGAGCTTTCGGGACGAAGCGCCGCTGTCTCGAGGCGGAACTTGGGCAGAACCAATCTAGGGCTCCGGCGGAGCTGTTCTGCCGGGGAAACTTCCCTCCCGGAGGGGGAAATCAAAGCCATCGTCATCACCAACGATCCTCTCATCGAGAGGGGGTCAATATCCATCAACATCTTCACCAGCACCATCTTCTCTCCAAACCCTAGTTCATCTCTTGTATCCGATCTTTATCTCAAAACCTCAGATTGGTACCTGTGGATTGCTAGTAGTGTTGATTACTCCTTGTAGTTGATGCTAGTTGGTTTACTTGGTGGAAGATCATATGTTCAGATCCTTAATGATAATTAATGCTCCTCTGATTATGAACATGAATATGCGTTGTGAGTAGTTACGTTTGTTCCTGAGGACATGGGATAAGTCTTGTTATAAGTAATCATGTGAATTTGGTATTCGTTCGATATTTTGATGAGATGTATGTTGTCTCTCCTCTAGTGGTGTTATGTGAACGTCGACTACATAACACTTCACCATTATTTGGGCCTAGAGGAAGGCATTGGGAAGTAATAAGTAGATGATGGGTTGCTAGAGTGACAGAAGCTTAAACCCTAGTTTATGCGTTGCTTCGTAAGGGGCTGATTTGGATCCATATGTTTCATGCTATGGTTAGATTTATCTTAATTCTTCTTTTGTAGTTGCGGATGCTTGCGAGAGTGGTTAATCATAAGTGGGAGGCTTGTCCAAGTAAGGACAGCACCCAAGCACCGGTCCACCCACATATCAAATTATCAAAGTAACGAACGCGAATCATATGAGCATGATGAAAACTAGCTTGACAGAAATTTCCATGTGTCCTCGGGAGCGCTTTGCTTTATATAAGAGTTTGTCCAGGCTTGTCCTTTGCTATAAAAAGGATTGGGCCACCTTGTTGCACCTTTGTTACATTTGTTACTTGCTATCCGTTACGAATTACCTTATCCCAAAACTATCTGTTACCGATAATTTCAGTGCTTGCAGAGAATACCTTACTGAAAACTGCTTGTCATTTCCTTCTGCTCCTCGTTGGGTTCGACACTCTTACTTATCGAAAGGACTACGATAGATCCCCTATACTTGTGGGTCATCAACGTCCTCGACGCCGTCCTTGCTCTCCCAGCCCCCATCAACACCGCCTACTGGGAGAGGCGCAATCCATGGGTCCTCAGGCCAGACGACGACTCCGAGGTGGACTCATCCGACGACTCTGACGACGAGTCCTCTGACGACGAGGTGGAGGAGCTCGTCGTACTCTCCGACGACGAGCCGAATGTGCAGCTGCTGGCGCCCGTCCTCGACGCCGTGGAGGGGGACAAGAACCTCCCAATTGACGTGGAGAAGCTGCCGGAGGTCGCAGATCTCCCAGAGGTCGTCGTCGTGAAGCAAGAGGTTCTGGAGAAAGATGCTGTCGCGCCGGCGCCGGGCAAGAAGAAGAGGGCGGCGGGGAAGAAGACTGCGGTGCGGCGCTCCGAACGCCTGAAGATGCTGAAGAAGGAGGAGTGAGTTGCTAGCTTCAGTTTCGTCAGTCCAAGCAATCTTCAGTTTCGTCAGTCCTATGTTAGTTCAGTAAGTTAGACTGTCAGTTTGGTCAGTACTATGTCAGTTCAGTAAGTTTGGTACTCTACTTGCCATCTATGTATGCCAGCACTATGTCAGACTGTCAGTTTGGTCAGCACTATGTCAGTTCACTATCTATGTCAGACTATCTATGCCACTACTATGTTATCAGTTCACTAAGTTCAGTAAGCTAGATATTGGTAACACTGACTATCTATGTTATCATTTCCAAGTATGTCACTACTGTGAGTTAGCTAGATATATATGCAGATATTGGCTACACATAATATAGGAAAGTAAAACAGCCTCATCATAGATAAAACCTTCTTACTTACTTAACTTAGCATAGTAGGTCTTAACATAAACATCATTACATCATAGATAAAACCACCTAGTTCTTAAACCATAACAGTAGCTCGCTCATACCATCTTGATTCAGGTTCTGAAACCACATGACACTTTCCCAAAATATACACCTAACATGCAGGACATTCCAAGGCCAGCTATATATATAGGCCTAATAATTACTTAACCAACACAACAAGCACTTCACTCATCCATTATTGCCTTGATCCTCTCCAGCTTATCTTAGCTGACATGCCCAGCCTTGAGCAGATCAGCAATCAGATACTCCAGCTTCTTCTTCTCTTGCTTAAGTAGGTCCCTGTCTCCCTACACTTCCTTCATGTCCTTCCTCATGTTCTGAACGATAACTGCTTGGCTTTGAAGAATGCACCTTTGCTCCTTGGCAAGCTTCAGCTTTTCCATACTTATCTCAATCTTTGCCTGATCCTCAAGTTGTTTCTTCTTTTCATTTAGATCATTGATTGCCTGACTGGTATAGTCCATGTCATGAGACATCTTGCCATCTTGATAGTCAAAAAGCTTGGAAACATCTTCCACCAACTGGCTGTAGCTGTTTGACAGGAAGTCAATTTCCTTCTTTAGCTTGCCCACCTCTTTCTCATGAGCTTGTTTGTCCTTCACCCTACCCAAGTTCTGCTCATGGTACATGTCCCAAATCCTTGCTAGGCACCTTTGTAGAATCTCTGGCCAAGGATCATCCACCCACTCCACCGATCCACAGTTGACACCTTCATCCTACAGAGGCAATTCTTTAAAATTAAGCACCTTACTAACAAACTTAGTACAGATAACTGAAGTCATAAACTCAATTCAGTTAAGTCAAACCCTACGGTTAGATCAATGCTCTCTGAATTCAGCTAACATAATCTATAATTTTTCAAAACTAAGCACACAACACCTTATTTAGCAGCAGAGATAAATTCAGTTAACAGTTATATTCAGTTAACAGCTAATATATTCAGTTAACAGTTAACAGGTGTTCTCAGTTTCAGTCAAGTGTTTATTGAATTCAGTTAACTCAACATCTAATTTCACATATATGCTTCAATATGTAAGGCACTTGTCAGTTTGAGTTCAAAACACACCACACATCTCGGCACAACTTAATACCTACTGCACCACACATCTCCACCAGCAAAACACATCACACACCACACATCTCCACCAGCAAAACAAGTAAGCGTTCAAGATTTAATACCTGCTGCACAGGACAACCGAGGAATCGCCTCCCAGTCAAAGCACCTTCGAAAGCTACCATCTTCTTCGGCATCTGATGATGCATCATGCACGTCGGCTCAGATTCAGTGAAAGAACCACATAAAGATGGATCCACCACACTGTCGGGGGTTTCCTGCAAAAGAAACTTGGAATCAAACCAAAAGAAACTTGGAATCTCGAATTTGGATGACCTAACCCTAACCCTAACTCTGTTCCACCATTATGTACTTACAAAGAGCCGAGGATCCATTGAAACTATGCAGATGTCCTCGTCCGAGCTCTCCTCGTCATTCCAGGATGGCATCCTCAAGTTCTACCGGCAGCAATGCCGGCGGTGGCGATGGCGATATGCTCAGAGGACGAGGGAGAGGGAGAGGATGAGGATGAGTGAGCGAGTGAGGAGGGAGAGAGTGGCTGAGCTCGCTCTCACTGTGGGCCCACTTATTGGACCACCGACAGCCGCTTCCGACCGCACACACGCCATTAACGGCCGTTAACGCGCGGCCGTCCACCGTTGGCCACGCTGGCGCCTGAACTATGGTCCCAGCCTGGCAGAAACGGGATTAAACGGGGCGAAGCGAGCGGTTATCCGACATGGTACTTTTTTGCCACGGATTAGGAAGTGGTAGTTTTCCGCACAAAAACGTAAAGTGGTAGTTGCTGGGCACGTTTCCATGAAATGTGGTAGTTTTTGGTTAAATACTCCCCCTCGAGGCAGCCGTCGTCCACGTGACCTCCTCGCCGCCACGGGTGGACCTGCCGGTGAGGCGAGCCTTCCCTCGACGACACTCCGACGTTTGACCCGGCCAACACGACGGGGAGCAAGATCTGGGCCTCCGTCGTCACTTACCTCGTCCTCAACGCCAACTGCAGGGACAAGGACCTCGCACACATCTGGGAGCACGTGGATGTGTTCCAGAAGAAGGGCGACGACTTCAGCACATGCTTGACGAGCGCTCCCTCCTTGCCTTGCAGGTCAGCGAGCTTTCTCCTGCCTTCTTCATCTTGATTGGTTTTCCTTTTTTTCGGTTAATTCATTGATGCGGTGGGTTGAAGATTTTAGATGACCGGATGTATACTTATTTCTAGGATTAGAGAATGCAGTACTTGGAGAAACTATAAATGGTCCATTTCTGTCAGGAAGGATTTTGGGATATACAGTACTCTGCGACTTGGTTGAGTTCATTGTTTGCAAAATTCAGTTTTAATGAGGTTAGTTTAGGATGTCATTTTGCTTTATTAGGGAATATGCATTAATAGTATCAAAGATGAAGTCAGTCTGTGGTTTGTTGTTGATCGTTGATGAGTAGCAGAACTTTTTTTTCGTGGTATGCAGATGACAAAATGTAGGGATTTATATTTTTCTTATGTTGCTGCATGGTGGGATCTTATGATTGCACAAATCATAAGAGAAATCAGTGATCGGCCTGAAATTATTGTGGTTGCAGATGATGTGGGAGAGGATCTCCCGGCTCACGCCCTGGAGTGCGAGGAGGAAGTGGGGGGGCAGTGGTGGAGGCCATCGATGTGGACATGTTCTTCTCCGGCGCTCAACGAGTACGGCTCGTCAAGCTGCCTCTCCCTTACCCTATATCTCTTCCTGACCCTCTCTCTGTTGAACACAAAGAGAGCCGTGGTGGCAGCACATCAAAGTACAAGTTTGGATGCTAAATAGGCAGATTGTCCAATTGGACCAATTCTCAGACTAGATTTAATGAATGAAGCTGCAGTTCATTACTTATTTGGGCACTATCAAATAGAACACAAATCTGATGAATTAAATCTCCTTGCTCAAAATCTAATTACGCTGGTTACTTATTACACACTAGGCTTGCTTCTCTCAGTTTCCTATCTAGATCTTGCTTTGTGGAGTACGGCTACTATTTGTGCTGCTGGCAGATGTGTGTGATGATGGTTGTATGTATTCGGTGTTGTTGTCTGATGCGGGTTCTGCTGCTTTTTGGAATCAGCAGGTAGTGTTACCATGGCAACTTAAAACATTAGTCTGGACTCGGAACTAAGTTTGAGTTTATTTGAACTGCTATTTATCATCTTTGTTTGTTATTTATTTGCAGGATGCACAAACTGACATAAATGAATTGATGGTGCGCTCCCTGTTGCTTGTTGCTAGGTATGTCTAATTCTGGAGTTCAAAAATCAGCTTGATGTGATGATAATGTATGCTTGCTTTTCTTGTGTTCAGGAAAGTGACTTGGCAACCGCCAAATTCGTACCCTGAGTTTTTTTGTTTCATATTAGTTGACTGATCTTAATGTGAGTGCTATCTTAGTTATGAATGCTCATTCCTGATGTACATAAATGACACTTTCTGGTTTGGCAATGAATTCTCTTGATAATAGGTGTACGGATGTGATTTAAAAGAGACAAAAAAAACTTTTATTAGTGCTATTGTCCGTTGCTATCAGTGAAGTTGTGTTATATTTTTAACCATTGTCGCTTGTCTGCATTGTCAGCACGTTAACAACTACAGAATCTTGATTAGTGCGCACAATAACGTCTCAGGAGGCGCCACCAGGTCATACACCAAACGAGGCAGTATACATATTGCATCATAGGGTAAGATAAAACAAGCAAAAAATCACCAGTGCTACATTACCATGTCCAACCGAAAGCTAAGCAGATTAGGCAATAACCATGTTGCGTGATACTATGTAAGAAGGTACATAATTAAGAGGGATCATCAATCAATATTACAAGAGAGCTTCTTCTAGTTAGCTACCTAGCTAGTTATCTGACTGTTAGGCTTTCTTTTTCTTTTCTTTTTTTCTTTCTTTCGAGGCTGTCGGGCTTTCAAGGTATTTGGAAAAGACGGTTGGAAGTAGGTGGATATAGGGAGAAAACCTGTATCTGTCACTGTCATCCACACACCCACCACAGTCTGCATCAGTACACTTAGGACAATACGGAGTACATGACCGCATATATGCATGGTTCATGTCAAGCATGATCGTCCACGCCTTACCACGACGTTCCTCCTCCCTCAAAAGGCAGCATAGAACATCCGGGTCATCGGCGCTGACGAAGGGGAACTCGGGAAGACGGTGCCGTATGCCCAGAGCTTCGTAGGCACGCTGCGCCCATAGGCAATCCAGGTTGATCAAGCGGTGCAGCTCCCACAGGAACTCGGAGCTCAGGGTCCAAATGGTGATCCTCTGGCGAGCCTGCTGCCGCCTCTTTCTCTCGGGAATCTGAATCCATCGGGAGCGGTCGTGGATTGTGTCGTGGAAGTCGTTGTCAATGTGGACAAAGCGCATCTTGCCTTGGCTGACGGACACACTTCGGTATCTCTCCGGGTAGTGACTTTCGAGTCGTACCTCAGCATGGTAGTCGTTGTCTCCGGGGAATGGCACGAAGCGGAGCACCGGCGAGCCTATGCTGGTGGAGAAGTCACACAGCAGGATGCCGCTGAAGTAGTCTACCCAGCAGAGGAAACGGCCGTCGAAAGCGAGCACGTGGTGGGCTGACCAGAGGCTGAAGAAGGGGCCGCCATTGCTGTGGTGGTCGTGCAACCGCGGCTTGCGGATGATCTTCCACTTTCCAGTCCCGGAGTTGAAGACGCAGAGCTCGGCGGGCATGGAATGATTGCACGTGACGTGACACGGATCTCGGCGACGACGTAGCGGTCCTCCGCTTTGAGCCGCAGGATGCCTGTGGCGAGGTTACCCAACAGGAACGGGCTTTCGCCCTCCTTGGTGCACGGAGGGAGCCGCTGCACCGATGGGGAGGAACCGGCGGCCGTGTAGACGAAGAGATCTGGCGGGACGTGGTAGCTGTCAGTCTGGCTTGGGGTGGAGATGTCGAAGAGGACGAGATCCTTGTCGGCTGCCCGGACGTAGGGATAGGCGGGGCAGATGGCTGAGCCTTGTACCTCCGGCCAGTGGACGTTGAGGTAGGAGATCCCTTTTGGAGGAGCCGCGAGGGTGAAGGACACGTAACAGGAGGGGCCGCCGTTCATGTCCAGTGGGGCGGCGGTCTTGTCCTTGTTGACAGCCACACGAGCAGCGCCTAGGCCGTTGTGGCAGCGCATGCGGCCAATGCGACCCAGCATGACCCAATCGGGGAAGACGACGGTCTCTTCCTCCGGCTCCGGCGCGCCTCCGGTGGCCATGGGATCAAACAAAGCTGTTGGCTCCAAAACCCTAACCCTATGTTCTTGGTGAGGGGAACCGACGGACGGGAAAGAAGGGCGACAGGCTCAGGTTATATATATACTAGCAGGGCCATCGATCTCAGCTAGCGGGCCAGAAAACTAGTCGCACAATCAGTCAATCACACGAAGCGAGAGGTTTCCCGTCCTATTTTTCTGCAAAAAGAGAAAAAAGATACTAATCCCCTTTTTTTTGGCCAAAAAAACCACTTCCTTTTTAACGGGGGAATCACTTGGATTACTCAAACCTCAGAAAAGGTTACGATCAAGTTTACAGAGAGATTAAACATCGTTTGGACCGGAAGCAATCCACACAGCAGTCGTCTGTCCAGAGATTCTACCATTGTGCCAATTACCAGGTGACCACTAACAGAGTTTTGACAACGACGTATTATATGACTACTAATACAAGTTCTCATATCCTTCGCACGCTCATTGATTTCGTGAACTAGTGAGGCATGGTGCAAGAGCGGTTTAAACCTTCACTAGAGTCCCTCCTTCATAGCCATTATAGCTCAGCTTCAAATGCTTCCGAGCAGATAAGCAAGTTACGACAGGAACACAAAATAATCTCATTGGCCTAGGAAACTTCTTTTAAAACAAAGGGCTAGTTAAACAAGAAAAGGAGGAAGTTTTTAATTTCCGCAAAAAAGAGAAAAAAAAACAATATTTGTTCAACCGGCTTTGCTATTTAGCAGGCAACAAGTTTTTTTTTTTTGGATGAGTCGATTATTGCATGCGTGTATCTCCCAGGTCGAGACCGGCCGTAGGGTCCTCCCGAAAAAGGGTTTCCCCCCGCTTTGTATTACAAAGCAACCAACCGAACCATTCAGGGATAGGTGCTGGGACGGAAGCAGCACAGTCACGCCCAAAAGAAACGACAGAGAAAGAACAAAAGAAACAAATGCCGACAACGGCGGATCAACAAAAACGAAGAAGCCTCGCGACCGTCGCGCCCACCGGGGATCTTCCACTAAGCTCCAAGACTCCGAAGCGCCGGCACCAATCAACACCTCCAAGAAGGATTGCGACGATGACGACGCTGCTGCCAAGGGCGAGAGGAAGGGTAGCCCCCGACGCCCTCCAGGAAGGTCAGGCGGCACCCACAGGCGCCACCGCGCCGGTGTCGGCCATGCCGACAGGGGTTTCCCCCGATCCCAACCCGCACCTCGGGCGCTCCGGAGCCTGCCACCAAACCAACCACCACCCTGCGCCAACACGGTCTTGAAGCCCCCACGCCGTCTCACCACGGCACCGCGAAGTGAGGACAGCACGGCGATGATTCGGAGCCGGGACTAGGGCAGCAGCACCGTCGGCACGCGGGAGGGCTCAACCTCCACCGTCAGCGACGGTAGCCGTCCGGACGCAATAGCAGGAGCACACCAGGCCCGTGGGCCCACAGGCCCGGCCGGGCCCTCATAGGCCCGTAAAGCTCCCGCCCTCGCGTTGCTGCAGGCACGCCGTCGGCGCCGCCGCCCCACATCCGAGCCGCTCCTCCTCCTCACCGCGCAGCAGACAACGAGGCCACGCCAGGGGGCCGGCCTGCTAGGACCCAGATGGGGCCCGTAGGACACAGATAGGGCCCGCAGGGCACAGATCTGGGCCTGGGGCGCGTCGCCGGCCACCCTGCGCCACCACGCCGCCCCGCCGCCAAGGAGCGGCGCCGCCACCACGCCTGCCGCCGGCCGCCGCCGCAGGGCCGCCGGACCGCTGCCAAACCGGGTAGCACCCGCGCCGCTGCAGGCCAGATCTGGCTGAGCCGCCGCCGCGCCATCCGCGGCCGCCGTCCCTGACCTCCAGCACGCCCATCACCTCCTACCTCCACCAGCCGAGATGGCCGCGGCAGAGGTGGCCGCCCGCTGACCACGCCGCCCTCGGCCCGCGCCGCCGCAGGACCAGATCCGGCCGAGGCGCCGCACCCCGGCCCCAGGCGCGCCCCGCCACCATGCAGCCCACCACGCATGAGGCAGACCTCCACGCCGCCCGCAGAGCCGCCGCCGCGCCGCCGCGTCCCGCGCTCCGCGACGCCCCGGCCCGACAGCGCCGGCCCACGCCGGCCCCTGCCGCGCGAGGGGGTGAGAGAGCCCCGCCGCCGCCGGCGCCGGCCGGGCTTTGCCCGGGCGCGCCCTCAGGCGGCGGCGGGAGGAGGGAGACGAGAGGGGAAGGGCTGGGGTGGCCGGCGGCTAGGGTTCCTCCCCTGCCGCTCGCGGGAGCGCCAGAGGAGGAGGAGTCCAAAACCTCCGGCCGTAGGGTCCTAGAGAAGCTCGCTTGGAACAAGCCGTAGCTGATGGCGAGGGATGCCCAGGGCGGGCAAAGGGGGCGCGCGGCAACACTTGTTGGCCACAGACGCTGGTTCGTCCGGTGTTTACGGGAGGGGGGCGGGGTGACAAGGTAGGGAGGAAGAAGAAGAGGATCGCGCTGGGGGAGGAATAAAATTTAGTGAAAAAATTGACATAAACTAATTATTTTTGGAGTTGCCTCGTCTATAGGGGTTCCCTTGTTCAACAACCCATCCGCTCTATTCATAATGTTTGCAAAGCTCTCTATTTCTTCTACACTTCGATCCTCACATGTTTAAAAGGCCAGCTAGTGAGCAAGTCGTGTCCTTACTGACTGTCATAATCAAGTCATTAGGATTTCGTGTTATTCAGCCATTTCTTCCACGCAACGAGGAAGTTAATTGATCGCTTCACATGGTCTGCTCCCGTGAGCATCTGGGCAAACCCTAGAAATCACCAACTTCGATCTCCTCCATGCCTTCCTTTTCCCTTGCCGTCGCTGCGAGCCAGGAGAAGCACAGTTGGCATCGGCGGCGACGGAGCGCCTCTTCCTCCCTCGATGGGTGGGTCGCATGATGGGTTTGTTAGATTGATCTCTCCCGTGTGGGCCCAACGGCCCACCGGACCCCTGATCCGCGCCCTGATCGGGGGCGCTCAACCCACTATGGTTGACGGGCCCCTGTCACCTGTGCTATATAAAGTGGTGGGAGCCGGCGGCACGCAAAATGAAGTTCGTCGCTTTGCCGCACACCCCACCGACAAACCCTACCGATCTAGGTTTCGCGCAGTGCTGACGGGAAGCTCCGCCACCACCTCTCTCTCTCTCTCTCTCTGCCATCCATCCCGTCACCATCCACCATGGCCACCCCATCGGGTTCATCGAGCCAAGGTGAAGGTAAAGCCACAGTTGATCTTTAAGCCTACACGATCTAAAGTTTCTATCAATGGTATCAGCCAGATTGGGCTTAGGATTTTCGGCTGCAATCAAAGATTTCCCCTCCCCGAAGAACCCTAAAGCACAGGGCAAAGAAACTCGCCGGAAAAGCAGCGCCGCCGCACCGGCCGCGCCGTTCCTCTCGATCCTGACGCGCATCGGCAAGCCGAGGTGCCGGGAAGAAGAACCACCCCCTTCGGGGGCAAAGACCACCGCCGACTGTGCCGCGCCGTTGGGCACCACAGCCAACCCGTTTGACGGCGGCGCGCTCACCGCAAGGCGAACGCGCGACCGGCCAAGGGGAAGGCAACGGTGTGTCGGCCGCCACTCCCTCGCCCGCAATGGGCAGGAGGTGAAAGGGGGCGCAGCCACGCCCCTCTGCCTCTCTCTCTCTCGCATCTGAGCTTGGAGGTAGAAGGCGCAGAGAAGAAAGGGAGGGAGAAAAGGCGAAGGGGAAAGGGGGCTCGCGCGGCTCGGGCGGCGCGGTGGCTCGACGCCGTCGCCGGCGGCCGGCAAGGTCCTTCCCCGCTGCTATGGAGCAGAACGGAGCGAGAGGAGAGAGCGAGCGGCGCGCCGGGGAAGGGGGGAATGATTAGGGTTTTCCCCGCAGCAGCCACAGCCGCGGTTTTGACCGAGCGCCACTCACGCGCGACCGTGGGATCGCATCGGGCGGCCAAGAGCCAGCGGGAGCCCGTCAGAGCAGGCCGTGGGCCGCATGAGTTGTTCGCCGCGGCACAGGCCAGGCCGCAGGCCGACTGGAGCTTGGCCCGGCCGGCTTCAGCCCAAAGAGCGCGCACGGCGCGCGCAGGCCGTGGGCCGGGCGAAGCCGGCCACTGGCCACGTCTTTTTCTATTTTTTTGTACAATTTGTTGGGCAAATTGCAAACAGTTTCTTATTTTATTTTATTGATTGTTTTTCTATTCAAAATTGTCCAACGAAAATTTTGTTTCAGAAAATAGAAAAGAAAAAATAAAAGTTTCTGAAAAGTAAAGTTGATGAATTTGTATTCATGTTTTTCCGATGCAAATAAATAAAAATGCTCTTTTAAAAGTTGAATAGAACTAAAGTACAATTAAAATTTAAAAGAGCATGTTAAAGTAATTATTGAAATAAATATGATCCTGTTATTTTTATGACCAACGTTGTTAATAACATGATCATGATTTATTATTGTTATAAAAGGTGCATTTACTTCTATTTTTTTTGCCCAACGGTGATATAGATTTAATTGCATAAACAGTTGTATGTTTAATTTTGACCAACGTTGGATTAATACATGCAATTGTTGCTATGATCTCACTTTATTGTGATTTCAGGAGGTTACCACTTGATGAGTTGCCTAAAGGATGTTCCAACACTCAGAGGTGATAACTAGACTGAATGGAGAAAGAAAGTTGATTTGGCCAATGTCTGTGCTGAGGTGGACTGGGTTGTGGACACTCCACAGCCGGTCAGACCAACAGAGCCAGTCAGAGATGCCAATGATGATGATGCTGCATGGGACAAAAAGAGGAGGGATTATGCTCCAGTGGAGATGTCATATACCCTCGACAACCAAAAGTGGCTCACCGCCAATAAAAAGTGCATGGCTTTCATAAAGAACACAATTGAGAACGCTATTGTGGGCTCAATTGCAGAGTGTACTTCCGTAGGGGAGTTTCTTGAAAAGATAAAGAGCCAGTTCACTGGTTCTTCAAAGATATATGCTACCCAGTTGCTAAAGCAGCTGGTGACAGAAAAGTACACAGGCGGTGGACATGGCATAAGAGAGCACATCCTCAAGATGAGCAACATGGCAGCTAAGCTTAAACCCATGGATTCGGATTTGGAGCTCAAACCTGCACTCCTTGTCCACCTGGTTATGGCTTCACTGCCAAAAGAGTTTGACACTTTTGTTGTCAACTACAACATGTCACCTGAAAAATGGGACATTGAAAAGACTATAGCCATGTGTGTCCAAGAAGAGGAAAGACTTAGAACCTCATATGGTGGTTCTCTTAACTATGTGAAGGATAATAAGAAAAAGAATTACAATCAAAATGGTAAAGGTTCTCCTTCAAAACCACATGGAAAAGCTCACTATCAGCATCAGTAGAAGTCTCTTCCAGTGGACAAGGATACATGTCTCCACTATAAGAAGACCGGGCATTACAAGAAAGATTGCCCTGATTGGCTAAAGTCAATCATGGCAAAGAGAGGTAACGACATTGTTTCCTTTGTAAATGAATCCTTGTATACACAGTTTTCGAAATCTACTTGGTGGATTGACTCAGGAGCAACTGTTCATGTTGCAAATTCATTACAGGGATTCCATTCGATGCGGACTACGCAAAGAAGCGAAAGATGCATTGAAGTTGCAAATGGAGTTCAAGCAGAAGTTGAAGCTGTCGGTGACATCTCCTTGGAGTTAGCTGATGGATTCAAGCTTCTACTTAGAGATGTTTTATATGTTCCTTCATGTCACATAAACTTAATTAGTGTTTCCTGTTTGGACAAAGATCATTATGAATGTTATTTTGCACATGGCAAGTGTGCCATATGGTTTAATAATACTCATGTGGGTGTTGCATTCCTGCACAATGAGCTTTATTTATTATCACTATGTGAAAAAGTGCATTCTGTGTGTAATATGAATGAGCATGTTTCCGCGTCGAATAAAGAACAAAAGAAAAGAAAGAGAACTCATGACTCATCGAAATTATGGCACTGTCGCTTGCGCCATATTTCCAAGGGGAGAATAGAAAGACTAGTTAAAAGCAAAATTCTTTCTCTGTTAGAGTTCTCAGACTTAGAACAATGCATAGATTGCATTAAAGGAAAGTATGTAAAACAAATCAAAAAGGGTGCAATTCATAGCACAGGCACACTAGAAATCATTCACACTGACATTTGTGGACCATTTCCGGTGAAAAGTGTGGATGGATATGACTCGTTCATAACATTCACAGATGATTACTCCCGCTATGGTTATATTTATCCAATCAAAGAAAGATCTGAAGCGTTGGATAAATTTAAAATATTCAAAGCTGAAGTTAAAAATCAACATGATAAAAGAATAAAGATAGTCAGATCTGGCCGTGGTGGGGAGTACTACGGTCGACACACTCCATATGGCCAAGTCCCTGGACCTTTTGCAAAGTTCTTACAGGATACTGGCATAGTGGCCTAGTATTCAATGTCGGGCGAGCCTCAACAAAATGGAGTAGCTGAAAGGCGTAACCGTACACTGATGGATATGGTGGATAAATTTAAAATATTCAAAGCTGAAGTTGAAAATCAACATGATAAAAGAATAAAGATAGTCAGATCTGGCCGTGGTGGGGAGTACTACGGTCGACACACTCCATATGGCCAAGTCCCTGGACCTTTTGCAAAGTTCTTACAGAATACTGGCATAGTGGCCCAGTATTCAATGCCGGGCGAGCCTCAGCAAAATGGAGTAGCTGAAAGGCGTAACCGTACACTGATGGATATGGTGGATAAATTTAAAATATTCAAAGCTGAAGTTGAAAATCAACATGATAAAAGAATAAAGATAGTCAGATCTGGCCGTGGTGGGGAGTACTACAGTCGACACACTCCATATGGCCAAGTCCCTGGACCTTTTGCAAAGTTCTTACAGGAGACTGGCATAGTGGCCCAGTATTCAATGCCGGGCGAGCCTCAGCAAAATGGAGTAGCTGAAAGGCGTAACCGTACACTGATGGATATGGTGCCCAGCATGATGAGTTACTCCACCTTGCCATTGGGATTATGGATGGAGGCGCTTAAAACCACCATTCACATTCTCAATAGAGTACCAAGCAAGTCGGTGCCCATAACACCGTACGAGCTGTGGACAGGACGAGTGCCCTCCTTACAACACCTAAGGGTGTGGGGGAGCCCAGTTGAGGCCAAAATGTTCAATCCAAATATTGCAAAGTTAGATACCAAAACAGTGAGTTGCCACTTTATTGGCTATCCTGATAGATCAAAGGGTTTTCGTTTCTACTGTCCAGACAGATACACAAAGTTTGTAGAAACAAGACATGCGGTCTTCTTAGAGGAC
Source organism: Elymus sibiricus (assembly GCA_039707655.1). Classification (NCBI taxonomy): domain Eukaryota; kingdom Viridiplantae; phylum Streptophyta; class Magnoliopsida; order Poales; family Poaceae; genus Elymus; species Elymus sibiricus. The sequence continues at coordinate 449,392,253 of CM077671.1, forward strand.
GAAATGATGAGGGGGAGCATGGTAGCTTGGAAAATTGATCTTGAGGAGAAGAGGGTGCATGCACCTAATCCGATGATTCAGGAGCCATTTTCCTCACTACCAACTGTAACTCCACCCATGACAACTATGGGATTAGACCCGGAACCTGTCCGTCGGGAGCCGACTGACCCCGTTGTTGAGCATGAAAGGGAGGTGCAGCAGCCAATTGTAGAAGATGTGCCGGAAGTTGAGGCACAGAATGTGCCAGAAACTGAGGCCCTTAGAAGGTCTAATAGAACAACAAGATCAACTATTTCTACTGATTATAAAGTTTATAACACAGAAATGGTTCATATGGAAGGTGATCCCACTACATATGAAGAGGCCATTAGAAGCCCTCACTCATCAAAATGGCTAGAGGCAATGGAAGATGAGATGAAATCGATGAGTTCCAAAGATGTTTGGGACTTAGAGGAAATTTCTAAAGGAGCCAAAACAGTAGGCTGCAAATGAGTCTACAAAACTAAGTATGACCCTAATGGGAATGTAGAAAAGTATAAGGCACAACTTGTAGCAAAGGGATTTACACAAAGAGAAGGGATATATTACAATGAGACATTTTCCCCAGTCTCATGTAAGGATTCCTTCAGAATCATAATGGCACTAGTTGCACATTTTGATTTAGAGTTACATCAAATGGATGTAAAGACGGCATTTCTGAATGGGGATTTAAAAGAAAAAGTCTACATGAAACAACCCAAGGGTTTTATCATGGAAGGCAAGGAAAATATGGGATGCCGCCTGAAGAAATCTATCTATGGATTAAGGCAAGCCTCTAGACAGTGGTATCTAAAGTTTAATCAGACAATTAAAAGTTTTGGATTTAAAGAAAATATTGAGGATAACTGCATTTATGCTAGGTTTAAAAATGGGAAATATATGTTCCTAATCTTGTATGTGAATGATATCTTGCTTGCAAGCAGTGATGTTAGTCTACTACGAGAAACAAAGAAGTTCTTGTCCTCAAATTTTGATATAACAGACCTTGGTGAAGCATCATATGTTTTGGGCATAGAAATTCACCGAGATAGGAAAAATGGAGTCTTAGGACTATCGCATAAAGCATATTTAGAAAAGGTTCTTCAAAAGTATAATAAGCATGCGAGTAAAGCCACACCTGCTCCTATAGTCAAGGGCGATAGTTTTGGGAAATTCCAATGTCCCAAGAACCAGTACGAGATCGATCAAATGAAAGCAGTACCATATGCTTCGGCTGTTGGAAGTTTACAGTATGCACAAGTATGCACTCGCCCTGACTTAGCTTTTATCACCGGGGTACTCGGTAGATATCAAGAGAATCCAGGCATAGAGCACTGGAAGATGGTAAAGAAAGCATTGCGTTATGCGCAAGGCACGAAGGACCACATGCTAACATACAGAAGATCTGATTCCCTAGAGATAAGAGGGTATTCAGACGCAGATTTTGCGGGGGACAGAGATGATAGAAAATCCACGTCAGGATACGTCTTCACTCTCGCTGGAGGGGCTATTTCGTGGAAAAGCTCCAAACAGTCAATAGTTGCATCGTCCACGATGTATGCAGAGTTCATAGCATGTTTTGAGGCCACGGGGCAGACGATATGGTTAAAGAAATTTATACCCGACTTGAAAGTGGTAGATTGTATTAACAAACTACTAAAGATGTACTGTGACAACCAGCCCGCAGTATTCTATGCTCACAACAACAAGTCGAGTAATGCTGCCAAAACAATAGAGATAACGTATTATGTTGTGAAAGATAAAATCCAGGATCACACTATAATTCTCGAGCATATAAGGACAAAGGATATGCTTGCGGATCCGCTTACGAAAGGCTTACCACCCAATGTGTGTTCAAGGAACACTTAGCCGGCATGGGTTTAAGGGAAAGCCTATGATTCCTGGATCATGAGAGGCCCAAAAGGAACAGAATTTGTTTTAGAACAGAGAAGTATGTTGTAGCTGTCTGATTCTATCGGCAATCAAGCTGTGACGATGAAACATGCTCTATGTACCAATATGTGATGAAACAAGTAAAGTAGAAAGTATAAGGTTAAAAGTAAAAGTTGAGATCAAGGGGGAGAATGTTAAGATTGATCTCTCCCGTGTGGGCCCAACGGCCCACCGGACCCCTGATCCGCGCCCTGATCGGGGGCGCTCAACCCACTATGGTTGACGGGGCCCTGTCACCTGCGCTATATAAAGTGGTTGGGGCCGGCGGCACGCAAAATGAAGTTCGTCGCTTTGCCGCACACCCCACCGACAAACCCTACCGATCTAGGTTTTGCGCAGTGCTGACGGGAAGCTCCGCCACCACCTCTCTCTCTCTGCCATCCATCCCGTCGCCATCCACCATGGCCACCCCATCGGGTTCATCGAGCCAAGGTGAAGGTAAAGCCACGATTGATCTTTAAGCCTACACGATCTAAAGTTTCTATCAGGGGTGCATCGGTATGGCCGAGGTATCTCTCTCGCATGGGGCGTGGAGGTGGTTGTGCGCTCGGTCATGCTGGTGGCCCATGCGGACGACGACATGGATGGTAACATGGTGGCTCTCGCGCTCTTCCAGGCGATGGAAACCCTCCAAATCTGGGCCGGCGAGTTTGTGTGGCACGAGATCGGCTCCTTTGGTCCGTGGTGGTGGACGATAACCGGTGATGCGCATGTAAAGGGGGACCGTTTAGTCCATGATGATGCAAGCCCTCAGTTAAGCTCTCCTTGTCTGTTGTTTGTTGGTGGTGTTGATCCGAGTCGGGCTCTCGTGGTGCTTCTGTGACATCAGGCGGACCGACACCATATGCTATAAGTGTGTCGGCGTGCGAGCTCACCTAGGAAAAGTTTAGAGTGTTATGACCAAGGTTATCTTGGCGACGACCATCGACAATCACGGGGTAGTGTTCATCCCGGTCCACCATGACTGGTTGTCATAGGCGTCGCCGCCTCCTACCATGGAGGCGTGGACCAGGCCTGGTGGCTGATGTTGGGCTAGGACTGGAAGAAGGTATCTTCTACTCTTCCTACTCTGGTTTGGTGTGTTGTGATGTGAACGTTTGGTCGTGTCTCGAGCCATGGATGCCAGGGTGGCAACCCCAGATGGCAGTCCGCATTTTTTGGATGTCGACGGGCATCATGGCAGCGGCGGTGGTTGTGCCTCTTGGTCGTGTGGGCGGTGAGGTTTGTAGCGGTGGGTGGCTCGGGCTTGTTTTGTTTCACTAGCAGTGGTGATGCTTAGATCTGAATCTGGAGGTTTGTGCTTGTCGTGGTTGTCCTGGATGCCTCGTGTTGACACGGATGAGATGAGAAGCAAAAACTCCACACTTTAGCACCTATGAGCGATGCTCTCCTCTTGAGGCGTCCTTGTGGTTCTCCTCCCCGTGCTTGAGTTCCGGGTGAAGAATCATGTCTGTTTTGGGCTCGGCAGCACCGGCGCTTTGCGTTGTTCTCCATAGTGAGGGCATTGCCGTGGAGCTTGTGTATCCTAGGGTGTGACATGGTGTTGTATTCAAACCTTCATCAGTTCATTATCAACAACGTAGTGGCGTGTGTGTTATATTATTCGGTTATCCCGGGATCTGCTTTGTAAGAGGACCGCCTTACTATCTTGTATCATTAAGTCGTGTATTTTGGTTTGCGCTTTAACGCTAAAGTATGATGAGAGCCTCTTTCGGGACGAGAAATTATTTTCCACATGATTACAAACGTGCGTAATATGAAATGGCCAATTAGAGGGCACAAGATGATTTCCAAAGGCACACGAGCATACGACGTCGTGACGTCGGAGTCAAAGCACACCATTTCCCCTCCTTGACCTTAGACATAATTTTGGTCTTGTATGACTTTGCTCTATGTCGGCGTGCATGCGTGTGTGTGTGTGTGTGTGTGCATCGTAATTATACAATGGTTGGGTATGTGCTCACTATGCTTATATAGGTGTGATGTTACGTTATGAGTCAATAAAAAGGGCCCTTTATTAAAAAAACATTCCCCTTTTCATTATATTTTGCAGGTTCTTAATCGTAACAAATGTTTATCAATAATATGGTGATTAATATACACAGTTAGTATGTGAGTAGTGCCTCCGTCCCTCGGGGCCAGGGCAATCGGTGTGTTTACCTGACCTATGTGCCTTACCCTTTATGTATACTTTGTTTTCAATATCAGTGCAGACTTGCCATTTCTTATTGCTCACTTCATCCATGATGTTATGTACAGTTTTGCAGTTCATTTGTTGTGTTGTAGTGGAATAACTAAAACATGTGATGTGTAGTGAGGTTTAGGACCAATGTATCTACGATACCAAAGATGTCTACATTGTCCAGGTTTGAATCTGCATTTAAAATTATCCATATCCGCGTTGAGCATGACTAGTTGTCCAGGTCTGCACCTGAAGAAAGTGAGGAGTTCGAGCTTGATGGTCGAGGGTACTACAACCGAGACCGTCACTCCATTCCTTACGATGTGGTCAATCATCTCAAGGGTACTAACTATAGTGTTTGTGTCATCTGTTTCCACAACTAGTACGCTATCTGTGGTGATGTTACGAGTAGAATTTGCTCTCGCTCCCAGTAGTAGTGACAAGCTGGTTACTGTTGCATGAAAAGAAAATGTAGACTTTTGTTTTTGCGAATCAGACACTTGTATTACTCAAATAGGGGGAACTACAAGAAATCTGGATACAGTTTTGCAGGAATGATAAAATATAATTAATCCATAAGCATATTTCCTATTACTTCTAGCATGTTTGGCACAAAGATGGCAGACTCATCTTCTTCCCCACTTACATGAATTATGGAGCATTTTCCGAAGCCATCTGACATGTCGGCTATCTCCTCTTGCTACAACTGAAATAATTGATCAGTATGATTCTATGAACTGCACCAGTTAAGTACCTCGAGGGCATTACTTTCAATGATGTTTTGTCTATATATCAGGTCCAGGGCCAAGCAAGACCCATCTCGAATAGCATATGCCTCTATTAACTCAGATCCTGCACTAGTTAACTACCTCGGGGGCTTCACTTTTAGTGATGATGTGTCTATTTATGAGGTTTAAGGCCAAGCAAAACCAATCTTGGGTAGGGATATGTTGGCCAGGTATAGTGGATCCCAACATGCATGATTTATCCTTCCATCGAGTGGGAATTGAGGTAAGTGTTGAATATGTGCCAAATTTTTGTATGAGTTTGATTACAATTGAACTTTAAGTTGTAAAGTGTGTGCATGTAGTATGGTGTCGTGTTCGAGTTGGACAATATATATTGTCCTAGGCCTCTATATAATAAGGGATCACAATATAACATATGCCAGCATTAAACTAAATGCATGCAATATGAGCCAACATGATGTGTCGGCGCTCTGATGGCCGGTTTGAAGTATTGTAACAATATCACTCTGAGGGTAGCCAATGTTTGGTCAACCTTGTTAATAAATTTTAGTGTTGTGCTTGTATGATTGTTTGATCCTTAGTAGATTAATATGCGGTTCGGATTATTGACAAGGGTTGTGTTAGTTGCATTGGCTCATGATGATGCACAAACTAGCGAGATGCTAATCCGTGAGTAAAGTCGACCCGATGTTTCACAGTACTGTCGTCGTCTTCTTAGCGGCGTAGCAAGATGATCTGTGATAACTTGAAAATATGATACGCATGGTAAATGATCAGGTAGAAAGAGACTTCGACCCTTGCTATTATCTAACAAGAACAAAAATCAATGCAAGATCGCTAAAGAGCAATCTCAATACAGCAGCAATCGATCCCTCAATGGGTCACAGAAACGCAGCACTTGGTGTCCCCAGACTTGGGACTTTTCTTATTTTATTTCAATCTCACAATCCAATAGAAAACTAAACTGCTGCCAATACACGGCCGAAGCCTGCCTGTTATATAGGCAAACTACATGTACCAAACCGACTTGACTAAAAGACCAAACTAATCTGGACTCTCTCTCCTATCCCAACTAACCAAGGAATTAAATAATTATTTATCCGGCACGCTAATCACCTAGTAGTAACTAACTTGGGCTCCAAATAAAACTAGTACGTAATAACTAGTACCAGAACAAACGACTTGACCCTCTCATATCAATTGGCCGACAAAGCTCCTGCCATAATTTATGTAGCACATGGAGTTCTGAAGGTAGGCTTAACTTCGTCTTCTTCTGTTCAGCTGGTGGAACTTCAAAGCTAAAAGAACCGATTTGTAAAACATTCCGAAGATTATCTCTTGCACTAGCGGCCACATCATCCCCTCCTCCTTGAAATGAAGCCGTCCGTGGTTTCATGGTAGCTTTAGGGCGTGTTCGGATCTCATCCAGCTTCACAAAACTTCACGTATCTAGCTTTTCTTCGTAGCTTCTTACTCCACGCAGAGCTTTAGATCTGTTCGGCTGCATCAGCAGCTTCTCCCAGCTTTTGCAGCCCAGTTGAGAGGGTTGTGGCCTTTCCAGCGCAGAATGGGCCGGCTGGAGGCAGCCCAATTCGGGTCATCCAGTGCACCGATTCGTTGGGGGATCGATCCTGTAGCGGTAGGTTATGTTTCTCGAGCGAGGGGGCAGCGAAACGGTATGTTTGGTGGTGGCATGTTGATGTAAATTAGTCAGAACTCCAGATTCTTCAATCTGTGAAGCTGGGCCGACCCTCCTCCATGTTTTTGCACTACAGCCGGGCTCAACTTCAAGAAGTTAGCTTCTTGGAGCCCAAACGTTCGGGACCAAATCATCTGAGAAGTTCTTGGAGTTAGAAGCTGGAGGAGTTCCGAACACGCCCTTAGAGACCCTCTTTTGAACTGAAGAAATATCCTCTTTGATAGCATTGGAAAATATTGGCCACAATATACATCGCCTTCCAATGTCCGAAAAAGAATAAGTATTGGACCTTCCGTCATGTGTGGCACGATGATCATATTGCCATAGCCTCCCCAATAACAAGTGTCATGCATCCATTGACAAGACATCACAAATGACTGTGTCTTTATAGTCACCAACTGAAAAATTCATGCGCACCTTGTGAGTAACTTTGAGTTTGCCAGACTGATATAACCACTAAACGCAATGTGGTTGTGGGTGTTTCCACATAGGTAACGCTAAAGCATCCATCAATTCCTTGCTGATAGCATTAGTGTAGCTTCCACCATCAATGATCATCTTACAGTTGGTGTTGTTGACCTTGCACTGAGTCTGAAAAATATTCCAACGCTGCCCCTTATCGTCAGTGCGATCCTCCTGCACTCGTTGCACCATCAAAGACGGGTATGATTCAGCAGCTTCAAAACTCGCAGTCACCTTTTTAGCATCTTCGGATTTTTCACTAGAAGTGTCCGAAACGGCCTCTTCATCACTAGCGGATGCATATCCATCTCTTGTTAGCAACACTCTTTTTTCATTAGGACATTCCCGCCTCATATGACCCCTTCCTCCACACTTGTAGCACTCTATATCACTGGTACGTGTGATCGATTGTGCACCTGGATCAACTCTTGAGGATCCTATTTTTGGAACATCCCTCTGAGCTAAACCATTAGATGATGACGCCATCTTGGAACTGGTGCCACCGTCACCAGATTTTTGCCGACGTCGCCATGAGTTAGAGTGGTGCTGTGAAAAACATTGGTTTGGTATCGCCTAATTTGTTGCTCCGCACGCACAGCTTGATGAACAAGATCTTGTATGTTATAATAAACCACCATCTCTACATGATCCTGCACCTCTATGTTTAGGCCATTAAGAAAACGTGCCATTTTCGCCTCCGGATCCTTTGTTGTCCCTGTACATATCATGAGCAAATCCATCTCCTTGTAATATTCATCAACACTCATGTTACCTTGAGAGAGCCGTTGTAACTTGTTGTGTATATCTCTTCTGTAGTGCTCAGGAACAAAACGTCGCCTCATGAATTCTTTCATCCCTCTTCAAGTCATCGGACGATGTCGCGACCGACAAATTTGATTCCACCAAATTAGTGCATAACCAGTGAACTCAATTCCAGCAAGCTGGACTTTCTTCTCTTCGCTATAATGATGGGCGTAAAAAATTTGATCAACGCGCATCTCCCACTCTAAATAGACTTCTGGTTCGCACTTGCCGGAGAACAAAGGAATTGTAATTTTTATGCGCCCAATTCCATCATCCAAAGGAACGCGCGCAGCTTGACCCACACGGTCATGCGCTCCCCCACGAGTGAAAGTTTCAGGACGGAGCTCATAGTGTGGCCGGCGTGGCGCGTAACCCGCCTCCTGGTCATCGAGGCCATCATCTCCAGCATGTGGTTGTGCGGCCAAACGGCAATCATGCTCGCCGACATGTCCGTTACGAGCCACTGGTGTGTAACGCAGTGGAGCAGCCGGAGCAGCATGTGGTGGCGCGGAATCAGTCACCGACGTATTGATGATGTCCGCCAAAGCGTCGAACCTAGTGATCAGGACATCTATCCTTTTGCCAAGCTTCACCTCGAGCGCGTCATGACATTGCTTAACGTAGTTGAACAAAACCATCCCGAATATTTTGAGAAATATCATCCGTGTACACTGGGCGTACAACTTCCTCAGAATCAGCAGCAACCTCGGGGTTCTTGTTGTTGACGGAGTCTGACATCTTGATCAACACAATACCGTGAACAACCTTGCTCTGAATACCACTTGATGATCCACAAACTAGCGAGACGATGCTAATCAGTGCATAAAGTCGACACGATCTTTCACAGTACTATCGTCGTCTTCTTCGCGGCGTAGCAAGACGATCTGTGATAACTTGAAAATATGATACGCATGGTAAATGATCAGGTAGAAAGAGACTTCGGCCCTTGCTATTATCTAACAAGAACAAAAATCAATGCAAGATCGCTAAAGAGCAATCTCAATACAGCAGCAATCGATCCCTCAATGGGTCACAGAAACGCAGCACTTGGTGTCCCCAGACTTGGGACTTTTCTAATTTTATTTCAATCTCACAATCCAATAGAAAACTAAACTGCTGCCAATACACGGCCGAAGCCTGCCTGTTATATAGGCAAACTACATGTACCAAACCGACTTGACTAAAAGACCAAACTAATCTGGACTCTCTCTCCTATCCCAACTAACCAAGGAATTAAATAATTATTTATCCGGCACGCTAATCATCTAGTAGTAACTAACTTGGACTCTAACTAACTTGGTCTCCTGGGAGCTATGGAAGGAGAGGAACGCCAGGGTTTTTAGAAATACTTCCACGCCTTCGATGATTATTGTTGACAAGATCCTTGATGAGGCAAGACTATGGGTTTCTGCGGGGGCCAAGGGTTTAGATGTGATTCTGCCTCGTGAGTAGTTGTTCTTTTTTCGCCACTTTGTGGCTGCTGTATTCGGACCCTGATACCTCTTCTTCTTAATCAATGAAATGGCAAGTCTTTTGCCTGTTTCAAAAAAAAGAAAAAACGACTTGACCCTCTCATATCAATTTGGGCGACAAAGCTCCTGCCATAATTTATGTAGCACATGGAGTTCTCAAGGTAGGCTTCACTTCGTCCTTCTTGTGAAACTTCAAAGCTAAAAGACCCGATTTGTAAAACATTCCGAAGATTATCTATTGCACTAGCGGCCACATCAGCCCATGTCATGTCGCTACACGCGAATGTCCAACGCCTTGTTGCATTGACGGAGAATCGGGGAAGAAACTATGTGGCTTGTGCTTCGTGGGGAAGTGGAAACTAGTCAACATTTCCCGTGTGACACTTTCGTGCCACACCACTGTCCGAAAGCAGAACCACCAGTTAGTTTTGGTGTCAAACATGCTAATCGAGCGATCGACTATTTCCTGCAAAAGTAAAATAGCCTTATGCGTGACTCGATTTGCAATTCGAGTGATTGGAGACGTTTTAAGAGATTTGAACCTGCAATGTGATTTGTTTGACTTGTTACTCAATGAAACTGGATATGTTACCCCTTGACCCTTCCAAAGAGGTTTTAACTTTATATCGTGCTTATGTGGGAGCGCAGTGAGCAGCACATGGGCCAATAAAAATATAGACCCCCATGTCACACGTTACACACGTGCGATTTTTTTTGTTCTTTTTCTTGTTTCATTATTTTGATGTTGGTCATCTTCCTCGAGCAACCATGGCGGCTCACTTCTTGGGTAAACACGTCATCCACCCGATCAGCGAGGAGCATCTCAATGGAGCCATCCATGGCAGAATCAACGGGCTCATTGTGTTCGAGCCCAGCCTCCTCATGAACTTGACAATTAATGTCGCCTACATAGTCCTCAGATTTTCTTCTGCGCAGTATTCTCCATGCTTTGTTATTTCATTCGTGTTGTAGTGACAGCTGCATTTTCCCCGAGAGCCCAATTTACAGTTTTATGACACGACATTAAAATACACATTTTCCGAAACAAAAGGATTCTAACAAAAACATCCAAAGATGTGACCTCGTTGACCTAAAGTAATCCAAGGAAACACATTCTTGTTTTGAGCCAAAGAAAGGCCTCCCCTCTGATTTCATTAACGAAGCCAAGTGGTTTATGGACTACAACCCCCCAAATGTCGCTGTGTATGTTTCATACATGGCAAAGGGCGTCTTAACCATGGCAAAATGTACATCGAATGTTACACTCGGTTTAGAGTAAACGGCTAAATTGGTTGGCTTAGGGGATATAAGCCAAGTGTTACATATCGGGTACTCTGCTAACGGCGAGACTACGTGGCAAGGCTATAAGCCGAGCGTTAGAGTAAGCCGTGTGCATAGTGGGCCTCACGGTTTACAGGTAGACCGTGATGTCACTGTACGTCGTGTGTTTAAGCCGAGTACTTTTTGGCGGCACTCACGGCTTACACGGTAATACACAGTATATATTATTTAAGCCGAATGTTTCCTGAGTTGATTCACGACTTATATAGACGTAAGCCAAGTGTCCACGGTTCGTCGAGTGTCTTGTTGGACATACTCGGTTTACATTCGAATAAGCCGTGAACCTGTGTTTCGACACTCGGCGTAGGGCTTGATACTAGGCGACATATGTTTTTCCTTAGTGCACCCATCATCAGCGAGGGGCACCCCACAACCGTTTTATGTCGAACAAAAGGAAGTGCATTCTAAAATTTTGCCAATATAAAAGTGAGTGTTAAAAGCTTCATGTATCTTATAAAGCTACACGTCATTTGCTCCGATATAGAAATTAGAGAATCATCCAGTTTTCCGCTTTGCAAGAGCAATAACAATAACGGGGTTCCTAGAATTGACATCAAAATAGGACACCAAACTAGCAGGAGCGGAAGACTACATTATGAATCTAGAACTACAAATAAGTACATAACACATGTATAGATAATGGACAGTCACGTAAATAGCAATTGATCCAACAACTCGATGAGCATTGTTAGTATTCAGTGTAGTGCACCTACACAATTGGACCGGCTAAAAGTCAAACATTTGAACAGCATAACAGAAGATTCATGGTATTAATACAGTAAATACTTCAATTAAACCAACCAGGCAGCATATGTATTGCATCATATATAGGTATAGTAAATAAATAAAGATAAATAAGAAAAAAAACACGCATATCCAACAGGAAGCTAAGAAAAGGCAGCCATGTTACGTAATAGGTACGTGCGTACAAGGGGCATGCATTTTAATGTTAAGAGAGCTTCGTCCAGTTATCTGTTGGCCTTCCTTTTTCTTTTCTTTTGCGATGCAGTTGCGCTTTGAAGGTATTTGGAAAAGACAGTTGAAAGCGCAGGAAGCTTGTTATCGTAAGCTTCCACACCCACAGATTCACATGACCGCAGACGTGCATGGTTGTCCACCATGATCATCCACCCATTGCCACGAAGAAACTCCTCCTCCGTTAACAGGCAGCACAGAACATCTGGGTCATCGACGCTGATGATTGGGAACTCAGGAAGACGCTGATGTATGTGCAGATCTCTGTAACCATCCTGCGCCCAGAGAGAGTCCAGGTTGATCGCATGATGCAGCTTCCACTCGAACTCGGCGTTCAAAGTCCAGACGGTGATTTTCTTGGGAGTCTGCTGCTGCTGCTGCCCTTGCCTTCTTCTCTCAGGAAGTTGAACCCATCCGGAGGGGTCGTAGACAGTGGCGGAGCTTCGGCAAGGCCGAAAGGACCGTGGCCCGCCCAGCCCTTACTATTTTATGTGATGTATATTTTGTTTTGGGCCATGAAAAATATTTCCTGTAGTTATTTTCCACAGTCGGCCCGCCCAGCTTTCTGGGCCAAGCTCCGCCACTGGTCGTAGAGTCTTTCATGAAAGTCGTTGTCGATGTGGACAAAGCGCATCATGCCTTGGCTGATGGACACACTTCGGAATCTCACCGGGAAGCAACTTTCGACACGTACCTTGTCATGGTAGTCATTTTCTCCAGGGAAAGGCACGAAGCGGAGCACCGGCGAGTCTATGGTAGAGAAGTCACATAGCAGGACGCCGCTGAAGTAGTCGACCCAGCAAAGGAAACGGCCGTCGAAAGCAAACACATTGTGGGTTTCCCAGAGTTCGGGGAACTGCCCGCCATTGATCTGGTCCTGCGGCTGCGGGACAGGCATCTTCCGGATGATTTTCCACTTTCCAGTGCCGGAGTTGAAGACGCAGAGCTCGGCACGCATGCCCACGCCCTTTCTTTTGCTGTAGACATTGAGGTCGGCAACGATGTAGCGATCCTCCGCGAGCCGCAGGATACCTGTGTTGAGGTAGTCCATCAGGAACGGCCTCTCCCTGTCCTTGGTGTACAGAGGTAGCCGCTGCACAGAGGGGGAAGGACCGCCGGCCGTGTAGACGAACAGATCGGACGGGGGGTCCCAGTAGCAAGTCCTGCTCGGGTTGGTGATGTCGAAGAGGACGAGGTCCTTGTCGGTTGCCCGGACGTAGGCATAGGCGGGCGGGGTGGCTGGGGTAAATGGACGGTCCTCCGGCAAGTGGAGGTTCAGATAGGAGTTCCCCTTTTGAGGAGCCGCAAGGGTGAAGGTCACGTAGCAGGAGAGGCCGCCGTCCATGTCGAGTGGAGCGGCGGTCTTGTTCTTGTTGACAGCCACACGAGCAGCGTCTAGGCCGTTGTGGCAACGGGTGTGGCCTCTGCGATCTAGGACTACCCAATTGGGGAGATCGATGGTCTCCTCCTCCGGCTCCGTCGCGCCTCCGGTGGCCATGGCGATCGGGATCGGGAACGCCGCCTCCCTAACGCTGACCCTAGTTTTTGACGGGAAGGAAGGGCGACGACAGACTCAAGTTATCATACTAGAAGGGCCATCTCATTGGGCCAGGTGCCTCAAAAAAAAAAACTCATTGGGCCTGGAAACTACTCGCGCAATCGAAGAGTATCGAACGTAAAAAAAAATGAACTGGGAGAGAGGTCTGTCGTGGGCACGACGACCACTAGTGTGGAAGTCAAGTAAGTGTCATTAGACAAAGAAAAACGTTTAGAATCAACCGATCCTAAAGATATGCAGAACGAGTGTATTATGAAATGTTGGTTGTCTAGCTTTGCATACATCGCTACTTAATCGTTTAGTGGTTATCAATGAAATTACTTCATCATAGAGAAAATATTATGGAAGTTTATGTCCAATTGGAAAATTTGATCTTCTAAATTCATATGTTTAGCCTAAAGTACATAACTTGTGTTCCTCCCTAGTTCTTGCAAAGTTACCTAATCAAGCCTTACATCATTTGTAGTTATAACACGTTCAGCTGAAAGCAAACTCCAAATAACACATATACTTTTTTCACCTTAGCTCTTTCTTTATTGTTCATTGAGCAGTTCAAATGCTTTGATTGCTTATCAGATACTCGTTCTCATGACCTCTCGTTTCTCTCGTCTGTTTTCCTGTATCTCCTCTCTCATCACGCCTGCTACACAGGGATCCAATGGAATGGCGGCGCTCGACGCTGCAAAGGGATCGAACCACCGGTGCTTCAAGGGGAGCCGCCATGGCGCGGCTGCTGTGTAGCGAGCTGAGCGACCGTTGCTCGCCGGAGCTAAGCATCGACGGGGGTGTGCTCAAGGGTGTGAAGCACGCGTGACCGAGGGATGCCGTGCGGTTGCCGCCGTGGTGCTGCCCACGGACCCGGTGCTTCAAGCCTGAGACGAGCTAGGACAACGCAACATCGAGAGCTATCTGAGCTGATGCGATGGGGCGCTCCGGCTAGATGCTCGCGGAGATGGTGGGGAAGGAGGCTGCTGCGAGTGGGGGCGGTACGGCGTGCATTTGGTGGAGCTGGAAAGTGTGTCGTGGAGCTGCTGTTGCATCGAGGTGTTGTAAAGACAGGGTGAACGCACCCCTCGTCGGTGCTGCTAAGCCGCTCGCCGATATGCACTTGGTGTATGTTAAGAGGCTGCTCACCATCAAAGTATTTGTGTTGTGACTTGTGAGGCGTGCTTCAATGGCCGCGACAATACTTCCAAGACCATGGCGACAAGGCATGACGCAATGCGGTCAACGGTCGTGGTCAAGCTGTGAGGCGTGCTTCAATTTTCGTTGTGACAATGCTTCGATGGTCGCGACAATGCTTCAACAACCACGGCGACGGGCGTGCTTCGATAGCCGTGGCACCGCTTCCATCACCGTGACGACTTCGACGACCACGGTAATCCTTCAACGACTAGGGCGACAAGGCATGCCATGACGGCGTTGACGAACGTGACCAGACAATGAATGGTCGTGGCGATGCTTCGACGACCACGACGACTGCAGAAATGCTTCGATGACCATGATGACAAGTTTGCTTCAATGGTTGTGGCAATGCTTCCATGACCATGACGACTTCGACGGCCACATCAATGCTACAATGACTAGGGCGAAGATTCATGCTATGATGGCATTGACGACCGTGACCATGCAACGAGGCATGCTTCAATGGTCCTGGCGATGCTTCGATGACCATGACGACGTCAACGACATCAGAATGCTTCGACGACCATGATGGTGAGGCGTGCCATGACAACGTAGACGAACGCGTCCATGCAACGAGGCATGCTTCAATGAGTTTTGTGGAGCATCACCGGTGTTGTTATGGAGCGTCTTTGGGCCGCCGGAGCATCACCGATGCTGCGATTGAGCATTATCAGGGCCATCGAAATATCGTCGTTGCTGCAATTGAAAATCTCTAGGATCTTGGAGAATCGTCGGTGCTACAACGAAGCATCACCGATGTTGTGTTGGAGGATTGACGGGCCGCCAGAGCATCTCCGGTGTTGCAACAAAGCATCACCGGTGTTGTCTTGGAGGATTGCCATGCCGCTGGAGCATCGCTGGTCCTTCAAGGATGGTTGTGCATGGCGAGCTCGTTGAAATTATCCGTGGAGGTTTAATTAAACAAGCTCTTGTGTGGTCTAAAATCTATGTGATGTGTGAAATAGGTGCACAAGCGTCTCAACCACCCGTGAATATAGATCCTAGTGGTCTGACTTTCAAGATCCTACGGCCTAGGAGGCGGCTTAAATTTGATTGTTTTCAGCCGGTTGATTTGTAGCAACGGCCTTAGACAAAGCACCGGAGAGTGGCTTGGCTAGAGGGACGTGCGGGACCCTGAGATTCCCAGGCGGATCAATGATCATGGACTAACCTCTGGAAGGTTTAGGTTCCATCAAAAATTCGTATATTCCTATGGAGATTTGTTCAACAGTCTATACCTTCAGCAGATCTCCTCCATCATCGTAACATGGCATGACATGTAGTAATTGTAACCTCCACAGAATGGAGGACTCATGGCGCCACTTGCTTCTGGACTGCATGATATCACGTTGTGTATGGGCGCTTACAGATGGAGAAATGGTTCACGCCCTGCAACAATCTAGGGAACCGGACGCAAAACGTTGGATATTTACTATGTTGGACCCATTACCGCACATCCAGTTTATATGGTTGCTGGTTACGCTTTGGGCGATATGGCAATGCACGACGTAAGGCAATTCATGAAGATGTCTTCCAGAGTCCGAGAGGTACACACGAATTCATAGAGAGATTCATCAGTGACTTAAATGCTATTAAACTTGCACAGAATAGTACACGCCATGTGAACACACAAGTCATGGCTGTCCCGACCTGGTTCGCTCCTCCCGCGGGATCAGTCAAAGTAAAGGTAGACAGAGTTGTTGGCAATTCATCTAATCATGGATCTGTTAGTGCTATCTACAGAGACGCCCATGGAAATTATGTTGGATCCTCGGCACTGGTTTTTGCTGGGGTAACTGAACCGACTACGCATGAAGCTGTAGCATGTCGAGAGGCCATGACCCTATCATATGTTCTGTTAGAAGCACACATCATTATTGCAGATTGTAAAGGTGTCGTGTCAGACATGCATAAAGGACGGGATTGGCGGGAAACATGGTCATATCATCAGGGAGATAAAGATTATGGCATCGGAGTTCGAAGACTGCTCTTTCTTTCTCGAAGGAAGAGCCTCGAATCTGGAGGCACATAGCCTCGCTAAACATGCGCTTAGTTTATATGCAGGCTGTCATTTGTGACTTTTGCAACCTCCTATCAGTTGTATTCCTCTAAACATTATTAAGCAATAAAGAGCAAGAGTGTGTTAGCCTAAAAAGGAAGGAAATGCCATTAGATTTTCAGTCTTGTTCTTTCGTTTTTAAAGTATAAACTCGAATATCGAGGCTCAAAGCCTCGCTAGGTACACGCTCAGCCTTGTGACAGGTCGCCATGTTTGGCTTTTCCAGCCTCCTGGTCTCAATTGTATTCCTCAAAACATAGTTGAGCCATGCACCTTCACCTATCATTACTCATATGTTTGGCACAAAGATGGGCAGTCTCATCTGCTTCCCGCCCATGAATTATGGATTATTTGCCGAAGCCTTCTCACATGTTGTTGATCTCTATGGATACTACTGAAATAATCAGGTTACAGTTGAACTTTTAGTTGTAAAGTGTGTGGATGAAGTACAATGTCGTGTTCAAGTTGGATAACAGTATTCTAGGTCTCTTATAAAACGTAGGCACACAATATAACCTAGCTATGCTAACATAAAAGAACATGCACACAGTATGAGCCAGCGTGATGTGTCGGCATCACGGTGGCCGGTGTGAGGTATTGTAGCAGTATCACTCTAAGGGTAGCCAATGTTCGGTCAACCTTGTTAATAAATTTCAACGTGGTTGCATTGTGTGATTGTTTGATCCTCAGTAGATCAATATGTGTCTCGGATTATTGATAAGTGGTATCAGAGTGAGATTAAAGAAATAACAAATTGTTGATCTGGACCTTCTTGTTGCGTGAGTTGCGTTAGCCCATGTCATATCACTACGTGCGAGCGTACGACGCCTTGTTGCACCGAGGGAGAGTCGGGAAGAAACGGTCTGGCTTGTGGCTCGTGAGGGAGAGGAAACTGGTCAACATTTCCCGCGTGGCATTTTCATTTGCCACGTCACCGTCTAAAGCAGGACTACTGGACAGTTTTAGCGTGAAACTCGCTGCATGACCGACTTTTGCAGAAGTAAAAAACAGTCTTGCATGTAAATGCGATTTGCATTCGAGTGATTGTAGATGTTTTATGCGATTTGAGCCTGCAATGTGTTTTTTTTTTTTGCTTGCTACTCATTGAAACTGGATAATTTACCCCTTGACTCTTCCAAAGAGGTTTTAACTTCACATTGTGCTTATGTGGTGTGGGAGTGCAGTGAGCAGCAGATGAACGAATAAAATATATTTGGACCTCCATGTCAGGCGTTACACACACACACCTGATGCTTTGTTCTTTTCATTGTTCCATGATTTTGCGGCTGTTCATCTTCCTTGAGCAACCATGGCGACTCACTTCTCGGGTAAACATGTCATCCGTCCGGTAGGCAAGGGAGAATCTCAATGGAGCCATCCATGGCAGATTTAACGAGCTGATTGTGCTAGATCCTAGCCTCCGCATCAACTTGATAATTAATGTCGCCTATATATCCTAGGCCGTGGATAGTTTTTCGAGGCTATATTCTTAGATTTTCTTCTCAGGTATTCTGTATGCTTTGTGATTTCATTCGTGTTTTAGTGGCAGCTGCATTTTCCCGTGAGCCCAGTCTCCACTTACACGACACGACATTAAAACACACTGTCTGAAACAAAAGGATTCTAACAAAAACATCCGAAAATATGACCTCATTGAGACCTAGAGTAATCTAAGGAAACACGTTCTAATACTTTTGCCAATATAAAAGTAAGTGTTAAAAGCTTCATGTATCTTATACAGCTACAAGTCATTTGCTCCGATATAGAAATTAGAGAACCATCCAGTTTTTGGCTTTGCAAGAGCAATAACAATAGTCGGGTTCCTAGAATTCACTTCAAAATGGCACAACAAACTAGTAGGAACGGAAGGCTACATCATGATTCAAGAACTACACATAACACATATGCAGTGGCGGAACGTGGCAAGCAATCAAGGGGGCGCCAATTTTCCAACTAAAAGCAAAATATTTCTTCAAAGAAACCTAAATTTAAAATTACACTCTAATCGAACATATCTTGCTCCTTCCATCCTTTGGCAGCTCGGCTCATCGACGGCCGTCGGCTCATTGTCCGTGTAGACGCAGTAGCAAGCAGCTGACGAATCGATATAATGCCAATGAATGCAGCATGCAGCCGGGTGAATCCATCTAATGCAGCAGTAAGCAAGCATTCTGTGCGCATGCAGCAGCAAGCAGGAAGCTGCTCGTGCAACAATCAATCAAGCTGCATGGAGTAGCTAGCTAACTTCACACACGAATATGCATTTTTTTTCTTCGAAAAGAGAGGATGCCCTTTGGCCTCTGCATCGAGTGATGCACACACTCTTTTATTGATCAACACGAATATGCATGTGTGTATCGTTCAAGGGAATCCATCTAATGATAATTGAGTTGGGAGGAGTATTATTCACTGATGGGCTGGACCAAACACTTGGTATACATAGTAGCAAACACTTGGGGTGTGTTTGGTTGCAGGAACGGGCCGGAATGTCATGGGTCGGACCCGTTCCTGGGCCTCATTCCCGCGTTCAGTTGCTAGGTGGATCGGGGATGGACTCGTTCCCACATACCGAATATTCTGTTGATATCCGGAACGAGTTAATACCTCGAAATTGGGCGGACGACGCGGAACTGTTCGTTCCACTCGCCTGCCTCCTCTCGCCCTTGCACTCAGCTCCTCTCGCCCCCGGCCCTCGCCTCTCCCCCACCCCCCCTCCCTCACGTCTGTCTCTCCCAAGACCGGCGGATTGGTGGCAACGACCAGGCCAGCGAATCCGCAACCGGGCGGCGGCGACCTGGTCTATGGGATGGGCGGTGGCGACTTGATCTGACGAGGGAGGCGGCGACTTGGTCTGACGAGGGAGGCGGCGACCCGATCTGCCATGGCCGGCGGCGACCCGATCTGCTAGGCGACGACGACGAGTTGAGGTGCCAGGACGACGACGACCTGATCTGACAGGAGCGGCGGCGACCGAGCCTGCTTTTGAGGCGTTGGCCATTCCATCGCGGGCTGCGACGATCACCTCGCCCATGCGACCACTGCCTTGCCGCCGGCTACAACAACGATGAGCACTACTTCTGGGACCTGATCTATGGGATGGACAGGGGTTCTTGTTGTGCAACTATCTCGAGTCAACAACAAGAGTGTTGCTGTGCTTCATCTGTGAGCAATTTTTCTTGATTGAAAGCCAATTCTAATGTAAATAGTACAAAAACATTGAGCAAAATTTCCTTGATTGAAAGTACAATTCGATGTAAATGCTTCTGAAAAGTCCAATAATATATTTCTAGAAATATATAGATTTTCTACTTGTTCATTTTGTATATATATGCATTTAAGAGGCAGCCTCACCAATTTTATAAAGATGAGTTGAACTGAATTCATTTCATTCTATCCCTCAAACCAAACATTGAAACGTAACCATTCCGTTCCATCAAATACCCCCAATCAAACACGGGAACGAACCGACCCATTCCGGTGGAACGGAACCATGACATTCCATTCTACTTCGTTCTTGAACCAAACACACCCTTGGTATTCACTGATGGGCTAGGGGTCACGACCCCGTTTGGCCTCTATGAGGCTCCGCCAATGAACACCTGTATAGATAATGTACAGTCCCATAAAGAGCAAAATATCCAACAAACAGAGAATTCTAGACTCGACGAGGACAACTTGATGACCATTATTGGTATTCAGTGTAGTGCACTTACAGAACTGGAGCGGCTAAAAGTCAAACACTAGAACAGCCTAACAGAAGATTGATAGTAACAATATATTGTTACTATGAATCTTCAATTAACCCAACCAGGCAGCATACGTATTGCATCATAGGTAGTAAGGTAATTAAGCAAAAACACCAGTGTTACACTAGCATATCCAATAGAAAGCTAAGCAAAGGCAACCATGTTACGTACCAGTTCCTTCGTGACACAATATAAGACGTTTTGGCAAACTGTTTGGGAGTAATATACAGGTACTGCGTAATAAGTTTGCAAAAAATATGCATTTTAATATTAAGAGAGCTTCCTCTACCTATCTGTTGGCCATTCTTTTTCTTTTCCTTTTCCCTTTTTGCGATGCAGTTACCCTTTCAAGGTATTTGCAGAAGGCAGTTGGGAGTAGGGGTGCATTGGGAAACTTGTTAACGTGAGCTTTCATACCCACAGACTCACATGACTGCAGGCGTGCATGCTTCATGTCAAGCATGATCATCCACCCATTACCATCAAATTCCTCCTCCGTTAACAGGCAGCACAGAACATCGGGGTCATCCAAGCTGATGGTTGGGAACTCAGGAAGACGTTGATCTATGTGCAGATTTCTGTAACCAGCTTGCGCCCAGAGAGAATCCAGGTTGATCAGATGATGTAGCTTCCACTCGAACTCGGAGTTCAAAGTCCAAGTGGTGATTTTCTGGGGAGTCTGCTGCTGCTGCTGCCCTTGCCTTTTTCTATCACGGAGCTCACGGCATCGGCAGCGACCATGGACTCTGTCATGGAAGTCATTGTCAATGTGGACAAAGCAGATCTTGCCTTGGCTGATGGACACACTTCGGAATCTCTCCGGGAAGTACCTGTCAACACGTACCTTACCAGGGAACTCTTTTCCTCCAGGGAAAGGCACGAAGCAGAGCGACGGGGAGTCTATATTTTTGGAGAAGTCACATAGCAGGACACCGCTGAGGTAGTCTACCCAGCACAGGAAACGGCCGTCGAAAGCGAGCACATTGTCGGTTGACCAGAGTTCGGGCAACTGGCCGCCGATGCCTGCTGGGTCCAATTTGCGGATGATTTTCCACTTTCCGGTCTCGGAGTTGAAGACGCAGAGTTCGGCACGCATGCGCTTTGTTTTGCGGTAGACATTGAGGTCGGCAACGATGAAGCGGTCCCCCTCGAGCTGCAGGATGCCCGTGGTGAGGTAACCCGTCAGTGTTGAGTATATGTGTTATGTGCATATTGTGTATTGGGTCCGTCTCCTAGTTCCTTGTATAGTTGAGGTCCGTGGCCCACCTTTGTACATCATATATACGTGCATAGGCACGAAGAGCAATACATCGTGCAATCATAATCTCATACATGGTATCAGTTTCCTAGGTTTCTTTCTCGCTTCCGCCGCCGCCGCGCGTCTCCTCCGCGCCGCCGCCACCCAGCCGCCGCCGCCGCCCGCGCGCCTCCCCGCGCCGGCCGCCGCCGCCGCCACCTCGCCGCCGCCGCTCGCGCGCCCTCCGCGCTGGCCGCCGCTCTTGCTTCCGCCGCCGCCGCGCGTCTCCTCAGCGCCGCCGCCGCCGCCACCCAGCCGCCGCCGCCGCCCGCGCGCCTCCCTGCGCCGCCGCCACCCCGCCGCCGCCGCTCGCGCGCCCTCCGCGCCGGCCGCCGCTCTTGCCTGATCGCTCCCGAGCCGCTCACCGCTTCGTCGCTCGCTACCCGCCCGCGCGCCCGCTAACCTGATCCTGTTGCGATCCGTCGGCGTCTCGTGTCCTCGCGTGCTTGTGTTCTCGGCGAGAACATATCAATCACGTATCTGGCGGTGGTTTGCTATACGTGCATAGCTAGCTAGCTTTGACTCCGTCAAAAGCATCCACCTGTCTGAGTGCTTGGTTGGTAGCTCCGTGCAGAATCGATCAGCTACCGTGTTAGCTTTCGTCTACGTACGTGCAGTCTGGGTGCACCCGCGATGGCGTCCACCGGCCCGTCCGCCGCCGCCTCTGCCGTCCCGCCACCGGCGCCCTCTGGCGCGGCTCCGCTGCCGGCGCCCTACGGCGCGGCCCCGCCGCCGTACGGGACGGCCGCCACCTACGGCGCGTCCGGCGTCGCCCCGCCAGCCCACCACGACTTGCCGCATGGCTCGGCTCCGCTGCCCCCGCTGGCGTACGTCGCCGCCCCACCGCCGGCGCTCTCCGGCCAGTCCGTCGTCGCCCCGCCGCCGGCGCCGACTCTGCCCGTCGACCCCTTGCTGTCGCGCGGGGCGTTCGACGCGCCCGTTCCCACGTACGGGGCTCCGCCCGCGTACGGGGCTCCGTCTGCGTATGGGGCTCCCGGGTACTGGTGGGGGTCGTCAGCGGGCCAGCACTCGTCCGCTGGAGAGTACCCACCGCCGCTGCCGAGCGGTGGCTACGGCCTCCCCATGGCGTCTCCGTTCCCCTCGCCGGCCCTGCCGCCGGCGCCCTGGGACCCGGTGCTCCTTCCCGCGCTGCATGCCGCTCCTACGCCGAACAACTACACAGGAGGTGATGATTGGTACATGGACACCGGGGCTACGGCTCACATGTTTGCTCATCCTGATAATCTTGCCTCCTTCACTCCCGTCACCACCGACCGCCGCATCATTGTCGGCGACGGTTCCACACTCCCTATCACACATGTCGGGCACACTTCTTTTCCTTCTAATTCCATGCCTATTACTTTGTCTAACATACTTGTGTCACCTCATCTTATTAAGAACCTTGTTTCCGTTCGTCGTTTAACTCGTGAAAATCCTGTTACTGTTGAATTTGACGAGCTTGGGTTTTGTGTCAAGGACGCTCGAACCAGGATGGTACTTCACCGTTGTGACAGCTTCGACGAGCTCTATCCGGTGCATTCGCCGTCCACCTCCACCACCGCACCGGTTGCTCTCTCCGCCGGCGTCGATCTCTGGCACGCTCGTTTGGGTCATCCCAACCCCGTCACACTTCGTCATATTCTTAGGAGTTTCAGTTTCAGTTGCCATAAGATAGAGGATCACACCTGTCATGCCTGTCGTGTCGGCAAACATGTTCGCCTCCCGTTTAATAACTCCACCACCATAGCTTCTTTTCCTTTTCAGTTGATTCATAGCGATGTGTGGACCTCTCCGGTTCCTAGTAATTCGGGCTATTTATATTATCTGGTTATCCTTGATGATTATTCTCATTATGTGTGGACTTTTCCTTTGCGCAGAAAGTCGGATGCACTCTCCACTTTGACGGCTTTGTACTCCTATGTCAGCACGCAGTTTGGGCGTCCCATCCTTGCTCTTCAGACTGACAATGGAAAAGAGTTCGACAACCTTGCTTTCCGCACTTTTCTGTCGCACCACGGCACAGTTTTTCGCCTCACATGCCCGTATACTTCCGAGCAGAATGGTCGAGCCGAACGCGTCCTTCGCACTCTGAACGACTGCGTTCGCACGCTCCTGTTCCATGCTAACGTGCCGCCTCGTTTCTGGCCGGACGCACTCGCTACTGCTTCTCTTCTTCTTAACATTCGCCCTTGCCGCCCACGGTGGAACTATGCACCTCACCATCTTCTCTTCGGTACGCCCCCATCTTATGATGGCTTGCGTATTTTCGGGTGCCTTTGCTATCCTAGCACTGCCGACTCCGCTCCTCACAAACTCGCACCTCGTTCTGTCGCTTGCATCTTCATCGGCTACCCCTCCAACTCCAAGGGATATCGGTGCTACGATCCCGTCTCCCACCGTGTGTTCACTTCCCGGCACGTTTACTTTGATGAGCGTGTGTTTCCATTTCACCAGGTACCCCCGGCTGTTCCTCCCGCCACCGGTGACGCGGGCTCCTCGACGCCTCTCCCAGGGCGCTTGCGCGCCTCTCTTGGCCCGCCCCCTGGCTTTGAGGCGCGCCCCCCGCATGCGGCGCCCCCTCCAGCCGCGGCGCCGGCACCCCCGACGTTGGCGCCCGCGGCCCCCCCGGCGCCCCCGGCGCCCCCGGCCCCCTCGGCGCCCGTGGCCCCCCCAGCGCCTGTGGCCGGTCCGGTCACCCGCGCCCGTACGGGCGTTTTTCGCCCGAGCTCGCGCTACGCCTCGGATGACTACGTCCATGCGGCGTCCACCTCTGAGCCGTCGCCGTTGCCGTCCTCTGTTCGAGCCGCTCTTCGTGACCCGCTCTGGATGGCTGCGATGCAAGAGGAGTTTGACGCCCTGTTGCGCAACCGGACGTGGCAGCTTGTTCCCCGTCCCCGGCACGCCAACGTGATTACCGAGAAGTGGGTCTTTAAACACAAGCTCCGTCCTGATGGTACCCTTGATCGCTACAAAGCGCGCTGGGTCGTTCGTGGCTTCCGACAGCGTGCTGGCATCGACTTCACCGACACCTTCGCTCCGGTCGTCAAGCCCGGCACGATACGCACGGTTCTCCACCTTGCGGTCTCCCGTGCTTGGCCGGTGCACCAGATGGACGTCTCCAACGGCTTCCTCCATGGTCACCTCGAGGAGCAGGTCTTCTGCCAGCAGCCCACCGGGTTTGTTGACCCGGCGCTTCCCGACCACGTGTGCCTGCTTTCGCGGTCCTTGTACGGACTCAAGCAGGCTCCGCGTGCTTGGTACCAGCGCATCGCGGCGTTTCTCCACCAGCTTGGGTTCCGCTCTACCCACTCGGACGCCTCGCTCTTCGTCTATCATCAGGGCTCTGACACAGCTTACTTGCTGCTCTATGTCGACGACATCATCCTGACGGCATGTACGGCTGGTCTCCTCAGTCAGCTCACGGCTCGTCTTCGCGCTGAGTTCGCCATCAAGGACTTGGGTTCTTTGCACTACTTCCTCGGTGTCGAGGTGGTGCGCCGTCCGGATGGCTTCTTCCTTCATCAGCGGAAGTACGCTCACGAGCTCCTGGAGCGCGCCGGCATGCTTAACTGCAAGCCCGCCGCTACGCCTGTTGATACGAAGGCCAAGCTTTCTGCCACGGATGGTTCTCCTGCTTCGGATGATGCTTTCTATCGGTCTATCGTTGGTGCTCTCCAGTACCTCACTCTGACTCGACCGGAGATCCAGTATGCCGTGCAGCAGGTGTGTCTTCATATGCATGCTCCTCGAGACGTTCACTGGGCTGCCGTCAAGCGGATTCTCCGCTATATCTGTGGCACTATGGATCTTGGCGTCACGCTTCACGCCTCCGCCGACACCGCCCTCACCGCCTATTCCGATGCAGACTGGGCGGGCTGCCCTGACACTCGTCGCTCCACTTCGGGCTATTGTGTCTACCTTGGACCCTCACTTATCTCGTGGTCGTCCAAGCGACAGTCAGGAACGGCCTTCTACTGTACTCGATGTAGGGAGGGAGACGCTGCACCGAGGGGCGAGGACCGCCGGCCTTGTAGACGAACAGATCTGGCGGGGGCTGCCGGTAGCAACTCCGGCTCGTATTGGAGCTGTCTATGAGGACGAGTTTCTTGGCTCTTTTCTGCGGGTTGGATATGTCGAAGAGGACGAAGTTGTTGTCGGTTGCCCGGAGGAAGGAATAGGCGGGCGGGGTGGCTGGGGTGAGTGGAGGTTCCTCCGGCAAGTGGAGGTTGAGGTAGGAGATCCCTTTTTGAGGAGCCGAGAGGGTGAAGGACACGTAGCAGCAGGGGCCGCCGTCCATGTCAAGTGGGGCGGCGGTCTTGTTCTTGTCAACAGCCACACGAACAGCATCTAGGCTGCTGTGGCAGCGGGTGCGGCCAATGCGATCCAGTACCACCCAATCGGGGAGGACGACGGTCTCCTCCTCCGGCTCCGGTGCGCCTCCAGTGGCCATGGCGATCGGGATCGGGAATAAAGCTGCTGTCGCCTCCCTAACCCTGACCCTAGTTGATCATGGACGGTAAGGAAGAAAGGGCGACCGAATCAAGTTATCATACTAGCAGGGCCGTCTTCTTATTGGGCCAGGGACGCTAAAACAGGGCCATCTCATTGGGCCAGGTGCCAAAAAAAGAAACTCATTGGCCCAGGAAACTAGTCGGACAAGCGAAGGAACTGGGAGGTATACCGAGTTCAACTCAACTTTTTTTTTCAACTAAAAGAAGGGATCAATAAAGCTTAGCTATGTGTTAAAAAAAAAACTTAGCTATACCCCTAAAAAAGGGACTTTCCGGAAAAAAAAACTACAAAAAGGGACTAGTGGACGATGACTACTTGCGGCAGCTGGAGCAAGAACCGCTACCAAGGCCTGATGCAAACACAAAGAAAAAATGACATAGTGAAAAAGAGAGGGGTCGGACATATATAGGGGATACTACGAATTGATTATGTATCCAATCCAGGTCGGACATATTGTGAAAAGGAAAGGGCGACAGAAACAGTAAGAACCATCTCTCGCGCACTATGAATGTCGAATTGGAACCCAAGTCGAGAAACACCTTTGAGTCTGGATCCAAATCGTCTTGCGTGGCAGTTTGATGATAGACAAAATGACATGTTTCATCCCTGAACTCTCTAGCGCATTGCGATTTGGACACCAAGTCGAGAAACATTACAATACGATCCTTATTCATGCGAATACTAACACTCCATAATCCCCAATTGACGGTCGAGCGTCCTAGTGCCGCCACGTACCCCCTGTTTTTCAGCATCCTTTTGCGGTCACATCCCTATCATTTCTGGATAATAACCCGCGCTACACCCCTCAGACAGAGCGGTGTCATTTGCTGCTTGATCCGTTCTGGCCGTGTACATTTCGTCGCCCCTAGCCCCACCTAGCTCATGAGTTCGTCTTGCTCGGGCCTTGCCGATGGTGAGGCCCACATGCACCGGCAAGGAGGTTGGTGCCTACTCGCCCTCCATTGGGGCATCGTCGGCCTTCGTCTGCTGGCCGGCCTGCCAGCCGGTAGCAATGGCTGCCATCTTCTTCTTCTACTCCGAGGAGAGGGTGTCCTAGACGGCTTTGGGGCGCGAGGAGGCCATGGCGGGCATGATGCAGATAGGAGAAAGGGACCGGAGAAGGATGACTGCGGCTATGGCCGAGGCTGGAGTCTATATAACGGGCGGATGGCAATGGGTTGCAGAGGTGAGATTAATTGTGGGCGGCAGACGGACAGGCAGGTGGCGGCGGAGTAGAGTCCTTGGCAACCGCATATCATTAATATAGGGGCGACGGACCGACGGGGTGTCGTTTGAACGCGGAACAGTTGCATGCACCTGGAAGCGGCGTGGGCGGCGCATCACTTCAATGCCGGCAGCAGTGAGAGGTCGCGTCAGCTTTGGGCGGGCACGAATGTGTCACTAATGGTGTAGTGCGACGCAAACTGTTTCAGATGGGAAGCAAGCTCATGCGAGGTAGGTTTTTTTTTGGTGGGCCAGTGCAGTCAGACGCGGACGTGGCAGCGGTCAGGACGCCCGCAAAACCTCTCCCCCCCTCCTAGTTTGTCTCCGATTTGCATTAAGAAATACGCCAGTACCGCACAACAGACCGATACAAGCCCGCGATAGATGACATAACACATTCGGACCACGCGATCCGAACGATTGCGGATGCTTTGAGAGTCGGCGTTGGAGATGTCCTAAATGCCAAAAATAGCGTATTCCATCAAGAAGATTGGCTCCCGGTCGTGTGGGCCCTTTCACATGACTAGATTAAGGTGCATCACCGGATTGTTGAACTAAACTACTGGGAGGAGGCAATGTGGATGCCCAACCCAATGTATTTTGGGGCATTTCGTATTTGATGTTCAATGCCTCCAATTGTTTCGCACACTCAACTTAGCGATGTCTTTCTGGGTCGACCCATTTACCTAGGAAACGTTTGGTAATCTTTTAGAAGGTTCTGATCCGCTTATTTTATTTTTCTATTTTATGTTTCTTAGCTTCAAGGTTCTTTTAGTTTCTTTCTCCTTTTTTCTCAGAAATTGTTCCTGAAAATTTCAAATATATTCATGTTTAAAAAAATCCTGAAATTATTGCTCATTGTGAGTCACTGGCTCACGGCCCATGCGTCAAATAGGAGGTTCTTTTTATGATGGTGGAACTTTTTTAGGGCAAAGCATAGCTTTATAACTTAATGGTGATTGGTTATTAAATCACCCAAAGCACGAGCAGCAACATTGGGTCGAACTGATGGACGACGGAGATGGACGGCGGATTCATGTTATACTGGCAGGTCGTCGATCTCATCGAGGCAGGAAACTAGCTGCACAAGGGAACAAAGTGGGTTTACTAAACAACCGAAAATGCTTTGTTTTAGCACAAGACAGTAGGGAATGCTCCTACGGTAACTCAGATTTTCATTAACATGGGTTTGGTGTAACAGTCCAACATTGTCCCTTTGATTCATACGTAAATCTCGACTCGTGTACAACCTGGCAAACAATCAATCTTGAACATCGCTGCCAAGCTCCCCATGCATGATGCGGTTTAGGACGTTCGTTCAAGCAAATGGTCGATGGGTCATCACTCATCACCGATCACGGGTGAGCTTATCATCATCTCGTCACTGTCACTCTCCCATTTTGACCTCGGCACCAGCCCTCCCATTTGTCTTTCCCAACCCGCACGTCTGCACGCCATTGCTATGAGGGGGAGAACTTGAGATGGTCGCGGGTCATTTCATTTGGATGTAGGCCACTCAACTGGGGATTAGAGGTAGATGTTGGGTGCGTGAAGGCGTTTGGTCAAGTTTCGAACATAGTGGTTCCGCAAGCGGGGTGGTTGATTGTACAATAAAAAACAATGCTGGAGGTGTGATGTTGGATATATTGATAAATTCCAATGAATGGGATTTTGGGGTAAACTAGTCATTTTGTTTCTAATCTTTGGTAGAAGACTTTACTACTATTAATGGTCTTGTTAAAAAGGAACATTGAAATATTGTCATGGGTCTGAAGAAACAAACACAGAGGTTGTTGCCTGCAAAACCTACTTGATTTGTTATGCATGCATCGATTTATCGTGCGTAATCAGGTTGCTAACATTGCAGGAAAGTTGTACTAAACCAGCCACACTTATTTTGGGGGGTTAATTATCCTTTTGCCCTCAGTGGTGTCCATGTACTCAGTTTTGCCCTCAGTTGCGAATCGTGCTCAGTTTTGCCTCTAGTCTGTGCGCAGCTACTATGACGAGGCCAAACGGCCAGATTTAAGTCGATTCCGTCTGTTGGCGTTAGTGGTAGTGGGTCCGGAGCTTACACATGGGACCGCGTGGAAGTGGGTCCGGATCTTACATGTGGGACCGCGCAACGACGACAAATCGTAGGGTTCGAACCGGGCACACCCGACGCCGATCTGTCCCGTGCGCCGCCAGGCCGTCCTACAGCGCCGCCACCACCTGCGCCTCCACCAGCTGCGCTGCCGCGGCCGTCCTGCTCCACCGCCACCTGCTCGACCGCTACCTGCTCCGCCCGCCACCTTCCTGCGACGACGCCATGGGTGGGGCGCTCGTTCCACCAATGCGCCCGCCACCTGCTCGACCCGCGGCGTGGCCTCCTTCCGTGCGCCCGGCCGGAGCGCTGATAGGTGAGGGGCTGGTGCACAAAGAGGAAGTAGGAGGGTGAACCCCAGGGCGAAATGGCGAGCGGCGGCGACCCCGGAGTATTTGGCGAGGCAGGCATTGGGCCGGAGATCCGCCGTGTCCACGACTGGGTTCCCGAGGGGTAAGTCACACATCCTGTTTAGATTGAGCTTCCTTGTGCATTTCAACAGTCGATTCGAGTTGGTTTGCGGTTGATTTTGCTATTGGTGTGCTGATTGCGTCTCTGTTTTTCGTGGGTTAGGATGGAGTTGCGGTTTGCTTTCTTGGTGCACATTAGAAGGGATCGGTACATCCTGAATGCAAAGAATAAGAAGAAATTCCAAGGAGGTTTCGATTATCTGTTGCCAATGGCTTGCAATTGGAGTTTCAGACAATTTGGGGAGGTAATTTGCAGCCAATATCCTTGGGGTTTGCTTGATGAAGTGGAATACAAATACTACAATGGGGAAAATAAATGGGTGACCGTTAGTAATGATGAAGAGCTCGCTGCCATGTTTGCTAAGCATAAGGAGAAAGAGAATTTTCATGTGAGGCTGCAAATTGATGTGCTTGAGCAGGCATTTGGACCTAGGATGGCGGGTGCACCTTCTCGGGCAGAACCATGTCGTCGTAATGGCAGCTCTAGCTAGAACAGTTCAGTTAGTGCACAGCGACGTGGTGGCTCGACAAGCGTGGGCACCGGCAGAAGGGTCCCCCTTGAAGTGGAGCCTGACTACAATTATGGGATTGATGAAGAGAAGCTATATTATGATGTAATTCAGAATTTACGACGGGCACCTCAGGCTGAAAACCAAGATGAGGCTGACAATGATGTCCGTGTGGAGGATGACGCGGTGGGTGAGGACGAAGACCTTGCAGCTGTTGAATGGGACCCTTTAAACCCTCATATGGAAGAAGGTTCCGTTTTTGCATCCATGAGTGAGTGTAGAAATGCACTTGTGACGTATTGCATCAAGGCAGAACGTACTTTCGAAATTGACAAGAGCGATCAAGTACGTTACCGAGTGCACTGTCCGACTGAGGGTTGTCCATGGAGGATGCTCGCATCTAAAATGCGAAATAGCATGAATGTTCAGGTCAAAGTGAACCCTTTTAGGCACACATGCCAGGAATCAACCCTTAGGAAGGAAACAATCAGTAGAGCCAAGTCAAGATGGGTGGCGGAAGAAGTAAAGAAGTGGGTGAAAGAAAACCAGCAAGTGGGTGCAAAGGAATTGCAGAAGAACATCAAAGACAAGTTCAAGGTAGAGTTACCATACATGAGGGTGTTCAATGGTAAACAACATGCTATGGATTCTATTTATGGTAACTGGCAACAAAGTTTTCAATTGTTGTATTCATTCAAAGGTGAAGTGGAGAGGGCCAGCCCAGGTAGTATTGTAGATATTGACCACCACACCGTGGAGTACACATTCAGGGGAGTGACAAAGACCAAGGAATGCTTTAGGAGGGTTTTTATCTGCTTTGAGGCTTGTCGCCTGGGTTTTTTGGCAGGCTGCAGGCCGTATTTGGCTATTGATGCTACTTTTCTCACAGGGAGGTTTAAAGGACAGTTAGTAGCAGCTTGTGCAGTTGATGCACACAGTTTTGTATTTCCAGTTGCGTACGGTGTGCTGGAGACAGAGTCTGAGGAGAGCTGGACTTGGTTTTTGCATAATCTGCGTCGGGCTATTGCACATCCCAATGGGTTGGTAATTCATACAGATGCCCGCAAAGGTTTAGAAGTGGCCATGGACAATGTGTTCCCTGGAGTAGAGCATAGGGAATGCATGCGTCACTTTGCTGCAAATTTTGTGAAGAAATACAAAGGAAAGGTGTATACCGACAATTTATGGCCAGCATCTTTAACTTGCAGTGTGAAAAAGCACAACTACCACTTGAGGCAGTTATACACGAATCCCAAAGTGAAGGAATACTTGGAAACACACCACTCCAAGTTATGGGCCAGAAGCCAATTCAGTGAACTGAGCAAAGTTGACTATGTGCACAATAATCTTGCAGAGTCTTTCAACTCAACAATCCGGAAACTAAAGGATCTTTTGTGGTGGATTTACTTGACAGGATAAGGATAGAATACATGCAGAAGTTTCATTATCGTGCAGGAATAGCCGCGGCAAAATTCATGGGCCACATTATCATCCCTGTCGTGATGAATGAACTGAAGCAGAAAACAATAGGCTTAGAAATGAACATGACTCTTTGCTCGGGTACCACAGCAAAGATATCATTTTTGGATAAAGAGAAGAGGGAATGGAGATATCCAGTGGATTTAGAAGCTAGAACTTGCAGTTGTAGGCAATGGCAGATAACTGGGTTGCCATGCATTCATGCCTTGTTTTTCATCACTTCTCTCTCAGGTCCAGCAGGGAACATACGACAGTATGTGCATGATTACTACTCTGTTGCAAGGTTCAAAGCCACATATGCATATGCCTTACCTGCTTTCGAGGGAAAACAATAATGGGACATAGTGGACCCTAGATTCAAGCTTTGCGCTCCAGTTCTGAAGAGAGCAGCAGGTAGACCAAGGAAGAGTCGAATCAGACCTCGCAGCGAAGGAGCTGGACTTGGAGCGAGGATGCGTAAGTGCACAAGGTGTGGTGGGTCTGGTCATTTCGGTAAGTATTGTGATAACACAGTAGATCCAGCGTTCGGAGAGTATTTCGATGAAGGCTTCGATGAAAATGTTGGTCAGCAGCCGGTTGCAACAGATGATGAAAATGATGGTCAACAGCCGGTTGCAACAGATGAGGATTTTGACGAGGTTCCAAATGATGATGGTCAACAGCCACATGATTTTGACGATGATCCAAAATATCCTCCAAATGATGATCCAAGTGAGGCTCCAAATGGTGATCCAAGTGAGGCTTCAAATGGTGACCAACCTTCTATCGTTGTGAGTTCTGCTAGGTATGTAAATCATGTAAGGATTCCTTCAGAATCATAATGGCACTAGTTGCACATTTTGATTTAGAGTTACATCAAATGGATGTAAAGACGGCATTTCTGAATGGGGATTTAAAAGAAAAAGTCTACATGAAACAACCCAAGGGTTTTATCATGGAAGGCAAGGAAAATATGGGATGCCGCCTGAAGAAATCTATCTATGGATTAAGGCAAGCCTCTAGACAGTGGTATCTAAAGTTTAATCAGACAATTAAAAGTTTTGGATTTAAAGAAAATATTGAGGATAACTGCATTTATGCAAGGTTTAAAAATGGGAAATATATGTTCCTAATCTTGTATGTGAATGATATCTTGCTTGCAAGCAGTGATGTTAGTCTACTACGAGAAACAAAGAAGTTCTTGTCCTCAAATTTTGATATAACAGACCTTGGTGAAGCATCATATGTTTTGGGCATAGAAATTCACCGAGATAGGAAAAATGGAGTCTTAGGACTATCGCATAAAGCATATTTAGAAAAGGTTCTTCAAAAGTATAATAAGCATGCGAGTAAAGCCACACCTGCTCCTATAGTCAAGGGCGATAGTTTTGGGAAATTCCAATGTCCCAAGAACCAGTACGAGATCGATCAAATGAAAGCAGTACCATATGCTTCGGCTGTTGGAAGTTTACAGTATGCACAAGTATGCACTCACCCTGACTTAGCTTTTATCACCGGGGTACTCGGTAGATATCAAGAGAATCCAGGCATAGAGCACTGGAAGATGGTAAAGAAAGCATTGCGTTATGCGCAAGGCACGAAGGACCACATGCTAACATACAGAAGATCTGATTCCCTAGAGATAAGAGGGTATTCAGACGCAGATTTTGCGGGGGACAGAGATGATAGAAAATCCACGTCAGGATACGTCTTCACTCTCGCTGGAGGGGCTATTTCATGGAAAAGCTCCAAACAGTCAATAGTTGCATCGTCCACGATGTATGCAGAGTTCATAGCATGTTTTGAGGCCACGGGGCAGACGATATGGTTAAAGAAATTTATACCCGACTTGAAAGTGGTAGATTGTATTAACAAACTACTAAAGATGTACTGTGACAACCAGCCCGCAGTATTCTATGCTCACAACAACAAGTCGAGTAATGCTGCCAAAACAATAGAGATAACGTATTATGTTGTGAAAGATAAAATCCAGGATCACACTATAATTCTCGAGCATATAAGGACAAAGGATATGCTTGCGGATCCGCTTACGAAAGGCTTACCACCCAATGTGTGTTCAAGGAACACTTAGCCGGCATGGGTTTAAGGGAAAGCCTATGATTCCTGGATCATGAGAGGCCCAAAAGGAACAGAATTTGTTTTAGAACAGAGAAGTATGTTGTAGCTGTCTGATTCTATCGGCAATCAAGCTGTGACGATGAAACATGCTCTATGTACCAATATGTGATGAAACAAGTAAAGTAGAAAGTATAAGGTTAAAAGTAAAAGTTGAGATCAAGGGGGAGAATGTTAAGATTGATCTCTCCCGTGTGGGCCCAACGGCCCACCGGACCCCTGATCCGCGCCCTGATCGGGGGCGCTCAACCCACTATGGTTGACGGGGCCCTGTCACCTGCGCTATATAAAGTGGTTGGGGCCGGCGGCACGCAAAATGAAGTTCGTCGCTTTGCCGCACACCCCACCGACAAACCCTACCGATCTAGGTTTTGCGCAGTGCTGACGGGAAGCTCCGCCACCACCTCTCTCTCTCTGCCATCCATCCCGTCGCCATCCACCATGGCCACCCCATCGGGTTCATCGAGCCAAGGTGAAGGTAAAGCCACGATTGATCTTTAAGCCTACACGATCTAAAGTTTCTATCAGGGGTGCATCGGTATGGCCGAGGTATCTCTCTCGCATGGGGCGTGGAGGTGGTTGTGCGCTCGGTCATGCTGGTGGCCCATGCGGACGACGACATGGATGGTAACATGGTGGCTCTCGCGCTCTTCCAGGCGATGGAAACCCTCCAGATCTGGGCCGGCGAGTTTGTGTGGCACGAGATCGGCTCCTTTGGTCCGTGGTGGTGGACGATAACCGGTGATGCGCATGTAAAGGGGGACCGTTTGGTCCATGATGATGCAAGCCCTCAGTTAAGCTCTCCTTGTCTGTTGTTTGTTGGTGGTGTTGATCCGAGTCGGGCTCTCGTGGTGCTTCTGTGACATCAGGCGGACCGACACCATATGCTATAAGTGTGTCGGCGTGCGAGCTCACCTAGGAAAAGTTTAGAGTGTTATGACCAAGGTTATCTTGGCGACGACCATCGACAATCACGGGGTAGTGTTCATCCCGGTCCACCATGACTGGTTGTCATAGGCGTCGCCGCCTCCTACCATGGAGGCGTGGACCAGGCCTGGTGGCTGATGTTGGGCTAGGACTGGAAGAAGGTATCTTCTACTCTTCCTACTCTGGTTTGGTGTGTTGTGATGTGAACGTTTGGTCGTGTCTCGAGCCATGGATGCCAGGGTGGCAACCCCAGATGGCAGTCCGCATTTTTTGGATGTCGACGGGCATCATGGCAGCGGCGGTGGTTGTGCCTCTTGGTCGTGTGGGCGGTGAGGTTTGTAGCGGTGGGTGGCTCGGGCTTGTTTTGTTTCACTAGCAGTGGTGATGCTTAGATCTGAATCTGGAGGTTTGTGCTTGTCGTGGTTGTCCTGGATGCCTCGTGTTGACACGGATGAGATGAGAAGCAAAAACTCCACACTTTAGCACCTATGAGCGATGCTCTCCTCTTGAGGCGTCCTTGTGGTTCTCCTCCCCGTGCTTGAGTTCCGGGTGAAGAATCATGTCTGTTTTGGGCTCGGCAGCACCGGCGCTTTGCGTTGTTCTCCATAGTGAGGGCATTGCCGTGGAGCTTGTGTATCCTAGGGTGTGACATGGTGTTGTATTCAAACCTTCATCAGTTCATTATCAACAACGTAGTGGCGTGTGTGTTATATTATTCGGTTATCCCGGGATCTGCTTTGTAAGAGGACCGCCTTACTATCTTGTATCATTAAGTCGTGTATTTTGGTTTGCGCTTTATCGCTAAAGTATGATGAGAGCCTCTTTCGGGACGAGAAATTATTTTCCACATGATTACAAACGTGCGTAATATGAAATGGCCAATTAGAGGGCACAAGATGATTTCCAAAGGCACACGAGCATACGACGTCGTGACGTCGGAGTCAAAGCACACCATTTCCCCTCCTTGACCTTAGACATAATTTTGGTCTTGTATGACTTTGCTCTATGTCGGCGTGCATGCGTGTGTGTGTGTGTGTGCATCGTAATTATACAATGGTTGGGTATGTGCTCACTATGCTTATATAGGTGTGATGTTACGTTATGAGTCAATAAAAAGGGCCCTTTATTAAAAAAACATTCCCCTTTTCATTATATTTTGCAGGTTCTTAATCGTAACAAATGTTTATCAATAATATGGTGATTAATATACACAGTTAGTATGTGAGTAGTGCCTCCGTCCCTCGGGGCCAGGGCAATCGGTGTGTTTACCTGACCTATGTGCCTTACCCTTTATGTATACTTTGTTTTCAATATCAGTGCAGACTTGCCATTTCTTATTGCTCACTTCATCCATGATGTTATGTACAGTTTTGCAGTTCATTTGTTGTGTTGTAGTGGAATAACTAAAACATGTGATGTGTAGTGAGGTTTAGGACCAATGTATCTACGATACCAAAGATGTCTACATTGTCCAGGTTTGAATCTGCATTTAAAATTATCCATATCCGCGTTGAGCATGACTAGTTGTCCAGGTCTGCACCTGAAGAAAGTGAGGAGTTCGAGCTTGATGGTCGAGGGTACTACAACCGAGACCGTCACTCCATTCCTTACGATGTGGTCAATCATCTCAAGGGTACTAACTATAGTGTTTGTGTCATCTGTTTCCACAACTAGTACGCTATCTGTGGTGATGTTACGAGTAGAATTTGCTCTCGCTCCCAGTAGTAGTGACAAGCTGGTTACTGTTGCATGAAAAGAAAATGTAGACTTTTGTTTTTGCGAATCAGACACTTGTATTACTCAAATAGGGGGAACTACAAGAAATCTGGATACAGTTTTGCAGGAATGATAAAATATAATTAATCCATAAGCATATTTCCTATTACTTCTAGCATGTTTGGCACAAAGATGGCAGACTCATCTTCTTCCCCACTTACATGAATTATGGAGCATTTTCCGAAGCCATCTGACATGTCGGCTATCTCCTCTTGCTACAACTGAAATAATTGATCAGTATGATTCTATGAACTGCACCAGTTAAGTACCTCGAGGGCATTACTTTCAATGATGTTTTGTCTATATATCAGGTCCAGGGCCAAGCAAGACCCATCTCGAATAGCATATGCCTCTATTAACTCAGATCCTGCACTAGTTAACTACCTCGGGGGCTTCACTTTTAGTGATGATGTGTCTATTTATGAGGTTTAAGGCCAAGCAAAACCAATCTTGGGTAGGGATATGTTGGCCAGGTATAGTGGATCCCAACATGCATGATTTATCCTTCCATCGAGTGGGAATTGAGGTAAGTGTTGAATATGTGCCAAATTTTTGTATGAGTTTGATTACAATTGAACTTTAAGTTGTAAAGTGTGTGCATGTAGTATGGTGTCGTGTTCGAGTTGGACAATATATATTGTCCTAGGCCTCTATATAATAAGGGATCACAATATAACATATGCCAGCATTAAACTAAATGCATGCAATATGAGCCAACATGATGTGTCGGCGCTCTGATGGCCGGTTTGAAGTATTGTAACAATATCACTCTGAGGGTAGCCAATGTTTGGTCAACCTTGTTAATAAATTTTAGTGTTGTGCTTGTATGATTGTTTGATCCTTAGTAGATTAATATGCGGTTCGGATTATTGACAAGGGTTGTGTTAGTTGCATTGGCTCATGATGATGCACAAACTAGCGAGATGCTAATCCGTGAGTAAAGTCGACCCGATGTTTCACAGTACTGTCGTCGTCTTCTTCGCGGCGTAGCAAGATGATCTGTGATAACTTGAAAATATGATACGCATGGTAAATGATCAGGTAGAAAGAGACTTCGACCCTTGCTATTATCTAACAAGAACAAAAATCAATGCAAGATCGCTAAAGAGCAATCTCAATACAGCAGCAATCGATCCCTCAATGGGTCACAGAAACGCAGCACTTGGTGTCCCCAGACTTGGGACTTTTCTTATTTTATTTCAATCTCACAATCCAATAGAAAACTAAACTGCTGCCAATACACGGCCGAAGCCTGCCTGTTATATAGGCAAACTACATGTACCAAACCGACTTGACTAAAAGACCAAACTAATCTGGACTCTCTCTCCTATCCCAACTAACCAAGGAATTAAATAATTATTTATCCGGCACGCTAATCACCTAGTAGTAACTAACTTGGGCTCCAAATAAAACTAGTACGTAATAACTAGTACCAGAACAAACGACTTGACCCTCTCATATCAATTGGCCGACAAAGCTCCTGCCATAATTTATGTAGCACATGGAGTTCTGAAGGTAGGCTTAACTTCGTCTTCTTCTGTTCAGCTGGTGGAACTTCAAAGCTAAAAGAACCGATTTGTAAAACATTCCGAAGATTATCTCTTGCACTAGCGGCCACATCATCCCCTCCTCCTTGAAATGAAGCCGTCCGTGGTTTCATGGTAGCTTTAGGGCGTGTTCGGATCTCATCCAGCTTCACAAAACTTCACGTATCTAGCTTTTCTTCGTAGCTTCTTACTCCACGCAGAGCTTTAGATCTGTTCGGCTGCATCAGCAGCTTCTCCCAGCTTTTGCAGCCCAGTTGAGAGGGTTGTGGCCTTTCCAGCGCAGAATGGGCCGGCTGGAGGCAGCCCAATTCGGGTCATCCAGTGCACCGATTCGTTGGGGGATCGATCCTGTAGCGGTAGGTTATGTTTCTCGAGCGAGGGGGCAGCGAAACGGTATGTTTGGTGGTGGCATGTTGATGTAAATTAGTCAGAACTCCAGATTCTTCAATCTGTGAAGCTGGGCCGACCCTCCTCCATGTTTTTGCACTACAGCCGGGCTCAACTTCAAGAAGTTAGCTTCTTGGAGCCCAAACGTTCGGGACCAAATCATCTGAGAAGTTCTTGGAGTTAGAAGCTGGAGGAGTTCCGAACACGCCCTTAGAGACCCTCTTTTGAACTGAAGAAATATCCTCTTTGATAGCATTGGAAAATATTGGCCACAATATACATCGCCTTCCAATGTCCGAAAAAGAATAAGTATTGGACCTTCCGTCATGTGTGGCACGATGATCATATTGCCATAGCCTCCCCAATAACAAGTGTCATGCATCCATTGACAAGACATCACAAATGACTGTGTCTTTATAGTCACCAACTGAAAAATTCATGCGCACCTTGTGAGTAACTTTGAGTTTGCCAGACTGATATAACCACTAAACGCAATGTGGTTGTGGGTGTTTCCACATAGGTAACGCTAAAGCATCCATCAATTCCTTGCTGATAGCATTAGTGTAGCTTCCACCATCAATGATCATCTTACAGTTGGTGTTGTTGACCTTGCACTGAGTCTGAAAAATATTCCAACGCTGCCCCTTATCGTCAGTGCGATCCTCCTGCACTCGTTGCACCATCAAAGACGGGTATGATTCAGCAGCTTCAAAACTCGCAGTCACCTTTTTAGCATCTTCGGATTTTTCACTAGAAGTGTCCGAAACGGCCTCTTCATCACTAGCGGATGCATATCCATCTCTTGTTAGCAACACTCTTTTTTCATTAGGACATTCCCGCCTCATATGACCCCTTCCTCCACACTTGTAGCACTCTATATCACTGGTACGTGTGATCGATTGTGCACCTGGATCAACTCTTGAGGATCCTATTTTTGGAACATCCCTCTGAGCTAAACCATTAGATGATGACGCCATCTTGGAACTGGTGCCACCGTCACCAGATTTTTGCCGACGTCGCCATGAGTTAGAGTGGTGCTGTGAAAAACATTGGTTTGGTATCGCCTAATTTGTTGCTCCGCACGCACAGCTTGATGAACAAGATCTTGTATGTTATAATAAACCACCATCTCTACATGATCCTGCACCTCTATGTTTAGGCCATTAAGAAAACGTGCCATTTTCGCCTCCGGATCCTTTGTTGTCCCTGTACATATCATGAGCAAATCCATCTCCTTGTAATATTCATCAACACTCATGTTACCTTGAGAGAGCCGTTGTAACTTGTTGTGTATATCTCTTCTGTAGTGCTCAGGAACAAAACGTCGCCTCATGAATTCTTTCATCCCTCTTCAAGTCATCGGACGATGTCGCGACCGACAAATTTGATTCCACCAAATTAGTGCATAACCAGTGAACTCAATTCCAGCAAGCTGGACTTTCTTCTCTTCGCTATAATGATGGGCGTAAAAAATTTGATCAACGCGCATCTCCCACTCTAAATAGACTTCTGGTTCGCACTTGCCGGAGAACAAAGGAATTGTAATTTTTATGCGCCCAATTCCATCATCCAAAGGAACGCGCGCAGCTTGACCCACACGGTCATGCGCTCCCCCACGAGTGAAAGTTTCAGGACGGAGCTCATAGTGTGGCCGGCGTGGCGCGTAACCCGCCCCCTGGTCATCGAGGCCATCATCTCCAGCATGTGGTTGTGCGGCCAAACGGCAATCATGCTCGCCGACATGTCCGTTACGAGCCACTGGTGCGTAACGCAGTGGAGCAGCCGGAGCAGCATGTGGTGGCGCGGAATCAGTCACCGACGTATTGATGATGTCCGCCAAAGCGTCGAACCTAGTGATCAGGACATCTATCCTTTTGCCAAGCTTCACCTCGAGCGCGTCATGACATTGCTTAACGTAGTTGAACAAAACCATCCCGAATATTTTGAGAAATATCATCCGTGTACACTGGGCGTACAACTTCCTCAGAATCAGCAGCAACCTCGGGGTTCTTGTTGTTGACGGAGTCTGACATCTTGATCAACACAATACCGTGAACAACCTTGCTCTGAATACCACTTGATGATCCACAAACTAGCGAGACGATGCTAATCAGTGCATAAAGTCGACACGATCTTTCACAGTACTATCGTCGTCTTCTTCGCGGCGTAGCAAGACGATCTGTGATAACTTGAAAATATGATACGCATGGTAAATGATCAGGTAGAAAGAGACTTCGGCCCTTGCTATTATCTAACAAGAACAAAAATCAATGCAAGATCGCTAAAGAGCAATCTCAATACAGCAGCAATCGATCCCTCAATGGGTCACAGAAACGCAGCACTTGGTGTCCCCAGACTTGGGACTTTTCTAATTTTATTTCAATCTCACAATCCAATAGAAAACTAAACTGCTGCCAATACACGGCCGAAGCCTGCCTGTTATATAGGCAAACTACATGTACCAAACCGACTTGACTAAAAGACCAAACTAATCTGGACTCTCTCTCCTATCCCAACTAACCAAGGAATTAAATAATTATTTATCCGGCACGCTAATCATCTAGTAGTAACTAACTTGGACTCTAACTAACTTGGTCTCCTGGGAGCTATGGAAGGAGAGGAACGCCAGGGTTTTTAGAAATACTTCCACGCCTTCGATGATTATTGTTGACAAGATCCTTGATGAGGCAAGACTATGGGTTTCTGCGGGGGCCAAGGGTTTAGATGTGATTCTGCCTCGTGAGTAGTTGTTCTTTTTTCGCCACTTTGTGGCTGCTGTATTCGGACCCTGATACCTCTTCTTCTTAATCAATGAAATGGCAAGTCTTTTGCCTGTTTCAAAAAAAAGAAAAAACGACTTGACCCTCTCATATCAATTTGGGCGACAAAGCTCCTGCCATAATTTATGTAGCACATGGAGTTCTCAAGGTAGGCTTCACTTCGTCCTTCTTGTGAAACTTCAAAGCTAAAAGACCCGATTTGTAAAACATTCCGAAGATTATCTATTGCACTAGCGGCCACATCAGCCCATGTCATGTCGCTACACGCGAATGTCCAACGCCTTGTTGCATTGACGGAGAATCGGGGAAGAAACTATGTGGCTTGTGCTTCGTGGGGAAGTGGAAACTAGTCAACA
The DNA here is from genome assembly GCA_039707655.1 of Elymus sibiricus. NCBI lineage: Eukaryota > Viridiplantae > Streptophyta > Magnoliopsida > Poales > Poaceae > Elymus > Elymus sibiricus. Next base: position 449,433,921 of record CM077671.1, read on the forward strand.
TTTCCCGTGTGACACTTTCGTGCCACACCACTGTCCGAAAGCAGAACCACCAGTTAGTTTTGGTGTCAAACATGCTAATCGAGCGATCGACTATTTCCTGCAAAAGTAAAATAGCCTTATGCGTGACTCGATTTGCAATTCGAGTGATTGGAGACGTTTTAAGAGATTTGAACCTGCAATGTGATTTGTTTGACTTGTTACTCAATGAAACTGGATATGTTACCCCTTGACCCTTCCAAAGAGGTTTTAACTTTATATCGTGCTTATGTGGGAGCGCAGTGAGCAGCACATGGGCCAATAAAAATATAGACCCCCATGTCACACGTTACACACGTGCGATTTTTTTTGTTCTTTTTCTTGTTTCATTATTTTGATGTTGGTCATCTTCCTCGAGCAACCATGGCGGCTCACTTCTTGGGTAAACACGTCATCCACCCGATCAGCGAGGAGCATCTCAATGGAGCCATCCATGGCAGAATCAACGGGCTCATTGTGTTCGAGCCCAGCCTCCTCATGAACTTGACAATTAATGTCGCCTACATAGTCCTCAGATTTTCTTCTGCGCAGTATTCTCCATGCTTTGTTATTTCATTCGTGTTGTAGTGACAGCTGCATTTTCCCCGAGAGCCCAATTTACAGTTTTATGACACGACATTAAAATACACATTTTCCGAAACAAAAGGATTCTAACAAAAACATCCAAAGATGTGACCTCGTTGACCTAAAGTAATCCAAGGAAACACATTCTTGTTTTGAGCCAAAGAAAGGCCTCCCCTCTGATTTCATTAACGAAGCCAAGTGGTTTATGGACTACAACCCCCCAAATGTCGCTGTGTATGTTTCATACATGGCAAAGGGCGTCTTAACCATGGCAAAATGTACATCGAATGTTACACTCGGTTTAGAGTAAACGGCTAAATTGGTTGGCTTAGGGGATATAAGCCAAGTGTTACATATCGGGTACTCTGCTAACGGCGAGACTACGTGGCAAGGCTATAAGCCGAGCGTTAGAGTAAGCCGTGTGCATAGTGGGCCTCACGGTTTACAGGTAGACCGTGATGTCACTGTACGTCGTGTGTTTAAGCCGAGTACTTTTTGGCGGCACTCACGCCTTACACGGTAATACACAGTATATATTATTTAAGCCGAATGTTTCCTGAGTTGATTCACGACTTATATAGACGTAAGCCAAGTGTCCACGGTTCGTCGAGTGTCTTGTTGGACATACTCGGTTTACATTCGAATAAGCCGTGAACCTGTGTTTCGACACTCGGCGTAGGGCTTGATACTAGGCGACATATGTTTTTCCTTAGTGCACCCATCATCAGCGAGGGGCACCCCACAACCGTTTTATGTCGAACAAAAGGAAGTGCATTCTAAAATTTTGCCAATATAAAAGTGAGTGTTAAAAGCTTCATGTATCTTATAAAGCTACACGTCATTTGCTCCGATATAGAAATTAGAGAATCATCCAGTTTTCCGCTTTGCAAGAGCAATAACAATAACGGGGTTCCTAGAATTGACATCAAAATAGGACACCAAACTAGCAGGAGCGGAAGACTACATTATGAATCTAGAACTACAAATAAGTACATAACACATGTATAGATAATGGACAGTCACGTAAATAGCAATTGATCCAACAACTCGATGAGCATTGTTAGTATTCAGTGTAGTGCACCTACACAATTGGACCGGCTAAAAGTCAAACATTTGAACAGCATAACAGAAGATTCATGGTATTAATACAGTAAATACTTCAATTAAACCAACCAGGCAGCATATGTATTGCATCATATATAGGTATAGTAAATAAATAAAGATAAATAAGAAAAAAACACACGCATATCCAACAGGAAGCTAAGAAAAGGCAGCCATGTTACGTAATAGGTACGTGCGTACAAGGGGCATGCATTTTAATGTTAAGAGAGCTTCGTCCAGTTATCTGTTGGCCTTCCTTTTTCTTTTCTTTTGCGATGCAGTTGCGCTTTGAAGGTATTTGGAAAAGACAGTTGAAAGCGCAGGAAGCTTGTTATCGTAAGCTTCCACACCCACAGATTCACATGACCGCAGACGTGCATGGTTGTCCACCATGATCATCCACCCATTGCCACGAAGAAACTCCTCCTCCGTTAACAGGCAGCACAGAACATCTGGGTCATCGACGCTGATGATTGGGAACTCAGGAAGACGCTGATGTATGTGCAGATCTCTGTAACCATCCTGCGCCCAGAGAGAGTCCAGGTTGATCGCATGATGCAGCTTCCACTCGAACTCGGCGTTCAAAGTCCAGACGGTGATTTTCTTGGGAGTCTGCTGCTGCTGCTGCCCTTGCCTTCTTCTCTCAGGAAGTTGAACCCATCCGGAGGGGTCGTAGACAGTGGCGGAGCTTCGGCAAGGCCGAAAGGACCGTGGCCCGCCCAGCCCTTACTATTTTATGTGATGTATATTTTGTTTTGGGCCATGAAAAATATTTCCTGTAGTTATTTTCCACAGTCGGCCCGCCCAGCTTTCTGGGCCAAGCTCCGCCACTGGTCGTAGAGTCTTTCATGAAAGTCGTTGTCGATGTGGACAAAGCGCATCATGCCTTGGCTGATGGACACACTTCGGAATCTCACCGGGAAGCAACTTTCGACACGTACCTTGTCATGGTAGTCATTTTCTCCAGGGAAAGGCACGAAGCGGAGCACCGGCGAGTCTATGGTAGAGAAGTCACATAGCAGGACGCCGCTGAAGTAGTCGACCCAGCAAAGGAAACGGCCGTCGAAAGCAAACACATTGTAGGTTTCCCAGAGTTCGGGGAACTGCCCGCCATTGATCTGGTCCTGCGGCTGCGGGACAGGCATCTTCCGGATGATTTTCCACTTTCCAGTGCCGGAGTTGAAGACGCAGAGCTCGGCACGCATGCCCACGCCCTTTCTTTTGCTGTAGACATTGAGGTCGGCAACGATGTAGCGATCCTCCGCGAGCCGCAGGATACCTGTGTTGAGGTAGTCCATCAGGAACGGCCTCTCCCTGTCCTTGGTGTACAGAGGTAGCCGCTGCACAGAGGGGGAAGGACCGCCGGCCGTGTAGACGAACAGATCGGACGGGGGGTCCCAGTAGCAAGTCCTGCTCGGGTTGGTGATGTCGAAGAGGACAAGGTCCTTGTCGGTTGCCCGGACGTAGGCATAGGCGGGCGGGGTGGCTGGGGTAAATGGACGGTCCTCCGGCAAGTGGAGGTTCAGATAGGAGTTCCCCTTTTGAGGAGCCGCAAGGGTGAAGGTCACGTAGCAGGAGAGGCCGCCGTCCATGTCGAGTGGAGCGGCGGTCTTGTTCTTGTTGACAGCCACACGAGCAGCGTCTAGGCCGTTGTGGCAACGGGTGTGGCCTCTGCGATCTAGGACTACCCAATTGGGGAGATCGATGGTCTCCTCCTCCGGCTCCGTCGCGCCTCCGGTGGCCATGGCGATCGGGATCGGGAACGCCGCCTCCCTAACGCTGACCCTAGTTTTTGACGGGAAGGAAGGGCGACGACAGACTCAAGTTATCATACTAGAAGGGCCATCTCATTGGGCCAGGTGCCTCAAAAAAAAAAACTCATTGGGCCTGGAAACTACTCGCGCAATCGAAGAGTATCGAACGTAAAAAAAATGAACTGGGAGAGAGGTCTGTCGTGGGCACGACGACCACTAGTGTGGAAGTCAAGTAAGTGTCATTAGACAAAGAAAAACGTTTAGAATCAACCGATCCTAAAGATATGCAGAATGAGTGTATTATGAAATGTTGGTTGTCTAGCTTTGCATACATCGCTACTTAATCGTTTAGTGGTTATCAATGAAATTACTTCATCATAGAGAAAATATTATGGAAGTTTATGTCCAATTGGAAAATTTGATCTTCTAAATTCATATGTTTAGCCTAAAGTACATAACTTGTGTTCCTCCCTAGTTCTTGCAAAGTTACCTAATCAAGCCTTACATCATTTGTAGTTATAACACGTTCAGCTGAAAGCAAACTCCAAATAACACATATACTTTTTTCACCTTAGCTCTTTCTTTATTGTTCATTGAGCAGTTCAAATGCTTTGATTGCTTATCAGATACTCGTTCTCATGACCTCTCGTTTCTCTCGTCTGTTTTCCTGTATCTCCTCTCTCATCACGCCTGCTACACAGGGATCCAATGGAATGGCGGCGCTCGACGCTGCAAAGGGATCGAACCACCGGTGCTTCAAGGGGAGCCGCCATGGCGCGGCTGCTGTGTAGCGAGCTGAGCGACCGTTGCTCGCCGGAGCTAAGCATCGACGGGGGTGTGCTCAAGGGTGTGAAGCACGCGTGACCGAGGGATGCCGTGCGGTTGCCGCCGTGGTGCTGCCCACGGACCCGGTGCTTCAAGCCTGAGACGAGCTAGGACAACGCAACATCGAGAGCTATCTGAGCTGATGCGATGGGGCGCTCCGGCTAGATGCTCGCGGAGATGGTGGGGAAGGAGGCTGCTGCGAGTGGGGGCGGTACGGCGTGCATTTGGTGGAGCTGGAAAGTGAGTCGTGGAGCTGCTGTTGCATCGAGGTGTTATAAAGACAGGGTGAACGCACCCCTCGTCGGTGCTGCTAAGCCGCTCGCCGATATGCACTTGGTGTATGTTAAGAGGCTGCTCACCATCAAAGTATTTGTTTTGTGACTTGTGAGGCGTGCTTCAATGGCCGCGACAATACTTCCAAGACCATGGCGACAAGGCATGACGCAACGCAGTCAACGGTCGTGGTCAAGCTGTGAGGCGTGCTTCAATTTTCGTTGTGACAATGCTTCGATGGTCGCGACAATGCTTCAACAACCACGGCGACGGGCGTGCTTCGATAGCCGTGGCACCGCTTCCATCACCGTGACGACTTCGACGACCACGGTAATCCTTCAACGACTAGGGCGACAAGGCATGCCATGACGGCGTTGACGAACGTGACCAGACAATGAATGGTCGTGGCGATGCTTCGACGACCACGACGACTGCAGAAATGCTTCGATGACCATGATGACAAGTTTGCTTCAATGGTTGTGGCAATGCTTCCATGACCATGACGACTTCGACGGCCACATCAATGCTACAACGACTAGGGCGAAGATTCATGCTATGATGGCATTGACGACCGTGACCATGCAACGAGGCATGCTTCAATGGTCCTGGCGATGCTTCGACGACCATGACGACGTCAACGACATCAGAATGCTTCGACGATCATGATGGTGAGGCGTGCCATGACAACGTAGACGAACGCGTCCATGCAACGAGGCATGCTTCAATGAGTTTTGTGGAGCATCACCGGTGTTGTTATGGAGCGTCTTTGGGCCACCGGAGCATCACCGATGCTGCGATTGAGCATTATCAGGGCCATCGAAATATCGTCGTTGCTGCAATTGAAAATCTCTAGGATCTTGGAGAATCGTCGGTGCTACAACGAAGCATCACCGATGTTGTGTTGGAGGATTGACGGGCCGCCAGAGCATCTCCGGTGTTGCAACAAAGCATCACCGGTGTTGTCTTGGAGGATTGCCATGCCGCTGGAGCATCGCTGGTCCTTCAAGGATGGTTGTGCATGGCGAGCTCGTTGAAATTATCCGTGGAGGTTTAATTAAACAAGCTCTTGTGTGGTCTAAAATCTATGTGATGTGTGAAATAGGTGCACAAGCGTCTCAACCACCCGTGAATATAGATCCTAGTGGTCTGACTTTCAAGATCCTACGGCCTAGGAGGCGGCTTAAATTTGATTGTTTTCAGCCGGTTGATTTGTAGCAACGGCCTTAGACAAAGCACCGGAGAGTGGCTTGGCTAGAGGGACGTGCGGGACCCTGAGATTCCCAGGCGGATCAATGATCATGGACTAACCTCTGGAAGGTTTAGGTTCCATCAAAAATTCGTATATTCCTATGGAGATTTGTTCAACAGTCTATACCTTCAGCAGATCTCCTCCATCATCGTAACATGGCATGACATGTAGTAATTGTAACCTCCACAGAATGGAGGACTCATGGCGCCACTCGCTTCTGGACTGCATGATATCACGTTGTGTATGGGCGCTTACAGATGGAGAAATGGTTCACGCCCTGCAACAATCTAGGGAACCGGACGCAAAACGTTGGATATTTACTATGTTGGACCCATTACCGCACATCCAGTTTATATGGTTGCTGGTTACGCTTTGGGCGATATGGCAATGCACGACGTAAGGCAATTCATGAAGATGTCTTCCAGAGTCCGAGAGGTACACACGAATTCATAGAGAGATTCATCAGTGACTTAAATGCTATTAAACTTGCACAGAATAGTACACGCCATGTGAACACACAAGTCATGGCTGTCCCGACCTGGTTCGCTCCTCCCGCGGGATCAGTCAAAGTAAAGGTAGACAGAGTTGTTGGCAATTCATCTAATCATGGATCTGTTAGTGCTATCTACAGAGACGCCCATGGAAATTATGTTGGATCCTCGGCACTGGTTTTTGCTGGGGTAACTGAACCGACTACGCATGAAGCTGTAGCATGTCGAGAGGCCATGACCCTATCATATGTTCTGTTAGAAGCACACATCATTATTGCAGATTGTAAAGGTGTCGTGTCAGACATGCATAAAGGACGGGATTGGCGGGAAACATGGTCATATCATCAGGGAGATAAAGATTATGGCATCGGAGTTCGAAGACTGCTCTTTCTTTCTCGAAGGAAGAGCCTCGAATCTGGAGGCACATAGCCTCGCTAAACATGCGCTTAGTTTATATGCAGGCTGTCATTTGTGACTTTTGCAACCTCCTATCAGTTGTATTCCTCTAAACATTATTAAGCAATAAAGAGCAAGAGTGTGTTAGCCTAAAAAGGAAGGAAATGCCATTAGATTTTCAGTCTTGTTCTTTCGTTTTTAAAGTATAAACTCGAATATCGAGGCTCAAAGCCTCGCTAGGTACACGCTCAGCCTTGTGACAGGTCGCCATGTTTGGCTTTTCCAGCCTCCTGGTCTCAATTGTATTCCTCAAAACATAGTTGAGCCATGCACCTTCACCTATCATTACTCATATGTTTGGCACAAAGATGGGCAGTCTCATCTGCTTCCCGCCCATGAATTATGGATTATTTGCCGAAGCCTTCTCACATGTTGTTGATCTCTATGGATACTACTGAAATAATCAGGTTACAGTTGAACTTTTAGTTGTAAAGTGTGTGGATGAAGTACAATGTCGTGTTCAAGTTGGATAACAGTATTCTAGGTCTCTTATAAAACGTAGGCACACAATATAACCTAGCTATGCTAACATAAAAGAACATGCACACAGTATGAGCCAGCGTGATGTGTCGGCATCACGGTGGCCGGTGTGAGGTATTGTAGCAGTATCACTCTAAGGGTAGCCAATGTTCGGTCAACCTTGTTAATAAATTTCAACGTGGTTGCATTGTGTGATTGTTTGATCCTCAGTAGATCAATATGTGTCTCGGATTATTGATAAGTGGTATCAGAGTGAGATTAAAGAAATAACAAATTGTTGATCTGGACCTTCTTGTTGCGTGAGTTGCGTTAGCCCATGTCATATCACTACGTGCGAGCGTACGACGCCTTGTTGCACCGAGGGAGAGTCGGGAAGAAACGGTCTGGCTTGTGGCTCGTGAGGGAGAGGAAACTGGTCAACATTTCCCGCGTGGCATTTTCATTTGCCACGTCACCGTCTAAAGCAGGACTACTGGACAGTTTTAGCGTGAAACTCGCTGCATGACCGACTTTTGCAGAAGTAAAAAACAGTCTTGCATGTAAATGCGATTTGCATTCGAGTGATTGTAGATGTTTTATGCGATTTGAGCCTGCAATGTGTTTTTTTTTTTTTGCTTGCTACTCATTGAAACTGGATAATTTACCCCTTGACTCTTCCAAAGAGGTTTTAACTTCACATTGTGCTTATGTGGTGTGGGAGTGCAGTGAGCAGCAGATGAACGAATAAAATATATTTGGACCTCCATGTCAGGCGTTACACACACACACCTGATGCTTTGTTCTTTTCATTGTTCCATGATTTTGCGGCTGTTCATCTTCCTTGAGCAACCATGGCGACTCACTTCTCGGGTAAACATGTCATCCGTCCGGTAGGCAAGGGAGAATCTCAATGGAGCCATCCATGGCAGATTTAACGAGCTGATTGTGCTAGAGCCTAGCCTCCGCATCAACTTGATAATTAATGTCGCCTATATATCCTAGGCCGTGGATAGTTTTTCGAGGCTATATTCTTAGATTTTCTTCTCAGGTATTCTGTATGCTTTGTGATTTCATTCGTGTTTTAGTGGCAGCTGCATTTTCCCGTGAGCCCAGTCTCCACTTACACGACACGACATTAAAACACACTGTCTGAAACAAAAGGATTCTAACAAAAACATCCGAAAATATGACCTCATTGAGACCTAGAGTAATCTAAGGAAACACGTTCTAATACTTTTGCCAATATAAAAGTAAGTGTTAAAAGCTTCATGTATCTTATACAGCTACAAGTCATTTGCTCCGATATAGAAATTAGAGAACCATCCAGTTTTTGGCTTTGCAAGAGCAATAACAATAGTCGGGTTCCTAGAATTCACTTCAAAATGGCACAACAAACTAGTAGGAACGGAAGGCTACATCATGATTCAAGAACTACACATAACACATATGCAGTGGCGGAACGTGGCAAGCAATCAAGGGGGCGCCAATTTTCCAACTAAAAGCAAAATATTTCTTCAAAGAAACCTAAATTTAAAATTACACTCTAATCGAACATATCTTGCTCCTTCCATCCTTTGGCAGCTCGGCTCATCGACGGCCGTCGGCTCATTGTCCGTGTAGACGCAGTAGCAAGCAGCTGACGAATCGATATAATGCCAATGAATGCAGCATGCAGCCGGGTGAATCCATCTAATGCAGCAGTAAGCAAGCATTCTGTGCGCATGCAGCAGCAAGCAGGAAGCTGCTCGTGCAACAATCAATCAAGCTGCATGGAGTAGCTAGCTAACTTCACACACGAATATGCATTTTTTTTCTTCGAAAAGAGAGGATGCCCTTTGGCCTCTGCATCGAGTGATGCACACACTCTTTTATTGATCAACACGAATATGCATGTGTGTATCGTTCAAGGGAATCCATCTAATGATAATTGAGTTGGGAGGAGTATTATTCACTGATGGGCTGGACCAAACACTTGGTATACATAGTAGCAAACACTTGGGGTGTGTTTGGTTGCAGGAACGGGCCGGAATGTCATGGGTCGGACCCGTTCCTGGGCCTCATTCCCGCGTTCAGTTGCTAGGTGGATCGGGGATGGACTCGTTCCCACATACCGAATATTCTGTTGATATCCGGAACGAGTTAATACCTCGAAATTGGGCGGACGACGCGGAACTGTTCGTTCCACTCGCCTGCCTCCTCTCGCCCTTGCACTCAGCTCCTCTCGCCCCCGGCCCTCGCCTCTCCCCCACCCCCCCTCCCTCACGTCTGTCTCTCCCAAGACCGGCGGATTGGTGGCAACGACCAGGCCAGCGAATCCGCAACCGGGCGGCGGCGACCTGGTCTATGGGATGGGCGGTGGCGACTTGATCTGACGAGGGAGGCGGCGACTTGGTCTGACGAGGGAGGCGGCGACCCGATCTGCCATGGCCGGCGGCGACCCGATCTGCTAGGCGACGACGACGAGTTGAGGTGCCAGGACGACGACGACCTGATCTGACAGGAGCGGCGGCGACCGAGCCTGCTTTTGAGGCTTTGGCCATTCCATCGCGGGCTGCGACGACCACCTCGCCCATGCGACCACTGCCTTGCCGCCGGCTACAACAACGATGAGCACTACTTCTGGGACCTGATCTATGGGATGGACAGGGGTTCTTGTTGTGCAACTATCTCGAGTCAACAACAAGAGTGTTGCTGTGCTTCATCTGTGAGCAATTTTTCTTGATTGAAAGCCAATTCTAATGTAAATAGTACAAAAACATTGAGCAAAATTTCCTTGATTGAAAGTACAATTCGATGTAAATGCTTCTGAAAAGTCCAATAATATATTTCTAGAAATATATAGATTTTCTACTTGTTCATTTTGTATATATATGCATTTAAGAGGCAGCCTCACCAATTTTATAAAGATGAGTTGAACTGAATTCATTTCATTCTATCCCTCAAACCAAACATTGAAACGTAACCATTCCGTTCCATCAAATACCCCCAATCAAACACGGGAACGAACCGACCCATTCCGGTGGAACGGAACCATGACATTCCATTCTACTTCGTTCTTGAACCAAACACACCCTTGGTATTCACTGATGGGCTAGGGGTCACGACCCGTTTGGCCTCTATGAGGCTCCGCCAATGAACACCTGTATAGATAATGTACAGTCCCATAAAGAGCAAAATATCCAACAAACAGAGAATTCTAGACTCGACGAGGACAACTTGATGACCATTATTGGTATTCAGTGTAGTGCACTTACAGAACTGGAGCGGCTAAAAGTCAAACACTAGAACAGCCTAACAGAAGATTGATAGTAACAATATATTGTTACTATGAATCTTCAATTAACCCAACCAGGCAGCATACGTATTGCATCATAGGTAGTAAGGTAATTAAGCAAAAACACCAGTGTTACACTAGCATATCCAATAGAAAGCTAAGCAAAGGCAACCATGTTACGTACCAGTTCCTTCGTGACACAATATAAGACGTTTTGGCAAACTGTTTGGGAGTAATATACAGGTACTGCGTAATAAGTTTGCAAAAAATATGCATTTTAATATTAAGAGAGCTTCCTCTACCTATCTGTTGGCCATTCTTTTTCTTTTCCTTTTCCCTTTTTGCGATGCAGTTACCCTTTCAAGGTATTTGCAGAAGGCAGTTGGGAGTAGGGGTGCATTGGGAAACTTGTTAACGTGAGCTTTCATACCCACAGACTCACATGACTGCAGGCGTGCATGCTTCATGTCAAGCATGATCATCCACCCATTACCATCAAATTCCTCCTCCGTTAACAGGCAGCACAGAACATCGGGGTCATCCAAGCTGATGGTTGGGAACTCAGGAAGACGTTGATCTATGTGCAGATTTCTGTAACGAGCTTGCGCCCAGAGAGAATCCAGGTTGATCAGATGATGTAGCTTCCACTCGAACTCGGAGTTCAAAGTCCAAGTGGTGATTTTCTGGGGAGTCTGCTGCTGCTGCTGCCCTTGCCTTTTTCTATCACGGAGCTCACGGCATCGGCAGCGACCATGGACTCTGTCATGGAAGTCATTGTCAATGTGGACAAAGCAGATCTTGCCTTGGCTGATGGACACACTTCGGAATCTCTCCGGGAAGTACCTGTCAACACGTACCTTACCAGGGAACTCTTTTCCTCCAGGGAAAGGCACGAAGCAGAGCGACGGGGAGTCTATATTTTTGGAGAAGTCACATAGCAGGACACCGCTGAGGTAGTCTACCCAGCACAGGAAACGGCCGTCGAAAGCGAGCACATTGTCGGTTGACCAGAGTTCGGGCAACTGGCCGCCGATGCCTGCTGGGTCCAATTTGCGGATGATTTTCCACTTTCCGGTCTCGGAGTTGAAGACGCAGAGTTCGGCACGCATGCGCTTTGTTTTGCGGTAGACATTGAGGTCGGCAACGATGAAGCGGTCCCCCTCGAGCTGCAGGATGCCCGTGGTGAGGTAACCCGTCAGTGTTGAGTATATGTGTTATGTGCATATTGTGTATTGGGTCCGTCTCCTAGTTCCTTGTATAGTTGAGGTCCGTGGCCCACCTTTGTACATCATATATACGTGCCTATGCACGAAGAGCAATACATCGTGCAATCATAATCTCATACATGGTATCAGTTTCCTAGGTTTCTTTCTCGCTTCCGCCGCCGCCGCGCGTCTCCTCCGCGCCGCCGCCACCCAGCCGCCGCCGCCGCCACCTCGCCGCCGCCGCTCGCGCGCCCTCCGCGCTGGCCGCCGCTCTTGCTTCCGCCGCCGCCGCGCGTCTCCTCAGCGCCGCCGCCGCCGCCACCCAGCCGCCGCCGCCGCCCGCGCGCCTCCCTGCGCCGCCGCCACCCCGCCGCCGCCGCTCGCGCGCCCTCCGCGCCGGCCGCCGCTCTTGCCTGATCGCTCCCGAGCCGCTCACCGCTTCGTCGCTCGCTACCCGCCCGCGCGCCCGCTAACCTGATCCTGTTGCGATCCGTCGGCGTCTCGTGTCCTCGCGTGCTTGTGTTCTCGGCGAGAACATATCAATCACGTATCTGGCGGTGGTTTGCTATACGTGCATAGCTAGCTAGCTTTGACTCCGTCAAAAGCATCCACCTGCCTGAGTGCTTGGTTGGTAGCTCCGTGCAGAATCGATCAGCTACCGTGTTAGCTTTCGTCTACGTACGTGCAGTCTGGGTGCACCCGCGATGGCGTCCACCGGCCCGTCCGCCGCCGCCTCTGCCGTCCCGCCACCGGCGCCCTCTGGCGCGGCTCCGCTGCCGGCGCCCTACGGCGCGGCCCCGCCGCCGTACGGGACGGCCGCCACCTACGGCGCGTCCGGCGTCGCCCCGCCAGCCCACCCCGACTTGCCGCACGGCTCGGCTCCGCTGCCCCCGCTGGCGTACGTCGCCGCCCCACCGCCGGCGCTCTCCGGCCAGTCCGTCGTCGCCCCGCCGCCGGCGCCGACTCTGCCCGTCGACCCCTTGCTGTCGCGCGGGGCGTTCGACGCGCCCGTTCCCACGTACGGGGCTCCGCCCGCGTACGGGGCTCCGTCTGCGTATGGGGCTCCCGGGTACTGGTGGGGGTCGTCAGCGGGCCAGCACTCGTCCGCTGGAGAGTACCCACCGCCGCTGCCGAGCGGTGGCTACGGCCTCCCCATGGCGTCTCCGTTCCCCTCGCCGGCCCTGCCGCCGGCGCCCTGGGACCCGGTGCTCCTTCCCGCGCTGCATGCCGCTCCTACGCCGAACAACTACACAGGAGGTGATGATTGGTACATGGACACCGGGGCTACGGCTCACATGTTTGCTCATCCTGGTAATCTTGCCTCCTTCACTCCCGTCACCACCGACCGCCGCATCATTGTCGGCGACGGTTCCACACTCCCTATCACACATGTCGGGCACACTTCTTTTCCTTCTAATTCCATGCCTATTACTTTGTCTAACATACTTGTGTCACCTCATCTTATTAAGAACCTTGTTTCCGTTCGTCGTTTAACTCGTGAAAATCCTGTTACTGTTGAATTTGACGAGCTTGGGTTTTGTGTCAAGGACGCTCGAACCAGGATGGTACTTCACCGTTGTGACAGCTTCGACGAGCTCTATCCGGTGCATTCGCCGTCCACCTCCACCACCGCACCGGTTGCTCTCTCCGCCGGCGTCGATCTCTGGCACGCTCGTTTGGGTCATCCCAACCCCGTCACACTTCGTCATATTCTTAGGAGTTTCAGTTTCAGTTGCCATAAGATAGAGGATCACACCTGTCATGCCTGTCGTGTCGGCAAACATGTTCGCCTCCCGTTTAATAACTCCACCACCATAGCTTCTTTTCCTTTTCAGTTGATTCATAGCGATGTGTGGACCTCTCCGGTTCCTAGTAATTCGGGCTATTTATATTATCTGGTTATCCTTGATGATTATTCTCATTATGTGTGGACTTTTCCTTTGCGCAGAAAGTCGGATGCACTCTCCACTTTGACGGCTTTTTACTCCTATGTCAGCACGCAGTTTGGGCGTCCCATCCTTGCTCTTCAGACTGACAATGGAAAAGAGTTCGACAACCTTGCTTTCCGCACTTTTCTGTCGCACCACGGCACAGTTTTTCGCCTCACATGCCCGTATACTTCCCAGCAGAATGGTCGAGCCGAACGCGTCCTTCGCACTCTGAACGACTGCGTTCGCACGCTCCTGTTCCATGCTAACGTGCCGCCTCGTTTCTGGCCGGACGCACTCGCTACTGCTTCTCTTCTTCTTAACATTCGCCCTTGCCGCCCACGGTGGAACTATGCACCTCACCATCTTCTCTTTGGTACGCCCCCATCTTATGATGGCTTGCGTATTTTCGGGTGCCTTTGCTATCCTAGCACTGCCGACTCCGCTCCTCACAAACTCGCACCTCGTTCTGTCGCTTGCATCTTCATCGGCTACCCCTCCAACTCCAAGGGATATCGGTGCTACGATCCCGTCTCCCACCGTGTGTTCACTTCCCGGCACGTTTGATTTGATGAGCGTGTGTTTCCATTTCACCAGGTACCCCCGGCTGTTCCTCCCGCCACCGGTGACGCGGGCTCCTCGACGCCTCTCCCAGGGCGCTTGCGCGCCTCTCTTGGCCCGCCCCCTGGCTTTGAGGCGCGCCCCCCGCATGCGGCGCCCCCTCCAGCCGCGGCGCCGGCACCCCCGACGTTGGCGCCCGCGGCCCCCCCGGCGCCCGCGGCCCCCTCGGCGCCCCCGGCGCCCCCGGCCCCCTCGGCGCCCGTGGCCCCCCCAGCGCCTGTAGCCGGTCCGGTCACCCGCGCCCGTACGGGCGTTTTTCGCCCGAGCTCGCGCTACGCCTCGGATGACTACGTCCATGCGGCGTCCACCTCTGAGCCGTCGCCGTTGCCGTCCTCTGTTCGAGCCGCTCTTCGTGACCCGCTCTGGATGGCTGCGATGCAAGAGGAGTTTGACGCCCTGTTGCGCAACCGGACGTGGCAGCTTGTTCCCCGTCCCCGGCACGCCAACGTGATTACCGGGAAGTGGGTCTTTAAACACAAGCTCCGTCCTGATGGTACCCTTGATCGCTACAAAGCGCGCTGGGTCGTTCGTGGCTTCCGACAGCGTGCTGGCATCGACTTCACCGACACCTTCGCTCCGGTCGTCAAGCCCGGCACGATACGCACGGTTCTCCACCTTGCGGTCTCCCGTGCTTGGCCGGTGCACCAGATGGACGTCTCCAACGCCTTCCTCCATGGTCACCTCGAGGAGCAGGTCTTCTGCCAGCAGCCCACCGGGTTTGTTGACCCGGCGCTTCCCGACCACGTGTGCCTGCTTTCGCGGTCCTTGTACGGACTCAAGCAGGCTCCGCGCGCTTGGTACCAGCGCATCGCGGCGTTTCTCCACCAGCTTGGGTTCCGCTCTACCCACTCGGACGCCTCGCTCTTCGTCTATCATCAGGGCTCTGACACAGCTTACTTGCTGCTCTATGTCGACGACATCATCCTGACGGCATGTACGGCTGGTCTCCTCAGTCAGCTCACGGCTCGTCTTCGCGCTGAGTTCGCCATCAAGGACTTGGGTTCTTTGCACTACTTCCTCGGTGTCGAGGTGGTGCGCCGTCCGGATGGCTTCTTCCTTCATCAGCGGAAGTACGCTCACGAGCTCCTGGAGCGCGCCGGCATGCTTAACTGCAAGCCCGCCGCTACGCCTGTTGATACGAAGGCCAAGCTTTCTGCCACGGATGGTTCTCCTGCTTCGGATGATGCTTTCTATCGGTCTATCGTTGGTGCTCTCCAGTACCTCACTCTGACTCGACCGGAGATCCAGTATGCCGTGCAGCAGGTGTGTCTTCATATGCATGCTCCTCGAGACGTTCACTGGGCTGCCGTCAAGCGGATTCTCCGCTATATCTGTGGCACTATGGATCTTGGCGTCACGCTTCACGCCTCCGCCGACACCGCCCTCACCGCCTATTCCGATGCAGACTGGGCGGGCTGCCCTGACACTCGTCGCTCCACTTCGGGCTATTGTGTCTACCTTGGACCCTCACTTATCTCGTGGTCGTCCAAGCGACAGTCAGGAACGGCCTTCTACTGTACTCGATGTAGGGAGGGAGACGCTGCACCGAGGGGCGAGGACCGCCGGCCTTGTAGACGAACAGATCTGGCGGGGGCTGCCGGTAGCAACTCCGGCTCGGATTGGAGCTGTCTATGAGGACGAGTTTCTTGGCTCTTTTCTGCGGGTTGGATATGTCGAAGAGGACGAAGTTGTTGTCGGTTGCCCGGAGGAAGGAATAGGCGGGCGGGGTGGCTGGGGTGAGTGGAGGTTCCTCCGGCAAGTGGAGGTTGAGGTAGGAGATCCCTTTTTGAGGAGCCGAGAGGGTGAAGGACACGTAGCAGCAGGGGCCGCCGTCCATGTCAAGTGGGGCGGCGGTCTTGTTCTTGTCAACAGCCACACGAACAGCATCTAGGCTGCTGTGGCAGCGGGTGCGGCCAATGCGATCCAGTACCACCCAATCGGGGAGGACGACGGTCTCCTCCTCCGGCTCCGGTGCGCCTCCAGTGGCCATGGCGATCGGGATCGGGAATAAAGCTGCTGTCGCCTCCCTAACCCTGACCCTAGTTGATCATGGACGGTAAGGAAGAAAGGGCGACCGAATCAAGTTATCATACTAGCAGGGCCGTCTTCTTATTGGGCCAGGGACGCTAAAACAGGGCCATCTCATTGGGCCAGGTGCCAAAAAAAGAAACTCATTGGCCCAGGAAACTAGTCGGACAAGCGAAGGAACTGGGAGGTATACCGAGTTCAACTCAACTTTTTTTTTCAACTAAAAGAAGGGATCAATAAAGCTTAGCTATGTGTTAAAAAAAAAACTTAGCTATACCCCTAAAAAAGGGACTTTCCGGAAAAAAAAACTACAAAAAGGGACTAGTGGACGATGACTACTTGCGGCAGCTGGAGCAAGAACCGCTACCAAGGCCTGATGCAAACACAAAGAAAAAATGACATAGTGAAAAAGAGAGGGGTCGGACATATATAGGGGATACTACGAATTGATTATGTATCCAATCCAGGTCGGACATATTGTGAAAAGGAAAGGGCGACAGAAACAGTAAGAACCATCTCTCGCGCACTATGAATGTCGAATTGGAACCCAAGTCGAGAAACACCTTTGAGTCTGGATCCAAATCGTCTTGCGTGGCAGTTTGATGATAGACAAAATGACATGTTTCATCCCTGAACTCTCTAGCGCATTGCGATTTGGACACCAAGTCGAGAAACATTACAATACGATCCTTATTCATGCGAATACTAACACTCCATAATCCCCAATTGACGGTCGAGCGTCCTAGTGCCGCCACGTACCCCCTGTTTTTCAGCATCCTTTTGCGGTCACATCCCTATCATTTCTGGATAATAACCCGCGCTACACCCCTCAGACAGAGCGGTGTCATTTGCTGCTTGATCCGTTCTGGCCGTGTACATTTCGTCGCCCCTAGCCCCACCTAGCTCATGAGTTCGTCTTGCTCGGGCCTTGCCGATGGTGAGGCCCACATGCACCGGCAAGGAGGTTGGTGCCTACTCGCCCTCCATTGGGGCATCGTCGGCCTTCGTCTGCTGGCCGGCCTGCCAGCCGGTAGCAATGGCTGCCATCTTCTTCTTCTACTCCGAGGAGAGGGTGTCCTAGACGGCTTTGGGGCGCGAGGAGGCCATGGCGGGCATGATGCAGATAGGAGAAAGGGACCGGAGAAGGATGACTGCGGCTATGGCCGAGGCTGGAGTCTATATAACGGGCGGATGGCAATGGGTTGCAGAGGTGAGATTAATTGTGGGCGGCAGACGGACAGGCAGGTGGCGGCAGAGTAGAGTCCTTGGCAACCGCATATCATTAATATAGGGGCGACGGACCGACGGGGTGTCGTTTGAACGCGGAACAGTTGCATGCACCTGGAAGCGGCGTGGGCGGCGCATCACTTCAATGCCGGCAGCAGTGAGAGGTCGCGTCAGCTTTGGGCGGGCACGAATGTGTCACTAATGGTGTAGTGCGACGCAAACTGTTTCAGATGGGAAGCAAGCTCATGCGAGGTAGGTTTTTTTTTGGTGGGCCAGTGCAGTCAGACGCGGACGTGGCAGCGGTCAGGACGCCCGCAAAACCTCTCCCCCCCTCCTAGTTTGTCTCCGATTTGCATTAAGAAATACGCCAGTACCGCACAACAGACCGATACAAGCCCGCGATAGATGACATAACACATTCGGACCACGCGATCCGAACGATTGCGGATGCTTTGAGAGTCGGCGTTGGAGATGTCCTAAATGCCAAAAATAGCGTATTCCATCAAGAAGATTGGCTCCCGGTCGTGTGGGCCCTTTCACATGACTAGATTAAGGTGCATCACCGGATTGTTGAACTAAACTACTGGGAGGAGGCAATGTGGATGCCCAACCCAATGTATTTTGGGGCATTTCGTATTTGATGTTCAATGCCTCCAATTGTTTCGCACACTCAACTTAGCGATGTCTTTCTGGGTCGACCCATTTACCTAGGAAACGTTTGGTAATCTTTTAGAAGGTTCTGATCCGCTTATTTTATTTTTCTATTTTATGTTTCTTAGCTTCAAGGTTCTTTTAGTTTCTTTCTCCTTTTTTCTCAGAAATTGTTCCTGAAAATTTCAAATATATTCATGTTTAAAAAAATCCTGAAATTATTGCTCATTGTGAGTCACTGGCTCACGGCCCATGCGTCAAATAGGAGGTTCTTTTTATGATGGTGGAACTTTTTTAGGGCAAAGCATAGCTTTATAACTTAATGGTGATTGGTTATTAAATCACCCAAAGCACGAGCAGCAACATTGGGTCGAACTGATGGACGACGGAGATGGACGGCGGATTCATGTTATACTGGCAGGTCGTCGATCTCATCGAGGCAGGAAACTAGCTGCACAAGGGAACAAAGTGGGTTTACTAAACAACCGAAAATGCTTTGTTTTAGCACAAGACAGTAGGGAATGCTCCTACGGTAACTCAGATTTTCATTAACATGGGTTTGGTGTAACAGTCCAACATTGTCCCTTTGATTCATACGTAAATCTCGACTCGTGTACAACCTGGCAAACAATCAATCTTGAACATCGCTGCCAAGCTCCCCATGCATGATGCGGTTTAGGACGTTCGTTCAAGCAAATGGTCGATGGGTCATCACTCATCACCGATCACGGGTGAGCTTATCATCATCTCGTCACTGTCACTCTCCCATTTTGACCTCGGCACCAGCCCTCCCATTTGTCTTTCCCAACCCGCACGTCTGCACGCCATTGCTATGAGGGGGAGAACTTGAGATGGTCGCGGGTCATTTCATTTGGATGTAGGCCACTCAACTGGGGATTAGAGGTAGATGTTGGGTGCGTGAAGGCGTTTG
Source organism: Elymus sibiricus (assembly GCA_039707655.1). Lineage (NCBI taxonomy): Eukaryota > Viridiplantae > Streptophyta > Magnoliopsida > Poales > Poaceae > Elymus > Elymus sibiricus. The sequence goes on from CM077671.1 coordinate 449,452,994, forward strand.
GTCAAGTTTCGAACATAGTGGTTCCGCAAGCGGGGTGGTTGATTGTACAATAAAAAACAATGCTGGAGGTGTGATGTTGGATATATTGATAAATTCCAATGAATGGGATTTTGGGGTAAACTAGTCATTTTGTTTCTAATCTTTGGTAGAAGACTTTACTACTATTAATGGTCTTGTTAAAAAGGAACATTGAAATATTGTCATGGGTCTGAAGAAACAAACACAGAGGTTGTTGCCTGCAAAACCTACTTGATTTGTTATGCATGCATCGATTTATCGTGCGTAATCAGGTTGCTAACATTGCAGGAAAGTTGTACTAAACCAGCCACACCTATTTTGGGGGGTTAATTATCCTTTTGCCCTCAGTGGTGTCCATGTACTCAGTTTTGCCCTCAGTTGCGAATCATGCTCAGTTTTGCCTCTAGTCTGTGCGCAGCTACTATGACGAGGCCAAACGGCCAGATTTAAGTCGATTCCGTCTGTTGGCGTTAGTGGTAGTGGGTCCGGAGCTTACACATGGGACCGCGTGGAAGTGGGTCCGGATCTTACATGTGGGACCGCGCAACGACGACAAATCGTAGGGTTCGAACCGGGCACACCCGACGCCGATCTGTCCCGTGCGCCGCCAGGCCGTCCTACAGCGCCGCCACCACCTGCGCCTCCACCAGCTGCGCTGCCGCGGCCGTCCTGCTCCACCGCCACCTGCTCGACCGCTACCTGCTCCGCCCGCCACCTTCCTGCGACGACGCCATGGGTGGGGCGCTCGTTCCACCAATGCGCCCGCCACCTGCTCGACCCGCGGCGTCGCCTCCTTCCGTGCGCCCGGCCGGAGCGCTGATAGGTGAGGGGCTGGTGCACAAAGAGGAAGTAGGAGGGTGAACCCCAGGGCGAAATGGCGAGCGGCGGCGACCCCGGAGTATTTGGCGAGGCAGGCATTGGGCCGGAGATCCGCCGTGTCCACGACTGGGTTCCCGAGGGGTAAGTCACACATCCTGTTTAGATTGAGCTTCCTTGTGCATTTCAACAGTCGATTCGAGTTGGTTTGCGGTTGATTTTGCTATTGGTGTGCTGATTGCGTCTCTGTTTTTCGTGGGTTAGGATGGAGTTGCGGTTTGCTTTCTTGGTGCACATTAGAAGGGACCGGTACATCCTGAATGCAAAGAATAAGAAGAAATTCCAAGGAGGTTTCGATTATCTGTTGCCAATGGCTTGCAATTGGAGTTTCAGACAATTTGGGGAGGTAATTTGCAGCCAATATCCTTGGGGTTTGCTTGATGAAGTGGAATACAAATACTACAATGGGGAAAATAAATGGGTGACCGTTAGTAATGATGAAGAGCTCGCTGCCATGTTTGCTAAGCATAAGGAGAAAGAGAATTTTCATGTGAGGCTGCAAATTGATGTGCTTGAGCAGGCATTTGGACCTAGGATGGCGGGTGCACCTTCTCGGGCAGAACCATGTCGTCGTAATGGCAGCTCTAGCTAGAACAGTTCAGTTAGTGCACAGCGACGTGGTGGCTCGACAAGCGTGGGCACCGGCAGAAGGGTCCCCCTTGAAGTGGAGCCTGACTACAATTATGGGATTGATGAAGAGAAGCTATATTATGATGTAATTCAGAATTTACGACGGGCACCTCAGGCTGAAAACCAAGATGAGGCTGACAATGATGTCCGTGTGGAGGATGACGCGGTGGGTGAGGACGAAGACCTTGCAGCTGTTGAATGGGACCCTTTAAACCCTCATATGGAAGAAGGTTCCGTTTTTGCATCCATGAGTGAGTGTAGAAATGCACTTGTGACGTATTGCATCAAGGCAGAACGTACTTTCGAAATTGACAAGAGCGATCAAGTACGTTACCGAGTGCACTGTCCGACTGAGGGTTGTCCATGGAGGATGCTCGCATCTAAAATGCGAAATAGCATGAATGTTCAGGTCAAAGTGAACCCTTTTAGGCACACATGCCAGGAATCAACCCTTAGGAAGGAAACAATCAGTAGAGCCAAGTCAAGATGGGTGGCGGAAGAAGTAAAGAAGTGGGTGAAAGAAAACCAGCAAGTGGGTGCAAAGGAATTGCAGAAGAACATCAAAGACAAGTTCAAGGTAGAGTTACCATACATGAGGGTGTTCAATGGTAAACAACATGCTATGGATTCTATTTATGGTAACTGGCAACAAAGTTTTCAATTGTTGTATTCATTCAAAGGTGAAGTGGAGAGGGCCAGCCCAGGTAGTATTGTAGATATTGACCACCACACCGTGGAGTACACATTCAGGGGAGTGACAAAGACCAAGGAATGCTTTAGGAGGGTTTTTATCTGCTTTGAGGCTTGTCGCCTGGGTTTTTTGGCAGGCTGCAGGCCGTATTTGGCTATTGATGCTACTTTTCTCACAGGGAGGTTTAAAGGACAGTTAGTAGCAGCTTGTGCAGTTGATGCACACAGTTTTGTATTTCCAGTTGCGTACGGTGTGCTGGAGACAGAGTCTGAGGAGAGCTGGACTTGGTTTTTGCATAATCTGCGTCGGGCTATTGCACATCCCAATGGGTTGGTAATTCATACAGATGCCCGCAAAGGTTTAGAAGTGGCCATGGACAATGTGTTCCCTGGAGTAGAGCATAGGGAATGCATGCGTCACTTTGCTGCAAATTTTGTGAAGAAATACAAAGGAAAGGTGTATACCGACAATTTATGGCCAGCATCTTTAACTTGCAGTGTGAAAAAGCACAACTACCACTTGAGGCAGTTATACACGAATCCCAAAGTGAAGGAATACTTGGAAACACACCACTCCAAGTTATGGGCCAGAAGCCAATTCAGTGAACTGAGCAAAGTTGACTATGTGCACAATAATCTTGCAGAGTCTTTCAACTCAACAATCCGGAAACTAAAGGATCTTTTGTGGTGGATTTACTTGACAGGATAAGGATAGAATACATGCAGAAGTTTCATTATCGTGCAGGAATAGCCGCGGCAAAATTCATGGGCCACATTATCATCCCTGTCGTGATGAATGAACTGAAGCAGAAAACAATAGGCTTAGAAATGAACATGACTCTTTGCTCGGGTACCACAGCAAAGATATCATTTTTGGATAAAGAGAAGAGGGAATGGAGATATCCAGTGGATTTAGAAGCTAGAACTTGCAGTTGTAGGCAATGGCAGATAACTGGGTTGCCATGCATTCATGCCTTGTTTTTCATCACTTCTCTCTCAGGTCCAGCAGGGAACATACAACAGTATGTGCATGATTACTACTCTGTTGCAAGGTTCAAAGCCACATATGCATATGCCTTACCTGCTTTCGAGGGAAAACAATAATGGGACATAGTGGACCCTAGATTCAAGCTTTGCGCTCCAATTCTGAAGAGAGCAGCAGGTAGACCAAGGAAGAGTCGAATCAGACCTCGCAGCGAAGGAGCTGGACTTGGAGCGAGGATGCGTAAGTGCACAAGGTGTGGTGGGTCTGGTCATTTCGGTAAGTATTGTGATAACACAGTAGATCCAGCGTTCGGAGAGTATTTCGATGAAGGCTTCGATGAAAATGTTGGTCAGCAGCCGGTTGCAACAGATGATGAAAATGATGGTCAACAGCCGGTTGCAACAGATGAGGATTTTGACGAGGTTCCAAATGATGATGGTCAACAGCCACATGATTTTGACGATGATCCAAAATATCCTCCAAATGATGATCCAAGTGAGGCTCCAAATGGTGATCCAAGTGAGGCTTCAAATGGTGACCAACCTTCTATCGTTGTGAGTTCTGCTAGGTATGTAAATCTTGCCAATACTACTGTACATTTATCACTTGACATGATCTCATTACCATTTATGTTTTGTACAGCTCTGCGGTGGTGGCAAGAAGCTCAAAGATCAAACAGAAGCTTAAGATACCGACAACCAAGAGGAGAAGAGAAGAAGCAATGAGCACAATGAGCACAAGGAGCACAAGGAGCAAAGTGGTGGCAAGAAGCTCAAGGATCAAACAGAAGCCCCAACGCTATTTATGAAAAATTATGAAATATTATGAATAATGTTGTATTTCTGTTGAATGATGTTGGACCTATGTTAGAATTATGTTTGAATGATGTTGGAATGATGATGGTACATGTTTTGAGCAAGTCATGTCAAAAATTTGTACCAAAAATCAAATTTGTACCAATAATCAAATTTGAACCAAACATCAAATTTGACATGCTATTTGGATGTTGCAATTCTTTCGAAACTATGATAAACTTGTTTTTTCTAACTTGGTCATCAATCCGAGCCCTTTTGCGAAGTAAACACACGTTCATCAAAAATGTGCTTAAAAAGAGCTCCAAAGGTAGGGTAAAGGGCCTCATTTCTAAGCAAGGATTTTTTCGACCTTGTCTAAATCAGTCAAATAACTTTCCTACACATCTATTCTATATATACAGACTATGTGAGCAGGTTTTTCATTTTTTTCATTTTTTTTGAATTTGTTATGCTCATTTGAATTCTGGTCAAACCTAACTTTGACCAACATTTAAACAAGTCTAAAACATGAAAATGAAAAACTAAGCCTGGATCCTTCTTAGTCACTCCAAAATGAAGCTTTGGTGAGGTTATTGAAAATTTCAAGTTCCAAACCCCAAACCACTTCTCTTCACTTTCATACATCAGAGTTTGAGATATCACATGAGATACATGAAACCATGAATTTTTCGTTTCAATGAATGTAGACCATGTTTATCAACTTAAATCGTTAGTATATGACATAAGAAGACTATGTGCGCAGGTTTTTATTTTTTTGATTTTTTTTTAATTTGTTATGCTCATTTGAACTCTAGTCAAACCTAACTTTGACCAACATTTAAACAAGTTTAAAACATCAAAATGAAAAACTAAGGATGGATCCTTATTAGTCACTCCAAAATGAAGCTTTGGTGAGGGTTTTGAAAATTTCATGTTCCAAACCCCAAACCACTTCTCTTCACTTCATACAAGAGAGTTTGAGATACCCTTGAGATATCACATGTGATACATGAATTTTTAGTTTGAATGTATGTAGACCTTGTTTATCAACTGAAATCGTTAGTATATGACATAAGAAGACTATGTGCACGGGTTTTTCATTTTTCTGTTTTTTTAATTTATTATGCTCATTTGAAATCTGGTCAAACCTATCTTTGACTGACTCCAAACCCCTCCCAAACCTTGCCAAACAGTGACCGTCCATCTAACCCTAGCGCTGAACAAGGATCGTCGATCTAGGAATCTGCAGGGAGGCGGGGTGGCGATCCGCGAGATGCAATCTGATTGGCTGTCCGCTTTTTTTTCTCAACGCTGTGGGCGCGCTGGATGGACCGTTGGGCCGTCTCGCGGTCCGGGCTTGTGAGCGTTGTTAATGCCCCATCTCAGCCTTTCTAGGCCTGCGTGCATGGGAAGCGAGGCGACGTGGGCATGCATGCGCGGGCGAGCGATGTGGGCATGCATGCGTGGGCGAGCGACGTGGTTCGGATGCATGCAGTGATTCAGATGCACCGCAGTCACTCTGAGGCACGCACGCGCTCGGATACATGCACCGTTCACTCCGGGCAACCCTTCTCTCTTCCACGCAACCCTTCTCTCTTCCATGCACGCGCTCAGATACACACACGCACCGTTCACTCCGGGCTCGCAACCCTTCTCTCTTCCTCTCCCACTCCCACGCCTATTTATATGCCTCGTTTCCTCTCCCACTCACCACCCAAGCCAGATCCATTGTATCCACTTCAAACACCCAATCCATCCTCTCCAAGAACCCCAAGCACCAACTGAAGATGCAGTACAACGGGCCGACCTTCCTTCGTCCGCCTACCGTGCAGGAGCTGAGCTACCCGCCGGGCGTCCTCGTGGAGAGCACACTTTGTGTGTGGGCGCAATCCAGGTGGAGGGGGGCCATCGGGCTCGCCCGCGACTTCCTCACCGCCGGCTTTGCCCACCTCCCACCGGGCTCACCTAGGATGTTTACCCTCAACGAGGTTCGTGACCGCGTCGGCACCCTCAAACTGCTCACGGTCACCTTCGCCAACCCGTTTGACGCGCGCGAGCTCCTCGGCGAAGTGTTTTGGTGCGGCTGTGAGTCCAATATCTTCTTCACGGTGTACAACATCTCCACCAATATCGACTGCATCTTCCCCACCGAAAACCAGATGCACTCCCTTTGTAAGAGCACATTTCTCCATGTGTGGTTTTGGTAATTGATGACACCCCTATGGACTAATGGTTGCCTTGAGTTATATTCGAAGGATTTGTCCGTAGGTACTTCTTGAAGTCCATCTGTTGGTTTCAAGGAGTGTATATGGTGACCAAGGTGGTATTCAAGGTTTTATCCAAAGATTGGTCATGTGAGAGTTGAGCTTATCGCAAGCATGTCTTGAAGAATAAGATTGTGTGAGCATTCATGTTTACCTTCAAGACATCATCTTATGAAGAGAGAAGATAAGATACAAGGTTGATCAAGACTAAGTCAAAAAGTGAATCAAGTTGATCAACACACAAAGCGTACAAGATGTACCGAGAGGGATCAAGTGATCCCATGGTGTGGTAAGCATTGTCCATTACGCTTTGTGTACTAACCCATGGTCTACGTGAGAGTTCTTTGTGGGGTTAGGTATATTTCCATGGGCTTGCATCAAGAGACAGATCCCATACATCCCATGGAAGATGACATCAAGTGGAGATCGTCATCAAGGTTGCGATGTGCAAGCTCAAGTGAAGCATCACGGAGAGATCATGCTTGAGGCTTGCCGTTCATTGTGGTGACAATGGACTTGTGAAGATGTGCCGAAGAGTGGCTCACCCATAGTGGAGCATGGGGGAGCAATCAACTTGTCTTCATCAAGCCGGCGCAATCAAGAAAGGTGGTCCATCTTGAGGAAGTCAAGATCGTCATCATCTAGCTTAAGTGGACTATGCGCAAGGCAAAGGTTTGACCTTGATAGGGTTTTCTATTTTACCGGTCTCATGGTGGTAGTTGGGAGACCGGGTTATAGGATCGATTGCCGTACTATCAAGGGGGGGTTCTCAAGTGAGTAGCTTGATCGTATCGTTCGTTGAGAGCTCAAACCATTGCATTCTTGGCATCATCATCTTTTTTGGTTCTTGGTTGGATTTTCTCTATGTGGGTTCTTGAGCTTATGGTCAGCTTCATGACAAGCTCAAGTTCATCGAAAACGGAGTCCTTATGCATCTTCTATGATGTTTTCGATGTTGGAGGTTTTACCGGTCTTATCCGAGGAAGGGTTCTCACCATTTTCTTATGGGCCTTTTCTCATTTGCTTCTTATTGATATTTCTATCAAGATTGTGTTAGCCCATGTCGTTAGCTTTCCAACAAACTTGGTTTCGTTGAATTCGGAGTCCGTTTGCAGAAGTTGTGGCAGTTTTGGTGTTCTTAAAAGGCTGTAGCGGTACTACTGCGGCTCCAGAGCGGTACTACCGCTTGGAGCGGATGTAATTTTTTACTACCGCTCCAGAGCGGTACTACCGCGGCTACTACCGTGGCTACTTCTGCTCCGGACCAAAATATCGTGCTTAGTCCAGCGGTGGTAGGCATGGATGTATTTTTTTAGTACCGCTCGCAAGCAGTAGTACCGCTACCCTTTGCGGTAGTACCGCTATCCCTAGCGGTAGTACCGTGAGGACGAGCGGTAGTACCGCTCCGGCGGTTCTACTGGCCTTTTGCCTCCTCGCTGTTGTTTTTCAAAGGGCTTCCACCGCCCTAGCGGTAGTACCGCTCCCATGAGCGGTAGTACCGCTCTGTGCGGGTTGTGAGCATAACGGTTGGATTTTTCCCCACCTATAAAAGGGGGTCTTCTTCCCCATTGAACCTTATCTCTTGAGCTCGAGTTTGCCCCCCATTGTTGACCTTCTTTGAGCTTGCTAACTCTCAATCCCTCCAATGATTCTTGCTAGTTCTTGAGGGAAAAGGGAGAGGAGATCCAGATCCACATTTCCACCAATCACTTTCTCCTCTATGTGAGGGGAACCCCTTGGATCTAGATCTTGGAGTTCTTAGTGTTCTTCTTTGTTCTTCCTCTCATTTTCCTCCCTAGCATTAGTTGCTTTGGTGGGATTTGGGAGAGAAGGACTTGGGCACTTCGTGTGCCCTTGCCATTGCATTTGGTGCATAGGTTTGAGTTCTCCACGGTGGGGTCAATATGGGCGTCCACGGCTCCGATGTTGATCATTGATCGGAAGGGGTTCCGGGTCATGTCTATACTTCACCGAACCTATAGGGTCACACGCTTAAGGGTCATCTATCTGCTGAATACTAGACGGGGAGTTTGAGAGAAAATCACCAAAAAAGTTTCGGACGAAACGGAAACGTTCCGGAGAGGATATCGGAATAGTTCCGGTGAAACTGAAAAGTTGTTTCAGGGTATTCCATAAAGTCAAATTGGTTTCGGCACATGCCTGGAAATTATTGGAAGGTACCAGAATTGTTCCGGTAACTTCTGAGATTTTTCAGATACAAAAACCGGAAATGTTCCGGACTGCCAGAACTGCTTTAGTTTCTTTTCACAGATGAAAATCACTAAACCGAAAAGTTGTTTCGGAGTACACCATAAAGTCAAAATGGTTTCGGCACATGCCTGATAATTCTTGGAGGGTGCCAGAATCGTTCTGGAAACTTTCTGGAATTTTCGGGGTTGAAAACCGGAAATGTTCCGGAGCTGCCGGAACCGCTTCAGATGCTTTTCGCAGATGAAAATCACTAAACCGGAATTGTTTCGGATCGCGTTGAAAATTATTTTAGTGGGTACTGGAAATGTTCTAAGCCCACATGAATATTTTTAGTTCGAACGGACGCTGAAATATGTCGTCGTGAATAGTGAAAGTGATTTTTGGATTACTTTTTGGAAAGCCACCTTTTTGGGCTTTTGCTCCAAAATATCTTGGAGATGACATGGATGGATGTGGCTGAAATTTCAGCCCCTCCACCCCTCCTTCTCCTATAAATAGAGGTGGAGGGGGTAGCCCAAATCTCACTCCTTCTCACATACAAGTGCCATGACATTTCTGGCTTCTCTCTCCCTCCCAGCGAAATAGTTTCGTAGAGCCGAAAGGCTGTCTGGGTTCCGGTGGGAACTAGTTCTGGACGGCGAAGCCCTGCCGGATAGATGACACCGTATGTGTGCAACTCTGTAGAGAGATCGTAGTTTCGGTCTTAGTTCGAGAGTGCCTCCCGAAGGGCTGTCCGAGTGACTGTCCGAGTTTCGATGGTCCTCCCGAAGGGCTGTCCGAGTGACTGTCCGAGTTTCGATGGTCCTCCCGAAGGGTTGTCCGTGACACCGTCCGAGGGACTGTCCGACCGCCTCCCGGAGGGCTGTCCGGGGGCGGATGAGGGTATACATCCTCGCAGTTGGGAGGTTGTAAATCCTAGCTGCGGGGATCTGCACCGCCGATCGTCATCGACTCTACTTCCGCTGCGCTACGAGTCGGTAACGAAACAGATCAAACCTTGTATGCAGTCTCCATAGTGATCCTGGGCTGGTACGTAGGTTGGAAAATTTTTGTTTTTTGCTGCGTTACCCTACAGTGGCATCAAGAGCCGTGCTATGCGTAGATGCAGGTTGCGATCTAGAATACATAGAGATGTATGGGTGTTGCACAATATAATTAGGTAGTAGATGAGATCTATTGCTGAAAATTATTTGTGTGGGTAGCAGATGAAATCTGTTACCCGATGTTCCTGTTGCTTCCGCTGAATTTGCGTAGTCCTGATCTTGACGGCATGGTGGAATCTCACAAAGTTTTGGCAATCCGCGATCCTTTCATGCTGCTCCTGAGTATGCTGATTGACAGATCAACGAAGTGCTAACAATTCTTTGGGTTCCACCATAGTTGAGAAAGATGGATGTTTCGCAGACGAAAGGGCAATGCAGATGTGATCTGCACGGGGGTCACGCGTATGACGAAGTTTAGTATGGGGCTCGAGATTTTATTATCTCGTGTTTCATACACCCTGGAAGGTTAATCTAGCAACTTGGATTATCATGCTTGATGATGGACGTTGGTAGCTTCGGTTTGTTTCGAAACCTTAGAAGCCACGAAAAACAAGTTTTTGCATGAACCGATTAGAGGCGTCTAACTTGGTTTTGCAGGATGGTTTGCATGTGCATGTGATGTGGTATAGCAGTGTTCATAATAATTTGATTATGTATGAGATGACTATATGATGTAAATTGATTAACATGACCTGCGTGTCATGATTCGGCATGATGGCTGGAGCCATGTGATTGCACTTTAATGACCTGCGTGTCAACCTTATGTAATGCACTTATTTTATTAGCTATAGAGATAGCAATATTATCTGGTGCATCGACAAGGTGGTGGCAATCTTCGCGAAGGTGAACACCGACGCGAATGCCGAAGACGAAGAAATGAAAGACTTCTCCGTCAAAAAGGGCTATACCATATCTTGCTATTATGAATTGCCTGAGATGTTTATCCCTTATGATGCACCCTTCTTGATTGCGCGGTAGTCGCTTTTTATTAGGGTGATCTCTCACAAAAATATCAAGTAGTTAGTGTTCTCCCAAGTGTAGCACCGTCACGGCACCTAACTTTTCGGGGTGCGCCATGGTGACATGGGTACGAACGATTAGGGATGTGTGAGGCGGGTGAGTTAAGACCTCGGAGCGAGATCACTTGGTTGTCTTGACGTTCAGGCATGAAAGTCATGAGCTCGGAACACACGCATCGAAAGATGAACAAGAGTCACATAGAGATGTGATCGGCAAGTTTGCCTAACGATTGAAGTTCTCGTCATCAGTGATGCTCACCATCAATGGCGTTGAATTGAAATTCGTGTCTTGAATCATTCATAATCAATTTTGACAGATACTGATTTGAGTGGGAGCGCACTGTAGAATTAATTCTTTTAATTCTCAGTGCAATTAATTTTGAACACTGTCTAAGTGTGATTTGCATAATAGTTGTAGAATAATGGCTCGCGTTTCCACCTTCCCTATTAAAATTGAATAGCTGTTAAATATCTGGTTAAAACTTTACGGTTGGTAATATAATGTGAGGATTGTCCTCTAGAGTGCCGAGAAGGACTTTGTCCTATCGCATGTTTTCGGTATTCTCTCGCTAATTCTATGGATCATGTGACTCACGTCCTTCGATCCAAAAGCTAGAATTCCTTTTCAGTCAAAGTGCAATATGTTTGCTTCCATGAGACCCGAACTTCGAAAGTTTGGATAGTTATGTGATATTCATGGAATCTGAAAAACATTTTCAGAGACAGACAAAGGCTAAAAGATATGAGATATCCAAAGCAATGTTTGTTTGCAAACTATTAGTAAAGGAGTTTACTATGCATTAGACTGATAAGAGAGGGATCCAGAAGAACGCGTGTCATATGATGATGGTGAATAAAACAACAACTTAAAGAGAAAGGAAGTGTCCGAAGGGTGTTAGTGAAACTTTCACGCCTAGGAAGTCCGGGGCTAATGCCACTCTTAAGTTGAGTGCTTCTTCTGAGAGTAGGAGAAATACTGAAAGTTAAACTGTTAGAAGTATAATGGCAGAAAGAAAGAAGACTGGAATATCCAGCTCATGTATGAATGTCATACAAGTTTTTGATGTATAGGAGGCTGGTCAAAGATATAGTTCTTGGGAATTATGATTAAATTGTTAAGCACTGATTCTTGGGTATTGTGAGTTAATCACAAAGATACCCGCTCGATTGCATTCTGTTGCAACTCGATGTAAGAACTACTATGGCCTGAAAGACTAGCCAGGAATGAGGTTAAGATACACACATGGAACATAGTAAATGTTACTATGCCTTCCATCGGTGTATTCCCTATGTATTTACTTTCATAATTCATTTTAGAGTTTCACACTCTAGCCCTTTGCATAAGGTATCTTGCAAGAAGGTTGTTCATAAGAGAACTTTTGATGTTCGGTGTTATGAATAACATAAGGGCCATACTTTCATTATGAATGAGACGTATGTTATGAATATTAATAATAATAATACATTACCTCTGGGTTTACTTTCATAATTCATTTTAGAGTTTCATACACTCTAGCCCATTGCACAATGTTTGTTGCAAAAGAGTTGTTCATAAAAACAACAATTGTTGTTCAGTATTATGAATAACATGAAGGGCCATGCTTCCATCCTAGATGGGATGTATGTTATGAATATTGATGGAAATATGATACATCCATAACACTGACGCTAAATGTCGCAAGACTAAAAGAATACCACACAAGTGTGGCACTGCATTTGGTCACATTGGAGAAACCCGCATGGAAAATTCCATTATGATGGATTTTGAAGTCATTTGATTTTTGAATCATCTGACACTTGCAACTTTCCTCTGAAAAGTGAAGTGACTGAAATACCGTTCACAGGCCATAAGGAACGAGCAAAGAACATATTGGTGATCATACATTATGATGTGTGTAGTCCAATAAATGTTGTTGCAAGTAGTGGATTCATCTATCTTCAGAAATGACTCAAGTAGATATATGGATGTTTACTTGTTGAGACGTAAGTCTGGATCTTTTGAATTCATTCATAAGGTTTTCAAAAATGAAATAGAAGTTGTTGTAATAAGAAAATTATGTTTCTACAATTCGATTGCAGAAAGGAATATTTGAGTTACAAGTTTAGCGAATGTCTGATGAGTTGTGAAAGGGGTTTCATAACTTGCACCTCCCGGAACACCACTGCAAGTGGAGAGTCCGTGTAGATATAATCAAACCATTTATGACATGGTAAGATCAAAGATGACATAAATAGATTTGCCATTATCACTTTTAAAGTGATGCTTTAGAGACTGCGGCTTTTACACTGAAAAGAGCTCCATCGGGTCTGTTGAAATGACGCCATGGTATGGTACGCCCAACCATGTTATATCTTTTCTTAACATTTGGAATATGGGGCTTGTGTAAAAGGTTACAAACCTATTCCAAATCAGACAAGTGCTACTTTGTAGGTTATCCCAAGTAAATGGGTATTCCTCCCTCACAATACCGAGGCAAATAGGTTTGCCACAAAGAACGGTATGCTTTTTGAAGGAAATGGTTCTTTCAAAAAGGGTGAGTGGGAGAACACTGCAACTCAACGAGATAAACAGTATCTTCGTCATCAGTTCAAAGGAAAGGAACCTTGGAAGTGATTCCAAGGTTTTCCTACTACGACTGATACGGAAGTCTTTACAATAAAATGTATGGACTTCGGTCGAACTTGCAGCTGAACCTCGTAGGCAAGGCTCGTGCAAACCTCTCAGGTGCGCAAACGAGATATTGTTGTTGGACAACAGTATACCTACGATACACAAGGAAGCGGTGATGGGCCCTGACTCCGGAATTGGCTAAATGCCAATACAATCCGAGATAGTTTCCATATAAATGTTTCAAGATTAAAATCTTGATACACCTTTCAGAAGGCTTAGAGTCTAACGAATATTTATGGAACTAAAAACTGATACGGATAAAAATGTTTTATCCATAAAGCTCGACTTGTTGAAATAACAAGTTCAAGGAGTTGACTACGATGAGGTTGTTTCACCGTAGCGATGATTAAAGTCGGTTCGGGTTGAACTAGCAATTAATACATATTTCAATCATGAGATATGAAACATGGATGACGAAAGGATTTCCATCTGATGGAAATGTAACCAAGGACTTGCATGTGTTACAGTCCAAGGTATTTTGTCAGTCCAGAGGATGCTAGTAAGTATGCAAACTTCAGAGTTCCAGCAATGGACAGAAGAGAGCAAAATGGAGTTGGAATCTTGGTGTTTTGATGAAATGGTCAAAAAGGGTTTTGACTTCATCAATGGGTAACGAAGATGCTTGTGATTCAAGAAAGTAAGTGGGAGCATAATAATATTTCTAAAAACGTTGTGTGCTTGACACATTGTTAATTAGAAGTAAATTTATTGACACGAATTAAGGACTTCATTTGAAAATAGTTTTTCGATGAAGTGCTTAGGCTAAATAGCCTCAATATTAGGCATGATGATCTATGGAGATAGATTTACCTAATGGGGCTAAGCTATGAATACATATTGACAAGATGCTAAAACCTTTTAGCATTTAAAACGCCAAGGAATGATTCTTGCCGATGTCACATGGAAAGAGTTTTTGCAAGACTCAGTGTCCCAAAACACTGATGAGTGAAATACATGATGGAGATTCCACACACTCTTGTGTTTGGATTAATCATGTATTCCATGGTATGTAAAACAACCAGATATGTCCGATACTCCAAAGTTGTTGCGAGTATAGATACCAAAGTGATCAAAGTACTGATCATAGGACAACAGTGAAAGATGTCACTGAGTACTAGAGTAGTACTGATGACATGTTTTCTCGCAAGCAGAGATTATGAAGTGCTAGTTGTAAGTAATTACATCAATACAATCTTCATCAATGCTCCATGCGATTTTCGATTTAAGTTAAGGGATTTGTGTAATACACAATATGGTGGCACGGTAGTTGGAAATTGTTCCAAACAAGATACTGTGGCGAATTCTATAACATAGGCTAAGTATGTTGATGCTTTAGAAGCGACAAAGAAGATGTTGAATCATATAGTTCATTCAAGAACTTAGTATGGTTCCAAGATGGCTTTGGTCAATGGGACACTATTGCAGATAGTTGCTCCATAGCTCAGTCTGAGGAATCAAGGTTTGACCTGTGATTCACATATATACAAAGCCAAGTCCACACAAAATATGAATTTTGTGAAAGCGTGAAAACGCGGGGATATGCATAGTTACACACGGAGCTGAAGTTGTCAGATCCGTTGGACATCAGGCTATACCACAAGCGAAGCATATTTTACACCAGTATGCCATAGGTGTAAAGTGCATTAGCATTGACTAGATTATTGACTCTAGTGCAAGTGGGAGTCTGTAGGAGATATGCCCTAGAGACAATAATAAATGTTATTGATTATCTCCCTATTCATAATTATGTTTATGTTCCATGCTATAACTGCAATGATTCTCGAGTCTACAAATAAAACGAGGCTTGGAGGGAATATCATGTGCACGTGTGGGATAATAAACGGTAAAATATATTCCTAATCAAGCCTCTAAGACTGGCTCAAGTATTGCATGATGATCCTGTTTTCCTGATCATGGGCATGGCTATGCCGGCAATTTTGAGGGCACAATGTTGGAAGAACATTTGTGTTGAATCGACCCGAATTGATGTTATGCTATGAGATACATTCGTCACTAGTTAATGGTTTATAACACAGAGATAGTTAATGTTTGCATAATTCCTTAGACCATGAGAGTATCGAGTTCCTTCGTGCTTGCTTCGTGAACTTTGGGGTTTGTTAAACGTCATCCGTTATTGGGCGGCTATTACGGCGGCTTACGGGTTCACGGAAAAGTATGTCAAGTAACTTGATAGCTCAAGATTGGGATTTGCTCCTCCGACGATGGAGAGATATCTCTGGGCCCTCTCGGTGTTACGGTATCCATCATCGTATGGCCAGACACTTTGTGATTTGATCACGGGGATGCCGGAACACGGGAACAAGAAAAGAGAACAATACCGGTAACGAGGTAACTGGCATAGTGGACAAGATGTTGATCCACGGGGATGCCAACATGTCTCACCTCGGGTATTTGTAACATATCGCGAAGCAACAGGAATAGCACACGGCAACTGGAGGTTCACTCGAATATTCATTCGTGTGGGTATAGGGGTCAATATGGGTGTCCACGGCTCCGATGTTGATCATTGATCGGAAGGGGTTCCGGGTCATGTCTATACTTCACCGAACCTATAGGGTCACACGCTTAAGGGTCATCTATCTGCTGAATACTAGACGGGGAGTCTGAGAGAAAATCACCGAAAAAGTTTCGGACGAAACGGAAACGTTCCGGAGAGGATATCGGAATAGTTCCGGTGAAACTGAAAAGTTGTTTCAGGGTATTCCATAAAGTCAAATTGGTTTCGGCACATGCCTGGAAATTATTGGAAGGTACCAGAATTGTTCCGGTAACTTCTGAGATTTTTCAGAGACAAAAACCGGAAATGTTCCGGACTGCCAGAACCGCTTTAGTTGCTTTTCACAGATGAAAATCACTAAACCGAAAAGTTGTTTCGGAGTACACCATAAAGTCAAAATGGTTTCGGCACATGCCTGATAATTCTTGGAGGGTGCCAGAATCGTTCTGGAAACTTTCTGGAATTTTTGGGATGAAAACCGAAAATGTTCCGGAGCTGCCGGAACCGCTTCAGATGCTTTTCGCAGATGAAAATCACTAAACCGGAATTGTTTCGGATCGCGTTGAAAATTATTTTAGTGGGTACTGGAAATGTTCTAAGCCCACATGAATATTTTCAGTTCGAACGGACGCTGAAATATGTCGTCGTGAATAGTGAAAGTGCTTTTTGGATTACTTTTTGGAAAGCCACCTTTTTGGGCTTTTGCTCCAAAATATCTTGGAGATGACATGGATGGATGTGGCTGAAATTTCAGCCCCTCCACCCCTCCTTCTCCTATAAATAGAGGTGGAGGGGGCAGCCCAAATCTCACTCCTTCTCACATACAAGTGCCATGACATTTCTGGCTTCTCTCTCCCTCCCAGCGAAATAGTTTCGTAGAGCCGAAAGGCTGTCTGGGTTCCGGTGGGAACTAGTTCTGGACGGCGAAGCCCTGCCGGATAGATGACACCGTATGTGTGCAACTCTGTAGAGAGATCGTAGTTTCGGTCTTAGTTCGAGAGTGCCTCCCGAAGGGCTGTCCGAGTGACTGTCCGAGTTTCGATGGTCCTCCCGAAGGGCTGTCCGAGTGACTGTCCGAGTTTCGATGGTCCTCCCGAAGGGTTGTCCGTGACACCGTCCGAGGGACTGTCCGACCGCCTCCCGGAGGGCTGTCTGGGGGCGGATGAGGGTATACATCCTCGCGGTTGGGAGGTTGTAAATCCTAGCTGCGGGGATCTGCACCGCCGATCGTCATCGACTCTACTTCCGCTGCGCTACGAGTCGGTAACGAAACAGATCAAACCTTGTATGCAGTCTCCATAGTGATCCTGGGCTGGTACGTAGGTCGGAAAAATTTTGTTTTCTGCTGCGTTACCCTACAGGTGATACGTGGAAGTGAAGTTTGAGAAGCTTATTACTCTTGGGTGTTTGAGCACCCTAGAGCTTGTTCCTCTTGGGTGCCTTGGCGCCCTAGATGGCTTGTGTTGCCTCGGAGCTCAATCATTGTGGTGCAAAGCTCCGGGCAAGCGTCGGGGTCTCCAATTAGGTTGTGGAGATTGCCCCGATGTCGGGGGGATGACCCCCGGGTAGGCCCAAGACGGCGAAACGACACTTCAACTTTGCCAGGGAAGCGTCCCCTGGCACTGTTCACCCTGGAATCACTGTTCACCCCATCCGGGTTCCCTGGCCGGGTTCCCAATCCGGGTCGAGCCATCCGGGTCGAGCCATCCGGGTCGAGCCGTCCGGGTGGAGCCATCCGGGTGGAGCCGTCCGGGTGGAGCCCGTCCGGCTGGAATCCGGCGAAGTCAACCACGGCGTCCCATCGGACTGCGCGGACAAGACGGCCACGCATTGTAGATTTAGCGGCTGGCACTGTACATTTAGCGGCTGGCACTGTACATTTAGCGGCTGTCCCCCCAATAGTGTAGATGTGGGCCACCCTTGTCCCCTAGGCTCCCCTTTATAAGGAGCACCAAGGGAGGCCTCAGACGCAGGGGGACGCTCCCACGAGCTCTCACGCTCTCACTCTCCCTCAGAAACAGCTCCAGGAGCGCCTCTGTACAGATATACTCCACATATACATCAGACATGCAGGAGTAGGGGTGTTACCTCCCACGGAGGGCCCCGAACCTGGGTAAACCACCGTGTATAGTTGCCCAAACCCGTCCCGGATCTCCACCGCAGCCTTTCCCTCACCTCAAGCCATCTCATGGCATCTGCCGTGACGCGGCACCCCCTGCGAGAATACCACGACACCCGAGCATTTGAGGTCACCTCGGAGCCACAGTCCGTTGTGGTGAAGCTTCGTGGTGTCGTTGGGAGCCTCCAATTAAGTTGTGGAGATTGCCCCAACCTAGTTTGTACGGGTTCGGTGACCGCCCTCAAGGGTCCCTTAGTGGAATCACGGCATCTTGCATTGTGCGAGGGCGTGAGGAGATTACGGTGGCCTTAGTGGCATCTTGGGGAGCATTGTGCCTCCACACCGCTCCGAACGGAGATTAGCATCCGCAAGGGTGTGAACTTCGGGATACATCGTCGTCTCCGCGTGCCTCGGTTATCTCTTACCCGAGCCCTTTACTTATGCACTTTACTTTGTGATAGCCATATTGTTTCTTGCTATATATCTTGCTATCACTTAGTTGTTTATCTTGCTTAGCATAAGTTGTTGGTGCACATAGGTGAGCCTAGTTGTTTTAGGTTTTGTGCTTGACTTATTAAACGTTAGTTTTATTCCGCATTTGTTCAAGCCTAAACCATAATTATTTTAAAGCGCCTATTCACCCCCCCCCCCCTCTAGGCGACATCCACGTCCTTTCACCCTTCCCTACTACGAGGAGTGAAGTTGAAGACGGTGGTGAAGGGGCGCGGCCAAGGTGGAAGAAAGGTCAAGATGAAGATGTTCAAGAAGGGGTGCAAGCCCGGAGTGAAGTTGTTCGTCAAGCTCGTCATGTTTTAGTTTTATCGTTTTCATTTTGTTGCTTTTCTATGTCGTACGTGCCGTGTCATGTCCCTGGACTTATCTATGTAGGGTACCCATCTATGTAAGGTATGGTGGCCCAAAGAGATCATTTGTGTGTGGTGAAAAATGTTCGTGCCCAAAGATCAACAAGTGGTTAAGCTTGTAACGGATTTTGTGACCATGGAAGCATGCAAGTTTCTTTCCTTTAAACCCTAAACCAAGTCATGAACTAACATGCACATTTCTTCCCTTTAAACCCTAAACCAAGTGCCGCTCTAACCGGAATCATGTGGCAGTGCAAACATGTGTTTCCAAAAATTCAGTACAAAACAAAGGAAAACCACTCTCACGCGTGTGCAAACATTCAGTACAAACATGTGTTTTTAAACCCTAAACCAAGTCATGGGATCACTATGTATAGACTCCTTCCCTTTCCATGTCAAAGTCTTTCCATCTGCCCTACCGATTACCAGCGTAGCCCTAAACGCCACAAATCCACGTGGTCTTGGGTTCGAGTCCCAGCCGCACAAATTTTGTTCATTTTCCACCCTTCTCATTTGCCCACCCCGAATGGGCCTAATTGGATGGAGTTGGCCCATTAGTCTAGCCGACACTGGCTCTTGGCTCTGAATTTGGCCCACAACGAAACCTTTTTTTTACAGAAAAGCAGAGCAGAGAGCCGCATTTCATTGATCAAAGTTTCTGAATTTCTCATTTCTTCTCACTGTTTTCAACATTTTTTCATACAATTTCAAGCTTACAAATTCCTCCCAAATTCATGCCTTTCCATACAATTTCAACATTACGCCCAGTGCGATTACCATACCTACAAATGACCAAATATAATTGCAAATGGGTATTTGTGCTTGATCTTCGAGCTTCCTAATCTTCTGGTTCAACCTCCTAAGATCAACATCTACCTCTCTGTCATTGCGTGCTCCGCCCTTCGTCTCTTCTTCCGGAGCTCGTGCTGCGGCCGCTGCCGTTCGTGGCAGGATGGGCAACCATTCTTCGTGCTCTTCTAGCAGTTCATTCATCAGAGTCTTGGCCAGAGCATCGACCCAAAGAAAGAAACATTTCACCTGCATGAACGCCAAACAAATCAACCGTACTGCTCAAGGATCCCGACCACGAAAATGGTGCAATTGCCCCGATTCTTACCCCATTCTCGTTGCACACGTAGAACGGACGATTATTGTTCTTCGGTGTGCGCGAAACCCTCCGATCAACCTCCGCCTGGCACCGCAGACAGAGGAAGATCGGCATCTCCACGCGCACCGGACTCTGGATCCGCGACGTGGCGCGGGAGCTAGAAGAAGACATTGAGCTCGGAGCCGAAGGGGATCTCAACGCCGCCGCGCCCTACACCTAGGGCTGCAAACGAGTCGAGTTTGAGCGAGTTGTGCTTGGCTTAGCTCAGCTCATATTAAAATTCGAGCGAGCTCAAACTGAGTGAAGCTCAATGTCGAGCTATAAAACATGACTCGTGCTCAGCTTGTAACGATCTCGAGTCGATCTCGAGTTAGTTTCGAGCTAAATGAGACAGTAAAAAATATAAAATCTCTGAGGATTATTCCAACTAGATAAGGAACATCAGCACATAAGAAAGTAGTAAAAATATTATTCCAATCAAGACAGTGATAATGTAGCTTATTCTCGGGAGAGAACATCTTGCAGCAGATGATGGTCTTCGTGGAAGAAAGAGAGGAAAACGAAGGAGCGTATGCTTGGGAATTCTGGCCAAAAGCAACACGACATTAACACACATCCGATCATGTACCATAATAAGGCCTAAATTTCCTCTACACTTAATTAAACTTCCATGTTTACTAGTAAATAAAATGGAGAAAAATCATGGACAACAAATATGATAATAAATTATTCTATTTCCATTTAATATATGGCATGATCATTTAACATAATGATGTTAAGCCGAACAATCGAGCTAAAATCGAGTGAGCGAGTGTTGGCTCAAGATCGGCTCGTTTTGCGATCGAGCTACATAAAATGTTCATACTCAGCTCGTTTCTTTTCGAGTCGATCTCGAGTCGAGCCAAAAGACGAGTCGATCTCGTGCGGCTCATGAGCCTCGAGCTTTTCTTGCAGCCGCTACACCGCCCAGAGATGAAGGGGACCTCGACGCCGCCCTCTCGGTCGCCCGCGCCCGGCTCCTAGCTACCAACAGTGGTCGCCGCCCACCTCTGCGCGTGTCCGCCTCCAACCCCGTCCCCCGCTCAGCTGATTCGTTGCTCACCGCTGCGAGCGCCGGGGGCGCGCGCCGCCGCTTTTATCGCACACCCGCGGCCAGCAACGGCTCTCTGTTGGGCCCCATGAGCCACGAGAGCAACGGCTCTCTGCTGGGTCCCACAAGCCACGAGAGCAACGACCAGCAACGGTCTGATCGTGTAGCGCGTCTCCGCCTGCCGCCTGGTCCCACCCGTAAGGGCCGAGTCAAACACGTTGACCTGACGGAGACGGCAATACTCATGGAACGAGTAGCTGCGCACAGACTAGGCGCAAAACTAAGCACGATTCGCAACTGAGGGTAAAACTGAGTTCATGGACACCACTGAGGGCAAAAGGATAATTAACCCTATTTTGGGATGGAGGGAGTAACATATATTAAGACCTAGCGCTTCTTTACCCTTATGAATGAAAGAAGAGGTGTTCAATCTCAAACTCTTAAGATGGGTTCTTACAAATATGATTAGAGATCCAGAGCATTTATAGTTTACTCTTGGTTCTGTCCGCACCCCAGAACAACATCTTTGATTTGACCATCCAAAAAGTACCAAAACCGGTCACCATCCAGGTCTTCCCAAGCAAACTAAACCCTTTGAAGAGGACGAGTAGCGAGCTTAACCCTCTTTGAAGGATTAATTTCGAGCTGCTTGTTATTGTCCATTGGTATCACTTCAAAAAATAAAAATAAAAAACAACTTAGATATATCACCATCTGAACATATCACTATGTTGTTTGCGAGACTTATTGACACATAAGATGAATTGCTAAACCTAGTGTGATGGTTTTGCTGGTTAGAAATCCACTTACAAAAATGATGTACACAATAATAGCGCAAAAAATAAAATAGACAAACAAGAAATAGAAATGACATTGTAGTGGGACGGTGGGTTAGACTGATCAAGAAAACGGTTTCACCCTAAATATTAATGTAAGCGTAATGCCATCATGTACTTGACTTGATCTGGTTTCAGATGGTAATGACATCGTGCTCTTCGCCATTAGCTATCAGCTTACTTGTCACCTGGCGTTGTCTGAGAACACCACATAGCCATGACGTGGCATTTGTGTCCCCAATAACCAGATATCTACTTTGTCAACCAGCTGGAAGGACTACATTATTGGGATCATCCAGAAGGTGCATCATGAAGAACTACATGAAGGTACAAGACATTTACTCCGATATAGAAATTAGAGGACCATCCAGTTTTATGCTTTACAAGAGCAATCACAATAGTGTGGTTTCTATAGTTTGCTTCAGAACAGCACACCAATTAAACTAGTAGCAATACAAGGTTGATACTGAATCAAGAACTACCACATGTATAGATAGTGGGCAATCCCATGAAGAGCAAAAGATTCAATAAAGAGAAATATAGGATTGTAGACTCGAGGATAACTTTAACGGCAGAAGGACCAAGGTACTATTATTGATAACTTAAAGTTTAGCACACCTACGCAACTGGAGCGACTTTTTTTGACAAAAGGTTAATGAGCACACCCAGCCTCTACATAGGTAGGATGCAGACATCCAACACCAACACACACACACACTCAAAACACGCCATCAAATCAGCTAAAACTCAAAACACTTGAACATCCTAAGATAAGATTCATGGTAAAAATATATATTAAATGCTTCAATTAAATATAATGTTCCGACAAATTTGGCACGTCGCATCCTCGAAAGGCAGGAAATTATAAATTTTGGGACAGGGGTAAAGCAATAGATAGAGAATAACATAGGGCAAGCAACTCTGATAAGTTGAGCTAATGAAGGGGCACTACCGGAATTACTGGCTATGCCGACGGCCAAAGCCGTCGGCATAGGTCCAAATCCCGTCGGGATAGACCTATGCCGACGGCCACCGTCGGCATAGCCCCGTCGGCACCGTCGGCGTACCTGGGCCTGCCGTCGGCATAGAAAAGCCGTCAGCATAGGTACCTATGCCGACGGTGTCCGTACGGCCGTCGGCATAGTTTCCCCGTCGGCATAGTTTTCCGTTTGACGGCGGCAGACGAAGCCGCCATCAAACTGCGGCCAACCAGCGAGTGCCACGTGGCATTACTATGCCGACGGTTAAGCCGTCGGCATAGCTTAATTTAGTTATTTAATTTATTTATTTTAAAAATGTTAAAAAACAAAAAAAATTGGACGAAGCTATGCCGTCGGCATAGCTCAATTTAATTAATTAATTTTTTTTCAAAAAAAAAATTTTAATTTTTTTTTCATTTTTTTTTAATTTTTTCTGATTTTCACAATTTTGAATTATTTGAGAATTTAATCTCTATTCACCTCTCCTCACTGCTTCAGAATTTAATCTCTAATCAGCACTCATTCCAAATCGTCTAACTTCCCGGCCGGTCACCCATCCTCTCACTAATCCAGCCCCAGCACGCTTAACTTTCAGGTTCTATCTCCCCTAGTTTCCAACTCTGCACTTGTTGTTTTCCTGACAATCTTAAGCTATCAATCCTGTTAACCCTTAGGTCTTGATATCACATGATTTAATTTTTTGAATTCTAAACAATTATTAAAATAAACAAAATAAGTACTAATAATATTGAATTTCAATGAAAATAAAATAAGTAATAATATTATTTTATTAATTTTTTTTGCCATTTATTCATTTAATATGACATAATTAATATCTTTAAATCTGTAAATCGAAATTCGACAAATAATATATCCATTATTATCAGAAAAATGTGAGGAATCCAAATATGACATCATTTATTTATTTTTAAATAAAATTAATTTTTAAAAAATTTAAAATTATTATTTTTTGATTTGAAATAAGCGGTAGTACCGCTCTGGGCACGGTAGTACCGCTCTGGGCACGGCTAAGTGCCGCGCTACTTCCGCTCGGGGGTCCAGAAGTAATTTCTAAGCGGTAGTAGAGCGGTAGTGGAAGCGCGGTAGTACCGCTCAAGCGGTACTTCCGCTTATGGGAGCGGTACTACCGCTCTGGAGGGACAGGGCCGCACTCAGATGGCTCTAACTTTTGCATATGACCTCGGATTTAGACGATTTTTATATCAAAATCGACCGATTCGACGAGATGAAGACAATCCCTGTAGAACATTTTCTCATATGAGGTCGTCTTGGGGGCTTAATCAGCCGAATAGTGTTCTGGATACAAAATCTCAGTACTTCGAACACAACTTCGGCCTTAGAGATGAGATCGGATGGCTATGGCCCAAATATCAAAGTTTCTCCTTTCGATGATATGGAACTTTCTCACTTTGAGCACTTTTCCATTTGAGGCCTTCTTAATTATGTTTTTGACCATGCCAAAATCTGGTGTCAACAGAACTCTGAAAAGGTTGAAACTTGGCATGGTATCATCATTTCACCCACATAGCTTATGCTAAAAAGTTGAGAGGGTTACGGCAAAAACTGGATGCACTTCGTGTACAAACTGGACCATCTGATTCGAAGTATCAAGCTTTCGGACGAAAACTCGTCCATTACAAAGGCATTTCATTTTTTTAACTTATTTCAACTCCAGACTTTTTGTGCATTCAATATGCACCATTCAAAGCCACATCCTCAAATTTCAACCCTTTCTAACTTCATTTGCTATTTTTCATGCATTTAATGATTTTTTTGAGCTAAATGACCCTAAAATTGAAAAGCACTACAAATGAACTCTGAAAAGGTTGAAACTTGGCATGGTATCATCATTTCACCCACATAGTGTATGCTAAAAAGTTGAGAGGGTTACGGCAAAAACTGGATGCACTTCGTGTACAAACTGGACCATCTGATTCGAAGTATCAAGCTTTCGGACGAAAACTCGTTTGTTACAAAGGCATTTCATTTTTTTTAACTTATTTCAACTCCAGACTTTTTGTGCATTCAATATGCACCATTCAAAGCCACATCCTCAAATTTCAACCCTTTCTAACTTCATTTGCTATTTTTCATGCATTTAATGATTTTTTTGAGCCTAATGACCCTAAAATTGAAAAGCACTACAAATGAACTCTGAAAAGGTTGAAACTTGGCATGGTATC
The DNA here is from genome assembly GCA_039707655.1 of Elymus sibiricus. Taxonomy (NCBI): domain Eukaryota; kingdom Viridiplantae; phylum Streptophyta; class Magnoliopsida; order Poales; family Poaceae; genus Elymus; species Elymus sibiricus. The sequence goes on from CM077671.1 coordinate 449,477,913, forward strand.
ATCATTTCACCCACATAGTGTATGCTAAAAAGTTGAGAGGGTTACGGCAAAAACTGGATGCACTTCGTGTACAAACTGGACCATCTGATTCGAAGTATCAAGCTTTCGGACGAAAACTCGTTTGTTACAAAGGCATTTCATTTTTTTTAACTTATTTCAACTCCAGACTTTTTGTGCATTCAATATGCACCATTCAAAGCCACATCCTCAAATTTCAACCCTTTCTAACTTCATTTGCTATTTTTCATGCATTTAATGATTTTTTTGAGCTAAATGACCCTAAAATTGAAAAGCACTACAAATGAACTCTGAAAAGGTTGAAACTTGGCATGGTATCATCATTTCACCCACATAGTGTATGCTAAAAAGTTGAGAGGGTTACGGCAAAAACTGGATGCACTTCGTGTACAAACTGGACCATCTGATTCGAAGTATCAAGCTTTCGGACGAAAACTCGTTTGTTACAAAGGCAATTCATTTTTTTTAACTTATTTCAACTCCAGACTTTTTGTGCATTCAATATGCACCATTCAAAGCCACATCCTCAAATTTCAACCCTTTCTAACTTCATTTGCTATTTTTTATGCATTTAATGATTTTTTTAGCTAAATGACCCTAAAATTGAAAAGCACTACAAATGAACTCTGAAAAGGTTGAAACTTGGCATGGTATCATCATTTCACCCACATAGCTTGTGCTAAAAAGTTGAGAGGGTTACGGCAAAAACTAGATGCACTTCGTGTACAAACTGGATCATCTGATTCGAAGTATCAAGCTTTCGGACGAAAACTCGTCTGTTACAAAGGCATTTCATTTTTTTAACTTATTTCAACTCCAGACTTTTTGTGCATTTAATATGCACCATTCAAAGCCACATCCTCAAATTTCAACCCTTTCTAACTTCATTTGCTATTTTTCATGCATTTAATGATTTTTTTTGAGCTAAATGACCCTAAAATTGAAAAGCACTACAAATGAACTCTGAAAAGGTTGAAACTTGGCATGGTATCATCATTTCACCCACATAGCTTGTGCTAAAAAGATGAGAGGGTTACGGCAAAAACTGGATGCACTTCGTGTACAAACTGGACCATCTGATTCGAAGTATCAAGGTTTCGGACGAAAACTCGTCTGTTACAAAGGCATTTCATTTTTTTTAACTTATTTCAACTCTAGACTTTTTGTGCATTCAATATGCACCATTCAAAGCCACATCCTCAAATTTCAACCCTTTCTAACTTCATTTGCTATTTTTCATGCATTTAATGATTTTTTTTGAGCTAAATGACCCTAAAATTGAAAAGCACTACAAATGAACTCTGAAAAGGTTGAAACTTGGCATGGTATCATCATTTCACCCACATAGCTTGTGCTAAAAAGTTGAGAGGGTTACGGCAAAAACTGGATGCACTTCGTGTACAAACTGGACCATCTGATTCGAAGTATCAAGGTGTCGGACGAAAACTCGTCTGTTACAAAGGCATTTAATTTTTTTTAACTTATTTCAACTCCAGACTTTTTGTGCATTCAATATGCACCATTCAAAGCCACATCCTCAAATTTCAACCCTTTCTAACTTCATTTGCTATTTTTCATGCATTTAATGATTTTTTTTTTGAGCTAAATGACCCTGAAATTAAAATCCTAATTTAAATTATTCTAAAAATAACCAAATAAATCTTACTGTGAGAACAATCTAACACGTGACTAGAAGCAAAAAGAATTAAATTAAAAAACTATTTGTAAACTCAAGTTATTCACAATCTAGGGTTTGAAGCAAATTTGAACAAATTCAAATTTGAAAACTAAAGGCACAAACAGAAACTAGACAAAATTTTGAATCTAATGCAAAAAAAATCACTCAAAAACATCAAATATCTTAAAAGATATAAGCAATTTAAAACAGAAACTAAAAATAGAAAACAAATGTAAAATTGACCGGGCTATGCCGACGGCATAGCCGTCGGCATAGCTCTATTTAATTAATTTTTTTAAACAAAAAATTATAAAAAAACGAAAAAAAATTAAAAAAAATGAACGTAGATATGCCGACGACATAGCTCCCCGCCACGTCAGCGATCCGCGGCACCGTGGGGCCGGAGATATGCCGACGGCATAACCGTCGGCATAGCTCCGGGCCCACGGTGCCGCAGACCGCTGACGTGGCGGCAGATAGGTATGCCGACGGCCGACGTTAGGGCCGTCGGCATACGTATGACGGCGTCAACCGGCTGTTAAAACCGGGGCGGCCGGGCCCACACATATGCCGATGGTCGGGCTACGCCGACGGCCACTGTCGGCATAGTCAGAGATATGCCGACGGCCTCCCTATGCCGACGGCCACCGTCGGCATAGACGGAGGTATGCCGACGGCCGGGTACGCCGACGGCTGGCTCTAGGCCGTCGGCATACCGCCGTCTATGCCGACGGTGGCCGTCGGCATAGATAAGGCCGTCGGCGTCGGCGTCAATTCTGGTAGTGGGGGGAACACTCCAAACTGATCCATAGAGAGAGAGAGCGGGCGGTCTACACTAGCTATTAAGTGTGCAAAAAAGTCACAATTCAGTTACCATTGAGAATCATACACACAACCAGGCAGGATATATATTCCATCATAGGTAAAACAGTAGTACGGCTGCACTACCATATCCAGTAGAAAGCTAGCAAATGCAACCATGTTGTCGATATGTAAGTTCAAGGGATATTGAATGTGAATGTTAAGAGAGCTTAATTACCTGTTGGCCTTTCAAGGTATTTGGAGAAGACAGTTGGAAGTAGGAGCCTATTGGAAAAGAAATTTTCGTGAGTTTTCACAGCTTTCACATTCACGCACTCAGGACCGTAGGGCTGTTGATTGATATATGGAGTACATGACCGCAGATATGCATGGTTCATGTCAACCATGATCATCCACGGCTGTATCCGGGCATCAGCATCACAGGGTCCGTAGAGCTGTTGATTGATAAGTAGTTTCTCGTCCCTCAACAGGCAACACAGGGCATCCGGGTCATCGGCGGGGACGACTGGGAACTCGGGAAGACACGGACGCATGCCCAGAGCTCGGTAATCACGTTGCGCCCACAGACAATCCAGATTGATCACAAGATGCGCCTCCCACTCGAACCTGGGGTTACCACTACCCATCACTTTCAATGTCCAGATGGTGATCTTCTGGGGTGGCGGCTGCTGCTGCCCTTGCCCTCCCTCCAGCCGCTGGCGCCAGCCAAGGTGGATTCTCTCCTGATAACCATGGTCAATGTCGACGAAGCGCATCATGCCTTGGCTAATGGACACCCTTCGGTAACAATTCGCAAGGCACATTGCGATCCGTCGCTTGTCGGGGTACTCTTTTCCTCCGGGGAACGACACGAAGTGGAGCACCGGGGAGTCTGCATCGGAGAAGTCGCACAACATGATGCCGCTCAAGTGGTCGACGCAGCAGAGGAACCGACCGCCCAAAGCGAGCACATCGTTGGTCTGCCAGAGGATGGGGAACTGGCCGCCATTGCTCTGGTCTTGCGGCTGCGGGGCAGGCATCTCGAGGAAGAGTTCCCACTTTTCAGTCTTGGAGTTGAAGACGCAGAGTTCGATAAGCACGGAATAATTGTCAGAGCCCTCCTTTTTTTCCCGGTAGACCCTGAGGTCGGCAACAATGTAGCTGTCGCCGGCGAGCCGCAGGATGCCTGTGGTGTATCTAGACCTCAGGACCGTCCATTTCATGGGCTCAGTGTACAGAGGGAGCCGCTGCACCGAGGGGGAAGGACCCGCGGCCGTGTAGACGAACAGATCTGACGGCAAGTCGAAGAAGCACCGCTGGCTCGGGATGTCGATGTCGAAGAGGACGAGGTCCTTGTCGGTTGCCCGGACGTAGGGATAGGCGGGAAAGCGGTAGGGGGGCACGGATTTGGCTGAGCCTTCCAGTGGCCAGTGGATATCTAGGTAAGAGAGCTTTGGAGGATCCGAGAGCGTGAAGGACAAGAAGCAGCGGTGGCCGGTGGCGGTCACGAATTCAACGGCGGTCTTCTTCTCGTTGGCGGCCTCACGAGCACTATCTAGATCGTCGTGGCAGTAGGTGCGGCCGTAGCGATCCAGCACCACCCAGTCGGGGAAGACGACGGTATCCTCCACCGGCTCTGTCGCGCCTCCGGTGGCCATGGCGATTCCTAACCCTAAACCTATATTTTTGGTGGGTGAACTAATGGACCGGAAGGAAGGGCGACAGACTCAAGCTGTACTACCAGGGGCGAGAGGGACCAGGCCGGGCCATCTCATTGGGCTAGGGCCATTGCGAGCCGATCGGGGTCCCGTATCTGGCTTGCCTGGCGTATTCTTTCATTGCTTTTCCTAGTTTGAATCCTGGTATTTCTCTCGTCTGGCCCTACCATGTTCTGACCTGAGGCAAAACTCTCTTCCTTTTTAAAGTGGACTCTCTTCCTCGCCTTTTTTTCTCTCTTTTTTTCTTTAATGCATGGCAGGAAATTGGAAACACACAAAACTATGATTTAATAATTTCAAGCTGAAGATTTCAATTATTTCAAACTAGTGATTTCAGTTCTTTCAAACTACATATTTATTATTTTGGAAACCTATTTCGTTTTGTCAGAAAAATATAATTTAAATTATTTGAAAACAGTGATGCTGGGCTCTCCGATGGGCATCATGACGATGGTGGTTGCTATGCCGCTTGGTCGTCTGGGCACGAGGGGTGTAGTCGTGGGAGGCTCGGGCTCACTCTCTAGCGGCGACAGTGACAATGCCTATATCCAAATCTGGAGGCCTATGCTCGGTTTTCTTGGGGCCCTCGTGGTGGTATGGGTGAGATGTCGAGTGAAAGATCAACGCTTTGCCGCCAACAAGGGACATATGTGGGTATTGGTATTCTCTTGAGGACGTCGTCGTGGTTCTTCTCTTCATGTCGAGGTTTCGAATGACATTTGCCCATCTCGGACTGGTGACGCTTTGCGTCGTTCCCCTTCCCAAGGGCGTTGTCATGGAGCCTATGTGTCCTAGGGCGTGCTGTGTCGTAGTTTATAGGATTACGTTGTTAGCTGCCAGCAACGTAGTCGCATGCGTTTGTTTGACTGATTATCCCAGGATCTGCTTTTGTAAGCGGGCTTCTTCACTACCTTGTATTATTCGGCCGTGGTGAAGGCATGTTTCGTGTAAGAACAACCCATACAAGAAGTGTCCAGTTCTTTTTATCTTGTATATGAGATGATCACAACCTCGATTTATTGCGTCGGTAATTTAAGAACTACCCACACATGGCAGTATATACCGAGCAGGGTACTCGGCATATCCGGGCGCCTCGTGGCAACACCATTTCGGTCGGTTGGATGCCGAGTTACTTTACAACGCCGAGTTTCTTTGTTTTGTACTCGGCATAGTCTTTTTTGGGCATGCGTGAAAAAGCACTCGGCATACACCGGTATGCCAGTCGGGGGTATGGTGAGCACATTTCCGCCTTCGCCGAGCACAAGGTGCTTGGCATATAATATTTTTCTAGTAATGCGCTATTTGGGGCCTCCTTTGGTTCATAGGTATCATAGGAATAGGAAAACCATAGGAAATAAGATGACATGTATTACAATTCCCATAGGAAAGAGACGTCATTTGATGCCTAGGATAGGAATATTTTCATTGAGTTTAGAATAATGTTTTTTTTTCTTTAAGTGAAGGATTGGTTCATATTCTACATAGGAATCCATTCCTACAAACCAAATGGCTTCAAAAAAAATTCCTTTAAAAATCATATCCTATAGAATTCCTGCTAAGTTCCTACAAAACCAAAGAAAGGCCTGATAGTTTTTTCTTTAGAACTTGCTCTCCTGCCTTCGGTTTACTAACATTACTATATTGTGTTTTTAAGTAGAAACAATCACTTTGTTGGGATTTTGTAAAAAGGGCATTTCCTCAACTTTGCAGAGTTAGTTTATCACTATCATGTTCATTTCGTCAATTAAAAATGGGCCTCCACAAATATAATGTGAAGTGCCTTGATATGACTGCTGCCTAGAGTATTCGTTTAATGGCTTACATTACAAGAGAAAGCTATTTCCATTTTTTAGTACGCCTTATACATGTCTCTACATTATGTTGGCCTTCTTGTTTTCGAAAATATGCACCATACTCCTGTATCTTTTTCTTTCTTCAGAAAATTTGTACCGCACTCCTGTTATTCTCCTTCTATTTAATTTCCATTTTAGCATTGCACACTTGGAGCTAATTGTTCATTGGTCTATACCTGGATGGCTGAGTTTGGCACGGGCCTTCTTGTGTTTCCGCATAGCCTCTACGGACTACGGTGAGGGTTGGGTCGACGTTCGTCTTCGGTGAAGTCGAAGTCACATGCTCGGAGATTAGGGAGGGCGATGACGCCTGTTGGGAAGAAGTGATGATGATGACGCCGGTGTGCGATATTGACGAAACCGTCTATGTGAGGTATGTGTGGGGTATTATGTGGGTGCCGCTTAGCGATTTGTGATGATTTTCGTCCTGTTTTCCGGTGTGCGATATTGACGAGACCGTCTATGTGAGGTGTTTGTGGGGTATTATGTGGGTGTCGCTTAGCGGTTTGTGACGATTTTTATCCTATTTTTCATTAATTAACTGGGCAACTCTCTTCTGCTTAATTAATGGATGAGGCGATCCTTTCAAAAAAAATGGTGAAAGCAACTTAATTGACAGCATTGTAACGTGTGACTAGCAATAAGTTGTTCTCAGAGATGCTATTTGAAGCATACCGATAATGAAGGAACATTGAACAGCTGGGGCGGCTAAACCTCAAACACTTGAACAGCCTAGCTAACAGAAGATTCATGGAAACATATTCAATGCTTTGATTAATTAGTACTATATATTACTATAACACAACGAAACTAGAGGTCACATCATCTGAATGTTAAGAGAGCTTCTTCGAGCTACTTGTTGTTGGTCTCCTCCATCGCCCAATCGGTGAAGACGTCGGTCTCCTCCTCGTCCGCCGTCGTCCAGTCGGAGAAGACGACCATCTCCTCCTCATCTGAGCTTGACGTGGCTTCGATGGGCATGGCGATCGGGATCGGGAATAAAATAGCAGCCGACTCCCTAATCAAAACCCTAGGTTTTTTGCTTTGCTTTGGGAACTGATGGACGGGAAAGAGAGGACAAGGCTATTTCTCTTCTTCTATCCGTGCTTAAAAGGCCAGCAACGTGCAAGCCGCGTTGTCCCTACTGATTAGGCTGCTGTAATAATAATCACAATAATAATTGGATACGATTTTGCGTCGTTGCTTTTTTTTTAGGCATTTTGCGTCGTTGCTGGTTGCCGTCCTTGCTCGCTTGTGCATGACGGGCTTGATGGATCGTGAGTCAAGGTCGTTGAGCTTCTCCTACTACATGTTCTTTTTCATGAGGTATCTATGGGAAGCGCCTCAAATTGTTAGATTTGTCGTATCAGCACATTTTTTTAAAATTGTGGGAACAATTTTGAAAAATACACAAACATTTTCTAAAAGACGTGAATACTTTTTAAAACTACACACTAATATTTTCACAAATATATGAACATTTTCTTGCTTGTAAGAATATATTTTTAAATTTGAACACTTTTAAAAATTATATGAACAATTTTTAGTTGCATGAACAACTTTAGTTGCACAAAAACTTTTTAAAAATTAGTACAAATAATTCAAAATATGTGAACATTTTCTTAAACATGAATAGTTTTTAGATTCATATGATTTTTTTATATGTGTGAATATTTCTTTGGGAAAAATGGAGGTATGTGTGAATATCTCTATGTAAAAGCGGAGGTCTTGGTGTATTGAAATCCGCGCGTCTATTGGAGATGCTCTAACAAGAACCGATACTGGGTTTTTTTACCAGCAAGGTCGAAAGTCGGAACAGATGGATGGGGAGAGGCTGGAAAGAGGTCACGAACTTACGTTGTACTAAGTGGGCCACATGTCAAAAAAACTGGGCCATCTTATTGGGCATCTTATTGGGCCAGGGAACTAGTCGCACAATTGAAGCAGGAAGATGCCTCAAAAAGAAGTGAAGCAGGATGAATTGGCCTTACAAATTATTAACGTGAGGAGGGAGTATCAACTATCAAGTAGTAGCTGAAAAAACTATCAAGTAGTATTTATCAAATAAATATATCAAGTAGTTGTTCTCAAAAATGCTACCAAGTAGTTAAGTCCTCGCTACAGGCTCATTACTGGAGCAACAAACTAATTCAGCCAACTAAACTAGAGCAACAGACAGTTTCCCGTGTCTCCTCAGTGTCTGGTATGTCAAAGGGGTGCAAAGAACATCAGGCATCTACTCCTCACGTGCGAGCGAGCCCGGCAAGTCTGGAAGTCTCTCGGAATTCATGATATCTGTAGAAGAAGTGATTTATGTTGATCAGTGAGGGTCCATCATTTTGCAAGAGATCCTTCGTCACAGCCGATGATCGTCGTCGGTTCGCTAGAACAACATTCGCTATTCAGGCTTCCCCCTCAAACCATTCTATCGGGCGAGCAGTGAAGGCACATGGAATTTCATGGACAAAGCCACCGTGAGGCTCATGTGAACTTAACATTGACGCTGCTTTCTTTGCGGACAGGACGGGTGCTACTAGGGCAATCATTCACAATGATCGTGGCGAGGCTGTAGCAGGAGCAGCTGAGAAAATTTTCAATGTCTTAAGTCCGGCTACAGCAGAAGCACGAGCTCTTGAAAAAGGGTTGGTTTTATTAGACCAATTGGGATGTTCTCCACTGTGGTAATCGTAGAATCAGATTCTATGGAGTCTATCCAATTATGTAATGGCGCAAAAGAAGTCATGACTCCATATGTGGCAATTCTAGCGGAATGTTTCGTGACGACACATAGGATATTTCTCACGGCGTCAGGGTGAGGGAAGGCGGCAGACGTCATGAAGGGCGGTGGCATTGGACAGTGGGGAGGAAACCCTGGCTGGCATGGATGCTGTCGGCGAGGCGCGTCGCGGCCCATGCCGGAGGTGAGGTGAGGCCGCGCGTTGGAGTTTGTAGCGGTTTCAGAACGATTCTCTGATGATGATGACTCATCAACGAATTATGGGAGGCTGCAGGATCGTGGCCCGAGCGCTGCTCGTTTCTCTAGGATAATCTCATCCGTTAGTAATTAGGTATTAAAGGCTACGATTAGAGCACAAAATGTGTTGAGGTGCTCACAGTTGAAGCGACGTGGGCTATTAGATTAGCATGGACTGATGGTCAAGATTTGTTGGATCCGCGCGTTTGGGTCTTTTTATATCGTTATACAGATGTTATTTTCAAGTTGTGACGGGTAATAAGTGACATATATTTGGCTCATCGAGCAGTTCCAGTACCAACTGCACTGAAAGAAATGATGCTCAATGTAAAACTTTTAATAATAACTCTAAAACATATGATTGCGTGATCCAGAAACATGTATTGTTTACCCTAATATAGATATAGATATTCATCAGTACATCATGTTCATCACATCAATGAGATATTTTGCCCTATTGACTTGGTTCTGCCGGCAGTGCACCATTAACAAACATCATCTTCAATATGAGCGTCGCCAAAGTGCTCAACACCATCACCAGATTCCAGGTGTTTACCCTGCATACGCTTCTTTCAAACAAACCTTGCAGACTTGAGCTTACGCTTCCTTGAAAGACTTGCAACCTTGTCGTTGTCCAATGCCATCCCTTTGAAATGCAAACAAAAATAACTCAGATATATACACTTGAGCTATGGTACGTCTAGGCGTACTCTCGAAAAAAAAACATATTGCGAGCAATATGAAGATGAGATGAATTGCCACTTAATAAATGATGTACAGAATAATAGTAATTTGCCAAAATAAGGAATAGACAAACAAGAAATGATATTGCAGTGCAGTATATTGATAAAGAAAACAGCTTCGCCCTAAAAAATAATGCAAACCTAATGGCATCATATACTTAATCTGCTTTTAGATCTCGTAGCGACCAAACGCTGCGTAATGAATTAAGAACTACACATGTACTACAGATAATGGACACTCCCATAAAGAGCAAAAGATCCAACAAGAAGAGACTCTCAAGAACAACTTGATGGCAGGAGGACCAGAGCTACTTATTATTTACAGTGTAGTGAACCTACACGACTGGAGCGGCTAAAACTCAACCACTGAACAGCCCAATAGTAAATGCTTCAGTTAATTAACATATTACTATTTTTTGATTAATTAATTAACATGTTGCTATAACATAGCCATACTAGAGCCCAGTGATGACTGATGAAGGCGGCAAATTAGAAATTCTGAGACAGGATAAAGTCGGGTCTAGAAGCTGGCGCGCAGAGAGTTGCCGAGAATCGTGCACCTAACCAGGCAGCATATGAATTGCATCATAGCCAGGTAAGATAAATAAGCAAATAAGGCCAGTGTTACACTACCACATCCTACGGAAAACTAAGCAAAGGCAACAGCATGTTATGTACTTTAATATGCAAGAACGTACAAGTGAGCTTCTTCTAGCTAGTTACCTGTTGGCTTTTCAAATTGTTTGGAGAAGACAGTTGGAAGTAGGAGCACATTAGGAAACTCGTCTCTGTCCTCCTCACACACAGCACAGCCCTTATCCACACACTTAGCACAGTAGGACTGTCGGTTGACATATCGAGTACATGACCGCAGATTCGCTTGCTTCATGTCAACCATGATCATCCACCCCTTGCCATAAAATTCCTCCTCCCTTAACAGGCAGCATAGAACATCCGGTTCATGGAAGACTGGGAACTCGGGAAGACGCTCAGGTGCTTTGTAATTAGGTTGCGCCCAGAGGAGGTCAAGGTTGATCACCCCATGTTGCTCCCACTTGAACTTGAAGTTGTTGGAGTTCAGAGTCCAAACGGTGATTTTTTTGGGACCCAGATGCTGCTGCGGTTGGCTTCTTCTCTTAGGAAGCTGAACACATGGGCAGTCATCATCTTCGATTGTCTCATGGAAGTCATTGTCAATGTGGACAAAGCACATCTTGCCTTGGGTGATGGACACATTTCGGAACCTCCCCGGGAACTGCCTTGGGACCTCTTCAGGGTATTCCTTTTCTCCAGGGAAAGGTACGAAGTGGAGCACCACCGAGGAACCTAGAGTGCAAGAGAAGTCGGATAGCAGGACACCGCTGAAGTAGTCAACCCAGCACAGGAAACGGTCGTCGAAAGTGAGCACATCGTCAGTTGACCAGAGGTCGGGGAGCTGGCCGCTGCTCTGGTTCTGGTTCTGGTTCTGCTGCGGTGGGTGCCAACATATCAGGCCAGGCGTAATGGACATGGTTTTCCACTGTTTAGTCTGGGAGGAGGAGTTGAAGACGCAGAGTGCAGCATCCTGGACACTGAGGTCGGCAACGATGTAGCGCTTCTCCGAGAGACGCAGGATGCCTGTGGAGAATTTACCCCTCAGGAACCGCCAACTTGTCCTCGTCTCCTTGGGGTACAGAGGGAGCCACTGCACCGAGGGGGAAGGGCCGGCGGCCGTGTAGACGAACAGATCTGGCGGGGCGCCCAAGTAGGGAATCCGGCTCCGGTCGTAGATGTCGAAGAGGACGAGGTCCTTGTGGGTTGCCCGGACGAAGGAACAGGCGGCGTCGGATCCTTCTCCCACCGGCCAGTGGAGGTTGAGGTAGGAGACCCCTTCTGGAGCCGCCAGGGTGAAGGACACGTAGCAGGAGAGGCCGCGGTCAATGCGGAGGCGAGCGGCGGTCTTGTTCTTGCTGACAACCAGACGAGCGGCGTCTAGGTCCTTGTGGCAGCGGGTGCGGCCGATGCGATCCAGCATCGCCCAGTCGGGGAAGACGGCGGTCTCCTCCATCGCCCAATCGGTGAAGACGTCGGTCTCCTCCTCCTCCTCCGACATCTCGCAATCGGAGAGGACGACCGTCCCCTCCTCCTCCTCCGGCTCTGGCGTGGCTTCTCTGGGCATGGCCATCGGAATCGGGAATAAAACAGCAGCCGCCTCACCTCCCTAATCCAAACCCTAGGTTTTTGCTTTGCTTTGGGAACTGATGGACGGAAAAGAGGCGTCGTCCCTACTGATTAGGCAGCTGTAATAATCACAATAATAATTCGATACGATCTTGCGTTGTTCCTTTTTTTAGGCATTTTGCGTCGTTGCTTTTTTTTAGGCGTTTTTTAGCGTCGCTGGTTGCCGTCCTTGCTCGCTTGTGCATGACGGGCTTGATGGATCGTGTGCCAAGGTCGTTGAGCTTCTCCTACTACATGTTCTTTTTCATGAGGTATCTGTGAGAAGCGTCCCCCCCTCAAAAAAACAAATCTATGGGAAGCGCCTCAAATTATTAGATTTGTCGTATCAGCACATTTTTTAAATTGTGGGAACATTTTTGAAAAATACACAAACATTTTCTAAAAGATGTGAATACTTTTAAAAATTACACACTAATATTTTCACAAATATATGAACGTTTTCTTGCTTATAAGAATATATTTCTAAATGTGAACACTTTTAAAAATTATGTGAACAATTTTTAATTGCATGAAAAACTTTAGTTTGCACCAAAACTTTTAAAAAACCAGTGCAAATAATTCAAAATATGTGAAATTTTTCTTAAACATGAATAGGTTTTAGATTCATATGATTTTTTTATATATGTGAATATTTCTTTGGGAAAAATGGAGGTATGTGTGAATATTTCTATGTAAAAGCAGAGGTCTGGGTATAGTGAAATCCTCTAGCACTTGATGCTCCACCTTGTTTGTTTGATTTGCAAGTTCCACCAAGTTGTTCTAGGGTTGGAAGTCGGTGATTAACGGGAGAGGGTAATTCAAGCCATTGAGGAATCTCGCTGATTGAAATATCGTGGTTTGTCAATTAGAGAAGGTGAGCAGCAAAATATAGAATTCTATCTGAAAACAGAGTAGCGCGTTATTGAATGACAAGAACCAAAACTGGGTGTTTTTACCAACAAGGTCGAAAGTCGGAAGGGATGGATGGGGAGGGGCTGGAAAGAGGTCACGAACTTACGTTGTACCAACTGAGCCACATGTTAGAAAAACTGGGCCAGCTTATTGGGCCAGGGAACTAGTCGCACAATTGAAGCAGGAAGATGCCTCAAAAAGAAGCGAAGCGGGATGAATTGGCCTTACAAATTATTAACGTGAGGAGGGAGTATCAACTATCAAGTAGTAGCCAAAAAAAACTATCAAGTAGTATTTCTCAAATAAAAATATCAAGTAGTTGTTCTAAAAAATGCTATCAAGTAGTTAAGTCCTCGCTACAGGCTCATTACTGGAGCAACAAACAAATTCAGCCAACTAAACTGGAGCAACAGACATTTTCCCGTGTCTCCTCAGTGTCAGATATGTCAAAGGGGTGCAGAGAATATCAGGCATGTACTCCTCACGTGCAAGCGAGCCCGGCACGTCTGGAAGTCTCTCGGAATTCATGATATTTGTAGAAGAAGCGATTTATGTTGATGAGTGAGGGTCCATCATTTTGCAAGAGATCCTTCGTCACAGCCGACGATCGTCGTCGGTTCTTTGACAAAGGGTGTGAAGGAAATTGTTGTAGGCATGGTACATTTGGTGGCAAAGACATGAACTTGTCAAAGGACAACAAGTAGCTTCGCTGGCTAGAACAATGTTCGCTATTCAGGCTTTCCCCTCAAACCATTATACCGGGAGAGCGGTGAAGGCACATTAAATTCCATGGACAAAGCCACCGCGTGGCTCATATAAACTTAACATTGACGCTGCTTTCTTTGCGGGCGTGACGGTGCTACTAGAGCAGTCATTCGCAATGTTCGTGGCAAGGCTATATAGCAGGAGCAGCTAAGAAAATTTTCAATGTCTTAAGTCCGGGTAGAGCAGAAGCACGAGCTCTTGAAAAAGGACTGGTTTTATTGGACCAATTAGGATGCTCTACACTCCAGTAATCGTCAAATCGTATTCTATGGAGCTTATCCAATTATGTAATGACGCAACAGAAGTCCTGACTCCATATGTGGCAATTCTAGCGGAATGTTTCGTGACGACACATAGGATAGGGATTATTTCTTTCCAACATTGTCCAAGGGATGCAAATAAGGTGGCTTATATTATTGCTAGGCATGTTTTTGACTCAAATATTGTTTTAGTTTGGAATGGAGATCCTCCTGGCTTTATCATACCCTTTCTAATAGATGATGTAACTATTTCGATCACGCAATAAAGAGCCACGAGGCATTCCTTCAAAAAAAATAACTGGAGCAACAGACAAGAGCGACCACGAGGAAGACATTAATTGTAGAGTAACGCAACATCACAGCAGACAAGTCACGCACAGATCGGTTGGTGTACACTTAGCAACTAGGAGCTGACGACGCTCCTCGTCATTTGCCTCGAGCGGTATCGTCAGGCCCAGGCGATTTGAAGGAGCTCGACGCGTCGATGATTGCATATCTGTGGGGATGGCGCGGCTTGGTGGTGTTCGAGCCCGGGCTCCGCGTCAACTTGACAATTTCGCCTCTCCTTGATCCTCGAGAGTTTGTCGAGGCTATTTTTAGATCTTATTTCGAGGTATTTCTCCATGCTTTGCGATTTCATTCGTGTTGTAGTGGTGTGGCTGCTGCATTTTCCCCTGCCGTAGCGCGTGTGTGAGCCGTGAGCTTTGGGTTGGATCGACGCATCACCATCACGTCCACATGCATGCCGAGGCAGCACAGCAGTCGTCCCTATAGGAGTACGGACTATCGTGCCAGCCGTGGCAGCGGAGACTTCGAGTCTTTTTTTTGCCGGGAATTTTTGAGAGCTTTATTCAACAAACGCATTCGCCGAACAGTCAGCCAGGAGGCTGCTGGTCAGGAAGCTAGGGGTGGAGTCTAACCAGCTTTCGGTCACATTAAGCGAACAACCTCGCTTAGCACAGAGATGCGCAGGGCCGTTTGCTGATCTCATTACATGTTGAATACAAAAAGAAGTAAAACTAAGAGCTAGCTCTCCAACTTCTACCAGAATAGGTGCTATCACCGACCGGTCGGTGAGGCGCGAGTTCCAGAGATTAACCACCTCTAGACAGTCGGTCTCCATGATCACATGCGTGTAGCCACGTAATGTAGCAAATAACACTCCTTCCTTGAGAGCTAGGGCCTCGGCGATGAGAGGATCCGTAACTCCAGGAATTGGCTTGCACCATGCACCCTTGAGAGCCGAGATAGAACGGGCAACTCCACCTGCTCCTGCATGACCATCATCAAGATGTGTAGCTGCATCAGTATTGATCTTGATGGTTGCATCATCTGGTGGTTGCCAACCGTAACCGGGCAGCACCGGGGTGTGCTGTCGAGGGAGGTCGAGGATGGCGAGGTCCTCTCTGATCCTCCGAATGGAGCTGGCTGGGTCCGCCCCCTCTCTGTCATGCGTCAGACGATTGCGCGACGTCCAGATGGCCCACATTACTGTGACAATAATCGCCCTTTCCTTGTCAGAAAAGCGTTGATCGCATAGGATGTCCCGGGCCCATGTGTGAGGGTGCAGCCGTGGAATGTTGATGTCGAAGAGCAGTCGGGCTTCCTCCCAGAAGCGGCGTGCATGGGAGCACAGCAGCAGCGCATGCTCCAAGTCCTCTTCCATGGCGAGACATACCTTGCAAGTGCTGATTTCTCTGATATGGCGGTGTTTTAGGGTGCTCTCATCTGGTAAGATACCCCTCATGACGCGCCACCAGAAAACTCTTACTTTTGGGACTACATTGAGTTTCCAAACAGCATTCCACATATGTTGTTGATTCGCTGAAGTGCCGGTAATCTGCCCCTCTTCTAGAGCTAACCGCTCTTTCTGATTCACGAGAGCTCGATACGCCGATTTAACAGAGTAGATGCCTGACTTCTCATGTGCCCAAGCGAGGAAATCCTCTCCTCCTCCCTGCCGCAAGGGTATGTTCAAGATGGCAGCGGCATCAGGAGCAATAAAAGTCTCGCGAACAAGATCCCTACGCCATGACCAATTAGATGTGTCAATTAGATCACTGACAGTTTGCACTGCCGTGTTGGCTGGCCGTAACAAGGGAGACATAGTGATGGTGGAGGGGATCCACTTATCCTCCCACACCCGAATAGAAGCACCATCGCCAACTCTCTTCACGAGCCCTGTATTTAATGCTTTCCGGCCCGCCACAATCGCTCTCCATATAGCTGAAGATGATTTTGGAACAGTAGCTTGCATGAAATCAGAGTTGGGAAAATATCTACCTTTCATAACCTTGGCACAAAGGGAATTAGGATTTGTCATGAATCTCCATCCGTGTTTTCCTAACAGAGCCAAGTTAAATATCCGCATGTCGCGAAAACCCATCCCCCCATTAGGTTTGGGCGTAGCCAGCTTGTCCCAAGCAATCCAATGTAAGGAGCGACGATCCAGTGAGCTCCCCCACCAGTACTTCGCCATGCTCGAAGTCAAGCTTTTGCACACCTTTTTGGTCGAGAGGAAGCAGCTCATACTAAAAGTCGGAATCGCTTGCACGATAGATTTCAGAAGTGTCTCCCTTCCGGCACAAGCAAACAGTCGCTCTGACCAGCCATACATCTTGCCTCGTGCTCAGTCGCCCAGGTGCTCGAAGGTGCCGCTATTGATCTTGCCAGCAGCAGTGGGTAGACCTAGGTATCTTTCTGAGAAAGCCTCAACTTGTACACCAAGAAATTGTTTCAAATTCTGCCTGAGACTTGCTAGGGTATTGGGACTGAAATATATTGCACTTTTGTTCCTGTTTACACACTGTCCGGAAGCCTCGCCATAAATCTCAAGAATTTCGTTGAGCCTTGCTGCACTTTCCGCACTCGCCTTGATGAAAATGAGGCTGTTGGGGAACGTTGCATGGGAAACAAAAATTTTCCTACGCACACACAAGATCTATCCATGGTGATGAGCATCTACGAGAGGGAGAGTGAATCTACATACCCTTGTAGATCGCTAAGCGGAAGCGTTAAGAAACGCGGTTGATGTAGTCGAACGTCTCCGCGATCCAAATCGCAAGTCGTCCCTCGATCCGATCACGAACTAGTACCGAACGGACGACACCTCCGCGTTCAACACACGTACGGCTTGATGACGCCTTCACCTCCTCGATCCAGCGAGCGATGGTGAAGTAGTAGATGAGTTCCGGCAGCACGACGGCGTGGTGATGGTGGTGAGGAACAATCTCTGCAGGGCTTCGCCAAGCACTACGGAGATTATGACGGGAGAACTAGAGGGTTAGGGTTGCCGACACACGGCTTGGGAAATCTTGATGTGTCCCGTGTGCTAGCCCTGCCCCTCTATTTATATGTTGAGCCTTGGGGTCTAAACTTGGAGTAAAAGCCTCCTCCAGGTCGGTTTTGCCCGCACAAGGTCGGTTTGGCCCGCAGGGAAAGAGTCCAACTCGGATCCCTGCAGTACTGCGTACAAGCGGTAGTACCGCTCACGAGCGGTAGTACCGCTTCACACACGCGGTAGTACCGCTTATGCGGTAGTACCGCTTCACACAAGCGGTAGTACCGCTTACGCGGTAGTACTGCCTTACCAGCGGTAGTACCGCTTAAGGCAGCAGCAAAACTTCCTTTTGCACTTTCCAATACCTCGTGGGCTTTACCCCTTTGGCCCATATAAAGTGTTGCTGCACCCGAACACTTCGGTAAACACCCGGAACCCCTTCCGGTGAATTCCGGAACCCTTCCGGAGATCAAAACACTATTATCACATATATCAATCTTTACCTCCGGACTCTTCCGGAGATCCTCGTCATGTCCAGGATCTTATCCAGGACTCCGAACAACCTTCGGTCACCAACAAAATAACTCAACTATACTAATCGTCACCAAACGTTAAGTGTGTAGACCCTGCGGGTTCGAGAACTATGTAGACATGACCGAGACACCTCTACGATCAATAACCAATAGCGGGACCTGGATGCCCATATTGGCTCCTACATATTCTACGAAGATCTTTATCGGTCGAACCTCTATGTCAAGGATTCAGTTAATCCCGTATGCTGTTCCCTTTGTTCTTCGATATGTTACTTGCCCGAGATTCGATCGTCGGTATCTCTATACCTAGTTCAATCTCGTTACCGGCAAGTCTCTTTACTCGTTCCGTAATACAAGATCTCGTGGCTAACACTTTAGTCACATTGCTTGCAAGGCTCATTGTGATGTTGTATTACCGAGTGGGCCCTGAGATACCTCTCCGTCACACGGAGTAACAAATCCCAGTCTTGATCCATGCCAACCCAACAGACACCCTCGGAGATACCTGTAGAGCATCTTTATAGTCACCCAGTTACGTTGCGACGTTTGATACACACAAGGTATTCCTCCGATGTCAGGGAGTTGCATGATCTCATGGTCATAGGAACAGATACTTGACATGCAGAAAACAATAGCAATAAACTGACACGATCATATGCTACGTTCGTAGTTTGGGTCTTGTCCATCACATCATTCTCCTAATGATGTGATCCCGTTATCAAATGACATCTCATGTCAATGGCTAGGAAACCTTAACCATCTTTGATCAACGAGCTAGTCAACTAGAGGCTTACTAGGGACACAGTGTTGTCTATGTACCCACACATGTATTTGAGTTTCCAATCAATACAATTATAGCATGGATAATAAACGATTATCATGAACAAGGAAATATAATAATAACCAATTTATTATTGCCTCTAGGGCATATTTCCAACAGTCTCCCACTTGCACTAGAGTCAATAATCTAGTTCACATCACTATGTGATTTACATTGTAATGAATCGAACACCCATGCAGTTCTGGTGTTGTTCATGTTTAGCCCTTGGAAGAGGTTTAGTCATCGGATCTGCAACATTCAGATCCGTGTGTACTTTGCAAATATTTATGTCGTCCTCCTTGATGTAATCGCGGATGGAATTGAAACGTTGCTTTATGTGTCTGGTCCTCTTGTGAAATCTTGGTTCCTTGGCTAGAGCAATGGCACCAGTATTATCACAAAACAGAGTCATTGGGTTAAGCGCACTAGGCACTACTCCAAGATCTGTCATGAACTCCTTCATCCAGACACCTTCCTTCGCCGCCTCCGAGGCAGCGATGTACTCCGCTTCGCATGTAGAATCAGCTACCACGCTTTGCTTGGAACTGCACCAGCTAACCGCACCCCCATTAAGAATAAATACGTATCCGGTTTGTGACTTAGAGTCATCCGGATCAGTGTCAAAGCTTGCATCGACGTAACCCTTTACGACGAGCTCTTGATCACCTCCATAAACGAGAAACATGTCCTTAGTCCTTTTCAGGTACTTCAGGATATTCTTGACCGCCGTCCAGTGTTCCATTCCTGGATCACTTTGAAACCTTCCGACCATACTTATGTCAAGGCTGACATCGGGTCTTGTGCACAGCATTGCATACATGATAGAGCCTATGGCTGAAGCATAGGGGATGACACTCATCTTTTCTCTATCTTCTGCAGTCACTGGGCATTGAGTCTTACTCAACTTCACACCTTGCAATACAGGCAAGAACCCCTTCTTGGACTGATCCATTTTGAACTTCTTCAAAACTTTGTCAAGGTATGTGCTTTGTGAAAGTCCTATTAAGCGTCTCGATCTATCTCTATAGATCTTGATGCCTAATATGAAAGCAGCTTCTCCTAGGTCCTTCATTGAAAAACTCTTGTTCAAATATTCCTTCACGCTTTCCAACATTTCTATATTGTTTCCAATCAGTAATATGTCATCCACATATAATATTAGAAACGCTATAGAGCTCCCACTCACTTTCTTGTAAATACAAGCTTCTCCGTAAACTTGTATAAACTCGAACGCTTTGATCACCTCATCAAAGCGAAGATTCCAACTTCGAGATGCTTGCACCAGTCCATAAATGGATCGCTGGAGTTTGCAAACTTTGTCAGCATTCTCTGGATCGACAAAACCTTCTGGTTGTATCATATACAACTCTTCCTTAAGGAAACCGTTAAGGAACGCTGTTTTGACATCCATCTGCCAAATTTCATAATCGAAAAAGGCAGCTATTGCTAACATGATTCTGACGGACTTAAGCATCGCTACGGGTGAGAAGGTCTCATCGTAGTCAACTCCTTGAACTTGTGAAAAACCTTTTGCCACAAGTCGAGCTTTATAGACGGTGACATTACCGTCCGCGTCCGTCTTCCTCTTAAAGATCCATTTGTTCTGAATGGCCTTACGCCCTTCAGGTAATACTTCCAAAGTCCATACTTTGTTTTCATACACGGATCCCATCTCGGATTTCATGGCCTCTAACCACTTCTCGGAATCCGGGCCCATCATCGCTTCTCCATAGCTCGTAGGTTCATCGTTGTCTAACAACATGACCTCTAAGACAGGGTTGTCGTACCACTCAGGAGCAGTACGCGTCCTTGTTGACCTACGAGGTTCGATAGCAACTTGATCGAAAGCTTCATGATCATCATCATTAACTTCCTCTTTAGCTGTTGTAGGCTCTACAGAAACATCTTTCTGCGCTGCGCTACTTTCAGGTTGAAGTAAAGGTTCAACAACCTCATCAAGTTCTATCTTCCTCCCACTCAATTCTTTCAAGAGAAACTCTTTCTCAAGAAATGTTCCGTTTTTAGCGACAAACACTTTGCCTTCGGATCTGAGGTAGAAGGTATACCCAACTGTCTCTTTTGGGTATCCTATGAAGACGCATTTTTCCGCTTTGGGTTCTAGCTTTTCAGGCTGAAGCTTTTTGACATAAGCATCACATCCCCAAACTTTAAGAAACGACAGCTTTGGCTTCTTGCCAAACCAAAGTTCATATGGCGTCGTCTCAACGGATTTCGATGGTGCCCTATTTAAAGTGAATGCAGCTGTCTCTAATGCATAACCCCAAAACGATAGTGGCAAATCGGCAAGAGACATCATAGATCGCACCATATCCAATAAGGTTCGATTACGACGTTCGGACACACCATTACGGTGTGGTGTTCCAGGCGGTGTCAGTTGTGAAACAATTCCACATTGTCTTAAGTGACTGCCAAACTCATAACTCAGATATTCTCCTCCTCGATCAGATCGTAGGAATTTAATCTTCTTGTTACGATGATTCTCAACTTCACTCTGAAATTGTTTGAACTTTTCAAATGTTTCAGACTTGTGTTTCATTAAGTAAATATACCCATATCTACTTAAGTCATCAGTGAAGGTGAGAAAGTAATGATAACCACCGCGCGCCTCAATACTCATCGGACCGCACACATCAGTATGTATGATTTCCAATAAGTCACTTGCCCGTTCCATTGTTCCAGAGAACGGCGTTTTAGTCATCTTGCCCATGAGGCATGGCTCACATGTGTCAAGTGATTCAAAATCAAGTGACTCCAAAAGTCCATCAGCATGGAGCTTCCTCGTGCGTTTTACGCCAATATGACCTAAATGGCAGTGCCACAAGAAAGTGGTATTATCATTATCAATTCTACATCTTTTGGCATCAATGTTATGAACATGTGTATCATTACTATCGAGATTCAATAAGAATAAACCCCTAACTTCGGGTGCATGACCATAAAAGATATTACTCATATAAATAGAACATCCATTATTCTCTGATTTAAATGAGTAACCGTCTCGCAATAAACAAGATCCAGATATAATGTTCATGCTTAACGCAGGCACCAAATAACATTTATTCAGGTTCATCACTAATCCCGATGGTAATCGAAGAGAGAGCATGCCGACGGCGATCACATCAACCTTGGAACCATTTCCCACGTGCATCGTCACTTCGTCCTTTGCCAGCCTCCATCTATTCCGCAGTTCCTGTTTTGAGTTGCAAATATGAGCAACCGCACCGGTATCAAATACCCAGGCACTACAACGAAAGTTGGTAAGGTACACATCATTAACATGTATATCATATATACCTTGTTTGTTGTTGGCCGCCTTCTTGTCAGCCAAATACTTGGGGCAGTTCCGCTTCCAGTGTCCAATTCCCTTGCAATGAAAGCACACAGTTTCTGGTTTGGGTCCAGCCTTGGGTTTCTTCACGAGAGGAGCAACTGCTTTGCCACTCTTCTTGGAGTTACCCTTCTTACCCTTGCCATTTTTCTTGAAACTAGTGGTTTTATTGACCATCAACACTTGATGCTCCTTCTGAATTTCAGACTCAGCGGCTTTCAGCATCGCAAACAGCTCGGCGACTGACTTGTTCATCCCGTGCATGTTATAGTTCAACACGAAGCTCTTGTAGCTAGGAAGCAATGATTGAAGAACTCTGTCAGTGATAGCCTCTGGCGGAAGGGGCATCCCCAATTCAGCCAGACGGGTGGAGTACCCAGACATTCTGAGTACGTGATCACTGATAGACCCGTTCTCCTCCATCTTGCAAGCATAGAACTTATCGGAGATCTCATATCTCTCGATCCGGGCATTCTTCTGAAAGATAAACTTCAACTCCTGGAACATCTCATATCCTCCATGACGTTCAAAACGTCTTTGAAGTCCCGGTTCTAAGCCATACAATATTGCACATTGAACTATTGAGTAATCTTCAGAACGAGCCTGCCAGGCGTTCACAACGTCTACAGACTCAACTGGAGCGGGTGGATCACCAAGCGGTGCATCAAGGACATAAGCCTTCTGGGAAGCCGTAAGGATAATCCTTAGATTACGGGCCCAGTCCACAAAGTTACTTCCATCATCTTTCAACTTAGCTTTCTCTAGGAACGCATTAAAATTCAGGGGTGCTACTGCGCGAGCCATGATCTACAACATAAATATAGCAAAGACAACTTAGACTATTGTTCTAGATAATGAGTTTAGTTAATCATATTACTTAAAAACTCCCACTCAAATTGACATCCCTCCGGTCATTCGAGTGTAACATGATCCAAATCCACCAACTCAAGTCCGATCATCACGTGAGTTGAGGTGGTTTCAATGGTGAACATCTTCATGTTGATCATATCTACTATATGACTCATGTTCGACCTTTCGGTCTCTTGTGTTCCGAGGCCATGTCTGTACATGCTAGGCTCGTCAAGTTTAACCCGAGTGTTCCGCACGTGCAACATGGCTTACACCCGTTGTATGTGAACGTAGAGTCTATCACACCTGATCATCACGACGTGTCTCGAAACGACGAACTTTCGCAACGGTGCACACTCGGGGAGAACACAATTTATCTTGAAATTTAAGTGAGGGATCACCTTATAATGCTACCTTCGTCCTAAGCAAAATAAGATGCATAAAAGGATTAACATCACATGCAAATCATAAGTGACATGATATGGCCATGAACTTGTGCTTTTGATCTCCATCTCCAAAGCACCGGCATGATCTCCATCGTCACCGGCATGACACCATGATCTCCATCATCTTGATCTCCATCAACGTGTCGCCATGAGGTTGTCGCGCCGACTGTTCCTTCCACGACTATTGCTAACGTTTAGCGATAAAGTAAAGCATTACATAGCGCTTAATGATTGACACGCAGGTCATACAATAATTAAAGACAACTCTATGGCTCCTGCCAGTTGCCGTACTCATCGACATGCAAGTCGTGATATTCTATACAACACATGATCATCTCATACATCACATATATCTCATCATGTAATTGGCCATATCACATCACAACATACCCTGCAAAAACAAGTTAGACGTCCTCTAATTGTTGTTGCAAATTTTACGTGGCTGCTACGGGTTTGCAAGAACCGTTCTTACCTACGCAAAACCACAACGTGGTGTAGTGATTGCTTTTTGATCTTCTAAAAGAACCCTCTTCATTGAAATCGATTCAACTAAAGTGAGAGAGACAGACACCCGCTAGCCATCTTTATGCAACGAAGTTACATGTCAGTTGAAGGAACCGGTCTCTCGTAAGCGTACGAGTAATGTTGGTCCGGGCCGCTTCATCTCACAATACCGCCGAATCAAGTATCAACTAGTAACGGCAAGCAATATGTATACACCCACGCCCACAACTCGTTTGTGTTCTACTCGAGATCTCATCTACGCATAGACCTAGCTCTGATACCACTGTTGGGGAACGTTGCATGGGAAACAAAAAATTTCCTACGCACACACAAGATCTATCCATGGTGATGAGCATCTACGAGAGGGAGAGTGAATCTACATACCCTTGTAGATCGCTAAGCGGAAGCGTTAAGAAACGCGGTTGATGTAGTCGAACGTCTCCGCGATCCAAATCGCAAGTCGTCCCTCGATCCGATCACGAACTAGTGCCGAACGGACGGCACCTCCGCGTTCAACACACGTACGGCTTGATGATGCCTTCACCTCCTCGATCCAGCGAGCGATGGTGAAGTAGTAGATGAGTTCCGGCAGCACGACGGCGTGGTGATGGTGCTGAGGAACAATCTCTGCAGGGCTTCGCCAAGCACTACGGAGATTATGACGGGAGAACTAGAGGGTTAGGGTTGCCGACACACAGCTTGGGAAATCTTGATGTGTCCCGTGTGCTAGCCCTGCCCCTCTATTTATATGTTGAGCCTAGGGGTCTAAACTTGGAGTAAAAGCCTCCTCCAGGTCGGTTTTGCCCGCACAAGGTCGGTTTGGCCCGCAGGGAAAGAGTCCAACTCGGATCCCTGCAGTACCGCGTACAAGCGGTAGTACCGCTCACGAGCGGTAGTACCGCTTGAGCGGTAATACCGCTTCACACACGCGGTAGTACCGCTTCACACAAGCGGTAGTACCGCTTACGCGGTAGTACTGCCTTACCAGCGGTAGTACCGCTTAAGGCAGCAGCAAAACTTCCTTTTGCACTTTCCAATACCTCGTGGGCTTTACCCCTTTGGCCCATATAAAGTGTTGCTGCACCCGAACACTTCGGTAAACACCCGGAACCCCTTCCGGTGAATTCCGGAACCCTTCCGGAGATCAAAACACTATTATCACATATATCAATCTTTACCTCCGGACTCTTCCGGAGATCCTCGTCATGTCCGGGATCTTATCCGGGACTCCGAACAACCTTCGGTCACCAACAAAATAACTCAACTATACTAATTGTCACCAAACGTTAAGTGTGTAGACCCTGCGGGTTCGAGAACTATGTAGACATGCCGAGACACCTCTACGATCAATAACCAATAGCGGGGCCTGGATGCCCATATTGGCTCCTACATATTCTACGAAGATCTTTATCGGTCGAACCTCTATGTCAAGGATTCAGTTAATCCCGTATGATGTTCCCTTTGTTCTTCGGTATGTTACTTGCCCGAGATTCGATCGTCGGTATCTCTATACCTAGTTCAATCTCGTTACCGGCAAGTCTCTTTACTCGTTCCGTAATACAAGATCTCGTGGCTAACACTTTAGTCACATTGCTTGCAAGGCTCATTGTGATGTTGTATTACCGAGTGGGCCCAGAGATACCTCTCCGTCACACGGAGTAACAAATCCCAGTCTTGATCCATGCCAACCCAACAGACACCCTCGGAGATACATGTAGAGCATCTTTATAGTCACCCAGTTACGTTGCGACGTTTGATACACACAAGGTATTCCTCCGATGTCAGGGAGTTGCATGATCTCATGGTCATAGGAACAGATACTTGACATGCAGAAAACAATAGCAATAAACTGACACGATCATATGCTACGTTCGTAGTTTGGGTCTTGTCCATCACATCATTCTCCTAATGATGTGATCCCGTTATCAAATGACATCTCATGTCAATGGCTAGGAAACCTTAACCATCTTTGATCAACGAGCTAGTCAACTAGAGGCTTACTAGGGACACAGTGTTGTCTATGTACCCACACATGTATTTGAGTTTCCAATCAATACAATTATAGCATAGATAATAAACGATTATCATGAACAAGGAAATATAATAATAACCAATTTATTATTGCCTCTAGGGCATATTTCCAACAGAGGCTATCATCAGCGAACAAAAGGTGGTTCACCCATGGTGCCCTGAAGTTTACTCTTATGCCTCGATCAATATATTGACCATAATTCTTCAGTAGGGATGAGAACCCTTCCGCACATAGGAGAAATAAATAGGGTGACGCGGGGCATCCCTGCCGTAGCCCTCTGGAAGGACTGAAGTATGGTTGCAACTCCCCATTCACACGCACAGAGAATCGAACGGAAGTGACACACTTCATGATCAACCTCACCAATTTGCATGGAAGCCAAGTTTCAATAGCATAGCCTCCAGAAAATGCCATTCGACCCTGTCGTAAGCTTTCATCATGTCCAACTTGACAGCACAGGTGTAGTTCTTCCCTTTCTTCCGCCTCCTCATGGTGTGAACACTTTGAAACGCGACCAGCACGTTGTCAGTGATCAAACGCCCGGGGATGAAAGCGCTTTGTTCCTCACTAATAATGTCATCCATGCATCTTCTCAGTCGGTTGGCTATCGCTTTGACTGCCACTTTATATAACACTGGACAAAGAGCGATCGGACGATATTGTGAGATGCTTTGGGGGTGACGTACCTTAGGGATCAGGGTGATAGAAGTGTCATTGAGCCCCATCGGTAGTTCTCCCCCATTGAGAAAAGCCAGCACCGCCTCCGTTACTTCAGCTTGCAGTAACTTCCAGTGGCGTTGGAAAAAGCCCGCCGTGAAACCGTCCACCCCTGGCGCCTTAGAAGGAGCCATTTGAAAGAGAGCTTGCTGGACCTCGGATGGTTCGTATGGTTTACACAGGAATTCATTCATCTCCGGTGTGACCCGGGGTGGTACTTGCGATAATAACACGTCCATATTATTGGCACCATGTGTCATATACAAAGCTTGATAGAAAGCAATAATTTCTGCTTTATCCTCCTCTTCATTTGCACAAACCGAGCCATCAGCTCTCGTGAGACCCGCGATTTTGTTTGTTCGTTTCCGCTGCCTAGCTTGTGCTTGGAAGTATGCCGTGTTGCGGTCTCCCTCTCGCAGCCACGGCACTCGTGATCGTTGCCGCATCCAAATCTCCTCCAGGAGAAGAGCTTCTCTTAGCTTCTGAATGATGCTCTTCTCTTCATCTGACGGCCCTCGACCGACAGAACGCTGCCGCAATCTGTCTAGGCGTGACTGCAGTTTGCGTACTGATCTCGACAGACTGCCGAACTCGCGCGCCCCCCCACGGTTCCAGTTGCCGCTGTAGAGCTACCAATGAATCAGCAATACCCTGCAGACCTGGGGCACGCGCCTGCTTCCTCCATGTGTCTGCAATGAGCTGATCGTAATCTTGATGAGACTGCCAAACATTCTCATACCGAAACTGTTTGGGCCCTGGCGGACGATGTGTGAAGGCGTGGTGTCTGAATTCAGTAATAACGAAACAGTGATCCGACTCCACAGCACACACATGCCGAACTCGCGTATGCTCGAACCTTTGCCTGAACTGCTCGTTTGCAAAGGCCCTGTCAATCCTAGCTTTGACATTCGCATCCCCGGACTGTCGGTTGTCCCAAGTGTAGGCAACACCTGACCAACCTAAATCTTGGAGTGCACAATCATCTGTGACTTCACGGAATGCCCTCATCTGCCACTCGGGGCGAGGGGAGCGACTAAAGTGTTCATCGGGGTAGAGGGTTTCGTTGAAGTCCCCAACACACAGCCATGACTCATGAGGAATATCATATAGGGTACGAAGGAAGCGCCAGCTGTGGTGACGATCAACTGCTCTCGGTGCTCCATAGAACCCTGTAAAACGCCAACCGGTGGTATCCGCAGATGTATCACGCACCATCACATCAATGTGGCTGGCGCTGTAATTTTTGAGCTCTACATGGACATCATTGGACCAGAACAGACCGATGCCTCCACTAAGGCCATCGCTATCAACCGCAAAGCTGCCGGCAAACCCTAGAGTGTACCGCAGATCTTCCACTCGCTTGCCTCTGATCTTCGTCTCCATGACAAAAACCAGCGCGGGCCCTTCTTGCTTCACCACATTGCGAAGCTCTCGAACTGCCTCGGGGTTCCCAAGCCCCCGGCAGTTCCAAGTTAAGCAACTCATTGCTCCTGGCAGGGCTGCGCCGCAACTCCTGCCGAACTCTCTGAAGTAGTTGGGGTGTCTCTCTTCTTCTTCGGTGCTCGTTCCCCATCGCCTTCATCTGACGCATCAGCCCTGACACTCTGTCCTGAATTACTTTGGGTGATCTCGTTACCTTCGACTTCAACATGTTCAGAAGCGGTCAGTGCAGGCAGAATTTTCCTGTAAACTTGCTTCGCGGGTCCACCCTTCCTTTTGTTATTTCCATTGGCATTCTTCTTCTTAGGCGAGGTGACCTCCACATTGGCCTCTCTGGTAGAACTGTTCTCCGGCGCATCTCCCCTCCCTCCTGGTTTTGCATTAGATTGGCTAGCACTTGAGGCATCACCTGAAGAGGCTTTCTTCTTGTCATCCGGTGCACGAAGACTAGTTTTGAACGGGAGAACACCATTCTCATCTCTGGTCCCCGGCGTTGGACACAACAGATCCGAGTGTCCCAACCGGCCACACGAAAAACAGAAGTTCGGTACTTGTTCATATTGTATGTCATACCAATCTCGGCTGCCACGAGCCGCTGAATCAATTAAAATCCACCTTCGCAAAGGTTTGCTGACATCTATCGTAACTCTCGTCCGCAAGAACCCCCCAATGGGATCGAACTGAACTGATTGAGCATTTGCATCTATTTGCTTTGCCACTGCCTGCCCCCTTTTATCATTGCGCAGATTGAAAGGCAAGTTTAGAACCCTAGCCCAGAGCTGTAGTTTGTCGAACTTCAACTCGGAGGGTTGCATGCACTCAGAAAATTCAGACAAAATTACTGCGTGCTTGCTGATGTGCCACGGACTCCCCTCCCAAACGCGATCGCGATCTCGCTTGCTGGCGAATTCCGCCACAAAGATGTTCTCGCCCGCGGACCTGAAGATCAGACCCTTAGGGTTCCCCCAGGCGGGTCGAAGGGCATTGGAGATTGTCTGAATATGGAACGTGTTTCGATGGAGAATTTTCCCCGCCAGCGACCACTTTGTCGGTTCGCCGTCGTCGATCACCAGCGGAGTAGCTTCCTCTTCAGTCAAGTCCAGCTTGCCCATCGCCTCCTCCAGACGCGCCTTCGCCGTGCGCGGGGAAAGCGCGCCTTCCTTCCCTTTGCCAGCACTAGATTGAGCCATCCAGCGCCGCCGTCGATTGCACCCCGCCGATCAAGATCGAACGTGCGCCGCCGTCTTCCCTCGAAACCCTAGTCACCTGTTTTTTTTGAAGGACAATAGCAGGTGGTCTGCTTTTTCATTAAGAAAGCAGTAGAATTACATATACAGGGTAACAAAAGGGAAGGAGATCCGTTTGCGAGAGCATTGACGGCTGTACAAATAGCCTATGGCTACAACTCCCACGCCTCCTGGAGGAGGCTGATGTTATCTCTGATGTTGTTGGAAGTCTCCCAAGCCGAGCTAGCTTGCTGCTGGAAAATCCTGCCGTTGCGCTCTTTCCAAATGTTCCAGACGGTGTAGGCCGCAAGAATCCTATCAGTGTTGCACAGATTGTTCCACCAACCGTTTATGGTCGGCTTAGACAGGGCAGCCTTGGAGCCTGGCTGAAGGTTATCCCCAACGCGAAGCCATACCTCTTTGGTGAAGGGGCACATCAGGAATAGGTGGGTGCAGCACTCTAAAGTTTGATCGCATAATGGGCAAACGGAGTGGTTTGGCCATCCCCTAGTCGCTAGCCGGTTAGAGGTCCAAAGTCTGTTCTGAAGAAGGAACCAAATGAAGAATTTGACCTTGTGCTCGATCTTGATTTTCCAGACTTGGTTCAACCGAGGGGTGGGGATGCGACCAAGGAACTGCACTGCATAAGCTGAAGAAGCAGAGTACTGTCCATTTGCCGTCAAGTTCCAACGGATAGCATCATTTTCATCCGTCAACTGCGTAGTAGAAACCAAATCCCAGAGAGCGAGGAATTGAATAAGTTGCTCTGTTGAGTTGATGCGCTGCAGGCCTCGCATCCATCTGCCATTGTAAAGAGCCTCTTTGACCGTAAGTTGCTTCCTAAAAGCCAGCTTGAATAAATCAGGGAAAGAATCTCTGACAGCCGCACACCCTGGGATCCACTGATCAGACCAAAAACTAGTGGTGGCACCATTTCCCACAGTTATGGTAGTGCAGGCCGAGAACAGCTGCATGTCAGATCTATCACAGGGGGTGGCAGAGCCACACCAGGGCCAGCTTGGCGAGGTCCAGGCAAACCAAGGCCATCGTAGACGTAGGGATCAGCTGTAAGCCTTCAGGTCCTTGATACCAAGACCCCCAACATGTTTTGGTGCACAGATTCTCTTCCAGTTCACAAAACATTTGCCCCCATGGCAGTCCTCATCACCACTCCAGAAGAAGTTCCTCCGTAGTTTATCCAATTTCTTAATAAACCAGCAATCCGGGGCAAAAATGGTGAGGAAGTAAGTAGTTATTGCAGTCAGCACCGTATTCACCAAGATGAGCCGACCAGTTCTGTCCAAAAGTTTTCCTTTCCAGGGAGTCAATCTAGAGGCAGCTTTGTCAAGGACTGGCTGCAGATCCACTCTTCTTGGTTTGCGCACATTGAGAGGGAGGCCAAGGTATTTGCAGGGGAAGGAGCTAACAGAGCCGCCAAAACCGCTGAGAATCACTGGCAGGTCAAGAGATTGGCAGCAGATCGGGTATGCCACACACTTAGCAGGGTTGCATCTCAAACCCGAAGCGTCTCCAAAGAAAGATAGTATCTCTTGTAGAGCAGATATCTCAGACTGTACCAGATTGACGAACACAGCCACATCGTTCGCGTACAAACTGGTCCTAATTCTTGCTCCTTTGACCAACAGAGGGGAGAGCACTCGGGCATCCGTAGCCATCGAAAGCAGCCGCTGCAAAGGCTCCATAGCAAGGATGAATAACATCGGGGAGAGAGGGTCACCCTGTCGTAGACCACATTTGTGTGTGAACGGCGATCCAGGACATCCGTTAAGCAGCACCCGAGAAGAGGAGGTCGCTAGCAGGATTGAAATGATATCTCGCCACCGTTGCCCAAATCCAAAAGCAGAGAGAACTTCCAAAAGGTAGCCCCAATGAATTGAATCAAACGCCTTTGCAATATCTAGCTTCAAGAAGAGGAGATCAATCTTGTGACAGTGTGCACTACGAACGATGTTTTGGACATAGAGGAAATTGTCCTATATAGACCTCCCTTTGATAAAGGCACTTTGGCAGTCAGAGATTAGGTGTTGCAGCTCCGGGGCCAACCTGTTAGCCATGATCTTGCAAATAATCTTGGCAATGCTATGCATGAGACTAATTGGCCTGTAGTCGTTGGGGGAAGCCGCCGCATCAGATTTTGGGATGAGGATTATGTTAGCAGAGTTTAGAAGGTTCCAGTGCTCAGCTCGAAGGTGAAACAGTTGGTTGATGGCCCTGCAAAGATCGCCACAGATGAGCGGCCAGAATCTCTTGAAAAAACTAGCAGTGAATCCATCTGGCCCCGACGCACGGTCAGAGTGTAAGCCAAACACTCCGTCCTTGATTTCCTGGAGAGTGAAAGGCTCATCGAGATGTTGCAGTTGGGCTGTAGGCAGGTTCAGTTCGGACCAGTTGATCCCCACTGTTCTCTGGGGGGAGGAGCCCATGAGTGAAGAGAAGTGTTGCAGCAGGAGGTTTGCCTTGTCCATGTGTTCGTTCACGGTCCCTAAGGGGCCAGACAGTTTGGGGATGTGATTCTTCCTCCGTCGCCCATTTGCCCGCAGGTGGAAAAGCTTAGTATTAGCATTCCCTACTCTAATTCTCCGTAGCCTAGCCCTTTGTTTCCATCTGATCCTCTCCAAGGCTGCCAGCGCCAGCAGTTTTGCTTTCAGATTTCTCCTTAGTTCCCATTCATCATCAGACAAAGCCCTACTCTCCATTGCAAAATCCAGCTGGTAAATCACCTCATTAGCAACACCAAAAGCCAGGTTAGCAGCTGCCCGTTTAGCTTTGCTCCATTTTTTAAGCGTCGCGGCAGTTCTAGCAAGCTTGATATGCAGAATTCTGAGAGCGTCAGTAGCTTGAATGTTCTTCTGCCAAGCATTTGTAACCACCTCATTGATTCCATCCATCTTATGCCAGTATTCTTCAAATCTGAACCCTCTGAACCTTGGCCGAAACATGCAGTTTAGAACCAAGGGGCAATGATCCGAGATATCGGTGGACGATGGTGTGAGCTGATAGTTGGGGAAGGCCTCCTCCCAGGCAATAGAGACTAGAACGCGGTCGATCATGGTGAGCGTGGTTCGCTCACGCTCGTTGGACCAAGTGAAACGACGTCCGTGGAGATGGAACTCGCGTAGCTCTAACTGCTGAATGGTGTTTCTAAATCTGCCCATAAGCTGCA
This sequence comes from Elymus sibiricus, assembly GCA_039707655.1. NCBI lineage: Eukaryota > Viridiplantae > Streptophyta > Magnoliopsida > Poales > Poaceae > Elymus > Elymus sibiricus. The sequence continues at coordinate 449,510,214 of CM077671.1, forward strand.
AATTAAGGTTGTCATTGCTCTTCTCGCTGGCTCTGCGGATCATGTTGAAATCTCCCGCAATTAGCCATTTGTCCAAGACAAGATTCTTGATGCGACAGAGCTCCTGCAACATCTCAATCTTAGCAGCAGTGTCTTGAGGTCCGTATACCCCCGTTAAGGTCCAGGACCTCCCATCCGATCGATCAGATATGGTGGCTGAGATGAAGTGCAGTGATGAGGCTGCCAGGTTGTGTACAATCTCAAAATCAGCAGTACACACGATGAGGATGCCCCCTCTCGACCCATCAGCCGGCAGGAAAAGGAAATTGTCCCTGAACCTTGGGCCGACTGCCTCCGCCACAATTTGGCTGCTCACCGCATTCAACTTAATCTCTTGTAGGCATACAACATTGCAGCGCAGCCCCTCGATATGTTTACAGACCGCTTTTCTCTGAGCAGGGGAACCCAGCCCACGCACATTCCAATAGATTAGGTTGATATCCATTGGGAAACCGAGGGGAACACAGGTGATACAGGGAAACTGAGGAGGGAACAGGGAGCTTGGTACAGCACAAACATCCACCCCTCCACGACCAAAGACAGAGCTAACTGAACTAACATGGAGAAAAAACAGATACACTGAGGCAGAGCAACCGCAGATTCAGACTTGCACAGCGGCAGACTGAACTGCGGTAGCGGGCGTTGGAACTTTGGTCTTCTGCTGCTTGGAGCTCCCAGCTTGCACCAGAGAGGTGACGGCATCGATGAATTGAGCTGACAGAGGCTGCTTGTATAGGTCCTTGTAGCGACGCAGGGCATCATCTGAAGCCGTGTCTCCATCCGCGGCGGCAAGGCCGTTTTTCTTCAGAAGGACCCGGCGGGCCTTCTCCATGGATGGTAGGCCGCAGCTCGGCTTAGCCGCCAGCCGGCCGCTGTGCCCGCTACCTGCCCCACCGATTGCAGCTGCAGGGTTGGGGGTCATGGCAGACGCCTGGTTTGCCGGCTGGATCCCCGAGCCCGCCCGCCTAGCATCAGCAGCAGGCGTGGGTAGCAGGGGGGCGGAAGGGGCGCCGCGAAGGAGGCGAGGAAGTCAGAGATCGCGGGGGGTGGCGGCGGGGCAACAACTGAGCCGGAGGCCGGCAGCGAGGGACGGTGTGGGGAGCTGGAGGGGATCAGCGGCGGGACAGGGGCGGTCTGGACAGGGGAATGCAACGTTGCAAGGCTTGCGGCAGATTTTGGAGGCGAGCGACCCGGCGAGGAGTTGGTGGGTAGGCCGGTCCGGGTAGGCCCAGCACCATCCGTCTCCGCATCTTGGCCCAATCCTCGCTGGGCTGGGGGGGTGCAACCCAACAAGGGGAGATGCAAGAGCCCAGTCCCGAGCCAGCAAGGACAAGCCGAAGCCAAGAGGTGGCTCAGCCAAGCAGCGCGAGGAGACGACAAGGCTGTCGTCAGATGGCTCTCGCCCATGCTCCCCGACAGTGGCAGGCGCTTGGAGCACGCCTGGCAGCGCCAGGAGAGGGCCAGCATGGGCCAGCGCAGGCGCAGGGGAGACATGAGAAAGGATGTCTGTCTCGCTGGTCAGTTCGGACTGATCTTGTGCAGGATCCCAAAGTGTTGCGGTCAAACCCTCCGTGGCCCCAGCTCCTGCCGCCGCGTCGTACGCCGTTAGCGGCGCCGCTCCGTCAGGGCTCGCCGCGAACGTGGTAGCAGGGTCGGACGCCGTTAGTGGCGCCGCACCGTCAGGGCTCGCCGCGAGCGTGGTAGCATGGTCCTCGTTGACGCCGTGAGCCTGCCCTTCCGTGCCGTTGGAGCCACCCTGACTCCGATGGTGACGCGTGGCGCCCTGAGCTGCTCCAGGCCAGCGGCGGCGGTCGCCAGTAGCCGCCCCGTCGCGGCGTCCACCCTCACCATGGCCGTCACGGTGGCCCCACGCCCAGCACCGTCATTGTCGGGGAAGCGGAGCCGAGAGTGGGCAGAGGCGCGGGGAGGGGGTGGCGGCGGGAAGTCGCCATCTTCGAACCCGAAGAACCAGCGGTAGCCCCACTTGGCCGGCCACTCCGGGGACATGTCTACCTCCAAAGGAAGACCACTAATGTCGCTGTGGTCGCTGAAGTTGATGTCCGGGCTGGAGCTCGGCGGGGAGGAGAAGTCGATGACGAAGTCGAGGTGGATCAGCACGTCGTGGCCAAGCAGCGGAACCTGGCCCCATCGCTCCGGGACCTCGTCGAACATGCCGAGCTCCGGGTAGTGCATGTCGGGGGAGTCGATCTCCCTTGGCTCCTCTACTCCAAGCGGCCTCTGGTGCGCAGCTTCTCCACGTCCGACATCCACACCCAGAGGCGGAAACAGCCGGTCTCCTCCTCAGATCGCACCTCGGTGTCGATGGAGTTGATGATGGACGCCGGGTCGAAGAGAGAACTGACGGAGTCCACGTCCCAGGCGTGCTTGGGGACGTTCTCCAGGCAGACGCGAACCTTGTAGCGCAGCTTGGATGGGGCGGCGTGCCGGAAGCGGCTCCAAGGCACGAGCATGAAAGGGACACGCCCAATTGTGAGGGCACCCTGGTGCTGGATGGCGGTGTTGCGCACCTGGTGGTCGGAGAAGACGAGCAGGTACTCCCCAGGCGCATGAACTGAGACCTCCACTTCAGCTTCGTCGATGCGGAAGTGCCGAGCCATGGCAAACTTGACCTCGGTCAAGAGGAGAGTGGGCTGGTTCCCCACGAGGACGGCCACCACTCCCCGTCGCACCAGCGCTCTTTCCGCGTCGGCAACGGCTGCTGAACGCCGGGCCACCGCGGTGACCGTTCCCAAGGCACGGCGAAAGGACGCATCAGCTGCAGGCGCCTCCATGGTGGTCGGTCTCGCAGTGAGGTGGGAGCTTGCAGCGAGGGAGGACGACGGCCGGGGGCGCGGCAACTGCTGCGGCGCCGCCGGGGCAACCGGGCGGGGATGAGCGGGTGGAGGTGGGGAAGGCAGCGGGGGGGGAGCGGTTGGAGGGGGCACGGGAGCGGCGAGGGGGGGCAGTGCGAGGCAGGTTGGTGGGGCACCAGCGAGCACGATGGCCAACGGCGTCGCAAAGGAGACAGCAGGTGAGGTTGCGGCACTCAGCGATGTGATGGCGAGGGTCCCTGCAGTTGAAGCACTTGCCCCAGCACTTGCGCAGGAGGAGCTCTTTAAAACGAGAACGCCGCTGCAGGGGAGGACGGCGAGGCATGGGCGCGTCTCTGGCGGGGCGGCCCCCCTTGCCCACCAGCGTCCAACCACCGCCTTCAATGCCTGGCGCAGCCTCAGACGCCATGATGGCCGGAGCAGGGGCAGGCGCAATGATGGTCGACCGCAGGCGCGGACGTGAAGGCGCCGTGGCCGCGGCATGGGCAGCAGCATTGGATGCGCTGCCAGATGCGGGGGCCAGCACCGCGTCCCGGAAGGAAGCGAGGTGCGGAGTGGAGGAGGGGGGCAGCGGGGGTGGGGGGAGGAGGGAGGCCGACGTGGAGTTGGCCATGAGCGAGGGTGGGGGCGAGGGGTGACCGCCGAGGAAGCGACGAGGGGCGCCGCCGAGGAGGCGACGAGAGGTGGGAGACGTTCAATGGGTAGTCACCTGTTTAGGAGGCTCCGTGGTTTTCGGGGAACAACTGTGATCCGTACTCGCGCGGAGACTTCGAGTCTCTCCGGCCGCCAAAGCCAAACGCTCCACTGACCGAATGTAGTACGTACTCCCAGCCGCTGCCGATCTCATATCTGGAGTCTTGAGCGATTTCGATGCTGACAAAAGATGAGGACGTACTTGGTCCAAGATTTCGGTGCCGAAGGGAGACTCCTCGTGCGTCGGTCAATGATGTTTGTCTGTATAGCTGCATACCATCAAAACACGAGTGGAAACTGATGACTTTACACACACTACCAGTTCATCTACTGTGACGATGATTAACTGCTCGTTTATGTAGGACGTACATTTAGTACTAACTTAATTTGCTTACACAAGGAGGGGTCACTTTTTTTTTAACTAAAAATATCTACTACCGGAGTTGGTAAATCTGAGCCCATGTACGTCCACAAAAGCGCCTGCGGACAGCGCCGGACCAGCCTCCGATGACCCCATTTGCAACCATAACGCTTATTTTTGAACTTCAAATCCATGCAAACAGACACACGTGGATCATCACACATAAACAATAAAAAAAATTGAGAATCATACAAAAAATAGTAGTGACGGAGTTATACCCAAAGGGTATGCCCATACATACATATGGCTCAGCCTAAGGCCTAAGACGAGTCGAAATACGGTCCAAAAATACAATGGGCCAAGGGGCTATTAGCCAGGTCCAATAAGAGTACGACCCAAAACATGAGATTCCATAGGGGATACCCGCTGCACAACCAAGTGCTTACCGTCGGATGATCACCCTCCTGTCGGACAAGAACAAACAGATGATAACCGAGAGGACGGGAGTAGCCGGAAAACCTACAGTAGCTTGGTCCCTAGGATTCGATAACCCCCCGAAGTAATCCATACCGACGTTACCCAACGATAGAGTAAAATACGACAGTTACCAAGAAGTAATGGTCACTAACGGTCGACGTAAATTAGACCATCAATAGCATTTAATACCAGCCCTTTATGACATCACCCCTAGTGCACTCTATAAAAGTCGGGAGGAGGGCACCGAGCTGAGGGTTGAATTCTCTCATATTGTATCTTACGCCAAGAGCTAAGAGCACCATGAGAGTAGGGTATTACCTCCACCAGAGAGGGCTTGAACCCGTATAATCATACAAATATCATCATAGTATGTCAGGATTATATCCATGGTAGTTGGTGTCCACCTTGGGGCAAGCATCTAACGACATCATAGTGCAGATGGTTTCTTCATCGACTCCTATCGGCAACATCTGTTTCGGCATCCTCGAGTTCGCCATTGACGGCTCAGCGTGGCATCCCAATGCCCGTTTGAATAGTGCTGACATGCGGGCACGCGGGAGCATCCATTACCAAGCCAATGAATCGGGCATTTTGGGCCTTCAGCTCCCACTTTCGCACCAGCCGACCGGCTTGGTGACACGGCGCCACCGGAAGCGCTCGGGAAAACCTTGTCCACAGTTACGTCGTTCCGCAAGCCAACTCATCGGGATGATGGACACCGAATCATTGGTCCCTTTGTTGGAGCCCGACTCCGGAGAGGAAGACAGCTATGAGACTCGGGGTTCTGTGGCTAAGATTTTTATGGGGAGCACTAGTTGATCCATATGCCACAACTGGCAACGTTGTGGCGGGTGATGCGTGACAACTCACTCGGGAAGAATGGGAGGCCGTCGAGCAACTGCTCTACACCCTAATCTCAAGGGATTCGCGGGATAACAAAGCCATAGAGGCGGCGCGTCAGCCACCTTGGTTGAGCGCCTTGTTTGGTGCAAATCGAGTATAGTCTGATCATGCAAGAGCAAGCACTCATGGACAACAGTCGGCAGTATCAGCAACCGACCTGATCAGTCGTTCGCGCCTAGTGTTGGCCATAATGAATTGAGGCAAATATTTACCTCTATTTAGGATGAAAAAAAGGCATTAGATCGAGCGCAGATGAAGGGCCCTCATTAGCGAACAGACTAGGGTGTCGTCTTCCTCCCTCCCCGCACGCGCTTGGGAAAAAAGGACGATTGCAACTCCGCCATCGACATTGGCCGACCCACAATCCGCCATATGCAGCTCCGCCATCGACCACGTACCTCTGTGACCGTCTAGATGTAACTCCGCCGTTGACACGGATGCAGCTCTACCATTTCTGCAACTTCATCGTCACCCCCTCCCCCCCCCCCCCCCCCCCGCACTGCCGTGTAGCTCCGACGTGGGTTGTTGTAGCTCCGTTGGTTAATGATTGCAACATCCCGTCCCCAGCTCCAGTCAGTGTTGGGATCTGCCACCGTCGGTGACGTTCCTGCATTGCGCAAGAATATGGGGTTGTAGCTTTTTGCTTTAGGGGTTGCAAATAAAAGGAAGAAAATACACTACATGCCCCGCGGTGTCCGTGGTCACCATTAAGGAAGAAGCCAGTTCCGATAAACCGTGGCAATGGTTCCAGCATATCACCGCGCTGGTTGCAGCATCTCATCGATCTTGCGACGGTGCTTCCCGCAAACGCGGTCTCTGATTCTAGCAAATCGCGGCGTGAGTTGCAACATTGTCGCGACACCCCCACGCCGTTACATCACCGCAGACTCGTCATAGCTCGCCGGAATGCTGGTTCTAGCAATTCGCGTAGTGGATTGCAATATTAATCGGACACCGTCTCCCGTCGTTTAGCTCCACCGACACGTCGTTCGTCGCACCACCACCATACGGTCGTGCACCGTTGCAGCTCCCCTACGAAGTTGATGCAACTCGGTGGTTGCAGCTTCGCCAGATGTGGGTTGAAGCTCCCTCGCCAACACATCAACGGCTCGTACTCCGGCCCCGTGTGGTAGTAGCTCACCGGCGCGTAGTTCCAACAGCGGCCAGGGACAGCAAACAACGACGGGTAACAGTGGATGCGAGAGGAGGGAAGAAGAAGTCAAGGAAAAAGATAGAGAAGGGATAAGGTGGGTTCGCGCGCGCTTCTGGCCATAGGATGCCCCCGACCGAACATTGCTCGCGGCCTGCCCAAGACTAAGTTGGTCGGCTGGGAACATACATTTTGCAAAACAAAAAGGAAAACGTTTCACGCCAGCGCGACGGCCAAAACTTCGGCCGGTCGAGCGCGAGCCATGCGATGCAACCCCATCCCACGTATCGTGTAGCCCCGTGGCCCACTCGTTTTCCTTTCTTCTTCTTCCTGATCTCGCCTTCTCCCACCCAGCCGCTCGTCTTCTTCCTCTCATCCCCTTCTCCCCCTCCTGCTACGATCTCCCCCGCGCCGGCTAGCTGGAGTTAGGCGCCCGTCGCAGCTCCCCGTCGTCGCTCCCCGTCGTTGCACCGCTCATAGCACGCGGTCACCGTGGTGGTAGCAAAAAACGCACCGGTGGTAGAAAATCCCAGTCGCCGTGATCACCCATGTCGCCGCTCGTAGCACCAACGCACGCCTGTTGCACCACCGCACACCAGTTGTAGCAAATTCGGTCACCGGTGGTAGCTTTTCCCACCGTCAGTTTGCAACAAATTCGCAACCCGTCGTCGCTAGCCACACTTCGTCGTCTTCCTGGCTGTAGCAAAAACGGCTGCTGCTTGTAGCTTTTCTCATTGTCGTTTGCAGCAAACATCGTGGATAAAAAGCTTCAACCGCAAAAAAAATCATCTAGCGGAGGGGAAAGCTTCAAACGGTGTGTGGGAAAGCTTCAACCCTTGAAAAAAGCTTCACTGGCCATGAAAAAAAAAAAGCATCAACCGCCGCCGCAAGTCGCAACATCGACACAAATGGTTGTAGCAATTCCCGTCACCGGCCATAGCAAAAATGAACGACCGTTGCAAAGGCCGATGGTGGTTGCAGCACCAGTCCTCGTCAATTGTAGCTTTCCACGTGGATGACGGAGGAGAAAGGGATGGTTGGGCGCGGCCATGGCGACCGGGCTGCGGCGAGGGGCGGCGGTGGAGCTACACCCGTCACCGCTGGGAGCTCCAACCGCAGGTGCAGCTATTGCATGAGTCGAGGCCGCGACGAGGACGGACGGCGAGGATGGGGACCGGCGACGAGGACGGCCGGCGGGGGTTGAGACTGACGGCGAGGACGGCCGACGGGGGTGGGGACCGGCGACGAGGCCGGCCACCGGAAGGGAATGAAGGTGCGGTGTTGCGCAACCGAGCTGGAGATGCGGTCCCGGCCAGAGAAAAAAGAAGCTACGAGGCGAACCTTTTTTTCGCCGGATCCAATGAACCACGCGGCTCACATCCAACGGCTCGGACGCGGCTGGCTCAATTATTGGGCCAGCACGCCGGCGCCTAGCATCGCCCAAACAAACCCGAGCAAACGCGTAAATTCCGTGGCGACAAAGCTCAGCCTGGTTGACTCATTGTTGACTCCGATTTATATAACTCATGGTGCCCAAACCGCAGGGCATCCAAGCTAGCCAAAACGAAAAAGAAAAGAGAAACAGATCGCGCGCAGGAACATGCCCACGCCCTCGCAATCCAGGCTGCCGCCACTGACAGTCCAGCTTCTACTCATTCTTGCGGGCGCAGCAGCCATGGCCGGGGCTGAACTAGATGAGCAGCAACCGATCACACGTCCGGGCTGCCCTGACAAGTGCGGTAACATGAGCATCCCGTTCCCCTTCGGCCTGATGCCCGGCTGCTTCCGCGAGGGCTTCCAGGTCACCTGCGACCACTCCGTCGACCCCCCTCGAGCATTCCTCGCCGACACCGGTACCAACTGCATCACGGTCACCGAGCGCGATGCCTCGGCCGACGCCGCCGCCTATCTGGGGTACACCAACATGTCGTCTTTGCCGGTGGAGCTCGTGGACATGTCAGCCGACAGGAGTGTGGCGCGGGCGTATGGCCCTATTACGTCTGGCTGCAGCACCAACAGTACACAGTACAGGTTCCAAACCCAGGTCATGACGCTCGGCATCACGGAGGGGCCGTTCGCCGTGTCGCAGACGCTCAACGTCGTCGTCGGCGTGGGCTGGAGGGTCGACGTCGTCATGGACGGCTCGACCACGCTCGCCTGCCGCACTGGCCCGGAGGCGGAGCAGGAGCTCCCGGCGAGGAACGGGTCGTGCGCGGGGCAGGGCTGCTGCGAGGCCGCCTTGCTCCCGGGGTACGGCAGCTTCTCGCCGGGGCTCGTGGTCGCCGACAAAAACGCCCTGTGGAAGTCCAGCCCGTGCTCCTACGCCATGGTGGTCGAGAAGTCGCGCTACGCCTTCTCCACGCCGGACCTGTACGGCGACAGGCTGCTGCTGGAGAGGTTCCCCGTCGTGCTCGACTTCGCCATCGTCGGGAACTCGTGCCCGGCGAAAGGCCAGCAGCCACCTCCGGACTACGCGTGCGCCAGCAGCAACAGCTACTGTGTCAACGCCACAGTTGGCCTCTCCGGCTATGCACTCAGCTACGTGTGCAAATGCTCGGAGCACTACGAGGGCAACCCGTACATCGCGAATGGATGCCGAGGTACTATCTGAAACCAACAATATTGTCCATCCTGTCTTAGACGACTAATTAACTAACTCAAGCTTAATTTCATACCCATAATTTTATCTTCTCAAGACATCGATGAATGCAAGTTCCCCGATTTATATTACTGCTCGAGCAAAGGCATATGTAAGAACACGCTGGGAGGATATGATTGTCCATGCAAGCCAGGAATGAGAGGGGATGGGAAATTAGGACAGTGTACTGAGAAATTTCCCCTGGTAGCCAAGGTGATTGTGGGTAAGTACAACTTCAGCTGCTAATACATGTCATTACCAGATTCTTTAACTATAACACTGACATGTAAACGTAAGATGTATAGGATGAATGTTTATATTGGATACCATGTTAATTCTAAATGTACATAGACAACTACACGACCCCTACTCATTTGCGCCTACGCGTGCTCAAGACTGGCCCATACATCAGCCGTCATCCTTGACCAAATGAGGTTACCCAGTGTGAGCTTGCGTGGTCATCTTCTTTTCCTAGTTTCAGAATGTACTTATCTATGTATCCAACTTCACTGCCAATCAAAAGGACCCACAAGGATGCATAGTCTCTGGATCATCTAAAAACGTTGGTGAATAGACGGGCTTAGTCAAACATGTTCAGTAGTAGCATTTCTTTGTAAAAAGTTATGAGAAAGAGATCAAAAATATTATTGGTCAAATCTAACAATACAATTTTGAACTAACCAATCTAAATAATTCTGTATTTTTTAATTGTCAAAGCTAGGAAAGTTTAATAACATGTGTACTTTTGTAAGATGTCAGGTACTTACTTTCTAGCCTTTGATTACCTTAATTTATTGATTTCTAGATAGTCTATGCATCAATCTAGCTTACCCATTTACATAAGAATTAACAATAATTTTCCATGTAAAATAATCATTTCAAATAGGACCCACGATATTTTGGTGGAGCGTGGTGCTTTTGACACTGTAATTTTTGGTGTATGAACTTTGTTGCTCTAAAGAAAATGTGAAATTTTTAGAGGGTCATTAAAATGATGTTTAGAACGATTTTGAATTGTCATAAAAACAATGGGATTGAAATGGCTTTAAGGCTTTGGCACATAAGATCCCATTATGTCCCTTTCAGTTGTTGGCATAGCAGGGTATCTTCTCCTTTCATAGCACATCACTATCAAAACAAATGATAAAAGGACTTGAAAATGAGAAAAATGTGTGCCTTGGTCAAAACTCATCAAAGCAAAAGGTCCTCACGCGTTTCCTCGGGAGCTACAAGTACGTAGAGACTAGCTTTTCCGATAAAAAGCCGATTTTATTGACTTATAATGTTGCATCAAGACAATACAATCACTATGAGCACAGACCCGGCCTCTGCACGACGAGGATGCACACAACCAATACCAACGTAGAGACTAGCTTAGTAAGCTCGAATCTGCACAACATTCACATTGGATCCAACATTATTTTCTCCCTTGGTGCATTTTTCTCAATTCCTACTCATCCATTTATGCATTTTTCTCAATTTCTCGATCCACCTTGCGGTAAACATACAAGGATGCAACCAAGAAAGGTCCACAACTCCACATACATACTTCCCCTTGGTATAGAAATCCAACCCCCCTAGACAGAGTACATATATATGGTTACTTTGTGAGGGTCGCTGACTCAAAGAGGACAAGGCAGAGTCTCTCCCCTTTCTTTCTAGTGTTAAACTACTCACTGGTACTTCTACTTTTAAGTCAAATTCTAAATAACTTGTTGAGTCAGTTATTTATTATACTTTTATGCCATATCATTTGTTGCAAACTTTTAAGTAGGATATTTTCCCATGTAGGTACCATTGGTGGTATTTCTGTCATGGTAGTTATATCATTTCTGGTTCTTCTCCGCAAAGAGAGAAGGAAGACCAACGAGTTCTATGAAAAGAATGGTGGAACTACACTAGAGAGAGCAAAAAATATTAAAATTTTCAAAAAGGAGGAGCTCGTGCCAATTTTAAAGAAATGCAATATTATTGGAAGAGGTGGGTTCGGTGTAGTTTACAAGGGCACTCTTGGTACAGAACAAGTTGCAGTGAAGCAACCGATTAGTGGTAATCTGCTGGAAAATGACCAATTTGCAAATGAAGTCATTATCCAATCTCAAGTCATTCACAAGAATATTGTTAGGCTCATAGGTTGTTGCCTCGAGGTTGGTACCCCGTTGCTAGTATACGAATTTCTCTCTGGTGGTAGCCTGGATGACATTCTTCACAGCAAAGACAAGAAGCCTCTAAACTTGGATATACGTTTAAGTATTGCTGTAGAAACAGCAGATGGTCTTGCTTACATGCATTCAAAAACAAACACCAAAATCCTACATGGTGATGTTAAACCAGCAAATATACTTTTGGATGATAAGTTTGTCCCCAAGATCTCGGACTTTGGCATATCAAGGTTGATTGCGGGAGGCAAAACACACACCGGAAAAGTCATCGGTGACATGAGCTATATGGATCCAGTATATCTACAGTCAGGCCTGCTAACTGAAAAGAGTGATGTCTATAGCTTTGGAGTAGTGTTGTTGGAACTTGTTAGTAGAAAGAAGGCCACACATTCCGACAATAATAGCTTAGTAAAGGGCTTCATCGAAGCTCACAACAACGAGAACAAAGCAACCGAGTTGTTTGACAATGAAATTGCGGTAGCGGAAGACTTGGAGCTTCTTCAAAATCTGACAGTGATGGCAGTCGAGTGTCTCAACCTTGACGTGGATCAAAGACCAGCGATGACAGATATAGCACATCGCCTTCTAATACTGAACAAGTGTCGGAGATCGTAAGTTCTTGGACGCTGAGTGAACATGTATGTTTGTGATAACGTTTTCTATTTTGCTATTCTAGCAATATTGATACATGTGGGAAACATGTTTGTTAGTTCAAAGAAAATGCGTACTTGTTGTAACTCACTCATTGTGTAACCATGTATTCGTGTTAGCAATTGTACGTCTTCCATATACAAATGAGCAATCATCATCACATTAGCGTATAATCAGCAAAATTTGCTCACGTGCTTGAGTGAACCAGCCAATATATCTTGTTGAAGCTAGTTCTGGCTGACTGTGACTGATAAGATGCAGCTACAAATCAACAGTTGTCCAGTTTAATGACTGGTCGCACGGAGCCGGAATAATCACCGACCGCAAGGCATGCTGACGAACATGAGGACGTGCTTGGTCCAAGTTTCCGGTGCGGAAATGCTAGCGATACTCCTCTTGTGTATGCGTCCGTCGGCGGCCACGGTGGCACATTGATTGTCTTTGGTCACTTTGTTGGAAATGTACTAGCAAATATGTATGTGTACGTCTTATGCTATATTTGGACCTGTGACTATCCAAGGGTTAGGTGTTTGAGTTGAACACATGTAACTCGGGCTTATTATATGAAGGCATCAAGAGTAATCGGATAAGGTAGACATAAGTTGGTAGGCTAAAGAGGGAACGCGAGGGGACGGTCCGGCACATGTGACAAGGTTGTCTAATTGGTCGTGGCAGGTGGTCGAATACGTTTGTGTGAAGGTCTTAGCGGATTTGTCGACGTTGTACTATGTCTATTTAGGAAATAGGTAGGAGCGTCCGAAGAGATAGCCGATGTTGGTGAACCTCATTAACAAATCCTTGTCATGATATGATTGTTTGTCCTTAACGAATCAACATTTCCCCTGAATTTTTAACTAATTAGTAACTAATTACACATGTTAGGACATCGCCAACGGTGACCCATAAATTTCTTCGGGTATCCATCAGAGGCCGCCATCCAACGTCGCCCCATACATTTCAACAACTAATTGTACTAACCGGACGAAATTCGTACAAACACCGGGGATTTCATACAAAACAGACGACATTCATACAAACTTGCTGGATTTTCATCACATTCCGAACATTTAGAACAAAAAACCCGTTCTGACCATAAACCTACCCTATGGCGGCGTCCTGCGTCCAAGCCCTTGTCGTCCTCCATCCGCCGTCTCCATGAGCACCGGTGATAAGACCGATGAAGTGAAGTTGCGGTCTTCGATAAGAAAGAGTAGAACATGGGAGACGGACCGGCCCACATGGGACACAAGTATGTGCCGCCTCCCATGCCCTACTCATCCTCTGAGAGGTTGGAGACTTGTTTGTCGCCCGTGGACGTGAGGTCCACGATGGAGATAGTGGCGCCGGTGTTGTCGTTATCGAACCGGCCCGCCCGATAGTTCATCGGCGGGGCGTAGGAGGCGCATATGTCGTTGTTCTCGTCCGCGATCGCCTATAGCTGCGCATTCACGACGTCCGCTTCCTGGCGAGCAGCAGCTTGAGCGCGGACGGCCTCGTTGATCACACGCTTCTCCGCGACAAAGTTGGGGTTCACCGCGGCCATGGCCGCCACGGCCTCCTCGCTCGCGTGCTCGCCATGCCCTCCGCCAGTCGGTATTGTTCGAGGAGGAACATGTTGTACCGCTAGTACTCATGTGCCTGTTGGAACCCCGACATAGGTGCCGGCGCATGCTACTCCTCCGACATGGCGGCGTTGAAGTGTGTCTGCGCCTGCTTCATGGTGAAGCCGACATACACAGGCGCGGGCTCCGGTGTGGCGTCGTTGGAGCCCGTCACCATCATGGGGTCGTCCTCTTCATCGGAGATCTCACGCGAGCTGGCCGGTATGCTGGCCTCGATCCGCCTGGCACGACAGCCTTGCCAGGCGACCGCAAGGGCGGTCACCTCGTGCTTCATCTCCGTCGACAGGTTCTCCCACAGAGTTTTGTCGTTTGCAGACATGTCGGATGTGCTCTGGCGCAAGGGGGGAGGATGTGGAGTGAGTGGCTTGTGTTGGGGTGGAGTTAGCTGGGTGTGGGCGGGGGGTTTAAATAGCATATTCCGGTGAGGTCATGCGTCTGGGTGCGTCAATGCGCGGCGTCAGAGTGGGTTTCTCGACCGGCGAGCCAGCTTAATGACGGTGTACGGACAGATGAAGCATTGAACGGGTGTGGTAGATATATGTCTTGTCCCGTCCAGTAATGCGTCTCCGGCATTGAACGAACACGGACACCATATCACACGAGACGCCCTCGGCCGGCGCGCTGCTTCAATGGCGGAGCCAGTGAGAGCCCGCGTCGCTCTGGGTCGGCATCAATGTGGAGCGGCCGCTCTACAACGGCATGAATGTGGGCAGCCGGAGCCAGACGAGAACGCGCACGGGCGAGGGAGAAGAGTTTTGGGTGGGTCATGTCTGTCAGAAGCGGACGTGGGTGCTGTCTGGGCACCCGCAAAGCCCCCACGTTTATCTCCGGTTTGCGGGAAAAAATACATCGGTACCGCTCGACGGATCAGACGTCAAATGCCTTTACAACATCGAATGAAATTCCAACACATAAATATTGAAAACACTGCACTAATGGACAAACTGCAACGAGATGCTTGAATCTTAAAAATAAAATCTTCCTGTAGAGACGGTAGTGTTACAGTATATGTGGATTGCACTAGCCTTTTTCATAAGTTCGGACTTTTGGTTGCATTGGCTAGTGCGTGAAGCTTAACATGGTATCAGGGCTAAGGTCTTGAGTTCAAATCCTGGCTTTCGCAATTTATCAAAAAATTGCTGGTAGCCCTTCTTTGTGTTCACGTATAGGCCTCATGAGTCATACGTGAGTTTCGTGCATCGTCGCTCTCTTCCGGTTGCAAGTGTTGACTTCTCTTACCCGTCACACGTGAGAGGAAGTGTTACAGTATATGTGGATTGCACTAGCCCTTTCCATCAGTTCGGACTTTTGGTTGCGTTGGTTAGTGCATGAAGCTTAACAAGTAGCACCCTTCACTGTCGGAAGCTAGAACCTGCATCTAAAGCTGAATATGTTTTATGCGAAAATGAAAACTTGATTTTCCGTCAGTGGCCACACGAGGACACGGCGCTGATGCCTTATTTCCAACCGGTGATTTTCTCTACTGTCCAAGAGCCCATCTAAGTGGATTGGGATCAAGCACAACCTCTTGTGGGTTGCAAATATTACCGAAATCGTTTGTCTTGTACTAACTTCCTTGAGGATTGAGCCATCGAACATCTAATTAACACGAGGATGCATCTGAATCTTTTGGGATCGATCGTACGTCGAATTCAAACGAAATCATGGCTTTTCCCAAAAAACAAAAAAAAATCAAGCGAGGCGCCAAAGCCAGAGCCTGATTAATTGTTCGGAGAAACCAAAATAATAAACTCTCTGATTTCAAAAAAATTGAAAATACGAATATATATGATGAACAATTTTCAAATACACATTAAACATTTTGTATGTATGTTGACCAATTTTCGAATACGCATTGAACATTTTCGTAATGTACATTGAACAATTCGTGTATACACATTGAACTTTTTGTGTAATATATACTGAAAAAAAATTAATATCATAAGAAAAAAATAGTATATTTGTTGAAAAAATTCTTAATATACGATGAACATTTTGATATTTTTATTAATATACTGTGAACATTTCCTTAATATACGATGAACATTCCTGCATATTGAACATATTTTTATACACTGAACTTTTTTCTTATACAAAAAATTTTAAAAAAGATAAAAAAAGGAAAATAAACGAATATGCAAATAAACAAAAATAGGAAAAAGAAAAAAACAGATACAGAAACAAATGAAGAAACAGTAAACCTTGACCGTGGGCTGGGCCTAAATGGGCGTGGGGGCTGGGCGCCTTCAGCGAAGCCCCGGCTCTCCTTGACGCACGCGCGCGTCAAATAGGACTTGCCTTGAATTGTTGCGTCAATTTGTGGGCAAAATATACACCCCAGCTCATTAACCGGCCCAGTTGCACAATCTCTACTGCTTCATGTTTTCAGTTTTGGTATTTCGATATTTTTGTTTTTCGTTGTTTTTATATTTCTAACAAAATTAAAAAGAGTTTTAATGTTATTACTTTTTAAAATATTTATTAGTTTTAGAAAATTGACTTAAATATTTAAAATACTCATTAATTTTAGTAACGTTGTCTAACTATATTTGTTTACTAATTTTAAAGATATTAGATAATTTATAAAATTCATAGCAAATTTAAATAATTCATATATTCTAAAAATGTTTGTTAATTTAATATATATTAGCAAATTTGTGAACTTTTGAAAAAATGATGGAAGTATTATAAAATTCAGTGTCTTTTTACAGCCAAAAAATAAAAAATAAACACTAGCAGGGTAAACTGATGAAAAGAACAAGAAGAAAAATCGCCCGACACATAATCTGGAACATAACCTATGAAAACGCTAAAAAATAATTGCTATGGAGCAACCATGTAAAATCGCTCGTCCTCACCTCTCTCTATTAGAGCATGGCCCATGTTGTCATCCCGGTGTGATTGAACGACATTTTGATGCAAAAAGGCTCAACTAGGAATCACCGATCTTTTTTACTAGGTGAATGTTTTTATCTGAAAGTTACACCTTTTTTACTTTCCCGTGTCACCAATCTTTTCCTCTTGAAATCCTCACCTTGAGTAGCAAGAGGTCCTCGAAGGATATAGTTTCCTTAGTGAGACTTGCCAAAGGGACTCATACAAGTAAAACTAAAGGACTTTTCTCTTTCAAAAAACAAATACAAATAAATGTCAGTTATATCATTTTGACCCTTACTCAACACATGGTGCATAATCTACTTGACGAGCAAGGTGTTCGGCAAGAATTGCTGCATAATAAATATCTGAACTCCAATCCGTCATCCAGGTAGATGCTAAGCCTACTGACTCACTGTTTTGGAGAGGCTTCATGAAGGTCAAGTCATCCTTTTTTACGGAGAGGTTACTTTAAGATTGATGGCGGCCAATTGACGAGTTTTTGGAAAGATAACTAGTTGGGTGACACTTCATTAGCTTTACAATACCCGACCTTGCATAATATTGTGTTTAGAAAAGACGATTTGTTGGCTTCTGTTCTTGGGGATAGCCCTTTGAACATGCAATTTCACACTGCATTACTGGGTTACAAATGAACTAAGTGGATCCGTTCGGTTTCTAGGTTGATGTCAATTAATCTAACCCAGATGCTAGATTCAGTCCAGTAGAGGTTAACCACTAATGTTGTCTTAACTGTGAAGTCTATATATGAATATTTGGTGGATTCTGGACCTATTTTTTGCAGAAAACATATTTGAAAAACAAAGGTTCCTTCAACGATCAAAGTTTTCATGTGATTTTGCAAAGGGAGGTAGTTCTTACAAAGATAACCTTGCTAAGCGTAAGTGGCATGTCAGCAAAAATGTTGTTTTGTGATTAGGAGGAGACAATTAATCATTTATTTATGTCATGTCCATTTACTACATTGATCTGGCACACGGTTAATGTTACATACAATATAGCATCACCAACGAGTATTTCAAATTTGATTGGAAACTGGTTAGTGGTATTCATCATAAGCTGAATGACCAAACCCGTGTGGGAGTTTCTGTCATTTCTCTAGGCAGTATGAATTTTTTGAATGATTATGTTTTTAACATATGATCTTCTCCTAATTTCTTGGAGGTTATCTACAGAGCTACGACTTCAATCCATATGTGGTCATTATTGCAGCATATGGAAGTGCGGGCGCTTATGGCCTATGGGTGCAGTCGGCTGAAAACGGTTGTGTTGGTTTATTCAGTCAGTTTGTTTCGTGAGCTGTACTCGTAAATTATATGGATGAGCTATGTAATCTCGGATTCCCTTTGTGGTCGTATTTTTCAAAAAAAAAATTGACTGGACACTCTAAAGGAAAAAAAACCACAGCCTTATATAGCTTTATTGAAAAGTAAAAAACCATATGTACAAAGTTACCTCGGTAACCCAAAGAGAAGAAAAAGGTAAACTAGAGTACCTAAACTAAAAAAAGGAAGAATACATTCAAGGGGGCAGGAAAGATACTCACTTCAGCAGGTCCTCCTTAAACTTAGGCTTAATCCTATGTGCCAGCAGAGACATATCAGTCACAAATCCTGATTTCCATATAGCAAATCTAGGCTTGACATTCTGGAAAACTTTGGCGTTCCTCACTAACCAAATATGCCAGCAGGCAGTGAACACTACCTTAGAGAAGAATGGCTTCCGAAATGAGCTTTTGGCATGAGAAGCAGCAGCAGACATGTCATTGCTATCTCCACAGTCAATTTGCAAATAATTCCAGACCAGTTGACTGAAGAGGCAAGAGAAAAATAAGTGATCCATGTCTTCCTTTACTCGTGCGTGGCAGGTCCTACAATTTACTCCATCATCCATATGCCAATTCCTTCTTTCCACCATATCCTTGGTGTTTAATCTATCCATGATGAGCATCCAAGCAAACACTTTAATCTTTAGGGTACATCAGCTAGCCCATATCCAATTGAGTAAAGGGTTAAATGTTTGCTCTCGATGGGCATAAGTGTAGAAGGATTTTGGAGTATAAGGCTTATTTGTTCCCATCCAAGACCAAACATCACACTGGTTAGAACTGAGATCAATCTCCCCCAGGAGGGCTTGAAGTGTTGATAGTTCTCCATAAGCCTGCTCAGATAAAGGCAAGTTAAACCAGGTGGACAGGTCATTGCAACTCAATCCATCCTTGACCCTAGTCCAAGGATCCTTAACATATGAGAAGAGCCTCGTAAATCTCTCTTTGAGTGGGATTATTGAATTTCCAATGTTCCATTTATCCTGCCAAAACAACACAGTATCACCTTGATTAACTTGCACCCCAAGTCACTTCTCTGAAGTTGTCCAGTAGCTTCAAAATATTCCTCCACCAATATGAGCCACAAGGCTCGGTACCCTGTGGTACCCTCTCATGGTAATAGGTATTCCATATTAAATTTACCCAGGGCAAATCGTTCCTGTTAGGAACTTATTAGCATGCTTCATTAACAGGGCTGCATTTTGTAGCCCAAGGTTGAGAATACCCAATCCACCTTTCTTCTTGGGCCTACAAATTAATTCCCACGCAGCTAGAGATGGTGAATGCTCCTGCCTATTTCTTCTCCAGAAACACTGTCTCTGAATCCTTTCCAACTGCTTGAGGATACCTGGGGGGATAGACAAACTGCAGAGGAAAAAGATAGGCAAGGAAGACATAGCAGAATTTAAGTATTGTAATCTGCCACCTTGAGCCAAAAAAGAGGAACTAGAGGACATCCTTCTTTCCATACAAGTAACCAGTGGCATAATATGTTCCATCCTCGGCTTAGAGGTACCAACTGGTAAACCAAGGTAGGTGAATGGCATAGTTCCAACCTTGCAACCAAAAACCTGAGCAAGTCTCTCAGTCTCCTCTGGATTTACATTGATTGGTACCATAGATGACTTGTGATAATTGATATGCAGTCCAGTTGATTGAGAAAAAACCTGTAACATCTCTTTTAAGGCTATAAGTTGTTCCTCCACAGCTGGGAAAATGATCAAGGTATCATCAGCATACTGTATAATAGGGAAATCCTTATCATGGCATGGTATTGGCAGCAGAATTTGGCCCTTGTGTAAGATGTCATTGACCACTGACTGCAAGAGGTCAGCAGCAAAAACAAATAGCAGGGGTGAAATGGAATCCCCTTGCCTCACACCAGCTTTGCACTGAAACTGTTCCCTAGGCACTCCATTTAGGAGAATAGAAGATGAACCAGATGTGAGGAACTGGTGTATCCAACTTCTTCATTTGGAGTTGAAGCCTTTGTACTTTAAAATTTCCAATATGACTTCATGTTCAATGGAGTCAAATGCCTTTTCAAAATCCAGTTTGAGTATGAGAATAGGCCTCTTAGACTGATGACATTGATGCAGATACTCTAATGTCCAACCATAGCAATCCTGAATGGTTCTGGTTTTAATAAACCCATACTGGTTTTCGTGAACACAATCAAGAATAACCTCTTGGAATCTATTAGCAGCCATTTTAGTGAGGAACTTAATACACAGACCTGTCAAAGAAATTGGTCTATAGTCCCCAACCTTTTCCGGAGAAGATTTCTTAGGCACCAACGTAATGAAAGAGCTATTAATACTTTCCAGGTTTGCCTGCCCCTCAAAGAAATGATTGGCAAGGTTGTAGAATTCCTGACATACTATGTGCCAACACTTCTTGAGGAAGTGCCCATTAAAACCATCTGGGCCTGAAGCTTTATCAATAGGCATACACTTAATCACCTGATCCATTTCCTCCTTAGTGAAAGGTTTGGTCAAACCATCCAACCCCTGCACTGGTTTAATCAGGTTGGGTAAATCAAAGCCCATGACAATTCCTTTTGCAGTGCCCATACGCCCCTTGAAAGAAGACCATAAAATTCCTTCCATTTGGCTATGTTCAGAAATCACAGTGCCATCATCCAATCTCAAATTAGCAATAGAATTCCTTCTATACCTCTCAGAGGCCATTGCATGAAAGAACTTAGTATTCTCTTCCCCCACCTTAATGGATCTGATAGTACATCTCTTTTTCCAATATAAGTATTGCAGGTGCAACAATTGCTCCAAATGTGATTTAACAACCTTTATGAAATTGAATTCCTGCCTGAACAAAGGCCTAAGTTCTTACATCCTATCAATCCATTCAACCACCTTATTGCATTTATCAATAGCAATTTTCATCTTGGAAATTCCCAATTGCCATCTCTTCAGGTCATACCTCAGATTTTTAAGTTTATGGGCCAGCACTGCTGCAGGATGGGACTTGTGCGAGGGCTTATTCCAAGATTTAGTTACACAGTCCAAGAAGCCATCCCCCTTAGTCCAAAAGTTTTCAAACCTAAAAATGTTAGTTTTAGGAATTGAAGTTGTGATCACAACCACACAAGGGACATGATCAGAAGCAGTCCTAGCCAAGGGCAAAACTTCTGTTATAGGGTAGCAAGTGATCCAGTTGGTTGAAGTAAAAAACCAATCAAGCTGTTCCAATAGAGGAATATCTTGCATATTAGACCAAGTGTATGTCCTACCTTTGATTGGCAATTCAACTAAACCCAGATGTCCAATTACCTCATTAAATATGAACATATCATTTATATCTCCTCCTGGCAGATTTCTGTTGTCTAAGGATCTTATAAAGTTGAAATCCCCCAACAAAAGCCAATTCTCTTCAAAGGCAATTTGCAGATTGTAAAGCCAATCAACAAATCTGTCTCTCAATTCCCCCTGGCATGGGCCATAAACATTCACCAAAGTCCACACACGAGCACTCATTTTGGAAGTGAATTTAACTCTAATTCCAAAAGATTGCACTTCAATTAAATCACCATGAAGTACAGAAGAATTCCACACCATCAAAAGGCCACCAGAGGCTCCCACTGAAGGGGCAAAAGCAAAGTTATCATATTGCTTCGGGCAAAAGGATCTAATCTCCTTAAGTGAGTAAGTTTCACATTTGGTTTCCTAAAAGCATGCAACAGCACAGAACATTCCATTTTCTATGATAAGAACTACTCGTTTAAAACAAAATCAAGTAGCGTCATATAGCAAGCTACGTAGTAACTAGCCAAACATAACAGCATCACGAGATAAGATGTAGCAGTACAACCCCAACAGACCAACTGACAGTTCACCAGAATAAAACAGTAGTTGCCACACATGAACATAAACAGATAGATAAAGGCAAACTTAGGGGCGCGCCAGACCCATTGGTTGATGAAAGAACTAATCATCAGAGATGTCCTTCGGCTTCTTCGTGGGAACAGCCATAAGCTGCTCCTCCGTAAGCTTCTCTGCTTCAATGCCAAGCTCCTCGCCAATCATCTGGAGCTCCTTTATGGGTGTGGGAGGAGGAATGCCTTCCCCCTCCGGACCTTGCTTGGACGTGCTAGCTTCCAGAAGTGGTTTGCTGCGCGGCTTCTTCTTCTTCGGCTCCGATGTTAATTCAAGGAACACCGGCTTATACCCATCCCGCCTGACAGAACCCCGAGTGCATCGACGCACCTCAGATTCTACCAGAGGGGTTGGTACCTTCGACTTGTGCCTTTTGATGTCACCAGTGCTGGGAGGAGCAGCGAAGCATAAGCTGTCTGAAGAAGAAACATCAGATGTGAGTATTGTGTTATCAGACAAATGAGACTCCATGGGCTCCAAGCAATCAGAGGTAGCAGATTCCAATTATGAGAGCAGAGGCCTAGCAGTGGGCCTATGGGCCTGCTAGAAGAAGCCTCCTTCCACTGAATATGCGAGAGAACCTGGATGTCATCAAAAGCCACAGCCCAGTTCCTTTTGGAGAGGACGATAGGCAATAGGGGTTTAGCTGACAACGGCTTCTGCACTTCAAATGTCATCCCCCCTCAAGAAGCGTCTGAAAAGTCCTCTTCCAAGCAAGCTCTGGCGGCAAAGGAGGGCCATACACCAATCTGACAGCACCAACGAAGATTTGCTGAACATTGATCACTGGGGGCTGATATGGTACTATTGCCAATGGATTCTCCTGCTGCTGGACAACTTCTTCAAGAACATGATCAGGCTGCTGCTGCTGATGAAAGTCATTTTCAGACACCGATCCTGAGGGTTGATCAAGCACCATAGATTCTTGGTCTTGGACAGGTGGATCCTCTTGCTGCTGTTGCTCTGGTGCTTCATCACCCCAAAGCCCATGCCCCCAGCTGTCAGCATCAACATGATCATCCATGGGGAGTGGAACTGGTGGCAGATCATTCCAACCCAAAGCAGGGTAGGGGGGAAGCACAAAGTTGTGATGTTCCGGTAGAAGCTGACATGGCAAAGGGTGTGGATTGCCATTGATGGGCATGGGATCCTCATCCTCCGGCATCTGTTCTGCAAAGTTTGCCCCCAAAATGTAACATGGGACAGTCCAAAAAACTCTGGCTCCCCCTAGATGCGCATAATCATTGAAGACCACATCTCTAGGAACAAGAATGTCCTCGGGAAACGAAGCAAAAAACAATACTCCTGACCAGATAAGGATCATCATTGACCCAATGGTGGAACTTCCCAAACGTGTTCACCGCAGCACGCAGATGTTTTGTAGTACGCAGATCCAATGGGACCCCCCAAAACATCAAGCAACCATCACGAAAACCCTGTGCGCCTCGAAAACCCATGCCCTCATCATGCTTCATAAATCTAACAAATCTATCATTACCTAGCGGAAGAGGTGGGAGTTGAAGCAGGGTAAAACGAACTCCAGCATCACGCAATCTGAATAATCCAACACCCGAAATCCAAGGTTGGGCAGACATCACATGTACTCCTCTTTGCTCCAGCAAATCAACCACAGCCTCTCTTAAATGCCCAATCTCATTAGGCTCAGGAAGAGGCATTACCTCAGCTATCATAAACTCCTCATGGCGCCGCTGGATGGCAGACGGTGGCGTGACGAAAGTCCGCGGAAGACGGAGTTCTCCACCATCAATAATCTGGTGCCCCGTCGGAACATAGCGCTCAGGATCAATATGGAAGTTCACCATTGGTACTGGAAGTTTCTCAGGCCAAGGAGGAGGCGGGGTTGCCGGCGGAGAGCAATGCTGTCACACTTGAACTTATTTCATATTTAATAATATGGTTGTGCGCATCGTGTTACACAGAGGCCGGGTACTCCTCTTTCCAAACAAAAAAAGCATTTTGACCCTTATCTCCCTTGACATGGAATTTCCTAGGGTTGCCACATATACTTATCTTTCCAAATAATTAAATATGCTTCATATACTTATCCCATGGGGAGTAATGACTTCACACATAATAAGTATAGGTGGTAAAATTTATTGAAAGTTAGCAAACACCGCATTGGTCACTTGAACAATTCATGAAAGAATATTGAAGGAAGAGAGATTCCACATATAAATATACTATCTTGGACATCTTCTATGATTGTGAGCCCATTAATTATTTTCAAACTTGAGCAAATTAGTTGAGATTGGACAAGGAAGACAACGTAATGAGTTATGTTTGGATATATTTGTATAGAAGTTATATTGTTATGGATCCTCCAACATGTGGTGCTTGCTTCCACCTCATATTAGCCAAAACTTCCGCACCAAGTAGAAATACTACTTGTGCATCCAAACACCCTTAAACCAGTTTTGCCATGAGAGTCCACTATACCTACCTATGGATTGAGTAAGATCCTTCAAGTAAGTTGTCATCGGTGCAAAAAGCAATAAAAATTGCTCCTAAATATGTATGATCTTTTATTGTAAGGGAAAATAAGTGTTGTACGAATTTGTGATGGTAAAGAAATAAAAGCGACGGACTGCATAATAAAGGTTACTATCACAAGGGGCAATACAACGTGACGTTCCTTTGCATTAAGGGTTTGCACATCCAAAAACAAAAAGCGCATGACAACCTCTACTTCCCTCTGCGAAGGGCCTATCTTTTACTTTCTAGTACTTACCTTTATGCAAGAGTCATGGTGATCTTCACCACTTCCTATATTTTGCCTTTTTCTCTTGGCAAGCGTCATGTGTTGGGGAATGATCTAGACATATATATCCACACAAATATATTTGATCATGAATTATTATTGTTGACAATTATCTATATGATAAATAAGTTGGGAGGCGAAACATTAAGCCCCTATCTTTCTCTGTGTTCGATGGATGATATTTGTTCTAAAAATATGCTTTGAGTGTCAATAATCATGGAAGACTATATGATAGTTGAGTATGTGGAATTTGCTAAATCAAAGCTCTTACATAGACCCTTCCTGAAAATAAGATGAATTGCAATTGTTTGATGACTAGGAATATGGTTTGTTAGTTTTCAAGAAACTTTCTGGTCTATACTTTAACATGTGAATAGCTTGTTACTTGATCATGAGAAGTTTTATGAGACGAGCTACTGTTTATGGTTTATATTGATGCTAGAAAAAGTGATTGGAATTATCATTGATCAAACTTGTGCACTTGCTAGCATTCACACTTCATAAATTATTTCTTTTATCATTTACCTACTCGGGGACGAGTAGGAATTAAGGTTGGGGATGCTGATACGTCTCCAACGTATCTATAATTTATGAAGTATTCATGCCATGTTTACAATATTTCTATATGATTTTGGTATGATTTGATTAGAACTAACCTGGACTGACGCTGTTTTCAGCAGAACTACCGTGGTGTTGTTTTTGTGCAGAAATAAAAGTTCTTGGAATGGGCTGAAAATTTACGGAGAATATTTTTGGAAAATATAAAAAATACTGGAGCGAAGAGTCACCGGAGAGGAAGGCCGAGGAAGCCACAAGCCACAGGGGCGCCCCCCCTCCTAGGGCGCGCCCCCCTGGCTTGTGACTTCATCGGGAACCTTCTGGACGTGGGACCAACGCCATATACTCCTATAAATACCCAAAACGCCGAAAAGAAACCTAGATCGGAAGTTCCGCCGCCGCAAGTCTCCAGAGCCACGAAAGATCAATCTTGGCCCTCTCCGGCACCCTGCCGGAGGGGGTCACCTTCACCGGAGACCATGGAGGAGGAAGATGGAGGGGCCATCATCGCCATGGAGGCCAAGGACCAGAGGGAGAACCTTCCCCCAACCAGGGGGGAGGCCATGGAGGAGGAAGCACAAGGGGGAGACCCTCTCCCCCTCTCTCTCGGTGGCGCCGGAGTGCCATCGGGGGAACCATCGCCGCGGTGATCGTCTTCATCAACATCACCTTCTTCATCACCATCCTCATCTCCTTTTAGCGGTCCACTCTCCCGCACCCCGCTGTAATCCCCTACTTGAACATGGTGCTTTATGCCACGTATTATGATCCAATGATGTGTTGCCATCCTATGATGTTTTGAGTAGATTACTTTTGTCCTTTGGGTTGATTGATGATCTAGATTGGTTTGAGTTGTATGTTTTACTTTGGTGCTATCCTATGGTGCCTTCCGTGCCGTGCACACGTGAAGGATTCCCGCTGTAGGGTGTTGCAATACGTTCATGATTCGCTTATAGTGGGTTGCTTGAGTGACAGAAGCATAAACCCAAGTAGGTGGGTTGTTGCGTATGGGATAAAGGGGACTTGATGCTTTAATGCTATGGTTGGGTTTTACCTTAATGATCTTTAGTAGTTGCGGATGCTTGCTAGAGTTCCAATCATAAGTGCATATGATCCAAGTAGAGAAAGTATGTTAGCTTATGCCTCTCCCTCATATAAAATTGCAATAAGGATTACCGATCTTGTGAACAATTGCCTAGGACAATTCCGCACACCGACTCATCATTATTCCACCCTCGCTGTTTGTAATACATTGTAATATATTCTAGCTTTATGATAACAGCACCTATTTTTATATTTTAGCTCTCCGATATCATGCAAAACTATTCTCTCCATACCCACAACATAGTTTTATTTCTCGTTTCTAGTTGGAAGCAAACGTTCGGCGTACGTAGAGTCGTATCAGTGGCAGATAGGACTTGAGAGAATATTGATCTTACCTTTAGCTCCTTGTGGGTTCGACACTCCATACTTATCACTTCCACCTTTGGAAATTGCTACGATGATTCCTTGCACTTGGGGATTATCAATCGCAGAACAGTGGTGGCAACAAAACATGAGTGACTTCGATGGTGGTGCTACTCTAGCACCCGGTCTCGAGCTGCCAGGTAAAGTCTAGGTCAGACCCGAGTGGTTATACCTCGCAATGGTGATGTTTTTCTTACGTCGTTACCTTGTTGAAGACATTACTTGGATATGTTCGGACCGATTCTTCAAGGTAAAAACCTAAATTTTGGCCTTGTGGCTGGATCTAGTGACGGCGGTGCTTAAGTGTCGCTCCCTTTCTGAAGGCATTGTTGTCGAAGAATCTTGTCGTGTGGTGTTATGAGGTGGTTGGTGCAGATATGATCATTGATATAGTTTGCCGATCGCAGATCTAATCGTTTTGAGACCTTTTTTTTCTTTTTTCCTCGCCTACGCATAACTTTGGTCTTATATGATTTTGCTAGTTGTCGGTGTGTTTCCGCATGTGTGTTTGGGTTGATGTTGGTTGTGTGCATTCTAACTATGCTGAGGCGGGTGTGTGCTCACTGTGTTATATATCTTCTTTATCCTCTATTTTGAGCCAATGAAATCCAACCTTGTCGAAAAATTTCCCCAATGAAACTTGGAACAATAAATGGGCAGGGTTGCATTCTAACTTTGTCTGCTTTTCTTTCAGAGATGTGCAACTGAACTTATTCGGTAATCAAGCAACATGGTAACATGTTGTAGAATGTAGTGATCTTGGGTGACGTAACCCATTACTCCTGCATAAGCTGAACATAGTACTTTATATATTCAAATGCCTGAACCTAAATTCCAGTGTATCTGACCTCATACATGACTACAGTCAGGGGGTGCTCCTTGACTTGTTAATCTTGCAACTGACTTTCACCAGTATTTCTAGTTAGGGGATGCTATACATCATGTTTTAGAATGCAGTGATATCGGGTTGGGCCTTGGGCGACAATCAATTACAGGAAGAAAATGCTTCTGTAGCTAACCATGTATAATACTCCCTCCGTCTCAAAATAAGTGACTCAGCTTTGTACTAACTTTAGTACAAAGTTAGTACAAAGCTGAGTCACTTATTTTGGGACGGAGGGAGTACTATATTCTACAGCAAGTGGACATAGCATAGGTGAAACGTTGGCATTTGGTAGTACTTACATACACAAATGTCTGAACCTGAACTCATACTACAGGTTTGGGTTGCTCCTCGGCTTCTTCAGCTTGCAACTCTGGTTTTTCTCGTAACAAGACCAACTGGATTTATCAGATTCAGATGATTGGTAAATACAAAGATTAGTCCCACCACACAGATGTAAAACTGCATAGCATTGCAAAATCATGAACAGACGGATAACAGAGAATGGATTTACTGTGAGTCAGGGAGATTTCTGACATTTTTTTTCAAAGCAGAACAGAACATATACTACATCGACACCATTACTTAAACAGCGAACACTAATTATATTAGGAAGCACTAGACAGCAATCGACTAAGCCTTCTTGGGGGACTTGGCGGCCTTCTTGGGCGACTTGGGCTCCTTCTCGGCCGTCTTCTTGGGGAGCAGCACGGGGTTGATGTTGGGCAGCACGCCGCCGTGCGCGATGGTGACGCCGGCGAGCAGCTTGCCGAGCTCCTGGTCGTTCCGGACGGCGAGCAGCAGGTGGCGCGGGATGATGCGGGCCTTCTTGTTGTCCGTGGCGGCGTTCCCGGCGAGCTCGAGCAGCTCGGCGGCGAGGTACTCGAGGACGGCGGCGAGGTAGACGGGGGCGCCCATGCCGACGCGCTGCGCGTAGCGGCCCTTCTTGAGGAAGCGGCCGATGCGACCGACGGGGAACTGCAGCCCGGCCTTGATGGACCGCGACACCGCCTTCTTCCTGGGGCCGCCGCCAAGCTTGCGCCCCACCACGTACTTCTTCATCTTGGAGACGGCGCCGGTGGCCGAGGCGTCCATGGCGGCTAGAGGGACTTGAGATTTGGCGCGACGGGGGATTTGAGAAGGCGGGAGTGCGATGTGTTGGCGACGGGTTTGGGCAGACTATTTAAACGGCGCGGGAAGGGATAGCGTGGGCCTGTCGATCCGCGCGCACAGGCAATGGACGGTCGGATCGGTGGCGAATGGACGGCAGCGATGCGAAAATTACACTGCGCCTTCCCATTATTCAGTCAATTTGTTTGTCAACAGAAGAGAGATATGGAAGAATCGCAGAAATTGGATCAGCTCTCAACGCCCTGTTTTTTATTGCAGAATGGAAACCCATAAAGCAGGGAATCTTTTTTATATTTTATTTTTTTGCGGGTAGGGAAGCATTATTTCGATACAAGGTTTTTCACTAGGAATCTTTTCTTATGAAAAAAACTGGGTCAATGAATGGAACCACAAAGTTAAAAATTGGTTCTGTAAACTCAAATTCACATGACAATAGTGGCGGAGGACCTGGTTGGGCGAGGTCTGGCGCGCGCCCTACCTTGATTTTTTGGGATTCAATTTGTACAGATACGCATCGCTGGATTTTGTATGAGGTCTGGTTGCTTGCTCGTTGCCTCGTTAGGGAAAAGAATGGAGAAAGGGGGCAGTCCTGGCCATCGATGGAACGCAGGCCGCATTGTTTGGGCCCTCAACTCGTCCGTGCGACCAGGGCCAGCAGTGCCCCAATTGCTCTCCCCCCAACAGCAGTTTCCCGATTTTGTCTCAAAAAAAAAAACAGTTTCCCCATTCCCTCCCCTGCTTTGGCCCCGATTTCTCTCTTCACCTCCCTCTCTATCAGAGAACTGTAGGCTCTCTGAAACCTAATCCATTGACTTGCGTGGAGGTAGCTGGTGTTGGGAACGAACGGGGGACATGACCGGATGTGTGGTGATATTGCTGGTGTTGTGTGCACGCCTTGCTGCGAGGCAGGTGGCTGTGTGTTGTTGTAGCGGAAGACAGAGAGAGATTGGGAGGTGGTAGGTTGTGAGAGAGAGAGGAATGAAAGAGGGTTATGCTGAAATCGGGATTTCTAGTGACTAGCCATTTCTTTTTACGAGAGAAAGGGGTGCTTATTACGGTAATCTATGATTTGTGTTGTAAAATAGCTCGACAATGTAGGCGTATAATTCAGTGATCTTAGTGGTATTTCCGTACTAAGAATGTGGTTTGGCATTATAATTTAATTTATGCTTTAGTGTCCGCCCCACATCAAAAAAAAAAAAATCCTCCGCCACTGCATGACATGTCAGGTATTATTAGAAATTTCCTCTTTTGTTTCGTATGCGCGTAATATTATCATAAATATGGTAGCAATCCAAGCATGCTCGGAGTTGGAGGATTTGGTGGTTCATCGGCGCCGATGGGTCACATGTGGATATGATTTTTATTAGGAAAAATCGCAAAGCTTTATTTATCCAGATGTCCAAACATAATGTTTATAGTAGTGGATACATGATCATAGGGTAGGCCAAACCATACACGACAACCCACACCAAATAAAGAGCATGCTTTTTGCAAGGATGTGATATTTATAATTAAAGTTTCTCGCTCATGAACAAAACTACATGCATAACTTTAAAAACTGGACCGGTAACCGGACCGGTGAGACCTTCGGTTCAGGTTTTCACCAGTCGAACCACCAGTTCATAGTTTCCTTGCTTGGTTTTTTACAATAAAATGGTATTAATTAGCAATGTATGCAAATTTAGTATAAAGAATGGTGGAAAAATATTTTGGTTTCAAACAAGAAAGAAACTTGTTGAGGTGGTTATTGGCCCAGAGGTAGCATTTGGCGTACCACCCAAACGACATGGTAGCGTATCATGCTTATCTTAAAAATATTTCATCGCTCCAACTATTCCAACCGCTTAGTTTATTCAATGTTTTCGTCATAAAACAGCCCAATTCAACTGGTTTTCACTGGTCCGGTGTCGGGGCGCGGTCCTGGTGCTTAAAAAACCAACTGAATCATTGGTCATGTGTCATTCCGATTTGGTTTGTAAAACTATGACCACATGAGGCAAATGTTGTGGAATGTCCTCTGATCTCCTGTACAATGGCCCCATAGTTTTCAGAACCCTGCTCAACCTTCGGCCATCACCTTGAAGTAAAAAGGAGGCACATGGATATGTTGAGCATAGAGGCCTTCTGTCAGAGTTAACGCTTCTCTACATGAAACAACTTGAAGTGATCTAGGGTCTATGATCTCTCAATAGACGACCACAAAAGCCTGCCATGGTGATCTCTGCAAAAAGCACCCAATGCTCACATCTCTTCATCTCTTTATACAACAACATGGGAAAATTAGTGAGAGGATAGGGTTTGCACTTATATCAATTGATTAGTGGCGTTTGGGGCTGGCCACGGTCCCACAAGATCGCTGATTTCAACCATAACGAGCATCACATACAATCTCTTTTTCTTAAGGGGGTGAGATGATTCAAAGACAACACACACAATTTTGTGAGAAAAACATAGCAAGGTGCATCACAGAGGTTGTATGGCGAACGGTTTTTTCAAGAAAAACATAGCATGGTACATTTGCATGGTTGAAACAGAGCAAGGTACATCGCCTGGTCGAAATAG
This sequence comes from Elymus sibiricus, assembly GCA_039707655.1. Taxonomy (NCBI): domain Eukaryota; kingdom Viridiplantae; phylum Streptophyta; class Magnoliopsida; order Poales; family Poaceae; genus Elymus; species Elymus sibiricus. Next base: position 449,541,239 of record CM077671.1, read on the forward strand.
GAGCCTAGATTATTTTCTAACGATCTATACACATCAACACCGTTTATTCTTAGCATATGCAATTAGCGGCGCTTCAAAGGCCTAGTTCATACTCACAGTTCATCCTCTATAACACCATGCTCCCTAGTTTTGAAGAGCGCACATTCAATCGACGTCTCCAATTGAAATTTGTTCACACGATTTTGACCGGGTCAACAATTTTGCAAAGCTCTCTTGTTCAATTCTTTTATACTACGCACTATGCTTCTTAATTTTTAAGCCATCACAACTAATCGAGGTCGTCAATTTAGAATTGGGTCACTCAGTTTTGACTGAGTCAACAATTTCTCAAGGAACCCTCCCATTTAATTCTTTTAATCTATCATGTTTCCTATTTCTGAAACTCTTTCATTTAATTGAGGTATTCAATTTTGTATTTGGTTTACGATTTTGACTGGGCCAACGATTTTTCAAACCAATCAGAATGACTGGCCTATAAAAACATATCAACCAGCAACACCACATTAGATAAATAAAAATGAAACACGCTCCACCCCCCCCCCCCCCCCAATCCGCCAAACTAAATATTCCATCGGTTCCAAAATATATGGGGTATTAGTATTTTGGAAAGTCAAAGTTTTATAACTTTGACAAGTTCAGAGCAAAAAAAATGATATCCACAGTATTAAACGAAAAAGGTATGTAGATTCATTTCATAATGAATCTAATCATACCGATTTGATATTATGTATTTTGGTATATTTAAAAAAAAAAAAGCAATACACCTTATATTTTGAAACAGAGTGAGTATTATTTTAAGAAACCCCAAATCACTAACGACGCAACAAAGCACGCTCAACCCAGTGAAACAATGGCCTAGATAATGCAAGTTTGCATGTTGTTTCCAATAATAACCATAGAACATGTAGCCATGAAGATTAATTCTAGGACCAAAAGTAAGTTTTTTACCTTGCATTTACGAAAACAGGCCAAATGCACATAAACGTTCCAATGGGAAATTGTGGATACAAGTAAGCATTTTATGCAAGACTGCTCACGGGGGCAACACCTCAGAAATGAAATAACCAAACTAAGAGGATGCTAGCAAAATCTCAAGACTATAGAGAGATGTAGCACGATGTGAGACACGGTACCGCCGTCGGTCAGACCTCATAAGTTCTCAACGATATTGGCCAAAGCTTGCAAAAGACTCGGCGAGAAGGGCTTAACGAGTGAGTGTGGAGAGGGTAAAGTGGAGGTGTAAATTCTAGAGAGATCGAAGGACCACGGGGTTTGCGGTTCAGTTCCAATTAGACCAGTGAAAAAAAAACTTTTAAGATTGTGGCCTTTTGGTCATGAGCTGTATACTCCACACCTAGGTGTGATAGTGAGTGGAATTTGTTTTTCTGAGATGATGGGAGGCTGAGAGGTGGAAGTATCGTGTGTTTTCTCCATCTTTGATGGATTTCCTTATTTTACCCACATCAGCGCCAAAAAGCGTTTTTTTGGTGAATTGTTCTTTGCAAGACAGAGATAATAACTTGCCTGGTTAATTTTTCTGGAGTGGACAGGGGCCTGTTTTCCTCTAGGCCATCCATTCGTGAATATGCCCGACGATTTGAGCCTGCACCTTATTTTACATTTTTAAGAAGTTAATCCTCACTACTATATACTCCCGTCGTTCTTAAATATAAGTTTTTTTAAAGATTTCACTAGTGACTACATACGGAGCAAAATTAATGAATCTACACTCTAAAATACACCTATATACACCCGTATGTAGTCCGTAATGAAATATCTAAAAAGACTTATATTTAAGAACAGAGGGAGTAGTATTCTTTTAACATGCACAATGTTCACATCAGCACAATGCCACGCCATCATTCAGTTTGCAATGAGCAGCCAATCAAATTGATCCCTCTGCGGCCACGGCGCTGTAAAAAAACAAAATTTTCCCCCTCAAGCACAGCCGTCGTCTCACTCTTATGCTCCTTGGAATATTCGAAAAGATGTGGCTTCTTTTTTAAACTCTACTTCTAATCTCAATCCCCAAGTTTTCCATATTTCTAGGAATTTGAATGGGGTGGCTCACAATTTAGCCCATCAAGTTTTTCAAATGGCTGGAGGACCTACTCTCAATTGCTCTTCTCATTCTCATATGTCTGACTCTTGTCCTGTGGCTGCCTCTCTTGCTGATTTTCATTTTGCAGGAATTCAGATTCATAAGGTGTATTGCTTCTAGGAGGAAGTCGATGGCTCCTGGATGCTCCTCATTTCAAGATGATCTGATTGTCAATGCTCGGTCGGAGGAAGGAAGGAGATTGCTGTCAAAGCTGGAATTTTTCTTGCTCCCCTTCTCTTCCCTTGTTTCTTACGACATGTTTTTCTTCAGCAAGGATCTTGTTCCTTGCTCTCTCTTATGTCTGTTATTCAGCTCTTCTTACTACAGGTCTGCATTTCTTCTTTTCTCTATCATCTGGCAGTTGGTGTAACCTTGGCTGTACAATGTTCTCTGAGCTGAATATATTGGCACCTGTGGTGCCTTTCTCTGTTAAAAAAAAAGAAAAAACACAGCCGCCGCTGATCCCGCACAGGGATTTCAACGCAACCTCCATAGTCATCCCGCACGCCACGGGGGAGCTGAATCTGCCCCGCCGGACCACCCGTCCACCACCCTTCGTCCTCTCCTTGGTGCCACCGCGGGAGCGCCTCTGTTCTTCCTCTCATCCTTCCGGTCTCCACCTCCTCCCGATGCGCGCTGCGCCCAATCACGCATCCACTCCACCGTGCCACCGCCGGAGCACCGTCCGTCCGCTGCCCTTCGCCCTCTCCCCCCTCCGGTCTCCTCCTCCTCCCGCTGCGCGCTGCCCCCGTGACCACCACGCCTCCACCCTGCCCGCCATGCGCGCCATCGCCCCTCTACGCCTCATCCGCCACCAGACCGAATCCCGGCACCACCTCCAGGCCACCGCCGCTGCTCACTGCGCCATTGGCCGCCCCCCCTCACTCGCGTGTCACCCCGCGTCCCACCACACCGTACTGCTCGAGGAGCAAGACGAATCGGGCCGGGCGCAGCCCGTTCCTCTGCTCCGACTCCGAGCGTGTAGGCGCAGTTGGGACGCGAGTAGTCGCCATTTGGTCACCGAACACCCAGAATGGAATGAAGCCTGTGTGCGTCGTTGCTCTGCTCCGCGGATCGATGCCGAGGAGCCCGGTTCCACCGGTAACCACGTCTTCCGCCGGAATCGACATTCCGCTTTGCCAAAAGCTGCTTATGAGATGAGCACCGCCGCATTTACTTCACTGCTACTCGGTAGGCTTCTGGAGTTGGAGGCCAGTGATCCTGTTGTTCTTCTGGAGTTGCTAACACCAAACCACACAACCCACTTCATGAACGCATGTGCAGCCCAATGCTCGAAAATGGCCCACGTTGTTTATCTTCTCCGTTGCCATCACTTGCAAAGAAACCCTTCTGCTGTTGCAGGTCATTAATGAATGATTGACGCTTCACTTCCTCTCCCCACGATCTCCACAAGAAACTGATGGATTCCTGTTAAATTCGGTGCTCCACCCGAACTCACTTTGTTCCAATCGTCCTACATACGGGTGGGCGTCTGCCATACCGCTCATACCGCTATCACCGGTCAGCAACTCCCTCCCCTGTCCTTCTCGACATTCCCTATCACATATTGCCAGTTGAATCACAGTTTTGGACTTCCTCAGGTACTTGACGAATCGGACGCCAGAGCCCCCATCTTGGTTGTTCTTCCCCTGCTGCATACCCAAGAGCCTCGAATTTACGGCACCTAAAGGTAAATACTGTTGCCATCTATTGTTAATTCTGAATTTTTGTGTGCTTGATTAGTATCTGAAGTTAACTGCTATTTCTGAATTTTGGTGTTCTTGATTTATCTAGCATCATGACATATATTGGTTGAACAAAAACTCTGGAGTTTCTCAGGTGTTGGATGATTTGGACACCTGGGACCCAAAACTATTATTCATGCTTCCTGACGGATTCTATGACAAGGTCAGCGAAGGAAACGTCGTCTATGAATGGATCCATGTAATGGGAGTTTGAGTGATCTACTTATATTTCTGTGTTTCAAAGCCAACCATGCATCGGATGTCTTTTTCCAATCTATATATCTGTTATGAAGCGAACCCCGCACAACAAATGCAGAAGAAACTAATCGACGACACCCAATGACCTCACCTCCTTTGCCCCTTCTTCAGGTAACAAATTCGCCTTCTTCTCAAGTTTCCCTCTCATATATGTGTATGGGTCTGTGGGCCTCCTGATCTTGCCCTTCTCTCCCTCCCCCTCTCAGTTCTCCATATACTTATTTAAATGAAACGAGCCGCTGTTGTTCATGTAGATATGTTCAACTGATATTCTTGGGAGATTTTGCCCTTCTCTCTCTCCCCCTCTCAATTCTCCATATATTTATTTAAACGAAATGAGCCGCTGTTGTTCATGTACATACGTTCAACTGATATTCTTGGGAGATTTTCTATTTACCTTTCATCTGTGGGGCAACTACATCTGGGCTGCAGTGACTTCCAATTTAAATCCCCAATCCTTATGATGTTTGTGCATGCAGACCTTTTAGTCTATGTTGGCAAGGTCTGATGAAAATGGAAGTACGCTGCAGTTTGAAAACAAATCTTGGTAATATTTATGGTCGGTTGTTTACTCAATAAGTTTTTTCAAACTCTGCTACCGTCAGTGATAAACTGATAACAAGTTCATTAGTTCATATAGCAGTTCATAATTTGCAATTTTGGAACATAATGACTTCAAAAAGTTTATGATCCCTAATTAACTTATGGGTTATCAGTTATCTATCTAGCATCATAGGAATAATATCTGGTGTCTCTTCATGATAGGTACATTGGTGATGCATTTTTATTTTCATAATCTTTCCTTAGCAATATAGGATTAAAATCTAGCTGCAATAGTATTGCATTGCAGTCCTATCATTTACCTGTTTCTCTTAATTCCCTAATCCCTGATCCCTTTTACTTTAGTGAATCCCAAGACAACAGAAAAGTACCCAACGGAGATTTAGACTGAACGGTAAGTACTGCCACCGTTCATGATCCGTACAATAGCTAATTTTGTTGAGAGAAGCTTTGACCTATATTTTTATTTATTGCTACATGTCCCTCTGTTCAGATCCTTTTCTATTGTCTGTCGACAAGTTGTTTGATGAAAGCCGAAGTAGGCCAGAAATCTTGCTGAAGTATATACTACTATCACCTGGCATCGTTTACTAACTCCGATGCATAAATGCAAGAAGCGTGCTATTTCAGAAGTTTCTTCCCGATGCTAAATATACTGACACGCTATCAGGTGTCTATCTTATGCCAACAGTCTTATTCCTGCTGATATATGGTTATATTACCCTATATCTCTTTCACATATATAGATGAATCTCAAACTGATTCAAACAAAACTTGAACCGTGCATGCAGACTTGCCAAACATGGCCTCTTTTTGTGTGTGTACAGACTGCCAGGGCAATATTTTTAATTGTTTCGGTTGTTTGTTGTAGATATACTTATATCCTAATAACTGGAGCGATATCTTGACACGCAACAAATTATGTGTATTAAATTGATTTGTATGTATAGCATTTGGTTATCACATTCACTTTATTTCCATTTTGCCGTAATATTTCATTGTATAGGTGTTGGTAGTAGAATCAACTTCTGATCATTCCTAGAGAAGTAAAATATTTTCTTTTGAGTATGTATCTGTCTTTGTACAATATATAAATAAAATTTAATTAATCCGATTTCATTCTTTAAATATGTATAATTAAAGTTGGCCAGATTGTCTGAATGTCATGTTGTATGTATGTTTTTTATGGGCAAACAGTAGAGGAAACCCCTATGGTATAATTTTCAATTAAAAGAAAGGATCCAGAAGGGATACTGTTGTAAGTATGCTTGCAGGCAAGCAGTTCTGGTCCAGGAAGTTAATTATTGTCCTTAAACTATACATCTTATTATATTGTTGGAAACTTCTGATCAAAGTTTGAAGAATGAATGCCTTGCTACATTTGTTTTCACTTTGACAAGCTTCCAGGAGTATCATTTAAGTATGACAGTTATACTTATACATTGTGCAACTATGGTCTCCCTGAGCTCACAAACATCCTACTTTGGTGGCAGAATTCATCTCTCCTTATCTCTTATTTGTCCTCTAATAATACACCTCATGAATCGAGTTTGGCACTACTAACATTCCGCAGCAACGCGCGGGGTATTATCTAGTTTATAAATAGTGGCTGCAAGTGCACCGGCAACATTGATTGACGGGTTGCCGACGGCCAGCAACCTTGAACAATTTGTTGGCAGCCTGGGAAAACGGCCCATCCATATTTGAATTTGAAGAAATTGTTGCGTGGGACCTCTGTTTATGTGGACTAGGATTGGAACATGATCTGAAGTAAAGCGTGCCAGAGAGGATAAAGTTGTGCTAGGGAATGAATCATTCCAAGCTAAATTGAAGAAGGCACGGTCGATGCGTTCCAAGGTAGGCGAAGATGTTTTGTCGACCAAGTGTATCGGCGATCAAGCAAGGCTAGTTCATTGAGAGTGTCATTGAAGGCATTGGCTTCATTTTGTCGGAAAGTGTTTTTTATTTTTGTTGGACAAGAATATAAGCAGGTTGAAATCCCCAATGATTAACCTACGTTGTCGAGTCATCCTGTTTTATTGATTTGATTCCGTCAAGGATTACTTAAGGGAATGGCATGATGGTACATAGATGTTTGTAACTGCAATATTTTGGCAATGTGGCAGAGTTTTGATTATTAGGGTGGTCAAGAAGGTGTGGTTAGTCCGTTAGTGTACGAGACAATGTTTAGGAACTCCAAGTTCGCCTCAGAGACTGTTCCAACCGCCGATCCGTTCGCAGGTAACGAGATAAAATGATCGAGAGAGCGAGGGATAAAGATCTTAATCTTTGCTTAGTTATGTCTTGCATTTTAGATTCTTGCAGTAACGCCAGATTTTAGTTAAGTTAAAAAAGCAACTGCTCCTTTCTAAAAATGTTCCTGTAATTTCGAAAGGTGTTCTGATTTTAAATAAACCTTCATGTAATTAAAAAAGTTTCACCATTTTTAAGAATGTTCCTATAGTTTTAAAAAGTCTCCACACGTTTAAAAAAAGTTATGTTCACACATTTAGAATAAATGTCTGTGTATTTGTCAATAATACCTCTATTAAAAATAAACATAAAAAGGAAAATAAACAAAAATATAAAGTAAAAGATCTGGAAAAACAAAAGAAGAAAAAGTGAAAAAAAAAGAGTGGGACCCTTAAGGTAAGGTGTACAATGGTGCTGCTATGTTGCTTCATCAGACCACTAGGAACATGGAACGGAAGCAAAAAAAAAAAAAAGGTAATAGAATCACAAGTCCTACAACTTATCCTAGGTGCGATAAATTGGTCCTAAAACTTGTAAAAGGTAACAAACTCATCCTACAACTTGCAGGCAATGTGCAAGTTTAGTTCACGGCCACTCAAGACGCATGGTGCTAGCTGGCTCGGTCCGGTCAGCACTAGATTTTTATAGATACCCCCTGTCGTTTTTTGAATTCAACCAGCAGGATAGCCGCTTGAGTTAATTTTGTCTAACTTTTCAGTTGGAATCTGGTCGGCGCCCTAGTCGTTTCTCTGATATGTCGCTGGAGGAACAGCACCTACCCATCAAGAACTCACGCCTCAAGGACGAGCTGGACCGCGTCTGCGCGCTCGCCGGCAAGTTCCTCGGCCGCCCCGTCTCTGCCATCTCCTCGCCGCTGAGCCTCCCGTCGTCCCTCTGCTCCGGCCTCGATCTTGGCGTCGGCAGCAACAGGCGGCCATGCGCCTGCCCGCTGGCATTATGGGCGGCGGCTTCGACGATGGCCGCCGCGGCGAAGGACCCATCGACCGCGGCGCGCTGCTGGAGCTTGGGCTGGCCGCAATGGAGGAGCTGGTGAAGGCGACACAGGTGGACGACCCGCTGTGGCAGCCCAGCCTGGATATTGGGCTGGAGACGCTCAACTATGACGAGTACCGGCGCGCGTTCGCCCGCGTGCTCAGCCCCAGCCCCGCCGGCTACGTCTCCGAGGCCACCCGCAAGGTCGGCATCGCCATCATAAACAGCGTCGACCTCGTCAACAGCCTCATGAACGAGGTGCACATTGTCATCAACATGCATACTAGCGGTGCTTCATGCAAAAACGAAAGAGCTAATCGGTGCAATGCATGCTGCAGGCTCGGTAGTCGGAGATGTTCCCGTGCGTGGTGACGAGGGCGAGCACGTTGGAGATCATCTCCAGCGGCATGCATGGGCGGCACCCGCAGCGGCTCAATCCAACTAGTGACCATTCACTCCCATTGCAACCTAGCTTCACGTTGCGATCAGCCTAACTTGAGCTCGCTCGCTCGCTCCTGCGACGTACGAACGCCCTGGTGACCATGTGTGCTGATGCGCGCAGAGCTGCAGGTGTTGTCGCCGCTGGTGCCGATCAGGGAGGTGACGTTCACGCGCTTCTGCAAGCAGCACGCCGACGGGATGTGGGCCATCGTGGAGGTCTCGGTGGACGGCGTCCTCCGCCCCGACTCCGGTGGCGGCGGCGCCGGCCCGGCAGGGTACATGTGGGCTGTCGCCTCCTCCCCTCAGGCTGCATGGTCGAGGTCTCGAGGACATGCAGAACGGCTACGCCAAGGTACGTAACCAAACCCGTCAGTCTCGCCCACCCACCGTCGAACGAACGCGCCATCCGTACCGCTGGCTCGCCTCGCTGCATGCAGTGCCAGTGCGAGCACCACGCCAGTGTCTGTATCCTTCGATGGGGTGTGTTGAAATTTACCAAATTGCAAGGCCACGCATTGTGGTACGTGCCACTCAGACAGCGTACACGCATATCAGTGGGATATCAGCCACCCAGATAAGTTTCTCCCGACTGCACATCTTGTTCATCTCGAAACACCGGTTTGTGTCTCGACGAGGACACCCGAGAGTGGATTTTTTAATCATGCACGGGAGGTCCCGTGCATAGATTAGTGGATTGATCACTTTGAATGGGCCCCTTGCATGCAGCCTATTGCAGGTTTTGGCAGCTTCACCCATCCCATCTCACATCCTTTTATTTTTTACGTTTACTTTTTAATCTTCTATATATTTTGAACGATAAGTCTACTTTAATTTCCGTTTTTTCAGATTCGTGTTGTTTGTGACGAAGGCTTTCAAATAGCATCAAATTTTAATATATTTTGACGAGTTTTGAAAAATTCATTACGTTTCAACTGCTGAAACTCGATACACGAACGGCAAACTTGAAAATTCAGAAACGAAAACTTAAAATTTGGTGTGCCCTTGTGAGGAATCCAACGACTTTGCGGAATGCGAGCTAAATTGGATAGTCGAGCAAGTTTCAACTACTAAAACATAATAAAAACAATTATAAATTTATCAAGTTTCAAAACTAAAACTAAAACCCCGAACCCTAAAAGCATATGAAATTTGGTAAAAATTAATGTTACAATTACCAAATTTCAGTATTTAAAACTTAGATTTTAAAAAAATTGTCGAAATGTATTCAAAATTGGTCTTGTTTGAAAGTTCTTGTTGCGATGAACACAAATATGCAAACAAAAATTAATTTAGATTTTCGGTTTAAAAGATAAAGTGAATTAAAATTAGAAGATGAAATGAAAAAAGCACGAGAGGTGGGATGGAGGAGGCATGTAACTCTCTGACAAAAGCATGCATGCATGGGCCCTTCATAACTAATTATTGACTAAGACATGCAATCAAAAATAATGAACATGCATGCATACAGATCTCCAATCAGATGGACGGCTGAGACATGCACGGGACCTCTCGTGCATGGTAGAATCTCTTTTCTCACCAGTTAACTTGTAGAAAGATTGATAAGCAACCGTGAAAGTGGTTACAAGAAAACACTAGCAAGAGCCAAGAGGTATACCTGGTGATATGCCAGGTTGTCCAGCTTGTTGATGAAGGCCTTGTACAACGCGGTGGCCTTGTGTGTGAAGACTTTAACCCTGGCCCAAGAGTATGTGATGGTCAAGTGTCGAGTATTGTCGCCTTCTTCGCCATAATCCCTCCATGGGCGCCAAGTAATTTTCTCAGGATGACCCACCGATAACCGCTCCCACATCCAAATCGAGAGGGCCCACACACATCCAGACAAACTGGAGGTAAATCCGGTCCTTTGACATGTGTCCTCCAGCTACACGTGCCAATTCATGATTACATGACACAATTCACAGAAGCACATACATCCATAAACGGATATTGAGATAGCTTCTTATTGAACGGTATAGGTACACGAGGCCGGCAGACCCCATGTGTACCATGCGTCCCAGTCGGCCAAGAAGTCCAGATATAACCATAGGGCAGTGTCTCCCGAACAGTCTGTCAGGAGATGCCACAAGTAGGCTCTCGCATACTGCTCCGCAGTCTGCACGTCAACATCTTGCGGGCATCCGGACCGGTTGGCATGGAGCCACATTGGTGGTATACCGGATGTTCGGTTGTCCACCACGTCGTGAACCTCATCACGAATAGAGGCGGGGCAATCACAGATGAGGGCGACAACCCTCTCCTGCCAGTTGTTCATCTCCACTCGCCTAGTGATAGCCCGACCCTGGAGCGGTAGAGTTGTGATCATGCCGAAGTCCTAGAGGGTTACCATCATCTCACCACATGGGAGATGAAAACTGTGTGCCTCGGGCCGCCAACGGTCCACCAAGGCTGTGAGAGCTGAGTGGACAAGCGTCGGCGGCGCACGCTTGAACTGAAGCACAAATGGCGGCAACCCGACTCTCCTGAAGTACGTCTCGAAGCAGGGGTCGTATAGCATCTGGCAGGCCTTCGTGTGACCCCTCGTATGCAATGGTGGTAGCATCTGTCAAAATTTAGATGCAAATAGTTAATAACTTACTTCCGAAAAGCCATTTTTTGCAAGAACTTGATAATAGTCATTACCACTCCATTCTTGATAAAACGTGCCCGATGACCATTGTCGAACGCAGGGTCAGGCAGGTGTACTTACTGCCGATATTCGGATCAAGGGTCCTCCTATAACAATTAAAAACAACATTTATTTATCAACATTCATTCTATACAACGCATATAATACACCAATATAGTACAAACTAAAGTTAAAAAATCTAATAGACTAATATCAACAACATTCAATCATCAAATATCAACATCATTAATTCATCATCAACAATTGAAATATACATATGAAACATTTATCAACATTGGAATATCCATCATATTCAAATGTTGTAAATAAAGCTATAATCAACATTGAAATAAGCTATAACCAACATATCCCATCATCAATCATATTGAACCAACATCAATCATATTTTATCAAACATCAATGATTAATTCTAAAAAAACTATAATATGAACTTGGGTTCATCTCCAAACTAGGTAGAATCAACATAACTAGTTACTACAATATGAACTAGGGTTCATCTTCAACACATCCATCATTCTAAATAAACGCAGAATCAACAAAACTTAAAACCACTAGATGAACAGGTTCATATTGTGCCAAAAAAATGCATGAAAACCATAGTTTTTTTGGGTCTAAAACTACTTGGAGGGATCGAAGGAGCTTATTTCTCTCTTCATGGAGGTAGGGGTGGGCACTATTAAACCGAAAACCGAAAAACCAAACCGGACCGAACCGTATTAACCGAACTTTCCGTTGATGCGGTGTTTGAATTTTTGGTTCGGTTGAAAATTCTAAGGTTGTTCGGTGTTTGGTTTGTGTTCGGTTTTCAGTGCACAGAAACCGGATAAACCGAAGAAACCGATACGTACGATACCCCATGTAATACCTTCTTTCCAAAAGTGCAGCAGTGTCCATTTGTCTATCGGCCCAACGCAACAGTAACTAGTAATCGCCCCACCCTCCCACTTCCCACGTAGGTAAATAGCCGTCAGTTGTCCCTCCATCAGGCGGAGTTCTCTTCAAAAAGTAAATCAGGGGTGTCCTCTCCTGTCTATAGCGAACAACTCAACACGCGGCCGACTCCGGCGAGCTAGCAATCACCGAGAAATCCTTTGGTTGCGGCGGACGTCCCGCTAGCCGCTCGATTACAGGTATTTCGACGGCTGTTCTGGGCTTCTAATCTCTGAAACTAACTAGTACTTCCACGTAACCCCAATGCTAACCTGACTAATTGAAGCTGCTTGGATTATTTTACTATTGTTTGCATGCACGTAGTCAATAGTATTCCTTGCGTTCCTAAATATTTGTCTTTTTAAAGATTCAACTACGGACTACATACGAAGCAAAATGGATAAATCTATACTCTAAATTATGTCTATATACATCCGTATGTAGGCCATAGTGAAATCTCTAAAAAGACAAATATTTAGGAACGGAGAAGTAGTAGTTATAAGATTTCTATCCATGCAATATCTGGTAGGAGTATGTGTGCATACGCGGCTCTTGGTCATGGAAGTATTTGTATTTCGTGGTCATGGAAGTAAATACGATTTTTTTTTTAGGGTAGAAGTAAATACGAATTAATGTATAGTTTAGTGCATGAGCTGCTCAGTTTAGAGGCATCACACATTCTTTACGTAATACATGTCACGTTCTATGTGATTTTACACTTAATTATGCTCACTAGTTTGGTTGACCAAATAAAGCAGTCATTAATGTCAAGGTTGCTAGCTATTTTGATTATTTTGTGCATTCTATACAATGCAAATCGGTGCTCATAAGTCATTACACTTATTTTGATGAGTGCGTATTTTGGTTTTTCGGTTAACCGAACAAACCGAACCGATATATTATCGTTAATATGGTTCGGTTTCTAAATTTTGTGTCATTATTTCGGTTTCCATTTCTCCAAAACCGAAATTATAAAAGACCGAATAAACCGAACCGTATTAACCATATAAACCGAACGCCCAGCCCTACATGGAGGCGTCCCGATTCGCAAAACGGTGAAGAAACGAAGAGATTCAGGTTGGGCGGGGAGTGGAGAGGAGGAGAGAGCCGTCGTTCTATGTTCTTCTCGGACGGTAGGAGAAAAATAGGGGCTAGCCTGGTGGGTGGGTCCCACCGTTGGACTATAACTGTTTAAACCGTACTGTCGAGGGCCTCAGCGGTAGGGTTGACGGCACAGGTGGCTGACCGTTTACCTAAGCTTACGTGAATAAGTAGCCTACCGCCGGGGGCCTCGGCGGTAGACTGTTGTATCCTGCCGCCATTGACCCCGGCGAGGGGTTAGATCCAGAATACCAGGGTCATTTCTTGACCAAGTTGAAAAAGTCAAAACACTGGAATTCGCCGCCTCCGCGCCTAACCACAACAGCTGCGAGCTGATCCGGCTGCGCGCGCAAAGCAAAGCGAAAGTGTGGGCTGCCGCGCCTGTGACGTGCCTACGTTCCTGCCCTTGCGCCGTTGTGCGCGCGCGGCGTGGCCCAGGGAGGGGGCGAGAGAGAGAGAGGGGTGGCGTGGATCGTACGCGCTCCGCGGGCGGGGTGCCGGTTGATCTGGGTAGCATGCGCGCGGCTACGCGGGAGGGATGGAGTCATGGGCGCGCCGGTGGGAGTGGATGAAAGTGAAACCGATCGTGTGCAACAACGAACGGTGGTAGTGGAACGTAACGGCCGCCGGCACGCACGCGCGTATCACCTGAAGTCCTACACTGCACCGCGTCCGTCGGCGCATGCACCGCAGCCAGGCGGATCTGGCGCTACACGGATCCATCCAAGTTTCAAACGGCTCTGGTAAAGCAGCTGGTGCAAAGGGAGAAACATGACAAGGAAAGGGACGGACAGGTGTCTTGCTGCCAAGAGAGGCACGCCGCAACGGAGGGTGGGGTGGAGTGGACCAACCCCCAGTCCACCCTGCCCCTGCCCCTGCCCGGCAGCGCGGGCCAGCCGTGGCACTGCATGCATGCAGGAGATGATTAGCAGCTCCTGGTCCCTTCTCGTGCATCCTTTTCCTTCCCTTCCCCCACCAACTTTTACCTTCCCTGGATTGGCTTCATAGGGATTGGGGAACACGCAGGCAGGCAACACAGGATGGGGAGGGCAGAATCGCGACGCAGGGCCTGGGGCTGGGCTCCGGCGATCTCTCTGTCGGCCTGCAAAGCTTGGTGGCCCCAGAACCCAGACCACACGAGACACGACCATGACCAGGGAAGCGAGGTGGTGGGATCAACGGTGGCCATGTGGATAAAGTATGCATCCATCTTCTTTTCCAACCAAGAAAGCTTTCACAGTGCTGCCACTTATTCTTTGTTTTACTGTATCATCTTCCCATCCCTGGCTTCCCTTCGGTAAATTCGTTCCCGTGCAATGATTATTATTCGTTTGGATCTCTCGTTTTAATCCACAGGTACAGAGGGAGGTAGCACTGCCAATCTTCACCAGCCGCACCTTCTCTTTTTTTTTTGGACCTAACGGAACACACCCAAAATCCCAGGACACTCCCAGGACGGACGCGATGATGGCGCTGGTCCATGCTTCGGTGCCTGGGAATGGGACGGCGACGAACAGCATCAGCCCGAGCCACTGGAACTCCACGACGGGTGCAGCCTTCCGTCGTGCCCGCTCAAAGAGGAGGTCCATTACCCGGGTCGCCCAAGCGCTTCTTTGCGAGAGGAAAGTTGCGAGTTTCTTCAGGTAGAGGATGATGAATGGCACAGGCACCATGTTCCCAGAGAAACAGAGAGTAGATATCAAGTTCTGTACATATAGAATTGAACATTTTCTGAAGAGAGACGACAAGTTGCTCACACTAGAGTGACAAATGGCAATTTACATTTTAATCGGGCCATTGTAAAGGGACCATAAAACCTATATATTACAATCACCAGAATGGAACTACTAATATCAATTACACTAAAGATGGCAAGTTGTTCACACTGCAGTGACAATTGGCAATCTACATTTCTATCGCTACACTGAAAATTGACCATAAGACATCATCACGACCGTATATATCAATCAACGGAAAGCAAAAACTACTAATATAGTAATATGAAATGCTACATAGTCTAGCACTTGGCTTCCACATCATCCTGATTTTGCACACGCGGAAAGCCGCATCACCTTCCTGCCCACGCCCACCTCTCTCCTCTCTTTTCTGTCCTTTGCAAACTACAGAAATCAATTCAGAGTGGATATAAAGTTCGGTGTCTATATCATGAAACATTTTCTGAAAAGATGATCAAATTGCTGACACTAGACTGACAGCTGGCAATTACATTTTACCCATGCCACTGAAAAGTGACCATAAAACCTATATATCAATCAGAATGCAAGAACTACTATAAATTGCACTAGAGATGGTAAGTTGTTCACAGTACAGTGATAACTGACAATCTTCATTTCTCTCACGACACTGAAAATTGACCGTACGACATCATCACGACCCTATATATCAATCACCAGGATAAAAAGCTACTGATATCAAATGCTAGATAGTCTAGCACTTGGCTTTGACATCATCCCAATTTTGCACACGCGGAAGCCACATCACCTTCTTCCTGCACAACCCCACCTCTCTTGCTCTCTCCCTCTCTCTTCTGTCTTCTGCACACTACAGAAATCATTTCAGAGTGAATTCTTTCCTATTCTCCGGAGATGCTTGAGCGCCTTTTCCTGGAGCACGTCAGTTAGTGGATCTCAGATAGTCGAGGTGTGAGTGGCATAGGATTAGATTTCAAGGATGTTAGCCTTGATGGGCAGGTGGTGCCGCAGAAGGACACCTTTCGATTTTTGGGGTCAATGTTGCAGAAGGATGGGGATATCGATGAAGATGTGAACCATCGAATTAAAGCCGGATGGATGAAGTGGCGCCAAGCTTCTAGCATTCTCTGTGACAAGAGGGTGCCACAAAAGGCAAGTTCTATAGGACGGCGGTTCGACCCGCAATGTGTATGGTGCTGAGTGTTGGCCGACTAAAAGGCGACATGTGCAACAATTAGGTGTGGCGGAGATGCGCATGTTGAGATGGATGTGTGGCCACACAAGGAAGGACCGAATCCGGAATGATGATATACGAGATAGAGTTGGGGTAGCGCCAATTGAAGAGAAGCTTGTCCAACATCGTCTGAGATGGTTTGGACATATTCAGCGCAGGCCTCCAGAAGCCCCAGTACATAGCGGACGGCTAAAGCGTGCTGATAATGTCAAAAGAGGCCGGGGTAGACCGAACTTGACATGGGAAGAGTCCGTAAAGAGAGACCTGGAGGATTGGAGCATCACCAAAGAACTAGCCATGGACAGGGGTGCGTGGAAGCTTGCTATCCATGTGCCAGAACCATGAGTTGGTCGCGAGATCTTATGGGTTTCACCTCTAGCCTACCCCAACTTGTTT
Source organism: Elymus sibiricus (assembly GCA_039707655.1). NCBI lineage: Eukaryota > Viridiplantae > Streptophyta > Magnoliopsida > Poales > Poaceae > Elymus > Elymus sibiricus. The sequence goes on from CM077671.1 coordinate 449,557,611, forward strand.
GGGACTAAAGGCTTTGTTGTTATTTGTTTTGTTTGTTTTGTTGTTATTGGTCGATGATAGGATGAGGCAGAGGGGAGGGAGGACAGAGACAGGAGGGAAGAGAAGCAGGAAGAAGGTGAAATATCACCCGCATGTGCAAAACCAAGGTGAGGTGCATGCCACTCGAGCAAAACCATCAACCATCCATTAAGGCCAGGCGGGGAGTATTGTGCCTTGTAGTCCTCTGTCTCCGGCTGTGCTGGTTATGTCTCCTCATGTTGCTGCTTCCAGTTGCTGGATGCTCAATACGATCTCTTTGTTTGTTCACCGCGGTGTTTTCTTCGATGGAATATAAAGCTCCTTAACCGGAACATCAGAGAGTTGAACAACCTGCCTGGAGGAGGTTGCTACAGAAAATTTTCTCAGTTAACAAGCGCAACATTGTATGTCTTCAAGGAACTAAATTGACTGATGTTGATAAAAGTATTGTGGCTATGGTCCTGGGCAGCAGAGTTTCTGAGGACTTAGTTTATAGAGCTGCTAATGGTACGAGAGGTGGGATCCCGGTTGCCAGCACATATGATTTTGCTATTTCCTCCGACTAGAATGCCTCAGGCTCTCACTTTATTACTGGTACTATTACTGATCTGAACAATGTTGCTGCTGTGTATGGGCCTCGGGAGGACAGTGATAAGATTCTTTTTCTCAACGAGAAGAAGAGCATAAAGCGACGAAAGCAACGGAAACATTAATCTTAGAATGATGGGCCGCTTTAGAAACTTGATTGAGGATCTTGAGCTCCAGGAAATTGCTCTTAATGGAAGGAGGTTCACCTCGTCTAAGGAGAGAGAGAACTCGGTTCATTCCAAAATCTATCGTGTTAATCTTGGGAGTTGAGCCACTTGTAATATCAGTTGTCTCCGACCTCAACTGCCATTTTGCATCACTGGCCAATGATCCTCCAGAAGATGGATGTCAAGCACTATAAAGGGTTCAGATATGAGGTTTGTTGGCAAAGGGTGAAGGGATAAAGAGAGAAGGTGCTTGAGGCTGGGCTAAACCTGCTCGCTCGAAGGATGCTCCGCACATCAAGCTGTCAAGAACCACTCATGCTCTGAAACTGTGATATAGAGTACAAGATTAAAGAAGGAAGTGAGATTCAGAAAGGAGGTAGCCACTGAGGTGATTTTCCAGCTGGACACTGATCGGGAGGAGCCTGGGCTATTTGCTAAGGAATGAGACCTTCGTTTTCTCTTGAAATCGAAGCAGCTTGTCTTTGCAGCGCTTGACAGAGTGAGATGGCATCAGAGATCTTGTATTATGTGGATCAAATCTGGAAATGCAAACACAAAAGTTTTCACGTTAAGTGAATGACCCGGAAGAGAAAGAATCGCATTCCTGCTCTGAAAAATCTGAGGGTGAAGAGACGTGTGACCATGATGCTAAAGCTCAGGTGCTACTGCATCACCTCAATTCCCTGCTCGAGGAGGCTTGCCAGAGACCTTATGGGTCTTAACTGGGATTTCCTGCAACTCCCCTCGGCTGATCTTCCGCACCTTGATGATATTTTCTGGCTTACGGAGCTCAAAGATGCCATCTCCATCTCCATGCTGAAAAGGCTCCGGGCCTGGATGGATATATTGGGGCTTTTGACAAAACCTTTGGGGATATCGTGTGCTCGGACCTTCTGGCTGCCCTAAATAAAATGCATGAGTTGAGAGGTGATCACTGGCACCTGTTGAATACTGCCAATATTGTTCTCATTCCAGAAAAAGATGTGGCTTCTTCGCCTCTTGCTTCCGGCCTGTGAGTCATATGCATAATATTGCTAAGATATTAAGAAAGTTGATTGCTTCTCGGTCTGCCCTGGAGCTGCATACCCTGGTCTCTGCGAGCCAAAGCGCTTTCATGAAGAAAAGGCCGATCCAGGATAACTTTCTGTTTGTGAAGAACATTATCAAGGAAGCTCACTCAAAGAAAATACCTCTACTTTTCCTCAAACTGGACTTTGCTAAGGCTTTTGATTCAGTCAGATGGGATTTTTCTGCTTGAGGCTCCTCAGGGTTATGGTTTCAGTGCTTGTTGGAGGGGGTCATTTTTCGTTGACCCTGAGTTCTTCGTCCTCAAGAGTTCTGCTCGATGAGAAGCCTGGTGGCACTTTTATTCATAGGAGAGGGATGAAACCGGGAAAACCTGCTTGCCCCAATGATCTTCATTTTGGCCCTGGAACCTTTACAGTGCATCCTGACCAAAGCTACTGGTCATGGCCTCTTATCCCCTGTCATGCAATGAGCTGAGAAGATGAGAACAAGTTTTTTATGCGGATGACGTCACTTTCTTCTTGAACTCTATCAAGGAGGAGCTTGCTGTGGCCTCGGGCCCCTTCATTTCTTTGGCAATGTCTCTGGTCTTCAGGTGAATCTCAAGTGTGTGGCCTATCCTATTCGCTATGACCACCTGGGTCTACAGGATCTTTTATCTGCTTTTGGTGGTTTGCTGGGGTCCTTGCCATTCAACTATTCAGGGCTTCCTCTCAGCACCAGGACACGTAGAAGAATTGAATGCCAACCTCTCTTGGATAGAATTGTCGGGAGGTTGAAGCCATGGAAGGTAAAATTCATGCCCGGAAAGGAGTGTCTAACGCTTAATCAGTTCTGTACTGACAGTGCTCACAAGTCACAACCTACTTCTTCACTTCTTTTCCACTTGCCAAGTGGATTATCAAAACGATAGACAAGATCAGGAGAAGTTTTCTCTGGTGTGGATAAGAGGCGCAGTGGGGCAAGTGTTTAGTAAGCTGGACGAAAGTCTGCTCGTCTAAATACTGTTGGGGATTAGGAGTGAAAGATTTGGAGAACATTAGCAAGGCATGCGGTTAAGATGGCTATGGTTCAACTGGGACAATGTGGACAGACCATGGAAAGGACTGCCTGTTCCTTGCAATGCAACCGATCAGCAGCTCTTTGCGACCTGCACTTAGATTTTTTTTTTGAAGCTCAACCTGCACTTAGATTCACATTGTGAATGGGGAAAAGGCCTCATTCTGGTTCGACGGTTGGCTTGATGGTGTCCCTCTGAAAGATATGGCGCACAGCTTATTCTGGTTGGCCTCTAGGAAAAGTATATTTGTTTGTGATGGGATCAGGGGGCTGGGGCGGGGGAGGGGTCAGCTATCTGAAAACCCAGACTGTGTATCTTTAGAAGCTCACAGCCTACAACTCTTACTCGCGGTGTCTGCGTATGATGGGCAGTTCGCAAATTCATTGTAATGACCTACTGAAGACTTGGAGTGTTGGAGCTGAAGGAGAAGTGCAGTTTTAACTTTTAACTCTACCTTCTCCTGCAGACAGGCTGCATGCAAGAGGCTGACCGCACAATGCTGGCCAGGTGCTGGAATCGGCGAATCATCTAATGCTGGGATGTTCTTTTGCTAAGAAAATTTGGTTTGCCTTCACCTCCTATCATCCTAGAGCTTCTGCCATTGCCCTGAGGTCTTCCGTCGCTGGCCGGTGGAGAAAACCTTCACATGGAGTAACAAATCCCCATTGCCGGAAGATGGCGACATGGCGTCCATGTTGATTTATGTAGTCTGTCCCCCTGTGGAAGGAGCGCCGCCATGGGATCTTCCGGAATGCCCAGGCCACCTCTGATGAGGGCATATCTTTTAATTCTTGCTGAGCTTCCGTGTATAGGCCAGCTTGATCGAGAGTAATTGGCACGTATTTTTCTTTGGTTTTTTAGCTGGTTTTGAGCTATGTACAGACTCCCCCCTTCTTTAATTCAAAGCAGAGCTCCTGATGTTCCCGTAGAAAAACAGGTAGGGAAAGACGTAACTATCTTTTGGGGGACTACGAGTGAAAATTTGTTTATATGTGATAAAGTGATCTTAGCATATAACTTAGGGGCAAAACGTGTACCTTTTCCATTCAACTATATTTGCTAACTTGCTAATATCAGTCACTTGATCATAATGTGCTCTCCTCAGAATCAGAGAATCTGTAGTAACTAGTACTCCCTCCGTCTGGAATTACTTGTCGCAAAAAAAAAATGGATGTATATAGAGCTAAAATACGTCTATATACATCCATTCCTTGGACAAGTATTTCCGGACGGAGGGAGTATGTGATAATCAAGTGTCACCATCTCTAAACCTTAGGAATGCACAACTAGTGAACTACTCCCTCCGTCCCACAATATAAGACGTTTTTACAAGTTATGTTAGCTTGTAAAAACATCTTATATCATGGGACAGAGGGAGTAGCAATTAACCTGAGCAAAAGCAGACAATAGCTAAGTTGTCTTGGAGATGGCCGTCAGTTAAGTAGCAACCTCAGTTCCACGCACTAACTAAAATCCAGTCAGCATACATTAATATTCACTTCGTTTGCATGTTAGGATAGTTTTACAACAGATGACTTATCTGTCATTTAAACTCGTGTGTCAAAGGGGAGCAACACAAATTGATTTACTGTGTTGCCCTTTCTTTGGGCTGCTCTAATCCTGCAGGTTTAATACAAAATGGGGTTTGTTTTCATCAACAAGCAAAACTAAAATGCTACAAGTCAATCAACTTCATAATACAGTTAAAACTGTCTAACACCTAGAGGAACTGACACTAAATCTACTCAAATGAAGCATTGACAGTGGGGATAAGAAACGTACCCCAAAACTGCCAGCACGGTCAGCCGGACGGGGTGAAGGCGCATCCAGTACCCGGCCGGAATCGCTCCGCGCAGCTCAAGCACCGGCAATGTGGCCAGTGTGAACACGACGGCGTCGTCGGGCCAGTCGCGGCTCCGCAGCGACGCCGCCACCCGCAGCTCGAACCCGGACGCTTGATGGAGTCCTCGGCCGCCGCGGCAGCCAAGCAGGGCGGCGGAGTCCAGGAGCGCGGGCAGCGCCAGCCGCCCCGCAAGCGCGCTCCAGACGCCGGGCGCCTGGCCCGGCTCTTCCGTCGCCTCACCCCTGCCTCGCGCGCGGCTCTGGCGACGGGAGCGAGAGCTTTGCGGGGAGGCCGTGGGATTCCGGGAGGAGCGGGGGTGAGATCCCTCGGGCGGAGAGCGGGCGGCGGAGCCGCGAGGAGAGGCCTCCGTCTCCGATATGCCAGCGGGAGAGGCGAGAAGTGCGGCCGCCATGGGCCCATGGCCACTGTCCGGATCGAGGACAGAGGCTGCTTTAGCTTGCCGTCGCGCCTGTGGTGCGCTGCGTGCGGGTTTGGGTCGGTACGGACGGTGGTTATGAGGAGAGGAGTGAAGTCTGAAAACAACCCTGTCTTCGTACACTCCGTCGGATTCGAATCCCCACCTTCCAATCCCTGAAATCGGCACCCCCACCTCTCCAATCCCGGTCGTCAGCGCCTTGGGATCAGTGACGTGGCACCGCGGGCGGCGGGGTTTGCCGAATTAATGACGCAGCGTGTGTTGACCCCCCCCCCTCTCTCTCTCTCTCTCACTCACTCACTTTCCCCTCTTCTTATCTCCAATCGTCTGAGGCGGGGAGCAGAACTCCGACGGCAGGGTTCGTCTGCGATTGAGAGAGGACGGAGATCGATTGAGAGAGGGCGGTGATTGGCGGCGGCGCACCTGATGTCGGGGTCGACTGCTTCGTCTTACTCCGACGGCGGTCAGATTGGAAGGAGAGACGGGCCTGCTAGGTCGCCGGTGCCCTACAGAGAGCAGCCGATGGACTACGAGCCGGCGAACAACTGCGACTTGTGCGGGAGGAAGGCGCCAAGGTGGATCTCATGGAGTCCAGCAAATCCTGGAAGGAGGTATTATGCATGCGTGGAAGCTCAGGTAAGCTCGAACTATGCTCTGTTCCTCTTTCTTTTCTCTGCTCTGTTCGAACTCTGCACCAAAACATTGTAATTAACAGTGTGATTTAATTGGCCAGCATGGTTTTGTGGAGTGGTATGACGGCCCAACAACGCCATTTCTTCGTGATTTGCTTGGAGATCTCCGGGACAAAGTGTGGAGGCTGGAAGAGGAAGCTACTAAGAAGCCAATTGAGAATGATGTTGCTGTGTTAAGAAAGGAATTGGAAAAGAAGAATGTAGTAATTTTTGAAATTGTTGCTATGTGTGAGAAGAAAGTTGAGAGTCAGACGTACAAATCTGTGATTTATGCTTTGATGATCTTCTTGGCTGGGTTAGTTGCGGGCATGATATTATCCTAGTTTTAGAAGAGGAATGCAATGTAATGCATTTAGTGAGCTAGCAGGGATTGCAATGTAATCGATCTCAACCATGTATGATGGAAATTCCAAATGAAAATGAATGAAGTGATATGAATTCTCATTTTGTTTAACTGAAGATCATATGCTTTTTATTTGACAGCAAGAACTTTACATGCACTTTATTTGACAGCAAGAAGATCTAAAAAAAAATCTGTACTGTGCTTTATTTAAGCAAGATGATATGCACTTCATTTTGCATTAAACAGACGTACCATCTTGCAATATTATACATGACCACAAAAGAGCAGAGTAGCAGAAACACATGTCCAGTACAAAAGGCAACTCCATAAATACCAGTACATATTAATAGTAACTAGTGCAGACTGACAGTAGCATCCAAAAGGCAACTCCATCCACCGTAAACTTTAGTAATTCCCACTAGCTGTAAAATAGGACATAAACCCAGTTTATGTGCCAGATCCTCTCCCACTTCCTCTGCCATCTCCTCTCCCAGTTCCTGTCCAAGACCCTCTTCCTCTCCCAGTTCCTGTCCCAGATCCTCTCCCACTTCCTCTGCCATTGCTACCTCCAGGGACAACATTGTTAGCTGTTGATGAGCTTCTAGGAGGTATGAACCTGGATGTTGTAGCTTGAGAGCTTGCTGCAGCTTGAGAGGGTGCAGCTTGAGACCTTGTTGCAGCTTGAGATTTTGTTGGGCCTGAAGCTCTAGCTCATCTTCAAAATCTGAACCACTGTCTGTTTCTTTCTTTTCATCTTCTTCACCATTATACTCCACATATATGTCAGCAATTCCTCCATCTGTAATATAGTCAGACATTTTGATGCAGCCAACATCATCATGTAAAAAGATCAATCCGTCTGCCAAATCTCTGCCAGGCAACAAGAAATAATACTTCATGCTCTCCTTCACTGCCATATGATCTCTTAAAAACCCTTTCACCTCCTGTAAAGAGAGCTTGTCACGCTCGATCTCTGACAGTCCAGAATCTCCCCCCACATAGTCAAGACTTGGACCAATCCTGGTGAACTTCCCCCAAAAGTGGAATCTGACATTCAAGATCTCTGTCGGGTCCATGATTTGAACGGCAAACACCTACATTACAATCAAAGTAACTGATGCATCGGTGATAATCAAAACCCCAACTAATGCCCACCCGCAAAAACCCCAACTTTCCCTCACTGTAGAACCCTAAACCTAGCATCCATACAGAGGGGGAAAAACACCAAATGCTCAGAACGGATGCATATCGCGTACCTGATTCTGCTCTGTCGTAGTGCTTGTCGGAGAGCCGCGCGGTCAGTCGTCGTTCGCCATGGCCGCCGCAGAGAAGTTGATGCGTCCAGCCGCGGGGAACAGAGGGAGGGGGAGGGGAACAGAGCGAGGGGAGGCGAACAGAGCAAGGAGGAGGCGAGCTGGTCTGGCTCAACCAGTTTTCTCCAGCGCACCTGGCATATTCAGCGATCTCGGCCTCGCCCAGCGCCACGTTCGAAATCCCTTGTTTGGGAACGAGCTGAAGGGCCATGACGACCGGGATTGGAGAGGTGGGGGTGCCGATTTCAGGGATTGGAAGGTGGGGGTTCGAATCCGACGGAGCGTACGAAGACAGGGTTGTTTTCATACTTCACAGAGTAGGGGTCGTTGGAGTTAGATTTACATTAATGATTTGCTATTTTGGCTCAGAAAATCTATATATATATATATACCTACTAATAAAAGATCCTTAGTCAGTCATACGTATTTCAAAAAATCCTTCATGTTTCTTACTACTTAACCCGCAATCCGGTAAAACTGGTTCGTCCCGGATTTTTTTGATACTTCTCCCGATGGGCCACACACTGTTTATGCGTTTTTTTTTCTTCTGTCTTTCGCATGGGCCGAGGTGGGCCTTCACGCTTTTCTTTGCGGTAGCAACTAATCAAAAATATAAGGTAGTGAGCATTCGAACTTCAGATCTCTACTACCAGTTGGATCGCAACAAACCAACTGACCGATAGTATGTTTTCTGCTAAAATTTGGGTTGCTGCAGATAGTCTCGCCTCTCTGCTTTATATCAAAATTCATAATTTTTATTTGCTTCCGAGTTGCCTGGAAAATAAGCAAGCTGTTTGAAAACCAGATAAAGGAGGACATGCATGGAAATCGGTAGAATTCAATTGAAAAATCAATGGCTAGAGCAATATGAGACAACCATCGTGTATGAGCGCTGGATCGATCCAATCCAGGAGTTAGCGGCTAGGAAATGCATTGGGAGAGGTAGCGAAACATACAGCGTACGTATCTACGTGTTGGACTTGGAGCAGTTGGGTCCAGAATCGCATCACGCTCATCCTCCCTCCCTAATTAAGCGTGTGTATGCTAATTGAAGTCAAACAAATCAGTGCCGCATGATGTGTTTGCTTAATTGCTGCAGCGCGCGCCCGCGGATGGGCGAGCCAACGCGTCGTTGCTGATTAAACGCGCCGAGCCCCGGAGTGCAGTCAGGCGCTGAAACATACGAAAATCGTTGCTCGCAAAGAAAACCAACCGGGTGCACGTCTAGGATTATTGACAACTCTCATCCCAGCCTAAAAAGAAGAAGAAGAATCATAGCTACGTCCACGCAACGACATGAAAGGAAGGAGCGAACCAACTTGTGGTTGGATGATTAGAGAGACTGTGGTATCCCTAGCCCATCAGGGTTCAAATCCTGATGTTCGCATTTATTCCTGAAATTATTTCAGGATTTCCGGCGATGCGCATTCAGTGGGAGGAAACGTTCCCGTCGACGACGAGGTGCCTACGGTGACTTCGTAAATTTCAAGATGATGTGCCGGCTTAGTCTTTTGGAGGTGCTCATAGGGGTATGGTGTGCGTGTGTACGTTCATAGGGATGAGTGTATGCGCGTGTATATGAGCGCTTGCGTCTGTACTATGTTAAAAAAAAAGACATGAAAGGAAGGAGAGAAAGAAAGCGTGCACGTGCATGCATGCATGTGCTGAAACGTACCACGGTACAAGCTCGAGGATTCCTTCCTATAGATTAATTCAATTGCAAAGCAAAGAGAAAAACGAAAAAACATATATGTGTGTTCAAGAAACCCTCAATATATGACGTATGACATCGGATCTCACTCGCGGACCTAGGAATAAAACGGGGATGTGCACACTCCCATAAAAATTGATTCCCACTCCAAAAAATAAAGGGTGTGCGCCGTCGAAGTAATACATGGTAAAAAAAATCTCCGATTTCTAGGTGTGTCATGGCACGCCATGCACACATGTTAAGTCCGCCTTTGTCGAATATACATGTGTGAATACTATCGAACTGCTGGAATATTTATGTCAGCAGAAGTCCAAAACATACTATTTACTAGTAGAATGTCCGTGCGTTGCTACGGGCTTAAAACTCGGCGATCGCCTCAACGTCCTTGTCGACGGATTCGTTTTGAAAGTCGATATAATCCATCTTCATCTCTATCAATATATAAATATATATAGAAACACATTTTATATTATCATGCGCAACAAATATATAAATAATAATTATCTGTATGTATCTCTTCTATTGTGGAAAACTTGATGATTTTTTTGTCCAATCCATCATAAAGCTTTGTCAATCGACATTTTCAAAGTATCGTCGGAAGCCATCAGTATTTACCTTTGATCTACATAAGTGAACATATAAACAATATTAAAAAAAACTTATATACAATATGTATTCGTTGGTCATATGCTAAATGCGAGTAGGCTACCATTTTTGGTCAGAGTGACCGACATCGTACTCTTTAGTAGAGTCAGTCGCATTCCAATTTAATAAACTATAAGCATACCTCTAAATCACTTGTCAGTAATTTCCCTCTACAAATTGCTAATTGGTCCCTCCGATCTTATCCTCCTCCCCCCCCTCCTACGGCGCTCCCGCGAGCGCCGGAGGGGGCACCCTAGCGCCGGCGTGCAGCCCGCCTCCTCGTGCATCCCTCCCCTCGCCGCCGCCCCGACGTGCTGGCGGGCTAAGCCCTGCCTGCGCTGGCGGCGGCGGGGTGGTCCTCCTTCCCCGCTTGGGCCAGCGGACGCGGGTCCCAAGGTCAGGCGGCGGCGCATCGTTGTTCCTGGGACGCGGCAACAGCAGTCGGCGGCGGAGAAGCAGGCTGTGGGCGGTAGCGTGAAGGGGCTGGGGCGTGGTGGTGCGTGGTGGTCTCCGGCGGCGTCGGCTTTGGCGGCGCGCGGCCAGATTTCTGGGCACATACGGCGCGGGCCGCGGGCAGCGCGATTTGTGGACGTCCGCCTCTGTCGTGGCCGCGGCTGGTGGGGCGGAGGCACAGCGGCGGTGGCAGGTGGGCGGGCTGTTCGTTCTCCGGGCGTTCCGCCGGCTGGATGACGACGACAGCGCAGATGGACTCCCCGGTGAGTCTCCTCAGGGGTTGGCAGCGGTCCGGGGCGGTCCTTCCTTGCCATGGGCTAGGGCTGCGTCGGTGGCTTTGCGCGGCTCTGCGCCGGTTGCCGAGACGGGACGGCACGGGGGTGTGTCCGGGGTGGAGTTTGGCGGGAGGGATGGGCGGCGCCGACGGGTTGTGCTGGTCTGGATGCGTCCGCTCCCCCACCTCCCCTTTCCCTGGCCTCGTGTGGGTGGTTGCAGCTCCGGCGATACTCAAGGCGAGACGCAACCGTCGGTTCGTCGGTCGGGGGTATCCTCTTTGGACCAAAGCTGATCCCTTTGGTTGGTCTTGGGGGTGTCTGGACCTGGTGGTGGGAGACGTGGCGTTCGGGGGTGGAACCTACGTATCGGGTGTGGGCGAGTAACCTTGGCTCTGAGGGGGGGCTTGGTTGTGGGTGGTTGACGGAGCGGGGGGTATGTCGAAGTGGTCTGAGCGCTGGAGTTCTTCACTTGCCCAGTTCTCGTACTGGCCGTCGGCGGCGGCGTCTGTGGATGCCGTATCCTTCTTGAAGACGTCGGGGCGGTGCTCTCATCCCTTGCATCTAACTCCGGGTGAAAACCTGATCTACGGATCGGATGGTGGCGGCTATCCGTGGACGTTCCCTTCTAGGAGGCACTGTCTTGGAGTATCTGCTTCGTCATGGACCATCTTCCCCCCTCCTCGGTGTCTTCGTGGAGATCTTCGTCCTCTCCAAGCGGTTATTCTTTGCTCATCCTTAGTTAGCTTGCTAGGAGGTAGCTTGGGATGTCGGTGCCCGACACCTTTGTATCTTGCCTTTGGTGTGTGTTGTGTGTGTTGGTGGTGTGTGTTCTGTCGGTTTGCTCGGATTTTGCCTTGCGTGTGTGTGCGGTGTGAACCTTGTTGGTCTTTGTGGCTCTGGTGGTTGCTTTATATATAAAGCGGAGCGAAAGCCTTTTTCGGTAATTTCTCTCTAGAAATGTCTTGTTAGGGTATCTAATAATTTTCGGTATATAAAAGTATGTGGCATTTCTCTCATGGGAAACAACCGCTTTCCCTTAAAAAAGTAAATGGGCGTACTTTTTCTTCTTATTAAAAAAACAATCCACTCTCACATTTTGTCACCACATGGCACAACGCTTACCTACATATCATTCCCCCGCCTTGCTCTCCTCACTAACATCGTTGCCATCTCTCACTACCATGGCATTTAGCCCGCACCTTCCTCTCATCATCATCTCCCTTCCCTCCATGGTGTCGCCCCCCTCCCCCTCCTCTCCCCCCTACAGTGTCTCGGGCGATTCCCGGAACCAAGGAATGCACACCATCATAGCCGACCATAATATACGAAATGGTATGGCGCGTACTCTAGTGGTTCATCATTAATCATGTCTGACATATACCTTACAATAAATATCCACGCATTGCCACTCAATACCTGTAAATGATCAAACAATTGTTCTAATTCAAAAAATAATATGTCAAAGATGATGACTTATACTTTCCATTGATATAACGACAAATTGATTCTCCAGCGATCTCTCTCTCTCTCTCTCTCTCAATTGTCGTCGCTCTATTTATTTTAGAAGACAAAAAAACTCCAACCCCTTCTTTCCCTTCTCTTTTTTTGTAGGGTCATTCCCTTTCATTCTTGACAGTGTTTGAGCTCTCTTTTCAATATCTATATTCCCTTCCTGATTGTTTGTCCTAACAGCCGAAACCTGAAGCATTTTGCTTCTTAGAACAGAAACCAAGTGAAACCCCACAAGATAAGACATATTTCAGGACCAAAGAAGCGCACTTGAGAAATTGTTCCTACTCTGCAAAATTCCTACTTCCTAGCTACATTACCTTTGCCAGAGAATTATTTCAAGATCTATTCTTCAAAAATGGGAAGGAGAAACTACCATGCCAAGCAACTTATTTATGTTATCATTATATCAACTTCTTTTGTTTGTTATATTATATAGGAGAAACCAATGGCTGGAAGAAACAAGAACATAAACCAAAAGAACCCAAAATGGCAAAACATAATAAGAAAGACTCATCTCATTATTTTAACTCACCAAGCTTTAGACTGTCTACTTGATTTAGCTTCAGTGTAGGAGTACATGACTAATTACATGCTAACATAGAAAAAGAAGGCCAAATACCAAATGTATTTTGTGCTAACATAATACTGGCTTCTTCTTTGCTGCCATTTCATTGTGTGTTGGAGCTTTGCTTCAGTACACGACTACATGGAGAAACCAATATATGTTACTTGAAATAACTCCATCCATTATACAAAGAAATTAGCCCAACAGTTACCATTATCCTAATATTCAGCCAAATATCACTAATCGTCCTGAGGTTGAGTCGACATCGGCTCACGACATCAGACTTGACCGCCTCATGAAGCGTTGTCGCCCCACACCAGTGCCACAGCCTTCATGGGCAGGTTTTGTTAGTCGAAGCTCGTGCAATGTTTGGCTCTTCCTATGTTTGTTTGTTTTTTTGCAAAATGAAATACATATAAATAATTAACAGACAATTAACTTCAAGAATATAAGCTGAATTTAGATTACTCAGGCAAACAACAGATAGGCAATATATACTTTGGTCGAGAAAACCTTTCATATGTGGCAATACAAAATCTAATGTGACTTTCATGCATTTCAATATCCACGAGAGGGAACGCAAGAACCATATAGTACCATCTTGGATCTTCCTGCCATCATATCAATGTGACAATACAACATTACTTCAGATGCGTACCGTAAAAACAACATGGCATTTGTTATACATCCAATATTTTGACAAAATGATGGATTCCTTCTGACGACGGCATGCTTCCAAGCCCATACCATCTAAAAACACAAACAATATAAGCAAGCTACAGTGATTAAAACACATGCATGGCCATTTCTAAATTTGTGTTTCACTGGGTATTTCTCCCATTCTGGCCTCTATCTAGGATAATTATTCCAAAATCCAAAGTACCAAGGACAAGGATATAGCCTTTGCAACATAGGAACGTTAGCTTTTAACTTATGGCCCTGTCGCAAGATCCCGTTATAATGTTTTGCATATGTTTATTCAGATTGCATATTCAAAAAACTATACCACTGCTCCTCATTGATTAAACCGAGCTTGCACACGGGCGCAAAAAAATCAATCTAACTTCTCCCTTCTCACCCCGAACTATCTACAACAAGCATAGCGGCAATCTTAGTTGAATGTATGTGCGTTGCCATGGACTAACGAAAAATATTGTGATTAAACAGTTGTTTTAATTCAGAAATGTTTGTCGATCATGTTGGCATATGGTTTCAATTCATATAGAGACAAACTAAAATTCTATGGGTGCTCCAGTAAATGGAATACAACAATTAAGCAGAATAATCCCTAGGCCCCCTTGCTGTTTTGGCATACAACAATTTTTCCAACTTACTAAATGATATTTCTTTTATGAATATCAGTCTGCCATACCAACCTAGCTCTGAAAAAAATCTGCTTTCTTCCTTACTCCAGCTGGAAGAGGATAGAAGGACATCATGTATATAGGAATATTAGTTAAGCAGGATTGTACAAGAGTAACTCTCCCTGCAATATTCAGTAACCTCCCCCGCCAACATGCACATCTCTTCTCAATTTTCTCAGTCATGTTTTTCCAAAGTTTGTTTCTAATTTCGGTGTTAGAGACTGGGAGTCCTAAATATTTCAAAGGGAGAGACCCCAAAGCACAAGTAAAAATTTATTGGTATGAAGCAGTTTTATTAATGGCCTCGCCAAAAAGGAAAAGTTCACTTTTACGGAAGTTGATTTTATGGTAGCGAACCGGTATGCCCGAGTCACTTGACGCTTGCAAAATAGTGTAATTATCTCAAAACTCCATAACACAAGACTCACAAAACTATATTTCCTAGAACCATTTTTTGTACTACAAGTAACCTCAGACGCAGGATTAATTATCTCAAAACTCCATGATACAAGACTCACAAAACTGTATTTCCTAGAACCATTTTTTGTGCTACAAGTAACCTCAGAGGCGGGATTAAGTGTGGGAAAACCACACGTAAGCCCAAACCGATCCACATAAAAATCATTCCAAACCAACTCATTAATAAATTTCTGAAAACCAACCCGCACCAAATTTACCCCAAATGACACCCACCCATCTTAGTACTTCGGTTTGGAACCAACCGACCGAACTAATACCAAACCATAGATCCTGCATATTTTTGCCATGCCTCGTACACTAGCTACTCATCACCATTGTCGACACCGACACGCCACTATACACTCGTGTTCAAGATAACGCCTATTACACAGGCTTAGGAGGAACAGGTTCATCTCATATTGGCCTTTGTCGCAATCGAGCAGAAAGCATCGGGGGTTATGGTGGCGCCTCATCATGGATTGGGCTGGGTTGAGGAGGAGCAGGGTGAACACGACGAGGGAGCCAAACATCGGAGGTTCGGGAGGCATGAATCACAGTTTACTGCATAGAGGAAAAGGAGAGCAGAAATGTCTTTGCAACTAATTAAACATGGCTCGCAACGGTTATTATAAGTCGTACGAAATGCACCCAAAAAACACACTTAAAAACCGAATTTGAGGGTGGGGTGGGAGGGCGGGAGGGAGGGTAGGGGCGTGTCGAAGATGAAACTGCCACGCCCTGCTAGCTGATCCAGCTGGCCGCTGGTGCGCGTGCCAGGGCGTCCGTGGAGGTGGAGATGAAGCCGCGCGCGTGTGAATTGTGAAGGCCAGCCGGTCGATGGTCCAGGCAGTTGGGATCTGGTCCTGTAAAAAAAAAACAAGGAACGGCGGGAGCGGCCGGCGTGCACGCGCGTACGTACCACCTGCGCGTCCGTCGCACCACACCGCACCTACCTAGGCGGATCGGTGGCACGGATCCATGGTTCAAATCGTCTCTGGCAAAAACAGCAGACCGGACTGGTTGTGGTTCGCATCCTGGTAGGGAAGGGACACGTGTCTTCGCCTCAACCGAAGGAGGGGAGGGGAGGCAGCGCCGGCCGGGGTGGGGAGTGGGGACGGGACCCACCAACTGGAGTTCACCCATCCTTGCTCGACAGCGCGGCCGGGCCAGCCGTGGCATTGCATGCATGCATTCCTTTCGCTCCTGCGCCTGCGCGCACTGACCACACCGCTCCAACCCCTGGCCTGCCCTGCCCTGCCCTGCGAGTGCGAGCTGATCCGGCTGCCCGCTGCTACGCCGGCCGGGCAAAAGCAAAGCAAAGCGAAAGCCGCCCCGTGTGACGTGCGTAGGTTCCTGCCCGTCTGCGCGAGCGGCGCGGCCAGGGAGATAGAGAGGGAGGGGTTGGCGTGGGTCGCACGCGCTGCTGGTGGTTGATTTGGCGCCGATGCGCGCGCGGGAGGGATCGAGACGCGCGCGTGTGAGGTGTGATGGGCGAGCCGGGTCGATCGATCCTCCTAGATGGATTTGGTCGCGTGCAACAACGCCAACAGTGGGACATGCGGCCCGTCGAGAGAAAAAAAAACCTTGGTACGATGCCTCCCTTCCGCTGAAAGATCACTAGAAAACCCAGAAAAAGGATACTAAAGTACGTGGGTACGTGACTAACTGAGTACGTGGTGTCTTTGCTGCATATGGGAATCTGGGCTGCTAGTGCTAGAGGCCCAAATAAACATCTTACAGAAGAGAAAGAAGTTTGGAAGCCCTTTGGCGCTGCAAGCGCCGATTATAGTGCAATCTTCCTAACCGGCGCCTGCAACGCACATCACCTCCTGCGTACTGGGCCGGCTCATTTGCTTCCCATCCTCTTTTTTCGCTATTTTAGAAACTCTTGTGTGCACAGGGATTCGAACCTGCAACAGCTTGGTCGGACCACCACCCAAGTGATGCACACATACCTCGTTTTACCTATTTTATTCGTCATCAGTTCATTTTTTTCTTTTCTCATCCTTTTTTGTTTCATTCTAATGTGCTTTTTTTATAAAATCTGTGAACCTTTTTTCTTACTTAACAATTTTTTAAAATTTGATGATTTGTATTCAAATTCGAAAAACATTTTTTTAAAATCATTGAACTTTTCCCAAATTCGATGAACTTTTCCCAAAATCATGAAGTTTTTAAAAATTAGATGAACTTTTTCCAAAATCGACGAACTTTTTTCGAAAGTCGACGAACTTTTTTTAAATTGGATGAACTTAATCCCATTGCTGATCGTCTTGCTGCGTGAAGACGCAACAACCGTGGACCGTGGTTCTGTTCGTTGCTTCAATCAGGATTGATGAACACATCGAGGCCAAACTACGGATTGTGTATTAATATTCAAGTGCAAGGTTCAATTTTCAATTCATTTTCTTCGTATTTGAATGATCTATTCATCTAGCGATCATTACTATTAGAAACTAATTAGATTCTGTTTGATCAATGATCACTTATAATTTGCTAGGTTCTCTTCCTGAATTTTTATCATGTCTAATAGAATTAGGAAGCATGACTCTGATGCTGCGAAGCTAGTTGCTTTGCAATCCCTTTGCCCTTTTAGCATTAGTGTTGATATATGCCTAAAAAAGGTACAATGGAAACAAATTCGAAATTATATCATAAAATGAGAGTATGCTTTACGCATATTAATTCTTCTGTGATGTGAATTGTTCAAAATTTTGGGCCACATTTTGATTTCCGCCCGGGGCCCCGAATTTCCGAAGACGACCCTGCACCAGCCCCTTCTCCATCGGATCCATGCCATGCCACATTACTATTTATCCAATAAAGGTGTACGGGAAGAATCTACCCTGATTAGAAGTAGCTAAAAACACTTGTCAAATAAGATATATTTGTGATCATGTGGGCATTTTGTAATCAATCCCACCCGAGAGAAGCCTACTAATTACGTGGATATGTGTAGAAATTGAACTCGGTATCAAAAAGACCGAGTAGAGTTGCCACCATTTCAAGGCTAAGTTTAATCTGTGCACCAGAATTATTCATGCACATATATATAATCATGGAATGTACTAACTAAAATCAAGATCAACCAAGTGAACCAGAATTCAAGATGGTTCACATGACGGAAACACTGAAAATCCCGAGTCGCAACCCGTTGGTGCTAAAATCTTTCTTCGTTGATTGCAATCGCACTAGCAAATAGCCACATCCACCCCCTGGTTACCATTTTCTCAAACCGTAGTTACCACACATGTGCCATACCTCCAGCCCAAACACCATCAATGATGAGCTCTAACCCTATCAATAACTTCCATCTCTTTGCTTCTCCTCATCCCTTGTTCCACCACCACGGGGGCAACTAGAGGCGGGGCACGCATAATAGCCTCGAGCAGAGCAAGGAGTCGCACAAGCTTATTGAGGATGAACTCCTACTGGATCACCCACCTATAGCCACCTTCCGCCATGTATGTCGACCAGAGGAGCCTAGCCTATCTTCGGCGTGGCTTAGAAAAGTTGTAAAAGGGCTCCTACTAAACCACAACGAAAGAACCATAAAGAAGCTTACAACTACTAGAGGATACACCCTCGCCCCCCCCCCCCCTCGATCGATAACGTCGGGGAAGGAGAAAGGAAGGAGGGGGCCGAATTTAACAGTGTCAGTTCGAACTCCTATGGAGAGAGGAAAGGGTAAAGAGAGTGAGTCGGTAGTTCGTAGTTGCTTGGTGCGGAGTGGGTTGGCTACCCTCCCCAATTGCCATATGGTTTGGTCCAAGAATCGATCTCAACATTTTTAGTCACGTTTCAGATTATTATTGAGCCAATAAATAATTATTGGAGAAATCTACCTGGATCAGAAGTAACTAAAAGCACTACTCAAACAAGCTCTATTTGTGATGATGTGACAATTTTGGAATCAATCTCACGGTAGAGAAGGTCTATTTATTATGTAGGCATGTGTAGAAATTGCACCCGATATAAAAAAAGACTGACGGAGGAGAGACACCACAACCTCAAGGCTAAGTTCTACCAATACACCATAATTAATTGTTTTCGTGCACATACTCGTACCTGTAAATTAAATGTACCAACTAAAAATCAAGATAAACAAAGTGCAAGCGCGCGGAAAATTAATAATGTTCACCCATTGGTAGCACAATCTTTCCTCATTGATCCGAGTCACACTAGCAGCTGGCTAGAGCCACCACAAATGGAATCAAAATTTGAAAATCCCGTCTACACACAACACCGAACCTGACCCAACCGTGGTTACCATTTCCAACCGTGGTTGCAAAAGAAAGCAAGCACGCACAGTTAGCAAGAACAATTGTGGTGTAGCGCTCAACTGATTTTGCATTTAACCTCAAATGCAGGCCACACCAAATGAACTAAGCAAGAAGAGGAGATCAAGAAAGTGCATTTTATTCACCAGTATCAAAATATGCAGGATAGAAGAAACTTCTCTTTGGAGTGCAACTACAAGTAAAATTTTGCTTTTGAATGCAAGCCCCATATTCGAGCAGTATTTTAAAAGAAAATGTAGAGTGTGCATTTTCCTTGTACTCAAGTGAGTGCAACTACAAGCAGTGCAATTATTATTGGTCAAGTAATACCTGTTGAACAATTTTGAATTGAGTATTTATCACCTATGACCAATATTCTCATTTCTAAATTCACTTTTAGTTAAGTGAGTAAAACTTATCTTCTAGTTAAGTGAGTGCAACTACATTTTTGGGTCCATTTTGTTGAATATTTCCTTCTAGTTAAGTGAGTGCAACTTCATTTTTGAACTCACTTTGTTGAATATTTTCCTTCTAAATAAATTTAGTTCTTTGAACTTCTTTCTAAATGAATAAAGTGGTCTTTATTTGAATAAAATTTAAAATCATGGTACCAACTTTTTAAAATACATTTTATAAAGTCTACATATTAAGTTTCACAATTGTCAGCTATGAGCACTTTCTCAAAGCATTGGGGTGAAGCATTCTTCATTTTCATGCCATGTTTTTTCCATTTTCTTATGTTCAATCATGCACTATATTTTCTTGAATAAGAAAATCTCAACAAGAAACAAGTGAGCAAGTAAAACTTTCTTCAGTTTAGGAAGAATTCTTTTTTTCCCCGAAGAAAAGAATGAGCGAACGATCGAACCAACAAAGAAACGAAGCGACCTACATACAAATGAAGGGGCCGACCCCAATAGATTGCTTCCTTCACGCGAGTTAGAGTTCGGTGTCGCAACAAGTGGCACATAGCTGCATCCGAAAGAGAGAGCGAGGCGGTAGTTCGTAGTTGGTTGGTGCGGACTGCAGTTGGCTACCCAAGCCAGTTGCGACATAGTTTGGTTAAAGAAACCATCTCAGCATTTTGTTGTTGTCATGGTTCATATTATTACTAAACCAACAAATGTTTAATATACCCGGATCAGATTTTACTAGACACACTTTTCCAACACACTATATTTGTGACAAGGTGACAATTTTTAAGTCAATCTCACGTGAGATAAGCCTATTTATATTATGCGGCTATGTGCACAAACTATAGCCGATGCAAAAAAAAAAAGACCAGGGAGAGATGCTACCATTCCATTCCAAGGTTAAGTTGTATCAATGCGTGAGAACTAAATTGTTTCTCCACACACGTTAGATGTACCAACTAAAAATCAGTCAATCAAGATGAACAAAAGTGCAACAAAAACCAAGATTTTTCACCCGTTGGCAGCCATCTTTCTTTACCGATCGGAACCGCACCAGCAGCCGCAATTTCAATCGAAATTTGAAAACCCCGTCCACGTACAGCACCGTTCGAACCTGACCCAACCGTGGATGGTTACCATTTCCAACCGTGGTTAGTAAAGCAACCAGGCGCGCGCAGTTTGCCGAAAGGCCCTCGGGCCGCCGCGCATTCCCGCGGCCGCCCCCACCGCGGGCGCGTTCTGATCCACGCCCCCGAGAGCGAGCCCCAGTCCCCAGATATTTCTCCTCCGAGCGACGGCGTTTTTCACCCCTGTCCGTGCTGAACCGCGAAATTGGAGCCAGCTCCCCGTCCCCCTCCCACGTACGGACCACGCCACCTCGCTCGCTCGCTAGGGTTTCGCCACCCACTCGCTCACCGCGCCCTGCTCCGCCTATAAAAGCAGCCTCCTCCCTCCCACCAGCTCACCACCGTCCTCATCCGCTCGGCTCCTTTCTTCCTCTCCAATCCACCGCCTCCACCCCACCGTAGCCCTCCCACCACCACCACCACCACAGCTCCCTCGCCATGGCCTACCGCGGAGGCGGAGGCCGCGGCGACCACCAGGCACCAGCAGCAGCAGTACGGCGGAGGGCGGGCCGGCGCGCCGGCGGGAGGAGGGCGCGGGGGCGGGCGCTTCCCGTGGCCACCTCCGGGCGCGTCCTCGTCGTCGGCGCCGCGTCCCGCGGTCGCCGTCTACCACAACCCCAACGCCACCGGGCTTCACCAGGGCGCCTACCCCTACCAACACGGCGTCGTCTACCGCGGCCCCGCGCCGCCTTCCTCCACGCCGGTCACCATCCGCGCGCCCTCGCCCACCCCGGCCACCGTCCGCGCGCCTTCCCCGACGCGCTGGCCGGCCGCGGCCCCGTTCCAGCCGGCCGGCGTCTCCGCCCCCGCCCCCGCTAGGCCGACCCCCGCGTCCGTCGCCAAGGAGCTGGAGCAGAAGCTCTTCGTCACCGAGGCCGCGCTGGCGCCGCCCGCCGCCGCGGCCGCGGCGGCCGTCGCGGCCGCGGCGGCCGTCGCGGCAGCGCATGTCGACCAGCCCGAGGCGGAGAAGGCGCCCGAGGTGGACCTGGCGCCGGTGTCCAAGAAGGGGCTCGCCCACCCGGCGCGGCCCGGCGCCGGCACCGTCGGCAAGAAGCTGATGATCCGCGCCAACCACTTCCTCGTCAACGTCGCCGACAACAACCTCTTCCACTACGACGTGAGCAGCTCCCTCTCCCAAACCCCCTCCCCCTCCCTACGTACCTTCTCCGTGCACGGACTAGCTAGTTCTTGTCTAGATCTGGCGTTCCTGCTTGTCCTCGTACGTTTTCCTGTGCACGTACGTAGTAAGCTATTTCTTGTTTAGATCTGCCAGTATACGCTTGTGACCGATCGTGTTGTTTCTTCCTAGCCGCTTCGTTTTCTTTCATGCGACTTGCGTCTCCGACCGCATCCACCCATGGGTGTTTTGGTCGAGCGCTCATAGCTCGCCACACGTACGGCGATATTTGGTCGTCTTTTTTGCCTTTGGATCTTGGCGTTTTCGAAGATGCATTCATGGTTTCTCCTGTTGCGATGAGCAGTACTACGTGTAGCGAGTTTTGGGAAAGCGAGACAGAAAGCTTTTCGTTCGATCGGTTATCTTGGAAACTATAGCTAGCACTTGATATACACGGGGAGGTCGTCAGATCTCATCTTCGTGGGTGCCGATCGGAGCCCCTCCCCGTCTCATGCAAAGCCGCCCGTCTTTTCTTTGATCTCCTGCATGCGTCTTTTTCTTCGACCTTGGACGGTTTTGGTCCGGTTTCCCCAAGGGGTCTTTGGTCTGGTCCCTGTCCTCGTCTGGCGACAAAGGGGGCAAAGCAACGTACCAACAAAAATGGCAGATGCTTGACCATGGTCCTGCATCTTCTTTGTAGTACACTGCTGCCATACATTTTTGGCAAAGCAGGAGGCCTTTGTCTTCCTTGTCACCTTTGTCGCCGGTGCAGTTTTACGATCCGTTTCGCCTCTTCTCCGCCTGCCCGCGCAGCAGCTTTTGTTTTTTGTCTTTGGCGCACCGCATGCAACGCAGAGGCCGTGCTCCTCCGATGCCCGGATCTCTTGTATCGCCACCTCGTGTGGCATCCTGCATGTGGCTCTCCTCTCTGTGCTACCATGTAAAAAAAGGTTGCCGTTAACTTTCTTTCTTTTGGAGGTTTTCATTGGCTCTCGTTGTGTGGAAGAATAGTGATTGGGGTTTAATTCGACGAAGCATTATGCCGAATTTTTTGACGTGAGATTTACTATATTTTCGACTTTCATAGATTTGCTTACAATCTTTTTCTCTGCTCATACATATATAAGTGTATCTCTATTTTTTGGTAAACTATGTACGTGTAGACGTATAGGTGTAGTGCTACTTTTTATGAATTGATTGACGACGAATTATTTTTGCACTCCTAATAGCAAAGTAGTATCTGGAACAGTCCATACGTCCTTTTTTTTACTATATACGTACAGTACGCAGGTCCTTTTTTTTACTACGTACGGTAGATAGGGTCCCGCTTATTGGGTTCTGTACCACATCATTGCAACGAGATTCGTGCACTTGCACCCACCCCACCTGCCCTCCATGCCGTCACAGCCTCCCACTCAACCCCTCCTCACCCAACGCCGCCGCCCCTTCTCCGCCGCCGGCGGTTCCCGCCGGCCTGCTCAGCCGCAGTAGACACCGCCGCTTCTTCGTCTTGGTTCTGGGAGCTCGTCAGATCTCATCCATGTGGGTGCCGATCGGAGCCATGGCCTCCCCGTCTCATGCAAAGCCGCCCACCTTTTTCCTTTGATCTCCTGTGTCTTTTTCTGCGATCTTGGATGGTTTCGGTCCGGTTTCCCCATGGGGTTTTGATCTGGTCCATGTCCTCGTCTGGCGACAAAGAGGCAAAGCAACGTACCAACAGAGCTTGACCATGGTCCTGCATCTTCTTTGGACGCTCGTGGCTGCCATACATTTTTGGCAAAGCAGCTTGCTACCTTTGTTGCCGGTGCAGTTTTGTGCTTTTGTTTTTGTCTTTGCTTCACTGCATGCAACGCAGAGGCCGTGCTCCTCTCGGATCTCCTGTACCGCGACCTCGAGTGCATATCCGTGTGGCATCTGTGTCTCTCTGTGTTTGCATGTTCGTCGTCGTTAACTTTCTTTTCTTTGGAGATTTTCTTGGTTCTCGGTCGGTGTGTGTGTGGAATGACCGTAGAGACGTGTCGGGTTTAATTCGATGAATACGTCAAAAATCATGTGAGATTTAATTTTTTTTCCGAATTTTTTCATGTGAGATTTAATATATTTTCGAGTTCATAGATTAGCTTACGATCGTTTTCTCTTTCTATTTCTTGGTAAACTATGTATGTGTAGTACTAGTATTTTTTATGAATTGATTGACGACGAATTATTTTGGTCCTCGTACAGTAGCAAGTATCTGGAACAGTCCATACGTCTCTTTTTTACTGCATACCGTACGCAGGTCCTTTTTTTACTGTCTACAGTACGCAGGTCCTTTTTTTTTACATAGGGTCCCGCTTATTGGGTTCTGTACCGCATGATTGCAATGAGATTCGTGTCCACCCCACCACCCTTTCCACGCCGTCGCAGCTCCCACCCACTCAACCCCTCCTCAGTCCTCACCCAACGCCGCCGCCCCTTCTCCGCCTCCGGCGGTTCCCGCCGGCCTGCTCAGCCGCATCCCTTAGTCAGGAACAACGCCCCTAGAGTGTTCCCTTTGGGATCCAGGGTTCCTATTTTCGTTTCAAGATGAATTTCTGTTTGGGGTCTACTAAGTCCAAATGGAGGCCACCGGATGGTATGTGTTGCCGTTTGATTGCTAGATTCCCATTCCTGCGATGCCTAATTTTGGTTTAGTGGTTTCTTAAGATCCGGCAGTTTTCCCCTGCATATTGACTGGATTCTGGTTTAGTGGTTTCTTAAGATCGGGCAGTTTTCCCCTACATATTGACTGGATTCTGGATCCAGTAGCTGTTACTTCGACTTGCACGCTTCGACTCTGTTGAATGAACTATTGTAGCATAAGTACAGAGAATTATAAGTATTTGATTTGATTTGTTTAGAATGATTGGACAATCTCTATTCTGTGTACCGAATGTAGAACAGAGTGTACCTACTACTCCCTCCGTCCCAAAATAAGTGTCTCAATTTTGTACTAGTTTCTACTAGTACAAAGTTGAGACACTTATTTTAGGACAGAGGGAGTATTAATGTTTTTTGCGTACATAGTGATGTTGGAATGTGTTGCTTGCAACTACTAATGGTTATTTGTCCTCGCTTTTGCTGTAGGTTTCCATTAACCCGGTGTCAAAATCAAGAGCTGTCAACAGGGAGGTACTCAGTGAGCTAATCAAGGTTCACGGCAACACATCCCTTGGCGGCAAATTGCCTGCCTATGATGGAAGAAAGAGCCTCTACACTGCAGGCTCACTGCCTTTCGAGTCAGAGGAGTTTTCCGTTACGCTCGTTGATCCGGAAAAGAAAGACAAAGAAAGGTCAGAATGGATTCTGCACTTAGGATCACTTCCCTTAAGCGATCAACTTCCTTATCCACTATGTTTGTAGCTGCTAACTTGCTCTCCCTTTTCATTTGCAGGGCAGAAAGGGAGTACAAGATCACCATTAGAATTGCTGGGAGGACAGACCTGTACCACCTTCAGAGGGATATGCCTCAAGAAACCATCCAAGTGCTGGATGTTGTCCTCAGGGAGTCACCATCCTGGAAGTATGACATCCACATTCCAGTTTCTTGCTATCAGTTTTTCTTGATCATACTAGCTAGTTTTCTGGAACCCTAACACTACTGTTGGCAATGCCTTTTCATTGCAGCTATGTCACTGTGTCCAGATCCTTCTTCTCCACCACTTCTGGTCACAGAGGAGACATTGGTGAAGGATTAGAGTGCTGGAGAGGTTACTACCAGAGCTTACGCCCGACACAGATGGGGCTTTCCCTCAATATTGGTACTCCCCTGTCTGTTACTGGTACTGCTACTGTTATCTAATTGCAGAATGTTATAGCCTTATTTATCTGATCATCTGAACTTCATTATTCAGATATATCTGCAACATCCTTCTTCAAGCCTGTGACGGTGGTCCGATTTGTGCTAGAGTTCCTCAACTTACGTGATGCCTCGCGACCTCTGACAGACAGGGACCATGGCAAGGTACTGTTCTGATATAGATGCTCTGCTAGTTTTAGAGAACATGTTGTGCACACTTCAACCTGTCATTGGCTGTAAATACTTGAGTAAACTCTTTCGTACTGACTTTATGCAGATAAAGAGAGCACTCCGTGGGGTGCATGTTGAAACGAATCACCAAGAAGACCAAATCAGAAGATACAAGATAACGGGGATTGCTCCTGTTGCCATGAGGCAGCTCATGTAATGATCTGTCCTCACATGCTATACTATTTTCCATTATGACTTTTATCTCTATATTCTGGAGCAACTAATCAGGGTTGCTGGAATATTAGAAAGATGTGTAGTTGCGTAGATTTTTGGCTTGTTGCTTCTTCATTGATGTTGGTGCGTCGGGAATTAGTTGGGGGAATGATTTTGTTTACAACATTCTTCCTGTGGCATATGCATTTTATTTCCGCAGCATAGCAAATATCTGTTTGTGCTAAGTAGTGCATGTTCACAATTTCCCTTATGAATTGTTTATACCACAGTTTCCTTTTTAGCATTTATCCATGATTATTATTACCTTTCTAATATCACTTTACTCCTGTTATTTTGTTTGTTGTTAGATTTCCTGTTGATGAGAGAGGACAAGAATGTCATTTGTTCAGTACTTCATGCAAAGATACAACTACAATCTGCAGTACACCACTTGGCCCTGCCTGCAGTCTGGAAGTGATGCTCGGCCTGTGTATCTGCCTATGGAGGTACTGTATCCATGCCTGCTTCCTCATATTTGAATTATACGTTGTTTGCTCAGTGTTCTCTACAAATTGATTGTAGGCGTGCAAGATTGTTGAAGGACAAAGGTACTCTAAGAAACTGAATGACAAGCAGGTCACCAACATACTTAGAGCTACCTGTCAACGTCCCCAGCAGAGGGAGCAAAGCATTCGTGAGGTATACCTTTTGTCAACTAGATTCTGTAAATACTGATCGATTGGTTTTCTTATTATACCTGCCCATATCTTTCAACATCAATTGTTATGATGATGTGTTTGGTAGATCCTTCCATTCTGTTGTAACTCATGTAATTAGGAATGCTCATCCTTTCTCAGCTAGTTTTAGTTTGCCTGTAATGTAAATTCTCTCATAACATTCTTTTTCACATTGTAGATGGTTCTGCACAACAAGTATGCTGAGGACAAGTTTGCTTAGGAGTTTGGAATCAAGGTCTGCAGTGACCTTGTTGCTGTTCCAGCCCGTGTGCTGCCTCCCCCCATGGTAAGACTGCTGCATTTTTCCCATTCTCTAAGCTGCTTAACTGGAAGGATTTGTAGTAATCACATCCTTTGTATCTGCTTCAGTTGAGATATCATGATTCTGGAAAGGAGAAAACCTGTGCGCCAAGTGTTGGACAGTGGAACATGATTAACAAGGTATCTGCCTTTTCATTGTCTTCACTCCCAATTTTACTAAGCATTACTTCTTCTTGGAACTGAATACATGAGAACTTGTTGAGTTACTTCTTTGTCTGCTCTCAATGTATTGGAAAATGACAGGTCATTATTTGTATGTATAGCAACTCAAATTATTTTGCCTGTTCGCACTTTGTTCATTATGTGGTTTTCACACTAGTTACCTGTTGAGCTTGTTTGTGACTTGGCCCATTATTTCGTATGTAGCACATATGTGATGTCGATGATAGTACAAATGATAGGTCTCATTTGTGTATTTTTTCCCTGCAGAAAATGATTAATGGAGGAATCATAGACAACTGGGCCTGTGTGAGTTTTTCACGCATGCGTCCGGAGGAGGTACACAGGTTCTGTTGTGATCTGATTCAGATGTGCAATATGACTGGAATGGTAAAAGCTTGCATCGCTTTCCTGTTTCTTAGGCATTTATGATTTATATGTGTATGTTACAGCTGACCGACTTCTGTTTTCCAACCCTGTAGTCTGTCAATCCAAGGCCACTTGTAGACAACCGATCAGCTAGCCCCAACCACATTGAGAATGCTTTGAGGGATGTGTACAGGAGGGCTACGGAAATGCTTAACAAACAGGGAGGCGAAAAACAGTTACAACTGTTAATCGTAATCCTACCTGAAATCAGTGGTTCTTATGGTATGCATATGGCTCCTCTGGTCAATCCCCTTCCACATTCTCTTGGCTTTCTGTAGATTTATGTGTGTGCCATGTGTAATTTTGCAGGAAAAATCAAGAAGGTTTGCGAGACTGATCTTGGGATTGTGTCTCAGTGTTGCCTGCCAAGGCATGCTGCCAGACCGAACAAGCAATATATGGAGAATGTTGCACTCAAAATCAATGTGAAGGTAACATAACCACCTGGTCCATGTTTTACATTCAATTTCCATGGAATGTGTTAATTCTTTCTCTACTTCGGTTTCTGTAAAATGTGATAATTCTGTGTCTTAACTAGGTCGGCGGATGCAACATGGCAATTCAAAAGGGCTTTGCACGATTTGGCAAACCTGCCATTACCAAAGTCCCAACAATCATCTTTGGTGCTGATGTTACACACTCCCCACCTGGAGAGGACTCTGCATCATCTATTGCTACGGTTAGTTTTATCCCACAGCCATCAGTTTGTCATCAATTCGTTATATGTTTGTATCTGATTTGATCTTTCAAATAGAACTATCTTTATGCATGCACATACCTGTTGAGCACAAATATATTTAGCTGGTTCTTTTGTTGGATTGATGTAGGTGGTTGCATCAATGGACTGGCCTGAAATCACCACGTACAGAGGTCTTGTCTCTGCTCAACCACACAGGCAGGAGATAATCGAAGACCTCTTCAGTGTCATCAAAGATCCACAGAGGGGCAATGTCAATGGTGGCATGATCAGGTGAGTTTTGTGATTAGGCAGAGACGATCACCATCAATTGCCATATGGATCAACTGCCAACCTGACATATTTTTCTCTACAGGGAGTTACTGATTGCCTTCAGCAGGAAGACGGGCCGGAGGCCTGAGAGGATTCTGTACTACAGGTATGTGCACAGATTCAGGGCATTCTTTTCATCTTGTCCAGTCGACTGACTGACTGATCATTCTCACTTATAGGGATGGTGTGAGTGAAGGCCAATTCAGCCATGTTCTGCTTCATGAAATGGACGCAATCAGGAAGGTAAGTTACATGCAAAGTTCTGGTTTGGTCTACCTCATATGGTTATCAATGGCTGTTGTCATTTTGATGGTTTTCAACTTCTCTGTTGCAAGGCCTGCGCCTCTTTGGAGGAGGGCTATATGCCTGAAGTCAATTTTATTCCGGTTGAGAAAAAACATTATGCCCGACTATCCCATAAATTTCATGAGAGGCGTGAGATGACTGACAAAAATTCATGTGAAGGTATTTGTATTTTTATGATGCTGCTAACAAGTTTCTTGTACTTCTTGAAGCATGCCTATTAGTAACTAATAAGAGCTGTAGCTTTTAGTTGTATATCAATGAGATGATTTGGTTGATATCTTTACTTCTTGGAACATTATACGAGCCTTAGTAACAAAGTTATTTAACATGTTCAGGTTCTGACTCAGCACAACACATCAGCAAGGAACATCCAGTCAACATTTTCGTGGATACACCTATGCACAGATATACTGTTGATGTTCCTCCAACATTTAGCTGTTATTTGCTTAAAACAGCTATTGAAATGAAAGTTGGAGGCTCTATTGAAAACTGTACACTCACTGTTAATAACCGAACTATAGAATACAACAAAACTGTAGGATACTACGGTATTCAGAATTATTCGGTGTTAAAGCTGGATCCTCAATTGAGAGGAGGAAGCCCTCCAGCCCAGGAGGTTCCCAAAAAATCTAATAAGTAAGTAGTTTTTTCCCATTTACTTCTAGCAACTTGTTATGATATTTTATTCAGGTCTTCAAGAAACTAAGAGTTTGTGTAAATTAATTCTTAAGGGGGTCTTCGAAAAAGTTGGGAAAGCGCCGGCGTAATGACCAATCAAATGTTCAGCAATCCTTGTGAGTTTCTTCGTTTTAGTAAATAACACAATGCCAGCACACAATTCCCTGCAACTTGTTATGATCTTTTATTCAAGTCTCAAAATCTAACAATTTATGTAAATCAATTATGCAGGAGTGTTTTGAAGAAACCACGGAGGTGTCCGCATTGTGGCCAGAAACCGTGAGTTCCCTCAATTGCTACCCATTCTAGTTTATAGTATTTGCACCAAGTATTACTTACTAAACAACACAACAGCAGCGTTTAGGGGAGTGGGGGCCTATAGTTTGCCCTCACTTAGAATAATTTCTAGGTCAGCCCTTGAACAGCAGAATAGCCGAAAGAGCCATAGTAGAGTACATCATTTCTAGTTCCACCAACACTTCTTGCTTCTCACAGTTCTCTCCTCGTAAATTCATGGCCATAACAATTCTAGTTTATATTATTTGCACCAAATATTACTTACTAAACAACACAACAGCAGAGTTTAGGGGAGTGGGGGCCTATAGTTTGCCCTCACTTAGAATAATTTCTAGGTCAGCCCTTGAACAGCAGAGTAGCCGAAAGAGCCATAGCAGAGTACATCATTTCTAGGTCCACCAAGACTTCTTGCTTCTCACAGTTCTCTCCTCGTAAATTCATGGCCGTAAACAATTCAGTTTAGTCTGTTCAGCAGTATTGCCCAACGAAATCTCATGTGGTGATAGTGCATTGAATATATTTTGCAGGGGAGGACCTCCAAAAATGCTATTCGCAGATCCCCTACTTGACCAATATATTTCTGATCATGGTTCTACTTTTGTTAAAAAGAGAGAGTTCCAAGTATGAAAAGGAGGGGAAGGACTTGTTGGAGAGACATGCCTAGTGATGAGGGTGTCACACTTTGCGTAAGCATAACTGATATTCTCAAAAAGGCGGCCAAAGCAAATCGATCTTGGAACGGTCAAATTGGTCTTAAGGATTTCAGGGTTGTGGAAGGGCGAGCCGTATTAATCACACCTCCCAAGCACAATCTTGACTCTTCAAATTTCCCCAAAGATTGCAAATCTTATTCTCGATTTATTAAGAACATTCTAGGTGCAGCAGCAGCCAACCTCTTCTATATGAAAGACCTGCTGGATACTCTTGATTGCACATCGGAAGCTGATAAATACTGGTTACTAGATTATGTTGCTTCCCATCTTGCTCTAAAGACACACATCGATTGGGGTAAATAAATTACTATTTATTTAGTTTAGTATTTTAGTTCAATAGATTTAGTTTCACTTGTTACTGAATTTGCCTTTGCAAATATAGGTAATGTTGTTCGTCAAATTATGATCTTCCATGAGGGCTTGAGCAGCTCAGAACAGACTAAATTTGAAAAGGTGGTAAACAAAGTTGCTTGCCCTCAGGATTGGTTTACTGGAAGACTTCAAAATCATTTCGTCTTCAGACCAGCTGTTGCTTTTAGAAAGAGAAAGGGTTGGCCTGCATATAAAAATACAGCATTTGGCTGTTTTAAGTGTCTCCGTAATAGTTCTACTCATGGCTCCGCTGTAAGTTTTCTTTTACAGCAAATTCGTTTCATTTTGAATAATCTCATA
This sequence comes from Elymus sibiricus, assembly GCA_039707655.1. Lineage (NCBI taxonomy): Eukaryota > Viridiplantae > Streptophyta > Magnoliopsida > Poales > Poaceae > Elymus > Elymus sibiricus. The sequence continues at coordinate 449,588,540 of CM077671.1, forward strand.
CTTATGATTACCAAATTTTTGAACAGATGATGGATTATGCGGGACCTATGTTATTGGGTTCCTTTGTGTGTGAAGTAATTCGGAGACTACTGGTGAATAAGTACCCAATCCAGAAGGCCCTCGGATTATAGGTATTCATTTCTGCCATAGACTGCTCTACAAGTAGAACATTCTTCTGTGAGCATCTGCATGCCTTTTGCTATTGGATCATTAAGCTTGCTTATTCTGATACCACACTGGTTCCTTGAACTTTTTAATAAATCTGTGCTGAGGCACTTTGGTTTAATACTCTAAATTAGCATGCATTCCTGAAAATGTACCTTAGTTTATTGATGACTAATACACTGAATAGTTCCCATCCCCCTGCTAGCTTATTTATGAACACAGCAGAGTAGTTTACATTCCTATTGTTCTATTTGAATTGAATTGAACAAAAGAGCATCTTTCTCCCTTTCTGTTGTTCTATTTGTACATCCCGCGTCATTTACTTCCAGAAAAAGCTAACTTGACTGAATTTGTTATTCAGTCCGACCTGCTCCCAAAGAGTGCGTACGCGCTACTGCCGAAGTGCGTGAGAGGGCCATATGGAGGTGCGCCAGCTCCCAAAGATCAAGGAGAACGTCAAGGACGTCATGTTCTACTGCTGAGCTCCTGTGGAATGTCAAAGTCGAGAGTTTGTTGTTCGTGAGAGAGAGAGAGAGAGAGAGAGAGAGAGAGAGAGAGAGAGAGAGAGAGAGAGCCTGAGATGGCTATGACTCTATTTTGGTGACTTTGGGTGTCGAGCCTGTTGCTCGTAGCACTAGTAGTATCCAAGTTAAATTCGAAGTAGCCAGGATACCTGCTATCTATGACCGAGCTTCTGTTACCTTCAACTCTACTTGAGACCTATTGATCTATGCAAGTGGTTTAAGTTAACAAGTGGTTTTGGTAGTTGCCCTATTGATCTGTGCTATTCTGACCTTTTGGGTTTTAAGTTTGATTTTTTTGGCATGATCTTGGTATCTGGTGAACTATTTTAGTTCTGGATTTTGGTTTAAGCCCTTGTCTTGCACTTAGGCTTGTCCAGAATCCAGAACCAGATTGGTCAGCCAGTTCTAGATTCCACAGTCGATTTGGCCTTTGCACACTGCACCTTCGATTTTACTTCCTCCGGTTCTTTTCGGAAGAGTTTTCAGGGAGAACTTCTCATCTGATAGAGTCTTGCAGGTGGAGTATTTTCAGTTGAGTTTTAAGACACAAGTCGTCATAGGAGTAGAACTTTTCACAAGCACCAGGCCCTGTCTTCTTTTTCTAATGAATTTTAAGGAGGCTTTTTAAATTAATTTCACGAACGAATTTGAAACTTTACTGGTCACAAGGGCTAACATATTTTGTACACATAATGTGGTCAAAAGCTTCACAGCTGAAAATACTCTTGAGCTTCACAAGCACAAATGTCGTTCTAAACTTGTTCCCTTCTGATCCAAATTGGTCAGCCAGTTCTAGATTGCATAGTAGGATGGTTTTTGCACAATGCATCTTTATTCTTACTGCTCCAGTTAACATAAGAGTTTTTGTAGACAGAATTCCATGTGGTGTTATTTAGTCATTGAGTGTTGTTGCTTCAAATGAGCAACACTTTCCAAAAGCATCAGATAGCACCTTTCTTTTCCAATGAAATTCATTAAGGCGGGATTTTAGTCCCAACAATGAATTTCATAGTTAACACGCATACAACTGATCACAAATCCTAATTATGTTCGTATACTTAATGTGTCACAAGATTCACAGCGGTTTTACTTTATACCGTTCTAAACTTGTTCCCTTTTAAAGGTTCAGGCTCTACTTTTTCTGTTGCTTGATGAATAAAATTTCTGTTTGCGCCAAAAACAAAAGGGTTCACAACACATATAAGATACAAATATGACAAGCTTCACAACACAGCTAAGAACTTGAGAAGATACAGTTCAGCTAATGGTTCGCCTGTCGTGAGCACGGCAGAAATATGCTTATCAGTTCATTTTTCTGGTCAACTTTGAAGATGTATACCTGACTACAACCTGCTATTTGTGCGAGCCTCTGCGTGCATAGGCTATGTTTCTAACAATGATTACCTCAAACTACACGAAATTATCTGTCTTTTGTTTAAGTTACCAAGTGGTTTTGCTAGTTGCCCTGTTCCCGTTGATCAATGCTATTCTGATATTTTGTTTTTTAAGTTTGAAAATGTTGCCTTTGTTTGGGGCCATGTTGGATCTTGGTATCTAGTGAACTACTTTGTTTCAGGATTTGGCGCGAACAGGTCCAAGTCGAGCAGCAACTTGTTTGAGTTGCTGGCTTGCACTTAGGCTTGTCTAGAATCCAGAACCAAATTGGTTCTAGATTCCACAGCCGACTTGGCCTTTGCACACTGCATCTTTGATTTTACTTCTCCGGTTCTTTAATTTCAGAGAGAACTTCTCATCTCATAGAGTCTTGCAGGTAGAATATTTTCAGTGGAGTAGAACTTTTCACAAGCACCAGGCTGCATCTTCTTTTTTCCAATGAATTTTAAGAAGGCGGGATTTTTAATTCAATTGCAAGAACGAATTTGAAGCTTTACTGATCACAAGGCCTAACATGTTTGTACAATGTGGTCACAGGCTTCACATCACACTTTACTGTGTCATTCTAAACTTGTTCCTTTTGTTAAACTTTTTTAAGTTGCTCTTGGCTTGGACTTAGGCTTGCCCAGTATTCTGATCCAAGTTGGCCAGCCAGTTCTCGATTGCATAGTCGGATGGCTTTTGCACAATGCATCTTTGTTCTTACTGCTCCAGTTAACATAGGAGTTTTTGTAGGCAGAAGAATTCCATGTGGTGTTAGTTTTTGGCTTCAAAGGAGCAACACTTTTCAAAAGCATCAGACTGCAGCTTTCTTTTCCCAATGAAATTGAAAAGGCAGGATTTTAATCTTAATCAATGAATTTCATTGTTAGTACGCATACAACTGAGCACAAAGACTAATTATGTTACTACACATAATGTGTCACAAGATTCATAGCATTGTGCCGTTCTAAACTTGTTCCTTTTCTAAGCTTCAGGCTCTACCTTTTGTGTTGCTTGATGAATAAAGTTTCTGTTTGTGCCAAAAACAAAAGGGTTCACAAGATACAAATATGACAAGCTTCACAACACAGCTAAGAACTTGAGATAAGATACAAACATGACGACCTTCACAACACAGTTCAGCTAATGGTTAGCCTGTCGTGAGCACGTCAGAAATATGCTTCTCGGTTCATTTTTCTGGTCAACTTCTGGTTAGCCTGCTATTTGTGTGAGCCTCTGTGTGCACAAGCTATGTTAACAATAATTATCTCAAACTACACATAATATATCCGTCTTTTTTTGGTAATTTGGAGATATCCCACAGGAAGGGCATAAGAATGCATAGCATACATGTACAGATACTTTGAATTTACGCTACACCGTAATCTCCATTCAAATCAAGAAATTTTTGATATAAACTATCCAATTGTTGGTATGTTCACATTTTGGTACAAGAACTAATTTGAGCATGCCTACTGGTACTTTTGTGACAGCGGGAGCAAGCCTGTAAGAATATGCTCTCAAGCGAGAAACAGAGAACCAACTTCTAATAGCCCGATCGATGATCAAGTTCTTTCTGTTGTGTGGGCATCTATCGCCTGTAGCGGTATCGCTTGAAGTTGAAATAGAGATGAAGAATCCCAAGCTCAAATGTGCATTTGAACCCCTTCTTGTGTGAGTACTCCCACTCCTTGTTTACGATACGAAAAGACTGCCAAGGGAAACCAGAGTGTGAGGAACTCACTAGTTCTTCCTCATCAATCTATGGCGATTACAGACTTGACTCAAGTACAGCTTGGGAAAGGTGAAGAAGAGGATCGCGAGCACATCTCGATACATAGGAACACACACGCACGCACGCACGCACACATCCACGCATGCACACGCACACGCACACGCACACGAACCGCCGCCTGTGCCTGATCCTAGCCGGGATACCCTCACCCACCTAACACACCTGCTTATATAAGCTAGCTACGGGCTCAGTTGAGTCGAACATATAGGAGACCCATTGGGGCTCGTGAACTTGTGGCATGGCCTCCTCTTTCTCTTGGACCGGCCTGGTGTAGCTCTCCCTTCTTTCTGCTCTTGTGTTGTGTGGTCGCTAACACCCCCTCTTTCTTCAGACACGACTTGTCCCCAAGTCGCAACAGTTAGAAAGAGACGACGAAGATCTTCCAGGTCCTCCCAGGTATCTGGTGTAGCGTGGCTATCTTGCCAGTGAATCAGGCCTTGCTCCTGCATCTTGTTCGAGCCGTGGCGCCAACGTTTGTCCAAGATCTCCACACAAACATTAACATTATCAGAAAGTGATGGAAGAAATGAGGATGCACTCGCACCCGAGGTCAAGGCCTTACGAAGTTGTGACATGTGGAAGACTGGAAAGATCGAGGACCCTTCTGGTAAAGAGAAAATGGAATAACACTTATGCTAGCACCCATATCACATAAACCATGATAGCAATGATCTTCAATCTTAACATAAATAATGGGCATGCCAACTATAGGTTTGCTCTTGTTCATTTTCAACCTATTTAGCAATCCTAGTTGCTTCCTTACAGAAATAAATGACATGTCAATCATTGCAACATTAGGTTTTACTTTAATTTGCTCACAGGGTTTAGGTGTTTTTATATTACTCTTATTAACCACGGTTGCAACTTTAACATGTTCCTTAATCCTAACAGGAAAATGAGGTTTCTCAATGTAAGCAGTAGGCACAATTGGATCAATATTATAAATGGTTGTTTCCTCTTTAGATATGAAAGGTTCCTCAAAAGTTTTTTCAATAGGTGGATGATATTTCAACCACTTCTTCTTAGGGAGATCAACATGAGCAGCAAATGATTCACAGAAGATAGCTACTATCTCAGAGTCAAGTCCATATTTTGTACTAATCTTATGAAAAGCATCGGTTTCCAGAAAAATTTAACACAATCAAACTCAAGATTTATACCAGACTCTTTACCTTTGTCGATTTCCCAATCTTCAGAGTTGCATTCACTGATGCAACGACGTGGTATACAAACGGTTTTTAACCCCTTTCCGCGACGTAGTTCGAAACCGTCGCCTTGCATGTGTGGGCGATAGGGGGGGTCCATCCCACACGACACCGCAAAACCGTCGGCGATGGTGGCCAACGAACGCAAACGATCTCCAAATATAATCATGTGCGGTGCAGGAACAGATCGCACACATAATCTTTTGGGCATACGTGTGGGATTTGGAATCAATCACACACGTCCAAAACGAGTGAAACACATCTAATTGCTCATGGAAAAAAAACGGAGTTTGACCTTTGACCGTTTGCGAAACATTAACTAATCCACACGGGCCATTATAGACACTGTGTGTGATATCTTCATCATCGCACACGAAATTTCTCTAGGAATCGTGTACCATATATAACATCATCGGACACGTTTCCCGAAAAATGTACGCGTTGGATCGTCTTTGCATCGGGCACGGTTTCATGTTGGCTCACGTGTGAGATACGGTGCTATCGCAAACGATTGAGTAGCTCCTGCGCACACGTACAAGTGTTGCAAACCGTTTGCGATTTCTTATGTATCACCAACGTTTTAGATTATATCTCGTGTACTTTTTCTATGGACCACAGGCAGTTGTGCTATGAGTTGCGTGTGCTTTCCGTTCTGGACCGCACACGCTTAGTTGCTTGAACCGTGTGCGCTGAAATTGCCAGGTTATTGTAAAATATCGCATTTAATTCACCCTGCAAATAGCAAATTCGCCACAATATGCAATCGACAAATAGTGTCCACATGAAGAACATTCATCATAATTCGCCACAATATGCAATTGAACGAATAGTGTCCACAAGCAGAGGATTCATCATAATTCACGACAATATGCAATTGAGAAAATGCTAGCTAAATTCCACATCTGTTAAACCGACATATCCCGTACATAATCATAGTGTACGAAATACGAAGACATGATCACATGGAAAATAATGCATCCATGTGTATATGTTTAGCTGATAACACTATATGAATGCATACTTATTTTTAGGAGATTTAAATCCGGAAATCTTTGTCTTCTTTAGAGGGCTTGATATAGTGTTTCACAAAGAAGGTGCTGATAAATTTCCTAACAGACAACAATTCATCGGCGACGAGCGGTTCAGAAGTCATTGGTACGAAGATCAGCTGCATGACTTTTAGATCAGAATATGACATACGTGTGGAGTAGAAGATAGTAATTAAGAAGCAGACTTACTGGTTTTATCCTGTCAGCATCGACACCACATTCAACATGTCTGCATAGGTTGATCATGTGTGCACAAACGTAGTATTCACATAGGCTGGTACCTTGTTGTTGCTGAGGACACTGAAATTTTGTACAGTATTAGTCATGTATTTGCCCTGTTAGGAACAACCTAACCGGTGTAAGCTGTTTTTTTTTCTATGAAGAGAAATAGAAAGAGGTTTACTTAGAAACTTGAACATCTGACTAGCATTTTCTGAAAATAACGGATTTCATTGTCTTATCGGAGAAACGATCACGTGCTGCAGAGGTAGTTGGCGGTCGAACCTATTCTCCCCTAAAGTTATGTTCTTTGACAATACACTGCACATGAAGATGAATTTTCACACACTCAATTCTGGAACCAGATATGAACACAACGCATTAACATCAAAGAATTCAATACCTATCCATGAAATCCCGAAGATCACTCAGATCCCGAGGCGCATTTGACTCTTTGAGAGAATCCATGTAGTAAACTGTGTTGCGTTTTGGAACAATGACCACCAAGATCCAGTGACCTCTATAGTTTAAGAAAACCATGAACGTACGAACTATGTCTAAAACTGAAAGACGATCGATGTATGCGTGGTTGTATATTTATACTTACTGTTCATGATATGGCCACATGAAGAATTCTCCTATCGGTAAGTCGAACAAGATCTTGGCGACATAATGAATGGAAGCTGTGTGTGAGCCATTATCTTTTAACAAAACGCCGTTTGCTAAATCAGGATCTATGAAATACGCATGCACCCTTGATTTTCTCTGCGCCGTCAATCGCCTGAGAGGAATACAATACAATTAGCTTTTTTGTCATTTACAGCCTTGTATGGAGAAGTTGATCAGAGTTTTTGAAGTACTTACAACATCAAGCATTTGACAAGAGTGACAGCAAGCTCATCGAAGTTGAAGAAGAGATGAAAGTCCTCGAATTCCACACTGATGGTACCTGGAACGTGAGAGAAATGATGACGGTCGTAGTGCAATTCCACAATGTTAGTATCTTCTCCTTCTGACATTTTGTCCATGCAATATTTATGTAACTTGCGAGCACTAGAAATGCACTCCTCCCAGAAATTGCCAACAAGGAATGGCTGGCCATGTTTGTACTCGCGTTTCTCATATGTGTCTACTTCCATACTAGCAAGATGCTTTTGAAGGTCTGCTTCAGACATGTGCTCAGAACCGGGATTATCCAGCCCTTCGAAAACCTTATTGTTAATTTGGGTACGGACGATGATTCCTTGTAGAAGGAGGCTCTTGGTCCTATCCCTCCTCGCTCTTTGGAGGCCCAACTTCCTGTGTGCAACCCTGCTCGCTTGTGTCTTCTTAGCTGAAGCACTTCTTGTTTGACGTCTAGTTTCATCAACGACATGCTGCTGAGAAGCGTGTGAAGGTACGATGGACTGCTGAACAGATGATGCCGCTGTGGCGGACTGCTGAGCTGTAGTGCCAGAGTCGACGGACTGATGAGCAACCGTTGAAGCTATTCTGGGCTTCTAAGCACCTGGTGCCAACATGGATGTGTGTTGATGCGGCTGTGACAACGTGTTGGTTTGCTGAGCAGGCAGTGCCGACACATCTGTATGCTTATCAGGCGGCTGCGAACCGCTGGACTGATGAGTAGGTGGTTCCTGACTTTCGGAGTGCTTAGCAGGCGGTCCCGGACTTTCGGCGTTCTTAGCAGGCGGTTCCAGACATTCAGACTCCTTAGCACGCGGTTCGGTCGGGTTTATCCGGTGAGCATGCAGTGCCGATGTGTCTGCACTTTCTGCTTCAGTGGCCGACATCTGAACCGATGATACGTCTTCAGCAGTTGTAGGCCTTGCCACAGGCTGCTCAGGATGGGACGATGACCTGGCATCTATGGCAGGAAGTCGCCCGGGCTGATCACAGGTTGATGCCTCGGGCATCTGATTCCCAAGAGTATGTTCATCGGGGGAATCACACAATACCTGCTGTGGCGAGATGAGAGTCACCGGTTCGAGGGAGACATTGGTTGCTTTTGGGGGGGCTGGAGGGGGCTCATCCAGGAAGTATATTTCTTTCTGTGGCCACTGGATATGATTTAACCGTGTTTCTTCCAAGGTCCTCTGCTCATCAGGGTCCAGAAGGACATTCTTCAGGGGAAAATCACTGAATCCAGGCTTTATTTCTGTCACGTAGCACTTCACACAACCCTCCTTCAATGGCACATTGTCCAACAAGCGACCCCCGTCAAAGTCAGGGTTGTAAACCCACGCTGTTGCACATTTTAAAGAACCATCATAATGTGTAAGCACGGCCCTCACTCTCTCCCCCTGTCCATATAGATCAGATATAGCACCATCATGTCCAGCTGCAGCATCATTGTCGCTGAGGTCAGCTGATGCACATCTACTCTTGTGCGGTGTTGCCATACAATAAGTGGCATCATCCATGCTGACACCCCCTTGCGTCTCCCGCCTATCTCTCAGCATTAGTGTCTTCTCCTGCATATATGACTCCTCAACTTCCTTTCGAACTACATGATACATGTCCCTCTTAATCTTTTTGCGCAAGTCTCTCTGCCTATAATCACTCCTAGCTTTTTTCATGCTGAGCCTCTCTTCTTTGCTTAGTGAGAAAACCCTCTTGTGTGGGACATTGACCCCAATACCCCTAGCACGGCCAGGGGGCTCTTTGGTAGTCAGAGCCTCACACAGAATGTCACATGGCCCTGAGTTCCTGCACAACCTTCCAGTGTTTTTGGAAGCCTTTGCCATCACATCATACAGTTCTTTGTCTGGTGAGTTTTCAAAGTAATAAGAACCGTCTCCATGCCTCTTTGCACGTTCCCGCAAGTAGTCCCTAGCATGAGTGCCCCTAATTTAACTAAAGGCCGGTTTGCCACCCGCAGCTACTGCTTCTTTGTCCTCCTGCTCCCATATCGGTTTCATGCCGTAGTATCCTGCCACACCCATACAGTGGGTGTGTGTGTTCTTCTTCTGAAGTTCCGATTGCATGGCACTCCTCTTAATAAACTCTTCACTGGCCCTGACCCTTTTGAATTCTGTCCAATCTTCCTTTGTGATTTGGGGGTACGAGGGGATTCGGTCCTTGCCTTGACTCAAGAACTTCTTGTACAACACATGCTTCTAGTTTCTCCAAGCATCCCTGGCCTTCTTCAGTGCAACGTGTTCCACCTGTGCTCTCCACTCCTCAGGAACGTTGAAGTGCGCCATGATCTCACGGACTATCCTCTGCCGTGTTTCTGTACCAGCTTTCCGAAACCCCGGCAGATTAATGTTGAGCCTTGCCCTGCCAACAAATCCACATACACTCCTGAACCTCGTGCGTGCTTTATCAGGTTTAGTTGGAGCCCAAGACTTCAAATCGATGTCAGTTACTTCGTATACACCTTTAGGCTGGTGTGTAGGCTTTCTTGGAGCGCTCTTCCGGCTCTTGACCGGATGGGTGATTGTGGCAGCTCTATCCCGTTCATCATTTCTTGGTACATGATCATCTATTACAGACATGTCGGCTTCGGACTCAGATGAAGATACATCGCCAGAAGTATGACTGTCGTCGCTGCTAATAGACATCTATAGAGTACACATGCAAAATTCAGAAACGGGGGATAATCATAAAAAAATGTAACAGCTTGGAAGCTAGCTGTCTAAACATGGCATGTGATCATTTGGAAATGTACGGCTAATCTGTTCATTTAGTGTGAATCGTGCGCACATGATATGTAATTCGACAATAACTAATTGGAACAAATACATCTTATATGTTCAAAGGTAGATGATGAACATAAATACGCTCTCCATTATTTTATAATCATTTTGGGGACAAACCAAAACAAATAGGAAAAGGGATCGCAAGATAATAGACCTCACCGCGATGAAGGGAAGCAACTGACCGGTTTTTTTGTGCAAATCCGGCAGGAGAGGCTAGGGTACAGGATCGATATGCTGGATGGCGGCTGGCGAGCAAATGAAGACGGCGAGGCGTGGGCAGCCGCGTGTTCGGAGCGGCAATGAAGGGTAGGGTTGATGCCGGGAAGCGGGTACACGGCTGGATTGAGCGTGACGGAGGCGGAAAGGGTTTTGGTGTGGATCTGGGGGACGGTAGGGGGAGGAAGCTAGCTGTCGATGGAGTTTGGGTAGAATACGCGGAGAGATGAGCAAAACGGGGGAGGGCGCGGGTTTGGGGGGAGGAGAGGGGGGCCATGTTGGCGGCTTTGGTGAAAAGGGTGAAAAAAGATCGCCCTGCGCCCGCGGAAAAAACTTTGCAAACGGTTTCATATAGTAACCCGTGTGCACAAGCACCACAAATTTGTTCAAAATGAAATCCTGAAAACTTTGAAATGTAGACGTGACCTCATCGTTTCGTCTCGAAATTTTTCCCACGGTACGCAGCTATCGTTGTACCCTAATATTGATTTTTTTGGCGCATTTTAGGGCTTGCCTGCTATATTTAAGCCCTTTTTTGCATTTACGGGGCATTTATTGCATATAAACCAAATCCCAACTACAACAGCGTGTGTTGATGAGAGGTTTAAGGACTTTCGTTCAATCTGGATGAATCCTACGGTACAGACACACGATCCGTGTGGTTTGGGTTTTGTCCAATCAGAAAGCAGGACTCACTTTGTGCGCATTAGGCTTCATAGGCCACGGTTTAGAAAGCACACGATTCTTGTTAACCAACCGTGTGCTATTTTTCCATGCAGAACAATCATATTTTCGTTTCAAATGAATTTGGGACACCATCATTTCGCCTCGAATTATTTTCATCCGCAGACAATCAACTATTAGCCCCTGTATTGATTTCCGGCCGCATTTCATGACTTGTTTGCTAATTTGAAGACATTTTTTCCACCAACATGGGGCTTGTTAGTAATTTAATTGGAGGAAATGCAGATGTATTATGAATATTACAAAAATGGGTGTGTCACCATGGCATGATGTGAAGACCCCGTGCGAAAAATTGGTAATGTCTGGCGGAAGTTGTGATGGCCTGCCCTTTGAAAACGAATGCATCCCACACAAAGGATCATGGTTTACGAAAAGTAGAGTTGGCATTTCGGACTCCAATCGGTGTCAATCTCATCCTTTCGCCTTGGTTTTTTTCCATGGTATGCCAACATCATTGTACTCCTAATATTGATCTTCTGGTGGATTACATGTCTCGTTTGCTATATCTAAGTCATATTTTTGCAGTTACCATGTTAATTAGTTCTTATAAATAAAATATCACAACATGAATTACGTGTGGATGGTGGCAAAGAATCTCTTACAAATCATTTGTGTGTCAGTTTGCGAGATTTTCGTCATTGTGCAACGAATGAGAAGAATTGTCAAGCATTTCGGACGGGAGATGTGTCCACCTAAATAAATGTCAGTAATTTAATTACAGGAAATGCAGATGGACTCAAAAAATCACGAAAATCGATGTGTCATCATGGCGTGATCTTGAGACACCGTGGAAAAAATTTGGTAAAATTTGGCACAAGCTACAATGATCGCTAATTGGAAACCATAAATTTTGAGTAGAAGGATCATAGTTCCAAGGGGAGAAGTGGCAAATCGAACTCCAATCGACGGTGTTCATCGTCTCTCCTCCAAATTTTATCCCACGGTAGTCAATCATAATTATACGCCAGGTTTGATTTTCTGGTGCATTTTTGGGCTTGTTCGATATTTTTTAGCATTTTTTATCATTTACGGGGAATTTATTGCATATAAATCAAATCCCAACTTCAACAACTTCAACATGCAACAATTCAGTACAGTAGACATAATGACTACTTTTTTGAATCAATTCTCATGTACATGTTGTGATCGCGATCATTAGGTTGACCCCTAGTGAACTTAGGATTTCTGATGATTTTACGCTTCTCCTCTGTTATGTTGCGTGGCCCCTCAGGTGGCAACTCATCATATTGATTGTACTCCTCCTCATCACCAACATTCTCGATGCCTAGTACCCTCCTCTTCCCATACATCACTACATGGCAGTGCGTATGCAAGAGGTCTGGCACAAAGAAAATCTGGGTAGCATCGCTGGGAAGAATAAATGGGTCCTTGTGATATGCCATAACTCTACGGTCAACATATGTCTTCCTGCTGTAAGCATCAACCTTTACGCTACTAAGAGGGACCCATCTACACTTGAATAATGCCACCCTCATTTGCACATAGTAAAGCTCCCAAATCTCTTCAATGGTTCCATAGTACACCTGTTTATCATCTTCCTCTACAGTTAGGCATTCTATTCGAACAGAGCTATTCTGATACGAGGTCTTAGCATCACGTTCCTCAGTGTAGAATGTGTTGCCATTTATGTCATACGCTTGGTACTTCATAACCGTAGGTGATGGCTTTTGTGCCAACCACGTTGCAAGGTCTTCTTGGGGTCCGTTTTCCAAACGATCCTTCAACCATCTTATATAGTCCCTATTGTGTGCATTTGTCTCGGCAGCTGGTGATAGCACATTGGGTAAGTTGCTTTGTCGTATCTCCTCCATGTGTTCTGCAGCATAAGCGTCGAGTATCGGGCTGTTAAGCAGTACCGTCAAATGGGCTTGATCATACATATATCTAGGTGCATGACTCTGATTGCCAGCAAGGACCGGCTTACCAGCCAGCCTTCCCTCATGGCGAGAGATGGGCACACCTATAGGTCTAAGTTTCATGTATTCGGTGCAAAACTCAACCACCACCTCCGCGGTACAACCTTGTAGGATGCTTGCCTCTGGATGACATCGGTTCCGACAATAGCGCTTCAATATTTCCATGTACCGCTCGAAGGGATACATGTTGCGAAGAAACACAGGACCACAATACTTTATCTCGTCCACAAGGTGCATGGTGAGATGGACCATGACATCAAAGAATGACGGTGGGAAGAACATCTCTAAGTTTGACAATATCCTTGCAATATCAGCTTGCATATTATCCAGCTCTTCAACATCTACCACCTTCTGCCATAGTTTGTTGAAGAAATCACAGAGATCAATCAATGTGTTTCTTATGTCTGTGTCCATCCTATTCCTTATGGCCACCGGGAGGATTTGTGTCAACATTATGTAGCAATCATGTGACTTCATGTGAGACAACTTCTTTTTACCCAAGCTGTCATCCATGAGACTTCTGATGTTTGGGGAGTAGGAAGAGGGTGTCTTAATTGACAACAAAAATGCAAAGAACTTTTTTACTTCTGCTGCAGTTAAATTGTAACTCTGGTGTTGGTGGAGCAATTTGTCATCATCTTCTGCTTCATCCATGCGTTGTAATTGATCACCAAGCATATCGAGTCGTGTACCGTCATCATCCTTTCTTTTGCCTTCAATCTTCAGTAGAGTACCAAGGATGCTTTCACAGACATTCTTCTCTACGTGGATGACATCAATGCAATGACGTACACTTAGGAACTCCCATTAAGGTAATTCGCAGAACACTGATTTCTTCTTAAACACTTGGTCCCTGGGTGTTATTTTGACGTCGAACCGGATCCCTTGCCAAGCACAACATTAATTTCTTTAACCATGTTGTGGACTTCTTTCCCATCATAGGGTCTTGGGCCCATTCCTTTCTCTACCATACCATCAAATTCAGTAGTCATTTTTCGATAAGGGTGATTTCTCTTTAAGAACCTACGATGACGCAAATACATGGTTTTGCGTGAGTTGGAAAGAAATCTACTCTCGGTCCTATCCATGCATGTGACACATCCTACTGGTCCCTTTGTTTTCTGCCCTGAACTGTTGCCTAATGCCGGTATATATTGAATGGTGTGCAGTAGCAACGCATGTAGCCGGAAAACTCCTTTGCGTTGGCATCATAACAGTTCACACCAGACGTCCACAATGTCTTCAGTTCTTCTACCAGTAGCTCAAAGTAAATGTGGATATCATTTCCAGGTTGCTTCGGGCCTTGGATAATCATCGACATCATGATGTATTTTTTCTTCATACACAACCAAGGAGGAAGGTTATATATGCACAGAAGCACCGGCCAAGTGCTGTGTTTGGTGTTCATATCGCCAAATGGATTAAATCCATCAGTACACTCCCCTAGCCTTATATTTCTAGGATCCTTTGCAAAATCTTTAAACCTTTCAGTGATTTGTTCCCACTGAGCCCCGTCTTTTGGGTGCCTCATATACTTATCCACAGTTCGCTCATCATGGTGGCACCGCAACCTCTTTGCCTCACTAGGGTTTGCAAACAAACGCTTCAACCTTGGAATTATAGGCAAGTACCAAACAACCTTGAACGGGATTCCTATCTCGATCTCTTCGTCCAATTTGTAGTCCTGTGCTCTCCTGCGCTTGTATCGTGCGTGCTTGCATATGCGGCATGAACGCAAATCTTTGTAATCACCGTGGTACAACATACAATCATTCACACAAGCGTGTATCTTCTGGACTTCAAGTTCCAATGGACAAACAATTTTCTTCGCTTCGTTCGTGCTTTTGGGGAGCACATTATCTTCTGGAAGAATGTCTTTGAAAAGACTCAACAACTGTGTGAAGGCCTTGTTTGATAGACCGCTTTCTGCTTTAAATCTGAGAAGCGTCAGTGTGACACTCAACTTGGAATATTTCTTTTTGCAACCTGGATACAAATCTTTTTTGGAGGCTGCATCAATGCTTGGCAGCTCCTTGTACCCGGCTAAATCTTTCGCCGGGCCCTGGAAATCTGCAATCGTACCAGCAAAATCTGGCATATCATCAAGGTCGGTGTTGTCTGCTTCACACTCTTGGTTTTTCTTTGGGTTTCTTGGCATGCCAGTCTTCTGTCTATAGCTTGACGTCTGAGCCTCGAGGTTAAATTCATCACCCATGCGACTCTGATCAGAGTTTGGCACCTCGCCGACAGGCAGGTTATTACATGCATCCATAATTGGCTCTTCACCATGTTTAGTCCATCTTGTGTATCCACCCATGAATCCCCTTTTGTATAAGTGTAACTCGACCTCATCAATTGGAATTGACACCGTATTGCCACAATCCTTGCATGGACAGAGGACGTAATATTGTTTGCAAATTCTCTTCTTTGTCCGTTCAGCCAAAGCCATGAACTCCTTCATGCCATCCCTATACCTTGAGCTTGTCCGATCCCCCATCCATTCAGATCGTTCCATCTGCACACATTGCATCCATTAGATGGGTGAATAAATCACAAGATTTTATTTTCAAAATTTATGGAGGGCGCTGCATAATGTTACCCAGCCGTGCAATGACACTAATCAACCAGTCAATTTACACGCATCGTCAGTACTGCCATTATATGAATTTAATACCTTAATTAGGCCACTCAAGGAAAATAATACCTTAATTAATTAGCAGCGGCATGACGAGACAACAGGGTCGAGGAGCAGAGCTTAGCGGGACACCTGCCTGTAGTTCGGACTCCACTATCCCGCCTACGACCGTGAGTGACGTGCTCCAGTCAAGCCGGCACCGACCACGAGGATTGAGCTCCTCCTATATCTCACGCCTCCACCGCCGACCGAGGATTGACCTCCTGTAATGCTGCCACCGCCGACCGACCGAGGATGGACTCCCTATAACACCGACACCGGATTGACCTCCTATCCGCCTGTTGTTGCCTCGGTCGCCGCCGACATCTCTATCAACATAACATTTTTTTTGGGGGGGGGGTTCGGAGAGCGGCTGTTTACCGCACCCATATGTACCGGGAAGCACATCACAAACGGTCATGTTACGGAAACCGTGTATCACGCACGTTCTATCTCACATGATTTGATTTGGGAAACCGTGTGCCGTATACAACAGAATGCGATAAATAGTTCACCCGACCGTTATCATCAGATCCCAATAGTTTCCCCGTCTTCCCCAAATCTCTAAATAGCTTCAAAATCCCTAGCGCCCAAATTACCTAGCATGGCACTGACATTGGGGAAATGTGGACGAGTGGTGCTGATGGTTTCAGTGCAGCTGCACCGGTTCATACAGTCGCTCTTGGCAGTGCCATTGGCAGCGCAACCACGATGGCGGTCACCTCCGATCACTTGCCTAAGGTCACCAGGAGGCCGGTGTACTATGGATCCGAATCATCTTGTCAGGTCCCAATCATTCCTCATCTTTTTAGCATGACACACACACACACAGGAAATCGATCAAATGCCGGATCCAGAGTTTGACCCCAGCAGACTCCCACAACATGAGTTCGATTCCGAGTTTTGCGCCACCGAGAAGTACCAAAAGCTGAGTTGTGTGCACGGACACACTCCCACTCGACATGTATGCATGGAGGGATTCGACATTGGCAGACGGTTTCTCGGTTGCCCCTTAGAGGTTAGTGATAAGTTCATCCCTTAAAGTTCAGTTAATGCCCCCACTCATCCTGATTATTTAACATTCACAGGGATATGAGGCTTGTGCCTTTGTTAACTGGCTGGATGATGAATGGCATGGCAGGGCTCGGAGTGTTATCACCAAGCTTGCAGAAGATAACGTAAAGCTGAAGAAGAAACTGACTAATCTGGAGTGTACAATCACTACGATGAAGCAAGAAAGAATCATTCACAGGCAACAGATGAAAGCAAGTGACAAGAAGGAACTAGCATGTGTAGTTGTAGTTGCAGCATTAGCCATCTTCTATGCGCTGTTTGCAATGATCATTAGGGGTTTCGTTTGTTTATTAATGGCTACATCAATAAGCAGAGCTCATCTATTGCTTTCCAACCGTCCTATGTTAAATGCTTACTATTTCACACCCGTTGTGTTTCATATAAGCGTGTGTGTAGTTAAACAATGCATCTAGTGAACCGTGTGAACTCCTAAAATGTACACATGTGAAACATTTGGCATATTGAGAACTGCACAATAGCGGAAATTTAGAGCGACGGACCGGGTGCACACAATTGCGGTTGATTATATCGGAATTCTAACCGCTTGCCAAGGCACCAATATAATCCGTCAATCCCCCGCTTCAATAGCCATTCCTCTTGTCTTCACACCACGGTTCAGTTGCCACCATCTTCATCGTCCTGGCCGGCCACTCTACACTTCCACGCACTCTGCAATCTCGCTTTCTCTCCAGTTGTTTAGTTACGTAGCGCAGCAATGTCGAGCGACAGCGAGGATGACGGTTTTGCCAGTCTGGGGTCAACCACAGAATCATCGTGCTCGTCTTCCATGAGTCCGGCATAAAGCCCTGACCTCCATTTTATCTGGCTCATGGAAGGGATGCCACCGCCGGAGTCATCAGATGACGACCAGACGGACGAGGAGCCACCGAAGGACGAAGAAGACGACAACGATGAGGAGGAGGAGGAATGGTTGGACAAGGAGGAGGACGACGAGGAGCCTCCTAAGGACGAAGAAGACGACGACGATGATGATGATGAGGAATGGTCGAACAAGGAGGACGACGACGAGGACATCAACGACGATGGCGATGAAAATCCAGCGATCAGCGGCAAGAAGCGTCCACATCAAGACGATGGCGCGGGGCCATCTAACAACAACAAGAAGAAGTAAAACAGATCGTAATCCTTAAACCTATTGTCGTTTGCTCATATTTATTCCTTAACTCTGTCTACCTTCTCGATCTCATCGCAAACGGTTAAGAATACAGATTCGTCAGTGATCATTCACAATATCGCACACATTTGGTTTCTTGAATTGTGTGCCATGTCGAGCACACAATTCAAAACAAAAAATCATATGCGTTGTCTAGAATTATAGCACACAGTTCTGATTATCGAACTGTTTGCAGCCTATCACACACACCTTGTTACGCCGCACCGTTTGTGTTCTTACGTATCATCACAAACAGTTCATATGAGGGACCTGTATGCCGTACATCACACACATCTATATTTGATTAACCGTTTGTGCCATTTTGCCTCATCACAAAAAATTCTTAAAAGTCAACTGTCTCCCATAGATCGCACACGCAAATATTTTCTGAATCGTATTTGATGGATCCTACATCGCACACAGTTTGTGTCATTGGCAACGGAGCCTGAACTATACCGTTTGCGATTCATGCATCGCACACAGTTTCGTCGAAGGGTCTCTGATTGCAGTGTCGCATTAGCAGCATCCTGCAGTAGTGATTTAATTCTTTCCAGAAGATCCCATTTGAATTCAACAATTTTCTTTATAAAGGAACCAGTAGAAGAAGTATCGAGCACTGATTGATCATTATGAGAAACTCGAGGATAAAAGTTTTATATAATTATCTCTCTTGAAACCTCATGATTGGGGCATGAATGCATCATAAAATTAAGACTCCCACAAGATTGAGCGATACTTTCTCCTTCATGAGGTAGAAAATTATATATATAATTCCGATCATGAGGAACCAAATGCATGGGATAAAATTTATGGTGGAATTCCAACTTTAACCGATTCTAGTCCCATGTTCCGGTATCATCCAATAGCCTGTACCATATTAATGCCTTTCCCTCCAAAGATAAAGGTAAACTCTTCTTCTTAACACCATCCTCGGATAACCTGCAAGCTTAAACAATCCACAAATTTCATTTATATAGATCAAGTGCATATCAGGATGTATTGTTCCATCTCCTGCATAAGGATTAGCTAGCAGTTTCTCTAACGTACCAGAAGGAATTTCATAGTAAATATTTTTAGTAGGTTTAGTAGGTAGAGCGGGAACTATTGTTGCTTCAGGTTGAGGTGAAGATGCCCCAAACAAACCCCTCAAAAGGATTATTATCCATAGTGACAAGTAGCAGTAAATTTTTGCGCGTAATAAAAATGTTTCCTTACCAAATTCCACTTACCAAAGGCACTTCACTCCCCGGCAAAGGCGCCAGAAAAGAGTCTTGATGACCCACAAGTATAGGGGACCAATCGTAGTCCTTTCGATAAGAGTGTCAAACACAACGAGGAGCAAAAGGAAATGACAAGTGGTTTTCAACAAGGTAGTCTCTGCAAGTAATGAAAGTAGCAGTAACATATAGTTTTGTAGCAAGGGAATTCGTATCAAGTAGCAAGAAATGATTGTAGCAAAGATGCAACAAGGTGCCCCAGTCCTTTTATAGCAAAGGACAAGTCGAAAAGTTCTCTTATAGAAAGCAAAGAGTTCTTGAGGACACATGGGAATTTTCATCTAGTCACGTTCATCATGTTTAGTTGATTCACGTTTGTTACTTTGATATGTGGGTGGACCGGTGCTAGTGTGTTGTTCTTACTTGAACAAGCAACCCTCTAATGATTACCCCCTCTCGCAAGAATATGCAACTACGAAACAATAATTAAGATAAGTCTAACCATGGTATGAAACATATGGATCCAAATAAGCCCCTTACGGAATAACGCAGAAACTAGGTGTCGTGGTTTTGTCACGACAGATGTCCTTGTGAAAGGACTAAGTCTAGGAGCTATCGCAACTAGGTGGTGGCTTGAACAGGGTTGATCGGGAATGAAGGACACGAGTTTACCCAGGTTCGGACCCTCACGGTGGAGGTAAAGACCTACTTCCTGCTTGATTGATATTGATGGTGGTCTCGATTACAAGGGTGCGGAATTGCTAACCTAACTCTCGAGAGATTGTAATTGGAACTGCCCCTTTGGATCCCAGGGTTTGTGTTTATATATCCAGGCTAACTCCCCAGGTTTACATCAAGTTCATGTCGTGTACTTCTCCTATTCCTGATCGAACTAGGTTTTCCCCTAAGCCGACATTAGATGCACTGGCTTACGTCTCTAGGTAGCCGGTGTCTCCTTGGGCCGATCGGTGACTCGGCCTTCCTTGTCCTCTGAAGAAGGTTATCAAGCCTTTGCTGTACATGGGCTGGCTTATATCTGGGCCCACGTCTGGGGTGACACGCCCTTAGAGCATTTCCAACAGAAGCGCAACCGCACCGCGTGCTAAAAAGAATTGCAGCGCGAAAATAGCCTTTTTGCGCGCGGGAGCAACAAAGTGGTTTAGCAGAAGCACAAAAAAATGATGCCCAACCCAGCGGTCCCACCTGTAGCTGCTCGTCCCATGCAGCGCGCACAATCCGGCACACCAAATTTGCAGCCCGGGGTACCGCTTTGTGGCGCGCACGCTAAAGTTTTTTGTGTGCGCTCTATTTTAGCGCCTCTGATGGAGCGTAGTTTTGTGTCTCCGACACACAAAAATCACTGTTTTTAGGGCGCACGGCTTATTTAGCGCCTTTGTTGGAGATGCTCTTATAAGGGTCGGCTCATGTCAAGGTAGATATCCCCAACATTAGCCCCCCGGTTACTTCAGATTTATCCATGGTAAGCTTGTCATCTAGACTTAGCCATTTTATCAAGTTTGCATTTTGTTACCTTCCACGTGAGGATGATGAATCTTGGATACTTCAGAGGTCAAGGATATCCACAACCCACCAAATCCGGGATATCCCGATTTTGTCGCCATGACACCTCGGGACCCGCACCCGCTCCTTATACATAGCACGACCGGGACCCCATGTTCCATATCCCCCGACACATGATTCTCTTATTCTTCCTCCTTGAGCTTCTTATGTAGTCTGCCGTGACCGCCACCTGATCTCGCCAACAACCCTCTCCACCAACTGCATTAGCCATGGTGAGGCCGGAGAACATCTGCAACCGCGAGCTCGTCCGTCGCCTTCGTCTTCAGAGCTGTAAGCTCTCCAATCTTCTCCTTGTCACCATTAGGTTTTGGAGTTCATCGTGTTCGTCATTGTTCCTCGAATTTCTTCCAGTTCATCAGCTAGGATGATTTTTCATACTAGCTTAGATCTTTCCCACTTCTTCTTAGATCTAGAATGGGTTTTACCACATATGCAAAGTATTTTTGTCTTCAAATGAGTAGAAAGCCCGCCACAGCCGTGCTATGCTAGGTCTTTTCCCCTTATTTTCATCATAATTTCAGCTTATTTTCTAGATCTGTAGATGTGTTATAATTTCGCAATTTTTGTGTTTGTAGCCTGTGACCCGGCAACCTGATTTAACCTTGCCGGCTCACGTACTGTTGTAGCTCTGTAGGCCATCCTCAATTACTATAGCGCAGTGCATGACCCGACCGTTCATCTTTAAACTGCCGTCTTATATTTCTTTTATTTCCTTCGTAGTATTGTCTTGTCGGCTTTCGCGCTCCAAATCCATGGCTAGTAAAGGCAAGAAAGTGGGTGCGCCGTCTTCTGAATTATCAGCCAGGCAGCATAAGAAGGTCAATTGGGCCAAATCTTTAATGTCAAAACTTTGGCTCTAGGAGTTGGAGAGGAAAGGCTTTCTGCCATCTCAGGGTGAAATAAAATGGCGAGCTCCTGAGGAAGAAACCCGACCTCAACTAGGCCCAGGCGAGGTTATAGTCTTTGCAGACCATCTGAACCGGGGTTTCAGACCACCGGGTTCCCCATTTTTTAGGGAAGTTCTCAGCCATTACAAACTGCATCCTCAAGACTTAGGGCCCAACTGAGTCCTCAATTTGAGTAACTTCCAGACTTTTTGTGAGGTTTACATACATATGAAGCCCACCCTGCACTTGTTTTTGGAATTTTTCTACTACAATAAGCAAACTGAATATAGCAATGGGTCACCTGTTGAGTGTGGCACTGTATCCATCGAAAGCACAAAAATTGCATATTTTCTAGCATCAAATTGGCGAGTCACCCCATAGGATGGCACAGGACATTCTTTTATTGCAAAGACACATCTCATGAGGGTGAGGCTCCATTGTCGGGTTGCCGTAGCAGCCGGCTTAAGTATGGAGAAAACCTGCGCCACTTTGGTCCTCAACCTGAGAGGAAGAAGTTCAAGAAAATCTATGCGTGCATAAATGCGCTAGTTGCTCATGGTCTTCAAGGAATCGATCTGACCCGATGCTGGATGTAGTGGTGAATCTAGCCTCTAAGCCTTCACAACCGGCTCATGTGTGAGTATTTGGAAGAGCCAAGAAATAGTTTGAGATTTTCTGAGGAGGAGCCTGATGCCAAGACCATGACCAATGCCATCAAGAAACTAGTTGGGGAGACCATTGATGACATTGACATTGTTGTCCTAGATCCTTTCTCATCAGTTAACCCGGCCCCAGAGGTAAGCTAGTTTCTTTGACTGTCATCTTCATATCTGCATGTTTGTATGATATTTCTTCTAACTTGGCTGACTCATGTTTTCACAACTTCATGATGAGTGGTGGAAAACAAACTACCAAGCTCCCGTCACTGATGAGGAAGAAATAATTGAAGCTGATGATGAGGAAGAGACGAATGAGGTAGAGCTCAATTCCCTAGGCCGGCTTTTTAACCAACTTGTTGATGCCGACTCTTTGCCAGAAGTCTCTATTGCGGGAGAACAGAGTAAGAAAGAGGTAACTTCTAGTGCCTCAGACTCTAAAACACTCGTGAGGAGGTAAACCCGGCTTGCTGTCCAATAGGTACCATTTTCCCATGCATCCGCTTATTTGGATCCACACTTATCTTTGAAGATAATACAACATGCTGAGAGGAAGAAGAGGAAGACCCGGAGTTTCGGCTTAGAGGATCTTGTCGAGGGGTTTTCACTTGATCCGCCTCCCTGCCGGGTTAAGCCACGAGAACAACTGAGCCCTTATGACCTGACGTATTTGGCCTCTTCGCCTTCGTCAGGTGCTTCGAGTGGCAATGCCGACTTTACCATAAACATCGGGTAAGTAACCTTCCCAATAGTCAATATTTTTATTTTTTCCTACTTGTCTTTTGTGTTGATACTTTTGATTTTCGTAACCAACACAAAGGTTTTGCTGAAGGATAAGCCGACGACTTCATCTGCCGGCAACATCAGTGTTGAGACGGCGAGTTCTGATGCCGTGGCCACTAACACCGATGAGCCAATGGGAAATGAGCCGGCTCATGACTCTCCTCCCCACGATGATCCGGTGTTCAATGAACTAGTACTTCAAGAGCAATCGCCCGTGCCACCAACTACTGTGGTCACATATGAGAATCCACCGACCACGTCCAGCCCTAAGCCGGTGGAAAAAAGACGATGATGTTGTGATGACTCATGTCCAACATTCAGCCCCACCAAGATCCTCAACTATTCTGGTGAAAACCACAGTTGAGCATAAGCTGTCATCTCATGAGCCAGCTCATGATGATAGGGTGGAAGCTTTTGAAGATATGGGATTGCTGTCTGTGCATCAAGTATATGTGGCCTGACTGGCTCGACATCATGAAGAAGAAGGTGCTCTTGTCACCTTAATGAAAACAATATGAGGTGTGCTTTGTTGCTTTGCTCCCCCAAATATATATATATGTATGTAGCCCCCAAGTCTCAAGTAGAGAAATAATAATGATATGCTTGAGACTTGCTTGGATTAAAAATGCTTTGTAGTCAACAATATGAGCAATGAGTAGCCCCCAAGAGCCGGCTTACCATTATGTGATGGGTCGGGTCTTTAACTTTCTTGAGTATTTCGAAATAAATGTGTATTAGCCCCCAAGGGCCACGTAAGTTTCTTGCAACCATATGGGTATTCTCATAACATAGTTCAAGTTTTTTGAAGGGTATAGTCCCCAAGTGCCGAGTTATCTTTGTAAGATGAGCTGGGACTTTAGTTAGAATATTGTAACCACCTTTCTGTAAAAATGAATAGTGTAGCCCTCAAGAGTCGGTTGATCATGTATGATGAGTCGGGTCTTCATTGAGAGCATAAATAATTTGTTGAATATTTAGAACTAAATAGTGTGCCCCCAAGTGCTGGGGTTAACTATCCACAACAACCTGGGACTTTGTTGTTGAGAACTTTGTCAAATAATGTAGCCCCATGTGCCGGGTTAATTGTCCATAACAACATGGGACTACATAGGTTGAAATGATGTAAATTTCTTGAGTTGTAGCCCCCAAGGGCCGGGTTAGCTGTCCAAAGCAACCTTGGACCATAACATATTATTGGTGAGCATGGTTTTGCTTGTGCAGAAATCCCTTGCTGATGCTGACCAGTAAATCAGCCGGCTTAAGGAGGAGCTAGCCACTAAAAAAGCTAAGCGCGAGAGTTCTAAAAAGGCTAATCAGCTTGCCAATGAAACAACTAAATAGGTCTTGGAAGAATTAGACGGTCCGAAGTCAGAGGCGGCTCAAATGGAGGAGCTTTTAACGCAGAGGACAGAAGTCGTAGAATCCCAGAAGAAGGAGACGGAAGCCGACTTCAATCGCCTTAACAAACGCCTTGGTGACATCTGTGCCAATCTCTTCAGTAAGTTTTATTGTTGGAAATACGCCCTAGAGGCAATAATAAAGTGGTTATTATTATATTTCCTTGTTCATGATAATCGTTTATTATCCATGCTATAATTGTATTGATTGGAAACACAAATACATGTGTGGATACATAGACAACACCGTGTCCCTAGTATGCCTCTAATAGACTAGCTCGTTGATCAAAGATGGTCAAGGTTTCCTAACCATAGACATGAGATGTCATTTGATAATGGGATCACATCATTAGGAGAATGATGTGATGGACAAGACCCAAATTATGAACATGGCATATGATCGTGTCAGTTTATTGCTATAGTTTTTCTACATGTCAAGTATCCGTTCCTATGACCATAAGATCATGCAACTCACCGACACCGGAGGAGTACCTTGTATGTATCAAACGTTGCAATGTTACTGGGTGACTATAAATATGCTCTACAGGTATCTCCGAGGGTGTCTGTTGAGTGGGTATGGATCAAGACTGGGTTTTGTTACTCCGTGTGACGGAGAGGTATCTCAGAGCCCACTCGGTAATACAACATCACAATGAGCCTTGCAAGCAAAGTGACTAAAGAGTTAGCCACGGGATCTTGTATTACGGAACGAGTAAAGAGACTTGCCGGTAATGAGATTGAACTAGGTATAGAGATACCGACGATCGAATCTCGGGCAAGTAACATACCAAAGAACAAAGGGAATTGGATACGGGATTAACTGAATCCTTGACATAGATGTTCAACCGATAAAGATCTTCGTAGAATATGTAGGAACCAATATGGGCATCCAGGTCCCACTATTGGTTATTGACCGTAGAGGTGTCCCGGTCATGTCTACATAGTTCTCGAACCCGCAGGGTCTGCACACTTAACGTTCGTTGACGTTTCGGTAGTATAGAGTTATGTATGTTGGTGACCGAAGGTTGTTCAGAGTACCGGATGAGATCCTGGACGTCACGAGGAGCTCCAGAATGGTCCGGAGGTAAAGATCGATACATAGGAAAGTTGTGTTTGGGCTCCGGAAAAGTTTCGGGCATTTCCGGTAGTGTACCGGGAGTGACGAATGGGTTCCGGGGGTCCACTAAGTGGGGCCCACCCACCCCAAGTGGCCACATGGGCCTAAGAGGTGGCGCACCAGCCCCTTGTGGGCTGGGCGGCCAGCCCTTATGGGCCTATGCGCCAAGAATAGAAGAGGGGGAGGAGTCCGAATAGGAGGGGGACTCCTCCCTCGCCCCACCTCCTAATTGGAGGGGGACTCATCCTCCCTTGGTTCGGCCGACCCTAGGGGGGAAACCCTTGGGCACCAGCCCCTCCCCTCCCTCCTATATATATTCGAGGGGAGAGAGGGCAGCTGCACCCTAAGCCACGGTGCAGCCCTCTCTCCCTCCCATAGATCATTTTCTCCTCTAGATTAGTTCGGCGGAGCTCGGCGAAGCCCTGCCGGATTAGTTCACCACCACCACCACCATGCCGTTGTGCTGCCAGAGAACTCATCTACCTCTCCGCCCCCTCTTGCTGGATCAAGAAGGCGGAGATCGTCATCGAGCTGTACGTGTGCTGAATGCGTAGGTGCCGTCCGTTCGGCACTAGATCGGGACGGATCGTGATTGGATCGCGGGACGGCTTGCGATTTGGATCGCGAAGACGTTTGACTACATCAATCGCATTTCTTAATGCTCCCCGCTTAATGATCTACAAGGGTATGTAGATCCACTCTCCCTCTCGTAGATGCTCATCACCATGGATAGATCTTGTATGTGCGTAGGAAATTTTTTGTTTCCCATGCAACGTTCCCCAACAGTGGCATCATGAGCTAGGTCTATGCATAGATGAGATCACCAGTAGAACAAGAAGGAGTTTTTGGGCGTTGATGCTCAGATTGCTTCCTCCCTTGGTCTTTTCTTGATTCAGCGGTATTGTGGGATGAAGCGGCCCGAACCAACCTTACTCGTCCACCTACGAGAGACCGGTTCCATCGACTGACGTGTGACTTTGTTGCATAAAGATGGCTGGCGGGTGTTTGTCTCTCCCACCTTAGTTGGATCGGATTCGAAAAAGGCGGTCCTTGAGAAGTTTGAATAAAAATTTGTGTATCACCATTGTGGTTTTGCGTAGTTAAGAATCGATCTTGCTAGATACCCATAGCAGCCACGTAACATGCACCAACAATTAGAGGACGTCTAACTTGTTTTTGCAGGGTATGTTGTGATATGATATGGCCAAAGACATGATGAGATATATTTGATGTATGAGATGATCATGTTTGTAATAGTTCATATTGACTTGCATGTCTATGCATATGGCAACCGGCAGGAGCCATAGGGTTGTCTTTAATTATTGTATGACCTGCATGTCAATCATTAAGCGCTATGTAATGCTTTACTTTATCGCTAAGCGGTAGCAATAGTAGTAGAAGCATGGTGGGCGCGACAACCCCGATGGCGACACAATGATGGAGATCATGGTGTTATGCCGGTGAAGATGGAGATCATGCCGATGCTTTGGGGATGGAGATCAAAAGCACAAGTTCATGGCCATATCATGTCACTTATGATTTGCATGTGATGTTAATCTTTTTATGCATCTTATTTTGCTTAGGATGACGGTAGCATTATAAGGTAATCCCTCACTAAAATTTCAAGATAAAATTGTGTTCTCCCCGAGTGTGCACCGTTGCGAAAGTTCGTCGTTTCGAAACACCACGTGATGATCGGATGTGATAGACTCTACGTTCACATACAACAGGTGCAAGCCAGTGTTGTTGGGTTCCGTTGCATGGGAAACAAAAAATTTCCTACGCACACGCAAGATCTATCCATGGTGATGAGCATCTACGAGAGGGAGAGTGGATCTACATACCCTTGTAGATCGCTAAGCGGGAAGCGTTAAGAAACGCGGTTGATGTAGTCGAACGTCTTCGCGATCCAAATCGCCGAGCGTCCCGCGATCCCATCACGATCCATCTCGCGATCCAATCACGATCCGTCCCGTGATCCCATCACGATCCGTCCCGCGATCAAATCATGAATCGTCTCGCGATCCTGATCACGGTCCTTCCGATCTAGCGCCGAACGAACGGCACCTCCGCGTTCAGTACACGTACAGCTCGATGACGATCTCCGCCTTCTTGATCCAGCAAGAGGGGGCAGAGAGGTAGATGAGTTCTCTGGCAGCGCGACGGCGCGGCGGCGGCGGCGGCGGAACTATTCCGGTAGGGCTTCGCCTAAGCACCGCCGAAATTAGACTAGAGGAGAAAACGATCTAGAGGAAGTAGAGGGAGCACGTGGCAATTAGGGTTATTTTTCTCCTCTAAATCCTCTAGTATATATAGGAGGGAGGGAGGGGAGGAGTTAGCCTCAAACCCTCAAGGGCTGGCCGAAATTGGAGGTGGAGGAGTCCTACTCCAATCCAATTAGGAGTAGGATTCCTCCTCTCCACTTGGAAACCCTTTCCACCTTTCCCCTTTTGGGTTTTTTCCACCTTCAGCCGCATGGGCCTTAGTGGGGGGCTTGGACAGCCCACTAAGGGCTGGCTTGACTCCTCCCACAGCCCATGAGGCCACTTGGGTCAAAATACCCCTCCCGATGGTCCCCGATAACCCTCTCGGCACTCCCGGTACACTACCGAAATACCCAAAACTTTTCCGGTGACGAAAACGGGACTTCCTATATATCAATCTTTACCTCCGGACCATTCCGGAGCTCCTTGTGACATCCAAGATCTCATCCGGGACTCCGAACAATGTTTGGTCACCACCACACATAACTCTATACTACCGAAACGTCACCGAACGTTAAGTGTGTAGACCCTGCGGGTTCGAGAACTATGTAGACATGACCGAGACACCTCTACGGTCAATAACCAATAGGCGGGACCTGGATGTCCATATTGGTTCCTACATATTCTACGAAGATCTTTATCGGTTGAACCTCGATGTCAAGGATTCAATTAATCGCGTATGCTGTTCCCTTTGTTCTTCGGTATGTTACTTGCCCGAGATTCGATCGTCGGTATCTCTATACCTAGTTCAAT
Organism: Elymus sibiricus; assembly: GCA_039707655.1. Classification (NCBI taxonomy): domain Eukaryota; kingdom Viridiplantae; phylum Streptophyta; class Magnoliopsida; order Poales; family Poaceae; genus Elymus; species Elymus sibiricus. Next base: position 449,617,049 of record CM077671.1, read on the forward strand.
CTCGTTACCAGCAAGTCTCTTTACTCGTTTCGTAATACAAGATCCTGTGGCTAACACTTTAGTCACATTGCTTGCAAGGCTTGTTGTGATGTTGTATTACTGAGTGGGCCCTGAGATACCTCTCCGTCACACGGAGTAACAAATCCCAGTCTTGATCCATACCCACTCAACAGACACCCTCGGAGATACCTGTAGAGCATCTTTATAGTCACCCAGTTACATTGTGACGTTTGATACACACAAGGTATTCCTCCGGTGTCAATGAGTTGCATGATCTCATGGTCATAGGAACAGATACTTGACATGCAGAAAACTATAGCAATAAACTGACACGATCATATCCTATGTTTATAGTTTGGGTCTTGTCCATCACATCATTCTCCTAATGATGTGATCCCGTTATCAAATGACATCTCATGTCTATGGCCAGGAAACCTTAACCATCTTTGATCAACGAACTAGTTAACTAGAGGCATACTAGGGACACAGTGTTGTCTATGTACCCACACATGTATTTGAGTTTCCAATCAATACAATTATAGCATGGATAATAAACCATTATCACGAACAAGGAAATATAATAATAACCAATTTATTATTGCCTCTAGGGCATATTTCCAACAGTCTCCCACTTGCACTAGAGTCAATAATCTAGTTCACATGACCATGTGATTTACATTGTTATGAATCTAACACCGAATGAGTTCTGGGGTTCGATCATGCTTTGCATGTGAGAGAGGTCTTTAGTCAACGGGTCTGCGACATTCAGATTCGTGTGTACTTTGCAAATCTCTATGTCATACTGTAGACACTGCTACCACACTCCACTTGGAGCTATTCCAAATGGCTTCTCCACTATATGTATCCAGATTGCTACTCAGAGTCATCCGGATTGGTGTTAAAGCTTGCATCGACGTAACCCTTTACGAGGAACTCTTTATCACCTCCATAATCGAGAAATATTTCCTTAGTCCTCTAGTTACTAAGGATAATCTTGACCGTTGTCCAGTGATCCACTCCTGGATCACTCTTGTACCCCTTGACAGACTCATGGCAAGGCACACACAGGTGCGGTACACAACATGGCATACTATACAGAGCCTATGGATAAGGCATAGGGGACGACCTTCGTCCTTTCTCTTTCTTCTGCCGTGGTCGAGCTTTGAGTCTCACTCAACTCCACACCTTACAAATCAGGCAAGAACTCTTTCTTTGACTGGTCCATTTTGAACTCTTCCAAAATCTTGTCAAGGTATGTACTCATTGAAAGTTTTATCAGACGTCTTGATCTATCTCTATAGATCTTGATGCCCAATATTTAAGTAGCTTTTTATCCAGGTCTTCCTTTGAAAAACACCTTTCCAACAACCTTTTATGCTTTCCAGAAATTTCTACATCATTTCCGATCAACAATATGTCATCCACATATACTTATCAGAAATTCTATAGTGCTCCCACTGACTTTATAGTAAATACAAGTTTCTCATAAACTTTGTATCGACTCAAAAACTTTGATCACCACATCAAAGCGTATATTCCAACTCCGAGATGCTTGCTCCAGTCCATAGAAGGATTGCGGAACACTCGGGTTAAACTTGACGGGCCAATTATGTATAGACATGGCCTCGGAACACAAGAGACCGAAAGGTCGAACATGAGTCATATAGTAGATATGATCAACATGGAGATGTTCACCATTGAAACCACCTCTTCTCACGTGATGATCGGACTTTGGTTGGTGAATTTGGATCATGTATCACTCTTATGACCGAAGGGATGTCAATTTGAGTGGGAGTTTTTTAAGTAATGTGATTAACTAAACTCATTATCTTGAACAAAAGTCTTAGTAACCTTTCCAAATTTATGTTGTAGATCAATGGCTCGCGCAGTAGTTCCCCTGAATTTCAATGCGTTTCTAGAGAAAGCCAAGTTGAAAGATGATGGAAGTAACTTTGTATACTGGGCCCGTAATCTGAGGATTATCCTCACGGCTTCCCAAAAAGCTTATGTCCTTGATGCACCGCTCGGTGAAGCACCCGCTCCAGTGTCGTCTGTAGATGCTGTGAACGCCTGGCAGGCGCGTTCTGATGATTACTCAATAGTTCAATGTGCAATGTTGTATGGCTTAGAACCGGGACTTCAAAGGCGTTTTGAACGTCATGGAGCATATGAGATGTTCCAGGAGTTGAAGTTTATCTTTGAGAGGACTGCCCGGATCGAGAGGTATGAGACCTTCGATAAGTTCTATGCTTGCAAAATGGAGGAGAACAGGTCTGTCAGTGAACACATACTCAGAATGTCTGGGTATTCCAACCGCCTGGCTGAATTGGGGATGCCCCTTCCGCTAGAGGCGATCACTGACAGAGTTCTTCAATCATTGCCACCTAGCTACAAAAGCTTCGTGTTGAACTATAACATGCAAGGGATGAATAAGTCAGTCGCCGAGCTGTTTGCGATGTTGAAAGTTGCTGAGTCTGAAATCCAGAAGGAGCATCAAGTGTTGATGGTCAATAAAACCACTAGTTTCAAGAAGAATGGAAAGGGCAAGAAGGGTAACTCCAAGAAGAGTGGCAAAGCAGTTGCCCCTCCTGTGAAGAAAACCAAGGCTGGACCCAACCCAGAAACTGAGTGCTTTCATTGCAAGGGAACTGGTCACTAGAAGCAGAACTGCCCCGATTATCTGGCCAACAAGAAGGCGGCCAACACCAAACAAGGTATATATGATATACATGTTATTGATGTTTACCTTACCAACTCTTGTTGTAGTGCCTGGATATTTGATACCGGTTCGGTTGCTCACATTTGTGATGTCTACTACGCAACCTTCTTCTTGTAGACTCGTGTTGGGCCTCCAAGCGCAGAGTTTTGTAGGACAGTAGCAAATTTCCCTCAAGTGGATGACCTAAGGTTTATCAATCTATGGGAGGCATAGGATGAAGATGGTCTCTCTCAAACAACCCTGCAACCAAATAACAAAAAGTCTCTTGTGTCCCCAACACACCCAATACAATGTTAAATTATATAGGTGCACTAGTTCAGCGAAGAGATGGTGATACAAGTGTAATATGGATGGTAGATATAGGTTTTTGTAATCTGAAAATATAAAAACAGCAAGGTAACTAGTAACAAAAGTGAGCAAAAACGATATTGCAATGCTTGGAAACAAGGCCTAGGGTTCATACTTTCACTAGTGCAAGTTCTCTCAACAATACTGACATAGTTGAATCATATGTAAATCCCTCTCGGGCGACAAAGAGTTCACTCCGAAGTCACAAATAGTGGAGAACAAACTAAGAAATTATTGTAGGGTACAAAACCAACTCAAAGTTATCTTTTCTGATCAATCTTATGAGCTATCCCTATAAGTGTCACGGATAGCCCTAGAGTTCGCACTAAAATAACACCTTAAGATACACATCAATCAAAACCCTAATGTCACCTAGATACTCCAATGTCACCACGAATACCCATGGGCTTGATTATACGATATGCATCACACAATTTCAGATTCATCATGTTCAATCCAACACAAAGAACTTCAAAAAGTGCCCCAAAGTTTCTACCGGAGAGTCAAGATGAAAACATGTGCCAACCCCTATGCATAGATTCCCAAGGTCACGGAACCCGCAAGTTGATCACCAAAACATACATAAAGTGGATCAATAGAACATCCCATTGTCACCACGGATATCCCATCGCAAGACATACATCAAGTGTTCTCAAATCCTTTAAAGACTCAATCCGATAAGAAAACTTCAAAGGGAAAACTCAATTCATCACAAGAAGATAGAGAGGGGAAAACTCCATATGATTCATCTATATCAATAAAGCTCACGGAACATCAAGATCGTGTCATCTCAAGAACACGAGAGAGAGAGAGAGAGAGAGAGAGAGAGAGAGAGAGATCAAACACATAGCTACTGGTACATACCCCCAGCCCTGAGGGTGAACTACTCCCTCCTCGTCATGGAGACCGCTGGGATGATGAAGATGGCCTCCGGTGATGGTTTCCCCCTCCTATAGGTTGCCGGTGTTGGAAATATGCCCTAGAGGCAATAATAAAATGGTTATTATTATATTTCCTTATTCATGATAATTGTCTATTGTTCATGCTATAATTGTATTAACCGGAAACGTAATACATGTGTGAATACATAGACCACACCATGTCCCTAGTGAGCCTCTAGTTGACTAGCTCGTTGATCAATAGATGGTCATGGTTTCTTGACCATGGACATTGGATGTCGTTGATAACGGGATCACATCATTAGGAGAATTATGTGATGGACAATACCCAATCCTAAGCATAGCACAATATCGTGTAGTTCGTCTGCTAGAGCTTTTTTAATGTCAAGTATCATTTCCTTAGACCATGAGATTGTGCAACTCCCGAATACCGTAGGAATGCTTTGGGTGTATCAAACATCACAACGTAACTGGGTGACTATAAAGGTGCACTACAGGTGTCTTTGAAAGTGTCTGTTGGGTTGGCACGAATCGAGACTGGGATTTGTCACTCCGTGTGACGGAGAGGTATCTCTGGGCCCACTCGGTAATACATCATCATAATGAGCTCAATGTGACTAAGGAGTTAGTCACGGGATCATGTGTTACGGAACGAGTAAAGAGACTTGCCGGTAACGAGATTGAACAAGGTATAGGGATACCGACGATCGAATCTCGGGCAAGTAACATATCGATGGACAAAGGGAATTGTATACAGGATTAATTGAATCCCCGATATCGTGGTTCATCCGATGAGATCATTGTGGAACATGTGGGAGCCAATATGGGTATCCAGATCCCACTATTGGTTATTGGCCAGAGAGGTGTCTCGGTCATGTCTGCATAGTTCCCGAACCCGTAGGGTCTACACACTTAAGGTTCGGTGATGCTAGAGTTGTAATGGGAATTGTATGTGATTACCGAAAGTTGTTCGGAGTCCCCGATGAGATCCCGGACGTCATGAGGAGTTCTGGAATGGTTCGGAGGTGAAGATTTATATATGGGAAGTCCTATTTTGGCCACCGAAAAATGTTCGGGATTTTTCGGTGTTGTACCGGGAAGGTTCTAGAAGGTTCTGGAGTGGGGCCCACCTGCATGAGGGGACCCACATGAACGTGGGTAGTGGGGGCAAGGCCTCACACCCCTGGTCAAGGCGCACCAAGATCCCCCCTTAGAAGTAATAAAATCATATCCCGAAGGGATAAGATCAAGATCCCTAAAAAGGGGGGGTAACAATCTGTGGGGAAGGGAAAGGATGGGATTTCTTTCCTCCCACCTTTTCCAACACCCCAATGGACTTGGAGGGCAAGAAACCAGCCCCCTCCACCCCTATATATAGTGGAGAGGCGCACGGGAGCTGCACCCCTTCCCTGGCGCAGCCCTCCCCCCTCCTACACCTCCTCCTCCTCCGTAGTGCTTAGCGAAGCTCTGCCGGAGAACCACGAGCTCCACCGCCACCATGCCGTCGTGCTGCTGGAGCTCTCCCTCTACTTCTCCTCCCCCTTGCTGGATCAAGAAGGAGGGGACGTCCCCGGGCTGTATGTGTGTTGAACGCGGAGGCGCCGTCCGTTCGGCGCTTGGATCGGATCTTTCGCGATTTGAATCGCCGCGAGTACGACTTCATCAACCGCGTTCTTTCCAACGCTTCCGCTTAGTGATCTTCAAGGGTATGAAGATGCACTCCCTCTCTCTTGTTGCTAGCATCTCCTAGATTGATCTTGGTGACACGAAGGAATTTTTTTGAATTTTTACTACGGTACCCAACAGTGGTATCAGAGCTAGGTCTATGCGTAGATTCTATGCATGAGTAGAACACAAGTAGTTGTGGGCAATGATTTGGTCAATTTGCTTGCCGTTACTAGTCCTATCTTGATTCGGCGGCATTGTGGGATGAAGCGGCCCGGACCGACTTTACACGTACGCTTACGTGAGACTGGTTCCACCGCCTGACATGCACTTGTTGCATAAGGTGTCTAGCGGGTGTCTGTCTCTCCCACTTTAGTAGGATCGGATTCGATGCAGAGGGTCCTTATGAAGGGTAAATAGCAATTGGCATATCACCGTTGTGGCTTTTGCGTAGGTAAGAAACGTTCTTGCTAGAAACCCATAGCAGCAACGTAAAACTTGCAACAACAATTAGAGGACGTCTAACTTGTTTTTGCAGGGTATGCTATGTGATGTGATATGGCCAAAAGGATGTGATGAAATATATGTGATGTATGAGATTGATCATGTTCTTGTAATAGGAATCACGACTTGCATGTCGATGAGTATGACAACCGGCAGGAGCCATAGGAGTTGTCTTAATTTATTCTATGACCTGCGTGTCAATCAAAAACGCCATATAATTACTTTACTTTATTGCTAACCGTTAGCCATAGTAGTAGAAGTAATAGTTGGCGAGACAACTTCATGAAGACACGATGATGGAGATCATGATGATGGAGATCATGGTGTCATGTCGGTGACGATGGTGATCATGCCGCGCCCCGAAGATGGAGATCAAAGGCGCAAGATGATATTGGCCATATCATGTCACTTTATGATTTGCATGTGATGTTTATCATGTTTTTATATCTTATTTGCTTAGAACAACGGTAGCATAAATAAGATGATCCCTCACTAAAATTTCAAGAAATATGTTCCCCCTAAGTGTGCACCGTTGCGAAGGATCGTTGTTTCGAAGCACCACGTGATGATCGGGTGTGATAGATTCCAACATTCGCATACAACGGGTGTAAGCCAGATTTACACACGCGAAACACTTAGGTTGACTTGACGAGCCTAGCATGTACAGACATGGCCTCGGAACACGAGAGACCGAAAGGTCGAACATGAGTCATATAGTAGATGCGATCAACATGGAGATGTTCACCATTGATGACTAGTCCGTCTCACGTGATGATCGGACACGGCCTAGTCGATATGGATCATGTATCACTTAGATGACTAGAGGGATGTCTATCTGAGTGAGAGTTCATTAAATAATTTGATTAGATGAACTTAATTATCATGAACCTAGTCTAAAATTGTATTTACAATCTATCTTGTAGATCCAATGGCCCACGCTAATGTTGCCCTCAACTTCAACGCGTTCCTAGAGAAAACCAAGCTGAAAGACAATGGAAGCAACTATACGGACTGGGTCCGTAACTTGAGGATCATCCTCATAGCTTCCAAGAAAGCATATGTCCTTGATGCACCGCTAGGTGACGCACCCATTTTCCCAGCAACTCAAAACGTTATGAACGCCTGGCAGTCGCGTAGTGATGATTACTCCCTGGTTTAGTGCGGCATGCTTTACAGCTTAGAACCGGGGCTCCAAAAGCGTTTTGAGCAACACGAAGCATATGAGATGTTCCAAGAGCTGAGAATGGTTTTCCAAGCTCATGCCCGGGTCGAGAGATATGAAGTCTCCGACAAGTTCTTCAGTTGTAAGATGGAGGAAAATAGTTCTGTCAGCGAGCACATACTCAAAATGTCTGGGTTGCACAACCGCTTGTCTCAGCTGGGAGTTAATCTTCCGGATGACTCGGTTATTGACAGAATCCTCCAGTCGCTTCCACCAAGCTACAAGAGCTTTGTGATGAACTTCAATATGCAAGGGATGGAGAAGTCCATTCCTGAGTTATATTCGATGCTGAAATCAGCGGAGGTGGAGATCAAAAAGGAACATCAAGTGTTGATGGTGAATAAGACCACCAGTTTCAAGAAAGGCAAGGGTAAGAAGAACTTCAAGAAAGACGGCAAAGCAGTTGCCGCGCCCGGTAAATCAGTTGCCGGGAAGAAGCCCAAGAATGGACCCAAGCCTGAGACTGAGTGCTTTTATTGCAAGGGAACCGGTCACTAGAAGCGGAACTGCCCCAAGTACTTAGCGGATAAGAAGGCCGGCAACGTCAAAGGTATATATGATATACATGTTATTGATGTGTACCTTAGCAGCGCTCGTAGTAGCTCCTGGGTGTTTGATACTAGTGCGGTTGCTCACATTTGTAAATCAAAACAGGAGCTGCGGAATAAGCAGAGACTGGCGAAGGACGAGGTGACAATGCGCGTCGGGAATGGTTCCAAGGTCGATGTGATCGCCGTCGGCACGCTACCTCTACATCTACCTTTGGGATTAGTTTTAAACCTCAATAATTGTTATTTAGTACCAGCTTTGAGCATGAACATTGTATCTGGATCTCGTTTGATGCGAGATGGCTACTCATTTAAATCCGAGAATAATGGTTGTTCTATTTATATGAGAGATATGTTTTATGGTCATGCCCCGCTGGTCAATGGTTTATTTTTATTGAATCTCGAACGTGATGTTACACATATTCATAGTGTGAATACCAAATGATGTAAGGTTGATAATGATAGTCCCACATACTTGTGGCACTTCTGCCTTGGTCATATTGGTGTCAAACGCATGAAGAAACTCCATGTAGATGGACTTTTGGAGTCTCTTGATTATGAATCATTTGACACGTGTGAACCATGCCTCATGGGCAAGATGACTAAGACTCTGTTCTCCGGAACAATGGAGCGAGCAACCAACTTGTTGGAAATAATACATACCGATGTATGCGGTCCAATGAGCGTTGAGGCTCGCGGTGGCTATCATTATGTTCTCACCCTCATTGATGACTTAAGCAGATATGGGTATGTCTACTTAATGAAACACAAGTCTGAGACCTTTGAAAAGTTTAAGGAATTTCAGAGTGAGGTAGAGAATCAACATGACAAGAAAATAAAGTTCTTACGATCTGATCGTGGAGGAGAATATTTGAGTCACGAGTTTGGCACGCACTTAAGGAAATGTGGAATTGTTTCACAACTCACGCTGCCTAGCACACCTCAGCGTAATGGTGTGTCCGAACGTCGTAATCGCACTCTATTGGATATGTTGCGATCTATGATGTCTCTTACTAATTTATCGCTATCATTTTGGGGATATGCATTAGAGACTGCCGCATTCACTTTAAATAGGGCACCGTCTAAATCCGTTGAGACGACACCGTATGAATTATGGTTTGGGAAGAAACCTAAGCTGTCGTTTCTGAAAGTTTGGGGATGTGATGCTTATGTTAAGAAACTTCAACCTGAAAGGCTCAAACCCAAATCGGAAAGGTGCGTCTTCATAGGATACCCTAAGGAAACTATTGGGTATACCTTCTACCTCAGATCCGAAGGCAAGATCTTTGTTGCCAAGAATGGATCCTTTCTAGAGAAAGAGTTTCTCTCGAAAGAAGTGGGAGGAAAGTAGAACTTGATGAGGTAATTGTACCCCCTCTCGAACCGGAGAGTAGCGCAGCACAGGAAAATGTTTCTGTGGTGCCTGCACCGACTAGATAGGAAGTTAATGATGACGATCCTGAAACTTCGGATCAAGTTACTATTGAACTTCGTAGGTCCATGAGGACACGTTCCGCACCAGAGTGGTACGGCAACCCTGTCCTGGAAATCATGTTGTTAGACAACGGTGAACCTTCAAACTATGAAGAAGCCATGGCGGGCCCGGATTCCAACAAATGGCTTGAAGCCATGAAATCCGAGATAGGATCCATGTATGAGAACAAAGTATGGACTTTGGTGGACTTGCCTGATGATCGGCAAGCCATAGAAAATAAATGGATCTTTAAGAAGAATACTGACGCGGATGGTAATGTGACCGTCTATAAGGCTCGGCTTGTCGCTAAGGGTTATCGACAAGTTCAAGGAGTTGACTACGATGAGACTTTCTCACCCATAGCAATGCTGAAGTCCGTCCGAATCATGTTAGCAGTTTCCGCATTTTATGATTATGAGATCTGGCAAATGGACGTCAAAACGGCATTCCTTAACGGTTTCCTTAAGGAAGAATTGTATATGATGTGGCCGGAAGGTTTTGTCGATCCTAAGAATGCTGACAAGGTATGCAAGCTCCAGCGCTCCATCTATGGGCTGGTGCAAGCATCTCGGAGTTGGAACATTCGCTTTGATGAGGTGATCAAAGCGTTTGGGTTTATACAGACTTATGGAGAAGCCTGTATTTACAAGAAAGTGAGTGGGAGCTTTGTAGCATTTCTCATTTTATATGTGGATGACATATTGTTGATGGGAAATGATATAGAACTTTTGGAAAGCATAAAGGCCTACTTGAATAAGTGTTTTTCAATGAAGGACCTCGGAAAAGCTGCTTACATATTAGGCATCAAGATCTATAGAGATAGATCGAGACGCTTCATTAGTCTTTCACAAAGCACATACCTTGACAAGATATTGAAGAATTTCAATATGGATCAGTCCAAGAAGGGGTTCTTGCCTGTATTGCAAGGTGTGAGATTGAGCACAGCTCAATGCCTGACCTCGGCAGAAGATAGAGAAAAGATGAGTGTCATCCCCTATGCCTCAGCCATAGGCTCTATTATGTATGCCATGCTGTGTACCAGACCTGATGTGAACCTTGCCATACGTTTGGTAGGGAGGTACCAAAGTGATCCCGGAATGGAACACTGGACAGTGGTCAAGAATATCCTTAAGTACCTAAAAAGGACTAAGGATATGTTTCTCGTTTATGAAGGTGCCAAAGAGCTCGTCGTAAAGGGTTACGTCGATGCTAGCTTTGACACAGATCCGAATGACTCCAAGTCACAAACCGGATACGTGTATATTTTGAATGGTGGGGCAGTCAGCTGGTGCAGTTGCAAGCAAAGCGTCATGGCGGCATCTACATGTGAAGAGGAGTACATAGCTGCTTCGGTAGCAGCGCAGGAAGGAGTCTGGATGAAGGAGTTCATCACCGACCTAGGAGTGATTCCCAATGCGTCGGGCCCGATGACTCTCTTCTGTGACAACACTGGAGCTATTGCCATTGCCAAGGAGCCCAGGTTTCACAAGAAGACCAAGCACATCAAGCGCCGCTTCAACTCCATTCGTGGTTACATTCAGGATGGAGATATAGATATTTGTAAAGTACATACGGATCTGAATGTCACAGATCCATTGACTAAACCTCTTTCACGAGCGAAACATGATCAGCACCAGAACTCTATGTGTGTTCGATTCATCACAATGTAACTAGATTATTGACTCTAGTGCAAGTGGGAGACTGTTGGAAATATGCCCTAGAGGCAATAATAAAATGGTTATTATTATATTTCCTTGTTCATGATAATTGTCTATTGTTCATGCTATAATTGCATTAACCGGAAACCGTAATACATGTGTGAATACATAGACCACACCATGTCCCTAGTGAGCCTCTAGTTGACTAGCTCGTTGATCAATAGATGGTCATGGTTTCCTGACCATGGACATTGGATGTCGTTGATAACGGGATCACATCATTAGGAGAATGATGTGATGGACAAGACCCAATCCTAAGCATAGCACAAGATCATGTAGTTCGTCTGCTAGAGCTTTTCTAATGTCAAGTATCATTTCCTTAGACCATGAGATTGTGCAACTCCCGCATACCGTAGAAATTCTTTGGGTGTATCAAATGTCACAACGTAACTGGGTGACTATAAAGGTGCACTACAGGTGTCTCCGAAAGTGTCAGTTGGGTTGGCACGAATCAAGACTGGGATTTGTCACTCCGTACGGAGAGGTATCTTTGGGCCCACTCGGTAATACATCATCATAATGAGCTCAATGTGACTAAGGAGTTAGTCACGGGATCATGTGTTACGGAACGAGTAAAGAGACTTGCCGGTAACGAGATTGAACAAGGTATAGGGATACCGACGATCGAATCTCGGGCAAGTAACATACCGATGGACAAAGAGAATTGTATACGGGATTAATTGAATCCCCGACATCGTGGTTCATCCGATGAGATCATCATGGAACATGTGGGAGCCAATATGGGTATCCAGATCCCGCTATTGGTTATTGGCCCGAGAGGTGTCTCGGTCATGTCTGCATGGTTCCCGAACCCGTAGGGTCTACACACTTAAGGTTCGGTGACGCTAGAGTTGTAATGGGAATTGTATGTGGTTACCGAAAGTTGTTCAGAGTCCCGGATGAGATCCCGGACATCACGAGGAGTTCTGGAATGGTCCGGAGGTGAAGATTTATATATGGGAAGTCCTATTTTGGCCACCGAAAAATGTTCAAGATTTTTCGGTATTGTACCGGGAAGGTTCTAGAAGGTTCCGAAGTGGGGCCCACCTGCATGAGGGGACCCACATGAATGTGGGTAGTGGGGGCAAGGCCCCACACCCCTGGTCAAGGCGCACCAAGATCCCACCTTAGAAGGAATAAGATCATATCCCGAAGGGATAAGATCAAGATCCCTAAAAAGGGGGGATAACAATCGGTGGGGAAGGGAAAGGATGAGATTTCTTTCCTCCCACCTTTGCCAACGCCCCAATGGACTTGGAGGGCAAGAAACCAGCCCCCTCCACCCCTATATATAGTGGGGAGGCGCATGGGAGCTGCACCCCTTCCCTGGCGCAGCCCTCCCCCCTCCTACACCTCCTCCTCCTCCGTAGTGCTTAGCGAAGCTCTGCCGGAGAACCACGAGCTCCACCGCCACCACGCCGTCGTGCTGCCGGAGCTCTCCCTCAACTTCTCCTCCCCCCTTGCTGGATCAAGAAGGAGGAGACGTCCCCGGGCTGTACGTGTGTTAAACGCGGAGGCGCCGTCCGTTCGGCGCTTGGATCGGATCTTCCGCGATTTGAATCGCCGCGAGTACGACTCCATCAACCGCGTTCTTTGCAACACTTCCGCTTAGCGATCTTCAAGGGTATGAAGATGCACTCCCTCTCTCTCATTTCTAGCATCTCCTAGATTGATCTTGGTGACACGTAGGAATTTTTTTGAATTATTACTACGTTACCCAACAGCCGGAACGGGCTCCCGATTGGTTTTTCGTGGCTATAGAGGCTTGCGGCGGCGGAACTCCCGATCTAGGTTTCTTTCTGGGGGTTACGGGATTTATAGGAATACTTGGCATTGGAATCAAGTCAGGGGGACTCTCGAGGGGCCCACAAGCCAGGGGGCGCGCCCTAGGGTGGCGCCCCCTAGGCTTGTGGCTGCCTCGGGACTCCTCTCCGGTATGTTTTTGCTCCAGTATTTTTTATATTTTCCAAAAATATTCTCTGTAAAATTTTCAGCCCATTCCAAGAACTTTTATTTCTGCACAAAAAAACGATACCATGGTAGTTTTGCTGAAAACAGCGTCAGTCCGGGTTATTTCTAATAAAATCATACCAAAATCATATAAAATTATTGTAAACATGGCATGAATACTTCATAAATTATAGATACGTTGGAGACATATCAATTTGCAACTCAAAGCAGGAGCTACGGAATACACGGATGCTGGCAAAGGACGAAGTGACGATGCGCGTGGGAAATGGTTCCAAGGTTGATGTGATCACCGTCGGCATGCTCGCTCTTCGATTACCATCGGGATTAGTGATGAACCTAAATAATTGTTATTCAGTGCGTGCGTTAAGCATGAACATTATATCTGGATCTTGTTTATTGCGAGACAGTTACCCATTTAAATCAGAGAATAATGGTTGTTCTATTTATATGAGTAATATCTTTTATGGTCATGCACCCAATGTGAGGGGTTTATTCTTATCGATTCTCGATAGTGATGATATGGGTATATTTACTTAATGAAACACAAGTCTAAAACGTTTGAAAAGTTCAAGCAATTTTAGAGTGAAGTTGAGAATCATCGTAACAAGAAGATTAAATTCCTACGATGTGATCGAGGAGGAGAATATCTGAGTTATGAGTTTGGCAGTCACTTAAGACAATGTGGATTTATTTCACAATTGACACCGCCTGGAACACCACATCGCAATGGTGTGTCCGAACGTCGTAATCGAACCTTATTGGATATGGTGCGTTCTATGATGTCTCTTGCATATTTGCCACTATCGTTTTGGGGTTATACATTAGAGACAGCTGCATTCACTTTAAATAGGGCACCATCAAAATCCATTGAGATGACGCCATATGAACTGTGGTTTGGCAAGAAACGGAAGTTATCATTTCTTAAAGTTTGGGGATGTGATGCTTATGTCAAAAAGCTTCAGCCTGAAAAACGGGAACCCAAAGCAGAGAAATGTGTCTTCATAGGATACCCAAAAGAGACGGTTGGGTATACCTTCTATCTCAGATCTGAAGCCAAAGTGTTTGTCGCTAAAAAGGGGTCATTTCTACAGAAAGAGTTTCTCTCGAAAGAATTGAGTGGGAGGAAGATAGAACTTGATGAGGTTTTTGAACCTTTACTTCAACCAGAGAGTAGCACACCGCAAAAAGATGTTTCTGTGGAGCCTACATCAGTTGAAGAGGAAGTTAATGATGATGATCATGAAGCTTCAGATCAAGTTACTATCAAACCTCGTAGGTTGACAAGGATGTGTACTACTCCTGAGTGGTATGGCAACCCTGTCTTAGAGGTCATGTTGTTAGAAAACGATGAACCTATGAGCTATGGAGAGGCAATGATGGGCCCGGATTCCAACAAATGGTTAGAGGCCATGAAATCCGAGATGGGATCCATGTATGAAAACAAAGTATGGACTTTAGAAGTATTACCTGAAGGGCGAAAGGCCATTCAGAACAAATGGATCTTTAAGAAGACGGACGCGGACGGTAATGTCATCGTCTATAAAGCTCGACTTGTGGCAAAGGGTTTTTCACCAGTTCAAGGAGTTGACTACGATGAGACCTTCTGACCCGTAGCGATGCTTAAGTCCATCAGAATCATGTTAGCAATAGCTGCATTTTTCGATTATGAAATTTGGCAGATGGATGTCAAAATAGCGTTCCTTAATGGTTTCCTTAAGGAAGAGTTGTATATGATGCAACCAGAAGGTTTTGTCGATCCAGAGAATGCTGACAAAGTTTGCAAACTCCAGCGATCCATTTGTGGACTGGTGCAAGCATCTCAGAGTTGGAATCTTCGCTTTGATGAGGTGATCAAAGCATTCGGGTTTATACAAGTTTACGGCGAAGCTTGTATTTACAAGAAAGTGAGTGGGAGCTCTATAGCGTTTCTAATATTATATGTGGATGAAATATTGCTGATTGGAAACAATATAGAAATGTTGGAAAGCGTGAAGGAATATTTGAACAAGAGTTTTTCAATGAAGGACCTAGGAGAAGCTGCTTTCATATTAGGCATCAAGATCTACAGAGATAGATCGAGACGCTTAATAGGACTTTCACAGAGCACATACCTTGACAAAGTTTTGAAGAAGTTCAAAATGGATCAGTCCAAGAAGGGGTTCTTGCCTGTATTGCAAGGTGTGAAGTTGAGTAAGACTCAATGCCCAGTGACTGTAGAGGATAGAGAGAAGATGAGTGCCATCCCCTATGCTTCTGCCATAGGCTCTATCATGTATGCAATGCTGTGCACAAGACCCAATGTCAACCTTTCCATAAGTATGGCCGGAAGGTTTCAAAGTGATCCAGGAATGGAACACTGGACGGCGGTCAAGAATATCCTTAAGTACCGGAAAAGGACTAAGGAAATGTTTCTCGTTTATGGAGGTGATCAAGATCTCGTCGTAAAGGGTTATGTCGATGCAAGCTTTGACACTGATCCGGATGACTCTAAGTCTCAAACCGGATATGTATACATTCTTAATGGGGGAGCGGTAAGCTGGTGCAGTTCCAAGCAGAGTGTGGTAGCTGATTCTACATGCGAAGTGGAGTACATCGCTGCCTGAGAGGTGGCGAGGGAAGGTGTCTGGACGAAGGAGTTCATGACAGATCTTGGAGTAGTGCCCAGTGCACTGAACCCAATGACTCTGTTCTGTGACAACACTAGTGCCATTGCTCTGGCCAAAGAACCAAGGTTTCACAAGAGGACCAGACACATAAAGCAACGCTTCAATTCCATCCGCGATTACATCAAGGAGGAGGACATAAATATTTGCAAAGTGCACATGGATCTGAATGTCGCAGAACCGTTGACTAAACCTCTTCCAAGGGCTAAACACGATCAACACCAGAACTGTATGGGTTTTAGATTCATTACAATGTAAATCACATAGTGATGTGAGCAAGATTATTGACTCTAGTGCAAGTGGGAGACTGCTGTAAATATGCCCTAGAGGCAATAATAAAGTGGCTATTATTATATTTCCTTGTTCATGATAATCGTTTATTATCCATGCTATAAATGTATTGATTGGAAAAACAAATACATGTGTGGATACATAGACAACACTGTGTCCCTAGTATGCCTCTAATAGACTAGCTCGTTGATCAAAGATGGTCAAGGTTTCCTAACCATAGACATGAGATGTCATTTGATAACGGGATCACATCATTAGGAGAATGATGTGATGGACAAGACCAAAACTATGAATGTAGCATATGATCATGTCAGTTTATTGCTATAGTTTTTCTGCATGTCAAGTATCCGTTCCTATGACCATGAGATCATGCAACTCACTGACACCGGAGGAGTACCTTGTGTGTATCAAACGTCGCAATGTAACTGGGTGACTATAAAGATGCCCTACAGGTATCTCCGAGGGTGTCTGTTGAGTGGGCATGGATCAAGACTGGGATTTGTTACTTCGTGTGACGGAGAGGTATCTCAGGGCCCACTCGGTAATACAACATCACAATGAGCCTTGCAAGCAAAGTGACTAAAGAGTTAGCCACAGGATCTTGTATTACGGAACGAGTAAAGAGACTTGCCGGTAACGAGATTGAACTAGGTATAGAGATACCGACAATCGAATCTCGGGCAAGTAACATACCGAAGAACAAAGGGAATTGGATACGAGATTAACTGAATCCTTGACATAGAGGTTCAACCGATAAAGTTCTTCGTAGAATATGTAGGAACCAATATGGGCATCCAGGTCCCGCTATTGGTTATTGACCGTAGAGGTGTCTCGGTCATGTCTACATAGTTCACGAACCCGCAGGGTCTGCACACTTAACGTTCGTTGACGTTTCGGTAGTATTGAGTTATGTATGTTGGTGAGCGAATGTTGTTCGGAGTCCCATATGAGATCCCGGACGTCATGAGGAGCTCCGGAATGGTCCGGAGGTAAAGATTGATACATAGGAAAGTGGTGTTTGGGCTTCGGAAAAGTTTCGGGCATTTCCGGTAGTACCGGGAGTGACGAATGGGTTTCGGAGGTCCACCAAGTGGGGCCCACCCACCCCAAGGGGCCACATGGGCCTAAGAGGTGGCGCACCAGCCCCTGGTGGGCTGAGCGGCCAGCCCCTATGGGCCTGTGCGCCAAGAAGAGAAGAGCGGGAGGAGTCATAATAGGAGGAGGACTCCTCCCACGCCCCACCTCCTAATTTGAGGGGGACTCCTCCTCCCTTGGTTCGGCCGACCCTAGGGGGGAAACCCTAGGGCACCAGCCCCTCCCCTCCCTCCTATATATATTGGAGGGGAGAGAGGGCAGCCGCATCCTAAGCCACGGTGCAGCCCTCTCTCCCTCCCACTAGATCGTTTTTCCTCTAGATTAGTTCGGCGGAGCTCGGCGAAGCCTGCCAGTTTAGTTCACCACCACCGCCACCACGCCGTTGTGCTGCCAGAGAACTCATCTACCACTCCGCACCCCTCTTGCTAGATCAAGAAAGCGGAGATCGTCATCGACCTGTACGTGTGCTGAACGCGGAGGTGCCGTCCGTTCGACACTAGATCGGGACGGATCGTGATTGGATCGCGGGACGGCTTGCGACTTGGATCGCGAAGATGTTCGACTACATCAACCCCGTTTCTTAACGCTTCCTGTTTAGCGATCTAGAAGGGTATGTAGATCCACTCTCCCACTCATAGATGCTCATCACCATGGATAGATCTTGTATGTACGTAGGAATTTTTTTGTTTACCATGCAACGTTCCCCAACAGTGGCATCATGAGCTAGGTCTATGCGTAGATGAGACACTAGTAGAACACAAAGGAGTTTGTGGGCGTTGATGCTCAGATTGCTTCCTCCCGTGGTCTTTTCTTGATTCAGCGGTATTGTAGGATGAAGCGTCCCGGACCAACCTTACTCGTCCACGTACGAGAGACCGGTTCCATCGACTGGCTTGTGACTTTGTTGCATAAAGATGGTTGGCGGGTGTTTGTCTCTCCCAACTTAGTTGGATCGGATTCGACAAAGGCGGTCCTTGAGAAGGTTGAATAACAATTTGTGTATCACCGTTGTGGTTTTGCGTAGGTAAGAATCGTTCTTGCTAGATACCCGTAGCAGCCACGTAAAACATGCAACAACAATTAGAGGACGTCTAACTTGTTTTTGCAGGGTATGTTGTGATATGATATGGCCAAAGACATGATGAGATATATTTGATGTATGAGATGATCATGTTTTGTATAGATTATCACGACTTGCATGTCGATGAGTACGGCAACCGGCAGGAGCCATAGGGTTGTCTTTAACTATTGTATGACCTGCATGTCAATCATTAAGCGCTATGTAATGCTTTACTTTATCGCTAAGCGGTAGCAATAGTAGTAGAAGCATGGTGGGCTCGACAACCCCGATGGCAACACAATGATGGAGATCATGATGATGGAGATCATGGTGTTATGCCGGTGACGATGGAGATCATGCCGGTGCTTTGGAGATGGAGATCAAAAGCACAAGTTCATGGCCATATCACGTCACTTATGGTTTGCATGTGATGTTAATCTTTTTATGCATCTTATTTTGCTTAGGACGATGGTAGTATTATAAGGTGACCCCTCACGAAAATTTCAAGATAAAATTGTGTTCTCCCCAAGTGTGCACCGTTGCGAAAGTTCGTCGTTTCGAAGCACCACGTGATGATCGGGTGTGATAGACTCTACGTTCACATACAACGGGTGCAAGCCAGTGTTGCACGTGCGGAACACTTGGGTTAAACTTGACGAGCCTAGCATGTACAGACATGGCCTTGGAACACAAGAGACTGAAAGGTCGAACATGAGTCCTATAGTAGATATGATCAACATGGAGATGTTCACCATTCAAACCACCTCATCTCATGGGATGATCGGACTTGGGTTGGTGAATTTGGATCATGTATCACTCGGATGACCGAAGGGATGTCAATTTGAGTGGGAGTTTTTTAAGTAATGTGATTAGCTACACTCATTATCTTGAACAATAGTCTTAGTAACCTTTGCAAATTTATGTTGTAGATCAATGGCTCGCGCAGTAGTTCCCCTGAATTTCAATGCATTCCTAGAGAAAGCCGAGTTGAAAGATGATGGAAGTAACTTTGTAGACTGGGCCCGTAATCTGAGGATTATCCTCACGCCTTCCCAAAAAGCTTATGTCCTTGATGCACCGCTTGGTGAAGCACCCGATCCAGTGTCGTCTGCAGACGTTGTGAACGCCTGGCAGGCACGTTCTAATGATTACTCAATAGTTCAATGTGCAATGTTGTATTTCTTAGAACCGGGACATCAAAGGCGTTTTGAACATCATGGAGCATATGAGATGTTCCAGGAGTTGAAGTTTATCTTTGAGAAGAATGCCCGGATCGAGAGGTATGAGACCTCCGATAAGTTCTATGCTTGCAAAATGGAGGAGAACGGGTCTGTCAGTGAACACATACTCAGAATGTCTGGGTATTCCAACCGTCTAGCTGAATTGGCGATGCCCCTTCCACCAGAGGCAATCACTGACAGAGTTCTTCAATCATTGCCACCTAGCTACAAAAGCTTCGTGTTGAATTATAACGTGCAAGGGATGAATAAGTCAGTCGCCGAGCTGTTTGCGATGCTGAAAGTCGCTAAGTCTGAAATCCAGAAGGAGCATCAAGTGTTGATGGTCAATAAAACCACTAGTTTCAAGAAGAATGGCAAGGGCAAGAAGGGTAACTCCATTTTGTCTTATTGCAACGAGACATGGTGGGCAAAACTTGAAGACCCCATATGAGAAGCTCACTCTGTTGGGTTCTACCGTAGGTGCATCGCATGCAAAATAAAATTTTCCTATGCACAGAACAACCAAGAACATGCTATGGAGATGGATCACGGATCGTTACCACTAGACGCGTAGTGCCATGCATTGGAAGTAGAGTTGGGGCAGCGCGTCTGCGAGGTCTGTCTCCTCCTCGCCGGATCTCACTCGAATAGCTGGTCGCCGGATCCCGCATACAGGTTCGTCAGAGCGGCACAAGTGCACCGCCTCTAATGGTATCTGTGCATGTAGGAGGAACACTGTGCGGTGGACTGCTAGGTCTGATCACACAGTCAGCGGCGAGTGGAGGTGGCTAGTTGCAACACATGCAAAGCCCTAGTAACGACGCCAAAGCGATCAATCGAATGAGTGTGCCGCACCTCCACTACATATAGTCATCCGTCGCAGGATCAACTCTTGGGCCTCGCACGGATCCTAAAGCCCATTTATTCCTTCCCTTAAGCACGCGACCCCTTAGGTTCTCATTCACTTGGTCGCCAGTCAGATCACATCCGGCTTGGCTAGTCAGTAGCGGCCTCTAGCAAGGCGTGCCGACTCCAACTGCCCGATGAAGCTGGTTAGGCGAACCTGTACTTCACACTTCTGTTCCCTTTGCCACACGATATATGTTGTCGTGCTCAAGGAAACATGGTCATCCTTGTTGCAGCACGACCTCTTTCTCGTTCCAGTGAATCCGACCAACACTTTGGATTATCTCATAATCCTCAAAGCATGGCCATGCTTATCTAGGTCGGATCACCCGATGGGCCCAGAGTATATCTCTCTTGATTGGAGGGTCAAATCCCATCTTGCTAGACCATGCCTCACAACATGGGTCCGGACAAGCCCGGAACCTACCTTTATGACCACCTAGTTACAAAGTAGCGTTTGGTCGGCCCAAAGCACGTCTGTCACCACCCCGAGTACATGCGCCAGCTCAGGTCTTAGGAAATAGAACATATGTTGTACTAGAGACTCATAGATGACCTATCACTGCGTCTCATAGTTGGGTTTGTCCAACTCAGATTTTATCTCAACTCGGATCCGACTACGTCGAATCTGAGCAGATCTTTCTGAGTCCATATTATCCGGCTAGCATCCAATTCTACATGGTCAGTGAGACCGGACCATCCATCGTGTCATATGCTTGTCTAATTGGTTGCACGTCCTCACAACCCTTTCGACTAGGGACCATTTAGGACAATCATCATACAATGCATAGTCTCACAAACAAGTCACGTACTTGTTAATACACATCATTGATAATGTCCAAGGACTATATTTATTCATAAACACATAGGAAATATCATAATACATGATTGCCTCTAGGGCATATCTCCAAAAGTCTCCCACTTGCACTAGAGTTAATCAAATAAACATCGAATTCCCATAACTCTAAAGTGCCCCTCATGCTTAGGTTGTGGAAGCGGCTTAGACAACGAATCTACAACATTTGCATCCATGTGAATCTTGCATAAATTAGTATCACCATTCTTTACGATCTTTCATATTAGGTGATATTTTCGGTCTATGTGCCTGGTCTTGTGGTGTTGCCTCGGCTCCTTGGCCTGTGCGATGGCACCTGAATTATCACAATAAAGGTCCAGCGGATTTGTCCAGCTCGGGAACACACCAAGATCTTCCAGGAACTTCTGAGTTCAAACACCTTCCTTTGAGGCTTCACAAGCCACAATGTATCTGGCCTCTGTTGCGGAGTCGACCACCGTATCTTGCTTGGAACTCGTCCAGCTCACTGCTCCTCCATTCATGACATACACGAATCTAGTTTGCGATCGAATATCATCCCTGTTAGTTTGGAAACTAGCATCAACGTAACCCTTTACACAGAGCTCCTCCTCACCTCCATAAACTAGGAACATCTCTTTAGTCCTTTTCAGGCACTTCAGGATAGTTTTCACCGCTGCTCAGTGACTCTCACCTGGATCAGCCTAGTATCTGCTTGTTAAGCTTATTGCATAGGCAACATTAGGCCGTGTACATAGCATGGCATACATGATGGATCCTATTGTCGAGGCATACAGAATCATACTCATCCGGTTTCGCTCATTGGAAGTCGTAGGACTCTGAGCCTTGCTTAGCCTTATACCATGTGAGATGGGCAAGAACCCTTTCTTGGCCTCACTCATGTTGAACCGCTTTAACACTCTGTCTATGCACGTGCTCTGGCTTAAGCTGAACAGCCTCCTTGATCTATCTCTATAGATATTGATGCTTAAAACGTACACTGCTTCCCCAAGGTCTTTCGTCGAAAACTTGCCATTCAATGATTCCTTGACTGAGTTTAGCATCGAAAAATCATTTCCCAACAGCAGTATATCATCCACATACATGATCAAAATTACTATTGAGCTCCCACTAGACTTCTTGTATAAACAATTGTCCTCTTCGCTCTTGATGAAACCAAGGTCAACGATGACTTCATCAAAATGAATATTCCAACTCTATGTTGCTTGCCTCAATCCATAAATGGATCACTTGAGCTTGCATATTTTACCGGCGTTAGTTGGATTGACAAAATCTTTGGGTTGTATCACGTATACATCCTCTTGTAAATTTCCATGAAGGAAAGCTGTTTTGACATCCATCTGCCATATCTCATAATGGAAATATGCAGCTATAGCTACTATGATCCTAACCGATTTTAGCATCGCTACCAACGAGTAGGTCTCCTCGTAGTCAATTCCTTGAACTTGTCCATAACCTTTAGCAACAAGCCGAGCTTTGTGGATCTGAACATTTCCATCCACATTGGTTTTCTTCTTAAATACCCATTTGCAACCAATGGCTATTACGCCAGTCGGCGGATCAACCAAGTCCCAGACTTGATTGTCATCCATGGAATTTAACTCGGATCTCATGGCCTCCAGCCATGCCTCGGAATCTGGGCTCACCATTGCTTCTGCATATGTGGTCGTCTCTTCGCTTTCTCGCAACAACACATCACACACTTTGCACAATCTTTCCGACCTTTGTGGTTCCGGTGCCGACTCCACTACGTATTCCCTGACCGACTCCGGTATGATCTTATCACCAGACGAGTTATCCCTGAGTGACTCTTGAATTTCTTTGAGTCGCACCGTTCTCCCACTGGCTTCCCGACTGAGAAATTCTTTCTCTAGGAAAACCCTATTCCGAGCAACAAACACCTTGTTCTCTTCTCGGTTGTAGAAGCCGTATCGCAAGGTTTCCCGAGGATATCTGATACGTCTCCAATGTATCTATAATTTTTGCTTGTTCCATGCTGTTATATTACCAATCTTGGATGTTTTACTATCATTTTATAGCAACTTTATATCATTTTTTGGGACTAAACTATTGCCATAGTGCCAAAGTGCCAGTTGCTATTTTTGCTTGTTTTTTACTTCACAGAAAATCAGTACCAAATGGAGCCCAAACACTGCGGGGATTTTTGTGGAATTTTTATGGACCAGAAGAAGGAAGATGGTCCAAAGATCACCAGAAGAGGGGCCCCAGGGTGGCCACCCTCCATCAGGGCGTGTCAGAGGCCCCTGGCGCGGCTTGGTAGAGGGTGGGCACCTCGGGCACCCCCTCAACCAACTATCGAGCCTATAAATTCCCAAAAAATCAGAAAACCCTAGGGGAGTCGACGAAACACAATTCCAGCCGCCGTAAGTTCTAGAACCTCGAGATCCAATCTAACACCATCACGGAGGGGTTCATCTTCTTCACAGGTGCCTCTCCGATGATGCGTGAGTAGTCCACCATAGACCTACGGGTCCGTAGGCAGTAGCTAGATGGCTTCCTCTCTCTCTACGTTTCTCAATACAATGGTCTCTTGGATATCTATTTGATGTAATGACTTTTGCGGTGTGTTTGTTGGGATCCGATGAATTTTGAGTTCATGATCAGTTTCTATCTATGAACATGATTTGAGTCTTCTTTGATCTCTTATTTGCATGATTACTTATAGCCTCGTATTTCTTCTTCGAATCTTTGGTTTAGTTAGGCCAACTAGATCGATTTTTCTTGCCATGGGAAGAGGTGCTTTGTGATGGGTTCGATCTTGCGGTGTTCTTTCCCAGTGACAGAAAGGGCAGCAAGACACGCATGTATCATTGCCATTTCGGATAACAAGATGGGGTCTATTCCTACATGAATAGATCTTGTCTACATCATGCCACCGTTCTTATTGCATTACTCCGTTTTCTCATGAACTTAATACACTAGATGCATGCTGGATAGCGGTCGATGTGTGGAGTAATAGAAGTAGATGCAGAATCGTTTCGGTCTACTTATCTTGGACGTGATGCCTATATAATGATCATTGCTTGGATATCGTCATGATTATTTGATTTTCTATCAATTGCACAACAGTAATTTGTTCATCCATAGTGTGCTATACTCATGAGAGAAGCCACTAGTTAAACCTACGGCCCCCAGGTCTACTTTTCCAACATATTGCTTTCCGATCTACTATTTGCATCTTTTGTTTTCAGATCTATTAATCCAAAAAACCCAAAAATACCTTGCTGCACTTTTTGTATACTTCTTTATTTTGTGTTCTTGCGAGATCTATTTGCCAAAACTATCATTACCTAATCTTTACCTAATCTATCTAATTACCGTAGAGAGCGTGACAACTTCTCTTTCACGATGGGTTGCAAGTATATGTTGTTTGTGTGCATGTGTTGTTTGCGTGGGTGCGTGATCTTCCTCTACGGATTGATACCTTGGTTTAATAACTGAGGGAAATACTTACCGTCGCTGTGCTGCATCACCCCTTCCTCTTTGGGGAACTATCGACGCAGTCTCAATCCACGTCAAAGGAATTTCTGGGGCCGTTGCCGGGGAGGAAGCAATCTCATCTACCAGGTTCCTAATCACAAATCTCATCTCCTTGCAATTTAAATTATTTGCCATTTGCCTCTCGTTTTCCTCTCCCCCACTTCACAAATTTTCCTTTTTATTCACCCTCTCTTTTTCGTTTGTCTTTTTCTCGTCAGATCTCTTGCTCGCATATCTCTTCACTATGACTAGCATCACTACCCCCTTGTCACCAGATTTTGAAGTTCTATACTTCAAACAAAAACAAGGGGAAAATCTGAAACATGCTTGGTATAGATTGATGGAATCATATCGTATTTTCAATCTAAAGGGAGATGCAAAGGTTTTGCTTCGAAATTTTTACATAGGATTAATTTGCATCATAGACAACTTTTGGATTTTGCCGCTAAAGGAAATTTTACTGAACTTGATCCCAACATTGCTTATGAAATTTTAGAAGGGATATTGGGAGTTCCTCCAGCCAAAAAGGTTCCCTCTCTCATGCAAGAAGAGGTTCAAATTCTAGACAAATTGAGTGATTTACATAAACACTTGGTTGAGTTGCAAAAATATCATGAGCCTCTTAAACATATTGGGGGAAACTTGAATCGCATGAACACTTTGATTACTATTTGCAATAAGCATTTGGATATTTTAGGTATCAATATGGTTTCTTCTCCTAAAAATGTGGGGAAATGTAAAGAACCTCCCGGATTTGAGAAAGCCCTCATAAAAGTGGCAGAAACTAAGGATGACAATACTTGAATCTATGCGTTATGCCTAACTAGGGGCGTAGAACGATAGAGCTTGTTGGGAGGCAACCCAATGAATAAAATATTTTTATCTTTTTATTTCTGTTTTGAGTGTTTTGCACAATTATGATTCTGTTATGATTGTGTTTTTATGTTTTATTTAGTGTTTGTGCCAAGTAATGCCTTTAGGATGATCCTTAAGATGAGTAGAAACAATGCTGAATATGAAACAGAAACTTTGTTCCCAGTGCACGAATTTTCATTTTTTACTGGAATGTGATATTGACCTGAAATTTTGACACAATATTTATATACAAATTCTTTACGTTTTCCTAATTTTTCAGATTTTTAGAGTTCCATAATATGGGTAGAGTACAGATTACTACAGACTGTTCCGTCTGAAACATATTCTTTTTTCATTGCATTGTGTGCTTGTTTTGATGAATATATGGCTTGTATCGGGGGTATAAGTCATGGTAAAGTTAGAATATAGTAGGTATAATGCAATAATAAAATATGAATGGGTTTACAACAGTACCTAAAGTGGTAATTTGCTTTATTATACTAACGGATCTCACGAGAATTTTGTCAAGTATTGTGTGATTGAAGTTTTCAAGTTTTGGGTGAGATCACGATGGATGAAGGAATAAGGAGTTAGAAGAGCAAAGCTTGGGGATGCTATAGCACCCCAAGGTAATATCCAAAGAGTATCAAGAAACTAAGCTTGGGGATGCCCCGAGTGACATCCCGTCTTTCTTCTAACAACCATCGATATACTACTTGGAACTATATTTTTATTCGTCACATATCATGAGTTTTGCTTGGAGCGTCTTGTATCTTTGCTTTATTTTCTTTTACCCTTGCTGAACACACCTATTTGAGAGAGCCAAAATTATGCTATGATTTGTTAGAATTGCTCTTTATGCTTAACTTAAATCCATTAAGCAAAGGAATTGCTCTAGTGCTTCACTTATATCTTTTTGAGCACGGCGTGCTTTCACATGTTTGAAGAAATGCTCTCATGCTTCACTTATATTAATTTGAGATTTATTAATTTTGAAGAAATCCTCTCATGCTTCACTTATATTATTTTGAGATATGAAAATTGTATGCCCATGTTCTTCACTTATATCCATGTGAGCTTGTCAAAAGCAATTGCAACATTTGAAACTAGTCCCAAAGTGATAGATATTCAAGCGGGATATAATAAAAACTTTCATGAAGATCATTGGACAAATTAAACTTGATTCTTTGTAATAGTTTTGAGACATGACAATAGTGATATGTGAGTTATGTTGATGAGTAATTATGCTTAGTAAGAAGATTGGTGTTAAGGTTTGTGATTCGCTATGCAAGCACGAAAGTCAATAGTTGTGCTATGAAATTACATCCTACTTATTGTGCATTATTCAGTGTTAGTTATGCTTAATGCTCGCTTATGTGATTTTTCGTTTCTTGGTTGGATGCTTCTCAATCTCTTGCTAGCCTTCACTTGTACTAAGTAGAAATACTACTTGTGCATCCAAAATCCTTAAACCAAGTTTTGCCATATGAGTCCACTATACCTACCTATATACAGTATTTCCATGCCGTTCCAAGCAAATTTGTATGTGCCATATCTAAACTTTCAAAATAAATTTTCCTTTTTGTGTGCTCGTACCGCTCATGAAATGGTAGGGCCGGGTGACCGATATTTTTTCATGCTAGATGTCTTATTCTCAAGATGAGTGTTTATTCACTTGTCATTGCACGAGAGTATGGTGGTAATAGGGATGCCCAGTCCCAAAATGCAAAAGAAAAGAAATTTACTTTATGTTGACAAATAATAAATTCCTTGGAAAGTGTTGGTATGGAAGGCAACCGTGGATTCGGCTAGCCATGGAAAGTGAAAGTATGGTGGAAAAAGGAATAAACTTTATTTTCTGTTTGGGAACCGCCTGTGATGCATCTAGTGTGGAAAGATATTGAAATCTCTCAGTCGTTTTCGTTGACAAGAAAGGCATGCCACCCAAAATATTTTTCTCTATCAATTTAAACACTTGAGCTCTGTCACCTCTACAAATCCCTACTTCCCTCTGCGAAGGGCATGTCTATTTACTTTATGCAATTTTTATTTTTCAATTTGAGTCTCTATCTTCTCTTATAAAGCACCAACTAGGGGCACTATGATCGTACTTGAGCATTAGGTGTAGCTAATATTTGAGTGTGTATTGTGGATGGATCAATGATTGAGCATGATGGGCTAGGGATAACTTGCTTTAGTATTGATATTTTGAAAGACATGGTTGCTTGTTGATATTCTTGAGTATTAAAGTTTTCATGTCAATACTAGACTATTGCTTTGAACCATATGAAAAGTCCAAATGTCCATGCTATAAAGAAAAGAATATGTGATGAACATGATAGGCAGCATTCCACATCAAAAATTCTGTTTTTATCATTTACCTACTCGAGGACGAGTAGGAATTAAGCTTGGGGATGATGATACGTCTCCAACGTATCTATAATTTTTGCTTGTTCCACGCTGTTATATTATCAATATTGGATGTTTTACAATAATTTTATAGAAGCTTTATATAATTTTTTGGGACTAACCTATTGACATAGTGCCAAAGTGCCAGTTGCTGTTTTTGCTTATTTTTTACTTCATAGAAAATCAGTACCAAGCGGAGCCCAAACGCTGCGGGGATTTTTGTGGAAGTTTTATGGACCAGAAGAAGGAAGATGGGCCAAAGATCACCAGAAGAGGGGCCCCAGGGTGGCCACCCTCCACCAGGGCGCGTCAGAGGCCCCTGGCACGGCCTGGTAGAGGGTGGGCACCTCAGGCACCCCCTCAACCGACTATCGAGCCTATAAATTTCCAGAAAATCATAAAACCCTAGGTGAGTCGACGAAACACAATTCCAGCCGCCGCAAGTTCCAGAACCTCGAGATCCAATCTAACACCACCACGGAGGGGTTCATCTTCTTCGTAGGTGCCTCTCCGATGATGTGTGAGTAGTCCACCATAGACCTACGGGTCTGTAGGCAGTAGCTAGATGGCTTCCTCTCTCTCTATGTTTCTCAATACAATGGTCTCTTGGAGATCTATTTGATGTAATGACTTTTGCGGTGTGTTTGTTGGGATCCGATGAATTTTGAGTTCATGATCAGTTTCTATCCATGAATATGATTTGAGTCTTCTTTGATCTCTTATTTGCATGATTACTTATAGCCTCATATTTCTTCTTCGAATCTTTGGTTTAGTTAGGCCAACTAGATCGATTTTTCTTGCCATGGGAAGAGGTGCTTTGTGATGGGTTCGATCTTGCGGTGTTCTTTCCCAGTGACAGAAAGGGTAGCAAGACACACATGTATCATTGCCATTAAGGATAACAAGATGGGGTCTATTCCTACATGCAAAGATCTTGTCTACACCATGTCACCGTTCTTATTGCATTACTCCGTTTTCTCATGAACTTAATACACTAGATGCATGCTGGATAGCGGTCGATGTGTGGAGTAATAAAAGTAGATGCAGAATCGTTTCGGTCTACTTATCTTGGACGTGATGCCTATATAATGATCATTACCTAGATATCGTCATTATTATTTGATCTTCTATCAATTGCCCAACAATAATTTGTTGTGCTATACTCATGAGAGAAGCCACTAGTGAAACCTACGCCCCCAGGTCTACTTTTCCAACATATTGCTTTCCGATCTACTATTTGCATCTTTTGTTTTCAGATCTATTAATCTAAAAAACTGTCGGGACCTGGATCCTAAGCCATATGAATCCAACTTGTAACATGTCACACCACTTTGTGGCCTCACACACAGTAACCCACGGGTGCCACCTTACCTTGGCCGGGACCGTTTGCGCCTTTTGGCTCACGGATATGAACATGTCGCTAGCATTCACATGTCATAGAACCCGGGTCGACATGACTAGTCATAGACCCAAGTGGCAGAACCATACAGGGACAGGCATATGTAGCCCAACAATGCAGGTGTCGGTCATCAACGTGTGTAGACCAGTCGTAGCAAGCTACATGGACTCCATTACGTCATGAGACATATCTGTCATCAACGGGACGTAGACGAGTCATAGCAGGCTACAGGGACTCCATTACACTGCGAGACATTTCCCCGTAGGGACAGACACAACAGCAAAGAAGGATACACGCCGGTCAATCAATGTGTCCGGAGCAGTAGCAAGCTACCAAGGCTCATGGAAGCACAAAGAGGCATTTCCCCGTAAAGTAGGCTATTAAAGGCACACAACTAGGTGTCGAATCCTACACATACCAATGCATTTCAATCATACATGCACTATGCATGATATGCGTAGATACAACATGGCATCACAACAAAACTCTACAACATAACATTTATTTAGGAGGCTCCGAAGAGCCAACATAGTATAATGTTACAAGCAGGGGGTCACATGACCCAACATCAGAGCATACAAACAAGAAGCGGAAGTTACATGTCTGCACACAGACATCTATTAAAAGCGGCTGGAAGAGTCTGAAAAGCTACAACGACCCTACCAAAGGAGCCAGACCTCTATTTGGGATTCCCAAGCTAATCCGGTCAACATTGAACTTCACGTCATACGAATCACTAATGAGACTGAAGTCTCATCTGCAAAACATAAATAAGCAAACATGAGTACAAAGGTACTCAGCAAGACTTACATCAGAACTATCTAAATATGCATCATTGTGTAGGACCGAAAGTATGTCTAGAGGGGGGGGGGGGTGATTAGACTACTTGACCAAATAAAATTTCTACATTTCCCCAATTTTTAGAGTTGGCAGATTTTAACATTCATGGCAAGTCAAGTACACCCTACACATGCATGTCTAAGACTATAGCAGCGGAAAGTAACAACAAGCATGAGTAGAAAGGAAGGGTAAGAGGATCAAACGCAATTGTAGACACGATGATTTTTTCCCGTGGTTTCGATAGGTGGTGCTATCGTACATCCACGTTTATGGAGTCTTCAACCCACGGAGGGTAACGGTCACAAGAGTCCACGGAGGGCTCCACCTATAAGGGTCCACGAAGTAGCAACCTTCACTATTCCATAACGGCTTCCGTCCACGAAGGACTAGCCTCACTATGGGTAGATCTTCACAAAGTAGGCGATCTCCTTGCCCTTACAAACTTCTTGGTTCAACTCCACAACACGAAGTAGGAGGCTCCCAAGCGACACCTACCCAATCTAGGAGGCACCACCCTCCAAAAGGTAATAGGCTCGGCAATGATGATGAACTCCTTGCTCTTGTGCTTCAAGATGATAGACTCCTCAACACACAATCACTCTCTCACAAATTTGGCTTGGTGGAAGAGATGGGATTGGTGGAAATCAACTTGGGGTGGCTAGAAATCAATATCCATATGGTTGGAGTGGATGATCTTGACCTCAACACAAGGGTAGGTGGCTCTCTCTCAGAAAACTGGATGGGCAAGTATGGAATAGTTCCGAGTGCTTCTATTTCGAGTGGGTGGTGGTGAAGGGGTATATATAGGCATCCCCAAAAATCCAACCGTTACACACAAAATGACCAACTCGGTGACACTGATGTGTTAATCTCGGTGGTACCGAAGTGACCAAAAGGTGGCAACTTTTGAATCTCGGTGAGACCGATATATAACTCTCGGTTGCACCGATAAGGTGACCAATGGTCAGATTGCGCAAAGTCGATGACGCCAATCTTTACATCTCGGTGGTACCGATTCTTGACTAAGGCTTACCAGAGAGTTGGTCCAGAAACTCGGTGGCGCCGATCCACACTACTCGGTGTTACCAATCAGGTGAATCGCTATCCAGAGAGTTGGTCCAGAAACTCGGTGAGACCGAAAGGCAAATCTCGGTGGTACCGAAGACTAAAGATGGCTAAACAGAGTGTTGGCAACCTAAACTCGGAGGCACCAAAGCAGAATCGGTTTCACCGAAAAGGTAGGGTTTGGCATGGGTCTGTCTGAGTTTGGGAATCGGTGGCACCGAGTGGAAAGTGTTGGTTGCACCGATTTTGGATATTTGACTTTGGACAGACTTTTGTGGAAGAGCTTGTGGGTGTTTTTGGTGACTATCACTTGTGCACATATGAGCATTTTGTTCACCAACAATACCTTACCCCCTTTTAATAGTATTGGCTTTCCTATGGACTCAAAGTGATTTATCACAAAGTAAAATGTAGAGTCCTCTTGCTTGAAGCTTTGCCAATCCTTTCCTTGCATCTTGGGGTATTTCCACAATCTCCACAATCCTTTTGCCAATCCTATCATTGAACTTTTCCTGAAATATACTTAGTGGAAACATTAGTTCAATGACTTATATGTTGTTATTAATTACCAAAACCACCAAGGGAGCAAATGTGCTTTCAATCTCCCCCTTTTTGGTAATTGATGACAACATATAGATCAAAGCTTCGACAAAGATATAATCAATGAATATAATCGTCGCTTTGAGAAGTATGTGATAAGCAAGAGCTCCCCCTAAATTTGTGCATTATTTTAAATTTGTGTTTGAATGCAAATGCACAATCGATTAGGTACATGGGGCACTTCTTCCATGTCACATACAACTTGGTGGTGTGCGAGAATAATAAGAATGAACATCATAGCACAACAGAATCAAGCAAAGGTGAAAGATCATCTCATAAGTAGCATAATGATAGGAAATAGTAGCAGCACACATTAAGCGTATGATCAAAACACACAAAGGTTTAACACAAACACATCAAAAGACCAATTGTTTTTGAAAAAGTGATAAAAACCAAATGCTCTCTCACTCGAAGCCTAAAGATCTATATACACTTCTCCCCCTTTGGCAACAAGTTACCAAAAAGTTCAAAGGCATATATCTAAGCGTTCTTGGGCAGATCTCCTCCGGTTGTTGATGAAGGAGTCGAGAGAACTGCGTCGGCAAAGATCTCAGCAGATGTCATGGATGGAGTTGGAGTGGCAACTGGAGGAACTAGAGTTGATGGAGCTGAGGTGACAGTAGCAGGAGCTGATGAAGAGGGCCTCAAATCTGGAGCTGGCACGGTGGCTGATCTGGCCTGTGTAGTGAAGTGTGTGCTTGGCCTGAGAGGTGAGTCATCCTCATCATCATCAGAAGAAGACCAAGGAAGAGGCACAGAGTCAACTTCCTTCTTGAGCTCATTGACTGTCTTGGTCAGCCCATCCACCTTGTCATTAAGGGTCTTGATCCTGTTCTCAAAGATCCTGACAAGACTGTTCTGGTTGTTCAAAATGTCCTTAATGTCCTTCTGCATGCCCTGAACTGATGAGATCAACAGATCTATTTGCTCGTTCCTGGATCTAGGGACTTGAGCACTAGTGGCTTTAGCTACCTCTGCCTCGGCCTGTGCTTGAGCTACAGGAGATGTGGGATGTTTTGGGTCCATCACCGCAATGTTGTCCTCTAAATCTGGCTGTAGGGGCAAGTGGGGTCTATCCAGAGCAAAAATGTGCTTCTCCAGCTTGGAGTTGATGAGCATCTGGATATAGGGTGCATAGCAGCAAGAGCGCTTTTGATTATCAGCAACCCTCTTCACTGTCTCTACAATCAAATCCATGACTCTAATCCTGGTGTGTCTGTCAAGATGGATCAGCATGTTGATGGAGTAGCCTCGGATCATCTTCTCATCTCCTGACTTGGGCATCAAGGTATGCCTCAAAATAGTGTTCATGGTACGGAGGCCAACCTGGAGGAAATAGATAGAACCTAGCCTGTGAGACTTCACATGAGCATCAAGAATCTCATTATACATGTTAGCCATAGCATTGTGACTCTCCTTGGATTTAGAGTAGACATCCAATTCACCATCATGTACCTCTGGGACTCATAAGATTGCAGCCCAATCATCAACAGTGGACTCATATCTAGCTCCTTCAATCATCCATACAATCCTACCATCTCCATAGAAATGTGCAGTGGAGTAGAATTGCATGATCATCTCATCATTCCATGCTGTAAACTCTCTGCCAACAAACTCATCCAAGCCAATGCAGTGAAAGTTGTCTTAAACATTTGGAAAGAAATCTTCATTCTCCTTGATGAACTTCTAGTCAACGTATCTCATGTCACTCACAGCTGGACTCTTGTCAAGCAGCACAGTCTCATAGAAATCCTGTTGCTCCTTGGTGTAGAATCTATAGTCCACAGCTGTCTTTCTCCTTTGGGCATATGGATCAACAGCTCTCCATGCCCTCAAACCAGAATCCTTCCTCTTCTTCATATCTTCAGCAAGTAGATGGCTGGCATTATGTTCAGGAAGGTGTGGTCTAAGCTTCATCAAAGCAGACATAGCATCCTCATCCTCAACTCTGGAGGTAGTTCCCTTGTTCTTTTTAGAAGCTGGAATTTGTCTGGATAACCTCTTGGGCCTTTCAGCAGTAGCCTTCTTGGGGGCAGACTTGGTGCTCTTGGATGTGCCAGTCTTTGGCATAGCATCAGCCATAAGCTTCTTTTTCTTATTGGGAGGTGCCTTCTCAACATGTTCTTCCTCCTCCTCTTCTTCCGCAGCACCAGCAGCCTCCTCTGGATCTTCAAACATAGAGGTTTGTCTGCCAACAACATAAACAATCCTCTTCCTTGCTCTCTTCTTCTCCCCTGCCTTCTTAGGCAAAGACTTCCTTGGGGGCTCAATGGTCATGGTAGCTCTGGAGCTCTCAGGTGCTCTCAATATCTCAGAGCTAGCATACTCCTTCCTGACAGCTTTCTTCCTTGAAGAAGTGGCTTCATTTCAGACTTCTTAGCAGGTTTCTATTGCTTCTTGGCAAGAATCTCCTCTGGCACAAAATCTGAATCCTCCTCATCTGAATTCAGCTTCTTCCTGGCCCTAGTAGCAGCCTTGGGCAACCCATGAGAACTGGGGGTGCCTGGATCTGAAGAGGAACTGGACTCAGGACTAGTGCCTGAACTCATGACAATGTTCTGCTCTTGGAAGTTGTTCTCACTGTCCTCAGCACTTGACATACTGACCCTGTGAATAGAGTATAGAGAGCAGAAGTAGATAAGTCATCACAAAATGTTTGTCGGAATAGCTGCATTTTGAAAGTTTGAACTAAGAATTTCTCAAATTTTGCATTCTGCCAAATGTATATCGGTACAGCCGAGACAAATTATTCGGTCACACCGAGACTAACAACCTGCTTTCTAGGAACTTGGCACCATTCTCGGTTACACTAAAAATAGGCACTCGGTTCCACCAAGGTGTTCTCAGTGTGCCAGAAAAAACAAATCGGTGATACCAATTATTTTGCATCGGTTCTACCGAGATACGTGAGGCGGATGGCAAAACTTAAAAAATCCATCATTCGCTATTCTATTGAGTTTTCTTGTGGATAGATAGATGTGCAAATGGTGGCTTATAGATAAAATCAACTTCATTGCGCAAGAATCGGACGGGGAGTGCAAGAAGAATTGAATCCGTACCCTAGCTTGGCGATGGATCCTCTACGGCGGCGACGGCGGCGAAGATGCCCGTCGACGACGAGGATCCCAGCGGCGGAGGAGCGCGGGGAGACAAGGGCGACGACCAGGGGGTCCTTTGCGGCAGCTTAGGGTTTTGGGGCGCGATAATTTGAAGATTGAATTTCAAAGCATCGGGTCCACAGCATATATACCCCTCACTGTCGGTGTCACCGATTCTAAATTTTCGGTGTCACCGAGTTCCTCAACGGTCAGTTGACAGGGAAACTCGGTGTAACCAAGAATATGGAATCGATAGTACCGAGATTGAAAAACAGATCAACCCTAGGCATTCGGTGAGACCGAGAATTGTGGGTTGGTTCCACTGAGATGCACTTGGGAGGTTTTAATGGTCAGTCCTTGTCGATACGGAACTCCGAGTGCTCCACACACAGAGGGATCGAAAAGTACTTGTTCAAATTTTGTGATGCAGCATGAATGGAATGTGAGGTGAGAAAGCATAGATAGCTAGAGAGTGGTCCTAGGCATTCTTGTCCATCCA
This sequence comes from Elymus sibiricus, assembly GCA_039707655.1. Classification (NCBI taxonomy): domain Eukaryota; kingdom Viridiplantae; phylum Streptophyta; class Magnoliopsida; order Poales; family Poaceae; genus Elymus; species Elymus sibiricus. The sequence goes on from CM077671.1 coordinate 449,652,453, forward strand.
ATTGGCAAAAGATAAATCAAAAGCAAAATAGCAACAATTGGATGTCCTCGAATGGGTAAATAAATGCAGACCAACATGCTCACACAATAAGATGTCAAATGAAATCATGACAAACATGCACATACATACTAGCATCTAACAAGCACTTTGGCGATGACACAGTCATCTATATATGAGTATATTGACTTAGGAGCCAAGTAAGAATACTTGATCATAGGTCATACTCATCGTTTAAGCACAAGTGGGGTTACCACTTTTACATAAAGCATTTAATGTTGTCACATGCTAAGAGATGCTTTAACTCAAGTCTTAGAGTAAAGCTCCCCTTTGATGTGACATCCCCCCATAAGAGGGATAAACTAACCTTGGGTTTTGTCAATGAAGACTTCATGTTGGTGAGGTAGTGGTGGATGCTCAAGGTTGATGAAGATCACCAAGAGTTGGGAGCATCCTTGTTGTTTCCTTACTCTTCTCACCTACATGGGTTAGTCCCAACACACAAGAGACAAATACAAGGATATCTATGGACATGGAGTGCAAAGCATGTGTAATGATGTCCATTGATTTGTTGATTACCTTGTCCCTTGCTTACCTTTGAGGGAATGTGTGACTCCTTGAACTATTGCATAGAGTTGATGTTGATTGCAAATAGTTCTTGCCAATAATGAATGTGAGTGAATTTCATTGGCGGAGTCACCCCTCAAGAACTCTCTAGTTCTTCTTCTTGGGGACCCACATCAAGTTGATGGGGATCCTTGGTGTTGAAGTAGCCTTTGTAGAAGTTGAGATTGAAGTAACCTTGGGAACCCACTTCACCAAAGCGAGGGATTCATCTTCATATGAGTCAATGTCCTCTTGAAGCTTGTTCTTGCCCTTGAGCTTGTGGTCTTGTGGTGGAGGGTCATCTTGAGTGTTTGTTCCCTTGGGAAGAGTATTTTCATACTTCTCCTTTTGAGGAACAAACTTGGGCTTGGGGTATTGACCTTCTTCCCATTCAACTCCATTAGCGTTGAAGTAGCCAACACCATGGTTCTTTCGGTATCCTCCGTGCTTGCGTACAATTTCCTCAAATTGCTTACATCCGGCAAGACTCTTGTAGATACCTTTCTCTATAATTCCTTTCAATAAAGCATTTTCTTGCTCAAGTGTAACTTGGCTAAGAGAATCATCATTAGTGGAATCAATAGAACTACTAGAAGCAACATCATTAGGTTTAGCATTTTTATTGTTGCTACTAGATGAAGAACCTTTCTTGCCTTTGTTACTAGATTGTTTTGACTTAACTTGAGGCATGAATATAGACAAGAGTAGTCGTTTGGCTAGATAAGATAAAGTCTTCTTTCGGAGATCGTCATTGATATCTTTAAGAAACTCATGCTCTTGCTCCAAGTTGAGCTTCTCGAAGCATAGCTTCTCATGAGTCCTTACAAGCTCTCTATGATCTTCAAGAGTAGATTCATGAGCTAACTTAAGAGTGTTTAGTTCTTTAGTTAGTTGTTCTATTTTCATCTTATCATCATCAATTGACTTATCTTGACTAGCATGAGAATTATCGAGTTCATTTTGACTAACATCACTAGTTTTATCAAAGAGCAAGTCATCATCACAAAGCAAATCATCTTCATCACTATTGACATCAAGATACTCGGGGTGTGATACCTTGGGGCCTTTAGACATGAAGCAACTTCCACTCCCTTCGTTTGGTGAATCAAATAGATCATAGGAGTTGGTAGTCACTAGAGCAATACCGGCAACACCATCATCTTGACTATAGTCGGAGTCGGAGTGATAGCTTCTCTCGGAGTTGTTGTCGGAGTCGGAGCCGGAAACCCATTCACCAACATGAGCTTGATGTTTTCTTCTTGTGTAGCTCTTGGTGTACTTGTCCTTCTTCTCCGAATCTCTACTTCTCCTTGAGGGTCTTCATTCATAACGATCATCTCTACTCCTTCTCTCTCTTTGAGGTGATTCATTCCTTGAGCTTCGTCTTTGAGGTGACTCTTCTCTTTGTTTGTAGGGAGCCGTGCACTCATTGGAGTAGTGTCCGGGCTTCCCACAATTGTAGCAATTGCGGTCATGACTTGACGAACACTTCTCATCATATCTTGAGTTGGAGCTTCGTTCTTTGCCTCTATTCTTGTAGAACTTATTGAATTTCTTGACCATGAGGCGTATCTCTTCATTGGTGACAAGGTTGTCGCTTGAAGTTGTGGGAGCATCACTTGTGGCTTTGTAAGCACCGCTAGACTTGTTGTGAAGCCCTTCTTTGTCTTTGAGTGTCATCTCATGAGCAACAATCCTTCCAATGACTTCCGTAGGCTTGAGATCTTTGTAGTTGGGCATCATTTGGATCAATGTGCACATGGTGTTGTATCTCTCATCCAAAGCTCTAAGTATCTTCTTGATGATGAATTTGTCGGTCATTTCTTCGCTTCCTAAGCCGGCAATCTCATTGGTGATGAGAGCTAGCCTAGAGTACATCTCTGCGACTCCTTCACCATCCTTCATCTTGAACTTTTCAAGCTGATTTTGAAGAACATCTAACTTGGATTCTCTCACGGACTCGGTTCCTTCGTGCATATCAACCAAAGTATCCCAAATCTCTTTTGCATTCTCAAGACGGCTGATTTTGTTGAATTCTTCGGGGCATAGGCAGTTGAAGAGAATGTCGCATGCTTGAGCATTGTATTGCAACATCTTCAATTCATCCGTGGTCTCTTCACGATACGGTTCCTTTCCATCACCAAAGAATTCACCTTGCAAGCCAACACGAACAACAGCCCATACGACGGGGTTATGACCAATAATATGCATTTTCATTTTGTGCTTCCAACTAGCAAAATTAGTGCCATCAAAGTACGTACCTCTACGGTGATAATTTCCCTCACTAGACGCCATACTCTCCTAGGTTGTGAGACCAATGCAATGGAGACCAAAGCTCTGACACCACTTGTAGGACCGAAAGTATGTCTAGAGGGGGGTGATTAGACTACTTGACCAAATAAAATTTCTACCTTTTCCCAATTTTTAGAGTTGGCAGATTTTAATATTCATGGCAAGTCAAGTACACCCTACACATGCATGTCTAAGAGTATAGCAGCGGAAAGTAACAACAAGCATGAGTAGAAGGGAAGGGTAAGAGGATCAAACGCAATTGTAGACAAGATGATTTTTTCCCGTGATTCTGATAGGTGGTGCTATCGTACATCCACGTTTATGGAGTCTTCAACCCACGGAGGGTAACGGTCGTGAGAGTCCATGGAGGGCTCCACCCATAAGGGTCCACGAAGTAGCAACCTTGACTATTCCATAACGGCTTCCGTCCATGAAGGACTAGCCTCACTATGGGTAGATCTTCACGAAGTAGGCGATCTCCTTGCCCTTACAAACTTCTTGGTTCAACTTCACAACACGAAGTAGGAGGCTCCCAAGCGACACCTAACCAATCTAGGAGGCACCACCCTCCAAAAGGTAATATGCTCGGCAATGATGATGAACTCCTTGCTCTTGTGCTTCAAGATGATAGACTCCTCAACACACAATCACCCTCTCACAGATTTGGCTTGGTGGAAGAGATGGGATTGGTGGAAAGCAACTTGGGGAGGCTAGAAATCAAGATCCATATGGTTGGAGTGGATGATCTTGACCTCAACACAAGGGTAGGTGGCTCTCTCTCAGAAAACTGGATGGGGCAAGTATGGAATAGTTCTGAATGCTTCTATTTCGAGTGGGTGGTGGTGAAGGGGTATATATAGGTATCCCCAAAAATCCAACCATTCCACACAAAACGACCAACCTGGTGACACAGATGTGTTAATCTCGGTGGTACAGAAGTGACCAAAAGGTGGCAACTTTTGAATCTCGGTGAGACCGATATATAACTCTCGGTTGCACCGATAAGGTGACCAACGGTCAGATTGTGCAAACTCGGTGATGCCGATCTTTACATCTCGGCGGTACCGATTCTTGACTAAGGCTTACCAGAGAGTTGGTTCAGAAACTCGGTGGCACCGATCCACACTTCTCGGTGTTACCGATCAGGTGAATGGCTATCCAGAGAGTTGGTCCAGAAACTCGGTGAGACCGAAAGGAAAATCTCAGTGGTACTGAAGACTGAAGATGGCTAAACAGAGAGTTGGCAACCTATACTCGGAGGCACCGAAGCAGAATCGGTTGCACCAAAAAGGTAGGGTTTGGCATGGGTCTGTCTGAGTATGGGAATCGGTGGCACCGAGTGGAAAGTTTTGGTTGCACCGATTTTGGATATTTGACTTTGGACATACTTTTGTGGAAGAGCTTGTGGGTGTTTTTGGTGAATATCACTTGTGCACGTATGAGCATTTTGTTCACAAACAGTACCTTACCCCATTTTAATAGTATTGGCTTTCCTATGGACTCAAAGTGATTTATCACAAAGTAAAATGTAGAGTCCTCTTGCTTGAAGCTTTGCCAATCCTTTCCTTGCATCTTGGGGTATTTCCACAATCTCCACAATCCTTTTGCCAATCCTATCATTGAACTTTTCCTGAAATATACTTAGTGGAAACATTAGTTCAATGACTTATATGTTGTTATTAATTACCAAAACCACCAAGGGAGCAAATGTGCTTTCACATTGTCAACAAAGGGGGTTGTGGAGTTTATTGCAGCAAGCCAGCTTTGACTCTTAGCTAACCTGTACTACGACTATGAGTACTTTCTTTGAGGTGGCGTATCGCACACGAGTCCACATATTCACCATATCAATACACCACTATGGATCCCCTCTCGTCTTCCTACGAGAAGCCATCCATAACACTCACACTTATCTGGAGCATTTTAGAGTATCCATTTAAGGTTATCTATGAACAATGCAAGTCTCCAAGTAGTCCATATCCGCGGACGCGGCTATTCGAATAGATAGTTTACCCTGCAGGGGTATACTTCGTCACACATGCTCCCGCCACTTACCGCCATGTGCACGTAAAAGGCACCTCGGCAACCTTCAAGCGGAAGCCCAGCGAGGGAGTCGGCCACGGACGTTAACTTACAACGACTCACGTCCAAGGCAGTCGCCTATCTGAGTTGGAACCCATAATGGAAGTCCGGCCGAGGTTTCCAATATGGCCTCAAACATTGTGAGCAGGGCCCCAAGCCGGTCCCGACTGGGCCGTTCATCCACTTCGCAGGCCGTGCCACATCTATCAACGTTTCGAACTACTGCGACTCCTGGACTGAGAACATGGTAGGTTAATAGGCCAAGAGGGCTCGAGTTACCGGAGCCCAATGTGCGGTAATAGCTAGTCTTGGAACACAAACACGGAACTCAATTCCTATGAGCGGTCTCAATGAGACAACCCACCATGTACTCCTACATGGCCTCTCATCGCTACCTTTACCAAAACAGGTTCAACACTTAACCCTCATCATCAGGACACAATCATTTCACTCTGGTTCATCACCTAGATGAATCAGACCTGACACAACTCTAAGCATAGCAAGCATAATAGGGTTATAGCACAACATGGCTCAAGCATCTACCAGGTATGCTAGGTTGCTTGGTTTAGCTATTTACTATGACAATGACATGTCATGCAAAGGAGTGGGTTCATCTACCGCAACATAAGTAGCGGTTGAATCGTATTGTCCTAATGCATTGAAATGAGAGCAAGAGTGAGAGAGTAGGATTGTATCGGAATGCTCAAGCGGGGCTGCTTGCCTGACACTTCTGAAGACAGCAATGAGTCTTCATTGGTGGCATCAATCTCAACGTCGAAATAACGTCTACCGAGATGGAACAGTACTGGCAGACAAGGAAATGAACACATTCACTGCAATGCAGCACACATGATGTATGACATGGCAACTTAAGATACTGAATTGACCTAAGGTCATAATTAACCAAGTTAATTGAAGTGGAACTCAAACAAGTTTGAATTCCAACTCCAAATGATATTTCATACATTGCCCTAATCATAAAATGTCCTAGTTGGTGATGTTAACTTGTTCAAACATGCATGAGAAAGACATAAACAGATTCATTGGATTTTTCTGATCATTTTTCATATATAAATTATTTCCATTGGAGTTACGGTTGAATTGCTATGATTTTTAGAAGTTTTAAACATTTTCTGAAATCAATAAATCAATTAAGATTTATCAAAATTCCAGAAATGAATTACTGCATCAGCAACACGTCAAGGTGACGTCATCAATCATCAACAATCATATCTGACATGTGGGACCCATGTGTCATTGACACACTGGTTAACAGAGGGTTAATTAGGCTAACCCGAAATAGTTAGTAGGTTAATTAGTGAACTGGGTCCACCTGTCATTGTGTCAAGGCTTAATTAGTGGCATCATTAGCCACTAATGACGTCGGCTTCGCTGGAGTGTGGCCGGTGGCGACCAAAACGGACGGTGGAGGCATCAGGTTTTTGCCACAGGCGACCGTTTTGCGTGCGGTTTGGTGTTTTAGAACGCTGGGACATGCGTGCGTCAGGTGGGGCTAGAGGGAGCAGCTGGGGTAGTCCGTAGCGATGGCGGCGTCGACAACAGCGGCGGCCGGAGCTCGGACAACGTTGGCAACAACGCTACGAGGCACGTAAGAGCAAGGGGAGGGGTTCTCCGTGCTCCTGGGAGCGTGCAGAGAACATAGGCATGCTCAGACACGAGCTACGGTGATTGGAACGACGATGACAACATGGCCGACGGTGATGGGATTCGGCCAGGGCAGCTAGTCTAGCTAGAGAGCGACCGCGACGAGGGAGACAAGGGGGAAAGAGTCAGTGGCTCACGACGGTTCGGATGAGCAAGTCAGTGGGCTCGGGGACGCTCTCCCAATGACGAATTGAACGCCGGCGGCCGGCGGATCCTGAGGTTGAGGATGTCCTCATGGCGATGATGGAGGCCGTCCGGTGATGCTTGGCTCGGCGAAGATGTACAGGGGGTCATGGCAGAGCTCCTGGACAGCACGGGGGAAGGAGAGAGGCACGGTGGCTATGGCAATTACGACGTCGAGCTTGCGGCCGAAACGGCCATGGCGATGGGCCGGTGAGGAAGAGGCGAGGGGGCAGAATGGAGGGGTCGGCCAGGTCGGGATGGCAGCGCGGAGCTTATCCCACTTGTCGTGCTGGCGAGGGAGGAGCAGGCAGGCAGCTCGCGTGCCACGCGCACGACCAGGCCGTGCTTCGTCTCGCCTCTGCCTACTGGCAGAGGTTGAAGACGGGCATGCCCCAGGTGGGCTGGGCTGCTCTATTGGGCCGGCCAGGTAAGCCAGGTATAGTGCCTTTTCCTTTATATTTCTGTTTTCTAATTTGTTCAGTCTGTTTTTATTTGATTTCAAATCAAATAATTTTATAAAACCTTATGAAAATATTTATGTGGTCAGTTAGGATATATTCAGAACCACTTACCAACTTTCAGAATTATTGGATCTAAAAATTATTTATAGCATTTATAAACCCAATGCAAATACTTATTGAATTAACTCAAATGCCCAAAATAAATAGTTCTGTGATTCCAAAAATATTAGTTTTGGTGTTGCCTCTTGCCAATATTTTCACAGAACAACATGAACATTTTCTTGGAGTAATTTGAGGCAAATTTTATATTGCTTATTTGACAAAAAAATCTTTCTGAGTCTTAATCATTCCTCAATTCAAATTAATTTGAATTTATAAATGCATGCATGAAATGCAATGACAATCAATGGCTAGCTAGGGCTGTGACAACTCACCCCCACTAAACAAGAATCTCGTCCCGAGATTCAGTCGTAGGGTAAGAGGACAGAGGGGATACTAAACGATCACAATCTTCATGATTCAATTTCCCTTTCCGAAGATGTTGATTCATTGCATCATATTGATATTGACACCCTTGCTTTGGAAGCTTCACCCAACACATCAACAAGGAGCAGAAAACTCTAGGATCACTAGAAGAGTGTCTAGAGGGGGGGTGAATAGACTACTAGCAGGAATTTAAAACCTAACCTTCTCCCAAGTTAATTTGTTGGTGGATTTTAGCAATTATAGTAAGTTAGCAAGTCTAGCACACCCTACACATGCAAGTCAAAAAGTATGGCAGCAGAAAGTAAAGACATTGCACATGAAGTAAAGAGTTGAGATGGGGAGATCAAACACATGAGGGACACGAAGATTTTTCCTGTGGTTCCAATAGGTGGTGCTATCGTATGTCCACGTTTATGGAGTCTTCAAACCATGAAGGGTAACGGTCGCGAGAGTCCATGAAGGGCTCCACCCATAAGGGTCCACGAAGTAGCAACCTTGACTATTCCATAACGGCTTCCGTCCATGAAGGACTAGCCTCACTATGCACTATGGGTAGATCTTCACGAAGTAGGCGATCTCCTTGCTCGTACAAACTTCTTGGTTCAACTCCACAACACGAAGTAGGAGGCTCCCAAGCGACACCTAACCAATCCAGGAGGCACCACCCTCCAAAAGGTAATAGGCTCGGCAATGTCGATGAACTCCTTGCTCTTGTGCTTCAAGATGATAGACTCCTCAACACACAATCACTCTCTCACAGATTTGGCTATGGTGGAAGAGATTGATTTGGTGGAAAGCAACTTGGGGAGGTTAGAGATCAAGATTCATATGGTAGGAATGGAATAGCTTGATCTCAACACATGAGTAGGTGGCTCTCTCTCAGAAAATTGGATTGGGCAAGTATGGAATAGTTCTGAGTGCTTCTCTTTCGAGTGGGTGGTGGTGAAGGGGTATATATAGGCATCCCCAAAAATCCAACCGTTACACCTAAAGTGACCAACTCAGTGACACCGATGTGTGAATCTCGGTGGTACCAAAGTGACCAAAAGGCAATAACTTTTGAACCTCGGTGAGACCGATATATAAATGACGGCGGTACCGATTAGATGACCAACGGTCAGATTGCGCAACTCGGTGACGCCGATCCAACAAAATCGGTGGTACCAATTTTGTGAATCGAGTTAACAGAAAGTTGGCAACCCAAACTCGGTGGCACCGAAGTGGTATCGGTTGCACCGATGTTCTAGGGTTTGGCATGTGTCTGTCTGAGTTTGGGAATCGGTGGCATCGAATGGGAAGTGTTGTTTGCACCGATTCGGATATATGACTTTGGACAGACTTTTGTGGAAGAGCTTGTGGGTGTTTTTTGTGACTATCTCTTGTACACGTGGAGCATCTTGTTCACCAACAATACCTTACCCCCTTTTAATAGTATTGGCTTTCCTATGGACTCAAAGTGATTTCTCACAAAGTAAAATGTAGAGTCCTCTTGCTTGAAGCTTTGCCAATCCATTTCCTTGCATCTTGGGGTATCTCCACAATCCTTTTTGCCAACCCATCTCTCTCTATGGACTTTCACCTGAAATACACTAGGTAGAAATGTTAGTCCAAGAGACAATGTATGTTGTCATGAATTATCAAAACCACCAAGGGAGCATATTGTGCTTTCAATCTCCCCCTTTTTGGTAATTGATGACAACATACAATCAAAGCTTCAAATAAAGATATGCATGGATATAATGATGACTTTGAGAGACACATGACTTAGACTTGCTCCCCCTAAATGTGTGCAATCCCTTTAAAGGATAGTTGCTTTGGAATGCATGGACACACATATAGTAGAAGGGATATAATGGGTCATGTGTATCTTGGCTATATGTATCAAATATATATGAGTGAGGTGTACCCTTATTCAAGACTTCACTCTTGCAAACAATATGTGCAAGAAGCAAGAGATCATCTTGATCAAGGATATGATGGATATACTTACCTTGAGTTCTTGAGCACTCTAGTAGTAGAGATACACTTGAGAAAACAATGTTAGGAAACACAAGAGTATTCTACCAATCAAAAGCAATAGAGCTCAATAGTACCAAGATATGGAGAACATATAGAAGATAGTATTCCTTAAGATTGATATGTCTCCAAGATCATTTAGAACTTTCTCCCCTTAGATATGAAAATAGTAGATCATCCTCTCCCCCTGAATCTTTAGCATGTAGATATTGGGATTGGATAGGGTGAGAAAAGTCTAAGATGAGTAGTCAAATGAAAAAAACACATTTACAATTTTTTCTCCCAAACATATTTTTCTCCCCCTACTTTGGTATTCTCCCCTTGACTATGTAAGTATAAGATTTGATATTCTCCTCTCCCCCTTGATTATATCTCCCCCTTTGCATATGCATGTCTCTCCCCCTTTAGCATTGAAGCTTTGGTATTTCTCCCCCTTTGGCATTAATTTCCAAAAAGGTCATACACAGGGTAAGACACGGGGATCATTGATTAAGAAGGGATCCTTGAGAACAAGGGTCATGGAATGTAGGGTTCATAGAAATGAAGAATCAGGGAAAATAATTTCTCCCCCTTTGGCTGATCTGAGAGCAGTAAGACTTCTCCTCCTTTGAGTTAGGGATCCTTGAATAAAGTTTCTCCCCCTCTCTTTTTTTGGTTTTTTTAATGCAGGGATCATTGAAGAAATGAAAATATCATAATAGGATCACTAAGGAAACAAAGATTCACTAACATGAACACAGATTGGAGAAGATAACAAATCGGTGGCTTCGAGACAAACAAGTTGGTGGTACCGAGATGTGTATTTGCAGCCTGTCTGCATAATCGGTAGAACCGAGTCATTTGGATCGGAGGCTCCGAGGCTAAAACAGAAACTTGGCAATGTTTGAGAAACTTGCAAATAAATTTAGAAAACTTTTAACAAAGTGTCAAAAGAAATTTTCAACGGAAATGCAAAAGATTTTACAAAAAGATATCTACTAGAGAAGATTTGAGTGGTTCCAAGAAGTCTTGCAAATAGAGAATGAACCACACAAGATTCTTAACTAGATGATGGGCGGTGACTAGGTCACCTATATTTGAGTATATTGACTTAGGAGCCAAGCAAGAATACTTGATCATAGGTCATACTCATCGTTAAGCTCAAAATGGGGTTACCATTTTTCGATTAAGCATTTTAATGTTTTCATATCACTTGAGTTGCTTTAGCTCATGACTTGGAGTAAAGCTTTTTCAAGGATATGAGTACATACCTTTGAGTGATGTTGATGACGTGGCTTGTAGGTGAACTTGTTGAGGATGCTCGAGGTTGATGAAGTTCATCTTGAGTTGGGAACAATCCTTCTTGTTCTGGTTCATTTGTCACCTACATAGGTTAGTCATGCAAGGAAGAACATGATATGACACGGTACTAATTGTGAAATACAAATATGTGTCAAGGATATGTATTTGTTGTCTTCTTCCTTCCATCATCAAGAGAGCTTGTGGATACTTGGTCATGACAAGATTTCTTATGATTGGAGTTGATGGCAATCTTGTGGAATGAAGTTCTTTCAAGTACCTACAAAAGGTTAGTTGCAATGCAAGGGAGCATATATTTCCATGGAATAAGATAACATGTCAAGAGTATCATGGAAGGATCATGTAAGCTCATGCCCTTGCATGCATCCGAGTGAGTCTAGCTCAAGTTTGAAGCATCAATGATGTTCAACTCACTCCTCAAATAACAAAATGTTTTCTCATCAAGTGGCTTAGTAAAGATGTCGGCCAATTGCTTGTTAGTACGAACATGCTTAAGATCAATATCTCCTTTGGCAACATGATCACGAATGAAATGATGTCTAACTTGAATATGGTTAGATCGAGAATGTTGCACAGGATTATGACCAATTTTAATAGCACTTTCATTGTCACAAAGTAATGGAACATTTTTAACATGAATTCCATAATCCTTAAGCATTTGTGTCATCCATGGTAATTGTGCACAACACGATTCGACAGCAATATACTCAGCTTCGGCAGTAGATAGAGATACCGAGTTTTGTTTCTTGGAGGACCAATATACAATAGATCTACCAAGAAATTGACAAGTACCCGAGGTGGATTTTCTATCAACCTTGTCACCGGCATAGTCCAAATCGGAATAGCCAACAAGATTAAAGGAAGATCCCTTGGGATACCAAATGACAAAGTTTACTGTCTGTATCAAATATCTCACAATATGTTTCACGGCCAAAAGATGACACTCTTTAGGTGCAGCTTGATATCTAGCACGCATGCAAACACTAAGCATAATATCGGGACAGGAGGCACATATATATAGCAATGAACCAATCATAGATTGACAAACCTTTTGATCAACCGGTTCGTCCTCCTTGGTAAGATCAACATGTCCACTAGTAGGCATCAGAGTTTTCATACCTTTGCACTCTTGCATGTTGAACTTCTTGATCAAGTCCTTCGTATACTTGGTTTGCGAGATGAAAGTTCCTTCTCTCGTTTGCGTGATTTGCAAATCAAGAAAGAATTTCAGCTCACACATCATGACATCTCATACTTCTCGGACATCAACCTTCCAAATCTTTCACTAAATTGTGGGTTAGTAGACCCAAAGATAATATCATCCACATAGATTTGGCACACAAATAATTCACCATTAACTCTCATAGTGAATAAGGTTGCGTCAATTTTACCAATTTCAAAACACTTTTCAATGAGAAACTTCGTTAAGCATTTGTACCAAGCGCATGGGGCTTGCTTAAGACCTGACGGGGGGATAACCCCGGGGTAGCCTCAGCCGGCCCCATCCTCCAACTTTTCAAAACGACTGCAGGGCGAGCCGCCTCCCCCTGCAGTCTGGCTCCGCACAGCCGGCTCCGCCAATCGGCCGACTAGGGGCGGAGACGCTTGGCCCCCTAGCCGGTGGTGTTGCTGGTACCGCTGTTAGGACATGCGTGGCTACAGGGACCCCCGTCGCATCAGGGGTCAGCTCCCGCGTGGCCACAGTGGAGGCGACAATGCCTTTGACCCTGGCCAACTGTGACCTGGCGAGCGGCACAGTGACAGCACGCCCTCAACCACTCCATTACCTGCCCCGGCATGGCTACAGCGCAGCCGGCCGTACCGCTGACCGCGCCCGGCTGCCGCAAGACGACGCCCTAAAGGACGACCCGTGCCGCACCGAGACGGGCGCAGGGGCCCACCAGGCGGGTCCCCCTCCGGCTCCCGACGTGACCCCGCAGCCGGCGGGCCCTACCGACGACAAGACCCCTCAGCCGGGGGCCCCATGGTCGGCTAGAGAGGCCGCCAGCTGGGACCCTCCGGAGCCTTCTATTCATATTGTATCCTCGGGGTTGGCCTATAAAACCCCCCGGAGCTCACCAATGCAGGAGGAGGCTTCTTCGCTAGCACACAAACACACACACCCCCACGTAGAGAGGCAGATAGGGCAAGCTAGCCCCCTTCTTCCTCCTCTATCCATACAGCCCAAGGAGCACCATTGTAGCCCCCTTTGGTCCATCAACTAGACCGAAAGGACTAGGGGTATTACCTCCCATGGAGGGCCCTGAACCTGGGTACATCGCGTGTCCCGCATCGTTTATCCCCGATCTCGCTCCTGGAGTCCGCCGGCGTCCATCGGCCCCAACCACTCTCGATAAGCCACCCCATGGCATCTGTCATGAGAAAACGACGACAGTTGGCGCCCACCGTGGGGCCGTCCGCGGCGCCAGCCGTAGTCACGCTCCGGGCAGGACCCTTCACCACCTCCCCCGGCCACCCCGCGTCCGGTAGGAACTGCACGCTCGTGGGGTTTGCTCCTACGGGGCAGAACCCCGTTTCCATTGGCCCTGCACGCGGCGCTGCCGGCCTCTTCGTTGAGCGGCTCGGCAGCGACCCTCTGTTCAACATTGCCGACCTCACCGAGCGCATCGACAGGCTGAGCCTCACCGACGAGCTGGCTGTCGACGAGTACCCTAGCCAGATGCTCGACTACCTCGACCTGCCCTCGTCCGTGGGCGCACTCGCCCCGGGCGAGGCCGGTGACTCCCACGTCCGCGTGGGGGTAATGGCCACCGACTCCTCCATGACCTCCGGCCATGCCAGGGCGGAGGCGGACGCGGCTGCCGCGACCGCTCGCGCCAGCACCTGCGACCCCCTCGGCTCCATGCTTCGGGGCCGCAGCACCCCTATCGCGCCTACGATGAACCCAGCCACGGCTATGGCTGAGCTGGAGGCTGCTCGCCGGCTGCTGTTCGACGAGGCGACTGTGCTTGCCACCACCAAGTGCTGGATGGAATCCGCGCAGCGCGAGTATAACTCCGCCTACGGCCTCACCCCCGCCAACAACGAGCCCAGCCGGCGCCGTGATGTCCACAGCCGCGGCCGTGTGGTCAAGAAAATCCTCGGTGGCAGGCTCCCCACCTACATCACGCCGGCTGCCAACCTGAGGGCCGCCCAGGTGGCTTACGCCGACCTCGCCGACCTGGTGGGCGAGGAGCGGGAGCGGCAGGACCGGCACGTCCAAGACCTCAATGCCACCGCCAACGCCCAGCAGGCCCGGCTCGACGGCATCAATGCTGGCTCCGAAATTCCCGTCCCAAGGGAGACGCTCTGCCTACTGCTCGCCAGCGCCGGCCGGTCCAGCAAGCCTCTTCCCCTCGCGGCTTTGGCCGGCGGGGCGCTGGGTCTCACAACGGACGCACCCGGCTACGAGACGAGCAGCCGGCCCTCAACAGCCGGAGCGACAACGCTCCGCCTGGCGGCAGCCGGCGCAGTCGGGACCATACCCCGTCCCCGGGGCGGGAACGTGCCCGCTCGCCTGCCCCGACTGTCCGCCCCGAGCTCGCCGCTCGGCTCGGCCCACGTGTCCCGCGGAGTGTGAACGACGCCCGAACCCACATCGACTAGCTAGCACAGTCGGCCCTCCTCGAGGAGGAAGGCTCGATCGGCTCGGCGTGTTTCGGCCTCCGGATCCGCAACGAGCTGTTCCCGGCCGGCTTCACTCTCCCTCACGACACCCCGAAGTACAACGGCACCGCCAAGCCAGAGGACTGGCTGATCGACTACACCATTGCAGTCGGCATCGCCAGGGGAAACAAATGTGTAGCTGTACGCTACGCCCCCCTCATGCTGACCGGCTCGGCCCGGACCTGGCTTAACAGCCTATCAGCCGGCAGCATCAACACCTGGACGGACTTCGAGGAGGCGTTCGTCCGCAACTTCACTAGCACCTACAAGCGGCCCGGCCGGCCCCGCGAGCTGGCCATGTGCATCCAGGGGCCGAAGGAACCCCTCCGCGACTACCTCACATGCTAGACCGAGCTGCGCAACTCCTGCGAGGGAGTGCACGACGTGCAGGCCGTCCAGTATTTCATCAGGGTTGCCGCGATGACACCCCCCTCAAGCCCAAGCTCTTGTGCTCCGAGCCGGCAACCTTGGCGGATCTAATGGCCAAGGCAGACAAGTACGCCACGGCCAACTCCGAGATGCGGATGAAGGTCGCCGCGTCGGCCAAGCCAACTCCGCCGCCTGCCGTGCCACGGGCGGCTGCCGACAACCGGCAGCAACAAAACAACAAGCGCAAATCCGATCAGCCGGATCCCCGCTACGGGAGCCGGCAGGTCGCCACCATTGAAGAGGAGCAGCCGGCTGCCCAGGGCTCCGGCCAGCGTTAGCGAACCGGCAAGGCTGCCCGGCAGCCCAAGCTCACCTTCGAGCAGATGCTCGACCTACCCTGCAAGCACCACTCCGGGGCCAAGCCGGCCACCCATACGCTCCGGCAGTGCAGCTTCTCCCAGCGGCTAGCCCGAGGCGAGGGCCTTCCGGCTCCTCCGCCTCCGGCTCCCCATGTACCGGCTCCGGCTCCGGCCCTACCGCCTGCTCCGGCCCTGGCTGCCAATGACGGCCGCCTCCACGACCAGTTCCCTAAACAGGACGGGTCCTACGTTGTCTTCACCAGCGAAGCAACCGACAAGCACAGCATACGCCAGCACCGGCACGAGGTGAATGCCACCGTCCCCCCGGTTCCCCAGTTCATGCATTGGTCTGAGAAGCCGGTCACCTGGAGCCGGTTGGACCACCCGATGGAGATGCCAAACCCGAGTAGCTACGCCCTCGTCCTCGACCCCACCATCATCGCCGAGAGGTGCACCTACCATTTCTCATGGGTGTTGGTCGACGGAGGCAGCAGCATCAACATCCTCTACCGCGACACGATGCTCAAACTGGGGATCAGGGAGAAAGACCTGCGAGCGAACCGGACGATTTTCCACGGCATCGTGCCGGGAAAATCCTGCACCCCCATCGGCAAGATTGAGCTCGACGTCCTCTTGGCGACACGAACCACTTCCGCCGCGAGCCGATATGGTTCGAGGTGGTGGACCTCGACAGCCCTTACCACGCGCTGCTGGGCAGGCCAGCCCTCGTCAAGTTCATGGCGGTCCCCCATTACGCCTACCTCAAGCTCAAGATGCTGGGCCTCAAGGGCATCATCACCGTCGCCGGCGACTACAAGATGTCGATTGAGTGTGCGCGCGATGGTAGCCGGCTGGCCGAGGCTCTGGAGATAGCGGAGGAGAGGCGGCAGCTCGACCGGCTCGTGGCTCACGCCTCCAACCAGCCAGCCGTGCCGGCTCGCCCATCCCAGTCGGCCAGCGAAGCATCGTTCCAACTGTCGGTGTCAAATCCGGCATATCTCATAGTAGGGGTCCTAAGTTAGGCGTCTTGGAGCGATGGTAACATGGACACAGGATTTTACCCAGGTTCGGGCTCTCTTGAAGAGATAATACCCTACGTCCTGCTTTTGATTGTATTCATATGGGGGATAGTACATAGTACAGGTATCTACCACGAGATTGTTGTAGTGAATATGAGATCGTCTATTGACTAGCCTGGCCCCGGTTTATATAATACCAGAGGCCTAGGGTTTAGAGGAGTCTTTGTCTTGTGCGCCAAGTCTTGTGGAATCCCCCTTGTATGCATCATGGGCTGCCCGAAGTGGCCCATTAGTGAATCGCCCTGGGGGTCCTCGGCCCGACCCATTGGTCGGGAGACGACGTGGTGAGTACCCCCTAGTCCAGGACACCATCAGTAGCCCCCTGAACCGGTCTTCAAGTTGGGGACGCTCCTCGGTTCTTCTGATAAATTCTTCATCTTCGGTCGTCGGCCTTGGAAAGTAGTTCAACAAATCTTCCCATCTTTGATCTCGAGGATCGCCGAGCTGAATCCATAGAGTTCACACGTCGGGCATCCGAGGAGCCCCTTTAAGTGCTCGGCCTTTATCAATGCCTTGTAATGTTTACGCCATAATTCGGGGTCGAAATGTTTCCCATGTGGCAGTGTCCTCTTGCATCCGAGCTCCAACGCCGAACTGCATCTGAGGTATCTTTTTGCAGCCGGGCTCAAACGTTGATCGGCATCTGAGCGCCAATGACGTGATGCGTACGAGCTCCAACGCCGGATTGTGTCCGAGCTCCAACGCTGGTCAGCATCCGAGGTGTCATAAATTACCTCGGTCTCTGAAAATTTGAAGGACTTCATCCGAGCTTAAATGCCGGAATAGTCTTTTATGGAGCCATCCATTCACATCTGAGCTTTATGCCGGACTGCTTCTGAGGTGTCTCCGATCTTGAGCTTTATGTCGGACTGCTTCCGAGCTCCAACGCCGGACTACATCCGAGGTCCAATGATGATCAGCGTCCGAGGTATCATAAACTACCTTGGACCTTTTAAAAAATTAAAGGAATTCATCCAAGCTTAATGTTGGAAATGCTCTCTATGGAGCCAGCCACTTGCGCCCGAGCTTTATGCCGGACTACTTTCAAGGTGGTGCACCACCCCGACCGTGGGCTAATTTTTTGTGGTTATTCTCGATTGGTGCAATTTATTCTCTGTCGAGATATATATCCAGTAGCCCTCAAGGTGTGTGTCGGTCTATAACCCGAGATGCACCTGAAGGAAAAAATAATAATCAAAATAAAACCACTAATCCCAGTAGCCCCTGAGACTTAGGTCGATTTACAAAATCGGCCTAAGGATCAAGTTTCTTGCTCGGCGGCATACGTTAGGAAAGTAAACGCGGTACATAGTAGTTTCCGAGACTCGGGTTGGGTGCGGCCGACCAACCTAAGGATCGAATCTCCTCGGAAACCATATTGCACTTTGGATTTGCTGCATGCAATAGCCCCCGAGCCTTAATTTAGGCACGGGCGGTCAAATTAAGGATCGATATTTGTGTGACACAAACTTTGTTACATTCGACACAATTTATGTATAATGATTCTATGTATCCAAGTACTTTACATCATTAATGCTCGGATCCGCATTGTACAAGACTTTGCTGACCGTCCATCGGCTTCAACCTCCTCGGCCAGTAGCCGAGGAATGTTTGCCCTACTTTATAAAGCCTTTATAAGGGCAAAGATTTACAGCAAACAAGGCAATCCGGCCATACGGTTTTATAAACAAAGGTACACGGAGAGATATATTATATTACTATTTAACGTAAGAAACATCTTCTGCGAAAAATAGTTCCTTTATAAGTTCCTTTTCCCAGGATATCATGTTGGCCATGATCGTGAAACCTCAACTCCGATCAATGTGGGAGGAAAATATTGAGGATTTAGTTCGGGGAATGTTCCCAAACTCTGTGGTCTTATGAACCAAAATTTTCACTTCCGTCGTTGTCGACCAATTATATTCTTAAGATGGCTAGCTTTTGGCTTCACCCAGTCTGAGGTACTAACCCGGATGACCCAGAAGTAACAATCACAGAGGTGCTCCCTGTACCCCCTAGCCGAACAATTGGGAACGTAGGGCGTAAGCACAGGAGCCAGGCAACCCAGCTTGGCCAAAATCTTAAGTCAAATTGATTCATATTTATGGCTTTATAACGACAATTACAGAAGGCAACACCCGCATATTGAATACAAATGCTTTTATGCTATATGCTATTTTGATTCCCTTGTGACCGTTTATTACTTAGTCATAGGAGCTTAAAGTTTGGGAGGCCAGTTACTAGCCCCCAGTTGGTGTTCGGCGTCAGCCGAGGTCAAGCCGTTAACACTCCGGCCAATTTTATGAAAAGCCCGTTATTTAATACGGTTATCGGATCGCCGACCAGTTTATGCTTATTGTGACAGTCAGTTTTTGGCTTTCTCCACTAAGGTACTTGACCAGTTAACCCGGAAGTGCAATCGTAGTGGTTCTCCCTTTGCACTCCTAGCCGAACAAAGCGAAACGTAGGAGGCAAGCACAGGAGCCGGGCAAACCAACTATTGACCGAAGACACAATTCGAAACTGGTGCATATAATGCAATATCCGAGAACGTTTTGCCGAGGACTCCTCGGAGTGCCTTGGCTTTTGGTGGGTTCGGCTCTAATCGCAGCCCCCCGTTGATACTGCCGATGCTCTAAAAGTGTTCTGCAAGAATTATGCTTGGAAAAACAAAAGTTTTATGCAAAAAACTTTATGTTTAAATAAAAGAAAATTGTGCCAATCCGAAACTGGTCTTGAAATTAATATGTGCTTTGGTCGTGCTTTAACATGATACATCCGATCTCCGGCCTCCAAGCGGGCCAGCCTTTGGCTTCAACCTCCATATCCCGAAGGCGGAGTGTTTCTCCGAGACCTGTTTAGCGAACTAAACTCGAGCGTCTTTAGAAAGAAACCAGGCTATCCGGCTATTGACCACACACTAGTGTCGGAAAAAGGAGTAGTAGAAAAAGACTTTGCAATGACCAACAAGAAAACACATTTATTATAAAACATCTCGTACAAATTTAAGAGCCCCCAAGTGACTTGGGTAAACGAATTTTATGTATAATGATTGTATGTACCGAAGTACTTATATCATATATGTGTTCGCCCGAACTTTAAACGCGTCTTAACCGTCCGTCGGCTTCTCCCTCTTCGGCCAAAGGCCAAAAAGTGTTATCTACTACGCTATCTGAGGGTATCGGAGGTGTTTCGAATAACCAGGCAATCAGGCCATTAGGCTATAACAGACAAAGCGCGCCCAGGGAACTTATGCTATATTACTATTTAACGTAAGAAGCATCTTCAAAAAAAATAGTTCCGCCAACGGTTCCTTTCTTTGGGTTCTCATGATTACCATGAGGGGTGTGCAATAGATTTATGTATGCTTGTCTTACGTCCTGACCGACCATAGTTGAAAACAGTAAGAGCGCTAGCTTTCAGCTTCACCCGACTGAGGTACGAGTTCGGACGACCCGATCCTAACAATCGCAGAGGTGCTTCCTTTACTCCCTAGCCGAACAATCGGGAACGTAGGGGTAAGAACAGGAGCAAGGCAACCCAGCTTTGCGGAACACTTAAGTCAGCATGATGCATATATTGGCGTAAACATGAACAAGGAAGGGTGCGATACATTAATAATCATGTGCAAGAGTAATGGCTTCATAAAGGAATCCCCCAAGCAAACGGGGTATTTGAATTTGTTTGTAACAAACAAAGTTTTGACAAAGAAAGTTTTTCGCAAACAACTTTTTGTCAAAAAAGTATAATGCTTGGTCGAACCGAACAAAATTTAAAACTGAAAGTTTTTGAGCATGAAAGCGACTTAGCTGGCTAATGTGCTCGGTGTCGATGACGCGATCCAGGCTTGTGCCGAGACGAGGACGCCCATCGAACTTTGACAGATCCGGTGTGTAGTCTTCGGCATGACCGAGGTCCCAGCCCCCCAAGCCCATCCCGAGGTGACCGAACGAGGAGTTCGGCACTCCGAAGTAGTGTCACGGCTCAGTCGATGTGGCGAGGCGAAGCCCCTGGTCCAGCCGAGGTGGTGGAGTAGGTCGGCAAGGTGACGCCGGGGTGACCGCAGTCGAGGTCGATTTCCTGCACTCATAAAATAGTGCAAGCCAAAAGTAATAACAAAGAAAGATAATATATGTATTTACAAAAAATTCTTCTACTAAGTTAATTTAAGTGAAGCAAATAAGAAAAGGAATATGGCCTGGGCGCCGAGGTGCCTTAACGAAGAGTTCGGCTTGACGAAGTGGCGACGCTACACGGTCGATGTGGAGAGATGAAGTCATAGGTCCAGTTAACATGGCGAAGTTGTAATTGGCGGACGCCGAAGTCTCATGCAGGTCAGCTGGTGACGCCGAAGCTTCATGCTAGCCGAGGTGTTGAAGCAGATCAGCTGGTGATGCCGAAGTCCCCGGAGTAGGTTGATGAAGGGATGCCAAAGCCCCGGTCTAGCCGAGGTGACGGAGCAGGTCAGCTGGTGACGCCGAAGTCTCAGGCCAGCCGAGGTGTTGAAGCAGGTCGGCGTGGTGGAGGTCAGCTTGAAAAAGTAACGGCGCGGCGATGCCGACGCAGGTCGGAATTTGTGACGAGGTCAATGCTGGCTTGATGAAGCAACGGAGCGCCCGACCCGTACGACCCGCGGATTACGAGGTTCGCTTGATGATTATTCGGCCCTCGCGATGCCGAACTCTTGGTCGGATGACCGAGATGATGAGAAAATTTCCTTCAAAAAGAACGTCCGACAGCCCCTTCATGAAAAAGATGAACTCGGGTCGGATTCGTTTTCGCGCAGAAAATAGATCCAAAATTCGCTGTACTAATCGGATGTTTCCCGGAGTTTGGACGGTCGTATTGAGCTGAAATTTTGAGGGGTGATCGGTATGGGAATTCTGCAGCCGATGAACGGTGGGATCTTCCAAATGATGTCCGAGCTGTAAGCTGCACACCTCACCCTAAACTCATCCCGATTCCCGCCCAGATTCGACAGGGCTCCGGTATTTCATAGATCGCCGAAGATCCCTCCATCGGAATACGACGAAATTTTACGGGGTCATTAGAGAATCAAATTCCACACAGTTCCACCAAAGCAATCGTCATGGCGACGCTCGAGGAAGCGGGGACGATGAACACGAGTCGCTGTCCAGAAAAACTGCACGGTCGCTCGAGGACGATGTCAACATCGAGCCCCCGAGCTCCATGGATGATTTCTCGTGATCTTGATAGAGATCGGAGATGATGACGATGAAAGTATGCGACCGATCTTGACAATCCGGCACGGAGCGCCGTCCTCGGCCCAGCCGAGGTGACCAGTCGAGCCGGCGACGAAGATGCCGACATCGACAACAAAGCTCGGTTCCAACGCGTAGATCGCGCCGGAGACGATCTGAATTCCCATCGCACCACGGTGACTGCCAGCGGGCTCTCAATGAAAGCACCAATGTCGGTCTCAAATCCGACATATCTCATAGTAGGGGTCCTAAGTTAGGCATCTTGGAGCGATGGTAACATGGACACAGGATTTTACCCAGGTTCGGGCTCTCTTGAAGAGATAATACCCTACGTCCTGCTTTTGATTGTATTCATATTGGGGATAGTACATAGTACAGGTATCTACCACGAGATTGTTGTAATGAATATGAGATCGTCTATTGACTAGCCTGGCCCTGGTTTATATAATACCAGAGGCCTATGGTTTAGAGGAGTCTTTGTCTTGTGCGCCAAGTCTTGTGGAATCTCCCTTGTATGCATCATGGGCTGCCCGAAGTGGCCCATTAGTGAATCGCCCTGGGGGTCCTCGGCCCGACCCACTGGTCGGGAGACGACGTGGTGAGTATCCCCTAGTCCAGGACACCATCACCAGCCGTCCAAGGACACCAAGCAGGTGCCACTTGACCCGGCTAACCCCAAGCAGTGCGTCACCATCGGCGCCGACCTTAGCAGCAAATAGGAAGGCGGGCTCGTCGACTTTCTCCGTGAGAATCGGGACATCTTTGCATGGTCTCCCAAAGACATGCTGGGTGTTCCGAGGAAGTACGCCGAGCACAAACTTCATGTCCGTCCAGATGCGAAACCGGTCAAGCAACCCCTGCGCCATTTCTCCGAGGAGAAGCGGCATACTATAGGAGAAGAAATCGCCCGGCTGCTCGCAGCCGGTTTCATCATGGAAGTGTTCCACCCGGACTGGCTGGCCAACCCAGTCCTGGTGCTGAAGAAGAACAAGACCTGGTGCATGTGTATCGACTACACCAGCCTGAACAAGGCCTGTCCAAAGGATCCATTCGCCCTACCACGGATTGATCAAGTTATCGACTCCACGGCCGGCTGCGATCTGCTGTCCTTCCTGGACGCCTACTCGGGCTACCACCAGATCAAGCTAGACCCGGCCGACCGGCTAAAGACCACCTTCATCACCCCCTTCGGGGCCTACTGCTACATCACTATGTCCTTCGGCCTGAAGAACGCGGGCGTTACCTTCCAGCGCTGCATGCAGAAGTGTCTCCTGCCTCAGATTGGCAGGAACGTCCATGTTTACGTGGACGACATCGTCGTCAAGACCAAGAAGCATTTCAGCCTCCTCGACGATCTTCGAGAGACCTTCGCCAACCTGCGCGAGTACAAGATCAAGCTCAACCTGGAGAAGTGTATCTTCGGCGTGCCAGCCGGCCAACTCTTGGGTTTCTTCATGTCCGCTCGCGGCATCGAGGCTAACCCAGAGAAGATCAGGGCAATCGAGCGGATGCCCAAGCCGATCCGGCTCCGCGACGTCCAGAAGTTCACCGGCTGCCTTGCCTCGCTCAGCCGGTTCGTCAGCCGGCTGGGGGAGAAGGCCCTGCCACTCTACCAGCTCATGATGAAGACGACGCTTATCGAGCCGGGCACCGACTCTGCCAGGAAGCCGGCCAAGTTCGAGTGGACCGACCAGGCGGACGAGGCATTCCGCGACCTCAAACGAGTCCTCACCCGCATGCCCATTTTGGCCGCGCCGACTGAGAAGGAGCCCCTGCTCGCATACATCGTGGCGACCACGCGCGTCGTCAGTGTCATCCTGGTGGTGGAGCGGCCGGAGGAGGGCAAAGCGCTGCCAGTCCAGCATCCCGTCTACTACCTTAGCGAGGTCCTCTCCGCCTCCAAGCAAAACTACCCCCACTACCAGAAGATGTGCTATGGCATATACTTCGCCGCCCAAAAGATCAAGCAGTATTTCCAGGAGCATGTCCTCACTGTGGTGAGCACGGCGCCTC
This sequence comes from Elymus sibiricus, assembly GCA_039707655.1. Classification (NCBI taxonomy): domain Eukaryota; kingdom Viridiplantae; phylum Streptophyta; class Magnoliopsida; order Poales; family Poaceae; genus Elymus; species Elymus sibiricus. Next base: position 449,676,248 of record CM077671.1, read on the forward strand.
TGGGCGAAATCATGAGCGGCCGGGACGCCACCGGCCGGATCGCCAAATGGGCAATCGCCCTCGCCGACTACGAGATCCGCTATGAGCCACGCACCGCCATCAAGTCACAGGCGATGGCCGACTTCCTCGTCGACTGGGCAGAGACCCAGTTCACGCCGCCTCCCCTGGACTCCACGCACTGGCGCATGTAATTCGACGGCTCGAAGATGCGGACCGGTCTGGGAGCCGGCATCGTCCTGTCGTCTCCGAAAGGAGACCAACTCAAGTACGCACTTCAAATCCACTTCGCCACCTCCAACAACGTGGCCGAGTACGAGGCACTCATCCATGGCCTCCGGCTCGCCAAGGAGATCAGCATCCGGCGCATCTTTTGTTTCGGCGACTCCGACCTGGTGGTGCAGCAGGTTTCTGGCGAATGGGACGCTAGGTACGCCAACATGGCCAGCTACCGCCTCCTCGTCCAGCAGCTTCCCGACTCCTTCGAGGACTACAAATTCAATCACGTCCCCCGGGCGGACAACGAGGCGGCAGACGCCTTGGCGAAAATTGGCTCCACCCGCCAGGCCGTCCCGGCTGGCGTCTCCCTCGAGCAGCTGCGCAAGCCATCGATTAAGCCCTCTGCCGAGTCGGAGTCCATCTTCGTGCCCGCAGATCCCGCCGACTCCCCGACGGTCCCGGGGGCTACGTCGGCTCCGCCTGCTCCACCGGCTCCACCTGCTCCGCCGGCTGCGCCTGCCGTGCTGACTCTAGCAGCTGTCTTTCCGGCGATGGTTGCCTCCGAGCCCATAGCCGTCATGACGGCTGTCGACCAGCCGGTCCCGGGGAATGGCGAGCCAGGCCCGGGGACTCCGTCGACGGACCCGGGGGCTCCGGCTGCCCAGAATTTCCATCCCGAGCCGAAGTCGGCCACGGTGTCAGCTCCTTAGTGGGCCCAGCCAATCTTGGCTTTCCTCTTGCGCGGCGAGCTCCCCCCCGATGAAGACAAAGCCCGGCAGATCCAGCACCGTGCTCCCGCCTACAGCATCATCAACCATGAGCTGGTCCACCGTAGCGCAACCGACGTGTACCAACACTGCGTCGAGTCCAAGAAGGGCCAAGAGATCCTCCAAGAGATCTACCAGGGCGAGTCCGGGCACCACGCCGCCTCGAGGACCCTGGTGGCCAAGGCATTTCGCCACGGTTTCTTCTGGCCGACTGTGCTAGAGGAGGCGATGCAGCTCGTCAACGGGTGCGAATGGTGCCAGCGTTTCCGCGCACAAAGCCACCTGTCGGCTGCGGCGCTCAAAACCATCCCGCTGTCATGGCCCTTTGTCGTCTCGGGGCTCGACATGGTGGGGCCATTCAAGACCGCTCGAGGCGGCATGACGCATCTGCTGGTAGCCGTTGACAAGTTCACCAAGTGGATCGAGGCTAGACCCATCAAGAAGTTGGACGGCCCCAGTGCCGTCCGATTCATCGAAGAGATAACGGTCCGCTACGACGTCCCGCACAGCATCATCACCGACAATGGCACCAACTTCGCCAAGGGCGCACTAGCGCGTTTCTGCGCCAAGCAAGGCATCCGGCTCGACCTGGCCTCGATCACCCACCCGCAGTCGAACGACAGGACGAAAGGGCTAACGGCTTAATCCTGACCGGCATCAAGCCCCGGCTCATGGCACCGCTCGTCCGCTCAGCCGGCTGCTGGATCAAAGAACTACCGGCTATCTTGTGGAGCCTGAGGACCACGCCCAACCGATCAACCGGCTTCATGCCCTTCTTCCTCGTGTACGGGTCCGAGGCGGTCATCCCCACGGACATCTAGTTTGACTCGCCTCGCATCACCCTGTACACGGAGATGGACGCAAAAGAGGCGAGGGAGGACGGCGTCGACCTTCATTAGGAGGCCCGCGAGCTAGCGCTAAGCCGGACGGCTATCTATCAGCAGAAGCTCTGGCACTACCACAGCAAGCGCATCCGGCCCCTCTCCTTCCGCGAGGGGGACCTGGTGCTCAGGCAGATCCAGCGAACCGCCGGCCAGCACAAGCTGTCCTCCCCATGGGAGGGCCCGTTCATCATCAGCAAGGCGCTGCACAACAACGCGTACTATCTAATAGACGCTCAGAAGCCGCAGAAGCGCAAGAGAGACACCTCAGGCGAGGAGACGGAGCGCCCGTGGAACGCGGCGCTCCTCCGTCCGTTTTACTGCTAAAGACCAGTGTATGTATGTACTTCCCCTTTTGGGCTTATGAATGCAACAGGTGCCCCAAGCCAGCTCTTGGGGCACGCCCCGTTCATTTTTCTTCCAGAGCAGTTCGCCTCACTCACCGATTCCCGGACCCGGCTCCACGGTCTCGGGAGCTCGCCGGCTAGCCTTGGCATCGCTCCCTGAAGCCTGTCAAGTAATGTGAACTAAGGAAACACCCTACCACCCCTCCCAGCTACAGACCGGCTCCCGGCTGTCCGGCTGGTGGGTTCTCAGAACGGTAAACTTAGCGCACACGAAAATGGTCATAGGTGGTCGCCGGCTAGGGCTAGCCGAAATTTTCTCTAGCCTCGGCCATTCACCTTAGCCAAAATATCCTCGCGGCTCTCAAACTCACGGCCGACTCCCCCGAGGCGGACACCCCGTCCCAGCTACAGACCGGCTCCCGGCTGTCCGGCTAGTGGGGCCGATGCCGAAAGGGACAAGGCTTTGGGTAGACAGAGCCAAAAAGGGCAAAAGGGCTAAGGTCGAGTCGGCACGCATAAAAATTTTTGCAACCAAAAGCACAAACTTATATACAAAACGGCCCATGGCCCCAAGTTCATTACATTTACACCCCCAGCGGGTGGGATTGCAGTCTAAACAAAATGCAGGAAAGAAAAGTCCTAAATAGCGGCAGCGCCGTCATCTCCCCCGGCATCCTCCGCGGCGGTTGAAGTGGAGGCCCCGTCCTTGGCCACAGCGTGATCCGCGTCGGCCCCCGCGCCCAAGTCGCGGGCCAGCTCGGAGTCGGCGTAGTCGTCGGTGCTGGACCCGGCGTCTTCGTCGCCTGTCTCCGCGGCGCTACCCTCCGGGTCATCAAGGGCGAGCATGTATGGGTCCTCCGGGATCACCCCACCGTCTGTCGTATGCTCCGGGACGTACTCGTCCCACGCGGCGAAGGAAGCAAGATCGCTGGCCCGAATGGCCAGTGCATCGGCAGCCGCCTCCAGCTCCGCATCGGTACCGGCATGCTGGGCCGTTAGCAGCCCCAAGTCCAGCTTGGGGTACCACGACCTCGCGATGCGAAGTGCCATGGCCGCTCCGGCGCGCACGGCGGAGGCCCTCCAGGCGTTCACCCGTGCGGTCCCAAACTCCAGCCACCTCGACAGCCGGCTCATGGAGTTCGGCTCCACCGCATCCGGCCAGAGGGTGCAGACCAGCTCCGTGCCGGCCGCCTGAAGCCGCTTCAGGGCCCGGACCACCTCGCTCAGACGCGCCCCGGCGGCGATCCCCACCTCATCCAGCGTCCAGGCGGCAAGCTGCCCGACGGGGACTCCTTGCGCCCGCTGCTCCTCGCGGTGGGCCTCCACGGCCGCCTCCGCGACCTCCTACGTGCCTGGGAAAAGCCCTATGGGAGAAGGGGAGGCGGGATGAGCAATGAAAGAAACCTAGCACCCTAAAAGAAACAAGCAGGCAAATGCAAGACATCAAAACTTACCGGCCAGGAGCCGGTCCACCTCGTTCCCTTGCTCCTGCAGCGCAGCCTCCCTAGCCGACCACTCCTGGAGCTGGCGCTCGTGCTCGCCATGGGCCGTCTACGCCTCCTCGGCCGGCTTCGCCAGCAGGGCGTCCTTGTTCTCTAGCTCCTGGCGGTGGGCTGTCTCCCGCTCCTCCGCCTTCCGGCGAAGGGCTGCCTCCCGCTCCTCCGCCTTCCGGTGAAGGGCCGCCTCTCGCTCCTCCAGCTCTAGGCGGTGGGCCGCCTCACGCGCATCCTTCTCCGCCTGCGTCCGATCCGCCTCCTGGCGGAGCCGGTCGCACTCCGCCATCAGGAGATCCCGCTGCTCCCCAAGCCGCACCACCTGGTGACGGAGGCTAACCGTCTCTGCGTGGGTGGCTGCCTGGGATGCAGACGCCTCTGTTAGAAAGCAAACGAAGAAAGGGATTCAGCCCGCCTCTGGAGTAGCCGACCTGAATCCCGGGGGCTACACCCAGTGGGTGCGCTCCCACTGAAAGTTCGCAAGAGCCTTACCTCGCAGGTCGGCGGACATAACAGCCAACCGGCTCTCGGCTCCACGATACAAGCCAAGCAGCGTGTTGTACGCGGCCACCCGATGGTTGTGTGCATCCTGCAAAGAATAGAAACAAAGATGCCATTAGACTCGACCCGCCTGTGTCCCAGGTCGGCCCGAGTCTCGGGGGCTACACCCAGTGGGTGCGCTAGCGCGCCCCCACTGGAAAAAACCAAGGCCGAGTACAAGGCTTCAAGCCCTTACCGCGACGGCTTGCTCCAGGTGCACCAGTCGGTCGCTGGCGGCCCGGGCATATTGTGCCACCTGGGCGTGGCAGGCGGCAAACTCCTCGACGACGGCAACAACCGCAGCCCCAAGGGCGCTCGGCGCGTCGTTGATGGCCGCGCCTCCGGCCGTGGCCCAGGTCTCCAGTGGACGGCCCCCCTCAGCGGGACCGGATGCGCCCTTCTCCGCGGTCACCAGGGGACCCGCCCCTCCCGGCGCCATGGTTCCGGGTGCCCATGCTGACGAGCCCGGGGCGTCCCCCCCCCCCCCCCCGGGCACCACTGTGTCGTTCTCCGGCGCCCCGCCCCTGGCGGCGCCGGCTGGGCTCGCCTCCGGAGCCAGAACCTCCGGAGCCGGGACCTCCATGTCCAGGACGACAACCTAAGGGGGATCCTGCGCCCCCGGTGTCACGTCCTCCGCCCCCGACGGGGCCGCACGCATTTCCTCCTCAACCCGCGCATCCGCCTCCGCCCGCCACGCGGAGTCGTGCCTGTCCTTGGATCATCTCTCCCGGCCAGGGGGAAAAGGCTCTCATGATGGGCCGGTCGCCTCCGTGCTCGCCTGCCCAGACGACCGTTTCTGTGCCGCCTCCTCCCATGGGCGACGATCCTCCTCGCACAGCTCCAGTTTGGCCGCCTCGAGGTCCCGCCATGCCTCGCGCTCCCTATCCTCGATGGCGGGAGACGGCGCTATCCCCGCCGTCTCGACGGCTGCGGCCCTCCCGAGGGCGCGCAGCTCCCTGGATGAACAAGATGAGGAAAAGAGGACAACCAAAAAACAAGTGAGTACTTAGAACTGACTTACCTGATGGTGATGGGAACCGCCCGTCAGGCGGGGCCTGACCGGGCAACCCGTGGTTTCTTCCCGCCGCCTCCGCGACTGCCTCTCGGCTGCTCGCCGGCTGCCCGCTTGGGGGCCAGCCTAGAGCTGGCCGGCTGCTTCCCCCTGTCGCCAGCAACCACGCTGTCCCGGCTGGGCGCACGGTCGGCATGGCGAATGTGCCTCCTCGGCGCCGTGGTGTCATCTCCCGAGACTTCGGGGTCCTCCGGGGCCGCTGCATCACGCACCTCTTCCGTTTCAGCATCATCGTCGGTCCAGTACCGCAAAAGTGACTGGGGAGGGAACTCACCCGTTGACTCGGTTGCCTCCGTCTCCGTTCCGCCGACGCCGGCTCCGATTCGGCCGGCTTCACGTCGTCGGCGTCCTCGATCTCCTCCGGGTCCGACTCCGCCACGTCGGCAGCCGGCACGCCATAGTTCTACAGCTGCGGGAAGACCTGCATACAAGAGAGGACCTCCGTCGTCAGGCCGTGAGGGGGAGCTGGCTTCAACAGGAAAAAGGGGAAGGGATGGCTCGCCACGTACTCACAGAGACAGACGATCCCGGCTGTACGGGGCCTTCCCCCATCGCCATTCACCCTCCTTTATCTTGGCGACCGAGATGGCATTCACCCTCCTCGCCACCTGCACCGCCTTCAACTCCTTTGTGGAGAGCCGGCAAGGGTCGTGCCGCCCTCCCATCTGGCAGATGAGGTGTGGCCGATGCTGCAGCGGTTGCACCTGGCGCGCCACCATCGTAGCCAGGAGATCCGGGGCCATCAGCCCCTCCATTCTGGTCATCACCACCAGGCGCTCGTAGAGCCGGTTCGCCATCTCGGGCGCTTCGGCCGGAGGTGTCCTCCAGTTCAGCATCATGACCGGCGGCTGGTTGACGAAGGCAGGGAGGTTGATGTTGTCCTCCTTCGGCTTCACGTTCATCACATAGAAGAACCTTTTCTGCCAGTTCTTCAGCGATTCCTGCAAGGGGAGTTGCGGGAACCCGGCTCCGGCGCGAAAGTGGATCAGGGCGGCTCTGTAGGTGGTCATGACCTTCTGGCCGGTTGCCGGTCCTTTACCGTCTGGCGCTTGACGTAGAAGATCCGACACCAGAGGTTCAGGCATGGCTCCACCCCTAGGTAGCCCTCGTAGAGGGAGACGAACGCCGCTAGCTGCAGAACGGCATTGGCGGCCAGGTGGTGTGGCTGCAGCCCGAAATACGTAAGGAACAGCCGGAAGAATGTGCTCGCCGGCAGGCCGACCCCGCGGAGGAAGTGCTCGGCGAAAACCACCTCCTCGCCCTCCCACGGGGTCGGCGCGTTCTCCGCCTCGGCGATGCGCGCCTCGAGGTGCTCCGCCGACGGCAGCTTGTGGCGGTGGCGGAGATGCTCGATGAAGTCCTCATCAACGTCACTACCATCCCACGCCCCCTTGCTTGCCATTACCCTCGAGGGTTTTGCAGCCGCGGCGACGGGGCGCAAGGGCTCGGTTGTGGTACGGCTCCCGGCGACGGCGGGCGACGGTGCGGGCGAGCGCGCAGCTTTCTCTTCTCTCTCTCTCTCGGAGCGGGGAGGGGAGGGGCGGCGACGGAAAGGCGCTGGGGGAGAGGAAACGAATGCGCCGTTCCGCTCCTCACCTTCCCCCCATTTAAACCCCCGCGCGAAGGTAGTGGGGAGCGGATTCGTTGCGCACGATCCCCATTGCTCCCGCCTCGCACGGGAAGGGCATTAAGGCATTCCGGGAACGCCAACTGACGGCCCGGGCCACAGAAGATCCGTGCGCACGGGTCGAGGCCGCGGCTGAAGTGGGCCCCGCCCCACGGCCCGGTCTTGTCTTCCGCGTGGCCTGTCAGGTCACGGCCCGCTGTGCCCCCCACGTGGCGCGCCTCCTCTGCCCACCGGGATACTCGAGACGTCATGCGAAGCGTCGGCCGGCTACGGAGCCGGCCGACGCGCTCCCGCCTCTTTTGGCACCAGGACCGTGCGTAATTCGAGACAAGACTGAAGCCGGCGAGGTCCGCCGCCGTTCATCGGTGGGCCTCCCCTGCTTCGGGGACTACTGACGGGGGGATAACCCCGGGGTAGCCTCAGCCGGCCCCTTCCTCCAACTTTTCAAAACGACTGCAGGGCGAGCCGCCTCCTCCTGCAGTCCGGCTCCACACAGCCGGCTCCGCCAATCGGTCGGCTAGGAGCGGAGACGCTTGGCCCCCTAGCCGGCGGTGTTGTGGGTACCACTGTCAGGGCACGCCTGGCTACAGGGACCCCCATCGCATTAGGGGTCAGCGCCCGCGTAGCCACAGTGGAGGCGACAGTGCCTCTGACCCTGGCCGACTGTGACCTGGCGAGCGGCACAGTGACGGCACGCCCTCAACCACTCCATTACCTGCCCTGGCATGGCTACAGCGCGGCTGGCCGTACCGCTGACCGCGCCCGGCTGCCGCAAGATGACGCCCTAAAGGACGACCCATGCCGCGACGAGACGGGTGCAGGGGCCCACTAGGCGGGTCCTCCTCCGGCTCCCGACGGGACCCCGCAGCCGGCGGGCCCTACCGATGACAAGACCCCTCAGCCGGGGGCCCCATGGCCGGCTAGAGAGACCGCCAGCTGGGACCCTCCGGAGCCTTCTATTCATATTGTATCCCGGGGGGTTGGCCTATAAAACCCCCCGGAGCTCCCCCATGCAGGAGGAGGCTTCTTTGCTAGCACACACACACACACCCATGTAGAGAGGCAGAGAGGGCGAGCTAGCCCCCTTCTTCCTCCTCTATCCATAAAGCTCAACACTACTAGGGAAAAGGCTAGCAGTAGCGCGGGTCTAAGGTGTATCAGTAGCGCGGGACCCCGCGCTACTGATATGGCGCTACAGCTAACTAGTAGCAGTAGCGCGTGTTGACCCGCGCTACTGCTATACATCGATAGCAGTAGCGGGCTACGCCGAAACGCGCTACTGATATTATCAGTAGCGCTTGTTGACCCGCGCTACTGCTATACATGGATAGCAGTAGCGGGCTACGCCGAAACCCGCTACTGCTAAGTGCACGCTGCTGCTAACTTCATTCCCCTCGCTACTGCTATTTTTATTAGTTTCTGATTTTTTTTCCTGCATATTTCTTTTGTATTTGTACAGGCTTTATACAATAATCTCTAGCATATCATGCACATACAAATGTAGTCATAGCATACACATACAAATAGTCTCATCAAATCATGTCATCATCATAATCATCATCCAACACAAAGTGGTCTCTCGTCATCATCTCAAAATAGCGATACAAGTCTCGAATACATGCAACTACATCGTCATCCATCTAAACAATGATATACACGAGAAGAGCTATCACTATGAGTGAGAGCGGAACTATGTAGTACATGAGGCGGCGGTTATGAGTCCTCTCTCGCGCTAGCGTGAACCTCAAGTAACTAGCTTCTGCTTCTTGTCTGCTTTTGAACCCTTTATAGCTAGCGCCCGAGAACCGCTCCACCTGCGCCTGACACTCAGGCCACTCGTCGTACACTCCCGGAACCTTCCCTGTGTACACGACATAGCACTGCTTCTTTGCCATCAAGGATCTAGGTACCTGTTAGAGATGCATCTTCATAAAGAGAATGTACAATCATATGCAACAAAATATACTTGAGCAACATGAAAAAGAAAGGGTTAGCAAATAGATGCAACATATAGTAAACATAAATAATCAACGCAGTTTCATCGTACGCAAACTAATTAACTAGAGGTACGCAGGTCATCGTACCCAAACTAACAAAGTAGCGTTACGCAAGTTTGGCAGGGACCATGGACATCACAAAGTTTCATCGCTACAGAAAGCATACAAGTTCAACCGACACATATCATCATCATCGGCATCGTAAATCACTAGAAGTTCCATCCTTCCATATCATCGAGGATGCACCCTGGCTTCTTGAATGGCGTGAGGTCCTGACGTTGCATGCCTATGCGAGTCCGGACGTCAGCTCGCGATATAAGGCCGTGGTGGAACATCCCCTTCTCTTCGACGACTTCTTTCATGATGATCGTCGCAATGTCCATCTGGATGTGAAAGAAGTCATCTCTAAGTTTATAATCCTCTTCTCCTTGAGATTCTACCCACTTGCGGATATGATTATCGCTTCTGGTTGTCATGCGAAGCTTTTGGTGATCCCTTCTGAACTCCATCATGAGATGGAGGAGGTAGAATCCATCGTTCCTGCTTGGTTTCGGGACATGGATGCAGCAGAAGTTAGTTTTATGCGAGAAACCCGTCTTGCGGTTCCTTTGTTTCCTGATCTGCAGGTGGCCACCCCTCAAGTTGAAGCCTTGGAGAGCATCATCTAGAATATTCATTACGTGGGTGTAGTCCTTCTTCTCGTAGTTTCTGGTAGGGTCCAAATATATGGCGTGGGAGACTCGCGGGTAAAGAACTATAAGGATGGCGCGCCCGTTGCTGCGGGGAAAAAACACCTCAAATTATTCTCCATATGAGCGAGAAGGAATGATTGAAATGTACGAAAGGGTTGTCCGACACTGACTTACATTGGATGATAAGGCAGGAGGACAATTTGCTGGTCCTTATTCCTTTTCATGAAGTTTTTGAGGTACTCCCTAGCAGTTTTACGCTCAAAGTCGCCGAGACTCAAGAAGGACTCGTGCATGTTGTATCGATCCGCCACACAGATTTGCGAGACTTGTTCTCTCTTCATGACGGAGCTCATATGTAGCGCAAAAAGGCGGACGATTGTAAAATCGAGCCGCCTTGTCAGAAACATCTCAAAGATATGCTCAAACCGCAGGAAGAACACCTCTGCGGGCCGTGTGTCGACGTAGCACTTCCCCTCAGGCACACGAGCCGCGTATGTCGGATATCCTGGATCCTTCGAGGCTAGTAGGCTTATCTCAGTCGACAGCACATGGTCGTGCAGTCTCCTGAGATCCCCTGATATGGCCTCCAACAGTTTCGGTGGTAGCATTGGCTCGCCCGCGACATGGAATATGGCCACACCTTTGACGGGTACACACTCTTCAAAAATCTGCCGTCTGGCTGCTATGTGCTCTGGCTTGTTTGTAGGCAGCAGAGCCTTTCCTCGCCGGTCTCTTCCTCTCCTTTTTCTTGGGCTGACCTTCCAGACCCTTCATTACCCCCTGCCCCAGTGTTGTCGGGCTAAGCACTGTATGACCCTCGGGTAGTTGTGCCTGCGTTGAGGCGGCATCTTCAGGCGTGTCCTGTGAGGATTGCATGAAGAGAGACTTCTTGCAATCAACCCTGCTAGGACGTTCCTGCCCGGCAGGCACATCATCCATCTCCTCATGAGCATGCTGATAGCCCGAGTGGTCATATGGCTGACTCGTCATTTCTAAGTCGTCGTCATTGAGGAACCGAAGAGGGTCATCCTCGTCCATCTCATCATCCATTCTTTTTTCTACAGGGGCGATTACAGCAGCCACTATTGGACCCCCTTCATCGCGTCGTCCGCCGCTCTCACCCGGCACTACAGGCGCTGGTAATTGCATAGGAGGGGTGGTGGTGTTCATACCTGATTGCTGATGTGTGGTTATTGGTGTGCTCTCGGCCGCCTCCGGACGAAGAAGATTCTTCGGCCATAGCAGCATCCAACCCTTGCAGTTTCCAAGCCGTGGCAGGGTCTCGTCGTCCTCTCCCCCGAGCCGTACTGGAGGAGGCAAATCCTCGTGCCCCGATTTCACACTCGACAAGGTAACCCTGAAGTGGCCACCGGGGATTGGCTGGCCGTGGAACATGAGTTCCAAGGGCTTCGTTATCACCGCCTTTCCCACGTCCACCTTCTGGCCTTCGATCAAGTAGAGTACGGTGCACGGGGTTTCATCTCCTGCAAAGACATGTCTGCAGCATAAAACTTTCGAAAGGCAACGAAAATGGAATATTCTAGATATATGTTGGTGCGACGTGTAATTACCGTGAGGGTGTCAAGCTCAGCCGAAGACGAAGGCCCGCCTAGAGCGGCAGAGACTGAGGACGGGCTGCTATGAGCGGGTGCGGGTGCGGGCGCGGTTGCGTGAGCAGGTGATATCAATGGTGCGGTTGTGATGTTCACCGAGTTGCTCCCGACGAAGCTGGGCATGGGGAAATCATGTACCATCTTGTCTGGATTTTCCTTCGTCCAATTGATGATAGCCAGGATCAAGTTAGTAGCGAAATCATTTCTGCAGGCATCTACAGCTGCACCAACTGCCTGCTGGACCAACTCATTTTTCTCCTGAGCTGCTTTTTTCGCGTCCTCAGCTGCTTTTTTCTCGAACGCAAGCTTCACCTTCTCGTCGATGTCTGCCTGACTTAACTTCTTTTTCTGCTTCTTGGCCTTCGGGCCCTCATTGTAAAAGACCTTCCACGTGGCGCCATCTCCGGCGTCGTGCACACGTCCATATTGTGGCTTCTGGTCCAAAGGGAGTCCCTTAAGTTCGTTCAAGGCCCGGTTGAGAGGGGTGTCCCACTTGGGCCTCATCGACGAAGACTCGCTTTCGGCTACAAGCTTGTGTTGCTTCTCCAGTATTCCAACCAATTTCCTCGTGATCGGGTCCGTGTAAAAAACCTTCTTTACCTTGTCCCACTTGTAGCGGGCCCTGATGAAGTCACGCTCCAAGGGGTTGGTGAACTTCGCGAAGGGGTCTGGGAGACCCGCGGCTTCATGTTCCGCGTCCTCCTTATCCCATATGGGCCTTTTGCCAAGGTAGCCACGGCTTCCGAGGCGTTGGTTCCCCGTGTTCCTTTGCTGAAGCGCCTTGAATTTCGTAGCCTTAGCCTTAGCCTTGGCAGCCTCGGTAGCGCAAGTGTCCTGGAACTTTTCGAACTCCTCTTCCGTAAGTGTCGTATTTTCCTCCAGAATCTTGGAGAGGGGTTCATCAGCCTCAATAGCTCGTTTCACCCTCCCTTTCTAGGAGGTCAAATCATTGTTGAACATGCCCATAGCGTGATTGTTAATCTTTTTCATCTTCGGATCATCCCACGGGAATTCTATGCTGTCATCCCTGTCGGGGAACTGGAATCTCTTGTGTAGCTTCATTAGGAGCAACTGCTTCAAATGTTCTTTACCCCTTAAGTCATCGTCGTTGATGCTCGCAGTTTCCCTTAGGATGCATCCGAGTTGGTTCCCGTAGCACTTGCGAGGTTCATCTGGCTCTAATGGCTCAAACTTGCCAGGGGCCATCTTTGTGATGAGAAGTCGTCCGATGCCGAGTTTGTTAGGTTTTCGTATCCTCTGCTTCTTCTTGTCGTTGGCGGCTTCGGTGCCGGTACCTTCCCCGCCGGTCTCAGTGCCGCCATCGGTGCCGGTGCCATCGGTGTCGATGTCGGCGTCAGTACCATCACCGAGGCCACCCTACAAACCTTGACTGTGCTTAGCAGCCAAATAGTCGAGGTAGTTATGTTCACCCTCATAATCCATCTCGTCTGCACCGTGGTCAGAAGGCCTAGTTTCTTCGTTGTTCGACATGTTTCCTACGATTAAGTCTCCTTGTTTAATTATTAAATTATAATAAAATGAGAAATGACATAAAAAAAGGTCTATAGCAAATCCCGGCACTCGATATGCCTACTTTCTAGCACAAGTCATGCCAAAATTCATGGAAAATTTCGGCATGACCTTTGCTAAAAAGTGGACATATCGAGCGCCTGAAATTCACCGGAACGGAAATGAATCAACATTCCGGCGAAACATAGGCCACTCGGATCATTTACCCTACACATAACCATCATTTTCCACATATCACATGTCCACTTCAAATTCTGTTTTTTTTAATAGCAACAATTGCTTAAACTAAAAAAATGCAAGAAACCTATATAATCAATTCTGTTGTTTCTTTTAACTACACCTAAAACACCTAACCCTAAATTTCTGTCCTAATTTGACGAAGAACCTAATTAACCTACTGCCCTAACTAACTAGGGTTCATACTAACTAGGGTTCATAATATAGCCAAATTAACCTACTAGCAGAGAGAGGAGGAGCGGTGGGGGGCTTACAGAGGGTGCAGGGGCGAGGAGGCAGGCCCGACGATGGCCGAGGTCGTCGGGGTCGGGGGGTCGGGGGCGAGCGCCGGGGTCGGGGGCGAGGGCGAGGTCGCCGGGGTCGGGGGGTCGTGGGCGAGCGCCGGGGTCGGGGTGTCGGGGGAGAGCACCGGGGTCGGGGGCGAGGGAAGGACTCCGGCGATGGCAGGGCTCCGGTGCTTGAGGCAGGGGCGCGCGGCGAGGGCACGGACTCCGGTGGCACCGAAGGGCCGGGGAGAAGAGAGAGTGGGGATTTGGGGGAAGCAGAGGCGGGAAACGGTGATTTGGAGGAAGAGAGAGTGGGGATTTGGGGGTTAAGTCGACATAGCAGTAGCGCATTTCCGGAAAACGCGCTATAGATAAGTTATCTATAGCGTTCTTCCCCAAACAGCGCTACTGCTATTTTGACTAGCTATAGCTCTTTTTCGGAAAAGCGCTACAGCTATAACGAGTACCTATAGCAGTTTTCCTGTTTGTTTCTTCTATTGTCTTTTCCTTTATTTTCTCTTCCTTTTCTTTTCTTCTTTTTCTTTTCTTTTCTTTTCCTTTTTTCCGAGAGCAGGAACGAAGGGAAGGTGATACAATGTATATAACTAAGGTGATATATATTACATCATTTGACGGTTAAGTATGTATACAAAATAGGAACATATATATTACATCATTTGACTGATAACGGTTCCTCAGCGTCGACGTTTTCGTTTTTGAGTGAGCTTCTTTCCCTTCTTGTTCGTTGAAGAATATTTGAGCCCCTCATTGTGACTTTTCCTTTTCCATGGAGTACGATCTTTCTTAGGTAATGTAGTATTGATTCTTGTTTTGACGTATACTTCATCGTCATCATCATCTTCCCTCATCGGGTTGCCGTACTGGTCGTAGTCTTCCTCGTTGGCGACTCCATCCATTCCAATGATGTTCCTTTTGCCTCTCCTCACGACAACACGGCTGGGATTGCTCGGGTTGGTGATGAAGAAGCATTGTGTCACATGCTTAGCGTGTACCCATGGCTCATTTTTGTGATGGCGTTCACGGTAGCGCTCTTGGCGTCGGGTATAGACATGGTAGTGAAATACTGGTTTTTTCTTTTGACATTCTTAGCCCATTTGACACGGAACATCGTCGCGCTGTGCAATCCAGAGTAGTCAAGCTCCCAGATCTCCTCGACCCTTCCGTAGAATCTCTCAGTTGCGCCGTTGTCGCCGGTCATGCATTCCATCGTCACCCCTGAGTTCTGAAAATCACTGTTCATATCTTTGGCCTCCGTGTAGAACGTGTATCCGTTGATCGTATGCCTGATAGGTCGCGAGGTTCGCCGCGGGGCCATGTGCTAAGGCGTATATGAGCAATCCGTCCTTAGAGCCCTCTTCCAGGGGATTAGTAAGAATATGCTCTTTGAACCAATGCAGGAAAGTGGAGTTGTGCTCTCTAGTAACTTCGGCGTCCGTCCTGCATAGCCCACGGTCACGATACTTCTTTGCGATGGTTTCTTTGTGCAGTGTCACGAAAGGATCTACCTCGTCTAGGTGATGTAGCACTACTAAGTTTGCTATATCAAAGTCGTTGCATCGATCCGAGTAACCCACATGCAGTTCCCTGCGGCCGTTGGAGTGACCTTCTCCTTCGAGCCTCCCAAGGTGCTTCTTAACGGGCAAACCAACACCAGGCCGGTCTTCGCCATATAGATAATTCTCGCAGAAAGAGATGCACTCTTGTGTCAGATAGCCCTGGACGATGCTTCCATCCGGACGGGACATGTTACGAATGAATCCTTTGATGACCCCATTCATCCTCTCGAATGGCATCATGTTGTGCAGGAATGACGGCCCCAGGTCTATTATGTCGTCCACAATATGGACACACAGATGCACCATGACGTCAAAGAACGCGGGCGGGAAGTACATCTCAAGCTCATTTAGTATCACAACGATCTCTTCCTGTAGCCTTCGGAGTTGCTTCACACTGATCGACTTTCGAGAGATGACGTCGAAAAAGTTGCAGAGACCAATAAGTGTGTCACGGACATGCTTGTCCATTATCCCTCTAAGGGCAACAGGTAGTATCTGTGTCATCATCACATGACAGTCATGGGACTTCATCCCCCTGAACCTTTTCTTCTTCGTGTCTAGAAATCTGCTTATCTTCCCACAGTAACCAGAACTAACTTTGATTCCGGTAAGGCACTTGAAGAATTGATCGATCTCAGTCGGACTTAAGGTAAAGTAAGAAGGGGGGCAATAATCCTCTTCCTTCACTTTTTTGCCCTTCTTCTCCCGCGCCTCCGTCTCCGTCTCTGTCTCCTCTGACTTTTTACGGGGCGGCATGTGCAGATCTGCCCTGATATTCAAATCTTGCAAGTCTCTTCTTGCCTTCGGCCCATCCTTGGTCTTATCCGGCATGTTCATCAGTGTCGCAAGCAAGCTCTCAAGGACATTCTTACAGATATGCATTTGATCAAGGCAATGAGGCATGTAGAGTTTGTGCCAGTACTCCAAGTCCCAGAAAACAGACCTCGTCTTCCATACCTTCAGCAGCGGCTCCGGCGCCCTTTTCATCGTCTTTCCCGGCCCGGGGCACTATTCCTAGTTTTTCAACAGCTCATCGATTTCGGCGCCGCTCCGCTTACGTGGAGGTCCTCGATGCTCGGCCTCACCATTGAATAGATCTCCATGGTTTCTCCACAGGTCGTCCTTCTCGAGCCATCTTCGATGTCCCATGTACACGATTTTCCCAGACCCGCCTTCTTTCGTTGACGTTAGCTGCTGAGACGTCGCATCATCCATGCACCGCGTGCATCCGTAATATCCGTGGCACACCTGGCCTGTAACATATCCGTAACCGAGATAGTCGTGCACCGTCGTGATCAGCGCGGCTCTCATATTGAAATACTCGCCTTTACTGGCATCCCATGTCTTGGCCGGTGTTTTCCATAACGTGTCTAACTCCTCTTGAAGTAGCCCCAGATACAGATTAATATTATTTCCCGGTTGTTTTGGCCCTTGAATCAGCATGCTCATGTGTATGTACTTCGACTTCATGCACAACCAGGGGTGAGGTTGTACATCCATACAAACACGGGCCATGTGCTATGGTTGGTGTTCTGGTTGCCAAACGGATTCATGCCATCGGTACACGTGCCAAGCACGATGTTCCTTGCATCACATGCGAAATATCGATATTCGCCGTCGAACGCTCTCCACTGGCTTGCATCCGCGAGGTGTCTCAGCTTCGGATCATCTCCATCGTCGGGCTTTTTCCTCTCCGCGTGCCAACGCATGAGCTTTGCTTCCTTGGGATCTACAAAATAACGTTGCAGACGGGGAGTGATTGGTAAGTACCATACAAATTTCTGGGGAGATTTCTTTCCGGCCTTCTTGTATCGAGAAGCATTGCAAATCGGACGCCTGGTTTTTTCCACGTGCTCCTTCCGATAAATTATGCAATCGTTGATGCATGCATGGTATCTAACGTGCGGCAGATCAAGAGGGCACACGATCTTCTTGGCCTCATCCACACTAGTAGGACATAGATTCCCCGCGGGAAGAACATCCTTTAGGTACTTGAGAAGCTCATCGAGGCTAGTGTCGGTCCATTTGTTTTTAGCCTTCGTCTTCAGAAGTTCGAGCGTGAAACTCAAGCGGGTCACCTCGGGATCGCAACCATCATACAATGGAGTGTTCGAGTCTACCACCAGTTGCTCCAGCTTGGCCTCCTCTCTAGAAGCAGCTCTATCAGTACTCGTCTCCTTGCGAAGCAGTTCTCGAACATGATAGTAGCGACGAAGTCTGCGGCGTGTCCACGTTTTCTCCGCCGCCATGTCCGCCGGCCTCATCTCCGCCGCCATGTCCGGCCCCTTCTCCGCCGCCATTATCATCGGTCATCTCTTCATCTTGCCCTGTGTCGTCATTGCCTGCCCAGTCGGCATCCTCATCATCATCATCTTCAATTATCCACTGAGTATAGCCATCCATGAAACCAATCATGAGCAGGTGCGCCATTAAACGAGCATCCTCATAGGGGTCGAGCCAAACTCCTCCTTTGCATCTTCGACACGGACATAAAATCTCTGTCCAGTTATTTTCATTCATGTCCTGCACCGCCGACCGCAACCACCTTTCCACCATCGTTCCACTGACCATCATGAACGCCTGCGCGGTAATAATAAACAAATTGATTATAAAAATGCATGCATGCTTCACAGTCATACAAAAATTCGGCATGACCTTCCCTAAAAATAGGACATATAGAGTTTGCCCGGAATTTGCCGAAACGGAAATAAATCGACATTTCGGCAAAACATAGGCAACTCAAGCACAATTCGGTGGCAACTCATGCCACACACACAATTTCCATCATATCACCCGATTATGTCATATCGCACACATACACATATTTCCATTCTTGCAAAAGCACAAATTTTTAATCACCTATCTCAAGATATATAGCTAGCACGGTGATGATGATGTCGATCGGTGTTGCCACACACCTAGGGTATGATCAAAAGTGGACAAAGCTTACTTCTTGACATGGCTAGATCTAGTTAGGGAGGTACATAGGTCACTTCACTAAATGGGTAGATCTACCTAGCTAGTTGGGGAAGGAGATGACTTTAACTAGTGGAGGAGAGGAAAAAAGACAAAAGAGTTGCATTAATGGAGGTGGTGTAGTTAGCTAGGAGCAATAAATTAAGAGAGAGAAATAGAGGTAGAAGAAGAGAGTAATGGGGGGGGAGAAGTAGTGAGGAAGAAGCAAAGTGAGGGAGAGAGGAGGTGGGAGCTAGGGGAAAGTGAAAGGAAGAGAGGGTGGGGGAGGGGGGAGGGTGCAGGAAAAGGTGGTGGCTGCGCTTCAGCAGTAGCGCGCTTATGTAAAATGCGCTGCGGCTAAATTAGTAGCAGTAGCGCCCTTATGGTAGACGCGCTACTGCTAAGTGGGTCCTGCCATGTGGCCAAGTTCAAACTTAGCCGTAGCGCCCTAAAATAAACACGCGCTACTACTATTTGGTTATCAGTAGCACGGTTTCTGCACAGGCGCTACTACTATACCTAGTCTGGTGGAGACGGCGGGGCAATTATAGTAGTAGCACTCTTTCTTCTTCACGCGCTACTGCTACAATGGTATCAGTAGCACTCTTTTATGGAACGCGCTACTGATAATTCGCAATAGTGCCGTATTTTAATACTCGCTGCTGGTACGATTCTGTGTATAAGGTTTTCCCTAGTAGTGCAAGGAGCACCATTGTAGCCCCCTTTGGTCCATCAACTAGACCGGCAGGACTAGGGGTATTACCTCCCACGGTGGGCCCTGAACCTGGGTACATCGCGTGTCCCGCACCTTTTGTCCCCGATCTCGCTCCCGGAGTCCGCTAGCGTCCATCGGCCCCAACCACTCTCGATAAGCCACCCCATGACATCTGTCGTGAGAAAATGACGACAAGACCATAAAGAGCTTTACGATGCTTGTAAACGTGATTAGGTTTCTTAGGATTCACAAAACCAGGTGGTTGCTTAACATAGACCTCTTCTTCAATCTCACCATTTAAAAATGCGCTTTTAATGTCTATTTGATAAAGCGTGATATCATGGTGATTAGCATAAGCAAGAAGAATGTGAATAGCTTCAAGTCTAGCGACGGGGGCATAGGTCTCACCGTAGTCCATACCTTCGACTTGCGTATATCCTTGGGCTACGAGACGTGCCTTGTTGCGTAAGACTTGACCGTCTTCATCTTGCTTGTTCTGAAATATCCATTTGGTTCCGATGATGTTGTGCTCATCCTTGGGCTTCTCCACGAGTGTCCACACTTCGTTCCTCTCGAAGTTGTGAAGCTCTTCATGCATTGCGTTCACCCAATCCAAGTCTTCAAGAGCTTGTTCTACCTTCAAGGGTTCAATGCTAGAGATGAAAGAATAATGCTCACAAAAATTAGCTAAGCGAGTTTTAGAGCAAGTGATTCTCCCGGTTTGTATGTCACCAAAGATTTGGTTTAAGGGATGGTTCTTGGTCACTCTTGCTCGAACTCGGGGTAGCTTAGGCTTGTTGGATGGTGGAGCTTCTTCATCATCATCATCATCTCCTTCATCTTCGTTGTTGTTGAAGGTGTCGTTTCCTTGAGGTGGTGGTGAAGGAGGTTGTGGTGGATCTTCATGATGTACTTCCTCCTCTTCATCTTGTCGTGTACCGCTTGTGGATGCCTCCATGTCGGGTTGAGGATCACCTTGACGTGAAGTAGGGGCTTCCACTTGAGTTGACATCTAATTGCTCATGGAAAACAAATGGAGTTTAACCTTTGACCGTTTGCGAAACATTAACTAATCCACACGGGCCATTGTAGACACTGTGTGTGATATCTTCATCATCGCACACGAGATTTCTTTGGGAAATGTGTACCATATATAACATCATTGGACACGTTTCTCGGAAAATGTACGCGTGGGATCGTCTTTGCATCGGGCACGGTTTCATGTTGGCTCACGTGTGAGATACGGTGCTATCGCAAACGATTGAGTAGCTTCTGTGCACACGTACAAGTGTTGCAAACCGTTTGCGATTTCTTATGTATCACCAACGTTTTAGATTATATCTCGTGTGCTTTTCCTATGGACCACAGGCGGTTGTGCTATGAGTTGCGTGTGCTTTCCGTTCTGGACCGCACACGCTTAGTTGCTTGAACCGTGTGCGCTGAAATTGACAGGTTATTGTAAAATATCGCATTTAATTCACCCTGCAAATAGCAAATTCGCCACAATATGCAATCAACAAATAGTGTCCACATGAAGAACATTCATCATAATTCGCCACAATATGCAATTGAGCGAATAGTGTCCACAAGAAGAGGATTCATCATAATTCATGACAATATGCAATTGAGAAAATGCTAGCTAAATTCCACAGCTGTTAAACCGACATATCCAGTACATAATCATAGTGTACAAAATACGAAGACATGATCACATGGAAAATAATGCATCCATGTGTATATGTTTAGCTGATAACACTATATGAATGCATACTTATTTTTAGTGAATCCGGAAATCTTCGTCTTCTTTAGAGGGCTTGATATAGTGTTTCACAAAGAAGGTGCTGATAAATTTCCTAACAGACAACAATTCATCGGCGGCGAGCGGTTCAGAAGTCATCGGTACGAAGATCAGCTGCATGACTTTTAGATCAGAATATGACATACGTGTGTAGTAGAAGATAGTAATTAAGAAGCAGACTTACTGGTTTTATCCTGTCAGCATCGACACCACATTCAACATGTCTACATAGGTTGATCATGTGTGCACAAACGTAGTATCCACATAGGCTGGTACCTTGTTGTTGCTAAAGACACTGAAATTTTGTACAGTATTAGTCATGTATTTGCCCTGTTAGGAACAACCTAACCGGTGTAAGTTGTTTTTTTTTATGGAGAGAAATAGAAAGAGGTTTACTTAGAAACTTGAATATCTGACTAGCATTTTTTGAAAATAACGGATTTTGTTGTCTTACCGGAGAAACGATCACGTGCTACAGAGGTAGTTGGCGGTCGAACCTATTCCCCCCTAAAGTTATGTTCTTTGACAATACACTGCAAATGAAGATGAATTTTCACACACTCAATTCTGAAACCAGATATGAACACAATGCATTAACATCAAAGAATTCAATACCTATCCATGAAATCCCGAAGATCACTCAGATCCCGAGGCGCATTTGACTCTCTGAGAGAATCCATGTAGTAAACTGTGTTGCGTTTTGTAACAATGATCACCAAGATCCAGTGACCTCTACAGTTTAAGAAAACCATGAACGTACGAACTATGTCTAAAACTGAAAGACGATCAATGTATGCGTGGTTGTATATTTATACTTACTGTTCATGATATGGCCACATGAAGAATTCTCCTATCGGTAAGTCGAACAAGATCTTGGCGACATAATGAATGGAAGCGGTGCGTGAGCCATTATCTTTTAACAAAACGCCGTTTGCTAAATCGGGATCTATGAAATACGCATGCACCCTTGATTTTCTCTGCGTCGTCAATCCCCTGAGAGGAATACAATACAGTTAGCTTTTTTGTCATTTACAGCCTTGTATGGAGAAGTTGACCAGAGTTTGTGAAGTACTTACAACATCAAGCATTTGACAAGAGTGGCAGCAAGCTCATCGAAGTTGAAGAAGAGATGAAAGTCCTCGAATTCCACACCGATGGTACCTGGAACGTGAGAGAAATGATGACGGTCGTAGTGCAATTCCACAATGTTAGTATCTTCTCCTTCCGACATTGTATCCATGCAATATTTATGTAACTTGCGAGCACTAGAACTGCACTCCTCCCAGAAATTACCAACAAGGAATGGCTGGCCATGTTTGTACTCGTGTTTCTCATATGTGTCTACTTCCGTACTAGCAAGATGCTTTTGTAGGTCTGCTTCAGACATGTGGTCAGAAGCGGGATTATCCAGCCCTTCGAAAACCTTATTTTTAATTTGGGTACGGCCGATGATTCCTTGTAGAAGGAGGCTCTTGGTCCTATCCCTCCTCGCTCTTTGGAGGCCCAACTTCCTGTGTGCAACCCTGCCCGCTTGTGTCTTCTTAGCTGAAGCACTTCTTGTTTGACGTCTAGTTTCATCAACGACATGCTGCTGAGAAGCGTGTGAAGGTACGATGGACTGCTGAACAGATGATGCCGCTGTGGCGGACTGCTGAGCTGTAGTGCCAGAGTCAATGGACTGATGAGCAACCGTTGAAGCTATTCTGGGCTTCTGAGCACCTGGTGCCAACATGTCTGTGTGTTTACGTGGCTATGACAACGTGTTGGTTTGCTGAGCAGGCAGTGCCGACACATTTTCATGCTTATCAGGCAGCTGCGAACCGCTGGACTGATGAGTAGGTGGTTCCTGACTTTCGGAGTGCTTAGCAGGCGGTCCCAAACTTTCGACGTTCTTAGCAGGCGGTTCCAGACATTCAGACTCCTTAGCACGCGGTTCGGTCGGGTTTATCTTGTGAGCATGCAGTGCCGATGTGTCTGCACTTTCTGCTTCAGTGGCCGACATCTGAACCGATGATACATCTTCAGCAGTTGTAGGCCTTGCCACAGGCTGCTCAGGATGGCACGATGACCTGGCATCTATTGCAGGAAGTCGGCCGGGCTGATCACAGGTTGATGCCTCGGGCATCTGATTCCCAGAGTATGTTCATCGGGGGAATCACACAATATCTGCTGTGGCGAGATGAGAATCACCGGTTCAAGGGTGACATTGGTTGCTTTTGGGGGAGCTGGAGGGGGCTCATCCAGGAAGTATATTTCTTTCCGTGGCCACTGGATATGATTTAACCGTGTTTCTTCCAAGGTCCTCTGCTCATCAGGGTCCAGAAGGACATTCTTCAGGGGAAAATCACTGAATCCAGGCTTTATTTCAGTCACGTAGCACTTCACACAACCCTCCTTCAATGGCACATTGTGCAACAAGCAACCCCCGTCAAAGTCAGGGTTGTAAACCCACGCTGTTGCACATTTTAAAGAACCATCATAATGTGTAAGCACGGCCATCACTCTCTCCCCCTGTCCATATAGATCAGATATAGCACCATCATGTCCAGCTGCAGCATCATTGTTGCTGGGGTAAGCTGATGCACATCTACTCTTGTGTGGTGTTGCCATACAATAAGTGGCATCATCCATGCTGACACCCCCTAGCGTCTCCCAGCTATCTCTCAGCATTAGTGTCTTCTCCTGCATATATGACTCCTCAACTTCCTTTCGAACTACATGATACATGTCCCTCTTAATCTTTTCGCGCAAGTCTCTCTGCCTATAATCACTCCTAGCTTTTTTCATGCTGAGCCTCTCTTCTTTGCTTAGTGAGAAAGCCCTCTTGTGTGGGACATTGACCCCAATACCCCTAGCATGGCCAGGGGGCTCTTTGGTAGTTAGAGCCTCACACAGAATGTCACATGGCCCTGAGTTCCTGTACAACCTTCCAGTGTCTTTGGAAGCCTTTGCCATCACATCATACAGTTCTTGGTCTGGTGAGTTTTCAAAGTAATAAGAACCGTCTCCATGCCTCTTTGCACGTGCCCGCAAGTAGTCCCTAGCACGAGTGCCCCTAATTTAACTAAAGGCCGGTTTGCCACCCGCAGCTACTGCTTCTTTGTCCTCTTGCTCCCATATCGGTTTCATGCCATAGTATCATGCCACACCCATACAGTGGGTGTGTGTGTTTTTCTTCTAAAGTTTTGATTGCATGGCACTCCTCTTAATAAACTCTTCACTGGCCCTAACCCTTTTGAATTCTATCCAATCTTCCTTTGTGATTTGGGGGTACGAGGGGATTCGGTCCTTGCCTTGACTCAAGAACTTCTTGTACAAAGTGAGGCGAAGGAGGCCAGCAGCTGGAGGTGGCAGGGCAGCCAGTCGGCCGGTGACATCGGCGAGATGAGGCCCTGCAGAAGACCCGGCGGCGCCATCGGACGAAGTGGATCCCCCTCTTGCTCCGACGCCGTTCATATCTCAAACGATGAGGCAGTTCATATATCAAACTATGGCTGGCTGGACATGAATAATGCATGCATGATGCACCAGATATTACTCTACTAGATAGATATGCTGACAGATAGAATATACATCCCCTGGCCGCCACATTACATATATATATTTATCCGTTTGTACTTGAATTGGATTGCATAATGGTGAGGTCAACCAAACCAAACCCCCATGGTATGTGCAAATATATCTAGCTATGAGAAAGAAAGAAAGAAAGAAAGAATCCATCATCCATCCAGCACAAGACAAAACTAAAGAAAGGCTAGTTGCAAGCCTGCGCTGAGGCATCAAACCAAACATCATATTTGCTTTGAATTAATGTCGACTGAGTGAGGTCAGCGATAAGTATACTCCCTCCGTAAAAAAATATAAGAGTGTTTAGATCACTAAAGGGTACATTGTAACTAGGTTGAAGGCCATGGAATAATAATATATCTAAATTAATTAGCTTGTCACTAGCAAACGAGACGTAGCACACAACTGCTCTCTTCTACTCTCATATGTGTGTGTAAAATAAATATTCCCAAGTAGCTGTCAACGTTGACGTATGCCTATTTATACTTATATTTAATTTAATAAACAAAACAAACACAAGGGCATACCCAGTTTATCATGACGAATGACCAACAGACGAGTCAGAGAAATACCCAGTTTCTCTGCTCCAGCCCTGTCAGCAGCCCTGACATGGTGGGACTACCAGCCAGTGACCACAGCAAGACGGGCCCAGCCGACAGCAGCAGCAAGCGACCACGACGAGCGCACCGCACCAACTCCCGTTATGTGGGTCCAGAGTGGATGAACGCCGTCAAGGGAGAGGGCCACACTACTTAAGCACGGGGCGACGAAGCCAGAGGATCCGCGAAGGATCACGGCGGCAAGGCACGGACGGCCACCTACCCAACTCCCCTTTCCTCTCCTGCGTGAGAGCTAGCCTTCCCGAACCAAATTCATGTATGAACTCTGTAATCACCACTGAATCTTATCACCGAGAGGAACGAGTTCATCTCAGTACCTAGATCGATCCAGGAGCCTAACAAGCCCCCCTACTTAACTATTCACACCAAATTATTAACTGCTAATAAATATACTTAACTGAATTACTAACTTAATACTCCTAGTTTGCATCTAATCCGATTGTGGATAGTAATAATAAAGCTATGCAATCAGCTAAGCTAATTATCCGCTCCACGCCTACTAAACCCAGCTAGCTAGCTATATTTACATCCCAAAAGCAGCAGCCAAGCCCAGCAGATCCAAGGTCAAATTGTCTGTTGCGCAAGACTTACTGTGGTGTGTTCCGTTGGCTCAAGCTGCTCATGCCAGCCACACCCGACCCGCACTCCAGTATCGTCATCCTCGCACGCTCGAGCTCTCGCGGGTCATACCGGAGCATCACCATCCAGCTCCACCTGCGCTCCGCCAACCTCATCCTCACTTCCACCTCGCCCACGTCGTACCCGAGCACCAGCCCTCCTTGCTGAACTCTTAATTACCGGACGGAGAGCTGTTGTTGTACCCATGGACATGGAATCCTGCTGCTGCTGAATAACAAGGAAATCAATGGTTGGTGAGCTCAAATCAAAATCGATGGTGAGCAAAAGTACTAGCAACCACAAAATTCATCTGCTAAACATATTTCCGATCTTGCTAGTGGCCATGGACATGGAATCAATGGTTGTTTCCATGGAAGATTCGTAAAGAGAGGCCTATTATACGTATGTACGTACTACCTGGAAGACCTTGGAAGCGATGTTTCCATGATCGGAAAGATTTGTAACGAGGACGACACACAACCGATCCATCCACCAAAGTAAACCTAGCCTAGCTTAGCTTTTGTGACCCCATCATTACCCACGTACGCCCACCGGTTAAGCATATATGCAGCAGCTAGCCTGCATGTGTTGCTACTGTACGTACATTCCTCTTCCTCTGCATGTGTTGCTACTTGCTACTACAAGCTGCTAGCTATCATTACGTACCTGTGCTTGCTAAAGGAGGCTTTAGGCTTCTTATTATGCCCTAATCTCTCTCTCTCTCTCTCTCTCTCACACACACACACACAGAGAGGCAGAATTTTATTAACAAGGCAGGCTTCAAGTTCAAGATTCTGAAAACAGCAATATGCTAAGGGAAAGATGTACTCGGTTTTCATGGTTGGTGAGCTCAAATCAAAATCGATGGTGAGCAAAAGTACTAGCAACCACAAAATTCATCTGCTAAACATATTTCCGATCTTGCTAGCTGCACTCACAAAATCAATGGTTGTTGTACCCAGAGTTTTGGATTTCGTCCGAGAAAAATGATTTTTCAACGATTTTCGTCAATTTCGTTCTGGCCCGGTACTTGTGCATACCGGCCCAAATATTTCGGCCCTTTTTGAATTCTTAGTCCAGCCCACGGTCCAGTACAGCCCACAAATCCCCCCCTGCACTATATAAACACGATCTGAGCCCCTCCCAACCCTAATTTTTTCATTCCACTGTACACACCCCTCTCACCGGCGGCTGCAGGCAACTCGAGCAGAGCGAGTGAGGCGGGGGCGCGGAGCAGTGCCGCCTCCTCCCGTCTTCCTCCCGCCCTCCTCCCATCTTCCTCCCACACTCCTCCGAACCTCCTGAACGAGCACTCCTTCCCCTCCATGGAGTTTGAAAGCGCCATGGACAGTGGCCGTGTGGACTGGCTGGGTGGTGGTGGCACCGCCATGGAGCGCGGCCGCACGACATCGATGCCGGGGCAGCTGGGCTTGGGCGTCGAACGGGTCGACGGCAGCGGCAGCATGCGGCGCATGCAGGGCTCGGGCAGCGCCCCGACGTCTGAAGCACGAGCTGCCTTTCGATCTGCTGCAGGTCGGCAAGCTGAGCAAGGTAGTCACTGTACATGCATGTTTATTTAGCATTACTGAATGATATTCTTGCCAAGATGTGTAGCTAGATTGTTTATTTGCTGGACACGAGTCCTCCTTTGTCAAGATCTGTAGCTAGATTACTCAGCATGCACACTTGCTTGATTCAGGAGCACAATTGTGCATGATAGCTCGCCTTGCCAAGATCTGTAGTTAGTTGTATGTGGTACGTGCATGCTTATTTAGCAAGTGTGGATGGTACGTGCATGCTTGTTGGATCTGTAGTTAGCTGTATGTGGTAATCTGCAACTAACTGTATCTAATATCTTGTACTGCATGATTCTTCTTATGTTCTCAACTTTGGTTGCATGTCATTGTTAAAACAGATTACCATATTTGGCAAATAAAGTTGAACTACACTTGATGCTTGCTTCTCATTCTCTAATTTATAGGTGATGGTAGTGCACCCTATATTAATAGGGTGAGCATGGATGAAACCAGAAGGAGGGGCAATTGCAATCTCGACAATGAAGATGATGTTGTGATGAGGAATGATTCAGCTCCAAAAGAGACAGCATGGAAAGGTCAGTACCGTGATCTGCATTCTGTTTTTAGAGAGGATTTTTTTTAAGTTCTGTTTACTCATGGTTAATTTTGCTTTATACCTTATTCTCTTTTACTTGATATTATGAAACATTTAGAATAAAAGATGTGTTAATTCTGTTTGAATTAAAAATTGTGGCCATTCTTTTTGTAATGCCTTGGTATCTTTATACTTGATGTTGTTATGCATTTAGAGTGAAACATGTGTCAATTCTGTTTTTTCCGCCTTGTTATATTTTTACTTGATGTTATGATGCATTTAGAGTTGAAATGATGTTTATTCTGTTGTATAAATTATGCTAATTCTTTTCACTCTCCTGGTTCATTTTTTTAATTCCTTACTCAGTTTTTATTTCATATTATGATGCATCTAGAGTTGAAATGTTGTTTATTCTGTTGTAGTTATATATTATGATGCATTGCTAACATGGTGCTTGAAATTTTGATATGTAGGACTTATAAGCAATGACATCTCTTATGTTTGGAACCATGGCCCCAAGTTTGGTGGGGGATTTGATTGTCGGTACTGCCCCCTAATCACTAGAGGAGGAGGTGTCCAAGAGGATCGATGCTATGCAAGAAGGCACACTATTGGTTGCAGGTAGTTGCAAAACTAACGAAATTTGTATTATGTTGCTCTTTTTTATGGTTTAACCTTTTCTTGGTCTTCTCATATGCAGCTGCTGTCCTTGATCCTTACACACATTATCAAATCAACATGAGCAAGATTACGGACTATGCTCTTGCACTCACAGATGCCATCGAGAAGATAGCAGACCCTGAGACTGTTGTTTTAGCCATTGATGAAGTCAGCACTTACAGGGAATGTCGTGGGAGGTTTGGCCAAAGGTTGGCACGTTCTTCTGCAGAGAAAATGTCACCAAGTAAGTTATAATGCAACACTTATAATATTCTCTATTACCTCAGTTTTGCAGCTCACTTCATCTCACTATCTTAACTCTTTTTGAACTTGGCAGCCGAATGGTGGTTCCAATTTGGAGGGGAAGTTCCTAATCTTCAGAAGTGTGCCTTGAGGATTGTATCACAATGTGTTTCGTCAAGTGGCTGTGAGAGGAACTGGAGCGCTTTTGCTTTGGTCCACACGAAGCAAAGAAACCGTCTTCTATATGACAAGTTGCACAAGCTTGTATCTGTGCGCTACAACTTGAAGGTATGAAATGTGTTTGCCCATATGCCATGATTCACGCATGTATTGTTGTTTACTAAGCACGTTCAAAATAAAGGCTGTTTTCTACTAAGTAAATGCTACTGTTTATTGAGGACACTAGATTGTTTAGTGGAAAGGCTTTTGATTTCTACATACTAAGTTGTTATATTGTTTTATAAATAGTGACTATACAAATTTTTAGCCTTTGTACTTTGTTATCATTGACTGATTTTGTTTTCACACCTTGAAGATACGTGTTGAAGAGGAACAAGACCCGATGAGAGAGAATGATAAGCAGAAGGAAGTCGATCCATGTGCAATGATGATGGATACAACCATGTTCGATGCAACAAATCCTATGGTGGAATGGTTGAATGAGGATGCGGAGCATGTAGTCTTGGATGGAGTTGATGCTGCCAGCGCTGTGTTTGAGCAACTACGCTTCCTTAACTCAAGTAGGAAAGCCTCTCATCTTGGAAGGAAGGACAATGGCAAGAAAAGGAAGAGGGTAGAGGAAGAAGAGGAGGACTACAATGATAGTGAGGATGATGAAGAAGAAAACGAGGAGCTGGAATTCAATGATGAAGATGATGATGATATCCAAGAGGATGGTGCAAGTCAATCTGATGGAGGAGATTCTCCAATGCAAGTTGAAAAGGATTTACCAAGTTGAGTTGGAAACAATAATGAGGTAACAAGTGATGGTAGTTTGGTGAACCGTAGATCTGAACGGGTTAGGCAAGCTAAGAAGGTCAACGAGGTCACCAGCCTTTACAACTGACAAGTAAGTTCCTTGTGCTGTCATCAATAACTTGCCATTTATGCATTTATATTCCGTCATAAATATGCTATGTTGTGCTTTTGTCCATATGATTTTATATGTAGTTTCACTTGGGGCTGCCATCTATGAGTTGTTGTGACTGCAATCTACTTGAAATATTTAAATAATTCACCATGCTTTAGTCCATATGATTTTATAGGTTGCTTCAATTGGGGCTGCCATCTATGAGTTGTTGTGGCTGCCATCTACTTGCAGTATTTATATAATTCACCATGATTTAGTCCATATGATTTAATAGGCTGTTTCAATTGGGGCTGCCATCTATGAGTTGTTGTGGCTGCCATCTACTTGCAATATTTATATACTTCACAATGCCACTACAATTCTTTTCCTCATATTCGATGCTTCTTTAATTGCAAGGTAACTGGCCTGGGAGCAAAAGAGCTTTTTGTTTGATGAAGACTAACGGGTGGATGAACAGGAAGTCTAAAGTGAAGGTCTCCGTTCGATTCAAGACTTTTGATGCAAGACTGAGGGGTTGAAGAACAGGAAGTCCGAATTAACTTTCTGTTTGTATTTTGGGGTTGGCATATTTGAACTTTGAATGCCTTGTTAAATTCATCGTGGACTGTTATTCTGAACCGTTATGGACGTTCATTTGGACTCTTAATCTGGACTATTAAGTCGCATGTTAATCTGGACTATGTTGCTTTTCTAATGGTTGGCCCTCTCTGAATTGTTGGACTATGCTACTTTCTGAAATGGTTGTTGCTGGAGTGTTAATTTTTAGTCTGATGCGTAATGATTTGATGAATAGATTTTGTTGTATGATTTTTAGATGCATATTTTCTTAAAGATTGTGATATTCATTTGTTGTTCTGTTGTATTTCAAATTTCTGGGAAAATTTCGTTCAATTTTCGTCTAATTTTCGTTCATTTTTCGTCCCCAAATTCAAATTTTCGTTTGTGCTTTTCGTCCGAAATTTTCCGAAAAAATCCGAAAAAAACGAATTTCGTCAATTTCGTTCAGCACCGGTAAAAATTGAAAAACGAAATCCAAAATTCTGGTTGTACCCATGGACATGGAATCCTGCTGCTGCTGCTAGTGGTTTTTGCGCAGGCATCTTATACTAAACAACATAGGAGCATCATCCGTATAACAACCACAAAATTCATCTGCTAGCTACAGTAAGAACAATATACAAAGTTGTGGATCTATCCTGGTGAGTGGTGACTCCTGCCATGCTAAACAATAGAGTCTAGCAATTTCAACATGTACTGTATGTTACAGAGTTTGTTCAGTACTAGCTCGAATACAGTAATCACTGACATGTACTCCTCACAAACAACTCCATCAGTAAAAATCAGGACAAAAAAGAAAGATAACAGAGCATGCCACGGGAGGGGAGGGGAGAGGAGGGCAGACCGGAGGAGGGGAGAGCAGCTGGTGCTGCGGGACCTGTGGGTGAACCCGTTGGAGCGGGAGCTGCTGGGCGACAAGGGCAGGCTCCTCCTCGGCTCCGGGAGAATATCTGGTGCTACGGGAGCACCTGAGCATCGGTGCTCCCGCGCGTCCTCGGCCGTCGATCTGAGATCCAACGGTAAACATCGATGTTTTGCAAAAACACCCTCGAAGAATACCATAATTGCGCGCAGGTCCAAAACATCGATGTTTATCGTTGGATCTCAGATCGACGGCCGAGGACGCGCGGGAGCACTGATGCTCAGGTGCTACCGTAGCACCAGATATTCTCCCCTCGGCTCCAATACCGTTCCCGAGAAAAGGGGGGAGGGAGGGAGCGTGGGGGGAGGAGGATGGTCCATGGCATCCTCCTCCGATGGCGACCTTGCTCTGCTGGATTTGAGCCCCTCCTGTGTTGCGTGCGAGGTCGCCATGGCACCGGGCTTGTCCTCCATGGCATCTTCCTTGACCACACGGGACGGGATGCAAACAAGCAAAAAAACAAAAACACACAAGGCAATCAGATTTGATCCAAAGAGGCAGAAATCGAGGAGGAGGAGCAATGGATGATCCATACCAGATCGATCCGTGTCGCCATGGTCAGGCTCCTTCTGAGCTCGTCGGGCTAGGGTTTCGGCGTTTGCTGCTGGAAAGAAGGAGAGAGAGGGGTCGCCGGCGGGGCTTGGGGAGAGCAGGTCGGCGGCGAGGCTGTGGCCGGTGGGAGGAGTGGGGGAGAGGAGATCGGCGGCGAGGTTGGGTTGGGTTGCGACAGGGAGGTGGAAGGCAGACAGGAGAGTGGCGGCGGGGTTGGGTTGGTAGGGGAGGGAGGAGGGTGTGTCGTGCGCTAGGTTTAGACAGGAGATGTCATGAGACGTTGGATCTGTAGGATCTGGACGGCTCAGATCGCCTTCGGTAGGGTGATCCGTGGGCTCTATCCTGATCGGTTCGAGACATGTGCCATTTAAAATAGTTTTTAAGTGTTAAAAATAAAGGAGATTTACGAAGCCGCTACCAAAAACATTTTGCAAAATGGCACCACTAAATTTTTCACTCAAGTTATACCATATTTTATGGATGATAACCAACTTGTATGCATTTCTGATCTTTCTAGCTATTTTTGGACACTAAAACAAGTTTTTCCAAATTAGTAGGAACCGGGTTAAATTTGAACTACAACTACTTCATAGTTTGCTCATGATTTTTTGAAAAAATCATTTTTATGTACAAAAGCATCTATTTAATCAGAGAAACACCAAAAGTTTTCCAAGATTCAACCACTAGCTAGGAACGGTCATGCCTGTCATTTTGACCGCATTTTGAAATGGGCATGAAAAATTCAAAAAAAAATCAAAAAAATGGAAACCTTTGCATTGTGTCATTATATGTGACCTAGTTTACCGGAAAAATAATAAACTTGTAATACGGCATTTTTTTTAAAAGGTGTTCTCAGAAATGAGCTAGCATGTGTGAAGATTCGTGACTTTCAAGTCAAATGATCAATCTTATGGCCACATTCATGGCATAGTTTGTTTAAATGTTCTAATATTGTGCACAAGGGTGCATCTTGGAATGTCAAACAATGTTGCCTAAGGAAGTTTTCATTTTCTTTGGACGAAAAATTCATTTTCCATTTTTCGAGTGCCAAAAATGAGTTTTTTTGTGAAGGACCTACCATATTTTTGTTGCAAAATTGGATCAAATTAATTTTCTAAAATATTAGGCCATATTTAATGTATAATTTACCAAATGGTTGAGTGTCAAAATCTTTGAGCCACCTCTCGTGAAAAAGACAAATTTCCGCCGATTAAGTAGGAAGTGGGTCAAATTTAAACTATAGCTCCCTCATAGTTTGCTCTTTATTTTTTTCAAAAATCATTTTTAGGCACATAAGTATCTATTTAATCAGATAAACATCAAAAGTTTTTCAAAATTCAACCCCTATCTAGGAACGGTCATGCCCGTCGTTTTGACCGCATTTTGAAATGGGCATGAAAAATTCTAAAAAAATCAAAAAATTGGAAAACCTTTGCATTGTGTGATTATATGTGACCAAGTTACCATGAAAAATAAGAAACTTGTAATACGGCAATTATTTTTAAAAAGTGTTCTCAGAAATAAGCTATAATGTGTGAAGATTCATGGCTTTCAAGCCAAATGATCAATCTTATGGCCACATTCATGTCATAGTTTGTTCAAATGATCTCATATTATGCTCAAGGATGCATATTGGAATGACAAAAAATGTTGCCCAAGGAAGTTTTCATTTTCTTTGGACAGAAAATTCATTTTCCATTTTTCGAGTGCCCAAAATGAGGTTTTTTGTGAAGGACCTACCATATATTTGTTGCAAATTGGACCGAATCAATTTTCTAAAATATTAGGCCATATTTAATGTATAATTGACCAAATGGTTGAGTGTCAAAAGATTTGAGCCACCTCTCGTGAAAAAGACAAATTTCTGCCGATTCAATAGGAAGTGGGTCAAGTTTGAACTGCAGCTGCCTTATAGTTTGTTGTTGAATTTTTCCAAAAATAATTTTTAGGTACATAAGTATCTATTTAATCAAAGATACATGGTTTGGTGGTGATACACTGAGGTTTGGACGATGGCCGATGGCCCCAACTCTACAGCGCGTAAACTGGCATGCCAGCCGCGTGGTCACCGCGTGACCTTGGCGTTGCCACGCATTCTGGGCGGCCTAGTTATGTCTGATGGGTCAGGGACTCCTCCGGTAGGTGTTAGGAATAAGAATACAATAGAAGAATCTCATGAGGAGACTAAACTAAGTTCAAACATAAATTAGCAGCCAAGTGTTTGATTAGAAGTGGGGGAAATGCACATGTCCAATGGTTCTGAGTTTTGGCTATGGATTATCATCTACTAAGCAGACTGTCTTGGCAAATTTTCAGCTCAAATGGAGGAGCCTAGGTGGCACTTGCTTTGCAAACTACCACACTGAACAGAAATATGAATTTTGAAGCTGGGCTTAAATGAATGAATGGATTGAGCTGAAATTTGGTGGAGGATGATAATTTGGGCATAGGAAGGCACTGTAAAAATTTGATACCATTTGTACATGCCAAAGTGGTACTTCCTTCACAATGCTCTTCTCTAGACAGAAACTTGGGAAAATTATTGCGAGAAATTGGATAAATGAAATGGGCTCAAATTTGTTGGAGGCAAGTTATATAGGTAGAAACATGCCCTGGTAAAGCTTCAGAAATAATTAAGCAATATAAAATATAGTTGGTTCACAAACTGAAAATATGACCAGAATAAAAGATTGGATGATGAGCTCACATAGATTGCTGGATAAATCTCAAATTTTGTGCAGAGTGATTATTTGAGTATTTGAAACATTTGAAAAAATCTCAGATCATTTAGATAATCCTAGCCAGTACTTTCTTCACAAAGCTTCTCTCTGGATAAAAACGTTGGAAATTTGTTGATGAAGATTTACTAGGCAAATGGAGCTGAATATTTACATGTGGCAATGATTTGAATATGGAAGAGATCCCAAAAAGTTTGAGGGAAATAGGAGGGGTCTAGATAGCACTTGCTTTGCAATGTGCCAATTTGGACAAAAAATAGAAATTGATGCTGGGCTTACATAGATGATTGGATTGAGCTACAATTTGGAGAAGGATGATAGTTTGGGAGTATGAAGGCACTCTAAAAATTTCATACCATTTGGATAAATAAAAATGGTACTTCCTTCACAATGCTCCCCACTGAACAGAAAATTAGGAAAAATATTGAGGGAAGTTGGATAAATTAAATGAGCTAAAATTTGGTGGAGGGAGGTTCTATGGGAAGGGTCATGTCCTGGTAAATTTTCAGCAATTATAAAGCAATATAAAATATAGTTGCTTCACAGACTGAAAATATTACCAGAAACAAAGATTGGATTGTGAGCTCACATGGATTGTTTATATATGTTTAACATTTTTCAAATACATGATTAGCATATTTTCATATATTCCCAACAAAAAAACATCTTTTCATACATACGTTTTGATGTCTATATTTGGTTTTACACATTGTATATTTTTTGTATACATATAAAAAGGGGGTGGCCTTAAGTACCAATGCATCCACGTTCACAACCTCATGACCATTTATATTGGTCGTAATCAGGTAGAAATAAGGTCGTCGACCACTGTTGTGTGCTTTATGACCATTTGGTGTAAGGCAATTTCAGGGTTTGAGCCCTTCCTAGTGAAATGGCCATGGATTTACGACCAATTCAGCTAGGGTCACTAAGAGAAGGTCACAAGTTGACACATTTCTTGTAGTGTATGAATGACGCAATAAAGTTAGTTGCCATATAGTACCGAAGCAGAATATCAACACACATACATACTACTGAGAGAGCGGATAAACAAATTTGCCATGAACATACAATGTCTGATGACAAACATTACAATTGGGGTTCACACAAAAATTTCCTTGGTTGCTACTGATTTCATATCGTAAGACAAAAGGCCAGTTGCTATGGAGCCCCGCACAAGCATGGCAAAAAGTGGGTTGCGGGCAAGTAGGAAGTTGACATCTGCTAACTAAAGCAGTATGGCACACTGGCAAGTTGTTACACATATATAGTTGCCATGCTTGCACCACAAAAAACATGGTTAAGCAGGAGGAATTTGCCATGTGGCCCTGCAAAAAATCTTGAAGAGCAAGTTGTCACCTGATAACTAAATACACTATGAAGTTGCCCCTGTAACACTAAAAAGACATGGAAAATAATATCTTGGGGTAAAGATGGAGTTGCCACCTGCTAACTAAATACACTATGAAGTTGTCCTGTAACACTGGAAAGACGTGGCAAATAATATCTCGGGGTAAAGAGAGAGTTGTCACCTGCTAACTAATTACACTAGGCAATTGCCATGTAACACTGCAAAAGACATGTCAAATAATATCTTGGGGTAAAGAAGGAGTTGACATCTGCTTGTGAGCACACTAGGCAGTTGCCCTGATGGCTTGTGCCTCCCCCTTAAGTCGGTTGGGGCCCTACTTTCTCCGCAAGGAAGATATTTTTCGATAAAAAAACCCTCAATATTTCAGCCCGGTCGGAGTTTCGGATCTCCGGATATTTAAGAAACGATGAAGGGGTCACAAAACAGTCGCGAAAACAAGAGAGAAACAGAGAGAGATCCAATCTCAGAGCGGCTCTTGCCCTCTATGAGCCATGGAAGCCATGGACCAGAGGGGAAACCCTCCTCCCACCTAGGGAGAAGGCTAAGGAAGAAGAAGAAGAAGGAGGGGGGCTCTCTCCCCCTCTCTCGCGGTGGCGCCGGAACGCCGTCGGGTCAACCATCGTGACGGCGATCTACACCAACAACTTCCCGCCGTCATCACCACCACCATCACCTTCCCTCATCTATCTATAGCGGCCCACTCTCCCGCACCCCGCTGTACCCCCTACTTGAACATGGTGTTTATGCTACATATTATTATCCAATGATTTGTTGCTATCCTATGATGTTCGAGTAGATCCCTTTTGTCCTATGGGCTGATTGATGATCTTGATTGATTTGAGTTGCGTGGTTTATTTTGGTGCTGTACTAAGGTGCCTTCCGTGAGGCGCACACATGAAGCATTCATGCTGGAGGGTGTTGCAATATGTTTATGATTCGCTTATAGTGGTTTGGTGAGTGACTTAAACACAAACCCGAGTAAGGGGGATTGTTGCGTATGGGAGTAAAGAGGACTTGATGTTTAATGCTATGGCTGGGTTTTACCTTAATGATCTTTAGTAGCTGCGGATGCTTGGTAGAGTTCTAATCATAAGTGCATATGATCCAAGTACGGAAAGTATGTTAGCGCATGCCTCTCCCTCATCTAGAACTGCAATAATGGTTACCGATCTTGTTATCAATTGCCTAGGACAATCTCGCAAATCTTATCACCACTTTTCCACACTCGCTATATTTACTTTATTGTTCTTTTATTAAAACATCACCTAACTTTTATTTCCACGTTCTTTATTATCTTGCAAAATTATCTACAAAGTACTTCTAGTTCTATTCCCGCAAAATAGTTTCATACTTGTTCTAGGTAAAGTAAGCGTTAGCGTGCGTAGAGTTGTATCGGTGGTCGATAGAACTTGATAGAACTCGATAGAGTTTCGAGTAAAGAGGGAGTTCCCATCTGCTAAGTAAATAGTGCGGCAAATTGTAACTAATCTAGGAGAATGAAGTTGCCGTATTTGCACATATCAACATGTCAAATGAATGGGTTTCACAAAACAATCAATTGCCATTGACGTGCACGCAATGCATTGGACAATCTTACATAGTCCTACACAAACTAAAAACAGGGCAATCTAGATCTAGGGTTCATGCCATGCTCTCAGCCTCTTATTTCAAGCAAAAATAATACCTAAACAACGAGCCACTGCCTACTTGCAGATCATTTGAACAACAACGTCAAGCATGAACAATGAGAAATCACTGCAATCCAGATTTGAAAGGAAATAATCTCTGAAAACAGAGAATGAATCGTGCGGAACGGGCGACTCCTCGCCGGCAAGACTTCCACCGCCACGGCTATGACGCGTACTAAATGTGGCCTAATTACACGCCGGCGACTCCCCCTCTCCCGACGGAGATCATGCGAGCTCCTTACATCACATTGGAATCGCCATGGATTCGAAGCAGAGGAAACGTGGAGAGGAGAAGCAAAGTGAAATGAATCGAGGACGGTACATCTGCGTGGTGCAGGCTCAAGCGAGACTTAGTTTTGCCATGATACATGACGTATGAATGGCACGATAAAACTGTAAGTTGCCATATAGTACCTAAGCAGAATATCAACACACATGTGTAATACTAAGAGAGCGGATAAACAAAATTGCCATGAACATACAATGTCTGATGGCAAACAGTACAATTGGGGTTCACACAAAAATTGCCATGGTTGCTACTGATTTCATACAGTAGGACAAAAGGGCAGTTGCTATGGAGCCCTGCACAAGCATGGCAAAAAATGGGTTGCAGGCAAGTAGGAAGTTGCTATCTGCTAACTAAAGCAGTATGACAAACTGGTAAGTTGTTACACATATATAGTTGCATGCTTGCACCACAAAAAACATGGAAATTAAGCAAGAGGAATTTTCCATGTGGCCCTGCAAAAAATCTTGAAGAGCAAGTTGCCACCTGATAACTAAATACACTATGAAGTTACCATGTAACACTGAAAAGACATGGAAAATAATATCTTGGGGTAAAGATAGAGTTGCCACCTGCTAACTAAATACACCATGAAGTTGCCTTGTAACCCTGAAAAGACATGTCAAATAATATCTTGGGGTAAAGAGAGAGTTGCCACCTGCTAACTAAATACACTAGGCAGTTGCCATGTAACACTTCAAAAGACATGGCAAATAACATCTTGGGCTAAAGAGGGAGTTGCCATCTGCTTGTAAGCATACTAGGCAGTTGCCATGTAACACTGCAAAAGACATGGCATACGTCAGTTTGGAGTAAAGAGGGAGTTGCCATCTGCTTCTAAGTACACTAGGCAGTTGCTTTGTATCACTGCAAAGACATGGCAAATGCCAGTTTGGAGTAAAGAGGGAGTTCCCATCTGCTAAGTAAACAATGCAGCAAATTGTAACTAATCTAGGAGAATGAAGTTGCCGTATTTGCACATATCAACATGGCAAATGAATGGGTTTCACAAAACAATCAATTTCCATTGACGTGCACGCAATGCATTGGACAGTCTTACATAGTCCTACACAAACTGAAAACAGGGCAATCTAGATCTAGGGTTCATGCCATGCTCTCGGCATGTTATTTCAAGCAAAAACAACACCTAAACAACGAGCCACTGCCTACTTGCATATCAATTAAACAAAAACGTCAAGCATGAACTATGAGAAATCACTGCAATCCAGATTTGAAAGCAAATAATCTCCGAAAACAGAGAATGAATCATGCGGAATGGGCGACTCCTCGCCGGCGAGACTTCCACCGCCGCGGCTATGATGCGTACTAAAGGTGGCCTAACTATACGCCGACGACCCCCTCCCCCTGACGGGGATCATGCGAGCTCCTACGACGATGGATTCAAAGCAGAGGAAACGTGGAGAGGAGAAGCAAAGTGAAATGAATCGAGGACGATACCTCTACGCGGTGCATGCTCCGACGACGATGGACCGGCTGCGTGAACTCCGGCGACGGCCAAGAGTCCCCGCGCGACTTCTGCCACCGCTGCGAAATCGTCTCTGCTTTGCTGCGGAACTGCTCTCTACACTAGCGATGAGGAATGGGGAGGGGAAATGGGAAGAGGCAGCGGGAGGGGAGTGGAATGCGCTGGTAAAACTACAACGTGCCGTGAAAAACTGTCAATGTTTGGCGATCATGCGAGCGTGTGGGCACGAGGGAAGTTCCACCGCACGACGAAGATGGCAACCGCACGCTGCGGGGTGTACAAAGACTGTTCAGGCGCGCCCTCTAACCCACACACAGTCCAGAATGCCTACGTGACACTGCAATTTCGTCAGAAGTCGTCAAGATTCGAGGAAAACAGAGTAGACAAAGATCAAGACTGTGGTACCCCGGCTCAACAAACCGGATTACCAGTGTTTCCAACCCAGAGATCATGTCTTCTGGAAACACACAACAACTTGGAACAGAACAGAACTGAACTTTATTGATAAACTTTGGGTACAAGCTCATATTTTACATCGATAGCGAGGCCAAAGGCACACCTGGTGCTATGACAATATCTACATTATTTATGAAACATAGCAGGGCCTCGAAACTACTAAGTAATTCTACGATGTAGCGGAACATAGCGGAAACTCCATCCACCGGGACACTGCTGAGGACACAACCTAGTTAGCGTAGCATGAACCATCGGGGCCTCCGTCCTCGGCTTCTCCTGCATCTGAGTACTTTGAATGTACTCGCAAGCTCACGACAACCAAGTAATGCAGCAAACAATAGCATGGCAGTCAACATGTTAAATTCTTAAGTGATTCACTTACTATCATCAGTTATCAACTTACTCTCTTTCGGGTTATCTCACAACCCTCGGAATACTCATAAGCCATCGAGTACTTCCGAACACAAGACGAGTTCTCCCATCATTATTAACACTGTTACGGTTGACCACCTAGTGAGGTCTGGACGGGCTGTCCAATACCGTGGACGCGTCTATTCAAATATATTTTTCACTCTGCAGAGGTTGCGCACTTTACCCACACCATGAAGCACCTGGCCTCGTGATCCCATTCGGGTGGACCAGCGTTGCTCCAACGAAACCTGCCTGACCCGTGACTCTCCCATTGCACCACCGGCATTCATCCTCCCCCAGAGTCCTGCCCTGGGTGGCCCCTGTGTCACCTCGTGACACCTGCCACCGTCGTTGCCAAACTAAACTGTCCCAAACGGGGACGCCGGCACAAAACTCATCTGGGCTCACAGGGTTATCGCCGCCTACCTGATCAGGGTAGCACGCACGCATAACCCTCCCTATCTGGAGGTACCGATGAAAGAGCACGGGGCCAGACCAAGTCAAGGCCATCCCATACCGGCAAATGTGGTTCATGGATAAGCCCGGACAGGTGACTCAAGATCAACCAACTAAGTTCATTTAACAAACATAGTAGTTTAGCACAACACTTAGGATGACAGCAACTAGGCATTTAAATTAATTACTATAAATTACTATATAGCAAATAAATGAACATAATGCATTGAAATATGCAATGCTATTGAAATGCTTCACGAAATGGGTGTCCTGGCTTGCCTTGCTCTGTTGGGTTGTTCACAAACTCCTGGTCTTCAAAACCACAAAGATTTCCTTCTGAAAATATTTTAAAATAGCAAAGGAAAATGTCACATAACACATTTTTGTTCATCAGGAATTCTATGAGTAAGAGAAAAATACCAAAATTTATCAGCAAATAAAGGAGCTCAAGACAAACACAATGCAAAAAGAATCAATGGATTTGGACTTACATTTAAAAAGTTATTGCAGGTCAAAGTTATTGGTCAAATCTGGAATTTAAACAAAAATCAGAAAATACTCAGCCGGCCACATCAAACACGTAGAGTGGAGGGGCGCCTCCACTTAAAACGGTTAGGCGCGCGGGGTGAGTCGCTGACAGGTGGGGCCTTCGGTTGATCTAAAAGAAAGCGAGAAGGGAAGCAGAGAGAGGCGGGGCTCCGGCGACGCTCACTGGCGATGGAGACGGTGGTGAGGTCCGGCGAGGGCAGGAATGGAACCAGCGTACAACGGCGAGTACGCCTGTACCCGTGGATCGTCGGAAGGTGGCCGAACGGCGTCGCCCCCTTCTTTTCCGGCGGGTGGAGGCTACGGGCGTCGTCTGTTAGGGATCGTAGTAGTAAATCAAAAAAATTCCTACGCATCACCAAGATCAATCTATGGAGAAACCAGCAACGAGTGGGGTGGGAGTGCATCTTCATACCTTTGAAGATCGCTAAGCGGAAGCGTTACTGTGAACGCGGTTGGTGAAGTCGTACTCGCAGCGATTCAGATCGCGGTGGATTCCGATCTAAGCGCCGAACAACGGCGCCTCCGCGTTCAACACACGTACAGCCTGGGGACGTCTCCTCCTTCTT
The DNA here is from genome assembly GCA_039707655.1 of Elymus sibiricus. NCBI lineage: Eukaryota > Viridiplantae > Streptophyta > Magnoliopsida > Poales > Poaceae > Elymus > Elymus sibiricus. The sequence continues at coordinate 449,717,521 of CM077671.1, forward strand.
GATCCAGCAAGGGGGGAGGAGAAGTTGAGGGAGAGCTCCGACAGCACGACGGCGTGGTGGCGGTGGAGCTAGTGGCACTCCGGCAGAGCTTCGCAAGCGCTACGGAGGAGGAGGAGGTGTAGGGAGGGGGGAGGGCTGCGCCAGGGGCTGAGGTGCGGCTGCCCTCCCACCCCCCCTCTATTTATAGGCTGAAGGGGAGAGGGGGCCGCCCCCCTAGATGCATCTAGAGGGGGGGCGGCGGCCAAGGGGGGGGGGGAACTTGCCCCCCAAGTTAAGTGGGAGGCGCCCCCACCCCCTAGGGTTTCCAACCCTAGGCGCCTTGGGCCCCTTGGGGGGGCGCACCAGCCCACTAGGGGTTGGTTCCCACCCATATCCAGCCCATGTGGCCCTCCGGGGCAGGTGGCCCCTCCCAGTGGACCCCCGGAACCCTTTCGGTGGTCCCGGTACAATACCGATAAACCCCGAAACTTTTCCGGTGACTGAAATTGGACTTCCCATATATAAATCTTCACCTCCAGACCATTCCGGAACTCCTCGTGACGTCCGGGACTCCGAACAACTTTCGGTAACCACATATACAATTCCCATTACAACTCTAGCATCACCGAACCTTAAGTGTGTAGACCCTACGGGTTCGGGAACCATGTAGACATGACCGAGACACCTCTCCGGCCAATAACCAATAGCGGGATCTGGATACCCATATTGGCTCCCACATGTTCCATGATGATTTCATCGGATAAACCACGATGTCGGGGATTCAATTAATCCCGTATACAATTCCCTTTGTCCATCGGTATGCTACTTGCCCGAGATTCGATCGTCGGTATCCCTATACCTTGTTCAATCTCGTTACCGGCAAGTCTCTTTACTCGTTCCGTAACACATGATCCCGTGACTAACTCCTTAGTCACATTGAGCTCATTATGATGATGTATTACCGAGTGGGCCCAGAGATACCTCTCCGTCACACGGAGTGACAAATCCCAGTCTCGATTCGTGCCAACCCAACAGACACTTTCGGAGATACCTGTAGTGCACCTTTATAGCCACCCAGTTACGTTGTGACGTTTGATACACCCAAAGCATTCCTACGGTATCCGGGAGTTGCATAATCTCATGGTCTAGGGAAACGATACTTGACATTAGAAAAGCTTTAGCAGACGAACTACACGACCTTGTGCTATGCTTAGGATTGGGTCTTGTCCATCACATCATTCTCCTAATGATGTGATCCCGTTATCAATGACATCCAATGTCCATGGTCAGGAAACCATGACCATCTATTGATCAACGAGCTAGTCAACTAGAGGCTGACTAGGGACATGGTGTGGTCTATTTATTCACACATGTATTATGGTTTCTGGTTAATACAATTATAGCACGAACAATAGACAATTATCATGAACAAGGAAATATAATAATAACCATTTTATTATTGCCTCTAGGGCATATTTCCAACAGTCTCCCACTTGCACTAGAGTCAATAATCTAGTTACATTGTGATGAATCGAACACCCATAGAATTCTGGTGCTGATCATGTTTCACTCGTGGAAGAGGTTTAGTCAACGGATCTGCGACATTCAGATCCGTATGTACTTTACAAATTTCTATATCTCCATCCTGAATGTAACCACGGATGGAGTTGAAGCGGCGCTTGATGTGCTTGGTCTTCTTGTGAAACTTGGGCTCCTTGGCAATGGCAATAGCTCCAGTGTTGTCACAGAAGAGAGTCATCGGGCCCGACGCATTGGGAATCACTCCTACGTCGGTGATGAACTCCTTCATCCAGACTCCTTCCCGTGCCGCTTCCGAAGCAGCTATGTACTCCGCTTCACATGTAGATGCTGCCACGACGCTTTGCTTGCAACTGCATCAGCTGACTGCCCCACCATTCAAAATATACACGTATCCGGTTTGTGACTTGGAGTCATCCGGATCTGTGTCGAAGCTAGCATCAACGTAACCCTTTACGACGAGCTCTTCGGCACCTCCATAAACGAGAAACATATCCTTAGTCCTTTTCAGGTACTTTAGGATGTTCTTGACCGCTGTCCAGTGCTCCAACCCGGGATCACTTTGGTACCTCCCTACCAAGCTTATGGCAAGGTTCACATCAGGTCTGGTACACAGCATGGCATACATAATAGAGCCTATGGCTGGGCATAGGGGATGACACTCATCTTTTCTCTATCTTCTGCCGTGGTCGGGCATTGAGCCGTGCTCAATCTCACACCTTGTAATACAGGCAAGAACCCCTTCTTGGACTGATCCATATTGAACTTCTTCAATATCTTGTCAAGGTATGTGCTTTGTGAAAGACCAATGAGGCGTTTCGATCTATCTCTATAGATCTTGATGCCTAATATGTAAGCAGCTTCTCCAAGGTCCTTCATTGAAAAACACTTATTCAAGTAGGCCTTTATGCTTTCCAAAAGTTCTATATCATTTCCCATCAACAATATGTCATCCACATATAAAATGAGAAATGCTACAGAGCTCCCACTCACTTTCTTGTAAATACAGGCTTCTCCATAAGTCTGTATAAACCCAAACGCTTTGATCACCTCATCAAAGCGAATGTTCCAACTCCGAGATGCTTGCACCAGCCCATAGATGGAGCGCTGGAGCTTGCATACCTTGTCAGCATTCTTAGGATCGACAAAACCTTCCGGCTGCATCATATACAATTCTTCCTTAAGGAAACCGTTAAGGAATGCCGTTTTGACGTCCATTTGCCAGATCTCATAATCATAAAATGCGGCAACTGCTAACATGATTCGGACGGACTTCAGCATCACTACGGGTGAGAAAGTCTCATCGTAGTCAACTCCTTAAACTTGTCGATAACCTTTAGCGACAAGCCGAGCCTTATAGACGGTCACGTTACCATCCGCGTCAGTCTTCTTCTTAAAGATCCATTTATTTTCTATGGCTCGCCGATCATTGGGCAAGTCCACCAAAGTCCATACTTTGTTCTCATACATGGATCCTATCTCGGATTTCATGGCTTCAAGCCATTTGTTGGAATCCGGGCCCGCCATGGCTTCTTCATAGTTCGAAGGTTCACTGTTGTCTAACAACATGATTTCCAGGACAGGGTTGTCGTACCACTCTGGTGCGGATCGTGTCCTCGTGGACCTACAAAGTTCAGTAGTAACTTGATCCGAAGTTTCATGGTCATCATCATTAACTTCCTCTCTAGTCGGTGCAGGCACCACAGAAACATTTTCTTGCGCTACGCTACTCTCCGGTTCGATAGGGGGTACAATTACCTCATCAAGTTCTACTTTCCTCCCACTTACTTCTTTCGAGAGAAACTCTTTCTCTAGAAAGGATCCATTCTTGGCAACAAAGACCTTGCCTTCGGATCTAAGGTAGAAGGTATACCCAATAGTTTCCTTAGGGTATCCTATGAAGACGCACCTTTCCGATTTGGGTTCGAGCTTTTCAGGTTGAAGTTTCTTGACATAAGCATCGCATCCCCAAACTTTCAGAAACGACAGCTTAGGTTTCTTCCCAAACCATAATTCATACGGTGTCGTCTCAACGGACTTAGACGGTGCCCTATTTAAAGTGAATGCGGCAGTCTCTAATGCATATCCCCAAAAAGATAGCGGTAAATCAGTAAGAGACATCATAAATCGCACCATATCCATGTTGGGGAACGTAGCATGAATTTCAAAAAATTTCCTACGCTCACGCAAGATCTATCCATGGAGATGCATCGCTACGAGAGGGAGAGTGAATCTACATACCCTTGTAGATCGCTAAGCGGAAGCGTTAAGAAACACGGTTGATGTAGTCGAACGTCTCCGCGATCCAAATCGCAAGTCGTCCCTCGATCCAAGCACGATCTAGCGCCGAACGGACGGCACCTCCGCGTTCAACACACGTACGGCTTGATGACGATCTCCGCCTTCTTGATCCAGCAAGAGAGAGCGAAGAAGTAGAAGAGTTCCAGCAGCACGACGGCGTGGTGATGGTGGTGAGGAACAATTTCAGCAGGGCTTCGCCTAAGCACTACTGAAATTATGACGTAGGAGGAACTAGAGGTTGCCGGCACACGGCTTGGGACAATCTTAATCAACCCCGTGTGCTAGCCCTGCCCCTCTATTTATATGTTGAGCCTTGGGGTCTAAACTTGGAGTAAAAGCCTCCTCCGGGTCGGTTTTGCCCGCACAAGGTCGGTTTGGCCCGCAGGAAAAGAGTCTAACTCGGATCCCTGCCGAACCGTGCACAAGCGGTAGTACCGCTTCACTCAAGCGGTAGTACCGCTTCAAGCGGTAGTACCGCTTCAGACAAGTGGTAGTACCGCTTCAAGCGGTAGTACCGCTTCAGACAAGCGGTAGTACCGCTTGGGCGGTAGTACCGCTTCTCACAAGCGGTAGTACCGCTCACGCGGCAGCAAAACTTCTTTTTGCACTTTCCAATACCTCGTGGGCTTTTCCCTTTTGGCCCATATAAAGTGTTGCTGTACCCGAACACTTCGGTAAACATCCAGAACTCCTTCCGGTGAATTCCGGAACCCTTCCGGAGATCAAAACACTATTATCACATATATCAATCTTTACCTCCGGACTATTCCGGAGATCCTCGTCATGTCCGGGATCTCATCCGGGACTCCGAACAACCTTCGGTCACCAACATAATAACTCAACTATACTAATCGTCACCAAACGTTAAGTGTGTAGACCCTGCGGGTTCGAGAACTATGTAGACATGACCGAGACACCTCTACGGTCAATAACCAATAGCGGGACCTGGATGCCCATATTGGTTCCTACATATTCTACGAAGATCTTTATTGTTTGAACCTCAATGTCAAGGATTCAATTAATCCCGTATGCTGTTCCCTTTGTTTCTTCGGTATGTTACTTGCCCGAGATTCGATCGTCGGTATCTCTATACCTAGTTCAATCTCGTTACTGGCAAGTCTCTTTACTCGTTCCGTAATACAAGATCCTGTGGATAACTCTTTAGTCACTTTGCTTGCAAGGCTTGATGTGATGTTGTATTACCGAGTGGGCCCTGAGATACCTCTCCGTCACACGGAGTAACAAATCCCAGTCTTGATCCATGCCAACCCAACAGACACCCTCGGAGATACCTGTAGAGCACCTTTATAGTCGCCCAGTTACGTTGCGACGTTTGATACACACAAGGCATTCCTCCGGTGTCAGTGAGTTGCATGATCTCATGGTCAAAGGAACAGATACTTGACATGCAGAAAACAATAGCAATAAACTAACACGATCATATGCTACGTTTACGGTTTGGGTCTTGTCCATCATATCATTCTCCTAATGATGTGATCCCGTTATCAAATGACATCTCATGTCTATGGCTAGGAAACCTTTACCATCTTTTGATCAACGAGCTAGTTAAACTAGAGGCTCACTAGGGACACAGTGTTGTCTATGTACCCACACATGTATTTGAGTTTCCAATCAATACAATTATAGCATGGATAATAAACGATTATCATGAACAAGGAAATATAATAATAACCAATTTATTATTGCCTCTAGGGCATATTTCCAACAGTCTCCCACTTGCACTAGAGTCAATAATCTAGTTCACATCACTATGTGATTTACATTGTTATGAATCTAACACCCAATGAGTTCTGGGGTTTGATCAGATCATGCTTTGCATGTGAGAGAGGTCTTTAGCCAACGGGTCTGCGACATTCAGATCCGTGTGTACTTTGCAAATATATATGTTATACTACAAATACTATCACGCCCCACTTGGAACTATTCCAAATGGCTGCTCCACTACATGTATCCTGACTGCTACTCAGAGTCGTCCGGATAGGCGTCAAAGCTTGCATCGACGTAACCCTTTACGACGAACTCTTTATCACCTCCATAATCGAGAAATATTTCCTTAGTCCTTTAGTTACTAAGGATAATCTTGACCGCTGTCCAGTGATCCACTCCTGGATCACTCTTGTACCCCTTGACAGACTCATGGCAAGGCACACATCAGGTGCGGTACACAGCATGGCATACTATACAGAGCCTATGAATAAGGCATAGGGGATGACCTTCGTCCTTTCTCTTTCTTCTGCCGTGGTCGAGCTTACAAATCAGGCAAGAACTCTTTCTTTGACTGATCCATTTTGAACTCTTTCAAAATCTTGTCAAGGTATGTTCTCATTGAAAGTCTTATCAGACGTCTTGATCTATCTCTATAGATTTTGATGTCCAATATTTAAGTAGCTCTAATGCAGGTCTTCTTTTGAAAAACTCTTTTCAAACGATCCTTTATGTTTTCCAGAAATTCTATATCATTTCCGATCAACAATATGTCAACCACATATATTTATCAGAAATTCCATAGTGCTCCCACTCACTTTATTGTAAATACAAGTTTCTCATAAACTTTGTATAGACTCAAAAACTTTGATCACCTCATCAAAGTGTATATTCCAACTCCGAGATGCTTGCTCCAGTCCATAGAAGGATCGCTGGAGTTTGCATACATTTTAGCATCCTTAGGACTGACAAAACCTTCCGGTTGTATCATATACAACCTTTCCTCACGGATACCGTTAGGAAACGATGTTTTGACATCCATCTGCCAGATTTCATAATCGAAAAATGCAGCAACTGCTAACATAATTCCAACAGACTTTAGCATCGCTACGGGTGAGAATATCTCATCGTAGTCAACTCCTTGAACTTGTGATAAACCCTTTGCCACAAGTCGAGCTTCTATAGACGGTGCCATTACCGTCCACGTCCGTCTTCCTTTTAAAGATCCATTTGTTCTGAATGGCCTTTCACCCTTCAGGTAATACTTCCAAAGTCCATACTTTGTTTTCTTACATGAATCCCATCTCAGATTTCATGGCCTCTAACCATTTCTTGGAATCCAGGCCCATCATCGCTTCTCCATATCTCGTAGGTTCGTCGTTGTTCAACAACATGACTCTAAGACAGGGTTGCCGTACCACTTAGGAGCAGTACGCATCCTTGTCGACCTACGAGGTTCGATAGTAACTTGATCCGAAGCTTCATGATCATCATCATTAATTTCCTCTTCAACTGATGTAGGCTCCACAGAAACATCTTTCTGCGCTGCGCTACTCTCAAGTTGAAGTAAAGGTTCAATAACCTCATCAAGTTCTATCTTCCTCCCACTCAATCTTTCGAAAGAAACTCTTTCTCAAGAAAGGACCCGTTTTAGCAAAAATCACTTTTTGTGCTTGGATCTGAGATAGAAGGTTCACCCAACTGTAATGTTAGGGTTTTCTATGAAGATGCATTTGTCCGCTTTGGGTTCGAGCTTATTAGGTGAAAAACCCTTTTTCACATAAGCATCGCAGCCCCCAAACATTAAGAAATGACATCTTAGGTTTCTGCCAAACCAAAATTCACACGGTGTCATCTCAACGGACTTAGATGGTGCCCCTTTTAAAGTGAATGCGGTTGTCTCTAATGCATAGCCCTAAAACGATAGTGGTAAATCGATAAGAGACATCATAGTTCGCACCATATCCAATAAAGCACGACTTACGACGTTCGGACACACCATCACACTTATGGTGTTCCAGGTGGCGTGAGTTGTGAAACAACTTTCACATTGTCTTAAGTTGTATACCAAACTCGTAACTCAGATATTCACCTCCACGATCATATCGTAGATATTTTATCTTCTTGTCACGATGATCTCAAACTTCACTCTGAATTTGCTTGAACTTTTCAAACGATTCAGACTTGTGTTTCATTAAGTAAATATACCCATATCTACTCAAATCAACAGTGAAAGTAAGAAAATAACGATATCCACTGCACACTCCAATACTCACTGGACCGCATACATCAATATGTATCATTTCCAATAAGTCAATTGCCCGCTCCACCATACCGGAAAACGGGGTTTTAGTCATCTTGCCCATGAGGTATGGTCCGCATGTCTCAACCGATTCAAAATCGAATGAGTCCAGAGATCCATCAGCATGGAGTTTCTTCATGCGTTTTACACCAATATGACATTTAGCGGCAGTACCACAAGTATGTGGTCCTATCATTATTAACTTTGCATCTTTTGGCATCAATATTATAAACATGTGTATCACTACGATCAAGATTCAATAAACCACTCTTTATTGGGTGCATGACCATTGAAGGTTTTATTCATGTAAACAGAATAACAATTATTCTCTAATTTAAATGAATAACCTTATTGCAATAAATATGATCTAATCACGTTCATGCTCAACGCAAACACCAAATAACATTAATTTAGGTTCATCACTAATCCCGAAGGTAGAGAGAGCGTGCGATGGTGATCACATCACATCAACCTTGGAAACACTTCCAACACTCATCGTCACCTCGTCCTTAGCTAGCCTCCGTTTATTCCATAGCTTTTATTTCGAGTTACTAACATTTAGCAACCGAACCGGTATCCAATACCCAAGTGCTACTAGGAGTACCAGTAAGGTACACATCAATAACACGTATATCAAATATACTACTGTCGACGTTGCCAACCTTCTTATCTACCAAGTATCTAGGGTTGTTCCACTTTAGCGACCGTTCTCCTCATAACAGAAGCACTTAGTCTCGGGTTTGGGTTCAACCTTGGGTTTCTTCACTGGAGCAGCAACTGTCTTGCCATCCATGAAGTTTCCCTCCTTGCCCTTACCCTTCTCGAAACTAGTGGTTTCACTAACCATCAACACTTGATGCTCCTTCTTGATTTCTACCTTCGCGATGTCAAACATTGCGAACAGCTCAGGGATCATTATTTCCATCTCTGGCCTTTTATAGTTCATCACGAAGCTCCAGTAGCTTAGTGACAGTGACTTGGAGAACTATATCAATCACTATCTTATCTGGAAGATCAACTCCCACTCGATTCAAGCGATTGTAGCACCCAAACAATTTGAGCACATGCTCAACGATTGAGCTATTCTCCATCATCTTACAAGCAAAGAATCTTGTTGGAGGTCTCATACTTCTCAACACGGGCACGAGTCTGAGATTCCCAATTTCAGCTCTTAGAACATCTCATATGTTTTGTGACGTTCAAAACGTTTTTGGAGCCTCAATTCTAAGCTGTAATGCATGACGCACTGAACTATTAAGTAGTCATCGGAACGTGCCTGTCAGATGTTCACAACATCTACAGACGATGCTAGAGGGGTGGTGCACCGAGTGGTGCATTAAGAACATAAGTCTTCTGTGCAGCATTGAGGACAATCCTCAGATCACAGACCCAGCACGCATTATTGCTACCATCATCTTTCAAATCTATTTCTCTAGGAACATATAAAAATGCAATGGAGCTACAGCGCGATCTAGTAATCTACAACATAATTTGCAAAGACATTATGACTATGTTCATGATAATGAGTTTAGTTAATCATATTACTTAAAAACTCCCACTCAAATTGACATCCCTCCGGTCATTCGAGTGTAACATGATCCAAATCCACCAACTCAAGTCCGATCATCACGTGAGTTGAGTGTGGTTTCAATGGTGAACATCTTCATGTTGATCATATCTACTATATGACTCATGTTCGACCTTTCGGTCTCTCGTGTTCCGAGGCCATATCTGCATATGCTAGGCTCGTCAAGTATAACCCGAGTGTTCTGCGTGTGCAACATGGCTTGCACCCGTTGTATGTGAACGTGGAGTCTATCACACCCGATCATCACGGCGTGTCTCGAAACGACGAACTTTCGCAACGGTGCACACTCGGGGAGAACACAATTTTATCTTGAAATTTAAGTGAGGGATCACCTTATAATGCTACCGTCGTCCTAAGCAAAATAAGATGCATAAAAGGATTAACATCACATGCAAATCATAAGTGACATGATATGGCCATGAACTTGTGCTTTTGATCTCCATCTCCAAAGCACCGGCATGATCTCCATCGTCACCGGCATGACACCATGATCTCCATCATCTTGATCTCCATCAACGTGCCGCCATGAGGTTGTCGCGCCGACTGTTGCTACTACTACTACTGCTAACTCATAGCGGTAAAGTAAAGCAATTACATAACGTTGGCATTGCATACAATAAAGAGACAACCATATGGCTCCTGCCGGTTGCCAAATAACTTACAAAACATGATCATCTCATACAACAACTTATATCTCATCATGTAATTGGCCATATCACATCACAACATACCCTGCAAAAACAAGTTAGACGTCCTCTAATTTGTTGTTGCAAATTTTACGTGGCTGCTACGGGTTTGCAAGAACCGTTCTTACCTACGCAAAACCACAACGTGGTGTAGTGATTGCTTTTTGATCTTCTAAAAGAACCCTCTTCATTGAAACCGGTTCAACTAAAGTGAGAGAAACTGACACCCGCCAGTCACCTTTATGCAGCTATGTGCACCAACGGTAAAACCAGTCTCGCGTAAGCGTACGCGTAATGTCGGTCCGAGCCGCTTCATCTCACAATGCCGCTGACCGAGTAACAACTAGTAACGGCAAGCAATATGTATACACCCACGCCCACAACTCACTTGTGTTCTACTCGTGCAAAACACATCTACGCATAGACCTGGCTCTGATACCACTGTTGGGGAACGTAGCATGAATTTCAAAAAATTTCCTACGCTCACGCAAGATCTATCCATGGAGATGCATCGCTACGAGAGGGAGAGTGAATCTACATACCCTTGTAGATCGCTAAGCGGAAGCGTTAAGAAACGCGGTTGATGTAGTCGAACGTCTCCGCGATCCAAATCGCAAGTCGTCCCTCGATCCAAGCACGATCTAGCGCCGAACGGACGGCACCTCCGCGTTCAACACACGTATGGCTTGATGACGATCTCCGCCTTCTTGATCCAGCAAGAGAGAGCGAAGAAGAAGAAGAGTTCCAGCAGCACGACGGCGTGGTGATGGTGGTGAGGAACAATTTCAGCAGGGCTTCGCCTAAGCACTACTGAAATTATGACGTAGGAGGAACTAGAGGTTGCCGGCACACGGCTTGGGACAATCTTAATCAACTCCGTGTGCTAGCCCTGCCCCTCTATTTATATGTTGAGCCTTGGGGTCTAAACTTGGAGTAAAAGCCTCCTCCGGGTCGGTTTTGCCCGCACAAGGTCGGTTTGGCCCGCAGGAAAAGAGTCTAACTCGGATCCCTGCCGAACCGTGCACAAGCGGTAGTACCGCTTCACTCAAGCGGTAGTACCGCTTCAAGCGGTAGTACCGCTTCAGACAAGCGGTACTACCGCTTGAAGCGGTAGTACAGCTTCAGACAAGCGGTAGTACCGCTTGGGCGGTAGTACCGCTTCTAACAAGCGGTAGTACCGCTCACGCGGCAGCAAAACTTCTTTTTGCACTTTCCAATACCTCGTGGGCTTTTCCCTTTTGGCCCATATAAAGTGTTGCTGTACCCGAACACTTCGGTAAACATCCGGAACTCCTTCCGGTGAATTCCGGAACCCTTCCGGAGATCAAAACACTATTATCACATATATCAATCTTTACCTCCGGACTATTCCGGAGATCCTCGTCATGTCCGGGATCTCATCCGGGACTCCGAACAACCTTCGGTCACCAATATAATAACTCAACTATACTAATCGTCACCAAATGATAAGTGTGTAGACCCTGCGGTTCGAGAACTATGTAGACATGACCGAGACACCTCTACGGTCAATAACCAATAGCGGGACCTGGATGCCCATATTGGTTCCTACATATTCTACGAAGATCTTTATCGTTTGAACCTCAATGTCAAGGATTCAATTAATCCCGTATGCTGTTCCCTTTGTTTCTTCGGTATGTTACTTGCCCGAGATTCGATCGTCGGTATCTCTATACCTAGTTCAATCTCGTTACTGGCAAGTCTCTTTACTCGTTCCGTAATACAAGATCCTGTGGCTAACTCTTTAGTCACTTTGCTTGCAAGGCTTGATGTGATGTTGTATTACCGAGTGGGCCCTGAGATACCTCTCCGTCACACGGAGTAACAAATCCCAGTCTTGATCCATGCCAACCCAACAGACACCCTCGGAGATACCTGTAGAGCACCTTTATAGTCGCCCAGTTACGTTGCGACGTTTGATACACACAAGGCATTCCTCCGGTGTCAGTGAGTTGCATGATCTCATGGTCAAAGGAACAGATACTTGACATGCAGAAAACAATAGCAATAAACTGACACGATCATATGCTACGTTTACGGTTTGGGTCTTGTCCATCATATCATTCTCCTAATGATGTGATCCCGTTATCAAATGACATCTCATGTCTATGGCTAGGAAACCTTTACCATCTTTTGATCAACGAGCTAGTTAAACTAGAGGCTCACTAGGGACACAGTGTTGTCTATGTACCCACACATGTATTTGAGTTTCCAATCAATACAATTATAGCATGGATAATAAACGATTATCATGAACAAGGAAATATAATAATAACCAATTTATTATTGCCTCTAGGGCATATTTCCAACAATCCAATAGAGTGCGATTACGACGTTCGGACACACCATTACACTGAGGTGTGCCAGGCGGCGTGAGTTGTGAAACAATTCCACATTTTCTTAAGTGCGTGCCAAACTCGTGACTCAAATATTCTCCTCCACGATCTGATCGTAAAAAAAATTATTTTCTTGTCACGTTGATTCTCTACCTCATTCTGAAATTCCTTAAACTTTTCAAAGGTCTCAGACTTGTGTTTCATTAAGTAGACATACCCATATCTGCTTAAGTCATCAGTGAGGGTGAGAACATAACGATAACCACCACGAGCCTCAACGCTCATTGGACCGCATACATCGGTATGTATTATTTCCAACAAGTTGGTTGCTCGCTCCATTGTTCCGGAGAACGGAGTCTTAGTCATCTTGCCCATGAGGCATGGTTCGCACGTGTCAAATGATTCATAATCAAGAGACTCCAAAAGTCCATCTGCATGGAGTTTCTTCATGCGTTTGACACCAATATAACCAAGGCGGCAGTGCCACAAGTATGTGGGACTATCATTATCAACCTTACATCGTTTAGTATTCACACTATGAATATGTGTAACATCACGTTCGAGATAAAAATAAACCATTGACCAGCGGGGCATGACCATAAAACATATCTCTCATATAAATAGAACAACCATTATTCTCGGATTTAAATGAGTAGCCATCTCGCATCAAACGAGATCCAGATACAATGTTCATGCTCAAAGCTGGTACTAAATAACAATTATTGAGGTTTAAAACTAATTCCGAAGGTAGATGTAGAGGTAGCGTGCCGACGGCGATCACATCGACCTTGGAACCATTCCCGACGCGCATCGTCACCTCGTCCTTCGCCAGTCTTCGCTTATTCCGCAGCTCCTGCTTTGAGTTACAAATATGAGCAACCGCACCGGTATCAAATACCCAGGAGCTACTACGACCGCTGGTAAGGTACACATCAATAACATGTATATCATATATATCTTTGACGTTGTCGGACTTCTTATCCGCTAAGTACTTGGGGCAGTTCCGCTTCCAGTGACCGGTTCCCTTGCAATAAAAGCACTCAGTCTCAGGCTTGGGTCCATTCTTGGGCTTCTTCCCGGCAACTGATTTACCGGGCGCGGCAACTGCTTTGCCGTCCTTCTTTGATTTCTTTTTACCCTTGCCTTTCTTGAAACTAGTGGTCTTATTCACCATCAACACTTGATGTTCCTTTTTGATTTCCACCTCCGCTGATTTCAGCATCGAATATAACTCAGGAATAGACTTCTCCATCCCTTGCATATTGTAGTTCATCACAAAGCTCTTGTAGCTAGGTGGAAGCGACTGGAGGATTCTGTCAATAACCGAGTCATCCGGAAGATTAACTCCCAGCTGAGACAAGCGGTTGTGCAACCCAGACATTTTGAGTATATGCTCGCTAACAGAACTATTTTCCTCCATCTTACAACTGAAGAATTTGTCGGAGACTTCATATCTCTCGACCCGGGCATGAGCTTGGAAAACCATTCTCAGCTCTTGGAACATCTCATATGCTCCGTGTTGCTCAAAACGCCTTTGGAGCCCCGGTTCTAAGCTGTAAAGCATGCCGCACTGAACCAGGGAGTAATCATCACTACGCGACTGCCAAGCGTTCATAATGTCTTGAGTTGCTGGGAAAATGGGTGCGTCACCTAGCGATGCATCAAGGACATAGGCTTTCTTGGAAGCTATGAGGATGATCCTCAAGTTACGGACCCAGTCCGTATAGTTGCTTCCATCGTCTTTCAGCTTGGTTTTCTCTAGGAACGCGTTGAAGTTGAGGGCAACATTAGCGTGGGCCATTGCATCTACAAGATAGATTGTAAAGACAATTTTAGACTAAGTTCATGATAATTAAGTTCATCTAATCAAATTATTTAATGAACTCCCACTCAGATAGACATCCCTCTAGTCATCTAAGTGATACATGATCCATATCGACTAGGCCGTGTCCGATCATCACGTGAGACGGACTAGTCATCAATGGTGAACATCTCCATGTTGATCGCATCTACTATACGACTCATGTTTGACCTTTCGGTCTCTCGTGTTCCGAGGCCATGTTTGTACATGCTAGGCTCGTCAAGTCAACCTAAGTGTTTTGCGTGTGTAAATCTGACTTACACCCGTTGTATGCGAACGTGAGAATCTATCACACCCGATCATCACGTGGTGCTTCGAAACAACGATCCTTCGCAATGGTGCACACTTGGGGGGAACACATATCTTGAAATTTTAGTGAGGGATCATCTTATTTATGCTACCGTCGTTCTAAGCAAATAAGATGTATAAACATGATAAACATCACATGCAAATCACAAAGTAACATGATATGGCCAATATCATCTTGCGCCTTTGATCTCCATCTTCGGGGCGCGGCATGATCACCATCGTCACCGGCATGACACCATGATCTCCATCATCATGATCTCCATCATCGTGTCTTCATGAAGTTGTCTCGCCAACTATTACTTCTACTACTATGGCTAACGGTTAGCAATAAAGTAAAGTAATTACATGGCGTATTTGATTGACACGCAGGTCATACAATAAATTAAGACAACTCCTATGGCTCCTGCCGATTGTCATACTCATCGACATGCAAGTTGTGATTCCTATTACAAGAACATGATCAATCTCATACATCACATATATTTCATCACATTCTTTTGGCCATATCACATCACATAGCATACCCTGCAAAAACAAGTCAGACGTCCTCTACTTGTTGTTGCATGTTTTACGTGGCTGCTATGGGTTTCTAGCAAGAACGTTTCTTACCTACGCAAAAGCCACAACGGTGATATGCCAATTGCTATTTACCCTTCATAAGGACCCTCTTCATCGAATCCAATCCGACTAAAGTGGGAGAGACAGACACCCGCTAGCCACCTTATGCATCAAGTGCATGTCAGGCGGTGAAACCAGTCTCACGTAAGCGTACGTGTAAAGTCGGTCCGGGCCGCTTCATCCCACAATGCCGCCGAATCAAGATAAGACTAGTAACGGCAAGCAAATTGACCAAATCATCGCCCACAACAATTTGTGTTCTACTCGTGCATAGAATCTACGCATAGACCTAGCTCATGATGCCACTGTTAGGGATCGTATTAGTAAATCAAAAATTTTCCTACGCATCACCAAGATCAATCTATGGAGAAACCAGCAACGAGTGGGGTGGGAGTGCATCTTCATACCTTTGAAGATCACTAAGCGGAAGCGTTACTGTGAACACGGTTGGTGGAGTCGTACTCGCAGCGATTCAGATCGCGATGGATTCCGATCTAAGCGCCGAACAACGGCGCCTCCGCGTTCAACACATGTACAGCCCGGGGACGTCTCCTCCTTCTTGATCCAGCAAGGGGGGAGGAGAAGTTGAGGAAGAGCTCCGACAGCACGACGGCATGGTGGCGGTGGAGCTAGTGGCACTCCGGCAGAGCTTCGCAAGCGCTACGGAGGAGGAGGAGGTGTAGGGAGGGGGGAGGGCTGCGCCAGGGGCTGAGGTGCGGCTGCCCTCCCACCCCCCCTCTATTTATAGGCTGAAGGGGAGAGGGGGCCGGCCCCCCTAGATGCATCTAGGGCGGGGGGCGGCGGCCAAGGGGGGGGAAACTTGCCCCCCAAGTCAAGTGGGAGGCGCCCCCACCCCCTAGGGTTTCCAACCCTAGGCTCCTTGGGCCCCTTGGGGGATCACCAGCCCACTAGGGGCTGGTTTCCACCCATATCCAGCCCATGTGGCCCTCCGGGGCAGGTGGCCCCTCCCGGTGGACCCCCGGAACCCTATCGGTGGTCCCGGTACAATACCGATAAACCACGAAACTTTTTCGGTGACTGAAATTGGACTTCCCATATATAAATCTTCACCTCCGGACCATTCCGAAACTCCTCGTGACGTCCGGGATCTCATCCGGGACTCCGAACAACTTTCGGTAACCACATATACAATTCCCATTACAACTCTAGCGTCACCAAACCTTAAGTGTGTAGACCCTACGGGTTCGGGAACCATGTAGACATGATCGAGACACCTCTCCGGCCAATAACCAATAGCGGGATCTGGATACCCATATTGGCTCCCACATGTTCCACGATGATTTCATCGGATGAACCACGATGTCGGGGATTCAATTAATCCCGTATACAATTCCCTTTGTCCATCGGTATGCTACTTGCCCAAGATTCGATCGTCGGTATCCCTATGCCTTGTTCAATCTCGTTACCAGCAAGTCTCGTTACTCGTTCCGTAACACATGATCCCGTGACTAACTCCTTAGTCACATTGAGCTCATTATGATGATGTATTACCGAGTGGGCCCAGAGATACCTCTCCGTCACACGGAGTGACAAATCCCAGTCTCGATTCGTGCCAACCCAACAGACACTTTCGGAGATACCTGTAGTGCACCTTTATAGCCACCCAGTTACGTTGTGACGTTTGATACACCCAAAGCATTCCTACGGTATCCGGGAGTTGCACAATCTCATGGTCTAGGGAAACGATACTTGACATTAGAAAAGCTTTAGCAGACGAACTACACGATCTTGTGCTATGCTTAGGATCGGGTCTTGTCCATCACATCATTCTCCTAATGATGTGATCCCGTTATCAATGACATCCAATGTCCATGGTCAGGAAACCATTACCATCTATTGATCAACGAGCTAGTCAACTAGAGGCTCACTAGGGACATGGTGTGGTCTATTTATTCACACATGTATTACGGTTTCCGGTTAATACAATTATAGCACGAACAATAGACAATTATCATGAACAAGGAAATATAATAATAACCATTTTATTATTGCCTCTAGGGCATATTTCCAACATCGTCGGCAGCAACGATTCCGGCAGGATTCCGGTCGGGCAAGAGCTCGGGGAGGGCCAGGAAAGTTCACCGAGTTCAAAGGTGGAGTTGGTTGGGGCTGGGGAGGAGTGGAATGGCGAGGCGGCAGAGCTCGGATGGCGGCGGATCTCCGGCGAGGTTTGAGGCCAGAGGGCCTCTCGGCCGTGGCTCGCTGCTCGGGAGGTCGATTGGAGGTGGAGGGAGAGAGGTGAGGTGCTGAGAGAGGCCGGGCACGGCCTTTTATAGGCAGGGGTGGAGCTCGGGCGAGCTCTCTGGAACGGGCAGCGTTGTGGCCACGTTGCCGGGGCAAGGACGGCGAGCTGGCTGTCGCGAGGTGGGGCGAAGTGATGGAGGAGGGCAGAGGAGTTAATGCGCGCATTGGCGGCACGCGGAGGAAGACGACGGCGGCTCAGCCACTGTGGCCGCACGGGTGTCACAGTGCGGCGCTGCGGTGGCGGCCGGTGAGGGCGATTCAGGCGAGGGGAAGGCTCTGGAGTGGCCTAGGTGGAAGGAGGGGAAGATGTCGGCATGCTAGGACAAGACTAGGCCACGCGGGGTAGCCGGAGCGATCACATCCGACGCGGGCGCCGTGTAGAGCGCGCGCACTGGCATGCCAGTGTCGTGCTCACCACGGGTGCGCCCACCAGGAGGCCACGCAAGCCTGGCACACCTTGTCCATGTCGTCGACCTTCGATCACTTAGCATCCTTGTGCCACTGGCTTGACTAGATACACTCTGATTCGAATGGTAGCCTCAACTACAGTTTTTGACAGAAACTTTGGGAGAGATCTGGAGGAGAGGTGAGCTGGAGATGAAGCCAGTGGAGATGTGTGGTGCGATCTAGGTTGGAAGGACTATAAAGTGGCCAAATTTGAAAGGATTTAGAAAAGTTTTGAATATAGTTCCTGTAAAAACTGCCATACTGGTCCAGAAACTTGATCTGCTTGTGGCACTCATTTAGATAATCTCCCGATGATGAAACTTGGTGGAGGGAGGTCATTTGGTAGTGCACACATGCCATAAAAATTTCAGAACAATTGTGCATCTCAAGCTAGTACTCCCTTCACAGAGGTTTGGAATGAGCAGAAACTTGTCAGAATTTTGCTGCTAAAAATTTGTACTGGCCAGAATGATATTTTTGGATATTGTGGCTATATAGGGTCCCTAATATCTCAGGAAGTTTACTGGGAATTTTCTGAGCTAGGAAAATAGGGGTCGCTTCACAATGGGCCAATTCTGACCAGAGAGAAAATAATTATTCTGGCCAAAATTTTGTATTGGACTATGGAATGTTTTTGAAGATTATGAGATTATATGATGACAGGAAGGTGTGACAAAAGTTTGGGATTTTATTGATCATCCAAACTATAGGTTGCTTCACAACCCATAGTGATGACATAATTTCCCAAAGGAAGAAAAGAATTAATGGAAAAATATTAAATATTGGAAATTGATCCAGGAGAGGTGTGGAAAGGTTTTGGCAAGGTGATGAGGGTTTTGAGTTACTTGGAAAAAAAATCAAGGAGTCATAAGTCCATAGTTGACTGAAAACCAACGAAAATGCAAGTAAAACCAAAAAAATTTTGAAAAGAAAAAGTTGCCAAAAATCAGGATGTCACAAAGACGTGTGAACGAAATGTGGATATGACACACGTGTGGGCGTTATCATTTGAGAATAAAAAAGATAAAAATCTCAAACCCGAGAAAACGTGCGGGCGGCTTTCGTTCGCTCGTGCGACTAGTATCCTGGCCCAATGAGCTGGCCCTGCTAGTTTGTCGCCGCATTGTTTAGTTCCTGGCCCAACGAGATGGCCCATGCTAGTAGTACTATAACATAGCCTGTCGCCCTTCTCCCGTCTTCCCCGTCCACCAGTTCCCCAATCAAAGCGAAAACCTAGGGTTTGGGTTAGGGAGGCGGCGGCTGCTTTATTCCCGATCCCGTCCCCGACCCCGACCCCGACCCCGATCGCCATGTCCATCGAAGCCGCGCCGAGCTCGGATGAGGAGGAGATGGTCGTCCTCTCCGATTGGGGGACGGAGGACGAGGAGGAGGCCGATGTCTTCACCTATTGGGCGATGGAGGAGACCGACGTCTTCCCCAATTGGGCGATGCTGGATCGCATCGGCCGCACCCGCTACCACAAGGACCTAGACGATGCTCGTCTGGTTGTCAGCAAGAACAAGACCGCCGCTCGCATCCGCATTGAGCGCAGCATCTCCTGCTACGTGTCCTTCACCCTCGCGGCTCCAGAAGGGGTCTCCTACCTCAACCTCCACTGGCCGGTGGGAGAAGGATCCGACGATGCCTGTTCCTTCGTCCGGGCAACCGACAAGGACCTCGTCCTCTTCGACATCTACAACCGGAGCCGGATTCCCTACTTGGGCGCGCCGCCAGATCTGTTCGTCTACACGGCCGCCGGTCCTTCCCCCTCGGTGCAGCAGCTCCCTCTGTACCCCAAGGAGGGGAGGGCAAGTTGGCAGTTCCTGAGGGATAAATTCACCACAGGCATCTTGCGGCTCTCGAAGAAGCGCTACATCGTTGCCGACCTCAGTGAGCTGGATGCTGCACTCTGCGTCTTCAACTCCTCCTCCCAGACTAAACAGTGGAAAATCATCTCCATTACGCCTGGCATGATATGTTGGCACCTACCGCAGCAGAACCAGAAACAGAGCAGCGGCCAGCTCCCCGACCTCTGGTCAACTGACGATGTGCTCGCTTTCGACGACCGTTTCCTGTGCTGGGTTGACTACTTCAGTGGTGTCCTGCTATCTGACTTCTCGTCCACTCTAGGTTCCTCGGTGGTGCTCCATTTCGTACCTTTCCCTGGAGAAAAGGAATACCCTGAAGATGTCCCAAGGCAGTTCCCGGGGAGGTTCCGAAATGTGTCCATCACCCAAGGCAAGATGTGCTTTGTCCACATTGACAATGACTTCCATGAGACATTCGAAGATGACTGCCCATGTCTTCAGCTTCCTGAGAGAAGAAGCCAACCGCAGCAGCATCTGGGTCCCAAAAAAATCACCATTTGGACTCTCAAATCCGACAACTTCAAGTTCAAGTGGGAGCAACATGGTGTGATCAACCTTGACCTCCTTTGGGCGCAACCTAACTACAAAGCACCTGAGCGTCTTCCCGAGTTCCCAGTCTTCCATGAACCGGATGTTCTATGCTGCCTGTTAAGGGAGGAGGAATTTTATGGCAAGGGGTGGATGATCATGGTTGACATGAAGCAAGCAAATCTGCGGTCGTGTACTCGATATGTCAACCGACAGTCCTACTGTGCTAACTGTGTGGATAAGGGCTGTGCTGTGTGTGAGGAGGACAGAGACGTGTTTCCTAATGTGCTCCTACTTCCAACTGTCTTCTCCAAACAATTTGAAAAGCCAACAGGTAACTATATAGAAGAAGCTCACCTAGTATTCAATTTAATTTTCTTTTACATACGTTCCTGCTTTTATTACATAATAACATGGTTGCCTTTGCCTAGCTTTCTGTTGGATATGGTAGTGTAACACTGGTCTTTTTCCTTATTTATTATCTTACCTATGATGCAACTCACGTGCTGCCTGGTTGGGTGTATGATTCCCAGCAACTCTCTGCACGCCGACTTCTAGACCCGTACCACTCTACTTATCAGGGTTGTGTGCCCGATGTTATTTCCTGTCTAAGAATTTCCAATTTCCTGCCTTCATCACAGACCTCTAGTGTTGCTGTGTTATAGTAATATGTTGATTAATCACCCCTTGACAAAAAATAGTAACATGTTACTTAATTGAAGCATTTACTATATTGTTACCATGAATCTTCTGTTGGGCTGTTCAAGCGTTTGAGTTTTAGCCGCTCCAGTTGTGTAGGTGCACTACCCTGTATATCAATAATAGCTCTGGTCCTTCTGTCATTGAGTTGTCCTTGAGAGCCTAGAATCCTCTATCTCAACTTGTTGGATCTTTTGCTCTTTATTTATGTACCGTCCATTATCTGTACACGTGCAGTTCTTGATTCATTACGCAGCCTTCTGTTGCTACTACTCTGGTGTGCTATTTTGAATCGAATTCTAGGAACCACACTGTTTTGATTGCTCTGTTAAAGGATAAAACTATATTGTCCTCTATTTTCTATGTCGGAGCAAATGCCTTGTACCTTTAGATGATATACGATGCTTTTAACACATATTTTTCTGTGGACCAAAGTTTTAGAGTGTGTTTTGTTGGGTTACTTTTGGGTCAACCAGGTCACATCTTTGGCTCTTCCTGTTGGAATCTTTTTGATTCTGCTAATGTCTACCCTTTATACCTGTGTGTAACTGGATACTCGCCAAGGAAAAGCCGTTCTCCCTGCATGGGAATGTCATTAGGTAGCCTCACTGGCCTTCTCATGTTACTGTCTTTGGCTTGATTATGGCGACAAGCCTTCCGACTGTCTTCTGCATCTTCTCAGGCCTAATCCGACATCCTTACATGTGGACTGTTGTTGGGACTCCCATGTATTTTGAGTTTGATGCTTTCTTGCTGCCTTCAGCCTTTTTTGCCACCTGAATACATCACCCCTGTACCGGCCCGTCTGCAGCACGGTCGCCACCAGTCCCCTGCGTGTCAGTTGTAGTCCTTCCAGCTGATTGACAAAGGCGATACGTGCTCATTGAGGCCACAAACGTCACATCATGGCTAACGTGGTGTTCTCAGACAACGTTTTGATGACAAGTTAGCTGAGAGCTACTCCCTCTGTCCGGTGAAGAGATATGGTGTCATTACCATTTGAAAACAAATCAAGTATATGATGCCATTATGATTGCATTAATATTGACTGCGAAAATTGTTTTCTTTTATCAATATACTCCACTGCAATGCCATTTTTCTCTTGTTTGTCTATTCCTTTTCTTTTGAACAATTATTGTGTACATCATTTGTCAAGTTGCAATTCATCTCATCTTCCCATACTGCTCGCAAGATGTTTTGATGGTGTATATATCTGAGTTAATTTTAATTTTATTTTCAAAGGGATGGCATTGGACAACGACAAGGTTGCAGCTCGTCTTCCAAAGAAGCATAAGCTGTCTGCAAGGTTTCATTCAAAGAACCGTAAGATTAAGATTGCAGTGTAAAGACCTGGAATCTGGTGACATGGTGTTGAGCACTTTGGCGTCGCTAGTATGGAAGATGATGTTTGTGTTAATGCTTTGATGGTGCACTACAGGCAGAACCAAGTCAACAGGGCAAAAATTTGCATTTATGTGATGAAGATGATGTACTGATGAATACCTATATCTATTAGAGTAAACGATGCATGTTTCTGGATCATATCAAATCATGATGTACTGATGAATATTCCTAAAATTTCTAAGCTCCCTTCAATTGGGAAGTTCTCATAGCTCTATGTTTAAGAGTTGTTGCTGCCTGCACCTGCCAGTCCGTTCCTCTCGTGTGGCCATATGTGGTTGTACTCGTGTCTCACCCATATTTCTTTTTGTCACTTTTATTTATCTCTCCAAGATTGCTTCATCTTAACCTCAATCTCATCATATTTATTCACCTCGTCATACGCTGCCTGCCTGCTGCCTCGGTGTTATTTTTACTAAATGGCCTCCGAAGGATCTTATGTTGTGTACTGACCCCTCAAAAAACTTATTTCGTGGCGTGACCCCCTTCACTCATGCCAATGCATCAGGCGTTTTTAATACACTGTGTGACGCCAGTCAATTTAACTAATATCAATAAATCCGTGCTGGCAGTCACGCCTACGTGGCGAAAAAAGTCAAAGACGCCAAGTTAATTAACGTGTCTACTCCGGCAGTAAAGTCGCCAGGTAACATGGCGTAACAAACATGTCTTCCCCGATTCAATCGTCCTTCCGTATTCAACCTTGCCGCAGACTGCGAGGCCACCGGCAGCTGCCGCCTCCGGCGGCAGGCAAGCTCGGCGCCCCGGCCGCCCTCATTCCCTCCTCTCCCTCCCTGCGGCCCTTCTCCACCTCACATGCGCCGGCCAGCCGTCACCGGGCACGGCCGCTGCTCCCGCTCGTATGCCTCCGCAAGCTGCCGCCGGGCACGGCCGTCGGCGAGCGTCGCCACTCCGGTGGTCGACCATGGCCAGCCATCGCGTGGAGCTCCTCCAGTCTTCATTTTCCCCTCCGGTGCGCGCAAGCTTTGTGCCTGGGCATGCGGCGACGGACATGACCGATCCATCAGCACCTCCCCAGCCTGCCGCGTAACCCAGCAGGTGAGCAGCCGTGACTCCCGACGGCGCCTTCGCGATGACTCGCTTCAACTCCGTCTTTGAACCATGGCAGCGCCATGGCTAGCAAGTGCGTGAACGACGGACACAATGGGTCCGACCACCTTGGCCTGTCACTGATGCTGCTCGGCTGCCACGGTCGTTGCACGGCCTTTTTTAGGCAGGGGCGGAGCTCGGGCGAGCTCTCTGGAACGGGCGACGCTGTGGCCACGTCGCCGGGGCAAGGACGACGAGCTGGCTGTCGCGAGGCGGGGCGAAGTGATGGAGGAGGGCACAGGAGTTAATGCGCGCATTGGCGGCACGCGGAGGAAGACGACGGCGGCTCAGCCACTGTGGCCGCACGGGTGTCACAGTGCGGCACTGCGGTGGCGGCCGGTGAGGGCGATTCCGGCGAGGGGAAGGCTCTGGAGTGGCCTAGGTGGAAGGAGGGGAAGATGTCGGCATGCTAGGACAAGGCTAGGCCGCGCGGGGTAGCCGGAGCGATCACATCCGACGCGGGCGCCGTGTAGAGAGCGCGCACTGGCATGCCAGTGCCGTGCTCACCACGGGTGAGGCCACCAGGAGGTCACGCAAGCCTGGCGCACCTTGTCCACGGCGTCAACCTTCGATCACTTAGCCTCCTTGTGCCACTGGCTTGACTAGATACACTCTGGTTCGAAGGGTAGTCTCAACTACAGTTTTTGATAGAAACTTTGGGACAGATCTGGAGGAGAGGTGAGCTGGAGATGAAGCCAGTGGAGATGTCTGGTGCGATCTAGGTTGGAAGGACTATAAAGTGGCCAAATTTGAAAGGGTTTAGAAAAGTTTTGAATATAGTTCCTGTGTAAACTGCCATACTGGTCCAGAAACTTGATCTGCTTGTGGCACTCATTTAGATAATATCCTGATGATGAAACTTGGTGGAAGGAGGTCATTTGGTAGTGCACACATGCCATAAAAATTTCAGAGCAATTGTGCATCTCTAGCTAGTACTCCCTTCACAGAGGTTTGGAATGAGCAGAAACTTGTCAGAATTTTTCTGCTAAAAATTTGTACTGGCCAGGATGATATTTTTGGATATTGTGGCTATATAGGGTCCCTAATATCTCAGGAAGTTTACTGGGAATTTTCTGAGCTAGGAAAATAGGGGTTGCTTCACAATGGGCCAATTCTGACCAGAGAGAAAATAATTATTCTGGCCAAAATTTTGTATTGGACTATGGAATGTTTTTGTAGATTATCGGATTATATGATGACAGGAAGGTGTGACAAAATTTTGGGATTTTATTGATCATCCAAACTATAGGTTGCTTCACAACCCATAGTGATGACATAATTTCCCAAAGGAAGAAAAGAATTAATGGAAAAAGATTAAATATTGGAAATTGATCCAGGAGAGGTGTGGAAAGGTTTTGGCAAGGTGATGAGGGTTTTGGGTTACTTGGAAAAAAATTCAAGGAGTCATTAGTCCATAGTTGACTGAAAAACCAACGAAAATGCAAGTAAAACCAAAAAGATTTCGAAAAGAAAAAGTTGCCAAAAATCATGGTGTCACAAACCTACCCCCCTTAGGATGAATCTCATCCTCGAGATTCGGTTGCTTAGGGAACAAGTGCGGGTATGCGGATCTTAGAAAATCTTCTCTTTCCCAGGTAGCCTCTTCCTCAGTATGGTGCTCCCACAATACCTTGTAAAACTTGATCACCTTACTCATGGTAGTCCTCTCCATCTCATCCAAGATTCTGATAGGTTTCTCTTCGTAGGTCAGATCCTTAGCCAGTTCTAGCTCACTCATATCCGCTTGTTTGATCGGTGGTGCAATGCACTTTCTTAACTGTGATATGTGGAAAACATCGTGAATATCAGATAACTCCGGTGGTAGCTCCAACTGATATGCTACCCTGTCTTTCCTAGCAATTACTGGAAAGGGACCGATGTATCTTGGTGCAAGCTTTCCCCGGGTATGAAACCTCTTTACTCCCTTCATGGGGGTTACTCGAACGTAAGCATATTCTCTGGGCTCAAAAGTCACTTCTCGGTGCTTTGGGTCATAGTAGCTCTTTTGGCGGGACTTGGCTGCTCGAAGACGCTCCTGAATATCCTTGACCTGCTTCTCATCCTCGAGCATCAAGTCCGTGCCAAAGATACGGCTATCTCCTGTCTGGGACCAATTCAATGGGGTGCGGCACTTCCGCCCATATAGTGCTTCAAATGGTGACATCTTGAGACTTGACTGATAACTGTTGTTATAAGAAAATTCCGCATAGGGTAGGCTATCTTCCCATTTGGGTCCATGGGTGAGAGCACAGGACCGAAGCATATCTTCCAATATCTGTTTTACTCGTTCGGTCTGTCCATCTGTCTGCGGATGGTACGCCCTGCTATGCTTCAGCATGGTTCCCAAAGCTTGGTGCAATCGCAACCAGAATGCTGAGGTGAATAAGGAGCCCCTATCTGAGGTGATAGACTTGGGTACTGATACGTCCATTTTGCATCATGCTTTTATATCGATATTTATTGCATTATGGGCTGTTAATACACATCATGGTACAATACTTATGCCTTTTCTCTCTTATTTTCCAAGGTTTATATGAAGAGGGAGAATGCCGGCAGCTGGAATTCTGGACTGGAAAAGGAGCAAATCTGAGATACCTATTCTGCTCAACTCCAAAAGTCCTGAAAATCTACGGAGAATTATTTTGGAATATATAAAAAATATTGGGCGAAAGAAATACCAGAGGGGACCCACCAGGGAGTCACAAGCCAGGAGGGGCGCGCCCTACCCCCCTGGGCGTGCCCCTGTGGCTTGTGGGCCCCCTAGCAGGCCTCCGGTGCCCATCTTCTGCTATATGGAGGGTTTTGACCTAGAAAAAATCAGAAGGGAGCTTTCGGGACGAAGAGCTGCCGTCTCGAGGCGGAACTTGGACATAACCAATCTAGGGCTCCGGCGGAGTTGTTGTGCCGGGGAAACTTCCCTCCCGGAGGGAGAAATCGAAGCCATCGTCATCACCAATGATCCTCTCATCGAGAGGGGGTCAATCTCCATCAACATCTTCACCAGCACCATCTCCTCTCCAAACCCTAGATCATCTCTTGTATCCGATCTTTGTCTCAAAACCTCAGATTGGTACCTGTGGGTTGCTAGTAGTGTTGATTACTCCTTGTAGTTGATGCTAGTTGGTTTACTTGGTGGAAGATCATATGTTCAGATCCTTAATGATAATTAATACTCCTCTGATTGTGAACATTAATATGCTTTGTGAGTAGTTACGTTTGTTCCCGAGGACATGGGATAATTCTTGTTATAAGTAATCATGTGAATTTGGTATTCGTTCGATATTTTGATGAGATGTATGTTGTCTCTCCTCTAGTGGTGTTATGTGAATGTCGACTACATAACACTTCACCATTATTTGGGCCTAGAGGAAGGCATTGGGAAGTAATAAGTAGATGATGGGTTGCTAGAGTGACAGAAGCTTAAACCCTAGTTTATGCGTTGCTTCGTAAGGGGCTGATTTGGATCCACATGTTTCATGCTATGGTTAGATTTATCTTAATTCTTCTTTCGTAGTTGCGGATGCTTGCGAGAGGGGTTAATCATAAGTGGGAGGCTTGTCCAAGTAAGGACAGCACCCAAGCACCGGTCCACCCACATATCAAATTATCAAAGTAACGAACGCGAATCATATGAGCATGATGAAAACTAGCTTGACAGAAATTCCCATGTGTCCTCGGGAGCGCTTTGCTTTATATAAGAGTTTGTCCAGGCTTGTACTTTGCTACAAAAAGGATTGGGCCACCTTGCTACACCTTTATTACATTTGTTACTTGCTTTCCGTTACGAATTACCTTATCACAAAACTATTTGTTACCGATAATTTCAGTGCTTGCAGAGAATACCTTACTGAAAAACCACTTGTCATTTCCTTCTGCTCCTCGTTGGGTTTGACACTCTTACTTATCGAAAGGACTACGATAGATCCCCTATACTTGTGGCTCATCAAGAATCTTTTCTGGCGCTGTTGCCGGGGAGTGAAGCGCCTTTGGTGAGTGGAACTTGGTAAGGAAACATTTATATAGTGTGCTGAAATTTACTGTCAATTGTTACTATGGAAAATAATCCTTTGAGGGGCTTGTTCGGGGTATCTTCACCTCGACCGGATGCACAAAGTGATGCTCCTCAACCTACAGCACCTACTGAAAATATTTATTACGAAATTCCTTCGGGTATGATAGAGAAACTCCTAGCTAATCCTTGTGGATGAAGTTTGTGGATTTTTTAAGCTTGCAGGTTTGCCCGAGGATGATGTCAAGAAGAAGGTCTTTCCTTTATCTTTGAAGGAGAAGGCATTGACATGGTATAGGCTATGTGATGATATTGGATCATGGAACTACAACCGATTGAAATTGGAATTTCATCAGAAGTTTTATCCTATGCATCTGGTTCATCGTGATCGGAATTATATTTATAATTTTTGGCCTCGTGAAGGAGAAAGAATCGATCAAGCTTGGGGGAGGCTTAAGTCAATGTTATATTCATGCCCCAATCATGAGCTCCCAAGAGAAATTATTATTCAGAATTTTTATGCTCGGCTTTCTCGTAATGATCAATCCATGCTCAATACTTCTTGTGCTGGTTCCTTTATGAAGAAAGATATTGAATTCAAATGGGACTTATTGGAAAGAATTAAACGCAACTCTGAAGATTGGGAACTCGACGAAGGTAAGGATTCAGGTATAACCTTAAGTTTGATTGTGTTAAATCCTTTATAGACACCGATGCTTTTTGTGGATTTAGCACTAAATATGGACTTGACTCTGAGATAGTAACTTCTTTCTGTGAATCTTTTGCTGCTCATGTTGATCTCCCTAAGGAGAAGTGGTTTAAATATCATCCTCCCATTGAAGTGAAAGTAGTTGAACCTATTAAAGTTGAAGAAGAGACTATTATTTATAATGCTGATCCTTTTATTCCTACTGCTTATATTGAGAAACCACCCTTCCCTGTTAGAATAAAGGAACATGCTAAAGCTTCAACTGTGGTTCGTAAGAGTTGTACTAGAACACCTACGCCCCCTGAACAAATTAAAGTTGAACCTAGTATTGCTATGGTTAAAGATCTCTTGGTTGATAATATTGATGGGCATGTTATTCATTTCTGTGATGAAGCTGCTAGAATTGCTAGACCTGATACTAAAGGTAAACATAGACCTATTGTTGGCGTGCCTGTTATTTCTGTTAAAATAGGAGATCATTGTTATCATGGCTTATGTGATGTGGGTGCTAGTGTGAGTGCAATTCCCTTTACCTTATACCAAGAAATTATGAATGATATTGCCCCAGCTGAATTAGAGGAAATTGATGTTACCATTAAGCTGGCTAATAGAGATACTATTGCACCAATTGGGATTGTTAGAGATGTTGAAGTCTTGTGTGGGAAAATAAAGTATCCTACTGATTTTCTTGTTCTTGGTTCCCCACAAGATGATTTTTGTCCCGTTATATTTGGTAGACCCTTCTTGAATACTGTTAATGCTAAGATTGATTGTGAGAAAGAAACTGTTATTGTAAGATTTGGGGATGTGTCTCATGAGTTCAATTTATCTAAATTTTGTAGACAACCCCATGACAAAGAATTGCCTAGTAAAGATGAAATTATTGGTCTTGCTTCTATTGATGTGCCTCCTACCGATCCCGTAGAACAATATTTACTAGACCATGAAAATGATATGCATATGAATGAAAGGAATGAAATAGATAAGATTTTCTTTGATCAGCAGCCTATTTTGAAACACATCCTGCCTGTTGAAATACTTGGGGATCCTCCTCCACCCAAGGGTGATCCCGTGTTTGAGCTTAAACAATTACCTGATACTCTGAAATATGCTTATCTTGATGAAAAGGAGATATATCATGTTATTATTAGTGCTAACCTTTCAGAGCATGAAGAAAAGAGATTATTGAAAACTTTGAGGAAGCACCGTGCTGCTATTGGATATACTCTTGATGATCTTAAGGGCATTAGTCCCACTCTATGTCAGCATAAAATTAATATGGAGCCTGATGCTAAACCAGTTTTGATCACCAATGACGGTTAAATCATAAAATGAAAGAAGTGGTAAGAAATGAAATACTAAAGCTTCTGGAGGCAGGTATAATTTATCCTATTGCTGATAGTAGATGGGTTAGTCCCGTTCATTGTGTCCCTAAAAAGGGAGGTATTACCGTTGTTCCTAATGATAAAAATGAATTGATCCCGCAAAGAATTGTTACAGGATATAGAATGGTAATTGATTTTAGGAAATTAAATAAAGCTACTAGGAAAGATCATTACCCTCTACCTTTTATTGATCAAATGCTAGAAAGACTATCCAAACATACACATTTTTTGCTTTCTAGATGGTTATTCTGGTTTCTCTCAAATACCTGTGTCAAAAGAGGATCAAGAAAAGACCACTTTTACTTGTCCTTTCGGTACCTTTGCTTATAGACGCATGCCTTTTGGTTTATGCAATGCACCTGCTACCTTTCAAAGATGTATGATGGCTATATTCTCTGACTTTTGTGAAAAGATTGTTGAGGTTTTCATGGATGATTTCTCTGTTTACGGAACTTCTTTTGATGACTGCTTGAGCAACCTTGATCGAGTTTTGCAGAGATGCAAAGAAACTAATCTTGTCTTGAATTGGGAAAAGTGCCACTTTATGGTTAATGAAGGTATTGTCTTGGGGCACAAAATCTCCGAAAGATGTATTGAAGTTGATAAAGCTAAAGTTGATGCTATTGAAAAAATGCCGTGTCCCACGGACATAAGAGGTATAAGAAGTTTCCTTGGTCATGCTGGTTTCTATAGGAGGTTTATTAAAGACTTCTCTAAGATTTCTAGGCCTCTCACTAATATTTTGCAACAAGATGTTCCATTCGTTTCTGATGATGATTGTGTAGAAGCATTTGAAATTCTTAAGAATGCCTTGATTTCCGCACCTGTTGCTCAACCACCTGATTGGAACCTACCCTGTGAAATAATGTGTGATGCTAGTGATTATGCTGTTGGTGCTGTTCTAGGACAAAGAGTTGATAAGAAATTAAATGTTATCCATTATGCTAGTAAAACTCTAGACAGTGCCCAAAGAAACTATGCTACCACTGAAAAGGAATTTTTAGCAGTTGTGTTTGCTTGTGATAAATTTAGAGCTTATATTGTTGATTCCAAAGTAACTGTTCACACTGATCATGCTGCTATTAAATACCTTATGGAAAAGGAAGATGCTAAACCTAGACTTATTAGATGGGTTCTTCTGCTACAAGAATTTGATCTGCATATTATTGATAGAAAGGGTGCTGATAACCCAGTAGCAGATAACTTGTCTAGATTAGAGAATGTTCTTGATGACCCACTACCTATTGATGATAGCTTTCCTAATGAACAATTAGCTGTCATAAATGCTTCGTGTAATGCTCCATGGTATGCTGATTATGCTAATTACATTGTTGCTAAATTTATACCGCTTAGTTTCACATACCAACAAAAGAAAAAGTTCTTCTATGATTTAAGACATTACTTTTGGGATGATCCACACCTTTATAAAGAAGGAGTAGATGGTGTTATTAGACGTTGTGTACCTGAGCATGAACAGGAACAGATACTATGCAAGTGTCACTCCGAGGCCTATGGGGGACACCACGCTGGAGATAGAACTGCACACACGGTATTACAATCTGGTTTTTATTGGCCTACTCTCTTCAAGGATGCTCGTAAGTTTGTCTTGTCTTGTGATGAATGTCAAAGAATTGGTAATATTAGTAGACGTCAGGAAATGCCTATGAATTACTCTCTTGTTATTGAACCATTTGATGTTTGGGGTTTTGATTATATGGGACCTTTTCCATAATCTAACGGGTATACTCATATTCTAGTTGCTGTTGATTATATTACTAAGTGGGAAGAAGCTATTCCAACTAGTAGCGCTGATCATAACACTTCTATTAAAATGCTTAAAGAAGTTATTTTCCCTAGATTTGGAGTCCTTGGATATTTAATGACTGATGGTGGTTCACACTTTATTCATGGTGCTTTCCGTAAATTGCTTGCTAAGTATGATGTTAATCATAGAATTGCATCTCCTTATCATCCTCAGTCTAGTGGTCAAGTAGAATTGAGCAATAGAGAAAT
Organism: Elymus sibiricus; assembly: GCA_039707655.1. Lineage (NCBI taxonomy): Eukaryota > Viridiplantae > Streptophyta > Magnoliopsida > Poales > Poaceae > Elymus > Elymus sibiricus. Next base: position 449,749,217 of record CM077671.1, read on the forward strand.
TAAATTGATTTTGCAAAAGACTGTTAATAGATCCAGAAAGAATTGGTCTAAGAAACTTGATGATGCATTATGGGCTTATAGAACTGCTTACAAAAACCCTATGGGTATGTCTCCGTATAAAATGGTTTATGGTAAAGCATGTCACTTACCTCTTGAACTAGAACATAAAGCTTATTGGGAAAGTAAAGAGCTCAACTATGATTTCAAACTTGCTGGTGAGAAGAGGTTATTTGACATTAGCTCACTTGATGAATGGAGAACCCAGGCCTACGAGAATGCTAAGTTGTTTAAAGAAAAGGTTAAGAGATGGCATGATAAAAGGATACAAAAGCGTGAATTCAATGTAGGTGACCATGTCTTGCTATACAATTCTCGTTTAAGATTTTTTGCAGGAAAACTTCTCACTAAATGGGAAGGGCCTTACATTATCGAAGAAGTGTATCGTTCCGGTGCCATCAAGATCAACAATCCCGAAGGCACAAATCCGAAGGTGGTAAACGGTCAACGAATCAAACATTATATCTCAGGTACTCCCATAAATGTTGAAACCAATATTATCAATACCATGACTCCGGAGGAGTACATTAGGGAGACCTACCAAAACGTTTCAGACTCTGAAAAGGAATAGGTATGTGTTACGGTAAGCAAACCGACTCCAAAACTTTTCCAATAGCAATTTTTATCCGTTTTGGAATATTTAATAAATTAGGAAAATTTAAAGTAGTCTGAAGAGTGCACAAGGAGGCGACAAGCCAGGGGGGCGCGCCCTACCCCCCTGGCGCGCCCCTGTGGCTTGTGGCCACCTCGTGTACCCTCCGGACTCCGTTTTCTTGTGGTATACTCCTTCGGGTCGGTAAAAATTCATTATATAATCTCCCGAAGGTTTTGACCTTCGTATCACGACAATACCTCCTGTTTTTTGCTTTGAGCTGTTTCTGCAGCAGATTTAGATCAACATGACGTCCCCAAGTGCTTCGAAGGACAAGTTCTTCGAGAAGGTCATCAACCCCTACCTTGCGGAGGTGCTGCGGCACCCTCAAACCATTGAGATGTGTGAGGGGGTGCTACACATCCGTGATGTTGAGGGGCCAAAGAAGACCGGAAGCGTGGAGATAAGGCTCGAAGCAATGGAGCAACAAGTTTTCAAGTGCCAAGGGATGGTGGAACGAGGACTCAATGCCAATCACATGATGATCGCGGAGTTTACCCATAAGCACAAGCTGGACGCCAAGGACATCGGGGAGCACATCTTCAAGCTCTACGAGAAAATCGAGCATCTCCAAGCCCAGATCTATGACCTGCAAAACCAAAACTGTGAGTATGAATACAGATTTAAGAGAATGAGTTTGGCTGTAGATTTGAGGATCCCGGAGACTCGTTCATCTTTTTACGATGGTGAGCCTATGCCTTGGAAGACAGAGGACAAGCTTCCAACCTCATCAACAACTCCAACATCACCAACTCCGAAGAACGACAACTAAACACATGGGTATGGGCACTTCCCTTGGCTTGTGCCAAGCTTGGGGAAGGTGCCCTGGTATCGTATCACCATCACATCTTTTACTTTTATCATTTTTCTTAGTCCGATCCTTTTGGTTATATCTTGATCTAGTAGAATAAAGTTTTTAGTGTGATCTAGTTTTGAGTTTTGCTTTATGTTCCCCCTATGTAAGCAAGTCCGAGAGTTATATAATAAAGAGCAGTTTTGAGTTGAGGGCTTTGCTTGTTTGCTATGATCTTGAGAAAAAGAAATAGAAAGAAGTATAGAATAAAAGCAAAGAGTATATATGATGATCTTGTGGGGAGTGATGACTTCACATATAAGAAGTATGTCGACTGAAACTTGTTGTGAGTTGACAAACATAGCTATTGGTCATTGTGGCAATTAAAAGGAAGTAATAAAGAAAGAGAGGTTCACATATAAATATATTATCTTGGACATCTTTTATGATTGTGAGCACTCATTAAAATATTTTATGCTAAGAAGTTGATGTTGGACAAGGAAGACAACATAATGAGTTATGTTTGCTTATTTCCGAATCGAAGTTATATGGTTATAGATCCTTCAACATGTGACGCTTGCTTCTACCCCATATCAGCCAAAACTTCCACACCAAGTAGAGATACTACTTGTGCATCCAAACACCTTTAACCCAGTTTTGCCATGAGAGTCCACCATACCTACCTATGGATTGAGTAAGATCCTTCAAGTAAGTTGTCATCGGTGCAAGCAACAAAAAATTGCTCTCTAAATATGTGTGATCTATTAGTGTGAGGAAAATAAACTTTATACGAACTTGTGATATGGAAGAAATAAAAGCGACAGACTGCATAATAAAGTTCTTAATCACAAGGTGCAATATAAAGTGACGTTCTTTTGCATTAAGGGATTGCGCATCCAACTAGAAAAGCGCATGACAACCTCTGCTTCCCTCTGCGAAGGGCCCATCTGTTACCTTTACTTTCTAGTACCTACCTTTATGCAAGAGTCATGGTGATCTTCATCACTTCCTTTATTTCGCCTTTATCTCTTGGCAAGCGTCATGTGTTGGGGAATGATCTAGACACATATATCCACTCGGGTTTGGGTGAGCATGAGTTATTTCTGTTGACATTACCCTTGAGGTAAATAGTTGGGAGGCAATACTATAAGCCCCTATCTTTCTCTGTGTTCGATTGAAGCTTTGACCTCATAGGTACTGCGTGAGTGTTAGCAATTATGAAAGACTAAAAGATGATTGAGTATGTGGATTTGCTTTACAAGCTCTTATATTGACTCTTTCCTACGTTATGATAAATTGGAATTGCTTCAATGACTGAGAGCATAGTTTGTTGGTTCTCAATAGAGTTCTTGATTCATACTTTACCTTGTGAATGAATTGTTACTTTAGCATAAGAAATTATATGTCAATATATGTTGCTGTTCTAAAGATGATCATGATGCCTTCATGTCCGTATTTTATTTTATCGACACCCCTATCTCTAAACATGTGGGCATATTTATCGATTTCGGCTTTTGCTTGAGGACAAGCGAGGTCTAAGCTTGGGGGAGTTGATACGTCCATTTTGCATCATGCTTTTATATCGATATTTATTTCATTATGGGCTGTTAATACACATCATGGTACAATACTTATGCCTTTTCTCTCTTATTTTACAAGGTTTATATGAAGAGGGAGAATGCCGGCAGCTGGAATTCTGGACTGGAAAAGGAGCAAATCTGAGATACCTATTCTGCACAACTCCAAAAGTCCTGAAAATCTACGGAGAATTATTTTGGAATATAGAAAAAATATTGGGCGAAAGAAATACCAGAGGGGATCCACCAGGGAGTCATAAGCCAGGGGGCGCGCCCTACCCCCCTGGGCGCGCCCCTATGGCTTGTGGGCCCCCTAGCAGGCCTCCGGTGCCCATCTTCTGCTATATGGAGGGTTTTGACCTGGAAAAAATCAGAAGGGAGCTTTCGGGACGAAGCACCGCCGTCTCGAGGCGGAACTTGGACATAACCAATCTAGGGCTCCGGCGGAGCTGTTCTGCCGGGGAAACTTCCCTCCCGGAGGGGGAAATCGAAGCCATCGTCATCACCAACGATCCTCTCATCGAGAGGGGGTCAATCTCCATCAAAATCTTCACCGGCACCATCTCCTCTCCAAACCCTAGTTCATCTCTTGTATCCGATCTTTGTCTCAAAACTTCAGATTGGTACCTGTGGGTTGCTAGTAGTGTTGATTACTCCTTGTAGTTGATGCTAGTTGGTTTCCTTGGTGGAAGATCATATGTTCAGATCCTTAATGATAATTAATACTCCTCTGATTATGAACATTAATATGCTTTTTGAATAGTTACGTTTGTTCCTGAGGACATGGGATAAGTCTTGTTATAAGTAATCATGTGAATTTGGTATTCGTTCGATATTTTGATGAGATGTATGTTGTCTCTCCTCTAGTGGTGTTATGTGAACGTCGACTACATAACACTTCACCATTATTTGTGATGGGGAACGCAGCAGAAAACAAAAATTTTCCGACCTACGTACCAGCCCAGGATCACTATGGAGACTGCATACAAGGTTTGATCTTTTTCGTTACCGACTCGTAGCGCAACGGAAGTAGAGTCGATGACGAACGGCGGTGCAGATCCCCGCAGCTAGGATTTACAACCTCCCAACCTCGAGGATGTACTCCCACATCAGCTCACCAGACGGATCTCCGGGCAGCCCTTCGGGAGGCATCGGGACAGTCCATCGGATAGTCCCACCGGACGGATCCTCGGACAGCCCTTCGGGAGGCCTCTGGACAGTCCCTCGGATAGTCCCACCAGACGGATCCTCGGACAGCCCTCCGGGAGGACTCTGGACAGTCCTTCGGATAGTCCCACCGGACGGATCCTCGGACAGCCCTCCGGGAGGCCTCACGGACAGCCCATCGGGCGGGTCACTCGGACAGCCCTTCGGGAGGACCCCCGAAACACGGACAGTAACTCGGACAGCCCTTCGGGAGGCACTCTCGAACTAAGACCGAAACTACGATCTCTCTACAGAGTTGCACACATACGGTGTCATCTATCCGGCAGGGCTTCGCCGTCCAGAACTAGTTCCCACCGAAACCCAGACAGCCTTTCGGCTCTACGAAACTATTTCGCTGGGAGGGAGAGAGAAGCCAGATAACATCATATGGCACTTGTATGTGAGAAGGAGTGAGTGTGGAGGCAGCCCCTCCACCTCTATTTATAGGAAATCCAAGGGGTAGGGTTTCTTGGCACCCAAGCCTTCTAGAAACCTTTTGGGAAAATATCCCAAAAGGTGACTTTTCCAAAAAATATCCCAAAAAGCACTTTCACTATTCATGACGACAGTTTTCAGCGTCCGGTCGAACTGAAAATATTTATGTGGGCTTAGAACATTTCCAGTACCCACAAAAATAATTTTCAATGCGATCCGGAACAATTCCGGTTTAGTGATTTTCATCTGCGAAAAGCATCTGAAGCTGTTCCGGCAGCTCCGGAACATTTCCGGTTTTTATCCCGGAAAATTCCAGAACGATTCTGGCACCCTCCAAGAATTATCAGGCATGTGCCGAAACCAATTTGACTTTATGGTATCCCCTGAAACAACTTTTCAGTTTCACCGGAACTATTCCGATATCCTCTCCGGAATGTTTCCATTTCGTCCGAAACTTTTTCGGTGATTTTCTCTCAGACTCCCCGTCTAGTATTCAGCAGATAAATGACCCTTAAGCATGTGACCCTATAGGTTCGGTGAAGTATAGACATGACCCGAAACTCTTTTCGATCAATGATCAACATCGGAGCCGTGGACACCCATATTGACCCCTATACCCACACGAATGAATATTCGAGTGAACCTCCAGTTGCCGTGTGCTATTCCTGTTGCTTCGCGATATGTTACAAAACCCGAGGTGAGATCTATGCATCCCCGTGGATCAACAACTTGTCCACTATGCAAGTTACGTCGTTACCGGTTTTGTTCTCTTTACTCGTTTCCGTGTTTCGGCATCCCTGTGATCAAATCACACTTGTGTCTGGCTAGACGATGATGGATACCGTAACACCGAGAGGGCCCAGAGATATCTCTCCATCGTTGGAGGAGCAAATCCCAATCTTGAGCTATCAAGTTACTTAACACACTTTTCCATGAACCCGTAAGCCGCCGTAATAGCCACCCATTTACGGATGACGTTTAACAAACCCCAAAGTTCATGAAGCAAGCATGAAGAAACTCGACACCCTCATGGTCTAAGGAATTATGCAAACATTAACTATCTCTATGTTATTAACCATTAACTTATGATGAATGAATCTCATAGCATAACATCAAACGGGTCGATTCAACACAAGTGTTCTACTAACATTGTGTCCTCAAAGTTGCCGGCATAGTCATGCCCATGATTAGGAAAACAGAACCATCATGCAACACTTGAGCTAGTCTTAGAGGCCAGACTAGGAATACATTTTACCGTTTATTATTCCACACGTGCATATGAGTCTTCCTTCAAGCCTCGTGGTTATTGCAGACTCGAGAACCATAGCAGTTATAGCATGGAACATAAACATAATTATGATCATGGAGATAATTAATAATCATTTATTATTGCCTCTAGGGCATATCTCCTACAATTTGGGCCTAGAGGAAGGCATTGGGAAGTAATAAGTAGATGATGGGTTGCTAGAGTGACAGAAGCTTAAACCCTAGTTCAGGGCCGGGCCGGCAAAATCCGGGGCCCTGTGCGAAACGAAAAAATGGGGCCCTATCTCACAAAAAAATGAACTAACGAGCAATTATAATGTATATATATCTCGCAAAAAAAATTATAATGTATATAATATCATGTCTTACATAACAATTGAACATATAAAAAAGTCATACCTATCCAACTCCCGGTTGTTATTTATTTGAACATCCTCATTCTTGTAGTATTCTTTGAAATGAAATCTTCAATGATATCCTCGTAATCAATCTTCTCCAAGACTTCACTCTCAAGTGCTATTGTGGCCAAATCATTGAGTCTTTGCTGTGTCATAGTAGTACGCATATAGGACTTCAATAGCTTCAATTTAGAAAAACTTCTTTCTGCCGATGCAACTGTCACAGGAATGGTCAACAGAACTCTATATGCAATACTTGCATTGGGAAAACAATCATGCCGCTTTAAAAAATTCAGAATTTCAACAGGTCCGATATTTTCTTTTGGCATGAAATTCTGAAGAAACTTCAACTCAACAAATAGATCATTGGCATCAATATCAGATTGTTTATCCTTCATAAGGGCAGCCTCAAGATTAACACAAGAAGATTTCAAACTATCCTTATCCAATGAACGCAATGTTTCAGAGGTAAATAAGAAACCAAATATTTTCTGGTAACCTTCATATTGCTCAAATCTCCTTGTGAGTGAGGAAATCGCTTGATCAACAACACGTATGAAATAGTTGACTCTAAATGATTCCTCTGCAGACTGTGTGGCAATATTTGTGTCGTCTGGGTTCTCATCAAACTGTTTTTTCTTTTAATTTCTCTTCTTTTACGAAATGTTGCATCAATATTCATCTCAAGTGCAATTTCTTTGGCTATCTCCAATGCTTCTAAGAAACCAGTTTCTCTGTACCCCTCGAAGAAAGAAATAAGCCCTTTCACTTTCTCAATTGCAACATCAATAAGCATATCCTTTGTTTGCAGGTTCTTGCTTACTAAATTAATAGCAGACAATACCTCATACCAAATGACTATTGCCACGATAAATTCATACTCTCCAAGTTCATTGTTTGCCAAACCTAGAGCCTCATTGCTTGCCTTTGGATCACTATCAGTTTCAGATACCTAAAATTAAAAGAAAGTTTATAAATGTTATGGTTGGATCTAGTCAAAGCCTGAATGAATTACATCATTATCAATATGAACATATTGGTTACCTGAAGTAGAGCCTCCCGAATGTCTGAACATTGAAATCTAATAGGTTTAATACTTTCAACACGACTCTCCCAACGCGTAGCTGACACAGACTTGAGAGTCAATCCTGATATGTTTTCTTTCAAAATATGCCATTTCTTAGTAGAATTTGCAAAAATTGTATAGATGCGTTGGATGATCCCAAAAAAGTCTTTTGCTCTACCACAAGTCTTGGCCATATCACAAAGTGTTAAATTAAGGCTATGACAACCACAAGCAGAATAAAAAGCTCTAGGATTTACATCCAAAAGTTTTCTTTGTACCCCTTGATGCGTTCCTTTCATATTTGATCCATTATCATATCCTTGTCCTCGCACATCATTTATATCAAGATCAAGAAGTTTTAGCTCATTCTATAGCACCTCAAAAAGTCCTTGGCCAGTTGTATCATTTACATCAAGAAATCCTAGAAAGGACTCTTCTATGCAAACTTGACTTGAAGCTGAATCCACATATCTTATAATTAAAGACATTTGCTCTTGGTGACTTGCAACAGGGGTACAATCAAGTATGACAGAGAAATACTTTGAGCTCTTTATTTTCTTGATAATTTCAGACCTAATACAAGAAGCAAGCAAGTGTAGCAATTCATTCTGAATCTTATGATCAAGATAATGAGCATGAGTTTCTTCATTTGTAATACGACGAACATGCTCCTGAATAATGGGGTCAAATTCAGCCAACATCTCTACCAAACCCAAGAAATTACCATTGCTATCTTCATACAACTTGCCATTCGTACCACGGAATGCTAGATTATGCTTGGCAAGAAATTTTACAATGCAAACAATTTTGAATAATACCTTTTTCCAATGGTCCTTCTCTTTCTCATATTGTCGTTGAGCTGCTTTATCAATAGTTTGATGTTTTTCCAATCTGCTGCGCAACTCATACCAATTAGTCATACTCAAAACATGATCCACACTTGTCTCGTGATCTCTTAGTCTATTGGTCATATGTGACCAATCATTATAGCCCTCATTTGCCAACTGACCTTTCCGATGACCTTTTGTAAATAATTTACAAGCAAAGCAAAAGACTCTATCAAGTTGTTTAGAATAGACAAGCCAGTCTCTATCACAACACTCTCCATTTGATAGAAATCTAGTATAGAATATTGCAGTAAACCTTTTACGATATCTATCTTTAGGACCTTTCTTAATTGATTTGTCTCTTTTTGGACCCTTTTGTGCTAAGATATCAATTTGTTTAGAATCAAGAGAATCCCAGTTTCTTGGATCAAATATATCAGACTTAAAAGAATCATCAACATCCTCACGAGGTGAACTATTTAAGTTAACATCAATATGATCTTCCTCTACCTCCATATTATCTGTCGCTGTCTGACCATCTCTAGAATCATTGTAAGGAACAATTGCAAGTGCAAGGGTACAAGGATCAACAGACTGATTACCGGATGACACTTGTGGTGCTTCTTTTCTAACAAATTTGTCCATACCGCCTTTATAAGATTTATTAATTAAATTTTGTTCTTGTGCTTTTCTCTTGCGCTTATAGGCACCAGACTGATGTTTCCCCATGGTGACTCAAATCTGCATAATTAAAACATAAGATAAGGAAGATGAATTAAATAAACTTGAACTTATATAGTAGCATATATCAATTGGATATCATTTATCAATGTTTGGCAATTAGACGAACCGTCTAACTCACCTAGTTTTGGGTCTTGTTTGATAAAATGGCAACACTGTGATCTTTAATCGAGGAGGTAAAAACTAATCTGTAACGAAGAAACGATTCCTATCGATAGCTAATTACAGAATTAGAATTAGAAGTACGACCCGAGTTAATAAAAAAAATCGCTAAGCACCTGGAGCTGGAGGCTGGAGCGGCATGAATCTAAATTTCCAATTAACGGGGACAACGGCTGAGCGGCAGGAACGAGAGCACCGGGCACAAACGTTGAGGCGACAGGAGTACAGGACGTGGAGTGGAGGATGAGGCCACGAGCCCACCAGGGAGTGCCCGGTCTCCACTTCGATCTGGGCTGAGGCTGCTTCCCGCCAGCGCTGCCAGTCTGGAATATATCCCACGAGCGTACTAGGTCTAGCCTCTAGGCGACGAGAGGAGGAGGCGGCGACGTTCGGCTTCGGTTCCTATAGCCACGATCCGATTCCTGATTCCTGTCGTACGATCCGGAGACAGCGCAGAGCCCTCGATGGCCTCGCCTGTGCCCTCATCGCTCGAGCGGTCGCCTGTGCCCTGCTCGCTGCTTCGGCCCAACTCGAAGGACTGCCCACCGGCCCAGTACACTACTAGGCCTATCTAAATTTTTTGGGGCCCCCCAGAATCGTGCGCCCTGTGCGGGCCGCACAGATGGCACCACTGTGGGCCCGGCCCTGCCCTAGTTTATGCGTTGCTTCGTAAGGGACTGATTTGGATACACATGTTTCATGCTATGGTTAGATTTATCTTAATTTTTCTTTCGTAGTTGCGGATGCTTGCGAGAGCGGTTAATCATAAGTGGGAGGCTTGTCCAAGTAAGTACAGGACCCAAGCATCGGTCCACCCACATATCAAATTATCAAAGTAACGAACGCGAATCATTTGAGCATGATGAAAACTAGCTTGACAGAAATTCCCATGTGTCCTCGGGAGCGCTTTGCTTTATATAAGAGTTTGTCCAGGCTTGTCATTTGCTACAAAAAGGATTGGGCCACCTTGCTGCACCTTTATTACATTTGTTACTTGCTTTCCGTTATGAATTACCTTATCACAAAACTATCTGTTACCGATAATTTCAGTGCTTGCAGAGAATACCTTACTGAAAACCGCTTGTCATTTCCTTCTGCTCCTCGTTGGGTTCGACACTTACTTATCGAAAGGACTACGATAGATCCCCTATACTTGTGGGTCATCAGGTACTCCATGAAGACCGACTATCCGGGACATGTAGAGTTGTGCAAGCTGGTTTGCGTTAAAAGTGGTCTTTACCGGAATAAAGTGAGCCACTTTTGTGAGTATATCCACAATGACCCAGATAGCATCATTGCCTTTTGTTGACCAGGGCAGTCCATCAATGAAGTCCATGCATATGTCATCCCACTTCCACTGGGGAACTGGTAAAGGTTGTCGTAGCCCAGCGGGTTTCTGGTGTTCAGCCTTGACTTTGCTGCAGATGTCGCAGCAGGCGACATAGTATGCTATGTCCCTTCGCATCCCTGGCCACCAAAAGGTTTCTCTCAGATCTTGATACATCTTTGTGCCTCCCGGGTGGATAGAGTACGCGGACTCATGGGCTTCTCTGAGTATTCGTTGTCTCAGATTATTCTGATCGGGCACGCATATCCGTTTCTCAAACCACAAGGTGCCTTGGTCATCCACACGGAAGGACTTGGCCTTCCCTTTCGAAATCAGTTCCTTGATCTCTTTTATTCCTTCATCTGGTTTTTGAGCTTCTTTAATTTCTTCCATAAGTGTTGGAGTAATTTCCAAGGTATCCAGGTTAATTGGGCCGCATAGCACCATATTGAGCTTAGCGAACTCTTCTTGTAACCTTGCATGGATACTTCCAAGTAGTGCATTCACTGTGCCTTGTTTTCCACTGAGAGCATCAGCGACCACATTAGCCTTTCCCGGATGATAGTTTATTCCAATGTCATAGTTCTTGACTAGTTCAAGCCATCTTCGCTACCTGAGATTCAGGTCAGGTTGGGTGAAAATATACTTGAGACTCTTATGGTCCGTGTATATTTCACAACGTTGTCCAATGAGGTAATGCCTCCAAATCTTCAAGGCATGAACCACGGCTGCTAATTCCAGATCATGTGTGGGGTAGTTTTCTTCGTGAGGTCATAGCTGTCTGGATGCATATGCTACAACCTTTCCTTCTTGCATTAACACGCAGCCAATTCCACGTCTGGAAGCATCGCAATATATATCAAAGCTCTTGTGGATGTCTGGAACTAAGACAGGTGCTGTAGTTAGCCTTGTCTTTAGCTCTAGGAAGCTGCTGTCACACTCCGCCGTCCAGACAAACCTTTGATTTTTCTTTAACAATTCTGTCAGTGGCTTAGCTATCTTGGAGAAGCCTTCTATGAAATGACGGTAATAGCCTATCAATCCTAGAAAGCTACGGACTTCGGTAACCGAGGCTGGTGTCTTCCAATTCAGTACTTCAGTTACTTTGCTGGGGTCGACGGCTACTCCTTATTCTGACAGAATATGACCCAGAAATCCCACCTCCTTTAGCCAAAATTCGCACTTACAGAATTTGGTGTACAGACGATAGGTCCTTAGCCTTTCCAGGATAGCATGGAGGTGTTGTTTGTGCTCTTCTTCATCCTTGGAATATATCAGGATATCATCGATGAACACCACCACGAATTTGTCTAGGAAATCCATGAAGACCTTGTTCATCATGCTCATGAAATAAGTTGGAGCATTCGTCAGCCCAAATTACATGACTGTAAACTCATACAGACCATATCGGATGGTGAAAGCTGTCTTAGGTATATCCTCTTTTCTGATTTTTAGCTGATGATACCAGTTCGGAGGTCAATCTTGGAGAATACCCGTGCTCCGTTCAGCTGGTCGAACAAATCATCAATGCGAGGGAGCGGGTACTTATTCTTGATGGTTACCTCATTCAGCTGGCGATAGTCTACGCACATTCGTAGACTTCCATCCTTCTTCTTGACAAACAGTACGGGTGATCCCCATGGCGAGATGCTTGGGCGGATATACCCTTTTTGCAGCAACTCATCCAACTGCTTCTTTAATTCCACCAGCTCTGGGCTCGGCATACGATAGTATTTCTTGTAGATCGGGGCAGTACCGGGAATCACCTCAATTGCAAAATCTAATTCCCGGTCGGGTGGCATCCCTGGTAGTTCCTCGGGAAATACATCTAGAAATTCGCAAACTACCGGAATCAAGTTCATATCCGTACCGGTAGCTTGGTATGCCATTCCTTTTCTAGACATCATCTTGTTGGCAAGGAATTGGACTGTTTGTCTTGCCGGATTAACTAGTGTCACTGTCCTGGTGGCACAGTTGATGCAAACCTGATGTGGTGTCAACCAGTCCATCCCCAGTATTAAATCCAATCCAGGGGATTCAATGGCAACAAGTGTAGCTGGAAATTTAACTCCATGTATCGAAATTTCCAGACCTTTATATATCAGATTTGTTCTGAGCAGGGAGCCAGGGGATTGTAGCACCATGATATTATCCAAAAGCGAACGGGAAAATTTGTGCAAGGTGGCAAAACTCCACAAAATAAACGAATGGGAAGCCCCAGAATCGAATAAAATTACTGCAGGAATGACGTTAACAGAAAACATACCAATAACTACGTCTGGTGCTTCGCAGGCTTCCTCCGCGGAGATATGATGGACGCGTCCGTGGCAGAAGTTATGGTTTGGGCGGCATCCAATATTGTTGACTTGTGGCTTGAAGTTGGATACTGGCTTCCCGTTGTTGGCACGACACTGCTTGGAATAGTGTCTGCTTTGGCCGCAAGTAAAGCATGTGTTATTATGGCGGCAGTCCTCTATCACCGGTTGTTTGTCGAAGGTCTTATTCTGGCTAACCGTCTTATTGTTGTTGTTGCCATTGCTCCATGTGGGCTTGTATTCAGATGGGCCTGGCTGCCAGGTGCGTGGCATCTGCACAAACTGCTCGCGGTTATCCTTCTTGGGTTCAAACTTCCGCTTGCGGTCATCATATCCGGACTTATGCTCTCGTTCAGCTATGAAAGCCTTGTTCACCAAAGTCTAGAAGTCTGGAAAGTCCAGCATACAGAGCTGACAACGGAGGGCGTGATTCAGTCCTCCTAGGAATCGATCTACTTCCTTTCTTCGCTGGACACGTCATGGGTAGAGTACCGTGCTAGATAGTTGAACTTGTTCAGATACTCCCCCACGGACATATTTCCTTGTGTAAGAGCAAGGTACTCCCTTTGCTTCACCTTCATTATGCCTGTAGGGATATGATACTTGTGGAATAGCTCCTTGAACTTCTCCCTGGAAATATCTTCTCCAGAAGGCCACGTTGTTTTTGTGTTGTCCCTCCATATAGCCGCTGGCCCTTCTAGGTAGTGAGTGACAAAAGGAACGTTATCTGATTCTTCATAGCGGGCTATGTCCAGCTTCTTTTCCATGGTCCTCAGCCAAACATCAGCTTCTATAGGGTCCACATCTTGACCGAAACTAGGTGGCTTGGTGCGTTGGAAGTCAGACAACTTAGAGTGTGTTCCATGGTTGTTGTTCTGGATCACCATAGTCTGCATACTTTTCAAAAATTCCATGAGATCCTGGTTTCTTTTCTCTTCAAACATCCTCATGATCTTATCAGTGGTCGGCGCTTGAGTGTTGGAAATATGCCCTAGAGGCAATAATAAATTGGTTATTATTATATTTCCTTGTTCATGATAATCGTTTATTATCCATGCTATAATTGTATTGATTGGAAACTCAAATACATGTGTGGGTACATAGACAACACTGTGTCCCTAGTAAGCCTCTAGTTGACTAGCTCGTTATCAAAAGGATGGTGAAGGTTTCCTAGCCATTAACATGAGATGTCATTTGATAACGGGATCACATCATTAGGAGAATGATGTGATGGACAAGACCCAAACTATAAACGTAGCATTTGATCGTGTCAGTTTATTGCTATTGTTTTCTGCATGTCAAGTATCTGTTCCTATGACCATGAGATCATGCAACTCCCTGACACCGGAGGAGTACCTTGTGTGTATCAAACGTCGCAACGTAACTGGGTGACTATAAAGGTACTCTACAGGTATCTCCGAGGGTGTCTGTTGGGTTGGCATGGATCAAGACTGGGATTTGTTACTCCGTATGATGGAGAGGTATCTCAGGGCCCACTCGGTAATACAACATCACAATGAGCCTTGCAAGCAATGTGACTAAAGTGTTAGCCACGAGATCTTGTATTACGGAACGAGTAAAGAGACTTGCTGGTAACGAGATTGAACTAGGTATAGAGATACCGACGATCGAATCTCGGGCAAGTAACATACCGAAGAACAAAGGGAACAGCATACGGGATTAACTGAATCCTTGACATAGAGGTTCAAACGATAAAGATCTTCGTAGAATATGTAGGAGCCAATATGGGCATCCAGGTCCCGCTATTGGTTATTGACCGTAGAGGTGTCTCGGTCATGTCTACATAGTTCTCGAACCCGCAGGGTCTACACACTTAACGTTTGGTGACGATTAGTATAGTTGAGTTATTTTGTTGGTGACCGAAGGTTGTTCGGAATCCCGGATAAGATCCCGGACATGACGAGGATCTCCGGAATAGTCCGGAGGTAAAGATTGATATATGTGATAATAGTGTTTTGCTCTCCGGAAGGGTTCCGGAATTCACCGGAAAGGGTTACGGATGTTTACCGAAGTGTTCGGGTGCAGCAACACTTTATATGGGCCAAAGGGATAAAGCCCACGAGGTATTGGAAAGTGCAAAAGTAGTTTTGCTGCCGCGTAAGCGGTACTACCGCTTGTGTGAAGCGGTACTACCGCCCGAGCGGTACTACCGCTTGTGTGAAGCGGTACTACCGCCCAAGCGGTACTACCGCTTGTTTGAAGCGGTACTACCGCTTGTGCGCGGTACTGCAGGGATCCGAGTTGGACTCTTTCCCTGCGGGCCAAACCGACCTTGTGCGGGCAAAACCGACTTGGAGGAGGCTTTTACTCCAAGTTTAGACCCCAAGGCTCAACATATAAATAGAGGGGCAGGGCTAGCACACGGGACACATTAGATTGCCCCAAGCCGTGTGCCGGCAACCTCTAGTTCCTCCTACGTCATAATTTCAGTAGTGCTTAGGCGAAGCCCTGCTGAAATAGTTCCTCACCAACATCACCACGCCGTCGTGCTGCTGGAACTCTTCTTCTTCTCCGCTCCCTCTTGCTGGATCAAGAAGGCGGAGATCGTCATCAAGCCGTATGTGTGTTGAACGCGGAGGTGCCGTCCGTTCGGCGCTGGATCGTGCTTGGATCGAGGGACGACTTGCGATTTGGATCGCGGAGACGTTCGACTACATCAACCGCGTTTCTTAACGCTTCCGCTTAGCGATCTACAAGGGTATGTAGATTCACTCTCCCTCTCGTAGATGCTCATCACCATGGATAGATCTTGTGTGTGCGTAGGAAAATTTTTGTTTCCCATGCAACGTTCCCCAACAGTGGCATCTGAGCTAGGTCTATGCGTAGATGAGATCTCGAGTAGAACACAAACGAGTTGTGGGCGTGGGTGTATACATATTGCTTGCCGTTACTAGTTGATATTTGATTCGGCAGTATTGTGAGATGAAGCGGCCCGGACCGACATTACGCGTACACTTACGCGAGACTGGTTCCTTCAACTAACATGTAACTTCGTTGCATAAAGATGGCTAGCGGGTGTCTGTCTCTCTCACTTTAGTTGAATCGATTTCAATGAAGAGGGTTCTTTTAGAAGATCAAAAAGCAATCACTACACCACGTTGTGGTTTTGCGTAGGTAAGAACGGTTCTTGCAAACCCGTAGCAGCCACGTAAAATTTGCAACAACAATTAGAGGACGTCTAACTTGTTTTTGCAGGGTATGTTGTGATGTGATATGGCCAATTACATGATGAGATATATGTGATGTATGAGATGATCATGTGTTGTATAGAATATCATGACTTGCATGTCGATGAGTACGGCAACTGGCAGGAGCCATAGAGTTGTCTTTAATTATTGTATGACCTGCGTGTCAATCATTAAGCGCTATGTAATGCTTTACTTTATCGCTAAAACGTTAGCAATAGTTGTGGAAGCAACAGTCGGCGCGACAACCTCATGGCGACACGTTGATGGAGATCAAGATGATGGAGATCATGGTGTCATGCCGGTGACGATGGAGATCATGCCGGTGCTTTGGAGATGGAGATCAAAAGCACAAGTTCATGGCCATATCATGTCACTTATGATTTGCATGTGATGTTAATCCTTTTATGCATCTTATTTTGCTTAGGACGACGGTAGCATTATAAGGTGATCCCTCACTTAAATTTCAAGATAAAATTGTGTTCTCCGCAAGTGTGCACCGTTGCGAAAGTTCGTCGTTTCGAGACACGCCGTGATGATCGGGTGTGATAGACTCCACGTTCACATACAACGGGTGCAAGCCATGTTGCACACGCGGAACACTCGGGTTAAACTTGACGAGCCTAGCATGTACAGACATGGCCTCGGAACACAAGAGACCGAAAGGTCGAACATGAGTCATATAGTAGATATGATCAACATGAAGATGTTCACCATTGAAACCACCTCAACTCACGTGATGATCGGACTTGAGTTGGTGGATTTGGATCATGTTACACTCGAATGACCGGAGGGATGTCAATTTGAGTGGGAGTTTTTAAGTAATATGATTAATTAAACTCATTATCTTGAACAATAGTCTAAGTTGTCTTTGCTATATTTATGTTGTAGATCATGGCTCGCGCAGTAGCACCCCTGAATTTTAATGCGTTCCTAGAGAAAGCTAAGTTGAAAGATGATGGAAGTAACTTTGTGGACTGGGCCCATAATCTAAGGATTATCCTTACGGCTTCCCAGAAGGCTTATGTCCTTGATGCACCGCTTGGTGATCCACCCGCTCCAGTTGAGTCTCTAGACGTTGTGAACGCCTGGCAGGCTCGTTCTGATGATTACTCAATAGTTCAATGTGCAATGTTGTATGGCTTAGAACCGGGACTTCAAAGACGTTTTGAACGTCATGGAGCATATGAGATGTTCCAGGAGTTGAAGTTTATCTTTCAGAAGAATGCCCGGATCGAGAGATATGAGATCTCCGATAAGTTCTATGCTTGCAAGATGGAGGAGAACGGGTCTATCAGTGATCACGTGCTCAGAATGTCTGGGTACTCCACCCGTCTGGCTGAATTGGGGATGCCCCTTCCACCAGAGGCTATCACTGACAGAGTTCTTCAATCATTGCCACCTAGCTACAAGAGCTTCGTGTTGAACTATAACATGCACGGGATGAACAAGTCAGTCGCCGAGCTGTTTGCGATGCTGAAAGCCGCTGAGTCTGAAATTCAGAAGGAGCATCAAGTGTTGATGGTCAATAAAACCACTAGTTTCAAGAAAAATGGCAAGGGTAAGAAGGGTAACTCCAAGAAGAGTGGCAAAGCAGTTGCTCCTCCCGTGAAGAAACCCAAGGCTGGACCCAAACCAGAAACTGAGTGCTTTCATTGCAAGGGAACCGGACACTGGAAGCGGAACTGCCCCAAGTATTTGGCTGACAAGAAGGCGGCCAACAACAAACAAGGTATATATGATATACATGTTATTGATATGTTCCTTACCAACCCTCGTTGTAGTGCCTGGGTATTTGATACCGGTGCGGTTGCTCATATTTGCAACTCTAAACAGGAACTGCGGAATAGACGGAGGCTGGCGAAGGACGAAGTGACGATGCGCGTGGGAAATGGTTCCAAGGTTGATGTGATCGCCGTCGGCACGCTCGCTCTTCGATTACCATCGGGATTAGTGATGAACCTGAATAATTGTTATTTAGTGCCTGCGTTAAGCATGAACATTATATCTGGATCTTGTTTATTGCGAGACGGTTACTCATTTAAATCAGAGAATAATGGTTGTTCTATTTATATGAGTAATATCTTTTATGGTCATGCACCCGATGTGAGGGGTTTATTCTTATTGAATCTCGATAGTAATGATACACATATTCATAACATTGATGCCAAAAGATGTAGAATTGATAATGATAATACCACTTTCTTGTGGCACTGCCGTTTAGGTCATATTGGCGTAAAACGCATGAGGAAGCTCCATGCTGATGGACTTTTGGAGTCACTTGATTTTGAATCACTTGACACATGTGAGCCATGCCTCATGGGCAAGATGACTAAAACGCCGTTCTCTGGAACAATGGAACGGGCAAGTGACTTATTGGAAATCATACATACTGATGTGTGCGGTCCAATGAGCATTGAAGCGCGCGGTGGTTATCGTTACTTTCTCACCTTCACTGATGACTTAAGTAGATATGGGTATATTTACTTAATGAAACACAAGTCTGAAACGTTTGAAAAGTTCAAACAATTTCAGAGTGAAGTTGAGAATCATCGTAACAAGAAGATTAAATTCCTACGATCTGATCGAGGAGGAGAATATCTGAGTTATGAGTTTGGCAGTCACTTAAGACAATGTGGAATTGTTTCACAACTGACACCGCCTGGAACACCACAGCGTAATGGTGTGTCCGAACGTCGTAATCGAACTTTATTGGATATGGTGCGATCTATGATGTCTCTTGCCGATTTGCCACTATCGTTTTGGGGTTATGCATTAGAGACAGCTGCATTCACTTTAAATAGGGCACCATCGAAATCCGTTGAGACGACGCCATATGAACTTTGGTTTGGCAAGAAGCCAAAGCTGTCATTTCTTAAAGTTTGGGGATGTGATGCTTATGTCAAAAAGCTTCAGCCTGAAAAGCTGGAACCCAAAGCGGAGAAATGCGTCTTCATAGGATACCCAAAAGAGACAGTTGGGTATACCTTCTACCTCAGATCCGAAGGCAAAGTGTTTGTCACTAAAAACGGAACATTTCTTGAGAAAGAGTTTCTCTCGAAAGAATTGAGTGGGAGGAAGATAGAACTTGATGAGGTTGTTGAACCTTTACTTCAACCTGAGAGTAGCGCAGTGCAGAAAGTTGTTTCTGTGGAGCCTACATTAGCTGAAGAGGAAGTTAATGATGATGATCATGAAGCTTTGGATCAAGTTGCTATCGAACCTCGTAGGTCGACAAGGACGCGTACTGCTCCCGAGTGGTACGGCAACCCTGTCTTAGAGGTCATGTTGTTAGACAACGATGAACCTACGAGCTATGGAGAAGCGATGATGGGCCCGGATTCCGAGAAGTGGTTAGAGGCCATGAAATCCGAGATGGGATCCATGTATGAAAACAAAGTGTGGACTTTGGAAGTATTACCTGAAGGGCGTAAGGCCATTCAGAACAAATGGATCTTTAAGAGGAAGACAGACGCGGACGGTAATGTCACCGTCTATAAAGCTCGACTTGTGGCAAAGGGTTTTTCACAAGTTCAAGGAGTTGACTACGATGAGACCTTCTCACCCGTAGCGATGCTTAAGTCCGTCAGAATCATGTTAGCAATAGCTGCCTTTTTTGATTATGAAATTTGGCAGATGGATGTCAAAACAGCGTTCCTTAACGGTTTCCTTAAGGAAGAGTTGTATATGATGCAACCAGAAGGTTTTGTCGATCCAGAGAATGCTGACAAAGTTTGCAAACTCCAGCGATCCATTTATGGACTGGTGCAAGCATCTCGAAGTTGGAATCTTCGCTTTGATGAAGTGATCAAAGCGTTCGAGTTTATACAAGTTTACGGAGAAGCTTGTATTTACAAGAAAGTGAGTGGGAGCTCTATAGCGTTTCTAATATTATATGTGGATGACATATTGCTGATTGGAAACAATATAGAAATGTTGGAAGGCGTGAAGGAATATTTGAACAAGAGTTTTTCAATGAAGGACCTAGGAGAAGCTGCTTTCATATTAGGCATCAAAATCTATAGAGATAGATCGAGACGCTTAATAGGACTTTCACAAAGCACATACCTTGACAAAGTTTTTGAAGAAGTTCAAAATGGATCAGTCCAAGAAGGGGTTCTTGCCTGTATTGCAAGGTGTGAAGTTGAGTAAGACTCAATGCCCAGTGACTGCAGAAGATAGAGAAAAGATGAGTGTCATCCCCTATGCTTCAGCCATAGGCTCTATCATGTATGCAATGCTGTGCACAAGACCCGATGTCAGCCTTGCCATAAGTATGGCCGGAAGGTTTCAAAGTGATCCAGGAATGGAACACTGGACGGCGGTCAAGAATATCCTGAAGTACCTGAAAAGGACTAAGGACATGTTTCTCGTTTATGGAGGTGATCAAGAGCTCGTCGTAAAGGGTTACGTCGATGCAAGCTTTGACACTGATCCGGATGACTCTAAGTCTCAAACCGGATACGTATTTATTCTTAATGGGGGTGCGGTTAGCTGGTGCAGTTCCAAGCAAAGCGTGGTAGCTGATTCTACATGCGAAGCGGAGTACATCGCTGCCTCGGAGGCGGCGAAGGAAGGTGTCTGGATGAAGGAGTTCATGACAGATCTTGGAGTAGTGCCTAGTGCACTTAACCCAATGACTCTGTTTTGTGATAATACTGGTGCCATTGCTCTAGCCAAGGAACCAAGATTTCACAAGAGGACCAGACACATAAAGCGACGCTTCAATTCCATCCGCGATTACATCAAGGAGGACGACATAAATATTTGCAAAGTACACACGGATCTAAATGTTGCAGATCCGATGACTAAACCTCTTCCAAGGGCTAAACATGAACAACACCAGAACTGCATGGGTGTTCGATTCATTACAATGTAAATCACATAGTGATGTGAACTAGATTATTGACTCTAGTGCAAGTGGGAGACTGTTGGAAATATGCCCTAGAGGCAATAATAAATTGGTTATTATTATATTTCCTTGTTCATGATAATCGTTTATTATCCATGCTATAATTGTATTGATTGGAAACTCAAATACATGTGTGGGTACATAGACAACACTGTGTCCCTAGTAAGCCTCTAGTTGACTAGCTCGTTATCAAAAGGATGGTGAAGGTTTCCTAGCCATTGACATGAGATGTCATTTGATAACGGGATCACATCATTAGGAGAATGATGTGATGGACAAGACCCAAACTATAAACGTAGCATTTGATCGTGTCAGTTTATTGCTATTGTTTTCTGCATGTCAAGTATCTGTTCCTATGACCATGAGATCATGCAACTCCCTGACACCGGAGGAGTACCTTGTGTGTATCAAACGTCGCAACGTAACTGGGTGACTATAAAGGTACTCTACAGGTATCTCCGAGGGTGTCTGTTGGGTTGGCATGGATCAAGACTGGGATTTGTTACTCCGTATGACGGAGAGGTATCTCAGGGCCCACTCGGTAATACAACATCACAATGAGCCTTGCAAGCAATGTGACTAAAGTGTTAGCCACGAGATCTTGTATTACGGAACGAGTAAAGAGACTTGCCGGTAACGAGATTGAACTAGGTATAGAGATACCGACGATCGAATCTCGGGCAAGTAACATACCGAAGAACAAAGGGAACAGCATACGGGATTAACTGAATCCTTGACATAGAGGTTCAAACGATAAAGATCTTCGTAGAATATGTAGGAGCCAATATGGGCATCCAGGTCCCGCTATTGGTTATTGACCGTAGAGGTGTCTCGGTCATGTCTACATAGTTCTCGAACCCGCAGGGTCTACACACTTAACGTTTGGTGACGATTAGTATAGTTGAGTTATTTTGTTGGTGACCGAAGGTTGTTCGGAATCCCGGATAAGATCCCGGACATGACGAGGATCTCCGGAATAGTCCGGAGGTAAAGATTGATATATGTGATAATAGTGTTTTGCTCTCCGGAAGGGTTCCGGAATTCACCGGAAAGGGTTCCGGATGTTTACCGAAGTGTTCGGGTGCAGCAACACTTTATATGGGCCAAAGGGATAAAGCCCACGAGGTATTGGAAAGTGCAAAAGTAGTTTTGCTGCCGCGTAAGCGGTACTACCGCTTGTGTGAAGCGGTACTACCGCCCGAGCGGTACTACCGCTTGTGTGAAGCGGTATTACCGCCCAAGCGGTACTACCGCTTGTTTGAAGCGGTACTACCGCTTGTGCGCGGTACTGCAGGGATCTGAGTTGGACTCTTTCCCTGCGGGCCAAACCGACCTTGTGCGGGCAAAACCGACTTGGAGGAGGCTTTTACTCCAAGTTTAGACCCCAAGGCTCAACATATAAATAGAGGGGCAGGGCTAGCACACGGGACACATTAGATTGCCCCAAGCCGTGTGCCGGCAACCTCTAGTTCCTCCTACGTCATAATTTCAGTAGTGCTTAGGCGAAGCCCTGCTGAAATAGTTCCTCACCAACATCACCACGCCGTCGTGCTGCTGGAACTCTTCTTCTTCTCCGCTCCCTCTTGCTGGATCAAGAAGGCGGAGATCGTCATCAAGCCGTACGTGTGTTGAACGCGGAGGTGCCGTCCGTTCGGCGCTGGATCGTGCTTGGATCGAGGGACGACTTGCGATTTGGATCGCGGAGACGTTCGACTACATCAACCGCGTTTCTTAACGCTTCCGCTTAGCGATCTACAAGGGTATGTAGATTCACTCTCCCTCTCGTAGATGCTCATCACCATGGATAGATCTTGTGTGTGCGTAGGAAAATTTTTGTTTCCCATGCAACGTTCCCCAACATTGAGGTGGTGGAGGTGGTAAGTCTTCTGGTGGTTGTCCTGCTTGTCTGGCGGATCGACGAATGGGGGTTCCATCGCCGCCTTGGCTACTAGCTCTCTTCATCCTAAATTTGTTCCCATTGCAAAATACCGAATCGATTAGCAACATCCATAAGGGAAACATAGTAATATGACACCAGAAAGAAAATGCACGAAAAAGGCGAATAAAGCAAACAACATAATTATACAAGATAACCCAACATGTCGGCTACCAGACGAAAAGCCTGGTGGCGCAGTAGAGCTAGAAGGAGTATCAAGCCTATGTGGAGGTGGAAATTGTAGTGGACACTTAGGTGGGAATCTAGGCTGAGGTGAAGATGGTACTGTAGTCGCGGCTGCAAGTGCCTCCTAGACACGAGACAGCTCCTCAGCCAAGGAAATGATCATACGATAACTGGCGTTCAGATAACGAGATAGAACACCAGTCGCACGATCACTCGTCGGGTCAACTGGCGCGAAAATGACTCGCCCTGTCGTAGGCGACAGGGTGGGGTAGTGAAAGAAACTTGGATGAGCCTGCATCTCGACCTCGTGGAAGCGCAAGTCAGTGAGAGCCTCCATCACAGCAAACTGGATCGCCAGCTCCGGAGTAGAAGCCGTTCTGCCCTTAGAAGAGCGAGAATAGCTACCAATATTCGAGCTCGCGGTCAGGAAAGCCTCTGCGTGATACTCGTATACTGACTCGGCAAGCTGTTCCCGAAACACCTGGTACACTGGTTCTTCACCGTTGGGGTACAGTCGAAGCCAGACGTTATGGAGTAGTACAGGAAAAGTGAAAGGTGCTGGCTCATGATGGTAGTGGTACGGAACTGGTGCCATCTACAGTCACAATGCCAAGGGTTAGTAAAACAATGAATCATGATGCATGCCATGCAACAATCAAATGCAGCAAGCAAGATGCACACTCAAAGCCCTACACTAATCGCGGTTCTAGCGCGGGTTAACTAGGGTGTCCTACAGTCAGCACGGCTCTGATACCAAGCGTTGTGGCATCCCGGCTCAGCGAACCGGATTACCAGTGTTTCCAACCCAGAGATCATGTCTTCTGGAAACACACAACAACTTAGAACAGAACAGAACTGAACTTTATTGACAAACTTTGGGTACAAGCTCATATTTTACATCGATAGCGAGGCCAAGGGCACACCTGGTGCTATGACAATATCTACATTATTTATGAAACATAGCAGGGCCTCGGAACTACTAAGTAATTCTACGGCATAGCGGAACATAACGAAAACTCCATCCACGGGACACTGCTGAGGACATAGCCTAGTTAGCGTAGCACGAACCATCGGGACCTCCGTCCTCGGCTTCTCCTGCATCTGGCATGATACGCCAAGTGAGTACTTTGAATGTACTCGCAAGCTCACGACAACCAAGTAATGCAGCAAACAATAGCATGGCAGTTAACATGTTAAATTCTTAAGTGATTCACTTACTGTCATCAGTTATCAACTTACTCTCTTTCGGGTTGTCTCACAACCCTCGGAATACTCATAGCCATCGAGTACTTCCGAACACAAGACGAGTTCTCCCATCATTATAAACACTGTTACGGTTGACCACCTTGCGAGGTCTAGATGGGCTGTCCAATACCGTGGACGCGGCTGTTCGAATAGATTTTTCACTCTGCAGAGGTTGCGCACTTTACCCACACCATGAAGCACCTGGCCTCGTGATCCCATCCAGATGGACCAGCGTTGCTCCAACGAAACCTGCCTGACCCGTGACTCTCCCATCGCACCACCGGCATTCATCCTCCCCCGGAGTCCTGCCCTGGGTGGCCCCTGTGTCACCTCGTGACACCTGCCACCGTCGTGGCCAAACTAAACTGTCCCAAATGGGGACACTGGCACAAAACTCATCTAGGCTCACAGGGTTATCGCCGCCTACCTGATCAGGGTAGCACACACGCATAACCCTCCCTGTCTGGAGGTACCGATGAAAGAGCATGGAGCCAGACCAAGTCAAGGTTGTCCCATACCGGCAAATGTGGTTGCACGGATAAGCCCGGACAGGTGACTCAAGATCAACCAACTAAGTTCATTTAACAAACATAGTAGTTTATCACAACACTAAGGATGGCAGCAACTAGGCATTTAAATTAATTACTATAAATTATTATATAGCAAATAATTGAACATAATGCATTGAAATATGCAATGCTATTGAAATGCTTCACGAAATGGATGTCCTGGCTTGCCTTGCTCTATTGGGTTGTCCACAAACTCCTGGTCTTCGAAACCACAAAGATTTCCTTCTGAAAATATTTTAAAATAGCAAAGGAAAATGTCACATAACACATTTCTATTCATCAGGAATTCTGTGAGTAAGAGAAAAATACCAAAATTTATCAGCAAATAAAGGAGCTGAAGACAAACACAATGCAAAAAGAATCAATGGATTTGGACTTATATTTAAAAAGTTATTGCAGGTCAAAGTTACTGGTCAAATCTGGAATTTAAAAAAAAATCAGAAAATACTCAGCCGGCCACGTCGAACACGTAAAGTGGAGGGGCGCCTCCACTTAAAACGGTTCGGCGCGCGGGGTGAGTCGCTAACAGGTGGGGCCTCCGGTTGATTTAAAAGAAAGGGAGAAGGGAAGCAGAGAGAGGGCGAGGCTCCGGCGATGCTCACCGGCGATGGAGACGGTGGTGAGGTCCGGCGAGGGCAGGAATGGAACCAGCGTACGACGGCGAGTACGCCCGTACCCGTGGATCGTTGGAAGGTGGCCGGACGGCGTCGCCTCTTTCTTCTCCGGCGGGTAGAGGCTACGAGCGTCGTCGGCGGCAATGATTCTGGCAGGATTCCTATCGGGGAAGAGCTCGGGGAGGGTCAGGGAAGTTCACTGAGTTCGAAGGTGGAGTTGGTTGGGGCTGCGGAGGAGTGGAATGGCGAGGCGGCAGAGCTCGGGTGGCGGCTGATCTGTGGCGAGGTTTGAGGCCAGAGGGCCTCTCGGCCGTGGCTCGCTGCTTGGGAGGTCGATTGGAGGTGGAGGGAGAGAGGTGAGGTGCTGAGAGAGGCCGGGCATGACCTTTTTTAGGCAGGGGCGGAGCTCGGGCGAGCTCTCTGGAACGGGCGGCGCTGTGGCCATGTCGCCGGGGCAAGGACGGCGAGCTGGCTGTCGCGAGGCGGGGTGAAGTCATGGAGGAGGCACAGTAGTTAATGCACGCATTGGCGGCACGCGGAGGAAGACGATGGCGGCTCAGCCACTGTGGCCGCACGGGTGTCATAGTGCGGCGCTGCGGTGGCGGCCGGTGAGGGCGATTACAGCGAGGGGAAGGCTCTGGAGTGGCCTAGGTGGAAGGAGGGGAAGATGTCGGCATGCTAAGACAAGGCTAGGCCACAGGGGGTAGCCGGAGCGATCACATCCGACGTGGACGCCGTGTAGAGCGCGCGCACTGGCATGCCAGTGCCGTGATCACCACGGGTGCGGCCACCAGGAGGCCATGCAAGCCTGGCGCACCTTGTCCACGGCGTCGAGCTTCGATCACTTAGCCTCCTTGTGCCACAGGCTTGACTAGATACACTCTGGTTCGAAGGGTAGCCTCAACTACAGTTTTTGATAGAAACTTTGGGAGAGATCTAGAGGAGAGGTGAGCTTGAGATGAAACCAGTGGACATGTCTGGTGCGATCTAGGTTGGAAGGACTATAAACTGGCCAAATTTGAAAGGGTTTAGAAAAGTTTTGAATATAATTCCTGTGTAAACTGCCATACTGGTCCAGAAACTTGATCTGCTTGTGGCACTCATTTAGATAATCTCCTGAAGATGAAACTTGGTGGAGGGAGGTCATTTGGTAGTGCACACATGCCATAAAAATTTCATAGCAATTGTGCATCTCTAGCTAGTACTCCCTTCACAGAGGTCTGGAATGAGCAGAAACTTGTCAGAATTTTGCTGCTAAAAATTTGTACTGGCCAGGATGATATTTTTGGATATTGTGGCTATATAGGGTCCCTAATATCTCAGGAAGTTTACAGGGAATTTTCTGAGCTAGGAAACTAGGGGTTGCTTCACAATGGGCTAATTCTGACCAGAGAGAAAATAATTATTCTGGCCAAAATTTTGTATTGGACTATGGAATGTTTTTGAAGATTATGGGATTATATGATGACAGGAAGGTGTGACAAAAGTTTGGGATTTTATTGATCATCCAAACTATAGATTGCTTCACAACCCATAGTGATGACATAATTTCCCAAAGGAAGAAAAAATTAATGGAAAAAGATTAAATATTGGAAATTGATCCAGGAGAGGTGTGGAAAGGTTTTGGCAAGGTGATGAGGGTTTTGGGTTACTTGGAAAAAAATTCAAGGAGTCATAAGTCCATAGTTGACTGAAAAACCAACGAAAATGCAAGTAAAACCAAAAAGATTTCGAAAAGAAAAAGTTGCCAAAAATCATGGTGTCACAAACCTACCCCCCTTCGGATGAATCTCTTCCTCGAGATTCGGTTGCTCAGGGAACAAGTGCGGGTATGTGGATCTTAGAAAATCTTCTCTTTCCCACGTAGCATCTTCCTCAGTATGGTGCTCCCACAATACCTTGTAAAACTTGATCACCTTACTCCTGGTAGTCCTTTCGATCTCATCCAAGATTCTGATAGGTTTCTCTTCGTAGGTGAGATCCTTAGCCACTTCTAGCTCACTCATATCCGCTTGTTTGATCGGTGGTGCAATGCACTTTCTTAACTATGATATGTGGAAAACATCGTGAATATCAGATAACTCTGGTGGTAGCTCCAACTGATATGCTACCCTGCCTTTCCTAGCAATTACTGGAAAGGGACCGATGTATCTTGATGCAAGCTTTCCCCGGGTATGAAACCTCTTTACTCCCTTCATGGGGGTTACTCGAAGGTATGCATATTCTTCGGGCTCAAAAATCACTTCTCGGTGCTTTGGGTCATAGTAGCTCTTTTGGCGGGACTTGGCTGCTTGAAGACGCTCCTGAATATCCTTGACCTGCTTCTCAGCCTCGAGCATCAAGTCTGTGCCAAAGATACGGCTATCTTCTGTCTGGGACCAATTCAATGGGGTGCGGCACTTCCGCCCATATAGTGCTTCAAATGGTGACATCTTGAGACTTGACTGATACTGTTGTTATAATAAAATTCCGCATAGTGTAGGCTATCTTCCCATTTGGGTCCATGGGTGAGAGCACAGGACCGAAACATATCTTCCAATATCTAGTTTACTCGTTCGGTCTGTCCATCTGTCTGCGGATGGTACGTCGTGCTATGCTTCAGCATGGTTCCCAAAGCTTGGTGCAATCGCAACTAGAATGCTGAGGTGAATAAGGAGCCCCTATCTGAGGTGATAGACTTGGGTACTCCATGAAGACTGACTATCCAGGGCTTGCAAGCTGGTTTGCGTTAAAAGTGGTCTTTACCGTAATAAAGTGAGCCACTTTTGTGAGTATATCCACAATGACCCAGATAGCATCATTGCCTTTTGTTGACCTGTGCAGTACAACAATGAAGTCCATGCATATGTCGTCCCACTTCCACCGGGGAACTGGTAAAGGTTGTAGTAGCCCAGCGGGTTTCTGGTGTTCAGCCTTGACTTTGTTGCAGATGTCGCAGCAGGCGACATAGTATGCTATGTCCCTTCGCGTCCCTGGCCACCAAAAGGTTTCTCTCAGATCCTGATACATCTTTGTGCCTCCCAGGTGGATAGAGTACGCGGACTCACGGGCTTCTCTGAGTATTCGTTGTCTCAGATTATTCTGATCGGGCACGCATATCCGTTTCTCAAACCACAAGGTGCCTTGGTCATCCACACGGAAGGACTTGGCCTTCCCTTTCGAAATCAGTTCCTTGATCTCTTTTATTCCTTCATCTGGTTTTTGAGCTTCTTTAATTTCTTCCATAAGTGTTGGAGTAATTTCCAAGGTATCCGGGATAATTGGGCCACATAGCACCATATTGAGCTTAGCGAACTCTTCTTGTAACCTTGGATGGATACTTCCAAGTAGTGCATTCACTGTGCCTTGTTTTCTGCTGAGAGCATCAGCGACCACATTAGCCTTTCCCGGATGATAGTTTATTCTAGTGTCATAGTCCTTGACTAGTTCAAGCCATCTTCGCCGCCTGAGATTCAGGTCAGGTTGGGTGAAAATATACTTGAGACTATTATGGTCCGTGTATATTTCACAACGTTGTCCAATGAGGTAATGCCTCCAAATCTTCAAGGCATGAACCACGACTGCTAATTCCAGATCATGTGTGGGGTAGTTTTCTTCGTGAGGTCATAGCTGTCTGGATGCATATACTACAACCTTTCCTTCTTGCGTTAACACGCAGCCGATTCCACGTCTGGAAGCATCGCAATATATATCAAAGCTCTTGTGGATGTCTGGAAGAACTAAGACAGGTGTTGTAGTTAGCCTTGTCTTTATCTCTAGGAAGCTGCTGTCACACTCCGCCGTCCAGACAAACCTTTGATTTTTCTTTAACAATTCTGTCAGTGGCTTAGCTATCTTGGAGAAGCCTTCTATGAAACGACGGTAATAGCCTGCCAATCCCAGAAAGCTACGGACTTCGGTCACCGAGGCTGGTGTCTTCCAATTCAGTACTGCAGTTACTTTGCTGGGGTCGATGGCTACTCCTTGTTCTGACAGAATATGCCCCAGACCACCTTTTTTAGCCAAAATTCGCACTTACTGAATTTGGCGTACAGACGATGGTTCCTTAACCTTTCCAGGACAGCACGGAGGTGTTGTTTGTGCTCTTCTTCATCCTTGGAATATATCAGGATATCATCGATGAACACCACCACGAATTTGTCCAGAAAATCCATGAAGACCTTGTTCATCATGCTCAGGAAATAAGATGGAGCATGCGTCAGCCCAAATGACATGACTGTAAACTCATACAGACCATATCGGGTGGTGAAAGCTGTCTTGGGTATATCCTCTTTTCTGATTTTTAGCTGATGATACCCGGTTCGGAGGTCAATCTTGGAGAATAGCTGTGCTCCGTTCAGCTGGTTGAACAAATCATCAATGCGAGGGAGCGGGTACTTATTCTTGATGGTTACCTCATTCAGCTGGCGATAGTCTATGCACATTCATAGACTTCCATCCTTCTCGACAAACAGTACGGGTGATCCCCATGGCGAGATGCTTGTGCGGATATACCCTTTTTGCAGCAACTCATCCAACTGCTTCTTTAATTCCACCAGCTCTGGGGTCGGCATACGATAGTATTTCTTGTAGATCGGGGCAGTACCGGGAATCACCTCAATTGCAAAATCTAATTCCCGGTCGGGTGGCATCCCTGGTAGTTCCTCGGGAAATACATCCGGAAATTCGCAAACTACCGGAATCAAGTTCATATCCGTACCGATAGCTTAGTATGCCATTCCTTTTCTTGACATCATCTTGCTGGCAAGGAATTGGACTGTTTGTCCTGCCGGATTAACTAGTGTCACTGTCCTGGTGGCACAGTTGATGCACACCTGATGTGGTGTCAACCAGTCCATCCCCAGTATTACATCCAATTCAGGGGATTCAATGGCAACAAGTGTAGCTGGAAATTTAACTCCATGTATCAAAATTTCCAGACCATTATATATCAGATTTGTTCTGAGCAGGGAGCCAGGGAATTGTACCACCATGATATTATCCAAAAGCGAATGGGAAAACTTGTGCAAGGTGGCAAAACTCCGCGAAATAAACGAATGGGAAGCCCCAGAATCAAATCAAATTACTACAGGTATGTCGTTAACAGAAAACATACCAATGACTATGTATGGTGCTTCGCAGGCTTCCTCAGCGGAGATATGATGGACGCGTCCGTGGTAGAAGTTATGGTTTGGGCGGCATCCAATATTGTTGACTTGTGGCTTGAAGTTGGATACTGGCTTCCCGCTGTTGGTAGGGCATTGCTTGGAATAGTGTCCGCTTTGGCCGCAAGTAAAGCAGGTGTTATTGCGGCGGCAGTCCTCTATCACCGGCTGTTTGCCGAAGGTCTTATTCTGGCCAACCATCTTATTGTTGTTGTTGCCATTGCTCCATGTGGGCTTGTATTCAGATGGGCCTGGCTGCCAGGTGCGTGGCTTCTGCACAAACTGCTCGTGGTTATCCTTCTTGGGTTCAAACTTCTGCTTGCGGTCATCATATCCAGACTTATGCTCTCGTTCAGCTATGAAAGCCTTGTTCACCAAAGTCTGAAAGTCCGGAAAGTCCAGCATACAGAGCTGACAACGGAGGGCGTGGTTCAGTCCTCCTAGGAATCGATCTATCTTCCTTTCTTCGGTGGACACATCATGGGTAGAGTACCGTGCCAGATTGTTGAACTTGTTCAGATACTCCCCCACGGACATATTTCCTTGTGTAAAAGCAAGGAACTCCCTTTGCTTCACCTTCATTATGCCTGTAGGGATATGATACTTGCGGAATAGCTCCTTGAACTTCTCCCAGGAAATATCTTCTCCAAAATGCCACGTTGTTTTTGTGTTGTCCCACCATATAGCCCCTGGCCCTTCTAGGTAGTGAGTGACAAAAGGAACCTTATCTGATTCTTCATAGCGGGCTATGTCCAGCTTCTTTTCCATGGTCCTCAGCCAATCATCAGCTTCTATAGGGTCCACAGCTTGACCGAAACTGGGTGGCTTGGTGCGTTGGAAGTCAGACAACTTCGAGTGTGTTCCATGGTTGTTGTTCTGGCTCGCCATAGTCTGCATACTTTTCAAAAATTCCATGAGATCCTGGTTTCTTTTCACTTCAAACATCCTCATGATCTGATCAGTGGTTGGCGCTTGAGGTGGTGGAGGTGGTAAGTCTTTTGGTGGTTGTCCTACTTGTCTGGCGGATCGACGAACGGGGGTTCCATCGCCGCCTTGGCTACTAGCTCTCTTCATCCTAAATTTGTTCCCATTGCAAAATACTGAATCGATGAGCAACATCCATAAGGGAAACACAGTAATATGACACCAGAAAGAAAATGCACGAAAAAGGCGAATAAAGCAAACAACATAATTATACAAGATAACCCAACATCATACATGGCAAGCTAGTAGGGGGATATCATGGCTAGACTGCTCATATGGCAGTTGACATATGCAAGGATGCATGCACAACAACTCAAGCCTCCACTCTAGTGGCGCGGGTGGCACGAACACTGCCAAACTGAAGACTCCTCGCCATCTGATCCTGAGTCGGAATCGGAACTGATAATATGGATCACATCCTCCGGATCAAAGGAAACACGACGACATTGTTGGGATGGTTCTCCTTCCGAGGAAGAACGAGCACGACGCCTCAGCATCGGAGCAGCAGGAGTGGCTAGGAGTGAGGCCCACTCTGCCGGGGTCTCACGTCGGCTACCAGACGAAAAGCCTGGTGGCGTAGTAGAGCTAGAAGGAGTATCAAGCCTAGCTATGCGGAGGTGGAACTGGTGGTGGACACATAGGTGGGAATGTAGGTTGGGGTGAAGATGGTACTGTAGTCCCGGCTGCAAGTGCCTCTTGGACACGAGACAAATTCTCAGCCAAGGAAATGATCATCCGATAACTGGCGTTCAGATAACGAGATAGAACACCAGTCGCACGATCACTCGCCGGGTTAACTGGCATGAAAATGACTCGCCCTGTCGTAGGCGACAGGGTGCGGTAGTGAAAGAAACCTAGATGAGCCTGCATCTCGACCTCGTGGAAGCGCAAGTCAGCGAGGGTCTCCATCGCAGCAAACTAGATCGCCAGCTCCGGAGTAGAAGCCGTTCCGCCCTTAGAAGAGCGAGAATAACTACCAATATCCGAGCTCGCGGTCAGGAAAGCCTCTGCGTGATACTCGTATACTGACTCGGCAAGCTGCTCCCGAAACACCTGGTACACTGGATCTTCGCCGTTGGGGTACAGTTGAAGCCAGACATTACGGAGCAGTACAGGAAAAGTGAACTGCGCTGGCTCATGATGGTAGTGGTACGGAACTGGTGCCATCCACGCTCACAATGCCAACGGTTAGTAAAACAATAAATCATGATGCATGCCATGCAACAATCAAATGCAGCAAGCAAGATGCACACTCAAAGCCCTACACTAATCGCGGTTCTAGCGCGGGTTAACTAGGGTGTCCTATAGTCAGCACGGCTCTGATACCAAGCCTTGTGGCACCCCGGCTCAGCGAACCGGATTACCAGTGTTTCCAACCTAGAGATCATGTCTTCTGGAAACACACAACAACTTGGAACAGAACAGAACTGAGCTTTATTGATAAACTTTGGGTACAAGCTCATATTTTACATCGATAGCGAGGCCAAAGGCACACCTGGTGCTATGACAATATCTACATTATTTATGAAACATAGCAGGGCCTCGGAACTACTAAGTAATTCTACGGCGTAGCGAAACATAGCGGAAACTCCATCCACGGGATACTGCTGAGGACATATCCTAGTTAGCGTAGCACGAACCATCGGGACCTCCGTCCTCGGCTTCTCCTGCATCTGGCATGATACGCCAGGTGAGTACTTTGAATGTACTCGCAAGCTCACGACAACCAAGTAATGCAGCAAACAATAGCATGGCCGTCAACATGTTAAATTCTTAAGTGATTCACTTACTGTCATCAGTTATCAACTTACTCTCTTTCGGGTTGTCTCACAACCCTCGGAATACTCATAAGCCATCGAGTACTTTCGAACACAAGACGAGTTCTCCCATCATTATTAACACTGTTACGGTTGACCACCTACTGAGGTCTGGACGGGCTGTCCAATACCGTGGACGCGGCTATTCGAATAGATTTTTCACTCTGTAAAGGTTGCGCACTTTACCCACACCATGAAGCACCTGGCCTCGTGATCCCATTCGGATGGACCATCGTTGCTCCAACGAAACCTACCTGACCCGTGACTCTCCCATCGCACCACCGGCATTCATCCTCCCCCGGAGTCCTGCCCTGGGTGGCCCCTGTGTCACCTCGTGACACCTGCCACCGTCGTGGCCAAATTAAACTGTCCCAAACAGGGACGCCGACACAAAACTCATCTGGGCTCACAGGGTTATCGCCTCCTACCTGATCAGGGTAGCACGCACGCATAACCCTCCCTGTCTGGAGGTACCGGTGAAAGAGCACGGGGCCAGACCAAGTAAAGGCCGTCCAATACCGACAAATGTGGTTGCATGGATAAGCCCAGACAGGTGACTCAAGATCAACCAACTAAGTTCATTTAACAAACATAGTAGTTTATCACAACACTTAGGATGGCAGCAACTAGGCATTTAAATTAATTACTATAAATTATTATATAGCAAATAAATGAACATAATGCATTGAAATGCTTCACGAAATGGGTGTCCTGGCTTGCCTTGCTCTATTGGGTTGTCCACAAACTCCTGGTCTTCAAAACCACAAAGATTTCCTTCTGAAAATATTTTAAAATAGCAAAGGAAAATGTCACATAACACATTTCTATTCATCAGGAATTCTGTGAGTAAGAGAAAAATACCAAAATTTATCAGCAAATAAAGGAGCTCAAGACAAACACAATGCAAACAGAATCAATGTATTTGGACTTATATTTAAAAAGTTATTGCAGGTCAAAGTTACTGGTCAAATCTAGAATTTAAACAAAAATCAGAAAATACTCAGCCGGCCACGTCGAACACGTAAAGTGGAGGGGCGCCTCCACTTAAAATGGTTCGGCGCGCGAGGTGAGTCGCTGACAGGTGGGGCCTCCGGTTGATTTAAAAGAAAGGGAGAAGGGAAGCAGAGAGAGGGCGGGGCTCCGGCGACGCTCACCGGCGATTGAGACTGTGGTGAGGTCCGGCGAGGACAGGAATGGAACCAGCATACGACGGCGAGTACGCCCGTACCCGTGGATCGTCGGAAGGTGGCCGGACGGCATCACCCCCTTCTTCTTCGGCGGGTGGAGGCTACAGGCGTCGTCGGCGGCAACGATTCCGGCAGGATTCCGGCCGGGCAAGAGCTCGGGGAGGGCCAGGGAAGTTCACTGAGTTCGAAGGTGGAGTTGGTTGGGGCTGGGGAGGAGTGGAATGGCGAGGCGGCAGATCTCGGATGGCGGCGGATCTCCGGCGAGGTTTGAGGCCAGAGGGCCTCTCGGCCGTGGCTCGCTGCTCGGGAGGTCGATTGGAGGTGGAGGGAGAGAGGTGAGGTGCTGAGAGAGGCCGGGCACGGCCTTTTATAGGCAGGGGTGGAGCTCGGGCGAGCTCTCTGGAACGGGCAGCGTTGTGGCCACGTTGCCGGGGCAAGGACGGCGAGCTGGCTGTCGCGAGGTGGGGCGAAGTGATGGAGGAGGGCAGAGGAGTTAATGCGCGCATTGGCGGCACGCGGAGGAAGACGACGGCGGCTCAGCCACTGTGGCCGCACGGGTGTCACAGTGCGGCGCTGCGGTGGCGGCCGGTGAGGGCGATTCAGGCGAGGGGAA
This sequence comes from Elymus sibiricus, assembly GCA_039707655.1. Lineage (NCBI taxonomy): Eukaryota > Viridiplantae > Streptophyta > Magnoliopsida > Poales > Poaceae > Elymus > Elymus sibiricus. The sequence continues at coordinate 449,784,452 of CM077671.1, forward strand.
GGCTCTGGAGTGGCCTAGGTGGAAGGAGGGGAAGATGTCGGCATGCTAGGACAAGACTAGGCCACGCGGGGTAGCCGGAGCGATCACATCCGACGCGGGCGCCGTGTAGAGCGCGCGCACTGGCATGCCAGTGTCGTGCTCACCACGGGTGCGCCCACCAGGAGGCCACGCAAGCCTGGCGCACCTTGTCCATGTCGTCGACCTTCGATCACTTAGCATCCTTGTGCCACTGGCTTGACTAGATACACTCTGGTTCGAATGGTAGCCTCAACTACAGTTTTTGACAGAAACTTTGGGAGAGATCTGGAGGAGAGGTGAGCTGGAGATGAAGCCAGTGGAGATGTGTGGTGCGATCTAGGTTGGAAGGACTATAAAGTGGCCAAATTTGAAAGGGTTTAGAAAAGTTTTGAATATAGTTCCTGTAAAAACTGCCATACTGGTCCAGAAACTTGATCTGCTTGTGGCACTCATTTAGATAATCTCCCGATGATGAAACTTGGTGGAGGGAGGTCATTTGGTAGTGCACACATGCCATAAAAATTTCAGAACAATTGTGCATCTCAAGCTAGTACTCCCTTCACAGAGGTTTGGAATGAGCAGAAACTTGTCAGAATTTTGCTGCTAAAAATTTGTACTGGCCAGAATGATATTTTTGGATATTGTGGCTATATAGGGTCCCTAATATCTCAGGAAGTTTACTGGGAATTTTCTGAGCTAGGAAAATAGGGGTCGCTTCACAATGGGCCAATTCTGACCAGAGAGAAAATAATTATTCTGGTCAAAATTTTGTATTGGACTATGGAATGTTTTTGAAGATTATGAGATTATATGATGACAGGAAGGTGTGACAAAAGTTTGGGATTTTATTGATCATCCAAACTATAGGTTGCTTCACAACCCATAGTGATGACATAATTTCCCAAAGGAAGAAAAGAATTAATGGAAAAATATTAAATATTGGAAATTGATCCAGGAGAGGTGTGGAAAGGTTTTGGCAAGGTGATGAGGGTTTTGAGTTACTTGGAAAAAAAATCAAGGAGTCATAAGTCCATAGTTGACTGAAAACCAACGAAAATGCAAGTAAAACCAAAAAAATTTTGAAAAGAAAAAGTTGCCAAAAATCAGGATGTCACAAAGACGTGTGAACGAAATGTGGATATGACACACGTGTGGGCGTTATCATTTGAGAATAAAAAAGATAAAAATCTCAAACCCGAGAAAACGTGCGGGCGGCTTTCGTTCGCTCGTGCGACTAGTATCCTGGCCCAATGAGCTGGCCCTGCTAGTTTGTCGCCGCATTGTTTAGTTCCTGGCCCAACGAGATGGCCCATGCTAGTAGTACTATAACATAGCCTGTCGCCCTTCTCCCGTCTTCCCCGTCCACCAGTTCCCCAATCAAAGCGAAAACCTAGGGTTTGGGTTAGGGAGGCGGCGGCTGCTTTATTCCCGATCCCGTCCCCGACCCCGACCCCGACCCCGATCGCCATGCCCATCGAAGCCGCGCCGAGCTCGGATGAGGAGGAGATGGTCGTCCTCTCCGATTGGGGGACGGAGGACGAGGAGGAGGCCGATGTCTTCACCTATTGGGCGATGGAGGAGACCGACGTCTTCCCCAATTGGGCGATGCTGGATCGCATCGGCCGCACCCGCTACCACAAGGACCTAGACGATGCTCGTCTGGTTGTCAGCAAGAACAAGACCGCCGCTCGCATCCGCATTGAGCGCAGCATCTCCTGCTACGTGTCCTTCACCCTCGCGGCTCCAGAAGGGGTCTCCTACCTCAACCTCCACTGGCCGGTGGGAGAAGGATCCGACGATGCCTGTTCCTTCGTCCGGGCAACCGACAAGGACCTCGTCCTCTTCGACATCTACAACCGGAGCCGGATTCCCTACTTGGGCGCGCCGCCAGATCTGTTCGTCTACACGGCCGCCGGTCCTTCCCCCTCGGTGCAGCAGCTCCCTCTGTACCCCAAGGAGGGGAGGGCAAGTTGGCAGTTCCTGAGGGATAAATTCACCACAGGCATCTTGCGGCTCTCGAAGAAGCGCTACGTCGTTGCCGACCTCAGTGAGCTGGATGCTGCACTCTGCGTCTTCAACTCCTCCTCCCAGACTAAACAGTGGAAAATCATCTCCATTACGCCTGGCATGATATGTTGGCACCTACCGCAGCAGAACCAGAAACAGAGCAGCGGCCAGCTCCCCGACCTCTGGTCAACTGACGATGTGCTCGCTTTCGACGACCGTTTCTTGTGCTGGGTTGACTACTTCAGTGGTGTCCTGCTATCTGACTTCTCGTCCACTCTAGGTTCCTCGGTGGTGCTCCATTTCGTACCTTTCCCTGGAGAAAAGGAATACCCTGAAGATGTCCCAAGGCAGTTCCCGGGGAGGTTCCGAAATGTGTCCATCACCCAAGGCAAGATGTGCTTTGTCCACATTGACAATGACTTCCATGAGACATTCGAAGATGACTGCCCATGTCTTCAGCTTCCTGAGAGAAGAAGCCAACCGCAGCAGCATCTGGGTCCCAAAAAAATCACCATTTGGACTCTCAAATCCGACAACTTCAAGTTCAAGTGGGAGCAACATGGTGTGATCAACCTTGACCTCCTTTGGGCGCAACCTAACTACAAAGCACCTGAGCGTCTTCCCGAGTTCCCAGTCTTCCATGAACCGGATGTTCTATGCTGCCTGTTAAGGGAGGAGGAATTTTATGGCAAGGGGTGGATGATCATGGTTGACATGAAGCAAGCAAATCTGCGGTCGTGTACTCGATATGTCAACCGACAGTCCTACTGTGCTAACTGTGTGGATAAGGGCTGTGCTGTGTGTGAGGAGGACAGAGACGTGTTTCCTAATGTGCTCCTACTTCCAACTGTCTTCTCCAAACAATTTGAAAAGCCAACAGGTAACTATATAGAAGAAGCTCACCTAGTATTCAATTTAATTTTCTTTTACATACGTTCCTGCTTTTATTACATAATAACATGGTTGCCTTTGCCTAGCTTTCTGTTGGATATGGTAGTGTAACACTGGTCTTTTTCCTTATTTATTATCTTACCTATGATGCAACTCACGTGCTGCCTGGTTGGGTGTATGATTCCCAGCAACTCTCTGCACGCTGACTTCTAGACCCGTACCACTCTACTTATCAGGGTTGTGTGCCCGATGTTATTTCCTGTCTAAGAATTTCCAATTTCCTGCCTTCATCACAGACCTCTAGTGTTGCTGTGTTATAGTAATATGTTGATTAATCACCCCTTGAAAAAAAATAGTAACATGTTACTTAATTGAAGCATTTACTATATTGTTACCATGAATCTTCTGTTGGGCTGTTCAAGCATTTGAGTTTTAGCCGCTCCAGTTGTGTAGGTGCACTACCCAATAATAGCTTTGGTCCTTCTGTCATCGAGTTGTCCTTGAGAGCCTAGAATCCTCTATCTCAACTTGTTGGATCTTTTGCTCTTTATTTATGTACCGTCCATTATCTGTACACGTGCAGTTCTTGATTCATTACGCAGCCTTCTGTTGCTACTACTCTGGTGTGCTATTTTGAAGCGAATTCTAGGAACCACACTGTTTTGATTGCTCTGTTAAAGGATAAAACTATATTGTCCTCTATTTTCTATGTCGGAGCAAATGCCTTGTACCTTTAGATGATATACGATGCTTTTAACACATATTTTTCTGTGGACCAAAGTTTTAGAGTGTGTTTTGTTGGGTTACTTTTGGGTCAACCAGGTCACATCTTTGGCTCTTCCTGTTGGAATCTTTTTGATTCTGCTAATGTCTACCCTTTATACCCGTGTGTAACTGGATACTCGCCAAGGAAAAGCCGTTCTCCCTGCATGGGAATGTCATTAGGTAGCCTCACTGGCCTTCTCATGTTACTGTCTTTGGCTTGCTTATGGCGACAAGCCTTCCGACTGTCTTCTGCATCTTCTCAGGCCAAATCCAACATGCTTGCATGTGGACTGTTGTTGGGACTCCCATGTATTTTGAGTTTGATGCTTTCTTGCTGCCTTCAGCCTTTTTTGCCACCTGAATACATCACCCCTGTGCCGGCCCGTCTGCAGCACGGTCGCCACCAGTCCCCTGCGTGTCAGTTGTAGTCCTTCTAGCTGATTGACAAAGGCGATACGTGCTCATTGAGGCCACAAACGTCACATCATGGCTAACGTGGTGTTCTCAGACAACGTTTTGATGACAAGTTAGCTGAGAGCTACTCCCTCTGTCCGGTGAAGAGATATGGTGTCATTACCATTTGAAAACAAATCAAGTATATGATGCCATTATGATCGCATTAATATTGACTGCGAAAATTGTTTTCTTTTATCAATATACTCCACTGCAATGCCATTTTTCTCTTGTTTTTCTATTCCTTTTCTTTTGAACAATTATTGTGTACATCATTTGTCAAGTTGCAATTCATCTCATCTTCCCATACTGCTCGCAAGATGTTTTGATGGTGTATATATCTGAGTTAATTTTAATTTTATTTTCAAAGGGATGGCATTGGACAACGACAAGGTTGCAGCTCGTCTTCCAAAGAAGCATAAGCTGTCTGCAAGGTTTCATTCAAAGAACCGTAAGATTAAGATTGCAGTGTAAAGACCTGGAATCTGGTGACATGGTGTTGAGCACTTTGGCGTCGCTAGTATGGAAGATGATGTTTGTGTTAATGCTTTGATGGTGCACTACAGGCAGAACCAAGTCAACAGGGCAAAAATTTGCATTTATGTGATGAAGATGATGTACTGATGAATACCTATATGTATTAGAGTAAACGATGCATGTTTCTGGATCATATCAAATCATGATGTACTGATGAATATTCCTAAAATTTCTAAGCTCCCTTCAATTGGGAAGTTCTCATAGCTCTATGTTTAAGAGTTGTTGCTGCCTGCACCTGCCAGTCCGTTCCTCTCGTGTGGCCATATGTGGTTGTACTCGTGTCTCACCCATATTTCTTTTTGTCACTTTTATTTATCACCCGGGAGCCAAAACGCCAAGCCCCTCCGAAGGATCTTATGTTGTGTATTGACCCCTCAAAAAACTTATTTCGTGGCGTGACCCCCTTCACTCATGCCAATGCATCAGGCGTTTTTAATACACTGTGTGACGCCAGTCAATTTAACGCCAATAATATCAATAAATCCGTGCTGGCAGTCACGCCTACGTGGCGAAAAAAGTCAAAGACGCCATGTTAATTAGCGTGTCTACTCCGGCAGTAAAGTCGCCAGGTAACATGGTGTAACAAACATGTCTTCCCCGATTCAATCGTCCTTCCGTATTCAACCTTGCCGCAGACTGCGAGGCCACCGGCAGCTGCCGCCTCCGGCGGCAGGCAAGCTCGGCACCCCGGCCGCCCTCATTCCCTCCTCTCCCTCCCTCCGGCCCTTCTCTACCTCACATGCGCCGGCCAGCCGTCACCGGGCACGGCCGCTGCTCCCGCTCGTATGCCTCCGCAAGCTGCCGCCGGGCACGGCCGTCGGCGAGCGTCGCCACTCCGGTGGTCGACCATGGCCAGCCATCGCATGGAGCTCCTCCAGTCTTCATTTTCCCCTCCGGTGCGCGCAAGCTTTGTGCCTGGGCATGCGGCGACGGACATGACCGATCCGACAGCACCTCCCCGGCCTGCCGCGTAACCCAGCAGGTGAGCAGCCGTGACTCCCGATGGCGCCTTCGCGACGACTCGCTTCAACTCCGTCTTTGAACCATGGCAGCGCCATGGCCAGCAAGTGCGTGAACGACGGACACAATGGGGCCGACCACCTTGGCCTGTCACTGATGCTGCTCGGCTGCCACGGTCGTTGCACGGCCTTTTTTATGCAGGGGCGGAGCTCGGGCGAGCTCTCTGGAACGGGCGACGATGTGGCCACGTCGCCGGGGCAAGGACGGCGAGCTGGCTGTCGCGAGGCGGGGCGAAGTGATGGAGGAGGGCACAGGAGTTAATGCGCGCATTGGCGGCACGCGGAGGAAGACGACGGCGGCTCAGCCACTGTGGCCGCACGGGTGTCATAGTGCGGCGCTGCGGTGGCGGCCGGTGAGGGCGATTCCGGCGAGGGGAAGGCTCTGGAGTGGCCTAGGTGGAAGGAGGGGAAGATGTCGGCATGTTAGGACAAGGCTAGGCCGCGCGGGGTAGCCGGAGCGATCACATCCGACGCGGGCGCCGTGTAGAGCGCGCGCACTGGCATGCCAGTGCCGTGCTCACCACGGGTGCGGCCACCAGGAGGTCACGCAAGCCTGGCGCACCTTGTCCACGGCGTCAACCTTCGATCACTTAGCCTCCTTGTGCCACTGGCTTGACTAGATACACTCTGGTTCGAAGGGTAGTCTCAACTACAGTTTTTGATAGAAACTTTGGGAGAGATCTGGAGGAGAGGTGAGCTGGAGATGAAGCCAGTGGAGATGTCTGGTGCGATCTAGGTTGGAAGGACTATAAAGTGGCCAAATTTGAAAGGGTTTAGAAAAGTTTTGAATATAGTTCCTGTGTAAACTGCCATACTGGTCCAGAAACTTGATCTGCTTGTGGCACTCATTTAGATAATCTCCTGATGATGAAACTTGGTGGAAGGAGGTCATTTGGTAGTGCACACATGCCATAAAAATTTCAGAGCAATTGTGCATCTCTAGCTAGTACTCCCTTCACAGAGGTTTGGAATGATTAGAAACTTGTCAGAATTTTGCTGCTAAAAATTTGTACTGGCCAGGATGATATTTTTGGATATTGTGGCTATATAGGGTCCCTAATATCTCAGGAAGTTTACTGGGAATTTTCTGAGCTAGGAAAATAGGGGTTGCTTCACAATGGGCCAATTCTGACCAGAGAGAAAATAATTATTCTGGCCAAAATTTTGTATTGGACTATGGAATGTTTTTGTAGATTATGGGATTATATGATGACAGGAAGGTGTGAAATTTTTTTGGGATTTTATTGATCATCCAAACTATAGGTTGCTTCACAACCCATAGTGATGACATAATTTCCCAAAGGAAGAAAAGAATTAATGGAAAAAGATTAAATATTGGAAATTGATCCAGGAGAGGTGTGGAAAGGTTTTGGCAAGGTGATGAGGGTTTTGGGTTACTTGGAAAAAAAATTCAAGGAGTCATAAGTCCATAGTTGACTGAAAAACCAACGAAAATGCAAGTAAAACCAAAAAGATTCCGAAAAGAAAAAGTTGCCAAAAATCATGGTGTCACAAACCTACCCCCCTTAGGATGAATCTCGTCCTCGAGATTCGGTTGCTTAGGGAACAAGTGCGGGTATGCGGATCTTAGAAAATCTTCTCTTTCCCAGGTAGCCTCTTCCTCAGTATGGTGCTCCCACAATACCTTGTAAAACTTGATCACCTTACTCATGGTAGTCCTCGCCATCTCATCCAAGATTCTGATAGGTTTCTCTTCGTAGGTCAGATCCTTAGCCAGTTTTAGCTCACTCATATCCGCTTGTTTGATCGGTGGTGCAATGCACTTTCTTAACTGTGATATGTGGAAAACATCGTGAATATCAGATAACTCCGGTGGTAGCTCCAACTGATATGCTACCCTGCCTTTCCTAGCAATTACCGGAAAGGGACTGATGTATCTTGGTGCAAGCTTTCCCCGGGTATGAAACCTCTTTACTCCCTTCATGGGGGTTACTCGAACGTAAGCATATTCTCTGGGCTCAAAAGTCACTTCTCGGTGCTTTGGGTCATAGTAGCTCTTTTGGCGGGACTTGGCTTCTCGAAGACGCTCCTGAATATCCTTGACCTACTTCTCAGCCTCGAGAATCAAGTCCGTGCCAAAGATACGGCTATCTCCTGTCTGGGACCAATTCAATGGGGTGCGGCACTTCCGCCCATATAGTGCTTCAAATGGTGACATCTTGAGACTTGACTGATAACTGTTGTTATAAGAAAATTCCGCATAGGGTAGGCTATCTTCCCATTTGGGTCCATGGGTGAGAGCACAGGACCGAAGCATATCTTCCAATATCTGGTTTACTCGTTCGGTCTATCCATCTGTCTGCGGATGGTACGCCCTGCTATGCTTCAGCATGGTTCCCAAAGCTTGGTGCAATCGCAACCAGAATGCTGAGGTGAATAAGGAGCCCCTATCTGAGGTGATAGACTTGGGTACTGATACGTCCATTTTGCATCATGCTTTTATATCGATATTTATTGCATTATGGGCTGTTAATACACATCATGGTACAATACTTATGCCTTTTCTCTCTTATTTTCCAAGGTTTATATGAAGAGGGAGAATGCCGGCAGCTAGAATTTTGGACTGGAAAAGGAGCAAATCTGAGATACCTATTCTGCAAAACTCCAAAAGTCCTGAAAATCTACGGAGAATTATTTTGAAATATATAAAAAATATTGGGCGAAAGAAATACCAGAGGGGACCCACCAGGGAGTCACAAGCCAGGGGGCGCGCCCTACCCCCCTGGGCACGCCCTTGTGGCTTGTGGGCCCCCTAGCAGGCCTCCGGTGCCCATCTTCTGCTATATGGAGGGTTTTGACCTAGAAAAAATCAGAAGGGAGCTTTCGGGACGAAGCGCCACCATCTCGAGGCGGAACTTGGACATAACCAATCTAGGGCTCCGGCGGAGTTGTTCTGCCGGGGAAACTTCCCTCCCGGAGGGGGAAATCGAAGCCATCGTCATCACCAACGATCCTCTCATTGAGAGGGGGTCAATCTCCATCAACATCTTCACCAGCACCATCTCCTCTCCAAACCCTAGTTCATCTCTTGTATCCGATCTTTGTCTCAAAACCTCAGATTGGTACCTGTGGGTTGCTAGTAGTGTTGATTACTCCTTGTAGTTGATGCTAGTTGGTTTACTTGGTGGAAGATCATATGTTCAGATCCTTAATGATAATTAATACTCCTCTGATTATGAGCATTAATATGCTTTGTGAGTAGTTACGTTTGTTCCCGAGGACATGGGATAATTCTTGTTATAAGTAATCATGTGAATTTGGTATTCGTTCGATATTTTGATGAGATGTATGTTGTCTCTCCTCTAGTGGTGTTATGTGAATGTCGACTACATAACACTTCACCATTATTTGGGCCTAGAGGAAGGCATTGGGAAGTAATAAGTAGATGATGGGTTGCTAGAGTGACAGAAGCTTAAACCCTAATTTATGCGTTGTTTCGTAAGGGGCTGATTTGGATCCACATGTTTCATGCTATGGTTAGATTTATCTTAATTCTTCTTTCGTAGTTGCGGATGCTTGCGAGAGGGGTTAATCATAAGTGGGAGGCTTGTCCAAGTAAGGACAGCACCCAAGCACCGGTCCACCCACATATCAAATTATCAAAGTAACGAACGCGAATCATATGAGCATGATGAAAACTAGCTTGACAAAAATTCCCATGTGTCCTCGGGAGCGCTTTGCTTTATATAAGAGTTTGTCCTGGCTTGTACTTTGCTACAAAAAGGATTGGGCCACCTTGCTGCACCTTTATTACATTTGTTACTTGCTTTCCATTACGAATTACCTTATCACAAAACTATCTGTTACCGATAATTTCAGTGCTTGCAGAGAATACCTTACTGAAAACCGCTTGTCATTTCCTTCTGCTCCTCGTTGGGTTTGACACTCTTACTTATCGAAAGGACTACGATAGATCCCCTATACTTGTGGCTCATCACGAATCTTTTCTGGCGCTGTTGCCGGGGAGTGAAGTGCCTTTGGTGAGTGGAACTTGGTAAGGAAACATTTATATAGTGTGCTGAAATTTACTGTCACTTGTTTCTATGGAAAACAATCCTTTGAGGGGCTTGTTCGGGGTATCTTCACCTCGACCGGAAGCACAAAGTGATGCTCCTCAACCTACTGCACCTACTGAAAATATTTATTATGAAATTCCTTTGGGTATGATAGAGAAACTGCTAGCTAATCCTTATGCAGGAGATGGAACACTACATCCTGATTTGCATCTAATCTATGTGGATGAAGTTTGTGGATTTTTTAAGCTTGCAGGTTTGCCAGAGGATGATGTCAAGAAGAAGGTCTTTCCTTTATCTTTGAAGGAGAAGGCATTGACATGGTATAGTCTATGTGATGATATTGGATCATGGAACTACAACCGATTGAAATTGGAATTTCATCAGAAGTTTTATCCTATGCATCTGGTTCATCGTGATCGGAATTATATTTATAATTTTTGGCCTCATGAAGGAGAAAGAATCGCTCAAGCTTGGGGGAGGCTTAAGTCAATGTTATATTCATGCCCCAATCATGAGCTCCCAAGAGAAATTATTATTCAGAATTTTTATGCTCGGCTTTCTCGTAATGATCAATCCATGCTCAATACTTCTTGTGCTGGTTCCTTTATGAAGAAAGATATTGAATTCAAATGGGACTTATTGGAAAGAATTAAACGCAACTCTGAAATTGGGAACTCGACGAAGGTTAGGATTTAGGTATAACCTTAAGTTTGATTGTGTTAAATCCTTTATAGAAATCGATGCTTTTCATGAATTTAGCACTAAATATGGACTTGACTCTGAGATAGTAGCTTCTTTCTGTGAATCTTTTGCTGCTCATGTTGATCTCCCTAAGGAGAAGTGGTTTAAATATCATCCTCCCATTGAAGTGAAAGTAGTTGAACCTATTAAAGTTGAAGAAGAGACTATTATTTATAATGCTGATCCTTTTATTCCTACTGCTTATATTGAGAAACCACCCTTCCCTGTTAGAATAAAGGAACATGCTAAAGCTTCAACTGTGGTTCGTAAGAGTTGTACTAGAACACCTACGCCCCCTGAACAAATTAAAGTTGAACCTAGTATTGCTATGGTTAAAGATCTCTTGGTTGATAATATTGATGGGCATGTTATTCATTTCTGTGATGAAGCTGCTAGAATTGCTAGACCTGATACTAAAGGTAAACATAGACCTATTGTTGGCGTGCCTGTTGTTTCTGTTAAAATAGGAGATCATTGTTATCATGGCTTATGTGATGTGGGTGCTAGTGTGAGTGCAATTCCCTTTACCTTATACCAAGAAATTATGAATGATATTGCCCCAGCTAAATTAGAGGAAATTGATGTTACCATTAAGCTGGCTAATAGAGATACTATTGCACCAATTGGGATTGTTAGAGATGTTGAAGTCTTGTGTGGGAAAATAGAGTATCCTACTGATTTTCTTGTTCTTGGTTCCCCACAAGATGATTTTTGTCCCGTTATATTTGGTAGACCCTTCTTGAATACTGTTAATGCTAAGATTGATTGTGAGAAAGAAACTGTTATTGTAAGATTTGGGGATGTGTCTCATGAGTTCAATTTCTCTAAATTTTGTAGACAACCCCATGACAAAGAATTGCCTAGTAAAGATGAAATTATTGGTCTTGCTTCTATTGCTGTGCCTCCTACCGATCCCTTAGAACAATATTTGCTAGACCATGAAAATGATATGCATATGAATGAAAGGAATGAAATAGATAAGATTTTCTTTGATCAGCAGCCTATTTTGAAACACAACCTGCCTGTTGAAATACTTGGGGATCCTCCTCCACCCAAGGGTGATCCCGTGTTTGAGCTTAAACAATTACCTGATACTCTGAAATATGCTTATCTTGATGAAAAGGAGATATATCCTGTTATTATTAGTGCTAACCTTTCAGAGCATGAAGAAAAGAGATTATTGAAAACTTTGAGGAAGCACCGTGCTGCTATTGGATATACTCTTGATGATCTTAAGGGCATTAGTCCCACTCTATGTCAGCATAAAATTAATATGGAGCCTGATGCTAAACCAGTTGTTGATCACCAACGACGGTTAAATCCTAAAATGAAAGAAGTGGTAAGAAATGAAATACTAAAGCTTCTGGAGGCAGGTATAATTTATCCTATTGCTGATAGTAGATGGGTTAGTCCCGTTCATTGTGTCCCTAAAAAGGGAGGTATTACCGTTGTTCCTAATGATAAAAATGAATTGATCCCGCAAAGAATTGTTACAGGATATAGAATGGTAATTGATTTTAGGAAATTAAATAAAGCTACTAGGAAAGATCATTACCCTCTACCTTTTATTGATCAAATGCTAGAAAGACTATCCAAACATACACATTTTTTTCTTTCTAGATGGTTATTCTGGTTTCTCTCAAATACCTGTGTCAAAAGAGGATCAAGCAAAGACCACTTTTACTTGTCCTTTCGGTACCTTTGCTTATAGATGCATGCCTTTTGGTTTATGCAATGCACCTGCTACCTTTCAAAGATGTATGATGGCTATATTCTCTGACTTTTGTGAAAAGATTGTTGAGGTTTTCATGGATGATTTCTCTGTTTACGGAACTTCTTTTGATGACTGCTTGAGCAACCTTGATCGAGTTTTGCAGAGATGCGAAGAAACTAATCTTGTCTTGAATTGGGAAAAGTGCCACTTTATGGTTAATGAAGGTATTGTCTTGGGGCACAAAATCTCCGAAAGAGGTATTGAAGTTGATAAAGCTAAAGTTGATGCTATTGAAAAAACGCCGTGTCCCACGGACATAAGAGGTATAAGAAGTTTCCTTGGTCATGCTGGTTTCTATAGGAGGTTTATTAAAGACTTCTCTAAGATTTCTAGGCCTCTCACTAATATTTTGCAACAAGATGTTCCATTCGTTTCTGATGATGATTGTGTAGAAGCATTTGAAATTCTTAAGAATGCCTTGATTTCCGCACCTATTGCTCAACCACCTGATTGGAACCTACCCTTTGAAATAATGTGTGATGCTAGTGATTATGCTGTTGGTGCTGTTCTAGGACAAAGAGTTGATAAGAAATTAAATGTTATCCATTATGCTAGTAAAACTCTAGACAGTGCCCAAAGAAACTATGCTACCACTGAAAAGGAATTTTTAGCAGTTGTGTTTGCTTGTGATAAATTTAGAGCTTATATTGTTGATTCCAAAGTAACTGTTCACACTGATCATGCTGCTATTAAATACCTTATGGAAAAGAAAGATGCTAAACCTAGACTTATTAGATGGGTTCTTCTGCTACAAGAATTTGATCTGCATATTATTGATAGAAAGGGTGCTGATAACCCAGTAGCAGATAACTTGTCTAGATTAGAGAATGTTCTTGATGACCCACTACCTATTGATGATAGCTTTCCTAATGAACAATTAGCTGTCATAAATGCTTCGCGTAATGCTCCATGGTATGCTGATTATGCTAATTACATTGTTGCTAAATTTATACCGCCTAGTTTCACATACCAACAAAAGAAAAAGTTCTTCTATGATTTAAGACATTACTTTTGGGATGATCCACACCTTTATAAAGAAGGAGTAGATGGTGTTATTAGACGTTGTGTACCTGAGCATGAACAGGAACAGATACTATGCAAGTGTCACTCCGAGGGCTTTGGGAGACACCACGCTGGAGATAGAACTGCACACACGGTATTACAGTCTGGTTTTTATTGGCCTACTCTCTTCAAGGATGCTCGTAAGTTTGTCTTGTCTTGTGATGAATGTCAAAGAATTGGTAATATTAGTAGACGTCAGGAAATGCCTATGAATTACTCTCTTGTTATTGAACCATTTGATGTTTGGGGTTTTGATTATATGGGACCTTTTCCATAATCTAACGGGTATACTCATATTCTAGTTGCTGTTGATTATATTACTAAGTGGGAAGAAGCTATTCCAACTAGTAGCGCTGATCATAACACTTCTATTAAAATGCTTAAAGAAGTTATTTTCCCTAGATTTGGAGTCCTTGGATATTTAATGACTGATGGTGGTTCACACTTTATTCATGGTGCTTTCCGTAAATTGCTTGCTAAGTATGATGTTAATCATAGAATTGCATCTCCTTATCATCCTCAGTCTAGTGGTCAAGTAGAATTGAGCAATAGAGAAATTAAATTGATTTTGCAAAAGACTGTTAATAGATCCAGAAAGAATTGGTCTAAGAAACTTGATGATGCATTATGGGCTTATAGAACTGCTTACAAAAACCCTATGGGTATGTCTCCGTATAAAATGGTTTATGGTAAAGCATGTCACTTACCTCTTGAACTAGAACATAAAGCTTATTGGGCAAGTAAAGAGCTCAACTATGATTTCAAACTTGCTGGTGAGAAGAGGTTATTTGACATTAGCTCACTTGATGAATGGAGAACCCAGGCCTACGAGAATGCTAAGTTGTTTAAAGAAAAGGTTAAGAGATGGCATGATAAAAGGATACAAAAGCGTGAATTCAATGTAGGTGACCATGTCTTGCTATACAATTCTCGTTTAAGATTTTTTGCAGGAAACTTCTCACTAAATGGGAAGGGCCTTACATTATCGAAGAAGTGTATCGTTCCGGTGCCATCAAGATCAACAATCCCGAAGGCACAAATCCGAAGGTGGTAAACGGTCAACGAATCAAACATTATATCTCAGGTACTCCCATAAATGTTGAAACCAATATTATCAATACCATGACTCCGGAGGAGTACATTAGGGAGACCTACCAGAACGTTTCAGACTCTGAAAAGGAATAGGTATGTGTTACGGTAAGCAAACCGACTCCAAAACTTTTCTAATAGCAATTTTTATCCGTTTTGGAATATTTAATAAATTAGGAAAATTTAAAGTAGTCTGAAGAGTGCACAAGGAGGCGACAAGCCAGGGGGGCGCGCCCTACCCCCCTGGCGCGCCCCTATGGCTTGTGGCCACCTCGTGTACCCTCCGGACTCCGTTTTCTTGTGGTATACTCCTTCGGGTCGGTAAAAATTCATTATATAATCTCCCGAAGGTTTTGACCTTCGTATCACGACAATACCTCCTGTTTTTTGCTTTGAGCTGTTTCTGTAGTAGATTTAGATCAACATGACGTCCCCAAGTGCTTCGAAGGACAAGTTCTTCGAGAAGGTCATCAACCCCTACCTTGCGGAGGTGCTGCGACACCCTCAAACCATTGAGATGTGTGAGGGGGTGCTACACATCCGTGATGTTGAGGGGCCAAAGAAGACCGGAAGCGTGGAGATAAGGCTCGAAGCAATGGAGCAATAAGTTTTCAAGTGCCAAGGGCTGGTGGAACGAGGACTCAATGCCAATCACATGATGATCGCGGAGTTTACCCATAAGCACAAGCTGGACGCCAAGGACATCGGGGAGCACATCTTCAAGCTCTACGAGAAAATCGAGCATCTCCAAGCCCAGATCTATGACCTGCAAAACCAAAACTGTGAGTATGAATACAGATTTAAGAGAATGAGTTTGGCTGTAGATTTGAGGATCCCGGAGACTCGTTCATCTTTTTACGATGGTGAGCCTATGCCTTGGAAGACAGAGGACAAGCTTCCAACCTCATCAACAACTCCAACATCACCAACTCCGAAGAACGACAACTAAACACATGGGTATGGGCACTTCCCTTGGCTTGTGCCAAGCTTGGGGGAGGTGCCCCGGTATCGTATCACCATCACATCTTTTACTTTTATCATTTTTCTTAGTCCGATCCTTTTGGTTATATCTTGATCTAGTAGAATAAAGTTTTTAGTGTGATCTAGTTTTGAGTTTTGCTTTATGTTCCCCCTATGTAAGCAAGTCCGAGAGTTATATAATAAAGAGCAGTTTTGAGTTGAGGGCTTTGCTTGTTTGCTATGATCTTGAGAAAAAGAAATAGAAATAAGTATAGAATAAAAGCAAAGAGTATATATGATGATCTTGTGGGGAGTGATGACTTCACATATAAGAAGTATGTCGACTGAAACTTGTTGTGAGTTGACAAACATAGCTATTGGTCATTGTGGCAATTAAAAGGAAGTAATAAAGAAAGAGAGGTTCACATATAAATATATTATCTTGGACATCTTTTATGATTGTGAGCACTCATTAAAATATTTTATGCTAAGAAGTTGATGTTGGACAAGGAAGACAACATAATGAGTTATATTTGCTTATTTCCGAATCGAAGTTATATGGTTATAGATCCTTCAACATGTGACGCTTGCTTCTACCCCATATCAGCCAAAACTTCCGCACCAAGTAGAGATACTACTTGTGCATCCAAACACCTTTAACCCAGTTTTGCCATGAGAGTCCACCATACCTACCTATGGATTGAGTAAGATCCTTCAAGTAAGTTGTCATCGGTGCAAGCAACAAAAAATTGCTCTCTAAATATGTGTGATCTATTAGTGTGAGGAAAATAAACTTTATACGAACTTGTGATATGGAAGAAATAAAAGCGACAGACTGCATAGTAAAGTTCTTAATCACAAGGTGCAATATAAAGTGACGTTCTTTTGCATTAAGGGATTGCGCATCCAACTAGAAAAGCGCATGACAACCTTTGCTTCCCTCTGCGAAGGGCCCATCTGTTACCTTTACTTTCTAGTACTTACCTTTATTCAAGAGTCATGGTGATCTTCATCACTTCCTTTATTTCGCCTTTATCTCTTGGCAAGCGTCATGTGTTGGGGAATGATCTAGACACATATATCCACTCGGGTTTGGGTGAGCATGAGTTATTTCTGTTGACATTACCCTTGAGGTAAATAGTTGGGAGGCAATACTATAAGCCCCTATCTTTCTCTGTGTTCGATTGAAGCTTTGACCTCATAGGTACTGCGTGAGTGTTAGCAATTATGAAAGACTAAAAGATGATTGAGTGTGTGGATTTGCTTTACAAGCTCTTATATTGACTCTTTCCTATGTTATGATAAATTGGAATTGCTTCAATGACTGAGAGCATAGTTTGTTGGTTCTCAATAGAGTTCTTGATTCATACTTTACCTTGTGAATGAATTGTTACTTTAGCATAAGAAATTATATGTCAATATATGTTGCTGTTCTAAAGATGATCATGATGCCTTCATGTCCGTATTTTATTTTATCGACACCCCTATCTCTAAACATGTGGGCATATTTATCGATTTTGGCTTTTGCTTGAGGACAAGCGAGGTCTAAGCTTGGGGGAGTTGATACGTCCATTTTGCATCATGCTTTTATATCGATATTTATTTCATTATGGGCTGTTAATACACATCATGGTACAATACTTATGCCTTTTCTCTCTTATTTTACAAGGTTTATATGAAGAGGGAGAATGCCGGCAGCTGGAATTCTGGACTGGAAAAGGAGCAAATCTGAGATACCTATTCTGCACAACTCCAAAAGTCCTGAAAATCTACGGAGAATTATTTTGGAATAAAAAAAATATTGGGCGAAAGAAATACCAGAGGGGACCCACCAGGGAGTCATAAGCCAGGGGGGCGCGCCCTACCCCCCTGGGCGTGCCCCTGTGGCTTGTGGGCCCCCTAGAAGGCCTCCGGTGCCCATCTTCTGCTATATGGAGGGTTTTGACCTGGAAAAAAATCAGAAGGGAGCTTTCGGGACGAAGCGCCGCCGTCTCGAGGCGGAACTTGGACAGAACCAATCTAGGGCTCCGGTGGAGCTGTTCTGCCAGGGAAACTTCCCTCCCGGAGGGGGAAATCGAAGCCACCGTCATCACCAACGATCCTCTCATCGAGAGGGGGTCAATCTCCATCAACATCTTCACCAGCACCATCTCCTCTCCAAACCCTAGTTCATCTCTTGTATCCGATCTTTGTCTCAAAACCTCAGATTGGTACCTGTGGGTTGCTAGTAGTGTTGATTACTCCTTGTAGTTGATGCTAGTTGGTTTACTTGGTGGAAGATCATATATTCAGATCCTTAATGATAATTAATACTCCTCTGATTATGAACATTAATATGCTTTTTGAATAGTTACGTTTGTTCCTGAGGACATGGGATGAGGCTTGTTATAAGTAATCATGTGAATTTGGTATTCGTTCGATATTTTGATGAGATGTATGTTGTCTCTCCTCTAGTGGTGTTATGTGAACGTCGACTACATAACACTTCACCATTATTTGGGCCTAGAGGAAGGCATTGGGAAGTAATAAGTAGATGATGGGTTGCTAGAGTGACAGAAGCTTAAACCCTAGTTTATGCGTTGCTTCGTAAGGGACTGATTTGGATACACATGTTTCATGCTATGGTTAGATTTATCTTAATTCTTCTTTCGTAGTTGCGGATGCTTGCGAGAGGGGTTAATCATAAGTGGGAGGCTTGTCCAAGTAAGTACATGACCCAAGCATCGGTCCACCCACATATCAAATTATCAAAGTAACGAACGTGAATCATATGAGCATGATGAAAACTAGCTTGACAGAAATTCCCATGTGTCCTCGGGAGCGCTTTGCTTTATATAAGAGTTTGTCCAGGCTTGTCATTTGCTACAAAAAGGATTGGGCCACCTTGCTGCACCTTTATTACATTTGTTACTTGCTTTCCGTTACGAATTACCTTATCACAAAACTATTTGTTACCGATAATTTCAGTGCTTGCAGAGAATACCTTACTGAAAACTGCTTGTCATTTCCTTCTGCTCCTCGTTGGGTTTGACACTTACTTATCGAAAGGACTATGATAGATCCCCTATACTTGTGGGTCATCAGGTACTCCATGAAGACCGACTATCCGGGAGATGTAGAGTTGTGCAAGCTGGTTTGCGTTAAAAGTGGTCTTTACCGGAATAAAGTGAGCCACTTTTGTGAGTATATCCACAATGACCCAGATAGCATCATTGCCTTTTGTTGACCTGGGCAGTCCATCATAGCCTAGTTAGCGTAGCACGAACCATCGGGACCTCCGTCCTCGGCTTCTCCTGCATCTGGCATGATACGCCAGGTGAGTACTTTGAATGTACTCGCAAGCTCACGACAACCAAGTAATGCAGCAAACAATAGCATGGCAGTTAACATGTTAAATTCTTAAGTGATTCATTTACTGTCATCAGTTATCAACTTACTCTCTTTCGGGTTGTCTCACAACCCTCGGAATACTCATAAGACATCGAGTACTTCCGAACACAAGACGAGTTCTCCCATCATTATTAACACTGTTACGGTTGACCACCTAGTGAGGTCTGGATGGGCTGCCCAATACCGTGGACACGGTTGTTCGAATAGATTTTTTCACTCTGAAGAGGTAGCACACTTTACCCGCACCATGAAGCACCTGGCCTCGTGATCCCATTCGGATGGACCAGCGTTGCTCCAACGAAACCTGCCTGACCCGTAACTCATTTAGATACTGGTCCATCTACAGTCACAATGCCAAGGGTTAGTAAAACAATAAATCATGATGCATGCCATGCAACAATCAAATGCAGCAAGCAAGATGCACACTCAAAGCCCTACACTAATCGCAGTTCTAGCGCGGGTTAACTAGGGTGTCCTACAGTCAACACGGCTCTGATACCAAGCGTTGTGGCATCCCGGCTCAGCGAACCGGATTACTAGTGTTTCCAACCTAGAGATCATGTCTTCTGGAAACACACAACAACTTAGAACAGAACTGAACTGAACTTTATTGATAAACTTTGGGTACAAGCTCATATTTTACATCGATAGCGAGGCCAAGGGCACACCTGGTGCTATGACAATATCTACATTATTTATGAAACATAGCAGGGCCTCGGAAATACTAAGTAATTCTATGGCATAGCGGAACATAGCGAAAACTCCATCCACAGGATACTGCTGAGGACATAGCCTAGTTAGCGTAGCACGAACCATCGGGACCTCCGTCCTCGGCTTCTCCTGCATCTGGCATGATACGCCAGGTGAGTACTTTGAATGTACTCGCAAGCTCGCGACAACCAAGTAATGCAGCAAACAATAGCATGGCAGTTAACATGTTAAATTCTTAAGTGATTCACTTACTGTCATCAGTTATCAACTTACTCTCTTTCGGGTTGTCTCACAACCCTCGGAATACTCATAAGCCATCGAGTACTTCCAAACACAAGACGAGTTCTCCCATCATTATTAACACTGTTATGGTTGACCACCTAGTGAGGTCTGGATGGGCTGCCCAATACCGTGAACACGGTTGTTCGAATAGATTTTTTCACTCTGAAGAGGTAGCACACTTTACCAACACCATGAAGCACCTGGCCTCGTGATCCCATTCGGATAGACCAGCGTTGCTCCAACGAAACCTTCCTGACCCATGACTCTCCCATCGCACCACCGGCATTCATCCTCCCCCGGAGTCCTGCCCTGGGTGGCCCCTGTGTCACCTCATGACACCTGCCACTGTCGTGGCCAAAATAAACTGTCCCAAACGGGAGCGCAGGCACAAAACTCATCTAGGCTCACAGGGTTATCGCCGCCTACCTGATCAGGGTAGCACACACGCTTAACCCTCCCTGTCTGGAGATACCGGTGAAAGAGCACGGAGCCAGACCAAGTCAAGGCTGTCCCATACCGGCAAATGTGGTTGCACGGATAAGCCCGGACAGGTGACTCAATATCAACCAACTAAGTGCATTTAACAAACATAGTAGTTTATCACAACACTTAGGATGGCAGCAACTAGGCATTTAAATTAATTACTATAAATTATTATATAGCAAATAATTGAACATAATGCATTGAAATATGCAATGCTATTGAAATGCTTCACGAAATGGATGTCCTGGCTTGCCTTTCTCTATTGGGTTGTCCACAATCTCCTGGTCTTAAAAACCACAAAGATTTCCTTCTGAAAATATTTTAAAATAGCAAAGGAAAATGTCACATAACACATTTCTGTTCATCAGAAATTCTGTGAGTAAGAGAAAAATACCAAAATTTATCAGCAAATAAAGGAGCTCAAGACAAACACAATGCAAAAAGAATCAATGGATTTGGACTTATATTTAAAAAGTTATTGCAGGTCAAAGTTACTGGTCAAATCTGGAATTTAAACAAAAATCAGAAAATACTCAGCCGGCCACGTCGAACACGTAAAGTGGAGGGGCGCCTCCACTTAAAACGGTTCGGCGTGAGGGGTGAGTCGCTAAGAGGTGGGGCCTTCGGTTGATTTAAAAGAAAGGGAGAAGGGAAGCAGAGAGAGGGCGGGGCTCCGGCGATGCTCACCGGCAATGGAGACGGTGGTGAGGTCCGGCGAGGGCAGGAATGGAACCAGCGTACGACGGCGAGTACGCCCATACCCGTGGATCGTCGGAAGGTGGACGGACGGCGTTGCCCCTTCTTCTCCGACGGGTGGAGGCTACGAGCGTCGGCGGCGGCAATGATTCCGGCAGGATTTCTATCGGGGAAGAGCTCGGGGAGGGCCAGGGAAGTTCACTGAGTTCGAAGGTGGAGTTGGTTGGGGCTGCGGAGGAGTGGAATGGCAAGGCGGCAGAGCTCGGGTGGCGGCTGATCTGTGGCGAGGTTTGAGGCTAGAGGGCCTCTCGGCCGTGGCTCGCTGCTCGGGAGGTCGATTGGGGGTGGAGGGAGAGAGGTGAGGTGCTGAGAGAGGCCGGGTACGGCCTTTTTTAGGCAGGGGCGGAGCTCGGGTGAGCTCTCTGGAACGGGCGGCGCTGTGGCCATGTCGTCGGGGCAAGGACGGCGAGCTGGCTGTCGAGAGGTGGGGCGAAGTCATGGAGGAGGCACAGGAGTTAATGCGCGCATTGGCGGCATGCGGAGGAAGACGATGGCGGCTCAGCCACAGTGGCCGCACGGGTGTCACAGTGCGGCGCTGCGGTGGCGGCCGGTGAGGGCGATTCCAGCGAGGGGAAGGCTCTGGAGTGGCCAAGGTGGAAGGAGGGGAAGATGTCGGCATGCTAGGACAAGGCTAGGCCACGGGGGGTAGCCGAAGCGATCACATCCGACGTGGGCGTCGTGTAGAGCGCGCGCACTGGCATGCCAGTGCCGTGCTCACCACGGGTGCGCCCACCAGGAGGCCACGCAAGCCTGGCGCACCTTGTCCATGTCGTCGACCTTCGATCACTTAGCATCCTTGTGCCACTGGCTTGACTAGATACACTCTGGTTCGAATGGTAGCCTCAACTACAGTTTTTGACAGAAACTTTGGGAGAGATCTGGAGGATAGGTGAGCTGGAGATGAAGCCAGTGGAGATGTGTGGTGTGATCTAGGTTGGAAGGACTATAAAGTGGCCAAATTTGAAAGGGTTTAGAAAAGTTTTGAATATAGTTCCTGTAAAAACTGCCATACTGGTCCAGAAACTTGATCTGCTTGTGGCACTCATTTAGATAATCTCCCGATGATGAAACTTGGTGGAGGGAGGTCATTTGGTAGTGCCCACATGCCATAAAAATTTCAGAACAATTGTGCATCTCAAGCTAGTACTCCCTTCACAGAGGTTTGGAATGAGCAGAAACTTGTCAGAATTTTGCTGCTAAAAATTTGTACTGGCCAGAATGATATTTTTGGATATTGTGGCTATATAGGGTCCCTAATATCTCAGGAAGTTTACTGGGAATTTTCCGAGCTAGGAAAATAGGGGTCGCTTCACAATGGGCCAATTCTGACCAGAGAGAAAATAATTATTCTGGCCAAAATTTTGTATTGGACTATGGAATTTTTTTGAAGATTATGAGATTATATGATGACAGGAAGGTGTGACAAAAGTTTGGGATTTTATTGATCATCCAAACTATAGGTTGCTTCACAACCCATAGTGATGACATAATTTCCCAAAGGAAGAAAAGAATTAATGGAAAAATATTAAATATTGGAAATTGATCCAGGAGAGGTGTGGAAAGGTTTTGGCAAGGTGATGAGGGTTTTGAGTTACTTGGAAAAAAAATCAAGGAGTCATAAGTCCATAGTTGACTGAAAACCAACGAAAATGCAAGTAAAACCAAAAAGTTTTTGAAAAGAAAAAGTTGCCAAAAATCAGGATGTCACAAAGACGTGTGAACGAAATGTGGATATGACACACGTGTGGGCGTTATCATTTGAGAATAAAAAGATAAAAATCTCAAACCCGAGAAAACGTGCGGGCGGCTTTCGTTCGCTCGTGCGACTAGTATCCTGGCCCAATGAGCTGGCCCTGCTAGTTTGTCGCCGCATTGTTTAGTTCCTGGCCCAACGAGATGGCCCATGCTAGTAGTACTATAACATAGCCTGTCGCCCTTCTCCCGTCTTCCCCGTCCACCAGTTCCCCAATCAAAGCGAAAACCTAGGGTTTGGGTTAGGGAGGCGGCGGCTGCTTTATTCCCGATCCCGTCCCCGACCCCGACCCCAACCCCGATCGCCATGCCCATCGAAGCCGCGCCGAGCTCGGATGAGGAGGAGATGGTCGTCCTCTCCGATTGGGGGACGGAGGACGAGGAGGAGGCCGATGTCTTCACCTATTGGGCGATGGAGGAGACCGACGTCTTCCCCAATTGGGCGATGCTGGATCGCATCGGCCGCACCCGCTACCACAAGGACCTAGACGATGCTCGTCTGGTTGTCAGCAAGAACAAGACCGCCGCTCGCATCCGCATTGAGCGCAGCATCTCCTGCTACGTGTCCTTCACCCTCGCGGCTCCAGAAGGGGTCTCCTACCTCAACCTCCACTGGCCGGTGGGAGAAGGATCCGACGATGCCTGTTCCTTCGTCCGGGCAACCGACAAGGACCTCGTCCTCTTCGACATCTACAACCGGAGCCGGATTCCCTACTTGGGCGCGCCGCCAGATCTGTTCGTCTACACGGCCGCCGGTCCTTCCCCCTCGGTGCAGCAGCTCCCTCTGTACCCCAAGGAGGGGAGGGCAAGTTGGCAGTTCCTGAGGGATAAATTCACCACAGGCATCTTGCGGCTCTCGAAGAAGCGCTACGTCGTTGCCGACCTCAGTGAGCTGGATGCTGCACTCTGCGTCTTCAACTCCTCCTCCCAGACTAAACAGTGGAAAATCATCTCCATTACGCCTGGCATGATATGTTGGCACCTACCGCAGCAGAACCAGAAACAGAGCAGCGGCCAGCTCCCCGACCTCTGGTCAACTGACGATGTGCTCGCTTTCGACGACCGTTTCCTGTGCTGGGTTGACTACTTCAGTGGTGTCCTGCTATCTGACTTCTCGTCCACTCTAGGTTCCTCGGTGGTGCTCCATTTCGTACCTTTCCCTGGAGAAAAGGAATACCCTGAAGATGTCCCAAGGCAGTTCCCGGGGAGGTTCCGAAATGTGTCCATCACCCAAGGCAAGATGTGCTTTGTCCACATTGACAATGACTTCCATGAGACATTCGAAGATGACTGCCCATGTCTTCAGCTTCCTGAGAGAAGAAGCCAACCGCAGCAGCATCTGGGTCCCAAAAAAATCACCATTTGGACTCTCAAATCCGACAACTTCAAGTTCAAGTGGGAGCAACATGGTGTGATCAACCTTGACCTCCTTTGGGCGCAACCTAACTACAAAGCACCTGAGCGTCTTCCCGAGTTCCCAGTCTTCCATGAACCGGATGTTCTATGCTGCCTGTTAAGGGAGGAGGAATTTTATGGCAAGGGGTGGATGATCATGGTTGACATGAAGCAAGCAAATCTGCGGTCGTGTACTCGATATGTCAACCGACAGTCCTACTGTGCTAACTGTGTGGATAAGGGCTGTGTTGTGTGTGAGGAGGACAGAGACGTGTTTCCTAATGTGCTCCTACTTCCAACTGTCTTCTCCAAACAATTTGAAAAGCCAACAGGTAACTATATAGAAGAAGCTAACCTAGTATTCAATTTAATTTTCTTTTACATACGTTCCTGCTTTTATTACATAATAACATGGTTGCCTTTGCCTAGCTTTCTGTTGGATATGGTAGTGTAACACTGGTCTTTTTCCTTATTTATTATCTTACCTATGATGCAACTCACGTGCTGCCTGGTTGGGTGTATGATTCCCAGCAACTCTCTGCACGCCGACTTCTAGACCCGTACCACTCTACTTATCAGGGTTGTGTGCCCGATGTTATTTCCTGTCTAAGAATTTCCAATTTCCTGCCTTCATCACAGACCTCTAGTGTTGCTGTGTTATAGTAATATGTTGATTAATCACCCCTTGACAAAAAATAATAACATGTTACTTAATTGAAGCATTTACTATATTGTTACCATGAATCTTCTGTTGGGCTGTTCTGCAAGGGGTGCGACCACCAGGAGGCCATGCAAGCCTGGCGCACCTTGTCCACGGCGTCGAGCTTCGATCACTTAGACTCCTTGTGCCACAGGCTTGACTAGATACACTCTGGTTCGAAGGGTAGCCTCAACTACAGTTTTTGACAGAAACTTTGGGAGAGATCTAGAGGAGAGTTGAGCTTGAGATGAAGCCAGTGGAGATGTCTGGTGCGATCTAGGTTGGAAGGACTATAAACTGGCCAAATTTGAAAGGGTTTAGAAAAGTTTTGAATATAATTCCTGTGTAAACTGCCATACTGGTCCAGAAACTTGATCTTCTTGTGGCACTCATTTAGATAATCTCCTGATGATGAAACTTGTGGCACTCAGAGGTTTGGAATGAGCAGAAACTTGTCAGAATTTTGCTGCTAAAAATTTGTACTGGCCAGGATGATATTTTTGGATATTGTGGCTATATAGGGTCCCTAATATCTCAGGAAGTTTACTGGGAATTTTCTGAGCTAGGAAACTAGGGGTTGCTTCACAATGGGCCAATTCTGACCAGAGAGAAAATAATTATTCTGGCCAAAATTTTGTATTGGACTATGGAATGTTTTTGAAGATTATAGGATTATATGATGACACGAAGGTGTGACAAAAGTTTGGGATTTTATTGATCATCCAAACTATAGGTTGCTTCACAACCCATAGTGATGACATAATTTCCCAAAGGAAGAAAAGAATTAATGGAAAAAGATTAAATATTGGAAATTGATCCAGGAGAGGTGTGGAAAGGTTTTGGCAAGGTGATGAGGGTTTTGGGTTACTTGGAAAAAAATTCAAGGAGGCATAAGTCCATAGTTGACTGGAAAACCAACCAAAATGCAAGTAAAACCAAAAAGATTTCGACAAGAAAAAGTTTCCAAAAATCATGGTGTCACAAACCTAACCCCCTTAGGATGAATGTCGTCCTCGAGATTCGGTTGCTCAGGGAACAAGTGCGGGTATGTGGATCTTAGAAAATCTTCTCTTTCCCACGTAGCCTCTTCCTCAGTATGGTGCTCCCACAATACCTTGTAAAACTTGATCACCTTACTCCTGGTAGTCCTTTCGATCTCATCCAAGATTCTGATAGGTTTCTCTTCATAGGTTAGATCCTTAGCCACTTCTAGCTCACTCATATCCGCTTGTTTGATCGGTGGTGCAATGCACTTTCTTAACTGTGATATGTGGAAAACATCGTGAATATCAGATAACTCCGGTGGTAGCTCCAACCTATATGCTACCCTGCCTTTCCTAGCAATTACTGGAAAGGGACCGATGTATCTTGGTGCAAGCTTTCCCCGGGTATGAAACCTCTTTACTCCCTTCATGGGGGTTACTCGAAGGTAAGCCTATTCTTCGGGCTCAAAAGTCACTTCTCGGTGCTTTGGGTCATAGTAGCTCTTTTGGCGGGACTTGGCTACTTGAAGATGCTCCTGAATATCCTTGACCTGCTTCTCAGCCTAGAGCATCAAGTTCGTGCCAAAGATACGGCTATCTCCTGTCTGGGACCAATTCAATGGGGTGCGGCACTTCCGCCCATATAGTGCTTCAAATGGTGGCATCTTGAGACTTGACTGATACTGTTGTTATAAGAAAATTCCGCATAGGGTAGGCTATCTTCCCATTTGGGTCCATGGGTGAGAGCACAGGACCAAAGCATATCTTCCAATATCTGGTTTACTCGTTCGGTCTGTCCATCTATCTGCGGATGGTACGCCGTGCTATGCTTCAGCATGGTTCCCAAAGCTTGGTGCAATCGCAACCAGAATGCTGAGGTGAATAAGGAGCCCCTATCTGAGGTGATAGACTTGGGTACTCCATGAAGACTGACTATCCGGGGCTTGCAAGCTGGTTTGCGTTAAAAGTGGTCTTTACTGGAATAAAGTGAGCCACTTTTGTGAGTATATCCACAATGACCCAGATAGCATCATTGCCTTTTGTTGACCTGGGCAGTCCAACAATGAAGTCCATGCATATGTCGCCCCACTTCCACCGGAGAACTGGTAAAGGTTGTAGTAGCCCAGCGGGTTTCTGGTGTTCAGCCTTGACTTTGTTGCAGATGTCACAGCAGGCGACATAGTATGCTATGTCCCTTCGCATCCCTGGCCACCAAAAGGTTTCTCTCAGATCCTGATACATCTTTGTGCCTCCCGGGTGGATAGAGTACGCGGACTCATGGGCTTCTCTGAGTATTCGTTGTCTCAGATTATTCTGATCGGGCACGCATATCCGTTTCTCAAACCACAAGGTGCCTTGGTCATCCACACGGAAGAACTTGGCCTTCCCTTTCGAAATCAGTTCCTTGATCTCTTTTATTCCTTCATCTGGTTTTTGAGCTTCTTTAATTTCTTCCATAAGTGTTGGAGTAATTTCCAAGGTATCCGGGATAATTGGGCCGCATAGCACCATATTGAGCTTAGCGAACTCTTCTTGTAACCTTGGATGGATACTTCCAAGTAGTGCATACACTGTGCCTTGTTTTCTGCTGAGAGCATCAGCGACCACATTAGCCTTTCCCGGATGATAGTTTATTCTAGTGTCATATTCCTTGACTAGTTCAAGCCATCTTCGCTGCCTGAGATTCAGGTCAGGTTGGGTGAAAATATACTTGAAACTCTTATGGTCCGTGTATATTTCACAACGTTGTCCAATGAGGTAATGCCTCCAAATCTTCAAGGCATGAACCACGGCTGCTAATTCCAGATCATGTGTGGGATAGTTTTCTTCGTGAGGTCATAGTTGTCTGGATGCATATGCTACAACCTTTCCTTCTTGCGTTAACACGCAGCCGATTCCACGTCTGGAAGCATCGCAATATATATCAAAGCTCTTGTGGATGTCTGGAAGAACTAAGACAGGTGCTGTAGTTAGCCTTGTCTTTATCTCTAGGAAGCTGCTGTCACACTCCGCCGTCCAGACAAACCTTTGATTTTTCTTTAACAATTCTGTCAGTGGCTTAGCTATCTTGGAGAAGCCTTCTATGAAACGACGGTAATAGCCTGCCAATCCCAGAAAGCTACGGACTTCGGTCACCGAGGCTGGTGTCTTCCAATTTAGTACTGCAGTTACTTTGCTGGGGTCGACGGCTACTCCTTGTTCTGACAGAATATGCCCCAGACCACCTTTTTTAGCCAAAATTCGCACTTACTGATTTTGGCGTACAGATGATGGGTCCTTAACCTTTCCAGGACAGCACGGAGGTGTTGTTTGTGCTCTTCTTCATCCTTGGAATATATCAGGATATCATCGATGAACACCACCATGAATTTGTCCAGGAAATCCATGAAGACCTTGTTCATCATGCTCAGGAAATAAGATGGAGCATGCGTCAGCCCAAATGACATGACTGTAAACTCATACAGACCATATCGGGTGGTGAAAGCTGTCTTGGGTATATCCTCTTTTCTGATTTTTAGCTGATGATACCCGGTTCGGAGGTCAATCTTGGAGAATAGCTGTGCTCCGTTCAGCTGGTTGAACAAATCATCAATGCGAGGGAGCGGGTACTTATTCTTGATGGTTACCTCATTCAGCTGGCGATAGTCTACGCACATTCATAGACTTCCATCCTTCTCGACAAACAGTACGGGTGATCCCCATGGCGAGATGCTTGTGCGGATATACCCTTTTTGTAGCAACTCATCCAACTGCTTCTTTAATTCCACCAGCTCTGGGCTCGGCATACGATATTATTTCTTGTAGATCGGGGCAGTACCGGGAATCACCTCAATTGCAAAATCTAATTCCCGGTCGGGTGGCATCCCTGGTAGTTCCTCGGGAAATACATCTGGAAATTCGCAAACTACCGGAATCAAGTTCATATCCGTACCGATAGCTTGGTATGCCATTCCTTTTCTTGACATCATCTTGCTGGCAAGGAATTGGACTGTTTGTCCTGCCGGATTAACTAGTGTCACTGTCCTGGTGGCACAGTTGATGCACACCTGATGTGGTGTCAACCAGTCCATCCCCAGTATTACATCCAATTCAGGGGATTCAATGGCAATAAGTGTAGCTGGAAATTTAACTCCATGTATCAAAAATTTTAGACCTTTATATATCAGATTTGTTCTGAGCAGGGAGCCAGGGAATTGTACCACCATGATATTATCCAAAAGCGAAGGGGAAAACTTGTGCAAGGTGGCAAAACTCCGCGAAATAAACGAATGGGAAGCCCCAGAATCAAATAAAATTACTGCAGGTATGTCGTTAACAGAAAACATACCAATGACTATGTATGGTGCTTCGCAGGCTTCCTCAGTGGAGATATGATGGACGCGTCCGTGGTAGAAGTTATGGTTTGGGCAGCATCCATTATTGTTGACTTGTGGCTTGAAGTTGGATACTGGCTTCCCGCTGTTGGCACGACACTGCTAGGAATAGTGTCTGCTTTGGCCGCAAGTAAAGCAGGTGTTATTATGGCGGCAGTCTATCACCGGCTGTTTGCCAAAGGTCTTATTCAGATGGGCCTGGCTGCCAGGTGCGTGGCTTCTGCACAAACTACTCGCGATTATCCTTCTTGGGTTTAAACTTCCGCTTGCGGTCATCATATCTGGACTTATGCTCTCGTTCAGCTATGAAAGCCTTGTTCACCAAAGTCTGGAAGTCCGGAAAGTCCAGCATACAGAGCTGACAACGGAGGGCGTGATTCAGTCCTCCTAGGAATCGATCTATCTTCCTTTCTTCGGTGGACACGTCATGGGTAGAGTACCATGCTAGGTAGTTGAACTTGTTCAGATACTCCCCCACGGACATATTTCCTTGTGTAAGAGCAAGGAACTCCCTTTGCTTCACCTTCATTATGCCTGTAGGGATATGATACTTGCGGAATAGCTCCTTGAACTTCTCCCTAGAAATATCTTCTCCAGAAGGTCACATTGTTTTTGTGTTGTCCCTCCATATAGCCGCTGGCCCTTCTAGGTAGTGAGTGACAAAAGGAACCTTATCTGATTCTTCATAGCGGGCTATGTCCTGCTTCTTTTCCATGGTCCTCAGCCAAACATCAGCTTCTATAGGGTCCACAGCTTGACCAAAACTGGGTGGCTTGGTGCGTTGGAAGTCAGACAACTTAGAGTGTGTTCCATGGTTGTTGTTTTGGATCACCATAGTCTGCATACTTTTCAAAAATTCCATGAGATCCTGGTTTCTTTTCTCTTCAAACATCCTCATGATCTGATCAGTGGTCGGCGCTTGAGGTGGTGGAGGTGGTAAGTCTTCTGGTTGTTGTCCTGCTTGTCTGGCGGATCGACGAACGGGGGTTCCATCGCCGCCTTGGCTACTAGCTCTCTTCATCCTAAATTTGTTCCCATTGCAAAATACCGAATCGATGAGCAACATCCATAAGGGAAACACAGTAATATGACACCAGAAAGAAAATGCACGAAAAAGGCGAATAAAGCAAACAACATAATTATACAAGATAACCCAACATCATACATGGCAAGCTAGTAGGGGGATATCATGGCTAGACTGCTCATATGGCAGTTGACATATGCAAAGATGCATGCACAACAACTCAAGCCTCCACTCTAGTGGCGCGGGTGGCACGAACACTGCCAAACTGAAGACTCCTCGTCATCTGATCCTGAGTCAGAATCGGAACTGATAATATGGATCACATCCTCCGGATCAAAGGAAACACGACAACGCTGTTGGGACGGTTCTTCTTCCGAGGAAGAAGGAGCACGACGCCTCAGCATCGGAGCAACTGGAGTGGCTAGGAGTGAGGCCCACTCTGCCGGGGTCTCACGTCGGCTACCAGACGAAAAGCCTGGTGGCGCAGTAGAGCTAGAAGAAGTATCAAGCCTAGCTATGCGGAGGTGGAACTGGTGGTGGACACATAGGTGGGAATGTAGGCTGGGGTGAAGATGGTACTGTAGTCGCGGCTGCAAGTGCCTCTTGGACACGATACAAATCCTCAGCCAAGGAAATGATCATCCGATAACTGGCGTTCAGATAATGAGATAGAACACCAGTCGCACGATCACTCGCCGGGTTAACTGGCGCGAAAATGACTCGCCCTGTCATAGGCGACAGGGTGTGGTAGTGAAAGAAACCTAGATGAGCCTGCATCTCGACCTCGTGGAAGCGCAAGTCAGCGAGAGTCTCCATCGCAGCAAACTAGATCGCCAGCTCCAGAGTAGAAGCCGTTCCGCCCTTTGAAGAGCGAGAATAGCTACCAATATCCGAGCTCGCGGTCAGGAAAGCCTCTGCGTGATACTCGTATACTGACTCGGCAAGCTGCTCCCGAAACACCTGGTACACTGGATCTTCGCCGTTGGGGTACAGTTGAAGCCAGACGTTACGGAGCAGTACAGGAAAAGTGAACTGTGCTGGCTCATGATGGTAGTGGTACGGAACTGGTGCCATCTACACTCACAATGCCAACGGTTAGTAAAACAATAAATCATGATGCATGCCATGCAACAATCAAATGCAGCAAGCAAGATGCACACTCAAAGCCCTACACTAATCGCGGTTCTAGTGCGGGTTAACTAGGGTGTCCTACAGTCAGCACGGCTCTGATACCAAGCCTTGTGGCACCCCGGCTCAGCGAACCGGATTACCAGTGTTTCCAACCTAGAGATCATGTCTTCTGGAAACACACAACAACTTGGAACAGAACAGAACTGAGCTTTATTGATAAACTTTGGGTACAAGCTCATATTTTCCATCGATAGCGAGGCCAAAGGCACACCTGGTGCTATGACAATATCTACATTATTTATGAAACATAGCAGGGCCTCGGAACTACTAAGTAATTCTCCGGCGTAGCGGAACATAGCGGAAACTCCATCCACCGGGACACTGCTGAGGACACAGCCTAGTTAGCATAGCACGAACCATCGGGACCTCCGTCCTCGGCTTCTCCTGCATCTGGCATGATACGCCAGGAGAGTACTTTGAATGTACTCGCAAGCTCACGACAACCAGGTAATGCAGCAAACAATAGCATGGCCGTCAACATGTTAAATTCTTAAGTGATTCACTTACTATCATCAGTTATCAACTTTCTCACTTTCGGGTTGTCTCACAACCCTCGGAATACTCATAAGCCATCGAGTACTTTCGAACACAAGACGAGTTCTCCCATCATTATTAACACTGTTACGGTTGACCACCTAGTGAGGTCTGGACGGGCTGTCCAATACCGTGGACACGGCTATTCGAATAGATTTTTCACTCTGTAGAGGTTGCGCACTTTACCCACACCATGAAGCACCTGGCCTCGTGATCCCATTCGGATGAACCAGCGTTGCTCCAACGAAACCTGCCTGACCCGTGACTCTCCGATCGCACCACCGGCATTCATCCTCCCCCGGAGTCCTGCCCTGGGTGGCCCCTGTGTCACCTCGTGACACCTACCACCGTCGTGGCCAAACTAAACTGTCCCAAATGGGGACGCCGACACAAAACTCATCTGGGCTCACAGGGTTATCGCCGCCTACCTGATCAGGGTAGCACGCACGCATAACCCTCCCTGTCTGGAGGTACCGGTGAAAGAGCACGGGACCAGACCAAGTAAAGGCCGTCCCATACCGGCAAATGTGGTTGCATGGACAAGCCCAGACAGGTGACTCAAGATCAACCAACTAAGTTCATTTAACAAACATAGTGGTTTATCACAACACTTAGGATGCCAGCAACTAGGCATTTAAATTAATTACTATAAATTATTATATAGCAAATAAATGAACATAATGCATTGAAATATGCAATGCTATTGAAATGCTTCACGAAATGGGTGTCCTGGCTTGCCTTGCTCTATTGGGTTGTCCACAAACTCCTGGTCTTCAAAACCACAATGATTTCCTTCTGAAAATATTTTAAAATAGCAAAGGAAAATGTCACATAACACATTTCTGTTCATCAGGAATTCTGTGAGTAAGAGAAAAATACCAAAATTTATCAGCAAATAAAGGAGCTCAAGACAAACACAATGCAAAAAGAATCAATGTATTTGGACTTATATTTAAAAAGTTATTGCAGGTCAAAGTTACTGGTCAAATCTAGAATTTAAATAAAAATCAGAAAATACTCAGCCGGCCACGTCGAACACGTAAAGTGGAGGGGAGCCTCCACTTAAAATGGTTCGGCGAGCGGGGTGAGTCGCTGACAGGTAGGGCCTCCGGTTGATTTAAAAGAAAGGGAGAAGGGAAGCAGAGAGAGGGCGGGGCTCCGACGACGCTCACCGGCGATGGAGACGGTGGTGAGGTCCGGCGAGGACAGGAATGGAACCAGCATACGACGGCGAGTACGCCCATACCCGTGGATCGTCGGAAGGTGGCCGGACGGCATCACCCCCTTCTTCTCCGGCGGGTGGAGGCTACGGGCGTCGTCGGCGGCAACGATTCCGGCAGGATTCCGGTCGGGCAAGATCTCGGGGAAGGCCAGGGAAGTTCACTGAGTTCGAAGGTGGAGTTGGTTGGGGCTGGGGAGGAGTGGAATGGCGAGACGGCAGAGCTCGGGTGGCGGCGGATCTCCGGCGAGGTTCGAGGCCAGAGGGCCTCTCGGCCGTGGCTCGCTACTCGGGAGGTCCATTGAAGGTGGAGGGAGAGAGGTGAGGTGCTGAGAGAGGCCGGGCATGGCCTTTTTTAGGCAGGGGCGGAGCTCGGGCGAGCTCTCTGGAATGGGCGGCGTTGTGGCCACGCCGCCGGGGCAAGGACGGCGAGCTGGCTGTCGTGAGGCGGGGTGAAGTGATGGAGGAGGGCAGAGGAGTTATTGCGCACATTGGCATCACGCGGAGGAATACGACGGCGGCTCAGCCACTGTGGCCGCACGGGTGTCATAGTGCGGCACTGCGGTGGCGGCCGGTGAGGGCGATTCCGGCGAGGGGAAGGCTCTGGAGTGGCCTAGGTGGAAGGAGGGGAAGATGTTGGCATGCTAGGACAAGGCTAGGCCACGCGGGGTAGCCAAAGCGATCACATCTGACGCGTGCACTAGCTTGCCAGTGCCGTGATCACCACGGGTGCGGCCACCAGGAGGCCACGCAATCCTGGCGCACCTTGTCCATGGCGTCGACCTTCGATCACTTAGCCTCCTTGTGTCAATCCTGGCGCATCTCGGGTTTGAGATTTTTATCTTTTTATTCTCAAATGATAACGCCCACACGTGTGTCATATCCACATTTCGTTCACACGTCTTTGTGACATCCTGATTTTTGGCAACTTTTTCTTTTCAAAAACTTTTTGGTTTTACTTGCATTTTCGTTGGTTTTCAGTCAACTATGGACTTATGACTCCTTGATTTTTTTTCCAAGTAACTCAAAACCCTCATCACCTTGCCAAAACCTTTCCACACCTCTCCTGGATCAATTTCCAATATTTAATATTTTTCCATTAATTCTTTTCTTCCTTTGGGAAATTATGTCATCACTATGGGTTGTGAAGCAACCTATAGTTTGGATGACCGCGAGCTCGGATATTGGTAGCTATTCTCGCTCTTCAAAGGGCGGAACGGCTTCTACTCTGGAGCTGGCGATCTAGTTTGCTGCGATGGAGACTCTCGCTGACTTGCGCTTCCACGAGGTCGAGATGCAGGCTCATCTAGGTTTCTTTCACTACCACACCCTGTCGCCTACGACAGGGCGAGTCATTTTCGCGCCAGTTAACCCGGCGAGTGATCGTGCGACTGGTGTTCTATCTCATTATCTAAACGCCAGTTATCGGATGATCATTTCCTTGGCTGAGGATTTGTATCGTGTCCAAGAGGCACTTGCAGCCGCGACTACAGTACCATCTTCACCCCAGCCTACATTCCCACCTATGTGTCCACCACCAGTTCCACCTCCGCATAGCTAGGCTTGATACTTCTTCTAGCTCTACTGCGCCACCAGGCTTTTCGTCTGGTAGCTGACGTGAGACCCCGGCAGAGTGGGCCTCACTCCTAGCCACTCCAGCTGCTCCGATGCTGAGGCGTCGTGCTCCTTCTTCCTCGGAAGAAGAACCGTCCCAACAGCGTTGTCGTGTTTCCTTTGATCCGGAGGATGTGATCCATATTATCAGTTCCGATTCTGACTCAGGATCAGATGACGAGGAGTCTTCAGTTTGGCAGTGTTCGTGCCACCCGCGCCACTAGAGTGGAGGCTTGAGTTGTTGTGCATGCATCTTTGCATATGTCAACTGCCATATGAGCAGTCTAGCCATGATATCCCCCTACTAGCTTGCCATGTATGATGTTGGGTTATCTTGTATAATTATGTTGTTTGCTTTATTCGCCTTTTTCGTGCATTTTCTTTCTGGTGTCATATTACTGTGTTTCCCTTATGGATGTTGCTCATCGATTCGGTATTTTGCAATGGGAACAAATTTAGGATGAAGAGAGCTAGTAGCCAAGGCGGCGATGGAACCCCCGTTCGTCGATCCGCCAGACAAACAGGACAACAACCAGAAGACTTACCACCTCCACCACCTCAAGCGCCGACCACTGATCAGATCATGAGGATGTTTGAAGAGAAAAGAAACCAGGATCTCATGGAATTTTTGAAAAGTATGCAGACTATGGTGATCCAAAACAACAACCATGGAACACACTCTAAGTTGTCTGACTTCCAACGCACCAAGCCACCCAGTTTTGGTCAAGCTGTGGACCCTATAGAAGCTGATGTTTGGCTGAGGACCATGGAAAAGAAGCAGGACATAGCCCGCTATGAAGAATCAGATAAGGTTCCTTTTGTCACTCACTACCTAGAAGGGCCAGCGGCTATATGGAGGGACAACACAAAAACAATGTGACCTTCTGGAGAAGATATTTCTAGGGAGAAGTTCAAGGAGCTATTCCGCAAGTATCATATCCCTACAGGCATAATGAAGGTGAAGCAAAGGGAGTTCCTTGCTCTTACACAAGGAAATATGTCCGTGGGGGAGTATCTGAACAAGTTCAACTACCTAGCATGGTACTCTACCCATGACGTGTCCACCGAAGAAAGGAAGATAGATCGATTCCTAGGAGGACTGAATCACGCCCTCCGTTGTCAGCTCTGTATGCTGGACTTTCCGGACTTCCAGACTTTGGTGAACAAGGCTTTCATAGCTGAACGAGAGCATAAGTCCAGATATGATGACCGCAAGCGGAAGTTTAAACCCAAGAAGGATAATCGCGAGTAGTTTGTGCAGAAGCCACGCACCTGGCAGCCAGGCCCATCTGAATACAAGCCCACATGGGGGATGGAGGACGAGGAGGAGGCCGATGTCTTCACCTATTGGGCGATGGAGGAGACCGACGTCTTCCCCAATTGGGCGATGCTGGATCGCATCGGCCGCACCCGCTACCACAAGGACCTAGACGATGCTCGTCTGGTTGTCAGCAAGAACAAGACCGCCGCTCGCATCCGCATTGAGCGCAGCATCTCCTGCTACGTGTCCTTCACCCTCGCGGCTCCAGAAGGGGTCTCCTACCTCAACCTCCACTGGCCGGTGGGAGAAGGATCCGACGATGCCTGTTCCTTCGTCCGGGCAACCGACAAGGACCTCGTCCTCTTCGACATCTACAACCGGAGCCGGATTCCCTACTTGGGCGCGCCACCAGATCTGTTCGTCTACACGGCCGCCGGTCCTTCTCCCTCTGTGCAGCAGCTCACTCTGCGTCTTCAACTCCTCCTCCCAGACTAAATAGTGGAAAATCATCTCCATTACGCCTGGCATGATATTATGGCACCTACCGCAGCAGAACCAGAAACAGAGCAGCGGCCAGCTCCCCGACCTCTGGTCAACTGACGATGTGCTCGCTTTCGACGACCATTTCCTGTGCTGGGTTGACTACTTCAGTGGTGTCCTGCTATCTGACTTCTCGTCCACTCTAGGTTCCTCGGTGGTGCTCCATTTCGTACCTTTCCCTGGAGAAAAGGAATACCCTGAAGATGTCCCAAGGCAGTTCCCGGGGAGGTTCCGAAATGTGTCCATCACCCAAGGCAAGATGTGCTTTGTCCACATTGACAATGACTTCCATGAGACATTCGAAGATGACTGCCCATGTCTTCAGCTTCCTGAGAGAAGAAGCCAACCACAGCAGCATCTGGGTCCCAAAAAAATCACCATTTGGACTCTCAAATCCGACAACTTCAAGTTCAAGTGGGAGCAACATGGTGTGATCAACCTTGACCTCCTTTGGGCGCAACCTAACTACAAAGCACCTGAGCGTCTTCCCGAATTCCCAGTCTTCCATGAACCGGATGTTCTATGCTGCCTGTTAAGGGAGGAGGAATTTTATGGCAAGGGGTGGATGATCATGGTTGACATGAAGAAAGCAAATCTGCGGTCGTGTACTCGATATGTCAACCGACAGTCCTACTGTGCTAACTGTGTGGATAAGGGCTGTGCTGTGTGTGAGGAGGACAGAGACGTGTTTCCTTATGTGCTCCTACTTCCAACTGTCTTCTCCAAACAATTTGAAAAGCCAACAGGTAACTATATAGAAGAAGCTCACCTAGTATTCAATTTAATTTTCTTTTACATACGTTCCTGCTTTTATTACATAATAACATGGTTGCCTTTGCCTAGCTTTCTGTTGGATATGGTAGTGTAACACTGGTCTTTTTCCTTATTTATTATCTTACCTATGATGCAACTCACATGCTGCCTGGTTGGGTGTATGATTCCCAGCAACTCTCTGCACGCTGACTTCTAGACCCGTACCACTCTACTTATCAGGGTTGTGTGCCCGATGTTATTTCCTGTCTAAGAATTTCCAATTTCCGGCCTTCATCACAGACCTCTAGTGTTGCTGTGTTATAGTAATATGTTGATTAATCACCCCTTGACAAAAAATAGTAACATGTTACTTAATTGAAGCATTTACTATATTGTTACCATGAATCTTCTGTTGGGCTGTTCAAGAGTTTGAGTTTTAGCCGCTCCAGTTGTGTAGGTGCACTACCCAATAATAGCTTTGGTCCTTCTGTCATCGAGTTGTCCTTGAGAGCCTAGAATCCTCTATCTCAACTTGTTGGATCTTTTGCTCTTTATTTATGTACCGTCCATTATCTGTACACGTGCAGTTCTTGATTCATTACGCAGCCTTCTGTTGCTACTACTCTGGTGTGCTATTTTGAAGCGAATTCTAGGAACCACACTGTTTTGATTGCTCTGTTAAAGGATAAAACTATATTGTCCTCTATTTTCTATGTCGGAGCAAATGCCTTGTACCTTTAGATGATATACGATGCTTTTAACACATATTTTTCTGTGGACCAGAGTTTTAGAGTGTGTTTTGTTGGGTTACTTTTGGGTCAACCAGGTCACATCTTTGGCTCTTCCTGTTGGAATCTTTTTGATTCTGCTAATGTCTACCCTTTATACCCGTGTGTAACTGGATACTCGCCAAGGAAAAGCCGTTCTCCCTGCATGGGAATGTCATTAGGTAGCCTCACTGGCCTTCTCATGTTACTGTCTTTGGCTTGCTTATGGCGACAAGCCTTCCGACTGTCTTCTGCATCTTCTCAGGCCTAATCCAACATGCTTGCATGTGGACTGTTGTTGGGACTCCCATGTATTTTGAGTTTGATGCTTTCTTGCTGCCTTCAGCCTTTTTTGCCACCTGAATACATCACCCCTGTGCCGGCCCGTCTGCAGCACGGTCGCCACCAGTCCCCTGCGTGTCAGATGTAGTCCTTCCAGCTGATTGACAAAGGCGATACGTGCTCATTGAGGCAACAAACGTCACATCATGGCTAACGTGGTGTTCTCAGACAACGTTTTGATGACAAGTTAGCTGAGAGCTACTCCCTCTGTCCGGTGAAGAGATATGGTGTCATTACCATTTGAAAACAAATCAAGTATATGATGCCATTATGATTGCATTAATATTGTCTGCGAAAATTGTTTTCTTTTATCAATATACTCCACTGCAATGCCATTTTTCTCTTGTTTGTCTATTCCTTTTCTTTTGAACAATTATTGTGTACATCATTTGTCAAGTTGCAATTCATCTCATCTTCCCATACTGCTCGCAAGATGTTTTGATGGTGTATATATCTGAGTTAATTTTAATTTTATTTTCAAAGGGATGGCATTGGACAATGACAAGGTTGCAGCTCGTCTTCCAAAGAAGCATAAGCTGTCTGCAAGGTTTCATTCAAAGAACCGTAAGATTAAGATTGCAGTGTAAAGACCTGGAATCTGGTGACATGGTGTTGAGCACTTTGGCGTCGCTAGTATGGACGATGATGTTTGTGTTAATGCTTTGATGGTGCACTACAGGCAGAACCAAGTCAACAGGGCAAAAATTTGCATTTATGTGATGAAGATGATGTACTGATGAATACCTATATCTATTAGAGTGAACGATGCATGTTTCTGGATCATATCAAATCATGATGTACTGATGAATATTCCTAAAATTTCTAAGCTCCCTTCAATTGGGAAGTTCTCATAGCTCTATGTTTAAGAGTTGTTGCTGCCTGCACCTGCCAGTCCGTTCCTCTCGTGTGGCAATATGTGGTTGTACTCGTGTCTCACCCATATTTCTTTTTGTCACTTTTATTTATCTCTCCAAGATTGCTTCATCTTAACCTCAATCTCATCATATTTATTGACCTCGTCATACGCTGCCTGCCTGCTGCCTCGGTGTTATTTTTACTAAATGGCCTCCGAAGGATCTTATGTTGTGTACTGACCCCTCAAAAAACTTATTTCGTGGCGTGACCCCCTTCACTCATGTCAATGCATCATGCGTTTTTAATACACTGTTTGACGCCAGTCAATTTAACGCCAATAATATCAATAAATCCGTGCTGGCAGTCACGCCTACGTGGCGAAAAAATTCAAACACGCCAAGTTAATTAACGTGTCTACTCCGGCAGTAAAGTCGCCAGGTAACATGGCGTAACAAACATGTCTTCCCCGATTCAATCGTCCTTCCGTATTCAACCTTGCCGCAGACTGCGAGGCCACCGGCAGCTGCCGCCTCCGGCGGCAGGCAAGCTCGGCGCCCCGGCCGCCCTCATTCCCTCCTCTCCCTCCCTCCGGCCCTTCTCCACCTCACATGCGCCGGCCAGCCGTCACCGGGCACGGCCGCTGCTCCCGCTCGTATGCCTCCGCAAGCTGCCGCCGGGCACGGCCGTCGGCGAGCGTCGCCACTCCGGTGGTCGACCATGGCCAGCCATCGCGTGGAGCTCCTCCAGTCTTCATTTTCCCCTCCGGTGCGCGCAAGCTTTGTGCCTGGGCATGCGGCGACGGACATGACCGATCCGACAGCACCTCCCCGGCCTGCCGCGTAACCCAGCAGGTGAGCAGCCGTGACTCCCGACGGCGCCTTCGCGACGACTCGCTTCAACTCCGTCTTTGAACCATGGCAGCGCCATGGCCAGCAAGTGCATGAACGACGGACACAATGGGTCTGACCACCTTGGCCTGTCACTGATGCTGCTCGGCTGCCACGGTCGTTGCACGGCCTTTTTTAGGCAGGGGCGGAGCTCGGGCGAGCTCTCTGGAACGGGCGACGCTGTGGCCACATCGCCGGGGCAAGGACGGCGAGCTGGCTGTCGCGAGGCGGGGCGAAGCGATGGAGGAGGGCACAGGAGTTAATGCGCGCATTGGCGGCACGCGGAGGAAGACGACGGCAGCTCAGCCACTGTGGCCGCACGGGTGTCACAGTGCGGCGCTGCGGTGGCGGCCGGTGAGGGCGATTCCGGCGAGGGGAAGGCTCTGGAGTGGCCTAGGTGGAAGGAGGGGAAGATGTCGGCATGCTAGGACAAGGCTAGGCCGCGCGGGGTAGCCGGAGCGATCACATCCGACGCGGGCGCCGTGTAGAGCGCGCGCAATGGCATGCCAGTGCCGTGCTCACCACGGGTGCGGCCACCAGGAGGTCACGCAAGCCTGGCGCACCTTGTCCACGGCGTCAACCTTCGATCACTTAGCCTCCTTGTGCCACTGGCTTGACTAGATACACTCTGGTTCAAAGGGTAGTCTCAACTACAGTTTTTGATAGAAACTTTGGGAGAGATCTGGAGGAGAGGTGAGCTGGAGATGAAGCCAGCGGAGATGTCTGGTGCGATCTAGGTTGGAAGGACTATAAAGTGGCCAAATTTGAAAGGGTTTAGAAAAGTTTTGAATATAGTTCCTATGTAAACTGCCATACTGGTCCAGAAACTTGATCTGCTTGTGGCACTCATTTAGATAATCTCCTGATGATGAAACTTTGTGGAAGGAGGTCATTTGGTAGTGCACACATGCCATAAAAATTTCAGAGCAATTGTGCATCTCTAGCTAGTACTCCCTTCACAGAGGTTTGGAATGAGCAGAAACTTGTCAGAATTTTGCTGCTAAAAATTTGTACTGGCCAGGATGATATTTTTGGATATTGTGGCTATATAGGGTCCCTAATATCTCAAGAAGTTTACTCGGAATTTTCTGAGCTAGGAAAATAGGGGTTGCTTCACAATGGGCCAATTCTGACCAGAGAGAAAATAATTATTCTGGCCAAAATTTTGTATTGGACTATGGAATGTTTTTGTAGATTATGGGATTATATGATGACAGGAAGGTGTGAATTTTTTTTGGGATTTTATTGATCATCCAAACTATAGGTTGCTTCACAACCCATAGTGATGACATAATTTCCCAAAGGAAGAAAAGAATTAATGGAAAAAGATTAAATATTGGAAATTCATCCAGGAGAGGTGTGGAAAGGTTTTAGCAAGGTGATGAGGGTTTTGGGTTACTTGGAAAAAAATTCAAGGAGTCATAAGTCCATAGTTGACTGAAAAACCAACGAAAATGCAAGTAAAACCAAAAAGATTCCGAAAAGAAAAAGTTGCCAAAAATCATGGTGTCACAAACCTACCCCCCTTAGGATGAATCTCATCCTCGAGATTCGGTTGCTTAGGGAACAAGTGCGGGTATGCGGATCTTAGAAAATCTTCTCTTTCCCAGGTAGCCTCTTCCTCAGATGGTGCTCCCACAATACCTTGTAAAACTTGATCACCTTACTCATGGTAGTCCTCTCCATCTAATCCAAGATTCTGTAGGTTTCTCTTCATAGGTC
The DNA here is from genome assembly GCA_039707655.1 of Elymus sibiricus. Classification (NCBI taxonomy): domain Eukaryota; kingdom Viridiplantae; phylum Streptophyta; class Magnoliopsida; order Poales; family Poaceae; genus Elymus; species Elymus sibiricus. Next base: position 449,826,340 of record CM077671.1, read on the forward strand.
AGATCCTTAGCCAGTTTTAGCTCACTCATATCCGCTTGTTTGATTGGTGGTGCAATGCACTTTCTTAACTGTGATATGTGGAAAACATCGTGAATATCAGATAACTCCGGTGGTAGCTCCAACTGATATGCTACCCTGCCTTTCCTAGCAATTACTGGAAAGGGACCGATGTATCTTGGTGCAAGCTTTCCCCGGGTATGAAACCTCTTTACTCCCTTCATGGGGGTTACTCGAACGTAAGCATATTCTCTGGGCTCAAAAGTCACTTCTCGGTGCTTTGGGTCATAGTAGCTCTTTTGGCGGGACTTGGCTTCTCGAAGACGCTCCTGAATATCCTTGACCTACTTCTCAGCCTCGAGAATCAAGTCCGTGCCAAAAATACGGCTATCTCCTGTCTGGGACCAATTCAATGGGGTGCGGCACTTCCGCCCATATAGTGCTTCAAATGGTGACATCTTGAGACTTGACTGATAACTGTTGTTATAAGAAAATTCCGCATAGGGTAGGCTATCTTCCCATTTGGGTCCATGGGTGAGAGCACAGGACCGAAGCATATCTTCCAATATCTGGTTTACTCGTTCGGTCTGTCCATCTGTCTGTGGATGGTACGCCCTGCTATGCTTCAGCATGGTTCCCAAAGCTTGGTGCAATCGCAACCAGAATGCTGAGGTGAATAAGGAGCCCCTATCTGAGGTGATAGACTTGGGTACTGATACGTCCATTTTGCATCATGCTTTTATATCGATATTTATTGCATTATGGGCTGTTAATACACATCATGGTACAATACTTATGCCTTTTCTCTCTTATTTTCCAAGGTTTATATGAAGAGGGAGAATGCCGGCAGCTGGAATTCTGGACTGGAAAAGGAGCAAATCTGAGATACCTATTCTGCAAAACTCCAAAAGTCCTGAAAATCTACGGAGAATTATTTTGAAATATATAAAAAATATTGGGCGAAAGAAATACCAGAGGGGACCCACCAGGGAGTCACAAGCCAGAGGGGCGCGCCCTACTCCCCTGGGCGCGCCCCTGTGGCTTGTGGGCCCCCTAGCAGGCCTCCGGTGCCCATCTTCTGCTATATGGAGGGTTTTGACCTAGAAAAAATCAGAAGGGAGCTTTCGGGACGAAGCGCCGCCGTCTCGAGGCGGAACTTGGACATAACCAATCTAGGGCTCCGGCGGAGTTGTTCTGCCGGGGAAACTTCCCTCCCGGAGGGGGAAATCGAAGCCATCGTCATCACCAACGATCCTCTCATTGAGAGGGGGTCAATCTCCATCAACATCTTCACCAGCACCATCTCGGGAGCGCTTTGCTTTATATAAGAGTTTGTCCAGGCTTGTACTTTGCTACAAAAAGGATTGGGCCACCTTGCTGCACCTTTATTACATTTGTTACTTGCTTTCCGTTACGAATTACCTTATCACAAAACTATCTGTTACAGATAATTTCAGTGCTTGTAGAGAATACCTTACTGAAAACCGCTTGTCATTTCCTTCTGCTCCTCGTTGGGTTTGACACTCTTACTTATCGAAAGGACTACGATAGATCCCCTATACTTGTGGCTCATCACGAATCTTTTCTGGCGCTGTTGCCGGGGAGTGAAGCGCCTTTGGTGAGTGGAACTTGGTAAGGAAACATTTATATAGTGTGCTGAAATTTGCTGTCACTTGTTACTATGGAAAACAATCCTTTGAGGGGCTTGTTCGGGGTATCTTCACCTCGACCGGAAGCACAAAGTGATGCTCCTCAACCTACTGCACCTACTGAAAATATTTATTATGAAATTCCTTCGGGTATGATAGAGAAACTGCTAGCTAATCCTTATGCAGGAGATGGAACACTACATCCTGATTTGCATCTAATCTATGTGGATGAAGTTTGTGGATTTTTTAAGCTTGCAGGTTTGCCAGAGGATGATGTCAAGAAGAAGGTCTTTCCTTTATCTTTGAAGGAGAGGGCATTGACATGGTATAGGCTATGTGATGATATTGGATCATGGAAATACAACCAATTGAAATTGGAATTTTATCAGAAGTTTTATCCTATGCATCTGGTTCATCGTGATCGGAATTATATTTATAATTTTTGGCCTCGTGAAGGAGAAAGAATCGCTCAAGCTTGGGGGAGGCTTAAGTCAATGTTATATTCATGCCCCAATCATGAGCTCCCAAGAGAAATTATTATTCAGAATTTTTATGCTCGGCTTTCTCGTAATGATCAATCCATGCTCAATACTTCTTGTGTTGGTTCCTTTATGAAGAAAGATATTGAATTCAAATGGGACTTATTGGAAAGAATTAAACGCAACTCTGAAGATTGGGAACTCGACGAAGGTAAAGATTCAGGTATAACCTTAAGTTTGATTGTGTTAAATCCTTTATAGACACCGATGCTTTTCGTGAATTTAGCACTAAATATGGACTTGACTCTGAGATAGTAGCTTCTTTCTGTGAATCTTTTGCTGCTCATGTTGATCTCCCTAAGGAGAAATGGTTTAAATATCATCCTCCCATTGAAGTGAAAGTAGTTGAACCTATTAAAGTTGAAGAAGAGACTATTATTTATAATGCTGATCCTGTTATTCCTACTGCTTATATCCCTTCCCTGTTAGAATAAAGGAACATGCTAAAGCTTCAACTGTGGTTCGTAAGAGTTTACTAGAACACCTACGCCCCCTGAACAAATTAAAGTTGAACCTAGTATTGCTATGGTTAAAGATCTCTTGGTTGATAATATTGATGGGCATGTTATTCATTTCTGTGATGAAGCTGCTAGAATTGCTAGACCTGATACTAAAGGTAAACATAGACCTATTGTTGGTGTGCTTGTTGTTTCTGTTAAAATAGGAGATCATTGTTATCATGGCTTATGTGATGTGGGTGCTAGTGTGAGTGCAATTCCCTTTACCTTATACCAAGAAATTATGAATGATATTGCCCCAGCTGAATTAGAGGAAATTGATGTTACCATTAAGCTGGCTAATAGAGATACTATTGCACCAATTGGGATTGTTAGAGATGTTGAAGTCTTGTGTGGGAAAATAGAGTATCCTACTGATTTTCTTGTTCTTGGTTCCCCACAAGATGATTTTTGTCCCGTTATATTTGGTAGACCCTTCTTGAATACTGTTAATGCTAAGATTGATTGTGAGAAAGAAACTATTATTGTAAGATTTGGGGATGTGTCTCATGAGTTCAATTTCTCTAAATTTTGTAGACAACCACATGACAAAGAATTGCCTAGTAAAGATGAAATTATTGGTCTTGCTTCTATTGCTGTGCCTCCTACCGATCCCTTAGAACAATATTTGCTAGACCATGAAAATGATATGCATATGAATGAAAGGAATGAAATAGATAAGATTTTCTTTGATCAGCAGCCTATTTTGAAACACAACCTGCCTGTTGAAATACTTGGGGATCCTCCTCCACCCAAGGGTGATCCCGTGTTTGAGCTTAAACAATTACCTGATACTCTGAAATATGCTTATCTTGATGAAAAGGAGATATATCCTGTTATTATTAGTGCTAACCTTTCAGAGCATGAAGAAAAGAGATTATTGAAAACTTTGAGGAAGCACCGTGCTGCTATTGGATATACTCTTGATGATCTTAAGGGCATTAGTCCCACTCTATGTCAGCATAAAATTAATATGGAGCCTGATGCTAAACCAGTTGTTGATCACCAACGACGGTTAAATCCTAAAATGAAAGAAGTGGTAAGAAATGAAATACTAAAGCTTCTGGAGGCAGGTATAATTTATCCTATTGCTGATAGTAGATGGGTTAGTCCCGTTCATTGTGTCCCTAAAAAGGGAGGTATTACCGTTGTTCCTAATGATAAAAATGAATTGATCCCGCAAAGAATTGTTACAGGATATAGAATGGTAATTGATTTTAGGAAATTAAATAAAGCTACTAGGAAAGATCATTACCCTCTACCTTTTATTGATCAAATGCTAGAAAGACTATCCAAACATACACATTTTTTGCTTTCTAGATGGTTATTCTGGTTTCCCTCAAATACCTGTGTCAAAAGAGGATCAAGCAAAGACCACTTTTACTTGTCCTTTCGGTACCTTTGCTTATAGATGCATGCCTTTTGGTTTATGCAATGCACCTGCTACCTTTAAAAGATGTATGATGGCTATATTCTCTGACTTTTGTGAAAAGATTGTTGAGGTTTTCATGGATGATTTCTCTGTTTACGGAACTTCTTTTGATGACTGCTTGAGCAACCTTGATCGAGTTTTGCAGAGATGCAAAGAAACTAATCTTGTCTTGAATTGGGAAAAGTGCCACTTTATGGTTAATGAAGGTATTGTCTTGGGGCACAAAATCTCCGAAAGAGGTATTGAAGTTGATAAAGCTAAAGTTGATGCTATTGAAAAAATGTCGTGTCCCACGGACATAAGAGGTATAAGAAGTTTCCTTGGTCATGCTGGTTTCTATAGGAGGTTTATTAAAGACTTCTCTAATATTTCGAGGCCTCTCACTAATATTTTGCAACAAGATGTTCCATTCGTTTCTGATGATGATTGTGTAGAAGCATTTGAAATTCTTAAGAATGCCTTGATTTCCGCACCTGTTGCTCAACCACCTGATTGGAACCTACCCTTTGAAATAATGTGTGATGCTAGTGATTATGCTGTTGGTGCTGTTCTAGGACAAAGAGTTGATAAGAAATTAAATGTTATCCATTATGCTAGTAAAACTCTAGACAGTGCCCAAAGAAACTATGCTACCACTGAAAAGGAATTTTTAGCAGTTGTGTTTGCTTGTGATAAATTTAGAGCTTATATTGTTGATTCCAAAGTAACTGTTCACACTGATCATGCTGCTATTAAATACCTTATGGAAAAGAAAGATGCTAAACCTAGACTTATTAGATGGGTTCTTCTGCTACAAGAATTTGATATGCATATTATTGATAGAAAGGGTGCTGATAACCCAGTAGCAGATAACTTGTCTAGATTAGAGAATGTTCTTGATGACCCACTACCTATTGATGATAGCTTTCCTAATGAACAATTAGCTGTCATAAATGCTTCGCGTAATGCTCCATGGTATGCTGATTATGCTAATTACATTGTTGCTAAATTTATACTGCCTAGTTTCACATACCAACAAAAGAAAAAGTTCTTCTATGATTTAAGACATTACTTTTGGGATGATCCACACCTTTATAAAGAAGGAGTAGATGGTGTTATTAGACGTTGTGTACCTGAGCATGAACAGGAACAGATACTATGCAAGTGTCACTCCGAGGCCTATGGGGGACACCACGCTGGAGATAGAACTGCACACACGGTATTACAATCTGGTTTTTATTGGCCTACTCTCTTCAAGGATGCTCGTAAGTTTGTCTTGTCTTGTGATGAATGTCAAAGAATTGGTAATATTAGTAGACGTCAGGAAATGCCTATGAATTACTCTCTTGTTATTGAACCATTTGATGTTTGGGGTTTTGATTATATGGGACCTTTTCCACAATCTAACGGGTATACTCATATTCTAGTTGCTGTTGATTATGTTACTAAGTGGGTAGAAGCTATTCCAACTAGTAGCGCTGATCATAACACTTCTATTAAAATGCTTAAAGAAGTTATTTTCCCTAGATTTGGAGTCCTTGGATATTTAATGACTGATGGTGGTTCACACTTTATTCATGGTGCTTTCCGTAAATTGCTTGCTAAGTATGAGGTTAATCATAGAATTGCATCTCCTTATCATCCTCAGTCTAGTGGTCAAGTAGAATTGAGCAATAGAGAAATTAAATTGATTTTGCAAAAGACTGTTAATAGATCCAGAAAGAATTGGTATAAGAAACTTGATGATGCATTATGGGCTTATAGAACTGCTTACAAAAACCCTATGGGTATGTCTCCGTATAAAATGGTTTATGGTAAAGCATGTCACTTACCTCTTGAACTAGAACATAAAGCTTATTGGGCAATTAAAGAGCTCAACTATGATTTCAAACTTGCTGGTGAGAAGAGGTTAATTGACATTAGCTCACTTGATGAATGAAGAACCCAGGCCTACGAGAATGCTAAGTTGTTTAAAGAAAAGGTTAAGAGATGGCATGATAAAAGGATACAAAAGCGTGAATTCAATGTAGGTGACCATGTCTTGCTATACAATTCTCGTTTAAGATTTTTTGCAGGAAAACTTCTCTCTAAATGGGAAGGGCCTTACATTATCGAAGAAGTGTATCGTTCCGGTGCCATCAAGATCAACAATCCCGAAGGAAAAAATCCAAAGGTTGTAAACGGTCAAAGAATCAAACATTATATCTCAGGTACTCCCATAAATGTTGAAACCAATATTATCAATACCATGACTCCGGAGGAGTACATTAGGGAGACCTACCAGAACGTTTCAGACTCCGAAAAGGAATAGGTATGTGTTACCGTAAGCAAACCGACTCCAAAACTTTTCCAATAGCAATTTTTGTCCGTTTTGGAATATTTAATAAATTAGGAAAATTTAAAGTAGTCCGAAGAGTGCACGAGGAGGCGACAAGCCAGGGGGGTGTGCCCTACTCCCCTGGGCGCGCCCCTGTGGCTTGTGGCCACCTCGTGTACCCTCCGGACTCCGTTTTCTTGTGGTATACTCCTTCGGGTCGGTAAAAAATCATTATATAATCTCCCGAAGGTTTTGACCTTCGTATCATGACAATACCTCCTGTTTTTTGCTTTGAGCTGTTTCTGCAGCAGATTTAGATCAACATGACGTCCCCAAGTGCTTCGAAGGACAAGTTCTTCGAGAAGGTCATCAACCCCAACCTTGCGGAGGTGCTGCAACACCCTCAAACCATTGAGATGTGTGAGGGGGTGCTACACATCCGTGATGTTGAGGGGCCAAAGAAGACCGGAAGCGTGGAGATAAGGCTCGAAGCAATGGAGCAACAAGTTTTCAAGTGCCAAGGGATGGTGGAACGAGGACTCAATGCCAATCACATGATGATCGTGGAGTTTACCCATAAGCACAAGCTGGACGCCAAGGACATCGGGGAGCACATCTTCAAGCTCTACGAGAAAATCGAGCATCTCCAAGCCCAGATCTATGACCTGCAAAACCAAAACTGTGAGTATGAATACAGATTTAAGAGAATGAGTTTGGCTGTAGATTTGAGGATCCAGGAGACTCGTTCATCTTTTTACGATGGTGAGCCTATGCCTTGGAAGACGGAGGACAAGCTTCCAACCTCATCAACAACTCCAACATCACCAACTCCGAAGAACGACAACTAAACACATGGGTATGGGCACTCCCCTTGGCTTGTGCCAAGCTTGGGGGAGGTGCCCCGGTATCGTATCACCATCACATCTTTTACTTTTATCATTTTTCTTAGTCCGATCCTTTTGGTTATATCTTGATCTAGTAGAATAAAGTTTTTAGTGTGATCTAGTTTTGAGTTTTGCTTTATGTTCCCCCTATGTAAGCAAGTTCGAGAGTTATATAATAAAGAGCAGTTTTGAGTTGAGGGCTTTGCTTGTTTGCTATGATCTTGAGAAAAAGAAATAGAAAGAAGTATAGAATAAAAGCAAAGAGTATATATGATGATCTTGTGGGGAGTGATGACTTCACATATAAGAAGTATGTCGACTGAAACTTGTTGTGAGTTGACAAACATAGCTAGCATCATGGTGATAGACTTGGGTACTCCATGAAGACTGACTATCCGGGACATGTAGAGTTGTGCAAGCTGGTTTGCGTTAAAAGTGGTCTTTACCGGCATAAAGTGAGCCAGTTTTGTGAGTATATCAACAATGACACAGATAGCATCATTGCCTTTTGTTGACCTGGGCAGTCCATCAATGAAGTCCATGCATATGTCGTCCCACTTCCACTGGGGAACTAGTAAAGGTTGTAGTAGCCCAGCGGGTTTCTATTGTTCAGCCTTGACTTTGTTGCAGATGTCGCAGGAGGCGACATAGTATGCTATGTCCCTTCGCATCCCTGGCCACCAAAAGGTTTCTCTCAGATCCTGATACATCTTTGTGCCTCCTGGGTGGATAGAGTACGCGGACTCATGGGCTTCTCTGAGTATTCGTTGTCTCAGATTATTCTGATCGGGCACGCATATCCGTTTCTCAAACCACAAGGTGCCTTGGTCATCCACACAGAAGGACTTGGCCTTCCCTTTCGGAATCAGTTCCTTGATCTCTTTTATTCCTTCATCTGGTTTTTGAGCTTCTTTAATTTCTTCCATAAGTGTTGGAGTAATTTCCAAGGTATCCAGGATAATTGGGTCGCATAGCACCATATTGAGCTTAGAGAACTCTTCTTGTAACCTTGCATGGATACTTCCATGTAGTGCATTCACTGTGCCTTGTTTTCTACTGAGAGCATCAGCGACCACATTAGCCTTTCCCGGATGATAGTTTATTCCAATGTCATAGTCCTTGACTAGTTCAAGCCATCTTCGCTGCCTGAGATTCAGGTCAGGTTGGGTGAAAATATACTTGAGACTCTTATGGTCCGTGTATATTTCAAAACGTTGTCCAATGAGGTAATGCCTCCAAATCTTCAAGGCATGAATCACGGCTGCTAATTCCAGATCATGTGTGGGGTAGTTTTCTTCGTGAGGTCATAGCTGTCTGGATGCATATGCTACAACCTTTCCTTCTTGCATTAACACGCAGCCGATTCCACGTCTGGAAGCATCGCAATATATATCAAAGCTCTTGTGGATGTCTGGAACTAAGACAGCTGCTGTAGTTAGCCTTGTCTTTAGCTCTAGGAAGCTGCTGTCACACTCCGCCGTCCAGACAAACCTTTGATTTTTCTTTAACAATTCTGTCAGTGGCTTAGCTATCTTGGAGAAGCCTTCTATGAAACGACGGTAATAGCCTATCAATCCTAGAAAGCTACGGACTTCGGTTACCGAGGCTGGTGTCTTCCAATTCAGTACTGCAGTTACTTTGCTGGGGTCGACGGCTACTCCTTATTCTGACAGAATATGCCCCGGAAATCCCACCTCCTTTAGCCAAAATTCGCACTTACAGAATTTGGTGTACAGACGATAGGTCCTTAACCTTTCTAGGACAGCACAGAGGTGTTGTTTGTGCTCTTCTTCATCCTTGGAATATATCAGGATATCATCGATGAACACCACCACGAATTTGTCTAGGAAATCCATGAAGACCTTGTTCATCATGCTCAGGAAATAAGTTGGAGCATTCGTCAGCCCAAATGACATGACTGTAAACTCATACAGACCATATCGGGTGGTGAAAGCTGTCTTAGGTATATCCTCTTTTCTGATTTTTAGCTGATGATACCCGGTTCGGAGGTCAATCTTGGAGAATACCCGTGCTCCGTTCAGCTGGTCGAACAAATCATCAGTGCGAGGGAGCGGGTATTTATTCTTGATGGTTACCTCATTCAGCTGGCGATAGTCTACGCACATTCGTAGACTTCCATCCTTCTTCTTGACAAACAGTAAGGGTGATCCCCATGGCGAGATGCTTGGGCGGATATACCCTTTTTGCAGCAACTCATCCAACTGCTTCTTTAATTCCACCAGCTCTGGGCTCGGCATACGATAGTATTTCTTGTAGATCGGGGTAGTACCGGGAATCACCTCAATAGCAAACTCTAATTCCTGGTCGGGTGGCATCCCTGGTAGTTCCTCGGGAAATACATTCGGAAATTCGCAAACTACCGGAATCAAGTTCATATTCGTACCGGTAGCTTGGTATGCCATTCCTTTTCTTGACATCATCTTGTTGGCAAGGAATTGGACTGTTTGTCCTGCCGGATTAACTAGTGTCACTGTCCTGGAGGCACAGTTGATGCAAACCTGATGTGGTGTCAACCAGTCCATCCCCAGTATTAAATCCAATCCAGGGGATTCAATGGCAACAAGTGTAGCTGGAAATTTAACTCCATGTCTCGAAATTTCCAGACCTTTATATATCAGATTTGTTCTGAGCAGGGAGCCAGGGGATTGTACCACCATGATATTATCCAAAAGCTAAGGGGAAAATTTGTGCAAGGTGGCAAAACTACGCGAAATAAATGAATGGGAAGCCCCAGAATCGAATAAAATTACTGCAGGTATGTCGTTAACAGAAAACATACCAATGACTACGTCTGGTGCTTCGCAGGCTTCCTCGGCGGAGATATGATGGACGCGTCCGTGGCAGAAGTTATGGTTTGGGCGGCGTCCAATATTGTTGACTTGTGGCTTGAAGTTGGATACTGGCTTCCCGTTGTTGGCACGACACTACTTGGAATAGTGTCCGCTTTGGCCGCAAGTAAAGCAGGTGTTATTATGGCGGCAGTCCTCTATCACCGGCTGTTTGCCGAAGGTCTTATTCTGGCTAACCGCCTTATTGTTGTTGTTGCCATTGCTCCAAGTGGGCTTGTATTCAGATGGGCCTGGCTGCCAGGTGCGTGGCTTCTGCACAAACTACTCGCGGTTATCCTTCTTGGGTTTAAACTTCCGCTTGCGGTCATCATATCCGGACTTATGCTCTCGTTCAGCTATGAAAGCCTTGTTCACCAAAGTCTGGAAGTCCGGAAAGTCCAGCATACAGAGCTGACAACGGAGGGCGTGATTCAGTCCTCCTAGGAATCGATCTATCTTCCTTTCTTCGGTGGACACGTCATGGGTAGAGTACCTAGCTAGATTGTTGAACTTGTTCAGATACTCCCCCACGGACATATTTCCTTGTGTAAGAGCAAGGAACTCCCTTTGCTGCACCTTCATTATGCCTGTAGGGATATGATACTTGCGGAATAGCTCCTTGAACTTCTCCCTGGAAATATCTTCTCCAGAAGGCCACATTGTTTTTGTGTTGTCCCTCCATATAGCCGCTGGCCCTTCTAGGTATTCAGTGACAAAAGGAACCTTATCTGATTCTTCATAGCGGGCTATGTCCAGCTTCTTTTCCATGGTCCTCAGCCAAACATCAGCTTCTATAGGGTCCATAGCTTGACCAAAACTGGGTGGCTTGGTGCGTTGGAAGTCAGACAACTTAGAGTGTGTTCCATGGTTGTTGTTTTGGATCACCATAGTCTGCATACTTTTCAAAAATTCCATGAGATCCTGGTTTCTTTTCTCTTCAAACATCCTCATGATCCGATCAGTGGTCGGCGCTTGAGGTGGTGGAGGTGGTAAGTCTTCTGGTGGTTGTCCTGCTTGTCTGGCGGATCGACGAACGGGGGTTCCATCGCCGCCTTGGCTACTAGCTCTCTTCATCCTAAATTTGTTCCCATTGCAAAATACCGAATCGATGAGCAACATCCATAAGGGAAACATAGTAATATGACACCAGAAAGAAAATGCACGAAAAAGGCGAATAAAGCAAACAACATAATTATACAAGATAACCCAACATCATACATGGCAAGCTAGTAGGGGGGTATCATGGCTAGACTGCTCATATGGCAGTTGACATATGCAAAGATGCATGCACAACAACTCAAGCCTCCACTCTAGTGGCGCGGGTGGCACGAACACTGCCAAACTGAAGACTCCTCGTCATCTGATCCTGAGTCGGAATCGGAACTGATAATATGGATCACATCCTCCGGATCAAAGGAAACACGATGACGCTGTTGGGACGGCTCTCCTTCCGAGGAAGAAGGAGCACGATGCCTCAGAATCGGAGCAGCTGGAGTGGCTAGGAGTGAGGCCCACTCTGCCGGGGTCTCACGTCGGCTACCAGACAAAAAGCCTGGTGGCGCAGTAGAGCTAGAAGGAGTATCAAGCCTATGTGGAGGTGGAACTGGTGGTGGACACATAGGTGGGAATGTAGGCTGGGGTGAAGATGGTACTGTAGTCGTGGCTGCAAGTGCCTCCTACACACGAGACAGCTCCTCAGCCAAGGAAATGATCATACGATAACTGGTGTTCAGATAACGAGATAGAACACCAGTCGCACGATCACTCGCCGGGTCAACTGGCGTGAAAATGACTCGCCCTGTCGTAAGCGACTGGGTGGGGTAGTGAAAGAAACCTAGATGAGCCTGCATCTCGACCTCGTGGAAGCGCAAGTTAGTGAGAGCCTCCATCGCAGCAAACTAGATTGCTAGCTCCGGAGTAGAAGCCGTTCTGCCCTTAGAAGAGGGAGAATAGCTACCAATATTCGAGCTCGCGGTCAGGAAAGCCTCTGCGTGATACTCGTATACTGACTCGGCAAGCTGTTCCCGAAACACCTGGTACACTGGATCTTCACCGTTGGGGTACAGTCGAAGCCAGACGTTACGGAGCAGTACAGGAAAAGTGAAAGGTGCTGGCTCATGATGGTAGTGGTACGGAACTGGTGCCATCTACAGTCACAATGCCAAGGGTTAGTAAAACAATAAATCATGATGCATGCCATGCAACAATCAAATGCAGCAAGCAAGATGCACACTCAAAGCCCTACACTAATCGCGGTTCTAGCACGGGTTAACTAGGGTGTCCTACAGTCAACACGGCTCTGATACCAAGCGTTGTGGCATCCCGGCTCAGGGAACCGGATTACTAGTGTTTCCAACCCAGAGATCATGTCTTCTGGAAACACACAACAACTTAGAACAGAACTGAACTGAACTTTATTGATAAACTTTGGGTACAAGCTCATATTTTACATCGATAGCGAGGCCAAGGGCACACCTGGTGCTATGACAATATCTACATTATTTATGAAACATAGCGGGGCCTCGGAAATACTAAGTAATTCTATGGCATAGCGGAACATAGCGAAAACTCCATCCACGGTATACTGCTGAGGACATAGCCTAGTTAGCGTAGCACGAACCATCGGGACCTCCGTCCTCGGCTTCTCCTGCATCTGGCATGATACGCCAGGTGAGTACTTTGAATGTACTCGCAAGCTCACGACAACCAAGTAATGCAGCAAACAATAGCATGGCAGTTAACATGTTAAATTCTTAAGTGATTCACTTACTGTCATTAGTTATCAACTTACTCTCTTTCGGGTTGTCTCACAACCCTCGGAATACTCATAAGCCATCGAGTACTTCCGAACACAAGACGAGTTCTCCCATCATTATTAACACTGTTACGATTGACCACCTAGTGAGGTCTGGATGGGCTGCCCAATACCGTGGACGCAGTTGTTCGAATAGATTTTTCACTCTGAAGAGGTAGCACACTTTACCCACACCATGAAGCACCTGGCCTCATGATCCCATTCGGATGGACCAGCGTTGCTCCAACGAAACCTGCCTGACCCGTGACTCTCCCATCGCACCACCGGCATTCATCCTCCCCCGGAGTCCTGCCCTGGGTGGCCCCTGTGTCACCTCATGACACCTGCCACCGTCGTGGCCAAACTAAACTGGCCCAAACGGGAGCGCAGGCACAAAACTCATCTAGGCTCACAGGGTTATCGCCGCCTACCTGATCAGGGTAGCACACACGCTTAACCCTCCCTGTCTGGAGATACCGGTGAAAGAGCACGGAGCCAGACCAAGTCAAGGTTGTCCCATACCGGCAAATGTGGTTGCACGGATAAGCCCGGACAGGTGACTCAAGATCAACCAACTAACTTCATTTAACAAACATAGTAGTTTATCACAACACTTAGGATGGCAGCAACTAGGCATTTAAATTAATTACTATAAATTATTATATAGCAAATAATTGAACATAATGCATTGAAATAAGCAATGCTATTGAAATGCTTCACGAAATGGATGTCCTGGCTTGCCTTTCTCTATTGGGTTGTCTACAAACTCCTAGTCTTCAAAACCACAAAGATTTCCTTCTGAAAATATTTTAAAATAGCAAAGGAAAATGTCACATAACACATTTATGTTCATCAGAAATTCTGTGAGTAAGAGAAAAATACCAAAATTTATCAGCAATTAAAGGAGCTGAAGACAAACACAATACAAAAAGAATCAATGGATTTGGACTTATATTTAAAAAGTTATTGCAGGTCAAAGTTACTAGTCAAATCTGGAATTTAAACAAAAATCAGAAAATACTCAGCCGGCCACGTCGAACACGTAAAGTGGAGGGGCGCCTCCACTTAAAACAGTTCGGCGCGAGGGGTGAGTCGCTAAGAGGTGGGGCCTTCGGTTGATTTAAAAGAAAGGGAGAAGGGAAGCAGAGAGAGGGCAGGGCTCCGGCGATGCTCACCGGCGATGGAGACGGTGGTGAGGTCCGGCGAGGGCAGGAATGGAACCAGCGTACGATGGCGAGTACGCCCGTACCCGTGGATCGTCGGAAGGTGGACGGACGGCGTTGCCCCTTCTTCTCCGGCGGGTGGAGGCTACGAGCGTCGTCGGCGGCAATGATTCCGGCAGGATTCCTATCGGGGAAGTGCTCGGGGAGGGCCAGGGAAGTTCACTGAGTTCGAAGTGGAGTTGGTTGGGGCTGCGGAGGAGTGGAATGGCGAGGTGGCAGAGCTCGGGTGGCGGCTGATCTGCGGTGAGGTTTGAGGCTAGAGGGCCTCTCGGCCGTGGCTCGCTGCTCGGGAGGTCGATTGGAGGTGCAGGGAGAGAGGTGAGGTGCTGAGAGAGGCCGGGTACGGCCTTTTTTAGGCAGGGGCGGAGCTCGGACGAGCTCACTGGAACGGGCGGCGCTGTGGCCATGTCACCGGGGCAAGGACGGCGAGCTGGCTATCGAGAGGTGGGGCGAAGTCATGGAGGAGGCACAGGAGTTAATGCGCGCATTGGCGGCATGCGGAGGAAGACGATGGCGGCTCAGCCACAGTGGCCGCACGGGTGTGACAGTGCGGCGCTGCGGTGGCGGCCGGTGAGGGCGATTCCAGCGAGGGGAAGGCTCCGGACTGGCCAAGGTGGAAGGAGGGGAAGATGTCGGCATGCTAGGACAAGGCTAGGTCACGGGGGGTAGCCGAAGCGATCACATCCGACGTGGGCGTCGTGTAGAGCGCGCGCACTGGCATGCCAGTGCCGTGATCACCACGGGTGCGGCCACCAGGAGGCCATGCAAGCCTGGCGCATCTTGTCCACGGCGTCGAGCTTCGATCACTTAGCCTCCTTGTGCCACAGGCTTGACTAGATACACTCTGGTTCGAAGGGTAGCCTCAACTACAGTTTTTGATAGAAACTTTGGGAGAGATCTAGAGGAGAGGTGAGCTTGAGATGAAGCCAGTGGAGATGTCTGGTGCGATCTAGGTTGGAAGGACTATAAACTGGCCAAATTTGAAAGGGTTTAGAAAAGTTTTGAATATAATTCCTGTGTAAACTGCCATACTGGTCCAGAAACTTGATCTGCTTGTGGCACTCATTTAGATAATCTCCTGATGATGAAACTTGGTGGAGGGAGGTCATTTGGTAGTGCACACATGCCATAAAAATTTCATAGCAATTGTGCATCTCTTGCTAGTACTCCCTTCACAGAGGTTTGGAATGAGCAGAAACTTGTCAGAATTTTGCTGCTAAAAATTTGTACTGGCCAGGATGATATTTTTGGATATTGTGGCTATATAGGGTCCCTAATATCTCAAGAAGTTTACTGGGAATTTTCTGAGCTAGGAAACTAGGGGTTGCTTCACAATGGGCCAATTCTGACCAGAGAGAAAATAATTATTCTGGACAAAATTTTGTATTGGACTATGGAATGTTTTTGAAGCTTATAGGATTATATGATGACACGAAGGTGTGACAAAAGTTTGGGATTTTATTGATCATCCAAAATATAGGTTGCTTCACAACCCATAGTGATGACATAATTTCCCAAAAAAAGAAAAGAATTAATGGAAAAAGATTAAATATTGGAAATTGATCCAGGAGAGGTGTGGAAAGGTTTTGGCAAGGTGATGAGGGTTTTGGGTTACTTGAAAAAAATTCAAGGAGGCATAAGTCCATAGTTGACTGGAAAACCAACCAAAATGCAAGTAAAACCAAAAAGATTTCGACAAGAAAAAGTTGCCAAAAATCATGGTGTCACAAACCTACCCCCCTTAGGATGAATGTCGTCCTCGAGATTCAGTTGCTCAGGGAACAAGTGCGGGTATGTGGATCTTAGAAAATCTTCTCTTTCCCACGTAGCCTCTTCCTCAGTATGGTGCTCCCACAATACCTTGTAAAACTTGATCACCTTACTCCTGGTAGTCCTTTCGATCTCATCCAAGATTCTGATAGGTTTCTCTTCGTAGGTCAGATCCTTAGCCACTTCTAGCTCACTCATATCCGCTTGTTTGATCGGTGGTGCAATGCACTTTCTTAACTGTGATATGTGGAAAACATCGTGAATATCAGATAACTCCGGTGGTAGCTCCAACTGATATGCTACCCTGCCTTCCCTAGCAATTACTGGAAAGGGACCGATGTATCTTGGTGCAAGCTTTCCCCGGGTATGAAACCTCTTTACTCCCTTCATGGGGGTTACTCGAAGGTAAGCATATTCTTCGGGCTCAAAAGTCACTTCTCGGTGCTTTGGGTCATAGTAGCTCTTTTGGCGGGACTTGGCTACTTGAAGATGCTCCTGAATATCCTTGACCTGCTTCTCAGCCTAGAGCATCAAGTTCGTGCCAAAGATACGGCTATCTCCTGTCTGGGACCAATTCAATGGGGTGCGGCACTTCCGCCCATATAGTGCTTCAAATGGTGACATCTTGAGACTTGACTGATACTGTTGTTATAAGAAAATTCCGCATAGGGTAGGCTATCTTCCCATTTGGGTCCATGGGTGAGAGCACAGGACCGAAGCATATCTTCCAATATCTGGTTTACTCGTTCGGTCTGTCCATCTGTCTGCGGATGGTACGCCGTGCTATGCTTTAGCATGGTTCCCAAAGCTTGGTGCAATCACAACCAGAATGCTGAGGTGAATAAGGAGCCCCTATTTGAGGTGATAGACTTGGGTACTCCATGAAGACTGACTATCCGGGGCTTGCAAGCTGGTTTGCGTTAAAAGTGGTCTTTACCGGAATAAAGTGAGCCACTTTTGTGAGTATATCCACAATGACCCAGATAGCATCATTGCCTTTTGTTGACATGGGCAGTCCAACAATGAAGTCCATGCATATGTCGTCCCACTTCCACCGGGGAACTGGTAAAGGTTGTAGTAGCCCAGCGGGTTTCTGGTGTTCAGCCTTGACTTTGTTGCAGATGTCGCAGCAGGCGACATAGTATGCTATGTCCCTTCGCATCCCTGGCCACCAAAAGGTTTCTCTCAGATCCTGATACATCTTTGTGCCTCCCGGGTGGATAGAGTACGCGGACTCATGGGCTTCTCTGAGTATTCGTTGTCTCAGATTAATCTGATCGGGCACGCATATCCGTTTCTCAAACCACAAGGTGCCTTGGTCATCCACACGGAAGGACTTGGCCTTCCATTTCAAAATCAGTTCCTTGATCTCTTTTATTCCTTCATCTTGTTTTTGAGCTTCTTTAATTTCTTCCATAAGTGTTGGAGTAATTTCCAAGGTATCCGGGATAATTGGGCCGCATAGCACCATATTGAGATTAGCGAACTCTTCTTGTAACCTTGGATGGATACTTCCAAGTAGTGCATACACTGTGCCTTGTTTTCTGCTGAGAGCATCAGCGACCACATTAGCCTTTCCCGGATGATAGTTTATTCTAGTGTCATAGTCCTTGACTAGTTCAAGCCATCTTCGCTGCCTGAGATTCAGGTCAGGTTGGGTGAAAATATACTTGAGACTCTTATGGTCCGTGTATATTTCACAACGTTGTCCAATGAGGTAATGCCTCCAAATCTTCAAGGCATGAACCACGGCTGCTAATTCCAGATTATGTGTGGGGTAGTTTTCTTCGTGAGGTCATAGCTGTCTGGATGCATATGCTACAACCTTTCCTTCTTGCGTTAACACGCAGCCGATTCCACGTCTGGAAGCATCGCAATATATATCAAAGCTCTTGTGGATGTCTGGAAGAACTAAGACATGTGCTGTAGTTAGCCTTGTCTTTATCTCTAGGAAGCTGCTGTCACACTCCGCCGTCCAGACAAACCTTTGATTTTTCTTTAACAATTCTGTCAGTGGCTTAGCTATCTTGGAGAAGCCTTCTATGAAATGACGGTAATAGCCTGCCAATCCCAGAAAGCTACGGACTTCGGTCACCGAGGCTGGTGTCTTCCAATTCAGTACTGCAGTTACTTTGCTGGGGTCGACGGCTACTCCTTGTTCTGACAGAGTATGCCCCAGACCACCTTTTTTAGCCAAAATTCGCACTTACTGAATTTGGCGTACAGACGATGGGTCCATAACCTTTCCAGGACAGCACGGAGGTGTTGTTTGTGCTCTTCTTCATCCTTGGAATATATCAGGATATCATCGATGAACACCACCACAAATTTGTCCAGAAAATCCATGAAGACCTTGTTCATCATGCTCAGGAAATAAGCTGGAGCATGTGTCAGCCCAAATGACATGACTGTAAACTCATACAGACCATATCGGGTGGTGAAAGCTGTCTTGGGTATATCCTCTTTTCTGATTTTTAGCTGATGATACCCGGTTCGGAGGTCAATCTTGGAGAATAGCTGTACTCCGTTCAGCTGGTTGAACAAATCATCAATGCGAGGGAGCGGGTACTTATTCTTGATGGTTACCTCATTCAGCTGGCGATAGTCTACGCACATTCATAGACTTCCATCCTTCTCGACAAACAGTACGGGTGATCCCCATGGCGAGATGCTTGTGCGGATATACCCTTTTTGCAGCAACTCATCCAACTGCTTCTTTAATTCCACCAGCTCTGGGCTCGGCATACGATAGTATTTCTTGTAGATCGGGGCAGTACCGGGAATCACCTCAATTGCAAAATCTAATTCCCGGTCGGGTGGCATCCCTGGTAGTTCCTCGGGAAATACATCCGGAAATTCGCAAACTACCGGGATCAAGTTCATATCCGTACCGATAGCTTGGTATGCCATTCCTTTTCTTAACATCATCTTGCTGGCAAGGAATTGGACTGTTTGTCCTGCCGGATTAATTAGTGTCACTGTCCTGGTGGCACAGTTGATGCACACCTGATGTGGTGTCAACCAGTGCATCCCCAGTATTACATCCAATTCAGGGGATTCAATGGCAATAAGTGTAGCTGGAAATTTAACTCCATGTATCAAAATTTCCAGACCTTTATATATCAGATTTGTTCTGAGCAGGGAGCCAGGGAATTGTACCACCATGATATTATCCAAAAGCGAAGGGGAAAACTTGTGCAAGGTGGCAAAACTCCGCGAAATAAACGAATGGGAAGCCCCAGAATCAAATAAAATTACTGCAGGTATGTCGTTAACAGAAAACATACCAATGACTATGTATGGTGCTTCGCAGGCTTCCTCAGCGGAGATATGATGGACGCGTCCGTGGTAGAAGTTATGGTTTGGGCGGCATCCATTTTTGTTGACTTGTGGCTTGAAGTTGGATACTGGCTTCCCGCTGTTGGCAGGGCACTGCTTGGAATAGTGTCCGCTTTGGCCGCAAGTAAAGCAGGTGTTATTGCGGCGGCAGTCCTCTATCACCGGCTGTTTGCCAAAGGTCTTATTCTGGCTAACCATCTTATTGTTGTTGTTGCCATTGCTCCATGTGGGCTTGTATTCAGATGGGCCTGGCTGCCAGGTGCGTGGCTTCTGCACAAACTGCTCGCGGTTATCCTTCTTGGGTTCAAACTTCTGCTTGCGGTCATCATATCCAGACTTATGCTCTCGTTCTGCTATGAAAGCCTTGTTCACCAAAGTCTGAAAGTCCGGAAAGTCCAGCATACAGAGCTGACAACGGAGGGCGTGGTTCAGTCCTCCTAGGAATCGATCTATCTTCCTTTCTTCGGTGGACACATCATGGGTAGAGTACCGTGCCAGATTGTTGAACTTGTTCAGATACTCCCCCACGGACATATTTCCTTGTGTAAAAGCAAGGAACTCCCTTTGCTTCACCTTCATTATGCCTGTAGGGATATGATACTTGCGAGCTCCTTGAACTTCTCCCAGGAAATATCTTCTCCAAAAGGCCACATTGTTTTTGTGTTGTCCCACCATATAGCCGCTGGCCCTTCTAGGTAGTGAGTGACAAAAGGAACCTTATCTGATTCTTCATAGCGGGCTATGTCCAGCTTCTTTTCCATGGTCCTCAGCCAATCA
The DNA here is from genome assembly GCA_039707655.1 of Elymus sibiricus. Lineage (NCBI taxonomy): Eukaryota > Viridiplantae > Streptophyta > Magnoliopsida > Poales > Poaceae > Elymus > Elymus sibiricus. The sequence goes on from CM077671.1 coordinate 449,846,386, forward strand.
TCAGCTTCTATAGGGTCCATAGCTTGACCGAAACTGGGTGGCTTGGTGCGCTGGAAGTCAGACAACTTAGAGTCTGTTCCATGGTTGTTGTTCTGGCTCACAATAGTCTGCATACTTTTCAAAAATTCCATGAGATCTTGGTTTGTTTTCACTTCAAACATCCTCATGATCTGATCAGTGGTCGGCGCTTGAGGTGGTGGAGGTGGTAAGTCTTCTGGTTGTTGTCCTGCTTGTCTGGCGGATCGACGAACGGGGGTTCCATCGCCGCCTTGGCTACTAGCTCTCTTCGTCCTAAATTTGTTCCCATTGCAAAATACCGAATCGATGAGCAACATCCATAAGGGAAACACAGTAATATGACACCAGAAAGAAAATGCACGAAAAAGGCGAATAAAGCAAACAACATAATTATACAAGATAACCCAACATCATACATGGCAAGCTATCATGGCTAGACTGCTCATATGGCAGTTGACATATGCAAAGATGCATGCACAACAACTCAAGCCTCCACTCTAGTGGCGCGGGTGGCACGAACACTGCCAAACTGAAGACTCCTCGTCATCTGATCCTGAGTCGGAATCGGAACTGATAATATGGATCACATCCTCCGGATCAAAGGAAACACGATGACGTTGTTGGGACGGTTCTCCTTCCGAGGAAGAAGGAGCACGACGCCTCAGCATCGGAGCAGCTGGAGTGGCTAGGAGTGAGGCCCACTCTGCCGGGGTCTCACGTCGGCTACCAGACGAAAAGCCTGGTGGCGCAGTAGAGCTAGAAGAAGTATCAAGCCTAGCTATGCGGAGGTGGAACTGGTGGTGGACACATAGGTGGGAATGTAGGCTGGGGTGAAGATGGTACTGTAGTCGCGGCTGCAAGTCCTCTTGGACACGAGACAAATCCTCAGCCAAGGAAATGATCATCCGATAACTGGCGTTCAGATAACGAGATAGAACACCAGTCGCACGATCACTCGCAGGGTTAACTGGCGCGAAAATGACTCGCCCTGTCGTAGGCGACAGGGTGCGGTAGTGAAAGAAACCTAGATGAGCCTGCATCTCGACCTCGTGGAAGCGCAAGTCAGCGAGAGTCTCCATCGCAGCAAACTAGATCGCCAGCTCCAGAGTAGAAGCCGTTCCGCCCTTAGAAGAGCGAGAATAGCTACCAATATCTGAGCTCGCGGTCAGGAAAGCCTCTGCGCGATACTCGTATACTGACTCGGCAAGCTGCTCCCGAAACACCTGGTACACTGGATCTTCGCCGTTGGGGTAGAGTTGAAGCCAGACATTACGGAGCAGTACAGGAAAAGTGAACTGTGCTGGCTCATGATGGTAGTGGTACGGAACTGGTGCCATCCACACTCACAATGCCAACGGTTAGTAAAACAATAAATCATGATGCATGCCATGCAACAATCAAATGCAGCAAGCAAGATGCACACTCAAAGCCCTGCACTAATCGCGGTTCTAGCACGGGTTAACTAGGGTGTCCTACAGTCAGCACGGCTCTGATACCAAGCCTTGTGGCACCCCGGCTCAGTGAACCGGATTACCAGTGTTTCCAACCTAGAGATCATGTCTTCTGGAAACACACAACAACTTGGAACAGAACAGAGCTGAGCTTTATTGATAAACTTTGGGTACAAGCTCATATTTTACATCGATAGCGAGGCCAAAGGCACACCTGGTGCTATGAAAATATCTACATTATTTATGAAACATAGCAGGGCCTCGGAACTACTAAGTAATTCTACGGCGTCGCGGAACATAGCGGAAACTCCATCCACCGGGACACTGCTGAGGACACAGCCTAGTTAGCATAGCACGAACCATCGGGACCTCCGTCCTCGGCTTCTCCTGCATCTGGCATGATACGTTAGGTGAGTACTTTGAATGTACTCACAAGCTCACGACAACCAAGTAATGCAGCAAACAATAGCATGGCCGTCAACATGTTAAATTCTTAAGTGATTCACTTACTGTCATCAGTTATCAACTTACTCTCTTTCGGGTTGTCTCACAACCCTCGGAATACTCATAAGTCATCGAGTACTTTCGAACACAAGACGAGTTCTCCCATCATTATTAACACTGTTACGGTTGACCACCTAGTGAGGTCTGGACGGGCTGTCCAATACCGTGGACGCGGCTATTCGAATAGATTTTTCACTCTATAGAGGTTGCGCACTTTACCCACACCATGAAGCACCTGGCCTCGTGATCCCATTCGGATGGACCAGCGTTGCTCCAACGAAACCTGCCTGACCCGTGACTCTCCCATCGCACCACCGGCATTCATCCTCCCCCGGAGTCCTGCCCTGGGTGGCCCCTGTGTCACCTCGTGACACCTGCCACCGTCGTGGCCAAACTAAACTGTCCCAAACGGGGACGCCGACACAAAACTCATCTAGGCTCACAGGGTTATCGCCGCCTACCTGATCAGGGTAGCATGCACGCATAACCCTCCCTGTCTGGAGGTACCGGTGAAAGAGCACGGGGCTGGACCAAGTAAAGGCCGTCCCATACCGGCAAATGTGGTTGCATGGACAAGCCCAGACAGGTGACTCAAGATCAACCAACTAAGTTCATTTAACAAACATAGTAGTTTATCACAACACTTAGGATGCCAGCAACTAGGCATTTAAATTAATTACTATAAATTATTATATAGCAAATAAATGAACATAATGCATTGAAATATGCAATGCTATTGAAATGCTTCACGAAATGGGTGTCCTGGCTTGCCTTGCTCTATTGGGTTGTCCACAAACTCCTGGTCTTCAAAACCACAATGATTTCCTTCTGAAAATATTTTAAAATAGCAAAGGAAAATGTCACATAACACATTTCTGTTCATCAGGAATTCTGTGAGTAAGAGAAAAATACCAAAATTTATCAGCAAATAAAGGAGCTCAAGACAAACACAATGCAAAAAGAATCAATGTATTTGGACTTATATTTAAAAAGTTATTGCAGGTCAAAGTTACTGGTCAAATCTAGAATTTAAACAAAAATCAGAAAATACTCAGCCGGCCACGTCGAACACGTAAAGTGGAGGGGCGCCTCCACTTAAAATGGTTCGGCGCGCGGGGTGAGTCGCTGACAGGTGGGGCCTCCGGTTGATTTAAAAGAAAGGGAGAAGGGAAGCAGAGAGAGGGCGGGGCTCCGGCGACGCTCACCGGCGATGGAGACGGTGGTGAGGTCCGGCGAGGACATGAATGGAACCAGCATACGACGGCGAGTACGCCCGTACCCGTGGATCGTCGGAAGGTGGCCGGACGGCATCACCCCCTTCTTCTCCGGCGGGTGGAGGCTACGGGCGTCGTCGGCGGCAACGATTCCGGCAGGATTCCGGGCGGGCAAGAGCTCGGGGAAGGCCAGGGAAGTTCACTGAGTTCGAAGGTGGAGTTGGTTGGGGCTGGGGAGGAGTGGAATGGCGAGACGGCAGAGCTCGGGTGACGGCGGATCTCCGGCGAGGTTCGAGGCCAGAGGGCCTCTCGGCCGTGGCTCGCTACTCGGGAGGTCGATTGAAGGTGGAGGGAGAGAGGTGAGGTGCTGAGAGAGGCCGGGCATGGCCTTTTTTAGGCAGGGGCGGAGCTCGGGCGAGCTCTCTGGAATGGGCGGCGTTGTGGCCACGCCGCCGGGGCAAGGACGGCGAGCTGGCTGTCGTGAGGCGGGGTGAAGTGATGGAGGAGGGCAGAGGAGTTATTGCGCACATTGGCGGCACGCGGAGGAATACGACGACGGCTCAGCCACTGTGGCCGCACGGGTGTCACAGTGCGGCACTGCGGTGGCGGCCGGTGAGGGCGATTCCGGCGAGGGGAAGGCTCTGGACTGGCCTAGGTGGAAGGAGGGGAAGATGTCGGCATGCTAGGACAAGGATAGGCCACGCGGGGTAGCCGGAGCGATCACATCCGACGCGGGCGCCGTGTAGAGCGCGTGCACTAGCTTGCCAGTGCCGTGATCACCACGGGTGCGGCCACCAGGAGGCCACGCAAGCCTGGCGCACCTTGTCCACGGCGTCGACCTTCGATCACTTAGCCTCCTTGTGTCACTAGCTTGACTAGATACACTTTGGTTCGAAGGGTAGCCTCAACTACAGTTTCTGACAGAAACTTTGGGAGAGATCTGGAGGAGAGGTGACTTGGAGATGAAGCCAGTGGAGATGTCTGGTGCGATCTAGGTTGGAAGGACTATGAACTGGCCAAATTTGATAGGGTTTAGAAAAGTTTTGAATATAGTTCCTGTGTAATCTGCCATACAGGTCCAGAAACTTGATATGCTTGTGGCATTCATTTAGATAATCTCCTGATGATGAAACTTGGTGGAGGGAGGTTATTTGGTAGTGCACACATGCCATAAAAATTTCAGAGCAATTGTGCATCTCTAGCTAGTACTCCCTTCACAGAGGTTTGGAATGAGCAGAAACTTGTCAGAATTTTGCTGCTAAAAATTTGTACTGGCCAGGATGATATTTTTGGATATTGTGGCTATATAGGGTCCCTAATATCTCAGGAAGTTTACTGGGAATTTTTCGAGCTAGGAAAATTGGGGTCGCTTCACAATGGGCCAATTCTGACCAGAGAGAAAATAATTATTCTGGCCAAAATTTTGTATTGGACTATGAAATGTTTTTGAAGATGATGAGATTATATGATGACAGGAAGGTGTGACAAAAGTTTGGGATTTTATTGATCATCCAAACTATAGGTTGCTTCACAACCCATAGTGATGACATAATTTCCCAAAGGAAGAAAAGAATTAATGAAAAAATATTAAATATTGGAAATTGATCCAGGAGAGGTGTGGAAAGGTTTTGGCAAGGTGATGAGGGTTTTGGGTTACTTGGAAAAAATTTCAAGGAGTCATAAGTCCATAGTTGACTGAAAACCAACGAAAATGCAAGTAAAACCAAAAAGATTTCGAAAAGAAAAAGTTGCCAAAAATCAGGATGTCACAAAGACGTGTGGACGAAATGTGGATATGACACACACGTGTGGGCGTTATCATTTGAGTATAATAAAAAGATAAAAATCTCAAACCCGAGAAAACGTGCGGGCGGCTTTCGTTCGCTCGTGCGACTAGTATCCTGGCCCAATGAGCTGGCCCTGCTAGTTTGTCGCCGCATTGTTTAGTTCCTGGCCCAACGAGATGGCCCATGCTAGTAGTACTATAACAGAGCCTGTCGCCCTTCTCCCGTCTTCCCCGTCCACCAGTTCCCCAATCAAAGCGAAAACCTAGGGTTTGGGTTAGGGAGGCGGCGGCTGCTTTATTCCCGATCCCGTCCCCGACCCCGACCCCGACCCCGATCGCCATGCCCATCGAAGCCGCGCCGAGCTCGGATGAGGAGGAGATGGTCGTCCTCTCCGATTGGGGGACGGAGGACGAGGAGGAGGCCGATGTCTTCACCTATTGGCCGATGGAGGAGACCGACGTCTTCCCCAATTGGGCGATGCTGGATCGCATCGGCCGCACCCGCTACCACAAGGACCTAGACGATGCTCGTCTGGTTGTCAGCAAGAACAAGACCGCCGCTCGCATCCGCATTGAGCGCAGCATCTCCTGCTACGTGTCCTTCACCCTCGCGGCTCCAGAAGGGGTCTCCTACCTCAACCTCCACTGGCCGGTGGGAGAAGGATCCGACGATGCCTGTTCCTTCGTCCGGGCAACCGACAAGGACCTCGTCCTCTTCGACATCTACAACCGGAGCCGGATTCCCTACTTGGGCGCGCCGCCAGATCTGTTCGTCTACACGGCCGCCGGTCCTTCCCCCTCGGTGCAGCAGCTCCCTCTGTACCCCAAGGAGGGGAGGGCAAGTTGGCAGTTCCTGAGGGATAAATTCACCACAGGCATCTTGCGGCTCTCGAAGAAGCGCTACGTCGTTGCCGACCTCAGTGAGCTGGATGCTGCACTCTGCGTCTTCAACTCCTCCTCCCAGACTAAACAGTGGAAAATCATCTCCATTACGCCTGGCATGATATGTTGGCACCTACCGCAGCAGAACCAGAAACAGAGCAGCGGCCAGCTCCCCGACCTCTGGTCAACTGACGATGTGCTCGCTTTCGACGACCGTTTCCTTTGCTGGGTTGACTACTTCAGTGGTGTCCTGCTATCTGACTTCTCGTCCACTCTAGGTTCCTCGGTGGTGCTCCATTTCGTACCTTTCCCTGGAGAAAAGGAATACCCTGAAGATGTCCCAAGGCAGTTCCCGGGGAGGTTCCGAAATGTGTCCATCACCCAAGGCAAGATGTGCTTTGTCCACATTGACAATGACTTCCATGAGACATTCGAAGATGACTGCCCATGTCTTAAGCTTCCTGAGAGAAGAAGCCAACCGCAGCAGCATCTGGGTCCCCAAAAAATCACCATTTGGACTCTCAAATCCGACAACTTCAAGTTCAAGTGGGAGCAACATGGTGTGATCAACCTTGACCTCCTTTGGGCGCAACCTAACTACAAAGCACCTGAGCGTCTTCCCGAGTTCCCAGTCTTCCATGAACCGAATGTTCTATGCTGCCTGTTAAGGGAGGAGGAATTTTATGGCAAGGGGTGGATGATCATGGTTGACATGAAGCAAGCAAATCTGCGGTCGTGTACTCGATATGTCAACCGACAGTCCTACTGTGCTAACTGTGTGGATAAGGGCTGTGCTGTGTGTGAGGAGGACAGAGACGAGTTTCCTAATGTGCTCCTACTTCCAACTGTCTTCTCCAAACAATTTGAAAAGCCAACAGGTAACTATATAGAAGAAGCTCACCTAGTATTCAATTTAATTTAATTTTACATACGTTCCTGCTTTTATTACATAATAACATGGTTGCCTTTGCCTAGCTTTCTGTTGGATATGGTAGTGTAACACTGGTCTTTTTCCTTATTTATTATCTTACCTATGATGCAACTCACATGCTGCCTGGTTGGGTGTATGATTCCCAGCAACTCTCTGCACGCCGACTTCTAGACCCGTACCACTCTACTTATCAGGGTTGTGTGCCCGATGTTATTTCCTGTCTAAGAATTTCCAATTTCCTGCCTTCATCACAGACCTCTAGTGTTGCTGTGTTATAGTAATATGTTGATTAATCACCCCTTGACAAAAAATAGTAACATGTTACTTAATTGAAGCATTTACTATATTGTTACCATGAATCTTCTGTTGGGCTGTTCAAGCGTTTGAGTTTTAGCCGCTCCAGTTGTGTAGGTGCACTACCCTGTATATCAATAATAGCTCTGGTCCTTCTGTCATCGAGTTGTCTTTGAGAGCCTAGAATCCTCTATCTCAACTTGTTGGATCTTTTGCTCTTTATTTATGTACCGTCCATTATCTGTACACGTGCAGTTCTTGATTCAATACGCAGCCTTCTGTTGCTACTACTCTGGTGTGCTATTTTGAAGCGAATTCTAGGAACCACACTGTTTTGATTGCTCTGTTAAAGGATAAAACTATATTGTCCTCTATTTTCTATGTCGGAGCAAATGCCTTGTACCTTTAGATGATATACGATGCTTTTAACACATATTTTTCTGTGGACCAAAGTTTTAGAGTGTGTTTTGTTGGGTTACTTTTGGGTCAACCAGGTCACATCTTTGGCTCTTCCTCTTGGAATCTTTTTGATTCTGCTAATGTCTACCCTTTATACCCGTGTGTAACTGGATACTCGCCAAGGAAAAGCCGTTCTCCCTGCATGGGAATGTCATTAGGTAGCCTCACTGGCCTTCTCATGTTACTGTCTTTGGCTTGATTATGGCGACAAGCCTTCCGACTGTCTTCTGCATCTTCTCAGGCCTAATCCGACATCCTTGCATGTGGACTGTTGTTGGGACTCCCATGTATTTTGAGTTTGATGCTTTCTTGCTGCCTTCAGCCTTTTTTGCCACCTGAATACATCACCCCTGTGCCGGCCCGTCTGCAGCACGGTCGCCACCAATCCCCTGCGTGTCAGTTGTAGTCCTTCCAGCTGATTGACAAAGGCGATACGTGCTCATTGAGGCCACAAACGTCACATCATGGCTAACGTGGTGTTCTCAGACAACGTTTTGATGACAAGTTAGCTGAGAGCTACTCCCTCTGTCCGGTGAAGAGATATGGTGTCATTACCATTTGAAAACAAATCAAGTATATGATGCCATTATGATTGCATTAATATTGACTGCGAAAACTGTTTTCTTTTATCAATATACTCCACTGCAATGCCATTTTTCTCTTGTTTGTCTATTCCTTTTCTTTTGAACAATTATTGTGTACATCATTTGTCAAGTTGCAATTCATCTCATCTTCCCATACTGCTCGCAAGATGTTTTGATGGTGTATATATCTGAGTTAATTTTAATTTTATTTTCAAAGGGATGGCATTGGACAACGACAAGGTTGCAGCTCGTCTTCCAAAGAAGCATAAGCTGTCTGCAAGGTTTCATTCAAAGAACCGTAAGATTAAGATTGCAGTGTAAAGACCTGGAATCTGGTGACATGGTGTTGAGCACTTTGGCGTCGCTAGTATGGAAGATAATGTTTGTGTTAATGCTTTGATGGTGCACTACAGGCAGAACCAAGTCAACAGGGCAAAAATTTGCATTTATGTGATGAAGATGATGTACTGATGAATACCTATATCTATCTATATATTAGAGTAAGGGATGCATGTTTCTGGATCATATCAAATCATGATGTACTGATGAATATTCCTAAAATTTCTAAGCTCCCTTCAATTGGAAGTTCTCATAGCTCTATGTTTAAGAGTTGTTGCTGCCTGCACCTGCCAGTCCGTTCCTCTCGTGTGGCCATATGTGGTTGTACTCGTGTCTCACCCATATTTCTTTTTGTCACTTTTATTTATCTCTCCAAGATTGCTTCATCTTAACCTCAATCTCATCATATTTATTCACCTCGTCATACGCTGCCTCGGTGTTATTTTTACTAAATGGCCTCCGAAGGATCTTATGTTGTGTACTGACCCCTCAAAAAACTTATTTCGTGGCGTGACCCCCTTCACTCATGCCAATGCATCAGGCGTTTTTAATACACTGTGTGATGCCAGTCAATTTAACGCCAATAATATCAATAAATCCGTGCTGGTAGTCACGCCTACATGGCGAAAAAAGTCAAAGACGCCAAGTTAATTAACGTGTCTACTCCGGCAGTAAAGTCGCCAGGTAACATGGCGTAACAAACATGTCTTCCCCGATTCAATCGTCCTTCCGTATTCAACCTTGCCGCAGACTGCGAGGCCACCGGCAGCTGCCACCTCCGGCGGCAGGCAAGCTCGGCGCCCCGGCCGCCCTCATTCCCTCCTCTCCCTCCCTCTGGCCCTTCTCCACCTCACATGCGCCGGCCAGCCGTCGCCGGGCACGGCCGCTGCTCCCGCTCGTATGCCTCCGCAAGCTGCCGCCGGGCACGGCCGTCGGCGAGCGTCGCCACTCCGGTGGTCGACCATGGCCAGCCATCGCGTGGAGCTCCTCCAGTCTTCATTTTCCCCTCCAGTGTGCGCAAGCTTTGTGCCTGGGCAAGCGGCGACGGACATGACCGATCCGACAGCACCTCCCCGGCCTGCCGCGTAACCCAGCAGGTGAGCAGCCGTGACTCCCGACGGCGCCTTCGCGGCGACTCGCTTCAACTCCGTCTTTGAACCATGGCAGCGCCATGGCCATCAAGTGCGTGAACGACGAACACAATGGGTCCGACCACCTTGGCCTGTCACTGATGCTGCTCGACTGCCACGGTCGTTGCACGGCCTTTTTTAGGCAGGGGCGGAGCTCGGGCGAGCTCTCTGGAACGGGCGACGCTGTGGCCACGTCGCCGGGGCAAGGACGGCGAGCTGGCTGTCGCGAGGCGGGGCGAAGTGATGGAGGAGGGCACAGGAGTTAATGCGCACATTGGCGGCACGCGGAGGAAGACGACGGCGGCTCAGCCACTGTGGCCGCACGGGTGTCACAGTGCGGCGCTGCGGTGGCGGCCGGTGAGGGCGATTCCGGCGAGGGGAAGGCTCTGGAGTGGCCTAGGTGGAAGGAGGGGAAGATGTCGGCATGCTAGGACAAGGCTAGGCCGCATGGGGTAGCCGGAGCGATCACATCCGACGCGGGCGCCGTGTAGAGCGCGCGCACTGGCATGCCAGTGCCGTGCTCACCACGGGTGCGGCCACCAGGAGGTCACGCAAGCCTGGCGCACCTTGTCCACGGCGTCGACCTTCGATCACTTAGCCTCCTTGTGCCACTGGCTTGACTAGATACACTCTGGTTCGAAGGGTAGCCGCAACTACAGTTTTTGATAGAAACTTTGGGAGAGATCTGGAGGAGAGGTGAGCTGGAGATGAAGCCAGTGGAGATGTCTGGTGCGATCTAGGTTGGAAGGACTATAAAGTGGCCAAATTTGAAAGGGTTTAGAAAAGTTTTGAATATAGTTCCTGTGTAAACTGCCATACTGGTCCAGAAACTTGATCTGCTTGTGGCACTCATTTAGATAATCTCCTGATGATGAAACTTGGTGGAAGGAGGTCATTTGGTAGTGCACACATGCCATAAAAATTTCAAAGCAATTGTGCATGTCTAGCTAGTACTCCCTTCACAGAGGTTTGGAATGAGCAGAAACTTGTCAGAATTTTGCTGCTAAAAATTTGTACTGGCCAGGATGATATTTTTGGATATTGTGGCTATATAGGGTCCCTAATATCTCAGGAAGTTTACTGGGAATTTTCTGAGCTAGGAAAATAGGGGTTGCTTCACAATGGGCCAATTCTGACCAGAGAGAAAATAATTATTCTGGCCAAAAAAATTTATTGGACTATGGAATGTTTTTGTAGATTATGGGATTATATGATGACAGGAAGGTGTGACAAAAGTTTGGAATTTTATTGATCATCCAAACTATAGGTTGCTTCACAACCCATAGTGATGACATAATTTCCCAAAGGAAGAAAATAATTAATGGAAAAAGATTAAATATTGGAAATTGATCCAGGAGAGGTGTGGAAAGGTTTTGGCAAGGTGATGAGGGTTTTGGGTTACTTGGAAAAAAATTCAAGGAATCATAAGTCCATAGTTGACTGAAAAACCAACGAAAATGCAAGTAAAACCAAAAAGATTTCGAAAAGAAAAAGTTGCCAAAAATCAGGGTGTCACAAACCTACCCCCCTTAGGATGAATCTCGTCCTCGAGATTCGGTTGCTCAGGGAACAAGTGCGGGTATGCGGATCTTAGAAAATCTTCTCTTTCCCAGGTAGCCTCTTCCTCAGTATGGTGCTCCCACAATACCTTGTAAAACTTGATCACCTTACTCATGGTAGTCCTTTCCATCTCATCCAAGATTCTGATAGGTTTCTCTTCATAGGTCAGATCCTTAGCCAGTTCTAGCTCACTCATATCCGCTTGTTTGATCGGTGGTGCAATGCACTTTCTTAACTGTGATATGTGGAAAACATCGTGAATATCAGATAACTCCGGTGGTAGCTCCAACTGATATGCTACCCTGCCTTTCCTAGCAATTACTGGAAAGGGACCGATGTATCTTGGTGCAAGCTTTCCCTAGGTATGAAACCTCTTTACTCCCTTCATGGGGGTTACTCAAAGGTAAGCATATTCTCTGGGCTCAAAAGTCACTTCTCGGTGCTTTGGGTCATAGTAGCTCTTTTGGCGGGACTTGGCTGCTCGAAGACGCTCCTGAATATCCTTGACCTGCTTCTCAGCCTCGAGCATCAAGTCCATGCCAAAGATACAGCTATCTCCTGTCTGGGACCAATTCAATGGGGTGCGGCACTTCCGACATATAGTGCTTCAAATGGTGACATCTTGAGACTTGATTGATAACTGTTGTTATAAGAAAATTCCGCATAGGGTAGGCTATCTTCCCATTTGGGTCCATGGGTGAGAGCACAGGACCGAAGCATATCTTCCAATATCTGGTTTACTCATTCGGTCTGTCCATCTGTCTGCGGATGGTACGCCCTGCTATGCTTCAGCATGGTTCCCAAAGCTTGGTGCAATCGCAACCAGAATGCTGAGGTGAATAAGGAGCCCCTATCTGAGGTGATAGACATGGGTACTGATACGTCCATTTTGCATCATGCTTTTATATCGATATTTATTGCATTATGGGCTGTTAATACACATCATGGTACAATACTTATGCCTTTTCTCTCTTATTTTCCAAGGTTTATATGAAGAGGAAGCATGCCGGCAGCTGGAATTCTGGACTGGAAAAGGAGCAAATCTGAGATACCTATTCTGCAAAACTCCAAAAGTCCTGAAAATCTATGGAGAATTATTTTGGAATATATAAAAAATATTGGGCGAAATAAATACCAGAGGGGACCCACCAGGGAGTCACAAGCCAGGGGGGGCGCGCCCTACCCCCCTGGGCGCGCCCCTATGGCTTGTGGGCCCCCTTGCAGGCCTCCGGTGCCCATCTTCTGCTATATGGAGGGTTTTGACCTAGAAAAAATCAGAAGGGAGCTTTCGGGACGAAGCGCCGCCGTCTCGAGGCGGAACTTGGACATAACCAATCTAGGGCTCCGGCGGAGTTGTTCTGCCGGGGAAACTTCCCTCCCGGAGGGGGAAATCGAAGCCATCGTCATCACCAACGATCCTCTCATCGAGAGGGGGTCAATCTCCATCAACATCTTCACCAGCACCATCTCCTCTCCAAACCCTAGTTCATCTCTTGTATCCGATCTTTGTCTCAAAACCTCAGATTGGTACCTGTGGGTTGCTAGTAGTGTTGATTACTCCTTGTAGTTGATGCTAATTGGTTTACTTGGTGGAAGATCATATTTTCAGATCCTTAATGATAATTAATACTCCTCTGATTATGAACATTAATATGCTTTGTGAGTAGTTACGTTTGTTCCCGAGGACATGGGATAATTCTTGTTATAAGTAATCATGTGAATTTGGTATTCGTTCGATATTTTGATGAGATGTATGTTGTCTCTCCTCTAGTGGTGTTATGTGAATGTCGACTACATAACACTTCACCATTATTTGGGCCTAGAGGAAGGCATTGGGAAGTAATAAGTAGATGATGGGTTGCTAGAGTGACATAAGCTTAAACCCTAGTTTATGCATTGCTTCGTAAGGGGCTGATTTGGATCCACATGTTTCATGCTATGGTTAGATTTATCTTAATTCTTCTTTCGTAGTTGCGGATGCTTGCGAGAGGGGTTAATCATAAGTGGGAGGCTTGTCCAAGTAAGGACAGCACCCAAGCACCGGTCCACCCACATATCAAATTATCAAAGTAACGAACGCGAATCATATGAGCATGATGAAAACTAGCTTGACAGAAATTCCCATGTGTCCTCGGGAGTTCTTTGCTTTATATAAGAGTTTGTCCAGGCTTGTACTTTGCTACAAAAAGGATTGGGCCACCTTGCTGCACCTTTATTACATTTGTTACTTGCTTTCCGTTATGAATTACCTTATCACAAAACTATCTGTTACCGATAATTTCAATGCTTGCAGAGAATACCTTACTGAAAACCGCTTGTCATTTCCTTCTGCTCCTCGTTGGGTTTGACACTCTTACTTATCGAAAGGACTACGATAGATCCCCTATACTTGTGGCTCATCAAGACTCTTTTCTGGCGCTGTTGCCGGGGAGTGAAGCGCCTTTGGTGAGTGGAACTTGGTAAGGAAACATTTATATAGTGTGCTGAAATTTACTGTCACTTGTTACTATGGAAAACAATCCTTTGAGGGGCTTGTTCGGGGTATCTTCACCTCGACCGGAAGCACAAAGTGATGCTCCTCAACCTACTGCACCTACTAAAAATATTTATTACGAAATTTCTTCGGGTATGATAGAGAAACTGCTAGCTAATCCTTATGCAGGAGATGGAACACTACATCCTGATTTGCATCTAATCTATGTGGATCAAGTTTGTGGATTTTTAAGCTTGCAGGTTTGCCCGAGGATGATGTCAAGAAGAAGGTCTTTCCTTTATCTTTGAAGGAGAAGGCATTGACATGGTATAGGCTATGTGATGATATTGGATCATGGAACTACAACCGATTGAAATTGGAATTTCATCAGAAGTTTTATCCTATGCATCTGGTTCATCGTGATCGGAATTATATTTATAATTTTTGGCCTCGTGAAGGAGAAAGAATCGCTCAAGCTTGGGGGAGGCTTAAGTCAATGTTATATTCATGCCCCAATCATGAGCTCCCAAGAGAAATTACTATTCAGAATTTTTATGCTCGGCTTTCTCGTAATGATCAATCCATGCTCAATACTTCTTGTGTTGGTTCCTTTATGAAGAAAGATATTGAATTCAAATGGGACTTATTGGAAAGAATTAAACGTAACTCTGAAGATTGGGAACTCGACGAAGGTAAGGAGTCAGGTATAAACCTTAAGTTTGATTGTGTTAAATCCTTTATAGACACCGATGCTTTTCGTGAATTTAGCACTAAATATGGACTTGACTCTGAGATAGTAGCTTCTTTCTGTGAATCTTTTGCTGCTCATGTTGATCTCCCTAAGGAGAAGTGGTTTAAATATCATCCTCCCATTGAAGTGAAAGTAGTTGAACCAATTAAAGTTGAAGAAGAGACTATTATTTATAATGTTGATCCTGTTATTCCTACTGCTTATATTGAGATACCACCCTTCCCTATTAGAATAAAGGAACATGCTAAAGCTTCAACTGTGGTTCGTAAGAGTTGTACTAGAACACCTACGCCCCCTGAACAAATTAAAGTTGAACCTAGTATTGCTATGGTTAAAGATCTCTTAGTTGATAATATTGATGGGCATGTTATTCATTTCTGTGATGAAGCTGCTAGAATTGCTAGACCTGATACTAAAGGTAAACATAGACCTATTGTTGGCGTGCCTGTTGTTTCTGTTAAAATAGGAGATCATTGTTATCATGGCTTATGTGATGTGGGTGCTAGTGTGAGTGCAATGCCCTTTACCTTATACCAAGAAATTATGAATGATATTGCACCAACTGAATTAGAGGAAATTGATGTTACCATTAAGCTGGCTAATAGAGATACTATTGCACCAATTGGGATTGTTAGAGATGTTGAAGTCTTGTGTGGAAAAATAAAGTATCCTACTGATTTTCTTGTTCTTGGTTCCCCACAAGATGATTTTTGTCCCGTTATGTTTGGTAGACCCTTCTTGAATATTGTTAATGCTAAGATTGATTGTGAGAAAGAAACTGTTACTATAAGATTTGGGGATGTGTCTCATGAGTTCAATTTCTCTAAATTTTGTAGACAACCCCATGACAAAGAATTGCCTAGTAAAGATGAAATTATTGGTCTTGCTTCTATTGCTGTGCCTCCTACCGATCCCTTAGAACAATATTTGCTAGACCATGAAAATGATATGCATATGAATGAAAGGAATGAAATAGATAAGATTTTCTTTGATCAGCAGCCTATTTTGAAACACAACCTGCCTGTTGAAATACTTGGGGATCCTCCTCCACCCAAGGGTGATCCCGTGTTTGAGCTTAAACAATTACCTGATACTCTGAAATATGCTTATCTTGATGAAAAGGAGATATATCCTGTTATTATTAGTGCTAACCTTTCAGAGCATGAAGAAAAGAGATTATTGAAAACTTTGAGGAAGCACCGTGCTGCTATTGAATATACTCTTGATGATCTTAAGGGCATTAGTCCCACTCTATGTCAATATAAAATTAATATGGAGCCTGATGCTAAACCAGTTGTTGATCACCAATGACGGTTAAATCCTAAAATGAAAGAAGTGGTAAGAAATGAAATACTAAAGCTTCTGGAGGCAGGTATAATTTATCCTATTGCTGATAGTAGATGGGTTAGTCCCGTTCATTGTGTCCCTAAAAAGGGAGGTATTACCGTTGTTCCTAATGATAAAAATTAATTGATCCCGCAAAGAATTGTTACAGGATATAGAATGGTAATTGATTTTAGGAAATTAAATAAAGCTACTAGGAAAGATCATTACCCTCTACCTTTTATTGATCAAATGCTAGAAAGACTATCCAAACATACACATTTTTGCTTTCTAGATGGTTATTCTGGTTTCTCTCAAATACCTATGTCAAAAGAGGATCAAGAAAAGACCACTTTTACTTGTCCTTTCGGTACCTTTTCTTATAGATGCATGCCTTTTGGTTTATGCAATGCACCTGCTACCTTTCAAAGATGTATGATGGCTATATTCTCTGACTTTTGTGAAAAGATTGTTGAGGTTTTCATGGATGATTTCTCTGTTTACGGAACTTCTTTTGATGACTGCTTGAGCAACCTTGATCGAGTTTTGCAGAGATGCGAAGAAACTAATCTTGTCTTGAATTGGGAAAAGTGCCACTTTATGGTTAATGAAGGTATTGTCTTGGGGCACAAAATCTCCGAAAGAGGTATTGAAGTTGATAAAGCTAAAGTTGATGCTATTGAAAAAATGCCGTGTCCCACAGACATAAGAGGTATAAGAAGTTTCCTTGGTCATGCTGGTTTCTATCGGAGGTTTATTAAAGACTTCTCTAAGATTTCTAGGCCTCTCACTAATATTTTGCAACAAGATGTTCCATTCGTTTCTGATGATGATTGTGTAGAAGCATTTGAAATTCTTAAGAATGCCCCTATTTCCGCACCTGTTGTTCAACCACCTGATTGGAACCTACCCTTTGAAATAATGTGTGATGCTAGTGATTATGCTGTTGGTGCTGTTCTAGGACAAAGAGTTGATAAGAAATTAAATGTTATCCATTATGCTAGTAAAACTCTAGACAGTGCCCAAAGAAACTATGCTACCACTGAAAAGGAATTTTTAGCAGTTGTGTTTGCTTGTGATAAATTTAGACCTTATATTGTTGATTCCAAAGTAACTGTTCACACTGATCATGCTGCTATTAAATACCTTATGGAAAAGAAAGATGCTAAACCTAGACTTATTAGATGGGTTCTTCTGCTACAAGAATTTGATCTGCATATTATTGATAGAAAGGGTGCTGATAACCCAGTAGCAGATAACTTGTCTAGATTAGAGAATGTTCTTGATGACCCACTACCTACTGATGATAGCTTTCCTAATGAACAATTAGCTATCATAAATGCTTCGCTTAATGCTCCATGGTATGCTGATTATGCTAATTACATTGTTGCTAAATTTATACCGCCTAGTTTCACATACCAACAAAAGAAAAAGTTCTTCTATGATTTAAGACATTACTTTTGGGATGATCCACACCTTTATAAAGGAGTAGATGGTGTTATTAGACGTTGTGTACCTGAGCATGAACAAGAACAGATCCTATGCAAGTGTCACTCCGAGGCCTATGGGGGACACCACGTTGGAGATAGAACTGCACACACGGTATTACAATCTGGTTTTTATTGGCCTACTCTCTTCAAGGATGCTCGTAAGTTTGTCTTGTCTTGTGATGAATGTCAAAGAATTGGTAATATTAGTAGACGTCAGGAAATGCCTATGAATTACTCTCTTGTTATTGAACCATTTGATGTTTGGGGTTTTGATTATATGGGACCTTTTCCACAATCTAACGGGTATACTCATATTCTAGTTGCTGTTTATTATGTTACTAAGTGGGTAGAAGCTATTCCAACTAGTAGCGCTGATCATAACACTTCTATTAAAATGCTTAAAGAAGTTATTTTCCCTAGATTTGGAGTCCTTGGATATTTAATGACTGATGGTGGTTCACACTTTATTCATGGTGCTTTCCGTAAATTGCTTGCTAAGTATGATGTTAATCATAGAATTGCATCTCCTTATCATCCTCAGTCTAGTGGTCAAGTAGAATTGAGCAATAGAGAAATTAAATTGATTTTGTAGAAGACTGTTAATAGATCCAGAAAGAATTGGTCTAAGAAACTTGATGATGCATTATGGGCTTATAGAACTGCTTACAAAAACCCTATGGGTATGTCTCCGTATAAAATGGTTTATGGTAAAGCTTGTCACTTACCTCTTGAACTAGAACATAAAGCTTATTGGGCAATTAAAGAGCTCAACTATGATTTCAAACTTGCTGGCAAGAAGAGGTTATTTGACATTAGCTCACTTGATGAATGGAGAACCCAGGCCTACGAGAATGCTACGTTGTTTAAAGAAAAGGTTAAGAGATGGCATGATAAAAGGATACAAAAGCGTGAATTCAATGTAGGTGACCATGTCTTGCTATACAATTCTCGTTTAAGATTTTTTGCAGGAAAACTTCTCTCTAAATGGGAAGGGCCTTACATTATCGAAGAAGTGTATCGTTCCGGTGCCATCAAGATCAACAATCCCGAAGGCACAAATCCGAAGGTGGCAAACGGTCAAAGAACCAGACATTATATCTCAGGTACTCCCATAAATGTTGAAACCAATATTATAAATACCATGACTCCGGAGGAGTACATTAGGGAGACCTACCAGAACGTTTCAGACTCCAAAAAGAAATAGGTATGTGTTACGGTAAGCAAACCGACTCCAAAACTTTTCCAATAGCAATTTTTATTCGTTTTGGAATATTTAATAAATTAGGAAAATTTAAAGTAGTCCGAAGAGTGCACGAAGAGGCGACAAGCCAGGGGGGCGCGCCCTACCCCCCTGGGCGCACCCCTGTGGCTTGTGGCCACCTCGTGTACCCTCCGGACTCCGTTTTCTTGTGGTATACTCCTTCGGGTCGGTAAAAATTCATTATATAATCTCCTGAAGGTTTTGACCTTCGTATCACGACAATACCTCCTGTTTTTTGCTTTGGGCTGTTTCTGCAGCAGATTTAGATCAACATGACGTCCCCAAGTGCTTCGAAGGACAAGTTCTTCGAGAAGGTCATCAACCCCTACCTTGCGGAGGTGCTGCGACACCCTCAAACCATTGAGATGCGTTAGGGGGTGCTACACATCCGTGATGTTGAGGGGCCAAAGAAGACCGAAAGCGTGGAGATAAGGCTCGAAGCAATGGAGCAACAAGTTTTCAAGTGCCAAGGGATGGTGGAACGAGGACTCAATGCCAATCACATGATGATCGCGGAGTTTACCCATAAGCACAAGCTGGACACCAAGGACATCGGGGAGCACATCTTCAAGCTCTACGAGAAAATCGAGCATTTCCAAGCCCAGATCTATGACCTGCAAAACCAAAACTGTGAGTATTAATATAGATTTAAGAGAATAAGTTTGGCTGTAGATTTGAGGATCCCGGAGACTCGTTCATATTTTACGATGGTGAGCCTATGCCTTGGAAGACGGAGGACAAGCTTCCAACCTCATCAACAACTCCAACATCACCACCTCTGAAGAACGACAACTAAACACATGGGTATGGGCACTCCCCTTGGCTTGTGCCAAGCTTGGGGGAGGTGCCCCGGTATCGTATCACCATCACATCTTTTACTTTTATCATTTTTCTTAGTCCGATCCTTTTGGTTATATCTTGATCTAGTAGAATAAAGTTTTTAGTGTGATCTAGTTTTGAGTTTTGCTTTATGTTCCCCCTATGTAAGCAAGTCCGAGAGTTATATAATAAAGAGTAGTTTTGAGTTGAGGGCTTTGCTTGTTTTCTATGATCTTGAGAAAAAGAAATAGAAAGAAGTATAGAATAAAAGCAAAGAGTATATATGATGATCTTATGGGGAGTGATGACTTCACATATAAGAAGTATGTCGACTGAAACTTGTTGTGAGTTGACAAACATAGCTATTGGTCATTGTGGCAATTAAAAGGAAGTAATAAAGAAAGAGAGGTTCACATATAAATATATTATCTTGGACATCTTTTATGATTGTGAGCACTCATTGAAATATTTTATGCTAAGAAGTTGATGTTGGACAAGGAAGACAACATAATGAGTTATGTTTGCTTATTTCCGAATCGAAGTTATATGGTTATAGATCCTTCAACACGTGACGCTTGCTTCTACCCCATATCAGCCAAAACTTCCGCACCAAGTAGAGATACTACTTGTGCATCCAAACACCTTTAACCCAGTTTTGCCATGAGAGTCCACCATACCTACCTATAGATTGAGTAAGATCCCCCTTCAAGTAAGTTGTCATCGGTGCAAGCAACAAAAAATTGCTCTCTAAATATGTGTGATCTATTAGTGTGAGGAAAATAAACTTTATACGAACTTGTGATATGGAAGAAATAAAAGCGATAGACTGCATAATAAAGTTCTTAATCACAAGGGGCAATATAAAGTGACGTTCTTTTGCATTAAGGGATTGCGCATCCAACTAGAAAAGCGCATGACAACCTCTGCTTCCCTCTGCGAAGGGCCCATCTGTTACCTTTACTTTCTAGTACTTACCTTTATGCAAGAGTCGTGGTGATCTTCATCACTTCCTTTATTTCGCCTTTATCTCTTGGCAAGCGTCATGTGTTGGGGAATGATCTAGACACATATATCCACTCGGATTTGGGTGAGCATGAGTTATTTCTGTTGACATTACCCTTGAGGTAAATAGTTGGGAGGCAATACTATAAGCCCCTATCTTTCTCTGTGTTCGATTGAAGCTTTGACCTCATAGGTACTGCGTGAGTGTTAGCAATTATGAAAGACTAAAAGATGATTGAGTATGTGGATTTGCTTTACAAGCTCTTATATTGACTCTTTCCTACGTTATGATAAATTGGAATTGCTTCAATGACTGAGAGCATAGTTTGTTGGTTCTCAATAGAGTTCTTGATTCATACTTTACCTTGTGAATGAATTGTTACTTTAGCATAAGAAATTATATGTCAATATATGTTGCTGTTCTAAAGATGATCATGATGCCTTCATGTCCGTATTTTATTTTATCGACACCCCTATCTCTAAACATGTGGGCATATTTATCGATTTCGGCTTTTGCTTGAGGACAAGCGAGGTCTAAGCTTGGGGGAGTTGATACGTCCATTTTGCATCATGCTTTTATATCGATATTTATTGCATTATGGGATGTTAATACACATCATGGTACAATACTTATGCCTTTTCTCTCTTATTTTACAAGGTTTATATCAAGAGGGAGAATGTCGGCAGCTGGAATTCTGGACTAGAAAAGGAGCAAATCTGAGATACCTATTCTGCACAACTCCAAAAGTCCTGAAAATCTACAGAGAATTATTTTGGAATATAAAAAAAATATTGGGCAAAATAAATACCAGAGGGGACCCACCAGGGAGTCATAAGCCAGGGGGCGCGCCCTACCCCGCTGGGCGCGCCCCTCTGGCTTGTGGGCCCCCTGGCAGGCCTCCGGTTCCCATCTTCTGCTATATGGAGGGTTTTGACCTGGAAAAATCAGAAGGGAGCTTTCGGGATGAAGCGCCTCCGTCTCGAGGCGGAACTTGGACAGAACCAATCTAGGGCTCCGACGGAGCTGTTCTGTCGGGGAAACTTCCCTCCCGGAGGGGGAAATCGAAGCCATCGTCATCACCAACGATCCTCTCATCGAGAGGGGGTCAATCTCCATCAACATCTTCACCAGCACCATCTCCTCTCCAAACCCTAGTTCATCTCTTGTATCCGATCTTTGTCTCAAAACCTCAGATTGGTACCTGTGGGTTGCTAGTAGTGTTGATTACTCCTTGTAGTTGATGCTAGTTGGTTTACTTGGTGGAAGATCATATGTTCAGATCCTTAATGATAATTAATACTCCTCTGATTATGAGCATTAATATGCTTTTTGAATAGTTACGTTTGTTCCTGAGGACATGGGATAAGTCTTGTTATAAGTAATCATGTGAATTTGGTATTCGTTCGATATTTTGATGAGATGTATGTTGTCTCTCCTCTAGTGGTGTTATGTGAACGTCGACTACATAACACTTCACCATTATTTGGGCCTAGAGGAAGGCATTGGGAAGTAATAAGTAGATGATGGGTTGCTAGAGTGAGAGAAGCTTAAACCCTAGTTTATGCGTTGCTTCGTAAGGGACTGATTTGGATACACATGTTTCATGCTATGGTTAGATTTATCTTAATTCTTCTTTCGTAGTTGCGGATGCTTGCGAGAGGGGTTAATCATAAGTGGGAGGCTTGTCCAAGTAAGTACAGGACCCAAGCATCGGTCCACCAACATATCAAATTATCAAAGTAACGAACGCGAATCATATGAGCATGATGAAAACTAGCTTGACAGAAATTCCCATGTGTCCTCGAGAGCGCTTTGCTTTATATAAGAGTTTGTCCAGGCTTGTCATTTGCTACAAAAAGGATTGGGCCACCTTGCTGCACCTTTATTACATTTGTTACTTGCTTTCCATTACGAATTACCTTATCACAAAACTATCTGTTACCGATAATTTCAGTGTTTGCAGAGAATAACTTACTGAAAACCGCTTGTCATTTCCTTCTGCTCCTCGTTGGGTTCGACACTTACTTATCGAAAGGACTACGATGGATCCCCTATACTTGTGGGTCATCAGGTACTCCATGAAGACCGACTATCCGGGACATGTAGAGTTGTGCAAGCTGGTTTGCGTTAAAAGTGGTCTTTACCGGAATAAAGTGAGCCACTTTTGTGGGTATATCCACAATGCCCCAGATAGCATCATTGCCTTTTGTTGACCTGGGCAGTCCATCAATGAAGTCCATGCATATGTCGTCCCACTTCCACTGGGGAACAGGTAAAGGTTGTAGTAGCCCAGCGGGTTTCTGGTGTTCAGCCTTGACTTTGTTGCAGATGTCACAGCAGGCGACATAGTATGATATGTCCCTTCGCATCCCTGGCCACCAAAAGGTTTCTCTCAGATCCTGATACATCTTTCTGCCTCCCGGGTGGATAGAGTACGCGGACTCATGGGGTTCTCTGAGTATTCGTTGTTTCAGATTATTCTGATCGGGCACGCATATCCGTTTCTCAAACCACAAGGTGCCTTGGTCATCCACACAGAAGGACTTGGCCTTCCCTTTCAGAACCAGTTCCTTGATCTCTATTATTCCTTCATCTGGTTTTTGAGCTTCTTTAATTTCTTCCATAAGTGTTGGAGTAATTTCCAAGGTATCCAGGATAATTGGGCCGCATAGCACCATATTGAGCTTAGCGAACTCTTCTTGTAACCTTGCATGGATACTTCCAAGTAGTGCATTCACTGTGCCTTGTTTTCTACTGAGAGCATCAACGACCACATTAGCCTTTCTCGGATGATAGTTTATTCCAATGTCATAGTCCTTGACTAGTTCAAGCCATCTTCGCTGCCTGAGATTCAGGTCAGGTTGGGTGAAAATATACTTGAGACTCTTATGGTCCGTGTATATTTCACAACGTTGTCCAATGAGGTAATGCCTCCAAATCTTCAAGGCATGAACCACGGCTGCTAATTCCACATCATGTGTGGGGTAGTTTTCTTCGTGAGGTCATAGCTGTCTGGATGCATATGCTACATACTTTCCTTCTTGCATCAACACGCAGCCGATTCCAGGTCTGGAAGCATCGCAATATATATCAAAGCTCTTGTGGATGTCTGGAACTAAGACAGGTGCTGTAGTTAGCCTTGTCTTTAGCTCTAGGAAGCTGCTGTCACACTCCGCCGTCCAGACAAACCTTTGATTTTTCTTTAACAATTCTGTCAGTGGCTTAACTATCTTGGAGAAGCCTTATATGAAACGACGGTAATAGCCTATCAATCCTAGAAAGCTACGGACTTCGGTCACCGAGGCTGGTGTCTTCCAATTTAGTACTGCAGTTACTTTGCTGGGGTCGACGGCTACTCCTTATTCTGACAGAATATGCCCCAGAAATCCCACCTCCTTTAGCCAAAATTCGCACTTACAGAATTTGGTGTACAGACGATAGGTCCTTAACCTTTCCAGGACATCACAGAGGTGTTGTTTGTGCTCTTCTTCATCCTTGGAATATATCAGGATATCATCGATGAACACCACCACGAATTTGTCTAGGAAATCCATGAAGACCTTGTTCATCATGCTCATGAAATAAGTTGGAGCATTCATCAGCCCAAATGACATGACTGTAAACTCATACAGACCATATCGGGTGGTGAAAGCTGTCTTAGGTATATCCTCTTTTCTGATTTTTAGCTGATGATACCCGGTTCGGAGGTCAATCTTGGAGAATACCCGTGCTCCGTTCAGCTGGTCAAACAAATCATCAGTGCGAGGGAGCGGGAACTTATTCTTGATGGTTACCTCATTCAGCTGGCGATAGTCTACGTACATTCGTAGACTTCCATCCTTCTTCTTGACAAACAGTACGGGTGATCCCCATGACGAGATGCTTGGGTGGATATACCCTTTTTGTAGCAACTCATCCAACTGCTTCTTTAATTCCACCAGCTCTAGGCTCGGCATACGATAGTATTTCTTGTAGATCGGGGTAGTACCGGGAATCACCTCAATTGCAAACTCTAATTCCCGGTCGGGTGGCATCCGTGGTAGTTCCTCGGGAAATACATCCGGAAATTTGCAAACTACCGGAATCAAGTTCATATCCATACCGGTAGCTTGTTATGCCATTCCTTTTCTTGACATCATCTTGTTGGCAAGGAATTGGACTGTTTGTCCTGCCGGATTAACTAGTGTCACTGTCCTGGTGGCACAGTTGATGCAAACCAGATGTGGTGTCAACCAGTCCATCCCCAGTATTAAATCGAATCCAGGGGATTCAATGGCAACAAGTGTAGCTGGAAATTTAACTCCATGTATCGAAATTTCCAGACCTTTATATATCCGATTTGTTCTGAGCAGGGAGCCTGGGGATTGTACCACCATGATATTATCCAAAAGCGAAGGGGAAAATTTGTGCAAGCTGGCAAAACTCCGCGAAATAAACGAATGGGAAGCCCCAGAATCGAATAAAATTACTACAGGTATGTCGTTAACAGAAAACATACCAATGACTACGTCTGGTGCTTCGCAGGCTTCCTCAGCGGAGATATGATGGACGCGTCCGTGGCAGAAGTTATCGTTTGGGCGGCGTCCAATATTGTTGACTTGTGGCTTGAAGTTGGATACTGGCTTCCCGTTGTTGGCACGACACTCCTTGGAATAGTATCCGCTTTGGCCGCAAGTAAAGCTGGTGTTATTATGGCGGCAGTCCTCTATCACCGGCTGTTTGCCGAAGGTCTTATTCTGGCTAACCGTCTTATTATTGTTGTTGCCATTGCTCCATGTGGGCTTGTATTCAGATGGGCCTGGCTGCCAGGTGCGTGGCTTCTGCAGAAACTGCTCGCGGTTATCCTTCTTGGGTTCAAACTTCCGCTTGCGGTCATCATATCCGGACTTATGCTCTCATTCAGCTATGAAAGCCTTGTTCACCAAAGTCTGGAAGTCCGGAAAGTCTAGCATACAGAGCAGACAACGGAGGGCGTGATTCAGTCCTCCTAGGAATCGATCTATCTTCCTTTCTTCGATGGACACGTCATGGGTAGAGTACCGTGCTAGATTGTTGAACTTGTTCAGATACTCCCCCACGGACATATTTCCTTGTGTAAGAGCATGGAACTCCCTTTGCTTCACCTTCATTATGCCTGTAGGGATGTGATACTTGCGGAATAGCTCCTTGAACTTCTCACTGGAAATATCTTCTCCAGAAGGCCACGTTGTTTTTGTGTTGTCCCTCCATATAGCCGCTGGCCCTTCTAGGTAGTGAGTGACAAAAGGAACCTTATCTGATTCTTCATAGCGGGCTATGTCTAGCTTCTTTTCCATGGTCCTCAGCCAATCATCAGCTTCTATAGGGTCCATAGCTTGACCGAAACTGGGTGGCTTGGTGCGTTGCAAGTCAGACAACTTAGAGTGTGTTCCATGGTTGTTGTTCTGGATCACCATAGTCTGCATACTTTTCAAAAATTCCATGAGATCCTGGTTTCTTTTCTCTTCAAACATCCTCATGATCCGATCAGTGGTCGGCGCTTGAGGTGGTGGAGGTGGTAAGTCTTCTGGTGGTTGTCCTGCTTGTCTGGTGGATCGACGAACGGGGGTTCCATCGCCGCCTTGGCTACTAGCTCTCTTCATCCTAAATTTGTTCCCATTGCAAAATACCGAATCGATGAGCAACATCCATAAGGGAAACATAGTAATATGACACCAGAAAGAAAATGCACGAAAAAGGCGAATAAAGCAAACAACATAATTATACAAGATAACCCAACATCATACATGGCAAGCTAGTAGGGGGGTATCATGTCTAGACTGCTCATATGGCAGTTGACATATGCAAAGATGCATCCACAACAACTCAAGCCTCCACTCTAGTGGCGCCGGTGGCACGAACACTGCCAAACTGAAGACTCCTCATCATCTGATCCTGAGTCGGAATCGGAACTGATAATATGGATCACATCCTCCGGATCAAAGGAAACACGATGACGCTGTTGGGATGGTTCTCCTTCCGAGGAAGAAGGACCACGAGGCCTCAGCATCGGAGTAGCTGGAGTGGCTAGGAGTGAGGCCCACTCTGCCGGGGTCTCACGTCGGCTACCAGACGAAAAGCCTGGTGGCGCAGTAGAGCTAGAAGGAGTATCAAGCCTCTGTGGAGGTGGAACTGGTGGTGGACAAATAGGTGGGAATGTAGGCTAGGGTGAAGATGGTACTGTAGTCACGGCTGCAAGTGCCTCCTGGACATGAGATAGCTCCTCAGCCAAGGAAAAGATCATACGATAACTGGCGTTCAGATAACGAGATAGAACACCAGTCGCACGATCACTCGCCGGGTCAACTGGCGCGAAAATGACTCGCCCTGTCGTAGGCAACAGGGTGGGGTAGTGAAAGAAAACTGGATGAGCCTGCATCTCGACCTCGTGGAAGCGCAAGTCAGTGAGAGCCTCCATCGCAGCAAACTGGATCGCCAGCTCTGGAGTAGAAGCCGTTCTGCCCTTAGAAGAGTGAGAATAGCTACCAATATTCGAGCTCGCGGTCAGGAAAGCCTCTGCGTGATACTCGTATACTGACTCGGCAAGCTGTTCCCGAAACACCTGGTACACTGGATCTTCGCCATTGGGGTACAGTCGAAGCCAGACGTTACGGAGCAGTACAGGAAAAGTGAAAGGTGCTGGCTCATGATGGTAGTGGTACGGAACTGGTGCCATCTACACTCACAATGCCAAGGGTTAGTAAAACAATAAATCATGATGCATGCCATGCAACAATCAAATGCAGCAAGCAAGATGCACATTCAAAGCCCTACACTAATCGCGGTTCTAGCGCGGGTTAACTAGGGTGTCCTACAGTCAGCACGGCTCTGATAGCAAGCGTTGTGGCATCCCGGCTCAGCGAACCGGATTACCAGTGTTTCCAACCGAGAGATCATGTCTTCTGGAAACACACAACAACTTAGAACAGAACAGAACTGAACTTTATTGATAAACTTTGGGTACAAGCTCATATTTTATGTCGATAGCGAGGCCAAGGGCACACCTGGTGCTATGACAATATCTACATTATTTATGAAACATAGCAGGGCCTCGGAACTACAAAGTAATTCTACGGCATAGCGGAACATAGCAAAAACTCCATCCACGGGACACTGCTGAGGACATAGCCTAGTTAGCGTAGCACGAACCATCGGGACCTCCGTACTCGGCTTCTCTTGCATCTGGCATGATACGCCAGGTGAGTACTTTGAATGTAGTCGCAAGCTCACGACAACCAAGTAATGCAGCAAACAATAGCATGGCAGTTAACATGTTAAATTCTTAAGTAATTCACTTACAGTCATCAGTTATCAACTTACTCTCTTTCGGGTTGTCTCACAACCCTCGGAATACTCATAAGCCATCGAGTACTTCCGAACGCAAGACGAGTTCTCCCATCATTATTAACACTGTTACGGTTGACCACCTAGTGAGGTCTGGATGGGCTGTCCAATACCGTGGACGCGACTATTCGAATAGATTTTTCACTCTGCAGAGGTTGCGCACTTTACCAACACCATGAAGCACCTGGCCTCGTGATCCCATTCGGATGGACCAGCGTTGCTCCAACGAAACCTGCCTGACCCGTGACTCTCCCATCGCACCACCGGCATTCATCCTCCCCCGGAGTCCTGCCCTGGGTGGCCCCTGTGTCACCTCGTGACACCTGCCACCGTTGTGGCCAAACTAAACTGTCCCAAACGGGGACACTGGCACAAAACTCATCTAGGCTCACAGGGTTATCGCCGCCTACCTGATCAGGGTAGCACACACGCATAACCCTCCCTGTCTGGAGGTACCGGTGAAAGAGCACGGAGCCAGACCAAGTCAAGGCTGTCCCATACCGGCAAATGTGGTTGCACGGATAAGCCCAGACAGGTGACTCAAGATCAACCAACTAAGTTCATTTAACAAACATAGTAGTTTATCACAACACTTAGGATGGCAGCAACTAGGCATTTAAATTAATTACTATAAATTATTATATAGCAAATAATAGAACATAATGCATTGAAATATGCAATGCTATTGAAATGCTTCACGAAATGGATGTCCTGGCTTGCCTTGCTCTATTGGGTTGTCCAGAAACTCCTGGTCTTCAAAACCACAAAGATTTCCTTCTAAAAATATTTTAAAATAGCAAAGGAAAATGTCACATAACACATTTCTGTTCATCAGGAATTCTGTGAGTAAGAGAAAAATACCAAAATTTATCAGCAAATAAAGGAGCTCAAGACAAACACAATGCAAAAAGAATCAATGGATTTGGACTTATATTTAAATAGTTATTGCAGGTCAAAGTTACTGGTCAAATCTGGAATTTAAACAAAAATCAGAAAATACTCAGCCGGCCACGTCGAACACGTAAAGTGGAGGGGCGCCAACACTTAAAATGGTTCGGCGCGCGGGGTGAGTCGCTAACAGGTGGGGCCTCCGGTTGATTTAAAAGAAAGGGAAATGGGAAGCAGAGAGAGGGCGGGGCTCCAGCGATGCTCACCGGCGATGGAGACGGTGGTGAGGTCCCGCGAGGGCAGGAATGGAACCAGCGTACGACGGCGAGTACGCCCGTACCCGTGGATCGTCGGAAGGTGGCCGAACGGCGTCGCCCCCTTCTTCTCCGACGGGTGGAGGCTACGAGCGTCGTCGGCGGCAATGATTCCGGCAGGATTCCGATCGGGGAAGAGCTCGGGGAGGGCCAGGGAAGTTCACTGAGTTCGAAGGTGGAGTTGGTTGGGGCTGGGGAGGAGTGGAATGGCGAGGCGGCAGAGCTCGGGTGGCGGCTGATCTGCGGCGAGGTTTGAGGCCAGAGGGCCTCTCGGCCGTGGCTCACTGCTTGGGAGGTCGATTGGAGGTGGAGGGAGAGAGGTGAGGTGCTGAGAGAGGCCGGGCACGGCCTTTTATAGGCAGGGGCGGAGCTCGGGCGAGCTCTCTGGAACGGGCGGCGCTGTGGCCATGTTGTCGGGGCAAGGACGGCGAGCTGGCTGTCGCGAGGCGGGGCGAAGTGATGGAGGAGGCACAAGAGTTAATGCGCGCATTGGCAGCACGCGGAGGAAGACGACGGCGGCTCAGCCACTGTGGCCGCACGGGTGTCACAGTGCGGTGCTGCGGTGGCGGCCGGTGAGGGCGATTCCGGCGAGGGGAAGGCTCTGGAGTGGCCTAGGTGGAAGGAGGGGAAGATGTCGGCATGCTAGGACAAGGCTAGGCCACGCGGGGTAGCCGGAGCGATCACATCCGACGCGGGCGCCGTGTAGAGCGCGCGCACTAGCTTGCCAGTGCCGCGATCACCACG
Organism: Elymus sibiricus; assembly: GCA_039707655.1. Taxonomy (NCBI): domain Eukaryota; kingdom Viridiplantae; phylum Streptophyta; class Magnoliopsida; order Poales; family Poaceae; genus Elymus; species Elymus sibiricus. Next base: position 449,875,966 of record CM077671.1, read on the forward strand.
GGTGCGGCCACCAGGAGGCCACGCAAGCCTGGCGCACCTTGTCCACAGCGTCGACCTTCGATCACTTAGCCTCCTTGTGTCACTAGCTTGACAAGATACACTCTGGTTCGAAGGGTAGCCTCAACTACAGTTTCTGACAAAAACTTTGGGAGAGATCTGGAGGAGAGGTGAGCTGGAGATGAAGCCAGTGGAGTTGTCTGGTGCGATCTAGGTTGGATGGACTATGAACTGGCCAAATTCGATAGGGTTTAGAAAAGTTTTGAATATAGTTCCTGTGTAAACTGCCATACTGGTCCAGAAACTTGATATGCTTGTGGCACTCATTTAGATAATCTCCTGATGATGAAACTTGGTGGAGGGAGGTTATTTGGTAGTGCACACATGCCATAAAAATTTCAGAGCAATTGTTCATCTCTAGCTAGTACTCCCTTCATAGAGGTTTGGAATGAGCAGAAACTTGTCAGAATTTTGCTGCTAAAAAATTATACTGGCCAGGATGATATTTTTGGATATTGTGGCTATATAGGGTCCCTAATATCTCAGGAAGTTTACTAGGATTTTTCTGAGCTAGGAAAATAGGGGTTGCTTCACAATGGGCCAATTCTGACCAGAGAGAAAATAATTATTCTGGCCAAAATTTTGTATTGGACTATGGAATGTTTTTGAAGATTATGGGATTATATGATGACAGGAAGGTGTGACAAAAGTTTGGGATTTTATTGATCATCCAAACTATAGGTTGCTTCACAACCCATAGTGCTGACATAATTTCCCAAAGGAAGAAAAGAATTAATGGAAAAAGATTAAATATTGGAAATTGATCCAGGAGAGGTGTGGAAAGGTTTTGGCAAGGTGATGAGGGTTTTGGGTTACTTGGAAAAAAATTCAAGGAGTCATAAGTCCATAGTTGACTGAAAACCAACCAAAATGCAAGTAAAACCAAAAAGATTTCGAAAAGAAAAAGTTGCCAAAAATCATGGTGTCACAAACCTACCCCCCTTAGGATGAATCTCGTCCTCGAGATTTGGTTGCTCAGGGAACAAGTGCGGGTATGTGGATCTTAGAAAATCTTCTCTTTCCCACGTAGCCTCTTCCTCAGTATGGTGCTCCCACAATACCTTGTAAAACTTGATTACCTTACTCCTGGTAGTCCTTTCGATCTCATCCAAGATTCTGATAGGTTTCTCTTTGTAGGTCAGATCCTTAGCCAGTTCTAGCACACTCATATCCGCTTGTTTGATCGGTGGTGCAATGCACTTTCTTAACTGTGATATGTGGAAAACATCGTGAATATCAGATAACTCCGGTGGTAGCTCCAACTGATATGCTACCCTGCCTTTCCTAGCAATTACTGGAAAGGGACCAATGTATCTTGGTGCAAGCTTTCCCCGGGTATGAAACCTCTTTACTCCCTTCATGGGGGTTACTCGAAGGTAAGCATATTCTTCGGGCTCAAAAGTCACTTCTTGGTGCTTTGGGTCATAGTAGCTCTTTGGGCGGGACTTGGCTGCTCGAAGACGCTCCTGAATATCCTTGACCTGCTTCTCAGCCTCGAGCATCAAGTCCGTGCCAAAGATACGGCTATCTCCTGTCTGGGACCAATTCAATGGGGTGCGGCACTTCCGCCCATATAGTGCTTCAAATGGTGACATCTTGAGACTTGACTGATAACTGTTGTTATAAGAAAATTCCGCATAGGGTAGGCTATCTTCCCATTTGGGTCCATGGGTGAGAGCACAGGACCGAAGCATATCTTCCAATATCTGGTTTACTCGTTCGGTCTGTCCATCTGTCTGCGGATGGTACGCCATGATATGCTTCAGCATGGTTCCCAAAGCTTGGTGCAATCGCAACTAGAATGCTGAGGTGAATAAGGAGCCCCTATCTGAGGTGATAGACTTGGGTACTCCATGAAGACTGACTATCCGGGGCATGTAGAGTTGTGCAAGCTGGTTTGCGTTAAAAGTGGTCTTTACCGGAATAAAGTGAGCCACTTTTGTGCGTATATCCACAATGACCCAGATAGCATCATTGCCTTTTGTTGACCTGGGCAGTCCAACAATGAAGTCCATGCATATGTCGTCCCACTTCCACTGGGGAACTGGTAAAGGTTGTAGTAGCCCAGCGGGTTTCTGGTGTTCAGCCTTGACTTTGTTGCAGATGTCGCAGCAGGCGACATAGTATGCTATGTCCCTTCGCATCCCTGGCCACCAAAAGGTTTCTCTCAGATCCTGATACATCTTTGTGCCTCCCGGGTGGATAGAGTACGCGGACTCATGGGCTTCTCTGAGTATTCGTTATCTCAGATTATTCTGATCGGGCACGCATATCCGTTTCTCAAACCACAAGGTGCCTTGGTCATCCACACGGAAGGACTTGGCCTTCCCTTTCGAAATCAGTTCCTTGATCTCTTTTATTCATTCATCTTGTTTTTGAGCTTCTTTAATTTCTTCCATAAGTGTTGGAGTAATTTCCAAGGTATCCGGGATAATTGGGCCGCATAGCACCATATTGAGCTTAGCGAACTCTTCTTGTAACCTTGGATGGATACTTCCAAGTAGTGCATTCATTGTGCCTTGTTTTCTGCTGAGAGCATCAGCGACCACATTAGCCTTTCCCGGATGATAGTTTATTCTAGTGTCATAGTCCTTGACTAGTTCAAGCCATCTTCGCTGCCTGAGATTCAGGTCAGGTTGGGTGAAAATATACTTAAGACTCTTATGGTCCCTGTATATTTCACAACGTTGTCCAATGAGGTAATGCCTCCAAATCTTCAAGGCATGAACCACGGCCGCTAATTCCAGATCATGTGTGGGGCAGTTTTCTTCGTGAGGTCATAGCTGTTTGGATGCATATGCTACAACCTTTCCTTCTTGCATTAACACGCAGCCGATTCCACGTCTGGAAGCATCGCAATATATATCAAAGCTCTTGTGGATGTCTGGAAGAACTAAGACAGGTGCTGTAGATAGCCTTGTCTTTAGCTCTAGGAAGCTGTTGTCACACTCCGCCGTCCAGACAAACCTTTGATTTTTCTTTAACAATTCTGTCAGTGGCTTAGCTATCTTGGAGAAGCCTTCTATGAAACGACGGTAATAGCCTGCCAATCCCAGAAAGCTACGGACTTCGGTCACCGAGGCTGGTGTCTTCCAATTCAGTACTGCAGTTACTTTGCTGGGGTCGACGGCTACTCCTTGTTCTGACAGAATATGCCCTAGACCACCTTTTTTAGCCAAAATTCGCACTTACTGAATTTGGCATACAGACGATGGGTCCTTAACCTTTCCAGGACAGCACGGAGGTGTTGTTTGTGCTCTTCTTCATCCTTGGAATATATCAGGATATCGTCGATGAACACCACCACGAATTTGTCCAGGAAATCCATGAAGACCTTGTTCATCATGCTCAGGAAATAAGCTGGAGCATGCGTCAGCCCAAATGACATGACTGTAAACTCATACAGACCATATCGGGTGGTGAAAGCTATCTTGGGTATATCCTCTTTTCTGATTTTTAGCTGATGATACCCGGTTCGGAGGTCAATCTTGGAGAATAGCTGTGCTCCGTTTAGCTGGTTGAACAAATCATCAATGCGAGGGAGCGGGTACTTATTCTTGATGGTTACCTCATTCAGCTGGAGATAGTCTACGCACATTCATAGACTTCCATCCTTCTCGACAAACAGTACGGGTGATCCCCATGGCGAGATGCTTGTGCGGATATACCCTTTTTGCAGCAACTCATCCAACTGCTTCTTTAATTCCACCAGCTCTGGGCTCGGCATACAATAGTATTTCTTATAGATCGGGGCAGTACCGGGAATCACCTCAATTGCAAAATCTAATTCCCGGTCGGGTGGCATCCCTGGTAGTTCCTCAGGAAATACATCCGGAAACTCGCAAACTACCGGAATCAAGTTCATATCTGTACCGATAGCTTGGTATGCCATTCCTTTTCTTGACATCATCTTGCTGACAAGGAATTGGACTGTTTGTCCTGCCGAATTAACTAGTGTCACTGTCCTGGTGGCACAGTTGATGCACACCTGATGTGGTGTCAACCAGTCCATCCCCAGTATTACATCCAATTCAGGGGATTCAATGTCAACAAGTGTAGCTGGAAATTTAACTCCATGTATCAAAATTTCCAGACCTTTATATATCAGATTTGTTCTGAGCAGGGAGCCAGGGAATGGTACCACCATGATATTATCCAAAAGCGAAGGGGAAAATTTGTGCAAGGTGGAAAAACTCCGCGAAATAAACGAATGGGAAGCCCCAGAATCGAATAAAATTACTGCAGGTATGTCGTTAACAGAAAACATACCAATGACTACGTCTGGTGCTTCGCAGGCTTCCTCAGCGGAGATATGATGGACGCGTCCGTGGTAGAAGTTATGGTTTTGGCGGCATCCAATATTGTTGACTTCTGGCTTGAAGTTGGATATTGGCTTCCCGTTGTTGGCAGGGCACTGCTTGGAATAGTGTCCGCTTTGGCCGCAAGTAAAGCAGGTGTTATTGCGGCGGCAGTCCTCTATCACCGGCTGTTTGCCGAAGGTCTTATTCTGGCTAACCGTCTTATTGTTGTTGTTGCCATTGCTCCATGTGGGCTTGTATTCAGATGGGCCTGGCTGCCAGGTGCGTGGCTTCTGCACAAACTGCTCGCGGTTATCCTTCTTGGGTTCAAACTTCTGCTTGCGGTCATCATATCCAGACTTATGCTCTCGTTCAGCTATGAAAGCCTTGTTCACCAAAGTCTGAAAGTCTGGAAAGTCCAGCATACAGAGCTGACAACGGAGGGCGTGGTTCAGTCCTCCTAGGAATCGATCTATCTTCCTTTCTTCGGTGGACACATCATGGGTACAGTACCATGCCAGATTGTTGAACTTGTTCAGATACTCCCCCACGGACATATTTCCTTGTGTAAAAGCAAGGAACTCCCTTTGCTTCACCTTCATTATGCCTGTAGGGATATGATACTTGCGGAATAGCTCCTTGAACTTCTCCCAGGAAATATCTTCTCCAAAATGCCACGTTGTTTTTGTGTTGTCCCACCATATAGCCCCTGGCCCTTCTAGGTAGTGAGTGACAAAAGGAACCTTATCTGATTCTTCATAGCGGGCTATGTCCAGCTTCTTTTCCATGGTCCTCAGCCAATCATCAGCTTCTATAGGGTCCACAGCTTGACCGAAACTGGGTGGCTTGGTGCATTGGAAGTCAGACAACTTCGAGTGTGTTCCATGGTTGTTGTTCTGGCTCGCCATAGTCTGCATACTTTTCAAAAATTCCATGAGATCCTGGTTTCTTTTCACTTCAAACATCCTCATGATCTGATCAGTGGTTGGCGCTTGAGGTGGTGGATGTGGTAAGTCTTTTGGTGGTTGTCCTCCTTGTCTGGCGGATCGACGAACGGGGGTTCCATCGCCGCCTTGGCTACTAGCTCTCTTCATCCTAAATTTGTTCCCATTGCAAAATACTGAATCGATGAGCAACATCCATAAGGGAAACACAGTAATATGACACCAGAAAGAAAATGCACGAAAAAGGCGAATAAAGCAAACAACATAATTATACAAGATAACCCAACATCATACATGGCAAGCTAGTAGGGGGATATCATGGCTAGACTGCTCATATGGCAGTTGACATATGCAAGGATGCATGCACAACAACTCAAGCCTCCACTCTAGTGGCGCGGGTGGCACGAACACTGCCAAACTGAAGACTCCTCGTCATCTGATCCTGAGTCGGAATCGGAACTGATAATATGGATCACATCCTCCGGATCAAAGGAAACACGACGACATTGTTGGGATGGTTCTCCTTCCGAGGAAGAACGAGCACGACGCCTCAGCATCGGAGCAGCTGGAGTGGCTAGGAGTGAGGCCCACTCTGCCGGGGTCTCACGTCGGCTACCAGACGAAAAGACTGGTGGCGCAGTAGAGCTAGAAGGAGTATCAAGCCTAGCTATGCGGAGGTGGAACTGGTGGTGGACACATAGGTGGGAATGTAGGCTGGGGTGAAGATGGTACTGTAGTCACGGCTGCAAGTGCCTCCTGGGCCCGAGACAAATCCTCAGCCAAGGAAATGATCATCCGATAACTGGCGTTCAGATAACGAGATAGAACACTGGTCGCACGATCACTCGCCGGGTTAACTAGCGCGAAAATGACTCGCCCTGTCGTAGGCGACAGGGTGCGGTAGTGAAAGAAACCTAGATGAGCCTGCATCTCGACCTCGTGGAAGCGCAAGTCAGTGAGAGTCTCCATCGCAGCAAACTAGATCGCCAGCTCTGGAGTAGAAGCCGTTCCGCCCTTAGAAGAGCGAGAATAGCTACCAATATCCGAGCTCGCAGTCAGGAAAGCCTCTGCATGATACTCGTATACTGACTCGGAAAGCTGCTCCCGAAACACCTGGTACACTGGATCTTCGCCGTTGGGGTACAGTTGAAGCCAGACGTTATGGAGCAGTACAGGAAAAGTGAACTGTGCTGGCTCATGATGGTAGTGGTACGGAACTGGTGCCATCCACACTAACAATGCCAACGGTTAGTAAAACAATAAATCATGATGCATGCCATGCAACAATCAAATGCAGCAAGCAAGAAGCACACTCAAAGCCCTACACTAATCACGGTTCTAGCGCGGGTTAACTAGGGTGTCCTACTGTCAGCACGGCTCTGATACCAAGCCTTGTGGCACCCCGGCTCAGCGAACCGGATTACCAGTGTTTCCAACCCAGAGATCATGTCTTCTGGAAACACACAACAACTTGGAACAGAACAGAACTGAGCTTTATTGATAAACTTTGGGTACAAGCTCATATTTTGCATCGATAGCGAGGCCAAGGGCACACCTGGTGCTATGACAATATCTACATTATTTATGAAACATAGCAGGGCCTCGGAACTACTAAGTAATTCTACGGCGTAGCGGAATATAGCGGAAACTCCATCCACCGGGACACTTCTGAGGACACAGCCTAGTTAGCGTAGCATGAACCATCGGGACCTCCGTCCTCGGCTTCTCCTGCATCTGGCATGATACGCCAGGTGAGTACTTTGAATGTACTCGCAAGCTCACGACAACCAAGTAATGCAGCAAACAATAGCATGGCCGTCAACATGTTAATTTCTTAAGTGATTCACTTACTGTCATTAGTTATCAACTTACTCTCTTTCGGGTTGTCTCACAACCCTCGGGATACTCATAAGCCATCGAGTACTTTCGAACACAAGACGAGTTCTCCCATCATTATTAACACTGTTACGGTTGACCACCTAGTGAGGTCTGGACGGGCTGTCCAATACCGTGGACGCGGCTATTCGAATAGTTTTTTCACTCTGTAGAGGTTGCGCACTTTACCCACACCATGAAGCACCTGGCCTCGTGATCCCATTCGGATGGACCAGCGTTGCACCAACGAAACCTGCCTGACCCGTGACTCTCCCATCGCACCACCGGCATTCATCCTCCCCCGGAGTCCTGCCCTGGGTGGCCCCTGTGTCACCTCTTGACACCTGCCACCGTCGTGGCCAAACTAAACTGTCCCAAATGGGGACGCCGGCACAAAACTCATCTGGGCTCACAGGGTTATCGCCGCCTACCTGGTCAGGGTAGCACGCACGCATAACCCTCCCTGTCTGGAGGTACCGGTGAAAGAGCACGGGGCCAGACCAAGTCAAGGCCGTCCCATACCGGCAAATGTGGGTGCATGGATAAGCCCTGACAGGTGACTCAAGATCAACCAACTAAGTTCATTTAACAAACATAGTAGTTTATCACAACACTTAGGATGGCAGCAACTAGGCATTTAAATTAATTACTATAAATTATTATATAGCAAATAAATGAACATAATGCATTTGTTAGGGCATTTTTCTCTCTAATGGTTTTGGTGATTGATGACAATGCGTTTGCGGACTAACCGTGTGCTTTGAGCATTTCAGATATTATTAGGTGGCACGAGACGGTTTGTTCCCCTCGATGGTAAAGAGTGAAGACGGTTGTTTTCCGACGATTTCTTTTGGTGGATTTGAGTCGTAGGGAACCCGTACTATTAAGAGGGGGTCCGCTTTGGAAGGTATGGGTGGAATCAACACGTACACAACCCATATGCACCCACATACCCTTCCCGCAACATGGAGCCTCCTTCTTTTATCTTGGGTAATTTGAATGCACCCAAGCGGTAGTACCGCTCTGTACCACGGTAGTACCGCTTAGAGCGGTACTGCCGCTGTGGTCTACCGCAGTCACTACCTCCTGGAGTCACCCCTCTGTGCAACTCTCTGTTGCAGTTTTCTTTTTAGCGGTAGTAGAGCGGTAGTACCGCTTGGTGCGGTACTTCCGCTCTCTACTACCGTTGCCACTACCGCCTATATGTGGGGTGCTGTGCTCGGTTCTGTTGCTCTTTTTCCCTAAGCGGTAGTAGGGCGGTAGTATGGCGGTAGTACCGCTTGTTGCGGTACTGCCGTTCCAGTACCGCCCCACTTCCTCTGTTTCTTCTGTCCTGCGAAAACTTAAGCGGTAGTACCGCTGAGTTGAGCGGTAGTACCTCTTGGTGCGGCTCTACCGCTCCAGTTCTCTTGTGCTCGCGCTGGACAGACGGGAACTACCGCCCAAGCGGTAGTACCGCCCCCCCGAGCGGTAGTACCGCTTGTGTGCGGGCTGTGGGCAGATAACGGTTGGATTTTCCCCTCTTATATAAAGGGGGTATTCTTCCCCAAGTTGACCTACCTCTTTCCTTCCTATGCTCCATTGTTGCCCCCAAGCTCAAAAGTGCCCGATCTCTCTCCCTAGCCAATAGACCTTGTTGATTTTCTAGGGTTTGGAGGAGAGGGCCCCGATCTACACTTCCACCAAGAGATATTTGATTCCCCCCACTAATCCCTTGCGGATCTTGTTACTCTTGGGTGTTTGAGCACTCTAGATGGTTGAGGTCACCTCGGAGCCACTTTCCATTGTGGTGAAGCTCCGTGGTTGAGTTGGGAGCCTCCAATTAAGTTGTGGAGATTGCCCCAACCTTGTTTGTAAAGGTTCGGTTGCCGTCTTTAAGGGCACCACTAGTGGAATCACGGCACCTCACATTGTGTGAGGGCGTGAGGAGAATACGGTGGCCTTAGTGGCTTCTTGGGGAGCATTGTGCCCCCACACCACTCCAACGGAGACGTACTTCCTCTCAAAGGGAAGGAACTTCGGTAACACATCCTCGTCTTCACCGGCTCCACTTGTGGTTATCTCTTACCTTTACATTGTGCTTGATTTACTTGTATTGTATCCTTTACTTGCTTGAGTTGTGATTGTTAGCATCATATAGGTTGCTCACCTAGTTGCACATCTAGACAACCTATTTTGTTGCTAACCCTAATTTGTTAAGAAAAGCTAAAAATTGGTAGTTGCCTATTCACCCCCCCTCTAGTCAACCATATCGATCCTTTCAGCATTGAAATATGCAATGCTATTGAAATGCTTCACGAAATGGGTGTCCTGGCTTGCCTTGCTCTATTGGGTTGTCCACAAACTCCTGGTCTTCAAAACCACAAAGATTTCCTTCTGAAAATATTTTAAAATAGCAAAGGAAAATGTCACATAACACATTTTTGTTCATCAGGAATTCTGTGAGTAAGAGAAAAATACCAAAATATATCAGCAAATAAAGGAGCTCAAGACAAAGACAATGCAAAAAGAATCAATGTATTTGGACTTATATTTAAAAAGTTATTGCAGGTCAAAGTTACTGGTCAAATCTAGAATTTAAACAAAAGTCAATTGGTATCAGAGCCTCGTCTCTTTATTAAGGGTTTCACCACCCGAAGAGTATGGTTGACGAAGGGGATCGGGTTGAGGAAGTGCTCGAGGCCGTGGAGTCGAACACGGTCACCCGAGACGTCTTGAATGAAGCTATGGCTTCACTTGGGACGTCTGTGACGGCCCAGGTCAAGTCCATGCTTAAAGAACTCCTTGAGGGGTTGAAGTCTACTCCCGATCCGTTGCTTGTGGTTAATCCCACCGCATCGGCGTCGGAGGCCAATTCCGGCAAGGAAGCGGCTAAAGACACTCATACATCTTCCCCTCATGGTAAGAATGGGACGGGAACGCACGCCTCGGTTCCCCCTCCCCCGGTCTATGGAGGACCGGTCCCCTCACCTCATATAAACAATCATGGTCCTCCTCCTAAGCTTGATTTGACTAACTTCGCTAATTGGGTGTTTCATATTAAGTCTCATTTGAATTATAGCTCAACTCAACTTTGGAGAATCATTGAACAAGGCTATTATCCGCATGACCCAAGCAACTTGTCCCCAAGAGAAGAAGTGGACAACCAACTCAATGCATTCGCCTTGTTCATTCTTCAATCCGCCATGCCTCCCGAAGAGCTTCCACATTTGCGCCCATTCACTCTTGCCAAAGATGCATGGGAGCATATCAACTCGTTGTACAAGGGAAGCTCGAGCATTCAACGCTCCAACTTTGAGGTTATTCTTGATGAGGCCGATGAGTTTGTTATGAATGAAGATGAAGATCCTCGTGAGCTTTACCGGAGATTGACTACTCTTGCAGTCTCACTCCGAGATCACGGGAGCAAGGACACGGAAGACAATTGGATCAAGCGCAAATTTCTCAAGGCCATTATGCCTTACAACAAGAGCATGTCCTCCGTGATTCGTCAAAGACCGGACTTCCATACCTTGAGCTTCCGTGATTCGTCAAAGACCGGAGCCGGAAACCCATTCACCAATGTGAGCTTGATGTCTTCTTCTTGTGTAGCTCTTGGTGTACTTGTCCTTCTTCTCCGAGTCCCTACTTCTCCTTGAGGGTCTTCATTCATAACGGTCATCTCTACTCCTTCTCTCTCTATGAGGTGATTCATCTCTTGAGCTTCGCCTTCTAGGTGACTCTTCTCTTCGTTTGTAGGGAGCCGTGCACTCATTGGAGTAGTGTCCGGGCTTCCCACAATTGTAGCCGTTTCGGTCACGACTTGACAAACGCTTCTCTTCATATCTTGAGTTGGAGGTTCGTTCTTTGCCTCTATTCTTATAGAACTTGTTGAATTTCTTGACCATGAGGCTTATCTCTTCATTGGTGACAAGGTTGTCACTTGAAGTTGCGGGAGCATCACTTGTGGCTTTGTAAGCACCGCTAGACTTGTTGTGAAGCTCTTCTTTGTCTTTGAGTGTCATCTCATGAGCAACAATCATTCCAATGACTTCCGTAGGCTTGAGATCTTTGTAGTTGGGCATCATTTGGATCAATGTGCACACGGTGTTGTATCTCTCATCCAAAGCTCTAAGTATCTTCTTGATGATGACTTTGTCAGTCATTTCTTCGCTTCCTAAGCTGGCAATCTCATTGGTGATGAGAGTTAGCCTAGAGTACATCTCTGTGACTCCTTCACCATCCTTCATCTTGAACTTGTGAAGCTGACTTTGAAGAACATCCAACTTGGATTCTCTCACGGATTCGGTACCTTCGTGCATATCAATCAAAGTATCCCAAATTTCCTTGGCATTCTCAAGACGGCTGATTTTGTTGAATTCTTCGGGGCATAGGTAGTTGAAGAGAATGTCACATGCTTGAGCGTTGTATTGCAACATCTTCAATTCATCTGCGGTTGCTTCACGATCCGGTTCCTTTCCATCACCAAAGAATTCACCTTGCAAGCCAACACAAACAATAGCCCAAACGGCAGGGTTATGACCAAGAATATGCATTTTCATTTTGTGCTTCCAACTAGCAAAATTTGTGCCATCAAAGTACGGAGCTCTACGGTGATAATTTCCCTCGCTAGACGCCATACTCTCCTAGGTTGTGAGACCAATGCAATGGAGACCAAAGCTCTGATACCACTTGTAGGATCGAAAGTATGTCTAGAGGGGGGTGATTAGACTACTTGAGCAAATAAAAATTCTACCTTTTCCCAATTTTAAGTGTTGGCAGATTTTAACGATTATAGAAATTCAAGTACACCCTACACATGCATGTCTAAGAGTACAGCAGCGGAAAGTAAAGACAAGCATATGAAGTAGAGGGTAGGGAGGAAGATCAAACGCAATTTGAACACATGAAGATTTTTCCCGTGGTTCCGATAGGTGGTGCTATCGTACGTCCACGTTTATGGAGTCTTCAACCCACGGAGGGTAACGGTCGCGAGAGTCCATGTAGGGCTCCACCCATAAGGGTCCACGAAGTAGCAACCTTGACTATTCCATAATGGCTTCCGTCCACGAAGGACTAGCCTCACTATGGTTAGATCTTCACGAAGTAGGCGATCTCCTTGCCCGTACAAACTTCTTGGTTCAACTTCACAACACGAAGTAGGAGGCTCCCAAGCGACACCTAACCAATCTAGGAGGCACTGATACGTCTCCAACGTATCTATAATTTTTGATTGTTGCATGCTATTATATTATCTGTTTCGGATGTTTTATATGCATTAATATGCTATTCTATATTATTTTTGGGACTAACCTATTAACCTAGTGCCTAGTGCCAGTTTCTGTTTTTTCCTTGTTTTTGTGTATTGCAGAAAAGGAATATCCAACGGAATCCAAACGGAATAAAATTCTACGCTGATTTTTCGTGGACCATAAGGAACCCAGGAGGCTTCGAGAAGAGGCCAGAAGACCTACAGATAGGCCACAAGCCACCAGGGCGCGCCCCTGGGGGGGGAGGCGCCCCCCTGACTTGTGGGCCCCCCGTAGCTCCTCCAACCCTAATTATTCGCCTATAAATTCAGGAATATTCCCCCAATACCAAAGAGAGCCACGATAATACTTTTCCGCCGCCGCAAGCCTCTGTTCCCGTGAGATCCCATCTTGGGGCCTTTTCCGGTAATCTGCTGGAGGGGGATTCGATCAAGGAGGGCATCTACATCACCACCATTGCCCTTCCGATGATGCGTGAGTAGTTCACCTCAGACCTTCGGGTCCATATCTAGTAGCTAGATGGCTTCTTCTCTCTCTATGATCTTCAATACCATGTTCTCCATGATCCTCATGGAGATCTATCCGATGTAATACTCTTTTGCGGTGTGTTTGTCGAGATCCGATGAATTGTGGGTTTATGATCAGATTATCTATGAATATTATTTGAATCTTCTCTAAATTCTTATATGCATGATTTCATATCTTTGCAAGTCTCTTCGAGTTATTGGTTTGGTTTGGCCAACTAGATTGGTAATTCTTGCAATGGGAGAAGTGCTTAGTTTTGGGTTCAATCTTGCGGTGTCCTCACCCAGTGACAAAGTAGGGGTAGCGAGGCACGTATTTGTATTGTTTCCATCAAGGATAAAAAGATGGATCCCTCTACATCATGTCATCTTACTTAATGCGTTACTCTGTTTTTCATGAACTTAATACTCTAGATGCAGGCAGCAGTCGGTCGATGTGTGGAGTAATAGTAGTAGATGCAGAATCATTTCGGTCTACTTGATACGGACGTGATGCCTATATGCACAATCATTGCCTTGGATATCGTCATAACTATGGGCTTTTCTATCAATTGCTCGACAGTAATTTGTTCCCCCACCGTATTATTTTCCTTCAAGAGAGAAGCCTCTAATGAAACCTATGGCCCCCGGGTCTATTTTCCATATTATATTTTCAGATCTATAAACCAAAAATACCAAAAATACTTTGCTGCAATTTATTTACTTTTATTTTAGTTATCGTTTTAGTAATATTTTATATCTATCTCTATCAGATCTCATCCTTGCAAGTAACCGTGAAGGGATTGACAACCCCTTTATAGCGTTGGGTGCAAGTGTTTGATTGTTTGTGCAGGTGCATAGATTGGGGCCTTGCTTGTACCTCCTACTGGATTGATACCTTGGTTCTCAAAAACTAAGGGAAATACTTATCTACTTTGCTACATCACCATTTCCTCTTCAAGGGAAAACCAACGCAAGCTCAAGAAGTAGCAAGAAGGATTTCTGGCGCCGTTGCCGGGGAGGATACATAGCAAGTCAAGACAAGAACTCTCCCATCAACTTGCCAATTTTTGGCCTGGTTGTCGGAGAGATCTACATCAAGCCTACCAAGTACCCATCACAAACTCATCTCTTGCATTTACATTATTTGCCATTTGCCTCTCGTTTTCCTCTCCCCCACTTCTAAAACGATTTTTAGAAAAAAACCAAAAAGATTTGCCTTTTTATTCGCCCTTCTTCCGTTCGTCTTTTCGTTTGCTTGTGTGCTAGATTGCTTGCTTTGTCATGATGTCTGAGAATACCAAATTGTGTGACTTCTCCAATATTAATAATAATGATTTTATTAGTACTCCGATTGCTCCCGCCACTAGTGCGGAATCTTATGAAATTAATGCCGCTTTGCTTAATCTTGTTATGAAAGAACAATTTTCCGGCCTTCCTAGTGAAGATGCCGCATCCCATCTAAATACTTTCATTGAGTTGTGTGATATGCAAAAGAAGAAAGATGTGGATAATGATATTGTTAAATTGAAGCTATTTCCGTTCTCACTACGAGATCGTGCTAAAACTTGGTTTTCATCTTTGCCTAAAAATAGTATTGATTCATGGAATATGTTGTTATTAATTACCAAAACCACCAAGGGAGCATATGTGCTTTCACTATCACAGCCATAGAGTCCGAAGCCACACTTTTCAAGAAGGCGACTTAATTCTCTGTCTGATTCAAGACCAAACGGGGATGCACAAGCTCTCCCCGCCTTGGGAGGGTCCTTTCGTCATCAGTCAAAACCTCAATAATGGTTCATATTACCTGGTCGACTTACGAGAAGGTTCATACACTTCGAAGGAGGAAACAACCCGGCCCTGGAATATCGCACACCTATGGCCCTATTACACTTAGCAGCCACCGGCTCACCCTTTGTATTTTTTTCTCCCCCTCTGCAAAATTCTGTATATACTTCTTTATGTTCAAATATAATAAAGCTGGCACACCCGAAAATCGGGGTCTCTGTTGTCCCAGCCTATAAATTGAGCATGAGCCTTTATTGTTTGCAACATAGGTCACTTGGGGGCTTCCAACTCATCGAGTTTAGCTCTCTCACCCTCTTGACCCGGCAAAAAACACCATCAAAATATGGTTAAACCTGCCTGTATGCTTGATGCGACTCCGATCAGATGACCCCATGTACTCTTGGAAAGTCAATCCTTTTTGGACCCTGAACTTTTAAGGTTAAAACATTGGCTTGAGTCATGTGAGAGCCGGCATACAGAAAGCTAGGATAAACCATGGGTTATTATACCCGCTTCATTGAAGCAAGACTTGCGCCTCGAAAGCCAGTCTCCTCGTTCCGAGTCTCACTGAGCCGACTTATTTAAAGAGAAATATATATATAAGCCGGTAAGAAGGGTAATATTGTACCTGAAAAAAAATGAGAATATTATATATATATATATTCAAATTTCCGGGTTACACAACTGGGGTCATATCATGACCGGTTTCCGGATCATCAGTCTTCAATATCATTGAAGGAGAATTCGATCGAGTTGAGTTTCGAAAACCAAGTTATCTTGCCGGTTTATTCCTGACTTGCTTTATAGACAAAACTCATCGAGCACCAAGCAAGGAAAGTATAGGAACAAGCAATAAAGGAGTGGCATAAGCATATTCACAGAAGCTTGTCAGATTGGAGTTCGGCATTAACAAAAGGCGCCAACGTGCACGATGGCACGACAGAGCAAATTCAAAGTTATGGAGAACACTACTCCTATTACAGGCTCACAATGGAGGCCACATAATTCTTCAAAAAATCTTTCTTACACTAGGGGGCTCTCTCTATAGGGGCAATTCATCCAGCTTCCGAGGTGTCTTCATGCTCTATCATCAGCCGCCTCTGGATCTGACCCTGCCGGCTTGTCATCATCAACCTGTTGGCCTTTCTGTTGCCATTGAATTGAAATCAAAGATTCCAAATTTGATGTCCCTTCAACAAGAGCTGACGCATCAATGTCAAGAGCAAAAGTTGTCTTACAGTGAGGAGGCACCAGGTCAGACGGCTCGTCCTTGGGCGCGTTACCATGCTCATTGTTGACAGTGTACGCTGGATGATATTTTGAAAGACGCCAGTGGCCGAGTCTCTGTGAGGCACTTTGCGTAATCTGCGCGAGTGAATGCAGAGAGGTCGAGCTTAAACTCTGGGAAGCCACCTTTTAGGAGCTCTACATCCAATTCTAGCAGATATGCTTTTGCCCGAGCAAGTGCCATGTTCACCCCTCCTCGAGCCGCCGACTTCCGGGTTTCAGCCACCCATTGAGGCACGATAGAGAGTTGCTTCAGCATATCCTTGATATTTCTTGGCGGGTGCTTCAGGTTCTTCACGGCCATGATAGAATAAACAGAGCCTGTAAACAGTTGCTCTACGTACGTGAAAATAGTTGTCAACTTCACAATTGGCAGTTCTATGAGGTTATGGTTTTTTTGCCCTGCAAACAAAAGAAGGTACAATAAGCCGCCGCAAGGAGCATAAGCTGGCACATTGACAAAGACGGGACGGAACACATACCAAAGATTACTGTCAACATTTCGTTGATCTGCTTCATGAGAGTGGCATATTTTTCTTTCACAGGGCCAAAGTTTTTCTCGGCTTTTTCCGCACATTTTAGCAAGACAGCCTTTTTTGCCTCGAACACCTTTATGGCTTGTTCCAGACATTCGTTCGCCTGACGTGCAGAATCTTCAAAATGAGCCGCCATGGACTCAGCTTCAGTTTTCAATCTTTTTTCTTCCTTGAGCCGTTTCTGCAGTCTCACATCAACAGACTCAGCGTATTCAACATATCCCTGATAGACGAGCAAGAAGCATCAGCAATTATTTCTACAAGTCCCAAGAAGATTGCAAGCAATATCCTTGACACTTGGGGGCTAATGCATATCAGTTTTTCCGAAACTAAGATATGGAGAAGACTTGACTCATCTCAAGGAGATGAGTTGGCCCTTGGGGGCTACAGGTCGAACTTCTTCAAATCTTAAAGACCCGACTCATCTCAAGAAGATGAGTCGGCCCTTGGGGGCTACAGGTCGGAATTTCTTCAATCTTAAAGACCCGACTCATCTCAAGAAGATGAGTTGGCCCTTGGGGGCTACAGGTCGGAATTTCTTCAATCTTCAAGATCCGACTCATCTCAAGCAGATGAGTCGGCCCTTGGGGGTTGCACAGTTACTACAGGCTTTAGCTATTCTATAAAACCAGCTTATCATAACAAGCTGGTCTTTGAAAGCTAATGATAGTATACAAGATAATGGTAAAATCAGAAGATTACCTCATATTTCTCCTTCATAGAATTTATCATGCCCTTGTCAATTTCCCGGCTCTCAGATAGCCAGGTCAAGTACTGCTGATATAGATCTTCAACATCAAGTGTGGACAATTCTGGGAATTACATCTTGGTTTTCCATTTATCCAAAGTCACTGGTTCATCCTTGCTCACGATTTTAGCTAAGGAGGTGGAAGCAGTTGGGACTTGGAAACTTTCTTTAACAAACACAACATCTGAAACGTTGCGATCAGACGACGCCAAAAGTTCATCTGCACAACCCGACTTGGGAGGAAGGATGGACGATTCAATCTCGGGAGGAGCATCCATAAAAACTGGCTCATTTGGTCCGGACATCTCAGTGGCAGCTGCTGGCTCTTCCCTCGTATCAGACTCCTTTTCAACAGAAGGGTCAGCAATCAAAGTTTTCTTCAAAAGAATTGGGGCCTCTTGGCCTGCTGTCCCAGAGGATGACCCGCCTGCCCATTTGGACACAACAACTTTGGCTCTGTGGATTGTCAGTACAACAAAAGTTATTATAAGTTGGGATCAAAACAATGAAAGACATAAGGCAACATTGCAAAAACAGAAGTTTACCCATGATTAATATTGAAAGGGGGAAGCTGTGACACACTTGAGTCGCCTGATGATGAAGGAGAGTCCTAATAAAGGGAATTTGAAGGACTGAAAGGTTGTTTAAACAAACCGGCTCTAGGACGAGAATCGGTTGGACTATGGGGCACCTCAAGGCATGGTTTACAAGCCGGTAGCGCATGAGATAAACTAGGGTCTTCATCATCCCGGGTTTTGCGTTTTGACGAGTCGGCAAATTGTGTTTTCTTCAAAAGAAAATCAGGAGCCAAATGAGCTTCTGGGTGTGATAATTTAGCCTTCCGAATGGTTTGTCTTGGTTTCCGGGGAACAACATTTCCGAAGGACTGGGGGAAATTGGAGTTACCTCAGTTTTGCCGGCTTGGCTAAATTCCGAGTTGCCCTGGTAAGAAGGTGCGTCAACAAGCTTATTAAACAAGCGACCGAGAGAGTCAAGTTCTACCTCAGATTCCTCCTCGGAAGATGACACGGAGTCTGGGGCATTCTTTTTACCCATAGAAGGAACAAAGACTTGAGGTGCAACTTTCCAAAAGTTCAAATCTTCCTACAAATACATGAAGTATATGATAAATAAATGGCGAGTTAAAGATAACATCGACAAAAAAACAATGAAAACAGTCAATACCTGAGGCGGTGGGTTGAGAAGGTAGAATCGACCCAAGTCGGTGACGCTGCATAGTGATACGCCCATTTTGCATCATGATTTCCTACTGATATTTACTTTGATTTGTTGAATAATAATGCTTTAGGGAGTGATTCTAATGCCTTTTCTCTCATAATATGCAAGGTTTACACAAAGAGGGAGAATACCGGCAGCTGGAATTCTGGACCTAAGAAAAGCACATCAGAGATACCTATTCTACACAACTCCAATGAAGCTGAAACTTTACGAAGATTATTTTTGCATTTAATAAAAAATACTGGAGCAGAAAACTACCGAAGGGGGCCAGCCAGGTGGGCACAACCCACCAGGGCGCGCCAGACCCCTTGGGTGCGCCCTGGTGTATCGTGGCCACCTCGGCCCACCTATGGAGCCCATCTTCTGGTATAAAGTCACATTTGACCTAGAAAAAATCAGAGGAGGACTTTCGGGATGAAGCGCCGCAGCCTCGAGGCGGAACTTGGGCAGGAGCACTTTTGCCCTTCGGCGGAGCGATTCCGTCGGGGGAACTTCCCTCCTGGACGGGGAAATTGAAGCTATCGTCATCACCAACACCCCTCTCATCTTTGGGAGGCCAATCTTCATCAACATCTTCAACAGCACCATCTCCTCTCAAACCCTAGTTCATCTCTTGCATTCAATCTTTGTACCGGAACCTCAGATTGGTACGTGTGGGTGACTAGTAGTGTTGATTACCTTGCGTAGTTGATTGCTATATGGTTTATTTGGTGGAAGATTATATGTTCAGATCCATTATGCTATTCAATACCTCTCTGATATTGAGCATGTTTATTATTTGTGAGTAGTTACCTTTGTTCTTGAGGTCACGGGAGAAGTCATGTTGCAAGTAATCATGTGAATTTGATATGTGTTCAATATTTTGATGATATGTATGTTGTGATTCCCTTAGTGGTGTCATGTGAACGTCGACTACATGACACTTCACCATTCATGGGCCTAAGGGGATGCATTGTGGAGTAGTTATTAGATGATGGGTTGCTAGAGTGACATAAGCTTAAACCCTAGTTTATGCGCTACTTCGTAAGGGGCTGATTTGGATCCAAATGTTTAATGCTATGGTTAGATTTTATCTTAATACTTTTCTCGTAGTTGCGGATGCTTGCGAGGGGGTTAATCATAAGTGGGAGGTTGTTGAAGTAAGAACAGCACCCAAGCACCGGTCCACCCACATATCAAATTATCAAAGTAGCGAACACGAATCAAACCAACATGATAAAAGTGACTAGTCAAAATTCCCGTGTACCCTCAAGAACACTTTGCCTATTACTAGAGATTTTTCTGGCCTGTCCTTTGCCACAAAAGGATTGGGATACCTTGCTGCACCTTGTTTACCATTACCATTACTTGCTTGTTACCAATTATCTTGCTATCAAACTATCTATTACCTACAATTTCAGTGCTTGCAGAGATTACCTTGCTGAAAACCGTTTGTCATTTCCTTCTGCTCCTCGTTGGGTTCAACACTCTTACTTATCGAAAGGACTACGATTGATCCCATATAGTTTCCGAGGAGTGAAGCTCTCTTGGTAAGTGGAAATCGGTAAGGAAAAGCTTGTACTACGTGCTGAAATTTATTGCCACTTGCTACTATGGAAAGCAATACTTTGAGGGGTTTGTTCGGGGTATTTTCACCTCGACCGGAACCACAATTAGTTGCCCCTCAACCTATTGCACCTACTGAAAATATTACTTATGAAATTCCTTTGGGTATGGTAGAACAACTGCTTGCTAAACCTTATGCAGGAGATGGAACTGAACATCCTGATATGCATCTCTTATATGTGAATGAAATATGTGGATTATTTAAGCTTGCAGGTTTACCCGGAGATGAAGTCAAGAAGAAGGTTTTCCCTTTATCTTTGGAGGGAAAAACATTGACATGGCATAGGCTATGTGATGATCTTGGATCGTGGAACTGGAATCGTTTGCAATTGGAATTTCACCAAAAGTTTTATCCCATGCATCTAGTTCATCGTGATCGGAATTATATTTATAATTTTTGGCCTCGTGAAGGAGAAAGTATCGCTCTAGCGTGGGGGAGGCTTGAGTCAATGTTATATTCATGCCTCAATCATGACATTCCGAGAGAAGTTATCATTCAGAATTTTTATGCTCGGCTTTCTCATAATGATCAATCCATGCTCGATACTTCTTGTGCTGGTTCTTATATGAAGAAGACTATTAATTCAAGTGGGATCTCTTAGAAAGAATTAAACACAATTTTGAAGATTGGGAACTCGACGAAGGTAATGAGTCAGGTATAAAGCTTGAATTTGATTGTGTTAAAACTTTTATGAATACCGATACTTTTCACAAGTTTAGCACTAAATATGGACTTGACTCTGATATAGTAGCCTCTTTCTGCGAAGCATTTGCTACTGACATTGATCTCCCTAAGGAGAAGTTGTTTAAATATCATCCCCATATTAAAGAAGGAATTAAAGAACCGGTCATAGCTAAAGAAGAAACCATCCTCTACAATGTTGATCCAGTTGTGCCTACCGCTTATATTGAAAAACCACCTTTCCCTGTTAGGATAAAGGAACATGCTAAGGTATCAACTGTGGTTCGCAAGAGTAATATAAGAGCACCTAAACCCCCTGAGCAAATTAAAGTAGAACCTAGTGTTGCTATGGTTAAAGATCTCTTGGTAGAAAATATTGATGGACATGTTATCTACTTTTGTGATGAAGCCTCTAGAATTGCTAAACCCGATGAAAAGGATAAACATAGACCCATATAAGGCATGCCCATTGTCTCGGTCAAAATAGGAGATCATTGCTATCATGGTTTATGTGATTTGTGTGCTAGTGTGAGTGCTATCCCTTGTACCCTATACCAAGAAATTATGGATGAAATAGCACCTGCTGAAATGGAAGACATTGATGTTTCTATTAAACTTGCTAATAGAGACACCATCACACCACTTGGGATTGTTAGAGATGTTGAAGTCTTGTGTGGGAAAGTGAAATACCCCACTGATTTTCTAGTTCTTGGTTCCCACAAGATGACTTTTGTCCCATTATCTTTGGTAGACCTTTCTTGAGCACCGTCAATGCTAAGATAGATTGTGAAAAACAAACTGTAGGTGTCAGTTTTGGTAATGTGTCTCATGAATTTAAGTTTTCCAAGTTTACTAGACAACCCCGTGATAAAGCGCTATCTAGTAAGGATGAAATAATTGGTCTCGCTTCTATTGTTGTGCCTCCCACTGATCCATTAGAACAATATTTGCTCGACCATGAAAATGATATGCACTTGCGTGAAAGAAATGAAATAGATCAAATTTTCTTCGAACAACAACCTCTCCTGAAACACAATTTGCCTATTGAAACTCTTGGAGGTCCTCCTCCACCTAAAGGTGATCCTGTGATTGAATTGAAACAATTGCCTGACACTCTGAAGTATGCTTATCTTGATGAGAAAGGATATATCCTGTTATTATTAGTGCTAACCTTTCAGAACATGAAGAAGAAAGATTATTGAAAGTTCTAAGGAAGAACCGGGCTGCTATTGGATATACTCTTGATGATCTTAAGGGCATTAGTCCTACTCTATGTCAGCACAAGATTAATATGGAACCGGATGCTAAACCCGTTGTTGATCACCAAAGGTGATTGAATCCTAAGATGAAGGAAGTGGTAAGAACTGAAATATTAAAACTTCTGGAAGCAGGTATAATCTATCCTATTTTTGATAGTAGATGGGTAAGTCCCGTTCATTGTGTTCCTAAGAAAGGAGGTATTACCGTTGTTCCTAATGATAAGAATGAATTCATTCCACAAAGAATTGTTACTGGCTATAGAATGGTAATTGATTTTAGAAAATTAAATAAAGCTACTAGGAAGGATCATTACCCTCTGCCTTTCATTGATCAAATGTTAGCAAGATTATCTAAGCACACACACTTTTGCTTCCTAGATGGATATTCTGGTTTCTCTCAAATACCTGTGTCACAATCCGATCAAGAAAAAACCACCTTTACTTGCCCTTTTGGAACCTATACTTATAGACATATGCCTTTTGGTTTATGCAATGCACCTGCTACCTTTCAAAGATGTATGACTGCTATATTCTCTGATTTTTGTGAAAAGATTGTGGAGGTTTTCATGGATGATTTTTCTGTTTACGAAACTTCTTTTGATGATTGCTTAAGCAACCTTGATCGAGTTTTGCACAGATGTGAACAAACTAATCTTGTCTAGAATTGGGAGAAGAGCCACTTTATGGTTAATGAAGGCATTGTCTTGGGGCATAAAATAACTCAACAAGGTATTGAGGTGGATAAAGCTAAAGTTGATGCAATTGAGAAAATGCCATGTCCCAAAGATATTAAAGGTATTTGAAGTTTCCTTGGTCATGCTGGTTTTTATAGGAGGTTCATTAAAGACTTCTCTAAAATTTCTAGGCCTCTTACTAATCTTTTGCAAAAGGATATTCCTTTTGTTTTTGATGATGATTGTGTGGAAGCCTTTGAAACACTCAAGAAAGCCTTAACCTCTGCACCTATCGTTCAACCACCTGATTGGAACTAGCCTTTTGAAATTATGTGTGATGCTAGTGATTATGATGTTGGTGCTGTTCTAGGACAAAGAGTAGATAAGAAATTGAATGTTATCCATTATGCTAGCAAAACTCTAGACAGTGCTCAACGAAACTATGCTACTACTGAAAAAGAACTTTTAGCGGTCGTGTTTGCTTGTGATAAATTTAGATCCTATATTGTTGATTCCAAGGTTATTGTTCACACCGATCATGCTGCTATAAAATATCTTATGGAAAAGAAGGATGCTAAACCTAGACTCATTAGGTGGGTTCTCTTACTTCAAGAATTTGACTTACACATCGTTGATAGGAAGGGAGCTGAGAACCCCGTAGCTGATAACTTGTCTAGGTTAGAAAATATTCTTGATGACCCACTACCTATTGATGATAGTTTCCATGACGAACAGTTAGCTGCAATAAGTGTTTCACAAAACACACCTTGGTATGCTGATTATGCTAACTACATTGTCACTAAATATATACCTCCTAGCTTCACATACCAACAAAAGAAAAAAAATTCTATGACTTAATACATTATTTTTGGGATGACCCACATCTTTATGATGAAGGATTAGATGGTATTATTAGGCGTTGTGTAACTGAGCATGAACAGGATCAAATCCTACGAAAATGTCATTCTGAAGCCTATGGAGGACATCATGCAGGAGATAGAACTGCTCATAAGGTACTGCAATCTGGTTTTTATTGGCCTACTCTTTTCAAAGATGCTCGTAAGTTTGTCTTGTCTTGTGATGAATATCAAAGAATTGGTAATATCGGTAAGCGTTAGGAAATTCCTATGAATTATTCACTTGTTGTTGAACCATTTGATGTATGGGGTTTTGATTACATGGGGCCTTTTCCTTCCTCCAACGGGTACACTCATATTTTGGTTGTTGTTGATTATGTCACTAAGTGGGTAGAAGCTATTCCAACTAGTAGTGCTGATCACCACACCTCCATTAAAATGCTTAAAGAGTTTATTTTCCCGAGGTTTGGAGTCCCTAGATATTTAATGACCAATGGTGGTTCACACTTTCTCCATGGTGCTTTCCGTAAGATGCTTGCTAAATATAATGTTAACCATAGAATTGCATCACCCTATCATCCTCAATCTAGTGGTAAAGTTGAACTTAGCAATAGAGAAATAAAATTAATATTACAAAAAACTGTCAATAGGTCTCATAAGAATTGGTCTAAGAAATTAGATGATGCACTTTGGGCCTATAGAATAGCTTATAAAAATCCTATGGGTATGTCTCCGTACAAAATGGTATATGGAAAAGCTTGTCATTTGCCTCTAAAATTAGAACATAAAGCATTTTGGGCAATTAAAGAAATTAATTATGATTTCAACTTGCCGGTGAGAAGAGGCTATTTGATATTAGCTCACTTGATGAATGGAGAACCCAAGCCTATGAAAATGCCAAGCTATTCAAAGAAAAAGTAAAAAGATGGCATGACAAAAGAATCCAAAAGAGGGAATTCAAAATAGGAGACTATGTTCTTTTGTTCAACTCTCGTTTAAGATTTTTTGCAGGTAAGCTTCTCTCCAAATGGGAAGGACCTTATATTATCGAAGAGGTTTATCGTTCTGGAGCTATCAAGATTAATAACGCCGAAGGTACTAACCCGAAGGTGGTCAATGGACAAAGAATTAAGCATTATATCTCAGGTACGCCTATTAACGTTGAAAGCAATGCTATCCAAACCATGACACCGGAGGAACACATAAAAGAAACCTTCCGGAACACTCCAGAATTCTTAAAAATAGGAGGTACGTTATATGGTAAGTAAACGGACTCCGAAAAATCCACAAAAATATTTTTTGTCAGTTTTGGAATATTTTAAAATTTGGAAATAAAGAAATAATCCGGAAGGTGATCGAGGTGAGCATGATACACCAGGGCACGCCAGGCACCCCTGGGCGTGCCCTGGTGGGTTGTGCCCACCTCGGATACCTTCCCGACTCCGTTTTCCTTCGAAATAATTGTTTCCCAAGAATAAAAATTCTCTATATATACCTCCGACTGTTTTGACGACCGCATCGCAGAAAAATCTTGTGTTCTTGTTTCTTGTTGTTTTCTCGTCAGATCTAGATCCCCATGGCTCCACCAAGCTCCTCCAAGGACAAGTTCTTCGAAAAGGTCATCGACCCATACTTGCCGGAGGTGATGAAGCACCCTCAAGCCATTGAGATGCGTGAGGCGATGAGGGGGTGTTCCACATCTGCGGTGTTCAGGGACCCAAGAAGACCGGAAGCGTGGAGGCTAGGCTCGAGGCGGTGGAACAGGAAGTTTTCAAGTGCCAGAAGATGGTGGAGTGCGGACTTAGTGCCAATCATCACTCCATGATCACGGAATTCACCCGTGATCAGGTGGTGGATGGCCGGTCTGTGAAGGACACCATCTCTACCCTCAACGATCAAATTAATTTTATGCAGAGGCAAGTTTATGATCTTCAAAACCAGGTCTTTGAATATGAGGCAAGATTTAAAGGTATGAGTTTAGCTGCCAGTTGCACGACTCAGGGGACTCTTGCGTCAACTTATGATGGGGAGCCCTTGCCCTGGAAGCTGGAGGACAAGCATACTACATCGTCACCATGACCTACTTCATCTCCACAACCTTCTTCATCACCACCACCAAAGGAGACTTGAGCACTCGGGTATGGGCACTCCCCTTAGCTTGAGCCAAGCTTGGGGGAGGTGCCCCGATATCGTATCACCACCACTTTTATTCACCTTTACCTATTTCAGTTCGATCTTTAGTTTCATTTGCTTTAGTTGAATAAAAGTTTAGCATGATCTATTTTCGTGTGTTAGTCCCGTGGCCTATCTATCTATGTAATCGTATGAAAGTTATATAATAAAGTCTAGTTTGAGTTTTTGTCTCTCAACTTTCTAGTTGCAATCAAAATAAAGGAAAGGAAAACAAATGAAAAAGAATCATATGCTAATCTTATGGTGAGTAATGACATCACATAAGGAAAAGTATAACTAGTAAAATTTATTGGAGATTGACAAACATAGCATTGGTCAATGATGCAACTCATGAAAGAATTAATAAGGGAAGAGAAGATTGACATGCAAATACACTATCTTGGACATCTTTTGTGATTATGAGCCCCCACCAAATATTATATGTCAAAACTGTTGACGTTGGACAAGGAAGACAACGTAATGATTTATGTTTGTTCATATTCACATAGAAGTTATATTGTCATAGATCCTTCAACATGTGGTGCTTGCCCAATATCTTTGCTAGCTAAAAGTTCCGCACTAAGTAGAGATACTACTTGTGCATCCAAAAACCCAAACCCAAATTCATTCTTTGAATGTCCACCATACCTACCTATGGATCGAGAAAGATCCCTCAAGTAAGTTGTCATCGGTGCAATAAGGCAATAAAAATTGCTTCTAAAAGTGTTTTGATCAATTAATGTAAGAGAAAATTGAGCGCTATACGAACTTATGATGGCAAAGTAATAAAAGCGACGGACTGCATAATAAAGGTTGCTATCATAGGGGGCAATATAGCGTGACATTCTTTTACATTAATGGATTGGGAATACAAATCAATAAGCGCATGACAACCTCTGCTTCCCTCTGCAAAGGGCCTATCTTTTACTTTCATGTATTTACTTTTATGCAAGAGTCAAAGTATTCTCCCCTATTCCTTTTTACTTTTTCCTTTTGCAAGCATCATGTGGTGAGGAAAGATCTAGGCACATATATCCAGTTGGATATGGGTGGCATGAGTTATTATTGTTGACATCACACTTGAGGTGAATATGTTGGGAGGCGAAACTATAAGCCCCTATCTTCTTATGTGTTCGGTTGAAACTTTTTGTTCATGAGTATGCCGTGAGTGTTAGCAATCATAGAAGACTAAATGATGGTTGAGTATGTGGACTTGCCAAAAGGCTCCGACATGAGACCCTTCCTGAAAATATGATGGATTGTAGTTGCAAATTTGACTGAGAACATAGTTTGTTGGCTTTCAATAAGGTTTATGCTTCACGCTTCTATGTTGTGATGAATTATTACTTGTTCATAAGAAGCTATATGATAAAAATGTGTTGAATAAATTTTATGATGGAGTTTGTTGCTGCTATATTAATAAGCATGATGCTTCTATGTCCGTATTTTGTTTTTATCGACACCTCTCTCTCAAACCATATGGACATGCTTTTCAATATTCGCTTTCGCTTGAGGGCAAGCGAGGTCTAAGCTTGGGGGAGTTGATATGTCCATTTTGCATCATGATTTCCTATTGATATTTACTTTGATTTGTTGAATAATAATGCTTTAGGGAGTGATTCTAATGCCTTTTCTCTCATAATATGCAAGGTTTACACAAAGAGCGAGAATACCGGCAGCTGGAATTCCGGACCTAAGAAAAGCACATCAGAGATACCTATTCTACACAACTCCAATGAAGCTGAAACTTTACGGAGATTATTTTTGCATTTAATAAAAAATATTGGAGCAGAAAACTACCAGAGGGGCCCAGCCAGGTGGGCACAACCCACCAGGGCGCGCCAGACCCCCTAGGCCCGCCCTGGTGTATCGTGGCCACCTCGGCCCACCTTCGGAGCCCATCTTCTGGTATAAAGTCACATTTGACCTAGAAAAAAAATCAGAGGAGGACTTTCGGGACAAAGAGCCGCCGCCTCGAGGCGGAAGTTGAGCAGGAGCACTTTTGCCCTCCGGCAGAGCGATTCCGCCGGGGGAACTTCCCTCGCGGAGGGGGAAATCAAAGCTATCGTCATCACCAACACCCCTCTCATCTTTGGGAGGCCAATCTTCATCAACATCTTCAACAACACCATCTCCTCTCAAACCCTAGTTCATCTCTTGTGTTCAATCATTGTACCGGAACCTCAGATTGGTACCTGTGGGTGACTAGTAGTGTTGATTACCTTGCATAGTTGATTACTATATGGTTTATTTGGTGAAAGATTATATGTTCAGATCCATTATGCTATTCAATACCTCTCTGATCTTGAGCATGTTTATTATTTGTGAGTAGTTACCTTTGTTCTTGAGGTCACGGGAGAAGTCATTTGCAAGTAATCATGTGAATTTGATATGTGTTCGATATTTTGATGATATGTATGTTGTGATTCCCTTAGTGGTGTCATGTGAACGTCGACTACATGACACTTCACCATTCATGGGCCTAAGGGCATGCATTGTGGAGTAGTTATTAGATGATGGGTTGCTAGAGTGACAGAAGCTTAAACCCTAGTTTATGCGCTACTTAGTAAGGGGCTGATTTGGATCCAAACGTTTAATGCTATGGTTAGATTTTATCTTAATACTTTTCTCGTAGTTGCGGATGCTTGCGAGGGGGTTAATCGTAAGTGGGAGGTTGTTCAAGTAAGAACAGCACCCAAGCACCGGTCCACCCACATATCAAATTATCAAAGTAGCGAACACAAATCAAACCAACATGATAAAAGTGACTAGACAAAATTCCCGTGTACCCTCAAGAACACTTTGCCTATTACTAGAGATTGTTCTGGCCTATCCTTTGCCACAAAAGGATTGGGCTACCTTGCTGCACCTTGTTTACCGTTACCGTTACTTGCTTGTTACCAATTATCTTGCTATCAAACTATCTGTTACCTACAATTTCAGTGCTTGCAGAGATTACCTTGCTGAAAACCGCTTGTCATTTCCTTCTGCTCCTCGTTGGGTTCGACACTCTTACTTATCGAAAATCTTGATTTCTGTTGCACTTTGTTCATCTTGATTGATTTTTAGTTGGTACATTTAACGTGTGTGAAAAAACAATTTAGTTCTGGCGCATTGATACAACTTGGCCTTGGAATGGTGACACCTCTCCCTGTTTTTTTTGCCGCATAATAAATAAGCTTATTTCACGTGAGATTTGTTTAAAAATTGTCACATTGTCACAAATATAGTATGTTGAAAAAGCGTGTCTAGTTAAAATATAGCATTTATAAAATGTATTTACCTCTTTTTAAAAATTTGGCACCATATTTTTAAATTGTATTCAAACAAATACCACTTTATTCATTTAGAAAGAAATTCAAAGAAAATATTTTTGGAAGGAAAATGCACACTCTACATTTCCTATTACAATACTGCTCAAATATGGGGCCTGCATTCAGAAGCAAAGTTTTACTTGTAGTTACACTCAGAAGAGATGGTTCTTCTATTCTGCACATTTTGATAGTGGTGAACAACATGCACTTTCTTGATCTCCTTTTCTTGCATACTTCATCTGGTGTGGGGCCTGCATTTCAGGTTAAATGCAAAATCAGTTGAGAGCTACACCAGCGTTCTTGTTGAACAAATAGAAGTTTCAAAATTGAATTACAAACAAAAAGGTGAATAGGCAAAAGTTCTTACATATTTATTAAGAAATTTCTTGGCAAATGGACATTTATTTTGTTGTGTTTATTTGTCAGGAGTTGGAAGATAATTTTTTCTCGTAATGCTTGCAAATCCAGCTACATAAACCCAAAAAATTGCAGAACCACTGAGCAAATTAAAAATCACAAAAAAATTCTAGAGAAATGAAATGAAAAGTGCAACTAAAGCGATCCGAAGAAGGAATATGAATAACAAATAATGATGGCACCAACGTTTGAAAAAAATATGCCTGGATTCCATTGTAAGATGAAATGTACTTCTTCCCCCCAAAAAAAGTTGAAATGTACTTCGAGACATAAATACCTGAATCATTTGGATTTCTATATTGCAGACAAAAAATGTTAGAATACCAATCATATTTTGCATGAACAGACCAGATCTAACCAAAAAGGTTGTAATACTATTAGCCTCTGAACAAAGAAGAAACGAACTTCTTTCCCAACTTTGGTGGTTGCATATGTCTCATTTGAAAATCTCGAATGTTGAAGAAAGGACAGTGAGGATAGCTTGCTATGAAAATGTTTTGAAATCATACAGTACAACTGAAATTCAAGATAGGTATTTCTCTGTATTATGATTATGATTTAATACATCAAAACAGTTGTCAATGGAATTTGCCACAACCGAGAACCAAAGAGTTCGTCCAGTGGAATTTTTCTGTATTGGACAAGGAACATGAACATGTGTGTTTGTGCGAAAATGTTAGCATCATATTTGATTTCTAGAACAAAAGTATATAAAGGCATAAGAAGGTCTATTGAAAGAATCAGATCGAATATCCTACCAAACCAGCTCTCCCTAGCATGAAACTAAGTTTAGCTTATGCCTTTGTACTAAGAATGCTCCAAACTTGGATTGATTAGAAGTAACTAGAGTGGAAAAGCCACCAACAAAATATTAAAATTGTTGCGAATATATTGCCATGAAAACTTGGATTCATTAGTTAACAACAAGTTAGAAAATATTGTCGTTGAAAAAAGAAATAGAACTTACTGCCAAGTCAGAATCTATAATGTCAGTGAGAACTTCATTAGGGAGTGCTTCTAAGTAGCAATCCATCACACATTTATGCATCCATCCCCCATCCGTCATAGAGAACGTTAGTGTTCTTTGGTCCACCCATCTATTTCCTACTTGAAAAATCCATGCGTTGTAGGATGAAAAGAATTAAATCTTTTAGGAATGGAAAATGGAAGAAAATGGGAAAAAGGTGAAGCACCGAAAACTCTAAGAAATGTAAAAATGGATGAAAATTGAAGAAATACGGAACATTGTAAACACAGAGAATGAGAAAGTTAGACTTGAAGTATCTCTTAAAATAAACATAGTACCTGAATTCAATTTTGCCCAATTATGACACGAAAATATTGTATAGCTGATTCTCAATTGTTGTGGAGAAGAAAATTTGTGTCAAAGTATATTCTCATGTGTTACAAAAATAACTATGGATTTGTAAATTCTTTCGAAGGATTTACTATTTTGAATTGCATCATTACCTCCATTTTTTTCTCAAATTGATCGAATGCTTCAAGCATGTCTACATCGGAAAGAGGAGACGCCCGGTGTATTACTAGTAAATGTTGGACACTAGTAGAACTAGTTGGTAGGCATATATTGTGAATAAGAGTTTGGTTTGAAGAACTTGGTTTCTGGTACTACATTTTCCCTGGTTGTTTTGAGTAATTCTAACAATTGTTTGTGGAGGAAAATCTTTGAAAGCATCAAAAGAAGGTTCTTCACAAATTGGGTGAGGGTTTGAGTTAGGACCAAAAGAGGTGCTCCTTGAGTGAAAGGCCCCCACTTATCACATGTGTGGAATGGAGACTTGTTGTTATTCCCAGTTGATTTGCTACTATTGAACATCCTTGTGTTTGTTAGTTCACAATGATTCCTTGGACTGTTTCGCTGAAACTGAGGATTCGTACCTACAAATTGTTGTCAGAAAAAGACTATTAATAACAAGCTATAACTATAACTTATTATCCTGATAATTTCAGAGGTTGGACAATAAATTAATACTAGAATGGAAATAAAAAATACTAGAATATTAGTACAAGGCCATACCATGAGGAGAAATAATGGGAGCTTTGTAGTTGAAGTCCGACCACAAGACTTTCTCCAGAACAAATTTGTTGTTGCTTGCTTGTATTGGGAACAACAAATCATAAAGTTCTATTGGAACAGAAAATAAAAAGTTAGTTCAAATAGTTATCTGTTGTTTTAAAAAAATTGTAAGTTGCCAACACTGGTTGAAAACGATGAAGAAACAACAAGATAATTGTACCTTCTATTGTACCAATATACCAATGTATTTGTATGCTTGGCCATTGCCAACAATAGAGTTTTCTTCAACTGGGATTTCTAATAACGTCATTCCTAGAGGATCCTATATGGTTTGAGATGGTTGTAGTAGTTGAAAACTCTCATCCTGAGATATGGTAAATTTGATGGCCATCTCTGCTAGAACTTCTTCAATGAAGGATTGTTTAATTGGTTCTTTAACAATAGGCCGCACTGCAATTTCCAAGCAGAAATTGTAACAAAAAACTTGAAACATCTAGAGAAGGAGAAGCTATTGCGTTTTTTTATAAACCCAACTATTTGAGAGAATTTGTGGTTGAGATACTGAAAAAAGATCATCTATATATGCTTTCACAGTTGGGATGGAATTCTCAACCATTTTGTGGAAGAATATTCCACAGAGCATTTTCAAGTGTAGTTTGGCCTGTTGGTTAGAGAAAAATATATTTAAATTAATGCCCAACACACTTTAGTAATGCAACCAGAAAAAATAACCAAAATAGTAAGAAGAATGATACCTTGACACCGTACTCAATTGGCATTTTTTTCATAAATGTACTACCGGACGCCGGTTGGTATACTGTAAGTATCTCCATCTTCGAAACGATGCCCTCTAAAAGGTGTTCCAGAAATATGTTTTAACTATTTCAGTTGTCAGCAAATTAGTAAGGAATGGAGTGAAAAAATAAAATAAAACTGAAGCTTCTAAAAATTCAGGAAGAACAATACTTATAGCTAACCTCCCAACCGTGTTGTTTGAATTAGCTTGAGAGTCAAGTGGAGTGTATGATTTGATAATGGTCGTAGACCAAACATTGATCCTTGGAATTTTGTTGCCAAGACTGAACTCAGAAGATATGAGAAATTCAAAGTATGATGTCTGGAAAAAAAAATCAATCACCAACAATCCTCTTCTCGATGAGACGCAATATATTAGCACTACTCTTTTTGGATGAGAAGCAAGAGAATGAAATGGAGCTTACCCCGAGCAGGAAACTACAACCACATGCAATGATTTCACTGTTTTGTGTTCATGTTGATTTGAACTTTTCTATTTCAATAGCAAGCCACTCTAGAACAAATGAATAGAGGTTGATATCAGATAAAGAGCCTAGTAAAAATACACCATTGTAATAATCTGTCATAGGCAAGCTATCTAAAGAAGGGCACAGGAAAGAAGCCATGACAACAATGAAGAATATATTTGAGAACAACTCTAGAGGCATATATGTTTTTATCAGCATACAATTCTCTGATAGAACGACTAGAGCTTTCACAACTAATTAGTTGGTGAACTAAATTGTTGTTTTCTACAGAACAAGTTTTCACAAAAATCATGTTGCATTTGGGAATTCCTAACATGGTCTGAATGTTATTGGATGTGATAATGAAAGGAAATACATTCTCAAGAGTGAGTGTTCTTTTAGTTGTATCAAACTGGAATGCAAGCCAGTGATAAATATTTGTAGGTGAAGAGAAACAAGCCAACTCCAACAAATGCCCAAGACCCATTTGCTTCGCAACTCTTTTCTGATCCTCTGTGAATGATTGCATCAGATTGAGGAATAATTCAACTCGATCAACCAGATCAAAATCAACATCCTACTTTTGTAAATGAAAATGTAAAAAAACAACAACTACAAGTAGTGCTTCTGGCATGGATTGTATTTGTGATCAACATAAACTTAGCAACAAAATGAGAGATAACTAAAAGATTAATGTTGGTACCTTTCTTCTCTTCTCATGGTGCCCAGAATCATAAGGATAACAAGGGCTAGAAAAGGATTGGTTGCCCTCCTCTTGGTACACTCAAGTTCCATCCAAAAAAAGGGAAGTTGTGGATTCAGTTTCTTCCACTCAAGTTGCTACCTACGTAGGCAAGTAAGGTTACTAGCCTCATGTTCCTACTCTGCTAGCAGAATTCATGTACTAGCCTTAGGTTACAACATCATTGAAGAAGTTCTAGCAGAGACAGACACCAAATTCATTTCTCTCAATGTGTTCATGCAGTTCCTTGAGCAAACTTGAAGAATAAAAAATTGTGCAATGACATGTTTGAGAACAAATCTAGCAGAGCTCAATCTAATTCTACAATAAAACCGAAGCCTGCTCAAGCATATTGGTCAACTAATTCAAAAAATAATTGTGAATTGACCAAAAATGATAAAGAGGAAGAAGAACAGATGCGGCTTGAGCAATCACCTTTGATGGTTGTGTTGCAAGTTAATTTTGCACTTCATTGTCTGATTTTTGAGACACCAAATCATGGGAGGATTCACAAAGCAAGGATCAAGGGTAGGAGCAGGTGGAGAAGAATGGGGAAAGTGCGATTTGGTTGAGAGAAGAACAGAGGAAGTGCTTTCTGTCTGTCATACATACCCACTTGTAAGAGAAAGAAAAGAAGAAAACATTCCCCCCTTTCTTTAGCACATACTCGTAGCTTGCGGAGGAGGGAAGAGTTTCCCCGCCGCGATATTTAGAAGCAGCAAGGTGGTCGTGGGACGGGAGGGCAATTTGTAGATCGAGCGCCGAGCGACGAGGCTGCGACAGGACAACGTTTCGCCGAACGAGTGGCAATCACCAGCTTTGGCCCCTACCTTGCTCCCCTGCTCCTGGTCCTCCTATACCTCATAGAGCTCGTCAGGTTCATGGACACTTTAAGTATTCCCAAACTATTAATCTCTGAGCTCAATGTAAAGAATTGCTCCTAGTGACCGAACACCTCTAAATATCAGTAAAATCGTTGTATTGCATTTTATGCACACCTCCTCTTTACAAGTATTTGTCAGTAAGTTTATGAAGAATTGTCGTACTGCACCTTAATTTTAGGTTGATACAAGCCTAGAAGAATTTGACCAGTTTTTTGAACACCAAAAAATAGAGAAACAAAAGAAGGTAAACCTATAACATAGTAGTGTTCAAACTATAAATGTGATAAATAAGTTTTTAATCTAAGAAATCAAAAAATGCCTTTCTCTGTTTTGTAGATATGCTCTCTAGAGTTCTTTCCACCAAAAGAACTTGACTGGCAAGATCGGTTGAAAGGCTGGTAAGTGTATTGCAATACTTGTAAATCTTACTTATGTGTACAAAAAAACAAAGGAAAGCAAATCTTATTTGTTATTGCTTACATATTTGTGTGTTAATTAGCAATACTCTTCAGGACAAGACCACCTAGAGATACTTGAAAAAAATGCAGAAAAAACTCACAAAGTAAATAGAAAAATATATTTCTCATTGAACATAACTTTAAATAACATTTTTTTGGCTAACATCAAGAAATCTTCTTGAAAAGCTGGAGATATATTTGGAAGTGCCACACATAGAAATAAATGATGCACTCTCATGTAGTATTGGTTGTAGTGATAATAGATGAATAGAAGCAACACATGTAATGAAAAGGTCAATGTCAAAAACATGTATGTCTTCTTGTAGTACAATATTAACTACTCGATACTGGGTTGACAGTGTCTTATGATTTACTTCACAGGGAAGCGAAGTGTTGTTGGAACTTGTTACTTCTGATGAACCAATGGGAGTGGACAATAGTTGCATGCTTGAAGAGGTAACCATGACTAGTACTTGTAGTTTTATTAAAATTAAATGAAAGTTTGCTCTGAACTAGATCCTAACACTTGTTTTGTTTTGAAAAAACATAGGATTTTGCTTTCGGCTAGGATACTGAAACCGATGATGAATAAGATATCCAGATTGATGATGAAGACTACATCTTCCCATGCCCATAAGAAATATACGAAGCTAGACCTACATAAGTTGGAATGGTGTTTGCAATAGTACAAAAAGCTCATAGATTTATTAATATCTATGGCCAGGTCAAAGGATTTGCAGTTGGGAAAGGTAGAAATTTCAAGTAAAGAAAAGTTACATTATAGTGCAATAAAGCAGGAAATTTGGCAGCAAAATACGTGTTGGGCAAAGGAAGAGAAAGAGGACATTTATGGAGAAAAAAAATGCCAGGTGAATGTTGTTGTGAAAGTTGAAGAAGGTCAATGGCAAACCACTTCTACTAGCTTGGAGCACAATCATGAGTTAGTGACCACGCCTTCTCTCACCTATTCTTTGTTAGTCACAAGTTCATGACAAAAGAGGAAGTTGCTCTATCTAAGTTACTATAGGAGAACATGATGAAGCCTAACATGATAATGGGAATTTTCAGGAAGCTAAGAGGCAGTGCCAGAAATACAACATCCAGGAAGAAAGTTTTGTCGAACTTGAACCAGCAAGAAAAAAGGAGGAAGAAGAACATAGACGTAGAGTGTTCCCTAAAGTTTGTCGAGAAGATCTAGATCAAACAAACTAGTCTGTGCTACAGAATGGATATTGATGCAACATACATATGCCTTAGCTTTTTCTGGAGAGATGCAAGATCAAGACTGGATTACAAGATGTATGGGAAAGTGATCTCGTTTGACACGATATACAATACAAACAAATACAACATGCCATTCATTCCCATTATTGGCATAAATGGGCATGCAAGAACTATTGTGTTTGGATGGGAGCTACTGAAAGACCAAAGTGTTGAAGCATTTCGCTGGTTGTTTGACACATTTGTTGATGTAATGGATTGGAAGAAATCACATCTCATCTTGACAGACCAAGACACAATGATGAAAGTAGTAGTACCAATTTCATTCCCTGATGCAAAACACATATTGTGCATTTGGCATATAATGAAAATTTTAAGAGAAAACTTGGGAGCATACATGTCCACCAGACAAGACATGGAAGAATTAATTGCATCACACATCATGGAGTCAATGTCCATCCAAGAATTTGAAGAAGGGTGGTAGGAAATGTTAGAGCTTTATGAATGCAAAGATCTAGAACAACTACAAAGAATGTGGGATGTTAGAGCCATATTTGTGCCCGCTTATTACAGAGATGACTTTTGCCCTTTCACACGATCAACTGGTTATAGCGAGAGTATCAATTCTAGGTATGTGATGCGCGAGGATACAATAGAAACTTTCCTCAAAGAATATCCCAAGAGAACATAATGGAGATAAATCAAGACATGTTTGAAACATTGATTAAAGGAACGGTCTATTGGTTGCCAAAACCTATCGAGCGACATGCAGCTAGCATATACACAAGAGGAATCTACCTTAAATTCTAGGTTTAATTACAAAACTCTGTTGCCTTCTTAGTGTATCAGCTTGAAGTACAATCTATGTATGAGTTGCACAAGTCCTTCAACTATCAGAAACCTGATTTTTTAGGAAGAACTTTACATTGTTTGTTGACAAAACAACAAATAGATTTGAATGCATGTGCATTTTTTTGTAGAGATGTATCTTGTGCTGCCACATTATGAGACTATTTACTCAATTTGATATCCTAGAAATCCCAAAAGAGTTCATAGTTGAGAGGTGGACCGCTTAATACATGTAAAATAAGTTGGCTACTCACAATAAATCAAAAAACCAACGCATGCAACATGCCATAAGGAGAAGATAGTACAAAAGTTGCACTGCGTTACAGTTGATGATGTCAAAAACCGTAGATGCTTGTTCAGATATATGCCATGATACAAAGGAAAGTAGGCGTTTCATGGATACAGTTGACTTTCTGCATGAGAGCTATGAAGCAAAGATAAAGAAGGAAGGCAAATATAATGAACCAAGCTCGCCTGTTAAGATTCAGGATCCAGCAATAAAAAATTACAAAATCAGTGAGAAAAGGGAGACAGAATGAAGTCTGCTTTAGAAAAAACAAAGGGCAAGAAGAAGAAAGAGGTTGGAGTTGCTGATCAAATGAAATATATATGAACTGCTAATAACTCTCCAGAAATATGTACAAATGCTTCCCCAAAAAGAAGTACAAGTCCCGCTGCAAAAAAGAGAACAACTAACAGGAAAAATAATAACAAGAAGAAAACCTCAGAAGATGGCAACAAAGGAGATGAAGCAAAATCCACTACAACAACATGAGAATTGGCAACAAGTTAAAGAAACTTCAAA
Organism: Elymus sibiricus; assembly: GCA_039707655.1. Taxonomy (NCBI): domain Eukaryota; kingdom Viridiplantae; phylum Streptophyta; class Magnoliopsida; order Poales; family Poaceae; genus Elymus; species Elymus sibiricus. The sequence goes on from CM077671.1 coordinate 449,913,732, forward strand.
TAATGTAGACATACTATGTATTATGGTTGATACAAAAGTAGATTTACTATGAGATATTGTAGTATAGATTAATCATTGTTTTGACTTTGTTTACATATTGCGAAATATAAGAAACGGGGAAATTTTTACATATTTCTGACTATGGTTTAAAAGTTCCGAAAAAGTAGCTACTCTTTCAGAAATCCACTACAATAACATCAGAATTGACAGTAAGTAAGTCTATCGTAAATTATACTGGAATTTATCAATTCTAAAATAGGAAAAAAATTTCTTATGCACCTAAAAACTATGTGTGCGAAAATGTCGATGATAAAAAAGCGGAAACATAAATGCAGCAACTTATAAAAATGACACTAAAGTTTAATGAGAAACTTAAAACAACTATTCATCAAATTGAAAAAAGGTTTATTATACAATTTAAAAATGGTAGTGTATTTAAAAGATAAGAAATGTTCTTGGGAAGAGGTTGTTTCCTTGAATGGGAAAGTATTGATTCCTTGAGTGGGAAGATGATGAAACTATGACAGAAAAATGTTCGACGAGGAATTTAAAATGTATTTTAATTGAATTAAGAAGAGGAACTTTAAAAATGGAGCAAATGAACAAAATTGTTAAAAATGTCAACTTTAATGAAGCGACTAAAAAAAAGTATTCCACATGAAAATTAACGTGGAATGAAAACCGTTGATTCCTTGATTGGGAAAATCAGAAGTTATGAAACAAAAAAATGTTGGACAAGGACTTCAAAATATATTGAAAGTGAATTAAAAATAATAATATGGGTAAAAAAGGGGGAACTTTAATTTACCATGTAAAGAAAATGTAATTCATAAAAACCAATTAATGTGAAAATGGAAAATGTCGTTTCCTAATATCAAAAAATGTTGATACTATGAAAAGCAAATGTTCAACAAGGACTTACGAAATGTATTTTAACTGAAATAAAAGTGAACAAACTTAGAAAATATGGGTAAGTTAATGTACCAAGTTAAAAAAAACTATTTACAAAAAAATGTATTTCACAAAAAAAAACTATAATGTGAATTGGAAATTTTGATTCCTCACATGTGCAAATGTTAATACTATGAAATAAAATAGATCCACGAGGACTTAATAAATGCATTTAAATGAATTAAAGGATAATCAAATTAGAAAGAATGGGGAACTTTAATGTAGCAATATTTCACAAATAAAATTAATGTCAAATGAAAATCTTGATTCCTTGAATGGGAAAATGTTGATACTATGAAAGGACAAACAAAGAATTTTAAATAAATAAAAGTGAACAAAATTAGGAAAAAAGGGACTTAAGAGATGTATGTCTCAACAAAAAATGTGTAACAAAAATGTTTATTCCTCACATAAAAATGTTTATGCTAGGAAAAAACTTAACATTTTTAATGAGTTAAAATTGAACAAAATTAAAATAGTGGGGACCTTTAATAAAGCAAGTAAAAAAAATACTCACGTGAAAATAAAATTGTTGATTCTACGCATGGAGAAGTGTTTATACTATGAAACAATAATATTTGATGAGTGCTTAATTGGGAAATTTAACGTAGAAACTAAAAAATTTGTTTCATAAGGAAATTTAAAGTGAAATGAAAATGTTTATTCCTCAACTAGAAAATGTTGACACTACATAAAAAATGATTATTACTAAACAAGAAAATGATAATGCTACGAAATAAAAATGTATTCCTCAACTAGAAAAATGTTTGTTCCTCCACAAGAAAAATGTTCGACGAGGACTTAAGAAATTTACTTTAAATGAATTAAAAGCGAACATACTTAGAAAAAATTGGGAATATTAATGTACCAAGTACAAAATATATTTACGGAAATAATGTGAAATGAAAAATGTTGATACTATGAAAGAAAAATGTTCAATGGGGACTTAAAAATGCTGATACTATGAAAGAAATATGTTCAATGAGGAATTTAATATATATTTCAAATGGATTAAAAATGAACAAAAAAAGAAAGAAAAAACCAACTTGTATGTAGCAAGTAAAAATTGTATGTAAACAAATATTGTTTATTCCTTGAATGGAAAACAATGTTGATACTATGAAAAAAAATGTTCAATGAGGACTTAAAAAATGTATTCAAATGAAATAAAAATGAAAAATATTTTAAAAAGGATTTTAAATGAATGCGAAATGAACAAAAGTTTAAAAATATTCAATGATGACTTAAAAACTGTATTTCAAATGAAGTAAAATGAACAATTTTTAAAAAGGGGGAATTTTCAAGTAGCAACTAGAAAATGCCTTAAATGTTAAAATGTTTAGACTATAATAGAAAAATATTTTACAAGGAATTTTCAAAAGTATTACAATTGACTTCAAACTTAACAAAAATTCAAAAAATGTGGAACCTTAATGCAGCAATTTAAAAAATGTATTTTCCAAAAAATCAAAAAAATATTACTCTTTTGAAATGAAAAATGTGGATTATATTAAAGGAAAATATTCAATGAGAAATTCAGAAATGTACTTCAATTGCATAAAAATGAACGAAAACAATTAAAGCGGGGAAATTTAATAATGCAAGTAAAATATTTATTTAATGAGGGTCTAAAAATGTATTTCAAATGAATTAAAAATGAAAAATGAAAGTTTATTGTAGCGACCAAGAAGGTATTAACAAAAAAAGTGAAATAAAAATGTTCATTCCTTGAGTGGGAAAAAAGTTTGTACTATGAAATAAAAATGTTTAATGAGGACTTAAAAATGTATTTTGAATGAATTAAAATTAAAAATATTTTACGAAAATTGGGAACTCCAGAAAATCTTTGAATGAAAAAAAAATGGTGAAACCATGAAAGAAAAATGTTTAACAAGGACTTAAAAATGTATTCGAAACAATTTTTTTTTCAAAGTATAAAAAATGGGAACTTTAATATAGCAAGTAGAAAAATATGTTTCAAAAAATAATATTAGTGTGAAATGAAAATATTGATTCCTAACATGGAAAAATGTTCATACTATGTAAAAGTACTTCACATGGAACTTTAATGAATATATCTTAAAATTAAAATGTTTACACTCCCCAAAATGGGAAAACGTGTTGTTAAAAGTTGATAGAGCTTTTTAAAAATGTCTTGGTAAGTATTTATGTCCAAATAGATTGATAGTGTTCTCAAAGTTGGTAGTCTTTTGAAAAAGGTCTTGGAAAGTACTTATGTCCAAATAGATTGATAGTGTTGTCAAAAGTTGATAGTGCTATTTGAAAAATGCTAAGTATTCATGTATTTACAAAGAGTAATTTGACCTAGTAAAATAATTCATGAAAGTGGAAGAGAATATAGTTAACTACATACTTCCTCCGTCCAATAATTCATGAAAGTATTTAAATGGATTTATCCAAGATATATTAACGATGGCAAATAGACAACAATACTTTCAGAACATTGTGATAATACCATTGCCGCAAGAAAAAAAGAGTTGCACCTCAAAGTATCAGCAAACGAACATAAAAACTTCATGTCGAGTAAGATCGTATTAACGATAGTAAGTAGACAACAATACATCAGAACAATGTCAAAATACCGTTACCACAAGGTATGTATGTTGAAACCAAGTACGAATGACAACATATCACAATGAACAATAGCGCCTTCTAAAATATCTAGACAAGCTTAGTCTCCATTAAAAAACAAAAGAAACCCATTACAAGCTAGAAAGCTAAAAGGTCAGAACAAATCCCAGCTAGTTCCTCTTCCTCTTCTTTTGTTGAGCACCAATTTTATCCAATTTAACCTTGTTGAGGTCAGATGTAGCTAACTTGAAGGAAATAATATCTCCAAAGTCTGGTAGAATGGCCTGCCAACCAAAAAAGAATAAAGAAGATAAGTTACTGCTAGTGAGAAGGATGTACACATAATTTCCAAATAAAAACAAAACCTTCAGGAAAAGAGAAGTACACTCACAGGTTCGAAATCCCTTAGCACTTTGCCATCCCAGAAATCCATGTACAAAATTACAAAGAACCCACAATCATGCCTGGTCACACACAAGGAACACGAAAAAAGGTAAATTGAAAATTATTTTGAATGAACAAAAAAAGTGCATTCAAAAATGCTGGAAGAACTTTACAAAGAGTGCATCAAAATATGGAAATCAAGCAGAGAATTTAAATGATTGGAAACTCAAAAATTAATCTGGTATGGGTAGCCAGTTGGATTGTACTCAACAAATGTTGCAGCATCCTTCAACTTGATCAACGGCTTTACACAAACTATTAAATTCAATTTCTGAAAATAGAAACATACACACATAAAAATATTAGGAAAACAATAACAAGAAAAAGCATTCTAGGCCGACAAAAACTAGCATAGACTTGTAACAAATGTCTATCATTACCAGGTTGTTTCATTTGGAGCTTGGCTAAATCTTGCAGATACCGTACTTGCCGAGTCAAAGAAATTGAGTGCTCATAAAGATTATTTGCACAGAACAAAGTCCAATGATGATGATCCACATTTGGTAATAACAACTAAAAAAGGAACAATCAAAAAGAAAAACACAAAGTTAATCAATGCAAAAATGAATGTGAAAAAACAAATGAACAAGCAGATGATAATGTTTATACCATATCACATTTCAAAAAGTTTTCTTCTTTTGCAATCCTTTTAAACTCTTTTACACAGTCACCAACAGCAAACTTATCAGGATCAACTAGAAGCTTTCTCTACATGGGAGAGCAAAAAAAGGACAAGGTAAAACTGTTTAACATAGTCCCCTATAAACTACAAAAAGACGAACTATCCGAAATTACAGACAAAAAAATCCAATACCGTGAAGTACGATGTGAATCAATATTTGTTATGCTTACTTTTTGGAGAGGTTGGATCAATGTTCTCAGAGTTAAAAACCTGAACATAAGCATTCATGCACTCATTGTCAATTTCACCAATAGCTTTGAAAGCATTGTAGAACTTGTCATAAGTCATAGTAAAAGTGTTGATATTCACAATCACAAGCCTGTAAACAAAAAGAGAACATTGAAATGCCAATTAGATGGAAGCACCTAAAGAAGGAAACCAATAGATAATAACAAATAACAAAGGAAGGCAATAACGGATCTAGAGCCATGAAGGAAATGTTCCTCATATATTCGTTGTATAATTCCTTGACATTTGCACCAACCGATAACTTTGAAACACTGAGCTCAGGATAACATTTTGACAGCTCTCTTCTTATGGTTCCTCTTATCAAATGTATTGCCCCTATAGTCTCCTTAGCATGCAACACTTTAGTTTCTTCATATGAATGTACATGCACATGAAGCAAAAGGAGAAAGTAATATAGAAACAATTAGAATGAACAAAGAGAAACATATAATGAACTAGAAAGCCACAAAAATTGCATAAAAGAACTATAACCTAAAAAACACAATAGCACAACATATAATAGAGAAACTAGTGACTACAGAGCATCAAGTCTAATGAAAAATACAAAGCAGCAACCTTACATGCAACCATACCCGACTCCATCGATCGTACTTCAGGAGTCTCATCAAGATCAATTGCATAGATCATTGCTATGTCAATGCCAAGCCCCAAATCAGCTACAACTTCAACACACGGAGCACTCTTAGCAATGGTTGTTGATGGGATATTGATAACACTCACTGGCCAAGGATTCAAAATCTTAGCAGTAGGAACTGGTTGAGGAGTGATAGGAGCAGATGTAGCAATGGTTGTCGATGGGATATTGATAACACTCACTAGCCATGGATCCAAAGTCTTAGCCGAAGGAACTGGTTAAGGAGTCATAGGAGTAACTGTAGCACCATTGGAAGTTTAAAAAAAACAACTGAGAGGGGAAGCTGCAGCCCCATTGCCAACTGGGAAACTACCATTCACAGGGGAAGCTATAGCACCATTGCCAACTAAAGTTGAAGCATTAACTTTATGTCCTCTTATCTTTGCTGACTCGGAACTTCCTAGAAAACAAGTTGACAACCTGTGCCAACTTCTGCCAACATTCCATCTACATGCTTTACATGAGCAATCCTCCACAAATTATTAACTGCCTATAAAAAGGTACAAATAAAAAAGACTATAAGTTTCAAAACAACATCCAAAGAAAAAGAACAACACATGGAATTGAAAAAAAGAAATACACATAGTTAGAAAAGCCAAAAAGCAGAACAATTTATCTTCTCTTTGGAAGCACTTGAGTTACTCATAAAACTAGATTTCATCAATGAAGCATTGTTCCCTGTTCTAGCACTCTCACTAGCCATTTGATCAACACTAGAAGCCATTTTAAGCCACTTCTCCTCACTCAACAATAGAGCATGAGAACTGTAAGGCATCTTGGATATATCTAAAAATTGTAAAAACATATACATTAATCAGTAACAAAGAAAAAACATGCAACAATCATATCAATACCATCAGAATAAAAAGGAAGAAAACCAATAATAAAAAATCTTGCTGGTAATCCACCAAACTTAAGAAGCTTATTAGAATCATGTTTCAAATAACCAAAACAAATGAAAGTGAAATACCAACACTAGGCTAGCATCAGGTGGTCAGGTATAAGCAACCGATTTTCCAGGTTATATTTGTGAAATTGACCATCCGTATTTTAGTCAAATACTTGACTCCCTTCCTAAACCCAGCTAAGTGTAGAAAATCGGGTGTTAAGAAGCACCCGAACACCATGCGCTTTAAATCTTCCTACCATTTTGACCTCTTTAAACCAAACCCTACAACACGAAATACCCGCACAATTAGTTCATGAACAACAAAAATAAAAATAACTATTTTAAACTAACTACTAGAGAAAACTACTAGCAAACATAATGACAAAAGAACAAGTTAACAGAAAATGCAAGAACTGAATGTGAATGCCACTAAACTTCACTGTGCTCATGTACCAAGCACTTCACATGTTGGAATGCATAGTTAATGACAAATCCTTCTCAGGACTTAAAAAAAGGGACTTTTACATTTGTGTCCCTAACTCGAACCAACTACTCAGATTTGCCCCTAATTTCGAAGCCTGCTCAAATTTACCCCTCTGCCATTAGTTGCACTTATAAAAATACCCTTCCGTGTCATTTCCATCCAGTTAAAGCCGTTTGACCGCTATCTGACCGTTTCTTTGATAGTTTTGCCCCTGTCTCCATGTGCCACTTACTGGTGGGACCCTCTCTTAAAAAATAAGCTGAAAAACCCCTTTCTCTCACACACACTTACATGTGGGGCCACTCATCCAGAGAAAAAAAAGAAAATAGAATAGGACTATTCAAACTAGATATTTGGGCCCACATGTCATTGGCTTATCAATATTTTCTAGAAATATTTTGATATAATTAGTCCTTTCATTAATTTACCGTGGATTAGGCCGACGGTGGTCGGCGGCGACCAAATCCCGCGATGGACGCACACCAGGAGGCTGCGAGGAGGCCGGCCGAGGGAACCAGGCGATAGGCCTGGCTTTACCGCGTCCAGGGGTATGGTCTTTGGACCATATGGTCGCCGGAGCAAACAACGGTGACCATTCCTGCGGCGGATCCGGGTGGCGCAAGTGGGGCAGATACAATGCGAGGGGGGAGGGGAAATGTCCGTGTGATGTTGAGGAGCTCACTAGGAGCATGGCGGCGACGTAGCTGGGGATCAGGGAAGACTGGAGCGAGGACTTCGGCGATGACCGCCATGGCAGAGCTTGGAGCTAATGGGGAAGATGACTCGAGGTCATGGAGCTTGATATGAAGGAATCGCAAGTCTTCTGTGGTACATCAGGATTCCATAGGACCCACTGGGGCCGGACGGCGTGCTTCAACAGCGTCGAATGGAATGCGCCGGTCCGAGCCAGGAGGCCGGCGAGATGTGTCATGGCGCTCTGTGCTCAACGTCTCTGGTTGAAATAGTAGGCTGGCAGGACGAAGGCATGGTGTACGAGCTTCCTGGCGAGGTGGCGGCACTTCGGGTTGCCGTTGGCCACGTGCTTCACAGACGCCGGCGACGGGGCCCTCTCCAACGTGCTTGTGTGAGAGGGCTAGCGGCGGAGAGGGGAACAAGGGCGAGCAGCTGAGAGATCACGAGGGAGAGAGGCCAGCAGAGTCAGGGGATGCCAGCGGCGGAGGCAAGGCCCATTCGGCAATCTCGACGGAGTTGAGAGGGAGTGGCCATCGGCCCGTCGTTCGGTAGGGAGAGACAGAGGTGAGAGAGATAGTTTATTCTATTTTCCTTTTTTTTCTCTGGATGAGTGGCCCCACATGTAAGTGTGTGTGAGAGAGGAGGTGAGCGAAAGGGGTTTTTCAGCTTATTTTTAAAGAGAGGGTCCCACTAGTAAGTGGCACATGGAGACAGGGGCAAAAATGTCAAAGAAACGGTCAGATAGCGGTCAAACGGCTTTGACTGGACGGAAACGGCACGGAAGGGTATTTCTATAAGTGCAACTAACGGTAGAGGGGTAAATTTGAGCAGGCTTCGAAATTAGGGACAAATCTAAGTAGTGGGTTCGAGTTAGGGACACAAATGTAAAAGACCCTTAAAAAAATTGATTGGAAGTTTCTAAGTACAGTTCAGTGGTTATAAAGAACACATGGGTTTCAAAAATAGAACACTGCTTGTTCAACAATTACACAAGAAATGTCACAAAATAAATTATAATTTACCTTTCTACTATCACAAATCACAACAAGAAGGTCAAAAACCATAAGAACTAACATTAAACAGAAAACTACAACAGTTACTTGCAAGCAAAACAAATAATAAACACTAGTACAATAATTCATGAACACAACAATCATTAAAAAAATCCCTTAGTTCCACACTGATATAATAATTCATGAACACAACAACAACTACTACTAAATCCCTAAGCTTCACACTAAACCAATAAAAGCAGTAGGACCATCTAAAAAAGACAAGAACAAAGGAAAACACTCAACTACTTTAAATTACTAGTCATGAATAACATTAGTACATAACTTGCCTACACAACCAAACACATTGGAAAAAGAACAAAAGAAAAAAACTACCTTGCTCCATAGGCCAAACTATGTACATATACGAAACATTAAAATGCAGTAGCTGAAACCAAGTTAGCTAGAAACATAAACACTTGACAAAATGATATCCACCGGTACACTATACTAGTAACCAAGCATTACTCAACAATATCCAACCACTAGACAGATCATGCAACAATAACACCCACCATTTAAAAATATAAAACCTACTGAAAGGTTACTACTAGTTCTACTCTGTCCACTACTGATTCATAGCAAAACCTAGTCAAATACAGTCCACCGACCAAAATCAAAAGGAATTAAAACCTAGCGCTACACAGACTTGACAAGAAAACCACACACATCTCCACCAAACAAACAATCACACCATAGATCAGGGGACAGGACAAAAAAAATAGATCCAAGCAATAAATACCTTTCAGACTGGTTGAGTTCCACTTTGCGTTCTTCCTGCCCCATCAATCCATGTAAAATAAAGAGAAAGAAATAGCACATCATCTACAAAAACAAGATGGGGAACTAGAACCCTAGAAAACTAGGAAGAGATGGCGAGAAATACCATCAACCATCCTGGTATCCACACCGTAATCTCCAGATCTACCCAAACCCTAGAAGAAACACACCCAAAACCCCACAGATTTGGTGGTTTAAATGGGAAACGGGTGCCCAAAAACAAAGGAAATCAAACCACGTGAACGCCAGAGACAAGAATCTCATACCACTATCATGAAATGAAGGATGAAAAGGGTAGAGCCCAGTAAACGAGAACCAGAGGGGCTCGCTAGGAGGGGAACTGGATGAGAAGGTAAGTGGAGGGCCTCGCCAGGAGAGGGATTGGTGGAGAAGAGAAGCGTCCGTGCTCACCAGGAGAGGGGATTGTGGACAAAAGAATGAAGCATAGGACCTCACTCACCAGGAGAAGAAATGAGAGACAAGCTCGCGAGCCAGAGAAGAAAACTGACCGAGCCCAGTAATGAGACCGCTTGAGGTGATTCCTATTAGGAACCAGTAGGGCAATACATAGCCCCTATGATCTCTTTTCCCTTTCCTCCCTCCACGGAAGTTGGCCCGGGACCGTTAAATTCTCCCTCTACTTTCTCTCTCCTCCACTGACATTATTGGTCGAAGTGGGGGAGGAAAGATGGTGTATCTGCTCGTAGTTGTAAGTTTCTTTCTTGTTCTTTTGTTGTCGTTTAGGAGCCCTTGTGCAGCTTCTTTCTGAGCCACGTCAGAGAGTGAGAGAGAGAGAGAGAGAGAGGAGGGAGGGAGGGAGATAGAGAGAGAGAGCTTGGTCTCCTCTAATAGCCATCCATGAAGGAAGGTGGCTATAGGTGGGTGATTCAGTAAGAGCTAATCCTCAGTAAGATCACGTGACTCCTTGATCTACTCGAGGCCCTTATGTGTGGCATGACTCTGGTTGCCACCATGGTGGTGGAAAAGGATATGATGAGAAGCAAAGAAATTGAAGTTATAGATAGGGTTAGAGCTCATCCTTGATGGTGTTTGCGCTAGAGATAAGGCACACGGTGGTAACCACAATTTCAGAAATGGTAATCATGTGGTGGGATCGAATGAAAGTGGGTACATGAAATTTCAATTTTAAGGGTTGTGTCTAGTCACTAGTGTGACTGCAATTAACGAAGAAAGATTTTACCACCAATAGGTTGTGACTCAGGATTTCCAGCGTTTTCATCACAATCCTGAATTCTGGTACACTTGTTGATCTTTATTTTAGCTAGTCCATTTAACGAGTTCATATATGTGCAAGAATAATTCTGGTGCACATGTTGAACTTAGCCTTGGAATGGTGGCATATATCCTCGGTTTTTTTATACTGAGTGCAATTTGTACACATATCCACATAGTAAATAGAGTTCTCACATGGGATTGATTACAAAATGGTCACATCATCACAAATAGATCTTATTTGAGAAGTGTTTTTAGTTACTTCTAATTGGGGTACATTCTTCCAACACATTTATTGGATGAATAGTAATCTGGATTGTGACTGGAAAAATATATGCTAAGGCGGTTTCTTGGACCAAACTATCACGCAACTAGGTCGTCTAGCGAACCCACTCCGCACCAACCAAGTACAAACTACTGACTCACTCTATCTTCCCCCTTCCTTCTCTCTACGACAGTAACATACTCAGAAACTCAGTCCAACACAGTTAAATTCGGCACCCACCTTCCCCTCTCCTTCGTCGGTGTTGCTGGACGGAGTGGGGACGAAGGAAGATATGTTCGTTCGTAGCTGTAAGTTTCTTTTTAGTTCTTTTGTTTTCGATTTGGAGCTATTTTCCAACATTTTTGAGACGCGTTGGAGAAAATCTAGGCTCCTCTTTTGGTATCCATCCATGTGAATGTCTGTTATAGATGGGTGACCTGGTAAGATCTCATACTCAATAAGCTTGCATTTCTCCCTTACATGCTCCAAGGCATTATGCTCGTTCCACCTCTGTTTGCCAGCATGGTGGTGGAAAAGGAGGTGCAAGATAGGGAACTAATTGATAGGGTTAGAGCTCATCCTGAAATGGTATCCACGGTGGAGGTATGACGCCCTTGCTGGTAATCGAAAGCCGGTGTTGACAACCATACCATTTTCACTCCACGTCCAAGATGATCCTTGATATTTTATTGTGTATGATATTTCAGTTACCAATATGGCTCACACAATCGTCTTGAAAATACCAACTCTCGTAATGATGCATAACACAACATTGTGATATCCCTCAGGTATATGACATCAATTGGAGATCTTTTTGATAAGTAAGATTGTCAAACCCAATGAGTAGTAGAAGGAATAGGTGAGTGGGAAACAACAAGGTACCGTAGTGCCAAAAAGTATAAAGCTATTGTGTTTTGTTGTTGGAGAGTTGCAAAAATATAAATAGCAAGAGTGGTAAAAGTGTGCAACAAGTGGCCCAAACCTTACACGGTTGGGGAGAGCATGATGACGGTGATGGATAAGAGGTTGATGGTCATGTTGGTGAAGAATCCCCCTCTCCAGAGGCAAAACCCTGGTCTCCGGTAGCCCTCTGGAAGAAGAACGATGGTGACGGTGTCTTTGTGTTTCAGAAAATTCATCGATAAATCGTACGAGGGTTTCAAAAAAATAAGGCTAGGGGCATCAGAGGGTGGCCAGTGGGACACATGTTGCAGGCGCCTAGCATGTGTGCCCTGGATCTCTAGGCACCTAGGCATTGTGGACCACCCCTGGCTCAAGTCAGTCCCCAGGGGCCGACCATTTTTTTTTTCCTAGGAAAATTTCTCCAAAAAATATAACACCATAAAAATTGCTAAAAACTTTGTCAGTCCGAATTTGGTCTTTACTCATTTGAGCAATTTTTGTGTTCAAATTTAAGCATAAGTCTTAGGGAAAGTAGATATGTTTGAGACGTATCAGCTCCCGCAAGCTAAATTATTGTTTGTCCTCAAGCAATTCACTTGACAAAGTGAGCGATAAGAGAACTTTTGTGAACACTTTCTTAACCCATGTATATAAATTCAACAACAAGGTTTATAAATAACAACCATATAATGATATTGATGCTCGTGATCTGCGTTGGTTTTCCGTGAAGAGGAACGGGTAATCGCAGCACAAAGTGGGTAAGTATTTCCCTCAGTTATGAAACCAAGGTTTATCCAACCAATAGGAATACCAATCCTCAACCGTCTTCAGCGGCTGCACACGAAAGAACAAACAACTTGCACCCAACGCCGGCAAGAGGGTCGTCAATCCTCTTGATCTCCTTATTTGCAAGCAAGTGAGTTGTGTAGATAGTTGTAGAAAAATAGTAAAGTGCAAAATAAAATAAAAGGTAATAAATAACAGCAAGGTAATGCTAGCGTTTGTGAATATATAAGTTAGTAGACCCGGGGGCCGTAGAGTTCTCTAGTGGCATCTCTCATAAGCAAAGCATATGGTGGGTAAACAAATTACTGTTGGGCAATTGATAGAAAAGCGAATAATTATGCGATGTTCACGACAATGATCATGTGTATATAGGCATCACATCCATAAGCAAATAGGCCGACTCCTGCCTGCACCTACTACTATTACTCCACTTCAAGAGCGCTTATATGCTTGCCTATCTACGTATTAAGTTCATGACAAATGGAGTAATGCTTGGAGAACGATGACATGATGTAGACAAAGTATACTCAACTAATATGAATAAACCCCATCATTTTATCCTTAGTAGCAAAAACACAAAGACACAACTTGTCCCCTTCTGTCACTGTGATATAGAAACTCGTCAGGTTGAACCTACTACAATGCACCACTACCACTGAAGAAATATCAATCTGGTTGGCCAAACTATCTCAATAGATCGGAGAGCATTACGAAGCTATGATGATCATGCAAATAAGAATCATAGTAATCAGGTTTGACTCAAATACTTTTCATGAATAATCTGAACATAAACTCACAATTCATCGGATCCCAACAAACACACCATACAAAGGGATTACATCAGATAGATCAAGGCAAATATGTGATGAACATTGTATTGAAGATCAAGAGAGAGAGAGAGAGAGAGATTGCCATCTAGGTACTACCTACGGACCCGTAGGTATGTGGTGAACTACTCACACATCATGGTGAGGGCAACAAGGTTGATGAAGAGGCCCTCCGTGATCGATCTCCCCTCCGACAGGGTACCGGAACGGAGGTGTAGATGGCCTCCCATCGGAACAGAGACTTGCGGCGGTGGAAAAAGTGTTTCGGGAGCGCTTCTGGTGTTTCTATGGTATATGTGAATTTATAGGCCAGAGAACGACGTCGGGAGAGGCTCCAGGGGGCCACCACATATCTGGCCACGCCCCCTGGGGCGCGGCCAGATGGCTTGTGGGCCCCTGGTGCATCTCCTTCCCTCCTCAGAAGCTTCTAGGTCTTGTATTTGTCTAGAAAAAATCACCAAAAAGTTTCGTGGAAATTGGACTCCGTTTAGTATTGTAACTCTGAAAAGGCAAAAACACGCAGAAAACCGGAACTGGCACTGGGCACTGGGTCAATAGGTTAGTGCTCAAAAATATTATAAATTGATAAGTAAATACCCAAAAAGTATCCTAGAATGATAATATATTAGCATGGAACAATAAAAAATTATAGATACATTGGAGACGTATCAGCATCCCCAAGCTTAATTCCTGCTCGTCCTCGACTAGGTAAATGATAAAAACAGAATTTTTAATGTGACATGCTACCCATTATGTAATCTTTGGTATGTATGTTCATTGAGAAATGATGAATTAACAAACAACAACATAGTAATATTTATAAGTATAAGAAACAAAATCATTAGTTTTTCAAAGTATATGATCCTAAAAGAATGTTTACCCCTATTCAACTTATTATATTAGCAAGGCATGACTCCATCTTCACCACATAGATACAAATGTTAAGCACCATGGTGTCCAAGTCAGGCAATTGGATCATACTTTTTCAATATGCATCAACTTTTTATTCTTCACGCAATACATGAGCGTGAACCATTGGACATAGCATATAGGTGGAATAGAATATGGTGGTAGGTATCAAAGGGGTAAAAAGTGGAGAAGATAGTCTCACATCAACTAGGCATACCAATGATCTATGGAGATGCTCATCGATAGATATCAATGCGAGGAGTAGGGATTGCCATGCAAATGATGCACTAGAGCTATAAGTGTATGAAAGCTCAACTGAAGCTAAGTGGGGTGTGCATCCAACTTGCTTGCTCATGAAGACCTCGGGCATTTGAGGAAGCCCGTCATAGGAATATACAAGCCAAGTTTATTATATGAAAAGGTAATTCCCACTAGCATATGAAAGTGTCAACATATTAGACTCTCTATATGAAGAACATGGTGCCACCTTGAGGCAAAAGTGTGGTAAAGGATAGTAGCAAAGTCCCTTCTCTCATATTTTTTTATGGTGGGCTTTTCTCTTTTTTTGTGCCTCCCCCATTTTCTCTTTTTTATATGGTGGGCTCATTTGGCCTCCCCCATTTTATTTCATTTTTCGTCTGGAGTCTCATCCCGACTTGTGGGGCAATCATAGTCTCCATCATCCTTTCCTCATTGGGACAATGCTCTAATAATGATGATCATTGCTACTTCTCGAGCATGCGTTGGTTTTCCCTTGAAGAGGAAAGGGTGATACAGCAAAGTAGATAAGTATTTCCCAAAGTTGTTGAGAACCAAGGTATCAATCCAATAGGAGATACGAGCAAGTCCCCAATAGATGTACCTACACAAATAATCAAACACTTGCACCCAACGCTATAAAGGGGTTGTCAATCCCTTCACGGTTACTTGCAAGGATGAGATCTGATAGAGATAGATAGATAGGATTGCTAAAACGAAAAGTAAACTAAAAGTAAAAAGATGGCAGAAAAGTATTTTTTGGTATTTTTGGTTTATAGATCTGAAAATATATTATGGAAAATAGACCCGGGGGCCATAGGTTTCACTAGAGGCTTCTCTCATGAAGTTTAAAAATAATACGGTGGGTGAACAAATTACTGTCGAGCAATTGATAGAAAAGCGAATAATTATGAAGATATCCAAGGCAATGATTATGCATATAGGCATCACGTCCATGTCCAGTAGACCGAAACGATTCTGCATCTACTACTATTACTCCACACATTGACCGACTCCTGCCTGCATCTAGAGTATTAAGTTCATGAAGAACAGAGTAACACATTAGGTAAGATGACATTATGTAGAGGGATAAACTCAAGCAATATGATGAAAACCCCATCTTTTTATCCTCGATGGCAACAATACAATACGTGCCTCGCTACCCCTACTTTGTCACTGGGTGAGGACACCGCAAGATTGAACCCAAAACTAAGCACTTCTCCCATTGCAAGAATTACCAATCTAGTTGGCCAAACCAAACCAATAACTCGAAGAGACTTGCAAAGATATGAAATCATGCATATAAGAATTCAGAGAAGATTCAAATAATATTCATAGATAATCTGAACATAAACCCACAATTCATCGGATCTCGACAAACACACCGCAAAAGAGTATTACATCGGATAGATCTCCATGAAGATCATGAAGAACATGGTATTGAAGAACAAAGAGAGAGAAGAAGCCATCTAGCTACTAGCTATGGACCCGAAGGTCTGTGGTGAACTACTCACGCATCATCGGAGGGGCAATGGAGTTGATGTAGATGCCCTCCGTGATCGAATTCCCCTCCGGCAGATTACCGGAAAAGGCTCCAAGATTGGATCTCACGGGAACAGAGGCTTCCGGCGGTGGAAAAGTATTTTTGTGGTTCTTTTTGGTATCCATGGAGTATTTGGGAATTTATAGGCCGAAGAATATGGTTAGGAGAGGTGCCGTGGGGCCACAAGCCAGGGGGGCGCCCCCCGTAGGGTGCGCCCCTGTGGCTTGTCGCCACACGGCGGCTCTCTTGCCTTCATCTCCAAGTCTGGTACTTTGCTTTTGGTCCAAGAAAAACTATTCCGAAGATTTTATTCCGTTTGGACTCCGTTTAATATTCCTTATCTGCAATACTCAAAAACAAGGAAAAAACAGAAACTGTCACTAGGCTCTAGATTAATAGGTTAGTCCCAAAAATAATATAAAATAGCATATTAATGCATATAAAACATCCAAAACAGATAATATAATAGCATGGAACAATCAAAAATTATAGATACGTTGGAGACGTAACAAGCATCCCCAAGCTTAATTCCCGCTCGTCCTCGAGTAGGTAAATGATAAAAACAGAATTTTTGATGTGGAATGCTACCTAACATATTTATCCATGTAATATTCTTTATTGTGGCATGAATATTCAGATCAATAAGATTCAAAACAAAAGTCTAATATTGACATAAAAACAGTAATACTTCGAGCACACCAACAAGGCAATTGTGCCCTTTCGCAATAACATGTCCTTAGAAAGTTATCCCTACAAAATCATATGGTCTGGCTATGCTCCATCTTCCCCACACAAAGTATCTAAATCATGCACAACCCCGATGACAAGTCAAGAAATTGTTTCACACCTTTTATGTTCTCAAACCTTTTCAACTCTCAGGCAATACATGAGCGTGAGCCATGGATATAGCACTATAGGTGGAATAGAATATGGTGGAGGTGATGAGGAAAAAGGAGAAGATAGTCTCACATCAACTAGGCGTATCAACGGGCTATGGAGATGCCAATCAATAGATATCAATGTGAGTGAGTGAGGATTGCCATGCAACGGATGCACTAGAGCTATAAGTGTATGAAAGCTCAAAAAGAAAACTAAGTGGTTGTGCATATGATGAAAACTTCCACTAGCTATATGAAAGTGACAAAATAGGAGACTCTCTATCATGAATATCATGGTGCTACTTTGAAGCACAAGTGTGGAAAAAGATAGTAGCATTGTCCCTTCTCTCTTTCTCTCATTTTTTAGTGGGCATCTTTGGCCTCTCTTTTTTATTTGGGCTTCATTGGCCTCTTTTATTATTTATAAAGTCCGGAGACTCATCCCAACTTGTGAGGGATTCATAGCTTCCATCATCCTTTTCTCTCACGGGAAAAATGCTCTAATAATGAAAATCATCACACTTTTATTTACTTACAACTCGATACCTAGAACAAAATATGACTCTATATGAATGCTTACGAATGCAAGGCAATATGAAAATGATGGTGCATGTCATGAAAAACGGAACGGTGGAAGTTGCATGGCAATACATCTCGGAATGGCTATGGAAATGCCATAATCGGTAGGTATGGTGGCTGTTTTGAGGAAGGTGGGTTTGATGCACCGGCGAAAGTTGCGCGATACTAGAGAGGCTAGCAAAGGTGGAAGGGTGAGAGTGCGTATAATCCATGGACTCAACATTAGTCATAAAGAACTCACATACTTATTGCAAAAGTCTATTAGTTATCGAAGCAAAGTATTAGACGCATGCTCCTAGGGGAGAGGTTGGTAGGAGTTAACCATCGCGCGCTCCCGACCCTCACACAAAGGTTGACAATCATTAAACAAATCATGCTCCGACTTCTTTACATAACGGTTCACCATACGTGCATGCTACGGGAATCACAAACTTTAACACAAGTATTTCTTCCAATTCACAACTACTCACTAGCATGACTCTCATATTACCATCTCTATATCTCAAAACTATATGCAAGGAATCAAACTTCTCATAGTATTCAATGCACTTTATATGAAAGTTTTTATTATATCCCTCTTGGATGCCCATTATATTAGGACTAAATTCATAACCTAAACCAATTACCATGCTGTTTAAAGACTCTCAAAATAATATAAGTGAGGTATGAGAGTTCAATAATTTCTATAAAATAAAACACCACCGTGCTCTAAAAAGATATAAGTGAAGCACTAGAGCAACATTGCCTAGCTCAAAAGATATAAGTGAAGCATATAGAGTATTCTAATAAATTCACGATTCAGCGTGTCTCTCTCAAAAAGATGTGTGCATCAAGGATGATTGTGGCAAACTAAAAATCAAAGACTCATATCATACAAGACGCTCCAAGCAAAACACATATCATGTGGTGAATAAAAATATAGCCTCAAGTAAATTTACCGATGGATTGAAGACGAAAGAGGGGATGCCTTCCGGGGCATCCCCAAGCTTAGGCTTTTTGGTATCCTTGAATATGGCTTGGGGTGCCTTGGGAATCCCCAAGCTTAGGCTCTTGCCACTCCTTATTCCATAGTCCATCAAATCTTTACCCAAAACTTGAAAACTTCACAACACAAAACTCAACGGAAAACTCATGAGATCCGTAGTATAAGAAAAATAAATCACCACTTTAGGTACTGTTGTGAACTCATTATTTATTTATATTGGTGTAATATATACTGCATTCCAACTTCTCCATGGTTCATACCCCCCGATACAACCCATAGATACATCAAAATAAGCAAACAACACAAAGAAAACAGAATCTGTCTAAAACAGAACAGTCTGTAGCAATCTATAGACTTCAAATACTTTTGTAACTCTAAAAATTCTGAAAAATTAGGAAAATCAGGGAAATTTGTATATCAATCTTGTGTAAAAATTTCAGATGAAAAGCACGTTCCAGTGAATTTACAAAATTCCTGGACTGAGAGCAAAAGTTTCTGTTTTTCAGCAAAATCAAATCACAAACACCGTAGACCATCCCAAAGGTCTTACTTGGCTCAAACACTAAATTAAACAAGAAAACACAATTACTACAGAGGTAATAATGTGTGGAAAACTCAAAAACAGAAGCAAAAAAACATAAACATAAAATAAAATTGGGTTGCCTCCCAACAAGCGCTATTGTTTAATGCCCCTAGCTAGGCATAACGCAATAGATCTAGGTATTGTCATCTTTGGTATTGGCAACTTTTGTGAGGGACTTCTCAAATCCGGGAGGCTCTTTCCTCTTCCCCGGATTGGTAGGGTAAGAAACCATCTTAATATCCAAAATATCCAAATGCTTATTGCAAAGGGTGATCAAACGGGAAAGTTTAAGGGGTTCGTGATATTGTTGTAATTTGACCAAGTGCTTATGTAAGTCACTCAATTTGTCGAGAATTTGAACTCCCTCTTGTGACAAAGCAAACCCTTTGTTGGGTGGAGGAACCCCCAAAATCCCCTCCAAAACTTCATAAGCAGCGTTCGTATCTAGCTCAATAAAATTCCATTTTGAGGCGAAATCTAAAAGCTCTCTATGATGCAAAGCCAATCCAATGTAAAAATTTCTAAGCAAAACTTTGGCATCTCCTTTTAGATTGGAGATACGATAAGATTCCATTAGCCTATACCAGGCATCTTTCAAATTTTTCCCTTGTTTTTGCTTGAAGTATAAAACTTCAAAATCTGGTGACAAAGGGGAAGTAGTAACGCTAGACATAGCAACAAATAAGAGATCCAACGGGAAAGAGGCAAACGAAAAAGAGGGCGAATAAGAAGGAAAATCTTTTCTAAAAATCATTTTAGAAGTGGGGGAGAGGAAAACGAGAGGCAAATGGCAACTAATGTAAATGCAAGAGATGATTTTGTGATGGGTACTTGGTAGGCTTGATGTAGATCTCCCCGGCAACGGCACCAGAAATCCTTCTTGCTACTTCTCGAGCATGCGTTGGTTTTCCCTTGAAGACGAAAGGGTGATGCAGCAAAGTAGATAAGTATTTCCCTTAGTTGTTGAGAACCAAGGTATCAATCTAGTAGGAGATACAAGCAAGTCCCCAATAGATGTACCTACACAAATAATCAAACACTTGCACCCAACGCTATAAAGGGGTTGTCAATCCCTTCACGGTTACTTTCAAGGATGAGATCTGATAGAGATAGATAGATAGGATTGCTAAAACAAAAGGTAAACTAAAAGTAAAAAGATGGCAGCAAAGTATTTTTGGTATTTTTGGTTTATAGATCTGAAAATATATTATGGAAAATAGACCCGGGGACCATAGGATTCACCAGAGGCTTCTCTCATGAAGGAAAACAATACGGTGGGTGAACAAATTACTGTCGAGCAATTGATAGAAAAGCAAATAATTATGAAGATATCCAAGGCAATGATTATGCATATAGGCATCACGTCCGTGTCAAGTAGACCGAAACGATTCTGCATCTACTACTATTACTCCACACATCTAGAGTATTAATTTCATGAAGAACAGAGTAACGCATTAGGTAAGATGACATGATGTAGAGGGATAAACTCAAGCAATATGATAAAAACCCCATCTTTTTATCCTCGATGGCAACAATACAATACGTGCCTCGCTACCCCTACTTTGTCACTGGGTGAGGACACCGCAAGATTGAACCCAGAACTAAGCACTTCTCCCATTGCAAGAATTACCAATCTAGTTGGCCAAACCAAACCAATAACTCGAAGAGACTTGCAAAGATATGAAATCATGCATATAAGAATTCAGAGAAGATTCAAATAATATTCATAGATAATCTGAACATAAACCCACAATTCATAGGATCTCGACAAACACACCGCAAAAGAGTATTACATCGGATAGATCTCCATGAAGATCATGAAGAACATGGTATTGAAGAACAAAGAGAGAGAAGAAGCCATCTAGCTACTAGCTATGGACCCGAAGGTCTGTGGTGAACTACTCACGCATCATCAGAGGGGCAATGGAGTTGATGTAGATGCCCTCCGTGATCGAATCCCCCTCCGACAGATTACCGGAAAAGGCTTCAAGATTGGATCTCACGGGAACAGAGGCTTCCGGCGGCGGAAAAGTATTTTCGTGGCTCTTTTTGGTATCCAGGGAATATTTTGGAATTTATAGGCCGAAGAATAGGGTTAGGAGAGCTGCCGTGGGGCCACAAGCCAGGGGGACGCCCCCCCTAGGGCGCCCCCCTAGGGCACGCCCCTGTGACTTGTCGCCACACGACGGCTCTCATGCCTTCATCTCCAAGTCTGGTACTTTGCTTCTGGTCCAAGAAAAATTATTCCAAAGATTTTATTCCGTTTGGACTCTGTTTAATATTCCTTATCTGCAATACTCAAAAACAAGGAAAAAACAGAAACTAGCACTAGGCTCTAGATTAATAGGTTAGTCCCAAAAATAATATAAAATAGCATATTAATGCATATAAAACATCCAAAACAGATAATATAATAGCATGGAACAATAAAAAATTATAGATACGTTGGAGACGTATCAATCATCACACTTTTATTTACTTACAACTCAACATGAAGAACTGATAGGAAGATATGACTCTGAATGAATGCCTCTAGCAGTGTAACAGGATGTGCAATGATCTAGCGTGACATATATCAAAAATATGAAGGACGGTGGCTTTGCCACAAATACTATGTCAGTTCTATATGATCATGCAAAGCATTATGATGATGAACGAACTAGTCATGTGAAGTGACGATGGAATTTGCATGGCAATATATCTCAGAATGGCTATGGAAATACCATAATAGGTAGGTATGGTGGCTGTTTTGAGGAAGATATAATAAGGCTTATGTGCAACAGAGCATATCATGTCACGGGGTTTGGATGCACCAGCGAAAGTTGCACCGATCCTCGAGGTGAGAATGGGCTATGCACGGTACCGAAGAGGCTAGCAAATATGAGAAGGTGAAGATGCGTATGTCCATGGTATCACATTATTCATAAAGAACTCACATACTTATTGCAAAGTTTTATTAGTTTTATCATAAATCAAAGTACTCCTCGCATGCCCCGAGGGAGGAGGTTGGTAGGAGTTAACCATCGCGCGCCCCCAACTCAAAACAACACTAGGATTTCAACGAGGAATATAAATGCTCACACATCATCAACATTCCTCTTTACTTTTTAGATGAATAACAAGTTAACACCTCTTAATCTCAACACTTCTACAAATTATTATTTTTGGACTCACACCTTTTTCATATTACTACATCAATGTCATTAACCCACAACTTCTCTATATGTGCTACACGATGGTTTTGATTATCATTCATTGAATACCTAATATTCTTGGACTAGTCTTATGACCCATGCAAATTACCGTCAATATTACTCAGCTCTCAAACAAATATAAGTGAAGAATGAGAGCATATTATTTCTATAAAATCTACACGCCACCGTGCTCAAAAAGATATAAGTGAAGTACTAGAGCAACTGCCTAGCTCAAAAGATATAAGTGAAGCACATAGAGTATTCTAGCAAATTATCATGAAGGTGTGTCTCTCTCAAATAGGTGTGTCCATCAAATGATGATTGTGACAAACTTAAAGTAAAAGTAAACAAAAGCAAACAACGTTCCAAGCAAAACACATATCATGTGATGAATAAAAATATAGCTCCAAGTGACATACCGATGGATTGAGACGAAAGAGGGGATGCCTTCCGGGGCATCCCCAAGCTTAAAAGCTTGAGTCTCATTAGAATTATACTTGAGGTGCCTTGGTCATCCACAAGCTTGGGCTCTTGTTACTCATTATTCCGTAGTCCATCGTGATCACACCCAAAACTTGAAAACTTCAATCACACAAAACTCAACAAAACTTTGTGAGATCCGTTAGTATAAGAAACATATTGCATACTTGGGGTACTATGATAGATTGATTCATTCATTTTTTTTGCATAATAGGCACTGTATTCTAACTTCCCCATGGCTTACACCCCCCCCCCCCCCGATATAGTCCATGGCATAATCAAAACAAGCAAACTATGCAAGCAAAACAGAATCTGTTTAAAACAGAAAAGTCTATAGAAATCTGTAAAGAGCCCATACTTCTGTAACTCTAAAAATTCTTAAAAATTAGAACAACGTAAATAATTATTATATAAATACTTTGTTAAAATTTCAGATCATTATCATGCTCCAGTAAAAAATGAAAATTCCTGCACTAGAGTCAAAGTTTCTGTTTCAGATTCAGCATCGTTTCTACTCATCTTGTGAGTCACCCCAAAGGATTTACTTGGCACAAACACTAATTAAAACATAAAAACACAATAATTACAGAGGCAACAATCATGTTATCACACAAAAACAAAAAGTAAAAACAAAAATAAAGATACATATTGGGTTGACTCCCAACAAGCGTTAGTGTTTTATGCCTCTAGCTAGGCATAATGCATAGTTTCAAGTGTTGTCATCTTTGACACTCAACCCGTAGGTAGCCCTCATGATTGATTCATAAGGTGGTTTAATTCTCTTCCTAGGTAAGTGTTCCATCCCCTTCTTTAATGGGAATTGGAATCTTATGTTTCCCTCTTTCATATCAATAATTGCACCTATAGTTCGTAAAAATGGCCTTCCAAGTATTACGGGACAAGAAGGATTGCAATCAATATCAAGAACAATAAAATATACAGGCACCTATTTTTTTGCAATAATAAGCACATCATTAATTCTACCTAAAGGTTTCTTGATGGTAGAATCCGCAAGATGCAAGTTTAGGGAACACTCTTTAATATTAGTGAGACCAAGTACATCACATAAAGTTTTTGGTATAGTTGAAACACTACCACCAAGGTCACACAAAGCATTGCATTCATATTTATTTTTATAGTAGGTTCCCACTCATCATGCAATTTTCTAGGAATAGAAATTTCAAGCTCAAGTTTCTCATCATAAGCTTTTATCATAGCTTCTACTATATGTTCGGTAAAAGCTTTGTTTTGTACATAAGCATTGGGTGAGATAATAATGGATTGAAGCAAGGAAATACATTCTACTAAAGAGAATTTATCATAATTAAAGTCCTTGTGATCCAAGATAGTGGGCACATCACTAGTTAAGGTTTTGACCTCTCCAAACCCGCTTTTTCAGTTTTTGCATTTGAATCATCACCCTCCAAGCAAACGGGATGCTCCTTAACTAAATTTGACTCATCTCAAGTACCTTTATCATTTATATTCAGAGATGTAAACAAATATTCAATAGGAGAAAGACCAATCATTTTAAGATCTTCATCATGATTCCGGTAAAAACCGGGTGGAAGAACCTTTTCAAAAAATTCTCGCTTAGCTCTCAACTTAGCGGTCCTCTCCTTACTTTCATTAATAGAAAATTGGATAGATTTAATAGTCTCATTAAAATCATGCTTGGGTGGCAAAGACTTATTTTTAAGAGTTTTAACATCAAGAGGAATTCTATCCATGTTTTTAGCCAAAGTATAAATTATATGCAACTTTTCTTCTACCGTAGTGTTGAAAACCTTTTGAGAATTAAAAAATTCTTTAATTGTTTTCTCAAGATCAGAAGGTATCCTATTAGAATTTGTAGAAGCATTGCCATATGAATTACCATAAGAATTTCCATAGTTGTTAGAGGAATTATTGGGATACGGTCTAGTATTGAAATTTCCTCTATAAGCATTGTTGTTGAAATTATTTCACGAGATAAAGTTCACATCAATAGCATCATTATTTTGCTCAATAAAAGTAGACAAAGGCATATCATTGGGATCAACATTGGCATTTTTATTAGCAACCATATTCATAAGAGCATCCACTTTTTCACTCAAAGTAGCGATTTCTTCGACAGAATTTACCTTCTTACCAGTTGGAGCTCTTTCGGTATGCAATTGAGAATAATTTGTCATAATGTTGTCCAGAAGTTTTGTGGCCTCTCCTAAGGTCACATCCATGAAGGTACCACATGCGGCAAAATCTAGAAGATTTCAAGACACAAAGTTTAGTCCAGCATAGAAATTTTGGATAATCATCCACAAGTTTAAGCCATGAGTTGACAATTTCTTATCATCAATTTCATTCTCTCCCAAGGTTGAGCAACATGTTCTTGATCTTGCTATTTAAAATTCATTATTTGATTTCTAAGGGAGATAATCTTAGCAGGAGGAAAATACTTGGCAATAAAAGCATCTTTACACTTATCCCACGTTCCAATACTATTACGAGGTAAAGATGAAAACCAAGCTTTAGCTTTGTCTCTTAGTGAAAAAGGAAATAATTTTAATTTCACAATATCATTATCCGTATCCTTTTTCTTTTGCATATCACATAATTCAACAAAGGTATTAAGATGTGATGCGGGGTCCTCATTAGGACTTCCCCAAAATTGATCTTTCATGACAAGATTGAACAATGCAGCATTAATATCAAATGCCTCCACACTAGTGGCGGGTGGTATAGGAGTACTAATAAAATCATTATTATTAGTATTTGAGAAGTCACAAAACTTAGTAGTATCTTGAGCCATGGTGACCAGACAAGCAAAACAAGACAAGTAAACTGGCAAGTAAAGCAAACTAGAAGCAAACTAGTAGCTATGAAAGATAATTTTTTTTTGTTTTTTATGAGATAAACTAAATATAACAGCAAATAAAAAGAAGAACAAGTGAATGAAATTTTGTGCGAAGTTACTTGATAGTTGGTGATAGTATTCCCCGGCAACGGCACCAGAAATCCTTCCTGATACTCGTGATCTGCGTTGGGTTTTCTGTGAAGAGGAACGGGTAATCGCAACACAAAGTGCGTAAGTATATCCCTCAGTTATGAAACCAAGGTTTATCGAACCAATAGGAATACCAATCCTCAACTATCTTCAACGGCTGCACAGAAAAGAACAAACAACTTGCACCCAACGCCGACAAGAGCGTCGTCAATCCCCTTGATCTCATTATTTGCAAGCAAGTGAGTTGTGTAGATAGTTGTAGAAAATAGTAAAGTGCAAAATAAAATAAAAGGTAATAAATAAAAGCAAGGTAATGATAGCGTTTGCGAATATATAAGTGAATAGACCCGGGGGCCATAGAGTTCTCTAGTGGCATCCCACATAAGCAAAGCATACGATGGGTAAACAAATTACTGTTGGGAAATTGATAGAAAAGCGAATAATTATGCGATGTTCACGGCAATGATCATGTGTATATAGGCATCACATCCATAAGCAAATAGGCCGACTCCTTCCTACACCTAATACTATTACACCACTTCAAGAGCGCTTCTATGCTTGCCTCTCTACGTATTAAGTTCATGACAAATGGAGTAATGCTTGGAGAACGATGACATGATGTAGACAAAGTATACTCAACTAATATGAATAAACCCCATCGTTTTATCCTTAGTAGCAACAACACAAAGACGCAACTTGTCCCCTTCTATCACTGGGATATCGAAACTCGTCAGGTTGAACCTACTAAACCGCACCACTCCCAGTCAAGAAATATCAATCTAGTTGGACAAACTATCTCAATAGACTGGAGAGCATTATGAACCTATGATGATCATGCAAATAAGAATCACAGTAATCAGGTTTGACTCAAATAGTTTCATGAATAATCTGAACATAAACTCACAATTCATCGGATCCTAACAAACACACCATACAAAGTGTAAGACCACATTTCTCAATGTGTGGTTTTGGTAATTGATGACACCCCTATGGACTAATGGTTGCCTTGAGTTATATTTGAAGGATTTGTCCGTAGGTACTTCTTGAAGGCCATCTGTTGGTTTCAAGGAGTTTATATGGTGACCAAGGTGGTATTCAAGGTGTTATCCAAAGATTGGTCTTGTAAGAGTTGAGCTTACTGCAAGCATGTCTTGAAGAAGAAGACTGTGTGCGCATTCATGTTTACCTTCAAGACATCATCTTTATGAAGAGAGAATATAAGTTACAAGGTTGATCAATACTAAGTCAAAGAGTGAACCAAGTTGATCAACACACAAAGCGTACAAGATGTACCGAGAAGGATCAAGTGATCCCATGGTATGGTAAGCATTATCGATTATGCTTTGTGTACTAACCCATGGTCTACGTGAGTGTTCTTTGTAGGGTTAGGTATATTTCCATGGGATTGCATCGAGAGGAAGATCCCATACAACCCATGGAAGATGACATCAAGTGGTGATCGTCATCAAGGTTGCGGTGTGCAAGTTCAAGTGAAGCATCATGAAGAAATCATGCTTGTAGCTTGCCGTCCATTGTGGTGACAATGGACTTGTGAACGTGTGCCGAAGAGTGACTCACCCATAGTGGAGTATGGGGGAGTAATCAACTAGCCTTCATCGAGCCAACGCAATCACGAAAGGTGGTCCAACTTGAGGGAGTCAAGATCGTCATCATCTAGCTCAAGTGGACTTCGTGCAAGGCAAAGGTTTGCCCTTGATAGGGTTTTCTATTTTACCGGCCTCATGGTGGTAGTTGGGAGACCGGGTTATAGGATCGATTGCCGTACTATCAAGGGGGGCTCTCAAGTGAGTAGCTTGATCGTATCGTTCGTTGACAGCTCAAACCATTGCATTCTTGGCATCATCATCTTTCTTGGTTCTTGGTTGGCTTTTTCTCTATGTGGGTTCTTGAGCTTATGGTCAGCTTCATGACAAGTTCAAGTTCATCGAAACGGAGTCCATATGCATCTTCTATGATGTTTTCGATGTTGGAGGTTTTACCGGTCTTATCTGAGGAAGGATTATCACCATTTTCTTATGGGACTTTTCTAATTTGCTTCTTATTGATATTTCTATCAAGATTGTGTTAGCCCATGTCGTTTTCCAACAAACTTGGTTTTGTTGAATTCGGAGTCCGTTTGCAGAAGTTGTGACAGTTTTGGTGTTCTTAAAAGGCTGCAGCGGTACTACCACGGCTACTACCGTGGCTACTACCGCTTGGAGCGGATGTAATTTTTACTACCGCTCCAAAGCGGTACTACCACGGCTCCAGAGCGGTAGTACCGCTCCGGACCAAATTCTCGTGTTAAGTTCAGCGGTGGTAGGCACGGATGTATTTTTTTAGTACCGCTCGCAAGTAGTAGTACCGCTACCCTTAGCGGTAGTACCGCTATCCCTAGCGGTAGTACCGTGAGGACGAGAGGTAGTACTGCTCCGGTGGTTCTACTGGCCTTTTGCCTCCTCGCTATTGTTTTTCAAAGGGCTTCCCCCACCCTAGCGGTAGTACCGCTCCCATGAGCGGTAGTACCGCTCTGTGCGGGCTGTGAGCATAACGGTTGGATTTTTCCCACCTATAAAGGGGGGTCTTCTTCCCCATTGAACCTTATCTCTTGAGCTCGAGTTTACCCCCCATTGTTGACCTTCTTCGAGCTTGCTAACTCTCAATCCCTCCGATGATTCTTGCTAGTTCTTGAGGGAAAAGGGAGAGGAGATCTAGATCCACATTTCCACCAATCACTTTCTCCTCTATGTGAGGGGAACCACTTGGATCTAGATCTTGGAGTTCTTCGTGTTCTTCTTTGTTCTTCCTCTCATTTTCCTCCCTAGCATTTGTTGCTTTGGTGGGATTTGGGAGAGAAGGACTTGGGCACTTCGTGTGCCCTTGCCATTGCATTTGGTGCATAGGTTTGAGTTCTCCACGGTGATACGTGGAAGTGAAGTTTGAGAAGCTTATTACTCTTGGGTGTTTGAGCACCCTTGAGCTTGTTCCTCTTGGGTGCTTTGGCGCCCTACACGGTTGGTGGTGCCTCGGAGCTCAATCATTGTGGTGCAAAGCTCCGTGCAAGCTTCGGGGTCTCCAATTAGATTGTGGAGATTGCCCCGAGCATTTGAGGTCACCTCGGAGCCACAATCCATTGTGGTGAAGCTTCATGGTGTTGTTGGGAGCCTCCAATTAAGTTGTGGAGTTATCCCCAACCTTGTTTGTACGGGTTCGGTGACCGCCCTCAAGGGCCCCTTAGTGGAATCACGGCATCTTGCATTGTGCGAGGGCGTGAGGAGATTACGGTGGCCCTAGTGGCTTCTTGGGGAGCATTGTGCATCCACACCGCTCCGAATGGAGATTAGCATCTGCAAGTGTGTGAATTTCGGGATACATCGTCGTCTCCACGTGCCTCGGTTATCTCTTACCCGAGCCCTTTACTTATGCACTTTACTTTGTGATAGCCGTATTGTTTCTTGTTATATATCTTGCTATCACTTAGTTGTCTATCTTGCTTAGCATAAGTTGTTGGTGCACATAGGTGAGCCTAGTTGTTTTAGGTTTTGTGCTTGACTAATTAAACGATAGTTTTATTCCACATTTGTGCAAGCCTAAACCGTAATTATTTTGAAGCGCCTATTCACCCCCCCCTCTAGGCGACATCCACGTCCTTTCAATTGGTATCAGATCTAGGTCTTTCATTATTAGGTTTAACCACCTAGAGAGTAAGGATTTTGACTAGGGGATTAGGATTCTATGACACTCTTAGTTTCGATGGCACAAATTTTGATGTTTGGGTAATTCGCATGCTTAATCTCTTTAGGGTCATGGACCCAAATTTGGAGCGAATTGTAGATATGGGTTTTTCTCCTCCAAAGGATTCTCAACACATATCTTTAGAGGATGAGAAAAACTCTTATCTCAATGCTCAGGCTTCTAATGTGCTTTTCGATGCTTTGAGCAATGTAGTTATATTTCAACTCATGCCATTCCGGGACGCTCATGAGTTGTGGACAAAGATTCAAGATAAATATGGTGTGTCCAAGATTTGTAGGGATGATTGTTCTCCCTCCACCTCCGGTCGTGTTGTCTTCTCAACTTCATCTACTTCACCTACATGTGGATTGCCATAAGGTAACGATATGGTGAGTAGTGGTGATCATTGTAATGATGATAATGGGCTTATTGTTGATGATACTTCATCACTATCTTATTGCAATGCTTCATCTTTGGACTTTAACACTTCGAGCACTCTAAATGTTTCACATGCTTGTGTTGATAGTCCTTGCATATCATGTAGAAATTGCTCGACTAAATCTCATGATGATATGCTTGCTATATCTTGTTGCCATGATAAAAATGTATCTATTTCCTCGAGTTGTTGTGCTAACAATGTAGAGGAAACCCAACACTCCATGGAACAAGATGTGGTCTTGAATGGTGCGTCAAGGGATCCTACATCATCATCTATTATTTCTCACCTTTGCCTTATGGCTATGGCTTCAAAGGTATCTCCTACTTTGAATCCCAATATATCCCATGATGATGATGTTGATGATGATGAAGAGAGTGATAATATTGCTTCCTTAAAAATTAAGGGAGAAATGGTTTTTAAAGCTCTTCATAAGAATATAATTGCTCGTTCCAACTTCATGGAAATCATGTCTATTGCAATTGAGGGCAAGAAATATATTGAGGAGTTGGAAGCTCATCTCGAGGAGCATGAGGCCACCATTGATAAAACGGAAGGTCATGAATGTGATTATGCTAATGAGATCGCGAAGCTATCTCAAGCTCTTGAAAATGAACAAACCACCAAGGAATCTCTTGAGGAGACCTTTGCTCTAGAATTATCTAGATTAAAGGAATCCCATGATAGAGCTCTCGAGGTGGCTGATGATTTTAGAACTAAAAATGATAAGCTTGCAGTTGCACATGCTAAACTCCTTGAGGACTTTGAGCACCTCGAAAATGGCTCAAGGATCATTAAGAGTTCGCTCATTGAACTCACCGAGTCTCATTCTCAACTTGAAGCTGCATATGCTAAAGAGCTTGCCAAGTTGCCTTCTCCTTTGGATGTTAATGATGATGCTTGTGCTACTAACTATATTTCTTGTAAAGCATCCATTTTGAAGGAGAATGTTGAGCTAAGGGCTCAACTTGAGTTGCTATCTAGCAATTATGGGAAATTGGAAGAAAGTCATGAAAAGCTCTCGAGCTCTCATGGTGATCTTCTAGTATCCCATAATGTGCTAAAGATAGCTCATGAGGCTAGTACTACTAAGGTAACATCTAGTGAGCCTCATGTGGACATTAGCACTACATCTAGTAGAAATTCTTTATTGCCATCTGCTAGTCCTCGTAGTTCATCTACTCATAATGTTGCTACATCTTGTGATGAATTACTTTCCTTGCCTTGTTGCTCTAACGATGAAGCGTATACGTCCTCTAGTACTTGTGTTCATACTAACCATGTAGAGGAAATCAATGAGCTCAAGGCCCAAGTCACTTCTTTGAAGAAAGACTTGGAAAAGGGTCATGAAGGGAAGTCCACACTCAACAATATCTTGAGAGTGCAAAAATCTCCAAATGACAAAGGTGGACTTGGATTCAACTCCAAGAAGAAGAAGAAGGCCAAGAGCAACAAGAAGAAGGGCCAAGAACAAGTCAAGAACTCGGCCAAGATTGTTTGCTACGAGTGCAAAATAGATGGGCACCATGTTAGATCTTGCCCATTGAAGAAGAAACCCCATAGTGACAAGCAACAAGGGAAGCGGCCACAAGTTCAATCTCATGCTCAATGTCAAGTTGAAGAAAGGCCACTTCCCAAGAAGACCCAAGTCAACGCTCCTCAAGTTGAAAAATCAATTGAGAAGAAAGTAAAGGGTAGATGTTGCTACTTATGTCGTGAGAAGGGTCACTTTGCTTCTTCATGCACTAATGGTAAAGTTTCCAACCCAATTATCATTGATGACATCTATTCTCTTGGGAAGGATAAGGTTGGAAATGTGTTTGCCAAGTTTGTTGGAACTCAAAGTGGTGTCAAGAAAAGAACCATTTGGGTAGCCAAGCCTATTATGACTAACCTCTTAGGACCCAACTTGGTTGGGGACCAACAAGCTCAAACTTGATCAATAGGTAGTGTTGGAGGGCATTGGAGACTTGGCTAGATTATGAAGAATTAAGGGATCTTCATCATTCATATTATCTCAAGCCAAGTCATTTTGACTATCGAGTTTCCATCCTATATACAATGTCCTCCTTGCGGTAACTTGTACTTAAATTGTTTACATTAATAGTTACTTGTCCCTTTGCATGTTGTGGTTTTGTACCTTGCATGTGTTTGTATATGGTGTACCTCCGGCTTGCTTATCTTGAGTAATCAAGTATGGGTATGTTGGTTTGCACATCATGTACGTGTGCGTATTGTGTTGAGCCTTTTTGCATCTTATCTTATCTTAGTTGGCTCTATTAAGAGATTAATGGATTATCCCATTTTGGTGGAGTGATGTGCTTTGTGCACTTCACAATCCTAAAAATGTGTGTACATCAGGAATACCACTTAGTATTGATATTACAAGATTATCTAGCTTCTATGTGGTATGTCTTCTCATGAGAAATTCAAATTCTAAATGGTCCATTAATCATCTCTTGTTGGATTTCATTTGCCACTTGTTATTAACGTTGGGTTACCACATTATGGGGGAGTAATATGCTATGTGCATATTACAAGCCCAGAGAATGTGTACATTTGAGAAATTGCCACTTAGATTTGATATTACAATTTATCTAGTTCCTAGGTGGCATGCTAGCTCTATAAGTGTCATTTGCTTGTGATTTAGGAGTAAAGATGATGTTGGATCTATTTGCAATCTACCAATGGGAATTATTTCCAAATACTTCTTGTCCTTTGACAATTGATATTCCTTTTAAGTGGTAGAATTTGCTAATCATCTTTACATAGGTTTTTGTTTATCGTTTGTCTTCCTTTCCTCTTGTGGATCCTTTTGAGCATGTCTAGTCTTTCTATAAATATAGGGAAAGTGATGATCCCATTGTGTGCATTTTGTATTCAAATTCAAATTCTATATAATGCACATCTCTTGGGGGAGCTATCCTATTTTTTTTAGAACACTCTCTTTATGTGCTTATCATAAAATCTTTTGATCTTCATCAAGTGTGTGTTGGTGGGAGGCAAGCCTTTTCTCTATGGTGCTTTGCGCCATCATGAAAATTTGCGGAGGGTTTGGTTTGTTTGGAACCTAGCTCTATTTTTGGGAACTTGATACTTCTTGTTTTCCTTCAATTGGTATCTTGTTTCCTTCTATTTGGCATTTGTCAATGGATATCTCATTCCTTAATGTATCTTTTAGTTGGTATCCGTCAAGTGATAATTTTTCGTTTGGTATCTTATTTTCACTTGATACCCTATCTTTCGGTATCCTATCAACTGTGTGTTGATTTGATTCTTGAAAGCCTTGAGCATGCATATTTTCTACATGTACTTTCGTTGGCATGTTATCTTTCCTTGACCCAATATATAGGGGAGACTCCACTATGACATAAATTGGCTAAAGTGTGCATGAAATTCAATTTCATATCTATATGCACATATTTATGTGGAGTTTTGTCCTATGTATTGTTGGTCCACTAACTTTTTGGTCCCAATGAGTTTGGGTACCACTTTGTTTGTGGTGTTGTTCTAGGAACAATTGGAGATACATTGGACACTCGGCTCTCTTACAAGGAAGGTGTTAACACCATGTGCTTATTGGAGCCATGCTAGGATGATCGAAGAACCATTGTCTACTACATCAATCCAATGCTATCTCGGTAACCAGTATCTACTTCATGCATACATTTCTTGCATTCAACCTTTTATAAGTTGCATCATGGCATGAATTTCTTGATTCATTCTTGTGGTACTTGTTTCCTTTCTCAAAGCATGACAACGATGATCTCTAGTTGATAGCTGTGATGTCTTTGATGTTCGTGTGGTGGAACTTCATTTATGTACAATAAGAAAATATTAGGCCATGTGCTATGCTCTCAAGAAAAGATCTTATTGGTATGTTTATGAATTCCTTTTGGATATCTTGTTCCTTCCTTCTTGTAACTATTTCGTATGTACATCATTCTTTGTGGATATATCATCATGATTATCCTCTACCTAGAATCTTATACACACGAGAGAAGTTACATCTCTAGTTGATATCCTCTTTTCTTTCACATCCACCATTGCATTCTCAGTTTATTTCCATGGTGGTTTCGTGAAAGTATTTGTCTTGAGTGCGGATCTTATATCCTTGCATCTTGATGCACTCTTTGGTGGTGAAGATTATTTTCCTCATGCTTGTCTTCACGAGGGTTTTGCCATTTCGATTGGCATCCCTCCTCCTGACAAGGCTATTTTTTCTTACCTTCACCTGGGGTTGTCACAAGCTTTGGTTTTATCTTTCTTATAAGTAAGCTTATGGACCCATTTGCCAGTAGTTTGTGTATGTGGGAAGGATATGGCTTGCACTTTGTGTCTCATTTCATCAAGACTATGTTGATGCTTAATGCTCATCCTTATACTAGTCGTCTCAAGTGCTTTGTCATGACTCACACACATCATTTTGGTTGAGCCTATTCTTAAGATTGCCTCTTTTACATGTTGCTCAACCATATGTTTAGTGCAAGTACTATGCTCATTGTCTTATCTACTTGCTTGCACTTGTTGTGTGTTTATATTGATTTTGGGGGAGTCATGATCCTAATTTGTGCACTTGTATTCAGATACAAAAATTCTTATTTGTGCACAAATCATGGGGAGCTCCTCTAGTTTCTTTATAAACACTCTTTTGCCCATATCATAATATCTTTTATTCTTGTGGCTGGTAGGACCATGTGATTGATTGTTCCAATTGGTATCTTTTGATTGCTTGCTTCACTCTGGTGTATGTCTTTGTGCCATACGATCCTTTTTGCAATCTTTGGATCCTCAATATAGTTTGTTTTCCTCCGACTACTTATCATCGGATATGTGTATTTCATTGCACTCATATTTTGAGAAATACAAACCTTTTGGAGGAACACCTATTATATTGGCTTTCTAAGCTTTTCGCCCATTTTAGCAATCGATGCCAATGGGGGAGAAGTTTAGAGAGTTTAGTTTGGAAAGCTTAGAGAGTTTTGCTTTTATTGCTTAAGCAGTTGCATCTCACAAAGTTTAGAGAGTTTAGTTTGGAAAGCTTAGAGAGTTTTGCTTTTATTGCTTAAGCAGTTGCATCTCACACCCATGCATTGCTCTGCATGTGTGTGTGCTTGGTTGTGCTTCTTTCCTTATATAAACTCTCTCTTGAAAGCGGTTGTCATCAATTACCAAAATGGGGGAGATTATAAGAGCACATTTCTCCATGTGTGGTTTTGGTAATTGATGACACCCCTATGGACTAATGGTTGCCTTGAGTTATATTCGAAGGATTTGTCCGTAGGTACTTCTTGAAGGCCATCTGTTGGTTTCAAGGTGTTTATATGGTGACCAAGGTGGTATTCAAGGTATTATCCAAAGATTGGTCATGTAAGAGTTGAGCTTACTGCAAGCATGTCTTGAAGAAGAAGACTGTGTGAGCATTCATGTTTACCTTCAAGACATCATCTTTATGAAGAGAGAATATAAGTTACAAGGTTGATCAATACTAAGTCAAAGAGTGAACCAAGTTGATCAACACACAAAGCGTACAAGATGTACCGAGAAGGATCAAGTGATCCCATGGTATGGTAAGCATTGTCCATTACGCTTTGTGTACTAACCCATGGTCTACTTGAGTGTTCTTTGTAGGGTTGGGTATATTTCCATGGGATTGCATCGAGAGGAAGATCCCATACAACCCATGGAAGATGACATCAAGTGGTGATCGTCATCAAGGTTGCGGTTTGCAAGTTCAAGTGAAGCATCACGAAGAAATCATGATTGTAGCTTGCCGTCCATTCTGGTGACAATGGACTTGTGAAGGTGTGCCGAAGAGTGACTCACCCATAGTGGAGTATGGGGGAGCAATCAACTAGCCTTCATCGAGCCAACGCAATCACAAATGGTGGTCCAACTTGAGGGAGTCAAGATCGTCATCATCTAGCTCAAGTGGACTTCGTGCAAGGCAAAGGTTTGCCCTTGATAGGGTTTTCTATTTTCCCGGTCTCATGGTGGTAGTTGGGAGACCGGGTTATAGGATCGATTGTCGTACTATCAAGGGGGGCTCTCAAATGAGTAGCTTGATCGTATCGTTCGTTGAGAGCTCAAACCATTGCATTCTTGGCATCATCATCTTTCTTGGTTCTTGGTTGGCTTTTTCTCTATGTGGGTTCTTGAGCTTATGGTCAGCTTCATGACAAGCTCAAGTTCATCAGAAACGGAGTCCATATGCATCTTCTATGATGTTTTCGATGTTGGAGGTTTTACCGGTCTTATCCGAGGAAGGGTTATCACCATTTTCTTATGGGACTTTTCTCATTTGCTTCTTATTGATATTTCTATCAAGATTGTGTTAGCCCATGTCGTTAGCTTTCCAACAAACTTGGTTTCGTTGAATTTGGAGTCCGTTTGCAGAAGTTGTGACAGTTTTGGTGTTCTTAAAAGGCTGCAGCGGTACTACCGCGGCTACTACCGCGGCCACTACCGCTTGGAGCGGATGTAATTTTTACTACCGCTCCGGAGCGGTACTACCGCAGCTCCAGAGCGGTAGTACCGCTCCGGACCAAATTCTCGTGTTAAGTCCAGCGGTGGTAGGCACGGATGTATTTTTTTAGTACCGCTCGCAAGCAGTAGTACCGCTACCCTTAGCGGTAGTACCGCTATCCCTAGCGGTAGTACCGTGAGGACGAGCGGTAGTACCGCTCCGGCAGTTCTACTGGCCTTTTACCTCCTCGCTATTGTTTTTCAAAGGGCTTCCACCACCCTAGCGGTAGTACCGCTCTCATGAGCGGTAGTACCGCTCTGTGTGGGCTGTGAGCATAACAGTTGGATTTTTTCCCACCTATAAAGGGGGGTCTTCTTCCCCATTGAACCTTATCTCTTGAGCTCGAGTTTACCCCCCATTGTTGACCTTCTTCGAGCTTGCTAACTCTCAATCCCTCCGATGATTCTTGCTAGTTCTTGAGGGAAAAGGGAGAGGAGATCTAGATCCACATTTCCACCAATCACTTTCTCCTCTATGTGAGGGGAACCCCTTGGATCTAGATCTTGGAGTTCTTAGTGTTCTTCTTTGTTCTTCCTCTCATTTTCGTCCCTAGCAATAGTTGCTTTGGTGGGATTTGGGAGAGAAAGACTTGGGCACTTCGTGTGCCCTTGCCATTGCATTTGGTGCATAGGTTTGAGTTCTCCACGGTGATACGTGGAAGTGAAGTTTGAGAAGCTTATTACTCTTGGGTGTTTGAGCACCCTTGAGCTTGTTCCTCTTGGGTGCTTTGGCGCCCTACATAGTTGGTGGTGCCTCGGAGCTCAATCATTGTGGTGCAAAGCTCCGTGCAAGCTTCGGGGTCTCCAATTAGGTTGTGGAGATTGCCCCGAGCATTTGAGGTCACCTCGGAGCCACAATCCGTTGTGGTGAAGCTTCGTGGTGTTGTTGGGAGCCTCCAATTAAGTTGTGGAGTTTTCCCCAACCTTGTTTGTACGGGTTCGGTGACCGCCCTCAAGGGCCCCTTAGTGGAATCACGGCATCTTGCATTGTGCGAGGGCATGAGGAGATTACGGTGGCCCTAGTGGCTTCTTGGGGAGTATTGTGCCTCCACACCGCCCCGAACGGAGATTAGCATCCGTAAGGGTGTGAACTTCGGGATACATCGTCGTCTCCACGTGCCTCGGTTATCTCTTACCCGAGCCCTTTACTTATGCACTTTACTTTGTGATAGCCGTATTGTTTCTTGTTATATATCTTGCTATCACTTAGTTGTCTATCTTGCTTAGCATAAGTTGTTGGTGCACATAGGTGAGCCTAGTTGTTTTAGGTTTTGTGCTTGACTAATTAAATGATAGTTTTATTCCGCATTTGCGCAAGCCTATACCGTAATTATTTTAAAGCGCCTATTCACCCCCCCTCTAGGCGACATCCACGTCCTTTCAATTGGTATCAGAGCTAGGTCTCTCATTATTACGTTTAACCACCTAGAGAGTAAGGATTTTGACTAGGGGATTAGGATTCTATGACACTCTTAGTTTCGATGGCACAAATTTTGATGTTTGGGTAATTCGCATGCTTAATCTCTTTAGGGTCATGGACCCAAATTTGGAGCGAATTGTAGATATGGGTTTTTCTCCTCCAAAGGATTCTCAACACATATCTTTAGAGGATGAGAAAAACTCTTATCTCAATGCTCAGGCTTCTAATGTGCTTTTCGATGCTTTGAGCAATGTAGTTATATTTCAACTCATGCCATTCCGGGACGCTCATGAGTTGTGGACAAAGATTCAAGATAAATATGGTGTGTCCAAGATTTGTAGGGATGATTGTTCTCCCTCCACCTCCGGTCGTGTTGTCTTCTCAACTTCATCTACTTCACCTACATGTGGATTGCCATAAGGTAACGATATGGTGAGTAGTGGTGATCATTGTAATGATGATAATGGGCTTATTGTTGATGATACTTCATCACTATCTTATTGCAATGCTTCATCTTTGGACTTTAACACTTCGAGCACTCTAAATGTTTCACATGCTTGTGTTGATAGTCCTTGCATATCATGTAGAAATTGCTCGACTAAATCTCATGATGATATGCTTGCTATATCTTGTTGCCATGATAAAAATGTATCTATTTCCTCGAGTTGTTGTGCTAACAATGTAGAGGAAACCCAACACTCCATGGAACAAGATGTGGTCTTGAATGGTGCGTCAAGGGATCCTACATCATCATCTATTATTTCTCACCTTTGCCTTATGGCTATGGCTTCAAAGGTATCTCCTACTTTGAATCCCAATATATCCCATGATGATGATGTTGATGATGATGAAGAGAGTGATAATATTGCTTCCTTAAAAATTAAGGGAGAAATGGTTTTTAAAGCTCTTCATAAGAATATAATTGCTCGTTCCAACTTCATGGAAATCATGTCTATTGCAATTGAGGGCAAGAAATATATTGAGGACTTGGAAGCTCATCTCGAGGAGCATGAGGCCACCATTGATAAAATGGAAGGTCATGAGCGTGATTATGCTAATGAGATCGCGAATCTATCTCAAGCTCTTGAAAATGAACAAACCACCAAGGAATCTCTTGAGGAGACCTTTGCTCTAGAATTATCTAGATTAAAGGAATCCCATGATAGAGCTCTCGAGGTGGCTAATGATTTTAGAACTAAAAATGATAAGCTTGTAGTTGCACATGCTAAACTCCTTGAGGACTTTGAGCACCTCGAAAATGGCTCAAGGATCATTAAGAGTTCGCTCATTGAACTCACCGAGTCTCATTCTCAACTTGAAGCTGCATATGCTAAAGAGCTTGCCAAGTTGCCTTCTCCTTTGGTTGTTAATGATGATGCTTGTGCTACTAACTATATTTCTTGTGAAGCATCCGTTTTGAAGGAGAATGTTGAGCTAAGGGCTCAACTTGAGTTGCTATCTAGCAATTATGGGAAATTGGAAGAAAGTCATGAAAAGCTCTCGAGCTCTCATGGTGATCTTCTAGTATCCCATAATGTGCTAAAGATAGCTCATGAGGCTAGTACTACTAAGGTAACATCTAGTGAGCCTCATGTGGACATTAGCACTACATCTAGTAGAAATGCTTTATTGCCATGTGCTAGTCCTCGTAGTTCATCTACTCATAATGTTGCTACATCTTGTGATGAATTACTTTCCTTGCCTTGTTGCTCTAACGATGAAGCGTATACGTCCTCTAGTACTTGTGTTCATACTAACCATGTAGAGGAAATCAATGAGCTCAAGGCCCAAGTCACTTCTTTGAAGAAAGACTTGGAAAAGGGTCATGAAGGGAAGTCCACACTCAACAATATCTTGAGAGTGCAAAAATCTCCAAATGACAAAGGTGGACTTGGATTCAACTCCAAAAAGAAGAAGAAGGCCAAGAGCAACAAGAAGAAGGGCCAAGAACAAGTCAAGAACTCGGCCAAGATGGTTTGCTTCGAGTGCAAAATAGATGGGCACCATGTTAGATCTTGCCCATTGAAGAAGAAACCCCATAGTGACAATCACAAGGAAAGCGGCCACAAGTTCAATCTCATGCTCAACGTCAAGTTGAAGAAAGGCCACTTCCCAAGAAGACCCAAGTCAACGCTCCTCAAGTTGAGAAATCAATTGAGAAGAAAGTAAAGGGTAGATGTTACTACTTATGTCGTGAGAAGGGTCACTTTGCTTCTTCATGCACTAATGGTAAACTTTCCAACCCAATTATCATTGATGACATCTATTCTCTTGGGAAGGATAAGGTTGGAAATGTGTTTGCCATGTTTGTTGGTACTCAAAGTGGTGTCAAGAAAAGAACCATTTGGGTACCCAAGCCTATTATGACTAACCTCTTAGGACCCAACTTGGTTGGGGACCAACAAGCTCAAACTTGATCAATAGGTAGTGTTGGAGGGCATTGGAGACTTGGCTAGATTATGAAGAATTAAGGGATCTTCATCATTCATATTATCTCAAGCCAAGTCATTTTGACTATCGAGTTTCTATCCTATATACAATGTCCTCCTAGCGGTAACTTGTACTTAAATTGTTTACATTAATAGTTACTTGTCCCTTTGCATGTTGTGGTTTTGTACCTTGCATGTGTTTGTATATGGTGTACCTCCGGCTTGCTTATCTTGAGTAATCAAGTATGGGTATGTTGGTTTGCACATCATGTACGTGTGCGTATTGTGTTGAGCCTTTTTGCATCTTATCTTATCTTAGTTGGCTCTCTTAAGAGATTAATGGATTATCCCATTTTGGGGGACTGATGTGCTTTGTGCACTTCACAATCCTAAAAATGTGTGTACATGAGGAATACCACTTAGTATTGATATTACAAGATTATCTAGCTTCTATGTGGTATGTCTTCTCATGAGAAATTCAAATTCTAAATGGTCCATTAATCATCTCTTGTTGGATTTCATTTGCCACTTGTTATTAACGTTGGGTTACCACATTATGGGGGAGTAATATGCTATGTGCATATTACAAGCCCAGAGAATGTGTACATTTGAGAAATTGCCACTTAGATTTGATATTACAATTTATCTAGTTCCTAGGTGGCATGCTAGCTCTACAAGTGTCATTTGCTTGTGATTTAGGAGTAAAGATGATGTTGGATCTATTTGCAATCTACCAATGGGAATTATTTCCAAATACTTCTTGTCCTTTGACATTTGATATTCCTTTTAAGTGGTAGAATTTGCTAATCATCTTTACATAGGTTTTTGTTTATCGTTTGCCTTCCTTTCCTCTTGTGGATCTTTTTGAGCATGTCTAGTCTTTCTATAAATATAGGGAAAGTGATGATCCCATCGTGTGCATTTTGTATTCAAATTCAAATTCTATATAATGCACATCTCTTGGGGGAGCTATCCTATTTTTTTAGAACACTCTCTTTATGTGCTTATCATAAAATCTTTTGATCTTCATCAAGTGTGTGTTGGTGGGAGGCAAGCCTTTTCTCTATGGTGCTTTGCGCCATCATGAAAATTTGCGGAGGGTTTGGTTTGTTTGGAACCTAGCTCTATTTTTGGGAACTTGATACTTCTTGTTTTCCTTCAATTGGTATCTTGTTTCCTTCTATTTGGCATTTGTCAAAGGATATCTCATTCCTTAATGTATCTTTTAGTTGGTATCCATCAAGTGATAATTTTTCGTTTGGTATCTTATTTTCACTTGATACCCTATCTTTCGGTATCTTATCAACTGTGTGTTGATTTGATTCTTGAAAGCCTAGAGCATGCATATTTTCTACATGTACTTTCGTTGGCATGTTCTCTTCCCTTGACCCAATATATAGGGGAGACTCCACTATGACATAAATTGGCTAAAGTGTGCATGAAATTCAATTTCATATCTATATGCACATATTTATGTGGAGTTTTGTCCTTTGTATTGTTGGTCCAATAACTTTTTGGTCCCAATGAGTTTGGGTACCACTTTGTTTGTGGTGTTGTTCTAGGAACAATTGGAGATACATTGGACACTCGGCTCTCTTACAAGGAAGGTGTTAACACCATGTGCTTATTGGAGCCATGCTAGGATGATCGAAGAACCATTGTCTACTACATCAATCCAATGCTATCTCGGTAACCAGTATCTACTTCATGCATACATTTCTTGCATTCAACCTTTTATAAGTTGCATCATGGCATGAATTTCTTGATTCATTCTTGTGGTACTTGTTTCCTTTCTCAAAGCATCACAACGATGATCTCTTGTTGATAGCTGTGATGTCTTTGATGTTCGTGTGGTGGAACTTCATTTATGTACAATAAGAAAATATTAGGCCATGTGCTATGCTTTCAAGAAAAGATCTTATTGGTATATTTATGAATTCCTTTTGGATATCTTGTTCCTTCCTTCTTGTAAATATTTCGTATGTACATCATTCTTTGTGGATATATCATCATGATTATCCTCTACCTAGAATCTTATACACATGAGAGAAGTTACATCTCTAGTTGATATCCTCTTTTCTTTCACGTCCACCATTGCAATCTCAGTTTATTTCCATGGTGGTTTCGTGAAAGTATTTGTCTTGAGTGCGGATCTTATATCCTTGCATCTTGATGCACTCTTTGGTGGTGAAGATTATTTTCCTCATGCTTGTCTTCACGAGGGTTTTGCCATTTCGATTGGCATCCCTCCTCCTGACAAGGCTATTTTTTCTTACCTTCACCTGGGGTTGTCACAAGCTTTGGTTTTATCTTTCTTATAAGTAAGCTTATGGACCCATTTGCCAGTAGTTTGTGTATGTGGGAAGGATATGGCTTGCACTTTGTGTCTCATTTCATCAAGACTATGTTGATGCTTAATGCTCATCCTTATACTAGTCGTCTCAAGTGCTTTGCCATGACTCACACACATCATTTTGGTTGAGCCTATTCTTAAGATTGCCTCTTTTACATGTTGCTCAACCATATGTTTAGTGCAAGTACTATGCTCATTGTCTTATCTACTTGCTTGCACTTGTTGTGTGTTTATATTGATTTTGGGGGAGTCATGATCCTATTTTGTGCACTTGTATTCAAATACAAAAATTCTTATTTGTGCACAAATCATGGGGAGCTCCTCTAGTTTCTTTATAAACACTCTTTTGCCCATATCATAATATCTTTTATTCATGTGACTGGTAGGACCATGTGATTGATTATTCCAATTGGTATCTTTTGATTGCTTGCTTCACTCTGGTGTATGTCTTTGTGCCATACGATCCTTTTTGCAATCTTTGGATCCTCAATATAGTTTGTTTTCCTCTGACTACTTATCATCGGATATGTGTATTTCATTGCACTCATATTTTGAGAAATACAAACCTTTTGGAGGAACACCTATTATATTGGCTTTCTAAGCTTTTCGCCCATTTTAGCAATCGATGCCAATGGGGGAGAAGTTTAGAGAGTTTAGTTTGGAAAGCTTAGAGAGTTTTGCTTTTATTGCTTAAGCAGTTGCATCTCACAAAGTTTAGAGAGTTTAGTTTGGAAAGCTTAGAGAGTTTTGCTTTTATTGCTTAAGCAGTTGCATCTCACACCCATGCATTGCTCTGCATGTGTGTGTGCTTGGTTGTGCTTCTTTCCTTATATAAACTCTCTCTTGAAAGCGGTTGTCATCAATTACCAAAATGGGGGAGATTGTAAGAGCACATTCCTCCATGTGTGGTTTTGGTAATTGATGACACCCCTATGGACTAATGGTTGCCTTGAGTTATATTCGAAGGATTTGTCCGTAGGTACTTCTTGAAGGCCATCTGTTGGTTTCAAGGAGTTTATATGGTGACCAAGGTGATATTCAAGGTATTATCCAAAGATTGGTCATGTAAGAGTTGAGCTTACTGCAAGCATGTCTTGAAGAAGAAGACTGTGTGAGCATTCATGTTTACCTTCAAGACATCATCTTTATGAAGAGAGAATATAAGTTACAAGGTTGATCAATACTAAGTCAAAGAGTGAACCAAGTTGATCAACACACAAAGCGTACAAGATGTACCGAGAAGGATCAAGTGATCCCATGGTATGGTAAGCATTGTCCATTACGCTTTGTGTACTAACCCATGGTCTACTTGAGTGTTCTTTGTAGGGTTGGGTATATTTCCATGGGATTGCATCGAGAGGAAGATCCCATACAACCCATGGAAGATGACATCAAGTGGTGATCGTCATCAAGGTTACGGTTTGCAAGTTCAAGTGAAGCATCACGAAGAAATCATGATTGTAGCTTGCCGTCCATTCTGGTGACAATGGACTTGTGAAGGTGTGCCGAAGAGTGACTCACCCATAGTGGAGTATGGGGGAGCAATCAACTAGCCTTCATCGAGCCAACGCAATCACAAATGGTGGTCCAACTTGAGGGAGTCAAGATCATCATCATCTAGCTCAAGTGGACTTCGTGCAAGGCAAAGGTTTGCCCTTGATAGAGTTTTCTATTTTCCCGGTCTCATGGTGGTAGTTGGGAGACCGGGTTATAGGATCGATTGCCGTACTATCAAGGGGGGCTCTCAAATGAGTAGCTTGATCGTATCGTTCGTTGAGAGCTCAAACCATTGCATTCTTGGCATCATCATCTTTCTTGGTTCTTGGTTGGTTTTTTCTCTATGTGGGTTC
The DNA here is from genome assembly GCA_039707655.1 of Elymus sibiricus. Lineage (NCBI taxonomy): Eukaryota > Viridiplantae > Streptophyta > Magnoliopsida > Poales > Poaceae > Elymus > Elymus sibiricus. Next base: position 449,958,339 of record CM077671.1, read on the forward strand.
TTGAGCTTATGGTCAGCTTCATGACAAGCTCAAGTTCATCAAAAACGGAGTCCATATGCATCTTCTATGATGTTTTCGATGTTGGAGGTTTTACCGGTCTTATCCGAGGAAGGGTTATCACTATTTTCTTATGGGACTTTTCTCATTTGCTTCTTATTGATATTTCTATCAAGATTGTGTTAGCCCATGTCGTTAGCTTTCCAACAAACTTGGTTTCGTTGAATTCGGAGTCCGTTTGCAGAAGTTGTGACAGTTTTGGTGTTCTTAAAAGGCTGCAGCGGTACTACTGCGGCTACTACCGCGGCCACTACCGCTTGGAGCGGATGTAATTACTACCGCTCCAGAGCGGTACTACCGCAGCTCCAGAGCGGTAGTACCGCTCTGGACCAAATTCTCATGTTAAGTCCAGCGGTGGTAGGCACGGATGTATTTTTTTAGTACCGCTCGCAAGCAGTAGTACCGCTACCCTTAGCGGTAGTACCGCTATCCCTAGCGGTAGTACCGTGAGGACGAGCGGTAGTACCGCTCCGGCGGTTCTACTGGCCTTTTGGCTCCTCGCTATTGTTTTTCAAAGGGCTTCCACCACCCTAGCGGTAGTACCGCTCCCATGAGTGGTAGTACCGCTCTGTGCGGGCTGTGAGCATAACGGTTGGATTTTTTCCCACCTATAAATGGGGGTCTTCTTCCCCATTGAACCTTATCTCTTGAGCTCGAGTTTACCCCCCATTGTTGACCTTCTTCGAGCTTGCTAACTCTCAATCCCTCCGATGATTCTTGCTAGTTCTTGAGAGAAATGGGAGAGGAGATCTAGATCCACATTTCCACCAATCACTTTCTCCTCTATGTGAGGGGAACCCCTTGGATCTAGATCTTGGAGTTCTTAGTGTTCTTCTTTGTTCTTCCTCTCATTTTCGTCCCTAGCATTAGTTGCTTTGGTGGGATTTGGGAGAGAAGGACTTGGGCACTTCGTGTGCCCTTGCCATTGCATTTGGTGCATAGGTTTGAGTTCTCCACGGTGATACGTGGAAGTGAAGTTTGAGAAGCTTATTACTCTTGGGTGTTTGAGCACCCTTGAGCTTGTTCCTCTTGGGTGCTTTGGCGCCCTACATAGTTGGTGGTGCCTCGGAGCTCAATCATTGTGGTGCAAAGCTCCGTGCAAGCTTCGGGGTCTCCAATTAGGTTGTGGAGATTGCCCCGAGCATTTGAGGTCACCTCGGAGCCACAATCCATTATGGTGAAGCTTCGTGGTGTTGTTGGGAGCCTCCAATTAAGTTGTGGAGTTTTCCCCAACCTTGTTTGTACGGGTTCTGTGACCGCCCACAAGGGCCCCTTAGTGGAATCACGGCATCTTGCATTGTGCGAGGGCATGAGAAGATTACGGTGGCCCTAGTGGCTTCTTGGGGATCATGTACGTGTGCGTATTGTGTTGAGCCTTTTTGCATCTTATCTTATCTTAGTTGGCTCTCTTAAGAGATTAATGGATTATCCCATTTTGGGGGAGTGATGTGCTTTGTGCACTTCACAATCCTAAAAATGTGTGTACATGAGGAATACCACTTAGTATTGATATTACAAGATTATCTAGCTTCTATGTGGTATGTCTTCTCATGAGAAATTCAAATTCTAAATGGTCCATTAATCATCTCTTGTTGGATTTCATTTGCCACTTGTTATTAACGTTGGGTTACCACATTATGGGGGCCCCTGGTGCATCTCCTTGCCCTCCTCCGAAGCTTCTTGGTCTTGTATTTGTCTAGAAAAAATCACCAAAAAGTTTCGTGGCAATTGGACTCCATTTAGTATTGTAACTCTGGAAAGGCAAAAACACGCAGAAAACAGGAACTGGCACTGGGCACTGGGTCAATAGGTTAGTGCTCAAAAATATTATAAATTGGTAAATAAATACCCAAAAATTATCCTAGAATGATAATATATCATAATGGAACAATCAAAAATTATAGATACGTTGGAGACGTATCAGATATGCATGCACAACACAAAACTTTCAATCGTGCTTACCTCAAGATAATATTTCAACCCTCTACAAATGTGGGGCATATATGGATTGATGTAGATTATGGCAAAGGGTGATAATTGATCATCTCGCAAATCTTCCGAGAGTAAACTTCAAACATAAGATAGTGCATAGACATGAATGTTATCAATGTGGTGACTAGGCATATCGTTTAAAAGTGAAAGAATTACATAGCCACTGTGCACACCTTTAACTGATGCAGAATGCACTTTATGTTGGGGAACGTTGCATGTGAAACAAAAAAATTCCTACGAACACCCTTGATCTATCTATGGAGATGCATAGCAACGAGAGGGGAGAGTGTGTCTACATACCCTCGTAGACCGTTAAGCGGAAGCGTATATTACGCAGTTGATGTAGTCATACTCTTCACGATCGCATCGCGATCCAATCCGATCCAGCGCTGAACGGATGGCACATGCGCGTTCAGCACACATGCGGCTCGGTGACGTCCCCTCCTTATTGATCCAACAAGCAAGAGAGGAGAAGTACATGGGATCTCGACCAGCACGACGACGTGGTGGAGATGGTGGTGAAGTAGTACCGGTAGGGCTTCGCTGCGCGCTGCCGGAACTAGGAACGGAGGAGCAATGGAGCAACGGGAGAGAGGAAGGCTCCAAGGGGCTGGTGTGTCCTCTTGGGGGCGCCCCCTCCCCTCTATATATAGGTGGAGGGGCGTGGTGGCCAGACCTCCAAGCCCTAGGGCTGGCGCACCAAGGGGGGGGGGAGTTGGACTCCTAGTCCAATTCCCTCCTTTCCATACACAGGTGGACTTTCCACCTTTCCCAACCGCATGGGCCTTGAGGGACTTTTGCGCTTGGCCCAATAAGGCCAGGGCACCTCTCCTCAGCCCATATTGACCCTTGGGACATGGTGGAACCCTTGGTGGACTTCCGGACTCCTCCGGAAGTCTCCGGAACCTTCCTGGTACAATACCGGAAAAACCAAAAACTTTTCCGGTAACCAAAATATGACTTCCCATATATAAATCTTTACCTCCGAACAATTTCAAAGTTTCTCGTAACGTTCGGGATCTCATCCGGGATTCCGAACAACATTCGGTCACCAACGTACATATCCCAATACTACTCTAGCGTCACCGAATGTTAAGCATGCGGACCCTATGGGTTCGAGAATCATGTAGACATAACCGAGACACTTATCCGGTCAATAACCAATAGCGGGACCTGGATGCCTATATTGATTCTTACATATTCCATGAAGATCTTTATCGGCCGAACCATGATGTCAAGGATCCAGTCAATCTCTATCGGTATGTTACTTGCCCGAGATTCGATCGTCGGTATCTTATACCTAGTTCAGTCTCGTTACCGGAAAGTCTCTTTACTCGTTCCGTAATACAAGATCCCGTGACTAACTCCTTAGTCACATTTCTTGCAAGTTTTTGTGATGTTGTATTACCGAGAGGGCCCGGAGAAACCTCTTCGTCATACAGAGTCATAAATCCCAGTCTCGATCCATGCCAACCCAACACACACCCTCGGAGATACATGTAGAGCACCTTTATGATCACCCAGCTATGAAGCCGCGTTTGATAGCACACAAGGTATTCCTCCGATGTCAGGAAGTTGCATCATCTCATGGTCTTAGGAACAGACACTTGACATGAAGAAAGCAGTAGCAATAAACTAAGTTATACGATCAAATGCTAAGCTTACAGTTGGGTCTTGTCCATCACATCATTCTCCTAATGATGTCTTCCCATTATCAAATGACAACTCATGACCATGGTTAGGAAACCTTAACCATCTTTGATCAACGAGCTAGTCTAGTAGAGGCTCACTAGGGACACGGTGTTGTCTATGTATCCACACATGTATCTGAGTTTACGATCAATATAATTCTAGCATGGATAATAGACGATTATCATGAACAAGGAAATATGATAATAACCAATTTATTATTGCCTCTAGGGCATATTTCCAACAGTCTCCCACTTGCACTAGAGTCAATAATCTAGTTCACATCGCCATGTGATTAACACCCAATGAGTTCTGGGGTTTGATCATGTTTTTCTTCTGAGAGAGGTTCTAGTCAATGGGTCTGCAACATTTAGATCCGTGTGTACTTTACAAATCTCTACATACTTTAGATGTTGCCACCATGCTCCACTTGGAGCTATTCCAAATGATTGCTGCACTATACGTATCCGGTTTGCTACTAAGAGTCATCCGGATCGGTGTCAAAGCTTGCATCGATGTAACCCTTTATGACAAACTCTTTATCAACTCCATATCTGAGAAACATATCCTTAGTCCTCTAAGGATAATTTTGACCATTGTCCAGTGATCCACTCCTGGATCTCTCTCGTACCCCTCTGCCAGACACATGGCAATGCTCACATCAAGGTGTGGTACACAACATGGCATACAGTACAGAGCCTATGGCCGAGGCATAGGGGGCGACCTCAGTCCTTTCTCTTTCTTCAACAGTGGTCAAGATTTGAGTCCTACTCAACTTCACACCCTACAATACAGGCAAGAACTCCTTCTCTGACTGATCCATTTTGAACTCCTTCAAAATCTTGTCAAGGTATGTGCTCTGTGAAAGTCTTATCAGCCGTCTTGATCTATCTCAATAGATCTTGATGCCCAATATGTAAGAAGCTTTACCCAGATCTTCCTTTGAAAAACTCCTTTCAAACAACCCTTTATGCTTTCCAGAAATTCTACATCATTTCCAATCAACAATATGTCATCCACATATTCTTATCAGAAATGCTATAGTGATCCCACTCACTTTCTTGTAAACACAAGTTTCTTCATAAACTTTGTATAAACCCAAAAGCTTTGATCACCTTATCAAAGAGTATATTCCAACTCCAAGATGCTTGCACCAGTCCATTGAAGAATCGTTGGAGCTTGCATACCTTTTAGCATCCTTAGGATGGACAAAACCTCCTGGTTGTATCACATACAACATTTCCTTAAACCATTAAGGAAGCATTGTTGTGACTTCTGATACGTCTCCAACGTATCTATATTTTTTGATTGTTCCATGCTATTATATTATCATTCTTGGATACTTTTTGGGTGTTTATTTACCAATTAATATTATTTTTGAGCACTAACCTATTAACCCAGTGCCCAGTGCCAGTTGCTTTTTTCTGCATGTTTTTAGCTTTTCAGGTTTACAGTACCAAACGAAGTCCAATTGCCATGAAACTTTAATGTGATTTTTTCTGGACCAAAAGAAGACCTGGAAGCTTCGGAAGGAGGCCAGGGACCCCACGAGGGAGGCACCACACAATAAGGCGCGCCCTGGGGTGGGCCGCGCCCTGTTGCCTCGTGCCCCCCTCGGGCGTCCCCCGGTGCCCCTCTCTGGCTTATAAATTCCCTAAAATCCCAAAAACCCTAGAGAGCAACCCAAAACACTTTTTCCACTGCCGCAAGTCTCTGTTCCACTATGTGCCCATCTGGAGCCTTGTTCTAGTGCCTTGTCGGAAGGGGGATCGATCACGGAGGGCCTCTACATCATCCTTGCTGCTCCCATGGTGATGTGTGAGTAGTTCACCATAGACCTACAGGTCTGTAGTTAGTACCTAGATGGCTATCTCTCTCTCTCTCTCTTGATATTCAATACAATGATCATCGCATCTTCCCTTTGATCTATCCGATGTAATTCTTTTGTGCGGTGCGTTTGTTGGGATCCGATGAATTGTGGGTCCATGTTCAGATTATTCATGAAAAAGATTCGAGTCTTCTCTGAAATTTATTATGATTCTTATTTGCATGATCATCATAGCTTCGTAAATCTCTCCTATCTATTGAAATAGTTTGGCCAACTAGATTGCTATTTCTTCAGTGAGAGGGGTGTGTTTTGGTGGGTTCAATCTGGCGGTGCTCTTTATCCGAGCGACAGAAAGGGACTAGACACGTCTTTGTATTGTTGCCACTAAGGATAAAACGATGGGGTTAGTTCATATTAATTGAATTCTCTTTATCTACATCATGTCATCATTCTCCAAGCATTACTCTATTTTACTTAATACTCTAGATGCATGCTGGATAGTGGTCGATGGGTGGAGTAATAGTAATAGGTCCAGGCAGGAGTTGGCCTATTTGCTTATGGACGTGATGCCTATATATACATGATCATTACCATGAATAAAGATTGCATAACTATGTGCTTTTCTATCAATTTCTCAACAGTAATTTGTCTACCCACCGTATGCTTACTATATGAGAGATGCCACTAGGGAAAACTATGGCCCCCGGGTCTATTCACTTATAAATTTACAAAAGCTTTCAATACCTTGCTGCCATTATTTGTCTTTTATTTTATTTTGCAATTTACAATTATATACTATCATCTACACACTTCATTTGCTTGCAAATAATGAGACCAAGGGGATTGACAACCCTCTTGCCGCGTTGGGTGCAAGTGTTTGCTCTTTTGTGTGCAGTTGCTGAAGACGGTGGTTGACCGTTACTCCTATTGGTTCGATAAACCTTGGTTCTCTACTGAGGGAAATACTTATCCATATTGTGCTGCATCACCCGTTCCTCTTCACGGAAAACCCAACGCAGATCACAAGTATCAACATCCATCTGCCAGATTTCATAATCAAAAAATGCAGCAACTGCTAACATAATCCCAATAGACTTTAGCATTGCTATGGGTGAGAAAGTTCTCATTGTAGTCAACTCCTTGAACTTGTCAGAAACCTCTTTGCGGCAAGTCAAGCTTTATAAATGGTGACATTACCATCAACGTTTGTCTTCTTCTTAAAGATCCATTTGTACTTAATGACATGCCAGTCATCGGGCAAGTCTACCAATGTCCATACTTTGTTTTCATACATGGATCCTATCTCGGATTTCATGGCCTTTAGCCATTTGTCGGAATCCGGGCCCATCATCACTTCCTCATAGTTCGTAGGCTCATCATTGTCTAACAACATGAATTTCAAGACAAGATGACCGCACCACTCGGGGAGCCACGTGTCCTTGTCGACCTACGAGGTTTGGTAGTAACTTGATCCGAAGTTTCATGATCATCACCACTAGCTTCCTCTTCAATTGGTGTACACATCACAGGAACACCTTTCTACGCTGCGCTACTTTCCAATTGAAGTGAAGGTTTGATAACCTCATCAAGTTCTACCTTCCTCCCACTCACTTCTTTCGAGAGAAACTCCTTCTCTGGAAAGGATCCATTCTTGAAAACAAGAGTTGCCTTCGGATCTGTGATAGGAGGTATACCCAATTATTTCTTTAGGGTATCCTATGAAGATGCACTTCTCCGCTTTGGGTTCGAGCTTATCTGGAAAAAGCCTCTTGACATAAGCGTTGCATCCCCAAACTTTAAGAAACGACAGCTTAGGTTTCTTGCCAAATCATAATTCATACGACGTCGTCTCAACAGACTTAGAGGGTGCCCTATTTAAAGTGAATGTGCTTGTCTCTAATGCATAACCCCAAAACTATAGTGGAAAATCGGTAAGAGACATCATAGAATGCACCATATCCAATAGAGTACGACTACGACGTTCGGACACACCATTACACTGTGGTGTTCTAAGTCGCGTGAGTTATGAAACAATTTCCACATTGTTTTAAATCCATAACAAACTCGTAACTCAGATATTCACCTCCACGATCATATCGTAGACATTTTATCATCTTTTCACGATGATCTTCAACTTCACTTTGAAATTGCTTGAACTTTTCAAAATTTCAGACTTGGGTTTCATCAAGTAAATATACATGTATCTACTCAAATCATTTGTGAAGGTAAGATAATAACGATATCCACCGCGTGCTTCAACACTCATTGGATTGCATACATCAATATGTATTATTTCCAACAAGTCATTTGCCTGCTCCACCGTACCGGAAAACGGGGTATTAGTCATCTTGCCGATGAGGCATGGTTCACATGTCTCAAGCGATTCAAAATTGAGTGAGTCCAAAGATCCATCAGCATGGAGTTTCTTCATGCGCTTTACACCCATATGACCTAAGCAGCAGTGCCACAAGCATGTGGTACTATCATCATTAACTTTGCATCTTTTGGCATCAATGTTATGAACATGTGTATCACTGCGATCGAGATTCTATAAGAATAAACCATTCACATTGGGTGCATGACCATAAAAGATATTACTCATATAAATAGAACAACCATTATTCTCTGATTTAATTGAATAACCGTCTCGCAATAAACAAGATCTATATAATGTTCATGCTCAACACAGGCACCAAATAACATTTATTTAAGTTTAAAACTAATCATGAAGGTAGAGCGAGCATGCCGATGGCGATCACATCAACATTGGAGACACTTCCAAGGCGCATCGTCACCTCCACCTCAACTAGTTTACGTTTATTCTGTAGCTCCTATTTCGAGTTACTAATATCAGCAACCGAACTGGTATCAAATACCCAGGCGCTACTACGGGCACTAGTAAGGCACACATCAATAACATGTGTATCAAATAGACCATTGTTAACGTTGCTAGCCTTCTTATCCGCCAAGTATCTGGGGCAGTTCTGCTTGGAGCGGCCGTTGCCCTTGTAATAGAAGCACTCAGTCTCATTTTTGCGTCCAACCTTGCATTTCTTCACTGAGCGGCAACTGGTTTGCCATTCTTGAAGTTTCCCTTCTTGCCCTTGCCCTTCTTGAAACTAGTGGTCTTATTAACCACCAACACTTGATGCTCCTTCTTGACTTCTACATCCACGGCATAAGATATCACGAATAGCTCAGGGATCATCTTCTCCATCCCTTGCATGTTATAGTTCATCACAAAGCTCTAGTAGCTTGGTGGTAGTGACTGGAGAACTCTGTCAATCACTATCTTATCTAGAGATTAACTCCCACTTGATTCAAGCGATTGTAGCACCTAGACATTTTGAGCACATGCTCACTAACTGAACTATTCTCCTCCATCTTGTAGGCAAAGAACTTATGAAATATCAATTTCAGCTCTTGGAACATCTCATATGCTCCATGGCCTTCAAAACGTCTTTGGAGCCCCGATTCTAAGTCGTAAAGCATGTCGCACTAAACTATCGAGTAGTCATGAGAACGTGTGTGCCGAACATTCATAACATCCACAGACGACACTAGAGGGGTTGGCACATCGAGCGGTGCATCAAGGACATAAGCCTTCTTTGCAACAATGAGGACAATCCTCAGATTACAGACCCAGTCCACCCAATTGCTTACACTATCTTTCAACTTTGCCTTTCTCTAGGAACGTATTAAAATTTAGGGGAGCTACAACGCAATCTATTGATCTACAACATAATTTGCAAAGACAACTTTAGACTATGTTCATGATAATTAGTTCAATTAATCAAATTACTAATGAACTCCCACTTAAATCAATGTTCCTCAGGTTGTCTAAGTGTTACATGATCCAAATCCACCAACCCAAGTCCGATCATCACGTGAGATGAGGTAGTTTCAATGGTGAACATCTCCATGTTGATCATATCTACTATATGACTCATGTTTGACCTTTCGGTCTCCCTGTTCTGATGCCATGTCTATACATGCTAGGCTCGTCAAGTTTAACCCAAGTATTCCGCATGTGTAAAACTGGCTCACACCCGTTGTATGCAAACGAAGAGTCTATCACACCTGATCATCACGAGGTGCTTCAAAATGATGAACTTTTGCAATGGTGCATACTTAGGGAGAACACATTTTCTTGAAATTAAGTGAGGGGATCATCTTATAATGCTACCATCGTCCTAAGCAAAATACGATGCATAAAAGATAAACATCACATGCAAATCAAATAAGTGACATGATATGGCCATCATCATCTTGTGCTTTTGATCTCCATCTCCAAAGCACCGGCATGATCTCCATTGTCACCGGCATGACACCATGATCTCCATCTTCGTGTCATCACGTGATTGTCTCACCAACCATTGCTTCTACAACTATTGCTAACACATAGCGATAAAGTAAAAGCAATTACATGGCATTTAAAGATTGACACGCAGGTCAAACAATAAATTCAAGACAACCCTATGGCTCCTGTCGGTTGCCATACCCATCGACATGCAAGTCATGATAATAGTTACAAAACATGATCATATCATGCATCAACATATATCAAATCATGTCTTGGTCATATCACATCACAACATACCCTGCAAAAACAAGTTAGACGTCCTCTACTTTGTTGTTTGCATGTTTTACGTGGCTGCTATGGGCAACTAGTAAGAACCGTTCTTACCTACGCAAAGCCACAATAGTAATAATCAAGTTGCCTTTTAACCTTTTACAAGGACCGCCTCTGTCGAATCCGATTTAACTAAAGTGGGAGAGACAGACACCCGCCACCCACCTTATGCGAAACAAGTTGCATGTCAGTAGGTGGAACCGGTCTCTTGTGCGAGGACAGGTAAAGTTGGTCTGGGCCGCTTCATTCCACAATACTGCCGAAACAAAATAAGACTAAGGAGGTACGCAATCTGAACATCAACACCCACAACTTCTTTGTGTTCTACTTGTGCATACCATCTATGCATAGACCTAGCTCTGATGCCACTGTTGGGGAACGTTGCATGGGAAACAAATTTTTTCCTACAAACACCAAAGATCTATCTATGGGGATGCATAGCATCGATAGGGGAGAGTGTGTCTACGTACCCTTGTAGACCATTAAGTGGAAGCGTATATTACGCGGTTGATGTAGTCGTACTCTTCACGATCCAATTGCGCTCCAATCCGATCCAGCGCCGAACGGACGGCACCTCTGCCTTTAGCACATGTGAGGCTCAGTGACGTCTCCTCCTTCTTGATCCAGCAAGCAAGATAGGAGAAGTAGATGGGATCTCCACCAGCATGACAGTGTGGTGGAGATGGTGGTGAAGCAGTGCCGGTAGGGCTTCGCTGCGCGCTGCCAGAACTAGGAACGGAGGAGCAACGAAGCAATGGAAGAGAGGGAGGCGCAAAGGGGATGGTGTGTCCTCTTGGGGGCGCCCGTACCCTCTATATATAGGTGGAGGGGCGTGCTGGCCAGCCCTCCAAGCCCTAGGGCTGGCGCACCAAGGGGGGAGAGTTGGACTCCTAGTCCAATTCCCTCCTTTCCATACACACGTGGACTTTTCACCTTTCCCAACCACATGGGCCTTGGGAGACTAGTGCGCCTGGCCCAATAAGGCCAGGGCGCCTCCCCTCAGCCCATACTGACCCTTGGGACATGGTGGAACCCTTGGTGGACTTCCGGACTCCTCCGGAAGTCTCCGAAACCTTCTGGAAGCTTCCTGGCGCAATACCGGAAAAACACAAAACTTTTCCGGTAGCCAAAATATGACTTCCCATATATAAATCTTTACCTCCGGACCATTCCAGAGTTCCTCGTGACGTTAAGGATCTCATCCGGGACTCCGAACAACATTCAGTCACCAACGTACATATCCCAATACTACTCTAGTGTCACCGAACGTTAAGCATGCAGACCCTACATGTTCGAGAATCATGTAGACATGACCAAGACACCTCTCCGGTCAATAACCAATAGCGGGACCTGGATGCCCATATTGATTCCTACATATTCCATGAAGATCTTTATCGGTCGAACCACGATGTGAAGGATTCAGTCAATCCCATATGCAGTTCCCTTTGTCTATCGGTATGTTACTTGCCCGAGATTCGATCGTCGGTATCTCATACCTAGTTCAATCTCGTTACCGACAAGTCTGTTTACTCTTTACGCAATACAAGATCCCATGACTAACTCCTTAGTTACATTGCTTGCAAGCTTCTTGTAATGTTGTATTACCAAGAGGGCCCAGAGATACCTCTCCATCATACGGAGTAACAAATCCCAGTCTCGATCCATGCCAACCCAATAGACACCCTCGGAGATACCTATAGAGCACCTTTATTATCACCCAATTACGAAGCAACGTATGATAGCACACAAGGTATTCCTCCAGTCTCAGGAAGTTGCATGATCTCATGGTCTTAGGAACAGATACTTGACATGAAGAAAGTTGTAGCAATAAACTAAGTGATACGAACAAATGCTATGCTTACTATTGGGTCTTGTCCATCACATCATTCTCCTAATGATGTGATCCCGTTATCAAATGACAACTCATGACCATGGTTAGGAAACCCTAACCATCTTTGATCAACGAGCTAGTCTAGTAGAGGCTCACTAGGGACACAATGTTGTCTATGTATCCACACATGTATCTGAGTTTCCGATCAATACAATTCTAGCATGGATAATAGATGATTATCATGAACAAGGAAATATGATAATAACCGATTTATTATTGCCTCTAGGGCATATTTCCAACACGTTACACTAAGAGTGACCTCCATGCTCTTAGTGAGTTGGTACTTGAGAGATTGTGAATTGATTCAACATAAAAATACAGGAAAGACCCTCCATAGAGGGACGCGAGGATTGGCATGTGCTTATTTATTTATTACAAAAATGAAAAACTTGTGATGTCGAGGTTTTGACAGTCGCTTTGGGAGTTTAAGGAGTTGGAAGAATAATTTCACCAACCTCTTTGTAATGGCCACAGAACTTCGCACTTTGTTTTATTTGAGCCCTTGGGGCTTTGTAACTTTAAAACTTTATTTGGTGATTTTACATGAAGCTCTTATTCATTTAATTTACAACAACCATTGCAAAGAGAGTAGGAGACACTACCTTCAAAACTTTGGCAACAAAAATTGGGTGCAAAGAAGACAGGTTACTTGGAATAACTTTTTAGCTACATAGGTAGGTATGGTGGACTCCTTTTGGCATAACTTGGTTTAGGGAAGTCGATGCACAAGCAGAATTCCTTCTTAGTACAGGCATAGGCTAGCAATAAAGATTAGGAGCGACAAACCAGGGATCATAGTTATCATAATCATGCATTCTGAACAACTAAAACTGAGTGTAGCCATTGCGTAATGCATACTCTTTTAAATTGGTACACCATGGAGGCTAAATTATTCAATAATTTTGCATGTATGGACATCTATTATGTCAATCACCGAGAATCCAAAGGGAATACTCAATTAGCATCCTTTGTCAAATTTTAACTTACTCCAATTTCTACCCTATAATTTGTATGATCCCCGAGTGGGTAAAGATTCTAGCATGAGAAAGCACACTACCCCTCACAATGTGCGTATGTATGTATGTATGTATGTATGTATGTATGTATGTATGTATGCATGCATGCATGCATGCATGCATGTATGTATGTATGTATGTATAACGTTATAAATAAAGCACCTTGGTAAACCATGCATGCTTGCTAAGTAAGATGATCATACCAACTTTCTCATCATGGTCACTCGTCATATTTCATCATTATTTCCTACCTGCTCCAAATGAATAATTTATGAAATATAATAAGCAAGTAAAACTAGGACCGGGTACTAAGATTTATCATCTACAAATGAAAACAACTATACAAATAAGAATAAGAAATATTTTGGGCTTTTCCGGGTTAATGGAGGTAAAGCAACTGAAATAGAAAAGGAAAAGAAGACAGGAGAAAAACACTTCAATGTCAAAGAAGAATACAAAATAAAAAAAAGGGACAAATAAGGAGAAATTGTTTTGTAAATCTTTTTGCTTACAAAAGAAGAAAGGTAAAGAAAAAGCACAAGACCAAAAAGAACCGAAGAAAACTCAAAAGGAACCAAAAAGAAAGGCGAGCGATAAAGAGAACTAATCAAATATTTTTAGATTTCAAATGCATAAGAATGTATGCTTTTCTTTTCTCAGTCTCCTGCTCGTGTTTCACCTCACACCTAAGCATCACGTTCCTAGGGATAGAGATATCTGCGCTCTAAGGTAGTCATAGTACTACCTGATACGTCTCAAACGTATCTACTTTTCCAAACACTTTTGCTCTTGTTTTGAACTCTAATTTGCATGATTTGAATGAAACTAATACGGACTTACGCTGTTTTCAGCAGAACTGTTATGGTGTTGTTTTTGTATAGAAATAAAAGTTCTCGGAATTGGATGAAACTTTTTATGGATTTTTTCTAAAAATATGAAGATTTGTAGAGCGAAGACCCACCAGAGGGGGGACACCTGTTGGTGCCAAGCCAACAGGGCACTCCCACCCCCTGGGCACGCCCTGATTGCTTGGGGCCACCTCGTGGCTCTTCCGACCCTAATTCCAGTCCTATAAATTCACAATTACGAAGAAAAAATAAGAGAGAAGTTTTCATCGCATTTCACAAGACGGAGCCGCCGCCACCTCCTGTTCTTCCTCGGGAGGACCGATCTGGAGTCCGTTTGCGGCTCCAAAGAGGGGGACTCATCGCCATCGTCATCACCAACCCTTCTTCATCAACACCCCCATGATGCTCACCATCGGGAGTGAGTAATTCCTTTGTAGGCCTGTTGGACGGTGATGGGACTGGATGATATTGATCATGTAATCGAGTTATTTTGATAAGGCTTGATCCCTAGTATCCACAATGTTGTGAGATTGATGTTGCTATGACTTTGCTATGCTTAATGCTTGTCACTAGGGCCCGAGTGCCATGATTTTAGATCTGAACCTATTATGTTTTCATGAATATGAGAGTGTTTTAGATCCTATCTTGCAAGTTGTATGCACCTATTACGTGTCATGATCCGCATACCCCAAGGTGACAATAATTGGGATTCTTTCCGGTGATTGCCATAGTTTGAGGAGTTCATGTATTCACCATGTGTTAATGTTTGTTCCGGTTCTCTATTAAAAGGAGGCCTTAATATCCCTTAGATTTCCTTATGGACCCCACTGCCATGGGAGGGTAGGACAAAAGATGTCATGCAAGTTCTTATTATAAGCACATATGACTATATACGGAATACATGCCTACATTACATTGATGAATTGGAGCTAGTTCTGGCCGCTCTAGTATGTAACTGTTATATGATTGATGTCATCTAAATCATTATTCATCACCGACCCATGGCCTACGCTTTTTCATATACTGAATCTTGCTAAGTTACTATTGTTGCTACTATTGTTACAATCACTATAAAACCGATGTTGTTACCATTACCGTTACTACTACTACTACTACTATTTTGCTGTGCTACTAAAACTTTTGCTACAGAGAGATATCCTAGGCGTGGTTGAATTGACAACTCAACTGACAAGACCAATAAATATTATTTGTCTCCCCTTGTGTCGAATCAACAAATTTGGGTAAAATACTTCCCTCAAAGACTGTTAAGATCCCCTATACTTGTGGGTTATCAAGAGTGTTTTCTGGCGCCGTTGCCGGGGAGCATAGCTCTATTATTGTGTTCACCAAGGATATCCAATTGTCACTATGAAGAATCTGAAAGATACTAGAACCAATATCATACCCTCTAAGACGAGGGGTGTGTTGGTGCAATTTCCTTGCCCCTTGTGTTTTGGAGATTGTTGACAGAAACAGTCATGGACTAATGTGTTTGCAAGTGCACACAGAGAAACAGTCCATGCAGTACCGAAGGTTATGACATTCCAGGTGAACAGTCCGAAAGACTTCACCGAAAATTAAATACGTCGAAGGAGATGAATGCGCTACATCCTTTACAATCTGTTCTTCGAAGAAGAATGAAGTGAAGAAGATGACCTCTCGAAAGGATTCATTGCAGACACAAAGCAATTAGTCCGGTTGTTCCGTCTGAAGAAATTGACTGCAGACTTGGAAGACGAAGACGAAGTGAAGACGTAGCATTCTTTTCGTCGTTCTTCTTTCATTCATTTGAGTCATAGGACCTCCGTACTATTAAGAGGGGTATAGGTTCTCGAAGCTTAGATCCGCTGTGATGCTTAGCCCAAACCTATGCGAGACCGAGAGAAATCTCTTTAAGATTCGAATGATTACCTACCAGCAAGAGACGAAGATCTTCTTCGCTGTGGGATATATCTTTCGGACTGGGGAGTTAGCATTACTTGCTCCGCACGTAATGTTACCGTTGAGCTCAATTTCCGACCGTTGGACTCATGTCGTTCGGCCATTGGCTGCTCCACATGTCCAATTTGGTCATTTCCCTTCAGGGAAGGCTGCGGCTATAAATAGCCACCCCACTCCAACGTTATTCGTTGGCTGCTCCACTTAAGATTTCTGAGAAGATTGATTGAGCATCCCCTCTCCGAGTGATTTGAGTTTAAGATATACCGAGAGAAAAATCAAGAGCCAAAACTTAGATAGTGGTTGAGCATCACAGTAGTTCTGAGTTAGGGTTCTTGTACCTATTACTCTTGAGAGCTGCCCACTCTCTAGACGGATAGGTGTCGTTGCTCGAGTGTCGAAGAGTAATTGTCTTCACCGAGTAACCTCTTCAGCAACCAAGAGTAATTGTGGTTTGCGAAGGGAAACTAAAGAGAGTTTATCTTCAGTGATGGTTTGGAGATAGCCGACAAGTATCTACCCCGAGTAAATCAACAGGAGCCTGATCAACTCCGCAGTTGATGGAGAACAGGGTGAGGAGAGTTTATCCTCGGTGAGAGTTTATCACAGCCCCTCCAACCAGACGTAGTCCTTTGGCAGAAGGGCGAACTGGTCTACCAAATCCCTGTGTCGCCATCGAGCACCACTGGTTCGATTTACTTACAGCATTACTTTCAACGGTTATCTTTCATGCTCTGTGCTGTTAAGTATATCCGATCATCATCTGTATTACATTCGTCAGTCAGCTGTTTGCCATCTTATTTTATCCTCACTGGCTGAGTCGTTTCATTGCTCTGAACTCTGTGATACTATTCGTGCTTTATTCATTCATAGCCATTGATCACAGTGCATATCTATCACAGTTCATCCTGTGATTTCTTTCGTACTTGTAGCTCTGTATGTCATGCGCATTTCCTTCGAGCTGAGTTATCTTGTGATATTCTCTATATGATTGCATCTCTGTGTTATTTATCGTTAGTTCTGCCCCTCATATCGAACCTTATCCTGTGCGTTGCTACCGATAGTTAATTCCGCTGCCGTGATTGGATTCGGTTCAAAACTTTCGGAAGAAATTTTTGAATCTCCCATTCACCCCCCCTCTGGTCGATATACTCTCGATCCCTACAATTGGTATCAGAGCAGGTACTCCCTGTCTCTGCTTATTAAAGGTCTAACAACCTTGGAGTTTTGAGTATGTCGTACGCAGGTAGATCCTCGCACTCTGAAAGGTTTCCGATATTCGATGGAGAGATCGAATGAAAATCAGACTCCAAGCCATCAATATTGATCTCTGGAACATTGTGGAAAATGGATACACTATTCAACACCCTGATGATCCTATTTCCGATGAAGCTGTGATTGCCTTGGATGCTCAGGCGAAAGATATCTTATCTGACTGCATTTCAAGAGATATATTCGTTCGGTTCCGAAAGCTTGACACTGCAAAGCAACTCTGGGATGCTATCAAGAATGTTCATGGAGAATTTATCGCCAGAACAGATCTACACACTCATATGCTTCGCAAAATGTTTGCTGGTTTCAGAAGTCTCCGTAGGGAAAGTGCCATGGAACTCACTGATCGATTGACAAACATTGTTGAAAGACTTCGGCAACGAGGAGTAACTGACATCACCGATAAAGAAGTGATCGACAAGCTACTCAGCGCTGTTGATGCAACTTATGATTCAATTGTGAATGAAATCAAGCAAAGGCCAGACTATGAAGAACTTCACTATGTCGAAGTTATGACGTTGCTAACCACTCACGAAGAAAAGATGGAACTTGAGAATGGTCAGCAAGAATCTTCTTCGGAGAGTGAAGGAGAAATTCTCTCACACTATGGCAGTTCTCAAGAAGACGACATTGAAAATCAACACTCTATCACGAGAGAAATGGAAATGCTCACTGAAAGACTAAACTATCTCAGAAGACAGAATCTAAGTCTCACAAATGATGACAGAGGCAATACATCTAGAAATTCGAAGAAATTGCCTCCGAAAGAAATGACGTGCTTCAAGTGCAAACAACCTGGTCACTTCATAGCCGATTGCCCTAGTTGGGAACAAGATGAGAAACGCAGCTCCAGATGGATTAAGTGTCACTGCTCTGGGTTTACTCCAGTGAATCGTCATACTAAGCTCTTGAAGAAAAATGAAGCTACCGCATCATCTTCTTCGTCGAGACCAGTCACTGACATTCAAGCAAGGGCGACCATTGAATCCAATCTGAAGAGAATATCTCAGCTCACCAGATTGCGTGCCGAAGTAAATGAGGAATCTGAAGATGAAACATCTAACTCCGAAGGAGAAGACAAAGAGTTTTATAGAAATCTAGGAAGAGGCAATGCCTTCGTCGCGTATGAATCTTCAGAGAACTCTTTCGAGTCTGACACCGATGACAATGCTTCAAGTGAAGATGAACCCATCGCATTCTGTCTCATGGCAAAATTGATGAGGACATCCCTACTATGGCTCCATCCCTTGAAGATGAACAACCGGTTGCTGCAACGAAGGCGTCCAATGATGAAATCAGGATTGGACCAACTACAAGAGCTCGTGCTAAGTTACTAGAACAACAGGTGAATTCTCTCTTAGTTGATAATGCTATTTCTTTTAATGAGAGCTTTATACTGCCTAAATCCTTGTGTGTATGTGTCATTAGGTACATTGGAGAGGAAGGCATGGCACAAGGGAGCAAGGAGGAAGGCATGGCACAAGGGAGCAAGAAGAACCTGCAGCTTCCAGGCGGTAGTACCGCTTGCCAGAGCGGCAGTACCGCTTAGGCGGAACTACCGCCCCAGCACTACCGCCCGAAGTACCGCTTAAAAATTTCTTCTGGTATTCACGCGACCCCCGAGCGGTACTAAAGCGGCAGTAATTATTTTTAGAGCGGAAGTACCGCTTAGAGCGGTAGTACCGCTTGCTATGAGCGGTACTACCGTGCTGCCTGCGCGCAGATTTTCGGGCTGACGGCCCGTGTACCCCTTCGATCTATCTTAGGATATAAATACCCTTCCTTAGGGTTAGTTAGAGGCAGACCACGTTTAAGATAAACCCTAGTTCATGAGATTGCTTGTAAGCATTCATCTTGAATCCTCATCACCAATTCGTATCGATCTGGTGATTATATACTGCAAGTCAAGTGTGATCTGCTGTTCCATTGGGAATTAGTATATTGCAATTATACCGTTCGTGGTCGACGGCTGCGTGCGCAAGTGTGTGACGTTGTGAATATCCAAAGGGTTGAGACCTTTTGCATTGGCATCAGGGATCAAGCGAGGGAGAGTTCATCGGCGACATACAAGTTATCCTCCACCATCATCATCACCACCGCCGCTTACTGAGAAGATCGGGACACCCCATATCAAAAATCTTCGGATAATCAGGTATCAGCAAGGCCCAAATCTCCTGAATATATTGAACTTGTTAAACTTGTTAAGATTGCCAAGACTCAACAAGATGATCTCGAATCTAAACAAAATGAACTAGAACAACTTGAGATGAATCTCAGGAAAACCGAAGGATTACTGGTCGAAGAGATGAAGAAAAATCAAGAGTTGACAGAGAAGCATAGTGCTTTTTCTTCAACGATTGATGAAATCCTTAAACGGAATCAGGAACGTTATGATCGTCTAACAGTTGATGTCGAGTATCTATCAAATGAACTCCTTTACAGGACTCAAGAACTCGCGTTACTGAAAGAGTCTTATAACGTGCTTGCGAAAGAAAAAGCTTCTCTCTTCGCCGAGCAATCTGACAACCTTCCTGATGGTTTTGTGCCTCCTTGCTCAAAATGCCTAGAACATAGCAATGCCGAATCTAATGCTGAATCATCTATTGCTGCCATCGAGAATATAGCAACTGCTTCGAATGATATAACTAACCCCTCTTCCGAGGAATTTGTTGCTATCTCTGATGAAAATTGCAGGCTAAAGAGCTTACTTGAGACTGGCATGCTGAAGAGCCTCAAAGGGCATCAAACCCTTTGTGATGTGCTCAAGAAATCAATACTGCACAAAAACCCCCGAAAGGAAGGATTGGGTTTCGAGAGACAACTCAACGCTGATGGAACATACTGGACCCCAGAGCAATATCCACGAACAACTTGGATTCGAGCCAAGAACAAAACTCTCGAACCTGAGCTCCTGACTGGATATGACTCTCCTATTCCTGCTGTCTCTGACGAGTCTGATGACTCAAGCTACAAATTATTTAAACAGCAGAAGGGTAAGGTTTTCGCTCGATATGTTGGAACTAACTGCAGGTCAGGCTCTCCCAAGAAGCAAATTTGGGTGAAAAAGAGCACCATTGAAAATTTGCCTGTCACTGCTAACCTGAATATGCAGGGCAATTCCATTCGAGGACACAGCAATCCTCTACCATCTGACACAGTAACCTCTTCAAATGGTTATCAACAAAACATTCGCCAAAGGGATTACATGCGTATTTCATCAAATCATTTTGTTCATATCTCTGGTAATAATTTCAATGCCTACTCATATAATTACTCTCGAGATGAACAGGTAAACCACAGTCACCAGCGAAAGATTACTCCTGCTCAGTCAAGACAGATGAGGTCTGCACAACCCACACAAGTATGGGTTGTGAAGAAAAACTAACCCCTTCTTGCAGGAATTTTCTCTCAGGGACTCTACGTCTATCTTTAGCCCTGAGATCTATCTTGTTGGTGCTGTCTCTTTGTGTTTTTGTTCTTCTTCGTTGTTATTTCTATTCGAGTTGCTGTGTTTGTGTTTCGTCCATAAAACAACTCGCTCATAGCTCCGTGTTTGGTGTTTCTTTTCGTTTGCCTGAGTGATCTGTTTCGGACCCTGTTATCCCTCTGTTCTCTCTCTTCTAAGTCTCTTCTGTCCGTCATAAGCATGCAAATTGATCCGAAGGAAATCTCTCTCCGACGTCCTTGGTCGCGAAAGAAATTAACTTCGAACCTTTTCTCATTTTTAGGCTTCGTGCCCTTCTATCCTTTCATCCTCCCGAATTTTCGCAGAATTCAGTTGCCACGTGCCCACGATCTTCGGATCGTGATCGCGTCCAAATGCGGATCGTCCCATCTTTATAGGCCGTAGATTTCGGTCAAGCGGTTCCTCCCTCATGCTATATACATATACCCTTGCCACCCCTTCGTCCTTATTCTTCCGCATATCCCTCATTCCACCTCGACCGAGCCCGAGCTCGAAGCGTCACCGGCGAGTTCCTCCGCCGTGCAACTCCGGTGAAGCCTCGTCGCTGCCGATCCAAGCCAGTGTGGTAATCTTCCTCTCTGCATTGCCTTAGTCGATCTAGGTTACCGAGTTAGGGCGCTTAGATCTAGAAATGCTTCTCCTCTCTGTTTCCTGTTCTTGAGCAGTTCATCCTGGCGCGATTTATCCCTATTTTGTTGCCACGGTAGATCCTTAGATTTCACCAGATTTCGTCTAGAGCGGTTTGTAGTTGTTCCTCGCTCTGGATATTTTCGTCTTGGGTGCTTGTGTTATTCGTAAGATTAGTCAGTTTTATTTCTGCCTGTGCATCATATGAGGCTAGAAGTAAATTCTTTCGATGATATCTATTCGGATACCAATGAGCTCCCTAATCTTCCTCAAAATTGTTTTCCTTCAAAAACTACTCTGTGCATGCTCATGACCCTATCCTGTTTTCCCTCGCATCTATTCTTTTCACAGGTTGGTCATGTCTCTCAGTTCAGGAGATAGCTCAGATTCTGAAGGATATCTGACTCAGTATCCATCGTTGGCAGAGCGAATGAGATTAACTGGAGGTGGTAAATCCTCGACGCAGCCCAAGACACTTCAGAAGCAAGACACCGTGTCCGAAGGAGATTCTGATGAAGTTCCTCCTGCTGACAGTCAGCCTGAAGACGATTTGATCACTGATGCTTTGACTCTGTTTTCCGATGGATATCCAAGAAAAGGTGGTCGTGGCCATGAGAAAAATACAGCTGCTGAGATGTCAGATGCAGAAAAGTATATGACTCCTCCCGAAGGAGAATCCAACACTGATCGCAACAACAGGTTGCAAAGGATTCGTCGCCACTGGGCGAGCAAATGGTTCAAGTATCGAAATGTTCGCAAGAAATACCAGATTCGGTTTGCTTTCACACCGCCCTGGAATGATTGCATTGCAAAAAACTGCATAGGCCGAGACGATGAAAAAGTGAGGCCTCCGCCGCCAGAAAATGCTCATCCTGATTCGCTCAAGACCATCTCTGACTTTCCTGAAGAAGTTGCAAAGAGAGCAAAGGCCAGAGCCAAGCGCCAAGCAAAAGAAGCTAAAAGATATAAAGTTGAAGCGAAAAGCATCGAGCTGATTCAGCAAGATGTGCAGAAAAAGAAGGAACAAGTTTCTCGAAAGAAAACTCTGTCCAGAAGACCCAAGAAGGCTGCACCTGACTCTTCTGAAGAAGATACACTTGATGATATGCCTATGTACGATCGCATTGCTCTTCTGAACAAGCCACACTCAAGTCCTGTGCCAGCTAAAACTTCTGCATCTCCAAGGAAGTCACCAAGGTTTGCTGATAAACCTTCGGGTTCTGTTGCTCCGAGAAAATTGTCAGAAGTTGTCCCGAAGAGAAAGCTTGAGCTGGAAGAAGGAGATGTTTCCACCAAGAGAACCAAGCCAAATGTTCCTGCTTCCACAGAGGAACAAACTTATGATTACCAGTACTTGATTGATATTATTGACAGCGCTGCCTATGATGCCGATGCAAATGATGTGTGCAATCTGGGCTTGCCGAATGATGTTTTGAAACTGGTGACAAAAAGTTTTGCTGAGCTGAAAGAAATCTCGAAGAAGATCAACATAGTTGCCAAACAAAAACAAGCTGTTGAGCGAAAAAGAAAGGAAGGCATTCCTGAGTCCGAAAGGAAAAAAGCTGAATAAAGAAATTCTTGATCTCACCAAAGCTTTGAGCGTGTACCGAAAAGATAAGATTGATTGGCACTCTCGCTTGCACATGGAGGTGTCTCAGCTGTGCGATAGGAGAAACGAGGAGATTGCTCGCCAAGCAGATCTCGCTCGGAGAAGAGCCCAAGAAGAAAAACGTCAAAAGGCTTTGGCAAGATCAAGCAAGCCGAAAGCTCCCAAAGCGCAACGCTCTCAGAAGGTTGCTGCTGATCCTGCTCAAATGGAAACTTCTGTACCTCTGCAACAAGTGCCTCTGTCTCCTCCTCGCGAAGAGAATCTCATGCCTGAGGCTGGTACTGAAGAAGTTCACTTTCTTGAGTCTGTTGCCCAAGTGCAGCATGAAGATGTTGATGTACATACCAAGCAGATATCTCCATCTGAGGAAATTGATGAAGAGAATGAAATTGACAAGGCAGATCCATTGCCTCCGAGGAGAATGCGAACTGAGCAAGTTGATCAGAAAGAGAAGGATGATAAGATTGAGGGGGAGCTAAACGCCTCTCGAAAAGAAACTCTAACGGTCTCATCTTCTGGTGCCCATACCCAGATGGATGTTGATCTTGTTGCCATTGCCGATGTCCCACAGTTGGTGCTGCCTGCAGAAGAATCTGCTAAGCCAATGGCTCGAAAAGAATCTGTCCCACCTGTCGTGACCCAAGTTGCTGAAGTAGTTGTGCCTCCCACCGATGCTGATATCAGTGAAGAAAAGGCCCTAGAGCCCGAGAAACAGAAAGTTGCCAAAGGAGTTCCGGCAAGCAAAACCATCAGTCAGATCAGTCCATCTAAGGCGTCAGCACAAGACAAAATGAGGAAGCACTTTGCTCCTCTCAAACCCATCGATGAAAGTGTGCCAGCGCCGGATGATGTTCGAACAAGATCCTTGTCCGATGAAGAACCTCTGTGCAACCCGATGGAAACATTCCCTCTGTTTCCCGTAAGTGACGGCCCAAATGGTCCTCCATTCAATGAGCAGATTCATCGCTCGAAACTCGCATTCTTTGGGGCCAGTCCTTACGAAGGAGAAAGGACTTCTGCGTCATCAAGATTCTGGACGAAAGAACAGGCAGTTTATTATGCTCGGATCCTGTATGGAAAGAATCGCATATTTGAACACAAGATTTTGAATTTTGCTGAGCTTGAAAGCATTGCGTGCTTCCATCATACCATTGAGCAAATCGAGCAAGTGTTCCTGAAGAGCTTTCTTCGTTTTGATCATGGCTGGAACCGTGAAGTCATTCTTCAGTTCTATGCCACACTATATATATCAGGGGACCTCAATGACAGTCGCACATGGATCCTCGAATGGATGACCGAGGAAGAAAGAATCAAGTGCTCAGCCGATCAATTTCTGGCTTTGCTAAACTTACCACGTTGCGAATTTGATGACACTAGAGAGCATAGACTTCACTTTTGGGATACAACCGAAGCTCAATTGCATATGCTGATGGACCCAAAACTGGTTGGTGATGAATGTATCGAAGCTAATCCAAAGCACCTGGCATACGAGAATAAAGTATTATTCTACATCCTCTGCAATTCTCTCACGCCGGTGAACCGACCTGAATCTCTTCATGGCATAGTGGCAAGTGCTCTCCTTGCTATAGCACATGGCGTTCGGTTTGATGTACCAGATCTTTTCATTCGAAACCTATCCCTTGCTACTGATTGCCCTCAAGTGTTGAAGCCTTATGCACCTTGGATCATGTTTGCCCTAGTGCAAATTATGAAGAAAGAATATTTCTGCCCGTTTGTCCCGAAAGTATTCATGCCACCTGTCAGAAACACTCTTCAGTCTGTGAATGACATCGGGAAAGGCAAAACACTGGTTGATGCAACTGCCTCTACTCCAGCAAGAGCTCCGAAAAGAAAGAAGGTCAGAGTGGATGTTCCTCGTGAAGAAAATCCTTCTCTGTATGAAATTTGTCTTCGCACTCAACAAGCGCTGGAGAGTCACATCAAACTTGATCGGAAGGAGAAAGTGGAAATAATGACTGAACTAAATTTGCTTCACAATTATGCTCGTCAAGCTCTACTTTATGAAAAGGAGCAGAAAAAGCGCTCATGGACTCTTCTTCGCAAGCATTATTCTCGGAATCAATTATCTGTGAAGGGAATTGAGAAAGACTATGATCACCTGGAGTTATTTGAAGTTCCTCGTATCCGAAGACAAACTCCAGTACTTCCTCAGCGCTCTGCCTCCACCGACCTACTGTTTGTTGAGCCAGATGATGAACTTGAAGACACAGCAGGCACCTACATCTTCAAGCCCGATGCAACTCCCGAAGCTGATCCTGAAGCCCAAGCCGCAACTCCAACTCCTGCTTCAGCGTCGACCATCGCTCGTTCTGCTTCGCCGAACAGTTCGAGCTCTGGGGTTTCTTCGGACGAGTAGTTCCTCGTGTGCTCTCTTTCCTTTTTGACACTTGTTGACAAAAAGGGGGAGAAGAACATCGAGAAGATAGATCTGCGGGTTATTTGCAGGGTGTTTTCTTTTCACCTGTTGCTTTTCGTTCGAACTCATTGCTCTTGGTCGTTGAACTTTTTGGTCCTGCAACTTATTCTCACCGTCTGTGGTGAAGGAACTGCGTCATCATGTACCGTTAATATCCCCTGCAGTTTTATTACACTTGTTTTTTCTCTGATTATCTGCAGGTGAAATCGAATGCATCAGTAACTGAGATCTTATTGCTCTGATATAATCTTATTGCTCTGATATCGAATGTTAATTCCTTTGGAAGTTGAGCTCTGATTATATGCAGGTGCCATTAGTAAAAGCAATTCAAGGAGAATTGGACATTATCTCTCGAAGGGAGAAATGCTTCATCCCCATCTTTTTGTTTTTCCTCCTTGCTCTAATTAACTTTTGATATCTAACGATGCAGGAGAAGTAAAACACGTTTATCTCTTTGCTCTGATTATCTTTCGATATCTAACGATGCAGGAGAGGAAAAGCAAAGAGATAAATCTCCTTGCTCTGATTATCATTCGACATTTAACGATGCAGGAGAAGAAAAACAGATTCCGGACTCGAAAGAAAATCCTATCTATCTGACGAGACGTTTTCCCTCGCATATATTTAAGTATCATCTTTGTTGCAGGAAAACTTCGTCATCCACTCCGAGAAATATTTCACTCTTGATTGCCTTCACGATCTCATTTACTCGGATCACCCCTGTTGTGTTCTGATTCTTCTACATCCAACCAGCAGGAATAAATATCTCTCGTGTGGACTTATAAGCTCTGATTCCCTTTTGCTCTGATTGTTTCTTATACATCTATTCTGCAGGGAATCAATAGTGTTCTGAGTATACCTTCATGATAAATTCTTTCACCACAACACCTCAAATTCTCATCGATATTGAAATAACCTTTGGCCCAGTTCAACAAACTAACCATTTGTTGAAGGTTATGTGGCAGGAAATATCTCGGACACTACCGAATGCATTGGATGAAGCTATGAACAAGATCATCTGCCAATGTCATTCTTGCGAAGATTCACCTCGACCCCTTTGCGCTGATGCATATCTTCAGGGGGAGTGTGCTTTATCTTCGTAACTATCTCTCGTCTCTTATCTTCCTTCACACTTCATTTCGTTCACTTATCTATCTTTCGATGTATTCTGTTTTGTCAACAATCGTCCAAAAAGGGGGAGATTGTTGGTGCAATTTCCTTGCCCCTTGTGTTTTGGAGATTGTTGACAGAAACAGTCATGGACTAATGTGTTTGCAAGTGCACACAGAGAAACAGTCCATGCAGTATCGAAGGTTATGACATTCCAGGTGAACAGTCCGAAAGACTTCACCGAAGATTAAATACGTCGAAGGAGATGAATGCGCTACATCCTTTACAATCTATTCTTCGAAGACGAATGAAGTGAAGAAGATGACCTCTCGAAAGGATTCATTGCAGACGCAAAGCAATTAGTCCGGTTGTTCCGTCCGAAGAAATTGACTGCAGACTTGGAAGACGAAGACGAAGTGAAGACGTAGCATTCTTTTCATCGTTCTTCTTTCATTCATTTGAGTCAAAGGACCTCCGTACTATTAAGAGGGGTATAGGTTCTCGAAGCTTAGATCCGTTGTGATGCTTAGCCCAAACCTATGCGAGACCGAGAGAAATCTCTTTAAGATTCGAATGATTACCTACCAGCAAGAGACGAAGATCTTCTTCGCTGTGGGATATATCTTTCGGACTGGGGAGTTAGCATTACTTGCTC
This sequence comes from Elymus sibiricus, assembly GCA_039707655.1. Lineage (NCBI taxonomy): Eukaryota > Viridiplantae > Streptophyta > Magnoliopsida > Poales > Poaceae > Elymus > Elymus sibiricus. The sequence continues at coordinate 449,985,407 of CM077671.1, forward strand.
CGCACGTAATGTTACCGTTGAGCTCAATTTCCGACCGTTGGACTCGTGTCGTTCGGCCATTGGCTGCTCCACATGTCCAATTTGGTCATTTCCCTTCAGGGAAGGCTGCGGCTATAAATAGCCACCCCACTCCAACGTTATTCGTTGGCTGCTCCACTTAAGATTTCTGAGAAGATTGATTGAGCATCCTCTCTCCGAGTGATTTGAGTTTAAGATATACCGAGAGAAAAACCAAGAGCCAAAACTTAGACAGTGGTTGAGCATCACAGTAGTTCTGAGTTAGGGTTCTTGTACCTATTACTCTTGAGAGCTGCCCACTCTCTAGACGGATAGGTGTCGTTGCTCGAGTGTCGAAGAGTAATTGTCTTCACCGAGTAACCTCTTCAGCAACCAAGAGTAATTGTGGTTTGCGAAGGGAAACTGAAGAGAGTTTATCTTCAGTGATGGTTTGGAGATAGCCGACAAGTATCTACCCCGAGTAAATCAACAGGAGCCTGATCAACTCCGCAGTTGATGGAGAACAGGGTGAGGAGAGTTTATCCTCGGTGAGAGTTTATCACAGCCCCTCCAACCAGACGTAGTCCTTTGGCAGAAGGGCGAACTGGTCTACCAAATCCCTGTGTCGCCATCGAGCACCACTGGTTCGATTTACTTACAGCATTACTTTCAGCGGTTATCTTTCATGCTCTGTGCTGTTAAGTATATCCGATCATCATCTGTATTACATTCGTCAGTCAGCTGTTTGCCATCTTATTTTATCCTCACTGGCTGAGTCGTTTCATTGCTCTGAACTCTGTGATACTATTCGTGCTTTATTCATTCATAGCCATTGATCACAGTGCATATCTATCACAGTTCATCCTGTGATTTCTTTCGTACTTGTAGCTCTGTATGTCATGCGCATTTCCTTCAAGCTGAGTTATCTTGTGATATTCTCTATATGATTGCATCTCTGTGTTATTTATCGTTAGTTCTGCCCCTCATATCGAACCTTATCCTGTGCGTTGCTACCGATAGTTAATTCCGCTGCCGTGATTGGATTCGGTTCAAAACTTTTGGAAGAAATTTTTGAATCTCCCATTCACCCCCCCTCTGGTCGATATACTCTCGATCCCTACAGGGTGGTAAAGAACTGCCATCTAGCTTTGCTTTTGATTCACCTACTATTTTGAATCAGCTTATGACACCATCAAATGCTACTCGTTCTGATATGTATCAAGTACTTGATGCTGCTACTTCTGAAATTAATGATGATACTACTACTAGGCTTGATGAAACTGAAACTATGCCAGTGAATGAATCACTTTATGCTCATATTGCTAAAGCTAGAGAACTTGAGAATGCTAAAATTGATGAACACTTTGATTCACCTATTATGCCTAGCTCTCCTAATAGATATGAAATGCTTGATGTACCCGAGGGTTATGTTATGGATGGGGAGATAGCTAGAGACTTTCTTTCTTGTAATGATAGAGATGATTTGAAGAAACTACTATGCAAACTGAAAGAAAAATCTATGATGGAGAAAATGAAACGTGATCCTAAATTTGCTACTTCTCCTATATGTGTTACCGATAAAGATTATGAATGCTCTGTCGATCCTGAGTTGATCACTATAGTAGAATCTGATCCTTTCTATGGTTATGAAACTGAAATTGTTGTGGCACACCTCACTAATTTGAATGATATTGCCACTTTGTTTGCTCATGAGGAAAAGATGTGTTATTATTATATCCTTAAGCTTTTTTCCTTTTTCACTAAAAGGTGTTGCTAAGAAATGGTTCCTTACTCTTGCTCCTGGTTGTGTGCGTAGCCCCCAGGATATGATTTATTAGTTTACTGAAAAATATTTTTCTGCTCATATGAAACAAGCTGCTTTACAGGAAATATTTAGCTTTGTGCAAATTGAAGAAGAGAATCTCCCTCAAGCTTGGGGGAGGCTTCTCCAGCTACTAAGAGCTTTGCCTGATCATCCTCTTAAGAAAAATGAAATACTTTATATATTTTATAATGGACTAACCGATGCTTTTAGGGACTACCTAGATAATTGTGTTGGTTGTGTTTCCAGGGAAAGAGCTATTGGGCAGGCTGAAGAACTATTGGATAATATTTTGAAGAATGCTAAGATTGGACATTTCATGAACCACCACTGGAACCTATTCAAAAGAAGAGATGTATTCTATTCCCCAGTCCAGAAGATATGCAAGAATCCAGGAGAACTATGAAAGAAAAGGTATTAAATCTGAAGATGTCAAGAATTTACCACCTGTTGAAGAAATACATGGACTTAACATCCCTACACATGTAGTAGAGGTAAATTCTCTTCGTACATTTGATGAAAGTGATATACCTTATACTAAGAATCCTAGTCAATGCATGGATGATTTTGATAATTATATTGTTAAGCAAGAAGATTTTAATAATTATGGCAAGGATCAATTAGAACGTAATTCTATGATGATAGATCGCTTGAGTGACTTGATGTTTAGAATTGCTAATGATGTTAAAGGTCTAGGTACACATGCTTCCATGGTTCATACTCAATTAAACCAAGTTGTTAAGTCACAAAACGATTTGCTTGCTGAAATGAATGAGAACATGAATGATCATGCTGTTAGAGTAATGACTAGAGGAGGTAGAATGACTCAGGAACCTCTTTATCCTGAAGGTCACCCTAAAAGAATTGAACAAGATTCCCAGAGAACTTATGAAAATGCACTTAGTCCAACTGAAAATAAAAATGATAGGGCTATGCATGCTTCTAGTGAACCAGTTACAAAAAACCCTATTGAGAATCATAATGATATTTCTATTTCTGATGCTGAAACACAATTTGGTGATGAACATCCACCTAGTGATAATGATAATGTTCATGAAGATGCTCCACTAGATAATGATAAAGAAAATGATAATGAGGTGGAAATAGAACATGCTGAAGATCTTGATAACCCACCTCCTAAGAATAAATGTTATGATAAGAAAGACTTTGTTGCTAGAAAATATGGTAAAGAAAGAGAACCATGGGTCCAGAAACCCATGCCTTTTCCTCGTAAGCCTTCTAAGAGTAAGGATGAGGAAGATTTTGAGCGCTTTGCTGAAATGATTAGACTTGTCTTTTTGCGCACTCGTTTGAGTGATATATTGAAAATGCGTCCGTATGCTAAATACATGAAAGACATTATCACTAATAAAAGAAAGATACCTGAAACTGAGATTTCCACCATGCTTGCTAATTATTCTTTTGATGGTGGAGTGCCTAAGAAGTTGAGAGACCCGGGTATACCCACAATACCTTGCTCCATTAAACGAAGTTATGTTAAAACTACTTTATGTGATCTAGGAGCCGGTGTTAGTGTTATTCCTTTCTCCCTATATAAAAGACTTGATTTGAATAAACTCACACCTACTGAAATATCTTTGCAAATGGCTGATAAATCCACTGCTATACCTATTGGAATTTGTGAGGATGTACCTATTTTGGTTGCAAATGTTACTATCTTAACAGACTTGGTTATTCTTGAGATGCCCGAGGACGACAACATGTCGTTTATCCTTGGTAGACCCTTTTTAAATACTCCAGGGACTGTTATTGATTGCAACAAAAGCAAGGTTACTTTTCATGTTAATGGCAAACAACATACAATGCACTTTCTGAAGAAACAAGCTTCGGTAAATAATATCAATGCTATTGAGCAAGCAAGTGGCTACAATCACTATTGGAGGGTTTAAATTTCCTCTTCCTACTACCAAGAAGAAATATTATATTCTTATTGTTGGGGATATGCAAATCCCCATTGAGGCAACTTAGTGCTATATGCAAATCCTCTGAACGGGGAATGCGTGAGCCTAAACCGGAGGAGTTCGAGGACTTCCTCCTTACTTTAACCGCCGGGGAAACTAGGGGCGTATCGAACTCCCATGTTTAATTGCTATGGGGCAGGGTGGCGGTCTCAGCGTGTCCACCCTTGCTATTTTGCGCCATGCGCTATATGATGATAACACATACAACTTAGGAGTTATTGTTGCGTGTCGCTTGCATGGTAATCGGACTAGGGGAAAGGTCCATGGTGGTATTTATGCCACTCGCTTGGCAAAGCACTTTAATGTCAACATACGCCAAACTGATTACTTGTTGCCTAAAGTTTATCTTGATCACCAGTCTATGTTAGAACACCAGTTTATTGATGAACCTGAGCCTCCGCACCATATCTGTTATAACGTAGTATACAACTAGAGGACTCACGATGTTATTGTATTGCCTGCACCTTCTTTGTTTAACTATCATGCCAGGCACGGATATGTCGTCATGCCATCAGATATAATCGCTTACCGGAACGAGTTGGTGAGGTGGAGGTTGCTGCCCAAGCTTGGGACGCCCAGGTGCCTCAGCCTAATTACTTCCCTGAACCCGATGGCTACTTCAAATGGTGATCACCAAACTAGGCCTAAAAGCAGATGGAGCACGGTGTCAGCAGAAGACGCCAAAAATTCACCAACCGATAACTGTAGGTGTCGCGTCGCGAACAACATCAACAGTAGATGCCACCACAGGGTGTGGTGGCAGGCTACACGTGGCCTCGCCGTTTCATTCCAAGCGCCAGCCTTGGCCAGTTTCATATTATCCCCTGGCTGTGGCGACAACTGCCACATGTCGGCTCCTAGGCATGCCGTCACGGTATTTTTGTCAATTCCAGCCGGAGGTGGTCGTTTTTGGCAATTCGTTCGGGCAGGTGGTCTTTTATGCCGAAAATTAATGTTCTGCAGCCCTTCGTGCCTAGTATATACTACCTCTGTCCTGGTTTATTGGTCCCCTTTGTAGTTTGTGCCAAATTTTGACCAAATATTTAACTAACAAAATATTAATGCATGTTAACAAAAATTATATCGTTGGATTCGTATTTGAACATAGTTTCCAATGATATAATTTTTTATGACATGCATAAACATTTTGCTAGTTAAATTTATGGTCAAAATTTGGCACAAAATACAATGGAGACCGGTAAACCGTGACGGAGGTAGTAGTCGTCACCGCTAAATGTGATTGCTGCGTATGACTGATTGGATTTTTCGAGACTAAGCGAAGCAAGGGAAACACTTGCCGTGCTTTGAAACTAAACATGATGGAAGGCATGTATGAGCATGTAGACATGGTGAAGCTGGGTTTTAACAGTCGTTGGGCGCAGAGTGTTACGAGGCAGGAGTACCTACGTTACTTGTGTTCCAAACCTCGTCACGGTAGAACGCGGATGCACGAGAGCAGCCAGGCATCATGCATGCACCGATGCACGCACGCACGCACGCACGAGCTCGATCTCAGGCCGATACGTGATGGCAGCGAGCGGTGCGGGCACGCGATGCGACCGACGGAGCCGTGCGCGCGGGCGAGCGAGCGTGGAGGAGAGCTGCGCACACGAGCGCGCGCGCGCGTTTGAAAATTGAAACCCACGGCGCCACGTTATCGCCGACGGACGGACGCACGCACGCACGGCGCCCGCGCAGTTGCCGTTCCGGTGCAACGGTGCTGCGAGCGAGGGAAAGAGGGGGTGGTGGTGGAGCACGGGAGCGCGTGTGGGTTGGGTGGGTGGAGACGGGCGGGGCGGGGGGACATGCACGGCCTCTGCGCCTGCCCGGCTGACCACACCCGTCCAACCCCTGCCCTGCCCTGCCAGCTGATCCGGCTGCCCGCCGCTGCAAAAGCAAAGCAAAGCAAAGCGAAAGCCGCGCCGTGACGTGCGTACGTTCCTGCCCGTCTGCGCGCGGCGCGGCCAGGGAGAGAGACTGAGAGGGGTTGGCGTGGGTCGCACGCGCTGCGCCTGCGCGGGCTGCTGGTTGATCTGCCGCGCGGGAGGGAGGGGTGGATGCAGTGGCGGAGCCAGCGCCCGGCCACCCCGGGCACTTGCCCGGGCTCGCTGGCCACGGGACAGCGTACACACCTGATAAACAATGGGGCAAAGTCTGCTATGCATCGTCGTTTACTCGGGCAGAAGTGTACGTATACGTGATAAACAATGGGTTCCTTTTTTTCTTTTTGAGCAAAACACAACAATGGGCTCCTACCAAGCGTTGTCATGGGCTAATTAACTAGGCCTACCAAGTGCAGTCCGCGTAGTGTTCGTCAGTCATGGGCTGCGATTCCCTTCTTCCCAAACGAGCAGTCACAGCCCTGTTTGGCACGACGCCACCACTTCGGCTGTTCGTTTCTACCCCTCAGGAAAAAAAAAAGGTTGTTCGCTTCTTATACGTACCGTGGAGACGAACCGGCGGCGAGCGAATCCGGAGGCCGCCCTAGGCGCACGGCCGGCGGCGGGTGGAGCGGATTCATCTCTAGGAATGGCTTATATCCTCGTCGTCCAGTGCCTTTCTCGTCTTTCTCGTGATTAGGCAAGATTTCTAACTAATTTGAAGATTGATAGATTAGGGCTAAATTTTGAGTTTAGGCGGTGGGGCATTTGCCTCGTGATTTTCTTAAGCACACTAGTGATACTGATATATTCAATACTATCTCCGTCTCTTTTCTTACACAAGCTCTCTATTTTGAATATGTTCACTAATCACAACACTTAATTTATGTGCATTAGAAATTCAAAAAAAAAATGTTGTATAGTGCCTTCTAGGATGTTTGGATGGTAATTTTGATAGATATACTTTTACAAGTAACATGGCAAGTTTAGTTCTATGCATGGCCTTGTTTTATGACTTATGTTGTCACATGGCAATATCTGGAAGCTCCTAGGACGGTTTGGCGAGAGCCTTCTCCAGGACACTTGGCAAAGGGTGACACATGGCACGACCTGAGCAGCCCTTTGCCGAAAGCTGTTTGTCAAGTGTCATCGAGGGGGTGCTCAGAAAACCTACGAAAGTTTGCCAAAGGCAGCACTCGACAAACGTCAAGGACACGTTGACTGCAATGGAACCATCTTCACCTACTATCGTGCGGTAGCTACTCGGCAAACCAGCGAACGCTTTGCCGAAGACTGCACTTGGCAAACATCAAGGACATGTGTCGCCCTTCAGCCTGTCTTCGCCCAGTATGGCACGGAAGATACTCGGCAAACACAACATGCCATGTGGCAAGCGCCGTATCTGTCGACTAGCCGTTAGCCTACTTTATTTTACTGAGTAGCTCATTTTGACCCTTGATAAAGTCTTTGTCAAGTATCCAAGGGAAGGAAATCGACGAAGCTCTCTTTGCCGAAAGGGGGTATTCCGAATAGGTTTTGTCAAGTGTTGCGCTCGGCAAACTAGTTGCCGAACTGATACCAGCCTTCGCCGAGTACTTCAGTACTTGACAAAGAACCCAATTCTAGTAGTGTATAAAACTGAATATTGATATATCATGTACTAGCTCACATTAAAATTACATTTGCATGACTGCTATGTTCATATTTTCACTTCATTACTATTGTGTATTTGTGTTTCCAAAGTTTGGGGCAATTTTATATATTGTATATCTGAACAATCGATTTTGATTTCCAAATTAGCCACTTAGGCTCAAGCTTGCCCGGGCTTCAAAAAAGTTCTGGCTCCGCCACTGGGTGGATGGATGGGCATCGAGACGCGCGCGTGTGAAGTGTGACGGGCGAGCCGGGTCGACCGATCGATCGTCCTAGATGGATCTGCTCTTGTGCAACAACACCGACCGAACGGTGGGACGTAACGGCCGCCGGCACGCGCGCGCGTGTCCACCACCTGGACGTTCGTCCGTGGGCGCATGCACCGGAACGAACCTACCTAGGCGGATCGGTGGCACGGATGGAAGGTTCAAACGGCTCTGCCAAAAGCAGCAGACGGATGTACTCCAGCACAGTGTACACTGGAGAGCGAGGGAGGGAAGGGGGAGGAACGCCACGGAGGGGCAGGTGTCTTCGCGGCCAAGAAAGGGGGAGGGAGGGAGGGAGGGCAGGCGGGCGGGGTGGGGGCCCACCAAACTCCAGTTCACCCACCCTGCCCCCCCTGCTCGGCTCGGCAGCGCGGGCCAGCCGTGGCACTGCATACATGCATGCATGTCTGCATGCACCAGATGATCTCGTCCTTATTACCTGTGACGGGGCTTGCCTGCTCGACCAGCAAGCAGCCATTGGCGATGGGCTTTGCATGCATGCCGTTGCCGTGCACCCCTTTCGCTCCCTTCCCCACCAACTTTTACCTTCCCCGGCTCGGCTTGGCTTCCATCGGGATTGGGGAACACGCAGACGCAGACCACAGAGGGAGGGGTGGTGCGCAGCGCAGGGCAGAATCGCAACGCAGGGCCTGAGGCTGGGCTCCGGCGATCTCCCTGTCGGGCCAGCAAAGCTGAGCAGTAGAGGATATCCCAATGCCTGGTTGGTGGCCCCAGAACCCACGCGACACACCACACGACCATGACCAGGGGAGCGAGGTGGTGGGATCGAGATGAAAAACATCCATCTTCTTTTCCAACCAACAAAGTTTTCACAGTGCCGCCACCTTTTGTTTTACTGTACCCTCTAGCCCATCCCTGGCTTCCCTTCGGTAGTTTCATTCCCGCGCAACGGTTTTTATTCGTTCGGATCCCTCTTTTTAACCAGCAGCTAGTGCGGAGGGAGGCCGTACTGCCGATGCTCACCAGCCGCACCTTCGTCCTTTTTCACACGGAACGGAACACAACATCTTACGAAACGTCGTTACAAACCAGTGCACTGTATATCCCCATTGAATTCCTAGTTTCGTAGCATGGATCTCTGCCATCTTACGGCAGTGAAACTTCCAACTCGTAGTCCCCTCAAAGACAAGTTTGTGACATGAAATTCCAGTTACAAACTTCCATCTTGAGTGACAAACAAACATATTTCGATTCGGGTCTCTGCCATCTACGGTCGCTACAAACCCAAGGGATTTGACAACATCTTTGATTACGATTTGGATCGCTTCACTTACTCAGAATCTTTGACGAATGACTGCAAGCAAGACTATCAACTCACAGTTTACTGCACATTGGCAAAGCAGAAACGGTCTTTGCAACCAGCCAAACATGCCTCGCAGGGGTTATTATAAATAAGGGTGTGTCTAGGACACATCTAGATGTGACATAGTTATTGCACATCTAAGTGACTTCATCAAGCATAAAAAAAAACTAAAATTAAAAAAGAAATAGTCACACGAATCTCCGTATGAAATCAATGGTATAGAACTTAGATGTGCAATACTTATGTCACATCTAGATGTGATCTAGCAAAACCGTATAAATAAATAAATAAACTCCTCTAACGGACCGAAAACATTTCGGTGTGGGTTCAGCTAAAGCATCATTTCGTATTCAGCGATTTCTTGAGACCCCGAAGGGCACCCCACATGACACTTGATACAATGAAGAGGAGCAACCCGGTGCCAATGGCGTACTTCAGACCAAGGTTCATGAGCAAATTTACGAGCAACCCTGCAACAACCACTCCCACCAAGTTCGCCGACAAGCCTGACCACAAGGGCATGCCCAGGACGGACGCGATGATGGCGCCGGTCCATGCTCCGGTGCCTGGGAACGGAACGGCGACGAACAGCATCAGCCCGAGCCACTGGAACTCCTCGACGGGCGCAGCCTTCCGTCGCGCCCGCTCGAAGAGGAGGTCCATTATCCGGGTCGCCCAAGCGCTTCTCTGCGAGAGGAAAGTTGCGAGTTTCTTCAGGTAGAGGATGATGAATGGCACAGGCACCATGTTCCTGGAGAAAAAAATAGCAGATGTAAAGTTCTATGTATGTAGCATGAAACATTTTCTGAAGAGATGATCAAATTGCTGACACTAGACTGACAGCTGGCAGTTACATTTTAGCCGCATCACTGAAAAGTGACAATAAAACCTATATATCAATCACCAGAATGCAAGTACTGTAAATTACACTAGAGATGGCAAGTTGTTCACACTGATAACTGGCAATCTTCATTTCTGCCGCAACACTGAAAATTGACCATAAGACATCATCACGACCCTATATATCAATCACCAGGATAAAAAACTACTGATATCGAATGCTAGATAGTCTAGCACTTGGCTTTGACATCATCCCGATTTTTGCAAACGCGGAAGCCACATCACCTTCTTCCTTCACACCCCCACCTCTCTTGCTCTCTCCCTCTCTCTTCTGGCTTCTGCACACTACCGAAATCAATTCAGAGTGGACTCTTACTATTCTCCGGAGATGCTTGAACGCCTTTTCCTGGAGCACATCAGTTAGTGGCTCTCAGATAGTCAAGGTGTGAGTGCCACAGATTTAGAGATTGGTCAAGAATAGGGAAGGACAGAGACAGGAGGGAAGAGAAGCAGGAAGAAGGTGAAATATCACCTGCATGTGCAAAACCAAGGTGAGGTGGATGCCACTCGAGCAAAACCATCAACCACGCCACTAAAGCCGTTGCCAAAACCAGGCGGGGAGTATTGTGCCTTGTGGTCTTCTGTCCCCGGCTGTGCTGGTTGTGTCGCCTCTGGTTGCTGCTTCCAGTTGGTGGATGCTCAATACAGTCTTCTTGTTTGTTCACTACGTTGTTTTCTTCGATGGAATATAAAGCTACTTAACCGGAACATGAGAGAGTTGAACAACCCGGCCGGGAGGAGGTCGCGACAGAAATTTTCTCTGCTAACCAGTGCAACATTGTATTGTCTTCAAGAAACTAAATTGGCTGATGTTGATAAACGTATTGTGGCTGAGGTCCTGGGCAGCAGATTTTCTGAGGACTTCTTCAGAGCTGCTAATGGTACAAGAGGTAGGATCCTGGTTGCTAGCACAGATGATCCTGGCTGTCTCCGGCCACAACTACCATTTCGCATCACTGGCCAATGATACTCTAGAAGATGGATGTCAAGCACTATAAAGGGTTCAGATATGAGGCTTGTTGGCTAAGGATGGAGGGATTCAGAGAGAAGCTGGTTGAGGCTGGGCTAAACCTGTTCGCTCGAAGGATGCTGTAAAGATTCTGCAGTTCAAGCTGTCAAGAACTGCTCATGCTCTGAAACTGTGATATACAAGTTAAAGAAGGAAGTGAGATTCAGAAAGGAGGTAGCCAATGAGGTGATTTTCCAGTTGGACCTTGATCAGGACGAACGTGAGTTATTTGCTAAGGAATGAAACCTTCGTTTTCTCTAGAAGCTGCCTGGTTTTGCAGCCCTTGACACAGTGAGATGGCGTCAGAGATCTTGTATTATGTGGATCAAATCTGGAGATGCAAACACAAAAGTTTTTCACGTTAAAATGAATGACCCGGAGGAGGAAGAATCAGATTCTTGTTCTGAAAAATCTGAGGGGTGAATAGAGTCTGACCATGATGCTAAAGCTCAGGTGCTGCTACATCACTTCAATTCCCTGCTCGGGGAGGCTTGCCAGAGACCTTATGGGGCTTAACTGGGATTTTTTTCCCTGCAACTCCCCTCGGCTGATCTTCCGCACCTTGATGATACTTTCTCATTTACGGAGCTCAAAGACGCCATCTCCATCTCCATGCTGAGAAGGCTACGGGCCCGGATGGATTTATTGGGGCTTTTGACAAAACCTGTGTGGATATCGTGTGCTCGGACCTTCTGGCTGCTCTAAATCAAGCGCATGAGTTGAGAGGTGATCACTGGCACCTGCTGAATACTGCCAATATTGTTCTCATTCCGAAAAAAGATGCAGCTTCTTCGCCTCTTGCTTCCGACTTGTGAGCCATATGCATAGTATTGCTAAGATATTATGAAAGTTGGTTGCTTCTCGCTGCCCTGGAGTTGCATACCCTGATCTCTGAGAGCCAAAGCGCCTTCATTAAGAAAAGGTCGATCCAGGATAACTCTCTGTTTGTGAAAAACATTATCAAGGAAGCTCACTCGATGAAAATTCTATTTTTCCTCAAACTGGACTTTGGTAAGGCGTTTGATTTAGTCTTATGGTTTCAGTGCTCGTTGGAGGGATCATTTTTCATTGACCCTGAGTTCTTCCTACTCAAGAGTTCTGCTCAATGGGAAGCCTGGTGGCACTTTTATTCATAGGAGAGGGCTGAGACAGGGAGACCTGCTTGCCCCGATGCTCTTCATTTATGGCCCTGGACCCTAAAACTTGTATTCTGAGAACAAGTTTTTTATGCGGATGACGTCGCTCTCTTCTTGAACTCTATCAATGAGGAGCTTGCTATGGCCTCGGCCACCTTCATTTCTTCGGCAATGTCTCTGGTCTTCAGGTGAATCTCAACAAGTGTGAGGCTATCCTATTCGCTGTGACCACCTGGGTCTACAGGATCTTTTATCTGCTTTTGGTGGTTTGCTGGGGTCCTTACCATGCAACTGTTTAGTGCTTCCTCTCAGCACCAGGAGGCGTAAAAGAATTGAATGCCAACCTCTCTTGGACAGAACTGCCGGGAGGTTGAAGCCATGGAAAGTAAATTCATGTCCGGAAGGAGCATCTAACGCTTATCAATTCTGTGCTGACTGTGCTCACAAGTCACAACCTACTTCTTCTTCACTGCTTTTCCACCGTCCAAGTGGATTATCAAAACGATAGACAAGATCAGGAGAGTTTTCTCTGGTGTGGATAAGAGGCGCACGGGGGCAAGTGTTTAGTAAGCTGGGCGAAAGTCTGCTCGTCTAAATACTGTGGGGGGTTAGGGTGAAAGATTTGGAGCACTTTCACAGGGCATTGCGGTTAAGATGGTTATGGTTCAACTGGGACAATGTAGACAGATCATGGAAAGGACTGCCTGTTCCTCGCAATGCGACCGATCAGCAGCTCTTTGCGACCTGCACTTCGATTCACATTGGGAATGGGGAAAAGGCCTCATTCTGGTTCAACGGCTTTCTTGGTGGAGTCCCTCTGAAAGATATGGCGCCAGCTTATTCAGGTTGGCCTCTAGGAAAAGTATCTCTGTTTGTGATGGGATCACGGGAGGAAAGTGGATGAAGGGCCTTCAAAGGATTAACTTGGAGGAAATTGACATGTTGCAGATTTGGTCTAAAGTGCAATGGGGTGGGTGGGTGTGTAGGGGGGGGGGGGGGGGGGGGGGGGCAGGAGGGGTCAGCTATTTGGAAACCCAGACTGCATAAGAAGCTCACAGGTCACAGCCTGCAACTCTTGCTCGGCAGTGTCTGCGTATGATGGGCAGTTAGGCAGATTCATTGTACTGAGCTACTGAAGATTTGGAGTGTTGGAGCTGAAGGAGAAGTGCAGTTTAACTCTGGCTTCTCCTGCAGAACAGACTGTAGACTGCAAACAGGCTGCATGTGAGAGGCTGGCCGCACAATGATGTGTGCTCCATGTGTGATCAGGTGCTGGAATCGGCGAACCGTCTAATGCTGGGATATTCTTTTGCTAAGAAAATTTGGTTTGCCTTCTCTCATCCTAGATCTTCTGCCATTACCCTGAGGTCTTCCGTCACTGGCCAGTGGAGAAAACCTTCACATGCAGTCAAAAATCTCCATTGCCAGAAGATGGCGGCCATGTCGATTTATGTAGTCTGTCCCCTGTGGAAGGAGCGCCGCCATGGGGTCTTCCAGAATGCCCAGGCCTCCTCTGATAAGGGCATGTCTTTTTTAATCTGTGTTGACCTTCCGTGTATAGGCCAGCTTGATTGAGAGTAATTGGAATGCATTCTTCTTTGGTTTTTTAGCTGGTTTTGAGCTATGTACAGACTTCCCCCTTCTTTAATTCAAAGCAGAGCTCCTGATGTTCCCGTAGAAAAACAGGTAGGGAAAGACGTAACTATCTTCCGGGGGACTAAGAGTGAAATTTTGTTTATGTGATAAAGTGAGCATAGCATATAACTTAGGGGCAAAACGTGAACCTTTTCCATTCAACTATAGTTGCTAACTTGCTAATTCCAGTCCCTTGATCATAATGTGCTCTCCTCTGAATCAGCTATAATACCATGTAGAAACAGCAAATCTGTAGTAACTAATATGCGATAATCAAGTGTCACCATCTCTAAACCTTAGCAATGCACAAACAGAAAACTATTAATTATCCTGAGCAAAAACAGACAATAAATAACAAAGTTGTGTTGGAGATGGCCGTCAGTTAAGTGGCAACCTCAGTTCCACACACTAACTAAAATGAGTCATATATTAATATTCACTTACTTTGCATGTTAGGATAGATATCGTTTTGCAACAGATGACTTATCTGCCATTTAAACTTGTGTGTCAAAGGGCAGCAACACAAATTGATTTACTGTGTTGCCCTTTGTTTGGAGCTGTTGTAATCCTTCAGGTTTAATACAAAATGGGGTTTATTTCAACAAGTAAAAATGAAATGGTACAAAGTCAATCCACTTCATCATCAGTTAAAACTGCCCAACATCTTGAGGAACTGACAGTAAATCTACTAAATGAAGCATTGACACCAGAGATAAAAAATATATACCCCAAAACTGCCAGCACGGTCAGCCGGACGGGGTGAAGGCGCATCCAATACCCGGCCGGAATCGCTCCCCGCAGCTCGAGCACCGGCAATGTAGCCAGTGTGAAGACGACGGCGTCGTCCGGCCAGCCGAGGCTCCGCAGCGACGCCGCCACCCGCAGCCCGAAGCCGGACGCCTTGATGGAGTCCTCGGCCGCCGCGAGTGCCGCGCCGCGGCAGCCGAGCAGGGCGGCGGAGCCCAGGAGCGCGCCCAGCGCCAGCCGCCCCGCGAGCGCGCCCCGGTCGCGGGGCGCCTGCCCCGGCTCGTCCGTCGCCTCACCCCTGCCTCGCGCCGGCGCCACGGCGCGCGCGACGGGAGCGAGGGCTTTGCGGGGAGGCGGCGGGACTGCGGGAGGAGCGGATGCTGGAGCCCTGAGGCAGCGGAGAGCGGGAGGGGGAGCCGCGAGGAGAGGCCTCCGTCTCCAAGATGCCGGCGGGAGAGGCGAGGGCCCCGCAGCGAGAAGTGCGGCCGCCATGGCTGTCCGGGTCGAGGAGAGAGGCCGCTCCTAGGCTTTGCCGTGGCGGCCCTGCGGGTTTGGATGGGTGGGTACGGACGGTGGTTACGAGGGGAGGAGGGGTCGTCGGAGGAGCGCCCGAGGCCGCTGCGGCGCCATAGGAGTGGGACGCGAGCAGAAACAGAGGATGGATTGCTGACTGTTCATAATAATTTCGAAAAAGAAATAGGTTTTCGCCCGATTTACTATGAAATACTAACGGTTTTTGCCGGCCTAACCGGTGTATATTTGTGAAACATTCTCTTGTAAATCAGGTCAACATAAAAAAAAGGAGGCTGTTAGCCGCCCGTCGACCGGGCAGGGCGCGAGATCGGTCCACTCCCCTGCCGTTGGATTGAAGTGATGCGTGCGTTTGAGATTGTGTTGACTGGTTTGTCCTTCTGGATCCTCGCGCGTGGTGACCCTCCTACTCGGTTCCTCCTGCTTCAGCGCAACGCATGTTCCACCTCCACCTCATGGCACGGCTCGCTGGCAGCACCGGCCCTGCCCATTGATGGTTGCAGCTATCACGCTATCGTCGTCGCAGTCACGGCGCCACTTTCATCGGTTGTAGCATAGTGCCGCGTCGGTTCTAGCATGTGGCCACAACGGTTGCAGCATCGCCCCGTGCCGTGTCAGCCATCGGTTGCAACACATTCGGTGCTGGTTGGAGATCGCCAACAAGTGGTTGCAGCACCGCCAGTCTCGCGTCGACCACCAATTGCAACACGACCATTGCAACAACCCTACCAGCGACAACATTCGTAGCACCGATCATCGTTGCTCATAGCGTGTGTCGTCGGAACCAACATGTCCTATAGCAAATAACGACATGTTCCATCATTTTGCATAACATGATCGAGGATGAGAGAGGCCTCAAAGAGAAATTTAGGCAGATCTCCAATGGAGATCATGTTGAGACAGAGCACGATGCGGACAAGATACATAGATTCCTCGCAGCTCATCGATGTATCAAAAACCAAGAAGGTTGTGGGTGACGAAGCTGGAGGCAGGCGACGGGGTTGATTCCTCGCAGCTCCTCGGATTTGTATAGATTTACGAAACAGTCCCTCGAATTTTACAAGCACAACCTTCTTTAAAAACTAAAAAGAGCAATCAACCCCGTCGCCTGCCTCCAGCTTCGTCACCCACAACCCCGGCCACCCTGGATCCCTCATGCCGGCAGTCGTGGACCCACGTCATCCTGGATCCGCGCCGCCATGTCGCGTTGAAGCCGCACCCACGCAGACAACGGGAGTAAGCTAACCAGGGCAAGCTGTGAGGAGTAGCATGACCATCATTGTGACCCTCCACGAGGAGGAGCCCCAACTTCCTCCGCTGGTTCCCCTCCACCATCGCGCTTGTCGAGTCGACGATGGCTACCGCTCGCGTAAGTTGTGGCGAATACGACCATAGACTCGAGCTCCTAGGTCACCCTGCACCGGATCAGGCGCGACGGCATGAGCTCCTCCCTCCACCTCCCTCATTCATTCACCCCCTTATACTCGAGATGTTGGCCGCCTGCGAAGGGGCCACACGCCGCCCTCCTGCAGCCAAACCTATTGGCGCTTGGGTTGCGTGGTATACTGAACCTGCTGTCGCTCTCCCCGGAGGCCGCCGTCGATGGTGGTGCTGCTTGAGGCCAATGTGCCCGGATTCGGCGTGGGGCACGACGTGTTGGAAATATGCCCTGGAAGCAATAATAAAATAGTTATTATTATATTTCCTTGTTCATGATAATCGTTTATTATCCATGCTATAATTGTATTGATTGGAAACTCAAATACATGTGTGGATACATAGACAACAAAGTGTCCCTAGTAAGCCTCTACTAAACTGGCTCGTTGATCAAAGATGGTTAAGGTTTCCTAGCCATAGGCATGAGATGTCATTTGATAACGGGATCACATCATTAGGAGAATGATGTGATGGACAAGACCCAAACTATGAACGTAGCATATGATCGTGTCAGTTTATTGCTATAGTTTTCTGCATGTCAAGTATATGTTCCTATGACCATGAGATCATGCAAATCACTGACACCGGAGGAGTACCTTGTGTGTATCAAACGTCGCAACGTAACTGGGTGACTATAAAGATGCTCTACAGGTATCTCCGAGGGTGTCTGTTGAGTTGGCATGGATCAAGACTGGGATTTGTTACTCCGTGTGACGGAGAGGTATCTCAGGGCCCACTCGGTAATACAACATCATAATGAGCCTTGCAAGCAAAGTGACTAAAAAGTTAGTGTAACGCCCGAATAATTAAGCTACAGTAATCCCTGTAATCAAGCTACAGTAACCTATTGGTTATGCTAATCCATTTTGCTAAACCAGTTATGGTCACTATTGAAATCAGATGCAAATTCAAATTCTTATCCAATTCAAAATTCATTCGAAAGGTGGTTTTGAAAGTTTTGCAAAACTGAAAATAAAAATGTTGGATGGGTTGCAAATTTTCCCTAAGATTTTATAAAATTGAAACCGACATTTTTGGAATTATTTTGGAGCCTCAAAAGAATTAAAATCTCACGCTGTGTTAAAACACAAAATAAAAGGGCTACTGGGCCTAAACGGTCCGGCCCGGCTGGCTCCTATAAGGGAGCCAGGGACCGAACCCTAGCGCCCTGCTCCCGTCCCCCCCGCCGCCTCCGCCTGGAGCCGCCCCCGCGGGCTCCCTCGTTCCCCCCCCCCCCCGCCGACTCCCGTTCACCCCCCCCCCCCCCCGACGACGACGCGTCCGGCCCGAGCCGCCGCCGTTCGCCGACCCCGCTGTGAGCTCGCCCCCCCCCCCCATTGACGTCAGCAGCCGGCCCGGCCCGGCCGAGCCGGTGTGCGTGCGTGCATGTGCATGTATATGTGTGTGTCTGCACGTATGTATGTATGTATGTATGTACGTATGTATGTGCAGGTTTGTCCCTATGACAAACGGGGGCCGCGACTGTTAAAACGAAATTTAAATAATAAAAATGATTTTTATAAATAATATTAGTATTAATTAATTAATTAGATTAATTAATTAGTTAAACAATAATTACTATTGTTTTGGATAATTCGGATTTATTAATTAAATGAATTTTAGAATATTGTTTAATCTTTGAAAATTAATATAAAATAAACCGTAGTCCGGATGAAAAAGTTTTAAACATGAAAGTTGCTCAGAATAATCCCACGAATCCGAATACGCAGTCCGTTAGTCTGTCACGTGCTCCTAGCATAGCGAACATGAAACTTTTCCATCGATCATGTAATTGGCCATATCACATCATAACATACCCTGCAAAAACAAGTTAGACGTCCTCTAATTGTTGTTGCATGTTTTACGTGGCTGCTACGGGTATCTAGCAAGAACGATTCTTACCTACGCAAAAATCACAACGGTGATATGCAAATTGCTATTCAACCTTCTACAAGGACCGCCTCAGTCAAATCCGATCCAACTAGAGTGGGAGAAACAGACACCCGCAAAGCCATCTTTATACAACAAGTTGTATGTTAGCGATGGAATCGGTCTCTCGTAAGCGTACGAGTAATGTTGGTCCGAGCCGCTTCATCCCACAATACCGTTGAACCAAGAAAAGACTAAGGGAGGAAGCAATCTGAACATCAACGCCCACAAACTCCTTTGTGTTCTACTCAAGATCTCATCTACGCATAGACCTAGCTCATGATGTCACTGTTGGGGAACGTTGCATGGGAAACAAAAAATTTCCTACGCACACGCAAGATCTATCCATGGTGATGAGCATCTACGAGAGGGAGAGTGGATCTACATACCCTTGTAGATCGCTAAGCGGGAAGCGTTAAGAAACGCGGTTGATGTAGTCGAACGTCTTCGCGATCCAAATCGCCGAGCGTCCCGCGATCCCATCACGATCCATCTCGCGATCCAATCTCGATCCGTCCCGCGATCTCATCACGATCCGTCCCGCGATAAAATCACGAATTGTCTCGCGATCCTAATCACGGTCCTTCCGATCTAGTGCCGAACGGACGGCACCTCCGCGTTCAGCACACGTATAGCTCGATGACGATCTCCGCCTTCTTGATCCAGCAAGAGGGAGCGGAGAGGTAGAAAAGTTCTCCGGCGGCGCGACGGCGATGGTGGTGGAACAATTCCGGCAGGGCTTCGCCTAAGCACCGCTGAAACTAGACTAGAGGAGAAACCGATCTAGATGAAGTAGAGGGAGCACGTGGCAATTAGGGTTAGCTCTTCCCTCTAAATCCTCTAGTATATATAGGAGGGAGGGAGGGGAGGAGGCAGCCTCAAACCCTCAAGGTTTGTCCGAAATTGGAGGTGGAGGAGTCCTACTCCAATCCTATTAGGAGTAGGATTCCTCCTCTTCACTTGGAAACCCTTTCCACCTTTCCTCCTTTGGATTTTTTCCACCCAAAGCCGCATGGGCCTTAGTGGGGGGGGGTTAGGCCAGCCCACTAGGGGCTGGTTTGACTCCTCCCACAGCCCATGAGGTCCTTTGGGTCGAGACACCCCTCCCGATGGTCCCCGGTACCCCTCCCGGCACTCCCGGTACACTACCGAAATACCCGAAACTTTTCCGGTGACCAAAACAGGACTTCCTATATATCAATCTTTACCTCCGGACCATTCCGGAGCTCCTCGTGACGTCCAGGATCTCATCCGGGACTCCTAACAACCTTCGGTCACCACCATACATAACTCTACTATACCGAAACGTCACCGAACCTTAAGTGTGCAGACCCTGCGGGTTCGAGAACTATGTAGACATGACCAAGACACCTCTACGGTCAATAACCAATAGCGGGACCTGGATGCCCATATTGGTTCCTACATATTCTACGAAAATCTTTATCGGTTGAACCTCTATGTCAAGGATTCAGTTAATCCCGTACGCTGTTCCCTTTGTTCTTCGGTATGTTACTTGCCCGAGATTCGATCGTCGGTACCTCTATACCTAGTTCAATCTCGTTACCGGCAAGTATCTTTACTCATTCTGTAATACAAGATCCCGTGGCTAACACTTAGTCACATTGCTTGCAAGGCTTATTGTGATGTTGTATTACCGAGTGGGCCCTGAGATACCTCTCCGTCACACGGAGTAACAAATCCCAGTCTTGATCCATGCCCACTCAACAGACATCCTCGGAGATACCTGTAGAGCATCTTTATAGTCACCCAGTTACGTTCTGACGTTTGATACACACAAGGTATTCCTCCGGTGTCAGTGAGTTGCATGATCTCATGGTCATAGGAACAGATACTTGACATGCAGAAAACTATAGCAATAAACTGACACGATCATATGCTATGTTTATAGTTTGGGTCTTGTCCATCACATCATTCTCCTAATGATGTGATCCCGTTATCAAATGACATCTCATGTCTATGGCCAGGAAACCTTGACCATCTTTGATCAACGAACTAGTTAACTAGAGGCATACTAGGGACACAGTGTTGTCTATATACCCACACATGTATTTGAGTTTCCAATCAATACAATTATAGCATGGATAATAAACGATTATCACGAACAAGGAAATATAATAATAACCAATTTATTATTGCCTCTAGGGCATATTTCCAACAGTCTCCCACTTGCACTAGAGTCAATAATCTAGTTCACATCACCATGTGTTTTACATTGTTATGAATCTAACACCCAATGAGTTCTGGGGTTCGATCATGCTTTGCATGTGAGAGAGGTCTTTAGTCAACGGGTCTGTGACATTCAGATCCATGTGTACTTTGCAAATCTCTATGTCATACTGTAGACACTGCTACCACACTCCACTTGGAGCTATTCTAAATGGTTGCTCCACTATACGTATCCGGATTGCTACTCAGAGTCATCCGGATTGGTGTTAAAGCTTGTATCGACGTAACCCTTTACGACGAACTCTTTATCACCTCCATAATCGAGAAATATTTCCTTAGTCCTCTAGTTACTAAGGATAATCTTGACCGCTGTCCAGTGGTCCACTCCTGGATCACTCTTGTACCCCTTGACAGACTCATGGCAAGGCACACACAGGTGCGGTACATAGCATGGCATACTATACAGAGCCTATGGATAAGGCATAGGGGACGACCTTCGTCCTTTCTCTTTCTTCTGCCGTGGTCGAGCTTTGAGTCTCACTCAACTCCACACCTTACAAATCAGGCAAGAACTCTTTCTTTGACTGATCCATTTTGAACTCTTTCAAAATCTTGTCAAGGTATGTACTCATTGAAAGTTTTATCAGACGTCTTGATCTACCTCTATAGATCAAGATGCCCAATATTTAAGTAGCTTCATTCCAGGTTTTCCTTTGAAAAACTCCTTTTCAAACAACCCTTTATGGTTTCCAGAAATTCTACATTATTTCCGATCAACAATATGTCATCCACATATACTTATCAGAAATTCTATAGTGCTCCCACTCACTTTATTGTAAATACAAGTTTCTCATAAACTTTGTATAGACTCAAAAACTTTGATCACCTCATCAAAGCGTATATTCCAACTCCGAGATGCTTGCTCCAGTCCATAGAAGGATCGCTGGAGCTTGCATATATTTTAGCATCCTTAGAACTGACAAAACCTTCCGGTTGTATCACATACAACCTTTCCTCACGGATACCGTTAAGGAAATGATGTTTTGACATCCATCTGCCAGATTTCATAATCGAAAAATGCAGCAACTGCTAACATAATCCCAACAGACTTTAGCATCGCTACGGGTGAGAAAGTCCCATCGTAGTCAACTCCTTGAACTTGTGAAAAACCCTTTGCCACAAGTCGAGCTTTATAGACGGTGACATTACCGTCCGCGTCCGTCTTCCTTTTAAAGATCCATTTGTTCTGAATGGCCTTTCACCCTTCAGGTAATACTTCCAAAGCCCATACTTTGTTTTCATACATGGATCCCATCTCGGATTTCATGGCCTTTAACCATTTCTCGGAATCCGGGCCCATCATCGCTTCTCCATAGCTCGTAGGTTCATCGTTGTCTAAAAACATGACCTCTAAGACAGGGTTGCCGTACCACTCAGGAGCAGTACGCGTCCTTGTCGACCTACGAGGTTCGATAGTAACTTGATCCGAAGCTTCATGATCATCATCATTAACTTCCTCTTCAACTAATGTAGGCTCCACAAAAACAACTTTCTGCGCTGCGCTACACTCTGGTTGAAACAAAGGTTCAACAACCTCATCAAGTTCTATCTTCCTCCCACTCAATTCTTTCGAGAGAAACTCTTTCTCGAGAAAGGACCCGTTTTAGCAACAAACACTTTGCACTTGAATCTGAGATAGAAGGTACACCCAACTGTTGCGTTAGGGTATTCTATGAAGATGCATTTGTCCGCTTTGGGTTTCGAGCTCATCAGGTTGAAACCTTTTCCACATAAGCGTCGCAGCCCCAAACATTAAGAAATGACAGTTTAGGTTTCCGCCAAACCAAAATTCATACGGTGTCATCTCAACGGACTTAGATGTTGCCCCTTTTAAAGTGAATGTAGTTGTCTCTAATGCATAACCCCAAAAAGATAGTGGCAAATGGATAAGAGACATCATAGTTTGCACCATATCCAATAGAGCACGACTACGACGTTCGGACACACCATCACACTATGGTGTTCCAGGTGGCGTGAGTTGTGAAACAACTTCCACATTGTCTTAAGTTGTATACCAAACTCGTAACTCAGATATTCACCTCCACGATCATATCATAGACATTTTATCTTCTTGTCACGATGATCTCAAACTTCACTCTGAATTTGATTGAACTTTTTCAAACGATTCAGACTTGTGTTTCATTAAGTAAATATAACCATATCTACTCAAATCATCAGTGAAGGTAAGAAAATAACGATATCCACCGCACGCTACAACACTCATTGGACCGCATACATCAACATGTATCATTTCCAATAAGTCACTTGCCCGCTCCATCATACCGGAAAACGGGGTCTTAGTCATCTTGCCCATGAGGCATGGTCCGCATGTCTCAACCGATTCGAAATCGAATGAGTCCAAAGATCCATCAGCATGGAGTTTCTTCATGCGCTTTACACCAATATGACATTTAGCGGCAGTGCCACAAGTATGTGGTACTATCATTATTAACTTTGTATCTTTTGGCATCAATATTATGAACATGTGTATCACTACGATCAAGATTCAATAAACCATTCTCATTGGGTGCATGACCATTGAAGGTATTATTCATGTAAACAGAATAACCATTATTCTCTAACTTAAATGAATAACTGTATTGCAATAAACATGATCTAATCACGTCCATGCTCAACGCAAACACCAAATAACATTTATTTAGGTTTATCACTAATCCCGAAGGTAGAGAGAGCGTGCGATGGTGATCACATCAACCTTGGAATCACTTCCAACACTCATCGTCACCTTACCCTTAGCTAGCCTCCGTTTATTCCGTAGCTTTTATTTCGAGTTACTAACATTTAGCAACCGAACCGGTATCTAATACCCAGGTGCTACTAGGAGTACTAGTAAGGTACACATCAATAACACGTATATCAAATATACTTCTGTCGACGCTGCCAGCCTTCTTATCTACCAAGTATCTAGGGTTGTTCCGCTTCAGCGACCGTTCTCCTCATAATAGAAGCACTTAGTCTCGGGTTTGGGTTCAACCTTGGGTTTATTCACTGGAGCAGCAACTGACTTGCCATCCATGAAGTTTCCCTCCTTACCCTTGCCCTTCTCGAAACTAGTGGTTTTACTAACCATCAACACTTGATGCTCCTTCTTGATTTCTACCTTCGCGGTGTCAAACATCGCGAATGGCTCAGGGATCATTATTTCCATCCCTGGCATTTTATAGTTCATCACGAAGCTCTAGTAGCTTAGTGACAGTGACTTGGAGAACTATATCAATCACTATCTTATCTGAAAGATCAACTCCCACTCGATTCAAGCGATTATAGCACCCAGACAATCTGAGCACATGCTCACTGATTGAGCTATTCTCCTTCATCTTGCAGGCAAAGAATCTTGTTGGAGGTCTCATACCTCTCAACACGGGCACGAGCCTGAGATCCCAATTTCAGCTCTTAGAACATCTCATATGTTCCGTGATGTTCAAAACGTTTTGGAGCCTCAATTCTAAGCCGTAATGCATGACGCACTGAACTATCAAGTAGTCATCAGAACGTGCCTGTCAGATGTTCATAACATCTACAGACGACGCTTGAGGGGGGTGGCGCACCGAGCGGTGCATTAAGGACGTGAGCCTTCTGTGCAGCAAAGAGGACAATCCTCAGATCACGGACCCAGTCCGCATTATTGCTACCATCATCTTTCAACTCTATTTCTCTAGGAACATATAAAAATTCAGGGGAGCTACAGCGCGAGCTGGTAATCTACAACATAATTTGCAAAGACATTTTGACTATGTTCATGATAATGAGTTTAGTTAATCATATTAAAAAAAACTCCCACTCAAATTGATATCCCTCTGGTCATTCGAGTGTCACATGATCCAAATTCACCAACTCAAGTCCGATCATCACGTGAGTTGAGGTGGTTTCAATGGTGAACATCTTCATGTTGATCATATCTACTATATGACTCATGTTCGACCTTTCGGTCTCTTGTGTTCCGAGGCCATGTCTGTACATGCTAGGCTCGTCAAGTTTAACCCGAGTGTTCCGCTTGTGCAACACTGGCTTGCACCCGTTGTATGCGAACGTAGAGTCTATCACACCCGATCATCACGTGGTGTCTCAAAACGACGAACTTTCGCAACGGTGCACACTCGGGGAGAACACAATTTATCTTGAAATTTAAGTGAGGGATGACCTTATAATGCTACCGTCGTCCTAAGCAAAATAAGATGCATAAAAGGATTAACATCACATCCAAATCATAAGTGACATGATATGGCCATGAACTTGTGCTTTTGATCTCCATCTCCAAAGCACCGGCATGATCTCCATCGTCACCGACATAACACCATGATCTCCATCATCTTGATCTCCATCAATGTGTCGCCATGTGGTTGTCGCGCCGACTGTTGCTTCCACGACTATTGCTAACTCATAGCGATAAAGTAAAGCAAAACGGCGAAAAAATTTAAAAACAACCCTATGGCTCCTGCCGGTTGCCGTACTCATCGACATGCAAGTCGTGATATTCTATACAATACATGATCATCTCATACATCACACATATCTCATCATGTAATTGGCCATATCACATCATAACATACCCTGCAAAAACAAGTTAGACGTCCTCTAATTGTTGTTGCATGTTTTACGTGGCTGCTACGGGTATCTAGCAAGAACGATTCTTACCTACGCAAAAACCACAACGGTGATATGCGAATTGCTATTCAACCTTCTACAAGGACCGCCTCAGTCAAATCCGATCCAACTAGAGTGGGAGAAATAGACACCCGCAAAGCCATCTTTATACAACAAGTTGTATGTTTGCGATGGAACCGGTCTCTCGTAAGCGTACGAGTAATGTTGGTCTGAGCCGCTTCATCCCACAATACCGCTGAACCAAGAAAAGACTAAGGGAGGAAGCAATCTGAACATCAATGCCCACAAACTCCTTTGTGTTCTACTCAAGATCTCATCTACGCATAGACCTAGCTCATGATGCCACTGTTGGGGAACGTTGCATGGGAAACAAAAAATTTCCTACGCACACGCAAGATCTATCCATGGTGATGAGCATCTACGAGATGGAGAGTGGATCTACATACCCTTGTAGATCGCTAAGCGGGAAGCGTTAAGAAACGCGGTTGATGTAGTCGAACGTCATCGCGATCCAAATCGCCGAGCGTCCCGCGATCCCATCACGATCCATCTCGCGATCCAATCTCGATCCGTCCCGCGATCCCATCACGATCCGTCCCGCGATAAAATCACGAATTGTCTCGCGATCCTAATCACGGTCCTTCCGATCTAGCGCCGAACGGACGGCACCTCCGCGTTCAGCACACGTACAACTCGATGAGGATCTCCGCCTTCTTGATCCAGCAAGAGGGAGAGGAGAGGTAGAAAAGATCTCCGGCGGCGCGACGGCGCGGCGGCGATGGTGGTGGAACAATTCCGGCAGGGCTTCGCCTAAGCACCGCTGAAACTAGACTAGAGGAGAAACCGATCTAGATGAAGTAGAGGGAGCACGTGGCAATTAGGGTTAGCTCTTCCCTCTAAATCCTCTAGTATATATAGGAGGGAGGGAGGGGAGGAGGCAGCCTCAAACCCTCAAGGTTTGGCCGAAATTGGAGGTGGAGGAGTCCTACTCCAATCCTATTAGGAGTAGGATTCCTCCTCTCCACTTGGAAACCCTTTCCACCTTTCCTCCTTTGGATTTTTTCCACCCAAAGCCACATGGGCCTTAGTGGGGGGGTTAGGCCAGCCCACTAGGGGCTGGTTTGACTGCTCCCACAGCCCATGATGTCCTTTGGGTCGAGACACCCCTCCCGATGGTCCCCGGTACCCCTCCCGGCACTCCCGGTACACTACCGAAATACCCGAAACTTTTCCGGTGACCAAAACAGGACTTCCTATATATCAATCTTTACCTCCGGACCATTCCGAAGCTCCTCTTGACGTCCAGGATCTCATCCGGGACTCCGAACAACCTTCGGTCACCACCATACATAACTCTACTATACCGAAACGTCACCGAACCTTAAGTGTGCAGACCCTGCGGGTTCGAGAACTATGTAGACATGACCAAGACACCTCTACGGTCAATAACCAATAGCGGGACCTGGATGCCCATATTGGTTCCTACATATTCTACGAAAATCTTTATCGGTTGAACCTCTATGTCAAGGATTCAGTTAATCCCGTACGCTGTTCCCTTTGTTCTTCGGTATGTTACTTGCCCGAGATTCGATCGTCGGTATCTCTATACCTAGTTCAATCTCGTTACCGGCAAGTCTCTTTACTCGTTCTGTAATACAAGATCCCGTGGCTAACACTTAGTCACATTGCTTGCAAGGCTTATTGTGATGTTGTATTACCGAGTGGGCCCTGAGATACCTCTCCGTCACACGGAGTAACAAATCCCAGTCTTGATCCATGCCCACTCAACAGACACCCTCGGAGATACCTGTAGAGCATCTTTATAGTCACCCAGTTACGTTGTGACGTTTGATACACACAAGGTATTCCTTCGGTGTCAGTGAGTTGCATGATCTCATGGTCATAGGAACAGATACTTGACATGCAGAAAACTATAGCAATAAACTGACACGATCATATGCTATGTTTATAGTTTGGGTATTGTCCATCACAGCATTCTCCTAATGATGTGATCCCGTTATCAAATGACATCTCATGTCTATGGCCAGGAAACCTTGACCATCTTTGATCAACGAACTAGTTAACTAGAGGCATACTAGGGACACAGTGTTGTCTATATACCCACACATGTATTTGAGTTTCCAATCAATACAATTATAGCATGCATAATAAACGATTATCACGAACAAGGAAATATAATAATAACCAATTTATTATTGCCTCTAGGTCATATTTCCAACAAAAATATCGTCAGATATTCTTCCGACCCGTCTTCGACGTGTAATACTGCGTAGTGCATGCCTAGCTCTGCCTATTGCCGTGTCATGCATCGTGATGCATTTGTCTGCCTTATATTTATTGTTTCTCCCCCCTCTTCTTACCGGTAGACCCCGAGACTGACGGTGCTGCCAGGTACGACTACACCATTGACGATCAGGCCTTTGCCGCAGAGCAGCAAGGCAAGCAACCCCCCTCCCTTGAGCATTCCAATATCGCCCATTTCTTTCCCTCTCATTCTTGCATTAGATTTTGCTACTGTATTAGTTAGCTCCTACTCTGATGCATAGCCTGTTTTTGCTAAACTGCTACTATACCTGCAATCATATCAACTGCTTAGTATAGGTTGATCAGTGAATCCCCTGAGACCCCCTTAGTCCCAGTTGCCCCTGCTTCTTCATCGACAACTCGACGACTCGAAGACTCGGTCAACCGACCGACGAGCTAGACCCCTCACATCACCGCACACCCCTTAGTTGTACGACTCTGCAGAGCTACTATCGAGTACCGAGGGCGACACCTCGTGAAGTTCTCATGATGCTAACTCTATAGTGCAGCTAGTCGGTCATGGTTATCGAGGGTGATTCCTCCTTCACCACTGCCGACGATGACTCTGTCGTGCAACCCCTCAAGTGTGGGACCCTCGAGGGTGATTCCTCTAAGTCCACCTTGACGGTTTCATCGAGCGGGACCCTTTGAGGGTGATTCCTCAGGTTCCGTCTTGATGTTTTATACACACAATTACTATGACCTTGTTACGGGAACATGTTGGTGATGGGTCGGCCCTGAGCGGTACCCATGGTTTGATGATGATGAGGCGTGGACGGGCAGGAGAGGCCCTTGCCACACATCCTCGAGACGGGGCGACGGGACCGCATTTCATGGGTCGTGCTTGCCCCGCATTAATAAAATGCTAATGGGTTGGGTATTTGATCTGAGTTGGTCGTTTGACCTTTTACGCACCAAACCTTCACATGGGAGAAGTTATGGGTACTCAGCGTCGTTGTATCAGCCGAAGCTCTTCGGACGTCAGCAATGGAGCGGCGCACGCCCGAGTGGCCTGGACGGTGCATCACTTGGACTAGAGTGTACTAGGGCTGACCTCGGCCGCGTACGCATCGTGCAGGAGCGCGTAGGGCAAGTGGGCCCACGACCCCCCGTGTGCTTAGGATTTAGACCGGCGGGCTGGCCTCTCTGTTGAGCCTAGGTGGGGCGACGACGTGTTGATATCCCGAGGCGAGGCATTACCCAGAAAAGTGTGTCCGGCCGGAGGTGATCAAGCGTGTTGGAAATGCGGTGCACCCCTGCAGGGAAGAATTCATCTATTCGAATAGCCGTGTCCACGGTAACAGGACGACTTGGAGTTGTACCTTGATCTACTACAAGTAAAATTGTGACTTTAAATTGAAATGAATGTTGGCTCCGGGATTGCTTCCTCGCAGGGAGTCGAGGAAGAATCTCTGGGCGTGGTTACTTAATAAAATTTGCTACAATAATATTGCGATATATGAGATACCAGTCTACTCTCTTCTATTGCTGCAAGATGCTGAAGATGCTAGTCTTTGATAGGATTAGGCCTTCTCCCTATTCTTGCTTTCTGCAGTCAGTCCAGATATAACCCCTCCCCTTGATAATGATGCATATTTAGCATAGTTCTGATGTCAGTCTTGCGAGTACTTTGGATGAGTACTCACTGCTGCTTTGCTTTCTCTTTCCCCCTCGACACGATTCTGCGTTCAGACGATGGAGCCCAGGAGATGGAGTACGCCGGAGACGACTACACCACCACCGCTGGGGCCTACTACTACGTGGAGAGTGCCGACGCTCAGGAGTAGTTAGGAGGTTCCCAGGCAGGAGGCCTCGCCTCTTTCGATCCGCTGCTTATGTTTGTGCTAGCCTTCTTAAGGCAAAACTTGTTTAACTTATGTCTGTACTCAGATATTATTTGCTTCCGCTGACTCGTGTTTGTCGAGCTTTGTATTTGAGCCCTCGAGGCCCCTGGCTTGTAATATGAAGCTGTATGACTTTAATTTGTGTCTAGTATTGTGTTGTGATATTAATTAGTGAGTCCCTAATCTTGGTCGTACGCATTGCGTGTATGATTAGCATACGGTCGAAATTGGGGGCGTCACAAGTTGGTATCAGAGCCAACTGCGTGTAGGTAGCCCCCTTTCCAACTCCTTGGCCGAAGTTGAGTCTAGTCATTGAAAAACTTTTACTAACATTGCTGTGTGGCTTACGGGCCCACATCTCAATCGGGTGGTATTAGGATCTTTTATTCCTCGTCTATACTCTAGGTTCTGATCTCTCTTCTCTTTCGGGTTAAAGATTTTATTAACTCTAACTCTAGGTTCTCGTAACTACTCCTCCCGGAGAGCCCCTAATTTCAGACGATGACTTGATTCGTCAGAAGACTCCGAAGATACTCCCTGATGTTCTCCCGAGAACTTGTGCTCATCGCTTTTGCGATTCCCTTCCGCCGTCAACCCCTATAGATGACTACATGCAATTGTCGCTCATACTTTCATATCCAGTTTCTCTTGTTATTACAAGGTACATCGAATTATCTTACCGGAGATTCGTTCTTCCTTGGTTGATCATGTGTTTAACGGAATTCTTTGAAACGCTATTTGATCTTCCGTAATCCTTAGTAGCCTTTTGCTCTTGACCTTTCTCACCTGCTTGCATTATGGTTAATTCCATATGTCTAGCAATATTAAGTAAATCCTTTGTGGTTTTCATTTGATTTTATTGATTCAACCTGTGTGTGAATGCACGCAGTCATTAGTTGTTTATCATAAATTATCCGTCCGGCTCAGACGTCTTTCCAATCAGGAGCTGTTTCTCGTCAAATCAACCTTGGTTGATTGTCCATCTAAGTCCTTTCAACTTATCTATATTGATCGAAGCATCTGATTCTGATACACCAAATTGGGAATCTTAGTTCCTTTGGTTATTTAAGCATCAAATTATTGGATGTTCTATAATCTGATGCCTTGCATTCTTTCTCCCTCTGATTGAGTACCGATACTCACATCAGGTCCTTTGTGGACTGCCAGACCCATTGTTGCGTTGTTATCTGATAGCATCCTTCGCATTCAATATTATTGTGATGTTCTTCCCCTGATACATGATGCCATTGGTAAATTGTGTCTCTCCCTCTGATAAGTTGTCTCCTATGCTTTTGTTAGCCATGCTCTATTGTCAAGCATGTGTTAATTACTATTGAAGCTTGTGGTATATGTTCCTAAGATGCCCCGATGGGTTGAACCTATGCCTTCCTTAATCCGTATGAACCCGACAGTTTTCACGAGTCATACTCTCCTGGTGTTTTGCCAGTTAAACTTTCAAAACTACAACTTCATCAAAGGCGAGGTGTAAATGGAAGGTGATGCATTGATGAAGTGGGAGTCGACCTTGAACCTTGTGTTCATGCCCATGGAAACGATGTTGATCTTATCATACAAGCTTCTCCTTTCATATAATCATTCATTGTATGATTTGATATTGTATCTTTGATCTTGTCCTTTGCAATTGTGGTTCCGACCATGATGTTCTACTTTGTTTCCGTTCTTGGACAAGTTAAGGTGCTTGTCCTCCACAGATCAATACGCTAGTCTAACCTCTATTCTGATCTACCTCCGAGTATTATCCCTGGTATCTTGGTAAATATCATGGGGCTTTATAACTTCTTATGAGCTCCTCATCAACTATGATATTTCATTGATTCCAGTTTCCTCGTGTTCTGAGTTGTTGGACAATCAAGGATGTTGATATCTGAATCGAGTACGCATTGCAAATCAACAACTCTTAGTAATGTTCTTTGGTTATGAGTTGTACTCGATCATGTCGTTCCAAGCTGTTAAATGATGAAGCCTGACTATATGCCTTGAATGCATTAAATGTGTCACCTCTTGAAGGGATTGAAAACATTCCAGTTGTCCGGGATTTCCAAGATGTTTTTCCGGAAGAACTTCCAGGGATTCCCCCTGCTAGAGCTGTCGAGTTTTTCATCGACTTGGTACCTGGTACCACTCCTATAGCCAAGCGCCCGTATAAGATGCCACCACATGAACTCCTTGAACTTAAGCAAGAAATTGACAATTCGCTTCGTCTGGGTTTCATTCGTCCAAGTTCCTCTGCTTGGGGAGCACCTTCTCTCTTTGTCAAGAAGAAAGATGGTACGAATCGATTGGTCCAAGATTACCGTCCCATCAACCAAGCGACGATTCCAAACAAATATCCGCTTCCTCAGATCAACAATCTGTATGATCAACTTGCTGGTTCATCAGTGTTTTCAAAACTCGACTTGAGGTTGGGTTACCATCAGATACGGGTTCGTGAAGAGGATATTCCCAAGACTGCATTTGTTACTCGCTATGGTTCATACGAGTACACCGTCATGTCCTTCGGCTTAACCAATGCTCCAGCAACCTTCTCTCGCCTGATGAACTATATATTCATGGATTACCTCGATAAATTCGTCATGATTTATCTGGATGATATCCTGGTTTACTCCAAGAATAAAGAAGATCATGTTGAACATCTTCATCTTATACTGGAGAGGCTTCGAGAGCATCAACTTTATGCAAAGTATTCAAAGTTTGAGTTCTGGATGGACGAAGTAACCTACCTTGGTCATGTGATCTCCAAGGATGGTATTGCGGTCAACCCTGAACGAGTTCAGGCTATTCTTGACTGGACTCCCCCGAAGAATGTCAAGCAAGTTAGAAGTTTTCTCGGACTCGCCAGCTATTGCCGTCGATTCATCAAGAACTTCTCCAAGATTGCAAAGCCCTTAACCAATTTGCTACACAAAGGTGTTAAATATGAGTCGACAGAAAAATGTCAGGAGAGCTTCCAGGCACTTAAGGACAAGCTGACATCTGCTCCAGTGCTTGCTCCTCCGGATACTCGTAAGGACTTCGTCATTTATTGTGATGCTTCGCGTCAGGGAATGG
This sequence comes from Elymus sibiricus, assembly GCA_039707655.1. Lineage (NCBI taxonomy): Eukaryota > Viridiplantae > Streptophyta > Magnoliopsida > Poales > Poaceae > Elymus > Elymus sibiricus. Next base: position 450,017,766 of record CM077671.1, read on the forward strand.
GCTGTGTCCTAATGCAAGAACGCAAAGTGGTTGCTTATGCTTCTCGTCAATTGCGTCCTCATGAAGAGATCTACACCGGTAATTCATGCACTGAAAGAGTGGCGGCAGTACCTTGTTGGTAATCGTTGCGAGATCTACACCGATCACCAAAGTCTGAAGTACCTGTTTACTCAACCAGATCTAAACCTCCGTCAACAGAGATGGATGGAGCGCATAGCAGACTACAATGTGGGTATTTCTTATACACCAGGCAAGGCTAATGTAATGGCTGATTCTTTGAGTCGCAAGTCATAATGCAACCACCTGCAGGTTCACAAGGTTCACCCCCTTCTTCAAAAGGAATTCCGCAAGCTGATCCTCCATATTGTTCCTCAAGGTTATCTCACTCCCCCTCCTGAAGGGTCCTACAAAATGAACCTCCATGTTGTTTCCCAGGGTTCTCTTAATACCCTGGTTGCTAAACCAGATCTTGTGGACGTCATCAAGTGGATCTAGAAGTGTGACAATGAAGTCGAGAGGATTAAATTCGATCTCGCAGAAGGAAAGCCCTCACCCTTCACTATTGCTGAGGATGGCGCTTTGTACTTCAAAGGCCGCCTAGTGGTACCGAGTAAGGAGAAAAACCATGATATGACTCAGGAGGTCATGAAGGAAGCACATGACACTCCGCTGTCTATTCATCCTGGTAGTACAAAGACGTACCAAGACATTCGTCGAAGATTCTGGTGGTCTAACATGAAGCAAGACATTGCTCGCTATGTTGTTGAATGTGATGTTTGCCGTCGTATCAAAGCAGAACATCAAAGGCCTGCCAGAACTCTGTAACCTATTACGGTTCCTGAATGGAAATGGGACCATGTTGAAATGGACTTCGTCACTGGTTTTCCCAGGTCACAGAAAGGTAATGATGCTATTCTTGTCGTCATTGATCGGTTGTCCAAAGTTGCACATTTTCTGGCTGTCAAGGAAACTATAACTGCTAGTCAGCTAGCAGATCTTTATATGTCCAGAGTTGTTTCACTCCACGGTATTCCATTGGTGATTAGTTCAGACTGTGGCAGTTTATTCACTTCAAGATTCTGGGCAAGTTTCCAGGAAGCTATGGGAACTCATTTGTCCTTCAGCACCGCCTTTCACCCTCAATCCCAGGGACAAGTTGAAAGAGTCAACCAAATTCTCGAAGACATGCTTCGAGCTTGTGTCATTTATTTCGGCAAGAAATGGGAGGAATCTCTCCCGTATGCTGAGTTTTCCTACAACAATAGCTATTAAGCTAGTCTGAAGATGGCTCCCATTGAAGTATTATATGGACGTAAGTGTCGAACTCCTCTGAATTGGGCAGAAACTGGGGAACGTACACTTATCGGTCCGGATATTATCCAGCATGCCGAAGATCAAGTCCGCATTATTCATGCAAATCTGAAGGCTGCTCAGTCTCGTCAGAAGAGTTAGTATCACCGTCATCACAAAGATATGGTCTATCAACCTAGCGAAAAGGCTTATCTTCGAGTCACGCCAATGAGAGGTACACACCGTTTTGGGATCAAGGGCAAGCTGGCTCCTCGATATATTGGTCGTTTCACTGTTCTCGAAAGGCGTGGTAAAGTGGCATATCAACTGGAACTACCGCCAAACCTTTCTCAGGTTCACGATGTGTTCCACGTGTCACAACTTCGTCGCTGCTTCAAGGATCCTATCCGAGCAGTGGATCATGATATGCTTGAGCTGCAACAAGACCTCTCTTACCAAGAGCAACCAGTCCGCATTCTCGATGAAACTGAACGTCAGACTCGTCAGAAGGTTACCAAGTTCTTCAAGGTGCAGTGGGCTAATCATTCTGAAGATGAAGCCACTTGGGAACGCGAAGATCATCTTCGTGCAGAATACCCCGGGCTCTTTCCTTCTACTTCTTAATTCTCGGGACGAGAATTCTTTTTAGTAGGGGAGAATTGTAACGCCCGGATAATTAAGCTACAGTAATCCCTGTAATCAAGCTACAGTCACCTATGGGTTATGCTAATCCATTTTGCTAAACCAGTTATGGTCACTATTGAAATCAGATGCAAATTCAAATTCTTATCCAATTCAAAATTCATTCGAAAGGTGGTTTTGAAAGTTTTGCAAAACTGAAAATAAAAATGTTGGATGGGTTGCAAAGTTTCCCTAAGATTTTATAAAATTGAAACCGACATTTTTGGAATTATTTTGGTGCCTCAAAAGAATTAAAATCTCACGCTGTGTTAAAACACAAAATAAAGGGATTTTTACATCTGTGCCTCTGGTTCCTTAGCTGTACTCATTCATCCCCACACTCTTAACTTTTGCTCACTTTTCCCCACTCCCTTGCCCGAAACCCTCAGAACTGGTCACAGCGGACGTTGCCGTCGGGTCAATGGCTTGACCGTTAACTCTGACGAGTGGGGCCGCGCTGGACTGTGTCGCCCTCCTTTGACCATTCTGACGTGTCGGGCCGCGCTGGTCGCGTTGGACGGTGGCGCTAGTTGGACCGTTGGGCCGTGGTTTCGTTTGGGCCGTTGCATTAAACGGCCGCGTGCATGCACTGATGCACGCCGCCACGAACAGCCTGCTATGCATGCGCGACATGATCCAGCCAGCCTGCCTGCATGCGCCGATGCGCGCCGGCACGGACGCAGCCTGTGAGCCGCCATGGACGTAGCTTCTGTCGCTGCTGCCGGTTCGTCCCTTCTCGCATGCGCCTCCTCGATTGATTCACAGTTCACACCGTCTCACCCTTTGACCTCCGGCAGCATCAATTCAGCGTGACAATTAAACTCTAGGGCATACCGATCGACGTGCGGCGTTTGAACGTAGCAAACATGCGGCCGATGCCCTTATTTAAACCGCCCACCCCTCCACCTATTCGCCACACATCCATTTGCGCTGCTCCCCTTCTCTTCTTCACCCCAATCCAGAGCACTCCAAGCTAGGTGAAGATGCAGTACTACGGCCCCACCTTCCAGATGCCACCAGTTAGGCCGGAGGCTCGGTACCCCGCCGGTGTCGTCGTCGAGAAGACGCTTCGCGTGTGGACGATTTCACGCTGGAGGATTGGCTGGGATTTGGCTAACTGGTTCCTCCGTGCGGGCTTTGCCCACCTCCCGGCGGGCTCGTCGGTCATGTTCCGACTGGAGGAACTGTGTCCAAACTCCAGCTCTCCGCCGTCAGGGCTCATCGCCACCTTCCACAACAGGTTCGATGCATTCCACCTGCTCGGGAAGGTGTTTTGGTGTGGGTGCGAGCTCATCGCATTCACAACCTACAACATCTTCACGGATGTGGATATGATCTTCTCCAACCACAACGTCATCCACAGCCTCCCCTACCTCCTCGGTGAGAACGGCAGGGAGGCGGAGGAGTGAAGAGGAGGCGCGGAGCAGCTTGTCTTGCCCTAGGGTGTTAGACCCTAGGGCTTTATTTCTATGTTATTTTATGTATGTCGTGTTATATAATGTTTTATGTAAGAGTACTATCTATCTATGTTATGCTTGCTACCCTAAATGAAGAACTGTTATGCTTGCTAGTTTTCTTTGTTATTTTGTAGCCCATTCAGTGATATTTAGACCTTGGCTTCAAACAACTCATAAAACCTGTTCCCTCACCGTATCAAAACATCAAGCAGAGGAGTCCTCTTCTTCAAAAATGATGAAACCTCAAAACATCACCGTATCAACACATAAAACCTTTTGGCACGCGTGGCTAATGGGCTAGTTGAAGTGTAAAAAATGATAGAAATGAGCCATGTCGATGTTGAAAAGAAGAATAAAAAAAAGCTAAATTTTTTGAACTGTCGCTGGCGGTCTAGGTTTGTAGATCCTGCCGGCCGGGGGGGGGGGGAGGGGTTTTGTAGTTTGCAAAAATACTCTATTAATGTGCTCGTTTTACTCAAAAGGTTGTGTTTACCAATGCATTAATTGCAATGCATGCATGCATGAACAAAAACTTTAACATGCATTGGTCAATGTTCTCTAAATATTTGCATGCAACAATTTAATGCAGCTTGAAATCTGAAAACTAAAATTTTAAGATAAGCCCTATAAACCGGAAAGGAGGGAGTACTTTCTATGTTATGGATGTATGCTTGCTACGTGAGATATCAGTAGATGGATATGGTGCCGTAGCCGAGCCTAGACATGCTCTCTAGATGGATATGGTGCCATAGCCGAGCCCTAGACATGCTCTCTAGATGGATATGGTGGCCAATGGTGCCACCAGACTTTATTTTAGACGCGGTTTCTGATGGATATCATGATCTACATAATTAAATCTGACATGCTCTTAATAATAAATTGTCCCTAATAAATTTGCCATGTACTACAAAAAAAATCATGTATAAAACAAAAAAAAATCGTGTATACAATATTTTTGTTGCAACAAAAACATGTTTATAATACCCGCATGTCAAAAAATCAAAGTGTTGTGCCGTAGGCAATATACAGAAGGCAATTGCCATGATATGTACAAATAAATTTGACATGGGCAAGTTCAATAAAGAATTAGTCATGGTATCTACACTAACAATGACATGGAAAAAGTTATTCTTAAGTTCGCCATGGCAATTATCTGTACAAAAATGCCATGGGACAAAAGTTGTACTGCTAACAATAAATCGATTTACCATCATGCACTATTTTTGTTCGGCATGGCAATAAATGGATTTACCATGGCAATAATCAAGCAAAAAAACAGAGCCAGCGCGTGCACTATTTTCTAGGCCTCTTTTATCTTTGTGGGCCTTTGACACTCAACGCAATGCGACGGCCCAACCAGAGCTTAGTTTCAATTTGGGCCCTAGAACTACATTTTTTTTCTTCTGCGGTCGGTGTTGTCTGACGAAACTGAAAGTGTACAAAACTGACGAAACTGACATGATCCACAAATTAAGCAACACAGAGCATAGAGCACATGATCCACAAAATTAAGCAAATCCTAGAGCACATGATCCACAAATTTAAGCAAATCCTAGAGCACATGATCCACAAACTTAACCAAATCCTAGAGCACATGACACCACACTAATAACATCTCTAACGAGTGATGACCAACAAGTAAGCAAATCCTAGAGCAACTATACAAAAATAAAATCCTAAAGCTATCAGATTCGCCTGCTTGTTCAATTGAATCATCTGCTTCAACTTCTTGTTCATCTTCTTTAATTCCCCCTTCAGATCTGCATCCCCAACTGTCAGAGCAGCACTTTCATAGACCAAATTCGTTGGTGCTGACGGCAGATTGAGCTCCCGGGTTGAGGCCCCATTGCATTGAATCCACTTAACGTAGTCATCCAGCCATTCAAAATGTGTGCATTTGTTCACGATCTGAAACGAAAACATGAACCCTAAATCCCAGATCCAAGGAAATAGAAAAAGAAATCAGAGAAAAATCATGAGATCTAACTTGCCCCTCTGGCTTGCTCTCGCATTTCACGAACTCGCGCCCATAGTTGCCATTCTTGGCCTCTTTCAAAGTCAACCGTACCAGTGGCGCGCTGCGTGGGTAGTCAGGACATCGCTCCATGGGAAGTGGACCATACCGGGTCCACGAGGGGCGGGAGGCTGAAGTGGAGCTCGACATATCGCCCAAAGTCGCCGGAGAAGAAGAAGTAGAGGAGTGGCTCCTCTCGTCGCCGGAGAAGAAGAAGCAGAGGAGTGGCTCCTCTTGTCGCCGCAGAATACAACTCTCGCGGATCGCCCCACGATCCAACGATGCGGAGCCGTCCATGTGATCCAACTGCGCGGAGCCTGCACGCAGCCTGCCCTCGGAATTCCTTCTAGAAGACCACATCTGAGGGCTGTCGCTTGGCGCTAGGGTATGATCGGACGGCTGACGTTCGGAGCTAGGGTTAGGCGAAACCCCGCGGGGTTTAGAGGGGTTTTGAGCTGGTCAACGGGTTTTCCAAGGCTTTGACTGAGCACCATTAATTTTAAAAAAAATCAAAAAAATATAAAACCTGCGCACAATGTTGTCTTGTGTGACATGTTACCAACCAAAAATCATAAACTTTGTCTATGGACATTTTCATGAAAAAACCTTCACACATATGAGCTATCACGTACAACATTTCATAGAGTCCAAGGAGAGGAGGTAGGGTTCCCTTCGTTTTTGAATTTTTTTTAAAAAAATCACCAAAACTTGATTTGAAAGTGAATAAGAAGGATTTGAACTTAGTTTTCCATTTTCATATTTTAAACGTGTTTTAATGGTTTTCTATTAAAGTATATTTTTTTCAAAAAAAATGTAAAAATATGAAGATTAATTCAATAAATAGTGATACTTCGAATCTACACTATATAGATTGAATAGGTGTTAATAAAAAATATTTGGCTCATTTAGAGTAGGTCCAAAAAAACTTGATTACAAATGGGGCTGTTTACCCTAGCTTGGGAGCTCATTTGGAGCACATTTCTAATGACTACAAGTTTTACCACGCAAAAGAGATCGGATTGATCACCTAACGTATATAATAGTTCAGCAACTCACACCACAGGGCAATGGACTTCAAGTGTTGGTTCAAATTCAAAGTTTGCCTAAAATTCAAATTTTGCCTCAGTTTTGTATTCTACCTCAAATGTCACATCAAATTACAAATAGAATTATTACACCTTACAAGTTTTCACATCAAATTGACGACAAAATCCTTATTACAAATCCTTAAAGTTCAAAGTTTATGACTTGCATTCAAGTTCAAATTCAAATCTTTGCCTTGCTCCTTGTGTTCCGGGATGGGTTAACCGTCTTGCTCCTGGTTTCCCTAGCTGGGATATTTTGTGCTTTTGAAAGCTTTGTCTTGTTGCTTCTGATCTTCACTTCTGGTGGTGGCGGTTTTGTTGAGCTTTGACTGACCGAGCAATTGATGACCAGTTGACGGTCATCTGTGGGTTCACTAATCCTTAAAGGAACTTCAGAAAAAATAACTTCCTCCTCTCTTATAGCTTCAAAACCTTCATAAGCCATGGTTTCAAATTCTGCATCAGATGATGGTTCAACCGAAGTTTCTTCCTCTCTAGGTCTTTTCTGTCCTGTGCCTCTAATTATCCTAGAGATGGGTCAAACAGAAATAAGCTTAGCCATCGATAAAAAAGAGAACAAATGCAAAAAAAGGGGAAAGGTTGCACACATACCAAGCTGCTACTTCAGTTGCTTCATTCTGCTCTAAACTTGCTGCATTCTCCTCTGCTGCTGCATTGTCCTCTGCATTTGCTGCTGCCCATTGTTCCTCTTCTCCAAATGATGCATCAACTGGATTGGTACAAATCCTAGCAATATGCCCTAGGATACCACATTTTTTGCACTTACGCTGTTTTTTTACACGACCCTCTTCACCAGCTCTTATCCTGTTTTTCCTTGGTCTTCCTGGTGGTCTAGTCAGTACAGGAGAATGGAGTTTGAACCCTGGGTCTACTATGTTCCATTGGTCTTTTCCCAAGAGTGCAGGCACATTTTCAGCATAAGCAACCCTAAATTTGGCAACAGAGAAATATTCAGAGCAATACTGATCAACTTCACCATCTTCACCTCCAATAACAGTCATGAGATGTAGGGCATGTATGCACGGCTTCCCGCGGATCTGCCATTGCCTACAACTGCATTCCTTAGTTGCAAGGTTCACTGGATATCTCCATTCCCTATTTTTTACTGTCAGTGTATGTCACCTCAGCCTCGTATGTCGACGGTCGAATGCATTTCATCCTTAGTCCTCTTGCCTTGGCATGCAATGCCTTAATCATAGATGGGAGCATAAGATGGCCAACATATTGTGTTTCTGCAATTCTTTTACGAAGAGCCATCTTTATCATGATCATCTGCCTGATCTTATCAAATGCTTGCCACAACAAAAGCCCTTTCACTGACTTGAACTTTGCATTGAAACACTCAGCGAGGTTATTGGTCACATAGTCTACTTTGCAGATTTCATTGAATTTGCTTCTTGACCACAACTTTCCATGATGTTCATCCATGTACTCCTTCACCAAAGGATTGTGAGCATACAACACTCTCAAATGGTGCTCATGCTTCCTCAAGCTGCATGTGTATGAAGCTGGCCATAGGTTCTCATCATAAACTTTGCCTTTGAATTTCTTTTTAAAATTCTGCGCTAGGTGTCGCATACATTCCCTATGTTCCACTCCAGGGAATACAATTTCTACTACACTCTCTAAACCCTTGCAAGCATCTGTGTGTATAACTAAACCTGAGGGTGTACCTATAATGTTGCGCAACTACTGCAGAAACCAGACCCAACTCTCCTCGGACTCTGCCTCCAACACACCAAATGCAACTGGGAATAGCCAGTTGTGTCCATCAACTGCAGAAGCTGCTGCTAGCTGGCCTCTCCATCTTCCATTCAAAGCAGTTGCATCGACAGCCAAATAGGGCCTACAACCATTCAGAAACCCCTGCCAGCAAGCCTTGAAACAAACAAAAGCCCTCCCGAAGCACTCCTTCTCCAATGTCTTCCCTTTTAATTTGTACTGAACTGCATGCTTGTCAATCTCTACAACACTCCCTGGACTAGCCGTCTCCACTTCAGCTTTGAAGGTGTAAAGCAACTGAAAACTCTCATTCCATGGACCATTAATCCTATCAAGAGCCCTTTCCTTAGCATAGAAAATCCTCATGTAAGGTATATTAATCTTGTACCTCTCAAATAGCTTCCCATGGAGTTCTGTTGGACCAATTGTTGGTGTTTCCCTCACCCCATCCAAGATTGCATCTGCCACCCACCTAGTCTTTGCAAGCTTTGATTTGTCCTTTCCCCCTCCCCCTCCAGGTGGGCAAGTGTGCCCGTGTGGTTTTTTTTATCCGAAACAATTAAGAAACAATACACATGATCTGAATATAGAATGGATAAATAATCTGAAAAAGAGATTCAGTTGTAATACCTGAATCAATTTGCTCTTTAGCATAGTGGATGCATGCAACCTCCACCTACACCTATCATAAGGGCAATGAACAGTGAATCTTCTTGGCTCACTCCTATCAACCTCATAGGAGTTTTCAGTGAGAATGCAATATGTAGTCACTGCATTACGACAGTCCACCATCGATTGGAATACGGTTCCTGCAGTAAGCTGAGGATTCTCCCTGTTCCACTCAATTGTTGGCATGTCCTCACCATCATATTCTTGTAAAACTAATGAGTCGATGTTCTCCTCCCTGTCTTCATCGTCAGTGTCATCAAATCTAGCACGACTGCTAGGCTCCTCTGGATATTCATCTTCCTTTGCCTGTTGACTGACTCTATCTACCAGTTCAGGGAATAGAGTCTCATCCTCATCATCATGTCGAGGCACTTCCTCGTCAGGCTCTGCATCTACTTCTACATCAGGTGCAGAAGGGAGAGGAGAAGTGGCAGAATTAGCGGCAGCCGACATGTTGTGGCTTTCAGAACCACTAGGTTTACTTGGTATCGACCTACAAGGAGTGCGAGGACGCTCGCTATTAGCAGAGACAGATGATGTCTGAACACCCTTCCCCTTCGGGATACGTTGTTTGCGTGCCTGAAGCACACCGATATGGATTTTACCGAAACGACTGTCAGCATACAAACTAAATAGCAATCCCAGATGCTCATCACAAGTTAATGGGACAAATCTCTGCTCGGTACTGTCGAAATATCTCAGTTCAACAGCATCGTCAGGCTCCACGGATACTCACAACAGAGTGCCTCGCGGAAATCTATGAACGAAACGTTGGTTTCTACCACTTTCGGATAGAAAAATCCAGAAATCAGATACGGTTTAGTTCCACGCAGCTCGCTAGTTTCCATTCTAACCGCCAGCCGAAAAGCAAGTGCAGGATCAACCCTATTCGATTGAAATAAAGGGCACAGTTAGGCCTAAATTTTTTAGATAAATTGCACTGATTCACGCCAACGGTGGTCAAATACAGCCTAATTTACAGATCTCCTAATCAATTTGAGAGGAAAACGATGCTTACCCAGGTGGAATCCATGAATTATCCGCCTCTGATTCGACCCAATCATCTCCACGGTCGATGGGCCGGACGGGGTGCTCCCCCGACATCGCTTCCTAATCCTAGATGGGGAGAGAGGGTAGATGCGGCGGAGGCGGCACGACGGCGGCGAAGGGGGCGGCGGAGGGGGCGGCACGGAAGAGACTCGATCTGATTCAGGTTACAGTGAGTGTCAGTTTTGCGGCCCCACTCGTTAGCACGTAACGGTCAAAATGTGGACTCGGCCCTACACGGCCCCACTCGTCAGAGTTAACGGTCAAGCCATTGACCCGACGACAACGTCCGCTGTGACCAGTTCTGAGGGTTTCGGGCAAGGGAGTGGGGAAAAGTGAGCAAAAGTTAAGAGCGTGGGGATGAGTGAGTACAACTAACGAACCAGGGGCACAAAAATAAAAATCCCCAAAATAAAAGGGCTACTGGGCCTAAACGGTCCGGCCCGACTGGCTCCTATAGGGAGCCAGGGACCGAACCCTAGCGCCCCGTCGCCCGCGCCCTGCTCCCGTCCCCCCCCCCCCCGCCGCCGCCTCCGCCTGGAGCCGCCCCCGCGGGCTCCCTCGTTTCCCCTCCCCGCCGATTCCCGTTCCCCCCCGACAACGACCCGGCCGGCCTGAGCCGCCGCGACCGCCGCCGTCCCCCCCCGCGACGGAGCCCGCGCCCGGACCGCGCCGCCGCCGTCTCGTGACCGCCGTTCGCCGACCCCGCTATGAGCTCCCCCCCCCCCCCCCCCCCCCGTCGACGGCAGCAGCCGGCCCAGCCCGGCCGAGCCGGTGTGCGTGCGTGCGTGTGCATGTATATGTGTGTGTCTGCACGTATGTATGTATGTATGTGCAGGTTTGTCCCTATGATAAACGGGGCCGCGCCTGTTAAAACGAAATTTAAATAATAAAAATGATTTTTATAAATAATATTAGTATTAATTAATTAATTAGATTAATTAATTAGTTAAACAGTAATTACTATTGTTTTGGATAATTCGGATTTGAAAATTAATATAAAATAAACCGTAGTCCGGATGAAAAAGTTTTCAACATGAAAGTTGCTCAGAATAATCCCACGAATCCAAATACGCAGTCTGTTAGTTTGTCACGTGCTCCTAGCATAGCGAACATGGAACTTTTCCATCGATTTCGTCCGTCCGGTAGTAGCCCGAGACCCGGAAAATATCGTCAGATATTCTCCCGACCTGTAATACTGCGTAGTGCATGCCTAGCTCTGCCTATTACCATGTCATTCATCGTGATGCATTTGTCTGCCTTATATTTATTGTTTCTCCCCCTCTTCTTACCGGTAGACCCCGAGACTGACGGTGCTGCCGGGTACGACTACACCGTTGACAATCAGGCCTTTGCCGCAGAGTAGCAAGGCAAGCAACCCCCCCCCCCCTTGAGCATTCCAATATTGCCCATTTCTTTCCCTCTCATTCTTGCATTAGATTTTGCTACTGTATTAGTTAGCTCCTATTCTGATGCATAGCCTGTTTTTGATAAACTGCTACTATACCTGCAATCATATCAACTGCTTAGTATAGGTTGATCAGTGAATCCCCTGAGACCCCCTTAGTCCCAGTTGCCCCTGCTTCTTCATCAACGACTCGACGACTCGAAGACTCGGTCAACCGACCAACGAGCCAGGCCCCTCACATCACCGCACACCCCTTAGTTGTACGACTCTGCATAGCTACTATCGAGTACCGAGGGTGACACCTCGTGAAGTACTCATGATGCTAACTCTGTAGTGCAGCTAGTCGGTCGTGGTTATCGAGGGTGATTCCTCCTTCACCACTCCCGACGATGACTCTGTCGTGCAACCCCTCAAGTGTGGGACCCTCGAGGGTGATTCCTCTAAGTCCACCTGTTTCATCGAGCGGGACCCTTTGAGGGTGATTGCTCAGGTTCCGTCTTGATGTTTTATACACACAGTTACTATGACCTGGTTACGGGAACATGTTGGTGATGGGTCGGCCCTGAGGGGTACCCACGGTTTGATGATGTTGGCGATGGGTCGACCCTCTGAGTTGGTCGTTTGACCTTTTACGCACCAAACCTTCACATGGGAGAAGTTATGGGTACTCAGCGTCGTTGTATCAGCCGAAGCTCTTCGGACGCCAGCAATGGATCGGCGCGCACCCGAGTGGCCTGGACGGTGCAGCTCTTGGACTAGAGTGTACTAGGGCTGACCTCGGCCGCGTACGCATCGTGCAGGAGCGCGTAGGGCAAGTGGGCCCATGACCCCCCGTGTGCTAAGGATTTAGACCGGCGGGCTGGCCTCTCTGTTGAGCCTAGGTAGGGCGACGACGTGTTGATATCCCAAGGCCGGGCATTACCCAGAAAAATGTGTCCGGCCGGAGGTGATCAAGCGTGTTGGAAATGCGGTGCACCCCTGCAGGGAAGAATTCATCTATTCGAATAGCTGTGTCCACGGTAACAGGACGACTTGGAGTTGTACCTTGATCTACTACAACTAAAATTGTGTCTTTAATTTGAAATGAATGTTGGCTCCAGGATTGCTTCCTCGCAGGGAGTCGAGGAAGAATCTCTGGGCGTGGTTACTTAATAAAATTTGCTACAATAATATTGCGATATATGAGATACCAGTCTACTCTCTTCTAATGCTGCAAGATGCTGAAGATGCTAGTCTTCGATAGGACTAGGCCTTCTCCCTATTCTTGCTTTCTGCAGTCAGTCCAGATATAACCCCTCCCCTTGATAATGATGCATATTTAGCATAGTTCTGATGTCAGTCTTGCGAGTACTTTGGATGAGTACTCACCGCTGCTTTGCTTTCTCTTTCCCCCTCGATACGATTCTGCGTTCAGACGATGGAGCCCAGGAGATGGAGTATGCCGGAGAGGACTACTACACCACCGCTGGAGCCTACTACTACGTGGAGAGTGCCGACGCTCAGGAGTAGTTAGGAGGTTCCCAGGCAGGAGGCCTCGCCTCTTTCTATCCGCTGCGTATGTTTGTGCTAGCCTTCTTAAGGCAAAACTTGTTTAACTTATGTCTGTACTAAGATATTATTTGCTTCCGCTGACTCGTGTTTGTCGAGCTTTGTATTCGAGCCCTCGAGGCCCCTGGCTTGTAATATGAAGCTGTATGACTTTAATTTGTGTCTAGTGTTGTGTTGTGATATTAATTAGTGAGTCCCTAATCTTGGTCGTACGCATTGCGTGTATGATTAGCGTACGGTCGAAATTGGGGGCGTCACAGTTAGCCACAGTATCTTGTATTACGGGACGAGTAAATAGACTTGCCGGTAACGAGATTGAACTAGGTATAGAGATACCGACGATCGAATCTCGGACAATTAACATACCAAAGAACAAAGGGAACAATATACGGGATTAACTGAATCCTTGACATAGAGGTTCAACTGATAAAGATCTTCGTAGAATATGTAGGAACCGATATGGGCATCTAGGTCCCGCTATTGGTTATTGACCGTAGAGGTGTCTCGGTCATGTCTACATAGTTCTCGAACCCTCAAGGTCTGCACACTTAACGTTCGGTGACATTTCGGTAGTATTGAGTTATGTATGTTGGTGACCGAAGGTTGTTCGGAGTCCCGGATGAGATCCCGGACGTCACGAGGAGCTCCAAAAGATTGATATATAGGAAGTTGGTATTTGGGCTCCGGAAAAGTTTCGGGCACTTCCGGTAGTGTACCGGGAGTAACGAATGGGTTCCGGGGGTCCACCAAGTGGGGCCCACCCACCCCAGGGGCCACATGTGCCTAGGAGGTGGCGCACCAGCCCCTGGTGGGCTGGGCAGCCAGCCCCTAGAGGCCCTTGCGCAAGGGGGTGGGAAGAGGGCCAAGTGGGAAACCCTAGGGCGCCACCCCTCCCCCCTCTCTCCTATATATATAGTGGAGGGATTGAGAGGGCAGCCAACCTAAGAAAAGCCACGGCTGCCTCTCTCTCCCTCTAGATCTGTTCTCCACTAGATCGTCTCGGTCATGCTTGGCGAAGCCCTGCCGGGACAACTCCACCGCCACCACGCCGTTGTGCTGGCGGAGAACTCATCTAGCTCTCCACCCTTGCTTGCTGGATCAAGGAGGTGGAGATCGTCATCGAGCTGTACGTGTGCTGAACGCGGAGGTGCCGTCCATTCGGCGCTAGATCGGAAGGACCGTGATTGGATCGCGGGACGGATCGTGATTGGATCACGGGACGGCTTGCGATTTGGATCGCGAAGATGTTCGACTACATCAACCGCGTTACTTAACGCTTCCCGCTTAGCGATCTACAAGGATACGTAGATTCACTCTCCCTCTCGTAGATGCTCATCACCATGGATAGATCTTGCGTGTGCGTAGGCATTTTTTTGTTTCCCATGCAACGTTCCCCAACACGACGATGCGGCCCGGGAGAAAGGGGTGGTGCCGGGAGGCATGAAGACGCTTGTCGTGGCGGAGGCAAGGTTGGGCCAGCCCGTGCGGCACGGTGAGGGACTTCTTTTAATTTGACCTCGCCATCATTTGCGGGACCCACCTGTCATAATAATGACCAAAGCCGTCAACTAGTGTTTTTTGTAAAAAAAAAAGGCACAAAATTAGTGTTTTTGGCATAAATCTGTAGACATGTGTTTCCTGCAAATCTAGCCTTCAATGTTGATGATTTTTGCAATTCAGTCAGAAATTAGGGGGCAATTCAGTTTTATGTTCTACAAGTACGATCACAATAGCGCGGTTCCTAGACTTCACGTCAAAATAGCACACCACACTAGTAGCAACAGAGGGCTGCGTAATGAATCAATAACTACAAATGTATATGTATAGATAATGGACAAAAGTTTCTCAAGAAAAAAAGATAATGGTCAAAATATTCAACGGAGAGAAAATAGAGGATTCTAGACTCGCAAGGATAATTTGATGGCCACGCTAAAACTCAACACTTGAACAATCTAAGACAAGATTCATGGTAACAATATATTAATCGCTTCAATTAACCAATATATTACTATAACAAAGGAATACTAGAGGTCCGTGGCACAACCTCGGACGGCAGCAAATTAGAATTTTTGATAGAGAGTAAAGCAACAGAGAATAACTCACGGCAAACAACACTGATCAGTACAGCGCCACGGACAGTTTGCTGGGACCCAAAGAAAAAAAATACAAAGACCAGGCAGTGTAGTAAGAGCATCTACAGCCACACGACCAGTAAATTCGGGCCCTCAAACGCCCGCGAACGCGACCGGACGCGTCCGCGGGCACTGACCGGGCACTTCTCAAATTCTGTTGTCCACATCCGTGTATCTCATATCCGGTCCCTCATATCCATACTAGCATGCAACATAGATGAAAACTACGTAGATCAACACACAAACATAAAATCGGACAGAGGAATGCACATTCCGATCACCAAAAGATCACCGCCGGATGTCCAAAAGATCGTCACAATTCACATAAACGACGAACAAACTTAAACTAGATTATAAAAAACTAGAAATTGAAGACGGAAATGGCGGACATTCACCACTTCCTCGCCCCCCCTTTGCCCTTCCTGTCGCCGGCGCAGCTGTAGGCGTCGGCGGCTGGTGGCGGATCGTCCGAGTCATCCGGTGACGAGCCGTGGTGGTCGTCGTCGTCGGAGGTGTCGGAGAGGATGACGAGCATGACGAGCCCTTTTAGCCGCCGGACCTCCCTGTCCTGCTGCTGCTTGAGCTTCGTGAGCCGAGCCGCCTCTGCCGCGTCCGCTCGTATTGCTCAATGGCAATCCGGAGCGCCTTGGCGTTCTTCCGGCGGAGCCGCCGCGCGTCCGTCTCTGCAGTCGTAAGCAACCGGTGGTAGACCCATTCGAGGAGCCGCGTGTCCTCGCCGGGCTCCGCCTCCACCCCGCGGCGGCGGCGCACAGACTGCCCTAGCTCCCTCCTCTCCCTTTGCCGCTGCCGCTCGCGGCGGGCGGCGCGCGGCTCTGATTCCGGCGTGCGCGTCCGGGCCGGCGGGGCGGGCACAAGCACCCACCACTGCCCACGTGGGGGAGCAGCAGCCGGCAGGGGCAAGGGACGGCGGAGGGGAGACGCGGATTGCGCAGTCCGCCTGTCGGAGCTACGCACGGGCCGGGAGGGGCCAGCGCCGGCGGTGAGGCTGTAGATCCGGATCTGCACCCGGTCTCCACCTTGGACCGCTTCAAGGCGATGCGAAGGGCAAGCTCAAAGTTCGGATCCAGCTACTCGTCGGAGCGGCTGTCGGAGCTCGACATTGCGCCGGATTCGATCGGAATCGGTGCGGGGAGATGAGCGGACGGAGCGAGAGAGGAGAGTGAGTGAGCTAGGGTTTCGGAGCGAAGAGCCGGATGATGTTTTTTTGTGGGTCAGAGGTGGGGTCGATGGTGGGACGGGCCTGTCAGACGGGCGTGCCCGGGTCACCCCATATCCGCGTCATATTTGGGCTGGATATGAGGGGTGCCGGTCAGGCCGGGCGTTTGAGGCCCGTTTGAGGCGTCCGTCTGGATCGAAAAATCGTGACCGGTCACTAACCGAGCGGGCTGCCCGGGCGTTTGAGGTAGGAGGCCCCTCCTTGTGGAGCAGGCGCGAGGGTGAAGGACACGTAGAAGGAGTGGCCGCTGTCCATGGCGACTTGAACGGCGGTCTTGTTCCCGTGCACAGCCTCACGAGCAGCGTCTAGGCCGTTGTGGCAGTGGGTGCGGCCGATGCGATCCATCATCACCCAACCGGGGAAGACGACGGTCTCCTCCTCCGGCACGGCCGCGCCTGCGTTGGCCATGGATGGCGATCCAAGAAACAGCCGCCTCCCTCCCTAACCCTATTTGACGACTGACAAGGGCAAGAAACAAGACCACCCGTTCGACGAGACCGCCTATTTTGTTGGCTTCTGAATTCTGATCGCAAGATCAATTTACCAGAGCAGCAGCACACGCACGGCACGTACGTGCAAAGCTAGCAAGCAAGCTAGCAGGCACCTTGATTGATGAACAGTGCGCAAGCACATGCACAGATTGTTCACGTACGTTCGTGAGCGTGGTAGAGCTGGTAACCACGCGATCGATCCAATTGATCACAGCGGATTCTTTATAACTTTGCTTTGATATTTTTTTTTGTTTTGCGGGAAAAAGAAGTGATATTATAGCCTCGAACTTACAGAAAGGTCCAGTACAAGATAGAAATTACAAACAGGTCCCCTGGACCCGATGTCGATGACCCAGATGCCGCCGC
Source organism: Elymus sibiricus (assembly GCA_039707655.1). Classification (NCBI taxonomy): domain Eukaryota; kingdom Viridiplantae; phylum Streptophyta; class Magnoliopsida; order Poales; family Poaceae; genus Elymus; species Elymus sibiricus. The sequence continues at coordinate 450,034,934 of CM077671.1, forward strand.
TGCTGCACCTCGTGATGGCTTGGATCAAGTGCAACCCCTCCGCGGACGGGAAGTCGCCGGTCGCCGGCTCCTGAGAACCTACACCTCGGCCCACCATCTTCATCGCGAGGCCGAACATCACATCCTCCTTCTTCTTCTTCGAGATCCGGCTTGACCGCCACGCCAACGCCGGTGAGGGGCTAACGAACTCGCCGGATCCAGAGATCCACGAGCTCGGGGAAGGCGAGAGCTCGACCGCTGCACCCCGAAGAGCGCTACCGCCGGAGAGGATGAACTCCGCCACCAAAACGCCGCATCGGCCGCACCACCGCCTCCTGAGCGCCGCCGACAAGCTCCCTAGAAACCCTACACTATGTACAAGCCATGGATCGCCGATCCCCCACCCTCCCGCCGCCGGACCGGCCGCCGGAGAGGGAGGGATCGAGCGATCCGACGGCGAGCGAGGTGGGTTTCCCGGTGGTTTCAGAAAATCGCTTATCCCCTACTGTAGCGGGAGGATAAGGACGACCAAGCCTTTTCACCGTTGCTTTGCTTTGATATTTTTTTGGTATATATATATGCGTAAGATAGGCTGCTTGCTAACCTATTAGGTGTAGTAAACTCGGTTAGACAATACTAACCTAACTAGGACACACATGCACGTGCCGTGCAATCTTGTTATTTATGTTAACATATTTGACGCGTTGAGCATGACTAGTTGTCCAGGAGCGCACATGAAGAAAGTGAAGAGTTGACTGTTATACGCAATCGGATCGGTTGAGGTTTAATTGGTCGAGTGAACGACACTTCGGAGTGTCGCTGGCGCCTCGAGGGTGCCTGAGAAATAGCTCAGGGCTTCATTCACTCGGCTCAAGATGAAACCACAACGGATTTAGGATCGTAGGTTTCCGAATGATCTGATCGGTTTGACTGTTATACGCAATCGGATGGTACTCGTTTGTCTCTTGGGAGAGATAGCCCAGTGACTTGTGCGCGAGTCTGCTAGGAACTCCGAGTGATCGCGTAAGAGTGAGGGGCGACCCTCCTTGTGTCCCTGGGGAACTCCTTTCATCATGCCCGAGAGCATCCGAGTAAACAAGGACCCGCAGGGGGTATTCGGCGGACCGAAACACGTTGTTTTGGGCAAGTGGACGCGGAGACCACTCGGGCCAATTCGCTGCGAAAATTCCGCGGATTTGAAACGTGGGCGACGCGCGTGCGCGGGAAACGGTTGCGTTGCGATATTGGGGAAGTGGGCGCGGCGCCTCGATTACTGCGCCAGGAATTCCGCCACGTGCCCCAGAGGCGCTGTCTGCGGGATCTCGCGGATCTCCGCCGCGTCCGCTGATTGATAAGATTTATTGTTATTTTAGTACGTATTCATAGGCACATCATGTTTATCATATTAATGCAATATTTTCCCTAGTTACTTGGTTATGTTTGCACCGCAGCACGACAAACATCATATCCTATATACCTAAGAGGTTCATCCTCACTATCTTATTTATCTTGACATGCAACCTATCCACATCATCAAGTAGGTTCACCATGTAAAAACCATTTACCACTGACTCTTCATGCACCTGTCACAAATAACTACTCCATCCGTTCCTAAATATTTGTCTTTTTAAAGATCCAACTACGGACTACATACGGAGCAAAATGGATGAATCTACACTCTAAATTATGTCTATATACATCCGTATGTAGTCCGTAGTGAAATCTCTACAAAGACAAATATTTAGGAACAGAGGGAGTATTAACTATTTTTTATGCACTCTCAAGCAGCCACATCATACTAGGTTTCTTTGGCTATCTATAATCGGGCTTGCTAAAAATCAGTCGACTGAGACTTCGCGAAGTCTCAGTCGACACTATAATCCGTTGATCTTGCATCAAGATTCGTGCAAACAGTTTTTTTTTCAATTTTTTTTCTTCTTGCATACTATACTACTTGACTGAGACTTCGCGAAGTCTCAGTCGACTGAGACCTAGACACTCCCATCTATAATATGTCTTGACGTCATACAATCCACCACAAATGTCAAACACGAGTCCCCGTTCAACCATTTGGTTAGAGTTGCGATCGTCCGGTTTTGGAAGCCCAAACATCCATATTTTCTCATTCTCATTCTCTTGCGCTTCATGTCCAATTCTTTTTGCTCCTAGAAGCCATATAATTGTGCGATATGTCTTCGGCCCCTCAAACCTTGGTGTTCCAAGCAACCTTTTTTTTAGGGAACTAAGCTTTACCGGATGATGAAACAAGCATGGTTGTGCACCAGATAAGACAAATAAGAAGAGTTAGAGCTTCCTGGGTTTATTATGGTGAATGGGCACAGTACATTGCACATGGTTGATCCGATGAGAAGCATGATTTACTCAACAGTGGGGCTCATGATTTATAAGCGACTTTTTATATATAGAGAGAATCAAATTATGAGTTAACTCGCATTTTATGTTTCCATGCGACCAATATTTTATAAAATGCACATCCATAGTTGCTATCATTGTTTTAGGTTTAGCCAAGGGTGGTGATGTCTCCACTGGCTATACTCAATCACATATCGCCTCACCGGTATATTGTTAAGGTAATAAATTAACAGAACAAAAATCACACTATTGATTTTTCATCAATTTTTTTTAGATGTTTACTCTTTACAATATTTCTTTCAAAAAATATATCATCAAATTATACTATGTTTTATAATATTTTTGTGTTTTAAAACATAAAATTATTTGTTAACAGTTCCTGCAGCAACGCGCGGGGTATCTCATCTACTTCAATTTGAGCACGACCCCAAAGTTTTCAATACCCGTCACCACCAGATCCAGGCATTGGCCCTAGAATTAATTCACTCCAAAATACCACACCACTAGTTACAATAGAAGGCTGCCTAATGAATCAACTATACAGATGATGGATATATATAGTCCCATAAAGATCAAAAGAAAGAGAGGATTCTAGACTATCAAGGACAACTTGCATGGCAGAAGGGGAACCCACACAACTGAAGCGGCTAAACTCAAACACTTGAACAGTCAACAGAAGATTAATGGTAACAATATATTAAATGCTTCAATTAATTAATAGTATCACTATAACAAAGGGCTGCCAAAAGGTCTGTGGTACAAGCCGAGAGTTGCTAACACTATGGGAATCGACACACTCAGCACGGTCCCATATAATGAGAGGGGGTGGGCTCCGAAGAGATCCATACAGAGAGCAGACAGTGTACATTAGCTATTATAAGCTTGCACCAAAGTCACAGTTGAGAATCATACACCCAACCAGGCAGCATATGTATTGCATCATAGGTAAGATAAACAAGCAAAAAAATCAGAAGTGGTACACTACCATATATAGGTTGCCTGATACTATGTAAGAAGGTAAACATAATTAAAAGGGATATCATATAATCTTCATCAATCACTATTATAAGAGAGCTTCTAGCTAGCTAGTTATCTGTTAGCCTTTCTTTTTCTTTTCTTTTTTCTTTCTTTCGAGGCTGTCGGGCTTTCAAGGTATTTGGAAAAGACAGTTGGAAGTAGGTAGACATAGGGAGAAAACCTGTATCTGTCACTGTCATCCACACACCCACCACACTCCGCATCCTTACACTTAGGACAATATGGAGTACATGAGCGCAGATACGCATGGTTCATGTCAAGCATGATGGTCCACGCCTTACCACGACATTCCTCCTCCCTCAAAAGGCAGCATAGAACATCCGGGTCATCGGCGCTGACGAAGGGGAACTCGGGAAGACGGTGCCGTATGCCCAGAGCTTCGTAGCCACGCTGCGCCCATAGGCAGTCCAGGTTGATCACGCGGTGCAGCTCCCACCGGAACTCGGAGCTCAGGGTCCAAATGGTGATCCTCTGGCGAGCCTGCTGCCGCCGCCTCTTTCTCTCGGGAATCTGAATCCATTGGGAGCGATCGTGGATTGTGTCATGGAAGTCGTTGTCAATGTGGACGAAGCGCATCTTGCCTTGGCTGACGGACACACTTCGGTATCTCTCCGGGTGGTGACTTTCGAGTCGTACCTCAGCATGGTAGTCGTTGTCTCCGGGGAATGGCACGAAGCGGAGCACCGGCGAGCCTATGGTGGTGGAGAAGTCGCATAGCAGGACGCCGCTGAAGTAGTCGACCCAGCAGAGGAAACGGCCGTCGAAAGCGAGCACGTGGTGGGCTGACCAGAGGCACAAAATTTGCGGGACCCACCTATCATAATAATGGCCAAAGCCGTCAACTAGTGTTTTTTGCAACAAAAAAAAGGCACAAAATTAGTGTTTTTGGCATAAATCTGTAGACATGTGTTTCCTGCAAATCTAGTCTTCAATGTTGATGATTTTTGCAATTCAGACAGAAATTAGGGGGCAGTCCAGTTTTATGTTACAAGTGTGATCACAATAGCGCGGTTCCTAGACTTCACGTCAAAATAGCACACCACACTAGTAGCAACAGAGGGCTGCGTAATGAATCAATAACTACAAATGTATATGTATAGATAATGGACAAAAGTTTCTCAAGAAAAACAGATAATGGTCAAAGTATTCAACGGAGAGAAAATAGAGGATTCTAGACTCGCAAGGATAATTTGATGGCCAAAGGACCACTGTTATAGAGTTGTAGTGCACGCTAAAACTCAACACTTAAACAATCTAAGACAAGATTCATGGTACCAATACCAGCGGAGGACCGAGGGAGGGTTCGTGGACGATCATCGATCAATGGAAGCAGGTGGGGACTTGGGCGATTGGGCGTGGTACAACCTGAGAGTTGTTAACACTACTGGAATCGACACACTTAGCACAGTCCCATAATGAGAGAGGGTGGGGTGGGGGTGGGCTTCGAAGAGATCCATAAGAGCATCTCTAGCAGACCCTTTAAGATCTCGTAGCGGAAAACGTGTTTACAGGATACCGCAAAATATTTTTTCATGTTTTTATAATATGGCTTTTGTTCCGGCAGAACATATCCCATAAAAATCTTTCATGGTCTCGGTAAAATAGCATAAACCCTCCTAAAAGGACCCGCTAAATTAAGTTGGGTCTCATGTCCCGCACACGGGCAAGCTTACGGGCGGTCGAGCTGCTCCTTGCTGCTGCCGCGCCTGCGGCCGGGCTCTTGTGGGGGCGAACCGGCGGCAGGGATCGAAGTTCAAGGCCATGGCGGGGCACCGACGACAGCGGCAAGATGCGGCGGCTTCTCTATTTTGCCGGAATCGAGCTCAGGAGGAGGCGTCACTGGTTGCTACAGAAACGGTTAGGGCTGAAATTTCCCTTCCGCCAACCCACGTGAGGGATAGAGACTGTAAAAAAAAGGAAGAAACACTAAAATATGGCGTCTGGCGACGAAATATATAGCTCCCTGTAAATATGTTTTGAAGACAGGTCGTTTTACATGTTGTAAAAAGAGTTATTTTGTAGGACGAATAGAGAAGCTCTAAAGAGAGCAGACCGTGTACATTAATTAGCCATCAAGCTGGCACCAAAGTCACAGTTGGGAAGCCAAAAGAATAAGCTACGCATCAAGGGCGTTTCCTCGCTATAGCCACGTCGACGCATTTACTGTGGCAGGGATTGGTGATCGCGCTATCCCTCCTCCACCCCAGATAACACCTCCCCGGTAACTTCCTTCCCTTATCCTCACCACCAAGGCAATCCACATACGCGACCTCCCCCCCCTCTTTCTCTCTCTCTCTCTCTCTCTATCTCTCTCTCGTTTCCTCTTCCATCTAAGCCGCCGCCACGAGCATCGCCGGTGGGAGAGGAGCTAGCTCGGCAGCGGCGGCGGCGGCTGCTGCTTTGATCTGTGATCTGCCTCGATGTGGGAGGCGGCAGATCGATTCGGTCGAAGTGGTTGTCGGAGGTGTTGGGTGGTAGGAGCACCACCCGACGGCGCTGGTAAACGAAGATGGGGCCGCCCGACGAGGACGGCGAGGTTGGTGTTGACAACTGCAACGAGAGCTCGTCAGATCCGTCATCGGCGCCGTTCTCCCCCTCGAGGAGTATTTAACCAAAAACTACCACATTTCATGGAAACGTGCCCAGAAACTACCACTTTACGTTTTTGTGCGGAAAACTACCACTTTTGTCCTAATCCGTGGCAAAAAACTACCATGTCGGATAACTGCTCGCTTCGCCCGCGCTAAGCACCGAACTGACCGGTTGGGCCCACGAATCAGGTGCCACCGTGGCCAACCGTCGCCCGCCGCGCGTTAACGGCCGTTAACGGCGCGTTTGCAGTCGGGTGAGGTCAAGATCTGAGCCAGTCCCCTCTCGATTCACTCTCTCCCTCCTCTCCCTCTCTCTGACCTAGGTGGTGGCCGCCATGGCGTCAGTGATTCCGGACGGGGGCGGCGGCGATATGGGTGGCGGCGACGGCGGCAGCGGTGGCACAAGTTTGGACGGTGTAGGCTCGTTCTCTGAAGTCGATAACTGGTTGGGGAGCAGTAGTTACGCGATGCAGGCAGGCTTGCAGCAGCCGGAGGCACCGCTCGTCCAGTCATCGCCGGCGACTGGATGTTCTATGGGTTGCAGGTATGGAAATATCATCTTCTTAAATGAACATGTTTTCTTCAATCTGGCAAATTAGTAAGATGTGTTTGTTTTTGTTTGTTGAACATGTGTAATAAACTGTATTGCACTTGTAGTTGTGTCAATTTCAATTCAATTCATGAGCACTTATTTATGCAGTTTGGCTAACCAGAAGTGGAACATATGGTTTCATTTCGAAGGAAGAAACCCTGTGAAAAGGGGTATATATGAGACAAATATTTCATTTCTTACTCTACAATCACTCAATGCTAGTGAAGGGTATGGGGAGAGTGATTACATGTACTATGTGAAGGAGGAGGAAATTGGATCTGGAAGAGTAAAGTATTTAGGTAATGAAGCTAGTGTTCATGAAATGTTGGAGGTTTATCATCATGTCAAGGTTGTGAACATAAAGGTTGTGAGAGATGTTCAACCTGCAAGTAGTACACATGCTAATGAGAATTACATGAACACTCAAGAGAGCTGCTGTGTGAAAAAGGTAGTGGAGCAATCTGAGCTTCAGAATCAGATAAATGATAGAAAGGCTCAGCTTGAGAGGAGCAGGATTCAAAGAGAGGCAGATTTGAACCACTTTGAAGGAGACACTGTCTGAATTTTGTTCTGATGATTCAGTTCATTCAGATGGGAGTGCTGAAGCTGTTCAAATGGAAATAGAGTGTGCCTCTGAAGAGGATAGAGCATTGGAAACTACTGCTATTGTGAAACATGTGATGAATCCTGGTCCAACTACCAGAAGTCACAATGAGGTAGAGCATAAACGCTTTGAAGATTGGTTTCCTGAAGCAGATGAGTTTTGTTTTGCCGGTGATTTAGGCATAAGTGATGAGGAAGAAGAAGATGAAGTTGAACTACCATACCTCCTGAAGAAGCCAAAGAGTTATAAGAAAAAGATGAAGGATAGGGTATGGTTTGACCCCTCAATTCCCAATTCACATTTACTGTTGTGCAAGAGCTTGTGTTTTGAGAGTGTTTACCAGTTCAGAGAAGCATTAAGGGATTTTCATATAAGGACTTTGAGGTCTTTTCACTACCACAGGAACTCCTCAACAAGAATTATTGTTTGGTGTTCACAGAGAGAGCATGGATGTGAATTTTACATGTGTGCCTCTAGGATAGCTCATGAAAGAACTTTTTGCATTAAGAAGTGTAACATGGAGCACACTTGTCCAGCATCAGCACAGAACACAAAGGTTACTACTAAGTGGCTTTCCAAAGCAGTTGAGCCTTCTCTTAGAGCAGATCCTAGAGCACCTGTGGATGCACTTATTAAAAACAGCAAAGTCAAGTTTTCAGTTGATGTATCAAGGAGTGTGGCCTATAGGGCAAGGAGGAAGGCTATTAAGGTTGTGCAAGGTGACCAGAAGGAGCAGTACTATAGACTGAGGGACTACCTACAAGCAGTTATTGATACAAACCCTGGTAGCAGGTGTATAGTTACAACATTTGAGGACCCAGAAAACCCTGCACCAACTCCTAGATTTAAGTACATGTTCTACTGCTTGCATGCATCAAAGCAAGGATTTCTTAATGGATGCAGGCCCTTTATAGGTAAATTTACAACTGTATTTTCTTCAAAATATCTTGTTGAGAAAATTATGGTAGCTAATTTGGGTATGGATGCAGGGCTTGATGGTTGCTTCATCAAGCTAACCACTGGACAACAAATTCTTGCAGCCACAGGAAGAGATGGCAACAACAACATCTACCCCATAGCCTTTGGTGTGGTTGACAAGGAAGATTCTGATAGTTGGACATGGTTCCTAACCCAGCTAAGATGCTGCATTGGAAGTGGAAGCAAATTTGGAACCTACACCATTATTTCTGACAGGCAAAAGGTATGCACCCTATCTCTGCTAGTAGTTCAGAAATATTGCTAGTAGTGGCTTAATTTCTTTTTGTTCATGACCATGGTTATTAATTTATAAATAGGGTCTTCTTAAGGCTATAAATGAAGTGTTCCCTGATTCCCCTCAGAGATACTGCCTTAGGCACATATATGCAAATTTTCAGTCAGTTGGCTTCAGAGGAGCAGAACTAAAGAAGCTAGTAAATCAGGCTAGCTACTCATTCACCAAACATGGCCATGAATTAGCAATGGCAGAGCTGAAATTTGGCAAGTGTCAAGTGGTGTGAAACAGTACTGTGTGAACCTTGCTACTAAAACATGTGACTGCAGGAGGTGGGACATGACAGGTGTGACATGCAGTCATGCAATAGCAGCAATGAGCAAGCTTCATATGCACCCAGAGGACTTTGTGCATGAATTTTTCAAAAAACCACTATATATTGAAGCATACAAAGACATTGTGTACCCTGTCCCTGGTCCTGAATTCTGGCCTGACACCCATACCCAGGATATTGAGCCCCCAGTGTTCAAAGAAAAAGCAGGCAAGAAACAGACAGCTAGGAGGAAGGGCCAGTTTGAGGTGCCTGCACCAAAGGACACAAGCAGGATGGGAACAATTACATGCAGCAATTGTGGTCTACAAGGCCATAGATAAACAAACTGTAGGAAAGCTCTGAAACCAAGTCTTGAGATGAGAAAGAACTTACACCAGGTCATTTAAAAATTTGCATTCTATGTTTCATTATTTTAGGTGTGGTCTAATTACTAACTGTTTTAATTTTGGCATGCATGAGAATAGAGAAATTTTCAGGGGTTCCTCTAGTGCTACACATCTACCTCCACAACCACCACATTAACACCAAAGTTCACACATCCTAGCCTCATCTGCTCCACCACTTGGTCCAAAAGCAATGAGGAACAGAAAAACAGCAGCACCTAAGAGAGGTTCAGCACCAACAGTTTCAACAGGACCAGCCAAGTCTTCACCAGCACCTCCAAGAGGATCAGCATCAACAAGAGCTCCAAATGCAGTAAGGGGATTCAATGCACCTAGAACATCCACTGGAGAACCTGTGATATTAACAGGCAAGAGGAAGAGGAAACCTACTAGCAAGTTTGCAGCCTATTTCAGTGCAAGTGGAAACCATTGAAACTCTGTTCTGGTACTTGAATGTTGAGTGTATGCTACTAAGTTTGTGTTTTGCTACTTGAATGTTGATTGTATGCTACTAAGTTTGTGTTGTGCTACTTGAATGGTTAAATTCAGACTAGTGAACTTGAATGTTGAATATATGGTACTGAATTTGTGATAGTGGCAAGTGCATGTTCAGAAATGTTCATATGAATCAGTAGTTATAGTCAACTTGGATGTTTTTATTTTTTTTGCTACTTGGCATTTCTACAGTTCAGAAATGTTCATATGAATCAAAAGTTACAGTCAACTTCATTTTCTAAAACCAGAAAAAACAAATAAAAAAAACAAAAATAGTTTGGCCTGGGGCTCGAACCCAGGACCAGTGGGTTGTAACCCTGCGTTCAATGCCAGTGGGATAGTGCAAGTGATTTGTTTGACTAGCATCGGCCATGCTAGTTATCTTTAGGTAGTGTGCACCTACTGTGTTTAGCGTTGCCATTTCGGATTCTCAAGCATTAAGACGTGTCCGCCGACCGCTCTCTCTGCCCACTCGCCGCTCGCACCCCCCTCTCTCTTGTCGAAATCCAGGCCGACAACCACCCCACCACCGTCGCCATGGACCGGAGCCTGGGCTGGCAGAAGGCCGTCGAAGATCTTGCCGGCAACAACCAAGAGCTACGCGCGTAGTACAGGGAGATCGCGCGCTGGTTCCCCAGTGTGCAGATGATGAGGAACCACGCCCGCGGCCTTGTGAAGGTCATGACGGCTGCTGAAAAGCAGCGTGCCTTCCCTCGCGGCTTCACCGTCCCGCCGGCGACCATTCTTTTGTGGGCGATGCACAAGGTGCAGCACTCCACCGACCCCAGGCAGCGCGCCCGTTGGTGGATGTACCGTTCATCCACCACGCCGCCGGCAGGCGAGGATCCTGCGCGCGTTGCGTACAGGGCGGAGCACGTCTGATACGTCCATGTTGCATCATGCTTTTATATCGTTATTTATTGCATTATGGACGGTTAATACACATGATGGTACAATACTTATGCCTTTTCTCTCTTATTTTACAAGGTTTACATGAAGAGGGAGAATGCCGGCAGCTGGAATTCTGGACTAGAAAAGGAGCAAATCCGAGATACCTATTCTGCACAACTCTAAAAGTCCTGAAAATCTACGGAGAATTATTTTGGAATATATAAAAAATATTGGGCAAAAGAAATACCAGAGGGGACCCACCAGGGAGTCACAAGCCAGGGGGGCACGCCCTACCCCCCTGGGCGCGCCCCTGTGGCTTATGGGCCCCCTGGCAGGCCTCCGTTGCCCATCTTCTGCTATATGGAGGGTTTTGACCTGGAAAAAATCATAAGGGAGCTTTCGGGACGAAGCGCCGCTGTCTCGAGGTGGAACTTGGGCAGAACCAATCTAGGGCTCCGGCGGAGCAGTTCTGCCGGGGAAACTTCCCTCCCGGAGGGGGAAATCGAAGCCATCGTCATCACCAACGATCCTCTCATCGAGAGGGGGTCAATCTCCATCAACATCTTCACCAGCACCATCTCCTCTCCAAACCCTAGTTCATCTCTTGTATCCGATCTTTGTCTCAAAACCTCAGATTGGTACCTGTGGGTTGCTAGTAGTGTTGATTACTCCTTGTAGTTGATGCTAGTTGGTGTACTTGGTGGAAGATCATATGTTCAGATCCTTAATGATAATTAACGCTCCTTTGATTATGAACATGAATATGCTTTGTGAGTAGTTACGTTTGTTCCTGAGGACATGGGATAAGTCTTGTTATAAGTAATCATGTGAATTTGGTATTCGTTCGATATTTTGATGAGATGTATGTTGTCTCTCCTCTAGTGGTGTTATGTGAACGTCGACTACATAACACTTCCCCATTATTTGGGCCTAGAGGAAGGCATTGAGAAGTAATAAGTAGATGATGGGTTGCTAGAGTGACAGAAGCTTAAACCCTAGTTTATGCGTTGCTTCGTAAGGGGCTGATTTGGATCCACACGTTTCATGCTATGGTTAGATTTATCTTAATTCTTCTTTCGTAGTTGCGGATGCTTGCGAGAGTGGTTAATCATAAATCGGATGCTTGTCCACCCACATATCAAATTATCAAAGTAACGAACGCGAATCATATGAGCATGATGAAAACTAGCTTGACAGAAATTTCCATGTGTCCTCGGGAGCGCTTTGCTTTATATAAGAGTTTGTCCAGGCTTGTCCTTTGCTATAAATAGGATTGGGCCACCTTGCTGCACCTTTGTTACATTTGTTACTTGCTATCCGTTACGAATTACCTTATCCCAAAACTATCTGTTACCGATAATTTCAGTGCTTGCAGAGAATACCTTACTGAAAACCGCTTGTCATTTCCTTCTGCTCCTCGTTGGGTTCGACACTCTTACTTATCGAAAGGACTACGATAGATCCCCTATACTTGTGGGTCATCAAGACTCTTTTCTGGCGCCGTTGCCGGGGAGTGAAGCGCCTTTGGTGAGGGGAACTTGGTAAGGAAAAATTTATATAGTGTGCTAAAATTTACTGTCACCTGTGACTATGGAAAATAATCCTTTGAGGGGCTTGTTTGGGGTATGTTCACCCTGACCGGAAGCACAAAGAGATGCTCCTCAACCTACTGCACCTACTGAAAATATTTATTATGAAATTCTTTCGGGTATGATAGAGAAACTGCTAGCTAATCCTTATGCAGGAGATGGAACACTACATCCTGATTTGCATCTAATCTATGTGGATGAAGTTTATGGATTATTTAAGCTTGAAGGTTTGCCCGAGGATGATGTCAAGAAGAAGGTCTTTCCTTTATCTTTGAAGGAGAAGGAATTGACATGGTATAGGCTATGTGATGATATTGGATCATGGAACTACAACCGATTGAAATTGGAATTTCATCAGAAGTTTTATCCTATGCATCTGGTTCATCGTGATCGGAATTATATTTATAATTTTTGGCCTCGTGAAGGAGAAAGAATCGCTCAAGCTTGGGGGGGGGGGCTTAAGTCAATGTTATATTCATGCCCCAATCATGAGCTCCCAAGAGAAATTATTATTCAGAATTTTTATGCTCGGCTTTCTCCTAATGATCAATCCATGCTCGATACTTCTTGTGTTGGTTCCTTTATGAAGAAAGATATTGAATTCAAATGGGACTTATTGGAAAGAATTAAATGCAACTCTGAAGATTGGGAACTCGACGAAGGTAAGGAGTCAGGTATAAACCTTAAGTTCGATTGTGTTAAATCCTTTATAGACACCGATGCTTTTCGTGAATTTAGCACTAAATATGGACTTGACTCTGAGATAGTAGCTTCTTTCTGTGAATCTTTTGCTACTCATGTTGATCTCCCCAAGGAGAAGTGGTTTAAATATCATCCTCCCATTGAAGTGAAAGCAGTAGAACCTATTAAAGTTGAGAAAGAAACTATTATTTATAATGCTGATCCTGTTATTCCTACTGTTTATATTGAGAAACCGCCCTTCCCTGTTAGAATAAAGGAACATGCTAAAGCTTCAACTGTGGTTCGTAAGAGTTGTACTAGAACTCCTACGCCCCCTGAACAAATTAAAGTTGAACCTAGTATTGCTATGGTTAAAGATCTCTTGGTTGATAACATTGATGGGCATGTTATTCATTTCTGTGATGAAGCTGCTAGAATTGCTAGACCTGATACTAAAGGTAAACATAGACCTATTGCTGGCGTGCCTGTTGTTTCTGTTAAAATAGGAGGTCATTGTTATCATGGCTTATGTGATGTGGGTGGTAGTGTGAGTGCAATTCCCTTTACCTTATACCAAGAAATTATGAATGATATTGCACCAGCTGAATTAGAGGGAATTGATGTTACCATTAAGCTTGCTAATAGAGATACTATTGCACCAATTGGGATTGTTAGAGATGTTGAAGTCTTGTGTGGGAAAATAAAGTATCCTACTGATTTTCTTGTTCTTGGTTCCCCACAAGATGATTTTTGTCCCATTATATTTGGTAGACCTTTCTTGAATACTGTTAATGCTATGATAGATTGTGAGAAAGAAACTGTTACTGTAAGTTTTGGGGATGTGTCTCATGAGTTCAATTTCTCTAAATTTTGTAGACAACCCCATGACAAAGAATTGCCTAGTAAAGATGAAATTATTGGTCTCGCTTCTATTGCTGTGCCTCCTACTGATCCTTTAGAACAATACTTGCTAGACCATGAAAATGATATGCATATGAATGAAAGGAATGAAATAGATAAGATTTTCTTTGATCAGCAACCTATTTTGAAACACAACCTGCCTGTTGAAATACTTGGGGATCCTCCTCCACCCAAGGGTGATCCCGTGTTTGAGCTTAAACAATTACCTGATACTCTGAAATATGCTTATCTTGATGAAAAGGAGATATATCCTGTTATTATTAGTGCTAACCTTTCAGAGCATGAAGAAAAGAGATTATTGAAAACTCTGAGGAAGCACCGTGATCCTATTGCGTATACTCTTGATGATCTTAAGGGAATTAGTCCCACTCTATGTCAGCATAAAATTAATATGGAGCCTGATGCTAAACCAGTTGTTGATCACCAACGATGGTTAAATCCTAAAATGAAAGAAGTGGTAAGAAATGAAATATTAAAGCTTCTGGAGGAAGGTATAATTTATCCTATTGCTGATAGTAGATGGGTTAGTCCCGTTCATTGTGTCCCTAAAAAGGGAGGTATTGCCGTTGTTCCTAATGATAAAAATGAATTGATCCCGCAAAGAATTGTTACAGGATATAGAATGGTAATTGATTTTAGGAAGTTAAATAAAGCTACTAGGAAAGATCATTATCCTCTACCTTTTATTGATCAAATGCTAGAAACACTATCCAAGCATACACATTTTTGCTTTCTAAATGGTTATTCTGGTTTCTCTCAAATACCTGTGTCAAAAGAGGATCAAGAAAAGACCACTTTTACTTGTCCTTTCGGTACCTTTGCTTATAGACGTATGCCTTTTGGTTTATGCAATGCACCTGCTACCTTTCAAAGATGTATGATGGCTATATTCTCTGACTTTTGTGAAAAGATTGTTGAGGTTTTCATGGATGATTTTTCCGTTTACAGAACTTCTTTTGATGATTGCTTGAGCAACCTTGATCGAGTTTTGCAGAGATGCGAAGAAACTAAACTTGTCTTGAATTGGGAAAAGTGCCACTTTATGGTTAATGAAGGTATTGTCATGGGGCACAAAATCTCCGAAAGAGGTATTGAGGTTGATAAAGCTAAAGTTGATGCTATTGAAAAAATGCCGTGTCCCACGGATATCAGAGGTATAAGAAGTTTCCTTGGTCATGCTGGTTTCTATAGGAGGTTTATTAAAGACTTCTCTAAGATTTCTAGGCTTCTCACCAATTTTTTGCAAAAAGATGTTCCATTCGTTTTTGATGATGATTGTGTAGATGCATTTGAAATTCTTAAGAATGCCTCGATTTCCGCACCTATTGTTCAACCACCTGATTGGAACTTACCCTTTGAAATTATGTGTGATGCTAATGATTATGCTGTTGGTCTGTTCTAGGACAAAGGGTTGATAAGAAATTAAATGTTATCCATTATGCTAGTAAAACTTTAGACAGTGCTCAAAGAAACTATGCTACCACTGAAAAGGAATTTTTAGCAGTTGTGTTTACTTGTGATAAGTTAAGACCTTATATTGTTGATTCCAAAGTGACTGTTCACACTGATCATGCTGCTATCAAATATCTTATGGAAAAGATGTTGGAAATATGCCCTAGAGGCAATAATAAATTGGTTATTATTATATTTCCTTGTTCATGATAATCGTTTATTATCCATGCTATAATTGTATTGATTGGAAACTCAAATACATGTGTGGGTACATAGACAACACTGTGTCCCTAGTAAGCCTCTAGTTGACTAGCTCGTTGATCAAAGATGGTTAAGGTTTCCTAGCCATTGACATGAGATGTCATTTGATAACGGGATCACATCATTAGGAGAATGATGTGATGGACAAGACCCAAACTACGAACGTAGCATATGATCGTGTCAGTTTATTGCTATTGTTTTCTGCATGTCAAGTATCTGTTCCTATGACCATGAGATCATGCAACTCCCTGACATCGGAGGAGTACCTTGTGTGTATCAAACGTCGCAACGTAACTGGGTGACTATAAAGGTGCTCTACAGGTATCTCCGAGGGTGTCTGTTGGGTTGGCATGGATCAAGACTGGGATTTGTTACTCCGTGTGACGGAGAGGTATCTCAGGGCCCACTCGGTAATACAACATCACAATGAGCCTTACAAGCAATGTGACTAAAGTGTTAGCCACGAGATCTTGTATTACGGAACGAGTAAAGAGACTTGCCGGTAACGAGATTGAACTAGGTATAGAGATACCGACGATCGAATCTCGGGCAAGTAACATACCGAAGAACAAAGGGAACAGTATACGGGATTAACTGAATCCTTGACATAGAGGTTCGACCGATAAAGATCTTCGTAGAATATGTAGGAGCCAATATGGGCATCCAGGTCCCGCTATTGGTTATTGATCGTAGAGGTGTCTCGGTCATGTCTACATAGTTCTCGAACCCGCAGGGTCTACACACTTAACGTTTGGTGACGATTAGTATAGTTGAGTTATTTTGTTGGTGACCGAAGGTTGTTCGGAGTCCCGAATAAGATCCCGGACATGACGAGGATCTCCGGAAGAGTCCGGAGGTAAAGATTGATATATGTGATAATAGTGTTTTGATCTCCGGAAGGGTTCCGGAATTCACCGGAAGGGGTTCCGGATGTTTACCGAAGTGTTCGGGTGCAGCAACACTTTATATGGGCCAAAGAGGTAAAGCCCACGAGGTATTGGAAAGTGCAAAAGGAAGTTTTGCTGCTGCCTTAAGCGGTACTACCGCTGGTAAGGCAGTACTACCGCGTAAGCGGTACTACCGCTTGTGTGAAGCGGTACTACCGCTCAAGCGGTACTACCGCTCGTGAGCGGTACTACCGCTTGTGCGCGGTACTGCAGGGATCCGAGTTGGACTCTTTCCCTGCGGGCCAAACCGACCTTGTGCGGGCAAAACCGACCTGGAGGAGGCTTTTACTCCAAGTTTAGACCCCAAGGCTCAACATATAAATAGAGGGGCAGGGCTAGCACACGGGATACATCAAGATTTCCCAAGCCGTGTGTCGGCAACCCTAACCCTCTAGTTCTCCCGTCATAATCTCCGTAGTGCTTGGCGAAGCCCTGCAGAGATTGTTCCTCACCACCATCACCACGCCGTCGTGCTGCCGGAACTCATCTACTACTTCACCATCGCTCGCTGGATCGAGGAGGTGAAGGTGTCATCAAGCCGTACGTGTGTTGAACGCGGAGGTGCCGTCCGTTCGGCACTAGTTCATGATCGGATCGAGGGACGACTTGCGAGTTGGATCGCGGAGACGTTCTACTACATCAACCGCGTTTCTTAACGCTTCCGCTTAGCGATCTACAAGGGTATGTAGATTCACTCTCCCTCTCGTAGATGCTCATCACCATGGATAGATCTTGTGTGTGCGTAGGAAATTTTTTGTTTCCCATGCAACGTTCCCCAATAGTGGTATCAGAGCTAGGTCTATGCGTAGATGAGATCTCGAGTAGAACACAAACGAGTTGTGGGCGTGGGTGTATACATATTGCTTGCCGTTACTAGTTGATACTTGATTCGGCGGTATTGTGAGATGAAGCGGCCCGGACCGACATTACGCGTACGCTTACGCGAGACAGGTTCCTTCAACTGACATGTAACTTCGTTGCATAAAGATGGCTAGCGGGTGTCTGTCTCTCTCACTTTAGTTGAATCGATTTCAATGAAGAGGGTTCTTTTAGAAGATCAAAAAGCAATCACTACACCACGTTGTGGTTTTGCGTAGGTAAGAACGGTTCTTGCAAACCCGTAGCAGCCACGTAAAATTTGCAACAACAATTAGAGGACGTCTAACTTGTTTTTGCAGGGTATGTTGTGATGTGATATGGCAATTACATGATGAGATATATGTGATGTATGAGATGATCATGTGTTGTATAGAATATCACGACTTGCATGTCGATGAGTACGGCAACTGGCAGGAGCCATAGAGTTGTCTTTAATTATTGTATGACCTGCGTGTCAATCATTGAGCGCTATGTAATGCTTTACTTTATCGCTAAACGTTAGCAATAGTCGTGGAAGCAACAGTCGGCGCGACAACCTCATGGCGACACGTTGATGGAGATCAAGATGATGGAGATCATGGTGTCATGCCGGTGACGATGGAGATCATGCCGGTGCTTTGGAGATGGAGATCAAAAGCACAAGTTCATGGCCATATCATGTCACTTATGATTTGCATGTGATGTTAATCCTTTTATGCATCTTATTTTGCTTAGGACGACGGTAGCATTATAAGGTGATCCCTCACTTAAATTTCAAGATAAATTGTGTTCTCCCCGAGTGTGCACCGTTGCGAAAGTTCGTCGTTTCGAGACACGCCGTGATGATCGGGTGTGATAGACTCTACGTTCACATACAACGGGTGTAAGCCATGTTGCACGTGCGGAACACTCGGGTTAAACTTGACGAGCCTAGCATGTACAGACATGGCCTCGGAACACAAGAGACCGAAAGGTCGAACATGAGTCATATAGTAGATATGATCAACATGAAGATGTTCACCATTGAAACCACCTCAACTCACGTGATGATCGGACTTGAGTTGGTGGATTTGGATCATGTTACACTCGAATGACCGGAGGGATGTCAATTTGAGTGGGAGTTTTTAAGTAATATGATTAACTAAACTCATTATCTAGAACAATAGTCTAAGTTGTCTTTGCTATATTTATGTTGTAGATCATGGCTCGCGCAGTAGCACCCCTGAATTTTAATGCGTTCCTAGAGAAAGCTAAGTTGAAAGATGATGGAAGTAACTTTGTGGACTGGGCCCGTAATCTAAGGATTATCCTTACGGCTTCCCAGAAGGCTTATGTCCTTGATGCACCGCTTGGTGATCCACCCGCTCCAGTTGAGTCTCTAGACGTTGTGAACGCCTGGCAGGCTCGTTCTGAAGATTACTCAATAGTTCAATGTGCAATATTGTATGGCTTAGAACCGGGACTTCAAAGACGTTTTGAACGTCATGGAGCATATGAGATGTTCCAGGAGTTGAAGTTTATCTTTCAGAAGAATGCCCGGATCGAGAGATATGAGATCTCCGATAAGTTCTATGCTTGCAAGATGGAGGAGAACGGGTCTATCAGTGATCACGTACTCAGAATGTCTGGGTACTCCACCCGTCTGGCTGAATTGGGGATGCTCCTTCCGCCAGAGGCTATCACTGACAGAGTTATTCAATCATTGCCACCTAACTACAAGAGCTTCGTGTTGAACTATAACATGCACGGGATGAACAAGTCAGTCGCCGAGCTGTTTGCGATGCTGAAAGCCGCTGAGTCTGAAATTCAGAAGGAGCATCAAGTGTTGATGGTCAATAAAACCACTAGTTTCAAGAAAAATGGCAAGGGTAAGAAGGGTAACTCCAAGAAGAGTGGCAAAGCAGTTGCTCCTCTCGTGAAGAAACCCAAGGCTGGACCCAAATCAGAAACTGTGTGCTTTCATTGCAAGGGAACTGGACACTGGAAGCGGAACTGTCCCAAGTATTTGGCTGACAAGAAGGCGGCCAACAACAAAC
Organism: Elymus sibiricus; assembly: GCA_039707655.1. NCBI lineage: Eukaryota > Viridiplantae > Streptophyta > Magnoliopsida > Poales > Poaceae > Elymus > Elymus sibiricus. The sequence goes on from CM077671.1 coordinate 450,054,172, forward strand.
AAGGTATATATGATATACATGTTATTGATGTGTACCTTACCAACTCTCGTTGTAGTGCCTGGGTATTTGATACCGGTGCGGTTGCTCATATTTGCAACTCAAAACAGGAACTGCAGAATAGACGGAGGCTGGCAAAGGACGAAGTGACGATGCGCGTGGGAAATGGTTCCAAGGTTGATGTGATCGCCGTCGGCACGCTCGCTCTTCGATTACCATCGGGATTAATGATGAACCTGAATAATTGTTATTTAGTGCCTGCGTTAAGCATGAACATTATATCTGGATCTTGTTTATTGCGAGACGGTTACTCATTTAAATCAGAGAATAATGGTTGTTCTATTTATATGAGTAATATCTTTTATGGTCATGCACCCAATGTAAGGGGTTTATTCTTATTGAATCTCGATAGTAATGATACACATGTTCATAACATTGATGCCAAAAGATGTAGGATTGATAATGATAATACCACTTTCTTGTGGCACTGCCGTTTAGGTCATATTGGCGTAAAACGCATGAGGAAGCTCCATGCTGATGGACTTTTGGAGTCACTTGATTTTGAATCACTTGACACATGTGAGCCATGCCTCATGGGCAAGATGACTAAAACGCCGTTCTCTGGAACAATGGAACGGGCAAGTGACTTATTGGAAATCATACATACTGATGTGTGCGGTCCGATGAGTATTGAGGCGCGTGGTGGTTATCGTTACTTTCTCACCTTCACTGATGACTTAAGTAGATATGGGTATATTTACTTAATGAAACACAAGTCTGAAACATTTGAAAAGTTCAAACAATTTCAGAGTGAAGTTGAGAATCATCGTAACAAGAAGATTAAATTCCTACGATCTGATCGAGGAGGAGAATATCTGAGTTATGAGTTTGGCAGTCACTTAAGACAATGTGGAATTGTTTCACAACTGACACCGCCTGGAACACCACAGCGTAATGGTGTGTCCGAACGTCGTAATCGAACCTTATTGGATATGGTGCGATCTATGATGTCTCTTGCCGATTTGCCACTATCGTTTTGGGGTTATGCATTGGAGACAGCTGCATTCACTTTAAATAGGGCACCATCGAAATCCGTTGAGACGACGCCATATGAACTTTGGTTTGGCAAGAAGCCAAAGCTGTCGTTTCTTAAAGTTTGGGGATGTGATGCTTATGTCAAAAAGCTTCAGCCTGAAAAGCTGGAACCCAAAGCGGAGAAATGCGTCTTCATAGGATACCCAAAAGAGACAGTTGGGTATACCTTCTACCTCAGATCCGAAGGCAAAATGTTTGTCGCTAAAAACGGAACGTTTCTTGAGAAAGAGTTTCTCTCGAAAGAATTGAGTGGGAGGAAGATAGAACTTGATGAGGTTGTTGAACCTTTACTTCAACCTGAGAGTAGCGCAGCGCAGAAAGTTGTTTCTGTGGAGCCTACATCAGCTGAAGAGGAAGTTAATGATAATGATCATGAAGCTTTGGATCAAGTTACTATCGAACCTCGTAGGTCGACAAGGACGCGTACTGCTCCTGAGTGGTACGGCAACCCTGTCTTAGAAGTCATGTTGTTGGACAATGATGAACCTACGAGCTATGGAGAAGCGATGATGGGCCCGGATTCCGAGAAATGTTTAGAGGCCATGAAGTCCGAGATGGGATCCATGTATGAAAACAAAGTATGGACTTTGGAAGTATTACCTGAAGGACGTAAGGCCATTCAGAACAAATGGATCTTTAAGAGGAAGACGGACGCGAACGGTAATGTCACCGTCTATAAAGCTCAACTTGTGGCAAAAGGTTTTTCACAAGTTCAAGGAGTTGACTACGATGAGACCTTCTCACCCGTAGCGATGCTTAAGTCCATCAGAATCATGTTAGCAATAGCTGCCTTTTTCGATTATGAAATTTGGCAGATGGATGTCAAAACAACGTTCCTTAACGGTTTCCTTAAGGAAGAGTTGTATATGATACAACCAGAAGGTTTTGTCGATCCAGAGAATGCTGACAAAGTTTGCAAACTCCAGCGATCCATTTATGGACTGGTGCAAGCATCTCGGAGTTGGAATCTTCGCTTTGATGAGGTGATCAAAGCGTTCGAGTTTATACAAGTTTACGGAGAAGCTTGTATTTACAAGAAAGTGAGTGGGAGCTCTATAGCGTTTCTAATATTATATGTGGATGACATATTACTGATTGGAAACAATATAGAAATGTTGGAAAGCGTGAAGGAATATTTGAACAAGAGTTTTTCAATGAAGGACCTAGGAGAAGCTGCTTTCATATTAGGCATCAAGATCTATAGAGATAGATCGAGACGCTTAATAGGACTTTCACAAAGCACATACCTTGACAAAGTTTTGAAGAAGTTCAAAATGGATCAGTCCAAGAAGGGGTTCTTGCCTGTATTGCAAGGTGTGAAGTTGAGTAAGACTCGATGCCCAGTGACTGCAGAAGATAGAGAAAAGATGAGTGTCATCCCCTATGCTTCAGCCATAGGCTCTATCATGTATGCAATGCTGTGCACAAGACCCGATGTCAGCCTTGCCATAAGTATGGTCGGAAGGTTTCAAAGTGATCCAGGAATGGAACACTGGACGGCGGTCAAGAATATCCTGAAGTACCTGAAAAGGACTAAGGACATGTTTCTCGTTTATGGAGGTGATCAAGAGCTCGTCGTAAAGGGTTACGTCGATGCAAGCTTTGACACTGATCCGGATGACTCTAAGTCACAAACCGGATACGTATTTATTCTTAATGGGGGTGCGGTTAGCTGGTGCAGTTCCAAGCAAAGCGTGGTAGCTGATTCTACATGCGAAGCGGAGTACATCGCTGCCTCGGAGGCGGCGAAGGAAGGTGTCTGGATGAAGGAGTTCATGACAGATCTTGGAGTAGTGCCTAGTGCGCTTAACCCAATGACTCTGTTTTGTGATAATACTGGTGCCATTGCTCTAGCCAAGGAACCAAGATTTCACAAGAGGACCAGACACATAAAGCAACGTTTCAATTCCATCCGCGATTACATCAAGGAGGACGACATAAATATTTGCAAAGTACACACGGATCTGAATGTTGCAGATCCGATGACTAAACCTCTTCCAAGGGCTAAACATGAACAACACCAGAACTGCATGGGTGTTCGATTCATTACAATGTAAATCACATAGTGATGTGAACTAGATGATTGACTCTAGTGCAAGTGGGAGACTGTTGGAAATATGCCCTAGAGGCAATAATAAATTGGTTATTATTATATTTCCTTGTTCATGATAATCGTTTATTATCCATGCTATAATTGTATTGATTGGAAACTCAAATACATGTGTGGGTACATAGACAACACTGTGTCCCTAGTAAGCCTCTAGTTGACTAGCTCGTTGATCAAAGATGGTTAAGGTTTCCTAGCAATTGACATGAGATGTCATTTGATAACGGGATCACATCATTAGGAGAATGATGTGATGGACAAGACCCAAACTACGAACATAGCATATGATCGTGTCAATTTATTGCTATTGTTTTCTGCATGTCAAGTATCTGTTCCTATGACCATGAGATCATGCAACTCCCTGACATCGGAGGAGTACCTTGTGTGTATCAAACGTCGCAACGTAACTGGGTGACTATAAAGGTGCTCTACAGGTATCTCCGAGGGTGTCTGTTGGGTTGGCATGGATCAAGACTGCGATTTGTTACTCCGTGTGACGGAGAGGTATCTCAAGGCCCACTCGGTAATACAACATCACAATGAGCCTTGCAAGCAATGTGACTAAAGTGTTAGCCACGAGATCTTGTATTACGGAACGAGTAAAGAGACTTGCCGGTAATGAGATTGAACTAGGTATAGAGATACCGACGATCGAATCTCGGGCAAGTAACATACCGAAGAACAAAGGGAACAGTATACGGGATTAACTGAATCCTTGACATAGAGGTTCGACCGATAAAGATCTTCGTAGAATATGTAGGAGCCAATATGGGCATCCAGGTCCCGCTATTGGTTATTGATCGTAGAGGTGTCTCGGTCATGTCTACATAGTTCTCGAACCCGCAGGGTCTACACACTTAACGTTTGGTGACGATTAGTATAGTTGAGTTATTTTGTTGGTGACCGAAGGTTGTTCGGAGTCCCGGATAAGATCCCGGACATGACGAGGATCTCCGGAAGAGTCCGGAGGTAAAGATTGATATATGTGATAATAGTGTTTTGATCTCCGGAAGGGTTCCGGAATTCACCGGAAGGGGTTCCGGATGTTTACCGAAGTGTTCGGGTGCAGCAACACTTTATATGGGCCAAAGAGGTAAAGCCCACGAGGTATTGGAAAGTGCAAAAGGAAGTTTTGCTGCTGCCTTAAGCGGTACTACCGCTGGTAAGGCAGTACTACCGCGTAAGAGGTACTACCGCTTGTGTGAAGCGGTACTACCGCTCAAGCGGTACTACCGCTCGTGAGCGGTACTACCGCTTGTGCGCGGTACTGCAGGGATCCGAGTTGGACTCTTTCCCTGCGGGCCAAACCGACCTTGTGCGGGCAAAACCGACCTGGAGGAGGCTTTTACTCCAAGTTTAGACCCCAAGGCTCAACATATAAATAGAGGGGCAGGGCTAGCACACGGGATACATCAAGATTTCCCAAGCCGTGTGTCGGCAACCCTAACCATCTAGTTCTCCCGTCATAATCTCCGTAGTGCTTGGCGAAGCCCTGCAGAGATTGTTCCTCACCACCATCACCACGCCGTCGTGCTGCCGGAACTCATCTACTACTTCACCATCGCTCACTGGATCGAGGAGGTGAAGGCGTCATCAAGCCGTACGTGTGTTGAACGCGGAGGTGCCGTCCGTTCGGCACTAGTTCGTGATCGGATCGAGGGACGACTTGCGATTTGGATCGCGGAGACGTTCGACTACATCAACCGCGTTTCTTAACGCTTCCGTTTAGCGATCTACAAGGGTATGTAGATTCACTCTCCCTCTCGTAGATGCTCATCACCATGGATAGATCTTGTGTGTGCGTAGGAAAATTGTTGTTTCCCATGCAACGTTCCCCAACAAAAGAAAGATGCTAAACCTAGACTTATTAGATGGGTTCTTCTGCTACAAGAATTTGATTTGCATATTATTGATAGAAAGGGTGCTGATAACCCTGTAGCAGACAACTTGTCTAGGTTAGAAAATGTTCTTGATGACCCACTACCTATTGATGATAGCTTTCCTGATGAACAATTAGCTGTCATAAATGCTTCGCGCAATGCTCCTTGGTATGCTGATTGTGCTAACTACATTGTTGCTAAATTTATACCGCCTAGTTTCACATACCAACAAAAGAAAAAGTTCTTCTATGATTTAAGACATTACTTTTGGGATGATCCACACCTTTATAAAGAAGGAGTAGATGGTGTTATTAGACGTTGTGTGCCTGAGCATGAACAGGAACAGATCCTTCACAAGTGTCATTCCGAGGCCTACGGAGGACACCGCGCTGGAGATAGAACTGCACATAAGGTACTACAATCTGGTTTTTATTGGCCTACTCTCTTCAAGGATGCTCGTAAGTTTGTCTTGTCTTGTGATGAATGTCAAAGAATTGGTAATATTAGTAGACGTCAGGAAATGCCTATGAATTACTCTCTTGTTATTGAACCATTTGATGTTTGGGGTTTTGATTATATGGGACCTTTTCCACAATCTAACGGGTATACTCATATTCTAGTTGCTGTTGATTATGTTACTAAGTGGGTAGAAGCTATTCCAACTAGTAGCGTTGATCATAACACTTCTATTAAAATGCTTAAAGAAGTTATTTTCCCTAGATTTGGAGTCCCTAGATATTTAATGAATGATGGTGGTTCACACTTTATTCATGGTGCTTTCCGTAAATTGCTTGCTAAGTATGATGTTAATCATAGAATTGCATCCCGTTATCACCCTCAGTCTAGTGGTCAAGTAGAATTGAGCAATAGAGAAATTAAATTGATCTTGCAGAAGACTGTTAATAGATCCAGAAAGAATTGGTCTAAGAAACTTGATGATGCATTATGGGCTTATAGAACTGCTTATAAAAACCCTATGGGTATGTCTCCGTATAAGATGGTTTATGGTAAAGCATGTCACTTACCTCTAGAGCTAGAACATAAAGCTTATTGGGCAATTAAACAGCTCAACTATGATTTCAAACTTGCTGGTGAGAAAAGGTTATTTTACATTAGCTCACTTGATGAATGGAGAACCCAGGCCTATGAGAATGCCAAGTTGTTTAAAGAAAAAGTCAAGAGATGGCATGATAAAAGGATACAAAAGCGTGAATTCAATGTAGGTGACCATGTCTTGTTATACAATTCTCGTTTAAGATTTTTTGCAGGAAAACTTCTCTCTAAATGGGAAGGGCCTTACATTATCGAGGAAGTATATCGTTCCGGTGCCATCAAGATCAACAACGCCGAAGGCACAAATTCGAAGGTGGTAAACGGGCAAAGAATCAAACATTATATCTCAGGTACTCCCATAAATATTGAAACCAATATTATCAATACCATGACTCCGGAGGAGTACATTAGGGAGACCTACCATAACGTTTCAGACTCCGAAAAGGAATAGGTATGTGTTACGGTAAGCGAACCGACTCCAAAACTTTTCCAATGGCAATTTTTATCCGTTTTGGAATATTTAATAAATTAGGAAAATTTAAAGTAGTCCGAAGAGTGCACGAGGAGGCGACAAGCCAGGGGGGCGCGCCCTACCCCCCTGGGCGCGCCCCTGTGGGTTGTGGCCACCCCGTGTACCCTCCGGACTCCGTTTTCTTGTGGTATACTCCTTCGGGTCGGTAAAAAATCATTATATAATCTCCCGAAGGTTTTGACCTTCGTAACACGACAATACCTCCTGTTTTCGTTTTGAGCTGTTTTTGCAGCAGATTTAGATCGACATGACGTCCCCAAGTGCTTCGAAGGACAAGTTCTTCGAGAAGGTCATCAACCCCTACCTTGCGGAGGTGTTGCGACACCCTCAAACCATTGAGATGCATGAGGGGGTGCTGCACATCCGTGATGTTGAGGGGCCAAAGAAGACCGGAAGCGTGGAGTCAAGGCTCGAAGCAATGGAGCAACAAGTCTTCAAGTGCCAAGGGATGGTGGAACGAGGACTCAATGCCAATCACATGATGATCACGGAGTTTACCCATAAGCACAAGCTGGACGCCAAGGACATCGGGGAGCACATCTTCAAGATTTACGAGAAAATCGAGCATCTCCAAGCCCAGATCAATGACCTGCAAAACCAAAACTGTGAGTATGAATACAAATTTAAGAGAATGAGTTTGGCTGCAGATTTGAGGATCCCGGAGACTCGTTCATCTTTTTACGATGGTGAGCCCATGCCTTGGAAGACGGAGGACAAGCCTCCAACCTCATCAACAACTCCAACATCACCACCTCCGAAGAAAGACAACTAAACACATGGGTATGGGCACTCCCCTTGGCTTGTGCCAAGCTTGGGGGAGGTGCCCCGGTATCGTATCACCATCACATCTTTTACTTTTATCGTTTTTCTTAGTTCGATCCTTTTGGTTATATCTTGATCTAGTACAATAAAGTCTTTAGTGTGATCTAGTTTTGAGTTTTGCTTTATGTTCCCCCTATGTAAGCAAGTCCGAGAATTATATAATAAAGAGTAGTTTTGAGTTGAGGGCTTTGCTTGCTTGCTATGATCTTGAGAAAAAGAACTAGAAAGAAGTATAGAATAAAAGCAAAGAGTATATATGATGATCTTATGGGGGGTGATGACTTCACATATAAGAGGTATGTCGATTGAAGTTTGTTGTGAGTTGACAAACAAAGCTATTGGTCATTGTTGCAATTAAAATGAAGTAATAAAGAAAGAGAGGTTCACATATGAATATATCATCTTGGACATCTTTTATGATTGTGAGCACTCATTAAAATATTATATGTTAAGAAGTTGATGTTGAACAAGGAAGACAACATAATGGGTTATGTTTGCTTATTTCCGAATAGAAGTTATATGGTTTTAGATCCTTTAACATGTGTCGCTTGCTCCCACCCCATAACAGCCAAAAATTCTGCACCAAGTAGAGATACTACTTGTGCATCCAAACACCTTTAACCCACTTTTTCCATGAGAGTCCACCATACCTACATATGGATTGAGTAAGATCCTTCAAGTAAGTTGTCATCGGTGCAAGCAATAAAATTGCTCTCTAAATATGTGTGATCTATTAGTGTGAGGAAAATAAACTTTATACGAACTTGTGATATGGAAGAAATAAAAGCGACAGACTGCATAATAAAGTTCTTTATCACAAGGGGCAATATAAAGTGACGTTCTTTTGCATTAAGGGATTGCGCATCCAACTATAAAATCGCATGACAACCTCTGCTTCCCTCTGCGAAGGGCCTATCTGTTACCTTTGCTTTCTAGTACTTACCTTTATGCAAGAGTCGTGGTGATCTTCACCACTTCCTTTATTTCGCCTTTATCTCTTGGCAAGCGTCATGTGTTGGGGAATGATCTAGACACATATATCCACTCGGATGTGGGTGATCATGAGTTATTTCTGTTGACATTACCCTTGAGGTAAATGGTTGGGAGGCAATACTATAAGCCCCTATCTTTCTCTGTGTCCGATTGAAGCTTTGACCTCATAGGTACCGCGTGAGTGTTAGCAATTATGAAAGACTAAAAGATGATTGAGTATGTGGATTTGCTTTACAAGCTCTTATATTGACTCTTTCCTACGTTATGATAAATTGGAATTGCTTCAATGACTGAGATCATAGTTTGTTGGTTCTCAATAGAGTTCTTGATTCATACTTTACCTTGTGAATGAATTGTTACTCTAGCATAGGAAATTATATGTCAATATATGTTGCTGTTCTAAAGATAACCATGATACCTTCATGACCGTATTTTATTTTATCAACACCTCTATCTCTAAACATGTGGGCATATTTATCGATTTCGGCTTTCGCTTGAGGACAAGCGAGGTCTAAGCTTGGGGGAGTTGATACGTCCATTTTGCATCATGCTTTTATATCGTTATTTATTGCATTATGGGCTGTTAATACACATTATGGTACAATACTTATGCCTTTTCTCTCTTATTTTACAAGGTTTACATGAAGAGGGAGAATGCCGGCAACTGGAATGCTGGACTGGAAAAGGAGCAAATTTGAGATACCTATTCTGCACAACTGCAAAAGTCCTGAAAATCTATGGAGAATTATTTTGGAATATATAAAAAATATTGGGCGAAAGAAATACCAGAGGGGACCCACCAGGGAGTCACAAGCCAGGGGGCAGGGAGTCACAAGCCAGGGGGGCGCGCCCTACCACCCTAGGCGCGCCCCTGTGGCTTGTGGGCCCCCTGGCAGGCCTCCGGTGCCCATCTTCTGCTATATGGAGGGTTTTGACCTGGAAAAAATCATAAGGGAGCTTTCGGGACGAAGCGCCGCTGTCTCGAGGCGGAACTTGGGCAGAACCAATCTAGGGCTCCGGCGGAGCTGTTCTGCCGGGGAAACTTCCCTCCCGGAGGGGGAAATCAAAGCCATCGTCATCACCAACGATCCTCTCATCGAGAGGGGGTCAATATCCATCAACATCTTCACCAGCACCATCTTCTCTCCAAACCCTAGTTCATCTCTTGTATCCGATCTTTATCTCAAAACCTCAGATTGGTACCTGTGGATTGCTAGTAGTGTTGATTACTCCTTGTAGTTGATGCTAGTTGGTTTACTTGGTGGAAGATCATATGTTCAGATCCTTAATGATAATTAATGCTCCTCTGATTATGAACATGAATATGCGTTGTGAGTAGTTACGTTTGTTCCTGAGGACATGGGATAAGTCTTGTTATAAGTAATCATGTGAATTTGGTATTCGTTCGATATTTTGATGAGATGTATGTTGTCTCTCCTCTAGTGGTGTTATGTGAACGTCGACTACATAACACTTCACCATTATTTGGGCCTAGAGGAAGGCATTGGGAAGTAATAAGTAGATGATGGGTTGCTAGAGTGACAGAAGCTTAAACCCTAGCTTATGCGTTGCTTCGTAAGGGGCTGATTTGGATCCATATGTTTCATGCTATGGTTAGATTTATCTTAATTCTTCTTTTGTAGTTGCGGATGCTTGCGAGAGTGGTTAATCATAAGTGGGAGGCTTGTCCAAGTAAGGACAGCACCCAAGCACCGGTCCACCCACATATCAAATTATCAAAGTAACGAACGCGAATCATATGAGCATGATGAAAACTAGCTTGACAGAAATTTCCATGTGTCCTCGGGAGCGCTTTGCTTTATATAAGAGTTTGTCCAGGCTTGTCCTTTGCTATAAAAAGGATTGGGCCACCTTGTTGCACCTTTGTTACATTTGTTACTTGCTATCCGTTACGAATTACCTTATCCCAAAACTATCTGTTACCGATAATTTCAGTGCTTGCAGAGAATACCTTACTGAAAACCGCTTGTCATTTCCTTCTGCTCCTCGTTGGGTTCGACACTCTTACTTATCGAAAGGACTACGATAGATCCCCTATACTTGTGGGTCATCAACGTCCTCGACGCCGTCCTTGCTCTCCCAGCCCCCATCAACACCGCCTACTGGGAGAGGCGCAATCCATGGGTCCTCAGGCCAGACGACGACTCCGAGGTGGACTCATCCGACGACTCTGACGACGAGTCCTCTGACGACGAGGTGGAGGAGCTCGTCGTACTCTCCGACGACGAGCCGAATGTGCAGCTGCTGGCGCCCGTCCTCGACGCCGTGGAGGGGGACAAGAACCTCCCAATTGACGTGGAGAAGCTGCCGGAGGTCGCAGATCTCCCAGAGGTCGTCGTCGTGAAGCAAGAGGTTCTGGAGAAAGATGTTGTCGCGCCGGCGCCGGGCAAGAAGAAGAGGGCGGCGGGGAAGAAGACTGCGGTGCGGCGCTCCGAACGCCTGAAGATGCTGAAGAAGGAGGAGTGAGTTGCTAGCTTCAGTTTCGTCAGTCCAAGCAATCTTCAGTTTCGTCAGTCCTATGTTAGTTCAGTAAGTTAGACTGTCAGTTTGGTCAGTACTATGTCAGTTCAGTAAGTTTGGTACTCTACTTGCCATCTATGTATGCCAGCACTATGTCAGACTGTCAGTTTGGTCAGCACTATGTCAGTTCACTATCTATGTCAGACTATCTATGCCACTACTATGTTATCAGTTCACTAAGTTCAGTAAGCTAGATATTGGTAACACTGACTATCTATGTTATCATTTCCAAGTATGTCACTACTGTGAGTTAGCTAGATATATATGCAGATATTGGCTACACATAATATAGGAAAGTAAAACAGCCTCATCATAGATAAAACCTTCTTACTTACTTAACTTAGCATAGTAGGTCTTAACATAAACGTCATTACATCATAGATAAAACCACCTAGTTCTTAAACCATAACAGTAGCTCGCTCATACCATCTTGATTCAGGTTCTGAAACCACATGACACTTTCCCAAAATATACACCTAACATGCAGGACATTCCAAGGCCAGCTATATATATAGGCCTAATAATTACTTAACCAACACAACAAGCACTTCACTCATCCATTATTGCCTTGATCCTCTCCAGCTTATCTTAGCTGACATGCCCAGCCTTGAGCAGATCAGCAATCAGATACTCCAGCTTCTTCTTCTCTTGCTTAAGTAGGTCCCTGTCTCCCTACACTTCCTTCATGTCCTTCCTCATGTTCTGAACGATAACTGCTTGGCTTTGAAGAATGCACCTTTGCTCCTTGGCAAGCTTCAGCTTTTCCATACTTATCTCAATCTTTGCCTGATCCTCAAGTTGTTTCTTCTTTTCATTTAGACCATTGATTGCCTGACTGGTATAGTCCATGTCATGAGACATCTTGCCATCTTGATAGTCAAAAAGCTTGGAAACATCTTCCACCAACTGGCTGTAGCTGTTTGACAGGAAGTCAATTTCCTTCTTTAGCTTGCCCACCTCTTTCTCATGAGCTTGTTTGTCCTTCACCCTACCCAAGTTCTGCTCATGGTACATGTCCCAAATCCTTGCTAGGCACCTTTGTAGAATCTCTGGCCAAGGATCATCCACCCACTCCACCGATCCACAGTTGACACCTTCATCCTACAGAGGCAATTCTTTAAAATTAAGCACCTTACTAACAAACTTAGTACAGATAACTGAAGTCATAAACTCAATTCAGTTAAGTCAAACCCTACGGTTAGATCAATGCTCTCTGAATTCAGCTAACATAATCTATAATTTTTCAAAACTAAGCACACAACACCTTATTTAGCAGCAGAGATAAATTCAGTTAACAGTTATATTCAGTTAACAGCTAATATATTCAGTTAACAGTTAACAGGTGTTCTCAGTTTCAGTCAAGTGTTTATTGAATTCAGTTAACTCAACATCTAATTTCACATATATGCTTCAATATGTAAGGCACTTGTCAGTTTGAGTTCAAAACACACCACACATCTCGGCACAACTTAATACCTACTGCACCACACATCTCCACCAGCAAAACACATCACACACCACACATCTCCACCAGCAAAACAAGTAAGCGTTCAAGATTTAATACCTGCTGCACAGGACAACCGAGGAATCGCCTCCCAGTCAAAGCACCTTCGAAAGCTACCATCTTCTTCGGCATCTGATGATGCATCATGCACGTCGGCTCAGATTCAGTGAAAGAACCACATAAAGATGGATCCACCACACTGTCGGGGGTTTCCTGCAAAAGAAACTTGGAATCAAACCAAAAGAAACTTGGAATCTCGAATTTGGATGACCTAACCCTAACCCTAACTCTGTTCCACCATTATGTACTTACAAAGAGCCGAGGATCCATTGAAACCATGCAGATGTCCTCGTCCAAGCTCTCCTCGTCATTCCAGGATGGCATCCTCAAGTTCTACCGGCAGCAATGCCGGCGGTGGCGATGGCGATATGCTCAGAGGACGAGGGAGAGGGAGAGGATGAGGATGAGTGAGCGAGTGAGGAGGGAGAGAGTGGCTGAGCTCGCTCTCACTGTGGGCCCACTTATTGGACCACCGACAGCCGCTTCCGACCGCACACACGCCATTAACGGCCGTTAACGCGCGGCCGTCCACCGTTGGCCACGCTGGCGCCTGAACTATGGTCCCAGCCTGGCAGAAACGGGATTAAACGGGGCGAAGCGAGCGGTTATCCGACATGGTACTTTTTTGCCACGGATTAGGAAGTGGTAGTTTTCCGCACAAAAACGTAAAGTGGTAGTTGCTGGGCACGTTTCCATGAAATGTGGTAGTTTTTGGTTAAATACTCCCCCTCGAGGCAGCCGTCGTCCACGTGACCTCCTCGCCGCCACGGGTGGACCTGCCGGTGAGGCGAGCCTTCCCTCGACGACACTCCGACGTTTGACCCGGCCAACACGACGGGGAGCAAGATCTGGGCCTCCGTCGTCACTTACCTCGTCCTCAACGCCAACTGCAGGGACAAGGACCTCGCACACATCTGGGAGCACGTGGATGTGTTCCAGAAGAAGGGCGACGACTTCAGCACATGCTTGACGAGCGCTCCCTCCTTGCCTTGCAGGTCAGCGAGCTTTCTCCTGCCTTCTTCATCTTGATTGGTTTTCCTTTTTTTCGGTTAATTCATTGATGCGGTGGGTTGAAGATTTTAGATGACCGGATGTATACTTATTTCTAGGATTAGAGAATGCAGTACTTGGAGAAACTATAAATGGTCCATTTCTGTCAGGAAGGATTTTGGGATATACAGTACTCTGCGACTTGGTTGAGTTCATTGTTTGCAAAATTCAGTTTTAATGAGGTTAGTTTAGGATGTCATTTTGCTTTATTAGGGAATATGCATTAATAGTATCAAAGATGAAGTCAGTCTGTGGTTTGTTGTTGATCGTTGATGAGTAGCAGAACTTTTTTTTCGTGGTATGCAGATGACAAAATGTAGGGATTTATATTTTTCTTATGTTGCTGCATGGTGGGATCTTATGATTGCACAAATCATAAGAGAAATCAGTGATCGGCCTGAAATTATTGTGGTTGCAGATGATGTGGGAGAGGATCTCCCGGCTCACGCCCTGGAGTGCGAGGAGGAAGTGGGGGGGCAGTGGTGGAGGCCATCGATGTGGACATGTTCTTCTCCGGCGCTCAACGAGTACGGCTCGTCAAGCTGCCTCTCCCTTACCCTATATCTCTTCCTGACCCTCTCTCTGTTGAACACAAAGAGAGCCGTGGTGGCAGCACATCAAAGTACAAGTTTGGATGCTAAATAGGCAGATTGTCCAATTGGACCAATTCTCAGACTAGATTTAATGAATGAAGCTGCAGTTCATTACTTATTTGGGCACTATCAAATAGAACACAAATCTGATGAATTAAATCTCCTTGCTCAAAATCTAATTACGCTGGTTACTTATTACACACTAGGCTTGCTTCTCTCAGTTTCCTATCTAGATCTTGCTTTGTGGAGTACGGCTACTATTTGTGCTGCTGGCAGATGTGTGTGATGATGGTTGTATGTATTCGGTGTTGTTGTCTGATGCGGGTTCTGCTGCTTTTTGGAATCAGCAGGTAGTGTTACCATGGCAACTTAAAACATTAGTCTGGACTCGGAACTAAGTTTGAGTTTATTTGAACTGCTATTTATCATCTTTGTTTGTTATTTATTTGCAGGATGCACAAACTGACATAAATGAATTGATGGTGCGCTCCCTGTTGCTTGTTGCTAGGTATGTCTAATTCTGGAGTTCAAAAATCAGCTTGATGTGATGATAATGTATGCTTGCTTTTCTTGTGTTCAGGAAAGTGACTTGGCAACCGCCAAATTCGTACCCTGAGTTTTTTTGTTTCATATTAGTTGACTGATCTTAATGTGAGTGCTATCTTAGTTATGAATGCTCATTCCTGATGTACATAAATGACACTTTCTGGTTTGGCAATGAATTCTCTTGATAATAGGTGTACGGATGTGATTTAAAAGAGACAAAAAAAACTTTTATTAGTGCTATTGTCCGTTGCTATCAGTGAAGTTGTGTTATATTTTTAACCATTGTCGCTTGTCTGCATTGTCAGCACGTTAACAACTACAGAATCTTGATTAGTGCGCACAATAACGTCTCAGGAGGCGCCACCAGGTCATACACCAAACGAGGCAGTATACATATTGCATCATAGGGTAAGATAAAACAAGCAAAAAATCACCAGTGCTACATTACCATGTCCAACCGAAAGCTAAGCAGATTAGGCAATAACCATGTTGCGTGATACTATGTAAGAAGGTACATAATTAAGAGGGATCATCAATCAATATTACAAGAGAGCTTCTTCTAGTTAGCTACCTAGCTAGTTATCTGACTGTTAGGCTTTCTTTTTCTTTTCTTTTTTTCTTTCTTTCGAGGCTGTCGGGCTTTCAAGGTATTTGGAAAAGACGGTTGGAAGTAGGTGGATATAGGGAGAAAACCTGTATCTGTCACTGTCATCCACACACCCACCACAGTCTGCATCAGTACACTTAGGACAATACGGAGTACATGACCGCATATATGCATGGTTCATGTCAAGCATGATCGTCCACGCCTTACCACGACGTTCCTCCTCCCTCAAAAGGCAGCATAGAACATCCGGGTCATCGGCGCTGACGAAGGGGAACTCGGGAAGACGGTGCCGTATGCCCAGAGCTTCGTAGGCACGCTGCGCCCATAGGCAATCCAGGTTGATCAAGCGGTGCAGCTCCCACCGGAACTCGGAGCTCAGGGTCCAAATGGTGATCCTCTGGCGAGCCTGCTGCCGCCTCTTTCTCTCGGGAATCTGAATCCATCGGGAGCGGTCGTGGATTGTGTCGTGGAAGTCGTTGTCAATGTGGACAAAGCGCATCTTGCCTTGGCTGACGGACACACTTCGGTATCTCTCCGGGTAGTGACTTTCGAGTCGTACCTCAGCATGGTAGTCGTTGTCTCCGGGGAATGGCACGAAGCGGAGCACCGGCGAGCCTATGCTGGTGGAGAAGTCACACAGCAGGATGCCGCTGAAGTAGTCTACCCAGCAGAGGAAACGGCCGTCGAAAGCGAGCACGTGGTGGGCTGACCAGAGGCTGAAGAAGGGGCCGCCATTGCTGTGGTGGTCGTGCAACCGCGGCTTGCGGATGATCTTCCACTTTCCAGTCCCGGAGTTGAAGACGCAGAGCTCGGCGGGCATGGAATGATTGCACGTGACGTGACACGGATCTCGGCGACGACGTAGCGGTCCTCCGCTTTGAGCCGCAGGATGCCTGTGGCGAGGTTACCCAACAGGAACGGGCTTTCGCCCTCCTTGGTGCACGGAGGGAGCCGCTGCACCGATGGGGAGGAACCGGCGGCCGTGTAGACGAAGAGATCTGGCGGGACGTGGTAGCTGTCAGTCTGGCTTGGGGTGGAGATGTCGAAGAGGACGAGATCCTTGTCGGCTGCCCGGACGTAGGGATAGGCGGGGCAGATGGCTGAGCCTTGTACCTCCGGCCAGTGGACGTTGAGGTAGGAGATCCCTTTTGGAGGAGCCGCGAGGGTGAAGGACACGTAACAGGAGGGGCCGCCGTTCATGTCCAGTGGGGCGGCGGTCTTGTCCTTGTTGACAGCCACACGAGCAGCGCCTAGGCCGTTGTGGCAGCGCATGCGGCCAATGCGACCCAGCATGACCCAATCGGGGAAGACGACGGTCTCTTCCTCCGGCTCCGGCGCGCCTCCGGTGGCCATGGGATCAAACAAAGCTGTTGGCTCCAAAACCCTAACCCTATGTTCTTGGTGAGGGGAACCGACGGACGGGAAAGAAGGGCGACAGGCTCAGGTTATATATATACTAGCAGGGCCATCGATCTCAGCTAGCGGGCCAGAAAACTAGTCGCACAATCAGTCAATCACACGAAGCGAGAGGTTTCCCGTCCTATTTTTCTGCAAAAAGAGAAAAAAGATACTAATCCCCTTTTTTTTGGCCAAAAAAACCACTTCCTTTTTAACGGGGGAATCACTTGGATTACTCAAACCTCAGAAAAGGTTACGATCAAGTTTACAGAGAGATTAAACATCGTTTGGACCGGAAGCAATCCACACAGCAGTCGTCTGTCCAGAGATTCTACCATTGTGCCAATTACCAGGTGACCACTAACAGAGTTTTGACAACGACGTATTATATGACTACTAATACAAGTTCTCATATCCTTCGCACGCTCATTGATTTCGTGAACTAGTGAGGCATGGTGCAAGAGCGGTTTAAACCTTCACTAGAGTCCCTCCTTCATAGCCATTATAGCTCAGCTTCAAATGCTTCCGAGCAGATAAGCAAGTTACGACAGGAACACAAAATAATCTCATTGGCCTAGGAAACTTCTTTTAAAACAAAGGGCTAGTTAAACAAGAAAAGGAGGAAGTTTTTAATTTCCGCAAAAAAGAGAAAAAAAAACAATATTTGTTCAACCGGCTTTGCTATTTAGCAGGCAACAAGTTTTTTTTTTTTGGATGAGTCGATTATTGCATGCGTGTATCTCCCAGGTCGAGACCGGCCGTAGGGTCCTCCCGAAAAAGGGTTTCCCCCCGCTTTGTATTACAAAGCAACCAACCGAACCATTCAGGGATAGGTGCTGGGACGGAAGCAGCACAGTCACGCCCAAAAGAAACGACAGAGAAAGAACAAAAGAAACAAATGCCGACAACGGCGGATCAACAAAAACGAAGAAGCCTCGCGACCGTCGCGCCCACCGGGGATCTTCCACTAAGCTCCAAGACTCCGAAGCGCCGGCACCAATCAACACCTCCAAGAAGGATTGCGACGATGACGACGCTGCTGCCAAGGGCGAGAGGAAGGGTAGCCCCCGACGCCCTCCAGGAAGGTCAGGCGGCACCCACAGGCGCCACCGCGCCGGTGTCGGCCATGCCGACAGGGGTTTCCCCCGATCCCAACCCGCACCTCGGGCGCTCCGGAGCCTGCCACCAAACCAACCACCACCCTGCGCCAACACGGTCTTGAAGCCCCCACGCCGTCTCACCACGGCACCGCGAAGTGAGGACAGCACGGCGATGATTCGGAGCCGGGACTAGGGCAGCAGCACCGTCGGCACGCGGGAGGGCTCAACCTCCACCGTCAGCGACGGTAGCCGTCCGGACGCAATAGCAGGAGCACACCAGGCCCGTGGGCCCACAGGCCCGGCCGGGCCCTCATAGGCCCGTAAAGCTCCCGCCCTCGCGTTGCTGCAGGCACGCCGTCGGCGCCGCCGCCCCACATCCGAGCCGCTCCTCCTCCTCACCGCGCAGCAGACAACGAGGCCACGCCAGGGGGCCGGCCTGCTAGGACCCAGATGGGGCCCGTAGGACACAGATAGGGCCCGCAGGGCACAGATCTGGGCCTGGGGCGCGTCGCCGGCCACCCTGCGCCACCACGCCGCCCCGCCGCCAAGGAGCGGCGCCGCCACCACGCCTGCCGCCGGCCGCCGCCGCAGGGCCGCCGGACCGCTGCCAAACCGGGTAGCACCCGCGCCGCTGCAGGCCAGATCTGGCTGAGCCGCCGCCGCGCCATCCGCGGCCGCCGTCCCTGACCTCCAGCACGCCCATCACCTCCTACCTCCACCAGCCGAGATGGCCGCGGCAGAGGTGGCCGCCCGCTGACCACGCCGCCCTCGGCCCGCGCCGCCGCAGGACCAGATCCGGCCGAGGCGCCGCACCCCGGCCCCAGGCGCGCCCCGCCACCATGCAGCCCACCACGCATGAGGCAGACCTCCACGCCGCCCGCAGAGCCGCCGCCGCGCCGCCGCGTCCCGCGCTCCGCGACGCCCCGGCCCGACAGCGCCGGCCCACGCCGGCCCCTGCCGCGCGAGGGGGTGAGAGAGCCCCGCCGCCGCCGGCGCCGGCCGGGCTTTGCCCGGGCGCGCCCTCAGGCGGCGGCGGGAGGAGGGAGACGAGAGGGGAAGGGCTGGGGTGGCCGGCGGCTAGGGTTCCTCCCCTGCCGCTCGCGGGAGCGCAAGAGGAGGAGGAGTCCAAAACCTCCGGCCGTAGGGTCCTAGAGAAGCTCGCTTGGAACAAGCCGTAGCTGATGGCGAGGGATGCCCAGGGCGGGCAAAGGGGGCGCGCGGCAACACTTGTTGGCCACAGACGCTGGTTCGTCCGGTGTTTACGGGAGGGGGGCGGGGTGACAAGGTAGGGAGGAAGAAGAAGAGGATCGCGCTGGGGGAGGAATAAAATTTAGTGAAAAAATTGACATAAACTAATTATTTTTGGAGTTGCCTCGTCTATAGGGGTTCCCTTGTTCAACAACCCATCCGCTCTATTCATAATGTTTGCAAAGCTCTCTATTTCTTCTACACTTCGATCCTCACATGTTTAAAAGGCCAGCTAGTGAGCAAGTCGTGTCCTTACTGACTGTCATAATCAAGTCATTAGGATTTCGTGTTATTCAGCCATTTCTTCCACGCAACGAGGAAGTTAATTGATCGCTTCACATGGTCTGCTCCCGTGAGCATCTGGGCAAACCCTAGAAATCACCAACTTCGATCTCCTCCATGCCTTCCTTTTCCCTTGCCGTCGCTGCGAGCCAGGAGAAGCACAGTTGGCATCGGCGGCGACGGAGCGCCTCTTCCTCCCTCGATGGGTGGGTCGCATGATGGGTTTGTTAGATTGATCTCTCCCGTGTGGGCCCAACGGCCCACCGGACCCCTGATCCGCGCCCTGATCGGGGGCGCTCAACCCACTATGGTTGACGGGCCCCTGTCACCTGTGCTATATAAAGTGGTGGGAGCCGGCGGCACGCAAAATGAAGTTCGTCGCTTTGCCGCACACCCCACCGACAAACCCTACCGATCTAGGTTTCGCGCAGTGCTGACGGGAAGCTCCGCCACCACCTCTCTCTCTCTCTCTCTGCCATCCATCCCGTCACCATCCACCATGGCCACCCCATCGGGTTCATCGAGCCAAGGTGAAGGTAAAGCCACAGTTGATCTTTAAGCCTACACGATCTAAAGTTTCTATCAATGGTATCAGCCAGATTGGGCTTAGGATTTTCGGCTGCAATCAAAGATTTCCCCTCCCCGAAGAACCCTAAAGCACAGGGCAAAGAAACTCGCCGGAAAAGCAGCGCCGCCGCACCGGCCGCGCCGTTCCTCTCGATCCTGACGCGCATCGGCAAGCCGAGGTGCCGGGAAGAAGAACCACCCCCTTCGGGGGCAAAGACCACCGCCGACTGTGCCGCGCCGTTGGGCACCACAGCCAACCCGTTTGACGGCGGCGCGCTCACCGCAAGGCGAACGCGCGACCGGCCAAGGGGAAGGCAACGGTGTGTCGGCCGCCACTCCCTCGCCCGCAATGGGCAGGAGGTGAAAGGGGGCGCAGCCACGCCCCTCTGCCTCTCTCTCTCTCGCATCTGAGCTTGGAGGTAGAAGGCGCAGAGAAGAAAGGGAGGGAGAAAAGGCGAAGGGGAAAGGGGGCTCGCGCGGCTCGGGCGGCGCGGTGGCTCGACGCCGTCGCCGGCGGCCGGCAAGGTCCTTCCCCGCTGCTATGGAGCAGAACGGAGCGAGAGGAGAGAGCGAGCGGCGCGCCGGGGAAGGGGGGAATGATTAGGGTTTTCCCCACAGCAGCCACAGCCGCGGTTTTGACCGAGCGCCACTCACGCGCGACCGTGGGATCGCATCGGGCGGCCAAGAGCCAGCGGGAGCCCGTCAGAGCAGGCCGTGGGCCGCATGAGTTGTTCGCCGCGGCACAGGCCAGGCCGCAGGCCGACTGGAGCTTGGCCCGGCCGGCTTCAGCCCAAAGAGCGCGCACGGCGCGCGCAGGCCGTGGGCCGGGCGAAGCCGGCCACTGGCCACGTCTTTTTCTATTTTTTTGTACAATTTGTTGGGCAAATTGCAAACAGTTTCTTATTTTATTTTATTGATTGTTTTTCTATTCAAAATTGTCCAACGAAAATTTTGTTTCAGAAAATAGAAAAGAAAAAATAAAAGTTTCTGAAAAGTAAAGTTGATGAATTTGTATTCATGTTTTTCCGATGCAAATAAATAAAAATGCTCTTTTAAAAGTTGAATAGAACTAAAGTACAATTAAAATTTAAAAGAGCATGTTAAAGTAATTATTGAAATAAATATGATCCTGTTATTTTTATGACCAACGTTGTTAATAACATGATCATGATTTATTATTGTTATAAAAGGTGCATTTACTTCTATTTTTTTTGCCCAACGGTGATATAGATTTAATTGCATAAACAGTTGTATGTTTAATTTTGACCAATGTTGGATTAATACATGCAATTGTTGCTATGATCTCACTTTATTGTGATTTCAGGAGGTTACCACTTGATGAGTTGCCTAAAGGATGTTCCAACACTCAGAGGTGATAACTAGACTGAATGGAGAAAGAAAGTTGATTTGGCCAATGTCTGTGCTGAGGTGGACTGGGTTGTGGACACTCCACAGCCGGTCAGACCAACAGAGCCAGTCAGAGATGCCAATGATGATGATGCTGCATGGGACAAAAAGAGGAGGGATTATGCTCCAGTGGAGATGTCATATACCCTCGACAACCAAAAGTGGCTCACCGCCAATAAAAAGTGCATGGCTTTCATAAAGAACACAATTGAGAACGCTATTGTGGGCTCAATTGCAGAGTGTACTTCCGTAGGGGAGTTTCTTGAAAAGATAAAGAGCCAGTTCACTGGTTCTTCAAAGATATATGCTACCCAGTTGCTAAAGCAGCTGGTGACAGAAAAGTACACAGGCGGTGGACATGGCATAAGAGAGCACATCCTCAAGATGAGCAACATGGCAGCTAAGCTTAAACCCATGGATTCGGATTTGGAGCTCAAACCTGCACTCCTTGTCCACCTGGTTATGGCTTCACTGCCAAAAGAGTTTGACACTTTTGTTGTCAACTACAACATGTCACCTGAAAAATGGGACATTGAAAAGACTATAGCCATGTGTGTCCAAGAAGAGGAAAGACTTAGAACCTCATATGGTGGTTCTCTTAACTATGTGAAGGATAATAAGAAAAAGAATTACAATCAAAATGGTAAAGGTTCTCCTTCAAAACCACATGGAAAAGCTCACTATCAGCATCAGTAGAAGTCTCTTCCAGTGGACAAGGATACATGTCTCCACTATAAGAAGACCGGGCATTACAAGAAAGATTGCCCTGATTGGCTAAAGTCAATCATGGCAAAGAGAGGTAACGACATTGTTTCCTTTGTAAATGAATCCTTGTATACACAGTTTTCGAAATCTACTTGGTGGATTGACTCAGGAGCAACTGTTCATGTTGCAAATTCATTACAGGGATTCCATTCGATGCGGACTACGCAAAGAAGCGAAAGATGCATTGAAGTTGCAAATGGAGTTCAAGCAGAAGTTGAAGCTGTCGGTGACATCTCCTTGGAGTTAGCTGATGGATTCAAGCTTCTACTTAGAGATGTTTTATATGTTCCTTCATGTCACATAAACTTAATTAGTGTTTCCTGTTTGGACAAAGATCATTATGAATGTTATTTTGCACATGGCAAGTGTGCCATATGGTTTAATAATACTCATGTGGGTGTTGCATTCCTGCACAATGAGCTTTATTTATTATCACTATGTGAAAAAGTGCATTCTGTGTGTAATATGAATGAGCATGTTTCCGCGTCGAATAAAGAACAAAAGAAAAGAAAGAGAACTCATGACTCATCGAAATTATGGCACTGTCGCTTGCGCCATATTTCCAAGGGGAGAATAGAAAGACTAGTTAAAAGCAAAATTCTTTCTCTGTTAGAGTTCTCAGACTTAGAACAATGCATAGATTGCATTAAAGGAAAGTATGTAAAACAAATCAAAAAGGGTGCAATTCATAGCACAGGCACACTAGAAATCATTCACACTGACATTTGTGGACCATTTCCGGTGAAAAGTGTGGATGGATATGACTCGTTCATAACATTCACAGATGATTACTCCCGCTATGGTTATATTTATCCAATCAAAGAAAGATCTGAAGCGTTGGATAAATTTAAAATATTCAAAGCTGAAGTTAAAAATCAACATGATAAAAGAATAAAGATAGTCAGATCTGGCCGTGGTGGGGAGTACTACGGTCGACACACTCCATATGGCCAAGTCCCTGGACCTTTTGCAAAGTTCTTACAGGATACTGGCATAGTGGCCTAGTATTCAATGTCGGGCGAGCCTCAACAAAATGGAGTAGCTGAAAGGCGTAACCGTACACTGATGGATATGGTGGATAAATTTAAAATATTCAAAGCTGAAGTTGAAAATCAACATGATAAAAGAATAAAGATAGTCAGATCTGGCCGTGGTGGGGAGTACTACGGTCGACACACTCCATATGGCCAAGTCCCTGGACCTTTTGCAAAGTTCTTACAGAATACTGGCATAGTGGCCCAGTATTCAATGCCGGGCGAGCCTCAGCAAAATGGAGTAGCTGAAAGGCGTAACCGTACACTGATGGATATGGTGGATAAATTTAAAATATTCAAAGCTGAAGTTGAAAATCAACATGATAAAAGAATAAAGATAGTCAGATCTGGCCGTGGTGGGGAGTACTACAGTCGACACACTCCATATGGCCAAGTCCCTGGACCTTTTGCAAAGTTCTTACAGGAGACTGGCATAGTGGCCCAGTATTCAATGCCGGGCGAGCCTCAGCAAAATGGAGTAGCTGAAAGGCGTAACCGTACACTGATGGATATGGTGCCCAGCATGATGAGTTACTCCACCTTGCCATTGGGATTATGGATGGAGGCGCTTAAAACCACCATTCACATTCTCAATAGAGTACCAAGCAAGTCGGTGCCCATAACACCGTACGAGCTGTGGACAGGACGAGTGCCCTCCTTACAACACCTAAGGGTGTGGGGGAGCCCAGTTGAGGCCAAAATGTTCAATCCAAATATTGCAAAGTTAGATACCAAAACAGTGAGTTGCCACTTTATTGGCTATCCTGATAGATCAAAGGGTTTTCGTTTCTACTGTCCAGACAGATACACAAAGTTTGTAGAAACAAGACATGCGGTCTTCTTAGAGGACGAAATGATGAGGGGGAGCATGGTAGCTTGGAAAATTGATCTTGAGGAGAAGAGGGTGCATGCACCTAATCCGATGATTCAGGAGCCATTTTCCTCACTACCAACTGTAACTCCACCCATGACAACTATGGGAGTAGACCCGGAACCTGTCCGTCGGGAGCCGACTGACCCCGTTGTTGAGCATGAAAGGGAGGTGCAGCAGCCAATTGTAGAAGATGTGCCGGAAGTTGAGGCACAGAATGTGCCAGAAACTGAGGCCCTTAGAAGGTCTAATAGAACAACAAGATCAACTATTTCTACTGATTATAAAGTTTATAACACAGAAATGGTTCATATGGAAGGTGATCCCACTACATATGAAGAGGCCATTAGAAGCCCTCACTCATCAAAATGGCTAGAGGCAATGGAAGATGAGATGAAATCGATGAGTTCCAAAGATGTTTGGGACTTAGAGGAAATTCCTAAAGGAGCCAAAACAGTAGGCTGCAAATGAGTCTACAAAACTAAGTATGACCCTAATGGGAATGTAGAAAAGTATAAGGCACAACTTGTAGCAAAGGGATTTACACAAAGAGAAGGGATATATTACAATGAGACATTTTCCCCAGTCTCATGTAAGGATTCCTTCAGAATCATAATGGCACTAGTTGCACATTTTGATTTAGAGTTACATCAAATGGATGTAAAGACGGCATTTCTGAATGGGGATTTAAAAGAAAAAGTCTACATGAAACAACCCAAGGGTTTTATCATGGAAGGCAAGGAAAATATGGGATGCCGCCTGAAGAAATCTATCTATGGATTAAGGCAAGCCTCTAGACAGTGGTATCTAAAGTTTAATCAGACAATTAAAAGTTTTGGATTTAAAGAAAATATTGAGGATAACTGCATTTATGCTAGGTTTAAAAATGGGAAATATATGTTCCTAATCTTGTATGTGAATGATATCTTGCTTGCAAGCAGTGATGTTAGTCTACTACGAGAAACAAAGAAGTTCTTGTCCTCAAATTTTGATATAACAGACCTTGGTGAAGCATCATATGTTTTGGGCATAGAAATTCACCGAGATAGGAAAAATGGAGTCTTAGGACTATCGCATAAAGCATATTTAGAAAAGGTTCTTCAAAAGTATAATAAGCATGCGAGTAAAGCCACACCTGCTCCTATAGTCAAGGGCGATAGTTTTGGGAAATTCCAATGTCCCAAGAACCAGTACGAGATCGATCAAATGAAAGCAGTACCATATGCTTCGGCTGTTGGAAGTTTACAGTATGCACAAGTATGCACTCGCCCTGACTTAGCTTTTATCACCGGGGTACTCGGTAGATATCAAGAGAATCCAGGCATAGAGCACTGGAAGATGGTAAAGAAAGCATTGCGTTATGCGCAAGGCACGAAGGACCACATGCTAACATACAGAAGATCTGATTCCCTAGAGATAAGAGGGTATTCAGACGCAGATTTTGCGGGGGACAGAGATGATAGAAAATCCACGTCAGGATACGTCTTCACTCTCGCTGGAGGGGCTATTTCGTGGAAAAGCTCCAAACAGTCAATAGTTGCATCGTCCACGATGTATGCAGAGTTCATAGCATGTTTTGAGGCCACGGGGCAGACGATATGGTTAAAGAAATTTATACCCGACTTGAAAGTGGTAGATTGTATTAACAAACTACTAAAGATGTACTGTGACAACCAGCCCGCAGTATTCTATGCTCACAACAACAAGTCGAGTAATGCTACCAAAACAATAGAGATAACGTATTATGTTGTGAAAGATAAAATCCAGGATCACACTATAATTCTCGAGCATATAAGGACAAAGGATATGCTTGCGGATCCGCTTACGAAAGGCTTACCACCCAATGTGTGTTCAAGGAACACTTAGCCGGCATGGGTTTAAGGGAAAGCCTATGATTCCTGGATCATGAGAGGCCCAAAAGGAACAGAATTTGTTTTAGAACAGAGAAGTATGTTGTAGCTGTCTGATTCTATCGGCAATCAAGCTGTGACGATGAAACATGCTCTATGTACCAATATGTGATGAAACAAGTAAAGTAGAAAGTATAAGGTTAAAAGTAAAAGTTGAGATCAAGGGGGAGAATGTTAAGATTGATCTCTCCCGTGTGGGCCCAACGGCCCACCGGACCCCTGATCCGCGCCCTGATCGGGGGCGCTCAACCCACTATGGTTGACGGGGCCCTGTCACCTGCGCTATATAAAGTGGTTGGGGCCGGCGGCACGCAAAATGAAGTTCGTCGCTTTGCCGCACACCCCACCGACAAACCCTACCGATCTAGGTTTTGCGCAGTGCTGACGGGAAGCTCCGCCACCACCTCTCTCTCTCTGCCATCCATCCCGTCGCCATCCACCATGGCCACCCCATCGGGTTCATCGAGCCAAGGTGAAGGTAAAGCCACGATTGATCTTTAAGCCTACACGATCTAAAGTTTCTATCAGGGGTGCATCGGTATGGCCGAGGTATCTCTCTCGCATGGGGCGTGGAGGTGGTTGTGCGCTCGGTCATGCTGGTGGCCCATGCGGACGACGACATGGATGGTAACATGGTGGCTCTCGCGCTCTTCCAGGCGATGGAAACCCTCCAGATCTGGGCCGGCGAGTTTGTGTGGCACGAGATCGGCTCCTTTGGTCCGTGGTGGTGGACGATAACCGGTGATGCGCATGTAAAGGGGGACCGTTTGGTCCATGATGATGCAAGCCCTCAGTTAAGCTCTCCTTGTCTGTTGTTTGTTGGTGGTGTTGATCCGAGTCGGGCTCTCGTGGTGCTTCTGTGACATCAGGCGGACCGACACCATATGCTATAAGTGTGTCGGCGTGCGAGCTCACCTAGGAAAAGTTTAGAGTGTTATGACCAAGGTTATCTTGGCGACGACCATCGACAATCACGGGGTAGTGTTCATCCCGGTCCACCATGACTGGTTGTCATAGGCGTCGCCGCCTCCTACCATGGAGGCGTGGACCAGGCCTGGTGGCTGATGTTGGGCTAGGACTGGAAGAAGGTATCTTCTACTCTTCCTACTCTGGTTTGGTGTGTTGTGATGTGAACGTTTGGTCGTGTCTCGAGCCATGGATGCCAGGGTGGCAACCCCAGATGGCAGTCCGCATTTTTTGGATGTCGACGGGCATCATGGCAGCGGCGGTGGTTGTGCCTCTTGGTCGTGTGGGCGGTGAGGTTTGTAGCGGTGGGTGGCTCGGGCTTGTTTTGTTTCACTAGCAGTGGTGATGCTTAGATCTGAATCTGGAGGTTTGTGCTTGTCGTGGTTGTCCTGGATGCCTCGTGTTGACACGGATGAGATGAGAAGCAAAAACTCCACACTTTAGCACCTATGAGCGATGCTCTCCTCTTGAGGCGTCCTTGTGGTTCTCCTCCCCGTGCTTGAGTTCCGGGTGAAGAATCATGTCTGTTTTGGGCTCGGCAGCACCGGCGCTTTGCGTTGTTCTCCATAGTGAGGGCATTGCCGTGGAGCTTGTGTATCCTAGGGTGTGACATGGTGTTGTATTCAAACCTTCATCAGTTCATTATCAACAACGTAGTGGCGTGTGTGTTATATTATTCGGTTATCCCGGGATCTGCTTTGTAAGAGGACCGCCTTACTATCTTGTATCATTAAGTCGTGTATTTTGGTTTGCGCTTTATCGCTAAAGTATGATGAGAGCCTCTTTCGGGACGAGAAATTATTTTCCACATGATTACAAACGTGCGTAATATGAAATGGCCAATTAGAGGGCACAAGATGATTTCCAAAGGCACACGAGCATACGACGTCGTGACGTCGGAGTCAAAGCACACCATTTCCCCTCCTTGACCTTAGACATAATTTTGGTCTTGTATGACTTTGCTCTATGTCGGCGTGCATGCGTGTGTGTGTGTGTGTGTGCATCGTAATTATACAATGGTTGGGTATGTGCTCACTATGCTTATATAGGTGTGATGTTACGTTATGAGTCAATAAAAAGGGCCCTTTATTAAAAAAACATTCCCCTTTTCATTATATTTTGCAGGTTCTTAATCGTAACAAATGTTTATCAATAATATGGTGATTAATATACACAGTTAGTATGTGAGTAGTGCCTCCGTCCCTCGGGGCCAGGGCAATCGGTGTGTTTACCTGACCTATGTGCCTTACCCTTTATGTATACTTTGTTTTCAATATCAGTGCAGACTTGCCATTTCTTATTGCTCACTTCATCCATGATGTTATGTACAGTTTTGCAGTTCATTTGTTGTGTTGTAGTGGAATAACTAAAACATGTGATGTGTAGTGAGGTTTAGGACCAATGTATCTACGATACCAAAGATGTCTACATTGTCCAGGTTTGAATCTGCATTTAAAATTATCCATATCCGCGTTGAGCATGACTAGTTGTCCAGGTCTGCACCTGAAGAAAGTGAGGAGTTCGAGCTTGATGGTCGAGGGTACTACAACCGAGACCGTCACTCCATTCCTTACGATGTGGTCAATCATCTCAAGGGTACTAACTATAGTGTTTGTGTCATCTGTTTCCACAACTAGTACGCTATCTGTGGTGATGTTACGAGTAGAATTTGCTCTCGCTCCCAGTAGTAGTGACAAGCTGGTTACTGTTGCATGAAAAGAAAATGTAGACTTTTGTTTTTGCGAATCAGACACTTGTATTACTCAAATAGGGGGAACTACAAGAAATCTGGATACAGTTTTGCAGGAATGATAAAATATAATTAATCCATAAGCATATTTCCTATTACTTCTAGCATGTTTGGCACAAAGATGGCAGACTCATCTTCTTCCCCACTTACATGAATTATGGAGCATTTTCCGAAGCCATCTGACATGTCGGCTATCTCCTCTTGCTACAACTGAAATAATTGATCAGTATGATTCTATGAACTGCACCAGTTAAGTACCTCGAGGGCATTACTTTCAATGATGTTTTGTCTATATATCAGGTCCAGGGCCAAGCAAGACCCATCTCGAATAGCATATGCCTCTATTAACTCAGATCCTGCACTAGTTAACTACCTCGGGGGCTTCACTTTTAGTGATGATGTGTCTATTTATGAGGTTTAAGGCCAAGCAAAACCAATCTTGGGTAGGGATATGTTGGCCAGGTATAGTGGATCCCAACATGCATGATTTATCCTTCCATCGAGTGGGAATTGAGGTAAGTGTTGAATATGTGCCAAATTTTTGTATGAGTTTGATTACAATTGAACTTTAAGTTGTAAAGTGTGTGCATGTAGTATGGTGTCGTGTTCGAGTTGGACAATATATATTGTCCTAGGCCTCTATATAATAAGGGATCACAATATAACATATGCCAGCATTAAACTAAATGCATGCAATATGAGCCAACATGATGTGTCGGCGCTCTGATGGCCGGTTTGAAGTATTGTAACAATATCACTCTGAGGGTAGCCAATGTTTGGTCAACCTTGTTAATAAATTTTAGTGTTGTGCTTGTATGATTGTTTGATCCTTAGTAGATTAATATGCGGTTCGGATTATTGACAAGGGTTGTGTTAGTTGCATTGGCTCATGATGATGCACAAACTAGCGAGATGCTAATCCGTGAGTAAAGTCGACCCGATGTTTCACAGTACTGTCGTCGTCTTCTTCGCGGCGTAGCAAGATGATCTGTGATAACTTGAAAATATGATACGCATGGTAAATGATCAGGTAGAAAGAGACTTCGACCCTTGCTATTATCTAACAAGAACAAAAATCAATGCAAGATCGCTAAAGAGCAATCTCAATACAGCAGCAATCGATCCCTCAATGGGTCACAGAAACGCAGCACTTGGTGTCCCCAGACTTGGGACTTTTCTGATTTTATTTCAATCTCACAATCCAATAGAAAACTAAACTGCTGCCAATACACGGCCGAAGCCTGCCTGTTATATAGGCAAACTACATGTACCAAACCGACTTGACTAAAAGACCAAACTAATCTGGACTCTCTCTCCTATCCCAACTAACCAAGGAATTAAATAATTATTTATCCGGCACGCTAATCACCTAGTAGTAACTAACTTGGGCTCCAAATAAAACTAGTACGTAATAACTAGTACCAGAACAAACGACTTGACCCTCTCATATCAATTGGCCGACAAAGCTCCTGCCATAATTTATGTAGCACATGGAGTTCTGAAGGTAGGCTTAACTTCGTCTTCTTCTGTTCAGCTGGTGGAACTTCAAAGCTAAAAGAACCGATTTGTAAAACATTCCGAAGATTATCTCTTGCACTAGCGGCCACATCATCCCCTCCTCCTTGAAATGAAGCCGTCTGTGGTTTCATGGTAGCTTTAGGGCGTGTTCGGATCTCATCCAGCTTCACAAAACTTCACGTATCTAGCTTTTCTTCGTAGCTTCTTACTCCACGCAGAGCTTTAGATCTGTTCGGCTGCATCAGCAGCTTCTCCCAGCTTTTGCAGCCCAGTTGAGAGGGTTGTGGCCTTTCCAGCGCAGAATGGGCCGGCTGGAGGCAGCCCAATTCGGGTCATCCAGTGCACCGATTCGTTGGGGGATCGATCCTGTAGCGGTAGGTTATGTTTCTCGAGCGAGGGGGCAGCGAAACGGTATGTTTGGCGGTGGCATGTTGATGTAAATTAGTCAGAACTCCAGATTCTTCAATCTGTGAAGCTGGGCCGACCCTCCTCCATGTTTTTGCACTACAGCCGGGCTCAACTTCAAGAAGTTAGCTTCTTGGAGCCCAAACGTTCGGGACCAAATCATCTGAGAAGTTCTTGGAGTTAGAAGCTGGAGGAGTTCCGAACACGCCCTTAGAGACCCTCTTTTGAACTGAAGAAATATCCTCTTTGATAGCATTGGAAAATATTGGCCACAATATACATCGCCTTCCAATGTCCGAAAAAGAATAAGTATTGGACCTTCCGTCATGTGTGGCACGATGATCATATTGCCATAGCCTCCCCAATAACAAGTGTCATGCATCCATTGACAAGACATCACAAATGACTGTGTCTTTATAGTCACCAACTGAAAAATTCATGCGCACCTTGTGAGTAACTTTGAGTTTGCCAGACTGATATAACCACTAAACGCAATGTGGTTGTGGGTGTTTCCACATAGGTAACGCTAAAGCATCCATCAATTCCTTGCTGATAGCATTAGTGTAGCTTCCACCATCAATGATCATCTTACAGTTGGTGTTGTTGACCTTGCACTGAGTCTGAAAAATATTCCAACGCTGCCCCTTATCGTCAGTGCGATCCTCCTGCACTCGTTGCACCATCAAAGACGGGTATGATTCAGCAGCTTCAAAACTCGCAGTCACCTTTTTAGCATCTTCGGATTTTTCACTAGAAGTGTCCGAAACGGCCTCTTCATCACTAGCGGATGCATATCCATCTCTTGTTAGTAACACTCTTTTTTCATTAGGACATTCCCGCCTCATATGACCCCTTCCTCCACACTTGTAGCACTCTATATCACTGGTACGTGTGATCGATTGTGCACCTGGATCAACTCTTGAGGATCCTATTTTTGGAACATCCCTCTGAGCTAAACCATTAGATGATGACGCCATCTTGGAACTGGTGCCACCGTCACCAGATTTTTGCCGACGTCGCCATGAGTTAGAGTGGTGCTGTGAAAAACATTGGTTTGGTATCGCCTAATTTGTTGCTCCGCACGCACAGCTTGATGAACAAGATCTTGTATGTTATAATAAACCACCATCTCTACATGATCCTGCACCTCTATGTTTAGGCCATTAAGAAAACGTGCCATTTTCGCCTCCGGATCCTTTGTTGTCCCTGTACATATCATGAGCAAATCCATCTCCTTGTAATATTCATCAACACTCATGTTACCTTGAGAGAGCCGTTGTAACTTGTTGTGTATATCTCTTCTGTAGTGCTCAGGAACAAAACGTCGCCTCATGAATTCTTTCATCCCTCTTCAAGTCATCGGACGATGTCGCGACCGACAAATTTGATTCCACCAAATTAGTGCATAACCAGTGAACTCAATTCCAGCAAGCTGGACTTTCTTCTCTTCGCTATAATGATGGGCGTAAAAAATTTGATCAACGCGCATCTCCCACTCTAAATAGACTTCTGGTTCGCACTTGCCGGAGAACAAAGGAATTGTAATTTTTATGCGCCCAATTCCATCATCCAAAGGAACGCGCGCAGCTTGACCCACACGGTCATGCGCTCCCCCACGAGTGAAAGTTTCAGGACGGAGCTCATAGTGTGGCCGGCGTGGCGCGTAACCCGCCTCCTGGTCATCGAGGCCATCATCTCCAGCATGTGGTTGTGCGGCCAAACGGCAATCATGCTCGCCGACATGTCCGTTACGAGCCACTGGTGCGTAACGCAGTGGAGCAGCCGGAGCAGCATGTGGTGGCGCGGAATCAGTCACCGACGTATTGA
Source organism: Elymus sibiricus (assembly GCA_039707655.1). NCBI lineage: Eukaryota > Viridiplantae > Streptophyta > Magnoliopsida > Poales > Poaceae > Elymus > Elymus sibiricus. The sequence goes on from CM077671.1 coordinate 450,086,600, forward strand.
TGATGTCCGCCAAAGCGTCGAACCTAGTGATCAGGACATCTATCCTTTTGCCAAGCTTCACCTCGAGCGCGTCATGACATTGCTTAACGTAGTTGAACAAAACCATCCCGAATATTTTGAGAAATATCATCCGTGTACACTGGGCGTACAACTTCCTCAGAATCAGCAGCAACCTCGGGGTTCTTGTTGTTGACGGAGTCTGACATCTTGATCAACACAATACCGTGAACAACCTTGCTCTGAATACCACTTGATGATCCACAAACTAGCGAGACGATGCTAATCAGTGCATAAAGTCGACACGATCTTTCACAGTACTATCGTCGTCTTCTTCGCGGCGTAGCAAGACGATCTGTGATAACTTGAAAATATGATACGCATGGTAAATGATCAGGTAGAAAGAGACTTCGGCCCTTGCTATTATCTAACAAGAACAAAAATCAATGCAAGATCGCTAAAGAGCAATCTCAATACAGCAGCAATCGATCCCTCAATGGGTCACAGAAACGCAGCACTTGGTGTCCCCAGACTTGGGACTTTTCTAATTTTATTTCAATCTCACAATCCAATAGAAAACTAAACTGCTGCCAATACACGGCCGAAGCCTGCCTGTTATATAGGCAAACTACATGTACCAAACCGACTTGACTAAAAGACCAAACTAATCTGGACTCTCTCTCCTATCCCAACTAACCAAGGAATTAAATAATTATTTATCCGGCACGCTAATCATCTAGTAGTAACTAACTTGGACTCTAACTAACTTGGTCTCCTGGGAGCTATGGAAGGAGAGGAACGCCAGGGTTTTTAGAAATACTTCCACGCCTTCGATGATTATTGTTGACAAGATCCTTGATGAGGCAAGACTATGGGTTTCTGCGGGGGCCAAGGGTTTAGATGTGATTCTGCCTCGTGAGTAGTTGTTCTTTTTTCGCCACTTTGTGGCTGCTGTATTCGGACCCTGATACCTCTTCTTCTTAATCAATGAAATGGCAAGTCTTTTGCCTGTTTCAAAAAAAAGAAAAAACGACTTGACCCTCTCATATCAATTTGGGCGACAAAGCTCCTGCCATAATTTATGTAGCACATGGAGTTCTCAAGGTAGGCTTCACTTCGTCCTTCTTGTGAAACTTCAAAGCTAAAAGACCCGATTTGTAAAACATTCCGAAGATTATCTATTGCACTAGCGGCCACATCAGCCCATGTCATGTCGCTACACGCGAATGTCCAACGCCTTGTTGCATTGACGGAGAATCGGGGAAGAAACTATGTGGCTTGTGCTTCGTGGGGAAGTGGAAACTAGTCAACATTTCCCGTGTGACACTTTCGTGCCACACCACTGTCCGAAAGCAGAACCACCAGTTAGTTTTGGTGTCAAACATGCTAATCGAGCGATCGACTATTTCCTGCAAAAGTAAAATAGCCTTATGCGTGACTCGATTTGCAATTCGAGTGATTGGAGACGTTTTAAGAGATTTGAACCTGCAATGTGATTTGTTTGACTTGTTACTCAATGAAACTGGATATGTTACCCCTTGACCCTTCCAAAGAGGTTTTAACTTTATATCGTGCTTATGTGGGAGCGCAGTGAGCAGCACATGGGCCAATAAAAATATAGACCCCCATGTCACACGTTACACACGTGCGATTTTTTTTGTTCTTTTTCTTGTTTCATTATTTTGATGTTGGTCATCTTCCTCGAGCAACCATGGCGGCTCACTTCTTGGGTAAACACGTCATCCACCCGATCAGCGAGGAGCATCTCAATGGAGCCATCCATGGCAGAATCAACGGGCTCATTGTGTTCGAGCCCAGCCTCCTCATGAACTTGACAATTAATGTCGCCTACATAGTCCTCAGATTTTCTTCTGCGCAGTATTCTCCATGCTTTGTTATTTCATTCGTGTTGTAGTGACAGCTGCATTTTCCCCGAGAGCCCAATTTACAGTTTTATGACACGACATTAAAATACACATTTTCCGAAACAAAAGGATTCTAACAAAAACATCCAAAGATGTGACCTCGTTGACCTAAAGTAATCCAAGGAAACACATTCTTGTTTTGAGCCAAAGAAAGGCCTCCCCTCTGATTTCATTAACGAAGCCAAGTGGTTTATGGACTACAACCCCCCAAATGTCGCTGTGTATGTTTCATACATGGCAAAGGGCGTCTTAACCATGGCAAAATGTACATCGAATGTTACACTCGGTTTAGAGTAAACGGCTAAATTGGTTGGCTTAGGGGATATAAGCCAAGTGTTACATATCGGGTACTCTGCTAACGGCGAGACTACGTGGCAAGGCTATAAGCCGAGCGTTAGAGTAAGCCGTGTGCATAGTGGGCCTCACGGTTTACAGGTAGACCGTGATGTCACTGTACGTCGTGTGTTTAAGCCGAGTACTTTTTGGCGGCACTCACGGCTTACACGGTAATACACAGTATATATTATTTAAGCCGAATGTTTCCTGAGTTGATTCACGACTTATATAGACGTAAGCCAAGTGTCCACGGTTCGTCGAGTGTCTTGTTGGACATACTCGGTTTACATTCGAATAAGCCGTGAACCTGTGTTTCGACACTCGGCGTAGGGCTTGATACTAGGCGACATATGTTTTTCCTTAGTGCACCCATCATCAGCGAGGGGCACCCCACAACCGTTTTATGTCGAACAAAAGGAAGTGCATTCTAAAATTTTGCCAATATAAAAGTGAGTGTTAAAAGCTTCATGTATCTTATAAAGCTACACGTCATTTGCTCCGATATAGAAATTAGAGAATCATCCAGTTTTCCGCTTTGCAAGAGCAATAACAATAACGGGGTTCCTAGAATTGACATCAAAATAGGACACCAAACTAGCAGGAGCGGAAGACTACATTATGAATCTAGAACTACAAATAAGTACATAACACATGTATAGATAATGGACAGTCACGTAAATAGCAATTGATCCAACAACTCGATGAGCATTGTTAGTATTCAGTGTAGTGCACCTACACAATTGGACCGGCTAAAAGTCAAACATTTGAACAGCATAACAGAAGATTCATGGTATTAATACAGTAAATACTTCAATTAAACCAACCAGGCAGCATATGTATTGCATCATATATAGGTATAGTAAATAAATAAAGATAAATAAGAAAAAAAACACGCATATCCAACAGGAAGCTAAGAAAAGGCAGCCATGTTACGTAATAGGTACGTGCGTACAAGGGGCATGCATTTTAATGTTAACAGAGCTTCGTCCAGTTATCTGTTGGCCTTCCTTTTTCTTTTCTTTTGCGATGCAGTTGCGCTTTGAAGGTATTTGGAAAAGACAGTTGAAAGCGCAGGAAGCTTGTTATCGTAAGCTTCCACACCCACAGATTCACATGACCGCAGACGTGCATGGTTGTCCACCATGATCATCCACCCATTGCCACGAAGAAACTCCTCCTCCGTTAACAGGCAGCACAGAACATCTGGGTCATCGACGCTGATGATTGGGAACTCAGGAAGACGCTGATGTATGTGCAGATCTCTGTAACCATCCTGCGCCAAGAGAGAGTCCAGGTTGATCGCATGATGCAGCTTCCACTCGAACTCGGCGTTCAAAGTCCAGACGGTGATTTTCTTGGGAGTCTGCTGCTGCTGCTGCCCTTGCCTTCTTCTCTCAGGAAGTTGAACCCATCCGGAGGGGTCGTAGACAGTGGCGGAGCTTCGGCAAGGCCGAAAGGACCGTGGCCCGCCCAGCCCTTACTATTTTATGTGATGTATATTTTGTTTTGGGCCATGAAAAATATTTCCTGTAGTTATTTTCCACAGTCGGCCCGCCCAGCTTTCTGGGCCAAGCTCCGCCACTGGTCGTAGAGTCTTTCATGAAAGTCGTTGTCGATGTGGACAAAGCGCATCATGCCTTGGCTGATGGACACACTTCGGAATCTCACCGGGAAGCAACTTTCGACACGTACCTTGTCATGGTAGTCATTTTCTCCAGGGAAAGGCACGAAGCGGAGCACCGGCGAGTCTATGGTAGAGAAGTCACATAGCAGGACGCCGCTGAAGTAGTCGACCCAGCAAAGGAAACGGCCGTCGAAAGCAAACACATTGTGGGTTTCCCAGAGTTCGGGGAACTGCCCGCCATTGATCTGGTCCTGCGGCTGCGGGACAGGCATCTTCCGGATGATTTTCCACTTTCCAGTGCCGGAGTTGAAGACGCAGAGCTCGGCACGCATGCCCACGCCCTTTCTTTTGCTGTAGACATTGAGGTCGGCAACGATGTAGCGATCCTCCGCGAGCCGCAGGATACCTGTGTTGAGGTAGTCCATCAGGAACGGCCTCTCCCTGTCCTTGGTGTACAGAGGTAGCCGCTGCACAGAGGGGGAAGGACCGCCGGCCGTGTAGACGAACAGATCGGATGGGGGGTCCCAGTAGCAAGTCCTGCTCGGGTTGGTGATGTCGAAGAGGACGAGGTCCTTGTCGGTTGCCCGGACGTAGGCATAGGCGGGCGGGGTGGCTGGGGTAAATGGACGGTCCTCCGGCAAGTGGAGGTTCAGATAGGAGTTCCCCTTTTGAGGAGCCGCAAGGGTGAAGGTCACGTAGCAGGAGAGGCCGCCGTCCATGTCGAGTGGAGCGGCGGTCTTGTTCTTGTTGACAGCCACACGAGCAGCGTCTAGGCCGTTGTGGCAACGGGTGTGGCCTCTGCGATCTAGGACTACCCAATTGGGGAGATCGATGGTCTCCTCCTCCGGCTCCGTCGCGCCTCCGGTGGCCATGGCGATCGGGATCGGGAACGCCGCCTCCCTAACGCTGACCCTAGTTTTTGACGGGAAGGAAGGGCGACGACAGACTCAAGTTATCATACTAGAAGGGCCATCTCATTGGGCCAGGTGCCTCAAAAAAAAAAACTCATTGGGCCTGGAAACTACTCGCGCAATCGAAGAGTATCGAACGTAAAAAAAAATGAACTGGGAGAGAGGTCTGTCGTGGGCACGACGACCACTAGTGTGGAAGTCAAGTAAGTGTCATTAGACAAAGAAAAACGTTTAGAATCAACCGATCCTAAAGATATGCAGAATGAGTGTATTATGAAATGTTGGTTGTCTAGCTTTGCATACATCGCTACTTAATCGTTTAGTGGTTATCAATGAAATTACTTCATCATAGAGAAAATATTATGGAAGTTTATGTCCAATTGGAAAATTTGATCTTCTAAATTCATATGTTTAGCCTAAAGTACATAACTTGTGTTCCTCCCTAGTTCTTGCAAAGTTACCTAATCAAGCCTTACATCATTTGTAGTTATAACACGTTCAGCTGAAAGCAAACTCCAAATAACACATATACTTTTTTCACCTTAGCTCTTTCTTTATTGTTCATTGAGCAGTTCAAATGCTTTGATTGCTTATCAGATACTCGTTCTCATGACCTCTCGTTTCTCTCGTCTGTTTTCCTGTATCTCCTCTCTCATCACGCCTGCTACACAGGGATCCAATGGAATGGCGGCGCTCGACGCTGCAAAGGGATCGAACCACCGGTGCTTCAAGGGGAGCCGCCATGGCGCGGCTGCTGTGTAGCGAGCTGAGCGACCGTTGCTCGCCGGAGCTAAGCATCGACGGGGGTGTGCTCAAGGGTGTGAAGCACGCGTGACCGAGGGATGCCGTGCGGTTGCCGCCGTGGTGCTGCCCACGGACCCGGTGCTTCAAGCCTGAGACGAGCTAGGACAACGCAACATCGAGAGCTATCTGAGCTGATGCGATGGGGCGCTCCGGCTAGATGCTCGCGGAGATGGTGGGGAAGGAGGCTGCTGCGAGTGGGGGCGGTACGGCGTGCATTTGGTGGAGCTAGAAAGTGAGTCGTGGAGCTGCTGTTGCATCGAGGTGTTGTAAAGACAGGGTGAACGCACCCCTCGTCGGTGCTGCTAAGCCGCTCGCCGATATGCACTTGGTGTATGTTAAGAGGCTGCTCACCATCAAAGTATTTGTGTTGTGACTTGTGAGGCGTGCTTCAATGGCCGCGACAATACTTCCAAGACCATGGCGACAAGGCATGACGCAACGCGGTCAACGGTCGTGGTCAAGCTGTGAGGCGTGCTTCAATTTTCGTTGTGACAATGCTTCGATGGTCGCGACAATGCTTCAACAACCACGGCGACGGGCGTGCTTCGATAGCCGTGGCACCGCTTCCATCACCGTGACGACTTCGACGACCACGGTAATCCTTCAACGACTAGGGCGACAAGGCATGCCATGACGGCGTTGACGAACGTGACCAGACAATGAATGGTCGTGGCGATGCTTCGACGACCACGACGACTGCAGAAATGCTTCGATGACCATGATGACAAGTTTGCTTCAATGGTTGTGGCAATGCTTCCATGACCATGACGACTTCGACGGCCACATCAATGCTACAACGACTAGGGCGAAGATTCATGCTATGATGGCATTGACGACCGTGACCATGCAACGAGGCATGCTTCAATGGTCCTGGCGATGCTTCGACGACCATGACGACGTCAACGACATCAGAATGCTTCGACGACCATGATGGTGAGGCGTGCCATGACAACGTAGACGAACGCGTCCATGCAACGAGGCATGCTTCAATGAGTTTTGTGGAGCATCACCGGTGTTGTTATGGAGCGTCTTTGGGCCGCCGGAGCATCACCGATGCTGCGATTGAGCATTATCAGGGCCATCGAAATATCGTCGTTGCTGCAATTGAAAATCTCTAGGATCTTGGAGAATCGTCGGTGCTACAACGAAGCATCACCGATGTTGTGTTGGAGGATTGACGGGCCGCCAGAGCATCTCCGGTGTTGCAACAAAGCATCACCGGTGTTGTCTTGGAGGATTGCCATGCCGCTGGAGCATCGCTGGTCCTTCAAGGATGGTTGTGCATGGCGAGCTCGTTGAAATTATCCGTGGAGGTTTAATTAAACAAGCTCTTGTGTGGTCTAAAATCTATGTGATGTGTGAAATAGGTGCACAAGCGTCTCAACCACCCGTGAATATAGATCCTAGTGGTCTGACTTTCAAGATCCTACGGCCTAGGAGGCGGCTTAAATTTGATTGTTTTCAGCCGGTTGATTTGTAGCAACGGCCTTAGACAAAGCACCGGAGAGTGGCTTGGCTAGAGGGACGTGCGGGACCCTGAGATTCCCAGGCGGATCAATGATCATGGACTAACCTCTGGAAGGTTTAGGTTCCATCAAAAATTCGTATATTCCTATGGAGATTTGTTCAACAGTCTATACCTTCAGCAGATCTCCTCCATCATCGTAACATGGCATGACATGTAGTAATTGTAACCTCCACAGAATGGAGGACTCATGGCGCCACTCGCTTCTGGACTGCATGATATCACGTTGTGTATGGGCGCTTACAGATGGAGAAATGGTTCACGCCCTGCAACAATCTAGGGAACCGGACGCAAAACGTTGGATATTTACTATGTTGGACCCATTACCGCACATCCAGTTTATATGGTTGCTGGTTACGCTTTGGGCGATATGGCAATGCACGACGTAAGGCAATTCATGAAGATGTCTTCCAGAGTCCGAGAGGTACACACGAATTCATAGAGAGATTCATCAGTGACTTAAATGCTATTAAACTTGCACAGAATAGTACACGCCATGTGAACACACAAGTCATGGCTGTCCCGACCTGGTTCGCTCCTCCCGCGGGATCAGTCAAAGTAAAGGTAGACAGAGTTGTTGGCAATTCATCTAATCATGGATCTGTTAGTGCTATCTACAGAGACGCCCATGGAAATTATGTTGGATCCTCGGCACTGGTTTTTGCTGGGGTAACTGAACCGACTACGCATGAAGCTGTAGCATGTCGAGAGGCCATGACCCTATCATATGTTCTGTTAGAAGCACACATCATTATTGCAGATTGTAAAGGTGTCGTGTCAGACATGCATAAAGGACGGGATTGGCAGGAAACATGGTCATATCATCAGGGAGATAAAGATTATGGCATCGGAGTTCGAAGACTGCTCTTTCTTTCTCGAAGGAAGAGCCTCGAATCTGGAGGCACATAGCCTCGCTAAACATGCGCTTAGTTTATATGCAGGCTGTCATTTGTGACTTTTGCAACCTCCTATCAGTTGTATTCCTCTAAACATTATTAAGCAATAAAGAGCAAGAGTGTGTTAGCCTAAAAAGGAAGGAAATGCCATTAGATTTTCAGTCTTGTTCTTTCGTTTTTAAAGTATAAACTCGAATATCGAGGCTCAAAGCCTCGCTAGGTACACGCTCAGCCTTGTGACAGGTCGCCATGTTTGGCTTTTCCAGCCTCCTGGTCTCAATTGTATTCCTCAAAACATAGTTGAGCCATGCACCTTCACCTATCATTACTCATATGTTTGGCACAAAGATGGGCAGTCTCATCTGCTTCCCGCCCATGAATTATGGATTATTTGCCGAAGCCTTCTCACATGTTGTTGATCTCTATGGATACTACTGAAATAATCAGGTTACAGTTGAACTTTTAGTTGTAAAGTGTGTGGATGAAGTACAATGTCGTGTTCAAGTTGGATAACAGTATTCTAGGTCTCTTATAAAACGTAGGCACACAATATAACCTAGCTATGCTAACATAAAAGAACATGCACACAGTATGAGCCAGCGTGATGTGTCGGCATCACGGTGGCCGGTGTGAGGTATTGTAGCAGTATCACTCTAAGGGTAGCCAATGTTCGGTCAACCTTGTTAATAAATTTCAACGTGGTTGCATTGTGTGATTGTTTGATCCTCAGTAGATCAATATGTGTCTCGGATTATTGATAAGTGGTATCAGAGTGAGATTAAAGAAATAACAAATTGTTGATCTGGACCTTCTTGTTGCGTGAGTTGCGTTAGCCCATGTCATATCACTACGTGCGAGCGTACGACGCCTTGTTGCACCGAGGGAGAGTCGGGAAGAAACGGTCTGGCTTGTGGCTCGTGAGGGAGAGGAAACTGGTCAACATTTCCCGCGTGGCATTTTCATTTGCCACGTCACCGTCTAAAGCAGGACTACTGGACAGTTTTAGCGTGAAACTCGCTGCATGACCGACTTTTGCAGAAGTAAAAAACAGTCTTGCATGTAAATGCGATTTGCATTCGAGTGATTGTAGATGTTTTATGCGATTTGAGCCTGCAATGTGTTTTTTTTTTGCTTGCTACTCATTGAAACTGGATAATTTACCCCTTGACTCTTCCAAAGAGGTTTTAACTTCACATTGTGCTTATGTGGTGTGGGAGTGCAGTGAGCAGCAGATGAACGAATAAAATATATTTGGACCTCCATGTCAGGCGTTACACACACACACCTGATGCTTTGTTCTTTTCATTGTTCCATGATTTTGCGGCTGTTCATCTTCCTTGAGCAACCATGGCGACTCACTTCTCGGGTAAACATGTCATCCGTCCGGTAGGCAAGGGAGAATCTCAATGGAGCCATCCATGGCAGATTTAACGAGCTGATTGTGCTAGAGCCTAGCCTCCGCATCAACTTGATAATTAATGTCGCCTATATATCCTAGGCCGTGGATAGTTTTTCGAGGCTATATTCTTAGATTTTCTTCTCAGGTATTCTGTATGCTTTGTGATTTCATTCGTGTTTTAGTGGCAGCTGCATTTTCCCGTGAGCCCAGTCTCCACTTACACGACACGACATTAAAACACACAGTCTGAAACAAAAGGATTCTAACAAAAACATCCGAAAATATGACCTCATTGAGACCTAGAGTAATCTAAGGAAACACGTTCTAATACTTTTGCCAATATAAAAGTAAGTGTTAAAAGCTTCATGTATCTTATACAGCTACAAGTCATTTGCTCCGATATAGAAATTAGAGAACCATCCAGTTTTTGGCTTTGCAAGAGCAATAACAATAGTCGGGTTCCTAGAATTCACTTCAAAATGGCACAACAAACTAGTAGGAACGGAAGGCTACATCATGATTCAAGAACTACACATAACACATATGCAGTGGCGGAACGTGGCAAGCAATCAAGGGGGCGCCAATTTTCCAACTAAAAGCAAAATATTTCTTCAAAGAAACCTAAATTTAAAATTACACTCTAATCGAACATATCTTGCTCCTTCCATCCTTTGGCAGCTCGGCTCATCGACGGCCGTCGGCTCATTGTCCGTGTAGACGCAGTAGCAAGCAGCTGACGAATCGATATAATGCCAATGAATGCAGCATGCAGCCGGGTGAATCCATCTAATGCAGCAGTAAGCAAGCATTCTGTGCGCATGCAGCAGCAAGCAGGAAGCTGCTCGTGCAACAATCAATCAAGCTGCATGGAGTAGCTAGCTAACTTCACACACGAATATGCATTTTTTTTCTTCGAAAAGAGAGGATGCCCTTTGGCCTCTGCATCGAGTGATGCACACACTCTTTTATTGATCAACACGAATATGCATGTGTGTATCGTTCAAGGGAATCCATCTAATGATAATTGAGTTGGGAGGAGTATTATTCACTGATGGGCTGGACCAAACACTTGGTATACATAGTAGCAAACACTTGGGGTGTGTTTGGTTGCAGGAACGGGCCGGAATGTCATGGGTCGGACCCGTTCCTGGGCCTCATTCCCGCGTTCAGTTGCTTGGTGGATCGGGGATGGACTCGTTCCCACATACCGAATATTCTGTTGATATCCGGAACGAGTTAATACCTCGAAATTGGGCGGACGACGCGGAACTGTTCGTTCCACTCGCCTGCCTCCTCTCGCCCTTGCACTCAGCTCCTCTCGCCCCCGGCCCTCGCCTCTCCCCCACCCCCCCTCCCTCACGTCTGTCTCTCCCAAGACCGGCGGATTGGTGGCAACGACCAGGCCAGCGAATCCGCAACCGGGCGGCGGCGACCTGGTCTATGGGATGGGCGGTGGCGACTTGATCTGACGAGGGAGGCGGCGACTTGGTCTGACGAGGGAGGCGGCGACCCGATCTGCCATGGCCGGCGGCGACCCGATCTGCTAGGCGACGACGACGAGTTGAGGTGCCAGGACGACGACGACCTGATCTGACAGGAGCGGCGGCGACCGAGCCTGCTTTTGAGGCGTTGGCCATTCCATCGCGGGCTGCGACGACCACCTCGCCCATGCGACCACTGCCTTGCCGCCGGCTACAACAACGATGAGCACTACTTCTGGGACCTGATCTATGGGATGGACAGGGGTTCTTGTTGTGCAACTATCTCGAGTCAACAACAAGAGTGTTGCTGTGCTTCATCTGTGAGCAATTTTTCTTGATTGAAAGCCAATTCTAATGTAAATAGTACAAAAACATTGAGCAAAATTTCCTTGATTGAAAGTACAATTCGATGTAAATGCTTCTGAAAAGTCCAATAATATATTTCTAGAAATATATAGATTTTCTACTTGTTCATTTTGTATATATATGCATTTAAGAGGCAGCCTCACCAATTTTATAAAGATGAGTTGAACTGAATTCATTTCATTCTATCCCTCAAACCAAACATTGAAACGTAACCATTCCGTTCCATCAAATACCCCCAATCAAACACGGGAACGAACCGACCCATTCCGGTGGAACGGAACCATGACATTCCATTCTACTTCGTTCTTGAACCAAACACACCCTTGGTATTCACTGATGGGCTAGGGGTCACGACCCCGTTTGGCCTCTATGAGGCTCCGCCAATGAACACCTGTATAGATAATGTACAGTCCCATAAAGAGCAAAATATCCAACAAACAGAGAATTCTAGACTCGACGAGGACAACTTGATGACCATTATTGGTATTCAGTGTAGTGCACTTACAGAACTGGAGCGGCTAAAAGTCAAACACTAGAACAGCCTAACAGAAGATTGATAGTAACAATATATTGTTACTATGAATCTTCAATTAACCCAACCAGGCAGCATACGTATTGCATCATAGGTAGTAAGGTAATTAAGCAAAAACACCAGTGTTACACTAGCATATCCAATAGAAAGCTAAGCAAAGGCAACCATGTTACGTACCAGTTCCTTCGTGACACAATATAAGACGTTTTGGCAAACTGTTTGGGAGTAATATACAGGTACTGCGTAATAAGTTTGCAAAAAATATGCATTTTAATATTAAGAGAGCTTCCTCTACCTATCTGTTGGCCATTCTTTTTCTTTTCCTTTTCCCTTTTTGCGATGCAGTTACCCTTTCAAGGTATTTGCAGAAGGCAGTTGGGAGTAGGGGTGCATTGGGAAACTTGTTAACGTGAGCTTTCATACCCACAGACTCACATGACTGCAGGCGTGCATGCTTCATGTCAAGCATGATCATCCACCCATTACCATCAAATTCCTCCTCCGTTAACAGGCAGCACAGAACATCGGGGTCATCCAAGCTGATGGTTGGGAACTCAGGAAGACGTTGATCTATGTGCAGATTTCTGTAACCAGCTTGCGCCCAGAGAGAATCCAGGTTGATCAGATGATGTAGCTTCCACTCGAACTCGGAGTTCAAAGTCCAAGTGGTGATTTTCTGGGGAGTCTGCTGCTGCTGCTGCCCTTGCCTTTTTCTATCACGGAGCTCACGGCATCGGCAGCGACCATGGACTCTGTCATGGAAGTCATTGTCAATGTGGACAAAGCAGATCTTGCCTTGGCTGATGGACACACTTCGGAATCTCTCCGGGAAGTACCTGTCAACACGTACCTTACCAGGGAACTCTTTTCCTCCAGGGAAAGGCACGAAGCAGAGCGACGGGGAGTCTATATTTTTGGAGAAGTCACATAGCAGGACACCGCTGAGGTAGTCTACCCAGCACAGGAAACGGCCGTCGAAAGCGAGCACATTGTCGGTTGACCAGAGTTCGGGCAACTGGCCGCCGATGCCTGCTGGGTCCAATTTGCGGATGATTTTCCACTTTCCGGTCTCGGAGTTGAAGACGCAGAGTTCGGCACGCATGCGCTTTGTTTTGCGGTAGACATTGAGGTCGGCAACGATGAAGCGGTCCCCCTCGAGCTGCAGGATGCCCGTGGTGAGGTAACCCGTCAGTGTTGAGTATATGTGTTATGTGCATATTGTGTATTGGGTCCGTCTCCTAGTTCCTTGTATAGTTGAGGTCCGTGGCCCACCTTTGTACATCATATATACGTGCCTATGCACGAAGAGCAATACATCGTGCAATCATAATCTCATACATGGTATCAGTTTCCTAGGTTTCTTTCTCGCTTCCGCCGCCGCCGCGCGTCTCCTCCGCGCCGCCGCCACCCAGCCGCCGCCGCCGCCACCTCGCCGCCGCCGCTCGCGCGCCCTCCGCGCTGGCCGCCGCTCTTGCTTCCGCCGCCGCCGCGCGTCTCCTCAGCGCCGCCGCCGCCGCCACCCAGCCGCCGCCGCCGCCCGCGCGCCTCCCTGCGCCGCCGCCACCCCGCCGCCGCCGCTCGCGCGCCCTCCGCGCCGGCCGCCGCTCTTGCCTGATCGCTCCCGAGCCGCTCACCGCTTCGTCGCTCGCTACCCGCCCGCGCGCCCGCTAACCTGATCCTGTTGCGATCCGTCGGCGTCTCGTGTCCTCGCGTGCTTGTGTTCTCGGCGAGAACATATCAATCACGTATCTGGCGGTGGTTTGCTATACGTGCATAGCTAGCTAGCTTTGACTCCGTCAAAAGCATCCACCTGCCTGAGTGCTTGGTTGGTAGCTCCGTGCAGAATCGATCAGCTACCGTGTTAGCTTTCGTCTACGTACGTGCAGTCTGGGTGCACCCGCGATGGCGTCCACCGGCCCGTCCGCCGCCGCCGCGCGTCTCCTCCGCGCCGCCGCCACCCAGCCGCCGCCGCCGCCCGCGCGCCTCCCCGCGCCGGCCGCCGCCGCCGCCACCTCGCCGCCGCCGCTCGCGCGCCCTCCGCGCTGGCCGCCGCTCTTGCTTCCGCCGCCGCCGCGCGTCTCCTCAGCGCCGCCGCCGCCGCCACCCAGCCGCCGCCGCCGCCCGCGCGCCTCCCTGCGCCGCCGCCACCCCGCCGCCGCCGCTCGCGTGCCCTCCGCGCCGGCCGCCGCTCTTGCCTGATCGCTCCCGAGCCGCTCACCGCTTCGTCGCTCGCTACCCGCCCGCGCGCCCGCTAACCTGATCCTGTTGCGATCCGTCGGCGTCTCGTGTCCTCGCGTGCTTGTGTTCTCGGCGAGAACATATCAATCACGTATCTGGCGGTGGTTTGCTATACGTGCATAGCTAGCTAGCTTTGACTCCGTCAAAAGCATCCACCTGCCTGAGTGCTTGGTTGGTAGCTCCGTGCAGAATCGATCAGCTACCGTGTTAGCTTTCGTCTACGTACGTGCAGTCTGGGTGCACCCGCGATGGCGTCCACCGGCCCGTCCGCCGCCGCCTCTGCCGTCCCGCCACCGGCGCCCTCTGGCGCGGCTCCGCTGCCGGCGCCCTACGGCGCGGCCCCGCCGCCGTACGGGACGGCCGCCACCTACGGCGCGTCCGGCGTCGCCCCGCCAGCCCACCCCGACTTGCCGCATGGCTCGGCTCCGCTGCCCCCGCTGGCGTACGTCGCCGCCCCACCGCCGGCGCTCTCCGGCCAGTCCGTCGTCGCCCCGCCGCCGGCGCCGACTCTGCCCGTCGACCCCTTGCTGTCGCGCGGGGCGTTCGACGCGCCCGTTCCCACGTACGGGGCTCCGCCCGCGTACGGGGCTCCGTCTGCGTATGGGGCTCCCGGGTACTGGTGGGGGTCGTCAGCGGGCCAGCACTCGTCCGCTGGAGAGTACCCACCGCCGCTGCCGAGCGGTGGCTACGGCCTCCCCATGGCGTCTCCGTTCCCCTCGCCGGCCCTGCCGCCGGCGCCCTGGGACCCGGTGCTCCTTCCCGCGCTGCATGCCGCTCCTACGCCGAACAACTACACAGGAGGTGATGATTGGTACATGGACACCGGGGCTACGGCTCACATGTTTGCTCATCCTGGTAATCTTGCCTCCTTCACTCCCGTCACCACCGACCGCCGCATCATTGTCGGCGACGGTTCCACACTCCCTATCACACATGTCGGGCACACTTCTTTTCCTTCTAATTCCATGCCTATTACTTTGTCTAACATACTTGTGTCACCTCATCTTATTAAGAACCTTGTTTCCGTTCGTCGTTTAACTCGTGAAAATCCTGTTACTGTTGAATTTGACGAGCTTGGGTTTTGTGTCAAGGACGCTCGAACCAGGATGGTACTTCACCGTTGTGACAGCTTCGACGAGCTCTATCCGGTGCATTCGCCGTCCACCTCCACCACCGCACCGGTTGCTCTCTCCGCCGGCGTCGATCTCTGGCACGCTCGTTTGGGTCATCCCAACCCCGTCACACTTCGTCATATTCTTAGGAGTTTCAGTTTCAGTTGCCATAAGATAGAGGATCACACCTGTCATGCCTGTCGTGTCGGCAAACATGTTCGCCTCCCGTTTAATAACTCCACCACCATAGCTTCTTTTCCTTTTCAGTTGATTCATAGCGATGTGTGGACCTCTCCGGTTCCTAGTAATTCGGGCTATTTATATTATCTGGTTATCCTTGATGATTATTCTCATTATGTGTGGACTTTTCCTTTGCGCAGAAAGTCGGATGCACTCTCCACTTTGACGGCTTTTTACTCCTATGTCAGCACGCAGTTTGGGCGTCCCATCCTTGCTCTTCAGACTGACAATGGAAAAGAGTTCGACAACCTTGCTTTCCGCACTTTTCTGTCGCACCACGGCACAGTTTTTCGCCTCACATGCCCGTATACTTCCCAGCAGAATGGTCGAGCCGAACGCGTCCTTCGCACTCTGAACGACTGCGTTCGCACGCTCCTGTTCCATGCTAACGTGCCGCCTCGTTTCTGGCCGGACGCACTCGCTACTGCTTCTCTTCTTCTTAACATTCGCCCTTGCCGCCCACGGTGGAACTATGCACCTCACCATCTTCTCTTCGGTACGCCCCCATCTTATGATGGCTTGCGTATTTTCGGGTGCCTTTGCTATCCTAGCACTGCCGACTCCGCTCCTCACAAACTCGCACCTCGTTCTGTCGCTTGCATCTTCATCGGCTACCCCTCCAACTCCAAGGGATATCGGTGCTACGATCCCGTCTCCCACCGTGTGTTCACTTCCCGGCACGTTTACTTTGATGAGCGTGTGTTTCCATTTCACCAGGTACCCCCGGCTGTTCCTCCCGCCACCGGTGACGCGGGCTCCTCGACGCCTCTCCCAGGGCGCTTGCGCGCCTCTCTTGGCCCGCCCCCTGGCTTTGAGGCGCGCCCCCCGCATGCGGCGCCCCCTCCAGCCGCGGCGCCGGCACCCCCGACGTTGGCGCCCGCGGCCCCCCCGGCGCCCCCGGCGCCCCCGGCCCCCTCGGCGCCCGTGGCCCCCCAGCGCCTGTGGCCGGTCCGGTCACCCGCGCCCGTACGGGCGTTTTTCGCCCGAGCTCGCGCTACGCCTCGGATGACTACGTCCATGCGGCGTCCACCTCTGAGCCGTCGCCGTTGCCGTCCTCTGTTCGAGCCGCTCTTCGTGACCCGCTCTGGATGGCTGCGATGCAAGAGGAGTTTGACGCCCTGTAGCGCAACCGGACGTGGCAGCTTGTTCCCCGTCCCCGGCACGCCAACGTGATTACCGAGAAGTGGGTCTTTAAACACAAGCTCCGTCCTGATGGTACCCTTGATCGCTACAAAGCGCGTTGGGTCGTTCGTGGCTTCCGACAGCGTGCTGGCATCGACTTCACCGACACCTTCGCTCCGGTCGTCAAGCCCGGCACGATACGCACGGTTCTCCACCTTGCGGTCTCCCGTGCTTGGCCGGTGCACCAGATGGACGTCTCCAACGCCTTCCTCCATGGTCACCTCGAGGAGCAGGTCTTCTGCCAGCAGCCCACCGGGTTTGTTGACCCGGCGCTTCCCGACCACGTGTGCCTGCTTTCGCGGTCCTTGTACGGACTCAAGCAGGCTCCGCGCGCTTGGTACCAGCGCATCGCGGCGTTTCTCCACCAGCTTGGGTTCCGCTCTACACACTCGGACGCCTCGCTCTTCGTCTATCATCAGGGCTCTGACACAGCTTACTTGCTGCTCTATGTCGACGACATCATCCTGACGGCATGTACGGCTGGTCTCCTCAGTCAGCTCACGGCTCGTCTTCGCGCTGAGTTCGCCATCAAGGACTTGGGTTCTTTGCACTACTTCCTCGGTGTCGAGGTGGTGCGCCGTCCGGATGGCTTCTTCCTTCATCAGCGGAAGTACGCTCACGAGCTCCTGGAGCGCGCCGGCATGCTTAACTGCAAGCCCGCCGCTACGCCTGTTGATACGAAGGCCAAGCTTTCTGCCACGGATGGTTCTCCTGCTTCGGATGATGCTTTCTATCGGTCTATCGTTGGTGCTCTCCAGTACCTCACTCTGACTCGACCGGAGATCCAGTATGCCGTGCAGCAGGTGTGTCTTCATATGCATGCTCCTCGAGACGTTCACTGGGCTGCCGTCAAGCGGATTCTCCGCTATATCTGTGGCACTATGGATCTTGGCGTCACGCTTCACGCCTCCGCCGACACCGCCCTCACCGCCTATTCCGATGCAGACTGGGCGGGCTGCCCTGACACTCGTCGCTCCACTTCGGGCTATTGTGTCTACCTTGGACCCTCACTTATCTCGTGGTCGTCCAAGCGACAGTCAGGAACGGCCTTCTACTGTACTCGATGTAGGGAGGGAGACGCTGCACCGAGGGGCGAGGACCGCCGGCCTTGTAGACGAACAGATCTGGCGGGGGCTGCCGGTAGCAACTCCGGCTCGGATTGGAGCTGTCTATGAGGACGAGTTTCTTGGCTCTTTTCTGCGGGTTGGATATGTCGAAGAGGACGAAGTTGTTGTCGGTTGCCCGGAGGAAGGAATAGGCGGGCGGGGTGGCTGGGGTGAGTGGAGGTTCCTCCGGCAAGTGGAGGTTGAGGTAGGAGATCCCTTTTTGAGGAGCCGAGAGGGTGAAGGACACGTAGCAGCAGGGGCCGCCGTCCATGTCAAGTGGGGCGGCGGTCTTGTTCTTGTCAACAGCCACACGAACAGCATCTAGGCTGCTGTGGCAGCGGGTGCGGCCAATGCGATCCAGTACCACCCAATCGGGGAGGACGACGGTCTCCTCCTCCGGCTCCGGTGCGCCTCCAGTGGCCATGGCGATCGGGATCGGGAATAAAGCTGCTGTCGCCTCCCTAACCCTGACCCTAGTTGATCATGGACGGTAAGGAAGAAAGGGCGACCGAATCAAGTTATCATACTAGCAGGGCCGTCTTCTTATTGGGCCAGGGACGCTAAAACAGGGCCATCTCATTGGGCCAGGTGCCAAAAAAAGAAACTCATTGGCCCAGGAAACTAGTCGGACAAGCGAAGGAACTGGGAGGTATACCGAGTTCAACTCAACTTTTTTTTTCAACTAAAAGAAGGGATCAATAAAGCTTAGCTATGTGTTAAAAAAAAAACTTAGCTATACCCCTAAAAAAGGGACTTTCCGGAAAAAAAAACTACAAAAAGGGACTAGTGGACGATGACTACTTGCGGCAGCTGGAGCAAGAACCGCTACCAAGGCCTGATGCAAACACAAAGAAAAAATGACATAGTGAAAAAGAGAGGGGTCGGACATATATAGGGGATACTACGAATTGATTATGTATCCAATCCAGGTCGGACATATTGTGAAAAGGAAAGGGCGACAGAAACAGTAAGAACCATCTCTCGCGCACTATGAATGTCGAATTGGAACCCAAGTCGAGAAACACCTTTGAGTCTGGATCCAAATCGTCTTGCGTGGCAGTTTGATGATAGACAAAATGACATGTTTCATCCCTGAACTCTCTAGCGCATTGCGATTTGGACACCAAGTCGAGAAACATTACAATACGATCCTTATTCATGCGAATACTAACACTCCATAATCCCCAATTGACGGTCGAGCGTCCTAGTGCCGCCACGTACCCCCTGTTTTTCAGCATCCTCCCTATCATTTCTGGATAATAACCCGCGCTACACCCCTCAGACAGAGCGGTGTCATTTGCTGCTTGATCCGTTCTGGCCGTGTACATTTCGTCGCCCCTAGCCCCACCTAGCTCATGAGTTCGTCTTGCTCGGGCCTTGCCGATGGTGAGGCCCACATGCACCGGCAAGGAGGTTGGTGCCTACTCGCCCTCCATTGGGGCATCGTCGGCCTTCGTCTGCTGGCCGGCCTGCCAGCCGGTAGCAATGGCTGCCATCTTCTTCTTCTACTCCGAGGAGAGGGTGTCCTAGACGGCTTTGGGGCGCGAGGAGGCCATGGCGGGCATGATGCAGATAGGAGAAAGGGACCGGAGAAGGATGACTGCGGCTATGGCCGAGGCTGGAGTCTATATAACGGGCGGATGGCAATGGGTTGCAGAGGTGAGATTAATTGTGGGCGGCAGACGGACAGGCAGGTGGCGGCGGAGTAGAGTCCTTGGCAACCGCATATCATTAATATAGGGGCGACGGACCGACGGGGTGTCGTTTGAACGCGGAACAGTTGCATGCACCTGGAAGCGGCGTGGGCGGCGCATCACTTCAATGCCGGCAGCAGTGAGAGGTCGCGTCAGCTTTGGGCGGGCACGAATGTGTCACTAATGGTGTAGTGCGACGCAAACTGTTTCAGATGGGAAGCAAGCTCATGCGAGGTAGGTTTTTTTTTGGTGGGCCAGTGCAGTCAGACGCGGACGTGGCAGCGGTCAGGACGCCCGCAAAACCTCTCCCCCCCTCCTAGTTTGTCTCCGATTTGCATTAAGAAATACGCCAGTACCGCACAACAGACCGATACAAGCCCGCGATAGATGACATAACACATTCGGACCACGCGATCCGAACGATTGCGGATGCTTTGAGAGTCGGCGTTGGAGATGTCCTAAATGCCAAAAATAGCGTATTCCATCAAGAAGATTGGCTCCCGGTCGTGTGGGCCCTTTCACATGACTAGATTAAGGTGCATCACCGGATTGTTGAACTAAACTACTGGGAGGAGGCAATGTGGATGCCCAACCCAATGTATTTTGGGGCATTTCGTATTTGATGTTCAATGCCTCCAATTGTTTCGCACACTCAACTTAGCGATGTCTTTCTGGGTCGACCCATTTACCTAGGAAACGTTTGGTAATCTTTTAGAAGGTTCTGATCCGCTTATTTTATTTTTCTATTTTATGTTTCTTAGCTTCAAGGTTCTTTTAGTTTCTTTCTCCTTTTTTCTCAGAAATTGTTCCTGAAAATTTCAAATATATTCATGTTTAAAAAAATCCTGAAATTATTGCTCATTGTGAGTCACTGGCTCACGGCCCATGCGTCAAATAGGAGGTTCTTTTTATGATGGTGGAACTTTTTTAGGGCAAAGCATAGCTTTATAACTTAATGGTGATTGGTTATTAAATCACCCAAAGCACGAGCAGCAACATTGGGTCGAACTGATGGACGACGGAGATGGACGGCGGATTCATGTTATACTGGCAGGTCGTCGATCTCATCGAGGCAGGAAACTAGCTGCACAAGGGAACAAAGTGGGTTTACTAAACAACCGAAAATGCTTTGTTTTAGCACAAGACAGTAGGGAATGCTCCTACGGTAACTCAGATTTTCATTAACATGGGTTTGGTGTAACAGTCCAACATTGTCCCTTTGATTCATACGTAAATCTCGACTCGTGTACAACCTGGCAAACAATCAATCTTGAACATCGCTGCCAAGCTCCCCATGCATGATGCGGTTTAGGACGTTCGTTCAAGCAAATGGTCGATGGGTCATCACTCATCACCGATCACGGGTGAGCTTATCATCATCTCGTCACTGTCACTCTCCCATTTTGACCTCGGCACCAGCCCTCCCATTTGTCTTTCCCAACCCGCACGTCTGCACGCCATTGCTATGAGGGGGAGAACTTGAGATGGTCGCGGGTCATTTCATTTGGATGTAGGCCACTCAACTGGGGATTAGAGGTAGATGTTGGGTGCGTGAAGGCGTTTGGTCAAGTTTCGAACATAGTGGTTCCGCAAGCGGGGTGGTTGATTGTACAATAAAAAACAATGCTGGAGGTGTGATGTTGGATATATTGATAAATTCCAATGAATGGGATTTTGGGGTAAACTAGTCATTTTGTTTCTAATCTTTGGTAGAAGACTTTACTACTATTAATGGTCTTGTTAAAAAGGAACATTGAAATATTGTCATGGGTCTGAAGAAACAAACACAGAGGTTGTTGCCTGCAAAACCTACTTGATTTGTTATGCATGCATCGATTTATCGTGCGTAATCAGGTTGCTAACATTGCAGGAAAGTTGTACTAAACCAGCCACACTTATTTTGGGGGGTTAATTATCCTTTTGCCCTCAGTGGTGTCCATGTACTCAGTTTTGCCCTCAGTTGCGAATCGTGCTCAGTTTTGCCTCTAGTCTGTGCGCAGCTACTATGACGAGGCCAAACGGCCAGATTTAAGTCGATTCCGTCTGTTGGCGTTAGTGGTAGTGGGTCCGGAGCTTACACATGGGACCGCGTGGAAGTGGGTCCGGATCTTACATGTGGGACCGCGCAACGACGACAAATCGTAGGGTTCGAACCGGGCACACCCGACGCCGATCTGTCCCGTGCGCCGCCAGGCCGTCCTACAGCGCCGCCACCACCTGCGCCTCCACCAGCTGCGCTGCCGCGGCCGTCCTGCTCCACCGCCACCTGCTCGACCGCTACCTGCTCCGCCCGCCACCTTCCTGCGACGACGCCATGGGTGGGGCGCTCGTTCCACCAATGCGCCCGCCACCTGCTCGACCCGCGGCGTCGCCTCCTTCCGTGCGCCCGGCCGGAGCGCTGATAGGTGAGGGGCTGGTGCACAAAGAGGAAGTAGGAGGGTGAACCCCAGGGCGAAATGGCGAGCGGCGGCGACCCCGGAGTATTTGGCGAGGCAGGCATTGGGCCGGAGATCCGCCGTGTCCACGACTGGGTTCCCGAGGGGTAAGTCACACATCCTGTTTAGATTGAGCTTCCTTGTGCATTTCAACAGTCGATTCGAGTTGGTTTGCGGTTGATTTTGCTATTGGTGTGCTGATTGCGTCTCTGTTTTTCGTGGGTTAGGATGGAGTTGCGGTTTGCTTTCTTGGTGCACATTAGAAGGGACCGGTACATCCTGAATGCAAAGAATAAGAAGAAATTCCAAGGAGGTTTCGATTATCTGTTGCCAATGGCTTGCAATTGGAGTTTCAGACAATTTGGGGAGGTAATTTGCAGCCAATATCCTTGGGGTTTGCTTGATGAAGTGGAATACAAATACTACAATGGGGAAAATAAATGGGTGACCGTTAGTAATGATGAAGAGCTCGCTGCCATGTTTGCTAAGCATAAGGAGAAAGAGAATTTTCATGTGAGGCTGCAAATTGATGTGCTTGAGCAGGCATTTGGACCTAGGATGGCGGGTGCACCTTCTCGGGCAGAACCATGTCGTCGTAATGGCAGCTCTAGCTAGAACAGTTCAGTTAGTGCACAGCGACGTGGTGGCTCGACAAGCGTGGGCACCGGCAGAAGGGTCCCCCTTGAAGTGGAGCCTGACTACAATTATGGGATTGATGAAGAGAAGCTATATTATGATGTAATTCAGAATTTACGACGGGCACCTCAGGCTGAAAACCAAGATGAGGCTGACAATGATGTCCGTGTGGAGGATGACGCGGTGGGTGAGGACGAAGACCTTGCAGCTGTTGAATGGGACCCTTTAAACCCTCATATGGAAGAAGGTTCCGTTTTTGCATCCATGAGTGAGTGTAGAAATGCACTTGTGACGTATTGCATCAAGGCAGAACGTACTTTCGAAATTGACAAGAGCGATCAAGTACGTTACCGAGTGCACTGTCCGACTGAGGGTTGTCCATGGAGGATGCTCGCATCTAAAATGCGAAATAGCATGAATGTTCAGGTCAAAGTGAACCCTTTTAGGCACACATGCCAGGAATCAACCCTTAGGAAGGAAACAATCAGTAGAGCCAAGTCAAGATGGGTGGCGGAAGAAGTAAAGAAGTGGGTGAAAGAAAACCAGCAAGTGGGTGCAAAGGAATTGCAGAAGAACATCAAAGACAAGTTCAAGATAGAGTTACCATACATGAGGGTGTTCAATGGTAAACAACATGCTATGGATTCTATTTATGGTAACTGGCAACAAAGTTTTCAATTGTTGTATTCATTCAAAGGTGAAGTGGAGAGGGCCAGCCCAGGTAGTATTGTAGATATTGACCACCACACCGTGGAGTACACATTCAGGGGAGTGACAAAGACCAAGGAATGCTTTAGGAGGGTTTTTATCTGCTTTGAGGCTTGTCGCCTGGGTTTTTTGGCAGGCTGCAGGCCGTATTTGGCTATTGATGCTACTTTTCTCACAGGGAGGTTTAAAGGACAGTTAGTAGCAGCTTGTGCAGTTGATGCACACAGTTTTGTATTTCCAGTTGCGTACGGTGTGCTGGAGACAGAGTCTGAGGAGAGCTGGACTTGGTTTTTGCATAATCTGCGTCGGGCTATTGCACATCCCAATGGGTTGGTAATTCATACAGATGCCCGCAAAGGTTTAGAAGTGGCCATGGACAATGTGTTCCCTGGAGTAGAGCATAGGGAATGCATGCGTCACTTTGCTGCAAATTTTGTGAAGAAATACAAAGGAAAGGTGTATACCGACAATTTATGGCCAGCATCTTTAACTTGCAGTGTGAAAAAGCACAACTACCACTTGAGGCAGTTATACACGAATCCCAAAGTGAAGGAATACTTGGAAACACACCACTCCAAGTTATGGGCCAGAAGCCAATTCAGTGAACTGAGCAAAGTTGACTATGTGCACAATAATCTTGCAGAGTCTTTCAACTCAACAATCCGGAAACTAAAGGATCTTTTGTGGTGGATTTACTTGACAGGATAAGGATAGAATACATGCAGAAGTTTCATTATCGTGCAGGAATAGCCGCGGCAAAATTCATGGGCCACATTATCATCCCTGTCGTGATGAATGAACTGAAGCAGAAAACAATAGGCTTAGAAATGAACATGACTCTTTGCTCGGGTACCACAGCAAAGATATCATTTTTGGATAAAGAGAAGAGGGAATGGAGATATCCAGTGGATTTAGAAGCTAGAACTTGCAGTTGTAGGCAATGGCAGATAACTGGGTTGCCATGCATTCATGCCTTGTTTTTCATCACTTCTCTCTCAGGTCCAACAGGGAACATACAACAGTATGTGCATGATTACTACTCTGTTGCAAGGTTCAAAGCCACATATGCATATGCCTTACCTGCTTTCGAGGGAAAACAATAATGGGACATAGTGGACCCTAGATTCAAGCTTTGCGCTCCAGTTCTGAAGAGAGCAGCAGGTAGACCAAGGAAGAGTCGAATCAGACCTCGCAGCGAAGGAGCTGGACTTGGAGCGAGGATGCGTAAGTGCACAAGGTGTGGTGGGTCTGGTCATTTCGGTAAGTATTGTGATAACACAGTAGATCCAGCGTTCGGAGAGTATTTCGATGAAGGCTTCGATGAAAATGTTGGTCAGCAGCCGGTTGCAACAGATGATGAAAATGATGGTCAACAGCCGGTTGCAACAGATGAGGATTTTGACGAGGTTCCAAATGATGATGGTCAACAGCCACATGATTTTGACGATGATCCAAAATATCCTCCAAATGATGATCCAAGTGAGGCTCCAAATGGTGATCCAAGTGAGGCTTCAAATGGTGACCAACCTTCTATCGTTGTGAGTTCTGCTAGGTATGTAAATCATGTAAGGATTCCTTCAGAATCATAATGGCACTAGTTGCACATTTTGATTTAGAGTTACATCAAATGGATGTAAAGACGGCATTTCTGAATGGGGATTTAAAAGAAAAAGTCTACATGAAACAACCCAAGGGTTTTATCATGGAAGGCAAGGAAAATATGGGATGCCGCCTGAAGAAATCTATCTATGGATTAAGGCAAGCCTCTAGACAGTGGTATCTAAAGTTTAATCAGACAATTAAAAGTTTTGGATTTAAAGAAAATATTGAGGATAACTGCATTTATGCAAGGTTTAAAAATGGGAAATATATGTTCCTAATCTTGTATGTGAATGATATCTTGCTTGCAAGCAGTGATGTTAGTCTACTACGAGAAACAAAGAAGTTCTTGTCCTCAAATTTTGATATAACAGACCTTGGTGAAGCATCATATGTTTTGGGCATAGAAATTCACCGAGATAGGAAAAATGGAGTCTTAGGACTATCGCATAAAGCATATTTAGAAAAGGTTCTTCAAAAGTATAATAAGCATGCGAGTAAAGCCACACCTGCTCCTATAGTCAAGGGCGATAGTTTTGGGAAATTCCAATGTCCCAAGAACCAGTACGAGATCGATCAAATGAAAGCAGTACCATATGCTTCGGCTGTTGGAAGTTTACAGTATGCACAAGTATGCACTCGCCCTGACTTAGCTTTTATCACCGGGGTACTCGGTAGATATCAAGAGAATCCAGGCATAGAGCACTGGAAGATGGTAAAGAAAGCATTGCGTTATGCGCAAGGCACGAAGGACCACATGCTAACATACAGAAGATCTGATTCCCTAGAGATAAGAGGGTATTCAGACGCAGATTTTGCGGGGGACAGAGATGATAGAAAATCCACGTCAGGATACGTCTTCACTCTCGCTGGAGGGGCTATTTCGTGGAAAAGCTCCAAACAGTCAATAGTTGCATCGTCCACGATGTATGCAGAGTTCATAGCATGTTTTGAGGCCACGGGGCAGACGATATGGTTAAAGAAATTTATACCCGACTTGAAAGTGGTAGATTGTATTAACAAACTACTAAAGATGTACTGTGACAACCAGCCCGCAGTATTCTATGCTCACAACAACAAGTCGAGTAATGCTACCAAAACAATAGAGATAACGTATTATGTTGTGAAAGATAAAATCCAGGATCACACTATAATTCTCGAGCATATAAGGACAAAGGATATGCTTGCGGATCCGCTTACGAAAGGCTTACCACCCAATGTGTGTTCAAGGAACACTTAGCCGGCATGGGTTTAAGGGAAAGCCTATGATTCCTGGATCATGAGAGGCCCAAAAGGAACAGAATTTGTTTTAGAACAGAGAAGTATGTTGTAGCTGTCTGATTCTATCGGCAATCAAGCTGTGACGATGAAACATGCTCTATGTACCAATATGTGATGAAACAAGTAAAGTAGAAAGTATAAGGTTAAAAGTAAAAGTTGAGATCAAGGGGGAGAATGTTAAGATTGATCTCTCCCGTGTGGGCCCAACGGCCCACCGGACCCCTGATCCGCGCCCTGATCGGGGGCGCTCAACCCACTATGGTTGACGGGGCCCTGTCACCTGCGCTATATAAAGTGGTTGGGGCCGGCGGCACGCAAAATGAAGTTCGTCGCTTTGCCGCACACCCCACCGACAAACCCTACCGATCTAGGTTTTGCGCAGTGCTGACGGGAAGCTCCGCCACCACCTCTCTCTCTCTGCCATCCATCCCGTCGCCATCCACCATGGCCACCCCATCGGGTTCATCGAGCCAAGGTGAAGGTAAAGCCACGATTGATCTTTAAGCCTACACGATCTAAAGTTTCTATCAGGGGTGCATCGGTATGGCCGAGGTATCTCTCTCGCATGGGGCGTGGAGGTGGTTGTGCGCTCGGTCATGCTGGTGGCCCATGCGGACGACGACATGGATGGTAACATGGTGGCTCTCGCGCTCTTCCAGGCGATGGAAACCCTCCAGATCTGGGCCGGCGAGTTTGTGTGGCACGAGATCGGCTCCTTTGGTCCGTGGTGGTGGACGATAACCGGTGATGCGCATGTAAAGGGGGACCGTTTGGTCCATGATGATGCAAGCCCTCAGTTAAGCTCTCCTTGTCTGTTGTTTGTTGGTGGTGTTGATCCGAGTCGGGCTCTCGTGGTGCTTCTGTGACATCAGGCGGACCGACACCATATGCTATAAGTGTGTCGGCGTGCGAGCTCACCTAGGAAAAGTTTAGAGTGTTATGACCAAGGTTATCTTGGCGACGACCATCGACAATCACGGGGTAGTGTTCATCCCGGTCCACCATGACTGGTTGTCATAGGCGTCGCCGCCTCCTACCATGGAGGCGTGGACCAGGCCTGGTGGCTGATGTTGGGCTAGGACTGGAAGAAGGTATCTTCTACTCTTCCTACTCTGGTTTGGTGTGTTGTGATGTGAACGTTTGGTCGTGTCTCGAGCCATGGATGCCAGGGTGGCAACCCCAGATGGCAGTCCGCATTTTTTGGATGTCGACGGGCATCATGGCAGCGGCGGTGGTTGTGCCTCTTGGTCGTGTGGGCGGTGAGGTTTGTAGCGGTGGGTGGCTCGGGCTTGTTTTGTTTCACTAGCAGTGGTGATGCTTAGATCTGAATCTGGAGGTTTGTGCTTGTCGTGGTTGTCCTGGATGCCTCGTGTTGACACGGATGAGATGAGAAGCAAAAACTCCACACTTTAGCACCTATGAGCGATGCTCTCCTCTTGAGGCGTCCTTGTGGTTCTCCTCCCCGTGCTTGAGTTCCGGGTGAAGAATCATGTCTGTTTTGGGCTCGGCAGCACCGGCGCTTTGCGTTGTTCTCCATAGTGAGGGCATTGCCGTGGAGCTTGTGTATCCTAGGGTGTGACATGGTGTTGTATTCAAACCTTCATCAGTTCATTATCAACAACGTAGTGGCGTGTGTGTTATATTATTCGGTTATCCCGGGATCTGCTTTGTAAGAGGACCGCCTTACTATCTTGTATCATTAAGTCGTGTATTTTGGTTTGCGCTTTATCGCTAAAGTATGATGAGAGCCTCTTTCGGGACGAGAAATTATTTTCCACATGATTACAAACGTGCGTAATATGAAATGGCCAATTAGAGGGCACAAGATGATTTCCAAAGGCACACGAGCATACGACGTCGTGACGTCGGAGTCAAAGCACACCATTTCCCCTCCTTGACCTTAGACATAATTTTGGTCTTGTATGACTTTGCTCTATGTCGGCGTGCATGCGTGTGTGTGTGTGTGTGTGCATCGTAATTATACAATGGTTGGGTATGTGCTCACTATGCTTATATAGGTGTGATGTTACGTTATGAGTCAATAAAAAGGGCCCTTTATTAAAAAAACATTCCCCTTTTCATTATATTTTGCAGGTTCTTAATCGTAACAAATGTTTATCAATAATATGGTGATTAATATACACAGTTAGTATGTGAGTAGTGCCTCCGTCCCTCGGGGCCAGGGCAATCGGTGTGTTTACCTGACCTATGTGCCTTACCCTTTATGCATACTTTGTTTTCAATATCAGTGCAGACTTGCCATTTCTTATTGCTCACTTCATCCATGATGTTATGTACAGTTTTGCAGTTCATTTGTTGTGTTGTAGTGGAATAACTAAAACATGTGATGTGTAGTGAGGTTTAGGACCAATGTATCTACGATACCAAAGATGTCTACATTGTCCAGGTTTGAATCTGCATTTAAAATTATCCATATCCGCGTTGAGCATGACTAGTTGTCCAGGTCTGCACCTGAAGAAAGTGAGGAGTTCGAGCTTGATGGTCGAGGGTACTACAACCGAGACCGTCACTCCATTCCTTACGATGTGGTCAATCATCTCAAGGGTACTAACTATAGTGTTTGTGTCATCTGTTTCCACAACTAGTACGCTATCTGTGGTGATGTTACGAGTAGAATTTGCTCTCGCTCCCAGTAGTAGTGACAAGCTGGTTACTGTTGCATGAAAAGAAAATGTAGACTTTTGTTTTTGCGAATCAGACACTTGTATTACTCAAATAGGGGGAACTACAAGAAATCTGGATACAGTTTTGCAGGAATGATAAAATATAATTAATCCATAAGCATATTTCCTATTACTTCTAGCATGTTTGGCACAAAGATGGCAGACTCATCTTCTTCCCCACTTACATGAATTATGGAGCATTTTCCGAAGCCATCTGACATGTCGGCTATCTCCTCTTGCTACAACTGAAATAATTGATCAGTATGATTCTATGAACTGCACCAGTTAAGTACCTCGAGGGCATTACTTTCAATGATGTTTTGTCTATATATCAGGTCCAGGGCCAAGCAAGACCCATCTCGAATAGCATATGCCTCTATTAACTCAGATCCTGCACTAGTTAACTACCTCGGGGGCTTCACTTTTAGTGATGATGTGTCTATTTATGAGGTTTAAGGCCAAGCAAAACCAATCTTGGGTAGGGATATGTTGGCCAGGTATAGTGGATCCCAACATGCATGATTTATCCTTCCATCGAGTGGGAATTGAGGTAAGTGTTGAATATGTGCCAAATTTTTGTATGAGTTTGATTACAATTGAACTTTAAGTTGTAAAGTGTGTGCATGTAGTATGGTGTCGTGTTCGAGTTGGACAATATATATTGTCCTAGGCCTCTATATAATAAGGGATCACAATATAACATATGCCAGCATTAAACTAAATGCATGCAATATGAGCCAACATGATGTGTCGGCGCTCTGATGGCCGGTTTGAAGTATTGTAACAATATCACTCTGAGGGTAGCCAATGTTTGGTCAACCTTGTTAATAAATTTTAGTGTTGTGCTTGTATGATTGTTTGATCCTTAGTAGATTAATATGCGGTTCGGATTATTGACAAGGGTTGTGTTAGTTGCATTGGCTCATGATGATGCACAAACTAGCGAGATGCTAATCCGTGAGTAAAGTCGACCCGATGTTTCACAGTACTGTCGTCGTCTTCTTCACGGCGTAGCAAGATGATCTGTGATAACTTGAAAATATGATACGCATGGTAAATGATCAGGTAGAAAGAGACTTCGACCCTTGCTATTATCTAACAAGAACAAAAATCAATGCAAGATCGCTAAAGAGCAATCTCAATACAGCAGCAATCGATCCCTCAATGGGTCACAGAAACGCAGCACTTGGTGTCCCCAGACTTGGGACTTTTCTGATTTTATTTCAATCTCACAATCCAATAGAAAACTAAACTGCTGCCAATACACGGCCGAAGCCTGCCTGTTATATAGGCAAACTACATGTACCAAACCGACTTGACTAAAAGACCAAACTAATCTGGACTCTCTCTCCTATCCCAACTAACCAAGGAATTAAATAATTATTTATCCGGCACGCTAATCACCTAGTAGTAACTAACTTGGGCTCCAAATAAAACTAGTACGTAATAACTAGTACCAGAACAAACGACTTGACCCTCTCATATCAATTGGCCGACAAAGCTCCTGCCATAATTTATGTAGCACATGGAGTTCTGAAGGTAGGCTTAACTTCGTCTTCTTCTGTTCAGCTGGTGGAACTTCAAAGCTAAAAGAACCGATTTGTAAAACATTCCGAAGATTATCTCTTGCACTAGCGGCCACATCATCCCCTCCTCCTTGAAATGAAGCCGTCCGTGGTTTCATGGTAGCTTTAGGGCGTGTTCGGATCTCATCCAGCTTCACAAAACTTCACGTATCTAGCTTTTCTTCGTAGCTTCTTACTCCACGCAGAGCTTTAGATCTGTTCGGCTGCATCAGCAGCTTCTCCCAGCTTTTGCAGCCCAGTTGAGAGGGTTGTGGCCTTTCCAGCGCAGAATGGGCCGGCTGGAGGCAGCCCAATTCGGGTCATCCAGTGCACCGATTCGTTGGGGGATCGATCCTGTAGCGGTAGGTTATGTTTCTCGAGCGAGGGGGCAGCGAAACGGTATGTTTGGCGGTGGCATGTTGATGTAAATTAGTCAGAACTCCAGATTCTTTAATCTGTGAAGCTGGGCTGACCCTCCTCCATGTTTTTGCACTACAGCCGGGCTCAACTTCAAGAAGTTAGCTTCTTGGAGCCCAAACGTTCGGGACCAAATCATCTGAGAAGTTCTTGGAGTTAGAAGCTGGAGGAGTTCCGAACACGCCCTTAGAGACCCTCTTTTGAACTGAAGAAATATCCTCTTTGATAGCATTGGAAAATATTGGCCACAATATACATCGCCTTCCAATGTCCGAAAAAGAATAAGTATTGGACCTTCCGTCATGTGTGGCACGATGATCATATTGCCATAGCCTCCCCAATAACAAGTGTCATGCATCCATTGACAAGACATCACAAATGACTGTGTCTTTATAGTCACCAACTGAAAAATTCATGCGCACCTTGTGAGTAACTTTGAGTTTGCCAGACTGATATAACCACTAAACGCAATGTGGTTGTGGGTGTTTCCACA
The DNA here is from genome assembly GCA_039707655.1 of Elymus sibiricus. NCBI lineage: Eukaryota > Viridiplantae > Streptophyta > Magnoliopsida > Poales > Poaceae > Elymus > Elymus sibiricus. The sequence goes on from CM077671.1 coordinate 450,117,786, forward strand.
TAGGTAACGCTAAAGCATCCATCAATTCCTTGCTGATAGCATTAGTGTAGCTTCCACCATCAATGATCATCTTACAGTTGGTGTTGTTGACCTTGCACTGAGTCTGAAAAATATTCCAACGCTGCCCCTTATCGTCAGTGCGATCCTCCTGCACTCGTTGCACCATCAAAGACGGGTATGATTCAGCAGCTTCAAAACTCGCAGTCACCTTTTTAGCATCTTCGGATTTTTCACTAGAAGTGTCCGAAACGGCCTCTTCATCACTAGCGGATGCATATCCATCTCTTGTTAGCAACACTCTTTTTTCATTAGGACATTCCCGCCTCATATGACCCCTTCCTCCACACTTGTAGCACTCTATATCACTGGTACGTGTGATCGATTGTGCACCTGGATCAACTCTTGAGGATCCTATTTTTGGAACATCCCTCTGAGCTAAACCATTAGATGATGACGCCATCTTGGAACTGGTGCCACCGTCACCAGATTTTTGCCGACGTCGCCATGAGTTAGAGTGGTGCTGTGAAAAACATTGGTTTGGTATCGCCTAATTTGTTGCTCCGCACGCACAGCTTGATGAACAAGATCTTGTATGTTATAATAAACCACCATCTCTACATGATCCTGCACCTCTATGTTTAGGCCATTAAGAAAACGTGCCATTTTCGCCTCCGGATCCTTTGTTGTCCCTGTACATATCATGAGCAAATCCATCTCCTTGTAATATTCATCAACACTCATGTTACCTTGAGAGAGCCGTTGTAACTTGTTGTGTATATCTCTTCTGTAGTGCTCAGGAACAAAACGTCGCCTCATGAATTCTTTCATCCCTCTTCAAGTCATCGGACGATGTCGCGACCGACAAATTTGATTCCACCAAATTAGTGCATAACCAGTGAACTCAATTCCAGCAAGCTGGACTTTCTTCTCTTCGCTATAATGATGGGCGTAAAAAATTTGATCAACGCGCATCTCCCACTCTAAATAGACTTCTGGTTCGCACTTGCCGGAGAACAAAGGAATTGTAATTTTTATGCGCCCAATTCCATCATCCAAAGGAACGCGCGCAGCTTGACCCACACGGTCATGCGCTCCCCCACGAGTGAAAGTTTCAGGACGGAGCTCATAGTGTGGCCGGCGTGGCGCGTAACCCGCCTCCTGGTCATCGAGGCCATCATCTCCAGCATGTGGTTGTGCGGCCAAACGGCAATCATGCTCGCCGACATGTCCGTTACGAGCCACTGGTGCGTAACGCAGTGGAGCAGCCGGAGCAGCATGTGGTGGCGCGGAATCAGTCACCGACGTATTGATGATGTCCGCCAAAGCGTCGAACCTAGTGATCAGGACATCTATCCTTTTGCCAAGCTTCACCTCGAGCGCGTCATGACATTGCTTAACGTAGTTGAACAAAACCATCCCGAATATTTTGAGAAATATCATCCGTGTACACTGGGCGTACAACTTCCTCAGAATCAGCAGCAACCTCGGGGTTCTTGTTGTTGACGGAGTCTGACATCTTGATCAACACAATACCGTGAACAACCTTGCTCTGAATACCACTTGATGATCCACAAACTAGCGAGACGATGCTAATCAGTGCATAAAGTCGACACGATCTTTCACAGTACTATCGTCGTCTTCTTCGCGGCGTAGCAAGACGATCTGTGATAACTTGAAAATATGATACGCATGGTAAATGATCAGGTAGAAAGAGACTTCGGCCCTTGCTATTATCTAACAAGAACAAAAATCAATGCAAGATCGCTAAAGAGCAATCTCAATACAGCAGCAATCGATCCCTCAATGGGTCACAGAAACGCAGCACTTGGTGTCCCCAGACTTGGGACTTTTCTAATTTTATTTCAATCTCACAATCCAATAGAAAACTAAACTGCTGCCAATACACGGCCGAAGCCTGCCTGTTATATAGGCAAACTACATGTACCAAACCGACTTGACTAAAAGACCAAACTAATCTGGACTCTCTCTCCTATCCCAACTAACCAAGGAATTAAATAATTATTTATCCGGCACGCTAATCATCTAGTAGTAACTAACTTGGACTCTAACTAACTTGGTCTCCTGGGAGCTATGGAAGGAGAGGAACGCCAGGGTTTTTAGAAATACTTCCACGCCTTCGATGATTATTGTTGACAAGATCCTTGATGAGGCAAGACTATGGGTTTCTGCGGGGGCCAAGGGTTTAGATGTGATTCTGCCTCGTGAGTAGTTGTTCTTTTTTCGCCACTTTGTGGCTGCTGTATTCGGACCCTGATACCTCTTCTTCTTAATCAATGAAATGGCAAGTCTTTTGCCTGTTTCAAAAAAAAGAAAAAACGACTTGACCCTCTCATATCAATTTGGGCGACAAAGCTCCTGCCATAATTTATGTAGCACATGGAGTTCTCAAGGTAGGCTTCACTTCGTCCTTCTTGTGAAACTTCAAAGCTAAAAGACCCGATTTGTAAAACATTCCGAAGATTATCTATTGCACTAGCGGCCACATCAGCCCATGTCATGTCGCTACACGCGAATGTCCAACGCCTTGTTGCATTGACGGAGAATCGGGGAAGAAACTATGTGGCTTGTGCTTCGTGGGGAAGTGGAAACTAGTCAACATTTCCCGTGTGACACTTTCGTGCCACACCACTGTCCGAAAGCAGAACCACCAGTTAGTTTTGGTGTCAAACATGCTAATCGAGCGATCGACTATTTCCTGCAAAAGTAAAATAGCCTTATGCGTGACTCGATTTGCAATTCGAGTGATTGGAGACGTTTTAAGAGATTTGAACCTGCAATGTGATTTGTTTGACTTGTTACTCAATGAAACTGGATATGTTACCCCTTGACCCTTCCAAAGAGGTTTTAACTTTATATCGTGCTTATGTGGGAGCGCAGTGAGCAGCACATGGGCCAATAAAAATATAGACCCCCATGTCACACGTTACACACGTGCGATTTTTTTTGTTCTTTTTCTTGTTTCATTATTTTGATGTTGGTCATCTTCCTCGAGCAACCATGGCGGCTCACTTCTTGGGTAAACACGTCATCCACCCGATCAGCGAGGAGCATCTCAATGGAGCCATCCATGGCAGAATCAACGGGCTCATTGTGTTCGAGCCCAGCCTCCTCATGAACTTGACAATTAATGTCGCCTACATAGTCCTCAGATTTTCTTCTGCGCAGTATTCTCCATGCTTTGTTATTTCATTCGTGTTGTAGTGACAGCTGCATTTTCCCCGAGAGCCCAATTTACAGTTTTATGACACGACATTAAAATACACATTTTCCGAAACAAAAGGATTCTAACAAAAACATCCAAAGATGTGACCTCGTTGACCTAAAGTAATCCAAGGAAACACATTCTTGTTTTGAGCCAAAGAAAGGCCTCCCCTCTGATTTCATTAACGAAGCCAAGTGGTTTATGGACTACAACCCCCCAAATGTCGCTGTGTATGTTTCATACATGGCAAAGGGCGTCTTAACCATGGCAAAATGTACATCGAATGTTACACTCGGTTTAGAGTAAACGGCTAAATTGGTTGGCTTAGGGGATATAAGCCAAGTGTTACATATCGGGTACTCTGCTAACGGCGAGACTACGTGGCAAGGCTATAAGCCGAGCGTTAGAGTAAGCCGTGTGCATAGTGGGCCTCACGGTTTACAGGTAGACCGTGATGTCACTGTACGTCGTGTGTTTAAGCCGAGTACTTTTTGGCGGCACTCACGGCTTACACGGTAATACACAGTATATATTATTTAAGCCGAATGTTTCCTGAGTTGATTCACGACTTATATAGACGTAAGCCAAGTGTCCACGGTTCGTCGAGTGTCTTGTTGGACATACTCGGTTTACATTCGAATAAGCCGTGAACCTGTGTTTCGACACTCGGCGTAGGGCTTGATACTAGGCGACATATGTTTTTCCTTAGTGCACCCATCATCAGCGAGGGGCACCCCACAACCGTTTTATGTCGAACAAAAGGAAGTGCATTCTAAAATTTTGCCAATATAAAAGTGAGTGTTAAAAGCTTCATGTATCTTATAAAGCTACACGTCATTTGCTCCGATATAGAAATTAGAGAATCATCCAGTTTTCCGCTTTGCAAGAGCAATAACAATAACGGGGTTCCTAGAATTGACATCAAAATAGGACACCAAACTAGCAGGAGCGGAAGACTACATTATGAATCTAGAACTACAAATAAGTACATAACACATGTATAGATAATGGACAGTCACGTAAATAGCAATTGATCCAACAACTCGATGAGCATTGTTAGTATTCAGTGTAGTGCACCTACACAATTGGACCGGCTAAAAGTCAAACATTTGAACAGCATAACAGAAGATTCATGGTATTAATACAGTAAATACTTCAATTAAACCAACCAGGCAGCATATGTATTGCATCATATATAGGTATAGTAAATAAATAAAGATAAATAAGAAAAAAAACACGCATATCCAACAGGAAGCTAAGAAAAGGCAGCCATGTTACGTAATAGGTACGTGCGTACAAGGGGCATGCATTTTAATGTTAAGAGAGCTTCGTCCAGTTATCTGTTGGCCTTCCTTTTTCTTTTCTTTTGCGATGCAGTTGCGCTTTGAAGGTATTTGGAAAAGACAGTTGAAAGCGCAGGAAGCTTGTTATCGTAAGCTTCCACACCCACAGATTCACATGACCGCAGACGTGCATGGTTGTCCACCATGATCATCCACCCATTGCCACGAAGAAACTCCTCCTCCGTTAACAGGCAGCACAGAACATCTGGGTCATCGACGCTGATGATTGGGAACTCAGGAAGACGCTGATGTATGTGCAGATCTCTGTAACCATCCTGCGCCAAGAGAGAGTCCAGGTTGATCGCATGATGCAGCTTCCACTCGAACTCGGCGTTCAAAGTCCAGACGGTGATTTTCTTGGGAGTCTGCTGCTGCTGCTGCCCTTGCCTTCTTCTCTCAGGAAGTTGAACCCATCCGGAGGGGTCGTAGACAGTGGCGGAGCTTCGGCAAGGCCGAAAGGACCGTGGCCCGCCCAGCCCTTACTATTTTATGTGATGTATATTTTGTTTTGGGCCATGAAAAATATTTCCTGTAGTTATTTTCCACAGTCGGCCCGCCCAGCTTTCTGGGCCAAGCTCCGCCACTGGTCGTAGAGTCTTTCATGAAAGTCGTTGTCGATGTGGACAAAGCGCATCATGCCTTGGCTGATGGACACACTTCGGAATCTCACCGGGAAGCAACTTTCGACACGTACCTTGTCATGGTAGTCATTTTCTCCAGGGAAAGGCACGAAGCGGAGCACCGGCGAGTCTATGGTAGAGAAGTCACATAGCAGGACGCCGCTGAAGTAGTCGACCCAGCAAAGGAAACGGCCGTCGAAAGCAAACACATTGTGGGTTTCCCAGAGTTCGGGGAACTGCCCGCCATTGATCTGGTCCTGCGGCTGCGGGACAGGCATCTTCCGGATGATTTTCCACTTTCCAGTGCCGGAGTTGAAGACGCAGAGCTCGGCACGCATGCCCACGCCCTTTCTTTTGCTGTAGACATTGAGGTCGGCAACGATGTAGCGATCCTCCGCGAGCCGCAGGATACCTGTGTTGAGGTAGTCCATCAGGAACGGCCTCTCCCTGTCCTTGGTGTACAGAGGTAGCCGCTGCACAGAGGGGGAAGGACCGCCGGCCGTGTAGACGAACAGATCGGACGGGGGGTCCCAGTAGCAAGTCCTGCTCGGGTTGGTGATGTCGAAGAGGACGAGGTCCTTGTCGGTTGCCCGGACGTAGGCATAGGCGGGCGGGGTGGCTGGGGTAAATGGACGGTCCTCCGGCAAGTGGAGGTTCAGATAGGAGTTCCCCTTTTGAGGAGCCGCAAGGGTGAAGGTCACGTAGCAGGAGAGGCCGCCGTCCATGTCGAGTGGAGCGGCGGTCTTGTTCTTGTTGACAGCCACACGAGCAGCGTCTAGGCCGTTGTGGCAACGGGTGTGGCCTCTGCGATCTAGGACTACCCAATTGGGGAGATCGATGGTCTCCTCCTCCGGCTCCGTCGCGCCTCCGGTGGCCATGGCGATCGGGATCGGGAACGCCGCCTCCCTAACGCTGACCCTAGTTTTTGACGGGAAGGAAGGGCGACGACAGACTCAAGTTATCATACTAGAAGGGCCATCTCATTGGGCCAGGTGCCTCAAAAAAAAAAAACTCATTGGGCCTGGAAACTACTCGCGCAATCGAAGAGTATCGAACGTAAAAAAAAATGAACTGGGAGAGAGGTCTGTCGTGGGCACGACGACCACTAGTGTGGAAGTCAAGTAAGTGTCATTAGACAAAGAAAAACGTTTAGAATCAACCGATCCTAAAGATATGCAGAATGAGTGTATTATGAAATGTTGGTTGTCTAGCTTTGCATACATCGCTACTTAATCGTTTAGTGGTTATCAATGAAATTACTTCATCATAGAGAAAATATTATGGAAGTTTATGTCCAATTGGAAAATTTGATCTTCTAAATTCATATGTTTAGCCTAAAGTACATAACTTATGTTCCTCCCTAGTTCTTGCAAAGTTACCTAATCAAGCCTTACATCATTTGTAGTTATAACACGTTCAGCTGAAAGCAAACTCCAAATAACACATATACTTTTTTCACCTTAGCTCTTTCTTTATTGTTCATTGAGCAGTTCAAATGCTTTGATTGCTTATCAGATACTCGTTCTCATGACCTCTCGTTTCTCTCGTCTGTTTTCCTGTATCTCCTCTCTCATCACGCCTGCTACACAGGGATCCAATGGAATGGCGGCGCTCGACGCTGCAAAGGGATCGAACCACCGGTGCTTCAAGGGGAGCCGCCATGGCGCGGCTGCTGTGTAGCGAGCTGAGCGACCGTTGCTCGCCGGAGCTAAGCATCGACGGGGGTGTGCTCAAGGGTGTGAAGCACGCGTGACCGAGGGATGCCGTGCGGTTGCCGCCGTGGTGCTGCCCACGGACCCGGTGCTTCAAGCCTGAGACGAGCTAGGACAACGCAACATCGAGAGCTATCTGAGCTGATGCGATGGGGCGCTCCGGCTAGATGCTCGCGGAGATGGTGGGGAAGGAGGCTGCTGCGAGTGGGGGCGGTACGGCGTGCATTTGGTGGAGCTGGAAAGTGAGTCGTGGAGCTGCTGTTGCATCGAGGTGTTGTAAAGACAGGGTGAACGCACCCCTCGTCGGTGCTGCTAAGCCGCTCGCCGATATGCACTTGGTGTATGTTAAGAGGCTGCTCACCATCAAAGTATTTGTGTTGTGACTTGTGAGGCGTGCTTCAATGGCCGCGACAATACTTCCAAGACCATGGCGACAAGGCATGACGCAACGCGGTCAACGGTCGTGGTCAAGCTGTGAGGCGTGCTTCAATTTTCGTTGTGACAATGCTTCGATGGTCGCGACAATGCTTCAACAACCACGGCGACGGGCGTGCTTCGATAGCCGTGGCACCGCTTCCATCACCGTGACGACTTCGACGACCACGGTAATCCTTCAACGACTAGGGCGACAAGGCATGCCATGACGGCGTTGACGAACGTGACCAGACAATGAATGGTCGTGGCGATGCTTCGACGACCACGACGACTGCAGAAATGCTTCGATGACCATGATGACAAGTTTGCTTCAATGGTTGTGGCAATGCTTCCATGACCATGACGACTTCGACGGCCACATCAATGCTACAACGACTAGGGCGAAGATTCATGCTATGATGGCATTGACGACCGTGACCATGCAACGAGGCATGCTTCAATGGTCCTGGCGATGCTTCGACGACCATGACGACGTCAACGACATCAGAATGCTTCGACGACCATGATGGTGAGGCGTGCCATGACAACGTAGACGAACGCGTCCATGCAACGAGGCATGCTTCAATGAGTTTTGTGGAGCATCACCGGTGTTGTTATGGAGCGTCTTTGGGCCGCCGGAGCATCACCGATGCTGCGATTGAGCATTATCAGGGCCATCGAAATATCGTCGTTGCTGCAATTGAAAATCTCTAGGATCTTGGAGAATCGTCGGTGCTACAACGAAGCATCACCGATGTTGTGTTGGAGGATTGACGGGCCGCCAGAGCATCTCCGGTGTTGCAACAAAGCATCACCGGTGTTGTCTTGGAGGATTGCCATGCCGCTGGAGCATCGCTGGTCCTTCAAGGATGGTTGTGCATGGCGAGCTCGTTGAAATTATCCGTGGAGGTTTAATTAAACAAGCTCTTGTGTGGTCTAAAATCTATGTGATGTGTGAAATAGGTGCACAAGCGTCTCAACCACCCGTGAATATAGATCCTAGTGGTCTGACTTTCAAGATCCTACGGCCTAGGAGGCGGCTTAAATTTGATTGTTTTCAGCCGGTTGATTTGTAGCAACGGCCTTAGACAAAGCACCGGAGAGTGGCTTGGCTAGAGGGACGTGCGGGACCCTGAGATTCCCAGGCGGATCAATGATCATGGACTAACCTCTGGAAGGTTTAGGTTCCATCAAAAATTCGTATATTCCTATGGAGATTTGTTCAACAGTCTATACCTTCAGCAGATCTCCTCCATCATCGTAACATGGCATGACATGTAGTAATTGTAACCTCCACAGAATGGAGGACTCATGGCGCCACTCGCTTCTGGACTGCATGATATCACGTTGTGTATGGGCGCTTACAGATGGAGAAATGGTTCACGCCCTGCAACAATCTAGGGAACCGGACGCAAAACGTTGGATATTTACTATGTTGGACCCATTACCGCACATCCAGTTTATATGGTTGCTGGTTACGCTTTGGGCGATATGGCAATGCACGACGTAAGGCAATTCATGAAGATGTCTTCCAGAGTCCGAGAGGTACACACGAATTCATAGAGAGATTCATCAGTGACTTAAATGCTATTAAACTTGCACAGAATAGTACACGCCATGTGAACACACAAGTCATGGCTGTCCCGACCTGGTTCGCTCCTCCCGCGGGATCAGTCAAAGTAAAGGTAGACAGAGTTGTTGGCAATTCATCTAATCATGGATCTGTTAGTGCTATCTACAGAGACGCCCATGGAAATTATGTTGGATCCTCGGCACTGGTTTTTGCTGGGGTAACTGAACCGACTACGCATGAAGCTGTAGCATGTCGAGAGGCCATGACCCTATCATATGTTCTGTTAGAAGCACACATCATTATTGCAGATTGTAAAGGTGTCGTGTCAGACATGCATAAAGGACGGGATTGGCGGGAAACATGGTCATATCATCAGGGAGATAAAGATTATGGCATCGGAGTTCGAAGACTGCTCTTTCTTTCTCGAAGGAAGAGCCTCGAATCTGGAGGCACATAGCCTCGCTAAACATGCGCTTAGTTTATATGCAGGCTGTCATTTGTGACTTTTGCAACCTCCTATCAGTTGTATTCCTCTAAACATTATTAAGCAATAAAGAGCAAGAGTGTGTTAGCCTAAAAAGGAAGGAAATGCCATTAGATTTTCAGTCTTGTTCTTTCGTTTTTAAAGTATAAACTCGAATATCGAGGCTCAAAGCCTCGCTAGGTACACGCTCAGCCTTGTGACAGGTCGCCATGTTTGGCTTTTCCAGCCTCCTGGTCTCAATTGTATTCCTCAAAACATAGTTGAGCCATGCACCTTCACCTATCATTACTCATATGTTTGGCACAAAGATGGGCAGTCTCATCTGCTTCCCGCCCATGAATTATGGATTATTTGCCGAAGCCTTCTCACATGTTGTTGATCTCTATGGATACTACTGAAATAATCAGGTTACAGTTGAACTTTTAGTTGTAAAGTGTGTGGATGAAGTACAATGTCGTGTTCAAGTTGGATAACAGTATTCTAGGTCTCTTATAAAACGTAGGCACACAATATAACCTAGCTATGCTAACATAAAAGAACATGCACACAGTATGAGCCAGCGTGATGTGTCGGCATCACGGTGGCCGGTGTGAGGTATTGTAGCAGTATCACTCTAAGGGTAGCCAATGTTCGGTCAACCTTGTTAATAAATTTCAACGTGGTTGCATTGTGTGATTGTTTGATCCTCAGTAGATCAATATGTGTCTCGGATTATTGATAAGTGGTATCAGAGTGAGATTAAAGAAATAACAAATTGTTGATCTGGACCTTCTTGTTGCGTGAGTTGCGTTAGCCCATGTCATATCACTACGTGCGAGCGTACGACGCCTTGTTGCACCGAGGGAGAGTCGGGAAGAAACGGTCTGGCTTGTGGCTCGTGAGGGAGAGGAAACTGGTCAACATTTCCCGCGTGGCATTTTCATTTGCCACGTCACCGTCTAAAGCAGGACTACTGGACAGTTTTAGCGTGAAACTCGCTGCATGACCGACTTTTGCAGAAGTAAAAAACAGTCTTGCATGTAAATGCGATTTGCATTCGAGTGATTGTAGATGTTTTATGCGATTTGAGCCTGCAATGTGTTTTTTTTTTGCTTGCTACTCATTGAAACTGGATAATTTACCCCTTGACTCTTCCAAAGAGGTTTTAACTTCACATTGTGCTTATGTGGTGTGGGAGTGCAGTGAGCAGCAGATGAACGAATAAAATATATTTGGACCTCCATGTCAGGCGTTACACACACACACCTGATGCTTTGTTCTTTTCATTGTTCCATGATTTTGCGGCTGTTCATCTTCCTTGAGCAACCATGGCGACTCACTTCTCGGGTAAACATGTCATCCGTCCGGTAGGCAAGGGAGAATCTCAATGGAGCCATCCATGGCAGATTTAACGAGCTGATTGTGCTAGAGCCTAGCCTCCGCATCAACTTGATAATTAATGTCGCCTATATATCCTAGGCCGTGGATAGTTTTTCGAGGCTATATTCTTAGATTTTCTTCTCAGGTATTCTGTATGCTTTGTGATTTCATTCGTGTTTTAGTGGCAGCTGCATTTTCCCGTGAGCCCAGTCTCCACTTACACGACACGACATTAAAACACACTGTCTGAAACAAAAGGATTCTAACAAAAACATCCGAAAATATGACCTCATTGAGACCTAGAGTAATCTAAGGAAACACGTTCTAATACTTTTGCCAATATAAAAGTAAGTGTTAAAAGCTTCATGTATCTTATACAGCTACAAGTCATTTGCTCCGATATAGAAATTAGAGAACCATCCAGTTTTTGGCTTTGCAAGAGCAATAACAATAGTCGGGTTCCTAGAATTCACTTCAAAATGGCACAACAAACTAGTAGGAACGGAAGGCTACATCATGATTCAAGAACTACACATAACACATATGCAGTGGCGGAACGTGGCAAGCAATCAAGGGGGCGCCAATTTTCCAACTAAAAGCAAAATATTTCTTCAAAGAAACCTAAATTTAAAATTACACTCTAATCGAACATATCTTGCTCCTTCCATCCTTTGGCAGCTCGGCTCATCGACGGCCGTCGGCTCATTGTCCGTGTAGACGCAGTAGCAAGCAGCTGACGAATCGATATAATGCCAATGAATGCAGCATGCAGCCGGGTGAATCCATCTAATGCAGCAGTAAGCAAGCATTCTGTGCGCATGCAGCAGAAAGCAGGAAGCTGCTCGTGCAACAATCAATCAAGCTGCATGGAGTAGCTAGCTAACTTCACACACGAATATGCATTTTTTTTCTTCGAAAAGAGAGGATGCCCTTTGGCCTCTGCATCGAGTGATGCACACACTCTTTTATTGATCAACACGAATATGCATGTGTGTATCGTTCAAGGGAATCCATCTAATGATAATTGAGTTGGGAGGAGTATTATTCACTGATGGGCTGGACCAAACACTTGGTATACATAGTAGCAAACACTTGGGGTGTGTTTGGTTGCAGGAACGGGCCGGAATGTCATGGGTCGGACCCGTTCCTGGGCCTCATTCCCGCGTTCAGTTGCTAGGTGGATCGGGGATGGACTCGTTCCCACATACCGAATATTCTGTTGATATCCGGAACGAGTTAATACCTCGAAATTGGGCGGACGACGCGGAACTGTTCGTTCCACTCGCCTGCCTCCTCTCGCCCTTGCACTCAGCTCCTCTCGCCCCCGGCCCTCGCCTCTCCCCCACCCCCCCTCCCTCACGTCTGTCTCTCCCAAGACCGGCGGATTGGTGGCAACGACCAGGCCAGCGAATCCGCAACCGGGCGGCGGCGACCTGGTCTATGGGATGGGCGGTGGCGACTTGATCTGACGAGGGAGGCGGCGACTTGGTCTGACGAGGGAGGCGGCGACCCGATCTGCCATGGCCGGCGGCGACCCGATCTGCTAGGCGACGACGACGAGTTGAGGTGCCAGGACGACGACGACCTGATCTGACAGGAGCGGCGGCGACCGAGCCTGCTTTTGAGGCGTTGGCCATTCCATCGCGGGCTGCGACGACCACCTCGCCCATGCGACCACTGCCTTGCCGCCGGCTACAACAACGATGAGCACTACTTCTGGGACCTGATCTATGGGATGGACAGGGGTTCTTGTTGTGCAACTATCTCGAGTCAACAACAAGAGTGTTGCTGTGCTTCATCTGTGAGCAATTTTTCTTGATTGAAAGCCAATTCTAATGTAAATAGTACAAAAACATTGAGCAAAATTTCCTTGATTGAAAGTACAATTCGATGTAAATGCTTCTGAAAAGTCCAATAATATATTTCTAGAAATATATAGATTTTCTACTTGTTCATTTTGTATATATATGCATTTAAGAGGCAGCCTCACCAATTTTATAAAGATGAGTTGAACTGAATTCATTTCATTCTATCCCTCAAACCAAACATTGAAACGTAACCATTCCGTTCCATCAAATACCCCCAATCAAACACGGGAACGAACCGACCCATTCCGGTGGAACGGAACCATGACATTCCATTCTACTTCGTTCTTGAACCAAACACACCCTTGGTATTCACTGATGGGCTAGGGGTCACGACCCGTTTGGCCTCTATGAGGCTCCGCCAATGAACACCTGTATAGATAATGTACAGTCCCATAAAGAGCAAAATATCCAACAAACAGAGAATTCTAGACTCGACGAGGACAACTTGATGACCATTATTGGTATTCAGTGTAGTGCACTTACAGAACTGGAGCGGCTAAAAGTCAAACACTAGAACAGCCTAACAGAAGATTGATAGTAACAATATATTGTTACTATGAATCTTCAATTAACCCAACCAGGCAGCATACGTATTGCATCATAGGTAGTAAGGTAATTAAGCAAAAACACCAGTGTTACACTAGCATATCCAATAGAAAGCTAAGCAAAGGCAACCATGTTACGTACCAGTTCCTTCGTGACACAATATAAGACGTTTTGGCAAACTGTTTGGGAGTAATATACAGGTACTGCGTAATAAGTTTGCAAAAAATATGCATTTTAATATTAAGAGAGCTTCCTCTACCTATCTGTTGGCCATTCTTTTTCTTTTCCTTTTCCCTTTTTGCGATGCAGTTACCCTTTCAAGGTATTTGCAGAAGGCAGTTGGGAGTAGGGGTGCATTGGGAAACTTGTTAACGTGAGCTTTCATACCCACAGACTCACATGACTGCAGGCGTGCATGCTTCATGTCAAGCATGATCATCCACCCATTACCATCAAATTCCTCCTCCGTTAACAGGCAGCACAGAACATCGGGGTCATCCAAGCTGATGGTTGGGAACTCAGGAAGACGTTGATCTATGTGCAGATTTCTGTAACGAGCTTGCGCCCAGAGAGAATCCAGGTTGATCAGATGATGTAGCTTCCACTCGAACTCGGAGTTCAAAGTCCAAGTGGTGATTTTCTGGGGAGTCTGCTGCTGCTGCTGCCCTTGCCTTTTTCTATCACGGAGCTCACGGCATCGGCAGCGACCATGGACTCTGTCATGGAAGTCATTGTCAATGTGGACAAAGCAGATCTTGCCTTGGCTGATGGACACACTTCGGAATCTCTCCGGGAAGTACCTGTCAACACGTACCTTACCAGGGAACTCTTTTCCTCCAGGGAAAGGCACGAAGCAGAGCGACGGGGAGTCTATATTTTTGGAGAAGTCACATAGCAGGACACCGCTGAGGTAGTCTACCCAGCACAGGAAACGGCCGTCGAAAGCGAGCACATTGTCGGTTGACCAGAGTTCGGGCAACTGGCCGCCGATGCCTGCTGGGTCCAATTTGCGGATGATTTTCCACTTTCCGGTCTCGGAGTTGAAGACGCAGAGTTCGGCACGCATGCGCTTTGTTTTGCGGTAGACATTGAGGTCGGCAACGATGAAGCGGTCCCCCTCGAGCTGCAGGATGCCCGTGGTGAGGTAACCCGTCAGTGTTGAGTATATGTGTTATGTGCATATTGTGTATTGGGTCCGTCTCCTAGTTCCTTGTATAGTTGAGGTCCGTGGCCCACCTTTGTACATCATATATACGTGCCTATGCACGAAGAGCAATACATCGTGCAATCATAATCTCATACATGGTATCAGTTTCCTAGGTTTCTTTCTCGCTTCCGCCGCCGCCGCGCGTCTCCTCCGCGCCGCCGCCACCCAGCCGCCGCCGCCGCCACCTCGCCGCCGCCGCTCGCGCGCCCTCCGCGCTGGCCGCCGCTCTTGCTTCCGCCGCCGCCGCGCGTCTCCTCAGCGCCGCCGCCGCCGCCACCCAGCCGCCGCCGCCGCCCGCGCGCCTCCCTGCGCCGCCGCCACCCCGCCGCCGCCGCTCGCGCGCCCTCCGCGCCGGCCGCCGCTCTTGCCTGATCGCTCCCGAGCCGCTCACCGCTTCGTCGCTCGCTACCCGCCCGCGCGCCCGCTAACCTGATCCTGTTGCGATCCGTCGGCGTCTCGTGTCCTCGCGTGCTTGTGTTCTCGGCGAGAACATATCAATCACGTATCTGGCGGTGGTTTGCTATACGTGCATAGCTAGCTAGCTTTGACTCCGTCAAAAGCATCCACCTGCCTGAGTGCTTGGTTGGTAGCTCCGTGCAGAATCGATCAGCTACCGTGTTAGCTTTCGTCTACGTACGTGCAGTCTGGGTGCACCCGCGATGGCGTCCACCGGCCCGTCCGCCGCCGCCTCTGCCGTCCCGCCACCGGCGCCCTCTGGCGCGGCTCCGCTGCAGGCGCCCTACGGCGCGGCCCCGCCGCCGTACGGGACGGCCGCCACCTACGGCGCGTCCGGCGTCGCCCCGCCAGCCCACCCCGACTTGCCGCACGGCTCGGCTCCGCTGCCCCCGCTGGCGTACGTCGCCGCCCCACCGCCGGCGCTCTCCGGCCAGTCCGTCGTCGCCCCGCCGCCGGCGCCGACTCTGCCCGTCGACCCCTTGCTGTCGCGCGGGGCGTTCGACGCGCCCGTTCCCACGTACGGGGCTCCGCCCGCGTACGGGGCTCCGTCTGCGTATGGGGCTCCCGGGTACTGGTGGGGGTCGTCAGCGGGCCAGCACTCGTCCGCTGGAGAGTACCCACCGCCGCTGCCGAGCGGTGGCTACGGCCTCCCCATGGCGTCTCCGTTCCCCTCGCCGGCCCTGCCGCCGGCGCCCTGGGACCCGGTGCTCCTTCCCGCGCTGCATGCCGCTCCTACGCCGAACAACTACACAGGAGGTGATGATTGGTACATGGACACCGGGGCTACGGCTCACATGTTTGCTCATCCTGGTAATCTTGCCTCCTTCACTCCCGTCACCACCGACCGCCGCATCATTGTCGGCGACGGTTCCACACTCCCTATCACACATGTCGGGCACACTTCTTTTCCTTCTAATTCCATGCCTATTACTTTGTCTAACATACTTGTGTCACCTCATCTTATTAAGAACCTTGTTTCCGTTCGTCGTTTAACTCGTGAAAATCCTGTTACTGTTGAATTTGACGAGCTTGGGTTTTGTGTCAAGGACGCTCGAACCAGGATGGTACTTCACCGTTGTGACAGCTTCGACGAGCTCTATCCGGTGCATTCGCCGTCCACCTCCACCACCGCACCGGTTGCTCTCTCCGCCGGCGTCGATCTCTGGCATGCTCGTTTGGGTCATCCCAACCCCGTCACACTTCGTCATATTCTTAGGAGTTTCAGTTTCAGTTGCCATAAGATAGAGGATCACACCTGTCATGCCTGTCGTGTCGGCAAACATGTTCGCCTCCCGTTTAATAACTCCACCACCATAGCTTCTTTTCCTTTTCAGTTGATTCATAGCGATGTGTGGACCTCTCCGGTTCCTAGTAATTCGGGCTATTTATATTATCTGGTTATCCTTGATGATTATTCTCATTATGTGTGGACTTTTCCTTTGCGCAGAAAGTCGGATGCACTCTCCACTTTGACGGCTTTTTACTCCTATGTCAGCACGCAGTTTGGGCGTCCCATCCTTGCTCTTCAGACTGACAATGGAAAAGAGTTCGACAACCTTGCTTTCCGCACTTTTCTGTCGCACCACGGCACAGTTTTTCGCCTCACATGCCCGTATACTTCCCAGCAGAATGGTCGAGCCGAACGCGTCCTTCGCACTCTGAACGACTGCGTTCGCACGCTCCTGTTCCATGCTAACGTGCCGCCTCGTTTCTGGCCGGACGCACTCGCTACTGCTTCTCTTCTTCTTAACATTCGCCCTTGCCGCCCACGGTGGAACTATGCACCTCACCATCTTCTCTTTGGTACGCCCCCATCTTATGATGGCTTGCGTATTTTCGGGTGCCTTTGCTATCCTAGCACTGCCGACTCCGCTCCTCACAAACTCGCACCTCGTTCTGTCGCTTGCATCTTCATCGGCTACCCCTCCAACTCCAAGGGATATCGGTGCTACGATCCCGTCTCCCACCGTGTGTTCACTTCCCGGCACGTTTGATTTGATGAGCGTGTGTTTCCATTTCACCAGGTACCCCCGGCTGTTCCTCCCGCCACCGGTGACGCGGGCTCCTCGACGCCTCTCCCAGGGCGCTTGCGCGCCTCTCTTGGCCCGCCCCCTGGCTTTGAGGCGCGCCCCCCGCATGCGGCGCCCCCTCCAGCCGCGGCGCCGGCACCCCCGACGTTGGCGCCCGCGGCCCCCCCGGCGCCCGCGGCCCCCTCGGCGCCCCCGGCGCCCCCGGCCCCCTCGGCGCCCGTGGCCCCCCCAGCGCCTGTGGCCGGTCCGGTCACCCGCGCCCGTACGGGCGTTTTTCGCCCGAGCTCGCGCTACGCCTCGGATGACTACGTCCATGCGGCGTCCACCTCTGAGCCGTCGCCGTTGCCGTCCTCTGTTCGAGCCGCTCTTCGTGACCCGCTCTGGATGGCTGCGATGCAAGAGGAGTTTGACGCCCTGTTGCGCAACCGGACGTGGCAGCTTGTTCCCCGTCCCCGGCACGCCAACGTGATTACCGGGAAGTGGGTCTTTAAACACAAGCTCCGTCCTGATGGTACCCTTGATCGCTACAAAGCGCGCTGGGTCGTTCGTGGCTTCCGACAGCGTGCTGGCATCGACTTCACCGACACCTTCGCTCCGGTCGTCAAGCCCGGCACGATACGCACGGTTCTCCACCTTGCGGTCTCCCGTGCTTGGCCGGTGCACCAGATGGACGTCTCCAACGCCTTCCTCCATGGTCACCTCGAGGAGCAGGTCTTCTGCCAGCAGCCCACCGGGTTTGTTGACCCGGCGCTTCCCGACCACGTGTGCCTGCTTTCGCGGTCCTTGTACGGACTCAAGCAGGCTCCGCGCGCTTGGTACCAGCGCATCGCGGCGTTTCTCCACCAGCTTGGGTTCCGCTCTACCCACTCGGACGCCTCGCTCTTCGTCTATCATCAGGGCTCTGACACAGCTTACTTGCTGCTCTATGTCGACGACATCATCCTGACGGCATGTACGGCTGGTCTCCTCAGTCAGCTCACGGCTCGTCTTCGCGCTGAGTTCGCCATCAAGGACTTGGGTTCTTTGCACTACTTCCTCGGTGTCGAGGTGGTGCGCCGTCCGGATGGCTTCTTCCTTCATCAGCGGAAGTACGCTCACGAGCTCCTGGAGCGCGCCGGCATGCTTAACTGCAAGCCCGCCGCTACGCCTGTTGATACGAAGGCCAAGCTTTCTGCCACGGATGGTTCTCCTGCTTCGGATGATGCTTTCTATCGGTCTATCGTTGGTGCTCTCCAGTACCTCACTCTGACTCGACCGGAGATCCAGTATGCCGTGCAGCAGGTGTGTCTTCATATGCATGCTCCTCGAGACGTTCACTGGGCTGCCGTCAAGCGGATTCTCCGCTATATCTGTGGCACTATGGATCTTGGCGTCACGCTTCACGCCTCCGCCGACACCGCCCTCACCGCCTATTCCGATGCAGACTGGGCGGGCTGCCCTGACACTCGTCGCTCCACTTCGGGCTATTGTGTCTACCTTGGACCCTCACTTATCTCGTGGTCGTCCAAGCGACAGTCAGGAACGGCCTTCTACTGTACTCGATGTAGGGAGGGAGACGCTGCACCGAGGGGCGAGGACCGCCGGCCTTGTAGACGAACAGATCTGGCGGGGGCTGCCGGTAGCAACTCCGGCTCGGATTGGAGCTGTCTATGAGGACGAGTTTCTTGGCTCTTTTCTGCGGGTTGGATATGTCGAAGAGGACGAAGTTGTTGTCGGTTGCCCGGAGGAAGGAATAGGCGGGCGGGGTGGCTGGGGTGAGTGGAGGTTCCTCCGGCAAGTGGAGGTTGAGGTAGGAGATCCCTTTTTGAGGAGCCGAGAGGGTGAAGGACACGTAGCAGCAGGGGCCGCCGTCCATGTCAAGTGGGGCGGCGGTCTTGTTCTTGTCAACAGCCACACGAACAGCATCTAGGCTGCTGTGGCAGCGGGTGCGGCCAATGCGATCCAGTACCACCCAATCGGGGAGGACGACGGTCTCCTCCTCCGGCTCCGGTGCGCCTCCAGTGGCCATGGCGATCGGGATCGGGAATAAAGCTGCTGTCGCCTCCCTAACCCTGACCCTAGTTGATCATGGACGGTAAGGAAGAAAGGGCGACCGAATCAAGTTATCATACTAGCAGGGCCGTCTTCTTATTGGGCCAGGGACGCTAAAACAGGGCCATCTCATTGGGCCAGGTGCCAAAAAAAGAAACTCATTGGCCCAGGAAACTAGTCGGACAAGCGAAGGAACTGGGAGGTATACCGAGTTCAACTCAACTTTTTTTTTCAACTAAAAGAAGGGATCAATAAAGCTTAGCTATGTGTTAAAAAAAAAACTTAGCTATACCCCTAAAAAAGGGACTTTCCGGAAAAAAAAACTACAAAAAGGGACTAGTGGACGATGACTACTTGCGGCAGCTGGAGCAAGAACCGCTACCAAGGCCTGATGCAAACACAAAGAAAAAATGACATAGTGAAAAAGAGAGGGGTCGGACATATATAGGGGATACTACGAATTGATTATGTATCCAATCCAGGTCGGACATATTGTGAAAAGGAAAGGGCGACAGAAACAGTAAGAACCATCTCTCGCGCACTATGAATGTCGAATTGGAACCCAAGTCGAGAAACACCTTTGAGTCTGGATCCAAATCGTCTTGCGTGGCAGTTTGATGATAGACAAAATGACATGTTTCATCCCTGAACTCTCTAGCGCATTGCGATTTGGACACCAAGTCGAGAAACATTACAATACGATCCTTATTCATGCGAATACTAACACTCCATAATCCCCAATTGACGGTCGAGCGTCCTAGTGCCGCCACGTACCCCCTGTTTTTCAGCATCCTTTTGCGGTCACATCCCTATCATTTCTGGATAATAACCCGCGCTACACCCCTCAGACAGAGCGGTGTCATTTGCTGCTTGATCCGTTCTGGCCGTGTACATTTCGTCGCCCCTAGCCCCACCTAGCTCATGAGTTCGTCTTGCTCGGGCCTTGCCGATGGTGAGGCCCACATGCACCGGCAAGGAGGTTGGTGCCTACTCGCCCTCCATTGGGGCATCGTCGGCCTTCGTCTGCTGGCCGGCCTGCCAGCCGGTAGCAATGGCTGCCATCTTCTTCTTCTACTCCGAGGAGAGGGTGTCCTAGACGGCTTTGGGGCGCGAGGAGGCCATGGCGGGCATGATGCAGATAGGAGAAAGGGACCGGAGAAGGATGACTGCGGCTATGGCCGAGGCTGGAGTCTATATAACGGGCGGATGGCAATGGGTTGCAGAGGTGAGATTAATTGTGGGCGGCAGACGGACAGGCAGGTGGCGGCAGAGTAGAGTCCTTGGCAACCGCATATCATTAATATAGGGGCGACGGACCGACGGGGTGTCGTTTGAACGCGGAACAGTTGCATGCACCTGGAAGCGGCGTGGGCGGCGCATCACTTCAATGCCGGCAGCAGTGAGAGGTCGCGTCAGCTTTGGGCGGGCACGAATGTGTCACTAATGGTGTAGTGCGACGCAAACTGTTTCAGATGGGAAGCAAGCTCATGCGAGGTAGGTTTTTTTTTGGTGGGCCAGTGCAGTCAGACGCGGACGTGGCAGCGGTCAGGACGCCCGCAAAACCTCTCCCCCCCCTCCTAGTTTGTCTCCGATTTGCATTAAGAAATACGCCAGTACCGCACAACAGACCGATACAAGCCCGCGATAGATGACATAACACATTCGGACCACGCGATCCGAACGATTGCGGATGCTTTGAGAGTCGGCGTTGGAGATGTCCTAAATGCCAAAAATAGCGTATTCCATCAAGAAGATTGGCTCCCGGTCGTGTGGGCCCTTTCACATGACTAGATTAAGGTGCATCACCGGATTGTTGAACTAAACTACTGGGAGGAGGCAATGTGGATGCCCAACCCAATGTATTTTGGGGCATTTCGTATTTGATGTTCAATGCCTCCAATTGTTTCGCACACTCAACTTAGCGATGTCTTTCTGTGTCGACCCATTTACCTAGGAAACGTTTGGTAATCTTTTAGAAGGTTCTGATCCGCTTATTTTATTTTTCTATTTTATGTTTCTTAGCTTCAAGGTTCTTTTAGTTTCTTTCTCCTTTTTTCTCAGAAATTGTTCCTGAAAATTTCAAATATATTCATGTTTAAAAAAATCCTGAAATTATTGCTCATTGTGAGTCACTGGCTCACGGCCCATGCGTCAAATAGGAGGTTCTTTTTATGATGGTGGAACTTTTTTAGGGCAAAGCATAGCTTTATAACTTAATGGTGATTGGTTATTAAATCACCCAAAGCACGAGCAGCAACATTGGGTCGAACTGATGGACGACGGAGATGGACGGCGGATTCATGTTATACTGGCAGGTCGTCGATCTCATCGAGGCAGGAAACTAGCTGCACAAGGGAACAAAGTGGGTTTACTAAACAACCGAAAATGCTTTGTTTTAGCACAAGACAGTAGGGAATGCTCCTACGGTAACTCAGATTTTCATTAACATGGGTTTGGTGTAACAGTCCAACATTGTCCCTTTGATTCATACGTAAATCTCGACTCGTGTACAACCTGGCAAACAATCAATCTTGAACATCGCTGCCAAGCTCCCCATGCATGATGCGGTTTAGGACGTTCGTTCAAGCAAATGGTCGATGGGTCATCACTCATCACCGATCACGGGTGAGCTTATCATCATCTCGTCACTGTCACTCTCCCATTTTGACCTCGGCACCAGCCCTCCCATTTGTCTTTCCCAACCCGCACGTCTGCACGCCATTGCTATGAGGGGGAGAACTTGAGATGGTCGCGGGTCATTTCATTTGGATGTAGGCCACTCAACTGGGGATTAGAGGTAGATGTTGGGTGCGTGAAGGCGTTTGGTCAAGTTTCGAACATAGTGGTTCCGCAAGCGGGGTGGTTGATTGTACAATAAAAAACAATGCTGGAGGTGTGATGTTGGATATATTGATAAATTCCAATGAATGGGATTTTGGGGTAAACTAGTCATTTTGTTTCTAATCTTTGGTAGAAGACTTTACTACTATTAATGGTCTTGTTAAAAAGGAACATTGAAATATTGTCATGGGTCTGAAGAAACAAACACAGAGGTTGTTGCCTGCAAAACCTACTTGATTTGTTATGCATGCATCGATTTATCGTGCGTAATCAGGTTGCTAACATTGCAGGAAAGTTGTACTAAACCAGCCACACCTATTTTGGGGGGTTAATTATCCTTTTGCCCTCAGTGGTGTCCATGTACTCAGTTTTGCCCTCAGTTGCGAATCGTGCTCAGTTTTGCCTCTAGTCTGTGCGCAGCTACTATGACGAGGCCAAACGGCCAGATTTAAGTCGATTCCGTCTGTTGGCGTTAGTGGTAGTGGGTCCGGAGCTTACACATGGGACCGCGTGGAAGTGGGTCCGGATCTTACATGTGGGACCGCGCAACGACGACAAATCGTAGGGTTCGAACCGGGCACACCCGACGCCGATCTGTCCCGTGCGCCGCCAGGCCGTCCTACAGCGCCGCCACCACCTGCGCCTCCACCAGCTGCGCTGCCGCGGCCGTCCTGCTCCACCGCCACCTGCTCGACCGCTACCTGCTCCGCCCGCCACCTTCCTGCGACGACGCCATGGGTGGGGCGCTCGTTCCACCAATGCGCCCGCCACATGCTCGACCCGCGGCGTGGCCTCCTTCCGTGCGCCCGGCCGGAGCGCTGATAGGTGAGGGGCTGGTGCACAAAGAGGAAGTAGGAGGGTGAACCCCAGGGCGAAATGGCGAGCGGCGGCGACCCCGGAGTATTTGGCGAGGCAGGCATTGGGCCGGAGATCCGCCGTGTCCACGACTGGGTTCCCGAGGGGTAAGTCACACATCCTGTTTAGATTGAGCTTCCTTGTGCATTTCAACAGTCGATTCGAGTTGGTTTGCGGTTGATTTTGCTATTGGTGTGCTGATTGCGTCTCTGTTTTTCGTGGGTTAGGATGGAGTTGCGGTTTGCTTTCTTGGTGCACATTAGAAGGGACCGGTACATCCTGAATGCAAAGAATAAGAAGAAATTCCAAGGAGGTTTCGATTATCTGTTGCCAATGGCTTGCAATTGGAGTTTCAGACAATTTGGGGAGGTAATTTGCAGCCAATATCCTTGGGGTTTGCTTGATGAAGTGGAATACAAATACTACAATGGGGAAAATAAATGGGTGACCGTTAGTAATGATGAAGAGCTCGCTGCCATGTTTGCTAAGCATAAGGAGAAAGAGAATTTTCATGTGAGGCTGCAAATTGATGTGCTTGAGCAGGCATTTGGACCTAGGATGGCGGGTGCACCTTCTCGGGCAGAACCATGTCGTCGTAATGGCAGCTCTAGCTAGAACAGTTCAGTTAGTGCACAGCGACGTGGTGGCTCGACAAGCGTGGGCACCGGCAGAAGGGTCCCCCTTGAAGTGGAGCCTGACTACAATTATGGGATTGATGAAGAGAAGCTATATTATGATGTAATTCAGAATTTACGACGGGCACCTTAGGCTGAAAACCAAGATGAGGCTGACAATGATGTCCGTGTGGAGGATGACGCGGTGGGTGAGGACGAAGACCTTGCAGCTGTTGAATGGGACCCTTTAAACCCTCATATGGAAGAAGGTTCCGTTTTTGCATCCATGAGTGAGTGTAGAAATGCACTTGTGACGTATTGCATCAAGGCAGAACGTACTTTCGAAATTGACAAGAGCGATCAAGTACGTTACCGAGTGCACTGTCCGACTGAGGGTTGTCCATGGAGGATGCTCGCATCTAAAATGCGAAATAGCATGAATGTTCAGGTCAAAGTGAACCCTTTTAGGCACACATGCCAGGAATCAACCCTTAGGAAGGAAACAATCAGTAGAGCCAAGTCAAGATGGGTGGCGGAAGAAGTAAAGAAGTGGGTGAAAGAAAACCAGCAAGTGGGTGCAAAGGAATTGCAGAAGAACATCAAAGACAAGTTCAAGATAGAGTTACCATACATGAGGGTGTTCAATGGTAAACAACATGCTATGGATTCTATTTATGGTAACTGGCAACAAAGTTTTCAATTGTTGTATTCATTCAAAGGTGAAGTGGAGAGGGCCAGCCCAGGTAGTATTGTAGATATTGACCACCACACCGTGGAGTACACATTCAGGGGAGTGACAAAGACCAAGGAATGCTTTAGGAGGGTTTTTATCTGCTTTGAGGCTTGTCGCCTGGGTTTTTTGGCAGGCTGCAGGCCGTATTTGGCTATTGATGCTACTTTTCTCACAGGGAGGTTTAAAGGACAGTTAGTAGCAGCTTGTGCAGTTGATGCACACAGTTTTGTATTTCCAGTTGCGTACGGTGTGCTGGAGACAGAGTCTGAGGAGAGCTGGACTTGGTTTTTGCATAATCTGCGTCGGGCTATTGCACATCCCAATGGGTTGGTAATTCATACAGATGCCCGCAAAGGTTTAGAAGTGGCCATGGACAATGTGTTCCCTGGAGTAGAGCATAGGGAATGCATGCGTCACTTTGCTGCAAATTTTGTGAAGAAATACAAAGGAAAGGTGTATACCGACAATTTATGGCCAGCATCTTTAACTTGCAGTGTGAAAAAGCACAACTACCACTTGAGGCAGTTATACACGAATCCCAAAGTGAAGGAATACTTGGAAACACACCACTCCAAGTTATGGGCCAGAAGCCAATTCAGTGAACTGAGCAAAGTTGACTATGTGCACAATAATCTTGCAGAGTCTTTCAACTCAACAATCCGGAAACTAAAGGATCTTTTGTGGTGGATTTACTTGACAGGATAAGGATAGAATACATGCAGAAGTTTCATTATCGTGCAGGAATAGCCGCGGCAAAATTCATGGGCCACATTATCATCCCTGTCGTGATGAATGAACTGAAGCAGAAAACAATAGGCTTAGAAATGAACATGACTCTTTGCTCGGGTACCACAGCAAAGATATCATTTTTGGATAAAGAGAAGAGGGAATGGAGATATCCAGTGGATTTAGAAGCTAGAACTTGCAGTTGTAGGCAATGGCAGATAACTGGGTTGCCATGCATTCATGCCTTGTTTTTCATCACTTCTCTCTCAGGTCCAGCAGGGAACATACAACAGTATGTGCATGATTACTACTCTGTTGCAAGGTTCAAAGCCACATATGCATATGCCTTACCTGCTTTCGAGGGAAAACAATAATGGGACATAGTGGACCCTAGATTCAAGCTTTGCGCTCCAATTCTGAAGAGAGCAGCAGGTAGACCAAGGAAGAGTCGAATCAGACCTCGCAGCGAAGGAGCTGGACTTGGAGCGAGGATGCGTAAGTGCACAAGGTGTGGTGGGTCTGGTCATTTCGGTAAGTATTGTGATAACACAGTAGATCCAGCGTTCGGAGAGTATTTCGATGAAGGCTTCGATGAAAATGTTGGTCAGCAGCCGGTTGCAACAGATGATGAAAATGATGGTCAACAGCCGGTTGCAACAGATGAGGATTTTGACGAGGTTCCAAATGATGATGGTCAACAGCCACATGATTTTGACGATGATCCAAAATATCCTCCAAATGATGATCCAAGTGAGGCTCCAAATGGTGATCCAAGTGAGGCTTCAAATGGTGACCAACCTTCTATCGTTGTGAGTTCTGCTAGGTATGTAAATCTTGCCAATACTACTGTACATTTATCACTTGACATGATCTCATTACCATTTATGTTTTGTACAGCTCTGCGGTGGTGGCAAGAAGCTCAAAGATCAAACAGAAGCTTAAGATACCGACAACCAAGAGGAGAAGAGAAGAAGCAATGAGCACAATGAGCACAAGGAGCACAAGGAGCAAAGTGGTGGCAAGAAGCTCAAGGATCAAACAGAAGCCCCAACGCTATTTATGAAAAATTATGAAATATTATGAATAATGTTGTATTTCTGTTGAATGATGTTGGACCTATGTTAGAATTATGTTTGAATGATGTTGGAATGATGATGGTACATGTTTTGAGCAAGTCATGTCAAAAATTTGTACCAAAAATCAAATTTGTACCAATAATCAAATTTGAACCAAACATCAAATTTGACATGCTATTTGGATGTTGCAATTCTTTCGAAACTATGATAAACTTGTTTTTTCTAACTTGGTCATCAATCCGAGCCCTTTTGCGAAGTAAACACACGTTCATCAAAAATGTGCTTAAAAAGAGCTCCAAAGGTAGGGTAAAGGGCCTCATTTCTAAGCAAGGATTTTTTCGACCTTGTCTAAATCAGTCAAATAACTTTCCTACACATCTATTCTATATATACAGACTATGTGAGCAGGTTTTTCATTTTTTTCATTTTTTTTGAATTTGTTTTGCTCATTTGAATTCTGGTCAAACCTAACTTTGACCAACATTTAAACAAGTCTAAAACATGAAAATGAAAAACTAAGCCTGGATCCTTCTTAGTCACTCCAAAATGAAGCTTTGGTGAGGTTATTGAAAATTTCAAGTTCCAAACCCCAAACCACTTCTCTTCACTTTCATACATCAGAGTTTGAGATATCACATGAGATACATGAAACCATGAATTTTTCGTTTCAATGAATGTAGACCATGTTTATCAACTTAAATCGTTAGTATATGACATAAGAAGACTATGTGCGCAGGTTTTTATTTTTTTGATTTTTTTTTAATTTGTTATGCTCATTTGAACTCTAGTCAAACCTAACTTTGACCAACATTTAAACAAGTTTAAAACATCAAAATGAAAAACTAAGGATGGATCCTTATTAGTCACTCCAAAATGAAGCTTTGGTGAGGGTTTTGAAAATTTCATGTTCCAAACCCCAAACCACTTCTCTTCACTTCATACAAGAGAGTTTGAGATACCCTTGAGATATCACATGTGATACATGAATTTTTAGTTTGAATGTATGTAGACCTTGTTTATCAACTGAAATCGTTAGTATATGACATAAGAAGACTATGTGCACGGGTTTTTCATTTTTCTGTTTTTTTAATTTATTATGCTCATTTGAAATCTGGTCAAACCTATCTTTGACTGACTCCAAACCCCTCCCAAACCTTGCCAAACAGTGACCGTCCATCTAACCCTAGCGCTGAACAAGGATCGTCGATCTAGGAATCTGCAGGGAGGCGGGGTGGCGATCCGCGAGATGCAATCTGATTGGCTGTCCGCTTTTTTTTCTCAACGCTGTGGGCGCGCTGGATGGACCGTTGGGCCGTCTCGCGGTCCGGGCTTGTGAGCGTTGTTAATGCCCCATCTCAGCCTTTCTAGGCCTGCGTGCATGGGAAGCGAGGCGACGTGGGCATGCATGCGCGGGCGAGCGATGTGGGCATGCATGCGTGGGCGAGCGACGTGGTTCGGATGCATGCAGTGATTCAGATGCACCGCAGTCACTCTGAGGCACGCACGCGCTCGGATACATGCACCGTTCACTCCGGGCAACCCTTCTCTCTTCCACGCAACCCTTCTCTCTTCCATGCACGCGCTCAGATACACACACGCACCGTTCACTCCGGGCTCGCAACCCTTCTCTCTTCCTCTCCCACTCCCACGCCTATTTATATGCCTCGTTTCCTCTCCCACTCACCACCCAAGCCAGATCCATTGTCTCCACTTCAAACACCCAATCCATCCTCTCCAAGAACCCCAAGCACCAACTGAAGATGCAGTACAACGGGCCGACCTTCCTTCGTCCGCCTACCGTGCAGGAGCTGAGCTACCCGCCGGGCGTCCTCGTGGAGAGCACACTTTGTGTGTGGGCGCAATCCAGGTGGAGGGGGGCCATCGGGCTCGCCCGCGACTTCCTCACCGCCGGCTTTGCCCACCTCCCACCGGGCTCACCTAGGATGTTTACCCTCAACGAGGTTCGTGACCGCGTCGGCACCCTCAAACTGCTCACGGTCACCTTCGCCAACCCGTTTGACGCGCGCGAGCTCCTCGGCGAAGTGTTTTGGTGCGGCTGTGAGTCCAATATCTTCTTCACGGTGTACAAC
Source organism: Elymus sibiricus (assembly GCA_039707655.1). Lineage (NCBI taxonomy): Eukaryota > Viridiplantae > Streptophyta > Magnoliopsida > Poales > Poaceae > Elymus > Elymus sibiricus. Next base: position 450,145,587 of record CM077671.1, read on the forward strand.
ATCTCCACCAATATCGACTGCATCTTCCCCACCGAAAACCAGATGCACTCCCTTTGTAAGAGCACATTTCTCCATGTGTGGTTTTGGTAATTGATGACACCCCTATGGACTAATGGTTGCCTTGAGTTATATTCGAAGGATTTGTCCGTAGGTACTTCTTGAAGTCCATCTGTTGGTTTCAAGGAATGTATATGGTGACCAAGGTGGTATTCAAGGTTTTATCCAAAGATTGGTCATGTGAGAGTTGAGCTTATCGCAAGCATGTCTTGAAGAATAAGATTGTGTGAGCATTCATGTTTACCTTCAAGACATCATCTTATGAAGAGAGAAGATAAGATACAAGGTTGATCAAGACTAAGTCAAAAAGTGAATCAAGTTGATCAACACACAAAGCGTACAAGATGTACCGAGAGGGATCAAGTGATCCCATGGTGTGGTAAGCATTGTCCATTACGCTTTGTGTACTAACCCATGGTCTACGTGAGAGTTCTTTGTGGGGTTAGGTATATTTCCATGGGCTTGCATCAAGAGACAGATCCCATACATCCCATGGAAGATGACATCAAGTGGAGATCGTCATCAAGGTTGCGATGTGCAAGCTCAAGTGAAGCATCACGGAGAGATCATGCTTGAGGCTTGCCGTTCATTGTGGTGACAATGGACTTGTGAAGATGTGCCGAAGAGTGGCTCACCCATAGTGGAGCATGGGGGAGCAATCAACTAGTCTTCATCAAGCCGGCGCAATCAAGAAAGGTGGTCCATCTTGAGGAAGTCAAGATCGTCATCATCTAGCTTAAGTGGACTATGCGCAAGGCAAAGGTTTGACCTTGATAGGGTTTTCTATTTTACCGGTCTCATGGTGGTAGTTGGGAGACCGGGTTATAGGATCGATTGCCGTACTATCAAGGGGGGGTTCTCAAGTGAGTAGCTTGATCGTATCGTTCGTTGAGAGCTCAAACCATTGCATTCTTGGCATCATCATCTTTTTTGGTTCTTGGTTGGATTTTCTCTATGTGGGTTCTTGAGCTTATGGTCAGCTTCATGACAAGCTCAAGTTCATCGAAAACGGAGTCCTTATGCATCTTCTATGATGTTTTCGATGTTGGAGGTTTTACCGGTCTTATCCGAGGAAGGGTTCTCACCATTTTCTTATGGGCCTTTTCTCATTTGCTTCTTATTGATATTTCTATCAAGATTGTGTTAGCCCATGTCGTTAGCTTTCCAACAAACTTGGTTTCGTTGAATTCGGAGTCCGTTTGCAGAAGTTGTGGCAGTTTTGGTGTTCTTAAAAGGCTGTAGCGGTACTACTGCGGCTCCAGAGCGGTACTACCGCTTGGAGCGGATGTAATTTTTTACTACCGCTCCAGAGCGGTACTACCGCGGCTACTACCGTGGCTACTTCTGCTCCGGACCAAAATATCGTGCTTAGTCCAGCGGTGGTAGGCATGGATGTATTTTTTTAGTACCGCTCGCAAGCAGTAGTACCGCTACCCTTTGCGGTAGTACCGCTATCCCTAGCGGTAGTACCGTGAGGACGAGCGGTAGTACCGCTCCGGCGGTTCTACTGGCCTTTTGCCTCCTCGCTGTTGTTTTTCAAAGGGCTTCCACCGCCCTAGCGGTAGTACCGCTCCCATGAGCGGTAGTACCGCTCTGTGCGGGTTGTGAGCATAACGGTTGGATTTTTCCCCACCTATAAAAGGGGGTCTTCTTCCCCATTGAACCTTATCTCTTGAGCTCGAGTTTGCCCCCCATTGTTGACCTTCTTTGAGCTTGCTAACTCTCAATCCCTCCAATGATTCTTGCTAGTTCTTGAGGGAAAAGGGAGAGGAGATCCAGATCCACATTTCCACCAATCACTTTCTCCTCTATGTGAGGGGAACCCCTTGGATCTAGATCTTGGAGTTCTTAGTGTTCTTCTTTGTTCTTCCTCTCATTTTCCTCCCTAGCATTAGTTGCTTTGGTGGGATTTGGGAGAGAAGGACTTGGGCACTTCGTGTGCCCTTGCCATTGCATTTGGTGCATAGGTTTGAGTTCTCCACGGTGGGGTCAATATGGGCGTCCACGGCTCCGATGTTGATCATTGATCGGAAGGGGTTCCGGGTCATGTCTATACTTCACCGAACCTATAGGGTCACACGCTTAAGGGTCATCTATCTGCTGAATACTAGACGGGGAGTTTGAGAGAAAATCACCAAAAAAGTTTCGGACGAAACGGAAACGTTCCGGAGAGGATATCGGAATAGTTCCGGTGAAACTGAAAAGTTGTTTCAGGGTATTCCATAAAGTCAAATTGGTTTCGGCACATGCCTGGAAATTATTGGAAGGTACCAGAATTGTTCCGGTAACTTCTGAGATTTTTCAGATACAAAAACCGGAAATGTTCCGGACTGCCAGAACTGCTTTAGTTTCTTTTCACAGATGAAAATCACTAAACCGAAAAGCTGTTTCGGAGTACACCATAAAGTCAAAATGGTTTCGGCACATGCCTGATAATTCTTGGAGGGTGCCAGAATCGTTCTGGAAACTTTCTGGAATTTTCGGGGTTGAAAACCGGAAATGTTCCGGAGCTGCCGGAACCGCTTCAGATGCTTTTCGCAGATGAAAATCACTAAACCGGAATTGTTTCGGATCGCGTTGAAAATTATTTTAGTGGGTACTGGAAATGTTCTAAGCCCACATGAATATTTTTAGTTCGAACGGACGCTGAAATATGTCGTCGTGAATAGTGAAAGTGATTTTTGGATTACTTTTTGGAAAGCCACCTTTTTGGGCTTTTGCTCCAAAATATCTTGGAGATGACATGGATGGATGTGGCTGAAATTTCAGCCCCTCCACCCCTCCTTCTCCTATAAATAGAGGTGGAGGGGGTAGCCCAAATCTCACTCCTTCTCACATACAAGTGCCATGACATTTCTGGCTTCTCTCTCCCTCCCAGCGAAATAGTTTCGTAGAGCCGAAAGGCTGTCTGGGTTCCGGTGGGAACTAGTTCTGGACGGCGAAGCCCTGCCGGATAGATGACACCGTATGTGTGCAACTCTGTAGAGAGATCGTAGTTTCGGTCTTAGTTCGAGAGTGCCTCCCGAAGGGCTGTCCGAGTGACTGTCCGAGTTTCGATGGTCCTCCCGAAGGGCTGTCCGAGTGACTGTCCGAGTTTCGATGGTCCTCCCGAAGGGTTGTCCGTGACACCGTCCGAGGGACTGTCCGACCGCCTCCCGGAGGGCTGTCCGGGGGCGGATGAGGGTATACATCCTCGCAGTTGGGAGGTTGTAAATCCTAGCTGCGGGGATCTGCACCGCCGATCGTCATCGACTCTACTTCCGCTGCGCTACGAGTCGGTAACGAAACAGATCAAACCTTGTATGCAGTCTCCATAGTGATCCTGGGCTGGTACGTAGGTTGGAAATTTTTTGTTTTTTGCTGCGTTACCCTACAGTGGCATCAAGAGCCGTGCTATGCGTAGATGCAGGTTGCGATCTAGAATACATAGAGATGTATGGGTGTTGCACAATATAATTAGGTAGTAGATGAGATCTATTGCTGAAAATTATTTGTGTGGGTAGCAGATGAAATCTGTTACCCGATGTTCCTGTTGCTTCCGCTGAATTTGCGTAGTCCTGATCTTGACGGCATGGTGGAATCTCACAAAGTTTTGGCAATCCGCGATCCTTTCATGCTGCTCCTGAGTATGCTGATTGACAGATCAACGAAGTGCTAACAATTCTTTGGGTTCCACCATAGTTGAGAAAGATGGATGTTTCGCAGACGAAAGGGCAATGCAGATGTGATCTGCACGGGGGTCACGCGTATGACGAAGTTTAGTATGGGGCTCGAGATTTTATTATCTCGTGTTTCATACACCCTGGAAGGTTAATCTAGCAACTTGGATTATCATGCTTGATGATGGACGTTGGTAGCTTCGGTTTGTTTCGAAACCTTAGAAGCCACGAAAAACAAGTTTTTGCATGAACCGATTAGAGGCGTCTAACTTGGTTTTGCAGAATGGTTTGCATGTGCATGTGATGTGGTATAGCAGTGTTCATAATAATTTGATTATGTATGAGATGACTATATGATGTAAATTGATTAACATGACCTGCGTGTCATGATTCGGCATGATGGCTGGAGCCATGTGATTGCACTTTAATGACCTGCGTGTCAACCTTATGTAATGCACTTATTTTATTAGCTATAGAGATAGCAATATTATCTGGTGCATCGACAAGGTGGTGGCAATCTTCGCGAAGGTGAACACCGACGCGAATGCCGAAGACGAAGAAATGAAAGACTTCTCCGTCAGAAAGGGCTATACCATATCTTGCTATTATGAATTGCCTGAGATGTTTATCCCTTATGATGCACCCTTCTTGATTGCGCGGTAGTCGCTTTTTATTAGGGTGATCTCTCACAAAAATATCAAGTAGTTAGTGTTCTCCCAAGTGTAGCACCGTCACGGCACCTAACTTTTCGGGGTGCGCCATGGTGACATGGGTACGAACGATTAGGGATGTGTGAGGCGGGTGAGTTAAGACCTCGGAGCGAGATCACTTGGTTGTCTTGACGTTCAGGCATGAAAGTCATGAGCTCGGAACACACGCATCGAAAGATGAACAAGAGTCACATAGAGATGTGATCGGCAAGTTTGCCTAACGATTGAAGTTCTCGTCATCAGTGATGCTCACCATCAATGGCGTTGAATTGAAATTCGTGTCTTGAATCATTCATAATCAATTTTGAGAGATACTGATTTGAGTGGGAGCGCACTGTAGAATTAATTCTTTTAATTCTCAGTGCAATTAATTTTGAACACTGTCTAAGTGTGATTTGCATAATAGTTGTAGAATAATGGCTCGCGTTTCCACCTTCCCTATTAAAATTGAATAGCTGTTAAATATCTGGTTAAAACTTTACGGTTGGTAATATAATGTGAGGATTGTCCTCTAGAGTGCCGAGAAGGACTTTGTCCTATCGCATGTTTTCGGTATTCTCTCGCTAATTCTATGGATCATGTGACTCACGTCCTTCGATCCAAAAGCTAGAATTCCTTTTCAGTCAAAGTGCAATATGTTTGCTTCCATGAGACCCGAACTTCGAAAGTTTGGATAGTTATGTGATATTCATGGAATCTGAAAAACATTTTCAGAGACAGACAAAGGCTAAAAGATATGAGATATCCAAAGCAATGTTTGTTTGCAAACTATTAGTAAAGGAGTTTACTATGCATTAGACTGATAAGAGAGGGATCCAGAAGAACGCGTGTCAAATGATGATGGTGAATAAAACAACAACTTAAAGAGAAAGGAAGTGTCCGAAGGGTGTTAGTGAAACTTTCACGCCTAGGAAGTCCGGGGCTAATGCCACTCTTAAGTTGAGTGCTTCTTCTGAGAGTAGGAGAAATACTGAAAGTTAAACTGTTAGAAGTATAATGGCAGAAAGAAAGAAGACTGGAATATCCAGCTCATGTATGAATGTCATACAAGTTTTTGATGTATAGGAGGCTGGTCAAAGATATAGTTCTTGGGAATTATGATTAAATTGTTAAGCACTGATTCTTGGGTATTGTGAGTTAATCACAAAGATACCCGCTCGATTGCATTCTGTTGCAACTCGATGTAAGAACTACTATGGCCTGAAAGACTAGCCAGGAATGAGGTTAAGATACACACATGGAACATAGTAAATGTTACTATGCCTTCCATCGGTGTATTCCCTATGTATTTACTTTCATAATTCATTTTAGAGTTTCACACTCTAGCCCTTTGCATAAGGTATCTTGCAAGAAGGTTGTTCATAAGAGAACTTTTGATGTTCGGTGTTATGAATAACATAAGGGCCATACTTTCATTATGAATGAGACGTATGTTATGAATATTAATAATAATAATACATTACCTCTGGGTTTACTTTCATAATTCATTTTAGAGTTTCATACACTCTAGCCCATTGCACAATGTTTGTTGCAAAAGAGTTGTTCATAAAAACAACAATTGTTGTTCAGTATTATGAATAACATGAAGGGCCATGCTTCCATCCTAGATGGGATGTATGTTATGAATATTGATGGAAATATGATACATCCATAACACTGACGCTAAATGTCGCAAGACTAAAAGAATACCACACAAGTGTGGCACTGCATTTGGTCACATTGGAGAAACCCGCATGGAAAATTCCATTATGATGGATTTTGAAGTCATTTGATTTTTGAATCATCTGACACTTGCAACTTTCCTCTGAAAAGTGAAGTGACTGAAATACCGTTCACAGGCCATAAGGAACGAGCAAAGAACATATTGGTGATCATACATTATGATGTGTGTAGTCCAATAAATGTTGTTGCAAGTAGTGGATTCATCTATCTTCAGAAATGACTCAAGTAGATATATGGATGTTTACTTGTTGAGACGTAAGTCTAGATCTTTTGAATTCATTCATAAGGTTTTCAAAAATGAAATAGAAGTTGTTGTAATAAGAAAATTATGTTTCTACAATTCGATTGCAGAAAGGAATATTTGAGTTACAAGTTTAGCGAATGTCTGATGAGTTGTGAAAGGGGTTTCATAACTTGCACCTCCCGGAACACCACTGCAAGTGGAGAGTCCGTGTAGATATAATCAAACCATTTATGACATGGTAAGATCAAAGATGACATAAATAGATTTGCCATTATCACTTTTAAAGTGATGCTTTAGAGACTGCGGCTTTTACACTGAAAAGAGCTCCATCGGGTCTGTTGAAATGACGCCATGGTATGGTACGCCCAACCATGTTATATCTTTTCTTAACATTTGGAATATGGGGCTTGTGTAAAAGGTTACAAACCTATTCCAAATCAGACAAGTGCTACTTTGTAGGTTATCCCAAGTAAATGGGTATTCCTCCCTCACAATACCGAGGCAAATAGGTTTGCCACAAAGAACGGTATGCTTTTTGAAGGAAATGGTTCTTTCAAAAAGGGTGAGTGGGAGAACACTGCAACTCGACGAGATAAACAGTATCTTCGTCATCAGTTCAAAGGAAAGGAACCTTGGAAGTGATTCCAAGGTTTTCCTACTACGACTGATACGGAAGTCTTTACAATAAAATGTATGGACTTCGGTCGAACTTGCAGCTGAACCTCGTAGGCAAGGCTCGTGCAAACCTCTCAGGTGCGCAAACGAGATATTGTTGTTGGACAACAGTATACCTACGATACACAAGGAAGCGGTGATGGGCCCTGACTCCGGAATTGGCTAAATGCCAATACAATCCGAGATAGTTTCCATATAAATGTTTCAAGATTAAAATCTTGATACACCTTTCAGAAGGCTTAGAGTCTAACGAATATTTATGGAACTAAAAACTGATACGGATAAAAATGTTTTATCCATAAAGCTCGACTTGTTGAAATAACAAGTTCAAGGAGTTGACTACGATGAGGTTGTTTCACCGTAGCGATGCTTAAAGTCGGTTCGGGTTGAACTAGCAATTAATACATATTTCAATCATGAGATATGAAACATGGATGACGAAAGGATTTCCATCTGATGGAAATGTAACCAAGGACTTGCATGTGTTACAGTCCAAGGTATTTTGTCAGTCCAGAGGATGCTAGTAAGTATGCAAACTTCAGAGTTCCAGCAATGGACAGAAGAGAGCAAAATGGAGTTGGAATCTTGGTGTTTTGATGAAATGGTCAAAAAGGGTTTTGACTTCATCAATGGGTAACGAAGATGCTTGTGATTCAAGAAATTAAGTGGGAGCATAATAATATTTCTAAAAACGTTGTGTGCTTGACACATTGTTAATTAGAAGTAAATTTCTTGACACGAATTAAGGACTTCATTTGAAAATAGTTTTTCGATGAAGTGCTTAGGCTAAATAGCCTCAATATTAGGCATGATGATCTATGGAGATAGATTTACCTAATGGGGCTAAGCTATGAATACATATTGACAAGATGCTAAAACCTTTTAGCATTTAAAACGCCAAGGAATGATTCTTGCCGATGTCACATGGAAAGAGTTTTTGCAAGACTCAGTGTCCCAAAACACTGATGAGTGAAATACATGATGGAGATTCCACACACTCTTGTGTTTGGATTAATCATGTATTCCATGGTATGTAAAACAACCAGATATGTCCGATACTCCAAAGTTGTTGCGAGTATAGATACCAAAGTGATCAAAGTACTGATCATAGGACAACAGTGAAAGATGTCACTGAGTACTAGAGTAGTACTGATGACATGTTTTCTCGCAAGCAGAGATTATGAAGTGCTAGTTGTAAGTAATTACATCAATACAATCTTCATCAATGCTCCATGCGATTTTCGATTTAAGTTAAGGGATTTGTGTAATACACAATATGGTGGCACGGTAGTTGGAAATTGTTCCAAACAAGATACTGTGGCGAATTCTATAACATAGGCTAAGTATGTTGATGCTTTAGAAGCGACAAAGAAGATGTTGAATCATATAGTTCATTCAAGAACTTAGTATGGTTCCAAGATGGCTTTGGTCAATGGGACACTATTGCAGATAGTTGCTCCATAGCTCAGTCTGAGGAATCAAGGTTTGACCTGTGATTCACATATATACAAAGCCAAGTCCACACAAAATATGAATTTTGTGAAAGCGTGAAAACGCGGGGATATGCATAGTTACACACGGAGCTGAAGTTGTCAGATCCGTTGGACATCAGGCTATACCACAAGCGAAGCATATTTTACACCAGTATGCCATAGGTGTAAAGTGCATTAGCATTGACTAGATTATTGACTCTAGTGCAAGTGGGAGTCTGTAGGAGATATGCCCTAGAGACAATAATAAATGTTATTGATTATCTCCCTATTCATAATTATGTTTATGTTCCATGCTATAACTGCAATGATTCTCGAGTCTACAAATAAAACGAGGCTTGGAGGGAATATCATGTGCACGTGTGGGATAATAAACGGTAAAATATATTCCTAATCAAGCCTCTAAGACTGGCTCAAGTATTGCATGATGATCCTGTTTTCCTGATCATGGGCATGGCTATGCCGGCAATTTTGAGGGCACAATGTTGGAAGAACATTTGTGTTGAATCGACCCGAATTGATGTTATGCTATGAGATACATTCGTCACTAGTTAATGGTTTATAACACAGAGATAGTTAATGTTTGCATAATTCCTTAGACCATGAGAGTATCGAGTTCCTTCGTGCTTGCTTCGTGAACTTTGGGGTTTGTTAAACGTCATCCGTTATTGGGCGGCTATTACGGCGGCTTACGGGTTCACGGAAAAGTATGTCAAGTAACTTGATAGCTCAAGATTGGGATTTGCTCCTCCGACGATGGAGAGATATCTCTGGGCCCTCTCGGTGTTACGGTATCCATCATCGTATGGCCAGACACTTTGTGATTTGATCACGGGGATGCCGGAACACGGGAACAAGAAAAGAGAACAATACCGGTAACGAGGTAACTGGCATAGTGGACAAGATGTTGATCCACGGGGATGCCAACATGTCTCACCTCGGGTATTTGTAACATATCGCGAAGCAACAGGAATAGCACACGGCAACTGGAGGTTCACTCGAATATTCATTCGTGTGGGTATAGGGGTCAATATGGGTGTCCACGGCTCCGATGTTGATCATTGATCGGAAGGGGTTCCGGGTCATGTCTATACTTCACCGAACCTATAGGGTCACACGCTTAAGGGTCATCTATCTGCTGAATACTAGACGGGGAGTCTGAGAGAAAATCACCGAAAAAGTTTCGGACGAAACGGAAACGTTCCGGAGAGGATATCGGAATAGTTCCGGTGAAACTGAAAAGTTGTTTCAGGGTATTCCATAAAGTCAAATTGGTTTCGGCACATGCCTGGAAATTATTGGAAGGTACCAGAATTGTTCCGGTAACTTCTGAGATTTTTCAGAGACAAAAACCGGAAATGTTCCGGACTGCCAGAACCGCTTTAGTTGCTTTTCACAGATGAAAATCACTAAACCGAAAAGTTGTTTCGGAGTACACCATAAAGTCAAAATGGTTTCGGCACATGCCTGATAATTCTTGGAGGGTGCCAGAATCGTTCTGGAAACTTTCTGGAATTTTCGGGATGAAAACCGAAAATGTTCCGGAGCTGCCGGAACCGCTTCAGATGTTTTTCGCAGATGAAAATCACTAAACCGGAATTGTTTCGGATCGCGTTGAAAATTATTTTAGTGGGTACTGGAAATGTTCTAAGCCCACATGAATATTTTCAGTTCGAACGGACGCTGAAATATGTCGTCGTGAATAGTGAAAGTGCTTTTTGGATTACTTTTTGGAAAGCCACCTTTTTGGGCTTTTGCTCCAAAATATCTTGGAGATGACATGGATGGATGTGGCTGAAATTTCAGCCCCTCCACCCCTCCTTCTCCTATAAATAGAGGTGGAGGGGGCAGCCCAAATCTCACTCCTTCTCACATACAAGTGCCATGACATTTCTGGCTTCTCTCTCCCTCCCAGCGAAATAGTTTCGTAGAGCCGAAAGGCTGTCTGGGTTCCGGTGGGAACTAGTTCTGGACGGCGAAGCCCTGCCGGATAGATGACACCGTATGTGTGCAACTCTGTAGAGAGATCGTAGTTTCGGTCTTAGTTCGAGAGTGCCTCCCGAAGGGCTGTCCGAGTGACTGTCCGAGTTTCGATGGTCCTCCCGAAGGGCTGTCCGAGTGACTGTCCGAGTTTCGATGGTCCTCCCGAAGGGTTGTCCGTGACACCGTCCGAGGGACTGTCCGACCGCCTCCCGGAGGGTGTCTGGGGGCGGATGAGGGTATACATCCTCGCGGTTGGGAGGTTGTAAATCCTAGCTGCGGGGATCTGCACCGCCGATCGTCATCGACTCTACTTCCGCTGCGCTACGAGTCGGTAACGAAACAGATCAAACCTTGTATGCAGTCTCCATAGTGATCCTGGGCTGGTACGTAGGTCGGAAAAATTTTGTTTTCTGCTGCGTTACCCTACAGGTGATACGTGGAAGTGAAGTTTGAGAAGCTTATTACTCTTGGGTGTTTGAGCACCCTAGAGCTTGTTCCTCTTGGGTGCCTTGGCGCCCTAGATGGCTTGTGTTGCCTCGGAGCTCAATCATTGTGGTGCAAAGCTCCGGGCAAGCGTCGGGGTCTCCAATTAGGTTGTGGAGATTGCCCCGATGTCGGGGGGATGACCCCCGGGTAGGCCCAAGACGGCGAAACGACACTTCAACTTTGCCAGGGAAGCGTCCCCTGGCACTGTTCACCCTGGAATCACTGTTCACCCCATCCGGGTTCCCAATCCGGGTCGAGCCATCCGGGTCGAGCCATCCGGGTCGAGCCGTCCGGGTGGAGCCATCCGGGTGGAGCCGTCCGGGTGGAGCCCGTCCGGCTGGAATCCGGCGAAGTCAACCACGGCGTCCCATCGGACTGCGCGGACAAGACGGCCACGCATTGTAGATTTAGCGGCTGGCACTGTACATTTAGCGGCTGGCACTGTACATTTAGCGGCTGTCCCCCCAATAGTGTAGATGTGGGCCACCCTTGTCCCCTAGGCTCCCCTTTATAAGGAGCACCAAGGGAGGCCTCAGACGCAGGGGGACGCTCCCACGAGCTCTCACGCTCTCACTCTCCCTCAGAAACAGCTCCAGGAGCGCCTCTGTACAGATATACTCCACATATACATCAGACATGCAGGAGTAGGGGTGTTACCTCCCACGGAGGGCCCCGAACCTGGGTAAACCACCGTGTATAGTTGCCCAAACCCGTCCCGGATCTCCACCGCAGCCTTTCCCTCACCTCAAGCCATCTCATGGCATCTGCCGTGACGCGGCACCCCCTGCGAGAATACCACGACACCCGAGCATTTGAGGTCACCTCGGAGCCACAGTCCGTTGTGGTGAAGCTTCGTGGTGTCGTTGGGAGCCTCCAATTAAGTTGTGGAGATTGCCCCAACCTAGTTTGTACGGGTTCGGTGACCGCCCTCAAGGGTCCCTTAGTGGAATCACGGCATCTTGCATTGTGCGAGGGCGTGAGGAGATTACGGTGGCCTTAGTGGCATCTTGGGGAGCATTGTGCCTCCACACCGCTCCGAACGGAGATTAGCATCCGCAAGGGTGTGAACTTCGGGATACATCGTCGTCTCCGCGTGCCTCGGTTATCTCTTACCCGAGCCCTTTACTTATGCACTTTACTTTGTGATAGCCATATTGTTTCTTGCTATATATCTTGCTATCACTTAGTTGTTTATCTTGCTTAGCATAAGTTGTTGGTGCACATAGGTGAGCCTAGTTGTTTTAGGTTTTGTGCTTGACTTATTAAACGTTAGTTTTATTCCGCATTTGTTCAAGCCTAAACCATAATTATTTTAAAGCGCCTATTCACCCCCCCCCCCCCTCTAGGCGACATCCACGTCCTTTCACCCTTCCCTACTACGAGGAGTGAAGTTGAAGACGGTGGTGAAGGGGCGCGGCCAAGGTGGAAGAAAGGTCAAGATGAAGATGTTCAAGAAGGGGTGCAAGCCCGGAGTGAAGTTGTTCGTCAAGCTCGTCATGTTTTAGTTTTATCGTTTTCATTTTGTTGCTTTTCTATGTCGTACGTGCCGTGTCATGTCCCTGGACTTATCTGTGTAGGGTACCCATCTATGTAAGGTATGGTGGCCCAAAGAGATCATTTGTGTGTGGTGAAAAATGTTCGTGCCCAAAGATCAACAAGTGGTTAAGCTTGTAACGGATTTTGTGACCATGGAAGCATGCAAGTTTCTTTCCTTTAAACCCTAAACCAAGTCATGAACTAACATGCACATTTCTTCCCTTTAAACCCTAAACCAAGTGCCGCTCTAACCGGAATCATGTGGCAGTGCAAACATGTGTTTCCAAAAATTCAGTACAAAACAAAGGAAAACCACTCTCACGCGTGTGCAAACATTCAGTACAAACATGTGTTTTTAAACCCTAAACCAAGTCATGGGATCACTATGTATAGACTCCTTCCCTTTCCATGTCAAAGTCTTTCCATCTGCCCTACCGATTACCAGCGTAGCCCTAAACGCCACAAATCCACGTCGTCTTGGGTTCGAGTCCCAGCCGCACAAATTTTGTTCATTTTCCACCCTTCTCATTTGCCCACCCCGAATGGGCCTAATTGGATGGAGTTGGCCCATTAGTCTAGCCGACACTGGCTCTTGGCTCTGAATTTGGCCCACAACGAAACCTTTTTTTTACAGAAAAGCAGAGCAGAGAGCCGCATTTCATTGATCAAAGTTTCTGAATTTCTCATTTCTTCTCACTTTTTTCAACATTTTTTCATACAATTTCAAGCTTACAAATTCCTCCCAAATTCATGCCTTTCCATACAATTTCAACATTACGCCCAGTGCGATTACCATACCTACAAATGACCAAATATAATTGCAAATGGGTATTTGTGCTTGATCTTCGAGCTTCCTAATCTTCTGGTTCAACCTCCTAAGCTCAACATCTACCTCTCTGTCATTGCGTGCTCCGCCCTTCGTCTCTTCTTCCGGAGCTAGTGCTGCGGCCGCTGCCGTTCGTGGCAGGATGGGCAACCATTCTTCGTGCTCTTCTAGCAGTTCATTCATCAGAGTCTTGGCCAGAGCATCGACCCAAAGAAAGAAACATTTCACCTGCATGAACGCCAAACAAATCAACCGTACTGCTCAAGGATCCCGACCACGAAAATGGTGCAATTGCCCCGATTCTTACCCCATTCTCGTTGCACACGTAGAACGGACGATTATTGTTCTTCGGTGTGCGCGAAACCCTCCGATCAACCTCCGCCTGGCACCGCAGACAGAGGAAGATCGGCATCTCCACGCGCACCGGACTCTGGATCCGCGACGTGGCGCGGGAGCTAGAAGAAGACATTGAGCTCGGAGCCGAAGGGGATCTCAACGCCGCCGCGCCCTACACCTAGGGCTGCAAACGAGTCGAGTTTGAGCGAGTTGTGCTTGGCTTAGCTCAGCTCATATTAAAATTCGAGCGAGCTCAAACTGAGTGAAGCTCAATGTCGAGCTATAAAACATGACTCGTGCTCAGCTTGTAACGATCTCGAGTCGATCTCGAGTTAGTTTCGAGCTAAATGAGACAGTAAAAAATATAAAATCTCTGAGGATTATTCCAACTAGATAAGGAACATCAGCACATAAGAAAGTAGTAAAAATATTATTCCAATCAAGACAGTGATAATGTAGCTTATTCTCGGGAGAGAACATCTTGCAGCAGATGATGGTCTTCGTGGAAGAAAGAGAGGAAAACGAAGGAGCGTATGCTTGGGAATTCTGGCCAAAAGCAACACGACATTAACACACATCCGATCATGTACCATAATAAGGCCTAAATTTCCTCTACACTTAATTAAACTTCCATGTTTACTAGTAAATAAAATGGAGAAAAATCATGGACAACAAATATGATAATAAATTATTCTATTTCCATTTAATATATGGCATGATCATTTAACATAATGATGTTAAGCCGAACAATCGAGCTAAAATCGAGTGAGCGAGTGTTGGCTCAAGATCGGCTCGTTTTGCGATCGAGCTACATAAAATGTTCATACTCAGCTCGTTTCTTTTCGAGTCGATCTCGAGTCGAGCCAAAAGACGAGTCGATCTCGTGCGGCTCATGAGCCTCGAGCTTTTCTTGCAGCCGCTACACCGCCCAGAGATGAAGGGGACCTCGACGCCGCCCTCTCGGTCGCCCGCGCCCGGCTCCTAGCTACCAACAGTGGTCGCCGCCCACCTCTGCGCGTGTCCGCCTCCAACCCCGTCCCCCGCTCAGCTGATTCGTTGCTCACCGCTGCGAGCGCCGGGGGCGCGCGCCGCCGCTTTTATCGCACACCCGCGGCCAGCAACGGCTCTCTGTTGGGCCCCATGAGCCACGAGAGCAACGGCTCTCTGCTGGGTCCCACAAGCCACGAGAGCAACGACCAGCAACGGTCTGATCGTGTAGCGCGTCTCCGCCTGCCGCCTGGTCCCACCTGTAAGGGCCGAGTCAAACACGTTGACCTGACGGAGACGGCAATACTCATGGAACGAGTAGCTGCGCACAGACTAGGCGCAAAACTAAGCACGATTCGCAACTGAGGGTAAAACTGAGTTCATGGACACCACTGAGGGCAAAAGGATAATTAACCCTATTTTGGGATGGAGGGAGTAACATATATTAAGACCTAGCGCTTCTTTACCCTTATGAATGAAAGAAGAGGTGTTCAATCTCAAACTCTTAAGATGGGTTCTTACAAATATGATTAGAGATCCAGAGCATTTATAGTTTACTCTTGGTTCTGTCCGCACCCCAGAACAACATCTTTGATTTGACCATCCAAAAAGTACCAAAACCGGTCACCATCCAGGTCTTCCCAAGCAAACTAAACCCTTTGAAGAGGACGAGTAGCGAGCTTAACCCTCTTTGAAGGATTAATTTCGAGCTGCTTGTTATTGTCCATTGGTATCACTTCAAAAAATAAAAATAAAAAACAACTTAGATATATCACCATCTGAACATATCACTATGTTGTTTGCGAGACTTATTGACACATAAGATGAATTGCTAAACCTAGTGTGATGGTTTTGCTGGTTAGAAATCCACTTACAAAAATGATGTACACAATAATAGCGCAAAAAATAAAATAGACAAACAAGAAATAGAAATGACATTGTAGTGGGACGGTGGGTTAGACTGATCAAGAAAACGGTTTCACCCTAAATATTAATGTAAGCGTAATGCCATCATGTACTTGACTTGATCTGGTTTCAGATGGTAATGACATCGTGCTCTTCGCCATTAGCTATCAGCTTACTTGTCACCTGGCGTTGTCTGAGAACACCACATAGCCATGACGTGGCATTTGTGTCCCCAATAACAAGATATCTACTTTGTCAACCAGCTGGAAGGACTACATTATTGGGATCATCCAGAAGGTGCATCATGAAGAACTACATGAAGGTACAAGACATTTACTCCGATATAGAAATTAGAGGACCATCCAGTTTTATGCTTTACAAGAGCAATCACAATAGTGTGGTTTCTATAGTTTGCTTCAGAACAGCACACCAATTAAACTAGTAGCAATACAAGGTTGATACTGAATCAAGAACTACCACATGTATAGATAGTGGGCAATCCCATGAAGAGCAAAAGATTCAATAAAGAGAAATATAGGATTGTAGACTCGAGGATAACTTTAACGGCAGAAGGACCAAGGTACTATTATTGATAACTTAAAGTTTAGCACACCTACGCAACTGGAGCGACTTTTTTTGACAAAAGGTTAATGAGCACACCCAGCCTCTACATAGGTAGGATGCAGACATCCAACACCAACACACACACACACTCAAAACACGCCATCAAATCAGCTAAAACTCAAAACACTTGAACATCCTAAGATAAGATTCATGGTAAAAATATATATTAAATGCTTCAATTAAATATAATGTTCCGACAAATTTGGCACGTCGCATCCTCGAAAGGCAGGAAATTATAAATTTTGGGACAGGGGTAAAGCAATAGATAGAGAATAACATAGGGCAAGCAACTCTGATAAGTTGAGCTAATGAAGGGGCACTACCGGAATTACTGGCTATGCCGACGGCCGTCGGCATAGGTCCAAATCCCGTCGGGATAGACCTATGCCGACGGCCACCGTCGGCATAGCCCCGTCGGCACCGTCGGCGTACCTGGGCCTGCCGTCGGCATAGAAAAGCCGTCAGCATAGGTACCTATGCCGACGGTGTCCGTACGGCCGTCGGCATAGTTTCCCCGTCGGCATAGTTTTCCGTTTGACGGCGGCAGACGAAGCCGCCATCAAACTGCGGCCAACCAGCGAGTGCCACGTGGCATTACTATGCCGACGGTTAAGCCGTCGGCATAGCTTAATTTAGTTATTTAATTTATTTATTTTAAAAATGTTAAAAAACAAAAAAAATTGGACGAAGCTATGCCGTCGGCATAGCTCAATTTAATTAATTAATTTTTTTTCAAAAAAAAAATTTTAATTTTTTTTTCATTTTTTTTTAATTTTTTCTGATTTTCACAATTTTGAATTATTTGAGAATTTAATCTCTATTCACCTCTCCTCACTGCTTCAGAATTTAATCTCTAATCAGCACTCATTCCAAATCGTCTAACTTCCCGGCCGGTCACCCATCCTCTCACTAATCCAGCCCCAGCACGCTTAACTTTCAGGTTCTATCTCCCCTAGTTTCCAACTCTGCACTTGTTGTTTTCCTGACAATCTTAAGCTATCAATCCTGTTAACCCTTAGGTCTTGATATCACATGATTTAATTTTTTGAATTCTAAACAATTATTAAAATAAACAAAATAAGTACTAATAATATTGAATTTCAATGAAAATAAAATAAGTAATAATATTATTTTATTAATTGTTTTTGCCATTTATTCATTTAATATGACATAATTAATATCTTTAAATCTGTAAATCGAAATTCGACAAATAATATATCCATTATTATCAGAAAAATGTGAGGAATCCAAATATGACATCATTTATTTATTTTTAAATAAAATTAATTTTTAAAAAATTTAAAATTATTATTTTTTGATTTGAAATAAGCGGTAGTACCGCTCTGGGCACGGTAGTACCGCTCTGGGCACGGCTAAGTGCCGCGCTACTTCCGCTCGGGGGTCCAGAAGTAATTTCTAAGCGGTAGTAGAGCGGTAGTGGAAGCGCGGTAGTACCGCTCAAGCGGTACTTCCGCTTATGGGAGCGGTACTACCGCTCTGGAGGGACAGGGCCGCACTCAGATGGCTCTAACTTTTGCATATGACCTCGGATTTAGACGATTTTTATATCAAAATCGACCGATTCGACGAGATGAAGACAATCCCTGTAGAACATTTTCTCATATGAGGTCGTCTTGGGGGCTTAATCAGCCGAATAGTGTTCTGGATACAAAATCTCAGTACTTCGAACACAACTTCGGCCTTAGAGATGAGATCGGATGGCTATGGCCCAAATATCAAAGTTTCTCCTTTCGATGATATGGAACTTTCTCACTTTGAGCACTTTTCCATTTGAGGCCTTCTTAATTATGTTTTTGACCATGCCAAAATCTGGTGTCAACAGAACTCTGAAAAGGTTGAAACTTGGCATGGTATCATCATTTCACCCACATAGCTTATGCTAAAAAGTTGAGAGGGTTACGGCAAAAACTGGATGCACTTCGTGTACAAACTGGACCATCTGATTCGAAGTATCAAGCTTTCGGACGAAAACTCGTCCATTACAAAGGCATTTCATTTTTTTAACTTATTTCAACTCCAGACTTTTTGTGCATTCAATATGCACCATTCAAAGCCACATCCTCAAATTTCAACCCTTTCTAACTTCATTTTCTATTTTTCATGCATTTAATGATTTTTTTGAGCTAAATGACCCTAAAATTGAAAAGCACTACAAATGAACTCTGAAAAGGTTGAAACTTGGCATGGTATCATCATTTCACCCACATAGTGTATGCTAAAAAGTTGAGAGGGTTACGGCAAAAACTGGATGCACTTCGTGTACAAACTGGACCATCTGATTCGAAGTATCAAGCTTTCGGACGAAAACTCGTTTGTTACAAAGGCATTTCATTTTTTTTAACTTATTTCAACTCCAGACTTTTTGTGCATTCAATATGCACCATTCAAAGCCACATCCTCAAATTTCAACCCTTTCTAACTTCATTTGCTATTTTTCATGCATTTAATGATTTTTTTGAGCTAAATGACCCTAAAATTGAAAAGCACTACAAATGAACTCTGAAAAGGTTGAAACTTGGCATGGTATCATCATTTCACCCACATAGTGTATGCTAAAAAGTTGAGAGGGTTACGGCAAAAACTGGATGCACTTCGTGTACAAACTGGACCATCTGATTCGAAGTATCAAGCTTTCGGACGAAAACTCGTTTGTTACAAAGGCATTTCATTTTTTTTAACTTATTTCAACTCCAGACTTTTTGTGCATTCAATATGCACCATTCAAAGCCACATCCTCAAATTTCAACCCTTTCTAACTTCATTTGCTATTTTTCATGCATTTAATGATTTTTTTGAGCTAAATGACCCTAAAATTGAAAAGCACTACAAATGAACTCTGAAAAGGTTGAAACTTGGCATGGTATCATCATTTCACCCACATAGTGTATGCTAAAAAGTTGAGAGGGTTACGGCAAAAACTGGATGCACTTCGTGTACAAACTGGACCATCTGATTCGAAGTATCAAGCTTTCGGACGAAAACTCGTTTGTTACAAAGGCATTTCATTTTTTTTAACTTATTTCAACTCCAGACTTTTTGTGCATTCAATATGCACCATTCAAAGCCACATCCTCAAATTTCAACCCTTTCTAACTTCATTTGCTATTTTTCATGCATTTAATGATTTTTTTGAGCTAAATGACCCTAAAATTGAAAAGCACTACAAATGAACTCTGAAAAGGTTGAAACTTGGCATGGTATCATCATTTCACCCACATAGTGTATGCTAAAAAGTTGAGAGGGTTACGGCAAAAACTGGATGCACTTCGTGTACAAACTGGACCATCTGATTCGAAGTATCAAGCTTTCGGACGAAAACTCGTTTGTTACAAAGGCATTTCATTTTTTTTAACTTATTTCAACTCCAGACTTTTTGTGCATTCAATATGCACCATTCAAAGCCACATCCTCAAATTTCAACCCTTTCTAACTTCATTTGCTATTTTTTATGCATTTAATGATTTTTTTTTAGCTAAATGACCCTAAAATTGAAAAGCACTACAAATGAACTCTGAAAAGGTTGAAACTTGGCATGGTATCATCATTTCACCCACATAGCTTGTGCTAAAAAGTTGAGAGGGTTACGGCAAAAACTGGATGCACTTCGTGTACAAACTGGATCATCTGATTCGAAGTATCAAGCTTTCGGACGAAAACTCGTCTGTTACAAAGGCATTTCATTTTTTTAACTTATTTCAACTCCAGACTTTTTGTGCATTTAATATGCACCATTCAAAGCCACATCCTCAAATTTCAACCCTTTCTAACTTCATTTGCTATTTTTCATGCATTTAATGATTTTTTTGAGCTAAATGACCCTAAAATTGAAAAGCACTACAAATGAACTCTGAAAAGGTTGAAACTTGGCATGGTATCATCATTTCACCCACATAGCTTGTGCTAAAAAGTTGAGAGGGTTACGGCAAAAACTGGATGCACTTCGTGTACAAACTGGACCATCTGATTCGAAGTATCAAGGTTTCGGACGAAAACTCGTCTGTTACAAAGGCATTTCATTTTTTTTAACTTATTTCAACTCTAGACTTTTTGTGCATTCAATATGCACCATTCAAAGCCACATCCTCAAATTTCAACCCTTTCTAACTTCATTTGCTATTTTTCATGCATTTAATGATTTTTTTTGAGCTAAATGACCCTAAAATTGAAAAGCACTACAAATGAACTCTGAAAAGGTTGAAACTTGGCATGGTATCATCATTTCACCCACATAGCTTGTGCTAAAAAGTTGAGAGGGTTACGGCAAAAACTGGATGCACTTCGTGTACAAACTGGACCATCTGATTCGAAGTATCAAGGTGTCGGACGAAAACTCGTCTGTTACAAAGGCATTTAATTTTTTTTAACTTATTTCAACTCCAGACTTTTTGTGCATTCAATATGCACCATTCAAAGCCACATCCTCAAATTTCAACCCTTTCTAACTTCATTTGCTATTTTTCATGCATTTAATGATTTTTGTTTTGAGCTAAATGACCCTGAAATTAAAATCCTAATTTAAATTATTCTAAAAATAACCAAATAAATCTTACTGTGAGAACAATCTAACACGTGACTAGAAGCAAAAAGAATTAAATTAAAAAACTATTTGTAAACTCAAGTTATTCACAATCTAGGGTTTGAAGCAAATTTGAACAAATTCAAATTTGAAAACTAAAGGCACAAACAGAAACTAGACAAAATTTTGAATCTAATGCAAAAAAAATCACTCAAAAACATCAAATATCTTAAAAGATATAAGCAATTTAAAACAGAAACTAAAAATAGAAAACAAATGTAAAATTGACCGGGCTATGCCGACGGCATAGCCGTCGGCATAGCTCTATTTAAATAATTTTTTTAAACAAAAAATTATAAAAAAACGAAAAAAAATTAAAAAAAATGAACGTAGATATGCCGACGACATAGCTCCCCGCCACGTCAGCGATCCGCGGCACCGTGGGGCCGGAGATATGCCGACGGCATAACCGTCGGCATAGCTCCGGGCCCACGGTGCCGCGGACCGCTGACGTGGCGGCAGATAGGTATGCCGACGGCCGACGTTAGGGCCGTCGGCATACGTATGACGGCGTCAACCGGCTGTTAAAACCGGGGCGGCCGGGCCCACACATATGCCGATGGTCGGGCTACGCCGACGGCCACTGTCGGCATAGTCAGACATATGCCGACGGCCTCCCTATGCCGACGGCCACCGTCGGCATAGACGGAGGTATGCCGACGGCCGGGTACGCCGACGGCTGGCTCTAGGCCGTCGGCATACCGCCGTCTATGCCGACGGTGGCCGTCGGCATAGATAAGGCCGTCGGCGTCGGCGTCAATTCTGGTAGTGGGGGGAACACTCCAAACTGATCCATAGAGAGAGAGAGCGGGCGGTCTACACTAGCTATTAAGTGTGCAAAAAAGTCACAATTCAGTTACCATTGAGAATCATACACACAACCAGGCAGGATATATATTCCATCATAGGTAAAACAGTAGTACGGCTGCACTACCATATCCAGTAGAAAGCTAGCAAATGCAACCATGTTGTCGATATGTAAGTTCAAGGGATATTGAATGTGAATGTTAAGAGAGCTTAATTACCTGTTGGCCTTTCAAGGTATTTGGAGAAGACAGTTGGAAGTAGGAGCCTATTGGAAAAGAAATTTTCGTGAGTTTTCACAGCTTTCACATTCACGCACTCAGGACCGTAGGGCTGTTGATTGATATATGGAGTACATGACCGTAGATATGCATGGTTCATGTCAACCATGATCATCCACGGCTGTATCCGGGCATCAGCATCACAGGGTCCGTAGAGCTGTTGATTGATAAGTAGTTTCTCGTCCCTCAACAGGCAACACAGGGCATCCGGGTCATCGGCGGGGACGACTGGGAACTCGGGAAGACACGGACGCATGCCCAGAGCTCGGTAATCACGTTGCGCCCACAGACAATCCAGATTGATCACAAGATGCGCCTCCCACTCGAACCTGGGGTTACCACTACCCATCACTTTCAATGTCCAGATGGTGATCTTCTGGGGTGGCGGCTGCTGCTGCCCTTGCCCTCCCTCCAGCCGCTGGCGCCAGCCAAGGTGGATTCTCTCCTGATAACCATGGTCAATGTCGACGAAGCGCATCATGCCTTGGCTAATGGACACCCTTCGGTAACAATTCGCAAGGCACATTGCGATCCGTCGCTTGTCGGGGTACTCTTTTCCTCCGGGGAACGACACGAAGTGGAGCACCGGGGAGTCTGCATCGGAGAAGTCGCACAACATGATGCCGCTCAAGTGGTCGACGCAGCAGAGGAACCGACCGCCCAAAGCGAGCACATCGTTGGTCTGCCAGAGGATGGGGAACTGGCCGCCATTGCTCTGGTCTTGCGGCTGCGGGGCAGGCATCTCGAGGAAGAGTTCCCACTTTTCAGTCTTGGAGTTGAAGACGCAGAGTTCGATAAGCACGGAATAATTGTCAGAGCCCTCCTTTTTTTCCCGGTAGACCCTGAGGTCGGCAACAATGTAGCTGTCGCCGGCGAGCCGCAGGATGCCTGTGGTGTATCTAGACCTCAGGACCGTCCATTTCATGGGCTCAGTGTACAGAGGGAGCCGCTGCACCGAGGGGGAAGGACCCGCGGCCGTGTAGACGAACAGATCTGACGGCAAGTCGAAGAAGCACCGCTGGCTCGGGATGTCGATGTCGAAGAGGACGAGGTCCTTGTCGGTTGCCCGGACGTAGGGATAGGCGGGAAAGCGGTAGGGGGGCACGGATTTGGCTGAGCCTTCCAGCGGCCAGTGGATATCTAGGTAAGAGAGCTTTGGAGGATCCAAGAGCGTGAAGGACAAGAAGCAGCGGTGGCCGGTGGCGATCACGAATTCAACGGCGGTCTTCTTCTCGTTGGCGGCCTCACGAGCACTATCTAGATCGTCGTGGCAGTAGGTGCGGCCGTAGCGATCCAGCACCACCCAGTCGGGGAAGACGACGGTATCCTCCACCGGCTCTGTCGCGCCTCCGGTGGCCATGGCGATTCCTAACCCTAAACCTATATTTTTGGTGGGTGAACTAATGGACCGGAAGGAAGGGCGACAGACTCAAGCTGTACTACCAGGGGCGAGAGGGACCAGGCCGGGCCATCTCATTGGGCTAGAGCCATTGCGAGCCGATCGGGGTCCCGTATCTGGCTTGCCTGGCGTATTCTTTCATTGCTTTTCCTAGTTTGAATCCTGGTATTTCTCTCGTCTGGCCCTACCATGTTCTGACCTGAGGCAAAACTCTCTTCCTTTTTAAAGTGGACTCTCTTCCTCACCTTTTTTTCTCTCTTTTTTTCTTTAATGCATGGCAGGAAATTGGAAACACACAAAACTATGATTTAATAATTTCAAGCTGAAGATTTCAATTATTTCAAACTAGTGATTTCAGTTCTTTCAAACTACATATTTATTATTTTGGAAACCTATTTCGTTTTGTCAGAAAAATATAATTTAAATTATTTGAAAACAGTGATGCTGGGCTCTCCGATGGGCATCATGACGATGGTGGTTGCTATGCCGCTTGGTCGTCTGGGCACGAGGGGTGTAGTCGTGGGAGGCTCGGGCTCACTCTCTAGCGGCGACAGTGACAATGCCTATATCCAAATCTGGAGGCCTATGCTCGGTTTTCTTGGGGCCCTCGTGGTGGTATGGGTGAGATGTCGAGTGAAAGATCAACGCTTTGCCGCCAACAAGGGACATATGTGGGTATTGGTATTCTCTTGAGGACGTCGTCGTGGTTCTTCTCTTCATGTCGAGGTTTCGAATGACATTTGCCCATCTCGGACTGGTGACGCTTTGCGTCGTTCCCCTTCCCAAGGGCGTTGTCATGGAGCCTATGTGTCCTAGGGCGTGCTGTGTCGTAGTTTATAGGATTACGTTGTTAGCTGCCAGCAACGTAGTCGCATGCGTTTGTTTGACTGATTATCCCAGGATCTGCTTTTGTAAGCGGGCTTCTTCACTACCTTGTATTATTCGGCCGTGGTGAAGGCATGTTTCGTGTAAGAACAACCCATACAAGAAGTGTCCAGTTCTTTTTATCTTGTATATGAGATGATCACAACCTCGATTTATTGCGTCGGTAATTTAAGAACTACCCACACATGGCAGTATATACCGAGCAGGGTACTCGGCATATCCGGGCGCCTCGTGGCAACACCATTTCGGTCGGTTGGATGCCGAGTTACTTTACAACGCCGAGTTTCTTTGTTTTGTACTCGGCATAGTCTTTTTTGGGCATGCGTGAAAAAGCACTCGGCATACACCGGTATGCCAGTCGGGGGTATGGTGAGCACATTTCCGCCTTCGCCGAGCACAAGGTGCTTGGCATATAATATTTTTCTAGTAATGCGCTATTTGGGGCCTCCTTTGGTTCATAGGTATCATAGGAATAGGAAAACCATAGGAAATAAGATGACATGTATTACAATTCCCATAGGAAAGAGACGTCATTTGATGCCTAGGATAGGAATATTTTCATTGAGTTTAGAATAATGTTTTTTTTTCTTTAAGTGAAGGATTGGTTCATATTCTACATAGGAATCCATTCCTACAAACCAAATGGCTTCAAAAAAAATTCCTTTAAAAATCATATCCTATAGAATTCCTGCTAAGTTCCTACAAAACCAAAGAAAGGCCTGATAGTTTTTTCTTTAGAACTTGCTCTCCTGCCTTCGGTTTACTAACATTACTATATTGTGTTTTTAAGTAGAAACAATCACTTTGTTGGGATTTTGTAAAAAGGGCATTTCCTCAACTTTGCAGAGTTAGTTTATCACTATCATGTTCATTTCGTCAATTAAAAATGGGCCTCCACAAATATAATGTGAAGTGCCTTGATATGACTGCTGCCTAGAGTATTCGTTTAATGGCTTACATTACAAGAGAAAGCTATTTCCATTTTTTAGTACGCCTTATACATGTCTCTACATTATGTTGGCCTTCTTGTTTTCGAAAATATGCACCATACTCCTGTATCTTTTTCTTTCTTCAGAAAATTTGTACCGCACTCCTGTTATTCTCCTTCTATTTAATTTCCATTTTAGCATTGCACACTTGGAGCTAATTGTTCATTGGTCTATACCTGGATGGCTGAGTTTGGCACGGGCCTTCTTGTGTTTCCGCATAGCCTCTACGGACTACGGTGAGGGTTGGGTCGACGTTCGTCTTCGGTGAAGTCGAAGTCACATGCTCGGAGATTAGGGAGGGCGATGACGCCTGTTGGGAAGAAGTGATGATGATGACGCCGGTGTGCGATATTGACGAAACCGTCTATGTGAGGTATGTGTGGGGTATTATGTGGGTGCCGCTTAGCGATTTGTGATGATTTTCGTCCTGTTTTCCGGTGTGCGATATTGACGAGACCGTCTATGTGAGGTGTTTGTGGGGTATTATGTGGGTGTCGCTTAGCGGTTTGTGACGATTTTTATCCTATTTTTCATTAATTAACTGGGCAACTCTCTTCTGCTTAATTAATGGATGAGGCGATCCTTTCAAAAAAAATGGTGAAAGCAACTTAATTGACAGCATTGTAACGTGTGACTAGCAATAAGTTGTTCTCAGAGATGCTATTTGAAGCATACCGATAATGAAGGAACATTGAACAGCTGGGGCGGCTAAACCTCAAACACTTGAACAGCCTAGCTAACAGAAGATTCATGGAAACATATTCAATGCTTTGATTAATTAGTACTATATATTACTATAACACAACGAAACTAGAGGTCACATCATCTGAATGTTAAGAGAGCTTCTTCGAGCTACTTGTTGTTGGTCTCCTCCATCGCCCAATCGGTGAAGACGTCGGTCTCCTCCTCGTCCGCCGTCGTCCAGTCGGAGAAGACGACCATCTCCTCCTCATCTGAGCTTGACGTGGCTTCGATGGGCATGGCGATCGGGATCGGGAATAAAATAGCAGCCGACTCCCTAATCAAAACCCTAGGTTTTTTGCTTTGCTTTGGGAACTGATGGACGGGAAAGAGAGGACAAGGCTATTTCTCTTCTTCTATCCGTGCTTAAAAGGCCAGCAACGTGCAAGCCGCGTTGTCCCTACTGATTAGGCTGCTGTAATAATAATCACAATAATAATTGGATACGATTTTGCGTCGTTGCTTTTTTTTTAGGCATTTTGCGTCGTTGCTGGTTGCCGTCCTTGCTCGCTTGTGCATGACGGGCTTGATGGATCGTGAGTCAAGGTCGTTGAGCTTCTCCTACTACATGTTCTTTTTCATGAGGTATCTATGGGAAGCGCCTCAAATTGTTAGATTTGTCGTATCAGCACATTTTTTTAAAATTGTGGGAACAATTTTGAAAAATACACAAACATTTTCTAAAAGACGTGAATACTTTTTAAAACTACACACTAATATTTTCACAAATATATGAACATTTTCTTGCTTGTAAGAATATATTTTTAAATTTGAACACTTTTAAAAATTATATGAACAATTTTTAGTTGCATGAACAACTTTAGTTGCACAAAAACTTTTTAAAAATTAGTACAAATAATTCAAAATATGTGAACATTTTCTTAAACATGAATAGTTTTTAGATTCATATGATTTTTTTATATGTGTGAATATTTCTTTGGGAAAAATGGAGGTATGTGTGAATATCTCTATGTAAAAGCGGAGGTCTTGGTGTATTGAAATCCGCGCGTCTATTGGAGATGCTCTAACAAGAACCGATACTGGGTTTTTTTACCAGCAAGGTCGAAAGTCGGAACAGATGGATGGGGAGAGGCTGGAAAGAGGTCACGAACTTACGTTGTACTAAGTGGGCCACATGTCAAAAAAACTGGGCCATCTTATTGGGCATCTTATTGGGCCAGGGAACTAGTCGCACAATTGAAGCAGGAAGATGCCTCAAAAAGAAGTGAAGCAGGATGAATTGGCCTTACAAATTATTAACGTGAGGAGGGAGTATCAACTATCAAGTAGTAGCTGAAAAAACTATCAAGTAGTATTTATCAAATAAATATATCAAGTAGTTGTTCTCAAAAATGCTACCAAGTAGTTAAGTCCTCGCTAC
Source organism: Elymus sibiricus (assembly GCA_039707655.1). Taxonomy (NCBI): domain Eukaryota; kingdom Viridiplantae; phylum Streptophyta; class Magnoliopsida; order Poales; family Poaceae; genus Elymus; species Elymus sibiricus. The sequence continues at coordinate 450,172,905 of CM077671.1, forward strand.
AGGCTCATTACTGGAGCAACAAACTAATTCAGCCAACTAAACTAGAGCAACAGACAGTTTCCCGTGTCTCCTCAGTGTCTGGTATGTCAAAGGGGTGCAAAGAACATCAGGCATCTACTCACGTGCGAGCGAGCCCGGCAAGTCTGGAAGTCTCTCGGAATTCATGATATCTGTAGAAGAAGTGATTTATGTTGATCAGTGAGGGTCCATCATTTTGCAAGAGATCCTTCGTCACAGCCGATGATCGTCGTCGGTTCGCTAGAACAACATTCGCTATTCAGGCTTCCCCCTCAAACCATTCTATCGGGCGAGCAGTGAAGGCACATGGAATTTCATGGACAAAGCCACCGTGAGGCTCATGTGAACTTAACATTGACGCTGCTTTCTTTGCGGACAGGACGGGTGCTACTAGGGCAATCATTCACAATGATCGTGGCGAGGCTGTAGCAGGAGCAGCTGAGAAAATTTTCAATGTCTTAAGTCCGGCTACAGCAGAAGCACGAGCTCTTGAAAAAGGGTTGGTTTTATTAGACCAATTGGGATGTTCTCCACTGTGGTAATCGTAGAATCAGATTCTATGGAGTCTATCCAATTATGTAATGGCGCAAAAGAAGTCATGACTCCATATGTGGCAATTCTAGCGGAATGTTTCGTGACGACACATAGGATATTTCTCACGGCGTCAGGGTGAGGGAAGGCGGCAGACGTCATGAAGGGCGGTGGCATTGGACAGTGGGGAGGAAACCCTGGCTGGCATGGATGCTGTCGGCGAGGCGCGTCGCGGCCCATGCCGGAGGTGAGGTGAGGCCGCGCGTTGGAGTTTGTAGCGGTTTCAGAACGATTCTCTGATGATGATGACTCATCAACGAATTATGGGAGGCTGCAGGATCGTGGCCCGAGCGCTGCTCGTTTCTCTAGGATAATCTCATCCGTTAGTAATTAGGTATTAAAGGCTACGATTAGATCACAAAATGTGTTGAGGTGCTCACAGTTGAAGCGACGTGGGCTGTTAGATTAGCATGGACTGATGGTCAAGATTTGTTGGTTCCGCGCGTTTGGGTCTTTTTATATCGTTATACAGATGTTATTTTCAAGTTGTGACGGGTAATAAGTGACATATATTTGGCTCATCGAGCAGTTCCAGTACCAACTGCACTGAAAGAAATGATGCTCAATGTAAAACTTTTAATAATAACTCTAAAACATATGATTGCGTGATCCAGAAACATGTATTGTTTACCCTAATATAGATATAGATATTCATCAGTACATCATGTTCATCACATCAATGAGATATTTTGCCCTATTGACTTGGTTCTGCCGGCAGTGCACCATTAACAAACATCATCTTCAATATGAGCGTCGCCAAAGTGCTCAACACCATCACCAGATTCCAGGTGTTTACCCTGCATACGCTTCTTTCAAACAAACCTTGCAGACTTGAGCTTACGCTTCCTTGAAAGACTTGCAACCTTGTCGTTGTCCAATGCCATCCCTTTGAAATGCAAACAAAAATAACTCAGATATATACACTTGAGCTATGGTACGTCTAGGCGTACTCTCGAAAAAAAAACATATTGCGAGCAATATGAAGATGAGATGAATTGCCACTTAATAAATGATGTACAGAATAATAGTAATTTGCCAAAATAAGGAATAGACAAACAAGAAATGATATTGCAGTGCAGTATATTGATAAAGAAAACAGCTTCGCCCTAAAAAATAATGCAAACCTAATGGCATCATATACTTAATCTGCTTTTAGATCTCGTAGCGACCAAACGCTGCGTAATGAATTAAGAACTACACATGTACTACAGATAATGGACACTCCCATAAAGAGCAAAAGATCCAACAAGAAGAGACTCTCAAGAACAACTTGATGGCAGGAGGACCAGAGCTACTTATTATTTACAGTGTAGTGAACCTACACGACTGGAGCGGCTAAAACTCAACCACTGAACAGCCCAATAGTAAATGCTTCAGTTAATTAACATATTACTATTTTTTGATTAATTAATTAACATGTTGCTATAACATAGCCATACTAGAGCCCAGTGATGACTGATGAAGGCGGCAAATTAGAAATTCTGAGACAGGATAAAGTCGGGTCTAGAAGCTGGCGCGCAGAGAGTTGCCGAGAATCGTGCACCTAACCAGGCAGCATATGAATTGCATCATAGCCAGGTAAGATAAATAAGCAAATAAGGCCAGTGTTACACTACCACATCCTACGGAAAACTAAGCAAAGGCAACAGCATGTTATGTACTTTAATATGCAAGAACGTACAAGTGAGCTTCTTCTAGCTAGTTACCTGTTGGCTTTTCAAATTGTTTGGAGAAGACAGTTGGAAGTAGGAGCACATTAGGAAACTCGTCTCTGTCCTCCTCACACACAGCACAGCCCTTATCCACACACTTAGCACAGTAGGACTGTCGGTTGACATATCGAGTACATGACCGCAGATTCGCTTGCTTCATGTCAACCATGATCATCCACCCCTTGCCATAAAATTCCTCCTCCCTTAACAGGCAGCATAGAACATCCGGTTCATGGAAGACTGGGAACTCGGGAAGACGCTCAGGTGCTTTGTAATTAGGTTGCGCCCAGAGGAGGTCAAGGTTGATCACCCCATGTTGCTCCCACTTGAACTTGAAGTTGTTGGAGTTCAGAGTCCAAACGGTGATTTTTTTGGGACCCAGATGCTGCTGCGGTTGGCTTCTTCTCTTAGGAAGCTGAACACATGGGCAGTCATCATCTTCGATTGTCTCATGGAAGTCATTGTCAATGTGGACAAAGCACATCTTGCCTTGGGTGATGGACACATTTCGGAACCTCCCCGGGAACTGCCTTGGGACCTCTTCAGGGTATTCCTTTTCTCCAGGGAAAGGTACGAAGTGGAGCACCACCGAGGAACCTAGAGTGCAAGAGAAGTCGGATAGCAGGACACCGCTGAAGTAGTCAACCCAGCACAGGAAACGGTCGTCGAAAGTGAGCACATCGTCAGTTGACCAGAGGTCGGGGAGCTGGCCGCTGCTCTGGTTCTGGTTCTGGTTCTGCTGCGGTGGGTGCCAACATATCAGGCCAGGCGTAATGGACATGGTTTTCCACTGTTTAGTCTGGGAGGAGGAGTTGAAGACGCAGAGTGCAGCATCCTGGACACTGAGGTCGGCAACGATGTAGCGCTTCTCCGAGAGACGCAGGATGCCTGTGGAGAATTTACCCCTCAGGAACCGCCAACTTGTCCTCGTCTCCTTGGGGTACAGAGGGAGCCACTGCACCGAGGGGGAAGGGCCGGCGGCCGTGTAGACGAACAGATCAGGCGGGGCGCCCAAGTAGGGAATCCGGCTCCGGTCGTAGATGTCGAAGAGGACGAGGTCCTTGTGGGTTGCCCGGACGAAGGAACAGGCGGCGTCGGATCCTTCTCCCACCGGCCAGTGGAGGTTGAGGTAGGAGACCCCTTCTGGAGCCGCCAGGGTGAAGGACACGTAGCAGGAGAGGCCGCGGTCAATGCGGAGGCGAGCGGCGGTCTTGTTCTTGCTGACAACCAGACGAGCGGCGTCTAGGTCCTTGTGGCAGCGGGTGCGGCCGATGCGATCCAGCATCGCCCAGTCGGGGAAGACGGCGGTCTCCTCCATCGCCCAATCGGTGAAGACGTCGGTCTCCTCCTCCTCCTCCGACATCTCGCAATCGGAGAGGACGACCGTCCCCTCCTCCTCCTCCGGCTCTGGCGTGGCTTCTCTGGGCATGGCCATCGGAATCGGGAATAAAACAGCAGCCGCCTCACCTCCCTAATCCAAACCCTAGGTTTTTGCTTTGCTTTGGGAACTGATGGACGGAAAAGAGGCGTCGTCCCTACTGATTAGGCAGCTGTAATAATCACAATAATAATTCGATACGATCTTGCGTTGTTCCTTTTTTTAGGCATTTTGCGTCGTTGCTTTTTTTTAGGCGTTTTTTAGCGTCGCTGGTTGCCGTCCTTGCTCGCTTGTGCATGACGGGCTTGATGGATCGTGTGCCAAGGTCGTTGAGCTTCTCCTACTACATGTTCTTTTTCATGAGGTATCTGTGAGAAGCGTCCCCCCCTCAAAAAAACAAATCTATGGGAAGCGCCTCAAATTATTAGATTTGTCGTATCAGCACATTTTTTAAATTGTGGGAACATTTTTGAAAAATACACAAACATTTTCTAAAAGATGTGAATACTTTTAAAAATTACACACTAATATTTTCACAAATATATGAACGTTTTCTTGCTTATAAGAATATATTTCTAAATGTGAACACTTTTAAAAATTATGTGAACAATTTTTAATTGCATGAAAAACTTTAGTTTGCACCAAAACTTTTAAAAAACCAGTGCAAATAATTCAAAATATGTGAAATTTTTCTTAAACATGAATAGGTTTTAGATTCATATGATTTTTTTATATATGTGAATATTTCTTTGGGAAAAATGGAGGTATGTGTGAATATTTCTATGTAAAAGCAGAGGTCTGGGTATAGTGAAATCCTCTAGCACTTGATGCTCCACCTTGTTTGTTTGATTTGCAAGTTCCACCAAGTTGTTCTAGGGTTGGAAGTCGGTGATTAACGGGAGAGGGTAATTCAAGCCATTGAGGAATCTCGCTGATTGAAATATCGTGGTTTGTCAATTAGAGAAGGTGAGCAGCAAAATATAGAATTCTATCTGAAAACAGAGTAGCGCGTTATTGAATGACAAGAACCAAAACTGGGTGTTTTTACCAACAAGGTCGAAAGTCGGAAGGGATGGATGGGGAGGGGCTGGAAAGAGGTCACGAACTTACGTTGTACCAACTGAGCCACATGTTAGAAAAACTGGGCCAGCTTATTGGGCCAGGGAACTAGTCGCACAATTGAAGCAGGAAGATGCCTCAAAAAGAAGCGAAGCGGGATGAATTGGCCTTACAAATTATTAACGTGAGGAGGGAGTATCAACTATCAAGTAGTAGCCAAAAAAAACTATCAAGTAGTATTTCTCAAATAAAAATATCAAGTAGTTGTTCTAAAAAATGCTATCAAGTAGTTAAGTCCTCGCTACAGGCTCATTACTGGAGCAACAAACAAATTCAGCCAACTAAACTGGAGCAACAGACATTTTCCCGTGTCTCCTCAGTGTCAGATATGTCAAAGGGGTGCAGAGAATATCAGGCATGTACTCCTCACGTGCAAGCGAGCCCGGCACGTCTGGAAGTCTCTCGGAATTCATGATATTTGTAGAAGAAGCGATTTATGTTGATGAGTGAGGGTCCATCATTTTGCAAGAGATCCTTCGTCACAGCCGACGATCGTCGTCGGTTCTTTGACAAAGGGTGTGAAGGAAATTGTTGTAGGCATGGTACATTTGGTGGCAAAGACATGAACTTGTCAAAGGACAACAAGTAGCTTCGCTGGCTAGAACAATGTTCGCTATTCAGGCTTTCCCCTCAAACCATTATACCGGGAGAGCGGTGAAGGCACATTAAATTCCATGGACAAAGCCACCGCGTGGCTCATATAAACTTAACATTGACGCTGCTTTCTTTGCGGGCGTGACGGTGCTACTAGAGCAGTCATTCGCAATGTTCGTGGCAAGGCTATATAGCAGGAGCAGCTAAGAAAATTTTCAATGTCTTAAGTCCGGGTAGAGCAGAAGCACGAGCTCTTGAAAAAGGACTGGTTTTATTGGACCAATTAGGATGCTCTACACTCCAGTAATCGTCAAATCGTATTCTATGGAGCTTATCCAATTATGTAATGACGCAACAGAAGTCCTGACTCCATATGTGGCAATTCTAGCGGAATGTTTCGTGACGACACATAGGATAGGGATTATTTCTTTCCAACATTGTCCAAGGGATGCAAATAAGGTGGCTTATATTATTGCTAGGCATGTTTTTGACTCAAATATTGTTTTAGTTTGGAATGGAGATCCTCCTGGCTTTATCATACCCTTTCTAATAGATGATGTAACTATTTCGATCACGCAATAAAGAGCCACGAGGCATTCCTTCAAAAAAAATAACTGGAGCAACAGACAAGAGCGACCACGAGGAAGACATTAATTGTAGAGTAACGCAACATCACAGCAGACAAGTCACGCACAGATCGGTTGGTGTACACTTAGCAACTAGGAGCTGACGACGCTCCTCGTCATTTGCCTCGAGCGGTATCGTCAGGCCCAGGCGATTTGAAGGAGCTCGACGCGTCGATGATTGCATATCTGTGGGGATGGCGCGGCTTGGTGGTGTTCGAGCCCGGGCTCCGCGTCAACTTGACAATTTCGCCTCTCCTTGATCCTCGAGAGTTTGTCGAGGCTATTTTTAGATCTTATTTCGAGGTATTTCTCCATGCTTTGCGATTTCATTCGTGTTGTAGTGGTGTGGCTGCTGCATTTTCCCCTGCCGTAGCGCGTGTGTGAGCCGTGAGCTTTGGGTTGGATCGACGCATCACCATCACGTCCACATGCATGCCGAGGCAGCACAGCAGTCGTCCCTATAGGAGTACGGACTATCGTGCCAGCCGTGGCAGCGGAGACTTCGAGTCTTTTTTTTGCCGGGAATTTTTGAGAGCTTTATTCAACAAACGCATTCGCCGAACAGTCAGCCAGGAGGCTGCTGGTCAGGAAGCTAGGGGTGGAGTCTAACCAGCTTTCGGTCACATTAAGCGAACAACCTCGCTTAGCACAGAGATGCGCAGGGCCGTTTGCTGATCTCATTACATGTTGAATACAAAAAGAAGTAAAACTAAGAGCTAGCTCTCCAACTTCTACCAGAATAGGTGCTATCACCGACCGGTCGGTGAGGCGCGAGTTCCAGAGATTAACCACCTCTAGACAGTCGGTCTCCATGATCACATGCGTGTAGCCACGTAATGTAGCAAATAACACTCCTTCCTTGAGAGCTAGGGCCTCGGCGATGAGAGGATCCGTAACTCCAGGAATTGGCTTGCACCATGCACCCTTGAGAGCCGAGATAGAACGGGCAACTCCACCTGCTCCTGCATGACCATCATCAAGATGTGTAGCTGCATCAGTATTGATCTTGATGGTTGCATCATCTGGTGGTTGCCAACCGTAACCGGGCAGCACCGGGGTGTGCTGTCGAGGGAGGTCGAGGATGGCGAGGTCCTCTCTGATCCTCCGAATGGAGCTGGCTGGGTCCGCCCCCTCTCTGTCATGCGTCAGACGATTGCGCGACGTCCAGATGGCCCACATTACTGTGACAATAATCGCCCTTTCCTTGTCAGAAAAGCGTTGATCGCATAGGATGTCCCGGGCCCATGTGTGAGGGTGCAGCCGTGGAATGTTGATGTCGAAGAGCAGTCGGGCTTCCTCCCAGAAGCGGCGTGCATGGGAGCACAGCAGCAGCGCATGCTCCAAGTCCTCTTCCATGGCGAGACATACCTTGCAAGTGCTGATTTCTCTGATATGGCGGTGTTTTAGGGTGCTCTCATCTGGTAAGATACCCCTCATGACGCGCCACCAGAAAACTCTTACTTTTGGGACTACATTGAGTTTCCAAACAGCATTCCACATATGTTGTTGATTCGCTGAAGTGCCGGTAATCTGCCCCTCTTCTAGAGCTAACCGCTCTTTCTGATTCACGAGAGCTCGATACGCCGATTTAACAGAGTAGATGCCTGACTTCTCATGTGCCCAAGCGAGGAAATCCTCTCCTCCTCCCTGCCGCAAGGGTATGTTCAAGATGGCAGCGGCATCAGGAGCAATAAAAGTCTCGCGAACAAGATCCCTACGCCATGACCAATTAGATGTGTCAATTAGATCACTGACAGTTTGCACTGCCGTGTTGGCTGGCCGTAACAAGGGAGACATAGTGATGGTGGAGGGGATCCACTTATCCTCCCACACCCGAATAGAAGCACCATCGCCAACTCTCTTCACGAGCCCTGTATTTAATGCTTTCCGGCCCGCCACAATCGCTCTCCATATAGCTGAAGATGATTTTGGAACAGTAGCTTGCATGAAATCAGAGTTGGGAAAATATCTACCTTTCATAACCTTGGCACAAAGGGAATTAGGATTTGTCATGAATCTCCATCCGTGTTTTCCTAACAGAGCCAAGTTAAATATCCGCATGTCGCGAAAACCCATCCCCCCATTAGGTTTGGGCGTAGCCAGCTTGTCCCAAGCAATCCAATGTAAGGAGCGACGATCCAGTGAGCTCCCCCACCAGTACTTCGCCATGCTCGAAGTCAAGCTTTTGCACACCTTTTTGGTCGAGAGGAAGCAGCTCATACTAAAAGTCGGAATCGCTTGCACGATAGATTTCAGAAGTGTCTCCCTTCCGGCACAAGCAAACAGTCGCTCTGACCAGCCATACATCTTGCCTCGTGCTCGGTCGCCCAGGTGCTCGAAGGTGCCGCTATTGATCTTGCCAGCAGCAGTGGGTAGACCTAGGTATCTTTCTGAGAAAGCCTCAACTTGTACACCAAGAAATTGTTTCAAATTCTGCCTGAGACTTGCTAGGGTATTGGGACTGAAATATATTGCACTTTTGTTCCTGTTTACACACTGTCCGGAAGCCTCGCCATAAATCTCAAGAATTTCGTTGAGCCTTGCTGCACTTTCCGCACTCGCCTTGATGAAAATGAGGCTGTTGGGGAACGTTGCATGGGAAACAAAAAAATTCCTACGCACACACAAGATCTATCCATGGTGATGAGCATCTACGAGAGGGAGAGTGAATCTACATACCCTTATAGATCGCTAAGCGGAAGCGTTAAGAAACGCGGTTGATGTAGTCGAACGTCTCCGCGATCCAAATCGCAAGTCGTCCCTCGATCCGATCACGAACTAGTACCGAACGGACGGCACCTCCGCGTTCAACACACGTACGGCTTGATGACGCCTTCACCTCCTCGATCCAGCGAGCGATGGTGAAGTAGTAGATGAGTTCCGGCAGCACGACGGCGTGGTGATGGTGGTGAGGAACAATCTCTGCAGGGCTTCGCCAAGCACTACGGAGATTATGACGGGAGAACTAGACGGTTAGGGTTGCCGACACACGGCTTGGGAAATCTTGATGTGTCCCGTGTGCTAGCCCTGCCCCTCTATTTATATGTTGAGCCTTGGGGTCTAAACTTGGAGTAAAAGCCTCCTCCAGGTCGGTTTTGCCCGCACAAGGTCGGTTTGGCCCGCAGGGAAAGAGTCCAACTCGGATCCCTGCAGTACTGCGTACAAGCGGTAGTACCGCTCACGAGCGGTAGTACCGCTTCACACACGCGGTAGTACCGCTTATGCGGTAGTACCGCTTCACACAAGCGGTAGTACCGCTTACGCGGTAGTACTGCCTTACCAGCGGTAGTACCGCTTAAGGCAGCAGCAAAACTTCCTTTTGCACTTTCCAATACCTCGTGGGCTTTACCCCTTTGGCCCATATAAAGTGTTGCTGCACCCGAACACTTCGGTAAACACCCGGAACCCCTTCCGGTGAATTCCGGAACCCTTCCGGAGATCAAAACACTATTATCACATATATCAATCTTTACCTCCGGACTCTTCCGGAGATCCTCGTCATGTCCAGGATCTTATCCAGGACTCCGAACAACCTTCGGTCACCAACAAAATAACTCAACTATACTAATCGTCACCAAACGTTAAGTGTGTAGACCCTGCGGGTTCGAGAACTATGTAGACATGACCGAGACACCTCTACGATCAATAACCAATAGCGGGACCTGGATGCCCATATTGGCTCCTACATATTCTACGAAGATCTTTATCGGTCGAACCTCTATGTCAAGGATTCAGTTAATCCCATATGTTGTTCCCTTTGTTCTTCGATATGTTACTTGCCCGAGATTCGATCGTCGGTATCTCTATACCTAGTTCAATCTCGTTACCGGCAAGTCTCTTTACTCGTTCCGTAATACAAGATCTCGTGGCTAACACTTTAGTCACATTGCTTGCAAGGCTCATTGTGATGTTGTATTACCGAGTGGGCCCTGAGATACCTCTCCGTCACACGGAGTAACAAATCCCAGTCTTGATCCATGCCAACCCAACAGACACCCTCGGAGATACCTGTAGAGCATCTTTATAGTCACCCAGTTACGTTGCGATGTTTGATACACACAAGGTATTCCTCCGATGTCAGGGAGTTGCATGATCTCATGGTCATAGGAACAGATACTTGACATGCAGAAAACAATAGCAATAAACTGACACGATCATATGCTACGTTCGTAGTTTGGGTCTTGTCCATCACATCATTCTCCTAATGATGTGATCCCGTTATCAAATGACATCTCATGTCAATGGCTAGGAAACCTTAACCATCTTTGATCAACGAGCTAGTCAACTAGAGGCTTACTAGGGACACAGTGTTGTCTATGTACCCACACATGTATTTGAGTTTCCAATCAATACAATTATAGCATGGATAATAAACGATTATCATGAACAAGGAAATATAATAATAACCAATTTATTATTGCCTCTAGGGCATATTTCCAACAGTCTCCCACTTGCACTAGAGTCAATAATCTAGTTCACATCACTATGTGATTTACATTGTAATGAATCGAACACCCATGCAGTTCTGGTGTTGTTCATGTTTAGCCCTTGGAAGAGGTTTAGTCATCGGATCTGCAACATTCAGATCCGTGTGTACTTTGCAAATATTTATGTCGTCCTCCTTGATGTAATCGCGGATGGAATTAAAACGTTGCTTTATGTGTCTGGTCCTCTTGTGAAATCTTGGTTCCTTGGCTAGAGCAATGGCACCAGTATTATCACAAAACAGAGTCATTGGGTTAAGCGCACTAGGCACTACTCCAAGATCTGTCATGAACTCCTTCATCCAGACACCTTCCTTCGCCGCCTCCGAGGCAGCGATGTACTCCGCTTCGCATGTAGAATCAGCTACCACGCTTTGCTTGGAACTGCACCAGCTAACCGCACCCCCATTAAGAATAAATACGTATCCGGTTTGTGACTTAGAGTCTTCCGGATCAGTGTCAAAGCTTGCATCGACGTAACCCTTTACGACGAGCTCTTGATCACCTCCATAAACGAGAAACATGTCCTTAGTCCTTTTCAGGTACTTCAGGATATTCTTGACCGCCGTCCAGTGTTCCATTCCTGGATCACTTTGAAACCTTCCGACCATACTTATGTCAAGGCTGACATCGGGTCTTGTGCACAGCATTGCATACATGATAGAGCCTATGGCTGAAGCATAGGGGATGACACTCATCTTTTCTCTATCTTCTGCAGTCACTGGGCATTGAGTCTTACTCAACTTCACACCTTGCAATACAGGCAAGAACCCCTTCTTGGACTGATCCATTTTGAACTTCTTCAAAACTTTGTCAAGGTATGTGCTTTGTGAAAGTCCTATTAAGCGTCTCGATCTATCTCTATAGATCTTGATGCCTAATATGAAAGCAGCTTCTCCTAGGTCCTTCATTGAAAAACTCTTGTTCAAATATTCCTTCACGCTTTCCAACATTTCTATATTGTTTCCAATCAGTAATATGTCATCCACATATAATATTAGAAACGCTATAGAGCTCCCACTCACTTTCTTGTAAATACAAGCTTCTCCGTAAACTTGTATAAACTCGAACGCTTTGATCACCTCATCAAAGCGAAGATTCCAACTTCGAGATGCTTGCACCAGTCCATAAATGGATCGCTGGAGTTTGCAAACTTTGTCAGCATTCTCTGGATCGACAAAACCTTCTGGTTGTATCATATACAACTCTTCCTTAAGGAAACCGTTAAGGAACGCTGTTTTGACATCCATCTGCCAAATTTCATAATCGAAAAAGGCAGCTATTGCTAACATGATTCTGACGGACTTAAGCATCGCTACGGGTGAGAAGGTCTCATCGTAGTCAACTCCTTGAACTTGTGAAAAACCTTTTGCCACAAGTCGAGCTTTATAGACGGTGACATTACCGTCCGCGTCCGTCTTCCTCTTAAAGATCCATTTGTTCTGAATGGCCTTACGCCCTTCAGGTAATACTTCCAAAGTCCATACTTTGTTTTCATACACGGATCCCATCTCGGATTTCATGGCCTCTAACCACTTCTCGGAATCCGGGCCCATCATCGCTTCTCCATAGCTCGTAGGTTCATCGTTGTCTAACAACATGACCTCTAAGACAGGGTTGTCGTACCACTCAGGAGCAGTACGCGTCCTTGTTGACCTACGAGGTTCGATAGCAACTTGATCGAAAGCTTCATGATCATCATCATTAACTTCCTCTTTAGCTGTTGTAGGCTCTACAGAAACATCTTTCTGCGCTGCGCTACTTTCAGGTTGAAGTAAAGGTTCAACAACCTCATCAAGTTCTATCTTCCTCCCACTCAATTCTTTCAAGAGAAACTCTTTCTCAAGAAATGTTCCGTTTTTAGCGACAAACACTTTGCCTTCGGATCTGAGGTAGAAGGTATACCCAACTGTCTCTTTTGGGTATCCTACGAAGACGCATTTTTCCGCTTTGGGTTCTAGCTTTTCAGGCTGAAGCTTTTTGACATAAGCATCACATCCCCAAACTTTAAGAAACGACAGCTTTGGCTTCTTGCCAAACCAAAGTTCATATGGCGTCGTCTCAACGGATTTCGATGGTGCCCTATTTAAAGTGAATGCAGCTGTCTCTAATGCATAACCCCAAAACGATAGTGGCAAATCGGCAAGAGACATCATAGATCGCACCATATCCAATAAGGTTCGATTACGACGTTCGGACACACCATTACGGTGTGGTGTTCCAGGCGGTGTCAGTTGTGAAACAATTCCACATTGTCTTAAGTGACTGCCAAACTCATAACTCAGATATTCTCCTCCTCGATCAGATCGTAGGAATTTAATCTTCTTGTTACGATGATTCTCAACTTCACTCTGAAATTGTTTGAACTTTTCAAATGTTTCAGACTTGTGTTTCATTAAGTAAATATACCCATATCTACTTAAGTCATCAGTGAAGGTGAGAAAGTAATGATAACCACCGCGCGCCTCAATACTCATCGGACCGCACACATCAGTATGTATGATTTCCAATAAGTCACTTGCCCGTTCCATTGTTCCAGAGAACGGCGTTTTAGTCATCTTGCCCATGAGGCATGGCTCACATGTGTCAAGTGATTCAAAATCAAGTGACTCCAAAAGTCCATCAGCATGGAGCTTCCTCGTGCGTTTTACGCCAATATGACCTAAATGGCAGTGCCACAAGAAAGTGGTATTATCATTATCAATTCTACATCTTTTGGCATCAATGTTATGAACATGTGTATCATTACTATCGAGATTCAATAAGAATAAACCCCTAACTTCGGGTGCATGACCATAAAAGATATTACTCATATAAATAGAACATCCATTATTCTCTGATTTAAATGAGTAACCGTCTCGCAATAAACAAGATCCAGATATAATGTTCATGCTTAACGCAGGCACCAAATAACATTTATTCAGGTTCATCACTAATCCCGATGGTAATCGAAGAGAGAGCATGCCGACGGCGATCACATCAACCTTGGAACCATTTCCCACGTGCATCGTCACTTCGTCCTTTGCCAGCCTCCATCTATTCCGCAGTTCCTGTTTTGAGTTGCAAATATGAGCAACCGCACCGGTATCAAATACCCAGGCACTACAACGAAAGTTGGTAAGGTACACATCATTAACATGTATATCATATATACCTTGTTTGTTGTTGGCCGCCTTCTTGTCAGCCAAATACTTGGGGCAGTTCCGCTTCCAGTGTCCAATTCCCTTGCAATGAAAGCACACAGTTTCTGGTTTGGGTCCAGCCTTGGGTTTCTTCACGAGAGGAGCAACTGCTTTGCCACTCTTCTTGGAGTTACCCTTCTTACCCTTGCCATTTTTCTTGAAACTAGTGGTTTTATTGACCATCAACACTTGATGCTCCTTCTGAATTTCAGACTCAGCGGCTTTCAGCATCGCAAACAGCTCGGCGACTGACTTGTTCATCCCGTGCATGTTATAGTTCAACACGAAGCTCTTGTAGCTAGGAAGCAATGATTGAAGAACTCTGTCAGTGATAGCCTCTGGCGGAAGGGGCATCCCCAATTCAGCCAGACGGGTGGAGTACCCAGACATTCTGAGTACGTGATCACTGATAGACCCGTTCTCCTCCATCTTGCAAGCATAGAACTTATCGGAGATCTCATATCTCTCGATCCGGGCATTCTTCTGAAAGATAAACTTCAACTCCTGGAACATCTCATATGCTCCATGACGTTCAAAACGTCTTTGAAGTCCCGGTTCTAAGCCATACAATATTGCACATTGAACTATTGAGTAATCTTCAGAACGAGCCTGCCAGGCGTTCACAACGTCTACAGACTCAACTGGAGCGGGTGGATCACCAAGCGGTGCATCAAGGACATAAGCCTTCTGGGAAGCCGTAAGGATAATCCTTAGATTACGGGCCCAGTCCACAAAGTTACTTCCATCATCTTTCAACTTAGCTTTCTCTAGGAACGCATTAAAATTCAGGGGTGCTACTGCGCGAGCCATGATCTACAACATAAATATAGCAAAGACAACTTAGACTATTGTTCTAGATAATGAGTTTAGTTAATCATATTACTTAAAAACTCCCACTCAAATTGACATCCCTCCGGTCATTCGAGTGTAACATGATCCAAATCCACCAACTCAAGTCCGATCATCACGTGAGTTGAGGTGGTTTCAATGGTGAACATCTTCATGTTGATCATATCTACTATATGACTCATGTTCGACCTTTCGGTCTCTTGTGTTCCGAGGCCATGTCTGTACATGCTAGGCTCGTCAAGTTTAACCCGAGTGTTCCGCACGTGCAACATGGCTTACACCCGTTGTATGTGAACGTAGAGTCTATCACACCTGATCATCACGACGTGTCTCGAAACGACGAACTTTCGCAACGGTGCACACTCGGGGAGAACACAATTTATCTTGAAATTTAAGTGAGGGATCACCTTATAATGCTACCTTCGTCCTAAGCAAAATAAGATGCATAAAAGGATTAACATCACATGCAAATCATAAGTAACATGATATGGCCATGAACTTGTGCTTTTGATCTCCATCTCCAAAGCACCGGCATGATCTCCATCGTCACCGGCATGACACCATGATCTCCATCATCTTGATCTCCATCAACGTGTCGCCATGAGGTTGTCGCGCCGACTGTTCCTTCCACGACTATTGCTAACGTTTAGCGATAAAGTAAAGCATTACATAGCGCTTAATGATTGACACGCAGGTCATACAATAATTAAAGACAACTCTATGGCTCCTGCCAGTTGCCGTACTCATCGACATGCAAGTCGTGATATTCTATACAACACATGATCATCTCATACATCACATATATCTCATCATGTAATTGGCCATATCACATCACAACATACCCTGCAAAAACAAGTTAGACGTCCTCTAATTGTTGTTGCAAATTTTACGTGGCTGCTACGGGTTTGCAAGAACCGTTCTTACCTACGCAAAACCACAACGTGGTGTAGTGATTGCTTTTTGATCTTCTAAAAGAACCCTCTTCATTGAAATCGATTCAACTAAAGTGAGAGAGACAGACACCCGCTAGCCATCTTTATGCAACGAAGTTACATGTCAGTTGAAGGAACCGGTCTCTCGTAAGCGTACGAGTAATGTTGGTCCGGGCCGCTTCATCTCACAATACCGCCGAATCAAGTATCAACTAGTAACGGCAAGCAATATGTATACACCCACGCCCACAACTCGTTTGTGTTCTACTCGAGATCTCATCTACGCATAGACCTAGCTCTGATACCACTGTTGGGGAACGTTGCATGGGAAACAAAAAATTTCCTACGCACACACAAGATCTATCCATGGTGATGAGCATCTACGAGAGGGAGAGTGAATCTACATACCCTTGTAGATCGCTAAGCGGAAGCGTTAAGAAACGCGGTTGATGTAGTCGAACGTCTCCGCGATCCAAATCGCAAGTCGTCCCTCGATCCGATCACGAACTAGTGCCGAACGGACGGCACCTCCGCGTTCAACACACGTACGGCTTGATGACGCCTTCACCTCCTCGATCCAGCGAGCGATGGTGAAGTAGTAGATGAGTTCCGGCAGCACGACGGCGTGGTGATGGTGGTGAGGAACAATCTCTGCAGGGCTTCGCCAAGCACTACGGAGATTATGACGGGAGAACTAGAGGGTTAGGGTTGCCGACACACAGCTTGAGAAATCTTGATGTGTCCCGTGTGCTAGCCCTGCCCCTCTATTTATATGTTGAGCCTTGGGGTCTAAACTTGGAGTAAAAGCCTCCTCCAGGTCGGTTTTGCCCGCACAAGGTCGGTTTGGCCCGCAGGGAAAGAGTCCAACTCAGATCCCTGCAGTACCGCGTACAAGCGGTAGTACCGCTCACGAGCGGTAGTACCGCTTGAGCGGTAATACCGCTTCACACACGCGGTAGTACCGCTTCACACAAGCGGTAGTACCGCTTACGCGGTAGTACTGCCTTACCAGCGGTAGTACCGCTTAAGGCAGCAGCAAAACTTCCTTTTGCACTTTCCAATACCTCGTGGGCTTTACCCCTTTGGCCCATATAAAGTGTTGCTGCACCCGAACACTTCGGTAAACACCCGGAACCCCTTCCGGTGAATTCCGGAACCCTTCCGGAGATCAAAACACTATTATCACATATATCAATCTTTACCTCCGGACTCTTCCGGAGATCCTCGTCATGTCCGGGATCTTATCCGGGACTCCGAACAACCTTCGGTCACCAACAAAATAACTCAACTATACTAATTGTCACCAAACGTTAAGTGTGTAGACCCTGCGGGTTCGAGAACTATGTAGACATGCCGAGACACCTCTACGATCAATAACCAATAGCGGGACCTGGATGCCCATATTGGCTCCTACATATTCTACGAAGATCTTTATCGGTCGAACCTCTATGTCAAGGATTCAGTTAATCCCGTATGCTGTTCCCTTTGTTCTTCGGTATGTTACTTGCCCGAGATTCGATCGTCGGTATCTCTATACCTAGTTCAATCTCGTTACCGGCAAGTCTCTTTACTCGTTCCGTAATACAAGATCTCGTGGCTAACACTTTAGTCACATTGCTTGCAAGGCTCATTGTGATGTTGTATTACCGAGTGGGCCCTGAGATACCTCTCCGTCACACGGAGTAACAAATCCCAGTCTTGATCCATGCCAACCCAACAGACACCCTCGGAGATACATGTAGAGCATCTTTATAGTCACCCAGTTACGTTGCGACGTTTGATACACACAAGGTATTCCTCCGATGTCAGGGAGTTGCCTGATCTCATGGTCATAGGAACAGATACTTGACATGCAGAAAACAATAGCAATAAACTGACACGATCATATGCTACGTTCGTAGTTTGGGTCTTGTCCATCACATCATTCTCCTAATGATGTGATCCCGTTATCAAATGACATCTCATGTCAATGGCTAGGAAACCTTAACCATCTTTGATCAACGAGCTAGTCAACTAGAGGCTTACTAGGGACACAGTGTTGTCTATGTACCCACACATGTATTTGAGTTTCCAATCAATACAATTATAGCATAGATAATAAACGATTATCATGAACAAGGAAATATAATAATAACCAATTTATTATTGCCTCTAGGGCATATTTCCAACAGAGGCTATCATCAGCGAACAAAAGGTGGTTCACCCATGGTGCCCTGAAGTTTACTCTTATGCCTCGATCAATATATTGACCATAATTCTTCAGTAGGGATGAGAACCCTTCCGCACATAGGAGAAATAAATAGGGTGACGCGGGGCATCCCTGCCGTAGCCCTCTGGAAGGACTGAAGTATGGTTGCAACTCCCCATTCACACGCACAGAGAATCGAACGGAAGTGACACACTTCATGATCAACCTCACCAGATTTGCATGGAAGCCAAGTTTCAATAGCATAGCCTCCAGAAAATGCCATTCGACCCTGTCGTAAGCTTTCATCATGTCCAACTTGACAGCACAGGTGTAGTTCTTCCCTTTCTTCCGCCTCCTCATGGTGTGAACACTTTGAAACGCGACCAGCACGTTGTCAGTGATCAAACGCCCGGGGATGAAAGCGCTTTGTTCCTCACTAATAATGTCATCCATGCATCTTCTCAGTCGGTTGGCTATCGCTTTGACTGCCACTTTATATAACACTGGACAAAGAGCGATCGGACGATATTGTGAGATGCTTTGGGGGTGACGTACCTTAGGGATCAGGGTGATAGAAGTGTCATTGAGCCCCATCGGTAGTTCTCCCCCATTGAGAAAAGCCAGCACCGCCTCCGTTACTTCAGCTTGCAGTAACTTCCAGTGGCGTTGGAAAAAGCCCGCCGTGAAACCGTCCACCCCTGGCGCCTTAGAAGGAGCCATTTGAAAGAGAGCTTGCTGGACCTCGGATGGTTCGTATGGTTTACACAGGAATTCATTCATCTCCGGTGTGACCCGGGGTGGTACTTGCGATAATAACACGTCCATATTATTGGCACCATGTGTCATATACAAAGCTTGATAGAAAGCAATAATTTCTGCTTTATCCTCCTCTTCATTTGCACAAACCGAGCCATCAGCTCTCGTGAGACCCGCGATTTTGTTTGTTCGTTTCCGCTGCCTAGCTTGTGCTTGGAAGTATGCTGTGTTGCGGTCTCCCTCTCGTAGCCACGGCACTCGTGATCGTTGCCGCATCCAAATCTCCTCCAGGAGAAGAGCTTCTCTTAGCTTCTGAATGATGCTCTTCTCTTCATCTGACGGCCCTCGACCGACAGAACGCTGCCGCAATCTGTCTAGGCGTGACTGCAGTTTGCGTACTGATCTCGACAGACTGCCGAACTCGCGCGCCCCCCCACGGTTCCAGTTGCCGCTGTAGAGCTACCAATGAATCAGCAATACCCTGCAGACCTGGGGCACGCGCCTGCTTCCTCCATGTGTCTGCAATGAGCTGATCGTAATCTTGATGAGACAGCCAAACATTCTCATACCGAAACTGTTTGGGCCCTGGCGGACGATGTGTGAAGGCGTGGTGTCTGAATTCAGTAATAACGAAACAATGATCCGACTCCACAGCACACACATGCCGAACTCGCGTATGCTCGAACCTTTGCCTGAACTGCTCGTTTGCAAAGGCCCTGTCAATCCTAGCTTTGACATTCGCATCCCCGGACTGTCGGTTGTCCCAAGTGTAGGCAACACCTGACCAACCTAAATCTTGGAGTGCACAATCATCTGTGACTTCACGGAATGCCCTCATCTGCCACTCGGGGCGAGGGGAGCGACTAAAGTGTTCATCGGGGTAGAGGGTTTCGTTGAAGTCCCCAACACACAGCCATGACTCATGAGGAATATCATATAGGGTACGAAGGAAGCGCCAGCTGTGGTGACGATCAACTGCTCTCGGTGCTCCATAGAACCCTGTAAAACTCCAACCGGTGGTATCCGCAGATGTATCACGCACCATCACATCAATGTGGCTGGCGCTGTAATTTTTGAGCTCTACATGGACATCATTGGACCAGAACAGACCGATGCCTCCACTAAGGCCATCGCTATCAACCGCAAAGCTGCCGGCAAACCCTAGAGTGTACCGCAGATCTTCCACTCGCTTGCCTCTGATCTTCGTCTCCATGACAAAAACCAGCGCGGGCCCTTCTTGCTTCACCACATTGCGAAGCTCTCGAACTGCCTCGGGGTTCCCAAGCCCCCGGCAGTTCCAAGTTAAGCAACTCATTGCTCCTGGCAGGGCTGCGCCGCAACTCCTGCCGAACTCTCTGAAGTAGTTGGGGTGTCTCTCTTCTTCTTCGGTGCTCGTTCCCCATCGCCTTCATCTGACGCATCAGCCCTGACACTCTGTCCTGAATTACTTTGGGTGATCTCGTTACCTTCGACTTCAACATGTTCAGAAGCGGTCAGTGCAGGCAGAATTTTCCTGTAAACTTGCTTCGCGGGTCCACCCTTCCTTTTGTTATTTCCATTGGCATTCTTCTTCTTAGGCGACGTGACCTCCACATTGGCCTCTCTGGTAGAACTGTTCTCCGGCGCATCTCCCCTCCCTCCTGGTTTTGCATTAGATTGGCTAGCACTTGAGGCATCACCTGAAGAGGCTTTCTTCTTGTCATCCGGTGCACGAAGACTAGTTTTGAACGGGAGAACGCCATTCTCATCTCTGGTCCCCGGCGTTGGACACAACAGATCCGAGTGTCCCAACCGGCCACACGAAAAACAGAAATTCGGTACTTGTTCATATTGTATGTCATACCAATCTCGGCTGCCACGAGCCGCTGAATCAATTAAAATCCACCTTCGCAAAGGTTTGCTGACATCTATCGTAACTCTCGTCCGCAAGAACCCCCCAATGGGATCGAACTGAACTGATTGAGCATTTGCATCTATTTGCTTTGCCACTGCCTGCCCCCTTTTATCATTGCGCAGATTGAAAGGCAAGTTTAGAACCCTAGCCCAGAGCTGTAGTTTGTCGAACTTCAACTCGGAGGGTTGCATGCACTCAGAAAATTCAGACAAAATTACTGCGTGCTTGCTGATGTGCCACGGACTCCCCTCCCAAACGCGATCGCGATCTCGCTTGCTGGCGAATTCCGCCACAAAGATGTTCTCGCCCGCGGACCTGAAGATCAGACCCTTAGGGTTCCCCCAGGCGGGTCAAAGGGCATTGGAGATTGTCTGAATATGGAACGTGTTTCGATGGAGAATTTTCCCCGCCAGCGACCACTTTGTCGGTTCGCCGTCGTCGATCACCAGCGGAGTAGCTTCCTCTTCAGTCAAGTCCAGCTTGCCCATCGCCTCCTCCAGACGCGCCTTCGCCGTGCGCGGGGAAAGCGCGCCTTCCTTCCCTTTGCCAGCACTAGATTGAGCCATCCAGCGCCGCCGTCGATTGCACCCCGCCGATCAAGATCGAACGTGCGCCGCCGTCTCCCCTCGAAACCCTAGTCACCTGTTTTTTTTGAAGGACAATAGCAGGTGGTCTGCTTTTTCATTAAGAAAGCAGTAGAATTACATATACAGGGTAACAAAAGGGAAGGAGATCCGTTTGCGAGAGCATTGACGGCTGTACAAATAGCCTATGGCTACAACTCCCACGCCTCCTGGAGGAGGCTGATGTTATCTCTGATGTTGTTGGAAGTCTCCCAAGCCGAGCTAGCTTGCTGCTGGAAAATCCTGCCGTTGCGCTCTTTCCAAATGTTCCAGACGGTGTAGGCCGCAAGAATCCTATCAGTGTTGCACAGATTGTTCCACCAACCGTTTATGGTCGGCTTAGATAGGGCAGCCTTGGAGCCTGGCTGAAGGTTATCCCCAACGCGAAGCCATACCTCTTTGGTGAAGGGGCACATCAGGAATAGGTGGGTGCAGCACTCTAAAGTTTGATCGCATAATGGGCAAACGGAGTGGTTTGGCCATCCCCTAGTCGCTAGCCGGTTAGAGGTCCAAAGTCTGTTCTGAAGAAGGAACCAAATGAAGAATTTGACCTTGTGCTCGATCTTGATTTTCCAGACTTGGTTCAACCGAGGGGTGGGGATGCGACCAAGGAACTGCACTGCATAAGCTGAAGAAGCAGAGTACTGTCCATTTGCCGTCAAGTTCCAACGGATAGCATCATTTTCATCCGTCAACTGCGTAGTAGAAACCAAATCCCAGAGAGCGAGGAATTGAATAAGTTGCTCTGTTGAGTTGATGCGCTGCAGGCCTCGCATCCATCTGCCATTGTAAAGAGCCTCTTTGACCGTAAGTTGCTTCCTAAAAGCCAGCTTGAATAAATCAGGGAAAGAATCTCTGACAGCCGCACACCCTGGGATCCACTGATCAGACCAAAAACTAGTGGTGGCACCATTTCCCACAGTTATGGTAGTGCAGGCCGAGAACAGCTGCATGTCAGATCTATCACAGGGGGTGGCAGAGCCACACCAGGGCCAGCTTGGCGAGGTCCAGGCAAACCAAGGCCATCGTAGACGTAGGGATCAGCTGTAAGCCTTCAGGTCCTTGATACCAAGACCCCCAACATGTTTTGGTGCACAGATTCTCTTCCAGTTCACAAAACATTTGCCCCCATGGCAGTCCTCATCACCACTCCAGAAGAAGTTCCTCCGTAGTTTATCCAATTTCTTAATAAACCAGCAATCCGGGGCAAAAATGGTGAGGAAGTAAGTAGTTATTGCAGTCAGCACCGTATTCACCAAGATGAGCCGACCAGTTCTGTCCAAAAGTTTTCCTTTCCAGGGAGTCAATCTAGAGGCAGCTTTGTCAAGGACTGGCTGCAGATCCACTCTTCTTGGTTTGCGCACATTGAGAGGGAGGCCAAGGTATTTGCAGGGGAAGGAGCTAACAGAGCCGCCAAAACCGCTGAGAATCACTGGCAGGTCAAGAGATTGGCAGCAGATCGGGTATGCCACACACTTAGCAGGGTTGCATCTCAAACCCGAAGCGTCTCCAAAGAAAGATAGTATCTCTTGTAGAGCAGATATCTCAGACTGTACCAGATTGACGAACACAGCCACATCGTTCGCGTACAAACTGGTCCTAATTCTTGCTCCTTTGACCAACAGAGGGGAGAGCACTCGGGCATCCGTAGCCATCGAAAGCAGCCGCTGCAAAGGCTCCATAGCAAGGATGAATAACATCGGGGAGAGAGGGTCACCCTGTCGTAGACCACATTTGTGTGTGAACGGCGATCCAGGACATCCGTTAAGCAGCACCCGAGAAGAGGAGGTCGCTAGCAGGATTGAAATGATATCTCGCCACCGTTGCCCAAATCCAAAAGCAGAGAGAACTTCCAAAAGGTAGCCCCAATGAATTGAATCAAACGCCTTTGCAATATCTAGCTTCAAGAAGAGGAGATCAATCTTGTGACAGTGTGCACTACGAACGATGTTTTGGACATAGAGGAAATTGTCCTATATAGACCTCCCTTTGATAAAGGCACTTTGGCAGTCAGAGATTAGGTGTTGCAGCTCCGGGGCCAACCTGTTAGCCATGATCTTGCAAATAATCTTGGCAATGCTATGCATGAGACTAATTGGCCTGTAGTCGTTGGGGGAAGCCGCCGCATCAGATTTTGGGATGAGGATTATGTTAGCAGAGTTTAGAAGGTTCCAGTGCTCAGCTCGAAGGTGAAACAGTTGGTTGATGGCCCTGCAAAGATCGCCACAGATGAGCGGCCAGAATCTCTTGAAAAAACTAGCAGTGAATCCATCTGGCCCCGACGCACGGTCAGAGTGTAAGCCAAACACTCCGTCCTTGATTTCCTGGAGAGTGAAAGGCTCATCGAGATGTTGCAGTTGGGCTGTAGGCAGGTTCAGTTCGGACCAGTTGATCCCCACTGTTCTCTGGGGGGAGGAGCCCATGAGTGAAGAGAAGTGTTGCAGCAGGAGGTTTGCCTTGTCCATGTGTTCGTTCACGGTCCCTAAGGGGCCAGACAGTTTGGGGATGTGATTCTTCCTCCGTCGCCCATTTGCCCGCAGGTGGAAAAGCTTAGTATTAGCATTCCCTACTCTAATTCTCCGTAGCCTAGCCCTTTGTTTCCATCTGATCCTCTCCAAGGCTGCCAGCGCCAGCAGTTTTGCTTTCAGATTTCTCCTTAGTTCCCATTCATCATCAGACAAAGCCCTACTCTCCATTGCAAAATCCAGCTGGTAAATCACCTCATTAGCAACACCAAAAGCCAGGTTAGCAGCTGCCCGTTTAGCTTTGCTCCATTTTTTAAGCGTCGCGGCAGTTCTAGCAAGCTTGATATGCAGAATTCTGAGAGCGTCAGTAGCTTGAATGTTCTTCTGCCAAGCATTTGTAACCACCTCATTGATTCCATCCATCTTATGCCAGTATTCTTCAAATCTGAACCCTCTGAACCTTGGCCGAAACATGCAGTTTAGAACCAAGGGGCAATGATCCGAGATATCGGTGGACGATGGTGTGAGCTGATAGTTGGGGAAGGCCTCCTCCCAGGCAATAGAGACTAGAACGCGGTCGATCATGGTGAGCGTGGTTCGCTCACGCTCGTTGGACCAAGTGAAACGACGTCCGTGGAGATGGAACTCGCGTAGCTCTAACTGCTGAATGGTGTTTCTAAATCTGCCCATAAGCTGCAAATTAAGGTTGTCATTGCTCTTCTCGCTGGCTCTGCGGATCATGTTGAAATCTCCCGCAATTAGCCATTTGTCCAAGACAAGATTCTTGATGCGACAGAGCTCCTGCAACATCTCAATCTTAGCAGCAGTGTCTTGAGGTCCGTATACCCCCGTTAAGGTCCAGGACCTCCCATCCGATCGATCAGATATGGTGGCTGAGATGAAGTGCAGTGATGAGGCTGCCAGGTTGTGTACAATCTCAAAATCAGCAGTACACACGATGAGGATGCCCCCTCTCGACCCATCAGCCGGCAGGAAAAGGAAATTGTCCCTGAACCTTGGGCCGACTGCCTCCGCCACAATTTGGCTGCTCACCGCATTCAACTTAATCTCTTGTAGGCATACAACATTGCAGCGCAGCCCCTCGATATGTTTACAGACCGCTTTTCTCCGAGCAGGGGAACCCAGCCCACGCACATTCCAATAGATTAGGTTGATATCCATTGGGAAACCGAGGGGAACACAGGTGATACAGGGAAACTGAGGAGGGAACAGGGAGCTTGGTACAGCACAAACATCCACCCCTCCACGACCAAAGACAGAGCTAACTGAACTAACATGGAGAAAAAACAGATACACTGAGGCAGAGCAACCGCAGATTCAGACTTGCACAGCGGCAGACTGAACTGCGGTAGCGGGCGTTGGAACTTTGGTCTTCTGCTGCTTGGAGCTCCCAGCTTGCACCAGAGAGGTGACGGCATCGATGAATTGAGCTGACGGAGGCTGCTTGTATAGGTCCTTGTAGCGACGCAGGGCATCATCTGAAGCCGTGTCTCCATCCGCGGCGGCAAGGCCGTTTTTCTTCAGAAGGACCCGGCGGGCCTTCTCCATGGATGGTAGGCCGCAGCTCGGCTTAGCCGCCAGCCGGCCGCTGTGCCCGCTACCTGCCCCACCGATTGCAGCTGCAGGGTTGGGGGTCATGGCAGACGCCTGGTTTGCCGGCTGGATCCCCGAGCCCGCCCGCCTAGCATCAGCAGCAGGCGTGGGTAGCAGGGGGGCGGAAGGGGCGCCGCGAAGGAGGCGAGGAAGTCAGAGATCGCGGGGGGTGGCGGCGGGGCAACAACTGAGCCGGAGGCCGGCAGCGAGGGACGGTGTGGGGAGCTGGAGGGGATCAGCGGCGGGACAGGGGCGGTCTGGACAGGGGAATGCAACGTTGCAAGGCTTGCGGCAGATTTTGGAGGCGAGCGACCCGGCGAGGAGTTGGTGGGTAGGCCGGTCCGGGTAGGCCCAGCACCATCCGTCTCCGCATCTTGGCCCAATCCTCGCTGGGCTGGGGGGGTGCAACCCAACAAGGGGAGATGCAAGAGCCCAGTCCCGAGCCAGCAAGGACAAGCCGAAGCCAAGAGGTGGCTCAGCCAAGCAGCGCGAGGAGACGACAAGGCTGTCGTCAGATGGCTCTCGCCCATGCTCCCCGACAGTGGCAGGCGCTTGGAGCACGCCTGGCAGCGCCAGGAGAGGGCCAGCATGGGCCAGCGCAGGCGCAGGGGAGACATGAGAAAGGATGTCTGTCTCGCTGGTCAGTTCGGACTGATCTTGTGCAGGATCCCAAAGTGTTGCGGTCAAACCCTCCGTGGCCCCAGCTCCTGCCGCCGCGTCGTACGCCGTTAGCGGCGCCGCTCCGTCAGGGCTCGCCGCGAACGTGGTAGCAGGGTCGGACGCCGTTAGTGGCGCCGCACCGTCAGGGCTCGCCGCGAGCGTGGTAGCATGGTCCTCGTTGACGCCGTGAGCCTGCCCTTCCGTGCCGTTGGAGCCACCCTGACTCCGATGGTGACGCGTGGCGCCCTGAGCTGCTCCAGGCCAGCGGCGGCGGTCGCCAGTAGCCGCCCCGTCGCGGCGTCCACCCTCACCATGGCCGTCACGGTGGCCCCACGCCCAGCACCGTCATTGTCGGGGAAGCGGAGCCGAGAGTGGGCAGAGGCGCGGGGAGGGGGTGGCGGCGGGAAGTCGCCATCTTCGAACCCGAAGAACCAGCGGTAGCCCCACTTGGCCGGCCACTCCGGGGACATGTCTACCTCCAAAGGAAGACCACTAATGTCGCTGTGGTCGCTGAAGTTGATGTCCGGGCTGGAGCTCGGCGGGGAGGAGAAGTCGATGACGAAGTCGAGGTGGATCAGCACGTCGTGGCCAAGCAGCGGAACCTGGCCCCATCGCTCCGGGACCTCGTCGAACATGCCGAGCTCCGGGTAGTGCATGTCGGGGGAGTCGATCTCCCTTGGCTCCTCTAGCTCCAAGCGGCCTCTGGTGCGCAGCTTCTCCACGTCCGACATCCACACCCAGAGGCGGAAACAGCCGGTCTCCTCCTCAGATCGCACCTCGGTGTCGATGGAGTTGATGATGGACGCCGGGTCGAAGAGAGAACTGATGGAGTCCACGTCCCAGGCGTGCTTGGGGACGTTCTCCAGGCAGACGCGAACCTTGTAGCGCAGCTTGGATGGGGCGGCGTGCCGGAAGCGGCTCCAAGGCACGAGCATGAAAGAGACACGCCCAATTGTGAGGGCACCCTGGTGCTGGATGGCGGTGTTGCGCACCTGGTGGTCGGAGAAGACGAGCAGGTACTCCCCAGGCGCATGAACTGAGACCTCCACTTCAGCTTCGTCGATGCGGAAGTGCCGAGCCATGGCAAACTTGACCTCGGTCAAGAGGAGGGTGGGCTGGTTCCCCACGAGGACGGCCACCACTCCCCGTCGCACCAGCGCTCTTTCCGCGTCGGCAACGGCTGCTGAACGCCGGGCCACCGCGGTGACCGTTCCCAAGGCACGGCGAAAGGACGCATCAGCTGCAGGCGCCTCCATGGTGGTCGGTCTCGCAGTGAGGTGGGAGCTTGCAGCGAGGGAGGACGACGGCCGGGGGCGCGGCAACTGCTGCGGCGCCGCCGGGGCAACCGGGCGGGGATGAGCGGGTGGAGGTGGGGAAGGCAGCGGGGGGGAGCGGTTGGAGGGGGCACGGGAGCGGCGAGGGGGGGCAGTGCGAGGCAGGTTGGTGGGGCACCAGCGAGCACGATGGCCAACGGCGTCGCAAAGGAGACAGCAGGTGAGGTTGCGGCACTCAGCGATGTGATGGCGAGGGTCCCTGCAGTTGAAGCACTTGCCCCAGCACTTGCGCAGGAGGAGCTCTTTAAAACGAGAACGCCGCTGCAGGGGAGGACGGCGAGGCATGGGCGCGTCTCTGGCGGGGCGGCCCCCCTTGCCCACCAGCGTCCAACCACCGCCTTCAATGCCTGGCGCAGCCTCAGACGCCATGATGGCCGGAGCAGGGGCAGGCGCAATGATGGTCGACCGCAGGCGCGGACGTGAAGGCGCCGTGGCCGCGGCATGGGCAGCAGCATTGGATGCGCTGCCAGATGCGGGGGCCAGCACCGCGTCCCGGAAGGAAGCGAGGTGCGGAGTGGAGGAGGGGGGCAGCGGGGGTGGGGGGAGGAGGGAGGCCGACGTGGAGTTGGCCATGAGCGAGGGTGGGGGCGAGGGGTGACCGCCGAGGAAGCGACGAGGGGCGCCGCCGAGGAGGCGACGAGAGGTGGGAGACGTTCAATGGGTAGTCACCTGTTTAGGAGGCTCCGTGGTTTTCGGGGAACAACTGTGATCCGTACTCGCGCGGAGACTTCGAGTCTCTCCGGCCGCCAAAGCCAAACGCTCCACTGACCGAATGTAGTACGTACTCCCAGCCGCTGCCGATCTCATATCTGGAGTCTTGAGCGATTTCGATGCTGACAAAAGATGAGGACGTACTTGGTCCAAGATTTCGGTGCCGAAGGGAGACTCCTCGTGCGTCGGTCAATGATGTTTGTCTGTATAGCTGCATACCATCAAAACACGAGTGGAAACTGATGACTTTACACACACTACCAGTTCATCTACTGTGACGATGATTAACTGCTCGTTTATGTAGGACGTACATTTAGTACTAACTTAATTTGCTTACACAAGGAGGGGTCACTTTTTTTTTAACTAAAAATATCTACTACCGGAGTTGGTAAATCTGAGCCCATGTACGTCCACAAAAGCGCCTGCGGACAGCGCCGGACCGGCCTCCGATGACCCCATTTGCAACCATAACGCTTATTTTTGAACTTCAAATCCATGCAAACAGACACACGTGGATCATCACACATAAACAATAAAAAAAATTGAGAATCATACAAAAAATAGTAGTGACGGAGTTATACCCAAAGGGTATGCCCATACATACATATGGCTCAGCCTAAGGCCTAAGACGAGTCGAAATACGGTCCAAAAATACAATGGGCCAAGGGGCTATTAGCCAGGTCCAATAAGAGTACGACCCAAAACATGAGATTCCATAGGGGATACCCGCTGCACAACCAAGTGCTTACCGTCGGATGATCACCCTCCTGTCGGACAAGAACAAACAGATGATAACCGAGAGGACGGGAGTAGCCGGAAAACCTACAGTAGCTTGGTCCCTAGGATTCGATAACCCCCCGAAGTAATCCATACCGACGTTACCCAACGATAGAGTAAAATACGACAGTTACCAAGAAGTAATGGTCACTAACGGTCGACGTAAATTAGACCATCAATAGCATTTAATACCAGCCCTTTATGACATCACCCCTAGTGCACTCTATAAAAGTCGGGAGGAGGGCACCGAGCTGAGGGTTGAATTCTCTCATATTGTATCTTACGCCAAGAGCTAAGAGCACCATGAGAGTAGGGTATTACCTCCACCAGAGAGGGCTTGAACCCGTATAATCATACAAATATCATCATAGTATGTCAGGATTATATCCATGGTAGTTGGTGTCCACCTTGGGGCAAGCATCTAACGACATCATAGTGCAGATGGTTTCTTCATCGACTCCTATCGGCAACATCTGTTTCGGCATCCTCGAGTTCGCCATTGACGGCTCAGCGTGGCATCCCAATGCCCGTTTGAATAGTGCTGACATGCGGGCACGCGGGAGCATCCATTACCAAGCCAATGAATCGGGCATTTTGGGCCTTCAGCTCCCACTTTCGCACCAGCCGACCGGCTTGGTGACACGGCGCCACCGGAAGCGCTCGGGAAAACCTTGTCCACAGTTACGTCGTTCCGCAAGCCAACTCATCGGGATGATGGACACCGAATCATTGGTCCCTTTGTTGGAGCCCGACTCCGGAGAGGAAGACAGCTATGAGACTCGGGGTTCTGTGGCTAAGATTTTTATGGGGAGCACTAGTTGATCCATATGCCACAACTGGCAACGTTGTGGCGGGTGATGCGTGACAACTCACTCGGGAAGAATGGGAGGCCGTCGAGCAACTGCTCTACACCCTAATCTCAAGGGATTCGCGGGATAACAAAGCCATAGAGGCGGCGCGTCAGCCACCTTGGTTGAGCGCCTTGTTTGGTGCAAATCGAGTATAGTCTGATCATGCAAGAGCAAGCACTCATGGACAACAGTCGGCAGTATCAGCAACCGACCTGATCAGTCGTTCGCGCCTAGTGTTGGCCATAATGAATTGAGGCAAATATTTACCTCTATTTAGGATGAAAAAAAGGCATTAGATCGAGCGCAGATGAAGGGCCCTCATTAGCGAACAGACTAGGGTGTCGTCTTCCTCCCTCCCCGCACGCGCTTGGGAAAAAAGGACGATTGCAACTCCGCCATCGACATTGGCCGACCCACAATCCGCCATATGCAGCTCCGCCATCGACCACGTACCTCTGTGACCGTCTAGATGTAACTCCGCCGTTGACACGGATGCAGCTCTACCATTTCTGCAACTTCATCGTCACCCCCTCCCCCCCCCCCCCCCCCCCCCCCCCGCACTGCCGTGTAGCTCCGACGTGGGTTGTTGTAGCTCCGTTGGTTAATGATTGCAACATCCCGTCCCCAGCTCCAGTCAGTGTTGGGATCTGCCACCGTCGGTGACGTTCCTGCATTGCGCAAGAATATGGGGTTGTAGCTTTTTGCTTTAGGGGTTGCAAATAAAAGGAAGAAAATACACTACATGCCCCGCGGTGTCCGTGGTCACCATTAAGGAAGAAGCCAGTTCCGATAAACCGTGGCAATGGTTCCAGCATATCACCGCGCTGGTTGCAGCATCTCATCGATCTTGCGACGGTGCTTCCCGCAAACGCGGTCTCTATTCTAGCAAATCGCGGCGTGAGTTGCAACATTGTCGCGACACCCCCACGCCGTTACATCACCGCAGACTCGTCATAGCTCGCCGGAATGCTGGTTCTAGCAATTCGCGTAGTGGATTGCAATATTAATCGGACACCGTCTCCCGTCGTTTAGCTCCACCGACACGTCGTTCGTCGCACCACCACCATACGGTCGTGCACCGTTGCAGCTCCCCTACGAAGTTGATGCAACTCGGTGGTTGCAGCTTCGCCAGATGTGGGTTGAAGCTCCCTCGCCAACACATCAACGGCTCGTACTCCGGCCCCGTGTGGTAGTAGCTCACCGGCGCGTAGTTCCAACAGCGGCCAGGGACAGCAAACAACGACGGGTAACAGTGGATGCGAGAGGAGGGAAGAAGAAGTCAAGGAAAAAGATAGAGAAGGGATAAGGTGGGTTCGCGCGCGCTTCTGGCCATAGGATGCCCCCGACCGAACATTGCTCGCGGCCTGCCCAAGACTAAGTTGGTCGGCTGGGAACATACATTTTGCAAAACAAAAAGGAAAACGTTTCACGCCAGCGCGACGGCCAAAACTTCGGCCGGTCGAGCGCGAGCCACGCGATGCAACCCCATCCCACGTATCGTGTAGCCCCGTGGCCCACTCGTTTTCCTTTCTTCTTCTTCCTGATCTCGCCTTCTCCCACCCAGCCGCTCGTCTTCTTCCTCTCATCCCCTTCTCCCCCTCCTGCTACGATCTCCCCCGCGCCGGCTAGCTGGAGTTAGGCGCCCGTCGCAGCTCCCCGTCGTCGCTCCCCGTCGTTGCACCGCTCATAGCACGCGGTCACCGTGGTGGTAGCAAAAAACGCACCGGTGGTAGAAAATCCCAGTCGCCGTGATCACCCATGTCGCCGCTCGTAGCACCAACGCACGCCTGTTGCACCACCGCACACCAGTTGTAGCAAATTCGGTCACCGGTGGTAGCTTTTCCCACCGTCAGTTTGCAACAAATTCGCAACCCGTCGTCGCTAGCCACACTTCGTCGTCTTCCTGGCTGTAGCAAAAACGGCTGCTGCTTGTAGCTTTTCTCATTGTCGTTTGCAGCAAACATCGTGGATAAAAAGCTTCAACCGCAAAAAAAATCATCTAGCGGAGGGGAAAGCTTCAAACGGTGTGTGGGAAAGCTTCAACCCTTGAAAAAAGCTTCACTGGCCATGAAAAAAAAAAGCATCAACCGCCGCCGCAAGTCGCAACATCGACACAAATGGTTGTAGCAATTCCCGTCACCGGCCATAGCAAAAATGAACGACCGTTGCAAAGGCCGATGGTGGTTGCAGCACCAGTCCTCGTCAATTGTAGCTTTCCACGTGGATGACGGAGGAGAAAGGGATGGTTGGGCGCGGCCATGGCGACCGGGCTGCGGCGAGGGGCGGCGGTGGAGCTACACCCGTCACCGCTGGGAGCTCCAACCGCAGGTGCAGCTATTGCATGAGTCGAGGCCGCGACGAGGACGGACGGCGAGGATGGGGACCGGCGACGAGGACGGCCGGCCGGCGGGGGTTGAGACTGACGGCGAGGACGGCCGACGGGGGTGGGGACCGGCGACGAGGCCGGCCACCGGAAGGGAATGAAGGTGCGGTGTTGCGCAACCGAGCTGGAGATGCGGTCCCGGCCAGAGAAAAAAGAAGCTACGAGGCGAACCTTTTTTTTCGCCGGATCCAATGAACCACGCGGCTCACATCCAACGGCTCGGACGCGGCTGGCTCAATTATTGGGCCAGCACGCCGGCGCCTAGCATCGCCCAAACAAACCCGAGCAAACGCGTAAATTCCGTGGCGACAAAGCTCAGCCTGGTTGACTCATTGTTGACTCCGATTTATATAACTCATGGTGCCCAAACCGCAGGGCATCCAAGCTAGCCAAAACGAAAAAGAAAAGAGAAACAGATCGCGCGCAGGAACATGCCCACGCCCTCGCAATCCAGGCTGCCGCCACTGACAGTCCAGCTTCTACTCATTCTTGCGGGCGCAGCAGCCATGGCCGGGGCTGAACTAGATGAGCAGCAACCGATCACACGTCCGGGCTGCCCTGACAAGTGCGGTAACATGAGCATCCCGTTCCCCTTCGGCCTGATGCCCGGCTGCTTCCGCGAGGGCTTCCAGGTCACCTGCGACCACTCCGTCGACCCCCCTCGAGCATTCCTCGCCGACACCGGTACCAACTGCATCACGGTCACCGAGCGCGATGCCTCGGCCGACGCCGCCGCCTATCTGGGGTACACCAACATGTCGTCTTTGCCGGTGGAGCTCGTGGACATGTCAGCCGACAGGAGTGTGGCGCGGGCGTATGGCCCTATTACGTCTGGCTGCAGCACCAACAGTACACAGTACAGGTTCCAAACCCAGGTCATGACGCTCGGCATCACGGAGGGGCCGTTCGCCGTGTCGCAGACGCTCAACGTCGTCGTCGGCGTGGGCTGGAGGGTCGACGTCGTCATGGACGGCTCGACCACGCTCGCCTGCCGCACTGGCCCGGAGGCGGAGCAGGAGCTCCCGGCGAGGAACGGGTCGTGCGCGGGGCAGGGCTGCTGCGAGGCCGCCTTGCTCCCGGGGTACGGCAGCTTCGCGCCGGGGCTCGTGGTCGCCGACAAAAA
The DNA here is from genome assembly GCA_039707655.1 of Elymus sibiricus. Taxonomy (NCBI): domain Eukaryota; kingdom Viridiplantae; phylum Streptophyta; class Magnoliopsida; order Poales; family Poaceae; genus Elymus; species Elymus sibiricus. The sequence goes on from CM077671.1 coordinate 450,205,769, forward strand.
CGCCCTGTGGAAGTCCAGCCCGTGCTCCTACGCCATGGTGGTCGAGAAGTCGCGCTACGCCTTCTCCACGCCGGACCTGTACGGCGACAGGCTGCTGCTGGAGAGGTTCCCCGTCGTGCTCGACTTCGCCATCGTCGGGAACTCGTGCCCGGCGAAAGGCCAGCAGCCACCTCCGGACTACGCGTGCGCCAGCAGCAACAGCTACTGTGTCAACGCCACAGTTGGCCTCTCCGGCTATGCACTCAGCTACGTGTGCAAATGCTCGGAGCACTACGAGGGCAACCCGTACATCGCGAATGGATGCCGAGGTACTATCTGAAACCAACAATATTGTCCATCCTGTCTTAGACGACTAATTAACTAACTCAAGCTTAATTTCATACCCATAATTTTATCTTCTCAAGACATCGATGAATGCAAGTTCCCCGATTTATATTACTGCTCGAGCAAAGGCATATGTAAGAACACGCTGGGAGGATATGATTGTCCATGCAAGCCAGGAATGAGAGGGGATGGGAAATTAGGACAGTGTACTGAGAAATTTCCCCTGGTAGCCAAGGTGATTGTGGGTAAGTACAACTTCAGCTGCTAATACATGTCATTACCAGATTCTTTAACTATAACACTGACATGTAAACGTAAGATGTATAGGATGAATGTTTATATTGGATACCATGTTAATTCTAAATGTACATAGACAACTACACGACCCCTACTCATTTGCGCCTACGCGTGCTCAAGACTGGCCCATACATCAGCCGTCATCCTTGACCAAATGAGGTTACCCAGTGTGAGCTTGCGTGGTCATCTTCTTTTCCTAGTTTCAGAATGTACTTATCTATGTATCCAACTTCACTGCCAATCAAAAGGACCCACAAGGATGCATAGTCTCTGGATCATCTAAAAACGTTGGTGAATAGACGGGCTTAGTCAAACATGTTCAGTAGTAGCATTTCTTTGTAAAAAGTTATGAGAAAGAGATCAAAAATATTATTGGTCAAATCTAACAATACAATTTTGAACTAACCAATCTAAATAATTCTGTATTTTTTAATTGTCAAAGCTAGGAAAGTTTAATAACATGTGTACTTTTGTAAGATGTCAGGTACTTACTTTCTAGCCTTTGATTACCTTAATTTATTGATTTCTAGATAGTCTATGCATCAATCTAGCTTACCCATTTACATAAGAATTAACAATAATTTTCCATGTAAAATAATCATTTCAAATAGGACCCACGATATTTTGGTGGAGCGTGGTGCTTTTGACACTGTAATTTTTGGTGTATGAACTTTGTTGCTCTAAAGAAAATGTGAAATTTTTAGAGGGTCATTAAAATGATGTTTAGAACGATTTTGAATTGTCATAAAAACAATGGGATTGAAATGGCTTTAAGGCTTTGGCACATAAGATCCCATTATGTCCCTTTCAGTTGTTGGCATAGCAGGGTATCTTCTCCTTTCATAGCACATCACTATCAAAACAAATGATAAAAGGACTTGAAAATGAGAAAAATGTGTGCCTTGGTCAAAACTCATCAAAGCAAAAGGTCCTCACGCGTTTCCTCGGGAGCTACAAGTACGTAGAGACTAGCTTTTCCGATAAAAAGCCGATTTTATTGACTTATAATGTTGCATCAAGACAATACAATCACTATGAGCACAGACCCGGCCTCTGCACGACGAGGATGCACACAACCAATACCAACGTAGAGACTAGCTTAGTAAGCTCGAATCTGCACAACATTCACATTGGATCCAACATTATTTTCTCCCTTGGTGCATTTTTCTCAATTCCTACTCATCCATTTATGCATTTTTCTCAATTTCTCGATCCACCTTGCGGTAAACATACAAGGATGCAACCAAGAAAGGTCCACAACTCCACATACATACTTCCCCTTGGTATAGAAATCCAACCCCCCTAGACAGAGTACATATATATGGTTACTTTGTGAGGGTCGCTGACTCAAAGAGGACAAGGCAGAGTCTCTCCCCTTTCTTTCTAGTGTTAAACTACTCACTGGTACTTCTACTTTTAAGTCAAATTCTAAATAACTTGTTGAGTCAGTTATTTATTATACTTTTATGCCATATCATTTGTTGCAAACTTTTAAGTAGGATATTTTCCCATGTAGGTACCATTGGTGGTATTTCTGTCATGGTAGTTATATCATTTCTGGTTCTTCTCCGCAAAGAGAGAAGGAAGACCAACGAGTTCTATGAAAAGAATGGTGGAACTACACTAGAGAGAGCAAAAAATATTAAAATTTTCAAAAAGGAGGAGCTCGTGCCAATTTTAAAGAAATGCAATATTATTGGAAGAGGTGGGTTCGGTGTAGTTTACAAGGGCACTCTTGGTACAGAACAAGTTGCAGTGAAGCAACCGATTAGTGGTAATCTGCTGGAAAATGACCAATTTGCAAATGAAGTCATTATCCAATCTCAAGTCATTCACAAGAATATTGTTAGGCTCATAGGTTGTTGCCTCGAGGTTGGTACCCCGTTGCTAGTATACGAATTTCTCTCTGGTGGTAGCCTGGATGACATTCTTCACAGCAAAGACAAGAAGCCTCTAAACTTGGATATACGTTTAAGTATTGCTGTAGAAACAGCAGATGGTCTTGCTTACATGCATTCAAAAACAAACACCAAAATCCTACATGGTGATGTTAAACCAGCAAATATACTTTTGGATGATAAGTTTGTCCCCAAGATCTCGGACTTTGGCATATCAAGGTTGATTGCGGGAGGCAAAACACACACCGGAAAAGTCATCGGTGACATGAGCTATATGGATCCAGTATATCTACAGTCAGGCCTGCTAACTGAAAAGAGTGATGTCTATAGCTTTGGAGTAGTGTTGTTGGAACTTGTTAGTAGAAAGAAGGCCACACATTCCGACAATAATAGCTTAGTAAAGGGCTTCATCGAAGCTCACAACAACGAGAACAAAGCAACCGAGTTGTTTGACAATGAAATTGCGGTAGCGGAAGACTTGGAGCTTCTTCAAAATCTGACAGTGATGGCAGTCGAGTGTCTCAACCTTGACGTGGATCAAAGACCAGCGATGACAGATATAGCACATCGCCTTCTAATACTGAACAAGTGTCGGAGATCGTAAGTTCTTGGACGCTGAGTGAACATGTATGTTTGTGATAACGTTTTCTATTTTGCTATTCTAGCAATATTGATACATGTGGGAAACATGTTTGTTAGTTCAAAGAAAATGCGTACTTGTTGTAACTCACTCATTGTGTAACCATGTATTCGTGTTAGCAATTGTACGTCTTCCATATACAAATGAGCAATCATCATCACATTAGCGTATAATCAGCAAAATTTGCTCACGTGCTTGAGTGAACCAGCCAATATATCTTGTTGAAGCTAGTTCTGGCTGACTGTGACTGATAAGATGCAGCTACAAATCAACAGTTGTCCAGTTTAATGACTGGTCGCACGGAGCCGGAATAATCACCGACCGCAAGGCATGCTGACGAACATGAGGACGTGCTTGGTCCAAGTTTCCGGTGCGGAAATGCTAGCGATACTCCTCTTGTGTATGCGTCCGTCGGCGGCCACGGTGGCACATTGATTGTCTTTGGTCACTTTGTTGGAAATGTACTAGCAAATATGTATGTGTACGTCTTATGCTATATTTGGACCTGTGACTATCCAAGGGTTAGGTGTTTGAGTTGAACACATGTAACTCGGGCTTATTATATGAAGGCATCAAGAGTAATCGGATAAGGTAGACATAAGTTGGTAGGCTAAAGAGGGAACGCGAGGGGACGGTCCGGCACATGTGACAAGGTTGTCTAATTGGTCGTGGCAGGTGGTCGAATACGTTTGTGTGAAGGTCTTAGCGGATTTGTCGACGTTGTACTATGTCTATTTAGGAAATAGGTAGGAGCGTCCGAAGAGATAGCCGATGTTGGTGAACCTCATTAACAAATCCTTGTCATGATATGATTGTTTGTCCTTAACGAATCAACATTTCCCCTGAATTTTTAACTAATTAGTAACTAATTACACATGTTAGGACATCGCCAACGGTGACCCATAAATTTCTTCGGGTATCCATCAGAGGCCGCCATCCAACGTCGCCCCATACATTTCAACAACTAATTGTACTAACCGGACGAAATTCGTACAAACACCGGGGATTTCATACAAAACAGACGACATTCATACAAACTTGCTGGATTTTCATCACATTCCGAACATTTAGAACAAAAAACCCGTTCTGACCATAAACCTACCCTATGGCGGCGTCCTGCGTCCAAGCCCTTGTCGTCCTCCATCCGCCGTCTCCATGAGCACCGGTGATAAGACCGATGAAGTGAAGTTGCGGTCTTCGATAAGAAAGAGTAGAACATGGGAGACGGACCGGCCCACATGGGACACAAGTATGTGCCGCCTCCCATGCCCTACTCATCCTCTGAGAGGTTGGAGACTTGTTTGTCGCCCGTGGACGTGAGGTCCACGATGGAGATAGTGGCGCCGGTGTTGTCGTTATCGAACCGGCCCGCCCGATAGTTCATCGGCGGGGCGTAGGAGGCGCATATGTCGTTGTTCTCGTCCGCGATCGCCTATAGCTGCGCATTCACGACGTCCGCTTCCTGGCGAGCAGCAGCTTGAGCGTGGACGGCCTCGTTGATCACACGCTTCTCCGCGACGAAGTTGGGGTTCACCGCGGCCATGGCCGCCACGGCCTCCTCGCTCGCGTGCTCGCCATGCCCTCCGCCAGTCGGTATTGTTCGAGGAGGAACATGTTGTACCGCTAGTACTCATGTGCCTGTTGGAACCCCGACATAGGTGCCGGCGCATGCTACTCCTCCGACATGGCGGCGTTGAAGTGTGTCTGCGCCTGCTTCATGGTGAAGCCGACATACACAGGCGCGGGCTCCGGTGTGGCGTCGTTGGAGCCCGTCACCATCATGGGGTCGTCCTCTTCATCGGAGATCTCACGCGAGCTGGCCGGTATGCTGGCCTCGATCCGCCTGGCACGACAGCCTTGCCAGGCGACCGCAAGGGCGGTCACCTCGTGCTTCATCTCCGTCGACAGGTTCTCCCACAGAGTTTTGTCGTTTGCAGACATGTCGGATGTGCTCTGGCGCAAGGGGGGAGGATGTGGAGTGAGTGGCTTGTGTTGGGGTGGAGTTAGCTGGGTGTGGGCGGGGGGTTTAAATAGCATATTCCGGTGAGGTCATGCGTCTGGGTGCGTCAATGCGCGGCGTCAGAGTGGGTTTCTCGACCGGCGAGCCAGCTTAATGACGGTGTACGGACAGATGAAGCATTGAACGGGTGTGGTAGATATATGTCTTGTCCCGTCCAGTAATGCGTCTCCGGCATTGAACGAACACGGACACCATATCACACGAGACGCCCTCGGCCGGCGCGCTGCTTCAATGGCGGAGCCAGTGAGAGCCCGCGTCGCTCTGGGTCGGCATCAATGTGGAGCGGCCGCTCTACAACGGCATGAATGTGGGCAGCCGGAGCCAGACGAGAACGCGCACGGGCGAGGGAGAAGAGTTTTGGGTGGGTCATGTCTGTCAGAAGCGGACGTGGGTGCTGTCTGGGCACCCGCAAAGCCCCCACGTTTATCTCCGGTTTGCGGGAAAAAATACATCGGTACCGCTCGACGGATCAGACGTCAAATGCCTTTACAACATCGAATGAAATTCCAACACATAAATATTGAAAACACTGCACTAATGGACAAACTGCAACGAGATGCTTGAATCTTAAAAATAAAATCTTCCTGTAGAGACGGTAGTGTTACAGTATATGTGGATTGCACTAGCCTTTTTCATAAGTTCGGACTTTTGGTTGCGTTGGCTAGTGCGTGAAGCTTAACATGGTATCAGGGCTAAGGTCTTGAGTTCAAATCCTGGCTTTCGCAATTTATCAAAAAATTGCTGGTAGCCCTTCTTTGTGTTCACGTATAGGCCTCATGAGTCATACGTGAGTTTCGTGCATCGTCGCTCTCTTCCGGTTGCAAGTGTTGACTTCTCTTACCCGTCACACGTGAGAGGAAGTGTTACAGTATATGTGGATTGCACTAGCCCTTTCCATCAGTTCGGACTTTTGGTTGCGTTGGTTAGTGCATGAAGCTTAACAAGTAGCACCCTTCACTGTCGGAAGCTAGAACCTGCATCTAAAGCTGAATATGTTTTATGCGAAAATGAAAACTTGATTTTCCGTCAGTGGCCACACGAGGACACGGCGCTGATGCCTTATTTCCAACCGGTGATTTTCTCTACTGTCCAAGAGCCCATCTAAGTGGATTGGGATCAAGCACAACCTCTTGTGGGTTGCAAATATTACCGAAATCGTTTGTCTTGTACTAACTTCCTTGAGGATTGAGCCATCGAACATCTAATTAACACGAGGATGCATCTGAATCTTTTGGGATCGATCGTACGTCGAATTCAAACGAAATCATGGCTTTTCCCAAAAAACAAAAAAAAATCAAGCGAGGCGCCAAAGCCAGAGCCTGATTAATTGTTCGGAGAAACCAAAATAATAAACTCTCTGATTTCAAAAAAATTGAAAATACGAATATATATGATGAACAATTTTCAAATACACATTAAACATTTTGTATGTATGTTGACCAATTTTCGAATACGCATTGAACATTTTCGTAATGTACATTGAACAATTCGTGTATACACATTGAACTTTTTGTGTAATATATACTGAAAAAAAATTAATATCATAAGAAAAAAATAGTATATTTGTTGAAAAAATTCTTAATATACGATGAACATTTTGATATTTTTATTAATATACTGTGAACATTTCCTTAATATACGATGAACATTCCTGCATATTGAACATATTTTTATACACTGAACTTTTTTCTTATACAAAATTTTTTTAAAAAGATAAAAAAAGGAAAATAAACGAATATGCAAATAAACAAAAATAGGAAAAAGAAAAAAACAGATACAGAAACAAATGAAGAAACAGTAAACCTTGACCGTGGGCTGGGCCTAAATGGGCGTGGGGGCTGGGCGCCTTCAGCGAAGCCCCGGCTCTCCTTGACGCACGCGCGCGTCAAATAGGACTTGCCTTGAATTGTTGCGTCAATTTGTGGGCAAAATATACACCCCAGCTCATTAACCGGCCCAGTTGCACAATCTCTACTGCTTCATGTTTTCAGTTTTGGTATTTCGATATTTTTGTTTTTCGTTGTTTTTATATTTCTAACAAAATTAAAAAGAGTTTTAATGTTATTACTTTTTAAAATATTTATTAGTTTTAGAAAATTGACTTAAATATTTAAAATACTCATTAATTTTAGTAACGTTGTCTAACTATATTTGTTTACTAATTTTAAAGATATTAGATAATTTATAAAATTCATAGCAAATTTAAATAATTCATATATTCTAAAAATGTTTGTTAATTTAATATATATTAGCAAATTTGTGAACTTTTGAAAAAATGATGGAAGTATTATAAAATTCAGTGTCTTTTTACAGCCAAAAAATAAAAAATAAACACTAGCAGGGTAAACTGATGAAAAGAACAAGAAGAAAAATCGCCCGACACATAATCTGGAACATAACCTATGAAAACGCTAAAAAATAATTGCTATGGAGCAACCATGTAAAATCGCTCGTCCTCACCTCTCTCTATTAGAGCATGGCCCATGTTGTCATCCCGGTGTGATTGAACGACATTTTGATGCAAAAAGGCTCAACTAGGAATCACCGATCTTTTTTACTAGGTGAATGTTTTTATCTGAAAGTTACACCTTTTTTACTTTCCCGTGTCACCAATCTTTTCCTCTTGAAATCCTCACCTTGAGTAGCAAGAGGTCCTCGAAGGATATAGTTTCCTTAGTGAGACTTGCCAAAGGGACTCATACAAGTAAAACTAAAGGACTTTTCTCTTTCAAAAAACAAATACAAATAAATGTCAGTTATATCATTTTGACCCTTACTCAACACATGGTGCATAATCTACTTGACGAGCAAGGTGTTCGGCAAGAATTGCTGCATAATAAATATCTGAACTCCAATCCGTCATCCAGGTAGATGCTAAGCCTACTGACTCACTGTTTTGGAGAGGCTTCATGAAGGTCAAGTCATCCTTTTTTACGGAGAGGTTACTTTAAGATTGATGGCGGCCAATTGACGAGTTTTTGGAAAGATAACTAGTTGGGTGACACTTCATTAGCTTTACAATACCCGACCTTGCATAATATTGTGTTTAGAAAAGACGATTTGTTGGCTTCTGTTCTTGGGGATAGCCCTTTGAACATGCAATTTCACACTGCATTACTGGGTTACAAATGAACTAAGTGGATCCGTTCGGTTTCTAGGTTGATGTCAATTAATCTAACCCAGATGCTAGATTCAGTCCAGTAGAGGTTAACCACTAATGTTGTCTTAACTGTGAAGTCTATATATGAATATTTGGTGGATTCTGGACCTATTTTTTGCAGAAAACATATTTGAAAAACAAAGGTTCCTTCAACGATCAAAGTTTTCATGTGATTTTGCAAAGGGAGGTAGTTCTTACAAAGATAACCTTGCTAAGCGTAAGTGGCATGTCAGCAAAAATGTTGTTTTGTGATTAGGAGGAGACAATTAATCATTTATTTATGTCATGTCCATTTACTACATTGATCTGGCACACGGTTAATGTTACATACAATATAGCATCACCAACGAGTATTTCAAATTTGATTGGAAACTGGTTAGTGGTATTCATCATAAGCTGAATGACCAAACCCGTGTGGGAGTTTCTGTCATTTCTCTAGGCAGTATGAATTTTTTGAATGATTATGTTTTTAACATATGATCTTCTCCTAATTTCTTGGAGGTTATCTACAGAGCTACGACTTCAATCCATATGTGGTCATTATTGCAGCATATGGAAGTGCGGGCGCTTATGGCCTATGGGTGCAGTCGGCTGAAAACGGTTGTGTTGGTTTATTCAGTCAGTTTGTTTCGTGAGCTGTACTCGTAAATTATATGGATGAGCTATGTAATCTCGGATTCCCTTTGTGGTCGTATTTTTCAAAAAAAAAATTGACTGGACACTCTAAAGGAAAAAAAACCACAGCCTTATATAGCTTTATTGAAAAGTAAAAAACCATATGTACAAAGTTACCTCGGTAACCCAAAGAGAAGAAAAAGGTAAACTAGAGTACCTAAACTAAAAAAAGGAAGAATACATTCAAGGGGGCAGGAAAGATACTCACTTCAGCAGGTCCTCCTTAAACTTAGGCTTAATCCTATGTGCCAGCAGAGACATATCAGTCACAAATCCTGATTTCCATATAGCAAATCTAGGCTTGACATTCTGGAAAACTTTGGCGTTCCTCACTAACCAAATATGCCAGCAGGCAGTGAACACTACCTTAGAGAAGAATGGCTTCCGAAATGAGCTTTTGGCATGAGAAGCAGCAGCAGACATGTCATTGCTATCTCCACAGTCAATTTGCAAATAATTCCAGACCAGTTGACTGAAGAGGCAAGAGAAAAATAAGTGATCCATGTCTTCCTTTACTCGTGCGTGGCAGGTCCTACAATTTACTCCATCATCCATATGCCAATTCCTTCTTTCCACCATATCCTTGGTGTTTAATCTATCCATGATGAGCATCCAAGCAAACACTTTAATCTTTAGGGTACATCAGCTAGCCCATATCCAATTGAGTAAAGGGTTAAATGTTTGCTCTCGATGGGCATAAGTGTAGAAGGATTTTGGAGTATAAGGCTTATTTGTTCCCATCCAAGACCAAACATCACACTGGTTAGAACTGAGATCAATCTCCCCCAGGAGGGCTTGAAGTGTTGATAGTTCTCCATAAGCCTGCTCAGATAAAGGCAAGTTAAACCAGGTGGACAGGTCATTGCAACTCAATCCATCCTTGACCCTAGTCCAAGGATCCTTAACATATGAGAAGAGCCTCGTAAATCTCTCTTTGAGTGGGATTATTGAATTTCCAATGTTCCATTTATCCTGCCAAAACAACACAGTATCACCTTGATTAACTTGCACCCCAAGTCACTTCTCTGAAGTTGTCCAGTAGCTTCAAAATATTCCTCCACCAATATGAGCCACAAGGCTCGGTACCCTGTGGTACCCTCTCATGGTAATAGGTATTCCATATTAAATTTACCCAGGGCAAATCGTTCCTGTTAGGAACTTATTAGCATGCTTCATTAACAGGGCTGCATTTTGTAGCCCAAGGTTGAGAATACCCAATCCACCTTTTTTCTTGGGCCTACAAATTAATTCCCACGCAGCTAGAGATGGTGAATGCTCCTGCCTATTTCTTCTCCAGAAACACTGTCTCTGAATCCTTTCCAACTGCTTGAGGATACCTGGGGGGATAGACAAACTGCAGAGGAAAAAGATAGGCAAGGAAGACATAGCAGAATTTAAGTATTGTAATCTGCCACCTTGAGCCAAAAAAGAGGAACTAGAGGACATCCTTCTTTCCATACAAGTAACCAGTGGCATAATATGTTCCATCCTCGGCTTAGAGGTACCAACTGGTAAACCAAGGTAGGTGAATGGCATAGTTCCAACCTTGCAACCAAAAACCTGAGCAAGTCTCTCAGTCTCCTCTGGATTTACATTGATTGGTACCATAGATGACTTGTGATAATTGATATGCAGTCCAGTTGATTGAGAAAAAACCTGTAACATCTCTTTTAAGGCTATAAGTTGTTCCTCCACAGCTGGGAAAATGATCAAGGTATCATCAGCATACTGTATAATAGGGAAATCCTTATCATGACATGGTATTGGCAGCAGAATTTGGCCCTTGTGTAAGATGTCATTGACCACTGACTGCAAGAGGTCAGCAGCAAAAACAAATAGCAGGGGTGAAATGGAATCCCCTTGCCTCACACCAGCTTTGCACTGAAACTGTTCCCTAGGCACTCCATTTAGGAGAATAGAAGATGAACCAGATGTGAGGAACTGGTGTATCCAACTTCTTCATTTGGAGTTGAAGCCTTTGTACTTTAAAATTTCCAATATGACTTCATGTTCAATGGAGTCAAATGCCTTTTCAAAATCCAGTTTGAGTATGAGAATAGGCCTCTTAGACTGATGACATTGATGCAGATACTCTAATGTCCAACCATAGCAATCCTGAATGGTTCTGGTTTTAATAAACCCATACTGGTTTTCGTGAACACAATCAAGAATAACCTCTTGGAATCTATTAGCAGCCATTTTAGTGAGGAACTTAATACACAGACCTGTCAAAGAAATTGGTCTATAGTCCCCAACCTTTTCCGGAGAAGATTTCTTAGGCACCAACGTAATGAAAGAGCTATTAATACTTTCCAGGTTTGCCTGCCCCTCAAAGAAATGATTGGCAAGGTTGTAGAATTCCTGACATACTATGTGCCAACACTTCTTGAGGAAGTGCCCATTAAAACCATCTGGGCCTGAAGCTTTATCAATAGGCATACACTTAATCACCTGATCCATTTCCTCCTTAGTGAAAGGTTTGGTCAAACCATCCAACCCCTGCACTGGTTTAATCAGGTTGGGTAAATCAAAGCCCATGACAATTCCTTTTGCAGTGCCCATACGCCCCTTGAAAGAAGACCATAAAATTCCTTCCATTTGGCTATGTTCAGAAATCACAGTGCCATCATCCAATCTCAAATTAGCAATAGAATTCCTTCTATACCTCTCAGAGGCCATTGCATGAAAGAACTTAGTATTCTCTTCCCCCACCTTAATGGATCTGATAGTACATCTCTTTTTCCAATATAAGTATTGCAGGTGCAACAATTGCTCCAAATGTGATTTAACAACCTTTATGAAATTGAATTCCTGCCTGAACAAAGGCCTAAGTTCTTACATCCTATCAATCCATTCAACCACCTTATTGCATTTATCAATAGCAATTTTCATCTTGGAAATTCCCAATTGCCATCTCTTCAGGTCATACCTCAGATTTTTAAGTTTATGGGCCAGCACTGCTGCAGGATGGGACTTGTGCGAGGGCTTATTCCAAGATTTAGTTACACAGTCCAAGAAGCCATCCCCCTTAGTCCAAAAGTTTTCAAACCTAAAAATGTTAGTTTTAGGAATTGAAGTTGTGATCACAACCACACAAGGGACATGATCAGAAGCAGTCCTAGCCAAGGGCAAAACTTCTGTTATAGGGTAGCAAGTGATCCAGTTGGTTGAAGTAAAAAACCAATCAAGCTGTTCCAATAGAGGAATATCTTGCATATTAGACCAAGTGTATGTCCTGCCTTTGATTGGCAATTCAACTAAACCCAGATGTCCAATTACCTCATTAAATATGAACATATCATTTATATCTCCTCCTGGCAGATTTCTGTTGTCTAAGGATCTTATAAAGTTGAAATCCCCCAACAAAAGCCAATTCTCTTCAAAGGCAATTTGCAGATTGTAAAGCCAATCAACAAATCTGTCTCTCAATTCCCCCTGGCATGGGCCATAAACATTCACCAAAGTCCACACATGAGCACTCATTTTGGAAGTGAATTTAACTCTAATTCCAAAAGATTGCACTTCAATTAAATCACCATGAAGTACAGAAGAATTCCACACCATCAAAAGGCCACCAGAGGCTCCCACTGAAGGGGCAAAAGCAAAGTTATCATATTGCTTCGGGCAAAAGGATCTAATCTCCTTAAGTGAGTAAGTTTCACATTTGGTTTCCTAAAAGCATGCAACAGCACAAAACATTCCATTTTCTATGATAAGAACTACTCGTTTAAAACAAAATCAAGTAGCGTCATATAGCAAGCTACGTAGTAACTAGCCAAACATAACAGCATCACGAGATAAGATGTAGCAGTACAACCCCAACAGACCAACTGACAGTTCACCAGAATAAAACAGTAGTTGCCACACATGAACATAAACAGATAGATAAAGGCAAACTTAGGGGCGCGCCAGACCCATTGGTTGATGAAAGAACTAATCATCAGAGATGTCCTTCGGCTTCTTCGTGGGAACAGCCATAAGCTGCTCCTCCGTAAGCTTCTCTGCTTCAATGCCAAGCTCCTCGCCAATCATCTGGAGCTCCTTTATGGGTGTGGGAGGAGGAATGCCTTCCCCCTCCGGACCTTGCTTGGACGTGCTAGCTTCCAGAAGTGGTTTGCTGCGCGGCTTCTTCTTCTTCGGCTCCGATGTTAATTCAAGGAACACCGGCTTATACCCATCCCGCCTGACAGAACCCCGAGTGCATCGACGCACCTCAGATTCTACCAGAGGGGTTGGTACCTTCGACTTGTGCCTTTTGATGTCACCAGTGCTGGGAGGAGCAGCGAAGCATAAGCTGTCTGAAGAAGAAACATCAGATGTGAGTATTGTGTTATCAGACAAATGAGACTCCATGGGCTCCAAGCAATCAGAGGTAGCAGATTCCAATTATGAGAGCAGAGGCCTAGCAGTGGGCCTATGGGCCTGCTAGAAGAAGCCTCCTTCCACTGAATATGCGAGAGAACCTGGATGTCATCAAAAGCCACAGCCCAGTTCCTTTTGGAGAGGACGATAGGCAATAGGGGTTTAGCTGACAACGGCTTCTGCACTTCAAATGTCATCCCCCCTCAAGAAGCGTCTGAAAAGTCCTCTTCCAAGCAAGCTCTGGCGGCAAAGGAGGGCCATACACCAATCTGACAGCACCAACGAAGATTTGCTGAACATTGATCACTGGGGGCTGATATGGTACTATTGCCAATGGATTCTCCTGCTGCTGGACAACTTCTTCAAGAACATGATCAGGCTGCTGCTGCTGATGAAAGTCATTTTCAGACACCGATCCTGAGGGTTGATCAAGCACCATAGATTCTTGGTCTTGGACAGGTGGATCCTCTTGCTGCTGTTGCTCTGGTGCTTCATCACCCCAAAGCCCATGCCCCCAGCTGTCAGCATCAACATGATCATCCATGGGGAGTGGAACTGGTGGCAGATCATTCCAACCCAAAGCAGGGTAGGGGGGAAGCACAAAGTTGTGATGTTCCGGTAGAAGCTGACATGGCAAAGGGTGTGGATTGCCATTGATGGGCATGGGATCCTCATCCTCCGGCATCTGTTCTGCAAAGTTTGCCCCCAAAATGTAACATGGGACAGTCCAAGAAACTCTGGCTCCCCCTCGATGCGCATAATCATTGAAGACCACATCTCTAGGAACAAGAATGTCCTCGGGAAACGAAGCAAAAAACAATACTCCTGACCAGATAAGGATCATCATTGACCCAATGGTGGAACTTCCCAAACGTGTTCACCGCAGCACGCAGATGTTTTGTAGTACGCAGATCCAATGGGACCCCCCAAAACATCAAGCAACCATCACGAAAACCCTGTGCGCCTCGAAAACCCATGCCCTCATCATGCTTCATAAATCTAACAAATCTATCATTACCTAGCGGAAGAGGTGGGAGTTGAAGCAGGGTAAAACGAACTCCAGCATCACGCAATCTGAATAATCCAACACCCGAAATCCAAGGTTGGGCAGACATCACATGTACTCCTCTTTGCTCCAGCAAATCAACCACAGCCTCTCTTAAATGCCCAATCTCATTAGGCTCAGGAAGAGGCATTACCTCAGCTATCATAAACTCCTCATGGCGCCGCTGGATGGCAGACGGTGGCGTGACGAAAGTCCGCGGAAGACGGAGTTCTCCACCATCAATAATCTGGTGCCCCGTCGGAACATAGCGCTCAGGATCAATATGGAAGTTCACCATTGGTACTGGAAGTTTCTCAGGCCAAGGAGGAGGCGGGGTTGCCGGCGGAGAGCAATGCTGTCACACTTGAACTTATTTCATATTTAATAATATGGTTGTGCGCATCGTGTTACACAGAGGCCGGGTACTCCTCTTTCCAAACAAAAAAAGCATTTTGACCCTTATCTCCCTTGACATGGAATTTCCTAGGGTTGCCACATATACTTATCTTTCCAAATAATTAAATATGCTTCATATACTTATCCCATGGGGAGTAATGACTTCACACATAATAAGTATAGGTGGTAAAATTTATTGAAAGTTAGCAAACACCGCATTGGTCACTTGAACAATTCATGAAAGAATATTGAAGGAAGAGAGATTCCACATATAAATATACTATCTTGGACATCTTCTATGATTGTGAGCCCATTAATTATTTTCAAACTTGAGCAAATTAGTTGAGATTGGACAAGGAAGACAACGTAATGAGTTATGTTTGGATATATTTGTATAGAAGTTATATTGTTATGGATCCTCCAACATGTGGTGCTTGCTTCCACCTCATATTAGCCAAAACTTCCGCACCAAGTAGAAATACTACTTGTGCATCCAAACACCCTTAAACCAGTTTTGCCATGAGAGTCCACTATACCTACCTATGGATTGAGTAAGATCCTTCAAGTAAGTTGTCATCGGTGCAAAAAGCAATAAAAATTGCTCCTAAATATGTATGATCTTTTATTGTAAGGGAAAATAAGTGTTGTACGAATTTGTGATGGTAAAGAAATAAAAGCGACGGACTGCATAATAAAGGTTACTATCACAAGGGGCAATACAACGTGACGTTCCTTTGCATTAAGGGTTTGCACATCCAAAAACAAAAAGCGCATGACAACCTCTACTTCCCTCTGCGAAGGGCCTATCTTTTACTTTCTAGTACTTACCTTTATGCAAGAGTCATGGTGATCTTCACCACTTCCTATATTTTGCCTTTTTCTCTTGGCAAGCGTCATGTGTTGGGGAATGATCTAGACATATATATCCACACAAATATATTTGATCATGAATTATTATTGTTGACAATTATCTATATGATAAATAAGTTGGGAGGCGAAACATTAAGCCCCTATCTTTCTCTGTGTTCGATGGATGATATTTGTTCTAAAAATATGCTTTGAGTGTCAATAATCATGGAAGACTATATGATAGTTGAGTATGTGGAATTTGCTAAATCAAAGCTCTTACATAGACCCTTCCTGAAAATAAGATGAATTGCAATTGTTTGATGACTAGGAATATGGTTTGTTAGTTTTCAAGAAACTTTCTGGTCTATACTTTAACATGTGAATAGCTTGTTACTTGATCATGAGAAGTTTTATGAGACGAGCTACTGTTTATGGTTTATATTGATGCTAGAAAAAGTGATTGGAATTATCATTGATCAAACTTGTGCACTTGCTAGCATTCACACTTCATAAATTATTTCTTTTATCATTTACCTACTCGGGGACGAGTAGGAATTAAGCTTGGGGATGCTGATACGTCTCCAACGTATCTATAATTTATGAAGTATTCATGCCATGTTTACAATATTTCTATATGATTTTGGTATGATTTGATTAGAACTAACCTGGACTGACGCTGTTTTCAGCAGAACTACCGTGGTGTTGTTTTTGTGCAGAAATAAAAGTTCTTGGAATGGGCTGAAAATTTACGGAGAATATTTTTGGAAAATATAAAAAATACTGGAGCGAAGAGTCACCGGAGAGGAAGGCCGAGGAAGCCACAAGCCACAGGGGCGCCCCCCCTCCTAGGGCGCGCCCCCCTGGCTTGTGACTTCATCGGGAACCTTCTGGACGTGGGACCAACGCCATATACTCCTATAAATACCCAAAACGCCGAAAAGAAACCTAGATCGGAAGTTCCGCCGCCGCAAGTCTCCAGAGCCACGAAAGATCAATCTTGGCCCTCTCCGGCACCCTGCCGGAGGGGGTCACCTTCACCGGAGACCATGGAGGAGGAAGATGGAGGGGCCATCATCGCCATGGAGGCCAAGGACCAGAGGGAGAACCTTCCCCCAACCAGGGGGGAGGCCATGGAGGAGGAAGCACAAGGGGGAGACCCTCTCCCCCTCTCTCTCGGTGGCGCCGGAGTGCCATCGGGGGAACCATCGCCGCGGTGATCGTCTTCATCAACATCACCTTCTTCATCACCATCCTCATCTCCTTTTAGCGGTCCACTCTCCCGCACCCCGCTGTAATCCCCTACTTGAACATGGTGCTTTATGCCACGTATTATGATCCAATGATGTGTTGCCATCCTATGATGTTTTGAGTAGATTACTTTTGTCCTTTGGGTTGATTGATGATCTAGATTGGTTTGAGTTGTATGTTTTACTTTGGTGCTATCCTATGGTGCCTTCCGTGCCGTGCACACGTGAAGGATTCCCGCTGTAGGGTGTTGCAATACGTTCATGATTCGCTTATAGTGGGTTGCTTGAGTGACAGAAGCATAAACCCAAGTAGGTGGGTTGTTGCGTATGGGATAAAGGGGACTTGATGCTTTAATGCTATGGTTGGGTTTTACCTTAATGATCTTTAGTAGTTGCGGATGCTTGCTAGAGTTCCAATCATAAGTGCATATGATCCAAGTAGAGAAAGTATGTTAGCTTATGCCTCTCCCTCATATAAAATTGCAATAAGGATTACCGATCTTGTGAACAATTGCCTAGGACAATTCCGCACACCGACTCATCATTATTCCACCCTCGCTGTTTGTAATACATTGTAATATATTCTAGCTTTATGATAACAGCACCTATTTTTATATTTTAGCTCTCCGATATCATGCAAAACTATTCTCTCCATACCCACAACATAGTTTTATTTCTCGTTTCTAGTTGGAAGCAAACGTTCGGCGTACGTAGAGTCGTATCAGTGGCAGATAGGACTTGAGAGAATATTGATCTTACCTTTAGCTCCTTGTGGGTTCGACACTCCATACTTATCACTTCCACCTTTGGAAATTGCTACGATGATTCCTTGCACTTGGGGATTATCAATCGCAGAACAGTGGTGGCAACAAAACATGAGTGACTTCGATGGTGGTGCTACTCTAGCACCCGGTCTCGAGCTGCCAGGTAAAGTCTAGGTCAGACCCGAGTGGTTATACCTCGCAATGGTGATGTTTTTCTTACGTCGTTACCTTGTTGAAGACATTACTTGGATATGTTCGGACCGATTCTTCAAGGTAAAAACCTAAATTTTGGCCTTGTGGCTGGATCTAGTGACGGCGGTGCTTAAGTGTCGCTCCCTTTCTGAAGGCATTGTTGTCGAAGAATCTTGTCGTGTGGTGTTATGAGGTGGTTGGTGCAGATATGATCATTGATATAGTTTGCCGATCGCAGATCTAATCGTTTTGAGACCTTTTTTTTCTTTTTTCCTCGCCTACGCATAACTTTGGTCTTATATGATTTTGCTAGTTGTCGGTGTGTTTCCGCATGTGTGTTTGGGTTGATGTTGGTTGTGTGCATTCTAACTATGCTGAGGCGGGTGTGTGCTCACTGTGTTATATATCTTCTTTATCCTCTATTTTGAGCCAATGAAATCCAACCTTGTCGAAAAATTTCCCCAATGAAACTTGGAACAATAAATGGGCAGGGTTGCATTCTAACTTTGTCTGCTTTTCTTTCAGAGATGTGCAACTGAACTTATTCGGTAATCAAGCAACATGGTAACATGTTGTAGAATGTAGTGATCTTGGGTGACGTAACCCATTACTCCTGCATAAGCTGAACATAGTACTTTATATATTCAAATGCCTGAACCTAAATTCCAGTGTATCTGACCTCATACATGACTACAGTCAGGGGGTGCTCCTTGACTTGTTAATCTTGCAACTGACTTTCACCAGTATTTCTAGTTAGGGGATGCTATACATCATGTTTTAGAATGCAGTGATATCGGGTTGGGCCTTGGGCGACAATCAATTACAGGAAGAAAATGCTTCTGTAGCTAACCATGTATAATACTCCCTCCGTCTCAAAATAAGTGACTCAGCTTTGTACTAACTTTAGTACAAAGTTAGTACAAAGCTGAGTCACTTATTTTGGGACGGAGGGAGTACTATATTCTACAGCAAGTGGACATAGCATAGGTGAAACGTTGGCATTTGGTAGTACTTACATACACAAATGTCTGAACCTGAACTCATACTACAGGTTTGGGTTGCTCCTCGGCTTCTTCAGCTTGCAACTCTGGTTTTTCTCGTAACAAGACCAACTGGATTTATCAGATTCAGATGATTGGTAAATACAAAGATTAGTCCCACCACACAGATGTAAAACTGCATAGCATTGCAAAATCATGAACAGACGGATAACAGAGAATGGATTTACTGTGAGTCAGGGAGATTTCTGACATTTTTTTTCAAAGCAGAACAGAACATATACTACATCGACACCATTACTTAAACAGCGAACACTAATTATATTAGGAAGCACTAGACAGCAATCGACTAAGCCTTCTTGGGGGACTTGGCGGCCTTCTTGGGCGACTTGGGCTCCTTCTCGGCCGTCTTCTTGGGGAGCAGCACGGGGTTGATGTTGGGCAGCACGCCGCCGTGCGCGATGGTGACGCCGGCGAGCAGCTTGCCGAGCTCCTGGTCGTTCCGGACGGCGAGCAGCAGGTGGCGCGGGATGATGCGGGCCTTCTTGTTGTCCGTGGCGGCGTTCCCGGCGAGCTCGAGCAGCTCGGCGGCGAGGTACTCGAGGACGGCGGCGAGGTAGACGGGGGCGCCCATGCCGACGCGCTGCGCGTAGCGGCCCTTCTTGAGGAAGCGGCCGATGCGATCGACGGGGAACTGCAGCCCGGCCTTGATGGACCGCGACACCGCCTTCTTCCTGGGGCCGCCGCCAAGCTTGCGCCCCACCACGTACTTCTTCATCTTGGAGACGGCGCCGGTGGCCGAGGCGTCCATGGCGGCTAGAGGGACTTGAGATTTGGCGCGACGGGGGATTTGAGAAGGCGGGAGTGCGATGTGTTGGCGACGGGTTTGGGCAGACTATTTAAACGGCGCGGGAAGGGATAGCGTGGGCCTGTCGATCCGCGCGCACAGGCAATGGACGGTCGGATCGGTGGCGAATGGACGGCAGCGATGCGAAAATTACACTGCGCCTTCCCATTATTCAGTCAATTTGTTTGTCAACAGAAGAGAGATATGGAAGAATCGCAGAAATTGGATCAGCTCTCAACGCCCTGTTTTTTATTGCAGAATGGAAACCCATAAAGCAGGGAATCTTTTTTATATTTTATTTTTTTGCGGGTAGGGAAGCATTATTTCGATACAAGGTTTTTCACTAGGAATCTTTTCTTATGAAAAAAACTGGGTCAATGAATGGAACCACAAAGTTAAAAATTGGTTCTGTAAACTCAAATTCACATGACAATAGTGGCGGAGGACCTGGTTGGGCGAGGTCTGGCGCGCGCCCTACCTTGATTTTTTGGGATTCAATTTGTACAGATACGCATCGCTGGATTTTGTATGAGGTCTGGTTGCTTGCTCGTTGCCTCGTTAGGGAAAAGAATGGAGAAAGGGGGCAGTCCTGGCCATCGATGGAACGCAGGCCGCATTGTTTGGGCCCTCAACTCGTCCGTGCGACCAGGGCCAGCAGTGCCCCAATTGCTCTCCCCCCAACAGCAGTTTCCCGATTTTGTCTCAAAAAAAAAAAACAGTTTCCCCATTCCCTCCCCTGCTTTGGCCCCGATTTCTCTCTTCACCTCCCTCTCTATCAGAGAACTGTAGGCTCTCTGAAACCTAATCCATTGACTTGCGTGGAGGTAGCTGGTGTTGGGAACGAACGGGGGACATGACCGGATGTGTGGTGATATTGCTGGTGTTGTGTGCACGCCTTGCTGCGAGGCAGGTGGCTGTGTGTTGTTGTAGCGGAAGACAGAGAGAGATTGGGAGGTGGTAGGTTGTGAGAGAGAGAGGAATGAAAGAGGGTTATGCTGAAATCGGGATTTCTAGTGACTAGCCATTTCTTTTTACGAGAGAAAGGGGTGCTTATTACGGTAATCTATGATTTGTGTTGTAAAATAGCTCGACAATGTAGGCGTATAATTCAGTGATCTTAGTGGTATTTCCGTACTAAGAATGTGGTTTGGCATTATAATTTAATTTATGCTTTAGTGTCCGCCCCACATCAAAAAAAAAAAATCCTCCGCCACTGCATGACATGTCAGGTATTATTAGAAATTTCCTCTTTTGTTTCGTATGCGCGTAATATTATCATAAATATGGTAGCAATCCAAGCATGCTCGGAGTTGGAGGATTTGGTGGTTCATCGGCGCCGATGGGTCACATGTGGATATGATTTTTATTAGGAAAAATCGCAAAGCTTTATTTATCCAGATGTCCAAACATAATGTTTATAGTAGTGGATACATGATCATAGGGTAGGCCAAACCATACACGACAACCCACACCAAATAAAGAGCATGCTTTTTGCAAGGATGTGATATTTATAATTAAAGTTTCTCGCTCATGAACAAAACTACATGCATAACTTTAAAAACTGGACCGGTAACCGGACCGGTGAGACCTTCGGTTCAGGTTTTCACCAGTCGAACCACCAGTTCATAGTTTCCTTGCTTGGTTTTTTACAATAAAATGGTATTAATTAGCAATGTATGCAAATTTAGTATAAAGAATGGTGGAAAAATATTTTGGTTTCAAACAAGAAAGAAACTTGTTGAGGTGGTTATTGGCCCAGAGGTAGCATTTGGCGTACCACCCAAACGACATGGTAGCGTATCATGCTTATCTTAAAAATATTTCATCGCTCCAACTATTCCAACCGCTTAGTTTATTCAATGTTTTCGTCATAAAACAGCCCAATTCAACTGGTTTTCACTGGTCCGGTGTCGGGGCGCGGTCCTGGTGCTTAAAAAACCAACTGAATCATTGGTCATGTGTCATTCCGATTTGGTTTGTAAAACTATGACCACATGAGGCAAATGTTGTGGAATGTCCTCTGATCTCCTGTACAATGGCCCCATAGTTTTCAGAACCCTGCTCAACCTTCGGCCATCACCTTGAAGTAAAAAGGAGGCACATGGATATGTTGAGCATAGAGGCCTTCTGTCAGAGTTAACGCTTCTCTACATGAAACAACTTGAAGTGATCTAGGGTCTATGATCTCTCAATAGACGACCACAAAAGCCCGCCATGGTGATCTCTGCAAAAAGCACCCAATGCTCACATCTCTTCATCTCTTTATACAACAACATGGGAAAATTAGTGAGAGGATAGGGTTTGCACTTATATCAATTGATTAGTGGCGTTTGGGGCTGGCCACGGTCCCACAAGATCGCTGATTTCAACCATAACGAGCATCACATACAATCTCTTTTTCTTAAGGGGGTGAGATGATTCAAAGACAACACACACAATTTTGTGAGAAAAACATAGCAAGGTGCATCACAGAGGTTGTATGGCGAACGGTTTTTTCAAGAAAAACATAGCATGGTACATTTGCATGGTTGAAACAGAGCAAGGTACATCGCCTGGTCGAAATAGGAGCCTAGATTATTTTCTAACGATCTATACACATCAACACCGTTTATTCTTAGCATATGCAATTAGCGGCGCTTCAAAGGCCTAGTTCATACTCACAGTTCATCCTCTATAACACCATGCTCCCTAGTTTTGAAGAGCGCACATTCAATCGACGTCTCCAATTGAAATTTGTTCACACGATTTTGACCGGGTCAACAATTTTGCAAAGCTCTCTTGTTCAATTCTTTTATACTACGCACTATGCTTCTTAATTTTTAAGCCATCACAACTAATCGAGGTCGTCAATTTAGAATTGGGTCACTCAGTTTTGACTGAGTCAACAATTTCTCAAGGAACCCTCCCATTTAATTCTTTTAATCTATCATGTTTCCTATTTCTGAAACTCTTTCATTTAATTGAGGTATTCAATTTTGTATTTGGTTTACGATTTTGACTGGGCCAACGATTTTTCAAACCAATCAGAATGACTGGCCTATAAAAACATATCAACCAGCAACACCACATTAGATAAATAAAAATGAAACACGCTCCACCCCCCCCCCCCCCCCCCCCCAATCCGCCAAACTAAATATTCCATCGGTTCCAAAATATATGGGGTATTAGTATTTTGGAAAGTCAAAGTTTTATAACTTTGACAAGTTCAGAGCAAAAAAAATGATATCCACAGTATTAAACGAAAAAGGTATGTAGATTCATTTCATAATGAATCTAATCATACCGATTTGATATTATGTATTTTGGTATATTTTTTTAAAAAAAAGCAATACACCTTATATTTTGAAACAGAGTGAGTATTATTTTAAGAAACCCCAAATCACTAACGACGCAACAAAGCACGCTCAACCCAGTGAAACAATGGCCTAGATAATGCAAGTTTGCATGTTGTTTCCAATAATAACCATAGAACATGTAGCCATGAAGATTAATTCTAGGACCAAAAGTAAGTTTTTTACCTTGCATTTACGAAAACAGGCCAAATGCACATAAACGTTCCAATGGGAAATTGTGGATACAAGTAAGCATTTTATGCAAGACTGCTCACGGGGGCAACACCTCAGAAATGAAATAACCAAACTAAGAGGATGCTAGCAAAATCTCAAGACTATAGAGAGATGTAGCACGATGTGAGACACGGTACCGCCGTCGGTCAGACCTCATAAGTTCTCAACGATATTGGCCAAAGCTTGCAAAAGACTCGGCGAGAAGGGCTTAACGAGTGAGTGTGGAGAGGGTAAAGTGGAGGTGTAAATTCTAGAGAGATCGAAGGACCACGGGGTTTGCGGTTCAGTTCCAATTAGACCAGTGAAAAAAAAACTTTTAAGATTGTGGCCTTTTGGTCATGAGCTGTATACTCCACACCTAGGTGTGATAGTGAGTGGAATTTGTTTTTCTGAGATGATGGGAGGCTGAGAGGTGGAAGTATCGTGTGTTTTCTCCATCTTTGATGGATTTCCTTATTTTACCCACATCAGCGCCAAAAAGCGTTTTTTTGGTGAATTGTTCTTTGCAAGACAGAGATAATAACTTGCCTGGTTAATTTTTCTGGAGTGGACAGGGGCCTGTTTTCCTCTAGGCCATCCATTCGTGAATATGCCCGACGATTTGAGCCTGCACCTTATTTTACATTTTTAAGAAGTTAATCCTCACTACTATATACTCCCGTCGTTCTTAAATATAAGTTTTTTTAAAGATTTCACTAGTGACTACATACGGAGCAAAATTAATGAATCTACACTCTAAAATACACCTATATACACCCGTATGTAGTCCGTAATGAAATATCTAAAAAGACTTATATTTAAGAACAGAGGGAGTAGTATTCTTTTAACATGCACAATGTTCACATCAGCACAATGCCACGCCATCATTCAGTTTGCAATGAGCAGCCAATCAAATTGATCCCTCTGCGGCCACGGCGCTGTAAAAAAACAAAATTTTCCCCCTCAAGCACAGCCGTCGTCTCACTCTTATGCTCCTTGGAATATTCGAAAAGATGTGGCTTCTTTTTTAAACTCTACTTCTAATCTCAATCCCCAAGTTTTCCATATTTCTAGGAATTTGAATGGGGTGGCTCACAATTTAGCCCATCAAGTTTTTCAAATGGCTGGAGGACCTACTCTCAATTGCTCTTCTCATTCTCATATGTCTGACTCTTGTCCTGTGGCTGCCTCTCTTGCTGATTTTCATTTTGCAGGAATTCAGATTCATAAGGTGTATTGCTTCTAGGAGGAAGTCGATGGCTCCTGGATGCTCCTCATTTCAAGATGATCTGATTGTCAATGCTCGGTCGGAGGAAGGAAGGAGATTGCTGTCAAAGCTGGAATTTTTCTTGCTCCCCTTCTCTTCCCTTGTTTCTTACGACATGTTTTTCTTCAGCAAGGATCTTGTTCCTTGCTCTCTCTTATGTCTGTTATTCAGCTCTTCTTACTACAGGTCTGCATTTCTTCTTTTCTCTATCATCTGGCAGTTGGTGTAACCTTGGCTGTACAATGTTCTCTTAGCTGAATATATTGGCACCTGTGGTGCCTTTCTCTGTTAAAAAAAAAGAAAAAACACAGCCGCCGCTGATCCCGCACAGGGATTTCAACGCAACTTCCATAGTCATCCCGCACGCCACGGGGGAGCTGAATCTGCCCCGCCGGACCACCCGTCCACCACCCTTCGTCCTCTCCTTGGTGCCACCGCGGGAGCGCCTCTGTTCTTCCTCTCATCCTTCCGGTCTCCACCTCCTCCCGATGCGCGCTGCGCCCAATCACGCATCCACTCCACCGTGCCACCGCCGGAGCACCGTCCGTCCGCTGCCCTTCGCCCTCTCCCCCCTCCGGTCTCCTCCTCCTCCCGCTGCGCGCTGCCCCCGTGACCACCACGCCTCCACCCTGCCCGCCATGCGCGCCATCGCCCCTCTACGCCTCATCCGCCACCAGACCGAATCCCGGCACCACCTCCAGGCCACCGCCGCTGCTCACTGCGCCATTGGCCGCCCCCCCTCACTCGCGTGTCACCCCGCGTCCCACCACACCGTACTGCTCGAGGAGCAAGACGAATCGGGCCGGGCGCAGCCCGTTCCTCTGCTCCGACTCCGAGCGTGTAGGCGCAGTTGGGACGCGAGTAGTCGCCATTTGGTCACCGAACACCCAGAATGGAATGAAGCCTGTGTGCGTCGTTGCTCTGCTCCGCGGATCGATGCCGAGGAGCCCGGTTCCACCGGTAACCACGTCTTCCGCCGGAATCGACATTCCGCTTTGCCAAAAGCTGCTTATGAGATGAGCACCGCCGCATTTACTTCACTGCTACTCGGTAGGCTTCTGGAGTTGGAGGCCAGTGATCCTGTTGTTCTTCTGGAGTTGCTAACACCAAACCACACAACCCACTTCATGAACGCATGTGCAGCCCAATGCTCGAAAATGGCCCACGTTGTTTATCTTCTCCGTTGCCATCACTTGCAAAGAAACCCTTCTGCTGTTGCAGGTCATTAATGAATGATTGACGCTTCACTTCCTCTCCCCACGATCTCCACAAGAAACTGATGGATTCCTGTTAAATTCGGTGCTCCACCCGAACTCACTTTGTTCCAATCGTCCTACATACGGGTGGGCGTCTGCCATACCGCTCATACCGCTATCACCGGTCAGCAACTCCCTCCCCTGTCCTTCTCGACATTCCCTATCACATATTGCCAGTTGAATCACAGTTTTGGACTTCCTCAGGTACTTGACGAATCGGACGCCAGAGCCCCCATCTTGGTTGTTCTTCCCCTGCTGCATACCCAAGAGCCTCGAATTTACGGCACCTAAAGGTAAATACTGTTGCCATCTATTGTTAATTCTGAATTTTTGTGTGCTTGATTAGTATCTGAAGTTAACTGCTATTTCTGAATTTTGGTGTTCTTGATTTATCTAGCATCATGACATATATTGGTTGAACAAAAACTCTGGAGTTTCTCAGGTGTTGGATGATTTGGACACCTGGGACCCAAAACTATTATTCATGCTTCCTGACGGATTCTATGACAAGGTCAGCGAAGGAAACGTCGTCTATGAATGGATCCATGTAATGGGAGTTTGAGTGATCTACTTATATTTCTGTGTTTCAAAGCCAACCATGCATCGGATGTCTTTTTCCAATCTATATATCTGTTATGAAGCGAACCCCGCACAACAAATGCAGAAGAAACTAATCGACGACACCCAATGACCTCACCTCCTTTGCCCCTTCTTCAGGTAACAAATTCGCCTTCTTCTCAAGTTTCCCTCTCATATATGTGTATGGGTCTGTGGGCCTCCTGATCTTGCCCTTCTCTCCCTCCCCCTCTCAGTTCTCCATATACTTATTTAAATGAAACGAGCCGCTGTTGTTCATGTAGATATGTTCAACTGATATTCTTGGGAGATTTTGCCCTTCTCTCTCTCCCCCTCTCAATTCTCCATATATTTATTTAAACGAAATGAGCCGCTGTTGTTCATGTACATACGTTCAACTGATATTCTTGGGAGATTTTCTATTTACCTTTCATCTGTGGGGCAACTACATCTGGGCTGCAGTGACTTCCAATTTAAATCCCCAATCCTTATGATGTTTGTGCATGCAGACCTTTTAGTCTATGTTGGCAAGGTCTGATGAAAATGGAAGTACGCTGCAGTTTGAAAACAAATCTTGGTAATATTTATGGTCGGTTGTTTACTCAATAAGTTTTTTCAAACTCTGCTACCGTCAGTGATAAACTGATAACAAGTTCATTAGTTCATATAGCAGTTCATAATTTGCAATTTTGGAACATAATGACTTCAAAAAGTTTATGATCCCTAATTAACTTATGGGTTATCAGTTATCTATCTAGCATCATAGGAATAATATCTGGTGTCTCTTCATGATAGGTACATTGGTGATGCATTTTTATTTTCATAATCTTTCCTTAGCAATATAGGATTAAAATCTAGCTGCAATAGTATTGCATTGCAGTCCTATCATTTACCTGTTTCTCTTAATTCCCTAATCCCTGATCCCTTTTACTTTAGTGAATCCCAAGACAACAGAAAAGTACCCAACGGAGATTTAGACTGAACGGTAAGTACTGCCACCGTTCATGATCCGTACAATAGCTAATTTTGTTGAGAGAAGCTTTGACCTATATTTTTATTTATTGCTACATGTCCCTCTGTTCAGATCCTTTTCTATTGTCTGTCGACAAGTTGTTTGATGAAAGCCGAAGTAGGCCAGAAATCTTGCTGAAGTATATACTACTATCACCTGGCATCGTTTACTAACTCCGATGCATAAATGCAAGAAGCGTGCTATTTCAGAAGTTTCTTCCCGATGCTAAATATACTGACACGCTATCAGGTGTCTATCTTATGCCAACAGTCTTATTCCTGCTGATATATGGTTATATTACCCTATATCTCTTTCACATATATAGATGAATCTCAAACTGATTCAAACAAAACTTGAACCGTGCATGCAGACTTGCCAAACATGGCCTCTTTTTGTGTGTGTACAGACTGCCAGGGCAATATTTTTAATTGTTTCGGTTGTTTGTTGTAGATATACTTATATCCTAATAACTGGAGCGATATCTTGACACGCAACAAATTATGTGTATTAAATTGATTTGTATGTATAGCATTTGGTTATCACATTCACTTTATTTCCATTTTGCCGTAATATTTCATTGTATAGGTGTTGGTAGTAGAATCAACTTCTGATCATTCCTAGAGAAGTAAAATATTTTCTTTTGAGTATGTATCTGTCTTTGTACAATATATAAATAAAATTTAATTAATCCGATTTCATTCTTTAAATATGTATAATTAAAGTTGGCCAGATTGTCTGAATGTCATGTTGTATGTATGTTTTTTATGGGCAAACAGTAGAGGAAACCCCTATGGTATAATTTTCAATTAAAAGAAAGGATCCAGAAGGGATACTGTTGTAAGTATGCTTGCAGGCAAGCAGTTCTGGTCCAGGAAGTTAATTATTGTCCTTAAACTATACATCTTATTATATTGTTGGAAACTTCTGATCAAAGTTTGAAGAATGAATGCCTTGCTACATTTGTTTTCACTTTGACAAGCTTCCAGGAGTATCATTTAAGTATGACAGTTATACTTATACATTGTGCAACTATGGTCTCCCTGAGCTCACAAACATCCTACTTTGGTGGCAGAATTCATCTCTCCTTATCTCTTATTTGTCCTCTAATAATACACCTCATGAATCGAGTTTGGCACTACTAACATTCCGCAGCAACGCGCGGGGTATTATCTAGTTTATAAATAGTGGCTGCAAGTGCACCGGCAACATTGATTGACGGGTTGCCGACGGCCAGCAACCTTGAACAATTTGTTGGCAGCCTGGGAAAACGGCCCATCCATATTTGAATTTGAAGAAATTGTTGCGTGGGACCTCTGTTTATGTGGACTAGGATTGGAACATGATCTGAAGTAAAGCGTGCCAGAGAGGATAAAGTTGTGCTAGGGAATGAATCATTCCAAGCTAAATTGAAGAAGGCACGGTCGATGCGTTCCAAGGTAGGCGAAGATGTTTTGTCGACCAAGTGTATCGGCGATCAAGCAAGGCTAGTTCATTGAGAGTGTCATTGAAGGCATTGGCTTCATTTTGTCGGAAAGTGTTTTTTATTTTTGTTGGACAAGAATATAAGCAGGTTGAAATCCCCAATGATTAACCTACGTTGTCGAGTCATCCTGTTTTATTGATTTGATTCCGTCAAGGATTACTTAAGGGAATGGCATGATGGTACATAGATGTTTGTAACTGCAATATTTTGGCAATGTGGCAGAGTTTTGATTATTAGGGTGGTCAAGAAGGTGTGGTTAGTCCGTTAGTGTACGAGACAATGTTTAGGAACTCCAAGTTCGCCTCAGAGACTGTTCCAACCGCCGATCCGTTCGCAGGTAACGAGATAAAATGATCGAGAGAGCGAGGGATAAAGATCTTAATCTTTGCTTAGTTATGTCTTGCATTTTAGATTCTTGCAGTAACGCCAGATTTTAGTTAAGTTAAAAAAGCAACTGCTCCTTTCTAAAAATGTTCCTGTAATTTCGAAAGGTGTTCTGATTTTAAATAAACCTTCATGTAATTAAAAAAGTTTCACCATTTTTAAGAATGTTCCTATAGTTTTAAAAAGTCTCCACACGTTTAAAAAAAGTTATGTTCACACATTTAGAATAAATGTCTGTGTATTTGTCAATAATACCTCTATTAAAAATAAACATAAAAAGGAAAATAAACAAAAATATAAAGTAAAAGATCTGGAAAAACAAAAGAAGAAAAGTGAAAAAAAAAGAGTGGGACCCTTAAGGTAAGGTGTACAATGGTGCTGCTATGTTGCTTCATCAGACCACTAGGAACATGGAACGGAAGCAAAAAAAAAAAAAAGGTAATAGAATCACAAGTCCTACAACTTATCCTAGGTGCGATGAATTGGTCCTAAAACTTGTAAAAGGTAACAAACTCATCCTACAACTTGCAGGCAATGTGCAAGTTTAGTTCACGGCCACTCAAGACGCATGGTGCTAGCTGGCTCGGTCCGGTCAGCACTAGATTTTTATAGATACCCCCTGTCGTTTTTTGAATTCAACCAGCAGGATAGCCGCTTGAGTTAATTTTGTCTAACTTTTCAGTTGGAATCTGGTCGGCGCCCTAGTCGTTTCTCTGATATGTCGCTGGAGGAACAGCACCTACCCATCAAGAACTCACGCCTCAAGGACGAGCTGGACCGCGTCTGCGCGCTCGCCGGCAAGTTCCTCGGCCGCCCCGTCTCTGCCATCTCCTCGCCGCTGAGCCTCCCGTCGTCCCTCTGCTCCGGCCTCGATCTTGGCGTCGGCAGCAACAGGCGGCCATGCGCCTGCCCGCTGGCATTATGGGCGGCGGCTTCGACGATGGCCGCCGCGGCGAAGGACCCATCGACCGCGGCGCGCTGCTGGAGCTTGGGCTGGCCGCAATGGAGGAGCTGGTGAAGGCGACACAGGTGGACGACCCGCTGTGGCAGCCCAGCCTGGATATTGGGCTGGAGACGCTCAACTATGACGAGTACCGGCGCGCGTTCGCCCGCGTGCTCAGCCCCAGCCCCGCCGGCTACGTCTCCGAGGCCACCCGCAAGGTCGGCATCGCCATCATAAACAGCGTCGACCTCGTCAACAGCCTCATGAACGAGGTGCACATTGTCATCAACATGCATACTAGCGGTGCTTCATGCAAAAACGAAAGAGCTAATCGGTGCAATGCATGCTGCAGGCTCGGTAGTCGGAGATGTTCCCGTGCGTGGTGACGAGGGCGAGCACGTTGGAGATCATCTCCAGCGGCATGCATGGGCGGCACCCGCAGCGGCTCAATCCAACTAGTGACCATTCACTCCCATTGCAACCTAGCTTCACGTTGCGATCAGCCTAACTTGAGCTCGCTCGCTCGCTCCTGCGACGTACGAACGCCCTGGTGACCATGTGTGCTGATGCGCGCAGAGCTGCAGGTGTTGTCGCCGCTGGTGCCGATCAGGGAGGTGACGTTCACGCGCTTCTGCAAGCAGCACGCCGACGGGATGTGGGCCATCGTGGAGGTCTCGGTGGACGGCGTCCTCCGCCCCGACTCCGGTGGCGGCGGCGCCGGCCCGGCAGGGTACATGTGGGCTGTCGCCTCCTCCCCTCAGGCTGCATGGTCGAGGTCTCGAGGACATGCAGAACGGCTACGCCAAGGTACGTAACCAAACCCGTCAGTCTCGCCCACCCACCGTCGAACGAACGCGCCATCCGTACCGCTGGCTCGCCTCGCTGCATGCAGTGCCAGTGCGAGCACCACGCCAGTGTCTGTATCCTTCGATGGGGTGTGTTGAAATTTACCAAATTGCAAGGCCACGCATTGTGGTACGTGCCACTCAGACAGCGTACACGCATATCAGTGGGATATCAGCCACCCAGATAAGTTTCTCCCGACTGCACATCTTGTTCATCTCGAAACACCGGTTTGTGTCTCGACGAGGACACCCGAGAGTGGATTTTTTACCATGCACGGGAGGTCCCGTGCATAGATTAGTGGATTGATCACTTTGAATGGGCCCCTTGCATGCAGCCTATTGCAGGTTTTGGCAGCTTCACCCATCCCATCTCACATCCTTTTATTTTTTACGTTTACTTTTTAATCTTCTATATATTTTGAACGATAAGTCTACTTTAATTTCCGTTTTTTCAGATTCGTGTTGTTTGTGACGAAGGCTTTCAAATAGCATCAAATTTTAATATATTTTGACGAGTTTTGAAAAATTCATTACGTTTCAACTGCTGAAACTCGATACACGAACGGCAAACTTGAAAATTCAGAAACGAAAACTTAAAATTTGGTGTGCCCTTGTGAGGAATCCAACGACTTTGCGGAATGCGAGCTAAATTGGATAGTCGAGCAAGTTTCAACTACTAAAACATAATAAAAACAATCATAAATTTATCAAGTTTCAAAACTAAAACTAAAACCCCGAACCCTAAAAGCATATGAAATTTGGTAAAAATTAATGTTACAATTACCAAATTTCAGTATTTAAAACTTAGATTTTAAAAAAATTGTCGAAATGTATTCAAAATTGGTCTTGTTTGAAAGTTCTTGTTGCGATGAACACAAATATGCAAACAAAAATTAATTTAGATTTTCGGTTTAAAAGATAAAGTGAATTAAAATTAGAAGATGAAATGAAAAAAGCACAAGAGGTGGGATGGAGGAGGCATGTAACTCTCTGACAAAAGCATGCATGCATGGGCCCTTCATAACTAATTATTGACTAAGACATGCAATCAAAAATAATGAACATGCATGCATACAGATCTCCAATCAGATGGACGGCTGAGACATGCACGGGACCTCTCGTGCATGGTAGAATCTCTTTTCTCACCAGTTAACTTGTAGAAAGATTGATAAGCAACCGTGAAAGTGGTTACAAGAAAACACTAGCAAGAGCCAAGAGGTATACCTGGTGATATGCCAGGTTGTCCAGCTTGTTGGTGAAGGCCTTGTACAACGCGGTGGCCTTGTGTGTGAAGACTTTAACCCTGGCCCAAGAGTATGTGATGGTCAAGTGTCGAGTATTGTCGCCTTCTTCGCCATAATCCCTCCATGGGCGCCAAGTAATTTTCTCAGGATGACCCACCGATAACCGCTCCCACATCCAAATCGAGAGGGCCCACACACATCCAGACAAACTGGAGGTAAATCCGGTCCTTTGACATGTGTCCTCCAGCTACACGTGCCAATTCATGATTACATGACACAATTCACAGAAGCACATACATCCATAAACGGATATTGAGATAGCTTCTTATTGAACGGTATAGGTACACGAGGCCGGCAGACCCCATGTGTACCATGCGTCCCAGTCGGCCAAGAAGTCCAGATATAACCATAGGGCAGTGTCTCCCGAACAGTCTGTCAGGAGATGCCACAAGTAGGCTCTCGCATACTGCTCCGCAGTCTGCACGTCAACATCTTGCGGGCATCCGGACCGGTTGGCATGGAGCCACATTGGTGGTATACCGGATGTTCGGTTGTCCACCACGTCGTGAACCTCATCACGAATAGAGGCGGGGCAATCACAGATGAGGGCGACAACCCTCTCCTGCCAGTTGTTCATCTCCACTCGCCTAGTGATAGCCCGACCCTGGAGCGGTAGAGTTGTGATCATGCCGAAGTCCTAGAGGGTTACCATCATCTCACCACATGGGAGATGAAAACTGTGTGCCTCGGGCCGCCAACGGTCCACCAAGGCTGTGAGAGCTGAGTGGACAAGCGTCGGCGGCGCACGCTTGAACTGAAGCACAAATGGCGGCAACCCGACTCTCCTGAAGTACGTCTCGAAGCAGGGGTCGTATAGCATCTGGCAGGCCTTCGTGTGACCCCTCGTATGCAATGGTGGTAGCATCTGTCAAAATTTAGATGCAAATAGTTAATAACTTACTTCCGAAAAGCCATTTTTTGCAAGAACTTGATAATAGTCATTACCACTCCATTCTTGATAAAACGTGCCCGATGACCATTGTCGAACGCAGGGTCAGGCAGGTGTACTTACTGCCGATATTCGGATCAAGGGTCCTCCTATAACAATTAAAAACAACATTTATTTATCAACATTCATTCTATACAACGCATATAATACACCAATATAGTACAAACTAAAGTTAAAAAATCTAATAGACTAATATCAACAACATTCAATCATCAAATATCAACATCATTAATTCATCATCAACAATTGAAATATACATATGAAACATTTATCAACATTGGAATATCCATCATATTCAAATGTTGTAAATAAAGCTATAATCAACATTGAAATAAGCTATAACCAACATATCCCATCATCAATCATATTGAACCAACATCAATCATATTTTATCAAACATCAATGATTAATTCTAAAAAAACTATAATATGAACTTGGGTTCATCTCCAAACTAGGTAGAATCAACATAACTAGTTACTACAATATGAACTAGGGTTCATCTTCAACACATCCATCATTCTAAATAAACGCAGAATCAACAAAACTTAAAACCACTAGATGAACAGGTTCATATTGTGCCAAAAAAATGCATGAAAACCATAGTTTTTTTGGGTCTAAAACTACTTGGAGGGATCGAAGGAGCTTATTTCTCTCTTCATGGAGGTAGGGGTGGGCACTATTAAACCGAAAACCGAAAAACCAAACCGGACCGAACCGTATTAACCGAACTTTCCGTTGATGCGGTGTTTGAATTTTTGGTTCGGTTGAAAATTCTAAGGTTGTTCGGTGTTTGGTTTGTGTTCGGTTTTCAGTGCACAGAAACCGGATAAACCGAAGAAACCGATACGTACGATACCCCATGTAATATCTTCTTTCCAAAAGTGCAGCAGTGTCCATTTGTCTATCGGCCCAACGCAACAGTAACTAGTAATCGCCCCACCCTCCCACTTCCCACGTAGGTAAATAGCCGTCAGTTGTCCCTCCATCAGGCGGAGTTCTCTTCAAAAAGTAAATCAGGGGTGTCCTCTCCTGTCTATAGCGAACAACTCAACACGCGGCCGACTCCGGCGAGCTAGCAATCACCGAGAAATCCTTTGGTTGCGGCGGACGTCCCGCTAGCCGCTCGATTACAGGTATTTCGACGGCTGTTCTGGGCTTCTAATCTCTGAAACTAACT
Organism: Elymus sibiricus; assembly: GCA_039707655.1. Lineage (NCBI taxonomy): Eukaryota > Viridiplantae > Streptophyta > Magnoliopsida > Poales > Poaceae > Elymus > Elymus sibiricus. The sequence continues at coordinate 450,240,224 of CM077671.1, forward strand.
AGTACTTCCACGTAACCCCAATGCTAACCTGACTAATTGAAGCTGCTTGGATTATTTTACTATTGTTTGCATGCACGTAGTCAATAGTATTCCTTGCGTTCCTAAATATTTGTCTTTTTAAAGATTCAACTACGGACTACATACGAAGCAAAATGGATGAATCTATACTCTAAATTATGTCTATATACATCCGTATGTAGGCCATAGTGAAATCTCTAAAAAGACAAATATTTAGGAACGGAGAAGTAGTAGTTATAAGATTTCTATCCATGCAATATCTGGTAGGAGTATGTGTGCATACGCGGCTCTTGGTCATGGAAGTATTTGTATTTCGTGGTCATGGAAGTAAATACGATTTTTTTTTTTAGGGTAGAAGTAAATACGAATTAATGTATAGTTTAGTGCATGAGCTGCTCAGTTTAGAGGCATCACACATTCTTTACGTAATACATGTCACGTTCTATGTGATTTTACACTTAATTATGCTCACTAGTTTGGTTGACCAAATAAAGCAGTCATTAATGTCAAGGTTGCTAGCTATTTTGATTATTTTGTGCATTCTATACAATGCAAATCGGTGCTCATAAGTCATTACACTTATTTTGATGAGTGCGTATTTTGGTTTTTCGGTTAACCGAACAAACCGAACCGATATATTATCGTTAATATGGTTCGGTTTCTAAATTTTGTGTCATTATTTCGGTTTCCATTTCTCCAAAACCGAAATTATAAAAGACCGAATAAACCGAACCGTATTAACCATATAAACCGAACGCCCAGCCCTACATGGAGGCGTCCCGATTCGCAAAACGGTGAAGAAACGAAGAGATTCAGGTTGGGCGGGGAGTGGAGAGGAGGAGAGAGCCGTCGTTCTATGTTCTTCTCGGACGGTAGGAGAAAAATAGGGGCTAGCCTGGTGGGTGGGTCCCACCGTTGGACTATAACTGTTTAAACCGTACTGTCGAGGGCCTCAGCGGTAGGGTTGACGGCACAGGTGGCTGACCGTTTACCTAAGCTTACGTGAATAAGTAGCCTACCGCCGGGGGCCTCGGCGGTAGACTGTTGTATCCTGCCGCCATTGACCCCGGCGAGGGGTTAGATCCAGAATACCAGGGTCATTTCTTGACCAAGTTGAAAAAGTCAAAACACTGGAATTCGCCGCCTCCGCGCCTAACCACAACAGCTGCGAGCTGATCCGGCTGCGCGCGCAAAGCAAAGCGAAAGTGTGGGCTGCCGCGCCTGTGACGTGCCTACGTTCCTGCCCTTGCGCCGTTGTGCGCGCGCGGCGTGGCCCAGGGAGGGGGCGAGAGAGAGAGAGGGGTGGCGTGGATCGTACGCGCTCCGCGGGCGGGGTGCCGGTTGATCTGGGTAGCATGCGCGCGGCTACGCGGGAGGGATGGAGTCATGGGCGCGCCGGTGGGAGTGGATGAAAGTGAAACCGATCGTGTGCAACAACGAACGGTGGTAGTGGAACGTAACGGCCGCCGGCACGCACGCGCGTATCACCTGAAGTCCTACACTGCACCGCGTCCGTCGGCGCATGCACCGCAGCCAGGCGGATCTGGCGCTACACGGATCCATCCAAGTTTCAAACGGCTCTGGTAAAGCAGCTGGTGCAAAGGGAGAAACATGACAAGGAAAGGGACGGACAGGTGTCTTGCTGCCAAGAGAGGCACGCCGCAACGGAGGGTGGGGTGGAGTGGACCAACCCCCAGTCCACCCTGCCCCTGCCCCTGCCCGGCAGCGCGGGCCAGCCGTGGCACTGCATGCATGCAGGAGATGATTAGCAGCTCCTGGTCCCTTCTCGTGCATCCTTTTCCTTCCCTTCCCCCACCAACTTTTACCTTCCCTGGCTTGGCTTCATAGGGATTGGGGAACACGCAGGCAGGCAACACAGGATGGGGAGGGCAGAATCGCGACGCAGGGCCTGGGGCTGGGCTCCGGCGATCTCTCTGTCGGCCTGCAAAGCTTGGTGGCCCCAGAACCCAGACCACACGAGACACGACCATGACCAGGGAAGCGAGGTGGTGGGATCAACGGTGGCCATGTGGATAAAGTATGCATCCATCTTCTTTTCCAACCAAGAAAGCTTTCACAGTGCTGCCACTTATTCTTTGTTTTACTGTATCATCTTCCCATCCCTGGCTTCCCTTCGGTAAATTCGTTCCCGTGCAATGATTATTATTCGTTTGGGTCTCTCGTTTTAATCCACAGGTACAGAGGGAGGTAGCACTGCCAATCTTCACCAGCCGCACCTTCTCTTTTTTTTTTGGACCTAACGGAACACACCCAAAATCCCAGGACACTCCCAGGACGGACGCGATGATGGCGCTGGTCCATGCTTCGGTGCCTGGGAATGGGACGGCGACGAACAGCATCAGCCCGAGCCACTGGAACTCCACGACGGGTGCAGCCTTCCGTCGTGCCCGCTCAAAGAGGAGGTCCATTACCCGGGTCGCCCAAGCGCTTCTTTGCGAGAGGAAAGTTGCGAGTTTCTTCAGGTAGAGGATGATGAATGGCACAGGCACCATGTTCCCAGAGAAACAGAGAGTAGATATCAAGTTCTGTACATATAGAATTGAACATTTTCTGAAGAGAGACGACAAGTTGCTCACACTAGAGTGACAAATGGCAATTTACATTTTAATCGGGCCATTGTAAAGGGACCATAAAACCTATATATTACAATCACCAGAATGGAACTACTAATATCAATTACACTAAAGATGGCAAGTTGTTCACACTGCAGTGACAATTGGCAATCTACATTTCTATCGCTACACTGAAAATTGACCATAAGACATCATCACGACCGTATATATCAATCAACGGAAAGCAAAAACTACTAATATAGTAATATGAAATGCTACATAGTCTAGCACTTGGCTTCCACATCATCCTGATTTTGCACACGCGGAAAGCCGCATCACCTTCCTGCCCACGCCCACCTCTCTCCTCTCTTTTCTGTCCTTTGCAAACTACAGAAATCAATTCAGAGTGGATATAAAGTTCGGTGTCTATATCATGAAACATTTTCTGAAAAGATGATCAAATTGCTGACACTAGACTGACAGCTGGCAATTACATTTTACCCATGCCACTGAAAAGTGACCATAAAACCTATATATCAATCAGAATGCAAGAACTACTATAAATTGCACTAGAGATGGTAAGTTGTTCACAGTACAGTGATAACTGACAATCTTCATTTCTCTCACGACACTGAAAATTGACCGTACGACATCATCACGACCCTATATATCAATCACCAGGATAAAAAGCTACTGATATCAAATGCTAGATAGTCTAGCACTTGGCTTTGACATCATCCCAATTTTGCACACGCGGAAGCCACATCACCTTCTTCCTGCACAACCCCACCTCTCTTGCTCTCTCCCTCTCTCTTCTGTCTTCTGCACACTACAGAAATCATTTCAGAGTGAATTCTTTCCTATTCTCCGGAGATGCTTGAGCGCCTTTTCCTGGAGCACGTCAGTTAGTGGATCTCAGATAGTCGAGGTGTGAGTGGCATAGGATTAGATTTCAAGGATGTTAGCCTTGATGGGCAGGTGGTGCCGCAGAAGGACACCTTTCGATTTTTGGGGTCAATGTTGCAGAAGGATGGGGATATCGATGAAGATGTGAACCATCGAATTAAAGCCGGATGGATGAAGTGGCGCCAAGCTTCTAGCATTCTCTGTGACAAGAGGGTGCCACAAAAGGCAAGTTCTATAGGACGGCGGTTCGACCCGCAATGTGTATGGCGCTGAGTGTTGGCCGACTAAAAGGCGACATGTGCAACAGTTAGGTGTGGCGGAGATGCGCATGTTGAGATGGATGTGTGGCCACACAAGGAAGGACCGAATCCGGAATGATGATATACGAGATAGAGTTGGGGTAGCGCCAATTGAAGAGAAGCTTGTCCAACATCGTCTGAGATGGTTTGGACATATTCAGCGCAGGCCTCCAGAAGCCCCAGTACATAGCGGACGGCTAAAGCGTGCTGATAATGTCAAAAGAGGCCGGGGTAGACCGAACTTGACATGGGAAGAGTCCGTAAAGAGAGACCTGGAGGATTGGAGCATCACCAAAGAACTAGCCATGGACAGGGGTGCGTGGAAGCTTGCTATCCATGTGCCAGAACCATGAGTTGGTCGCGAGATCTTATGGGTTTCACCTCTAGCCTACCCCAACTTGTTTGGGACTAAAGGCTTTGTTGTTATTTGTTTTGTTTGTTTTGTTGTTATTGGTCGATGATAGGATGAGGCAGAGGGGAGGGAGGACAGAGACAGGAGGGAAGAGAAGCAGGAAGAAGGTGAAATATCACCCGCATGTGCAAAACCAAGGTGAGGTGCATGCCACTCGAGCAAAACCATCAACCATCCATTAAGGCCAGGCGGGGAGTATTGTGCCTTGTAGTCCTCTGTCTCCGGCTGTGCTGGTTATGTCTCCTCATGTTGCTGCTTCCAGTTGCTGGATGCTCAATACGATCTCTTTGTTTGTTCACCGCGGTGTTTTCTTCGATGGAATATAAAGCTCCTTAACCGGAACATCAGAGAGTTGAACAACCTGCCTGGAGGAGGTTGCTACAGAAAATTTTCTCAGTTAACAAGCGCAACATTGTATGTCTTGAAGGAACTAAATTGGCTGATGTTGATAAAAGTATTGTGGCTATGGTCCTGGGCAGCAGAGTTTCTGAGGACTTAGTTTATAGAGCTGCTAATGGTACGAGAGGTGGGATCCCGGTTGCCAGCACATATGATTTTGCTATTTCCTCCGACTAGAATGCCTCAGGCTCTCACTTTATTACTGGTACTATTACTGATCTGAACAATGTTGCTGCTGTGTATGGGCCTCGGGAGGACAGTGATAAGATTCTTTTTCTCAACGAGAAGAAGAGCATAAAGCGACGAAAGCAACGGAAACATTAATCTTAGAATGATGGGCCGCTTTAGAAACTTGATTGAGGATCTTGAGCTCCAGGAAATTGCTCTTAATGGAAGGAGGTTCACCTCGTCTAAGGAGAGAGAGAACTCGGTTCATTCCAAAATCTATCGTGTTAATCTTGGGAGTTGAGCCACTTGTAATATCAGTTGTCTCCGACCTCAACTGCCATTTTGCATCACTGGCCAATGATCCTCCAGAAGATGGATGTCAAGCACTATAAAGGGTTCAGATATGAGGTTTGTTGGCAAAGGGTGAAGGGATAAAGAGAGAAGGTGCTTGAGGCTGGGCTAAACCTGCTCGCTCGAAGGATGCTCCGCACATCAAGCTGTCAAGAACCACTCATGCTCTGAAACTGTGATATAGAGTACAAGATTAAAGAAGGAAGTGAGATTCAGAAAGGAGGTAGCCACTGAGGTGATTTTCCAGCTGGACACTGATCGGGAGGAGCCTGGGCTATTTGCTAAGGAATGAGACCTTCGTTTTCTCTTGAAATCGAAGCAGCTTGTCTTTGCAGCGCTTGACAGAGTGAGATGGCATCAGAGATCTTGTATTATGTGGATCAAATCTGGAAATGCAAACACAAAAGTTTTCACGTTAAGTGAATGACCCGGAAGAGAAAGAATCGCATTCCTGCTCTGAAAAATCTGAGGGTGAAGAGACGTGTGACCATGATGCTAAAGCTCAGGTGCTACTGCATCACCTCAATTCCCTGCTCGAGGAGGCTTGCCAGAGACCTTATGGGTCTTAACTGGGATTTCCTGCAACTCCCCTCGGCTGATCTTCCGCACCTTGATGATATTTTCTGGCTTACGGAGCTCAAAGATGCCATCTCCATCTCCATGCTGAAAAGGCTCCGGGCCTGGATGGATATATTGGGGCTTTTGACAAAACCTTTGGGGATATCGTGTGCTCGGACCTTCTGGCTGCCCTAAATAAAATGCATGAGTTGAGAGGTGATCACTGGCACCTGTTGAATACTGCCAATATTGTTCTCATTCCAGAAAAAGATGTGGCTTCTTCGCCTCTTGCTTCCGGCCTGTGAGTCATATGCATAATATTGCTAAGATATTAAGAAAGTTGATTGCTTCTCGGTCTGCCCTGGAGCTGCATACCCTGGTCTCTGCGAGCCAAAGCGCTTTCATGAAGAAAAGGCCGATCCAGGATAACTTTCTGTTTGTGAAGAACATTATCAAGGAAGCTCACTCAAAGAAAATACCTCTACTTTTCCTCAAACTGGACTTTGCTAAGGCTTTTGATTCAGTCAGATGGGATTTTTCTGCTTGAGGCTCCTCAGGGTTATGGTTTCAGTGCTTGTTGGAGGGGGTCATTTTTCGTTGACCCTGAGTTCTTCGTCCTCAAGAGTTCTGCTCGATGAGAAGCCTGGTGGCACTTTTATTCATAGGAGAGGGATGAAACCGGGAAAACCTGCTTGCCCCAATGATCTTCATTTTGGCCCTGGAACCTTTACAGTGCATCCTGACCAAAGCTACTGGTCATGGCCTCTTATCCCCTGTCATGCAATGAGCTGAGAAGATGAGAACAAGTTTTTTATGCGGATGACGTCACTTTCTTCTTGAACTCTATCAAGGAGGAGCTTGCTGTGGCCTCGGGCCCCTTCATTTCTTTGGCAATGTCTCTGGTCTTCAGGTGAATCTCAAGTGTGTGGCCTATCCTATTCGCTATGACCACCTGGGTCTACAGGATCTTTTATCTGCTTTTGGTGGTTTGCTGGGGTCCTTGCCATTCAACTATTCAGGGCTTCCTCTCAGCACCAGGACACGTAGAAGAATTGAATGCCAACCTCTCTTGGATAGAATTGTCGGGAGGTTGAAGCCATGGAAGGTAAAATTCATGCCCGGAAAGGAGTGTCTAACGCTTAATCAGTTCTGTACTGACAGTGCTCACAAGTCACAACCTACTTCTTCACTTCTTTTCCACTTGCCAAGTGGATTATCAAAACGATAGACAAGATCAGGAGAAGTTTTCTCTGGTGTGGATAAGAGGCGCAGTGGGGCAAGTGTTTAGTAAGCTGGACGAAAGTCTGCTCGTCTAAATACTGTTGGGGATTAGGAGTGAAAGATTTGGAGAACATTAGCAAGGCATGCGGTTAAGATGGCTATGGTTCAACTGGGACAATGTGGACAGACCATGGAAAGGACTGCCTGTTCCTTGCAATGCAACCGATCAGCAGCTCTTTGCGACCTGCACTTAGATTTTTTTTTTGAAGCTCAACCTGCACTTAGATTCACATTGTGAATGGGGAAAAGGCCTCATTCTGGTTCGACGGTTGGCTTGATGGTGTCCCTCTGAAAGATATGGCGCACAGCTTATTCTGGTTGGCCTCTAGGAAAAGTATATTTGTTTGTGATGGGATCAGGGGGCTGGGGCGGGGGAGGGGTCAGCTATCTGAAAACCCAGACTGTGTATCTTTAGAAGCTCACAGCCTACAACTCTTACTCGCGGTGTCTGCGTATGATGGGCAGTTCGCAAATTCATTGTAATGACCTACTGAAGACTTGGAGTGTTGGAGCTGAAGGAGAAGTGCAGTTTTAACTTTTAACTCTGCCTTCTCCTGCAGACAGGCTGCATGCAAGAGGCTGACCGCACAATGCTGGCCAGGTGCTGGAATCGGCGAATCATCTAATGCTGGGATGTTCTTTTGCTAAGAAAATTTGGTTTGCCTTCACCTCCTATCATCCTAGAGCTTCTGCCATTGCCCTGAGGTCTTCCGTCGCTGGCCGGTGGAGAAAACCTTCACATGGAGTAACAAATCCCCATTGCCGGAAGATGGCGACATGGCGTCCATGTTGATTTATGTAGTCTGTCCCCCTGTGGAAGGAGCGCCGCCATGGGATCTTCCGGAATGCCCAGGCCACCTCTGATGAGGGCATATCTTTTAATTCTTGCTGAGCTTCCGTGTATAGGCCAGCTTGATCGAGAGTAATTGGCACGTATTTTTCTTTGGTTTTTTAGCTGGTTTTGAGCTATGTACAGACTCCCCCCTTCTTTAATTCAAAGCAGAGCTCCTGATGTTCCCGTAGAAAAACAGGTAGGGAAAGACGTAACTATCTTTTGGGGGACTACGAGTGAAAATTTGTTTATATGTGATAAAGTGATCTTAGCATATAACTTAGGGGCAAAACGTGTACCTTTTCCATTCAACTATATTTGCTAACTTGCTAATATCAGTCACTTGATCATAATGTGCTCTCCTCAGAATCAGAGAATCTGTAGTAACTAGTACTCCCTCCGTCTGGAATTACTTGTCGCAAAAAAAAAATGGATGTATATAGAGCTAAAATACGTCTATATACATCCATTCCTTGGACAAGTATTTCCGGACGGAGGGAGTATGTGATAATCAAGTGTCACCATCTCTAAACCTTAGGAATGCACAACTAGTGAACTACTCCCTCCGTCCCACAATATAAGACGTTTTTACAAGTTATGTTAGCTTGTAAAAACATCTTATATCATGGGACAGAGGGAGTAGCAATTAACCTGAGCAAAAGCAGACAATAGCTAAGTTGTCTTGGAGATGGCCGTCAGTTAAGTAGCAACCTCAGTTCCACGCACTAACTAAAATCCAGTCAGCATACATTAATATTCACTTCGTTTGCATGTTAGGATAGTTTTACAACAGATGACTTATCTGTCATTTAAACTCGTGTGTCAAAGGGGAGCAACACAAATTGATTTACTGTGTTGCCCTTTCTTTGGGCTGCTCTAATCCTGCAGGTTTAATACAAAATGGGGTTTGTTTTCATCAACAAGCAAAACTAAAATGCTACAAGTCAATCAACTTCATAATACAGTTAAAACTGTCTAACACCTAGAGGAACTGACACTAAATCTACTCAAATGAAGCATTGACAGTGGGGATAAGAAACGTACCCCAAAACTGCCAGCACGGTCAGCCGGACGGGGTGAAGGCGCATCCAGTACCCGGCCGGAATCGCTCCGCGCAGCTCAAGCACCGGCAATGTGGCCAGTGTGAACACGACGGCGTCGTCGGGCCAGTCGCGGCTCCGCAGCGACGCCGCCACCCGCAGCTCGAACCCGGACGCTTGATGGAGTCCTCGGCCGCCGCGGCAGCCAAGCAGGGCGGCGGAGTCCAGGAGCGCGGGCAGCGCCAGCCGCCCCGCAAGCGCGCTCCAGACGCCGGGCGCCTGGCCCGGCTCTTCCGTCGCCTCACCCCTGCCTCGCGCGCGGCTCTGGCGACGGGAGCGAGAGCTTTGCGGGGAGGCCGTGGGATTCCGGGAGGAGCGGGGGTGAGATCCCTCGGGCGGAGAGCGGGCGGCGGAGCCGCGAGGAGAGGCCTCCGTCTCCGATATGCCAGCGGGAGAGGCGAGAAGTGCGGCCGCCATGGGCCCATGGCCACTGTCCGGATCGAGGACAGAGGCTGCTTTAGCTTGCCGTCGCGCCTGTGGTGCGCTGCGTGCGGGTTTGGGTCGGTACGGACGGTGGTTATGAGGAGAGGAGTGAAGTCTGAAAACAACCCTGTCTTCGTACACTCCGTCGGATTCGAATCCCCACCTTCCAATCCCTGAAATCGGCACCCCCACCTCTCCAATCCCGGTCGTCAGCGCCTTGGGATCAGTGACGTGGCACCGCGGGCGGCGGGGTTTGCCGAATTAATGACGCAGCGTGTGTTGACCCCCCCCCTCTCTCTCTCTCTCTCACTCACTCACTTTCCCCTCTTCTTATCTCCAATCGTCTGAGGCGGGGAGCAGAACTCCGACGGCAGGGTTCGTCTGCGATTGAGAGAGGACGGAGATCGATTGAGAGAGGGCGGTGATTGGCGGCGGCGCACCTGATGTCGGGGTCGACTGCTTCGTCTTACTCCGACGGCGGTCAGATTGGAAGGAGAGACGGGCCTGCTAGGTCGCCGGTGCCCTACAGAGAGCAGCCGATGGACTACGAGCCGGCGAACAACTGCGACTTGTGCGGGAGGAAGGCGCCAAGGTGGATCTCATGGAGTCCAGCAAATCCTGGAAGGAGGTATTATGCATGCGTGGAAGCTCAGGTAAGCTCGAACTATGCTCTGTTCCTCTTTCTTTTCTCTGCTCTGTTCGAACTCTGCACCAAAACATTGTAATTAACAGTGTGATTTAATTGGCCAGCATGGTTTTGTGGAGTGGTATGACGGCCCAACAACGCCATTTCTTCGTGATTTGCTTGGAGATCTCCGGGACAAAGTGTGGAGGCTGGAAGAGGAAGCTACTAAGAAGCCAATTGAGAATGATGTTGTTGTGTTAAGAAAGGAATTGGAAAAGAAGAATGTAGTAATTTTTGAAATTGTTGCTATGTGTGAGAAGAAAGTTGAGAGTCAGACGTACAAATCTGTGATTTATGCTTTGATGATCTTCTTGGCTGGGTTAGTTGCGGGCATGATATTATCCTAGTTTTAGAAGAGGAATGCAATGTAATGCATTTAGTGAGCTAGCAGGGATTGCAATGTAATCGATCTCAACCATGTATGATGGAAATTCCAAATGAAAATGAATGAAGTGATATGAATTCTCATTTTGTTTAACTGAAGATCATATGCTTTTTATTTGACAGCAAGAACTTTACATGCACTTTATTTGACAGCAAGAAGATCTAAAAAAAAATCTGTACTGTGCTTTATTTAAGCAAGATGATATGCACTTCATTTTGCATTAAACAGACGTACCATCTTGCAATATTATACATGACCACAAAAGAGCAGAGTAGCAGAAACACATGTCCAGTACAAAAGGCAACTCCATAAATACCAGTACATATTAATAGTAACTAGTGCAGACTGACAGTAGCATCCAAAAGGCAACTCCATCCACCATAAACTTTAGTAATTCCCACTAGCTGTAAAATAGGACATAAACCCAGTTTATGTGCCAGATCCTCTCCCACTTCCTCTGCCATCTCCTCTCCCAGTTCCTGTCCAAGACCCTCTTCCTCTCCCAGTTCCTGTCCCAGATCCTCTCCCACTTCCTCTGCCATTGCTACCTCCAGGGACAACATTGTTAGCTGTTGATGAGCTTCTAGGAGGTATGAACCTGGATGTTGTAGCTTGAGAGCTTGCTGCAGCTTGAGAGGGTGCAGCTTGAGACCTTGTTGCAGCTTGAGATTTTGTTGGGCCTGAAGCTCTAGCTCATCTTCAAAATCTGAACCACTGTCTGTTTCTTTCTTTTCATCTTCTTCACCATTATACTCCACATATATGTCAGCAATTCCTCCATCTGTAATATAGTCAGACATTTTGATGCAGCCAACATCATCATGTAAAAAGATCAATCCGTCTGCCAAATCTCTGCCAGGCAACAAGAAATAATACTTCATGCTCTCCTTCACTGCCATATGATCTCTTAAAAACCCTTTCACCTCCTGTAAAGAGAGCTTGTCACGCTCGATCTCTGACAGTCCAGAATCTCCCCCCACATAGTCAAGACTTGGACCAATCCTGGTGAACTTCCCCCAAAAGTGGAATCTGACATTCAAGATCTCTGTCGGGTCCATGATTTGAACGGCAAACACCTACATTACAATCAAAGTAACTGATGCATCGGTGATAATCAAAACCCCAACTAATGCCCACCCGCAAAAACCCCAACTTTCCCTCACTGTAGAACCCTAAACCTAGCATCCATACAGAGGGGGAAAAACACCAAATGCTCAGAACGGATGCATATCGCGTACCTGATTCTGCTCTGTCGTAGTGCTTGTCGGAGAGCCGCGCGGTCAGTCGTCGTTCGCCATGGCCGCCGCAGAGAAGTTGATGCGTCCAGCCGCGGGGAACAGAGGGAGGGGGAGGGGAACAGAGCGAGGGGAGGCGAACAGAGCAAGGAGGAGGCGAGCTGGTCTGGCTCAACCAGTTTTCTCCAGCGCACCTGGCATATTCAGCGATCTCGGCCTCGCCCAGCGCCACGTTCGAAATCCCTTGTTTGGGAACGAGCTGAAGGGCCATGACGACCGGGATTGGAGAGGTGGGGGTGCCGATTTCAGGGATTGGAAGGTGGGGGTTCGAATCCGACGGAGCGTACGAAGACAGGGTTGTTTTCATACTTCACAGAGTAGGGGTCGTTGGAGTTAGATTTACATTAATGATTTGCTATTTTGGCTCAGAAAATCTATATATATATATATACCTACTAATAAAAGATCCTTAGTCAGTCATACGTATTTCAAAAAATCCTTCATGTTTCTTACTACTTAACCCGCAATCCGGTAAAACTGGTTCGTCCCGGATTTTTTTGATACTTCTCCCGATGGGCCGCACACTGTTTATGCGTTTTTTTTTCTTCTGTCTTTCGCATGGGCCGAGGTGGGCCTTCACGCTTTTCTTTGCGGTAGCAACTAATCAAAAATATAAGGTAGTGAGCATTCGAACTTCAGATCTCTACTACCAGTTGGATCGCAACAAACCAACTGACCGATAGTATGTTTTCTGCTAAAATTTGGGTTGCTGCAGATAGTCTCGCCTCTCTGCTTTATATCAAAATTCATAATTTTTATTTGCTTCCGAGTTGCCTGGAAAATAAGCAAGCTGTTTGAAAACCAGATAAAGGAGGACATGCATGGAAATCGGTAGAATTCAATTGAAAAATCAATGGCTAGAGCAATATGAGACAACCATCGTGTATGAGCGCTGGATCGATCCAATCCAGGAGTTAGCGGCTAGGAAATGCATTGGGAGAGGTAGCGAAACATACAGCGTACGTATCTACGTGTTGGACTTGGAGCAGTTGGGTCCAGAATCGCATCACGCTCATCCTCCCTCCCTAATTAAGCGTGTGTATGCTAATTGAAGTCAAACAAATCAGTGCCGCATGATGTGTTTGCTTAATTGCTGCAGCGCGCGCCCGCGGATGGGCGAGCCAACGCGTCGTTGCTGATTAAACGCGCCGAGCCCCGGAGTGCAGTCAGGCGCTGAAACATACGAAAATCGTTGCTCGCAAAGAAAACCAACCGGGTGCACGTCTAGGATTATTGACAACTCTCATCCCAGCCTAAAAAGAAGAAGAAGAATCATAGCTACGTCCACGCAACGACATGAAAGGAAGGAGCGAACCAACTTGTGGTTGGATGATTAGAGAGACTGTGGTATCCCTAGCCCATCAGGGTTCAAATCCTGATGTTCGCATTTATTCCTGAAATTATTTCAGGATTTCCGGCGATGCGCATTCAGTGGGAGGAAACGTTCCCGTCGACGACGAGGTGCCTACGGTGACTTCGTAAATTTCAAGATGATGTGCCGGCTTAGTCTTTTGGAGGTGCTCATAGGGGTATGGTGTGCGTGTGTACGTTCATAGGGATGAGTGTATGCGCGTGTATATGAGCGCTTGCGTCTGTACTATGTTAAAAAAAAAGACATGAAAGGAAGGAGAGAAAGAAAGCGTGCACGTGCATGCATGCATGTGCTGAAACGTACCACGGTACAAGCTCGAGGATTCCTTCCTATAGATTAATTCAATTGCAAAGCAAAGAGAAAAACGAAAAAACATATATGTGTGTTCAAGAAACCCTCAATATATGACGTATGACATCGGATCTCACTCGCGGACCTAGGAATAAAACGGGGATGTGCACACTCCCATAAAAATTGATTCCCACTCCAAAAAATAAAGGGTGTGCGCCGTCGAAGTAATACATGGTAAAAAAAATCTCCGATTTCTAGGTGTGTCATGGCACGCCATGCACACATGTTAAGTCCGCCTTTGTCGAATATACATGTGTGAATACTATCGAACTGCTGGAATATTTATGTCAGCAGAAGTCCAAAACATACTATTTACTAGTAGAATGTCCGTGCGTTGCTACGGGCTTAAAACTCGGCGATCGCCTCAACGTCCTTGTCGATGGATTCGTTTTGAAAGTCGATATAATCCATCTTCATCTCTATCAATATATAAATATATATAGAAACACATTTTATATTATCATGCGCAACAAATATATAAATAATAATTATCTGTATGTATCTCTTCTATTGTGGAAAACTTGATGATTTTTTTGTCCAATCCATCATAAAGCTTTGTCAATCGACATTTTCAAAGTATCGTCGGAAGCCATCAGTATTTACCTTTGATCTACATAAGTGAACATATAAACAATATTAAAAAAAACTTATATACAATATGTATTCGTTGGTCATATGCTAAATGCGAGTAGGCTACCATTTTTGGTCAGAGTGACCGACATCGTACTCTTTAGTAGAGTCAGTCGCATTCCAATTTAATAAACTATAAGCATACCTCTAAATCACTTGTCAGTAATTTCCCTCTACAAATTGCTAATTGGTCCCTCCGATCTTATCCTCCTCCCCCCCCCCTCCTACGGCGCTCCCGCGAGCGCCGGAGGGGGCACCCTAGCGCCGGCGTGCAGCCCGCCTCCTCGTGCATCCCTCCCCTCGCCGCCGCCCCGACGTGCTGGCGGGCTAAGCCCTGCCTGCGCTGGCGGCGACGGGGTGGTCCTCCTTCCCCGCTTGGGCCAGCGGACGCGGGTCCCAAGGTCAGGCGGCGGCGCATCGTTGTTCCTGGGACGCGGCAACAGCAGTCGGCGGCGGAGAAGCAGGCTGTGGGCGGTAGCGTGAAGGGGCTGGGGCGTGGTGGTGCGTGGTGGTCTCCGGCGGCGTCGGCTTTGGCGGCGCGCGGCCAGATTTCTGGGCACATACGGCGCGGGCCGCGGGCAGCGCGATTTGTGGACGTCCGCCTCTGTCGTGGCCGCGGCTGGTGGGGCGGAGGCACAGCGGCGGTGGCAGGTGGGCGGGCTGTTCGTTCTCCGGGCGTTCCGCCGGCTGGATGACGACGACAGCGCAGATGGACTCCCCGGTGAGTCTCCTCAGGGGTTGGCAGCGGTCCGGGGCGGTCCTTCCTTGCCATGGGCTAGGGCTGCGTCGGTGGCTTTGCGCGGCTCTGCGCCGGTTGCCGAGACGGGACGGCACGGGGGTGTGTCCGGGGTGGAGTTTGGCGGGAGGGATGGGCGGCGCCGACGGGTTGTGCTGGTCTGGATGCGTCCGCTCCCCCACCTCCCCTTTCCCTGGCCTCGTGTGGGTGGTTGCAGCTCCGGCGATACTCAAGGCGAGACGCAACCGTCGGTTCGTCGGTCGGGGGTATCCTCTTTGGACCAAAGCTGATCCCTTTGGTTGGTCTTGGGGGTGTCTGGACCTGGTGGTGGGAGACGTGGCGTTCGGGGGTGGAACCTACGTATCGGGTGTGGGCGAGTAACCTTGGCTCTGAGGGGGGGCTTGGTTGTGGGTGGTTGACGGAGCGGGGGGTATGTCGAAGTGGTCTGAGCGCTGGAGTTCTTCACTTGCCCAGTTCTCGTACTGGCCGTCGGCGGCGGCGTCTGTGGATGCCGTATCCTTCTTGAAGACGTCGGGGCGGTGCTCTCATCCCTTGCATCTAACTCCGGGTGAAAACCTGATCTACGGATCGGATGGTGGCGGCTATCCGTGGACGTTCCCTTCTAGGAGGCACTGTCTTGGAGTATCTGCTTCGTCATGGACCATCTTCCCCCCTCCTCGGTGTCTTCGTGGAGATCTTCGTCCTCTCCAAGCGGTTATTCTTTGCTCATCCTTAGTTAGCTTGCTAGGAGGTAGCTTGGGATGTCGGTGCCCGACACCTTTGTATCTTGCCTTTGGTGTGTGTTGTGTGTGTTGGTGGTGTGTGTTCTGTCGGTTTGCTCGGATTTTGCCTTGCGTGTGTGTGCGGTGTGAACCTTGTTGGTCTTTGTGGCTCTGGTGGTTGCTTTATATATAAAGCGGAGCGAAAGCCTTTTTCGGTAATTTCTCTCTAGAAATGTCTTGTTAGGGTATCTAATAATTTTCGGTATATAAAAGTATGTGGCATTTCTCTCATGGGAAACAACCGCTTTCCCTTAAAAAAGTAAATGGGCGTACTTTTTCTTCTTATTAAAAAAACAATCCACTCTCACATTTTGTCACCACATGGCACAACGCTTACCTACATATCATTCCCCCGCCTTGCTCTCCTCACTAACATCGTTGCCATCTCTCACTACCATGGCATTTAGCCCGCACCTTCCTCTCATCATCATCTCCCTTCCCTCCATGGTGTCGCCCCCCTCCCCCTCCTCTCCCCCCTACAGTGTCTCGGGCGATTCCCGGAACCAAGGAATGCACACCATCATAGCCGACCATAATATACGAAATGGTATGGCGCGTACTCTAGTGGTTCATCATCAATCATGTCTGACATATACCTTACAATAAATATCCACGCATTGCCACTCAATACCTGTAAATGATCAAACAATTGTTCTAATTCAAAAAATAATATGTCAAAGATGATGACTTATACTTTCCATTGATATAACGACAAATTGATTCTCCAGCGATCTCTCTCTCTCTCTCTCTCTCAATTGTCGTCGCTCTATTTATTTTAGAAGACAAAAAAACTCCAACCCCTTCTTTCCCTTCTCTTTTTTTGTAGGGTCATTCCCTTTCATTCTTGACAGTGTTTGAGCTCTCTTTTCAATATCTATATTCCCTTCCTGATTGTTTGTCCTAACAGCCGAAACCTGAAGCATTTTGCTTCTTAGAACAGAAACCAAGTGAAACCCCACAAGATAAGACATATTTCAGGACCAAAGAAGCGCACTTGAGAAATTGTTCCTACTCTGCAAAATTCCTACTTCCTAGCTACATTACCTTTGCCAGAGAATTATTTCAAGATCTATTCTTCAAAAATGGGAAGGAGAAACTACCATGCCAAGCAACTTATTTATGTTATCATTATATCAACTTCTTTTGTTTGTTATATTATATAGGAGAAACCAATGGCTGGAAGAAACAAGAACATAAACCAAAAGAACCCAAAATGGCAAAACATAATAAGAAAGACTCATCTCATTATTTTAACTCACCAAGCTTTAGACTGTCTACTTGATTTAGCTTCAGTGTAGGAGTACATGACTAATTACATGCTAACATAGAAAAAGAAGGCCAAATACCAAATGTATTTTGTGCTAACATAATACTGGCTTCTTCTTTGCTGCCATTTCATTGTGTGTTGGAGCTTTGCTTCAGTACACGACTACATGGAGAAACCAATATATGTTACTTGAAATAACTCCATCCATTATACAAAGAAATTAGCCCAACAGTTACCATTATCCTAATATTCAGCCAAATATCACTAATCGTCCTGAGGTTGAGTCGACATCGGCTCACGACATCAGACTTGACCGCCTCATGAAGCGTTGTCGCCCCACACCAGTGCCACAGCCTTCATGGGCAGGTTTTGTTAGTCGAAGCTCGTGCAATGTTTGGCTCTTCCTATGTTTGTTTGTTTTTTTGCAAAATGAAATACATATAAATAATTAACAGACAATTAACTTCAAGAATATAAGCTGAATTTAGATTACTCAGGCAAACAACAGATAGGCAATATATACTTTGGTCGAGAAAACCTTTCATATGTGGCAATACAAAATCTAATGTGACTTTCATGCATTTCAATATCCACGAGAGGGAACGCAAGAACCATATAGTACCATCTTGGATCTTCCTGCCATCATATCAATGTGACAATACAACATTACTTCAGATGCGTACCGTAAAAACAACATGGCATTTGTTATACATCCAATATTTTGACAAAATGATGGATTCCTTCTGACGACGGCATGCTTCCAAGCCCATACCATCTAAAAACACAAACAATATAAGCAAGCTACAGTGATTAAAACACATGCATGGCCATTTCTAAATTTGTGTTTCACTGGGTATTTCTCCCATTCTGGCCTCTATCTAGGATAATTATTCCAAAATCCAAAGTACCAAGGACAAGGATATAGCCTTTGCAACATAGGAACGTTAGCTTTTAACTTATGGCCCTGTCGCAAGATCCCGTTATAATGTTTTGCATATGTTTATTCAGATTGCATATTCAAAAAACTATACCACTGCTCCTCATTGATTAAACCGAGCTTGCACACGGGCGCAAAAAAATCAATCTAACTTCTCCCTTCTCACCCCGAACTATCTACAACAAGCATAGCGGCAATCTTAGTTGAATGTATGTGCGTTGCCATGGACTAACGAAAAATATTGTGATTAAACAGTTGTTTTAATTCAGAAATGTTTGTCGATCATGTTGGCATATGGTTTCAATTCATATAGAGACAAACTAAAATTCTATGGGTGCTCCAGTAAATGGAATACAACAATTAAGCAGAATAATCCCTAGGCCCCCTTGCTGTTTTGGCATACAACAATTTTTCCAACTTACTAAATGATATTTCTTTTATGAATATCAGTCTGCCATACCAACCTAGCTCTGAAAAAAATCTGCTTTCTTCCTTACTCCAGCTGGAAGAGGATAGAAGGACATCATGTATATAGGAATATTAGTTAAGCAGGATTGTACAAGAGTAACTCTCCCTGCAATATTCAGTAACCTCCCCCGCCAACATGCACATCTCTTCTCAATTTTCTCAGTCATGTTTTTCCAAAGTTTGTTTCTAATTTCGGTGTTAGAGACTGGGAGTCCTAAATATTTCAAAGGGAGAGACCCCAAAGCACAAGTAAAAATTTATTGGTATGAAGCAGTTTTATTAATGGCCTCGCCAAAAAGGAAAAGTTCACTTTTACGGAAGTTGATTTTATGGTAGCGAACCGGTATGCCCGAGTCACTTGACGCTTGCAAAATAGTGTAATTATCTCAAAACTCCATAACACAAGACTCACAAAACTATATTTCCTAGAACCATTTTTTGTACTACAAGTAACCTCAGACGCAGGATTAATTATCTCAAAACTCCATGATACAAGACTCACAAAACTGTATTTCCTAGAACCATTTTTTGTGCTACAAGTAACCTCAGAGGCGGGATTAAGTGTGGGAAAACCACACGTAAGCCCAAACCGATCCACATAAAAATCATTCCAAACCAACTCATTAATAAATTTCTGAAAACCAACCCGCACCAAATTTACCCCAAATGACACCCACCCATCTTAGTACTTCGGTTTGGAACCAACCGACCGAACTAATACCAAACCATAGATCCTGCATATTTTTGCCATGCCTCGTACACTAGCTACTCATCACCATTGTCGACACCGACACGCCACTATACACTCGTGTTCAAGATAACGCCTATTACACAGGCTTAGGAGGAACAGGTTCATCTCATATTGGCCTTTGTCGCAATCGAGCAGAAAGCATCGGGGGTTATGGTGGCGCCTCATCATGGATTGGGCTGGGTTGAGGAGGAGCAGGGTGAACACGACGAGGGAGCCAAACATCGGAGGTTCGGGAGGCATGAATCACAGTTTACTGCATAGAGGAAAAGGAGAGCAGAAATGTCTTTGCAACTAATTAAACATGGCTCGCAACGGTTATTATAAGTCGTACGAAATGCACCCAAAAAACACACTTAAAAACCGAATTTGAGGGTGGGGTGGGAGGGCGGGAGGGAGGGTAGGGGCGTGTCGAAGATGAAACTGCCACGCCCTGCTAGCTGATCCAGCTGGCCGCTGGTGCGCGTGCCAGGGCGTCCGTGGAGGTGGAGATGAAGCCGCGCGCGTGTGAATTGTGAAGGCCAGCCGGTCGATGGTCCAGGCAGTTGGGATCTGGTCCTGTAAAAAAAAAAACAAGGAACGGCGGGAGCGGCCGGCGTGCACGCGCGTACGTACCACCTGCGCGTCCGTCGCACCACACCGCACCTACCTAGGCGGATCGGTGGCACGGATCCATGGTTCAAATCGTCTCTGGCAAAAACAGCAGACCGGACTGGTTGTGGTTCGCATCCTGGTAGGGAAGGGACACGTGTCTTCGCCTCAACCGAAGGAGGGGAGGGGAGGCAGCGCCGGCCGGGGTGGGGAGTGGGGACGGGACCCACCAACTGGAGTTCACCCATCCTTGCTCGACAGCGCGGCCGGGCCAGCCGTGGCATTGCATGCATGCATTCCTTTCGCTCCTGCGCCTGCGCGCACTGACCACACCGCTCCAACCCCTGGCCTGCCCTGCCCTGCCCTGCGAGTGCGAGCTGATCCGGCTGCCCGCTGCTACGCCGGCCGGGCAAAAGCAAAGCAAAGCGAAAGCCGCCCCGTGTGACGTGCGTAGGTTCCTGCCCGTCTGCGCGAGCGGCGCGGCCAGGGAGATAGAGAGGGAGGGGTTGGCGTGGGTCGCACGCGCTGCTGGTGGTTGATTTGGCGCCGATGCGCGCGCGGGAGGGATCGAGACGCGCGCGTGTGAGGTGTGATGGGCGAGCCGGGTCGATCGATCCTCCTAGATGGATTTGGTCGCGTGCAACAACGCCAACAGTGGGACATGCGGCCCGTCGAGAGAAAAAAAAACCTTGGTACGATGCCTCCCTTCCGCTGAAAGATCACTAGAAAACCCAGAAAAAGGATACTAAAGTACGTGGGTACGTGACTAACTGAGTACGTGGTGTCTTTGCTGCATATGGGAATCTGGGCTGCTAGTGCTAGAGGCCCAAATAAACATCTTACAGAAGAGAAAGAAGTTTGGAAGCCCTTTGGCGCTGCAAGCGCCGATTATAGTGCAATCTTCCTAACCGGCGCCTGCAACGCACATCACCTCCTGCGTACTGGGCCGGCTCATTTGCTTCCCATCCTCTTTTTTCGCTATTTTAGAAACTCTTGTGTGCACAGGGATTCGAACCTGCAACAGCTTGGTCGGACCACCACCCAAGTGATGCACACATACCTCGTTTTACCTATTTTATTCGTCATCAGTTCATTTTTTTTCTTTTCTCATCCTTTTTTGTTTCATTCTAATGTGCTTTTTTTATAAAATCTGTGAACCTTTTTTCTTACTTAACAATTTTTTAAAATTTGATGATTTGTATTCAAATTCGAAAAACATTTTTTTAAAATCATTGAACTTTTCCCAAATTCGATGAACTTTTCCCAAAATCATGAAGTTTTTAAAAATTAGATGAACTTTTTCCAAAATCGACGAACTTTTTTCGAAAGTCGACGAACTTTTTTTAAATTGGATGAACTTAATCCCATTGCTGATCGTCTTGCTGCGTGAAGACGCAACAACCGTGGACCGTGGTTCTGTTCGTTGCTTCAATCAGGATTGATGAACACATCGAGGCCAAACTACGGATTGTGTATTAATATTCAAGTGCAAGGTTCAATTTTCAATTCATTTTCTTCGTATTTGAATGATCTATTCATCTAGCGATCATTACTATTAGAAACTAATTAGATTCTGTTTGATCAATGATCACTTATAATTTGCTAGGTTCTCTTCCTGAATTTTTATCATGTCTAATAGAATTAGGAAGCATGACTCTGATGCTGCGAAGCTAGTTGCTTTGCAATCCCTTTGCCCTTTTAGCATTAGTGTTGATATATGCCTAAAAAAGGTACAATGGAAACAAATTCGAAATTATATCATAAAATGAGAGTATGCTTTACGCATATTAATTCTTCTGTGATGTGAATTGTTCAAAATTTTGGGCCACATTTTGATTTCCGCCCGGGGCCCCGAATTTCCGAAGACGACCCTGCACCAGCCCCTTCTCCATCGGATCCATGCCATGCCACATTACTATTTATCCAATAAAGGTGTACGGGAAGAATCTACCCTGATTAGAAGTAGCTAAAAACACTTGTCAAATAAGATATATTTGTGATCATGTGGGCATTTTGTAATCAATCCCACCCGAGAGAAGCCTACTAATTACGTGGATATGTGTAGAAATTGAACTCGGTATCAAAAAGACCGAGTAGAGTTGCCACCATTTCAAGGCTAAGTTTAATCTGTGCACCAGAATTATTCATGCACATATATATAATCATGGAATGTACTAACTAAAATCAAGATCAACCAAGTGAACCAGAATTCAAGATGGTTCACATGACGGAAACACTGAAAATCCCGAGTCGCAACCCGTTGGTGCTAAAATCTTTCTTCGTTGATTGCAATCGCACTAGCAAATAGCCACATCCACCCCCTGGTTACCATTTTCTCAAACCGTAGTTACCACACATGTGCCATACCTCCAGCCCAAACACCATCAATGATGAGCTCTAACCCTATCAATAACTTCCATCTCTTTGCTTCTCCACATCCCTTGTTCCACCACCACGGGGGCAACTAGAGGCGGGGCACGCATAATAGCCTCGAGCAGAGCAAGGAGTCGCACAAGCTTATTGAGGATGAACTCCTACTGGATCACCCACCTATAGCCACCTTCCGCCATGTATGTCGACCAGAGGAGCCTAGCCTATCTTCGGCGTGGCTTAGAAAAGTTGTAAAAGGGCTCCTACTAAACCACAACGAAAGAACCATAAAGAAGCTTACAACTACTAGAGGATACACCCTCGCCCCCCCCCCCCTCGATCGATAACGTCGGGGAAGGAGAAAGGAAGGAGGGGGCCGAATTTAACAGTGTCAGTTCGAACTCCTATGGAGAGAGGAAAGGGTAAAGAGAGTGAGTCGGTAGTTCGTAGTTGCTTGGTGCGGAGTGGGTTGGCTACCCTCCCCAATTGCCATATGGTTTGGTCCAAGAATCGATCTCAACATTTTTAGTCACGTTTCAGATTATTATTGAGCCAATAAATAATTATTGGAGAAATCTACCTGGATCAGAAGTAACTAAAAGCACTACTCAAACAAGCTCTATTTGTGATGATGTGACAATTTTGGAATCAATCTCACGGTAGAGAAGGTCTATTTATTATGTAGGCATGTGTAGAAATTGCACCCGATATAAAAAAAGACTGACGGAGGAGAGACACCACAACCTCAAGGCTAAGTTCTACCAATACACCATAATTAATTGTTTTCGTGCACATACTCGTACCTGTAAATTAAATGTACCAACTAAAAATCAAGATAAACAAAGTGCAAGCGCGCGGAAAATTAATAATGTTCACCCATTGGTAGCACAATCTTTCCTCATTGATCCGAGTCACACTAGCAGCTGGCTAGAGCCACCACAAATGGAATCAAAATTTGAAAATCCCGTCTACACACAACACCGAACCTGACCCAACCGTGGTTACCATTTCCAACCGTGGTTGCAAAAGAAAGCAAGCACGCACAGTTAGCAAGAACAATTGTGGTGTAGCGCTCAACTGATTTTGCATTTAACCTCAAATGCAGGCCACACCAAATGAACTAAGCAAGAAGAGGAGATCAAGAAAGTGCATTTTATTCACCAGTATCAAAATATGCAGGATAGAAGAAACTTCTCTTTGGAGTGCAACTACAAGTAAAATTTTGCTTTTGAATGCAAGCCCCATATTCGAGCAGTATTTTAAAAGAAAATGTAGAGTGTGCATTTTCCTTGTACTCAAGTGAGTGCAACTACAAGCAGTGCAATTATTATTGGTCAAGTAATACCTGTTGAACAATTTTGAATTGAGTATTTATCACCTATGACCAATATTCTCATTTCTAAATTCACTTTTAGTTAAGTGAGTAAAACTTATCTTCTAGTTAAGTGAGTGCAACTACATTTTTGGGTCCATTTTGTTGAATATTTCCTTCTAGTTAAGTGAGTGCAACTTCATTTTTGAACTCACTTTGTTGAATATTTTCCTTCTAAATAAATTTAGTTCTTTGAACTTCTTTCTAAATGAATAAAGTGGTCTTTATTTGAATAAAATTTAAAATCATGGTACCAACTTTTTAAAATACATTTTATAAAGTCTACATATTAAGTTTCACAATTGTCAGCTATGAGCACTTTCTCAAAGCATTGGGGTGAAGCATTCTTCATTTTCATGCCATGTTTTTTCCATTTTCTTATGTTCAATCATGCACTATATTTTCTTGAATAAGAAAATCTCAACAAGAAACAAGTGAGCAAGTAAAACTTTCTTCAGTTTAGGAAGAATTCTTTTTTTCCCCGAAGAAAAGAATGAGCGAACGATCGAACCAACAAAGAAACGAAGCGACCTACATACAAATGAAGGGGCCGACCCCAATAGATTGCTTCCTTCACGCGAGTTAGAGTTCGGTGTCGCAACAAGTGGCACATAGCTGCATCCGAAAGAGAGAGCGAGGCGGTAGTTCGTAGTTGGTTGGTGCGGACTGCAGTTGGCTACCCAAGCCAGTTGCGACATAGTTTGGTTAAAGAAACCATCTCAGCATTTTGTTGTTGTCATGGTTCATATTATTACTAAACCAACAAATGTTTAATATACCCGGATCAGATTTTACTAGACACACTTTTCCAACACACTATATTTGTGACAAGGTGACAATTTTTAAGTCAATCTCACGTGAGATAAGCCTATTTATATTATGCGGCTATGTGCACAAACTATAGCCGATGCAAAAAAAAAAAGACCAGGGAGAGATGCCACCATTCCATTCCAAGGTTAAGTTGTATCAATGCGTGAGAACTAAATTGTTTCTCCACACACGTTAGATGTACCAACTAAAAATCAGTCAATCAAGATGAACAAAAGTGCAACAAAAACCAAGATTTTTCACCCGTTGGCAGCCATCTTTCTTTACCGATCGGAACCGCACCAGCAGCCGCAATTTCAATCGAAATTTGAAAACCCCGTCCACGTACAGCACCGTTCGAACCTGACCCAACCGTGGATGGTTACCATTTCCAACCGTGGTTAGTAAAGCAACCAGGCGCGCGCAGTTTGCCGAAAGGCCCTCGGGCCGCCGCGCATTCCCGCGGCCGCCCCCACCGCGGGCGCGTTCTGATCCACGCCCCCGAGAGCGAGCCCCAGTCCCCAGATATTTCTCCTCCGAGCGACGGCGTTTTTCACCCCTGTCCGTGCTGAACCGCGAAATTGGAGCCAGCTCCCCGTCCCCCTCCCACGTACGGACCACGCCACCTCGCTCGCTCGCTAGGGTTTCGCCACCCACTCGCTCACCGCGCCCTGCTCCGCCTATAAAAGCAGCCTCCTCCCTCCCACCAGCTCACCACCGTCCTCATCCGCTCGGCTCCTTTCTTCCTCTCCAATCCACCGCCTCCACCCCACCGTAGCCCTCCCACCACCACCACCACCACAGCTCCCTCGCCATGGCCTACCGCGGAGGCGGAGGCCGCGGCGACCACCAGGCACCAGCAGCAGCAGTACGGCGGAGGGCGGGCCGGCGCGCCGGCGGGAGGAGGGCGCGGGGGCGGGCGCTTCCCGTGGCCACCTCCGGGCGCGTCCTCGTCGTCGGCGCCGCGTCCCGCGGTCGCCGTCTACCACAACCCCAACGCCACCGGGCTTCACCAGGGCGCCTACCCCTACCAACACGGCGTCGTCTACCGCGGCCCCGCGCCGCCTTCCTCCACGCCGGTCACCATCCGCGCGCCCTCGCCCACCCCGGCCACCGTCCGCGCGCCTTCCCCGACGCGCTGGCCGGCCGCGGCCCCGTTCCAGCCGGCCGGCGTCTCCGCCCCCGCCCCCGCTAGGCCGACCCCCGCGTCCGTCGCCAAGGAGCTGGAGCAGAAGCTCTTCGTCACCGAGGCCGCGCTGGCGCCGCCCGCCGCCGCGGCCGCGGCGGCCGTCGCGGCCGCGGCGGCCGTCGCGGCAGCGCATGTCGACCAGCCCGAGGCGGAGAAGGCGCCCGAGGTGGACCTGGCGCCGGTGTCCAAGAAGGGGCTCGCCCACCCGGCGCGGCCCGGCGCCGGCACCGTCGGCAAGAAGCTGATGATCCGCGCCAACCACTTCCTCGTCAACGTCGCCGACAACAACCTCTTCCACTACGACGTGAGCAGCTCCCTCTCCCAAACCCCCTCCCCCTCCCTACGTACCTTCTCCGTGCACGGACTAGCTAGTTCTTGTCTAGATCTGGCGTTCCTGCTTGTCCTCGTACGTTTTCCTGTGCACGTACGTAGTAAGCTATTTCTTGTTTAGATCTGCCAGTATACGCTTGTGACCGATCGTGTTGTTTCTTCCTAGCCGCTTCGTTTTCTTTCATGCGACTTGCGTCTCCGACCGCATCCACCCATGGGTGTTTTGGTCGAGCGCTCATAGCTCGCCACACGTACGGCGATATTTGGTCGTCTTTTTTGCCTTTGGATCTTGGCGTTTTCGAAGATGCATTCATGGTTTCTCCTGTTGCGATGAGCAGTACTACGTGTAGCGAGTTTTGGGAAAGCGAGACAGAAAGCTTTTCGTTCGATCGGTTATCTTGGAAACTATAGCTAGCACTTGATATACACGGGGAGGTCGTCAGATCTCATCTTCGTGGGTGCCGATCGGAGCCCCTCCCCGTCTCATGCAAAGCCGCCCGTCTTTTCTTTGATCTCCTGCATGCGTCTTTTTCTTCGACCTTGGACGGTTTTGGTCCGGTTTCCCCAAGGGGTCTTTGGTCTGGTCCCTGTCCTCGTCTGGCGACAAAGGGGGCAAAGCAACGTACCAACAAAAATGGCAGATGCTTGACCATGGTCCTGCATCTTCTTTGTAGTACACTGCTGCCATACATTTTTGGCAAAGCAGGAGGCCTTTGTCTTCCTTGTCACCTTTGTCGCCGGTGCAGTTTTACGATCCGTTTCGCCTCTTCTCCGCCTGCCCGCGCAGCAGCTTTTGTTTTTTGTCTTTGGCGCACCGCATGCAACGCAGAGGCCGTGCTCCTCCGATGCCCGGATCTCTTGTATCGCCACCTCGTGTGGCATCCTGCATGTGGCTCTCCTCTCTGTGCTACCATGTAAAAAAAGGTTGCCGTTAACTTTCTTTCTTTTGGAGGTTTTCATTGGCTCTCGTTGTGTGGAAGAATAGTGATTGGGGTTTAATTCGACGAAGCATTATGCCGAATTTTTTGACGTGAGATTTACTATATTTTCGACTTTCATAGATTTGCTTACAATCTTTTTCTCTGCTCATACATATATAAGTGTATCTCTATTTTTTGGTAAACTATGTACGTGTAGACGTATAGGTGTAGTGCTACTTTTTATGAATTGATTGACGACGAATTATTTTTGCACTCCTAATAGCAAAGTAGTATCTGGAACAGTCCATACGTCCTTTTTTTTACTATATACGTACAGTACGCAGGTCCTTTTTTTTACTACGTACGGTAGATAGGGTCCCGCTTATTGGGTTCTGTACCACATCATTGCAACGAGATTCGTGCACTTGCACCCACCCCACCTGCCCTCCATGCCGTCACAGCCTCCCACTCAACCCCTCCTCACCCAACGCCGCCGCCCCTTCTCCGCCGCTGGCGGTTCCCGCCGGCCTGCTCAGCCGCAGTAGACACCGCCGCTTCTTCGTCTTGGTTCTGGGAGCTCGTCAGATCTCATCCATGTGGGTGCCGATCGGAGCCATGGCCTCCCCGTCTCATGCAAAGCCGCCCACCTTTTTCCTTTGATCTCCTGTGTCTTTTTCTGCGATCTTGGATGGTTTCGGTCCGGTTTCCCCATGGGGTTTTGATCTGGTCCATGTCCTCGTCTGGCGACAAAGAGGCAAAGCAACGTACCAACAGAGCTTGACCATGGTCCTGCATCTTCTTTGGACGCTCGTGGCTGCCATACATTTTTGGCAAAGCAGCTTGCTACCTTTGTTGCCGGTGCAGTTTTGTGCTTTTGTTTTTGTCTTTGCTTCACTGCATGCAACGCAGAGGCCGTGCTCCTCTCGGATCTCCTGTACCGCGACCTCGAGTGCATATCCGTGTGGCATCTGTGTCTCTCTGTGTTTGCATGTTCGTCGTCGTTAACTTTCTTTTCTTTGGAGATTTTCTTGGTTCTCGGTCGGTGTGTGTGTGGAATGACCGTAGAGACGTGTCGGGTTTAATTCGATGAATACGTCAAAAATCATGTGAGATTTAATTTTTTTTCCGAATTTTTTCATGTGAGATTTAATATATTTTCGAGTTCATAGATTAGCTTACGATCGTTTTCTCTTTCTATTTCTTGGTAAACTATGTATGTGTAGTACTAGTATTTTTTATGAATTGATTGACGACGAATTATTTTGGTCCTCGTACAGTAGCAAGTATCTGGAACAGTCCATACGTCTCTTTTTTACTGCATACCGTACGCAGGTCCTTTTTTTACTGTCTACAGTACGCAGGTCCTTTTTTTTTACATAGGGTCCCGCTTATTGGGTTCTGTACCGCATGATTGCAATGAGATTCGTGTCCACCCCACCACCCTTTCCACGCCGTCGCAGCTCCCACCCACTCAACCCCTCCTCAGTCCTCACCCAACGCCGCCGCCCCTTCTCCGCCTCCGGCGGTTCCCGCCGGCCTGCTCAGCCGCATCCCTTAGTCAGGAACAACGCCCCTAGAGTGTTCCCTTTGGGATCCAGGGTTCCTATTTTCGTTTCAAGATGAATTTCTGTTTGGGGTCTACTAAGTCCAAATGGAGGCCACCGGATGGTATGTGTTGCCGTTTGATTGCTAGATTCCCATTCCTGCGATGCCTAATTTTGGTTTAGTGGTTTCTTAAGATCCGGCAGTTTTCCCCTGCATATTGACTGGATTCTGGTTTAGTGGTTTCTTAAGATCGGGCAGTTTTCCCCTACATATTGACTGGATTCTGGATCCAGTAGCTGTTACTTCGACTTGCACGCTTCGACTCTGTTGAATGAACTATTGTAGCATAAGTACAGAGAATTATAAGTATTTGATTTGATTTGTTTAGAATGATTGGACAATCTCTATTCTGTGTACCGAATGTAGAACAGAGTGTACCTACTACTCCCTCCGTCCCAAAATAAGTGTCTCAATTTTGTACTAGTTTCTACTAGTACAAAGTTGAGACACTTATTTTAGGACAGAGGGAGTATTAATGTTTTTTGCGTACATAGTGATGTTGGAATGTGTTGCTTGCAACTACTAATGGTTATTTGTCCTCGCTTTTGCTGTAGGTTCCATTAACCCGGTGTCAAAATCAAGAGCTGTCAACAGGGAGGTACTCAGTGAGCTAATCAAGGTTCACGGCAACACATCCCTTGGCGGCAAATTGCCTGCCTATGATGGAAGAAAGAGCCTCTACACTGCAGGCTCACTGCCTTTCGAGTCAGAGGAGTTTTCCGTTACGCTCGTTGATCCGGAAAAGAAAGACAAAGAAAGGTCAGAATGGATTCTGCACTTAGGATCACTTCCCTTAAGCGATCAACTTCCTTATCCACTATGTTTGTAGCTGCTAACTTGCTCTCCCTTTTCATTTGCAGGGCAGAAAGGGAGTACAAGATCACCATTAGAATTGCTGGGAGGACAGACCTGTACCACCTTCAGAGGGATATGCCTCAAGAAACCATCCAAGTGCTGGATGTTGTCCTCAGGGAGTCACCATCCTGGAAGTATGACATCCACATTCCAGTTTCTTGCTATCAGTTTTTCTTGATCATACTAGCTAGTTTTCTGGAACCCTAACACTACTGTTGGCAATGCCTTTTCATTGCAGCTATGTCACTGTGTCCAGATCCTTCTTCTCCACCACTTCTGGTCACAGAGGAGACATTGGTGAAGGATTAGAGTGCTGGAGAGGTTACTACCAGAGCTTACGCCCGACACAGATGGGGCTTTCCCTCAATATTGGTACTCCCCTGTCTGTTACTGGTACTGCTACTGTTATCTAATTGCAGAATGTTATAGCCTTATTTATCTGATCATCTGAACTTCATTATTCAGATATATCTGCAACATCCTTCTTCAAGCCTGTGACGGTGGTCCGATTTGTGCTAGAGTTCCTCAACTTACGTGATGCCTCGCGACCTCTGACAGACAGGGACCATGGCAAGGTACTGTTCTGATATAGATGCTCTGCTAGTTTTAGAGAACATGTTGTGCACACTTCAACCTGTCATTGGCTGTAAATACTTGAGTAAACTCTTTCGTACTGACTTTATGCAGATAAAGAGAGCACTCCGTGGGGTGCATGTTGAAACGAATCACCAAGAAGACCAAATCAGAAGATACAAGATAACGGGGATTGCTCCTGTTGCCATGAGGCAGCTCATGTAATGATCTGTCCTCACATGCTATACTATTTTCCATTATGACTTTTATCTCTATATTCTGGAGCAACTAATCAGGGTTGCTGGAATATTAGAAAGATGTGTAGTTGCGTAGATTTTTGGCTTGTTGCTTCTTCATTGATGTTGGTGCGTCGGGAATTAGTTGGGGGAATGATTTTGTTTACAACATTCTTCCTGTGGCATATGCATTTTATTTCCGCAGCATAGCAAATATCTGTTTGTGCTAAGTAGTGCATGTTCACAATTTCCCTTATGAATTGTTTATACCACAGTTTCCTTTTTAGCATTTATCCATGATTATTATTACCTTTCTAATATCACTTTACTCCTGTTATTTTGTTTGTTGTTAGATTTCCTGTTGATGAGAGAGGACAAGAATGTCATTTGTTCAGTACTTCATGCAAAGATACAACTACAATCTGCAGTACACCACTTGGCCCTGCCTGCAGTCTGGAAGTGATGCTCGGCCTGTGTATCTGCCTATGGAGGTACTGTATCCATGCCTGCTTCCTCATATTTGAATTATACGTTGTTTGCTCAGTGTTCTCTACAAATTGATTGTAGGCGTGCAAGATTGTTGAAGGACAAAGGTACTCTAAGAAACTGAATGACAAGCAGGTCACCAACATACTTAGAGCTACCTGTCAACGTCCCCAGCAGAGGGAGCAAAGCATTCGTGAGGTATACCTTTTGTCAACTAGATTCTGTAAATACTGATCGATTGGTTTTCTTATTATACCTGCCCATATCTTTCAACATCAATTGTTATGATGATGTGTTTGGTAGATCCTTCCATTCTGTTGTAACTCATGTAGTTAGGAATGCTCATCCTTTCTCAGCTAGTTTTAGTTTGCCTGTAATGTAAATTCTCTCATAACATTCTTTTTCACATTGTAGATGGTTCTGCACAACAAGTATGCTGAGGACAAGTTTGCTCAGGAGTTTGGAATCAAGGTCTGCAGTGACCTTGTTGCTGTTCCAGCCCGTGTGCTGCCTCCCCCCATGGTAAGACTGCTGCATTTTTCCCATTCTCTAAGCTGCTTAACTGGAAGGATTTGTAGTAATCACATCCTTTGTATCTGCTTCAGTTGAGATATCATGATTCTGGAAAGGAGAAAACCTGTGCGCCAAGTGTTGGACAGTGGAACATGATTAACAAGGTATCTGCCTTTTCATTGTCTTCACTCCCAATTTTACTAAGCATTACTTCTTCTTGGAACTGAATACATGAGAACTTGTTGAGTTACTTCTTTGTCTGCTCTCAATGTATTGGAAAATGACAGGTCATTATTTGTATGTATAACAACTCAAATTATTTTGCCTGTTCGCACTTTGTTCATTATGTGGTTTTCACACTAGTTACCTGTTGAGCTTGTTTGTGACTTGGCCCATTATTTCGTATGTAGCACATATGTGATGTCGATGATAGTACAAATGATAGGTCTCATTTGTGTATTTTTTCCCTGCAGAAAATGATTAATGGAGGAATCATAGACAACTGGGCCTGTGTGAGTTTTTCACGCATGCGTCCGGAGGAGGTACACAGGTTCTGTTGTGATCTGATTCAGATGTGCAATATGACTGGAATGGTAAAAGCTTGCATCGCTTTCCTATTTCTTAGGCATTTATGATTTATATGTGTATGTTACAGCTGACCGACTTCTGTTTTCCAACCCTGTAGTCTGTCAATCCAAGGCCACTTGTAGACAACCGATCAGCTAGCCCCAACCACATTGAGAATGCTTTGAGGGATGTGTACAGGAGGGCTACGGAAATGCTTAACAAACAGGGAGGCGAAAAACAGTTACAACTGTTAATCGTAATCCTACCTGAAATCAGTGGTTCTTATGGTATGCATATGGCTCCTCTGGTCAATCCCCTTCCACATTCTCTTGGCTTTCTGTAGATTTATGTGTGTGCCATGTGTAATTTTGCAGGAAAAATCAAGAAGGTTTGCGAGACTGATCTTGGGATTGTGTCTCAGTGTTGCCTGCCAAGGCATGCTGCCAGACCGAACAAGCAATATATGGAGAATGTTGCACTCAAAATCAATGTGAAGGTAACATAACCACCTGGTCCATGTTTTACATTCAATTTCCATGGAATGTGTTAATTCTTTCTCTACTTCGGTTTCTGTAAAATGTGATAATTCTGTGTCTTAACTAGGTCGGCGGATGCAACATGGCAATTCAAAAGGGCTTTGCACGATTTGGCAAACCTGCCATTACCAAAGTCCCAACAATCATCTTTGGTGCTGATGTTACACACTCCCCACCTGGAGAGGACTCTGCATCATCTATTGCTACGGTTAGTTTTATCCCACAGCCATCAGTTTGTCATCAATTCGTTATATGTTTGTATCTGATTTGATCTTTCAAATAAAACTATCTTTATGCATGCACATACCTGTTGAGCACAAATATATTTAGCTGGTTCTTTTGTTGGATTGATGTAGGTGGTTGCATCAATGGACTGGCCTGAAATCACCACGTACAGAGGTCTTGTCTCTGCTCAACCACACAGGCAGGAGATAATCGAAGACCTCTTCAGTGTCATCAAAGATCCACAGAGGGGCAATGTCAATGGTGGCATGATCAGGTGAGTTTTGTGATTAGGCAGAGACGATCACCATCAATTGCCATATGGATCAACTGCCAACCTGACATATTTTTCTCTACAGGGAGTTACTGATTGCCTTCAGCAGGAAGACGGGCCGGAGGCCTGAGAGGATTCTGTACTACAGGTATGTGCACAGATTCAGGGCATTCTTTTCATCTTGTCCAGTCGACTGACTGACTGATCATTCTCACTTATAGGGATGGTGTGAGTGAAGGCCAATTCAGCCATGTTCTGCTTCATGAAATGGACGCAATCAGGAAGGTAAGTTACATGCAAAGTTCTGGTTTGGTCTACCTCATATGGTTATCAATGGCTGTTGTCATTTTGATGGTTTTCAACTTCTCTGTTGCAAGGCCTGCGCCTCTTTGGAGGAGGGCTATATGCCTGAAGTCAATTTTATTCCGGTTGAGAAAAAACATTATGCCCGACTATCCCATAAATTTCATGAGAGGCGTGAGATGACTGACAAAAATTCATGTGAAGGTATTTGTATTTTTATGATGCTGCTAACAAGTTTCTTGTACTTCTTGAAGCATGCCTATTAGTAACTAATAAGAGCTGTAGCTTTTAGTTGTATATCAATGAGATGATTTGGTTGATATCTTTACTTCTTGGAACATTATACGAGCCTTAGTAACAAAGTTATTTAACATGTTCAGGTTCTGACTCAGCACAACACATCAGCAAGGAACATCCAGTCAACATTTTCGTGGATACACCTATGCACAGATATACTGTTGATGTTCCTCCAACATTTAGCTGTTATTTGCTTAAAACAGCTATTGAAATGAAAGTTGGAGGCTCTATTGAAAACTGTACACTCACTGTTAATAACCGAACTATAGAATACAACAAAACTGTAGGATACTACGGTATTCAGAATTATTCGGTGTTAAAGCTGGATCCTCAATTGAGAGGAGGAAGCCCTCCAGCCCAGGAGGTTCCCAAAAAATCTAATAAGTAAGTAGTTTTTTCCCATTTACTTCTAGCAACTTGTTATGATATTTTATTCAGGTCTTCAAGAAACTAAGAGTTTGTGTAAATTAATTCTTAAGGGGGTCTTCGAAAAAGTTGGGAAAGCGCCGGCGTAATGACCAATCAAATGTTCAGCAATCCTTGTGAGTTTCTTCGTTTTAGTAAATAACACAATGCCAGCACACAATTCCCTGCAACTTGTTATGATCTTTTATTCAAGTCTCAAAATCTAACAATTTATGTAAATCAATTATGCAGGAGTGTTTTGAAGAAACCACGGAGGTGTCCGCATTGTGGCCAGAAACCGTGAGTTCCCTCAATTGCTACCCATTCTAGTTTATAGTATTTGCACCAAGTATTACTTACTAAACAACACAACAGCAGCGTTTAGGGGAGTGGGGGCCTATAGTTTGCCCTCACTTAGAATAATTTCTAGGTCAGCCCTTGAACAGCAGAATAGCCGAAAGAGCCATAGTAGAGTACATCATTTCTAGTTCCACCAACACTTCTTGCTTCTCACAGTTCTCTCCTCGTAAATTCATGGCCATAACAATTCTAGTTTATATTATTTGCACCAAATATTACTTACTAAACAACACAACAGCAGAGTTTAGGGGAGTGGGGGCCTATAGTTTGCCCTCACTTAGAATAATTTCTAGGTCAGCCCTTGAACAGCAGAGTAGCCGAAAGAGCCATAGCAGAGTACATCATTTCTAGGTCCACCAAGACTTCTTGCTTCTCACAGTTCTCTCCTCGTAAATTCATGGCCGTAAACAATTCAGTTTAGTCTGTTCAGCAGTATTGCCCAACGAAATCTCATGTGGTGATAGTGCATTGAATATATTTTGCAGGGGAGGACCTCCAAAAATGCTATTCGCAGATCCCCTACTTGACCAATATATTTCTGATCATGGTTCTACTTTTGTTAAAAAGAGAGAGTTCCAAGTATGAAAAGGAGGGGAAGGACTTGTTGGAGAGACATGCCTAGTGATGAGGGTGTCACACTTTGCGTAAGCATAACTGATATTCTCAAAAAGGCGGCCAAAGCAAATCGATCTTGGAACGGTCAAATTGGTCTTAAGGATTTCAGGGTTGTGGAAGGGCGAGCCGTATTAATCACACCTCCCAAGCACAATCTTGACTCTTCAAATTTCCCCAAAGATTGCAAATCTTATTCTCGATTTATTAAGAACATTCTAGGTGCAGCAGCAGCCAACCTCTTCTATATGAAAGACCTGCTGGATACTCTTGATTGCACATCGGAAGCTGATAAATACTGGTTACTAGATTATGTTGCTTCCCATCTTGCTCTAAAGACACACATCGATTGGGGTAAATAAATTACTATTTATTTAGTTTAGTATTTTAGTTCAATAGATTTAGTTTCACTTGTTACTGAATTTGCCTTTGCAAATATAGGTAATGTTGTTCGTCAAATTATGATCTTCCATGAGGGCTTGAGCAGCTCAGAACAGACTAAATTTGAAAAGGTGGTAAACAAAGTTGCTTGCCCTCAGGATTGGTTTACTGGAAGACTTCAAAATCATTTCGTCTTCAGACCAGCTGTTGCTTTTAGAAAGAGAAAGGGTTGGCCTGCATATAAAAATACAGCATTTGGCTGTTTTAAGTGTCTCCGTAATAGTTCTACTCATGGCTCCGCTGTAAGTTTTCTTTTACAGCAAATTCGTTTCATTTTGAATAATCTCATACTTATGATTACCAAATTTTTGAACAGATGATGGATTATGCGGGACCTATGTTATTGGGTTCCTTTGTGTGTGAAGTAATTCGGAGACTACTGGTGAATAAGTACCCAATCCAGAAGGCCCTCGGATTATAGGTATTCATTTCTGCCATAGACTGCTCTACAAGTAGAACATTCTTCTGTGAGCATCTGCATGCCTTTTGCTATTGGATCATTAAGCTTGCTTATTCTGATACCACACTGGTTCCTTGAACTTTTTAATAAATCTGTGCTGAGGCACTTTGGTTTAATACTCTAAATTAGCATGCATTCCTGAAAATGTACCTTAGTTTATTGATGACTAATACACTGAATAGTTCCCATCCCCCTGCTAGCTTATTTATGAACACAGCAGAGTAGTTTACATTCCTATTGTTCTATTTGAATTGAATTGAACAAAAGAGCATCTTTCTCCCTTTCTGTTGTTCTATTTGTACATCCCGCGTCATTTACTTCCAGAAAAAGCTAACTTGACTGAATTTGTTATTCAGTCCGACCTGCTCCCAAAGAGTGCGTACGCGCTACTGCCGAAGTGCGTGAGAGGGCCATATGGAGGTGCGCCAGCTCCCAAAGATCAAGGAGAACGTCAAGGACGTCATGTTCTACTGCTGAGCTCCTGTGGAATGTCAAAGTCGAGAGTTTGTTGTTCGTGAGAGAGAGAGAGAGAGAGAGAGAGAGAGAGAGAGAGAGAGAGAGAGAGCCTGAGATGGCTATGACTCTATTTTGGTGACTTTGGGTGTCGAGCCTGTTGCTCGTAGCACTAGTAGTATCCAAGTTAAATTCGAAGTAGCCAGGATACCTGCTATCTATGACCGAGCTTCTGTTACCTTCAACTCTACTTGAGACCTATTGATCTATGCAAGTGGTTTAAGTTAACAAGTGGTTTTGGTAGTTGCCCTATTGATCTGTGCTATTCTGACCTTTTGGGTTTTAAGTTTGATTTTTTTGGCATGATCTTGGTATCTGGTGAACTATTTTAGTTCTGGATTTTGGTTTAAGCCCTTGTCTTGCACTTAGGCTTGTCCAGAATCCAGAACCAGATTGGTCAGCCAGTTCTAGATTCCACAGTCGATTTGGCCTTTGCACACTGCACCTTCGATTTTACTTCCTCCGGTTCTTTTCGGAAGAGTTTTCAGGGAGAACTTCTCATCTGATAGAGTCTTGCAGGTGGAGTATTTTCAGTTGAGTTTTAAGACACAAGTCGTCATAGGAGTAGAACTTTTCACAAGCACCAGGCCCTGTCTTCTTTTTCTAATGAATTTTAAGGAGGCTTTTTAAATTAATTTCACGAACGAATTTGAAACTTTACTGGTCACAAGGGCTAACATATTTTGTACACATAATGTGGTCAAAAGCTTCACAGCTGAAAATACTCTTGAGCTTCACAAGCACAAATGTCGTTCTAAACTTGTTCCCTTCTGATCCAAATTGGTCAGCCAGTTCTAGATTGCATAGTAGGATGGTTTTTGCACAATGCATCTTTATTCTTACTGCTCCAGTTAACATAAGAGTTTTTGTAGACAGAATTCCATGTGGTGTTATTTAGTCATTGAGTGTTGTTGCTTCAAATGAGCAACACTTTCCAAAAGCATCAGATAGCACCTTTCTTTTCCAATGAAATTCATTAAGGCGGGATTTTAGTCCCAACAATGAATTTCATAGTTAACACGCATACAACTGATCACAAATCCTAATTATGTTCGTATACTTAATGTGTCACAAGATTCACAGCGGTTTTACTTTATACCGTTCTAAACTTGTTCCCTTTTAAAGGTTCAGGCTCTACTTTTTCTGTTGCTTGATGAATAAAATTTCTGTTTGCGCCAAAAACAAAAGGGTTCACAACACATATAAGATACAAATATGACAAGCTTCACAACACAGCTAAGAACTTGAGAAGATACAGTTCAGCTAATGGTTCGCCTGTCGTGAGCACGGCAGAAATATGCTTATCAGTTCATTTTTCTGGTCAACTTTGAAGATGTATACCTGACTACAACCTGCTATTTGTGCGAGCCTCTGCGTGCATAGGCTATGTTTCTAACAATGATTACCTCAAACTACACGAAATTATCTGTCTTTTGTTTAAGTTACCAAGTGGTTTTGCTAGTTGCCCTGTTCCCGTTGATCAATGCTATTCTGATATTTTGTTTTTTAAGTTTGAAAATGTTGCCTTTGTTTGGGGCCATGTTGGATCTTGGTATCTAGTGAACTACTTTGTTTCAGGATTTGGCGCGAACAGGTCCAAGTCGAGCAGCAACTTGTTTGAGTTGCTGGCTTGCACTTAGGCTTGTCTAGAATCCAGAACCAAATTGGTTCTAGATTCCACAGCCGACTTGGCCTTTGCACACTGCATCTTTGATTTTACTTCTCCGGTTCTTTAATTTCAGAGAGAACTTCTCATCTCATAGAGTCTTGCAGGTAGAATATTTTCAGTGGAGTAGAACTTTTCACAAGCACCAGGCTGCATCTTCTTTTTTCCAATGAATTTTAAGAAGGCGGGATTTTTAATTCAATTGCAAGAACGAATTTGAAGCTTTACTGATCACAAGGCCTAACATGTTTGTACAATGTGGTCACAGGCTTCACATCACACTTTACTGTGTCATTCTAAACTTGTTCCTTTTGTTAAACTTTTTTAAGTTGCTCTTGGCTTGGACTTAGGCTTGCCCAGTATTCTGATCCAAGTTGGCCAGCCAGTTCTCGATTGCATAGTCGGATGGCTTTTGCACAATGCATCTTTGTTCTTACTGCTCCAGTTAACATAGGAGTTTTTGTAGGCAGAAGAATTCCATGTGGTGTTAGTTTTTGGCTTCAAAGGAGCAACACTTTTCAAAAGCATCAGACTGCAGCTTTCTTTTCCCAATGAAATTGAAAAGGCAGGATTTTAATCTTAATCAATGAATTTCATTGTTAGTACGCATACAACTGAGCACAAAGACTAATTATGTTACTACACATAATGTGTCACAAGATTCATAGCATTGTGCCGTTCTAAACTTGTTCCTTTTCTAAGCTTCAGGCTCTACCTTTTGTGTTGCTTGATGAATAAAGTTTCTGTTTGTGCCAAAAACAAAAGGGTTCACAAGATACAAATATGACAAGCTTCACAACACAGCTAAGAACTTGAGATAAGATACAAACATGACGACCTTCACAACACAGTTCAGCTAATGGTTAGCCTGTCGTGAGCACGTCAGAAATATGCTTCTCGGTTCATTTTTCTGGTCAACTTCTGGTTAGCCTGCTATTTGTGTGAGCCTCTGTGTGCACAAGCTATGTTAACAATAATTATCTCAAACTACACATAATATATCCGTCTTTTTTTGGTAATTTGGAGATATCCCACAGGAAGGGCATAAGAATGCATAGCATACATGTACAGATACTTTGAATTTACGCTACACCGTAATCTCCATTCAAATCAAGAAATTTTTGATATAAACTATCCAATTGTTGGTATGTTCACATTTTGGTACAAGAACTAATTTGAGCATGCCTACTGGTACTTTTGTGACAGCGGGAGCAAGCCTGTAAGAATATGCTCTCAAGCGAGAAACAGAGAACCAACTTCTAATAGCCCGATCGATGATCAAGTTCTTTCTGTTGTGTGGGCATCTATCGCCTGTAGCGGTATCGCTTGAAGTTGAAATAGAGATGAAGAATCCCAAGCTCAAATGTGCATTTGAACCCCTTCTTGTGTGAGTACTCCCACTCCTTGTTTACGATACGAAAAGACTGCCAAGGGAAACCAGAGTGTGAGGAACTCACTAGTTCTTCCTCATCAATCTATGGCGATTACAGACTTGACTCAAGTACAGCTTGGGAAAGGTGAAGAAGAGGATCGCGAGCACATCTCGATACATAGGAACACACACGCACGCACGCACGCACACATCCACGCATGCACACGCACACGCACACGCACACGAACCGCCGCCTGTGCCTGATCCTAGCCGGGATACCCTCACCCACCTAACACACCTGCTTATATAAGCTAGCTACGGGCTCAGTTGAGTCGAACATATAGGAGACCCATTGGGGCTCGTGAACTTGTGGCATGGCCTCCTCTTTCTCTTGGACCGGCCTGGTGTAGCTCTCCCTTCTTTCTGCTCTTGTGTTGTGTGGTCGCTAACACCCCCTCTTTCTTCAGACACGACTTGTCCCCAAGTCGCAACAGTTAGAAAGAGACGACGAAGATCTTCCAGGTCCTCCCAGGTATCTGGTGTAGCGTGGCTATCTTGCCAGTGAATCAGGCCTTGCTCCTGCATCTTGTTCGAGCCGTGGCGCCAACGTTTGTCCAAGATCTCCACACAAACATTAACATTATCAGAAAGTGATGGAAGAAATGAGGATGCACTCGCACCCGAGGTCAAGGCCTTACGAAGTTGTGACATGTGGAAGACTGGAAAGATCGAGGACCCTTCTGGTAAAGAGAAAATGGAATAACACTTATGCTAGCACCCATATCACATAAACCATGATAGCAATGATCTTCAATCTTAACATAAATAATGGGCATGCCAACTATAGGTTTGCTCTTGTTCATTTTCAACCTATTTAGCAATCCTAGTTGCTTCCTTACAGAAATAAATGACATGTCAATCATTGCAACATTAGGTTTTACTTTAATTTGCTCACAGGGTTTAGGTGTTTTTATATTACTCTTATTAACCACGGTTGCAACTTTAACATGTTCCTTAATCCTAACAGGAAAATGAGGTTTCTCAATGTAAGCAGTAGGCACAATTGGATCAATATTATAAATGGTTGTTTCCTCTTTAGATATGAAAGGTTCCTCAAAAGTTTTTTCAATAGGTGGATGATATTTCAACCACTTCTTCTTAGGGAGATCAACATGAGCAGCAAATGATTCACAGAAGATAGCTACTATCTCAGAGTCAAGTCCATATTTTGTACTAATCTTATGAAAAGCATCGGTTTCCAGAAAAATTTAACACAATCAAACTCAAGATTTATACCAGACTCTTTACCTTTGTCGATTTCCCAATCTTCAGAGTTGCATTCACTGATGCAACGACGTGGTATACAAACGGTTTTTAACCCCTTTCCGCGACGTAGTTCGAAACCGTCGCCTTGCATGTGTGGGCGATAGGGGGGGGTCCATCCCACACGACACCGCAAAACCGTCGGCGATGGTGGCCAACGAACGCAAACGATCTCCAAATATAATCATGTGCGGTGCAGGAACAGATCGCACACATAATCTTTTGGGCATACGTGTGGGATTTGGAATCAATCACACACGTCCAAAACGAGTGAAACACATCTAATTGCTCATGGAAAAAAAACGGAGTTTGACCTTTGACCGTTTGCGAAACATTAACTAATCCACACGGGCCATTATAGACACTGTGTGTGATATCTTCATCATCGCACACGAAATTTCTCTA
The DNA here is from genome assembly GCA_039707655.1 of Elymus sibiricus. Classification (NCBI taxonomy): domain Eukaryota; kingdom Viridiplantae; phylum Streptophyta; class Magnoliopsida; order Poales; family Poaceae; genus Elymus; species Elymus sibiricus. Next base: position 450,280,803 of record CM077671.1, read on the forward strand.
GGAATCGTGTACCATATATAACATCATCGGACACGTTTCCCGAAAAATGTACGCGTGGGATCGTCTTTGCATCGGGCACGGTTTCATGTTGGCTCACGTGTGAGATACGGTGCTATCGCAAACGATTGAGTAGCTCCTGCGCACACGTACAAGTGTTGCAAACCGTTTGCGATTTCTTATGTATCACCAACGTTTTAGATTATATCTCGTGTACTTTTTCTATGGACCACAGGCAGTTGTGCTATGAGTTGCGTGTGCTTTCCGTTCTGGACCGCACACGCTTAGTTGCTTGAACCGTGTGCGCTGAAATTGCCAGGTTATTGTAAAATATCGCATTTAATTCACCCTGCAAATAGCAAATTCGCCACAATATGCAATCGACAAATAGTGTCCACATGAAGAACATTCATCATAATTCGCCACAATATGCAATTGAACGAATAGTGTCCACAAGCAGAGGATTCATCATAATTCACGACAATATGCAATTGAGAAAATGCTAGCTAAATTCCACATCTGTTAAACCGACATATCCCGTACATAATCATAGTGTACGAAATACGAAGACATGATCACATGGAAAATAATGCATCCATGTGTATATGTTTAGCTGATAACACTATATGAATGCATACTTATTTTTAGGAGATTTAAATCCGGAAATCTTTGTCTTCTTTAGAGGGCTTGATATAGTGTTTCACAAAGAAGGTGCTGATAAATTTCCTAACAGACAACAATTCATCGGCGACGAGCGGTTCAGAAGTCATTGGTACGAAGATCAGCTGCATGACTTTTAGATCAGAATATGACATACGTGTGGAGTAGAAGATAGTAATTAAGAAGCAGACTTACTGGTTTTATCCTGTCAGCATCGACACCACATTCAACATGTCTGCATAGGTTGATCATGTGTGCACAAACGTAGTATTCACATAGGCTGGTACCTTGTTGTTGCTGAGGACACTGAAATTTTGTACAGTATTAGTCATGTATTTGCCCTGTTAGGAACAACCTAACCGGTGTAAGCTGTTTTTTTTTCTATGAAGAGAAATAGAAAGAGGTTTACTTAGAAACTTGAACATCTGACTAGCATTTTCTGAAAATAACGGATTTCATTGTCTTATCGGAAAAACGATCACGTGCTGCAGAGGTAGTTGGCGGTCGAACCTATTCTCCCCTAAAGTTATGTTCTTTGACAATACACTGCACATGAAGATGAATTTTCACACACTCAATTCTGGAACCAGATATGAACACAACGCATTAACATCAAAGAATTCAATACCTATCCATGAAATCCCGAAGATCACTCAGATCCCGAGGCGCATTTGACTCTTTGAGAGAATCCATGTAGTAAACTGTGTTGCGTTTTGGAACAATGACCACCAAGATCCAGTGACCTCTATAGTTTAAGAAAACCATGAACGTACGAACTATGTCTAAAACTGAAAGACGATCGATGTATGCGTGGTTGTATATTTATACTTACTGTTCATGATATGGCCACATGAAGAATTCTCCTATCGGTAAGTCGAACAAGATCTTGGCGACATAATGAATGGAAGCTGTGTGTGAGCCATTATCTTTTAACAAAACGCCGTTTGCTAAATCAGGATCTATGAAATACGCATGCACCCTTGATTTTCTCTGCGCCGTCAATCGCCTGAGAGGAATACAATACAATTAGCTTTTTTGTCATTTACAGCCTTGTATGGAGAAGTTGATCAGAGTTTTTGAAGTACTTACAACATCAAGCATTTGACAAGAGTGACAGCAAGCTCATCGAAGTTGAAGAAGAGATGAAAGTCCTCGAATTCCACACTGATGGTACCTGGAACGTGAGAGAAATGATGACGGTCGTAGTGCAATTCCACAATGTTAGTATCTTCTCCTTCTGACATTTTGTCCATGCAATATTTATGTAACTTGCGAGCACTAGAAATGCACTCCTCCCAGAAATTGCCAACAAGGAATGGCTGGCCATGTTTGTACTCGCGTTTCTCATATGTGTCTACTTCCATACTAGCAAGATGCTTTTGAAGGTCTGCTTCAGACATGTGCTCAGAACCGGGATTATCCAGCCCTTCGAAAACCTTATTGTTAATTTGGGTACGGACGATGATTCCTTGTAGAAGGAGGCTCTTGGTCCTATCCCTCCTCGCTCTTTGGAGGCCCAACTTCCTGTGTGCAACCCTGCTCGCTTGTGTCTTCTTAGCTGAAGCACTTCTTGTTTGACGTCTAGTTTCATCAACGACATGCTGCTGAGAAGCGTGTGAAGGTACGATGGACTGCTGAACAGATGATGCCGCTGTGGCGGACTGCTGAGCTGTAGTGCCAGAGTCGACGGACTGATGAGCAACCGTTGAAGCTATTCTGGGCTTCTAAGCACCTGGTGCCAACATGGATGTGTGTTGATGCGGCTGTGACAACGTGTTGGTTTGCTGAGCAGGCAGTGCCGACACATCTGTATGCTTATCAGGCGGCTGCGAACCGCTGGACTGATGAGTAGGTGGTTCCTGACTTTCGGAGTGCTTAGCAGGCGGTCCCGGACTTTCGGCGTTCTTAGCAGGCGGTTCCAGACATTCAGACTCCTTAGCACGCGGTTCGGTCGGGTTTATCCGGTGAGCATGCAGTGCCGATGTGTCTGCACTTTCTGCTTCAGTGGCCGACATCTGAACCGATGATACGTCTTCAGCAGTTGTAGGCCTTGCCACAGGCTGCTCAGGATGGGACGATGACCTGGCATCTATGGCAGGAAGTCGCCCGGGCTGATCACAGGTTGATGCCTCGGGCATCTGATTCCCAAGAGTATGTTCATCGGGGGAATCACACAATACCTGCTGTGGCGAGATGAGAGTCACCGGTTCGAGGGAGACATTGGTTGCTTTTGGGGGGGCTGGAGGGGGCTCATCCAGGAAGTATATTTCTTTCTGTGGCCACTGGATATGATTTAACCGTGTTTCTTCCAAGGTCCTCTGCTCATCAGGGTCCAGAAGGACATTCTTCAGGGGAAAATCACTGAATCCAGGCTTTATTTCTGTCACGTAGCACTTCACACAACCCTCCTTCAATGGCACATTGTCCAACAAGCGACCCCCGTCAAAGTCAGGGTTGTAAACCCACGCTGTTGCACATTTTAAAGAACCATCATAATGTGTAAGCACGGCCCTCACTCTCTCCCCCTGTCCATATAGATCAGATATAGCACCATCATGTCCAGCTGCAGCATCATTGTCGCTGAGGTCAGCTGATGCACATCTACTCTTGTGCGGTGTTGCCATACAATAAGTGGCATCATCCATGCTGACACCCCCTTGCGTCTCCCGCCTATCTCTCAGCATTAGTGTCTTCTCCTGCATATATGACTCCTCAACTTCCTTTCGAACTACATGATACATGTCCCTCTTAATCTTTTTGCGCAAGTCTCTCTGCCTATAATCACTCCTAGCTTTTTTCATGCTGAGCCTCTCTTCTTTGCTTAGTGAGAAAACCCTCTTGTGTGGGACATTGACCCCAATACCCCTAGCACGGCCAGGGGGCTCTTTGGTAGTCAGAGCCTCACACAGAATGTCACATGGCCCTGAGTTCCTGCACAACCTTCCAGTGTTTTTGGAAGCCTTTGCCATCACATCATACAGTTCTTTGTCTGGTGAGTTTTCAAAGTAATAAGAACCGTCTCCATGCCTCTTTGCACGTTCCCGCAAGTAGTCCCTAGCATGAGTGCCCCTAATTTAACTAAAGGCCGGTTTGCCACCCGCAGCTACTGCTTCTTTGTCCTCCTGCTCCCATATCGGTTTCATGCCGTAGTATCCTGCCACACCCATACAGTGGGTGTGTGTGTTCTTCTTCTGAAGTTCCGATTGCATGGCACTCCTCTTAATAAAATCTTCACTGGCCCTGACCCTTTTGAATTCTGTCCAATCTTCCTTTGTGATTTGGGGGTACGAGGGGATTCGGTCCTTGCCTTGACTCAAGAACTTCTTGTACAACACATGCTTCTAGTTTCTCCAAGCATCCCTGGCCTTCTTCAGTGCAACGTGTTCCACCTGTGCTCTCCACTCCTCAGGAACGTTGAAGTGCGCCATGATCTCACGGACTATCCTCTGCCGTGTTTCTGTACCAGCTTTCCGAAACCCCGGCAGATTAATGTTGAGCCTTGCCCTGCCAACAAATCCACATACACTCCTGAACCTCGTGCGTGCTTTATCAGGTTTAGTTGGAGCCCAAGACTTCAAATCGATGTCAGTTACTTCGTATACACCTTTAGGCTGGTGTGTAGGCTTTCTTGGAGCGCTCTTCCGGCTCTTGACCGGATGGGTGATTGTGGCAGCTCTATCCCGTTCATCATTTCTTGGTACATGATCATCTATTACAGACATGTCGGCTTCGGACTCAGATGAAGATACATTGCCAGAAGTATGACTGTCGTCGCTGCTAATAGACATCTATAGAGTACACATGCAAAATTCAGAAACGGGGGATAATCATAAAAAAATGTAACAGCTTGGAAGCTAGCTGTCTAAACATGGCATGTGATCATTTGGAAATGTACGGCTAATCTGTTCATTTAGTGTGAATCGTGCGCACATGATATGTAATTCGACAATAACTAATTGGAACAAATACATCTTATATGTTCAAAGGTAGATGATGAACATAAATACGCTCTCCATTATTTTATAATCATTTTGGGGACAAACCGAAACAAATAGGAAAAGGGATCGCAAGATAATAGACCTCACCGCGATGAAGGGAAGCAACTGACCGGTTTTTTTGTGCAAATCCGGCAGGAGAGGCTAGGGTACAGGATCGATATGCTGGATGGCGGCTGGCGAGCAAATGAAGACGGCGAGGCGTGGGCAGCCGCGTGTTCGGAGCGGCAATGAAGGGTAGGGTTGATGCCGGGAAGCGGGTACACGGCTGGATTGAGCGTGACGGAGGCGGAAAGGGTTTTGGTGTGGATCTGGGGGACGGTAGGGGGAGGAAGCTAGCTGTCGATGGAGTTTGGGTAGAATACGCGGAGAGATGAGCAAAACGGGGGAGGGCGCGGGTTTGGGGGGAGGAGAGGGGGGCCATGTTGGCGGCTTTGGTGAAAAGGGTGAAAAAAGATCGCCCTGCGCCCGCGGAAAAAACTTTGCAAACGGTTTCATATAGTAACCCGTGTGCACAAGCACCACAAATTTGTTCAAAATGAAATCCTGAAAACTTTGAAATGTAGACGTGACCTCATCGTTTCGTCTCGAAATTTTTCCCACGGTACGCAGCTATCGTTGTACCCTAATATTGATTTTTTTGGCGCATTTTAGGGCTTGCCTGCTATATTTAAGCCCTTTTTTGCATTTACGGGGCATTTATTGCATATAAACCAAATCCCAACTACAACAGCGTGTGTTGATGAGAGGTTTAAGGACTGTCGTTCAATCTGGATGAATCCTACGGTACAGACACACGATCCGTGTGGTTTGGGTTTTGTCCAATCAGAAAGCAGGACTCACTTTGTGCGCATTAGGCTTCATAGGCCACGGTTTAGAAAGCACACGATTCTTGTTAACCAACCGTGTGCTATTTTTCCATGCAGAACAATCATATTTTCATTTCAAATGAATTTGGGACACCATCATTTCGCCTCGAATTATTTTCATCCGCAGACAATCAACTATTAGCCCCTGTATTGATTTCCGGCCGCATTTCATGACTTGTTTGCTAATTTGAAGACATTTTTTCCACCAACATGGGGCTTGTTAGTAATTTAATTGGAGGAAATGCAGATGTATTATGAATATTACAAAAATGGGTGTGTCACCATGGCATGATGTGAAGACCCCGTGCGAAAAATTGGTAATGTCTGGCGGAAGTTGTGATGGCCTGCCCTTTGAAAACGAATGCATCTCACACAAAGGATCATGGTTTACGAAAAGTAGAGTTGGCATTTCGGACTCCAATCGGTGTCAATCTCATCCTTTCGCCTTGGTTTTTTTCCATGGTATGCCAACATCATTGTACTCCTAATATTGATCTTCTGGTGGATTACATGTCTCGTTTGCTATATCTAAGTCATATTTTTGCAGTTACCATGTTAATTAGTTCTTATAAATAAAATATCACAACATGAATTACGTGTGGATGGTGGCAAAGAATCTCTTACAAATCATTTGTGTGTCAGTTTGCGAGATTTTCGTCATTGTGCAACGAATGAGAAGAATTGTCAAGCATTTCGGACGGGAGATGTGTCCACCTAAATAAATGTCAGTAATTTAATTACAGGAAATGCAGATGGACTCAAAAAATCACGAAAATCGATGTGTCATCGTGGCGTGATCTTGAGACACCGTGGAAAAAATTTGGTAAAATTTGGCACAAGCTACAATGATCGCTAATTGGAAACCATAAATTTTGAGTAGAAGGATCATAGTTCCAAGGGGAGAAGTGGCAAATCGAACTCCAATCGACGGTGTTCATCGTCTCTCCTCCAAATTTTATCCCACGGTAGTCAATCATAATTATACGCCAGGTTTGATTTTCTGGTGCATTTTTGGGCTTGTTCGATATTTTTTAGCATTTTTTATCATTTACGGGGAATTTATTGCATATAAATCAAATCCCAACTTCAACAACTTCAACATGCAACAATTCAGTACAGTAGACATAATGACTACTTTTTTGAATCAATTCTCATGTACATGTTGTGATCGCGATCATTAGGTTGACCCCTAGTGAACTTAGGATTTCTGATGATTTTACGCTTCTCCTCTGTTATGTTGCGTGGCCCCTCAGGTGGCAACTCATCATATTGATTGTACTCCTCCTCATCACCAACATTCTCGATGCCTAGTACCCTCCTCTTCCCATACATCACTACATGGCAGTGCGTATGCAAGAGGTCTGGCACAAAGAAAATCTGGGTAGCATCGCTGGGAAGAATAAATGGGTCCTTGTGATATGCCATAACTCTACGGTCAACATATGTCTTCCTGCTGTAAGCATCAACCTTTACGCTACTAAGAGGGACCCATCTACACTTGAATAATGCCACCCTCATTTGCACATAGTAAAGCTCCCAAATCTCTTCAATGGTTCCATAGTACACCTGTTTATCATCTTCCTCTACAGTTAGGCATTCTATTCGAACAGAGCTATTCTGATACGAGGTCTTAGCATCACGTTCCTCAGTGTAGAATGTGTTGCCATTTATGTCATACGCTTGGTACTTCATAACCGTAGGTGATGGCTTTTGTGCCAACCACGTTGCAAGGTCTTCTTGGGGTCCGTTTTCCAAACGATCCTTCAACCATCTTATATAGTCCCTATTGTGTGCATTTGTCTCGGCAGCTGGTGATAGCACATTGGGTAAGTTGCTTTGTCGTATCTCCTCCATGTGTTCTGCAGCATAAGCGTCGAGTATCGGGCTGTTAAGCAGTACCGTCAAATGGGCTTGATCATACATATATCTAGGTGCATGACTCTGATTGCCAGCAAGGACCGGCTTACCAGCCAGCCTTCCCTCATGGCGAGAGATGGGCACACCTATAGGTCTAAGTTTCATGTATTCGGTGCAAAACTCAACCACCACCTCCGCGGTACAACCTTGTAGGATGCTTGCCTCTGGATGACATCGGTTCCGACAATAGCGCTTCAATATTTCCATGTACCGCTCGAAGGGATACATGTTGCGAAGAAACACAGGACCACAATACTTTATCTCGTCCACAAGGTGCATGGTGAGATGGACCATGACATCAAAGAATGACGGTGGGAAGAACATCTCTAAGTTTGACAATATCCTTGCAATATCAGCTTGCATATTATCCAGCTCTTCAACATCTACCACCTTCTGCCATAGTTTGTTGAAGAAATCACAGAGATCAATCAATGTGTTTCTTATGTCTGTGTCCATCCTATTCCTTATGGCCACCGGGAGGATTTGTGTCAACATTATGTAGCAATCATGTGACTTCATGTGAGACAACTTCTTTTTACCCAAGCTGTCATCCATGAGACTTCTGATGTTTGGGGAGTAGGAAGAGGGTGTCTTAATTGACAACAAAAATGCAAAGAACTTTTTTACTTCTGCTGCAGTTAAATTGTAACTCTGGTGTTGGTGGAGCAATTTGTCATCATCTTCTGCTTCATCCATGCGTTGTGATTGATCACCAAGCATATCGAGTCGTGTACCGTCATCATCCTTTCTTTTGCCTTCAATCTTCAGTAGAGTACCAAGGATGCTTTCACAGACATTCTTCTCTACGTGCATGACATCAATGCAATGACGTACACTTAGGAACTCCCATTAAGGTAATTCGCAGAACACTGATTTCTTCTTAAACACTTGGTCCCTGGGTGTTATTTTGACGTCGAACCGGATCCCTTGCCAAGCACAACATTAATTTCTTTAACCATGTTGTGGACTTCTTTCCCATCATAGGGTCTTGGGCCCATTCCTTTCTCTACCATACCATCAAATTCAGTAGTCATTTTTCGATAAGGGTGATTTCTCTTTAAGAACCTACGATGACGCAAATACATGGTTTTGCGCGAGTTGGAAAGAAATCTACTCTCGGTCCTATCCATGCATGTGACACATCCTACTGGTCCCTTTGTTTTCTGCCCTGAACTGTTGCCTAATGCCGGTATATATTGAATGGTGTGCAGCAGCAACGCATGTAGCCGGAAAACTCCTTTGCGTTGGCATCATAACAGTTCACACCAGACGTCCACAATGTCTTCAGTTCTTCTACCAGTAGCTCAAAGTAAATGTCGATATCATTTCCAGGTTGCTTCGGGCCTTGGATAATCATCGACATCATGATGTATTTTTTCTTCATACACAACCAAGGAGGAAGGTTATATATGCACAGAAGCACCGGCCAAGTGCTGTGTTTGGTGTTCATATCGCCAAATGGATTAAATCCATCAGTACACTCCCCTAGCCTTATATTTCTAGGATCCTTTGCAAAATCTTTAAACCTTTCAGTGATTTGTTCCCACTGAGCCCCGTCTTTTGGGTGCCTCATATACTTATCCACAGTTCGCTCATCATGGTGGCACCGCAACCTCTTTGCCTCACTAGGGTTTGCAAACAAACGCTTCAACCTTGGAATTATAGGCAAGTACCAAACAACCTTGAACGGGATTCCTATCTCGATCTCTTCGTCCAATTTGTAGTCCTGTGCTCTCCTGCGCTTGTATCGTGCGTGCTTGCATATGCGGCATGAACGCAAATCTTTGTAATCACCGTGGTACAACATACAATCATTCACACAAGCGTGTATCTTCTGGACTTCAAGTTCCAATGGACAAACAATTTTCTTCGCTTCGTTCGTGCTTTTGGGGAGCACATTATCTTCTGGAAGAATGTCTTTGAAAAGACTCAACAACTGTGTGAAGGCCTTGTTTGATAGACCGCTTTCTGCTTTAAATCTGAGAAGCGTCAGTGTGACACTCAACTTGGAATATTTCTTTTTGCAACCTGGATACAAATCTTTTTTGGAGGCTGCATCAATGCTTGGCAGCTCCTTGTACCCGGCTAAATCTTTCGCCGGGCCCTGGAAATCTGCAATCGTACCAGCAAAATCTGGCATATCATCAAGGTCGGTGTTGTCTGCTTCACACTCTTGGTTTTTCTTTGGGTTTCTTGGCATGCCAGTCTTCTGTCTATAGCTTGACGTCTGAGCCTCGAGGTTAAATTCATCACCCATGCGACTCTGATCAGAGTTTGGCACCTCGCCGACAGGCAGGTTATTACATGCATCCATAATTGGCTCTTCACCATGTTTAGTCCATCTTGTGTATCCACCCATGAATCCCCTTTTGTATAAGTGTAACTCGACCTCATCAATTGGAATTGACACCGTATTGCCACAATCCTTGCATGGACAGAGGACGTAATATTGTTTGCAAATTCTCTTCTTTGTCCGTTCAGCCAAAGCCATGAACTCCTTCATGCCATCCCTATACCTTGAGCTTGTCCGATCCCCCATCCATTCAGATCGTTCCATCTGCACACATTGCATCCATTAGATGGGTGAATAAATCACAAGATTTTATTTTCAAAATTTATGGAGGGCGCTGCATAATGTTACCCAGCCGTGCAATGACACTAATCAACCAGTCAATTTACACGCATCGTCAGTACTGCCATTATATGAATTTAATACCTTAATTAGGCCACTCAAGGAAAATAATACCTTAATTAATTAGCAGCGGCATGACGAGACAACAGGGTCGAGGAGCAGAGCTTAGCGGGACACCTGCCTGTAGTTCGGACTCCACTATCCCGCCTACGACCGTGAGTGACGTGCTCCAGTCAAGCCGGCACCGACCACGAGGATTGAGCTCCTCCTATATCTCACGCCTCCACCGCCGACCGAGGATTGACCTCCTGTAATGCTGCCACCGCCGACCGACCGAGGATGGACTCCCTATAACACCGACACCGGATTGACCTCCTATCCGCCTGTTGTTGCCTCGGTCGCCGCCGACATCTCTATCAACATAACGTTTTTTTGGGGGGGGGGGGGTTCGGAGAGCGGCTGTTTACCGCACCCATATGTACCGGGAAGCACATCACAAACGGTCATGTTACGGAAACCGTGTATCACGCACGTTCTATCTCACATGATTTGATTTGGGAAACCGTGTGCCGTATACAACAGAATGCGATAAATAGTTCACCCGACCGTTATCATCAGATCCCAATAGTTTCCCCGTCTTCCCCAAATCTCTAAATAGCTTCAAAATCCCTAGCGCCCAAATTACCTAGCATGGCACTGACATTGGGGAAATGTGGACGAGTGGTGCTGATGGTTTCAGTGCAGCTGCACCGGTTCATACAGTCGCTCTTGGCAGTGCCATTGGCAGCGCAACCACGATGGCGGTCACCTCCGATCACTTGCCTAAGGTCACCAGGAGGCCGGTGTACTATGGATCCGAATCATCTTGTCAGGTCCCAATCATTCCTCATCTTTTTAGCATGACACACACACACACAGGAAATCGATCAAATGCCGGATCCAGAGTTTGACCCCAGCAGACTCCCACAACATGAGTTCGATTCCGAGTTTTGCGCCACCGAGAAGTACCAAAAGCTGAGTTGTGTGCACGGACACACTCCCACTCGACATGTATGCACGGAGGGATTCGACATTGGCAGACGGTTTCTCGGTTGCCCCTTAGAGGTTAGTGATAAGTTCATCCCTTAAAGTTCAGTTAATGCCCCCACTCATCCTGATTATTTAACATTCACAGGGATATGAGGCTTGTGCCTTTGTTAACTGGCTGGATGATGAATGGCATGGCAGGGCTCGGAGTGTTATCACCAAGCTTGCAGAAGATAACGTAAAGCTGAAGAAGAAACTGACTAATCTGGAGTGTACAATCACTACGATGAAGCAAGAAAGAATCATTCACAGGCAACAGATGAAAGCAAGTGACAAGAAGGAACTAGCATGTGTAGTTGTAGTTGCAGCATTAGCCATCTTCTATGCGCTGTTTGCAATGATCATTAGGGGTTTCGTTTGTTTATTAATGGCTACATCAATAAGCAGAGCTCATCTATTGCTTTCCAACCGTCCTATGTTAAATGCTTACTATTTCACACCCGTTGTGTTTCATATAAGCGTGTGTGTAGTTAAACAATGCATCTAGTGAACCGTGTGAACTCCTAAAATGTACACATGTGAAACATTTGGCATATTGAGAACTGCACAATAGCGGAAATTTAGAGCGACGGACCGGGTGCACACAATTGCGGTTGATTATATCGGAATTCTAACCGCTTGCCAAGGCACCAATATAATCCGTCAATCCCCCGCTTCAATAGCCATTCCTCTTGTCTTCACACCACGGTTCAGTTGCCACCATCTTCATCGTCCTGGCCGGCCACTCTACACTTCCACGCACTCTGCAATCTCGCTTTCTCTCCAGTTGTTTAGTTACGTAGCGCAGCAATGTCGAGCGACAGCGAGGATGACGGTTTTGCCAGTCTGGGGTCAACCACAGAATCATCGTGCTCGTCTTCCATGAGTCCGGCATAAAGCCCTGACCTCCATTTTATCTGGCTCATGGAAGGGATGCCACCGCCGGAGTCATCAGATGACGACCAGACGGACGAGGAGCCACCGAAGGACGAAGAAGACGACAACGATGAGGAGTAGGAGGAATGGTTGGACAAGGAGGAGGACGACGAGGAGCCTCCTAAGGACGAAGAAGACGACGACGATGATGATGATGAGGAATGGTCGAACAAGGAGGACGACGACGAGGACATCAACGACGATGGCGATGAAAATCCAGCGATCAGCGGCAAGAAGCGTCCACATCAAGACGATGGCGCGGGGCCATCTAACAACAACAAGAAGAAGTAAAACAGATCGTAATCCTTAAACCTATTGTCGTTTGCTCATATTTATTCCTTAACTCTGTCTACCTTCTCGATCTCATCGCAAACGGTTAAGAATACAGATTCGTCAGTGACCATTCACAATATCGCACACATTTGGTTTCTTGAATTGTGTGCCATGTCGAGCACACAATTCAAAACAAAAAATCATATGCGTTGTCTAGAATTATAGCACACAGTTCTGATTATCGAACTGTTTGCAGCCTATCACACACACCTTGTTACGCCGCACCGTTTGTGTTCTTACGTATCATCACAAACAGTTCATATGAGGGACCTGTATGCCGTACATCACACACATCTATATTTGATTAACCGTTTGTGCCATTTTGCCTCATCACAAAAAATTCTTAAAAGTCAACTGTCTCCCATAGATCGCACACGCAAATATTTTCTGAATCGTATTTGATGGATCCTACATCGCACACAGTTTGTGTCATTGGCAACGGAGCCTGAACTATACCGTTTGCGATTCATGCATCGCACACAGTTTCGTCGAAGGGTCTCTGATTGCAGTGTCGCATTAGCAGCATCCTGCAGTAGTGATTTAATTCTTTCCAGAAGATCCCATTTGAATTCAACAATTTTCTTTATAAAGGAACCAGTAGAAGAAGTATCGAGCACTGATTGATCATTATGAGAAACTCGAGGATAAAAGTTTTATATAATTATCTCTCTTGAAACCTCATGATTGGGGCATGAATGCATCATAAAATTAAGACTCCCACAAGATTGAGCGATACTTTCTCCTTCATGAGGTAGAAAATTATATATATAATTCCGATCATGAGGAACCAAATGCATGGGATAAAATTTATGGTGGAATTCCAACTTTAACCGATTCTAGTCCCATGTTCCGGTATCATCCAATAGCCTGTACCATATTAATGCCTTTCCCTCCAAAGATAAAGGTAAACTCTTCTTCTTAACACCATCCTCGGATAACCTGCAAGCTTAAACAATCCACAAATTTCATTTATATAGATCAAGTGCATATCAGGATGTATTGTTCCATCTCCTGCATAAGGATTAGCTAGCAGTTTCTCTAACGTACCAGAAGGAATTTCATAGTAAATATTTTTAGTAGGTTTAGTAGGTAGAGCGGGAACTATTGTTGCTTCAGGTTGAGGTGAAGATGCCCCAAACAAACCCCTCAAAAGGATTATTATCCATAGTGACAAGTAGCAGTAAATTTTTGCGCGTAATAAAAATGTTTCCTTACCAAATTCCACTTACCAAAGGCACTTCACTCTCCGGCAAAGGCGCCAGAAAAGAGTCTTGATGACCCACAAGTATAGGGGACCAATCGTAGTCCTTTCGATAAGAGTGTCAAACACAACGAGGAGCAAAAGGAAATGACAAGTGGTTTTCAACAAGGTAGTCTCTGCAAGTAATGAAAGTAGCAGTAACATATAGTTTTGTAGCAAGGGAATTCGTATCAAGTAGCAAGAAATGATTGTAGCAAAGATGCAACAAGGTGCCCCAGTCCTTTTATAGCAAAGGACAAGTCGAAAAGTTCTCTTATAGAAAGCAAAGAGTTCTTGAGGACACATGGGAATTTTCATCTAGTCACGTTCATCATGTTTAGTTGATTCACGTTTGTTACTTTGATATGTGGGTGGACCGGTGCTAGTGTGTTGTTCTTACTTGAACAAGCAACCCTCTAATGATTACCCCCTCTCGCAAGAATATGCAACTACGAAACAATAATTAAGATAAGTCTAACCATGGTATGAAACATATGGATCCAAATAAGCCCCTTACGGAATAACGCAGAAACTAGGTGTCGTGGTTTTGTCACGACAGATGTCCTTGTGAAAGGACTAAGTCTAGGAGCTATCGCAACTAGGTGGTGGCTTGAACAGGGTTGATCGGGAATGAAGGACACGAGTTTACCCAGGTTCGGACCCTCACGGTGGAGGTAAAGACCTACTTCCTGCTTGATTGATATTGATGGTGGTCTCGATTACAAGGGTGCGGAATTGCTAACCTAACTCTCGAGAGATTGTAATTGGAACTGCCCCTTTGGATCCCAGGGTTTGTGTTTATATATCCAGGCTAACTCCCCAGGTTTACATCAAGTTCATGTCGTGTACTTCTCCTATTCCTGATCGAACTAGGTTTTCCCCTAAGCCGACATTAGATGCACTGGCTTACGTCTCTAGGTAGCCGGTGTCTCCTTGGGCCGATCGGTGACTCGGCCTTCCTTGTCCTCTGAAGAAGGTTATCAAGCCTTTGCTGTACATGGGCTGGCTTATATCTGGGCCCACGTCTGGGGTGACACGCCCTTAGAGCATTTCCAACAGAAGCGCAACCGCACCGCGTGCTAAAAAGAATTGCAGCGCGAAAATAGCCTTTTTGCGCGCGGGAGCAACAAAGTGGTTTAGCAGAAGCACAAAAAAATGATGCCCAACCCAGCGGTCCCACCTGTAGCTGCTCGTCCCATGCAGCGCGCACAATCCGGCACACCAAATTTGCAGCCCGGGGTACCGCTTTGTGGCGCGCACGCTAAAGTTTTTTGTGTGCGCTCTATTTTAGCGCCTCTGATGGAGCGTAGTTTTGTGTCTCCGACACACAAAAATCACTGTTTTTAGGGCGCACGGCTTATTTAGCGCCTTTGTTGGAGATGCTCTTATAAGGGTCGGCTCATGTCAAGGTAGATATCCCCAACATTAGCCCCCCGGTTACTTCAGATTTATCCATGGTAAGCTTGTCATCTAGACTTAGCCATTTTATCAAGTTTGCATTTTGTTACCTTCCACGTGAGGATGATGAATCTTGGATACTTCAGAGGTCAAGGATATCCACAACCCACCAAATCCGGGATATCCCGATTTTGTCGCCATGACACCTCGGGACCCGCACCCGCTCCTTATACATAGCACGACCGGGACCCCATGTTCCATATCCCCCGACACATGATTCTCTTATTCTTCCTCCTTGAGCTTCTTATGTAGTCTGCCGTGACCGCCACCTGATCTCGCCAACAACCCTCTCCACCAACTGCATTAGCCATGGTGAGGCCGGAGAACATCTGCAACCGCGAGCTCGTCCGTCGCCTTCGTCTTCAGAGCTGTAAGCTCTCCAATCTTCTCCTTGTCACCATTAGGTTTTGGAGTTCATCGTGTTCGTCATTGTTCCTCGAATTTCTTCCAGTTCATCAGCTAGGATGATTTTTCATACTAGCTTAGATCTTTCCCACTTCTTCTTAGATCTAGAATGGGTTTTACCACATATGCAAAGTATTTTTGTCTTCAAATGAGTAGAAAGCCCGCCACAGCCGTGCTATGCTAGGTCTTTTCCCCTTATTTTCATCATAATTTCAGCTTATTTTCTAGATCTGTAGATGTGTTATAATTTCGCAATTTTTGTGTTTGTAGCCTGTGACCCGGCAACCTGATTTAACCTTGCCGGCTCACGTACTGTTGTAGCTCTGTAGGCCATCCTCAATTACTATAGCGCAGTGCATGACCCGACCGTTCATCTTTAAACTGCCGTCTTATATTTCTTTTATTTCCTTCGTAGTATTGTCTTGTCGGCTTTTGCGCTCCAAATCCATGGCTAGTAAAGGCAAGAAAGTGGGTGCGCCGTCTTCTGAATTATCAGCCAGGCAGCATAAGAAGGTCAATTGGGCCAAATCTTTAATGTCAAAACTTTGGCTCTAGGAGTTGGAGAGGAAAGGCTTTCTGCCATCTCAGGGTGAAATAAAATGGCGAGCTCCTGAGGAAGAAACCCGGCCTCAACTAGGCCCAGGCGAGGTTATAGTCTTTGCAGACCATCTGAACCGGGGTTTCAGACCACCGGGTTCCCCATTTTTTAGGGAAGTTCTCCGCCATTACAAACTGCATCCTCAAGACTTAGGGCCCAACTGAGTCCTCAATTTGAGTAACTTCCAGACTTTTTGTGAGGTTTACATACATATGAAGCCCACCCTGCACTTGTTTTTGGAATTTTTCTACTACAATAAGCAAACTGAATATAGCAATGGGTCACCTGTTGAGTGTGGCACTGTATCCATCGAAAGCACAAAAATTGCATATTTTCTAGCATCAAATTGGCGAGTCACCCCATAGGATGGCACAGGACATTCTTTTATTGCAAAGACACATCTCATGAGGGTGAGGCTCCATTGTCGGGTTGCCGTAGCAGCCGGCTTAAGTATGGAGAAAACCTGCGCCACTTTGGTCCTCAACCTGAGAGGAAGAAGTTCAAGAAAATCTATGCGTGCATAAATGCGCTAGTTGCTCATGGTCTTCAAGGAATCGATCTGACCCGATGCTGGATGTAGTGGTGAATCTAGCCTCTAAGCCTTCACAACCGGCTCATGTGTGAGTATTTGGAAGAGCCAAGAAATAGTTTGAGATTTTCTGAGGAGGAGCCTGATGCCAAGACCATGACCAATGCCATCAAGAAACTAGTTGGGGAGACCATTGATGACATTGACATTGTTGTCCTAGATCCTTTCTCATCAGTTAACCCGGCCCCAGAGGTAAGCTAGTTTCTTTGACTGTCATCTTCATATCTGCATGTTTGTATGATATTTCTTCTAACTTGGCTGACTCATGTTTTCACAACTTCATGATGAGTGGTGGAAAACAAACTACCAAGCTCCCGTCACTGATGAGGAAGAAATAATTGAAGCTGATGATGAGGAAGAGACGAATGAGGTAGAGCTCAATTCCCTAGGCCGGCTTTTTAACCAACTTGTTGATGCCGACTCTTTGCCAGAAGTCTCTATTGCGGGAGAACAGAGTAAGAAAGAGGTAACTTCTAGTGCCTCAGACTCTAAAACACTCGTGAGGAGGTAAACCCGGCTTGCTGTCCAATAGGTACCATTTTCCCATGCATCCGCTTATTTGGATCCACACTTATCTTTGAAGATAATACAACATGCTGAGAGGAAGAAGAGGAAGACCCGGAGTTTCGGCTTAGAGGATCTTGTCGAGGGGTTTTCACTTGATCCGCCTCCCTGCCGGGTTAAGCCACGAGAACAACTGAGCCCTTATGACCTGACGTATTTGGCCTCTTCGCCTTCGTCAGGTGCTTCGAGTGGCAATGCCGACTTTACCATAAACATCGGGTAAGTAACCTTCCCAATAGTCAATATTTTTATTTTTTCCTACTTGTCTTTTGTGTTGATACTTTTGATTTTCGTAACCAACACAAAGGTTTTGCTGAAGGATAAGCCGACGACTTCATCTGCCGGCAACATCAGTGTTGAGACGGCGAGTTCTGATGCCGTGGCCACTAACACCGATGAGCCAATGGGAAATGAGCCGGCTCATGACTCTCCTCCCCACGATGATCCGGTGTTCAATGAACTAGTACTTCAAGAGCAATCGCCCGTGCCACCAACTACTGTGGTCACATATGAGAATCCACCGACCACGTCCAGCCCTAAGCCGGTGGAAAAAAGACGATGATGTTGTGATGACTCATGTCCAACATTCAGCCCCACCAAGATCCTCAACTATTCTGGTGAAAACCACAGTTGAGCATAAGCTGTCATCTCATGAGCCAGCTCATGATGATAGGGTGGAAGCTTTTGAAGATATGGGATTGCTGTCTGTGCATCAAGTATATGTGGCCTGACTGGCTCGACATCATGAAGAAGAAGGTGCTCTTGTCACCTTAATGAAAACAATATGAGGTGTGCTTTGTTGCTTTGCTCCCCCAAATATATATATATGTATGTAGCCCCCAAGTCTCAAGTAGAGAAATAATAATGATATGCTTGAGACTTGCTTGGATTAAAAATGCTTTGTAGTCAACAATATGAGCAATGAGTAGCCCCCAAGAGCCGGCTTACCATTATGTGATGGGTCGGGTCTTTAACTTTCTTGAGTATTTCGAAATAAATGTGTATTAGCCCCCAAGGGCCACGTAAGTTTCTTGCAACCATATGGGTATTCTCATAACATAGTTCAAGTTTTTTGAAGGGTATAGTCCCCAAGTGCCGAGTTATCTTTGTAAGATGAGCTGGGACTTTAGTTAGAATATTGTAACCACCTTTCTGTAAAAATGAATAGTGTAGCCCTCAAGAGTCGGTTGATCATGTATGATGAGTCGGGTCTTCATTGAGAGCATAAATAATTTGTTGAATATTTAGAACTAAATAGTGTGCCCCCAAGTGCTGGGGTTAACTATCCACAACAACCTGGGACTTTGTTGTTGAGAACTTTGTCAAATAATGTAGCCCCATGTGCCGGGTTAATTGTCCATAACAACATGGGACTACATAGGTTGAAATGATGTAAATTTCTTGAGTTGTAGCCCCCAAGGGCCGGGTTAGCTGTCCAAAGCAACCTTGGACCATAACATATTATTGGTGAGCCTGGTTTTGCTTGTGCAGAAATCCCTTGCTGATGCTGACCAGTAAATCAGCCGGCTTAAGGAGGAGCTAGCCACTAAAAAAGCTAAGCGCGAGAGTTCTAAAAAGGCTAATCAGCTTGCCAATGAAACAACTAAATAGGTCTTGGAAGAATTAGACGGTCCGAAGTCAGAGGCGGCTCAAATGGAGGAGCTTTTAACGCAGAGGACAGAAGTCGTAGAATCCCAGAAGAAGGAGACGGAAGCCGACTTCAATCGCCTTAACAAACGCCTTGGTGACATCTGTGCCAATCTCTTCAGTAAGTTTTATTGTTGGAAATACGCCCTAGAGGCAATAATAAAGTGGTTATTATTATATTTCCTTGTTCATGATAATCGTTTATTATCCATGCTATAATTGTATTGATTGGAAACACAAATACATGTGTGGATACATAGACAACACCGTGTCCCTAGTATGCCTCTAATAGACTAGCTCGTTGATCAAAGATGGTCAAGGTTTCCTAACCATAGACATGAGATGTCATTTGATAATGGGATCACATCATTAGGAGAATGATGTGATGGACAAGACCCAAATTATGAACATGGCATATGATCGTGTCAGTTTATTGCTATAGTTTTTCTACATGTCAAGTATCCGTTCCTATGACCATAAGATCATGCAACTCACCGACACCGGAGGAGTACCTTGTATGTATCAAACATTGCAATGTTACTGGGTGACTATAAATATGCTCTACAGGTATCTCCGAGGGTGTCTGTTGAGTGGGTATGGATCAAGACTGGGTTTTGTTACTCCGTGTGACGGAGAGGTATCTCAGAGCCCACTCGGTAATACAACATCACAATGAGCCTTGCAAGCAAAGTGACTAAAGAGTTAGCCACGGGATCTTGTATTACGGAACGAGTAAAGAGACTTGCCGGTAATGAGATTGAACTAGGTATAGAGATACCGACGATCGAATCTCGGGCAAGTAACATACCAAAGAACAAAGGGAATTGGATACGGGATTAACTGAATCCTTGACATAGATGTTCAACCGATAAAGATCTTCGTAGAATATGTAGGAACCAATATGGGCATCCAGGTCCCACTATTGGTTATTGACCGTAGAGGTGTCCCGGTCATGTCTACATAGTTCTCGAACCCGCAGGGTCTGCACACTTAACGTTCGTTGACGTTTCGGTAGTATAGAGTTATGTATGTTGGTGACCGAAGGTTGTTCAGAGTACCGGATGAGATCCTGGACGTCACGAGGAGCTCCAGAATGGTCCGGAGGTAAAGATCGATACATAGGAAAGTTGTGTTTGGGCTCCGGAAAAGTTTCGGGCATTTCCGGTAGTGTACCGGGAGTGACGAATGGGTTCCGGGGGTCCACTAAGTGGGGCCCACCCACCCCAAGTGGCCACATGGGCCTAAGAGGTGGCGCACCAGCCCCTTGTGGGCTGGGCGGCCAGCCCTTATGGGCCTATGCGCCAAGAATAGAAGAGGGGGAGGAGTCCGAATAGGAGGGGGACTCCTCCCTCGCCCCACCTCCTAATTGGAGGGGGACTCATCCTCCCTTGGTTCGGCCGACCCTAGGGGGGAAACCCTTGGGCACCAGCCCCTCCCCTCCCTCCTATATATATTCGAGGGGAGAGAGGGCAGCTGCACCCTAAGCCACGGTGCAGCCCTCTCTCCCTCCCATAGATCATTTTCTCCTCTAGATTAGTTCGGCGGAGCTCGGCGAAGCCCTGCCGGATTAGTTCACCACCACCACCACCATGCCGTTGTGCTGCCAGAGAACTCATCTACCTCTCCGCCCCCTCTTGCTGGATCAAGAAGGCGGAGATCGTCATCGAGCTGTACGTGTGCTGAATGCGTAGGTGCCGTCCGTTCGGCACTAGATCGGGACGGATCGTGATTGGATCGCGGGACGGCTTGCGATTTGGATCGCGAAGACGTTTGACTACATCAATGGCATTTCTTAATGCTCCCCGCTTAATGATCTACAAGGGTATGTAGATCCACTCTCCCTCTCGTAGATGCTCATCACCATGGATAGATCTTGTATGTGCGTAGGAAATTTTTTGTTTCCCATGCAACGTTCCCCAACAGTGGCATCATGAGCTAGGTCTATGCATAGATGAGATCACGAGTAGAACAAGAAGGAGTTTTTGGGCGTTGATGCTCAGATTGCTTCCTCCCTTGGTCTTTTCTTGATTCAGCGGTATTGTGGGATGAAGCGGCCCGAACCAACCTTACTCGTCCACCTACGAGAGACCGGTTCCATCGACTGACATGTGACTTTGTTGCATAAAGATGGCTGGCGGGTGTTTGTCTCTCCCATCTTAGTTGGATCGGATTCGAAAAAGGCGGTCCTTGAGAAGTTTGAATAAAAATTTGTGTATCACCATTGTGGTTTTGCGTAGTTAAGAATCGATCTTGCTAGATACCCATAGCAGCCACGTAACATGCACCAACAATTAGAGGACGTCTAACTTGTTTTTGCAGGGTATGTTGTGATATGATATGGCCAAAGACATGATGAGATATATTTGATGTATGAGATGATCATGTTTGTAATAGTTCATATTGACTTGCATGTCTATGCATATGGCAACCGGCAGGAGCCATAGGGTTGTCTTTAATTATTGTATGACCTGCATGTCAATCATTAAGCGCTATGTAATGCTTTACTTTATCGCTAAGCGGTAGCAATAGTAGTAGAAGCATGGTGGGCGCGACAACCCCGATGGCGACACAATGATGGAGATCATGGTGTTATGCCGGTGAAGATGGAGATCATGCCGATGCTTTGGGGATGGAGATCAAAAGCACAAGTTCATGGCCATATCATGTCACTTATGATTTGCATGTGATGTTAATCTTTTTATGCATCTTATTTTGCTTAGGATGACGGTAGCATTATAAGGTAATCCCTCACTAAAATTTCAAGATAAAATTGTGTTCTCCCCGAGTGTGCACCGTTGCGAAAGTTCGTCGTTTCGAAACACCACGTGATGATCGGATGTGATAGACTCTACGTTCACATACAACAGGTGCAAGCCAGTGTTGTTGGGTTCCGTTGCATGGGAAACAAAAAATTTCCTACGCACACGCAAGATCTATCCATGGTGATGAGCATCTACGAGAGGGAGAGTGGATCTACATACCCTTGTAGATCGCTAAGCGGGAAGCGTTAAGAAACGCGGTTGATGTAGTCGAACGTCTTCGCGATCCAAATCGCCGAGCGTCCCGCGATCCCATCACGATCCATCTCGCGATCCAATCACGATCCGTCCCGTGATCCCATCACGATCCGTCCCGCGATCAAATCATGAATCGTCTCGCGATCCTGATCACGGTCCTTCCGATCTATCGCCGAACGAACGGCACCTCCGCGTTCAGTACACGTACAGCTCGATGACGATCTCCGCCTTCTTGATCCAGCAAGAGGGGGCAAAGAGGTAGATGAGTTCTCTGGCAGCGCGACGGCGCGGCGGCGGCGGCGGCGGAACTATTCCGGTAGGGCTTCGCCTAAGCACCGCCGAAATTAGACTAGAGGAGAAAACGATCTAGAGGAAGTAGAGGGAGCACGTGGCAATTAGGGTTATTTTTCTCCTCTAAATCCTCTAGTATATATAGGAGGGAGGGAGGGGAGGAGTCAGCCTCAAACCCTCAAGGGCTGGCCGAAATTGGAGGTGGAGGAGTCCTACTCCAATCCAATTAGGAGTAGGATTCCTCCTCTCCACTTGGAAACCCTTTCCACCTTTCCCCTTTTGGGTTTTTTCCACCTTCAGCCGCATGGGCCTTAGTGGGGGGCTTGGACAGCCCACTAAGGGCTGGCTTGACTCCTCCCACAGCCCATGAGGCCACTTGGGTCAAAATACCCCTCCCGATGGTCCCCGATAACCCTCTCGGCACTCCCGGTACACTACCGAAATACCCGAAACTTTTCCGGTGACCAAAACGGGACTTCCTATATATCAATCTTTACCTCCGGACCATTCCGGAGCTCCTTGTGACATCCAAGATCTCATCCGGGACTCCGAACAATGTTCGGTCACCACCACACATAACTCTATACTACCGAAACGTCACCGAACGTTAAGTGTGTAGACCCTGCGGGTTCGAGAACTATGTAGACATGACCGAGACACCTCTACGGTCAATAACCAATAGGCGGGACCTGGATGTCCATATTGGTTCCTACATATTCTACGAAGATCTTTATCGGTTGAACCTCGATGTCAAGGATTCAATTAATCGCGTATGCTGTTCCCTTTGTTCTTCGGTATGTTACTTGCCCGAGATTCGATCGTCGGTATCTCTATACCTAGTTCAATCTCGTTACCAACAAGTCTCTTTACTCGTTTCGTAATACAAGATCCTGTGGCTAACACTTTAGTCACATTGCTTGCAAGGCTTGTTGTGATGTTGTATTACTGAGTGGGCCCTGAGATACCTCTCCGTCACACGGAGTAACAAATCCCAGTCTTGATCCATACCCACTCAACAGACACCCTCGGAGATACCTGTAGAGCATCTTTATAGTCACCCAGTTACATTGTGACGTTTGATACACACAAGGTATTCCTCCGGTGTCAATGAGTTGCATGATCTCATGGTCATAGGAACAGATACTTGACATGCAGAAAACTATAGCAATAAACTGACACGATCATATCCTATGTTTATAGTTTGGGTCTTGTCCATCACATCATTCTCCTAATGATGTGATCCCGTTATCAAATGATATCTCATGTCTATGGCCAGGAAACCTTAACCATCTTTGATCAACGAACTAGTTAACTAGAGGCATACTAGGGACACAGTGTTGTCTATGTACCCACACATGTATTTGAGTTTCCAATCAATACAATTATAGCATGGATAATAAACCATTATCACGAACAAGGAAATATAATAATAACCAATTTATTATTGCCTCTAGGGCATATTTCCAACAGTCTCCCACTTGCACTAGAGTCAATAATCTAGTTCACATGACCATGTGATTTACATTGTTATGAATCTAACACCGAATGAGTTCTGGGGTTCGATCATGCTTTGCATGTGAGAGAGGTCTTTAGTCAACGGGTCTGCGACATTCAGATTCGTGTGTACTTTGCAAATCTCTATGTCATACTGTAGACACTGCTACCACACTCCACTTGGAGCTATTCCAAATGGCTTCTCCACTATATGTATCCAGATTGCTACTCAGAGTCATCCGGATTGGTGTTAAAGCTTGCATCGACGTAACCCTTTACGAGGAACTCTTTATCACCTCCATAATCGAGAAATATTTCCTTAGTCCTCTAGTTACTAAGGATAATCTTGACCGTTGTCCAGTGATCCACTCCTGGATCACTCTTGTACCCCTTGACAGACTCATGGCAAGGCACACACAGGTGCGGTACACAACATGGCATACTATACAGAGCCTATGGATAAGGCATAGGGGACGACCTTCGTCCTTTCTCTTTCTTCTGCCGTGGTCGAGCTTTGAGTCTCACTCAACTCCACACCTTACAAATCTGGCAAGAACTCTTTCTTTGACTGGTCCATTTTTAACTCTTCCAAAATCTTGTCAAGGTATGTACTCATTGAAAGTTTTATCAGACGTCTTGATCTATCTCTATAGATCTTGATGCCCAATATTTAAGTAGCTTTTTATCCAGGTCTTCCTTTGAAAAACACCTTTCCAACAACCTTTTATGCTTTCCAGAAATTTCTACATCATTTCCGATCAACAATATGTCATCCACATATACTTATCAGAAATTCTATAGTGCTCCCACTGACTTTATAGTAAATACAAGTTTCTCATAAACTTTGTATCGACTCAAAAACTTTGATCACCACATCAAAGCGTATATTCCAACTCCGAGATGCTTGCTCCAGTCCATAGAAGGATTGCAGAACACTCGGGTTAAACTTGACGGGCCTATTATGTATAGACATGGCCTCGGAACACAAGAGACCGAAAGGTCGAACATGAGTCATATAGTAGATATGATCAACATGGAGATGTTCACCATTGAAACCACCTCTTCTCACGTGATGATCGGACTTTGGTTGGTGAATTTGGATCATGTATCACTCTTATGACCGAAGGGATGTCAATTTGAGTGGGAGTTTTTTAAGTAATGTGATTAACTAAACTCATTATCTTGAACAAAAGTCTTAGTAACCTTTCCAAATTTATGTTGTAGATCAATGGCTCGCGCAGTAGTTCCCCTGAATTTCAATGCATTTCTAGAGAAAGCCAAGTTGAAAGATGATGGAAGTAACTTTGTATACTGGGCCCGTAATCTGAGGATTATCCTCACGGCTTCCCAAAAAGCTTATGTCCTTGATGCACCGCTCGGTGAAGCACCCGCTCCAGTGTCGTCTGTAGATGCTGTGAACGCCTGGCAGGCGCGTTCTGATGATTACTCAATAGTTCAATGTGCAATGTTGTATGGCTTAGAACCGGGACTTCAAAGGCGTTTTGAACGTCATGGAGCATATGAGATGTTCCAGGAGTTGAAGTTTATCTTTGAGAGGACTGCCCGGATCGAGAGGTATGAGACCTTCGATAAGTTCTATGCTTGCAAAATGGAGGAGAACAGGTCTGTCAGTGAACACATACTCAGAATGTCTGGGTATTCCAACCGCCTGGCTGAATTGGGGATGCCCCTTCCGCTAGAGGCGATCACTAACAGAGTTCTTCAATCATTGCCACCTAGCTACAAAAGCTTCGTGTTGAACTATAACATGCAAGGGATGAATAAGTCAGTCGCCGAGCTGTTTGCGATGTTGAAAGTTGCTGAGTCTGAAATCCAGAAGGAGCATCAAGTGTTGATGGTCAATAAAACCACTAGTTTCAAGAAGAATGGAAAGGGCAAGAAGGGTAACTCCAAGAAGAGTGGCAAAGCAGTTGCCCCTCCTGTGAAGAAAACCAAGGCTGGACCCAACCCAGAAACTGAGTGCTTTCATTGCAAGGGAACTGGTCACTAGAAGCAGAACTGCCCCGATTATCTGGCCAATAAGAAGGCGGCCAACACCAAACAAGGTATATATGATATACATGTTATTGATGTTTACCTTACCAACTCTTGTTGTAGTGCCTGGATATTTGATACCGGTTCGGTTGCTCACATTTGTGATGTCTACTACGCAACCTTCTTCTTGTAGACTCGTGTTGGGCCTCCAAGCGCAGAGTTTTGTAGGACAGTAGCAAATTTCCCTCAAGTGGATGACCTAAGGTTTATCAATCTATGGGAGGCATAGGATGAAGATGGTCTCTCTCAAACAACCCTGCAACCAAATAACAAAAAGTCTCTTGTGTCCCCAACACACCCAATACAATGTTAAATTATATAGGTGCACTAGTTCAGCGAAGAGATGGTGATACAAGTGTAATATGGATGGTAGATATAGGTTTTTGTAATCTGAAAATATAAAAACATCAAGGTAACTAGTAACAAAAGTGAGCAAAAACGATATTGCAATGCTTGGAAACAAGGCCTAGGGTTCATACTTTCACTAGTGCAAGTTCTCTCAACAATACTGACATAGTTGAATCATATGTAAATCCCTCTCGTGCGACAAAGAGTTCACTCCGAAATCACAAATAGTGGAGAACAAACTAAGAAATTATTGTAGGGTACAAAACCAACTCAAAGTTATCTTTTCTGATCAATCTTATGAGCTATCCCTATAAGTGTCACGGATAGCCCTAGAGTTCGCACTAAAATAACACCTTAAGATACACATCAATCAAAACCCTAATGTCACCTAGATACTCCAATGTCACCACGAATACCCATGGGCTTGATTATACGATATGCATCACACAATTTCAGATTCATCATGTTCAATCCAACACAAAGAACTTCAAAAAGTGCCCCAAAGTTTCTACCGGAGAGTCAAGATGAAAACATGTGCCAACCCCTATGCATAGATTCCCAAGGTCACGGAACCCGCAAGTTGATCACCAAAACATACATAAAGTGGATCAATAGAACATCCCATTGTCACCACGGATATCCCATCGCAAGACATACATCAAGTGTTCTCAAATCCTTTAAAGACTCAATCCGATAAGAAAACTTCAAAGGGAAAACTCAATTCATCACAAGAAGATAGAGAGGGGAAAACTCCATATGATTCATCTATATCAATAAAGCTCACGGAACATCAAGATCGTGTCATCTCAAGAACACGAGAGAGAGAGAGAGAGAGAGAGAGAGAGAGAGAGAGAGAGAGAGAGAGAGATCAAACACATAGCTACTGGTACATACCCCCAGCCCTGAGGGTGAACTACTCCCTCCTCGTCATGGAGACCGCTGGGATGATGAAGATGGCCTCCGGTGATGGTTTCCCCCTCCGATAGGTTGCCGGTGTTGGAAATATGCCCTAGAGGCAATAATAAAATGGTTATTATTATATTTCCTTATTCATGATAATTGTCTATTGTTCATGCTATAATTGTATTAACCGGAAACGTAATACATGTGTGAATACATAGACCACACCATGTCCCTAGTGAGCCTCTAGTTGACTAGCTCGTTGATCAATAGATGGTCATGGTTTCTTGACCATGGACATTGGATGTCGTTGATAACGGGATCACATCATTAGGAGAATTATGTGATGGACAATACCCAATCCTAAGCATAGCACAATATCGTGTAGTTCGTCTGCTAGAGCTTTTTTAATGTCAAGTATCATTTCCTTAGACCATGAGATTGTGCAACTCCCGAATACCGTAGGAATGCTTTGGGTGTATCAAACATCACAACGTAACTGGGTGACTATAAAGGTGCACTACAGGTGTCTTTGAAAGTGTCTGTTGGGTTGGCACGAATCGAGACTGGGATTTGTCACTCCGTGTGACGGAGAGGTATCTCTGGGCCCACTCGGTAATACATCATCATAATGAGATCAATGTGACTAAGGAGTTAGTCACGGGATCATGTGTTACGGAACGAGTAAAGAGACTTGCCGGTAACGAGATTGAACAAGGTATAGGGATACCGACGATCGAATCTCGGGCAAGTAACATATCGATGGACAAAGGGAATTGTATACAGGATTAATTGAATCCCCGATATCGTGGTTCATCCGATGAGATCATTGTGGAACATGTGGGAGCCAATATGGGTATCCAGATCCCACTATTGGTTATTGGCCAGAGAGGTGTCTCGGTCATGTCTGCATAGTTCCCGAACCCGTAGGGTCTACACACTTAAGGTTCGGTGATGCTAGAGTTGTAATGGGAATTGTATGTGATTACCGAAAGTTGTTCGGAGTCCCCGATGAGATCCCGGACGTCATGAGGAGTTCTGGAATGGTTCGGAGGTGAAGATTTATATATGGGAAGTCCTATTTTGGCCACCGAAAAATGTTCGGGATTTTTCGGTGTTGTACCGGGAAGGTTCTAGAAGGTTCTGGAGTGGGGCCCACCTGCATGAGGGGACCCACATGAACGTGGGTAGTGGGGGCAAGGCCTCACACCCCTGGTCAAGGCGCACCAAGATCCCCCCTTAGAAGGAATAAAATCATATCCCGAAGGGATAAGATCAAGATCCCTAAAAAGGGGGGGTAACAATCTGTGGGGAAGGGAAAGGATGGGATTTCTTTCCTCCCACCTTTTCCAACACCCCAATGGACTTGGAGGGCAAGAAACCAGCCCCCTCCACCCCTATATATAGTGGAGAGGCGCACGGGAGCTGCACCCCTTCCCTGGCGCAGCCCTCCCCCCTCCTACACCTCCTCCTCCTCCGTAGTGCTTAGCGAAGCTCTGCCGGAGAACCACGAGCTCCACCGCCACCATGCCGTCGTGCTGCTGGAGCTCTCCCTCTACTTCTCCTCCCCCTTGCTGGATCAAGAAGGAGGGGACGTCCCCGGGCTGTATGTGTGTTGAACGCGGAGGCGCCGTCCGTTCGGCGCTTGGATCGGATCTTTCGCGATTTGAATCGCCGCGAGTACGACTTCATCAACCGCGTTCTTTCCAACGCTTCCGCTTAGCGATCTTCAAGGGTATGAAGATGCACTCCCTCTCTCTTGTTGCTAGCATCTCCTAGATTGATCTTGGTGACACGAAGGAATTTTTTTGAATTTTTACAACGGTACCCAACAGTGGTATCAGAGCTAGGTCTATGCGTAGATTCTATGCATGAGTAGAACACAAGTAGTTGTGGGCAATGATTTGGTCAATTTGCTTGCCGTTACTAGTCCTATCTTGATTCGGCGGCATTGTGGGATGAAGCGGCCCGGACCGACTTTACACGTACGCTTACGTGAGACTGGTTCCACCGCCTGACATGCTCTTGTTGCATAAGGTGTCTAGCGGGTGTCTGTCTCTCCCACTTTAGTAGGATCGGATTCGATGCAGAGGGTCCTTATGAAGGGTAAATAGCAATTGGCATATCACCGTTGTGGCTTTTGCGTAGGTAAGAAACGTTCTTGCTAGAAACCCATAGCAGCAACGTAAAACTTGCAACAACAATTAGAGGACGTCTAACTTGTTTTTGCAGGGTATGCTATGTGATGTGATATGGCCAAAAGGATGTGATGAAATATATGTGATGTATGAGATTGATCATGTTCTTGTAATAGGAATCACGACTTGCATGTCGATGAGTATGACAACCGGCAGGAGCCATAGGAGTTGTCTTAATTTATTCTATGACCTGCGTGTCAATCAAAAACGCCATATAATTACTTTACTTTATTGCTAACCGTTAGCCATAGTAGTAGAAGTAATAGTTGGCGAGACAACTTCATGAAGACACGATGATGGAGATCATGATGATGGAGATCATGGTGTCATGTCGGTGACGATGGTGATCATGCCGCGCCCCGAAGATGGAGATCAAAGGCGCAAGATGATATTGGCCATATCATGTCACTTTATGATTTGCATGTGATGTTTATCATGTTTTTATATCTTATTTGCTTAGAACAACGGTAGCATAAATAAGATGATCCCTCACTAAAATTTCAAGAAATATGTTCCCCCTAAGTGTGCACCGTTGCGAAGGATCGTTGTTTCGAAGCACCACGTGATGATCGGGTGTGATAGATTCCAACATTCGCATACAACGGGTGTAAGCCAGATTTACACACGCGAAACACTTAGGTTGACTTGACGAGCCTAGCATGTACAGACATGGCCTCGGAACACGAGAGACCGAAAGGTCGAACATGAGTCATATAGTAGATGCGATCAACATGGAGATGTTCACCATTGATGACTAGTCCGTCTCACGTGATGATCGGACACGGCCTAGTCGATATGGATCATGTATCACTTAGATGACTAGAGGGATGTCTATCTGAGTGAGAGTTCATTAAATAATTTGATTAGATGAACTTAATTATCATGAACCTAGTCTAAAATTGTATTTACAATCTATCTTGTAGATCCAATGGCCCACGCTAATGTTGCCCTCAACTTCAACGCGTTCCTAGAGAAAACCAAGCTGAAAGACAATGGAAGCAACTATACGGACTGGGTCCGTAACTTGAGGATCATCCTCATAGCTTCCAAGAAAGCATATGTCCTTGATGCACCGCTAGGTGACGCACCCATTTTCCCAGCAACTCAAGACGTTATGAACGCCTGGCAGTCGCGTAGTGATGATTACTCCCTGGTTTAGTGCGGCATGCTTTACAGCTTAGAACCGGGGCTCCAAAAGCGTTTTGAGCAACACGAAGCATATGAGATGTTCCAAGAGCTGAGAATGGTTTTCCAAGCTCATGCCCGGGTCGAGAGATATGAAGTCTCCGACAAGTTCTTCAGTTGTAAGATGGAGGAAAATAGTTCTGTCAGCGAGCACATACTCAAAATGTCTGGGTTGCACAACCGCTTGTCTCAGCTGGGAGTTAATCTTCCGGATGACTCGGTTATTGACAGAATCCTCCAGTCGCTTCCACCAAGCTACAAGAGCTTTGTGATGAACTTCAATATGCAAGGGATGGAGAAGTCCATTCCTGAGTTATATTCGATGCTGAAATCAGCGGAGGTGGAGATCAAAAAGGAACATCAAGTGTTGATGGTGAATAAGACCACCAGTTTCAAGAAAGGCAAGGGTAAGAAGAACTTCAAGAAAGACGGCAAAGCAGTTGCCGCGCCCGGTAAATCAGTTGCCGGGAAGAAGCCCAAGAATGGACCCAAGCCTGAGACTGAGTGCTTTTATTGCAAGGGAACCGGTCACTAGAAGCGGAACTGCCCCAAGTACTTAGCGGATAAGAAGGCTGGCAACGTCAAAGGTATATATGATATACATGTTATTGATGTGTACCTTAGCAGCGCTCGTAGTAGCTCCTGGGTGTTTGATACTAGTGCGGTTGCTCACATTTGTAAATCAAAACAGGAGCTGCGGAATAAGCAGAGACTGGCGAAGGACGAGGTGACAATGCGCGTCGGGAATGGTTCCAAGGTCGATGTGATTGCCGTCGGCACGCTACCTCTACATCTACCTTTGGGATTAGTTTTAAACCTCAATAATTGTTATTTAGTACCAGCTTTGAGCATGAACATTGTATCTGGATCTCGTTTGATGCGAGATGGCTACTCATTTAAATCCGAGAATAATGGTTGTTCTATTTATATGAGAGATATGTTTTATGGTCATGCCCCGCTGGTCAATGGTTTATTTTTATTGAATCTCGAACGTGATGTTACACATATTCATAGTGTGAATACCAAATGATGTAAGGTTGATAATGATAGTCCCACATACTTGTGGCACTTGTGCCTTGGTCATATTGGTGTCAAACGCATGAAGAAACTCCATGTAGATGGACTTTTGGAGTCTCCTGATTATGAATCATTTGACACGTGTGAACCATGCCTCATGGGCAAGATGACTAAGACTCTGTTCTCCGGAACAATGGAGCGAGCAACCAACTTGTTGGAAATAATACATACCGATGTATGCGGTCCAATGAGCGTTGAGGCTCGCGGTGGCTATCGTTATGTTCTCACCCTCATTGATGACTTAAGCAGATATGGGTATGTCTACTTAATGAAACACAAGTCTGAGACCTTTGAAAAGTTTAAGGAATTTCAGAGTGAGGTAGAGAATCAACATGACAAGAAAATAAAGTTCTTACGATCTGATCGTGGAGGAGAATATTTGAGTCACGAGTTTGGCACGCACTTAAGGAAATGTGGAATTGTTTCACAACTCACGCTGCCTAGCACACCTCAGCGTAATGGTGTGTCCGAACGTCGTAATCGCACTCTATTGGATATGTTGCGATCTATGATGTCTCTTACTAATTTATCGCTATCATTTTGGGGATATGCATTAGAGACTGCCGCATTCACTTTAAATAGGGCACCGTCTAAATCCGTTGAGACGACACCGTATGAATTATGGTTTGGGAAGAAACCTAAGCTGTCGTTTCTGAAAGTTTGGGGATGTGATGCTTATGTTAAGAAACTTCAACCTGAAAGGCTCAAACCCAAATCGGAAAGGTGCGTCTTCATAGGATACCCTAAGGAAACTATTGGGTATACCTTCTACCTCAGATCCGAAGGCAAGATCTTTGTTGCCAAGAATGGATCCTTTCTAGAGAAAGAGTTTCTCTCGAAAGAAGTGGGAGGAAAGTAGAACTTGATGAGGTAATTGTACCCCCTCTCGAACCGGAGAGTAGCGCAGCACAGGAAAATGTTTCTGTGGTGCCTGCACCGACTAGATAGGAAGTTAATGATGACGATCCTGAAACTTCGGATCAAGTTACTATTGAACTTCGTAGGTCCATGAGGACACGTTCCGCACCAGAGTGGTACGGCAACCCTGTCCTGGAAATCATGTTGTTAGACAATGGTGAACCTTCAAACTATGAAGAAGCCATGGCGGGCCCGGATTCCAACAAATGGCTTGAAGCCATGAAATCCGAGATAGGATCCATGTATGAGAACAAAGTATGGACTTTGGTGGACTTGCCTGATGATCGGCAAGCCATAGAAAATAAATGGATCTTTAAGAAGAATACTGACGCGGATGGTAATGTGACCGTCTATAAGGCTCGGCTTGTCGCTAAGGGTTATCGACAAGTTCAAGGAGTTGACTACGATGAGACTTTCTCACCCATAGCAATGCTGAAGTCCGTCCGAATCATGTTAGCAGTTACCGCATTTTATGATTATGAGATCTGGCAAATGGACGTCAAAACGGCATTCCTTAACGGTTTCCTTAAGGAAGAATTGTATATGATGTGGCCGGAAGGTTTTGTCGATCCTAAGAATGCTGACAAGGTATGCAAGCTCCAGCGCTCCATCTATGGGCTGGTGCAAGCATCTCGGAGTTGGAACATTCGCTTTGATGAGGTGATCAAAGCGTTTGGGTTTATACAGACTTATGGAGAAGCCTGTATTTACAAGAAAGTGAGTGGGAGCTTTGTAGCATTTCTCATTTTATATGTGGATGACATATTGTTGATGGGAAATGATATAGAACTTTTGGAAAGCATAAAGGCCTACTTGAATAAGTGTTTTTCAATGAAGGACCTCGGAAAAGCTGCTTACATATTAGGCATCAAGATCTATAGAGATAGATCGAGACGCTTCATTGGTCTTTCACAAAGCACATACCTTGACAAGATATTGAAGAAGTTCAATATGGATCAGTCCAAGAAGGGGTTCTTGCCTGTATTGCAAGGTGTGAGATTGAGCACAGCTCAATGCCTGACCTCGGCAGAAGATAGAGAAAAGATGAGTGTCATCCCCTATGCCTCAGCCATAGGCTCTATTATGTATGCCATGCTGTGTACCAGACCTGATGTGAACCTTGCCATACGTTTGGTAGGGAGGTACCAAAGTGATCCCGGAATGGAACACTGGACAGTGGTCAAGAATATCCTTAAGTACCTAAAAAGGACTAAGGATATGTTTCTCGTTTATGAAGGTGCCAAAGAGCTCGTCGTAAAGGGTTACGTCGATGCTAGCTTTGACACAGATCCGAATGACTCCAAGTCACAAACCGGATACGTGTATATTTTGAATGGTGGGGCAGTCAGCTGGTGCAGTTGCAAGCAAAGCGTCATGGCGGCATCTACATGTGAAGAGGAGTACATAGCTGCTTCGGTAGCAGCGCAGGAAGGAGTCTGGATGAAGGAGTTCATCACCGACCTAGGAGTGATTCCCAATGCGTCGGGCCCGATGACTCTCTTCTGTGACAACACTGGAGCTATTGCCATTGCCAAGGAGCCCAGGTTTCACAAGAAGACCAAGCACATCAAGCGCCGCTTCAACTCCATTCGTGGTTACATTCAGGATGGAGATATAGATATTTGTAAAGTACATACGGATCTGAATGTCACAGATCCATTGACTAAACCTCTTTCACGAGCGAAACATGATCAGCACCAGAACTCTATGTGTGTTCGATTCATCACAATGTAACTAGATTATTGACTCTAGTGCAAGTGGGAGACTGTTGGAAATATGCCCTAGAGGCAATAATAAAATGGTTATTATTATATTTCCTTGTTCATGATAATTGTCTATTGTTCATGCTATAATTGCATTAACCGGAAACCGTAATACATGTGTGAATACATAGACCACACCATGTCCCTAGTGAGCCTCTAGTTGACTAGCTCGTTGATCAATAGATGGTCATGGTTTCCTGACCATGGACATTGGATGTCGTTGATAACGGGATCACATCATTAGGAGAATGATGTGATGGACAAGACCCAATCCTAAGCATAGCACAAGATCATGTAGTTCGTCTGCTAGAGCTTTTCTAATGTCAAGTATCATTTCCTTAGACCATGAGATTGTGCAACTCCCGCATACCGTAGAAATTCTTTGGGTGTATCAAATGTCACAACGTAACTGGGTGACTATAAAGGTGCACTACAGGTGTCTCCGAAAGTGTCAGTTGGGTTGGCACGAATCAAGACTGGGATTTGTCACTCCGTACGGAGAGGTATCTTTGGGCCCACTCGGTAATACATCATCATAATGAGCTCAATGTGACTAAGGAGTTAGTCACGGGATCATGTGTTACGGAACGAGTAAAGAGACTTGCCGGTAACGAGATTGAACAAGGTATAGGGATACCGACGATCGAATCTCGGGCAAGTAACATACCGATGGACAAAGAGAATTGTATACGGGATTAATTGAATCCCCGACATCGTGGTTCATCCGATGAGATCATCATGGAACATGTGGGAGCCAATATGGGTATCCAGATCCCGCTATTGGTTATTGGCCCGAGAGGTGTCTCGGTCATGTCTGCATGGTTCCCGAACCCGTAGGGTCTACACACTTAAGGTTCGGTGACGCTAGAGTTGTAATGGGAATTGTATGTGGTTACCGAAAGTTGTTCAGAGTCCCGGATGAGATCCCGGACATCACGAGGAGTTCTGGAATGGTCCGGAGGTGAAGATTTATATATGGGAAGTCCTATTTTGGCCACCGAAAAATGTTCAAGATTTTTCGGTATTGTACCGGGAAGGTTCTAGAAGGTTCCGAAGTGGGGCCCACCTGCATGAGGGGACCCACATGAATGTGGGTAGTGGGGGCAAGGCCCCACACCCCTGGTCAAGGCGCACCAAGATCCCACCTTAGAAGGAATAAGATCATATCCCGAAGGGATAAGATCAAGATCCCTAAAAAGGGGGGATAACAATCGGTGGGGAAGGGAAAGGATGAGATTTCTTTCCTCCCACCTTTGCCAACGCCCCAATGGACTTGGAGGGCAAGAAACCAGCCCCCTCCACCCCTATATATAGTGGGGAGGCGCATGGGAGCTGCAACCCTTCCCTGGCGCAGCCCTCCCCCCTCCTACACCTCCTCCTCCTCCGTAGTGCTTAGCGAAGCTCTGCCGGAGAACCACGAGCTCCACCGCCACCACGCCGTCGTGCTGCCGGAGCTCTCCCTCAACTTCTCCTCCCCCCTTGCTAGATCAAGAAGGAGGAGACGTCCCCGGGCTGTACGTGTGTTAAACGCGGAGGCGCCGTCCGTTCGGCGCTTGGATCGGATCTTCCGCGATTTGAATCGCCGCGAGTACGACTCCATCAACCGCGTTCTTTGCAACACTTCCGCTTAGCGATCTTCAAGGGTATGAAGATGCACTCCCTCTCTCTCATTTCTAGCATCTCCTAGATTGATCTTGGTGACACGTAGGAATTTTTTTGAATTATTACTACGTTACCCAACAGCCGGAACGGGCTCCCGATTGGTTTTTCGTGGCTATAGAGGCTTGCGGCGGCGGAACTCCCGATCTAGGTTTCTTTCTGGGGGTTACGGGATTTATAGGAATACTTGGCATTGGAATCAAGTCAGGGGGACTCTCGAGGGGCCCACAAGCCAGGGGGCGCGCCCTAGGGTGGCGCCCCCTAGGCTTGTGGCTGCCTCGGGACTCCTCTCCGGTATGTTTTTGCTCCAGTATTTTTTATATTTTCCAAAAATATTCTCTGTAAAATTTTCAGCCCATTCCAAGAACTTTTATTTCTGCACAAAAAAACGACACCATGGTAGTTTTGCTGAAAACAGCGTCAGTCCGGGTTATTTCTAATAAAATCATACCAAAATCATATAAAATTATTGTAAACATGGCATGAATACTTCATAAATTATAGATACGTTGGAGACATATCAATTTGCAACTCAAAGCAGGAGCTACGGAATACACGGAGGCTGGCAAAGGACGAAGTGACGATGCGCGTGGGAAATGGTTCCAAGGTTGATGTGATCACCGTCGGCATGCTCGCTCTTCGATTACCATCGGGATTAGTGATGAACCTAAATAATTGTTATTCAGTGCGTGCGTTAAGCATGAACATTATATCTGGATCTTGTTTATTGCGAGACAGTTACCCATTTAAATCAGAGAATAATGGCTGTTCTATTTATATGAGTAATATCTTTTATGGTCATGCACCCAATGTGAGGGGTTTATTCTTATCGATTCTCGATAGTGATGATATGGGTATATTTACTTAATGAAACACAAGTCTAAAACGTTTGAAAAGTTCAAGCAATTTTAGAGTGAAGTTGAGAATCATCGTAACAAGAAGATTAAATTCCTACGATCTGATCGAGGAGGAGAATATCTGAGTTATGAGTTTGGCAGTCACTTAAGACAATGTGGATTTATTTCACAATTGACACCGCCTGGAACACCACATCGCAATGGTGTGTCCGAACGTCGTAATCGAACCTTATTGGATATGGTGCGTTCTATGATGTCTCTTGCATATTTGCCACTATCGTTTTGGGGTTATACATTAGAGACAGCTGCATTCACTTTAAATAGGGCACCATCAAAATCCGTTGAGATGACGCCATATGAACTGTGGTTTGGCAAGAAACGGAAGTTATCATTTCTTAAAGTTTGGGGATGTGATGCTTATGTCAAAAAGCTTCAGCCTGAAAAACGGGAACCCAAAGCAGAGAAATGTGTCTTCATAGGATACCCAAAAGAGACGGTTGGGTATACCTTCTATCTCAGATCTGAAGCCAAAGTGTTTGTCGCTAAAAAGGGGTCATTTCTACAGAAAGAGTTTCTCTCGAAAGAATTGAGTGGGAGGAAGATAGAACTTGATGAGGTTTTTGAACCTTTACTTCAACCAGAGAGTAGCACACCGCAAAAAGATGTTTCTGTGGAGCCTACATCAGTTGAAGAGGAAGTTAATGATGATGATCATGAAGCTTCAGATCAAGTTACTATCAAACCTCGTAGGTTGACAAGGATGTGTACTACTCCTGAGTGGTATGGCAACCCTGTCTTAGAGGTCATGTTGTTAGAAAACGATGAACCTATGAGCTATGGAGAGGCAATGATGGGCCCGGATTCCAACAAATGGTTAGAGGCCATGAAATCCGAGATGGGATCCATGTATGAAAACAAAGTATGGACTTTAGAAGTATTACCTGAAGGGCGAAAGGCCATTCAGAACAAATGGATCTTTAAGAAGACGGACGCGGACGGTAATGTCATCGTCTATAAAGCTCGACTTGTGGCAAAGGGTTTTTCACCAGTTCAAGGAGTTGACTACGATGAGACCTTCTGACCCGTAGCGATGCTTAAGTCCATCAGAATCATGTTAGCAATAGCTGCATTTTTCGATTATGAAATTTGGCAGATGGATGTCAAAATAGCGTTCCTTAATGGTTTCCTTAAGGAAGAGTTGTATATGATGCAACCAGAAGGTTTTGTCGATCCAGAGAATGCTGACAAAGTTTGCAAACTCCAGCGATCCATTTGTGGACTGGTGCAAGCATCTCAGAGTTGGAATCTTCGCTTTGATGAGGTGATCAAAGCATTCGGGTTTATACAAGTTTACGGCGAAGCTTGTATTTACAAGAAAGTGAGTGGGAGCTCTATAGCGTTTCTAATATTATATGTGGATGAAATATTGCTGATTGGAAACAATATAGAAATGTTGGAAAGCGTGAAGGAATATTTGAACAAGAGTTTTTCAATGAAGGACCTAGGAGAAGCTGCTTTCATATTAGGCATCAAGATCTACAGAGATAGATCGAGACGCTTAATAGGACTTTCACAGAGCACATACCTTGACAAAGTTTTGAAGAAGTTCAAAATGGATCAGTCCAAGAAGGGGTTCTTGCCTGTATTGCAAGGTGTGAAGTTGAGTAAGACTCAATGCCCAGTGACTGTAGAGGATAGAGAGAAGATGAGTGCCATCCCCTATGCTTCTGCCATAGGCTCTATCATGTATGCAATGCTGTGCACAAGACCCAATGTCAACCTTTCCATAAGTATGGCCGGAAGGTTTCAAAGTGATCCAGGAATGGAACACTGGACGGCGGTCAAGAATATCCTTAAGTACCGGAAAAGGACTAAGGAAATGTTTCTCGTTTATGGAGGTGATCAAGATCTCGTCGTAAAGGGTTATGTCGATGCAAGCTTTGACACTGATCCGGATGACTCTAAGTCTCAAACCGGATATGTATACATTCTTAATGGGGGAGCGGTAAGCTGGTGCAGTTCCAAGCAGAGTGTGGTAGCTGATTCTACATGCGAAGTGGAGTACATCGCTGCCTGAGAGGTGGCGAGGGAAGGTGTCTGGACGAAGGAGTTCATGACAGATCTTGGAGTAGTGCCCAGTGCACTGAACCCAATGACTCTGTTCTGTGACAACACTAGTGCCATTGCTCTGGCCAAAGAACCAAGGTTTCACAAGAGGACCAGACACATAAAGCAACGCTTCAATTCCATCCGCGATTACATCAAGGAGGAGGACATAAATATTTGCAAAGTGCACATGGATCTGAATGTCGCAGAACCGTTGACTAAACCTCTTCCAAGGGCTAAACATGATCAACACCAGAACGGTATGGGTTTTAGATTCATTACAATGTAAATCACATAGTGATGTGAGCAAGATTATTGACTCTAGTGCAAGTGGGAGACTGCTGTAAATATGCCCTAGAGGCAATAATAAAGTGGCTATTATTATATTTCCTTGTTCATGATAATCGTTTATTATCCATGCTATAAATGTATTGATTGGAAAAACAAATACATGTGTGGATACATAGACAACACTGTGTCCCTAGTATGCCTCTAATAGACTAGCTCGTTGATCAAAGATGGTCAAGGTTTCCTAACCATAGACATGAGATGTCATTTGATAACGGGATCACATCATTAGGAGAATGATGTGATGGACAAGACCAAAACTATGAATGTAGCATATGATCATGTCAGTTTATTGCTATAGTTTTTCTGCATGTCAAGTATCCGTTCCTATGACCATGAGATCATGCAACTCACTGACACCGGAGGAGTACCTTGTGTGTATCAAACGTCGCAATGTAACTGGGTGACTATAAAGATGCCCTACAGGTATCTCCGAGGGTGTCTGTTGAGTGGGCATGGATCAAGACTGGGATTTGTTACTTCGTGTGACGGAGAGGTATCTCAGGGCCCACTCGGTAATACAACATCACAATGAGCCTTGCAAGCAAAGTGACTAAAGAGTTAGCCACAGGATCTTGTATTACGGAACGAGTAAAGAGACTTGCCGGTAACGAGATTGAACTAGGTATAGAGATACCGACAATCGAATCTCGGGCAAGTAACATACCGAAGAACAAAGGGAATTGGATACGAGATTAACTGAATCCTTGACATAGAGGTTCAACCGATAAAGATCTTCGTAGAATATGTAGGAACCAATATGGGCATCCAGGTCCCGCTATTGGTTATTGACCGTAGAGGTGTCTCGGTCATGTCTACATAGTTCACGAACCCGCAGGGTCTGCACACTTAACGTTCGTTGACGTTTCGGTAGTATTGAGTTATGTATGTTGGTGAGCGAATGTTATTCGGAGTCCCATATGAGATCCCGGACGTCATGAGGAGCTCCGGAATGGTCCGGAGGTAAAGATTGATACATAGGAAAGTGGTGTTTGGGCTTCGGAAAAGTTTCGGGCATTTCCGGTAGTACCGGGAGTGACGAATGGGTTTCGGAGGTCCACCAAGTGGGGCCCACCCACCCCAAGGGGCCACATGGGCCTAAGAGGTGGCGCACCAGCCCCTGGTGGGCTGGGCGGCCAGCCCCTATGGGCCTGTGCGCCAAGAAGAGAAGAGCGGGAGGAGTCATAATAGGAGGAGGACTCCTCCCACGCCCCACCTCCTAATTTGAGGGGGACTCCTCCTCCCTTGGTTCGGCCGACCCTAGGGGGGAAACCCTAGGGCACCAGCCCCTCCCCTCCCTCCTATATATATTGGAGGGGAGAGAGGGCAGCCGCATCCTAAGCCACGGTGCAGCCCTCTCTCCCTCCCACTAGATCGTTTTTCGTCTAGATTAGTTCGGCGGAGCTCGGCGAAGCCTGCCAGTTTAGTTCACCACCACCGCCACCACGCCGTTGTGCTGCCAGAGAACTCATCTACCACTCCGCACCCCTCTTGCTAGATCAAGAAAGCGGAGATCGTCCTCGACCTGTACGTGTGCTGAACGCGGAGGTGCCGTCCGTTTGACACTAGATCGGGACGGATCGTGATTGGATCGCGGGACGGATTGCGATTTGGATCGCGAAGATGTTCGACTACATCAACCCCGTTTCTTAACGCTTCCTGTTTAGCGATCTAGAAGGGTATGTAGATCCACTCTCCCACTCATAGATGCTCATCACCATGGATAGATCTTGTATGTACGTAGGAATTTTTTTGTTTACCATGCAACGTTCCCCAACAGTGGCATCATGAGCTAGGTCTATGCGTAGATGAGACACTAGTAGAACACAAAGGAGTTTGTGGGCGTTGATGCTCAGATTGCTTCCTCCCTTGGTCTTTTCTTGATTCAGAGGTATTGTAGGATGAAGCGTCCCGGACCAACCTTACTCGTCCACGTACGAGAGACCGGTTCCATCGACTGGCTTGTGACTTTGTTGCATAAAGATGGTTGGCGGGTGTTTGTCTCTCCCAACTTAGTTGGATCGGATTCGACAAAGGCGGTCCTTGAGAAGGTTGAATAACAATTTGTGTATCACCGTTGTGGTTTTGCGTAGGTAAGAATCGTTCTTGCTAGATACCCGTAGCAGCCACGTAAAACATGCAACAACAATTAGAGGACGTCTAACTTGTTTTTGCAGGGTATGTTGTGATATGGTATGGCCAAAGACATGATGAGATATATTTGATGTATGAGATGATCATGTTTTGTATAGATTATCACGACTTGCATGTCGATGAGTACGGCAACCGGCAGGAGCCATAGGGTTGTCTTTAACTATTGTATGACCTGCATGTCAATCATTAAGCGCTATGTAATGCTTTACTTTATCGCTAAGCGGTAGCAATAGTAGTAGAAGCATGGTGGGCTCGACAACCCCGATGGCAACACAATGATGGAGATCATGATGATGGAGATCATGGTGTTATGCCGGTGACGATGGAGATCATGCCGGTGCTTTGGAGATGGAGATCAAAAGCACAAGTTCATGGCCATATCACGTCACTTATGGTTTGCATGTGATGTTAATCTTTTTATGCATCTTATTTTGCTTAGGACGATGGTAGTATTATAAGGTGACCCCTCACGAAAATTTCAAGATAAAATTGTGTTCTCCCCAAGTGTGCACCGTTGCGAAAGTTCGTCGTTTCGAAGCACCACGTGATGATCGGGTGTGATAGACTCTACGTTCACATACAACGGGTGCAAGCCAGTGTTGCACGTGCGGAACACTTGGGTTAAACTTGACGAGCCTAGCATGTACAGACATGGCCTTGGAACACAAGAGACTGAAAGGTCGAACATGAGTCCTATAGTAGATATGATCAACATGGAGATGTTCACCATTCAAACCACCTCATCTCATGGGATGATCGGACTTGGGTTGGTGAATTTGGATCATGTATCACTCGGATGACCGAAGGGATGTCAATTTGAGTGGGAGTTTTTTAAGTAATGTGATTAGCTACACTCATTATCTTGAACAATAGTCTTAGTAACCTTTGCAAATTTATGTTGTAGATCAATGGCTCGCGCAGTAGTTCCCCTGAATTTCAATGCATTCCTAGAGAAAGCCGAGTTGAAAGATGATGGAAGTAACTTTGTAGACTGGGCCCGTAATCTGAGGATTATCCTCACGCCTTCCCAAAAAGCTTATGTCCTTGATGCACCGCTTGGTGAAGCACCCGATCCAGTGTCGTCTGCAGACGTTGTGAACGCCTGGCAGGCACGTTCTAATGATTACTCAATAGTTCAATGTGCAATGTTGTATTTCTTAGAACCGGGACTTCAAAGGCGTTTTGAACATCATGGAGCATATGAGATGTTCCAGGAGTTGAAGTTTATCTTTGAGAAG
The DNA here is from genome assembly GCA_039707655.1 of Elymus sibiricus. NCBI lineage: Eukaryota > Viridiplantae > Streptophyta > Magnoliopsida > Poales > Poaceae > Elymus > Elymus sibiricus. The sequence goes on from CM077671.1 coordinate 450,323,316, forward strand.
AATGCCCGGATCGAGAGGTATGAGACCTCCGATAAGTTCTATGCTTGCAAAATGGAGGAGAACGGGTCTGTCAGTGAACACATACTCAGAATGTCTGGGTATTCCAACCGTCTAGCTGAATTGGCGATGCCCCTTCCACCAGAGGCAATCACTGACAGAGTTCTTCAATCATTGCCACCTAGCTACAAAAGCTTCGTGTTGAATTATAACGTGCAAGGGATGAATAAGTCAGTCGCCGAGCTGTTTGCGATGCTGAAAGTCGCTAAGTCTGAAATCCAGAAGGAGCATCAAGTGTTGATGGTCAATAAAACCACTAGTTTCAAGAAGAATGGCAAGGGCAAGAAGGGTAACTCCATTTTGTCTTATTGCAACGAGACATGGTGGGCAAAACTTGAAGACCCCATATGAGAAGCTCACTCTGTTGGGTTCTACCGTAGGTGCATCGCATGCAAAATAAAATTTTCCTATGCACAGAAGAACCAAGAACATGCTATGGAGATGGATCACGGATCGTTACCACTAGACGCGTAGTGCCATGCATTGGAAGTAGAGTTGGGGCAGCGCGTCTGCGAGGTCTGTCTCCTCCTCGCCGGATCTCACTCGAATAGCTGGTCGCCGGATCCCGCATACAGGTTCGTCAGAGCGGCACAAGTGCACCGCCTCTAATGGTATCTGTGCATGTAGGAGGAACACTGTGCGGTGGACTGCTAGGTCTGATCACACAGTCAGCGGCGAGTGGAGGTGGCTAGTTGCAACACATGCAAAGCCCTAGTAACGACGCCAAAGCGATCAATCGAATGAGTGTGCCGCACCTCCACTACATATAGTCATCCGTCGCAGGATCAACTCTTGGGCCTCGCACGGATCCTAAAGCCCATTTATTCCTTCCCTTAAGCACGCGACCCCTTAGGTTCTCATTCACTTGGTCGCCAGTCAGATCACATCCGGCTTGGCTAGTCAGTAGCGGCCTCTAGCAAGGCGTGCCGACTCCAACTGCCCGATGAAGCTGGTTAGGCGAACCTGTACTTCACACTTCTGTTCCCTTTGCCACACGATATATGTTGTCGTGCTCAAGGAAACATGGTCATCCTTGTTGCAGCACGACCTCTTTCTCGTTCCAGTGAATCCGACCAACACTTTGGATTATCTCATAATCCTCAAAGCATGGCCATGCTTATCTAGGTCGGATCACCCGATGGGCCCAGAGTATATCTCTCTTGATTGGAGGGTCAAATCCCATCTTGCTAGACCATGCCTCACAACATGGGTCCGGACAAGCCCGGAACCTACCTTTATGACCACCTAGTTACAAAGTAGCGTTTGGTCGGCCCAAAGCACGTCTGTCACCACCCCGAGTACATGCGCCAGCTCAGGTCTTAGGAAATAGAACATATGTTGTACTAGAGACTCATAGATGACCTATCACTGCGTCTCATAGTTGGGTTTGTCCAACTCAGATTTTATCTCAACTCGGATCCGACTACGTCGAATCTAACCAGATCTTTCTGAGTCCATATTATCCGGCTAGCATCCAATTCTACATGGTCAGTGAGACCGGACCATCCATCGTGTCATATGCTTGTCTAATTGGTTGCACGTCCTCACAACCCTTTCGACTAGGGACCATTTAGGACAATCATCATACAATGCATAGTCTCACAAACAAGTCACGTACTTGTTAATACACATCATTGATAATGTCCAAGGACTATATTTATTCATAAACACATAGGAAATATCATAATACATGATTGCCTCTAGGGCATATCTCCAAAAGTCTCCCACTTGCACTAGAGTTAATCAAATAAACATCGAATTCCCATAACTCTAAAGTGCCCCTCATGCTTAGGTTGTGGAAGCGGCTTAGACAACGAATCTACAACATTTGCATCCATGTGAATCTTGCATAAATTAGTATCACCATTCTTTACGATCTTTCATATTAGGTGATATTTTCGGTCTATGTGCCTGGTCTTGTGGTGTTGCCTCGGCTCCTTGGCCTGTGCGATGGCACCTGAATTATCACAATAAAGGTCCAACGGATTTGTCCAGCTCGGGAACACACCAAGATCTTCCAGGAACTTCTGAGTTCAAACACCTTCCTTTGAGGCTTCACAAGCCACAATGTATCTGGCCTCTGTTGCGGAGTCGACCACCGTATCTTGCTTGGAACTCGTCCAGCTCACTGCTCCTCCATTCATGACATACACGAATCTAGTTTGCGATCGAATATCATCCCTGTTAGTTTGGAAACTAGCATCAACGTAACCCTTTACACAGAGCTCCTCCTCACCTCCATAAACTAGGAACATCTCTTTAGTCCTTTTCAGGCACTTCAGGATAGTTTTCACCGCTGCTCAGTGACTCTCACCTGGATCAGCCTAGTATCTGCTTGTTAAGCTTATTGCATAGGCAACATTAGGCCGTGTACATAGCATGGCATACATGATGGATCCTATTGTCGAGGCATACAGAATCATACTCATCCGGTTTCGCTCATTGGAAGTCGTAGGACTCTGAGCCTTGCTTAGCCTTATACCATGTGAGATGGGCAAGAACCCTTTCTTGGCCTCACTCATGTTGAACCGCTTTAACACTCTGTCTATGCACGTGCTCTGGCTTAAGCTGAACAGCCTCCTTGATCTATCTCTATAGATATTGATGCTTAAAACGTACACTGCTTCCCCAAGGTCTTTCGTCGAAAACTTGCCATTCAATGATTCCTTGACTGAGTTTAGCATCGAAAAATCATTTCCCAACAGCAGTATATCATCCACATACATGATCAAAATTACTATTGAGCTCCCACTAGACTTCTTGTATAAACAATTGTCCTCTTCGCTCTTGATGAAACCAAGGTCAACGATGACTTCATCAAAATGAATATTCCAACTCTATGTTGCTTGCCTCAATCCATAAATGGATCACTTGAGCTTGCATATTTTACCGGCGTTAGTTGGATTGACAAAATCTTTGGGTTGTATCACGTATACATCCTCTTGTAAATTTCCATGAAGGAAAGCTGTTTTGACATCCATCTGCCATATCTCATAATGGAAATATGCAGCTATAGCTACTATGATCCTAACCGATTTTAGCATCGCTACCAACGAGTAGGTCTCCTCGTAGTCAATTCCTTGAACTTGTCCATAACCTTTAGCAACAAGCCGAGCTTTGTGGATCTGAACATTTCCATCCACATTGGTTTTCTTCTTAAATACCCATTTGCAACCAATGGCTATTACGCCAGTCGGCGGATCAACCAAGTCCCAGACTTGATTGTCATCCATGGAATTTAACTCGGATCTCATGGCCTCCAGCCATGCCTCGGAATCTGGGCTCACCATTGCTTCTGCATATGTGGTCGTCTCTTCGCTTTCTCGCAACAACACATCACACACTTTGCACAATCTTTCCGACCTTTGTGGTTCCGGTGCCGACTCCACTATGTATTCCCTGACCGACTCCGGTATGATCTTATCACCAGACGAGTTATCCCTGAGTGACTCTTGAATTTCTTTGAGTCGCACCGTTCTCCCACTGGCTTCCCGACTGAGAAATTCTTTCTCTAGGAAAACCCTATTCCGAGCAACAAACACCTTGTTCTCTTCTCGGTTGTAGAAGCCGTATCGCAAGGTTTCCCGAGGATATCTGATACGTCTCCAATGTATCTATAATTTTTGCTTGTTCCATGCTGTTATATTACCAATCTTGGATGTTTTACTATCATTTTATAGCAACTTTATATCATTTTTTGGGACTAAACTATTGCCATAGTGCCAAAGTGCCAGTTGCTATTTTTGCTTGTTTTTTACTTCACAGAAAATCAGTACCAAATGGAGCCCAAACACTGCGGGGATTTTTGTGGAATTTTTATGGACCAGAAGAAGGAAGATGGTCCAAAGATCACCAGAAGAGGGGCCCCAGGGTGGCCACCCTCCATCAGGGCGTGTCAGAGGCCCCTGGCGCGGCTTGGTAGAGGGTGGGCACCTCGGGCACCCCCTCAACCAACTATCGAGCCTATAAATTCCCAAAAAATCAGAAAACCCTAGGGGAGTCGACGAAACACAATTCCAGCCGCCGTAAGTTCTAGAACCTCGAGATCCAATCTAACACCATCACGGAGGGGTTCATCTTCTTCACAGGTGCCTCTCCGATGATGCGTGAGTAGTCCACCATAGACCTACGGGTCCGTAGGCAGTAGCTAGATGGCTTCCTCTCTCTCTACGTTTCTCAATACAATGGTCTCTTGGATATCTATTTGATGTAATGACTTTTGCGGTGTGTTTGTTGGGATCCGATGAATTTTGAGTTCATGATCAGTTTCTATCTATGAACATGATTTGAGTCTTCTTTGATCTCTTATTTGCATGATTACTTATAGCCTCGTATTTCTTCTTCGAATCTTTGGTTTAGTTAGGCCAACTAGATCGATTTTTCTTGCCATGGGAAGAGGTGCTTTGTGATGGGTTCGATCTTGCGGTGTTCTTTCCCAGTGACAGAAAGGGCAGCAAGACACGCATGTATCATTGCCATTTCGGATAACAAGATGGGGTCTATTCCTACATGAATAGATCTTGTCTACATCATGCCACCGTTCTTATTGCATTACTCCGTTTTCTCATGAACTTAATACACTAGATGCATGCTGGATAGCGGTCGATGTGTGGAGTAATAGAAGTAGATGCAGAATCGTTTCGGTCTACTTATCTTGGACGTGATGCCTATATAATGATCATTGCTTGGATATCGTCATGATTATTTGATTTTCTATCAATTGCACAACAGTAATTTGTTCATCCATAGTGTGCTATACTCATGAGAGAAGCCACTAGTTAAACCTACGGCCCCCAGGTCTACTTTTCCAACATATTGCTTTCCGATCTACTATTTGCATCTTTTGTTTTCAGATCTATTAATCCAAAAAACCCAAAAATACCTTGCTGCACTTTTTGTATACTTCTTTATTTTGTGTTCTTGCGAGATCTATTTGCCAAAACTATCATTACCTAATCTTTACCTAATCTATCTATTTACCGTAGAGAGCGTGACAACTTCTCTTTCACGATGGGTTGCAAGTATATGTTGTTTGTGTGCATGTGTTGTTTGCGTGGGTGCGTAATCTTCCTCTACGGATTGATACCTTGGTTTAATAACTGAGGGAAATACTTACCGTCGCTGTGCTGCATCACCCCTTCCTCTTTGGGGAACTATCGACGCAGTCTCAATCCACGTCAAAGGAATTTCTGGGGCCGTTGCCGGGGAGGAAGCAATCTCATCTACCAGGTTCCTAATCACAAATCTCATCTCCTTGCAATTTAAATTATTTGCCATTTGCCTCTCGTTTTCCTCTCCCCCACTTCACAAATTTTCCTTTTTATTCACCCTCTCTTTTTCGTTTGTCTTTTTCTCGTCAGATCTCTTGCTCGCATATCTCTTCACTATGACTAGCATCACTACCCCCTTGTCACCAGATTTTGAAGTTCTATACTTCAAACAAAAACAAGGGGAAAATCTGAAACATGCTTGGTATAGATTGATGGAATCATATCGTATTTTCAATCTAAAGGGAGATGCAAAGGTTTTGCTTCGAAATTTTTACATAGGATTAATTTGCATCATAGACAACTTTTGGATTTTGCCGCTAAAGGAAATTTTACTGAACTTGATCCCAACATTGCTTATGAAATTTTAGAAGGGATATTGGGAGTTCCTCCAGCCAAAAAGGTTCCCTCTCTCATGCAAGAAGAGGTTCAAATTCTAGACAAATTGAGTGATTTACATAAACACTTGGTTGAGTTGCAAAAATATCATGAGCCTCTTAAACATATTGGGGGAAACTTGAATCGCATGAACACTTTGATTACTATTTGCAATAAGCATTTGGATATTTTAGGTATCAATATGGTTTCTTCTCCTAAAAATGTGGGGAAATGTAAAGAACCTCCCGGATTTGAGAAAGCCCTCATAAAAGTGGCAGAAACTAAGGATGACAATACTTGAATCTATGCGTTATGCCTAACTAGGGGCGTAGAACGATAGAGCTTGTTGGGAGGCAACCCAATGAATAAAATATTTTTATCTTTTTATTTCTGTTTTGAGTGTTTTGCACAATTATGATTCTGTTATGATTGTGTTTTTATGTTTTATTTAGTGTTTGTGCCAAGTAATGCCTTTAGGATGATCCTTAAGATGAGTAGAAACAATGCTGAATATGAAACAGAAACTTTGTTCCCAGTGCACGAATTTTCATTTTTTACTGGAATGTGATATTGACCTGAAATTTTGACACAATATTTATATACAAATTCTTTACGTTTTCCTAATTTTTCAGATTTTTAGAGTTCCATAATATGGGTAGAGTACAGATTACTACAGACTGTTCCGTCTGAAACATATTCTTTTTTCATTGCATTGTGTGCTTGTTTTGATGAATATATGGCTTGTATCGGGGGTATAAGTCATGGTAAAGTTAGAATATAGTAGGTATAATGCAATAATAAAATATGAATGGGTTTACAACAGTACCTAAAGTGGTAATTTGCTTTATTATACTAACGGATCTCACGAGAATTTTGTCAAGTATTGTGTGATTGAAGTTTTCAAGTTTTGGGTGAGATCACGATGGATGAAGGAATAAGGAGTTAGAAGAGCCAAAGCTTGGGGATGCTATAGCACCCCAAGGTAATATCCAAAGAGTATCAAGAAACTAAGCTTGGGGATGCCCCGAGTGACATCCCGTCTTTCTTCTAACAACCATCGATATACTACTTGGAACTATATTTTTATTCGTCACATATCATGAGTTTTGCTTGGAGCGTCTTGTATCTTTGCTTTATTTTCTTTTACCCTTGCTGAACACACCTATTTGAGAGAGCCAAAATTATGCTATGATTTGTTAGAATTGCTCTTTATGCTTAACTTAAATCCATTAAGCAAAGGAATTGCTCTAGTGCTTCACTTATATCTTTTTGAGCACGGCGTGCTTTCACATGTTTGAAGAAATGCTCTCATGCTTCACTTATATTAATTTGAGATTTATTAATTTTGAAGAAATCCTCTCATGCTTCACTTATATTATTTTGAGATATGAAAATTGTATGCCCATGTTCTTCACTTATATCCATGTGAGCTTGTCAAAAGCAATTGCAACATTTGAAACTAGTCCCAAAGTGATAGATATTCAAGCGGGATATAATAAAAACTTTCATGAAGATCATTGGACAAATTAAACTTGATTCTTTGTAATAGTTTTGAGACATGACAATAGTGATATGTGAGTTATGTTGATGAGTAATTATGCTTAGTAAGAAGATTGGTGTTAAGGTTTGTGATTCGCTATGCAAGCACGAAAGTCAATAGTTGTGCTATGAAATTACATCCTACTTATTGTGCATTATTCAGTGTTAGTTATGCTTAATGCTCGCTTATGTGATTTTTCGTTTCTTGGTTGGATGCTTGTCAATCTCTTGCTAGCCTTCACTTGTACTAAGTAGAAATACTACTTGTGCATCCAAAATCCTTAAACCAAGTTTTGCCATATGAGTCCACTATACCTACCTATATACAGTATTTCCATGCCGTTCCAAGCAAATTTGTATGTGCCATATCTAAACTTTCAAAATAAATTTTCCTTTTTGTGTGCTCGTACCGCTCATGAAATGGTAGGGCCGGGTGACCGATATTTTTTCATGCTAGATGTCTTATTCTCAAGATGAGTGTTTATTCACTTGTCATTGCACGAGAGTATGGTGGTAATAGGGATGCCCAGTCCCAAAATGCAAAAGAAAAGAAATTTACTTTATGTTGACAAATAATAAATTCCTTGGAAAGTGTTGGTATGGAAGGCAACCGTGGATTCGGCTAGCCATGGAAAGTGAAAGTATGGTGGAAAAAGGAATAAACTTTATTTTCTGTTTGGGAACCGCCTGTGATGCATCTAGTGTGGAAAGATATTGAAATCTCTCAGTCGTTTTCGTTGACAAGAAAGGCATGCCACCCAAAATATTTTTCTCTATCAATTTAAACACTTGAGCTCTGTCACCTCTACAAATCCCTACTTCCCTCTGCGAAGGGCATGTCTATTTACTTTATGCAATTTTTATTTTTCAATTTGAGTCTCTATCTTCTCTTATAAAGCACCAACTAGGGGCACTATGATCGTACTTGAGCATTAGGTGTAGCTAATATTTGAGTGTGTATTGTGGATGGATCAATGATTGAGCATGATGGGCTAGGGATAACTTGCTTTAGTATTGATATTTTGAAAGACATGGTTGCTTGTTGATATTCTTGAGTATTAAAGTTTTCATGTCAATACTAGACTATTGCTTTGAACCATATGAAAAGTCCAAATGTCCATGCTATAAAGAAAAGAATATGTGATGAACATGATAGGCAGCATTCCACATCAAAAATTCTGTTTTTATCATTTACCTACTCGAGGACGAGTAGGAATTAAGCTTGGGGATGATGATACGTCTCCAACGTATCTATAATTTTTGCTTGTTCCACGCTGTTATATTATCAATATTGGATGTTTTACAATAATTTTATAGAAGCTTTATATAATTTTTTGGGACTAACCTATTGACATAGTGCCAAAGTGCCAGTTGCTGTTTTTGCTTATTTTTTACTTCATAGAAAATCAGTACCAAGCGGAGCCCAAACGCTGCGGGGATTTTTGTGGAAGTTTTATGGACCAGAAGAAGGAAGATGGGCCAAAGATCACCAGAAGAGGGGCCCCAGGGTGGCCACCCTCCACCAGGGCACGTCAGAGGCCCCTGGCACGGCCTGGTAGAGGGTGGGCACCTCAGGCACCCCCTCAACCGACTATCGAGCCTATAAATTTCCAGAAAATCATAAAACCCTAGGTGAGTCGACGAAACACAATTCCAGCCGCCGCAAGTTCCAGAACCTCGAGATCCAATCTAACACCACCACGGAGGGGTTCATCTTCTTCGTAGGTGCCTCTCCGATGATGTGTGAGTAGTCCACCATAGACCTACGGGTCTGTAGGCAGTAGCTAGATGGCTTCCTCTCTCTCTATGTTTCTCAATACAATGGTCTCTTGGAGATCTATTTGATGTAATGACTTTTGCGGTGTGTTTGTTGGGATCCGATGAATTTTGAGTTCATGATCAGTTTCTATCCATGAATATGATTTGAGTCTTCTTTGATCTCTTATTTGCATGATTACTTATAGCCTCATATTTCTTCTTCGAATCTTTGGTTTAGTTAGGCCAACTAGATCGATTTTTCTTGCCATGGGAAGAGGTGCTTTGTGATGGGTTCGATCTTGCGGTGTTCTTTCCCAGTGACAGAAAGGGTAGCAAGACACACATGTATCATTGCCATTAAGGATAACAAGATGGGGTCTATTCCTACATGCAAAGATCTTGTCTACACCATGTCACCGTTCTTATTGCATTACTCCGTTTTCTCATGAACTTAATACACTAGATGCATGCTGGATAGCGGTCGATGTGTGGAGTAATAAAAGTAGATGCAGAATCGTTTCGGTCTACTTATCTTGGACGTGATGCCTATATAATGATCATTACCTAGATATCGTCATTATTATTTGATCTTCTATCAATTGCCCAACAATAATTTGTTGTGCTATACTCATGAGAGAAGCCACTAGTGAAACCTACGCCCCCAGGTCTACTTTTCCAACATATTGCTTTCCGATCTACTATTTGCATCTTTTGTTTTCAGATCTATTAATCTAAAAAACTGTCGGGACCCGGATCCTAAGCCATATGAATCCAACTTGTAACATGTCACACCACTTTGTGGCCTCACACACAGTAACCCACGGGTGCCACCTTACCTTGGCCGGGACCGTTTGCGCCTTTTGGCTCACGGATATGAACATGTCGCTAGCATTCACATGTCATAGAACCCGGGTCGACATGACTAGTCATAGACCCAAGTGGCAGAACCATACAGGGACAGGCATATGTAGCCCAACAATGCAGGTGTCGGTCATCAACGTGTGTAGACCAGTCGTAGCAAGCTACATGGACTCCATTACGTCGTGAGACATATCTGTCATCAACGGGACGTAGACGAGTCATAGCAGGCTACAGGGACTCCATTACACTGCGAGACATTTCCCCGTAGGGACAGACACAACAGCAAAGAAGGATACACGCCGGTCAATCAATGTGTCCGGAGCAGTAGCAAGCTACCAAGGCTCATGGAAGCACAAAGAGGCATTTCCCCGTAAAGTAGGCTATTAAAGGCACACAACTAGGTGTCGAATCCTACACATACCAATGCATTTCAATCATACATGCACTATGCATGATATGCGTAGATACAACATGGCATCACAACAAAACTCTACAACATAACATTTATTTAGGAGGCTTCGAAGAGCCAACATAGTATAATGTTACAAGCAGGGGGTCACATGACCCAACATCAGAGCATACAAACAAGAAGCGGAAGTTACATGTCTGCACACAGACATCTATTAAAAGCGGCTGGAAGAGTCTGAAAAGCTACAACGACCCTACCAAAGGAGCCAGACCTCTATTTGGGATTCCCAAGCTAATCCGGTCAACATTGAACTTCACGTCATACGAATCACTAATGAGACTGAAGTCTCATCTGCAAAACATAAATAAGCAAACATGAGTACAAAGGTACTCAGCAAGACTTACATCAGAACTATCTACATATGCATCATTGTGTAGGACCGAAAGTATGTCTAGAGGGGGGGGGGGGTGATTAGACTACTTGACCAAATAAAATTTCTACATTTCCCCAATTTTTAGAGTTGGCAGATTTTAACATTCATGGCAAGTCAAGTACACCCTACACATGCATGTCTAAGACTATAGCAGCGGAAAGTAACAACAAGCATGAGTAGAAAGGAAGGGTAAGAGGATCAAACGCAATTGTAGACACGATGATTTTTTCCCGTGGTTTCGATAGGTGGTGCTATCGTACATCCACGTTTATGGAGTCTTCAACCCACGGAGGGTAACGGTCACAAGAGTCCACGGAGGGCTCCACCTATAAGGGTCCACGAAGTAGCAACCTTCACTATTCCATAACGGCTTCCGTCCACGAAGGACTAGCCTCACTATGGGTAGATCTTCACAAAGTAGGCGATCTCCTTGCCCTTACAAACTTCTTGGTTCAACTCCACAACACGAAGTAGGAGGCTCCCAAGCGACACCTACCCAATCTAGGAGGCACCACCCTCCAAAAGGTAATAGGCTCGGCAATGATGATGAACTCCTTGCTCTTGTGCTTCAAGATGATAGACTCCTCAACACACAATCACTCTCTCACAAATTTGGCTTGGTGGAAGAGATGGGATTGGTGGAAATCAACTTGGGGTGGCTAGAAATCAATATCCATATGGTTGGAGTGGATGATCTTGACCTCAACACAAGGGTAGGTGGCTCTCTCTCAGAAAACTGGATGGGCAAGTATGGAATAGTTCCGAGTGCTTCTATTTCGAGTGGGTGGTGGTGAAGGGGTATATATAGGCATCCCCAAAAATCCAACCGTTACACACAAAATGACCAACTCGGTGACACTGATGTGTTAATCTCGGTGGTACCGAAGTGACCAAAAGGTGGCAACTTTTGAATCTCGGTGAGACCGATATATAACTCTCGGTTGCACCGATAAGGTGACCAATGGTCAGATTGCGCAAAGTCGATGACGCCAATCTTTACATCTCGGTGGTACCGATTCTTGACTAAGGCTTACCAGAGAGTTGGTCCAGAAACTCGGTGGCGCCGATCCACACTACTCGGTGTTACCAATCAGGTGAATCGCTATCCAGAGAGTTGGTCCAGAAACTCGGTGAGACCGAAAGGCAAATCTCGGTGGTACCGAAGACTAAAGATGGCTAAACAGAGTGTTGGCAACCTAAACTCGGAGGCACCAAAGCAGAATCGGTTTCACCGAAAAGGTAGGGTTTGGCATGGGTCTGTCTGAGTTTGGGAATCGGTGGCACCGAGTGGAAAGTGTTGGTTGCACCGATTTTGGATATTTGACTTTGGACAGACTTTTGTGGAAGAGCTTGTGGGTGTTTTTGGTGACTATCACTTGTGCACATATGAGCATTTTGTTCACCAACAATACCTTACCCCCTTTTAATAGTATTGGCTTTCCTATGGACTCAAAGTGATTTATCACAAAGTAAAATGTAGAGTCCTCTTGCTTGAAGCTTTGCCAATCCTTTCCTTGCATCTTGGGGTATTTCCACAATCTCCACAATCCTTTTGCCAATCCTATCATTGAACTTTTCCTGAAATATACTTAGTGGAAACATTAGTTCAATGACTTATATGTTGTTATTAATTACCAAAACCACCAAGGGAGCAAATGTGCTTTCAATCTCCCCCTTTTTGGTAATTGATGACAACATATAGATCAAAGCTTCGACAAAGATATAATCAATGAATATAATCGTCGCTTTGAGAAGTATGTGATAAGCAAGAGCTCCCCCTAAATTTGTGCATTATTTTAAATTTGTGTTTGAATGCAAATGCACAATTGATTAGGTACATGGGGCACTTCTTCCATGTCACATACAACTTGGTGGTGTGCGAGAATAATAAGAATGAACATCATAGCACAACAGAATCAAGCAAAGGTGAAAGATCATCTCATAAGTAGCATAATGATAGGAAATAGTAGCAGCACACATTAAGCGTATGATCAAAACACACAAAGGTTTAACACAAACACATCAAAAGACCAATTGTTTTTGAAAAAGTGATAAAAACCAAATGCTCTCTCACTCGAAGCCTAAAGATCTATATACACTTCTCCCCCTTTGGCAACAAGTTACCAAAAAGTTCAAAGGCATATATCTAAGCGTTCTTGGGCAGATCTCCTCCGGTTGTTGATGAAGGAGTCGAGAGAACTGCGTCGGCAAAGATCTCAGCAGATGTCATGGATGGAGTTGGAGTGGCAACTGGAGGAACTAGAGTTGATGGAGCTGAGGTGACAGTAGCAGGAGCTGATGAAGAGGGCCTCAAATCTGGAGCTGGCACGGTGGCTGATCTGGCCTGTGTAGTGAAGTGTGTGCTTGGCCTGAGAGGTGAGTCATCCTCATCATCATCAGAAGAAGACCAAGGAAGAGGCACAGAGTCAACTTCCTTCTTGAGCTCATTGACTGTCTTGGTCAGCCCATCCACCTTGTCATTAAGGGTCTTGATCCTGTTCTCAAAGATCCTGACAAGACTGTTCTGGTTGTTCAAAATGTCCTTAATGTCCTTCTGCATGCCCTGAACTGATGAGATCAACAGATCTATTTGCTCGTTCCTGGATCTAGGGACTTGAGCACTAGTGGCTTTAGCTACCTCTGCCTCGGCCTGTGCTTGAGCTACAGGAGATGTGGGATGTTTTGGGTCCATCACCGCAATGTTGTCCTCTAAATCTGGCTGTAGGGGCAAGTGGGGTCTATCCAGAGCAAAAATGTGCTTCTCCAGCTTGGAGTTGATGAGCATCTGGATATAGGGTGCATAGCAGCAAGAGCGCTTTTGATTATCAGCAACCCTCTTCACTGTCTCTACAATCAAATCCATGACTCTAATCCTGGTGTGTCTGTCAAGATGGATCAGCATGTTGATGGAGTAGCCTCGGATCATCTTCTCATCTCCTGACTTGGGCATCAAGGTATGCCTCAAAATAGTGTTCATGGTACGGAGGCCAACCTGGAGGAAATAGATAGAACCTAGCCTGTGAGACTTCACATGAGCATCAGGAATCTCATTATACATGTTAGCCATAGCATTGTGACTCTCCTTGGATTTAGAGTAGACATCCAATTCACCATCATGTACCTCTGGGACTCATAAGATTGCAGCCCAATCATCAACAGTGGACTCATATCTAGCTCCTTCAATCATCCATACAATCCTACCATCTCCATAGAAATGTGCAGTGGAGTAGAATTGCATGATCATCTCATCATTCCATGCTGTAAACTCTCTGCCAACAAACTCATCCAAGCCAATGCAGTGAAAGTTGTCTTAAACATTTGGAAAGAAATCTTCATTCTCCTTGATGAACTTCTAGTCAACGTATCTCATGTCACTCACAGCTGGACTCTTGTCAAGCAGCACAGTCTCATAGAAATCCTGTTGCTCCTTGGTGTAGAATCTATAGTCCACAGCTGTCTTTCTCCTTTGGGCATATGGATCAACAGCTCTCCATGCCCTCAAACCAGAATCCTTCCTCTTCTTCATATCTTCAGCAAGTAGATGGCTGGCATTATGTTCAGGAAGGTGTGGTCTAAGCTTCATCAAAGCAGACATAGCATCCTCATCCTCAACTCTGGAGGTAGTTCCCTTGTTCTTTTTAGAAGCTGGAATTTGTCTGGATAACCTCTTGGGCCTTTCAGCAGTAGCCTTCTTGGGGGCAGACTTGGTGCTCTTGGATGTGCCAGTCTTTGGCATAGCATCAGCCATAAGCTTCTTTTTCTTATTGGGAGGTGCCTTCTCAACATGTTCTTCCTCCTCCTCTTCTTCCGCAGCACCAGCAGCCTCCTCTGGATCTTCAAACATAGAGGTTTGTCTGCCAACAACATAAACAATCCTCTTCCTTGCTCTCTTCTTCTCCCCTGCCTTCTTAGGCAAAGACTTCCTTGGGGGCTCAATGGTCATGGTAGCTCTGGAGCTCTCAGGTGCTCTCAATATCTCAGAGCTAGCATACTCCTTCCTGACAGCTTTCTTCCTTGAAGAAGTGGCTTCATTTCAGACTTCTTAGCAGGTTTCTATTGCTTCTTGGCAAGAATCTCCTCTGGCACAAAATCTGAATCCTCCTCATCTAAATTCAGCTTCTTCCTGGCCCTAGTAGCAGCCTTGGGCAACCCATGAGAACTGGGGGTGCCTGGATCTGAAGAGGAACTGGACTCAGGACTAGTGCCTGAACTCATGACAATGTTCTGCTCTTGGAAGTTGTTCTCACTGTCCTCAGCACTTGACATACTGACCCTGTGAATAGAGTATAGAGAGCAGAAGTAGATAAGTCATCACAAAATGTTTGTCGGAATAGCTGCATTTTGAAAGTTTGAACTAAGAATTTCTCAAATTTTGCATTCTGCCAAATGTATATCGGTACAGCCGAGACAAATTATTCGGTCACACCGAGACTAACAACCTGCTTTCTAGGAACTTGGCACCATTCTCGGTTACACTAAAAATAGGCACTCGGTTCCACCAAGGTGTTCTCAGTGTGCCAGAAAAAACAAATCGGTGATACCAATTATTTTGCATCGGTTCTACCGAGATACGTGAGGCGGATGGCAAAACTTAAAAAATCCATCATTCGCTATTCTATTGAGTTTTCTTGTGGATAGATAGATGTGCAAATGGTGGCTTATAGATAAAATCAACTTCATTGCGCAAGAATCGGACGGGGAGTGCAAGAAGAATTGAATCCGTACCCTAGCTTGGCGATGGATCCTCTACGGCGGCGACGGCGGCGAAGATGCCCGTCGACGACGAGGATCCCAGCGGCGGAGGAGCGCGGGGAGACAAGGGCGACGACCAGGGGGTCCTTTGCGGCAGCTTAGGGTTTTGGGGCGCGATAATTTGAAGATTGAATTTCAAAGCATCGGGTCCACAGCATATATACCCCTCACTGTCGGTGTCACCGATTCTAAATTTTCGGTGTCACCGAGTTCCTCAACGGTCAGTTGACAGGGAAACTCGGTGTAACCAAGAATATGGAATCGATAGTACCGAGATTGAAAAACAGATCAACCCTAGGCATTCGGTGAGACCGAGAATTGTGGGTTGGTTCCACTGAGATGCACTTGGGAGGTTTTAATGGTCAGTCCTTGTCGATACGGAACTCCGAGTGCTCCACACACAGAGGGATCAAAAAGTACTTGTTCAAATTTTGTGATGCAGCATGAATGGAATGTGAGGTGAGAAAGCATAGATAGCTAGAGAGTGGTCCTAGGCATTCTTGTCCATCCAATTGGCAAAAGATAAATCAAAAGCAAAATAGCAACAATTGGATGTCCTCGAATGGGTAAATAAATGCAGACCAACATGCTCACACAATAAGATGTCAAATGAAATCATGACAAACATGCACATACATACTAGCATCTAACAAGCACTTTGGCGATGACACAGTCATCTATATATGAGTATATTGACTTAGGAGCCAAGTAAGAATACTTGATCATAGGTCATACTCATCGTTTAAGCACAAGTGGGGTTACCACTTTTACATAAAGCATTTAATGTTGTCACATGCTAAGAGATGCTTTAACTCAAGTCTTAGAGTAAAGCTCCCCTTTGATGTGACATCCCCCCATAAGAGGGATAAGCTAACCTTGGGTTTTGTCAATGAAGACTTCATGTTGGTGAGGTAGTGGTGGATGCTCAAGGTTGATGAAGATCACCAAGAGTTGGGAGCATCCTTGTTGTTTCCTTACTCTTCTCACCTACATGGGTTAGTCCCAACACACAAGAGACAAATACAAGGATATCTATGGACATGGAGTGCAAAGCATGTGTAATGATGTCCATTGATTTGTTGATTACCTTGTCCCTTGCTTACCTTTGAGGGAATGTGTGACTCCTTGAACTATTGCATAGAGTTGATGTTGATTGCAAATAGTTCTTGCCAATAATGAATGTGAGTGAATTTCATTGGCGGAGTCACCCCTCAAGAACTCTCTAGTTCTTCTTCTTGGGGACCCACATCAAGTTGATGGGGATCCTTGGTGTTGAAGTAGCCTTTGTAGAAGTTGAGATTGAAGTAACCTTGGGAACCCACTTCACCAAAGCGAGGGATTCATCTTCATATGAGTCAATGTCCTCTTGAAGCTTGTTCTTGCCCTTGAGCTTGTGGTCTTGTGGTGGAGGGTCATCTTGAGTGTTTGTTCCCTTGGGAAGAGTATTTTCATACTTCTCCTTTTGAGGAACAAACTTGGGCTTGGGGTATTGACCTTCTTCCCATTCAACTCCATTAGCGTTGAAGTAGCCAACACCATGGTTCTTTCGGTATCCTCCGTGCTTGCGTACAATTTCCTCAAATTGCTTACATCCGGCAAGACTCTTGTAGATACCTTTCTCTATAATTCCTTTCAATAAAGCATTTTCTTGCTCAAGTGTAACTTGGCTAAGAGAATCATCATTAGTGGAATCAATAGAACTACTAGAAGCAACATCATTAGGTTTAGCATTTTTATTGTTGCTACTAGATGAAGAACCTTTCTTGCCTTTGTTACTAGATTGTTTTGACTTAACTTGAGGCATGAATATAGACAAGAGTAGTCGTTTGGCTAGATAAGATAAAGTCTTCTTTCGGAGATCGTCATTGATATCTTTAAGAAACTCATGCTCTTGCTCCAAGTTGAGCTTCTCGAAGCATAGCTTCTCATGAGTCCTTACAAGCTCTCTATGATCTTCAAGAGTAGATTCATGAGCTAACTTAAGAGTGTTTAGTTCTTTAGTTAGTTGTTCTATTTTCATCTTATCATCATCAATTGACTTATCTTGACTAGCATGAGAATTATCGAGTTCATTTTGACTAACATCACTAGTTTTATCAAAGAGCAAGTCATCATCACAAAGCAAATCATCTTCATCACTATTGACATCAAGATACTCGGGGTGTGATACCTTGGGGCCTTTAGACATGAAGCAACTTCCACTCCCTTCGTTTGGTGAATCAAATAGATCATAGGAGTTGGTAGTCACTAGAGCAATACCGGCAACACCATCATCTTGACTATAGTCGGAGTCGGAGTGATAGCTTCTCTCGGAGTTGTTGTCGGAGTCGGAGCCGGAAACCCATTCACCAACATGAGCTTGATGTTTTCTTCTTGTGTAGCTCTTGGTGTACTTGTCCTTCTTCTCCGAATCTCTACTTCTCCTTGAGGGTCTTCATTCATAACGATCATCTCTACTCCTTCTCTCTCTTTGAGGTGATTCATTCCTTGAGCTTCGTCTTTGAGGTGACTCTTCTCTTTGTTTGTAGGGAGCCGTGCACTCATTGGAGTAGTGTCCGGGCTTCCCACAATTGTAGCAATTGCGGTCATGACTTGACGAACACTTCTCATCATATCTTGAGTTGGAGCTTCGTTCTTTGCCTCTATTCTTGTAGAACTTATTGAATTTCTTGACCATGAGGCGTATCTCTTCATTGGTGACAAGGTTGTCGCTTGAAGTTGTGGGAGCATCACTTGTGGCTTTGTAAGCACCGCTAGACTTGTTGTGAAGCCCTTCTTTGTCTTTGAGTGTCATCTCATGAGCAACAATCCTTCCAATGACTTCCGTAGGCTTGAGATCTTTGTAGTTGGGCATCATTTGGATCAATGTGCACATGGTGTTGTATCTCTCATCCAAAGCTCTAAGTATCTTCTTGATGATGAATTTGTCGGTCATTTCTTCGCTTCCTAAGCCGGCAATCTCATTGGTGATGAGAGCTAGCCTAGAGTACATCTCTGCGACTCCTTCACCATCCTTCATCTTGAACTTTTCAAGCTGATTTTGAAGAACATCTAACTTGGATTCTCTCACGGACTCGGTTCCTTCGTGCATATCAACCAAAGTATCCCAAATCTCTTTTGCATTCTCAAGACGGCTGATTTTGTTGAATTCTTCGGGGCATAGGCAGTTGAAGAGAATGTCGCATGCTTGAGCATTGTATTGCAACATCTTCAATTCATCCGTGGTCTCTTCACGATACGGTTCCTTTCCATCACCAAAGAATTCACCTTGCAAGCCAACACGAACAACAGCCCATACGACGGGGTTATGACCAAGAATATGCATTTTCATTTTGTGCTTCCAACTAGCAAAATTAGTGCCATCAAAGTACGGACCTCTACGGTGATAATTTCCCTCACTAGACGCCATACTCTCCTAGGTTGTGAGACCAATGCAATGGAGACCAAAGCTCTGACACCACTTGTAGGACCGAAAGTATGTCTAGAGGGGGGTGATTAGACTACTTGACCAAATAAAATTTCTACCTTTTCCCAATTTTTAGAGTTGGCAGATTTTAATATTCATGGCAAGTCAAGTACACCCTACACATGCATGTCTAAGAGTATAGCAGCGGAAAGTAACAACAAGCATGAGTAGAAGGGAAGGGTAAGAGGATCAAACGCAATTGTAGACAAGACGATTTTTTCCCGTGATTCTGATAGGTGGTGCTATCGTACATCCACGTTTATGGAGTCTTCAACCCACGGAGGGTAACGGTCGTGAGAGTCCATGGAGGGCTCCACCCATAAGGGTCCACGAAGTAGCAACCTTGACTATTCCATAACGGCTTCCGTCCATGAAGGACTAGCCTCACTATGGGTAGATCTTCACGAAGTAGGCGATCTCCTTGCCCTTACAAACTTCTTGGTTCAACTTCACAACACGAAGTAGGAGGCTCCCAAGCGACACCTAACCAATCTAGGAGGCACCACCCTCCAAAAGGTAATATGCTCGGCAATGATGATGAACTCCTTGCTCTTGTGCTTCAAGATGATAGACTCCTCAACACACAATCACCCTCTCACAAATTTGGCTTGGTGGAAGAGATGGGATTGGTGGAAAGCAACTTGGGGAGGCTAGAAATCAAGATCCATATGGTTGGAGTGGATGATCTTGACCTCAACACAAGGGTAGGTGGCTCTCTCTCAGAAAACTGGATGGGGCAAGTATGGAATAGTTCTGAATGCTTCTATTTCGAGTGGGTGGTGGTGAAGGGGTATATATAGGTATCCCCAAAAATCCAACCATTACACACAAAACGACCAACCTGGTGACACAGATGTGTTAATCTCGGTGGTACAGAAGTGACCAAAAGGTGGCAACTTTTGAATCTCGGTGAGACCGATATATAACTCTCGGTTGCACCGATAAGGTGACCAACGGTCAGATTGTGCAAACTCGGTGATGCCGATCTTTACATCTCGGCGGTACCGATTCTTGACTAAGGCTTACCAGAGAGTTGGTTCAGAAACTCGGTGGCACCGATCCACACTTCTCGGTGTTACCGATCAGGTGAATGGCTATCCAGAGAGTTGGTCCAGAAACTCGGTGAGACCGAAAGGAAAATCTCAGTGGTACTGAAGACTGAAGATGGCTAAACAGAGAGTTGGCAACCTATACTCGGAGGCACCGAAGCAGAATCGGTTGCACCAAAAAGGTAGGGTTTGGCATGGGTCTGTCTGAGTATGGGAATCGGTGGCACCGAGTGGAAAGTGTTGGTTGCACCGATTTTGGATATTTGACTTTGGACATACTTTTGTGGAAGAGCTTGTGGGTGTTTTTGGTGAATATCACTTGTGCACGTATGAGCATTTTGTTCACAAACAGTACCTTACCCCATTTTAATAGTATTGGCTTTCCTATGGACTCAAAGTGATTTATCACAAAGTAAAATGTAGAGTCCTCTTGCTTGAAGCTTTGCCAATCCTTTCCTTGCATCTTGGGGTATTTCCACAATCTCCACAATCCTTTTGCCAATCCTATCATTGAACTTTTCCTGAAATATACTTAGTGGAAACATTAGTTCAATGACTTATATGTTGTTATTAATTACCAAAACCACCAAGGGAGCAAATGTGCTTTCACATTGTCAACAAAGGGGGTTGTGGAGTTTATTGCAGCAAGCCAGCTTTGACTCTTAGCTAACCTGTACTACGACTATGAGTACTTTCTTTGAGGTGGCGTATCGCACACGAGTCCACATATTCACCATATCAATACACCACTATGGATCCCCTCTCGTCTTCCTACGAGAAGCCATCCATAACACTCACACTTATCTGGAGCATTTTAGAGTATCCATTTAAGGTTATCTATGAACAATGCAAGTCTCCAAGTAGTCCATATCCGCGGACGCGGCTATTCGAATAGATAGTTTACCCTGCAGGGGTATACTTCGTCACACATGCTCCCGCCACTTACCGCCATGTGCACGTAAAAGGCACCTCGGCAACCTTCAAGCGGAAGCCCAGCGAGGGAGTCGGCCACGGACGTTAACTTACAACGACTCACGTCCAAGGCAGTCGCCTATCTGAGTTGGAACCCATAATGGAAGTCCGGCCGAGGTTTCCAATATGGCCTCAAACATTGTGAGCAGGGCCCCAAGCCGGTCCCGACTGGGCCGTTCATCCACTTCGCAGGCCGTGCCACATCTATCAACGTTTCGAACTACTGCGACTCCTGGACTGAGAACATGGTAGGTTAATAGGCCAAGAGGGCTCGAGTTACCGGAGCCCAATGTGCGGTAATAGCTAGTCTTGGAACACAAACACGGAACTCAATTCCTATGAGCGGTCTCAATGAGACAACCCACCATGTACTCCTACATGGCCTCTCATCGCTACCTTTACCAAAACAGGTTCAACACTTAACCCTCATCATCAGGACACAATCATTTCACTCTGGTTCATCACCTAGATGAATCAGACCTGACACAACTCTAAGCATAGCAAGCATAATAGGGTTATAGCACAACATGGCTCAAGCATCTACCAGGTATGCTAGGTTGCTTGGTTTAGCTATTTACTATGACAATGACATGTCATGCAAAGGAGTGGGTTCATCTACCGCAACATAAGTAGCGGTTGAATCGTATTGTCCTAATGCATTGAAATGAGAGCAAGAGTGAGAGAGTAGGATTGTATCGGAATGCTCAAGCGGGGCTGCTTGCCTGACACTTCTGAAGACAGCAATGAGTCTTCATTGGTGGCATCAATCTCAACGTCGAAATAACGTCTACCGAGATGGAACAGTACTGGCAGACAAGGAAATGAACACATTCACTGCAATGCAGCACACATGATGTATGACATGGCAACTTAAGATACTGAATTGACCTAAGGTCATAATTAACCAAGTTAATTGAAGTGGAACTCAAACAAGTTTGAATTCCAACTCCAAATGATATTTCATACATTGCCCTAATCATAAAATGTCCTAGTTGGTGATGTTAACTTGTTCAAACATGCATGAGAAAGACATAAACAGATTCATTGGATTTTTCTGATCATTTTTCATATATAAATTATTTCCATTGGAGTTACGGTTGAATTGCTATGATTTTTAGAAGTTTTAAACATTTTCTGAAATCAATAAATCAATTAAGATTTATCAAAATTCCAGAAATGAATTACTGCATCAGCAACACGTCAAGGTGACGTCATCAATCATCCACAATCATATCTGACATGTGGGACCCATGTGTCATTGACACACTGGTTAACAGAGGGTTAATTAGGCTAACCCGAAATAGTTAGTAGGTTAATTAGTGAACTGGGTCCACCTGTCATTGTGTCAAGGCTTAATTAGTGGCTTCATTAGCCACTAATGACGTCGGCTTCGCTGGAGTGTGGCCGGTGGCGACCAAAACGGACGGTGGAGGCATCAGGTTTTTGCCACAGGCGACCGTTTTGCGTGCGGTTTGGTGTTTTAGAACGCTGGGACATGCGTGCGTCAGGTGGGGCTAGAGGGAGCAGCTGGGGTAGTCCGTAGCGATGGCGGCGTCGACAACAGCGGCGGCCGGAGCTCGGACAACGTTGGCAACAACGCTACGAGGCACGTAAGAGCAAGGGGAGGGGTTCTCCGTGCTCCTGGGAGCGTGCAGAGAACATAGGCATGCTCAGACACGAGCTACGGTGATTGGAACGACGATGACAACATGGCCGACGGTGATGGGCTTCGGCCAGGGCAGCTAGTCTAGCTAGAGAGCGACCGCGACGAGGGAGACAAGGGGGAAAGAGTCAGTGGCTCACGACGGTTCGGATGAGCAAGTCAGTGGGCTCGGGGACGCTCTCCCAATGACGAATTGAACGCCGGCGGCCGGCGGATCCTGAGGTTGAGGATGTCCTCATGGCGATGATGGAGGCCGTCCGGTGATGCTTGGCTCGGCGAAGATGTACAGGGGGTCATGGCAGAGCTCCTGGACAGCACGGGGGAAGGAGAGAGGCACGGTGGCTATGGCAATTACGACGTCGAGCTTGCGGCCGAAACGGCCATGGCGATGGGCCGGTGAGGAAGAGGCGAGGGGGCAGAATGGAGGGGTCGGCCAGGTCGGGATGGCAGCGCGGAGCTTATCCCACTTGTCGTGCTGGCGAGGGAGGAGCAGGCAGGCAGCTCGCGTGCCACGCGCACGACCAGGCCGTGCTTCGTCTCGCCTCTGCCTACTGGCAGAGGTTGAAGACGGGCATGCCCCAGGTGGGCTGGGCTGCTCTATTGGGCCGGCCAGGTAAGCTAGGTATAGTGCCTTTTCCTTTATATTTCTGTTTTCTAATTTGTTCAGTCTGTTTTTATTTGATTTCAAATCAAATAATTTTATAAAACCTTATGAAAATATTTATGTGGTCAGTTAGGATATATTCAGAACCACTTACCAACTTTCAGAATTATTGGATCTAAAAA
Organism: Elymus sibiricus; assembly: GCA_039707655.1. NCBI lineage: Eukaryota > Viridiplantae > Streptophyta > Magnoliopsida > Poales > Poaceae > Elymus > Elymus sibiricus. The sequence goes on from CM077671.1 coordinate 450,346,706, forward strand.
TTATTTATAGCATTTATAAACCCAATGCAAATACTTATTGAATTAACTCAAATGCCCAAAATAAATAGTTCTGTGATTCCAAAAATATTAGTTTTGGTGTTGCCTCTTGCCAATATTTTCACAGAACAACATGAACATTTTCTTGGAGTAATTTGAGGCAAATTTTATATTGCTTATTTGACAAAAAAATCTTTCTGAGTCTTAATCATTCCTCAATTCAAATTAATTTGAATTTATAAATGCATGCATGAAATGCAATGACAATCAATGGCTAGCTAGGGCTGTGACAACTCACCCCCACTAAACAAGAATCTCGTCCCGAGATTCAGTCGTAGGGTAAGAGGACAGAGGGGATACTAAACGATCACAATCTTCATGATTCAATTTCCCTTTCCGAAGATGTTGATTCATTGCATCATATTGATATTGACACCCTTGCTTTGGAAGCTTCACCCAACACATCAACAAGGAGCAGAAAACTCTAGGATCACTAGAAGAGTGTCTAGAGGGGGGGGTGAATAGACTACTAGCAGGAATTTAAAACCTAACCTTCTCCCAAGTTAATTTGTTGGTGGATTTTAGCAATTATAGTAAGTTAGCAAGTCTAGCACACCCTACACATGCAAGTCAAAAAGTATGGCAGCAGAAAGTAAAGACATTGCACATGAAGTAAAGAGTTGAGATGGGGAGATCAAACACATGAGGGACACGAAGATTTTTCCTGTGGTTCCGATAGGTGGTGCTATCGTATGTCTACGTTTATGGAGTCTTCAACCCATGAAGGGTAACGGTCGCGAGAGTCCATGAAGGGCTCCACCCATAAGGGTCTACGAAGTAGCAACCTTGACTATTCCATAACGGCTTCCGTCCACGAAGGACTAGCCTCACTATGCACTATGGGTAGATCTTCACGAAGTAGGCGATCTCCTTGCTCGTACAAACTTCTTGGTTCAACTCCACAACACGAAGTAGGAGGCTCCCAAGCGACACCTAACCAATCCAGGAGGCACCACCCTCCAAAAGGTAATAGGCTCGGCAATGTCGATGAACTCCTTGCTCTTGTGCTTCAAGATGATAGACTCCTCAACACACAATCACTCTCTCACAGATTTGGCTATGGTGGAAGAGATTGATTTGGTGGAAAGCAACTTGGGGAGGCTAGAGATCAAGATTCATATGGTAGGAATGGAATAGCTTGATCTCAACACATGAGTAGGTGGCTCTCTCTCAGAAAATTGGATTGGGCAAGTATGGAATAGTTCTGAGTGCTTCTCTTTCGAGTGGGTGGTGGTGAAGGGGTATATATAGGCATCCCCAAAAATCCAACCGTTACACCTAAAGTGACCAACTCAGTGACACCGATGTGTGAATCTCGGTGGTACCAAAGTGACCAAAAGGCAATAACTTTTGAACCTCGGTGAGACCGATATATAAATGACGGCGGTACCGATTAGATGACCAACGGTCAGATTGCGCAACTCGGTGACGCCGATCCAACAAAATCGGTGGTACCAATTTTGTGAATCGAGTTAACAGAAAGTTGGCAACCCAAACTCGGTGGCACCGAAGTGGTATCGGTTGCACCGATGTTCTAGGGTTTGGCATGTGTCTGTCTGAGTTTGGGAATCGGTGGCATCGAATGGGAAGTGTTGTTTGCACCGATTCGGATATATGACTTTGGACAGACTTTTGTGGAAGAGCTTGTGGGTGTTTTTTGTGACTATCTCTTGTACACGTGGAGCATCTTGTTCACCAACAATACCTTACCCCCTTTTAATAGTATTGGCTTTCCTATGGACTCAAAGTGATTTCTCACAAAGTAAAATGTAGAGTCCTCTTGCTTGAAGCTTTGCCAATCCATTTCCTTGCATCTTGGGGTATCTCCACAATCCTTTTTGCCAACCCATCTCTCTCTATGGACTTTCACCTGAAATACACTAGGTAGAAATGTTAGTCCAAGAGACAATGTATGTTGTCATGAATTATCAAAACCACCAAGGGAGCATATTGTGCTTTCAATCTCCCCCTTTTTGGTAATTGATGACAACATACAATCAAAGCTTCAAATAAAGATATGCATGGATATAATGATGACTTTGAGAGACACATGACTTAGACTTGCTCCCCCTAAATGTGTGCAATCCCTTTAAAGGATAGTTGCTTTGGAATGCATGGACACACATATAGTAGAAGGGATATAATGGGTCATGTGTATCTTGGCTATATGCATCAAATATATATGAGTGAGGTGTACCCTTATTCAAGACTTCACTCTTGCAAACAATATGTGCAAGAAGCAAGAGATCATCTTGATCAAGGATATGATGGATATACTTACCTTGAGTTCTTGAGCACTCTAGTAGTAGAGATACACTTGAGAAAACAATGTTAGGAAACACAAGAGTATTCTACCAATCAAAAGCAATAGAGCTCAATAGTACCAAGATATGGAGAACATATAGAAGATAGTATTCCTTAAGATTGATATGTCTCCAAGATCATTTAGAACTTTCTCCCCTTAGATATGAAAATAGTAGATCATCCTCTCCCCCTGAATCTTTAGCATGTAGATATTGGGATTGGATAGGGTGAGAAAAGTCTAAGATGAGTAGTCAAGTGAAAAAAACACATTTACAATTTTTTCTCCCAAACATATTTTTCTCCCCCTACTTTGGTATTCTCCCCTTGACTATGTAAGTATAAGATTTGATATTCTCCTCTCCCCCTTGATTATATCTCCCCCTTTGCATAAGCATGTCTCTCCCCCTTTAGCATTGAAGCTTTGGTATTTCTCCCCCTTTGGCATTAATTTCCAAAAAGGTCATACACAGGGTAAGACACGGGGATCATTGATTAAGAAGGGATCCTTGAGAACAAGGGTCATGGAATGTAGGGTTCATAGAAATGAAGAATCAGGGAAAATAATTTCTCCCCCTTTGGCTGATCTGAGAGCAGTAAGACTTCTCCTCCTTTGAGTTAGGGATCCTTGAATAAAGTTTCTCCCCCTCTCTTTTTTTGGTTTTTTTAATGCAGGGATCATTGAAGAAATGAAAATATCATAATAGGATCACTAAGGAAACAAAGATTCACTAACATGAACACAGATTGGAGAAGATAACAAATCGGTGGCTTCGAGACAAACAAGTTGGTGGTACCGAGATGTGTATTTGCAGCCTGTCTGCATAATCGGTAGAACCGAGTCATTTGGATCAGAGGCTCCGAGGCTAAAACAGAAACTTGGCAATGTTTGAGAAACTTGCAAATAAATTTAGAAAACTTTTAACAAAGTGTCAAAAGAAATTTTCAACGGAAATGCAAAAGATTTTACAAAAAGATATCTACTAGAGAAGATTTGAGTGGTTCCAAGAAGTCTTGCAAATAGAGAATGAACCACACAAGATTCTTAACTAGATGATGGGCGGTGACTAGGTCACCTATATTTGAGTATATTGACTTAGGAGCCAAGCAAGAATACTTGATCATAGGTCATACTCATCGTTAAGCTCAAAATGGGGTTACCATTTTTCGATTAAGCATTTTAATGTTTTCATATCACTTGAGTTGCTTTAGCTCATGACTTGGAGTAAAGCTTTTTCAAGGATATGAGTACATACCTTTGAGTGATGTTGATGACGTGGCTTGTAGGTGAACTTGTTGAGGATGCTCGAGGTTGATGAAGTTCATCTTGAGTTGGGAACAATCCTTCTTGTTCTGGTTCATTTGTCACCTACATAGGTTAGTCATGCAAGGAAGAACATGATATGACACGGTACTAATTGTGAAATACAAATATGTGTCAAGGATATGTATTTGTTGTCTTCTTCCTTCCATCATCAAGAGAGCTTGTGGATACTTGGTCATGACAAGATTTCTTATGATTGGAGTTGATGGCAATCTTGTGGAATGAAGTTCTTTCAAGTACCTACAAAAGGTTAGTTGCAATGCAAGGGAGCATATATTTCCATGGAATAAGATAACATGTCAAGAGTATCATGGAAGGATCATGTAAGCTCATGCCCTTGCATGCATCCGAGTGAGTCTAGCTCAAGTTTGAAGCATCAATGATGTTCAACTCACTCCTCAAATAACAAAATGTTTTCTCATCAAGTGGCTTAGTAAAGATGTCGGCCAATTGCTTGTTAGTACGAACATGCTTAAGATCAATATCTCCTTTGGCAACATGATCACGAATGAAATGATGTCTAACTTGAATATGGTTAGATCGAGAATGTTGCACAGGATTATGACCAATTTTAATAGCACTTTCATTGTCACAAAGTAATGGAACATTTTTAACATGAATTCCATAATCCTTAAGCATTTGTGTCATCCATGGTAATTGTGCACAACACGATTCGGCAGCAATATACTCAGCTTCGGCAGTAGATAGAGATACCGAGTTTTGTTTCTTGGAGGACCAATATACAATAGATCTACCAAGAAATTGACAAGTACCCGAGGTGGATTTTCTATCAACCTTGTCACCGGCATAGTCCAAATCGGAATAGCCAACAAGATTAAAGGAAGATCCCTTGGGATACCAAATGACAAAGTTTACTGTCTGTATCAAATATCTCACAATATGTTTCACGGCCAAAAGATGACACTCTTTAGGTGCAGCTTGATATCTAGCACGCATGCAAACACTAAGCATAATATCGGGACAGGAGGCACATATATATAGCAATGAACCAATCATAGATTGACAAACCTTTTGATCAACCGGTTCGTCCTCCTTGGTAAGATCAACATGTCCACTAGTAGGCATCAGAGTTTTCATACCTTTGCACTCTTGCATGTTGAACTTCTTGATCAAGTCCTTCGTATACTTGGTTTGCGAGATGAAAGTTCCTTCTCTCGTTTGCGTGATTTGCAAATCAAGAAAGAATTTCAGCTCACACATCATGACATCTCATACTTCTCGGACATCAACCTTCCAAATCTTTCACTAAATTGTGGGTTAGTAGACCCAAAGATAATATCATCCACATAGATTTGGCACACAAATAATTCACCATTAACTCTCATAGTGAATAAGGTTGCGTCAATTTTACCAATTTCAAAATACTTTTCAATGAGAAACTTCGTTAAGCATTTGTACCAAGCGCATGGGGCTTGCTTAAGACCTGACGGGGGGATAACCCCGGGGTAGCCTCAGCCGGCCCCATCCTCCAACTTTTCAAAACGACTGCAGGGCGAGCCGCCTCCCCCTGCAGTCTGGCTCCGCACAGCCGGCTCCGCCAATCGGCCGACTAGGGGCGGAGACGCTTGGCCCCCTAGCCGGTGGTGTTGCTGGTACCGCTGTTAGGACATGCGTGGCTACAGGGACCCCCGTCGCATCAGGGGTCAGCTCCCGCGTGGCCACAGTGGAGGCGACAATGCCTTTGACCCTGGCCAACTGTGACCTGGCGAGCGGCACAGTGACAGCACGCCCTCAACCACTCCATTACCTGCCCCGGCATGGCTACAGCGCGGCCGGCCGTACCGCTGACCGCGCCCGGCTGCCGCAAGACGACGCCCTAAAGGACGACCCGTGCCGCACCGAGACGGGCGCAGGGGCCCACCAGGCGGGTCCCCCTCCGGCTCCCGACGTGACCCCGCAGCCGGCGGGCCCTACCGACGACAAGACCCCTCAGCCGGGGGCCCCATGGTCGGCTAGAGAGACCGCCAGCTGGGACCCTCCGGAGCCTTCTATTCATATTGTATCCTCGGGGTTGGCCTATAAAACCCCCCGGAGCTCACCAATGCAGGAGGAGGCTTCTTCGCTAGCACACAAACACACACACCCCCACGTAGAGAGGCAGATAGGGCAAGCTAGCCCCCTTCTTCCTCCTCTATCCATACAGCCCAAGGAGCACCATTGTAGCCCCCTTTGGTCCATCAACTAGACCGAAAGGACTAGGGGTATTACCTCCCATGGAGGGCCCTGAACCTGGGTACATCGCGTGTCCCGCATCGTTTATCCCCGATCTCGCTCCTGGAGTCCGCCGGCGTCCATCGGCCCCAACCACTCTCGATAAGCCACCCCATGGCATCTGTCATGAGAAAACGACGACAGTTGGCGCCCACCGTGGGGCCGTCCGCGGCGCCAGCCGTAGTCACGCTCCGGGCAGGACCCTTCACCACCTCCCCCGGCCACCCCGCGTCCGGTAGGAACTGCACGCTCGTGGGGTTTGCTCCTACGGGGCAGAACCCCGTTTCCATTGGCCCTGCACGCGGCGCTGCCGGCCTCTTCGTTGAGCGGCTCGGCAGCGACCCTCTGTTCAACATTGCCGACCTCACCAAGCGCATCGACAGGCTGAGCCTCACCGACGAGCTGGCTGTCGACGAGTACCCTAGCCAGATGCTCGACTACCTCGACCTGCCCTCGTCCGTGGGCGCACTCGCCCCGGGCGAGGCCGGTGACTCCCACGTCCGCGCGGGGGTAATGGCCACCGACTCCTCCATGACCTCCGGCCATGCCAGGGCGGAGGCGGACGCGGCTGCCGCGACCGCTCGCGCCAGCACCTGCGACCCCCTCGGCTCCATGCTTCGGGGCCGCAGCACCCCTATCGCGCCTACGATGAACCCAGCCACGGCTATGGCTGAGCTGGAGGCTGCTCGCCGGCTGCTGTTCGACGAGGCGACTGTGCTTGCCACCACCAAGTGCTGGATGGAATCCGCGCAGCGCGAGTATAACTCCGCCTACGGCCTCACCCCCGCCAACAACGAGCCCAGCCGGCGCCGTGATGTCCGCAGCTGTGGCCGTGTGGTCAAGAAAATCCTCGGTGGCAGGCTCCCCACCTACATCACGCCGGCTGCCAACCTGAGGGCCGCCCAGGTGGCTTACGCCGACCTCGCCGACCTGGTGGGCGAGGAGCGGGAGCGGCAGGACCGGCACGTCCAAGACCTCAATGCCACCGCCAACGCCCAGCAGGCCCGGCTCGACGGCATCAATGCTGGCTCCGAAATTCCCGTCCCAAGGGAGACGCTCTGCCTACTGCTCGCCAGCGCCGGCCGGTCCAGCAAGCCTCTTCCCCTCGCGGCTTTGGCCGGCGGGGCGCTGGGTCTCACAACGGACGCACCCGGCTACGAGACGAGCAGCCGGCCATCAACAGCCGGAGCGACAACGCTCCGCCTGGCGGCAGCCGGCGCAGTCGGGACCATACCCCGTCCCCGGGGCGGGAACGTGCCCGCTCGCCTGCCCCGACTGTCCGCCCCGAGCTCGCCGCTCGGCTCGGCCCACGTGTCCCGTGGAGTGTGAACGACGCCCGAACCCACATCGACTAGCTAGCACAGTCGGCCCTCCTTGAGGAGGAAGGCTCGATCGGCTCGGCGTGTTTCGGCCTCCGGATCCGCAACGAGCTGTTCCCGGCCGGCTTCACTCTCCCTCACGACACCCCGAAGTACAACGGCACCGCCAAGCCAGAGGACTGGCTGATCGACTACACCATTGCAGTCGGCATCGCCAGGGGAAACAAATGTGTAGCTGTACGCTACGCCCCCCTCATGCTGACCGGCTCGGCTCGGACCTGGCTTAACAGCCTATCAGCCGGCAGCATCAACACCTGGACGGACTTCGAGGAGGCGTTCGTCCGCAACTTCACTAGCACCTACAAGCGGCCCGGCCGGCCCCGCGAGCTGGCCATGTGCATCCAGGGGCCGAAGGAACCCCTCCGCGACTACCTCACATGCTAGACCGAGCTGCGCAACTCCTGCGAGGGAGTGCACGACGTGCAGGCCGTCCAGTATTTCATCAGGGTTGCCGCGATGACACCCCCCTCAAGCCCAAGCTCTTGTGCTCCGAGCCGGCAACCTTGGCGGATCTAATGGCCAAGGCAGACAAGTACACCACGGCCAACTCCGAGATGCGGATGAAGGTCGCCGCGTCGGCCAAGCCAACTCCGCCGCCTGCCGCGCCACGGGCGGCTGCCGACAACCGGCAGCAACAAAACAACAAGCGCAAATCCGATCAGCCGGATCCCCGCTACGGGAGCCGGCAGGTCGCCACCATTGAAGAGGAGCAGCCGGCTGCCCAGGGCTCCGGCCAGCGTTAGCGAACCGGCATGGCTGCCCGGCAGCCCAAGCTCACCTTCGAGCAGATGCTCGACCTACCCTGCAAGCACCACTCCGGGGCCAAGCCGGCCACCCATACGCTCCGGCAGTGCAGCTTCTCCCAGCGGCTAGCCCGAGGCGAGGGCCTTCCGGCTCCTCCGCCTCCGGCTCCCCATGTACCGGCTCCGGCTCCGGCCCTACCGCCTGCTCCGGCCCTGGCTGCCAATGACGGCCGCCTCCACGACCAGTTCCCTAAACAGGACGGGTCCTACGTTGTCTTCACCAGCGAAGCAACCGACAAGCACAGCATACGCCAGCACCGGCACGAGGTGAATGCCACCGTCCCCCCGGTTCCCCAGTTCATGCATTGGTCTGAGAAGCCGGTCACCTGGAGCCGGTTGGACCACCCGATGGAGATGCCAAACCCGAGTAGCTACGCCCTCGTCCTCGACCCCACCATCATCGCCGAGAGGTGCACCTACCATTTCTCATGGGTGTTGGTCGACGGAGGCAGCAGCATCAACATCCTCTACCGCGACACGATGCTCAAACTGGGGATCAGGGAGAAAGACCTGCGAGCGAACCGGACGATTTTCCACGGCATCGTGCCGGGAAAATCCTGCACCCCCATCGGCAAGATTGAGCTCGACGTCCTCTTGGCGACACGAACCACTTCCGCCGCGAGCCGATATGGTTCGAGGTGGTGGACCTCGACAGCCCTTACCACGCGCTGCTGGGCAGGCCAGCCCTCGTCAAGTTCATGGCGGTCCCCCATTACGCCTACCTCAAGCTCAAGATGCTGGGCCTCAAGGGCATCATCACCGTCGCCGGCGACTACAAGATGTCTATTGAGTGTGCGCGCGATGGTAGCCGGCTGGCCGAGGCTCTGGAGATAGCGGAGGAGAGGCGGCAGCTCGACCGGCTCGTGGCTCACGCCTCCAACCAGCCAGCCGTGCCGGCTCCCCCATCCCAGTCGGCCAGCGAAGCATCGTTCCAACTGTCGGTGTCAAATCCGGCATATCTCATAGTAGGGGTCCTAAGTTAGGCGTCTTGGAGCGATGGTAACATGGACACAGGATTTTACCCAGGTTCGGGCTCTCTTGAAGAGATAATACCCTACGTCCTGCTTTTGATTGTATTCATATGGGGGATAGTACATAGTACAGGTATCTACCACGAGATTGTTGTAGTGAATATGAGATCGTCTATTGACTAGCCTGGCCCCGGTTTATATAATACCAGAGGCCTAGGGTTTAGAGGAGTCTTTGTCTTGTGCGCCAAGTCTTGTGGAATCCCCCTTGTATGCATCATGGGCTGCCCGAAGTGGCCCATTAGTGAATCGCCCTGGGGGTCCTCGGCCCGACCCATTGGTCGGGAGACGACGTGGTGAGTACCCCCTAGTCCAGGACACCATCAGTAGCCCCCTGAACCGGTCTTCAAGTTGGGGACGCTCCTCGGTTCTTCTGATAAATTCTTCATCTTCGGTCGTCGGCCTTGGAAAGTAGTTCAACAAATCTTCCCATCTTTGATCTCGAGGATCGCCGAGCTGAATCCATAGAGTTCACACGTCGGGCATCCGAGGAGCCCCTTTAAGTGCTCGGCCTTTATCAATGCCTTGTAATGTTTACGCCATAATTCGGGGTCGAAATGTTTCCCATGTGGCAGTGTCCTCTTGCATCCGAGCTCCAACGCCGAACTGCATCTGAGGTATCTTTTTGCAGCCGGGCTCAAACGTTGATCGGCATCTGAGCGCCAATGACGTGATGCGTCCGAGCTCCAACGCCGGATTGTGTCCGAGCTCCAACGCTGGTCAGCATCCGAGGTGTCATAAATTACCTCGGTCTCTGAAAATTTGAAGGACTTCATCCGAGCTTAAATGCCGGAATAGTCTTTTATGGAGCCATCCATTCACATCTGAGCTTTATGCCGGACTGCTTCTGAGGTGTCTCCGATCTTGAGCTTTATGTCGGACTGCTTCCGAGCTCCAACGCCGGACTACATCCGAGGTCCAATGATGATCAGCGTCCGAGGTATCATAAACTACCTTGGACCTTTTAAAAAATTAAAGGAATTCATCCAAGCTTAATGTTGGAAATGCTCTCTATGGAGCCAGCCACTTGCGCCCGAGCTTTATGCCGGACTACTTTCAAGGTGGTGCACCACCCCGACCGTGGGCTAATTTTTTGTGGTTATTCTCGATTGGTGCAATTTATTCTCTGTCGAGATATATATCCAGTAGCCCTCAAGGTGTGTGTCGGTCTATAACCCGAGATGCACCTGAAGGAAAAAATAATAATCAAAATAAAACCACTAATCCCAGTAGCCCCTGAGACTTAGGTCGATTTACAAAATCGGCCTGAGGATCAAGTTTCTTGCTCGGCGGCATACGTTAGGAATGTAAACGCGGTACATAGTAGTTTCCGAGACTCGGGTTGGGTGCGGCCGACCAACCTAAGGATCGAATCTCCTCGGAAACCATATTGCACTTTGGATTTGCTGCATGCAATAGCCCCCGAGCCTTAATTTAGGCACGGGCGGTCAAATTAAGGATCGATATTTGTGTGACACAAACTTTGTTACATTCGACACAATTTATGTATAATGATTCTATGTATCCAAGTACTTTACATCATTAATGCTCGGATCCGCATTGTACAAGACTTTGCTGACCGTCCATCGGCTTCAACCTCCTCGGCCAGTAGCCGAGGAATGTTTGCCCTACTTTATAAAGCCTTTATAAGGGCAAAGATTTACAGCAAACAAGGCAATCCGGCCATACGGTTTTATAAACAAAGGTACACGGAGAGATATATTATATTACTATTTAACGTAAGAAACATCTTCTGCGAAAAATAGTTCCTTTATAAGTTCCTTTTCCCAGGATATCATGTTGGCCATGATCGTGAAACCTCAACTCCGATCAATGTGGGAGGAAAATATTGAGGATTTAGTTCGGGGAATGTTCCCAAACTCTGTGGTCTTATGAACCAAAATTTTCACTTCCGTCGTTGTCGACCAATTATATTCTTAAGATGGCTAGCTTTTGGCTTCACCCAGTCTGAGGTACTAACCCGGATGACCCAGAAGTAACAATCACAGAGGTGCTCCCTGTACCCCCTAGCCGAACAATTGGGAACGTAGGGCGTAAGCACAGGAGCCAGGCAACCCAGCTTGGCCAAAATCTTAAGTCAAATTGATTCATATTTATGGCTTTATAACGACAATTACAGAAGGCAACACCCGCATATTGAATACAAATGCTTTTATGCTATATGCTATTTTGATTCCCTTGTGACCGTTTATTACTTAGTCATAGGAGCTTAAAGTTTGGGAGGCCAGTTACTAGCCCCCAGTTGGTGTTCGGCGTCAGCCGAGGTCAAGCCGTTAACACTCCGGCCAATTTTATGAAAAGCCCGTTATTTAATACGGTTATCGGATCGCCGACCAGTTTATGCTTATTGTGACAGTCAGTTTTTGGCTTTCTCCACTAAGGTACTTGACCAGTTAACCCGGAAGTGCAATCGTAGTGGTTCTCCCTTTGCACTCCTAGCCGAACAAAGCGAAACATAGGAGGCAAGCACAGGAGCCGGGCAAACCAACTATTGACCGAAGACACAATTCGAAACTGGTGCATATAATGCAATATCCGAGAACGTTTTGCCGAGGACTCCTCGGAGTGCCTTGGCTTTTGGTGGGTTCGGCTCTAATCGCAGCCCCCCGTTGATACTGCCGATGCTCTAAAAGTGTTCTGCGAGAATTATGCTTGGAAAAACAAAAGTTTTATGCAAAAAACTTTATGTTTAAATAAAAGAAAATTGTGCCAATCCGAAACTGGTCTTGAAATTAATATGTGCTTTGGTCGTGCTTTAACATGATACATCCGATCTCCGGCCTCCAAGCGGGCCAGCCTTTGGCTTCAACCTCCATATCCCGAAGGCGGAGTGTTTCTCCGAGACCTGTTTAGCGAACTAAACTCGAGCGTCTTTAGAAAGAAACCAGGCTATCCGGCTATTGACCACACACTAGTGTCGGAAAAAGGAGTAGTAGAAAAAGACTTTGCAATGACCAACAAGAAAACACATTTATTATAAAACATCTCATACAAATTTAAGAGCCCCCAAGTGACTTGGGTAAACGAATTTTATGTATAATGATTGTATGTACCGAAGTACTTATATCATATATGTGTTCGCCCGAACTTTAAACGCGTCTTAACCGTCCGTCGGCTTCTCCCTCTTCGGCCAAAGGCCAAAAAGTGTTATCTACTACGCTATCTGAGGGTATCGGAGGTGTTTCGAATAACCAGGCAATCAGGCCATTAGGCTATAACAGACAAAGCGCGCCCAGGGAACTTATGCTATATTACTATTTAACGTAAGAAGCATCTTCAAAAAAAATAGTTCCGCCAACGGTTCCTTTCTTTGGGTTCTCATGATTACCATGAGGGGTGTGCAATAGATTTATGTATGCTTGTCTTACGTCCTGACCGACCATAGTTGAAAACAGTAAGAGCGCTAGCTTTCAGCTTCACCCGACTGAGGTACGAGTTCGGACGACCCGATCCTAACAATCGCAGAGGTGCTTCCTTTACTCCCTAGCCGAACAATCGGGAACATAGGGGTAAGAACAGGAGCAAGGCAACCCAGCTTTGCGGAACACTTAAGTCAACATGATGCATATATTGGCGTAAACATGAACAAGGAAGGGTGCGATACATTAATAATCATGTGCAAGAGTAATGGCTTCATAAAGGAATCCCCCAAGCAAACGGGGTATTTGAATTTGTTTGTAACAAACAAAGTTTTGACAAAGAAAGTTTTTCGCAAACAACTTTTTGTCAAAAAAGTATAATGCTTGGTCGAACCGAACAAAATTTAAAACTGAAAGTTTTTGAGCATGAAAGCGACTTAGCTGGCTAATGTGCTCGGTGTCGATGACGCGATCCAGGCTTGTGCCGAGACGAGGACGCCCATCGAACTTTGACAGATCCGGTGTGTAGTCTTCGGCATGACCGAGGTCCCAGCCCCCCAAGCCCATCCCGAGGTGACCGAACGAGGAGTTCGGCACTCCGAAGTAGTGTCACGGCTCAGTCGATGTGGCGAGGCGAAGCCCCTGGTCCAGCCGAGGTGGTGGAGTAGGTCGGCAAGGTGACGCCGGGGTGACCGCAGTCGAGGTCGATTTCCTGCACTCATAAAATAGTGCAAGCCAAAAGTAATAACAAAGAAAGATAATATATGTATTTACAAAAAATTCTTCTACTAAGTTAATTTAAGTGAAGCAAATAAGAAAAGGAATATGGCCTGGGCGCCGAGGTGCCTTAACGAAGAGTTCGGCTTGACGAAGTGGCGACGCTACACGGTCGATGTGGAGAGATGAAGTCATAGGTCCAGTTAACATGGCGAAGTTGTAATTGGCGGACGCCGAAGTCTCATGCAGGTCAGCTGGTGACGCCGAAGCTTCATGCTAGCCGAGGTGTTGAAGCAGATCAGCTGGTGATGCCGAAGTCCCCGGAGTAGGTTGATGAAGGGATGCCAAAGCCCCGGTCTAGCCGAGGTGACGGAGCAGGTCAGCTGGTGACGCCGAAGTCTCAGGCCAGCCGAGGTGTTGAAGCAGGTCGGCGTGGTGGAGGTCAGCTTGAAAAAGTAACGGCGCGGCGATGCCGACGCAGGTCGGAATTTGTGACGAGGTCAATGCTGGCTTGATGAAGCAACGGAGCGCCCGACCCGTACGACCCGCGGATTACGAGGTTCGCTTGATGATTATTCGGCCCTCGCGATGCCGAACTCTTGGTCGGATGACCGAGATGATGAGAAAATTTCCTTCAAAAAGGACATCCGACAGCCCCTTCATGAAAAAGATGAACTCGGGTCGGATTCGTTTTCGAGCAGAAAATAGATCCAAAATTCGCTGTACTAATCGGATGTTTCCCGGAGTTTGGACGGTCGTATTGAGCTGAAATTTTGAGGGGTGATCGGTATGGGAATTCTGCAGCCGATGAACGGTGGGATCTTCCAAATGATGTCCGAGCTGTAAGCTGCACACCTCACCCTAAACTCATCCCGATTCCCGCCCAGATTCGACAGGGCTCCGGTATTTCATAGATCGCCGAAGATCCCTCCATCGGAATACGACGAAATTTTACGGGGTCATTAGAGAATCAAATTCCACACAGTTCCACCAAAGCAATCGTCATGGCGACGCTCGAGGAAGCGGGGACGATGAACACGAGTCGCTGTCCAGAAAAACTGCACGGTCGCTCGAGGACGATGTCAACATCGAGCCCCCGAGCTCCATGGATGATTTCTCGTGATCTTGATAGAGATCGGAGATGATGACGATGAAAGTATGCGACCGATCTTGACAATCCGGCACGGAGCGCCGTCCTCGGCCCAGCCGAGGTGACCAGTCGAGCCGGCGACGAAGATGCCGACATCGACAACAAAGCTCGGTTCCAACGCGTAGATCGCGCCGGAGACGATCTGAATTCCCATCGCACCACGGTGACTGCCAGCGGGCTCTCAATGAAAGCACCAATGTCGGTCTCAAATCCGACATATCTCATAGTAGGGGTCCTAAGTTAGGCATCTTGGAGCGATGGTAACATGGACACAGGATTTTATCCAGGTTCGGGCTCTCTTGAAGAGATAATACCCTACGTCCTGCTTTTGATTGTATTCATATTGGGGATAGTACATAGTACAGGTATCTACCACGAGATTGTTGTAATGAATATGAGATCGTCTATTGACTAGCCTGGCCCTGGTTTATATAATACCAGAGGCCTATGGTTTAGAGGAGTCTTTGTCTTGTGCGCCAAGTCTTGTGGAATCTCCCTTGTATGCATCATGGGCTGCCCGAAGTGGCCCATTAGTGAATCGCCCTGGGGGTCCTCGGCCCGACCCACTGGTCGGGAGACGACGTGGTGAGTATCCCCTAGTCCAGGACACCATCACCAGCCGTCCAAGGACACCAAGCAGGTGCCACTTGATGTTGACTTTCTCCGTGAGAATCGGGACATCTTTGCATGGTCTCCCAAAGACATGCTGGGTGTTCCGAGGAAGTACGCCGAGCACAAACTTCATGTCCGTCCAGATGCGAAACCGGTCAAGCAACCCCTGCGCCATTTCTCCGAGGAGAAGCGGCATACTATAGGAGAAGAAATCGCCCGGCTGCTCGCAGCCGGTTTCATCATGGAAGTGTTCCACCCGGACTGGCTGGCCAACCCAGTCCTGGTGCTGAAGAAGAACAAGACCTGGTGCATGTGTATCGACTACACCAGCCTGAACAAGGCATGTCCAAAGGATCCGTTCGCCCTACCACGGATTGATCAAGTTATCGACTCCACGGCCGGCTGCGATCTGCTGTCCTTCCTGGACGCCTACTCGGGCTACCACCAGATCAAGCTAGACCCGGCCGACCGGCTAAAGACCTCCTTCATCACCCCCTTCGGGGCCTACTGCTACATCACTATGTCCTTCGGCCTGAAGAACGCGGGCGTTACCTTCCAGCGCTGCATGCAGAAGTGTCTCCTGCCTCAGATTGGCAGGAACGTCCATGTTTACGTGGACGACATCGTCGTCAAGACCAAGAAGCATTTCAGCCTCCTCGACGATCTTCGAGAGACCTTCGCCAACCTGCGCGAGTACAAGATCAAGCTCAACCTGGAGAAGTGTATCTTCGGCGTGCCAGCCGGCCAACTCTTGGGTTTCTTCATGTCCGCTCGCGGCATCGAGGCTAACCCAGAGAAGATCAGGGCAATCGAGCGGATGCCCAAGCCGATCCGGCTCCGCGACGTCCAGAAGTTCACCGGCTGCCTTGCCTCGCTCAGCCGGTTCGTCAGCCGGCTGGGGGAGAAGGCCCTGCCACTCTACCAGCTCATGATGAAGACGACGCTTATCGAGCCGGGCACCGACTCTGCCAGGAAGCCGGCCAAGTTCGAGTGGACCGACCAGGCGGACGAGGCATTCCGCGACCTCAAACGAGTCCTCACCCGCATGCCCATTTTGGCCGCGCCGACTGAGAAGGAGCCCCTGCTCGCATACATCGTGGCGACCACGCGCGTCGTCAGTGTCATCCTGGTGGTGGAGCGGCCGGAGGAGGGCAAAGCGCTGCCAGTCCAGCATCCCGTCTACTACCTTAGCGAGGTCCTCTCCGCCTCCAAGCAAAACTACCCCCACTACCAGAAGATGTGCTATGGCATATACTTCGCCGCCCAAAAGATCAAGCAGTATTTCCAGGAGCATGTCCTCACTGTGGTGAGCTCGGCGCCTCTGGGCGAAATCATGAGCGGCCGGGACGCCACCGGCCGGATCGCCAAATGGGCAATCGCCCTCGCCGACTACGAGATCCGCTATGAGCCACGCACCGCCATCAAGTCACAGGCGATGGCCGACTTCCTCGTCGACTGGGCAGAGACCCAGTTCACGCCGCCTCCCCTGGACTCCACGCACTGGCGCATGTAATTCGACGGCTCGAAGATGCGGACCGGTCTGGGAGCCGGCATCGTCCTGTCGTCTCCGAAAGGAGACCAACTCAAGTACGCACTTCAAATCCACTTCGCCACCTCCAACAACGTGGCCGAGTACGAGGCACTCATCCATGGCCTCCGGCTCGCCAAGGAGATCAGCATCCGGCGCATCTTTTGTTTCGGCGACTCCGACCTGGTGGTGCAGCAGGTTTCTGGCGAATGGGACGCTAGGTACGCCAACATGGCCAGCTACCGCCTCCTCGTCCAGCAGCTTCCCGACTCCTTCGAGGACTACGAATTCAATCACGTCCCCCGGGCGGACAACGAGGCGGCAGACGCCTTGGCGAAAATTGGCTCCACCCGCCAGGCCGTCCCGGCTGGCGTCTCCCTCGAGCAGCTGCGCAAGCCATCGATTAAGCCCTCTGCCGAGTCGGAGTCCATCTTCGTGCCCGCAGATCCCGCCGACTCCCCGACGGTCCCGGGGGCTACGTCGGCTCCGCCTGCTCCACCGGCTCCACCTGCTCCGCCGGCTGCGCCTGCCGTGCTGACTCTAGCAGCTGTCTTTCCGGCGATGGTTGCCTCCGAGCCCATAGCCGTCATGACGGCTGTCGACCAGCCGGTCCCGGGGAATGGCGAGCCAGGCCCGGGGACTCCGTCGACGGACCCGGGGGCTCCGGCTGCCCAGAATTTCCATCCCGAGCCGAAGTCGGCCACGGTGTCAGCTCCTTAGTGGGCCCAGCCAATCTTGGCTTTCCTCTTGCGCGGCGAGCTCCCCCCGATGAAGACAAAGCCCGGCAGATCCAGCACCGTGCTCCCGCCTACAGCATCATCAACCATGAGCTGGTCCACCGTAGCGCAACCGACGTGTACCAACACTGCGTCGAGTCCAAGAAGGGCCAAGAGATCCTCCAAGAGATCTACCAGGGCGAGTCCGGGCACCACGCCGCCTCGAGGACCCTGGTGGCCAAGGCATTTCGCCACGGTTTCTTCTGGCCGACTGTGCTAGAGGAGGCGATGCAGCTCGTCAACGGGTGCGAATGGTGCCAGCGTTTCCGCGCACAAAGCCACCTGTCGGCTGCGGCGCTCAAAACCATCCCGCTGTCATGGCCCTTTGTCGTCTCGGGGCTCGACATGGTGGGGCCATTCAAGACCGCTCGAGGCGGCATGACGCATCTGCTGGTAGCCGTTGACAAGTTCACCAAGTGGATCGAGGCTAGACCCATCAAGAAGTTGGACGGCCCTAGTGCCGTCCGATTCATCGAAGAGATAACGGTCCGCTACGACGTCCCGCACAGCATCATCACCGACAATGGCACCAACTTCGCCAAGGGCGCACTAGCGCGTTTCTGCGCCAAGCAAGGCATCCGGCTCGACCTGGCCTCGATCACCCACCCGCAGTCGAACGACAGGACGAAAGGGCTAACGGCTTAATCCTGACCGGCATCAAGCCCCGGCTCATGGCACCGCTCGTCCGCTCAGCCGGCTGCTGGATCAAAGAACTACCGGCTATCTTGTGGAGCCTGAGGACCACGCCCAACCGATCAACCGGCTTCATGCCCTTCTTCCTCGTGTACGGGTCCGAGGCGGTCATCCCCACGGACATCTAGTTTGACTCGCCTCGCATCACCCTGTACACGGAGATGGACGCAAAAGAGGCGAGGGAGGACGGCGTCGACCTTCATTAGGAGGCCCGCGAGCTAGCGCTAAGCCGGACGGCTATCTATCAGCAGAAGCTCTGGCACTACCACAGCAAGCGCATCCGGGCCCTCTCCTTCCACGAGGGGGACCTGGTGCTCAGGCGGATCCAGCGAACCGCCGGCCAGCACAAGCTGTCCTCCCCATGGGAGGGCCCGTTCATCATCAGCAAGGCGCTGCACAACAACGCGTACTATCTAATAGACGCTCAGAAGCCGCAGAAGCGCAAGAGAGACACCTCAGGCGAGGAGACGGAGCGCCCGTGGAACGCGGCGCTCCTCCGTCCGTTTTACTGCTAAAGACCAGTGTATGTATGTACTTCCCCTTTTGGGCTTATGAATGCAACAGGTGCCCCAAGCCAGCTCTTGGGGCACGCCCCGTTCATTTTTCTTCCAGAGCAGTTCGCCTCACTCACCGATTCCCGGACCCGGCTCCACGGTCTCGGGAGCTCGCCGGCTAGCCTTGGCATCGCTCCCTGAAGCCTGTCAAGTAATGTGAACTAAGGAAACACCCTACCACCCCTCCCAGCTACAGACCGGCTCCCGGCTGTCCGGCTGGTGGGTTCTCAGAACGGTAAACTTAGCGCACACGAAAATGGTCATAGGTGGTCGCCGGCTAGGGCTAGCCGAAATTTTCTCTAGCCTCGGCCATTCACCTTAGCCAAAATATCCTCGCGGCTCTCAAACTCACGGCCGACTCCCCCGAGGCGGACACCCCGTCCCAGCTACAGACCGGCTCCCGGCTGTCCGGCTAGTGGGGCCGATGCCGAAAGGGACAAGGCTTTGGGTAGACAGAGCCAAAAAGGGCAAAAGGGCTAAGGTCGAGTCGGCACGCATAAAAATTTTTGCAACCAAAAGCACAAACTTATATACAAAACGGCCCATGGCCCCAAGTTCATTACATTTACACCCCCAGCGGGTGGGATTGCAGTCTAAACAAAATGCAGGAAAGAAAAGTCCTAAATAGCGGCAGCGCCGTCATCTCCCCCGGCATCCTCCGCGGCGGTTGAAGTGGAGGCCCCGTCCTTGGCCACAGCGTGATCCGCGTCGGCCCCCGCGCCCAAGTCGCGGGCCAGCTCGGAGTCGGCGTAGTCGTCGGTGCTGGACCCGGCGTCTTCGTCGCCTGTCTCCGCGGCGCTACCCTCCGGGTCATCAAGGGCGAGCATGTATGGGTCCTCCGGGATCACCCCACCGTCTGTCGTATGCTCCGGGACGTACTCGTCCCACGCGGCGAAGGAAGCAAGATCGCTGGCCCGAATGGCCAGTGCATCGGCAGCCGCCTCCAGCTCCGCATCGGTACCGGCATGCTGGGCCGTTAGCAGCCCCAAGTCCAGCTTGGGGTACCACGACCTCGCGATGCGAAGTGCCATGGCCGCTCCGGCGCGCACGGCGGAGGCCCTCCAGGCGTTCACCCGTGCGGTCCCAAACTCCAGCCACCTCGACAGCTGGCTCATGGAGTTCGGCTCCACCGCATCCGGCCAGAGGGTGCAGACCAGCTCCATGCCGGCCGCCTGGAGCCGCTTCAGGGCCCGGACCACCTCGCTCAGACGCGCCCCGGCGGCGATCCCCACCTCATCCAGCGTCCAGGCGGCAAGCTGCCCAACGGGGACTCCTTGCGCCCGCTGCTCCTCGCGGTGGGCCTCCACGGCCGCCTCCGCGACCTCCTACGTGCCTGGGAAAAGCCCTATGGGAGAAGGGGAGGCGGGATGAGCAATGAAAGAAACCTAGCACCCTAAAAGAAACAAGCAGGCAAATGCAAGACATCAAAACTTACCGGCCAGGAGCCGGTCCACCTCGTTCCCTTGCTCCTGCAGCGCAGCCTCCCTAGCCGACCACTCCTGGAGCTGGCGCTCGTGCTCGCCATGGGCCGTCTACGCCTCCTCGGCCGGCTTCGCAGCAGGGCGTCCTTGTTCTCTAGCTCCTGGCGGTGGGCTGTCTCCCGCTCCTCCGCCTTCCGGCGAAGGGCTGCCTCCCGCTCCTCCGCCTTCCGGTGAAGGGCCGCCTCTCGCTCCTCCAGCTCTAGGCGGTGGGCCGCCTCACGCGCATCCTTCTCCGCCTGCGTCCGATCCGCCTCCTGGCGGAGCCGGTCGCACTCCGCCATCAGGAGATCCCGCTGCTCCCCAAGCCGCACCACCTGGTGACGGAGGCTAACCGTCTCGGCGTGGGTGGCTGCCCGGGATGCAGACGCCTCTGTTAGAAAGCAAACGAAGAAAGGGATTCAGCCCGCCTCTGGAGTAGCCGACCTGAATCCCGGGGGCTACACCCAGTGGGTGCGCTCCCACTGAAAGTTCGCAAGAGCCTTACCTCGCAGGTCGGCGGACATAACAGCCAACCGGCTCTCGGCTCCACGATACAAGCCAAGCAGCGTGTTGTACGCGGCCACACGACGGTTGTGTGCATCCTGCAAAGAATAGAAACAAAGATGCCATTAGACTCGACCCGCCTGTGTCCCAGGTCGGCCCGAGTCTCGGGGGCTACACCCAGTGGGTGCGCTAGCGCGCCCCCACTGGAAAAAACCAAGGCCGAGTACAAGGCTTCAAGCCCTTACCGCGACGGCTTGCTCCAGGTGCACCAGTCGGTCGCTGGCGGCCCGGGCATATTGTGCCACCTGGGCGTGGCAGGCGGCAAACTCCTCGACGACGGCAACAACCGCAGCCCCAAGGGCGCTCGGCGCGTCGTTGATGGCCGCGCCTCCGGCCGTGGCCCAGGTCTCCAGTGGACGGCCCCCCTCAGCGGGACCGGATGCGCCCTTCTCCGCGGTCACCAGGGGACCCGCCCCTCCCGGCGCCATGGTTCCGGGTGCCCATGCTGACGAGCCCGGGGCGTCCCCCCCCCCCCCCCCGGGCACCACTGTGTCGTTCTCCGGCGCCCCGCCCCTGGCGGCGCCGGCTGGGCTCGCCTCCGGAGCCAGAACCTCCGGAGCCGGGACCTCCATGTCCAGGACGACAACCTAAGGGGGATCCTGCGCCCCCGGTGTCACGTCCTCCGCCCCCGACGGGGCCGCACGCATTTCCTCCTCAACCCGCGCATCCGCCTCCGCCCGCCACGCGGAGTCGTGCCTGTCCTTGGATCATCTCTCCCGGCCAGGGGGAAAAGGCTCTCATGATGGGCCGGTCGCCTCCGCGCTCGCCTGCCCAGACGACCGTTTCTGTGCCGCCTCCTCCCATGGGCGACGATCCTCCTCGCACAGCTCCAGTTTGGCCGCCTCGAGGTCCCGCCATGCCTCGCGCTCCCTATCCTCGATGGCGGGAGACGGCGCTATCCCCGCCGTCTCGACGGCTGCGGCCCTCCCGAGGGCGCGCAGCTCCCTGGATGAACAAGATGAGGAAAAGAGGACGACCAAAAAACAAGTGAGTACTTAGAACTGACTTACCTGATGGTGATGGGAACCGCCCGTCAGGCGGGGCCTGACCGGGCAACCCGTGGTTTCTTCCCGCCGCCTCCGCGACTGCCTCTCGGCTGCTCGCCGGCTGCCCGCTTGGGGGCCAGCCTAGAGCTGGCCGGCTGCTTCCCCCTGTCGCCAGCAACCACGCTGTCCCGGCTGGGCGCACGGTCGGCATGGCGAATGTGCCTCCTCGGCGCCGTGGTGTCATCTCCCGAGACTTCGGGGTCCTCCGGGGCCGCTACATCACGCACCTCTTCCGTTTCAGCATCATCGTCGGTCCAGTACCGCAAAAGTGACTGGGGAGGGAACTCACCCGTTGACTCGGTTGCCTCCGTCTCCGTTCCGCCGACGCCGGCTCTGATTCGGCCGGCTTCACGTCGTCGGCGTCCTCGATCTCCTCCGGGTCCGACTCCGCCACGTCGGCAGCCGGCACGCCATAGTTCTACAGCTGCGGGAAGACCTGCATACAAGAGAGGACCTCCGTCGTCAGGCCGTGAGGGGGAGCTGGCTTCAACAGGAAAAAGGGGAAGGGATGGCTCGCCACGTACTCACAGAGACAGACGATCCCGGCTGTACGGGGCCTTCCCCCATCGCCATTCACCCTCCTTTATCTTGGCGACCGAGATGGCATTCACCCTCCTCGCCACCTGCACCGCCTTCAACTCCTTTGTGGAGAGCCGGCAAGGGTCGTGCCGCCCTCCCATCTGGCAGATGAGGTGTGGCCGATGCTGCAGCGGTTGCACCTGGCGCGCCACCATCGTAGCCAGGAGATCCGGGGCCATCAGCCCCTCCATTCTGGTCATCACCACCAGGCGCTCGTAGAGCCGGTTCGCCATCTCGGGCGCTTCGGCCGGAGGTGTCCTCCAGTTCAGCATCATGACCGGCGGCTGGTTGACGAAGGCAGGGAGGTTGATGTTGTCCTCCTTCGGCTTCACGTTCATCACATAGAAGAACCTTTTCTGCCAGTTCTTCAGCGATTCCTGCAAGGGGAGTTGCGGGAACCCGGCTCCGGCGCGAAAGTGGATCAGGGCGGCTCTGTAGGTGGTCATGACCTTCTGGCCGGTTGCCGGTCCTTTACCGTCTGGCGCTTGACGTAGAAGATCCGACACCAGAGGTTCAGGCATGGCTCCACCCCTAGGTAGCCCTCGTAGAGGGAGACGAACGCCGCTAGCTGCAGAACGGCATTGGCGGCCAGGTGGTGTGGCTGCAGCCCGAAATACGTAAGGAACAGCCGGAAGAATGTGCTCGCCGGCAGGCCGACCCCGCGGAGGAAGTGCTCGGCGAAAACCACCTCCTCGCCCTCCCACGGGGTCGGCGCGTTCTCCGCCTCGGCGATGCGCGCCTCGAGGTGCTCCGCCGACGGCAGCTTGTGGCGGTGGCGGAGATGCTTGATGAAGTCCTCATCAACGTCACTACCATCCCACGCCCCCTTGCTTGCCATTACCCTCGAGGGTTTTGCAGCCGCGGCGACGGGGCGCAAGGGCTCGGTTGTGGTACGGCTCCCGGCGACGGCGGGCGACGGTGCGGGCGAGCGCGCAGCTTTCTCTTCTCTCTCTCTCTCGGAGCGGGGAGGGGAGGGGCGGCGACGGAAAGGCGCTGGGGGAGAGGAAACGAATGCGCCGTTCCGCTCCTCACCTTCCCCCCATTTAAACCCCCGCGCGAAGGTAGTGGGGAGCGGATTCGTTGCGCACGATCCCCATTGCTCCCGCCTCGCACGGGAAGGGCATTAAGGCATTCCGGGAACGCCAACTGACGGCCCGGGCCACAGAAGATCCGTGCGCACGGGTCGAGGCCGCGGCTGAAGTGGGCCCCGCCCCACGGCCCGGTCTTGTCTTCCGCGTGGCCTGTCAGGTCACGGCCCGCTGTGCCCCCCACGTGGCGCGCCTCCTCTGCCCACCGGGATACTCGAGACGTCATGCGAAGCGTCGGCCGGCTACGGAGCCGGCCGACGCGCTCCCGCCTCTTTTGGCACCAGGACCGTGCGTAATTCGAGACAAGACTGAAGCCGGCGAGGTCCGCCGCCGTTCATCGGTGGGCCTCCCCTGCTTCGGGGACTACTGACGGGGGGATAACCCCAGGGTAGCCTCAGCCGGCCCCTTCCTCCAACTTTTCAAAACGACTGCAGGGCGAGCCGCCTCCTCCTGCAGTCCGGCTCCACACAGCCGGCTCCGCCAATCGGTCGGCTAGGAGCGGAGACGCTTGGCCCCCTAGCCGGCGGTGTTGTGGGTACCACTGTCAGGGCACGCCTGGCTACAGGGACCCCCATCGCATCAGGGGTCAGCGCCCGCGTAGCCACAGTGGAGGCGACAGTGCCTCTGACCCTGGCCGACTGTGACCTGGCGAGCGGCACAGTGACGGCACGCCCTCAACCACTCCATTACCTGCCCTGGCATGGCTACAGCGCGGCCGGCCGTACCGCTGACCGCGCCCGGCTGCCGCAAGATGATGCCCTAAAGGACGACCCATGCCGCGACGAGACGGGTGCAGGGGCCCACTAGGCGGGTCCTCCTCCGGCTCCCGACGGGACCCCGCAGCCGGCGGGCCCTACCGATGACAAGACCCCTCAGCCGGGGGCCCCATGGCCGGCTAGAGAGACCGCCAGCTGGGACCCTCCGGAGCCTTCTATTCATATTGTATCCCGGGGGGTTGGCCTATAAAACCCCCCGGAGCTCCCCCATGCAGGAGGAGGCTTCTTTGCTAGCACACACACACACACCCATGTAGAGAGGCAGAGAGGGCGAGCTAGCCCCCTTCTTCCTCCTCTATCCATAAAGCTCAACACTACTAGGGAAAAGGCTAGCAGTAGCGCGGGTCTAAGGTGTATCAGTAGTGCGGGACCCCGCGCTACTGATATGGCGCTACAGCTAACTAGTAGCAGTAGCGCGTGTTGACCCGCGCTACTGCTATACATCGATAGCAGTAGCGGGCTACGCCGAAACGCGCTACTGATATTATCAGTAGCGCTTGTTGACCCGCGCTACTGCTATACATGGATAGCAGTAGCGGGCTACGCCGAAACCCGCTACTGCTAAGTGCACGCTGCTGCTAACTTCATTCCCCTCGCTACTGCTATTTTTATTAGTTTCTGATTTTTTTTCCTGCATATTTCTTTTGTATTTGTACAGGCTTTATACAATAATCTCTAGCATATCATGCACATACAAATGTAGTCATAGCATACACATACAAATAGTCTCATCAAATCATGTCATCATCATAATCATCATCCAACACAAAGTGGTCTCTCGTCATCATCTCAAAATAGCGATACAAGTCTCGAATACATGCAACTACATCGTCATCCATCTAAACAATGATATACACGAGAAGAGCTATCACTATGAGTGAGAGCGGAACTATGCAGTACATGAGGCGGCGGTTATGAGTCCTCTCTCGCGCTAGCGTGAACCTCAAGTAACTAGCTTCTGCTTCTTGTCTGCTTTTGAACCCTTTATAGCTGGCGCCCGAGAACCGCTCCACCTGCGCCTGACACTCAGGCCACTCGTCGTACACTCCCGGAACCTTCCCTGTGTACACGACATAGCACTGCTTCTTTGCCATCAAGGATCTAGGTACCTGTTAGAGATGCATCTTCATAAAGAGAATGTACAATCATATGCAACAAAATATACTTGAGCAACATGAAAAAGAAAGGGTTAGCAAATAGATGCAACATATAGTAAACATAAATAATCAACGCAGTTTCATCGTACGCAAACTAATTAACTAGAGGTACGCAGGTCATCGTACCCAAACTAACAAAGTAGCGTTACGCAAGTTTGGCAGGGACCATGGACATCACAAAGTTTCATCGCTACAGAAAGCATACAAGTTCAACCGACACATATCATCATCATCGGCATCGTAAATCACTAGAAGTTCCATCCTTCCATATCATCGAGGATGCACCCTGGCTTCTTGAATGGCGTGAGGTCCTGACGTTGCATGCCTATGCGAGTCCGGACGTCAGCTCGCGATATAAGGCCGTGGTGGAACATCCCCTTCTCTTCGACGACTTCTTTCATGATGATCGTCGCAATGTCCATCTGGATGTGAAAGAAGTCATCTCTAAGTTTATAATCCTCTTCTCCTTGAGATTCTACCCACTTGCAGATATGATTATCGCTTCTGGTTGTCATGCGAAGCTTTTGGTGATCCCTTCTGAACTCCATCATGAGATGGAGGAGGTAGAATCCATCGTTCCTGCTTGGTTTCGGGACATGGATGCAGCAGAAGTTAGTTTTATGCGAGAAACCCGTCTTGCGGTTCCTTTGTTTCCTGATCTGCAGGTGGCCACCCCTCAAGTTGAAGCCTTGGAGAGCATCATCTAGAATATTCATTACGTGGGTGTAGTCCTTCTTCTCGTAGTTTCTGGTAGGGTCCAAATATATGGCGTGGGAGACTCGCGGGTAAAGAACTATAAGGATGGCGCGCCCGTTGCTGCGGGGAAAAAACACCTCAAATTATTCTCCATATGAGCGAGAAGGAATGATTGAAATGTACGAAAGGGTTGTCCGACACTGACTTACATTGGATGATAAGGCAGGAGGACAATTTGCTGGTCCTTATTTCTTTTCATGAAGTTTTTGAGGTACTCCCTAGCAGTTTTACGCTCAAAGTCGCCGAGACTCAAGAAGGACTCGTGCATGTTGTATCGATCCGCCACACAGATTTGCGAGACTTGTTCTCTCTTCATGACGGAGCTCATATGTAGCGCAAAAAGGCGGACGATTGTAAAATCGAGCCGCCTTGTCAGAAACATCTCAAAGATATGCTCAAACCGCAGGAAGAACACCTCTGCGGGCCGTGTGTCGACGTAGCACTTCCCCTCAGGCACACGAGCCGCGTATGTCGGATATCCTGGATCCTTCGAGGCTAGTAGGCTTATCTCAGTCGACAGCACATGGTCGTGCAGTCTCCTGAGATCCCCTGATATGGCCTCCAGCAGTTTCGGTGGTAGCATTGGCTCGCCCGCGACATGGAATATGGCCACACCTTTGACGGGTACACACTCTTCAAAAATCTGCCGTCTGGCTGCTATGTGCTCTGGCTTGTTTGTAGGCAGCAGAGCCTTTCCTCGCCGGTCTCTTCCTCTCCTTTTTCTTGGGCTGACCTTCCAGACCCTTCATTACCCCCTGCCCCAGTGTTGTCGGGCTAAGCACTGTATGACCCTCGGGTAGTTGTGCCTGCGTTGAGGCGGCATCTTCAGGCGTGTCCTGTGAGGATTGCATGAAGAGAGACTTCTTGCAATCAACCCTGCTAGGACGTTCCTGCCCGGCAGGCACATCATCCATCTCCTCATGAGCATGCTGATAGCCCGAGTGGTCATATGGCTGACTCGTCATTTCTAAGTCGTCGTCATTGAGGAACCGAAGAGGGTCATCCTCGTCCATCTCATCATCCATTCTTTTTTCTACAGGGGCGATTACATCAGCCACTATTGGACCCCCTTCATCGCGTCGTCCGCCGCTCTCACCCGGCACTACAGGCGCTGGTAATTGCATAGGAGGGGTGGTGGTGTTCATACCTGCTTGCTGATGTGTGGTTATTGGTGTGCTCTCGGCCGCCTCCGGACGAAGAAGATTCTTCGGCCATAGCAGCATCCAACCCTTGCAGTTTCCAAGCCGTGGCAGGGTCTCGTCGTCCTCTCCCCCGAGCCGTACTGGAGGAGGCAAATCCTCGTGCCCCGATTTCACACTCGACAAGGTAACCCTGAAGTGGCCACCGGGGATTGGCTGGCCGTGGAACATGAGTTCCAAGGGCTTCGTTATCACCGCCTTTCCCACGTCCACCTTCTGGCCTTCGATCAAGTAGAGTACGGTGCACGGGGTTTCATCTCCTGCAAAGACATGTCTGCAGCATAAAACTTTCGAAAGGCAACGAAAATGGAATATTCTAGATATATGTTGGTGCGACGTGTAATTACCGTGAGGGTGTCAAGCTCAGCTGAAGACGAAGGCCCGCCTAGAGCGGCAGAGACTGAGGACGGGCTGCTATGAGCGGGTGCGGGTGCGGGCGCGGTTGCGTGAGCAGGTGATATCAATGGTGCGGTTGTGATGTTCACCGAGTTGCTCCCGACGAAGCTGGGCATGGGGAAATCATGTACCATCTTGTCTGGATTTTCCTTCGTCCAATTGATGATAGCCAGGATCAAGTTAGTAGCGAAATCATTTCTGCAGGCATCTACAGCTGCACCAACTGCCTGCTGGACCAACTCATTTTTCTCCTGAGCTGCTTTTTTCACGTCCTCAGCTGCTTTTTTCTCGAACGCAAGCTTCACCTTCTCGTCGATGTCTGCCTGACTTAACTTCTTTTTCTGCTTCTTGGCCTTCGGGCCCTCATTGTAAAAGACCTTCCACGTGGCGCCATCTCCGGCGTCGTGCACACGTCCATATTGTGGCTTCTGGTCCAAAGGGAGTCCCTTAAGTTCGTTCAAGGCCCGGTTGAGAGGGGTGTCCCACTTGGGCCTCATCGACGAAGACTCGCTTTCGGCTACAAGCTTGTGTTGCTTCTCCAGTATTCCAACCAATTTCCTCGTGATCGGGTCCGTGTAAAAAACCTTCTTTACCTTGTCCCACTTGTAGCGGGCCCTGATGAAGTCACGCTCCAAGGGGTTGGTGAACTTCGCGAAGGGGTCTGGGAGACCCGCGGCTTCATGTTCCGCGTCCTCCTTATCCCATATGGGCCTTTTGCCAAGGTAGCCACGGCTTCCGAGGCGTTGGTTCCCCGTGTTCCTTTGCTGAAGCGCCTTGAATTTCGTAGCCTTAGCCTTAGCCTTGGCAGCCTCGGTAGCGCAAGTGTCCTGGAACTTTTCGAACTCCTCTTCCGTAAGTGTCGTATTTTCCTCCAGAATCTTGGAGAGGGGTTCATCAGCCTCAATAGCTCGTTTCACCCTCCCTTTCTAGGAGGTCAAATCATTGTTGAACATGCCCATAGCGTGATTGTTAATCTTTTTCATCTTCGGATCATCCCACGGGAATTCTATGCTGTCATCCCTGTCGGGGAACTGGAATCTCTTGTGTAGCTTCATTAGGAGCAACTGCTTCAAATGTTCTTTACCCCTTAAGTCATCGTCGTTGATGCTCGCAGTTTCCCTTAGGATGCATCCGAGTTGGTTCCCGTAGCACTTGCGAGGTTCATCTGGCTCTAATGGCTCAAACTTGCCAGGGGCCATCTTTGTGATGAGAAGTCGTCCGATGCCGAGTTTGTTAGGTTTTCGTATCCTCTGCTTCTTCTTGTCGTTGGCGGCTTCGGTGCCGGTACCTTCCCCGCCGGTCTCAGTGCCGCCATCGGTGCCGGTGCCATCGGTGTCGATGTCGGCGTCAGTACCATCACCGAGGCCACCCTGCAAACCTTGACTGTGCTTAGCAGCCAAATAGTCGAGGTAGTTATGTTCACCCTCATAATCCATCTCGTCTGCACCGTGGTCAGAAGGCCTAGTTTCTTCGTTGTTCGACATGTTTCCTACGATTAAGTCTCCTTGTTTAATTATTAAATTATAATAAAATGAGAAATGACATAAAAAAAGGTCTATAGCAAATCCCGGCACTCGATATGCCTACTTTCTAGCACAAGTCATGCCAAAATTCATGGAAAATTTCGGCATGACCTTTGCTAAAAAGTGGACATATCGAGCGCCTGAAATTCACCGGAACGGAAATGAATCAACATTCCGGCGAAACATAGGCCACTCGGATCATTTACCCTACACATAACCATCATTTTCCACATATCACATGTCCACTTCAAATTCTGTTTTTTTTAATAGCAACAATTGCTTAAACTAAAAAAATGCAAGAAACCTATATAATCAATTCTGTTGTTTCTTTTAACTACACCTAAAACACCTAACCCTAAATTTCTGTCCTAATTTGACGAAGAACCTAATTAACCTACTGCCCTAACTAACTAGGGTTCATACTAACTAGGGTTCATAATATAGCCAAATTAACCTACTAGCAGAGAGAGGAGGAGCGGTGGGGGGCTTACAGAGGGTGCAGGGGCGAGGAGGCAGGCCCGACGATGGCCGAGGTCGTCGGGGTCGGGGGGTCGGGGGCGAGCGCCGGGGTCGGGGGCGAGGGCGAGGTCGCCGGGGTCGGGGGGTCGTGGGCGAGCGCCGGGGTCGGGGTGTCGTGGGAGAGCACCGGGGTCGGGGACGAGGGAAGGACTCCGGCGATGGCAGGGCTCCGGTGCTTGAGGCAGGGGCGCGCGGCGAGGGCACGGACTCCGGTGGCACCGAAGGGCCGGGGAGAAGAGAGAGTGGGGATTTGGGGGAAGCAGAGGCGGGAAACGGGGATTTGGAGGAAGAGAGAGTGGGGATTTGGGGGTTAAGTCGACATAGCAGTAGCGCATTTCCGGAAAACGCGCTATAGATAAGTTATCTATAGCGTTCTTCCCCAAACGGCGCTACTGCTATTTTGACTAGCTATAGCTCTTTTTCGGAAAAGCGCTACAGCTATAATGAGTACCTATAGCAGTTTTCCTGTTTGTTTCTTCTATTGTCTTTTCCTTTATTTTCTCTTCCTTTTCTTTTCTTCTTTTTCTTTTCTTTTCTTTTCCTTTTTTCCGAGAGCAGGAACGAAGGGAAGGTGATACAATGTATATAACTAAGGTGATATATATTACATCATTTGACGGTTAAGTATGTATACAAAATAGGAACATATATATTACATCATTTGACTGATAACGGTTCCTCAGCGTCGACGTTTTCGTTTTTGAGTGAGCTTCTTTCCCTTCTTGTTCGTTGAAGAATATTTGAGCCCCTCATTGTGACTTTTCCTTTTCCATGGAGTACGATCTTTCTTAGGTAATGTAGTATTGATTCTTGTTTTGACGTATACTTCATCGTCATCGTCATCTTCCCTCATCGGGTTGCCGTACTGGTCGTAGTCTTCCTCGTTGGCGACTCCATCCATTCCAATGATGTTCCTTTTGCCTCTCCTCACGACAACACGGCTGGGATTGCTCGGGTTGGTGATGAAGAAGCATTGTGTCACATGCTTAGCGTGTACCCATGGCTCATTTTTGTGATGGCGTTCACGGTAGCGCTCTTGGCGTCGGGTATAGACATGGTAGTGAAATACTGGTTTTTTCTTTTGACATTCTTAGCCCATTTGACACGGAACATCGTCGCGCTGTGCAATCCAGAGTAGTCAAGCTCCCAGATCTCCTCGACCCTTCCGTAGAATCTCTCAGTTGCGCCGTTGTCGCCGGTCATGCATTCCATCGTCACCCCTGAGTTCTGAAAATCACTGTTCATATCTTTGGCCTCCGTGTAGAACGTGTATCCGTTGATCGTATGCCTGATAGGTCGCGAGGTTCGCCGCGGGGCCATGTGCTAAGGCGTATATGAGCAATCCGTCCTTAGAGCCCTCTTCCGGGGGATTAGTAAGAATATGCTCTTTGAACCAATGCAGGAAAGTGGAGTTGTGCTCTCTAGTAACTTCGGCGTCCGTCCTGCATAGCCCACGGTCACGATACTTCTTTGCGATGGTTTCTTTGTGCAGTGTCACGAAAGGATCTACCTCGTCTAGGTGATGTAGCACTACTAAGTTTGCTATATCAAAGTCGTTGCATCGATCCGAGTAACCCACATGCAGTTCCCTGCGGCCGTTGGAGTGACCTTCTCCTTCGAGCCTCCCAAGGTGCTTCTTAACGGGCAAACCAACACCAGGCCGGTCTTCGCCATATAGATAATTCTCGCAGAAAGAGATGCACTCTTGTGTCAGATAGCCCTGGACGATGCTTCCATCCGGACGGGACATGTTACGAATGAATCCTTTGATGACCCCATTCATCCTCTCGAATGGCATCATGTTGTGCAGGAATGACGGCCCCAGGTCTATTATGTCGTCCACAATATGGACACACAGATGCACCATGACGTCAAAGAACGCGGGCGGGAAGTACATCTCAAGCTCATTTAGTATCACAACGATCTCTTCCTGTAGCCTTCGGAGCTGCTTCACACTGATCGACTTTCGAGAGATGACGTCGAAAAAGTTGCAGAGACCAATAAGTGTGTCACGGACATGCTTGTCCATTATCCCTCTAAGGGCAACAGGTAGTATCTGTGTCATCATCACATGACAGTCATGGGACTTCATCCCCCTGAACCTTTTCTTCTTCGTGTCTAGAAATCTGCTTATCTTCCCACAGTAACCAGAACTAACTTTGATTCCGGTAAGGCACTTGAAGAATTGATCGATCTCAGTCGGACTTAAGGTAAAGTAAGAAGGGGGGCAATAATCCTCTTCCTTCACTTTTTTGCCCTTCTTCTCCCGCGCCTCCGTCTCCGTCTCTGTCTCCTCTGACTTTTTACGGGGCGGCATGTGCAGATCTGCCCTGATATTCAAATCTTGCAAGTCTCTTCTTGCCTTCGGCCCATCCTTGGTCTTATCCGGCATGTTCATCAGTGTCGCAAGCAAGCTCTCAAGGACATTCTTACAGATATGCATTTGATCAAGGCAATGAGGCATGTAGAGTTTGTGCCAGTACTCCAAGTCCCAGAAAACAGACCTCGTCTTCCATACCTTCAGCAGCGGCTCCGGCGCCCTTTTCATCGTCTTTCCCGGCCCGGGGCACTATTCCTAGTTTTTCAACAGCTCATCGATTTCGGCGCCGCTCCGCTTACGTGGAGGTCCTCGATGCTCGGCCTCACCATTGAATAGATCTCCATGGTTTCTCCACAGGTCGTCCTTCTCGAGCCATCTTCGATGTCCCATGTACACGATTTTCCCAGACCCGCCTTCTTTCGTTGACGTTAGCTGCTGAGACGTCGCATCATCCATGCACCGCGTGCATCCGTAATATCCGTGGCACACCTGGCCTGTAACATATCCGTAACCGAGATAGTCGTGCACCGTCGTGATCAGCGCGGCTCTCATATTGAAATACTCGCCTTTACTGGCATCCCATGTCTTGGCCGGTGTTTTCCATAACGTGTCTAACTCCTCTTGAAGTAGCCCCAGATACAGATTAATATTATTTCCCGGTTGTTTCGGCCCTTGAATCAGCATGCTCATGTGTATGTACTTCGACTTCATGCACAACCAGGGGTGAGGTTGTACATCCATACAAACACGGGCCATGTGCTATGGTTGGTGTTCTGGTTGCCAAACGGATTCATGCCATCGGTACACGTGCCAAGCACGATGTTCCTTGCATCACATGCGAAATATCGATATTCGCCGTCGAACGCTCTCCACTGGCTTGCATCCGCGAGGTGTCTCAGCTTCGGATCATCTCCATCGTCGGGCTTTTTCCTCTCCGCGTGCCAACGCATGAGCTTTGCTTCCTTGGGATCTACAAAATAACGTTGCAGACGGGGAGTGATTGGTAAGTACCATACAAATTTCTGGGGAGATTTCTTTCCGGCCTTCTTGTATCGAGAAGCATTGCAAATCGGACGCCTGGTTTTTTCCACGTGCTCCTTCCGATAAATTATGCAATCGTTGATGCATGCATGGTATCTAACGTGCGGCAGATCAAGAGGGCACACGATCTTCTTGGCCTCATCCACACTAGTAGGACATAGATTCCCCGCGGGAAGAACATCCTTTAGGTACTTGAGAAGCTCATCGAGGCTAGTGTCGGTCCATTTGTTTTTAGCCTTCGTCTTCAGAAGTTCGAGCGTGAAACTCAAGCGGGTCACCTCGGGATCGCAACCATCATACAATGGAGTGTTCGAGTCTACCACCAGTTGCTCCAGCTTGGCCTCCTCTCTAGAAGCAGCTCTATCAGTACTCGTCTCCTTGCGAAGCAGTTCTCGAACATGATAGTAGCGACGAAGTCTGCGGCGTGTCCACGTTTTCTCCGCCGCCATGTCCGCCGGCCTCATCTCCGCCGCCATGTCCGGCCCCTTCTCCGCCGCCATTATCATCGGTCATCTCTTCATCTTGCCCTGTGTCGTCATTGCCTGCCCAGTCGGCATCCTCATCATCATCATCTTCAATTATCCACTGAGTATAGCCATCCATGAAACCAATCATGAGCAGGTGCGCCATTAAACGAGCATCCTCATAGGGGTCGAGCCAAACTCCTCCTTTGCATCTTCGACACGGACATAAAATCTCTGTCCAGTTATTTTCATTCATGTCCTGCACCGCCGACCGCAACCACCTTTCCACCATCGTTCCACTGACCATCATGAACGCCTGCGCGGTAATAATAAACAAATTGATTATAAAAATGCATGCATGCTTCACAGTCATACAAAAATTCGGCATGACCTTCCCTAAAAATAGGACATATAGAGTTTGCCCGGAATTTGCCGAAACGGAAATAAATCGACATTTCGGCAAAACATAGGCAACTCAAGCACAATTCGGTGGCAACTCATGCCACACACACAATTTCCATCATATCACCCGATTATGTCATATCGCACACATACACATATTTCCATTCTTGCAAAAGCACAAATTTTTAATCACCTATCTCAAGATATATAGCTAGCACGGTGATGATGATGTCGATCGGTGTTGCCACACACCTAGGGTATGATCAAAAGTGGACAAAGCTTACTTCTTGACATGGCTAGATCTAGTTAGGGAGGTACATAGGTCACTTCACTAAATGGGTAGATCTACCTAGCTAGTTGGGGAAGGAGATGACTTTAACTAGTGGAGGAGAGGAAAAAAGACAAAAGAGTTGCATTAATGGAGGTGGTGTAGTTAGCTAGGAGCAATAAATTAAGAGAGAGAAATAGAGGTAGAAGAAGAGAGTAATGGGGGGGGAGAAGTAGTGAGGAAGAAGCAAAGTGAGGGAGAGAGGAGGTGGGAGCTAGGGGAAAGTGAAAGGAAGAGAGGGTGGGGGAGGGGGGAGGGTGCAGGAAAAGGTGGTGGCTGCGCTTTAGCAGTAGCGCGCTTATGTAAAATGCGCTGCGGCTAAATTAGTAGCAGTAGCGCCCTTATGGTAGACGCGCTACTGCTAAGTGGGTCCTGCCATGTGGCCAAGTTCAAACTTAGTCGTAGCGCCCTAAAATAAACACGCGCTACTACTATTTGGTTATCAGTAGCACGGTTTCTGCACAGGCGCTACTACTATACCTAGTCTGGTGGAGACGGCGGGGCAATTATAGTAGTAGCGCTCTTTCTTCTTCACGCGCTACTGCTACAATGGTATCAGTAGCACTCTTTTATGGAACGCGCTACTGATAATTCGCAATAGTGCCGTATTTTAATACTCGCTGCTGGTACGATTCTGTGTATAAGGTTTTCCCTAGTAGTGCAAGGAGCACCATTGTAGCCCCCTTTGGTCCATCAACTAGACCGGCAGGACTAGGGGTATTACCTCCCACGGTGGGCCCTGAACCTGGGTACATCGCGTGTCCCGCACCTTTTGTCCCCGATCTCGCTCCCGGAGTCCGCTAGCGTCCATCGGCCCCAACCACTCTCGATAAGCCACCCCATGACATCTGTCGTGAGAAAATGACGACAAGACCATAAAGAGCTTTACGATGCTTGTAAACGTGATTAGGTTTCTTAGGATTCACAAAACCAGGTGGTTGCTTAACATAGACCTCTTCTTCAATCTCACCATTTAAAAATGCGCTTTTAATGTCTATTTGATAAAGCGTGATATCATGGTGATTAGCATAAGCAAGAAGAATGTGAATAGCTTCAAGTCTAGCGACGGGGGCATAGGTCTCACCGTAGTCCATACCTTCGACTTGCGTATATCCTTGGGCTACGAGACGTGCCTTGTTGCGTAAGACTTGACCGTCTTCATCTTGCTTGTTCTGAAATATCCATTTGGTTCCGATGATGTTGTGCTCATCCTTGGGCTTCTCCACGAGTGTCCACACTTCGTTCCTCTCGAAGTTGTGAAGCTCTTCATGCATTGCGTTCACCCAATCCAAGTCTTCAAGAGCTTGTTCTACCTTCAAGGGTTCAATGCTAGAGATGAAAGAATAATGCTCACAAAAATTAGCTAAGCGAGTTTTAGAGCAAGTGATTCTCCCGGTTTGTATGTCACCAAAGATTTGGTTTAAGGGATGGTTCTTGGTCACTCTTGCTCGAACTCGGGGTAGCTTAGGCTTGTTGGATAGTGGAGCTTCTTCATCATCATCATCATCTCCTTCATCTTCGTTGTTGTTGAAGGTGTCGTTTCCTTGAGGTGGTGGTGAAGGAGGTTGTGGTGGATCTTCATGATGTACTTCCTCCTCTTCATCTTGTCGTGTACCGCTTGTGGATGCCTCCATGTCGGGTTGAGGATCACCTTGACGTGAAGTAGGGGCTTCCACTTGAGTTGACATCTAATTGCTCATGGAAAACAAATGGAGTTTAACCTTTGACCGTTTGCGAAACATTAACTAATCCACACGGGCCATTGTAGACACTGTGTGTGATATCTTCATCATCGCACACGAGATTTCTTTGGGAAATGTGTACCATATATAACATCATTGGACACGTTTCTCGGAAAATGTACGCGTGGGATCGTCTTTGCATCGGGCACGGTTTCATGTTGGCTCACGTGTGAGATACGGTGCTATCGCAAACGATTGAGTAGCTTCTGTGCACACGTACAAGTGTTGCAAACCGTTTGCGATTTCTTATGTATCACCAACGTTTTAGATTATATCTCGTGTGCTTTTCCTATGGACCACAGGCGGTTGTGCTATGAGTTGCGTGTGCTTTCCGTTCTGGACCGCACACGCTTAGTTGCTTGAACCGTGTGCGCTGAAATTGACAGGTTATTGTAAAATATCGCATTTAATTCACCCTGCAAATAGCAAATTCGCCACAATATGCAATCAACAAATAGTGTCCACATGAAGAACATTCATCATAATTCGCCACAATATGCAATTGAGCGAATAGTGTCCACAAGAAGAGGATTCATCATAATTCATGACAATATGCAATTGAGAAAATGCTAGCTAAATTCCACAGCTGTTAAACCGACATATCCAGTACATAATCATAGTGTACAAAATACGAAGACATGATCACATGGAAAATAATGCATCCATGTGTATATGTTTAGCTGATAACACTATATGAATGCATACTTATTTTTAGTGAATCCGGAAATCTTCGTCTTCTTTAGAGGGCTTGATATAGTGTTTCACAAAGAAGGTGCTGATAAATTTCCTAACAGACAACAATTCATCGGCGGCGAGCGGTTCAGAAGTCATCGGTACGAAGATCAGCTGCATGACTTTTAGATCAGAATATGACATACGTGTGTAGTAGAAGATAGTAATTAAGAAGCAGACTTACTGGTTTTATCCTGTCAGCATCGACACCACATTCAACATGTCTACATAGGTTGATCATGTGTGCACAAACGTAGTATCCACATAGGCTGGTACCTTGTTGTTGCTAAAGACACTGAAATTTTGTACAGTATTAGTCATGTATTTGCCCTGTTAGGAACAACCTAACCGGTGTAAGTTGTTTTTTTTTATGGAGAGAAATAGAAAGAGGTTTACTTAGAAACTTGAATATCTGACTAGCATTTTTTGAAAATAACGGATTTTGTTGTCTTACCGGAGAAACGATCACGTGCTACAGAGGTAGTTGGCGGTCGAACCTATTCCCCCCTAAAGTTATGTTCTTTGACAATACACTGCAAATGAAGATGAATTTTCACACACTCAATTCTGAAACCAGATATGAACACAATGCATTAACATCAAAGAATTCAATACCTATCCATGAAATCCCGAAGATCACTCAGATCCCGAGGCGCATTTGACTCTCTGAGAGAATCCATGTAGTAAACTGTGTTGCGTTTTGTAACAATGATCACCAAGATCCAGTGACCTCTACAGTTTAAGAAAACCATGAACGTACGAACTATGTCTAAAACTGAAAGACGATCAATGTATGCGTGGTTGTATATTTATACTTACTGTTCATGATATGGCCACATGAAGAATTCTCCTATCGGTAAGTCGAACAAGATCTTGGCGACATAATGAATGGAAGCGGTGCGTGAGCCATTATCTTTGAACAAAACGCCGTTTGCTAAATCGGGATCTATGAAATACGCATGCACCCTTGATTTTCTCTGCGTCGTCAATCCCCTGAGAGGAATACAATACAGTTAGCTTTTTTGTCATTTACAGCCTTGTATGGAGAAGTTGACCAGAGTTTGTGAAGTACTTACAACATCAAGCATTTGACAAGAGTGGCAGCAAGCTCATCGAAGTTGAAGAAGAGATGAAAGTCCTCGAATTCCACACTGATGGTACCTGGAACGTGAGAGAAATGATGACGGTCGTAGTGCAATTCCACAATGTTAGTATCTTCTCCTTCCGACATTGTATCCATGCAATATTTATGTAACTTGCGAGCACTAGAACTGCACTCCTCCCAGAAATTACCAACAAGGAATGGCTGGCCATGTTTGTACTCGTGTTTCTCATATGTGTCTACTTCCGTACTAGCAAGATGCTTTTGTAGGTCTGCTTCAGACATGTGGTCAGAAGCGGGATTATCCAGCCCTTCGAAAACCTTATTTTTAATTTGGGTACGGCCGATGATTCCTTGTAGAAGGAGGCTCTTGGTCCTATCCCTCCTCGCTCTTTGGAGGCCCAACTTCCTGTGTGCAACCCTGCCCGCTTGTGTCTTCTTAGCTGAAGCACTTCTTGTTTGACGTCTAGTTTCATCAACGACATGCTGCTGAGAAGCGTGTGAAGGTACGATGGACTGCTGAACAGATGATGCCGCTGTGGCGGACTGCTGAGCTGTAGTGCCAGAGTCAATGGACTGATGAGCAACCGTTGAAGCTATTCTGGGCTTCTGAGCACCTGGTGCCAACATGTCTGTGTGTTTACGTGGCTATGACAACGTGTTGGTTTGCTAAGCAGGCAGTGCCGACACATTTTCATGCTTATCAGGCAGCTGCGAACCGCTGGACTGATGAGTAGGTGGTTTCTGACTTTCGGAGTGCTTAGCAGGCGGTCCCAAACTTTCGACGTTCTTAGCAGGCGGTTCCAGACATTCAGACTCCTTAGCACGCGGTTCGGTCGGGTTTATCTTGTGAGCATGCAGTGCCGATGTGTCTGCACTTTCTGCTTCAGTGGCCGACATCTGAATCGATGATACATCTTCAGCAGTTGTAGGCCTTGCCACAGGCTGCTCAGGATGGGACGATGACCTGGCATCTATTGCAGGAAGTCGGCCGGGCTGATCACAGGTTGATGCCTCGGGCATCTGATTCCCAGAGTATGTTCATCGGGGGAATCACACAATATCTGCTGTGGCGAGATGAGAATCACCGGTTCAAGGGTGACATTGGTTGCTTTTGGGGGAGCTGGAGGGGGCTCATCCAGGAAGTATATTTCTTTCCGTGGCCACTGGATATGATTTAACCGTGTTTCTTCCAAGGTCCTCTGCTCATCAGGGTCCAGAAGGACATTCTTCAGGGGAAAATCACTGAATCCAGGCTTTATTTCAGTCACGTAGCACTTCACACAACCCTCCTTCAATGGCACATTGTGCAACAAGCAACCCCCGTCAAAGTCAGGGTTGTAAACCCACGCTGTTGCACATTTTAAAGAACCATCATAATGTGTAAGCACGGCCGTCACTCTCTCCCCCTGTCCATATAGATCAGATATAGCACCATCATGTCCAGCTGCAGCATCATTGTTGCTGGGGTAAGCTGATGCACATCTACTCTTGTGTGGTGTTGCCATACAATAAGTGGCATCATCCATGATGACACCCCCTTGCGTCTCCCAGCTATCTCTCAGCATTAGTGTCTTCTCCTGCATATATGACTCCTCAACTTCCTTTCGAACTACATGATACATGTCCCTCTTAATCTTTTCGCGCAAGTCTCTCTGCCTATAATCACTCCTAGCTTTTTTCATGCTGAGCCTCTCTTCTTTGCTTAGTGAGAAAGCCCTCTTGTGTGGGACATTGACCCCAATACCCCTAGCATGGCCAGGGGGCTCTTTGGTAGTTAGAGCCTCACACAGAATGTCACATGGCCCTGAGTTCCTGTACAACCTTCCAGTGTCTTTGGAAGCCTTTGCCATCACATCATACAGTTCTTGGTCTGGTGAGTTTTCAAAGTAATAAGAACCGTCTCCATGCCTCTTTGCACGTGCCCGCAAGTAGTCCCTAGCACGAGTGCCCCTAATTTAACTAAAGGCCGGTTTGCCACCCGCAGCTACTGCTTCTTTGTCCTCCTGCTCCCATATCGGTTTCATGCCATAGTATCATGCCACACCCATACAGTGGGTGTGTGTGTTTTTCTTCTAAAGTTTTGATTGCATGGCACTCCTCTTAATAAACTCTTCACTGGCCCTAACCCTTTTGAATTCTATCCAATCTTCCTTTGTGATTTGGGGGTACGAGGGGATTCGGTCCTTGCCTTGACTCAAGAACTTCTTGTACAAAGTGAGGCGAAGGAGGCCAGCAGCTGGAGGTGGCAGGGCAGCCAGTCGGCCGGTGACATCGGCGAGATGAGGCCCTGCAGAAGACCCGGCGGCGCCATCGGACGAAGTGGATCCCCCTCTTGCTCCGACGCCGTTCATATCTCAAACGATGAGGCAGTTCATATATCAAACTATGGCTGGCTGGACATGAATAATGCATGCATGATGCACCAGATATTACTCTACTAGATAGATATGCTGACAGATAGAATATACATCCCCTGGCCGCCACATTACATATATATATTTATCCGTTTGTACTTGAATTGGATTGCATAATGGTGAGGTCAACCAAACCAAACCCCCATGGTATGTGCAAATATATCTAGCTATGAGAAAGAAAGAAAGAAAGAAAGAATCCATCATCCATCCAGCACAAGACAAAACTAAAGAAAGGCTAGTTGCAAGCCTGCGCTGAGGCATCAAACCAAACATCATATTTGCTTTGAATTAATGTCGACTGAGTGAGGTCAGCGATAAGTATACTCCCTCCGTAAAAAAATATAAGAGTGTTTAGATCACTAAAGGGTACATTGTAACTAGGTTGAAGGCCATGGAATAATAATATATCTAAATTAATTAGCTTGTCACTAGCAAACGAGACGTAGCACACAACTGCTCTCTTCTACTCTCATATGTGTGTGTAAAATAAATATTCCCAAGTAGCTGTCAACGTTGACGTATGCCTATTTATACTTATATTTAATTTAATAAACAAAACAAACACAAGGGCATACCCAGTTTATCATGACGAATGACCAACAGACGAGTCAGAGAAATACCCAGTTTCTCTGCTCCAGCCCTGTCAGCAGCCCTGACATGGTGGGACTACCAGCCAGTGACCACAGCAAGACGGGCCCAGCCGACAGCAGCAGCAAGCGACCACGACGAGCGCACCGCACCAACTCCCGTTATGTGGGTCCAGAGTGGATGAACGCCGTCAAGGGAGAGGGCCACACTACTTAAGCACGGGGCGACGAAGCCAGAGGATCCGCGAAGGATCACGGCGGCAAGGCACGGACGGCCACCTACCCAACTCCCCTTTCCTCTCCTGCGTGAGAGCTAGCCTTCCCGAACCAAATTCATGTATGAACTCTGTAATCACCACTGAATCTTATCACCGAGAGGAACGAGTTCATCTCAGTACCTAGATCGATCCAGGAGCCTAACAAGCCCCCCTACTTAACTATTCACACCAAATTATTAACTGCTAATAAATATACTTAACTGAATTACTAACTTAATACTCCTAGTTTGCATCTAATCCGATTGTGGATAGTAATAATAAAGCTATGCAATCAGCTAAGCTAATTATCCGCTCCACGCCTACTAAACCCAGCTAGCTAGCTATATTTACATCCCAAAAGCAGCAGCCAAGCCCAGCAGATCCAAGGTCAAATTGTCTGTTGCGCAAGACTTACTGTGGTGTGTTCCGTTGGCTCAAGCTGCTCATGCCAGCCACACCCGACCCGCACTCCAGTATCGTCATCCTCGCACGCTCGAGCTCTCGCGGGTCATACCGGAGCATCACCATCCAGCTCCACCTGCGCTCCGCCAACCTCATCCTCACTTCCACCTCGCCCACGTCGTACCCGAGCACCAGCCCTCCTTGCTGAACTCTTAATTACCGGACGGAGAGCTGTTGTTGTACCCATGGACATGGAATCCTGCTGCTGCTGAATAACAAGGAAATCAATGGTTGGTGAGCTCAAATCAAAATCGATGGTGAGCAAAAGTACTAGCAACCACAAAATTCATCTGCTAAACATATTTCCGATCTTGCTAGTGGCCATGGACATGGAATCAATGGTTGTTTCCATGGAAGATTCGTAAAGAGAGGCCTATTATACGTATGTACGTACTACCTGGAAGACCTTGGAAGCGATGTTTCCATGATCGGAAAGATTTGTAACGAGGACGACACACAACCGATCCATCCACCAAAGTAAACCTAGCCTAGCTTAGCTTTTGTGACCCCATCATTACCCACGTACGCCCACCGGTTAAGCATATATGCAGCAGCTAGCCTGCATGTGTTGCTACTGTACGTACATTCCTCTTCCTCTGCATGTGTTGCTACTTGCTACTACAAGCTGCTAGCTATCATTACGTACCTGTGCTTGCTAAAGGAGGCTTTAGGCTTCTTATTATGCCCTAATCTCTCTCTCTCTCTCTCTCTCTCTCTCACACACACACACACAGAGAGGCAGAATTTTATTAACAAGGCAGGCTTCAAGTTCAAGATTCTGAAAACAGCAATATGCTAAGGGAAAGATGTACTCGGTTTTCATGGTTGGTGAGCTCAAATCAAAATCGATGGTGAGCAAAAGTACTAGCAACCACAAAATTCATCTGCTAAACATATTTCCGATCTTGCTAGCTGCACTCACAAAATCAATGGTTGTTGTACCCAGAGTTTTGGATTTCGTCCGAGAAAAATGATTTTTCAACGATTTTCGTCAATTTCGTTCTGGCCCGGTACTTGTGCATACCGGCCCAAATATTTCGGCCCTTTTTGAATTCTTAGTCCAGCCCACGGTCCAGTACAGCCCACAAATCCCCCCCTGCACTATATAAACACGATCTGAGCCCCTCCCAACCCTAATTTTTTCATTCCACTGTACACACCCCTCTCACCGGCGGCTGCAGGCAACTCGAGCAGAGCGAGTGAGGCGGGGGCGCGGAGCAGTGCCGCCTCCTCCCATCTTCCTCCCGCCCTCCTCCCATCTTCCTCCCACACTCCTCCGAACCTCCTGAACGAGCACTCCTTCCCCTCCATGGAGTTTGAAAGCGCCATGGACAGTGGCCGTGTGGACTGGCTGGGTGGTGGTGGCACCGCCATGGAGCGCGGCCGCACGACATCGATGCCGGGGCAGCTGGGCTTGGGCGTCGAACGGGTCGACGGTAGCGGCAGCATGCGGCGCATGCAGGGCTCGGGCAGCGCCCCGACGTCTGAAGCACGAGCTGCCTTTCGATCTGCTGCAGGTCGGCAAGCTGAGCAAGGTAGTCACTGTACATGCATGTTTATTTAGCATTACTGAATGATATTCTTGCCAAGATGTGTAGCTAGATTGTTTATTTGCTGGACACGAGTCCTCCTTTGTCAAGATCTGTAGCTAGATTACTCAGCATGCACACTTGCTTGATTCAGGAGCACAATTGTGCATGATAGCTCGCCTTGCCAAGATCTGTAGTTAGTTGTATGTGGT
This sequence comes from Elymus sibiricus, assembly GCA_039707655.1. NCBI lineage: Eukaryota > Viridiplantae > Streptophyta > Magnoliopsida > Poales > Poaceae > Elymus > Elymus sibiricus. Next base: position 450,389,898 of record CM077671.1, read on the forward strand.
ACGTGCATGCTTATTTAGCAAGTGTGGATGGTACGTGCATGCTTGTTGGATCTGTAGTTAGCTGTATGTGGTAATCTGCAACTAACTGTATCTAATATCTTGTACTGCATGATTCTTCTTATGTTCTCAACTTTGGTTGCATGTCATTGTTAAAACAGATTACCATATTTGGCAAATAAAGTTGAACTACACTTGATGCTTGCTTCTCATTCTCTAATTTATAGGTGATGGTAGTGCACCCTATATTAATAGGGTGAGCATGGATGAAACCAGAAGGAGGGGCAATTGCAATCTCGACAATGAAGATGATGTTGTGATGAGGAATGATTCAGCTCCAAAAGAGACAGCATGGAAAGGTCAGTACCGTGATCTGCATTCTGTTTTTAGAGAGGATTTTTTTTAAGTTCTGTTTACTCATGGTTAATTTTGCTTTATACCTTATTCTCTTTTACTTGATATTATGAAACATTTAGAATAAAAGATGTGTTAATTCTGTTTGAATTAAAAATTGTGGCCATTCTTTTTGTAATGCCTTGGTATCTTTATACTTGATGTTGTTATGCATTTAGAGTGAAACATGTGTCAATTCTGTTTTTTCCGCCTTGTTATATTTTTACTTGATGTTATGATGCATTTAGAGTTGAAATGATGTTTATTCTGTTGTATAAATTATGCTAATTCTTTTCACTCTCCTGGTTCATTTTTTTAATTCCTTACTCAGTTTTTATTTCATATTATGATGCATCTAGAGTTGAAATGTTGTTTATTCTGTTGTAGTTATATATTATGATGCATTGCTAACATGGTGCTTGAAATTTTGATATGTAGGACTTATAAGCAATGACATCTCTTATGTTTGGAACCATGGCCCCAAGTTTGGTGGGGGATTTGATTGTCGGTACTGCCCCCTAATCACTAGAGGAGGAGGTGTCCAAGAGGATCGATGCTATGCAAGAAGGCACACTATTGGTTGCAGGTAGTTGCAAAACTAACGAAATTTGTATTATGTTGCTCTTTTTTATGGTTTAACCTTTTCTTGGTCTTCTCATATGCAGCTGCTGTCCTTGATCCTTACACACATTATCAAATCAACATGAGCAAGATTACGGACTATGCTCTTGCACTCACAGATGCCATCGAGAAGATAGCAGACCCTGAGACTGTTGTTTTAGCCATTGATGAAGTCAGCACTTACAGGGAATGTCGTGGGAGGTTTGGCCAAAGGTTGGCACGTTCTTCTGCAGAGAAAATGTCACCAAGTAAGTTATAATGCAACACTTATAATATTCTCTATTACCTCAGTTTTGCAGCTCACTTCATCTCACTATCTTAACTCTTTTTGAACTTGGCAGCCGAATGGTGGTTCCAATTTGGAGGGGAAGTTCCTAATCTTCAGAAGTGTGCCTTGAGGATTGTATCACAATGTGTTTCGTCAAGTGGCTGTGAGAGGAACTGGAGCGCTTTTGCTTTGGTCCACACGAAGCAAAGAAACCGTCTTCTATATGACAAGTTGCACAAGCTTGTATCTGTGCGCTACAACTTGAAGGTATGAAATGTGTTTGCCCATATGCCATGATTCACGCATGTATTGTTGTTTACTAAGCACGTTCAAAATAAAGGCTGTTTTCTACTAAGTAAATGCTACTGTTTATTGAGGACACTAGATTGTTTAGTGGAAAGGCTTTTGATTTCTACATACTAAGTTGTTATATTGTTTTATAAATAGTGACTATACAAATTTTTAGCCTTTGTACTTTGTTATCATTGACTGATTTTGTTTTCACACCTTGAAGATACGTGTTGAAGAGGAACAAGACCCGATGAGAGAGAATGATAAGCAGAAGGAAGTCGATCCATGTGCAATGATGATGGATACAACCATGTTCGATGCAACAAATCCTATGGTGGAATGGTTGAATGAGGATGAGGAGCATGTAGTCTTGGATGGAGTTGATGCTGCCAGCGCTGTGTTTGAGCAACTACGCTTCCTTAACTCAAGTAGGAAAGCCTCTCATCTTGGAAGGAAGGACAATGGCAAGAAAAGGAAGAGGGTAGAGGAAGAAGAGGAGGACTACAATGATAGTGAGGATGATGAAGAAGAAAACGAGGAGCTGGAATTCAATGATGAAGATGATGATGATATCCAAGAGGATGGTGCAAGTCAATCTGATGGAGGAGATTCTCCAATGCAAGTTGAAAAGGATTTACCAAGTTGAGTTGGAAACAATAATGAGGTAACAAGTGATGGTAGTTTGGTGAACCGTAGATCTGAACGGGTTAGGCAAGCTAAGAAGGTCAACGAGGTCACCAGCCTTTACAACTGACAAGTAAGTTCCTTGTGCTGTCATCAATAACTTGCCATTTATGCATTTATATTCCGTCATAAATATGCTATGTTGTGCTTTTGTCCATATGATTTTATATGTAGTTTCACTTGGGGCTGCCATCTATGAGTTGTTGTGACTGCAATCTACTTGAAATATTTAAATAATTCACCATGCTTTAGTCCATATGATTTTATAGGTTGCTTCAATTGGGGCTGCCATCTATGAGTTGTTGTGGCTGCCATCTACTTGCAGTATTTATATAATTCACCATGATTTAGTCCATATGATTTAATAGGCTGTTTCAATTGGGGCTGCCATCTATGAGTTGTTGTGGCTGCCATCTACTTGCAATATTTATATACTTCACAATGCCACTACAATTCTTTTCCTCATATTCGATGCTTCTTTAATTGCAAGGTAACTGGCCTGGGAGCAAAAGAGCTTTTTGTTTGATGAAGACTAACGGGTGGATGAACAGGAAGTCTAAAGTGAAGGTCTCCGTTCGATTCAAGACTTTTGATGCAAGACTGAGGGGTTGAAGAACAGGAAGTCCGAATTAACTTTCTGTTTGTATTTTGGGGTTGGCATATTTGAACTTTGAATGCCTTGTTAAATTCATCGTGGACTGTTATTCTGAACCGTTATGGACGTTCATTTGGACTCTTAATCTGGACTATTAAGTCGCATGTTAATCTGGACTATGTTGCTTTTCTAATGGTTGGCCCTCTCTGAATTGTTGGACTATGCTACTTTCTGAAATGGTTGTTGCTGGAGTGTTAATTTTTAGTCTGATGCGTAATGATTTGATGAATAGATTTTGTTGTATGATTTTTAGATGCATATTTTCTTAAAGATTGTGATATTCATTTGTTGTTCTGTTGTATTTCAAATTTCTGGGAAAATTTCGTTCAATTTTCGTCTAATTTTCGTTCATTTTTCGTCCCCAAATTCAAATTTTCGTTTGTGCTTTTCGTCCGAAATTTTCCGAAAAAATCCGAAAAAAACGAATTTCGTCAATTTCGTTCAGCACCGGTAAAAATTGAAAAACGAAATCCAAAATTCTGGTTGTACCCATGGACATGGAATCCTGCTGCTGCTGCTAGTGGTTTTTGCGCAGGCATCTTATACTAAACAACATAGGAGCATCATCCGTATAACAACCACAAAATTCATCTGCTAGCTACAGTAAGAACAATATACAAAGTTGTGGATCTATCCTGGTGAGTGGTGACTCCTGCCATGCTAAACAATAGAGTCTAGCAATTTCAACATGTACTGTATGTTACAGAGTTTGTTCAGTACTAGCTCGAATACAGTAATCACTGACATGTACTCCTCACAAACAACTCCATCAGTAAAAATCAGGACAAAAAAGAAAGATAACAGAGCATGCCACGGGAGGGGAGGGGGGAGGAGGGCAGACCGGAGGAGGGGAGAGCAGCTGGTGCTGCGGGACCTGTGGGTGAACCCGTTGGAGCGGGAGCTGCTGGGCGACAAGGGCAGGCTCCTCCTCGGCTCCGGGAGAATATCTGGTGCTACGGGAGCACCTGAGCATCGGTGCTCCCGCGCGTCCTCGGCCGTCGATCTGAGATCCAACGGTAAACATCGATGTTTTGCAAAAACACCCTCGAAGAATACCATAATTGCGCGCAGGTCCAAAACATCGATGTTTATCGTTGGATCTCAGATCGACGGCCGAGGACGCGCGGGAGCACTGATGCTCAGGTGCTACCGTAGCACCAGATATTCTCCCCTCGGCTCCAATACCGTTCCCGAGAAAAGGGGGGAGGGAGGGAGCGTGGGGGGAGGAGGATGGTCCATGGCATCCTCCTCCGATGGCGACCTTGCTCTGCTGGATTTGAGCCCCTCCTGTGTTGCGTGCGAGGTCGCCATGGCACCGGGCTTGTCCTCCATGGCATCTTCCTTGACCACACGGGACGGGATGCAAACAAGCAAAAAAACAAAAACACACAAGGCAATCAGATTTGATCCAAAGAGGCAGAAATCGAGGAGGAGGAGCAATGGATGATCCATACCAGATCGATCCGTGTCGCCATGGTCAGGCTCCTTCTGAGCTCGTCGGGCTAGGGTTTCGGCGTTTGCTGCTGGAAAGAAGGAGAGGGAGGGGTCGCCGGCGGGGCTTGGGGAGAGCAGGTCGGCGGCGAGGCTGTGGCCGGTGGGAGGAGTGGGGGAGAGGAGATCGGCGGCGAGGTTGGGTTGGGTTGCGACAGGGAGGTGGAAGGCAGACAGGAGAGTGGCGGCGGGGTTGGGTTGGTAGGGGAGGGAGGAGGGTGTGTCGTGCGCTAGGTTTAGACAGGAGATGTCATGAGACGTTGGATCTGTAGGATCTGGACGGCTCAGATCGCCTTCGGTAGGGTGATCCGTGGGCTCTATCCTGATCGGTTCAAGACATGTGCCATTTAAAATAGTTTTTAAGTGTTAAAAATAAAGGAGATTTATGAAGCCGCTACCAAAAACATTTTGCAAAATGGCACCACTAAATTTTTCACTCAAGTTATACCATATTTTATGGATGATAACCAACTTGTATGCATTTCTGATCTTTCTAGCTATTTTTGGACACTAAAACAAGTTTTTCCAAATTAGTAGGAACCGGGTTAAATTTGAACTACAACTACTTCATAGTTTGCTCATGATTTTTTGAAAAAATCATTTTTATGTACAAAAGCATCTATTTAATCAGAGAAACACCAAAAGTTTTCCAAGATTCAACCACTAGCTAGGAACGGTCATGCCTGTCATTTTGACCGCATTTTGAAATGGGCATGAAAAATTCAAAAAAAATCAAAAAAATGGAAACCTTTGCATTGTGTCATTATATGTGACCTAGTTTACCGGAAAAATAATAAACTTGTAATACGGCATTTTTTTTAAAAGGTGTTCTCAGAAATGAGCTAGCATGTGTGAAGATTCGTGACTTTCAAGTCAAATGATCAATCTTATGGCCACATTCATGGCATAGTTTGTTTAAATGTTCTAATATTGTGCACAAGGGTGCATCTTGGAATGTCAAACAATGTTGCCTAAGGAAGTTTTCATTTTCTTTGGACGAAAAATTCATTTTCCATTTTTCGAGTGCCAAAAATGAGTTTTTTTGTGAAGGACCTACCATATATTTGTTGCAAAATTGGATCAAATTAATTTTCTAAAATATTAGGCCATATTTAATGTATAATTTACCAAATGGTTGAGTGTCAAAATCTTTGAGCCACCTCTCGTGAAAAAGACAAATTTCCGCCGATTAAGTAGGAAGTGGGTCAAATTTAAACTATAGCTCCCTCATAGTTTGCTCTTTATTTTTTTCAAAAATCATTTTTAGGCACATAAGTATCTATTTAATCAGATAAACATCAAAAGTTTTTCAAAATTCAACCCCTATCTAGGAACGGTCATGCCCGCCGTTTTGACCGCATTTTGAAATGGGCATGAAAAATTCTAAAAAAATCAAAAAATTGGAAAACCTTTGCATTGTGTGATTATATGTGACCAAGTTACCAGGAAAAATAAGAAACTTGTAATACGGCAATTATTTTTAAAAAGTGTTCTCAGAAATAAGCTATAATGTGTGAAGATTCATGGCTTTCAAGCCAAATGATCAATCTTATGGCCACATTCATGTCATAGTTTGTTCAAATGATCTCATATTATGCTCAAGGATGCATATTGGAATGACAAAAAATGTTGCCCAAGGAAGTTTTCATTTTCTTTGGACAGAAAATTCATTTTCCATTTTTCGAGTGCCCAAAATGAGGTTTTTTGTGAAGGACCTACCATATATTTGTTGCAAATTGGACCGAATCAATTTTCTAAAATATTAGGCCATATTTAATGTATAATTGACCAAATGGTTGAGTGTCAAAAGATTTGAGCCACCTCTCGTGAAAAAGACAAATTTCTGCCGATTCAATAGGAAGTGGGTCAAGTTTGAACTGCAGCTGCCTTATAGTTTGTTGTTGAATTTTTCCAAAAATAATTTTTAGGTACATAAGTATCTATTTAATCAAAGATACATGGTTTGGTGGTGATACACTGAGGTTTGGACGATGGCCGATGGCCCCAACTCTACAGCGCGTAAACTGGCATGCCAGCCGCGTGGTCACCGCGTGACCTTGGCGTTGCCACGCATTCTGGGCGGCCTAGTTATGTCTGATGGGTCAGGGACTCCTCCGGTAGGTGTTAGGAATAAGAATACAATAGAAGAATCTCATGAGGAGACTAAACTAAGTTCAAACATAAATTAGCAGCCAAGTGTTTGATTAGCAGTGGGGGAAATGCACATGTCCAATGGTCCTGAGTTTTGGCTATGGATTATCATCTACTAAGCAGACTGTCTTGGCAAATTTTTAGCTCAAATGGAGGAGCCTAGGTGGCACTTGCTTTGCAAACTACCACACTGAACAGAAATATGAATTTTGAAGCTGGGCTTAAATGAATGAATGGATTGAGCTGAAATTTGGTGGAGGATGATAATTTGGTTATAGGAAGGCACTGTAAAAATTTGATACCATTTGTACATGCCAAAGTGGTACTTCCTTCACAATGCTCTTCTCTAGACAGAAACTTGGGAAAATTATTGCGAGAAATTGGATAAATGAAATGGGCTCAAATTTGTTGGAGGCAAGTTATATAGGTAGAAACATGCCCTGGTAAAGCTTCAGAAATAATTAAGCAATATAAAATATAGTTGGTTCACAAACTGAAAATATGACCAGAATAAAAGATTGGATGATGAGCTCACATAGATTGCTGGATAAATCTCAAATTTTGTGCAGAGTGATTATTTGAGTATTTGAAACATTTGAAAAAATCTCAGATCATTTAGATAATCCTAGCCAGTACTTTCTTCACAAAGCTTCTCTCTGGATAAAAACGTTGGAAATTTGTTGATGAAGATTTACTAGGCAAATGGGGCTGAATATTTACATGTGGCAATGATTTGAATATGGAAGAGATCCCAAAAAGTTTGAGGGAAATAGGAGGGGTCTAGATAGCACTTGCTTTGCAATGTGCCAATTTGGACAAAAAATAGAAATTGATGCTGGGCTTACATAGATGATTGGATTGAGCTACAATTTGGAGAAGGATGATAGTTTGGGAGTATGAAGGCACTCTAAAAATTTCATACCATTTGGATAAATAAAAATGGTACTTCCTTCACAATGCTCCCCACTGAACAGAAAATTAGGAAAAATATTGAGGGAAGTTGGATAAATTAAATGAGCTAAAATTTGGTGGAGGGAGGTTCTATGGGAAGGGTCATGTCCTGGTAAATTTTCAGCAATTATAAAGCAATATAAAATATAGTTGCTTCACAGACTGAAAATATTACCAGAAACAAAGATTGGATTGTGAGCTCACATGGATTGTTTATATATGTTTAACATTTTTCAAATACATGATTAGCATATTTTCATATATTCCCAACAAAAAAACATCTTTTCATACATACGTTTTGATGTCTATATTTGGTTTTACACATTGTATATTTTTTGTATACATATAAAAAGGGGGTGGCCTTAAGTACCAATGCATCCACGTTCACAACCTCATGACCATTTATATTGGTCGTAATCAGGTAGAAATAAGGTCGTCGACCACTGTTGTGTGCTTTATGACCATTTGGTGTAAGGCAATTTCAGGGTTTGAGCCCTTCCTAGTGAAATGGCCATGGATTTACGACCAATTCAGCTAGGGTCACTAAGAGAAGGTCACAAGTTGACACATTTCTTGTAGTGTATGAATGACGCAATAAAGTTAGTTGCCATATAGTACCGAAGCAGAATATCAACACACATACATACTACTGAGAGAGCGGATAAACAAATTTGCCATGAACATACAATGTCTGATGACAAACATTACAATTGGGGTTCACACAAAAATTTCCTTGGTTGCTACTGATTTCATATCGTAAGACAAAAGGCCAGTTGCTATGGAGCCCCGCACAAGCATGGCAAAAAGTGGGTTGCGGGCAAGTAGGAAGTTGACATCTGCTAACTAAAGCAGTATGGCACACTGGCAAGTTGTTACACATATATAGTTGCCATGCTTGCACCACAAAAAACATGGTTAAGCAGGAGGAATTTGCCATGTGGCCCTGCAAAAAATCTTGAAGAGCAAGTTGTCACCTGATAACTAAATACACTATGAAGTTGCCCCTGTAACACTAAAAAGACATGGAAAATAATATCTTGGGGTAAAGATGGAGTTGCCACCTGCTAACTAAATACACTATGAAGTTGTCCTGTAACACTGGAAAGACGTGGCAAATAATATCTCGGGGTAAAGAGAGAGTTGTCACCTGCTAACTAATTACACTAGGCAATTGCCATGTAACACTGCAAAAGACATGTCAAATAATATCTTGGGGTAAAGAAGGAGTTGACATCTGCTTGTGAGCACACTAGGCAGTTGCCATGATGGCTTGTGCCTCCCCCTTAAGTCGGTTGGGGCCCTACTTTCTCCGCAAGGAAGATATTTTTCGATAAAAAAACCCTCAATATTTCAGCCCGGTCGGAGTTTCGGATCTCCGGATATTTAAGAAACGATGAAGGGGTCACAAAACAGTCGCGAAAACAAGAGAGAAACAGAGAGAGATCCAATCTCAGAGCGGCTCTTGCCCTCTGTGAGCCATGGAAGCCATGGACCAGAGGGGAAACCCTCCTCCCACCTAGGGAGAAGGCTAAGGAAGAAGAAGAAGAAGGAGGGGGGCTCTCTCCCCCTCTCTCGCGGTGGCGCCGGAACGCCGTCGGGTCAACCATCGTGACGGCGATCTACACCAACAACTTCCCGCCGTCATCACCACCACCATCACCTTCCCTCATCTATCTATAGCGGCCCACTCTCCCGCACCCCGCTGTACCCCCTACTTGAACATGGTGTTTATGCTACATATTATTATCCAATGATTTGTTGCTATCCTATGATGTTCGAGTAGATCCCTTTTGTCCTATGGGCTGATTGATGATCTTGATTGATTTGAGTTGCGTGGTTTATTTTGGTGCTGTACTAAGGTGCCTTCCGTGAGGCGCACACATGAAGCATTCATGCTGGAGGGTGTTGCAATATGTTTATGATTCGCTTATAGTGGTTTGGTGAGTGACTTAAACACAAACCCGAGTAAGGGGGATTGTTGCGTATGGGAGTAAAGAGGACTTGATGTTTAATGCTATGGCTGGGTTTTACCTTAATGATCTTTAGTAGCTGCGGATGCTTGGTAGAGTTCTAATCATAAGTGCATATGATCCAAGTACGGAAAGTATGTTAGCGCATGCCTCTCCCTCATCTAGAACTGCAATAATGGTTACCGATCTTGTTATCAATTGCCTAGGACAATCTCGCAAATCTTATCACCACTTTTCCACACTCGCTATATTTACTTTATTGTTCTTTTATTAAAACATCACCTAACTTTTATTTCCACGTTCTTTATTATCTTGCAAAATTATCTACAAAGTACTTCTAGTTCTATTCCCGCAAAATAGTTTCATACTTGTTCTAGGTAAAGTAAGCGTTAGCGTGCGTAGAGTTGTATCGGTGGTCGATAGAACTTGATAGAACTCGATAGAGTTTCGAGTAAAGAGGGAGTTCCCATCTGCTAAGTAAATAGTGCGGCAAATTGTAACTAATCTAGGAGAATGAAGTTGCCGTATTTGCACATATCAACATGTCAAATGAATGGGTTTCACAAAACAATCAATTGCCATTGACGTGCACGCAATGCATTGGACAATCTTACATAGTCCTACACAAACTAAAAACAGGGCAATCTAGATCTAGGGTTCATGCCATGCTCTCAGCCTCTTATTTCAAGCAAAAATAATACCTAAACAACGAGCCACTGCCTACTTGCAGATCATTTGAACAACAACGTCAAGCATGAACAATGAGAAATCACTGCAATCCAGATTTGAAAGGAAATAATCTCTAAAAACAGAGAATGAATCGTGCGGAACGGGCGACTCCTCGCCGGCAAGACTTCCACCGCCACAGCTATGACGCGTACTAAATGTGGCCTAATTACACGCCGGCGACGCCCCCTCTCCCGACGGAGATCATGCGAGCTCCTTACATCACATTGGAGTCGCCATGGATTCGAAGCAGAGAAAACGTGGAGAGGAGAAGCAAAGTGAAATGAATCGAGGACGGTACATCTGCGTGGTGCAGGCTCAAGCGAGACTTAGTTTTGCCATGATACATGACGTATGAATGGCACGATAAAACTGTAAGTTGCCATATAGTACCTAAGCAGAATATCAACACACATGTGTAATACTAAGAGAGCGGATAAACAAAATTGCCATGAACATACAATGTCTGATGGCAAACAGTACAATTGGGGTTCACACAAAAATTGCCATGGTTGCTACTGATTTCATACAGTAGGACAAAAGGGCAGTTGCTATGGAGCCCTGCACAAGCATGGCAAAAAATGGGTTGCAGGCAAGTAGGAAGTTGCCATCTGCTAACTAAAGCAGTATGACAAACTGGTAAGTTGTTACACATATATAGTTGCATGCTTGCACCACAAAAAACATGGAAATTAAGCAAGAGGAATTTTCCATGTGGCCCTGCAAAAAATCTTGAAGAGCAAGTTGCCACCTGATAACTAAATACACTATGAAGTTACCATGTAACACTGAAAAGACATGGAAAATAATATCTTGGGGTAAAGATAGAGTTGCCACCTGCTAACTAAATACACCATGAAGTTGCCTTGTAACCCTGAAAAGACATGTCAAATAATATCTTGGGGTAAAGAGAGAGTTGCCACCTGCTAACTAAATACACTAGGCAGTTGCCATGTAACACTTCAAAAGACATGGCAAATAACATCTTGGGCTAAAGAGGGAGTTGCCATCTGCTTGTAAGCATACTAGGCAGTTGCCATGTAACACTGCAAAAGACATGGCATACGTCAGTTTGGAGTAAAGAGGGAGTTGCCATCTGCTTCTAAGTACACTAGGCAGTTGCTTTGTATCACTGCAAAGACATGGCAAATGCCAGTTTGGAGTAAAGAGGGAGTTCCCATCTGCTAAGTAAACAATGCAGCAAATTGTAACTAATCTAGGAGAATGAAGTTGCCGTATTTGCACATATCAACATGGCAAATGAATGGGTTTCACAAAACAATCAATTTCCATTGACGTGCACGCAATGCATTGGACAGTCTTACATAGTCCTACACAAACTGAAAACAGGGCAATCTAGATCTAGGGTTCATGCCATGCTCTCGGCATGTTATTTCAAGCAAAAACAACACCTAAACAACGAGCCACTGCCTACTTGCATATCAATTAAACAAAAACGTCAAGCATGAACTATGAGAAATCACTGCAATCCAGATTTGAAAGCAAATAATCTCCGAAAACAGAGAATGAATCATGCGGAATGGGCGACTCCTCGCCGGCGAGACTTCCACCGCCGCGGCTATGATGCGTACTAAAGGTGGCCTAACTATACGCCGACGACCCCCTCCCCCTGACGGGGATCATGCGAGCTCCTACGACGATGGATTCAAAGCAGAGGAAACGTGGAGAGGAGAAGCAAAGTGAAATGAATCGAGGACGATACCTCTACGCGGTGCATGCTCCGACGACGATGGACCGGCTGCGTGAACTCCGGCGACGGCCAAGAGTCCCCGCGCGACTTCTGCCACCGCTGCGAAATCGTCTCTGCTTTGCTGCGGAACTGCTCTCTACACTAGCGATGAGGAATGGGGAGGGGAAATGGGAAGAGGCAGCGGGAGGGGAGTGGAATGCGCTGGTAAAACTACAACGTGCCGTGAAAAACTGTCAATGTTTGGCGATCATGCGAGCGTGTGGGCACGAGGGAAGTTCCACCGCACGACGAAGATGGCAACCGCACGCTGCGGGGTGTACAAAGACTGTTCAGGCGCGCCCTCTAACCCACACACAGTCCAGAATGCCTACGTGACACTGCAATTTCGTCAGAAGTCGTCAAGATTCGAGGAAAACAGAGTAGACAAAGATCAAGACTGTGGTACCCCGGCTCAACAAACCGGATTACCAGTGTTTCCAACCCAGAGATCATGTCTTCTGGAAACACACAACAACTTGGAACAGAACAGAACTGAACTTTATTGATAAACTTTGGGTACAAGCTCATATTTTACATCGATAGCGAGGCCAAAGGCACACCTGGTGCTATGACAATATCTACATTATTTATGAAACATAGCAGGGCCTCGAAACTACTAAGTAATTCTACGATGTAGCGGAACATAGCGGAAACTCCATCCACCGGGACACTGCTGAGGACACAACCTAGTTAGCGTAGCATGAACCATCGGGGCCTCCGTCCTCGGCTTCTCCTGCATCTGAGTACTTTGAATGTACTCGCAAGCTCACGACAACCAAGTAATGCAGCAAACAATAGCATGGCAGTCAACATGTTAAATTCTTAAGTGATTCACTTACTATCATCAGTTATCAACTTACTCTCTTTCGGGTTATCTCACAACCCTCGGAATACTCATAAGCCATCGAGTACTTCCGAACACAAGACGAGTTCTCCCATCATTATTAACACTGTTACGGTTGACCACCTAGTGAGGTCTGGACGGGCTGTCCAATACCGTGGACGCGTCTATTCAAATAGATTTTTCACTCTGCAGAGGTTGCGCACTTTACCCACACCATGAAGCACCTGGCCTCGTGATCCCATTCGGGTGGACCAGCGTTGCTCCAACGAAACCTGCCTGACCCGTGACTCTCCCATTGCACCACCGGCATTCATCCTCCCCCAGAGTCCTGCCCTGGGTGGCCCCTGTGTCACCTCGTGACACCTGCCACCGTCGTTGCCAAACTAAACTGTCCCAAACGGGGACGCCGGCACAAAACTCATCTGGGCTCACAGGGTTATCGCCGCCTACCTGATCAGGGTAGCACGCACGCATAACCCTCCCTATCTGGAGGTACCGATGAAAGAGCACGGGGCCAGACCAAGTCAAGGCCATCCCATACCGGCAAATGTGGTTGCATGGATAAGCCCGGACAGGTGACTCAAGATCAACCAACTAAGTTCATTTAACAAACATAGTAGTTTAGCACAACACTTAGGATGACAGCAACTAGGCATTTAAATTAATTACTATAAATTACTATATAGCAAATAAATGAACATAATGCATTGAAATATGCAATGCTATTGAAATGCTTCACGAAATGGGTGTCCTGGCTTGCCTTGCTCTGTTGGGTTGTCCACAAACTCCTGGTCTTCAAAACCACAAAGATTTCCTTCTGAAAATATTTTAAAATAGCAAAGGAAAATGTCACATAACACATTTTTGTTCATCAGGAATTCTATGAGTAAGAGAAAAATACCAAAATTTATCAGCAAATAAAGGAGCTCAAGACAAACACAATGCAAAAAGAATCAATGGATTTGGACTTACATTTAAAAAGTTATTGCAGGTCAAAGTTATTGGTCAAATCTGGAATTTAAACAAAAATCAGAAAATACTCAGCCGGCCACATCAAACACGTAGAGTGGAGGGGCGCCTCCACTTAAAACGGTTAGGCGCGCGGGGTGAGTCGCTGACAGGTGGGGCCTTCGGTTGATCTAAAAGAAAGCGAGAAGGGAAGCAGAGAGAGGCGGGGCTCCGGCGACGCTCACCGGCGATGGAGACGGTGGTGAGGTCCGGCGAGGGCAGGAATGGAACCAGCGTACGACGGCGAGTACGCCTGTACCCGTGGATCGTCGGAAGGTGGCCGAACGGCGTCGCCCCCTTCTTTTCCGGCGGGTGGAGGCTACGGGCGTCGTCTGTTAGGGATCGTAGTAGTAAATCAAAAAAATTCCTACGCATCACCAAGATCAATCTATGGAGAAACCAGCAACGAGTGGGGTGGGAGTGCATCTTCATACCTTTGAAGATCGCTAAGCGGAAGCGTTACTGTGAACGCGGTTGGTGAAGTCGTACTCGCAGCGATTCAGATCGCGGTGGATTCCGATCTAAGCGCCGAACAACGGCGCCTCCGCGTTCAACACACGTACAGCCTGGGGACGTCTCCTCCTTCTTGATCCAGCAAGGGGGGAGGAGAAGTTGAGGGAGAGCTCCGACAGCACGACGGCGTGGTGGCGGTGGAGCTAGTGGCACTCCGGCAGAGCTTCGCAAGCGCTACGGAGGAGGAGGAGGTGTAGGGAGGGGGGAGGGCTGCGCCAGGGGCTGAGGTGCGGCTGCCCTCCCACCCCCCCTCTATTTATAGGCTGAAGGGGAGAGGGGGCCGCCCCCCTAGATGCATCTAGAGGGGGGGCGGCGGCCAAGGGGGGGGGGAACTTGCCCCCCAAGTTAAGTGGGAGGCGCCCCCACCCCCTAGGGTTTCCAACCCTAGGCGCCTTGGGCCCCTTGGGGGGGCGCACCAGCCCACTAGGGGTTGGTTCCCACCCATATCCAGCCCATGTGGCCCTCCGGGGCAGGTGGCCCCTCCCAGTGGACCCCCGGAACCCTTTCGGTGGTCCCGGTACAATACCGATAAACCCCGAAACTTTTCCGGTGACTGAAATTGGACTTCCCATATATAAATCTTCACCTCCGGACCATTCCGGAACTCCTCGTGACGTCCGGGACTCCGAACAACTTTCGGTAACCACATATAAAATTCCCATTACAACTCTAGCATCACCGAACCTTAAGTGTGTAGACCCTACGGGTTCGGGAACCATGTAGAGATGACCGAGACACCTCTCCGGCCAATAACCAATAGCGGGATCTGGATACCCATATTGGCTCCCACATGTTCCACGATGATTTCATCGGATAAACCACGATGTCGGGGATTCAATTAATCCCGTATACAATTCCCTTTGTCCATCGGTATGCTACTTGCCCGAGATTCGATCGTCGGTATCCCTATACCTTGTTCAATCTCGTTACCGGCAAGTCTCTTTACTCGTTCCGTAACACATGATCACGTGACTAACTCCTTAGTCACATTGAGCTCATTATGATGATGTATTACCGAGTGGGCCCAGAGATACCTCTCCGTCACACGGAGTGACAAATCCCAGTCTCGATTCGTGCCAACCCAACAGACACTTTCGGAGATACCTGTAGTGCACCTTTATAGCCACCCAGTTACGTTGTGACGTTTGATACACCCAAAGCATTCCTACGGTATCCGGGAGTTGCATAATCTCATGGTCTAGGGAAACGATACTTGACATTAGAAAAGCTTTAGCAGACGAACTACACGATCTTGTGCTATGCTTAGGATTGGGTCTTGTCCATCACATCATTCTCCTAATGATGTGATCCCGTTATCAATGACATCCAATGTCCATGGTCAGGAAACCATGACCATCTATTGATCAACGAGCTAGTCAACTAGAGGCTGACTAGGGACATGGTGTGGTCTATTTATTCACACATGTATTATGGTTTCTGGTTAATACAATTATAGCACGAACAATAGACAATTATCATGAACAAGGAAATATAATAATAACCATTTTATTATTGCCTCTAGGGCATATTTCCAACAGTCTCCCACTTGCACTAGAGTCAATAATCTAGTTACATTGTGATGAATCGAACACCCATAGAATTCTGGTGCTGATCATGTTTCACTCGTGGAAGAGGTTTAGTCAACGGATCTGCGACATTCAGATCCGTATGTACTTTACAAATTTCTATATCTCCATCCTGAATGTAACCACGGATGGAGTTGAAGCGGCGCTTGATGTGCTTGGTCTTCTTGTGAAACTTGGGCTCCTTGGCAATGGCAATAGCTCCAGTGTTGTCACAGAAGAGAGTCATCGGGCCCGACGCATTGGGAATCACTCCTACGTCGGTGATGAACTCCTTCATCCAGACTCCTTCCCGTGCCGCTTCCGAAGCAGCTATGTACTCCGCTTCACATGTAGATGCTGCCACGACGCTTTGCTTTCAACTGCATCAGTTGACTGCCCCACCATTCAAAATATACACGTATCCGGTTTGTGACTTGGAGTCATCCGGATCTGTGTCGAAGCTAGCATCAACGTAACCCTTTACGACGAGCTCTTCGGCACCTCCATAAACGAGAAACATATCCTTAGTCCTTTTCAGGTACTTTAGGATGTTCTTGACCGCTGTCCAGTGCTCCAACCCGGGATCACTTTGGTACCTCCCTACCAAGCTTATGGCAAGGTTCACATCAGGTCTGGTACACAGCATGGCATACATAATAGAGCCTATGGCTGGGCATAGGGGATGACACTCATCTTTTCTCTATCTTCTGCCGTGGTCGGGCATTGAGCCGTGCTCAATCTCACACCTTGTAATACAGGCAAGAACCCCTTCTTGGACTGATCCATATTGAACTTCTTCAATATCTTGTCAAGGTATGTGCTTTGTGAAAGACCAATGAGGCGTTTCGATCTATCTCTATAGATCTTGATGCCTAATATGTAAGCAGCTTCTCCAAGGTCCTTCATTGAAAAACACTTATTCAAGTAGGCCTTTATGCTTTCCAAAAGTTCTATATCATTTCCCATCAACAATATGTCATCCACATATAAAATGAGAAATGCTACAGAGCTCCCACTCACTTTCTTGTAAATACAGGCTTCTCCATAAGTCTGTATAAACCCAAACGCTTTGATCACCTCATCAAAGCGAATGTTCCAACTCCGAGATGCTTGCACCAGCCCATAGATGGAGCGCTGGAGCTTGCATACCTTGTCAGCATTCTTAGGATCGACAAAACCTTCCGGCTGCATCATATACAATTCTTCCTTAAGGAAACCGTTAAGGAATGCCGTTTTGACGTCCATTTGCCAGATCTCATAATCATAAAATGCGGCAACTGCTAACATGATTCGGACGGACTTCAGCATCACTACGGGTGAGAAAGTCTCATCGTAGTCAACTCCTTAAACTTGTCGATAACCTTTAGCGACAAGCCGAGCCTTATAGACGGTCACGTTACCATCCGCGTCAGTCTTCTTCTTAAAGATCCATTTATTTTCTATGGCTCGCCGATCATTGGGCAAGTCCACCAAAGTCCATACTTTGTTCTCATACATGGATCCTATCTCGGATTTCATGGCTTCAAGCCATTTGTTGGAATCCGGGCCCGCCATGGCTTCTTCATAGTTCGAAGGTTCACTGTTGTCTAACAACATGATTTCCAGGACAGGGTTGTCGTACCACTCTGGTGCGGATCGTGTCCTCGTGGACCTACGAAGTTCAGTAGTAACTTGATCCGAAGTTTCATGGTCATCATCATTAACTTCCTCTCTAGTCGGTGCAGGCACCACAGAAACATTTTCTTGCGCTACGCTACTCTCCGGTTCGATAGGGGGTACAATTACCTCATCAAGTTCTACTTTCCTCCCACTTACTTCTTTCGAGAGAAACTCTTTCTCTAGAAAGGATCCATTCTTGGCAACAAAGACCTTGCCTTCGGATCTAAGGTAGAAGGTATACCCAATAGTTTCCTTAGGGTATCCTATGAAGACGCACCTTTCCGATTTGGGTTCGAGCTTTTCAGGTTGAAGTTTCTTGACATAAGCATCGCATCCCCAAACTTTCAGAAACGACAGCTTAGGTTTCTTCCCAAACCATAATTCATACGGTGTCGTCTCAACGGACTTAGACGGTGCCCTATTTAAAGTGAATGCGGCAGTCTCTAATGCATATCCCCAAAAAGATAGCGGTAAATCAGTAAGAGACATCATAAATCGCACCATATCCATGTTGGGGAACGTAGCATGAATTTCAAAAAATTTCCTACGCTCACGCAAGATCTATCCATGGAGATGCATCGCTACGAGAGGGAGAGTGAATCTACATACCCTTGTAGATCGCTAAGCGGAAGCGTTAAGAAACACGGTTGATGTAGTCGAACGTCTCCGCGATCCAAATCGCAAGTCGTCCCTCGATCCAAGCACGATCTAGCGCCGAACGGACGGCACCTCCGCGTTCAACACACGTACGGCTTGATGACGATCTCCGCCTTCTTGATCCAGCAAGAGAGAGCGAAGAAGAAGAAGAGTTCCAGCAGCACGACGGCGTGGTGATGGTGGTGAGGAACAATTTCAGCAGGGCTTCGCCTAAGCACTACTGAAATTATGACGTAGGAGGAACTAGAGGTTGCCGGCACACGGC
Source organism: Elymus sibiricus (assembly GCA_039707655.1). Classification (NCBI taxonomy): domain Eukaryota; kingdom Viridiplantae; phylum Streptophyta; class Magnoliopsida; order Poales; family Poaceae; genus Elymus; species Elymus sibiricus. The sequence goes on from CM077671.1 coordinate 450,408,357, forward strand.
TTGGGACAATCTTAATCAACCCCGTGTGCTAGCCCTGCCCCTCTATTTATATGTTGAGCCTTGGGGTCTAAACTTGGAGTAAAAGCCTCCTCCGGGTCGGTTTTGCCCGCACAAGGTCGGTTTGGCCCGCAGGAAAAGAGTCTAACTCGGATCCCTGCCGAACCGTGCACAAGCGGTAGTACCGCTTCACTCAAGCGGTAGTACCGCTTCAAGCGGTAGTACCGCTTCAGACAAGCGGTAGTACCGCTTCAAGCGGTAGTACCGCTTCAGACAAGCGGTAGTACCGCTTGGGCGGTAGTACCGCTACTCACAAGCGGTAGTACCGCTCACGCGGCAGCAAAACTTCTTTTTGCACTTTCCAATACCTCGTGGGCTTTTCCCTTTTGGCCCATATAAAGTGTTGCTGTACCCGAACACTTCGGTAAACATCCAGAACTCCTTCCGGTGAATTCCGGAACCCTTCCGGAGATCAAAACACTATTATCACATATATCAATCTTTACCTCCGGACTATTCCGGAGATCCTCGTCATGTCCGGGATCTCATCCGGGACTCCGAACAACCTTCGGTCACCAACATAATAACTCAACTATACTAATCGTCACCAAACGTTAAGTGTGTAGACCCTGCGGCTTCGAGAACTATGTAGACATGACCGAGACACCTCTACGGTCAATAACCAATAGCGGGACCTGGATGCCCATATTGGTTCCTACATATTCTACGAAGATCTTTATTGTTTGAACCTCAATGTCAAGGATTCAATTAATCCCGTATGCTGTTCCCTTTGTTTCTTCGGTATGTTACTTGCCCGAGATTCGATCGTCGGTATCTCTATACCTAGTTCAATCTCGTTACTGGCAAGTCTCTTTACTCGTTCCGTAATACAAGATCCTGTGGATAACTCTTTAGTCACTTTGCTTGCAAGGCTTGATGTGATGTTGTATTACCGAGTGGGCCCTGAGATACCTCTCCGTCACACAGAGTAACAAATCCCAGTCTTGATCCATGCCAACCCAACAGACACCCTCGGAGATACCTGTAGAGCACCTTTATAGTCGCCCAGTTACGTTGCGACGTTTGATACACACAAGGCATTCCTCCGGTGTCAGTGAGTTGCATGATCTCATGGTCAAAGGAACAGATACTTGACATGCAGAAAACAATAGCAATAAACTAACACGATCATATGCTACGTTTACGGTTTGGGTCTTGTCCATCATATCATTCTCCTAATGATGTGATCCCGTTATCAAATGACATCTCATGTCTATGGCTAGGAAACCTTTACCATCTTTTGATCAACGAGCTAGTTAAACTAGAGGCTCACTAGGGACACAGTGTTGTCTATGTACCCACACATGTATTTGAGTTTCCAATCAATACAATTATAGCATGGATAATAAACGATTATCATGAACAAGGAAATATAATAATAACCAATTTATTATTGCCTCTAGGGCATATTTCCAACAGTCTCCCACTTGCACTAGAGTCAATAATCTAGTTCACATCACTATGTGATTTACATTGTTATGAATCTAACACCCAATGAGTTCTGGGGTTTGATCAGATCATGCTTTGCATGTGAGAGAGGTCTTTAGCCAACGGGTCTGCGACATTCAGATCCGTGTGTACTTTGCAAATATATATGTTATACTACAAATACTATCACGCCCCACTTGGAACTATTCCAAATGGCTGCTCCACTACATGTATCCTGACTGCTACTCAGAGTCGTCCGGATAGGCGTCAAAGCTTGCATCGACGTAACCCTTTACGACGAACTCTTTATCACCTCCATAATCGAGAAATATTTCCTTAGTCCTTTAGTTACTAAGGATAATCTTGACCGCTGTCCAGTGATCCACTCCTGGATCACTCTTGTACCCCTTGACAGACACATGGCAAGGCACACATCAGGTGCGGTACACAGCATGGCATACTATACAGAGCCTATGAATAAGGCATAGGGGATGACCTTCGTCCTTTCTCTTTCTTCTGCCGTGGTCGAGCTTACAAATCAGGCAAGAACTCTTTCTTTGACTGATCCATTTTGAACTCTTTCAAAATCTTGTCAAGGTATGTTCTCATTGAAAGTCTTATCAGACGTCTTGATCTATCTCTATAGATTTTGATGTCCAATATTTAAGTAGCTCTAATGCAGGTCTTCTTTTGAAAAACTCTTTTCAAACGATCCTTTATGTTTTCCAGAAATTCTATATCATTTCCGATCAACAATATGTCAACCACATATATTTATCAGAAATTCCATAGTGCTCCCACTCACTTTATTGTAAATACAAGTTTCTCATAAACTTTGTATAGACTCAAAAACTTTGATCACCTCATCAAAGTGTATATTCCAACTCCGAGATGCTTGCTCCAGTCCATAGAAGGATCGCTGGAGTTTGCATACATTTTAGCATCCTTAGGACTGACAAAACCTTCCGGTTGTATCATATACAACCTTTCCTCACGGATACCGTTAGGAAACGATGTTTTGACATCCATCTGCCAGATTTCATAATCGAAAAATGCAGCAACTGCTAACATAATTCCAACAGACTTTAGCATCGCTACGGGTGAGAATATCTCATCGTAGTCAACTCCTTGAACTTGTGATAAACCCTTTGCCACAAGTCGAGCTTCTATAGACGGTGCCATTACCGTCCACGTCCGTCTTCCTTTTAAAGATCCATTTGTTCTGAATGGCCTTTCACCCTTCAGGTAATACTTCCAAAGTCCATACTTTGTTTTCTTACATGAATCCCATCTCAGATTTCATGGCCTCTAACCATTTCTTGGAATCCAGGCCCATCATCGCTTCTCCATATCTCGTAGGTTCGTCGTTGTTCAACAACATGACTCTAAGACAGGGTTGCCGTACCACTTAGGAGCAGTACGCATCCTTGTCGACCTACGAGGTTCGATAGTAACTTGATCCGAAGCTTCATGATCATCATCATTAATTTCCTCTTCAACTGATGTAGGCTCCACAGAAACATCTTTCTGCGCTGCGCTACTCTCAAGTTGAAGTAAAGGTTCAATAACCTCATCAAGTTCTATCTTCCTCCCACTCAATCTTTCGAAAGAAACTCTTTCTCAAGAAAGGACCCGTTTTAGCAAAAATCACTTTTTGTGCTTGGATCTGAGATAGAAGGTTCACCCAACTGTAATGTTAGGGTTTTCTATGAAGATGCATTTGTCCGCTTTGGGTTCGAGCTTATTAGGTGAAAAACCCTTTTTCACATAAGCATCGCAGCCCCCAAACATTAAGAAATGACAGCTTAGGTTTCTGCCAAACCAAAATTCACACGGTGTCATCTCAACGGACTTAGATGGTGCCCCTTTTAAAGTGAATGCGGTTGTCTCTAATGCATAGCCCTAAAACGATAGTGGTAAATCGATAAGAGACATCATAGTTCGCACCATATCCAATAAAGCACGACTTACGACGTTCGGACACACCATCACACTTATGGTGTTCCAGGTGGCGTGAGTTGTGAAACAACTTTCACATTGTCTTAAGTTGTATACCAAACTCGTAACTCAGATATTCACCTCCACGATCATATCGTAGATATTTTATCTTCTTGTCACGATGATCTCAAACTTCACTCTGAATTTGCTTGAACTTTTCAAACGATTCAGACTTGTGTTTCATTAAGTAAATATACCCATATCTACTCAAATCAACAGTGAAAGTAAGAAAATAACGATATCCACTGCACACTCCAATACTCACTGGACCGCATACATCAATATGTATCATTTCCAATAAGTCAATTGCCCGCTCCACCATACCGGAAAACGGGGTTTTAGTCATCTTGCCCATGAGGCATGGTCCGCATGTCTCAACCGATTCAAAATCGAATGAGTCCAGAGATCCATCAGCATGGAGTTTCTTCATGCGTTTTACACCAATATGACATTTAGCGGCAGTACCACAAGTATGTGGTCCTATCATTATTAACTTTGCATCTTTTGGCATCAATATTATAAACATGTGTATCACTACGATCAAGATTCAATAAACCACTCTTTATTGGGTGCATGACCATTGAAGGTTTTATTCATGTAAACAGAATAACAATTATTCTCTAATTTAAATGAATAACCTTATTGCAATAAATATGATCTAATCACGTTCATGCTCAACGCAAACACCAAATAACATTAATTTAGGTTCATCACTAATCCCGAAGGTAGAGAGAGCGTGCGATGGTGATCACATCACATCAACCTTGGAAACACTTCCAACACTCATCGTCACCTCGTCCTTAGCTAGCCTCCGTTTATTCCATAGCTTTTATTTCGAGTTACTAACATTTAGCAACCGAACCGGTATCCAATACCCAAGTGCTACTAGGAGTACCAGTAAGGTACACATCAATAACACGTATATCAAATATACTACTGTCGACGTTGCCAACCTTCTTATCTACCAAGTATCTAGGGTTGTTCCACTTTAGCGACCGTTCTCCTCATAACAGAAGCACTTAGTCTCGGGTTTGGGTTCAACCTTGGGTTTCTTCACTGGAGCAGCAACTGTCTTGCCATCCATGAAGTTTCCCTCCTTGCCCTTACCCTTCTCGAAACTAGTGGTTTCACTAACCATCAACACTTGATGCTCCTTCTTGATTTCTACCTTCGCGATGTCAAACATTGCGAACAGTTCAGGGATCATTATTTCCATCTCTGGCCTTTTATAGTTCATCACGAAGCTCCAGTAGCTTAGTGACAGTGACTTGGAGAACTATATCAATCACTATCTTATCTGGAAGATCAACTCCCACTCGATTCAAGCGATTGTAGCACCCAAACAATTTGAGCACATGCTCAACGATTGAGCTATTCTCCATCATCTTACAAGCAAAGAATCTTGTTGGAGGTCTCATACTTCTCAACACGGGCACGAGTCTGAGATTCCCAATTTCAGCTCTTAGAACATCTCATATGTTCTGTGACGTTCAAAACGTTTTTGGAGCCTCAATTCTAAGCTGTAATGCATGACGCACTGAACTATTAAGTAGTCATCGGAACGTGCCTGTCAGATGTTCACAACATCTACAGACGATGCTAGAGGGGTGGTGCACCGAGTGGTGCATTAAGAACATAAGTCTTCTGTGCAGCATTGAGGACAATCCTCAGATCACAGACCCAGCACGCATTATTGCTACCATCATCTTTCAAATCTATTTCTCTAGGAACATATAAAAATGCAATGGAGCTACAGCGCGATCTAGTAATCTACAACATAATTTGCAAAGACATTATGACTATGTTCATGATAATGAGTTTAGTTAATCATATTACTTAAAAACTCCCACTCAAATTGACATCCCTCCGGTCATTCGAGTGTAACATGATCCAAATCCACCAACTCAAGTCCGATCATCACGTGAGTTGAGTGTGGTTTCAATGGTGAACATCTTCATGTTGATCATATCTACTATATGACTCATGTTCGACCTTTCGGTCTCTCGTGTTCCGAGGCCATATCTGCATATGCTAGGCTCGTCAAGTATAACCCGAGTGTTCTGCGTGTGCAACATGGCTTGCACCCGTTGTATGTGAACGTGGAGTCTATCACACCCGATCATCACGGCGTGTCTCGAAACGACGAACTTTCGCAACGGTGCACACTCGGGGAGAACACAATTTTATCTTGAAATTTAAGTGAGGGATCACCTTATAATGCTACCGTCGTCCTAAGCAAAATAAGATGCATAAAAGGATTAACATCACATGCAAATCATAAGTGACATGATATGGCCATGAACTTGTGCTTTTGATCTCCATCTCCAAAGCACCGGCATGATCTCCATCGTCACCGGCATGACACCATGATCTCCATCATCTTGATCTCCATCAACGTGCCGCCATGAGGTTGTCGCGCCGACTGTTGCTACTACTACTACTGCTAACTCATAGCGGTAAAGTAAAGCAATTACATAACGTTGGCATTGCATACAATAAAGAGACAACCATATGGCTCCTGCCGGTTGCCAAATAACTTACAAAACATGATCATCTCATACAACAACTTATATCTCATCATGTAATTGGCCATATCACATCACAACATACCCTGCAAAAACAAGTTAGACGTCCTCTAATTTGTTGTTGCAAATTTTACGTGGCTGCTACGGGTTTGCAAGAACCGTTCTTACCTACGCAAAACCACAACGTGGTGTAGTGATTGCTTTTTGATCTTCTAAAAGAACCCTCTTCATTGAAACCGGTTCAACTAAAGTGAGAGAAACTGACACCCGCCAGTCACCTTTATGCAGCTATGTGCACCAACGGTAAAACCAGTCTCGCGTAAGCGTACGCGTAATGTCGGTCCGAGCCGCTTCATCTCACAATGCCGCTGACCGAGTAACAACTAGTAACGGCAAGCAATATGTATACACCCACGCCCACAACTCACTTGTGTTCTACTCGTGCAAAACACATCTACGCATAGACCTGGCTCTGATACCACTGTTGGGGAACGTAGCATGAATTTCAAAAAAATTCCTACGCTCACGCAAGATCTATCCATGGAGATGCATCGCTACGAGAGGGAGAGTGAATCTACATACCCTTGTAGATCGCTAAGCGGAAGCGTTAAGAAACGCGGTTGATGTAGTCGAACGTCTCCGCGATCCAAATCGCAAGTCGTCCCTCGATCCAAGCACGATCTAGCGCCGAACGGACGGCACCTCCGCGTTCAACACACGTATGGCTTGATGACGATCTCCGCCTTCTTGATCCAGCAAGAGAGAGCGAAGAAGAAGAAGAGTTCCAGCAGCACGACGGCGTGGTGATGGTGGTGAGGAACAATTTCAGCAGGGCTTCGCCTAAGCACTACTGAAATTATGACGTAGGAGGAACTAGAGGTTGCCGGCACACGGCTTGGGACAATCTTAATCAACCCCGTGTGCTAGCCCTGCCCCTCTATTTATATGTTGAGCCTTGGGGTCTAAACTTGGAGTAAAAGCCTCCTCCGGGTCGGTTTTGCCCGCACAAGGTCGGTTTGGCCCGCAGGAAAAGAGTCTAACTCGGATCCCTGCCGAACCGTGCACAAGCGGTAGTACCGCTTCACTCAAGCGGTAGTACCGCTTCAAGCGGTAGTACCGCTTCAGACAAGCGGTACTACCGCTTGAAGCGGTAGTACAGCTTCAGACAAGCGGTAGTACCGCTTGGGCGGTAGTACCGCTTCTCACAAGCGGTAGTACCGCTCACGCGGCAGCAAAACTTCTTTTTGCACTTTCCAATACCTCGTGGGCTTTTCCCTTTTGGCCCATATAAAGTGTTGCTGTACCCGAACACTTCGGTAAACATCCGGAACTCCTTCCGGTGAATTCCGGAACCCTTCCGGAGATCAAAACACTATTATCACATATATCAATCTTTACCTCCGGACTATTCCGGAGATCCTCGTCATGTCCGGGATCTCATCCGGGACTCCGAACAACCTTCGGTCACCAACATAATAACTCAACTATACTAATCGTCACCAAATGATAAGTGTGTAGACCCTGCGGGTTCGAGAACTATGTAGACATGACCGAGACACCTCTACGGTCAATAACCAATAGCGGGACCTGGATGCCCATATTGGTTCCTACATATTCTACGAAGATCTTTATCGTTTGAACCTCAATGTCAAGGATTCAATTAATCCCGTATGCTGTTCCCTTTGTTTCTTCGGTATGTTACTTGCCCGAGATTCGATCGTCGGTATCTCTATACCTAGTTCAATCTCGTTACTGGCAAGTCTCTTTACTCGTTCCGTAATACAAGATCCTGTGGCTAACTCTTTAGTCACTTTGCTTGCAAGGCTTGATGTGATGTTGTATTACCGAGTGGGCCCTGAGATACCTCTCCGTCACACGGAGTAACAAATCCCAGTCTTGATCCATGCCAACCCAACAGACACCCTCGGAGATACCTGTAGAGCACCTTTATAGTCGCCCAGTTACGTTGCGACGTTTGATACACACAAGGCATTCCTCCGGTGTCAGTGAGTTGCATGATCTCATGGTCAAAGGAACAGATACTTGACATGCAGAAAACAATAGCAATAAACTGACACGATCATATGCTACGTTTACGGTTTGGGTCTTGTCCATCATATCATTCTCCTAATGATGTGATCCCGTTATCAAATGACATCTCATGTCTATGGCTAGGAAACCTTTACCATCTTTTGATCAACGAGCTAGTTAAACTAGAGGCTCACTAGGGACACAGTGTTGTCTATGTACCCACACATGTATTTGAGTTTCCAATCAATACAATTATAGCATGGATAATAAACGATTATCATGAACAAGGAAATATAATAATAACCAATTTATTATTGCCTCTAGGGCATATTTCCAACAATCCAATAGAGTGCGATTACGACGTTCGGACACACCATTACACTGAGGTGTGCCAGGCGGCGTGAGTTGTGAAACAATTCCACATTTTCTTAAGTGCGTGCCAAACTCGTGACTCAAATATTCTCCTCCACGATCTGATCGTAAAAAAAATTATTTTCTTGTCACGTTGATTCTCTACCTCATTCTGAAATTCCTTAAACTTTTCAAAGGTCTCAGACTTGTGTTTCATTAAGTAGACATACCCATATCTGCTTAAGTCATCAGTGAGGGTGAGAACATAACGATAACCACCACGAGCCTCAACGCTCATTGGACCGCATACATCGGTATGTATTATTTCCAACAAGTTGGTTGCTCGCTCCATTGTTCCGGAGAACGGAGTCTTAGTCATCTTGCCCATGAGGCATGGTTCGCACGTGTCAAATGATTCATAATCAAGAGACTCCAAAAGTCCATCTGCATGGAGTTTCTTCATGCGTTTGACACCAATATAACCAAGGCGGCAGTGCCACAAGTATGTGGGACTATCATTATCAACCTTACATCGTTTAGTATTCACACTATGAATATGTGTAACATCACGTTCGAGATAAAAATAAACCATTGACCAGCGGGGCATGACCATAAAACATATCTCTCATATAAATAGAACAACCATTATTCTCGGATTTAAATGAGTAGCCATCTCGCATCAAACGAGATCCAGATACAATGTTCATGCTCAAAGCTGGTACTAAATAACAATTATTGAGGTTTAAAACTAATTCCGAAGGTAGATGTAGAGGTAGCGTGCCGACGGCGATCACATCGACCTTGGAACCATTCCCGACGCGCATCGTCACCTCGTCCTTCGCCAGTCTTCGCTTATTCCGCAGCTCTTGCTTTGAGTTACAAATATGAGCAACCGCACCGGTATCAAATACCCAGGAGCTACTACGACCGCTGGTAAGGTACACATCAATAACATGTATATCATATATATCTTTGACGTTGTCGGACTTCTTATCCGCTAAGTACTTGGGGCAGTTCCGCTTCCAGTGACCGGTTCCCTTGCAATAAAAGCACTCAGTCTCAGGCTTGGGTCCATTCTTGGGCTTCTTCCCGGCAACTGATTTACCGGGCGCGGCAACTGCTTTGCCGTCCTTCTTTGATTTCTTTTTACCCTTGCCTTTCTTGAAACTAGTGGTCTTATTCACCATCAACACTTGATGTTCCTTTTTGATTTCCACCTCCGCTGATTTCAGCATCGAATATAACTCAGGAATAGACTTCTCCATCCCTTGCATATTGTAGTTCATCACAAAGCTCTTGTAGCTAGGTGGAAGCGACTGGAGGATTCTGTCAATAACCGAGTCATCCGGAAGATTAACTCCCAGCTGAGACAAGCGGTTGTGCAACCCAGACATTTTGAGTATATGCTCGCTAACAGAACTATTTTCCTCCATCTTACAACTGAAGAATTTGTCGGAGACTTCATATCTCTCGACCCGGGCATGAGCTTGGAAAACCATTCTCAGCTCTTGGAACATCTCATATGCTCCGTGTTGCTCAAAACGCTTTTGGAGCCCCGGTTCTAAGCTGTAAAGCATGCCGCACTGAACCAGGGAGTAATCATCACTACGCGACTGCCAAGCGTTCATAATGTCTTGAGTTGCTGGGAAAATGGGTGCGTCACCTAGCGATGCATCAAGGACATAGGCTTTCTTGGAAGCTATGAGGATGATCCTCAAGTTACGGACCCAGTCCGTATAGTTGCTTCCATCGTCTTTCAGCTTGGTTTTCTCTAGGAACGCGTTGAAGTTGAGGGCAACATTAGCGTGGGCCATTGGATCTACAAGATAGATTGTAAAGACAATTTTAGACTAAGTTCATGATAATTAAGTTCATCTAATCAAATTATTTAATGAACTCCCACTCAGATAGACATCCCTCTAGTCATCTAAGTGATACATGATCCATATCGACTAGGCCGTGTCCGATCATCACGTGAGACGGACTAGTCATCAATGGTGAACATCTCCATGTTGATCGCATCTACTATACGACTCATGTTTGACCTTTCGGTCTCTCGTGTTCCGAGGCCATGTCTGTACATGCTAGGCTCGTCAAGTCAACCTAAGTGTTTTGCATGTGTAAATCTGGCTTACACCCGTTGTATGCGAACGTGAGAATCTATCACACCCGATCATCACGTGGTGCTTCGAAACAACGATCCTTCGCAATGGTGCACACTTGGGGGGAACACATATCTTGAAATTTTAGTGAGGGATCATCTTATTTATGCTACCGTCGTTCTAAGCAAATAAGATGTATAAACATGATAAACATCACATGCAAATCACAAAGTAACATGATATGGCCAATATCATCTTGCGCCTTTGATCTCCATCTTCGGGGCGCGGCATGATCACCATCGTCACCGGCATGACACCATGATCTCCATCATCATGATCTCCATCATCGTGTCTTCATGAAGTTGTCTCGCCAACTATTACTTCTACTACTATGGCTAACGGTTAGCAATAAAGTAAAGTAATTACATGGCGTATTTGATTGACACGCAGGTCATACAATAAATTAAGACAACTCCTATGGCTCCTGCCGATTGTCATACTCATCGACATGCAAGTTGTGATTCCTATTACAAGAACATGATCAATCTCATACATCACATATATTTCATCACATTCTTTTGGCCATATCACATCACATAGCATACCCTGCAAAAACAAGTCAGACGTCCTCTACTTGTTGTTGCATGTTTTACGTGGCTGCTATGGGTTTCTAGCAAGAACGTTTCTTACCTACGCAAAAGCCACAACGGTGATATGCCAATTGCTATTTACCCTTCATAAGGACCCTCTTCATCGAATCCAATCCGACTAAAGTGGGAGAGACAGACACCCGCTAGCCACCTTATGCATCAAGTGCATGTCAGGCGGTGAAACCAGTCTCACGTAAGCGTACGTGTAAAGTCGGTCCGGGCCGCTTCATCCCACAATGCCGCCGAATCAAGATAAGACTAGTAACGGCAAGCAAACTGACCAAATCATCGCCCACAACAATTTGTGTTCTACTCGTGCATAGAATCTACGCATAGACCTAGCTCATGATGCCACTGTTAGGGATCGTATTAGTAAATCAAAAATTTTCCTACGCATCACCAAGATCAATCTATGGAGAAACCAGCAACGAGTGGGGTGGGAGTGCATCTTCATACCTTTGAAGATCACTAAGCGGAAGCGTTACTGTGAACACGGTTGGTGGAGTCGTACTCGCAGCGATTCAGATCGCGATGGATTCCGATCTAAGCGCCGAACAACGGCGCCTCCGCGTTCAACACATGTACAGCCCGGGGACGTCTCCTCCTTCTTGATCCAGCAAGGGGGGAGGAGAAGTTGAGGAAGAGCTCCGACAGCATGACGGCATGGTGGCGGTGGAGCTAGTGGCACTCCGGCAGAGCTTCGCAAGCGCTACGGAGGAGGAGGAGGTGTAGGGAGGGGGGAGGGCTGCGCCAGGGGCTGAGGTGCGGCTGCCCTCCCACCCCCCCTCTATTTATAGGCTGAAGGGGAGAGGGGGCCGGCCCCCCTAGATGCATCTAGGGCGGGGGGCGGCGGCCAAGGGGGGGGGAAACTTGCCCCCCAAGTCAAGTGGGAGGCGCCCCCACCCCCTAGGGTTTCCAACCCTAGGCTCCTTGGGCCCCTTGGGGGATCACCAGCCCACTAGGGGCTGGTTTCCACCCATATCCAGCCCATGTGGCCCTCCGGGGCAGGTGGCCCCTCCCGGTGGACCCCCGGAACCCTATCGGTGGTCCCGGTACAATACCGATAAACCCCGAAACTTTTTCGGTGACTGAAATTGGACTTCCCATATATAAATCTTCACCTCCGGACCATTCCGAAACTCCTCGTGACGTCCGGGATCTCATCCGGGACTCCGAACAACTTTCGGTAACCACATATACAATTCCCATTACAACTCTAGCGTCACCAAACCTTAAGTGTGTAGACCCTACGGGTTCGGGAACCATGTAGACATGATCGAGACACCTCTCCGGCCAATAACCAATAGCGGGATCTGGATACCCATATTGGCTCCCACATGTTCCACGATGATTTCATCGGATGAACCACGATGTCGGGGATTCAATTAATCCCGTATACAATTCCCTTTGTCCATCGGTATGCTACTTGCCCAAGATTCGATCGTCGGTATCCCTATACCTTGTTCAATCTCGTTACCAGCAAGTCTCGTTACTCGTTCCGTAACACATGATCCCGTGACTAACTCCTTAGTCACATTGAGCTCATTATGATGATGTATTACCGAGTGGGCCCAGAGATACCTCTCCGTCACACGGAGTGACAAATCCCAGTCTCGATTCGTGCCAACCCAACAGACACTTTCGGAGATACCTGTAGTGCACCTTTATAGCCACCCAGTTACGTTGTGACGTTTGATACACCCAAAGCATTCCTACGGTATCCGGGAGTTGCACAATCTCATGGTCTAGGGAAACGATACTTGACATTAGAAAAGCTTTAGCAGACGAACTACACGATCTTGTGCTATGCTTAGGATCGGGTCTTGTCCATCACATCATTCTCCTAATGATGTGATCCCGTTATCAATGACATCCAATGTCCATGGTCAGGAAACCATTACCATCTATTGATCAACGAGCTAGTCAACTAGAGGCTCACTAGGGACATGGTGTGGTCTATTTATTCACACATGTATTACGGTTTCCGGTTAATACAATTATAGCACGAACAATAGACAATTATCATGAACAAGGAAATATAATAATAACCATTTTATTATTGCCTCTAGGGCATATTTCCAACATCGTCGGCAGCAACGATTCCGGCAGGATTCCGGTCGGGCAAGAGCTCGGGGAGGGCCAGGAAAGTTCACCGAGTTCAAAGGTGGAGTTGGTTGGGGCTGGGGAGGAGTGGAATGGCGAGGCGGCAGAGCTCGGATGGCGGCGGATCTCCGGCGAGGTTTGAGGCCAGAGGGCCTCTCGGCCGTGGCTCGCTGCTCGGGAGGTCGATTGGAGGTGGAGGGAGAGAGGTGAGGTGCTGAGAGAGGCCGGGCACGGCCTTTTATAGGCAGGGGTGGAGCTCGGGCGAGCTCTCTGGAACGGGCAGCGTTGTGGCCACGTTGCCGGGGCAAGGACGGCGAGCTGGCTGTCGCGAGGTGGGGCGAAGTGATGGAGGAGGGCAGAGGAGTTAATGCGCGCATTGGCGGCACGCGGAGGAAGACGACGGCGGCTCAGCCACTGTGGCCGCACGGGTGTCACAGTGCGGCGCTGCGGTGGCGGCCGGTGAGGGCGATTCAGGCGAGGGGAAGGCTCTGGAGTGGCCTAGGTGGAAGGAGGGGAAGATGTCGGCATGCTAGGACAAGACTAGGCCACGCGGGGTAGCCGGAGCGATCACATCCGACGCGGGCGCCGTGTAGAGCGCGCGCACTGGCATGCCAGTGTCGTGCTCACCACGGGTGCGCCCACCAGGAGGCCACGCAAGCCTGGCGCACCTTGTCCATGTCGTCGACCTTCGATCACTTAGCATCCTTGTGCCACTGGCTTGACTAGATACACTCTGATTCGAATGGTAGCCTCAACTACAGTTTTTGACAGAAACTTTGGGAGAGATCTGGAGGAGAGGTGAGCTGGAGATGAAGCCAGTGGAGATGTGTGGTGCGATCTAGGTTGGAAGGACTATAAAGTGGCCAAATTTGAAAGGGTTTAGAAAAGTTTTGAATATAGTTCCTGTAAAAACTGCCATACTGGTCCAGAAACTTGATCTGCTTGTGGCACTCATTTAGATAATCTCCCGATGATGAAACTTGGTGGAGGGAGGTCATTTGGTAGTGCACACATGCCATAAAAATTTCAGAACAATTGTGCATCTCAAGCTAGTACTCCCTTCACAGAGGTTTGGAATGAGCAGAAACTTGTCAGAATTTTGCTGCTAAAAATTTGTACTGGCCAGAATGATATTTTTGGATATTGTGGCTATATAGGGTCCCTAATATCTCAGGAAGTTTACTGGGAATTTTCTGAGCTAGGAAAATAGGGGTCGCTTCACAATGGGCCAATTCTGACCAGAGAGAAAATAATTATTCTGGCCAAAATTTTGTATTGGACTATGGAATGTTTTTGAAGATTATGAGATTATATGATGACAGGAAGGTGTGACAAAAGTTTGGGATTTTATTGATCATCCAAACTATAGGTTGCTTCACAACCCATAGTGATGACATAATTTCCCAAAGGAAGAAAAGAATTAATGGAAAAATATTAAATATTGGAAATTGATCCAGGAGAGGTGTGGAAAGGTTTTGGCAAGGTGATGAGGGTTTTGAGTTACTTGGAAAAAAAATCAAGGAGTCATAAGTCCATAGTTGACTGAAAACCAACGAAAATGCAAGTAAAACCAAAAAAAATTTGAAAAGAAAAAGTTGCCAAAAATCAGGATGTCACAAAGACGTGTGAACGAAATGTGGATATGACACACGTGTGGGCGTTATCATTTGAGAATAAAAAAGATAAAAATCTCAAACCCGAGAAAACGTGCGGGCGGCTTTCGTTCGCTCGTGCGACTAGTATCCTGGCCCAATGAGCTGGCCCTGCTAGTTTGTCGCCGCATTGTTTAGTTCCTGGCCCAACGAGATGGCCCATGCTAGTAGTACTATAACATAGCCTGTCGCCCTTCTCCCGTCTTCCCCGTCCACCAGTTCCCCAATCAAAGCGAAAACCTAGGGTTTGGGTTAGGGAGGCGGCGGCTGCTTTATTCCCGATCCCGTCCTCGACCCCGACCCCGACCCCGATCGCCATGCCCATCGAAGCCGCGCCGAGCTCGGATGAGGAGGAGATGGTCGTCCCCTCCGATTGGGGGACGGAGGACGAGGAGGAGGCCGATGTCTTCACCTATTGGGCGATGGAGGAGACCGACGTCTTCCCCAATTGGGCGATGCTGGATCGCATCGGCCGCACCCGCTACCACAAGGACCTAGACGATGCTCGTCTGGTTGTCAGCAAGAACAAGACCGCCGCTCGCATCCGCATTGAGCGCAGCATCTCCTGCTACGTGTCCTTCACCCTCGCGGCTCCAGAAGGGGTCTCCTACCTCAACCTCCACTGGCCGGTGGGAGAAGGATCCGACGATGCCTGTTCCTTCGTCCGGGCAACCGACAAGGACCTCGTCCTCTTCGACATCTACAACTGGAGCCGGATTCCCTACTTGGGCGCGCCGCCAGATCTGTTCGTCTACACGGCCGCCGGTCCTTCCCCCTCGGTGCAGCAGCTCCCTCTGTACCCCAAGGAGGGGAGGGCAAGTTGGCAGTTCCTGAGGGATAAATTCACCACAGGCATCTTGCGGCTCTCGAAGAAGCGCTACGTCGTTGCCGACCTCAGTGAGCTGGATGCTGCACTCTGCGTCTTCAACTCCTCCTCCCAGACTAAACAGTGGAAAATCATCTCCATTACGCCTGGCATGATATGTTGGCACCTACCGCAGCAGAACCAGAAACAGAGCAGCGGCCAGCTCCCCGACCTCTGGTCAACTGACGATGTGCTCGCTTTCGACGACCGTTTCCTGTGCTGGGTTGACTACTTCAGTGGTGTCCTGCTATCTGACTTCTCGTCCACTCTAGGTTCCTCGGTGGTGCTCCATTTCGTACCTTTCCCTGGAGAAAAGGAATACCCTGAAGATGTCCCAAGGCAGTTCCCGGGGAGGTTCCGAAATGTGTCCATCACCCAAGGCAAGATGTGCTTTGTCCACATTGACAATGACTTCCATGAGACATTCGAAGATGACTGCCCATGTCTTCAGCTTCCTGAGAGAAGAAGCCAACCGCAGCAGCATCTGGGTCCCAAAAAAATCACCATTTGGACTCTCAAATCCGACAACTTCAAGTTCAAGTGGGAGCAACATGGTGTGATCAACCTTGACCTCCTTTGGGCGCAACCTAACTACAAAGCACCTGAGCGTCTTCCCGAGTTCCCAGTCTTCCATGAACCGGATGTTCTATGCTGCCTGTTAAGGGAGGAGGAATTTTATGGCAAGGGGTGGATGATCATGGTTGACATGAAGCAAGCAAATCTGCGGTCGTGTACTCGATATGTCAACCGACAGTCCTACTGTGCTAACTGTGTGGATAAGGGCTGTGCTGTGTGTGAGGAGGACAGAGACGTGTTTCCTAATGTGCTCCTACTTCCAACTGTCTTCTCCAAACAATTTGAAAAGCCAACAGGTAACTATATAGAAGAAGCTCACCTAGTATTCAATTTAATTTTCTTTTACATACGTTCCTGCTTTTATTACATAATAACATGGTTGCCTTTGCCTAGCTTTCTGTTGGATATGGTAGTGTAACACTGGTCTTTTTCCTTATTTATTATCTTACCTATGATGCAACTCACGTGCTGCCTGGTTGGGTGTATGATTCCCAGCAACTCTCTGCACGCCGACTTCTAGACCCGTACCACTCTACTTATCAGGGTTGTGTGCCCGATGTTATTTCCTGTCTAAGAATTTCCAATTTCCTGCCTTCATCACAGACCTCTAGTGTTGCTGTGTTATAGTAATATGTTGATTAATCACCCCTTGACAAAAAATAGTAACATGTTACTTAATTGAAGCATTTACTATATTGTTACCATGAATCTTCTGTTGGGCTGTTCAAGCGTTTGAGTTTTAGCCGCTCCAGTTGTGTAGGTGCACTACCCTGTATATCAATAATAGCTCTGGTCCTTCTGTCATCGAGTTGTCCTTGAGAGCCTAGAATCCTCTATCTCAACTTGTTGGATCTTTTGCTCTTTATTTATGTACCGTCCATTATCTGTACACGTGCAGTTCTTGATTCATTACGCAGCCTTCTGTTGCTACTACTCTGGTGTGCTATTTTGAATCGAATTCTAGGAACCACACTGTTTTGATTGCTTTGTTAAAGGATAAAACTATATTGTCCTCTATTTTCTATGTCGGAGCAAATGCCTTGTACCTTTAGATGATATACGATGCTTTTAACACATATTTTTCTGTGGACCAAAGTTTTAGAGTGTGTTTTGTTGGGTTACTTTTGGGTCAACCAGGTCACATCTTTGGCTCTTCCTGTTGGAATCTTTTTGATTCTGCTAATGTCTACCCTTTATACCTGTGTGTAACTGGATACTCGCCAAGGAAAAGCCGTTCTCCCTGCATGGGAATGTCATTAGGTAGCCTCACTGGCCTTCTCATGTTACTGTCTTTGGCTTGATTATGGCGACAAGCCTTCCGACTGTCTTCTGCATCTTCTCAGGCCTAATCCGACATCCTTACATGTGGACTGTTGTTGGGACTCCCATGTATTTTGAGTTTGATGCTTTCTTGCTGCCTTCAGCCTTTTTTGCCACCTGAATACATCACCCCTGTACCGGCCCGTCTGCAGCACGGTCGCCACCAGTCCCCTGCGTGTCAGTTGTAGTCCTTCCAGCTGATTGACAAAGGCGATACGTGCTCATTGAGGCCACAAACGTCACATCATGGCTAACGTGGTGTTCTCAGACAACGTTTTGATGACAAGTTAGCTGAGAGCTACTCCCTCTGTCCGGTGAAGAGATATGGTGTCATTACCATTTGAAAACAAATCAAGTATATGATGCCATTATGATTGCATTAATATTGACTGCGAAAATTGTTTTCTTTTATCAATATACTCCACTGCAATGCCATTTTTCTCTTGTTTGTCTATTCCTTTTCTTTTGAACAATTATTGTGTACATCATTTGTCAAGTTGCAATTCATCTCATCTTCCCATACTGCTCGCAAGATGTTTTGATGGTGTATATATCTGAGTTAATTTTAATTTTATTTTCAAAGGGATGGCATTGGACAACGACAAGGTTGCAGCTCGTCTTCCAAAGAAGCATAAGCTGTCTGCAAGGTTTCATTCAAAGAACCGTAAGATTAAGATTGCAGTGTAAAGACCTGGAATCTGGTGACATGGTGTTGAGCACTTTGGCGTCGCTAGTATGGAAGATGATGTTTGTGTTAATGCTTTGATGGTGCACTACAGGCAGAACCAAGTCAACAGGGCAAAAATTTGCATTTATGTGATGAAGATGATGTACTGATGAATACCTATATCTATTAGAGTAAACGATGCATGTTTCTGGATCATATCAAATCATGATGTACTGATGAATATTCCTAAAATTTCTAAGCTCCCTTCAATTGGGAAGTTCTCATAGCTCTATGTTTAAGAGTTGTTGCTGCCTGCACCTGCCAGTCCGTTCCTCTCGTGTGGCCATATGTGGTTGTACTCGTGTCTCACCCATATTTCTTTTTGTCACTTTTATTTATCTCTCCAAGATTGCTTCATCTTAACCTCAATCTCATCATATTTATTCACCTCGTCATACGCTGCCTGCCTGCTGCCTCGGTGTTATTTTTACTAAATGGCCTCCGAAGGATCTTATGTTGTGTACTGACCCCTCAAAAAACTTATTTCGTGGCGTGACCCCCTTCACTCATGCCAATGCATCAGGCGTTTTTAATACACTGTGTGACGCCAGTCAATTTAACTAATATCAATAAATCCGTGCTGGCAGTCACGCCTACGTGGCGAAAAAAGTCAAAGACGCCAAGTTAATTAACGTGTCTACTCCGGCAGTAAAGTCGCCAGGTAACATGGCGTAACAAACATGTCTTCCCCGATTCAATCGTCCTTCCGTATTCAACCTTGCCGCAGACTGCGAGGCCACCGGCAGCTGCCGCCTCCGGCGGCAGGCAAGCTCGGCGCCCCGGCCGCCCTCATTCCCTCCTCTCCCTCCCTGCGGCCCTTCTCCACCTCACATGCGCCGGCCAGCCGTCACCGGGCACGGCCGCTGCTCCCGCTCGTATGCCTCCGCAAGCTGCCGCCGGGCACGGCCGTCGGCGAGCGTCGCCACTCCGGTGGTCGACCATGGCCAGCCATCGCGTGGAGCTCCTCCAGTCTTCATTTTCCCCTCCGGTGCGCGCAAGCTTTGTGCCTGGGCATGCGGCGACGGACATGACCGATCCATCAGCACCTCCCCAGCCTGCCGCGTAACCCAGCAGGTGAGCAGCCGTGACTCCCGACGGCGCCTTCGCGACGACTCGCTTCAACTCCGTCTTTGAACCATGGCAGCGCCATGGCTAGCAAGTGCGTGAACGACGGACACAATGGGTCCGACCACCTTGGCCTGTCACTGATGCTGCTCGGCTGCCACGGTCGTTGCACGGCCTTTTTTAGGCAGGGGCGGAGCTCGGGCGAGCTCTCTGGAACGGGCGACGCTGTGGCCACGTCGCCGGGGCAAGGATGACGAGCTGGCTGTCGCGAGGCGGGGCGAAGTGATGGAGGAGGGCACAGGAGTTAATGCGCGCATTGGCGGCACGCGGAGGAAGACGACGGCGGCTCAGCCACTGTGGCCGCACGGGTGTCACAGTGCGGCACTGCGGTGGCGGCCGGTGAGGGCGATTCCGGCGAGGGGAAGGCTCTGGAGTGGCCTAGGTGGAAGGAGGGGAAGATGTCGGCATGCTAGGACAAGGCTAGGCCGCGCGGGGTAGCCGGAGCGATCACATCCGACGCGGGCGCCGTGTAGAGAGCGCGCACTGGCATGCCAGTGCCGTGCTCACCACGGGTGAGGCCACCAGGAGGTCACGCAAGCCTGGCGCACCTTGTCCACGGCGTCAACCTTCGATCACTTAGCCTCCTTGTGCCACTGGCTTGACTAGATACACTCTGGTTCGAAGGGTAGTCTCAACTACAGTTTTTGATAGAAACTTTGGGACAGATCTGGAGGAGAGGTGAGCTGGAGATGAAGCCAGTGGAGATGTCTGGTGCGATCTAGGTTGGAAGGACTATAAAGTGGCCAAATTTGAAAGGGTTTAGAAAAGTTTTGAATATAGTTCCTGTGTAAACTGCCATACTGGTCCAGAAACTTGATCTGCTTGTGGCACTCATTTAGATAATCTCCTGATGATGAAACTTGGTGGAAGGAGGTCATTTGGTAGTGCACACATGCCATAAAAATTTCAGAGCAATTGTGCATCTCTAGCTAGTACTCCCTTCACAGAGGTTTGGAATGAGCAGAAACTTGTCAGAATTTTTCTGCTAAAAATTTGTACTGGCCAGGATGATATTTTTGGATATTGTGGCTATATAGGGTCCCTAATATCTCAGGAAGTTTACTGGGAATTTTCTGAGCTAGGAAAATAGGGGTTGCTTCACAATGGGCCAATTCTGACCAGAGAGAAAATAATTATTCTGGCCAAAATTTTGTATTGGACTATGGAATGTTTTTGTAGATTATCGGATTATATGATGACAGGAAGGTGTGACAAAATTTTGGGATTTTATTGATCATCCAAACTATAGGTTGCTTCACAACCCATAGTGATGACATAATTTCCCAAAGGAAGAAAAGAATTAATGGAAAAAGATTAAATATTGGAAATTGATCCAGGAGAGGTGTGGAAAGGTTGTGGCAAGGTGATGAGGGTTTTGGGTTACTTGGAAAAAAATTCAAGGAGTCATTAGTCCATAGTTGACTGAAAAACCAACGAAAATGCAAGTAAAACCAAAAAGATTTCGAAAAGAAAAAGTTGCCAAAAATCATGGTGTCACAAACCTACCCCCCTTAGGATGAATCTCATCCTCGAGATTCGGTTGCTTAGGGAACAAGTGCGGGTATGCGGATCTTAGAAAATCTTCTCTTTCCCAGGTAGCCTCTTTGTCAGTATGGTGCTCCCACAATACCTTGTAAAACTTGATCACCTTACTCATGGTAGTCCTCTCCATCTCATCCAAGATTCTGATAGGTTTCTCTTCGTAGGTCAGATCCTTAGCCAGTTCTAGCTCACTCATATCCGCTTGTTTGATCGGTGGTGCAATGCACTTTCTTAACTGTGATATGTGGAAAACATCGTGAATATCAGATAACTCCGGTGGTAGCTCCAACTGATATGCTACCCTGTCTTTCCTAGCAATTACTGGAAAGGGACCGATGTATCTTGGTGCAAGCTTTCCCCGGGTATGAAACCTCTTTACTCCCTTCATGGGGGTTACTCGAACGTAAGCATATTCTCTGGGCTCAAAAGTCACTTCTCGGTGCTTTGGGTCATAGTAGCTCTTTTGGCGGGACTTGGCTGCTCGAAGACGCTCCTGAATATCCTTGACCTGCTTCTCATCCTCGAGCATCAAGTCCGTGCCAAAGATACGGCTATCTCCTGTCTGGGACCAATTCAATGGGGTGCGGCACTTCCGCCCATATAGTGCTTCAAATGGTGACATCTTGAGACTTGACTGATAACTGTTGTTATAAGAAAATTCCGCATAGGGTAGGCTATCTTCCCATTTGGGTCCATGGGTGAGAGCACAGGACCGAAGCATATCTTCCAATATCTGTTTTACTCGTTCGGTCTGTCCATCTGTCTGCGGATGGTACGCCCTGCTATGCTTCAGCATGGTTCCCAAAGCTTGGTGCAATCGCAACCAGAATGCTGAGGTGAATAAGGAGCCCCTATCTGAGGTGATAGACTTGGGTACTGATACGTCCATTTTGCATCATGCTTTTATATCGATATTTATTGCATTATGGGCTGTTAATACACATCATGGTACAATACTTATGCCTTTTCTCTCTTATTTTCCAAGGTTTATATGAAGAGGGAGAATGCCGGCAGCTGGAATTCTGGACTGGAAAAGGAGCAAATCTGAGATACCTATTCTGCTCAACTCCAAAAGTCCTGAAAATCTACGGAGAATTATTTTGGAATATATAAAAAATATTGGGCGAAAGAAATACCAGAGGGGACCCACCAGGGAGTCACAAGCCAGGAGGGGCGCGCCCTACCCCCCTGGGCGTGCCCCTGTGGCTTGTGGGCCCCCTAGAAGGCCTCCGGTGCCCATCTTCTGCTATATGGAGGGTTTTGACCTAGAAAAAATCAGAAGGGAGCTTTCGGGACGAAGAGCCGCCGTCTCGAGGCGGAACTTGGACATAACCAATCTAGGGCTCCGGCGGAGTTGTTGTGCCGGGGAAACTTCCCTCCCGGAGGGAGAAATCGAAGCCATCGTCATCACCAATGATCCTCTCATCGAGAGGGGGTCAATCTCCATCAACATCTTCACCAGCACCATCTCCTCTCCAAACCCTAGATCATCTCTTGTATCCGATCTTTGTCTCAAAACCTCAGATTGGTACCTGTGGGTTGCTAGTAGTGTTGATTACTCCTTGTAGTTGATGCTAGTTGGTTTACTTGGTGGAAGATCATATGTTCAGATCCTTAATGATAATTAATACTCCTCTGATTGTGAACATTAATATGCTTTGTGAGTAGTTACGTTTGTTCCCGAGGACATGGGATAATTCTTGTTATAAGTAATCATGTGAATTTGGTATTCGTTCGATATTTTGATGAGATGTATGTTGTCTCTCCTCTAGTGGTGTTATGTGAATGTCGACTACATAACACTTCACCATTATTTGGGCCTAGAGGAAGGCATTGGGAAGTAATAAGTAGATGATGGGTTGCTAGAGTGACAGAAGCTTAAACCCTAGTTTATGCGTTGCTTCGTAAGGGGCTGATTTGGATCCACATGTTTCATGCTATGGTTAGATTTATCTTAATTCTTCTTTCGTAGTTGCGGATGCTTGCGAGAGGGGTTAATCATAAGTGGGAGGCTTGTCCAAGTAAGGACAGCACCCAAGCACCGGTCCACCCACATATCAAATTATCAAAGTAACGAACGCGAATCATATGAGCATGATGAAAACTAGCTTGACAGAAATTCCCATGTGTCCTCGGGAGCGCTTTGCTTTATATAAGAGTTTGTCCAGGCTTGTACTTTGCTACAAAAAGGATTGGGCCACCTTGCTACACCTTTATTACATTTGTTACTTGCTTTCCGTTACGAATTACCTTATCACAAAACTATTTGTTACCGATAATTTCAGTGCTTGCAGAGAATACCTTACTGAAAAACCACTTGTCATTTCCTTCTGCTCCTCGTTGGGTTTGACACTCTTACTTATCGAAAGGACTACGATAGATCCCCTATACTTGTGGCTCATCAAGAATCTTTTCTGGCGCTGTTGCCGGGGAGTGAAGCGCCTTTGGTGAGTGGAACTTGGTGTTGGAAATATGCCCTAGAGGCAATAATAAATTGGTTATTATTATATTTCCTTGTTCATGATAATCGTTTATTATCCATGCTATAATTGTATTGATTGGAAACTCAAATACATGTGTGGGTACATAGACAACACTGTGTCCCTAGTAAGCCTCTAGTTGACTAGCTCGTTGATCAAAGATGGTTAAGGTTTCCTAGCCATTGACATGAGATGTCATTTGATAACGGGATCACATCATTAGGAGAATGATGTGATGGACAAGACCCAAACTGTAAACATAGCATTTGATCGTGTCAGTTTATTGCTATTGTTTTCTGCATGTCAAGTATCTGTTCCTTTGACCATGAGATCATGCAACTCACTAACACCGGAGGAATACCTTGTGTGTATCAAACGTCGCAACGTAACTGGGTGACTATAAAGGTGCTCTACAGGTATCTCCGAGGGTGTCTGTTGGGTTGGCATGGATCAAGACTGGGATTTGTTACTCCGTATGACGGAGAGGTATCTCAGGGCCCACTCGGTAATACAACATCACAATGAGCCTTGCAAGCAATGTGACTAAAGTGTTAGCCACGAGATCTTGTATTACGGAACGAGTAAAGAGACTTGCCGGTAACGAGATTGAACTAGGTATAGTGATACCGACGATCGAATCTCGGGCAAGTAACATACCGAAGAACAAAGGGAACAGCATACGGGATTAACTGAATCCTTGACATAGAGGTTCGACCGATAAAGATCTTCGTAGAATATGTAGGAGCCAATATGGGCATCCAGGTCCCGCTATTGGTTATTGGCCGTAGAGGTGTCTCGGTCATGTCTACATAGTTCTCGAACCCGCAGGGTCTACACACTTAACGTTTGGTGACGATTAGTATAATTGAGTTATTATGTTGGTGACCGAAAGTTGTTCGGAGTCCCGGATAAGATCCCGGACATGACGAGGATCTCCGGAATAGTCCGGAGGTAAAGATTGATATATGTGATAATAGTGTTTTGATCTCCGGAAGAGTTCCGAAGTTCACCGGAAGAGGTTCCGGATGTTTACCGAAGTGTTCGGGTGCAGCAACACTTTATATGAGCCAAAGGGATAAAGCCCACAAGGTATTGGAAAGTGCAAAAGTAGTTTTGCTGCCGCGTAAGCGGTACTACCGCTTGGTGAAGCGGTACTACCGCCGGAGCGGTACTACCGCTTGTGTAAAGCGGTACTACCGCCCGAGCGGTACTACCGCTTGTGTGAAGCGGTACTACCGCCCAAGCGGTACTACCGCTTGTGTGAAGCGGTACTACCGCTTGTGCGCGGCTGTGCACGGTTCGGCAGGGATCCGAGTTGGACTCTTTCCCTGCGGGCCAAACCGACCTTGTGCGGGCAAAACCGACCCGGAGGAGGCTTTTACTCCAAGTTTAGACCCCAAGGCTCAACATATAAATAGAGGGGCAGGGCTAGCACACGGGACACATCAGGATTTCCCAAGCCGTGTGCCGGCAACCCTAGCCCTCTAGTTCCTCCGTCATAATCTCCGTAGCGCTTGGCGAAGCCCTGCAGAGATTGTTCCTCACCACCATCACCACGCCGTCGTGCTGCTGGAACTCAACCACTACTTCATCATCGCTCGCTGGATCGAGGAGGTGAAGGCCTCATCAAGCCGTACGTGTGTTGAACGCGGAGGTGCCGTCCGTTCGGCGCTAGTTCGTGATCGGATCGAGGGACGACTTGCGATTTGGATCGCGGAGACGTTCGACTACATCAACCGCGTTTCTTAAACGCTTCCGCTTAGCGATCTACAAGGGTATGTAGATTCACTCTCCCTCTCGTAGATGCTCATCACCATGGATAGATCTTGTGTGTGCGTAGGAAAATTTTTGTTTCCCATGCAACGTTCCCCAACAGTGGTATCAGAGCTAGGTCTATGCGTAGATGAGATCTCGAGTAGAACACAAACGAGTTGTGGGCGTGGATGTATACATATTGCTTGCCGTTACTAGTTGATATTTGATTCGGCGGTACTGTGAGATGAAGCGGCCCGGACCGACATTACGCGTACACTTACGCGAGACAGGTTCCTTCAACTAACATGTAACTTCGTTGCATAAAGATGGCTAGCGGGTGTCTGTCTCTCTCACTTTAGTTGAATCGATTTCAATGAAGAGGGTTCTTTTAGAAGATCAAAAAGCAATCACTACACCACGTTGTGGTTTTGCGTAGGTAAGAACGGTTCTTGCAAACCCGTAGCAGCCACGTAAAATTTGCAACAACAATTAGAGGACGTCTAACTTGTTTTTGCAGGGTATGTTGTGATGTGATATGGCCAATTACATGATGAGATATATGTGATGTATGAGATGATCATGTTTTGTATAGAATATCACGACTTGCATGTCGATGAGTACGGCAACTGGCAGGAGCCATAGAGTTGTCTTTAATTATTGTATGACCTGCGTGTCAATCATTAAGCGCTATGTAATGCTTTACTTTATCGCTAAACGTTAGCTATAGTCGTGGAAGCATCAGTCGGCGCGACAACTTTATGGCGACACGTTGATGGAGATCAAGATGATGGAGATCATGGTGTCATGCCGGTGACGATGGAGATCATGCCGGTGCTTTGGAGATGGAGATCAAAAGCACAAGTTCATGGCCATATCATGTCACTTATGATTTGCATGTGATGTTAATCCTTTTTATGCATCTTATTTTGCTTAGGACGACGGTAGCATTATAAGGTGATCCCTCACTTAAATTTCAAGATAAATTGTGTTCTCCCCAAGTGTGCACCGTTGCGAAAGTTCGTCGTTTCGAGACACGCCGTGATGATCGGGTGTGATAGACTCTACGTTCGCATACAACGGGTGCAAGCCATGTTGCACGTGCGGAACACTCGGGTTAAACTTGACGAGCCTAGCATGTACAGACATGGCCTCGGAACACAAGAGACCGAAAGGTCGAACATGAGTCATATAGTAGATATGATCAACATGAAGATGTTCACCATTGAAACCACCTCAACTCACGTGATGATCGGACTTGAGTTGGTGGATTTGGATCATGTTACACTCGAATGACCGGAGGGATGTCAATTTGAGTGGGAGTTTTTTAAAATATGATTAACTAAACTCATTATCTAAGAACAATAGTCTAAGTTGTCTTTGCTATATTTATGTTGTAGATCATGGCTCGCGCAGTAGCACCCCTGAATTTTAATGCGTTCCTAGAGAAAGCTAAGTTGAAAGATGATGGAAGTAACTTTGTGGACTGGGCCCGTAATCTAAGGATTATCCTTACGGCTTCCCAGAAGGCTTATGTCCTTGATGCACCGCTTGGTGATCCACCCGCTCCAGTTGAGTCTCTAGACGTTGTGAACGCCTGGCAGGCTCGTTCTGATGATTACTCAATAGTTCAATGTGCAATGTTGTATGGCTTAGAACCGGGACTTCAAAGACGTTTTGAACGTCATGGAGCATATGAGATGTTCCAGGAGTTGAAGTTTATCTTTCAGAAGAATGCCCGGATCGAGAGATATGAGATCTCCGATAAGTTCTATGCTTGCAAGATGGAGGAGAACGGGTCTATCAGTGATCACGTGCTCAGAATGTCTGGGTACTCCACCCGTCTGGCTGAGTTAGGGATGCCCCTTCCGCCAGAGGCTATCGCTGACAGAGTTCTTCAATCATTGCCACCTAACTACAAGAGCTTCGTGTTGAACTATAACATGCACGGGATGAACAAGTCAGTCGCCGAGCTGTTTGCGATGCTGAAAGCCGCTGAGTCTGAAATTCAGAAGGAGCATCAAGTGTTGATGGTCAATAAAACCACTGGTTTCAAGAAAAATGGCAAGGGTAAGAAGGGTAACTCCAAGCAGAGTGGCAAAGCAGTTGCTCCTCTCGTGAAGAAACCCAAGGCTGGACCCAAACCAGAAACTGTGTGTTTTCATTGCAAGGGAACTGGACACTGGAAGCGGAATTGCCCCAAGTATTTGGCTGACAAGAAGGCGGCCAACAACAAACAAGGTATATATGATATACATGTTATTGATGTGTACCTTACCAACTCTCGTTGTAGTGCCTGGGTATTTGATACCGGTGCGGTTGCTCATATTTGCAACTCAAAACAGGAACTGCGGAATAGACGGAGGCTGGCAAAGGACGAAGTGACGATGCGCGTGGGAAATGGTTCCAAGGTTGATGTGATCGCCGTCGGCACGCTCGCTCTTCGATTACCGTCGGGATTAGTGATGAACCTAAATAAGTGTTATTTGGTGCCTGCGTTAAGCATGAACATTATATCTGGATCTTGTTTATTGCGAGACGGTTACTCATTTAAATCAGAGAATAATGGTTGTTCTATTTATATGATTAATATCTTTTATGGTCATGCACCCGATGTGAGGGGTTTATTCTTATTGAATCTCGATAGTAATGATACACATGTTCATAACATTGATGCCAAAAGATGTAGAATTGATAATGATAATACCACTTTCTTGTGGCACTGCCGTTTAGGTCATATTGGCGTAAAACGCATGAGGAAGCTCCATGCTGATGGACTTTTGGAGTCACTTGATTTTGAATCACTTGACACATGTGAGCCATGCCTCATGGGCAAGATGACTAAAACGCCGTTCTCTGGAACAATGGAACGGGCAAGTGACTTATTGGAAATCATACATACTGATGTGTGCGGTCCGATGAGTATTGAGGCGCGCGGTGGTTATCGTTACTTTCTCACCTTCACTGATGACTTAAGTAGATATGGGTATATTTACTTAATGAAACACAAGTCTGAAACATTTGAAAAGTTCAAACAATTTCAGAGTGAAGTTGAGAATCATCGTAACAAGAAGATTAAATTCCTACGATCTGATCGAGGAGGAGAATATCTGAGTTATGAGTTTGGCAGTCACTTAAGACAATGTGGAATTGTTTCACAACTGACACCGCCTGGAACACCACAGCGTAATGGTGTGTCCGAACGTCGTAATCGAACTTTATTGGATATGGTGCGATCTATGATGTCTCTTGCCGATTTGCCACTATCGTTTTGGGGTTATGCATTAGAGACAGCTGCATTCACTTTAAATAGGGCACC
This sequence comes from Elymus sibiricus, assembly GCA_039707655.1. Taxonomy (NCBI): domain Eukaryota; kingdom Viridiplantae; phylum Streptophyta; class Magnoliopsida; order Poales; family Poaceae; genus Elymus; species Elymus sibiricus. The sequence goes on from CM077671.1 coordinate 450,436,960, forward strand.
ATCGAAATCCGTTGAGACAACGCCATATGAACTTTGGTTTGACAAGAAGCCAAAGCTGTCGTTTCTTAAAGTTTGGGGATGTGATGCTTATGTCAAAAAGCTTCAGCCTGAAAAGCTGGAACCCAAAGCGGAGAAATGTGTCTTCATAGGATACCCAAAAGAGACAGTTGGGTATACCTTCTATCTCAGATCCGAAGGCAAAGTGTTTGTCGCTAAAAACGGAACATTTCTTGAGAAAGAGTTTCTCTCGAAAGAATTGAGTGGGAGGAAGATAGAACTTGATGAGGTTGTTGAACCTTTACTTCAACCTGAGAGTAGCGCAGCGCAGAAAGTTGTTTCTGTGGAGCCTACATTAGCTGAAGAGGAAGTTAATGATGATGATCATGAAGCTTTGGATCAAGTTGCTATCGAACCTCGTAGGTCGACAAGGACGCGTACTACTCCTGAGTGGTACGGCAACCCTGTCTTAGAGGTCATGTTGTTAAACAACGATGAACCTACGAGCTATGGAGAAGCGATGATGGGCCCGGATTCCGAGAAGTGGTTAGAGGCCATGAAATCCGAGATGGGATCCATGTATGAAAACAAAGTATGGACTTTGGAAGTATTACCTGAAGGGCGTAAGGCCATTCAGAACAAATGGATCTTTAAGAGGAAGACGGACGCGGACGGTAATGTCACCGTCTATAAAGCTCGACTTGTGGCAAAGGGTTTTTCACAAGTTCAAGGAGTTGACTACGATGAGACCTTCTCACCCGTAGCGATGCTTAAGTCCGTCAGAATCATGTTAGCAATAGCTGCCTTTTTCGATTATGAAATTTGGCAGATGGATGTCAAAACAGCGTTCCTTAACGGTTTCCTTAAGGAAGAGTTGTATATGATGCAACCAGAAGGTTTTGTCGATCCAGAGAATGCTGACAAAGTTTGCAAACTCCAGCGATCCATTTATGGACTGGTGCAAGCATCTCGGAGTTGGAATCTTCGTTTTGATGATGTGATCAAAGCGTTCGAGTTTATACAAAGTTTACGGAGAAGCTTGTATTTACAAGAAAGTGAGTGGGAGCTCTATAGCGTTTCTAATATTATATGTGGATGACATATTGCTGATTGGAAACAATATAGAAATGCTGGAAAGCGTAAAGGAATATTTGAACAAGAGTTTTTCAATGAAGGACCTAGGAGAAGCTGCTTTCATATTAGGCATCAAGATCTATAGAGATAGATCAAGACGCTTAATAGGACTTTCACAAAGCACATACCTTGATAAGATTTTGAAGAAGTTCAAAATGGATCAGTCCAAGAAGGGGTTCTTGCCTGTTTTGCAAGGTGTGAAGTTGAGTAAGACTCAATGCCCAGTGACTGCAGAAGATAGAGAAAAGATGAGTGTCATCCCCTATGCTTCGGCCATAGGCTCTATCATGTATGCAATGCTGTGCACAAGACCCGATGTCAGCCTTGCCATAAGTATGGTCGGAAGGTTTCAAAGTGATCCAGGAATGGAACACTGGACGGCGGTCAAGAATATCCTGAAGTACCTGAAAAGGACTAAGGACATGTTTCTCGTTTATGGAGGTGATCAAGAGCTCGTCGTAAAGGGTTACGTCGATGCAAGCTTTGACACTGATCCGGATGACTCTAAGTCGCAAACCGGATACGTATTTATTCTTAATGGGGGTGCGGTTAGCTGGTGCAGTTCCAAGCAAAGCGTGGTAGCAGATTCTACATGCGAAGCGGAGTACATCGCTGCCTCGGAGGCGGCGAAGGAAGGTGTCTGGATGAAGGAGTTCATGACAGATCTTGGAGTAGTGCCTAGTGCGCTTAACCCAATGACTCTGTTTTGTGATAATACTGGTGCCATTGCTCTAGCCAAGGAACCAAGATTTCACAAGAGGACCAGACACATAAAGCGACGTTTCAATTCCATCCGCGATTACATCAAGGAGGACGACATAAATATTTGCAAAGTACACACGGATCTAAATGTTGCAGATCCGTTGACTAAACCTCTTCCAAGGGCTAAACATGAACAACACCAGAACTGCATGGGTGTTCGATTCATTACAATGTAAATCACATAGTGATGTGAACTAGATTATTGACTCTAGTGCAAGTGGGAGACTGTTGGAAATATGCCCTAGAGGCAATAATAAATTGGTTATTATTATATTTCCTTGTTCATGATAATCGTTTATTATCCATGCTATAATTGTATTGATTGGAAACTCAAATACATGTGTGGGTACATAGACAACACTGTGTCCCTAGTAAGCCTCTAGTTGACTAGCTCGTTGATCAAAGATGGTTAAGGTTTCCTAGCCATTGACATGAGATGTCATTTGATAACGGGATCACATCATTAGGAGAATGATGTGATGGACAAGACCCAAACTGTAAACATAGCATTTGATCGTGTCAGTTTATTGCTATTGTTTTCTGCATGTCAAGTATCTGTTCCTTTGACCATGAGATCATGCAACTCACTAACACCGGAGGAATACCTTGTGTGTATCAAACGTCGCAACGTAACTGGGTGACTATAAAGGTGCTCTACAGGTATCTCCGAGGGTGTCTGTTGGGTTGGCATGGATCAAGACTGGGATTTGTTACTCCGTATGACGGAGAGGTATCTCAGGGCCCACTCGGTAATACAACATCACAATGAGCCTTGCAAGCAATGTGACTAAAGTGTTAGCCACGAGATCTTGTATTACGGAACGAGTAAAGAGACTTGCCGGTAACGAGATTGAACTAGGTATAGTGATACCGACGATCGAATCTCGGGCAAGTAACATACCGAAGAACAAAGGGAACAGCATACGGGATTAACTGAATCCTTGACATAGAGGTTCGACCGATAAAGATCTTCGTAGAATATGTAGGAGCCAATATGGGCATCCAGGTCCCGCTATTGGTTATTGGCCGTAGAGGTGTCTCGGTCATGTCTACATAGTTCTCGAACCCGCAGGGTCTACACACTTAACGTTTGGTGACGATTAGTATAATTGAGTTATTATGTTGGTGACCGAAAGTTGTTCGGAGTCCCGGATAAGATCCCGGACATGACGAGGATCTCCGGAATAGTCCGGAGGTAAAGATTGATATATGTGATAATAGTGTTTTGATCTCCGGAAGAGTTCCGAAGTTCACCGGAAGAGGTTCCGGATGTTTACCGAAGTGTTCGGGTGCAGCAACACTTTATATGAGCCAAAGGGATAAAGCCCACAAGGTATTGGAAAGTGCAAAAGTAGTTTTGCTGCCGCGTAAGCGGTACTACCGCTTGGTGAAGCGGTACTACCGCCGGAGCGGTACTACCGCTTGTGTAAAGCGGTACTACCGCCCGAGCGGTACTACCGCTTGTGTGAAGCGGTACTACCGCCCAAGCGGTACTACCGCTTGTGTGAAGCGGTACTACCGCTTGTGCGCGGCTGTGCACGGTTCGGCAGGGATCCGAGTTGGACTCTTTCCCTGCGGGCCAAACCGACCTTGTGCGGGCAAAACCGACCCGGAGGAGGCTTTTACTCCAAGTTTAGACCCCAAGGCTCAACATATAAATAGAGGGGCAGGGCTAGCACACGGGACACATCAGGATTTCCCAAGCCGTGTGCCGGCAACCCTAGCCCTCTAGTTCCTCCGTCATAATCTCCGTAGCGCTTGGCGAAGCCCTGCAGAGATTGTTCCTCACCACCATCACCACGCCGTCGTGCTGCTGGAACTCAACCACTACTTCATCATCGCTCGCTGGATCGAGGAGGTGAAGGCGTCATCAAGCCGTACGTGTGTTGAACGCGGAGGTGCCGTCCGTTCGGCGCTAGTTCGTGATCGGATCGAGGGACGACTTGCGATTTGGATCGCGGAGACGTTCGACTACATCAACCGCGTTTCTTAAACGCTTCCGCTTAGCGATCTACAAGGGTATGTAGATTCACTCTCCCTCTCGTAGATGCTCATCACCATGGATAGATCTTGTGTGTGCGTAGGAAAATTTTTGTTTCCCATGCAACGTTCCCCAACACTTGGTAAGGAAACATTTATATAGTGTGCTGAAATTTACTGTCAATTGTTACTATGGAAAATAATCCTTTGAGGGGCTTGTTCGGGGTATCTTCACCTCGACCGGATGCACAAAGTGATGCTCCTCAACCTACAGCACCTACTGAAAATATTTATTACGAAATTCCTTCGGGTATGATAGAGAAACTCCTAGCTAATCCTTGTGGATGAAGTTTGTGGATTTTTTAAGCTTGCAGGTTTGCCCGAGGATGATGTCAAGAAGAAGGTCTTTCCTTTATCTTTGAAGGAGAAGGCATTGACATGGTATAGGCTATGTGATGATATTGGATCATGGAACTACAACCGATTGAAATTGGAATTTCATCAGAAGTTTTATCCTATGCATCTGGTTCATCGTGATCGGAATTATATTTATAATTTTTGGCCTCGTGAAGGAGAAAGAATCGATCAAGGTTGGGGGAGGCTTAAGTCAATGTTATATTCATGCCCCAATCATGAGCTCCCAAGAGAAATTATTATTCAGAATTTTTATGCTCGGCTTTCTCGTAATGATCAATCCATGCTCAATACTTCTTGTGCTGGTTCCTTTATGAAGAAAGATATTGAATTCAAATGGGACTTATTGGAAAGAATTAAACGCAACTCTGAAGATTGGGAACTCGACGAAGGTAAGGATTCAGGTATAACCTTAAGTTTGATTGTGTTAAATCCTTTATAGACACCGATGCTTTTTGTGGATTTAGCACTAAATATGGACTTGACTCTGAGATAGTAACTTCTTTCTGTGAATCTTTTGCTGCTCATGTTGATCTCCCTAAGGAGAAGTGGTTTAAATATCATCCTCCCATTGAAGTGAAAGTAGTTGAACCTATTAAAGTTGAAGAAGAGACTATTATTTATAATGCTGATCCTTTTATTCCTACTGCTTATATTGAGAAACCACCCTTCCCTGTTAGAATAAAGGAACATGCTAAAGCTTCAACTGTGGTTCGTAAGAGCTGTACTAGAACACCTACGCCCCCTGAACAAATTAAAGTTGAACCTAGTATTGCTATGGTTAAAGATCTCTTGGTTGATAATATTGATGGGCATGTTATTCATTTCTGTGATGAAGCTGCTAGAATTGCTAGACCTGATACTAAAGGTAAACATAGACCTATTGTTGGCGTGCCTGTTGTTTCTGTTAAAATAGGAGATCATTGTTATCATGGCTTATGTGATGTGGGTGCTAGTGTGAGTGCAATTCCCTTTACCTTATACCAAGAAATTATGAATGATATTGCCCCAGCTGAATTAGAGGAAATTGATGTTACCATTAAGCTGGCTAATAGAGATACTATTGCACCAATTGGGATTGTTAGAGATGTTGAAGTCTTGTGTGGGAAAATAAAGTATCCTACTGATTTTCTTGTTCTTGGTTCCCCACAAGATGATTTTTGTCCCGTTATATTTGGTAGACCCTTCTTGAATACTGTTAATGCTAAGATTGATTGTGAGAAAGAAACTGTTATTGTAAGATTTGGGGATGTGTCTCATGAGTTCAATTTCTCTAAATTTTGTAGACAACCCCATGACAAAGAATTGCCTAGTAAAGATGAAATTATTGGTCTTGCTTCTATTGATGTGCCTCCTACCGATCCCGTAGAACAATATTTACTAGACCATGAAAATGATATGCATATGAATGAAAGGAATGAAATAGATAAGATTTTCTTTGATCAGCAGCCTATTTTGAAACACAACCTGCCTGTTGAAATACTTGGGGATCCTCCTCCACCCAAGGGTGATCCCGTGTTTGAGCTTAAACAATTACCTGATACTCTGAAATATGCTTATCTTGATGAAAAGGAGATATATCATGTTATTATTAGTGCTAACCTTTCAGAGCATGAAGAAAAGAGATTATTGAAAACTTTGAGGAAGCACCGTGCTGCTATTGGATATACTCTTGATGATCTTAAGGGCATTAGTCCCACTCTATGTCAGCATAAAATTAATATGGAGCCTGATGCTAAACCAGTTTTGATCACCAATGACGGTTAAATCATAAAATGAAAGAAGTGGTAAGAAATGAAATACTAAAGCTTCTGGAGGCAGGTATAATTTATCCTATTGCTGATAGTAGATGGGTTAGTCCCGTTCATTGTGTCCCTAAAAAGGGAGGTATTACCGTTGTTCCTAATGATAAAAATGAATTGATCCCGCAAAGAATTGTTACAGGATATAGAATGGTAATTGATTTTAGGAAATTAAATAAAGCTACTAGGAAAGATCATTACCCTCTACCTTTTATTGATCAAATGCTAGAAAGACTATCCAAACATACACATTTTTTGCTTTCTAGATGGTTATTCTGGTTTCTCTCAAATACCTGTGTCAAAAGAGGATCAAGAAAAGACCACTTTTACTTGTCCTTTCGGTACCTTTGCTTATAGACGCATGCCTTTTGGTTTATGCAATGCACCTGCTACCTTTCAAAGATGTATGATGGCTATATTCTCTGACTTTTGTGAAAAGATTGTTGAGGTTTTCATGGATGATTTCTCTGTTTACGGAACTTCTTTTGATGACTGCTTGAGCAACCTTGATCGAGTTTTGCAGAGATGCAAAGAAACTAATCTTGTCTTGAATTGGGAAAAGTGCCACTTTATGGTTAATGAAGGTATTTTCTTGGGGCACAAAATCTCCGAAAGATGTATTGAAGTTGATAAAGCTAAAGTTGATGCTATTGAAAAAATGTCGTGTCCCACGGACATAAGAGGTATAAGAAGTTTCCTTGGTCATGCTGGTTTCTATAGGAGGTTTATTAAAGACTTCTCTAAGATTTCTAGGCCTCTCACTAATATTTTGCAACAAGATGTTCCATTTGTTTCTGATGATGATTGTGTAGAAGCATTTGAAATTCTTAAGAATGCCTTGATTTCCGCACCTGTTGCTCAACCACCTGATTGGAACCTACCCTTTGAAATAATGTGTGATGCTAGTGATTATGCTGTTGGTGCTGTTCTAGGACAAAGAGTTGATAAGAAATTAAATGTTATCCATTATGCTAGTAAAACTCTAGACAGTGCCCAAAGAAACTATGCTACCACTGAAAAGGAATTTTTAGCAGTTGTGTTTGCTTGTGATAAATTTAGAGCTTATATTGTTGATTCCAAAGTAACTGTTCACACTGATCATGCTGCTATTAAATACCTTATGGAAAAGGAAGATGCTAAACCTAGACTTATTAGATGGGTTCTTCTGCTACAAGAATTTGATCTGCATATTATTGATAGAAAGGGTGCTGATAACCCAGTAGCAGATAACTTGTCTAGATTAGAGAATGTTCTTGATGACCCACTACCTATTGATGATAGCTTTCCTAATGAACAATTAGCTGTCATAAATGCTTCGTGTAATGCTCCATGGTATGCTGATTATGCTAATTACATTGTTGCTAAATTTATACCGCCTAGTTTCACATACCAACAAAAGAAAAAGTTCTTCTATGATTTAAGACATTACTTTTGGGATGATCCACACCTTTATAAAGAAGGAGTAGATGGTGTTATTAGACGTTGTGTACCTGAGCATGAACAGGAACAGATACTATGCAAGTGTCACTCCGAGGCCTATGGGGGACACCACGCTGGAGATAGAACTGCACACACGGTATTACAATCTGGTTTTTATTGGCCTACTCTCTTCAAGGATGCTCGTAAGTTTGTCTTGTCTTGTGATGAATGTCAAAGAATTGGTAATATTAGTAGACGTCAGGAAATGCCTATGAATTACTCTCTTGTTATTGAACCATTTGATGTTTGGGGTTTTGATTATATGGGACCTTTTCCATAATCTAACGGGTATACTCATATTCTAGTTGCTGTTGATTATATTACTAAGTGGGAAGAAGCTATTCCAACTAGTAGCGCTGATCATAACACTTCTATTAAAATGCTTAAAGAAGTTATTTTCCCTAGATTTGGAGTCCTTGGATATTTAATGACTGATGGTGGTTCACACTTTATTCATGGTGCTTTCCGTAAATTGCTTGCTAAGTATGATGTTAATCATAGAATTGCATCTCCTTATCATCCTCAGTCTAGTGGTCAAGTAGAATTGAGCAATAGAGAAATTAAATTGATTTTGCAAAAGACTGTTAATAGATCCAGAAAGAATTGGTCTAAGAAACTTGATGATGCATTATGGGCTTATAGAACTGCTTACAAAAACCCTATGGGTATGTCTCCGTATAAAATGGTTTATGGTAAAGCATGTCACTTACCTCTTGAACTAGAACATAAAGCTTATTGGGAAAGTAAAGAGCTCAACTATGATTTCAAACTTGCTGGTGAGAAGAGGTTATTTGACATTAGCTCACTTGATGAATGGAGAACCCAGGCCTACGAGAATGCTAAGTTGTTTAAAGAAAAGGTTAAGAGATGGCATGATAAAAGGATACAAAAGCGTGAATTCAATGTAGGTGACCATGTCTTGCTATACAATTCTCGTTTAAGATTTTTTGCAGGAAAACTTCTCACTAAATGGGAAGGGCCTTACATTATCGAAGAAGTGTATCGTTCCGGTGCCATCAAGATCAACAATCCCGAAGGCACAAATCCGAAGGTGGTAAACGGTCAACGAATCAAACATTATATCTCAGGTACTCCCATAAATGTTGAAACCAATATTATCAATACCATGACTCCGGAGGAGTACATTAGGGAGACCTACCAAAACGTTTCAGACTCTGAAAAGGAATAGGTATGTGTTACGGTAAGCAAACCGACTCCAAAACTTTTCCAATAGCAATTTTTATCCGTTTTGGAATATTTAATAAATTAGGAAAATTTAAAGTAGTCTGAAGAGTGCACAAGGAGGCGACAAGCCAGGGGGGCGCGCCCTACCCCCCTGGCGTGCCCCTGTGGCTTGTGGCCACCTCGTGTACCCTCCGGACTCCGTTTTCTTGTGGCATACTCCTTCGGGTCGGTAAAAATTCATTATATAATCTCCCGAAGGTTTTGACCTTCGTATCACGACAATACCTCCTGTTTTTTGCTTTGAGCTGTTTCTGCAGCAGATTTAGATCAACATGACGTCCCCAAGTGCTTCGAAGGACAAGTTCTTCGAGAAGGTCATCAACCCCTACCTTGCGGAGGTGCTGCGGCACCCTCAAACCATTGAGATGTGTGAGGGGGTGCTACACATCCGTGATGTTGAGGGGCCAAAGAAGACCGGAAGCGTGGAGATAAGGCTCGAAGCAATGGAGCAACAAGTTTTCAAGTGCCAAGGGATGGTGGAACGAGGACTCAATGCCAATCACATGATGATCGCGGAGTTTACCCATAAGCACAAGCTGGACGCCAAGGACATCGGGGAGCACATCTTCAAGCTCTACGAGAAAATCGAGCATCTCCAAGCCCAGATCTATGACCTGCAAAACCAAAACTGTGAGTATGAATACAGATTTAAGAGAATGAGTTTGGCTGTAGATTTGAGGATCCCGGAGACTCGTTCATCTTTTTACGATGGTGAGCCTATGCCTTGGAAGACAGAGGACAAGCTTCCAACCTCATCAACAACTCCAACATCACCAACTCCGAAGAACGACAACTAAACACATGGGTATGGGCACTTCCCTTGGCTTGTGCCAAGCTTGGGGAAGGTGCCCCGGTATCGTATCACCATCACATCTTTTACTTTTATCATTTTTCTTAGTCCGATCCTTTTGGTTATATCTTGATCTAGTAGAATAAAGTTTTTAGTGTGATCTAGTTTTGAGTTTTGCTTTATGTTCCCCCTATGTAAGCAAGTCCGAGAGTTATATAATAAAGAGCAGTTTTGAGTTGAGGGCTTTGCTTGTTTGCTATGATCTTGAGAAAAAGAAATAGAAAGAAGTATAGAATAAAAGCAAAGAGTATATATGATGATCTTGTGGGGAGTGATGACTTCACATATAAGAAGTATGTCGACTGAAACTTGTTGTGAGTTGACAAACATAGCTATTGGTCATTGTGGCAATTAAAAGGAAGTAATAAAGAAAGAGAGGTTCACATATAAATATATTATCTTGGACATCTTTTATGATTGTGAGCACTCATTAAAATATTTTATGCTAAGAAGTTGATGTTGGACAAGGAAGACAACATAATGAGTTATGTTTGCTTATTTCCGAATCGAAGTTATATGGTTATAGATCCTTCAACATGTGACGCTTGCTTCTACCCCATATCAGCCAAAACTTCCACACCAAGTAGAGATACTACTTGTGCATCCAAACACCTTTAACCCAGTTTTGCCATGAGAGTCCACCATACCTACCTATGGATTGAGTAAGATCCTTCAAGTAAGTTGTCATCGGTGCAAGCAACAAAAAATTGCTCTCTAAATATGTGTGATCTATTAGTGTGAGGAAAATAAACTTTATTCGAACTTGTGATATGGAAGAAATAAAAGCGACAGACTGCATAATAAAGTTCTTAATCACAAGGTGCAATATAAAGTGACGTTCTTTTGCATTAAGGGATTGCGCATCCAACTAGAAAAGCGCATGACAACCTCTGCTTCCCTCTGCGAAGGGCCCATCTGTTACCTTTACTTTCTAGTACCTACCTTTATGCAAGAGTCATGGTGATCTTCATCACTTCCTTTATTTCGCCTTTATCTCTTGGCAAGCGTCATGTGTTGGGGAATGATCTAGACACATATATCCACTCGGGTTTGGGTGAGCATGAGTTATTTCTGTTGACATTACCCTTGAGGTAAATAGTTGGGAGGCAATACTATAAGCCCCTATCTTTCTCTGTGTTCGATTGAAGCTTTGACCTCATAGGTACTGCGTGAGTGTTAGCAATTATGAAAGACTAAAAGATGATTGAGTATGTGGATTTGCTTTACAAGCTCTTATATTGACTCTTTCCTACGTTATGATAAATTGGAATTGCTTCAATGACTGAGAGCATAGTTTGTTGGTTCTCAATAGAGTTCTTGATTCATACTTTACCTTGTGAATGAATTGTTACTTTAGCATAAGAAATTATATGTCAATATATGTTGCTGTTCTAAAGATGATCATGATGCCTTCATGTCCGTATTTTATTTTATCGACACCCCTATCTCTAAACATGTGGGCATATTTATCGATTTCGGCTTTTGCTTGAGGACAAGCGAGGTCTAAGCTTGGGGGAGTTGATACGTCCATTTTGCATCATGCTTTTATATCGATATTTATTTCATTATGGGCTGTTAATACACATCATGGTACAATACTTATGCCTTTTCTCTCTTATTTTACAAGGTTTATATGAAGAGGGAGAATGCCGGCAGCTGGAATTCTGGACTAGAAAAGGAGCAAATCTGAGATACCTATTCTGCACAACTCCAAAAGTCCTGAAAATCTACGGAGAATTATTTTGGAATATAGAAAAAATATTGGGCGAAAGAAATACCAGAGGGGATCCACCAGGGAGTCATAAGCCAGGGGGCGCGCCCTACCCCCCTGGGCGCGCCCCTGTGGCTTGTGGGCCCCCTAGCAGGCCTCCGGTGCCCATCTTCTGCTATATGGAGGGTTTTGACCTGGAAAAAATCAGAAGGGAGCTTTCGGGACGAAGCACCGCCGTCTCGAGGCGGAACTTGGACATAACCAATCTAGGGCTCCGGCGGAGCTGTTCTGCCGGGGAAACTTCCCTCCCGGAGGGGGAAATCGAAGCCATCGTCATCACCAACGATCCTCTCATCGAGAGGGGGTCAATCTCCATCAAAATCTTCACCGGCACCATCTCCTCTCCAAACCCTAGTTCATCTCTTGTATCCGATCTTTGTCTCAAAACTTCAGATTGGTACCTGTGGGTTGCTAGTAGTGTTGATTACTCCTTGTAGTTGATGCTAGTTGGTTTCCTTGGTGGAAGATCATATGTTCAGATCCTTAATGATAATTAATACTCCTCTGATTATGAACATTAATATGCTTTTTGAATAGTTACGTTTGTTCCTGAGGACATGGGATAAGTCTTGTTATAAGTAATCATGTGAATTTGGTATTCGTTCGATATTTTGATGAGATGTATGTTGTCTCTCCTCTAGTGGTGTTATGTGAACGTCGACTACATAACACTTCACCATTATTTGTGATGGGGAACGCAGCAGAAAACAAAAATTTTCCGACCTACGTACCAGCCCAGGATCACTATGGAGACTGCATACAAGGTTTGATCTTTTTCGTTACCGACTCGTAGCGCAACGGAAGTAGAGTCGATGACGAACGGCGGTGCAGATCCCCGCAGCTAGGATTTACAACCTCCCAACCGCGAGGATGTACTCCCACATCAGCTCACCAGACGGATCTCCGGGCAGCCCTTCGGGAGGCATCGGGACAGTCCATCGGATAGTCCCACCGGACGGATCCTCGGACAGCCCTTCGGGAGGCCTCTGGACAGTCCCTCGGATAGTCCCACCAGACGGATCCTCGGACAGCCCTCCGGGAGGCCTCTGGACAGTCCTTCGGATAGTCCCACCGGACGGATCCTCGGACAGCCCTCCGGGAGGCCTCACGGACAGCCCATCGGGCGGGTCACTCGGACAGCCCTTCGGGAGGACCCCCGAAACACGGACAGTAACTCGGACAGCCCTTCGGGAGGCACTCTCGAACTAAGACCGAAACTACGATCTCTCTACAGAGTTGCACACATACGGTGTCATCTATCCGGCAGGGCTTCGCCGTCCAGAACTAGTTCCCACCGAAACCCAGACAGCCTTTCGGCTCTACGAAACTATTTCGCTGGGAGGGAGAGAGAAGCCAGATAACATCATATGGCACTTGTATGTGAGAAGGAGTGAGTGTGGAGGCAGCCCCTCCACCTCTATTTATAGGAAATCCAAGGGGTAGGGTTTCTTGGCACCCAAGCCTTCTAGAAACCTTTTGGGAAAATATCCCAAAAGGTGACTTTTCCAAAAAATATCCCAAAAAGCACTTTCACTATTCATGACGACAGTTTTCAGCGTCCGGTCGAACTGAAAATATTTATGTGGGCTTAGAACATTTCCAGTACCCACAAAAATAATTTTCAATGCGATCCGGAACAATTCCGGTTTAGTGATTTTCATCTGCGAAAAGCATCTGAAGCTGTTCCGGCAGCTCCGGAACATTTCCGGTTTTTATCCCGGAAAATTCCAGAACGATTCTGGCACCCTCCAAGAATTATCAGGCATGTGCCGAAACCAATTTGACTTTATGGTATCCCCTGAAACAACTTTTCAGTTTCACCGGAACTATTCCGATATCCTCTCCGGAATGTTTCCATTTCGTCCGAAACTTTTTCGGTGATTTTCTCTCAGACTCCCCGTCTAGTATTCAGCAGATAAATGACCCTTAAGCATGTGACCCTATAGGTTCGGTGAAGTATAGACATGACCCGAAACTCTTTTCGATCAATGATCAACATCGGAGCCGTGGACACCCATATTGACCCCTATACCCACACGAATGAATATTCGAGTGAACCTCCAGTTGCCGTGTGCTATTCCTGTTGCTTCGCGATATGTTACAAAACCCTAGGTGAGATCTATGCATCCCCGTGGATCAACAACTTGTCCACTATGCAAGTTACGTCGTTACCGGTTTTGTTCTCTTTACTCGTTTCCGTGTTTCGGCATCCCTGTGATCAAATCACACTTGTGTCTGGCTAGACGATGATGGATACCGTAACACCGAGAGGGCCCAGAGATATCTCTCCATCGTTGGAGGAGCAAATCCCAATCTTGAGCTATCAAGTTACTTAACACACTTTTCCATGAACCCGTAAGCCGCCGTAATAGCCACCCATTTACGGATGACGTTTAACAAACCCCAAAGTTCATGAAGCAAGCATGAAGAAACTCGACACCCTCATGGTCTAAGGAATTATGCAAACATTAACTATCTCTATGTTATTAACCATTAACTTATGATGAATGAATCTCATAGCATAACATCAAACGGGTCGATTCAACACAAGTGTTCTACTAACATTGTGTCCTCAAAGTTGCCGGCATAGTCATGCCCATGATCAGGAAAACAGAACCATCATGCAACACTTGAGCTAGTCTTAGAGGCCAGACTAGGAATACATTTTACCGTTTATTATTCCACACGTGCATATGAGTCTTCCTTCAAGCCTCGTGGTTATTGCAGACTCGAGAACCATAGCAGTTATAGCATGGAACATAAACATAATTATGATCATGGAGATAATTAATAATCATTTATTATTGCCTCTAGGGCATATCTCCTACAATTTGGGCCTAGAGGAAGGCATTGGGAAGTAATAAGTAGATGATGGGTTGCTAGAGTGACAGAAGCTTAAACCCTAGTTCAGGGCCGGGCCGGCAAAATCCGGGGCCCTGTGCGAAACGAAAAAATGGGGCCCTATCTCACAAAAAAATGAACTAACGAGCAATTATAATGTATATATATCTCGCAAAAAAAATTATAATGTATATAATATCATGTCTTACATAACAATTGAACATATAAAAAAGTCATACCTATCCAACTCCCGGTTGTTATTTATTTGAACATCCTCATTCTTGTAGTATTCTTTGAAATGAAATCTTCAATGATATCCTCGTAATCAATCTTCTCCAAGACTTCACTCTCAAGTGCTATTGTGGCCAAATCATTGAGTCTTTGCTGTGTCATAGTAGTACGCATATAGGACTTCAATAGCTTCAATTTAGAAAAACTTCTTTCTGCCGATGCAACTGTCACAGGAATGGTCAACAGAACTCTATATGCAATACTTGCATTGGGAAAACAATCATGCCGCTTTAAAAAATTCAGAATTTCAACAGGTCCGATATTTTCTTTTGGCATGAAATTCTGAAGAAACTTCAACTCAACAAATAGATCATTGGCATCAATATCAGATTGTTTATCCTTCATAAGGGCAGCCTCAAGATTAACACAAGAAGATTTCAAACTATCCTTATCCAATGAACGCAATGTTTCAGAGGTAAATAAGAAACCAAATATTTTCTGGTAACCTTCATATTGCTCAAATCTCCTTGTGAGTGAGGAAATCGCTTGATCAACAACACGTATGAAATAGTTGACTCTAAATGATTCCTCTGCAGACTGTGTGGCAATATTTGTGTCGTCTGGGTTCTCATCAAACTGTTTTTTCTTTTAATTTCTCTTCTTTTACGAAATGTTGCATCAATATTCATCTCAAGTGCAATTTCTTTGGCTATCTCCAATGCTTCTAAGAAACCAGTTTCTCTGTACCCCTCGAAGAAAGAAATAAGCCCTTTCACTTTCTCAATTGCAACATCAATAAGCATATCCTTTGTTTGCAGGTTCTTGCTTACTAAATTAATAGCAGACAATACCTCATACCAAATGACTATTGCCACGATAAATTCATACTCTCCAAGTTCATTGTTTGCCAAACCTAGAGCCTCATTGCTTGCCTTTGGATCACTATCAGTTTCAGATACCTAAAATTAAAAGAAAGTTTATAAATGTTATGGTTGGATCTAGTCAAAGCCTGAATGAATTACATCATTATCAATATGAACATATTGGTTACCTGAAGTAGAGCCTCCCGAATGTCTGAACATTGAAATCTAATAGGTTTAATACTTTCAACACGACTCTCCCAACGCGTAGCTGACACAGACTTGAGAGTCAATCCTGATATGTTTTCTTTCAAAATATGCCATTTCTTAGTAGAATTTGCAAAAATTGTATAGATGCGTTGGATGATCCCAAAAAAGTCTTTTGCTCTACCACAAGTCTTGGCCATATCACAAAGTGTTAAATTAAGGCTATGACAACCACAAGCAGAATAAAAAGCTCTAGGATTTACATCCAAAAGTTTTCTTTGTACCCCTTGATGCGTTCCTTTCATATTTGATCCATTATCATATCCTTGTCCTCGCACATCATTTATATCAAGATCAAGAAGTTTTAGCTCATTCTATAGCACCTCAAAAAGTCCTTGGCCAGTTGTATCATTTACATCAAGAAATCCTAGAAAGGACTCTTCTATGCAAACTTGACTTGAAGCTGAATCCACATATCTTATAATTAAAGACATTTGCTCTTGGTGACTTGCATCAGGGGTACAATCAAGTATGACAGAGAAATACTTTGAGCTCTTTATTTTCTTGATAATTTCAGACCTAATACAAGAAGCAAGCAAGTGTAGCAATTCATTCTGAATCTTATGATCAAGATAATGAGCATGAGTTTCTTCATTTGTAATACGACGAACATGCTCCTGAATAATGGGGTCAAATTCAGCCAACATCTATACCAAACCCAAGAAATTACCATTGCTATCTTCATACAACTTGCCATTCGTACCACGGAATGCTAGATTATGCTTGGCAAGAAATTTTACAATGCAAACAATTTTGAATAATACCTTTTTCCAATGGTCCTTCTCTTTCTCATATTGTCGTTGAGCTGCTTTATCAATAGTTTGATGTTTTTCCAATCTGCTGCGCAACTCATACCAATTAGTCATACTCAAAACATGATCCACACTTGTCTCGTGATCTCTTAGTCTATTGGTCATATGTGACCAATCATTATAGCCCTCATTTGCCAACTGACCTTTCCGATGACCTTTTGTAAATAATTTACAAGCAAAGCAAAAGACTCTATCAAGTTGTTTAGAATAGACAAGCCAGTCTCTATCACAACACTCTCCATTTGATAGAAATCTAGTATAGAATATTGCAGTAAACCTTTTACGATATCTATCTTTAGGACCTTTCTTAATTGATTTGTCTCTTTTTGGACCCTTTTGTGCTAAGATATCAATTTGTTTAGAATCAAGAGAATCCCAGTTTCTTGGATCAAATATATCAGACTTAAAAGAATCATCAACATCCTCACGAGGTGAACTATTTAAGTTAACATCAATATGATCTTCCTCTACCTCCATATTATCTGTCGCTGTCTGACCATCTCTAGAATCATTGTAAGGAACAATTGCAAGTGCAAGGGTACAAGGATCAACAGACTGATTACCGGATGACACTTGTGGTGCTTCTTTTCTAACAAATTTGTCCATACCGCCTTTATAAGATTTATTAATTAAATTCTGTTCTTGTGCTTTTCTCTTGCGCTTATAGGCACCAGACTGATGTTTCCCCATGGTGACTCAAATCTGCATAATTAAAACATAAGATAAGGAAGATGAATTAAATAAACTTGAACTTATATAGTAGCATATATCAATTGGATATCATTTATCAATGTTTGGCAATTAGACGAACCGTCTAACTCACCTAGTTTTGGGTCTTGTTTGATAAAATGGCAACACTGTGATCTTTAATCGAGGAGGTAAAAACTAATCTGTAACGAAGAAACGATTCCTATCGATAGCTAATTACAGAATTAGAATTAGAAGTACGACCCGAGTTAATAAAAAAAATCGCTAAGCACCTGGAGCTGGAGGCTGGAGCGGCATGAATCTAAATTTCCAATTAACGGGGACAACGGCTGAGCGGCAGGAACGAGAGCACCGGGCATAAACCTTGAGGCGACAGGAGTACAGGACGTGGAGTGGAGGATGAGGCCACGAGCCCACCAGGGAGTGCCCGGTCTCCACTTCGATCTGGGCTGAGGCTGCTTCCCGCCAGCGCTGCCAGTCTGGAATCTATCCCACGAGCGTACTAGGTCTAGCCTCTAGGCGACGAGAGGAGGAGGCGGCGACGTTCGGCTTCGGTTCCTATAGCCACGATCCGATTCCTGATTCCTGTCGTACGATCCGGAGACAGCGCAGAGCCCTCGATGGCCTCGCCTGTGCCCTCATCGCTCGAGCGGTCGCCTGTGCCCTGCTCGCTGCTTCGGCCCAACTCGAAGGACTGCCCACCGGCCCAGTACACTACTAGGCCTATCTAAATTTTTTGGGGCCCCCCAGAATCGTGCGCCCTGTGCGGGCCGCACAGATGGCACCACTGTGGGCCCGGCCCTGCCCTAGTTTATGCGTTGCTTCGTAAGGGACTGATTTGGATACACATGTTTCATGCTATGGTTAGATTTATCTTAATTTTTCTTTCGTAGTTGCGGATGCTTGCGAGAGGGGTTAATCATAAGTGGGAGGCTTGTCCAAGTAAGTACAGGACCCAAGCATCGGTCCACCCACATATCAAATTATCAAAGTAACGAACGCGAATCATTTGAGCATGATGAAAACTAGCTTGACAGAAATTCCCATGTGTCCTCGGGAGCGCTTTGCTTTATATAAGAGTTTGTCCAGGCTTGTCATTTGCTACAAAAAGGATTGGGCCACCTTGCTGCACCTTTATTACATTTGTTACTTGCTTTCCGTTATGAATTACCTTATCACAAAACTATCTGTTACCGATAATTTCAGTGCTTGCAGAGAATACCTTACTGAAAACCGCTTGTCATTTCCTTCTGCTCCTCGTTGGGTTCGACACTTACTTATCGAAAGGACTACGATAGATCCCCTATACTTGTGGGTCATCAGGTACTCCATGAAGACCGACTATCCGGGACATGTAGAGTTGTGCAAGCTGGTTTGCGTTAAAAGTGGTCTTTACCGGAATAAAGTGAGCCACTTTTGTGAGTATATCCACAATGACCCAGATAGCATCATTGCCTTTTGTTGACCAGGGCAGTCCATCAATGAAGTCCATGCATATGTCATCCCACTTCCACTGGGGAACTGGTAAAGGTTGTCGTAGCCCAGCGGGTTTCTGGTGTTCAGCCTTGACTTTGCTGCAGATGTCGCAGCAGGCGACATAGTATGCTATGTCCCTTCGCATCCCTGGCCACCAAAAGGTTTCTCTCAGATCTTGATACATCTTTGTGCCTCCCGGGTGGATAGAGTACGCGGACTCATGGGCTTCTCTGAGTATTCGTTGTCTCAGATTATTCTGATCGGGCACGCATATCCGTTTCTCAAACCACAAGGTGCCTTGGTCATCCACACGGAAGGACTTGGCCTTCCCTTTCGAAATCAATTCCTTGATCTCTTTTATTCCTTCATCTGGTTTTTGAGCTTCTTTAATTTCTTCCATAAGTGTTGGAGTAATTTCCAAGGTATCCAAGTTAATTGGGCCGCATAGCACCATATTGAGCTTAGCGAACTCTTCTTGTAACCTTGCATGGATACTTCCAAGTAGTGCATTCACTGTGCCTTGTTTTCCACTGAGAGCATCAGCGACCACATTAGCCTTTCCCGGATGATAGTTTATTCCAATGTCATAGTTCTTGACTAGTTCAAGCCATCTTCGCTACCTGAGATTCAGGTCAGGTTGGGTGAAAATATACTTGAGACTCTTATGGTC
The DNA here is from genome assembly GCA_039707655.1 of Elymus sibiricus. Classification (NCBI taxonomy): domain Eukaryota; kingdom Viridiplantae; phylum Streptophyta; class Magnoliopsida; order Poales; family Poaceae; genus Elymus; species Elymus sibiricus. The sequence goes on from CM077671.1 coordinate 450,456,259, forward strand.
CGTGTATATTTCACAACGTTGTCCAATGAGGTAATGCCTCCAAATCTTCAAGGCATGAACCACGGCTGCTAATTCCAGATCATGTGTGGGGTAGTTTTCTTCGTGAGGTCATAGCTGTCTGGATGCATATGCTACAACCTTTCCTTCTTGCATTAACACGCAGCCAATTCCACGTCTGGAAGCATCGCAATATATATCAAAGCTCTTGTGGATGTCTGGAACTAAGACAGGTGCTGTAGTTAGCCTTGTCTTTAGCTCTAGGAAGCTGCTGTCACACTCCGCCGTCCAGACAAACCTTTGATTTTTCTTTAACAATTCTGTCAGTGGCTTAGCTATCTTGGAGAAGCCTTCTATGAAATGACGGTAATAGCCTATCAATCCTAGAAAGCTACGGACTTCGGTAACCGAGGCTGGTGTCTTCCAATTCAGTACTGCAGTTACTTTGCTGGGGTCGACGGCTACTCCTTATTCTGACAGAATATGACCCAGAAATCCCACCTCCTTTAGCCAAAATTCGCACTTACAGAATTTGGTGTACAGACGATAGGTCCTTAGCCTTTCCAGGATAGCATGGAGGTGTTGTTTGTGCTCTTCTTCATCCTTGGAATATATCAGGATATCATCGATGAACACAACCACGAATTTGTCTAGGAAATCCATGAAGACCTTGTTCATCATGCTCATGAAATAAGTTGGAGCATTCGTCAGCCCAAATTACATGACTGTAAACTCATACAGACCATATCGGATGGTGAAAGCTGTCTTAGGTATATCCTCTTTTCTGATTTTTAGCTGATGATACCAGTTCGGAGGTCAATCTTGGAGAATACCCGTGCTCCGTTCAGCTGGTCGAACAAATCATCAATGCGAGGGAGCGGGTACTTATTCTTGATGGTTACCTCATTCAGCTGGCGATAGTCTACGCACATTCGTAGACTTCCATCCTTCTTCTTGACAAACAGTACGGGTGATCCCCATGGCGAGATGCTTGGGCGGATATACCCTTTTTGCAGCAACTCATCCAACTGCTTCTTTAATTCCACCAGCTCTGGGCTCGGCATACGATAGTATTTCTTGTAGATCGGGGCAGTACCGGGAATCACCTCAATTGCAAAATCTAATTCCCGGTCGGGTGGCATCCCTGGTAGTTCCTCGGGAAATACATCTAGAAATTCGCAAACTACCGGAATCAAGTTCATATCCGTACCGGTAGCTTGGTATGCCATTCCTTTTCTAGACATCATCTTGTTGGCAAGGAATTGGACTGTTTGTCTTGCCGGATTAACTAGTGTCACTGTCCTGGTGGCACAGTTGATGCAAACCTGATGTGGTGTCAACCAGTCCATCCCCAGTATTAAATCCAATCCAGGGGATTCAATGGCAACAAGTGTAGCTGGAAATTTAACTCCATGTATCGAAATTTCCAGACCTTTATATATCAGATTTGTTCTGAGCAGGGAGCCAGGGGATTGTAGCACCATGATATTATCCAAAAGCGAACGGGAAAATTTGTGCAAGGTGGCAAAACTCCACAAAATAAACGAATGGGAAGCCCCAGAATCGAATAAAATTACTGCAGGAATGACGTTAACAGAAAACATACCAATAACTACGTCTGGTGCTTCGCAGGCTTCCTCCGCGGAGATATGATGGACGCGTCCGTGGCAGAAGTTATGGTTTGGGCGGCATCCAATATTGTTGACTTGTGGCCTGAAGTTGGATACTGGCTTCCCGTTGTTGGCACGACACTGCTTGGAATAGTGTCTGCTTTGGCCGCAAGTAAAGCATGTGTTATTATGGCGGCAGTCCTCTATCACCGGTTGTTTGTCGAAGGTCTTATTCTGGCTAACCGTCTTATTGTTGTTGTTGCCATTGCTCCATGTGGGCTTGTATTCAGATGGGCCTGGCTGCCAGGTGCGTGGCATCTGCACAAACTGCTCGCGGTTATCCTTCTTGGGTTCAAACTTCCGCTTGCGGTCATCATATCCGGACTTATGCTCTCGTTCAGCTATGAAAGCCTTGTTCACCAAAGTCTAGAAGTCTGGAAAGTCCAGCATACAGAGCTGACAACGGAGGGCGTGATTCAGTCCTCCTAGGAATCGATCTACTTCCTTTCTTCGGTGGACACGTCATGGGTAGAGTACCGTGCTAGATAGTTGAACTTGTTCAGATACTCCCCCACGGACATATTTCCTTGTGTAAGAGCAAGGTACTCCCTTTGCTTCACCTTCATTATGCCTGTAGGGATATGATACTTGTGGAATAGCTCCTTGAACTTCTCCCTGGAAATATCTTCTCCAGAAGGCCACGTTGTTTTTGTGTTGTCCCTCCATATAGCCGCTGGCCCTTCTAGGTAGTGAGTGACAAAAGGAACGTTATCTGATTCTTCATAGCGGGCTATGTCCAGCTTCTTTTCCATGGTCCTCAGCCAAACATCAGCTTCTATAGGGTCCACATCTTGACCGAAACTAGGTGGCTTGGTGCGTTGGAAGTCAGACAACTTAGAGTGTGTTCCATGGTTGTTGTTCTGGATCACCATAGTCTGCATACTTTTCAAAAATTCCATGAGATCCTGGTTTCTTTTCTCTTCAAACATCCTCATGATCTTATCAGTGGTCGGCGCTTGAGTGTTGGAAATATGCCCTAGAGGCAATAATAAATTGGTTATTATTATATTTCCTTGTTCATGATAATCGTTTATTATCCATGCTATAATTGTATTGATTGGAAACTCAAATACATGTGTGGGTACATAGACAACACTGTGTCCCTAGTAAGCCTCTAGTTGACTAGCTCGTTATCAAAAGGATGGTGAAGGTTTCCTAGCCATTGACATGAGATGTCATTTGATAACGGGATCACATCATTAGGAGAATGATGTGATGGACAAGACCCAAACTATAAACGTAGCATTTGATCGTGTCAGTTTATTGCTATTGTTTTCTGCATGTCAAGTATCTGTTCCTATGACCATGAGATCATGCAACTCCCTGACACCGGAGGAGTACCTTGTGTGTATCAAACGTCGCAACGTAACTGGGTGACTATAAAGGTACTCTACAGGTATCTCCGAGGGTGTCTGTTGGGTTGGCATGGATCAAGACTGGGATTTGTTACTCCGTATGATGGAGAGGTATCTCAGGGCCCACTCGGTAATACAACATCACAATGAGCCTTGCAAGCAATGTGACTAAAGTGTTAGCCACGAGATCTTGTATTACGGAACGAGTAAAGAGACTTGCCGGTAACGAGATTGAACTAGGTATAGAGATACCGACGATCGAATCTCGGGCAAGTAACATACCGAAGAACAAAGGGAACAGCATACGGGATTAACTGAATCCTTGACATAGAGGTTCAAACGATAAAGATCTTCGTAGAATATGTAGGAGCCAATATGGGCATCCAGGTCCCGCTATTGGTTATTGACCGTAGAGGTGTCTCGGTCATGTCTACATAGTTCTCGAACCCGCAGGGTCTACACACTTAACGTTTGGTGACGATTAGTATAGTTGAGTTATTTTGTTGGTGACCGAAGGTTGTTCGGAATCCCGGATAAGATCCCGGACATGACGAGGATCTCCGGAATAGTCCGGAGGTAAAGATTGATATATGTGATAATAGTGTTTTGCTCTCCGGAAGGGTTCCGGAATTCACCGGAAAGGGTTCCGGATGTTTACCGAAGTGTTCGGGTGCAGCAACACTTTATATGGGCCAAAGGGATAAAGCCCACGAGGTATTGGAAAGTGCAAAAGTAGTTTTGCTGCCGCGTAAGCGGTACTACCGCTTGTGTGAAGCGGTACTACCGCCCGAGCGGTACTACCGCTTGTGTGAAGCGGTACTACCGCCCAAGCGGTACTACCGCTTGTTTGAAGCGGTACTACCGCTTGTGCGCGGTACTGCAGGGATCCGAGTTGGACTCTTTCCCTGCGTGCCAAACCGACCTTGTGCGGGCAAAACCGACTTGGAGGAGGCTTTTACTCCAAGTTTAGACCCCAAGGCTCAACATATAAATAGAGGGGCAGGGCTAGCACACGGGACACATTAGATTGCCCCAAGCCGTGTGCCGGCAACCTCTAGTTCCTCCTACGTCATAATTTCAGTAGTGCTTAGGCGAAGCCCTGCTGAAATAGTTCCTCACCAACATCACCACGCCGTCGTGCTGCTGGAACTCTTCTTCTTCTCCGCTCCCTCTTGCTGGATCAAGAAGGCGGAGATCGTCATCAAGCCGTACGTGTGTTGAACGCGGAGGTGCCGTCCGTTCGGCGCTGGATCGTGCTTGGATCGAGGGACGACTTGCGATTTGGATCGCGGAGACGTTCGACTACATCAACCGCGTTTCTTAACGCTTCCGCTTAGCGATCTACAAGGGTATGTAGATTCACTCTCCCTCTCGTAGATGCTCATCACCATGGATAGATCTTGTGTGTGCGTAGGAAAATTTTTGTTTCCCATGCAACGTTCCCCAACAGTGGCATCTGAGCTAGGTCTATGCGTAGATGAGATCTCGAGTAGAACACAAACGAGTTGTGGGCGTGGGTGTATACATATTGCTTGCCGTTACTAGTTGATATTTGATTCGGCAGTATTGTGAGATGAAGCGGCCCGGACCGACATTACGCGTACACTTACGCGAGACTGGTTCCTTCAACTAACATGTAACTTCGTTGCATAAAGATGGCTAGCGGGTGTCTGTCTCTCTCACTTTAGTTGAATCGATTTCAATGAAGAGGGTTCTTTTAGAAGATCAAAAAGCAATCACTACACCACGTTGTGGTTTTGCGTAGGTAAGAACGGTTCTTGCAAACCCGTAGCAGCCACGTAAAATTTGCAACAACAATTAGAGGACGTCTAACTTGTTTTTGCAGGGTATGTTGTGATGTGATATGGCCAATTACATGATGAGATATATGTGATGTATGAGATGATCATGTGTTGTATAGAATATCATGACTTGCATGTCGATGAGTACGGCAACTGGCAGGAGCCATAGAGTTGTCTTTAATTATTGTATGACCTGCGTGTCAATCATTAAGCGCTATGTAATGCTTTACTTTATCGCTAAAACGTTAGCAATAGTTGTGGAAGCAACAGTCGGCGCGACAACCTCATGGCGACACGTTGATGGAGATCAAGATGATGGAGATCATGGTGTCATGCCGGTGACGATGGAGATCATGCCGGTGCTTTGGAGATGGAGATCAAAAGCACAAGTTCATGGCCATATCATGTCACTTATGATTTGCATGTGATGTTAATCCTTTTATGCATCTTATTTTGCTTAGGACGACGGTAGCATTATAAGGTGATCCCTCACTTAAATTTCAAGATAAAATTGTGTTCTCCCCAAGTGTGCACCGTTGCGAAAGTTCGTCGTTTCGAGACACGCCGTGATGATCGGGTGTGATAGACTCCACGTTCACATACAACGGGTGCAAGCCATGTTGCACACGCGGAACACTCGGGTTAAACTTGACGAGCCTAGCATGTACAGACATGGCCTCGGAACACAAGAGACCGAAAGGTCGAACATGAGTCATATAGTAGATATGATCAACATGAAGATGTTCACCATTGAAACCACCTCAACTCACGTGATGATCGGACTTGAGTTGGTGGATTTGGATCATGTTACACTCGAATGACCGGAGGGATGTCAATTTGAGTGGGAGTTTTTAAGTAATATGATTAATTAAACTCATTATCTTGAACAATAGTCTAAGTTGTCTTTGCTATATTTATGTTGTAGATCATGGCTCGCGCAGTAGCACCCCTGAATTTTAATGCGTTCCTAGAGAAAGCTAAGTTGAAAGATGATGGAAGTAACTTTGTGGACTGGGCCCGTAATCTAAGGATTATCCTTACGGCTTCCCAGAAGGCTTATGTCCTTGATGCACCGCTTGGTGATCCACCCGCTCCAGTTGAGTCTCTAGACGTTGTGAACGCCTGGCAGGCTCGTTCTGATGATTACTCAATAGTTCAATGTGCAATGTTGTATGGCTTAGAACCGGGACTTCAAAGACGTTTTGAACGTCATGGAGCATATGAGATGTTCCAGGAGTTGAAGTTTATCTTTCAGAAGAATGCCCGGATCGAGAGATATGAGATCTCCGATAAGTTCTATGCTTGCAAGATGGAGGAGAACGGGTCTATCAGTGATCACGTGCTCAGAATGTCTGGGTACTCCACCCGTCTGGCTGAATTGGGGATGCCCCTTCCGCCAGAGGCTATCACTGACAGAGTTCTTCAATCATTGCCACCTAGCTACAAGAGCTTCGTGTTGAACTATAACATGCACGGGATGAACAAGTCAGTCGCCGAGCTGTTTGCGATGCTGAAAGCCGCTGAGTCTGAAATTCAGAAGGAGCATCAAGTGTTGATGGTCAATAAAACCACTAGTTTCAAGAAAAATGGCAAGGGTAAGAAGGGTAACTCCAAGAAGAGTGGCAAAGCAGTTGCTCCTCCCGTGAAGAAACCCAAGGCTGGACCCAAACCAGAAACTGAGTGCTTTCATTGCAAGGGAACCGGACACTGGAAGCGGAACTGCCCCAAGTATTTGGCTGACAAGAAGGCGGCCAACAACAAACAAGGTATATATGATATACATGTTATTGATATGTTCCTTACCAACCCTCGTTGTAGTGCCTGGGTATTTGATACCGGTGCGGTTGCTCATATTTGCAACTCTAAACAGGAACTGCGGAATAGACGGAGGCTGGCGAAGGACGAAGTGACGATGCGCGTGGGAAATGGTTCCAAGGTTGATGTGATCGCCGTCGGCACGCTCGCTCTTCGATTACCATCGGGATTAGTGATGAACCTGAATAATTGTTATTTAGTGCCTGCGTTAAGCATGAACATTATATCTGGATCTTGTTTATTGCGAGACGGTTACTCATTTAAATCAGAGAATAATGGTTGTTCTATTTATATGAGTAATATCTTTTATGGTCATGCACCCGATGTGAGGGGTTTATTCTTATTGAATCTCGATAGTAATGATACACATATTCATAACATTGATGCCAAAAGATGTAGAATTGATAATGATAATACCACTTTCTTGTGGCACTGCCGTTTAGGTCATATTGGCGTAAAACGCATGAGGAAGCTCCATGCTGATGGACTTTTGGAGTCACTTGATTTTGAATCACTTGACACATGTGAGCCATGCCTCATGGGCAAGATGACTAAAACGCCGTTCTCTGGAACAATGGAACGGGCAAGTGACTTATTGGAAATCATACATACTGATGTGTGCGGTCCAATGAGCATTGAAGCGCGCGGTGGTTATCGTTACTTTCTCACCTTCACTGATGACTTAAGTAGATATGGGTATATTTACTTAATGAAACACAAGTCTGAAACGTTTGAAAAGTTCAAACAATTTCAGAGTGAAGTTGAGAATCATCGTAACAAGAAGATTAAATTCCTACGATCTGATCGAGGAGGAGAATATCTGAGTTATGAGTTTGGCAGTCACTTAAGACAATGTGGAATTGTTTCACAACTGACACCGCCTGGAACACCACAGCGTAATGGTGTGTCCGAACGTCGTAATCGAACTTTATTGGATATGGTGCGATCTATGATGTCTCTTGCCGATTTTCCACTATCGTTTTGGGGTTATGCATTAGAGACAACTGCATTCACTTTAAATAGGGCACCATCGAAATCCGTTGAGACGACGCCATATGAACTTTGGTTTGGCAAGAAGCCAAAGCTGTCGTTTCTTAAAGTTTGGGGATGTGATGCTTATGTCAAAAAGCTTCAGCCTGAAAAGCTGGAACCCAAAGCGGAGAAATGCGTCTTCATAGGATACCCAAAAGAGACAGTTGGGTATACCTTCTACCTCAGATCCGAAGGCAAAGTGTTTGTCGCTAAAAACGGAACATTTCTTGAGAAAGAGTTTCTCTCGAAAGAATTGAGTGGGAGGAAGATAGAACTTGATGAGGTTGTTGAACCTTTACTTCAACCTGAGAGTAGCGCAGTGCAGAAAGTTGTTTCTGTGGAGCCTACATTAGCTGAAGAGGAAGTTAATGATGATGATCATGAAGCTTTGGATCAAGTTGCTATCGAACCTCGTAGGTCGACAAGGACGCGTACTGCTCCCGAGTGGTACGGCAACCCTGTCTTAGAGGTCATGTTGTTAGACAACGATGAACCTACGAGCTATGGAGAAGCGATGATGGGCCCGGATTCCGAGAAGTGGTTAGAGGCCATGAAATCCGAGATGGGATCCATGTATGAAAACAAAGTGTGGACTTTGGAAGTATTACCTGAAGGGCGTAAGGCCATTCAGAACAAATGGATCTTTAAGAGGAAGACAGACGCGGACGGTAATGTCACCGTCTATAAAGCTCGACTTGTGGCAAAGGGTTTTTCACAAGTTCAAGGAGTTGACTATGATGAGACCTTCTCACCCGTAGCGATGCTTAAGTCCGTCAGAATCATGTTAGCAATAGCTGCCTTTTTTGATTATGAAATTTGGCAGATGGATGTCAAAACAGCGTTCCTTAACGGTTTCCTTAAGGAAGAGTTGTATATGATGCAACCAGAAGGTTTTGTCGATCCAGAGAATGCTGACAAAGTTTGCAAACTCCAGCGATCCATTTATGGACTGGTGCAAGCATCTCGAAGTTGGAATCTTCGCTTTGATGAAGTGATCAAAGCGTTCGAGTTTATACAAGTTTACGGAGAAGCTTGTATTTACAAGAAAGTGAGTGGGAGCTCTATAGCGTTTCTAATATTATATGTGGATGACATATTGCTGATTGGAAACAATATAGAAATGTTGGAAGGCGTGAAGGAATATTTGAACAAGAGTTTTTCAATGAAGGACCTAGGAGAAGCTGCTTTCATATTAGGCATCAAAATCTATAGAGATAGATCGAGACGCTTAATAGGACTTTCACAAAGCACATACCTTGACAAAGTTTTTGAAGAAGTTCAAAATGGATCAGTCCAAGAAGGGGTTCTTGCCTGTATTGCAAGGTGTGAAGTTGAGTAAGACTCAATGCCCAGTGACTGCAGAAGATAGAGAAAAGATGAGTGTCATCCCCTATGCTTCAGCCATAGGCTCTATCATGTATGCAATGCTGTGCACAAGACCCGATGTCAGCCTTGCCATAAGTATGGCCGGAAGGTTTCAAAGTGATCCAGGAATGGAACACTGGACGGCGGTCAAGAATATCCTGAAGTACCTGAAAAGGACTAAGGACATGTTTCTCGTTTATGGAGGTGATCAAGAGCTCGTCGTAAAGGGTTACGTCGATGCAAGCTTTGACACTGATCCGGATGACTCTAAGTCTCAAACCGGATACGTATTTATTCTTAATGGGGGTGCGGTTAGCTGGTGCAGTTCCAAGCAAAGCGTGGTAGCTGATTCTACATGCGAAGCGGAGTACATCGCTGCCTCGGAGGCGGCGAAGGAAGGTGTCTGGATGAAGGAGTTCATGACAGATCTTGGAGTAGTGCCTAGTGCACTTAACCCAATGACTCTGTTTTGTGATAATACTGGTGCCATTGCTCTAGCCAAGGAACCAAGATTTCACAAGAGGACCAGACACATAAAGCGACGCTTCCATTCCATCCGCGATTACATCAAGGAGGACGACATAAATATTTGCAAAGTACACACGGATCTAAATGTTGCAGATCCGATGACTAAACCTCTTCCAAGGGCTAAACATGAACAACACCAGAACTGCATGGGTGTTCGATTCATTACAATGTAAATCACATAGTGATGTGAACTAGATTATTGACTCTAGTGCAAGTGGGAGACTGTTGGAAATATGCCCTAGAGGCAATAATAAATTGGTTATTATTATATTTCCTTGTTCATGATAATCGTTTATTATCCATGCTATAATTGTATTGATTGGAAACTCAAATACATGTGTGGGTACATAGACAACACTGTGTCCCTAGTAAGCCTCTAGTTGACTAGCTCGTTATCAAAAGGATGGTGAAGGTTTCCTAGCCATTGACATGAGATGTCATTTGATAACGGGATCACATCATTAGGAGAATGATGTGATGGACAAGACCCAAACTATAAACGTAGCATTTGATCGTGTCAGTTTATTGCTATTGTTTTCTGCATGTCAAGTATCTGTTCCTATGACCATGAGATCATGCAACTCCCTGACACCGGAGGAGTACCTTGTGTGTATCAAACGTCGCAACGTAACTGGGTGACTATAAAGGTACTCTACAGGTATCTCCGAGGGTGTCTGTTGGGTTGGCATGGATCAAGACTGGGATTTGTTACTCCGTATGACGGAGAGGTATCTTAGGGCCCACTCGGTAATACAACATCACAATGAGCCTTGCAAGCAATGTGACTAAAGTGTTAGCCACGAGATCTTGTATTACGGAACGAGTAAAGAGACTTGCCGGTAACGAGATTGAACTAGGTATAGAGATACCGACGATCGAATCTCGGGCAAGTAACATACCGAAGAACAAAGGGAACAGCATACGGGATTAACTGAATCCTTGACATAGAGGTTCAAACGATAAAGATCTTCGTAGAATATGTAGGAGCCAATATGGGCATCCAGGTCCCGCTATTGGTTATTGACCGTAGAGGTGTCTCGGTCATGTCTACATAGTTCTCGAACCCGCAGGGTCTACACACTTAACGTTTGGTGACGATTAGTATAGTTGAGTTATTTTGTTGGTGACCGAAGGTTGTTCGGAATCCCGGATAAGATCCCGGACATGACGAGGATCTCCGGAATAGTCCGGAGGTAAAGATTGATATATGTGATAATAGTGTTTTGCTCTCCGGAAGGGTTCCGGAATTCACCGGAAAGGGTTCCGGATGTTTACCGAAGTGTTCGGGTGCAGCAACACTTTATATGGGCCAAAGGGATAAAGCCCACGAGGTATTGGAAAGTGCAAAAGTAGTTTTGCTGCCGCGTAAGCGGTACTACCGCTTGTGTGAAGCGGTACTACCGCCCGAGCGGTACTACCGCTTGTGTGAAGCGGTACTACCGCCCAAGCGGTACTACCGCTTGTTTGAAGCGGTACTACCGCTTGTGCGCGGTACTGCAGGGATCTGAGTTGGACTCTTTCCCTGCGGGCCAAACCGACCTTGTGCGGGCAAAACCGACTTGGAGGAGGCTTTTACTCCAAGTTTAGACCCCAAGGCTCAACATATAAATAGAGGGGCAGGGCTAGCACACGGGACACATTAGATTGCCCCAAGCCGTGTGCCGGCAACCTCTAGTTCCTCCTACGTCATAATTTCAGTAGTGCTTAGGCGAAGCCCTGCTGAAATAGTTCCTCACCAACATCACCACGCCGTCGTGCTGCTGGAACTCTTCTTCTTCTCCGCTCCCTCTTGCTGGATCAAGAAGGCGGAGATCGTCATCAAGCCGTACGTGTGTTGAACGCGGAGGTGCCGTCCGTTCGGCGCTGGATCGTGCTTGGATTGAGGGACGACTTGCGATTTGGATCGCGGAGACGTTCGACTACATCAACCGCGTTTCTTAACGCTTCCGCTTAGCGATCTACAAGGGTATGTAGATTCACTCTCCCTCTCGTAGATGCTCATCACCATGGATAGATCTTGTGTGTGCGTAGGAAAATTTTTGTTTCCCATGCAACGTTCCCCAACATTGAGGTGGTGGAGGTGGTAAGTCTTCTGGTGGTTGTCCTGCTTGTCTGGCGGATCGACGAATGGGGGTTCCATCGCCGCCTTGGCTACTAGCTCTCTTCATCCTAAATTTGTTCCCATTGCAAAATACCGAATCGATTAGCAACATCCATAAGGGAAACATAGTAATATGACACCAGAAAGAAAATGCACGAAAAAGGCGAATAAAGCAAACAACATAATTATACAAGATAACCCAACATGTCGGCTACCAGACGAAAAGCCTGGTGGCGCAGTAGAGCTAGAAGGAGTATCAAGCCTATGTGGAGGTGGAAATTGTAGTGGACACTTAGGTGGGAATCTAGGCTGAGGTGAAGATGGTACTGTAGTCGCGGCTGCAAGTGCCTCCTAGACACGAGACAGCTCCTCAGCCAAGGAAATGATCATACGATAACTGGCGTTCAGATAACGAGATAGAACACCAGTCGCACGATCACTCGTCGGGTCAACTGGCGCGAAAATGACTCGCCCTGTCGTAGGCGACAGGGTGGGGTAGTGAAAGAAACTTGGATGAGCCTGCATCTCGACCTCGTGGAAGCGCAAGTCAGTGAGAGCCTCCATCACAGCAAACTGGATCGCCAGCTCCGGAGTAGAAGCCGTTCTGCCCTTAGAAGAGCGAGAATAGCTACCAATATTCGAGCTCGCGGTCAGGAAAGCCTCTGCGTGATACTCGTATACTGACTCGGCAAGCTGTTCCCGAAACACCTGGTACACTGGTTCTTCACCGTTGGGGTACAGTCGAAGCCAGACGTTATGGAGTAGTACAGGAAAAGTGAAAGGTGCTGGCTCATGATGGTAGTGGTACGGAACTGGTGCCATCTATAGTCACAATGCCAAGGGTTAGTAAAACAATGAATCATGATGCATGCCATGCAACAATCAAATGCAGCAAGCAAGATGCACACTCAAAGCCCTACACTAATCGCGGTTCTAGCGCGGGTTAACTAGGGTATCCTACAGTCAGCACGGCTCTGATACCAAGCGTTGTGGCATCCCGGCTCAGCGAACCGGATTACCAGTGTTTCCAACCCAGAGATCATGTCTTCTGGAAACACACAACAACTTAGAACAGAACAGAACTGAACTTTATTGACAAACTTTGGGTACAAGCTCATATTTTACATCGATAGCGAGGCCAAGGGCACACCTGGTGCTATGACAATATCTACATTATTTATGAAACATAGCAGGGCCTCGGAACTACTAAGTAATTCTACGGCATAGCGGAACATAACGAAAACTCCATCCACGGGACACTGCTGAGGACATAGCCTAGTTAGCGTAGCACGAACCATCGGGACCTCCGTCCTCGGCTTCTCCTGCATCTGGCATGATACGCCAAGTGAGTACTTTGAATGTACTCGCAAGCTCACGACAACCAAGTAATGCAGCAAACAATAGCATGGCAGTTAACATGTTAAATTCTTAAGTGATTCACTTACTGTCATCAGTTATCAACTTACTCTCTTTCGGGTTGTCTCACAACCCTCGGAATACTCATAGCCATCGAGTACTTCCGAACACAAGACGAGTTCTCCCATCATTATAAACACTGTTACGGTTGACCACCTTGTGAGGTCTAGATGGGCTGTCCAATACCGTGGACGCGGCTGTTCGAATAGATTTTTCACTCTGCAGAGGTTGCGCACTTTACCCACACCATGAAGCACCTGGCCTCGTGATCCCATCCAGATGGACCAGCGTTGCTCCAACGAAACCTGCCTGACCCGTGACTCTCCCATCGCACCACCGGCATTCATCCTCCCCCGGAGTCCTGCCCTGGGTGGCCCCTGTGTCACCTCGTGACACCTGCCACCGTCGTGGCCAAACTAAACTGTCCCAAATGGGGACACTGGCACAAAACTCATCTAGGCTCACAGGGTTATCGCCGCCTACCTGATCAGGGTAGCACACACGCATAACCCTCCCTGTCTGGAGGTATCGATGAAAGAGCACGAAGCCAGACCAAGTCAAGGTTGTCCCATACCGGCAAATGTGGTTGCACGGATAAGCCCGGACAGGTGACTCAAGATCAACCAACTAAGTTCATTTAACAAACATAGTAGTTTATCACAACACTAAGGATGGCAGCAACTAGGCATTTAAATTAATTACTATAAATTATTTTATAGCAAATAATTGAACATAATGCATTGAAATATGCAATGCTATTGAAATGCTTCACGAAATGGATGTCCTGGCTTGCCTTGCTCTATTGGGTTGTCCACAAACTCCTGGTCTTCGAAACCACAAAGATTTCCTTCTGAAAATATTTTAAAATAGCAAAGGAAAATGTCACATAACACATTTCTATTCATCAGGAATTCTGTGAGTAAGAGAAAAATACCAAAATTTATCAGCAAATAAAGGAGCTCAAGACAAACACAATGCAAAAAGAATCAATGGATTTGGACTTATATTTAAAAAGTTATTGCAGGTCAAAGTTACTGGTCAAATCTGGAATTTAAAAAAAAATCAGAAAATACTCAGCCGGCCACGTCGAACACGTAAAGTGGAGGGGCGCCTCCACTTAAAACGGTTCGGCGCGCGGGGTGAGTCGCTAACAGGTGGGGCCACCGGTTGATTTAAAAGAAAGGGAGAAGGGAAGCAGAGAGAGGGCGAGGCTCCGGCGATGCTCACCGGCGATGGAGACGGTGGTGAGGTCCGGCGAGGGCAGGAATGGAACCAGCGTACGACGGCGAGTACGCCCGTACCCGTGGATCGTTGGAAGGTGGCCGGACGGCGTCGCCTCTTTCTTCTCCGGCGGGTAGAGGCTACGAGCGTCGTCGGCGGCAATGATTCTGGCAGGATTCCTATCGGGGAAGAGCTCGGGGAGGGTCAGGGAAGTTCACTGAGTTCGAAGGTGGAGTTGGTTGGGGCTGCGGAGGAGTGGAATGGCGAGGCGGCAGAGCTCGGGTGGCGGCTGATCTGCGGCGAGGTTTGAGGCCAGAGGGCCTCTCGGTCGTGGCTCGCTGCTTGGGAGGTCGATTGGAGGTGGAGGGAGAGAGGTGAGGTGCTGAGAGAGGCCGGGCATGACCTTTTTTAGGCAGGGGCGGAGCTCGGGCGAGCTCTCTGGAACGGGCGGCGCTGTGGCCATGTCGCCGGGGCAAGGACGGCGAGCTGGCTGTCGCGAGGCGGGGTGAAGTCATGGAGGAGGCACAGTAGTTAATGCACGCATTGGCGGCACGCGGAGGAAGACGATGGCGGCTCAGCCACTGTGGCCGCACGGGTGTCATAGTGCGGCGCTGCGGTGGCGGCCGGTGAGGGCGATTCCAGCGAGGGGAAGGCTCTGGAGTGGCCTAGGTGGAAGGAGGGGAAGATGTCGGCATGCTAGGACAAGGCTAGGCCACAGGGGGTAGCCGGAGCGATCACATCCGACGTGGACGCCGTGTAGAGCGCGCGCACTGGCATGCCAGTGCCGTGATCACCACGGGTGCGGCCACCAGGAGGCCATGCAAGCCTGGCGCACCTTGTCCACGGCGTCGAGCTTCGATCACTTAGCCTCCTTGTGCCACAGGCTTGACTAGATACACTCTGGTTCGAAGGGTAGCCTCAACTACAGTTTTTGATAGAAACTTTGGGAGAGATCTAGAGGAGAGGTGAGCTTGAGATGAAACCAGTGGACATGTCTGGTGCGATCTAGGTTGGAAGGACTATAAACTGGCCAAATTTGAAAGGGTTTAGAAAAGTTTTGAATATAATTCCTGTGTAAACTGCCATACTGGTCCAGAAACTTGATCTGCTTCTGGCACTCATTTAGATAATCTCCTGAAGATGAAACTTGGTGGAGGGAGGTCATTTGGTAGTGCACACATGCCATAAAAATTTCATAGCAATTGTGCATCTCTAGCTAGTACTCCCTTCACAGAGGTCTGGAATGAGCAGAAACTTGTCAGAATTTTGCTGCTAAAAATTTGTACTGGCCAGGATGATATTTTTGGATATTGTGGCTATATAGGGTCCCTAATATCTCAGGAAGTTTACAGGGAATTTTCTGAGCTAGGAAACTAGGGGTTGCTTCACAATGGGCTAATTCTGACCAGAGAGAAAATAATTATTCTGGCCAAAATTTTGTATTGGACTATGGAATGTTTTTGAAGATTATGGGATTATATGATGACAGGAAGGTGTGACAAAAGTTTGGGATTTTATTGATCATCCAAACTATAGATTGCTTCACAACCCATAGTGATGACATAATTTCCCAAAGGAAGAAAAAATTAATGGAAAAAGATTAAATATTGGAAATTGATCCAGGAGAGGTGTGGAAAGGTTTTGGCAAGGTGATGAGAGTTTTGGGTTACTTGGAAAAAAATTCAAGGAGTCATAAGTCCATAGTTGACTGAAAAACCAACGAAAATGCAAGTAAAACCAAAAAGATTTCGAAAAGAAAAAGTTGCCAAAAATCATGGTGTCACAAACCTACCCCCCTTCAGATGAATCTCTTCCTCGAGATTCGGTTGCTCAGGGAACAAGTGCGGGTATGTGGATCTTAGAAAATCTTCTCTTTCCCACGTAGCATCTTCCTCAGTATGGTGCTCCCACAATACCTTGTAAAACTTGATCACCTTACTCCTGGTAGTCCTTTCGATCTCATCCAAGATTCTGATAGGTTTCTCTTCGTAGGTGAGATCCTTAGCCACTTCTAGCTCACTCATATCCGCTTGTTTGATCGGTGGTGCAATGCACTTTCTTAACTGTGATATGTGGAAAACATCGTGAATATCAGATAACTCTGGTGGTAGCTCCAACTGATATGCTACCCTGCCTTTCCTAGCAATTACTGGAAAGGGACCGATGTATCTTGATGCAAGCTTTCCCCGGGTATGAAACCTCTTTACTCCCTTCATGGGGGTTACTCGAAGGTATGCATATTCTTCGGGCTCAAAAATCACTTCTCGGTGCTTTGGGTCATAGTAGCTCTTTTGGCGGGACTTGGCTGCTTGAAGACGCTCCTGAATATCCTTGACCTGCTTCTCAGCCTCGAGCATCAAGTCTGTGCCAAAGATACGGCTATCTTCTGTCTGGGACCAATTCAATGGGGTGCGGCACTTCCGCCCATATAGTGCTTCAAATGGTGACATCTTGAGACTTGACTGATACTGTTGTTATAATAAAATTCCGCATAGTGTAGGCTATCTTCCCATTTGGGTCCATGGGTGAGAGCACAGGACCGAAACATATCTTCCAATATCTAGTTTACTCGTTCGGTCTGTCCATCTGTCTGCGGATGGTACGTCGTGCTATGCTTCAGCATGGTTCCCAAAGCTTGGTGCAATCGCAACTAGAATGCTGAGGTGAATAAGGAGCCCCTATCTGAGGTGATAGACTTGGGTACTCCATGAAGACTGACTATCCAGGGCTTGCAAGCTGGTTTGCGTTAAAAGTGGTCTTTACCGGAATAAAGTGAGCCACTTTTGTGAGTATATCCACAATGACCCAGATAGCATCATTGCCTTTTGTTGACCTGTGCAGTACAACAATGAAGTCCATGCATATGTCGTCCCACTTCCACCGGGGAACTGGTAAAGGTTGTAGTAGCCCAGCGGGTTTCTGGTGTTCAGCCTTGACTTTGTTGCAGATGTCGCAGCAGGCGACATAGTATGCTATGTCCCTTCGCGTCCCTGGCCACCAAAAGGTTTCTCTCAGATCCTGATACATCTTTGTGCCTCCCGGGTGGATAGAGTACGCGGACTCACGGGCTTCTTTGAGTATTCGTTGTCTCAGATTATTCTGATCGGGCACGCATATCCGTTTCTCAAACCACAAGGTGCCTTGGTCATCCACACGGAAGGACTTGGCCTTCCCTTTCGAAATCAGTTCCTTGATCTCTTTTATTCCTTCATCTGGTTTTTGAGCTTCTTTAATTTCTTCCATAAGTGTTGGAGTAATTTCCAAGGTATCCGGGATAATTGGGCCACATAGCACCATATTGAGCTTAGCGAACTCTTCTTGTAACCTTGGATGGATACTTCCAAGTAGTGCATTCACTGTGCCTTGTTTTCTGCTGAGAGCATCAGCGACCACATTAGCCTTTCCCGGATGATAGTTTATTCTAGTGTCATAGTCCTTGACTAGTTCAAGCCATCTTCGCCGCCTGAGATTCAGGTCAGGTTGGGTGAAAATATACTTGAGACTATTATGGTCCGTGTATATTTCACAACGTTGTCCAATGAGGTAATGCCTCCAAATCTTCAAGGCATGAACCACGACTGCTAATTCCAGATCATGTGTGGGGTAGTTTTCTTCGTGAGGTCATAGCTGTCTGGATGCATATACTACAACCTTTCCTTCTTGCGTTAACACGCAGCCGATTCCACGTCTGGAAGCATCGCAATATATATCAAAGCTCTTGTGGATGTCTGGAAGAACTAAGACAGGTGTTGTAGTTAGCCTTGTCTTTATCTCTAGGAAGCTGCTGTCACACTCCGCCGTCCAGACAAACCTTTGATTTTTCTTTAACAATTCTGTCAGTGGCTTAGCTATCTTGGAGAAGCCTTCTATGAAACGACGGTAATAGCCTGCCAATCCCAGAAAGCTACGGACTTCGGTCACCGAGGCTGGTGTCTTCCAATTCAGTACTGCAGTTACTTTGCTGGGGTCGATGGCTACTCCTTGTTCTGACAGAATATGCCCCAGACCACCTTTTTTAGCCAAAATTCGCACTTACTGAATTTGGCGTACAGACAATGGTTCCTTAACCTTTCCAGGACAGCACGGAGGTGTTGTTTGTGCTCTTCTTCATCCTTGGAATATATCAGGATATCATCGATGAACACCACCACGAATTTGTCCAGAAAATCCATGAAGACCTTGTTCATCATGCTCAGGAAATAAGATGGAGCATGCGTCAGCCCAAATGACATGACTGTAAACTCATACAGACCATATCGGGTGGTGAAAGCTGTCTTGGGTATATCCTCTTTTCTGATTTTTAGCTGATGATACCCGGTTCGGAGGTCAATCTTGGAGAATAGCTGTGCTCCGTTCAGCTGGTTGAACAAATCATCAATGCGAGGGAGCGGGTACTTATTCTTGATGGTTACCTCATTCAGCTGGCGATAGTCTATGCACATTCATAGACTTCCATCCTTCTCGACAAACAGTACGGGTGATCCCCATGGCGAGATGCTTGTGCGGATATACCCTTTTTGCAGCAACTCATCCAACTGCTTCTTTAATTCCACCAGCTCTGGGGTCGGCATACGATAGTATTTCTTGTAGATCGGGGCAGTACCGGGAATCACCTCAATTGCAAAATCTAATTCCCGGTCGGGTGGCATCCCTGGTAGTTCCTCGGGAAATACATCCGGAAATTCGCAAACTACCGGAATCAAGTTCATATCCGTACCGATAGCTTAGTATGCCATTCCTTTTCTTGACATCATCTTGCTGGCAAGGAATTGGACTGTTTGTCCTGCCGGATTAACTAGTGTCACTGTCCTGGTGGCACAGTTGATGCACACCTGATGTGGTGTCAACCAGTCCATCCCCAGTATTACATCCAATTCAGGGGATTCAATGGCAACAAGTGTAGCTGGAAATTTAACTCCATGTATCAAAATTTCCAGACCATTATATATCAGATTTGTTCTGAGCAGGGAGCCAGGGAATTGTACCACCATGATATTATCCAAAAGCGAATGGGAAAACTTGTGCAAGGTGGCAAAACTCCGCGAAATAAACGAATGGGAAGCCCCAGAATCAAATAAAATTACTACAGGTATGTCGTTAACAGAAAACATACCAATGACTATGTATGGTGCTTCGCAGGCTTCCTCAGCGGAGATATGATGGACGCGTCCGTGGTAGAAGTTATGGTTTGGGCGGCATCCAATATTGTTGACTTGTGGCTTGAAGTTGGATACTGGCTTCCCGCTGTTGGTAGGGCACTGCTTGGAATAGTGTCCGCTTTGGCCGCAAGTAAAGCAGGTGTTATTGCGGCGGCAGTCCTCTATCACCGGCTGTTTGCCGAAGGTCTTATTCTGGCCAACCATCTTATTGTTGTTGTTGCCATTGCTCCATGTGGGCTTGTATTCAGATGGGCCTGGCTGCCAGGTGCGTGGCTTCTGCACAAACTGCTCGCGGTTATCCTTCTTGGGTTCAAACTTCTGCTTGCGGTCATCATATCCAGACTTATGCTCTCGTTCAGCTATGAAAGCCTTGTTCACCAAAGTCTGAAAGTCCGGAAAGTCCAGCATACAGAGCTGACAACGGAGGGCGTGGTTCAGTCCTCCTAGGAATCGATCTATCTTCCTTTCTTCGGTGGACACATCATGGGTAGAGTACCGTGCCAGATTGTTGAACTTGTTCAGATACTCCCCCACGGACATATTTCCTTGTGTAAAAGCAAGGAACTCCCTTTGCTTCACCTTGATTATGCCTGTAGGGATATGATACTTGCGGAATAGCTCCTTGAACTTCTCCCAGGAAATATCTTCTCCAAAATGCCACGTTGTTTTTGTGTTGTCCCACCATATAGCCCCTGGCCCTTCTAGGTAGTGAGTGACAAAAGGAACCTTATCTGATTCTTCATAGCGGGCTATGTCCAGCTTCTTTTCCATGGTCCTCAGCCAATCATCAGCTTCTATAGGGTCCACAGCTTGACCGAAACTGGGTGGCTTGGTGCGTTGGAAGTCAGACAACTTCGAGTGTGTTCCATGGTTGTTGTTCTGGCTCGCCATAGTCTGCATACTTTTCAAAAATTCCATGAGATCCTGGTTTCTTTTCACTTCAAACATCCTCATGATCTGATCAGTGGTTGGCGCTTGAGGTGGTGGAGGTGGTAAGTCTTTTGGTGGTTGTCCTACTTGTCTGGCGGATCGACGAACGGGGGTTCCATCGCCGCCTTGGCTACTAGCTCTCTTCATCCTAAATTTGTTCCCATTGCAAAATACTGAATCGATGAGCAACATCCATAAGGGAAACACAGTAATATGACACCAGAAAGAAAATGCACGAAAAAGGCGAATAAAGCAAACAACATAATTATACAAGATAACCCAACATCATACATGGCAAGCTAGTAGGGGGATATCATGGCTAGACTGCTCATATGGCAGTTGACATATGCAAGGATGCATGCACAACAACTCAAGCCTCCACTCTAGTGGCGCGGGTGGCACGAACACTGCCAAACTGAAGACTCCTCGCCATCTGATCCTGAGTCGGAATCGGAACTGATAATATGGATCACATCCTCCGGATCAAAGGAAACACGACGACATTGTTGGGATGGTTCTCCTTCCGAGGAAGAACGAGCACGACGCCTCAGCATCAGAGCAGCAGGAGTGGCTAGGAGTGAGGCCCACTCTGCCGGGGTCTCACGTCGGCTACCAGACGAAAAGCCTGGTGGCGTAGTAGAGCTAGAAGGAGTATCAAGCCTAGCTATGCGGAGGTGGAACTGGTGGTGGACACATAGGTGGGAATGTAGGTTGGGGTGAAGATGGTACTGTAGTCCCGGCTGCAAGTGCCTCTTGGACACGAGACAAATTCTCAGCCAAGGAAATGATCATCCGATAACTGGCGTTCAGATAACGAGATAGAACACCAGTCGCACGATCACTCGCCGGGTTAACTGGCATGAAAATGACTCGCCCTGTCGTAGGCGACAGGGTGCGGTAGTGAAAGAAACCTAGATGAGCCTGCATCTCGACCTCGTGGAAGCGCAAGTCAGCGAGGGTCTCCATCGCAGCAAACTAGATCGCCAGCTCCGGAGTAGAAGCCGTTCCGCCCTTAGAAGAGCGAGAATAACTACCAATATCCGAGCTCGCGGTCAGGAAAGCCTCTGCGTGATACTCGTATACTGACTCGGCAAGCTGCTCCCGAAACACCTGGTACACTGGATCTTCGCCGTTGGGGTACAGTTGAAGCCAGACATTACGGAGCAGTACAGGAAAAGTGAACTGCGCTGGCTCATGATGGTAGTGGTACGGAACTGGTGCCATCCACGCTCACAATGCCAACGGTTAGTAAAACAATAAATCATGATGCATGCCATGCAACAATCAAATGCAGCAAGCAAGATGCACACTTAAAGCCCTACACTAATCGCGGTTCTAGCGCGGGTTAACTAGGGTGTCCTATAGTCAGCACGGCTCTGATACCAAGCCTTGTGGCACCCCGGCTCAGCGAACCGGATTACCAGTGTTTCCAACCTAGAGATCATGTCTTCTGGAAACACACAACAACTTGGAACAGAACAGAACTGAGCTTTATTGATAAACTTTGGGTACAAGCTCATATTTTACATCGATAGCGAGGCCAAAGGCACACCTGGTGCTATGACAATATCTACATTATTTATGAAACATAGCAGGGCCTCGGAACTACTAAGTAATTCTACGGCGTAGCGAAACATAGCGGAAACTCCATCCACGGGATACTGCTGAGGACATATCCTAGTTAGCGTAGCACGAACCATCGGGACCTCCGTCCTCGGCTTCTCCTGCATCTGGCATGATACGCCAGGTGAGTACTTTGAATGTACTCGCAAGCTCACGACAACCAAGTAATGCAGCAAACAATAGCATGGCCGTCAACATGTTAAATTCTTAAGTGATTCACTTACTGTCATCAGTTATCAACTTACTCTCTTTCGGGTTGTCTCACAACCCTCGGAATACTCATAAGCCATCGAGTACTTTCGAACACAAGACGAGTTCTCCCATCATTATTAACACTGTTACGGTTGACCACCTAGTGAGGTCTGGACGGGCTGTCCAATACCGTGGACGCGGCTATTCGAATAGATTTTTCACTCTGTAAAGGTTGCGCACTTTACCCACACCATGAAGCACCTGGCCTCGTGATCCCATTCGGATGGACCATCGTTGCTCCAACGAAACCTACCTGACCCGTGACTCTCCCATCGCACCACCGGCATTCATCCTCCCCCGGAGTCCTGCCCTGGGTGGCCCCTGTGTCACCTCGTGACACCTGCCACCGTCGTGGCCAAATTAAACTGTCCCAAACAGGGACGCCGACACAAAACTCATCTGGGCTCACAGGGTTATCGCCTCCTACCTGATCAGGGTAGCACGCACGCATAACCCTCCCTGTCTGGAGGTACCGGTGAAAGAGCACGGGGCCAGACCAAGTAAAGGCCGTCCAATACCGACAAATGTGGTTGCATGGATAAGCCCAGACAGGTGACTCAAGATCAACCAACTAAGTTCATTTAACAAACATAGTAGTTTATCACAACACTTAGGATGGCAGCAACTAGGCATTTAAATTAATTACTATAAATTATTATATAGCAAATAAATGAACATAATGCATTGAAATGCTTCACGAAATGGGTGTCCTGGCTTGCCTTTCTCTATTGGGTTGTCCACAAACTCCTGGTCTTCAAAACCACAAAGATTTCCTTCTGAAAATATTTTAAAATAGCAAAGGAAAATGTCACATAACACATTTCTATTCATCAGGAATTCTGTGAGTAAGAGAAAAATACCAAAATTTATCAGCAAATAAAGGAGCTCAAGACAAACACAATGCAAACAGAATCAATGTATTTGGACTTATATTTAAAAAGTTATTGCAGGTCAAAGTTACTGGTCAAATCTAGAATTTAAACAAAAATCAGAAAATACTCAGCCGGCCACGTCGAACACGTAAAGTGGAGGGGCGCCTCCACTTAAAATGGTTCGGCGCGCGAGGTGAGTCGCTGACAGGTGGGGCCTCCGGTTGATTTAAAAGAAAGGGAGAAGGGAAGCAGAGAGAGGGCGGGGCTCCGGCGACGCTCACCGGCGATTGAGACTGTGGTGAGGTCCGGCGAGGACAGGAATGGAACCAGCATACGACGGCGAGTACGCCCGTACCCGTGGATCGTCGGAAGGTGGCCGGACGGCATCACCCCCTTCTTCTTCGGCGGGTGGAGGCTACAGGCGTCGTCGGCGGCAACGATTCCGGCAGGATTCCGGCCGGGCAAGAGCTCGGGGAGGGCCAGGGAAGTTCACTGAGTTCGAAGGTGGAGTTGGTTGGGGCTGGGGAGGAGTGGAATGGCGAGGCGGCAGAGCTCGGATGGCGGCGGATCTCCGGCGAGGTTTGAGGCCAGAGGGCCTCTCGGCCGTGGCTCGCTGCTCGGGAGGTCGATTGGAGGTGGAGGGAGAGAGGTGAGGTGCTGAGAAAGGCCGGGCACGGCCTTTTATAGGCAGGGGTGGAGCTCGGGCGAGCTCTCTGGAACGGGCAGCGTTGTGGCCACGTTGCCGGGGCAAGGACGGCGAGCTGGCTGTCGCGAGGTGGGGCGAAGTGATGGAGGAGGGCAGAGGAGTTAATGCGCGCATTGGCGGCACGCGGAGGAAGACGACGGCGGCTCAGCCACTGTGGCCGCACGGGTGTCACAGTGCGGCGCTGCGGTGGCGGCCGGTGAGGGCGATTCAGGCGAGGGGAAGGCTCTGGAGTGGCCTAGGTGGAAGGAGGGGAAGATGTCGGCATGCTAGGACAAGACTAGGCCACGCGGGGTAGCCGGAGCGATCACATCCGACGCGGGCGCCGTGTAGAGCGCGCGCACTGGCATGCCAGTGTCGTGCTCACCACGGGTGCGCCCACCAGGAGGCCACGCAAGCCTGGCGCACCTTGTCCATGTCGTCGACCTTCGATCACTTAGCATCCTTGTGCCACTGGCTTGACTAGATACACTCTGGTTCGAATGGTAGCCTCAACTACAGTTTTTGACAGAAACTTTGGGAGAGATCTGGAGGAGAGGTGAGCTGGAGATAAAGCCAGTGGAGATGTGTGGTGCGATCTAGGTTGGAAGGACTATAAAGTGGCCAAATTTGAAAGGGTTTAGAAAAGTTTTGAATATAGTTCCTGTAAAAACTGCCATACTGGTCCAGAAACTTGATCTGCTTGTGGCACTCATTTAGATAATCTCCCGATGATGAAACTTGGTGGAGGGAGGTCATTTGGTAGTGCACACATGCCATAAAAATTTCAGAACAATTGTGCATCTCAAGCTAGTACTCCCTTCACAGAGGTTTGGAATGAGCAGAAACTTGTCAGAATTTTGCTGCTAAAAATTTGTACTGGCCAGAATGATATTTTTGGATATTGTGGCTATATAGGGTCCCTAATATCTCAGGAAGTTTACTGGGAATTTTCTGAGCTAGGAAAATAGGGGTCGCTTCACAATGGGCCAATTCTGACCAGAGAGAAAATAATTATTCTGGCCAAAATTTTGTATTGGACTATGGAATGTTTTTGAAGATTATGAGATTATATGATGACAGGAAGGTGTGACAAAAGTTTGGGATTTTATTGATCATCCAAACTATAGGTTGCTTCACAACCCATAGTGATGACATAATTTCCCAAAGGAAGAAAAGAATTAATGGAAAAAGATTAAATATTGGAAATTGATCCAGGAGAGGTGTGGAAAGGTTTTGGCAAGGTGATGAGGGTTTTGAGTTACTTGGAAAAAAAATCAAGGAGTCATAAGTCCATAGTTGACTGAAAACCAACGAAAATGCAAGTAAAACCAAAAAAATTTTGAAAAGAAAAAGTTGCCAAAAATTAGGATGTCACAAAGACGTGTGAACGAAATGTGGATATGACACACGTGTGGGCGTTATCATTTGAGAATAAAAAAGATAAAAATCTCAAACCCGAGAAAACGTGCGGGCGGCTTTCGTTCGCTCGTGCGACTAGTATCCTGGCCCAATGAGCTGGCCCTGCTAGTTTGTCGCCGCATTGTTTAGTTCCTGGCCCAACGAGATGGCCCATGCTAGTAGTACTATAACATAGCCTGTCGCCCTTCTCCCGTCTTCCCCGTCCACCAGTTCCCCAATCAAAGCGAAAACCTAGGGTTTGGGTTAGGGAGGCGGCGGCTGCTTTATTCCCGATCCCGTCCCCGACCCCGACCCCGACCCCGATCGCCATGCCCATCGAAGCCGCGCCGAGCTCGGATGAGGAGGAGATGGTCGTCCTCTCCGATTGGGGGACGGAGGACGAGGAGGAGGCCGATGTCTTCACCTATTGGGCGATGGAGGAGACCGACGTCTTCCCCAATTGGGCGATGCTGGATCGCATCGGCCGCACCCGCTACCACAAGGACCTAGACGATGCTCGTCTGGTTGTCAGCAAGAACAAGACCGCCGCTCGCATCCGCATTGAGCGCAGCATCTCCTGCTACGTGTCCTTCACCCTCGCGGCTCCAGAAGGGGTCTCCTACCTCAACCTCCACTGGCCGGTGGGAGAAGGATCCGACGATGCCTGTTCCTTCGTCCGGGCAACCGACAAGGACCTCGTCCTCTTCGACATCTACAACCGGAGTCGGATTCCCTACTTGGGCGCGCCGCCAGATCTGTTCGTCTACACGGCCGCCGGTCCTTCCCCCTCGGTGCAGCAGCTCCCTCTGTACCCCAAGGAGGGGAGGGCAAGTTGGCAGTTCCTGAGGGATAAATTCACCACAGGCATCTTGCGGCTCTCGAAGAAGCGCTACGTCGTTGCCGACCTCAGTGAGCTGGATGCTGCACTCTGCGTCTTCAACTCCTCCTCCCAGACTAAACAGTGGAAAATCATCTCCATTACGCCTGGCATGATATGTTGGCACCTACCGCAGCAGAACCAGAAACAGAGCAGCGGCCAGCTCCCCGACCTCTGGTCAACTGACGATGTGCTCGCTTTCGACGACCGTTTCCTGTGCTGGGTTGACTACTTCAGTGGTGTCCTGCTATCTGACTTCTCGTCCACTCTAGGTTCCTCGGTGGTGCTCCATTTCGTACCTTTCCCTGGAGAAAAGGAATACCCTGAAGATGTCCCAAGGCAGTTCCCGGGGAGGTTCCGAAATGTGTCCATCACCCAAGGCAAGATGTGCTTTGTCCACATTGACAATGACTTCCATGAGACATTCGAAGATGACTGCCCATGTCTTCAGCTTCCTGAGAGAAGAAGCCAACCGCAGCAGCATCTGGGTCCCAAAAAAATCACCATTTGGACTCTCAAATCCGACAACTTCAAGTTCAAGTGGGAGCAACATGGTGTGATCAACCTTGACCTCCTTTGGGCGCAACCTAACTACAAAGCACCTGAGCGTCTTCCCGAGTTCCCAGTCTTCCATGAACCGGATGTTCTATGCTGCCTGTTAAGGGAGGAGGAATTTTATGGCAAGGGGTGGATGATCATGGTTGACATGAAGCAAGCAAATCTGCGGTCGTGTACTCGATATGTCAACCGACAGTCCTACTGTGCTAACTGTGTGGATAAGGGCTGTGCTGTGTGTGAGGAGGACAGAGACGTGTTTCCTAATGTGCTCCTACTTCCAACTGTCTTCTCCAAACAATTTGAAAAGCCAACAGGTAACTATATAGAAGAAGCTCACCTAGTATTCAATTTAATTTTCTTTTACATACGTTCCTGCTTTTATTACATAATAACATGGTTGCCTTTGCCTAGCTTTCTGTTGGATATGGTAGTGTAACACTGGTCTTTTTCCTTATTTATTATCTTACCTATGATGCAACTCACGTGCTGCCTGGTTGGGTGTATGATTCCCAGCAACTCTCTGCACGCTGACTTCTAGACCCGTACCACTCTACTTATCAGGGTTGTGTGCCCGATGTTATTTCCTGTCTAAGAATTTCCAATTTCCTGCCTTCATCACAGACCTCTAGTGTTGCTGTGTTATAGTAATATGTTGATTAATCACCCCTTGAAAAAAAATAGTAACATGTTACTTAATTGAAGCATTTACTATATTGTTACCATGAATCTTCTGTTGGGCTGTTCAAGCATTTGAGTTTTAGCCGCTCCAGTTGTGTAGGTGCACTACCCAATAATAGCTTTGGTCCTTCTGTCATCGAGTTGTCCTTGAGAGCCTAGAATCCTCTATCTCAACTTGTTGGATCTTTTGCTCTTTATTTATGTACCGTCCATTATCTGTACACGTGCAGTTCTTGATTCATTACGCAGCCTTCTGTTGCTACTACTCTGGTGTGCTATTTTGAAGCGAATTCTAGGAACCACACTGTTTTGATTGCTCTGTTAAAGGATAAAACTATATTGTCCTCTATTTTCTATGTCGGAGCAAATGCCTTGTACCTTTAGATGATATACGATGCTTTTAACACATATTTTTCTGTGGACCAAAGTTTTAGAGTGTGTTTTGTTGGGTTACTTTTGGGTCAACCAGGTCACATCTTTGGCTCTTCCTGTTGGAATCTTTTTGATTCTGCTAATGTCTACCCTTTATACCCGTGTGTAACTGGATACTCGCCAAGGAAAAGCTGTTCTCCCTGCATGGGAATGTCATTAGGTAGCCTCACTGGCCTTCTCATGTTACTATCTTTGGCTTGCTTATGGCGACAAGCCTTCCGGCTGTCTTCTGCATCTTCTCAGGCCAAATCCAACATGCTTGCATGTGGACTGTTGTTGGGACTCCCATGTATTTTGAGTTTGATGCTTTCTTGCTGCCTTCAGCCTTTTTTGCCACCTGAATACATCACCCCTGTGCCGGCCCGTCTGCAGCACGGTCGCCACCAGTCCCCTGCGTGTCAGTTGTAGTCCTTCCAGCTGATTGACAAAGGCGATACGTGCTCATTGAGGCCACAAACGTCACATCATGGCTAACGTGGTGTTCTCAGACAACGTTTTGATGACAAGTTAGCTGAGAGCTACTCCCTCTGTCCGGTGAAGAGATATGGTGTCATTACCATTTGAAAACAAATCAAGTATATGATGCCATTATGATCGCATTAATATTGACTGCGAAAATTGTTTTCTTTTATCAATATACTCCACTGCAATGCCATTTTTCTCTTGTTTGTCTATTCCTTTTCTTTTGAACAATTATTGTGTACATCATTTGTCAAGTTGCAATTCATCTCATCTTCCCATACTGCTCGCAAGATGTTTTGATGGTGTATATATCTGAGTTAATTTTAATTTTATTTTCAAAGGGATGGCATTGGACAACGACAAGGTTGCAGCTCGTCTTCCAAAGAAGCATAAGCTGTCTGCAAGGTTTCATTCAAAGAACCGTAAGATTAAGATTGCAGTGTAAAGACCTGGAATCTGGTGACATGGTGTTGAGCACTTTGGCGTCGCTAGTATGGAAGATGATGTTTGTGTTAATGCTTTGATGGTGCACTACAGGCAGAACCAAGTCAACAGGGCAAAAATTTGCATTTATGTGATGAAGATGATGTACTGATGAATACCTATATCTATTAGAGTAAACGATGCATGTTTCTGGATCATATCAAATCATGATGTACTGATGAATATTCCTAAAATTTCTAAGCTCCCTTCAATTGGGAAGTTCTCATAGCTCTATGTTTAAGAGTTGTTGCTGCCTGCACCTGCCAGTCCGTTCCTCTCGTGTGGCCATATGTGGTTGTACTCGTGTCTCACCCATATTTCTTTTTGTCACTTTTATTTATTACCCGGGAGCCAAAACGCCAAGCCCCTCCGAAGGATCTTATGTTGTGTACTGACCCCTCAAAAAACTTATTTCGTGGCGTGACCCCCTTCACTCATGCCAATGCATCAGGCGTTTTTAATACACTGTGTGACGCCAGTCAATTTAACGCCAATAATATCAATAAATCCGTGCTGGCAGTCACGCCTACGTGGCGAAAAAAGTCAAAGACGCCATGTTAATTAGCGTGTCTACTCCGGCAGTAAAGTCGCCAGGTAACATGGTGTAACAAACATGTCTTCCCCGATTCAATCGTCCTTCCGTATTCAACCTTGCCGCAGACTGCGAGGCCACCGGCAGCTGCCGCCTCCGGCGGCAGGCAAGCTCGGCGCCCCGGCCGCCCTCATTCCCTCCTCTCCCTCCCTCCGGCCCTTCTCCACCTCACATGCGCCGGCCAGCCGTCACCGGGCACGGCCGCTGCTCCCGCTCGTATGCCTCCGCAAGCTGCCGCCGGGCACGGCCGTCGGCGAGCGTCGCCACTCCGGTGGTCGACCATGGCCAGCCATCGCATGGAGCTCCTCCAGTCTTCATTTTCCCCTCCGGTGCGCGCAAGCTTTGTGCCTGGGCATGCGGCGACGGACATGACCGATCCGACAGCACCTCCCCGGCCTGCCGCGTAACCCAGCAGGTGAGCAGCCGTGACTCCCGATGGCGCCTTCGCGACGACTCGCTTCAACTCCGTCTTTGAACCATGGCAGCGCCATGGCCAGCAAGTGCGTGAACGACGGACACAATGGGGCCGACCACCTTGGCCTGTCACTGATGCTGCTCGGCTGCCACGGTCGTTGCACGGCCTTTTTTATGCAGGGGCGGAGCTCGGGCGAGCTCTCTGGAACGGGCGACGCTGTGGCCACGTCGCCGGGGCAAGGACGGCGAGCTGGCTGTCGCGAGGCGGGGCGAAGTGATGGAGGAGGGCACAGGAGTTAATGCGCGCATTGGCGGCACGCGGAGGAAGACGACGGCGGCTCAGCCACTGTGGCCGCACGGGTGTCATAGTGCGGCGCTGCGGTGGCGGCTGGTGAGGGCGATTCCGGCGAGGGGAAGGCTCCGGAGTGGCCTAGGTGGAAGGAGGGGAAGATGTCGGCATGTTAGGACAAGGCTAGGCCGCGCGGGGTAGCCGGAGCGATCACATCCGACGCGGGCGCCGTGTAGAGCGCGCGCACTGGCATGCCAGTGCCGTGCTCACCACGGGTGCGGCCACCAGGAGGTCACGCAAGCCTGGCGCACCTTGTCCACGGCGTCAACCTTCGATCACTTAGCCTCCTTGTGCCACTGGCTTGACTAGATACACTCTGGTTCGAAGGGTAGTCTCAACTACAGTTTTTGATAGAAACTTTGGGAGAGATCTGGAGGAGAGGTGAGCTGGAGATGAAGCCAGTGGAGATGTCTGGTGCGATCTAGGTTGGAAGGACTATAAAGTGGCCAAATTTGAAAGGGTTTAGAAAAGTTTTGAATATAGTTCCTGTGTAAACTGCCATACTGGTCCAGAAACTTGATCTGCTTGTGGCACTCATTTAGATAATCTCCTGATGATGAAACTTGGTGGAAGGAGGTCATTTGGTAGTGCACACATGCCATAAAAATTTCAGAGCAATTGTGCATCTCTAGCTAGTACTCCCTTCACAGAGGTTTGGAATGATTAGAAACTTGTCAGAATTTTGCTGCTAAAAATTTGTACTGGCCAGGATGATATTTTTGGATATTGTGGCTATATAGGGTCCCTAATATCTCAGGAAGTTTACTGGGAATTTTCTGAGCTAGGAAAATAGGGGTTGCTTCACAATGGGCCAATTCTGACCAGAGAGAAAATAATTATTCTGGCCAAAATTTTGTATTGGACTATGGAATGTTTTTGTAGATTATGGGATTATATGATGACAGGAAGGTGTGAAATTTTTTTGGGATTTTATTGATCATCCAAACTATAGGTTGCTTCACAACCCATAGTGATGACATAATTTCCCAAAGGAAGAAAAGAATTAATGGAAAAAGATTAAATATTGGAAATTGATCCAGGAGAGGTGTGGAAAGGTTTTGGCAAGGTGATGAGGGTTTTGGGTTACTTGGAAAAAAAATTCAAGGAGTCATAAGTCCATAGTTGACTGAAAAACCAACGAAAATGCAAGTAAAACCAAAAAGATTCCGAAAAGAAAAAGTTGCCAAAAATCATGGTGTCACAAACCTACCCCCCTTAGGATGAATCTCGTCCTCGAGATTCGGTTGCTTAGGGAACAAGTGCGGGTATGCGGATCTTAGAAAATCTTCTCTTTCCCAGGTAGCCTCTTCCTCAGTATGGTGCTCCCACAATACCTTGTAAAACTTGATCACCTTACTCATGGTAGTCCTCGCCATCTCATCCATGACAAACTCTGGTGGTAGCTCCAACTGATATGCTACCCTGCCTTTCCTAGCAATTACCGGAAAGGGACTGATGTATCTTGGTGCAAGCTTTCCCCGGGTATGAAACCTCTTTACTCCCTTCATGGGGGTTACTCGAACGTAAGCATATTCTCTGGGCTCAAAAGTCACTTCTCGGTGCTTTGGGTCATAGTAGCTCTTTTGGCGGGACTTGGCTTCTCGAAGACGCTCCTGAATATCCTTGACCTACTTCTCAGCCTCGAGAATCAAGTCCGTGCCAAAGATACGGCTATCTCCTGTCTGGGACCAATTCAATGGGGTGCGGCACTTCCGCCCATATAGTGCTTCAAATGGTGACATCTTGAGACTTGACTGATAACTGTTGTTATAAGAAAATTCCGCATAGGGTAGGCTATCTTCCCATTTGGGTCCATGGGTGAGAGCACAGGACCGAAGCATATCTTCCAATATCTGGTTTACTCGTTCGGTCTATCCATCTGTCTGCGGATGGTACGCCCTGCTATGCTTCAGCATGGTTCCCAAAGCTTGGTGCAATCGCAACCAGAATGCTGAGGTGAATAAGGAGCCCCTATCTGAGGTGATAGACTTGGGTACTGATACGTCCATTTTGCATCATGCTTTTATATCGATATTTATTGCATTATGGGCTGTTAATACACATCATGGTACAATACTTATGCCTTTTCTCTCTTATTTTCCAAGGTTTATATGAAGAGGGAGAATGCCGGCAGCTAGAATTTTGGACTGGAAAAGGAGCAAATCTGAGATACCTATTCTGCAAAACTCCAAAAGTCCTGAAAATCTACGGAGAATTATTTTGAAATATATAAAAAATATTGGGCGAAATAAATACCAGAGGGGACCCACCAGGGAGTCACAAGCCAGGGGGGCGCGCCCTACCCCCCTGGGCGCGCCCTTGTGGCTTGTGGGCCCCCTAGCAGGCCTCCGGTGCCCATCTTCTGCTATATGGAGGGTTTTGACCTAGAAAAAATCAGAAGGGAGCTTTCGGGACGAAGCGCCACCGTCTCGAGGCGGAACTTGGACATAACCAATCTAGGGCTCCGGCGGAGTTGTTCTGCCGGGGAAACTTCCCTCCCGGAGGGGGAAATCGAAGCCATCGTCATCACCAACGATCCTCTCATTGAGAGGGGGTCAATCTCCATCAACATCTTCACCAGCACCATCTCCTCTCCAAACCCTAGTTCATCTCTTGTATCCGATCTTTGTCTCAAAACCTCAGATTGGTAACTGTGGGTTGCTAGTAGTGTTGATTACTCCTTGTAGTTGATGCTAGTTGGTTTACTTGGTGGAAGATCATATGTTCAGATCCTTAATGATAATTAATACTCCTCTGATTATGAGCATTAATATGCTTTGTGAGTAGTTACGTTTGTTCCCGAGGACATGGGATAATTCTTGTTATAAGTAATCATGTGAATTTGGTATTCGTTCGATATTTTGATGAGATGTATGTTGTCTCTCCTCTAGTGGTGTTATGTGAATGTCGACTACATAACACTTCACCATTATTTGGGCCTAGAGGAAGGCATTGGGAAGTAATAAGTAGATGATGGGTTGCTAGAGTGACAGAAGCTTAAACCCTAATTTATGCGTTGTTTCGTAAGGGGCTGATTTGGATCCACATGTTTCATGCTATGGTTAGATTTATCTTAATTCTTCTTTCGTAGTTGCGGATGCTTGCGAGAGGGGTTAATCATAAGTGGGAGGCTTGTCCAAGTAAGGACAGCACCCAAGCACCGGTCCACCCACATATCA
Organism: Elymus sibiricus; assembly: GCA_039707655.1. Lineage (NCBI taxonomy): Eukaryota > Viridiplantae > Streptophyta > Magnoliopsida > Poales > Poaceae > Elymus > Elymus sibiricus. The sequence goes on from CM077671.1 coordinate 450,489,504, forward strand.
AATTATCAAAGTAACGAACGCGAATCATATGAGCATGATGAAAACTAGCTTGACAAAAATTCCCATGTGTCCTCGGGAGCGCTTTGCTTTATATAAGAGTTTGTCCTGGCTTGTACTTTGCTACAAAAAGGATTGGGCCACCTTGCTGCACCTTTATTACATTTGTTACTTGCTTTCCATTACGAATTACCTTATCACAAAACTATCTGTTACCGATAATTTCAGTGCTTGCAGAGAATACCTTACTGAAAACCGCTTGTCATTTCCTTCTGCTCCTCGTTGGGTTTGACACTCTTACTTATCGAAAGGACTACGATAGATTCCCTATACTTGTGGCTCATCACGAATCTTTTCTGGCGCTGTTGCCGGGGAGTGAAGCGCCTTTGGTGAGTGGAACTTGGTAAGGAAACATTTATATAGTGTGCTGAAATTTACTGTCACTTGTTACTATGGAAAACAATCCTTTGAGGGGCTTGTTCGGGGTATCTTCACCTCGACCGGAAGCACAAAGTGATGCTCCTCAACCTACTGCACCTACTGAAAATATTTAATATGAAATTCCTTTGGGTATGATAGAGAAACTGCTAGCTAATCCTTATGCAGGAGATGGAACACTACATCCTGATTTGCATCTAATCTATGTGGATGAAGTTTGTGGATTTTTTAAGCTTGCAGGTTTGCCAGAGGATGATGTCAAGAAGAAGGTCTTTCCTTTATCTTTGAAGGAGAAGGCATTGACATGGTATAGGCTATGTGATGATATTGGATCATGGAACTACAACCGATTGAAATTGGAATTTCATCAGAAGTTTTATCCTATGCATCTGGTTCATCGTGATCGGAATTATATTTATAATTTTTGGCCTCATGAAGGAGAAAGAATCGCTCAAGCTTGGGGGAGGCTTAAGTCAATGTTATATTCATGCCCCAATCATGAGCTCCCAAGAGAAATTATTATTCAGAATTTTTATGCTCGGCTTTCTCGTAATGATCAATCCATGCTCAATACTTCTTGTGCTGGTTCCTTTATGAAGAAAGATATTGAATTCAAATGGGACTTATTGGAAAGAATTAAACGCAACTCTGAAATTGGGAACTCGACGAAGGTTAGGATTCAGGTATAACCTTAAGTTTGATTGTGTTAAATCCTTTATAGAAATCGATGCTTTTCATGAATTTAGCACTAAATATGGACTTGACTCTAAGATAGTAGCTTCTTTCTGTGAATCTTTTGCTGCTCATGTTGATCTCCCTAAGGAGAAGTGGTTTAAATATCATCCTCCCATTGAAGTGAAAGTAGTTGAACCTATTAAAGTTGAAGAAGAGACTATTATTTATAATGCTGATCCTTTTATTCCTACTGCTTATATTGAGAAACCACCCTTCCCTGTTAGAATAAAGGAACATGCTAAAGCTTCAACTGTGGTTCGTAAGAGTTGTACTAGAACACCTACGCCCCCTGAACAAATTAAAGTTGAACCTAGTATTGCTATGGTTAAAGATCTCTTGGTTGATAATATTGATGGGCATGTTATTCATTTCTGTGATGAAGCTGCTAGAATTGCTAGACCTGATACTAAAGGTAAACATAGACCTATTGTTGGCGTGCCTGTTGTTTCTGTTAAAATAGGAGATCATTGTTATCATGGCTTATGTGATGTGGGTGCTAGTGTGAGTGCAATTCCCTTTACCTTATACCAAGAAATTATGAATGATATTGCCCCAGCTAAATTAGAGGAAATTGATGTTACCATTAAGCTGGCTAATAGAGATACTATTGCACCAATTGGGATTGTTAGAGATGTTGAAGTCTTGTGTGGGAAAATAGAGTATCCTACTGATTTTCTTGTTCTTGGTTCCCCACAAGATGATTTTTGTCCCGTTATATTTGGTAGACCCTTCTTGAATACTGTTAATGCTAAGATTGATTGTGAGAAAGAAACTGTTATTGTAAGATTTGGGGATGTGTCTCATGAGTTCAATTTCTCTAAATTTTGTAGACAACCCCATGACAAAGAATTGCCTAGTAAAGATGAAATTATTGGTCTTGCTTCTATTGTTGTGCCTCCTACCGATCCCTTAGAACAATATTTGCTAGACCATGAAAATGATATGCATATGAATGAAAGGAATGAAATAGATAAGATTTTCTTTGATCAGCAGCCTATTTTGAAACACAACCTGCCTGTTGAAATACTTGGGGATCCTCCTCCACCCAAGGGTGATCCCGTGTTTGAGCTTAAACAATTACCTGATACTCTGAAATATGCTTATCTTGATGAAAAGGAGATATATCCTGTTATTATTAGTGCTAACCTTTCAGAGCATGAAGAAAAGAGATTATTGAAAACTTTGAGGAAGCACCGTGCTGCTATTGGATATACTCTTGATGATCTTAAGGGCATTAGTCCCACTCTATGTCAGCATAAAATTAATATGGAGCCTGATGCTAAACCAGTTGTTGATCACCAACGACGGTTAAATCCTAAAATGAAAGAAGTGGTAAGAAATGAAATACTAAAGCTTCTGGAGGCAGGTATAATTTATCCTATTGCTGATAGTAGATGGGTTAGTCCCGTTCATTGTGTCCCTAAAAAGGGAGGTATTACCGTTGTTCCTAATGATAAAAATGAATTGATCCCGCAAAGAATTGTTACAGGATATAGAATGGTAATTGATTTTAGGAAATTAAATAAAGCTACTAGGAAAGATCATTACCCTCTACCTTTTATTGATCAAATGCTAGAAAGACTATCCAAACATACACATTTTTTTCTTTCTAGATGGTTATTCTGGTTTCTCTCAAATACCTGTGTCAAAAGAGGATCAAGCAAAGACCACTTTTACTTGTCCTTTCGGTACCTTTGCTTATAGATGCATGCCTTTTGGTTTATGCAATGCACCTGCTACCTTTCAAAGATGTATGATGGCTATATTCTCTGACTTTTGTGAAAAGATTGTTGAGGTTTTCATGGATGATTTCTCTGTTTACGGAACTTCTTTTGATGACTGCTTGAGCAACCTTGATCGAGTTTTGCAGAGATGCGAAGAAACTAATCTTGTCTTGAATTGGGAAAAGTGCCACTTTATGGTTAATGAAGGTATTGTCTTGGGGCACAAAATCTCCGAAAGAGGTATTGAAGTTGATAAAGCTAAAGTTGATGCTATTGAAAAAATGCCGTGTCCCACGGACATAAGAGGTATAAGAAGTTTCCTTGGTCATGCTGGTTTCTATAGGAGGTTTATTAAAGACTTCTCTAAGATTTCTAGGCCTCTCACTAATATTTTGCAACAAGATGTTCCATTCGTTTCTGATGATGATTGTGTAGAAGCATTTGAAATTCTTAAGAATGCCTTGATTTCCGCACCTATTGCTCAACCACCTGATTGGAACCTACCCTTTGAAATAATGTGTGATGCTAGTGATTATGCTGTTGGTGCTGTTCTAGGACAAAGAGTTGATAAGAAATTAAATGTTATCCATTATGCTAGTAAAACTCTAGACAGTGCCCAAAGAAACTATGCTACCACTGAAAAGGAATTTTTAGCAGTTGTGTTTGCTTGTGATAAATTTAGAGCTTATATTGTTGATTCCAAAGTAACTGTTCACACTGATCATGCTGCTATTAAATACCTTATGGAAAAGAAAGATGCTAAACCTAGACTTATTAGATGGGTTCTTCTGCTACAAGAATTTGATCTGCATATTATTGATAGAAAGGGTGCTGATAACCCAGTAGCAGATAACTTGTCTAGATTAGAGAATGTTCTTGATGACCCACTACCTATTGATGATAGCTTTCCTAATGAACAATTAGCTGTCATAAATGCTTCGCGTAATGCTCCATGGTATGCTGATTATGCTAATTACATTGTTGCTAAATTTATACCGCCTAGTTTCACATACCAACAAAAGAAAAAGTTCTTCTATGATTTAAGACATTACTTTTGGGATGATCCACACCTTTATAAAGAAGGAGTAGATGGTGTTATTAGACGTTGTGTACCTGAGCATGAACAGGAACAGATACTATGCAAGTGTCACTCCGAGGGCTATGGGAGACACCACGCTGGAGATAGAACTGCACACACGGTATTACAGTCTGGTTTTTATTGGCCTACTCTCTTCAAGGATGCTCGTAAGTTTGTCTTGTCTTGTGATGAATGTCAAAGAATTGGTAATATTAGTAGACGTCAGGAAATGCCTATGAATTACTCTCTTGTTATTGAACCATTTGATGTTTGGGGTTTTGATTATATGGGACCTTTTCCATAATCTAACGGGTATACTCATATTCTAGTTGCTGTTGATTATATTACTAAGTGGGAAGAAGCTATTCCAACTAGTAGCGCTGATCATAACACTTCTATTAAAATGCTTAAAGAAGTTATTTTCCCTAGATTTGGAGTCCTTGGATATTTAATGACTGATGGTGGTTCACACTTTATTCATGGTGCTTTCCGTAAATTGCTTGCTAAGTATGATGTTAATCATAGAATTGCATCTCCTTATCATCCTCAGTCTAGTGGTCAAGTAGAATTGAGCAATAGAGAAATTAAATTGATTTTGCAAAAGACTGTTAATAGATCCAGAAAGAATTGGTCTAAGAAACTTGATGATGCATTATGGGCTTATAGAACTGCTTACAAAAACCCTATGGGTATGTCTCCGTATAAAATGGTTTATGGTAAAGCATGTCACTTACCTCTTGAACTAGAACATAAAGCTTATTGGGCAAGTAAAGAGCTCAACTATGATTTCAAACTTGCTGGTGAGAAGAGGTTATTTGACATTAGCTCACTTGATGAATGGAGAACCCAGGCCTACGAGAATGCTAAGTTGTTTAAAGAAAAGGTTAAGAGATGGCATGATAAAAGGATACAAAAGCGTGAATTCAATGTAGGTGACCATGTCTTGTTATACAATTCTCGTTTAAGATTTTTTGCAGGAAACTTCTCACTAAATGGGAAGGGCCTTACATTATCGAAGAAGTGTATCGTTCCGGTGCCATCAAGATCAACAATCCCGAAGGCACAAATCCGAAGGTGGTAAACGGTCAACGAATCAAACATTATATCTCAGGTACTCCCATAAATGTTGAAACCAATATTATCAATACCATGACTCCGGAGGAGTACATTAGGGAGACCTACCAGAACGTTTCAGACTCTGAAAAGGAATAGGTATGTGTTACGGTAAGAAAACCGACTCCAAAACTTTTCCAATAGCAATTTTTATCCGTTTTGGAATATTTAATAAATTAGGAAAATTTAAAGTAGTCTGAAAAGTGCACAAGGAGGCGACAAGCCAGGGGGGCGCGCCCTACCCCCCTGGCGCGCCCCTATGGCTTGTGGCCACCTCGTGTACCCTCCGGACTCCGTTTTCTTGTGGTATACTCCTTCGGGTCGGTAAAAATTCATTATATAATCTCCCGAAGGTTTTGACCTTCGTATCACGACAATACCTCCTGTTTTTTGCTTTGAGCTGTTTCTGTAGTAGATTTAGATCAACATGACGTCCCCAAGTGCTTCGAAGGACAAGTTCTTCGAGAAGGTCATCAACCCCTACCTTGCGGAGGTGCTGCGACACCCTCAAACCATTGAGATGTGTGAGGGGGTGCTACACATCCGTGATGTTGAGGGGCCAAAGAAGACCGGAAGCGTGGAGATAAGGCTCGAAGCAATGGAGCAATAAGTTTTCAAGTGCCAAGGGCTGGTGGAACGAGGACTCAATGCCAATCACATGATGATCGCGGAGTTTACCCATAAGCACAAGCTGGACGCCAAGGACATCGGGGAGCACATCTTCAAGCTCTACGAGAAAATCGAGCATCTCCAAGCCCAGATCTATGACCTGCAAAACCAAAACTGTGAGTATGAATACAGATTTAAGAGAATGAGTTTGGCTGTAGATTTGAGGATCCCGGAGACTCGTTCATCTTTTTACGATGGTGAGCCTATGCCTTGGAAGACAGAGGACAAGCTTCCAACCTCATCAACAACTCCAACATCACCAACTCCGAAGAACGACAACTAAACACATGGGTATGGGCACTTCCCTTGGCTTGTGCCAAGCTTGGGGGAGGTGCCCCGGTATCGTATCACCATCACATCTTTTACTTTTATCATTTTTCTTAGTCCGATCCTTTTGGTTATATCTTGATCTAGTAGAATAAAGTTTTTAGTGTGATCTAGTTTTGAGTTTTGCTTTATGTTCCCCTATGTAAGCAAGTCCGAGAGTTATATAATAAAGAGCAGTTTTGAGTTGAGGGCTTTGCTTGTTTGCTATGATCTTGAGAAAAAGAAATATAAATAAGTATAGAATAAAAGCAAAGAGTATATATGATGATCTTGTGGGGAGTGATGACTTCACATATAAGAAGTATGTCGACTGAAACTTGTTGTGAGTTGACAAACATAGCTATTGGTCATTGTGGCAATTAAAAGGAAGTAATAAAGAAAGAGAGGTTCACATATAAATATATTATCTTGGACATCTTTTATGATTGTGAGCACTCATTAAAATATTTTATGCTAAGAAGTTGATGTTGGACAAGGAAGACAACATAATGAGTTATGTTTGCTTATTTCCGAATCGAAGTTATATGGTTATAGATCCTTCAACATGTGACGCTTGCTTCTACCCCATATCAGCCAAAACTTCCGCACCAAGTAGAGATACTACTTGTGCATCCAAACACCTTTAACCCAGTTTTGCCATGAGAGTCCACCATACCTACCTATGGATTGAGTAAGATCCTTCAAGTAAGTTGTCATCGGTGCAAGCAACAAAAAATTGCTCTCTAAATATGTGTGATCTATTAGTGTGAGGAAAATAAACTTTATACGAACTTGTGATATGGAAGAAATAAAAGCGACAGACTGCATAGTAAAGTTCTTAATCACAAGGTGCAATATAAAGTGACGTTCTTTTGCATTAAGGGATTGCGCATCCAACTAGAAAAGCGCATGACAACCTTTGCTTCCCTCTGCGAAGGGCCCATCTGTTACCTTTACTTTCTAGTACTTACCTTTATGCAAGAGTCATGGTGATCTTCATCACTTCCTTTATTTCGCCTTTATCTCTTGGCAAGCGTCATGTGTTGGGGAATGATCTAGACACATATATCCACTCGGGTTTGGGTGAGCATGAGTTATTTCTGTTGACATTACCCTTGAGGTAAATAGTTGGGAGGCAATACTATAAGCCCCTATCTTTCTCTGTGTTCGATTGAAGCTTTGACCTCATAGGTACTGCGTGAGTGTTAGCAATTATGAAAGACTAAAAGATGATTGAGTGTGTGGATTTGCTTTACAAGCTCTTATATTGACTCTTTCCTATGTTATGATAAATTGGAATTGCTTCAATGACTGAGAGCATAGTTTGTTGGTTCTCAATAGAGTTCTTGATTCATACTTTACCTTGTGAATGAATTGTTACTTTAGCATAAGAAATTATATGTCAATATATGTTGCTGTTCTAAAGATGATCATGATGCCTTCATGTCCGTATTTTATTTTATCGACACCCCTATCTCTAAACATGTGGGCATATTTATCGATTTTGGCTTTTGCTTGAGGACAAGCGAGGTCTAAGCTTGGGGGAGTTGATACGTCCATTTTGCATCATGCTTTTATATCGATATTTATTTCATTATGGGCTGTTAATACACATCATGGTACAATACTTATGCCTTTTCTCTCTTATTTTACAAGGTTTATATGAAGAGGGAGAATGCCGGCAGCTGGAATTCTGGACTGGAAAAGGAGCAAATCTGAGATACCTATTCTGCACAACTCCAAAAGTCCTGAAAATCTACGGAGAATTATTTTGGAATAAAAAAAATATTGGGCGAAAGAAATACCAGAGGGGACCCACCAGGGAGTCATAAGCCAGGGGGGCACGCCCTACCCCCCTGGGCGTGCCCCTGTGGCTTGTGGGCCCCCTAGAAGGCCTCCGGTGCCCATCTTCTGCTATATGGAGGGTTTTGACCTGGAAAAAAATCAGAAGGGAGCTTTCGGGACGAAGCGCCGCCGTCTCGAGGCGGAACTTGGACAGAACCAATCTAGGGCTCCGGTGGAGCTGTTCTGCCAGGGAAACTTCCCTCCCGGAGGGGGAAATCGAAGCCACCGTCATCACCAACGATCCTCTCATCGAGAGGGGGTCAATCTCCATCAACATCTTCACCAGCACCATCTCCTCTCCAAACCCTAGTTCATCTCTTGTATCCGATCTTTGTCTCAAAACCTCAGATTGGTACCTGTGGGTTGCTAGTAGTGTTGATTACTCCTTGTAGTTGATGCTAGTTGGTTTACTTGGTGGAAGATCATATATTCAGATCCTTAATGATAATTAATACTCCTCTGATTATGAACATTAATATGTTTTTTGAATAGTTACGTTTGTTCCTGAGGACATGGGATGAGTCTTGTTATAAGTAATCATGTGAATTTGGTATTCGTTCGATATTTTGATGAGATGTATGTTGTCTCTCCTCTAGTGGTGTTATGTGAACGTCGACTACATAACACTTCACCATTATTTGGGCCTAGAGGAAGGCATTGGGAAGTAATAAGTAGATGATGGGTTGCTAGAGTGACAGAAGCTTAAACCCTAGTTTATGCGTTGCTTCGTAAGGGACTGATTTGGATACACATGTTTCATGCTATGGTTAGATTTATCTTAATTCTTCTTTCGTAGTTGCGGATGCTTGCGAGAGGGGTTAATCATAAGTGGGTGGCTTGTCCAAGTAAGTACATGACCCAAGCATCGGTCCACCCACATATCAAATTATCAAAGTAACGAACGTGAATCATATGAGCATGATGAAAACTAGCTTGACAGAAATTCCCATGTGTCCTCGGGAGCGCTTTGCTTTATATAAGAGTTTGTCCAGGCTTGTCATTTGCTACAAAAAGGATTGGGCCACCTTGCTGCACCTTTATTACATTTGTTACTTGCTTTCCGTTACGAATTACCTTATCACAAAACTATTTGTTACCGATAATTTCAGTGCTTGCAGAGAATACCTTACTGAAAACCGCTTGTCATTTCCTTCTGCTCCTCGTTGGGTTTGACACTTACTTATCGAAAGGACTATGATAGATCCCCTATACTTGTGGGTCATCAGGTACTCCATGAAGACCGACTATCCGGGAGATGTAGAGTTGTGCAAGCTGGTTTGCGTTAAAAGTGGTCTTTACCGGAATAAAGTGAGCCACTTTTGTGAGTATATCCACAATGACCCAGATAGCATCATTGCCTTTTGTTGACCTGGGCAGTCCATCATAGCCTAGTTAGCGTAGCACGAACCATCGGGACCTCCGTCCTCGGCTTCTCCTGCATCTGGCATGATACGCCAGGTGAGTACTTTGAATGTACTCGCAAGCTCACGACAAGCAAGTAATGCAGCAAACAATAGCATGGCAGTTAACATGTTAAATTCTTAAGTGATTCATTTACTGTCATCAGTTATCAACTTACTCTCTTTCGGGTTGTCTCACAACCCTCGGAATACTCATAAGACATCGAGTACTTCCGAACACAAGACGAGTTCTCCCATCATTATTAACACTGTTACGGTTGACCACCTAGTGAGGTCTGGATGGGCTGCCCAATACCGTGGACACGGTTGTTCGAATAGATTTTTTCACTCTGAAGAGGTAGCACACTTTACCCGCACCATGAAGCACCTGGCCTCGTGATCCCATTCGGATGGACCAGCGTTGCTCCAACGAAACCTGCCTGACCCGTAACTCATTTAGATACTGGTCCATCTACAGTCACAATGCCAAGGGTTAGTAAAACAATAAATCATGATGCATGCCATGCAACAATCAAATGCAGCAAGCAAGATGCACACTCAAAGCCCTACACTAATCGCAGTTCTAGCGCGGGTTAACTAGGGTGTCCTACAGTCAACACGGCTCTGATACCAAGCGTTGTGGCATCCCGGCTCAGCGAACCGGATTACTAGTGTTTCCAACCTAGAGATCATGTCTTCTGGAAACACACAACAACTTAGAACAGAACTGAACTGAACTTTATTGATAAACTTTGGGTACAAGCTCATATTTTACATCGATAGCGAGGCCAAGGGCACACCTGGTGCTATGACAATATCTACATTATTTATGAAACATAGCAGGGCCTCGGAAATACTAAGTAATTCTATGGCATAGCGGAACATAGCGAAAACTCCATCCACGGGATACTGCTGAGGACATAGCCTAGTTAGCGTAGCACGAACCATCGGGACCTCCGTCCTCGGCTTCTCCTGCATCTGGCATGATACGCCAGGTGAGTACTTTGAATGTACTCGCAAGCTCGCGACAACCAAGTAATGCAGCAAACAATAGCATGGCAGTTAACATGTTAAATTCTTAAGTGATTCACTTACTGTCATCAGTTATCAACTTACTCTCTTTCGGGTTGTCTCACAACCCTCGGAATACTCATAAGCCATCGAGTACTTCCAAACACAAGACGAGTTCTCCCATCATTATTAACACTGTTATGGTTGACCACCTAGTGAGGTCTGGATGGGCTGCCCAATACCGTGAACACGGTTGTTCGAATAGATTTTTTCACTCTGAAGAGGTAGCACACTTTACCAACACCATGAAGCACCTGGCCTCGTGATCCCATTCGGATGGACCAGCGTTGCTCCAACGAAACCTTCCTGACCCATGACTCTCCCATCGCACCACCGGCATTCATCCTCCCCCGGAGTCCTGCCCTGGGTGGCCCCTGTGTCACCTCATGACACCTGCCACTGTCGTGGCCAAACTAAACTGTCCCAAACGGGAGCGCAGGCACAAAACTCATCTAGGCTCACAGGGTTATCGCCGCCTACCTGATCAGGGTAGCACACATGCTTAACCCTCCCTGTCTGGAGATACCGGTGAAAGAGCACGGAGCCAGACCAAGTCAAGGCTGTCCCATACCGGCAAATGTGGTTGCACGGATAAGCCCGGACAGGTGACTCAATATCAACCAACTAAGTGCATTTAACAAACATAGTAGTTTATCACAACACTTAGGACGGCAGCAACTAGGCATTTAAATTAATTACTATAAATTATTATATAGCAAATAATTGAACATAATGCATTGAAATATGCAATGCTATTGAAATGCTTCACGAAATGGATGTCCTGGCTTGCCTTTCTCTATTGGGTTGTCCACAATCTCCTGGTCTTAAAAACCACAAAGATTTCCTTCTGAAAATATTTTAAAATAGCAAAGGAAAATGTCACATAACACATTTCTGTTCATCAGAAATTCTGTGAGTAAGAGAAAAATACCAAAATTTATCAGCAAATAAAGGAGCTCAAGACAAACACAATGCAAAAAGAATCAATGGATTTGGACTTATATTTAAAAAGTTATTGCAGGTCAAAGTTACTGGTCAAATCTGGAATTTAAACAAAAATCAGAAAATACTCAGCCGGCCACGTCGAACACGTAAAGTGGAGGGGCGCCTCCACTTAAAACGGTTCGGCGTGAGGGGTGAGTCGCTAAGAGGTGGGGCCTTCGGTTGATTTAAAAGAAAGGGAGAAGGGAAGCAGAGAGAGGGCGGGGCTCCGGCGATGCTCACCGGCAATGGAGACGGTGGTGAGGTCCGGCGAGGGCAGGAATGGAACCAGCGTACGACGGCGAGTACGCCCATACCCGTGGATCGTCGGAAGGTGGACGGACGGCGTTGCCCCTTCTTCTCCGGCGGGTGGAGGCTACGAGCGTCGGCGGCGGCAATGATTCCGGCAGGATTTCTATCGGGGAAGAGCTCGGGGAGGGCCAGGGAAGTTCACTGAGTTCGAAGGTGGAGTTGGTTGGGGCTGCGGAGGAGTGGAATGGCAAGGCGGCAGAGCTCGGGTGGCGGCTGATCTGTGGCGAGGTTTGAGGCTAGAGGGCCTCTCGGCCGTGGCTCGCTGCTCGGGAGGTCGATTGGGGGTGGAGGGAGAGAGGTGAGGTGCTGAGAGAGGCCGGGTACGGCCTTTTTTAGGCAGGGGCGGAGCTCGGGTGAGCTCTCTGGAACGGGCGGCGCTGTGGCCATGTCGTCGGGGCAAGGACGGCGAGCTGGCTGTCGAGAGGTGGGGCGAAGTCATGGAGGAGGCACAGGAGTTAATGCGCGCATTGGCGGCATGCGGAGGAAGACGATGGCGGCTCAGCCACAGTGGCCGCACGGGTGTCACAGTGCGGCGCTGCGGTGGCGGCCGGTGAGGGCGATTCCAGCGAGGGGAAGGCTCTGGAGTGGCCAAGGTGGAAGGAGGGGAAGATGTCGGCATGCTAGGACAAGACTAGGCCACGCGGGGTAGCCGGAGCGATCACATCCGACGCGGGCGCCGTGTAGAGCGCGCGCACTGGCATGCCAGTGTCGTGCTCACCACGGGTGCGCCCACCAGGAGGCCACGCAAGCCTGGCGCACCTTGTCCATGTCGTCGACCTTCGATCACTTAGCATCCTTGTGCCACTGGCTTGACTAGATACACTCTGGTTCGAATGGTAGCCTCAACTACAGTTTTTGACAGAAACTTTGGGAGAGATCTGGAGGAGAGGTGAGCTGGAGATGAAGCCAGTGGAGATGTGTGGTGCGATCTAGGTTGGAAGGACTGTAAAGTGGCCAAATTTGAAAGGGTTTAGAAAAGTTTTGAATATAGTTCCTGTAAAAACTGCCATACTGGTCCAGAAACTTGATCTGCTTGTGGCACTCATTTAGATAATCTCCCGATGATGAAACTTGGTGGAGGGAGGTCATTTGGTAGTGCACACATGCCATAAAAATTTCAGAACAATTGTGCATCTCAAGCTAGTACTCCCTTCACAGAGGTTTGGAATGAGCAGAAACTTGTCAGAATTTTGCTGCTAAAAATTTGTACTGGCCAGAATGATATTTTTGGATATTGTGGCTATATAGGGTCCCTAATATCTCAGGAAGTTTACTGGGAATTTTGTGAGCTAGGAAAATAGGGGTCGCTTCACAATGGGCCAATTCTGACCAGAGAGAAAATAATTATTCTGGCCAAAATTTTGTATTGGACTATGGAATGTTTTTGAAGATTATGAGATTATATGATGACAGGAAGGTGTGACAAAAGTTTGGGATTTTATTGATCATCCAAACTATAGGTTGCTTCACAACCCATAGTGATGACATAATTTCCCAAAGGAAGAAAAGAATTAATGGAAAAATATTAAATATTGGAAATTGATCCAGGAGAGGTGTGGAAAGGTTTTGGCAAGGTGATGAGGGTTTTGAGTTACTTGGAAAAAAAATCAAGGAGTCATAAGTCCATAGTTGACTGAAAACCAACGAAAATGCAAGTAAAACCAAAAAAAATTTGAAAAGAAAACGTTGCCAAAAATCAGGATGTCACAAAGACGTGTGAACGAAATGTGGATATGACACACGTGTGGGCGTTATCATTTGAGAATAAAAAAGATAAAAATCTCAAACCCGAGAAAACGTGCGGGCGGCTTTCGTTCGCTCGTGCGACTAGTATCCTGGCCCAATGAGCTGGCCCTGCTAGTTTGTCGCCGCATTGTTTAGTTCCTGGCCCAACGAGATGGCCCATGCTAGTAGTACTATAACATAGCCTGTCGCCCTTCTCCCGTCTTCCCCGTCCACCAGTTCCCCAATCAAAGCGAAAACCTAGGGTTTGGGTTAGGGAGGCGGCGGCTGCTTTATTCCCGATCCCGTCCCCGACCCCGACCCCGACCCCGATCGCCATGCCCATCGAAGCCGCGCCGAGCTCGGATGAGGAGGAGATGGTCGTCCTCTCCGATTGGGGGACGGAGGACGAGGAGGAGGCCGATGTCTTCACCTATTGGGCGATGGAGGAGACCGACGTCTTCCCCAATTGGGCGATGCTGGATCGCATCGGCCGCACCCGCTACCACAAGGACCTAGACGATGCTCGTCTGGTTGTCAGCAAGAACAAGACCGCCGCTCGCATCCGCATTGAGCGCAGCATCTCCTGCTACGTGTCCTTCACCCTCGCGGCTCCAGAAGGGGTCTCCTACCTCAACCTCCACTGGCCGGTGGGAGAAGGATCCGACGATGCCTGTTCCTTCGTCCGGGCAACCGACAAGGACCTCGTCCTCTTCGACATCTACAACCGGAGCCGGATTCCCTACTTGGGCGCGCCGCCAGATCTGTTCGTCTACACGGCCGCCGGTCCTTCCCCCTCGGTGCAGCAGCTCCCTCTGTACCCCAAGGAGGGGAGGGCAAGTTGGCAGTTCCTGAGGGATAAATTCACCACAGGCATCTTGCGGCTCTCGAAGAAGCGCTACGTCGTTGCCGACCTCAGTGAGCTGGATGCTGCACTCTGCGTCTTCAACTCCTCCTCCCAGACTAAACAGTGGAAAATCATCTCCATTACGCCTGGCATGATATGTTGGCACCTACCGCAGCAGAACCAGAAACAGAGCAGCGGCCAGCTCCCCGACCTCTGGTCAACTGACGATGTGCTCGCTTTCGACGACCGTTTCCTGTGCTGGGTTGACTACTTCAGTGGTGTCCTGCTATCTGACTTCTCGTCCACTCTAGGTTCCTCGGTGGTGCTCCATTTCGTACCTTTCCCTGGAGAAAAGGAATACCCTGAAGATGTCCCAAGGCAGTTCCCGGGGAGGTTCCGAAATGTGTCCATCACCCAAGGCAAGATGTGCTTTGTCCACATTGACAATGACTTCCATGAGACATTCGAAGATGACTGCCCATGTCTTCAGCTTCCTGAGAGAAGAAGCCAACCGCAGCAGCATCTGGGTCCCAAAAAAATCACCATTTGGACTCTCAAATCCGACAACTTCAAGTTCAAGTGGGAGCAACATGGTGTGATCAACCTTGACCTCCTTTGGGCGCAACCTAACTACAAAGCACCTGAGCGTCTTCCCGAGTTCCCAGTCTTCCATGAACCGGATGTTCTATGCTGCCTGTTAAGGGAGGAGGAATTTTATGGCAAGGGGTGGATGATCATGGTTGACATGAAGCAAGCAAATCTGCGGTCGTGTACTCGATATGTCAACCGACAGTCCTACTGTGCTAACTGTGTGGATAAGGGCTGTGTTGTGTGTGAGGAGGACAGAGACGTGTTTCCTAATGTGCTCCTACTTCCAACTGTCTTCTCCAAACAATTTGAAAAGCCAACAGGTAACTATATAGAAGAAGCTAACCTAGTATTCAATTTAATTTTCTTTTACATACGTTCCTGCTTTTATTACATAATAACATGGTTGCCTTTGCCTAGCTTTCTGTTGGATATGGTAGTGTAACACTGGTCTTTTTCCTTATTTATTATCTTACCTATGATGCAACTCACGTGCTGCCTGGTTGGGTGTATGATTCCCAGCAACTCTCTGCACGCCGACTTCTAGACCCGTACCACTCTACTTATCAGGGTTGTGTGCCCGATGTTATTTCCTGTCTAAGAATTTCCAATTTCCTGCCTTCATCACAGACCTCTAGTGTTGCTGTGTTATAGTAATATGTTGATTAATCACCCCTTGACAAAAAATAGTAACATGTTACTTAATTGAAGCATTTACTATATTGTTACCATGAATCTTCTGTTGGGCTGTTCTGCAAGGGGTGCGGCCACCAGGAGGCCATGCAAGCCTGGTGCACCTTGTCCACGGCGTCGAGCTTCGATCACTTAGACTCCTTGTGCTACAGGCTTGACTAGATACACTCTGGTTCGAAGGGTAGCCTCAACTACAGTTTTTGACAGAAACTTTGGGAGAGATCTAGAGGAGAGTTGAGCTTGAGATGAAGCCAGTGGAGATGTCTGGTGCGATCTAGGTTGGAAGGACTATAAACTGGCCAAATTTGAAAGGGTTTAGAAAAGTTTTGAATATAATTCCTGTGTAAACTGCCATACTGGTCCAGAAACTTGATCTTCTTGTGGCACTCATTTAGATAATCTCCTGATGATGAAACTTGTGGCACTCAGAGGTTTGGAATGAGCAGAAACTTGTCAGAATTTTGCTGCTAAAAATTTGTACTGGCCAGGATGATATTTTTGGATATTGTGGCTATATAGGGTCCCTAATATCTCAGGAAGTTTACTGGGAATTTTCTGAGCTAGGAAACTAGGGGTTGCTTCACAATGGGCCAATTCTGACCAGAGAGAAAATAATTATTCTGGCCAAAATTTTGTATTGGACTATGGAATGTTTTTGAAGATTATAGGATTATATGATGACACGAAGGTGTGACAAAAGTTTGGGATTTTATTGATCATCCAAACTATAGGTTGCTTCACAACCCATAGTGATGACATAATTTCCCAAAGGAAGAAAAGAATTAATGGAAAAAGATTAAATATTGGAAATTGATCCAGGAGAGGTGTGGAAAGGTTTTGGCAAGGTGATGAGGGTTTTGGGTTACTTGGAAAAAAATTCAAGGAGGCATAAGTCCATAGTTGACTGGAAAACCAACCAAAATGCAAGTAAAACCAAAAAGATTTCGACAAGAAAAAGTTTCCAAAAATCATGGTGTCACAAACCTACCCCCCTTAGGATGAATGTCGTCCTCGAGATTCGGTTGCTCAGGGAACAAGTGCGGGTATGTGGATCTTAGAAAATCTTCTCTTTCCCACGTAGCCTCTTCCTCAGTATGGTGCTCCCACAATACCTTGTAAAACTTGATCACCTTACTCCTGGTAGTCCTTTCGATCTCATCCAAGATTCTGATAGGTTTCTCTTCGTAGGTTAGATCCTTAGCCACTTCTAGCTCACTCATATCCGCTTG
Organism: Elymus sibiricus; assembly: GCA_039707655.1. Lineage (NCBI taxonomy): Eukaryota > Viridiplantae > Streptophyta > Magnoliopsida > Poales > Poaceae > Elymus > Elymus sibiricus. Next base: position 450,506,252 of record CM077671.1, read on the forward strand.
TTTGATCGGTGGTGCAATGCACTTTCTTAACTGTGATATGTGGAAAACATCGTGAATATCAGATAACTCCGGTGGTAGCTCCAACCTATATGCTACCCTGCCTTTCCTAGCAATTACTGGAAAGGGACCGATGTATCTTGGTGCAAGCTTTCCCCGGGTATGAAACCTCTTTACTCCCTTCATGGGGGTTACTCGAAGGTAAGCCTATTCTTCGGGCTCAAAAGTCACTTCTCGGTGCTTTGGGTCATAGTAGCTCTTTTGGCGGGACTTGGCTACTTGAAGATGCTCCTGAATATCCTTGACCTGCTTCTCAGCCTAGAGCATCAAGTTCGTGCCAAAGATACGGCTATCTCCTGTCTGGGACCAATTCAATGGGGTGCGGCACTTCCGCCCATATAGTGCTTCAAATGGTGGCATCTTGAGACTTGACTGATACTGTTGTTATAAGAAAATTACGCATAGGGTAGGCTATCTTCCCATTTGGGTCCATGGGTGAGAGCACAGGACCAAAGCATATCTTCCAATATCTGGTTTACTCGTTCGGTCTGTCCATCTATCTGCGGATGGTACGCCGTGCTATGCTTCAGCATGGTTCCCAAAGCTTGGTGCAATCGCAACCAGAATGCTGAGGTGAATAAGGAGCCCCAATCTGAGGTGATAGACTTGGGTACTCCATGAAGACTGACTATCCGGGGCTTGCAAGCTGGTTTGCGTTAAAAGTGGTCTTTACTGGAATAAAGTGAGCCACTTTTGTGAGTATATCCACAATGACCCAGATAGCATCATTGCCTTTTGTTGACCTGGGCAGTCCAACAATGAAGTCCATGCATATGTCGCCCCACTTCCACCGGGGAACTGGTAAAGGTTGTAGTAGCCCAACGGGTTTCTGGTGTTCAGCCTTGACTTTGTTGCAGATGTCACAGCAGGCGACATAGTATGCTATGTCCCTTCGCATCCCTGGCCACCAAAAGGTTTCTCTCAGATCCTGATACATCTTTGTGCCTCCCGGGTGGATAGAGTACGCGGACTCATGGGCTTCTCTGAGTATTCGTTGTCTCAGATTATTCTGATCGGGCACGCATATCCGTTTCTCAAACCACAAGGTGCCTTGGTCATCCACACGGAAGAACTTGGCCTTCCCTTTCGAAATCAGTTCCTTGATCTCTTTTATTCCTTCATCTGGTTTTTGAGCTTCTTTAATTTCTTCCATAAGTGTTGGAGTAATTTCCAAGGTATCCGGGATAATTGGGCCGCATAGCACCATATTGAGCTTAGCGAACTCTTCTTGTAACCTTGGATGGATACTTCCAAGTAGTGCATACACTGTGCCTTGTTTTCTGCTGAGAGCATCAGCGACCACATTAGCCTTTCCCGGATGATAGTTTATTCTAGTGTCATATTCCTTGACTAGTTCAAGCCATCTTCGCTGCCTGAGATTCAGGTCAGGTTGGGTGAAAATATACTTGAAACTCTTATGGTCCGTGTATATTTCACAACGTTGTCCAATGAGGTAATGCCTCCAAATCTTCAAGGCATGAACCACGGCTGCTAATTCCAGATTATGTGTGGGGTAGTTTTCTTCGTGAGGTCATAGCTATCTGGATGCATATGCTACAACCTTTCCTTCTTGCGTTAACACGCAGCCGATTCCACGTCTGGAAGCATCGCAATATATATCAAAGCTCTTGTGGATGTCTGGAAGAACTAAGACAGGTGCTGTAGTTAGCCTTGTCTTTATCTCTAGGAAGCTGCTGTCACACTCCGCCGTCCAGACAAACCTTTGATTTTTCTTTAACAATTCTGTCAGTGGCTTAGCTATCTTGGAGAAGCCTTCTATGAAACGACGGTAATAGCCTGCCAATCCCAGAAAGCTACGGACTTCGGTCACCGAGGCTGGTGTCTTCCAATTTAGTACTGCAGTTACTTTGCTGGGGTCGACGGCTACTCCTTGTTCTGACAGAATATGCCCCAGACCACCTTTTTTAGCCAAAATTCGCACTTACTGATTTTGGCGTACAGATGATGGGTCCTTAACCTTTCCAGGACAGCACGGAGGTGTTGTTTGTGCTCTTCTTCATCCTTGGAATATATCAGGATATCATCGATGAACACCACCATGAATTTGTCCAGGAAATCCATGAAGACCTTGTTCATCATGCTCAGGAAATAAGATGGAGCATGCGTCAGCCCAAATGACATGACTGTAAACTCATACAGACCATATCGGGTGGTGAAAGCTGTCTTGGGTATATCCTCTTTTCTGATTTTTAGCTGATGATACCCGGTTCGGAGGTCAATCTTGGAGAATAGCTGTGCTCCGTTCAGCTGGTTGAACAAATCATCAATGCGAGGGAGCGGGTACTTATTCTTGATGGTTACCTCATTCAGCTGGCGATAGTCTACGCACATTCATAGACTTCCATCCTTCTCGACAAACAGTACGGGTGATCCCCATGGCGAGATGCTTGTGCGGATATACCCTTTTTGTAGCAACTCATCCAACTGCTTCTTTAATTCCACCAGCTCTGGGCTCGGCATACGATATTATTTCTTGTAGATCGGGGCAGTACCGGGAATCACCTCAATTGCAAAATCTAATTCCCGGTCGGGTGGCATCCCTGGTAGTTCCTCGGGAAATACATCTGGAAATTCGCAAACTACCGGAATCAAGTTCATATCCGTACCGATAGCTTGGTATGCCATTCCTTTTCTTGACATCATCTTGCTGGCAAGGAATTGGACTGTTTGTCCTGCCGGATTAACTAGTGTCACTGTCCTGGTGGCACAGTTGATGCACACCTGATGTGGTGTCAACCAGTCCATCCCCAGTATTACATCCAATTCAGGGGATTCAATGGCAATAAGTGTAGCTGGAAATTTAACTCCATGTATCAAAAATTTTAGACCTTTATATATCAGATTTGTTCTGAGCAGGGAGCCAGGGAATTGTACCACCATGATATTATCCAAAAGCGAAGGGGAAAACTTGTGCAAGGTGGCAAAACTCCGCGAAATAAACGAATGGGAAGCCCCAGAATCAAATAAAATTACTGCAGGTATGTCGTTAACAGAAAACATACCAATGACTATGTATGGTGCTTCGCAGGCTTCCTCAGTGGAGATATGATGGACGCGTCCGTGGTAGAAGTTATGGTTTGGGCAGCATCCATTATTGTTGACTTGTGGCTTGAAGTTGGATACTGGCTTCCCGCTGTTGGCACGACACTGCTTGGAATAGTGTCTGCTTTGGCCGCAAGTAAAGCAGGTGTTATTATGGCGGCAGTCTATCACCGGCTGTTTGCCAAAGGTCTTATTCTGGCTAACCGTCTTATTGTTGTTGCCATTGCTCCATGTGGGCTTGTATTCAGATGGGCCTGGCTGCCAGGTGCGTGGCTTCTGCACAAACTACTCGCGATTATCCTTCTTGGGTTTAAACTTCCGCTTGCGGTCATCATATCTGGACTTATGCTCTCGTTCAGCTATGAAAGCCTTGTTCACCAAAGTCTGGAAGTCCGGAAAGTCCAGCATATAGAGCTGACAACGGAGGGCGTGATTCAGTCCTCCTAGGAATCGATCTATCTTCCTTTCTTCGGTGGACACGTCATGGGTAGAGTACCATGCTAGGTAGTTGAACTTGTTCAGATACTCCCCCACGGACATATTTCCTTGTGTAAGAGCAAGGAACTCCCTTTGCTTCACCTTCATTATGCCTGTAGGGATATGATACTTGCGGAATAGCTCCTTGAACTTCTCCCTAGAAATATCTTCTCCAGAAGGTCACATTGTTTTTGTGTTGTCCCTCCATATAGCCGCTGGCCCTTCTAGGTAGTGAGTGACAAAAGGAACCTTATCTGATTCTTCATAGCGGGCTATGTCCTGCTTCTTTTCCATGGTCCTCAGCCAAACATCAGCTTCTATAGGGTCCACAGCTTGACCAAAACTGGGTGGCTTGGTGCGTTGGAAGTCAGACAACTTAGAGTGTGTTCCATGGTTGTTGTTTTGGATCACCATAGTCTGCATACTTTTCAAAAATTCCATGAGATCCTGGTTTCTTTTCTCTTCAAACATCCTCATGATCTGATCAGTGGTCGGCGCTTGAGGTGGTGGAGGTGGTAAGTCTTCTGGTTGTTGTCCTGCTTGTCTGGCGGATCGACGAACGGGGGTTCCATCGCCGCCTTGGCTACTAGCTCTCTTCATCCTAAATTTGTTCCCATTGCAAAATACCGAATCGATGAGCAACATCCATAAGGGAAACACAGTAATATGACACCAGAAAGAAAATGCACGAAAAAGGCGAATAAAGCAAACAACATAATTATACAAGATAACCCAACATCATACATGGCAAGCTAGTAGGGGGATATCATGGCTAGACTGCTCATATGGCAGTTGACATATGCAAAGATGCATGCACAACAACTCAAGCCTCCACTCTAGTGGCGCGGGTGGCACGAACACTGCCAAACTGAAGACTCCTCGTCATCTGATCCTGAGTCAGAATCGGAACTGATAATATGGATCACATCCTCCGGATCAAAGGAAACACGACAACGCTGTTGGGACGGTTCTTCTTCCGAGGAAGAAGGAGCACGACGCCTCAGCATCGGAGCAGCTGGAGTGGCTAGGAGTGAGGCCCACTCTGCCGGGGTCTCACGTCGGCTACCAGACGAAAAGCCTGGTGGCGCAGTAGAGCTAGAAGAAGTATCAAGCCTAGCTATGCGGAGGTGGAACTGGTGGTGGACACATAGGTGGGAATGTAGGCTGGGGTGAAGATGGTACTGTAGTCGCGGCTGCAAGTGCCTCTTGGACACGATACAAATCCTCAGCCAAGGAAATGATCATCCGATAACTGGCGTTCAGATAATGAGATAGAACACCAGTCGCACGATCACTCGCCGGGTTAACTGGCGCGAAAATGACTCGCCCTGTCGTAGGCGACAGGGTGTGGTAGTGAAAGAAACCTAGATGAGCCTGCATCTCGACCTCGTGGAAGCGCAAGTCAGCGAGAGTCTCCATCGCAGCAAACTAGATCGCCAGCTCCAGAGTAGAAGCCGTTCCGCCCTTTGAAGAGCGAGAATAGCTACCAATATCCGAGCTCGCGGTCAGGAAAGCCTCTGCGTGATACTCGTATACTGACTCGGCAAGCTGCTCCCGAAACACCTGGTACACTGGATCTTCGCCGTTGGGGTACAGTTGAAGCCAGACGTTACGGAGCAGTACAGGAAAAGTGAACTGTGCTGGCTCATGATGGTAGTGGTACGGAACTGGTGCCATCTACACTCACAATGCCAACGGTTATTAAAACAATAAATCATGATGCATGCCATGCAACAATCAAATGCAGCAAGCAAGATGCACACTCAAAGCCCTACACTAATCGCGGTTCTAGTGCGGGTTAACTAGGGTGTCCTACAGTCAGCACGGCTCTGATACCAAGCCTTGTGGCACCCCGGCTCAGCGAACCGGATTACCAGTGTTTCCAACCTAGAGATCATGTCTTCTGGAAACACACAACAACTTGGAACAGAACAGAACTGAGCTTTATTGATAAACTTTGGGTACAAGCTCATATTTTCCATCGATAGCGAGGCCAAAGGCACACCTGGTGCTATGACAATATCTACATTATTTATGAAACATAGCAGGGCCTCGGAACTACTAAGTAATTCTCTGGCGTAGCGGAACATAGCGGAAACTCCATCCACCGGGACACTGCTGAGGACACAGCCTAGTTAGCATAGCACGAACCATCGGGACCTCCGTCCTCGGCTTCTCCTGCATCTGGCATGATACGCCAGGAGAGTACTTTGAATGTACTCGCAAGCTCACGACAACCAGGTAATGCAGCAAACAATAGCATGGCCGTCAACATGTTAAATTCTTAAGTGATTCACTTACTATCATCAGTTATCAACTTTCTCACTTTCGGGTTGTCTCACAACCCTCGGAATACTCATAAGCCATCGAGTACTTTCGAACACAAGACGAGTTCTCCCATCATTATTAACACTGTTACGGTTGACCACCTAGTGAGGTCTGGACGGGCTGTCCAATACCGTGGACACGGCTATTCGAATAGATTTTTCACTCTGTAGAGGTTGCGCACTTTACCCACACCATGAAGCACCTGGCCTCGTGATCCCATTCGGATGAACCAGCGTTGCTCCAACGAAACCTGCCTGACCCGTGACTCTCCGATCGCACCACCGGCATTCATCCTCCCCCGGAGTCCTGCCCTGGGTGGCCCCTGTGTCACCTCGTGACACCTACCACCGTCGTGGCCAAACTAAACTGTCCCAAATGGGGACGCCGACACAAAACTCATCTGGGCTCACAGGGTTATCGCCGCCTACCTGATCAGGGTAGCACGCACGCATAACCCTCCCTGTCTGGAGGTACCGGTGAAAGAGCACGGGACCAGACCAAGTAAAGGCCGTCCCATACCGGCAAATGTGGTTGCATGGACAAGCCCAGACAGGTGACTCAAGATCAACCAACTAAGTTCATTTAACAAACATAGTGGTCTATCACAACACTTAGGATGCCAGCAACTAGGCATTTAAATTAATTACTATAAATTATTATATAGCAAATAAATGAACATAATGCATTGAAATATGCAATGCTATTGAAATGCTTCACGAAATGGGTGTCCTGGCTTGCCTTGCTCTATTGGGTTGTCCACAAACTCCTGGTCTTCAAAACCACAATGATTTCCTTCTGAAAATATTTTAAAATAGCAAAGGAAAATGTCACATAACACATTTCTGTTCATCAGGAATTCTGTGAGTAAGAGAAAAATACCAAAATTTATCAGCAAATAAAGGAGCTCAAGACAAACACAATGCAAAAAGAATCAATGTATTTGGACTTATATTTAAAAAGTTATTGCAGGTCAAAGTTACTGGTCAAATCTAGAATTTAAATAAAAATCAGAAAATACTCAGCCGGCCACGTCGAACACGTAAAGTGGAGGGGTGCCTCCACTTAAAATGGTTCGGCGAGCGGGGTGAGTCGCTGACAGGTAGGGCCTCCGGTTGATTTAAAAGAAAGGGAGAAGGGAAGCAGAGAGAGGGCGGGGCTCCGACGACGCTCACCGGCGATGGAGACGGTGGTGAGGTCCGGCGAGGACAGGAATGGAACCAGCATACGACGGCGAGTACGCCCATACCCGTGGATCGTCGGAAGGTGGCCGGACGGCATCACCCCCTTCTTCTCCGGCGGGTGGAGGCTACGGGCGTCGTCGGCGGCAACGATTCCGGCAGGATTCCGGTCGGGCAAGATCTCGGGGAAGGCCAGGGAAGTTCACTGAGTTCGAAGGTGGAGTTGGTTGGGGCTGGGGAGGAGTGGAATGGCGAGACGGCAGAGCTCGGGTGGCGGCGGATCTCCGGCGAGGTTCGAGGCCAGAGGGCCTCTCGGCCGTGGCTCGCTACTCGGGAGGTCCATTGAAGGTGGAGGGAGAGAGGTGAGGTGCTGAGAGAGGCCGGGCATGGCCTTTTTTAGGCAGGGGCGGAGCTCGGGCGAGCTCTCTGGAATGGGCGGCGTTGTGGCCACGCCGCTGGGGCAAGGACGGCGAGCTGGCTGTCGTGAGGCGGGGTGAAGTGATGGAGGAGGGCAGAGGAGTTATTGCGCACATTGGCATCACGCGGAGGAATACGACGGCGGCTCAGCCACTGTGGCCGCACGGGTGTCATAGTGCGGCACTGCGGTGGCGGCCGGTGAGGGCGATTCCGGCGAGGGGAAGGCTCTGGAGTGGCCTAGGTGGAAGGAGGGGAAGATGTTGGCATGCTAGGACAAGGCTAGGCCACGCGGGGTAGCCGAAGCGATCACATCTGACGCGTGCACTAGCTTGCCAGTGCCGTGATCACCACGGGTGCGGCCACCAGGAGGCCACGCAATCCTGGCGCACCTTGTCCATGGCGTCGACCTTCGATCACTTAGCCTCCTTGTGTCACTAGCTTGACTAGATACACTCTGGTTCGAAGGGTAGCCTCAACTACAGTTTCTGACAGAAACTTTGGGAGAGATCTGGAGGAGAGGTGAGTTGGAGATGAAGCCAGTGGAGATGTCTGGTGCGATCTAGGTTGGAAGGACTATGAACTGGCCAAATTTGATAGGGTTTAGAAAAGTTTTGAATATAGTTCCTGTGTAATCTGCCATACTGGTCCAGAAACTTGATATGCTTGTGGCACTCATTTAGATAATCTCCTGATGATGAAACTTGGTGGAGGGAGGTTATTTGGTAGTGCACACATGCCATAAAAATTTCAGAGCAATTGTGCATCTCTAGCTAGTACTCCCTTCACAGAGGTTTGGAATGAGCAGAAACTTGTTAGAATTTTGCTGCTAAAAATTTGTACTGGCCAGGATGATATATTTGGATATTGTGGCTATATAGGGTCCCTAATATCTCAGGAAGTTTACTTGGAATTTTCCGAGCTAGGAAAATAGGGGTCGCTTCACAATGGGCCAATTTTGACCAGAGAGAAAATAATTATTCTGGCCAAAATTTTGTATTGGACTATGGAATATTTTTGAAGATTATGAGATTATATGATGACAGGAAGGTGTGACAAAAGTTTGGGATTTTATTGATCATCCAAACTATAGGTTGCTTCACAACCCATAGTGATGACATAATTTCCCAAAGGAAGAAAATAATTAATGGAAAAATATTAAATATTGGAAATTGATCCAGGAGAGGTGTGGAAAGGTTTTGGCAAGGTGATGAGGGTTTTGGGTTACTTTGAAAAAAATTCAAGGAGTCATAAGTCCATAGTTGACTTAAAACCAACGAAAATGCAAGTAAAACCAAAAAGATTTCGAAAAGAAAAAGTTGCCAAAAATCAGGATGTCACAAAGACATGTGGACGAAATGTGGATATGACACACATGTGGGCGTTATCATTTGAGAATAAAAAGATAAAAATCTCAAACCCGAGAAAACGTGTGGGCGGCTTTCGTTCGCTCGTGCGACTAGTATCCTGGCCCAATGAGCTGGCCCTGCTAGTTTGTCGCCGCATTGTTTAGTTCCTGGCCCAACGAGATGGCCCATGCTAGTAGTACTATAACATAGCCTGTCGCCCTTCTCCCGTCTTCCCCGTCCACCAGTTCCCCAATCAAAGCGAAAACCTAGGGTTTGGGTTAGGGAGGCGGCGGCTGCTTTATTCCCGATCCCGTCCCCGACCCCGACCCCGACCCCGATCGCCATGCCCATCGAAGCCGCGCCGAGCTCGGATGAGGAGGAGATGGTCGTCCTCTCCGATTGGGGGATGGAGGACGAGGAGGAGGCCGATGTCTTCACCTATTGGGCGATGGAGGAGACCGACGTCTTCCCCAATTGGGCGATGCTGGATCGCATCGGCCGCACCCGCTACCACAAGGACCTAGACGATGCTCGTCTGGTTGTCAGCAAGAACAAGACCGCCGCTCGCATCCGCATTGAGCGCAGCATCTCCTGCTACGTGTCCTTCACCCTCGCGGCTCCAGAAGGGGTCTCCTACCTCAACCTCCACTGGCCGGTGGGAGAAGGATCCGACGATGCCTGTTCCTTCGTCCGGGCAACCGACAAGGACCTCGTCCTCTTCGACATCTACAACCGGAGCCGGATTCCCTACTTGGGCGCGCCACCAGATCTGTTCGTCTACACGGCCGCCGGTCCTTCTCCCTCTGTGCAGCAGCTCACTCTGCGTCTTCAACTCCTCCTCCCAGACTAAATAGTGGAAAATCATCTCCATTACGCCTGGCATGATATTATGGCACCTACCGCAGCAGAACCAGAAACAGAGCAGCGGCCAGCTCCCCGACCTCTGGTCAACTGACGATGTGCTCGCTTTCGACGACCATTTCCTGTGCTGGGTTGACTACTTCAGTGGTGTCCTGCTATCTGACTTCTCGTCCACTCTAGGTTCCTCGGTGGTGCTCCATTTCGTACCTTTCCCTGGAGAAAAGGAATACCCTGAAGATGTCCCAAGGCAGTTCCCGGGGAGGTTCCGAAATGTGTCCATCACCCAAGGCAAGATGTGCTTTGTCCACATTGACAATGACTTCCATGAGACATTCGAAGATGACTGCCCATGTCTTCAGCTTCCTGAGAGAAGAAGCCAACCACAGCAGCATCTGGGTCCCAAAAAAATCACCATTTGGACTCTCAAATCCGACAACTTCAAGTTCAAGTGGGAGCAACATGGTGTGATCAACCTTGACCTCCTTTGGGCGCAACCTAACTACAAAGCACCTGAGCGTCTTCCCGAATTCCCAGTCTTCCATGAACCGGATGTTCTATGCTGCCTGTTAAGGGAGGAGGAATTTTATGGCAAGGGGTGGATGATCATGGTTGACATGAAGCAAGCAAATCTGCGGTCGTGTACTCGATATGTCAACCGACAGTCCTACTGTGCTAACTGTGTGGATAAGGGCTGTGCTGTGTGTGAGGAGGACAGAGACGTGTTTCCTTATGTGCTCCTACTTCCAACTGTCTTCTCCAAACAATTTGAAAAGCCAACAGGTAACTATATAGAAGAAGCTCACCTAGTATTCAATTTAATTTTCTTTTACATACGTTCCTGCTTTTATTACATAATAACATGGTTGCCTTTGCCTAGCTTTCTGTTGGATATGGTAGTGTAACACTGGTCTTTTTCCTTATTTATTATCTTACCTATGATGCAACTCACATGCTGCCTGGTTGGGTGTATGATTCCCAGCAACTCTCTGCACGCTGACTTCTAGACCCGTACCACTCTACTTATCAGGGTTGTGTGCCCGATGTTATTTCCTGTCTAAGAATTTCCAATTTCCGGCCTTCATCACAGACCTCTAGTGTTGCTGTGTTATAGTAATATGTTGATTAATCACCCCTTGACAAAAAATAGTAACATGTTACTTAATTGAAGCATTTACTATATTGTTACCATGAATCTTCTGTTGGGCTGTTCAAGAGTTTGAGTTTTAGCCGCTCCAGTTGTGTAGGTGCACTACCCAATAATAGCTTTGGTCCTTCTGTCATCGAGTTGTCCTTGAGAGCCTAGAATCCTCTATCTCAACTTGTTGGATCTTTTGCTCTTTATTTATGTACCGTCCATTATCTGTACACGTGCAGTTCTTGATTCATTACGCAGCCTTCTGTTGCTACTACTCTGGTGTGCTATTTTGAAGCGAATTCTAGGAACCACACTGTTTTGATTGCTCTGTTAAAGGATAAAACTATATTGTCCTCTATTTTCTATGTCGGAGCAAATGCCTTGTACCTTTAGATGATATACGATGCTTTTAACACATATTTTTCTGTGGACCAGAGTTTTAGAGTGTGTTTTGTTGGGTTACTTTTGGGTCAACCAGGTCACATCTTTGGCTCTTCCTGTTGGAATCTTTTTGATTCTGCTAATGTCTACCCTTTATACCCGTGTGTAACTGGATACTCGCCAAGGAAAAGCCGTTCTCCCTGCATGGGAATGTCATTAGGTAGCCTCACTGGCCTTCTCATGTTACTGTCTTTGGCTTGCTTATGGCGACAAGCCTTCCGACTGTCTTCTGCATCTTCTCAGGCCTAATCCAACATGCTTGCATGTGGACTGTTGTTGGGACTCCCATGTATTTTGAGTTTGATGCTTTCTTGCTGCCTTCAGCCTTTTTTGCCACCTGAATACATCACCCCTGTGCCGGCCCGTCTGCAGCACGGTCGCCACCAGTCCCCTGCGTGTCAGATGTAGTCCTTCCAGCTGATTGACAAAGGCGATACGTGCTCATTGAGGCCACAAACGTCACATCATGGCTAACGTGGTGTTCTCAGACAACGTTTTGATGACAAGTTAGCTGAGAGCTACTCCCTCTGTCCGGTGAAGAGATATGGTGTCATTACCATTTGAAAACAAATCAAGTATATGATGCCATTATGATTGCATTAATATTGTCTGCGAAAATTGTTTTCTTTTATCAATATACTCCACTGCAATGCCATTTTTCTCTTGTTTGTCTATTCCTTTTCTTTTGAACAATTATTGTGTACATCATTTGTCAAGTTGCAATTCATCTCATCTTCCCATACTGCTCGCAAGATGTTTTGATGGTGTATATATCTGAGTTAATTTTAATTTTATTTTCAAAGGGATGGCATTGGACAATGACAAGGTTGCAGCTCGTCTTCCAAAGAAGCATAAGCTGTCTGCAAGGTTTCATTCAAAGAACCGTAAGATTAAGATTGCAGTGTAAAGACCTGGAATCTGGTGACATGGTGTTGAGCACTTTGGCGTCGCTAGTATGGACGATGATGTTTGTGTTAATGCTTTGATGGTGCACTACAGGCAGAACCAAGTCAACAGGGCAAAAATTTGCATTTATGTGATGAAGATGATGTACTGATGAATACCTATATCTATTAGAGTGAACGATGCATGTTTCTGGATCATATCAAATCATGATGTACTGATGAATATTCCTAAAATTTCTAAGCTCCCTTCAATTGGGAAGTTCTCATAGCTCTATGTTTAAGAGTTGTTGCTGCCTGCACCTGCCAGTCCGTTCCTCTCGTGTGGCCATATGTGGTTGTACTCGTGTCTCACCCATATTTCTTTTTGTCACTTTTATTTATCTCTCCAAGATTGCTTCATCTTAACCTCAATCTCATCATATTTATTGACCTCGTCATACGCTGCCTGCCTGCTGCCTCGGTGTTATTTTTACTAAATGGCCTCCGAAGGATCTTATGTTGTGTACTGACCCCTCAAAAAACTTATTTCGTGGCGTGACCCCCTTCACTCATGTCAATGCATCATGCGTTTTTAATACACTGTTTGACGCCAGTCAATTTAACGCCAATAATATCAATAAATCCGTGCTGGCAGTCACGCCTACGTGGCGAAAAAAGTCAAACACGCCAAGTTAATTAACGTGTCTACTCCGGCAGTAAAGTCGCCAGGTAACATGGCGTAACAAACATGTCTTCCCCGATTCAATCGTCCTTCCGTATTCAACCTTGCCGCAGACTGCGAGGCCACCGGCAGCTGCCGCCTCCGGCGGCAGGCAAGCTCGGCGCCCCGGCCGCCCTCATTCCCTCCTCTCCCTCCCTCCGGCCCTTCTCCACCTCACATGCGCCGGCCAGCCGTCACCGGGCACGGCCGCTGCTCCCGCTCGTATGCCTCCGCAAGCTGCCGCCGGGCACGGCCGTCGGCGAGCGTCGCCACTCCGGTGGTCGACCATGGCCAGCCATCGCGTGGAGCTCCTCCAGTCTTCATTTTCCCCTCCGGTGCGCGCAAGCTTTGTGCCTGGGCATGCGGCGACGGACATGACCGATCCGACAGCACCTCCCCGGCCTGCCGCGTAACCCAGCAGGTGAGCAGCCGTGACTCACGACGGCGCCTTCGCGACGACTCGCTTCAACTCCGTCTTTGAACCATGGCAGCGCCATGGCCAGCAAGTGCATGAACGACGGACACAATGGGTCTGACCACCTTGGCCTGTCACTGATGCTGCTCGGCTGCCACGGTCGTTGCACGGCCTTTTTTAGGCAGGGGCGGAGCTCGGGCGAGCTCTCTGGAACGGGCGACGCTGTGGCCACATCGCCGGGGCAAGGACGGCGAGCTGGCTGTCGCGAGGCGGGGCGAAGCGATGGAGGAGGGCACAGGAGTTAATGCGCGCATTGGCGGCACGCGGAGGAAGACGACGGCAGCTCAGCCACTGTGGCCGCACGGGTGTCACAGTGCGGCGCTGCGGTGGCGGCCGGTGAGGGCGATTCCGGCGAGGGGAAGGCTCTGGAGTGGCCTAGGTGGAAGGAGGGGAAGATGTCGGCATGCTAGGACAAGGCTAGGCCGCGCGGGGTAGCCGGAGCGATCACATCCGACGCGGGCGCCGTGTAGAGCGCGCGCAATGGCATGCCAGTGCCGTGCTCACCACGGGTGCGGCCACCAGGAGGTCACGCAAGCCTGGCGCACCTTGTCCACGGCGTCAACCTTCGATCACTTAGCCTCCTTGTGCCACTGGCTTGACTAGATACACTCTGGTTCAAAGGGTAGTCTCAACTACAGTTTTTGATAGAAACTTTGGGAGAGATCTGGAGGAGAGGTGAGCTGGAGATGAAGCCAGCGGAGATGTCTGGTGCGATCTAGGTTGGAAGGACTATAAAGTGGCCAAATTTGAAAGGGTTTAGAAAAGTTTTGAATATAGTTCCTATGTAAACTGCCATACTGGTCCAGAAACTTGATCTGCTTGTGGCACTCATTTAGATAATCTCCTGATGATGAAACTTTGTGGAAGGAGGTCATTTGGTAGTGCACACATGCCATAAAAATTTCAGAGCAATTGTGCATCTCTAGCTAGTACTCCCTTCACAGAGGTTTGGAATGAGCAGAAACTTGTCAGAATTTTGCTGCTAAAAATTTGTACTGGCCAGGATGATATTTTTGGATATTGTGGCTATATAGGGTCCCTAATATCTCAAGAAGTTTACTCGGAATTTTCTGAGCTAGGAAAATAGGGGTTGCTTCACAATGGGCCAATTCTGACCAGAGAGAAAATAATTATTCTGGCCAAAATTTTGTATTGGACTATGGAATGTTTTTGTAGATTATGGGATTATATGATGACAGGAAGGTGTGATTTTTTTTTGGGATTTTATTGATCATCCAAACTATAGGTTGCTTCACAACCCATAGTGATGACATAATTTCCCAAAGGAAGAAAAGAATTAATGGAAAAAGATTAAATATTGGAAATTCATCCAGGAGAGGTGTGGAAAGGTTTTAGCAAGGTGATGAGGATTTTGGGTTACTTGGAAAAAAATTCAAGGAGTCATAAGTCCATAGTTGACTGAAAAACCAACGAAAATGCAAGTAAAACCAAAAAGATTCCGAAAAGAAAAAGTTGCCAAAAATCATGGTGTCACAAACCTACCCCCCTTAGGATGAATCTCATCCTCGAGATTCGGTTGCTTAGGGAACAAGTGCGGGTATGCGGATCTTAGAAAATCTTCTCTTTCCCAGGTAGCCTCTTCCTCAGATGGTGCTCCCACAATACCTTGTAAAACTTGATCACCTTACTCATGGTAGTCCTCTCCATCTAATCCAAGATTCTGATAGGTTTCTCTTCATAGGTCAGATCCTTAGCCAGTTTTAGCTCACTCATATCCGCTTGTTTGATTGGTGGTGCAATGCACTTTCTTAACTGTGATATGTGGAAAACATCGTGAATATCACATAACTCCGGTGGTAGCTCCAACTGATATGCTACCCTGCCTTTCCTAGCAATTACTGGAAAGGGACCGATGTATCTTGGTGCAAGCTTTCCCCGGGTATCAAACCTCTTTACTCCCTTCATGGGGGTTACTCGAACGTAAGCATATTCTCTGGGCTCAAAAGTCACTTCTCGGTGCTTTGGGTCATAGTAGCTCTTTTGGCGGGACTTGGCTTCTCGAAGACGCTCCTGAATATCCTTGACCTACTTCTCAGCCTCGAGAATCAAGTCCGTGCCAAAAATACGGCTATCTCCTGTCTGGGACCAATTCAATGGGGTGCGGCACTTCCGCCCATATAGTGCTTCAAATGGTGACATCTTGAGACTTGACTGATAACTGTTGTTATAAGAAAATTCCGCATAGGGTAGGCTATCTTCCCATTTGGGTCCATGGGTGAGAGCACAGGACCGAAGCATATCTTCCAATATCTGGTTTACTCGTTCGGTCTGTCCATCTGTCTGTGGATGGTACGCCCTGCTATGCTTCAGCATGGTTCCCAAAGCTTGGTGCAATCGCAACCAGAATGCTGAGGTGAATAAGGAGCCCCTATCTGAGGTGATAGACTTGGGTACTGATACGTCCATTTTGCATCATGCTTTTATATCGATATTTATTGCATTATGGGCTGTTAATACACATCATGGTACAATACTTATGCCTTTTCTCTCTTATTTTCCAAGGTTTATATGAAGAGGGAGAATGCCGGCAGCTGGAATTCTGGACTGGAAAAGGAGCAAATCTGAGATACCTATTCTGCAAAACTCCAAAAGTCCTGAAAATCTACGGAGAATTATTTTGAAATATATAAAAAATATTGGGCGAAAGAAATACCAGAGGGGACCCACCAGGGAGTCACAAGCCAGAGGGGCGCGCCCTACTCCCCTGGGCGCGCCCCTGTGGCTTGTGGGCCCCCTAGCAGGCCTCCGGTGCCCATCTTCTGCTATATGGAGGGTTTTGACCTAGAAAAAATCAGAAGGGAGCTTTCGGGACGAAGCGCCGCCGTCTCGAGGCGGAACTTGGACATAACCAATCTAGGGCTCCGGCGGAGTTGTTCTGCCGGGGAAACTTCCCTCCCGGAGGGGGAAATCGAAGCCATCGTCATCACCAACGATCCTCTCATTGAGAGGGGGTCAATCTCCATCAACATCTTCACCAGCACCATCTCGGGAGCGCTTTGCTTTATATAAGAGTTTGTCCAGGCTTGTACTTTGCTACAAAAAGGATTGGGCCACCTTGCTGCACCTTTATTACATTTGTTACTTGCTTTCCGTTACGAATTACCTTATCACAAAACTATCTGTTACAGATAATTTCAGTGCTTGTAGAGAATACCTTACTGAAAACCGCTTGTCATTTCCTTCTGCTCCTCGTTGGGTTTGACACTCTTACTTATCGAAAGGACTACGATAGATCCCCTATACTTGTGGCTCATCACGAATCTTTTCTGGCGCTGTTGCCGGGGAGTGAAGCGCCTTTGGTGAGTGGAACTTGGTAAGGAAACATTTATATAGTGTGCTGAAATTTGCTGTCACTTGTTACTATGGAAAACAATCCTTTGAGGGGCTTGTTCGGGGTATCTTCACCTCGACCGGAAGCACAAAGTGATGCTCCTCAACCTACTGCACCTACTGAAAATATTTATTATGAAATTCCTTCGGGTATGATAGAGAAACTGCTAGCTAATCCTTATGCAGGAGATGGAACACTACATCCTGATTTGCATCTAATCTATGTGGATGAAGTTTGTGGATTTTTTAAGCTTGCAGGTTTGCCAGAGGACGATGTCAAGAAGAAGGTCTTTCCTTTATCTTTGAAGGAGAGGGCATTGACATGGTATAGGCTATGTGATGATATTGGATCATGGAAATACAACCAATTGAAATTGGAATTTTATCAGAAGTTTTATCCTATGCATCTGGTTCATCGTGATCGGAATTATATTTATAATTTTTGGCCTCGTGAAGGAGAAAGAATCGCTCAAGCTTGGGGGAGGCTTAAGTCAATGTTATATTCATGCCCCAATCATGAGCTCCCAAGAGAAATTATTATTCAGAATTTTTATGCTCGGCTTTCTCGTAATGATCAATCCATGCTCAATACTTCTTGTGTTGGTTCCTTTATGAAGAAAGATATTGAATTCAAATGGGACTTATTGGAAAGAATTAAACGCAACTCTGAAGATTGGGAACTCGACGAAGGTAAAGATTCAGGTATAACCTTAAGTTTGATTGTGTTAAATCCTTTATAGACACCGATGCTTTTCGTGAATTTAGCACTAAATATGGACTTGACTCTGAGATAGTAGCTTCTTTCTGTGAATCTTTTGCTGCTCATGTTGATCTCCCTAAGGAGAAATGGTTTAAATATCATCCTCCCATTGAAGTGAAAGTAGTTGAACCTATTAAAGTTGAAGAAGAGACTATTATTTATAATGCTGATCCTGTTATTCCTACTGCTTATATCCCTTCCCTGTTAGAATAAAGGAACATGCTAAAGCTTCAACTGTGGTTCGTAAGAGTTTACTAGAACACCTACGCCCCCTGAACAAATTAAAGTTGAACCTAGTATTGCTATGGTTAAAGATCTCTTGGTTGATAATATTGATGGGCATGTTATTCATTTCTGTGATGAAGCTGCTAGAATTGCTAGACCTGATACTAAAGGTAAACATAGACCTATTGTTGGTGTGCTTGTTGTTTCTGTTAAAATAGGAGATCATTGTTATCATGGCTTATGTGATGTGGGTGCTAGTGTGAGTGCAATTCCCTTTACCTTATACCAAGAAATTATGAATGATATTGCCCCAGCTGAATTAGAGGAAATTGATGTTACCATTAAGCTGGCTAATAGAGATACTATTGCACCAATTGGGATTGTTAGAGATGTTGAAGTCTTGTGTGGGAAAATAGAGTATCCTACTGATTTTCTTGTTCTTGGTTCCCCACAAGATGATTTTTGTCCCGTTATATTTGGTAGACCCTTCTTGAATACTGTTAATGCTAAGATTGATTGTGAGAAAGAAACTATTATTGTAAGATTTGGGGATGTGTCTCATGAGTTCAATTTCTCTAAATTTTGTAGACAACCACATGACAAAGAATTGCCTAGTAAAGATGAAATTATTGGTCTTGCTTCTATTGCTGTGCCTCCTACCGATCCCTTAGAACAATATTTGCTAGACCATGAAAATGATATGCATATGAATGAAAGGAATGAAATAGATAAGATTTTCTTTGATCAGCAGCCTATTTTGAAACACAACCTGCCTGTTGAAATACTTGGGGATCCTCCTCCACCCAAGGGTGATCCCGTGTTTGAGCTTAAACAATTACCTGATACTCTGAAATATGCTTATCTTGATGAAAAGGAGATATATCCTGTTATTATTAGTGCTAACCTTTCAGAGCATGAAGAAAAGAGATTATTGAAAACTTTGAGGAAGCACCGTGCTGCTATTGGATATACTCTTGATGATCTTAAGGGCATTAGTCCCACTCTATGTCAGCATAAAATTAATATGGAGCCTGATGCTAAACCAGTTGTTGATCACCAACGACGGTTAAATCCTAAAATGAAAGAAGTGGTAAGAAATGAAATACTAAAGCTTCTGGAGGCAGGTATAATTTATCCTATTGCTGATAGTAGATGGGTTAGTCCCGTTCATTGTGTCCCTAAAAAGGGAGGTATTACCGTTGTTCCTAATGATAAAAATGAATTGATCCCGCAAAGAATTGTTACAGGATATAGAATGGTAATTGATTTTAGGAAATTAAATAAAGCTACTAGGAAAGATCATTACCCTCTACCTTTTATTGATCAAATGCTAGAAAGACTATCCAAACATACACATTTTTTGCTTTCTAGATGGTTATTCTGGTTTCCCTCAAATACCTGTGTCAAAAGAGGATCAAGCAAAGACCACTTTTACTTGTCCTTTCGGTACCTTTGCTTATAGATGCATGCCTTTTGGTTTATGCAATGCACCTGCTACCTTTAAAAGATGTATGATGGCTATATTCTCTGACTTTTGTGAAAAGATTGTTGAGGTTTTCATGGATGATTTCTCTGTTTACGGAACTTCTTTTGATGACTGCTTGAGCAACCTTGATCGAGTTTTGCAGAGATGCGAAGAAACTAATCTTGTCTTGAATTGGGAAAAGTGCCACTTTATGGTTAATGAAGGTATTGTCTTGGGGCACAAAATCTCCGAAAGAGGTATTGAAGTTGATAAAGCTAAAGTTGATGCTATTGAAAAAATGTCGTGTCCCACGGACATAAGAGGTATAAGAAGTTTCCTTGGTCATGCTGGTTTCTATAGGAGGTTTATTAAAGACTTCTCTAATATTTCAAGGCCTCTCACTAATATTTTGCAACAAGATGTTCCATTCGTTTCTGATGATGATTGTGTAGAAGCATTTGAAATTCTTAAGAATGCCTTGATTTCCGCACCTGTTGCTCAACCACCTGATTGGAACCTACCCTTTGAAATAATGTGTGATGCTAGTGATTATGTTGTTGGTGCTGTTCTAGGACAAAGAGTTGATAAGAAATTAAATGTTATCCATTATGCTAGTAAAACTCTAGACAGTGCCCAAAGAAACTATGCTACCACTGAAAAGGAATTTTTAGCAGTTGTGTTTGCTTGTGATAAATTTAGAGCTTATATTGTTGATTCCAAAGTAACTGTTCACACTGATCATGCTGCTATTAAATACCTTATGGAAAAGAAAGATGCTAAACCTAGACTTATTAGATGGGTTCTTCTGCTACAAGAATTTGATATGCATATTATTGATAGAAAGGGTGCTGATAACCCAGTAGCAGATAACTTGTCTAGATTAGAGAATGTTCTTGATGACCCACTACCTATTGATGATAGCTTTCCTAATGAACAATTAGCTGTCATAAATGCTTCGCGTAATGCTCCATGGTATGCTGATTATGCTAATTACATTGTTGCTAAATTTATACTGCCTAGTTTCACATACCAACAAAAGAAAAAGTTCTTCTATGATTTAAGACATTACTTTTGGGATGATCCACACCTTTATAAAGAAGGAGTAGATGGTGTTATTAGACGTTGTGTACCTGAGCATGAACAGGAACAGATACTATGCAAGTGTCACTCCGAGGCCTATGGGGGACACCACGCTGGAGATAGAACTGCACACACGGTATTACAATCTGGTTTTTATTGGCCTACTCTCTTCAAGGATGCTCGTAAGTTTGTCTTGTCTTGTGATGAATGTCAAAGAATTGGTAATATTAGTAGACGTCAGGAAATGCCTATGAATTACTCTCTTGTTATTGAACCATTTGATGTTTGGGGTTTTGATTATATGGGACCTTTTCCACAATCTAACGGGTATACTCATATTCTAGTTGCTGTTGATTATGTTACTAAGTGGGTAGAAGCTATTCCAACTAGTAGCGCTGATCATAACACTTCTATTAAAATGCTTAAAGAAGTTATTTTCCCTAGATTTGGAGTCCTTGGATATTTAATGACTGATGGTGGTTCACACTTTATTCATGGTGCTTTCCGTAAATTGCTTGCTAAGTATGAGGTTAATCATAGAATTGCATCTCCTTATCATCCTCAGTCTAGTGGTCAAGTAGAATTGAGCAATAGAGAAATTAAATTGATTTTGCAAAAGACTGTTAATAGATCCAGAAAGAATTGGTATAAGAAACTTGATGATGCATTATGGGCTTATAGAACTGCTTACAAAAACCCTATGGGTATGTCTCCGTATAAAATGGTTTATGGTAAAGCATGTCACTTACCTCTTGAACTAGAACATAAAGCTTATTGGGCAATTAAAGAGCTCAACTATGATTTCAAACTTGCTGGTGAGAAGAGGTTAATTGACATTAGCTCACTTGATGAATGAAGAACCCAGGCCTACGAGAATGCTAAGTTGTTTAAAGAAAAGGTTAAGAGATGGCATGATAAAAGGATACAAAAGCGTGAATTCAATGTAGGTGACCATGTCTTGCTATACAATTCTCGTTTAAGATTTTTTGCAGGAAAACTTCTCTCTAAATGGGAAGGGCCTTACATTATCGAAGAAGTGTATCGTTCCGGTGCCATCAAGATCAACAATCCCGAAGGAAAAAATCCAAAGGTTGTAAACGGTCAAAGAATCAAACATTATATCTCAGGTACTCCCATAAATGTTGAAACCAATATTATCAATACCATGACTCCGGAGGAGTACATTAGGGAGACCTACCAGAACGTTTCAGACTCCGAAAAGGAATAGGTATGTGTTAGCGTAAGCAAACCGACTCCAAAACTTTTCCAATAGCAATTTTTATCCGTTTTGGAATATTTAATAAATTAGGAAAATTTAAAGTAGTCCGAAGAGTGCACGAGGAGGCGACAAGCCAGGGGGGTGTGCCCTACTCCCCTGGGCGCGCCCCTGTGGCTTGTGGCCACCTCGTGTACCCTCCGGACTCCGTTTTCTTGTGGTATACTCCTTCGGGTCGGTAAAAAATCATTATATAATCTCCCGAAGGTTTTGACCTTCGTATCATGACAATACCTCCTGTTTTTTGCTTTGAGCTGTTTCTGCAGCAGATTTAGATCAACATGACGTCCCCAAGTGCTTCGAAGGACAAGTTCTTCGAGAAGGTCATCAACCCCTACCTTGCGGAGGTGCTGCAACACCCTCAAACCATTGAGATGTGTGAGGGGGTGCTACACATCCGTGATGTTGAGGGGCCAAAGAAGACCGGAAGCGTGGAGATAAGGCTCGAAGCAATGGAGCAACAAGTTTTCAAGTGCCAAGGGATGGTGGAACGAGGACTCAATGCCAATCACATGATGATCGTGGAGTTTACCCATAAGCACAAGCTGGACGCCAAGGACATCGGGGAGCACATCTTCAAGCTCTACGAGAAAATCGAGCATCTCCAAGCCCAGATCTATGACCTGCAAAACCAAAACTGTGAGTATGAATACAGATTTAAGAGAATGAGTTTGGCTGTAGATTTGAGGATCCAGGAGACTCGTTCATCTTTTTACGATGGTGAGCCTATGCCTTGGAAGACGGAGGACAAGCTTCCAACCTCATCAACAACTCCAACATCACCAACTCCGAAGAACGACAACTAAACACATGGGTATGGGCACTCCCCTTGGCTTGTGCCAAGCTTGGGGGAGGTGCCCCGGTATCGTATCACCATCACATCTTTTACTTTTATCATTTTTCTTAGTCCGATCCTTTTGGTTATATCTTGATCTAGTAGAATAAAGTTTTTAGTGTGATCTAGTTTTGAGTTTTGCTTTATGTTCCCCCTATGTAAGCAAGTTCGAGAGTTATATAATAAAGAGCAGTTTTGAGTTGAGGGCTTTGCTTGTTTGCTATGATCTTGAGAAAAAGAAATAGAAAGAAGTATAGAATAAAAGCAAAGAGTATATATGATGATCTTGTGGGGAGTGATGACTTCACATATAAGAAGTATGTCGACTGAAACTTGTTGTGAGTTGACAAACATAGCTAGCATCATGGTGATAGACTTGGGTACTCCATGAAGACTGACTATCCGGGACATGTAGAGTTGTGCAAGCTGGTTTGCGTTAAAAGTGGTCTTTACCGGCATAAAGTGAGCCAGTTTTGTGAGTATATCAACAATGACACAGATAGCATCATTGCCTTTTGTTGACCTGGGCAGTCCATCAATGAAGTCCATGCATATGTCGTCCCACTTCCACTGGGGAACTAGTAAAGGTTGTAGTAGCCCAGCGGGTTTCTATTGTTCAGCCTTGACTTTGTTGCAGATGTCGCAGGAGGCGACATAGTATGCTATGTCCCTTCGCATCCCTGGCCACCAAAAGGTTTCTCTCAGATCCTGATACATCTTTGTGCCTCCTGGGTGGATAGAGTACGCGGACTCATGGGCTTCTCTGAGTATTCGTAGTCTCAGATTATTCTGATCGGGCACGCATATCCGTTTCTCAAACCACAAGGTGCCTTGGTCATCCACACAGAAGGACTTGGCCTTCCCTTTCGGAATCAGTTCCTTGATCTCTTTTATTCCTTCATCTGGTTTTTGAGCTTCTTTAATTTCTTCCATAAGTGTTGGAGTAATTTCCAAGGTATCCAGGATAATTGGGTCGCATAGCACCATATTGAGCTTAGAGAACTCTTCTTGTAACCTTGCATGGATACTTCCATGTAGTGCATTCACTGTGCCTTGTTTTCTACTGAGAGCATCAGCGACCACATTAGCCTTTCCCGGATGATAGTTTATTCCAATGTCATAGTCCTTGACTAGTTCAAGCCATCTTCGCTGCCTGAGATTCAGGTCAGGTTGGGTGAAAATATACTTGAGACTCTTATGGTCCGTGTATATTTCAAAACGTTGTCCAATGAGGTAATGCCTCCAAATCTTCAAGGCATGAATCACGGCTGCTAATTCCAGATCATGTGTGGGGTAGTTTTCTTCGTGAGGTCATAGCTGTCTGGATGCATATGCTACAACCTTTCCTTCTTGCATTAACACGCAGCCGATTCCACGTCTGGAAGCATCGCAATATATATCAAAGCTCTTGTGGATGTCTGGAACTAAGACAGCTGCTGTAGTTAGCCTTGTCTTTAGCTCTAGGAAGCTGCTGTCACACTCCGCCGTCCAGACAAACCTTTGATTTTTCTTTAACAATTCTGTCAGTGGCTTAGCTATCTTGGAGAAGCCTTCTATGAAACGACGGTAATAGCCTATCAATCCTAGAAAGCTACGGACTTCGGTTACCGAGGCTGGTGTCTTCCAATTCAGTACTGCAGTTACTTTGCTGGGGTCGACGGCTACTCCTTATTCTGACAGAATATGCCCCGGAAATCCCACCTCCTTTAGCCAAAATTCGCACTTACAGAATTTGGTGTACAGACGATAGGTCCTTAACCTTTCTAGGACAGCACAGAGGTGTTGTTTGTGCTCTTCTTCATCCTTGGAATATATCAGGATATCATCGATGAACACCACCACAATTTGTCTAGGAAATCCATGAAGACCTTGTTCATCATGCTCAGGAAATAAGTTGGAGCATTCGTCAGCCCAAATGACATGACTGTAAACTCATACAGACCATATCGGGTGGTGAAAGCTGTCTTAGGTATATCCTCTTTTCTGATTTTTAGCTGATGATACCCGGTTCGGAGGTCAATCTTGGAGAATACCCGTGCTCCGTTCAGCTGGTCGAACAAATCATCAGTGCGAGGGAGCGGGTATTTATTCTTGATGGTTACCTCATTCAGCTGGCGATAGTCTACGCACATTCGTAGACTTCCATCCTTCTTCTTGACAAACAGTAAGGGTGATCCCCATGGCGAGATGCTTGGGCGGATATACCCTTTTTGCAGCAACTCATCCAACTGCTTCTTTAATTCCACCAGCTCTGGGCTCGGCATACGATAGTATTTCTTGTAGATCGGGGTAGTACCGGGAATCACCTCAATAGCAAACTCTAATTCCTGGTCGGGTGGCATCCCTGGTAGTTCCTCGGGAAATACATTCGGAAATTCGCAAACTACCGGAATCAAGTTCATATTCGTACCGGTAGCTTGGTATGCCATTCCTTTTCTTGACATCATCTTGTTGGCAAGGAATTGGACTGTTTGTCCTGCCGGATTAACTAGTGTCACTTTCCTGGAGGCACAGTTGATGCAAACCTGATGTGGTGTCAACCAGTCCATCCCCAGTATTAAATCCAATCCAGGGGATTCAATGGCAACAAGTGTAGCTGGAAATTTAACTCCATGTCTCGAAATTTCCAGACCTTTATATATCAGATTTGTTCTGAGCAGGGAGCCAGGGGATTGTACCACCATGATATTATCCAAAAGCTAAGGGGAAAATTTGTGCAAGGTGGCAAAACTACGCGAAATAAATGAATGGGAAGCCCCAGAATCGAATAAAATTACTGCAGGTATGTCGTTAACAGAAAACATACCAATGACTACGTCTGGTGCTTCGCAGGCTTCCTCAGCGGAGATATGATGGACGCGTCCGTGGCAGAAGTTATGGTTTGGGCGGCGTCCAATATTGTTGACTTGTGGCTTGAAGTTGGATACTGGCTTCCCGTTGTTGGCACGACACTACTTGGAATAGTGTCCGCTTTGGCCGCAAGTAAAGCAGGTGTTATTATGGCGGCAGTCCTCTATCACCGGCTGTTTGCCGAAGGTCTTATTCTGGCTAACCGCCTTATTGTTGTTGTTGCCATTGCTCCAAGTGGGCTTGTATTCAGATGGGCCTGGCTGCCAGGTGCGTGGCTTCTGCACAAACTACTCGCGGTTATCCTTCTTGGGTTTAAACTTCCGCTTGCGGTCATCATATCCGGACTTATGCTCTCGTTCAGCTATGAAAGCCTTGTTCACCAAAGTCTGGAAGTCCGGAAAGTCCAGCATACAGAGCTGACAACGGAGGGCGTGATTCAGTCCTCCTAGGAATCGATCTATCTTCCTTTCTTCGGTGGACACGTCATGGGTAGAGTACCTAGCTAGATTGTTGAACTTGTTCAGATACTCCCCCACGGACATATTTCCTTGTGTAAGAGCAAGGAACTCCCTTTGCTGCACCTTCATTATGCCTGTAGGGATATGATACTTGCGGAATAGCTCCTTGAACTTCTCCCTGGAAATATCTTCTCCAGAAGGCCACATTGTTTTTGTGTTGTCCCTCCATATAGCCGCTGGCCCTTCTAGGTATTCAGTGACAAAAGGAACCTTATCTGATTCTTCATAGCGGGCTATGTCCAGCTTCTTTTCCATGGTCCTCAGCCAAACATCAGCTTCTATAGGGTCCATAGCTTGACCAAAACTGGGTGGCTTGGTGCGTTGGAAGTCAGACAACTTAGAGTGTGTTCCATGGTTGTTGTTTTGGATCACCATAGTCTGCATACTTTTCAAAAATTCCATGAGATCCTGGTTTCTTTTCTCTTCAAACATCCTCATGATCCGATCAGTGGTCGGCGCTTGAGGTGGTGGAGGTGGTAAGTCTTCTGGTGGTTGTCCTGCTTGTCTGGCGGATCGACGAACGGGGGTTCCATCGCCGCCTTGGCTACTAGCTCTCTTCATCCTAAATTTGTTCCCATTGCAAAATACCGAATCGATGAGCAACATCCATAAGGGAAACATAGTAATATGACACCAGAAAGAAAATGCACGAAAAAGGCGAATAAAGCAAACAACATAATTATACAAGATAACCCAACATCATACATGGCAAGCTAGTAGGGGGGTATCATGGCTAGACTGCTCATATGGCAGTTGACATATGCAAAGATGCATGCACAACAACTCAAGCCTCCACTCTAGTGGCGCGGGTGGCACGAACACTGCCAAACTGAAGACTCCTCGTCATCTGATCCTGAGTCAGAATCGGAACTGACTCGTATACTGACTCGGCAAGCTGTTCCCGAAACACCTGGTACACTGGATCTTCACCGTTGGGGTACAGTCGAAGCCAGACGTTACGGAGCAGTACAGGAAAAGTGAAAGGTGCTGGCTCATGATGGTAGTGGTACGGAACTGGTGCCATCTACAGTCACAATGCCAAGGGTTAGTAAAACAATAAATCATGATGCATGCCATGCAACAATCAAATGCAGCAAGCAAGATGCACACTCAAAGCCCTACACTAATCGCGGTTCTAGCACGGGTTAACTAGGGTGTCCTACAGTCAACACGGCTCTGATACCAAGCGTTGTGGCATCCCGGCTCAGGGAACCGGATTACTAGTGTTTCCAACCCAGAGATCATGTCTTCTGGAAACACACAACAACTTAGAACAGAACTGAACTGAACTTTATTGATAAACTTTGGGTACAAGCTCATATTTTACATCGATAGCGAGGCCAAGGGCACACCTGGTGCTATGACAATATCTACATTATTTATGAAACATAGCGGGGCCTCGGAAATACTAAGTAATTCTATGGCATAGCGGAACATAGCGAAAACTCCATCCACGGTATACTGCTGAGGACATAGCCTAGTTAGCGTAGCACGAACCATCGGGACCTCCGTCCTCGGCTTCTCCTGCATCTGGCATGATACGCCAGGTGAGTACTTTGAATGTACTCGCAAGCTCACGACAACCAAGTAATGCAGCAAACAATAGCATGGCAGTTAACATGTTAAATTCTTAAGTGATTCACTTACTGTCATTAGTTATCAACTTACTCTCTTTCGGGTTGTCTCACAACCCTCGGAATACTCATAAGCCATCGAGTACTTCCGAACACAAGACGAGTTCTCCCATCATTATTAACACTGTTACGATTGACCACCTAGTGAGGTCTGGATGGGCTGCCCAATACCGTGGACGCAGTTGTTCGAATAGATTTTTCACTCTGAAGAGGTAGCACACTTTACCCACACCATGAAGCACCTGGCCTCATGATCCCATTCGGATGGACCAGCGTTGCTCCAACGAAACCTGCCTGACCCGTGACTCTCCCATCGCACCACCGGCATTCATCCTCCCCCGGAGTCCTGCCCTGGGTGGCCCCTGTGTCACCTCATGACACCTGCCACCGTCGTGGCCAAACTAAACTGGCCCAAACGGGAGCGCAGGCACAAAACTCATCTAGGCTCACAGGGTTATCGCCGCCTACCTGATCAGGGTAGCACACACGCTTAACCCTCCCTGTCTGGAGATACCGGTGAAAGAGCACGGAGCCAGACCAAGTCAAGGTTGTCCCATACCGGCAAATGTGGTTGCACGGATAAGCCCGGACAGGTGACTCAAGATCAACCAACTAACTTCATTTAACAAACATAGTAGTTTATCACAACACTTAGGATGGCAGCAACTAGGCATTTAAATTAATTACTATAAATTATTATATAGCAAATAATTGAACATAATGCATTGAAATAAGCAATGCTATTGAAATGCTTCACGAAATGGATGTCCTGGCTTGCCTTTCTCTATTGGGTTGTCTACAAACTCCTAGTCTTCAAAACCACAAAGATTTCCTTCTGAAAATATTTTAAAATAGCAAAGGAAAATGTCACATAACACATTTATGTTCATCAGAAATTCTGTGAGTAAGAGAAAAATACCAAAATTTATCAGCAATTAAAGGAGCTGAAGACAAACACAATACAAAAAGAATCAATGGATTTGGACTTATATTTAAAAAGTTATTGCAGGTCAAAGTTACTAGTCAAATCTGGAATTTAAACAAAAATCAGAAAATACTCAGCCGGCCACGTCGAACACGTAAAGTGGAGGGGCGCCTCCACTTAAAACAGTTCGGCGCGAGGGGTGAGTCGCTAAGAGGTGGGGCCTTCGGTTGATTTAAAAGAAAGGGAGAAGGGAAGCAGAGAGAGGGCAGGGCTCCGGCGATGCTCACCGGCGATGGAGACGGTGGTGAGGTCCGGCGAGGGCAGGAATGGAACCAGCGTACGATGGCGAGTACGCCCGTACCCGTGGATCGTCGGAAGGTGGACGGACGGCGTTGCCCCTTCTTCTCCGGCGGGTGGAGGCTACGAGCGTCGTCGGCGGCAATGATTCCGGCAGGATTCCTATCGGGGAAGTGCTCGGGGAGGGCCAGGGAAGTTCACTGAGTTCGAAGTGGAGTTGGTTGGGGCTGCGGAGGAGTGGAATGGCGAGGTGGCAGAGCTCGGGTGGCGGCTGATCTGCGGTGAGGTTTGAGGCTAGAGGGCCTCTCGGCCGTGGCTCGCTGCTCGGGAGGTCGATTGGAGGTGCAGGGAGAGAGGTGAGGTGCTGAGAGAGGCCGGGTACGGCCTTTTTTAGGCAGGGGCGGAGCTCGGACGAGCTCTCTGGAACGGGCGGCGCTGTGGCCATGTCACCGGGGCAAGGACGGCGAGCTGGCTATCGAGAGGTGGGGCGAAGTCATGGAGGAGGCACAGGAGTTAATGCGTGCATTGGCGGCATGCGGAGGAAGACGATGGCGGCTCAGCCACAGTGGCCTCACGGGTGTGACAGTGCGGCGCTGCGGTGGCGGCCGGTGAGGGCGATTCCAGCGAGGGGAAGGCTCCGGAGTGGCCAAGGTGGAAGGAGGGGAAGATGTCGGCATGCTAGGACAAGGCTAGGTCACGGGGGGTAGCCGAAGCGATCACATCCGACGTGGGCGTCGTGTAGAGCGCGCGCACTGGCATGCCAGTGCCGTGATCACCACGGGTGCGGCCACCAGGAGGCCATGCAAGCCTGGCGCATCTTGTCCACGGCGTCGAGCTTCGATCACTTAGCCTCCTTGTGCCACAGGCTTGACTAGATACACTCTGGTTCGAAGGGTAGCCTCAACTACAGTTTTTGATAGAAACTTTGGGAGAGATCTAGAGGAGAGGTGAGCTTGAGATGAAGCCAGTGGAGATGTCTGGTGCGATCTAGGTTGGAAGGACTATAAACTGGCCAATTTGAAAGGGTTTAGAAAAGTTTTGAATATAACTCCTGTGTAAACTGCCATACTGGTCCAGAAACTTGATCTGCTTGTGGCACTCATTTAGATAATCTCCTGATGATGAAACTTGGTGGAGGGAGGTCATTTGGTAGTGCACACATGCCATAAAAATTTCATAGCAATTGTGCATCTCTTGCTAGTACTCCCTTCACAGAGGTTTGGAATGAGCAGAAACTTGTCAGAATTTTGCTGCTAAAAATTTGTACTGGCCAGGATGATATTTTTGGATATTGTGGCTATATAGGGTCCCTAATATCTCAAGAAGTTTACTGGGAATTTTCTGAGCTAGGAAACTAGGGGTTGCTTCACAATGGGCCAATTCTGACCAGAGAGAAAATAATTATTCTGGACAAAATTTTGTATTGGACTATGGAATGTTTTTGAAGCTTATAGGATTATATGATGACACGAAGGTGTGACAAAAGTTTGGGATTTTATTGATCATCCAAACTATAGGTTGCTTCACAACCCATAGTGATGACATAATTTCCCAAAAAAAGAAAAGAATTAATGGAAAAAGATTAAATATTGGAAATTGATCCAGGAGAGGTGTGGAAAGGTTTTGGCAAGGTGATGAGGGTTTTGGGTTACTTGAAAAAAATTCAAGGAGGCATAAGTCCATAGTTGACTGGAAAACCAACCAAAATGCAAGTAAAACCAAAAAGATTTCGACAAGAAAAAGTTGCCAAAAATCATGGTGTCACAAACCTACCCCCCTTAGGATGAATGTCGTCCTCGAGATTCAGTTGCTCAGGGAACAAGTGCGGGTATGTGGATCTTAGAAAATCTTCTCTTTCCCACGTAGCCTCTTCCTCAGTATGGTGCTCCCACAATACCTTGTAAAACTTGATCACCTTACTCCTGGTAGTCCTTTCGATCTCATCCAAGATTCTGATAGGTTTCTCTTCGTAGGTCAGATCCTTAGCCACTTCTAGCTCACTCATATCCGCTTGTTTGATCGGTGGTGCAATGCACTTTCTTAACTGTGATATGTGGAAAACATCGTGAATATCAGATAACTCCGGTGGTAGCTCCAACTGATATGCTACCCTGCCTTCCCTAGCAATTACTGGAAAGGGACCGATGTATCTTGGTGCAAGCTTTCCCCGGGTATGAAACCTCTTTACTCCCTTCATGGGGGTTACTCGAAGGTAAGCATATTCTTCGGGCTCAAAAGTCACTTCTCGGTGCTTTGGGTCATAGTAGCTCTTTTGGCGGGACTTGGCTACTTGAAGATGCTCCTGAATATCCTTGACCTGCTTCTCAGCCTAGAGCATCAAGTTCGTGCCAAAGATACGGCTATCTCCTGTCTGGGACCAATTCAATGGGGTGCGGCACTTCCGCCCATATAGTGCTTCAAATGGTGACATCTTGAGACTTGACTGATATTGTTGTTATAAGAAAATTCCGCATAGGGTAGGCTATCTTCCCATTTGGGTCCATGGGTGAGAGCACAGGACCGAAGCATATCTTCCAATATCTGGTTTACTCGTTCGGTCTGTCCATCTGTCTGCGGATGGTACGCCGTGCTATGCTTTAGCATGGTTCCCAAAGCTTGGTGCAATCACAACCAGAATGCTGAGGTGAATAAGGAGCCCCTATTTGAGGTGATAGACTTGGGTACTCCATGAAGACTGACTATCCGGGGCTTGCAAGCTGGTTTGCGTTAAAAGTGGTCTTTACCGGAATAAAGTGAGCCACTTTTGTGAGTATATCCACAATGACCCAGATAGCATCATTGCCTTTTGTTGACATGGGCAGTCCAACAATGAAGTCCATGCATATGTCGTCCCACTTCCACCGGGGAACTGGTAAAGGTTGTAGTAGCCCAGCGGGTTCCTGGTGTTCAGCCTTGACTTTGTTGCAGATGTCGCAGCAGGCGACATAGTATGCTATGTCCCTTCGCATCCCTGGCCACCAAAAGGTTTCTCTCAGATCCTGATACATCTTTGTGCCTCCCGGGTGGATAGAGTACGCGGACTCATGGGCTTCTCTGAGTATTCGTTGTCTCAGATTAATCTGATCGGGCACGCATATCTGTTTCTCAAACCACAAGGTGCCTTGGTCATCCACACGGAAGGACTTGGCCTTCCATTTCAAAATCAGTTCCTTGATCTCTTTTATTCCTTCATCTTGTTTTTGAGCTTCTTTAATTTCTTCCATAAGTGTTGGAGTAATTTCCAAGGTATCCGGGATAATTGGGCCGCATAGCACCATATTGAGATTAGCGAACTCTTCTTGTAACCTTGGATGGATACTTCCAAGTAGTGCATACACTGTGCCTTGTTTTCTGCTGAGAGCATCAGCGACCACATTAGCCTTTCCCGGATGATAGTTTATTCTAGTGTCATAGTCCTTGACTAGTTCAAGCCATCTTCGCTGCCTGAGATTCAGGTCAGGTTGGGTGAAAATATACTTGAGACTCTTATGGTCCGTGTATATTTCACAACGTTGTCCAATGAGGTAATGCCTCCAAATCTTCAAGGCATGAACCACGGCTGCTAATTCCAGATTATGTGTGGGGTAGTTTTCTTCGTGAGGTCATAGCTGTCTGGATGCATATGCTACAACCTTTCCTTCTTGCGTTAACACGCAGCCGATTCCACGTCTGGAAGCATCGCAATATATATCAAAGCTCTTGTGGATGTCTGGAAGAACTAAGACATGTGCTGTAGTTAGCCTTGTCTTTATCTCTAGGAAGCTGCTGTCACACTCCGCCGTCCAGACAAACCTTTGATTTTTCTTTAACAATTCTGTCAGTGGCTTAGCTATCTTGGAGAAGCCTTCTATGAAACGACGGTAATAGCCTGCCAATCCCAGAAAGCTACGGACTTCGGTCACCGAGGCTGGTGTCTTCCAATTCAGTACTGCAGTTACTTTGCTGGGGTCGACGGCTACTCCTTGTTCTGACAGAGTATGCCCCAGACCACCTTTTTTAGCCAAAATTCGCACTTACTGAATTTGGCGTACAGACGATGGGTCCATAACCTTTCCAGGACAGCACGGAGGTGTTGTTTGTGCTCTTCTTCATCCTTGGAATATATCAGGATATCATCGATGAACACCACCACAAATTTGTCCAGAAAATCCATGAAGACCTTGTTCATCATGCTCAGGAAATAAGCTGGAGCATGTGTCAGCCCAAATGACATGACTGTAAACTCATACAGACCATATCGGGTGGTGAAAGCTGTCTTGGGTATATCCTCTTTTCTGATTTTTAGCTGATGATACCCGGTTCGGAGGTCAATCTTGGAGAATAGCTGTACTCCGTTCAGCTGGTTGAACAAATCATCAATGCGAGGGAGCGGGTACTTATTCTTGATGGTTACCTCATTCAGCTGGCGATAGTCTACGCACATTCATAGACTTCCATCCTTCTCGACAAACAGTACGGGTGATCCCCATGGCGAGATGCTTGTGCGGATATACCCTTTTTGCAGCAACTCATCCAACTGCTTCTTTAATTCCACCAGCTCTGGGCTCGGCATACGATAGTATTTCTTGTAGATCGGGGCAGTACCGGGAATCACCTCAATTGCAAAATCTAATTCCCGGTCGGGTGGCATCCCTGGTAGTTCCTCGGGAAATACATCCGGAAATTCGCAAACTACCGGGATCAAGTTCATATCCGTACCGATAGCTTGGTATGCCATTCCTTTTCTTAACATCATCTTGCTGGCAAGGAATTGGACTGTTTGTCCTGCCGGATTAATTAGTGTCACTGTCCTGGTGGCACAGTTGATGCACACCTGATGTGGTGTCAACCAGTGCATCCCCAGTATTACATCCAATTCAGGGGATTCAATGGCAATAAGTGTAGCTGGAAATTTAACTCCATGTATCAAAATTTCCAGACCTTTATATATCAGATTTGTTCTGAGCAGGGAGCCAGGGAATTGTACCACCATGATATTATCCAAAAGCGAAGGGGAAAACTTGTGCAAGGTGGCAAAACTCCGCGAAATAAACGAATGGGAAGCCCCAGAATCAAATAAAATTACTGCAGGTATGTCGTTAACAGAAAACATACCAATGACTATGTATGGTGCTTCGCAGGCTTCCTCAGCGGAGATATGATGGACGCGTCCGTGGTAGAAGTTATGGTTTGGGCGGCATCCATTTTTGTTGACTTGTGGCTTGAAGTTGGATACTGGCTTCCCGCTGTTGGCAGGGCACTGCTTGGAATAGTGTCCGCTTTGGCCGCAAGTAAAGCAGGTGTTATTGCGGCGGCAGTCCTCTATCACCGGCTGTTTGCCAAAGGTCTTATTCTGGCTAACCATCTTATTGTTGTTGTTGCCATTGCTCCATGTGGGCTTGTATTCAGATGGGCCTGGCTGCCAGGTGTGTGGCTTCTGCACAAACTGCTCGCGGTTATCCTTCTTGGGTTCAAACTTCTGCTTGCGGTCATCATATCCAGACTTATGCTCTCGTTCTGCTATGAAAGCCTTGTTCACCAAAGTCTGAAAGTCCGGAAAGTCCAGCATACAGAGCTGACAACGGAGGGCGTGGTTCAGTCCTCCTAGGAATCGATCTATCTTCCTTTCTTCGGTGGACACATCATGGGTAGAGTACCGTGCCAGATTGTTGAACTTGTTCAGATACTCCCCCACGGACATATTTCCTTGTGTAAAAGCAAGGAACTCCCTTTGCTTCACCTTCATTATGCCTGTAGGGATATGATACTTGCGAGCTCCTTGAACTTCTCCCAGGAAATATCTTCTCCAAAAGGCCACATTGTTTTTGTGTTGTCCGACCATATAGCCGCTGGCCCTTCTAGGTAGTGAGTGACAAAAGGAACCTTATCTGATTCTTCATAGCGGGCTATGTCCAGCTTCTTTTCCATGGTCCTCAGCCAATCATCAGCTTCTATAGGGTCCATAGCTTGACCGAAACTGGGTGGCTTGGTGCGCTGGAAGTCAGACAACTTAGAGTCTGTTCCATGGTTGTTGTTCTGGCTCACAATAGTCTGCATACTTTTCAAAAATTCCATGAGATCTTGGTTTCTTTTCACTTCAAACATCCTCATGATCTGATCAGTGGTCGGCGCTTGAGGTGGTGGAGGTGGTAAGTCTTCTGGTTGTTGTCCTGCTTGTCTGGCGGATCGACGAACGGGGGTTCCATCGCCGCCTTGGCTACTAGCTCTCTTCGTCCTAAATTTGTTCCCATTGCAAAATACCGAATCGATGAGCAACATCCATAAGGGAAACACAGTAATATGACACCAGAAAGAAAATGCACGAAAAAGGCGAATAAAGCAAACAACATAATTATACAAGATAACCCAACATCATACATGGCAAGCTATCATGGCTAGACTGCTCATATGGCAGTTGACATATGCAAAGATGCATGCACAACAACTCAAGCCTCCACTCTAGTGGCGCGGGTGGCACGAACACTGCCAAACTGAAGACTCCTCGTCATCTGATCCTGAGTCGGAATCGGAACTGATAATATGGATCACATCCTCCGGATCAAAGGAAACACGATGACGTTGTTGGGACGGTTCTCCTTCCGAGGAAGAAGGAGCACGACGCCTCAGCATCGGAGCAGCTGGAGTGGCTAGGAGTGAGGCCCACTCTGCCGGGGTCTCACATCGGCTACCAGACGAAAAGCCTGGTGGCGCAGTAGAGCTAGAAGAAGTATCAAGCCTAGCTATGCGGAGGTGGAACTGGTGGTGGACACATAGGTGGGAATGTAGGCTGGGGTGAAGATGGTACTGTAGTCGCGGCTGCAAGTCCTCTTGGACACGAGACAAATCCTCAGCCAAGGAAATGATCATCCGATAACTGGCGTTCAGATAACGAGATAGAACACCAGTCGCACGATCACTCGCAGGGTTAACTGGCGCGAAAATGACTCGCCCTGTCGTAGGCGACAGGGTGCGGTAGTGAAAGAAACCTAGATGAGCCTGCATCTCGACCTCGTGGAAGCGCAAGTCAGCGAGAGTCTCCATCGCAGCAAACTAGATCGCCAGCTCCAGAGTAGAAGCCGTTCCGCCCTTAGAAGAGCGAGAATAGCTACCAATATCTGAGCTCGCGGTCAGGAAAGCCTCTGCGCGATACTCGTATACTGACTCGGCAAGCTGCTCCCGAAACACCTGGTACACTGGATCTTCGCCGTTGGGGTACAGTTGAAGCCAGACATTACGGAGCAGTACAGGAAAAGTGAACTGTGCTGGCTCATGATGGTAGTGGTACGGAACTGGTGCCATCCACACTCACAATGCCAACGGTTAGTAAAACAATAAATCATGATGCATGCCATGCAACAATCAAATGCAGCAAGCAAGATGCACACTCAAAGCCCTGCACTAATCGCGGTTCTAGCACGGGTTAACTAGGGTGTCCTACAGTCAGCACGGCTCTGATACCAAGCCTTGTGGCACCCCGGCTCAGTGAACCGGATTACCAGTGTTTCCAACCTAGAGATCATGTCTTCTGGAAACACACAACAACTTGGAACAGAACAGAGCTGAGCTTTATTGATAAACTTTGGGTACAAGCTCATATTTTACATCGATAGCGAGGCCAAAGGCACACCTGGTGCTATGACAATATCTACATTATTTATGAAACATAGCAGGGCCTCGGAACTACTAAGTAATTCTACGGCGTCGCGGAACATAGCGGAAACTCCATCCACCGGGACACTGCTGAGGACACAGCCTAGTTAGCATAGCACGAACCATCGGGACCTCCGTCCTCGGCTTCTCCTGCATCTGGCATGATACGTTAGGTGAGTACTTTGAATGTACTCACAAGCTCACGACAACCAAGTAATGCAGCAAACAATAGCATGGCCGTCAACATGTTAAATTCTTAAGTGATTCACTTACTGTCATCAGTTATCAACTTACTCTCTTTCGGGTTGTCTCACAACCCTCGGAATACTCATAAGTCATCGAGTACTTTCGAACACAAGACGAGTTCTCCCATCATTATTAACACTGTTACGGTTGACCACCTAGTGAGGTCTGGACGGGCTGTCCAATACCGTGGACGCGGCTATTCGAATAGATTTTTCACTCTATAGAGGTTGCGCACTTTACCCACACCATGAAGCACCTGGCCTCGTGATCCCATTCGGATGGACCAGCGTTGCTCCAACGAAACCTGCCTGACCCGTGACTCTCCCATCGCACCACCGGCATTCATCCTCCCCCGGAGTCCTGCCCTGGGTGGCCCCTGTGTCACCTCGTGACACCTGCCACCGTCGTGGCCAAACTAAACTGTCCCAAACGGGGACGCCGACACAAAACTCATCTAGGCTCACAGGGTTATCGCCGCCTACCTGATCAGGGTAGCATGCACGCATAACCCTCCCTGTCTGGAGGTACCGGTGAAAGAGCACGGGGCTGGACCAAGTAAAGGCCGTCCCATACCGGCAAATGTGGTTGCATGGACAAGCCCAGACAGGTGACTCAAGATCAACCAACTAAGTTCATTTAACAAACATAGTAGTTTATCACAACACTTAGGATGCCAGCAACTAGGCATTTAAATTAATTACTATAAATTATTATATAGCAAATAAATGAACATAATGCATTGAAATATGCAATGCTATTGAAATGCTTCACGAAATGGGTGTCCTGGCTTGCCTTGCTCTATTGGGTTGTCCACAAACTCCTGGTCTTCAAAACCACAATGATTTCCTTCTGAAA
Source organism: Elymus sibiricus (assembly GCA_039707655.1). Lineage (NCBI taxonomy): Eukaryota > Viridiplantae > Streptophyta > Magnoliopsida > Poales > Poaceae > Elymus > Elymus sibiricus. The sequence continues at coordinate 450,543,581 of CM077671.1, forward strand.
ATATTTTAAAATAGCAAAGGAAAATGTCACATAACACATTTCTGTTCATCAGGAATTCTGTGAGTAAGAGAAAAATACCAAAATTTATCAGCAAATAAAGGAGCTCAAGACAAACACAATGCAAAAAGAATCAATGTATTTGGACTTATATTTAAAAAGTTATTGCAGGTCAAAGTTACTGGTCAAATCTAGAATTTAAACAAAAATCAGAAAATACTCAGCCGGCCACGTCGAACACGTAAAGTGGAGGGGCGCCTCCACTTAAAATGGTTCGGCGCGCGGGGTGAGTCGCTGACAGGTGGGGCCTCCGGTTGATTTAAAAGAAAGGGAGAAGGGAAGCAGAGAGAGGGCGGGGCTCCGGCGACGCTCACCGGCGATGGAGACGGTGGTGAGGTCCGGCGAGGACATGAATGGAACCAGCATACGACGGCGAGTACGCCCGTACCCGTGGATCGTCGGAAGGTGGCCGGACGGCATCACCCCCTTCTTCTCCGGCGGGTGGAGGCTACGGGCGTCGTCGGCGGCAACGATTCCGGCAGGATTCCGGGCGGGCAAGAGCTCGGGGAAGGCCAGGGAAGTTCACTGAGTTCGAAGGTGGAGTTGGTTGGGGCTGGGGAGGAGTGGAATGGCGAGACGGCAGAGCTCGGGTGACGGCGGATCTCCGGCGAGGTTCGAGGCCAGAGGGCCTCTCGGCCGTGGCTCGCTACTCGGGAGGTCGATTGAAGGTGGAGGGAGAGAGGTGAGGTGCTGAGAGAGGCCGGGCATGGCCTTTTTTAGGCAGGGGCGGAGCTCGGGCGAGCTCTCTGGAATGGGCGGCGTTGTGGCCACGCCGCCGGGGCAAGGACGGCGAGCTGGCTGTCGTGAGGCGGGGTGAAGTGATGGAGGAGGGCAGAGGAGTTATTGCGCACATTGGCGGCACGCGGAGGAATACGACGACGGCTCAGCCACTGTGGCCGCACGGGTGTCACAGTGCGGCACTGCGGTGGCGGCCGGTGAGGGCGATTCCGGCGAGGGGAAGGCTCTGGACTGGCCTAGGTGGAAGGAGGGGAAGATGTCGGCATGCTAGGACAAGGATAGGCCACGCGGGGTAGCCGGAGCGATCACATCCGACGCGGGCGCCGTGTAGAGCGCGTGCACTAGCTTGCCAGTGCCGTGATCACCACGGGTGCGGCCACCAGGAGGCCACGCAAGCCTGGCGCACCTTGTCCACGGCGTCGACCTTCGATCACTTAGCCTCCTTGTGTCACTAGCTTGACTAGATACACTTTGGTTCGAAGGGTAGCCTCAACTACAGTTTCTGACAGAAACTTTGGGAGAGATCTGGAGGAGAGGTGACTTGGAGATGAAGCCAGTGGAGATGTCTGGTGCGATCTAGGTTGGAAGGACTATGAACTGGCCAAATTTGATAGGGTTTAGAAAAGTTTTGAATATAGTTCCTGTGTAATCTGCCATACAGGTCCAGAAACTTGATATGCTTGTGGCATTCATTTAGATAATCTCCTGATGATGAAACTTGGTGGAGGGAGGTTATTTGGTAGTGCACACATGCCATAAAAATTTCAGAGCAATTGTGCATCTCTAGCTAGTACTCCCTTCACAGAGGTTTGGAATGAGCAGAAACTTGTCAGAATTTTGCTGCTAAAAATTTGTACTGGCCAGGATGATATTTTTGGATATTGTGGCTATATAGGGTCCCTAATATCTCAGGAAGTTTACTGGGAATTTTTCGAGCTAGGAAAATTGGGGTCGCTTCACAATGGGCCAATTCTGACCAGAGAGAAAATAATTATTCTGGCCAAAATTTTGTATTGGACTATGAAATGTTTTTGAAGATGATGAGATTATATGATGACAGGAAGGTGTGACAAAAGTTTGGGATTTTATTGATCATCCAAACTATAGGTTGCTTCACAACCCATAGTGATGACATAATTTCCCAAAGGAAGAAAAGAATTAATGAAAAAATATTAAATATTGGAAATTGATCCAGGAGAGGTGTGGAAAGGTTTTGGCAAGGTGATGAGGGTTTTGGGTTACTTGGAAAAAATTTCAAGGAGTCATAAGTCCATAGTTGACTGAAAACCAACGAAAATGCAAGTAAAACCAAAAAGATTTCGAAAAGAAAAAGTTGCCAAAAATCAGGATGTCACAAAGACGTGTGGACGAAATGTGGATATGACACACACGTGTGGGCGTTATCATTTGAGTATAATAAAAAGATAAAAATCTCAAACCCGAGAAAACGTGCGGGCGGCTTTCGTTCGCTCGTGCGACTAGTATCCTGGCCCAATGAGCTGGCCCTGCTAGTTTGTCGCCGCATTGTTTAGTTCCTGGCCCAACGAGATGGCCCATGCTAGTAGTACTATAACAGAGCCTGTCGCCCTTCTCCCGTCTTCCCCGTCCACCAGTTCCCCAATCAAAGCGAAAACCTAGGGTTTGGGTTAGGGAGGCGGCGGCTGCTTTATTCCCGATCCCGTCCCCGACCCCGACCCCGACCCCGATCGCCATGCCCATCGAAGCCGCGCCGAGCTCGGATGAGGAGGAGATGGTCGTCCTCTCCGATTGGGGGACGGAGGACGAGGAGGAGGCCGATGTCTTCACCTATTGGCCGATGGAGGAGACCGACGTCTTCCCCAATTGGGCGATGCTGGATCGCATCGGCCGCACCCGCTACCACAAGGACCTAGACGATGCTCGTCTGGTTGTCAGCAAGAACAAGACCGCCGCTCGCATCCGCATTGAGCGCAGCATCTCCTGCTACGTGTCCTTCACCCTCGCGGCTCCAGAAGGGGTCTCCTACCTCAACCTCCACTGGCCGGTGGGAGAAGGATCCGACGATGCCTGTTCCTTCGTCCGGGCAACCGACAAGGACCTCGTCCTCTTCGACATCTACAACCGGAGCCGGATTCCCTACTTGGGCGCGCCGCCAGATCTGTTCGTCTACACGGCCGCCGGTCCTTCCCCCTCGGTGCAGCAGCTCCCTCTGTACCCCAAGGAGGGGAGGGCAAGTTGGCAGTTCCTGAGGGATAAATTCACCACAGGCATCTTGCGGCTCTCGAAGAAGCGCTACGTCGTTGCCGACCTCAGTGAGCTGGATGCTGCACTCTGCGTCTTCAACTCCTCCTCCCAGACTAAACAGTGGAAAATCATCTCCATTACGCCTGGCATGATATGTTGGCACCTACCGCAGCAGAACCAGAAACAGAGCAGCGGCCAGCTCCCCGACCTCTGGTCAACTGACGATGTGCTCGCTTTCGACGACCGTTTCCTTTGCTGGGTTGACTACTTCAGTGGTGTCCTGCTATCTGACTTCTCGTCCACTCTAGGTTCCTCGGTGGTGCTCCATTTCGTACCTTTCCCTGGAGAAAAGGAATACCCTGAAGATGTCCCAAGGCAGTTCCCGGGGAGGTTCCGAAATGTGTCCATCACCCAAGGCAAGATGTGCTTTGTCCACATTGACAATGACTTCCATGAGACATTCGAAGATGACTGCCCATGTCTTAAGCTTCCTGAGAGAAGAAGCCAACCGCAGCAGCATCTGGGTCCCCAAAAAATCACCATTTGGACTCTCAAATCCGACAACTTCAAGTTCAAGTGGGAGCAACATGGTGTGATCAACCTTGACCTCCTTTGGGCGCAACCTAACTACAAAGCACCTGAGCGTCTTCCCGAGTTCCCAGTCTTCCATGAACCGGATGTTCTATGCTGCCTGTTAAGGGAGGAGGAATTTTATGGCAAGGGGTGGATGATCATGGTTGACATGAAGCAAGCAAATCTGCGGTCGTGTACTCGATATGTCAACCGACAGTCCTACTGTGCTAACTGTGTGGATAAGGGCTGTGCTGTGTGTGAGGAGGACAGAGACGAGTTTCCTAATGTGCTCCTACTTCCAACTGTCTTCTCCAAACAATTTGAAAAGCCAACAGGTAACTATATAGAAGAAGCTCACCTAGTATTCAATTTAATTTTCTTTTACATACGTTCCTGCTTTTATTACATAATAACATGGTTGCCTTTGCCTAGCTTTCTGTTGGATATGGTAGTGTAACACTGGTCTTTTTCCTTATTTATTATCTTACCTATGATGCAACTCACATGCTGCCTGGTTGGGTGTATGATTCCCAGCAACTCTCTGCACGCCGACTTCTAGACCCGTACCACTCTACTTATCAGGGTTGTGTGCCCGATGTTATTTCCTGTCTAAGAATTTCCAATTTCCTGCCTTCATCACAGACCTCTAGTGTTGCTGTGTTATAGTAATATGTTGATTAATCACCCCTTGACAAAAAATAGTAACATGTTACTTAATTGAAGCATTTACTATATTGTTACCATGAATCTTCTGTTGGGCTGTTCAAGCGTTTGAGTTTTAGCCGCTCCAGTTGTGTAGGTGCACTACCCTGTATATCAATAATAGCTCTGGTCCTTCTGTCATCGAGTTGTCTTTGAGAGCCTAGAATCCTCTATCTCAACTTGTTGGATCTTTTGCTCTTTATTTATGTACCGTCCATTATCTGTACACGTGCAGTTCTTGATTCAATACGCAGCCTTCTGTTGCTACTACTCTGGTGTGCTATTTTGAAGCGAATTCTAGGAACCACACTGTTTTGATTGCTCTGTTAAAGGATAAAACTATATTGTCCTCTATTTTCTATGTCGGAGCAAATGCCTTGTACCTTTAGATGATATACGATGCTTTTAACACATATTTTTCTGTGGACCAAAGTTTTAGAGTGTGTTTTGTTGGGTTACTTTTGGGTCAACCAGGTCACATCTTTGGCTCTTCCTCTTGGAATCTTTTTGATTCTGCTAATGTCTACCCTTTATACCCGTGTGTAACTGGATACTCGCCAAGGAAAAGCCGTTCTCCCTGCATGGGAATGTCATTAGGTAGCCTCACTGGCCTTCTCATGTTACTGTCTTTGGCTTGATTATGGCGACAAGCCTTCCGACTGTCTTCTGCATCTTCTCAGGCCTAATCCGACATCCTTGCATGTGGACTGTTGTTGGGACTCCCATGTATTTTGAGTTTGATGCTTTCTTGCTGCCTTCAGCCTTTTTTGCCACCTGAATACATCACCCCTGTGCCGGCCCGTCTGCAGCACGGTCGCCACCAATCCCCTGCGTGTCAGTTGTAGTCCTTCCAGCTGATTGACAAAGGCGATACGTGCTCATTGAGGCCACAAACGTCACATCATGGCTAACGTGGTGTTCTCAGACAACGTTTTGATGACAAGTTAGCTGAGAGCTACTCCCTCTGTCCGGTGAAGAGATATGGTGTCATTACCATTTGAAAACAAATCAAGTATATGATGCCATTATGATTGCATTAATATTGACTGCGAAAACTGTTTTCTTTTATCAATATACTCCACTGCAATGCCATTTTTCTCTTGTTTGTCTATTCCTTTTCTTTTGAACAATTATTGTGTACATCATTTGTCAAGTTGCAATTCATCTCATCTTCCCATACTGCTCGCAAGATGTTTTGATGGTGTATATATCTGAGTTAATTTTAATTTTATTTTCAAAGGGATGGCATTGGACAACGACAAGGTTGCAGCTCGTCTTCCAAAGAAGCATAAGCTGTCTGCAAGGTTTCATTCAAAGAACCGTAAGATTAAGATTGCAGTGTAAAGACCTGGAATCTGGTGACATGGTGTTGAGCACTTTGGCGTCGCTAGTATGGAAGATAATGTTTGTGTTAATGCTTTGATGGTGCACTACAGGCAGAACCAAGTCAACAGGGCAAAAATTTGCATTTATGTGATGAAGATGATGTACTGATGAATACCTATATCTATCTATATATTAGAGTAAGGGATGCATGTTTCTGGATCATATCAAATCATGATGTACTGATGAATATTCCTAAAATTTCTAAGCTCCCTTCAATTGGAAGTTCTCATAGCTCTATGTTTAAGAGTTGTTGCTGCCTGCACCTGCCAGTCCGTTCCTCTCGTGTGGCCATATGTGGTTGTACTCGTGTCTCACCCATATTTCTTTTTGTCACTTTTATTTATCTCTCCAAGATTGCTTCATCTTAACCTCAATCTCATCATATTTATTCACCTCGTCATACGCTGCCTGCCTGCTGCCTCGGTGTTATTTTTACTAAATGGCCTCCGAAGGATCTTATGTTGTGTACTGACCCCTCAAAAAACTTATTTCGTGGCGTGACCCCCTTCACTCATGCCAATGCATCAGGCGTTTTTAATACACTGTGTGATGCCAGTCAATTTAACGCCAATAATATCAATAAATCCGTGCTGGTAGTCACGCCTACATGGCGAAAAAAGTCAAAGACGCCAAGTTAATTAACGTGTCTACTCCGGCAGTAAAGTCGCCAGGTAACATGGCGTAACAAACATGTCTTCCCCGATTCAATCGTCCTTCCGTATTCAACCTTGCCGCAGACTGCGAGGCCACCGGCAGCTGCCACCTCCGGCGGCAGGCAAGCTCGGCGCCCCGGCCGCCCTCATTCCCTCCTCTCCCTCCCTTTGGCCCTTCTCCACCTCACATGCGCCGGCCAGCCGTCGCCGGGCACGGCCGCTGCTCCCGCTCGTATGCCTCCGCAAGCTGCCGCCGGGCACGGCCGTCGGCGAGCGTCGCCACTCCGGTGGTCGACCATGGCCAGCCATCGCGTGGAGCTCCTCCAGTCTTCATTTTCCCCTCCAGTGTGCGCAAGCTTTGTGCCTGGGCAAGCGGCGACGGACATGACCGATCCGACAGCACCTCCCCGGCCTGCCGCGTAACCCAGCAGGTGAGCAGCCGTGACTCCCGACGGCGCCTTCGCGGCGACTCGCTTCAACTCCGTCTTTGAACCATGGCAGCGCCATGGCCATCAAGTGCGTGAACGACGAACACAATGGGTCCGACCACCTTGGCCTGTCACTGATGCTGCTCGACTGCCACGGTCGTTGCACGGCCTTTTTTAGGCAGGGGCGGAGCTCGGGCGAGCTCTCTGGAACGGGCGACGCTGTGGCCACGTCGCCGGGGCAAGGACGGCGAGCTGGCTGTCGCGAGGCGGGGCGAAGTGATGGAGGAGGGCACAGGAGTTAATGCGCACATTGGCGGCACGCGGAGGAAGACGACGGCGGCTCAGCCACTGTGGCCGCACGGGTGTCACAGTGCGGCGCTGCGGTGGCGGCCGGTGAGGGCGATTCCGGCGAGGGGATGGCTCTGGAGTGGCCTAGGTGGAAGGAGGGGAAGATGTCGGCATGCTAGGACAAGGCTAGGCCGCATGGGGTAGCCGGAGCGATCACATCCGACGCGGGCGCCGTGTAGAGCGCGCGCACTGGCATGCCAGTGCCGTGCTCACCACGGGTGCGGCCACCAGGAGGTCACGCAAGCCTGGCGCACCTTGTCCACGGCGTCGACCTTCGATCACTTAGCCTCCTTGTGCCACTGGCTTGACTAGATACACTCTGGTTCGAAGGGTAGCCGCAACTACAGTTTTTGATAGAAACTTTGGGAGAGATCTGGAGGAGAGGTGAGCTGGAGATGAAGCCAGTGGAGATGTCTGGTGCGATCTAGGTTGGAAGGACTATAAAGTGGCCAAATTTGAAAGGGTTTAGAAAAGTTTTGAATATAGTTCCTGTGTAAACTGCCATACTGGTCCAGAAACTTGATCTGCTTGTGGCACTCATTTAGATAATCTCCTGATGATGAAACTTGGTGGAAGGAGGTCATTTGGTAGTGCACACATGCCATAAAAATTTCAAAGCAATTGTGCATCTCTAGCTAGTACTCCCTTCACAGAGGTTTGGAATGAGCAGAAACTTGTCAGAATTTTGCTGCTAAAAATTTGTACTGGCCAGGATGATATTTTTGGATATTGTGGCTATATAGGGTCCCTAATATCTCAGGAAGTTTACTGGGAATTTTCTGAGCTAGGAAAATAGGGGTTGCTTCACAATGGGCCAATTCTGACCAGAGAGAAAATAATTATTCTGGCCAAAAAAATTTATTGGACTATGGAATGTTTTTGTAGATTATGGGATTATATGATGACAGGAAGGTGTGACAAAAGTTTGGAATTTTATTGATCATCCAAACTATAGGTTGCTTCACAACCCATAGTGATGACATAATTTCCCAAAGGAAGAAAAGAATTAATGGAAAAAGATTAAATATTGGAAATTGATCCAGGAGAGGTGTGGAAAGGTTTTGGCAAGGTGTTGAGGGTTTTGGGTTACTTGGAAAAAAATTCAAGGAATCATAAGTCCATAGTTGACTGAAAAACCAACGAAAATGCAAGTAAAACCAAAAAGATTTCGAAAAGAAAAAGTTGCCAAAAATCAGGGTGTCACAAACCTACCCCCCTTAGGATGAATCTCGTCCTCGAGATTCGGTTGCTCAGGGAACAAGTGCGGGTATGCGGATCTTAGAAAATCTTCTCTTTCCCAGGTAGCCTCTTCCTCAGTATGGTGCTCCCACAATACCTTGTAAAACTTGATCACCTTACTCATGGTAGTCCTTTCCATCTCATCCAAGATTCTGATAGGTTTCTCTTCATAGGTCAGATCCTTAGCCAGTTCTAGCTCACTCATATCCGCTTGTTTGATCGGTGGTGCAATGCACTTTCTTAACTGTGATATGTGGAAAACATCGTGAATATCAGATAACTCCGGTGGTAGCTCCAACTGATATGCTACCCTGCCTTTCCTAGCAATTACTGGAAAGGGACCGATGTATCTTGGTGCAAGCTTTCCCTAGGTATGAAACCTCTTTACAACCTTCATGGGGGTTACTCAAAGGTAAGCATATTCTCTGGGCTCAAAAGTCACTTCTCGGTGCTTTGGGTCATAGTAGCTCTTTTGGCGGGACTTGGCTGCTCGAAGACGCTCCTGAATATCCTTGACCTGCTTCTCAGCCTCGAGCATCAAGTCCATGCCAAAGATACAGCTATCTCCTGTCTGGGACCAATTCAATGGGGTGCGGCACTTCCGACATATAGTGCTTCAAATGGTGACATCTTGAGACTTGATTGATAACTGTTGTTATAAGAAAATTCCGCATAGGGTAGGCTATCTTCCCATTTGGGTCCATGGGTGAGAGCACAGGACCGAAGCATATCTTCCAATATCTGGTTTACTCATTCGGTCTGTCCATCTGTCTGCGGATGGTACGCCCTGCTATGCTTCAGCATGGTTCCCAAAGCTTGGTGCAATCGCAACCAGAATGCTGAGGTGAATAAGGAGCCCCTATCTGAGGTGATAGACATGGGTACTGATACGTCCATTTTGCATCATGCTTTTATATCGATATTTATTGCATTATGGGCTGTTAATACACATCATGGTACAATACTTATGCCTTTTCTCTCTTATTTTCCAAGGTTTATATGAAGAGGAAGCATGCCGGCAGCTGGAATTCTGGACTGGAAAAGGAGCAAATCTGAGATACCTATTCTGCAAAACTCCAAAAGTCCTGAAAATCTATGGAGAATTATTTTGGAATATATAAAAAATATTGGGCGAAAGAAATACCAGAGGGGACCCACCAGGGAGTCACAAGCCAGGGGGGGCGCGCCCTACCCCCCTGGGCGCGCCCCTATGGCTTGTGGGCCCCCTTGCAGGCCTCCGGTGCCCATCTTCTGCTATATGGAGGGTTTTGACCTAGAAAAAATCAGAAGGGAGCTTTCGGGACGAAGCGCCGCCGTCTCGAGGCGGAACTTGGACATAACCAATCTAGGGCTCCGGCGGAGTTGTTCTGCCGGGGAAACTTCCCTCCCGGAGGGGGAAATCGAAGCCATCGTCATCACCAACGATCCTCTCATCGAGAGGGGGTCAATCTCCATCAACATCTTCACCAGCACCATCTCCTCTCCAAACCCTAGTTCATCTCTTGTATCCGATCTTTGTCTCAAAACCTCAGATTGGTACCTGTGGGTTGCTAGTAGTGTTGATTACTCCTTGTAGTTGATGCTAATTGGTTTACTTGGTGGAAGATCATATTTTCAGATCCTTAATGATAATTAATACTCCTCTGATTATGAACATTAATATGCTTTGTGAGTAGTTACGTTTGTTCCCGAGGACATGGGATAATTCTTGTTATAAGTAATCATGTGAATTTGGTATTCGTTCGATATTTTGATGAGATGTATGTTGTCTCTCCTCTAGTGGTGTTATGTGAATGTCGACTACATAACACTTCACCATTATTTGGGCCTAGAGGAAGGCATTGGGAAGTAATAAGTAGATGATGGGTTGCTAGAGTGACATAAGCTTAAACCCTAGTTTATGCATTGCTTCGTAAGGGGCTGATTTGGATCCACATGTTTCATGCTATGGTTAGATTTATCTTAATTCTTCTTTCGTAGTTGCGGATGCTTGCGAGAGGGGTTAATCATAAGTGGGAGGCTTGTCCAAGTAAGGACAGCACCCAAGCACCGGTCCACCCACATATCAAATTATCAAAGTAACGAACGCGAATCATATGAGCATGATGAAAACTAGCTTGACAGAAATTCCCATGTGTCCTCGGGAGTTCTTTGCTTTATATAAGAGTTTGTCCAGGCTTGTACTTTGCTACAAAAAGGATTGGGCCACCTTGCTGCACCTTTATTACATTTGTTACTTGCTTTCCGTTATGAATTACCTTATCACAAAACTATCTGTTACCGATAATTTCAATGCTTGCAGAGAATACCTTACTGAAAACCGCTTGTCATTTCCTTCTGCTCCTCGTTGGGTTTGACACTCTTACTTATCGAAAGGACTACGATAGATCCCCTATACTTGTGGCTCATCAAGACTCTTTTCTGGCGCTGTTGCCGGGGAGTGAAGCGCCTTTGGTGAGTGGAACTTGGTAAGGAAACATTTATATAGTGTGCTGAAATTTACTGTCACTTGTTACTATGGAAAACAATCCTTTGAGGGGCTTGTTCGGGGTATCTTCACCTCGACCGGAAGCACAAAGTGATGCTCCTCAATCTACTGCACCTACTAAAAATATTTATTACGAAATTTCTTCGGGTATGATAGAGAAACTGCTAGCTAATCCTTATGCAGGAGATGGAACACTACATCCTGATTTGCATCTAATCTATGTGGATCAAGTTTGTGGATTTTTAAGCTTGCAGGTTTGCCCGAGGATGATGTCAAGAAGAAGGTCTTTCCTTTATCTTTGAAGGAGAAGGCATTGACATGGTATAGGCTATGTGATGATATTGGATCATGGAACTACAACCGATTGAAATTGGAATTTCATCAGAAGTTTTATCCTATGCATCTGGTTCATCGTGATCGGAATTATATTTATAATTTTTGGCCTCGTGAAGGAGAAAGAATCGCTCAAGCTTGGGGGAGGCTTAAGTCAATGTTATATTCATGCCCCAATCATGAGCTCCCAAGAGAAATTACTATTCAGAATTTTTATGCTCGGCTTTCTCGTAATGATCAATCCATGCTCAATACTTCTTGTGTTGGTTCCTTTATGAAGAAAGATATTGAATTCAAATGGGACTTATTGGAAAGAATTAAACGTAACTCTGAAGATTGGGAACTCGACGAAGGTAAGGAGTCAGGTATAAACCTTAAGTTTGATTGTGTTAAATCCTTTATAGACACCGATGCTTTTCGTGAATTTAGCACTAAATATGGACTTGACTCTGAGATAGTAGCTTCTTTCTGTGAATCTTTTGCTGCTCATGTTGATCTCCCTAAGGAGAAGTGGTTTAAATATCATCCTCCCATTGAAGTGAAAGTAGTTGAACCAATTAAAGTTGAAGAAGAGACTATTATTTATAATGTTGATCCTGTTATTCCTACTGCTTATATTGAGATACCACCCTTCCCTATTAGAATAAAGGAACATGCTAAAGCTTCAACTGTGGTTCGTAAGAGTTGTACTAGAACACCTACGCCCCCTGAACAAATTAAAGTTGAACCTAGTATTGCTATGGTTAAAGATCTCTTAGTTGATAATATTGATGGGCATGTTATTCATTTCTGTGATGAAGCTGCTAGAATTGCTAGACCTGATACTAAAGGTAAACATAGACCTATTGTTGGCGTGCCTGTTGTTTCTGTTAAAATAGGAGATCATTGTTATCATGGCTTATGTGATGTGGGTGCTAGTGTGAGTGCAATGCCCTTTACCTTATACCAAGAAATTATGAATGATATTGCACCAGCTGAATTAGAGGAAATTGATGTTACCATTAAGCTGGCTAATAGAGATACTATTGCACCAATTGGGATTGTTAGAGATGTTGAAGTCTTGTGTGGAAAAATAAAGTATCCTACTGATTTTCTTGTTCTTGGTTCCCCACAAGATGATTTTTGTCCCGTTATGTTTGGTAGACCCTTCTTGAATATTGTTAATGCTAAGATTGATTGTGAGAAAGAAACTGTTACTATAAGATTTGGGGATGTGTCTCATGAGTTCAATTTCTCTAAATTTTGTAGACAACCCCATGACAAAGAATTGCCTAGTAAAGATGAAATTATTGGTCTTGCTTCTATTGCTGTGCCTCCTACCGATCCCTTAGAACAATATTTGCTAGACCATGAAAATGATATGCATATGAATGAAAGGAATGAAATAGATAAGATTTTCTTTGATCAGCAGCCTATTTTGAAACACAACCTGCCTGTTGAAATACTTGGGGATCCTCCTCCACCCAAGGGTGATCCCGTGTTTGAGCTTAAACAATTACCTGATACTCTGAAATATGCTTATCTTGATGAAAAGGAGATATATCCTGTTATTATTAGTGCTAACCTTTCAGAGCATGAAGAAAAGAGATTATTGAAAACTTTGAGGAAGCACCGTGCTGCTATTGAATATACTCTTGATGATCTTAAGGGCATTAGTCCCACTCTACGTCAATATAAAATTAATATGGAGCCTGATGCTAAACCAGTTGTTGATCACCAATGACGGTTAAATCCTAAAATGAAAGAAGTGGTAAGAAATGAAATACTAAAGCTTCTGGAGGCAGGTATAATTTATCCTATTGCTGATAGTAGATGGGTTAGTCCCGTTCATTGTGTCCCTAAAAAGGGAGGTATTACCGTTGTTCCTAATGATAAAAATTAATTGATCCCGCAAAGAATTGTTACAGGATATAGAATGGTAATTGATTTTAGGAAATTAAATAAAGCTACTAGGAAAGATCATTACCCTCTACCTTTTATTGATCAAATGCTAGAAAGACTATCCAAACATACACATTTTTGCTTTCTAGATGGTTATTCTGGTTTCTCTCAAATACCTATGTCAAAAGAGGATCAAGAAAAGACCACTTTTACTTGTCCTTTCGGTACCTTTTCTTATAGATGCATGCCTTTTGGTTTATGCAATGCACCTGCTACCTTTCAAAGATGTATGATGGCTATATTCTCTGACTTTTGTGAAAAGATTGTTGAGGTTTTCATGGATGATTTCTCTGTTTACGGAACTTCTTTTGATGACTGCTTGAGCAACCTTGATCGAGTTTTGCAGAGATGCGAAGAAACTAATCTTGTCTTGAATTGGGAAAAGTGCCACTTTATGGTTAATGAAGGTATTGTCTTGGGGCACAAAATCTCCGAAAGAGGTATTGAAGTTGATAAAGCTAAAGTTGATGCTATTGAAAAAATGCCGTGTCCCACAGACATAAGAGGTATAAGAAGTTTCCTTGGTCATGCTGGTTTCTATCGGAGGTTTATTAAAGACTTCTCTAAGATTTCTAGGCCTCTCACTAATATTTTGCAACAAGATGTTCCATTCGTTTCTGATGATGATTGTGTAGAAGCATTTGAAATTCTTAAGAATGCCCCTATTTCCGCACCTGTTGTTCAACCACCTGATTGGAACCTACCCTTTGAAATAATGTGTGATGCTAGTGATTATGCTGTTGGTGCTGTTCTAGGACAAAGAGTTGATAAGAAATTAAATGTTATCCATTATGCTAGTAAAACTCTAGACAGTGCCCAAAGAAACTATGCTACCACTGAAAAGGAATTTTTAGCAGTTGTGTTTGCTTGTGATAAATTTAGACCTTATATTGTTGATTCCAAAGTAACTGTTCACACTGATCATGCTGCTATTAAATACCTTATGGAAAAGAAAGATGCTAAACCTAGACTTATTAGATGGGTTCTTCTGCTACAAGAATTTGATCTGCATATTATTGATAGAAAGGGTGCTGATAACCCAGTAGCAGATAACTTGTCTAGATTAGAGAATGTTCTTGATGACCCACTACCTACTGATGATAGCTTTCCTAATGAACAATTAGCTATCATAAATGCTTCGCGTAATGCTCCATGGTATGCTGATTATGCTAATTACATTGTTGCTAAATTTATACCGCCTAGTTTCACATACCAACAAAAGAAAAAGTTCTTCTATGATTTAAGACATTACTTTTGGGATGATCCACACCTTTATAAAGAAGGAGTAGATGGTGTTATTAGACGTTGTGTACCTGAGCATGAACAAGAACAGATCCTATGCAAGTGTCACTCCGAGGCCTATGGGGGACACCACGTTGGAGATAGAACTGCACACACGGTATTACAATCTGGTTTTTATTGGCCTACTCTCTTCAAGGATGCTCGTAAGTTTGTCTTGTCTTGTGATGAATGTCAAAGAATTGGTAATATTAGTAGACGTCAGGAAATGCCTATGAATTACTCTCTTGTTATTGAACCATTTGATGTTTGGGGTTTTGATTATATGGGACCTTTTCCACAATCTAACGGGTATACTCATATTCTAGTTGCTGTTTATTATGTTACTAAGTGGGTAGAAGCTATTCCAACTAGTAGCGCTGATCATAACACTTCTATTAAAATGCTTAAAGAAGTTATTTTCCCTAGATTTGGAGTCCTTGGATATTTAATGACTGATGGTGGTTCACACTTTATTCATGGTGCTTTCCGTAAATTGCTTGCTAAGTATGATGTTAATCATAGAATTGCATCTCCTTATCATCCTCAGTCTAGTGGTCAAGTAGAATTGAGCAATAGAGAAATTAAATTGATTTTGTAGAAGACTGTTAATAGATCCAGAAAGAATTGGTCTAAGAAACTTGATGATGCATTATGGGCTTATAGAACTGCTTACAAAAACCCTATGGGTATGTCTCCGTATAAAATGGTTTATGGTAAAGCTTGTCACTTACCTCTTGAACTAGAACATAAAGCTTATTGGGCAATTAAAGAGCTCAACTATGATTTCAAACTTGCTGGCAAGAAGAGGTTATTTGACATTAGCTCACTTGATGAATGGAGAACCCAGGCCTACGAGAATGCTACGTTGTTTAAAGAAAAGGTTAAGAGATGGCATGATAAAAGGATACAAAAGCGTGAATTCAATGTAGGTGACCATGTCTTGCTATACAATTCTCGTTTAAGATTTTTTGCAGGAAAACTTCTCTCTAAATGGGAAGGGCCTTACATTATCGAAGAAGTGTATCGTTCCGGTGCCATCAAGATCAACAATCCCGAAGGCACAAATCCGAAGGTGGCAAACGGTCAAAGAACCAGACATTATATCTCAGGTACTCCCATAAATGTTGAAACCAATATTATAAATACCATGACTCCGGAGGAGTACATTAGGGAGACCTACCAGAACGTTTCAGACTCCAAAAAGAAATAGGTATGTGTTACGGTAAGCAAACCGACTCCAAAACTTTTCCAATAGCAATTTTTATTCGTTTTGGAATATTTAATAAATTAGGAAAATTTAAAGTAGTCCGAAGAGTGCACGAAGAGGCGACAAGCCAGGGGGGCGCGCCCTACCCCCCTGGGCGCACCCCTGTGGCTTGTGGCCACCTCGTGTACCCTCCGGACTCCGTTTTCTTGTGGTATACTCCTTCGGGTCGGTAAAAATTCATTATATAATCTCCTGAAGGTTTTGACCTTCGTATCACGACAATACCTCCTGTTTTTTGCTTTGGGCTGTTTCTGCAGCAGATTTAGATCAACATGACGTCCCCAAGTGCTTCGAAGGACAAGTTCTTCGAGAAGGTCATCAACCCCTACCTTGCGGAGGTGCTGCGACACCCTCAAACCATTGAGATGCGTGAGGGGGTGCTACACATCCGTGATGTTGAGGGGCCAAAGAAGACCGAAAGCGTGGAGATAAGGCTCGAAGCAATGGAGCAACAAGTTTTCAAGTGCCAAGGGATGGTGGAACGAGGACTCAATGCCAATCACATGATGATCGCGGAGTTTACCCATAAGCACAAGCTGGACACCAAGGACATCGGGGAGCACATCTTCAAGCTCTACGAGAAAATCGAGCATTTCCAAGCCCAGATCTATGACCTGCAAAACCAAAACTGTGAGTATTAATATAGATTTAAGAGAATAAGTTTGGCTGTAGATTTGAGGATCCCGGAGACTCGTTCATATTTTACGATGGTGAGCCTATGCCTTGGAAGACGGAGGACAAGCTTCCAACCTCATCAACAACTCCAACATCACCACCTCTGAAGAACGACAACTAAACACATGGGTATGGGCACTCCCCTTGGCTTGTGCCAAGCTTGGGGGAGGTGCCCCGGTATCGTATCACCATCACATCTTTTACTTTTATCATTTTTCTTAGTCCGATCCTTTTGGTTATATCTTGATCTAGTAGAATAAAGTTTTTAGTGTGATCTAGTTTTGAGTTTTGCTTTATGTTCCCCCTATGTAAGCAAGTCCGAGAGTTATATAATAAAGAGTAGTTTTGAGTTGAGGGCTTTGCTTGTTTTCTATGATCTTGAGAAAAAGAAATAGAAAGAAGTATAGAATAAAAGCAAAGAGTATATATGATGATCTTATGGGGAGTGATGACTTCACATATAAGAAGTATGTCGACTGAAACTTGTTGTGAGTTGACAAACATAGCTATTGGTCATTGTGGCAATTAAAAGGAAGTAATAAAGAAAGAGAGGTTCACATATAAATATATTATCTTGGACATCTTTTATGATTGTGAGCACTCATTGAAATATTTTATGCTAAGAAGTTGATGTTGGACAAGGAAGACAACATAATGAGTTATGTTTGCTTATTTCCGAATCGAAGTTATATGGTTATAGATCCTTCAACACGTGACGCTTGCTTCTACCCCATATCAGCCAAAACTTCCGCACCAAGTAGAGATACTACTTGTGCATCCAAACACCTTTAACCCAGTTTTGCCATGAGAGTCCACCATACCTACCTATAGATTGAGTAAGATCCCCCTTCAAGTAAGTTGTCATCGGTGCAAGCAACAAAAAATTGCTCTCTAAATATGTGTGATCTATTAGTGTGAGGAAAATAAACTTTATACGAACTTGTGATATGGAAGAAATAAAAGCGATAGACTGCATAATAAAGTTCTTAATCACAAGGGGCAATATAAAGTGACGTTCTTTTGCATTAAGGGATTGCGCATCCAACTAGAAAAGCGCATGACAACCTCTGCTTCCCTCTGCGAAGGGCCCATCTGTTACCTTTACTTTCTAGTACTTACCTTTATGCAAGAGTCGTGGTGATCTTCATCACTTCCTTTATTTCGCCTTTATCTCTTGGCAAGCGTCATGTGTTGGGGAATGATCTAGACACATATATCCACTCGGATTTGGGTGAGCATGAGTTATTTCTGTTGACATTACCCTTGAGGTAAATAGTTGGGAGGCAATACTATAAGCCCCTATCTTTCTCTGTGTTCGATTGAAGCTTTGACCTCATAGGTACTGCGTGAGTGTTAGCAATTATGAAAGACTAAAAGATGATTGAGTATGTGGATTTGCTTTACAAGCTCTTATATTGACTCTTTCCTACGTTATGATAAATTGGAATTGCTTCAATGACTGAGAGCATAGTTTGTTGGTTCTCAATAGAGTTCTTGATTCATACTTTACCTTGTGAATGAATTGTTACTTTAGCATAAGAAATTATATGTCAATATATGTTGCTGTTCTAAAGATGATCATGATGCCTTCATGTCCGTATTTTATTTTATCGACACCCCTATCTCTAAACATGTGGGCATATTTATCGATTTCGGCTTTTGCTTGAGGACAAGCGAGGTCTAAGCTTGGGGGAGTTGATACGTCCATTTTGCATCATGCTTTTATATCGATATTTATTGCATTATGGGATGTTAATACACATCATGGTACAATACTTATGCCTTTTCTCTCTTATTTTACAAGGTTTATATGAAGAGGGAGAATGTCGGCAGCTGGAATTCTGGACTAGAAAAGGAGCAAATCTGAGATACCTATTCTGCACAACTCCAAAAGTCCTGAAAATCTACAGAGAATTATTTTGGAATATAAAAAAAATATTGGGCAAAATAAATACCAGAGGGGACCCACCAGGGAGTCATAAGCCAGGGGGCGCGCCCTACCCCGCTGGGCGCGCCCCTCTGGCTTGTGGGCCCCCTGGCAGGCCTCCGGTTCCCATCTTCTGCTATATGGAGGGTTTTGACCTGGAAAAAATCAGAAGGGAGCTTTCGGGATGAAGCGCCTCCGTCTCGAGGCGGAACTTGGACAGAACCAATCTAGGGCTCCGGCGGAGCTGTTCTGTCGGGGAAACTTCCCTCCCGGAGGGGGAAATCGAAGCCATCGTCATCACCAACGATCCTCTCATCGAGAGGGGGTCAATCTCCATCAACATCTTCACCAGCACCATCTCCTCTCCAAACCCTAGTTCATCTCTTGTATCCGATCTTTGTCTCAAAACCTCAGATTGGTACCTGTGGGTTGCTAGTAGTGTTGATTACTCCTTGTAGTTGATGCTAGTTGGTTTACTTGGTGGAAGATCATATGTTCAGATCCTTAATGATAATTAATACTCCTCTGATTATGAACATTAATATGCTTTTTGAATAGTTACGTTTGTTCCTGAGGACATGGGATAAGTCTTGTTATAAGTAATCATGTGAATTTGGTATTCGTTCGATATTTTGATGAGATGTATGTTGTCTCTCCTCTAGTGGTGTTATGTGAACGTCGACTACATAACACTTCACCATTATTTGGGCCTAGAGGAAGGCATTGGGAAGTAATAAGTAGATGATGGGTTGCTAGAGTGAGAGAAGCTTAAACCCTAGTTTATGCGTTGCTTCGTAAGGGACTGATTTGGATACACATGTTTCATGCTATGGTTAGATTTATCTTAATTCTTCTTTCGTAGTTGCGGATGCTTGCGAGAGGGGTTAATCATAAGTGGGAGGCTTGTCCAAGTAAGTACAGGACCCAAGCATCGGTCCACCAACATATCAAATTATCAAAGTAACGAACGCGAATCATATGAGCATGATGAAAACTAGCTTGACAGAAATTCCCATGTGTCCTCGAGAGCGCTTTGCTTTATATAAGAGTTTGTCCAGGCTTGTCATTTTCTACAAAAAGGATTGGGCCACCTTGCTGCACCTTTATTACATTTGTTACTTGCTTTCCATTACGAATTACCTTATCACAAAACTATCTGTTACCGATAATTTCAGTGTTTGCAGAGAATAACTTACTGAAAACCGCTTGTCATTTCCTTCTGCTCCTCGTTGGGTTCGACACTTACTTATCGAAAGGACTACGATGGATCCCCTATACTTGTGGGTCATCAGGTACTCCATGAAGACCGACTATCCGGGACATGTAGAGTTGTGCAAGCTGGTTTGCGTTAAAAGTGGTCTTTACCGGAATAAAGTGAGCCACTTTTGTGGGTATATCCACAATGCCCCAGATAGCATCATTGCCTTTTGTTGACCTGGGCAGTCCATCAATGAAGTCCATGCATATGTCGTCCCACTTCCACTGGGGAACAGGTAAAGGTTGTAGTAGCCCAGCGGGTTTCTGGTGTTCAACCTTGACTTTGTTGCAGATGTCACAGCAGGCGACATAGTATGATATGTCCCTTCGCATCCCTGGCCACCAAAAGGTTTCTCTCAGATCCTGATACATCTTTCTGCCTCCCGGGTGGATAGAGTACGCGGACTCATGGGGTTCTCTGAGTATTCGTTGTTTCAGATTATTCTGATCGGGCACGCATATCCGTTTCTCAAACCACAAGGTGCCTTGGTCATCCACACAGAAGGACTTGGCCTTCCCTTTCAGAACCAGTTCCTTGATCTCTATTATTCCTTCATCTGGTTTTTGAGCTTCTTTAATTTCTTCCATAAGTGTTGGAGTAATTTCCATAAGACGGAGGACAAGCTTCCAACCTCATCAACAACTCCAACATCACCAACTCCGAAGAACGACAACTAAACACATGGGTATGGGCACTCCCCTTGGCTTGTGCCAAGCTTGGGGGAGGTGCCCCGGTATCGTATCACCATCACATCTTTTACTTTTATCATTTTTCTTAGTCCGATCCTTTTGGTTATATCTTGATCTAGTAGAATAAAGTTTTTAGTGTGATCTAGTTTTGAGTTTTGCTTTATGTTCCCCCTATGTAAGCAAGTTCGAGAGTTATATAATAAAGAGCAGTTTTGAGTTGAGGGCTTTGCTTGTTTGCTATGATCTTGAGAAAAAGAAATAGAAAGAAGTATAGAATAAAAGCAAAGAGTATATATGATGATCTTGTGGGGAGTGATGACTTCACATATAAGAAGTATGTCGACTGAAACTTGTTGTGAGTTGACAAACATAGCTAGCATCATGGTGATAGACTTGGGTACTCCATGAAGACTGACTATCCGGGACATGTAGAGTTGTGCAAGCTGGTTTGCGTTAAAAGTGGTCTTTACCGGCATAAAGTGAGCCAGTTTTGTGAGTATATCAACAATGACACAGATAGCATCATTGCCTTTTGTTGACCTGGGCAGTCCATCAATGAAGTCCATGCATATGTCGTCCCACTTCCACTGGGGAACTAGTAAAGGTTGTAGTAGCCCAGCGGGTTTCTATTGTTCAGCCTTGACTTTGTTGCAGATGTCGCAGGAGGCGACATAGTATGCTATGTCCCTTCGCATCCCTGGCCACCAAAAGGTTTCTCTCAGATCCTGATACATCTTTGTGCCTCCTGGGTGGATAGAGTACGCGGACTCATGGGCTTCTCTGAGTATTCGTAGTCTCAGATTATTCTGATCGGGCACGCATATCCGTTTCTCAAACCACAAGGTGCCTTGGTCATCCACACAGAAGGACTTGGCCTTCCCTTTCGGAATCAGTTCCTTGATCTCTTTTATTCCTTCATCTGGTTTTTGAGCTTCTTTAATTTCTTCCATAAGTGTTGGAGTAATTTCCAAGGTATCCAGGATAATTGGGTCGCATAGCACCATATTGAGCTTAGAGAACTCTTCTTGTAACCTTGCATGGATACTTCCATGTAGTGCATTCACTGTGCCTTGTTTTCTACTGAGAGCATCAGCGACCACATTAGCCTTTCCCGGATGATAGTTTATTCCAATGTCATAGTCCTTGACTAGTTCAAGCCATCTTCGCTGCCTGAGATTCAGGTCAGGTTGGGTGAAAATATACTTGAGACTCTTATGGTCCGTGTATATTTCAAAACGTTGTCCAATGAGGTAATGCCTCCAAATCTTCAAGGCATGAATCACGGCTGCTAATTCCAGATCATGTGTGGGGTAGTTTTCTTCGTGAGGTCATAGCTGTCTGGATGCATATGCTACAACCTTTCCTTCTTGCATTAACACGCAGCCGATTCCACGTCTGGAAGCATCGCAATATATATCAAAGCTCTTGTGGATGTCTGGAACTAAGACAGCTGCTGTAGTTAGCCTTGTCTTTAGCTCTAGGAAGCTGCTGTCACACTCCGCCGTCCAGACAAACCTTTGATTTTTCTTTAACAATTCTGTCAGTGGCTTAGCTATCTTGGAGAAGCCTTCTATGAAACGACGGTAATAGCCTATCAATCCTAGAAAGCTACGGACTTCGGTTACCGAGGCTGGTGTCTTCCAATTCAGTACTGCAGTTACTTTGCTGGGGTCGACGGCTACTCCTTATTCTGACAGAATATGCCCCGGAAATCCCACCTCCTTTAGCCAAAATTCGCACTTACAGAATTTGGTGTACAGACGATAGGTCCTTAACCTTTCTAGGACAGCACAGAGGTGTTGTTTGTGCTCTTCTTCATCCTTGGAATATATCAGGATATCATCGATGAACACCACCACAATTTGTCTAGGAAATCCATGAAGACCTTGTTCATCATGCTCAGGAAATAAGTTGGAGCATTCGTCAGCCCAAATGACATGACTGTAAACTCATACAGACCATATCGGGTGGTGAAAGCTGTCTTAGGTATATCCTCTTTTCTGATTTTTAGCTGATGATACCCGGTTCGGAGGTCAATCTTGGAGAATACCCGTGCTCCGTTCAGCTGGTCGAACAAATCATCAGTGCGAGGGAGCGGGTATTTATTCTTGATGGTTACCTCATTCAGCTGGCGATAGTCTACGCACATTCGTAGACTTCCATCCTTCTTCTTGACAAACAGTAAGGGTGATCCCCATGGCGAGATGCTTGGGCGGATATACCCTTTTTGCAGCAACTCATCCAACTGCTTCTTTAATTCCACCAGCTCTGGGCTCGGCATACGATAGTATTTCTTGTAGATCGGGGTAGTACCGGGAATCACCTCAATAGCAAACTCTAATTCCTGGTCGGGTGGCATCCCTGGTAGTTCCTCGGGAAATACATTCGGAAATTCGCAAACTACCGGAATCAAGTTCATATTCGTACCGGTAGCTTGGTATGCCATTCCTTTTCTTGACATCATCTTGTTGGCAAGGAATTGGACTGTTTGTCCTGCCGGATTAACTAGTGTCACTGTCCTGGTGGCACAGTTGATGCAAACCAGATGTGGTGTCAACCAGTCCATCCCCAGTATTAAATCGAATCCAGGGGATTCAATGGCAACAAGTGTAGCTGGAAATTTAACTCCATGTATCGAAATTTCCAGACCTTTATATATCCGATTTGTTCTGAGCAGGGAGCCTGGGGATTGTACCACCATGATATTATCCAAAAGCGAAGGGGAAAATTTGTGCAAGGTGGCAAAACTCCGCGAAATAAACGAATGGGAAGCCCCAGAATCGAATAAAATTACTACAGGTATGTCGTTAACAGAAAACATACCAATGACTACGTCTGGTGCTTCGCAGGCTTCCTCAGCGGAGATATGATGGACGCGTCCGTGGCAGAAGTTATCGTTTGGGCGGCGTCCAATATTGTTGACTTGTGGCTTGAAGTTGGATACTGGCTTCCCGTTGTTGGCACGACACTCCTTGGAATAGTATCCGCTTTGGCCGCAAGTAAAGCTGGTGTTATTATGGCGGCAGTCCTCTATCACCGGCTGTTTGCCGAAGGTCTTATTCTGGCTAACCGTCTTATTATTGTTGTTGCCATTGCTCCATGTGGGCTTGTATTCAGATGGGCCTGGCTGCCAGGTGCGTGGCTTCTGCAGAAACTGCTCGCGGTTATCCTTCTTGGGTTCAAACTTCCGCTTGCGGTCATCATATCCGGACTTATGCTCTCATTCAGCTATGAAAGCCTTGTTCACCAAAGTCTGGAAGTCCGGAAAGTCTAGCATACAGAGCAGACAACGGAGGGCGTGATTCAGTCCTCCTAGGAATCGATCTATCTTCCTTTCTTCGATGGACACGTCATGGGTAGAGTACCGTGCTAGATTGTTGAACTTGTTCAGATACTCCCCCACGGACATATTTCCTTGTGTAAGAGCATGGAACTCCCTTTGCTTCACCTTCATTATGCCTGTAGGGATGTGATACTTGCGGAATAGCTCCTTGAACTTCTCACTGGAAATATCTGCTCCAGAAGGCCACGTTGTTTTTGTGTTGTCCCTCCATATAGCCGCTGGCCCTTCTAGGTAGTGAGTGACAAAAGGAACCTTATCTGATTCTTCATAGCGGGCTATGTCTAGCTTCTTTTCCATGGTCCTCAGCCAATCATCAGCTTCTATAGGGTCCATAGCTTGACCGAAACTGGGTGGCTTGGTGCGTTGCAAGTCAGACAACTTAGAGTGTGTTCCATGGTTGTTGTTCTGGATCACCATAGTCTGCATACTTTTCAAAAATTCCATGAGATCCTGGTTTCTTTTCTCTTCAAACATCCTCATGATCCGATCAGTGGTCGGCGCTTGAGGTGGTGGAGGTGGTAAGTCTTCTGGTGGTTGTCCTGCTTGTCTGGTGGATCGACGAACGGGGGTTCCATCGCCGCCTTGGCTACTAGCTCTCTTCATCCTAAATTTGTTCCCATTGCAAAATACCGAATCGATGAGCAACATCCATAAGGGAAACATAGTAATATGACACCAGAAAGAAAATGCACGAAAAAGGCGAATAAAGCAAACAACATAATTATACAAGATAACCCAACATCATACATGGCAAGCTAGTAGGGGGTATCATGTCTAGACTGCTCATATGGCAGTTGACATATGCAAAGATGCATCCACAACAACTCAAGCCTCCACTCTAGTGGCGCCGGTGGCACGAACACTGCCAAACTGAAGACTCCTCATCATCTGATCCTGAGTCGGAATCGGAACTGATAATATGGATCACATCCTCCGGATCAAAGGAAACACGATGACGCTGTTGGGATGGTTCTCCTTCCGAGGAAGAAGGAGCACGAGGCCTCAGCATCGGAGTAGCTGGAGTGGCTAGGAGTGAGGCCCACTCTGCCGGGGTCTCACGTCGGCTACCAGACGAAAAGCCTGGTGGCGCAGTAGAGCTAGAAGGAGTATCAAGCCTCTGTGGAGGTGGAACTGGTGGTGGACAAATAGGTGGGAATGTAGGCTAGGGTGAAGATGGTACTGTAGTCACGGCTGCAAGTGCCTCCTGGACATGAGATAGCTCCTCAGCCAAGGAAAAGATCATACGATAACTGGCGTTCAGATAACGAGATAGAACAACAGTCGCACGATCACTCGCCGGGTCAACTGGCGCGAAAATGACTCGCCCTGTCGTAGGCAACAGGGTGGGGTAGTGAAAGAAACCTGGATGAGCCTGCATCTCGACCTCGTGGAAGCGCAAGTCAGTGAGAGCCTCCATCGCAGCAAACTGGATCGCCAGCTCTGGAGTAGAAGCCGTTCTGCCCTTAGAAGAGTGAGAATAGCTACCAATATTCGAGCTCGCGGTCAGGAAAGCCTCTGCGTGATACTCGTATACTGACTCGGCAAGCTGTTCCCGAAACACCTGGTACACTGGATCTTCGCCATTGGGGTACAGTCGAAGCCAGACGTTACGGAGCAGTACAGGAAAAGTGAAAGGTGCTGGCTCATGATGGTAGTGGTACGGAACTGGTGCCATCTACACTCACAATGCCAAGGGTTAGTAAAACAATAAATCATGATGCATGCCATGCAACAATCAAATGCAGCAAGCAAGATGCACATTCAAAGCCCTACACTAATCGCGGTTCTAGCGCGGGTTAACTAGGGTGTCCTACAGTCAGCACGGCTCTGATAGCAAGCGTTGTGGCATCCCGGCTCAGCGAACCGGATTACCAGTGTTTCCAACCGAGAGATCATGTCTTCTGGAAACACACAACAACTTAGAACAGAACAGAACTGAACTTTATTGATAAACTTTGGGTACAAGCTCATATTTTATGTCGATAGCGAGGCCAAGGGCACACCTGGTGCTATGACAATATCTACATTATTTATGAAACATAGCAGGGCCTCGGAACTACAAAGTAATT
The DNA here is from genome assembly GCA_039707655.1 of Elymus sibiricus. Lineage (NCBI taxonomy): Eukaryota > Viridiplantae > Streptophyta > Magnoliopsida > Poales > Poaceae > Elymus > Elymus sibiricus. The sequence goes on from CM077671.1 coordinate 450,569,199, forward strand.
CTACGGCATAGCGGAACATAGCAAAAACTCCATCCACGGGACACTGCTGAGGACATAGCCTAGTTAGCGTAGCACGAACCATCGGGACCTCCGTACTCGGCTTCTCTTGCATCTGGCATGATACGCCAGGTGAGTACTTTGAATGTAGTCGCAAGCTCACGACAACCAAGTAATGCAGCAAACAATAGCATGGCAGTTAACATGTTAAATTCTTAAGTAATTCACTTACAGTCATCAGTTATCAACTTACTCTCTTTCGGGTTGTCTCACAACCCTCGGAATACTCATAAGCCATCGAGTACTTCCGAACGCAAGACGAGTTCTCCCATCATTATTAACACTGTTACGGTTGACCACCTAGTGAGGTCTGGATGGGCTGTCCAATACCGTGGACGCGACTATTCGAATAGATTTTTCACTCTGCAGAGGTTGCGCACTTTACCAACACCATGAAGCACCTGGCCTCGTGATCCCATTCGGATGGACCAGCGTTGCTCCAACGAAACCTGCCTGACCCGTGACTCTCCCATCGCACCACCGGCATTCATCCTCCCCCGGAGTCCTGCCCTGGGTGGCCCCTGTGTCACCTCGTGACACCTGCCACCGTTGTGGCCAAACTAAACTGTCCCAAACGGGGACACTGGCACAAAACTCATCTAGGCTCACAGGGTTATCGCCGCCTACCTGATCAGGGTAGCACACACGCATAACCCTCCCTGTCTGGAGGTACCGGTGAAAGAGCACGGAGCCAGACCAAGTCAAGGCTGTCCCATACCGGCAAATGTGGTTGCACGGATAAGCCCAGACAGGTGACTCAAGATCAACCAACTAAGTTCATTTAACAAACATAGTAGTTTATCACAACACTTAGGATGGCAGCAACTAGGCATTTAAATTAATTACTATAAATTATTATATAGCAAATAATAGAACATAATGCATTGAAATATGCAATGCTATTGAAATGCTTCACGAAATGGATGTCCTGGCTTGCCTTGCTCTATTGGGTTGTCCAGAAACTCCTGGTCTTCAAAACCACAAAGATTTCCTTCTAAAAATATTTTAAAATAGCAAAGGAAAATGTCACATAACACATTTCTGTTCATCAGGAATTCTGTGAGTAAGAGAAAAATACCAAAATTTATCAGCAAATAAAGGAGCTCAAGACAAACACAATGCAAAAAGAATCAATGGATTTGGACTTATATTTAAATAGTTATTGCAGGTCAAAGTTACTGGTCAAATCTGGAATTTAAACAAAAATCAGAAAATACTCAGCCGGCCACGTCGAACACGTAAAGTGGAGGGGCGCCAACACTTAAAATGGTTCGGCGCGCGGGGTGAGTCGCTAACAGGTGGGGCCTCCGGTTGATTTAAAAGAAAGGGAAATGGGAAGCAGAGAGAGGGCGGGGCTCCAGCGATGCTCACCGGCGATGGAGACGGTGGTGAGGTCCCGCGAGGGCAGGAATGGAACCAGCGTACGACGGCGAGTACGCCCGTACCCGTGGATCGTCGGAAGGTGGCCGAACGGCGTCGCCCCCTTCTTCTCCGACGGGTGGAGGCTACGAGCGTCGTCGGCGGCAATGATTCCGGCAGGATTCCGATCGGGGAAGAGCTCGGGGAGGGCCAGGGAAGTTCACTGAGTTCGAAGGTGGAGTTGGTTGGGGCTGGGGAGGAGTGGAATGGCGAGGCGGCAGAGCTCGGGTGGCGGCTGATCTGCGGCGAGGTTTGAGGCCAGAGGGCCTCTCGGCCGTGGCTCACTGCTTGGGAGGTCGATTGGAGGTGGAGGGAGAGAGGTGAGGTGCTGAGAGAGGCCGGGCACGGCCTTTTATAGGCAGGGGCGGAGCTCGGGCGAGCTCTCTGGAACGGGCGGCGCTGTGGCCATGTTGTCGGGGCAAGGACGGCGAGCTGGCTGTCGCGAGGCGGGGCGAAGTGATGGAGGAGGCACAAGAGTTAATGCGCGCATTGGCAGCACGCGGAGGAAGACGACGGCGGCTCAGCCACTGTGGCCGCACGGGTGTCACAGTGCGGTGCTGCGGTGGCGGCCGGTGAGGGCGATTCCGGCGAGGGGAAGGCTCTGGAGTGGCCTAGGTGGAAGGAGGGGAAGATGTCGGCATGCTAGGACAAGGCTAGGCCACGCGGGGTAGCCGGAGCGATCACATCCGACGCGGGCGCCGTGTAGAGCGCGCGCACTAGCTTGCCAGTGCCGCGATCACCACGGGTGCGGCCACCAGGAGGCCACGCAAGCCTGGCGCACCTTGTCCACAGCGTCGACCTTCGATCACTTAGCCTCCTTGTGTCACTAGCTTGACAAGATACACTCTGGTTCGAAGGGTAGCCTCAACTACAGTTTCTGACAAAAACTTTGGGAGAGATCTGGAGGAGAGGTGAGCTGGAGATGAAGCCAGTGGAGTTGTCTGGTGCGATCTAGGTTGGATGGACTATGAACTGGCCAAATTCGATAGGGTTTAGAAAAGTTTTGAATATAGTTCCTGTGTAAACTGCCATACTGGTCCAGAAACTTGATATGCTTGTGGCACTCATTTAGATAATCTCCTGATGATGAAACTTGGTGGAGGGAGGTTATTTGGTAGTGCACACATGCCATAAAAATTTCAGAGCAATTGTTCATCTCTAGCTAGTACTCCCTTCATAGAGGTTTGGAATGAGCAGAAACTTGTCAGAATTTTGCTGCTAAAAAATTATACTGGCCAGGATGATATTTTTGGATATTGTGGCTATATAGGGTCCCTAATATCTCAGGAAGTTTACTAGGATTTTTCTGAGCTAGGAAAATAGGGGTTGCTTCACAATGGGCCAATTCTGACCAGAGAGAAAATAATTATTCTGGCCAAAATTTTGTATTGGACTATGGAATGTTTTTGAAGATTATGGGATTATATGATGACAGGAAGGTGTGACAAAAGTTTGGGATTTTATTGATCATCCAAACTATAGGTTGCTTCACAACCCATAGTGCTGACATAATTTCCCAAAGGAAGAAAAGAATTAATGGAAAAAGATTAAATATTGGAAATTGATCCAGGAGAGGTGTGGAAAGGTTTTGGCAAGGTGATGAGGGTTTTGGGTTACTTGGAAAAAAATTCAAGGAGTCATAAGTCCATAGTTGACTGAAAACCAACCAAAATGCAAGTAAAACCAAAAAGATTTCGAAAAGAAAAAGTTGCCAAAAATCATGGTGTCACAAACCTACCCCCCTTAGGATGAATCTCGTCCTCGAGATTTGGTTGCTCAGGGAACAAGTGCGGGTATGTGGATCTTAGAAAATCTTCTCTTTCCCACGTAGCCTCTTCCTCAGTATGGTGCTCCCACAATACCTTGTAAAACTTGATTACCTTACTCCTGGTAGTCCTTTCGATCTCATCCAAGATTCTGATAGGTTTCTCTTTGTAGGTCAGATCCTTAGCCAGTTCTAGCACACTCATATCCGCTTGTTTGATCGGTGGTGCAATGCACTTTCTTAACTGTGATATGTGGAAAACATCGTGAATATCAGATAACTCCGGTGGTAGCTCCAACTGATATGCTACCCTGCCTTTCCTAGCAATTACTGGAAAGGGACCAATGTATCTTGGTGCAAGCTTTCCCCGGGTATGAAACCTCTTTACTCCCTTCATGGGGGTTACTCGAAGGTAAGCATATTCTTCGGGCTCAAAAGTCACTTCTTGGTGCTTTGGGTCATAGTAGCTCTTTTGGCGGGACTTGGCTGCTCGAAGACGCTCCTGAATATCCTTGACCTGCTTCTCAGCCTCGAGCATCAAGTCCGTGCCAAAGATACGGCTATCTCCTGTCTGGGACCAATTCAATGGGGTGCGGCACTTCCGCCCATATAGTGCTTCAAATGGTGACATCTTGAGACTTGACTGATAACTGTTGTTATAAGAAAATTCCGCATAGGGTAGGCTATCTTCCCATTTGGGTCCATGGGTGAGTGCACAGGACCGAAGCATATCTTCCAATATCTGGTTTACTCGTTCGGTCTGTCCATCTGTCTGCGGATGGTACGCCATGATATGCTTCAGCATGGTTCCCAAAGCTTGGTGCAATCGCAACTAGAATGCTGAGGTGAATAAGGAGCCCCTATCTGAGGTGATAGACTTGGGTACTCCATGAAGACTGACTATCCGGGGCATGTAGAGTTGTGCAAGCTGGTTTGCGTTAAAAGTGGTCTTTACCGGAATAAAGTGAGCCACTTTTGTGCGTATATCCACAATGACCCAGATAGCATCATTGCCTTTTGTTGACCTGGGCAGTCCAACAATGAAGTCCATGCATATGTCGTCCCACTTCCACCGGGGAACTGGTAAAGGTTGTAGTAGCCCAGCGGGTTTCTGGTGTTCAGCCTTGACTTTGTTGCAGATGTCGCAGCAGGCGACATAGTATGCTATGTCCCTTCGCATCCCTGGCCACCAAAAGGTTTCTCTCAGATCCTGATACATCTTTGTGCCTCCCGGGTGGATAGAGTACGCGGACTCATGGGCTTCTCTGAGTATTCGTTATCTCAGATTATTCTGATCGGGCACGCATATCCGTTTCTCAAACCACAAGGTGCCTTGGTCATCCACACGGAAGGACTTGGCCTTCCCTTTCGAAATCAGTTCCTTGATCTCTTTTATTCATTCATCTTGTTTTTGAGCTTCTTTAATTTCTTCCATAAGTGTTGGAGTAATTTCCAAGGTATCCGGGATAATTGGGCCGCATAGCACCATATTGAGCTTAGCGAACTCTTCTTGTAACCTTGGATGGATACTTCCAAGTAGTGCATTCATTGTGCCTTGTTTTCTGCTGAGAGCATCAGCGACCACATTAGCCTTTCCCGGATGATAGTTTATTCTAGTGTCATAGTCCTTGACTAGTTCAAGCCATCTTCGCTGCCTGAGATTCAGGTCAGGTTGGGTGAAAATATACTTAAGACTCTTATGGTCCCTGTATATTTCACAACGTTGTCCAATGAGGTAATGCCTCCAAATCTTCAAGGCATGAACCACGGCCGCTAATTCCAGATCATGTGTGGGGTAGTTTTCTTCGTGAGGTCATAGCTGTTTGGATGCATATGCTACAACCTTTCCTTCTTGCATTAACACGCAGCCGATTCCACATCTGGAAGCATCGCAATATATATCAAAGCTCTTGTGGATGTCTGGAAGAACTAAGACAGGTGCTGTAGATAGCCTTGTCTTTAGCTCTAGGAAGCTGTTGTCACACTCCGCCGTCCAGACAAACCTTTGATTTTTCTTTAACAATTCTGTCAGTGGCTTAGCTATCTTGGAGAAGCCTTCTATGAAACGACGGTAATAGCCTGCCAATCCCAGAAAGCTACGGACTTCGGTCACCGAGGCTGGTGTCTTCCAATTCAGTACTGCAGTTACTTTGCTGGGGTCGACGGCTACTCCTTGTTCTGACAGAATATGCCCTAGACCACCTTTTTTAGCCAAAATTCGCACTTACTGAATTTGGCGTACAGACGATGGGTCCTTAACCTTTCCAGGACAGCACGGAGGTGTTGTTTGTGCTCTTCTTCATCCTTGGAATATATCAGGATATCGTCGATGAACACCACCACGAATTTGTCCAGGAAATCCATGAAGACCTTGTTCATCATGCTCAGGAAATAAGCTGGAGCATGCGTCAGCCCAAATGACATGACTGTAAACTCATACAGACCATATCGGGTGGTGAAAGCTATCTTGGGTATATCCTCTTTTCTGATTTTTAGCTGATGATACCCGGTTCGGAGGTCAATCTTGGAGAATAGCTGTGCTCCATTTAGCTGGTTGAACAAATCATCAATGCGAGGGAGCGGGTACTTATTCTTGATGGTTACCTCATTCAGCTGGAGATAGTCTACGCACATTCATAGACTTCCATCCTTCTCGACAAACAGTACGGGTGATCCCCATGGCGAGATGCTTGTGCGGATATACCCTTTTTGCAGCAACTCATCCAACTGCTTCTTTAATTCCACCAGCTCTGGGCTCGGCATACAATAGTATTTCTTATAGATCGGGGCAGTACCGGGAATCACCTCAATTGCAAAATCTAATTCCCGGTCGGGTGGCATCCCTGGTAGTTCCTCAGGAAATACATCCGGAAACTCGCAAACTACCGGAATCAAGTTCATATCTGTACCGATAGCTTGGTATGCCATTCCTTTTCTTGACATCATCTTGCTGACAAGGAATTGGACTGTTTGTCCTGCCGGATTAACTAGTGTCACTGTCCTGGTGGCACAGTTGATGCACACCTGATGTGGTGTCAACCAGTCCATCCCCAGTATTACATCCAATTCAGGGGATTCAATGTCAACAAGTGTAGCTGGAAATTTAACTCCATGTATCAAAATTTCCAGACCTTTATATATCAGATTTGTTCTGAGCAGGGAGCCAGGGAATGGTACCACCATGATATTATCCAAAAGCGAAGGGGAAAATTTGTGCAAGGTGGAAAAACTCCGCGAAATAAACGAATGGGAAGCCCCAGAATCGAATAAAATTACTGCAGGTATGTCGTTAACAGAAAACATACCAATGACTACGTCTGGTGCTTCGCAGGCTTCCTCAGCGGAGTTATGATGGACGCGTCCGTGGTAGAAGTTATGGTTTTGGCGGCATCCAATATTGTTGACTTCTGGCTTGAAGTTGGATATTGGCTTCCCGTTGTTGGCAGGGCACTGCTTGGAATAGTGTCCGCTTTGGCCGCAAGTAAAGCAGGTGTTATTGCGGCGGCAGTCCTCTATCACCGGCTGTTTGCCGAAGGTCTTATTCTGGCTAACCGTCTTATTGTTGTTGTTGCCATTGCTCCATGTGGGCTTGTATTCAGATGGGCCTGGCTGCCAGGTGCGTGGCTTCTGCACAAACTGCTCGCGGTTATCCTTCTTGGGTTCAAACTTCTGCTTGCGGTCATCATATCCAGACTTATGCTCTCGTTCAGCTATGAAAGCCTTGTTCACCAAAGTCTGAAAGTCTGGAAAGTCCAGCATACAGAGCTGACAACGGAGGGCGTGGTTCAGTCCTCCTAGGAATCGATCTATCTTCCTTTCTTCGGTGGACACATCATGGGTACAGTACCCTGCCAGATTGTTGAACTTGTTCAGATACTCCCCCACGGACATATTTCCTTGTGTAAAAGCAAGGAACTCCCTTTGCTTCACCTTCATTATGCCTGTAGGGATATGATACTTGCGGAATAGCTCCTTGAACTTCTCCCAGGAAATATCTTCTCCAAAATGCCACGTTGTTTTTGTGTTGTCCCACCATATAGCCCCTGGCCCTTCTAGGTAGTGAGTGACAAAAGGAACCTTATCTGATTCTTCATAGCGGGCTATGTCCAGCTTCTTTTCCATGGTCCTCAGCCAATAATCAGCTTCTATAGGGTCCACAGCTTGACCGAAACTGGGTGGCTTGGTGCGTTGGAAGTCAGACAACTTCGAGTGTGTTCCATGGTTGTTGTTCTGGCTCGCCATAGTCTGCATACTTTTCAAAAATTCCATGAGATCCTGGTTTCTTTTCACTTCAAACATCCTCATGATCTGATCAGTGGTTGGCGCTTGAGGTGGTGGAGGTGGTAAGTCTTTTGGTGGTTGTCCTCCTTGTCTGGCGGATCGACGAACGGGGGTTCCATCGCCGCCTTGGCTACTAGCTCTCTTCATCCTAAATTTGTTCCCATTGCAAAATACTGAATCGATGAGCAACATCCATAAGGGAAACACAGTAATATGACACCAGAAAGAAAATGCACGAAAAAGGCGAATAAAGCAAACAACATAATTATACAAGATAACCCAACATCATACATGGCAAGCTAGTAGGGGGATATCATGGCTAGACTGCTCATATGGCAGTTGACATATGCAAGGATGCATGCACAACAACTCAAGCCTCCACTCTAGTGGCGCGGGTGGCACGAACACTGCCAAACTGAAGACTCCTCGTCATCTGATCCTGAGTCGGAATCGGAACTGATAATATGGATCACATCCTCCGGATCAAAGGAAACACGACGACATTGTTGGGATGGTTCTCCTTCCGAGGAAGAACGAGCACGACGCCTCAGCATCGGAGCAGTTGGAGTGGCTAGGAGTGAGGCCCACTCTGCCGGGGTCTCACGTCGGCTACCAGACGAAAAGACTGGTGGCGCAGTAGAGCTAGAAGGAGTATCAAGCCTAGCTATGCGGAGGTGGAACTGGTGGTGGACACATAGGTGGGAATGTAGGCTGGGGTGAAGATGGTACTGTAGTCACGGCTGCAAGTGCCTCCTGGGCCCGAGACAAATCCTCAGCCAAGGAAATGATCATCCGATAACTGGCGTTCAGATAACGAGATAGAACACTGGTCGCACGATCACTCGCCGGGTTAACTAGCGCGAAAATGACTCGCCCTGTCGTAGGCGACAGGGTGCGGTAGTGAAAGAAACCTAGATGAGCCTGCATCTCGACCTCGTGGAAGCGCAAGTCAGTGAGAGTCTCCATCGCAGCAAACTAGATCGCCAGCTCTGGAGTAGAAGCCGTTCCGCCCTTAGAAGAGCGAGAATAGCTACCAATATCCGAGCTCGCAGTCAGGAAAGCCTCTGCATGATACTCGTATACTGACTCGGAAAGCTGCTCCCGAAACACCTGGTACACTGGATCTTCGCCGTTGGGGTACAGTTGAAGCCAGACGTTACGGAGCAGTACAGGAAAAGTGAACTGTGCTGGCTCATGATGGTAGTGGTACGGAACTGGTGCCATCCACACTAACAATGCCAACGGTTAGTAAAACAATAAATCATGATGCATGCCATGCAACAATCAAATGCAGCAAGCAAGAAGCACACTCAAAGCCCTACACTAATCGCGGTTCTAGCGCGGGTTAACTAGGGTGTCCTACTGTCAGCACGGCTCTGATACCAAGCCTTGTGGCACCCCGGCTCAGCGAACCGGATTACCAGTGTTTCCAACCCAGAGATCATGTCTTCTGGAAACACACAACAACTTGGAACAGAACAGAACTGAGCTTTATTGATAAACTTTGGGTACAAGCTCATATTTTACATCGATAGCGAGGCCAAGGGCACACCTGGTGCTATGACAATATCTACATTATTTATGAAACATAGCAGGGCCTCGGAACTACTAAGTAATTCTACGGCGTAGCGGAATATAGCGGAAACTCCATCCACCGGGACACTTCTGAGGACACAGCCTAGTTAGCGTAGCATGAACCATCGGGACCTCCGTCCTCGGCTTCTCCTGCATCTGGCATGATACGCCAGGTGAGTACTTTGAATGTACTCGCAAGCTCACGACAACCAAGTAATGCAGCAAACAATAGCATGGCCGTCAACATGTTAATTTCTTAAGTGATTCACTTACTGTCATTAGTTATCAACTTACTCTCTTTCGGGTTGTCTCACAACCCTCGGGATACTCATAAGCCATCGAGTACTTTCGAACACAAGACGAGTTCTCCCATCATTATTAACACTGTTACGGTTGACCACCTAGTGAGGTCTGGACGGGCTGTCCAATACCGTGGACGCGGCTATTCGAATAGTTTTTTCACTCTGTAGAGGTTGCGCACTTTACCCACACCATGAAGCACCTGGCCTCGTGATCCCATTCGGATGGACCAGCGTTGCACCAACGAAACCTGCCTGACCCGTGACTCTCCCATCGCACCACCGGCATTCATCCTCCCCCGGAGTCCTGCCCTCGGTGGCCCCTGTGTCACCTCTTGACACCTGCCACCGTCGTGGCCAAACTAAACTGTCCCAAATGGGGACGCCGGCACAAAACTCATCTGGGCTCACAGGGTTATCGCCGCCTACCTGGTCAGGGTAGCACGCACGCATAACCCTCCCTGTCTGGAGGTACCGGTGAAAGAGCACGGGGCCAGACCAAGTCAAGGCCGTCCCATACCGGCAAATGTGGTTGCATGGATAAGCCCTGACAGGTGACTCAAGATCAACCAACTAAGTTCATTTAACAAACATAGTAGTTTATCACAACACTTAGGATGGCAGCAACTAGGCATTTAAATTAATTACTATAAATTATTATATAGCAAATAAATGAACATAATGCATTTGTTAGGGCATTTTTCTCTCTAATGGTTTTGGTGATTGATGACAATGCGTTTGCGGACTAACCGTGTGCTTTGAGCATTTCAGATATTATTAGGTGGCACGAGACGGTTTGTTCCCCTCGATGGTAAAGAGTGAAGACGGTTGTTTTCCGACGATTTCTTTTGGTGGATTTGAGTCGTAGGGAACCCGTACTATTAAGAGGGGGTCCGCTTTGGAAGGTATGGGTGGAATCAACACGTACACAACCCATATGCACCCACATACCCTTCCCGCAACATGGAGCCTCCTTCTTTTATCTTGGGTAATTTGAATGCACCCAAGCGGTAGTACCACTCTGTACCACGGTAGTACCGCTTAGAGCGGTACTGCCGCTGTGGTCTACCGCAGTCACTACCTCCTGGAGTCACCCCTCTGTGCAACTCTCTGTTGCAGTTTTCTTTTTAGCGGTAGTAGAGCGGTAGTACCGCTTGGTGCGGTACTTCCGCTCTCTACTACCGTTGCCACTACCGCCTATATGTGGGGTGCTGTGCTCGGTTCTGTTGCTCTTTTTCCCTAAGCGGTAGTAGGGCGGTAGTATGGCGGTAGTACCGCTTGTTGCGGTACTGCCGTTCCAGTACCGCCCCACTTCCTCTGTTTCTTCTGTCCTGCGAAAACTTAAGCGGTAGTACCGCTGAGTTGAGCGGTAGTACCTCTTGGTGCGGCTCTACCGCTCCAGTTCTCTTGTGCTCGCGCTGGACAGACGGGAACTACCGCCCAAGCGGTAGTACCGCCCCCCCGAGCGGTAGTACCGCTTGTGTGCGGGCTGTGGGCAGATAACGGTTGGATTTTCCCCTCTTATATAAAGGGGGTATTCTTCCCCAAGTTGACCTACCTCTTTCCTTCCTATGCTCCATTGTTGCCCCCAAGCTCAAAAGTGCCCGATCTCTCTCCCTAGCCAATAGACCTTGTTGATTTTCTAGGGTTTGGAGGAGAGGGCCCCGATCTACACTTCCACCAAGAGATATTTGATTCCCCCCACTAATCCCTTGCGGATCTTGTTACTCTTGGGTGTTTGAGCACTCTAGATGGTTGAGGTCACCTCGGAGCCACTTTCCATTGTGGTGAAGCTCCGTGGTTGAGTTGGGAGCCTCCAATTAAGTTGTGGAGATTGCCCCAACCTTGTTTGTAAAGGTTCGGTTGCCGTCTTTAAGGGCACCACTAGTGGAATCACGGCACCTCACATTGTGTGAGGGCGTGAGGAGAATACGGTGGCCTTAGTGGCTTCTTGGGGAGCATTGTGCCCCCACACCGCTCCAACGGAGACGTACTTCCTCTCAAAGGGAAGGAACTTCGGTAACACATCCTCGTCTTCACCGGCTCCACTTGTGGTTATCTCTTACCTTTACATTGTGCTTGATTTACTTGTATTGTATCCTTTACTTGCTTGAGTTGTGATTGTTAGCATCATATAGGTTGCTCACCTAGTTGCACATCTAGACAACCTATTTTGTTGCTAACCCTAATTTGTTAAGAAAAGCTAAAAATTGGTAGTTGCCTATTCACCCCCCTCTAGTCAACCATATCGATCCTTTCAGCATTGAAATATGCAATGCTATTGAAATGCTTCACGAAATGGGTGTCCTGGCTTGCCTTGCTCTATTGGGTTGTCCACAAACTCCTGGTCTTCAAAACCACAAAGATTTCCTTCTGAAAATATTTTAAAATAGCAAAGGAAAATGTCACATAACACATTTTTGTTCATCAGGAATTCTGTGAGTAAGAGAAAAATACCAAAATATATCAGCAAATAAAGGAGCTCAAGACAAAGACAATGCAAAAAGAATCAATGTATTTGGACTTATATTTAAAAAGTTATTGCAGGTCAAAGTTACTGGTCAAATCTAGAATTTAAACAAAAGTCAATTGGTATCAGAGCCTCGTCTCTTTATTAAGGGTTTCACCACCCGAAGAGTATGGTTGACGAAGGGGATCGGGTTGAGGAAGTGCTCGAGGCCGTGGAGTCGAACACGGTCACCCGAGACGTCTTGAATGAAGCTATGGCTTCACTTGGGACGTCTGTGACGGCCCAGGTCAAGTCCATGCTTAAAGAACTCCTTGAGGGGTTGAAGTCAACTCCCGATCCGTTGCTTGTGGTTAATCCCACCGCATCGGCGTCGGAGGCCAATTCCGGCAAGGAAGCGGCTAAAGACACTCATACATCTTCCCCTCATGGTAAGAATGGGACGGGAACGCACGCCTCGGTTCCCCCTCCCCCGGTCTATGGAGGACCGGTCCCCTCACCTCATATAAACAATCATGGTCCTCCTCCTAAGCTTGATTTGACTAACTTCGCTAATTGGGTGTTTCATATTAAGTCTCATTTGAATTATAGCTCAACTCAACTTTGGAGAATCATTGAACAAGGCTATTATCCGCATGACCCAAGCAACTTGTCCCCAAGAGAAGAAGTGGACAACCAACTCAATGCATTCGCCTTGTTCATTCTTCAATCCGCCATGCCTCCCGAAGAGCTTCCACATTTGCGCCCATTCACTCTTGCCAAAGATGCATGGGAGCATATCAACTCGTTGTACAAGGGAAGCTCGAGCATTCAACGCTCCAACTTTGAGGTTATTCTTGATGAGGCCGATGAGTTTGTTATGAATGAAGATGAAGATCCTCGTGAGCTTTACCGGAGATTGACTACTCTTGCGGTCTCACTCCGAGATCACGGGAGCAAGGACACGGAAGACAATTGGATCAAGCGCAAATTTCTCAAGGCCATTATGCCTTACAACAAGAGCATGTCCTCCGTGATTCGTCAAAGACCGGACTTCCATACCTTGAGCTTCCGTGATTCGTCAAAGACCGGAGCCGGAAACCCATTCACCAATGTGAGCTTGATGTCTTCTTCTTGTGTAGCTCTTGGTGTACTTGTCCTTCTTCTCCGAGTCCCTACTTCTCCTTGAGGGTCTTCATTCATAACGGTCATCTCTACTCCTTCTCTCTCTACGAGGTGATTCATCTCTTGAGCTTCGCCTTCTAGGTGACTCTTCTCTTCGTTTGTAGGGAGCCGTGCACTCATTGGAGTAGTGTCCGGGCTTCCCACAATTGTAGCCGTTTCGGTCACGACTTGACAAACGCTTCTCTTCATATCTTGAGTTGGAGGTTCGTTCTTTGCCTCTATTCTTATAGAACTTGTTGAATTTCTTGACCATGAGGCTTATCTCTTCATTGGTGACAAGGTTGTCACTTGAAGTTGCGGGAGCATCACTTGTGGCTTTGTAAGCACCGCTAGACTTGTTGTGAAGCTCTTCTTTGTCTTTGAGTGTCATCTCATGAGCAACAATCATTCCAATGACTTCCGTAGGCTTGAGATCTTTGTAGTTGGGCATCATTTGGATCAATGTGCACACGGTGTTGTATCTCTCATCCAAAGCTCTAAGTATCTTCTTGATGATGACTTTGTCAGTCATTTCTTCGCTTCCTAAGCTGGCAATCTCATTGGTGATGAGAGTTAGCCTAGAGTACATCTCTGTGACTCCTTCACCATCCTTCATCTTGAACTTGTGAAGCTGACTTTGAAGAACATCCAACTTGGATTCTCTCACGGATTCGGTACCTTCGTGCATATCAATCAAAGTATCCCAAATTTCCTTGGCATTCTCAAGACGGCTGATTTTGTTGAATTCTTCGGGGCATAGGTAGTTGAAGAGAATGTCACATGCTTGAGCGTTGTATTGCAACATCTTCAATTCATCTGCGGTTGCTTCACGATCCGGTTCCTTTCCATCACCAAAGAATTCACCTTGCAAGCCAACACAAACAATAGCCCAAACGGCAGGGTTATGACCAAGAATATGCATTTTCATTTTGTGCTTCCAACTAGCAAAATTTGTGCCATCAAAGTACGGAGCTCTACGGTGATAATTTCCGTCGCTAGACGCCATACTCTCCTAGGTTGTGAGACCAATGCAATGGAGACCAAAGCTCTGATACCACTTGTAGGATCGAAAGTATGTCTAGAGGGGGGTGATTAGACTACTTGAGCAAATAAAAATTCTACCTTTTCCCAATTTTAAGTGTTGGCAGATTTTAACGATTATAGAAATTCAAGTACACCCTACACATGCATGTCTAAGAGTACAGCAGCGGAAAGTAAAGACAAGCATATGAAGTAGAGGGTAGGGAGGAAGATCAAACGCAATTTGAACACATGAAGATTTTTCCCGTGGTTCCGATAGGTGGTGCTATCGTACGTCCACGTTTATGGAGTCTTCAACCCACGGAGGGTAACGGTCGCGAGAGTCCATGTAGGGCTCCACCCATAAGGGTCCACGAAGTAGCAACCTTGACTATTCCATAATGGCTTCCGTCCACGAAGGACTAGCCTCACTATGGTTAGATCTTCACGAAGTAGGCGATCTCCTTGCCCGTACAAACTTCTTGGTTCAACTTCACAACACGAAGTAGGAGGCTCCCAAGCGACACCTAACCAATCTAGGAGGCACTGATACGTCTCCAACGTATCTATAATTTTTGATTGTTGCATGCTATTATATTATCTGTTTCGGATGTTTTATATGCATTAATATGCTATTCTATATTATTTTTGGGACTAACCTATTAACCTAGTGCCTAGTGCCAGTTTCTGTTTTTTCCTTGTTTTTGTGTATTGCAGAAAAGGAATATCCAACGGAATCCAAACGGAATAAAATTCTACGCTGATTTTTCGTGGACCATAAGGAACCCAGGAGGCTTCGAGAAGAGGCCAGAAGACCTACAGATAGGCCACAAGCCACCAGGGCGCGCCCCTGGGGGGGGAGGCGCCCCCCTGACTTGTGGGCCCCCCGTAGCTCCTCCAACCCTAATTATTCGCCTATAAATTCAGGAATATTCCCCCAATACCAAAGAGAGCCACGATAATACTTTTCCGCCGCCGCAAGCCTCTGTTCCCGTGAGATCCCATCTTGGGGCCTTTTCCGGTAATCTGCTGGAGGGGGATTCGATCAAGGAGGGCATCTACATCACCACCATTGCCCTTCCGATGATGCGTGAGTAGTTCACCTCAGACCTTCGGGTCCATATCTAGTAGCTAGATGGCTTCATCTCTCTCTATGATCTTCAATACCATGTTCTCCATGATCCTCATGGAGATCTATCCGATGTAATACTCTTTTGCGGTGTGTTTGTCGAGATCCGATGAATTGTGGGTTTATGATCAGATTATCTATGAATATTATTTGAATCTTCTCTAAATTCTTATATGCATGATTTCATATCTTTGCAAGTCTCTTCGAGTTATTGGTTTGGTTTGGCCAACTAGATTGGTAATTCTTGCAATGGGAGAAGTGCTTAGTTTTGGGTTCAATCTTGCGGTGTCCTCACCCAGTGACAAAGTAGGGGTAGCGAGGCACGTATTTGTATTGTTTCCATCAAGGATAAAAAGATGGATCCCTCTACATCATGTCATCTTACTTAATGCGTTACTCTGTTTTTCATGAACTTAATACTCTAGATGCAGGCAGCAGTCGGTCGATGTGTGGAGTAATAGTAGTAGATGCAGAATCATTTCGGTCTACTTGATACGGACGTGATGCCTATATGCACAATCATTGCCTTGGATATCGTCATAACTATGGGCTTTTCTATCAATTGCTCGACAGTAATTTGTTCCCCCACCGTATTATTTTCCTTCAAGAGAGAAGCCTCTAATGAAACCTATGGCCCCCGGGTCTATTTTCCATATTATATTTTCAGATCTATAAACCAAAAATACCAAAAATACTTTGCTGCAATTTATTTACTTTTATTTTAGTTATCGTTTTAGTAATATTTTATATCTATCTCTATCAGATCTCATCCTTGCAAGTAACCGTGAAGGGATTGACAACCCCTTTATAGCGTTGGGTGCAAGTGTTTGATTGTTTGTGCAGGTGCATAGATTGGGGCCTTGCTTGTACCTCCTACTGGATTGATACCTTGGTTCTCAAAAACTAAGGGAAATACTTATCTACTTTGCTACATCACCATTTCCTCTTCAAGGGAAAACCAACGCAAGCTCAAGAAGTAGCAAGAAGGATTTCTGGCGCCGTTGCCGGGGAGGATACATAGCAAGTCAAGACAAGAACTCTCCCATCAACTTGCCAATTTTTGGCCTGGTTGTCGGAGAGATCTACATCAAGCCTACCAAGTACCCATCACAAACTCATCTCTTGCATTTACATTATTTGCCATTTGCCTCTCGTTTTCCTCTCCCCCACTTCTAAAACGATTTTTAGAAAAAAACCAAAAAGATTTGCCTTTTTATTCGCCCTTCTTCCGTTCGTCTTTTCGTTTGCTTGTGTGCTAGATTGCTTGCTTTGTCATGATGTCTGAGAATACCAAATTGTGTGACTTCTCCAATATTAATAATAATGATTTTATTAGTACTCCGATTGCTCCCGCCACTAGTGCGGAATCTTATGAAATTAATGCCGCTTTGCTTAATCTTGTTATGAAAGAACAATTTTCCGGCCTTCCTAGTGAAGATGCCGCATCCCATCTAAATACTTTCATTGAGTTGTGTGATATGCAAAAGAAGAAAGATGTGGATAATGATATTGTTAAATTGAAGCTATTTCCGTTCTCACTACGAGATCGTGCTAAAACTTGGTTTTCATCTTTGCCTAAAAATAGTATTGATTCATGGAATATGTTGTTATTAATTACCAAAACCACCAAGGGAGCATATGTGCTTTCACTATCACAGCCATAGAGTCCGAAGCCACACTTTTCAAGAAGGCGACTTAATTCTCTGTCTGATTCAAGACCAAACGGGGATGCACAAGCTCTCCCCGCCTTGGGAGGGTCCTTTCGTCATCAGTCAAAACCTCAATAATGGTTCATATTACCTGGTCGACTTACGAGAAGGTTCATACACTTCGAAGGAGGAAACAACCCGGCCCTGGAATATCGCACACCTATGGCCCTATTACACTTAGCAGCCACCGGCTCACCCTTTGTATTTTTTTCTCCCCCTCTGCAAAATTCTGTATATACTTCTTTATGTTCAAATATAATAAAGCTGGCACACCCGAAAATCGGGGTCTCTGTTGTCCCAGCCTATAAATTGAGCATGAGCCTTTATTGTTTGCAACATAGGTCACTTGGGGGCTTCCAACTCATCGAGTTTAGCTCTCTCACCCTCTTGACCCGGCAAAAAACACCATCAAAATATGGTTAAACCTGCCTGTATGCTTGATGCGACTCCGATCAGATGACCCCATGTACTCTTGGAAAGTCAATCCTTTTTGGACCCTGAACTTTTAAGGTTAAAACATTGGCTTGAGTCATGTGAGAGCCGGCATACAGAAAGCTAGGATAAACCATGGGTTATTATACCCGCTTCATTGAAGCAAGACTTGCGCCTCGAAAGCCAGTCTCCTCGTTCCGAGTCTCACTGAGCCGACTTATTTAAAGAGAAATATATATATAAGCCGGTAAGAAGGGTAATATTGTACCTGAAAAAAAATGAGAATATTATATATATATATATATTCAAATTTCCGGGTTACACAACTGGGGTCATATCATGACCGGTTTCCGGATCATCAGTCTTCAATATCATTGAAGGAGAATTCGATCGAGTTGAGTTTCGAAAACCAAGTTATCTTGCCGGTTTATTCCTGACTTGCTTTATAGACAAAACTCATCGAGCACCAAGCAAGGAAAGTATAGGAACAAGCAATAAAGGAGTGGCATAAGCATATTCACAGAAGCTTGTCAGATTGGAGTTTGGCATTAACAAAAGGCGCCAACGTGCACGATGGCACGACAGAGCAAATTCAAAGTTATGGAGAACACTACTCCTATTACAGGCTCACAATGGAGGCCACATAATTCTTCAAAAAATCTTTCTTACACTAGGGGGCTCTCTCTATAGGGGCAATTCATCCAGCTTCCGAGGTGTCTTCATGCTCTATCATCAGCCGCCTCTGGATCTGACCCTGCCGGCTTGTCATCATCAACCTGTTGGCCTTTCTGTTGCCATTGAATTGAAATCAAAGATTCCAAATTTGATGTCCCTTCAACAAGAGCTGACGCATCAATGTCAAGAGCAAAAGTTGTCTTACAGTGAGGAGGCACCAGGTCAGACGGCTCGTCCTTGGGCGCGTTACCATGCTCATTGTTGACAGTGTACGCTGGATGATATTTTGAAAGACGCCAGTGGCCGAGTCTCTGTGAGGCACTTTGCGTAATCTGCGCGAGTGAATGCAGAGAGGTCGAGCTTAAACTCTGGGAAGCCACCTTTTAGGAGCTCTACATCCAATTCTAGCAGATATGCTTTTGCCCGAGCAAGTGCCATGTTCACCCCTCCTCGAGCCGCCGACTTCCGGGTTTCAGCCACCCATTGAGGCACGATAGAGAGTTGCTTCAGCATATCCTTGATATTTCTTGGCGGGTGCTTCAGGTTCTTCACGGCCATGATAGAATAAACAGAGCCTGTAAACAGTTGCTCTACGTACGTGAAAATAGTTGTCAACTTCACAATTGGCAGTTCTATGAGGTTATGGTTTTTTTGCCCTGCAAACAAAAGAAGGTACAATAAGCCGCCGCAAGGAGCATAAGCTGGCACATTGACAAAGACGGGACGGAACACATACCAAAGATTACTGTCAACATTTCGTTGATCTGCTTCATGAGAGTGGCATATTTTTCTTTCACAGGGCCAAAGTTTTTCTCGGCTTTTTCCGCACATTTTAGCAAGACAGCCTTTTTTGCCTCGAACACCTTTATGGCTTGTTCCAGACATTCGTTCGCCTGACGTGCAGAATCTTCAAAATGAGCCGCCATGGACTCAGCTTCAGTTTTCAATCTTTTTTCTTCCTTGAGCCGTTTCTGCAGTCTCACATCAACAGACTCAGCGTATTCAACATATCCCTGATAGACGAGCAAGAAGCATCAGCAATTATTTCTACAAGTCCCAAGAAGATTGCAAGCAATATCCTTGACACTTGGGGGCTAATGCATATCAGTTTTTCCGAAACTAAGATATGGAGAAGACTTGACTCATCTCAAGGAGATGAGTTGGCCCTTGGGGGCTACAGGTCGAACTTCTTCAAATCTTAAAGACCCGACTCATCTCAAGAAGATGAGTCGGCCCTTGGGGGCTACAGGTCGGAATTTCTTCAATCTTAAAGACCCGACTCATCTCAAGAAGATGAGTTGGCCCTTGGGGGCTACAGGTCGGAATTTCTTCAATCTTCAAGATCCGACTCATCTCAAGCAGATGAGTCGGCCCTTGGGGGTTGCACAGTTACTACAGGCTTTAGCTATTCTATAAAACCAGCTTATCATAACAAGCTGGTCTTTGAAAGCTAATGATAGTATACAAGATAATGGTAAAATCAGAAGATTACCTCATATTTCTCCTTCATAGAATTTATCATGCCCTTGTCAATTTCCCGGCTCTCAGATAGCCAGGTCAAGTACTGCTGATATAGATCTTCAACATCAAGTGTGGACAATTCTGGGAATTACATCTTGGTTTTCCATTTATCCAAAGTCACTGGTTCATCCTTGCTCACGATTTTAGCTAAGGAGGTGGAAGCAGTTGGGACTTGGAAACTTTCTTTAACAAACACAACATCTGAAACGTTGCGATCAGACGACGCCATAAGTTCATCTGCACAACCCGACTTGGGAGGAAGGATGGACGATTCAATCTCGGGAGGAGCATCCATAAAAACTGGCTCATTTGGTCCGGACATCTCAGTGGCAGCTGCTGGCTCTTCCCTCGTATCAGACTCCTTTTCAACAGAAGGGTCAGCAATCAAAGTTTTCTTCAAAAGAATTGGGGCCTCTTGGCCTGCTGTCCCAGAGGATGACCCGCCTGCCCATTTGGACACAACAACTTTGGCTCTGTGGATTGTCAGTACAACAAAAGTTATTATAAGTTGGGATCAAAACAATGAAAGACATAAGGCAACATTGCAAAAACAGAAGTTTACCCATGATTAATATTGAAAGGGGGAAGCTGTGACACACTTGAGTCGCCTGATGATGAAGGAGAGTCCTAATAAAGGGAATTTGAAGGACTGAAAGGTTGTTTAAACAAACCGGCTCTAGGACGAGAATCGGTTGGACTATGGGGCACCTCAAGGCATGGTTTACAAGCCGGTAGCGCATGAGATAAACTAGGGTCTTCATCATCCCGGGTTTTGCGTTTTGACGAGTCGGCAAATTGTGTTTTCTTCAAAAGAAAATCAGGAGCCAAATGAGCTTCTGGGTGTGATAATTTAGCCTTCCGAATGGTTTGTCTTGGTTTCCGGGGAACAACATTTCCGAAGGACTGGGGGAAATTGGAGTTACCTCAGTTTTGCCGGCTTGGCTAAATTCCGAGTTGCCCTGGTAAGAAGGTGCGTCAACAAGCTTATTAAACAAGCGACCGAGAGAGTCAAGTTCTACCTCAGATTCCTCCTCGGAAGATGACACGGAGTCTGGGGCATTCTTTTTACCCATAGAAGGAACAAAGACTTGAGGTGCAACTTTCCAAAAGTTCAAATCTTCCTACAAATACATGAAGTATATGATAAATAAATGGCGAGTTAAAGATAACATCGACAAAAAAACAATGAAAACAGTCAATACCTGAGGCGGTGGGTTGAGAAGGTAGAATCGACCCAAGTCGGTGACGCTGCATAGTGATACGCCCATTTTGCATCATGATTTCCTACTGATATTTACTTTGATTTGTTGAATAATAATGCTTTAGGGAGTGATTCTAATGCCTTTTCTCTCATAATATGCAAGGTTTACACAAAGAGGGAGAATACCGGCAGCTGGAATTCTGGACCTAAGAAAAGCACATCAGAGATACCTATTCTACACAACTCCAATGAAGCTGAAACTTTACGAAGATTATTTTTGCATTTAATAAAAAATACTGGAGCAGAAAACTACCGAAGGGGGCCAGCCAGGTGGGCACAACCCACCAGGGCGCGCCAGACCCCTTGGGTGCGCCCTGGTGTATCGTGGCCACCTCGGCCCACCTATGGAGCCCATCTTCTGGTATAAAGTCACATTTGACCTAGAAAAAATCAGAGGAGGACTTTCGGGATGAAGCGCCGCAGCCTCGAGGCGGAACTTGGGCAGGAGCACTTTTGCCCTTCGGCGGAGCGATTCCGTCGGGGGAACTTCCCTCCTGGACGGGGAAATCGAAGCTATCGTCATCACCAACACCCCTCTCATCTTTGGGAGGCCAATCTTCATCAACATCTTCAACAGCACCATCTCCTCTCAAACCCTAGTTCATCTCTTGCATTCAATCTTTGTACCGGAACCTCAGATTGGTACGTGTGGGTGACTAGTAGTGTTGATTACCTTGCGTAGTTGATTGCTATATGGTTTATTTGGTGGAAGATTATATGTTCAAATCCATTATGCTATTCAATACCTCTCTGATATTGAGCATGTTTATTATTTGTGAGTAGTTACCTTTGTTCTTGAGGTCACGGGAGAAGTCATGTTGCAAGTAATCATGTGAATTTGATATGTGTTCGATATTTTGATGATATGTATGTTGTGATTCCCTTAGTGGTGTCATGTGAACGTCGACTACATGACACTTCACCATTCATGGGCCTAAGGGGATGCATTGTGGAGTAGTTATTAGATGATGGGTTGCTAGAGTGACATAAGCTTAAACCCTAGTTTATGCGCTACTTCGTAAGGGGCTGATTTGGATCCAAATGTTTAATGCTATGGTTAGATTTTATCTTAATACTTTTCTCGTAGTTGCGGATGCTTGCGAGGGGGTTAATCATAAGTGGGAGGTTGTTGAAGTAAGAACAGCACCCAAGCACCGGTCCACCCACATATCAAATTATCAAAGTAGCGAACACGAATCAAACCAACATGATAAAAGTGACTAGTCAAAATTCCCGTGTACCCTCAAGAACACTTTGCCTATTACTAGAGATTTTTCTGGCCTGTCCTTTGCCACAAAAGGATTGGGATACCTTGCTGCACCTTGTTTACCATTACCATTACTTGCTTGTTACCAATTATCTTGCTATCAAACTATCTATTACCTGCAATTTCAGTGCTTGCAGAGATTACCTTGCTGAAAACCGTTTGTCATTTCCTTCTGCTCCTCGTTGGGTTCAACACTCTTACTTATCGAAAGGACTACGATTGATCCCATATAGTTTCCGAGGAGTGAAGCTCTCTTGGTAAGTGGAAATCGGTAAGGAAAAGCTTATACTACGTGCTGAAATTTATTGCCACTTGCTACTATGGAAAGCAATACTTTGAGGGGTTTGTTCGGGGTATTTTCACCTCGACCGGAACCACAATTAGTTGCCCCTCAACCTATTGCACCTACTGAAAATATTACTTATGAAATTCCTTTGGGTATGGTAGAACAACTGCTTGCTAAACCTTATGCAGGAGATGGAACTGAACATCCTGATATGCATCTCTTATATGTGAATGAAATATGTGGATTATTTAAGCTTGCAGGTTTACCCGGAGATGAAGTCAAGAAGAAGGTTTTCCCTTTATCTTTGGAGGGAAAAACATTGACATGGCATAGGCTATGTGATGATCTTGGATCGTGGAACTGGAATCGTTTGCAATTGGAATTTCACCAAAAGTTTTATCCCATGCATCTAGTTCATCGTGATCGGAATTATATTTATAATTTTTGGCCTCGTGAAGGAGAAAGTATCGCTCTAGCGTGGGGGAGGCTTGAGTCAATGTTATATTCATGCCTCAATCATGACATTCCGAGAGAAGTTATCATTCAGAATTTTTATGCTCGGCTTTCTCATAATGATCAATCCATGCTCGATACTTCTTGTGCTGGTTCTTATATGAAGAAGACTATTAATTCAAGTGGGATCTCTTAGAAAGAATTAAACACAATTTTGAAGATTGGGAACTCGACGAAGGTAATGAGTCAGGTATAAAGCTTGAATTTGATTGTGTTAAAACTTTTATGAATACCGATACTTTTCACAAGTTTAGCACTAAATATGGACTTGACTCTGATATAGTAGCCTCTTTCTGCGAAGCATTTGCTATTGACATTGATCTCCCTAAGGAGAAGTGGTTTAAATATCATCCCCATATTAAAGAAGGAATTAAAGAACCGGTCATAGCTAAAGAAGAAACCATCCTCTACAATGTTGATCCAGTTGTGCCTACCGCTTATATTGAAAAACCACCTTTCCCTGTTAGGATAAAGGAACATGCTAAGGTATCAACTGTGGTTTGCAAGAGTAATATAAGAGCACCTAAACCCCCTGAGCAAATTAAAGTAGAACCTAGTGTTGCTATGATTAAAGATCTCTTGGTAGAAAATATTGATGGACATGTTATCTACTTTTGTGATGAAGCCTCTAGAATTGCTAAACCCGATGAAAAGGATAAACATAGACCCATATAAGGCATGCCCATTGTCTCGGTCAAAATAGGAGATCATTGCTATCATGGTTTATGTGATTTGTGTGCTAGTGTGAGTGCTATCCCTTGTACCCTATACCAAGAAATTATGGATGAAATAGCACCTGCTGAAATGGAAGACATTGATGTTTCTATTAAACTTGCTAATAGAGACACCATCACACCACTTGGGATTGTTAGAGATGTTGAAGTCTTGTGTGGGAAAGTGAAATACCCCACTGATTTTCTAGTTCTTGGTTCCCACAAGATGACTTTTGTCCCATTATCTTTGGTAGACCTTTCTTGAGCACCGTCAATGCTAAGATAGATTGTGAAAAACAAACTGTAGGTGTCAGTTTTGGTAATGTGTCTCATGAATTTAAGTTTTCCAAGTTTACTAGACAACCCCGTGATAAAGCGCTATCTAGTAAGGATGAAATAATTGGTCTCGCTTCTATTGTTGTGCCTCCCACTGATCCATTAGAACAATATTTGCTCGACCATGAAAATGATATGCACTTGCGTGAAAGAAATGAAATAGATCAAATTTTCTTCGAACAACAACCTCTCCTGAAACACAATTTGCCTATTGAAACTCTTGGAGGTCCTCCTCCACCTAAAGGTGATCCTGTGATTGAATTGAAACAATTGCCTGACACTCTGAAGTATGCTTATCTTGATGAGAAAGGATATATCCTGTTATTATTAGTGCTAACCTTTCAGAACATGAAGAAGAAAGATTATTGAAAGTTCTAAGGAAGAACCGGGCTGCTATTGGATATACTCTTGATGATCTTAAGGGCATTAGTCCTACTCTATGTCAGCATAAGATTAATATGGAACCGGATGCTAAACCCGTTGTTGATCACCAAAGGCGATTGAATCCTAAGATGAAGGAAGTGGTAAGAACTGAAATATTAAAACTTCTGGAAGCAGGTATAATCTATCCTATTTTTGATAGTAGATGGGTAAGTCCCGTTCATTGTGTTCCTAAGAAAGGAGGTATTACCGTTGTTCCTAATGATAAGAATGAATTCATTCCACAAAGAATTGTTACTGGCTATAGAATGGTAATTGATTTTAGAAAATTAAATAAAGCTACTAGGAAGGATCATTACCCTCTGCCTTTCATTGATCAAATGTTAGCAAGATTATCTAAGCACACACACTTTTGCTTCCTAGATGGATATTCTGGTTTCTCTCAAATACCTGTGTCACAATCCGATCAAGAAAAAACCACCTTTACTTGCCCTTTTGGAACCTATACTTATAGACGTATGCCTTTTGGTTTATGCAATGCACCTGCTACCTTTCAAAGATGTATGACTGCTATATTCTCTGATTTTTGTGAAAAGATTGTGGAGGTTTTCATGGATGATTTTTCTGTTTACGAAACTTCTTTTGATGATTGCTTAAGCAACCTTGATCGAGTTTTGCACAGATGTGAACAAACTAATCTTGTCTAGAATTGGGAGAAGAGCCACTTTATGGTTAATGAAGGCATTGTCTTGGGGCATAAAATAACTCAACAAGGTATTGAGGTGGATAAAGCTAAAGTTGATGCAATTGAGAAAATGCCATGTCCCAAAGATATTAAAGGTATTTGAAGTTTCCTTGGTCATGCTGGTTTTTATAGGAGGTTCATTAAAGACTTCTCTAAAATTTCTAGGCCTCTTACTAATCTTTTGCAAAAGGATATTCCTTTTGTTTTTGATGATGATTGTGTGGAAGCCTTTGAAACACTCAAGAAAGCCTTAACCTCTGCACCTATCGTTCAACCACCTGATTGGAACTAGCCTTTTGAAATTATGTGTGATGCTAGTGATTATGATGTTGGTGCTGTTCTAGGACAAAGAGTAGATAAGAAATTGAATGTTATCCATTATGCTAGCAAAACTCTAGACAGTGCTCAACGAAACTATGCTACTACTGAAAAAGAACTTTTAGCGGTCGTGTTTGCTTGTGATAAATTTAGATCCTATATTGTTGATTCCAAGGTTATTGTTCACACCGATCATGCTGCTATAAAATATCTTATGGAAAAGAAGGATGCTAAACCTAGACTCATTAGGTGGGTTCTCTTACTTCAAGAATTTGACTTACACATCGTTGATAGGAAGGGAGCTGAGAACCCCGTAGCTGATAACTTGTCTAGGTTAGAAAATATTCTTGATGACCCACTACCTATTGATGATAGTTTCCATGACGAACAGTTAGCTGCAATAAGTGTTTCACAAAACACACCTTGGTATGCTGATTATGCTAACTACATTGTCACTAAATATATACCTCCTAGCTTCACATACCAACAAAAAAAAAATTCTATGACTTAATACATTATTTTTGGGATGACCCACATCTTTATGATGAAGGATTAGATGGTATTATTAGGCGTTGTGTAACTGAGCATGAACAGGATCAAATCCTACGAAAATGTCATTCTGAAGCCTATGGAGGACATCATGCAGGAGATAGAACTGCTCATAAGGTACTGCAATCTGGTTTTTATTGGCCTACTCTTTTCAAAGATGCTCGTAAGTTTGTCTTGTCTTGTGATGAATATCAAAGAATTGGTAATATCGGTAAGCGTTAGGAAATTCCTATGAATTATTCACTTGTTGTTGAACCATTTGACGTATGGGGTTTTGATTACATGGGGCCTTTTCCTTCCTCCAACGGGTACACTCATATTTTGGTTGTTGTTGATTATGTCACTAAGTGGGTAGAAGCTATTCCAACTAGTAGTGCTGATCACCACACCTCCATTAAAATGCTTAAAGAGTTTATTTTCCCGAGGTTTGGAGTCCCTAGATATTTAATGACCAATGGTGGTTCACACTTTCTCCATGGTGCTTTCCGTAAGATGCTTGCTAAATATAATGTTAACCATAGAATTGCATCACCCTATCATCCTCAATCTAGTGGTAAAGTTGAACTTAGCAATAGAGAAATAAAATTAATATTACAAAAAACTGTCAATAGGTCTCATAAGAATTGGTCTAAGAAATTAGATGATGCACTTTGGGCCTATAGAATAGCTTATAAAAATCCTATGGGTATGTCTCCGTACAAAATGGTATATGGAAAAGCTTGTCATTTGCCTCTAAAATTAGAACATAAAGCATTTTGGGCAATTAAAGAAATTAATTATGATTTCAACTTGCCGGTGAGAAGAGGCTATTTGATATTAGCTCACTTGATGAATGGAGAACCCAAGCCTATGAAAATGCCAAGCTATTCAAAGAAAAAGTAAAAAGATGGCATGACAAAAGAATCCAAAAGAGGGAATTCAAAATAGGAGACTATGTTCTTTTGTTCAACTCTCGTTTAAGATTTTTTGCAGGTAAGCTTCTCTCCAAATGGGAAGGACCTTATATTATCGAAGAGGTTTATCGTTCTGGAGCTATCAAGATTAATAACGCCGAAGGTACTAACCCGAAGGTGGTCAATGGACAAAGAATTAAGCATTATATCTCAGGTACGCCTATTAACGTTGAAAGCAATGCTATCCAAACCATGACACCGGAGGAACACATAAAAGAAACCTTCCGGAACACTCCAGAATTCTTAAAAATAGGAGGTACGTTATATGGTAAGTAAACGGACTCCGAAAAATCCACAAAAATATTTTTTGTCAGTTTTGGAATATTTTAAAATTTGGAAATAAAGAAATAATCCGGAAGGTGATCGAGGTGAGCATGATACACCAGGGCACGCCAGGCACCCCTGGGCGTGCCCTGGTGGGTTGTGCCCACCTCGGATACCTTCCCGACTCCGTTTTCCTTCGAAATAATTGTTTCCCAAGAATAAAAATTCTCTATATATACCTCCGACTGTTTTGATGACCGCATCGCAGAAAAATCTTGTGTTCTTGTTTCTTGTTGTTTTCTCGTCAGATCTAGATCCCCATGGCTCCACCAAGCTCCTCCAAGGACAAGTTCTTCGAAAAGGTCATCGACCCATACTTGCCGGAGGTGATGAAGCACCCTCAAGCCATTGAGATGCGTGAGGCGATGAGGGGGTGTTCCACATCTGCGGTGTTCAGGGACCCAAGAAGACCGGAAGCGTGGAGGCTAGGCTCGAGGCGGTGGAACAGGAAGTTTTCAAGTGCCAGAAGATGGTGGAGTGCGGACTTAGTGCCAATCATCACTCCATGATCACGGAATTCACCCGTGATCAGGTGGTGGATGGCCGGTCTGTGAAGGACACCATCTCTACCCTCAACGATCAAATTAATTTTATGCAGAGGCAAGTTTATGATCTTCAAAACCAGGTCTTTGAATATGAGGCAAGATTTAAAGGTATGAGTTTAGCTGCCAGTTGCACGACTCAGGGGACTCTTGCGTCAACTTATGATGGGGAGCCCTTGCCCTGGAAGCTGGAGGACAAGCATACTACATCGTCACCATGACCTACTTCATCTCCACAACCTTCTTCATCACCACCACCAAAGGAGACTTGAGCACTCGGGTATGGGCACTCCCCTTAGCTTGAGCCAAGCTTGGGGGAGGTGCCCCGATATCGTATCACCACCACTTTTATTCACCTTTACCTATTTCAGTTCGATCTTTAGTTTCATTTGCTTTAGTTGAATAAAAGTTTAGCATGATCTATTTTCGTGTGTTAGTCCCGTGGCCTATCTATCTATGTAATCGTATGAAAGTTATATAATAAAGTCTAGTTTGAGTTTTTGTCTCTCAACTTTCTAGTTGCAATCAAAATAAAGGAAAGGAAAACAAATGAAAAAGAATCATATGCTAATCTTATGGTGAGTAATGACATCACATAAGGAAAAGTATAACTAGTAAAATTTATTGGAGATTGACAAACATAGCATTGGTCAATGATGCAACTCATGAAAGAATTAATAAGGGAAGAGAAGATTGACATGCAAATACACTATCTTGGACATCTTTTGTGATTATGAGCCCCCACCAAATATTATATGTCAAAACTGTTGACGTTGGACAAGGAAGACAACGTAATGATTTATGTTTGTTCATATTCACATAGAAGTTATATTGTCATAGATCCTTCAACATGTGGTGCTTGCCCAATATCTTTGCTAGCTAAAAGTTCCGCACTAAGTAGAGATACTACTTGTGCATCCAAAAACCCAAACCCAAATTCATTCTTTGAATGTCCACCATACCTACCTATGGATCGAGAAAGATCCCTCAAGTAAGTTGTCATCGGTGCAATAAGGCAATAAAAATTGCTTCTAAAAGTGTTTTGATCAATTAATGTAAGAGAAAATTGAGCGCTATACGAACTTATGATGGCAAAGTAATAAAAGCGACGGACTGCATAATAAAGGTTGCTATCATAGGGGGCAATATAGCGTGACATTCTTTTACATTAATGGATTGGGAATACAAATCAATAAGCGCATGACAACCTCTGCTTCCCTCTGCAAAGGGCCTATCTTTTACTTTCATGTATTTACTTTTATGCAAGAGTCAAAGTATTCTCCCCTATTCCTTTTTACTTTTTCCTTTTGCAAGCATCATGTGGTGAGGAAAGATCTAGGCACATATATCCAGTTGGATATGGGTGGCATGAGTTATTATTGTTGACATCACACTTGAGGTGAATATGTTGGGAGGCGAAACTATAAGCCCCTATCTTCTTATGTGTTCGGTTGAAACTTTTTGTTCATGAGTATGCCGTGAGTGTTAGCAATCATAGAAGACTAAATGATGGTTGAGTATGTGGACTTGCCAAAAGGCTCCGACATGAGACCCTTCCTGAAAATATGATGGATTGTAGTTGCAAATTTGACTGAGAACATAGTTTGTTGGCTTTCAATAAGGTTTATGCTTCACGCTTCTATGTTGTGATGAATTATTACTTGTTCATAAGAAGCTATATGATAAAAATGTGTTGAATAAATTTTATGATGGAGTTTGTTGCTGCTATATTAATAAGCATGATGCTTCTATGTCCGTATTTTGTTTTTATCGACACCTCTCTCTCAAACCATGTGGACATGCTTTTCAATATTCGCTTTCGCTTGAGGGCAAGCGAGGTCTAAGCTTGGGGGAGTTGATACGTCCATTTTGCATCATGATTTCCTATTGATATTTACTTTGATTTGTTGAATAATAATGCTTTAGGGAGTGATTCTAATGCCTTTTCTCTCATAATATGCAAGGTTTACACAAAGAGCGAGAATACCGGCAGCTGGAATTCCGGACCTAAGAAAAGCACATCAGAGATACCTATTCTACACAACTCCAATGAAGCTGAAACTTTACGGAGATTATTTTTGCATTTAATAAAAAATATTGGAGCAGAAAACTACCAGAGGGGCCCAGCCAGGTGGGCACAACCCACCAGGGCGCGCCAGACCCCCTAGGCCCGCCCTGGTGTATCGTGGCCACCTCGGCCCACCTTCGGAGCCCATCTTCTGGTATAAAGTCACATTTGACCTAGAAAAAAAATCAGAGGAGGACTTTCGGGACAAAGAGCCGCCGCCTCGAGGCGGAACTTGAGCAGGAGCACTTTTGCCCTCCGGCAGAGCGATTCCGCCGGGGGAACTTCCCTCGCGGAGGGGGAAATCAAAGCTATCGTCATCACCAACACCCCTCTCATCTTTGGGAGGCCAATCTTCATCAACATCTTCAACAACACCATCTCCTCTCAAACCCTAGTTCATCTCTTGTGTTCAATCATTGTACCGGAACCTCAGATTGGTACCTGTGGGTGACTAGTAGTGTTGATTACCTTGCATAGTTGATTACTATATGGTTTATTTGGTGAAAGATTATATGTTCAGATCCATTATGCTATTCAATACCTCTCTGATCTTGAGCATGTTTATTATTTGTGAGTAGTTACCTTTGTTCTTGAGGTCACGGGAGAAGTCATTTGCAAGTAATCATGTGAATTTGATATGTGTTCGATATTTTGATGATATGTATGTTGTGATTCCCTTAGTGGTGTCATGTGAACGTCGACTACATGACACTTCACCATTCATGGGCCTAAGGGCATGCATTGTGGAGTAGTTATTAGATGATGGGTTGCTAGAGTGACAGAAGCTTAAACCCTAGTTTATGCGCTACTTAGTAAGGGGCTGATTTGGATCCAAACGTTTAATGCTATGGTTAGATTTTATCTTAATACTTTTCTCGTAGTTGCGGATGCTTGCGAGGGGGTTAATCGTAAGTGGGAGGTTGTTCAAGTAAGAACAGCACCCAAGCACCGGTCCACCCACATATCAAATTATCAAAGTAGCGAACACAAATCAAACCAACATGATAAAAGTGACTAGACAAAATTCCCGTGTACCCTCAAGAACACTTTGCCTATTACTAGAGATTGTTCTGGCCTATCCTTTGCCACAAAAGGATTGGGCTACCTTGCTGCACCTTGTTTACCGTTACCGTTACTTGCTTGTTACCAATTATCTTGCTATCAAACTATCTGTTACCTACAATTTCAGTGCTTGCAGAGATTACCTTGCTGAAAACCGCTTGTCATTTCCTTCTGCTCCTCGTTGGGTTCGACACTCTTACTTATCGAAAATCTTGATTTCTGTTGCACTTTGTTCATCTTGATTGATTTTTAGTTGGTACATTTAACGTGTGTGAAAAAACAATTTAGTTCTGGCGCATTGATACAACTTGGCCTTGGAATGGTGACACCTCTCCCTGTTTTTTTTGCCGCATAATAAATAAGCCTATTTCACGTGAGATTTGTTTAAAAATTGTCACATTGTCACAAATATAGTATGTTGAAAAAGCGTGTCTAGTTAAAATATAGCATTTATAAAATGTATTTACCTCTTTTTAAAAATTTGGCACCATATTTTTAAATTGTATTCAAACAAATACCACTTTATTCATTTAGAAAGAAATTCAAAGAAAATATTTTTGGAAGGAAAATGCACACTCTACATTTCCTATTACAATACTGCTCAAATATGGGGCCTGCATTCAGAAGCAAAGTTTTACTTGTAGTTACACTCAGAAGAGATGGTTCTTCTATTCTGCACATTTTGATAGTGGTGAACAACATGCACTTTCTTGATCTCCTTTTCTTGCATACTTCATCTGGTGTGGGGCCTGCATTTCAGGTTAAATGCAAAATCAGTTGAGAGCTACACCAGCGTTCTTGTTGAACAAATAGAAGTTTCAAAATTGAATTACAAACAAAAAGGTGAATAGGCAAAAGTTCTTACATATTTATTAAGAAATTTCTTGGCAAATGGACATTTATTTTGTTGTGTTTATTTGTCAGGAGTTGGAAGATAATTTTTTCTCGTAATGCTTGCAAATCCAGCTACATAAACCCAAAAAATTGCAGAACCACTGAGCAAATTAAAAATCACAAAAAAATTCTAGAGAAATGAAATGAAAAGTGCAACTAAAGCGATCCGAAGAAGGAATATGAATAACAAATAATGATGGCACCAACGTTTGAAAAAAATATGCCTGGATTCCATTGTAAGATGAAATGTACTTCTTCCCCCCAAAAAAAGTTGAAATGTACTTCGAGACATAAATACCTGAATCATTTGGATTTCTATATTGCAGACAAAAAATGTTAGAATACCAATCATATTTTGCATGAACAGACCAGATCTAACCAAAAAGGTTGTAATACTATTAGCCTCTGAACAAAGAAGAAACGAACTTCTTTCCCAACTTTGGTGGTTGCATATGTCTCATTTGAAAATCTCGAATGTTGAAGAAAGGACAGTGAGGATAGCTTGCTATGAAAATGTTTTGAAATCATACAGTACAACTGAAATTCAAGATAGGTATTTCTCTGTATTATGATTATGATTTAATACATCAAAACAGTTGTCAATGGAATTTGCCACAACCGAGAACCAAAGAGTTCGTCCAGTGGAATTTTTCTGTATTGGACAAGGAACATGAACATGTGTGTTTGTGCGAAAATGTTAGCATCATATTTGATTTCTAGAACAAAAGTATATAAAGGCATAAGAAGGTCTATTGAAAGAATCAGATCGAATATCCTACCAAACCAGCTCTCCCTAGCATGAAACTAAGTTTAGCTTATGCCTTTGTACTAAGAATGCTCCAAACTTGGATTGATTAGAAGTAACTAGAGTGGAAAAGCCACCAACAAAATATTAAAATTGTTGCGAATATATTGCCATGAAAACTTGGATTCATTAGTTAACAACAAGTTAGAAAATATTGTCGTTGAAAAAAGAAATAGAACTTACTGCCAAGTCAGAATCTATAATGTCAGTGAGAACTTCATTAGGGAGTGCTTCTGAGTAGCAATCCATCACACATTTATGCATCCATCCCCCATCCGTCATAGAGAACGTTAGTGTTCTTTGGTCCACCCATCTATTTCCTACTTGAAAAATCCATGCGTTGTAGGATGAAAAGAATTAAATCTTTTAGGAATGGAAAATGGAAGAAAATGGGAAAAAGGTGAAGCACCGAAAACTCTAAGAAATGTAAAAATGGATGAAAATTGAAGAAATACGGAACATTGTAAACACAGAGAATGAGAAAGTTAGACTTGAAGTATCTCTTAAAATAAACATAGTACCTGAATTCAATTTTGCCCAATTATGACACGAAAATATTGTATAGCTGATTCTCAATTGTTGTGGAGAAGAAAATTTGTGTCAAAGTATATTCTCATGTGTTACAAAAATAACTATGGATTTGTAAATTCTTTCGAAGGATTTACTATTTTGAATTGCATCATTACCTCCATTTTTTTCTCAAATTGATCGAATGCTTCAAGCATGTCTACATCGGAAAGAGGAGACGCCCGGTGTATTACTAGTAAATGTTGGACACTAGTAGAACTAGTTGGTAGGCATATATTGTGAATAAGAGTTTGGTTTGAAGAACTTGGTTTCTGGTACTACATTTTCCCTGGTTGTTTTGAGTAATTCTAACAATTGTTTGTGGAGGAAAATCTTTGAAAGCATCAAAAGAAGGTTCTTCACAAATTGGGTGAGGGTTTGAGTTAGGACCAAAAGAGGTGCTCCTTGAGTGAAAGGCCCCCACTTATCACATGTGTGGAATGGAGACTTGTTGTTATTCCCAGTTGATTTGCTACTATTGAACATCCTTGTGTTTGTTAGTTCACAATGATTCCTTGGACTGTTTCGCTGAAACTGAGGATTCGTACCTACAAATTGTTGTCAGAAAAAGACTATTAATAACAAGCTATAACTATAACTTATTATCCTGATAATTTCAGAGGTTGGACAATAAATTAATACTAGAATGGAAATAAAAAATACTAGAATATTAGTACAAGGCCATACCATGAGGAGAAATAATGGGAGCTTTGTAGTTGAAGTCCGACCACAAGACTTTCTCCAGAACAAATTTGTTGTTGCTTGCTTGTATTGGGAACAACAAATCATAAAGTTCTATTGGAACAGAAAATAAAAAGTTAGTTCAAATAGTTATCTGTTGTTTTAAAAAAATTGTAAGTTGCCAACACTGGTTGAAAACGATGAAGAAACAACAAGATAATTGTACCTTCTATTGTACCAATATACCAATGTATTTGTATGCTTGGCCATTGCCAACAATAGAGTTTTCTTCAACTGGGATTTCTAATAACGTCATTCCTAGAGGATCCTATATGGTTTGAGATGGTTGTAGTAGTTGAAAACTCTCATCCTGAGATATGGTAAATTTGATGGCCATCTCTGCTAGAACTTCTTCAATGAAGGATTGTTTAATTGGTTCTTTAACAATAGGCCGCACTGCAATTTCCAAGCAGAAATTGTAACAAAAAACTTGAAACATCTAGAGAAGGAGAAGCTATTGCGTTTTTTTATAAACCCAACTATTTGAGAGAATTTGTGGTTGAGATACTGAAAAAAGATCATCTATATATGCTTTCACAGTTGGGATGGAATTCTCAACCATTTTGTGGAAGAATATTCCACAGAGCATTTTCAAGTGTAGTTTGGCCTGTTGGTTAGAGAAAAATATATTTAAATTAATGCCCAACACACTTTAGTAATGCAACCAGAAAAAATAACCAAAATAGTAAGAAGAATGATACCTTGACACCGTACTCAATTGGCATTTTTTTCATAAATGTACTACCGGACGCCGGTTGGTATACTGTAAGTATCTCCATCTTCGAAACGATGCCCTCTAAAAGGTGTTCCAGAAATATGTTTTAACTATTTCAGTTGTCAGCAAATTAGTAAGGAATGGAGTGAAAAAATAAAATAAAACTGAAGCTTCTAAAAATTCAGGAAGAACAATACTTATAGCTAACCTCCCAACCGTGTTGTTTGAATTAGCTTGAGAGTCAAGTGGAGTGTATGATTTGATAATGGTCGTAGACCAAACATTGATCCTTGGAATTTTGTTGCCAAGACTGAACTCAGAAGATATGAGAAATTCAAAGTATGATGTCTGGAAAAAAAAATCAATCACCAACAATCCTCTTCTCGATGAGACGCAATATATTAGCACTACTCTTTTTGGATGAGAAGCAAGAGAATGAAATGGAGCTTACCCCGAGCAGGAAACTACAACCACATGCAATGATTTCACTGTTTTGTGTTCATGTTGATTTGAACTTTTCTATTTCAATAGCAAGCCACTCTAGAACAAATGAATAGAGGTTGATATCAGATAAAGAGCCTAGTAAAAATACACCATTGTAATAATCTGTCATAGGCAAGCTATCTAAAGAAGGGCACAGGAAAGAAGCCATGACAACAATGAAGAATATATTTGAGAACAACTCTAGAGGCATATATGTTTTTATCAGCATACAATTCTCTGATAGAACGACTAGAGCTTTCACAACTAATTAGTTGGTGAACTAAATTGTTGTTTTCTACAGAACAAGTTTTCACAAAAATCATGTTGCATTTGGGAATTCCTAACATGGTCTGAATGTTATTGGATGTGATAATGAAAGGAAATACATTCTCAAGAGTGAGTGTTCTTTTAGTTGTATCAAAGTGGAATGCAAGCCAGTGATAAATATTTGTAGGTGAAGAGAAACAAGCCAACTCCAACAAATGCCCAAGACCCATTTGCTTCGCAACTCTTTTCTGATCCTCTGTGAATGATTGCATCAGATTGAGGAATAATTCAACTCGATCAACCAGATCAAAATCAACATCCTACTTTTGTAAATGAAAATGTAAAAAAACAACAACTACAAGTAGTGCTTCTGGCATGGATTGTATTTGTGATCAACATAAACTTAGCAACAAAATGAGAGATAACTAAAAGATTAATGTTGGTACCTTTCTTCTCTTCTCATGGTGCCCAGAATCATAAGGATAACAAGGGCTAGAAAAGGATTGGTTGCCCTCCTCTTGGTACACTCAAGTTCCATCCAAAAAAAGGGAAGTTGTGGATTCAGTTTCTTCCACTCAAGTTGCTACCTACGTAGGCAAGTAAGGTTACTAGCCTCATGTTCCTACTCTGCTAGCAGAATTCATGTACTAGCCTTAGGTTACAACATCATTGAAGAAGTTCTAGCAGAGACAGACACCAAATTCATTTCTCTCAATGTGTTCATGCAGTTCCTTGAGCAAACTTGAAGAATAAAAAATTGTGCAATGACATGTTTGAGAACAAATCTAGCAGAGCTCAATCTAATTCTACAATAAAACCGAAGCCTGCTCAAGCATATTGGTCAACTAATTCAAAAAATAATTGTGAATTGACCAAAAATGATAAAGAGGAAGAAGAACAGATGCGGCTTGAGCAATCACCTTTGATGGTTGTGTTGCAAGTTAATTTTGCACTTCATTGTCTGATTTTTGAGACACCAAATCATGGGAGGATTCACAAAGCAAGGATCAAGGGTAGGAGCAGGTGGAGAGGAATGGGGAAAGTGCGATTTGGTTGAGAGAAGAACAGAGGAAGTGCTTTCTGTCTGTCATACATACCCACTTGTAAGAGAAAGAAAAGAAGAAAACATTCCCCCCTTTCTTTAGCACATACTCGTAGCTTGCGGAGGAGGGAAGAGTTTCCCCGCCGCGATATTTAGAAGCAGCAAGGTGGTCGTGGGACGGGAGGGCAATTTGTAGATCGAGCGCCGAGCGACGAGGCTGCGACAGGACAACGTTTCGCCGAACGAGTGGCAATCACCAGCTTTGGCCCCTACCTTGCTCCCCTGCTCCTGGTCCTCCTATACCTCATAGAGCTCGTCAGGTTCATGGACACTTTAAGTATTCCCAAACTATTAATCTCTGAGCTCAATGTAAAGAATTGCTCCTAGTGACCGAACACCTCTAAATATCAGTAAAATCGTTGTATTGCATTTTATGCACACCTCCTCTTTACAAGTATTTGTCAGTAAGTTTATGAAGAATTGTCGTACTGCACCTTAATTTTAGGTTGATACAAGCCTAGAAGAATTTGACCAGTTTTTTGAACACCAAAAAATAGAGAAACAAAAGAAGGTAAACCTATAACATAGTAGTGTTCAAACTATAAATGTGATAAATAAGTTTTTAATCTAAGAAATCAAAAAATGCCTTTCTCTGTTTTGTAGATATGCTCTCTAGAGTTCTTTCCACCAAAAGAACTTGACTGGCAAGATCGGTTGAAAGGCTGGTAAGTGTATTGCAATACTTGTAAATCTTACTTATGTGTACAAAAAAACAAAGGAAAGCAAATCTTATTTGTTATTGCTTACATATTTGTGTGTTAATTAGCAATACTCTTCAGGACAAGACCACCTAGAGATACTTGAAAAAAATGCAGAAAAAACTCACAAAGTAAATAGAAAAATATATTTCTCATTGAACATAACTTTAAATAACATTTTTTTGGCTAACATCAAGAAATCTTCTTGAAAAGCTGGAGATATATTTGGAAGTGCCACACATAGAAATAAATGATGCACTCTCATGTAGTATTGGTTGTAGTGATAATAGATGAATAGAAGCAACACATGTAATGAAAAGGTCAATGTCAAAAACATGTATGTCTTCTTGTAGTACAATATTAACTACTCGATACTGGGTTGACAGTGTCTTATGATTTACTTCACAGGGAAGCGAAGTGTTGTTGGAACTTGTTACTTCTGATGAACCAATGGGAGTGGACAATAGTTGCATGCTTGAAGAGGTAACCATGACTAGTACTTGTAGTTTTATTAAAATTAAATGAAAGTTTGCTCTGAACTAGATCCTAACACTTGTTTTGTTTTGAAAAAACATAGGATTTTGCTTTCGGCTAGGATACTGAAACCGATGATGAATAAGATATCCAGATTGATGATGAAGACTACATCTTCCCATGCCCATAAGAAATATACGAAGCTAGACCTACATAAGTTGGAATGGTGTTTGCAATAGTACAAAAAGCTCATAGATTTATTAATATCTATGGCCAGGTCAAAGGATTTGCAGTTGGGAAAGGTAGAAATTTCAAGTAAAGAAAAGTTACATTATAGTGCAATAAAGCAGGAAATTTGGCAGCAAAATACGTGTTGGGCAAAGGAAGAGAAAGAGGACATTTATGGAGAAAAAAAATGCCAGGTGAATGTTGTTGTGAAAGTTGAAGAAGGTCAATGGCAAACCACTTCTACTAGCTTGGAGCACAATCATGAGTTAGTGACCACGCCTTCTCTCACCTATTCTTTGTTAGTCACAAGTTCATGACAAAAGAGGAAGTTGCTCTATCTAAGTTACTATAGGAGAACATGATGAAGCCTAACATGATAATGGGAATTTTCAGGAAGCTAAGAGGCAGTGCCAGAAATACAACATCCAGGAAGAAAGTTTTGTCGAACTTGAACCAGCAAGAAAAAAGGAGGAAGAAGAACATAGACGTAGAGTGTTCCCTAAAGTTTGTCGAGAAGATCTAGATCAAACAAACTAGTCTGTGCTACAGAATGGATATTGATGCAACATACATATGCCTTAGCTTTTTCTGGAGAGATGCAAGATCAAGACTGGATTACAAGATGTATGGGAAAGTGATCTCGTTTGACACGATATACAATACAAACAAATACAACATGCCATCCATTCCCATTATTGGCATAAATGGGCATGCAAGAACTATTGTGTTTGGATGGGAGCTACTGAAAGACCAAAGTGTTGAAGCATTTCGCTGGTTGTTTGACACATTTGTTGATGTAATGGATTGGAAGAAATCACATCTCATCTTGACAGACCAAGACACAATGATGAAAGTAGTAGTACCAATTTCATTCCCTGATGCAAAACACATATTATGCATTTGGCATATAATGAAAATTTTAAGAGAAAACTTGGGAGCATACATGTCCACCAGACAAGACATGGAAGAATTAATTGCATCACACATCATGGAGTCAATGTCCATCCAAGAATTTGAAGAAGGGTGGTAGGAAATGTTAGAGCTTTATGAATGCAAAGATCTAGAACAACTACAAAGAATGTGGGATGTTAGAGCCATATTTGTGCCCGCTTATTACAGAGATGACTTTTGCCCTTTCACACGATCAACTGGTTATAGCGAGAGTATCAATTCTAGGTATGTGATGCGCGAGGATACAATAGAAACTTTCCTCAAAGAATATCCCAAGAGAACATAATGGAGATAAATCAAGACATGTTTGAAACATTGATTAAAGGAACGGTCTATTGGTTGCCAAAACCTATCGAGCGACATGCAGCTAGCATATACACAAGAGGAATCTACCTTAAATTCTAGGTTTAATTACAAAACTCTGTTGCCTTCTTAGTGTATCAGCTTGAAGTACAATCTATGTATGAGTTGCACAAGTCCTTCAACTATCAGAAACCTGATTTTTTAGGAAGAACTTTACATTGTTTGTTGACAAAACAACAAATAGATTTGAATGCATGTGCATTTTTTTGTAGAGATGTATCTTGTGCTGCCACATTATGAGACTATTTACTCAATTTGATATCCTAGAAATCCCAAAAGAGTTCATAGTTGAGAGGTGGACCGCTTAATACATGTAAAATAAGTTGGCTACTCACAATAAATCAAAAAACCAACGCATGCAACATGCCATAAGGAGAAGATAGTACAAAAGTTGCACTGCGTTACAGTTGATGATGTCAAAAACCGTAGATGCTTGTTCAGATATATGCCATGATACAAAGGAAAGTAGGCGTTTCATGGATACAGTTGACTTTCTGCATGAGAGCTATGAAGCAAAGATAAAGAAGGAAGGCAAATATAATGAACCAAGCTCGCCTGTTAAGATTCAGGATCCAGCAATAAAAAATTACAAAATCAGTGAGAAAAGGGAGACAGAATGAAGTCTGCTTTAGAAAAAACAAAGGGCAAGAAGAAGAAAGAGGTTGGAGTTGCTGATCAAATGAAATATATATGAACTGCTAATAACTCTCCAGAAATATGTACAAATGCTTCCCCAAAAAGAAGTACAAGTCCCGCTGCAAAAAAGAGAACAACTAACAGGAAAAATAATAACAAGAAGAAAACCTCAGAAGATGGCAACAAAGGAGATGAAGCAAAATCCACTACAACAACATGAGAATTGGCAACAAGTTAAAGAAACTTCAAATAATGTAGACATACTATGTATTATGGTTGATACAAAAGTAGATTTACTATGAGATATTGTAGTATAGATTAATCATTGTTTTGACTTTGTTTACATATTGCGAAATATAAGAAACGGGGAAATTTTTACATATTTCTGACTATGGTTTAAAAGTTCCGAAAAAGTAGCTACTCTTTCAGAAATCCACTACAATAACATCAGAATTGACAGTAAGTAAGTCTATCGTAAATTATACTGGAATTTATCAATTCTAAAATAGGAAAAAATTTTCTTATGCACCTAAAAACTATGTGTGCGAAAATGTCGATGATAAAAAAGCGGAAACATAAATGCAGCAACTTATAAAAATCACACTAAAGTTTAATGAGAAACTTAAAACAACTATTCATCAAATTGAAAAAAGGTTTATTATACAATTTAAAAATGGTAGTGTATTTAAAAGATAAGAAATGTTCTTGGGAAGAGGTTGTTTCCTTGAATGGGAAAGTATTGATTCCTTGAGTGGGAAGATGATGAAACTATGACAGAAAAATGTTCGACGAGGAATTTAAAATGTATTTTAATTGAATTAAGAAGAGGAACTTTAAAAATGGAGCAAATGAACAAAATTGTTAAAAATGTCAACTTTAATGAAGCGACTAAAAAAAAGTATTCCACATGAAAATTAACGTGGAATGAAAACCGTTGATTCCTTGATTGGGAAAATCAGAAGTTATGAAACAAAAAAATGTTGGACAAGGACTTCAAAATATATTGAAAGTGAATTAAAAATAATAA
The DNA here is from genome assembly GCA_039707655.1 of Elymus sibiricus. NCBI lineage: Eukaryota > Viridiplantae > Streptophyta > Magnoliopsida > Poales > Poaceae > Elymus > Elymus sibiricus. The sequence goes on from CM077671.1 coordinate 450,609,960, forward strand.
TATGGGTAAAAAAGGGGGAACTTTAATTTACCATGTAAAGAAAATGTAATTCATAAAAACCAATTAATGTGAAAATGGAAAATGTCGTTTCCTAATATCAAAAAATGTTGATACTATGAAAAGCAAATGTTCAACAAGGACTTACGAAATGTATTTTAACTGAAATAAAAGTGAACAAACTTAGAAAATATGGGTAAGTTAATGTACCAAGTTAAAAAAAACTATTTACAAAAAAATGTATTTCACAAAAAAAAACTATAATGTGAATTGGAAATTTTGATTCCTCACATGTGCAAATGTTAATACTATGAAATAAAATAGATCCACGAGGACTTAATAAATGCATTTAAATGAATTAAAGGATAATCAAATTAGAAAGAATGGGGAACTTTAATGTAGCAATATTTCACAAATAAAATTAATGTCAAATGAAAATCTTGATTCCTTGAATGGGAAAATGTTGATACTATGAAAGGACAAACAAAGAATTTTAAATAAATAAAAGTGAACAAAATTAGGAAAAAAGGGACTTAAGAGATGTATGTCTCAACAAAAAATGTGTAACAAAAATGTTTATTCCTCACATAAAAATGTTTATGCTAGGAAAAAACTTAACATTTTTAATGAGTTAAAATTGAACAAAATTAAAATAGTGGGGACCTTTAATAAAGCAAGTAAAAAAAATACTCACGTGAAAATAAAATTGTTGATTCTACGCATGGAGAAGTGTTTATACTATGAAAAAATAATATTTGATGAGTGCTTAATTGGGAAATTTAACGTAGAAACTAAAAAATTTGTTTCATAAGGAAATTTAAAGTGAAATGAAAATGTTTATTCCTCAACTAGAAAATGTTGACACTACATAAAAAATGATTATTACTAAACAAGAAAATGATAATGCTACGAAATAAAAATGTATTCCTCAACTAGAAAAATGTTTGTTCCTCCACAAGAAAAATGTTCGACGAGGACTTAAGAAATTTACTTTAAATGAATTAAAAGCGAACATACTTAGAAAAAATTGGGAATATTAATGTACCAAGTACAAAATATATTTACGGAAATAATGTGAAATGAAAAATGTTGATACTATGAAAGAAAAATGTTCAATGGGGACTTAAAAATGCTGATACTATGAAAGAAATATGTTCAATGAGGAATTTAATATATATTTCAAATGGATTAAAAATGAACAAAAAAAGAAAGAAAAAACCAACTTGTATGTAGCAAGTAAAAATTGTATGTAAACAAATATTGTTTATTCCTTGAATGGAAAACAATGTTGATACTATGAAAAAAAATGTTCAATGAGGACTTAAAAAATGTATTCAAATGAAATAAAAATGAAAAATATTTTAAAAAGGATTTCAAATGAATGCGAAATGAACAAAAGTTTAAAAATATTCAATGATGACTTAAAAACTGTATTTCAAATGAAGTAAAATGAACAATTTTTAAAAAGGGGGAATTTTCAAGTAGCAACTAGAAAATGCCTTAAATGTTAAAATGTTTAGACTATAATAGAAAAATATTTTACAAGGAATTTTCAAAAGTATTACAATTGACTTCAAACTTAACAAAAATTCAAAAAATGTGGAACCTTAATGCAGCAATTTAAAAAATGTATTTTCCAAAAAATCAAAAAAATATTACTCTTTTGAAATGAAAAATGTGGATTATATTAAAGGAAAATATTCAATGAGAAATTCAGAAATGTACTTCAATTGCATAAAAATGAACGAAAACAATTAAAGCGGGGAAATTTAATAATGCAAGTAAAATATTTATTTAATGAGGGTCTAAAAATGTATTTCAAATGAATTAAAAATGAAAAACGAAAGTTTATTGTAGCGACCAAGAAGGTATTAACAAAAAAAGTGAAATAAAAATGTTCATTCCTTGAGTGGGAAAAAAGTTTGTACTATGAAATAAAAATGTTTAATGAGGACTTAAAAATGTATTTTGAATGAATTAAAATTAAAAATATTTTACGAAAATTGGGAACTCCAGAAAATCTTTGAATGAAAAAAAAAATGGTGAAACCATGAAAGAAAAATGTTTAACAAGGACTTAAAAATGTATTCGAAACAATTTTTTTTTCAAAGTATAAAAAATGGGAACTTTAATATAGCAAGTAGAAAAATATGTTTCAAAAAATAATATTAGTGTGAAATGAAAATATTGATTCCTAACATGGAAAAATGTTCATACTATGTAAAAGTACTTCACATGGAACTTTAATGAATATATCTTAAAATTAAAATGTTTACACTCCCCAAAATGGGAAAACGTGTTGTTAAAAGTTGATAGAGCTTTTTAAAAATGTCTTGGTAAGTATTTATGTCCAAATAGATTGATAGTGTTCTCAAAGTTGGTAGTCTTTTGAAAAAGGTCTTGGAAAGTACTTATGTCCAAATAGATTGATAGTGTTGTCAAAAGTTGATAGTGCTATTTGAAAAATGCTAAGTATTCATGTATTTACAAAGAGTAATTTGACCTAGTAAAATAATTCATGAAAGTGGAAGAGAATATAGTTAACTACATACTTCCTCCGTCCAATAATTCATGAAAGTATTTAAATGGATTTATCCAAGATATATTAACGATGGCAAATAGACAACAATACTTTCAGAACATTGTGATAATACCATTGCCGCAAGAAAAAAAGAGTTGCACCTCAAAGTATCAGCAAACGAACATAAAAACTTCATGTCGAGTAAGATCGTATTAACGATAGTAAGTAGACAACAATACATCAGAACAATGTCAAAATACCGTTACCACAAGGTATGTATGTTGAAACCAAGTACGAATGACAACATATCACAATGAACAATAGCGCCTTCTAAAATATCTAGACAAGCTTAGTCTCCATTAAAAAACAAAAGAAACCCATTACAAGCTAGAAAGCTAAAAGGTCAGAACAAATCCCAGCTAGTTCCTCTTCCTCTTCTTTTGTTGAGCACCAATTTTATCCAATTTAACCTTGTTGAGGTCAGATGTAGCTAACTTGAAGGAAATAATATCTCCAAAGTCTGGTAGAATGGCCTGCCAACCAAAAAAGAATAAAGAAGATAAGTTACTGCTAGTGAGAAGGATGTACACATAATTTCCAAATAAAAACAAAACCTTCAGGAAAAGAGAAGTACACTCACAGGTTCGAAATCCCTTAGCACTTTGCCATCCCAGAAATCCATGTACAAAATTACAAAGAACCCACAATCATGCCTGGTCACACACAAGGAACACGAAAAAAGGTAAATTGAAAATTATTTTGAATGAACAAAAAAAGTGCATTCAAAAATGCTGGAAGAACTTTACAAAGAGTGCATCAAAATATGGAAATCAAGCAGAGAATTTAAATGATTGGAAACTCAAAAATTAATCTGGTATGGGTAGCCAGTTGGATTGTACTCAACAAATGTTGCAGCATCCTTCAACTTGATCAACGGCTTTACACAAACTATTAAATTCAATTTCTGAAAATAGAAACATACACACATAAAAATATTAGGAAAACAATAACAAGAAAAAGCATTCTAGGCCGACAAAAAACTAGCATAGACTTGTAACAAATGTCTATCATTACCAGGTTGTTTCATTTGGAGCTTGGCTAAATCTTGCAGATACCGTACTTGCCGAGTCAAAGAAATTGAGTGCTCATAAAGATTATTTGCACAGAACAAAGTCCAATGATGATGATCCACATTTGGTAATAACAACTAAAAAAGGAACAATCAAAAAGAAAAACACAAAGTTAATCAATGCAAAAATGAATGTGAAAAAACAAATGAACAAGCAGATGATAATGTTTATACCATATCACATTTCAACAAGTTTTCTTCTTTTGCAATCCTTTTAAACTCTTTTACACAGTCACCAACAGCAAACTTATCAGGATCAACTAGAAGCTTTCTCTACATGGGAGAGCAAAAAAAGGACAAGGTAAAACTGTTTAACATAGTCCCCTATAAACTACAAAAAGACGAACTATCCGAAATTACAGACAAAAAAATCCAATACCGTGAAGTACGATGTGAATCAATATTTGTTATGCTTACTTTTTGGAGAGGTTGGATCAATGTTCTCAGAGTTAAAAACCTGAACATAAGCATTCATGCACTCATTGTCAATTTCACCAATAGCTTTGAAAGCATTGTAGAACTTGTCATAAGTCATAGTAAAAGTGTTGATATTCACAATCACAAGCCTGTAAACAAAAAGAGAACATTGAAATGCCAATTAGATGGAAGCACCTAAAGAAGGAAACCAATAGATAATAACAAATAACAAAGGAAGGCAATAACGGATCTAGAGCCATGAAGGAAATGTTCCTCATATATTCGTTGTATAATTCCTTGACATTTGCACCAACCGATAACTTTGAAACACTGAGCTCAGGATAACATTTTGACAGCTCTCTTCTTATGGTTCCTCTTATCAAATGTATTGCCCCTATAGTCTCCTTAGCATGCAACACTTTAGTTTCTTCATATGAATGTACATGCACATGAAGCAAAAGGAGAAAGTAATATAGAAACAATTAGAATGAACAAAGAGAAACATATAATGAACTAGAAAGCCACAAAAATTGCATAAAAGAACTATAACCTAAAAAACACAATAGCACAACATATAATAGAGAAACTAGTGACTACAGAGCATCAAGTCTAATGAAAAATACAAAGCAGCAACCTTACATGCAACCATACCCGACTCCATCGATCGTACTTCAGGAGTCTCATCAAGATCAATTGCATAGATCATTTCTATGTCAATGCCAAGCCCCAAATCAGCTACAACTTCAACACACGGAGCACTCTTAGCAATGGTTGTTGATGGGATATTGATAACACTCACTGGCCAAGGATTCAAAATCTTAGCAGTAGGAACTGGTTGAGGAGTGATAGGAGCAGATGTAGCAATGGTTGTCGATGGGATATTGATAACACTCACTAGCCATGGATCCAAAGTCTTAGCCGAAGGAACTGGTTAAGGAGTCATAGGAGTAACTGTAGCACCATTGGAAGTTTAAAAAAAACAACTGAGAGGGGAAGCTGCAGCCCCATTGCCAACTGGGAAACTACCATTCACAGGGGAAGCTATAGCACCATTGCCAACTAAAGTTGAAGCATTAACTTTATGTCCTCTTATCTTTGCTGACTCGGAACTTCCTAGAAAACAAGTTGACAACCTGTGCCAACTTCTGCCAACATTCCATCTACATGCTTTACATGAGCAATCCTCCACAAATTATTAACTGCCTATAAAAAGGTACAAATAAAAAAGACTATAAGTTTCAAAACAACATCCAAAGAAAAAGAACAACACATGGAATTGAAAAAAAGAAATACACATAGTTAGAAAAGCCAAAAAGCAGAACAATTTATCTTCTCTTTGGAAGCACTTGAGTTACTCATAAAACTAGATTTCATCAATGAAGCATTGTTCCCTGTTCTAGCACTCTCACTAGCCATTTGATCAACACTAGAAGCCATTTTAAGCCACTTCTCCTCACTCAACAATAGAGCATGAGAACTGTAAGGCATCTTGGATATATCTAAAAATTGTAAAAACATATACATTAATCAGTAACAAAGAAAAAACATGCAACAATCATATCAATACCATCAGAATAAAAAGGAAGAAAACCAATAATAAAAAATCTTGCTGGTAATCCACCAAACTTAAGAAGCTTATTAGAATCATGTTTCAAATAACCAAAACAAATGAAAGTGAAATACCAACACTAGGCTAGCATCAGGTGGTCAGGTATAAGCAACCGATTTTCCAGGTCATATTTGTGAAATTGACCATCCGTATTTTAGTCAAATACTTGACTCCCTTCCTAAACCCAGCTAAGTGTAGAAAATCGGGTGTTAAGAAGCACCCGAACACCATGCGCTTTAAATCTTCCTACCATTTTGACCTCTTTAAACCAAACCCTACAACACGAAATACCCGCACAATTAGTTCATGAACAACAAAAATAAAAATAACTATTTTAAACTAACTACTAGAGAAAACTACTAGCAAACATAATGACAAAAGAACAAGTTAACAGAAAATGCAAGAACTGAATGTGAATGCCACTAAACTTCACTGTGCTCATGTACCAAGCACTTCACATGTTGGAATGCATAGTTAATGACAAATCCTTCTCAGGACTTAAAAAAAGGGACTTTTACATTTGTGTCCCTAACTCGAACCAACTACTCAGATTTGCCCCTAATTTCGAAGCCTGCTCAAATTTACCCCTCTGCCATTAGTTGCACTTATAAAAATACCCTTCCGTGTCATTTCCATCCAGTTAAAGCCGTTTGACCGCTATCTGACCGTTTCTTTGATAGTTTTGCCCCTGTCTCCATGTGCCACTTACTGGTGGGACCCTCTCTTAAAAAATAAGCTGAAAAACCCCTTTCTCTCACACACACTTACATGTGGGGCCACTCATCCAGAGAAAAAAAAGAAAATAGAATAGGACTATTCAAACTAGATATTTGGGCCCACATGTCATTGGCTTATCAATATTTTCCAGAAATATTTTGATATAATTAGTCCTTTCATTAATTTACCGTGGATTAGGCCGACGGTGGTCGGCGGCGACCAAATCCCGCGATGGACGCACACCAGGAGGCTGCGAGGAGGCCGGCCGAGGGAACCAGGCGATAGGCCTGGCTTTACCGCGTCCAGGGGTATGGTCTTTGGACCATATGGTCGCCGGAGCAAACAACGGTGACCATTCCTGCGGCGGATCCGGGTGGCGCAAGTGGGGCAGATACAATGCGAGGGGGGAGGGGAAATGTCCGTGTGATGTTGAGGAGCTCACTAGGAGCATGGCGGCGACGTAGCTGGGGATCAGGGAAGACTGGAGCGAGGACTTCGGCGATGACCGCCATGGCAGAGCTTGGAGCTAATGGGGAAGATGACTCGAGGTCATGGAGCTTGATATGAAGGAATCGCAAGTCTTCTGTGGTACATCAGGATTCCATAGGACCCACTGGGGCCGGACGGTGTGCTTCAACAGCGTCGAATGGAATGCGCCGGTCCGAGCCAGGAGGCCGGCGAGATGTGTCATGGCGCTCTGTGCTCAACGTCTCTGGTTGAAATAGTAGGCTGGCAGGACGAAGGCATGGTGTACGAGCTTCCTGGCGAGGTGGCGGCACTTCGGGTTGCCGTTGGCCACGTGCTTCACAGACGCCGGCGACGGGGCCCTCTCCAACGTGCTTGTGTGAGAGGGCTAGCGGCGGAGAGGGGAACAAGGGCGAGCAGCTGAGAGATCACGAGGGAGAGAGGCCAGCAGAGTCAGGGGATGCCAGCGGCGGAGGCAAGGCCCATTCGGCAATCTCGACGGAGTTGAGAGGGAGTGGCCATCGGCCCGTCGTTCGGTAGGGAGAGACAGAGGTGAGAGAGATAGTTTATTCTATTTTCCTTTTTTTTCTCTGGATGAGTGGCCCCACATGTAAGTGTGTGTGAGAGAGGAGGTGAGCGAAAGGGGTTTTTCAGCTTATTTTTAAAGAGAGGGTCCCACTAGTAAGTGGCACATGGAGACAGGGGCAAAAATGTCAAAGAAACGGTCAGATAGCGGTCAAACGGCTTTGACTGGACGGAAACGGCACGGAAGGGTATTTCTATAAGTGCAACTAACGGTAGAGGGGTAAATTTGAGCAGGCTTCGAAATTAGGGACAAATCTAAGTAGTGGGTTCGAGTTAGGGACACAAATGTAAAAGACCCTTAAAAAAATTGATTGGAAGTTTCTAAGTACAGTTCAGTGGTTATAAAGAACACATGGGTTTCAAAAATAGAACACTGCTTGTTCAACAATTACACAAGAAATGTCACAAAATAAATTATAATTTACCTTTCTACTATCACAAATCACAACAAGAAGGTCAAAAACCATAAGAACTAACATTAAACAGAAAACTACAACAGTTACTTGCAAGCAAAACAAATAATAAACACTAGTACAATAATTCATGAACACAACAATCATTAAAAAAATCCCTTAGTTCCACACTGATATAATAATTCATGAACACAACAACAACTACTACTAAATCCCTAAGCTTCACACTAAACCAATAAAAGCAGTAGGACCATCTAAAAAAGACAAGAACAAAGGAAAACACTCAACTACTTTAAATTACTAGTCATGAATAACATTAGTACATAACTTGCCTACACAACCAAACACATTGGAAAAAGAACAAAAGAAAAAAACTACCTTGCTCCATAGGCCAAACTATGTACATATACGAAACATTAAAATGCAGTAGCTGAAACCAAGTTAGCTAGAAACATAAACACTTGACAAAATGATATCCACCGGTACACTATACTAGTAACCAAGCATTACTCAACAATATCCAACCACTAGACAGATCATGCAACAATAACACCCACCATTTAAAAATATAAAACCTACTGAAAGGTTACTACTAGTTCTACTCTGTCCACTACTGATTCATAGCAAAACCTAGTCAAATACAGTCCACCGACCAAAATCAAAAGGAATTAAAACCTAGCGCTACACAGACTTGACAAGAAAACCACACACATCTCCACCAAACAAACAATCACACCATAGATCAGGGGACAGGACAAAAAAAATAGATCCAAGCAATAAATACCTTTCAGACTGGTTGAGTTCCACTTTGCGTTCTTCCTGCCCCATCAATCCATGTAAAATAAAGAGAAAGAAATAGCACATCATCTACAAAAACAAGATGGGGAACTAGAACCCTAGAAAACTAGGAAGAGATGGCGAGAAATACCATCAACCATCCTGGTATCCACACCGTAATCTCCAGATCTACCCAAACCCTAGAAGAAACACACCCAAAACCCCACAGATTTGGTGGTTTAAATGGGAAACGGGTGCCCAAAAACAAAGGAAATCAAACCACGTGAACGCCAGAGACAAGAATCTCATACCACTATCATGAAATGAAGGATGAAAAGGGTAGAGCCCAGTAAACGAGAACCAGAGGGGCTCGCTAGGAGGGGAACTGGATGAGAAGGTAAGTGGAGGGCCTCGCCAGGAGAGGGATTGGTGGAGAAGAGAAGCGTCCGTGCTCACCAGGAGAGGGGATTGTGGACAAAAGAATGAAGCATAGGACCTCACTCACCAGGAGAAGAAATGAGAGACAAGCTCGCGAGCCAGAGAAGAAAACTGACCGAGCCCAGTAATGAGACCGCTTGAGGTGATTCCTATTAGGAACCAGTAGGGCAATACATAGCCCCTATGATCTCTTTTCCCTTTCCTCCCTCCACGGAAGTTGGCCCGGGACCGTTAAATTCTCCCTCTACTTTCTCTCTCCTCCACTGACATTATTGGTCGAAGTGGGGGAGGAAAGATGGTGTATCTGCTCGTAGTTGTAAGTTTCTTTCTTGTTCTTTTGTTGTCGTTTAGGAGCCCTTGTGCAGCTTCTTTCTGAGCCACGTCAGAGAGTGAGAGAGAGAGAGAGAGAGAGAGGAGGGAGGGAGGGAGATAGAGAGAGAGAGCTTGGTCTCCTCTAATAGCCATCCATGAAGGAAGGTGGCTATAGGTGGGTGATTCAGTAAGAGCTAATCCTCAGTAAGATCACGTGACTCCTTGATCTACTCGAGGCCCTTATGTGTGGCATGACTCTGGTTGCCACCATGGTGGTGGAAAAGGATATGATGAGAAGCAAAGAAATTGAAGTTATAGATAGGGTTAGAGCTCATCCTTGATGGTGTTTGCGCTAGAGATAAGGCACACGGTGGTAACCACAATTTCAGAAATGGTAATCATGTGGTGGGATCGAATGAAAGTGGGTACATGAAATTTCAATTTTAAGGGTTGTGTCTAGTCACTAGTGTGACTGCAATTAACGAAGAAAGATTTTACCACCAATAGGTTGTGACTCAGGATTTCCAGCGTTTTCATCACAATCCTGAATTCTGGTACACTTGTTGATCTTTATTTTAGCTAGTCCATTTAACGAGTTCATATATGTGCAAGAATAATTCTGGTGCACATGTTGAACTTAGCCTTGGAATGGTGGCATATATCCTCGGTTTTTTTATACTGAGTGCAATTTGTACACATATCCACATAGTAAATAGAGTTCTCACATGGGATTGATTACAAAATGGTCACATCATCACAAATCGATCTTATTTGAGAAGTGTTTTTAGTTACTTCTAATTGGGGTACATTCTTCCAACACATTTATTGGATGAATAGTAATCTGGATTGTGACTGGAAAAATATATGCTAAGGCGGTTTCTTGGACCAAACTATCACGCAACTAGGTCGTCTAGCGAACCCACTCCGCACCAACCAAGTACAAACTACTGACTCACTCTATCTTCCCCCTTCCTTCTCTCTACGACAGTAACATACTCAGAAACTCAGTCCAACACAGTTAAATTCGGCACCCACCTTCCCCTCTCCTTCGTCGGTGTTGCTGGACGGAGTGGGGACGAAGGAAGATATGTTCGTTCGTAGCTGTAAGTTTCTTTTTAGTTCTTTTGTTTTCGATTTGGAGCTATTTTCCAACATTTTTGAGACGCGTTGGAGAAAATCTAGGCTCCTCTTTTGGTATCCATCCATGTGAATGTCTGTTATAGATGGGTGACCTGGTAAGATCTCATACTCAATAAGCTTGCATTTCTCCCTTACATGATCCAAGGCATTATGCTCGTTCCACCTCTGTTTGCCAGCATGGTGGTGGAAAAGGAGGTGCAAGATAGGGAACTAATTGATAGGGTTAGAGCTCATCCTGAAATGGTATCCACGGTGGAGGTATGACGCCCTTGCTGGTAATCGAAAGCCGGTGTTGACAACCATACCATTTTCACTCCACGTCCAAGATGATCCTTGATATTTTATTGTGTATGATATTTCAGTTACCAATATGGCTCACACAATCGTCTTGAAAATACCAACTCTCGTAATGATGCATAACACAACATTGTGATATCCCTCAGGTATATGACATCAATTGGAGATCTTTTTGATAAGTAAGATTTTCAAACCCAATGAGTAGTAGAAGGAATAGATGAGTGGGAAACAACAAGGTACCGTAGTGCCAAAAAGTATAAAGCTATTGTGTTTTGTTGTTGGAGAGTTGCAAAAATATAAATAGCAAGAGTGGTAAAAGTGTGCAACAAGTGGCCCAAACCTTACACGGTTGGGGAGAGCATGATGACGGTGATGGATAAGAGGTTTATGGTCATGTTGGTGAAGAATCCCCCTCTCCAGAGGCAAAACCCTGGTCTCCGGTAGCCCTCTGGAAGAAGAACGATGGTGACGGTGTCTTTGTGTTTCAGAAAATTCATCGATAAATCGTACGAGGGTTTCAAAAAAATAAGGCTAGGGGCATCAGAGGGTGGCCAGTGGGACACATGTTGCAGGCGCCTAGCATGTGTGCCCTGGATCTCTAGGCACCTAGGCATTGTGGACCACCCCTGGCTCAAGTCAGTCCCCAGGGGCCGACCATTTTTTTTTCCTAGGAAAATTTCTCCAAAAAATATAACACCATAAAAATTGCTAAAAACTTTGTCAGTCCGAATTTGGTCTTTACTCATTTGAGCAATTTTTGTGTTCAAATTTAAGCATAAGTCTTAGGGAAAGTAGATATGTTTGAGACGTATCAGCTCCCGCAAGCTAAATTATTGTTTGTCCTCAAGCAATTCACTTGACAAAGTGAGCGATAAGAGAACTTTTGTGAACACTTTCTTAACCCATGTATATAAATTCAACAACAAGGTTTATAAATAACAACCATATAATGATATTGATGCTCGTGATCTGCGTTGGTTTTCCGTGAAGAGGAACGGGTAATCGCAGCACAAAGTGGGTAAGTATTTCCCTCAGTTATGAAACCAAGGTTTATCCAACCAATAGGAATACCAATCCTCAACCGTCTTCAGCGGCTGCACACGAAAGAACAAACAACTTGCACCCAACGCCGGCAAGAGGGTCGTCAATCCTCTTGATCTCCTTATTTGCAAGCAAGTGAGTTGTGTAGATAGTTGTAGAAAAATAGTAAAGTGCAAAATAAAATAAAAGGTAATAAATAACAGCAAGGTAATGCTAGCGTTTGTGAATATATAAGTTAGTAGACCCGGGGGCCGTAGAGTTCTCTAGTGGCATCTCTCATAAGCAAAGCATATGGTGGGTAAACAAATTACTGTTGGGCAATTGATAGAAAAGCGAATAATTATGCGATGTTCACGACAATGATCATGTGTATATAGGCATCACATCCATAAGCAAATAGGCCGACTCCTGCCTGCACCTACTACTATTACTCCACTTCAAGAGCGCTTATATGCTTGCCTATCTACGTATTAAGTTCATGACAAACGGAGTAATGCTTGGAGAACGATGACATGATGTAGACAAAGTATACTCAACTAATATGAATAAACCCCATCATTTTATCCTTAGTAGCAAAAACACAAAGACACAACTTGTCCCCTTCTGTCACTGTGATATAGAAACTCGTCAGGTTGAACCTACTACAATGCACCACTACCACTGAAGAAATATCAATCTAGTTGGCCAAACTATCTCAATAGATCGGAGAGCATTACGAAGCTATGATGATCATGCAAATAAGAATCATAGTAATCAGGTTTGACTCAAATACTTTTCATGAATAATCTGAACATAAACTCACAATTCATCGGATCCCAACAAACACACCATACAAAGGGATTACATCAGATAGATCAAGGCAAATATGTGATGAACATTGTATTGAAGATCAAGAGAGAGAGAGAGAGAGATTGCCATCTAGGTACTACCTACGGACCCGTAGGTATGTGGTGAACTACTCACACATCATGGTGAGGGCAACAAGGTTGATGAAGAGGCCCTCCGTGATCGATCTCCCCTCCGGCAGGGTACCGGAACGGAGGTGTAGATGGCCTCCCATCGGAACAGAGACTTGCGGCGGTGGAAAAAGTGTTTCGGGAGCGCTTCTGGTGTTTCTATGGTATATGTGAATTTATAGGCCAGAGAACGACGTCGGGAGAGGCTCCAGGGGGCCACCACATATCTGGCCACGCCCCCTGGGGCGCGGCCAGATGGCTTGTGGGCCCCTGGTGCATCTCCTTCCCTCCTCAGAAGCTTCTAGGTCTTGTATTTGTCTAGAAAAAATCACCAAAAAGTTTCGTGGAAATTGGACTCCGTTTAGTATTGTAACTCTGAAAAGGCAAAAACACGCAGAAAACCGGAACTGGCACTGGGCACTGGGTCAATAGGTTAGTGCTCAAAAATATTATAAATTGATAAGTAAATACCCAAAAAGTATCCTAGAATGATAATATATTAGCATGGAACAATAAAAAATTATAGATACATTGGAGACGTATCAGCATCCCCAAGCTTAATTCCTGCTCGTCCTCGACTAGGTAAATGATAAAAACAGAATTTTTAATGTGACATGCTACCCATTATGTAATCTTTGGTATGTATGTTCATTGAGAAATGATGAATTAACAAACAACAACATAGTAATATTTATAAGTATAAGAAACAAAATCATTAGTTTTTCAAAGTATATGATCCTAAAAGAATGTTTACCCCTATTCAACTTATTATATTAGCAAGGCATGACTCCATCTTCACCACATAGATACAAATGTTAAGCACCATGGTGTCCAAGTCAGGCAATTGGATCATACTTTTTCAATATGCATCAACTTTTTATTCTTCACGCAATACATGAGCGTGAACCATTGGACATAGCATATAGGTGGAATAGAATATGGTGGTAGGTATCAAAGGGGTAAAAAGTGGAGAAGATAGTCTCACATCAACTAGGCGTACCAATGATCTATGGAGATGCTCATCGATAGATATCAATGCGAGGAGTAGGGATTGCCATGCAAATGATGCACTAGAGCTATAAGTGTATGAAAGCTCAACTGAAGCTAAGTGGGGTGTGCATCCAACTTGCTTGCTCATGAAGACCTCGGGCATTTGAGGAAGCCCGTCATAGGAATATACAAGCCAAGTTTATTATATGAAAAGGTAATTCCCACTAGCATATGAAAGTGTCAACATATTAGACTCTCTATATGAAGAACATGGTGCCACCTTGAGGCAAAAGTGTGGTAAAGGATAGTAGCAAAGTCCCTTCTCTCATATTTTTTTATGGTGGGCTTTTCTCTTTTTTTGTGCCTCCCCCATTTTCTCTTTTTTATATGGTGGGCTCATTTGGCCTCCCCCATTTTATTTCATTTTTCGTCTGGAGTCTCATCCCGACTTGTGGGGCAATCATAGTCTCCATCATCCTTTCCTCATTGGGACAATGCTCTAATAATGATGATCATTGCTACTTCTCGAGCATGCGTTGGTTTTCCCTTGAAGAGGAAAGGGTGATACAGCAAAGTAGATAAGTATTTCCCAAAGTTGTTGAGAACCAAGGTATCAATCCAATAGGAGATACGAGCAAGTCCCCAATAGATGTACCTACACAAATAATCAAACACTTGCACCCAACGCTATAAAGGGGTTGTCAATCCCTTCACGGTTACTTGCAAGGATGAGATCTGATAGAGATAGATAGATAGGATTGCTAAAACGAAAAGTAAACTAAAAGTAAAAAGATGGCAGAAAAGTATTTTTTGGTATTTTTGGTTTATAGATCTGAAAATATATTATGGAAAATAGACCCGGGGGCCATAGGTTTCACTAGAGGCTTCTCTCATGAAGTTTAAAAATAATACGGTGGGTGAACAAATCACTGTCGAGCAATTGATAGAAAAGCGAATAATTATGAAGATATCCAAGGCAATGATTATGCATATAGGCATCACGTCCATGTCCAGTAGACCGAAACGATTCTGCATCTACTACTATTACTCCACACATTGACCGACTCCTGCCTGCATCTAGAGTATTAAGTTCATGAAGAACAGAGTAACACATTAGGTAAGATGACATTATGTAGAGGGATAAACTCAAGCAATATGATGAAAACCCCATCTTTTTATCCTCGATGGCAACAATACAATACGTGCCTCGCTACCCCTACTTTGTCACTGGGTGAGGACACCGCAAGATTGAACCCAAAACTAAGCACTTCTCCCATTGCAAGAATTACCAATCTAGTTGGCCAAACCAAACCAATAACTCGAAGAGACTTGCAAAGATATGAAATCATGCATATAAGAATTCAGAGAAGATTCAAATAATATTCATAGATAATCTGAACATAAACCCACAATTCATCGGATCTCGACAAACACACCGCAAAAGAGTATTACATCGGATAGATCTCCATGAAGATCATGAAGAACATGGTATTGAAGAACAAAGAGAGAGAAGAAGCCATCTAGCTACTAGCTATGGACCCGAAGGTCTGTGGTGAACTACTCACGCATCATCGGAGGGGCAATGGAGTTGATGTAGATGCCCTCCGTGATCGAATTCCCCTCCGGCAGATTACCGGAAAAGGCTCCAAGATTGGATCTCACGGGAACAGAGGCTTCCGGCGGTGGAAAAGTATTTTTGTGGTTCTTTTTGGTATCCATGGAGTATTTGGGAATTTATAGGCCGAAGAATATGGTTAGGAGAGGTGCCGTGGGGCCACAAGCCAGGGGGGCGCCCCCCGTAGGGTGCGCCCCTGTGGCTTGTCGCCACACGGCGGCTCTCTTGCCTTCATCTCCAAGTCTGGTACTTTGCTTTTGGTCCAAGAAAAACTATTCCGAAGATTTTATTCCGTTTGGACTCCGTTTAATATTCCTTATCTGCAATACTCAAAAACAAGGAAAAAACAGAAACTGTCACTAGGCTCTAGATTAATAGGTTAGTCCCAAAAATAATATAAAATAGCATATTAATGCATATAAAACATCCAAAACAGATAATATAATAGCATGGAACAATCAAAAATTATAGATACGTTGGAGACGTAACAAGCATCCCCAAGCTTAATTCCCGCTCGTCCTCGAGTAGGTAAATGATAAAAACAGAATTTTTGATGTGGAATGCTACCTAACATATTTATCCATGTAATATTCTTTATTGTGGCATGAATATTCAGATCAATAAGATTCAAAACAAAAGTCTAATATTGACATAAAAACAGTAATACTTCGAGCACACCAACAAGGCAATTGTGCCCTTTCGCAATAACATGTCCTTAGAAAGTTATCCCTACAAAATCATATGGTCTGGCTATGCTCCATCTTCCCCACACAAAGTATCTAAATCATGCACAACCCCGATGACAAGTCAAGAAATTGTTTCACACCTTTTATGTTCTCAAACCTTTTCAACTCTCAGGCAATACATGAGCGTGAGCCATGGATATAGCACTATAGGTGGAATAGAATATGGTGGAGGTGATGAGGAAAAAGGAGAAGATAGTCTCACATCAACTAGGCGTATCAACGGGCTATGGAGATGCCAATCAATAGATATCAATGTGAGTGAGTGAGGATTGCCATGCAACGGATGCACTAGAGCTATAAGTGTATGAAAGCTCAAAAAGAAAACTAAGTGGTTGTGCATATGATGAAAACTTCCACTAGCTATATGAAAGTGACAAAATAGGAGACTCTCTATCATGAATATCATGGTGCTACTTTGAAGCACAAGTGTGGAAAAAGATAGTAGCATTGTCCCTTCTCTCTTTCTCTCATTTTTTAGTGGGCATCTTTGGCCTCTCTTTTTTATTTGGGCTTCATTGGCCTCTTTTATTATTTATAAAGTCCGGAGACTCATCCCAACTTGTGAGGGATTCATAGCTTCCATCATCCTTTTCTCTCACGGGAAAAATGCTCTAATAATGAAAATCATCACACTTTTATTTACTTACAACTCGATACCTAGAACAAAATATGACTCTATATGAATGCTTACGAATGCAAGGCAATATGAAAATGATGGTGCATGTCATGAAAAACGGAACGGTGGAAGTTGCATGGCAATACATCTCGGAATGGCTATGGAAATGCCATAATCGGTAGGTATGGTGGCTGTTTTGAGGAAGGTGGGTTTGATGCACCGGCGAAAGTTGCGCGATACTAGAGAGGCTAGCAAAGGTGGAAGGGTGAGAGTGCGTATAATCCATGGACTCAACATTAGTCATAAAGAACTCACATACTTATTGCAAAAGTCTATTAGTTATCGAAGCAAAGTATTAGACGCATGCTCCTAGGGGAGAGGTTGGTAGGAGTTAACCATCGCGCGCTCCCGACCCTCACACAAAGGTTGACAATCATTAAACAAATCATGCTCCGACTTCTTTACATAACGGTTCACCATACGTGCATGCTACGGGAATCACAAACTTTAACACAAGTATTTCTTCCAATTCACAACTACTCACTAGCATGACTCTCATATTACCATCTCTATATCTCAAAACTATATGCAAGGAATCAAACTTCTCATAGTATTCAATGCACTTTATATGAAAGTTTTTATTATATCCCTCTTGGATGCCCATTATATTAGGACTAAATTCATAACCTAAACCAATTACCATGCTGTTTAAAGACTCTCAAAATAATATAAGTGAGGTATGAGAGTTCAATAATTTCTATAAAATAAAACACCACCGTGCTCTAAAAAGATATAAGTGAAGCACTAGAGCAACATTGCCTAGCTCAAAAGATATAAGTGAAGCATATAGAGTATTCTAATAAATTCACGATTCAGCGTGTCTCTCTCAAAAAGATGTGTGCATCAAGGATGATTGTGGCAAACTAAAAATCAAAGACTCATATCATACAAGACGCTCCAAGCAAAACACATATCATGTGGTGAATAAAAATATAGCCTCAAGTAAATTTACCGATGGATTGAAGACGAAAGAGGGGATGCCTTCCGGGGCATCCCCAAGCTTAGGCTTTTTGGTATCCTTGAATATGGCTTGGGGTGCCTTGGGAATCCCCAAGCTTAGGCTCTTGCCACTCCTTATTCCATAGTCCATCAAATCTTTACCCAAAACTTGAAAACTTCACAACACAAAACTCAACGGAAAACTCATGAGATCCGTAGTATAAGAAAAATAAATCACCACTTTAGGTACTGTTGTGAACTCATTATTTATTTATATTGGTGTAATATATACTGCATTCCAACTTCTCCATGGTTCATACCCCCCGATACAACCCATAGATACATCAAAATAAGCAAACAACACAAAGAAAACAGAATCTGTCTAAAACAGAACAGTCTGTAGCAATCTATAGACTTCGAATACTTTTGTAACTCTAAAAATTCTGAAAAATTAGGAAAATCAGGGAAATTTGTATATCAATCTTGTGTAAAAATTTCAGATGAAAAGCACGTTCCAGTGAATTTACAAAATTCCTGGACTGAGAGCAAAAGTTTCTGTTTTTCAGCAAAATCAAATCACAAACACCGTAGACCATCCCAAAGGTCTTACTTGGCTCAAACACTAAATTAAACAAGAAAACACAATTACTACAGAGGTAATAATGTGTGGAAAACTCAAAAACAGAAGCAAAAAAACATAAACATAAAATAAAATTGGGTTGCCTCCCAACAAGCGCTATTGTTTAATGCCCCTAGCTAGGCATAACGCAATAGATCTAGGTATTGTCATCTTTGGTATTGGCAACTTTTGTGAGGGACTTCTCAAATCCGGGAGGCTCTTTCCTCTTCCCCGGATTGGTAGGGTAAGAAACCATCTTAATATCCAAAATATCCAAATGCTTATTGCAAAGGGTGATCAAACGGGAAAGTTTAAGGGGTTCGTGATATTGTTGTAATTTGACCAAGTGCTTATGTAAGTCACTCAATTTGTCGAGAATTTGAACTCCCTCTTGTGACAAAGCAAACCCTTTGTTGGGTGGAGGAACCCCCAAAATCCCCTCCAAAACTTCATAAGCAGCGTTCGTATCTAGCTCAATAAAATTCCATTTTGAGGCGAAATCTAAAAGCTCTCTATGATGCAAAGCCAATCCAATGTAAAAATTTCTAAGCAAAACTTTGGCATCTCCTTTTAGATTGGAGATACGATAAGATTCCATTAGCCTATACCAGGCATCTTTCAAATTTTTCCCTTGTTTTTGCTTGAAGTATAAAACTTCAAAATCTGGTGACAAAGGGGAAGTAGTAACGCTAGACATAGCAACAAATAAGAGATCCAACGGGAAAGAGGCAAACGAAAAAGAGGGCGAATAAGAAGGAAAATCTTTTCTAAAAATCATTTTAGAAGTGGGGGAGAGGAAAACGAGAGGCAAATGGCAACTAATGTAAATGCAAGAGATGATTTTGTGATGGGTACTTGGTAGGCTTGATGTAGATCTCCCCGGCAACGGCACCAGAAATCCTTCTTGCTACTTCTCGAGCATGCGTTGGTTTTCCCTTGAAGACGAAAGGGTGATGCAGCAAAGTAGATAAGTATTTCCCTTAGTTGTTGAGAACCAAGGTATCAATCTAGTAGGAGATACAAGCAAGTCCCCAATAGATGTACCTACACAAATAATCAAACACTTGCACCCAACGCTATAAAGGGGTTGTCAATCCCTTCACGGTTACTTTCAAGGATGAGATCTGATAGAGATAGATAGATAGGATTGCTAAAACAAAAGGTAAACTAAAAGTAAAAAGATGGCAGCAAAGTATTTTTGGTATTTTTGGTTTATAGATCTGAAAATATATTATGGAAAATAGACCCGGGGACCATAGGATTCACCAGAGGCTTCTCTCATGAAGGAAAACAATACGGTGGGTGAACAAATTACTGTCGAGCAATTGATAGAAAAGCAAATAATTATGAAGATATCCAAGGCAATGATTATGCATATAGGCATCACGTCCGTGTCAAGTAGACCGAAACGATTCTGCATCTACTACTATTACTCCACACATCTAGAGTATTAATTTCATGAAGAACAGAGTAACGCATTAGGTAAGATGACATGATGTAGAGGGATAAACTCAAGCAATATGATAAAAACCCCATCTTTTTATCCTCGATGGCAACAATACAATACGTGCCTCGCTACCCCTACTTTGTCACTGGGTGAGGACACCGCAAGATTGAACCCAGAACTAAGCACTTCTCCCATTGCAAGAATTACCAATCTAGTTGGCCAAACCAAACCAATAACTCGAAGAGACTTGCAAAGATATGAAATCATGCATATAAGAATTCAGAGAAGATTCAAATAATATTCATAGATAATCTGAACATAAACCCACAATTCATAGGATCTCGACAAACACACCGCAAAAGAGTATTACATCGGATAGATCTCCATGAAGATCATGAAGAACATGGTATTGAAGAACAAAGAGAGAGAAGAAGCCATCTAGCTACTAGCTATGGACCCGAAGGTCTGTGGTGAACTACTCACGCATCATCAGAGGGGCAATGGAGTTGATGTAGATGCCCTCCGTGATCGAATCCCCCTCCGACAGATTACCGGAAAAGGCTTCAAGATTGGATCTCACGGGAACAGAGGCTTCCGGCGGCGGAAAAGTATTTTCGTGGCTCTTTTTGGTATCCAGGGAATATTTTGGAATTTATAGGCCGAAGAATAGGGTTAGGAGAGCTGCCGTGGGGCCACAAGCCAGGGGGACGCCCCCCCTAGGGCGCCCCCCTAGGGCACGCCCCTGTGACTTGTCGCCACACGACGGCTCTCATGCCTTCATCTCCAAGTCTGGTACTTTGCTTCTGGTCCAAGAAAAATTATTCCAAAGATTTTATTCCGTTTGGACTCTGTTTAATATTCCTTATCTGCAATACTCAAAAACAAGGAAAAAACAGAAACTAGCACTAGGCTCTAGATTAATAGGTTAGTCCCAAAAATAATACAAAATAGCATATTAATGCATATAAAACATCCAAAACAGATAATATAATAGCATGGAACAATAAAAAATTATAGATACGTTGGAGACGTATCAATCATCACACTTTTATTTACTTACAACTCAACATGAAGAACTGATAGGAAGATATGACTCTGAATGAATGCCTCTAGCAGTGTAACAGGATGTGCAATGATCTAGCGTGACATATATCAAAAATATGAAGGACGGTGGCTTTGCCACAAATACTATGTCAGTTCTATATGATCATGCAAAGCATTATGATGATGAACGAACTAGTCATGTGAAGTGACGATGGAATTTGCATGGCAATATATCTCAGAATGGCTATGGAAATACCATAATAGGTAGGTATGGTGGCTGTTTTGAGGAAGATATAATAAGGCTTATGTGCAACAGAGCGTATCATGTCACGGGGTTTGGATGCACCAGCGAAAGTTGCACCGATCCTCGAGGTGAGAATGGGCTATGCACGGTACCGAAGAGGCTAGCAAATATGAGAAGGTGAAGATGCGTATGTCCATGGTATCACATTATTCATAAAGAACTCACATACTTATTGCAAAGTTTTATTAGTTTTATCATAAATCAAAGTACTCCTCGCATGCCCCGAGGGAGGAGGTTGGTAGGAGTTAACCATCGCGCGCCCCCAACTCAAAACAACACTAGGATTTCAACGAGGAATATAAATGCTCACACATCATCAACATTCCTCTTTACTTTTTAGATGAATAACAAGTTAACACCTCTTAATCTCAACACTTCTACAAATTATTATTTTTGGACTCACACCTTTTTCATATTACTACATCAATGTCATTAACCCACAACTTCTCTATATGTGCTACACGATGGTTTTGATTATCATTCATTGAATACCTAATATTCTTGGACTAGTCTTATGACCCATGCAAATTACCGTCAATATTACTCAGCTCTCAAACAAATATAAGTGAAGAATGAGAGCATATTATTTCTATAAAATCTACACGCCACCGTGCTCAAAAAGATATAAGTGAAGTACTAGAGCAACTGCCTAGCTCAAAAGATATAAGTGAAGCACATAGAGTATTCTAGCAAATTATCATGAAGGTGTGTCTCTCTCAAATAGGTGTGTCCATCAAATGATGATTGTGACAAACTTAAAGTAAAAGTAAACAAAAGCAAACAACGTTCCAAGCAAAACACATATCATGTGATGAATAAAAATATAGCTCCAAGTGACATACCGATGGATTGAGACGAAAGAGGGGATGCCTTCCGGGGCATCCCCAAGCTTAAAAGCTTGAGTCTCATTAGAATTATACTTGAGGTGCCTTGGTCATCCACAAGCTTGGGCTCTTGTTACTCATTATTCCGTAGTCCATCGTGATCACACCCAAAACTTGAAAACTTCAATCACACAAAACTCAACAAAACTTTGTGAGATCCGTTAGTATAAGAAACATATTGCATACTTGGGGTACTATGATAGATTGATTCATTCATTTTTTTTGCATAATAGGCACTGTATTCTAACTTCCCCATGGCTTACACCCCCCCCCCCCCCCCCCCGATATAGTCCATGGCATAATCAAAACAAGCAAACTATGCAAGCAAAACAGAATCTGTTTAAAACAGAAAAGTCTATAGAAATCTGTAAAGAGCCCATACTTCTGTAACTCTAAAAATTCTTAAAAATTAGAACAACGTAAATAATTATTATATAAATACTTTTTTAAAATTTCAGATCATTATCATGCTCCAGTAAAAAATGAAAATTCCTGCACTAGAGTCAAAGTTTCTGTTTCAGATTCAGCATCGTTTCTACTCATCTTGTGAGTCACCCCAAAGGATTTACTTGGCACAAACACTAATTAAAACATAAAAACACAATAATTACAGAGGCAACAATCATGTTATCACACAAAAACAAAAAGTAAAAACAAAAATAAAGATACATATTGGGTTGACTCCCAACAAGCGTTAGTGTTTTATGCCTCTAGCTAGGCATAATGCATAGTTTCAAGTGTTGTCATCTTTGACACTCAACCCGTAGGTAGCCCTCATGATTGATTCATAAGGTGGTTTAATTCTCTTCCTAGGTAAGTGTTCCATCCCCTTCTTTAATGGGAATTGGAATCTTATGTTTCCCTCTTTCATATCAATAATTGCACCTATAGTTCGTAAAAATGGCCTTCCAAGTATTACGGGACAAGAAAGATTGCAATCAATATCAAGAACAATAAAATATACAGGAACCTATTTTTTTGCAATAATAAGCACATCATTAATTCTACCTAAAGGTTTCTTGATGGTAGAATCCGCAAGATGCAAGTTTAGGGAACACTCTTTAATATTAGTGAGACCAAGTACATCACATAAAGTTTTTGGTATAGTTGAAACACTACCACCAAGGTCACACAAAGCATTGCATTCATATTTATTTTTATAGTAGGTTCCCACTCATCATGCAATTTTCTAGGAATAGAAATTTCAAGCTCAAGTTTCTCATCATAAGCTTTTATCATAGCTTCTACTATATGTTCGGTAAAAGCTTTGTTTTGTACATAAGCATTGGGTGAGATAATAATGGATTGAAGCAAGGAAATACATTCTACTAAAGAGAATTTATCATAATTAAAGTCCTTGTGATCCAAGATAGTGGGCACATCACTAGTTAAGGTTTTGACCTCTCCAAACCCGCTTTTTCAGTTTTTGCATTTGAATCATCACCCTCCAAGCAAACGGGATGCTCCTTAACTAAATTTGACTCATCTCAAGTACCTTTATCATTTATATTCATAGATGTAAACAAATATTCAATAGGAGAAAGACCAATCATTTTAAGATCTTCATCATGATTCCGGTAAAAACCGGGTGGAAGAACCTTTTCAAAAAATTCTCGCTTAGCTCTCAACTTAGCGGTCCTCTCCTTACTTTCATTAATAGAAAATTGGATAGATTTAATAGTCTCATTAAAATCATGCTTGGGTGGCAAAGACTTATTTTTAAGAGTTTTAACATCAAGAGGAATTCTATCCATGTTTTTAGCCAAAGTATAAATTATATGCAACTTTTCTTCTACCGTAGTGTTGAAAACCTTTTGAGAATTAAAAAATTCTTTAATTGTTTTCTCAAGATCAGAAGGTATCCTATTAGAATTTGTAGAAGCATTGCCATATGAATTACCATAAGAATTTCCATAGTTGTTAGAGGAATTATTGGGATACGGTCTAGTATTGAAATTTCCTCTATAAGCATTGTTGTTGAAATTATTTCACGAGATAAAGTTCACATCAATAGCATCATTATTTTGCTCAATAAAAGTAGACAAAGGCATATCATTGGGATCAACATTGGCATTTTTATTAGCAACCATATTCATAAGAGCATCCACTTTTTCACTCAAAGTAGCGATTTCTTCGACAGAATTTACCTTCTTACCAGTTGGAGCTCTTTCGGTATGCAATTGAGAATAATTTGTCATAATGTTGTCCAGAAGTTTTGTGGCCTCTCCTAAGGTCACATCCATGAAGGTACCACATGCGGCAAAATCTAGAAGATTTCAAGACACAAAGTTTAGTCCAGCATAGAAATTTTGGATAATCATCCACAAGTTTAAGCCATGAGTTGACAATTTCTTATCATCAATTTCATTCTCTCCCAAGGTTGAGCAACATGTTCTTGATCTTGCTATTTAAAATTCATTATTTGATTTCTAAGGGAGATAATCTTAGCAGGAGGAAAATACTTGGCAATAAAAGCATCTTTACACTTATCCCACGTTCCAATACTATTACGAGGTAAAGATGAAAACCAAGCTTTAGCTTTGTCTCTTAGTGAAAAAGGAAATAATTTTAATTTCACAATATCATTATCCGTATCCTTTTTCTTTTGCATATCACATAATTCAACAAAGGTATTAAGATGTGATGCGGGGTCCTCATTAGGACTTCCCCAAAATTGATCTTTCATGACAAGATTGAACAATGCAGCATTAATATCAAATGCCTCCACACTAGTGGCGGGTGGTATAGGAGTACTAATAAAATCATTATTATTAGTATTTGAGAAGTCACAAAACTTAGTAGTATCTTGAGCCATGGTGACCAGACAAGCAAAACAAGACAAGTAAACTGGCAAGTAAAGCAAACTAGAAGCAAACTAGTAGCTATGAAAGATAATTTTTTTTTGTTTTTTATGAGATAAACTAAATATAACAGCAAATAAAAAGAAGAACAAGTGAATGAAATTTTGTGCGAAGTTACTTGATAGTTGGTGATAGTATTCCCCGGCAACGGCACCAGAAATCCTTCCTGATACTCGTGATCTGCGTTGGGTTTTCTGTGAAGAGGAACGGGTAATCGCAACACAAAGTGCGTAAGTATATCCCTCAGTTATGAAACCAAGGTTTATCGAACCAATAGGAATACCAATCCTCAACTATCTTCAACAGCTGCACAGAAAAGAACAAACAACTTGCACCCAACGCCGACAAGAGCGTCGTCAATCCCCTTGATCTCATTATTTGCAAGCAAGTGAGTTGTGTAGATAGTTGTAGAAAATAGTAAAGTGCAAAATAAAATAAAAGGTAATAAATAAAAGCAAGGTAATGATAGCGTTTGTGAATATATAAGTGAATAGACCCGGGGGCCATAGAGTTCTCTAGTGGCATCCCACATAAGCAAAGCATACGATGGGTAAACAAATTACTGTTGGGAAATTGATAGAAAAGCGAATAATTATGCGATGTTCACGGCAATGATCATGTGTATATAGGCATCACATCCATAAGCAAATAGGCCGACTCCTTCCTACACCTAATACTATTACTCCACTTCAAGAGCGCTTCTATGCTTGCCTCTCTACGTATTAAGTTCATGACAAATGGAGTAATGCTTGGAGAACGATGACATGATGTAGACAAAGTATACTCAACTAATATGAATAAACCCCATCGTTTTATCCTTAGTAGAAACAACACAAAGACGCAACTTGTCCCCTTCTATCACTGGGATATCGAAACTCGTCAGGTTGAACCTACTAAACCGCACCACTCCCAGTCAAGAAATATCAATCTAGTTGGACAAACTATCTCAATAGACTGGAGAGCATTATGAACCTATGATGATCATGCAAATAAGAATCACAGTAATCAGGTTTGACTCAAATAGTTTCATGAATAATCTGAACATAAACTCACAATTCATCGGATCCTAACAAACACACCATACAAAGTGTAAGACCACATTTCTCAATGTGTGGTTTTGGTAATTGATGACACCCCTATGGACTAATGGTTGCCTTGAGTTATATTTGAAGGATTTGTCCGTAGGTACTTCTTGAAGGCCATCTGTTGGTTTCAAGGAGTTTATATGGTGACCAAGGTGGTATTCAAGGTGTTATCCAAAGATTGGTCTTGTAAGAGTTGAGCTTACTGCAAGCATGTCTTGAAGAATAAGACTGTGTGCGCATTCATGTTTACCTTCAAGACATCATCTTTATGAAGAGAGAATATAAGTTACAAGGTTGATCAATACTAAGTCAAAGAGTGAACCAAGTTGATCAACACACAAAGCGTACAAGATGTACCGAGAAGGATCAAGTGATCCCATGGTATGGTAAGCATTATCGATTATGCTTTGTGTACTAACCCATGGTCTACGTGAGTGTTCTTTGTAGGGTTAGGTATATTTCCATGGGATTGCATCGAGAGGAAGATCCCATACAACCCATGGAAGATGACATCAAGTGGTGATCGTCATCAAGGTTGCGGTGTGCAAGTTCAAGTGAAGCATCATGAAGAAATCATGCTTGTAGCTTGCCGTCCATTGTGGTGACAATGGACTTGTGAACGTGTGCCGAAGAGTGACTCACCCATAGTGGAGTATGGGGGAGTAATCAACTAGCCTTCATCGAGCCAACGCAATCACGAAAGGTGGTCCAACTTGAGGGAGTCAAGATCGTCATCATCTAGCTCAAGTGGACTTCGTGCAAGGCAAAGGTTTGCCCCTGATAGGGTTTTCTATTTTACCGGCCTCATGGTGGTAGTTGGGAGACCGGGTTATAGGATCGATTGCCGTACTATCAAGGGGGGCTCTCAAGTGAGTAGCTTGATCGTATCGTTCGTTGACAGCTCAAACCATTGCATTCTTGGCATCATCATCTTTCTTGGTTCTTGGTTGCCTTTTTCTCTATGTGGGTTCTTGAGCTTATGGTCAGCTTCATGACAAGTTCAAGTTCATCGAAACGGAGTCCATATGCATCTTCTATGATGTTTTCGATGTTGGAGGTTTTACCGGTCTTATCTGAGGAAGGATTATCACCATTTTCTTATGGGACTTTTCTAATTTGCTTCTTATTGATATTTCTATCAAGATTGTGTTAGCCCATGTCGTTAGCTTTCCAACAAACTTGGTTTTGTTGAATTCGGAGTCCGTTTGCAGAAGTTGTGACAGTTTTGGTGTTCTTGAAAGGCTGCAGCGGTACTACCACGGCTACTACCGTGGCTACTACCGCTTGGAGCGGATGTAATTTTTACTACCGCTCCAAAGCGGTACTACCACGGCTCCAGAGCGGTAGTACCGCTCCGGACCAAATTCTCGTGTTAAGTTCAGCGGTGGTAGGCACGGATGTATTTTTTTAGTACCGCTCGCAAGTAGTAGTACCGCTACCCTTAGCGGTAGTACCGCTATCCCTAGCGGTAGTACCGTGAGGACGAGCGGTAGTACTGCTCCGGTGGTTCTACTGGCCTTTTGCCTCCTCGCTATTGTTTTTCAAAGGGCTTCCCCCACCCTAGCGGTAGTACCGCTCCCATGAGCGGTAGTACCGCTCTGTGCGGGCTGTGAGCATAACGGTTGGATTTTTCCCACCTATAAAGGGGGGTCTTCTTCCCCATTGAACCTTATCTCTTGAGCTCGAGTTTACCCCCCATTGTTGACCTTCTTCGAGCTTGCTAACTCTCAATCCCTCCGATGATTCTTGCTAGTTCTTGAGGGAAAAGGGAGAGGAGATCTAGATCCACATTTCCACCAATCACTTTCTCCTCTATGTGAGGGGAACCACTTGGATCTAGATCTTGGAGTTCTTCGTGTTCTTCTTTGTTCTTCCTCTCATTTTCCTCCCTAGCATTTGTTGCTTTGGTGGGATTTGGGAGAGAAGGACTTGGGCACTTCGTGTGCCCTTGCCATTGCATTTGGTGCATAGGTTTGAGTTCTCCACGGTGATACGTGGAAGTGAAGTTTGAGAAGCTTATTACTCTTGGGTGTTTGAGCACCCTTGAGCTTGTTCCTCTTGGGTGCTTTGGCGCCCTACACGGTTGGTGGTGCCTCGGAGCTCAATCATTGTGGTGCAAAGCTCCGTGCAAGCTTCGGGGTCTCCAATTAGGTTGTGGAGATTGCCCCGAGCATTTGAGGTCACCTCGGAGCCACAATCCATTGTGGTGAAGCTTCATGGTGTTGTTGGGAGCCTCCAATTAAGTTGTGGAGTTATCCCCAACCTTGTTTGTACGGGTTCGGTGACCGCCCTCAAGGGCCCCTTAGTGGAATCACGGCATCTTGCATTGTGCGAGGGCGTGAGGAGATTACGGTGGCCCTAGTGGCTTCTTGGGGAGCATTGTGCATCCACACCGCTCCGAATGGAGATTAGCATCCGCAAGTGTGTGAATTTCGGGATACATCGTCGTCTCCACGTGCCTCGGTTATCTCTTACCCGAGCCCTTTACTTATGCACTTTACTTTGTGATAGCCGTATTGTTTCTTGTTATATATCTTGCTATCACTTAGTTGTCTATCTTGCTTAGCATAAGTTGTTGGTGCACATAGGTGAGCCTAGTTGTTTTAGGTTTTGTGCTTGACTAATTAAACGATAGTTTTATTCCACATTTGTGCAAGCCTAAACCGTAATTATTTTGAAGCGCCTATTCACCCCCCCCCTCTAGGCGACATCCACGTCCTTTCAATTGGTATCAGATCTAGGTCTTTCATTATTAGGTTTAACCACCTAGAGAGTAAGGATTTTGACTAGGGGATTAGGATTCTATGACACTCTTAGTTTCGATGGCACAAATTTTGATGTTTGGGTAATTCGCATGCTTAATCTCTTTAGGGTCATGGACCCAAATTTGGAGCGAATTGTAGATATGGGTTTTTCTCCTCCAAAGGATTCTCAACACATATCTTTAGAGGATGAGAAAAACTCTTATCTCAATGCTCAGGCTTCTAATGTGCTTTTCGATGCTTTGAGCAATGTAGTTATATTTCAACTCATGCCATTCCGGGACGCTCATGAGTTGTGGACAAAGATTCAAGATAAATATGGTGTGTCCAAGATTTGTAGGGATGATTGTTCTCCCTCCACCTCCGGTCGTGTTGTCTTCTCAACTTCATCTACTTTACCTACATGTGGATTGCCATAAGGTAACGATATGGTGAGTAGTGGTGATCATTGTAATGATGATAATGGGCTTATTGTTGATGATACTTCATCACTATCTTATTGCAATGCTTCATCTTTGGACTTTAACACTTCGAGCACTCTAAATGTTTCACATGCTTGTGTTGATAGTCCTTGCATATCATGTAGAAATTGCTCGACTAAATCTCATGATGATATGCTTGCTATATCTTGTTGCCATGATAAAAATGTATCTATTTCCTCGAGTTGTTGTGCTAACAATGTAGAGGAAACCCAACACTCCATGGAACAAGATGTGGTCTTGAATGGTGCGTCAAGGGATCCTACATCATCATCTATTATTTCTCGCCTTTGCCTTATGGCTATGGCTTCAAAGGTATCTCCTACTTTGAATCCCAATATATCCCATGATGATGATGTTGATGATGATGAAGAGAGTGATAATATTGCTTCCTTAAAAATTAAGGGAGAAATGGTTTTTAAAGCTCTTCATAAGAATATAATTGCTCGTTCCAACTTCATGGAAATCATGTCTATTGCAATTGAGGGCAAGAAATATATTGAGGACTTGGAAGCTCATCTCGAGGAGCATGAGGCCACCATTGATAAAATGGAAGGTCATGAATGTGATTATGCTAATGAGATCGCGAAGCTATCTCAAGCTCTTGAAAATGAACAAACCACCAAGGAATCTCTTGAGGAGACCTTTGCTCTAGAATTATCTAGATTAAAGGAATCCCATGATAGAGCTCTCGAGGTGGCTGATGATTTTAGAACTAAAAATGATAAGCTTGCAGTTGCACATGCTAAACTCCTTGAGGACTTTGAGCACCTCGAAAATGGCTCAAGGATCATTAAGAGTTCGCTCATTGAACTCACCGAGTCTCATTCTCAACTTGAAGCTGCATATGCTAAAGAGCTTGCCAAGTTGCCTTCTCCTTTGGTTGTTAATGATGATGCTTGTGCTACTAACTATATTTCTTGTAAAGCATCCATTTTGAAGGAGAATGTTGAGCTAAGGGCTCAACTTGAGTTGCTATCTAGCAATTATGGGAAATTGGAAGAAAGTCATGAAAAGCTCTCGAGCTCTCATGGTGATCTTCTAGTATCCCATAATGTGCTAAAGATAGCTCATGAGGCTAGTACTACTAAGGTAACATCTAGTGAGCCTCATGTGGACATTAGCACTACATCTAGTAGAAATTCTTTATTGCCATCTGCTAGTCCTCGTAGTTCATCTACTCATAATGTTGCTACATCTTGTGATGAATTACTTTCCTTGCCTTGTTGCTCTAACGATGAAGCGTATACGTCCTCTAGTACTTGTGTTCATACTAACCATGTAGAGGAAATCAATGAGCTCAAGGCCCAAGTCACTTCTTTGAAGAAAGACTTGGAAAAGGGTCATGAAGGGAAGTCCACACTCAACAATATCTTGAGAGTGCAAAAATCTCCAAATGACAAAGGTGGACTTGGATTCAACTCCAAGAAGAAGAAGAAGGCCAAGAGCAACAAGAAGAAGGGCCAAGAACAAGTCAAGAACTCGGCCAAGATTGTTTGCTTCGAGTGCAAAATAGATGGGCACCATGTTAGATCTTGCCCATTGAAGAAGAAACCCCATAGTGACAAGCAACAAGGGAAGCGGCCACAAGTTCAATCTCATGCTCAATGTCAAGTTGAAGAAAGGCCACTTCCCAAGAAGACCCAAGTCAACGCTCCTCAAGTTGAAAAATCAATTGAGAAGAAAGTAAAGGGTAGATGTTGCTACTTATGTCGTGAGAAGGGTCACTTTGCTTCTTCATGCACTAATGGTAAAGTTTCCAACCCAATTATCATTGATGACATCTATTCTCTTGGGAAGGATAAGGTTGGAAATGTGTTTGCCAAGTTTGTTGGAACTCAAAGTGGTGTCAAGAAAAGAACCATTTGGGTAGCCAAGCCTATTATGACTAACCTCTTAGGACCCAACTTGGTTGGGGACCAACAAGCTCAAACTTGATCAATAGGTAGTGTTGGAGGGCATTGGAGACTTGGCTAGATTATGAAGAATTAAGGGATCTTCATCATTCATATTATCTCAAGCCAAGTCATTTTGACTATCGAGTTTCCATCCTATATACAATGTCCTCCTTGCGGTAACTTGTACTTAAATTGTTTACATTAATAGTTACTTGTCCCTTTGCATGTTGTGGTTTTGTACCTTGCATGTGTTTGTATATGGTGTACCTCCGGCTTGCTTATCTTGAGTAATCAAGTATGGGTATGGTGGTTTGCACATCATGTACGTGTGCGTATTGTGTTGAGCCTTTTTGCATCTTATCTTATCTTAGTTGGCTCTATTAAGAGATTAATGGATTATCCCATTTTGGTGGAGTGATGTGCTTTGTGCACTTCACAATCCTAAAAATGTGTGTACATGAGGAATACCACTTAGTATTGATATTACAAGATTATCTAGCTTCTATGTGGTATGTCTTCTCATGAGAAATTCAAATTCTAAATGGTCCATTAATCATCTCTTGTTGGATTTCATTTGCCACTTGTTATTAACGTTGGGTTACCACATTATGGGGGAGTAATATGCTATGTGCATATTACAAGCCCAGAGAATGTGTACATTTGAGAAATTGCCACTTAGATTTGATATTACAATTTATCTAGTTCCTAGGTGGCATGCTAGCTCTATAAGTGTCATTTGCTTGTGATTTAGGAGTAAAGATGATGTTGGATCTATTTGCAATCTACCAATGGGAATTATTTCCAAATACTTCTTGTCCTTTGACAATTGATATTCCTTTTAAGTGGTAGAATTTGCTAATCATCTTTACATAGGTTTTTGTTTATCGTTTGTCTTCCTTTCCTCTTGTGGATCCTTTTGAGCATGTCTAGTCTTTCTATAAATATAGGGAAAGTGATGATCCCATCGTGTGCATTTTGTATTCAAATTCAAATTCTATATAATGCACATCTCTTGGGGGAGCTATCCTATTTTTTTTAGAACACTCTCTTTATGTGCTTATCATAAAATCTTTTGATCTTCATCAAGTGTGTGTTGGTGGGAGGCAAGCCTTTTCTCTATGGTGCTTTGCGCCATCATGAAAATTTGCGGAGGGTTTGGTTTGTTTGGAACCTAGCTCTATTTTTGGGAACTTGATACTTCTTGTTTTCCTTCAATTGGTATCTTGTTTCCTTCTATTTGGCATTTGTCAATGGATATCTCATTCCTTAATGTATCTTTTAGTTGGTATCCGTCAAGTGATAATTTTTCGTTTGGTATCTTATTTTCACTTGATACCCTATCTTTCGGTATCCTATCAACTGTGTGTTGATTTGATTCTTGAAAGCCTTGAGCATGCATATTTTCTACATGTACTTTCGTTGGCATGTTATCTTTCCTTGACCCAATATATAGGGGAGACTCCACTATGACATAAATTGGCTAAAGTGTGCATGAAATTCAATTTCATATCTATATGCACATATTTATGTGGAGTTTTGTCCTATGTATTGTTGGTCCACTAACTTTTTGGTCCCAATGAGTTTGGGTACCACTTTGTTTGTGGTGTTGTTCTAGGAACAATTGGAGATACATTGGACACTCGGCTCTCTTACAAGGAAGGTGTTAACACCATGTGCTTATTGGAGCCATGCTAGGATGATCGAAGAACCATTGTCTACTACATCAATCCAATGCTATCTCGGTAACCAGTATCTACTTCATGCATACATTTCTTGCATTCAACCTTTTATAAGTTGCATCATGGCATGAATTTCTTGATTCATTCTTGTGGTACTTGTTTCCTTTCTCAAAGCATGACAACGATGATCTCTTGTTGATAGCTGTGATGTCTTTGATGTTCGTGTGGTGGAACTTCATTTATGTACAATAAGAAAATATTAGGCCATGTGCTATGCTCTCAAGAAAAGATCTTATTGGTATGTTTATGAATTCCTTTTGGATATCTTGTTCCTTCCTTCTTGTAACTATTTCGTATGTACATCATTCTTTGTGGATATATCATCATGATTATCCTCTACCTAGAATCTTATACACATGAGAGAAGTTACATCTCTAGTTGATATCCTCTTTTCTTTCACATCCACCATTGCATTCTCAGTTTATTTCCATGGTGGTTTCGTGAAAGTATTTGTCTTGAGTGCGGATCTTATATCCTTGCATCTTGATGCACTCTTTGGTGGTGAAGATTATTTTCCTCATGCTTGTCTTCACGAGGGTTTTGCCATTTCGATTGGCATCCCTCCTCCTGACAAGGCTATTTTTTCTTACCTTCACCTGGGGTTGTCACAAGCTTTGGTTTTATCTTTCTTATAAGTAAGCTTATGGACCCATTTGCCAGTAGTTTGTGTATGTGGGAAGGATATGGCTTGCACTTTGTGTCTCATTTCATCAAGACTATGTTGATGCTTAATGCTCATCCTTATACTAGTCGTCTCAAGTGCTTTGTCATGACTCACACACATCATTTTGGTTGAGCCTATTCTTAAGATTGCCTCTTTTACATGTTGCTCAACCATATGTTTAGTGCAAGTACTATGCTCATTGTCTTATCTACTTGCTTGCACTTGTTGTGTGTTTATATTGATTTTGGGGGAGTCATGATCCTAATTTGTGCACTTGTATTCAGATACAAAAATTCTTATTTGTGCACAAATCATGGGGAGCTCCTCTAGTTTCTTTATAAACACTCTTTTGCCCATATCATAATATCTTTTATTCTTGTGGCTGGTAGGACCATGTGATTGATTGTTCCAATTGGTATCTTTTGATTGCTTGCTTCACTCTGGTGTATGTCTTTGTGCCATACGATCCTTTTTGCAATCTTTGGATCCTCAATATAGTTTGTTTTCCTCCGACTACTTATCATCGGATATGTGTATTTCATTGCACTCATATTTTGAGAAATACAAACCTTTTGGAGGAACACCTATTATATTGGCTTTCTAAGCTTTTCGCCCATTTTAGCAATCGATGCCAATGGGGGAGAAGTTTAGAGAGTTTAGTTTGGAAAGCTTAGAGAGTTTTGCTTTTATTGCTTAAGCAGTTGCATCTCACAAAGTTTAGAGAGTTTAGTTTGGAAAGCTTAGAGAGTTTTGCTTTTATTGCTTAAGCAGTTGCATCTCACACCCATGCATTGCTCTGCATGTGTGTGTGCTTGGTTGTGCTTCTTTCCTTATATAAACTCTCTCTTGAAAGCGGTTGTCATCAATTACCAAAATGGGGGAGATTATAAGAGCACATTTCTCCATGTGTGGTTTTGGTAATTGATGACACCCCTATGGACTAATGGTTGCCTTGAGTTATATTCGAAGGATTTGTCCGTAGGTACTTCTTGAAGGCCATCTGTTGGTTTCAAGGAGTTTATATGGTGACCAAGGTGGTATTCAAGGTATTATCCAAAGATTGGTCATGTAAGAGTTGAGCTTACTGCAAGCATGTCTTGAAGAAGAAGACTGTGTGAGCATTCATGTTTACCTTCAAGACATCATCTTTATGAAGAGAGAATATAAGTTACAAGGTTGATCAATACTAAGTCAAAGAGTGAACCAAGTTGATCAACACACAAAGCGTACAAGATGTACCGAGAAGGATCAAGTGATCCCATGGTATGGTAAGCTTTGTCCATTACGCTTTGTGTACTAACCCATGGTCTACTTGAGTGTTCTTTGTAGGGTTGGGTATATTTCCATGGGATTGCATCGAGAGGAAGATCCCATACAACCCATGGAAGATGACATCAAGTGGTGATCGTCATCAAGGTTGCGGTTTGCAAGTTCAAGTGAAGCATCACGAAGAAATCATGATTGTAGCTTGCCGTCCATTCTGGTGACAATGGACTTGTGAAGGTGTGCCGAAGAGTGACTCACCCATAGTGGAGTATGGGGGAGCAATCAACTAGCCTTCATCGAGCCAACGCAATCACAAATGGTGGTCCAACTTGAGGGAGTCAAGATCGTCATCATCTAGCTCAAGTGGACTTCGTGCAAGGCAAAGGTTTGCCCTTGATAGGGTTTTCTATTTTCCCGGTCTCATGGTGGTAGTTGGGAGACCGGGTTATAGGATCGATTGTCGTACTATCAAGGGGGGCTCTCAAATGAGTAGCTTGATCGTATCGTTCGTTGAGAGCTCAAACCATTGCATTCTTGGCATCATCATCTTTCTTGGTTCTTGGTTGGCTTTTTCTCTATGTGGGTTCTTGAGCTTATGGTCAGCTTCATGACAAGCTCAAGTTCATCAGAAACGGAGTCCATATGCATCTTCTATGATGTTTTCGATGTTGGAGGTTTTACCGGTCTTATCCGAGGAAGGGTTATCACCATTTTCTTATGGGACTTTTCTCATTTGCTTCTTATTGATATTTCTATCAAGATTGTGTTAGCCCATGTCGTTAGCTTTCCAACAAACTTGGTTTCGTTGAATTTGGAGTCCGTTTGTAGAAGTTGTGACAGTTTTGGTGTTCTTAAAAGGCTGTAGCGGTACTACCGCGGCTACTACCGCGGCCACTACCGCTTGGAGCGGATGTAATTTTTACTACCGCTCCGGAGCGGTACTACCGCAGCTCCAGAGCGGTAGTACCGCTCCGGACCAAATTCTCGTGTTAAGTCCAGCGGTGGTAGGCACGGATGTATTTTTTTAGTACCGCTCGCAAGCAGTAGTACCGCTACCCTTAGCGGTAGTACCGCTATCCCTAGCGGTAGTACCGTGAGGACGAGCGGTAGTACCGCTCCGGCAGTTCTACTGGCCTTTTACCTCCTCGCTATTGTTTTTCAAAGGGCTTCCACCACCCTAGCGGTAGTACCGCTCCCATGAGCGGTAGTACCGCTCTGTGTGGGCTGTGAGCATAACAGTTGGATTTTTTCCCACCTATAAAGGGGGGTCTTCTTCCCCATTGAACCTTATCTCTTGAGCTCGAGTTTACCCCCCATTGTTGACCTTCTTCGAGCTTGCTAACTCTCAATCCCTCCGATGATTCTTGCTAGTTCTTGAGGGAAAAGGGAGAGGAGATCTAGATCCACATTTCCACCAATCACTTTCTCCTCTATGTGAGGGGAACCCCTTGGATCTAGATCTTGGAGTTCTTAGTGTTCTTCTTTGTTCTTCCTCTCATTTTCGTCCCTAGCAATAGTTGCTTTGGTGGGATTTGGGAGAGAAAGACTTGGGCACTTCGTGTGCCCTTGCCATTGCATTTGGTGCATAGGTTTGAGTTCTCCACGGTGATACGTGGAAGTGAAGTTTGAGAAGCTTATTACTCTTGGGTGTTTGAGCACCCTTGAGCTTGTTCCTCTTGGGTGCTTTGGCGCCCTACATAGTTGGTGGTGCCTCGGAGCTCAATCATTGTGGTGCAAAGCTCCGTGCAAGCTTCGGGGTCTCCAATTAGGTTGTGGAGATTGCCCCGAGCATTTGAGGTCACCTCGGAGCCACAATCCGTTGTGGTGAAGCTTCGTGGTGTTGTTGGGAGCCTCCAATTAAGTTGTGGAGTTTTCCCCAACCTTGTTTGTACGGGTTCGGTGACCGCCCTCAAGGGCCCCTTAGTGGAATCACGGCATCTTGCATTGTGCGAGGGCATGAGGAGATTACGGTGGCCCTAGTGGCTTCTTGGGGAGTATTGTGCCTCCACACCGCCCCGAACGGAGATTAGCATCCGTAAGGGTGTGAACTTCGGGATACATCGTCGTCTCCACGTGCCTCGGTTATCTCTTACCCGAGCCCTTTACTTATGCACTTTACTTTGTGATAGCCGTATTGTTTCTTGTTATATATCTTGCTATCACTTAGTTGTCTATCTTGCTTAGCATAAGTTGTTGGTGCACATAGGTGAGCCTAGTTGTTTTAGGTTTTGTGCTTGACTAATTAAATGATAGTTTTATTCCGCATTTGCGCAAGCCTATACCGTAATTATTTTAAAGCGCCTATTCACCCCCCCTCTAGGCGACATCCACGTCCTTTCAATTGGTATCAGAGCTAGGTCTCTCATTATTACGTTTAACCACCTAGAGAGTAAGGATTTTGACTAGGGGATTAGGATTCTATGACACTCTTAGTTTCGATGGCACAAATTTTGATGTTTGGGTAATTCGCATGCTTAATCTCTTTAGGGTCATGGACCCAAATTTGGAGCGAATTGTAGATATGGGTTTTTCTCCTCCAAAGGATTCTCAACACATATCTTTAGAGGATGAGAAAAACTCTTATCTCAATGCTCAGGCTTCTAATGTGCTTTTCGATGCTTTGAGCAATGTAGTTATATTTCAACTCATGCCGTTCCGGGATGCTCATGAGTTGTGGACAAAGATTCAAGATAAATATGGTGTGTCCAAGATTTGTAGGGATGATTGTTCTCCCTCCACCTCCGGTCGTGTTGTCTTCTCAACTTCATCTACTTCACCTACATGTGGATTGCCATAAGGTAACGATATGGTGAGTAGTGGTGATCATTGTAATGATGATAATGGGCTTATTGTTGATGATACTTCATCACTATCTTATTGCAATGCTTCATCTTTGGACATTAACACTTCAAGCACTCTAAATGTTTCACATGCTTGTGTTGATAGTCCTTGCATATCATGTAGAAATTGCTCGACTAAATCTCATGATGATATGCTTGCTATATCTTGTTTCCATGATAAAAATGTATCTATTTCCTCGAGTTGTTGTGCTAACAATGTAGAGGAAACCCAACACTCCATGGAACAAGATGTGGTCTTGAATGGTGCGTCAAGGGATCCTACATCATCATCTATTATTTCTCACTTTTGCCTTATGGCTACGGCTTCAAAGGTATCTCCTACTTTGAATCCCAATATATCCCATGATGATGATGTTGATGATGATGAAGAGAGTGATAATATTGCTTCCTTAAAAATTAAGGGAGAAATGGTTTTTAAAGCTCTTCATAAGAATATAATTGCTCGTTCCAACTTCATGGAAATCATGTCTATTGCAATTGAGGGCAAGAAATATATTGAGGACTTGGAAGCTCATCTCGAGGAGCATGAGGCCACCATTGATAAAATGGAAGGTCATGAGCGTGATTATGCTAATGAGATCGCGAATCTATCTCAAGCTCTTGAAAATGAACAAACCACCAAGGAATCTCTTGAGGAGACCTTTGCTCTAGAATTATCTAGATTAAAGGAATCCCATGATAGAGCTCTCGAGGTGGCTAATGATTTTAGAACTAAAAATGATAAGCTTGTAGTTGCACATGCTAAACTCCTTGAGGACTTTGAGCACCTCGAAAATGGCTCAAGGATCATTAAGAGTTCGCTCATTGAACTCACCGAGTCTCATTCTCAACTTGAAGCTGCATATGCTAAAGAGCTTGCCAAGTTGCCTTCTCCTTTGGTTGTTAATGATGATGCTTGTGCTACTAACTATATTTCTTGTGAAGCATCCGTTTTGAAGGAGAATGTTGAGCTAAGGGCTCAACTTGAGTTGCTATCTAGCAATTATGGGAAATTGGAAGAAAGTCATGAAAAGCTCTCGAGCTCTCATGGTGATCTTCTAGTATCCCATAATGTGCTAAAGATAGCTCATGAGGCTAGTACTACTAAGGTAACATCTAGTGAGCCTCATGTGGACATTAGCACTACATCTAGTAGAAATGCTTTATTGCCATGTGCTAGTCCTCGTAGTTCATCTACTCATAATGTTGCTACATCTTGTGATGAATTACTTTCCTTGCCTTGTTGCTCTAACGATGAAGCGTATACGTCCTCTAGTACTTGTGTTCATACTAACCATGTAGAGGAAATCAATGAGCTCAAGGCCCAAGTCACTTCTTTGAAGAAAGACTTGGAAAAGGGTCATGAAGGGAAGTCCACACTCAACAATATCTTGAGAGTGCAAAAATCTCCAAATGACAAAGGTGGACTTGGATTCAACTCCAAAAAGAAGAAGAAGGCCAAGAGCAACAAGAAGAAGGGCCAAGAACAAGTCAAGAACTCGGCCAAGATGGTTTGCTTCGAGTGCAAAATAGATGGGCACCATGTTAGATCTTGCCCATTGAAGAAGAAACCCCATAGTGACAATCAACAAGGAAAGCGGCCACAAGTTCAATCTCATGCTCAACGTCAAGTTGAAGAAAGGCCACTTCCCAAGAAGACCCAAGTCAACGCTCCTCAAGTTGAGAAATCAATTGAGAAGAAAGTAAAGGGTAGATGTTACTACTTATGTCGTGAGAAGGGTCACTTTGCTTCTTCATGCACTAATGGTAAACTTTCCAACCCAATTATCATTGATGACATCTATTCTCTTGGGAAGGATAAGGTTGGAAATGTGTTTGCCATGTTTGTTGGTACTCAAAGTGGTGTCAAGAAAAGAACCATTTGGGTACCCAAGCCTATTATGACTAACCTCTTAGGACCCAACTTGGTTGGGGACCAACAAGCTCAAACTTGATCAATAGGTAGTGTTGGAGGGCATTGGAGACTTGGCTAGATTATGAAGAATTAAGGGATCTTCATCATTCATATTATCTCAAGCCAAGTCATTTTGACTATCGAGTTTCTATCCTATATACAATGTCCTCCTAGCGGTAACTTGTACTTAAATTGTTTACATTAATAGTTACTTGTGCCTTTGCATGTTGTGGTTTTGTACCTTGCATGTGTTTGTATATGGTGTACCTCCGGCTTGCTTATCTTGAGTAATCAAGTATGGGTATGTTGGTTTGCACATCATGTACGTGTGCGTATTGTGTTGAGCCTTTTTGCATCTTATCTTATCTTAGTTGGCTCTCTTAAGAGATTAATGGATTATCCCATTTTGGGGGACTGATGTGCTTTGTGCACTTCACAATCCTAAAAATGTGTGTACATGAGGAATACCACTTAGTATTGATATTACAAGATTATCTAGCTTCTATGTGGTATGTCTTCTCATGAGAAATTCAAATTCTAAATGGTCCATTAATCATCTCTTGTTGGATTTCATTTGCCACTTGTTATTAACGTTGGGTTACCACATTATGGGGGAGTAATATGCTATGTGCATATTACAAGCCCAGAGAATGTGTACATTTGAGAAATTGCCACTTAGATTTGATATTACAATTTATCTAGTTCCTAGGTGGCATGCTAGCTCTACAAGTGTCATTTGCTTGTGATTTAGGAGTAAAGATGATGTTGGATCTATTTGCAATCTACCAATGGGAATTATTTCCAAATACTTCTTGTCCTTTGACAATTGATATTCCTTTTAAGTGGTAGAATTTGCTAATCATCTTTACATAGGTTTTTGTTTATCGTTTGTCTTCCTTTCCTCTTGTGGATCTTTTTGAGCATGTCTAGTCTTTCTATAAATATAGGGAAAGTGATGATCCCATCGTGTGCATTTTGTATTCAAATTCAAATTCTATATAATGCACATCTCTTGGGGGAGCTATCCTATTTTTTTAGAACACTCTCTTTATGTGCTTATCATAAAATCTTTTGATCTTCATCAAGTGTGTGTTGGTGGGAGGCAAGCCTTTTCTCTATGGTGCTTTGCGCCATCATGAAAATTTGCGGAGGGTTTGGTTTGGTTTGGAACCTAGCTCTATTTTTGGGAACTTGATACTTCTTGTTTTCCTTCAATTGGTATCTTGTTTCCTTCTATTTGGCATTTGTCAAAGGATATCTCATTCCTTAATGTATCTTTTAGTTGGTATCCATCAAGTGATAATTTTTCGTTTGGTATCTTATTTTCACTTGATACCCTATCTTTCGGTATCTTATCAACTGTGTGTTGATTTGATTCTTGAAAGCCTAGAGCATGCATATTTTCTACATGTACTTTCGTTGGCATGTTCTCTTCCCTTGACCCAATATATAGGGGAGACTCCACTATGACATAAATTGGCTAAAGTGTGCATGAAATTCAATTTCATATCTATATGCACATATTTATGTGGAGTTTTGTCCTTTGTATTGTTGGTCCAATAACTTTTTGGTCCCAATGAGTTTGGGTACCACTTTGTTTGTGGTGTTGTTCTAGGAACAATTGGAGATACATTGGACACTCGGCTCTCTTACAAGGAAGGTGTTAACACCATGTGCTTATTGGAGCCATGCTAGGATGATCGAAGAACCATTGTCTACTACATCAATCCAATGCTATCTCGGTAACCAGTATCTACTTCATGCATACATTTCTTGCATTCAACCTTTTATAAGTTGCATCATGGCATGAATTTCTTGATTCATTCTTGTGGTACTTGTTTCCTTTCTCAAAGCATCACAACGATGATCTCTTGTTGATAGCTGTGATGTCTTTGATGTTCGTGTGGTGGAACTTCATTTATGTACAATAAGAAAATATTAGGCCATGTGCTATGCTTTCAAGAAAAGATCTTATTGGTATATTTATGAATTCCTTTTGGATATCTTGTTCCTTCCTTCTTGTAAATATTTCGTATGTACATCATTCTTTGTGGATATATCATCATGATTATCCTCTACCTAGAATCTTATACACATGAGAGAAGTTACATC
The DNA here is from genome assembly GCA_039707655.1 of Elymus sibiricus. Lineage (NCBI taxonomy): Eukaryota > Viridiplantae > Streptophyta > Magnoliopsida > Poales > Poaceae > Elymus > Elymus sibiricus. The sequence continues at coordinate 450,651,659 of CM077671.1, forward strand.
TCTAGTTGATATCCTCTTTTCTTTCACGTCCACCATTGCAATCTCAGTTTATTTCCATGGTGGTTTCGTGAAAGTATTTGTCTTGAGTGCGGATCTTATATCCTTGCATCTTGATGCACTCTTTGGTGGTGAAGATTATTTTCCTCATGCTTGTCTTCACGAGGGTTTTGCCATTTCGATTGGCATCCCTCCTCCTGACAAGGCTATTTTTTCTTACCTTCACCTGGGGTTGTCACAAGCTTTGGTTTTATCTTTCTTATAAGTAAGCTTATGGACCCATTTGCCAGTAGTTTGTGTATGTGGGAAGGATATGGCTTGCACTTTGTGTCTCATTTCATCAAGACTATGTTGATGCTTAATGCTCATCCTTATACTAGTCGTCTCAAGTGCTTTGCCATGACTCACACACATCATTTTGGTTGAGCCTATTCTTAAGATTGCCTCTTTTACATGTTGCTCAACCATATGTTTAGTGCAAGTACTATGCTCATTGTCTTATCTACTTGCTTGCACTTGTTGTGTGTTTATATTGATTTTGGGGGAGTCATGATCCTATTTTGTGCACTTGTATTCAAATACAAAAATTCTTATTTGTGCACAAATCATGGGGAGCTCCTCTAGTTTCTTTATAAACACTCTTTTGCCCATATCATAATATCTTTTATTCATGTGATTGGTAGGACCATGTGATTGATTATTCCAATTGGTATCTTTTGATTGCTTGCTTCACTCTGGTGTATGTCTTTGTGCCATACGATCCTTTTTGCAATCTTTGGATCCTCAATATAGTTTGTTTTCCTCTGACTACTTATCATCGGATATGTGTATTTCATTGCACTCATATTTTGAGAAATACAAACCTTTTGGAGGAACACCTATTATATTGGCTTTCTAAGCTTTTCGCCCATTTTAGCAATCGATGCCAATGGGGGAGAAGTTTAGAGAGTTTAGTTTGGAAAGCTTAGAGAGTTTTGCTTTTATTGCTTAAGCAGTTGCATCTCACAAAGTTTAGAGAGTTTAGTTTGGAAAGCTTAGAGAGTTTTGCTTTTATTGCTTAAGCAGTTGCATCTCACACCCATGCATTGCTCTGCATGTGTGTGTGCTTGGTTGTGCTTCTTTCCTTATATAAACTCTCTCTTGAAAGAGGTTGTCATCAATTACCAAAATGGGGGAGATTGTAAGAGCATATTCCTCCATGTGTGGTTTTGGTAATTGATGACACCCCTATGGACTAATGGTTGCCTTGAGTTATATTCGAAGGATTTGTCCGTAGGTACTTCTTGAAGGCCATCTGTTGGTTTCAAGGAGTTTATATGGTGACCAAGGTGATATTCAAGGTATTATCCAAAGATTGGTCATGTAAGAGTTGAGCTTACTGCAAGCATGTCTTGAAGAAGAAGACTGTGTGAGCATTCATGTTTACCTTCAAGACATCATCTTTATGAAGAGAGAATATAAGTTACAAGGTTGATCAATACTAAGTCAAAGAGTGAACCAAGTTGATCAACACACAAAGCGTACAAGATGTACCGAGAAGGATCAAGTGATCCCATGGTATGGTAAGCATTGTCCATTACGCTTTGTGTACTAACCCATGGTCTACTTGAGTGTTCTTTGTAGGGTTGGGTATATTTCCATGGGATTGCATCGAGAGGAAGATCCCATACAACCCATGGAAGATGACATCAAGTGGTGATCGTCATCAAGGTTATAGTTTGCAAGTTCAAGTGAAGCATCACGAAGAAATCATGATTGTAGCTTGCCGTCCATTCTGGTGACAATGGACTTGTGAAGGTGTGCCGAAGAGTGACTCACCCATAGTGGAGTATGGGGGAGCAATCAACTAGCCTTCATCGAGCCAACGCAATCACAAATGGTGGTCCAACTTGAGGGAGTCAAGATCATCATCATCTAGCTCAAGTGGACTTCGTGCAAGGCAAAGGTTTGCCCTTGATAGAGTTTTCTATTTTCCCGGTCTCATGGTGGTAGTTGGGAGACCGGGTTATAGGATCGATTGCCGTACTATCAAGGGGGGCTCTCAAATGAGTAGCTTGATCGTATCGTTCGTTGAGAGCTCAAACCATTGCATTCTTGGCATCATCATCTTTCTTGGTTCTTGGTTGGTTTTTTCTCTATGTGGGTTCTTGAGCTTATGGTCAGCTTCATGACAAGCTCAAGTTCATCAAAAACGGAGTCCATATGCATCTTCTATGATGTTTTCGATGTTGGAGGTTTTACCGGTCTTATCCGAGGAAGGGTTATCACTATTTTCTTATGGGACTTTTCTCATTTGCTTCTTATTAATATTTCTATCAAGATTGTGTTAGCCCATGTCGTTAGCTTTCCAACAAACTTGGTTTCGTTGAATTCGGAGTCCGTTTGCAGAAGTTGTGACAGTTTTGGTGTTCTTAAATGGCTGCAGCGGTACTACTGCGGCTACTACCGCGGCCACTACCGCTTGGAGCGGATGTAATTACTACCGCTCCAGAGCGGTACTACCGCAGCTCCAGAGCGGTAGTACCGCTCCGGACCAAATTCTCGTGTTAAGTCCAGCGGTGGTAGGCACGGATGTATTTTTTTAGTACCGCTCGCAAGCAGTAGTACCGCTACCCTTAGCGGTAGTACCGCTATCCCTAGCGGTAGTACCGTGAGGACGAGCGGTAGTACCGCTCCGGCGGTTCTACTGGCCTTTCGGCTCCTCGCTATTGTTTTTCAAAGGGCTTCCACCACCCTAGCGGTAGTACCGCTCCCATGAGTGGTAGTACCGCTCTGTGCGGGCTGTGAGCATAACGGTTGGATTTTTTCCCACCTATAAATGGGGGTCTTCTTCCCCATTGAACCTTATCTCTTGAGCTCGAGTTTACCCCCCATTGTTGACCTTCTTCGAGCTTGCTAACTCTCAATCCCTCCGATGATTCTTGCTAGTTCTTGAGAGAAATGGGAGAGGAGATCTAGATCCACATTTCCACCAATCACTTTCTCCTCTATGTGAGGGGAACCCCTTGGATCTAGATCTTGGAGTTCTTAGTGTTCTTCTTTGTTCTTCCTCTCATTTTCGTCCCTAGCATTAGTTGCTTTGGTGGGATTTGGGAGAGAAGGACTTGGGCACTTCGTGTGCCCTTGCCATTGCATTTGGTGCATAGGTTTGAGTTCTCCACGGTGATACGTGGAAGTGAAGTTTGAGAAGCTTATTACTCTTGGGTGTTTGAGCACCCTTGAGCTTGTTCCTCTTGGGTGCTTTGGCGCCCTACATAGTTGGTGGTGCCTCGGAGCTCAATCATTGTGGTGCAAAGCTCCGTGCAAGCTTCGGGGTCTCCAATTAGGTTGTGGAGATTGCCCCGAGCATTTGAGGTCATCTCGGAGCCACAATCCATTATGGTGAAGCTTCGTGGTGTTGTTGGGAGCCTCCAATTAAGTTGTGGAGTTTTCCCCAACCTTGTTTGTACGGGTTCTGTGACCGCCCACAAGGGCCCCTTAGTGGAATCACGACATCTTGCATTGTGCGAGTGCATGAGAAGATTACGGTGGCCCTAGTGGCTTCTTGGGGATCATGTACGTGTGCGTATTGTGTTGAGCCTTTTTGCATCTTATCTTATCTTAGTTGGCTCTCTTAAGAGATTAATGGATTATCCCATTTTGGGGGAGTGATGTGCTTTGTGCACTTCACAATCCTAAAAATGTGTGTACATGAGGAATACCACTTAGTATTGATATTACAAGATTATCTAGCTTCTATGTGGTATGTCTTCTCATGAGAAATTCAAATTCTAAATGGTCCATTAATCATCTCTTGTTGGATTTCATTTGCCACTTGTTATTAACGTTGGGTTACCACATTATGGGGGCCCCTGGTGCATCTCCTTGCCCTCCTCCGAAGCTTCTTGGTCTTGTATTTGTCTAGAAAAAATCACCAAAAAGTTTCGTGGCAATTGGACTCCATTTAGTATTGTAACTCTGGAAAGGCAAAAACACGCAGAAAACAGGAACTGGCACTGGGCACTGGGTCAATAGGTTAGTGCTCAAAAATATTATAAATTGGTAAATAAATACCCAAAAATTATCCTAGAATGATAATATATCATAATGGAACAATCAAAAATTATAGATACGTTGGAGACGTATCAGATATGCATGCACAACACAAAACTTTCAATCGTGCTTACCTCAAGATAATATTTCAACCCTCTACAAATGTGGGGCATATATGGATTGATGTAGATTATGGCAAAGGGTGATAATTGATCATCTCGCAAATCTTCCGAGAGTAAACTTCAAACATAAGATAGTGCATAGACATGAATGTTATCAATGTGGTGACTAGGCATATCGTTTAAAAGTGAAAGAATTACATAGCCACTGTGCACACCTTTAACTGATGCAGAATGCACTTTATGTTGGGGAACGTTGCATGTGAAACAAAAAAATTCCTACGAACACCCTTGATCTATCTATGGAGATGCATAGCAACGAGAGGGGAGAGTGTGTCTACATACCCTCGTAGACCGTTAAGCGGAAGCGTATATTACGCAGTTGATGTAGTCATACTCTTCACGATCGCATCGCGATCCAATCCGATCCAGCGCTGAACGGATGGCACATGCGCGTTCAGCACACATGCGGCTCGGTGACGTCCCCTCCTTATTGATCCAACAAGCAAGAGAGGAGAAGTACATGGGATCTCGACCAGCACGACGACGTGGTGGAGATGGTGGTGAAGTAGTACCGGTAGGGCTTCGCTGCGCGCTGCCGGAACTAGGAACGGAGGAGCAATGGAGCAACGGGAGAGAGGAAGGCTCCAAGGGGCTGGTGTGTCCTCTTGGGGGCGCCCCCTCCCCTCTATATATAGGTGGAGGGGCGTGGTGGCCAGACCTCCAAGCCCTAGGGCTGGCGCACCAAGGGGGGGGGGGAGTTGGACTCCTAGTCCAATTCCCTCCTTTCCATACACAGGTGGACTTTCCACCTTTCCCAACCGCATGGGCCTTGAGGGACTTTTGCGCTTGGCCCAATAAGGCCAGGGCACCTCTCCTAAGCCCATATTGACCCTTGGGACATGGTGGAACCCTTGGTGGACTTCCGGACTCCTCCGGAAGTCTCCGGAACCTTCCTGGTACAATACCGGAAAAACCAAAAACTTTTCCGGTAACCAAAATATGACTTCCCATATATAAATCTTTACCTCCGAACAATTTCAAAGCTTCTCGTAACGTTCGGGATCTCATCCGGGATTCCGAACAACATTCGGTCACCAACGTACATATCCCAATACTACTCTAGCGTCACCGAATGTTAAGCATGCGGACCCTATGGGTTCGAGAATCATGTAGACATAACCGAGACACTTATCCGGTCAATAACCAATAGCGGGACCTGGATGCCTATATTGATTCTTACATATTCCATGAAGATCTTTATCGGCCGAACCATGATGTCAAGGATCCAGTCAATCTCTATCGGTATGTTACTTGCCCGAGATTCGATCGTCGGTATCTTATACCTAGTTCAGTCTCGTTACCGGAAAGTCTCTTTACTCGTTCCGTAATACAAGATCCCGTGACTAACTCCTTAGTCACATTTCTTGCAAGTTTTTGTGATGTTGTATTACCGAGAGGGCCCGGAGAAACCTCTTCGTCATACAGAGTCATAAATCCCAGTCTCGATCCATGCCAACCCAACACACACCCTCGGAGATACATGTAGAGCACCTTTATGATCACCCAGCTATGAAGCCGCGTTTGATAGCACACAAGGTATTCCTCCGATGTCAGGAAGTTGCATCATCTCATGGTCTTAGGAACAGACACTTGACATGAAGAAAGCAGTAGCAATAAACTAAGTTATACGATCAAATGCTAAGCTTACAGTTGGGTCTTGTCCATCACATCATTCTCCTAATGATGTCTTCCCATTATCAAATGACAACTCATGACCATGGTTAGGAAACCTTAACCATCTTTGATCAACGAGCTAGTCTAGTAGAGGCTCACTAGGGACACGGTGTTGTCTATGTATCCACACATGTATCTGAGTTTACGATCAATATAATTCTAGCATGGATAATAGACGATTATCATGAACAAGGAAATATGATAATAACCAATTTATTATTGCCTCTAGGGCATATTTCCAACAGTCTCCCACTTGCACTAGAGTCAATAATCTAGTTCACATCGCCATGTGATTAACACCCAATGAGTTCTGGGGTTTGATCATGTTTTTCTTCTGAGAGAGGTTCTAGTCAATGGGTCTGCAACATTTAGATCCGTGTGTACTTTACAAATCTCTACATACTTTAGATGTTGCCACCATGCTCCACTTGGAGCTATTCCAAATGATTGCTGCACTATACGTATCCGGTTTGCTACTAAGAGTCATCCGGATCGGTGTCAAAGCTTGCATCGATGTAACCCTTTATGACAAACTCTTTATCAACTCCATATCTGAGAAACATATCCTTAGTCCTCTAAGGATAATTTTGACCATTGTCCAGTGATCCACTCCTGGATCTCTCTCGTACCCCTCTGCCAGACACATGGCAATGCTCACATCAAGGTGTGGTACACAACATGGCATACAGTACAGAGCCTATGGCCGAGGCATAGGGGGCGACCTCAGTCCTTTCTCTTTCTTCAACAGTGGTCAAGATTTGAGTCCTACTCAACTTCACACCCTACAATACAGGCAAGAACTCCTTCTCTGACTGATCCATTTTGAACTCCTTCAAAATCTTGTCAAGGTATGTGCTCTGTGAAAGTCTTATCAGCCGTCTTGATCTATCTCAATAGATCTTGATGCCCAATATGTAAGAAGCTTTACCCAGATCTTCCTTTGAAAAACTCCTTTCAAACAACCCTTTATGCTTTCCAGAAATTCTACATCATTTCCAATCAACAATATGTCATCCACATATTCTTATCAGAAATGCTATAGTGATCCCACTCACTTTCTTGTAAACACAAGTTTCTTCATAAACTTTGTATAAACCCAAAAGCTTTGATCACCTTATCAAAGAGTATATTCCAACTCCAAGATGCTTGCACCAGTCCATTGAAGAATCGTTGGAGCTTGCATACCTTTTAGCATCCTTAGGATGGACAAAACCTCCTGGTTGTATCACATACAACATTTCCTTAAACCATTAAGGAAGCATTGTTGTGACTTCTGATACGTCTCCAACGTATCTATATTTTTTGATTGTTCAATGCTATTATATTATCATTCTTGGATACTTTTTGGGTGTTTATTTACCAATTAATATTATTTTTGAGCACTAACCTATTAACCCAGTGCCCAGTGCCAGTTGCTTTTTTCTGCATGTTTTTAGCTTTTCAGGTTTACAGTACCAAACGAAGTCCAATTGCCATGAAACTTTAATGTGATTTTTTCTGGACCAAAAGAAGACCTGGAAGCTTCGGAAGGAGGCCAGGGACCCCACGAGGGAGGCACCACACAATAAGGCGCGCCCTGGGGTGGGCCGAGCCCTGTTGCCTCGTGCCCCCCTCGGGCGTCCCCCGGTGCCCCTCTCTGGCTTATAAATTCCCTAAAATCCCAAAAACCCTAGAGAGCAACCCAAAACACTTTTTCCACTGCCGCAAGTCTCTGTTCCACTATGTGCCCATCTGGAGCCTTGTTCTAGTGCCTTGTCGGAAGGGGGATCGATCACGGAGGGCCTCTACATCATCCTTGCTACTCCCATGGTGATGTGTGAGTAGTTCACCATAGACCTACAGGTCTGTAGTTAGTACCTAGATGGCTATCTCTCTCTCTCTCTCTTGATATTCAATACAATGATCATCGCATCTTCCCTTTGATCTATCCGATGTAATTCTTTTGTGCGGTGCGTTTGTTGGGATCCGATGAATTGTGGGTCCATGTTCAGATTATTCATGAAAAAGATTCGAGTCTTCTCTGAAATTTATTATGATTCTTATTTGCATGATCATCATAGCTTCGTAAATCTCTCCTATCTATTGAAATAGTTTGGCCAACTAGATTGCTATTTCTTCAGTGAGAGGGGTGTGTTTTGGTGGGTTCAATCTGGCGGTGCTCTTTATCCGAGCGACAGAAAGGGACTAGACACGTCTTTGTATTGTTGCCACTAAGGATAAAACGATGGGGTTAGTTCATATTAATTGAATTCTCTTTATCTACATCATGTCATCATTCTCCAAGCATTACTCTATTTTACTTAATACTTTAGATGCATGCTGGATAGTGGTCGATGGGTGGAGTAATAGTAATAGGTCCAGGCAGGAGTTGGCCTATTTGCTTATGGACGTGATGCCTATATATACATGATCATTACCATGAATAAAGATTGCATAACTATGTCCTTTTCTATCAATTTCTCAACAGTAATTTGTCTACCCACCGTATGCTTACTATATGAGAGATGCCACTAGGGAAAACTATGGCCCCCGGGTCTATTCACTTATAAATTTACAAAAGCTTTCAATACCTTGCTGCCATTATTTGTCTTTTATTTTATTTTGCAATTTACAATTATATACTATCATCTACACACTTCATTTGCTTGCAAATAATGAGACCAAGGGGATTGACAACCCTCTTGCCGCGTTGGGTGCAAGTGTTTGCTCTTTTGTGTGCAGTTGCTGAAGACGGTGGTTGACCGTTACTCCTATTGGTTCGATAAACCTTGGTTCTCTACTGAGGGAAATACTTATCCATATTGTGCTGCATCACCCGTTCCTCTTCACGGAAAACCCAACGCAGATCACAAGTATCAACATCCATCTGCCAGATTTCATAATCAAAAAATGCAGCAACTGCTAACATAATCCCAATAGACTTTAGCATTGCTATGGGTGAGAAAGTTCTCATTGTAGTCAACTCCTTGAACTTGTCAGAAACCTCTTTGCGGCAAGTCAAGCTTTATAAATGGTGACATTACCATCAACGTTTGTCTTCTTCTTAAAGATCCATTTGTACTTAATGACATGCCAGTCATCGGGCAAGTCTACCAATGTCCATACTTTGTTTTCATACATGGATCCTATCTCGGATTTCATGGCCTTTAGCCATTTGTCGGAATCCGGGCCCATCATCACTTCCTCATAGTTCGTAGGCTCATCATTGTCTAACAACATGAATTTCAAGACAAGATGACCGCACCACTCGGGGAGCCACGTGTCCTTGTCGACCTACGAGGTTTGGTAGTAACTTGATCCGAAGTTTCATGATCATCACCACTAGCTTCCTCTTCAATTGGTGTACACATCACAGGAACACCTTTCTACGCTGCGCTACTTTCCAATTGAAGTGAAGGTTTGATAACCTCATCAAGTTCTACCTTCCTCCCACTCACTTCTTTCGAGAGAAACTCCTTCTCTGGAAAGGATCCATTCTTGAAAACAAGAGTTGCCTTCGGATCTGTGATAGGAGGTATACCCAATTATTTCTTTAGGGTATCCTATGAAGATGCACTTCTCCGCTTTGGGTTCGAGCTTATCTGGAAAAAGCCTCTTGACATAAGCGTTGCATCCCCAAACTTTAAGAAACGACAGCTTAGGTTTCTTGCCAAATCATAATTCATACGACGTCGTCTCAACAGACTTAGAGGGTGCCCTATTTAAAGTGAATGTGCTTGTCTCTAATGCATAACCCCAAAACTATAGTGGAAAATCGGTAAGAGACATCATAGAATGCACCATATCCAATAGAGTACGACTACGACGTTCGGACACACCATTACACTGTGGTGTTCTAAGTCGCGTGAGTTATGAAACAATTTCCACATTGTTTTAAATCCATAACAAACTCGTAACTCAGATATTCACCTCCACGATCATATCGTAGACATTTTATCATCTTTTCACGATGATCTTCAACTTCACTTTGAAATTGCTTGAACTTTTCAAAATTTCAGACTTGGGTTTCATCAAGTAAATATACATGTATCTACTCAAATCATTTGTGAAGGTAAGATAATAACGATATCCACCGCGTGCTTCAACACTCATTGGATTGCATACATCAATATGTATTATTTCCAACAAGTCATTTGCCTGCTCCACCGTACCGGAAAACGGGGTATTAGTCATCTTGCCGATGAGGCATGGTTCACATGTCTCAAGCGATTCAAAATTGAGTGAGTCCAAAGATCCATCAGCATGGAGTTTCTTCATGCGCTTTACACCCATATGACCTAAGCAGCAGTGCCACAAGCATGTGGTACTATCATCATTAACTTTGCATCTTTTGGCATCAATGTTATGAACATGTGTATCACTGCGATCGAGATTCTATAAGAATAAACCATTCACATTGGGTGCATGACCATAAAAGATATTACTCATATAAATAGAACAACCATTATTCTCTGATTTAATTGAATAACCGTCTCGCAATAAACAAGATCTATATAATGTTCATGCTCAACACAGGCACCAAATAACATTTATTTAAGTTTAAAACTAATCATGAAGGTAGAGCGAGCGTGCCGATGGCGATCACATCAACATTGGAGACACTTCCAAGGCGCATCGTCACCTCCTCCTCAACTAGTTTACGTTTATTCTGTAGCTCCTATTTCGAGTTACTAATATCAGCAACCGAACTGGTATCAAATACCCAGGCGCTACTACGGGCACTAGTAAGGCACACATCAATAACATGTGTATCAAATAGACCATTGTTAACGTTGCTAGCCTTCTTATCCGCCAAGTATCTGGGGCAGTTCTGCTTGGAGCGGCCGTTGCCCTTGTAATAGAAGCACTCAGTCTCATTTTTGCGTCCAACCTTGCATTTCTTCACTGAGCGGCAACTGGTTTGCCATTCTTGAAGTTTCCCTTCTTGCCCTTGCCCTTCTTGAAACTAGTGGTCTTATTAACCACCAACACTTGATGCTCCTTCTTGACTTCTACATCCACGGCATAAGATATCACGAATAGCTCAGGGATCATCTTCTCCATCCCTTGCATGTTATAGTTCATCACAAAGCTCTAGTAGCTTGGTGGTAGTGACTGGAGAACTCTGTCAATCACTATCTTATCTAGAGATTAACTCCCACTTGATTCAAGCGATTGTAGCACCTAGACATTTTGAGCACATGCTCACTAACTGAACTATTCTCCTCCATCTTGTAGGCAAAGAACTTATGAAATATCAATTTCAGCTCTTGGAACATCTCATATGCTCCATGGCCTTCAAAACGTCTTTGGAGCCCCGATTCTAAGTCGTAAAGCATGTCGCACTAAACTATCGAGTAGTCATGAGAACGTGTGTGCCGAACATTCATAACATCCACAGACGACACTAGAGGGGTTGGCACATCGAGCGGTGCATCAAGGACATAAGCCTTCTTTGCAACAATGAGGACAATCCTCAGATTACAGACCCAGTCCACCCAATTGCTTACACTATCTTTCAACTTTGCCTTTCTCTAGGAACGTATTAAAATTTAGGGGAGCTACAACGCAATCTATTGATCTACAACATAATTTGCAAAGACAACTTTAGACTATGTTCATGATAATTAGTTCAATTAATCAAATTACTAATGAACTCCCACTTAAATCAATGTTCCTCAGGTTGTCTAAGTGTTACATGATCCAAATCCACCAACCCAAGTCCGATCATCACGTGAGATGAGGTAGTTTCAATGGTGAACATCTCCATGTTGATCATATCTACTATATGACTCATGTTTGACCTTTCGGTCTCCCTGTTCTGATGCCATGTCTATACATGCTAGGCTCGTCAAGTTTAACCCAAGTATTCCGCATGTGTAAAACTGGCTCACACCCGTTGTATGCAAACGAAGAGTCTATCACACCTGATCATCACGAGGTGCTTCAAAATGATGAACTTTTGCAATGGTGCATACTTAGGGAGAACACATTTTCTTGAAATTAAGTGAGGGGATCATCTTATAATGCTACCATCGTCCTAAGCAAAATACGATGCATAAAAGATAAACATCACATGCAAATCAAATAAGTGACATGATATGGCCATCATCATCTTGTGCTTTTGATCTCCATCTCCAAAGCACCGGCATGATCTCCATTGTCACCGGCATGACACCATGATCTCCATCTTCGTGTCATCACGTGATTGTCTCACCAACCATTGCTTCTACAACTATTGCTAACACATAGCGATAAAGTAAAAGCAATTACATGGCATTTAAAGATTGACACGCAGGTCAAACAATAAATTCAAGACAACCCTATGGCTCCTGTCGGTTGCCATACCCATCGACATGCAAGTCATGATAATAGTTACAAAACATGATCATATCATGCATCAACATATATCAAATCATGTCTTGGTCATATCACATCACAACATACCCTGCAAAAACAAGTTAGACGTCCTCTACTTTGTTGTTTGCATGTTTTACGTGGCTGCTATGGGCAACTAGTAAGAACCGTTCTTACCTACGCAAAGCCACAATAGTAATAATCAAGTTGCCTTTTAACCTTTTACAAGGACCGCCTCTGTCGAATCCGATTTAACTAAAGTGGGAGAGACAGACACCCGCCACCCACCTTATGTGAAACAAGTTGCATGTCAGTAGGTGGAACCGGTCTCTTGTGCGAGGACAGGTAAAGTTGGTCTGGGCCGCTTCATTCCACAATACTGCCGAAACAAAATAAGACTAAGGAGGTACGCAATCTGAACATCAACACCCACAACTTCTTTGTGTTCTACTTGTGCATACCATCTATGCATAGACCTAGCTCTGATGCCACTGTTGGGGAACGTTGCATGGGAAACAAATTTTTTCCTACAAACACCAAAGATCTATCTATGGGGATGCATAGCATCGATAGGGGAGAGTGTGTCTACGTACCCTTGTAGACCATTAAGTGGAAGCGTATATTACGCGGTTGATGTAGTCGTACTCTTCACGATCCAATTGCGCTCCAATCCGATCCAGCGCCGAACGGACGGCACCTCTGCCTTTAGCACATGTGAGGCTCAGTGACGTATCCTCCTTCTTGATCCAGCAAGCAAGATAGGAGAAGTAGATGGGATCTCCACCAGCATGACAGTGTGGTGGAGATGGTGGTGAAGCAGTGCCGGTAGGGCTTCGCTGCGCGCTGCCAGAACTAGGAACGGAGGAGCAACGAAGCAATGGAAGAGAGGGAGGCGCAAAGGGGATGGTGTGTCCTCTTGGGGGCGCCCGTACCCTCTATATATAGGTGGAGGGGCGTGCTGGCCAGCCCTCCAAGCCCTAGGGCTGGCGCACCAAGGGGGGAGAGTTGGACTCCTAGTCCAATTCCCTCCTTTCCATACACACGTGGACTTTTCACCTTTCCCAACCACATGGGCCTTGGGAGACTAGTGCGCCTGGCCCAATAAGGCCAGGGCGCCTCCCCTCAGCCCATACTGACCCTTGGGACATGGTGGAACCCTTGGTGGACTTCCGGACTCCTCCGGAAGTCTCCGAAACCTTCTGGAAGCTTCCTGGCGCAATACCGGAAAAACACAAAACTTTTCCGGTAGCCAAAATATGACTTCCCATATATAAATCTTTACCTCCGGACCATTCCAGAGTTCCTCGTGACGTTAAGGATCTCATCCGGGACTCCGAACAACATTCAGTCACCAACGTACATATCCCAATACTACTCTAGCGTCACCGAACGTTAAGCATGCAGACCCTACATGTTCGAGAATCATGTAGACATGACCAAGACACCTCTCCGGTCAATAACCAATAGCGGGACCTGGATGCCCATATTGATTCCTACATATTCCATGAAGATCTTTATCGGTCGAACCACGATGTGAAGGATTCAGTCAATCCCATATGCAGTTCCCTTTGTCTATCGGTATGTTACTTGCCCGAGATTCGATCGTCGGTATCTCATACCTAGTTCAATCTCATTACCGACAAGTCTGTTTACTCTTTACGCAATACAAGATCCCATGACTAACTCCTTAGTTACATTGCTTGCAAGCTTCTTGTAATGTTGTATTACCAAGAGGGCCCAGAGATACCTCTCCATCATACGGAGTAACAAATCCCAGTCTCGATCCATGCCAACCCAATAGACACCCTCGGAGATACCTATAGAGCACCTTTATTATCACCCAATTACGAAGCAACGTATGATAGCACACAAGGTATTCCTCCAGTCTCAGGAAGTTGCATGATCTCATGGTCTTAGGAACAGATACTTGACATGAAGAAAGTTGTAGCAATAAACTAAGTGATACGAACAAATGCTATGCTTACTATTGGGTCTTGTCCATCACATCATTCTCCTAATGATGTGATCCCGTTATCAAATGACAACTCATGACCATGGTTAGGAAACCCTAACCATCTTTGATCAACGAGCTAGTCTAGTAGAGGCTCACTAGGGACACAATGTTGTCTATGTATCCACACATGTATCTGAGTTTCCGATCAATACAATTCTAGCATGGATAATAGATGATTATCATGAACAAGGAAATATGATAATAACCGATTTATTATTGCCTCTAGGGCATATTTCCAACACGTTACACTAAGAGTGACCTCCATGCTCTTAGTGAGTTGGTACTTGAGAGATTGTGAATTGATTCAACATAAAAATACAGGAAAGACCCTCCATAGAGGGACGCGAGGATTGGCATGTGCTTATTTATTTATTACAAAAATGAAAAACTTGTGATGTCGAGGTTTTGACAGTCGCTTTGGGAGTTTAAGGAGTTGGAAGAATAATTTCACCAACCTCTTTGTAATGGCCACAGAACTTCGCACTTTGTTTTATTTGAGCCCTTGGGGCTTTGTAACTTTAAAACTTTATTTGGTGATTTTACATGAAGCTCTTATTCATTTAATTTACAACAACCATTGCAAAGAGAGTAGGAGACACTACCTTCAAAACTTTGGCAACAAAAATTGGGTGCAAAGAAGACAGGTTACTTGGAATAACTTTTTAGCTACATAGGTAGGTATGGTGGACTCCTTTTGGCATAACTTGGTTTAGGGAAGTCGATGCACAAGCAGAATTCCTTCTTAGTACAGGCATAGGCTAGCAATAAAGATTAGGAGCGACAAACCAGGGATCATAGTTATCATAATCATGCATTCTGAACAACTAAAACTGAGTGTAGCCATTGCGTAATGCATACTCTTTTAAATTGGTACACCATGGAGGCTAAATTATTCAATAATTTTGCATGTATGGACATCTATTATGTCAATCACCGAGAATCCAAAGGGAATACTCAATTAGCATCCTTTGTCAAATTTTAACTTACTCCAATTTCTACCCTATAATTTGTATGATCCCCGAGTGGGTAAAGATTCTAGCATGAGAAAGCACACTACCCCTCACAATGTGCGTATGTATGTATGTATGTATGTATGTATGTATGTATGTATGTATGTATGTATGTATGTATGCATGCATGCATGCATGCATGCATGTATGTATGTATGTATGTATAACGTTATAAATAAAGCACCTTGGTAAACCATGCATGCTTGCTAAGTAAGATGATCATACCAACTTTCTCATCATGGTCACTCGTCATATTTCATCATTATTTCCTACCTGCTCCAAATGAATAATTTATGAAATATAATAAGCAAGTAAAACTAGGACCGGGTACTAAGATTTATCATCTACAAATGAAAACAACTATACAAAGAAGAATAAGAAATATTTTGGGCTTTTCCGGGTTAATGGAGGTAAAGCAACTGAAATAGAAAAGGAAAAGAAGACAGGAGAAAAACACTTCAATGTCAAAGAAGAATACAAAATAAACAAAAGGGACAAATAAGGAGAAATTGTTTTGTAAATCTTTTTGCTTACAAAAGAAGAAAGGTAAAGAAAAAGCACAAGACCAAAAAGAACCGAAGAAAACTCAAAAGGAACCAAAAAGAAAGGCGAGCGATAAAGAGAACTAATCAAATATTTTTAGATTTCAAATGCATAAGAATGTATGCTTTTCTTTTCTCAGTCTCCTGCTCGTGTTTCACCTCACACCTAAGCATCACGTTCCTAGGGATAGAGATATCTGCGCTCTAAGGTAGTCATAGTACTACCTGATACGTCTCAAACGTATCTACTTTTCCAAACACTTTTGCTCTTGTTTTGAACTCTAATTTGCATGATTTGAATGAAACTAATACGGACTTACGCTGTTTTCAGCAGAACTGTTATGCTGTTGTTTTTGTATAGAAATAAAAGTTCTCGGAATTGGATGAAACTTTTTATGGATTTTTTCTAAAAATATGAAGATTTGTAGAGCGAAGACCCACCAGAGGGGGGACACCTGTTGGTGCCAAGCCAACAGGGCACTCCCACCCCCTGGGCACGCCCTGATTGCTTGGGGCCACCTCGTGGCTCTTCCGACCCTAATTCCAGTCCTATAAATTCACAATTACGAAGAAAAAATAAGAGAGAAGTTTTCATCGCATTTCACAAGACGGAGCCGCCGCCACCTCCTGTTCTTCCTCGGGAGGACCGATCTGGAGTCCGTTTGCGGCTCCAAAGAGGGGGACTCATCGCCATCGTCATCACCAACCCTTCTTCATCAACACCCCCATGATGCTCACCATCGGGAGTGAGTAATTCCTTTGTAGGCCTGTTGGACGGTGATGGGACTGGATGATATTGATCATGTAATCGAGTTATTTTGATAAGGCTTGATCCCTAGTATCCACAATGTTGTGAGATTGATGTTGCTATGACTTTGCTATGCTTAATGCTTGTCACTAGGGCCCGAGTGCCATGATTTTAGATCTGAACCTATTATGTTTTCATGAATATGAGAGTGTTTTAGATCCTATCTTGCAAGTTGTATGCACCTATTACGTGTCATGATCCGCATACACCAAGGTGACAATAATTGGGATTCTTTCCGGTGATTGCCATAGTTTGAGGAGTTCATGTATTCACCATGTGTTAATGTTTGTTCCGGTTCTCTATTAAAAGGAGGCCTTAATATCCCTTAGATTTCCTTATGGACCCCACTGCCATGGGAGGGTAGGACAAAAGATGTCATGCAAGTTCTTATTATAAGCACATATGACTATATACGGAATACATGCCTACATTACATTGATGAATTGGAGCTAGTTCTGGCCGCTCTAGTATGTAACTGTTATATGATTGATGTCATCTAAATCATTATTCATCACCGACCCATGGCCTACGCTTTTTCATATACTGAATCTTGCTAAGTTACTATTGTTGCTACTATTGTTACAATCACTATAAAACCGATGTTGTTACCATTACCGTTACTACTACTACTACTACTATTTTGCTGTGCTACTAAAACTTTTGCTACAGAGAGATATCCTAGGCGTGGTTGAATTGACAACTCAACTGACAAGACCAATAAATATTATTTGTCTCCCCTTGTGTCGAATCAACAAATTTGGGTAAAATACTTCCCTCAAAGACTGTTAAGATCCCCTATACTTGTGGGTTATCAAGAGTGTTTTCTGGCGCCGTTGCCGGGGAGCATAGCTCTATTATTGTGTTCACCAAGGATATCCAATTGTCACTATGAAGAATCTGAAAGATACTAGAACCAATATCATACCCTCTAAGACGAGGGGTGTGTTGGTGCAATTTCCTTGCCCCTTGTGTTTTGGAGATTGTTGACAGAAACAGTCATGGACTAATGTGTTTGCAAGTGCACACAGAGAAACAGTCCATGCAGTACCGAAGGTTATGACATTCCAGGTGAACAGTCCGAAAGACTTCACCGAAAATTAAATACGTCGAAGGAGATGAATGCGCTACATCCTTTACAATCTGTTCTTCGAAGAAGAATGAAGTGAAGAAGATGACCTCTCGAAAGGATTCATTGCAGACGCAAAGCAATTAGTCCGGTAGTTCCGTCTGAAGAAATTGACTGCAGACTTGGAAGACGAAGACGAAGTGAAGACGTAGCATTCTTTTCGTCGTTCTTCTTTCATTCATTTGAGTCATAGGACCTCCGTACTATTAAGAGGGGTATAGGTTCTCGAAGCTTAGATCCGCTGTGATGCTTAGCCCAAACCTATGCGAGACCGAGAGAAATCTCTTTAAGATTCGAATGATTACCTACCAGCAAGAGACGAAGATCTTCTTCGCTGTGGGATATATCTTTCGGACTGGGGAGTTAGCATTACTTGCTCCGCACGTAATGTTACCGTTGAGCTCAATTTCCGACCGTTGGACTCATGTCGTTCGGCCATTGGCTGCTCCACATGTCCAATTTGGTCATTTCCCTTCAGGGAAGGCTGCGGCTATAAATAGCCACCCCACTCCAACGTTATTCGTTGGCTGCTCCACTTAAGATTTCTGAGAAGATTGATTGAGCATCCCCTCTCCGAGTGATTTGAGTTTAAGATATACCGAGAGAAAAATCAAGAGCCAAAACTTAGACAGTGGTTGAGCATCACAGTAGTTCTGAGTTAGGGTTCTTGTACCTATTACTCTTGAGAGCTGCCCACTCTCTAGACGGATAGGTGTCGTTGCTCGAGTGTCGAAGAGTAATTGTCTTCACCGAGTAACCTCTTCAGCAACCAAGAGTAATTGTGGTTTGCGAAGGGAAACTGAAGAGAGTTTATCTTCAGTGATGGTTTGGAGATAGCCGACAAGTATCTACCCCGAGTAAATCAACAGGAGCCTGATCAACTCCGCAGTTGATGGAGAACAGGGTGAGGAGAGTTTATCCTCGGTGAGAGTTTATCACAGCCCCTCCAACCAGACGTAGTCCTTTGGCAGAAGGGCGAACTGGTCTACCAAATCCCTGTGTCGCCATCGAGCACCACTGGTTCGATTTACTTACAGCATTACTTTCAGCGGTTATCTTTCATGCTCTGTGCTGTTAAGTATATCCGATCATCATCTGTATTACATTCGTCAGTCAGCTGTTTGCCATCTTATTTTATCCTCACTGGCTGAGTCGTTTCATTGCTCTGAACTCTGTGATACTATTCGTGCTTTATTCATTCATAGCCATTGATCACAGTGCATATCTATCACAGTTCATCCTGTGATTTCTTTCGTACTTGTAGCTCTGTATGTCATGCGCATTTCCTTCGAGCTGAGTTATCTTGTGATATTCTCTATATGATTGCATCTCTGTGTTATTTATCGTTAGTTCTGCCCCTCATATCGAACCTTATCCTGTGCGTTGCTACCGATAGTTAATTCCGCTGCCGTGATTGGATTCGGTTCAAAACTTTCGGAAGAAATTTTTGAATCTCCCATTCACCCCCCCTCTGGTCGATATACTCTCGATCCCTACAATTGGTATCAGAGCAGGTACTCCCTGTCTCTGCTTATTAAAGGTCTAACAACCTTGGAGTTTTGAGTATGTCGTACGCAGGTAGATCCTCGCACTCTGAAAGGTTTCCGATATTCGATGGAAATGACTACATCTACTGGAGAGATCGAATGAAAATCAGACTCCAAGCCATCAATATTGATCTCTGGAACATTGTGGAAAATGGATACACTATTCAACACCCTGATGATCCTATTTCCGATGAAGCTGTGATTGCCTTGGATGCTCAGGCGAAAGATATCTTATCTGACTGCATTTCAAGAGATATATTCGTTCGGTTCCAAAAGCTTGACACTGCAAAGCAACTCTGGGATGCTATCAAGAATGTTCATGGAGAATTTATCGCCAGAACAGATCTACACACTCATATGCTTCGCAAAATGTTTGCTGGTTTCAGAAGTCTCCGTAGGGAAAGTGCCATGGAACTCACTGATCGATTGACAAACATTGTTGAAAGACTTCGGCAACGAGGAGTAACTGACATCACCGATAAAGAAGTGATCGACAAGCTACTCAGCGCTGTTGATGCAACTTATGATTCAATTGTGAATGAAATCAAGCAAAGGCCAGACTATGAAGAACTTCACTATGTCGAAGTTATGACGTTGCTAACCACTCACGAAGAAAAGATGGAACTTGAGAATGGTCAGCAAGAATCTTCTTCGGAGAGTGAAGGAGAAATTCTCTCACACTATGGCAGTTCTCAAGAAGACGACATTGAAAATCAACACTCTATCACGAGAGAAATGGAAATGCTCACTGAAAGACTGAACTATCTCAGAAGACAGAATCTAAGTCTCACAAATGATGACAGAGGCAATACATCTAGAAATTCGAAGAAATTGCCTCCGAAAGAAATGACGTGCTTCAAGTGCAAACAACCTGGTCACTTCATAGCCGATTGCCCTAGTTGGGAACAAGATGAGAAACGCAGCTCCAGATGGATTAAGTGTCACTGCTCTGGGTTTACTCCAGTGAATCGTCATACTAAGCTCTTGAAGAAAAATGAAGCTACCGCATCATCTTCTTCGTCGAGACCAGTCACTGACATTCAAGCAAGGGCGACCATTGAATCCAATCTGAAGAGAATATCTCAGCTCACCAGATTGCGTGCCGAAGTAAATGAGGAATCTGAAGATGAAACATCTAACTCCGAAGGAGAAGACAAAGAGTTTTACAGAAATCTAGGAAGAGGCAATGCCTTCGTCGCGTATGAATCTTCAGAGAACTCTTTCGAGTCTGACACCGATGACAATGCTTCAAGTGAAGATGAACACATCGCATTCTGTCTCATGGCAAAATTGATGAGGACATCCCTACTATGGCTCCATCCCTTGAAGATGAACAACCGGTTGCTGCAACGAAGGCGTCCAATGATGAAATCAGGATTGGACCAACTACAAGAGCTCGTGCTAAGTTACTAGAACAACAGGTGAATTCTCTCTTAGTTGATAATGCTATTTCTTTTAATGAGAGCTTTATACTGCCTAAATCCTTGTGTGTATGTGTCATTAGGTACATTGGAGAGGAAGGCATGGCACAAGGGAGCAAGGAGGAAGGCATGGCACAAGGGAGCAAGAAGAACCTGCAGCTTCCAGGCGGTAGTACCGCTTGCCAGAGCGGTAGTACCGCTTAGGCGGAACTACCGCCCCAGCACTACCGCCCGAAGTACCGCTTAAAAATTTCTTCTGGTATTCACGCGACCCCCGAGCGGTACTAAAGCGGCAGTAATTATTTTTAGAGCGGAAGTACCGCTTAGAGCGGTAGTACCGCTTGCTATGAGCGGTACTACCGTGCTGCCTGCGCGCAGATTTTCGGGCTGACGGCCCGTGTACCCCTTCGATCTATCTTAGGATATAAATACCCTTCCTTAGGGTTAGTTAGAGGCAGACCACGTTTAAGATAAACCCTAGTTCATGAGATTGCTTGTAAGCATTCATCTTGAATCCTCATCACCAATTCGTATCGATCTGGTGATTATATACTGCAAGTCAAGTGTGATCTGCTGTTCCATTGGGAATTAGTATATTGCAATTATACCGTTCGTGGTCGACGGCTGCGTGCGCAAGTGTGTGACGTTGTGAATATCCAAAGGGTTGAGACCTTTTGCATTGGCATCAGGGATCAAGCGAGGGAGAGTTCATCGGCGACATACAAGTTATCCTCCACCATCATCATCACCACCGCCGCTTACTGAGAAGATCGGGACACCCCATATCAAAAATCTTCGGATAATCAGGTATCAGCAAGGCCCAAATCTCCTGAATATATTGAACTTGTTAAACTTGTTAAGATTGCCAAGACTCAACAAGATGATCTCGAATCTAAACAAAATGAACTAGAACAACTTGAGATGAATCTCAGGAAAACCGAAGGATTACTGGTCGAAGAGATGAAGAAAAATCAAGAGTTGACAGAGAAGCATAGTGCTTTTTCTTCAACGATTGATGAAATCCTTAAACGGAATCAGGAACGTTATGATCGTCTAACAGTTGATGTCGAGTATCTATCAAATGAACTCCTTTACAGGACTCAAGAACTCGCGTTACTGAAAGAGTCTTATAACGTGCTTGCGAAAGAAAAAGCTTCTCTCTTCGCCGAGCAATCTGACAACCTTCCTGATGGTTTTGTGCCTCCTTGCTCAAAATGCCTAGAACATAGCAATGCCGAATCTAATGCTGAATCATCTATTGCTGCCATCGAGAATATAGCAACTGCTTCGAATGATATAACTAACCCCTCTTCCGAGGAATTTGTTGCTATCTCTGATGAAAATTGCAGGCTAAAGAGCTTACTTGAGACTGGCATGCTGAAGAGCCTCAAAGGGCATCAAACCCTTTGTGATGTGCTCAAGAAATCAATACTGCACAAAAACCCCCGAAAGGAAGGATTGGGTTTCGAGAGACAACTCAACGCTGATGGAACATACTGGACCCCAGAGCAATATCCACGAACAACTTGGATTCGAGCCAAGAACAAAACTCTCGAACCTGAGCTCCTGACTGGATATGACTCTCCTATTCCTGCTGTCTCTGACGATTCTGATGACTCAAGCTACAAATTATTTAAACAGCAGAAGGGTAAGGTTTTCGCTCGATATGTTGGAACTAACTGCAGGCCAGGCTCTCCCAAGAAGCAAATTTGGGTGAAAAAGAGCACCATTGAAAATTTGCCTGTCACTGCTAACCTGAATATGCAGGGCAATTCCATTCGAGGACACAGCAATCCTCTACCATCTGACACAGTAACCTCTTCAAATGGTTATCAACAAAACATTCGCCAAAGGGATTACATGCGTATTTCATCAAATCATTTTGTTCATATCTCTGGTAATAATTTCAATGCCTACTCATATAATTACTCTCGAGATGAACAGGTAAACCACAGTCACCAGCGAAAGATTACTCCTGCTCAGTCAAGACAGATGAGGTCTGCACAACCCACACAAGTATGGGTTGTGAAGAAAAACTAACCCCTTCTTGCAGGAATTTTCTCTCAGGGACTCTACGTCTATCTTTAGCCCTGAGATCTATCTTGTTGGTGCTGTCTCTTTGTGTTTTTGTTCTTCTTCGTTGTTATTTCTATTCGAGTTGTTGTGTTTGTGTTTCGTCCATAAAACAACTCGCTCATAGCTCCGTGTTTGGTGTTTCTTTTCGTTTGCCTGAGTGATCTGTTTCGGACCTTGTTATCCCTCTGTTCTCTCTCTTCTAAGTCTCTTCTGTCCGTCATAAGCATGCAAATTGATCCGAAGGAAATCTCTCTCCGACGTCCTTGGTCGCGAAAGAAATTAACTTCGAACCTTTTCTCATTTTTAGGCTTCGTGCCCTTCTATCCTTTCATCCTCCCGAATTTTCGCAGAATTCAGTTGCCACGTGCCCACGATCTTCGGATCGTGATCGCGTCCAAATGCGGATCGTCCCATCTTTATAGGCCGTAGATTTCGGTCAAGCGGTTCCTCCCTCATGCTATATACATATACCCTTGCCACCCCTTCGTCCTTATTCTTCCGCATATCCCTCATTCCACCTCGACCGAGCCCGAGCTCGAAGCGTCACCGGCGAGTTCCTCCGCCGTGCAACTCCGGTGAAGCCTCGTCGCTGCCGATCCAAGCCAGTGTGGTAATCTTCCTCTCTGCATTGCCTTAGTCGATCTAGGTTGCCGAGTTAGGGCGCTTAGATCTAGAACTGCTTCTCCTCTCTGTTTCCTGTTCTTGAGCAGTTCATCCTGGCGCGATTTATCCCTATTTTGTTGCCACGGTAGATCCTTAGATTTCACCAGATTTCGTCTAGAGCGGTTTGTAGTTGTTCCTCGCTCTGGATATTTTCGTCTTGGGTGCTTGTGTTATTCGTAAGATTAGTCAGTTTTATTTCTGCCTGTGCATCATATGAGGCTAGAAGTAAATTCTTTCGATGATATCTATTCGGATACCAATGAGCTCCCTAATCTTCCTCAAAATTGTTTTCCTTCAAAAACTACTCTGTGCATGCTCATGACCCTATCCTGTTTTCCCTCGCATCTATTCTTTTCATAGGTTGGTCATGTCTCTCAGTTCAGGAGATAGCTCAGATTCTGAAGGATATCTGACTCAGTATCCATCGTTGGCAGAGCGAATGAGATTAACTGGAGGTGGTAAATCCTCGACGCAGCCCAAGGCACTTCAGAAGCAAGACACCGTGTCCGAAGGAGATTCTGATGAAGTTCCTCCTGCTGACAGTCAGCCTGAAGACGATTTGATCACTGATGCTTTGACTCTGTTTTCCGATGGATATCCAAGAAAAGGTGGTCGTGGCCATGAGAAAAATACAGCTGCTGAGATGTCAGATGCAGAAAAGTATATGACTCCTCCCGAAGGAGAATCCAACACTGATCGCAACAACAGGTTGCAAAGGATTCGTCGCCACTGGGCGAGCAAATGGTTCAAGTATCGAAATGTTCGCAAGAAATACCAGATTCGGTTTGCTTTCACACCGCCCTGGAATGATTGCATTGCAAAAAACTGCATAGGCCGAGACGATGAAAAAGTGAGGCCTCCGCCGCCAGAAAATGCTCATCCTGATTCGCTCAAGACCATCTCTGACTTTCCTGAAGAAGTTGCAAAGAGAGCAAAGGCCAGAGCCAAGCGCCAAGCAAAAGAAGCTAAAAGATATAAAGTTGAAGCGAAAAGCATCGAGCTGATTCAGCAAGATGTGCAGAAAAAGAAGGAACAAGTTTCTCGAAAGAAAACTCTGTCCAGAAGACCCAAGAAGGCTGCACCTGACTCTTCTGAAGAAGATACACTTGATGATATGCCTATGTACGATCGCATTGCTCTTCTGAACAAGCCACACTCAAGTCCTGTGCCAGCTAAAACTTCTGCATCTCCAAGGAAGTCACCAAGGTTTGCTGATAAACCTTCGGGTTCTGTTGCTCCGAGAAAATTGTCAGAAGTTGTCCCGAAGAGAAAGCTTGAGCTGGAAGAAGGAGATGTTTCCACCAAGAGAACCAAGCCAAATGTTCCTGCTTCCACAGAGGAACAAACTTATGATTACCAGTACTTGATTGATATTATTGACAGCGCTGCCTATGATGCCGATGCAAATGATGTGTGCAATCTGGGCTTGCCGAATGATGTTTTGAAACTGGTGACAAAAAGTTTTGCTGAGCTGAAAGAAATCTCGAAGAAGATCAACATAGTTGCCAAACAAAAACAAGCTGTTGAGCGAAAAAGAAAGGAAGGCATTCCTGAGTCCGAAAGGAAAAAAGCTGAATAAAGAAATTCTTGATCTCACCAAAGCTTTGAGCGTGTACCGAAAAGATAAGATTGATTGGCACTCTCGCTTGCACATGGAGGTGTCTCAGCTGTGCGATAGGAGAAACGAGGAGATTGCTCGCCAAGCAGATCTCGCTCGGAGAAGAGCCCAAGAAGAAAAACGTCAAAAGGCTTTGGCAAGATCAAGCAAGCCGAAAGCTCCCAAAGCGCAACGCTCTCAGAAGGTTGCTGCTGATCCTGCTCAAATGGAAACTTCTGTACCTCTGCAACAAGTGCCTCTGTCTCCTCCTCGCGAAGAGAATCTCATGCCTGAGGCTGGTACTGAAGAAGTTCACTTTCTTGAGTCTGTTGCCCAAGTGCAGCATGAAGATGTTGATGTACATACCAAGCAGATATCTCCATCTGAGGAAATTGATGAAGAGAATGAAATTGACAAGGCAGATCCATTGCCTCCGAGGAGAATGCGAACTGAGCAAGTTGATCAGAAAGAGAAGGATGATAAGATTGAGGGGGAGCTAAACGCCTCTCGAAAAGAAACTCTAACGGTCTCATCTTCTGGTGCCCATACCCAGATGGATGTTGATCTTGTTGCCATTGCCGATGTCCCACAGTTGGTGCTGCCTGCAGAAGAATCTGCTAAGCCAATGGCTCGAAAAGAATCTGTCCCACCTGTCGTGACCCAAGTTGCTGAAGTAGTTGTGCCTCCCACCGATGCTGATATCAGTGAAGAAAAGGCCCTAGAGCCCGAGAAACAGAAAGTTGCCAAAGGAGTTCCGGCAAGCAAAACCATCAGTCAGATCAGTCCATCTAAGGCGTCAGCACAAGAGAAAATGAGGAAGCACTTTGCTCCTCTCAAACCCATCGATGAAAGTGTGCCAGCGCCGGATGATGTTCGAACAAGATCCTTGTCCGATGAAGAACCTCTGTGCAACCCGATGGAAACATTCCCTCTGTTTCCCGTAAGTGACGGCCCAAATGGTCCTCCATTCAATGAGCAGATTCATCGCTCGAAACTCGCATTCTTTGGGGCCAGTCCTTACGAAGGAGAAAGGACTTCTGCGTCATCAAGATTCTGGACGAAAGAATAGGCAGTTTATTATGCTCGGATCCTGTATGGAAAGAATCGCATATTTGAACACAAGATTTTGAATTTTGCTGAGCTTGAAAGCATTGCGTGCTTCCATCATACCATTGAGCAAATCGAGCAAGTGTTCCTGAAGAGCTTTCTTCGTTTTGATCATGGCTGGAACCGTGAAGTCATTCTTCAGTTCTATGCCACACTATATATATCAGGGGACCTCAATGACAGTCGCACATGGATCCTCGAATGGATGACCGAGGAAGAAAGAATCAAGTGCTCAGCCGATCAATTTCTGGCTTTGCTAAACTTACCACGTTGCGAATTTGATGACACTAGAGAGCATAGACTTCACTTTTGGGATACAACCGAAGCTCAATTGCATATGCTGATGGACCCAAAACTGGTTGGTGATGAATGTATCGAAGCTAATCCAAAGCACCTGGCATACGAGAATAAAGTATTATTCTACATCCTCTGCAATTCTCTCACGCCGGTGAACCGACCTGAATCTCTTCATGGCATAGTGGCAAGTGCTCTCCTTGCTATAGCACATGGCGTTCGGTTTGATGTACCAGATCTTTTCATTCGAAACCTATCCCTTGCTACTGATTGCCCTCAAGTGTTGAAGCCTTATGCACCTTGGATCATGTTTGCCCTAGTGCAAATTATGAAGAAAGAATATTTCTGCCCGTTTGTCCCGAAAGTATTCATGCCACCTGTCAGAAACACTCTTCAGTCTGTGAACGACATCGGGAAAGGCAAAACACTGGTTGATGCAACTGCCTCTACTCCAGCAAGAGCTCCGAAAAGAAAGAAGGTCAGAGTGGATGTTCCTCGTGAAGAAAATCCTTCTCTGTATGAAATTTGTCTTCGCACTCAGCAAGCGCTGGAGAGTCACATCAAACTTGATCGGAAGGAGAAAGTGGAAATAATGACTGAACTAAATTTGCTTCACAATTATGCTCGTCAAGCTCTACTTTATGAAAAGGAGCAGAAAAAGCGCTCATGGACTCTTCTTCGCAAGCATTATTCTCGGAATCAATTATCTGTGAAGGGAATTGAGAAAGACTATGATCACCTGGAGTTATTTGAAGTTCCTCGTATCCGAAGACAAACTCCAGTACTTCCTCAGCGCTCTGCCTCCACCGACCTACTGTTTGTTGAGCCAGATGATGAACTTGAAGACACAGCAGGCACCTACATCTTCAAGCCCGATGCAACTCCCGAAGCTGATCCTGAAGCCCAAGCCGCAACTCCAACTCCTGCTTCAGCGTCGACCATCGCTCGTTCTGCTTCGCCGAACAGTTCGAGCTCTGGGGTTTCTTCGGACGAGTAGTTCCTCGTGTGCTCTCTTTCCTTTTTGACACTTGTTGACAAAAAGGGGGAGAAGAACATCGAGAAGATAGATCTGCGGGTTATTTGCAGGGTGTTTTCTTTTCACCTGTTGCTTTTCGTTCGAACTCATTGCTCTTGGTCGTTGAACTTTTTGGTCCTGCAACTTATTCTCACCGTCTGTGGTGAAGGAACTGCGTCATCATGTACCGTTAATATCCCCTGCAGTTTTATTACACTTGTTTTTTCTCTGATTATCTGCAGGTGAAATCGAATGCATCAGTAACTGAGATCTTATTGCTCTGATATAATCTTATTGCTCTGATATCGAATGTTAATTCCTTTGGAAGTTGAGCTCTGATTATATGCAGGTGCCATTAGTAAAAGCAATTCAAGGAGAATTGGACATTATCTCTCGAAGGGAGAAATGCTTCATCCCCATCTTTTTGTTTTTCCTCCTTGCTCTGATTAACTTTTGATATCTAACGATGCAGGAGAAGTAAAACACGTTTATCTCTTTGCTCTGATTATCTTTCGATATCTAACGATGCAGGAGAGGAAAAGCAAAGAGATAAATCTCCTTGCTCTGATTATCATTCGACATTTAACGATGCAGGAGAAGAAAAACAGATTCCGGACTCGAAAGAAAATCCTATCTATCTGACGAGACGTTTTCCCTCGCATATATTTAAGTATCATCTTTGTTGCAGGAAAACTTCGTCATCCACTCCGAGAAATATTTCACTCTTGATTGCCTTCACGATCTCATTTACTCGGATCACCCTTGTTGTGTTCTGATTCTTCTACATCCAACCAGCAGGAATAAATATCTCTCGTGTGGACTTATAAGCTCTGATTCCCTTTTGCTCTGATTGTTTCTTATACATCTATTCTGCAGGGAATCAATAGTGTTCTGAGTATACCTTCATGATAAATTCTTTCACCACAACACCTCAAATTCTCATCGATATTGAAATAACCTTTGGCCCAGTTCAACAAACTAACCATTTGTTGAAGGTTATGTGGCAGGAAATATCTCGGACACTACCGAATGCATTGGATGAAGCTATGAACAAGATCATCTGCCAATGTCATTCTTGCGAAGATTCACCTCGACCCCTTTGCACTGATGCATATCTTCAGGGGGAGTGTGCTTTATCTTCGTAACTATCTCTCGTCTCTTATCTTCCTTCACACTTCATTTCGTTCACTTATCTATCTTTCGATGTATTCTGTTTTGTCAACAATCGTCCAAAAAGGGGGAGATTGTTGGTGCAATTTCCTTGCCCCTTGTGTTTTGGAGATTGTTGACAGAAACAGTCATGGACTAATGTGTTTGCAAGTGCACACAGAGAAACAGTCCATGCAGTATCGAAGGTTATGACATTCCAGGTGAACAGTCCGAAAGACTTCACCGAAGATTAAATACGTCGAAGGAGATGAATGCGCTACATCCTTTACAATCTATTATTCGAAGACGAATGAAGTGAAGAAGATGACCTCTCGAAAGGATTCATTGCAGACGCAAAGCAATTAGTCCGGTTGTTCCGTCCGAAGAAATTGACTGCAGACTTGGAAGACGAAGACGAAGTGAAGACGTAGCATTCTTTTCATCGTTCTTCTTTCATTCATTTGAGTCAAAGGACCTCCGTACTATTAAGAGGGGTATAGGTTCTCGAAGCTTAGATCCGTTGTGATGCTTAGCCCAAACCTATGCGAGACCGAGAGAAATCTCTTTAAGATTCGAATGATTACCTACCAGCAAGAGACGAAGATCTTCTTCGCTGTGGGATATATCTTTCGGACTGGGGAGTTAGCATTACTTGCTCCGCACGTAATGTTACCGTTGAGCTCAATTTCCGACCGTTGGACTCGTGTCGTTCGGCCATTGGCTGCTCCACATGTCCAATTTGGTCATTTCCCTTCAGGGAAGGCTGCGGCTATAAATAGCCACCCCACTCCAACGTTATTCGTTGGCTGCTCCACTTAAGATTTCTGAGAAGATTGATTGAGCATCCTCTCTCCGAGTGATTTGAGTTTAAGATATACCGAGAGAAAAATCAAGAGCCAAAACTTAGACAGTGGTTGAGCATCACAGTAGTTCTGAGTTAGGGTTCTTGTACCTATTACTCTTGAGAGCTGCCCACTCTCTAGACGGATAGGTGTCGTTGCTCGAGTGTCGAAGAGTAATTGTCTTCACCGAGTAACCTCTTCAGCAACCAAGAGTAATTGTGGTTTGCGAAGGGAAACTGAAGAGAGTTTATCTTCAGTGATGGTTTGGAGATAGCCGACAAGTATCTACCCCGAGTAAATCAACAGGAGCCTGATCAACTCCGCAGTTGATGGAGAACAGGGTGAGGAGAGTTTATCCTCGGTGAGAGTTTATCACAGCCCCTCCAACCAGACGTAGTCCTTTGGCAGAAGGGCGAACTGGTCTACCAAATCCCTGTGTCGCCATCGAGCACCACTGGTTCGATTTACTTACAGCATTACTTTCAGCGGTTATCTTTCATGCTCTGTGCTGTTAAGTATATCCGATCATCATCTGTATTACATTCGTCAGTCAGCTGTTTGCCATCTTATTTTATCCTCACTGGCTGAGTCGTTTCATTGCTCTGAACTCTGTGATACTATTCGTGCTTTATTCATTCATAGCCATTGATCACAGTGCATATCTATCACAGTTCATCCTGTGATTTCTTTCGTACTTGTAGCTCTGTATGTCATGCGCATTTCCTTCAAGCTGAGTTATCTTGTGATATTCTCTATATGATTGCATCTCTGTGTTATTTATCGTTAGTTCTGCCCCTCATATCGAACCTTATCCTGTGCGTTGCTACCGATAGTTAATTCCGCTGCCGTGATTGGATTCGGTTCAAAACTTTTGGAAGAAATTTTTGAATCTCCCATTCACCCCCCCTCTGGTCGATATACTCTCGATCCCTACAGGGTGGTAAAGAACTGCCATCTAGCTTTGCCTTTGATTCACCTACTATTTTGAATCAGCTTATGACACCATCAAATGCTACTCGTTCTGATATGTATCAAGTACTTGATGCTGCTACTTCTGAAATTAATGATGATACTACTACTAGGCTTGATGAAACTGAAACTATGCCAGTGAATGAATCACTTTATGCTCATATTGCTAAAGCTAGAGAACTTGAGAATGCTAAAATTGATGAACACTTTGATTCACCTATTATGCCTAGCTCTCCTAATAGATATGAAATGCTTGATGTACCCGAGGGTTATGTTATGGATGGGGAGATAGCTAGAGACTTTCTTTCTTGTAATGATAGAGATGATTTGAAGAAACTACTATGCAAACTGAAAGAAAAATCTATGATGGAGAAAATGAAACGTGATCCTAAATTTGCTACTTCTCCTATATGTGTTACCGATAAAGATTATGAATGCTCTGTCGATCCTGAGTTGATCACTATAGTAGAATCTGATCCTTTCTATGGTTATGAAACTGAAATTGTTGTGGCACACCTCACTAATTTGAATGATATTGCCACTTTGTTTGCTCATGAGGAAAAGATGTGTTATTATTATATCCTTAAGCTTTTTTCCTTTTTCACTAAAAGGTGTTGCTAAGAAATGGTTCCTTACTCTTGCTCCTGGTTGTGTGCGTAGCCCCCAGGATATGATTTATTAGTTTACTGAAAAATATTTTTCTGCTCATATGAAACAAGCTGCTTTACAGGAAATATTTAGCTTTGTGCAAATTGAAGAAGAGAATCTCCCTCAAGCTTGGGGGAGGCTTCTCCAGCTACTAAGAGCTTTGCCTGATCATCCTCTTAAGAAAAATGAAATACTTTATATATTTTATAATGGACTAACCGATGCTTTTAGGGACTACCTAGATAATTGTGTTGGTTGTGTTTCCAGGGAAAGAGCTATTGGGCAGGCTGAAGAACTATTGGATAATATTTTGAAGAATGCTAAGATTGGACATTTCATGAACCACCACTGGAACCTATTCAAAAGAAGAGATGTATTCTATTCCCCAGTCCAGAAGATATGCAAGAATCCAGGAGAACTATGAAAGAAAAGGTATTAAATCTGAAGATGTCAAGAATTTACCACCTGTTGAAGAAATACATGGACTTAACATCCCTACACATGTAGTAGAGGTAAATTCTCTTCGTACATTTGATGAAAGTGATATACCTTATACTAAGAATCCTAGTCAATGCATGGATGATTTTGATAATTATATTGTTAAGCAAGAAGATTTTAATAATTATGGCAAGGATCAATTAGAACGTAATTCTATGATGATAGATCGCTTGAGTGACTTGATGTTTAGAATTGCTAATGATGTTAAAGGTCTAGGTACACATGCTTCCATGGTTCATACTCAATTAAACCAAGTTGTTAAGTCACAAAACGATTTGCTTGCTGAAATGAATGAGAACATGAATGATCATGCTGTTAGAGTAATGACTAGAGGAGGTAGAATGACTCAGGAACCTCTTTATCCTGAAGGTCACCCTAAAAGAATTGAACAAGATTCCCAGAGAACTTATGAAAATGCACTTAGTCCAACTGAAAATAAAAATGATAGGGCTATGCATGCTTCTAGTGAACCAGTTACAAAAAACCCTATTGAGAATCATAATGATATTTCTATTTCTGATGCTGAAACACAATTTGGTGATGAACATCCACCTAGTGATAATGATAATGTTCATGAAGATGCTCCACTAGATAATGATAAAGAAAATGATAATGAGGTGGAAATAGAACATGCTGAAGATCTTGATAACCCACCTCCTAAGAATAAATGTTATGATAAGAAAGACTTTGTTGCTAGAAAATATGGTAAAGAAAGAGAACCATGGGTCCAGAAACTCATGCCTTTTCCTCGTAAGCCTTCTAAGAGTAAGGATGAGGAAGATTTTGAGCGCTTTGCTGAAATGATTAGACTTGTCTTTTTGCACACTCGTTTGAGTGATATATTGAAAATGCGTCCGTATGCTAAATACATGAAAGATATTATCACTAATAAAAGAAAGATACCTGAAACTGAGATTTCCACCATGCTTGCTAATTATTCTTTTGATGGTGGAGTGCCTAAGAAGTTGAGAGACCCGGGTATACCCACAATACCTTGCTCCATTAAACGAAGTTATGTTAAAACTACTTTATGTGATCTAGGAGCCGGTGTTAGTGTTATTCCTTTCTCCCTATATAAAAGACTTGATTTGAATAAACTCACACCTACTGAAATATCTTTGCAAATGGCTGATAAATCCACTGCTATACCTATTGGAATTTGTGAGGATGTACCTATTTTGGTTGCAAATGTTACTATCTTAACAGACTTGGTTATTCTTGAGATGCCCGAGGACGACAACATGTCGTTTATCCTTGGTAGACCCTTTTTAAATACTCCAGGGGCTGTTATTGATTGCAACAAAAGCAAGGTTACTTTTCATGTTAATGGCAAACAACATACAATGCACTTTCTGAAGAAACAAGCTTCGGTAAATAATATCAATGCTATTGAGCAAGCAAGTGGCTACAATCACTATTGGAGGGTTTAAATTTCCTCTTCCTACTACCAAGAAGAAATATTATATTCTTATTGTTGGGGATATGCAAATCCCCATTGAGGCAACTTAGTGCTATATGCAAATCCTCTGAACGGGGAATGCGTGAGCCTAAACCGGAGGAGTTCGAGGACTTCCTCCTTACTTTAACCGCCGGGGAAACTAGGGGCGTATCGAACTCCCATGTTTAATTGCTATGGGGCAGGGTGGCGGTCTCAGCGTGTCCACCCTTGCTATTTTGCGCCATGCGCTATATGATGATAACACATACAACTTAGGAGTTATTGTTGCGTGTCGCTTGCATGGTAATCGGACTAGGGGAAAGGTCCATGGTGGTATTTATGCCACTCGCTTGGCAAAGCACTTTAATGTCAACATACGCCAAACTGATTACTTGTTGCCTAAAGTTTATCTTGATCACCAGTCTATGTTAGAACACCAGTTTATTGATGAACCTGAGCCTCCGCACCATATCTGTTATAACGTAGTATACAACTAGAGGACTCACGATGTTATTGTATTGCCTGCACCTTCTTTGTTTAACTATCATGCCAGGCACGGATATGTCGTCATGCCATCAGATATAATCGCTTACCGGAACGAGTTGGTGAGGTGGAGGTTGCTGCCCAAGCTTGGGACGCCCAGGTGCCTCAGCCTAATTACTTCCCTGAACCCGATGGCTACTTCAAATGGTGATCACCAAACTAGGCCTAAAAGCAGATGGAGCACGGTGTCAGCAGAAGACGCCAAAAATTCACCAACCGATAACTGTAGGTGTCGCGTCGCGAACAACATCAACAGTAGATGCCACCACAGGGTGTGGTGGCAGGCTACACGTGGCCTCGCCGTTTCATTCCAAGCGCCAGCCTTGGCCAGTTTCATATTATCCCCTGGCTGTGGCGACAACTGCCACATGTCGGCTCCTAGGCATGCCGTCACGGTATTTTTGTCAATTCCAGCCGGAGGTGGTCGTTTTTGGCAATTCGTTCGGGCAGGTGGTCTTTTATGCCGAAAATTAATGTTCTGCAGCCCTTCGTGCCTAGTATATACTACCTCTGTCCTGGTTTATTGGTCCCCTTTGTAGTTTGTGCCAAATTTTGACCAAATATTTAACTAACAAAATATTAATGCATGTTAACAAAAATTATATCGTTGGATTCGTATTTGAACATAGTTTCCAATGATATAATTTTTTATGACATGCATAAACATTTTGCTAGTTAAATTTATGGTCAAAATTTGGCACAAAATACAATGGAGACCGGTAAACCGTGACGGAGGTAGTAGTCGTCACCGCTAAATGTGATTGCTGCGTATGACTGATTGGATTTTTCGAGACTAAGCGAAGCAAGGGAAACACTTGCCGTGCTTTGAAACTAAACATGATGGAAGGCATGTATGAGCATGTAGACATGGTGAAGCTGGGTTTTAACAGTCGTTGGGCGCAGAGTGTTACGAGGCAGGAGTACCTACGTTACTTGTGTTCCAAACCTCGTCACGGTAGAACGCGGATGCACGAGAGCAGCCAGGCATCATGCATGCACCGATGCACGCACGCACGCACGCACGAGCTCGATCTCAGGCCGATACGTGATGGCAGCGAGCGGTGCGGGCACGCGATGCGACCGACGGAGCCGTGCGCGCGGGCGAGCGAGCGTGGAGGAGAGCTGCGCACACGAGCGCGCGCGCGCGTTTGAAAATTGAAACCCACGGCGCCACGTTATCGCCGACGGACGGACGCACGCACGCACGGCGCCCGCGCAGTTGCCGTTCCGGTGCAACGGTGCTGCGAGCGAGGGAAAGAGGGGGTGGTGGTGGAGCACGGGAGCGCGTGTGGGTTGGGTGGGTGGAGACGGGCGGGGCGGGGGGACATGCACGGCCTCTGCGCCTGCCCGGCTGACCACACCCGTCCAACCCCTGCCCTGCCCTGCCAGCTGATCCGGCTGCCCGCCGCTGCAAAAGCAAAGCAAAGCAAAGCGAAAGCCGCGCCGTGATGTGCGTACGTTCCTGCCCGTCTGCGCGCGGCGCGGCCAGGGAGAGAGACTGAGAGGGGTTGGCGTGGGTCGCACGCGCTGCGCCTGCGCGGGCTGCTGGTTGATCTGCCGCGCGGGAGGGAGGGGTGGATGCAGTGGCGGAGCCAGCGCCCGGCCACCCCGGGCACTTGCCCGGGCTCGCTGGCCACGGGACAGCGTACACACCTGATAAACAATGGGGCAAAGTCTGCTATGCATCGTCGTTTACCCGGGCAGAAGTGTACGTATACGTGATAAACAATGGGTTCCTTTTTTTCTTTTTGAGCAAAACACAACAATGGGCTCCTACCAAGCGTTGTCATGGGCTAATTAACTAGGCCTACCAAGTGCAGTCCGCGTAGTGTTCGTCAGTCATGGGCTGCGATTCCCTTCTTCCCAAACGAGCAGTCACAGCCCTGTTTGGCACGACGCCACCACTTCGGCTGTTCGTTTCTACCCCTCAAAAGAAAAAAAAGGTTGTTCGCTTCTTATACGTACCGTGGAGACGAACCGGCGGCGAGCGAATCCGGAGGCCGCCCTAGGCGCACGGCCGGCGGCGGGTGGAGCGGATTCATCTCTAGGAATGGCTTATATCCTCGTCGTCCAGTGCCTTTCTCGTCTTTCTCGTGATTAGGCAAGATTTCTAACTAATTTGAAGATTGATAGATTAGGGCTAAATTTTGAGTTTAGGCGGTGGGGCATTTGCCTCGTGATTTTCTTAAGCACACTAGTGATACTGATATATTCAATACTATCTCCGTCTCTTTTCTTACACAAGCTCTCTATTTTGAATATGTTCACTAATCACAACACTTAATTTATGTGCATTAGAAATTCAAAAAAAAAATGTTGTATAGTGCCTTCTAGGATGTTTGGATGGTAATTTTGATAGATATACTTTTACAAGTAACATGGCAAGTTTAGTTCTATGCATGGCCTTGTTTTATGACTTATGTTGTCACATGGCAATATCTGGAAGCTCCTAGGACGGTTTGGCGAGAGCCTTCTCCAGGACACTTGGCAAAGGGTGACACATGGCACGA
The DNA here is from genome assembly GCA_039707655.1 of Elymus sibiricus. Classification (NCBI taxonomy): domain Eukaryota; kingdom Viridiplantae; phylum Streptophyta; class Magnoliopsida; order Poales; family Poaceae; genus Elymus; species Elymus sibiricus. The sequence continues at coordinate 450,687,697 of CM077671.1, forward strand.
CCTGAGCAGCCCTTTGCCGAAAGCTGTTTGTCAAGTGTCATCGAGGGGGTGCTCAGAAAACCTACGAACGTTTGCCAAAGGCAGCACTCGACAAACGTCAAGGACACGTTGACTGCAATGGAACCATCTTCACCTACTATCGTGCGGTAGCTACTCGGCAAACCAGCGAACGCTTTGCCGAAGACTGCACTTGGCAAACATCAAGGACATGTGTCGCCCTTCAGCCTGTCTTCGCCCAGTATGGCACGGAAGATACTCGGCAAACACAACATGCCATGTGGCAAGCGCCGTATCTGTCGACTAGCCGTTAGCCTACTTTATTTTACTGAGTAGCTCATTTTGACCCTTGATAAAGTCTTTGTCAAGTATCCAAGGGAAGGAAATCGACGAAGCTCTCTTTGCCGAAAGGGGGTATTCCGAATAGGTTTTGTCAAGTGTTGCGCTCGGCAAACTAGTTGCCGAACTGATACCAGCCTTCGCCGAGTACTTCAGTACTTGACAAAGAACCCAATTCTAGTAGTGTATAAAACTGAATATTGATATATCATGTACTAGCTCACATTAAAATTACATTTGCATGACTGCTATGTTCATATTTTCACTTCATTACTATTGTGTATTTGTGTTTCCAAAGTTTGGGGCAATTTTATATATTGTATATCTGAACAATCGATTTTGATTTCCAAATTAGCCACTTAGGCTCAAGCTTGCCCGGGCTTCAAAAAAGTTCTGGCTCCGCCACTGGGTGGATGGATGGGCATCGAGACGCGCGCGTGTGAAGTGTGACGGGCGAGCCGGGTCGACCGATCGATCGTCCTAGATGGATCTGCTCTTGTGCAACAACACCGACCGAACGGTAGGACGTAACGGCCGCCGGCACGCGCGCGCGTGTCCACCACCTGGACGTTCGTCCGTGGGCGCATGCACCGGAACGAACCTACCTAGGCGGATCGGTGGCACGGATGGAAGGTTCAAACGGCTCTGCCAAAAGCAGCAGACGGATGTACTCCAGCACAGTGTACACTGGAGAGCGAGGGAGGGAAGGGGGAGGAACGCCACGGAGAGGCAGGTGTCTTCGCGGCCAAGAAAGGGGGGGGGAGGGAGGGGCCCACCAAACTCCAGTTCACCCACCCTGCCCCCCCTGCTCGGCTCGGCAGCGCGGGCCAGCCGTGGCACTGCATACATGCATGCATGTCTGCATGCACCAGATGATCTCGTCCGTATTATTCCCTCCGTTCCTAAATATTTGTCTTTTTAGAGTTTTCGCTATGAACTTCAAACGGATATATATAGACATAATTTAGAGTGTAGATTCATTTAATTTGCTTCGTATGTAGTCCATAGTTGAATCTCTAAAATGACAAATATTTAGGAACGGAGGAAGTACCTGTGACGGGGCTTGCCTGCTCGACCAGCAAGCAGCCATTGGCGATGGGCATTGCATGCATGCCGTTGCCGTGCACCCCTTTCGCTCGGCAATTTTGACAAATTTGACCTAAAGTCGCATCTAATTCACAGAATGAACCGTTCGCGGAAAAAATTCACCGGCCTAACCCTTTCGTGTGGCGCCCGACATCAAGGCGCCACACTGCACTATGTGGCGCCTTGGTGTTAGGCGCCACACTCCTGCCACGCTGACGCCCCGTGGCACGGCCCGACCCCACTACGCCGCAGTGTGGCGCCTAAGAGGAGGGCGCCACACTTGTTATGTGTGGCGCCTTGCCGTTAGGCGCCACACTGCCACTTATCCAGCCGCGAGTCGACCCCCTCCCCCACCCCTTCCCCATTCACCCCCACATTGCAAGACAGAGCAGCGGCCCCCTCTCCTCCCTTCTCAAATCCCTCCTCAAAGCAAGGTTTGGTCCGTGGATTTCGGCCCCAATCCCTCCCTGAAGGTAACCTCCCCCGATCCCTTCATTTTCATCCACGAAAAATGCTCCCATTTGGTCATTTTTCTGTAAGTTTGAGCAAACCCTAGTTCTTCATGAATTTTGGGATGTGTATGATTTTGTTACACTTTGTTAGGGTTAGGCTTGTTTGTATGCTAGGGTTAGGCTTAGGGTTCTTTGTTAGGGTTAGGGTTATGCTTTTTTGTATGTTAGGCTTAGGGTTCTTTGTATATTTAAGGATTAGGGTTATGTTATGTTGGTGTTAGGGTTATGATGGGGTTTGGGTTGTCCATTTGATTACGCAAATGTTGTAATATTTGGATGAGTTCTTATAGAATTTATTGTATGTTGTGTTGTTTAAACTTTTTAGGGATGGGAAGAACATGTGTTTATGTTCATCACGTGGACAACGATGCCTTTTTGAAAGGCAATATTGACCCGGACCCAGATGAGCTTGACATGGTGTTTGAGTGTAGTCCTAGCTATGCGGAGTTGTTGGAACAAGTCCGAAAAGATTTGAATTGGATGGATCCAAGTGATGTTGTTGAGTTTGATGGTAGGCATAATGTGGGATTTGGAATGCACATTCGCTGGAAGACCATGCGTGTGAACTCCGAGCAACGTTGGCTTGCATACAAGGAGGCGGTGGCCGAATCACTAGACAAGGCTCTAGAGTTATTTGCCACAAAAAAGGTTGATGCTAACTTGCACTTGGATTTGAACCCGGTTGCCTCTCCGATTGTTGATAGTAGTCCTCCACGAATGAACCAAGATGAGATGATTGAACCTCTTTTGACCCAACAAGTGAGGCCAACATTGACCCCGATTTCGAAGATCCAAGATGAAGCATTGCAAGAGGAGAATAATGAGCATGAGGATGATGAGAATGATGATGTTGTTCTCCATGACAACAACCTTGGTGATCTGGACAAATATTATTTGCAAGAGACCATGGACCATTCCATTCTGTACTCTCGTGGCTATGCCTCTGAGTCGGACAATGACGGTCCCAATGAAGAAGTTGATGAGGAAGGGTTCACGGCCAAGGAGGCCGAAGCTTTGAAGAAGGTATTAGGGCGGGATCACCGGACATCACACTACTAGAAAAAAGGCTATTAGTGGCGCACCTGTTTTTGTTATTAATGGCGCACTATAGGTGCGCCACTATTAACACGCCATTAGTAACAAATAGTAATGGCGCACCTCTGGTGCGCCATTAGTAATCTAAATACTAGTGGCGCACCACCTGGTGCGCCATTACTAACACTTCAGGTGCGCCATTACTACACACCACGGTGCGCCACTAGTAAAAAAAAAATTCAAATTTTTTTTTTTGAAAAATAATTTTTTTTTTAAAAATAAATTGTTAGTAGTGACGCACCGTGGGTGTGGTGCGCCACTACTAACAAAAAAAATTTCAAAAAAAAAAATTTCAAAAAAAAAAATTTCAAAAAAAAAAAAATTCAAAATTTTTTTCCCTGCAAAATGTAACAAAATAAGCAGAAAGACAAACAAACTATTTATAACATATAATATATATATAAAAAATAAAAATAAAACAAACTAATTAGAAATTAAAAAAAATAAAATTCATCAATTTCATTTTATGCATACAAATTATAGTACACACACATAATATATATATATATATATATATATATATATATATATATATATATATATATATATATATATATATATATATATATATATATATATATATATATATATATATATTCATCCATACATACAAATTCATACATTTAATAAACATAATTTGTTCGAATCAACAAGTCACACAATCAAAATACATACACCGCTACTAGTAGTCAATGGCATCAAGTAATGACATGTTACATCAGCATTCTCATGATTTACAAAGAGAGAGAGAAGCAGGTTCGAGGGGAGAAGAGAGCAACATCAGTTGTTTGAGGAAATCTGCAAAAGAAACAAATGACCAGATGATGATTAAATTAAATGAATGTTTAAAAACACTCCAGGTAGCTGGTACTGCACAAGATGATTGCATTTGCATAGATGATGAAAACTGAGAAATTGGCAAGCTACACTAAATGAACAAGCTACACTAAAATTAGTTGCTAGATGTACAATCTACACTAAATGAAAAAATTACAATCTACACTAAATTGGAAACTAAAACAACTCAAATCCGTTGAGATGTCTATCTGTGTGACTCGATGGATTAATATGTTAAACTAAATGGGTTGTCGTGTGACAGATTTTGTGCACATAGTAGAAGGGGTCTGGTGATGAGAAGACTTGTGAAACCATTTAGAAGTGGGATCATTAACAGATCAAGAACTCACCAAGGAGTAGTTGTCCTCCCCTGGCGACCGATCGATATAAGCACTCCACTGGCGATCTTCCAACACTGGATACTTGTAGCATATTTCAGTGCATTTACCTATGCCTGGGGATTTTACAGTGTGAGTTAGCTTGCACATTGACAGGGTGTACAAATTAAAAGATGACAATATGCTATTTAATAGTCACCCAAGAACACAACAATCTGCTATCTTACAGTTACCCACAATAAAAAAATTGGACTATTGACAATTATTATGGACTCCGACTCTTTTTTTCCTCACAATTATGCTAGCTTGAGAAAGAAAGAAAGAACACGGATGTGAACACTTAACGACAGTGTCCAGTGCTCTATCAGTTCCTCTTTTTTTCCCACATGGTATTGACTAATGAGTGCTATTTGGACCTACTTGTTTCACTGCTATTGAGTGCATTAGTGAAAAAGAATCAAAGATGATCATGCGACCTGCCATTTTCTTTAGGGACAGAGTTATCTGGGGCCTATTTAGAGAAGACTGAAGGGTAGAAATAAGAGCAGAACAGCTGCTGTTTTTCCCGTGGCGTTTTGGTCTTCTCCGATACACTCTGGGGATGCTGCTGTTATCAAATGGACATGGTAAATGCGCATATGATCCAAGTGCAAACTAGTGTGAGGCACGTGATGAAATAATCCATATTTGTGCCGCATGTGATGGATCTATAGGGGTTACGCGTACCTCCTTGGACCTGCTGCTGGAGCCTGCAGTAGTCGAGGTCGTCGACCACATCGTCGGCTTCGTAGAGCAGGCCCTTGAGGCGAGCGAGAGATCGGGCCAGCGGCTCGTTCACGGCCGCCCGCCCCCTCACGGCGCTGACCGCCACCTCGACCCTCTCGATCTCGCACCGGAGCCTCTCGATGTCGTCGGCAAGCCCGGCTTGGCGGATCCACGCATCCAGCTTGTCGATTCGGAGTGTTCCGAGGATGGTCCATGCAGTTTGATATAGATAGATAATTAGGAGTACAAGGTAACAAGAAAGATGCAAATCTAACCTATTGTGTTCATTTAATTCTCAAACCCCTTCCCCGAAGCCCAACTACTATAAATACATAAATAAATATCTTGAGAGAAATGCAGCAACAGTGGCACTTGATCTGATGGTGAAAAACAAACAGAGGATGCTACACCACTGTTTCTTTGAAGCAGGTGAGGAATTCAGTGTGCTGCATCAGTGAGTTCCAACAACACCCTACCCTACGTGCGCCTCAAATGCCCATTCATTGTTCAAGGTATTCCTGGCCAACAGATGCAGTGCCCATCCATGAATGCCTTGTAATTAAATATTACTAAAATGGTAATATCTTTAACTGCATTCCCTGTTTGAGCTATTATTAGATTGCATCTTCACCAGTGGTCAAGTATCAATGTTTTATATGTTGCTTTAGATTGCAATCTGCATGAACTTCCTGTTTCAGTCTTACATTGCATCTAGATGTAGATGAATTACACCTTGTCGAAGAGGTAGGCCTTGCTGTGCTTGGAGTGGAACATCTGGCGAGGGAAAAAAGATGAAGTCCATGCCGGCTAGGCGCAACAGCAGCCATCCCGACCCCGGTGACGACACGAAAGAAGCAGGGTCGTGCTCCTCCACTTAAGCTCCATCTTCTGCGCCGGGCTGCAACACACGCAACAACGGAGTCAAATCACCAGCGAAAGCACCAATTTAATCGTGAAGAAATCACTTGTAATTAATTGCTAGCTCCAGTTTTGTTTCAGTCTAATAATAAATGGTGGTTATTTTCATTCTCAAGCTTGATGACTAGAAAACAGTAGACAGTTCATACCAACACAAGCAAGAAGGTTACACGGTGCCCATGCATCTCTAGAACAACACGATACTTAATTTTCATCGACTTCCATTGTTGTTGAATAAAAGAAGAGCAAGATATATTCTGCATATAGAAGCAAGATATATTCTGCATATAGACCATAATCTTCATCAACTAGCATTGCTACTAAATAGAAGAAGAGCAAGAATATATTCCACGATTCTCATACATCTCTGTCTAGAACAACACAAGACCTTAATCTTGATCAACTTTCAGTCCTACTGAATAAAAGAAGGGCATGATATATATTCTGCATGTGACAGACATGAAGAGGATGCTTAGAAACAGAGTAGAACCATGGTGTAGGAACTAATTTGCTGATGGTACTCCTGAGCTGAGCAAGCAGAGGTCATACTTGATGACTAGAAAACATCACTCCGTTGCCAATATTTGGAGCTTCAAGTGGGCAATCGATTTTTTTTTCTTTAATAGGTTCGACGGTAAAGAAGAAGGATAATATTGAAGTGATCTTTGCCGGTCCTCGTTGCCTCAAAAGAAACTAAAATCTTATGTTGTTACATTGTTAACAGTAAATCCACCAAGTTGTTATGGTTCATAGAGGAACTCTGGGATTACATAGACGGTGTGCAGTACCACATGAATATCGAAAATGATGACAGCCCCAAAGATAGGGTGATTCTGCAACAATCCTACCTAATCACAGCCACCAAAAGGTCCAACCAGTGAATCTGCTGCTGCATATGTGCTTTCCAAGATATGCTGCTGCATATGTGATCTCCAAATGTTTGTTTTAGTTTATATATGCCCTGTCCTAGACTAGACTAGAGTTTGTCAACCAAACATTTGGAGCAGCAAGAGATTTATTGAACAGGGAAAGAGAATGCTACAATTTCTAGAGTCTGGACCAACACATGGGAACCCAAGCTGAAGCTGAAGGAAGAAAGGGGGAAGAGGAAAAGAGAGCAGAGGAAGGGCAGGTGCGGTGCTTACCCCTGGTTGGATCCCTGCCTGCGTTGGAGTTGGAGGGTGCTCTCCTTGATCTGAGCCTACTGGTCGTCGAGGTTGGGCGTCCTCCTGCTGCTGCTCCTCGTCCTCGTCCCCGAGCAGGAGGACAAACAAGGCCATGTCGATCTGATCTACAGCAAAGGAAAAGGACAGGAGGAGAAGGTTAGGAGAGGAGTAGATGGTGGAAACCGACGAGGAAGGAGGGGAAGGACCAACCGTTGCCGGATCCGGCGACCCATGGCCTCGCCATCGCCGGTTGTGGCAGAACCCGGCGAAACCCTAGCTAGCCACGGGCGGGGGAGCAAGGGAGTGGCGCATCTGGACGGAGGGGATGAAGCCGCGGAGCAAGGGGAGCAGGGGGGCGTGCTGCGCGTCACCGGAAGTCGCCGGACTCGGCCGGCGTGGGCGGCGGCGGCAGCGAGGAGGAGTCGCTCGCGGGGGAGTGGGAGAGGGCTCGCGAGAGAGGTTGGGTGGGATTTGTGAGAGCAGCGACAGAGAGGACGGGCTCGCCTGCTCCCGGAAAGCGTAAGAATGGGACAGAATAGGTGCATATCAATGGCGCACTTCGTGTAGGTGCGCCATTGTTATCAGAAATAACAGTGGCGCATCTATACGTAGTGCGCCATTGATATGTCTAGGGGATGGGTCAAACCTTGGTCAAACTTAGTAGTGGCGCACCGTGGTGTGGTGCGCCATTACTAGTTTTAATTAGTAATGGCGCACCACACCACGGTGTGCCACTGGTAAGTCTGGGGAGGGGGTGTGTCCAGGAGAAATTTAGCAGTGGCGCACCACACACCAGGTGCGCCATTAGTAATATAAACATTAGTGGCGCACTCATGTGTGGTGCGCCACTGCTATTTAGCAGTGGCGCACCACATACATAGTGCGCCACTAATGTCTATATTAGCTATAGCCCTTTTTCTAGTAGTGTCATTGTTCGAGGATCTTAGTCTTGCAGATGAGGCCGTTGTTGACGGCGGCGAAGGCATATTGCTTGGAGTTAGGCCATGTTCTCACCGGGACAAACATGGGAAGAACTGTATTTTGCCCGGGTCAAAGTTCGAAACATTGCTAGAATTGAAGATGTGGTTGGATGACTATTCGGTTACGCATTATCGTCCACACAAAGTTGTTCATTCGGACATCAAGGTGCGTTACACGGTTGCGTGTGAGGATCCACAATGTCCATGGATTGTGCGTGCAAGACCATGGAAAGGAGGCCCCGGATGGCACATTGTGAGTTGTCTACCTCACCTGTGTCGAGGAAAGAGGGTGTTGGAAATATGCCCTAGAGGCAATAATAAAATGGTTATTATTATATTTCCTTGTTCATGATAATAGTCTATTGTTCATGCTATAATTGTATTAACCGGAAACCGTAATACATGTGTGAATACATAGACCACAACATGTCCCTAGTGAGCCTCTAGTTGACTAGCTCGTTGATCAATAGATGGTTATGGTTTCCTGATCATGGACATTAGATGTCGTTGATAACGGGATCACATCATTAGGAGAATGATGTGATGGACAAGACCCAATCCTAAGCATAGCACAAGATCGTGTAGTTTGTCTGCTAAAGCTTTTCAATGTCAAGTATCGTTTCCTTAGACCATGAGATTGTGCAACTCCCGGGTACCGTAGGAATACTTTGGGTGTGCCAAACGTCACAACGTAACTGGGTGGCTATAAAGGAACACTACGGGTATCTCCGAAAGTGCCTGTTGGGTTGGCACGAATCGAGACTGGGATTTGTCACTCCGTATGACGGAGAGGTATCTCTGGGTCCACTCGGTAAGACATCGTCATAGTGAGCTCAATGTGACTAAGGAGTTAGCCACGGGATGATGTGTTACGGAACGAGTAAAGAGACTTGCCGTTAACGAGATTGAACAAGGTATAGGGATACCGACGATCGAATCTCGGGCAAGTGTCATACCGGTAGACAAAGGGAATTGTATACGGGATTGATTGAATCCCCGACATCGTGGTTCATCCGATGAGATCATCCTGGAGCATGTGGGGGCCAACATGGGTATCCAGATCCCGCTGTTGGTCATTGACCGGAGAGGTGTCTCGGTCATGTCTACGTGCCTCCCGAACCCGTAGGGTCTACACACTTAAGGTTCGATGACGCTAGGGTTATAGGGAAATAGTGTACGTGGTTACCGAAGGTTGTTCGGAGTCCCGGATGAGATCCCGGACGTCACGAGGAGTTCCGGAATGGTCCGGAGGTAAAGATTCATATATAGGAAGTGAGGTTTTGGTCACCGGAAATGTTTCGGGCGTCACCGGTAACGTACCGGGACCACCGGAAGGGTTCCGGGGGTCCACCGGGAGGGGCCACCGGCTCCAGAGGGCTGCATGGGCCACAAGTGGAAGGGAACCAGCCCCTAGGTGGGCTGGTGTGCCTCCCCACCCCAGCCCATGCGCATAGGGGTGAAACCCTAGGGGTGGGGGTGGCTTCCCACCTGACTTGGGGGCCAAGCCACCCCCTAGCCGCCGCCTCCTCCCCCTAGATCTCATCTAGGGCTGGCCGGCCACCCCTAGGAGGGAACCCTAGGGGGTGCGCCACCCTCCCCCCTTCCTCCTATATATAGTGGGGCTTTTGGGGGCTGCCATACACAAGGATTTCCTCCTACCTGGCGCAGCCCTTCCCCCTCTCTACACCTCCTCTCCTCCGCGGTGCTTAGCGAAGCTCTGCCGGATCACCACAAGCTCCACCACCACCACCACGCCGTGCTGCTGCTGGAGCTCTTCCCCAACCTCTCCTTCTCCCTTTCTGGATCAAGGTGTTGGAGACGTCACCGGGCTGCACGTGTGTTGAACGCGGAGGCACCGTTGTTCGGTGCTAGATCGGAATCGACCGCGATCTGAATCGCTGCGAGTACGACTCCACCAACCGCGTTCTTGTAACGCTTCCGCTTTGCGATCTTCAAGGGTATGAAGATGCACTCCCCTCTCTCTCGTTGCTGGTATTCTCCATAGATTGATCTTGGTGACGCGTAGGAAATTTTTTGAATTCTGCTACGATCCCCAATAGTGGCATCATGAGCTAGGTCTATGCGTAGATTCCATGCACGAGTAGAACACAATTGTTGTGGGCGTTGATTTGACAATTTGCTTGCCGTTACTAGTCTTATCTTGATTCGGCGCTATTGTGGGATGAAGCGGCCCGGACCGACCTTACACGTACGCTTACGTGAGACTGGTTCCACCGCCTGACATGCACTTGATGCATAAGGTGGCTAGCGGGTGTCTGTCTCTCCCACTTTAGTCGGATCGGATTCGATGAAAAGGGTCCTTATGAAGGGTAAATAGCAATTGGCATATCACCGTTGTGGCTTTCACGTAGGTAAGAAACGTTCTTGCTAGAAACCTATAGCAGCCACGTAAAAACTTGCAACTACAAATTAGAGGACGTCTAACTTGTTTTTGCAGCATGTGCCTTGTGATGTGATATGGCCAAAAGGATGTGATGTGATGCATTGTGATGTATGAGATTGATCATGTTCTTGTAATAGGATTCACGACTTGCATGTCGATGAGTATGACAACCGGCAGGAGCCATAGGAGTTGTCTTATTTTATTGTATGACCTGCGTGTCAATCATAAACGCCATGTAATTACCTTACTTTATTGCTAAACGTTAGCCATAGTAGTAGAAGTAATAGTTGGCGAGACAACTTCATGAAGACACAATGATGGAGATCATGATGATGGTGATCATGGTGTCATGCCGGTGACAGTGATGATCATGGTGCCCCGAAGCTGGAGATCAAAGGAGCAAGATGATATTGGCCATATCATGTCACTATATTGATTGCATGTGATGTTTATCATGTTTTACATCTTATTTGCTTAGAACGGCGGTAGCATAAATAAGATGATCCCTCACTAAAAAATTTCAAGAAATGTGTTCCCCCTAAGTGTGCACCGTTGCGAAGGATCATCGTTTCGAAGCACCACGTGATGATCGGGTGTGATAGATTCTTACGTTCGAATACAAGGGGTGTAAGCCAGATTTACACACGCAAAACACTTAGGTTGACTTGACGAGCCTAGCATGTACAGACATGGCCTCGGAACACGAGAGACCGAAAGGTCGAACATGAGTCGTATAGAAGATACGATCGACATGGAGATGTCCACCATTGATGACTAGTCCGTCTCACGTGATGATCGGACACGACCTAGTTGATATGGATCATGTGTCACTTAGATGACTAGAGGGATGTCTATCTGAGTGGGAGTTCATTAAATAATTTGATTAGATGAACTTAATTATCATGAACTTAGTCTAAAATTGCCTTTACAATCTATCTTGTAGATCCAATGGCCCACGCTAATGTTGCCCTCAACTTCAATGCGTTCCTAGAGAAAACCAAGCTGAAAGACGATGGAAGAAACTATACGGACTGGGTCCGTAACTTGAGGATCATCCTCATAGCTTCCAAGAAAGCCTATGTCCTTGATGCACCGCTAGGTGACCCACCCGTTTTCCCAGCAACTCAAGACGTTATGAACGCCTGGCAGTCGCGTACTGATGATTACTCCTTGGTTCAGTGCGGCATGCTTTATAGCTTAGAACCGGGGCTCCAAAAGCGTTTTGAGCAACACGGAGCATATGAGATGTTCCAAGAGCTAAAGATGGTCTTCCAAGCTCATGCGCGGGTCGAGAGATATGAAGTCTCCGACAAGTTCTTCAGCTGTAAGATGGAGGAGAATAGTTCTGTCAGCGAGCATATACTCAAAATGTCTGGGTTGCACAACCGCTTGTCTCAGCTGGGAGTTAATCTTCCGGATGACTCGGTTATTGACAGAATCCTCCAGTCGCTTCCACCTAGCTACAAGAGCTTTGTGATGAACTACAATATGCAAGGGATGGAGAAGTCTATTCCTGAATTATATTCTATGCTGAAATCAGCGGAGGTGGAAATCAAAAAGGAACATCAAGTGTTGATGGTGAATAAGACCACTAGTTTCAAGAAAGGCAAGGGTAAGAAGAGCTCAAAGAAGGACGGCAAAGCAGTTGCCGCGCCCGGTAAATCAGTTGCCGGGAAGAAGAAGCCTAAGAATGGACCCAAGCCTGAGACTGAGTGCTTTTATTGCAAGGGAACCGGTCACTGGAAGCGGAACTGCCCCAAGTACTTAGCGGATAAGAAGGCCGGCAACGTCAAAGGTATATATGATATACATGTTATTGATGTGTACCTTACCAGCGCTCGTAGTAGCTCCTGGGTATTTGATACCGGTGCGGTTGCTCATATTTGTAACTCAAAACAGGAGCTGCGGAATAAGCGGAGACTGGCGAAGGACGAGGTGACGATGCGCGTCGGGAATGGTTCCAAGGTCGATGTGATCGCCGTCGGCACGCTACCTCTACATCTACCTTCGGGATTAGTTTTAAACCTCAATAATTGTTATTTAGTACCAGCTTTGAGCATGAACATTGTATCTGGATCTCGTTTGATGCGAGATGGCTACTCATTTAAATCTGAGAATAATGGTTGTTCTATTTATATGAGTGATATGTTTTATGGTCATGCCCCGCTGGTCAATGGTTTATTCTTATTGAATCTCGAACGTGATGTTACACATATTCATAGTGTGAATACCAAACGATGTAAGGTTGATAATGATAGTCCCACATACTTGTGGCACTGCCGCCTTGCTCATATTGGTGTCAAACGCATGAAGAAGCTCCATACAGATGGACTTTTGGAGTCTCTTGATTATGAATCATTTGACACGTGCGAACCATGCCTCATGGGCAAGATGACTAAGACTCCGTTCTCCGGAACAATGGAGCGAGCGACCAACTTATTGGAAATAATACATACCGATGTATGCGGTCCAATGAGCGTTGAGGCTCGCGGTGGTTATCGTTATGTTCTCACCCTCACTGATGATTTAAGCAGATATGGGTATGTCTATTTAATGAAACACAAGTCTGAGACCTTTGAAAAGTTCAAGGAATTTCAGAGTGAGGTAGAGAATCAACGTGACAAGAAAATTAAGTTCTTACGATCTGATCGTGGAGGAGAATATTTGAGTCACGAGTTTGGCACGCACTTAAGAAAATGTGGAATTGTTTCACAACTCACGCCGCCTGGCACACCTCAGCGTAATGGTGTGTCTGAATGTCGTAATCGCACTCTATTGGATATGGTGCGATCTATGATGTCTCTTACTGATTTACCGCTATCATTTTGGGGATATGCATTAGAGACTGCCGCATTCACTTTAAATAGGGCACCGTCCAAGTCCGTTGAGACGACACCGTATGAATTATGGTTTGGGAAGAAACCTAAGCTGTCGTTTCTGAAAGTTTGGGGATGCGATGCTTATGTCAAGAAACTTCAACCTGAAAAGCTCGAACCCAAATCGGAAAGGTGCGTCTTCATAGGATACCCTAAGGAAACTATTGGGTATACCTTCTACCTCAGATCCGAAGGCAAGGTCCTTGTTGCCAAGAATGGATCCTTTCTAGAAAAAGAGTTTCTCTCGAAAGGAGTGAGTGGGAGGAAAGTAGAACTTGATGAGGTAATTGTACCCCCTGTCGAACCGGAGAGTAGCGCAGCACAAGAAAATGTTTCTGTGGTGCCTGCACCGATTAGAGAGGAAGTTAATGATGATGATCATGAAACTTCGGATCAAGTTACTACTGAACTTCGTAGGTCCACGAGGACACGTTCCGCACCAGAGTGGTACGGCAACCCTGTCCTGGAAGTCATGTTGTTGGACAACAGTGAACCTTCGAACTATGAAGAAGCCATGGCGGGCCCGGATTCCGACAAATGGCTTGAAGCCATGAAATCCGAGATAGGATCCATGTATGAGAACAAAGTATGGACTTTGGTGGACTTGCCCGACGATCGGCGAGCCATAGAAAATAAATGGATCTTTAAGAGGAAGACAGACGCGGATGGTAATGTGACCGTCTATAAGGCTCGGCTTGTCGCTAAGGGTTATCGACAAGTTCAAGGAGTTGACTACGATGAGACCTTCTCACCCGTAGCGATGCTGAAGTCCGTCCGAATCATGTTAGCAGTTGCCGCATTTTATGATTATGAGATCTGGCAAATGGACGTCAAAACGGCATTCCTTAACGGTTTCCTTAAGGAAGAACTGTATATGATACAGCCGGAAGGTTTTGTCGATCCTGAGAATGCTAACAAGGTATGCAAGCTCCAGCGCTCCATCTATGGGCTGGTGCAAGCATCTCGGAGTTGGAACATTCGCTTTGATGAGGTGATCAAAGCGTTTGGGTTTATACAGACTTATGGAGAAGCCTGTATTTACAAGAAAGTGAGTGGGAGCTCTGTAGCATTTCTCATTTTATATGTGGATGACATATTGTTGATGGGAAATGATATAGAATTGTTGGAAAGCATAAAGGCCTACTTGAATAAGTGTTTTTCAATGAAGGACCTTGGAGAAGCTGCTTATATATTAGGCATCAAGATCTATAGAGATAGATCGAGACGCCTCATTGGTCTTTCACAAAGCACATACCTTGACAAGATATTGAAGAAGTTCAATATGGATCAGTCCAAGAAGGGGTTCTTGCCTGTGTTACAAGGTGTGAGATTGAGCACGGCTCAATGCCCGACCACGGCAGAAGATAGAGAAAAGATGAGTGTCATCCCCTATGCCTCAGCCATAGGCTCTATAATGTATGCCATGCTGTGTACCAGACCTGATGTGAACCTTGCCATAAGTTTGGTAGGGAGGTACCAAAGTGATCCCGGGTTGGAGCACTGGACAGCGGTCAAGAACATCCTTAAGTACCTGAAAAGGACTAAGGATATGTTTCTCGTTTATAGAGGTGCCGAAGAGCTCGTCGTAAAGGGTTACATCGATGCTAGCTTCGACACAGATCCGGATGACTCCAAGTCACAAACCGGATACGTGTATATTTTGAATGGAGGAGCAGTCAGCTGGTGCAGTTGCAAGCAGAGCGTCGTGACAGCATCTACATGTGAAGCGGAGTACATAGCTGCTTCGGAAGCGGCACAGGAAGGAGTCTGGATGAAGGAGTTCATCACCGACCTAGGAGTGATTCCCAATGCGTCGGGACCGATGACTCTCTTCTGTGACAACACTGGAGCTATTGCCATTGCAAAGGAGCCCAGGTTTCACAAGAAGACCAAGCACATCAAGCGCCGCTTCAACTCCATACGTGGTTACATACAGGATGGAGATATAAATATTTGTAAAGTGCATACGGATCAGAATGTTGCAGATCCGTTGACTAAACCTCTTCCACGAGCGAAATATGATCAACACCAGAACTCTTTGGGTGTTCGATTCATCACAATGTAACTAGATTATTGACTCTAGTGCAACTGGGAGACTGTTGGAAATATGCCCTAGAGGCAATAATAAAATGGTTATTATTATATTTCCTTGTTCATGATAATTGTCTATTGTTCATTCTATAATTGTATTAACCGGAAACCGTAATACATGTGTGAATACATAGACCACAACATGTCCCTAGTGAGCCTCTAGTTGACTAGCTCGTTGATCAATAGATGGTTATGGTTTCCTGACCATGGACATTGGATGTCGTTGATAATGGGATCACATCATTAGGAGAATGATGTGATGGACAAGACCCAATCCTAAGCATAGCACAAGATCATGTAGTTCGTCTGCTAAAGCTTTTCAATGTCAAGTATCGTTTCCTTAGACCATGAGATTGTGCAACTCCCGGGTACCGTAGGAATACTTTGGGTGTGCCAAACGTCACAACGTAACTGGGTGGCTATAAAGGAACACTACGGGTATCTCCGAAAGTGCCTGTTGGGTTGGCACGAATCGAGACTGGGATTTGTCACTCCGTATGACGGAGAGGTATCTCTGGGCCCACTCGGTAAGACATCGTCATAATGAGCTCAATGTGACTAAGGAGTTAGCCACGGGATGATGTGTTACGGAACGAGTAAAGAGACTTGCCGTTAACGAGATTGAACAAGGTATAGGGATACCGACGATCGAATCTCGGGCAAGTGTCATACCGGTAGACAAAGGGAATTGTATACGGGATTGATTGAATCCCCGACATCGTGGTTCATCCGATGAGATCATCGTGGAGCATGTGGGGGCCAACATGGGTATCCAGATCCTGCTGTTGGTCATTGACCGGAGAGGTGTCTCGGTCATGTCTACGTGCCTCCCGAACCCGTAGGGTCTACACACTTAAGGTTCGATGACGCTAGGGTTATAGGGAAATAGTGTACGTGGTTACCGAAGGTTGTTCGGAGTCCCGGATGAGATCCCAGACGTCACGAGGAGTTCCGGAATGGTCCGGAGGTAAAGATTCATATATAGGAAGTGAGGTTTTGGTCACCGGAAATGTTTCGGGCGTCACCGGTAACGTACCGGGACCACCGGAAGGGTTCCGGGGGTCCACCGGGAGGGGCCACCGGCTCCAGAGGGATGCATGGGCCACAAGTGGAAGGGAACCAGCCCCTAGGTGGGCTGGTGCGCCTCCCCACCCCAGCCCATGCGCATAGGGGTGAAACCCTAGGGGTGGGGGTGGCTTCCCACCTGACTTGGGGGCCAAGCCACCCCCTAGCCGCCGCCTCCTCCCCCTAGATCTCATCTAGGGCTGGCCGGCCACCCCTAGGAGGGAACCCTAGGGGGTGCGCCACCCTCCCCCCTTCCTCCTATATATAGTGGGGCTTTTGGGGGCTGCCATACACAAGGATTTCCTCCTACCTGGCGCAGCCCTTCCCCCTCTCTACACCTCCTCTCCTCCGCGGTGCTTAGCGAAGCTCTGCCGGATCACCACAAGCTCCACCACCACCACGCCGCCGTGCTGCTGCTGGAGCTCTTCCCCAACCTCTCCTCCCTTGCTGGATCAAGGTGTTGGAGACGTCACCGGGCTGCACGTGTGTTGAACGCGGAGGCACCGTTGTTCAGTGCTAGATCGGAATCGACCGCGATCTGAATCGCTGCGAGTACGACTCCACCAACCGCGTTCTTGTAACGCTTCCGCTTTGCGATCTTCAAGGGTATGAAGATGCACTCCCCTCTCTCTCGTTGCTGGTATTCTCCATAGATTGATCTTGGTGACGCGTAGGAAATTTTTTGAATTCTGCTACGATCCCCAACAGAGGGTTGATGGCGAGCTTGAGTCCCAAAACCATAGACAACTCACCTTCGAGTTCATCGCTTACAGGCTTTCCAACTCCATCTCATCACTTCCAACAATGAGTATAAAAAGCGTACAGGACCTTGTAAAAGCCCTTTTTCACTACGAGGTGAAATACGAGAAGGCATGGAAGGCGAAGCAAGCCGCATTCAAGATGTTGTATGGTGATTGGGAGCAGGCATACAACTGACTCCCTAGGTTGTTGGGAGCTATGGCCGCCACTAACCCAGGCATGGTTCATGTGGTCGAGCCTTATGGGGAAAAACATTGATTCACAACGAAAGGAGGGTCCGAGTCTTTGGCCGTGCATTTTGGGCATTTGAGCAATGTGTGAGGGCTTTTCAACACTGTCGGCCGGTCATCTCCATCGATGGCACCTTCTTGACAGGACAATTCAAGGGCACTCTCTTGGTTGCAATAGGAAGTGATGCCAATAACCGGTTGTTGCCTTTGGCTTTTGCTTTGGTTGAGGCGGAGACGAATGATAACTGGGAGTGGTTCTTGCGTATTTTGAGAACCAAGGTATTACCGCCTGAAAGAGAAATTTGTGTCATATCGCATCGCCATCAAGGAATTCTTAACGCAGTTGACATTGTCATTCCCGGGCATGCTCCTTTGCACCATAGATGGTGCATGAGGCATTTCTGTTCAAACTTTTATCGGGCATGTGGTAGCAAGGAGTTGACGGATGACCTTCAAGATTGTTGTCAAGCTTTTTCCTACAAACGTTTTGCAAATTTGTACAACGCTTTGGTCGCAAACAAAAAACTTGATGCAGGGGGTTTTGAGTTTCTCAATAAGCACATTGCACTTAGGATAAAGTGGGCACGAGCTTATGATGAAGACGGCCGAAGATACGGTCAAATGACAAGCAACATGGCAGAATGCTTCAACCGGGTGCTCAAGGGTGTCCATGCGTTGCCCGTGACGGCAATAGTTCAATACACATTTGACAAGTTGAGAGAATACTTTCTGAAGTACTCAATTTGAACGTGTAAGCAGATTGCTGGAGAGAACAAGCAAAAGTACAAGTACAAGTTCCCACCAAAGGTTGATAAATGGATGACATTTCAATCACGGAAGGCTGACTCCCAAACAGCTACATTACACAATAACGAGGATTGGATGTACCAAGTGAACGAGCCCGGAGGAACCACAAACGATGGCGAACAACATGGAAACCGGTCGTTCAAGGTAACTTTATCGGACTGTCATTGCTCTTGCGGGAGGCCAAGGTTGGTTCATCTCGCATGCTCGCACTTGTACACGGCAGCTCGCACTAGGAATGTGGACGTCAACCATCCGCTCACCGTGAGGGAGTCCGAGTTTTCTATCGTGACCACCAAGCATACATGGGCTCCTAGATTTCAACCATACTTTGACCAATCTCAATGGCCGGAGTATCATGGAGTTCAACTATGGCCCGACCAGGCATGGAAGGTGGTCAAACGGGGAAGACGACAGACAAAGCGTTTTAGAGGAGACATGGATGGATGGGGCCGTGGTGGTGGCCGAGAAATGGGGAACAACCAATTCCAAGAGCCTAGTGAGAGGGCCCATTGCGGAGAGTGCGGTGGTAGAGGGCACAACGCAAGAAAGTGTACCAACCGGAAGAAAAAGTCCAAAAAAATGATTCAAGCACAAGGCAACCAAGTAGTAGCCAACAAGTTCCTAGCCAAGCAAGTACTAGCCAACAAGTTCCTAGCCAACAAGTTCCTAGCCAAGCTAGTACTAGCCAACAATTTCCTTGCCAACAAGGTTCTAGCCAAACAAGGAGCCGACTTGGACTTACAAGAGGACGTGCTAGTGGGACAGGTCATGGTGGTGCTAGACGTGGGGCTGGTAGAGCCCGTGGTGGCGGTAGAAACGGTGTTGGTGAGACTAGGATTGGTATGCGTGGATGCCTACGAGGACCATTTCCGTATGTCACTACTATTCACTTATCTTTTCATGTTGTTATTTATGCTCCCTTCTGTGTTTACCATGTATCATTGTTGTTTATGATCATATTGTTTATTGTCTTTACTCACTAGTATCTTGCTTTTGTTCGTAGGTATGGCGGCGTCTCAACCCAACAAAGCAACAACGAAGTGGGTGGAGGAGAAGGATGCGGCCGGTGAGGAGGAGGGGTTGTGGGAGAGGGTTGCAAAGAAGTTAAGAGAGGAGGATGCAGCCAAAGCGGAGAGGAAGAAGCAAGAGGCAGCTGAAGCGAAGATGAAGGCGGACATACAAATGGTAATTGACTATAGGAACTACCAAGCTAGGTTGAAGAGGGAGGAAAAGATGAGGAATGAGAAGCGTTAGAAGGATTTTGAAGCGGGTTGCAGGAAGTTGTGGGCAGAGGAGGCCGCAAAGAAAGAGTGGGCGCGCCAACGCTTCCAAGAAAGGGTGATGGAGGAGGCTTCAAGGATGCGCAAAAGGGAGGAGGAGGAGGAAGAGGAGAGGAAGAAGAAGAAGGGAAAGGGGCCTTGCTCGACACAGTAGAGCATTGTTTTCCTTGTCGTCGTGCGCGCTTTAATCTTTGAACCTCTTGTGTTGTCGAACCTTGTCATCCAGCGCGCTTTGCTATTTGGACCATTTCCTTTCATGAAGTTTTAACTTGTCGTCCCATGAACCTATGTTATGTACTCCTTTATGTCAAGATGTGCTACAAGTATCGTGGTTGATATGTACTGTAATGTGCTGTTAAAATGTGATATGTATGTCTTATTGTAATGTGCTGTGAAATTCCAGAGAGCTACAGCCATTGCCAAAATTTGGAAAGTAATAGTGTGGCGCCTTAGTGTCAGGCGCCACACTACATAGTGTGGCGCCTGGCTCTCAGGCGCCGCACAATTGAAACCAAGCACTCCAGAACCTTTCCAGAGAGCAAAAGTAGCTACAGCCGAATATTTGGACCCCCCCCCCAGCGCCTAAGTCATTGTGTGGCGCCTTAGTGTCAGGCGCCACACTACACAGTGTGGCGCCTGGCTCTCAGGCGCCGCACAATTGAAACCAAGTACTCCAGAACCTTTCCAGAGAGCAAAAAAAGGCTACAGCCACATAATTCAAACATAGCCTCCACCATATATCCATACAGCAAACAGAGAGGATAATAAGTCCAACAAGGATAACAAGTCTCATGGTTCTACGAGTTCAAGAAGGATAAAAAAACAGCAAGTTCAACATTGCTACTAGTTCAAGACATCGACAACATGTTTGACTTCATAAGAAAACAACCACCACAAGTTCGACATCACTACTCTTTCCTTCCTCGCGTACTCTTGCCTCGTCCCCTCTTAGTAGCTAGCTTCTTCCTCAGAACCAGCTGCAGTTCCTCCAACTCTATTTCCTCCTCATCGTCATCGTCATCGTCCATAGCTCTCATCCTCGTCATCCCTCTTGTCATACGCGAACCCTCAGCGACCGCCTTCTTTCCTTTGTCATTAAAGTCCTCAGGTGAGTACCGGTTTATTCCCTTCCTTGGCTTCAACATGTAAGCGGAGCGTTGGAAAGCATCCAACGTCATGTTGTCCTGAACCTAAAGAGAAAATTGATATCATCATGTGCATGCGAGGTAGTGAAATATGAAAGTACTCACTTGGCATACCTCTGGAGAGAACAAAGCGTGATCCTCTAAATTAGCTCCCGAGGTAATGTCATCGTCGTCCATACAAGCTCCGGAGGTAGTAGAATCGTCCAGGTTGGCATTGATATGGGACGAACCGGATCTCGACGGTTCTGAATATTCTTGGTCACGACAACCTAAAATGTTGGACAGTCACCGCAACCTTTGGCCCTGACGCTATAACATTGACAGATAAATGAGATTTACAACTAAGCAAAGAGTTCTCAAGTAGGGATGTTGAAATATGGCCAAGCACCTTGATGAAAAGTCGAAGTGCAGATTCTCCCTGTTTTCCTCTATGGGTTGTGTCTAGAATGGCCTGGGTTTCATCAGCTTGTTTTTTGACCTCCTTGCGCTATGGTTGAAATGAAAACAACATGTAAGGTAAGCAAAGATGTGTACTACTGTCCATAGATAACAAAAGAGTGCACACTTACCACAAAGTTGAGAACTGGAGCAAAAGGGGTTTGGTACCCTTCCCGGATAAGCTTGTTGTATTCGTCCTGGGCAAGTCCATCGAATGAAGTGGGATCGTCCAAGATATCCTCCTCAAAAGCCGGCGTACAAATCTCCAAACGAGTATTCTCTTGAAGCCATCGAACATAGTTGTTGAACGCAAGTGGACAATACTCGCGAAGCTGGGCATGTGCCGTTTTCTTAGCTCGCTCCACACAATGCGCAAACGAGGTGACGTACTTCTTATGATACTTATCCCAATCCTTGATCTTTCGCTGTCTCCTCCTATCCAACCTGCATGTTAAATAGCTCATTATTAGCACTATTCAAAGTTGGACGATTGTAGTTGTTTATTGTTCATGCTTTGTTACCTGTGAAGCTGCGTGTCCGTGTCCACCCACTCCGGCGGGTGAGCCTGAAACAAGCCAAATTGACGACACACACGATGGGGGAGATGGAACTCAACCGCCCAATTGCATATCAGTGGGCACTGCATAAGCCAAAGATGTTTTTCCTTCAAGCACATTGGATTGAACTCAAACTGGAATGCATTACCAAAGCTATCCCCGACACCATATGGCTGCCATTCCACCTGCAACACAGCAGAGAAAGACAATGTTCATGTTTTGCTTTCATGTAGAGGAGTCAAGTTATTGATGTATTGTCAATGTTTACCTGCTCGGCAGTAAGCGAATCCATCTCGTTGGTGTACTGCCTGTACATAATGTTCACATCGCTCGTCATCTCCGAAACCACGTCCCACTTGTAAGCCCAAGTAGGAAGCCGTATGGGGTTGTCGTGGTCCTTCCAGTCCTTAAACGTTACCCCTTTAGGGCGCCCAACTGGAAGGCATTCCCAACTCCATACAGATAGTAGGAGCATACAACCACCAATGCAGCCGTCTTTCGAGGACCTACGACAAGCATCGTCCAACTGAACGCCAAGCAAAACATGTATCAGTTAAGTACAATAATGAAATCTAAACAAAAACTAAGTAAAAAAATTTAGTTACCTGCCGGTACAAGTAGGCCAATGCCGCCAACCCCCAGCTGAACTTGTGGTCGAGGACCGTCAACGCCTTCAGCCACATCCATGGAGCATTCTTGCCGCCGGCGTCAGCGAAGATAGTCCTAGAGATAACATACCACATGTACACGCGAGCATAAGTCTCGATCACATCTTCAGTGGCGCCCTGAGGACAATGCGCAAAGTTGGCTATGATCCATTTGAAAGGAGCGCCGGCGGGGACTCGGTGGTCTTTCTTCTCTCCCTCTGCTGGTTCCGGCTCCGCAGGAGACATACCAATAAGGGCCTCCATTTGTTGGCGCCATCCCTCTGAATCAGTGCTCATACAAAGAGGCTTCCCCTCGATTGGAAGTGCGGTGATCATGGAAAGATCCTGAAGAGTCACAGTCATCTCTCCGGTACGGAGGTGGAAACTGTGGGTCTCCGGCCTCCATCGATCCGTAAGTGCGGTGATTGCCGCCGCGTTCAGGTTCGGCGTCGACCGGCTCACAAGTTGAATGAAAGGAAGGAGTCCTGTCTTCTCGATGTACGGTGTGTATCGCTCATCGTACGGCATTGAAGTCGACGCCCCGTGGGACCGAATCTTGAGGGGCGCAAGATTCTGCAAACATACAAGTGATATGATTATGGTTTCATCTTTTCAAATAAACAAAATATATAAACTACCAACTAGTATGCTATCATTACCATTTTCTTCACCGACATCAAATAGGACCGGTGTTCAACGTCATAGTAATCATCCAAAAGCCACACCATCCTACATATTTCAAGATAATTATATGAGTTATACAATACAATTCA
The DNA here is from genome assembly GCA_039707655.1 of Elymus sibiricus. NCBI lineage: Eukaryota > Viridiplantae > Streptophyta > Magnoliopsida > Poales > Poaceae > Elymus > Elymus sibiricus. Next base: position 450,710,802 of record CM077671.1, read on the forward strand.
TCTCAACAAATACATCTGAAAAATGATACCACAAAATGGACAAATCATACATATGTTCATACATCTGAAAAATGATACCACAAAATGGACAAATCATACATCTGAAAAATGATACCACAAACTGAACAAATCATATAAACAATCATACATATGTTCCACATATGTTCATACATATGTTCATCTAATATATATTCATACATATGTTCATCTAATATGTTTCACAAAATGGTAGCACAAATGAACAAATCATATAGGAAGACTCGTTTCAATAATCATCTACTCATATACGAATCCTCATTTCGAATCCAAGCAAATCTTGCCTATCATCCTAACTTACACAAATCTGAAAAAATGCAATATTTATCGGATAGAAAGATGGGAAACGGAGGAGATTACCTTGTAGAATGATTTGGGGAAGAAATCCACGGAAGAAAACCTCAGATCTGAAGGATTTTGGAGAGGGGATTGCGAGGAAGAGAGGAGGGAGCCGCCGCCGCCCCCCTCTGTAACTGCTGGAAGAACTGGTGGGGGTGGGGGAGGGGGTCGGCCCGCGGCTGGATAACCCAATGTGTGGCGCCTAGCTCTTAGGCGCCACACATAGGCGCCACATAGGTGGATGGGGTCGGGCCCTTGCCACGGGGCGCCAGCGTGGCCGATAGTGTCGCGCCTAACACCAATGCGCCACATAGTACAGTGTGGCGCCTTTCTGTCGGGCGCCACACGAAAGGGTTAGGCCGGTGAATTTTTTCCGCGATCGGTTCATTCTGTGAATTAGTTGCGACTTTAGGTCAAATTTGTCAAAATTGCCCTCTCGCTCCCTTCCCCACCAACTTTTACCTTCCCCGGCTTGGCTTCCATCGGGATTGGGGAACACGCAGACGCAGACGACAGAGGGAGGGGGTGGTGCGCAGCGCACGGCAGAATCGCAACGCAGGGCCTGGGTCTGCTGGGCTCCGGCGATCTCCCTGTCGGGCCTGCAAAGCTGAGTAGGAGTAGTAGAGGATATCCCAATGCCTGGTTGGTGGCCCCAGAACCCACACCACACCACACGACCATGACCAGGGGGGGAGGGAGGTGGTGGGATCGACAGGAAAAGCATCCATCTTCTTTCTTTTCCAACCAACAAAGTTTTCACAGCGCCGCCACCTTTTGTTTTACTGTATCGTCTTCCCATCCATGGCTTCCCTTCGGTAATTTCATTCCCGTGGAACGGTTTTTATTCGTTCGGATCTCTCTTTTAAACCAGCAGGCAGTGCGGAGGGAGGCAGTGCTGCCGATGCTCACCAGCCGCACCTCCCTCCTTTTTCACACGGAACGGAACGCAACATCTTATCAAACATTGTTACAAACCAGTGCACCGTACATCCCCATTCTACTCCTAGTTTCGTAGCATGGATCTCTGCCATCTTACGGCAGTGAAACCTCCATCCTGTATCTTGTAGTTACCGCAAAGAGAAGTTTGCGACATGAAACTGTGGCTACAAACTCCCGTCATCTCATGATCTGGATCTCTATCTACTATCTACTCTTGTTACAAACCGAAGGGATTCAGTGAAACAACATCTGTCCAGTACCTACTTCAGTTGCTCACGACCTTTGACGAATAACTGCAAGCAAAACACTATCAACCGGCAGTCTTACTGCACGGAGGGAGAGCAGAAACGGTCTTTGCAACTAGCCAAACATGCCTCGCAGGGGTTATCTTTCCTAATAATAAAGCACGGATAACTTCTGATCGTACGTCGTGGATTCAACCCGCAGTCCGCAGTCCTCGGTGACTTAAGAAAAAACAGTTCGAGATTGCAGATCGAGCGGCGGCGCTCCCGATCCGATCGGGGCCAGGACGACGGCGGCGAGCACATGAAGGGCGCAGGCAACACGCTGCCCGGGCGAGAGGAGGAGCAGGAGGGGAGGCGCGGAGGCGGGGCCGTATGGGTCGGACGCGCGCGCTCGCCCGCAGTCAACGCGGACGGAGCGGCCGTCCATGGCGGCTCGGGTCGATGCAGGAGGACGAGGGGAGGGGCTCGCGAGGGCCGGCACCAGGAATGGAGCAGAGGCGGGTGGATCTGGCGATTCCGAAGGGGCTGCGGCGACGAGCGGCTCCGTGGGCGGCGACCTGCGGGGTTCAAGCGGCGGCCGGCGGCTGCCATGAAGGTTGGGCGGCGGCTCTGCCTCACCACGGTTCCTGCCTTCTCCCAGCCGAGCGCACACCGCACCCGCGCGCCGCACCCTGCACCGTTTCCGCACGCCCGCCGTTGCTCTGCTGCTGCAGCAGCCGCCGCCTCGCCGTGCCTCGCTGCCGCGTGCCTGAGACGAGTTCCTACTCGACCTCGAGTTCCCGCGCACCCGAGCACTTTGTTCGCACCCTTGCCTCAGCCACTCGCTCCCGTGCATCCATGCTAAAAACCCGCACGCCCGCCGCTGTCTTCTAGCCGCAGTCGCCGCCGCGTTTGCTCGCCGGCATCACATCCGAGCTCCGCCGTTTCCTCGCTGGAGAAGATGAGCGCGGTAGGTTTTCTTTGTAAGGAGCCGAAGCTCACATCTTGCACGAACCACAGCGCCAGCGGCCAGCCGAGGCAACTGGTGGTGCCCCTGTTAACCTCCTCAATGTTCGCGTTGTTTGCCTCTCGATCGAATGCCCACTATTCAGCAGACAGGTATCTCCGTTTCTTAAATCCCCTTCTCTATTCATCGCCCTGTTGATACATGAACCAAAGAAAGGACCTGATACACATTACAATCATGGACTGCTGATATACCTGATGCATTTCTTCATGATGGTCTGTTTCCTTTCGCGAGATCTTACTTATTTAATTCTGTGTGCTCGGAACCCAAAACTGATTGAGATCTTCAGTTCTTACTTGCAGATGTTCTGTTATTCAGAGTAATTCAGTTTCCAGTCTCTGTATATTAATCAAATTATGGGTTATTTTCAACCTTATAGGCTTTTATTATATGTTCAGTTATGCTTCCATGGGTTTTGCACATGTATATTAACAAAAAAAAAAACAGACTACTGTTTTGTTTATACTTGAATCGAAGGGTGTACAATTAATTTGCTCTCAGGAAAGGAATGAGTAGGCAGCTAGCTGAATGAGAGGACAATCATGACAAGCGAACCAACACATAAATAGTAATCCCACAGTTTTTACAACTGCATTCCACTGAACATTGGTATAGATATGCATTTTTATCCTTGGAGTACTTTGGATTTTAAGTGGGAACCATCAGTTCTTTTCTTCTTAATATTTTACTTCTTATAATTACAAATACCAATTTTAGAAAATTGAGCCCGTACTTAATTCAATTGAGTATGAAGCCACTGTCTATTGTGAAAGAAGGCACATAAGTTTTCAAAGTTCTAAAATGTGTTTCATGAAGAAACAATTATAACACTGTACTCTAACAAATCACACATATAGAGAAATGTTATTTTCGAGCCTCCTTAACCTACTGATCTTTTTTTAGATATATGAAACTTGCATCCGTTTTGTTAATTCTTCTGCAATGCAGGTGATATTCCTAATGGTTGCTGCTGAAGCTGAAAAAACTACTCCTGAAGCACTAAAAGTGCCCTCTCTATGGTGCATCACTCACTGGATCCAGATGGGCAACATTCCGCTTCGAAATTAAAGAGCACAGTTTTTGCCTGCTATCATTGCTTACCAAGAGTTATCTACCATGTGCCTAATATATATATCATATAATTGTTGCACCATCACAAGATTTCCATGATATGCATGGGCATAACTTTCTTTACTGTGAATTAATCGACAGGATGCTGACAGGAGGAAAGGCAGGCTGTCATTTCTAAAGATTGAGATTTTCTGTTTTAAGGAATGGCAATGCTAAATTCTACAGTGGTACTCTGTCGAATGTTTACAAATATCATCGATCAGTATATGTTTGTCATTGCCAAGTAAGTAGATATACTGCTGCAGATTGCCGAATAGATAAAGTAATTTTTTCAAAGGTTTTTGCCGCTGCCGGTTGTTGGATTCATCAGACAGACTGCCTTTTATACTTGGCAGTGGATTTGGGATTATTGATGGCCTAGCCACTGAACAGCGAACGACGGAGTCAGATGTGGCTTGAAGCGCAAATGCTTCACCGGCCTTAATAAAACTCATACCTGCACATGGAGCAGTCCTGAATGGTTCACCATTCAGGACACCACAAAACTTCAGAAGTATCCAGACTTGCTAAACTTTTATTCATTAACAGTGAGAGTAAGATATCTTGACAATTTGTCCGCTGGAAAATCTTATGTGCTATTTGTTTCATGTAGGTTTTCGAATTGCTTGAAGTTGTACAGTTCAGATGTCCAGACGCTTCAATGAAATACCCTCAGTTGCTTTCAAATCTGAGAGTTGAATCGAATCGAAGGTGTCCATTTGAACCTGTGAAATTATTATTTTGTTTTTTGGTATCTCATCAGTTTTTTTATTCTTAGATTGAAGAGATCCTATGGAATTCTGCAACATCTGAATTTGGCAGTGTATATTATTATTCGGAGAGAGGTGATCGACTGATTGATCTGGATGCGTTCCATCAAAAGCTTATCCAGGTTGCGTGTTCAGTCCTGTTCATATTGGGTTTTGAGATTATTATGTTCTTCAAGTTGCTTCTTTTGATGTTCAGATGTCACAAGAACTGCACACACAATTGGGCGAGTCTGAGAAAGGAGAGCTAAAAGAATCGTTCCATCATATGTGTGATGAGGTCAAGTAACCGCGGCTGGGCGACGCTGCAGGTCACCATGGCGGACGCCACGTCCGGCAGCGTGATGAGGTCATGTGCTGTCTGGAGCTTCTGTGTGGACGCTGTCATGAGGGACGTCTCCCCCGCGAGCACACAATGGTCACGTCCATGGTCACCACATAATCAGCAAAGCACGGATGTGGCAGAGAGTTCAGACTTCATGCATGATGAAGATGCCTCAAGTTTTTGTTGTTGCTATCATGCAAGCTAGATGAGGCCATGGTCCTTCCATTATCTCAAACACACAGACATGCCTATGTTCTACGAAGATTATATTGAAATGTAAGTGATAGTTCATAGAAGAACTCTAATCGGACCATGGCAGAACACACGACCCATGTTGTTATTTTTAGTCAAAAAAGAAATTTCTTATTGTTATATACGCGATACGTTTGGACCAAAATAATTTATGTATGAACACTGTTATTTTATTTTATTTTGCATTCAACCATGTGTATGAAAATACACGTATCATGTTACTTCATGCCACAAATAGGCCACAGTGTTAAAATGCAAGTAGGATCCCTAAAGCAATTAAATGAGAACTCTCTTAGAGACAAAACTTAAGAGACAATGCATTGGGGATGTTGTCTCTAATTTTTTTATTACTATTTAGAATAGCGCGCTAATAGACAATGCATTGGGAGCACCCTAATGTATGTCAGGATGGTGACATGGCGACATAGTTGAAACCCGTTGCAACGCACGGGCAATTTTGCTAGTTATAAATAAATAAATAAACTCCTCTAACGGACCGAAAACATTTCAGTGTGGGTTCAGCTAAAGCATCATTCCGTATTCAGCGATTTCTTGAGACCCCGAAGGGCACCCCACATGACACTTGATACAATGAAGAGGAGCACCCCGGTGCCGATGGCGTACTTCACACCAAGGTTCATGAGCAGATTTACGAGCAACCCTGCAACAACCACTCCCACCAAGTTCGCCGACAAGCCTGACCAGAAGGGCATGCCCAGGACGGACGCGATGATGGCGCCGGTCCATGCTCCGGTGCCTGGGAACGGGACGGCGACAAACAGCATCAGCCCGAGCCACTGGAACTCCTCCACGGGCGCAGCCTTCCGCCGCGCCCGCTCGAAGAGGAGGTCCATTATCCGGGTCGCCCAAGCGCTTCTCCGCGAGAGGAAGGTTGCAAGTTTCTTCAGGTAGAGGATGATGAATGGCACAGGCACCATGTTCCTGGAGAAAAAAAATAGCAGATGTAAAGTTCTATGTATATAGCATGAAACATTTTCTGAAGAGATGATCAAATTGCTGACACGAGACTGACAGCTGGCAATTACATTTTACCCATGCCACTGAAAAGTGACCATAAAACCTATATATCAATCACTAGAATGCAAGAAGTACTATAAATTACACTAGAGATGGCAAGTTGTTCACACTACAGTGATTACTGGCAATCTTCATTTCTGTTGCGACACTGAAAATTGACCATAAGGCATCATCATGACCCTATATATCAATCACCAGGATCAAAAACTACTGATATCAAATGCCAGATAGTCTAGCACTTGGCTTTGACATCATCTCGATTTTGCACATGCGGAAGGCACATCACCTTCTTCCTGCACACCCCCACCTCTCTTGCTCTCTCCCTCTCTCTTCTGTCTTCTGCACACTACAGAAATCAATTCAGAGTGGACTCTTACCTATTCTCCGGAGATGCTTGGGCGCCTTTTCCTGGAGCACATCAGTTAGTGGCTCTCAGATAGTCGAGGTGTGAGTGGCACAGGATTAGATTTCGAGATTGGTCGATGATAGGATGAGGCGGGGGGGAGGACAGAGACAGGAGGGAAGAGAAGCGGGAAGAAGGTGAAATATCACCTGCATGTGCAAAACCAAGGTGAGGGGGATGCCACTCGAGCAAAACCATCAACCACGCCATTAAAGCGGTTGCCAAAACCAGGCGGGGAGTATTGTGCCTTGTGGTCCTCTGTCTCCGGCTGTGCTGGTTGTGTCGCCTCTGGTTGCTGCTTCCAGTTGGTGGATGCTCAATACAGTCTTCTTGTTTGTTCACTACGTTGTTTTATTCGAAGGAATATAAAGCTCCTTAACTGGAACATGAGAGAGTTGAACAACCTGGCCCGGAGGAGGTTGCGACAGAAATTTTCTCAGCTAACCAGTGCAACATTGTATTGTCTTCAAGAAACTAATTTGGCTGATGTTGATAAAAGTATTGTGGCTGAGGTCCTGGGCAGCAGATTTTCTGAGGACTTCTTCAGAGCTGCTAATGGTACAAGAGGTAGGATCCTGGTTGCCAGCACCGATGATCCTACCATTTCGCATCACTGGCCAATGATACTCGAGAAGATGGATGCCAAGCACTATAAAGGGTTCAGATATGAGGCTTGTTGGCTAAGGATGGAGGGATTCAGAGAGAAGCTGCTTGAGGCTGGGCTTAACCTGTTCGCTCGAAGGATGCTGTAAAGATTCTGCAGTTCAAGCTGTCAAGAACTGCTCATGCTCTGAAACTGTGATATAAGTACAAGTTAAAGAAGGAAGTGAGATTCAGAAAGGAGGTAGCCAATGAGGTGATTTTCCAGTTGGACCTTGATCAGGACGAGCGTGAGCTATTTGCTAAGGAATGAAACCTTCGTTTTCTCTTGAAATCGAAGCTGCTTGGTTTTGCGGCGCTTGACACAGTGAGACGGCGTCAGAGATCTTGTATTCTGTGGATCAAATCTGGAGATGCAAACACAAAAGTTTTTCACGTTAAAGCGAATGACCCGGAGGAGGAAGAATCAGATTCTTGTTCTGAAAAATCTGAGGGGTGAATAGACGTCTGACCATGATGCTAAAGCTCAGGTGCTGCTACATCACTTCAATTCCCTGCTCAGGGAGGCTTGCCAGAGACCTTATGGAGCTTAACTGGGACTTTTTTCCCCTGCAATTCCCCTCAGCTGATCTTCCGCACCTTGATGATACTTTCTCGCTTACAGAGTTCAAAGACGCCATCTCCATCTCCATGCTGAGAAGGCTACGGGCCCGGATGGATTTATTGGGGCTTTCGACAATACCTGTGGGGATATCGTGTGCTCGGATCTTCTGGCTGCCCTAAATCAAGTGCATTAGTTGAGAGGTGATCACTGGCACCTCCCGAATACTGCCAATATTGTTCTCATTCCGGAAAAAGATGCAGCTTCTTCGCCTCTTGCTTCCGGCCTGTGAGCCATATGCATAGTATTACTAAGATATTATGAAAGTTGGTTGCTTCTCGCTGCCCTGGAGTTGCATACCCTGATCTCTGAGAGTCAAAGCGCCTTCATTAAGAAAAGGTCGATCAAGGATAACTCTCTGTTTGTGAAAAACATTATCAAGGAAGCTCACTCGATGAAAATACTTCTATTTTTCCTCAAACTGGACTTCGGTAAGGCGTTTGATTCAGTCTTATGGTTTCAGTGCTCGTTGGAGGGGTCATTTTTCATTGACCCTGAGTTCTTCCTACTCAAGAGTTCTGCTCAATGGGAAGCCTGGTGGCACTTTTATTCATAGGAGAGGGCTGAGACAGGGAGACCTGCTTGCCCCAATGCTCTTCATTTTGGCCCTGGACCCTAAAACTTGTATTCTGACCAAAGCTACTGTCCATGGCCTCTTACCCGCTGTCATGAAAAGAGCTGAGAAGATGAGAACAAGTTTTTTATGCGGATGACGTCGCTCTCTTCTTGAACTCGATCAATGAGGAGCATGCTGTGGCCTCGGGCACCTTCATTTCTTCGGCAATGTATCTGGTCTTCAGGTGAATCTCAACAAGCGTGCGGCCTATCCTATTCGCAGTGACCACCTGGGTCTACAGGATCTTTTATCTGCTTTTGGTGGTTTGCTGGGGTCCTTGCCATGCAACTATTTAGGGCTTCCTCTCAGCACCAGGAGGCGTAAAACAATTGAATGCCAACCTCTCTTGGACAGAATTGCCGGGAGGTTGAAGCCATGGAAAGTAAATTCATGTCCGGAAGGAGCATCTAACGCTTATCAATTCTGTGCTGACTGTCCTCACAGGTCACAAGCTACTTCTTCTTCACTGCTTTTCCACCGTCCAAGTGGATTATCAAAACGATAGACAAGATCAGGAGAGTTTTCTCTGGTGTAGATAAGAGGCGCATGGGGGCAAGTGTTTAGTAAGCTGGGTGAAAGTCTGCTCATCTAAATACTGTTGGGGATTAGGGTGAAAGATTTGGAGCACTTTCGCAGGGCATTGCGGTTAAGATGGTTATGGTTCAACTGGGACAATGTGGACAGATTATGGAAATGACTGCTTGTTCCTTGCAATGCGACCGATCAGCAGCTCTTTGCGACCTGCACTTCGATTCACATTGGGAATGGGGAAAAGGCCTCATTCTGGTTCGACGGTTTTCTTGGTGGAGTCCCTCTGAAAGATATGGCGCCCAGCTTATTCCGGTTGGCCTCTAGGAAAAGAATCTCTGTTTGTAATGGGATCAGGGGAGGAAACAACTCTTGCTCAGCAGTGTCTGCGTATGATGGGCAGTTCTTCGGCAGATTCTTTGCAATGAGCTACTGAAGATTTGGAGTGTTGGAGCCGAAGGAGAAGTGCAGTTTAACTCTGGCTTCTCCTGCAGAACAGGCTGTAGACTGCAGAGAGGCTGCATGTGAGAGGCTGGCCGCACAATGATGTGTGCTCCATGTGTGATCAGGTGCTGGAATCGGCGAACCGTCTAATGCTGGGATGTTCTTTTGCTAAGAAAATTTGGTTTGCCTTCTCTCATCCTAGAGCTTCTGCCATTGCCCTGAGGTCTTCCTTCGCTGGCCAGTGGAGAAAACCTTCACATGGAGTCAAAAATCCCCATTGCCAGAAGATGGCGTCCATGTCGATTTATGTAGTCTGTCCCCTGTGGAAGGAGCGCCGCCATGGGGTCTTCCAGAATGCCCAGGCCTCCTCTGATGAGGGCATGTCTTTTTTAATTCGTGTTGACCTTCCGTGTATAGGCCAGCTTGATTCGAGAGTAATTAACATGCATTCTTCTTTGGTTTTTTAGCTGGTTTTGAACTATGTACAGACTTCCCCCTTCTTTAATTCAAAGCAGAGCTCCTGATGTTCCCGTAGAAAAACAGGTAGGGAAAGACGTAACTATCTTCCGGGGGACTAAGAGTGGAAATTTGTTTATGTGATAAAGTGAGCATAGCATATAACTTAGGGGCAAAACATGAACCCTTTCCATTCAACTATAGTTGCTAACTTGCTAATTCAGTCCCTTGATCATAATGTGCTGTCCTCGGAATGAGCTCTAATACCATGTAGGGACAGCAAATCTGTAGTAACTAGTAAGCGATAATCAAGTGTCACTATCTCTAAACCTTAGCAATGCACAACTAGTGAACTACTACCAATTATCCTGAGCAAAAATAGACAATAAATAGCAAAGTTGTGTTGGAGATGGCCGTCAGTTAAGTGGCAACCTCAGTTCCACGCACTAACTAAAATGAGTCGCATATAAATAATCATATAGTTTGCATGTTAGGGTAAATATCGTTCTACAACAGATGACTTATCTGCCCTTTAAACTTGTGTGCCAACAAATTGATTTACTGTGTTGCCCTTTCTTTGGGGCTGTTCTAATCCTTCAGGTTTAATACAAAATGTGATCTATTTCAACAAGCAAAACTAAAATGCTACAAAGTCAATTAACTTCATCATACAGTTAAAACTGCCGAACACCTTAGGAACTAACACTAAATCTACTCAAATTAAGCATTGACACTGGAGATGAAAAAAATATACCCCAAAACTGCCAGCACGGTCAGCCGGACGGGGTGAAGGCGCATCCAATACCCGGCCGGAATCGCTCCCCGCAGCTCGAGCACCGGCAATGTAGCCAGTGTGAAGACGACGGCGTCGTCGGGCCAGCCGAGGCTCCGCAGCGACGCCGCCACCCGCAGCCCGAACCCGGACACCTTGATGGAGTCCTCCGCGGCCGCCGCGAGTGCCGCGCCGCGGCAACCGAGCAGGGCGGCGGAGCCCAGGAGCGCCCCCAGCGCCAGCCGCCCGGCAAGCGCGCCCCAGTCGCGGGGCGCCTGGCCCGGCTCCTCCGTCGCCTCACCCCTGCCTCGCGCCGGCGCCACGGCGCGCGCGACGGGAGCGAGGGCTTTGCGGGGAGGCGGAGGCACTGCGGGAGGAGCGGATGATGGAGCCCTGAGGCAGCGGAGAGCGGGCGGGGGAGCCGCGAGGAGAGGCCTCCGTCCACAAGATGCCGGCGGGAGAGGCGAGGGCCCCGCGGCGAGAAGTGCGGCCGCCATGGCTGTCCGGGTCGAGGAGAGAGGCTGCTCCTAGGCTTTGCCGTGGAGGCCGTGCGGGTTTGGAGGGGTGGGTACGGACGGTGGTTACGAGGGGAGGAGGGGTCGTCGGAGGAGCGCCCGAGGCCGCTGCGGCGCCATAGGAGTAGGACGCGAGGGGAGCCGGGTCGCGAGCAGAAACAGAGGATGGATTGCTGACTGTTCATAATAATCTCGAAAAAGAAATAGGTTTTCGCCCGATTTATTATTGAATAATGGTTTTGTCGACCTAACCGGTGTATATTTATTTATGAAAAACATTCTCTTGTAAATCAGGTCAAAATAAAAAAAAGGAGGATGTTAGCCACCGGTCGACCAGGCAGGGCGCGGTCAACTCCCGTGCCGTTGGATTGAAGTGATGTGTGCGTTTGGGATTGCGTTGACTGGTTGGTCCTTCTCGATCCTCGCGCGTGGTGACCCTCCTACTCAGTTCCTTCTGCTTCAGCGCAACGCATGTTCCTCCTACGTCTCGTGGCACCCAGTGGCGGATCCAGGAATTTCATTTTGGGTGTTCATTTTTTTTTCACCCTAACTGAGAAGCCAACTAGGTTCATGCAATACAAATCGTCGATTAGGTCTCCCGCCTACCGCCGCCACCCTCAGACCCCCTCCCCTCGCCACCGTTGTCAGCGACGTATTGTGTTTCGATATTCTTGAATGTGTTACTTTGATTGAATTGCACGTATTGTGTTTGTGTGATATGTCCTGATTGTCTAGAAATACAGAATGGATGGATATTACACTATACGGATGCATAGAAATTTTTGCTAGTGATATCAACTTGCCTGAATAATATCTACCAGGCAAACGTGCTTGTGCAGGCATATGAACTGCCGGTAATTGTAGTTTCACTCGTCCCTACCAATCTGCCAGGAGAAAATAGACTGCCGGCAAATACATGGGCCAGGGCGGAAAAACTGCCGGGACAAGTAATCCCCGGCAGCCGTTTTCGTGGCGGTTCTATCTGCCGGGAGAACCACTATCCCGACAGTTTATTTGCCCTTTAAAAAGCCTTCTCCCGGCAATTTTTTTGTCGTTACATCGGTGTTGTGGTGTAGTGCTTATTCTATACTACCAGAAATACCTATTTCATTTCACAAACCAAACAAGGGAGCTGGGGTTGAATGGCAGTCTTGAAAATTTTATATTTCTTCCTTTTGTCAGTAGCACATATCTAGCTCAGTTGAGATCATTAAGCCTGCTGGTTATGAAATTTTTATATATCTTCCTTTTGTCACTGGATATCTAGATGAGAATCGATTAGGTCGTGCACGCCCTTCTCTCTAACTAGTGTGGCTTCATCGGGGCGTGACGCGAAGCTTTGCTTTCTTGGTACTGCCATGGGACATGTCTAAATATAGATTTCTATGGTATGGACAGAGGTGGAGAAAGTTATGACGGATGTAATCAGAGGTCTGCAATGGCGGAGAGGTATTTTGGTTGCGGTGAAGACTGGCGGCACAGGTTCTTACTACATGTCAGGTGTTTGGTGACTTGCAACAGCGGCCTTGGCAAGAGGGGGTGGCAACACAGGTGGACAGCATTTTTTATGCTGCTTCTCGAGTATCAAGTTGTGATTTCTAGGGTGAAAGTCCAAGGTCTGGCCTTCATTGGTTGTACCTGACAATGGTCTTACTGAAGACGTTGTTTTGTGAACTCGTACTTCCTCCAGGGTGAAAACCCACGATCTTCGATCGGGCGACAACAAAGCTTGTGCATTCTTTTGATTTTGGAGAATCTCTTGTGTGGTCCAAGTGTTGTATTCGGTGGTGGCTTGAGTGTTGTTGTTGCGAGTGTTTCATCACCGTAACAAGGGCTTCGTTTTTATTTCTCTTTTTTTTATTTTATTTTTTGGTTGTGTGCATCATTGATGTCTTTGGACATCTTGTTGTTACAGAGGGCTAGGTGTAACTGTTATCTTTACGATATTAATATATTCTCTGAATCGAAAACTAGGTTCATACAATACAAATCGTTCACAACAGCAGTAATATCTCAGAAGATTAAGTTCACTAGCAGTGCGCATGGCTGGTGGCTGGATGTGTGCGTGAAGACAACTCACTGCTGCTTCCGAAATGGGCTACTAATGGGCCTATAGACTGTAGTTTTTTTGTCTTTGTGATATATACCTACACAGTATATGGTTTTTTTTTTCAGAAAAAATTGGGTGTACATCTGTACACCCATGACCAATGGTGGATCCGCCCCTGGTGGCACCGCTCGCTGGCAGCATCGGCCCTGTCCCGTTGATGATTGCAGCTATCACGTTATCGTCGTCACAGTCACGGCGCCACTTTCATCGGTTGTAGCATAGTGCCGCGTCGGTTCGAGCATGTGGTCGCCATAGTCGTAGCATAGCCCGTGTCGCGTCGTCCATCGGTCGCAACACAGCCGGTGCCGGTTGGAGATCGCCAACAAGCGGTTGCAGCACCGCCAGTCTCGCATCGACCATCAATTTGCAACACGACCATTGCAAAAACCCTACCAGCGACAACATTCGTACCACCGATCATCGTTGATCATAGCGCGTGTCGTCGGAACCAACATGTGCTATGGCAAATAATGGCATGTTCCATCATTTTGCATGACATGATTTTTTTTAAATGCATAACATGATCGAGGATGAGAGAGGCCTCACAGAGAAATTTAGGCAGATCTCCAATGGAGATCATGTTGAGCCAGAGCACGATGCGGACAAGATACATAGATTCCTCGCAGCTCATCGATGTATCAAAAACCAAGAAGGTCATACTTGTCGACGGCTTTGGTCGTTTTGATAACAATTATGACAGATGGGTTCCGCTTTTGCAGACATTGCGTACCTGTTCGCATGCGATGCCATTAGATGGAGGATTTGTATAGATTTACGAAAAAATCCCTTGAATTTTACAAGCACAACCTTCTTTAAAAACTAAAAGAGCAATCAACCCCGTCGCCTGCCTCCAACTTCGTCACCCACAACCCTGGCCACCCTGGATCCCTCCCGTCGGCCATTGTGGACCCATGCCATCCTGGATCCGCGCCGCCATGTCGCGTTGAAGCCGCACCCACTCAGACAGCGGGAGAAAGCTAACCACGGCAAGCCGTGAGGAGTAGCATGACCATCATTGTGACCCTCGACGAGGAGGAGCCCCAACCTCCTTCACCGGTTCCCCTCCACCATTGCGCTTGTCAACCCTACGATGGCTACCGCACGCGTAAGTTGTGGCGAATCCGACCATAGACTCGAGCTCCTAGGGCATCCAACACTGGATCAGGCGCGACGACATGAGCTCCTCCCTCCACCTCCCTCATTCATTCATCCCCTTATACCCAAGATGTTGGCCGCCTGCGAAGGGGTTACACGTTGCCCTCCTGCAGCCAAACCTACTGGCGCTTGGGTTGCGTGGTATACTGAACCTGCTAGCGCTCTCCCCGGAGGCCGCCGTCGATGGTGGTGCTGCTTGAGGCCAATGTGCCCGGATTCGGCGTGGGGCACGATGATGGCGGCCCGGGGGAAAGGGGTGGTGCCGGGAGGCATGGGGACGCTTGTCGTGGCGGAGGCAAGGTTGGGCGGCGGCGGGTGGGAGGCTTCTTTTAATTTGACAATGGAGTGTTTTTCTTTTTAAGGAAGGGAGTTTTGGTAAAAAAATGTTTAAGGACGTCCAGTGTGAAAAATTATGCCACACCATCATTTCCGGACCCACCTGTCATAATAATGGCCAAAGCCGTCAACTAGTGTTTTTTTTAAAAAAATAGGCACAAAATTAGTGTTTTTGGCATAAATCTGTAGACACGTGTTTCCTGCAAATCTAGCCTTCAATGTCGATGTTTTTTACAATTCACTCAGAAATTAGGGGGTTGTCCAGTTTTATGTTCTACAAGGGCGATCACAATAGCGCGGTTCTTAGACTTCACGTCAAAATGACACACCACACTAGTAGCGACGGAGGGCTGCGTAATGAATCAATAACAGCAAATGTATATGTATAGATAATGGACAAAAGTTTCTCAATAAAAGATAATGGACAAAATATTCAACGAGAGAATAGAGGATTCAGACTCGCAAGGATAATTTGATGGCCGAATGACCACGATCCTTTGCTTCCTTCTCACTCAGCTTTTTGACTCAACAGTCGTTCCCCCTGTTACACAAAGCTACGTATACAGGGGTAGTTGTTCATCCCTTTTGCTCGTGACATATCCCCTCGCTCTGTCTTCTATTCCTTCTGTGCGTTACGTTACTAAGGCCATCGGTCTTATGGAAAGAGAAGGCATATAATCGATTCTTTGACCGGCTTTGCTTCTTTCGTGATTCACGTAGATTGGAATTCACTTGTTTGTACATGAATGCGTGAGTTATACCGAGTACTCAGTAAATTATGGACAACTTCAAATCTGCGTTTTCGAGAGGGATGATCCACTCCGCAAATATCGATCGAAACTTGAACCCTTGTATACCCTTTGATAAGTAGCCACAATGCCTGAATGGCCTCCTATGGGAGAGTTGTGAAGTGAATCAATGATTTGGTGTTTAAGAACAGCATCTGATCCCACATATATTCTTCCTTTATATCTCAAAATGCCAGAATGAAGAGTATAAGGGGGTGCTGCATTGGCTGATACAGTGAGCTTCTCAAGCAGAGATTTGCAGTGATCATCATTAGTGTAGCTGGTTTCTACAGTTGAAGCCCAAGCAGGAGTAACTGCAGTGACTGCCATCATAAGAGAATCTCTTCTGCTCAAAGCATCTGCAACCTTGTTTTCTTTTTTTTGTATTCAATCTTGTAATTGAATTCAAGCAATTTTAACATAAGCTTGTGCTGGATGCCCTCAGAGACTTTTTGTTCTGTGATGTATTTAAGGCTCTGTTGATCAGTTTTGATCAAGAAAAGAATTGGGAACCAAGAAAGTAGTGGCGCCATCTCTTCAAGGATTCCAAAATAGCTAAAGCTTCTCCTTATCATAAGTTGACATAGCTGCATTTCTGGGTCCAAGGGTTTTACTGAAATAAGCAATCAGAACATGAAAACGTGACTCAATTGGTCTTAGTTAGTCTTCGGGACGGAGTGGAAGAAGGGCGAAGACTCTCGAACGAGGAAAAGGATCCCTTCGAAAGAATTGACCGAGGAGCCGTATGAGGATGATTGTTTATGGTATATTACCGTAATTGGAGAATTTGACCTGGTGCTGACTTGCTGCTGTTCTGAGAAGGGGACCTTGCAAAGCTTGACAAGTTTTTTTTAGATTTATCGATCCAATCTGTCTACAGATAGGCGCCTGCTGTGGCAGCAATTAATTAATCTCCGCCTTAGCATACAAGGACCATGGCTCGCAGCGGGTAGTTACGGTGGTTTTGAGGAGACCCGCTCAAGGTCGCTGGTTCGGAGCTATTCCGAGATCTCAAGGAGCGCCAAGCTCAATACGTGCAAGAAGAAAGAAAGGCTTCCACCTACGACTGCAGCTGCTGGTACTTTATCTCTGTCGCTTTCAACTCCCACTCCTTCTCCCTTTGGTTTCTAGAGGAAGTGAGAAATAACATTACAGATATATAGGGACAGCAAGAATCAGTAAATACCGGGGATAACTTACTAAGCATTTCCTAGATCTTGAGTTAGGCGTAGCTACTTCCTCCCCCCATGTTCTCCTGATTCCCCATCCTTCCGCTGAAGCTAAACCAGTATCAGTTGATGGCGAGGAATTACTTAAGCTCCTGGCTTTTTTTCCGACAACTCAAAGCCGCTGCACCGACAGATAACATGCCGTGGATCTTATGTGGCGCTAAAACTTCATGATAGATCAAATCCTGATTACGACTGGAGAGGGACGTTGATGTTCCAAACATTGGGTTCAAGAGCTCGGTTTGATAGACATAAACCTCAGTGATCGGCTTTACACCAGGAAGGAGCAATGAGATAAACTCACCCCCCATGGCGAGACTAGACAGATTCATGGCCTCCTGCTTGAACATTGTCCCAAAAACAACGGTCACACCCTTGCCAAACACCTACCTAACCAGGATTGCAGTAAAGATAAACAACGTTGGGCCTGCCTGCTTGTTCAGCACCACCCATTCCCATGGGAATATATGGGTTTTTTCGGTCCAGTGGGAGGATCATTTTCCTTGGAAGGTAATTTTCCCAACCAATAAGTATTGGGCTCCAGCTAATATCCCCCCCTTCGTCGAGCCTTTCCTTTAGTGGTAAGGGATATGCACCTTATCTGAACGTCGGCAGGCATTCCGGAATTCTCCTTTTTTGGAGAAAAACCAACCAAGAGGCGATGGAAGCTATTTTAGACGACCTTGCGGGTCATCCTAACATTGAAATGAAGCTATTCGAGCAGACAGTGAATAAAGCTATGAATGGGGGTAGCTTTACGAGGCATAATGCCGGTGTGCACTTTTCTTTTCTCAAACTGTGGTTGATCCTCTCTAAATCAGAGGTCAACATTTCTTTGCAATGAACGTTTATTAGGTCTGGAAAACCTTGTTAGGTGCACTCGTAGGTGAGCTCAAAGCGAGGATTCATGCGTTCTTTCTTCTGGTATAGAGTGTGGTGCACGCTAAAACTCAACACTTGAACAATCTAAGACAAGATTCATGGTAACAATATATTAAACACTTCAATTAACGGAAAACCAATTCGGCTCCGGGGTGCACGTGCACCCCCCCGCGGAAAATGATTTTCGCAATGTCAAAAAAATTGGGACAAAATTTGTTGGTCATCTTTGTCACATACAAATGCTACCTGTAAATTTTGAGACAAAACGGTTAAGCATTTTGGCCTGCGCAAAAAAAACAAATCGGAGACAAAATGTCACCACAAAATGACAAGCCAAATTTGTTTTTTTCGCCGATGGAATACCGCTGCTCCGTTTCCCATGAATTTTGTCAAGCATGCTTGCGACACCAACACGATCATCCACAATTTTTTTCAGAATTTTTCGAAACATTTTTATATAACTTTTCACGTTACTGTTCATCCGGGTGCATATGCACCCGGTAGCCAAAACGCCACCCTCTTCAATTAATCAATATACTATAACACTAATCTCCCTAGAATTGAAGAGCCCACATTCAATTGAGGTCTCCAATTGACATTGTGACATCTGATTTTGACCTGGTCAGCAATTTCTCAAAGCTCTCTTATTTAATTATTTTATTTATATCTCTATAACACTATACTCCTTGAAGAGTCCACATTCAATTGAGGTCTCTAAGACTCCAATTAAAATTGGGTCACCCGATTCTGATCAGGTCAACAATTTTTCAAAACTCACTCTTTCAATTCTTTAGACAAATACACTACGTTTCCTGGGAAAGTATCAGGTGCTCCCAGCCTTGGGGTACTACCGGTACTCCAATGTCAAAAAACATTATTTAAATGTTTCAAAAAATTCCGCAAAAATTGTAAATTTTCACAAGGGTTGTGACTACATGCCCTAAAAATTTCAGGTCTAAACTCGAAAAGCGCATTGAGAAACAAAAAAGTAAAATCTAGCATGAATAGTGTGAAAAAAACAAATGCGACATTGACACTATTTACATCTGGATATCTCTTTTTTGTTTCTCAATGTGCATTTTAATTTTGAAACTGAAAATTTTAAGGGTTATATTCACATCCCTTGTGAACATTCACAATTTTTTTGGATTTTTTTAAAACATTTAAAAATGTTTTTTGACATTGGAACATCGGGAGTACCCCAAGGATGGGAGAACCCGATACTTTCCCTATGCTTCCTAATGGGTTTTGTTTTACGATTTTGACCGAATCAACAATTTTTCAAATCAATCAACATCAACTGGCCTGTAAAAACATATCAATCACGCCCATGTAGCCGTCGACGTAGAAAATTTCCCACATATATAAGGTTGGTTAGCATATAATATAGAATCGCACCACCAAAGGCCTATCAAATTACCGAATTATAAATAAAAATAAAACACACTATGCCATCGATCTCCCCACACATTAAACAAAATATTTCATTAGTTTCAAAATATAAGGGGTATTAGTTTTTTGGACAAATTCTTCAACTTTGACCAAGTTGAAAGCAAAAATATCGACATCCACAATATTAAATACTCCCTCCATCCCAAAATAAATGACTCAAAAGTGACTCAACTTTGTACTAAAGTTAGTACAAAATTGAGTCATTTTTGAGTCACTTATTTTGGGACGGAGGGAGTAGAAAATACGAAAATTGATTTAACAATTAAATTAATCACAACAATTTGATATTATGGATTTTGATATATATATATATATCTATAAATTTAATCAAATTTAAAAGGTTTGATATTAAAAAAAATACACATTGTATTTTGAAACAAAGTGATTAGTTTTTTTTAATCTAACAGCGCAGCAAAGCGCGTCCAGTCCTTCTAGTATATCTTCTATTCCTAAATAGCTACTACCCACTAGCTATTTTTCCTAGACATGCAACTATGCCACAAGAGCAAGTCATGCATGCAAGTCATAAATTACATTGTTTTTACATTACTCTATGCATGCAAGCACCACATCATCAATTCATGCATGTTACTCACAAGTTATTTTTTACATTAGATCTTTTATTAAAAATATATGTGTTTGTTGCTTGCATCATACCTATGTAGTTTACATTCACATTGACATTCTTTTACCAGTACGTAATTCATTTTTATACCCTTTGTATTTTCTTCATTTTTAAACTTATATTTTCTTCCCATTAGTTATAGATATTTTTCAGCAACTTTTATGCATTTTTTTAGCAAATTTCCCGCGGCAACGCGCCGGGGCATCATCTAGTTACTACTATAACAAAGGAATATTAGAGGTCCGTGGCACAACCTCAGAAGGCAGAAAATTAGAATTTTTGATACAGAGTAAAGCAAGAATAACTCACGGCAAAAAAAACACTCATCAGTACAGCGCCACGGACAGTTTGCTGATCAGCGGGGCAAGGGACACAAAGAAAACATAAAAAGAGCAGGCAGTGTAGTAAGCGTGCACCAAAGTTACGGTTCAGTTACCCATCAAAATCAAATAACCAACCAGACAGAATATGTATTGCATCATATAGGCAAAATACACAAGTGAAAAAACAGCATCCATATATCCAACAGAAAGCTAAGCAAAGGCAATGATGCTGCATTGCTGCGTAATACAGTAGCATGTAAGAAGGTGCATACTAGCTAAGAGAGCTTAATTACCTGATGATGGCATTTCAAGGTATTGGGAGAAGACAGTTGGAAGTAGGGGCATATTAGGAAACTCGCATTTGTGATCTTTCACATGCACAGACCGCCGATTGATATACGGAGTAGAGGACCGCAGAGATGCATGGTTCATGTCCACCATGATCATGGAGGCCTCACCATGAAATGCCTCCTTCCTTAACAGGCAGCACAGAACATCCGGGTCATCGGCGCTGAGGACTGGGTACTCGGGAAGACGGCGAGGTGTAGGACCGAAAGTATATCTAGAGGGGGGTGATTAGACTACTTGACCAAATAAAAGTTTTGCCTATACCAAGTTTTAGGGTTGACAGTTTTTAGCATTTCATGGCAAGTCAAGTACACCCTACACATGCATGTCTAAGAGTATAGCAGCGGAAAGTAACAACAAGTATGTATAGAAGGCATAGGGTAGGAGGATCAAACGCAGTTGTAGACACGATGATTTTTCCCGTGGTTGCGATAGGTGGTGCTATCGTACATCCACGTTTATAGAGTCTTCTGTTAAACCCGATGTGGATCGGATGTGCTGGATACTTACGGTAGTGCGGTGAAGATACGGTGTATTACCTTCTCCTTGTGACGACGAACTCCCGGTGCCGGCCATGGTGACGGTGGCGAGGAGCTCTGCGTAGAGGTCGACGGTGAAGTGGCTGGTGGCGGTGACCATGAGTTGCAGTGGCGTCGGTGGGCTTCCCATCGCTTCAGCGCCTCCCTCTCGATCGGACTAGGGTTAGGAGTGGGGAACAGTGGCGGCGATGAACCTCATGCCTTGAGCTGTGATCCCCACCTCCTCTTTATAGGGCTGCGCGACGGGGGCCCACCAGCCGAGTCTTGGGCTGGGCGTCCCCGATCAGGACACGAGAAAGGGTTCGGCCCAGTCGTTGGACTGGACCAGATAGAGATCAATCCTAACATTCTCCCCCTTGATCTCATCATATACTTTTAACTTTATACTTTTTACTTTACTCGTTTCATCACCGATCAGTACACAGAGCGTGTTTCATCGTCACAGCTCAATTGCCAATAGAATCAGACAGCTACAATATACCTCTCTGTTTTGAAACAAATTATTTTCCTTTTGGGCCTCTTATTGTCCGGAAATCATAGGCTATACCATAAACCCATGTCGACTGTGTGTTCTTCAAACACACTGGGTGGTAAGCCTTTTGTACGTGGATCCGCAAGCACTTGCTTGTTACTTTTATGTTCAATACTTTTAGTACGATTCCGGACTTTCTCCTTCACAACGTATAACTTTAACGTCAATGTGTTTGGCAGCACACTTGACCCGTTGTTATAGGAGCGAACTATTTAAATGGTTATTGCTGTTGTATACCATTATCAATTCCGGGTACAGATTTTCTGAACCATTTTGCCTGTCCCTCAGCCTCATATCAAGCTATAACATATCTTTGCATCACATTGATGATAATTGTTTCATTCTTCGGAGCTTTTCCACACCAAAACTCCAAGTGTGAAAGTTAGCGACAATTGTGGATTTCGCTATACATTTCACAAGTCTTGTCTTTGTACTCACAATCTTTTTAGAGCACTTATTTCTTTCAGCATGAGGCCGATATCTTTGACTCCATTCCAGTGATCTATATATGGACTGGACATTGCCAAAACACCCCGGATACGTGAACTGTGTCAGAGTAATATATTGAGCTTCTAACAGCTGAAGCATATGGTACCATATCCGTTTTCAATCTTTTCTCATCAACTTTTGAAACACCATAGTTTCCAGTTCCATTACCCTTGACTATAAGAACAGGCGTAGGTTTTCTCGCATGCATACTTTAGAGACCTTTCTTAGCATGTCCATGCGACATTCCTAATACCCCTTTTATTCTTTTCTTGGTGAATCTCGATACTTATAACGAGAGACACTCTACCGAGAACATTCTTTTGAACTTTGAGGACAAGAACTTCTTTTCTCCTCCTGCAGTAGATTGACATCACCACTAGCAAGTAGAACGTCATCCACATGCACAGGAATTAGGAAATGAATTTCCCATTCTATAACTTTGCATGAATACAATTGTCCTCTCATTTTCTTTAAACCCAAAATTTCTTTATTATACTGTCAAACCTTAAGTAACACTGTCTAGAGGTTTGCATTTAATCCATAAATGGATTTCTTTAGACAGCGTCCTTATGCTCTTTTACTTCCACGATAAAACCCTTTGGGTTGTGTCATGTAAATACTTTCTCACACAAGTCTCCGTTGGGAGATGTTGTTTCAATATCCATTTTGATTCTAAAAGAATCCTTTCATGAGACTGCTGAAAGCATCTCATTGTAACCTTTTCTTTTCTTTAGCATAAAAACATTTTACCATAAGTCGCACTTAGTATCTTTCTATATTCCCTCTAGAGTCACGTTTTACTTTGTAGACCCATTATAGTCTATTGTCTTGGCTCCTTTAGGAATTTATTCTAAGTCCCAAAATTCATTGGTCCTTCTTGATCTTTCTTGGCTTCTTGCCACTTTGATGAATGAACGCTTCTTACATCTTCTGTGTTATAAACTTTATAAACATCAGCTATTGCCGATCTTTTGTGACTGTTGTGCCTCTTTCTCATGTACAACAATGGGTTCTACCGGTACCTGAAGGACAGGTTCCATATATTCACTCATTGTTGCCATGGGTAGAATCACAATAGGCGCTGGCATCACAACTGCGTGAGTTGTCGGTGCAGCACCAACGGGTAGTGAGAAAATTGGCTCCTGAATCATCGGAGTGAGCATATACTCCCGCTTCTCCTCAAGGTCAATTTCTCTAGCCACCATACTCTCCTTTATTATTCTCGTATTCCAAGAAGACCACGTGTCTCATTGGAAACAAGGACCTTTTGTTTCATCTGGCTAGCCAACAAAATGGCTCCCCCAGATTATTCCATTTTCTATAAGGATAGTGCATCTTCAAACTTTTTAATTTGGGTTTGTTCTGTCACAGCTATTGGACCTGTAAAAGTCCAGATTTTTTAGCTATTTCTTATCTTTTAGGAGTATCATTATTGTGACCGTCGTACTCCCCCCGGCGATCACATTTATCTTTTTTATAGATCACTTTTGATGCGTAATATGCATCACATTTTCTGAAACATGGGGAGTTGTATCTCTCTCTTAATTTATCTCTTATTTCTCCCCCCTCGAAATGTGGCTAAAACTTTACTGCCACAATTTTGAAAAACCATTCAGAACTTTAGTGAGTGAGGAACTTTGATTATCTACTTTGTCTACATGATTGCATCATGCAAAACAATATTGTTTCTTAACTTGTATGGGAGTACTTTTCCTCATTCCACTTCAAGGACTGAACAGAGTCCTTTATCATTAGTACTTTTGCAATATGTACTTTTAATCCTTTGAGGTTCGTCTGTGATCTTTTAATCCTTTGGACTCATTAAGTGCTTAATAACCATTACACATAAGGTGTACGGTCGATACTAGGAAAGCATAATAGCTACTCCATACTTTTCTCCCAGAGTGGGACACATTAAACGCACATGAGTTATCATATCTTTCTCCTGTCATACAGGATAAGTCCTTTGCCAAAATTTCTCCCGCCATAATGCAGGATTTTTGACATAATACTATATCAACTTTACCCAGTTACGCAGGTATTTTGCCAGACTTTTTTCACCATGCGGGTTTTATCATAATCATCTTTTCCCGCTATGCGGGTAATTCCCTGTAAGGGACATAAATGCCAGAATTGGCTCTTTTGATTGCATATGCAATCATCAATTCAGAAATAGATCCGAATGCTCTTTGACACACATGCTTGATCCGACGTTGGTCAAAATTAAACACGCATGTTGCTTGTTTCATCTCAAATCATGTTGACTGAAAAATCTTCTTCATAGAGAGTACATGAAAAACATTCGTCAACCAAGACTCTCAGTGATTTATCTCTGTTCTTTTCTCGAATTAAAATCCAAGAATTCTTTTCTTTTGAAGCTATTCTTTAGAGAGAACATACTCCCTCACGTTATGACCTTTTTTGGTCATCTTTCGGGTCACAAGTACCCAGCCATTCGCTTTCATGAATAAAAGCATGGAAAACTTTTAGTCTGAGAAAACTTAGCCAATAATCAACAATAATGAGCATAAAAAATAACCCTACGTTGGTCTGGTTAAAAAATATGCACATTAAACTTTTTAAAACTTTCCTTTTTTTTAATATATATATATTCTAAATCACCGTTGTGGCAGAATTAGAATAAAACATCATCCTTCTACATTAATTCCATATCACCGTTGGGCGGAAATGGAAATAATGCATATAAACCATAAACAATGTGATGATAGTATTTCTATTGAACAACTTTGCTAAGAAATAATCATCATCATCAACTTTATTGCAGCGGGAACAAGAAATATACATTTCTCTGGCTCAAGAGCATTTCTTGATCTTTATCTGTTCTCTGAAAATTGATCACTTTGATACAAAATTTATCAGAGATTTAAGCTTTGAACATAAGACTCATAGAATTATAGTACTGTTATCATCAACGTTGGTCAGAAAATAACAATACCATATTTTAACTTTAAAACAAATATCTTTCTTTTGTCATAGCGGAAACTATCTGAATCTGATTTCACCCACAGGGGAAAAACATTGCTAAGAACAGTTCTTCCAAAGGCCCGCGGGAGCTAGGTTTTTGATCCTGGTCGTCGGTTCCGATCCGACGGTCGACCGCGCCCTTCGCTAGATCAAACCGGGCAGCTGGCCACCTCGACGGAAAACCCGATCCTTTCGCAGCGCCTCCTCTCTGTCCCGCGTCTCGCCCCGCGCCGCGCGGCGGCGTTCCAACGCCAGCCGCCGGTTGCTCTTTCTCCCGCGCCGCGCGAGCCCTCTTCCCCGCCGAAGACGGCGTCGCCACGGCCACCTTCTCTTTCCCCCTTTCCTCTGTTGTAGAGAGAACCAGAGGAGTCCTCTCTGTCTCTCTGCTCAAAACGCCCGTCGATGGCGAGTAGGGGACACCGCGGCGGTCGCACCGGCCGCCGGCGACGGGGTCGAAACCCCCACGCCGCGCGCGCCAGCCTCTGTTTCTCCTCCCCCCTCTTCGTTTCTTTCTTCCATCTCGACTGCAACAGAGAGAGAGAGAGAGAGATACGGGAGAGCCTCCTCTGCTCCTCCGCGCGTCTGACGGCACCGTTGCCTCCCCTTCACCGGTGACGCGTTTCCCTTAGCGGAAGCGCGCCACCGTCGAACGGCGTGGCGAGCGGCGCCCTTTGCCCCTCCAGGGGGTGGTGTTCTTCTTCCCCGCACCTCGGCTTGCCGATGCGTGTGGGGATCGAGAGGAACGGCGCGGCCGGAACGGCGGCGCTACTTTGCTGTTTCTTTTGTTTGATATTCTCGGTTCCCTGTTCGAGGGTTCTTTGGGGGGTTTCTCTTTTGCTACCGAAGATCCAACAAATGTGGACTGATACCATTTTTAAACCCGATGTGGATCGGATGTGCTGGATACTTACGGTAGTGCGGTGAAGATACGGTGTATTACCTTCTCCTTGTGACGACGAACTCCCGGTGCCGGCCATGGTGACGGTGGCGAGGAGCTCTGCGTAGAGGTCGACGGTGAAGTGGCTGGTGGCGGTGACCATGAGTTGCAGTGGCGTCGGTGGTCTTCCCATCGCTTCAGCGCCTCCCTCTCGATCGGACTAGGGTTAGGAGTGGGGAACAGTGGCGGCGACGAACCTCATGCCTTGAGCTGTGATCCCCACCTCCTCTTTATAGGGCTGCGCGACGGGGGCCCACCAGCCGAGTCTTGGGCTGGGCGTCCCCGATCAGGACACGAGAAAGGGTTCGGCCCAGTCGTTGGACTGGACCAGATGGAGATCAATCCTAACATCTTCAACCTACAGAGGGTAACGGTCGCGAGAGTCCACGGAGGGCTCCACCCATAAGGGTCCACGAAGTAGCAACCTTGACTATTCCATAACGGCTTCCGTCCACGAAGGACTAGCCTCACTATGGATAGATCTTCACGAAGTAGGCGATCTCCTTGCCCTTACAAACTTCTTGGTTCACTCCACAACACGAAGTAGGAGTCTCCCAAGCGACACCTAACCAATCTAGGAGGCACCACCCTCCAAAAAGTAATAGGCTCGGTAATGATAATGAACTCCTTGCTCTTATGCTTCAAGATGATAGACTCCTCAACACACAATCACTCTCTCACAGATTTGGCTTAGTAGAAGAGATGGGATTGGTGGAAAGCAACTTGGGGAGGCTAGAAATCAAGATCCATATGGTTGGAGTGGAAGATCTTGACCTCAACACAAGACTAGGTGGTTCTCTCTCAGAAAACTGGATGGGGCAAGTATGGAATAGTTCTGAGTGCTTCTCTTTCGAGTAGGTGGTGGTGAAGGGGTATATATAGGCATCCCCAAAAATCCAACCGTTACACACAAAATGACCAACTCGGTGACACCAATGTGTTAATCTCGGTGGTACCGAAGTGATCAAAAGGTGGCAACTTTTGAATCTCGGTGAGACCGATATAGGAAATTCGGTTGCACCGATAAGGTGACCAACGGTCAGATTGACAATCTCGGTGACGCCGATCCAACAATCTCGGTTGCACCGATATTGTGAATTTGCATAACAGAGAGTTGGCAACCCAAACTCGGTGGCACCGGTATGGAATCGGTTGCACCGAAGTGGCTAGGGTTTGGCTGAGTCTGTCTGAGGTGAGAATCGGTGGCACCGAAATGGAAAAGTTGGTTGCACCGATTTTGAGTGTTTGGCTATGACAGACTTTGGTGGGAGAGCTTGTGGGTGTTTTTGGTGACTGTCACTTGTGCACGTATGAGCATTTTGTTCACCAACAAAACCTTACCCCCTTTTAATAGTATTGGCTTTCCTATGGACTCAAAGTGATTTCTCACAAATGTAAAATGTAGAGTCCTCTTGCTTGAAGCTTTGCCAACCTATTTCCTTGCATCTTGGGGTATTCCACAATCTCCTCAATCCTTTTGCCATCCCTATCATTGAACATTTTCTGAAATATACTTGATAGAAACATTAGTTCAATGATTTATATGTTGTTATGAATTACCGAAAGCACCAAGGGAGCAAGTGTGCTTTCACGAGGTAAACCAGGATTCAGCCAAACACAATCCATGTCGGTCATCCGATGTGGCTCCCACCGAGAGGCGTGATTTAGAACCATGGTTCAGCCGAACCTATGCCTCACGCCGTACGATTCAACATCCTCCTACATGTGGATTCGCGCCATGCACATAGATTAAAATCGCGGGAGAAACGATTTCGCGACGGCCTCTCCCAGCAGCTATAGCGGCGGCCATAGCGGGCAATCGCGGCAAATAGCGAAAAAATTTCTGGTGGGAGAGATGATTTCTGAAGGGTTTTGCTGATTTTTGAGCCATTTAGAGGGATATGTAGAGGATTTCGCGGCAGCAGGCATAGCGTAGCGGCGAGGCTCCCGGGCAGCTATAGCGCAGCTATCACGGCTATTTAGCGGGCTATTTTATTTTATGGCCCATGCATGTTAATTCCATCCAACACTTCATGCCATGCATTGTTTAACATACAAAACATCTCCTGCCATGCATTTTTTAATCAAACATGCACCTATCCACATGAACAGTGTCCAAAAAATCAATGGCGTCGAGCGTAGGTTCGGCTGAACCATGGTCCAATAAAACATTTTCGGGCTCCCACCTGAACCCGAAGCTACTACCATCCATCACGTTCAGAGTCCAAACGATGATTTTCCGGCGAGGCTGCTGCCCTTGTTGCCGGCCGATGTGCAAGTCGTTGTCAACGTGGACGAAGCGCATCTTGCCTTGGCTGATGGAGACGCTTCGGTATCTCTTCCCGAAGCACCTCTCCGCCCGTACCTCTGCAGTGTACTCTTCTTCTCCGGGGAAAGGCACGAAGTGGAGCGCCGGCGATGATGGGCGCATGCCGGAGAGGAAGTCGGCTAGCACGACGCCGCTGAAGTAGTCAACCCAGCACAGGAAACGGCCCTCGGAAGCGAGCGCATGGTCGGATTCCCAGAGGGTGGGGAGCCGGCCGCCGTTGCTCTGGTGGTCCTGCGGCCGCGGGGCGTCCTTGAGGAAGACCCTCCACTTTCGTGATTTCGAGTTGAAGACGCAGAGCTCCGCACGCATGGAATAGTTGCCGGCGTCGTCTTCTTCCTCCGAGTAGAGGATGAGGTCGGCAACGATGTAGCCGTCGTCGTCTTGGTGCCGCAGGATGCCTGTGGTGGAGTTATCCCTCAGGAATGGCCTTATCCTCCTGTCATCATGGTACAGAGGGAGCTGCTGCACCGAGGGGGAAGGACCGGCGGCCGTGTAGACGAACAGATGTGGCGCGAAGGCGCAGTGGCGAGTCTGGCTCTGGATGGAGACGTGGAAGAGGACGAGGTCCTTGTCGATTGCCCGGACGAGGGGATAGGCGGGCTGCTTGTAAGGGGACACGGATTTGGCTGAGCCTTCCATCGGCCAGTGGAGATCGAGGTAGGAGGCCCCTCCTTGTGGAGCAAGCGCGAGGGTGAAGGACACGTAGAAGGAGTGGCCGCTGTCCATGGCGACTTGAACGGCGGTCTTGTTCCCGTGCACAGCCTCACGAGCAGCGTCTAGGCCGTTGTGGCAGTGGGTGCGGCCGATGTGATCCATCATCACCCAACCGGGGAAGACGACGGTCTCCTCCTCCGGCACGGCCGCGCCTGCGTTGGCCATGGATGGCGATCCAAGAAACAGCCGCCTCCCTCCCTAACCCTATTTGACGACTGACAAGGGCAAGAAACAAGACCGCCTGTTCGACGAGACCGCCTATTTTGTTGGCTTCTGCCTTCTGATCGCAAGATCAATTTACCAAAGAGCAGCAGCACACGCACGGCACGTACGTGCAAAGCTAGCAAGCAAGGTACCAGTCACCTTGATTGATGAACAGTGCGCAAGCACATGCACATATTGTTCACGTACGTACGTGAGCGTGGTAGAGCTGGTAACGACGCGATCGATCCAATTGATCACAGCGGATTCTCCATAACTTGGCGAACGGAAAACTGATCGATGGACTTATTTGATGGCAACTGGGGGGCGTGTCGCTCCTGGGCTCTTCATTTATTGCTTTGATCTTTTTCTGGTACATTGATACAAGGGCAGGGTAAATTTGTTATGGTACATCATGATAACTATTTATATTCTTTTCTATAAACTTGGACTTCAGTTAACTCTAATATGCAGAGTAAATAAAAACGGAGGGAGTACGTACTAATAGAATGCTCGTGCGTTGCTACGGGCTACAAATAACTAATGTCGTCTCCAAGGTCAAAGATCATTTCTCCATCGTACGTCCGTTCGTGTTCGAACATCAAACGGGCGCCCAACAGGCTCCCTGCACAGTCCCTTGGGTTCCTACATATAAGATGGTTTCGATAATTTCAATGTATACTCATAGGGATAGAAATGGGTGAAGATACACATTAAAATGGGTCTAGATACATGCGATTAAGAAAAATGCTAAACCATCTTATATTTAGGAACAAAGGGAACACTTTCTAATAAAAGGTCTGCACATCTGGTGTATCATTTGTACATACCAGTTACATAGAGGCTGAAGGGTGATGGTAATTATGTTTGTATGTTGTTTTCTCAAGTCAACTCCCCGAAAATATGAACTGGCAAACACATGACACCACGAACTATAGAAAGAGAACATCTAGTGCATGTGACCACCAGCCTATGTACTGTCCCAAGTGTTCTCTGGGTCGCAAGTTATAAAAACATCATCAAGGTAGGGGGAAAGTAAGATTACCAAACCTGCAACACTTTGATCCGGCAACAAGGACGTTTCAGTGATGTCCCATTAATGGTACCCTAGAGCGGCTGCATATGTTACCTTTGCTCCTCAAACTGATCAACGCCTCAAGTGATACCATTGTTTAAATAGTCCATCAGTGAAATAGTGGAACTGTCAGAGACAGTGAGTAACCAAATATCAGGTACTCTAATAATACATTAAAATGAATATGGGACTAAAGAAAGCAGTTTATTAGTTGGTGTTCTCTAAACTCGTTTCTCATATCATTCACAATTAAGTACCACACTCCATCCTAATTTCCAAGTTGGTCAAATTGTCTCATACATAAATCAAACATCAAGCTACTGTTTAATCCATAATGCTCATTAGAACTATTACCATTGACGAATACCTCATAATGACTTCATCAAAGTCGTTTACATTATATTGAACTTCCTTAGATAATGTGTGATAGTTGTCAAAGTTTGAGCACTAAAATGACTTCAAACTAATTAGCAGTGCATATAACATCTAAGACTGAAGATGGCAACGGGGACAAAACCCATCAGGTTTTGCCTTCTCAAACCCATCCCCACGAGAAAATCGCAAGCCCGTCCCTTCCACGTCAACGTGCGCGGGGCTAGCTTTTTGCCTGTCCCCTAAACCCATCGGGTTTTCTAAACCCACGGGAAAACCGCCACATTGAAGCAAACATTGTAGCAACACAAAATCGTGAGACGGAGGCTGCGGGAGGCGAGATCGGGCATCGGCGATGGGATTTCTAGGTTCAGGTGTGCGATGGGGAGGCTGCGGGAGTGACTGTGAGGCTGAGACCTAGCGAGGCTGGGGCTGGGTGTGGATTTGGAGTTGGGGTCTGGGACACTGGGGCTGGGACGCTGGGTGGGCAGGTGTGTAGTTGAGGCTGAATGGCCCAATACGTTTAGTGTAGTATTTTGACGTTGATGGCGGGTTTCGGGTTCGGGTATTACTGAAACGGGTTTGAACCCGCGAAACGTGTCGGGTTTTATACTTTACCCAACAGCAGCCCCGCGGGGTTAAAAAGGCCCAGGGGCACGACGTGTCGGGTTTTATACTTTACATCATGGACTCACACGCGGGTTTCGGGACCCCATTGCCATCTTGATCTAAGACGCCTTTCTTTTAGGAAAAAATATGAATACAAAATGGGAGCATGCGTTGATCGATTAATGAAAATACAGAGGCGGAACAAAATATATCAACCTAATCACCTTGAAAAATGTAGTCCAACAAACACACAAAACATGGACACTGAAAAAAGGACAAGTTCTAAATTGCCATATGTATAATAATGTGTAAAACAACTGCAGCAAAAGAGATTAACAGTACAATCGCAAAACCTCAACAACATGGTGTTGCCAAGAGAAAGGTTCCTCTATTCCTAGAGCTTCTTATTTTTCTCATAGAAAGTTAAGATCTATACTACAATTTTAGCAGAATTAACAAAATGTGAATAACATCGCATGATGTCTCAAGTAAACCAGAAACAATGTACCGCCCAAAACATGTATGCTTTAGTGTTATCAC
This sequence comes from Elymus sibiricus, assembly GCA_039707655.1. Lineage (NCBI taxonomy): Eukaryota > Viridiplantae > Streptophyta > Magnoliopsida > Poales > Poaceae > Elymus > Elymus sibiricus. The sequence goes on from CM077671.1 coordinate 450,742,424, forward strand.
TGAATCAAATTTCTTGCTAAAAGTAATGAGTAACCTATATTTCTGAAGGAGAGGCATCCAACAACAGGGGGAGAATATGTATATTCGTGGCTCAACTTTAACTATGTTCTTGAGTAGCTTTAATTCATACAGTTATTCATCAAGCAAACCTACGTCAAAAGAAGAAGAAAACAGAGGGTAGATCTCACATTGGTAGTGCCCAGGAAAGGTTTGATGAGACCATCATATATTAGAGGATGCAAGATCTTACATATCAAAGTTCTTCAACATATAAAACAAGACTGTGTCATGTCATACGTACATGTCCATTTCTTTTACTTGAAGAACAACCAGAACTACTGCATTGAATGATGATACTTCGGTTATTGCTGGAGAAACAAGTGTTTACATCCATCCTCTGATCATAACATCTATTCTGACCATTCACATTGGGAGTACTGGCAACTTTACATCCATCAATGCATCAACCGGGCTACTATCCCCTCATTGGTTTTCAAGTTGACCAGCAACCAAGCTGAGGCATCAGTTCTCGTTGATTAGCAGAAAATTTTCATTGCAAAATCAACTACTCCCTCCATCCCACAATATAAGTGCGTTTTTCAAGCTATGTTAGTTTGAAAAACGCTCTTATATTGTGGGACGGAGGGAGTATGTTTTTACCCCTGATTGATTTAGATACTATTTTTTGTGAGAGATTTAGATGATACTTTGTATTAGAAGCCAAGAAAAAAAAATCAGTTCAGTTGTTTTTACATAGAATGGTCTAATTCACCATTGCAATATATCAAATTTGAACCATTCATTAAGAATATTCACCAATCAAGTTTATTAGCAAAGTTAGTGCAGAAAGGTGGGACTAAGATTTAGCGTCCCAAAAAATCCATCTTGTTAAAAATTAATCCACTCTAGCACATATGCATGGGTATGCATAACAATACTTTCTCATGGCAAACCAACCTGTGGTTGGATGGTTAGAGGGACGGTATCCCCAGCCCATCAGGGTTCAAGTCCTGATGCTTGCATTATTCCTGGATTTATTTCAAGATTTTCGACGATGCGCATTCAGTGGGAGGAGGCGTTCCCATCGACCACGAGGCGCCTACGTTGACTTCGTAAATCTCAAGATGATATGCCGGCTCAGTATCTCGGAGGTGTTCATACGAGTAGGATGTGTGTGTGTGCGTTCATAGGGGTGAGTGTATGCACGTGTATATAAGCGCTTGCGTCTGTACTGTGTTAAAAAAACAATACTTTCTCATGATTATATATATTGCCTAATAGAAATATCAAAGAAAACTTGGATCTGCCCCTGCAACCGGATATGTAAGAAGGTACATAATTAAGAGGGATATCATATATACTAATCTTCATCAATCAATATTATAAGAGAGCTTCTTCTAGCTAGCTAGCTAGTTATCTGTTAGCCTTTCTTCTTCTTTTCCTTTTTCTTTCTTTGGACGCTGTTGGGCTTTCAAGGTATTTGGAGAAGATGGTTGGAAGTAGGCTGATATATGGAAAAAAGGTCCATGGTACAAGCCGAGAGTTGCTAACACTACGGGAATCGACACACTCAGCACGGTCCCATATAATGCGAGGGGGTGGGCTTCGAAGAGATCCATACAGAGAGCAGACAGTGTACATTAGCTATTATAAGCTTGCACCAAAGTCACAGTTGAGAATCATACACCCAACCAGGCAGCATATGTATTGCATCATAGGTAAGATAAACAAGCAAAAACCAGCATTGCTACACTACCATATATACGTTGCGTGATATGTAAGAAGGTACATAATTAAGAGGGATATCATATAGTACTAATCTTCATCAATCAATATTATAAGAGAGCTTCTTCTAGCTAGCTAGCTAGCTAGTTATCTGACTGTTAGGCTTTTTTCTTTTTCTTTTTTCTTTCTTTCGAGGCTGTCGGGCTTTCAAGGTATTTGGAAAAGACGGTTGGAAGTAGGTGGATATAGGGAGAAAACCTGTATCTGTCACTGTCATCCACACACCCACCACACTCTGCATCCGTACACTTAGGACAATATGGAGTACATGACCGCAGATACGCATGGTTCATGTCAAGCATGATGGTCCACGCCTTACCGCGACGTTCCTCCTCCCTCATCGGCACTGACGAAGGGGAACTCGGGAAGACGGTGCCATATGCCCAGAGCTTCGTAGCCATGCTGCGCCCATAGACAATCCAGGTTGATGACGCGGTGCAGCTCCCACCGGAACTCGGAGCTCAGGGTCCAAATGGTGATCCTCTGGCGAGTCTGCTGCTGCCACCTTTTTCTCTCGGGAATCTGAATCCAACGGGAGCGGTCGTGGATTGTGTCATGGAAATCGTTGTCAATGTGGACAAAGCGCATCTTGCCTTGGCTGACGGACACGCTTCGGTATCTCTCCGGGTGGTGACTTTCGAGTCGTACCTCAGCATGGTAGTCGTTGTCTCCGGGGAATGGCACGAAGCGGAGCACCGGCGAGCCTATGCTGGTGGAGAAGTCACACAGCAGGATGCCGCTGAAGTAGTCTACCCAGCAGAGGAAACGGCCGTCGAAAGCGAGCACGTGGTGGGCTGACCAGAGGCTGAAGAAGGGGCCGCCATTGCTGTGGTGGTCGTGCAGCCGCGGCTTGCGGATGATCTTCCACTTTCCAGTCCCGGAGTTGAAGACGCAGAGCTCGGCGGGCATGGAATGATTGCGCGTGACACGGATCTCGGCGACGACGTAGCGGTCCTCCGCTTTGAGCCACAGGATGCCTGTGGCGAGGTTACCCAACAGGAACGGGCTTGCGCCCTCCTTGGTGCACGGAGGGAGCCGCTGCACCGATGGGGAGGAACCGGCGGCCGTGTAGACGAAGAGATCTGGCGGGACGTGGTAGCTGTCAGTCTGGCTTGGGGTGGAGATGTCGAAGAGGACGAGGTCCTTGTCGGCTGCCCGGACGTAGGGATAGGCGGGGCAGATGGCTGAGCCTTGTACCTCCGGCCAGTGGACGTTGAGGTAGGAGATCCCTTTTGGAGGAGCCGCGAGGGTGAAGGACACGTAGCAGGAGGGGCCGCCGTTCATGTCTAGTGCGGCGGCGGTCTTGTCCTTGTTGACAGCCACACGAGCAGCGCCTAGGCCGTTGTATCAGCGCATGCGGCCGCTGCGACCCAGCATGACCCAATCGGGGAAGACGACGGTATCTTCCTCCGGCTCCGGCGCGCCTCCGGTGGCCATGGGATCGAACAAAGCTGTTGCCTCCAAAACTCTAACCCTATGTTATTGGCGAGGGGAACCGACGGACGGGAAAGAATGGCGATAGGCTAAGTTATATACTAGCAAGGCCATCGATCTCAGCTAGCGGGCCAGAAAACTAGTCGCACAATCAGTCAATCACACGAAGCGAGATGTTTCCCGTCCTATTTTTCTGCAAAAAGAGAAAAAAGATACTACTCCTTTTTTTTTTGCCAAAAAACCACTTCATTTTTTACGGGGGAATCACTTGGATTACTCAAACCTCAGAAAAGGTTACAATCAAGTTTACAGAGAGATTAAATTAACATCGTTTGGTTGGACCAGAAGCAATTAATCGACACAGCCGTCTATCCAGAGATTCTACCAGTGTGCCAACTGCCGTGTTCACTAACAGAGTTTTGACAACGACGCATATATGACTACAAGTTCTCATATCCCTCACACGGTCCTTGATTTCATGAACTAGCGAGGCATAGCGAGTGGTTTAAACCTTCACTTTGTATCATGTTGACAGTCTCCAATACACTAGAGGTGCCTCAACTTGTCAGTCAGTTTAGTGCCTAAAGTTGCAAAATACACAAAACTGATGCTCGAACTTACTTGTTCGTCCATGCAAATACGGTGCCTCCATCCGTATTCAAACATACGTCCAGCCCACGTGGCATGCCAGCATGACGGTGACCCACCTGTCAGTGGCTGGGAGCGGGAAAGTGCTAGTGCTCCTCGCGTGAGGATTTTTTGTACTGAGACATAACATGGAAAATAATCGAACCTGGCAGCTCCTGGTCAAATACGGCTGTCCACTGGACCGAAATATGACATGCATTCACCTATTAGCTAGAAAGCTATGTAGACAATTTCCACATACTGCTCTGCAATTTTTCTAATGCGTTATCTATCGGTTTTATTTTTATTTTTTATCCAAGTTTCATTTTAGTTTCATGGCATGCAAATTTTCCCATATAAAAAAATTATTATGAAATTATTTCTTATTTTAAATATTTTTTCTATTTTGGTTATTGCGTACTTTGAAGAGGTAGACAAGAACTTCTTCGGCCCAGTGGACATTGCCTTTGTCCAGATTGAAATAGTTCAACCTATATTAAAAATTATTGTCTCAATATATGTGTGTTCATTCTGGACAACAAGCACACACTATTATTGTTTATCTTCATTGTATTTTTAAAATACCCATTTATTAACACAAAGTTGTATTTTGTAAACTATTCAAATTGTATTAAAAAATATTGTGATGAACTTTTAATACAGTTATTCAAAATGTTACAGAATTATTTTTTGATACACGTTGAACTTTTTAAAAAAAAATACACATTGCCCATTTTTTAATGCAAAACAGACTTTTCTTCGAAAACATGTTATAATTTTTAATACAGGTGAAACGTTTTCCAAAATATGTTCAACATTTTTCAAATGCACTGACACTTTTTTTCAGTTTATGGCAATTGTGATTTTTTTCTTACATTTCTTTTTTTGAATGGTAAAAATAATATGTAAACTAAAGATAAAGAACATGCAAACATAAAAGTGTTGATTGTTTTCACACAAAAACGTATACATGTGCTCCATCTATGTGGTTTTCAAATTTCGTACGAAATCATGTTATATTATACCTGCAAAAAGGACAAAAATCTGGGCAAAAAAACAAGCTGAGTTTTGGATGTATTTTTCTTTTTTTATCTTCACGTACAAAAATCTGGCCAAAAAAACAATCTGTCCATGGATATATTACACTTCTATGTATGCACATACAAAAAAGTCAGCAGTTTTTTAGCTGTAAAAATCCATTTCTTTGAACTTCAAAAGAGGACACAAGTCACACAGCGCATCTGTGCACCAAAGTTACTTTTTGCATAGCAATGCAATATATAGAGTTCAACCTGGGCAATATCTACTGAGCAGATTATGGCATAGTGGATAACCCGTGCGTGCAGTGCAATCCGCGGCCACAATGTCTTGAAGTTCGATTGTACATCATGCCAAAAAAAAAACTAATTTGTGGGGTTTTCCTACGTGATTAAATGAAATATGAGGTTTTTTTTTAAAAAAAATCCTCACGCATGGGCCATCCAGTGCTTTCCCAACTCTCAGCCACTAACAGGTGGTCAACTGCCATGTTCGCACGCCACACGGGGCGGACGGACGTCCAGATACGGATGGAGGCACCGTATTTGCACGGACGAACAAGTTCGAACACCAGTTTTGTGTATTTTGCAACTTTAGGCACTAAACTGACCGCACATGACAAGTTGAGGCACCTCTAGTGTATTTAACTCTCCATAAAACCAGATTCCACTTCAATAGGGCAAGGAGCTTGTAACACCCCCAGTGTTAGGCCACAGTAATCTCACACTAATGGTGCCAAGTCATCATGGTTAACTATGCTTGATCATCATTTGCATCATATCTCTTTTCACCTCCAAATTCAAATTAAAATTCAAATGCATATGAAATATTAAGTTGCTCAAACAGCATAAGAAAAATGTTGCACATTTGTGAAAAATCACAAAACCAATGTTGTTTAGGAAAACAACATCACCATGATGTTGGTGTGGACCCCACCATCAATAACAGAGCCCAAAAACATTTAAAATGCCCTTTTTAAATCCATGGAATATTCAAACAGATTCCAAAAATGCTCAAACTTGTTGTGGCCCTTCAAAGTATTACAAGATATTTAATGGACCATAACACACATTTTTGTTGAAGGGAATTGTAGCTAAAAATAAACGAAACAGAAAGAATTAAAGAAAGGCAAAAAAGAAAAAGGAATTAAAAAGAAAAACGCACATGTGCACTTGAGCCCAGCGGAACAGTGCCAGGCCCAGCCCAACAGCGCCGTCGTCCTCTACCTCCCGCCTCTCTCCATCGCGCTGTCGAGCAGGGGAGAACGCGCGCTCGCCCGGCCCCCCTCGCGCTAGATCTTTAGCCACTGCGTGCGTGGATTGGATAAGAGCAACGCCCGCACCCCTTTGGACGTCTCAGCCATGCCTCTCTCCCACTCCTTCGTCCTCCTCCTCCACGCCCGAGCGCAGCACCGCCATGGCCGTGAGTTAGCGCGGCCACCGCCTTCCGTTCGTCACTCCGACGTGTCCGTCTGCTCCGCCTCGCTCGACTCCTTCGTCTGCGCCTCGCCATCGAGCTCGGGGAGGACCGCACGGACGGGATCGACCTCGGTTTCATTTTCTCTGTCGCCGGCGATCCCCGTCGACCCCGAGCTCCCTTGCGCTCCAAATCTTTCAAGGGCCTTTCTTGAGCCGCTAGGTGAGCCCCGCAATGTTTCCCCTCTGTCTCCTCCACGTCTTGCTGCCTCTGGCGCTGTCGCCGGCGATGGCCGATCCGTGCTCCGCCGCGAAGCTCGTCGCCATCGCCCTAGTTGCTGTCATGCCCATTCGAGCACGCGGTCAGGCTCGGCTTCTCCCCGTGAACCCAACGCGCGCATGCTCGTGCCTTCTCGAGCCCTGCCTCGCTGTTTCCAAGCTCCGCCCGAAAGCACCGCCGCCGGCGACGACCTAGCGCTCGACTCCGGCCATTTTAGCCCACGCCATCGCCGTAGATCGACGCGGCATCGAGCCCTCTTTCGAACGCCGCAAGAATGACGCCAATGTTGGAAATATGCCCTAGAGGCAATAATAAAATGGTTATTATTATATTTCCTTGTTCATGATAATTGTCTATTGTTCATGCTATAATTGTATTAACCGGAAATCGTAATACATGTGTGAATACATAGACCACAACATGTCCCTAGTGAGCCTCTAGTTGACTAGCTCGTTGATCAATAGATGGTTATGGTTTCCTGACCATGGACATTGGATGTCGTTGATAACGGGATCACATCATTAGGAGAATGATGTGATGGACAAGACCCAATCCTAAGCATAGCACAAGATCGTGTAGTTCATCTGCTAAAGCTTTTCAATGTCAAGTATCGTTTCCTTAGACCATGAGATTGTGCAACTCCCGGGTACCGTAGGAATACTTTGGGTGTGCCAAACGTCACAATGTAACTGGGTGGCTATAAAGGAACACTACGGGTATCTCCGAAAGTGTCTGTTGGGTTGGCACGAATCGAGACTGGGATTTGTCACTCCGTATGACGGAGAGGTATCTCTGGGCCCACTCGGTAAGACATCGTCATAATGAGCTCAATGTGACTAAGGAGTTAGCCACGGGATGATGTGTTATGGAACGAGTAAAGAGACTTGCCGGTAACGAGATTGAACAAGGTATAGGGATACCGACGATCGAATCTCGGGCAAGTGTCATACCGGTAGACAAAGGGAATCGTATACGGGATTGATTGAATCCCCGACATCGTAGTTCATTCGATGAGATCATCGTGGAACATGTGGGAGCCAATATGGGTATCCAGATCACGCTATTGGTTATTGGCCAGAGAGGTGTCTCGGTCATGTCTGCATGGTTCCCGAACCCGTAGGGTCTACACACTTAAGGTTCGATGACGCTAGGGTTATAGGGAAATAGTGTACGTGGTTACCGAAGGTTGTTCGGAGTCCCGGATGAGATCCCGGACGTCACGAGGAGTTCCGGAATGGTCCGGAGGTAAAGATTCATATATAGGAAGTGAGGTTTTGGTCACCGGAAATGTTTCGGGCGTCACCGGTAACGTACCGGGACCACCGAAAGGGTTCCGGGGGTCCACTGGGAGGGGCCACCGGCTCCAGAGGGCTGCATGGGCCACAAGTGGAAGGGAACCAGCCCCTAGGTGGGCTGGTGCGCCTCCCCACCCCAGCCCATGCGCATAGGGGGTGAAACCCTAGGGGTGGGGGTGGCTTCCCACCTGACTTGGGGGCCAAGCCACCCCCTAGCCGCCGCCCCCTCCCCCCTCCCCCTAGATCTCATCTAGGGCTGGCCGGCCACCCCTAGGAGGGAACCCTAGGGGGTGCGCCACCCTCCCCCCTTCCTCCTATATATAGTGGGGCTTTTGGGGGCTGCCATACGCAAGTCTTCCTCCTACCTGGCGCAGCCCTTCCCCCTCTCTACACCTCCTCTCCTCCGCGGTGCTTAGCGAAGCTCTGCCGGATCGCCACAAGCTCCACCACCACCACGCCGCCGTGCTGCTGCTGGAGCTCTTCCCCAACCTCTCCTTCTCCCTTGCTGGATCAAGGTGTTGGAGACGTCACCGGGCTGCACGTGTGTTGAACGCGGAGGCACCGTTGTTCGGTGCTAGATCGGAATCGACCGCGATCTGAATCGCTGCGAGTACGACTCCACCAACCGCGTTCTTGTAACGCTTCCGCTTTGCGATCTTCAAGGGTATGAAGATGTACTCCCCTCTCTCTTGTTGCTGGTATTCTCCATAGATTGATCTTGGTGATGCGTAGGAAATTTTTTGAATTCTGCTACGATCCCCAACAATGGTATCAGAGCTAGGTCTATGCGTAGATTCCATGCACGAGTAGAACACAATTGTTGTGGGCGTTGATTTGACAATTTGCTTGCCGTTACTAGACTTATCTTGGTTCGGCGGTATTGTGGGATGAAGCGGCCCGGACCGACCTTACACGTACGCTTACGTGAGACTGGTTCCACCGCCTGACATGCACTTGATGCATAAGGTGGCTAGCGGGTGTCTGTCTCTCCCACTTTAGTCGGATCGGATTCGATGAAAAGGGTCCTTATGAAGGGTAAATAGCAATTGGCATATCACCGTTGTGGCTTTCATGTAGGTAAGAAACGTTCTTGCTAGAAACCTATAGCAGCCACGTAAAAAAAAACTTGCAACTACAAATTAGAGGACGTCTAACTTGTTTTTGCAGCATATGCCTTGTGATGTGATATGGCCAAAAGGATGTGATGTGATGCATTGTGATGTATGAGATTGATCATGTTCTTGTAATAGGATTCACGACTTGCATGTCGATGAGTATGACAACCGGCAGGAGCCATAGGAGTTGTCTTATTTTATTGTATGACCTGCGTGTCAATCATAAACGCCATGTAATTACTTTACTTTATTGCTAAGCGTTAGCCATAGTAGTAGAAGTAATAGTTGGCGAGACGACTTCATGAAGACACAATGATGGAGATCATGATGATGGTGATCATGGTGTCGTGCCGGTGACAGTGATGATCATGGTGCCCCGAAGATGGAGATCAAAGGAGCAAGATGATATTGGCCATATCATGTCACTATATTGATTGCAGGCGATGTTTATCATGTTTTACATCTTATTTGCTTAGAACGGCGGTAGCATAAATAAGATGATCCCTCACTAAAAATTTCAAGAAATGTGTTCCCCCTAAGTGTGCACCGTTGCGAAGGATCGTCGTTTCGAAGCACCACGTGATGATCGGGTGTGATAGATTCTTACGTTCGAATACAACGGGTGTAAGCCAGATTTACACACGCAAAACACTTAGGTTGACTTGACGAGCCTAGCATGTACAGACATGGCCTCGGAACACGAGAGACCGAAAGGTCGAACGTGAGTCGTATAGAAGATATGATCGACATGGAGATGTCCACCATTGATGACTAGTCCGTCTCACGTGATGATCGGACACGGCCTAGTTGATATGGATCATGTGTCACTTAGATGACTAGAGGGATGTCTATCTGAGTGGGAGTTCATTAAATAATTTGATTAGATGAACTTAATTATCATGAACTTAGTCTAAAATTGCCTTTACAATCTATCTTGTAGATCCAATGGCCCACGCTAATGTTGCCCTCAACTTCAACGCGTTCCTAGAGAAAACCAAACTGAAAGACGATGGAAGCAACTATATGGACTGGGTCCGTAACTTGAGGATCATCCTCATAGCTTCCAAGAAAGCCTATGTCCTTGATGCACCGCTAGGTGACCCACCCGTTTTCCCAGCAACTCAAGACGTTATGAACGCCTGGCAGTCGCGTACTGATGATTACTCCCTGGTTCAGTGCGGCATGCTTTACAGCTTAGAACCGGGGCTCCAAAAGCGTTTTGAGCAACACGGAGCATATGAGATGTTCCAAGAGCTGAAGATGGTCTTCCAAGCTCATGCCCGGGTCGAGAGATATGAAGTCTCCGACAAGTTCTTCAGTTGTAAGATGGAGGAGAATAGTTCTGTCAGCGAGCATATACTCAAAATGTCTGGGTTGCACAACCGCTTGTGTCAGCTGGGAGTTAATCTTCCGGATGACTCGGTTATTGACAGAATCCTCCAGTCGCTTCCACCTAGCTACAAGAGCTTTGTGATGAACTACAATATGCAAGGGATGGAGAAGTCTATTCCTGAGTTATATTCTATGCTGAAATCAGCGGAGGTGGAAATCAAAAAGGAACATCAAGTGTTGATGGTGAATAAGACCACTAGTTTCAAGAAAGGCAAGGGTAAGAAGAGCTCAAAGAAGGACGGCAAAGCAGTTGCCGCGCCCGATAAATCAGTTGCCGGGAAGAAGCCCAAGAATGGACCCAAGCCTGAGACTGAGTGCTTTTATTGCAAGGGAACCGGTCACTGGAAGCGGAACTGCCCCAAGTACTTAGCGGATAAGAAGGCCGACAACGTCAAAGGTATATATGATATACATGTTATTGATGTGTACCTTACCAGCGCTCGTAGTAGCTCCTGGGTATTTGATACTGGTGCGGTTGCTCATATTTGTAACTCAAAACAGGAGCTGCGGAATAAGCGGAGACTGGCGAAGGACGAGGTGACGATGCGCGTCGGGAATGGTTCCAAGGTCGATGTGATCGCCGTCGGCACGCTACCTCTACATCTACCTTCGGGATTAGTTTTAAACCTCAATAATTGTTATTTAGTACCAGCTTTGAGCATGAACATTGTATCTGGATCTCGTTTGATGCGAGATGGCTACTCATTTAAATCTGAGAATAATGGTTGTTCTATTTATATGAGTGATATGTTTTATGGTCATGCCCCGCTGGTCAATGGTTTATTCTTATTGAATCTCGAACGTGATGTTACACATATTCATAGTGTGAATACCAAACGATGTAAGGTTGATAATGATAGTCCCACATACTTGTGGCACTGCCGCCTTGGTCATATTGGTGTCAAACGCATGAAGAAGCTCCATACAGATGGACTTTTGGAGTCTCTTGATTATGAATCATTTGACACGTGCGAACCATGCCTCATGGGTAAGATGACTAAGACTCCGTTCTCCGGAACAATGGAGCGAGCGACCAACTTATTGGAAATAATACATACCGATGTATGCGGTCCAATGAGCGTTGAGGCTCGCGGTGGTTATCGTTATGTTCTCACCCTCACTGATGATTTAAGCAGATATGGGTATGTCTATTTAATGAAACACAAGTCTGAGACCTTTGAAAAGTTCAAGGAATTTCAGAGTGAGGTAGAGAATCAATGTGACAAGAAAATAAAGTTCTTACGATCTGATCGTGGAGGAGAATATTTGAGTCACGAGTTTGGCACGCACTTAAGAAAATGTGGAATTGTTTCACAACTCACGCCACCTGGCACACCTCAGCGTAATGGTGTGTCTGAACGTCGTAATCGCACTTTATTGGATATGGTGCGATCTATGATGTCTCTTACTGATTTACCGCTATCATTTTGGGGATATGCATTAGAGACTGCCGCATTCACTTTAAATAGGGCACCGTCCAAGTCCGTTGAGACGACACCGTATGAATTATGGTTTGGGAAGAAACCTGAGCTGTCGTTTCTGAAAGTTTGGGGATGCGATGCTTATGTCAAGAAACTTCAACCTGAAAAGCTCGAACCCAAATCGGAAAGGTGCGTCTTCATAGGATACCCTAAGGAAACTATTGGGTATACCTTCTACCTCAGATCCGAAGGCAAGGTCTTTGTTGCCAAGAATGGATCCTTTCTAGAAAAAGAGTTTCTCTCGAAAGGAGTGAGTGGGAGGAAAGTAGAACTTGATGAGGTAATTGTACCCCCTATCGAACCGGAAAGTAGCGCAGCACAAGAAAATGTTTCTGTGATGCCTGCACCGAATAGAGAGGAAGTTAATGATGATGATCATGAAACTTCAGATCAAGTTGCTACTGAACTTCGTCGGTCCACAAGGACACGTTCCGCACCAGAGTGGTACGGCAACCCTGTCCTAGAAATCATGTTGTTAGACAACAGTGAACCTTCGAACTATGAAGAAGCCATGGCGGGCCCGGATTCCGACAAATGTCTTGAAGCCATGAAATCCGAGATAGGATCCATGTATGAGAACAAAGTATGGACTTTGGTGGACTTGCCCGATGATCGGCGAGCCATAGAAAATAAATGGATCTTTAAGAGGAAGACTGACGCGGATGGTAATGTGACCGTCTATAAGGCTCGGCTTGTCGCTAAGGGTTATCGACAAGTTCAAGGAGTTGACTACGATGAGACCTTCTCACCCGTAGCGATGCTGAAGTCCGTCCGAATCATGTTAGCAATTGCCGCATTTTATGACTATGAGATCTGGCAAATGGACGTCAAAACGGCATTCCTTAACGGTTTCCTTAAGGAAGAACTGTATATGATGCAGCCGGAAGGTTTTGTCGATCCTGAGAATGCTAACAAGGTATGCAAGCTCCAGCGCTCCATCTATGGGCTGGTGCAAGCATCTCGGAGTTGGAACATTCGCTTTGATGAGGTGATCAAAGCGTTTGGGTTTATACAGACTTATGGAGAAGCCTGTATTTACAAGAAAGTGAGTGGGAGCTCTGTAGCATTTCTCATTTTTTATGTGGATGACATATTGTTGATGGGAAATGATATAGAATTGTTGGAAAGCATAAAGGCCTACTTGAATAAGTGTTTTTCAATGAAGGACCTTGGAGAAGCTGCTTATATATTAGGCATCAAGATCTATAGAGATAGATCGAGACGCCTCATTGGTCTTTCACAAAGCACATACCTTGACAAGATATTGAAGAAGTTCAATATGGATCAGTCCAAGAAAGGGTTCTTGCCTGTGTTACAAGGTGTGAGATTGAGCAATGCTCAATGCCTGACCACGGCAGAAGATAGAGAAAAGATGAGTGTCATCCCCTATGCCTCAGCCATAGGCTCCATAATGTATGCCATGCTGTGTACCAGACCTGATGTGAACCTTGCCATAAGTTTGGTAGGGAGGTACCAAAGTGATCCCGGGTTGGAGCACTGGACAGCGGTCAAGAACATCCTTAAGTACCTGAAAAGGACTAAGGATATGTTTCTCGTTTATGGAGGTGCCGAAGAGCTCGTCGTAAAGGGTTACGTCGATGCTAGCTTCGACACAGATCCGGATGACTCCAAGTCACAAACCGGATACGTGTATATTTGGATGGAGGAGCAGTCAGCTGGTGCAGTTGCAAGCAGAGCGTCGTGGCAGCATCTACATGTGAAGCGGAGTACATAGCTGCTTCGGAAGCGGCACAGTAAGGAGTCTGGATGAGGAGTTCATCACCGACCTAGGAGTGATTCCCAATGCATCGGGACCGATGACTCTCTTCTGTGACAACACTGGAGCTATTGCCATTGCAAAGGAACCCAGGTTTCACAAGAAGACCAAGCACATCAAGCGCCACTTCAACTCCATTCGTGGTTACATACATGATGGAGATATAGAAATTTGTAAAGTGCATACGGATCAGAATGTTGCAGATCCGTTGACTAAGCCTCTTCCACGAGCAAAACATGATCAACACCAGAACTCTATGGGTGTTCGATTCATCACAATGTAACTAGATTATTGACTCTAGTGCAAGTGGGAGACTGTTGGAAATATGCCCTAGAGGCAATAATAAAATGGTTATTATTATATTTCCTTGTTCATGATAATTGTCTATTGTTCATGCTATAATTGTATTAACCGGAAATCGTAATACATGTGTGAATACATAGACCACAACATGTCCCTAGTGAGCCTCTAGTTGACTAGCTCGTTGATCAATAGATGGTTATGGTTTCCTGACCATGGACATTGGATGTCGTTGATAACGGGATCACATCATTAGGAGAATGATGTGATGGACAAGACCCAATCCTAAGCATAGCACAAGATCGTGTAGTTCGTCTGCTAAAGCTTTTCAATGTCAAGTATCGTTTCCTTAGACCATGAGATTGTGCAACTCCCGGGTACCGTAGGAATACTTTGGGTGTGCCAAACGTCACAACGTAACTGGGTGGCTATAAAGGAACACTACGGGTATCTCCGAAAGTGTCTGTTGGGTTGGCACGAATCGAGACTGGGATTTGTCACTCCATATGACGGAGAGGTATCTCTGGGCCCACTCGGTAAGACATCGTCATAATGAGCTCAATGTGACTAAGAAGTTAGCCACGGGATGATGTGTTATGGAACGAGTAAAGAGACTTGCCGGTAACGAGATTGAACAAGGTATAGGGATACCGACGATCGAATCTCGGGCAAGTGTCATACCGGTAGACAAAGGGAATCGTATATGGGATTGATTGAATCCCCGACATCGTGGTTCATTCGATGAGATCATCGTGGAACATGTGGGAGCCAATATGGGTATCCATATCCCGCTATTGGTTATTGGCCAGAGAGGTGTCTCGGTCATGTCTGCATGGTTCCCGAACCCGTAGGGTCTACACACTTAAGGTTCGATGACGCTAGGGTTATAGGGAAATAGTGTACGTGGTTACCGAAGGTTGTTCGGAGTCCCGGATGAGATCCCGAACGTCACGAGGAGTTCCGGAATGGTCCGGAGGTAAAGATTCATATATAGGAAGTGAGGTTTTGGTCACCGGAAATGTTTCGGGCGTCACCGGTAACGTACCGGGACCACCGGAAGGGTTCCGGGGGTCCACCGGGAGGGGCCACCGGCTCCAGAGGGCTGCATGGGCCACAAGTGGAAGGGAACCAGCCCCTAGGTGGGCTGGTGCGCCTCCCCACCCCAGCCCATGCGCATAGGGGGTGAAACCCTAGGGGTGGGGGTGGCTTCCCACCTGACTTGGGGGCCAAGCCACCCCCTAGCCGCCGCCCCCTCCCCCTAGATCTCATCTAGGGCTGGCCGGCCACCCCTAGGAGGGAACCCTAGGGGGTGCGCCACCCTCCCCCCTTCCTCCTATATATAGTGGGGCTTTTGGGGGCTGCCATACGCAAGTCTTCCTCCTACCTGGCGCAGCCCTTCCCCCTCTCTACACCTCCTCTCCTCCGCGGTGCTTAGCGAAGCTCTGCCGGATCGCCACAAGCTCCACCACCACCACGCCGCCGTGCTGCTGCTAGAGCTCTTCCCCAACCTCTCCTTCTCCCTTGCTGGATCAAGGTGTTGGAGACGTCACCGGGCTGCACGTGTGTTGAACGCGGAGGCACCGTTGTTCGGTGCTAGATCGGAATCGACCGCGATCTGAATCGCTGCGAGTACGACTCCACCAACCGCGTTCTTGTAACGCTTCCGCTTTGCGATCTTCAAGGGTATGAAGATGCACTCCCCTCTCTCTTGTTGCTGGTATTCTCCATAGATTGATCTTGGTGATGCGTAGGAAATTTTTTGAATTCTGCTACGATCCCCAACAGCCAAATGATACACCACAGACGTTTTCCGACGCGCTCCGGCGAGCGGCCGCCGTGAAAATGGTCACCGGCGCTACTGCGGCGCCGGCGCTGACCTGGCAAGGCCTGGGGCCCACCCCTGGGTCGCTGCCAGTGGGCCCCGACGCCCGTTTGACCGCGTTGACTCCGGTCAGCGCGCACTGTTCACCGTTGACCCTGACAGGAGGGTCTGCCCCGTCAGTAATTAGATTAGTAATAATCTACAATTAATTAAAATATTCGAAAAAAGACACAGAGAAATCCATGCTAGAATTTTTGAAGCAACTAAACAACCAACCAGAAATACTACTTCCTTACAACTTCGGGTGAGTGTTACTATATCTTGTACTACAAATTCTATTTTTTGCTTAATTACTAGATGTTAATAAGTGTAGTTGATGAGTTATGCACGTGCCCGCTTATTTATACAAAACGTGTGCGCATGCAGTTATCACTGGATCTTGTTAATCATTGAAGTTGAAAAGGGAAAAGTTCAAGTACTGGACTCACTATATAAGGATCCATCCGAATACAAAACCGTGAGAAGGATTGTCGACAGGTAATTTCAATCATTATCGCACTATGTCGGCCTCTTTACTTCATTTCCTGATATCAACTAGTTAATAACTCCTTTATTCATTTTCTTTGCCGGCGGGCAGGGATTGGGCCAAGTTCGTCAAACAGGTCCCAGGCGAATGGAAACAAGAGCTGAAATGGGTGCGACCCAAGGTAATTAAGTAGTTCTAGCTAGCTACGTCCGTGCATCTCTTTAATTCTAGTTTCAATACCATTATCATGCTTGATTAATTATTACCTGATTGAATTTTATTCTCGTAAAGTGCATGAAGCAGGAGCAGGGGAATGCTTTATGCGCATACTACGTTTGCGAGAACATTCGCATGATCACGTCTGAAAGGAGCAGAGATGAAAGGAATCTTTGGGTACGTTTGCCAGAACACCATCCATATTTTTTTTATCTTGATCTACCTAATATATATACACACAACTAATATATTCATCTTGATCTCCTGATTATAGCTGACGGAGATGCGGGGCCAGCTCCTACCAACGGATCGCGTACGAGCAATTCAAGAGGAAATAGCTGGATTTCTGCTCGACCAGGTCATAGATCCCAAAAGAGAATACCATTACAAGATCAAGTAGTAATGCCCTGCATATGTAATGATCCGCAAATTGTACGAGAAATTGTATATAACAAATTGTATATACATATATATGTATGTGAATGGTCGTCGTACGAGAAATTCTATTTATATATATATATATATATATATATATATATATATATATATATATATATATATATATATATATATGCATAACGTGTACAGTATGTAGTAGCGTAATATATATTTGAAATGAAAAATAATTAAATGGAAAACACAAAATTAAAAGGAAAAATAAACCAAAATTGAAAGAATTAAATACTTTTAGTCCCGGTTGGTGTTACCAACCGGGACTAAATGTCCCCCGCCCACGGCGCCGGCAGGTGCCACGTGGTGGTCCTTTAGTGCCGGTTGGTGTTACCAACCGGGACTAAAGGTCCCCTAGCCCACGGCGCTGGCAGGTGCCATGTGGTGGGCCTTTAGTGCCGGGCCGTGTTGAACCGGTACTAAAGGGGGGGGGGCCTTTAGTCCGCACCCTTTAGTGCCGGTTGGAGAACCGGCACTAAAGGCCCTTACGAACCGGCACTATAGGTCTGTTTTCTACTAGTGCCTGACGACCAGTCTTTTGCAGCAGAGCAACAAGGCAAGCACCCCCCCTTGAGCATTCCGATATCGTCTATTCCCTTCCCTCTTATTCTTGCATTAGAATTTTGCTACTGTATTAGTTAGCTCCTATTCTGATGCATAGCCTGTTTTTGATAAATTGCTATCATACCTACAATCATATCTACTGCTTAGTATAGGTTGATCAATGAATCCCCAGTGACCCCTTAGTCCCAGTTGCCCCAGCTTCTTCATCGACGACTCGACGACTCGAAGACTCGAAGACTCGGTCAACCGACCGACGAGCCAGGCCCCTCACATCACCGCACACCCCTTAGTTGTACGACTCTGCAGCGCTACTATCGAGTACCGAGGGTGACACCTCGTGAAGTACTCATGATGCTAGCTCTGTAGTGCAGCTAGTCGGTCGTGGTTATCGAGGGTGATTCCTCCTTCACCACTCCCGACGATGACTCTGTCGTGCAACCCCTCAAGTGTGGAACCCTCGAGGGTGATTCCTCTAAGTCCACCTTGACGGCTTCATCGAGCGGGACCCTTTGAGGGTGATTCCTCAGGTTCCGTCTTGATGTTTTATACACACAGTTACTATGACCTGGTTACAGAAACATGTTGGTGATGGGTCGGCCCTGAGGGGTACCCACGGTTTGATGATGATGAGGCGTGGACTGGCGAGAGAGGCCTTTGCCACACATCCTCGAGACGGGGCGACGGACCGCACTTCATGGGTCGCGCTTGCCCCGCATTAATAAAATGCTAATGGGTTGGGTATTTGATCTGAGTTGGTCGTTGGCCTTATTGCGCACCAAACCATCACGTGGGAAAGTTATGGGCACTCAGCGTCGTTGTATCAGCCGAAGCTCTTCGGACGTCAGCAATGGAGTGGCGCGCGCCCGAGTGGTCCGCAATGGCATCGCGCTTGTTACTAAGGGGTGCTAGGACTGACCTCGGCCGCGTTCGCATCGTGCAGGAGTGCAAGGGCAAGTGGGCCCACGAACCTGCGCGCTTAGGATTTAGACCGGCGGGCTGGCCTCTTCGTTGAGCCTAGGTGGGGCGACGACGTGCTGCTATCCCGAGGCCGGGCATGACCCAGGAAAGTGTGTCCGGCCGGAGGTGATCGGGTGTGTTGGAGATGCGGTGCACCCCTGCAGGGAAGATTAATCTGTTCGTATAGCCGTGTCCACGGTAACAGGACGACTTGGAGTTGTACCTTGACCTTATACAACTATAATTGTGATTTAATTTGAAATGAATGTGGCTCCGAGATTGCTTCCTCGCAGGGAGTCGAGGAAGAATCTCTGGGCGTGGTTACTTAATAAAATTTCTATAATAATATGATTATATATGAGATACCAGTCTACTCTCTTCTAATGCTGCAAGATGCTAGTCTTCGATAGGACTAGGCCTTCCCTCCTACTCATGCTTTCTGCAATCAGTCCAGATATAACCCCACTCCTTGATACTGATGCATACTTAGCATAGTTCTGATGTCAGTCTTGTGAGTACTTTGGATGAGTACTCACCGCTGCTTTGCTTTCTCTTTCCCCCTCGATACGATTCTGCGTTCAGACGATGGAACCCAGGAGATGGAGTACGCCGGAGACGACTAGTACACCACCGCTAGAGCCTACTATTACGTGGAGAATGCCGACGCTCAGGAGTAGTTAGGAGGTTCCCAGGCAGGAGGCCTCGCCTCTTTCGATCCGCTGCTTATGTTTGTGCTAGCCTTCTTAAGGCAAAACTTGTCTAACTTATGTCTGTACTCTGATATATTTGCTTCCGCTGACTCGTGCTTATCGAGCTTTGTATTCGAGCCCTCGAGGCCCCTGGCTTGTAATATGAAGTTGTATGACTTTAATTTGTGTCTAGTGTTGTGTTGTGATATCGACCAGTGAGTCCCTAATCTTGGTCGTACGCATTGCGTGATTGATTAGCGTATGGTCGAGAATGGGGGCGTCACAAGTTGGTATCAGAGCCAACTGCCTGTTGGTAGCCCCCTTTCCAACTCCTTGGCCGAAGTTGAGTCTAGACGTTGAAAAACTTTTACTAACACTGATGCTGTGGGTTATGGGCGCACATCTCAATCGGGTGGCATTAGGACCTTTTATTCCTCATCTATACTCTGGGTTCTGACCTCTCTTCTCTTTCGAGTTAAAGATTTTACTAACTCTAACCTTAGGTTCTCGTAACTACTTTCTCCCGGAGAGCCCCTCATTCCAGAAGATCGCCTGCCTCATCAGAAGATTCTGAAGAGAACCTTTTGATGTTTCCCGAGACTTTGTGCTCACCGGCTTTGCAATTCCCTACCACCGATAAGTCCCTATGGATGACTAATTGCACTTGTCATTCATACAATCTTTTCTCGTTACTCTTGTTATTACAAGATGCCTCGAAATACTCTCCATTGCCCCGATAGCCCTTTGAGTTTACTGCCTTATAGTTCTTTTCCGCATGGAAGCCTTACAGGTAATTCCTCACAATTGCCGAGGATCCGTTCATCCCAGTTGTTCATGTGTTTCACAAAATTCTTCGAAATACTTTTCGATCTTTCGAAAATCCTCTGCATCTTGTTGCTCTTGAATTTCTTGCCTGCTCGCATTATGGTTAATTCCATATGTCTAGTAGTCTTCGTTGACATCCCTTGTCTTTGCCATTTTGAGCCTATTGATTCAATGTGTGCGTATGCACGCAGTCATCAGGTGATCCGTTTAAATTATCTTTCCGGCTCAGACGTCCTTCCGGACATGAGTTGGTTCTCGGCAATTCAAACCTTTATTGATTGTCCGACTAAGTCTTTTCAACTTATCCATCCTTGATCAGAGCGTCTGCTTCTGATCCTTAGTTTTGAAAATCATAATTCCTTTGTATTTTAAGCATCAGACTATTTAGGTGTTTCTTGAATCCGATACCCCTGCATTCTTTCCTCCTCTGATTGAGTACCGATACTCACATCAACTTCGTTGTGGATCGCCCGATCCATTGTTGGATTATTATCCGACAGTGTCGTTCATATTCAATCACCTTGTGAGTTCTTCCCCTGATACATAATGCCTTTGGTAAATTATATCCTCTGTTTTGCCAACCATGCTCTACCTTCGTAGCTTGTGTTAATTACTCTTGAAGCTGGTGGTATATGTTCCTAAGATACCCCGATGGGTTGAACCTATGCCCTCCCTAATCCGTGAGATACTCTTATGGAGTTTTGCCAGATAAGTTTTCAACTCTACAACATCGTCCTAAGCAAGAAATGAATGGGATGTTATACATTGATGAAGTGGGAGTCGACATTGAACTTGTGTTCATGCCCATGGAAATGATGTAGACCGTCTCGAAAGCTCCTTGCAAAATAATTATTCCTCCGTATAATTCTTTCGGTATCCTCAATTTGATCGATTGCAGTTATGGTTCCGACCATGCTATCCTTATTAATTCATCCGAAAGTAATTCATTCCGGTGCCTCGTCAATTTTTGACAAGGTTAAAGTATCTGCTGTCGCAGGTCAATGACCCAGCTCTACTTCTATCATGTTCTACCTTCGAGTTTTACCCTCTGGTATCTCGAGGGTATCACGCCTTTGCAATACATCTTATTAACTTTGATGAGGTAATAATTTTCCCTATCATAGTCACTCACGGGTTCTGGGTTGTCATCAACCGAGGACATCGAATAGTGAATCGAGTCCGCACTGCAATTCAACAACTCGTAGTAAACTTCTTTGTTTACGAGTTTGTACTCGGTCATGTCATTCCCAGCTGATTGGCTACCTCATCATCGTCATGCTGAAGCTTGACCATGCTACCTAAGTCCTTCATCCCTGGAACACAATTCCAATAGTGCGCTAAGCTTACGTCGAGCTTTCAACATCATGTTGTTTGCCTTGAAAATCAACCTCGATATTGAGCTTGCATCTTATCTGTTGTTCCTATAACCTTCCACGTTGTCATTCCCCTACTTGACGCCACCGCTGTTCGGTTGCATTCTCTTGAAAACTCTCGACAAAAGGTGTCGTGATCACCATCCACAATTTGACTTCTTCTGAGACGTCAACTGAGTTCTTGATGAGAAATACCTTCCTTGCCCTCGATGAATTTTATTATCATCGACAACCTCCTTGACTTCCTTTCATCGCAAATTTGTCCATGATATGGATGCAACTTACTATCCAGCTTGTGTTATGTTCTACCCTGAAGTATTACTGTCTTTTGTGTCAAGAACGTTGTGAGGATTGCTTCACCTCTTAGAAATTCTTGGCATAGTGATACTTCTCGCCATCAAACGATGCCGTTTTGATTCTAACTTCTAGCAACCCTATTGCTTTGAAGTTAGCGATCGACAGTTCGTTCTTAGGCTGTTGGTTATTGAATCGTCAGTCTAACATTGATCTTGCTGCCTAAGGTCATATTTCGGACGCACTTTTCAATCAATATTTAATGATGTATGTTTTCCTTGATCATACAACATTATATCATTTGAGCTGACAAATGTCATCTCCTTGTTCACATAATTGTGAAAATCCATCCGTTTGAAATTCTCGATGAGTTGTCGCTGAGTCCATCAGCCACCTCCTCATCCTCTACCTGGTTTAATGATGAACTATTGTTTCGGGAACCCGCTTCCATAGTTCATCTTCCGAGAATCTTACTATGTCATCTCGACGATTTGAGTTGCACCTTTTCTTCTCGGGCATCCTGAGTCTGAGGTATCCTGACACCAATCAGATCTGAATCTCAGTCAGATATGGTGGTTGGAACATCTTCCAAGAATTATAACATTGGTCTCTCGGTACACCGATCATCAAAACAAGAACATTGGAGGCATAATGCTAAATGTTTCTTGATCAATTATCCAAACATCGTTGTATGGGTAAACATCATAAATTTCTTGCCCTTTGTCTTAATGGTTACCTACCTGGAGCCTTGTCATGAATGTCTCGCTCTGCTTGCTCTTGGAAAGGATATACACCTAATGCTTGTGTTTACACATTTTCCTTTCCATTGGTCTGTTTAATGTGATAATCACATTTTCCTTTCCATTGGTCTGTTTAACCTTTCTTGAGATTTATTTGATCTGAGCAGTGATAATTCCCTACTTAGGTAAATACCTCGGTGTACTACTCTGTCAGTAAGACCTTGTTACTATTGTTGTTAACATTTCGGTAACCGTCGATGGACGAGAACTTTGCCTATTGGTCCACCTTGTTTCGACGAGCAGGAAGATGGTTCTCTTTGTCCCCCGCCCTTGGTACCGATGTTGTTGCCGACATAGTTGACAGACTATCCTCTGACATGTCTTGCTAGCATGATCGTGCAAGATGTCACCGCTCTTCCTACTCTTAATCCACATGATGGGCCCATAACCCCTAGTTCCACAGGATCGAAACCTGACTCTCCTGTACCACTTTGATTCCAAGGTATCTTTTGCACTTGGCTTTGTATGTAATTCCCGAGCCACCGCCTAAGGGATGATCTATTCTTGTGTCAGACGCAATATTTATTTCATTGCTCTGAACCCCTTTTCACCTTCTGATCAGGCATCGAATGATTTCCTACCCATTTTAAACTTTTGAACCATCGCATATTGCTCTCAATGAATTCCCTGAGTAACAACTCGAGAAATAATTCATGTCTTCTTCCATGAATTCACTGTCAGTTGCCCAACTTGGTGGAGATACGTTCTACCAGAGTTTCTCCCTTTTAATCGCATTCGTAGGACAACGAAGATCCCGAAGAAAAGATGATGACTTCATCATGATGCCCTAATACAGCAAGTTAAAGACATCAATGCCATGGATCAACCTCTTCCACAAGAGCAACCAAGGACTAGAAGACTCGTTAGAATTTCGTAACCAGAACTTTTTCCCATACTCTACCTCTTAATTCTCTGGACGAGAATTCTTGTTAGACTGGGAGAGTTGTAATACCCCCAGTGTTAGGCCACAGTAATCTCACACTAATGGTGCCAAGTCATCATGGTTAACTATGCTTGATCATCATTTGCATCATATCTCTTTTCACCTCCAAATTCAAATTGAAATTCAAATGCATGTGAAATATTAAGTTGCTCAAACAGCATAAGAAAAATGTTGCACATTTGTGAAAAATCACAAAACCAATGTTGTTTAGGAAAACAACATCACCATGATGTTGGTGTGGACCCCACCATAAATAACAGAGCCCAAAAACATTTAAAATGCCCTTTTTAAATCCATGGAATATTCAAACAGATTCCAAAAATGCTCAAACTTGGTGTGGCCCTTCAAAGTATTACAAGATATTTAATGGACCATAACACACATTTTTGTTGAAGGGAATTGTAGCTAAAAATAAACGAAATAGAAAGAATTAAAGAAAGGCAGAAAAAGAAAAAGGAATTAAAAAGAAAAACACACCTGTGCACTTGAGCCCAGCAGAACAGTGCCAGGCCCAGCCCAACAGCGCCGTCGTCCTCTACCTCCCGCCTCTCTCCATCGCGCTGTCGAGCAGGGGAGAACGCGCGCTCGCCCGGCCCCCCTCGCGCTAGATCTTTAGCCACTGCGTGCGTGGATCGGATAAGAGCAACGCCCGCACCCCTTTGGACGTCTCAGCCACGCCTCTCAACCTCTCCTTCGGCCTCCTCCTCCACGCCCGAGCGCAGCACCGCCATGGCCGTGAGTTAGAGCGGTCACCGCCTTTCGTTCGTCACTCCGACGTGTCCGTCTGCTCCGCCTCGCTCGACTCCTTCGTCTGTGCCTTGCCATCGAGCTCGAGGAGGACCGCACGGACGGGATCGACCTTGGTTTCATTTTCTCTGTCGCCGGCGATCCCCGTCGACCCCGAGCTCCCCTGCGCTCCAAATCTTCCAAGGGCCTTTCTTGAGCCACTAGGTGAGCCCCGCAACGTTTCCCCTCTGTCTCCTCTACGTCTTGCTGCCTCTGGCGCTTTCGCCGGCGATGGCCGATCCGTGCTCCGCCGCGAAGCTCCTCGCCGTCGCCCTAGTTGCTGTCATGCCCATTCGAGCACGTGGTCAGGCTCGGCTTCTCCCCGTGAACCCAACGCGCGCATGCTCGTGCCTTCTCGAGCCTTGCCTCGCTGTTTCCAAGCTCCGCCCGAAAGCACCGCCGCCGGCGACGACCTAGCGCTCGACTCCGGCCATTTTAGCCCACGCCACCACCGTAGATCGATGCGGCATCGAGCCCTCTTTCGAACGCCGCAAGAATGACGCCAAATGATACACCACAGACGTTTTCCGACGCGCTCCGGCGAGCGGCCGCCGCGAAAATGGTCGCCGGCGCTACTCCGGCGCCGGCGCTGACCTGGCAAGGCCTGGGGCCCACCCCTGGGTCGCTGCCAGTGGGCCCCGATGCCCGTTTGACCGCGTTGACTCCGGTCAGCGCGCGCACTGTTCACCGTTGACCCTGACAGGAGGGTCCGCCCCGTGAGTAATTAGATTAGTGATAATCTGCAATTAATTAAAATGCTAATAGTCGCTGACGCCCGGGTCCCACTTCATTAATTAAACTCAGGATTAAAATTAAACCTCTGTTTAGTACAGAGGCTGACAGGTGGGGCCCACACACTGTTCCAGTGGATAAGCCCGGCCCAGTCAGCCTGCTGACTCAGCAGCAAGCCCACCAGTCAGCCTCTGCTAACTGTGTGTGCTGACTGGGTACAATTCTGGGTACATCTAGCATTTTACTGTTCTGGATAATTCGAATTTATAATTAAAAGAAATTTCAAAAAATTAATAAAACTTTAAAAATTAATAGAAAATAAACCGTAGCTCAGATCGAAAAACTTTATACATGAAAGTTGCTCAGAAAAATCCCACGAATCTAACCGTGCTACCTGTTTCCATGTCGGGACCCTCTACGTAGGTGAACCCGCAACTTCTTGCCTGTTTCCGGCAAATGGATAGTGTATATGTTGGGGATCGTAGCAGAAATTCAAAATTTTTCCTACGCATCACCAAGATCAATCTATGGAGAGAACCAGCAATGAGAGAGGGGAGTGCATCTTCATACCTTTGAAGATCGCAAAGCGGAAGCGTTACAAGAACGCGGTTGGTGGAGTCGTACTCGCAGCGATTCAGATCGCGGTCGATTCCGATCTAAGCGCCGAACAACGGCGCCTCCGCGTTCAACACACGTGCAGCCCGGTGACGTCTCCTACGCCTTGATCCAGCAAGGAGGAAGGAGAGGTTGAGGGAGAGCTCCAGCAGCACGACGGCGTGGTGGCGGTGGAGCTGCGTGGTACTCCGGCAGGGCTTCGCCAAGCACTACGGAGAACGAGGAGAGGGAGAGGTAGGGCTGCGCCGAGAGAGAGGGAAAACTCTTGTGTTGGCAGCCCCAAAACTCACCACTATATATAGGAGGAGGGGAGGGGAGGGGCTGCGCCCTAGGGTTCCCCTTAGGGGGCCGGCGGCAGCCCCAGATCCAATCTGGGCGGCGGCCAGGGGGTAACTTGGCCCCCAAGCCAAGTGGGAAGTCCCCCTCACCCTTAGGGTTTCAGCCCCATGCGCCTTGGGCCCTTAGGGGGTGGCGCACCAGCCCACCAGGGGCTGGTTCCCACGCACCTACAGCCCATGTGGCCATCCGGGGCAGGTGGCCCCTCCCGGTGGACCCCCGGAACCCTTCCGGTGGTCCCGGTACACTACCGGTGTCGCCCGAAACAATTCCGGTGACCAAAACCTCACTTCCTATATATGAATCTTTACCTCCGGACCATTCCGGAACTCCTCGTGACATCCGGGATCTCATCCGGGACTCCGAACAACCTTCGGTAACCACATACACTATTTCCCTATAACCCTAGCGTCATCGAACCTTAAGTGTGTAGACCCTACGGGTTCGGGAACCATGCAGACATGACCGAGACACCTCTCCGGCCAATAACCAATAGCGGGATCTGGATACCCATATTGGCTCCCACATGTTCCACGATGATCTCATCGGATGAACCACGATGTCGGGGATTCAGTTAATCCCGTATACAATTCCCTTTGTCTACCAGTATGATACTTGCCCGAGATTCGATCGTCGGTATCCCTATACCTTGTTCAATCTCGTTACCGGCAAGTCTCTTTACTCGTTCCGTAACACATCATCTCGTGGATAACTCCTTAGTCACATTGAGCTCATTATGACGATGTCTTACCGAGTGGGCCCAGAGATACCTCTTCGTCATACGGAGTGACAAATCCCAGTCTCGATTCGTGCCAACCCAACAGACACTTTCGGAGATACCCGTAGTGTACCTTTATAGCCACCCAGTTACGTTGTGACGTTTGGCACACCCAAAGTATTCCTACGGTATCCGGGAGTTGCACAATCTCATGGTCTAAGGAAACGATACTTGACATTGGAAAAGCTCTAGCATACGAACTACACGATCTTGTGCTATGCTTAGGATTGGGTCTTGTCCATCACATCATTCTCCTAATGATGTGATCCCGTTATCAACGACATCCAATGTCCATGGTCAGGAAACCATAACCATCTATTGATCAATGAGCTAGTCAACTAGAGGCTCACTAGGGACATGTTGTGGTCTATGTATTCACACATGTATTACGGTTTCCGGTTAATACAATTATAGCATGAACAATAGACAATTATCATGAACAAGGAAATATAATAATAACCATTTTATTATTGCCTCTAGGGCATATTTCCAACAGTCTCCCACTTGCACTAGAGTCAATAATCTAGTTCACATCACCATGTGATTTACATTGTTAAGAATCTAACACCCAATGAGTTCTGGGGTTCGATCATGCTTTGCATGTGAGAGAGGTCTTTAGTCAACGGGTCTGCGACATTCAGATCCGTATGTACTTTGCAAATCTCTATGTCATAGTGTAGACACTGCTACCACACTCCACTTGGAGCTATTCCAAATGGCTGCTCCATTATATGTATCCTGACTGCTACTCAGAGTCATCCGGATAGGTGTCAATGCTTGCATCGACGTAACCCTTTACGGCGAACTCTTTATCACCTCCATAATCGAGAAATAGTTCCTTAGTACTCTGGTTACTAAGGATAATCTTGACCGCTGTCCGATGATCCACTCCTGGACCACCCTTGTACCCCTTGACAGACTCATGGCAAGGCACACACAGGTGCGGTACACAGCATGGCATACTATACAGAGCCTATGAATAAGGCATAGAGGATGACCTTCGTCCTTTCTCTTTCTTCTGCCGTGGTCGAGCTTTGAGTCTTACTCAACTCCATACCTTAAAATCAGGCAAGAACTCTTTCTTTGACTGATCCATTTTGAACTCTTTCAAAACTTGTCAAGGTATGTACTTATTGAAAGTCTTACCAGGCGCCTTGATCTATTTCTATAGATCTTGATGCCCAATATTTAAGTAGCTTTATTCCAGGTCTTCCTTTGAAAAACTCCTTTCAAATGACCCTTTATGCTTTCCAGAAATTCTACATCATTTCTGATCAACAATATGTCAACCACATATACTTATCAGAAATTCTATAGTGCTCCCACTCACTTTATTGTAAATACAAGTTTCTCATAAACTTTGTATAGACTCAAAAACTTTGATCACCTCATCAAAGTGTATATTCCAACTCCGAGATGCTTGCTCCAGTCCATAGAATGATCGCTGGAGTTTGCATACATTTTAGCATCCTTAGGACTGACAAAACCTTACGGTTGTATCACATACAACCTTTCCTTACGGATACCGATAAGGAAACGATGTTTTGACATCCATCTGCCAGATTTCATAATTGAAAAATGCAGCAACTGCTAACATAATTCCAACAGACTTTAGCATCGCTACGGGTGAGAAAGTCTCAGCGTAGTTAACTCCTTGAACTTGTGATAAATCCTTTGCCACAAGTCGAGCTTTATAAACGGTGACATTACCGTCCGCGTCCGTCTTCCTTTTAAAGATCCATTTGTTCTGAATGGCCTTATGCCCTTCAGGTAATACTTCCAAAGTCCATACTTTGTTTTCTTACATGGATCCCATCTCGGATTTCATGGCCTCTAACCATTTCTTGGAATCCGGGCCCATCATCGCTTCTTCATAGCTTGTAGGTTCATCTTTGTCCAACAACATGACTTCTAAGACAGGGTTACCATACTACCTAGAAGCAGCACGTATCCTTGTCATCCTACGAGGTTCGATAGTAACTTGATCCAGAGCTTCATGATAATCATCATTAACTTCCTCTTCAACTGATGTAGGCTCTACAGAAACATTTTTCTGCACTGTGCAACTTTCAGGTTGAAGCAAAGGTTCAATCAACCTTATCAAGTACTATCTTCCGATCGTAACTTGATCCGAAGCTTCATGATCATCATCATTAACTTCCTCTTCAACTGATGTAAGCTCTACAGAAACATCTTTCTGCGCTGCACTACTCTCAGGTTGAAGTAAAGGTTCAACAACCTCATCAAGTACTATCTTCCTCCCACTCAATCTTTCGAAAGAAACTCTTTCTCGAGAAAGGACCCGTTTTAGCAACAAACACTTTGTGCTTGGATCTGAGATAGAAGGTTTACCCAACTGTTAGGGTATTCTATGAAGATGCATTTGTCCGTTTTGGGTTCGAGCTTCATTAGGTGAAAACCCTTTTTCACATAAGCGTCGCAGCCCCAAACATTAAGAAATGACAGCTTAGGTTTCTGCCAAACCAAAATTCATACGGTGTCATCTCAACGAACTTTATGGTGCCCGTTTTAAAGTGAATGTGGTTGTCTCTAATGCATAGCCCTAAAACGATAGTGGTAAATCAATAAGAGACATCATAGTTCGCACCATATCAAATAGAACACGACTACGATGTTCGGACACACCATCATACTATGGTGTTCCAGGTGGTGTGAGTTGTGAAACAACTTCCACATTGTCTTAACTTGTATACCAAACTCGCAACTCAAATATTCATCTCCACGATCATATCGTAGACATTTTATCTTCTTGTCACGATGATCTCAAAATTCACTCTGATTTTGTTTGAACTTTTCAAACATTTCAGACTTGTGTTTCATTAAGTAAATATACCCATATCTACTCAAATCAACAGTGAAAGTAGGAAAATAACGATATCCACCGCACACTACAATACTCACTGGACCGCATACATCAATATGTATCATTTCCAATAAGTCAATTGCCCGCTCCATCATACCGGAAAACGGGGTTTTAGTCATCTTGCCCATGAGGCATGGTCCGCATGTCTCAACCGATTCGAAATCGAATGAGTCCAAAGATCCATCAGCATGGAGTTTCTTCATGCGTTTTACACTATTATGACATTTAGCGGCAGTGCCACAAGTATGTGGTACTATCATTATTAACTTTGTATCTTTTGGCATTAATATTATGAACATGTGTATCACTACGATCAAGATTCAATAAACCACTCTTATTGGGTGCATGACCATTGAAGGTATTATTCATGTAAACAGAATAACCATTATTCTCTAACTTAAATGAATAACCGTATTGCAATAAACATGATCTAATCACGTTCATGCTCAACGCAAACACCAAATAACATTTATCTAGGTTCATTACTAATCCCGAAGGTAGAGAGAGCGTGCGATGGTGATCACATCAACCTTGGAAACACTTCCAACACTCATCGTCACCTCGTCCTTAGCTAGACTCCGTTTATTCCGTAGCTTTTATTTCGAGTTACTAACATTTAGCAACTGAACCGGTATCCAATACCCAATTTCTACTAGGAGTACTAGTAAGGTACACATCAATAACACGTATATCAAATATACTTCTGTCGACGTTGCCAACCTTCTTATCTACCAAGTATCTAGGGTTGTTCCCCTTCAGCGACCGTTCTCCTCATAATAGAAGCACTTAGTCTCGGGTTTGGGTTCAACTTTGGGTTTCTTCACTGGAGCAGCAACTGGCTTGCCATCCATGAAGTATCCCTCCTTGCCCTTGCCCTTTCTGGAGACTAGTGGTTTCACTAACCATCAACACTTTGATGCTTCCTTCTTGATTTCTACCTTCGCGGTGTCAAACATTGCGAACAGCTCAGGGATCTTTATTTCCATCTCTGGCCTTTTATAGTTCATCACGAAACTCTAGTAGCTTAGTGACAGTGACTTGGAGAACTATATAAATCACCATCTTATCTGGAATATCAACTCCCACTCGATTCAAGCGATTGTAGCACTCAAACAATTTAAGCACATGCTCAACGATTGAGCTATTCTCCATCATCTTGCAGGCAAAGAAACTTGTTGGAGGTCTCATACCTCTCAACACGGGCACGAACCTGAGATCCCAATTTCTTAGAACATCTCATATGTTCCGTGACGTTCAAAACGTTTTGGTGCCTCAGCAACACGGGCATGAGTCTGAGATCCCAATTTCAGCTCTTAGAACATCTCATATATTCCGTGACGTTCAAAACGTTTTTGAGCCTCAATTCTAAGCCGTAAAGCATGACGCACTGAACTATTAAGTAGTCATCAGAACGTGCCTGCCAGATGTTCACAACATCTACAGACAACGCTAGAGGGGGTGGTGCACCGAGCGGTGCATTAAGGACATAAGCCTTCTGTGCAGCAATGAGGACGATCCTCAGATCACGGACCCAGTCCGCATTATTGCTACCATTATCTTTCAACTTTATTTCTCCAGGAACATATAAAAATTCAAGGGAGCTACAGCGCGATCTAGTAATCTACAACATAATTGCAAAGACACTTTGACTATGTTCATGATAATTAAGTTCATCTAATCAAATTATTTAATGAACTCCCACTCAGATAGACATCCCTCTAGTCATCTAAATGATACATGATCCATATCGACCAGGCCGTGTCCGATCATCACGTGAGACGGACTAGTCATCAATGGTGAACATCTCCATGTTGATCAAATCTTCTATACGACTCATGTTCGACCTTTCGGTCTCTCGTGTTCCGAGGCCATGTCTGTACATGCTAGGCTCGTCAAGTCAACCTAAGTGTTTCGCGTGTGTAAATCTGGCTTACACCCGTTGTATGCGAACGTAAGAATCTATCACACCCGATCATCACGTGGTGCTTCGAAACGACGATCCTTCGCAACGGTGCACACTTAGGGGGAACACATTTCTTGAAATTTTAGTGAGGGATCATCTTATTTATGCTACCGTCGTTCTAAGCAAATAAGATGTATAAACATGATAAACATCACATGCAATCAATATAGTGACATGATATGGCCAATATCATCTTGCTCCTTTGATCTCCATCTTCGGGGCACCATGATCATCACTGTCACCGGCACGACACCATGATCACCATCATCATGATCTCCATCATTGTGTCTTCATGAAGTCGTCTTGCCAACTATTACTTCTACTACTATGGCTAACGCTTAGCAATAAAGTAAAGTAATTACATGGCGTTTATGATTGACACGCAGGTCATACAATAAAATAAGACAACTCCTATGGCTCCTGCCGGTTGTCATACTCATCGACATGCAAGTCGTGAATCCTATTACAAGAACATGATCAATCTCATACATCACAATGCATCACATCACATCCTTTTGGCCATATCACATCACAAGGCACATGCTGCAAAAACAAGTTAGACGTCCTCTAATTTGTAGTTGCAAGTTTTTTTTTTACGTGGCTGCTATAGGTTTCTAGCAAGAACGTTTCTTACCTACATGAAAGCCACAACGGTGATATGCCAATTGCTATTTACCCTTCATAAGGACCCTTTTCATCGAATCCGATCCGACTAAAGTGGGAGAGACAGACACCCGCTAGCCACCTTATGCATCAAGTGCATGTCAGGCGGTGGAACCAGTCTCACGTAAGCGTACGTGTAAGGTCGGTCCGGGCCGCTTCATCCCACAATACCGCCGAACCAAGATAAGTCTAGTAACGGCAAGCAAATTGTCAAATCAACGCCCACAACAATTGTGTTCTACTCGTGCATGGAATCTACGCATAGACCTAGCTCATGATGCCACTGTTGGGGATCGTAGCAGAAATTCAAAAAATTTCCTACGCATCACCAAGATCAATCTATGGAGAGAACCAGCAACGAGAGAGGGGAGTGCATCTTCATACCTTTGAAGATCGCAAAGCGGAAGCGTTACAAGAACGCGGTTGGTGGAGTCGTACTCGCAGCGATTCAGATCGCGGTCGATTCCGATCTAAGCGCCGAACAACGGCTCCTCCGCGTTCAACACACGTGCAGCCCGGTGACGTCTCCTACGCCTTGATCCAGCAAGGAGGAAGGAGAGGTTGAGGGAGAGCTCCGGCAGAACGACGGCGTGGTGGCGGTGGAGCTGCGTGGTACTCCGGCAGGGCTTCGCCAAGCACTACGGAGAACGAGGAGAGGGAGAGGTAGGGCTGCGCCGAGAGAGAGGGAAAACTCTTGTGTTGGCAGCCCCAAAACTCACCACTATATATAGGAGGAGGGGAGGGGAGGGGCTGCGCCCTAGGGTTCCCCTTAGGGGGCCGGCGGCAGCCCCAGATCCAATCTGGGCGGCGGCCAAGGGGTAACTTGGCCCCCAAGCCAAGTGGGAAGTCCCCCCCACCCTTAGGGTTTCAGCCCCATGCGCCTTGGGCCCTTAGGGGGTGGCGCACCAGCCCACCAGGGGCTGGTTCCCACGCACCTACAGCCCATGTGGCCATCCGGGGCAGGTGGCCCCTCCCGGTGGACCCCCGGAACCCTTCCGGTGGTCCCGGTACACTACCGGTGTCGCCCGAAACAATTCCGGTGACCAAAACCTCACTTCCTATATATGAATCTTTACCTCCGGACCATTCCGGAACTCCTCGTGACGTCCGGGATCTCATCTGGGACTCCGAACAACCTTCGGTAACCACGTACACTATTTCCCTATAACCCTAGCGTCATCGAACCTTAAGTGTGTAGACCCTACGGGTTCGGGAACCATGCAGACATGACCGAGACACCTCTCCGGCCAATAACCAATAGCGGGGTCTGGATACCCATATTTGCTCCCACATGTTCCACGATGATCTCATCGGATGAACCACGATGTCGGGGATTCAGTTAATCCCGTATACAATTCCCTTTGTCTACCGGTATGATACTTGCCCGAGATTCGATCGTCGGTATCCCTATACCTTGTTCAATCTCGTTACCGGCAAGTCTCTTTACTCGTTCCGAAACACATCATCTCGTGGCTAACTCCTTAGTCACATTGAGCTCATTATGACGATGTCTTACCGAGTGGGCCCAGAGATACCTCTCCGTCATACGGAGTGACAAATCCCAGTCTCGATTCGTGCCAACCCAACAGACACTTTCGGAGATACCCGTAGTGTACCTTTATAGCCACCCAGTTACGTTGTGACGTTTGGCACACCCAAAGTATTCCTACGGTATCCGGGAGTTGCACAATCTCATGGTCTAAGGAAACGATACTTGACATTGGAAAAGCTCTAGCATACGAACTACACGATCTTGTGCTATGCTTAGGATTGGGTCTTGTCCATCACATCATTCTCCTAATGATGTGATCCCGTTATCAACGACATCCAATGTCCATGGTCAGGAAACCATAACCATCTATTGATCAACGAGCTAGTCAACTAGAGGCTCACTAGGGACATGTTGTGGTCTATGTATTCACACATGTATTACGGTTTCCGGTTAATACAATTATAGCATGAACAATAGACAATTATCATGAACAAGGAAATATAATAATAACCATTTTATTATTGCCTCTATGGCATATTTCCAATAGTATAACTACCGACTATTAATTCCAACTTTAATCCTAAAATAGCTAAAATGGTTTAGACATGATTTTAGGCAACCATGCACTGCATCCTAGCTGTCACATGCCTCTAACACCGCAAACCTGGAATATTTTCCCCCTCCGGTCATCTGTCCGACATTTGTCCGAAACCGAGAAAACTTTCCCAGATGGGTTCCCCCTTTCTCGGTATCGTCTAACACTGCGTTAGGACACACCCGGCGCTGCGTATCGCCATGTCATACTTTGTGTTACGATTGTCTGCTTTATATTTATTGTTTCTTCCCCTTCTTCTCTCCGGTAGCCTCCGAGACTGACGCTGATGCCGAGTACGACTACGCCCCTCACTAGTAGAAAACAGACCTTTTGTTCACATCATTAGTCCCGGTCTGGTTTTGAACCGGCACTAATGTGACCATTAGTTGCGGTTCGTGACGGGCATTATTAGTGCCGGTTCATTCCGGACCTTTAGTCCCGGTTCGTGCCACGAACCGGTACTAAAGGGGTTGTGGCAGGCTGGTGTCAGCCTGGGGCCCCACGATAACCTTTAGTCCCGGTTCGTTCCACGAACCGGTACTATAGGCTTACCTTTAGTCCCGGTTCATGGCACAAACCGGGACTAAAGATCCCTTATATGAATTCGGCCAGCCCGAACACAGTACTCCTCCTTGTTTTTCCCCTTCTTCCCCTCCTTTGTTCTTCCTCTTCCTCGAGCTCATCCTCCATTTTTGCCAAAATTTGTCAAGATTTGGAGGCACCCCATCCATCCAAGTGTTCACAAAGGTTAGCAACTTTGTCCTTTCATCTCTCATTGCTAGATTTCAAAGGTGAGGCAGATCACCGGAAGAAGCATCGCCACCGTACTGGTGATGATATAGTTGATGTGGTCAAGGATTTAAAAGTAATCTTTGGAAAGGGTCATGTCACACAATCTGTTCCGAATGATGCTGACAATCGCGCACCCATGTGGAAGAAGAAATCTATATTTTGGGACCTACCCTATTGGAAAGACCTCGAGGTCCGCTCTGCAATCGACGTGATGCACGTGACGAAGAATCTTTGCGTGAACCTGCTAGGCTTCTTGGGCGTGTATGGGACGACAAAAGATACACCGGAGGCACGGGAGGACCAGCAACGTAGGCACGGGAGGACCAGCAACGTATGCACGGGAGGACCGGAGGCACGGGAGCACGCAGATGAACCATTCGTCCTAGCCAATGATGTGGCACAGGTTTTCTATGTGAAGAACATGTCTACCAAGATGAGAAAAAGAAAAGATAAGGAAACGAATACATCATACGATGAGCCAAAGCGCCACATAGTTCTTTCAGGGAAAAGAAA
This sequence comes from Elymus sibiricus, assembly GCA_039707655.1. Classification (NCBI taxonomy): domain Eukaryota; kingdom Viridiplantae; phylum Streptophyta; class Magnoliopsida; order Poales; family Poaceae; genus Elymus; species Elymus sibiricus. Next base: position 450,777,971 of record CM077671.1, read on the forward strand.
CATCGTGGGAGTGGAGGACAAGACTGACATGTCAGAAGATTATGAAAAGTTTCATGAAATTGCTCCCTTCACAGTGAATATTGACCCGAGCATCAAGTTAAACGATGAAGATTGTCCATGGTTACGACGCAAAGGGACACACGCGAAGAAAAAGTTTTATACCCAAAGATCCCACTCTGGGATGTGACCGGCTTCTCTAGTTAGTTTCCGGACTTATATATATACCTGGAAAGTCCCACTTCGGACAAACCGGAGGGAATCTTTGTAATAGTAGTGTACTTATGTGTTTTGGCATTTGAAACGCGAAGAAATATTATGTCGAAGTATCAGGGTTTCATACGAAACTCGTCTGTTACAAAGGCATTTCATTTTTTTAAACTTATTTCAACTCTAGACTTTTTGTGCGTTCAGTAAGCACCATTCGAAGCCACGCCATCAATTTTCAACCCTTTCTGACTTCATTTGCTATTTTTCATGCATTTACTGATTTTTTTGAGCTAAATGACCCTGAAATTGAAAAGCACTACAAATGAACTCTGAAAATGTTGAAAGTTGGCATGGTATTATCATTTCACCCACATAGCATGTGCTAAAAAGTTGAGAGGGTTACGGCAAAAACTGGATCCACTTCGTGTACAAAATGGACAATCTCTTTCGAAGTATCAGGGTTTCAGACGAAAACTCGTCTGTTACAAAGGCATTTCATTTTTTTAAACTTATTTCAACTCCAAACTTTTTATGCGCTCAGTAAGCACCATTCAGAGCCACGCCATCAATTTTCAACCCTTTCTGACTTCATTTGCTATTTTTCATGCATTTATTGATTTTTTTGAGCTAAATGACCCTGAAATTGAAAAGCACTACAAATGAACTCTGAAAATGTTGAAAGTTGGCATGGTATCATCATTTCACCCACATAGCATGTGCTAAAAAGTTGAGAGGGTTACGGCAAAAACTGGATCCACTTTGTGTACAAAATGGACAATCTCTTTCGAAGTATCAGGGTTTCAGACGAAAACTCGTCTGTTACAAAGGCATTTCATTTTTTAAAACTTATTTCAACTCCAGACTTTTTGTGCGGTCAGTAAGCACCATTCGAAGCCACGCCATCAATTTTCAACCCTTTCTGACTTCATTTGCTATTTTTCATGCATTTACTGATTTTTTTGAGCTAAATGACCCTGAAATTGAAAAGCACTACAAATGAACTCTGAAAATGTTGAAAGTTGGCATGGTATCATCATTTCACCCACATAGCATGTGCTAAAAAGTTGAGAGGGTTACGGCAAAAACTGGATCCACTTCGTGTACAAAATGGACAATCTCTTTCGAAGTATCAGGGTTTCAGACGAAAACACGTCTGTTACAAAGGCATTTCATTTTTTTAAACTTATTTCAACTCCAGACTTTTTGTGCGTTCAGTAAGCACCATTCGAAGCCACGCCATCAATTTTCAACCCTTTCTGACTTCATTTGGTATTTTTCATGCATTTACTGATTTTTTTTGAGCTAAATGACCCTGAAATTGAAAAGCACTACAAATGAACTCTGAAAATGTTGAAAGTTGGCATGGTATCATCATTTCACCCACATAGTGTGTGCTAAAAAGTTGAGAGGGTTACGGCAAAAACTGGATCCACTTCGTGTACAAAATGGACAATCTCTTTCGAAGTATATGGGTTTCAGACGAAAACTCATCTGTTACAAAGGCATTTCATTTTTTTAAACTTATTTCAACTCCAGACTTTTTTTGCATTCAGTATGCACCATTTGAAGCCACGCCTTCAATTTTCAACCCTTTCTGACTTCATTTGCTATTTTTCATGCATTTACTGATTTTTTTTAGCTAAATGACCCTGAAATTGAAAAGCACTACAAATAAACTCTGAAAATGTTGAAAGTTGGCATGGTATCATCATTTCACCCACATAGCATGTGCTAAAAAGTTGAGAGGGTTACGGCAAAAACTGGATCCACTTCGTGTACAAAATGGACAATCTCTTTCGAAGTATTCACAAACTAGTGATTCACACAAATTTCAAATAATTCAAATTTAAACTATTCAAATTTGAAAACTACTGGCACTAACAGAAAGTTTATATATTTTTTACCTAAAGCAAAAGGATTCACAAAGAAACTCTAAATAAAGAAAAAATTAAAGCAGAAAACAAAAAAAAATGAAAAATAAATAAATTAAAAAAATCCCGCCTACTGGGCCACAACGGCCTGCGTACGACTAGACACGCAACCTGTAGTTGGTCCAGGACGCAAGCCCGCAAAGGCCCAGTAAGCCCACAGGGAATCACAGCAGAGGTAGGCCCAGAAGGCCTGCTTTAGAGAGGAGCTCAATGCAGTGCCCGCGCCGGGGCTTATAAACTGGTCGACGCGCCCCTCGACTAGCGAGGTGGGACTAAAATTGCACCGCAGTGCGCCGTGCCAGGAACAGGTCTTTAGTCGCGGTTGGTGGCTCCAACCGCGTCTAAAGACCCCCCTTTAGTCGCGGTTGGAGCCACCAACCGCGACTAAAGGGTTTCGCTTCCCGCCGCTTCGAATGGTGAAATTCACCTTTAGTCGCGGCTGGTGGCTCCAACCGCGACTAAAGGGGTGTCTTTAGTCGCGGTTGGAGCCATCAACCGCGACTAAAGGTCCTCCTATATAAGCAGCAGTTGAATTTTTTTTATTTTCTCTCTGCTTCTTCGTCTCTTCGACCACTGAACAGAGGAGATTGCCGCCGCGCGCCCCCGACGCTCCGCCTGCCCCGACGCCGTCGCCGCCCCCGACGCGCCGCCCACGCCGTCGCCGCCCCCGACGCGCCGTCCCCCGTCGCCGCCCCCGTCGCGCGCCGCCCCCTCCTCGAGCTCGCGCGTCGTCGCCGTCGCCATCGCAGTCGCAGTCGCCGTCGCTGTCGTCGTCGCAGTCGCAGTCGCAGTCGTCGTCGCCCCGCTGTGAGCCCCTGCCGCCATGGATTTTTTTTTATAAATGTTAATTAGATGTATATAATGTTAATTAGATGTATAGAAATGTTAGATATTAGGGTATACTGATAATGTTAATTAGATGTATAGAAATGTTAATTAGAATTTTTTTAGATGTTAATTAATTAGATGTATAGAAATGTTAAATGTTAATTAGATGTATAGATTTTTTTTATAAATGTTAATTAGATGTATATAATGTTAATTAGATGTTAATTAGATGTATAGAAATGTTAATTAGAATTTTTTTTCATAAGATTTTTTTTCTCGGAGTCAACGATTTGGCTGGCCCCCATCCTCGTCGTCGACTCGTTCGCGACGACGTCTTGCTTCAGAGGGGCAACGTTCGGGACTGGGCTCCGCCGGGCTGGCACTGGGAGGTGCTACCTTCAGGGGCGTGCAGCTTGGTGAGGAACCCGGGTCCCGTCGTCGACCCGGAGCTTCTTTGGTGGCGTTCGCGTGGGCCACTTTCGGTGCGGAGGCAGCCGGCCCAGCCGGAGGTGGTACGTCGCCGTGTCAGGGAGGAGGACGAGCACGTCCGTCGCTACATGGATGCGTTGGACGTCAGGTTCTCCAATACCTGGCAGGTTCTTCAGGGATCTCACCCGAGCTATGATCCTGTGATGGTTCCTTCTCTTTGGGTGTCCACCGCCCGTGCCTCAGGAACCGCTAGTGAACTAGATTCTTCGATAATATTCGATCTGTATTAGCTAGTGATGTTATATATATGATAATATTCGAGATGTATTAGTGATAATACTCGAGATGTATTCGAGATTATATTCGATAATATTCGAGACGATTTATTCGAGATTATATTCGATGATGCATATTATATGAATTATTCGAGATGCATATTATGTACTATGATTCAGTTTTTCCTTATTGATTGCATGCATTCTAATTTGAATACTAAATTGTTTTATCTTTCTTCTGGATTAGTTAAATAAAAGCTATGGACAATACCGGCAGAGAAGGAGAAGAGGCTCTGTTCGACATCATACGCTCCACGAGCCCAGAGCATGAACCTGAAGATGATGACGGATCGCAATATCTGAACAATTCCGGTGAGGGTTGTATTATATTTGATGAAGACAAACGAATAGATGAAGGCGACGACAACGATATTGACGAAGAAAATGTTCTTCAAATAACAAAGACCGGCGAGGTATATTTATTATATAAGCCATCCGGTGATCATTACATGTCTTAATTGATTTGTATGTACTAACGAATCGATCTTTCTTCTTTTAGGCCTCCGGATCGAGCAAATCTTCTACAAGCGATAGGGTAGTTCGAGGCCCGGCCAAAAAGTTGGATAAAGGTGTAAAGTTCAACATCGATTCCATCAATACATCAACTGGCGAACCGCTTGAACCTAGTAAAAATGCGACCAAGTTCAAGAATCAATGCGGAGTTATTGTTAGGGACCAAATCCCGATCTCTGTTCAAGAATGAAAAAAGCCAGCAAAGGGAGATCGAGCAGGCCGAGTTACTTTTGTCGACGAAAGAGCAAAAGATGTGCTTTGGACTACGCTCATGGAACATTTCACCCTACCAGATAATTTGACAGATGCAGATCTGAAGAAAGTCAGAAACTATGCTCTTAAAAAGATGGCGATCGCATTCAACACCTTCAAGAGAAATACATGGACTAAGTACGTCAAATCCGGAAAGAAGACTCAAGAATTCACAGGAACACTGGAGAAGGCAAAAGATCACTGGGACGCTTTCGTGAAGTTCAAGGAACCGGAAGAAGCTCAGGAACGGTCGAGAAAAAACAAGATTAATGCTGCGAAAAAGAAGTGGCACCATCATATGGGGCCAGGTGGCTACCAGGTGGCCCTGCCTAAGTGGGATAAATATGATAAAGAGATGATTAGTGCAGGGGTCAGTCCTGTTACATTGACATGGCCCCCCAGGTGCAGGACATGGTTTTATGCGCATGGGGGGAAGTTGGACCCAGAGACAGGGCTGGTTATGGTGAAGGCAAGTCTTAAAGAAGCGACAGACGAAATACTTATTGCAATAGAAGAAGCTCGAACGGGGGTGTTCACGCCCAACAGAGAGAACGACGAGCTTACGCACGCCCTGAAGAATCCTGAACACCCGGAAAGAACACGAGGCAAAGGCGTTGTTCCGTGGTTTGAGGGGTTTGCGAATTGGAACGACGACTACAGAAGCCGTGCGAGAAAGAAGAAGCAGGAGGAGCAGAAGAAGAAGGAGGAAGCACTCTGCCTTGAAGGCCTAGAATCAAAGCACCTGGAGTTGGAACGATTTGTTAGGCGGCAGCAGGAGCAGATCGACTCACTCAGCCAGGAAAGGGCGTCTCAGCGGCAGCATGAGCAGATTGATCCATCATTGGATAGCACCTTCCCATCTATGCCGAGAAGCAGCATGGGTTCCGCCCCGGCCGATATCGATAATGCATTGCTTGCTAGCTACCCTGTGGATGATATCGAAGACAGGACTAACTGTGAGCTACACATGAAAGTGAAGAACTTATCCATGAAGGTGGCGGACGGCTATGCTTTAGCAAATCCCCCTGAAGCAACCTTCCATTGCAATCCCATTCCAGCTGGCTATGCTCGTGTCGGGGTTGATGAAGTGATGTCAGGATATAACGATCTACAACTTGACATTCTTGGAGGTGACGAGGAGAGAACACTAGGAGAGGCCATACATCGTATCATTCTATGGAAAAAGGATTGCATCGTCTTTCCAAGGCCACCGACTCCTCCTCCTCCAAGTCCGCTGCCGCGTCAGTCGACTCCTCCTCCTCCAAGTCCGGCACCGCGTCAGCCGACTCCTCCTCCAAGCCCGGCACGGCGTCAGCCAACTCCTCCTCCTCCAAGTCCGCCGGCACCGCGTCAGCCGACTCCTCCTCCAAGCCTGGCATGGCGTCAGCCAACTCCTCCTCCTCCAAGTTCGCCGGCACCGCGTCAGCCGACTCCTCCTCCAAGTCCGGCACGGCGTCAGCCAACTCCTCCTCCTCCAAGTCCGCCGGCACCGCGTCAGCCGACTCCTCCTCCAAGTCCGGCACGGCATCGGCGTCAGCCGACTCCTCCTCCTCCAAGTCCAGCACCGCGTCAGCCTAAGCAACAGCGGAAGAGAGAGGCCGTAGCTACGACGGCTAGCGGTACAACAGGCAAGAAATTCAAATATGGTCCAGACCTCAAGCCTCTTCCGAAGTTGTCTTACCACCTGACTCAGGAGGAACTCGACGACGCATGTGATGCCCAATTGAAGGCCCATTTTGCACCAAAACCGCCCGCGCCGCCAAAGGAGAAAGTACCTGAGCATGTCTCACAACACTTTATTGATATGGCTCAACCGGCTGACAATCAGAAGGACTCCGACTATGTGCGGTCTATCAAGAAGTTATATTTGGCAGAACAAAAGGAGTCGAGCTCGACCTCGAGCCAAGCAGTTGGCAAAAAAAGCGGGAAAACTGTTCCCCAGCTAGGAGAACAAGCAGTGCAATCAACCCCCCCCCACTCATTGTACAAGCACCTGTGAGTATCGCCGATCGGCTGGTAATAACCGACGATCATAGAAGGCAGGCTAAAGAGGCCGGTGTCACTGTTGAACAACTCCTAGGCCTTGAGGAAATCCCCGGGATTACAGAGGAGGAAGTAAAATGGCAATATGTCCGCGGCAAACCTCTGGTCAAGCCTGACGAAGTCAAGCTTCTACCAACGAGAATGTACGAGTTGCATACGTGGTACATGCAACAAACAGCAAATACCAATGAAGAGTCCCTCATGGTGAAAGTCAGGAAAAGGCGTTACTTCCATAAAAAAGACGTGTGGATTCATTATTCAGAGTTGCTTCAGTTATTCAATCAAGACGCACTCGACAAATCTATCGTCAGTTGCTATTGTCTGTAAGTGATTTCTTTCTGTAATTTAAGTCTCTAGCTAGCTAGCTGTGCTCTCGTTCATTACCTGTAATTATCCTCACTATATTCTTTTCTGTGGTATTATGCAGAATGAAGATGTATGAAATGGAAAAAGCTGGACGCTATGGCATTGGGTTCATTGACCCAAATACGGTTAATCAGGCGATACGGGAAGATAAATATTCGAAAAAAGACACAGAGAAATCCATGCTAGAATTTTTGAAGCAACTAAACACCCAATCAGAAATACTACTTCCTTACAACTTCGGGTGAGTGTTTCTATATCTTGTACTACAAATTCTATTTTTTGCTTAATTACTAGATGTTAATAAGTGTAGTTGATGAGTTATGCACGTGCCCGCTTATTTATACAAAACATGTGCGCATGCAGTTACCACTGGATCTTGTTAATCATTGAAGTTGAAAAGGGAAAAGTTGAAGTACTGGACTCACTATATAAGGATCCATCCGAATACAAAACCGTGAGGGGGATTGTCGACAGGTAATTTCAATCATTATCGCACTATGTCGGTCTCTTTACTTCATTTCCTGATATCAACTAGTTAATAACTCCTTTATTCATTTTCTATGCCGGCGGGCAGGGCTTGGGCCAAGTTCGTCAAACAGGTCCCAGGCGAATGGAAACAAGAGCTGAAATGAGTGCGACCCAAGGTAATTAAGTAGTTCTAGCTAGCTACGTCCGTGCATCTCTTTAATTCTAGTTTCAATACCATTATCATGCTTGATTAATTATTACCTGATTGAATTTTATTCTCGTAAAGTGCATGAAGCAGGAGCAGGGGAATGCTTTATGCGCATACTACGTTTGAGAGAACATTCGCATGATCACGTCTGAAAGGAGCAGAGATGAAAGAAATCTTTGGGTACGTTTGCCAGAACACCATCCATAATTTTTTTATCATGATCTAGCTAATATATATACACACAACTAATATATTCATCTTGATCTCCTGATTATAGCTGACGGAGATGCGGGGCCAGCTCCTACCAACGGATCGCGTACGAGCAATTCAAGAGGAAATAACTGGATTTCTGCTCGATCAGGTCATAGATCCCAAAGGAGAATACCATTATAAGATCAAGCAGTAATGCCCTGCATATGTAATGATCCGCAAATTGTACGAGAAATTGTATATAACAAATTGTATATATATATATATATATGTATGTGAATGGTCGTCGTATGATAAATTCTATTTATATATATATATATGCACAACGTGTACAGTATGTAGTAGCGTAATATATATTTGAAATGAAAAATAATTAAATGGAAAACACAAAATTAAAAAGAAAAATAAACCAAAATTGAAAGAATTAAATACTTTTAGTCCCGGTTGGTGTTACCAACCGGGACTAAAGGTCCCCCGCCCACGGCGCCGGCAGGTGCCACGTGGTGGTCCTTTAGTGCCGGTTGGTGTTACCAACCGGGACTAAAGGTCCCCCAGCCCACGGCGCCGGCAGGTGCCACGTGGTGGGCCTTTAGTGCCGGGCCGTGTTGAACCGGTACTAAAGGGGGGGGGGACCTTTAGTCCCCACCCTTTAGTGCCGGTTGGAGAACCGGCACTAAAGGCCCTTACGAACCGGCACTATAGGTCTGTTTTCTACTAGTGCCTGACGACCAGTCTTTTGCAGCAGAGCAACAAGGCAAGCACCCCCCCTTGAGCATTCCGATATCACCTATTCCCTTCCCTCTTATTCTTGCATTAGAATTTTGCTACTGTATTAGTTAGCTCCTATTCTGATGCATAGCCAGTTTTTGATAAACTGCTATCATACCTGCAATCATATCTACTGCTTAGTATAGGTTGATCAATGAATCCCCGGTGACCCCTTAGTCCCAGTTGCCCCTGCTTCTTCATCGACGACTCGACGACTCGAAGACTCGGTCAACCGACCGACGAGCCAGGCCCCTCACATCACCGCACACCCCTTAGTTGTACGACTCTGCAGCGCTACTATCGAGTACCGAGGGTGACACCTCGTGAAGTACTCATGATGCTAGCTCTGTAGTGCAGCTAGTCGGTCGTGGTTATCGAGGGTGATTCCTCCTTCACCACTTCCGATGATGACTCTGTCGTGCAACCCCTCAAGTGTGGAACCCTCGAGGGTGATTCATCTAAGTCCACCTTGACGGCTTCATCGAGCGGGACCCTTTGAGGGTGATTCCTCAGGTTTCGTCTTGATGTTTTATACACACAGTTACTATGACCTGGTTACAGAAATATGTTGGTGATGGGTCGGCCCTGAGGGGTACCCACGGTTTGATGATGATGAGGCATGGACTGGCGAGAGAGGCCTTTGCCACACATCCTCGAGACGGGGCGACAGACCGCACTTCATGGGTTGCGCTTGCCCCGCATTAATAAAATGCTAATGGGTTGGGTATTTGATCTGAGTTGGTCGTTGGCCTTATTGCGCACCAAACCATCACGTGGGAAAGTTATGGGCACTCAGCGTCGTTGTATCAGCCGAAGCTCTTCGGACGTCAGCAATGGAGTGGCGCGCCCCCGAGTGGTCCGCAACGGCATCGCGCTTGTTACTAAGGGGTGCTAGGACTGACCTCGGCCGCGTTCGCATCGTGCAGGAGTGCAAGGGCAAGTGGGCCCACGGACCTGCGCGCTTAGGATTTAGACCGGCGGGCTGGCCTCTTCGTTGAGCCTAGGTGGGGCGACGACGTGCTGCTATCCCGAGGCCGGGCATGACCCAGGAAAGTGTGTCCGGTCGGAGGTGATCAGGCGTGTTGGAGATGCGGTGCACCCCTGCAGGGAAGATTAATCTATTCGAATAGCCGTGTCCACGGTAACAGGACGACTTGGAGTTGTACCTTGACCTTATACAACTATAATTGTGATTTAATTTGAAATGAATGTGGCTCCGAGATTGCTTCCTCGCAGGGAGTCGAGGAAGAATCTCTGGGCGTGGTTACTTAATAAAATTGCTATAATAATATGATTATATATGAGATACCAGTCTACTCTCTTCTAATGCTGCAAGATGCTGAAGATGCTAGTCTTCGATAGGACTAGGCCTTCCCTCCTACTCTTGCTTTCTACAGTCAGTCCAGATATAACCCCACTCCTTGATACTGATGCATACTTAGCATAGTTCTGATGTCAGTCTTGCGAGTACTTTGGATGAGTACTCACCGCTGCTTTGCTTTCTCTTTTCCCCTCGATACGATTCTGCGTTCAGACGATGGAACCCAGGAGATGGAGTACGCCGGAGACGACTACTACACCACCGCTGGAGCCTACTATTACGTGGAGAATGCCGACGCTCAGGAGTAGTTAGGAGGTTCCCAGGCAGGAGGCCACGCCTCTTTCGATCCGCTGCTTATGTTTGTGCTAGCCTTCTTAAGGCAAAACTATTCTAACTTATGTCTGTACTCAGATATATTTGCTTCCGCTGACTCGTGCTTATCGAGCTTTGTATTCGAGCCCTCGAGGCCCCTGGCTTGTAATATGAAGTTGTATGACTTTAATTTGTGTCTAGTGTTGTGTTGTGATATCGATCAGTGAGTCCCTAATCTTGGTCGTACGCATTGCGTGGTTGATTAGCGTACGGTCAAGAATGGAGGCGTCATAGAGCTGCCTTGTGCAGCGAGAGACAATCCCTCCTTGATAGGCATTAGCTCATCTTCGAATGCTTCCGAGCAGATAAGCAAGTTACGACAGGAACAGAAAATCATCTCAATGGCCTTGGAAACTTTTTTTAAAACAATGGGCCAGGAAACTAGTCAAACAATAAAAGGAGGAGGTTTTTAGTTTCCGCAAAAAAAACCATTTGTTTAAGCGTCTTTGCTATTTAGCAGGCAACAAGATTTTTTTTTGGATGAGTCGATTCTTGCCTGCGTCTAGCTCCCAGGTCGAAACGGGCCGTAGGGTCCTAGAGAAGTCTCGCTTGGAACAAGCCGGAGCTGACGGCGAGGGATGCCCAGGGGCGGCAGAGGGGGCACTCGACAACGCTTGTTGGCCACAGACGCTGGTTCGTCCGGTGTTTACGGGAGGGGGCGGGGGTGACACGGTAGGGAGGAAGAAGAAGAGGATCACGCCGGGGGAGGAATAAAGTTTAGCGGAAAAATCGGCATAAACTGATTATTTTTTGAGTTGCCTCATCTATAGGGGGTCCCTTGTTCAACAAACCATCCGCTCTATTGATAATGTTAGCAAAGCTCTCTATTTCTTCTACACTACGATCCTCCCGCGTTTAAAAGGCCAGCCAGTGAGCAAGTCGTGTCCTTAGTGAGTGTCATAATCAAGTCATTTGGATTTCGTGTTATTTTGCCATTTCTTCCACGCAACAAGGAAATTAATTGATCGCTTTGCATGGTCCACTCCCACGAGCATCTGGGCAAACCCTAGCAATCGCCAACTTCGACCTCCTTCATGTCTTGCTTTTCCCTCACCGTCGATGTGAGCCGGAAGAAGTACAATTGGCATCGGTTGTACGGATCCCCTCTTCCCCCGTCGATGGGTGTCTTGCATCACGGGGTGCAACAATATGCCAAGAGTGTCTCTCTTGCATGGGGCGCGGAGGCGGTTGTGCGCTCGATCGTGCTGGTGCCACATGCGGACGACAACGCGACGATGGTTGCGTGGTGTCTCTCGCACTCTTCCAGACCATGGTGGCGCAATACATAGAGCAGTGGTTCTGGTGGCAATGCTCGTCACTTGGTAGCAAGGAGGGGGGTGGCAGGAGTGGTCGGCAGTCCCCTTCGATGTGGTGGCGATGGCAGAAGCGCCCTGGTGGCGTGGGCATGCTTGGGAGATGGAAATCCTCAAGATCTGGGCCGACGAGTTTGTGTGCCCCAAGATGGGTTCCTCTGGTCCGTGGTGGTGGACGACATCCAGTGATGCGCATGTAAAGGGGGACAGTTTGATCCAAGATGGTGCAAGCCTTTGCGTTAAGCACACCTTGTTTATTGTTTGTTGGTGGTGTTGATAGGAGTCGGGCTCTCATGGTGCTTCTGTGACGTCAAGCGGACTGGCACCATATGCCACAAGTGCGGCGGTGTGCGAGCTCGCCTAGGCAAAGTTCTGAGTGTTATGACCATGGTTGTTTTGGCGACGGTCATCTACAATCACGGGGTAGTGTTCATCCTGGTCCACCATGACTGATTGGGGACGTAGGCGTCACTGCCTCCTACCATGGAGGCCTGGACCCATGCCCGGTGTCTGATGTTGGCTAGGAGTGGAAGTTGGTATCTTCTACTTTTCCTACCGGGGTTTGGTGTGTTGTGATGTGAATGGTTGGTGGTGTCTCGAGCCATGGATGCCGGGGCGGCAGCCCCACATGGCAGTACGCATTTTTGGGGTCTCCGGTGGGCATCATGACATCGGTGGTGGTTGTGCCTCTTGCTCGTGTGGGCGGTGAGGGTTGTAGTGGCGGGTGGCTAGGGCTCGTTTTCTTTCATTGGCAGTGGTGATGCTTAGATCTGAATCTGGAGGTCTGTGGTTGTCGTGGTTGTCCTGGATGCCTTGTATTGACACAAGTGATCTTCCAAGGAAAAACTCCACACTTTAGCACCTACGAGTGGCGCTCTCCTCTTGAAGACGTCCTTATGGTGCTCATCTCCGTGCTTGGGTTTCGGGTGAAGAATCTTGTATGTTTTAGACTCAGCAGCAGCGGCGCTTTGTGTTGTTCTCCCTAGTGAGGGCATTGTCGTGGAGCTTATTTGTCCTAGGGTGTGGCATGGTGTTGTATTCAAACCTTCATGTGTTCATTTGCACGAACGTAGCCGTGTGCGTGTTATATTATCTGCTTATCCCAGAATCTTCTTTGTAAGAGGATTGCCTTACTACCTTGTATCGTTTAGTCGTGTACTTTGGTTTGCACTTTATCTATAAAGCAGGATGAGAGCCTCTTTTGAGACAAGAAAATTATTTCCCAGACGATTGCAAACGTGTGTAGTATGAAATGGACGATAAGAGAGCACAAGATGATTTCCAAATGGACACACGAGCACACGACGGGAGAGTCAAAGGACACCATTTCCCCTCCTTAGCCTTAGACATATATAATTTCGGTCTTGGATGACATTGCTCTCTGCCGGTGTGGCCATTTGTGCTTGTGTGTGGGTGTGTGTGTGTTGCGATTGTGCATCTTAATTATGCAGTGTCAGGTATGTGCTCACTATGCTTGTATCTGTGTGATGTTACATTATGAGTCAATAAAAAGAGCCCTTTATTGGAAAATATATTTCCCTTTTCTTTATATTTTGTAGGTTCTTAATCGTAACAAATGCTTATCAATAAGGTGGCGATTAATAGACACAGCTAGTATGTGAGTAGTGCCTCCGTCCCTCAGGCCAGGGCAATCAATGTGTTTACCTGACCTATGTGCCGGCCCTATAGGTTAGTAATGCATTTTTGCAGCTCCATGGTGTTTATGTATACTTTGTTTTCAATATCATTGCAGAGTCGCCATTTCTTATTCTTCATTTCATACATGATGTTATGTACAGTTTTGCAGTTCATTTGTTGTGTTGTAGTGGGATTACTATAACAAATGTGTACAAAAAACATGTGATGTGCAGTGAAGTTTAGGACTAATGTATTTACTATTCTAATGATGTCTGCATTGTCCAGGTTTGAAATCTGCATTTAAAAAATGATCCATATCCGCGTTGAGCATGACCAGTTGTCCAGGTATGTACATGAAGAAAGTGAGGGGTTCGCGCTTGATGGTCAAGGGTACTACAATTGAGACCGTCACTCCATTCCCTACGATGTGGTCAATCATCTCAAGGGTACTAACTATGGTGTTTGGGTCATCTGTTTCCACAACTAGTGTGCTATCTATGGTGATCTTATGAGTAGAATTTGCTCTCGCTCCTAGTAGTAGTGACAAGCTGGTTACTGTTGCATGAAAAGAAAACGTAGACTTTTGTTTTTGCCAATCAGACACTTGTATTACTCAAATAGGGGAACTACATGAAATCTGCATACAGTTTTGCAGGAATGATAAAATATAATTAATCCATAAACCCCTTCTCATATTATTACTAGCATGTTTGGCACAAAGATGGGCATCCTCATCTCCTGCCCCGCCTACATGAATTATGGAGCATTTTCCGAAGCTTTCTGACGGGTCGTTGATCTCTCTTGCTACAACTGAAATAATTGATCACTAGGATTCCTCTGAACTGCACCAGTTAACTACCTTGAGGGCATCACTTTCTTCAATGATGTTTTTATCTGCACATGATGTCCAGGGCCAAGCAAGGCCCATCTTAAATAGCATATGCCTCCAACTACCTCGGGGGCATCACTTTCAAGTATGATTTGTCTATATATGAGGTCCAGGGCCAAGCAAAACCCATCTCGGGTAGCATATGGCTCGATCACCCCAGATCCTGTTGCGTGCTCATACCACACGGGAAGTCTAGCAAGATTTGACAAAATATATAGATGTGAAAGAAGACGAGATTCTTGTTTGTTTCCCTGGCGTCGGGATATGTTGGCCAGCTGTAGTGAACCCGAACATGCATGATTGATCCTTCCATCGAGTGGGGATTGAGGTAAGTGTTGAATATGTGCTGAATCTTTGTACGAGTTTGGTTACAACTGAACTTTGAGTTGTAATGTGTGTGGATGGAGTGCGATGTCGTTTTTGAGTTGGACAATATTATCCTAGGCCTCTTATATAACGTGGGCTCACAATATAACCTATGCCAACATTAAAGTAAATGCATGTAGTATGAGCCAACGTGATGTGTTGGCTTTCGGATGGCCGGTGTGAGGTATTGTAACAGTATCACTCTGAGGGTAGCCAATGTTTTGTCAACCTTGTTAATAATTTTAATGTGGTGCTTGTGTGATTGTTTGATCCTTAGTAGATCAATATGCGTCTCAGATTATTGATAAGTGTTGTGTTAGTTGCGTCGGCCCATGTCATATCACCACACAAGTGTCCGATGCATTGTTGCACTAACGGAGAATCGGGGAAGAAACTGTGTGGCGTGTGCCTCATGGGGAGTGGAAACTAGTCAACATTCCCTGCGTGACACTCTCGTGCCACGTCACCGTCTGAAAGCAGGACCACCGGTTAGTTTTGGCGTTAAACATGCTAATCGAGCGACCGACTATTTGCTGCAAAAGTAAAATAGCCTTGCGCATGATGCGATTTGCAGTTCGAGTGATTGCAGATGGTTTATGCGATTTGAGCCTGCAATGTGTTTTTTTGGCTTGTTACTCATTGAAACTGGATAAGTTACCCTTGACCCTTCCAAAGAGGTTTTAACTTCACATTGTGCTTATGTGGGAGCGCAGTGAGAAGCACATGAACCAATGCAAATATATTTGGACCCCATGTCAGACGTTTCACACCTGTTGTTCTTTTCCTTTTTCTTGTTTCATTATTTTGTTGTTGTTCATCTTCCTTGAGCAACCATGGCGGCTCACTTCTCGGGTAAACACGTCATCCGCCCGATCAGCGAGGAGCATCTCAATGGAGCCATCCATGGCAGAATGAACGGGCTCATTGTGTTCGACCCCAGCCTCCGCATGAACTTGACAATTAATGTCACCAATCCTAGTCCTAGGCCTTGGATAGTTTTTCGAGGCTATTCTTAGATTTTCTTCTGAAGTATTCTCTATTCTTTGTTATTTCATTCGTGCTGTAGTGGCAGCTGCATTTTCCCCGGGAGCCCAGTATACAATTTTACGACACGACATTAAAGTACACATGTCTGAAACAAAAGGATTCTAACAAAAACATCCAAAGATGTGACCTCATTGACCTAAAGTAATCCAAGGAAACACATTCTTGTTTTGAGCCAAAGAGAGGACTACCCTCTGATTTCATCAACGAAACCAAGTGGTCTTATAAGGACTACAAAGTACACCCCCCCCCCCCCCCCTACACACACACACACACATCATCAGCCAGGGCGCACCCCACAATCGTTTCAAGTCAAACGAAAGGAAATGCATTATGAAGCTTTTACCAATATAAAAGTGAGTGTTAAAAGCTTCATGTATCTTATAAAGCTACAAGTCATTTGCTCTGATGGGAAGGTAGTGGCTGCACCCACCTTCGGTGCACCGCCGCTGCACCCCCTCAAGAAAACATAGCAAAACATTTGAAAAAATTCCGAAACTTTGTGGGAATGATTATGAACAAATGTTATGGATGCTTGCAAAGTTTGGTGGTCAAAAAACATTCGAGAAGCTCTGTATAAAAAAGAGAAAATTACAAAATCTGCTCAAACAGTGCACATACATTTTGAGTAACTTTGAGTGATTTTTTTTTTGTATAGAGCTCCTCGAATGTTTTTTGACCACCAGACTTTGCAAGCATTCATAACATTTGTTCATTCCCACAAAGTTTCGGATTTTTTGAAAATGTTTTGATATGTTTTCTTGAGGGGGTGTAGCGGGGTGTGCACCGAAGTGGTGTGTAGAAAAACCACTCTCCTGATCTGATATAGAAATTAGAGATTCATCCAGTTTTCCGCTTTGCAAGAGCAATAACAATAATGAAGTTCCTAGAATTGACATCAAAATAGGACACCAAACTAGCAGGAGCGGAAGACTACATTATGAATCTAGAACTACACATAAGTACATAACACATGTATAGATAATGGACAGTCACGTAAAGAGCAATTGATCCAACAACTTGATGAGCATTGTTAGTATTCAGTGTAGTGCACCTACACAGGACCGGCTAAAAGTCAAACATTTGAACAGCATAACAGAAGATTCATGGTATTAATACAGTAAATACTTCAATTAAACCAACCAGGCAGCATATGTATTGCATCGCACTACGGGAAAATCCTGATTTCCCGTGTGTTAGCCTATAAGCCGAGAGCTATTTTTCGGGTACTCGGCTTATGTTCCTCTAAGCCGAGTCTGGATAAAAAAACACCCGGCAAATACTAAGGACTCGGCTTATGGCCATCTATAAGCCGAGTGTTGCAAAAAAGCTCTCGGCTTATATGGAACACACGGTATCTACTGGAAAAAGCACCCGGCTTATAGACCGCACTCGGCAAATACAACTACCACGTGTCTACAACGGAGCGGACTAACGGTGCCGTCACGGAGCAGCCTATAATTAAGCCGTGTGCCCTGCGATAGCACTCGGCATACAGGGTATATAAGCCGTGTGCCCTGCGATAGCACTCGGCGTATAGGGTATATAAGCCGTGTGCCCTGTTATAGCACTCGGCTTATAAGGTATATAAGCCGTGTGCCCAATGAAAGAAGTGAGCTTATATTTTTGCGACCCATGACATTTATGTGAAATTGATTTAAAATGATTTTCATTGCATTTATCTTTACTACTTAATTTTTTTTCTCACTAATTTTCTTCCGACTAGTTTTATGGGTCTTATTTCCGAAACTCTCAATTTAACGCCACTTTAATATTTTGATGGCCTTGTACTCTTCCGACCCCCTAGCGGACGCATATTATGATCACATGCAAAAGTCGCTACTGAAAATTCACTCTACTCCGAGAGCTTGGCTCTTCGTCGAGAGCCAAAACACAGGCACTCGGCAACGCGAAGTAAGCAGATGGCTGGGCCTGCTCCTCCCTCGTCTGCACAAGGCCTACACATGTCGCAAAGACATCACATAGGATTTTTCATGCCGCTTCTGGGCATGATTTCGTGTGCGGCCTTGCAGATCTTCAATCTCCGGCGCTGAAACCCTAGTAGTGCAATAAATGTCTCAAATATTGCAGGTGGGTCCAAAAAATGCGGGGGGCATGACACTTGTCATTCGATGGCCAATGGAGCAATATGACCCGCACTTCCTTCACAAACCCGACACGTACCCTCTCGGTACCAAGAGACTACCTCAGAGATGGTGTAGTTTACAAGCAGCCTCGGGGGAGGCCTATTCGAAATTCGCCCAAATTTTTACCACACCCTACATGTGCCATGTGATGACACCGTGCCAGCTCCCGAGGATTTTCGGCATCGTATGTTTTTCCAAGGATTTAGATAGTTGGATCAGGCATGCCGCCGAGGTAATTTCGCCCCCCCCCCCCCGGTGGCAGGGCCTGCCCCTCCCTCGTCTGCACAAGGCCTATGCATATCGCAAATACATCACATAGTATTTTCCATGCTGCTTCTGGGCATGATTTCATGTGGCACCTTGCAGATGTGCAATTTCCGGCGCTGAAACCCTAACAGTGCAATAAATGTCTCAAATATTGCAGGCGGGCCTGAAAAATGCGGGGGCTGGCATGTGTCATTTGATGGCCTCCTTTGAGAGCACGAGAAGTTTCGAGGCCAACGGAGCAACATGAACCGCACTTCCTTCACAAACCCGACATGTTCCCTCTCGGTACCCAGAGACCACCACGGAGATGGTGTAGTTTACAAGCAGCCTCAGGGGAGGCCTATTCGAAATGCGCCCAAACTTTTACCACACCCTATAGGGGCCATGTGATGACACCGTGCCAGCTCCTGAGGATTTTCGGCATCATACGATTTTTCAAGGATTTAAACGGTTGGATCAGGCATGCCGCCGAGGTAATTTTGCCCCTCGGTGGCTGGGCCTGCCCCTCCTTCATCCGCAAAAGGCCTACGCATGTCGCAAAGACATCACATAGGATTTTCCATGGTGCTTCCGGGCATGATTTCATGTGGCGCCTTGCAGATCTGTAATTTCCGGCGCTGAAACTGTAACAGTGCAATAAATGTCTCAAATATTGCATGCGGGTCCGAAAAATGCGGGGGCCTGGCACGTGTCATTTGATGGCCTCCTTTGAGAGCACGAAAAGTTTCAAGTCCAACGGAGCAACATGACCCGCACTTCCTTCACAAACCCGACATGTTCCCTCTCGGTACCCAGAGACTACCTCGGAGATGGTGTAGTTTACAAGAAGCCTTATGGGAGACCTATTCGAAATGCGCCCAAACTTTTACCACACCCTACAGGGACCATGTATGAAATAATCAATGTTGGGGATATCGTTATCGGGAACTTATTGGTCGACCCGAGATAATGGGTAAATCGGCCAGTTTATCGGCATATGGGCCGATTTATCTTATCGGGCAGACACCAAAGCGATAAATCAGTCGGTTTATCGAAATATCGGCCAATATATCGAATAGTGGAAATAATGAAATAAGGGGAGAGGGTTTCATTTATAAAAACAATGAAATAGAAATACAAAAAAAAATACAATAAGAAGAAAATAAAATAAGTATAATACAAATACAATAAAAATAAAATACAGAAATTATTAAAAGTAAAAATAATAAACTTTTATTATTGAAATAAAATATTTTTTTATTTTTATAAACCGTGTATTTTTCTTTGACACTCGGCTTACTCTTCTGCTACGCGCGGGACTTAGCGAAAATAGACACGCGAAGAGCTCAACTTTTGGCTCAAATCGACCGCGCAGAGCACATTTTGGCCCCAAGCCAGGCCGCCCCCTGCCTCTCCCCCGCCGCCCCCTGTCTCTCCCCCGCGCCGCCCTTGTTCTCGCGCCGCCCGCCGCCCCTCTCCTCGCGGCGCCGCCCACCCTCCACCCACCGGCCGCCTCGACGTCACCCCGCCCACGGCGCCGCACTCTCCTCGCGCCGCCGCCCCTCTCCTCGCGCCGCCGCCCCGCTCATCGCGCCGCCGCCCACCCACCGCCCACCGGCCGCCTCGCCGTCACGCCCCCCCCCCCCCCCCCCCCCCCCCCCCCCCCCCCCCCCGCGCTGCCCCCCTTCTCACGCACCAGATCCACACCTCGCCACCTCCCTCGCCGAGCATGAGCTCCCCCGAGCAGGCCCTCCCACCGGCCGCCGCCCCGCCGCCCCTCGCCGTCTGCTAGGGTTGAGGTCGCCGGGCCAGAAGGACGCTGGGAAGGTGACCCAGACGCAAGGTGCTCGGCTCCTCCGGCGGCAAGGTGCTCAGCTCCTCCAGCGGCAAGGTGTTCTCTGTACACGGTTTCGGTTCAGTTTGCATCTTCAGTACATACACATGTTCGGTTCAGTTTGCATCTGTCCATTACAGTAGTTTGCAGTTTTATTTTGATGCAATTTTGATGGACACAGCAGCAAGTGTATGAGATACAGTGTGTTCTTCCTCGTGAAGAGCTTTGATGATAAAAGAAACAATTTTGCTTGATGTTTGACTATACACACTACTGCTAGTAGAAACTAATAAGCCAAATAATGTGCAAGGTGCTCCGGCGGCAAGTTGCCCCTGCTGATCTCCTCCTCCTCTGCAAGGTGCTCCGGCGGCAAGGTGCCCCTGCTGATATCATATATAGGTATAGTAAATAAATAAAGATAAATAAGAAAAAAAACACGCATATCCAACAGGAAGCTAAGAAAAGGCAGCCATGTTACGTAATAGGTACGTGCGTACAAGGGGCATGCATTTTAATGTTAAGAGAGCTTCGTCCAGTTATCTGTTGGCCTTCCTTTTTCTTTTCTTTTGCGATGCAGTTACGCTTTGAAGGTATTTGGAGAAGACAGTTGAAAGTGCAGGAAGCTTGTTATCGTAAGCTTCCACACCCACTGATTCACATGACCGCAGACGTGCATGGTTGTCCACCATGATCATCCACCCATTGCCACGAAGAAACTCCTCCTCCGTTAACAGGCAGCACAGAACATCCGGGTCATCGACGCTGATGATTGGGAACTCAGGAAGACGCTGATGTATGTGCAGATCTCTGTAACCATCCTGCGCCCAGAGAGAGTCCAGGTTGATCGCATGATGCAGCTTCCACTCGAACTCGGCGTTCAAAGTCCACATGGTGATTTTCTTGGGAGTCTGCTGCTGCCCTTGCCTTCTTCTCTCAGGAAGTTGAACCCATCCGGAGGGGTCGTAGAGTCTTTCATGGAAGTCGTTGTCAATGTGCACAAAGCGCATCATGCCTTGGCTGATGGACACACTTCGGAATCTCTCCGGGAGGTAACTTTCGACACGTACCTTGTCATGGTAGTCATTTTCTCCAGGGAAAGGCACGAAGCGGAGCACCGGCGAGTCTATGGTGGAGAAGTCACATAGCAGGACGCCACTGAAGTAGTCGACCCAGCAGAGGAAACGGCCGTCGAAAGCAAACCCATTGTGGGTTGCCCAGAGTTCGGGGAACTGGCCGCCATTGGTCTGGTCCTGTGGCTGCGGGACAGGCATCTTCCGGATGATTTTCCACTTTCCAGTGTCGGAGTTGAAGACGCAGAGCTCGGCACGCATGCCCACGCCCTTTCTTTTGCTGTAGACATTGAGGTCGGCAACGATGTAGCGATCCTCCGCGAGCCGCAGGATACCTGTGTTGAGGTAGTCCATCAGGAACGGTCTCTCCCTGTCCTTGGTGTACAGAGGTAGCGGCTGCACCGAGGGGGAAGGACCGCCGGCCGTGTAGACGAACAGATCTGACGGGGGGTCCCAGTAGCAAGTCCTGCTCAGGTTGATGATGTCAAAGAGGACGAGGTCCTTGTCGGTTGCCCGGACGTAGGCATAGGCGGGCGGGGTGGCTGGGGTAAATGGACGGTCCTCCGGCAAGTGGAGGTTGAGATAGGAGTTCCCCTTTTGAGGAGCCGCAAGGGTGAAGGTCACGTAGCAGGAGAGGCCGCCGTCCATGTCGAGTGGAGCGGCGGTCTTGTTCTTGTTCACAGCCACACGAGCAGCGTCTTGGCCGTTGTGGCAACGGGTGTGGCCTCTGCGATCTAGGACTACCCAATTGGGGAGATCGATGGTCTCCTCCTCCGGCTCCGTCGCGCCTCCGGTGGCCATGGCGATCGGGATCGGGAACGCCGCCTCCCTAACGCTGACCCTAGTTTTTGACGGGAAGGAAGGGCGACGACAGACTCAAGTTATCATACTAGAAGGGCCATCTCATTGGGCCAGGTGCCTCAAAAAAAAAAAAACTCATTGGGCCTGGAAACTACTCGCGCAATCGAAGAGTATCGAACGTAAAAAAAAATGAACTGGGAGAGAGGTCTGTCGTGGGCACGACGACCACTAGTGTGGAAGTCAAGTAAGTGTCATTAGACAAAGGAAAACGTTTAGAATCAACCGATCCTAAAGATATGCAGAACGAGTGTATTATGAAATGTTGGTTGTCTAGCTTTGCATACATCCAGTGGCGGACCTAGCCCACTGGGCCAGGGTGGGCCAATAGTGCAATTTACATATACATTTATTTTTTCTTCTACTTTTTTACCTTTCTGCTACAGTATTATAGAGGCTATTTCCAGATCTCAGGGTGGGCCATGGCCCACCCTGTCCACCCCCTGCCTCCGCCACTGCATACATCGGTACTTAATCGTTTAGTGGTTATCGATGAAATTATTTCACCATAAAGAAAATATTATCGAAGTTTATATATATATATATTATTGGTTGCTTTTGTTTATCTCCAATTGGAAAAGTTGATATTCTAAGTTTATATGTTTAGCCTAAAGTACATAACTTGTGTTCCTTCCTCGTTCTTGCAAAGCCACCTAATCAAGCGTCACATCATTTGTAGTTATAACATGTTCAGTGGAAAGCAAACTCCAAATAAAATTTGTTCACTATTAGTAACACATATACTTTTTTTTACCTTAGCTCTTTCTTTATTGTTCATTGAGCAGTTCAAATGCTTTGATTGCTTATCAGATACTCGTTCTCATGATCTCTTGTGTCTCGATGGCTCCATCAAATTTCAGTCCCTCGTCCCTCGCGTCGCTCTCGCGGGCAGCATCGGGGGAACCCTAGCCTCCACCCCGCGGCCGCCTCCTACACCCTCCCTCCCCTCGTTGCCGCCAGAAGGCGCTGCCAGGCAAAGCCTGATGTCCGTCGGCGGCGGTGGCCCCCTATCCTCCTCCCGGCGTATGGCTGCAGCGCGAGATGCGGCGGCGCGACGGAGGCTTGGCGCAGATGCGTGGCGGGCACGCGGGCGGCGTGGCGGTCTGACGGCGGCGCGACGCTGATGTGTGGTGGGCGCGTCGGGCGGTGCGACGGCCAGACGGCGGCGCGGGTGGGTCGCCAGGCTGTGGCGGCTGCGCATGGGGTTGGCTCCGGGGCGACGACATGAACATGGATCCAGCGCGGATCTGGTCCTGCAGGCGAGGTCTCGGCCTCCCCCGATCAGCCGACGGGTCTCGGTGGGGGTTTCTCCTTGCCGTGATCTGTCAGCGGCGGCCTGGATCATCCAAATCCCGGCAGGGATGGCAGCAGTCCGTGCACGAGACATGGTAGTTCTTTGAACAGATCTGGGTGAAAACCTGCTATCGGCTATTGCCAAGGCTGGCGGTGGTGGCACTGTCTGCGTCATTCCCTTCCTGAAGGCATAACCGTAGAGAAGTTCAAGGCCACTCTCTGTTACCTCCGGGGGATACCCTAAATCAGTAGATGGGATGACGGCGGCTCTTTGGTGTCGTTTCCCCATTGGGGGCGTCATTCTTGGAGGTACACACGGGCTCGAGGGACCGGCGGGCGGCTTCTTTGGTGGAGCGATGCTTCATCTTACACATGCATGGCGGCGGATCTCGGCGGCGTGGCGCTGTGGAGACTCGGCATTTGATGCGCGGAGATGGACTCGCGCAGAAGGCGGATGTTGTCTGGCGTCATGGTGGCGTCAATGGCAGAGAAGCCTGGCAAGGTCGGTGCGCTAGTTTGCTCTGGAGATGGATTGGTAGAAGATGGCGACGACGACACATGAGAGTGCGTCGGACCGGTTTGTGTCTCAAACCCAGTATGTGGCTTGGTTGGGGCCTCTGGCTTTAGATGTTAGTTTTTTTGCGATGTCTATTTGGTATTAGGCTCGGACCATCGGCATCCCTTCATCATGTGGTTAGGAGTAGCGACAGATGTTGTTAAGACGGTGGCTTCAGACTACCTGATGTACTACTTTGTAAGGTCTTTATGAATAATTAATAAAATGTCTGCATGCATCAGCAGATGCAGAGGCCGGGGTAATCCTCCTTTTCTAAAAAAATGACCTCTTGTTTCTTTCGTCTGTTTTTCTGTATCTCCTCTCTCGTCACGCCTGCTACACTGGGATCCAATGGAATGGTGGCGCTCGACGCTGCAAAGGGATCGACCCACCGGTGCTTCAAGGGGAGCCGCCATGGCGCGGCTGCTCTGCAGCGAGCTGAGTGACCGTTGCGCTCGCCGGAGCTAAGCATCGACGGGGGTGTGCTCAAGGGTGTGAGGCACGCGTGACTGAGGGGAGCTGCAGGACGAGGTGCGTCGTACGGTTGCCGTCGTGGGGCAGCCCACCGAGCCGGTGCTTCAAGCCTGAGACGAGCTAGGACAACGCAACAACGAGAGCTATCTGAGCTGCTGCGATGGGGCGCTCCGGCGAGATGCTCGCGGAGATGGTGGGGAAGGAGGCTGCTGCGAGTGGGGGCGGTGCGGCGTGCATTTGCTGGAGCTGGAAAACGAGCCATGGAGTTGCTGCTGCGTCGAGGTGTTGTAAAGACAGGGTGAACGCACCCCTCGTCGGTGCTGCTAAGCCGCTCGCCGATATGCACTTGGTGGATGTTAAGAGGCTGCTCACCATTAGAGTATTTGTGTTGTGACTTGTGAGGCGCGCTTCGACGGCCACAGTAATGCTTCAACATCCACGGCGACGGGCGTGCTTTGATAGCCATGGCGCCGCTTCCATGACCGTGACGACGTCGATGACCACGGTAATCCTTCAACGACTAGGGAGAAAAGGCATGACATGACGGTGTTGACGACCGCAGCCAGGCAACGAATGGTCATGGCGATGCTTCGACGATCACGACGACTGCGAAAATGCTTCCATGACCACGATGACAAGTTTGCTTCAATGGCTATGGCAATGCTTCCATGACCATGACGACTTCGACGACCACATCAATGCTTCTAAGACTAGGGCGACGAGTTATGCTATGATGGCATTGGCGACCGCGACCATGCAACGAGGCATGCTTCAATGGTCGTGGCGATGCTTCGACGACCATGATGACATGAGCGACATCACAATGCTTCTACGACCATGATGGTGAGGCGTGCCATGACAACGTTGACGACCGCGTCCATACAACGAGGCATGCTTCAATGAGCTTTGCGGAGCATCACCAGTGTTGTTATGAAGCGTCTTTGGGCTGCCCGAAGCTTTCGTAAAACATTCGTATATTCCTATGGAGAGTTGCTCAACAGTCTATACCTTCAGCAGATGTCCTCCATCGTCGTAACATGGAACCTGTAGTAATTGTAACCCCCACGGAATAGAGGACTCATGGCGCCACTTGCTTCTGGACTGCACGACATCACGTTGTGTATGGGCGCTTACAGATGGAGAAATAGTTCACGTCATGCAACAGTCCAGGGAACAAGACACAAAACGTTGGATCTTTACTATGTTGGACCCGCTACCACACATCCAGTTTATACGGTTGCTGGTTACGCTTTGGGCGATATGGCATGCACGACGTAAGGCAATTCATGAAGATGTCTTCCAGAGTCCGAGAGGTACACACGAATTCATAGAGAGATTCATTGGTGAGATAAATGCTATTAAACCTGCACAGAATAGTACACGCCATGTGAACACGCAAGTCGTGGTTGTCCCAACCTGGGTCGCTCCTCCCGTGGGATCAGTCAAAGTAAAGGTAGATAGAGTTGTTGGCAATTCATCTAATCATTGATCTGTTAGTGCTATCTGCAGAGACGCCCAAGGAAATTATGTTGGATCTGTTATGTTATGCTCCAAATTCCAATATAAAGAGAAAGGCCAACTTCTGATGAGCGAGCGGAGCGAGGCCCGTCGCCGGTAGGCTTGGGCCGAAGCGGAGCGTAGCGATATGTATCAGGGTTGACCTAGGACACCTGTGTTATATATACCTCTTGTAAGCCGCCGCACGGGATAAGTCGATCAGTTATAAATCCCGGCGTTTGTAACCTCTCCCGATCATAGTGAAGTTTGGCTGGCTGGCACCCGTGCTTTTTTCCCCTTCGTGTTGGAGGGGTTTTCCATGTTAAAATCTTGTGTCCCTTTGCTTGATTTCGTTCTTCATCGTATCGATTGCGTGTCATATCTCTAACAAGTGGTATCAGAGCATTGTTTCTGTTTAGGATTCTTCGACGACCTGGCATCGATGAAGTACGATCTTTCGCTGCTGGACTACGACAGAAGATTTTCATTGTGGCAAGTGAAGATGCGGGCAGTGCTGGCGCATCCCGATCTGGATGAGGCGCTCGATGGATTCGGTGGTAAAGAACAGAAGACTTGGACCGCTGAGGAGAAGCGTAGAGATTGTAAGGCTATGGCTCTGATTCATCTTCATCTATCTAACAATATTTTGCAAGAAGTGTTGGCAGAGAAAACTGCAGCAGGCCTCTGGCTCAAGCTGGAATCGATCTGCATGTCCAAGGATCTGACCAGTAAGATGCACATGAAGATGAAGTTGTTCACGCATAAGTTGCAAGAAGGTGGTTCGGTGCTGAATCACTTATCAATCTTCAAGGAGATTGTTTCTGACTTACAGTCTATGGAGGTACAATATGATGATGAAGATTTAGGTCTTCTACTTTTATGCTCGCTGCCTAGTTCCTTTGCAAATTTCCGTGATACGCTATTATATAGTCGTGATGAACTAACTATTGCGCAAGTATATGAGGCCCTTCAACAGAAGGAAAAGATGAAAGATATGTTGCAATCTGAGGAATCGTCCTTCAAAGGAGAACCATTGCAGGTACGAAGCAGGTCTGAACAGAAAACATACAACCCCAACAATAGAGATAAAAGTAAGAACGGCAGAGGTTGTTCGAAGTCCAGAGGATCTGGGAAAGAAAAGTTTTGCAGGTATTGTAAGAAACAGGGTGTAGAATCAAAAGTATGTCTAGAGGGGGGGGGGGGTGATTAGACTACTTGATCAAATAAAAATTCTACCTTTTCCCAATTTTAAGTGTTTGCAGATTTTAGCAATGATAGCAAGTCAAGTACACCCTACACATGCATGTCTAAGAGTATAGCAGCGGAAAGTAAGAACAAGCATATGTAGTAGAGGGTAGGAAGGAAGATCAAACACAATTTGTACACACGAAGTTTTTTCCCGTGGTTCCGATAGGTGGTGCTATCGTACGTCCACGTTTATGGAGTCTTCAACCCACGGAGGGTAACGGTCGCGAGAGTCCACGGAGGGCTCCACCCATAAGGGTCCACGAAGTAGCAATCTTGACTATTCCATAACGGCTTCCGTGCACGAAGGACTAGCCTCACTATGGGTAGATCTTCACGAAGTAGGTGATCTCCTTGCCCGTACAAACTTCTTGGTTCAACTCCACAACACGAAGTAGGAGGCTCCCAAGCAACACCTAACCAATCTAGGAGGCACCACCCTCCAAAAGGTAATAGGCTCGGTAATGTCGATGAACTCCTTGCTCTTGTGCTTCAAGATGATAGACTCCTCAACACACAATCACTCTCTCACAGATTTGGCTATGGTGGAAGAGATTGATTTGGTGGAAAGCAACTTGGGGAGGCTAGAGATCAAGATTCATATGGTAGGAATGAAATAGCTTGATCTCAACACATGAGTAGGTGGCTCTCTCTCAGAAAATAGGATAGGGCAAGTATGGAATAGTTCTGAGTGCTTCTCTTTCGAGTGGGTGGTGGTGAAGGGGTATATATAGGCATCCCCAAAAATCCAACCATTACACCTAAAGTGACCAACTCGGTGACACCGATGTGTGAATCTCGGTGGTACCGAGTTACTCCAAAGGTAGCAACTTTTGAATCTTGGTGAGACCGATATATAAATCTCGGTGGTACCGATTAGGTGACCAACAGTCAGATTGCGCAACTCGGTGACGCCGATTTTCATATCTCGATGGTACCGATTCTTGACCATGGCTTACCAGAGAGTTGGTCCAGAAACTCGGTGGGACCGATTCATAATTCTCGGTGGTACTGATTCTTGTGAATGGCTATCCAGAGAGTTGGTCCAAGAACTCGGTGAGACCGACTGGCAAAACTCGGTGGTACCAAAGACTGAAGATGGCTAAACAGAAAGTTGGCAACCCAAACTCGGTGGCACCGAAGTGGAATCGGTTGCACCGATGTGCTAGGGTTTGGCATGGATCTGTCTAGGTTTGGGAATCGGTGGCACCGAGTGGGAATTGTTGGTTGCACCGATTTTGGATATTTGGCTTTGGACAGACTTTTGTGGAAGAGCTTGTGGGTGTTTTTGGTGACTATCTCTTGTGCACGTGGAGCATCTTGTTCACCAACACTACCTTACCCCATTTTAATAGTATTGGCTTTCCTATGGACTCAAAGTGATTTCTCACAAAGTAAAATGTAGAGTCCTCTTGCTTGAAGCTTTGCCAATCAATTTCCTTGCATCTTTGGAGTTCTCCACAATCCTTTTGCCATCCCTATCATTGAACTTTTCCTGAAATATGCTTAGTGGAAACATTAGTTCAATGACATATATGTTGTTATTAATTACCGAAACCACCAAGGGAGCAAATGTGCTTTCAATCTCCCCATTTTTGGTAATTGATGACAACATATAGATCAAAGCTTCGACATATGATATAATCAATGAATATAATCGTCGCTTTGAGAAGTATGTGATAAGCAAGAGCTCCCCCTAAATTTGTGCATCATTTTAAATTTGCGTTTGAATGCAAATGCACAATCAATTAGGTACATAGGGCACTCTTTCATGTCACATACAACTTGGTGGTGTGCGAGAGTAATATGAATGAATATCATAGCACAACACAATCAAGCAAAGGTGAATGACCATCTCATAAGCATCACAATGATAGGAAATAGTAGCAATGCACATCAAGTGTATGATCAAAACACCAACAAAGTTTAACACAAGCAAACCAATAGATCAATTTTTTTTGAAAAGCGATAAAAACCAATGCTCTCTCTCTCTCGAAGCCTAAAGATCTATGTACATCTTCTCCCCCTTTGGCAAAAAGTTACCAAAAAGTTCAAAGATATATAGCTAATCGTTCTTCTGGGGCTGATCTCCTCCGGTAGCTGGTGAAGGAGTCGAGAGAACTGCATCGGCGAAGACTTCAACAGACGTTCCATGCAGTGAATTCCTTGCCAACAAATTCATCCAAACCAATGCAGTGAAAGTTGTCTTGAACACTCGGGAAGTAGTCTTCATTCTCCTTGATATACTTCCAATCAACATATCTCATGTCACTCACAGCTGGGCTCTTATCAAGCAAGATTGTCTCATAGAAATCTTGTTGCTCCTTTGTGTAGAACCTGTAGTCCACAGTTGTTTTCCTTCTTTGGGCATATGGATCAATGGCTCTCCATTCTCTCAAACCCGAGTCCTTCCTCTTCTTCATGTCCTCAGCAAGCAAGTGGCTGGCATTGTGCTCTAGAAGGTGTGGTCTTAGCTTCATCAAAGCTGTCATATCACCATCCTCAGCTTCCCTAAAGGTAGAAGTCTTGTTCTTGTTGGAAGCTGGTATTTCTCTGGAGAACCTCTTGGGTTTTTCTACAGCAGCTTTCTTGGGTGCAGTCTTGGTGCCCTTGGATGTGGTAGCCTTAGGCATTGCATATGCCATAAGCTTCTTCTTCTTCTTTGGAGGGGCCTTGGCAACTGGTTCTTCCTCCTCTTCTTCAGCAGCTGCCTCTTCTCGATCCTCATACATAGAGGTTTTTCTGCCAATGACATGGATAATCCTCTTCCTGGCTCTCTTCTTCTCCCCTTCCTTTTTAGGCATAGACTTCTTTGAGGGTGACTCAAGGTGAAGAGTCATTGTTGTCCTAGCACTCTCTGGTGCTCTCACTGACCCTAAGCTAGCATACTCTTTCCTGATAGCTATCTTCTTCTTGGAAGTAGTGGCAGCAGTGGTGCTCTTGGCAGCATCAACTTTCTTGGGCAACTCCTCAGGGATGAAGTCCTCATCCTCCTCATCAGAATTGAGCTTCCTTCTTGCCCTGGTTGCAGCTTTGGGCAGATCAGGAGAGCTAGGGATGTCATCATAGCTCCCCTCAGGACTAGTGCCTGAGCTCATGTCAACACTCTGCTCTCTGAGATCATTCTGACTGTCTTCAGCTTCTAACATATTTGACCCTGTGAAGTAGAGTATAGAGGAGTGGAAGGGATGAGTCATCACAAAATGCAGACATTTTCAAAAGATTGAACTAAAATTTCTCAAGTTTTGAATTCTGCCAAATGTATGTCGGTACAACCGAAGAAAATATTTCGGACCTACCGAGACAGACAATCTCCATAACAGAAACTTGGCACCACTTTCGGTGAGACCGAAAATGGGCACTCGGTTTCACCGAGACTGTTCTCAGTCGACCAGAAATGCGAATCGGTGCTACCGATTCTTTTGCGTCGGTTTCATCGAGATTCATGTGGCGTACGGAAAAACCTAAAAAATCGTTCGTTCGCTATTATACTGGAGTTTCTCATGGATGAATCAATCTCAAACTGTGGATTATCGATAGAAAAGCCCTAATGCACGAGAAGCGGAGGTTGGAGCGCACGAGGGGGTGAAATCGTACCCTAGCTTGGTGACGACTTCGCTACGGCGGCAACGGGGGAGAGGATTCCGTCGACGGCGGGGACTTCCAACGGCGGAGGCGCTCGGGAAGACGAAGGCGATGACCAAGGGCCTTGGTTCGGCAGCAAGGGTTTTGGAGGGGGCGACGGTTGAAGAATAGATTTCAAAAGTCGGGTCCGCCTCTATATAGACCCATGGCTGTCGGTGACACCGATTCTAACTTTTCGGTGTCACCGAGTTCCTCAACTGTCTGCTGACAGGGAAACTCGGTGTAACCGAGAAGATGGAATCGGTGGTACCGAGATAGAAAACCAGATCAACCCTAGGCATTCGGTGAGACCGAGATTTTGGGTCGGTTCCACCGAGATGCACTTGGGAGGTTTTAATGGTCAGTCATTTGTCGATACGAAACTCCGAGTGCTCCTCACACAGAGAGATCGAAAAGTCCTTGTTCAAATTTTGTGATGCAGCAAGAATAGAATATGAGGTAAGAAAGCATAGATAGATAGAGAGTGGTCCTAGGCATTCTTGTCCGTCCAATTGGCAAAGAAAAATCAAAAGCCAAATAGCAACAATTGGATGTCCTTGAATGAATAAAGAAATGCAGACCAAGATGCTCACACAATAAGATGTCAAATGAAATCATGGCAAACATGCACATACATACTAGCATCTATCAAGCATTTTGGCGATGACGGATTCATCTATATATGAGTATATTGACTTAGGAGCCAAGTAAGAATACTTGATCATAGGTCATACTCATCGTTCAAGCATAAGTGGGGTTACCACTTTTACATAAAGCATTTAATGTTGTCACATACTATGAGATGCTTTAACTCAAGTCTTAGAGTAAAGCTCCCCCTTGATGTGACATCCCCCCATAGGAGGGATAAACTAACCTTGGGTTTTGTCGATGAAGACTTCATGTTGGTGAGGTAGTGGTGGATGCTCAAGGTTGATGAAGATCACCAAAAGTTGGGAGCATCCTTGTTGTTTCCTTACTCTTCTCACCTACATGGGTTAGTCCCAACACACAAGAGACAAATACAATGATATCTATGGACATGGAGTGCAAAGCATACATGATGATGTCCATGGATTTGTTGATTACCTTGTCCCTTGCTTACCTTTGAGGGAATATGTGACTCCTTGAACTATTGCATGTTGTTGATGTTGATTGCAACTAGTTCTTGCCAATAATGAATGTGAGTGAATTTCATTGGCGGAGTCACCCCTCAAGAACTTCTCTAGTTCTTCTTCTTGGGGACCCACATCAACTTGATGGGGATCCTTGGTGTTGAAGTGGCCCTTGTAGAAGTTGAGCTTGAAGTAGCCTTGGGAACCCACTCCACCAAAGCTTGGGATTCATCTTCATATGAGTCAATGTCCTCTTGAAGCTTGTTTTTGCCCTTGAGCTTGTGGTCTTGTGGTGGAAGGTCATCTTGAGTGTTTGTTCTCTTGGGAGGAGTATGTTCATAATTCTCCTTTTGAGGAACAAACTTGGGCTTGGGGTATTGACCTTCTTCCCATTCAACTCCATTAGCGTTGAAGTAGCCAATGCCATGGTTCTTCCGGTATCCTCCGTGCTTGCGTACAATTTCCTCAAATTGCTTACACCCGGCAAGACTCTTGTAGATACCTTTCTCTATAATTCCTTTCAATAAAGCGTTTTCTTGCTCAAGTGTAACTTGGCTAAGAGAATCGTCATTAGTGGAATCAATAGAACTACTAGAAGCAACATCATTAGATTTAGCATTTTTATTGTTGCTACTAGATGAAGAACCTTTCTTGCCTTTGTTACTAGTTTGTCTAGATTTAACTTGTGACATGAATGTAGGCAAGAGTAATCGTTTGGCTAGACAAGATGATGTCTTCTTTCGGAGATCGTCATTCATAGCTTTAAGAAACTCATGCTCTTGCTCCAAGGTGAGCTTCTCGAAGCGTAGCTTCTCATGAGTCCTTACAAGCTCTCTATGATCTTCAAGAGTAGATTCATGGGCTAACTTAAGAGTGTTTAATTCTTTAGTTAGTTGTTCTATTTTCATCTTATCATCATCAAACGACTTATCTTGGCTAGCATGAGAATTATCAAGTTCATTTTGACTAACATCACTAGTTTTGTCAAAGAGCAAGTCATCATCACAAAGTAAGTCATCTTCATCACTATCGAAATCAAGATACTCGGGGTGTGATACCTTGGGGCCTTTAGCCATGAAGCAACTTCCACTCCCTTCATTTGGTGAATCAAATAGATCATAGGAGTTGGTAGTCACTAGTGCAAGTCCGGCAACACCTTCATCTTGACTATAGTCGGAGTTGGAGTGATAGCTTCTCCCGAAGTTGTTGTCGGAGTCGGAGCTGGAAACCCATTCACCAACATGAGCTTGATGTCTTCTTCTTGTGTAGCTCTTGGTGTACTTGTCCTTCTTCTCCGAGTCCCTACTTCTCCTTGAGGGTCTTCGTTCATAACGATCATCTCTACTCCTTCCCTCTCTTTGAGGTGATTCATTCCTTGAGCTTCGTCTTCTAGGTGACTCTTCTCTTAGTTTGTAGGGAGCCATACACTCATTGGAGTAGTGTATGGGCTTCCCACAATTGTAGCAGTTTCGGTCACGACTTGATGAACGCTTCTCTTCATATCTTGAGTTGGAGCTTCGTTCTTTGCCTCTATTCTTGTAGAACTTGTTGAATTTCTTGACCATGAGGCTTATCTCTTCATTGGTGACAAGGTTGTCGCTTGAAGTTACGGGAGCATCACTTGTGGCTTTGTAAGCACCGCTAGACTTGTTGTGAAGCTCTTCTTTGTCTTTGAGTGTCATCTCATGAGCAATAATCCTTCCAATGACTTCCGTAGGCTTGAGATCTTTGTAGTTGGGCATCATTTGGATCAATGTGCACACGGTGTCGTATCTCTCATCCAAAGCTCTAAGTATCTTCTTGATGATGAATTTGTCGGTCATTTCTTCGCTTCCTAAGCCGGCAATCTCATTTGTGATGAGAGCTAGCCTAGAGTACATCTCTGCGACTCCTTCACCATCCTTCATCTTGAACTTGTCAAGCTGACTTTGAAGAACGTCCAACTTGGATTCTCTCATGGATTCGGTACCTTCATGCATATCGACCAAAGTATCCCAAATCTCTTTTGCATTCTCAAGACGGCTGATTTTGTTGAATTCTTCGGGGCATAGGCAGTTGAAGAGAATGTCACATGCTTGAGCGTTGTATTGCAACATTTTCAATTCATCCGCGGTCGCTTCACGATCCGGTTCCTTTCCATCACCAAAGAATTCACCTTGCAAGCCAACACGAACAACAGCCCAAACGGCGGGGTTATGACCAAGAATATGCATTTTCATTTTGAGCTTCCAACTAGCAAAATTAGTGCCATCAAAGTACGGACCTCTACGGTGATAATTTCCCTCACTAGATGCCATACTCTCCTAGGTTGTCAGACCAATGCAATGGAGACCAAAGCTCTGATACCACTTGTAGGATCAAAAGTATGTCTAGAGGGGGGTGATTAGACTACTTGACCAAATAAAAATTCTACCTTTTCCCAATTTACACTAGTACATAACAGGGCATTGGTCCAGGCCGGGCCAGCCCATTAGTCCCGGTTCAGTCACGAACCGGGACCAATGGGGGCAACGGTCCCGGTTCGTGAGGCCAGGGGGCCGGCCGGGCCTCGTGGGGCATTGGTCCCGGTTTGTCTGGACCCTTTGGTCCCGGTTCCAGACACGAACCGGGACCAGTGTGCCTCGCTCCTGGCCCACAACCATTGGTCCCGGTTCGTGGCTGGAACCGGGACCAAAGGGGGTCCTTTAGTCCCGGTTCCAGCCACGAACCGGGACCAATGAGATGCCTATATATACCCCCTCCAGCGAGCAAAGCACTCCACATTGCTCTGTTTTTCTGGCCGGCGAGGGGAGAGCTTTGTGGTGCTCTAGCTCACCTCCTATGCACATGAGGTGTTCGATGAAATGCCCGAGCAACACTTAAGCTTTCTCCTCTCGAAGCTCCTTGTCCAAGCTCCATTTTTCTCAAGATTTGTTTAGGTTTGGCGGTCCGTCCTGTCCCGTCCCCGTCCTCACCGCCGTCGATCGCCCGCGTCCATCTCGGCGACGGCACCACCGTGGTTAGCCTCTTCTTATCTTCTTTCTAAAAGAAAAAAGTTCTTACTTGTGTCATTTAGATAGATACTTGTGTAATTTTCTTACTTTTATTATTGTTTGTTATTATATAGTGCCATGGTCATGGTATCCGCCCACGTCGGCCCTCGTCCGGTCTATGATTCGGATGTGGTATATATTATCTTTTATAACTATTTGTTTTATTTAGTGTTTATGACAATTATGCCGACCAACGTGACATAGATTTTTTAATCTAGGAGGTATGTGAACCGGAAATTCCAACCGACATAGAAATTCTTGTCGAGAAGTTAAATTTGGTTGAAAAAGAAAACAATTACTTGAAAGAGGAGAAGATGAAGTTGGAGTTGCATGTTGCCGATGTCGTCGACGATCACAAGATCAAGATGGATGCAATGCGTTTGAAGATTAGAAAGATTAGAAAATATGACATTCATACTGAGGCTTGGTATCATTATGCCGTTGGATCAATTGGTACCTTAGTTGCGGTTATGATCGCATTTGTTGTTGCATTTAAATTTTTTACATAGTTTCAATGTATGTTTTAATTAGATGCTCTAGAGAGTTATATGTTGTTCAATAATGAGAACTATATAACGCACGCAGATGAACCGACAATGGATGTACGGTGACCGACGCACCTCCGAGTATATTAAGGGCCTGCATAATTTTCTCGAAGCGGCTGAGGCAAACAAGCAGAATGGTTTTATGCATTGTCCATGTACTGTCTGTGAGAATACGAAGGCTTTCTCCAACTCTAAAACCCTTCACTTCCACCTTCTTGAGAAGGGTTTTATGCCACACTATAATGTTTGGACCAAGCACGGAGAAAGAGGGGTTATGATGGAAGACAACGAAGAAGAAGAGGATGATGACAACTACCCGCCCCCTGAATACGGTGATGCTGCAATGGGGGAAGCTGAAGATCAAGAGGAACCAGACGATGTGCCCGATGATGATCTTCGCCGGGTCATTGTTGATGCACAGAGAGAATGCGAAAGTCAAAGAGAGAAGTTGAAGTTTGATCGCATTTTAGAGGATCACAAAAAAGGGTTGTACCCAAATTGCGAAGATGGCAACACAAAGCTCGGTACCACACTGGAATTGCTGCAATGGAAGGCAGACAATGGTGTATCTGACAAGGGATTTAGTTCGCTACTGAAAATAATGAAGAAGAAGCTTCCAAAGGATAACGAATTGCCCGGCAGTACGTACGAAGCAAAGAAGGTTCTATGCCCTCTAGGATTGGAGGTGCAGAAGATACAAGCATGCCCTAATGACTGCATCCTGTACCGCGGTGAGTACGAGGATTTGATTGCATGCCCGGTATGCGATGCATTGCGGTATAAGATCAGACGAGATGACCCTGGTGATGTTGAGGGCGAGCGTCCCAGGAAGAGGGTTCCTGCCAAGGTGATGTGGTATGCTCCTATAATACCACGGCTGAAACGTCTGTTCAGGAACAAAGAGCATGCCAAGTTGATGCGATGGCACAAAGAAAACCGTAAGAAAGACGGGAAGTTGAGAGCACCCGCTGACGGGTTGCAGTGGAGAAAAATCGAGAGAAGGTGGGGGGACTTTGCAGGTGACACAAGGAACGTATGGTTTGGTTTAAGTGCAGATGGCATTAATCCTTTTGGGGAGCAGAGCAGCAATCATAGCACCTGGCCTGTGACTCTATGTATCTATAACCTTCCTCCTTGGTTGTGCATGAAGCGGAAGTTCATTATGATGCCAGTGCTCATCCAAGGCCCTAAGCAACCCGGCAACGACATTGATGTGTACCTAAGGCCATTAGTTGAAGAACTTTTACAGCTGTGGAATGGAGAAGGTGTACGTGTGTGGGATGAGCACAAACAGGAGGAATTTGACCTACATGCGTTGCTGTTTGTAACCATCAACGATTGGCCTGCTCTCAGTAACCTTTCAGGACAGACAAACAAGGGATACCACGCATGCACACACTGTTTAGATGACACCGACAGTATATATTTGGACAAATGCAGGAAGAATGTGTACCTGGGGCATCGTCGATTTCTTCCGACCAACCATCAATGTCGAAAGAAAGGAAAGCATTTCAAAGGTGAGGCAGATCACCGAAAGAAGCCCGCCCTCCGTACTGGTGATCACATACTTGATATGGTCAATGATTTACAAGTAATCTTTGGAAAGGGTCCTGGCGGACTATCTGTTCCGACTGACGATGCGGGACGCGCACCCATGTGGAAGAAGAAATCTATATTTTGGGACCTACCCTATTGGAAAGACCTAGAGGTCCGCTCTGCAATCGACGTGATGCACGTGACGAAGAATCTTTGCGTGAACCTGCTAGGCTTCTTGGGAGTGTATGGGAAGACAAAAGATACACCGGAGGCACGGGAGGAACAGCAACGTGTGCATGAAAAAGACGGCATGCATCCAAAGCAGTATGAAGGTCCTGCCAGCTACGCTCTTACCAAAGAAGAGAAGGAAATCTTCTTTGAATGCCTGCTCAGTATGAAGGTCCCGTCTGGCTTCTCGTCTAATATAAAGGGAATAATAAATATGGCAGAGAAAAAGTTCCAGAACCTAAAGTCTCATGACTGCCACGTGATTATGACGCAACTGCTTCCGGTTGCATTGAGGGGGCTTCTACCGGAAAACGTTCGATTAGCCATTGTGAAGCTATGTGCATTCCTCAACGCAATCTCTCAGAAGGTGATCGATCCAGAAATCCTGCCAAGATTAAGGAGTGATTTGGTGCAATGTCTTGTTAGTTTCGAGCTGGTGTTCCCACCATCCTTCTTCAATATCATGACGCACATCCTAGTTCATCTAGTCGACGAGATTGTCGTTCTGGGCCCTGTATTTCTACACAATATGTTCCCCTTTGAGAGGTTCATGGGAGTCTTAAAGAAATATGTTCGTAACCGCGCTAGGCCAGAAGCAAGCATCTCCATGGGCCATCAAACAGAGGATGTCATTGGGTTTTGTGTTGACTTCATTCCTGACCTTAAGAAGATTGGTCTCCCTCAATCGCGGTATGAGGGGAGACTGACTGGAAAAGGCACGCTAGGAGCGGACTCAATAATATGTAGGGACGGGCATTCTTGGTCTCAAGCACACTACACAGTTCTACAGAATTCTACCTTGGTGACCCTGTATGTCGATGAACACAAGAATATTCTGCGCTCCAAACACCCAGAGCAGTGTGACGACTGGATTACATATGAACACATCAGGACTTTCGGCAGTTGGTTGCAAACACGTCTCATGGGTGACAACACTGTTTCTGATGAGTTGTACTCGTTGGCCAGGGGACCATCTTCGACTGTATTGACTTACAAAGGGTACGAGATAAATGGGAATACATTTTACACAATCGCCCAAGATCAAAAGCGCACCAACCAAAACAGCGATGTCCGCTTTGATGCAGCAACCAAGAGGGGAAAGGACACATATTATGGTTACATAGTGGACATATGGGAACTTGACTATGGACAGGATTTTAAGGTCCCTTTGTTTCAGTGCAAATGGGTCAATCTGTCAGGAGGCGGTGTACAGGTAGACCCACAGTACGGTATGACAACAGTGGATCTGAACAATCTTGGGTACACAGACGAACCATTCGACCTAGCCAATGATGTGGCGCAGATTTTCTATATGAAGGACATGTCTACCAAATCGAGAAGAAGAAAAGAGAAGGAAGCGAATACATCATACGATGAGCCAAAGCGCCACATAGTTCTTTCAGGAAAAAGAGACATCCTGGGAGTGGAGGGCAAGACAGACATGTCTGAAGATTATGAAAAGTTTCATGAAATTCCTCCCTTCAAAGTCAAGGCTGACCCAAGCATCCTGTTAAACGATGAAGATTATCCATGGTTACGGCGCAATAAGCAAAGGACACAAGCGAAGAAAAAGTGAAGACTTTCTCTCGACAACAGTTATGTTGATGCCTTTGATCTAGAATATCACTGCAGTTACATGTGAAGAAATGAAATCCCTTTTGTAACAGATGAGTTATTTTCCGAAACTCTGATACTTCGAAAGTGATTGTCCATTTTGTACACGAAGTGCATCAAGTTTTTGCCGTAATCCTCTCAACTTTTTAGCACATGCTATGTGGGTGAAATGATGATACCATGCCAACTTTCAACCTTTTCAGAGTTCATTTGAAGTGCTTTTCAATTTCAGGGTCATTTTGCTAAAAAAATCAGTAAATGCATGAAAAAATACCAAATGAAGTCAGAAAGGGTTGAAAATTGATGATGTGGCTTTGAATGGTGCATTTTGAACACACAAAAAGTCTGAAGTTCAAATAAGTTCAAAAAAATGAAATCCCTTTGTAACAGATGAGTTTTCGTCCGAAACCCTGATACTTCGAAAGAGATTGTCCATTTTGTATACGAAGTGCATCCAGTTTTTGCCGTAACCCTCTTAACTTTGTAGCACATGCTATGTGGGTGAATTGATGATACCATGCCAACTTTCAACCTTTTCAGAGTTCATTTGAAGTGATTTTCAATTTCAGGGTCATTTAGCTCAAAGAATGAACTAATAGCAAAAAGAATGAACTAGAAAACCTTTATGAAACTCTAATAGCAAAAATAATGAACTAAAAATAATCGATTAAAAAATTCTGTTATGATGAACTTAAATAAAACTATAATATTCTTCAATAGCAAAAAGAATCACTCAAAAACTCTAATTATTTTTTCGTTATAATTTTTGTGACCTAAAGCAAAAATAATCACTCAAAAACTCTAAGTATTTAGTTGTAAGTAGAAACAAAAGAAAATAAATAAAGCAAAAAAAAACAAAAGAAAATAAATAAGGCAAAAAAAACAAAAGAAAATAAATAAGGCAAAAAAACAAAAGAAAATAAATAAAGCAAAAAAAACAAAAGAAAATAAATAAGGCAAAAAAAACAAAAGAAAATAAATAAGGCAAAAAAAGAAAAGAAAATAAATAAAGCAAAAAAATCAAAAGAAAATAAATAAAGCAAAAAAAACAAAAGAAAATAAATAAGGCAAAAAAACAAAAGAAAATAAATAAGGCAAAAAAACAAAAAAAAATCAAAAAAAATGCCGCCTACTGGGCCACAGCGGCCTGAATACGACTAGAAACCCAAACGCTAGTTGGGCCAGGATTCAGGCCCGCAGAAGGCCCAGAAGGCCCACAGGCAGAGATTTTGCGAGTAGGCCCGTAAGCCTGCTGTTGAGAGGAGCTCGAGAGGGCTGGCGCAGCAGCGCTTATAAACCACTCTCGAGCCCTCTCAACTAGCGAGGTGGGACTAAATTTTTGGCCCCGGGCGGCACCACCCTTTGGTCCCGGTTCGTGGAACCAACCGGGACCAATGCCTACCTTTGGTCCCGGTTGGTGGCTCCAACCGGGACGAATGGTAGGCATTGGTCCCGGTTGGTGGCTCCAACCGGGACCAATGGGCTGTGCTTCCCGCCCTTTCGCCTGGCAAAAACTGACCTTTGGTCCCGGTTGGAGCCACCAACCGGGACTAATGGTGGGCATTGGTCCCGGTTGGTGGCTCCAACCGGGACGAATGGTGGGGCTATATAAGCCAGCACTTAGGATTTTTTCACAATTTCTCCCATCGCCGCGCCCTGCCTCCTCGTCGCCGTCGCCGTCGACGCCCTCGCCCTGCCCTGCCCCGACGCGCCGCCCTCCTCTCGTCGTTCCGACCGGCCCGGAAGCCTCCGCGCGCTCGACCTCGTCGCCTCTGCCCGTTCGTTTGCCCGGGGAAGCACCACGCCGGCGCCCGCGACCCCTTCTTCCCCGACGCCGTTCGTCACTGCCGTCGTCGTCGCCGTCGTCATCACCGTCGCCGTCGCCGTCGCCGTGCGCCCCTGCCCCGCCCCCGCCATCGCCGTCGCCGTCGTCACCGTCGCCGTGCGCCCCTGCCCCGCCCCCAATCAACCCGGCCGCGCCCCTGCCCCGGCCCGTCCCCGCCGTCCTTGGCCGCGCCCCTGCCCCGTCGTCGCCGTCGGCGTCCTCGCCCCCGACCCCGCGCCCCTGCCCCGTCATCGCCCGAGCCCCGCTGTGAGCCGCCGCGCCGCCCCGGCCTTTTTTTTATGTTTATGTTTATGTTTATGTCAAAAAAATTGTATATGTTTATGTTTATGTTTATGTATATGTATATGTTTATATGTAATGTATGTGTATATCAAAAAAATTGTTCATAGCATTTTTTTAGATGTATTTTTTGTATGTATGTATGTGTGAGGGATCATATATGTATTTTTTTTAGATGTATGTATGTATGTATGTGTGAGGGATTATAAAAAAATTGGGTTGCAAAAGTTACATTTAAGGTTAGTTGATTTAGTGCATTTTAGGTTATTAGTTGTACTGTTTGTGCATTTTAGGTTAGTAGATTTTAGGTTAGTGGAGAGGAAAAAAGGAAAATAAGGAAAAAGAAGAAAAGATGAAGAAGGAAGAAGGAAGAAGAAGAAAAAGAAGGAGAGGAAAAAGGAAAATAAGAAGAGGAAGAAGGGGAAGAAGAAGGAGAAGAAGAGGAGAGGAAGAAGAGGAGAAAAAAAATAAGAAGAGGAAGAAGAAAAAAAAAGAGGAGAAGAAGAAGGAATAGAGGAGAAGTAGACAAAATAGTTTTTCTTCTTCTCCACTATTCCTTCTTCTTCTCTTTTTTTTTCTTCTTCTATTTTTTCTTCTTCTCCTCTATTCCTTCTTCTTCTCCTCTTTTTTTTTCTTCTTCTTCCTCTTCTTATTTTTTATCGGGAACGAGGGTGTCGAGGATCGCCGAGCGGTCGAGGGTCGAGAACTAGGGTAGAGGGTCGAGGGTCGCCGAGGGTCGAGGGTCGAGGTTCGAGGATCGCCGAGGGGTCGAGGGTCGAGGGTCGAGGGTCGAGGATCGTCGAGGCGGTTCGGCCCAAACCCTAGAAGCGTTGCCGAGGCCACCCCAAACCCTAGAAGCGTCGAGGCCACCCCAAACCCTAGAAGCATTGCCGAGGCCACCCCAAACCCTAGAAGCATTGCCGAGGCCACCCCAAACCCTAGAAGCGTCGAGGCCACCCCAAACCCTAGTTACTAAGGTAAAATGTTCATATAGAAAACTCCGGTAATATAGCTAGATTTATCAAGAATGCCCCCATTATGGATGTGCACAAGTTGATCCAATTTTGTTCTGATCCCATATATATATATATATATTCTTCTATATGTCATGTTGTGTGTCAAAATATTGAAGAAATCCATGGCTTCATCATTAGCCGGAAGTAACCGGCGTATGATGTTACGAAGCTCTTCAAAGTTGTTTTGGAACGGAGTTCCGGATAGAATAATTTGCTTTTTGGTACGAATTTCAGCAACGGCCTTCCAAATAGCGATATTCGGAAGGCTCTTGCTGAACTTCGTACCAAAAAGCTAATTATCCTATCCGGGACTCTGTTCCAAAACAATTTTGGAGAGCTTCGTACCATTATGCGCCTGTTACTTCCGGCTAATGATGAAGCCGTGGTTTTCTTGAATCCTTTGACACTAGACAACGTGACATATAGAAGGGTAGATGAGATCAGGAAAAATATGGACCATTTTCTGCACATCCAGAATGGCGCCATTTTGTTAAATCCCTAAAAGGTTAAGAGAATCCCGGACGTCGGACGACATTCATGTTTGCAAGTATGTCCCCTAACTCTCTCGGGAAAATGAGGGGGGAGGAGTCCGCAAGTATGTCCCCTAACTCTCTCGGGAAAATGAGGGGGGAGGAGTCCGCAAGTATCCCCTAACTCTCTCGGGAAACTCAACATGCATGAGAGAGAGAGGCGGTCCGCTCGCCCGACCAACTATCGACATGAGGGGGGACGTCGGACATGACATGAGGGGGGACGTCGGACATTCATGAGAGAGGCGACCAACTCTTGAGAGAGGCAACCAACTCTCGAGGCCACCCAAACCCTAGAAAAAAAGCATTGTCGTGGCCACCCCAAACCCTAGAAGAGTTGTCGAGGCCACCCAAATTTACCAAGTTATAAGAGCGTTGTCGAGGCCACCCCAACTAATCCATTGCTCATATATGCATATGATCCCTTGTTGTGATTAGCTAGCTAGGTCTATGTTTGCCACTAATATATCCATCTCTCATGTTTGTATATTGTCATGTTGTAATATTTGCAGAAACTATGGATCAAAGAGACTTGGAACAAGAACTGTTGTTGGGGGAGATAATCCTCGCCGGAGGTGATCCCTTGTCGTATCTCAACGACACCGATGGTACGGAAGGAGAGGATCACGGCTCCGGTGATCGAACAATGGAGGAGGAAGGACATGATCATGATGGCTCCGGTGACCGAACGGAGGAGGGAGCTGTTGCAAAGTCCGGCGAGGTATATATATTAATTAAACATGTGCTGACTAGCTAATTGATGCATTAACTGGTTTGATATGTACATATATTAACTCTTCTTTCTTCTTTTATAGCCCTCCGGATCGAGCCGAACTTCGGTAACGAGACGAGGCCCGAAGAAGAGGTTGCGCAAGGATGAAAGGTTCACGATCACAGCACTCGCGGACGATGGCCTACCGATTGAACCCAAGCGGACCAAGGACGCATTTGCTGCTCAGTGCGGAGCTATTGTTAGGGACAACATCCCGATCAGCATCAAGCAATGGAATAAGCCTAAGGACGACGCCCCTGAAGGTGATTATGTCACCGATAGACAGAAAGATGATCTTTGGACCGCGCTGAAGGCAAATTTCACCCTACCGCCAGAGGAGGATCCGAATAAGCCAGTTATAGAGCCACTGGTCAAGGCGTGTGCTCTTAAGAAGATGGCAGATCTATTCAGGAGGTGGAAGAAAGAGTTGAAATCAAAGTTTGTCGACAAAGGTGAGACTCCAGAATTCATCGGCCGATTTGAGAAGATAAGAGATCAGTGGCCTGCATTTGTGGCCTACAAGACATCAGACAAGAGTAAGAAAATGTCAGAGACAAATAAGAACAACGCTGCAAAGAAGCAGTATCACCATCACACGGGGTCAGGTGGCTACCTCAAAGCGCAGCCGTTGTGGGCCAAAGCTGAGAATGACCTGATTGCTAAAGGGGTCAAACCAGAGACATTGAACTGGCCAGACCGTTCAAGGACTTGGTTCTTCGGGGTTGGGGGAACTTTGGACCCTGAAACAGGGAAGTGCCGTTGGACGGACGAGCAACTTGCAATACCCATCACGAAGCTTCAGAAGTATATCACCGCAGCGCAGGTAGGGACGTTCATTCCCGACAGAGAGAAGGACGAGCTGACTGAGGCCCTAGGGAATGCTGAGCACCCTGGACGAACACGAGGCACAGCAGGCTCTGTTCCGTGGAAGGTTGGGTTTCCCGACGCAGGCGGTTACAGAAGCCGGGAGAGAAAAAGGAAAGCAGAGCTGAGCGACATGCAGAAGATGAGTGCAAGACTACAAAAGGTAGAGGAAGAACTTGAGAGCCAGCGAGCTGCCGGCCAACTTGAGAACACGAGGCACGAAGCTACCCCAGAAGCTACCCCGCCATCTCAGCGGAGAAGCAGCGTGGCTTCCACGGACCCCGTTCAGCCTGACTTCACGGCTCCTATCTACCCCGTGGATACTATCACGGAGGCTCAACATTGCGAGCTTATGACGAAATACCGGAACCTCACTTTCAAGGCGGCTGTCGGCTCTGTTGCACCTCCTCAACCCAACGGAACTTAT
Source organism: Elymus sibiricus (assembly GCA_039707655.1). Taxonomy (NCBI): domain Eukaryota; kingdom Viridiplantae; phylum Streptophyta; class Magnoliopsida; order Poales; family Poaceae; genus Elymus; species Elymus sibiricus. The sequence goes on from CM077671.1 coordinate 450,822,117, forward strand.
CACTGCCGTCCGATTCCACATGGCTATGCTGTTGTGATGGTGGATGCAATAATGGAGGGATTTGAGGAGCTCGAGCTTGACCACTCTACAGGTGAAGGGGAGAATCAGCTGGTTAGTGCTTTGAGGAGTACATGTCTATGGCAGAAGGTGTACATCAAACTTCCAAACTGGACGCCTCCACCTCCTCCTCCTCCTCCGGCGAGTCAGGGCACTCCGCCTGCTCCTCCTCCTCCTCCTCCAGCGAGTGATCAGGGCACTCGGCCTCCATCTCCGGTTCCTCCGATGCGTGAGGCCACTCCGCCTCCTCCTTCGCCTACTCCGGCGCGAAGGAGCAGTCCGCCTCCTCCTCCGCCTCGTCGGCAACGGCGGAAGACAGACGCCGCCGCTCCGGCTCCTCCGGCGCGTCGGAGCACTCCGCCTCCTTCTCCGCCACGTCAGCAACGACAGAAGAGAGACACCGCTGCTCCGGCGGGTAGCAGTACAAGCGGAGGCGGGAGGCAATTCAGATACGGTCCATCTCTCAAGGAACCGGAAAAGTTACCATATGAGAGGACCGAGAAGGAAAACGATGACATAGTTCGTGCCCAAATGAGGGACCATTTTGCAAAGAAGACTCCACCTCCGAAGGAGAAGCTAGATCCGGTGAAAGCGAAGCGCACTATCGATGCCCTTAAGCGACCACCACCGCCTCCGCCGCAATCCAACTATGACCGCATTATTCGAAAGACATATGATGAAGCGCGGCGGTCGGGAAGTACTTCTAGTGATGCAAGGTTAGCAGAACGAAGAAGTGGGAAAACAATTCCCCAGCTCGGCGAACAGGAGAAGAAATCGTGCCCCCCGCTCAAGGTGTCTAGCGATATCGTCGCTAATCATCCGGGGATGGTGCTCGGTACCAATCTTGGTGATTACTTGGGGGATGATGTAATTTTTGAAATGGCTGAGGTACAAGAAGAATATAAATACGTGCACGGGAAGCCTCTCGTCAAACCTGATCATCCTCCTCTAACAACGATGATGTACAAATTGCATGAGTGGTACTTGGAAACCTGCAGGAAGAATGGGTCCGATAGTTTGCTTGTGAGAATTAAAGATGAGCATGACCTCATTGGAGTCGACCTGTTGCCTGTTGAATTTGTGGAGTTATTTCAGTTATTCAATCAAAAGGCCCTCGACAAACAAATCATGACTTGCTACTGTCTGTAAGTATTACTTCTATAATTAAGTCTCTAGCTCAGCTCGTTCATTGCATGTATATATAATTATCCTCACTATATTATGCAGATTGAAGATCGTCGAATGCAAAAAAAGACAAATCTATGACATTGGGTTCATTAGCCCAAATACCGTAAATGAATGGGCGGTACAAGAAAGAGTTAAAGATACCGAGGAAAACTTGCTAAAAGCGTTCCTTCGACATCAAAACAAAAGGGAAATACTTTTTCCTTACAACTTCAAGTGAGTGTTACTGTCTTGTGCATATTCGGTTTCGCTTACTCGAGGTTAAGTACTGTAATTGATGAGTTATGTGTGCGCAGTTTCCACTATATTCTGCTATCCATTATTCTTGACGGGGGAGTAGTAACTGTCTTTGACTCAAGACGTAAAGATACCAAGGATTATGCGGACATGACTGCAATGCTCCAGAAGTAAGTTCAATCAATACCGGGACCATATCGGCAACTTTCGTTCATTTCCTGATATCAAGTAATCATTTTCTTTGCCTGGCAGGGTTTGGAAACAGTTCACCGGACAGGTTCCGGGTCTGAAGAACGAGCTGCGATTTACACACCCCAAAGTAAGTAGTACTAGCTAGTTCCACGCATCTCTCATTGATTCCAGTTTCATCAATACCATTATCGTGCTTGATTATCAGTTTGATTGAACTCTATTCTCGTAAAGTTCTTGTGGCAGGAATCCGGGAATAATTTATGTGGATACTATGTTTGCGAGTACATTCGCCACAGGACCTCTGAGCGGGGCAGATCTGAAGAACAATTTGAAGTATGTAAACAATATTCACAATTTCATTTTATTACCATCAATTTTGTTGAGTTTCATTCATATATATGTATTGACCCCCTTCTTTAAATTAGATCCGGCAGATGCGGGATGAACTCCTACCACATGATCGCATACGAGCAATTCAAGAGGAATTGGCGGGATTCTTTCTTGATCACGTCATACATGAAAAGGGAGAATACCATACGGAAATTCATTGGGACATTGGCGCTTGATGATGTCAGGGATGTTATATTGTATATATGTAGTAGCGTCGGATAGATATAAGAAAACTTGTTGTTCGACCAATCTCTCGGAGAAAGAGAGGTCGATCACTTCTCTCTGTATATGTTCATGACGATCTTATGTACTTAATGGTTCCTTCATTTGCTTACTAGCTAGCGTGTCGAGTTCTCTCTATAGTAGCTAGCGTCGACCAAGCACGGAGAAAAAGAGGACACTTCTCTCTATTAGCTAGCTAACACAATATGAAACCTCTAAATTAACCCTACAAAACCACCTAACCCCCCTCCCTTTAAAAAAAACAAAAAACCCCAGCTCCTGACAGATGCCTTTTGGTCCCGGTTGGTATTACCAACCGGGACTAAAGCTCCTGCCTTTTGGTCTCGGTTGGTGTTACCAACCGGGACTAAAGGTCCTCCTGCCTGGGCTCCCCCCAGCGGCCACGTGGAGGGCCTTTGGTCCCGGTTCGTAAGCGAACCGGGACTAAAGGTTTTGGGCTTTAGTCCCGACCCTTTAGTCCCGGTTCCAGAACCGGGACAAATGGGCCTTACGAACCGGGACAAATGGGCCCTTTTGTACTAGTGTTAAGTGTTGGCAGATTTTAGCAATGAGAGCAAGTCAAGTACACCCTACACATGCATGTCTTAGATTATAGCAGCGGAAAGTAACAACAAGCATACGTAGTAGAGGGTAGGAAGGAAGATCAAACGCAATTTGTAGACACGAAGAATTTTCCCGTGGTTCCGATAGGTGGTGCTATCGTACGTCCACGTTTATGGAGTCTTCAACCCACAGAGGGTAACGGTCGCGAGAGTCCATGGAGGGCTCCACCCATAAGGGTCCACGAAGTAGCAACCTTGACTATTCCATAACGGCTTCCGTCCACGAAGGACTAGCCTCACTATGGGTAGATCTTCACGAAGTAGGCGATCTCCTTGCCCGTACAAACTTCTTGGTTCAACTCCCCAACACGAAGTAGGAGGCTCCCAAGCGACACCTAACCAATCTAGGAGGCACCACCCTCCAAAAGGTAATAGGCTCGGTAATGTCGATGAACTCCTTGCTCTTGTGCTTCAAGATGATAGACTCCTCAACACACAATCACTCTCTCACAGATTTGGCTATGGTGGAAGAGATTGATTTGGTGGAAAGCAACTTGGGGAGGCTAGAGATCAAGATTCATATGGTAGGAATGGAATAGCTTGATCTCAACACATGAGTAGGTGGCTCTCTCTCAGAAAATGGGATAGGGCAAGTATGGAATAGTTCTGAGTGCTTCTCTTTCGAGTGGGTGGTGGTGAAGGGGTATATATAGGCATCCCCAAAAATCCAACCGTTACACCTAAAGTGACCAACTCGGTGACACCGATGTGTGAATCTCGGTGGTACCGAGTTGCTCCAAAGGTAGCAACTTTTGAATCTCGGTGAGACCGATATATAAATCTCGGTGGTATCGATTAGGTGAGCAACGGTCAGATTGCGCAACTCGGTGACGCCGATTTTCATATCTCGGTGGTACCGATTCTTGACCATGGCTTACCAGAGAGTTGGTCCAGAAACTCGGTGGGACCGATTCACAATTCTCGGTGGTACCAATTCTTGTGAATGGCTATCCAGAGAGTTGGTCCAAGAACTCGGTGAGACCGACTGGCAAAACTCGGTGGTACCAAAGACTGAAGATGGCTAAACAGAAAGTTGGCAACCCAAACTCGGTGATACCGAAGTGGAATCGGTTGCACCGATGTGCTAGGGTTTGGCATGTGTCTGTCTGGGTTTGGGAATCGGTGGTACCGAGTGGGAATTGTTGGTTGCACCAATTTTGGATATTTGGCTTTGGACAGACTTTTGTGGAAGAGCTTGTGGGTGTTTTTGGTGACTATCTCTTGTGCACGTGGAGCATCTTGTTCACCAACAGTACCTTACCCCCTTTTAATAGTATTGGCTTTCCTATGGACTCAAAGTGATTTCTCACAAAGTAAAATGTAGAGTCCTCTTGCTTGAAGCTTTGCCAATCCATTTCCTTGCATCTTTGGGGTTCTCCACAATCCTTTTGCCATCCCTATCATTGAACTTTTCCTAAAATATGCTTAGTGGAAACATTAGTTCAATGACATATATGTTGTTATTAATTACCAAAACCACCAAGGGTGCAAATGTGCTTTCACAGGGTCACCTCATTGATGAATGTTGGAAGCTGGAAAATATGGAGAAAAGGAACGGTACATGGAAACCTAAAAACAAATATGAAGGTGATGGTAAGGTCAATGTTACATCTGGTAATAAATCTGATTCAGATGATGCTCTAGTTGTTTTTGCTGGTTGTGTTTCATGTCATGATGAATGGATACTTGATTCTGCATGTTCGTTTCATATATGTTGTAACAGAGATTGGTTCAGTACTTATAAGTTTGTGCAGAGTGGAGATGTTGTGCGTATGGGAGATGACAACCCACGTGAGATTGTGGGCATTGGTTCTGTTCAGACCAGGACACATGACAGCATGATACGCACGTTGACAGATGTGAGACATATACCAGGCATGGCCAGAAACCTCATCTCGCTGAGTACTCTTGACGTCAAAAGGTACAAACACTCCGGTTCAGGTGGAGTTTTGAAGGTATCAAAAGGTTCCCTCATTCATATGATAGGTTACATGAATTTTGCCAAGTAATATGTTCTTAGAGGAAGCACTATTACTAGTACTGCCGCTGCTGCTGTTACTTCTGATAAATCCAGTAAAACTAATATTTGGCATATGCGCCTTGGGCATATGAGTAAACTTGGCATGGCAGAATTGACCAAGAGGGAACTCCTAGATGGCTGCAATGTAAGCGACTTGGAGTTCTGTGAGCACTGCATCTTTGGTAAGCACAAGAGGGTTGTTGTTCATACCATAGAAGGTATATTAGATTATGTACATGCTGATTTGTGGGAACCTTCCCGTAAACCCTTGCTTGCTGGTGCTCGTTATATGCTTACAATTATGGATGACTACTCCAGAAAAGTGTGGCCTTATTTTCTTAAAAATAAATATGATGTGTTTGATGCCTTTAAGGATTGGAAAGTTATGGTAGAAAGGCAAACTTAGAGGAAGGTAAAAATACTTCGTACTGACAATGGTATGTAATTCTGTTCAAAAGCGTTTAACAGGTATTGTAGAAACTTAGGCATCATCACGCACCACACCGTCCCGTACACTCCGCAACAGAATGGTGTGGCTGAGCGTATGAACAGAACCATCATTTCCAGGGCTCGCTGCATGTTGTCCAATGCTCGCATGGGCAAACGTTTTTGGGCTGAAGCAACCTCCACCGCCTGCTACCTCATCAACATGTCTCCATCCATTCCACTAAATAAGAAAACTCCCATTGAGGTATGGTCTGGTACACTGGCTGATTATTCACAATTGAGAGTTTTTGGTTGCAATGCATATGCACATGTTGATAACGGAAAGATTGAGCCTAGAGCTATTAAGTGTGTGTTTGTTGGATATGGTTCAGGAGTTAAGGGATATCGGTTATGGAATCCTAAAACTAATAAGGTTTTTGTGAGCAGGAGCGTTGTTTTTAATGAATCTGTTATGTATCATGATGATCTGTCCACAGATAGTTTTGATGTGGAGCCACAACGAGTTACTGTGCACGTGGAGCATTTTGATGAGGAGGAAAATGAAATTGTTGATAATAATGTTACTGCTCCAGATGCACAGGTTCATGATAATGTTGATGATGCTCCAGATACAGAGATTCATGATGATGATGTTGTGCAATGCTCACCCCCTGTTTTGCAACCACAAATTCAGTATCTTGTAGATGGCAGGAGAAAGAGAGTCATTAACAAACCTAAACGCCTAATTGAGGAGTGTGACATTGTTCATTATGCTTTTAGTTGTGCAGAACAGGTTGAGAACATCCATGAGCCATCGACATACACTGAAGCCGTTGTTTTCGGTGACCGTAAGAAGTGGGTTTTTGCTATGCAGGAAGAGATGCAATCACTTGAGAAAAATGGCACATGGGATGTTGTGCGCTTACCTAAACAAAAGAAGACCGTTCGTTGCAAATGGATCTTCAAAAGAAAGGAAGGTTTGTCTCCTAATGAGCCAGCAAGGTTTAAGGCAAGGCTAGTGGCTAAGGGCTTTAGTCAGATGCCAGGTATTGATTATAATGATGTGTTCTCTCCAGTTGTCAAGCATAGTTCCATTCGTGCATTTTTCTGTATTGTTGCTATGAATGATCTTGAGCTTGAGCAGTTAGATGTCAAGACAACTTTTCTGGATGGAGAACTAGAAAAGGAAATTTACATGGACCAACCAGAGGGTTTCATAGTGCCTGGTAAGGAGAACTTTGTTTGCAAGTTAAACAGGTCCTTATATGGTTTGAAACAGTCTCTGAGACAGTGGTATAAAAGGTTTGATTCATTTATGATTGCACATGGATTTAAGAGGTCTGCATATGATAGTTGTGTTTACATTAAATTTGTTGATGGATCGCCTATATACTTGCTGTTATATGTTGATGACATGTTGATTGCTGCCAAGGGCAAGAGAGAGATCACTTCTTTAAAGGCACAGTTAAGTAGTGAGTTTGACATGATGGATCTTGGTGCTGCTAAGAAAATTCTAGGTATGGAGATTACCAGGGACATAAATTCTGGTTTGTTATTTCTTAGTCAGCAAAGTTACGTTCAGAAAGTTCTTCATCGTTTTAACATGCATGATGCTAAGTCAGTAAGCATTCCTATTGCTCCTCATTTCAAATTGTTTATCTTCTCAATGTCCCAGTACAGATGAAGAGTTTGAGTATATGTCAAGAGTTCCACATTCTAGTGCTGTCGGTTCTTTAATGTATGCCATGGTGTGTTCTAGGCCTGATTTATCATTTGCAATGAGTTTGGTTAGTAGATATATGGCTAACCCTGGTAAAGAACATTGGAAGGCTGTTGAGTGGATTTTCAGGTACCTTCGTGGCACTTCCAATGCTTGTTTGAAATTCGGCAGGACTGGTGAGGGACTAGCTGGCTATGTGGATTCAGATTTTGCTTCCAGCGACTTGGACAAGAGGAGGTCCCTTATAGGTTATGTGTTTACTGTTGGTGGTTGTGCTGTGAGTTGGAGAGCTACACTGCAGGCAGTAGTTGCTCAATCTACCACTGAAGCAGAATACATGGCTATTGCAGAAGCATGTAAAGAATCAGTTTAGCTGAAAGGTTTGTATGCTAAGCTTTGTGGAGATAATTCTTGCATTAATCTGTTTTGTGACAGTCAGAGTGCCATATACCTCACTAAGGATCAAATTTTTCATGAGAGAACAAAGCACATTGATGTCAAATATCATTTTGTTCGAGACATTGTTGAGCAAGGTAAACTGAAGGTATGCAAGATTAGTACTCATGATAATCCTGCTGATATGTTCACAAAGCCAGTTCTTGTTGCTAAGTTTCAGCTTTGCTCAGACTTAGTTGGTATAACTCATTAGCCCTAGTGTCTGTTTGGTGCCGAAAGTGTTTTCTTTGTTGTTCAGGGAGAAGGTTCTTATTCATGCTACAAGATGGAATTTGTCTCAAGGTGGAGTTTGTTATGTTATGCTCCAAATTCCAATATAAAGAGAAAGGCCAACTTCTGACGAGCGAGCGGAGCGAGGCCCGTCGCCGGTAGGCTTGGGCCGAAGCGGAGCGTAGCGATACGGATCAGGGTTGACCTAGGACACCTGTGTTATATATACCTCTTGTAAGCCGCCGCACGGGATAAGTCGATCAGTTGTAAATCCCCGGCGTTTGTAACCTCTCCCGATCATAGTGAAGTTTGGCTGGCTGGCGCCCGTGGTTTTTTTCCCTTCGTGTTGGAGGGGTTTTCCACGTTAAAATCTTGTGTCCCTTTGCTTGATTTCGTTCTTCATCGTATCGATTGCGTGTCGTATCTCTAACAGGATCCTCGGCAGTAGTTTTTGCTGGGGTAACTGAACTGACTACGCATGAAGCTGTAGCATGTCGAGAGGCCATGACCCTATCATATGTTTTGTTAGAAACACGCATCATTGTTGCGTCAGATTGTAAAGGTGGCGTGTCAGACATAAAGGACGGGATTGGCGGGAAACATGGTCATATCATCAGGGAGATAAAGATTATGGCATGAGAGTTCAAAGACTGCTCTTTCTTTCTCGAAGGAAGAGCCTCGAATCTGGAGGCACATAGCCTCGCTAAACATGCGCTTAGTTTATCTGCAGGCCGTCATTTGTGACTTTTGCAACCTCCTATCAGTTGTATTCCTCTAAACATTATTAAGCAATAAAGAGCAAGAGTGTGTTAGCCTAAGAAAGAAGGAAATGTCATTAGATTTTCAGTCTTGTTCTTTCGTTTTTAAGGTAGAAACTCGAATATCGAGGCTCAAAGCCTTGCTAAGTACACGCTCAGCCTTGCGACAGGTCGCCATGTTTGGCTTTTCCAGCCTCCTGATCTCAATTGTATTCCTCAAAACATAGTTGAGCCATGCACCTTCACCTATCATTACTCGCATGTTTGGCACAAAGACGGGCAGCCTCATCTGCTTCCCGGCCATGAATTATGGAGTATTTGCCGAAGCCTTCTGACATGTTGTTGATCTCTATGGATACAACTGAAATAATCAGCTTACAGTTGAACTTTTAGTTGTAAAGTGTGTGGACGGAGTACAATGTCGTGTTCGAGTTGGATAACAGTATTCTAGGTCTCTTATAAAACGTAGGCACACAATATAACCTAGCTATGCTAACATAAAAGAACATGGACACAGTATGAGCCAGCGTGATGTGTCGGCATCACGGTGGCCGGTGTGAGGTATTGTAGCAGTATCACTCCGAGGGTAGCCAATGTTCGGTCAACCTTGTTAATAAATTTCAACGTGGTTGCATTGTGTGATTGTTTGATCCTCAGTAGATCAATATGTGTCTCGGATTATTGACAAGTGGTATCGGAGTGAGATTAAAGAAATAACAAATTGCTGATCTGGACCTTCTTGTTGCGTTAGTTGCATTGGCCCATGTCATGTCACTACGTGCGAGCGTACGACGCCTTGTTGCACCGAGGGAGAGTCGGGAAGAAACGGTCTGGCTTGTGGCTCGTGAGGGAGTGGAAACTAGTCCAGTGGCGGAGACAGGCCTAGGGCAATTGGGGCTATAGCCCTAGGCCTAGCAACAATTGCCTTTGCAATTCCTTCTCACAAAATATGACAAACAACTAAAGTACATCACTTAAACTAGCTTAGCCCTAGGTGTAATCCGGTGCTAGTTCCGCCACTGAACTAGTCAACATTTCCCGCGTGACATTTTCGTTTGCCACGTCACCGTCTAAAGCAGGACTACTAGACAGTTTTCGCGTGAAACTCGCTACATGGCCGACTTTCGCAGAAGTAAAAAACAGTCTTGCATGTAATGCGATTTGCATTCGAGTGATTGTAGATGTTTTATGCGCTTTGGGCCTGTAATGTGTTTTTTTTGCTTGCTACTCATTGAAACTGGATAATTTACCCCTTGACTCTTCCGAAGAGGTTTTAACTTCACATTGTGCTTATGTGGCAGTGGCGAGTCCAATGGGCAGGCTTCAACAGGCTGAAGCCTACCCTCTAGAAAAAACGACTTATTTTTTACTACTACTATTATTCATTTACCCAGACCAACTAGTCTATTCTCGCTCGAGCCAGGAACTAGGAGAAGCGAGGCTGCCAATCCTACCCTAGGCAGCCAGCAGCAGGCTCCTCCGGTCCTCCCCGACTCGACCTCATACAGGCGCTCCACGGCGGCATGGCGACCTGGTGCAGGAACTCCATAAGAACGCCTGCGCGCGGACGTCAGCACGCAGGACTCGCACATCATGGAAGGCTCCTGACTGCGGGGGCAAAATCGTGGTTGGCCGGAGAAGTGGAGGCGTCGGCCGGCTGAAGCTATGAATTAGCTCGCATAGCGGCACACCGCCACGCCCCGCTCCGAAGTGACCCATCGACGCGTCCAGCGCATCGGCTGTTAGCATCTACAGCCGGAGCCCTCATACCCGTCTCAAAAGTCTGGGCAGGCCGCCCGGTCAATGAACGGTCACAAAAAAAAGACCGAGCCAGACCCTGAAACGGGCCTCAAACGCTTGGGCTGACCGTCGCCGCAGTGTGAACGCCGCATGGCGCCGCTCCGGCTCGCCGTCCGAGGTGGAGGCCAACCGCCGGCTCATCCGGCAGAGGCAGGTGGAGGCAGACGAGCTCGACGTGGAGATAGCAGCGGAGAAAGCCGCAGCGGAGCAGCCGGAGGCGCCGAAGGGGGCCGCAGCGGAGGCGCCAGAGGGGGCGGAGCTGCACTGCCGCACATTTATCCGCCGGAGGACACGGAGATCGTCGAAATATCCGACAAGGAGTAGTTAGTTTGTACGTAGTATGTATGTTTTTATGTTTGCATGTTTTTGTATGGATTTGAGAATCTAGTATGAGATGTCCGGTTGCAGCAGTGTTTATTTGAGGCGTGCCCGGTCACTCCCCGCGGACGCGCCCACGGGCGTTTGAGGGGTCATTTTTGCAAGTTCGGTTGTAGATGCTCTTAGAGCCTTAGAGGGACAAGTTTTAATCTCCAATTTGCTTCTATTGCTTTCTGTAAATAAAAAATGCGATGGATTGCTTTCTGTAATTAGTCCACCGAAGTATCAATTACAGTTTCTTTTCTAGTTCATGAACTATTAATTGCTTTAGTGTCAATTACAATTTATTTGCAGCTTCTTTGTTAAGAAGGTTCAAAATTTAATTATTTTAATTTTTTTAGAAAAATCCGGTAAATACTACATGTTTCTAGTAGTATTCTGGGAAACTTTGAGCACATTTGGATAAATGGACTAAGATGGTGTTGTTTTTCTTCGACGAACATTTCATATTTTTTGCCTTACCTTTGAGCCCACCCTTTATTTCTTTCCTGGATTCGCCACATGATGTGGGAGTGCAGTGAGCAGCAGATGAACGAATAAAATATATTTGGACCTCCATGTCAGACGTTACACACACCTGAGGCTTTGTTCTTTTCATTGTTCCATGATTTTGCGGCTGTTCATCTTCCTTGAGCAACCATGGCGGCTCACTTCTCGTGTAAACATGTCATCCGTCCGATCGGCAAGGGAGAATCTCAATGGAGCCATCTATGGCAGCTTTAACGAGCTGATGGTGTTAGAGCCTAGCCTCCGCATCAACTTGATAATTAATGTCGCCTATATATCCTAGGCCGTGGATAGTTTTCGAGGCTATATTCTTAGGTTTTCTTATCAGGTATTCTGTATGCTTTGTGATTTCATTCGTGTTTTAGTGGCAGCTGCATTTTCCCGTGAGCCCAGTCTCCACTTACACGACACGACATTAAAACACACTGTCTGAAACAAAAGGATTCTAACAAAAACATCCGAAAATATGACCTCATTGAGACCTAGAGTAATCTAAGGAAACACGTTCTAATACTTTTGCCAATATAAAAGTAAGTGTTAAAAGCTTCATGTATCTTATAAAGAAATTAGAGAACCATCCAGTTTTTGGCTTTGCAAGAGCAATAACAATAGCCGGGTTCCTAGAATTCACTTCAAAATGGCACAACAAACTAGTAGGAACGGAAGGCTACATCATGATTCAAGAACTACACATAACACATATGCAGTGGCGGAGCGTGGCAAGCAATCAAGGGGGCGCCAATTTTCCAACTAAAAGCAAAATATTTCTTCAAAGAAACCTAAATTTAAAATTACACTCAAATCGAACATATCTTGCTCCTTCCATCCTTTGGCAGCTCGGCTCATCGACGGCCGTCGGCTCATCGTCCGTGTAGACGCAGTAGCAAGTAGCTGACGAATCGATATAATGCCAATGAATGCAGCATGCAGCCGGGTGAATCCATCTAATGCAGCAGTAAGCAAGCATTCTGTGCGCATGCAGCAGCAAGCAGGAAGCTGCTCGTGCAACAATCAATCAAGCTGCATGGAGTAGCTAGCTAACTTCACACACGAATATGCATTTTTTTCTTCGAAAAGAGAGTATGCCCTTTGGCCTCTGCATCGAGTGATGCACACACTCTTTTATTGGTCAACACGAATATGCATGTGTGTATCGTTCAAGGGAATCCATCTAATGATAATTGAGTTGGGAGGAGTATTATTCACTGATGGGCTGGACCAAACACTTGGTATACATAGTAGCAAACACTTGGGGTGTGTTTGGTTGCAGGAACGGGCCGGAATGTCATGGGTCGGACCCGTTCCTGGGCCTCATTCTTGCGTTCAGTTGATAGGTGGATCGGGGACGGACTCGTTCCCACATACTGAATATTCTGTTGATATCCGGAACTGAGGTAATACCTCGAAATTGGGCGGACGACGCGGAACTGTTCGTTCCACTCGCCTGCCTCCTCTCGCCCTTGCACTCAGCTCCTCTCGCCCCCGGCCCTCGCCTCTCCCCCACCCCCCTCACGTCTGTCTCTCCCAAGTCCGGCGGATTGGTGGCAACGACCAGGCCAGCGAATCCGCAACCGGGCGGCGGCGACCTGGTCTATGGGATGGGCGGCGGCAACTTGATCTCACGAGGGAGGCGGCGACCCGATCTGCTATGAGACGGCGGCAACCCGATCTGCCATGGCCGGCGGCGACCCGATCTGCTAGGCGACGACGACGAGTTGAGGTGCCAGGACGACGACGACCTGATCTGACAGGAGCGGCGGCGACCGAGCCTGCTTTTGAGGCGTTGGCCATTCCCTCGCGGGCTACGACGACCACCTCACCCATGCGACCACTGCGGCACTGCCTCGCCGCCGGCTACAACAACGATGAGCACTACTTCTGGGACCTGATCTATGGGATGGAGAGGGGTTCTTGTTGTGCAACTATCTCGAGTCAACAGCAAGAGTGTTGCTGTGCTTCATCTGTGAGCAATTTTTCTTGATTGAAAGCCAATTCTAATGTAAATAGTACAAAAACATTGAGCAAAATTTCCTTGATTGAAAGTACAATTCGATGTAAATGCTTCTGAAAAGTCCAATAATATATTTCTAGAAATATAAAGATTTTCTACTTGTTCATTTTGTATATATATGCATTTAAGAGGCAGCCTCACCAATTTTATAAAGATGAGTTGAACTGAATTCATTTCATTCTATCCCTCAAACCAAACATTGAAACGTAACCATTCCGTTCCATCAAATACCCCCAATCAAACACGGGAACGGAACCGACCCATTCCGGAGGAACGGAACCATGACATTCCATTCTACTTCGTTCTTGAACCAAACACACCCTTGGTATTCACTGATGGGCTAGGGGTCACGACCCCGTTTGGCCTCTATGAGGCTCCGCCAATGAACACATGTATAGATAATGTACAGTCCCATAAAGAGAAAAATATCCAACAAACAGAGAATTCTAGACTCGACGAGGACAACTTGATGACCATTATTGGTATTCAATGTAGTGCACTTACAGAACTGGAGCGGCTAAAAGTCAAACACTAGAACAGCCTAACAGAAGATTCATAGTAACAATACAATTAACCCAACCAGGCAGCATACGTATTGCATCATACGTAGTAAGGTAATTAAGCAAAAACACCAGTGTTACACTAGCATATCCAATAGAAAGCTAAGCAAAGGCAACCATGTTACGTACCAGTTCCTTCGTGACACAATATAAGACGTTTTGGCAAACTGTTTGGGAGTAATATACAGGTACTGCGTAATAAGTTTGCAAAAAATATGCATTTTAATATTAAGAGAGCTTCCTCTACTTATCTGTTGGCCATTCTTTTTCTTTTCCTTTTCCCTTTTTGCGATGCAGTTACCCTTTCAAGGTATTTGCAGAAGGCAGTTGGGAGTAGGGGTGCATTGGGAAACTTGTTAACGTGAGCTTTCATACCCACAGACTCACATGACTGCAGGCGTGCATGCTTCATGTCAAGCATGATCATCCACCCATTACCATCAAATTCCTCCTCCGTTAACAGGCAGCACAGAACATCGGGGTCATCCAAGCAGATGGTTGGGAACTCAGGAAGACGTTTATCTATGTGCAGATTTCTGTAACCAGCTTGTGCCCAGAGAGAGTCCAGGTTGATCACATGATGTAGCTTCCACTCGAACTCGGAGTTCAAAGTCCAAGTGGTGATTTTCTGGGGAGTCTGCTGCTGTTTCTCTTGCCTTTTTCTATCACGGAGCTCACGGCATCGGCAGCGACCATGGACTCTGTCATGGAAGTCATTGTCAATGTGGACAAAGCAGATGTTGCCTTGGCTGATGGACACACTTCGGAATCTCTCCGGGAAGTACCTGTCAACACGTACCTTACCAGGGAACTCTTTTCCTCCATGGAAAGGCACGAAGCAGAGCGACGGGGAGTCTATATTTTTGGAGAAGTCACATAGCAGGACACCGCTGAGGTAGTCCACCCAGCACAGGAAACGGCCGTCGAAAGCGAGCACATTGTCGGTTGACCAGAGTTCCGGCAACTGGCCGCCGATGCCTGCTGGGTCCAATTTGCGGATGATTTTCCACTTTCCGGTCTCGGAGTTGAAGACGCGGAGTTCGGCACACATGCGCTTTGTTTTGTGGTAGACATTGAGGTCGGCAATGATGAAGCGGTCCCCCTCGAGCTGCAGGATGCCCGTGGTGAGGTAACCCGTCAGGAACGGCCTTCTGTTAGATCCTCTGGATCGGGGTAGACTAGAGACATCAGTGGTATACCTTCACTTTGACCTGAGGAGTTCCCGCCGTTGGCCATGGTGGAACGGCGATGGCGGCGGTGACAGAGAGGTGTGGAGGTTGCGGCGGCGATGGTGCTTCCCGTGAGCACCGCGCTAACCCTAGATCGGAAGGGATTGTCGGTGGGGTTTGTGGCGGCGGCGAACTTCGTCGTACGTGCCCCGATCCCCCACCTCTGTTGATATAGCACGGGTCACAGGGGCCCACCAACCATAATGGGTTGGGCGCCCCCGATCAGGGCGCGTGGATCAGGGGTCCGGTGGGCCGTTGGGCCCACACGGGAGAGATCATCCTAACATTCTCCCCCTTGATCTCAACTTTTACTTTTAACTTTATATTTTCTAGTTTATTTGTTCCATCACATATTGGTACATAGAGCATGTCTCATCGTCACAGCTTAATTGCCGATAGAATCATACAGCTACAACATACGTTTTGTTCGGAAACAAATTCTGTTCCTTTTGGGCCTCTCATGATCGAGGAATCATAGGCTTTCCCATAAACCCATGCCGGTAAGTGTTCCTTGAACACATTGGGTGGTAAGCCTTTCGTAAGCGGATCCGCAAGCATATCCTTTGTCTTTATATGCTCGAGACTTATAGTGTGATCCTGGATTTTATCTTTCACAACATAATACTTTATCTCTATTGTTTTGGCAGTATTACTCGACTTGTTGTTGTGAGCATAAAATACTGCGGGCTGGTTGTCACAGTACATCTTTAGTGGTTTGTGAATACAATCTACCACTTTCAAGTCGGGTACAAATTTCTTTAGCCATATCGCCTGCCCCGTGGCCTCGAAGCATGCTATGAATTCTGCATACATCGTCGATGATGCAACTACTGACTGTTTGGAGCTTTTCCACGACATAGCCCCTCCAGCGATAGTGAAGACATATCCTGACATGGATTTTCTATCATCTCTGTCTCCCGCAAAATCTGCGTCTGAATACCCTTTTATCTCTAGGGAATCAGATCTCCTGTATGTTAGCATGTAGTGCTTCGTGCCTTGCGCATAACGCAATGCCTTCTTTGCCATCTTCCAGTGCTCCATGCCTGGATTCTCTTGATATCTACCGAGTACCCCGGTAACAAATGCTAAGTCAGGGCGAGTGCACACTTGTGCATACTGTAAGCTTCCAACAGCCGAAGCATATGGTACTGGTTTCATGAGATCGATCTCGTACTGGTTCTTGGGACATTGGAATTTCCCAAAACTATCGCCCTTGACTATAGGAGCAGGTGTGGCTTTACTCGCATGCATATTATACTTTTGAAGAACCTTTTCTAAATATGCCTTCTGCGATAGTCCTAAGACTCCATTATTCCTGTCTCGGTGAATTTCTATGCCCAAAACATAGGATGCTTCATCAAGATCTGTGATATCAAAATTTGAGGATAAGAACTTCTTTGTTTCTAGTAGTAGACTAACATCACTGCTAGCAAGCAGGATGTCATCCACATACAAGATTAGGAAAATATATTTCCCATTTTTAAACTTTGCATAAATGCAGTTATCCTCAATATTTTCTTTAAATCCAAAACTTTTAATCGTTTGATCAAACTTTAGATACCACTGTCTAGAGGCTTGCCTTAATCCATAAATGGATTTCTTCAGGCGGCATCCCATATTTTCCTTGCCTTCCATGATAAAACCCTTGGGTTGTTTCATGTAGACCTTTTCTTTTAAATCACCATTCAGAAATGCCGTCTTCACATCCATTTGATGTAATTCTAAATCAAAATGTGCAACTAATGCCATTATGATTCTGAAGGAATCCTTACATGAGACTGGGGAAAAAGTCTCATTGTAGTCTATCCCTTCTCTTCGTGTAAATCCTTTTGCCACAAGTCGGGCTTTATACTTTTCCACATTCCCATTAGGGTCATACTTAGTTTTGTAGACCCATTTGCAGCCTACTGTTTTGGCTCCTTTAGGAATTTCCACTAAGTCCCAAACATCTTTGGAACTCATTGATTTCATTTCATCTTCCATTGCCTCTAGCCATTTCGATGAGTGAGGGATTTTAATGGCTTCTTCATATGTAGTGGGATCACGTTCCATATGAACCATTTCTATGTTATAAACTTTATAATCAGTAGAAATAGCGGATCTTCTTGTTCTATTAGATCTTCTAAGAGCCTCAGTATCTGGCACATTTCGTGCCTCAACTTCTGGCACATCTTCTACAATTGGCTGCTGCACCTCCCTTTCATGCTCAACAACAGGTTCAGTCGGCTCCTGACGGACAGGTGCCGGGTCTGCCCCCATAGTTGTCATGGGTGGAGTTACAGCTGGTAGTGAGAAAAATGGCTCCAGAATCATCGGATTAGGTGCATGCACCCTCTTCTCCTCAAGATCAATTTTCCGAGCTACCAAGCTCCCCCTCATCATTTCGTCCTCTAAGAAGACCGCATGTCTTGTTTCTACAAACTTTGTATATCTGTCTGGACAGTAGAAATGAAAACCCTTTGATCTGTCTGGATAGCCAATGAAGTGGCAACTCACTGTTTTGGGATCCAACTTTGCAATGTTTGGATTAAACATTTTGGCCTCAGCAGGGCACCCCCACACCCTGAAGTGGTGTAGAGAGGGCACTCGTCCTATCCACAGCTCGTACGGTGTTTTGGGCACCGACTTGCTTGGCACTCTATTGAGAATGTGAATGGCGGTTTTCAGCGCCTCCATCCATAATCCCAATGGCAAAGTGGAGTAACTCATCATGCTGCGCACCATATCCATAAGAGTACGGTTGCGCCTTTCAGCTACTCCATTTTGCTGAGGCTCGCCCGGCATTGAATACTGGGCTACTATGCCAGTCTCCTGTAAAAATTGTGCAAAAGGTCTAGGCACTTGGCCATATGGAGTATGTCGACCGTAGTACTCCCCCCCACGGTCAGACCTTACTATCTTTATCCTTTTATCATGCTGATTTTCAACTTCAGCTTTGAAAATTTTGAATTTATCCAATGCTTCAGATCTTTCTTTGATTGGATAAATGTATCCATAGCGAGAGTAATCATCTGTGAATGTTATGAACGAGTCATATCCATCCACACTTTTCACCGGAAATGGTCCACAAATGTCGGTGTGGATGATTTCTAGTGTGCCTGTGCTATGGATTGCACCCTTTTTTATTTATTTTACATACTTTCCTTTGATGCAATCGATGCATTGTTCTAAGTCTGAGAACTCTAACGGAGGAAGAATTTCACTTTTGACTAATCTTTCTATTCTCCCCCTGGAAATATGGCCCAAGCGACAGTGCCATAATTTCGACGAGTCGTGAGTTCTCTTTCTTTTCTTTTGTTCTTTGTTCGACGCGGAAGTATGTTCATTCACATTACACACATAATGCTCTTTTTCACGAAGTGATAATAAATAAAGCTCATTGTGTAGTAAAGCAACACCCACACAAGCATTATTAAACCATATGGCACACTTGCCATGTCCAAAATAACATTCATAATTGTCTTTGTCCAAACAAGAAACACTAATCAAGTTTCTATGACACGAAGGGACATATAAGACATCTCTAAGTAGAAGCTTGAACCCATCAGCTAACTCCAAGGAGATGTCACCGACAGCTTCAACTTCTGCTTGAATTCCATTAGCGACTTCAATGCGTCTTTCGTTTCTTTGCATAGTCTGCGTCGAATGGAATCCCTGTAAAGAGTTGGCAACATGAACAGTTGCACCTGAGTCAATCCACCAAGTAGATTTCGAAAACTGTGCATACAAGGATTCATTGACTAATGAAACGATGTCGTTACCTCTCTTTGCCATGATTGATTTCAGCCAATCAGGGCAACCTTTCTTGTAATGCCCTGTCTTCTTACAGTGGAGGCAGGTGTCTTTGTCCACTGGAAAGGACTTCTGCTGATGCTGATGCTGCATGTGAGATTTGCCATGCGCCTTTGAAGGAGAACCTTTGCTACTTTGATTGTAATTCTTTTTCTTGTTGTCCCTCACATAGTTGAGTGAACCACCATGTGAGGCTTTGAGTCTGTCCTCTTCTTGGACACACATTGCTATCGTCTTTTCAATGTCCCATGTTTCAGGCGACATGTTATAGTTTACAACAAAGGTTTCAAACTCCTTTGGCAGCGAAGCCATGACCAGGTGGACCAGGAGTGCTGGTCTGATCTCCAGATCCGCATCCATGGGCTTGAGCTTTGCTGCCATGTTGCTCATCCTGAGGATGTGCTCTCTAATTCCATGACCACCACCAGTGTAGTTCTCTGTCACCAGTTGCTTTATCAACTGGGTGGCATATGTCTTTGAAGAACCAGTGAACTGGTTCTTTATCTTTGTAAGCAACTCCCCTACGGAAGTGCACTCAGCAATTGAGCCCACAATGGCGTTCTCAATTGTGTTCTTTATAAATGCCATACACTTTTTGTTGGCGTTGATCCACTTTTGATTGTTTAGGGAATAGGACATCTCCAATGGAGCATGATCCCTTCTCTTTTTATCCCACACATCATCATCATCTGTGGCCTCTCTGACTGGCTCTGTAGGTCTGACCGGCTGTGGTTCATCCACAACCTAGTCGACCTCAGCACAGACAAATGCCAGGCCTACTTTCTTCCTCCACTCAGTGTAATTGTCACCTCTGAGTGTCGGAACATCTTTTAGGCAACTCATTAAGTGGTAGCCTCCTGAAATCACAATTTAAGTGAGATCATTATAACAATCATATGCATTAATCTAACGTTGGTCAAATTAAACATAAAATTGTCTATGCAATTAAAACTATATCACCGTTGGGCAGAAAATAGCAATAAATGCACCTTTAATTTCAGTAATAAAACATGATCATGTTATTAACGACGTTGGTCATAAAAAATAACAGAATCATATTTATTCTAATAATCACTTTAATGTGCTCTTTAAACTTAATTCTCTCTAAACTTTTAATTTCTTTGTAAAAGAGCACAATTAATTATTTACACAGCGGAAAAATATGAATATAAAATTCATGAACCTTTTATTATTTACAGAAACTTTTATTTTACCAAATAAAAATTCATGAACTTTATTATTTTCTTTATAAAATTCATGAACTTTTCTTTTTCTGAAAATTTTCTATATTCATTTTCAGAAACTTTTCAACTTTTTCTTTTCTATTTTCTAAACAAAATTTCTCTGAATAATTTGAATAGAAAAAACTGTACGAAATTTGTCCAAAAGAAAAACTGGACAAAAAACAGAAGAAGAAAAAACTGTTGGCCGCGTCGGCCACGGCTCAGCGCGCTCGCGGCAGCGCCTCCCGGCCCACAAGGCCCAGAGGCGGGCGAGCGGTGGCGGCCTGGCCACACGGCCCAATGCCCCCTTCTCTTTCGGCCCACTGGCCCGGGGCGGAGCTAGGGTTTGCTCTGCGGCCGTTCGATCTGATCCGACGGCCGTCCGCGGGTTTCGCTGGGGCAAAACCAGCTGCCAACGACGCCCGAGTTGAAACCCTCGTTCATTTCTCCCCCTGGCCCGCCGCTCTCCTCTGTACTCTCTCCCGAGGCGCACCAGCGAATCTCGCCGGCCACCGGCGACGGCATCGAGCGCCACCGCGCCGCGTCCGGGCGCCGGCTCTTTCTCCTTCCCCCTTCCTTTTCTCCTTTGCCATTCCTCTCCGCCTTATCCTGTGTGAGAGAGAGCCACGAGCAGAGCGCGAGCAGAGCCCTCCTCTGCTCCCCTTCGCGCCCGACGCGGTAGCTCTGCGAGCCGGCGACGGTTGCCGACGGCCCGTCCGCGCCGCGCGCCGCGCAAGCCCCTTCCCTTTTCCTTTCTCTGTGGCAGAGAGGTCGAGGCGCGAGCACCTCCCCCTTCCTCTGCCCCCTTGTGCCGGTGTGTACGGCGATCGTAGATGGAGTGGCGGCCTCCCTGGCCCTCTTGCCGGCGTGCGCGAACACCCGACGGTGAGCGCGCCGCCGTCAAGCGGCTCAGCGGGGTCTCCCTTTGCCCCCCGGAGGGAGTGGTTCTTCTTCCCGGCACCTCGGCTTGCCGATGCGTGTCGGGATCGAGCGGAACTGCGTGGCCAGAGTGGCGGCGCACTTTGCCGGTGAGGCCTGAGGCCCTACTCCGGTGAACTTTTGCGGTTTTGATTTCTTTGCCCTGCTAGGGTTCTTTGGGGGGAGGGAGGGATCTTTCTTTCTGTATATTCTTTGTATCGAAAGTCTAGTCTAGCATGGCCTGATACCATTGTTAGATCCTCTGGATCGGGGTAGACTAGAGACATCAGTGGTATACCTTCACTTTGACCTGAGGAGTTCCCACCGTTGGCCATGGTGGAACGGCAACGGCGGCGGTGACAGAGAGGTGTGGAGGTTGCGGCGGCGGTGGTGCTTCCCGTGAGCACCGCGCTAACCCTAGATGGGAAGGGATTGTCGGTGGGGTTTGTGGCGGTGGCGAACTTCGTCGTACATGCCCCGACCCCCCACCTCTGTTGATATAGCGCGGGTCACAGGGGCCCACCAACCATAATGGGTTGGGCGCCCCCGATCAGGGCGCGTGGATCAGGGGTCCTGTCGTGGTTTTAACATGGCAGATGTCCGAAGACTTAGGTTCGAGGCCATCGCCATGGTAGTGGACTCAAAGGGATTGATCGGGACGAAGGACATGAGTTTACCCAGGTTCGGCCCCTCCAGTAGAGGTAAAAGCCTACGTCGTGCTTGTGTTGTATTGAGTGGTGTATCGATTACAAGGGAGCGGATTGCTTAACCTAGTTCTCGATATATTGGTTTCTGTCTCAGCCGCCCCGGGGTCTCACCTTTATAAAGGAGGTCCAGGCCCCGGGTTACACGAGTCTCAAACCGACTCACACAACGTAGTCTATTCTGTCTCTAAGACGCCTTACCATCGTGGGTAAGCCGCCTCCGGGCGGCTTAGCCACCCGGGTCTTCAAGCCATCTTCTGTCTCTGGGCCTCCATCGTGGCCCATCTGGTAAATCGCCACGCGGCCTGGTCTTCTTCGTTCTGCCCACCTTAGAGGTCTTCAGTTAGGAGCCACCAGGTATGACCCGGCCCCTCCTGGGCGGGTCTTACCACGGGGTTATATCCCCAACATTGGGCCCCAGGTTGATTTGAGCCAACTCATGTCAATCTTCAACTCACTTGGCGGCGAGTCTTCATACTTCTGCCATCTGAAAAGACAACTTATAACCCGCCATGACGTAATATCGAATATTCTGAAAAGATTCCATGACGTTTGTAACGGATCTTTCTCATTGAAAGGTCATCCCGAAAATCGAGGCGCTACATTCGGTCAATCATCACTGTGCCTCCCCAATTTTCGCGCGCACTGTTGCCCTTCGAACTGATAAATAGGGACACGTGGTGCCCTTTTCCTTTCCTCTGCTGTCACTATCGTCTTCTTCCTTCGAACGGCCGAACCTCTGGAGCTCTGCCGCACGTGACAGTTCCTCACCGTCGCCCCCATCGCCGGCCGCTGCATCGACCTGAGCCAGACCAGATTTTCCGCCGGCGCGTCCGCATCCGCAAGGTGCTTCTTCTAGTCCATGTTCCAATCTGGATCCATCTCCATTAGGGTTCCGAGTTCCTCTGTTGTTCATAGCAGTTCATCAGTGTTCATCATGGCACAGACCGCTAAGCATCACTTTGCATCCCGTGGCACTGCCTATCTGTTGCGATTGTGCCCTTAATACCAATGCCCTACTTGCTTTGACTCTGTATAGTAGTTTCTACAACATATTGTCCGCCTGTTCTTCATCTGCTTTTTAGGTATTTGAATATTCTTCATTTTTCCTTCGTCTGTAGATCTTGCTGCCATAGTGATACTATGTGAAACTTGTTTGTCCGCACTTAGCCGTTTTTCCGATATTGCCTTGTCCACTTAACCCGCCATTGCCTTGGCGGCTTAGGTCCTCACTATTACACTGACCATAGCTGCATCATCTAATTCATGTTTTTCTAACCCGCTGCACTCCGCGCCTTTGCAGCCTAACTCTCCATTATGTCAAGGGCACCATCATCCTGTGATTGGGTCCGCTCCGGCGTCACCGAAGAACTTCTGCTTAATTTTCTAGAGTCAGGCATGCTGCCGGCTAAAGATGTTATACACTGGCGAGTTCCAGGACCTGAAAGAAGGTCTGAGCCCAAGGAAGGAGAAATCGTCTTGTTCACTGATCACCTCCTCCGCGGTTTTAGCCTGCCCGGGTCAAAGTTTTTCCGGGACATTCTTCACTCCTTCAAAATTCATCCTCAAGATATAGGTCCAAACTCCGTGACCAATATTTGCCAGTTTCAAGTTTTGTGTGAAGTTTATTTGCAAGAAGAGCCATATGTGGACTTCTTCAGTGAATACCACTACGTCAACCGCCAAACTGAAGTAGCGGCTGGACCGTGTTTAGAACTTGGCGGTGTTACAATCCAGAGACGGAGAGATTTGCCATATCCCATAGCTACCTTGCCAAGTCATCCCAAAGACTGGAATAAGACCTGGTTTTACTGTAAAGACACTTCTCCGGAGGGAGAAAATCCATTGCCGGGTTATCGCCCTACCCGGCTTCCCAATTCCGGAGAACTCCCAGGCCGGATGTCAGCCGTAGAACGAGCAAATTACGCTCCAACTTTCGCAAAGGTCAGAGCCTTAATGGCCCACGGCTTGACAGGCGTCGATCTAACCCGCTGCTGGGTTAGCTGGAAGATTCTGCCACTGAGCCGGCGTGACCGGCCTATGCACGAATATACGGGTGAGCCCAATGACCCCCTCTGCTTCAATGCCACCCCTCTGATAGATGAAGATATCAATTCCACCGTCAAAGGACTTCTAGGTGAAAAGCAAGCGGTTTGCAACAAAACCGGGCTTAAACCCTTTTATGCCAAGAACCCAGCTCCAGATGTAAGACTCTTTTCTCTCAATTGGTCACATTTGTCTTGCACCTTTTAACCTTTGTTGGCGGCTTATGTACAGGCCGACTCCCCTTTCTGGAAAAAGAAGTATAACCCGCCAGTGAGGAAGCCAAAGGTAAAAACCCCCGCTCAGAAGAAGAAGAAAGCCGCCACTCCAGAGCCGCTTGAATCTCATGACTCAGAGGTAAGACTTGACTCCCTTGGCCGTCTCTTTATGCAACTTATTGACAATAATTATTCACAGGATGAAACGGAGACGAGCCACGCAGACGCCCCTGAGGTAATTGAGATTTCTGACTCAGAGAACTTTTCACAAGACAGAATACAGCGGGTCGTCTGGAAAGTCCCCTTCTCTCATCCTCTTGCTCATTTAGACCCCAATTTTCTTTTGAAAAAGCAACAGCACACCTCCCGACGTCAGACCCGGAGCGCCGGCTCTGAAGATCTCGTGGCTGGGTTATCACATGCTCCGGCTCCACGGAAATGGCCAGCTGAGGTATTCTTTAACTGAGATGTAACTTTAATCAAACTTGCATTGTAACCTTACTCTGCTTTGTATTGTCTGAACTGCCTTCAGGATTCTGCTCCTTCATCTGACGACTCAACTGCCTCCAAGCTGCCTCCAATGAAGATCAACCCAGAGTGCGTATCTTTACCTTTGCACCATATATTTTAATACTCTTGTCTTCTATGTAACAATCTTTCATGTCTTCCAGGGCTCAAGCAAAACGAAGGAAAACTGGCAGGTCTAAAGCCCCCCCCCCCCCCCCAACTGCCCAAGAGCCGGAGATGACTAAGCCAGCCTCTCCTTCAACTCACGCTGAGCCAGCTGATATGACAAGAAATGTGCCTGAAGACGTTCACTAGCCCTCTGAGCCGGCTGATCCTGACATGGCACCTGAAGACCCTGCCAGGGACGACCCTAAGCCGCCAAGCCCTTCAACGGCCGTCAAAGATACAATTCTTCCAGATGCTACTATTTCTGGGACGGGCCATCGCACCCCTGAACCTCATGTATTGACAAGGCATACCAGCCAGGCTGAAGCATCTTCGCCTGAGAAGTTTGAATTTGAATTTCCTTCATTGGAGAAGCTGACTGCCGAAGAATTACATGCTGGTTATCTAAACCGCCTGACGACAAGCCGGAACATGGAGCTCAAGCTTGTTAATCTGATGAAGAAAAAATATGAGGTAATCTCTTTGCCAGCTTTTGCCTTATACCCTTACGTAGCCGCCAAGAGCTGGTTTAGTATTGCAAATAGTAGACCGGGTCTTCCAATCTATATCATACTCCAAATGACTTGGCCTGTAGCCCCCAAGTACCGGGTTAGTATAGATAGTAAGCCGATACTCAAATTGAAAAGTTGATCAATGGTAGCCCCCAAGTTCGGGTCAGTATAAAATGATGAGCCGGAAGTTCACTGGAACACTGATTGTAGCCCCCAAGTGCCGGCTTATCTTGAAGAAGATGAGCCAGAACTCCCTTGTAAACCTTGGAAAGCGCTGTGTAGCCCCCAAGTGCCGGCTTATCTTGAAGAAGATGAGCCGGAACTCCCCTGTAAAACTTGGAAAGCGCTGTGTAGCCCCCAAGTGCCGGCTTATCTTGAATAAGATAAGCCGGAGCTTCATGGTAGACTTGGAGAAAACGCAGACATTAGCCCCCAAGTGTCGAGTATATTGCTTGCAATCTACTTGAGACTTTATAACATAGCAGCTTCATCGATTTTCCAATAGTTCATTCTGGCGATTTAAACCTTTTCCTGTTTTTGTATTTGTGTGATACAGGAGACTTTGGAGGCGGCCGAGTCTGAGATGACCAGCCTGAAAGAAAACCTTGCTTCACAACAAACTACTCGGTTAGAGGCAGAAAACAAATGGCGGGTTGCCATCAAAGACCTTGAAAAGACGCAAGTGGATTTCGCTCTTTTCAGGAAGACTGCTGAAACTAAACAAGCCACCCTGACCAAGCGCGCGGATGACGCTGAGGGGCGGCTTACACTTGTGTCAGAAGAATTGCAGACCCTCAAGCGCCATATATCTAGGATGACCTCTGCCATCTTTGGTAAGTATCTAAGACCTGTTTAGAAAATTTCCGTGTTTGATTGAAAATCTTGTAAGGGCGGCTTATAATGCCAAAACGTTATCTTGCAGGCCAGAGAAGACGCCAGTTATCGTCTGATAGCTTGATGAAATTGAAGGCAGTATACTCCTTGGCAGAGCAACTCTATTGCCGGACTCTTTGCACCATCAAAGCAATGCTGACTGAGAAGAGCATCCCCAAGTATATGAAGGGAGTGATTGAACTCTTATCCACGCTGCCTAAGCAGATTGAAGAGCTTAAACGATCAGCCGCCCGGCAGGGAGCAGTGGCCGCGCTAAGCCGGTCTCTGGCATTTGCTCCGGAGCTAACTGCTAAAGAAATGATAGACGGGTTTCCATCCAGAAAAGATGACGGCTCAGAATTCACAGCAGAAGACTATGCCCGATGCAGGAAAGCCTCCAGGGTGCTTGCATCAACGCTGGCGGATGAACTTGATCTGTCAACATATCAAGCGGCTTACAGCGAGCCCAGCAAGAGAGTGTGCGGTCCGACTTTTGAAGCCAAAAACTTGACTCCTGCACGCCGTAAGCACCTTTTCGCCCCTGAGATTGACCCGTCTGCCCTCTTCGAAGAGGCTCAGTTTGAAGCTCTAACAAACAGCAAATGGGATGTGGACAATCTTCAGATAGAAGAGGTCGAAGACCCGGCGCAGGATGATCCGCCATCGAGCTGAACACTGTAACTTTGATAACTCGGCCGCCTGAGCCGCCAAACTGAGTTGTACAAAACTTAAGTCTGTTGCCTTTTGGGCTCTCGTGGAGAGCTTTGTAATAGACTTAGAAAAAACTTTAACTGTCTGAGCTGTGCCATCGTGCACGTATGAACCTTTTGCCTAGCTTGACATATGCCTTGTTTGTCTTTGTCCGGCTTATGATACCAGCTTGCACGGCGGCTCATCTGAGAAGATAAACCCTGCAAAAAATAAACAAGACAGAATATGCTCTTGTTTTGCTGTAAGGGCGGCTTGAAAAAGCACAACCCGGAGACGTTAAATCTCATGATCTTTCCTTGTTTCCAAAAACTCATAAACCGGTTCTTCTGGGTAGTCTCACTACTTGAACTCTTAACAGTACAGGGTCTCTAGCGAGAGGGACCGTCAATTCATTGACCGGCTCAGGGTCTCTAGATGAGATTAACTGATAAGAGCGTAGCGAACCAGAAAGAGACGCAGCAGGGGGTGAATACCCTTAGAGCCCATAAGCTACTTCTCACGTGACATAAATCCATCGTTTGAACCTCAAGGGTACGACGGGCCACTTGGCGGAGAGTACGCAGCAGATGGGAGAGTTTGCCTCACCGCTGTAAGAGGCCCTTGCAGGGGGTAAGTTTACAACTCGCTGCACCCCTGGCAAAGCGGCAGCAACTTACAGGCAGGTATAACCCGGCCTTGCAGATCCAAAAGGGGGTAAGCTCACAACTCACTGCACCCCTAGCGATCCTTGTTGATGGAGTCAACGTTTGGGTCCACGACCCGCCTTACAGTGGCTGAAAAGCCTGATCGAAAGGGTTGAAGCTTAACCCGGTGGGTTGAAAGCCCCCAAACGACCTTGTTGACGGAGTCAACTTTTTGGGTATAGAACCCGGTCTTATTGTGGCTGAAGAGCCTGATCGAGAGGGTTGAAGCTTAACCCGGCAGGTTGAAAGCCCCCAAACGACCTTGTTGATGATATCAATTTGTGCACCGTGCTGTAAGCCGCCGTCATGTAGACCGCCAACTTGTAAACCGCCATAAAACTGGTGCTAATTTGACTGAAGAGCCTGATCAAGAGGGTTGAAGCTTAACCCGGCGGGTTAGAAGCCCCCAAGTGACCTTGTAATTTCGGCTGAAGAGCCTGATCAAGAGGGTTGAAGCTTAACCCGACGGGTTGAAAGCCCCCAAATGATCGTATGATTGTTATCCATCTTTGAGCAATGTGAGATACGTAAAAACGGCAGAGGCCCCGGCTTGCAGGGATGCCAACTTTATTATATATATACGTGATATATACAATGATGATATACAATGGGGGCAGTCGATGACTCAAGTATAGTAGGGCCGCAGATGAGCGATGTTCCACGGCCGGTGGGTCTCCTGCCCAGAAGTGCGTGATTCGTCTCGTACGTCAATGAGATAGTACGACCCATTGTTGAGGTTTCTGCTAACCACAAAAGGTCCTTCCCATGGAGGAGATAACTTGTGCACGTCCGTCTGATCTTGAATCAAGCGCAACACTAAGTCGCCTTCTTGAAATGTCTGGGTCTTGACCCTGCGGCTGTGATAGCGACGCAGGTCTTGTTGATAAATCGCCGATCGAGCCGCCGCCAAATCACGCTCTTCATCCAAAGCATCTAACGCATCCTGACGCACTGCCTCATTGTCTGCCTCAACGTAAGCCGCCACTCTTGGCGAGTCATGACGTATATCACTTGGTAACACGGCTTCTGCGCCGTAAACCATGAAGAAAGGCGTATAGCCTGTAGACCTGATGGTAACTCCTCAACCCAACAACCCGGCGTTCTCTGTAGAGGAACCATAAGCCGGGGCTTGATACCTCTCAACATCTCCTGGTTAGCACGCTTCGCCTGACCGTTGGACTGTGGATGAGCCACAGCAGAGACGTCAAGCCGGATGTGTTCACTTTCATAGTACCTTTGCATAACCCCCTTGGAAAGGTTTGTGCCATTGTCTGTGATGATACTGTGAGGGTAACCAAAGCGGTAAATCAATTTTTTGACAAACTGAACCGTCGTGGCTGCGTCACACTTGCTGACCGGCTCAGCCTCCACCCACTTGGTAAAC
Source organism: Elymus sibiricus (assembly GCA_039707655.1). Classification (NCBI taxonomy): domain Eukaryota; kingdom Viridiplantae; phylum Streptophyta; class Magnoliopsida; order Poales; family Poaceae; genus Elymus; species Elymus sibiricus. Next base: position 450,850,831 of record CM077671.1, read on the forward strand.
TTATCCACCGCCAGCAGAAGGTGAGTCTTCTTGTCTTTGGATCTTTTGAAAGGCCCGACCATGTCAAGCCCCCAGACTGCAAATGGCCAGGTAATCGGAATCATGCGCAATTCCTGAGCCGACACGTGAGCCCGTCGCCCGAACTTCTGACACCCATCACACTTGAGAACCAAATCTTCTGCGTCTTTATGAGCCGTCAACCAGAAGAAACCATGTCGAAACGCCTTGGCCACCAGAGATTTTGAGCCGGCATGATGACCACAATCTCTGGCGTGGATTTCATTCAAGATCTCCTTGCCTTCCTCAGGTGAAACACAACGTTGAAAAACGCCGGTAACGCTGCGCTTATGCAACTCGCCATTGATGATCGTCATGAACTTTGATCGCCTGATAACTTGCCTTGCCAAGGTCTCATCCTCTGGTAACTCGCCGCGAGTTAAGTACACCAGGTAAGGTAACGTCCAGTCGGGAATAGCATGCAGAGCCACCACCAGCTGCCCCTCCGGGTCAGGGACGGCCAGATCCTCCTCCGAAGGTAGCTTCACTGACGGGTGGTATAATACGTCCAAGAATACGTTAGGCGGCACCGGCTTACGCTGAGAGCCTAGCCTGGATAACGCATCTGCCGCCTCGTTCTTGTGACGGTCAATATGATCCACCTGATAACCCTTGAAGTGACCTGCAATTATATCCACCGCTTGACGATAAGCCGCCATCCGTGGGTCTTTGGAATCCCACATGCCGGAAACTTGCTGAGCCACGAGGTCTGAGTCGCCGAGGCATCTAACCCGGCTCAGACTCATCTCCTTAGCCACCCGGAGGCCATGTAGCAAAGCCTCATACTCAGCTGCATTGTTAGTACACGGAAACATCAACCTTAGCACATAACAAAACTTATCACCTTTAGGGGAAGTTAAGACAACTCCAGCCCCCGAGCCTTCCAACTGCCTAGACCCGTCGAAGTGAATCGTCCAGTACGTGTTATCCGGCTTCTCCTCCGGCGACTGACACTCTGTCCAGTCGTTTATAAAGTCCACCAAGGCTTGAGACTTAACCGCCGTGCAAGGCACGTACTTCAGATTAAGAGGCCCAAGCTCCAACGCCCACTTAGCAATCCTGCCAGTGGCTTCTCTATTTTGAATTATGTCTCCCAACGGGGCAGAGCTAACCACTGTGATCTGGTGTCCCAGGAAGTAATGCTTCAGCTTACGATTTGCCATGAACACCCCATATATTAGCTTCTGCCAGTGTGGGTATCGTTGCTTGGACTCAATCAAGACTTCGCTGACGTAGTAAACCGGCCTCTGAACCGGATATTCCTTTCCTGCCTCCTTGCGTTCTACAACAATCGCAGCGCTGACTGCTCTGTTGTTAGCCGCCACATAGAGGAGTAAGGGTTCCTTCTCAGTCGGAGCGGCCAAGATTGGCGGCTCAGTCAGTTGCTTCTTGAGCGCCTCAAACGCCTCACCCGCCGCTTTGCTCCAGACAAAATCACCTGTTTTCTTCATCATCTGATATAAAGGGATTGCCTTCTCACCCAGGCGGCTTATGAATCGGCTTAACGCGGCGATCCGACCCGCCAGGGGCTGAACGTCATTGATGCACGCCGGCTCGGCCAGGGAAATGATAGCCTGAATCTTGTCCGGGTTAGCCTCAATACCACGCTAAGAGACTAGAAACCCCAAAAGCTTGCCTGCAGGGACTCCGAAGACACACTTGGCCGGGTTAAGCATCATCTTGTAAACCCGCAAGTTGTCAAAAGTTTCCTTCAGATTGTCCAGCAAAGTTTCCTTCTTCCTTGACTTGACCACAATATCATCCACATAAGCATGAACATTGCGCCCAAATTGACTGTGAAGACAGTTCTGCACACAATGCTGGTAAGTCGCCTGGGCACTCTTGAGACCGAAAGGCATAGATACATAGCAGAAAGCACCAAAAGGCGTGATGAAAGCCGTCTTCTCCTGGTCTTTGACTGCCATCTTGATCTGGTGATAACCTGAATAAGCGTCCAGGAAGCATAAGCTCTCGCAACCCGCCGTTGCATCAATGATCTGGTCAATACAGGGAAGAGCAAACGGGTCAACTGGACAGGCTTTGTTAAGGTCCGTATAATCCACACACATACGCCAAGTGCCGTTCTTCTTAAGCACTAGCACCGGGTTAGCTAACCACTCCGGGTGAAAGACCTCCACGATGAACCCTGCTGCTAAGAGCCGGGCCACATCCTCTCCAATAGCCTTGCGCCGCTCTTCATTGAAACGACGAAGGAACTGCTTGATCGGCTTGAACTTAGGATCCACATTAAGGTGGTGCTCAGCAAATTCTCTCGGTACACCCGGCATGTCAGACGGCTTCCATGCAAAGATGTCCCAATTCTCACGGATGAATTTGATGAGCGCGCTTTCCTATGCGGGGTCCATGTTAGCCCCGATAGTGAACTGTTGCGATGAGTCGCCCTCAGTGAAATCCACCAGCTTTGTATCATCTGCCGCAAACTTGAGGGGCGGCTCAGATTCCGTGTTAGGCTTCTTGAGTGGAGTCATATCTTTCGGGTCGACATTTTCTTTGTAAAACTTGAGTTCTGCCTCTGCACAGCTTGACTCTGCATAAGCTGCATCACCTTCCTCACACTCAATAGCCGTCTTCCGATCACCATGCACAGTAATCGTTCCTCTTAACCCGGGCATCTTGAGCTGTAAGTAGACATAGCAAGGCCTAGCCATGAACTTGGCATAAGCCGGCCATCCAAACAGAGCATGATATGGACTTTTGATTTTGACCACCTCAAACCACAAGGACTCCACCCTGTAGTTGTATTCATCACCAAAGGCTACCTCTAGAGAAATCTTGCCCACCGGATAAGCCGACTTGCCAGGCACCACACCATGAAATACTGTGGAAGAGGGCTTCAGATCCTTGTCAAACAAACCCATCCGCCTGAAAGTGTCATAATACAGGATGTTGATGCTGCTGCCACCATCCATAAGTACCTTAGTGAATATGTATCCACCCACTTGGGGGGCAACCACAAAAGCTAGCTGCCCCGGGTTGTCGACCCGCGGCGGGTGATCCGCCCTGCTCCACGTGATGTCATACTCAGACCACTTCAAATACTGCGGGAGAGCCGGCATGACCGTATTAACCGCCCGCTTGCGCACCTTCCGGTCTCGCTTGTCAAGGCTGGTTGTAAAAACGTGGTACTGACCCCCATTGAGCTACTTCGGGTTACTCTGGAATCCCGACTGGTTATGCTGCTGCTGGCCTCCACCGCCAGACTGTTGATGTCCTCCTTGATTGCCTTGACCCTGGTAACCGGACCCTGAACCGCCAGCGCCAAAGCCGGCCCCTGATCCGCCTGGTCCTGAACCGCCAGACGGACCATTGCCGTTATTGCGGTGCTGTTGAAGGTTGTAATCTCGAAACTGTCGCATAATGCTGCAATTCCTCCATGTATGGCCTGCCGGCCTATCAGGCTGACTATGCTCCGGACAAGGTTTATTGAGCAGCTCTTCCAGGTTAAAAGGAGCTTTACCCTTGTTAAAGGGCGTCTTGAAATTCCCGTTGCCCTTAGCACGGCCGTTTCCAGCGCTAGTGTTCGCCACCAGTTCTGACCCGCCGTCCGGGTTCTTCCGCTTGCCAGAATTGCCGTTTCCAGCTACGTTTTGCTGTTGACCTTTTCCATTGTTACCCTTCTTCCCCTGACCTGATTTTTCATCATCAGAGCCCGGGTCCTTCGTGTTGTCAGAATCTGCATATTTGGTGAGAGCCGCCATGAGCTCCCCCATGTCTTGACACGAGCGCTTAAGCCGGTCAAGCTTCTGCTTCAAAGGCGTAAAGTGGCAATTCTTCTCCAGAATCAAAACCGCTTGAGCCGCCGTAATCTGTTCTGAAGAGTGGATGATGGTTGAAACCCGCCGGACCCAATGATGAGCCGACTCATCCGCCTGTTGCACACAATGATCTAAATCCACGATCGTCATAGGCTGCTTGCACGTTCCTTTGAAATTTTTGATGAATTTTGCCTTCAACCCGGCCCAGGAATCAATGGTGTTAGGTGGCAAGCCCTTCAACCACGTGCGAGCCGGCCCTTCCAGCATCATGATGAAGTATTTGGCACATACTGCATCGCTGACATCTAACATCTCCATGGCCAGCTCATAACTTTCGATCCAAGCCTCTGGAGGTAAGTCAGCTGTGTAGTTAGGCACCTTGCGAGGGCCCTTGAAGTCCTTCGGCAGACGCTCGTTTCGCAGAGCCGGCGTCAAACACGGCACTCCCACAGCCCTGGAGGTTAATCCTGCCCCAACCGATACGGAGGGTGCAACTGAGGGTTCCTGATAAGCCGCCGCCGCTGCCAGAGCCGCCGCCTCTCGTTGTGCTCTCGCTCGATCCACCAGTGCCCGAGCATCCAGAGCCGCCCGATCGGCTCGTGGCGGGTTCCGATGTCTTTCACTGCTAGAAATCGCCGGCGACTCGTAACGCCGACTGTAGCTGCGACTGGGATGGGAGTTGAATGCACGCGACTCCGGCTACAAGTATACTTCTCCTGCTGGGCCACCACCGTCCGCAGGTATCCAACAGCGTTCCGCACCTCTTCTGCGAAAGGCGCATTGTCGGGGATGGGGATTGCAGCAAGCCGGATTGCCGCTACCACCATGTTCTCCGCCGAGTTAGAATAATGACCCGCCGGCGTTGGGAAAGAAGTTGGTGGGGTCTGGTTCTGCCGGGGCGGGTTAGTCTGCTGATGCTGATCCGCCGCCCGGCTTCCAGGTACTTCCGCCGTCCGGGTTACGGTTAAAGGCACGTTCCGTCCCGTTCCTAGCGTGTTGAAGAGATTTCTTGCTTCATATTGATCCGGCAAGCGGGATTGATGCCTCATCCGCTGAACCGCCGCTGCCGACTGCTGTTCCAGCCCAAGACGGAAAGCATCCGCCCTAAGGCGCTCCGCCTCAGCATCCATCTGAGCCTTCAGCTCATTAATCTCCTGCTGGACTTCGGTCATCTGGTTCTTCAACCTTGCGATCTCCGTATTACGGGCCGCTTGGTTTTCAGCAGTGACCTCAGTCGCCATCAGGGTTGTAAGCTCGCCCATCAGATCCAGAAGAACCTGAGCCGGAGGCCGGCCAGCCCCAGATCCAGTCGCGCCGGCGGCTGAACTGCCAGGAGCCGCCGCTGTACCCGCCATGAAGACGGCAGCACGGTTTGGCGGCTCATACTCCTCCGGCGCTTGGAACTCCGACTCAGGGTAAGGCTCGACGTAGCCCCCGAGCCCGCCATTGTGGAGCTGATAGATTGACTCCGTCTCTCCGCTCGAAGATCCATCCTCAGAGCAGACGAGAGTTTCCTCCTGCGACATAGATCCTTCGAAATCCATGCCCTGAGTGAAGCCGACGAAGACATGTTTCCTGCCCGGTTTAGCACGGGCGGGTTGCACGCGTAGGGCGGGTTGCTCGCGCCGGGCCGGCTCGACGATGTCGGTGCTGGTGTCCGGCCCGGGTTCAGATACGCCGATCTTGCCGATGAAGACGTGAATCCCGCCTAAGGGGACCCGGAAACCGTACTCAATGGAGTCAGCCTCGGCTCCCCAGCCGGCGTCGTCGATGTAGAGCCGGCCGCGGCGACTCTTGGTCATCCTGCCAACAGCGTACCCCTCGATCCCTGGGAGAGAGCCCTTTGAGAACTCAACACCACCGAGCGCTGGCCCCACGGTGGGCGCCAACTGTCGTGGTTTTAACACGGCAGATGTCCGAAGACTTAGGTTCGAGGCCATCGCCATGGTAGTGGACTCAAAGGGATTGATCGGGACGAAGGACACGAGTTTACCCAGGTTCGGCCCCTCCAGTAGAGGTAAAAGCCTACGTCCTGCTTGTGTTGTATTGATTGGTGTATCGATTACAAGGGAGCGGATTGCTTAACCTAGTTCTCGATAGATTGGTTTCTGTCTCAGCCGCCCCGGGGTCTCACCTTTATAAAGGAGGTCCAGGCCCCGGGTTACACGAGTCTCAAACCGACTCACACAACGTAGTCTATTCTGTCTCTAAGCCGCCTTACCATCGTGGGTAAGCCGCCTCCGGGCGGCTTAGCCACCCGGGTCTTCAAGCCATCTTCTGTCTCTGGGCCTCCATCGTGGCCCATCTGGTAAGCCGCCAGGCGGCCTGGTCTTCTTCGTTCTGCCCACCTTAGAGGTCTTCAGTTAGGAGCCGCCAGGTATGACCCGGCCCCTCCTGGGCGGGTCTTACCACGGGGTTATATCCCCAACAGGTCCGGTGGGCCGTTGGGCCCACACGGGAGAGATCATCCTAACACCTTCTACTACTCGATGTAGGGAGGGAGACGCTGCACCGAGGGGCGAGGACCGCCGGCCTTGTAGACGAACAGATCTGGCGGGGGCTGCCGGTAGCAACTCCGGCTCGGATTGGAGCTGTCTATGAGGACGAGTTTCTTGGCTCTTTTCTGCGGGTTGGATATGTCGAAGAGGACGAAGTTGTTGTCGGTTGCCCGGAGGAAGGAATAGGCGGGCGGGGTGGCTGGGGTGAGTGGAGGTTCCTCCGGCAAGTGGAGGTTGAGGTAGGAGATCCCTTTTTGAGGAGCCGAGAGGGTGAAGGACACGTAGCAGCAGGGGCCGCCGTCCATGTCAAGTGGGGCGGCGGTCTTGTTCTTGTCAACAGCCACACGAACAGCATCTAGGCTGCTGTGGCAGCGGGTGCGGCCAATGCGATCCAATACCACCCAATCGGGGAGGACGACGGTCTCCTCCTCCGGCTCCGGTGCGCCTCCAGTGGCCATGGCGATCGGGATCGGGAATAAAGCTGCTGCCGCCTCCCTAACCCTGACCCTAGTTGATCATGGACGGTAAGGAAGAAAGGGCGACCGAATCAAGTTATCATACTAGCAGGGCCGTCTTCTTATTGGGCCAGGGACGCTAAAACAGGGCCATCTCATTGGGCCAGGTGCGAAAAAAAGGAACTCATTGGCCCAGGAAACTAGTCGGACAAGCGAAGGAACTGGGAGGTATACCGAGTTCAACTCAACTTTTTTTTTCAACTAAAAGAAGGGATCAATAAAGCTTAGCTATGTGTTAAAAAAAAAACTTAGCTATACCCCTAAAAAAGGGACTTTCCGGAAAAAAAAAACTACAAAAAGGGACTAGTGGACGATGACTACTTGCGGCAGCTGGAGCAAGAACCGCTACCAAGGCCTGATGCAAACACAAAGAAAAAATGACATAGTGAAAAAGAGAGGGGTCGGACATATATAGGGGATACTACGAATTGATTATGTATCCAATCCAGGTCGGACATATTGTGAAAAGGAAAGGGCGACAGAAACAGTAAGAACCATCTCTCGCGCACTATGAATGTCGAATTGGAACCCAAGTCGAGAAACACCTTTGAGTCTGGGTCCAAATCGTCTTGCGTGGCAGTTTGATGATAGACAAAATGACATATTTCATCCCTGAACTCTCTAGCACATTGCGATTTGGACACCAAGTCAAGAAACATTACAATACGGTCCTTATACATGCGAATACTAACACTCCATAATCCCCAATTGACGGTCGAGCGTCCTAGTGCCGCCACGTACCCCCTGTTTTCAGCATCCTTTTGCGGTCACATCCCTATCATTTCTGGATAATAACCCGCGCTACACCCCTCTGACAGAGCGGTGTCATTTGCTGCTTGATCCGTTCTGGCCGTGTACATTTCGTCGCCCCTAGCCCCACCTAGCTCATGAGTTCGTCTTGCTCGGGCCTTGCCGATGGTGAGGCCCACATGCACCGGCAAGGAGGTTGGTGCCTACTCGCCCTCCATTGGGGCATCGTCGGCCTTCGTCTGCTGGCCGGCCTGCCAGCCGGCAGCAATGGCTGCCATCTTCTTCTTCTACTCCGAGGAGAGGGTGTCCTAGACGGCTTTGGGGCGCAAGGAGGCCATTGCGGGCATGATGCAGATAGGAGAAAGGGACCGGAGAAGGATGACAGCGGCTATGGCCGAGGCTGGAGTCTATATAACGGGCGGATGGCAATGGGTTGCAGAGGTGAGATTAATTGTGGGCGGCAGACGGACGGGCAGGTGGCGGCGGAGTAGAGTCCTCGGCAACCGCATATCATTAATGTAGGGGCGACGGACCGACAGGGTGTCGTTTGAACGCGGAACAGTTGCATGCACCTGGAAGCGGCGTGGGCGGCGCATCACTTCAATGCCGGCAGCAGTGAGAGGTCGCGTCAGCTTTGGGCGGGCATGAATGTGTCACTAATGGTGTAGTGCGACGCAAACTGTTTCAGATGGGAAGCAAGCTCATGCGAGGTAGTTTTTTTTTTGGTGGGCCAGTGCAGTCAGACGCGGACGTGGCAGCGGTCAGGACGCCCGCAAAGCCTCTCCCCCCCTCCTAGTTTGTCTCCGATTTGCATTAAGAAATACGCCAGTACCGCACAACAGACCGATACAAGCCCGCGTTAGATGACATAACACATTCGGACCACGCGATCCGAACGATTGCGGATGCTTTGAGAGTCGGCGTTGGAGATGTCCTAAATGCCAAAAATAGCGTATTCCATCAAGAAGATTGGCTCCCGGTCGTGTGGGCCCTTTCACATGACTAGATTAAGGTGCATCACCGGATTGTTGAACTAAACTACTGGGAGGAGGCAATGTGGATGCCCAACCCAATGTATTTTGGGGCATTTCGTATTTGATGTTCAATGCCTCCAATTGTTTCGCACACTCAACTTAGCGATGTCTTTCTGGGTCGACCCATTTACCTAGGAAACGTTTGGTAATCTTTTAGAAGGTTCTGATCCGCTTATTTTATGTTTCTTAGCTTCAAGGTTCTTTTAGTTTCTTTCTCCTTTTTTCTCAGAAATTGTTCCTGAAAATTTCAAATATATTCATGTTTAAAAAAATCCTGAAATTATTGCTCATTGTGAGTCACTGGCTCACGGCCCATGCGTCAAATAGGAGGTTCTTTTTATGATGGTGGAACTTTTTTAGGGCAAAGCATAGCTTTATAACTTAATGGTGCTTGGTTATTAAATCACCCAAAGCACGAGCAGCAACATTGGGTCGAACTGATGGACGATGGAGATGGACGGCGGATTCATGTTATACTGGCAGATCGTCGATCTCATCGAGGCAGGAAACTAGCTGCACAAGGGAACAAAGTGGGTTTACTAAACAACCGAAAATGTTTTGTTTTAGCACAAGACAGTAGGTTTAGGACGTTCGTTCAAGCAAATGGTCGATGGGTCATCAGATTTTCATTAACATGGGTTTGGTGTAACGGTCCAACATTGTCCCTTTGATTCATACGTAAATCTCGACTCGTGTACAACCTGGCAAACAATCAATCTTGAACATCGCTGCCAAGCTCCCCATGCATGATGCGGTTTAGGACGTTCGTTCAAGCAAATGGTCGATGGGTCATCACTCATCACCGATCACGGGTGAGCTTATCATCATCTCGTCACTGTCACTCTCCCATTTTGACCTCGGCACCAGCCCTCCCATTTGTCTTTCCCAACCCGCACGTCTGCACGCCATTGCTATGAGGGGGAGAACTTGAGATGGTCGCGGGTCATTTCATTTGGATGTAGGCCACTCAACTGGGGATTAGAGGTAGATGTTGGGTGCGTGAAGGCGTTTGGTCAAGTTTCGAACATAGTGGTTCCGCAAGCGGGGTGGTTGATTGTACAATAAAAAACAATGCTGGAGGTGTGATGTTGGATATATTGATAAATCCCAATGAATGGGATTTTGGGGTAAACTAGTCATTCTGTTTCTAATCTTTGGTAGAAGACTTTACTACTATTAATGGTCTTGTTAAAAAGGAACATTGAAATATTGTCATGGGTCTGAAGAAACAAACACAGAGGTTGTTGCCTGCAAAACCTACTTGATTTGTTATGCATGCATCGATTTATCGTGCGTAATCAGGTTGCTAACATTGCAGGAAAGTTGTACTAAACCAGCTACACTTATTTTGGGGGCTTAATTATCCTTTTGCCCTCAGTGGTGTCCATGTACTCAGTTTTGCCCTCAGTTGCGAATCGTGCTCAGTTTTGCCCCTAGTCTGTGCGCAGCTACTATGACGAGGCCAAACGGCCAGATTTAAGTCGATTCCGTCTGTTGGCGTTAGTGGTAGTGGGTCCGGAGCTTACACATGGGACCGCGTGGAAGTGCGTCCGGATCTTACATGTGGGACCGCGCAACGACGACAAATCGTAGGGTTCGAACCGGGCACACCCGACGCCGATCTGTCCCGTGCCCCGCCCGGCCGTCCTACGGCGCCGCCACCACCTGCGCCTCCACCAGCTGCGCTGCTGCGGCCGTCCTGCTCCACCGCCACCTGCTCGACTGCTACCTGCTCCGCCCGCCACCTTCCTGCGACGACGCCACGGGTGGGGCGCTCGTTCCGCCAATGCGCCCGCCACCTGCTCGACCCGCGGCGTGGCCTCCTTCCATGCGCCCGGCCGGAGCGCTGATAGGTGAGGGGCTGGTGCACAAAGAGGAAGTAGGAGGGTGAACCCCAGGGCGAAATGGCGAGCAGCGGCGACCCTGGAGTATTTGGCGAGGCAGGCATCGGGCCGGAGATCCGCCGCGTCCACGACTTGGTTCCCGAGGGGTAAGTCATGCATCCTGTTTAGATTGAGCTTCCTTGTGCATTTCAACAGTCGATTCGAGTTGGTTTGCGGTTGATTTTGCTATTGGTGTGATGATTGCGTCTATGTTTTTCGTGGGTTAGGATGGAGTTGCGGTTTGCTTTCTTGGTGCACATTAGAAGGGACCGGTACATCCTGAATGCAAAGAATAAGAAGAAATTCCAAGGAGATTTCGATTATCTGTTGCCAATGGCTTGCAATTGGAGTTTCAGACAATTTGGGGAGGTAATTTGCAGCCAATATCCTTGGGGTTTGCTTGATGAAGTGGAATACAAATACTACAATGAGGATAATAAATGGGTGACCGTTAGTAATGATGAAGAGCTCGCTGCCATGTTTGCTAAGCATAAGGAGAAAGAGAATTTTCATGTGAGGCTGCAAATTGATGTGCTTGAGCAGGCATTTGGACCTAGGATGGCGGGTGCACCTTCTCGGGCAGAACCATGTCGTCGTAATGGCAGCTCTAGCCAGAACAGTTCAGTTAGTGCACAGCGACGTGGTGGCTCGACAAGCGTGGGCACCGGCAGAAGGGTCCCCCTTGAAGTGGAGCCTGACTACAATTATGGGATTGATGAAGAGAAGCTATATTATGATGTAATTCAGAATTTACGACGGGCACCTCAGGCTGAAAACCAAGATGAGGCTGACAATGATGTCCGTGTGGAGGATGACGCGGTGGGTGAGGACGAAGACCTTGCAGCTGTTGAATGGGACCCTTTAAACCCTCATATGGAAGAAGGTTACGTTTTTGCATCCATGAGTGAGTGTAGAAATGCACTTGTGACATATTGCATCAAGGCAGAACGTACTTTCGAAATTGACAAGAGCGATCAAGTACGTTACCGAGTGCACTGTCCGACTGAGGGTTGTCCATGGAGGATGCTCGCATCTAAAATGCGAAATAGCATGAATGTTCAGGTCAAAGTGAACCCTTTTAGGCACACATGCCAGGAATCAACCCTTAGGAAGGAAACAATCAGTAGAGCCAAGTCAAGATGGGTGGCGGAAGAAGTAAAGAAGTGGGTGAAAGAAAACCAGCAAGTGGGTGCAAAGGAATTGCAGAAGAACATCAAAGACAAGTTCAAGATAGAGTTACCATACATGAGGGTGTTCAATGGTAAACAACATGCTATGGATTCTATTTATGGTAACTGGCAACAAAGTTTTCAATTGTTGTATTCATTCAAAGGTGAAGTGGAGAGGGCCAGCCCAGGTAGTATTGTAGATATTGACCACCACACCGTGGAGTACACATTCAGGGGAGTGACAAAGACCAAGGAATGCTTTAGGAGGGTTTTTATCTGCTTTGAGGCTTGTCGCCTGGGTTTTTTGGCAGGCTGCAGGCCGTATTTGGCTATTGATGCTACTTTTCTCACTGGGAGGTTTAAAGGACAGTTAGTAGCAGCTTGTGCAGTTGATGCACACAATTTCGTATTTCCAGTTGCGTACGGTGTGCTGGAGACAGAGTCTGAGGAGAGCTGGACTTGGTTTTTGCATAATCTGCGTCGGGCTATTGCACATCCCAATGGGTTGGTAATTCATACAGATGCCCGCAAAGGTTTAGAAGTGGCCGTGGACAATGTGTTCCCTGGAGTAGAGCATAGGGAATGCATGCGTCACTTTGCTGCAAATTTTGTGAAGAAATACAAAGGAAAGGTGTATACCGACAATTTATGGCCAGCATCTTTGACTTGCAGTGTGAAAAAGCACAACTACCACTTGAGGCAGTTATACGCGAATCCCAAAGTGAAGGAATACTTGGAAACACACCACTCCAAGTTATGGGCCAGAAGCCAATTCAGTGAACTGAGCAAAGTTGACTATGTGCACAATAATCTTGCAGAGTCTTTCAACTCAACAATCCGGAAACTAAAGGGTCTTTATGTGGTGGATTTACTTGACAGGATAAGGATAGAATACATGCAAAAGTTTCATTATCGTGCAAGAATAGCCGCGGCAAAATTCATGGGCCACATTATCATCCCTACCGTGATGAATGAACTGAAGCAGAAAACAATAGGCTTAGAAATGAACATGACTCTTTGCTCGGGTACCACAACAAAGATATCATTTTTGGATAAAGAGAAGAGGGAATGGAGATATCCAGTGGATTTAAAAGCTAGAACTTGCAGTTGTAGGCAATGGCAGATAACTGGGTTGCCATGCATTCATGCCTTGTTTTTCATCACTTCTCTCTCAGGTCCAGCAGGGAACATACAACAGTATGTGCATGATTACTACTCTGTTGCAAGGTTCAAAGCCACATATGCATATGCCTTACCTGCTTTCGAGGGAAAACAATAATGGGACATAGTGGACCCTGGATTCAAGCTTTGCGCTCCAGTTCTGAAGAGAGCAGCAGGTAGACCAAGGAAGAGTCGAATCAGACCTCGCAGCGAAGGAGCTGGACTTGGAGTGAGGATGCGTAAGTGCACAAGGTGTGGTGGGTCTAGTCATTTCGGTAAGTATTGTGATAACACAGTAGATCCAGCGTTCGGAGAGTATTTCGATGAAGGCTTCGATGAAAATGTTGGTCAGCAGCCGGTTGCAACAGATGATGAAAATGATGGTCAACAGCCGGTTGCAACAGATGAGGATTTTGACGAGGTTTCAAATGATGATGGTCAACAGCCGCATGATTTTGACGATGATCCAAAATATCCTCCAAATGATGATCCAAGTGAGGCTCCAAATGGTGATCCAAGTGAGGCTTCAAATGGTGACCAACCTTCTATCGTTGTGAGTTCTGCTAGGTATGTAAATCTTGCCAATACTACTATACATTTATCACTTGACATGATCTCATTACCATTTATGTTTTGTACAGCTCTGCGGTGGTGGCAAGAAGCTCAAAGATCAAACAGAAGCTTAAGGTACCGACAACCAAGAGGAGAAGAGAAGAAGCAATGAGCACAATGAGCACAAGGAGCACAAGGAGCAAAGTGGTGGCAAGAAGCTCAAGGATCAAACAGAAGCCCCAACGCTATTTATGAAAATTTATGAAACATTATGAATAATGTTGTGTTTCTGTTGAATTATGTTGGACCTATGTTTGAATGATGTTGGAATGATGATGGTACATGTTTTGAGCAAGTCATGTCAAAAATTTGTACCAAAAATCCAATTTGTACCAATAATCAAATTTGAACCAAACATCAAATTTGACATGCTATTTGGATGTTGCAATTCTTTCGAAACTATGATAAACTTGTTTGTTCTAACTTGGTCATCAATCCGAGCCCTTTTGTGAAGTAAACACACATTCATCAAAAATGTGCTTAAAAAGAGCTCCAAAGGTAGGGTAAACGGCCTCATTTCTAAGCAAGGATTTTTTCGACCTTGTCTAAATCAGCCAAATAACTTTCCTACACATCTATTCTATATATACAGACTATGTGAGCAGGTTTTTCATTTTTTTGATTTTTTTGATTTTTTTTTGAATTTGTTATGCTCATTTGAATTCTGGTCAAACATAACTTTGACCAACATTTAAACAAGTCTAAAACATGAAAATGAAAAACTAAGCCTGGATCCTTCTTAGTCACTCCAAAATGAAGCTTTGGTGAGGTTTTTGAAAATTTTAAGTTCCAAACCCCAAACCACTTCTCTTCACTTTCATACATCAGAGTTTGAGATATCACATGAGATACATGAAACCATGAATTTTTCGTTTCAATGAATGTAGACCATGTTTATCAACTTAAATCGTTAGTATATGACATAAGAAGACTATGTGCGCAGGTTTTTCATTTTTCTGATTTTTTTTTAATTTGTTATGCTCATTTGAACTCTGGTCAAACCTAACTTTGACCAACATTTAAACAAGTTTAAAACATCAAAATGAAAAAACTAAGCTTGGATCCTTATTAGTCACTCCAAAATGAAGCTTTGGTGAGGGTTTTGAAAATTTCATGTTCCAAACCCCAAACCACTTCTCTTCACTTCATACAAGAGTTTGAGATACCCTTGAGATATCACATGTGATACATGAATTTTAGTTTGAATGTATGTAGACCTTGTTTATCAACTGAAATCGTTAGTATATGACATAAGAAGACTATGTGCACGGGTTTTTCATTTTTCTGTTTTTTTAATTTATTATGCTCATTTGAAATCTGGTCAAACCTATCTTTGACTGGCTCCAAACCACTCCCAAACCTTGCCAAACAGTGACCGTCCATCTAACCCTAGCGCTGAACAAGGACCGTCGATCTAGGAATCTGCAGGGAGGCGGGGTGGCGATCCGCGAGATGCAATCTGATTGGCTGTCCGCTTTTTTTTCTCAACGCTGTGGGCGCGCTGGATGGACCGTTGGGCCGTCTCGCGGTCCGGGCCTGTGAGCGTTGTTAATGCCTCATCTCAGCCTTTCTAGGCCTGCGTGCATGGGAAGCGAGGCGACGTGGGCATGCATGCGCGGGCGAGCGATGTGGGCATGCATGCGCGGGCGAGCGACGTGGTTCGGATGCATGCAGTGATTCAGATGCACCGCAGTCACTCTGAGGCACGCACGCGCTCGGATACACACACGCACGCGCTCGGATACATGCACCGTTCACTCCGGGCAACCCTTCTCTCTTCCACGCAACCCTTCTCTCTTCCACGCACGCGCTCAGATACACACACGCACCGTTCACTCCGGGCTCGCAACCCTTCTCTCTTCCTCTCCCACTCCCACGCCTATTTATATGCCTCGCTTCCTCTCCCACTCACCACCCAAGCCAGATCCATTGTCTCCACTTCAAACACCCAATCCATCCTCTCCAAGAACCCCAAGCACCAACTGAAGATGCAGTACAACGGGCCGACCTTCCTTTGTCCGCCTACCGTGCAGGAGCTGAGCTACCCGCCGGGCGTCCTCGTGGAGAGCACACTTCGTGTGTGGGCGCAATCCAGGTGGAGGGGGGGCCGTCGGGCTCGCCCGCGACTTCCTCACCGCCGGCTTTGCCCACCTCCCACCGGGCTCGCCTAGGATGTTTACCCTCAACGAGGTTCGTGACCACGTCGGCACCCTCAAACTGCTCACGGTCACCTTCGCCAACCCGTTTGACGCGCGCGAGCTCCTCGGCGAAGTGTTTTGGTGCGGCTGTGAGTCCATCTTCTTCACGGTGTACAACATCTTCACCAATATCGACTGCATCTTCCCCACCGAAAACCAGATGCACTCCCTTTGTAACAGCACATTTCTCCATGTGTGGTTTTGGTAATTGATGACACCCCTATGGACTAATGGTTGCCTTGAGTTATATTCGAAGGATTTGTCCGTAGGTACTTCTTGAAGTCCATCTGTTGGTTTCAAGGAGTGTATATGGTGACCAAGGTGGTATTCAAGGTTTTATCCAAAGATTGGTCATGTGAGAGTTGAGCTTATCGCAAGCATGTCTTGAAGAATAAGATTGTGTGAGCATTCATGTTTACCTTCAAGACATCATCTTATGAAGAGAGAAGATAAGATACAAGGTTGATCAAGACTAAGTCAAAAAGTGAATCAAGTTGATCAACACACAAAGCGTACAAGATGTACCGAGAGGGATCAAGTGATCCCATGGTGTGGTAAGCATTGTCCATAATGCTTTGTGTACTAACCCATGGTCTACGTGAGAGTTCTTTGTGGGGTTAGGTATATTTCCATGGGCTTGCATCAAGAGACAGATCCCATACATCCCATGGAAGATGACATCAAGTGGAGATCGTCATCAAGGTTGCGATGTGCAAGCTCAAGTGAAGCATCACGGAGAGATCATGCTTGAGGCTTGCCATTCATTGTGGTGACAATAGACTTGTGAAGATGCGCCGAAGAGTGGCTCACCCATAATGGAGCATGGGGGAGCAATCAACTAGTCTTCATCAAGTCGGCGCAATCAAGAAAGGTGGTCCATCTTGAGGAAGTCAAGATCGTCATCATCTAGCTTAAGTGGACTATGCGCAAGGCAAAGGTTTGACCTTGATAGGGTTTTCTATTTTACCGGTCTCATGGTGGTAGTTAGGAGACCGGGTTATAGGATCGATTGCCGTACTATCAAGGGGGGCTCTCAAGTGAGTAGCTTGATCGTATCGTTCGTTGAGAGCTCAAACCATTGCATTCGTGGCATCATCATCTTTCTTAGTTCTTGGTTGGATTTTCTCTATGTGGGTTCTTGAGCTTATGGTCAGCTTCATGACAAGCTCAAGTTCATCGAAAACGGAGTCCTTATGCATCTTCTATGATGTTTTCGATGTTGGAGGTTTTACCGGTCTTATCCGAGGAAGGGTTCTCACCATTTTCTTATGGGCCTTTTCTCATTTGCTTCTTATTGATATTTCTATCAAGATTGTGTTAGCCCATGTCGTTAGCTTTCCAACAAACTTGGTTTCGTTGAATTCGGAGTCCGTTTGCAGAAGTTGTGGCAGTTTTGGTGTTCTTAAAAGGCTGCAGCGGTACTACCGCGGCTCCAGAGCGGTACTACCGCTTGGAGTGGATGTAATTTTTTACTACCGCTCCAGAGCGGTACTACCGTGGCTACTACCGTGGCTACTTCCGCTCCGGACCAAAATCTCGTGTTTAGTCCAGCGGTGGTAGGCACGGATGTATTTTTTTAGTACCGCTCGCAAGCAGTAGTACCGCTACCCTTTGCGGTAGTACCGCTATCCCTAGCGGTAGTACCGTGAGGACGAGCGGTAGTACCGCTCCGGCGGTTCTACTGGCCTTTTGCCTCCTCGCTGTTGTTTTTCAAAGGGCTTCCACCGCCCTAGCGGTAGTACCGCTCCCATGAGCAGTAGTACCGCTCTGTGCGGGCTGTGAGCATAACGGTTGGATTTTTCCCCACCTATAAAAGGGGGTCTTCTTCCCCATTGAACCTTATCTCTTGAGCTCGAGTTTGCCCCCCATTGTTGACCTTCTTCGAGCTTGCTAACTCTCAATCCCTCCAATGATTCTTGCTAGTTCTTGAGGGAAAAGGGAGAGGAGATCTAGATCCATATTTCCACCAATCACTTTCTCCTCTATGTGAGGGGAACCCCTTGGATCTAGATCTTGGAGTTCTTAGTGTTCTTCTTTGTTCTTCCTCTCATTTTCCTCCCTAGCATTAGTTGCTTTGGTGGGATTTGGGAGAGAAGGGCTTGGGCACTTCGTGTGCCCTTGCCATTGCATTTGGTGCATAGGTTTGAGTTCTCCACGGTGATACGTGGAAGTGAAGTTTGAGAAGCTTATTACTCTTGGGTGTTTGAGCACCCTAGAGCTTGTTCCTCTTGGGTGCCTTGGCGCCCTAGATGGCTTGTGTTGCCTCGGAGCTCAATCATTGTGGTGCAAAGCTCCGGGCATGCGTCGGGGTCTCCAATTAGGTTGTGGAGATTGCCCCGAGCATTTGAGGTCACCTCGGAGCCACAGTCCGTTGTGGTGAAGCTTCGTGGTGTCGTTGAGAGCCTCCAATTAAGTTGTGGAGATTGCCCCAACCTAGTTTGTACGGGTTCGGTGACCGCCCTCAAGGGTCCCTTAGTGGAATCACGGCATCTTGCATTGTGCGAGGGCGTGAGGAGATTACGGTGGCCTTAGTGGCATCTTGGGGAGCATTGTGCCTCCACACCGCTCCGAACGGAGATTAGCATCCGCAAGGGTGTGAACTTCGGGATACATCGTCGTCTCCGCGTGCCTCGGTTATCTCTTACCCGAGCCCTTTACTTATGCACTTTACTTTGTGATAGCCATATTGTTTCTTGCTATATATCTTGCTATCACTTAGTTGTTTATCTTGCTTAGCAGAAGTTGTTGGTGCACATAGGTGAGCCTAGTTGTTTTAGGTTTTGTGCTTGACTTATTAAACGTTAGTTTTATTCCGCATTTGTTCAAGCCTAAACCATAATTATTTTAAAGCGCCTATTCACCCCCCCCCCCCCTCTAGGCGACATCCACGTCCTTTCACCCTTCCCTACTACGAGGAGTGAAGTTGAAGACGGTGGTGAAGGGGCGCGGCCAAGGTGGAAGAAAGGTCAAGATGAAGATGTTCAAGAAGGGGTGCGAGCCCGGAGTGAAGTTGTTCGTCAAGCTCGTCATGTTTTAGTTTTATCGTTTTCATTTTGTTGCTTTTCTATGTCGTACGTGCCGTGTCGTGTCCCTGGACTTATCTATGTAGGGTACCCATCTATGTAAGGTATGGTGGCCCAAAGAGATCATTTGTGTGTGGTGAAAAATGTTCATGCCCAAAGATCAACAAGTGGTTAAGCTTGTAACGGATTTTGTGACCATGGAAGCATGCAAGTTTCTTTCCTTTAAACCCTAAACCAAGTCATGAACTAACATGCACATTTCTTCCCTTTAAACCCTAAACCAAGTGCCACTCTAACCGGAATCATGTGGCAGTGCAAACATGTGTTTCCAAAAATTCAGTACAAAACAAAGGAAAACCACTCTCACGCGTGTGCAAACATTCAATACAAACATGTGTTTTTAAACCCTAAACCAAGTCATGGGATCACTATGTATAGACTCCTTCCCTTTCCATGTCAAAGTCTTTCCATCTGCCCTACCGATTACCAGCGTAGCCCTAAACGCCACAAATCCACGCGGTCTTGGGTTCGAGTCCCAGCCGCACAAATTTTGTTCATTTTCCACCCTTCTCATTTGCCCACCCCGAATGGGCCTAATTGGATGGAGTTGGCCCATTAGTCTAGCCGACACTGGGCTCTTGGCTCTGAATTTGGCCCACAACGAAACCTTTTTTTTACAGAAAAGCAGAGCAGAGAGCCGCATTTCATTGAACAAAGTTTCTGAATTTCTCATTTCTTCTCACTTTTTTCAACATTTTTTCATACAATTTCAAGCTTACAAATTCCTCCCAAATTCATGCCTTTCCATAAAATTTCAACATTACGCCCAGTGCGATTACCATACCTACAAATGACCAAATGTAATTGCAAATGGGTATTTGTGCTTGATCTTCGAGCTTCCTAATCTTCTGGTTCAACCTCCTAAGCTCAACATCTACCTCTCTGTCATTGCGTGCTCCGCCCTTCGTCTCTTCTTTCGGAGCTCGTGCTGCGGCCGCTGCCGTTCGTGGCAGGATGGGCAACCATTCTTCGTGCTCTTCTAGCAGTTCATTCATCAGATTCTTGGCCAGAGCATCGACCCAAAGAAAGAAACATTTCACCTGCATGAACGCCAAACAAATCAACCGTACTGCTCAAGGATCCCGACCACGAAAATGGTGCAATTGCCCCGATTCTTACCCCATTCTCGTTGCACACGTAGAACGGACGATTATGGTTCTTCGGTGTGCACGAAACCCTCCGATCAACCTCCGCCTGGCACCACGGACAGAGGAAGATCGGCATCTCCACGCGTGCCGGACTCTGGATCCGCGAGGTGGCGCGGGAGCTAGAAGAAGACATTGAGCTCGGAGCCGAAGGGGATCTCAACGCCGCCGCGCCCTACACCGCCCAGAGATGAAGGGGACCTCAACGCCGCCCTCTCGGTCGCCCGCACCCGGCTCCTAGCTACCAACAGTGGTCGCCGCCCACCTCTGCGCGTGTCCGCCTCCAACCCCGTCCCCCGCTCAGTTGATTCGTTGCTCACCGCTGCGAGCGCCGGGGGCGCGCGCCGCCGCTTTTATCGCACACCCGCGGCCAGCAACGGCTCTCTGCTGGGCCCCATGAGCCACGAGAGCAACGGCTCTCTGCTGGGTCCCACAAGCCACGAGAGCAACGACCAGCAACGGTCTGATCGTGTAGCGCGTCTCCGCCTGCCGCCTGGTCCCACCCGTAAGGGCCGAGTCAAACACGTTGACCTGACGAAGACGGCAATACTCACGGAACGAGTAGCTGCACACAGACTAGGGGCAAAACTGAGCACGATTCGCAACTGAGGGTAAAACTGAGTTCATGGACACCACTGAGGGCAAAACGATAATTAACCCTATTTTGGGATGGAGGGAGTAACATATATTAAGACCTAGCGCTTCTTTACCCTTATGAATGAAAGAAGAGGTGTTCAATCTCAAACTCTTAAGATGGGTTCTTACAAATATGATTAGAGATCCAGAGCATTTATAGTTTACTCTTGGTTCTGTCCGCACCCCAGAACAACATCTTTGATTTGACCATCCAAAAAGTACCAAAACCGGTCACCATCCAGGTCTTCCCAAGCAAACTAAACCCTTCGAAGAGGACGAGTAGCGAGCTTAACCCTCTTTGAAGGATTAATTTCGAGCTGCTTGTTATTGTCCATTGGTATCACTTCAAAAAATAAAAATAAAAAACAACTTAGATATATCACCATCTGAACATATCACTATGTTGTTTGCGAGACTTATTAACACATAAGATGAATTGCTAAACCTAGTGTGATGGTTTTGCTGGTTAGAAATCCACTTACAAAAATGATGTACACAATAATAGCGCAAAAAATAAAATAGACAAACAAGAAATAGAAATGACATTGTAGTGGGACGGTGGGTTAGACTGATCAAGAAAACGGTTTCACCCTAAATATTAATGTAAGCGTAATGCCATCATGTACTTGACTTGATCTGGTTTCAGATGGTAATGACATCGTGCTCTTCGCCATTAGCTATCAGCTTACTTGTCACCTGGCGTTGTCTGAGAACACCACATAGCCATGACGTGGCATTTGTGTCCCCAATAACCAGATATCTACTTTGTCAACCAGCTGGAAGGACTACATTATTGGGATCATCCAGAAGGTGCATCATGAAGAACTACATGAAGGTACAAGACATTTACTCCGATATAGAAATTAGAGGACCATCCAGTTTTATGCTTTACAAGAGCAATCACAATAGTGTGGTTTCTATAGTTTGCTTCAGAACAGCACACCAACTAAACTAGTAGCAATACAAGGTTGATACTGAATCAAGAACTACCACATGTATAGATAGTGGGCAATCCCATGAAGAGCAAAAGATTCAATAAAGAGAAATATAGGATTGTAGCCTCGAGGATAACTTTAACGGCAGAAGGACCAAGGTACTATTATTGATAACTTAAAGTTTAGCACACCTACGCAACTGGAGCGACTTTTTTTGACAAAAGGTTAATGAGCACACCCAGCCTCTACATAGGTAGGTAGGATGCACACATCCAACACCAACACACACACACTCAAAACACGCCATCAAATCAGCTAAAACTCAAAACACTTGAACATCCTAAGATAAGATTCATGGTAAAAATATATATTAAATGCTTCAATTAAATATAATGTTCCGACAAATTTGGCACGTCGCATCCTCAAAAGGCAGGAAATTATAAATTTTGGGACAGGGGTAAAGCAATAGATAGAGAATAACATAGGGCAAGCAACTCTGATAAGTTGAGCTAATGAAGGGGGGAGCACTCCAAACTGATCCATAGAGAGAGAGAGCGGGCGGTCTACACTAGCTATTAAGTGTGCAAAAAAGTCACAATTCAGTTACCATTGAGAATCATACACACAACCAGGCAAGATATATATTCCATCATAGGTAAAACAGTAGTACGGCTGCACTACCATATCCAGTAGAAAGCTAGCAAATGCAACCATGTTGTCGATATGTAAGTTCAAGGGATATTGAATGTGAATGTTAAGAGAGCTTAATTACCTGTTGGCCTTTCAAGGTATTTGGAGAAGACAGTTGGAAGTAGGAGCCTATTGGAAAAGAAATTTTCGTGAGTTTTCACAGCTTTCACATTCACGCACTCAGGACCGTAGGGCTGTTGATTGATATATGGAGTACATGACCGCAGATATGCATGGTTCATGTCAACCATGATCATCCACGGCTGTATCCGGGCATCAGCATCACAGGGTCCGTAGAGCTGTTGATTGATAAGTAGTTTCTCGTCCCTCAACAGGCAACACAGGGCATCCGGGTCATCGGCGGGGACGACTGGGAACTCGGGAAGACACGGACGCATGCCCAGAGCTCGGTAATCACGTTGCGCCCACAGACAATCCAGGTTGATCACAAGATGCGCCTCCCACTCGAACCTGGGGTTACCACTACCCATCACTTTCAATGTCCAGATGGTGATCTTCTGGGGTGGCGGCTGCTGCTGCCCTTGCCCTCCCTCCAGCCGCTGGCACCAGCCAAGGTGGATTCTCTCCTGATAACCATGGTCAATGTCGACGAAGCGCATCATGCCTTGGCTAATGGACACCCTTCGGTAACAATTCGCAAGGCACATTGCGATCCGTCGCTTGTCGGGGTACTCTTTTCCTCCGGGGAACGACACGAAGTGGAGCACCGGGGAGTCTGCATCGGAGAAGTCGCACAACATGATGCCGCTCAAGTGGTCGACGCAGCAGAGGAACCGACCGCCCAAAGCGAGCACATCGTTGGTCTGCCAGAGGATGGGGAACTGGCCGCCATTGCTCTGGTCTTGCGGCTGCGGGGCAGGCATCTCGAGGAAGAGTTCCCACTTTTCAGTCTTGGAGTTGAAGACGCAGAGTTCGATAAGCACGGAATAATTGTCAGAGCCCTCCTTTTTTTCCCGGTAGACCCTGAGGTCGGCAACAATGTAGCTGTCGCCGGCGAGCCGCAGGATGCCTGTGGTGTATCTAGACCTCAGGACCGTCCATTTCATGGGCTCAGTGTACAGAAGGAGCCGCTGCACCGAGGGGGAAGGACCCGCGGCCGTGTAGACGAACAGATCTGACGGCAAGTCGAAGAAGCACCGCTGGCTCGGGATGTCGATGTCGAAGAGGACGAGGTCCTTGTCGGTTGCCCGGACGTAGGGATAGGCGGGAAAGCGGTAGGGGGGCACGGGTTTGGCTGAGCCTTCCAGCGGCCAGTGGATATCGAGGTAAGAGAGCTTTGGAGGATCCGAGAGCGTGAAGGACAAGAAGCAGCGGTGGCCGGTGGCGGTCACGAATTCAACCGCGGTCTTCTTCTCGTTGGCGGCCTCACGAGCACTATCTAGATCGTCGTGGCAGTAGGTGCGGCCGTAGCGATCCAGCACCACCCAGTCGGGGAAGACGACGGTATCCTCCACCGGCTCTGTCGCGCCTCCGGTGGCCATGGCGATTCCTAACCCTAAACCTATATTTTTGGTGGGTGAACTAATGGACCGGAAGGAAGGGCGACAGACTCAAGCTGTACTACCAGGGGCGAGAGGGACCAGGCCGGGCCATCTCATTGGGCTAGGGCCATTGCGAGCCGATCGGGGTCCCGTATCTGGCTTGCCTGGCATATTCTTTCATTGCTTTTCCTAGTTTGAATCCTGGTATTTCTCTCGTCTGGCCCTACCATGTTCTGACCTGAGGCAAAACTCTCTTCCTTTTTAAAGTGGACTCTCTTCCTCACCTTTTTTTCTCTCTTTTTTTCTTTACTGCATGGCAGGAAATTGGAAACACGCAAAACTATGATTTAATAATTTCAAGCTGAAGATTTCAATTATTTCAAACTAGTGATTTCAGTTCTTTCAAACTACATATTTATTATTTTGGAAACCTATTTCGTTTTGTCAGAAAAATATAATTTAAATTATTTGAAAACAGTGATGTTGGGCTCTCCGATGGGCATCATGAAGATGGTGGTTGCTATGCCGCTTGGTCGTCTGGGCACGAGGGGTGTCGTCGTGGGAGGCTCGGGCTCACTCTCTAGCGGCGACAGTGACAATGCCTATATCCAAATCTGGAGGCCTATGCTCGGTTTTCTTGGGGCCCTCGTGGTGGTATGGGTGAGATGTCGAGTGAAAGATCAACGCTTTGCCGCCAACAAGGGACATATGTGGGTATTGGTATTCTCTTGAGGACGTCGTCGTGGTTCTTCTCTTCATGTCGAGGTTTCGAATGAAGCCCATCTCGGACTGGTGACGCTTTGCGTCGTTCCCCTTCCCAAGGCCGTTGTCATGGAGCCTATGTGTCCTAGGGCGTGCTGTGTCGTAGTTTATAGGACTACGTTGTTAGCTGCCAGCAACGTAGTCGCATGCGTTTGTTTGACTGATTATCCCAGGATCTGCTTTTGTAAGCGGGCTTCTTCACTACCTTGTATTATTCGGCCGTGGTGAGGGCATGTTTCGTGTAAGAACAACCCATACAAGAAGTGTCCAGTTCTTTTTATCTTGTATATGAGATGATCACAACCTCGATTTATTGCGTCGGTAATTTAAGAACTACCCATACATGGCAGTATATACCGAGCAGGGTACTCGGCATATCAGGGCGCCTCGTGGCAACACCATTTCGGTCGGTTGGATGCCGAGTTACTTTACAACGCCGAGTTTCTTTGTTTTGTACTCGGCATAGTCTTTTTTGGGCATGCGTGAAAAAGCACTCGGCATACACCGGTATGCCAGTCGGGGGTATGGTGAGCACATTTCCGCCTTCGCCGAGCACAAGGTGCTTGGCATATAATATTTTTCTTGTAATGCGCTATTTGGGGCCTCCTTTGGTTCATAGGTATCATAGGAATAGGAAAACCATAGGAAATAAGATGACATGTATTACAATTCCCATAGGAAAGAGACGTTATTTGATGCCTAGGATAGGAATATTTTCATTGAGTTTAGAATAATGTTTTTTTTTCTTTAAGTGAAGGATTGGTTCATATTCTACATAGGAATCCATTCCTACAAACCAAATGGCTTCAAAAAAATTTCCTTTAAAAATCATATCCTATAGAATTCCTGCTAAGTTCCTACAAAACCAAAGAAAGGCCTGATAGTTTTTTCTTTAGAACTTGCTCTCCTGCCTGGTTTACTAACATTACTATATTGTGTTTTTTCTATACTTCTATACTACTATTAAAAGAGCAAACTTAAATTCTTCTAAGACCACACCAAAAAGTGTACACAAGCAAACTAGCACCGTCAGATCTAATTCACTTAATTATATCTAACAGACAATATTGATTTGATGGTCTGCCAACCCATCCAATGGTCACGATTCAATGTTCTGCCGCCAGACGCCTCGCACATTCCGCATGGCATATCCACTTCTGATCGTTTCCACAACTGCTGCCTAAAAAAAGGCTAAAAAATATGCGCACACGTATCCGCAGCCTCCGACCTTAACGATCAATCGCAACCACGATCGTCCTCGACCAGACACTGCCGCCGCCAGCCCTAGGACGGTGGCCGAGCCGCCAACCGTGGTCGCAACTCCCTCCGCCGCCAGCCATACCTATGTGGTCGCGCCGCCCACCACCGCCGCACCTACCTCCACCACTCGGCCCTAGCTCCGGTGGTTGTGCCGCCCACGACGCCGGCGTCGGAGACGAAAGCAATTTCTACTAGGACTTCGCGGCCGCGCGAGCAGTAGGACCTCCGCCTCCGCCTTGATGCGCCGCAAGACCACCATCTCCGCCTCGACACGACGCACGAGCTCCGCGTCGACTAACCGCCGGACCTGCGCCTCGCTCTGGTTTTCGTGGTGCAGATCCCTTCCCCTTTCCCACACAAGTCCCTTGGTCGCCAATCATCAAACAGCCCACCCTCCTCGCATGTTGTTGTAGACGGAACCATTGCCTGCCGTGCCCACCTCCCCTGCTCCATCCGCCGCATCTCGCGAACCACCCTGCCTCGATTGAAGCTGCGACCTTGGTGTCCTGATTTGTGGTGTGTCTCGCTCTCGCCAGCTGCCTACATGGGCCAGAGGGAGGACCATTTTCCTTCACAAGCACGAGGCCAAGGAGAACAGGTGAAGCGCATCGACACCTCGCTGGGCAGGTCTCCTTCAGTTCCCTTCCCTCATGTCCACCGATTTACTGTTTGCTATAACATAGACTGAGTTCAGTGACTTGAGTCCCCTCAGCTTGATGCCAAATCCTGGGAAGATGGGGACGAGCAGCCGACACAGATTGCAGGGGGGTCCGGTATGAGTTCCTAGATGACTGTGCTGTTAAATTGTTGGTTAGAGAATGCAAAACTAATTTGCTTGGTCTTGACTCTACAGTAGAGATTTTTGTGTTGAAATTTCGATCTTGGTTACTTATTTACAGTTTGCTGCCAATTTTGTCCGAGCATTCTAACCTGTGTGCGTCCAATACAACGAGGGGGTGAATCAACTTTTGCTATAGACACATATATCATCAGGTTATTTTAGAGATTTGATCCGGATAAGTCAGGTTGTTGGGATATTCATTAATCAATAACAATATTTAATAGCATGTGGATTAACTTCTGCAGGTCAAATAAATATATGATCAGCCTATTTGTAGAATCTGCAACTTCCCTCAAGAATCTGAATCAGATTGGCATGTGCACCAACAGAAACATCATGAGGTAAATAGAGAAAGAAAAGCTGCAAGTGTGTACCGATTCACATTTGTATGTGGGCGTAGGTTGTTGGTCATATTAAGCATAACTTTCATGGATTTTTGGTGGCAGTTACACATACATCATTATTATGCTATCATAACCTGCATAGAATTGAAGTACACCTTCGTCCTTTTGGAAGAAGAATAGGAACAATAGCAGTATAGATTTTTATGTTAGAACTACTAATTTTAATAACAATCCACACCTTTGTTATTGCCAAGACCGTGGTCTGCTGCCGCCTTCGCTGCCATTCCCTTTGCCGATCAGACACAACGCGTTGCCTAGGGGATGGTCTGCACTGCGCCGCCATGCTGCAATCAGGGGATAATCCAATGATCAAAATCGCCACGGCGGTTTGTAAGCTTTGGCTTAATAACTTTCTCGTTCAGAATTTCATTATTTAAATTCAGCTTGCTTCATAATGGATTGATTGTTCTCGAACAATATTTACAAATAAACAAATCGGTCTTAAAGAAGGTATTCAAATGCTTACACATCATGTCAGCATGTTGTAAAGATTTCTTATGTTTTAGATCTGGTAGGCCACCCTGCAGGGCTTTCATATTACCATTTCTGTAACTTGAACATTACCTGATGCTGCCTCATGGAATTCTTGTGTGCTACACCACAAATCATCATGAGGTAAGCCTCAACATAGTTTTATGATGTGTTTTTGTGTGCCTTTTGAGCTCTTATTATTTTTATGCCTGCTCTGTTCTAAACTTCACAAATGATCAACCAAAATAGTTAATACCTGTTTGATTGTTTTGGGAGTAACTCGCTCTGTGTCAAACTGGATTACTTTAGTCTGGTGGCGTCTATGAACACTTGTAGATTTTGTTGTACTTTTTCCTACGATATAAGCATCATGAGTGATATATGACCAACATTAATTAATTATAGGTTTTTTGCTTGACTGGCTTATTCAATTGTAGGACTGACTGAGTACAACGTTACAGGAAGTCAATTACAGGCTGGTATGTAATTCAGAGCTCGGACGTCATGTAAGCTACATAAAAAAGCAAAGCCATAGAAGGCCCCTGTAAGGGTCTGAACAATGATTGAAAAAAATGTTTGCTTGTCATGGGACTGTCCATAATCCGTGAGCAAGGGCCTTCGGTAATATGACAGCGTGGCCCAGAAAAGGCGGCTGACGGGGAGCTCTTATGATCTTATTTGTAAATATGTATACAACTATTAAAAATGGTTTGGTTTGCAGAGCCTGAAGGTATTAAACATTAGGAGCATGACCACCGAGGACTAACCAAAAGATGTAACATTTTGTTTAATGATTGAATTAGATATATGTATATTTAAAAACACACTAAAATAATTTCAGTATTAATAGATATCGTATGTTGCACGTTCACCATTGCTTCTTAGCTTTTCTTGAAATACTAATATTGCATTGTGAATTCATATGAACCTCACCATCTTAGAATGCAGAATTTAAAAGTAGCATGCATTCCATGTGTCTCTTGACATTTTTTGATTGTATTGTATATGAGAAACAAATATACTTGATAACATTCATATGCAGAATTTTGGAATCTCATATGTGTATACTACATAAGACCAGTAAGCGGTAGGTTGCCTTTGATGAGGATCTGGTATTCACCTATAAGAGTATGAGATTAAATAGGTATTGACTCATCAAGTTATAAATTTACGCCAATGGGACTTTGGTTTAATCTCGATATAAGCTTTAAGGAAGTTTGCAATCTGAGAAGTAGTGGATCCTAACATGATTTAAACTGACATTGTATATTGAAGGTAGTACAAATCATTGCATAGTGGAATTAAACATTAGGTTGATCCCTTGCTTTTAGATTTGTTAGCAAGAAATGCATATCCTATTTGGTTCTTGTCAGTTAGAGAGAACAACAACGAACAAGTGTACTCCAGTTGCTTCCGTTTGTAAAACAACTAGAATGTAATTCAGCACCATGTATTACTAGCATATGATAGACTTACTAATCGCAGATCATGGTGAAAGGTATTATGAATTACAATACAGTTTACACGTGTGCTATTTTGAATACATTGTCATCCATTCCATGGGTTTGTACTCACTTTATAGTTTGGCAGAGTTGAATTTTCAATGTCCAAAATGCATATACTTTTATCTATCATGACAGTTTGTACCCACACTGTAGATGTCACTGCACAATTAAAGCTCATAGTTAGGAGTTCTTTTCAAATGATATGGACCTACTTTATGATTTTATCTTCTAAGAAATGTATTTATATGCCTATTTGAGATTTTCCCCTTCAATCTGAATGAATCACAGGAAATGGACAGTTTTAATTAGAGTCCGTGGGAGAAATCTGCATGCTACCATTGTGAAAAGAATCTACATTATAGGATATTGAAGAGTGTAAATAGTCGCTCTATTTTGTTCTCCAAATAGATCTCTTTCGTGGGATAAACTCATGTTGTCTACTGAATCATGTCGCATTAAGAAAGATCACATTGGAATTAACTTATCTAATGACTCAATATATTTTACAATGGAGATTCAAAAGATCAATTATTATATTTAATGCTCTTCATTTACAATCTATCGAAGACCGAATGAATGAAAGAATATATTACTATCTCTATGCAGCAACATGACTGCAATGGCATTCCACTTTTGAAAATACAACTTGAGCAACACCACAAGCATTGGAGACGTGCGTTGCACGTGCACGCTTACTAGTTAAGTAGAAACAATCACTTTGTTGGGATTCTGTAAAAAGGGCATTTCCTCAACTTTGCAGAGTTAGTTTATCACTATCATGTTCATTTCGTCAATTAAAAATGGGCCTCCACAAATATAATGTGAAGTGCCTTGATATGACTGCTGCCTAGAGTATTCGTTTAATGGCTTACATTACAAGAGAAAGCTATTTCCATTTTTTAGTACGCCTTATACATGTCTCTACATTATGTTGGCCTTCTTGTTTTCGAAAATATGCACCATACTCCTGTATCTTTTTCTTTCTTCAGAAAATTTGTACCGCACTCCTGTTATTCTCCTTCTATTTAATTTCCGTTTTAGCATTGCACACTTGGAGCTAATTGTTCATTGGTCTATACCTGGATGGCTGAGTTTGGCACGGGCCTTCTTGTGTTTCCGCATAGCCTCTACGGACTACGGTGAGGGTTGGGTCGACGTTCGTCTTCGGTGAAGTCGAAGTCACATGCTCGGAGATTAGGGAGAGCGATGACGCCTGATGGGAAGAAGTGATGATGATGACGCCGGTGTGCGATATTGACGAAACCGTCTATGTGAGGTATGTGTGGGGTATTATGTGGGTGCCGCTTAGCGATTTGTGATGATTTTCGTCCTGTTTTCCGGTGTGCGATATTGACGAGACCGTCTATGTGAGTTGTTTGTGGGGTATTATGTGGGTGTCGCTTAGCGGTTTGTGACGATTTTTATCCTATTTTTCATTAATTAACTGGGCAACTCTCTTCTGCTTAATTAATGGATGAGGCGATCCTTTCAAAAAAAATGGTGAAAGCAACTTAATTGACAGCATTGTAACGTGTGACTAGCAATAAGTTGTTCTCAGAGATGCTATTTGAAGCATACCGATAATGAAGGAACATTGAACAGCTGGGGCGGCTAAACCTCAAACACTTGAACAGCCTAGCTAACAGAAGATTCATGGAAACATATTCAATGCTTTGATTAATTAATACTATATATTACTATAACACAACGAAACTAGAGGTCACATCATCTGAATGTTAAGAGAGCTTCTTCGAGCTACTTGTTGTTGGTCTCCTCCATCGCCCAATCGGTGAAGACGTCGGTCTCGTCCTCGTCCGCCGCCGTCCAGTCGGAGAAGACGACCATCTCCTCCTCATCTGAGCTTGACGTGGCTTCGATGGGCATGGCGATCGGGATCGGGAATAAAATAGCAGCCGACTCCCTAATCAAAACCCTAGGTTTCTTGCTTTGCTTTGGGAACTGATGGACGGGAAAGAGAGGACAAGGCTATTTCTCTTCTTCTATCCGTGCTTAAAAGGCCAGCAACGTGCAAGCCGCGTTGTCCGTACTGATTAGGCTGCTGTAATAATAATCACAATAATAATTGGATACGATTTTGCGTCGTTGCTTTTTTTTTAGGCATTTTGCGTCGTTGCTGGTTGCCGTCCTTGCTCGCTTGTGCATGACGGGCTTGATGGATCGTGAGTCAAGGTCGTTGAGCTTCTCCTACTACATGTTCTTTTTCATGAGGTATCTATGGGAAGCGCCTCAAATTGTTAGATTTGTCGTATCAGCACATTTTTTTAAAATTGTGGGAACAATTTTGAAAAATACACAAACATTTTCTAAAAGACGTGAATACTTTTTAAAACTACACACTAATATTTTCACAAATATATGAACATTTTCTTGCTTGTAAGAATATATTTTTAAATTTGAACACTTTTAAAAATTATATGAACATTTTTTAGTTGCATGAACAACTTTAGTTGCACAAAAACTTTTTAAAAATTAGTACAAATAATTCAAAATATCTGAACATTTTCTTAAACATGAATAGTTTTTAGATTCATATGATTTTTTTATATGTGTGAATATTTCTTTGGGAAAAATGGAGGTATGTGTGAATATCTCTATGTAAAAGCGGAGGTCTAGGTGTATTGAAATCCGCGCGTCTATTGGAGATGCTCTAACAAGAACCGATACTGGGTTTTTTTACCAGCAAGGTCGAAAGTCGGAACAGATGGATGGGGAGAGGCTGGAAAGAGGTCACGAACTTACGTTGTACCAAGTGGGCCACATGTCAAAAAAACTGGGCCATCTTATTGGGCCAGGGAACTAGTCGCACAATTGAAGCAGGAAGATGCCTCAAAAAGAAGTGAAGCAGGATGAATTGGCCTTACAAATT
Organism: Elymus sibiricus; assembly: GCA_039707655.1. Lineage (NCBI taxonomy): Eukaryota > Viridiplantae > Streptophyta > Magnoliopsida > Poales > Poaceae > Elymus > Elymus sibiricus. The sequence continues at coordinate 450,882,605 of CM077671.1, forward strand.
ATTAACGTGAGGAGGGAGTATCAACTATCAAGTAGTAGCCGAAAAAACTATCAAGTAGTATTTATCAAATAAATATATCAAGTAGTTGTTCTCAAAAATGCTACCAAGTAGTTAAGTCCTCGCTACAGGCTCATTAAGAGCAACAAACTAATTCAGCCAACTAAACTAGAGCAACAGACATTTTCCCGTGTCTCCTCAGTGTCTGGTATGTCAAAGGGGTGCAAAGAACATCAAGCATCCTCCTCACGTGCGAGCGAGCCCGGCAAGTCTGGAAGTCTCTCGGAATTCATGATATCTGTAGAAGAAGTGATTTATGTTGATCAGTGAGGGTCCATCATTTTGCAAGAGATCCTTCGTCACAGCCGATGATCGTCGTCGGTTCGCTAGAACAACATTCGCTATTCAGGCTTCCCCCTCAAATCATTCTATCGGGCGAGCAGTGAAGGCACATGGAATTTCATGGACAAAGCCACTGTGAGGCTCATGTGAACTTAACATTGACGCTGTTTTCTTTGCGGACAGGACGGGTGCTACTAGGGCAATCATTCGCAATGATCGTGGCGAGGCTGTAGCAGGAGCAGCTGAGAAAAAATTTAATGTCTTAAGTCCGGCTACAGCAGAAGCACGAGCTCTTGAAAAAGGGTTGGTTTTATTAGACCAATTGGGATGTTCTCCACTGTGGTAATCGTAGAATCAGATTCTATGGAGTCTATCCAATTATGTAATGGCGCAAAAGAAGTCATGACTCCATATGTGGCAATTCTAGCGGAATGTTTCGTGACGACACATAGGATATTTCTCACGGCGTCAGGGTGAGGGAAGGCGGCAGACGTCATGAAGGGCGGTGGCATTGGACAGTGGGGAGGAAACCCTGGCTGGCATGGATGCTGTCGGCGAGGCGCGTCGCGGCCCATGCCGGAGGTGAGGTGAGGCCGCGCGTTGGAGTTTGTAGCGGTTTCAGAACGATTCTCTGATGATGATGACTCATCAGCGAAATATGGGAGGCTGCAGGATCGTGGCCCGAGCGCTGCTCGTTTCTCTGGGATAATCTCATCCGTTAGTAATTAGGTATTAAAGGCTACGATTAGAGCACAAAATGTGTTGAGGTGCTCACAGTTGAAGCGACGTGGGCTGTTAGATTAGCATGGACTGATGGTCAAGATTTGTTGGATCCGCGCGTTTGGGTCTTTTTATATCGTTATACAGATGTTATTTTCAAGTTGTGACGGGTAATAAGTGACATATATTTGGCTCATCGAGCAGTTCCAGTACCAACTGCACTGAAAGAAATGATGCTCAATGTAAAACTTTTAATAATAACTCTAAAACATATGATTGCGTGATCCAGAAACATGTATTGTTTACCCTAATATAGATATAGATATTCATCAGTACATCATGTTCATCACATCAATGAGATATTTTGCCCTATTGACTTGGTTCTGCCGGCAGTGCACCATTAACAAACATCATCTTCAATATGAGCGTCGCCAAAGTGCTCAACACCATCACCAGATTCCAGGTGTTTACCCTGCATACGCTTCTTTCAAACAAACCTTGCAGACTTAAGCTTACGCTTCCTTGAAAGACTTGCAACCTTGTCGTTGTCCAATGCCATCCCTTTGAAATGCAAACAAAAATAACTCAGATATATACACTTGAGCTATGGTACGTCTAGGCGTACTCTCAAAAAAAAAACATATTGCGAGCAATATGAAGATGAGATGAATTGCCACTTAATAAATGATGTACAGAATAATAGTAATTTGCCAAAATAAGGAATAGACAAACAAGAAATGATATTGCAGTGCAGTATATTGATAAAGAAAACAGCTTCGCCCTAAAAAATAATGCAAACCTAATGGCATCATATACTTAATCTGCTTTTAGATCTCGTAGCGACCAAACGCTGCGTAATGAATTAAGAACTACACATGTACTACAGATAATGGACACTCCCATAAAGAGCAAAAGATCCAACAAGAAGAGACTCTCAAGAACAACTTGATGGCAGGAGGACCAGAGCTACTTATTATTTACAGTGTAGTGAACCTACACGACTGGAGCGGCTAAAACTCAACCACTGAACAGCCCAATAGTAAATGCTTCAGTTAATTAACATATTACTATTTTTTGAGTAATTAATTAACATGTTGCTATAACATAGCCATACTAGAGCCCAGTGATGACTGATGAAGGCGGCAAATTAGAAATTCTGAGACAGGATAAAGTCGGGTCTAGAAGCTGGCGCGCAGAGAGTTGCCGAGAATCGTGCACCTAACCAGGCAGCATATGAATTGCATCATAGCCAGGTAAGATAAATAAGCAAATAAGGCCAGTGTTACACTACCACATCCTACGGAAAACTAAGCAAAGGCAACAGCATGTTATGTACTTTAATATGCAAGAACGTACAAGTGAGCTTCTTCTAGCTAGTTACCTGTTGGCTTTTCAAATTGTTTGGAGAAGACAGTTGGAAGTAGGAGCACATTAGGAAACTCGTCTCTGTCCTCCTCACACACAGCACAGCCCTTATCCACACACTTAGCACAGTAGGACTGTCGGTTGACATATCGAGTACATGACCGCAGATTCGCTTGCTTCATGTCAACCATGATCATCCACCCCTTGCCATAAAATTCCTCCTCCCTTAACAGGCAGCATAGAACATCCGGTTCATGGAAGACTGGGAACTCGGGAAGACGCTCAGGTGCTTTGTAATTAGGTTGCGCCCAGAGGAGGTCAAGGTTGATCACACCATGTTGCTCCCACTTGAACTTGAAGTTGTTGGAGTTCAGAGTCCAAACGGTGATTTTTTTGGGACCCAGATGCTGCTGCGGTTGGCTTCTTCTCTTAGGAAGCTGAAGACATGGGCAGTCATCATCTTTGATTGTCTCATGGAAGTCATTGTCAATGTGGACAAAGCACATCTTGCCTTGGGTGATGGAAACATTTCGGAACCTCCCCGGGAACTGCCTTGGGACCTCTTCAGGGTATTCCTTTTCTCCAGGGAAAGGTACGAAGTGGAGCACCACCGAGGAACCTAGAGTGCAAGAGAAGTCGGATAGCAGGACACCGCTGAAGTAGTCAACCCAGCACAGGAAACGGTCGTCGAAAGCGAGCACATCGTCAGTTGACCAGAGGTCGGGGAGCTGGCCGCTGCTCTGGTTCTGGTTCTGGTTCTGCTGCGGTGGGTGCCAACGTATCAGGCCAGGCGTAATGGACATGGTTTTCCACTGTTTAGTCTGGGAGGAGGAGTTGAAGACGCAGAGTGCAGCATCCAGCACACTGAGGTCGGCAACGACGTAGCGCTTCTTCGAGAGCCGCAGGATGCCTGTGGTGAATTTACCCCTCAGGAACCGCCAACTTGCCCTCCCCTCCTTGGGGTACAGAGGGAGCTGCTGCACTGAGGGGGAAGGACCGGCGGCCGTGTAGACGAACAGATCTGGCGGCGCGCCCAAGTAGGGAATCCGGCTCCGGTTGTAGATTTCGAAGAGGACGAGGTCCTTGTCGGTTGCCCGGACGAAGGAACAGGCGGCGTCGGATCCTTCTCCCACCGGCCAGTGGAGGTTGAGGTAGGAGACCCCTTCTGGAGCCGCAAGGGTGAAGGACACGTAGCAGGAGAGGCCGCGGTCAATGCGGAGGCGAGCGGCGGTCTTGTTCTTGCTGACAACCCGACGAGCGGCGTCTAGGTCCTTGTGGCAGCGGGTGCGGCCGATGCGATCCAGCATCGCCCAGTCGGGGAAGACGGCGGTCTCCTCCATCGCCCAATCGGTGAAGACGTCGGTCTCCTCCTCCTCCTCCGACATCTCGCAATCGGAGAGGACGACCGTCTCCTCCTCCTCCGGCTGGGGCTCTGGCGTGGCTTCTCTGGGCATGGCCATCGGGATCGGGAACAAAACAGCAGCCGCCTCCCTAATCCAAACCCTAGGTTTTTGCTTTGCTTTGGGAACTGATGGACGGGAAAGAGGCGTCGTCCCTACTGATTAGGCAGCTGTAATAATCACAATAATAATTCGATACGATCTTGCGTCGTTCCTTTTTTTTTTAGGCATTTTGAGTCGTTGCTTTTTTTAGGCGTTTTTTTTTTTTGCGTCGTTGCTGGTTGCCGTCCCTTGCTCGCTTGTGCATGACGGGCTTGACGGATCGTGTGCCAAGGTCGTTGAGCTTCTCCTACTACATGTTCTTTTTCATGAGGTATCTATGGGAAGCGTCCCCCCCCCCCCCCCCCCCCCCCCTCAAAAAAAAAATCTATGGGAAGCACCTCAAATTGTTAGATTTGTCGTATCAGCACATTTTTAAAATTGTGGGAACATTTTTGAAAAATACACAAACATTTTATAAAAGACGTGAATACTTTTTAAAACTACACACTAATATTTTCACAAATATATGAACGTTTTCTTGCTTATAAGAATATATTTCTAAATATGAACACTTTTAAAAATCATGGGAACAATTTTTAATTGCATGAAAAACTTTAGTTTACACCAAAACTTTTAAAAAACTAGTACAAATAATTCAAAATATGTGGATATTTTCTTAAACATGAATAGTTTTTAGATTCATATGATTTTTTTATATATGTGAATATTTCTTTGGGAAAAATGGAGGTATGTGTGAATATTTCTATGTAAAAGCAGAGGTCTGGGTATAGTGAAATCCTCTAGCACTTGATGCTCCACCTTGGTTGTTTGATTTGCAAGTTCCACCAAGTTGTTCTAGGGTTGGAAGTCGGTGATTAGCGGGAGAGGGTAATTCAAGCCATTGAGGAATCTCGCCGATTGAAATATCGTGGTTTGTCAATTAGAGAAGGTGGGCAGCAAATTATAGAATTCTATCTGAAAACAGAGTAGCGCGTAATTGAATAACAAGAACCAAAACTGGGTTTTTTTACCAAGAAGGTCGAAAATCGGAACGGATGGATGGGGAGGGGCTGGAAAGAGGTCACGAACTTACGTTGTACCAACTGGGCCACATGTCAGAAAAACTGGGCCAGCTTATTGGGCTAGGGAACTAGTCGCCCAATTGAAGCATGAAGATGCCTCAAAAAGAAGCGAAGCGGGATGAATTGGCCTTACAATTTTTAACGTGAGGAGGGAGTATCAACTATCAAGTAGTAGCCAAAAAAAACTATCAAGTAGTATTTCTCAAATAAAAATATCAAGTGGTTGTTCTAAAAACTGCTATCAAGTAGTTAAGTCCTCGCTACAGGCTCATTACTGGAGGAACAAACAAATTCAGCCAACTAAACTGGAGCAACAGACATTTTCCCGTGTCTCCTCCGTGTCCGGTATGTCAAAGGGGTGCAGAGAACATCAGGCATCTACTCCTCAAAGCATCAACAGCGTGTAGAGGCAGCACTGCCTCTAACACGGGCCCCACGTATTTGCCTCCAAGCTAAGTGCAAAACTCCGCAGTGTGTAGAGTCTGATACAGCCTCTTAGCTAGTACGCCACCACAACATAAAATAACTTACTTTTCATCAGCTAACCTCGGTGGACAGACATGCATGTTCCAATCTCCCTCTACATCGCAGGATGACAAGTGGGACCAAAAACATATTTTACCCTAAGGCAAAGCTTGGAGGCCGTCTCCAAGCTTGGAGGCGTCGCTAGCCATTTTGTCTTAGAGGCGCTGGCGTGCAGTGTATAGCGCCGGCCTCTAATGCCTTAGAGCAGTAAAATGCTACATTGTGGATGCCCTCACGTGCGAGCGAGCTCGGCAAGTCTGGAAGTCTCTCGGAATTCATGATATTTGTAGAAGAAGCGATTTATGTTGATCAGTGAGGGTCCATCATCATTTTGCAAGAGATCCTTCGTCATAGCCGACGATCGTCGTTGGTTCTTTGACAAAGGGTGTGAAGGAAATTGTTGTAGGCATGGTACATCTGGTGGCAAAGGCATGAACTTGTCAAAGGACAACAAGTAGGTTCGCTGGCTAGAACAACATTCGCTATTCAGGCTTTCCCCTCAAACCATTCTACCGGGAGAGCGGTGAAGGCACATGAAATTCCATGGACAAAGCCACCACGTGGCTCATATAAACTTAACATTGACGCTGCTTTCTCTGCGGACGTGACGGTGCTACTAGAGCAGTCATTCGCAATGATCGTGGCGAGGCTATATAGCAGGAGCAGCTGAGAAAATTTTCAATGTCTTAAGTCCGGCAATAGCAGAAACACGAGCTCTTGAAAAAGGACTGGTTTTATTGGACCAATTAGGATGCTCTACACTCCAGTAATCGTCAAATCGTATTATATGGAGCTTATCCAATTATGTAATGGCGCAACAGAAGTCCTGACTCCATATGTGGCAGTTCTAGCGGAATGTTTCGTGACGACACAAAGGATAGGGAATATCTCTTTCCAACATTGTCCAAGGGATGCAAATAAGGTGGCTTATACTATTGTAAGGCATGTTTTTGACTCAAATGTTGTTTTAGTTTGGAATGGAGATCCTCCTGGCTTTATCATGCCTTTTCTAATAGATGATGTAACTATTTCGATCACGCAAAAAAGAGCCACGAGGCATTCCTTCAAAAAAAAAAAAACTGGAGCAACAGACAAGAGCGACCACCAGAAAGACATTAATTATAGAGCAACGCAATATCATAGCAGACAAGTCACGCACAGATCGGTTGGTGTACACTTAGCAACTAGGGGCTGACGACGCTCCTCGTTAGTTGCCTCCAGCGGTATCGTCAGGCCCAGGCGATTTGAAGGAGCTCGACGCGTCGATGATTGCATATCTGCGGGGATGGAGCGGCTCGGTGGTGTTCGAGCCCGGGCTCCGCCTCAACTTGACAATTTCGCCTCTCCTTGATCCTCGAGAGTTTGTCGAGGCTATTTTTAGATCTTATTTCGAGGTATTTCTCCATGCTTTGCGATTTCATTCGTGTTGTAGTGGCGTGGCTGCTGCATTTTTCCCTGCCGTAGCGCGTGTGCGAGCCGTGAGCTTTGGGTTCGATCGACGCATCATCATCACGTCCACATGCATGCCGAGGCAGCACAGCAGTCGTCCCCGTGGAGTACGGACTATCGTCGTGCCAGCCGTGGCAGCGGAGACTTCGAGTCTCTCCGGCCGCCAAAGCCAAACGTTCCACTGACCGAATGTAGTACGTACTCCCAGCCGCTGCCGATCTCATATCTGGATTCTTGAGCGATTTCGATGCTGACAAAAGATGAGGACGTACTTGGTCCAAGATTTCGGTGGCGAAGGGAGACTCCTCGTGCATCGGTCAATGATGTTTGTCTGTATAGCTGCATACCATCAAAACACGAGTGGAAACTGATGACTTTACGCACACTACCAGTTCATCTACTGTGACGATGATTAATTGCTCGTTTATGGAGGACGTATATTTAGTAACTTAATTTGCTTACACAAGGAGGGGTCACTTTTTTTTAACTAAAAACATCTACTACCGGAGTTGATAAATCTGAGCCCATATACGATCCACAAAAGCGCCTGCGGACATCGCCGGACCGGCCTCCGATGACCCCATTTGCAACCATAACGCTTATTTTTGAACTTTAAATCCATGCAAACAGACACATGTGGATCATCACACATAAACAATAATTTTATTTTATTTTGAGAATCATACAAACAATAGCAGTGACGGAGTTATACCCAAAGGGTATGCACATACATACATATGGCTCAGCCTAAGGCCTAAGACGAGTCGAAATACGGTCCAAAAATACAATGGGCCAAGGGGGTATTAGCCAGGCCCAATAAGAGTACGACCAACAACATGAGATTCCATAGGGGATACCCGCTGCACAACCAAGTGCTTACCGTCGGATGATCACCCTCCTGTCGGACAAGAACAAACAGCCGATAACCGAGAGGACGGGAGTAGCCAGAAAACCTACAGTAGCCTGATCCCTAGGATTCCATAACCCTCCGAAGTAATCCATACTGACATTACCCAACGATAGAGTAAAATACGGCAGTTACCAAGGAGTAATGGTCACTAACAGTCATCGTAAATTAGACCATCAATAGCATTTAATACCAGTCCGTTATGACACCACCCCTAGCGCACTTAATAAAAGTCGGGAGGAGGGCACCGAGCTGAGGGTTGGATTCTCTCATATTGTATCTTACGCCAAGAGCTACGAACACCATAGGAGTAGGGTATTACCTCCACCAGAGAGGGCTTGAACCCGTATAATCAGACAAATACCATCATAGTATTGTCAGGGTTATATCCATGACGGTTGGTGTCCACCTTGGGGCAAGCATCTATCGACATTATAGTGCAGATGGTTTCTTCATCGACTCCTATCGGCAACATCTGTTTCGGCATCCTCGAGTTCTCCATTGACGGCTCAGCGTGGCATCCCAATGCCCGTTTGAACAGTGCTGACATGCGGGCACGCAGGAGCATCCATTACCAAGCCAATGAATCGGGCATTTTGGGCCTTCAGCTCCCTCTTTCGCACCAGTCGACCGGCTTAGTGCCACGGCGCCACCGGAAGCACTCGGGCAAGCCTTGTCCACAGTTATGCCGTTCCGCGAGCCAACTCGTCGGGATGATGGACACCGAATCATTGGTCCCTTTGTTGGAGCCCGACTCCGGGGAGGAAGACAACTATGGGACTCGGGGTTCTATGGCTAAGATTTTTATGGGAGCACCAGTTGATCCATATGCCACAGCTGGCAACGTTGTGGCGGGTGATGAGTGACAACTCACTCTGGAAGAGTGGGAGGCCGTCGAGCAACTGCTCTACACCCCAATCTCAAGGGATTCGCTAGATAACAAAGCCATAGAGGCGACGCGTCAACCACCTTGGTTGAGCGCCTCCTCTGGTGCAAATCAAGTACAATCTGATCGTGCGAGAGCAAGCACTCGTGGACAACAGTCGGCAGTATCAGCAACCGACCTGATCAGTCCTTCGCACCTAGCGTTGGCCATAATGAATTGGGGCAAATCTTTACCTCTATTTAGGATGAAAAAAAGGCATTAGATCGAGCGCAGGTGAAGGGTCATGATTAGCACATAGACTTGGGTGTCGTCTTCCTCCCTCCCCGCACGCGCTTGGAAAAAAAGGACGATTGTCGGGCTAGCCGGTTGCCTCACGCTCGGCATTGGCCGCCCCACAATCCACCATATGCATCTCCGTCGTCGACCACGTAGCTCCGTCATCGTCTAGACGTAACTCTGCCATTGACACGGATGCAGCTTTGCCATTTCTACAACTTCATCGTCACCCCCCCCCCCCCCCCCCGCACCGTGCAGCTCCGACGTGGGTTGTTGTAGCTCCGTTGGTTAATGATTGCAACATCCCGTCCCCAGCTCCAGTCAGTGTTGGGATCTGCCGCCGTCGGTGCTGTTCCCGCATTACGCAGGAATATGGGGTTGTAGCTTTTTGCTTTAGGGGTTGCAACAAAAATAAAAGGAAGAAAATACACTGCATGCCCCGCGGTGACCGTGGTCACCATTGAGGAAGAAGCCAGTTCCGATAAACCGTGGCAATGGTTCCAACATATCACCGCACTGGTTGCAGCATCTCGTCGATCTTGCGATGGCGCTTTCTTCAAATGTGGTCTCTGATTCTAGCAAATTGCGGCATGAGTTGCAACATTGTCGCGACAACCCCACGTCGTTGCACCACCGCAGACTCGTCGTAGCTCTCGTCGGAATGCCTCGTCAGAATGCTGGTTCTAGCAATTCGCCTAGTCGATTGCAACATTAATCGGGCACCGCCTCCCATCGTTCAGCTCCACCGACGCGTCGTTCGTCGCGCCACCACCACACGGTCGTGCACCGTTGCAGCTGCCCTACGAAGTTGATGCAACTCGGTGGTTGCAGCTTCGCCAGATGTGGGTTGCAGCTCCCTCACCAACACATGAACGGATCGTACTCCGGCCCTATGTGGTAGTAGCTCACCGGCGCGTAGTTCCAATAGCGGCCAGGGACAACAAACAATGATGGGTAACAATGGATGCGAGAGGAGGGAAGAAGAATTCAAGGAAAAAGATGGCGAAGGGACAAGGTGGGTTCGCGCGCTTCTGGCCATAGGATGCCCCCGACCGAACATTGCCCACGACCGGCCCAAGACTAAGTTGGTCGGCTGGGAACACACATTTTCCAAAACAAAAAGGAAAACGTTTCACGCCAGCGCGACGGCCAAAACTTCGGCCGGTCGAGCGCGAGCCACGCGATGCAACCCCATCCCACGTATCATGCAGCCCCGTGGCCCACCCTTTTTTCCTTTCTTCTTCTTCCTGATCTCGCCTTCTCCCACCCAGCCGCTCGTCTTCTTCCTCTCATCCCCTCCTCTCCCCCTCCCTACGCTACGATCTCCCCGCGCCGGCTAGCCAGAGTTGGGCGCCCGTCATAGATCCCCTTCGTCGTTCCCCGTCGCTACACCGCTCATAGCACGCGGTCATCGCGGTGGTAGCAAAAAACGCACCGATGGTAGAAAATCCTAGTCGCCGTGGTCACCCATATCGCCGCTCGTCGCACCACCGCACGCCGGTTGCACCACTGCACACCAGTTGCGGCAAATTTGGTCGCCGGCGGTAGCTTTTCCCACTGCCGGTTTGCAACAAATTCGCAACCCGTCGTCGCTAGCCACACTTCGTCGTCTTCCTGGTTGTAGCAAAAAGGTTGCTGCTTGTAGCTTTCCTCATTGTCGTTTGCAGCAAACATCTTGGATAGAAAGCTTCAACCGCGAAAAAAAAATCATCTAGCGGAGGGGGAAAGCTTCAAACAGTGTGTGCGAAAGCTTCAACCGTTGAAAAAAGCTTCAATGGCCATTGAAAAAGAAGCTTCAACCGCCGCCGCAAGTCGCAACATCGACACGAATGGTTGTAGCAATTCCCGTCACCGGTCGTAGCAAAAATAAACGACCGTTGAAGCAAAAATTATCATTTTTTGTCGCTATCGACATGAATGGTTGCAGCAATTCCCATCACCGGTCATAGCAAAGGCCGATGGAGGTTGCAGCACCAGTCCTCATCAGTTGTAGCTTTCCATTTGGATGACGAAGGAGAAAGGGATGGTTGGGCTCGGCCATGGCGACCGGGCTGCGGCGAGGGGCGGCGGTGAAGCTACTACTGAAGCTACATCCATCGCCATTGGGAGCTGCAACTGCAGGTGCAACTGTTGCATGAGTCGAGGCCGTGACGAGGACGGCCAGTGTGGGTGGGGACTGACGATGAGGACGGCCGGCAGGGGTTGGGACCGACGATAAGGACGGCCGACGGGGGTGGGAACCGACGACGAGGACGGCCATAGAAAGGGAATGAAGGCGCGGTGTTGCGCAACCGAGCGGGAGATGCGGTCCCGGCCAGAGAAAGAAGAAGCTACGGGGGGAACCTTTTTTCGCCGGATCCAATGAACCACGCGGCTCACATCCAACGACACGGACGCGGTTGGGCCAGCATGCCGGCGCCTAGCATCGCCCAAACAAAAAACAAACCCGAGGAAACGCGTAAAATTCCGTGGCGACAAAGCTCAGTTGACTCATTGTTGACTCCGATTTATATAACTCATGGTGCACAAACCGCAGGGCATCCAAGCTAGGCAAAAAGAAAAAGGAAAGAGAAACAGATGACGCGCAGGATCATGCCCACTCCCGCGCAATCCAGGCTGCCGCCACTGACAGTCCAGCTTCTACTCATTCTTACAGGCGCAGCAGCCATGGCCAGGGCTGAACTAGATGGGCAGCAACCGATCACACGTCCGGGCTGCCCTGACAAGTGCGGTAACATGAGCATCCCGTTCCCCTTCGGCCTGATGCCCGGCTGCTTCCGCGAGGGCCTCCAGGTCACCTGCGACCACTCCGTCGACCCCCCTCGAGCATTCCTCGCCGACACCGGTACCAACTGCATCACGGTCACCGAGCGCGATGCCTCGGCCGACGCCGCCGCCTATCTGGGGTACACCAACATGTCGTCTTTGCCGGTGGAGCTCGTGGACATGTCAGCCGACAGGAGTGTGGCTCGGGCGTATGGCCCTATTACGTCTGGCTGCAGCACCAACAGCACACAGTACAGGTTCCAAACCCAGGTCATGACGCTCGGCATCACGGAGGGGCCGTTCGCCGTGTCGCAGACGCTCAACGTCGTCGTCGGCGTGGGCTGGAGGGTCGACGTCGTCATGGACGGCTCGACCACGCTCGCCTGCCGCACTGGCCCGGAGGCGGAGCAGGAGCTCCCGGCGAGGAACGGGTCGTGCGCGGGGCAGGGCTGCTGCGAGGCCGCCTTGCTCCCGGGGTACGGCAGCGTCGCGCCGGGGCTCGTGGTCGCCGACAAAAACGCCCTGTGGAAGTCCAGCCCGTGCTCCTACGCCATGGTGGTCGAGAAGTCGCGCTACGCCTTCTCCACGCCGGACCTGTACGGCGACAGGCTGCTGCTGGAGAGGTTCCCCGTCGTGCTCGACTTCGCCATCGTCGGGAACTCGTGCCCGGTGAATGGCCAGCAGCCACCTCCGGACTACGCGTGCGCCAGCAGCAACAGCTACTGTGTCAACGCCACAGTTGGCCTCTCCGGCTATGCACTCAGCTACGTGTGCAAATGCTCGGAGCACTACGTGGGCAACCCGTACATCGCAAATGGATGGAGTGACTAATCAACAGACGTCTGTTTTTGTAATTGCTTCAGGTCGTTTTTTCTACAAGTCGTGATTTGACATGTGAGTTAGACTCTACCGTCAGTCCAGCGTTTAGTTGGAAAAAAGATCTGTTTTCTTCCTAGGTCCAGGTCGAATTTGTGAGGCGGCCTCCATGGCCCTCCTAACGATTTGCGCGTCAGCCTGAACGGCCGCCTAGTAAACGCCCTCCAGTCATAACAATCCACCTTCCTTCCGCACACTTACCGATGCTTCTTCCTCAAGCAAAAAATGCATACCTCAGAAATGATAGAAACGTCCTGTTTGGTTGAAAAATAGAGAAAGAAATCTGAAAAAAAAAAGAATTTACCTACAAAAATGTGGACAGCTCAAAACTTCACTGAATAAAAACTAGACTGAAAATGCGAATTCCCATTTCTTAAAAAAAAAAAAGCATGTGTGTAGCACAAATACTAGTGGTAGACTACCCCCCCAAGGAAAATGTAGATATCCACGCAAAAAAAAAGGAAAATGTAGATAAACTGTACAAAAATTAGACTGAAGAAAAACTTGACAGAATGTGATCTATGCATTTCTTTTATAAAAAAAGCGCATATGTAACTACTCATACTAGTATACATGTGAATATCATACTAGATACTGTTCAACAACAGATGAGATCTCTGAATAAACATGCATGAACTGAAACACTAATTAAGGGTAGCTTCAGAAGAAGAAAAAATGTACTATAATGTAAGGAATAGTTAGGGTAAGGGGAGATGCTTACTAGCATAGACCCCTGTATAACGTGTGTTAGACACGGCTTTTTTGCTGGAAAAAAAGACAGATATTTTATGAAAAAAAACTAAGCTTAACAAAAAAAAGATGATGAAAAACATACCCCATAGTAGCTGTTGGGAGCCCTGTACAGTAAAAACATGTAAAAAAAGAGCTGCGATAAAAAAAGGTGTAGTTGAAAAAAATGGCTGGAACTTACCTCTACAGGGGAGTAGTGGAGTGTAAGATGACTTCAAAAAACTGACCTGAACAAATGCAAAATGAGAGTAACACCATACTTTAGCTGAGGGGAAGGGCCATGCCATCCAATAGAAAGTACACACTCGATTTTACGCACGAAAAAGTTCAAAAAGACACTGAACACTTATTCGGTTTGCTTGAAAAAGTTTGGATAGCTTATAAGGAAAGACATACATAAAAAAGAACAGTGCACACTGTATTACATATTGTTTTCAACTGACAAACCACTTTAAAACACTGAAATAACTAAAAAAAAGTGTGCAAAAGGCCTCTTGACTAAATTGGAGCAACTCTCAGATCTTGTTGATGACCATGATCATTTCAAACTCCTGAAATGTGTTGAGCCTGGCTGTGATCAGTAAAGCATCGCCAACGCTAAGGTCCTTCGCCAACAGAAACTCCTTCCACCCCTCCTTGAATTTGATCTGACCGTCTTTGCAAGTCTTGTACACACCAGCCAAAACTGAACTGTGAGAAGTAGATGCTCCTCGAGCCAACCTATAGGCGACTCCACATGACAACAATCAAGGACTAATCGCTGAAATAAAAGTCTAAGAGATAAACAGAAGTGACACAGTGGGTAAATTTAATTTGGAAAAGAGGTGAGAGTCACTCCACACTAAGGGGTTTTGACATATCCTTCAGGAAATCAACATTCATCACTTGGAGAATACACGCACACTGATTTTTCTGATGATCATTGCTGAAAAACCTCAACTCTGAATTGCTTTACTGATCGACACACACACACACCTACACTAGACTGTTGTTGGATCAAGGACTGAATACCTGATTACATGTTACAATTACAACATGAGCCGAGGTTGCTCAAAAGCATGTAAACTAAGGTTGATCACACACTTACACACTACTAGGTTACCTAAAAGGGAAAGAACTGGTCAAAAACACATAAACTGAACAAAAAAGTCAAGGTTGATAAAAAATAAGCTGAATGCCAGCTTTGCATATAACAAAAAAAACATGCTAAGACAGAAAAACATAACGAGGAACTATAAACATGAAAATGCTGAAAAATAAAATACTAATAATACAAACTAAAAAAACAAAAAGGTGCTGCATACCATCACAAACTTATCGACGTTCATCTTGGTAAGATGATGGACAGAGGGAACACCAACAAAATAAGTAAGTAAAATGATGCTGGATGTAGATGGTAGAAGCAAACCCTTCGCTATATGTATAACGATAGAAAACCTTGTAGCTTTCTAAAGAAAAATGACTAAAGGCAAGAACTGATACTAACATTCATGCTCATAACTGAAGGACATAATGACTGTATTTTCTTAATGAGCTAACACTCGAGCCAACTTAAAAAAAAGACATACATGAAGCACTGTTTGCACACAACCTCTCTGTTGTTTTCTTTAATATCACACCTTATTTTAAAAAAAGAAAAAATCGTCAACAAAGTCACACCTTATTGTGTAACTAAAGTAGTGCACGAACAATTGAGCAATTAACATGATATAATCATCAAGTTAGTCTTCCATCTTAATTTATATGACTTGAGAAAAGTACATAATTAAAAGACATAGGCATGGGTGAAAAAGTGAGCAAAATATACGGAGGGAATGATAACCGAAGACTAAGGGATGAAAAACAAAGATAACTGAGGACAGAAGGAATGATTAAGGAGTGGAAAACAAAAAATGAAGGACTAATCATCATCCACCCCCCGCTCCTATACCCCTTTATTGTCTGAAGAATGATTACAACTAGCACACAAGAAAATCTGAAGACTAATGGTTGAATGACAAGAATGACAAGTGAAGTACTGAACTAATGGAGACCATATATATGAGCTGCAGTTCGTCATTTGAGCCGCGCTAGCTCTATTAAATCCTTCTCACGATATCCACATTAGCAATTGGTGCGCTTAAAAGAAAACAGGACAGAAACTTATGTCTCAAAAACTGAAGATAATGGCTAAACTGTCAAAACTGAACCGCGACGAGCTAAACGCTTCTCCTGAGAAGTAATTGTAATAACCTGAAAACTGAAGACTGCAAACACACACACCCTGATCTATAATGATACCTGGTGATCTGAATAAGAAGCTAATGCATAGTTGCCACACTTGAGCTGAAGACTGAAAAAAAAAAAGATTACTGAACAACAATCCACTAAGAAATAAGACTGAAAAGATCATAGGACAAGACTAAAATAATTTGGACTAGAATACAAATTGACTCAAAATGAAACACTGAAAAAAATAAACTAATGATAGAATTAACTGAAGACATTGACTGAAAAGGAAAAGACTGAATAACAGTGGGCAACAGAGAACCCTGAAACTGAAGGCAAGTTAATGAAAAATATATTAATGAAAGACTGAACACCATAGGACAAAATGAAACACACCTACAGAAGACTGATGATGAATTTCTTCACTGATCGAAGCACACACGTACACAAAAAATGAAGGCAAGCTGATTGAGAAACTGAAGAACAAAGGAAACTGAATATGACTGAAGAGATTTAACTGAATATGACTGAAACTGGAGACTGAACTAAACTAAAGATTCACTGAAATTGTTAATTGAACTTAAGAGCTCATGACTAAATGGAAAATGAAAGAAATAATACAATAATCTGAAGAAAATCAGAACAACTAATGGCTGAATGACAAGTGAAGTGGAAGAACTAACACAAAAAAATGGTAGCAGGCTGAGCAGGGGAGCTTAAGGAGAGGGAAGGGAGGGGAAAAAGCTCATCGTACTATCCACTCCCGCGGCTGGTGCTGGTTCCCTCCCCCACGACGAGCAGTTGACGAGCCTGTCAGGAGAGCTCCGCTGACGGCTGAACCCCAATCCATACCATCGTCTCTCCTTCCTACCGCTGCTGCCCGCAGCAAGTTCTCTCCGTCCAACGCTGCTCGCCGCCAGCCCCTGCCGCTGCTGGCTGACGAGGCACCTTCCTCCACCGCCTCCGCCACCTCTCCTCGCCTGCTCCGCTACGCAACGCCAACAGGGCCGTCGACCACACAATAGAAAACTGCTCCCTGTGGACGACCCGCGACCCGAACAAAGCCCAACAAAAAACGAGCATTGCCTAAATAAAAACAATAAACGAGCCCGACACGCGCACGGACATAAGAATAACTGAGGCACAGCGGAGCACTGAGATCTACGTCGGATCGGACGGTCACAAAATTCGACCCGAAGCGAATTCAAAAACAGATGACTGAAAAATAGTAAAACTGTACTTTTATCTTCTCAAGACATCGACGAATGCAAGTTCCCCGATTTATATTACTGCTCGAGCAAAGGCATATGTAAGAACACGTTGGGAGGATATGATTGTCCATGCAAGCCAGGAATGAGAGGCGATGGGAAATTAGGACAGTGTGCTGAGAAATTTCCCCTGGTAGCCAAGGTGATTGTGGGTAAGTACAACTTCAACTGCTAATACATGTCATTACCAGATTCTTTAACTATAACACTGACATGTAAACGTAAGATGTATAGGATGAATGTTTATATTGATACCATGTTAATTCTAAAATGAATTCTGAAAAGAAAGGTAAATAGTAAGTTAAAATGGTTCATAGACCATGAGAACGGACGTTTGGAGGCCGAGCTCCATGGAGCTCGAAATTTTTGAAAAATTCAAATTTCAAACTTTTCGTTTTCAAAAAAATCTGAAAAAATTATGTAAGTAAAGAAGGATGTTATGTGTATGTGTGTAAATTTTTAGGATGAAATACCTTGAATTGCGATCTGCACAAAAAAGACAAATTCATAGCCTGGGACAATGAATAGTATCATGTGTTAAAAAGTCCCAGATTTGTCTTTTTTGTACAGGCCTCATTTCAACGTATTTTTTTCTGAAAAATTACACACATGTGTGTTACACCCTCACTTATCTCTGTATTTTTTTTTGAAATGTTAAAATATGAATTTTCATGAATTTTGGATTTTGCATTTGGAGGCCTCCATGGAGCTCGGCCTCCAAAAGCAATTTCCGATCTCTATAAAAAAAATGGTACATACTTCCTCCATTCTTAAATATAAGTCTTTTTAGAGACTCCACTGCAGACTACATACAGAGCAAAATGAGTGAATCTACCTTCTAAAATATGTCTATATACACATGTATGTAGTCCGTACTGAAATCTTTAAAAAAACTTATATTTAGAAACTGAGGGAGTAGACAACTACATGACCCTGCTCATTTGCGCGTACGCGTGCTCAAGACTGGCCCATACACTACCAGCCGTCATCCTTGACCAAATGAGGTTACCCAGTGTGAGCTTGCGTGGTCATCTTCTTTTCCTAGTTTCAGAATGTACTTATCTGTGTATCCCACTTCATTGCCAGTCAAAGGGACCCACAAGGATGCATAACCTCTGGATCATATCTAGAAACGTTGGTGAATAGACGGGCTTAGGCTATGTTTGGTAGCAAAGTATTGAAAAAACCAAAGTATCAAAAACCACAATATTTTAGCCTGTAGGTACACGATAGTACAGTTTTGACATACTAGTGTATTTTAGAGTATTGAGAATACAGAGACCTGTTTGGCAAGCGCATATGTGCAAGAACGTAAATCAGCTAGCTAGCAGAACCAGCTAGCCGCATGCACTGAACGGCCATGCATAACAACCAGCCGCATGTACTAAGTACTGAACTACCATGCACAAAGCTAGAATGTTAACAAAAAGGAGGCAGTTGAACACAACACGGAGCTGTCAGCTGCTGCGCGTGGCCGTGGACTCAGGTTAGTCCTTAACTAGATTGAAGATGGCATTTGTCATGTCACCTGCTGCAAGCTTTCCCTGTTGTATTGGATTGGATCCCTTGTGCTAGCATGTATAGTAGGAGATCAAGCGTAGCGTGCCGCCCAACTTCACGACCAGTACAACAATTTCAATGACGCTTCATTTCTTTCGGCTGGCACTGGTAGCCGGAAGGGGGACGATGCGGCCACGCGGAGGCAGGGGCCGGCGGAGAGGTAGGAGGAGTGCAAGCGGGAGGACAACGATGCAGCGTTTCTTTTGTGTGCTCGGTTTTAAAAAAAGAGGTCGAGGGTTCTTTTTTTTAGACAGAGAAAATACTGTGGTTTTGAATATACTGCAGTTTTAATACTACAGTTTTCTCCGATAGCCAAACAGCTCTTAGGAATTAAAACTACAGTATTTAAGAAAACTGCGGTATTATCTGAATACTGAGAAAAAACTTTGTTATCAAACGGGGCCTTAATCAAACATGTTCAGTAGTAGCATTTCTTTGTAAAAAGTTATGAGAAAGAGATCAAAATATTATTGGTCAAATCTAACAATACAATTTTGAACTAACCAATCTAAATAATTTTGTATTTTTTAATTGTCAAAGCTAGGAAAGTTTAATAACATGTGTACTTATGTAAGATGTCAGGTACTTACTTTCTAGGCTTTGATTACCTTAATTTCTTGCTTTCTAGATAGTCTATGCATCAATCTAGCTTACCCATTTACATAAGAATTAACAATAATTTTACATGTAAAATAATCATTTACAATAGGACCCACAATATTTTGGTGGAGCGTGGTGCCTTTCACACTGTAATTTTTGGTGTATGAATTTTGTTGCTCTAAAGAAAATATGAAAATTTTAGAGGGTCATTAAAATGATGTTTAGAACGATTTTGAATTGTCATAAAAACAATGGGATTGAAATGGCTTTAAGGCTTTGGCACATAAGATCCCATATGTCCCTTTCAGTTGTTGGCATAGGAGGGTATCTTCTCCTTCCATAGCACATTACTATCAAAACAAATGATAAAAGGACTTGAAAATGAGAAAAATGTGTGCCTTGGTCAAAACTCATCAAAGCAAAAGGTCCTCACTCGTTTCCTCGGGAGCTACAAGTACGTAGAGACTAGCTTTTTCGATAAAAAACCGATTTTATTGACTTATAATGTTGCATCAAGAGAATACAGAGCACACACCCGGCCTCTGCACGGCGAGGATGCACACAACCAATACCAACGTAAAGACTAGCTTAGTAAGCTTGAATCTGCACAACATTCACATTGGATCCAACATTATTTTCTCCCTTGGTGCATTTTTCTCAATTCCTACTCATCCATTTATGCATTTTTCTCAATTTCTCGATCCACCTTGCGGTAAACATACAAGGATGCAACCAAGAAAGGTCCACAACTCCACATACATACTTCCCCTTGGTATAGAAATCCAATCCCCCTAGACAGAGTACATATATATATGGTTACTTTGTGAGGGTCGCTGACTCCAAGAGGACAAGGCAGAGTCTATCCCCTTTCTTTCTAGTGTTAAACTACTCACTGGTACTTATACTTTTAAGTCAAATTCTAAATAACTTGTTGAGTCAGTTATTTATTATACTTTTATGCTAGATCATTTGTTGCAAACTTTTAAGTAGGATGTTTTTCCATGTAGGTACGATTGGTGGTATTTCTGTCATGGTAGTTATATCATTTCTGGTTCTTCTCCACAAAGAGAGAAGGAAGACCAACGAGTTCTATGAAAAGAATGGTGGACCTACACTAGAGAGAGCAAAAAATATTAAAATTTTCCAAAAGGAGGAGCTCGTGCCAATTATAAAGAAATGCAATATTATTGGAAGAGGTGGGTTCGGTGTAGTTTACAAGGGCACTCTTGGTACAGAACAAGTTGCAGTGAAGCAACCGATTAGTGGTAATCTGCTGGAAAATGACCAATTTGCAAATGAAGTCATTATCCAATCTCAAGTCATTCACAAGAATATTGTTAGGCTCATAGGTTGTTGCCTCGAGGTTGGTACCCCGTTGCTAGTATACGAATTTCTCTCTGGTGGTAGCCTGGATGACATTCTTCACAGCAAAGACAAGAAGCCTCTAAACTTGGATATACGTTTAAGTATTGCTGTAGAAACAGCAGATGGTCTTGCTTACATGCATTCAAAAACAAACACCAAAATCCTACATGGTGATGTTAAACCAGCAAATATACTTTTGGATGATAAGTTTGTCCCTAAGATCTCGGACTTTGGCATATCAAGGTTGATTGCGGGGGACAAAAAACACACCGGAAAAGTCATCGGTGACATGAGCTATATGGATCCAGTATATCTACAGTCAGGCCTGCTAACTGAAAAGAGTGATGTCTATAGCTTTGGAGTAGTGTTGTTGGAACTTATTAGTAGGAAGAAGGCCACACATTCCGACAATAATAGCTTAGTGAAGAGCTTCCTCGAAGCTCACAACAACGAGAACAAAGGAACCGAGTTGTTTGACAATGAAATTGCGGTAGCGGAAGACTTGGAGCTTCTTCAAAATCTGGCAGTGATGGCAGTCGAGTGTCTCAACCTTGACGTGGATCAAAGACCAGCGATGACAGATATAGCGCATCGCCTTCTAATACTGAACAAGTGTCGGAGATCGTAAGTTCTTGGACGCTGAGTGAACATGTATGTTTGTGATAACGTTTTTGTTTTGCTATTTGAGCAATATTGATACATGTGGGAAACATGTTTGTTAGTTCAAAGAAAATGTGTACTTGTTGTAACTCACTCATTGTGTAACCATGTATTCGTGCTAGCAATTGTACGTCTTCCATATACAAACGAGCAATCATCATCACATTAACGTATAATCAGCAAAATTTGCTCACGTGCTTGAATAAACCAGCCAATATATCTTGTTGAAGCTAATTCTGGCTGACTGTGACTGATAAGATGCAGCTACAGATCAACAGTTGTCCAGTTTAATGACTGGTCGCACGGAGCCGGAATAATCACCGACCGCAAGGCATGCTGACGAACATGAGGACGTGCTTGGTCCAAGTTTCCGGTGCGGAAATGCTAGCGATACTCCTCTTGTGTATGCGTCGTTCGGCGGCCACGGTGGCACATTGATTGTCTTTTGGTCACTATGTTGCAAATGTAGCAAATATGTATGTGTGTCTTGTGCTACATTTGGACTTGTGACTAGCGAAGGGTTAGGTGTTTGAGTTGAACACATGTAACTCGGGCTTATTATATGAAGGCATCAAGAGTGATCGGATAAGCTAGACATAAGTTTTGATAGGCTAAAGAGGGAACATGAGGGGACAGTCCGGCACATGTGACAAGGTTGTCTAATTGGTCGTGGCAGGTGGCCGAATACGTTGTCTGATGGTCTTAGCGGATTTGTCGACGTTGTACTATGTCTATTTAGGAAATAGGAAGGAGCGTCCGAAGAGATAGCCGATGTTGGTGAACCTCATTAACAAATCCTTGTCATGATATGATTGTTTGTCCTTAACGAAACAACATTTCCCCTGAATTTTAAACTAATTAGTAACTAATTACACATGTTAGGGCATCACCAACGGTGACCCATAAATTTCTTCGGGTATCCATCAGAGGCCGCCATCCAACGTCGCCCCCATACATTTCAACAACTAATTGTAATAACCGGACGAAATTCGTACAAACACCGTGGATTTCATACAAAACAGACGACATTCATACAAACTTGCAGGATTTTCATCACATTCCGAACATTTAGAACAAAAAACCCGTTCTGACCATAAACCTACCCTATGGCGGCGTCTTGCATCCAAGACCTTGTCGTCCTCCATCCGCCGTCTCCATGAGCACCGGTGATAAGACCGATGAAGTGAAGTTGCGGTCTTCAATAAGAAAGAGTAGAACATGGGAGACGGACCGGCCCACATGGGACACAAATATGTGCCGCCTGCCATGCCCTACTCATCCTCTGAGAGGTTGGAGACTTGTCTGTCGCCCGTGGACGTGAGGTCCACGATGGAGATAGTGGCGCCGGTGTTTGTAGGAGATATGCCCTAGAGGCAATAACAAATGTTATTATTTATCTCCATGTTCATAATTATGTTTATGTTCCATGCTATAACTGCTATGGTTCTCGAGTCTACAATAACCACGAGGCTTGAAGGAAGACTCATATGCACGTGTGGAATAATAAACGGTAAAATGTATTCCTAGTCTGGCCTCTAAGACTGGCTCAAGTGTTGCATGATGGTTCTGTTTTCCTAATCATCGGCATGACTATGCCGGCAACTTTGAGGGCACAATGTTGGTAGAACACTTGTGTTGAATCGACCCGATTGATGTTATGCTATGAGATTCATTCGTCATAAGTTAATAGTTAATAACACAGAGAAGTTAATGTTTGCATAATTCCTTAGACCATGAGAGTGTTGAGTTTCTTCATACTTGCTTCATGAACTTTGGGGTTTGTTAAACGTCATCCATAAATGGGTGGCTATTACGGCGGCTTACGGGTTCATGGAAAAGTGTGTTAAGTAACTTGATAGCTCAAGATTGGGAATTGCTCCTCCGACGATGGAGAGATATCTCTGGGCCCTCTCGGTGTTACGGTATCCATCATCGTCTGGCCAGACACAAGTGTGATTTGATCACAAGGATGCCGGAACACGGAAACGAGTAAAGAGAACAAAACCGGTAACGAGGTAACTTGCATAGTGGACAAGTTGTTGTTTCACGGGGATGCGATGTTTCTCACCTCGGGTTTTTGTAACATATCGCGAAGCAACAGGAATAGCACACGGCAACTGGAGGTTCACTCGAATATTCATTCGTGTGGGTATAGGGGTCAATATGGGTGTCCACGGCTCCGATGTTGATCATTGATCGGAAAGAGTTCCGGGTCATGTCTATACTTCACCGAACCTATAGGGTCACACGCTTAAGGGTCATTTGTCTGCTGAATACTAGACGGGGAGTCTGAGAGAAATTCACCGAAAAAGTTTCGGACGAAACGGAAACGTTCCGGAGAGGATATCGGAATAGTTCCGGTAAAACTGAAAAGTTGTTTCAGAGGATACCATAAAGTCAGATTGGTTTCGGCACATGCCTGATAATTCTTGGAGGGTGCCAGAATCGTTCTGGAAACTTTCTGGAATTTTCCGGGATGAAAACCGGAAATGTTCCGGAGCTGCCGGAACCGCTTCAGATGCTTTTCGCAGATGAAAATCACTAAACCGGAATTGTTCCGGATCGCATTGAGAATTATTTTAGTGGGTACTGGAAATGTTCTAAGCCCACATAAATATTTTCAGTTCGAACGGACGCTGAAAAATGTCGTCGTGAATAGTGAAATCAGATTTATGGATATGGTTGGAAGTTGGCTTTCCACAAATATCTTCCCAAGATATTTTGGGATGACATGGCATTTTGGATATGCCCATCCTACCCCTTGTTTTTCCTATAAATAGAGGGGAGGAGGCAGCCCCATATGCTTCATCCTTGCTCTCACATACACATGCCATCTGATGTTATCTGGCTTCTCTCTCCCTCCCAGCGAAATAGTTTCGTAGAGCCGAAAGGCTGTCTGGGTTCCGGTGGGAACTAGTTCTGGACGGCGAAGCCCTGCCGGATAGATGACACCGTATGTGTGCAACTCTGTAGAGAGATCGTAGTTTCGGTCTTAGTTCGAGAGTGCCTCCCGAAGGGCTGTCCGAGTTACTGTCCGTGTTTCGGGGGTCCTCCCGAAGGGCTGTCCGAGTGACCCGCCCGAAGGGCTGTCCGTGAGGCCTCCCGAAGGGCTGTCCGAGGATCCGTCCGATGGGACTATCCGAAGGACTGTCCAGAGGCCTCCCGGAGGGCTGTCCGAGGATCCGTCCGGTGGGACTATCCGAGGGACTGTCCAGAGGCGTCCCGAAGGGCTGTCCGAGGATCCGTCCGGTGGGACTATCCGAAGGACTATCCCGATGCCTCCCGGAGGGCTGCCCGGAGATCCGTCCGGTGAGCTGATGTGGGAGTACATCCTCGCGGTTGGGAGGTTGTAAATCCTAGCTGCGGGGATCTGCACCGCCGATCGTCATCGACTCTACTTCCGCTGCGCTACGAGTCGGTAACGAAAATGATCAAACCTTGTATGCAGTCTCCATAGTGATCCTGGGCTGGTACGTAAGTCGGAAATTTTTTTGTTTTCTGCTACGTTCCCCAACAGTGGCATCAAGAGCCGTGCTATGCGTAGATGCAGGTTCGATCTAGAATACATGAGATGTATGGGTGTTGCACAATATAATTAGGTAGTAGATGAGTTCTATTGCTGAAAATTATTTGTGCGGGTAGCAGATGAAATCTGTTACCCGATGTTCTTGTTGCTTCCCTGGAATTTGCATATTTCTGATCTTGATAACGGTATGGTGGTTTTTCAAAGTTCTGGCAATCCGCGATCCTGATTGATCAACGAAGTGCTAACAGTTCTTTGAATTCCACCGTAGTTAAAAAGAAACATGAAATTTCGCAGACGAAAGGGCAATGCAGATATGATCTGCACGGGGGTCACGCGTAGTATGGGGCTCGAGATTTTATTATCTCGTGTTTCATACACCCTGGAATGTTAATCTAGCGACTTGAATTATCATACTTGATGATAATACGTAGGTAGCTTCGGTTTGTTCGAAACCTTAGAAGCCACGTAAAATGAAATTTTGCATAAACCGATTAGAGGCGTCTAACTTGGTTTTGCAGGATGGTTTGCATGTGCATGTGATGTGGTATAGCGAGTGATCATATTAATTTGATTATGTATGAGATGACTATATGATGTAAATTAACATGACCTGCGTGTCATGATTCGGCATGATGGCTGGAGCCATATGATTGTCACTTTAATGACCTGCGAGTCAACCTTAAGTAATGCACTTATTTTATTAGCTATAGAGATAGCAATATTATCTGGTGCATCGACAAGGTGGTGGCAATCTTCGCGAAGGTGAACACCGACGCGAATGACGAAGACGAAGAAATACTTGACTTCTCCGTCAGAAAGGGCTATACCATATCATGCTATTATGAATTGCCTGAGATGTTTATCCCTTTGATGCACCCTTCTTGATTGCGCGGTAGTCGCTTTTATTAGGGTGATCTCTCACTTAAAAATATCAAGTAGTTAGTGTTCTCCCAAGTGTAGCACCGTCACGGCACCTAACTTCTCGGAGTGCGTCATGTCCACATGAGTACAAACGATTAGGGAAGTGTGAGGCGGGTGAGGTCAGACCTCGCAGCGAGATCACTTGGTTGTCTTGACGTTCTGGCATGACCGTCATGAGCTCGGAACACACGCATCGAAAGATGAACAAGAATCACATAGAGATGTGATTGGCAAGTTGGCCTACCGATTGAAATTCTCGTCATCAGTGATGTCCACATCAATGGCGTTGAATTGAAATGTGGATCTTGAATCACTCACAATCAATTATGAGAGATATTGATTTGAGTGGGAGCGCACTTTAGAATTAATTCTTTTAATTCTTAGTGCAATTAATTATGAACTTTGTCTAAGTGAAAATTGCATAAATAGTTGTAGAAGAATGGCTCGCGTTTCCACCTTCCCTATTAAAATTGAATTAGCTGTTAAATATCTGGTTAAATCTTTACGGTTGGTAACGTAATGTGAGGATTGTCCTCAAGAGTGCCGAGAAGGATTTTGTCCTATCGCATGCTTTTAGTATTCTCCCGCTAATGCTATGGATAATGAGACTCTCGTCCTTTGATCCAAAAGCTAGAATTCTGTTACGATCAAGTGCAATATGTTTGCTTCCATGAGACCCGGACTTCAAAAGTTTGGGATAGCTATGTGATATTCATGGAACTGAAAATCATTTTCAGACACAAACAAAGGCTAAAAGATATAGGATATCCAAAGCAATGTTTGTTTTGCAAAATGTTAGTAAAAGTTGTTTACTATGCATTTGACTAATGACAGAGGGATCCAGTAGAACGCCTGTCATATGATGAAAGGTGAATAAAACAACAACTTAAAGAGGAAGGAAATGTCCGAAGGGTGTTAGTAAGACTTTCACGCCTAGGAAGTCCGGGGCTAACGCCACTCTTAAGTTGGGTGCTTCTTCTGAGAGTAGGAGAATTATTAGAAGTTAAACTGTTAGAAGTATAAAGGCAAAAAGAAAGAAGACTGGAATATCCAGCTCATGTATGAATGTCATACAAGTTATTGATGTATAGAAGGCTGGTCAAAGAGAATAGTTCTTGAGAATTATGATTCAACATGTTAATCACCAATTCTTGGGTATTGTGAGTTGATCACAGAGATACCCGCTCGATTGCACTCTGTTGCGACTCGATGCAAGAACTTCTATGGCCTGAAAGACTAGCCAGGCATGAGGTCTTAATACACGCTGGGAACTTAGTAAAAGTTACTATACCTTCCATCGGTGTATTACCTATGTATTTATTTTTCATAATTCATTTTAGAGTTTTGCACACTCTAGCCCTTTGCATAAGGTATCTTGCAAAAGGTTGTTCATAAGAGAACTTTTGATGTTCGATGTTATGAATAACATAAGGGCCATACTTTCATTATGAATGAGATGTATGTTATGAATATTGATAATAATACTTTACCTCTGTATTTACTTTCATAAATCATTTTAGAGTTTTGTACACTCTAGCCTATTTGCATAATGTTTGTTGCAAGAGTGTTGTTCATGAAAAAACAATTGTTGTTCGGAATCATGAATAACATAAGGGCCATGCTTCCACAGCGATGGAACGTATGTTATGAATATTGATGGTAATATGATACATCCATAACACTGACGCTAAATGTCGCAAGACTAAAGAGAATACCACACATGTGTGGCACTGCATTTGGTCACATTGGAGAAACCCGCATGGAAAATTCCATTATGATGGATTTTGAAGTCGTTTGATTTTGAATCATCTGACACTTGCAACTTTCCTCCGAAAAGTGAAGTGACTGAAATACCGTTCACAGGCCATAAGGAACAAGCAACAAACTTATTGGTGATCATACATTTTGATGTGTGTAGTCCAATAAATGTTGTTGCTGGCAGTGGATTTATCTATCTTCAGAAATGACTCAAGTGGATATATGGATATTTACTTGATGAGACGTAAGTCTGGATCTTTTGAATTCATTCATAAGGTTTTCAAAAATGAAGTAGAAATTATTGTAACAAGAAAATTATGTTTCTGCAATTGGATTGCGGAAAGGAATATTTGAGTTACAAGTTTAGCGAATGTCTGATGAGTTGTGAAAAGAGTTTCATAACTTACACCTCCCGGAACTCCACTGAGAGTGGTACGTCCGTGAAGATGTAATCACACCATTTTCGACATGGTAAGATCAAAGATGACATAAATCAATTTGCCATTATCCCTTTTAAAGTAATGCTTTAGTGACTACGGCTTTTACACTGAAAAGAGCGCCATCAGGTCTGTTGAAATGACGCCATGGTATGGTACGCCCAACCATGCTTGGTCTTTCCTTAACATTTGGAATATGGGGCTTGTGTAAAAGGTTACAAACCTATTCCAAATCAGACAAGAACTACTTTGTAGGTTATCCCAAGCAATTGGGAATTCCTCCACCACGATACCGAGGCAAAAGGTTTGCCACAAAGAACGGTATAATTTTGAAAGAAAATGTTTCTTGCAAAAAAGGTGAGTGGGAGGACAGTGCAACTCGACGAGATAAACAGTATCTTCGTCATCAGATCAAAGGAAAGGAACCTTGGAAGTAATTCCGGAGTTTCCTACTGCGACTGATACGGATGTCTCTACAATAAAATGTATGGACTTCGGTCGAACTTGCAGCTGAACCACGTAGGCAAAGCTCGTGCAAACCTATCAGGTGCGCAAACGAGATATTGTTGTTAGACAACAGTATACCTACAATACACAAGAAAGAGTTGATGGGCCCTGACTCCGGAATTGGCTAAATGCCAATACAATCCGAGATAGTTTCCATATAAGTGATTCGAGATTAAAATCTTGATACACCTTTCGGAAGACTTAGAGTCTAACGAATATTTATGGAACTAAAAAACTGATACGGATAAAATGTTTTATCCATAAAGCTCGACTTGTTGCAATAACAAGTTCAAGGAGTTGACTACGATGAGATTGTCTCACCGTAACGATGCTTAAAGTCGGTTCGGGTTGAACTAGCAATTAATACATATTTCAATCATGAGATATGAAACATGGATGACAAAAGGATTTCCATCTGATGGAAATGAAACCTAGGACTTGTATGTGATACAGTCCAAAGTAATTTGTCGATCCAGAGGATGCTAGTAAGTATGCAAACTTCAGAGTTCCAGCGATGGACAGAAGAGAGCAAAGTGGAGTTGGAATCTTCGTTTTTGATGGAATGGTCAAAGGGGTTTGACTTCATCAAATGGGTATCGAAGATGCTTGTGATTCAAGAAAGTAAGTGGGAGCACAATGATATTTCTAAAAACCTTGTGTACCTGACACATTGTTAAATTGGAAATAAATTTCTTGACACGAATTAGGACTTCATTTAAAATAGTTTTTCAATGAAGTGCTTGGGCTAAACAGCCTTGATATTAGGCATGATGATCTATGGAGATAGATTTACCTAATGGGGCTAAAGCCAAGAATACATATTGACAAGATGCTAAAACATTTTAGCATTAAACCGCCAAGGAGTGATTCTTGCCGAAGTCACATGGAAAAGGTTCTTGCAAAGACTCAGTGTCTCAAAACACTGATGAGCGAAATACATGATGGAGATTCCACACACTTTCGTGTTTGGATTAATCATGTATTCCATGGTATGTAAAACAACCAGATATGTCCAATACTCCAAAGTTGTTGTGAGTATAGATACCAAAGTGATCAAAAGTACTGATCATGGGACAACAGTGAAAAGGGTCATTGAGTACTAAAGTAGCACTGATGACATGTTTTCTCGCAAGCGGAGATAATGAAGAGTTAGTTGTAAAAGGTTACATCGATACAGTCTTCATCATTTCTCCATGCGATTTTCGATTAAATTTGAGGGTTTTGTGTAATACACAATATGGTGGCACGGTAAGTTGGAATTGTTCCAAATAGGTTACTGTGGCGAATTCTATAACAAATGGCTAAGTATGTTGACGCTTTAGAAGCGACAAAGAAGATGTTGAATCATATAGTTCATTCATGAACTTAGTATGGTTCCAAGATGGCTTTTGTCAATGGGACACTACTGCAGGTAGTTGCTCCATAACTTGGTCTGAGGAATCCAGGTTCGACCTGTGATTCGCATATATACAAAGCCAAGTACACACAAAATATGAATTTTGTGAAAGCGTGAAAACGCGAGGACATGCAAAGATACACACGGAACTGAAGTTGTCAGATCCGTTGGACATCAGGCTATACCACATGCGAAGCATTTTTACACCGGTGTGCCACAGGTGTAATGTGCATTAGCATTGACTAGATTATTGACTCTAGTGCAAGTGGGAGATTGTAGGAGATATGCCCTAGAGGCAATAACAAATGTTATTATTTATCTCCATGTTCATAATTATGTTTATGTTCCATGCTATAACTGCTATGGTTCTCGAGTCTACAATAACAACGAGGCTTGAAGGAAGACTCATATGCACGTGTGGAATAATAAACGGTAAAATGTATTCCTAGTCTGGCCTCTAAGACTGGCTCAAGTGTTGCATGATGGTTCTGTTTTCCTAATCATGGGCATGACTATGCCGGCAACTTTGAGGGCACAATGTTGGTAGAACACTTGTGTTGAATCGACCCGATTGATGTTATGCTATGAGATTCATTCGTCATAAGTTAATAGTTAATAACACAGAGAAGTTAATGTTTGCATAATTCCTTAGACCATGAGAGTGTTGAGTTTCTTCATACTTGCTTCATGAACTTTGGGGTTTGTTAAACGTCATCCGTAAATGGGTGGCTATTACGGCGGCTTACGGGTTCATGGAAAAGTGTGTTAAGTAACTTGATAGCTCAAGATTGGGAATTGCTCCTCCGACGATGGAGAGATATCTCTGGGCCCTCTCGGTGTTACGGTATCCATCATCGTCTGGCCAGACACAAGTGTGATTTGATCACAAGGATGCCGGAACACGGAAACGAGTAAAGAGAACAAAACCGGTAACGAGGTAACTTGCATAGTGGACAAGTTGTTGTTTCACGGGGATGCGATGTTTCTCACCTCGGGTTTTTGTAACATATCGCGAAGCAACAGGAATAGCACACGGCAACTGGAGGTTCACTCGAATATTCATTCGTGTGGGTATAGGGGTCAATATGGGTGTCCACGGCTCCGATGTTGATCATTGATCGGAAAGAGTTCCGGGTCATGTCTATACTTCACCGAACCTATAGGGTCACACGCTTAAGGGTCATTTGTCTGCTGAATACTAGACGGGGAGTCTGAGAGAAATTCACCGAAAAAGTTTCGGACGAAACGGAAACGTTCCGGAGAGGATATCGGAATAGTTCCGGTAAAACTGAAAAGTTGTTTCAGAGGATACCATAAAGTCAGATTGGTTTCGGCACATGCCTGATAATTCTTGGAGGGTGCCAGAATCGTTCTGGAAACTTTCTGGAATTTTCCGGGATGAAAACCGGAAATGTTCCGGAGCTGCCGGAACCGCTTCAGATGCTTTTCGCAGATGAAAATCACTAAACCGGAATTGTTCCGGATCGCATTGAGAATTATTTTAGTGGGTACTGGAAATGTTCTAAGCCCACATAAATATTTTCAGTTCGAACGGACGCTGAAAAATGTCGTCGTGAATAGTGAAATCAGATTTATGGATATGGTTGGAAGTTGGCTTTCCACAAATATCTTCCCAAGATATTTTGGGATGACATGGCATTTTGGATATGCCCATCCTACCCCTTGTTTTTCCTATAAATAGAGGGGAGGAGGCAGCCCCATATGCTTCATCCTTGCTCTCACATACACATGCCATCTGATGTTATCTGGCTTCTCTCTCCCTCCCAGCGAAATAGTTTCGTAGAGCCGAAAGGCTGTCTGGGTTCCGGTGGGAACTAGTTCTGGACGGCGAAGCCCTGCCGGATAGATGACACCGTATGTGTGCAACTCTGTAGAGAGATTGTAGTTTCGGTCTTAGTTCGAGAGTGCCTCCCGAAGGGCTGTCCGAGTTACTGTCCGTGTTTCGGGGGTCCTCCCGAAGGGCTGTCCGAGTGACCCGCCCGAAGGGCTGTCCGTGAGGCCTCCCGAAGGGCTGTCCGAGGATCCGTCCGGTGGGACTATCCGAAGGACTGTCCAGAGGCCTCCCGGAGGGCTGTCCGAGGATCCGTCCGGTGGGACTATCCGAGGGACTGTCCAGAGGCGTCCCGAAGGGCTGTCCGAGGATCCGTCCGGTGGGACTATCCGAAGGACTATCCCGATGCCTCCCGGAGGGCTGCCCGGAGATCCGTCCGGTGAGCTGATGTGGGAGTACATCCTCGCGGTTGGGAGGTTGTAAATCCTAGCTGCGGGGATCTGCACCGCCGATCGTCATCGACTCTACTTCCGCTGCGCTACGAGTCGGTAACGAAAATGATCAAACCTTGTATGCAGTCTCCATAGTGATCCTGGGCTGGTACGTAAGTCGGAATTTTTTTTGTTTTCTGCTACGTTTCCCAACAATGTTGTCGTTATCGAACCGGCCCGCCCGATAGTTCATCGGCGGGGCGTAGGAGGCGCATATGTCGTTGTTCTCGTCCGCGATCGCCTATATCTGCGCATTCACGACGTCCGCTTCCTGGCGAGCAGCAGCTTAAGCGCGGACGGCCTCGTTGATCACATGCTTCTCCGCGACGAAGTTGGGGTTCACCGCGGCCATGGCCGCCACGGCCTCCTCGCTCGCGTGCTCGCCATGCCCTCCGCCAGTCGGTATTGTTTGAGAAGGAACATGTTGTACCGCTAGTCCTCATGTGCCTGTTGGAACCCCGACATAGGCGCCGGCGCATGCTACTCCTCCGACATGGCGCCGTTGAAGTGTGTCTGCGCCTGCTTCATGGTGAAGCCGACATACACAGGCGCGGGCTCCGGTGTGGCGTCATTGGAGCCCGTCACCATCATGGGGTCGTCCTCTTCATCGGAGATCTCAGGCGAGATGGCCGGTATGCTAGCCTCGATCCGCCTGGCACGACAGCCTTGCCAGGCGACCGCAAGGGCGGTCACCTCGTGCTTCATCTCCGTCGACAGGTTCTCCCACAGAGTTTTGTCGTTTGCAGACATGTCGGATGTGCTCTGGCGCAAGGGAGCAGGATGTGGAGTGAGTGGCTTGTGTTGGGGTGGAGTTAGCTGGGTGTGGGCGGGGGGTTTAAATAGCAGATTCCGGTGAGGTCATGCGTGCGGGTGCGTCAATGCGCGGTGTCAGAGTGGGTTTCTCGACCGGCGAGCCAGCTTAATGACGGTGTACGGACAGATGAAGCATTGAACGGGTGTGGTAGATATATGTCTTGTCCCGTCCAGTAATGCGTCTCCGGCATTGAACGAACACGGACACCATATCACACGAGGCGCCCTCGGCCGGCGCGGCGGAGCCAGTGAGAGCCCGCGTCGCTCTGGGTCGGCATCAATGTGGAGCGGCCGCTCTACAACGGCATGAATGTGGGCAGCCGGAGCCGGACGAGAACGCGCACGGGCGAGGGAGAAGAGTTTTGGGTGGGTCATGTCTGTCAGAAGCGGACGTGGGTGCTGTCTGGGCACCCGCAAAGCCCCCACGTTTATCTTCGGTTTGCGGGAAAAAATACATCGGTACCACTCGACGGATCAGACGTCAAATGCCTTTACAACATCGAATGAAATTCCAACACATAAATATTGAAAACACTGCACTAATGGACAAACTGCAACGAGATGCTTGAATCTTAAAAATAAAATCTTCCTGTAGAGACAGTAGTGTTACAGTATATGTGGATTGCACTAGCATTTTTCATAAGTTCGGACTTTTGGTTGCGTTGGCTAGTGCGTGAAGCTTAACATGGTATCAGGGCTAAGGTCTTGAGTTCAAGTCCTGACTTTCGCAATTTATCAAAAAATTGCTGGTAGCCCTTCTTTGTGTTCACGTATAGGCCTCATGAGTCATACGTGAGTTTCGTGCGCCGTCGCTCTCTTCCGGTTGCAAGTGTTGACTTCTCTTACCCATCACACGTGAGAGGGGGTGTTACAGTATATGTGGATTGCACTAGCCCTTTCCATCAGTTCGGACTTTTGGTTGCGTTGGTTAGTGCATGAAGCTTAACAAGTAGCACCCTTCACTGTCGGAAGCTAGAACCTGCATCTAAAGCTGAATATGTTTTATGCGACAATGAAAACTTGATTTTCCGTCAGTGGCCACACGAGGACCCTCGCTGATGCCTTCATTCCAACCGGTGATTTTCTCTACTGTCCAAGAGCCCATCTAAATGGATTGGGATCAAGCACAACCTCTTGTGGGTTGCAAATATTGCCGAAATCGTTTGTCTTGTACTAACTTCCTTGAGGATTGAGCCATCGAACATCTAATTAACACGAGGATGCATCTGAATCTTTTGGGATCGATCGTACGTCGAATTCAAACGAAATCATGGCTTTTCCCAAAAAACAAAAAATATATCAAGCGAGGCGCCAAAGCCAGAGCCTGATTAATTGTTCGGAGAAACCAAAATAATAAACTCTCTGATTTCAAAACAATTGAAAATACGAATATATATGATGAACAATTTTCAAATACACATTAAACATTTTGTATGTATGTTGACCAATTTTCGAATACGCATTGAACATTTTCGTAATGTACATTGAACAATTCGTGTATACACATTGAACTTTTTGTGTAATATATACTGAAAAAAAATCAATATCATAAGAAAAAAATAGTATATTTGTTGAAAAAATTCTTAATATACGATGAACATTTTGATATTTTTATTAATATACTGTGAACATTTCCTTAATATACGATGAACATTCCTGTAATACATATTGAACATATTTTTATACACTGAACTTTTTTCTTATACCAAAATTTTTTAAAAAGATAAAAAAAGGAAAATAAACGAAAATGCAAATAAACGAATATGCAAATAAGCAAAAATAGGAAAAAGGAAAAAAAAACAGATACAGAAACAAATGAAGAAACAGTAAACCTTGACCGTGGGCTGGGCCTAAATGGGCGTGGGGGCTGGGCGCCTTCAGCGAAGCCCCGGCTCTCCTTGACGTACGCGCGCGTCAAATAGGACTTGCCTTGAATTGTTGCGTCAATTTGTGAGCAAAATATACACGCCAGCTCATTAACCGGCCCAGTTGCACAATCTCTACTGCTTCATGTTTTCAGTTTTGGTATTTCGATATTTTTGTTTTTCGTTGTTTTTATATTTCTAACAAAATTAAAAAGAGTTTTAATGTTATTACTTTTTAAAATGTTTATTAGTTTTAGAAAATTGAATTAAATATTTAAAATACTCATTAATTTTAGTAACGTTGTCTAACTATATTTGTTTACTGATTTTAAAGATATTAGATAATTTATAAAATTCATAGCAAATTTAAATAATTCATATATTCTAAAAATGTTTGTTAATTTAATATATATTAGCAAATTTGTGAACTTTTGAAAAAATGATGGAAGTATTATAAAATTCAGTGTCTTTTTACAGCCAAAAAATAAAAAATAAACACTAGCAGGGTAAACTGATGAAAAGAACAAGAAGAAAAATCGCCCGACACATAATCTGGAACATAACCTATGAAAACGCTAAAAAATAATTTCTATGGAGC
Organism: Elymus sibiricus; assembly: GCA_039707655.1. Taxonomy (NCBI): domain Eukaryota; kingdom Viridiplantae; phylum Streptophyta; class Magnoliopsida; order Poales; family Poaceae; genus Elymus; species Elymus sibiricus. The sequence goes on from CM077671.1 coordinate 450,917,753, forward strand.
AACCATGTAAAATCGCTCATCCTCACCTCTCTTTATTAGAGCATGGCCCATGTTGTCGTCCTAGTGTGATTGAGCGACATTTTGATGCAAAAAGGCTCAACTAGGAATCACCGATCTTTTTTACTAGGTGACTGTTTTTATCTGAAAGTTACACCTTTTTTACTTTCCCGTGTCACCAATCTTTTCCTCTTGAAATCCTCACCTTGAGTAGCAAGAGGGCCTCGAAGGATATAGTTTCCTTAGTGAGACTTGCCAAAGGGACACATACAAGTAAAACTAAAGGACTTTTCTCTTTCAAAAAACAAGTACAAATAAATGTCAGTTATATCATTTTGACCCTTACTCAACACATGGTGCATAATCTACTTGACGAGCAAGGTGTTCGGCAAGAATTGCTGCATAATAAATATCTGAACTCCAATCCGTCATCCAGGTAGATGCTAAGCCTACTGACTCACTGTTTTGGAGAGGCTTGATGAAGGTCAAGTCATCCTTTTTTACAGAGAGGTTACTTTAAGATTGATGGCGGCCAATCGACGAGTTTTTGGAAAGATAACTAGTTGGGTGACACTTCATTAGCTTTACAATACCCGACCTTGCATAATATTGTGTTTAGAAAAGACGATTTGTTGGCTTCTGTTCTTGGGGATAGCCCTTTGAACATGCAATTTCACACTGCATTACTGGGTTACAAATGAACTAAGTGGATCCGTTCGGTTTCTAGGTTGATGGCAATTAATCCAGATGCTAGATTCAGTCCAGTAGAGGTTAACCACTAATGTTGTCTTAACTGTGAAGTCTATATATGAATATTTGGTGGATTCTGGACCTATTTTTTGCAGAAAACATATTTGAAAAACAAAGGTTCCTTCAACGATTAAAGTTTTCATGTGATTTTGCAAAGGGAGGTAGTTCTTACAAAGATAACCTTGCTAAGCGTAAGTGGCATGTCAGCAAAAATGTTGTTTTGTGATTAGGAGGAGACAATTAATCATTTATTTATGTCATGTCCATTTACTACATTGATCTGGCACACGGTTCATGTTACATACAATATAGCATCACCAACGAGTATTTCAAATTTGATTGGAAACTGGTTAGTGGTATTCATCATAAGCTGAATGACCAAACCCGTGTGGGAGTTTCTGTCATTTTCTCTAGGCAGTATGAATTTTTTGAATGATTATGTTTTTAACATATGATCTTCTCCTAATTTCTTGGAGGTTATCTACAGAGCTACGACTTCAATCCATATGTGGTCATTATTGCAGCATATGGAAGTGCGGGCGCTTATGGCCTATGGGTGCAGTCGACTGAAAACGGTTGTGTTGGTTTATTCAGTCAGTTTGTTTCGTGAGCTGTACTCGTAAATTATATGGATGAGCTATGTAATCTCGGATTCCCTTTGTGGTCGTATTTTTCAACAAAAAAAATTGACTGGACACTCTAAGGGAAAAAAAACCACAGCCTTATATAGCTTTATTGAAAAGTAAAAAACCATATGTACAAAGTTACCTCGGTAACCCAAAGAGAAGAAAAAGGTAAACTAGAGTACCTAAACTAAAAAAAGGAAGAATACATTCAAGGCGGCAGGAAAGATACCCACTTCAGCAGGTCCTCCTTAAACTTAGGCTTAATCCTATGTGCCAGCAGAGACATATCAGTCACAAATCCTGATTTCCATACAGCAAATCTAGGCTTGACATTCTGGAAAACTTTGGCGTTCCTCACTAACCAAAGATGCCAGCAGGCAGTGAACACTACCTTACAGAAGAATGGCTTCCGAAATGAGCTTTTGGCATGAGAAGCAGCAGCAGACATGTCATTGCTATTGAGGGAGTCCTGGACTAAGGGGTCCTCGGGAGGCCGGCCTATGTCTTATGGGCCGGACTGTATGGGCCACTTGCCGAATACTGGAAGAGTTGAAGACCTCCTCTCCAAGAAGGAAGCTTCGGGAATCGTGGATTGTCCTCCACGTTTGGAGTAGCAAATAGGCATGTTTATCCCTTCGACGTGTAACCGACCATGTGTAAACCCTAGGGACCCCGGCGTCTATATAAGCCAGAGGGTTTTAGGATGTAGAAAAAGAGAACTCATCTAGGGTTTAGTTACTTGATCTCGTGGTAGATCAACCCTGTAAATCTCCATACACTCAATATAATCAAGCAGGACGTAGGGTATTACCTCCATAGGAGGGCCCGAACCTGGGTAAAACCTTGTCCCCTTTGTCTTCTGTTACCATCGATCCAAGTATCACAGTTCGGGACCCCCTACCCGAGATCCGCCGGTTTTGACACCGACAGCTATCTCCTCAGTCAGTTTGCAAATAATTCCAGACCCGTTGACTGAAGAGGCAAGAGAAAAATAAGTGATCCCTGTCTTCCTTTACTCATGCGTGGCAGGTCCTACAATTTACTCCATCGTCCATATGCCAATTCCTTCTTTCCACCATATCCTTGGTGTTTAATCTATCCATGGTGAGCATCCAAGCAAACACTTTAATCTTTAGGGTACAGCAGCTAGCCCATATCCAATTGAGTAAAGGGTTAAATGTTTGCTCTCGATGGGCATAAGTGTAGAAGGATTTTGGAGTATAAGGCTTATTTGTTCCCATCCAAGACCAAACATCACACTGGTTAGAACTGAGATCAATCTCCCCCAGGAGGGCTTGAAGTGTTGATAGTTCTCCATAAGCCTGCTCAGATAAAGGCAAGTTAAACCAGGTGGACATGTCATTGCAACTCAATCCATCCTTGACCCTAGTCCAAGGATCCTTAACATATGAGAAGAGCCTCGTAAATCTCTCTTTGAGTGGGATTATTGAATTTCCAATGTTCCATTTATCCTGCCAAAACAACACAGTATCACCTTGATTAACTTGCACCCAAGTCACTTCTCTGAAGTTGTCCAGCAGCTTCAAAATATTCCTCCACCAATATGAGCCACAGGGCTCAGTACCCTGTGGTACCCTCTCATGGTAATAGGTATTCCATATTAAATTTACCCAGGGCAAATCGTTCCTGTTTAGGAACTTATTAGCATGCTTCATTAACAGGGCTGCATTTTGTAGCCCAAGGTTGAGAATACCCAATCCACCTTTCTTCTTGGGCCTACAAATTAATTCCCACGCAGCTAGAGATGGTGAATGCTCCTGCCTATTTCTTCTCCAGAAACATTGTCTCTGAATCCTTTCCAACTGCTTGAGGATACCTGGGGGGATAGACAAACTGCAGAGGAAAAGGATAGGCAAGGAAGACAAAGCAAAATTTAAGTATTGTAATCTGCCACCTTGAGCCAAAAAAGAGGAACTAGAGGACATCCTTCTTTCCATACAAGTAACCAGTAGCATAAGATGTTCCATCCTCGGCTTAGAGGTACCAACTGGTAAACCAAGGTAGGTGAATGGCATAGTTCCAACCTTGCAACGAAAAACCTGAGCAAGTCTCTCAGTCTCCTCTGGATTTACATTGATTGGTACCATAGATGACTTGTGATAATTGATATGCAGTCCAGTTGATTGAGAAAAAACCTGTAACATCTCTTTTAAGGCTATAAGTTGTTCCTCCACAGCTGGGAAAATGATCAAGGTATCATCAGCATACTGTATAATAGGGAAATCCTTATCATGACATGGTATTGGCAGCTGAATTTGGCCCTTGTGTAACATGTCATTGACCACTGACTGCAAGAGGTTAGCAGCAAAAACAAATAGCAGGGGTGAAATGGAATCCCCATGCCTCACACCAGCTTTGCACTGAAACTGTTCCCCGGGCACTCCATTTAGGAGAATAGAAGATGAACCAGATGTGAGGAACTGGTGTATCCAACTTCTCCATTTGGAGTTGAAGCCTTTGTACTTTAAAATTTCCAATATGACTTCATGTTCAGTGGAGTCAAATGCCTTTTCAAAATCCAGTTTGAGTATGAGAATAGGCCTCTTAGAATGATGACATTGATGCAGATACTCTAATGTCCAACCAATGCAATCCTGAATGGTTCTGGTTTTAATAAACCCATACTGGTTTTCGTGAACACAATCAAGAATAACCTCTTGGAATCTATTAGCAGCCATTTTAGTGAGAAACTTAATACACAGACCTGTCAAAGAAATTGGTCTATAGTCCCCAACCTTTTTCGAAGAAGATTTCTTAGGCACCAACGTAATGAAATAGCTATTAATACTTTCCAGGTTTGCCTGCCCCTCAAAGAAATGATTGGCAAGGTTGTAGAATTCCTGACATACTATGTGCCAACACTTCTTGAGGAAGAGCCCATTAAAACCATCTGGGCCTGGAGCTTTATCAATAGGCATACACTTAATCACCTGATCCATTTCCTCCTTAGTGAAAGGTTTGGTCAAACCATCCAACCCCTGCACTGGTTTAATCAGGTTGGGTAAATCAAAGCCCATGACAATTCCTTTTGCAGTGCCCATACGCCCCTTGAAAGAAGACCATAAAATTCCTTCCATTTGGCTATGTTCAGAAATCACAGTGCCATCATCCAATCTCAAATTAGCAATAGAATTCCTTCTATACCTCTCAGAGGCCATTGCTTGAAAGAACTTAGTATTCTCTTCCCCCACCTTAATGGATCTGATAGTACATCTCTTTTTCCAATATAAGTATTGCAGGTGCAACAAATGCTCCAAATGTGATTTAACAACCTTTATGAAATTGAATTCCTGCCTGAACAAAGGCCTAAGTTCTTCCATCCTATCAATCCATTCAACCACCTTATTGCATTTATCAATAGCAATTTTCATCTTGGAAATTCCCAATTGCCATCTCTTCAAGTCATACCTCAGATTTTTAAGTTTATGGGCCAGCACTGCTGCAGGATGGGACTTGTGTGAGGGCTTATTCCAAGATTTAGTTACACAGTCCAAGAAGCCATCCCCCTTAGTCCAAAAGTTTTCAAACCTAAAAATGTTAGTTTTAGGAATTAAAGTTGTGATCACAACCACACAAGGGACATGATCAGAAGCAGTCCTAGCCAAGGGCAAAACTTCTGTTATAAGGTAGCAAGTGATTCAGTTGGTTGAAGTAAAAAACCAATCAAGCTGTTCCAATAGAGGAATATCTTGCATATTAGACCAATTGTATGTCCTGCCTTTGATTGGCAATTCAACTAAACCCAGATGTCCAATTACCTCATTAAATATGAACATATCATTTATATCTCCTCCTGGCAGATTTCTGTTGTCTAAGGATCTTATAAAGTTGAAATCCCCCAACAAAAGCCAATTCTCTTCAAAGGCAATTTGCAGATTGTAAAGCCAATCAACAAACCTGTCTCTCAATTCCCCCTGGCATGGGCCATAAACATTCACCAAAGTCCACACATGAGCACTCATTTTGGAAGTGAATTTAACTCTAATTCCAAAAGATTTCACTTCAATTAAATCACCATGAAGTACAGAAGAATTCCACACCATCAAAAGGCCACCAGAGGCTCCCACTGAAGGGGCAAAAGCAAAGTTATCATATTGCTTCGGGCAAAAGGATCTAATCTCCTTAAGTGAGTAAGTTTCACATTTGGTTTCCTGAAAGCATGCAACAGCACAGAACATTCCATTTTCTATGATAAGAACTACTCATTTAAAACAAAATCAAGTAGCGTCATATAGCAAGCTACGTAGTAACTAGCCAAACATAACATCATCACGAGATAAGATGTAGCAGTACAACCCCAACAGACCAACTGACAGTTCACCAGAATAAAACAGTAGTTGCCACACATGAACATAAACAGATAGATAAAGGCAAACTTAGGGGCGCGCCAGACCCACTGGTTGATGAAAGAACTAATCATTAGAGATGTCCTTCGGCTTCTTCATGGGAACAGCCATAAGCTGCTCCTCCGTAAGCTTCTCTGCTTCAATGCCAAGCTCCTCGCCAATCATCTGGAGCTCCTTTATGGGTGTGGGAGGAGGAATGCCTTCCCCCTCCGGACCTTGCTTGGACGTGCTAGCTTCCAGAAGTGGTTTGCTGCGCGGCTTCTTCTTCTTCGGCTCCGATGTTAATTCAAGGAACACCGGCTTATACCCATCCCGCCTGATAGAACCCCGAGTGCATCGACGCACCTCATATTCTACCAGAGGGGTTGGTGCCTTCGACTTGCGACTTTTGATGTCACCAGTGCTGGGAGGAGCAGCGAAGCATAAGCTGTCTGAAGAAGAAACATCAGATGTGAGTATTGTGTTATCAGATAAATGAGACTCCATGGGCTCCAAGCAATCAGAGGTAGCATATTCCAATTATGAGAGCAGAGGCCTAGTAATGGGCCTATGGGCCTGCTAGAAGAAGCCTCCTTCCACTGAATATGCGAGAGAACCTGGATGTCATCAAAAGCCACATCCCAGTTCCTTTTGGAGAGGACGATAGGCGACAGGGGTTTAGCTGACAACGGCTTCTGCACTTTAAATGTCATCCCCCCTCAAGAAGCGTCTGAAAAGTCCTCTTCCAAGCAAGCTCTGGCGGCAAAGGAGGGCCATACACCAATCTGACAACACCAACGAAGATTTGCTGAACATTGATCACTGGGGGCTGATATCGTACTATTGCCAATGGATTCTCCTGCTGCTGGACAACTTCTTCAAGAACATGATCAGGCTGCTGCTGCTGATGAAAGTCATTTTCAGACACCGATCCTGAGGGTTGATCAAGCACCATAGATTCTTGGTCTTGGACAGGTGGATCCTCTTGCTGTCGTTGCTCTGGTGCTTCATCACCCCAAAGCCCATGCCCCCAGTTGTCAGCATCAACATGATCATCCATGGGGGTGGAACTGGTGGCAGATCATTCCAACCCAAAGCAGGGTAGGGGGGAAGCACAAAGTTGTGATGTTCCGGTAGAAGCTGACCTGGCAAAGGGTGTGGATTGCCATTGATGGGCATGGGATCCTCATCCTCCGGCATCTGTTCTGCAAAGTTTGCCCCCAAAATGTAACATGGGACAGTCCAAGAAACTCTGGCTCCCCCTCGATGCGCATAATCATTGAAGACCACATCTCTAGGAACAAGAATGTCCTCAGGAAACAAAGCAAAAAACAATACTCCTGACCAGATAAGGATCATCATTGACCCAATGGTGGAACTTCCCAAACGTGTTCACCGCAGCACGCAGATGTTCTGTAGTACGCAGATCCAATGGGACCCCCCAAAACATCAAGCAACCATCACGAAAACCCTGAGCGCCTCGAAAACCCATGCCCTCATCATGCTTCATAAATCTAACAAATCTATCATTACCCAGCGGAAGAGGTGGGAGTTGAAGCAGGGTAAAATGAACTCCAGCATCACGCAATCTGAATAACCCAACACCCAAAATCCAAGGTTGGGCAGACATCACCTGTACTCCTCTTTGCTCCAGCAAATCAACCACAGCCTCTCGTAAATGCCCAATCTCATTAGGCTCAGGAAGAGGCATTACCTCAGCTATCATAAACTCCTCATGGCGCCGCTGGATGGCAGACGGCGGCGTGACGAAAGTCCACGGAAGACGGAGTTCTCCACCATCAATAATCTGGTGCCCCGCCGGAACATAGCGCTCAGGATCAATATGGAAGTTCACCATTGGTACTGGAAGTTTCTCAGGCGAAGGAGGAGGCGGGGTTGCCGGCGGAGAGCAATGCTGTCACACTTGAACTTATTTCATATTTAATAATATGGTTGTGCGCATCGTGTTACACAGAGGCCGGGTACTCCTCTTTCCAAACAAAAAAAGCATTTTGACCCTTATCTCCCTTGACATGGAATTTCCTAGGGTTGCCACTGGGACATAGTGCATGTTTTTATCAGAAACCTTTTATATAATAAAAATATCTTATTTAAAATAAACTTTATCTTCTGTCAACAAAAAAACAAATGTATCTTCTCTAAAAAAAGGTCATTGTATTTTTTTGTCATAAAAGGCTCTTTTATCTGCTCTCAACAATTGTATCTTCTCTAAAATAAACTTTGTATCTTCTCTCAACAAAAAAAACAATTGTATCTTCTCTAAAAAAAGGTCATTGTATTTTTTTTTGCCATAAAAGGCCCTTGTATCTCTGAATCAAGGAGGGCATTCTTATCCATCATTTTTTTCCCCAAATTTATCTCTAATTGCTATGTCTTGGGTGTTGGTCTTTCGCGCATGTAGTGGTCGGACGGCAGTGCTACGGTCCATGGATTGGTGGTGGTGATCCAGATTTGATCGGTCGAATGGTTGTGGCTGCTAATTGTACTGCGATAACTTCCTATGACTCCACAACGACGGTGGTCATCAAAACGCCTTGAGGAGGGGTCATCTCTTCTGATCTGGTGGTTGACTTCGGCGATGAGATACAAATTATGAACGACGACTTGAAGCAAAGAGATGGTTGTGTAGTGGCGACGGTCACATCGCATGTAGTTGTTGGGATCGCAGAAGAGTGGTGGCAACAAAACATGAGTGACTTCGATGGTGGTGCTACTCTAGCACCCGGTCTCGAGCTGTCAGGTAAAGTCTAGGTCAGACCCGAGTGGTTATACCTCGCAATGGTGATGTTTTTCTTACGTCGTTACCTTGTTGAAGACATTACTTGGATATGTTCGGACCGATTCTTCAATGTAAAAACCTAAATTTTGGCCTTGTGGCTGGATCTAGTGACGGCGGTGCTTAAGTGTCGCTCCCTTTCTGAAGGCATTGTTGTCGAAGAATCTTGTCGTGTGGTGTTATGAGGTGGTTGGTGCGGATATGATCATTGATATAGTTTGCCGATCGCAGATCTAATCGTTTTGAGACTTTTTTTTTCTTTTTTCCTCGCCTACTCATAACTTTGGTCTTATATGATTTTGCTAGTTGTCGGTGTGTTTCCGCATGTGTGTTTGGGTTGATGTTGGTTGTGTGCATTCTAACTATGCTGAGGCGGGTGTGTGCTCACTGTGTTATATATCTTCTTTATCCTCTATTTTGAGCCAATGAAATCCAACCTTGTCGAAAAATTTCCCCAATGAAACTTGGAACAATAAATGGGCAGGGTTGCATTCTAACTTTGTCTGCTTTTCTTTCAGAGATGTGCAACTGAACTTATTCGGTAATCAAGCAACATGGTTGTAGAATGTAGTGATCTTGGGTGACGTAACCCATTACTCCTGCATAAGCTGAACATAGTACTTTATATATTCAAATGCCTGAACCTAAATTCCAGTGTATCTGACCTCATACATGACTAGTCAGGGGGTGCTCCTTGACTTGTTAATCTTGCAACTGACTTTCACCAGTATTTCTAGTTAGGGGATGCTATACATCATGTTTTAGAATGCAGTGATATCGGGTTGGGCCTTGGGCGACAATCAATTACAGGAAAATGCTTCTGTAGCTAACCATGTATAATACTATATTCTACAGCAAGTGGACATAGCATAGGTGGAACGTTGGCATTTGGTAGTACTTACATACACAAATGTCTGAACCTGAACTCATACTACAGGTTTGGGTTGCTCCTCGGCTTCTTCAGCTTGCAACTCTGGTTTTTCTCGTAACAAGACCAACTGAATTTATCAGATTCAGATGATTGGTAAATACAAAGATTAGTCCCACCACACAGATGTAAAACTGCATAGCATTGCAAAATCATGAACAGACGGATAACAGAGAATGGATTTACTGTGAGTCAGGGAGATTTCTGACATTTTTTTTCAAAGCAGAACAGAACATATACTACATCGACACCATTACTTAAACAGCGAACACTAATTATATTAGGAAGCACTAGACAGCAATCGACTAAGCCTTCTTGGGGGACTTGGCGGCCTTCTTGGGCGACTTGGGCTCCTTCTCGGCCGTCTTCTTGGGGAGCAGTACGGCGTTGATGCTGGGCGGCACGCCGCCGTGCGCGATGGTGACACCGGCGAGCAGCTTGCCGAGCTCCTGGTCGTTCCGGATGGCGAGCAGCAGGTGGCGCGGGATGACGCGGGACTTCTTGTTGTCCTTGGCGGCGTTCCCGGCGAGCTCGAGCAGCTCGGCAGCGAGGTACTCGAGGACGGCGGCGAGGTAGACAGGGGCGCCCATGCCGACGCGCTGCGCGTAGCGGCCATTCTTGAGGAAGCGGCCGATGCGGCCGACGGGGAACTGCAGCCCGGCCTTGACGGACCGCGCCACGGCCTTCTTCCTGGGGCCGCCGCCAAGCTTGCGCCCCACCACGTACTTCTTCACCTTGGAGACGGCGCCGGCGGCTGAGGCGTCCATGGCGGCTAGACGGATTTGAGATTGGGCGCGATGGGGGATTTGAGAAGCCGGGAGTGCGATGTGTCGGCGAGAGAAAATTGCTCCAAACCACCACATTCATGGCAAGGGTACTTTGAAACCATCATTTTTGTCGAAAATAACAGATAACCACTACTTCCGCGGCAAGTGAGTAACAAAAAACACTAAACCAGCTATCATTTTTGTCGAAAATAACAGATAACCACTACTTCCGCGGCAAGTGAGTAACAAAAAACACTAAACCAGCTGAGTCCCGCGTCTAACTCGAAAACTGACAATGCTGGCCCACCCGTCGGAGCCACGTGGCTAGGGCAAACGGCCGCGCCCAAACGACCGTTACCGCTCGTCTTCTCCCCCCTGAAACGGTCGTTGCCTTTTCCTTTCCAGCACCCCCCCTTTTCCTGTTCTTGGCGGCAATGGCGGCTGCTGGCGATGGCGACGGTGGTTCCAGATCCGGCCGCGGCCGTGGGCTAAACCTTCTTGGCCTGTAGTACGGGTCGTCGTCAGAGGAGGAGGACGCCCACCCCCTCACCGTGTCGCGTGAAGAGGGCTGGTGCGGAGGCGGCGGCAGCGATGGCGGCTGGTGCTGAGGCGGCGGCGGCGACGGCGGCGATGCACTACTAGAAAAACGGCTATAGCTAATATGGATATTAATGGCGCACCATGTATGTGGTGCGCCACTGCTATATAGCAGTGACGCACCAGATATGGGTGCGCCATTAATGTCCACATTACTAATGGCGCACCTGTTGTGTGGTGCGCCATTACTAGTTTTGAAAAAAAAATTGAAAAAAAAATTGTTAGTAGTGGCACACCGGGGTGTGGTGCGCCGCGCACCGGGGTGTGGTGCGCCATTACTAACATTTTTTTTTTCAATTTTTTTTTTCAAAACTAGTAATGGCGCACCACACACCAGGTGCGCCATTAGTAACCCTGGTTACTAATGGCGCATTTTTAGGAGGTGCGCCATTGCTAACCTGAGAGCAGCTAGATATTTTTGACAGCCACTACCACACTCACTTTCCCCACTTCATTCTCTCCACCTCTACCAAGCTTGGTCTCGGCTGCCTCCTCCTACTCACCTCATTTGCACCATAGATTCACCCAAATTAAGTGGTTAAATTTCCTTTTTTTGATAGGTAAGTAAGGGGAAAGCTTTCTTTATGTTCTAGATCTACTTTTTTCTCCCTCCAACGTACACACTTTTTATAGCCTAAATCTACACTTTTCTCATTGAGCTAGATCTACGTATGTTTGTGGTGTTGCATATGTTTGTGTTTGCAGGTACCGGTATTTGAAATGCGATAGTTGCCAATATTTTGCCGGAATGTTGATTCATTTCCGTTTCGGCGACAATTTGGCACTATGCATTCTTTTTGGTCCTATTTTTAGGCAAAGTCATGCCAAAAAAAAAATTGGTTCTAAAATATCATTTTGCTCTACCCCGCAGGCGACCATGGTCCGCACGATGACCGAAGGCATCGTGAATAGGTTTTTGAGCTCCGCGAAGGCCGAGATGCTTCAAAAGAACGAGACGGAGATAAGATGTCCGTGTCGAAGATGCAAGCTGAAGAGCCTTATGGACCCGGATTCCAGACAGTTGCGGGACCACCTGCTCGTGCGTGGTTTCATGGATGGCTATCGGTGGCAAGGTGATGAAGATGATTATGAAGTCGTCCATGGGGGCCGGGCAAGAAATAAGGAAGGGCAGCAAGACAATAGCGGCGAGGGCGGGCGAGAAGACGAAGAATCTCCAGGACATGATCACGAAGTAGATGCAGGACACAGTCATCATGTAGAAGATGCCGGACATGATGATGAGGAAGATCAAGACGAAGGGCATGATCATGAAGATGAAGATGCCGGAGCAGACGACGATGGACCATCGATGGGCTGGGTGCAGGACCCTCATATTCAAGAGCTGCTTCTCAAGCAGACGGGTAACGCAAGAGCTGCCGCCCGAGAGAAAGCCAAGCTGGATCAACTGGAGATAGACACGGTTACTCCATTGTATGAAGGATGCGGGCCCGAGGATACCCGCCTGAAAGTAACGCTCATGGCTCTGGAGATGAAGGTAAAACACAAAATGACCGACGCATGCTTCGACGAGAACATGTCATTCTGGCACGAACGTCTTCCTAAGGGGAACAAGTGCCCGACCAGTTTCGAGGAGGCGAAGAAAATCGTGTGTCCTCTGGATTTACCGCACGTGAAATACCATGTGTGCATGAACGATTGCATCATTTATCGGGACGAGCACGCGGAGTCTACCATATGTCCGGTGTGCGGCGTCACTCGATACAAGAAGACGAAGAAAGCTCCTCGAAAAGTGGTGTGGTACTTTCCGATCACTCCTCGTCTGCAGCGGTATTTCGCGGACCCTAAGCTAGCAGAGCTCCTGCGTTGGCACGCGGATAGGATGGAGAAGAAGCGAGAAGATGACGGAAATGATCCGGAGATAAATAAAAAAGACAAGATGCTGAGTCACCCTAAGGATGCGAGCCAGTGGCAAGCGTCGAACTTCGAACACCCAGAATTTGGGGACGATCCAAGGAACATCATGCTGGGCGCGAGCACCGATGGAGTCAATCCGTTTGGCAGCCAGAGAAGCACACATAGCACCTGGCATGTGTTTGTGTGGATGTACAACCTTCCCCCCTGGATGTGCATGAAGAGGAAGTACATTCACATGAGTATGCTAATTGAAGGGCCGAAACAACCAGGGAACGACATCAATTTGTATCTGGGGCTGCTGAAAGAGGAGCTAGACACGCTGTGGAAAACGCCAGCCAATACGTGGGACGCCGCAGCGAAAGAATATTTCCCTATGAGAGCCGCACTGCTCACGACGGTGCACGACTATCTCGGTTACGGATATGTCGCGGGGCAGGTGGTCCCCGGATTTTGTGCATGCGTCAGGTGCATGGATGACACAACGTATCGCCAGCTAGATAGAGATCCCAGGTCTTCGAAAACCGTGTTCATGGGACATCGAAGGTGGCTTCGCGACGATGACGCATGGAGAAAACGCAAGGATCTGTTCGATGGTGAAACCGAACCCCGAAGACCCCCACGTACGAGGAGCGGCGAGGAAATAGACGAGCTGTTGAAAAATTGGAAAGAGTGCCCATCGCCGGGAAAGAAGCGAAAGGCGCCAGAGCCGCTGCTGAAGGTATGGAAAACGAGGTCTGTTTTCTGGGACTTGCCGTACTGGAAGATCCTCCGTGTGCCTCACAGCCTTGATGTCATGCATATCACGAAGAACGTGTGCGAGAGTCTGCTTGGTACCCTGCTCAACATGCCAGAGAGGACCAAAGATGGGCCGAAAGCAAGGGCAGACTTGCAATCAATGGGCATCAGGGAGGAGCTTCACGCAAAACGCCCTAATGATGATGATGATGATGAGGAGGAGGAGGAGGCGAAGGACACGGAAAGTCGTCGCAAAGGAAAAAAGGCCAAGAAGATCGAATATGACTGCCCTCCCGCGTGCTTCACTCTAAGTCAGAAGGAGATCAAGCAGTTTTTCACCTGCCTCGTAGGAGTAAAACTTCCTTACGGTTACGCGGGGAAGATAAGCAGATACCTAGACTCAGCGAAGCAGAAGTTCAGCGGGATGAAGTCTCACGACTGTCACGTGCTGATGACGCAGATACTTCCAGTTGCAATCCGTGGGATCATGGATGCGCACGTCTGTGAAACGCTATTTGGCCTATGCAACTTTTTCGACGTCATCTCTCGGAAGTTGGTTGGCATGAGGCAACTCAGAAGGCTACAGGAAGAGATCGTGGTGATACTATGCGAGCTTGAGATGTACTTCCCGCCCGCATTCTTCGACGTTATGGTGCATCTGTTGGTCCATATCGTGGAGGATATCATCCAACTTGGGCCGACGTTCCTGCACAGCATGATGCCGTTCGAAAGGATGAATGGTGTCATCAAAGGATACGTTCGCAACAGGGCACATCCAGATGGAAGCATAGCCAAGGGCTTTCTGACCGAAGAGTGCATCTCCTTCTGCACGAATTATCTAGGCATCGAGAACCCCGTTGGTCTGCCCGTCAACAGGCACCTCGGCAGGCTCGCTGGATGGGGTCACCGCGAGGGTCGCCGCGAAATGCATGTCGACTTCGAGGGTCGACTCGCCGACTTTGAAAGAGCAAACCTAGTCGCCCTACAACACATAGACGTGGTCGATCCTTGGGTGGTAGAGCACAAAACCTTTATTGAGAAGACGTACAATGACCGAGGCCAACAGAGGACGGACGGAGATATAATCAAAGAGCACAACTCATGTTTCACGCGTTGGTTCAAGGACAAGCTTCTGTCGTACCCTTTACATGAGGATTCTACCGCGGAAGAAAAACTCATATTCGCCTTGGCACAGGGCGCCGAGCACAACCTGATGACCTATCAGGCGTACGATATCAACGGCTACACATTCTACACCGAGGAAAAGGACATGAAGAGCGATTATCAGAACTCCGGGGTAACGATGGAATCCTACACCGGTAACAACAAGGACAGATACTACGGAAGGATCGAGGAGATCTGGGAGCTGAGCTACGCTGGAGAGAAGGTCCCAATGTTCCGTGTCAGATGGGCCAAGAGCGTCCTAAAAGAAGACCGGTATTTCACCACCATGGTTATACCCGAAGCCAAATCCAAGACCACGGGCGCAAACGTCACCGCGAAAAATGAGCCATGGGTACTGGCTTGCCAAGTGGACCAATGCTTCTTCATTACCGACCCGTCAAAGCCCAGTCGTGTTGTCGTGAGGAGAGGCAAAAGGAACATCATCGGAATGGATGGAGTCGCCAATGAGCAAGACTTCGACAAGTACGGCGACCCGAAGATGGAAGATGACGACGACGATGAAGTACCATACACCACAAGAAGAAGCAGGACCACCCTACCTAAAGGACGTCCGTTCAAGAGAAGAATTCAAGGGGTTCCGGGGCTAAATTATTCAACCGCGAGAAAGAAGGGCAAGAAGATTGTGAAAAGATAGCTAAGATCGAATCACGACGTGTCGGCCGCGTGTGTGTGTCAGTGGCAAGCTCAATCTTTGATGACTGTTATTTCATGTCACTTGATTTCAACCATGTCATCTAATTCTAAATCTTTGCACAATGGTTTTATCACTCCATTTGCATTTTCCTTTTCTTTTATCTCAAATCTTAAATTATTACATGCAACTAAAAATTCAAAAAAAAAAAGTTAGTAATGGCGCACCAGGAGAAGGTGCGCCATTGCTATCACGGTGTTTATGGCGCACCCCTAAAAGGTGCGCCATTGATATTACAATTTTTATGGCGCACCCCTAAAAGGTGCGCCATTGCTATCCTTTTTTATGGCGCACCCCTCCGAGGTGCGCCATTGCTAACCCTCCCCCCACTACACAGCTTCCCCTCTCCCCTGCCTCGTCTCCCACCCCGATCCCTTTCCTCCCCCTCGTCCTCCCACATCGTGCCGCCATCCACCTTGTTGCCTCCCAGCTCGCCGCCGGACTCCACCCCCTCCCTCCCCTCTCGCCATCCGACCCCGCTCCGTCGCCGGTCGCCGCTCGACCCCGCCCGGACGCCCCCTCCCGGCTGCGCCGCCAGATGACGCAGCATCGCCGCCCCAGATCCACGCCGCCCGACCCCTCTGCCTCCACCACCCTAGATCCGCGCCCGCGCCACCCGCCGCTCCCGCCCCGGCGCCGCCGAAGCCGTCCCCGCCCACCAGGTCCGGGATCCCGCCGCGGTACGACCTCGACGCCAAGTGGGACGCCTGCCTCGACCTCTCCATCCGCCGCGTCGCCTACTCCTCCCTCGCCTAATCCTCCGAAGAAATCTAGGAAGCAGAGGTGATCGTCCTAAATCTCATCCGATTTATAGCGCTCTTTGTTAGTCCCCTCTTGCAAATATCAGAGAGCATGCTGTTGTCACTTGCTAGCTAATGCTCTGACACGAAAAGGATCAAATTATCATTAGTCACTAGCTACTTGTTTATGGAATTGTTATCTGAAGATATGCCCAGGGGAACGTCACACTTTTCTGTACAACTCGTCTGTCAGATGTTTTGCTTTGGAAGAGAATATGTGAGCTTCAGCACAAAAGTTCTTTGCTGTTAAATGTCCATCTTTAGTAAGGCGCCAACAACTTAACTGAAATCCAACATGCCGCAAGTCCTGATAGCAGTTGAAATTTCTGTTTCATGAAAAATATATTGTGTTCTAGTGTATTTTCTGTACACATGCATCAAACTGTGGGGAGAAAATGCTTCCAGCACACTCCATCAGCCATTTTTTTTAGTTTCCTTGACTGTAAAAAATAGTCTTAAAACTATGTTGACATATCTTCCTCAGCATAGTACCGATCTCTCGTTGAACATGTTGAAAAGCCTGACGGCCTGTTGTGCTATGTGGTGTTGTTCAAATGTCTGTCAGCCTAACTAGTTAACCTGTCTTCCTTTTCCGGTGACGGTGAGTGAAACTCCCCATCTCATAGTACGTAAACTATTTATCAAGTTTTACATAAGAACAGGATTTCTGCTACAACTTTACAAATAGTTTACGTACTGTGAGATGTGGAGTAACCGTGCTTAAGTTGTGTATGATATGTTTCCAATATGATTGATGGTGAACATGTTGAAAAGGTCATCCTCAAAGTAACTTGTATCCAGAATGAGTTTGATTTCCAGAAGTTCTTTAAAGTATAAACAATGCAACTTGTTACTGTGTACTGCCATGGAATCTGCCTCCTAGGAGGATGTTGGTTGTGCCTATATGCTGAAAAAATAGTAAATTGAAGATATGCTGCTTGTGCCTATATGTTGGTTGTGCCTATATGTAGGCCTTTTTTTGTGCAGGGACAAATAGTTACCCCTTTCTCCTGAAATGTTGATTAATTTCCGTTTCGGTTGAGAATGGGGCACTCCTAGGTCAAGAAAATTAGCAAAGGTCATGCCCAATTTTTCAGTGGAAGTTTCAGTGGAAGAATTCATTCTTCGGAGCAGTTGTGGTCTGGACGACGGCGGCTGTGTTGGATACATCGAAGGAAAAGCTGCAGATCTGCAAGCCTTCCACGGACGACACTCCTGAACCCCAGGAGGCCGGGAAGATGTTCGAGTAGTACGTACGTAGTTGTAGGCTGGGAAAATTCATGGCTATAATTTCTAGGATGACCTTTTGATGACCTTTTGATGTTCCAGTATGTACATGCACTGTTCCCTTGTACAACAGTGTTGGTACATGCATGCATGACAAGTAGGAAAGTGGCCCTGTGGTACAATCAAAAATTGAACTGAAGCGGAAAATTTTATAAATTGTGTAACTATACTGAACTGAAGCCTTGTGGAATAGCTAGACTGAACTGAAGCAGAAAGTTTCAAAAATTGTTAACTAGCAATACCTTGAGTAACATAAGCAGAATATTTCCACCACCTTCGGTTATGTATCTAAAAATAGGTAACCAACTGTTGAGCACCTGGGCGATTTAAAATAGGTAATTAAGAAAACTAGTCAGCTTCAGCCTATCAGTTCGGTAAGGCAGCAGCTCAGTCAAAAAAAAAACAACTTCAGAAACCATTGACAAAAATATTTTCAGAGGTTTATCTGATTGCAGAATGCTGCCCATCACAAAAATATTTTAATGTCTTCCTACCTATTCAATCTTGTTCTAACAAAAAATATTCAGTGTTGTACCTATCCTCCAATGTCGTTCCAGTAAAAAGTACTCTATTCAGTACTTTCATAGACAGAAAAGATGGTTCTCTCCAGCTAAAACGCTACAAGCTACTGGTAATGCAAAATCAACAAATTTGGACATGATGACAAACTCTGTGTAAGTTGGTACATTTAGCCATCTATACAATGCTTGCTAATGTCCTCGCAAAAAAAATGCTTGCTAATATCACATCAGTCCTTATCTTATTCCGACTGGTCCTAGGCATGCTATTAACTATTAAGAGTAGCTGAATATATATCATTGTAAGATAGGAACTGCTTAACCAAAAAGAAGCCGCTAACTAAAGAGATTGGCTGATGCCTATATTTTTTCTTGGGGTGCTGTTTCATATATTGTACAGCCATGCCATACCCATATCATAGAGTTAACCTTCAAATCACCCAAAGAAACTTGATGAGTTACACTTTAGTACTTTTGGTAGTAGTATATCTCATCCAATAACTCTAGTAGCATTTTTTCCTATTTATGTTAGCTATAGCCGTTTTCCTAGAATTTATGTTGCCAGCTAAATTACCCCTGTCAGTGAAGTTACCCACCCATTACCACTAAAATGACCCATGTTTGTTTAGCTAAGTTATCCATTTTTTCCTATTTAGAGCGAACATGGTCGTGTTGGAAATATGCCCTAGAGGCAATAATAAAATGGTTATTATTATATTTCCTTATTCATGATAATTGTCTATTGTTCGAGCTATAATTGTATTAACCGGAAACCGTAAAAACATGTCCCTAGTGAGCCTCTAGTTGACTAGCTCGTTGATCAATAGATGGTTATGGTTTCCTGACCATGGACATTGGATGTCATTGATAACGGGATCACATCATTAGGAGAATGATGTGATGGACAAGACCCAATCCTAAGCATAGCACAAGATCGTGTAGTTCGTCTGCTAAAGCTTTTCCAATGTCAAGTATCGTTTCCTTAGACCATGAGATTGTGCAACTCCCGGATACCGTAGGAATACTTTGGGTGTGCCAAACGTCACAACGTAACTGGGTGGCTATAAAGGTACACTACGGGTATCTCCGAAAGTATCTGTTGGGTTGGCACGAATCGAGACTGGGATTTGTCACTCCGTATGACGGAGAGGTATCTCTGGGCCCACTCGGTAAGACATCGTCATAATGAGCTCAATGTGACTAAGGAGTTAGCCACGGGATGATGTGTTACGGAACGAGTAAAGAGACTTGCCGGTAACGAGATTGAACAAGGTATAGGGATACCGACGATCGAATCTCGGGCAAGTATCATACCGGTAGACAAAGGGAATTGTATACGGGATTGATTGAATCCCCGACATCGTGGTTCATCCGATGAGATCATCGTGGAGCATGTGGGGGCCAACATGGGTATCCAGATCCCGCTGTTGGTCATTGACCAGAGAGGTGTCTCGGTCATGTCTACGTGCCTCCCGAACCCGTAGGGTCTACACACTTAAGGTTCGATGACGCTAGGGTTATAGGGAAATAGTGTACGTGTTGGGGATCGTAGCAGAATTCAAAAAATTTCCTACGCATCACCAAGATCAATCTATGGAGAATACCAGCAACGAGAGAGAGGGGAGTGCATCTTCATACCCTTGAAGATCACAAAGCGGAAGCATTACAAGAACGCGGTTGGTGGAGTCGTACTCGCAGTGATTCAGATCGCGGTCGATTACGATCTAGCACCGAACAACGGTGCCTCCGCGTTCAACACACGTGCAGCCCGGTGACGTCTCCTACGCCTTGATCCAGCAAGGGGGAAGGAGAGGTTTGGGGAAGAGCTCCAGCAGCAGCACGGCGGCGTGGTGGTGGTGGAGCTTGTGGCGATCCGACAGAGCTTCGCTAAGCACCGCGGAGGAGAGGAGGTGTAGAGAGGGGGGGCTGCGCCAAGGGAGAGAGATCTCTTGCGTATGTGCAGCCCCAAAACCCCCACTATATATAGGAGGAAGGGGGGAGGGTGGCGCACCCCCTAGGGTTCCCTCCTAGGGTGGCCGGCCAGCCCTAGATGGGATCCAAGGGAGAGGGGCGGCGGCTAGGGGGTGGCTTGGCCCCCAAGTCAGGTGGAGGCGCCCCCACCCCTTAGGGTTTGCTGCCCCCATGCGCATGGGCTGGGGTGGGAGACGCACCAGCCCACCTAGGGGCTGGTTCCCTTCCACTTGTGGCCCATGCAGCCCTCTGGGGCCGGTGGCCCCTCCTGGTGGACCCTCGGAACCCTTCCGGTGGTCCCGGTACGTTACCGGTAATTCCCGAAACATTTCCGGTGACCAAAACCTCACTTCCTATATATGAATCTTTACCTCCGGACCATTCCGGAGCTCCTCGTGACGTCCGGGATCTCATCCGGGACTCCGAACAACCTTCGGTAACCACGTACACTATTTCCCTGAAACCCTAGCGTCATCGAACCTTAAGTGTGTAGACCCTACGGGTTCGGGAGGCACGTAGACATGACCGAGACACCTCTCCGGTCAATAACCAACAGCGGGATCTGGATACCCATGTTGGCCCCACTTGCTCCACGATGATCTCATCGGATGAACCACGATGTCGGGGATTCAATCAATCCCGTATACAATTCCCTTTGTCTACCGGTATGACACTTGCCCGAGATTCGATCGTCGGTATCCCTATACCTTGTTCAATCTCGTTACCGGCAAGTCTCTTTACTCGTTCCGTAACACATCATCTCATGGCTAACTCCTTACTCACATTGAGCTCATTATGACGATGTCTTACCGAGTGGGCCCAGAGATACCTCTCCGTCACACGGAGTGACAAATCCCAGTCTCGATTCGTGCCAACCCAACAGACACTTTCGGAGATACCCGTAGTGCACCTTTATAGCCACCCAGTTACGTTGTGACGTTTGATACACCCAAAGTATTCCTACGGTATCCGGGAGTTGCACAATCTCATGGTCTAAGGAAATGATACTTGACATTAGAAAAGCTTTAGCAGACGAACTACACGATCTTGTGCTACGCTTAGGTTTGGGTCTTGTCCATCACATCATTCTCCTAATGATGTGATCCCGTTATCAACGACATCCAATGTCCATGGTCAGGAAACCATAACCATCTATTGATCAACGAGCTAGTCAACTAGAGGCTCACTAGGGACATGTTGTGGTCTATGTATTCACACATGTATTACGGTTTCCGGTTAATACAATTATAGCATGAACAATAGACAATTATCATGAACAACGAAATATAATAATAACCATTTTATTATTGCCTCTAGGGCATATTTCCAACAGTCTCCCACTTGCACTAGAGTCAATAATCTAGTTACATTGTGATGAATCGAACACCCATAGAGTTCTGGTGCTGATCATGTTTCGCTCGTGGAAGAGGTTTAGTCAACGGATCTGCGACATTCAGATCCGTATGCACTTTACAAATATCTATATCTCCATCCTGTATGTAACCACGTATGGAGTTGAAGCAGCGCTTGATGTGCTTGGTCTTCTTGTGAAACCTGGGCTCCTTTGCAATGGCAATAGCTCCAGTGTTGTCACAGAAGAGAGTCATCGGTCCCGACGCATTGGGAATCACTCCTAGGTCGGTGATGAACTCCTTCATCCAGACTCCTTCCTGTGCCGCTTCCGAAGCAGCTATGTACTCCGCTTCACATGTAGATGCCGCCACGACGCTCTGCTTGCAACTGCACCAGCTGACTGCTCCTCCATTCAAAATATACACGTATCCGGTTTGTGACTTGGAGTCATCCGGATCTGTGTCGAAGCTAGCATCGACGTAACCCTTTACGACGAGCTCTTCGGCACCTCCATAAACGAGAAACATATCCTTAGTCCTTTTCAGGTACTTAAGGATGTTCTTGACCGCTGTCCAGTGCTCCAACCCGGGATCACTTTGGTACCTCCCTACCAAACTTATGGCAAGGTTCACATCAGGTCTGGTACACAGCATGGCATACATAATAGAGCCTATGGCTGAGGCATAGGGGATGACACTCATCTTTTCTCTATCTTCTGCCGTGGTCGGGCATTGAGCTGTGCTCAATCTCACACCTTGTAACACAGGCAAGAACCCCTTCTTGGACTGATCCATATTGAACTTCTTCAATATCTTGTCAAGGTATGTGCTTTGTGAAAGACCAATGAGGCGTCTCGATCTATCTCTATAGATCTTGATGCCTAATATATAAGCAGCTTCTCCAAGGTCCTTCATTGAAAAACACTTATTCAAGTAGGCCTTTATGCTTTCCAACAATTCTATATCATTTCCCATCAACAATATGTCATCCACATATAAAATGAGAAATGCTACAGAGCTCCCACTCACTTTCTTGTAAATACAGGCTTCTCCATAAGTCTGTATAAACCCAAACGCTTTGATCACCTCATCAAAGCGAATGTTCCAACTCCGAGATGCTTGCACCAGCCCATAGATGGAGCGCTGGAGCTTGCATACCTTGTTAGCGTTCTCAGGATCGACAAAACCTTCCGGCTGCATCATATACAGTTCTTCCTTAAGGAAACCGTTGAGGAATGCCGTTTTGACGTCCATTTGCCAGATCTCATAATCATAAAATGCGGCAACTGCTAACATGATTCGGACGGACTTCAGCATCGCTACGGGTGAGAAGGTCTCATCGTAGTCAACTCCTTGAACTTGTCGATAACCCTTAGCGACAAGCCGAGCCTTATAGACGGTCACATTACCATCCGCGTCAGTCTTCCTCTTAAAGATCCATTTATTTTCTATGGCTCGCCGATCATCGGGCAAGTCCACCAAAGTCCATACTTTGTTCTCATACATGGATCCTATCTCGGATTTCATGGCTTCAAGCCGTTTGTCGGAATCCGGGCCCGCCATGGCTTCTTCATAGTTCGAAGGTTCACTGTTGTCTAACAACATGACTTCCAGGACAGGGTTGCCGTACCACTCTGGTGCGGAACGTGTCCTTGTGGACCTACGAAGTTCAGTAGCAACTTGATCCGAAGTTTCATGATCATCATCATTAACTTCCTCTCTATTCGGTGCACGCACCACAGAAACATTTTCTTGTGCTGCGCTACTTTCCGGTTCGATAGGGGGTACAATTACCTCATCAAGTTCTACTTTCCTCCCACTCACTCCTTTCGAGAGAAACTCTTTTTCTAGAAAGGATCCATTCTTGGCAACAAAGACCTTGCCTTCGGATCTGAGGTAGAAGGTATACCCAATAGTTTCCTTAGGGTATCCTATGAAGACGCACCTTTCCGATTTGGGTTCGAGCTTTTCAGGTTGAAGTTTCTTGACATAAGCATCGCATCCCCAAACTTTCAGAAACGACAGCTTAGGTTTCTTCCCAAACCATAATTCATACGGTGTCGTCTCAACGGACTTGGACGGTGCCCTATTTAAAGTGAATGCGGCAGTCTCTAATGCATATCCCCAAAATGATAGCGGTAAATCAGTAAGAGACATCATAGATCGCACCATATCCAATAGAGTGCGATTATGACGTTCAGACACACCATTACGCTGAGGTGTGCCAGGCGGCGTGAGTTGTGAAACAATTCCACATTTTCTTAAGTGCGTGCCAAACTTGTGACTCAAATATTCTCCCCCACGATCAGATCGTAAGAACTTTATTTTCTTGTCACGTTGATTCTCTACCTCACTCTGAAATTCCTTGAACTTTTCAAAGGTCTCAGACTTGTGTTTCATTAAATAGACATACCCATATCTGCTTAAATCATCAGTGAGGGTGAGAACATAACGATAACCACCGCGAGCCTCAACGCTCATTGGACCGCATACATCGGTATGTATTATCTCCAATAAGTTGGTTGCTCGCTCCATTGTTCCGGAGAACGGAGTCTTAGTCATCTTGCCCATGAGGCATGGTTCGCACGTGTCAAATGATTCATAATCAAGAGACTCCAAAAGTCCATCAGCATGGAGCTTCTTCATGCGTTTGACACCAATATGACCAAGGCGGCAGTGCCACAAGTATGTGGGACTATCATTATCAACCTTACATCGTTTGGTATTCACACTATGAATATGTGTAACATCACGTTCGAGATTCAATAAGAATAAACCATTGACCAGCGGGGCATGACCATAAAACATATCACTCATATAAATAGAACAACCATTATTCTCAGATTTAAATGAGTAGCCATCTCGCATCAAACGAGATCCAGATACAATGTTCATGCTCAAAGCTGGTACTAAATAACAATTATTGAGGTTTAAAACTAATCCCGAAGGTAGATGTAGAGGTAGCGTGCCGACGGTGATCACATCGACCTTGGAACCATTCCCGACGTGCATCGTCACCTCGTCCTTCGCCAGTCTCCGCTCATTCCGCAGCTCCTGTTTTGAGTTACAAATATGAGCAACCGCACCGGTATCAAATACCCAGGAGCTACTACGAGTGCTGGTAAGGTACACATCAATAACATGTATATCATATATACCTTTGACGTTGCCGGCCTTCTTATCCGCTAAGTACTTGGGGCAGTTCCGCTTCCAGTGACTGGTACCCTTGCAATAAAAGCACTCAGTCTCAGGCTTGGGTCCATTCTTAGGCTTCTTCTTCCCGGCAACTGATTTACTGGGCGCGGCAACTGCTTTGCCGTCCTTCTTTGAGCTCTTCTTACCCTTGCCTTTCTTGAAACTAGTGGTCTTATTCACCATCAACACTTGATGTTCCTTTTTGATTTCCACCTCCGCTGATTTCAGCATAGAATATAACTCAGGAATAGACTTCTCCATCCCTTGCATATTGTAGTTCATCACAAAGCTCTTGTAGCTAGGTGGAAGCGACTGGAGGATTCTGTCAATAACCGAGTCATCCGGGAGATTAACCCCCAGCTGAGACAAGCGGTTGTGCAACCCAGACATTTTGAGTATATGCTCGCTGACAGAACTATTCTCCTCCATCTTACAACTGAAGAACTTGTCGGAGACTTCATATCTCTCGACCCGGGCATGAGCTTGGAAGACCATCTTCAGCTCTTGGAACATCTCATATGCTCCGTGTTGCTCAAAACGCTTTTGGAGCCCCGGTTCTATGCTGTAAAGCATGCCGCACTGAACCAGGGAGTAATCATCAGTACGCGACTGCCAGGCGTTCATAACGTCTTGAGTTGCTGGGAAAACGGGTGGGTCACCTAGCGGTGCATCAAGGACATAGGCTTTCTTGGAAGCTATGAGGATGATCCTCAAGTTACGGACCCAGTCCGTATAGTTGCTTCAATCGTCTTTCAGTTTGGTTTTCTCTAGGAACGCGTTGAAGTTGAGAGCAACATTAGCGTGGGCCATTGGATCTACAAGATAGATTGTAAAGGCAATTTTAGACTAAGTTCATGATAATTAAGTTCACATAATCAAATTATTTAATGAACTCCCACTCAGATAGACATCCCTCTAGTCATCTAAGTGACACATGATCCATATCAACTAGGCCGCATCCGATCATCACGTGAGACGGACTAGTCATCAATGGTGGACATCTCCATGTCGATCGTATCTTCTATACGACTCATGTTCGACCTTTCGGTCTCCCGTGTTCCGAGGCCATGTCTGTACATGCTAGGCTCGTCAAGTCAACCTAAGTGTTTTGCGTGTGTAAATCTGGCTTACACCCGTTGTATTCGAACGTAAGAATCTATCACACCCGATCATCACGTGGTGCTTCGAAACGACGAACCTTCGCAACGGTGCACACTTAGGGGGAACACATTTCTTGAAATTTTTAGTGAGGGATCATCTTATTTATGCTACCGCCGTTCTAAGCAAATAAGATGTAAAACATGATAAACATCACATGCAATCAATATAGTGACATGATATGGCCAATATCATCTTGCTCCTTTGATCTCCATCTTCGGGGCACCATGATTATCACTGTCACCGGCACGACACCATGATCACCATCATCATGATCTCCATCATTGTGTCTTCATGAAGTTGTCTCGCCAACTATTACTTCTACTACTATGGCTAACGTTTAGCGATAAAGTAAAGTAATTACATGGCGTTTATGATTGACACGCAGGTCATACAATAAAATAAGACAACTCCTATGGCTCCTGCCGGTTGTCATACTCATCGACATGCAAGTCGTGAATCCTATTACAAGAACATGATCAATCTCATACATCACAATGCATCACATCACATCCTTTTGGCCATATCACATCACAAGGCACATGCTGCAAAAACAAGTTAGACGTCCTCTAATTTGTAGTTGCAAGTTTTTACGTGGCTGCTATAGGTTTCTAGCAAGAACGTTTCTTACCTACGTGAAAGCCACAACGGTGATATGCCAATTGCTATTTATCCTTCATAAGGACCCTTTTCATCGAATCCGATCCGACTAAAGTAGGAGAGACAGACACCCGCCAGCCACCTTATGCATCAAGTGCATGTTTGGTGGAACCAGTCTCACTTAAGCGTACGTGTAAGGTCGGTCCGGGCCGCTTCATCCCACAATACCGCCGAATCAAGATAAGACTAGTAACGGCAAGCAAATTGTCAAATCAACGCCCACAACAATTGTGTTCTACTCGTGCATGGAATCTACGCATAGACCTAGCTCTGATGCCACTGTTGGGGATCGTAGCATAATTCAAAAAAATTCCTACGCATCACCAAGATCAATCTATGGAGAATACCAGCAACGAGAGAGAGGGGAGTGCATCTTCATACCCTTGAAGATCGCAAAGCGGAAGCATTACAAGAACGCGGTTGGTGGAGTCGTACTCGCAGCGATTCAGATCGCGGTCGATTCCGATCTAGCACCGAACAACGGTGCCTCCGCGTTCAACACACGTGCAGCCCGGTGACGTCTCCTACGCCTTGATCTAGCAAGGGGGAAGGAGAGGTTTGGGGAAGAGCTCCAGCAGCAGCACGGCGGCGTGGTGGTGGTGGAGCTTGTGGCGATCCGACAGAGCTTCGCTAAGCACCGCGGAGGAGAGGAGGTGTAGAGAGGGGGGGCTGCGCCAAGGGAGAGAGATCTCTTGCGTATGTGCAGCCCCAAAACCCCCACTATATATAGGAGGAAGGGGGAGGGTGGCGCACCCCCTAGGGTTCCCTCCTAGGGTGGCCGGCCAGCCCTAGATGGGATCCAAGGGAGAGGGGGCGGCGGCTTGGGGGTGGCTTGGCCCCCAAGTCAGGTGGAGGCGCCCCCACCCCTTAGGGTTTGCTGCCCCCATGCGCATGGGCTGGGGTGGGAGGCGCACCAGCCCACCTAGGGGCTGGTTCCCTTCCACTTGTGGCCCATGCAGCCCTCTGGGGCCGGTGGCCCCTCCCGGTGGACCCC
Organism: Elymus sibiricus; assembly: GCA_039707655.1. Classification (NCBI taxonomy): domain Eukaryota; kingdom Viridiplantae; phylum Streptophyta; class Magnoliopsida; order Poales; family Poaceae; genus Elymus; species Elymus sibiricus. The sequence goes on from CM077671.1 coordinate 450,944,982, forward strand.
CGGAACCCTTCCGGTGGTCCCGGTACGTTACCGGTAATTCCCGAAACATTTCCGGTGACCAAAACCTCACTTCCTATATATGAATCTTTACCTCCGGACCATTCCGGAGCTCCTCGTGATGTCCGGGATCTCATCCGGGACTCCGAACAACCTTCGGTAACCACGTACACTATTTCCCTAAAACCCTAGCGTCATCGAACCTTAAGTGTGTAGACCCTACGGGTTCGGGAGGCACGTAGACATGACCGAGACACCTCTCCGGTCAATAACCAACAGCGGGATCTGGATACCCATGTTGGCTCCCACATGCTCCACGATGATCTCATCGGATGAACCACGATGTCGGGGATTCAATCAATCCCATATACAATTCCCTTTGTCTACCGGTATGACACTTGCCCGAGATTCGATCGTCGGTATCCCTATACCTTGTTCAATCTCGTTACCGGCAAGTCTCTTTACTCGTTCCGTAACACATCATCTCGTGGCTAACTCCTTAGTCACATTGAGCTCATTATGACGATGTCTTACCGAGTGGGCCCAGAGATACCTCTCCGTCACACGGAGTGACAAATCCCAGTCTCGATTCGTGCCAACCCAACAGACACTTTCGGAGATACCCGTAGTGCACCTTTATAGCCACCCAGTTACGTTGTGACGTTTGATACACCCAAAGTATTCCTAAGGTATCCGGGAGTTGCACAATCTCATGGTCTAAGGAAATGATACTTGACATTAGAAAAGCTTTAGCAGACGAACTACACGATCTTGTGCTATGCTTAGGTTTGGGTCTTGTCCATCACATCATTCTCCTAATGATGTGATCCCGTTATCAACGACATCCAATGTCCATGGTCAGGAAACCATAACCATCTATTGATCAACGAGCTAGTCAACTAGAGGCTCACTAGGGACATGTTGTGGTCTATGTATTCACACATGTATTACGGTTTCCGGTTAATACAATTATAGCATGAACAATAGACAATTATCATGAACAAGGAAATATAATAATATCCATTTTATTATTGCCTCTAGGGCATATTTCCAACAGTACGTGGTTACCGAAGGTTGTTCGGAGTCCCGGATGAGATCCCGGACGTCACGAGGAGCTCCGGAATGGTCCGGAGGTAAAGATTCATATATAGGAAGTGAGGTTTTGGTCACCGGAAATGTTTCGGGCGTCACCGGTAACGTACCGGGACCACCGGAAGGGTTCTAGGGGTCCACCGGGAGGGTCCACCTGCCCCGGAGGGATACATGGGCTGTAGGAGGGTGGGAACCAGCCCCTGGTGGGCTGGTGCGCCACCCCCTAGGGGCCCATGCGCATGAGGGGGGTGAAACCCTAAGGGTGGGGGTGGCCTCCACCTGACTTGGGGGCCAAGCCACCCCCTAGCCGCCGCCCCCTCCCCCTTGGATCCCATCTAGGGCTGGCCGGCCACCCTAGGAGGGAACCCTAGGGGGTGCGCTGCCCTCCCCCCCTTCCTCCTATATATAGTGGGGCTTTTGGGGGCTACCATACACAAGTATTTCCTCCTCCCTCGGCGCAGCCCTGCCTCTCTACACCTCCTCTCCTCCGCGGTGCTTAGCGAAGCTCTGCCGGATCGCCACAAGCTCCACCACCACCACACCGTCGTGCTGCTGCTGGAGCTCTTCCCCAACCTCTCCTTCCCCCTTGCTGGATCAAGGCGTTGGAGACGTCACCGGGCTGCACGTGTGTTGAACGCGGAGGCACCGTTGTTCGGTGCTAGATCGGAATCGACCGCGATCTGAATCGCTGCGAGTACGACTCCACCAACCGCGTTCTTGTAACGCTTCTGCTTTGCGATCTTCAAATGTATGAAGATGCAATCTCATCTCTCTCATTGCTGGTTTTCTCCATAGATTGATCTTGGTGAACGTAGGAAAAATTTTGAATTCTGCTACGATCCCCAACAGTGGCATCATGAGCTAGGTCTATGCGTAGATTCCATGCACGAGTAGAACACAATTGTTGTGGGCGTTGATTTGTCAATTTGCTTGCCGTTACTAGTCTTATCTTTCTTCGGCGGTATTGTGGGATGAAGCGGCCCGGACCGACCTTACACGTACGCTTACGTGAGACTGGTTCCACCGACTGACATGCACTTGATGCATAAGGTGGCTGGCGGGTGTCTGTCTCTCCCACTTTAGTCGGATCGGATTCGATGAAAAGGGTCCTTATGAAGGGTAAATAGCAATTGGCACATCACGTTGTGGTTTTGGCGTAGGTAAGAAACGTTCTTGCTAGAAACCTATAGCAGCCACGTAAAAACTTGCAACTACAAATTAGAGGACGTCTAACTTGTTTTTGCAGCATGTGCCTTGTGATGTGATATGGCCAAAAGGATGTGATGTGATGCATTGTGATGTATGAGATTGATCATGTTCTTGTAATAGGATTCACGACTTGCATGTCGATGAGTGTGACAACCGGCAGGAGCCATAGGAGTTGTCTTATTTTATTGTATGACCTGCGTGTCAATCATAAACGCCATGTAATTACTTTACTTTATTGCTAAACGTTAGCCATAGTAGTAGAAGTAATAGTTGGCGAGACAACTTCATGAAGACACAATGATGGAGATCATGATGATGGTGATCATGGTGTCGTGCCGGTGACAGTGATGATCATGGTGCCCCGAAGATGGAGATCAAAGGAGCAAGATGATATTGGCCATATCATGTCACTATATTGATTGCATGTGATGTTTATCATGTTTTACATCTTATTTGCCTAGAATGACGGTAGCATAAATAAGATGATCCCTCACTAAAAATTTCAAGAAATGTGTTCCCCCTAAGTGTGCACCATTGCGAAGGGTCGTCGTTTCGAAGCACCACGTGATGATCGGGCGTGATAGATTCTTACGTTCGAATACAACGGGTGTAAGCCAGATTTACACACGCAAACCACTTAGGTTGACTTGACGAGCCTAGCATGTACAGACATGGCCTCGGAACACGGGAGACCGAAAGGTCGAACATGAGTCGTATAGAAGATGCGATCGACATGGAGATGTCCACCATTGATGACTAGTCCGTCTCACGTGATGATCGGACACGGCCTAGTTGATATGGATCATGTGTCACTTAGATGACTAGAGGGATGTCTATCTGAGTGGGAGTTCATTAAATAATTTGATTAGATGAACTTAATTATCATGAACTTAGTCTAAAATTGCCTTTACAATCTATCTTGTAGATCCAATGGCCCACGCTAATGTTGCCCTCAACTTCAACGCGTTCCTAGAGAAAACCAAGCTGAAAGACGATGGAAGCAACTATACGGACTGGGTCCGTAACTTGAGGATCATCCTCATAGCTTCCAAGAAAGCCTATGTCCTTGATGCACCGCTAGGTGACCCACCCGTTTTCCCAGCAACTCAAGACGTTATGAACGCCTGGCAGTCGCGTACTGATGATTACTCCTTGGTTCAGTGCGGCATGCTTTACAGCTTAGAACCGGGGCTCCAAAAGCGTTTTGAGCAACACGGAGCATATGAGATGTTCCAAGAGCTAAAGATGGTCTTCCAATCTCATGCCCGGGTCGAGAGATATGAAGTCTCCGACAAGTTCTTCAGCTGTAAGATGGAGGAGAATAGTTCTGTCAGCGAGCATATACTCAAAATGTCTGGGTTGCACAACCGCTTGTCTAAGCTGGGAGTTAATCTTCCGGATGACTCGGTTATTGACAGAATCCTCCAGTCGCTTCCACCTAGCTACAAGAGCTTTGTGATGAACTACAATATGCAAGGGATGGAGAAGTCTATTCCCGAGTTATATTCTATGCTGAAATCAGCGGAGGTGGAAATCAAAAAGGAACATCAAGTGTTGATGGTGAATAAGACCACTAGTTTCAAGAAAGGCAAGGGTAAGAAGAGCTCAAAGAAGGACGGCAAAGCAGTTGCCGTGCCCGGTAAATCAGTTGCCGGGAAGAAGAAGCCCAAGAATGGACCCAAGCCTGAGACCGAGTGCTTTTATTGCAAGGGAACCGGTCACTGGAAGCGGAACTGCCCCAAGTACTTAGCGGACAAGAAGGCCGGCAACGTCAAAGGTATATATGATATACATGTTATTGATGTGTACCTTACCAGCGCTCATAGTAGCTCCTGGGTATTTGATACCGGTGCAGTTGCTCATATTTGTAACTCAAAACAGGAGCTGCGGAATAAGCGGAGACTGGCGAAGGACGAGGTGACGATGCGCGTCGGGAATGGTTCAAAGGTCGATGTGATCGTCGTGGGCACGCTACCTCTACATCTACCTTCGGGGTTAGTTTTAAACCTCAATAATTGTTATTTAGTACCAGCTTTGAGCATGAACTTTGTATCTGGATCTCGTTTGATGCGAGATGGCTACTCATTTAAATCTGAGAATAATGGTTGTTCTATTTATATGAGTGATATGTTTTATGGTCATGCCCCACTGGTCAATGGTTTATTCTTATTGAATCTCGAACGTGATGTTACACATATTCATAGTGTGAATACCAAACGATGTAAGGTTGATAATGATAGTCCCACATACTTGTGGCACTGCCGCCTTGGTCATATTGGTGTCAAACGCATGAAGAAGCTCCATGCTGATGGACTTTTGGAGTCTCTTGATTATGAATCATTTGACACGTGCGAACCATGCCTCATGGGCAAGATGACTAAGACTCCGTTCTCCGGAACAATGGAGCGAGCGACCAACTTATTGGAAATAATACATACCGATGTATGCGGTCCAATGAGCGTTGAGGCTCGTGGTGGTTATCGTTATGTTCTCACCCTCACTGATGACTTAAGCAGATATGGGTATGTCTATTTAATGAAACACAAGTCTGAGACCGTTGAAAAGTTCAAGGAATTTCAGAGTGAGGTAGAGAATCAACATGACAAGAAAATAAAATTCTTACGATCTGATCGTGGAGGAGAATATTTGAGTCACGAGTTTGGCACGCACTTAAGAAAATGTGGAATTGTTTCACAACTCACGCCGCCTGGCACACCTCAGCGTAACGGTGTGTCTGAACGTCGTAATCGCACTTTATTGGATATGGTGCGATCTATGATATCTCTTACTGATTTACCGCTATCATTTTGGGGATATGCATTAGAGACTGCCGCATTCACTTTAAATAGGGCACTGTCCAAGTCCGTTGAGACGACACCGTATGAATTATGGTTTGGGAAGAAACCTAAGCTGTCGTTTCTGAAAGTTTGGGGATGCGATGCTTATGTCAAGAAACTTCAACCTGAAAAGCTCGAACCCAAATCGGAAAGGTGCGTCTTCATAGGATACCCTAAGGAAACTATTGGGTATACCTTCTACCTCAGATCCGAAGGCAAGGTCTTTGTTCCAAAGAATGGATCCTTTCTAGAAAAAGAGTTTCTCTCGAAAGGAGTGAGTGGGAGGAAAGTAGAACTTGATGAGGTAATTGTACCCCCTGTCGAACCGAAGAGTCGCGTAGCACAAGAAAATGTTTCTGTGGTGCCTGCACCGAATAGAGAGGAAGTTAATGATGATGATCATGAAACTTCGGATCAAGTTGCTACTGAACTTCATCGGTCCACGAGGACACGTTCCGCACCAGAGTGGTACGGCAACCCTGTCCTGGAAGTCATGTTGTTAGACAACAGTGAACCTTCAAACTATGAAGAAGCCATGGCGGGCCCGGATTCCGACAAATGGCTTGAAGCCATGAAATCCGAGATAGGATCCATGTATGAGAACAAAGTATGGACTTTGGTGGACTTGCCCGATGATCGGCGAGCCATAGAAAATAAATGGATCTTTAAGAAGAAGACTGACGCAGATGGTAATGTGACCATCTATAAGGTTCGGCTTGTCGCTAAGGGTTATCGACAAGTTCAAGGAGTTGACTACGATGAGACCTTCTCACCCGTAGCGATGCTGAAGTCCGTCCGAATCATGTTAGCAGTTGCCGCATTTTATGATTATGAGATCTGGCAAATGGACGTCAAAACGGCATTCCTTAACGGTTTCCTTAAGGAAGAACTGTATATGATGCAGCCAGAAGGTTTTGTCGATCCTGAGAATGCTGACAAGGTATGCAAGCTCCAGCGCTCCATCTATGGGCTGGTGCAAGCATCTCGGAATTGGAATTTCGCTTTGATGAGGTGATCAAAGCGTTTGGGTTTATACATACTTATGGAGAAGCCTCTATTTACAAGAAAGTGAGTGGGAGCTCTGTAGCATTTCTCATTTTATATGTGGATGACATATTGTTGATGGGAAATGATATAGAATTGTTGGAAAGCATAAAGGCCTACTTGAATAAGTGTTTTTCAATGAAGGACCTTGGAGAAGCTGCTTATATATTAGGCATCAAGATCTATAGAGATAGATCGAGATGCCTCATTGGTCTTTCACAAAGCACATACCTTGACAAGATATTGAAGAAGTTCAATATGGATCAGTCCAAGAAGGGGTTCTTGCCTGTGTTACAAGGTGTGAGATTGAGCACGGCTCAATGCCCGACCACGGCAGAAGATAGAGAAAAGATGAGTGTCATCCCCTATGCTTCAGCCATAGGCTCTATTATGTATGCCATGCTGTGTACCAGACCTGATGTGAACCTTGCCATAAGTATGGTAGGGAGGTACCAAAGTGATCCCGGGTTGGAGCACTGGACAGCAGTCAAGAACATCCTTAAGTACTTGAAAAGGACTAAGGATATGTTTCTCATTTATGGAGGTGCCGAAGAGCTCGTCGTAAAGGGTTACGTCGATGCTAGCTTCGACACAGATCCGGATGACTCCAAGTCACAAACCGGATACGTGTATATTTTGAATGGAGGAGCAGTCAGCTGGTGCAGTTGCAAGCAGAGCGTCGTGACATCATCTACATGTGAAGCGGAGTACATAGCTGCTTCGGAAGCGGCACAGGAAGGAGTCTGGATGAAGGAGTTCATCACCGACCTAGGAGTGATTCCCAATGCGTCGGGACCGATGACTCTCTTCTGTGACAACACTGGAGCTATTGCCATTGCAAAGGAGCCCAGGTTTCACAAGAAGACCAAGCACATCAAGCACCGCTTCAACTCCATTCATGGTTATATTCAGGATGGAGATATAGATATTTGTAAAGTGCATACGGATCAGAATGTTGCAGATCCGTTGACTAAGCCTCTTCCACGAGCAAAACATGATCAACACCAGAACTCTATGGGTGTTCGATTCATCACAATGTAACTAGATTATTGACTCTAGTGCAAGTGGGAGACTGTTGGAAATATGCCCTAGAGGCAATAATAAAATGGTTATTATTATATTTCCTTATTCATGATAATTGTCTATTGTTCATGCTATAATTGTATTAACCGGAAACCGTAATACATGTGTGAATACATAGACCAAAAACATGTCCCTAGTGAGCCTCTAGTTGACTAGCTCGTTGATCAATAGATGGTTATGGTTTCTTGACCATGGACATTGGATGTCATTGATAACGGGATCACATCATTAGGAGAATGATGTGATGGACAAGACCCAATCCTAAGCATAGCACAAGATCGTGTAGTTCGTCTGCTAAAGCTTTTCCAATGTCAAGTATCGTTTCCTTAGACCATGAGATTGTGCAACTCCCGGATACCGTAGGAATACTTTGGGTGTGCCAAACGTCACAACGTAACTGGGTGGCTATAAAGGTACACTACGGGTATCTCCGAAAGTATCTGTTGGGTTGGCACGAATTGAGACTGGGATTTGTCACTCCGTATGACGGAGAGGTATCTCTGGGCCCACTCGGTAAGACATCATCATAATGAGCTCAATGTGATTAAGGAGTTAGCCACGGGATGATGTGTTACGGAACGAGTAAAGCGACTTGCCGGTAACGAGATTGAACAAGGTATAGGGATACCGACGATCGAATCTCGGGCAAGTATCATACCGGTAGACAAAGGGAATTGTATACGGGATTGATTGAATCCCCGACATCGTGGTTCATCCGATGAGATCATCGTGGAGCATGTGGGGGCCAACATGGGTATCCAGATCCCGCTGTTGGTCATTGACCAGAGAGGTGTCTCGGTCATGTCTACGTGCCTCCCAAACCCGTAGGGTCTACACACTTAAGGTTCGATGACGCTAGGGTTATAGGGAAATAGTGTACGTGGTTACCGAAGGTTGTTCGGAGTCCCGGATGAGATCCCGGATGTCACGAGGAGCTCCGGAATGGTCCGGAGGTAAAGATTCATATATAGGAAGTGAGGTTTTGGTCACCGGAAATGTTTCGGGCGTCACCGGTAACGTACCGGGACCACCGGAAGGGTTCCGGGGGTCCACCGGGAGGGTCCACCTGCCTCGGAGGGATACATAGGCTGTAGGAGGGTGGGAACCAGCCCCTGGTGGGCTGGTGCGCCACCCCCTAGGGGCCCATGCGCATGAGGGGGTGAAACCCTAAGGGTGGGGGTGGCCTCCACCTGACTTGGGGGCCAAGCCACCCCCTAGCCGCCACCCCCTCCCCTTGGATCCCATCTAGGGCTGGCCGGCCACCCTAGGAGGGAACCCTAGGGGGTGCGCCACCCTCCCCCCTTCCTCCTATATATAGTGGGGCTTTTGGGGGCTGCCATACACAAGTATTTCCTCCTCCCTCGGCGCAGCCCTGCCTCTCTACACCTCCTCTCCTCCGCGGTGCTTAGCGAAGCTCTGCCGGATCGCCACAAGCTCCACCACCACGCCGTCGTGCTGCTGCTGGAGCTCTTCCCCAACCTCTCCTTCCCCCTTGCTGGATCAAGGCGTTGGAGACGTCACCGGGCTGCATGTGTGTTGAACGCGGAGGCACCGTTGTTCGGTGCTAGATCGGAATCGACCGCGATCTGAATCGCTGCAAGTACGACTCCACCAACCGCGGTCTTGTAACGCTTCCGCTTTGCGATCTTCAAAGGTATGAAGATGCAATCTCATCTCTCTCGTTGCTGGTTTTCTCCATAGATTGATCTTGGTGAACGTAGGAAATTTTTTGAATTCTGCTACGATCCCCAACAGGCCGACAACGATGAGGCCGGCGGTTCGGGCAAGCCATTCTGGGAGCTGTCCCAGGAGATGGAGGAAGAACCTCACCGCTATGAGGACGCCGCGGAAGACACCGATCCCGACTACACAACCCCTAGTGGCGTTGGGGATGACACCACTGATGGTGCCACCGGGGATGCCACCACTGATGATGGCAGCGAACGCACAGATGGCAGCCAACCGAAGAGGCAACGGAAGGACCGGTGCCCGAACGTGCTCGGCACCGTCAAGGAGGAATTTACTGAAGTGTCCTCCAGTGGGCATCCAACGGCGCCCAAAGAATAAGTCGGTGGGTACGCGGGACAACTCGGGTGCATTCTCCGGAGCACCGTCTCGATCAACACCGAGAACCTAAGGCATCGTGACCGAGGGAATTTGCGCAACCTCCTCTTCACGAATCTGCACGAACGATACAAGTTCCCCGGTGACTTCGCAAGCACACGCCTCTTAGGGAATAAAGTGAACAGTGCCGCCCTCACGAAGATGAGCACGGCCCTGGCTACTTGGAGAGCCACGGTGAAGAGAATGATTCTAAGAGGTGATAGTTATGAGAAGATCAAGGAGAAAAATCCTTCGATCAGCGAAGCTGACTACCTGGAGTTCAAGATCAAGTGCGAGAGCAATGCATCCGCGGAATCAAGTTAGTGGGGGAAAGATATGCGGGACTTGAACTTAGGGGTCCACAAACTCGGTCCCGGCGGTTACAGAGTGGCGGAACCTAAATGGGACAAGGAGGACGCGGAGCGTGCCGAGCAAGGCCTACCGCGCCTCGTAGATAAATACCATGAAAAGTAGACCAGGAACTATGTCAGGGCCCGTTACAAGGTGGACCCGGTAACAAAGGAGCTTACCACGGATCCGAAGGTGAAGGATCTTGAGCGTGTTCTGGTAAGGAATACACCCCCGCGTAATTAGCTCCATATGGTTGCATTCTAATTAATGAAGCCAAATTTCTAAATGGTTCATGTTCCTTCCGCAGGAAACTAAAAGCTGTAGCGCGGGGTCTCAGAGCTCCCCGTCTGCCCCTTGGGACACCACTTTAAATAGGGCGTTGAACGTAATGAAACACAAGGATAAGTTCAGTAAGCCGTCGTCAGCTGGTCGTGTGGCCGGCGAAGGCTTGTCCATGAAATGGTCGGAATACTATAAGCCTGGGCGAAAGGAGAGAAAGACCAGCTCGGAAAGCCAGGAGCGCGAGGTTAAAGAACTCAAGGCACAAGTGGCGCGGATTCCGGACAAGAGCAAGTGCGAGACCAACTGGGAGCGACGATCACCGCCATTATGCCTACCTTGCTTGAGGGGCTGCGGGGGTGGATTGCAGGCGGCCAACAGGGGCCGCCCCCGATTCCCAGCTTCACGGGCAGCAACTCGCACAACGCGCCGGCATTGGTGTCTCCGGCGGAGGCGGCATTGGTGTCTCCGGCGACGGCGCCGGTATTGGAGCTTAATGCACCCGGGTGTGGGAAGAATACGCCGGCCGGCACCTCGGCAGCAAGCGGCCCCTCCGTCACTTGCACGCCCGCCGTTGGCGGTGCCTCGACATTAGCCGAGCTCGACGCCATCACAGTAACTAAGCCTCGGCCGATGACTTCATCTCCTTGCCTTTGACTGGGCATCCCTGATGCCCTACATGTTTTCGCAGGGCGCCGCCAACGTTCCATGCACTCTCCTGCACTTTGTGGACGGCGAGTTGATCGATGTCGCCAAGGCCAAAATCGTTGAACCGGACAACCGCGTGTTCCATGGTAATCCGATGCCACCCACCGTGTATAGGGTTCAACTGGTTTGGGTGCTGCGGGGCTGCGACAACTTGTTACCTCCGTATCGACCCCCTGGGGCCGACGAAGATGATGTGATGACCCTCAGCGCCTGCTTAAACTGGTCCATGCTTTGGCCGAAGAGCCAGATTCGTTTGGGGGCGGGGGACACCACCCCACAGACAACACCGCCAGTCATGCCGGCGCCAAGCCATGGCAAGACCGCCGCAACGCTACCGCCGTCAGCTGATCCAGACATGCATATGGCACAGGATCCGGACGACGACGATGGTACATTTTCCAACGTCGATAAGTACATCAACGAACATGGGTACGGTGACGAATTCTTGGGGCCTCCTTCTCAAGAACCCAACCCTGCAAAAGACGATCGCGATCTAGCTGGTACCGCGGAGAAACCCAATTGCAACAGGCGTCGTCTGTTCAGTTCTCAGGAGACGCCTCCAGATGCCACCTTCACCGAGACTCAAACAGCCGAGATGCGAAATATTATCAGCCCCAACACACTCAAGAAGGTGGTCTCTGAGCAGAACTCGATCCCATTACAGCAGAAGAAGCAGAAGGAACGGAAAAGAAAAAATAACAAGGGTGCGAGAAAGCCGGCACCGAGTACGATCCGTGCTCAGGACGGGCCACCAATACCTAAGGATATCTCAAGGAGGGTGCATGTGGCGGGTAGGCTGATGCTACCGACTAATCTGCTCAATGCTGCAACCGGTGCTATGCAGAGTCTGCATGACGGTGTTCTTTCTATGGAGAAGCGGCGTCTCTCTGAGAATGATGTGGCATACCCGGTTTTCGTGGCCAAGGTGCCAGAGGGCAAGGGCTTTGTCGATAGCCCCATCGGGCGTATGATCGTCCTGCGGTTTGATGACATCTTCGCTATGTTTAACCTTTATCCGCTGCACTACACCTTCATTCGGCTATTTTCGCTCAGTATGGAGATGCGGATCATTAGAGACAAGACCCCGGACATCGTGATAGTCGACCCCTTCTACATGCGTGCCAAGATCTTGGGCAGCGCTGGGGACCGGCAAGTCACGAGTTCATACCTCGAAGGCGTCATTCTGGCGGACCCAGATAAGGATAACTTCCTCGTGCCTTACTTTTCCGAGTAAGTCATCCCCTCACCGCCCCGTAACATATGATTTCTTAGATTTCGATCATTCTTTTTTTTTCTAACATTCCGTGCTTTGTGCAGTGACACACGGTGCACACTCATCCTCTTAAGCCCGAAATATTCCATGGCCACGTATTTCGACTCGGACCGTCAGTCGAAGAAAGACTACACAAATATCAAGAAAGTTCTTGATGATGCTCTCCCCGGCTACGCCAAATCTGGAGGCACCTTCAGGAGGCCAATTTGTAGGTACGGCAAGCACGTGTTCACCCACGTAACGATGTTCCCCTGCGTCAAGCAGCCGCCTGGCAGTCAGAAGGATGCCTACTACGCCCTCCATTACATGCGGGCGATCGTACGGAACCATCATCAGCGTATGCTACCAAATAATCTCAAAGAATGGGCCGCACGCTTGTCGGCAATCCAGGACGAGGACATCAGAAAAGAATTCTTTCGCATCCAGTCGGAGTTAGCGGACATCATCTATCAAGATGTCCTTCATACCTCGGGGCAGTTCTACCTCAACTATCAACCGTCCAACAGTGAAATAGAAACAACGCTACAAATGCAGGCTAACAACGACCGCACATTCATGACCATCACGAAAGACGGCGGCTTCATCCACGCTCCGGTCCCTGAGTCGAGTCGAAAGTATTGATGCTATGTAGTTCTGAAATATCGATTAGCTCATGTTGTAATTAAACTTTAATGAACTTGTATGTCTCTTTAGTTTGGACAGTCGTTCAACTTATATGTAATCGATGCTATTTATTAGTAGGACCATGAACCGTGCTATTAATGTGTTGCTTTTCTCTTCCGATCCTTTTGTTGCATACTTATATATTGCTTATATATTATCTGTGAATTGCTACTAACGTTTTGTTTGTCTAGTGCATAGAGATGCCGTCGTATGTCGTGTACAAGGGTGAGGTTCCCGGAGTCTACGACGACTGGGAGGAGTGTCGGAAACAGGTTCACCGTTTCAGTGGTAACAGTTACAAAGGGTACACCACTAGGGCGGAGGCGGAAGCTAGATACGCGCGCTATCTAGCGGGAGAGAGGAGGGAGCGGAGGAGGAACCGGATGAAGACCAGTTTCATCGCGATGATGCTCATCGTGACCGCAGCTCTCTTCTATGTGATGGTAGTTTAGATGATATCGACTTTGTAATGTGACGACAAACTCGCTACTTGGTCTCGAGACCTAAACTTGTCTAATATTTGAACTTTGTTCGCTATTTCGAATTCGGAGACTAATATGACGAATTGTATTATATATGTGCTGTTTATATTATGTGTTGTTTTTATTCTATGATGTGTATTGTATTCTGTAACCTGTGCAAATACCAGAAAATCAAAAAATAATAATTCCTAGAATTAATATTAGTGGTGCACCATAATTCATATTAGTGGCGCACCCAGTTAAATACCAGGGCCCCTAGGAGGCATATCAATGGCGCACCAGGAGGCATAGCAATGGCGCACCCGGTTAAATACCAGGGCCCCTAGGAGGCATATCAATGGCGCACCAGGAGGCATAGCAATGGCGCACCCAGTTAAATACCAGGGCCCCTAGGAGGCATATCAGTGGCGCACCAGGAGGCATATCAATGGCGCACCATGTGGTGCGCCACTATTATCTGGGATACTAATGGCGCACCAGTGGTGCGCCATTAGTATTTGTTACTAGTGGCGTGATAATAGTGGCGCACCTATAGTGCGCCATTAATAGCCAAAATAGGTGCGCCACTAACTGCCTTTTTTCTAGTAGTGATGGCTGATGGTACGGGCTGCTCCAGATCCAATGATGGTGAGCCACAATCTCCCTCCCGTGCGGAGAAGCCGTCTGCAGAGGCGGCGGCACGGGACGCTGGAGTCCTCCCTACTGCCACCGTCGACAACCCCCATGTGTATGTCAATGTCCCTACTGTCACCTCTGTTCTGATTTACTGTATGCATTTAGCCTCTCAATGTAGTGCTTCTCTGCTCAATGTAGTGCCTTTCATTGATTTAGTGTGTGCATTTAATTTGTACTGTAGGTTGAACCATGAGCAGTGGGATATTCACATTGACTTTGAAGGGACCAAATTAATCAGAACTAAGATGTTTAGGGAGGACATAAGATATTTCTATCTTATGTCACTACTGCTTGAGAATGGTTATAGTTTTTCAGACTGCATGTATTATATGAAAAGTGAAGGGATAGGACTGGATGGTTTTAAGCTTCTGGACAATCAGATCAAGGTGGATGAAATGCTGAGGCAATATGAGGACATCAGAGGGATAAGATTGCTAGTTACTAAGGGCAAGAGGGAGCAAGCAATAGTTGTATCTCCAGAAAAGAAGGGCAAGAGGAAGGCAGCAGTGATTGAAATATCTGATGAAGAAAACACAATTGATCCCTCATTGGTGTTTGCAGTCAATGAACAAGGTGTGGCCCATAAGACATATGAAGAGTGTGTTGGATCTTGTTTGTCAGGTACAGAAGATTGCTTACTCATGCTCACACAGCAGAGTGTGAACTGTGATCCCATTCAAACAATGCCACCTCCCCAGCCAGAAGCTTCTGTTGACTACCAGTACTATCAGACAGCAGACAGTGTCAGTTATTCAGACATGGAACTTGATGCAGATGTTGGAGAGTATGTTGATGCTGTAGACAGTACAGATAATAGCTCTTGTGAAGAGAATGTTGATTTGCAGGCAACTATAACAGATATGAAGAGGAAGGCCACAATGCACTGTGAGGGTGACACTGAACCAGAGGACATTTATGATGTTCCTGTGGATCAGGAAGAAGAAGACCACATTGAACAAGCTGGAAATGAAGAGGAACATCTACATGACAGTGAAGAGGGAGAGGAAAAATTACAGCATGTGTTGAAGACTGCAAAGAGAGTAGGGCCAACAACAAGATCACACTCATCAGCAAATGATCCCATTGAGCCTGACTGGTTCCCTTCAGATGATGAAGATGCAAATCTTGGTTTTTTGGATTCAGAGGATGATGATGGCAATGAGCCTATGTCTTTCATTATTCCCTCAGGAAGGAAAACTAGAACAGATAAGAAAAAGGAAAGAAATTGGTATGATGAATCCAGGCTCAATCCAGAACAGCAATTTTGTTTAAAGCTCTGTTTCGAAGATGTGTACCAATTTAGGAGTGCTCTTGTTAACTATCATATCAAGCAGTTGAGGTCTTTCAGATATCACAGGAACCGCAAAGACAGGGTTATTGCCTGGTGTGACCAGAAGGAAAATGGATGTCCTTTTTACATTGTGGCTTCTCGGATCAAGCATGAGAAGACTTTCTGTATTAAAAAGTTTAGAGGAGAGCATTCTTGTCCAACCAGTGACAAGCATAGTATAGTTAGCTCAAAGTGGCTAGGACAGAACTTCCTAGAGACAATTAGATCTGACCCAAACACTACTGTTCCAGCATTGGTAGACAAGACAAAGAGAAAATTTGGAATTGAAGTTCCCAAGATGATGGCATGGCGGTGCGAGGGCAGAGAAGGGAGGGGAATGAGAGCACCACACGCGGGGGCAGTGGGCTTAACCAGCGGGGGTAACGGCCGTTTGGGCGCGGCCGTTTGCCCTAGCCACGTGTCTCCGACGGGTGGGCCAGTGTTGTCAGTTTTCGAGTTAGACGCGGGTCTCAGCCGGTTTAGTGTTTTTTGTTACTCACTTGCCGCGGAAGTGGTGGTTATCTATTATTTTCGACAAAAGTGGTGGTTTCGGAGTACCCTTGCCACAAATGTGGTGGTTTTGAGCAATTTTCTCTGTTGGCGACGGGTTTGGGCAGACTATTTAAACGGCGCGGGAAGGGATGGTGTGGGCCTGTCGATCCGCGCGCACATGCAATGGATGGTCGGATCGGTGGCGAATGGACGGCAGCGATGCGAAAATTACAATGCGCCTTCCCATTATTCAGTCAATTTGTTTGTCAACAAAAGAGAGATATGTAAGCTCTCAACGCCGTGCTTTTATTACAGAATGGAAACCCATAAAGGCAGGGAAGCTTTTTTATTATTTTATTTTTTTGCGGGTAGGGAAGCGTTATTTCGATACAAGGTTTTTCACTAGGAATCTTTTCTCATGAAAAAAAATTGGGTCAATGAATGGAACCACAAAGTTATAAATTGGTTTGGTAAACTCAAATTCATATGACATGTCGGGTATTACTAGAAATTTCCTTTTTTTATGAGCGTTATATGATTATAAATTTCGTTTCTCTTGAATCTTTTTGCAAAAAAAGTTGAAACACTAAGAGCTAGTTTCTAGATTTCCAAATTTATGTTTCTTGCAGCATTACATAAGCCTTTCATATCTCAAATAGTTTTCAAATAACGGGTAACAGAACATGCCCGCTTTCCAATTAACATGCTGGAAATTCACTATGATGGTAACATGAATAGGGAAAACTTTGTTTTTGTCATTCTAGCTTTTGCCCACTTTGTTTATGCAACTTTAGAATTTGACATCTCACTTTTGCCACTTTTAACTTTTGACAATATATCACAAATGTCATTTTGTGGCAAAAACCATAATTTTTCATTTCACTTTTGTCACTCTTAGCTTTTGACTATGTATCACAATTGCCACTCTGAAATTTTTGCTTTTGCCACGGAATGCCAGAAGTGATATATTTTCAAAAGCTAAGAGGGCAAAAGTGAATTGTCAAATTCTAGAGTGGCATAACCAAAGTGGGGAAAAGCTAGAGTGGCAAAAACAAAGTTTTCCCAACATGAATATTGTGATTTGGGACAAGAAAGAAACTTATTGAGGTGGTTATTGGCCCTCTTTGGCGTACCACCCAAACGACATGGTATCGAATCTTGCTTATCATAAAAATATTTTCATCGCTCCAACCATTCCAACCACTTAGTTTATTCAATGGTTTCATGATAAAACCGCCAAATTCAACTGGTTTTTACTGGTCCAGTGGCAGGGGCGCGGTTCGTGATGCTTAAAGAACCATGATATCATTGGTTCTGTGTTATTCCGATTTGGTTTGTAAAACTATGACCACATGAGGCAAATGTTGTAGAATGTCCTCTAATCTCTTGTATAATGGCACCATAGTTTCCAGAACCCTGCTCAATATTCAACCATCACCTTGAAGTAAAAAGGAGGCACATGGACACGTTGAGCGTAGAGGCCTTCTGATAGAGTTGACGCTTCTCTACATGTAAGTGCTTCAAGTGTTATGGGGTCTATTATCTCTCAACAGATAACCACAAAAGCCCACCATGGTGATATCTGCAAAAAGCACCCCATGCTCCCATCTCCTCAACTATTTATACAACAACATGGGGAAATGAGTGAGAGGATAGGGTTTGCCCTTATATCAATTGATTAGTGGGGTTTTGGGCTGACCACAGCCCCACAAGATCACTTATTTCAACCATAAAGAGCATTACATACAATCTCTTTTTCTTAGGTGGTGAGATGATTCAAAGACAACACACACAATTTTGTGAGAAAAACGTTGCAAGGTGCATCACAAAGGTTGTATGGCGATGAGCATCACAAGAATCACAACTAGTTTTTCCAAGAAAAACATAGCATGGTACATTGCATGGTTGAAACAGAGCAAGGTAAATCGCATGGTCGAAATAGGAGCCTAGATTATTTTCTAACCATCTATACACATCAATACAGTTTATTCTTAGCGTGTGCAATTAGCGGCGCTTCAAACGCCTAGTTCATACTCACATAAATAAGGGCCTAGTTCATACTAGTGAAACCATAGCCTGGATGATGCAAGTTTGCATGATGTTTCCAATAATAACTATAGAACATGTAGCCATGAAGATTCTAGAGCCAATAGTAACTTCTTTACCTTGCATTTATGAAAATAGGCCAAAAGCACATAAACGTTCCAATGGGAAATTGTGGATACTAGTAAGCATTTCATACAAGACTACTCACGGGGGAAATACCTCACAACATGAAATAACCAAACTAAGAGGATAGTAGCAAAATCTCAAGACTATAGAGAGGTGTAGCACGAGTGAGATATGGTACCACTGTTGGTCAGGCCTCAGAAGTTCTCAATTATTTTGGCCAAAGGTTGTAGAAGACTCTACGAGAAGGGCTCAAAGAGTGAGTCTGGAGAGGGTAAAGTGGAGGGGTAAATTCCAGAGAGATCGAAGGACGGCAAGGTTTGTGGTTAAGTTCCAATTAGAACAGTGAAAAAAATCTTTTAAGATTGTGGCCTTTTGGTCATGAGCAGTGTACTCCATACCTAGGTGTGATAGTTAGTGGAATTTGTTTTTCTGAGATGTTGGGAGGCTGAGACGTGGAAGTACCGTGTATTCTCCACCTTAATTTGATGGCTTTCCTTATTTTTCCCACACGATAATAACTTTCTTCTTGAATTGACTAGGCGATTTATAACTTGGCAAGTTATTTTTTGAGGGAAAGCAAAGCTTTATAACTTAACGGTGCTCGGGCAAATCACCCGAAACACAAATTGCCACTTGGGGCGGTACATCAGAGTTCCACACAACACATTCATTAGGCATACACGCACGCCCAACCTGGGCAAGCTCATGCGCTACCGAGTTGGCCTCCCGGCGACACAGTTGCACTTGCTGTTTTGAGAACCACATTTTAAGTTGGAATTTGGAATTTTCAATGAGCGCCGCATATGGTGAGGAGTCGACCCTGCCTAGGTCCATAGCTTCCTGAAGGAGTTTGGAGTCGGTCTCGAACACCACCCGGAGTGCCCCTAGGTCCGCTACTGTGCTGATAGCTTCTGTCAGTGCTGTTACTTCAGCGCCGAACGGATCCGCCACCTGCTCTGTTTTGCCCGCGTGGGCAATGACAACATCTCCCGTCTCATCCCGAACGACCACTCCCCAGGTAGCGAAAGATTCTCCCGGTCTGAATGCCCCATCCAGGTTTGCCTTAAGCATGCCATCGCTAGGTGGCTGCCATCTCAGCTTCTCTTTCTTCCTCTCTTTGGGGCCGAAAATCTGCATGTATTCCAGCGAATTTGACAGCACTCGCCTTGTTAGCTCTTCGCAAGGCACAACCAGACCCCCCTCCCTCACTTTGTTGCGGTTATTCCACCAATGCCACCACATGGTGAGGATCTGCACACGCGCTTTCTCATTGAGCCCCCACAAATAATCCAACATTGCATGCACGGACGTTATATTCTCAAGCTCATTTCTTTCCCTCTCTAACTCAAGTGCTCTCCACACTGACTTCACATATTTGCATTGAACATATAAACCCTCAAGAACTCGTAGTCGCAACCATTGCCTCCACGTCTCCTTTAAAGCACACATGAGAATATCAACCCCACGCTATTTCTCACCGACAACGGCGCCAGAAAAAGGTCTTGATAACCCACAAGTATAGGGGATCAGTTGTAGCCTTTCTCAATAAATAAGAGTGTCAAACCCAACGAGGAGCTAAAGGTAGAATCAATATTTCCTTCAAGTTCTATCGACCACCGATACAACTCTACGCACACTTAACGTTCGCTTTACCTAGAACAAGAATAAAACTACTTGTACTTTGTAGGTGTAATGCTAGAACTACTTTGCAAGAATAAAACTAGGATTACTTTGCGAGATAATAAAAGTTAGTTGTTTAGTAGAAAGCTTTTTGTAACATTATTGCAATTTTATATGAGGGAGAGGCATGAGCTAACATACTTTTCGTACTTGGATCATATGCACTTATGATTGAAACTCTAGCAAGCATCCTCAACTACCAAAGATCATTAAGGTAAAACCCAACCATAGCATTTAAGTAACAAGTCCCCTTTACTCACATACGCAACAACCCCCTTACTCGGGTGTAAGCTTCTGTCACTCTAGCCGCCCACTATAAGAGAATTATGAACGTATTGCAAACCCTACAGCGGGAATCCCTCGCGCTTGCGCGACACGGAGGGCACCATAGGACAGCACCAAAATAAAACATACAACTCAAACCAATCACGATCATCAATCAACCCATAGGACAAAACGAATCTACTCAAACATCATAGGATGGCAACACATCATTGGATAATAATATGTAGCATTAAGCACCATGTTTAAGAAGAGATTACAGCGGGGAGAAGAGGTGTTACACCGCTGCATAGAGGGGGAGAGAGTTGGTCACTAGTAGAAAACAGACCTTTCGTCCCGAGCATTAGTCCCGGTCTGGTCACGAGCCGGTACTAAAGATGGTATTAGTCCCGGTTCGTGCCGGCTCCAACGGCTAGGAGCAGGGCGACCTTTAGTACCGGCTCGTGAGAGATCTTTAGTACCGGTTCGTGTCACGAGCCGGTACTAAAGGGGGCGTGGCAGGCTGTTGGTCAGACTTGGGCCCCGCTTGCACCTTTAGTACCGGCTGGTGACACCAACCGGTACTAAAGTGCAACCTTTAGTACCGGTTGGTGTCACCAGCCGGTACTAAAGACTTCCTACATATACGCGCTTCGTCCGCAGCCGATCGAAGGGGCTCTCATTTCTCTGTTTTCTCCCCTGTTCTTCTTCTTGCTCGAAGCTCATCCTCCATTTTGCCAAGGATTTGTCAAGATTTAAAGGCACCCCATCTATCCAAGTGTTCATAAAGGTTAACAACTTTGCTCCTTCATCTCTCATTGCTAGATTAGCTTGTGGTATGCTCAAAGATATGTGATTTGTGGGTTTTAGCTAGGTTTTGGAGGAGTGGTCATTATGTGGGAGTTTATTTGATTTATATGCAATTTGAGCTCAAATTAACTTGTTAGGTTGCATATGTGTAGGTGTGGTTTATTTGGTGCCTTCCCATCCCCGTCCTAACCACCGTCGATCGTCCTCACCGTCTCGTCGCGGCACCGGCCACCTTGGTGAGCCTCTTGTTCTTCTTAAAACCTTTTTGTTAAAAAAAATTACTTGTATGATTTAGATAGCTGCGTGTACGATTTACTTACTTGTATTATTGTTAGTTATTCTATAGTGTCATGGGTATGGTATCAGCCCACATCGGCCCTCGTCCAGTCTATGATTCAGATGATGTGGTATGTCGTTATCTTTTATAACTATTTCACACATCATCTAATGTCTATGACAATTAATTATGCCACCAAATTGACGTAGATGTTTTTATCTATAGGAAGTAGTTGAACCAGAAATTCCAACCGACTATGCAATTCTGCTCGAGAAATTAACACAAGCTGAAAAAGAAATTGATCATTTGAAAGAAAAATTGAAAAGAACTGAAGATGAGAAGATGGGATTGGAGTTGCATGTTGCCGATATCGTCGATGATCACAAGAACAAGATGGCTGGAATGCGCTTGAAGCTTAGAAATATTAGAAAATATGCCATTGATAAAGAGGCTTGGTATCATTATGCCGTTGGCTCAATTGTTACTTTAGTTGCGATTATGATCGCATTTGTTGTTGCATTTACATGTTTTAGATAGTTGTATGTTGTTTTATGAGATGTATGTATGAACTATAAGTATCTATTATTTGTAGTAATAACATTTGGTCACTGCTAGCTCTACTTTTGGTTGTAATGTGATGATGAAGTTGTATTAATTTGGTCACTTCGATGTTGTGTAGTGAACATGAGCCGGCAATGGATGTACGATGACCGACTAAGTCCAGGGTTTCTTAATGGCCTGCATGATTTTCTTCGTGTGGCTGAGGCAAACAAGCAGAATGGTTTCATGTGTTGTCCATGTCTTGACTGTAAGAATGATAGGAATTACTCTAACTCAAAAACCCTTCACGTTCACTTGCTTGAGAAGGGTTTCATGCCACACTATAATGTTTGGACCAAGCACGGAGAAAGAGGGGTTATAATGGAAGACAATGAAGAAGAAGAGGATGATGACAACTATCCTTTCGCCGATACAACAATGGGGGAAGCTGAAGAAGAGGCATCAATGGGGGAAGCTGAAGAAGAGGCATCAGATGAGCCCGCTGATGATTTGGGTCGGGTCATTGCTGATGCAAAGAGAAACTGCGAAAGTGACAAGGAGAGGTTGAAGTTGAAACGCATGTTAGAGGATCACAAGAAATTATTGTATCCAAATTGTGAAGATGACCAGAAAAAGCTGGGTACCACGCTGGAATTGCTGCAATGGAAGGCGAAGAATGGTGTAACTGACAAGGGATTTCAAGAATTGCTGATAATGATAAAGAAGATGCTTCCAAAGGTTAACGAATTGCCTGAAAGTACATACGAAGCAAAGAAGGTTGTCTGCCCTCTAGGATTAGAGGTGCAGAAGATACATGCATGCCCTAATGACTGCATCCTCTATCGCGGTGAGGAGTACGAGAATTTGGATGCATGCCCGGTATGCGGTGCACTGCGCTATAAGATCCCCCGCGATAACCCTGGTGATGTGGAGGGCGAACGCCACAGGAAGAGGGTTCCTGCCAAGGTGATGTGGTATGCTCCTATAATACCACGGTTGAAACGTTTGTTCCAAAACAAAGAGCATGCCAAGTCGTTGCGATGGCACAAAGAAGAACGTAAGAAAGACGGGATGTTGAGAGCACCCGCTGATGGGTCACAGTGGAGAAAAATTGAGAGGGAGTTCGAGGACTTTGCAGCTGACGCAACGAACTTATGGTTTGGTCTTAGTACAGACGGCATGAATCCTTTTGGGGAGCAGAGCTCCAGTCACAGCACCTGGCCCGTGACTCTATGTATCTACAACCTTCCTCCTTGGTTGTGCATGAAGCGGAAGTTCATTATGATGCCAGTGCTCATCCAAGGCCCTAAGCAACCCGGCAACGACATTGATGTATACCTAAGGCCACTAGTTGATGAACTTCTACAGTTGTGGAAAAAACCAGGTGTACGTGTGTGGGATGCGCACACACAGAAGGAAATTGACCTACGAGCGTTGCTGTTTGTAACCATCAATGATTGGCCTGCTCATAGTAACCTTTCAGGACATACAAACAAGGGATACAATGCATGCACGCACTGTTTAGATGATACTGAAAGTATATATTTGGATAAATGTAAGAAGAATGTGTACCTGGGACATCGTCGATTTCTACCGATCAAGCATATCTTAAGAAAGGCAGGCAACCATTTCAAAGGTGAGCCAGATAACCGGAAGAAGCCTGGCCTCCGTACTGGTGAATATATATTTGATATGGTCAAGGATTTACATGTAATCTTTGGAAAGGGTCCTGGCAGACAATCTGTTCCGAATGACGCCAATGGACACGCACCCATGTGGAAGAAGAAATCTATATTTTGGGAACTTGAATATTGGAAAGCCCTAGAGGTCCGCAATGCAATCGACGTGATGCACGTGACGAAGAATCTTTGTGTGAACCTGCTTGGCTTCTTGGGCGTGTATGGAAAGACAAAAGATACACCGGAGGCACGGGAGGACAAGCAAAGAATTAACGAAAAAGACGGCATGCCTCCAAAGCAGTATCAAGGTCCTGCCAGTTACGCTCTTACGAAAGAAGAGAAGGAAATCTTTTTTGAATGCCTGCTCAGTATCAAGGTCCCGTCTGGCTTCTCGTCGAATATAAAGGGAATAATAAATATGGCAGAGAAAAAATTTCAAAATCTAAAGTCTCATGACTGCCACGTGATTATGACGCAATTACTTCCGGTTGCACTTAGGGGGCTTCTACCGGAAAATGTTCGATTAGCCATTGTGAAGCTATGCGCATTCCTCAATGTAATTTCTCAGAAGGTAATCGATCCAGAAATCCTACCAAGGTTACAGAATGACCTGGTCCAATGTCTTGTCAGTTTCGAGTTGGTGTTCCCTCCATCCTTCTTCAATATTATGACGCACGTTCTAGTTCACCTAGTCGAAGAGATTAACATTCTGGGTCCTGTATTTCTACACAATATGTTCCCCTTCGAGAGGTTCATGGGAGTCTTAAAGAAATATGTTCATAACCGTGCTCGGCCAGAAGGAAGCATCTCCAAGGGCCATGAAACAGAGGAGGTCATTGAGTTTTGTGTTGACTTTGTTCCTGACATTAAGCCGATTGGTCTTCCTGAATCGCGGCATGAGGGGAGACTTGGTGGAAAAGGCACATTAGGAAAGAAAGAAGCAATAAATATGGACGGGCATTCTTTCACTCAAGCACACTACACGGTTCTACAAAATTCCACCTTGGTGACTCCATATATGGAGGAACACAAGGATATTGTACGGTCCAAGAACCCGGAGCAGTCTGACCCCTGGATTGAACGTAAACACATGGAGACTTTTGCCGGTTGGTTGCAAACAAAGCTCATCAATGACAACGATGTTCCAGATGAACTGTACTGGTTGGCCAAGACACCAAGTTCGACTGTAACGACTTTCAAAGGGTACGAGATAAATGGGAATACATTTTACACGATCGCCCAAGATAAAAAGAGCACCAACCAAAACAGTGGTGTCCGCTATGATGCAACCAACTTTCAAGACACATATTATGGTTACATAGAGGAGATATGGGAACTTGACTATGGACCTGATCTTAAGGTCCCTTTGTTTCGGTGCAAATGGGTCAAATATACTAGAGGCGGGGTACAGGTAGACCCGCAGTACGGAATGACAACAGTGGATCTCAACAATCTTGGATACACAGACGACTCATTCGTCCTAGCCAATGATGTGGCTCAGGTTTTCTATGTGAAGGACATGTCTAGCAAACCGAGGAGAAAAAAAGATAAGCAAGCGAATACATCATACGATGAGCCAAAGCGCCACATAGTTCTTTCAGGGAAAAGAAACATTGTGGGAGTGGAGGACAAGACAGACATGTCAGAAGATTATGAAAAGTTTCATGAAATCCCTCCCTTCAGAGTGAAGACTGACCCAAGCATCCTGTTAAATGATGAAGATTATCCATGGTTACGGCGCAATCTTAAGCAAGGGACAAACACGCAGAAAAAGTCTTACACCGCGAGATCCCACTCTGGGATGTGACCGGCTTCAGCGTCATCGCTTTCTATGTGAAGGACATGCATGCATTTTCTAGCATGGTATCTTTGTAACAGTTTGTACACGAAGTGCATCCACCAGTTTGTACACAAAGTGTAACATTTTTTAACAGTAACCAGTTTGTACACGAAGTGTAACAGTAACCAATTCAGGGATGTGGGTGGGTGAAATTATGTGAAATTATGATGTCATGCCAAATTATGATGTCCGGAGTTAAAATAAGTTATTAAAAATGGAGAGGCGCAATGCTCACCTACACGTTGCTTAGCTTCAGGACTTGAGAAACTGCAGATAGCTCCGTGCAGTCTACACCATTTCCACCGTCGGGCTGTGTGCAGGGGAAAGGATGATGCTCAATTGTCCGTTTTGTACACGAAGTGCATCCAGTTTTTGCCGTAACCCTCTCAACTTTTTATAACATGCTAGCTATGTGGGTGAAATGATGATACCATGCCAACTTTCAACCTTTTCAGAGTCCATTTGTACTGCTTTTCAATTTCAGGATCATTTAGCTCAAAAAAATCAGTAAGTGCATGAAAAATACCAAATGAATTCAGAAAGGGTTGAAAATTGATGATGTGGCTTTCAATGGTGCATTTTGAACACACAAAAAGTCTGGAGTTCAAATAAGTTCAAAAAAATGAAATCCCTTTGTAACACATGAGTTTTCGTCCGAAACCCTCATACTTCGAAAGAAATTGTCCAATTTGTACACGAAGTGCATCCAGTTTTTGCCGTAACCCTCTCAACTCTTTAGAAGTTGCTATGTGGGTGAAATTATGATGTCATGCCAAGTTACAGCCTTTTCAGAGTCCATTTGTAGTGCTTTTCAAATTCAGGGTCATTTAGCTCAAAATAAATCATTAAATGCATGAAAAATATCAAATGAAGTCAAAAAGGGTTGAAAATTGATGATGTGCCTTTGAATGGTGCATATTGAACACACAAAAAGTATGGAGTTCAAATAAGTTATTAAAAATGAAATCCCTTTGTAATAGATGAGTTTTCGTCCGAAACCCTCATACTTCGAAAGAGATTGTCCAATTTGTACACGAAGTGCATCCAGTTTTTGCCGTAACCCTCTCAACTCTTTAGAAGTTGCTATGTGGGTGAAATTATGATGTCATGCCAAGTTACAACCTTTTCAGAGTTCATTTATACTGCTTTTCAAACTCGAGATATGACATTTCAAATGCCATTTAATCAAATTGTCTTATACAGCAGTTGAAGTTGTTCAAACATGCATGGAAATGCCATAAACAGATTCTTTATATTTTTCTGATATTTTTTCGTATATTATTTATTTCCATTGGAGTCATAGATTTTTTTCTATGATTTTTTAAAGTTTAGGGGTTTTCCTGAAAATAATAATGAATATTGAATTAAAAAACCTTTAGTACCGGTGCGAGCCACGCACCGGTACTAAAGGTCCACCGCCCCGCGCATTTTTTGGGGAGGACCTTTAGTACCGGTGCGTGTCTCGCACCGGTACTAAAGGGTGCCTAGGTATAAATACTATCCCTTCGTCCCGGGCCGACCCACGCACCGGGACAAGGACAAAACGACGCCGTCAGGCTGCCGAAATCTGCCGTCGCCGCCGCCCGTCGCCATCGCCGCTGCCCGTCGCGCACGAGCCCGCCGCCCCGACGCCGCTCGCCGCCCCGACCCCGCCGCCCCGACATCGCGTGCCGCCCCGAGCCCGCCGCCCCGACGCCGCGCGCCGCCCCGACCCCGCCGCCCCGACGCGTCCTTCCCCCTCCGGCGAGCTCCCTCGGTGAGCCTCTCCCCTCCCCCTTGCCCCTCTGCGCGCCCACCCGATCCAGTCAACTCCGGCGCGGCTCGCCGGAGCAACTCCGGCGCGGCCTACTGACGTGGCCGGCCAGCCCCACCCCCAGGGTAGCTGGCCAGTGGGCCCGTGGGCCCCAGTTGACCTGTTAACCCAGTCAACTGTGCTGACTGGGCAGGCCCTAGTCAATGACAAGTGGGGCCGCCCCCTAATCCACTGATTAATTAAACTCTAGATTAACTCTGTGAATTAGTTTTAGTTTAATTAGTTTTAGTTTTAGTCTATGACAGGTGGGACCCCCTAGCTAATTAGTTTTAATTTATTTTAACTCTAGATTAACTCTGTGTCTATGATAGGGTTACTTGGCTTAAAGGAAAAATAAAATGTTAATGTAAAAAAAACCTAGAAGAAAAAAAAATAAGAAAAGAAGAAGGAAAAAAAGGAAAAAGAAAAAAGGAAAAGAAGAAAAAATAAGAAGAAGAAGAAGAATAAGAATAAGAAAAAGAAGAAGAGGAGGAGGAGAAGAAAAAAGAAGAAGAAGAAGAAGAAGAAGAAGAAGAAAAAAGAGGAGAGGAGGAGAAGAAGAAGAGGATGAGGAGAAGAAAAAAAGAAGAAGAAGAAGAAGAAAAAAAGAAGAAGTTTAGGTTTATTTAGATTGTCGGGGGTCGAGGATCGAGGGGACACCCCGACACGGCACCCCCGACACCCCGACCCCGACCCCGACACGACACCCCCCGACACCCCGACCCCGACACGACACCCCCGACCACGACACAGCACCCCGACCCCGACACGACACCCCCGACACCCCGACCCCGACACAACACCCCGAGGTTCTTAGGTTATTAGGGTATGTGTTAATTTTGTTAGATGCTAAGTGTTATTTAATTTGTTAAGTGTTATTTAATTTGTTAGATGCTAAGTGTTAATTTTGCTAAGTTTTATTTAATTTGTTTTCATAATTAAGTGTTTCTTCTCGACGTCGACGATGCCGATCCCTCATCCTCGTCGTCGAGTCGCCGGAGGAGGTCACTTGCTTGAGCCGAGGGGCCCTGTCAGGGACTGGGCTCCGCCGGGCTGGTACTGGGAGGTGCTGCCTTCCGGGCGGCGCAGCTTGGTGAGGAGCCAGCCCGTCGTTGACCCGGAGGTTCTGTGGTGGCGGCCGCATGGGCCA
The DNA here is from genome assembly GCA_039707655.1 of Elymus sibiricus. Classification (NCBI taxonomy): domain Eukaryota; kingdom Viridiplantae; phylum Streptophyta; class Magnoliopsida; order Poales; family Poaceae; genus Elymus; species Elymus sibiricus. The sequence continues at coordinate 450,972,801 of CM077671.1, forward strand.
CAGACGATTCGGAGGCTTGAGTCCCCCGCGGAGGTGGTACAGTACCATGTCAGCAAGGAGAACGAGCACGTCCGTCGCTACATGGCAGCTTTGGAGGCCAGGTCCGACAATACTTGGCAGATTCTTCAGGGATCTCACTGGAGCTATGTTCCTGTGATGGTTCCTTCTCTTTGGGTGTCCACCGCCCGCCCCGATATCCGTCGGGCGCTAGGGTTCTAGCTAGATCGATATATTAGCTACTATATATGTATTATTATGATGTATTAGCTAGATCGATGGATTAGCCAATGTATTAACAATTATCCGAGATTATGAGATGAGATCTTTTCTAAGAACTACTATATATGCATGTATTCGATGATGCATTATTAATTAACTATCAGTTATTTTGCTTCTTGAATGCATGCTAATTTGAATACTAATTTGTTTTATCTATATTATTATGGATTAGTTATTAAGCTATGGACAATACCGGTAGAGCTCATGAAGAGGACATCTTCGACATGATACGCTCCTCCAAAAACCCAGCGGACCTTTAGGGTGAATCACATGATGATGACGGCTCACAATATCTGAACGATTACGGTGATGGATGTGAGGCCGAGGAAGAACAACTTATGTTCCAAAATCCGGAACAACTAACAATGTCCGGTGAGGTATATACACATATTAGCCTCTGGTGATCATTACATGTGTATTAATTGATTTATATATATATATATTAACAAATCTTTTTTCTTTTAATTATCAGCCCTCCGGATCGAGCCAATCTAGTAGAAAGGTATGAGGCGGTGCCAAAATATTGGACGGCAACGTAAAGCTCAATCTTGATGCTTTCAAACCTAATGGCGCACCGACTCACCCTGATGCCAATGCCAAGACATTTGTGCGTCAATGCGGAGTGGTTGTTAGGGATGGAGTCCCGATCACAATGCAAGAATGGATTCAACCAAACAACCCAATACCAGGAGTGAATTATGTCGATACAAGAATTAAAGATGCCCTTTGGCGAGATCTCATGGAGCATTTCATCCTACCAGATTCTCTCTCGGAGCGCCAAAGGAACAAAGTCAAGGAGTTTGCTCTCCATAAGATGGCCGACGCGTTCCAGACTTGGAAGAAAAGATTATGGACCGAGTACAACGCTAGAGGCCAGAAGGCGCCCGAATTCATAGGAATATACAAGAAGGTAAGGAATCACTATGACGCATTTATCGAGTACAAGACATCGGGAGCTGCTAAGGAGAAGTCGGCAAAGAATCAGATAAATGCGAAGAAAAAAAGTATCACCATAAACTAGGGACAGGTGGATACAAGTCAGCCATTCCTAAGTGGGATGCATTAGAGAATAAGATGCTTGCTGAAGGGATCACTCCAGTAACCTTCAAGTGGCCCAAGAGGTGCAGGAATTGGTTTTTTGCGCATGGGGGGAAGTTGGACCCAGCAACAGGGAAGATTATTGCACTGGCCAGTCTGAAGTATGCATCAGATGAGTTGATTAAAGTAATAAAAGCTGCCCAAGAAGGACGGTTTCACCCCGATAGAGAGAACGACGAGCTTACACTCGCCCTCGGGAATGCCGAACACGGAGGACGAACACGAGGCGTGGGCGTTGTTCCGTGGTACGAGGGGTTTGCGGGATGGAAGGACAGTTATAAAAGCCGTTCGAGAAAAAAGAAGGTGGAAGCAGACCGACTTTCAAAGTTGGAACAGAAGTACGAGCAGCAGCAGAGGCAGATACAGTTACTGACCCAGCAAAGGGAAACTCCGCAGCAGGAGGCAGGGGAACCCGTCCCATCTACACTGCCAAAAAGCAGCGTGGGTTCCACGGGGGCACCGACGCTGGGTCACACCCCCGTGGATGATATCACCGAGAAGACATCTTGTGAGCTAATCCAGAAAATGAAGAACATACCCGTGCGGGTCGCGACGGGCTATGCTTTACCAAATACACCTGGTGTTCTCTGGCATTGCAATCTGGTTCCAGCTGGGTATGCTCGTGTCGCGGTGGACGCAATAGAGCTAGGATATGATGAACTATTGCTTGACATCCCTGGAGGTGAGGGGGAGTCCACACTGGAAGAAGCCGGCCGTGGTCTCATTCTATGGAGTAAGGACTGCATCGTCTTTCCACAAACGGCGCTAAGGCCACCGGCTCCTCCGAGTATCGATGTCCAGCGCGAGGGATCCCAGCCACAGGCATCGCAGCGCCAGCAGTCCTCCCCACCTCGCCAGCAGTCCTCCCCACCTCGCCAGCAGTCCTCCCCACCTCCCCAGCAGTCCTCCCCACCTCAAGAGGCGTCCCACCTCGCCAGCAGTCCTCCCCACCTCGCCAACAGTCCTCCCAACCTTGGGACGGAGCACGACGCGAGTCCATATCATCGATATCGATCTCCGCCGCGTGAGCCGACTCCACCCCGGCAGCGGTCCCGCCAGCAGGGCTCCCAAAAGAGGAAGGCCACCAGCAGTCCTCTTCGGAGGAAAGCAAAGAAGAAACCCGAGCCTCCGGCCAAAAGGAAGCTGCCTTACGACATGACACCAGAGGAAAACGAAATTGAATGCGATCGCCAAGTGAAAGAATTTTTTGCGAAGAAGACCGTGCCGCCAAAGGAGGTAATACCCAAGGAAGTCCAAGAGCACTTTATGGAACACTTTATTGATCGACCCCCGGCATATGTCGAGCGTATGCCGACACACTATGAGCGACAGATTCAGAAGGCAAGTGAGCAGAGAAGTCGGCCCAGCCCAAGGAAGAAGTCGGGAAGTACGACATCAACGACAGGTGGTACTACTATCGGGAAAACAGTTCCCCAGCTCGGAGAACAATCCAAGCAATCGATCTCTCCGCTCAAGGTGAGTACCAATCCAAGCAAGCAATCGATCCAACCAGTCGACGTGCAAGGCAACCCAATCGACCTTGAAGAAGTAGAGGCTGCAGGTCTCACTCTTGGCCAAATCCTTGGCACCGAGGAATTCCGCCGGTACGGTGCAACTGAGTACGCAATGCAATATGCCAAAGGAAAACCACTTGTCACACCCGAGGAGTACAAGGAACTACCAACTGCGATGCGACGGTTGCATGATTGGTACCTGCGTGAAGTAGAGCGAGGGGAGACGGCGGTCATGGTCAAAGTAAGGAAAGAGCATTACGTCAATGCATGTGACATATGTCTTGAATTCTCAGAACTTTTCCAGTTATACCACATGGACTCTATGGACAAAACTCTCATCAGTTGCTATTGTCTGTAAGTGATTTATATCTTTAATAATTTAAGTCTCTAGCTAAGATATCATTCATTGGTTTATCCTCACTATATATGTTCTTTTCTACGCTATTATGCAGATTGAAGATGTGGGAATTGAAACAAGAGGGAATCGATGACATTGGGTTCATCGACCCAAATACCGTTAATGGTCATGTGGTAAAACATTTTGCCAAGGACACAGAAGATATCTTGGAAAATTTTCTAGAGGCACTAATGAATACCAAATCTACTATAATATTTCCTTACAACATGGGGTGAGTGTTTACTCTCTTGTATACTACAAATTCTATTTTTGCTTACTAGCTCGCTGTCAAGTGTAGTTGATGAGTTATATGCATGCCTGCTTTATTATATAAACTTCTGCGCAGAGACCACTATATCCTCCTAAATATTATCCTCGCGGATGGACTTGTTCAAGTGTACGACTCACTAGATACACGAGAACAATCATACGTGGACTTGTATTTTATGATAGAACGGTAATTTCAATCTTTATCGACCTCGCTTTCTTTCATTATTTCCTGATATCAAAAGTAATTATAATAACTCTTTCGGTTTTTTTTTGCCACGTAGTGTTTGGAAAAAGATGATAGAAAAAAACCATCACGGTCGTCAATGGAAACCGAAGCTAAAGTGGAAAAAGATGCAGGTAATTAAGTAGTACTACTAGGTCCGCTCATCTCTTTAATTCTAGTTTCAATACCATTATCATGCTTGATTATTAATTATCTTATTGAATTCTATTCTTTTTGCAAAGTGCGCGAAGCAAGAGCAGGGGACAAATTTATGTGGATACTTCCTCTGCGAGAACATTCGCCTCCAGACCGAAGGCCGTATACATCGCAGAAGAGCACGTGAAAGACAACTCCAGGTTTGGCAGATGATGTCGAAGCTCTCACCCAAGCAACGCTTTGTAGCACTTCAAGAGGAATTTGCGGCATTTCTTCTTCAACATGTCATTGATGTAAACGGAGAGCACTATTACTTACCGCCGCCTCAATAATGCCAGCAAATCAGTAGTAGAAAACTGAGATTTCATCCGGAGCACTAGCTAGCTAGTCCCGGCCGGGTTTTGGGCCTTAAGTTATAATTAAGTCCAGAATATATATATATGGATGTGTAATTCCATTTGTATATATACTGTGTATGAGATATTGTATATTATATTACATATATATATGCATCAACTTGTGTAATTAATGTTTACAGTATGTAGCACCGTAAAATAAATTTGAAATGAATGAAAAACACAATAAATAGAGAGGAAAACTAAAACCTAATTAAAAGCGAAAACAAAAAAAACAGAACACTTAGTACCGGTTGGTGAGGTTGGTATCACCAACCGGTACTAAAGGTCCTCCACCACCAGCCCACGCAGGCAGCCACATGGTGGGCCTTTAGTACCGGTCCGTGGTCCAACCGGTACTAAAGGTCTGGACCTTTAGTCCCGACCCTTTAGTACCGGCTGGGGAACCGGTACTAAAGGCCCTTACCGACCGGGACTACTGGTCGACATTCTACTAGTGGGTGTTGACGGCGGCGAAGTTGTTGGTGTAGATCGTCGTCACGATGATTGCCCCGGCGGCGTTCCGGCGCCACCGGGAGAGAGGGGGGAGAGAGGCCCCCTCCTTCTTCTTCTTTGGCCTCCCCCCTAGATGGGAGGAGAGTTCCCCCTCTGCTCCATGGTTGCCATGGCTCCCGGAGGGAAGGAGCCCCTCCGAGATTGGATCTCTCTCTCTGTTTCTCTCCTGTTTCGCGTTCCTATTTTCTGGCCGAAAACCGTTTCTTATATTCCCGGAGATCCGTAACTCCGATTGCACTGAAATTTTAACATGGTTTTTTTCTCGATATAAGCTTCCTTGCGGCCGAAGAAGAGCCCCAACCGACTTACGGTGTGCCCACAAGACATCACCGCGCGGCCTAGGGGGGCGTGGCATGTTGCCTTGTGGAGCCTGTGGGCCTCCGTTTGCGTTGATTCCACCTCCCGAAAATCACATATATTCCAAAAAAAATCTCCGTAAAATTTTATCGCGTTTGGACTTCGTTTGATATGGATTTTCTGCGAAACAAAAAACAAGCAGAAAACAGGAACTGGCACTGGGCACTAGATCAATATGTTAGTCCAATAAATCATATAAAATGTTGCCAAAAGTATGTGGAAATTATAGGATAATGGCATGAAACAATCAAAAATTATAGATACGACGGAGACGTATCAGTTCTCTCCGTGTGTAACACTGAGGGAGAGGGTCGGGGAAGAGAGAGGGAGAGGGCACAGGGAGCACCTGCGTGTGGAGGGGAGGCTGTCCTTGCAGCTTTCCATCCATGGAGGTGAGGAGAAGCACATCCTCCCGTGGCAAGGGCTCACGGTGCCGCCATCGCCTGCTGAACCTGGGGTGCAACGGAGGATGAGGAGGCACGACGGCGGTCCTCCCCTCACCGCCGCTCACGGCGACGCTGGCATGAGAGAGATGAGGCGCCAGAGGAGCGGTGGACGAGGAGCCATGGTGGCTGTGCTCCCCTCTCCCTCGGCTGGCGGCGGCGGCACAAGGACAAGGGAGAGGGGATTTTTTCACTGCCTCTAGAAATCCCACCCCCACCTGCAAAAAAGAAGAAGAAATCCCACCCCGCACGTTCATATCCTTAGGCTGGTGCCAACGCACCGCCCCACTGCCGCCCCGCCACATCAGCTTTTACCCCCACTCTCACCTCACTCTCACCCCACTCTCACCTCACGGTGCCAGTGCACGGGCTGTAGTGACAGGCTATAGCCACGTCATCTTCTCTCTCCTCAGATTTAGTTATTTCACTCCCATTTCTTTAGACTACAAATAATCCAAGAAAATAATTTTATTCAACTACAAATTGTACTGATTACATAATAAATTGCCGCCGCCGCTACCGACCCGCCACGCCATCGCGCCGCCGCCGCTACCGCCCGCCTGCCGCCTGGCTACCGCCGCCAACGCGGGCGAGAGCGGGGCGATAGCGCCCGCTCCCGCCCGGCGACGGCGCCGTCGCCCGGCCGGTCCCTCCCGCCTCCCTCTCGCCCCTCTCTCGCCCCTCTCCGGTCGACAGGGGGGCGATACCGCCCCCCGTTGGCACCAGCCTTAGGCAAGCACACGCAGCAGTAGAAAACCCGCACAAACACAGGAGAACCACCTGATTACCTAGCTCCACACCCAACCAGACCCACCTGCCAATGACCACTGAAGAAACAGCACAGGTACAACAAGACCCAACGGCTCAGCGGCATTTTAGTCATTTCACGCGCAGGCATATAAAAGGCAGCCCGCCCGTGGAGAAACCCTAGCCGCTGCCTCCGCCCGCACTCGCGCCCCCACCCACCCACTACTCTGCTCTCTTCCCCGATCCCCTCCCATGAACCCTAGCCCGTCCGTCCCCCCCCCGGCGCCGCGAGCCCCTCCCTCCTCTTCGTGCCGCCGGCCATCGCGGCGACGCAGAGCAAGGCGCCGAGCCGCGGGAGCTCGCCGTGCGCGTGGAGCACCCAAAGAAAAAGCGGGAGCAAGCGGGCTTGTTCCGTCGTCGCCGCCGCCGCCGCCCAAGAGGGAGGAAGACAGATGACGGGGTGGATCGGGTACACGAGGAGAGAAGGAATTCGCCCCTGGGCCATGCCGTCGTCCTCCTCGTGCTGCTCGCCATCTCCCTCCGTGGGAAGAAACCGAGAAGGGAGGCCGGCCGGCGGCAGCCACGCGGCAGCCACGCTCGACAAGATCCTCGCATTCGCGTCAAGGGAGAGGAGGTCGACCACTACGTCCGCCGTCCGTGTGCTTCTTCTCGGGCCGCCGATGCCACGGAGCTCGTCAAGGTGCCCCCTCGTTCCTCTTCTCCTTCATGCGCCTGTCCCTCTATTCGATTTGGTCCTCTGATTGAGTTTTCTCACGCACGCAGATGGCTGTTGTGCTCTGTTCGTGTTCGCGTTTGTGCAGCTCCTTCTCTGCTGCAGGAGGATTGGATTGGATTGAATTGGTTTCTACTTGCTATGTTCTCTGTTTGAGAACCTGAGATGCAGCCCTACAAATCTTCGGCTCAAGGAGAAGGAGGTTTGGCTTTGCTTCTACTCTACATTCATTGCTGTTACCTGCACTTTGCCACTCATGGACGCTTCTTCGTTTGTTTTTTATGCATGTGTGATGTGGGTGACAGGAGAGCAAGTTCCTCAACTTCATGAGGAATCCCCTCTCAACTTGCTAATTTTTGTGTGATGAACAGATGGTTTAGATTTAGTGTGTAAATCTGAGATGCTATATTGGTTTGGAAATTAACTTGTTACCTTTGTTTAACTTAATGCCATGCTAAACCTGATGTAGATGTCCATGTCTTTGCAAATGACGTCAGTAGGAAGTTTTTTGTGTGTACTTTCTTCATAGTGTAAATCTGTTGGAGCTAGCTCTCAGGTTATTTGTTTGTTTGTGAGGAAATCAAAGCGGCAAACCATTGTACTGCAGGTGTTGCCATCAGGATATCTCGTGGACGAGTATGCTCCTCGGCGCTCATGTAAAACCAACTTATTTTTCTCTCTACAACTGTATAATATAGAACAGTTGAGCTAAACATCTCGTTGCTAATATTTTCAAATGTATTGCACCCAATGTACAACCCATGCACCCATCCTATTTGATATGTTGGGACTGGATGGTTCGTCTACACTTTCTCTTCTTAGTGGTGATCCATTAGCAGCAAACCTGGCCGATAAGCTAAAGGGAGTTCAGGTAAATGCTTTACTTTAGTTCCTGCACTTGAATTGAACTGCTATCCAACTTTACCTTGACAATACCCAGCAACAAAACAGTATCTTATGTTATTCTGCAAGGAATTTTTACAGCTTGGTGTTTTCTTGGAATCGTGTTCCTGTCTGGCTATTATTTGTTTTGGTCAATTTAGTCATTGATCGTCCATTTCCCTAAATTTATTGGAATCTTCATATCCTATTGGCCTCAACACAACGATGTTGAATCTTAAAATCATTTGTCTACCAGGAAAATGTTTGAAAATTTATTAAGATCATTCTGAAGCTAATGGATAATGAGTAAATACTCTATTCTTGAATATTATACGCAAATGAATCTTCCTTTTCGGTGATCCTATGTTAGAAAATCACAATTATGTTTTTGATCTGCCTTCTCAATACCAGTTTTGTGTCTGATGGCTTACATAATCCTCCGAAACTGCAGTCCCAAAGAAGCCCGCCCACGTTCAACCATTTGAATTTACCAGGGAATGTTTAAATGGAATTTGCAAGGATTCTATGATATCGAGTTGCATGGTAATAAAAGCTCCAAATCAGCGTTTAGTCTGTCACCGACTCACCGTCACTGCTCATACCCCCATCAGAAGGTTTGCTTTTACCACCTGTATTAGAGTTTGTTGCCATATACTTGCATTGTTCTTCCATACTTTTCTCCATTGTGGTTGTGGTTTCTGTAGGTTAACAGATTTATGGTGCTTCATGTTCATGCTTAGTGATTTAGCAGGAAAGGAAGAAATGATATGGTGCTTCTTTCTGTTAGTAGAATATAAGATAATAATTAGACTTGTGATTGTTCCCGTGGGTAAACACATGAATGACCATTCATGCACGTGTTTGATTCTTTCGGTCTAGCTTGTTAGGAGGTGACTTATCTGTCGACTTTTCCACTATCAACCCAAAAAAAACTCTGCTTAGATCAGAAAATAATAGTGATTATTTACGCATGGGTTCAATTTTGGGTTATAGCGGTCTTGTTTGCCAAATTGATGGCCACGATGCTCAATATGACAACATCTGCCTACGAAAATCATTTCATATCTGGTTATATTGATCGATAAAGGGAATTTCATACTTTCATGTATGTCAGCATTTCTTTTGTTACAGATTTTACCTGCTCGATACAATGAAAAAAGGCAAAAGTATCATTTATATAGCTATTTTGGATGCAGGGTAGGATCGTCTCTCTCAAGAAGATGTTCTTTGTGTACTACAACAAATTTGAGTGATTCCTGGTCATGTATATGAATCTGCGGATAAAAGAAGATAGAGCTAATGTAAGCGCGGCTTCATGAACGTTTGTCAAGGTTCTTAGTGAGAGCTTCCTCTAAGATGCTTTACATGGTGAATGTTCTCTGTTGCATCATGATCAACTTGTGCTTGCCAAATGGATCTCCTGAAACAAATTCCTCCTAATGAATTGTAAAAGTCCTAATGAAGAAAAATATGTTCATGTCCTTCTAAAACGATGTATGTACTGGTTGGCTTTGTGATTCCTCTCAGATTGTGCTTTTCGTTCTTATGTAGCAATGCATCACTTCTCCAGGTGAAAAAATGATGGAAACAAAGGCTCTGTTTAAATTTGTTGTCCTTTTATATCTTCCAGCCTTTATCATACATTCTTCTTATCCAATTGTGAGTTTAGGTAGTTACACCTATCATTGTAAGCCTGTAGGAAGCAAATATTTTCATGTGAATTTTATTTCTCTGTGATGGTTTTACCAGAAACAAATCATAGCCACTATTACATCATGTTATTTATCTTACCGTGCCGTTGTATCTGTATACTCTGTTTACGTCTTTTTGACATTCCCAGTTTTGTTTTTCTATGGTATATATTTGACTCCTTTCCATGCCATTTGGCTTTGAATTTGTCCTCATGGTCATGTCTACTGGTATATAGTGCACTCGAAGCTATATATATTGTTATCTACAGACCGTGTATCATAAATTTCTGTTTTACCTTATGCTTGTCCTGGTGGTTTTCTTCCTGGGTGATTGTGTGCTCATATGCCATTGGTCAATATCCATGTTTATAGAGGATGCCCACTTTTCTTAGTTTCATACCGATTCTTAATAGTCTTGCAATGCCTGCTCGGGTTAGTTCTTTGAATGAATAAAGATAATAAATGTATGGGGGTTCCAATATCAAGTGTACCACCTGGTTATTGCTTACCCAACTAATACGTGCTGCTTGGTGATAAAGGAAAAACAGCTAGAAAAATAATTAATAAAGTGTACCATCTGCTTCTTGTTTTATACACAGTCGCTTGATTCTTTTTGTTCCTCTATAGGCCTCTGATCCTGTCTGCAGTGTGCGGCTAGGTTGTTCATCCGCCTAGGTCGTAGGTTCTTTCCTTCCTGCCGACGGCAGGTACAAGACTCGAGCAATGGTTAACGGGCAAGCACTATATACACCATCCATCTATGCTAATATAGCCTGTCTTTTAAAGCCAATGTATGCTATTACCAAGTGATCTGAATATTTTCTTTTAAGCATCAAGCTTTCATGTAATGGAATATAAGTATCTTTAAGTTGATTCTAAATCAATCTCATACACATGCTTTGAATGCTTGGCTCGCTCTCGCTTTTTGCGCCATGGTCAAACGTGCAGCGATGACTCTGTCTAATGTTTATCACTTCAATATGTGCCCGAATAATATTAATGTATACTCTTTCAATACATGGCTTGCTCTCGGCCTTTGCGCCATTGGCGCAACTGGTCATCTAGTTTGATGAAAAGATAAGCCCCATCCTCATCAGCACAGCCGCAGAACAAGCATTTTGTGCTCTCTAGCTTCATTCCTCTCCTAACCAGATTGGTCCGAAAGGCCAAGGACTCATGCTTCAGCCGCCTTGTAAACTTGCCTAGTTAACGCAACGATATTTTTTCCCACCTTAATTTGATGGCTTTTCTTCTTGAATTATTCTTTGCAAGACAGCGATAATAACTTGCCTGGTTAATTTTTTGGAGTGGACAGGGGCCTGTTTTCCTCTAGCCCATCCATTAGACCTATAACCCTTTTGCATGTACTTTTCACATGAGGAGGCCGAAAGTCGTGAATAGGCCCAACGTTTGAACCTGCACCTTGTTGGCCGCAAGTGCACCGGCAACATTGGTTGACGGGTTGCCGACACCCAGCAGCCTTGAACAATTTGTTGGCAGCCCGAGAAACGGCCCATCCATACTCGAATTTGAAGAAATTGTTGTGTGGGAGCTCTATGTTTATGTGGACTAGGATTGGAACATGATCTGAAGTAAAGTGTCCTAGAGAGGATAAAATTGTGTTAGGGAATGAATCATTCCAAGCTAAATTGAAGAAGGCACGGTCGATGCGTCCCAAGGTAGGAGAAGATGTTTTGTTGACCAAGTGTATCGGCGATCAACCAAGGCTAGTTCATTGAGAGTGTCATCGAAGGCATTCACTTTATTTTGTCGGAAAGTGTTTTTATGTTTGTCGGATAAGAATATAAGCGGGTTGAAATCCCCAATGATTAATCTAGGTGTCGAGTCATCCTGTTTATTGATTTGCTCCCGTCGAGAAAGGATTACTTAAGGGAATGGCATGATGGTGCATACAACAATATTTTGGCAATGTGTAGAGTTTTAATTATTAGGGTGGTCAAGAAGGTGTGATTAGTGTACGAGACAATGTTTAGGAACGTCAAGTTCGCTACAGAGACTATTCCAACCGCCAATCCGTCCGCACGCAACAAGACACGATGATCGAGAGAGCGAGGGATAAAGATCTTAATCTCTTCTCAGTTATTGCTTGCATTTTAGATTCTTGCAGTAACGCCAGAATTCAGTTAAGTTTAAAAAGCAATCGTTCCTTTCTAAAAATGTTCCTGAAATTTCAAAAGATGTTATGATTTTAAATAAACCTTCATCAACTAAAAAAGTTTCACCATTTTAAAGAATGTTTCTATAGTTTTAAAAAGTGTCTACGCATTTAAAAAAAGTTCTGTTCACACATTTAAAATAAATGTTTGTGTATTTGTCAAAAATACCTCTGTTAAAAATAAACATAAAATGAAAAATAAACAAAAATATAAAGTAAAAAATCTGGAAAAACGAAAGAAGAAAAGTGGAAAAATGAAGTTGCATGAAACAGGGTCCGTCGGGCAGATATGTGCAGGCTAGGCCACCCGTGGGACCCTTAGGTCTCCAAATGTGGTTATAGTAGTGTTACTCATTTGAGTGTATAATTGCCGCCCAGCCCAACATAAGGTAAGGTGTACAATGGTGCTGCTATGTTGTTTCATCAGACGACTAGGAACATGAAACGAAGCAGACAAAAAAAAAGGAAAAAAAGACAGAGGAAGTCACCATACCCAAAACTGGAAAGTTCATCCCAGACTCGTTTTTCACGTTTCAGGGTAACCTCTCGTTCAGACACTAAATTGGGCAAGCACAATTATTTCTGGTAATTCAACAACTTGACAAACTTAGTCCTTTAGGCAACTACCCATTTTGTGTTGCTCGCAGCTGCATCGTTATCTCATTAGACCCGCAGTAGACCGGTTCAACACATATTCAGTTAACGCTCAGGTTCTAACTGGTCTAGACTGGTATGATATCTTTCTATTTTTTTTTCTGGTTCACTTTGGCTTTGTGTTTGTTGAATGTTTGCATTCTTGTTGTTAAATGATTTTTATGTTAGTAGATCATGTGGAAGTCTTTCTGTTTTTATTTTACATAACAAAAATATCAAATCCTATACTAGTCTAATAAATTTACTTGCCACTAACTAATAAATTTGCCAAGGGTAATTTATTCATAACTTCCCTATAATTATGTGCCTTGGTTACCACATAACTTGTTGGATAGTGGAAGAGACTGTTGGAAGGGGCTGCCCGAGCAGTACAGAACTCATCGGTGTCGTATCCCTCGCATTGGTCATCTACATGTGATGATTTTCTATGTAGTACCCAAATTAGTTTGCTTGTTTTCACTTTGCTCAATGTGTATTTTTCAAACCTAACTTAAACTGAGTAATCATTAAACTGAAAATTATCCGATTTGCATGAAAATCGTCTGGTTTATTCAAATCCCGTTTGAAATGTATGTGAACACGGTTGGATGGCCGGCTCTTGTATCACTATCCGTGGACGTGTCCAAAGATATCAATAGACAAATACCTTGTCCATTCTAGGGGTCTGTGTTGGAAATGCATGTTAGAGCATCTACAACCATTATTACCAAATCTAACACCCTATACATCCGCGGACAGTGACAGGTCAAACCTAAAACTCTTGTCCGCACAAGCGCGTACCTCATATCCGGCATGCTATGTCCATACTACACGTGCAACAACATCAACTACTCTATGTAGATCAAGCAATGAACAACGAAATCGGCAGGACAACGAAATGCACATAAACTCACTTTACATCATCCAAAAGATCACCAAAGACCATCGCCGGACAAGTTCTAAACTTAAACAACTAAAAACGATAATAATAATAATAAATGGAGGAGGATCGTCTTCACTATTTCCATGCCACCCTTTTGCCCATCCGGTCGACGGCGGAGAATAGGCGTTCGCGGCTGGTGGTGGATCGGACGAGTCATCAAAGGAGTAGTCGTGGTCGTCCCGTCGTCGGACGAGGAGTCGGAGAGGATGACGAGCCGCTTCATCCGCCAGACGACCCTGCCCTGCTGCCGCTTGAGCTTTGCCACGCGAACTGCCTCCGTCGATGCCTCGCGCTCCAACTACTCAATGACAAGCCAGAACGCCCCGACGTTCTTCCTCCATATACGGTGAGAGCTCGTCTCTGCCGCCGTAAGCGACCAACGATAGACCCAAGCGAGGAGTCGCTCTTCCTCGCCGGGGTCCGCTAGCAACATGCGGCGGCGGCACACGAATTGCTCCACCGCGTCCCTCCCCCTTGCCCACTGCTTCTCGCGGCGGGCGGCACACGAATTGCTCCACCGCGTCCCTCCCCCTTGCCCATTGCTTCTCGCGGCGGGCGGCACACGCCTCTGATTCCGACGTGCGCCTTCGGGCCGGTGGAGCGGACACTAGCACCCACAGCTGCTCTTGTGAAACAACGGTTGGCGGGGGAAGGGACGGCGGAGGGGATGTGCGGACTACGCAACCCTCGCGGAGCTGCACGTGGGCCTTGAGGGGCCAGCTCTAGCATCCGCACTGCGTCGGCATGGGACCGGTTAGGGGTCAGATCTGGATCTGCCCTCGTGTTCACCTTCGACCTCTCCAAAGCAATGCGGAGGGTGAGCTCCTCGTCGACATCGAGCTTGGAGTCGGAGCGGCTGCCGGAGCTCGGCATGCTCGTTGGAGTCGTCGGAGTGAATCGGAATCAAAGAAAACGAAAGAGGGGAGAATAAAAGACGGAACGGGTGGAGTGAAATGAGTTAGCGTTTTCAAATTGAGTTTTTGTGTGGACATAGTGGGGTCGGGATGGGCCGGGCTGACGTGATGGTCCAATATCCGCATTACATTTGAGTTGGACATAAGAGGCGCCAGACAGTCCGGACATTTGAGGTTGGTTTGAGGCCTCCGGATGGATCGGTTTTTATTTGCCGGTGAGTGACACGCGTGGCTAGGATGGAGAGCGAGAGGGGTGGCGTGGGTCGTACGCGCTCCGGGGGCTGCTTGTCGATCTGGCGCCGGGTAGTATGCGCGCGCGGAAGGGTTGGAATCATGCGCGCGTGAATTGTCATGGGCGCGCCGGTGGGAGTGGATGGAACTGATTGTGTGCAACAACGACGAACGACGGGAGGGGAACGTAACGGCGGCCGGCACGCACGACGCGCGTATCACCTGCATTGCGTCCGTCGGCGCATGCACCGCAGCTAGGCGCATCGGGCGCACGGATGGAAGGTTCAAACGGGTCTGGTAAAGCAGCTGGCGAACGACACTGGTTGGCATCCTATGTACTCTGTCTGTACCTAAATATTGTGCCTAAGAGCAACTCCAACGCGAAGACCTATTTCGTCCGCGCGCGTCCGTTTTGATCGGCACGGACAGAATAGTCGGCCCAACACGCCGACCCAAACGAACGCGCGTCCGCTTTTCGTCCGCCTGCGGACCCATTCCCGGCCCATTTGGGCCTCATTTGCGTCGGCGCGGACACGAGACGGACGCGCGCGCGCTCCCGCCTACTCCCCCTGGCCCGCTGGTCGGTGGCACATTGGCCATTCTCTCCCATTCCAGCACCAAACCCTCCTCCCCTTGTCGCCGACGTCGTCGTCCCCTTTTCCGGTGCCGGCGCCAGCTGCCGGTGCCGTCTCACCTGCAACGCCGCCACCTCCCACGTCGCCCCGCTCCCCGCCGACTTGCCGCCAGGGAACCGAAAGCTTCCCTCCCCCACTCCCCCGACACAACCCAGGCCGCGGCCAAGAACCTTCCTCGCCGGCCCCCGACCAGTTCCTTCGTCTTGACACCGGCACGCTCGTCGGACGCCGACACACTCGTCGGACGCCGCCTGTGCAGCTAGCTGGTCCGAGGGCGGCGCGACTCCCTTCGCCGGCCGGCTCCTTCGTCGACGCCCGCAAGCTGTTCGACAGTTTGCCAAGGTACAAAAATGGACTCCGCCGACGAGTTCTTCTTTCACAATTTTCTTTGTGACTCCGACGATTCCTCGTCCGATGATGAGGAGGAGATCTTGGCTGCCGTGTTGGCCCATCACCACATCAATAGCCAACGGCCGTTGTTCCGTGGCTCCATTCCGGGGCACCTTCCGGCGTTGAATCGCAACCGAGAGAGCGAGCATTTCCTTCTTTGGAAAGACTACTTTGACACAACGAATCCGTTGTTCAAACATCAAAAATTTCGTCGCCGTTTCCGTATGAGTAGGAATCTTTTCAACCGTATTAGAGAGGGAGTGGTTGGCTACGATAACTATTTCGAGTGCAAAGAGGATGTCGTTGGAAAGATTGGCTTCTCCTCTTATCAGAAATGCAATGCAGCCATCCGAATGCTTGCATACGGAGTGCCCGGTGATCTCATTGACGAGTACGTTCGTATGAGCGAGTCTAGTTGCCTAGAATCCCTGTATATGTTTTGCAAGACTGTTATTGTTGTGTTTGGCCCTGAGTACTTGAGAGAGCCGACTCCTGAAGATACAGCCCGTTTGTTGGCGATGAATGCCAGCAGGGGCTTCCCAGGGATGCTTGGTAGCATAGACTGCATGCACTGGGAGTGGAAGAACTGCCCTTCTGCTTGGCAAGGGCAGTATAAGGGCCATGTCAGGAAATGCACTGTCATACTTGAGGCAGTGGCATCTCAAGATCTCTGGATCTGGCACTCTTTCTTTGGCATGGCCGGATCACACAATGATATCAACGTGCTTCAGCGCTCGCCGGTGTTTGCTAGGCTTGCCGAAGGCAGCAGCCCACCGGTTAATTTTACCATCAACGGCCACAGCTACGACAAAGGATACTACCTGGGTGATGGTATCTATCCTCAATGGACCACTATTGTGAAGACAATCCCCAATCCTATCGGAGAGAAGAGGAAAAGATTTGCCCAAGAGCAAGAGAGTGCTAGGAAAGACGTCGAGCGTGCCTTTGGTGTTTTGCAATCTCGATGGGGCATCGTTCGGTATCCTGCAAAAATTTGGAGTACGAAGAAAATGTGGGAGGTGATGACTGCTTGTGTGATCATGCACAATATGATCGTAGAAGATGAGCGTCTGGAACATCTCTACGATCAAGGGTTTCAGTATCAGGGTGAGAATGTTGTGCCTGAGCATGGAGGAGCGGCAACGTTTGAACAGTTCGTCCAATTTCATCACGACATGCGTGATTGGGAAATTCAAATGCAATTGCAAAATGATTTGGTTGAGCATACGTGGGATCATGTTGGCAACCAATAGATGTACCTCTTTAATTCGGCTTGCAAAACTATATGAGATTATTTTATTTTTATTCGGCTTGTAAAACTATGTTAATTATTATTTGGTGTTGAAACCATGCTATTTATTTTGTTGTGGATCATATGTTTAATTTGTGAAATTAATTGCAAAATATGTGCATCTAAAAAAGGGCGGCCAGGCGGCCACGCAGGCATATATAGGTCCGCGCGTTGGACGTACAGCCGGCACAAATGTTAAAGTGGACGGACGCCGCGCGGGCGGCCGACCTAAACGAACAAAAAGCGGACAAATCCGCCGTCCGTTTGGATCGGCCCGTTGGAGTTGCTCTAAATATTGTGGTACAGAGGCAAGGTGATTGTGGGTACTAATACTGGAGTAGTACGGGAAGCCGAGGGAGAAACGTGACAAGGGAAGGGAAGGGAAGGGAAGGGAAGGGACATGGACGGCGTCTTCGCTGCCAAGAGAGGCACGCCGCAACGGAGGGAGTGAGGGAGGGAAGGAGGAATCGCCGAGGAACTACTGGGTGGGGTGGACCCACCAACCCCCAGTCCACCCTGCCCCTGCCCGGCTCCGCAGCGCGGGCCAGCCGTGGCGTGGCACTGCATGCAGCAGATGATTCGCACCTGGTCCCTTCTCGGCCTTCCATTGGCGATGGGCATTGCATGCATTGCCGATCCCGTGCATCCCTTTCGCCCTCTCCCCACCATCTTTACATTCCCTGGCTTCCATCGGGATTGGATAACACGCAGGCAGGCGACAGAGGAGGTGGTGGTGAGCAGAATCGCGACGCAGGCTGGGCTCCGGCGATCTCCCTGTCGGGCCTGAAAAGCTGAGTAACAATGCATGGCATGGTGGCCCCACAACCCACACCACACCACACGACCATGACCAGGGGACTAGGGGAGGGAGGTGGTGGGATCCAAGGGTGGCCATGGGGATAAGTCGTATGCATCCATCTTCTTTCTTTTCCAACCAAGAAAGTTTTCACACCTTTTTTTTTTTTTACTGTACCGTCTTCCCATCCCTGGCTTCCCTTCGGTAATTTCATTCCTGTGCAACGGTTTTTATTCGTCCGGATCGCTCTTTTTAATCCAGCAGGTAGTGCGGAGGGAGGCAGTAGTAGTACTGCCAATGTTCAGCAGCCGCACCTTCTTCCTTTTTCACACGGAACGGAACACAACATCTTATCAAACGTTGTTACAAACTACCGTATATTCCCATTCTAGTTTCGTAGCATGGATCTCTACTAGTATCTTATTAAGGCACTGAATTTTCCATCTTGTAGTTACCACAGAGACAAGTTTGTGACATGAAATCCTAGCTAGTTAAAAACTTCCATCTTGCCAACCATCTTATGATTTGAATCTCTACTAGCTACTCTTGTTAATTACTCCCCATCTACAAGTATTTAGGTACAGAGAAAGTAAAAACTAAATGGATTCAGTGAAACGACATAGGCTCAGTTACTCCAAATCTTTGACGAACAACTGCGAAAGACTACGGACATAGGGAAATCAGAAATGGTCTTTGCAACTAATAAAACACGCCTCGTGAGGGTTATTACATATAAACTCCTCTAACAGACATGCAAAGCGCACCGAAAACACTTCGGTGTGGATTCGGCCAAAGCATCATCACGTATTCAGCGATTTCTTGAGACCCCGAAGGGCACCCCACATGACACTTGATACAATGAAGAGGAGAACCCCGGTGCCAATGGCGTACATCACACCAAGGTTCATGAGCAAATTTACGAGCAACCCTGCAACAACCACTCCCACCAAGTTCGCCGACAAGCCTGACCAGAAGGGCATGCCCAGGCGGACGCGATGATGGCGCCGGTCCATGCTCCGGTGCCTGCAAACGGAACAGCGACAAACAGGATCAGCCCGAGCCACTTGCAGCCTTCCGTCGCGCCCGCTTGAAGTGGAGGTCCATTATCCGAGTCACCCAAGCGTTTCTTTGCGAGAGGAAAGTTGCGAGTTTCTTCAGGTAGAGGATGATGAATGGCACAAGCACCATGTTCCTGGAGAAACAGAGAGTAGATACCAAGTTCTGTACATATAGAATCGAACATTTTCTAAAAAAAGATGACAAGTTGCTGACACTAGAGTGACAGCTGGCAATTTACATTTTAGCCATGCCACTGAAAAGTGACCATAAAACCTTATATATCAATCACCAGAATGGAACTACTAATATCAATTACACTAAAGATGGCAAGTTGTTCACACTACAGTGACAATTGGCAATCTACATTTCTGTTGCTACACTGAAAATTGACAAAGACATCATCACGACCGTATATATCAATCAACGGAAAGCAAAAACTACTAATATAGTAATATCAAATGCTACATAGTCTAGCACTTGGCTTCCACATCATCCTGATTTTGCACACGCGGAAGCCACATCACCTTCCTGCCCACGCCCACCTCTCTCCCTCTCTTTTCTGTCTTTTGCAAACTACAGAAATCAATTAGAGTGGACTCTTTCCTTTATTCTCCGGAGATGCTTGAGTGCCTTTTCCTGGAGCACATCAGTCGGCGGCTATCAGATAATCGAGGTGTGAGTGGCACAGTATTAGATTTCGGGACGATGACAGGATAAGGTGGAGGGGAGGGAGGACAAGACATGAGGGAAGAGAAGGAGGAAGAAGGTGAAATACCACCCGCAAAACCAAGGTGAGGTGCATGCCACTCGAGCAAAACCATCAACCACGCCATCAAGGCCAGGCGGGGAGTATTGTGCCTTGTGGTCCTCTGTCTCCGGTTGTGCTGGTTATGTCTCCTCATGTTGCTGCTTCCAGTTGGTGGATGCTCAATACGATCTCCTTGTTTGTTCACCGCAGTGTTTTCTTTGATGGAATATAAAGCTCCTTAACCGGAACATCAGAGAGTTGAACAACCCGCCTGGAGGAGGTTGCTACAGAATTTTTTCTCAGTTAACGAGTGCAACATTGTATGTCTTCAAGGAACTAAATTGGCTGATGTTGATAAAAGTATTGTGGCTATGGTCCTGGGCAGCAGAGTTTCTGAGGACTTCGTTTTTAGAGCTGCTAATGGTACAAAAGGTGGGATCCTGGTTGCCAGCACATATGATTTTGCTATTTCCTTCGACTAGAATGCCTCAGGCTCTCACTTTATTACTGGTACTAGTACTGATCTGAACAATATTGCTGATGTGTATGGGCCTCGGAAGGACAGTGATAAGATTCTTTTTCTCAACGAGAAGAAGAGCGTAAAGAATAGTGTGTTGCCTGATTGGATGATTCTTAGGGACTTTAATTAATCTCATTTATCGTGTCAGCGACGAAAGCAACAGAAACATTAATCTCAGAATGATGGGCCGCTTTAGAAACGTGATTGAGGATCTTGAGCTCCAGGAAATTGCTCTTAATGGAAGGAGGCTCACCTGGTCTAAGGAGAGAGAGAACTCGGTTCATTCCAAAATCTATCGTGTTAATCTTGGGAGTTGAGCCACTTGTAATATCAGTTGTCTCCGGCCTCAACTGCCTAGCCAATGATCCTCCAGAAGATGGATGTCAAGCACTATAAAGGGTTCAGATATGAGGTTTGTTGGCAAAGGGTGGAGGGATAAATAGAGAAGGTGCTTGAGGCTGGGCTAAACCTGTTTGCTCGAAGGATGCTCTGCACATCAAGCTGTCAAGAACCACTCATGCTCTGAAACTGTGATATAGAGTACAAGATTAAAGAAGGAAGTGAGATTCAGAAAGGAGGTAGCCACTGAGGTGATTTTCCAACTGGACATTGATAAAGAGGAGCGTGAACTATAAGGAATGAAACCTTTGTTTTCTCTTGAAATCGAAGCAACTTGTCTTTGCAGCGCTTGACAGAGTGAGATGGCATCAGAGATCTTGTAGTGGTCATTTTTCGTTGACCCTGAGTTCTTCGTCCTCAAGAGTTCTGCTCAATGGAAGCCTGGTGGCACTTTTATTCATAGGAGAGGGATGAGACAGGGAGACCTGCTTGCCCCAATGCTCTTCATTTTGGCCCTGGAACCTTTACGGTGCATCCTGACCAAAGCTACTGGTCATGGCCTCTTATCCCCTGTCATGCAATGAGCTGAGAAGATGAGAACAAGTTTTTTATGCGGATAACGTCGCTCTCTTCTTGAACTCAATCAAGGAGGAGCTTGCATTCCTTCGGCAATGTCTCTGGTCTTCAGGTGAATCTCAAGTGTGTGGCCTATCCTATTCGCTGTGACCACCTGGGTCTACAGGATCTTTTATCTGCTTTTGGTGGTTTGCTGGGGGTCCTTGCCATGCAACTATTTAGGGCTTCCTCTCAGAACCAGGACCCGTAGAAGGACTGAATGCCAACCTCTCATGGATAGAATTGCCGGGAGGTTGAAGCCATGGAAGGTAAAATTCATGCCCGGAAAGGAGTGTCTAACGCTTAATCAATTCTGTGCTGACAGTGCTCACAAGTCACAACATACTTCTTCACTTCTTTTCCACCCGCCAAGTGGATTATCAAAACGATAGACAAGATCAGGAGAAGTTTTCTCTGGTGAGGATAAGAGGCGCACGGGGGCAAGTGTTTAGTAAGCTGGATGAAAGTCTGCTCGTCTAAATACAGTTGGGGATTAGGAGTGAAAGATTTGGAGAACATTAGCAGGGCATTGCGGTTAAGATGGCTATGGTTCAACTGGGACAATGTGGACAAACCGTGGAAATGACTGCCTGTTCCTTGCAATGCGACCGACCAGCAGCTCTTTGCGACCTGCACGGGAAAATGCCCATTCTGGTTCGACGGTTGGCTTGATGGTGTCCCTCTGAAAGATATGGTGCGCAGCTTATTCCGGTTGGCCTCTAGGAAAAGTATATTTGTTTGTGATGGGATCAGGGGGCGGGGCGGGGTCAGCTATCTGAAAACCCAAACTGGGTATCTTTAGAAGCTCACAGCCTACAACTCTTACTCGCGGTGTCTGCGTATGATGGGCAGTTTGCAAATTCATTGTAATGACCTACTGAAGATTTGGAGGGTTGGAGCTGAAGGAGAAGTGCAGTTTTAACTCTGGCTTCTCCTGCAGACAGGCTGCATGCAAGAGGCTGACCGCACAATGATGGCCAGGTGCTGGAATCGGCGAATCATCTAATGCTGGGATGTTCTTTTGCTAAGCAAATTTGGTTTTCCTTCACCTCCTATCATCCTAGAGCTTCTTCCATTGCCCTGAGGTCTTCCGTCGCTGGCCGGTGGAGAAAACCTTCACATGGAGTCAAAAATCCCCATTGCCAGAAGATGGCGTCCATGTCGATTTATGTAGTCTGTCCCCCTGTGGAAGGAGCGCCGCCATGGGATCTTCCGGAATGACCAGGCCACCTCTGATGGGGGCATATCTTTAATTCTTGCCGACCTTCCGTGTATAGGCCAGCTTGATCGAGAGTAATTGGCATGTATTTTTCTTTGGTGTTTTAGCTGGTTTTGAGCTATGTACAGACTTCCCCCTTCTTTAATTCAAAGCAGAGCTCCTGATGTTCCCGTAGAAAACAGGCAGGGAAAGAGGATCTTTTGGGGGACTAAGAGTGAGAATTTGTTTATATGTGATGATCATAGAATATAACTTAGGGCAAAACGTGAACACTTTCCATTCAACTACATTTGCTAACTTGCTAATATCAGTCCCTTGATCATAATGTGCTCTCCTCAGAATCAGAAAATCTGTAGTAACTAGTATGTGATAATCAAGTGTCACCGTCTCTAAACCTTAGCAATGCACAACTAGTGAACTAGCAATTTACCTGAGCAAAAACAGATAATAGCCAAGTTGTCTTGGAGATGGCCGTCAGTTAAGTAGCAACCTCAGTTCCACGCACTGACTAAAATGAGTCATGTATTAATATTCACTTAAGTTTGCATGTTTGCAACAGATGACATATCTGCCATCTAAACTTGTGCAGCAACACAAATTGATTTACTGTGTTGCCCTTTCTTTGGGCTGTTCTAATCCTTCAGGTTTAACACAAAATGGGGTTTGTTTTCATCAACAAGCAAAACTAAAATGCTACAAGCCAATCAACGTCATCATACAGTTAAAACTGTGGAACACCTTGAGGAACTGACACTAAATCTACTGTACTAAATGAAGCATTGACACTGAGGTAAAAATATATACCCCAAAACTGCCAGGACGGTCAGCCGGACGGGGTGAAGGCGCATCCAGTACCCGGCCGGAATCGCTCCCCTCAGCTCGAGCACCGGCAATGTGGCCAGTGTGAACACGACGGCGTCGTCGGGCCAGCCGAGGCTCCGCCACCCGGACGCTTGATGGAGTCCTCGGCCGCCGCGGCAGCCAAGCAGGGTGGCGGAGCCCAGGAGCGCGGGCAGCGCCAGCCGCCCCGCAAGCGTGCTCCAGACGCCGGACGCCTGGCCCGGCTCCTCCGTCGCCTCACCCCTGCCTCGCGCGCGGCTCTGGTGACGGGAGCGAGAGCTTTGCGGGGAGGCGGCGGGATTCCGGGAGGAGCGGAGAGCGGGCGGCGGAGCCGCGAGGAGAGGCGTCCATCTCCGATATGCCAGCGGGAGAGGCGAGGGCGTGGCGGCGAGAAGTGCGGCCGCTATGGGCCCATGGCCGCTGTCCGGATCGAGGACAGAGGCTTCTTTAGCTTGCCGTCGCGCCCGTGGTTCGCTGCGTGCGGGTTTGGGTCGGTACGGACGGTGGTTACGAGGAGGAGTAAATTGTACAAAACCAAGGCTAAGTTTGCAGAAATACTACGTTACATTTTTAAAAAAAATACCGTGTCTACCGTAATCCTTTAGCAAATAACACTAATCGGCGGATTTGCCTCGTCTAAGTACGTTTATGACAGATGGGGCCCATCGGTCAGGCTGATGTGGCACAAATTTCTAACACCATTACGTTGAACCGTTTTGCTAGATAGGGGCCCACTTGTCAGCATTTCATCACGTTCTTCTCTCCCCCCTAATCTCTCTCTCCCCCCGACCAGAAGCATGCAGGAGCGCCGCCGCTGCCCATCGCCATGGCCCCTGAGCTTCAAGCATGTCGCCGCCGTTAACCAGCCCTCGCCTGGATCCGGCAAGAATCGAGTAGCCGCCCCCTTCCGCACCTCGGATTCGTGCTCCTCCGCTCTAATTCGAGCCAGAATCCCGCAAGAACAGAGACAGGTGGCGGCCCGTATCCGACCTTCCCGCCCACTCGTTGCCGTCCGGCGACCTCCGCGCCCACTCCTTGCCGTCTCTCGGTCTCCGAGCTGTTGCGGCCGGTCGAGTTCCCATGGGTAGTGCACACGGGAACGGATCTAGGTACAGTGGCGCAGAACCATGGTCGCGAGTGCCGGCGAAACCTGGATGAGGTCGGTGACCCCGGCGATGTAGTCGTCCTGCAATGCGCGCACGAGGTCCTCAGCGTGTGGCGGAAGGCCTCCCCTCGGCCGGGGGTAGGGGCGGGACGGGCGGCGTCCTCTGCCTCCCCCTTGGCGCGGCAACGGTGACGGCGGCCCCTGCCTCAGTCGGGGTTGGGACGGGCGACGGCGGCCCCTGCCTTAGCCAGGGTCGGACGGGCGACGACCACTGCGTCCACCTGGGCACATCAACGACGACGGCGAACATTACCTCGGCCGGCGACGGAACTGGTTGCGGCGGCGGGGTGGTGAATGAGATTTGGGGGGTACAGTGATAAGAGGAACCAAATTTTTTTCCTTCATTTCTTTCAATGACAGGTGGACCCCACATGCTCACACATGATGATAACGTTACCAATTGTCGTCATTACATGTAAGATGTTAAACGGTGCCACATCAGCCTGACTGGGGGCCCCATTTGTCATTGCTCAGCCGAGTCAAATCCGCCGATCAGTGTTATTTGCAAAAGGATTACGGTAGATACGGTGTTTTCTGCAACAAAAACATAACGTAGTGTTTTATGCAAACCTAGCCTTCAAAGTGGTGGTTTTGTGCAATTTACTCTACGAGGAGAGTATGGGTCGTCGGAGTTGGTTTACGTTAATGATTTTTATTTTGGCTCAAAAAATGTTGATCCAAGCATAATTTTTTCACGTCGAACATTTTTGCGGATTTCTTATGGTTTAAGATCAATTTTGGAAACGGTAAAATTCTTATTGAATGGCAGAGAAACATATTTTCATGAAATTTTCAAACCGTTATTTTGGAATGATGCAATTGACACACCATTGCACAAAAAAATTGACAATGCGCCTTGGTTTCTTGAGGAGGTGAGAGGGACGGCGGCTGGTTGTGGCTAGATGCTAGGGTTGTAGGTGGAGCTCGAGGGGAGAGGAATGGAGGCGGGTCGGGGATAGGTAGCGAACGGTATGCCCGAGTCACTTGGCGCTTGCAAAATAGTGTAATTATCTCAAAACTCCATGATACAAGACTCACATAACCGTTTTTTCTAGAACCATTTTTTATACTACAAGTAACCTCAGACGCATGATTAAGTGTGGGAATAAGGATAAACCACGTGTAAGCCCAAACTGATCCACATATAAATCAGTACAAACCAATTCATTAATAAATTTCTAAAAACCAAACCGCACCAAATTTACCCCAAATGACACCCACCCATCTTAGTTCTTTAGTTTGGAACCAACTGACCAAACCAATACCAAACCGTAGATCCTGCATACTTTTATCATGCCTCGTACACTAGCTACTCATCACCATTGTTGACGCCGGCACGCCACTACACCGTTGTGTTCAAGATGACGCCTATTACACAGGCTTAGGAGGAGCAGGTTCATCTCACATTGGCCTTTGCTGCTATTGAACACAAAGCATCGGGGGTTATGGTGGCGCCTCATCATGGATTGGGTTGGGTTGAGGAGGAGCAGGGTGAACACGAGGGAGCCAAACATCGGAGGTTCGGGAGGCGGGAATCATAGGCAGGCAGGAATCACAGTTTACTGCATGGAGGAAAAGGAGAGCAGGAATGTCTTTGCTGCAACTAATTAAACATGGCTCGCAACGGTCATTATAACTCATGGAACCACATACAAAATGCACCCAAAAAAAACTTAAAAACCGAACTTGAGGGTGGGGCGGGAGGGAGAGAGGGTAGGGGTCACCCTGGGCGTTTGGGTACCCTAACCCGCTACCCAAACCCGAACCGAACCGAATTACCCGAATTGTCGGGTAATCCAGGTATCGGGTTAGGGTTAGGTTCTCATTTCCTCTCTATTCGGTTTTTGGGTTAGGGTTCGGTTCTAGTCTGGAAAACCCAAGATACCCATAATACCCAAATTATTCATACTAGCCATTTTTTTGCAGCGATACTAGCCAAATTATTCATGCTATTACTGCACGGTCATGTTACCCATACTAACTAAAATACCCATACTACCCAAAATACCCATACTATCCAAATTATTCATACCAAAAGTTGATGTGTGCTCCGAATATTTCGTTTTTTTTTGGTACCCGAACCAAAATTTTGGGTATTTTGGGTTCGGGTATTTTTTTGGCAGAAAAATTTTTGGTTCCCATTTTTTACTACCCGAATTACCCATAAACCAAACTACCCGAACCAAAATAACCGAAATACCCGAATGCCTAGGGTGAGGTAGGGGCGTGTCGAAGATGAAACTGCCCCGCCGCCACCACAGCCCCCCGACGACGGCGACAATGAAGCGGGCGGAGGGTGGGGTTCCGAGCGACGGTGGTGGTAGGATTTCCCCGGTGTCGCCCGACGTGCCTCACCACAGCCCTCCAGGCCCTGCCCTGCTAGCTGATCCGGCTGGCCGCTGGTGCATGTGCCAGGGCGTCCGTGGAGGTGAAGATGAAGCCGCGCGCGTGTGAATTGTGAGGGCGAGCCGGTGGATGGTTCCAGGCAGTTGGGATCTGGTCCTGTGCAACAACAAGAAGGAACGGTGGGAGCGGCCGTCATGCAGCACGCGCGTACGTACCAGTACCACCTGCGCGTCCGTCGCATCGCGTGCACCACACCACACCTACCTTAGCCGGATCGGTGGCACGACACGGCACGGATCCAAGGTTCAAACCGGCTTCTGGCAAAAACAGCAGACCGGACTGGTTGTGGTTCGCATCCTGGTAGGGAAGCGACAGGTGTCGTCGCCGCAACCGGTGGGAGGGAGGCAGGAGGCGCCGGCCGGGGTGGGGAGTGGGGAAGGGACCCACCAACTGGAGTTCACCCAGCCTTGCTCGGCAGCGCGGCCGGGGAAGCCAGAAGATTCGCACCGCTCGTCCTCGCCTAGTCGCCTGTGACCACCTGCAGGGGTCCCTTCTCGATCAGCCATTGGCGATCGGCATTGCATGCATGCATGCTCGTTGCCGTGAATCCTCTTTCGCTCCTGCGCCTGCGTGCACTGACCACACCCGTCCAACCCCTGCCCTGCCCTGCCCTGCCCTCCGAGCTGATCCGGCTGCCCGCTGCTGCGCCGGCCGGGCAAAAGCAAAGCAAAGCAAAGCGAAAGAACGCGCCGTGACGTGCAATTCATGCCCATCTGCGCGGGCGGCGTGGCGCGGCCATGGAGAGAGATGGAGGGGTGGCGTGGGTCGTACGCGCTGGTTGATTTGGCGCCAGAGAGGCATGCGCGCGCGGGAGGGATGGAGATGGTTCACGCGTCCACTGCCGCACCAGACCGCGGGGGACCGTAGCTCTCGGGCTCTCACCACTGCTTCCGGGTGTGCGCGGCCGCAATCACGACGGCGGTCGCTCCAACGCTCATCAAGTCGCGTCGCTCCCAGCAGATAGACCGTCGATTCCGCCACCACAGGTGACATGAACGGCACCGCTCTTCCATGTTCTCCTCCATGGCGTCGCGTGGCGAGTAGGAGGAGCAACGGATGGAGGTGGTTCCGTGGGGCAGCCGCTACGAGTGCAGTAGCAGGGCGGCGCCACAGTTCATCTGATGCATCTCGTCTCGTCTTGCTGCTCGCGGTGGCCGCGACCGCAACAGAAGGAAGGTGTGCATGACGAAGGGCATCTACGACCGTAGCCATCGACGAGCTCCCCTCCCTCGACCCGCTGTCGTCGTCATGCCGTTAGTTCAGCAGGTCGAGCCCAACGTTGGCAAGCAGCAAAAGTGCAAAACTAGTAGCAGAGTATGTGCTTGTGCAGCAGGCCAAACAAATCGGGCCAAAGATCGGCTTCTCCGCCACCCTCCTCACGTAATAGATCAACACCTCCTTTAAACTGTGTGGATTAAATTCACTTGCGTTGGCCAAAGATCAACCAAGAGGAGTGACATGACACAAGGCATGATCGGCCAGCTTGTTTTGGGGTTGTTCTGTACTGTAAGAAGAGGCGTTGGTGGACAACTGTGCCATGAATAGTGTGTACACGATCATGCAGCCTGGGGCATATGGAGACTAATGTACGCGTACAAGGAGACACACCCGTGGCCGAGAGCATCGTGCCGCTGCTGCCCATGGAGCCTCCTAGCTGGGAGGGGTGCGACCTGATGCACTCGGGCGACCGCCGCGCCATGCATGATGTAGACCGCCGGTCTTCTCCTGACGGTCCTCCTGCTACACCTTGGGCGCGATGCGGCGCCGTCTCCGATTCCACGGATACACACATCTGGCGAGGACAGGGACAGAGGATGAATCTGACAGGTGGGCCGACGTAGTCATTGAGAGTAGCTATTGATCCTGGCCAGGATCGTTCCCTTCCCAATGCGCCAAACAGATTCAGGGTTTAGATTAACCGGGATCGATGAGTATAGTGTATGGACTTCAGGGATTTAGACGTTGGGGTTCGTTTACGCCGCGCTTTATAATTTCAGGGTTTAAAACAGACTTCACTCCGTGCGCGTGTGAAGTGTGTGGGACGTACGGAACGGCCGCCGGCACGAGCGCGTACCACCTGCGCGTCCGTCCGTCGCATGCACCGCACCCCGGATGGTCGTGCCACATGGCTCCACATAACGCTTATTCATCAAGTCCTTTTGTTTTACCGACGGACCTCGGCGAACGGCCTGGTCGTGTTCTCGACAAATGGTTGTTTTGCCGTGTACCCATGAGTGGGAGCTTGGCACTCGGCAAATACACATTTTCCAATTATGATTAAGGGAACAAAAAAGAGATTAGCGAGTCGGTAGTTCATAGTTGGTTGGTGCAGAGTGGGTTGGCTAGCCAGACTAGTGGCGAGATAGTTTGGTCCAAGAAGCTGTCTTAGCATTTTTTTTCCAGTCACAATTCACGTTACTATTTATCCAATAAAGGTGTATGGGAAGAATCTACCCTGATTAGAAGTAGCCAAAAACACTTATCAAATAAAATATATTTGTGATCATGTGAACATTTTGTAATCAATCCCACCCGAGAGAAGCCTATTAATTATGTGGATATGTGTAGAAATTGCACCCGGTATCAAAAAGACCGAGTAGAGCTGCCACCATTTCAAGGCTAAGTTTAATCCGTGCACCAGAATTATTCATGGACATATATATATAATCGTTGAATGTACTAACTAAAATCAAGATCAACCAAGTAAACCAGAATTCAAGATGGTTCACATGACAGAAACACTGAAAATCCCGAGTCGCAACCCGTTGGTGCTAAAATCTTTCTTCGTTGATTGCAATCGCACTAGTAGCTAGCTACAACCGTTGAGTTGTTTGAAATTTCGTGTACCCACTTACACTCCCCGTGGTTACCATTTTCTCAGACCGTAGTTACCACACGTGTGCCATAACTCCAACCCAAACACCAACAATGATGAGCTCTAACCCTATCAATAACTCCCATCTCTTTGCTTCTCCTCATCTCTTGTTCCACCACCACGGGGGCAACTAGAGGCGGGGCATGCATAATAGCCTCGAGCAAAGCAAGGGGTCGCACAAGCTTATTGAGGATGAACTCTTACTGGATCACCCCACCTATAGCCACCTTCCGCCATGTATGGCGACTAGAGGAGCCTAGCCTATCTTCGGCGTGGCTTAGAAAAGTTGTAAAAGGGCTCCTATTGAACCACAACGAAAGAACCATAAAGAAACTTACAACTACGAGAGGATACACCCTCCTCCCCCCCCCCCCCCCCCCCCCACTTCGGCCGATAACGTCGGTGAAGGAGAAAGGAAGGAGGGGGCCGAATTTAACCGTGTTAGTCCGAACTCCTGTGGAGAGAGGAAAGGGTAAAGAGAGCGAGTCGGTAGTTCGTACTTGGTTGGTGCAGAGTGAGTTGGCTAACCCACCCAATTGCCATATGGTTTTGGTCCAAGAATCTATCTCAACATTTTTAGTCACATTTCAGATTATTATTGAGCCAATAAATATTTATTGGAGAAATATACCTGGATCAGAAGTAACTAAAAGCACTACTCAAAAAAGCTCTATTTGTGATGATGTGATAATTTTGAAATCAGTCTCACGGTAGAGAAGGTCTATTTATTAAGTAGGTATGTGTAGAAATTGCACCCGATATAACAAAGACCGAAGGAGGAGAGACGCCACAACCTCAAGGCTAAGTTCTACCAATACACCAGAATTAATTGTTTTCGCACACATACTTGTACTTCTAAATTAAATGTACCAACTAAAAATCAAGATCAACAAAGTGCAAGCGTGTGAAAAATTAATGATGTCCACCCATTGCTAGGACAATCTTTCCTCATTGCCCGAGTCGCACTAGCAGCTGGCTAGAGCCGCCACAAATGGAATTGAAATTTGAAAATCCCGTCTACATACAACACCGAACCTGACCCAACCGTGGTTGCAAAAGAAAGCAAGCGCACAGTTAGCAAAAACTATTGTGGTGTAGTGCTCAATTGATTTTGCATTTAACCTCAAATGCAGGCCACACCTGATGAACGAAGCAAGAAGAGGAGATCAAGAAAGTGCATTTTATTCACCAGTATCAAAATATGCAGGATAGAAGAAACTTCTCTTCGGAGTGCAACTACAAGTAAAACTTTGCTTGTGAATGGAAGCCCCATATTTGAGCAGTATTGTAATAGGAAATGTAGAGTGTGCATTTTCCTTGTACTCAAGTGAGTGCAACTACAAGCAGTGCAACTATTATTGGTCAAGAAATACTTGTTGAACAATTTTGAATTGAGAATTTATATCACCTATGAGCATTATTCTCATTTCTAAATTCACTTTTAGTTAAGTGAGTAAAACTTCTCTTCTAGTTAAGTGAGTGCAACTACTTTTTTGGGTCCAGTTTGTTGAATATTTTCTTCTAGTTAAGTGAGTGCAACTTCATTTTTGAACTCACTTTGTTGAATATTTTCCTTCTAAATAAATTTAGTTCTTTGAATTTCTTTCTAAATGAATAAAGTGGTCTTTGTTTGAATACAATTTAAAAATATGGTACCAACTTAAAAAAAAAGAGGTCAATACATTTTATGAATGCTGCATTTTAACTAGACACAATTTTCCAACAAACTATATTTGTGATAGTGTGACCATTTTAAAATCAAATGTCACGTGAGATAAAGCCTATTTATTATGCGTCTATGTGCACAAACCGCAGCCGATGCAAAAAAAAAAAAGACCAGGGAGAGATGCCACCGTTCCAAGTTCAAGGAGTATCAATGCGCCAGAACTAGATTGTTTTTTTCACACACGTCAAATGTACCAACGAAAAATCAATCAATCAAGATGAACAAAGTGCAACAGAAACCAATGCTTTTCACCCAATCGTTGGCAGCGCAATCATCTTTCTTTACCGATCGAAATCGCACTGGCAGCCACAATTTAAATCGAAATTTGAAAATCCCGTCTACGTACAGCGCCGTTCGAACCTGACCCAACCGTGGTTACCCATTTCCAACCGCGGTTGCAAAAGCAACCAGGCGCCCGAATTTTGCAGAAAAGCCCTCGCGCCGCCGCGCATTCCTGAGGCCGCTCCCCGCGCGCGCGCGTTCTGATCCGCGCACCCGAGGAGCGAGCCCAGATATTTCTCCTCCGGACGACGACGTTTTACACGCGGGTCCGGACAAAACCGCGAAATTGGAGCCAGCTCCCCGTCCCCGTCCCACGTACGGACCACGCCATGCGCTCACCACCTCGCTGGCTTAGGGTTTCGCCACCCACTCGCTCACCGCGCCTCCGCCTATAAAAGCCGCCTCGCCCGCTCGTCCCCTCCCACCAACTCACCGCCCGTCCTCATCCGCTCCGCTCCGCTCCTTTCTTCCTCTCCACTCCACCGCTGCCGCCACCACCGTAGCGCAGCGTAGCGTAGCCCTCCCACCACCACCACAGCTCGCTCGCCATGGCCTACCGCGGAGGCGGAGGCCGGGGAGGCCGCGGCGACCAGCAGCAGCAGCACTACGGTGGAGGGCGGGCCGGCGGGCCGGCGGGAGGAGGGCGCGGGGGCGGGCGCTTCCCGTGGCCACCTCCGGGCGCGTCCTCCTCGTCGGCGCCGCGTCCCGCCGCGCCAGCGCCCTACACGCCCGCGGTCGCCGTCTACCACAACCCCAACGCCACGGGGCCTCACCAGGGCGCCTACCAGCACGGCGTCGTCTACCGCGGCCCCGCGCCGCCCGCCGTCCGCGCGCCTTCCTCCACGCCGGTCACCATCCGCGCGCCCTCGCCCACCCCGGCCACCGTCCGCGCGCCTTCCCCGACGCCCTCGCCGGCCGCGGCCCCGTTCCAGCCGGCCCGCGTCTCGGCACCCGAGACGCATGTGGGGCAGCCCGAGGCGGAGAAGGCGCCCGAGGTGGACCTCGCGCCGGTGTCCAAGAAGGGGCTCGCCCACCCCGCGCGGCCCGGCGCCGGCACCGTCGGCAAGAAGGCGATGATCCGCGCCAACCACTTCCTCGTCAACGTCGCCGACAACAACCTCTTCCACTACGATGTGAGCAGCCTCGCCCCAACCCCATCCCCCTCCCCCTCCATGCGTACCTTCTCCGTTCACGCACTAGCAAGCTCTTGTTTAGATCTGGCGCTCCCTGCATGTTCTTATACGTTTTTCTGTGCACGTACTAGCTAGTTCTTGTTTAGATCTACACGGTTGTATTTGTATACGCTTGTCATCGACGACCTGTTTCTTGCTAGCTGCTTCGGTTTTTTTCCCTTGCGACGTGCGTCTCCGACCTCATCCGTCCATGGGTGTTTTGGTCGAGCGCTAGCTCTCGCTACATGTACGAAATCTTGGCGTTTAATTTGGAAGATGCATGGATGGATGGTTCCTCCTGTTATCATGAACAGTGTGAGTTTGGAGGGCGAGACACAGAGATTTAATTTCCTCCATGCAAAAGCCATCCAGTAGACTCGTAGTAGTATCCGTTTTGTTTTGGCAAAGAGTATGTATGTGGTCTTGGCTGCAGATGCTTTGGGCTCGTTTTGGGTACTAGCAAGCACTTGCTATACACGTATGGGAACTGGTCAGATCTCATCCATATGGGTGCCGATCGGAGCCTTTGTCTTTGATCTCCTGCGTCTTTTTCTGGCGATCTTGGATGGTTTCGGTCCGGTTTCCCCATGGGTTTTTTGGTCTGGTCCCTGTCCTCGTCTGGCGACAAAGGGGCAAAGGAACGTACCAACAAAAAAATGGCAGATGCTTGACCATGGTCCTGCATCTTCTTTGTAGTACGTGGCTGCCATGCATTTTTGGCAAAGCAGGAGGCCTTTGTCTTCCTTGCCACCTTTGTTGCCGGTGCAGTTTTACGATCCGTTCGCCTCTTCTCCGCCTGCCTGCCCGCGCAGCAGCTTTTGTTTTTGTCTTTGGCTCACCGCATGCAAAAAACGCAGAGGCCGTGCTCCTCCGATGCCCGGATCTCTTGTATCGCCACCTCGTGTGGCATCCGGCGTGTGGCTCTCCTCTCTGTGCTAGTATGTAAAAAAAGGTTGCCGTTAACTTTCTTTCTTTTGGATATTTTATTGGCTCTCCGCGCGTGTGTGTGTGTGTGTGGAAGAACAGTGATCTCAATCGACACGTACGGGGTTTAATTCGATGAAGCATTATGCCCATTTTTTTGACGTGAGATTTGATATATTTTCGACTTTCATAGATTTGCTTACAATCTTTTTCTCTGCTCATACATATATAAGTGTATCTCTATTTTTTTTTTGGTAAACTATGTAGAGTACTTGTAGTCGTATATGTGTAGTACTTTTTTTATGAATTGATTGGCGACGAATTATTTTTGCACTCCTAATAGCAAAGTACTAGTATCTGGAACAGTCCATAGGTCCCTTTTTTTAGAATATATAGGTCCTTTTTTACTACGTACAGTACGCAGGTCCATTTTTTTACTACGTACTGTACAGTACATAGGGTCCCGCTTATTGGGTTCTGTACCGCATCATTGCAGCGAGATTCGTGCACTTCGCACCCACCCCACCCCACCTTCCCCGTTCCGTCACAGCCTCCCACTCAACCCCTCCTCACCCAACGCCGCCGCCGGCGGTTCCCGCCGGCCTGCGCAGCCGCAGCAGGAACCCGGTATGCCTGTGTCAATAATATCCTTCACTGCGCGCCCCCTTAAGTTTTGGGCATTCCATTCTGGATCCAGCGTTCTCCCGCATTAGCAGTTTATAAATCTGATTGGAGTCTAATTCGAAATGGAGGCCACCAGCACCAGATAGTATGTGTTGCCTTTTGCTTGATAAATTTCCATTCGTACGATGCCAGTAGCGGTTAAGTTCGTTTACCGCCTAATTTTGGTTTAGTGGTTTCTTTCTTAGGGTCCGCTAGTTTTCCCTCACAAATTGACTGGATTCTGCGGTGTGTTACCTCATCCTGCACGCTTCGATTCTTTTGAGCGAAATGTAGCATAAATAGAGAGATTTTAAATGTTTTATTTGATTTGTATAGAATGACTGGACAAAACAGAGGGCTAATTGTTTCTACTGTGTGTTCTGAATGTAGAACAGAGTATCCCTTGTTTCTGCATACATAATGATGTCGAATGTGTTGATGTAGGTTTCCATTCTACGATGCCAGTAGCTGTTAATTTCGTTTATCGCCTAATTTTCGTTTAGTGATTTCTAGGGTCTGCTAGTTTTCCCCTTCATATTGACTCGATTCTATGGCGTGTTACTTCAACTTGCATGCTTCGACTCTTTTGAATGAAATATTGTAGCATAAGTATGGAGAATTAAAATGTTTGATTTGATTTGTTTAGAATGATTGGACAAAACAGAGGGCTAATTGTTTCTCTCCTGAATACAAAACAGAGTGTCCCTTGTTTTTGCATACATAATGATGTCGAAATGTGTTGCTGTAGGTTTCCATCAACCCGGAGTCAAAATCAAGAGCTGTGAACAGGGAGGTACTCAGTGAGCTAATCAAGTTGCACGGCAAGACATCCCTTGGCGGCAAATTGCCTGCCTATGATGGAAGAAAGAGTCTTTACACTGCAGGCTCACTTCCTTTCGAGTCTGAGGAGTTTTCTGTTACTCTCGTCGATCCGGAAAAGAAAGACAAAGAAATGTCAGATTGGATTCTGCACTTAGGATCACTTCCCTTAATTTGATCAGCTTGCCTATCCATTGTGTTTGTAGCTGCTAACTTGCTCTCCCTCTTCATTTGCAGGGATGAAAGGGAGTACAAGATCACCATTAGAATTGCTGGGAGGACGGACCTGTACCACCTTCAGCAGTTCCTCAAAGGAAGACAGAGGGATATGCCTCAAGAAACCATCCAAGTGCTCGATGTTGTCCTCAGTGAGTCACCGTCCTGGAAGTATGACATCCACATTCCAGTTTCTTGCTATCAGTTTTTCTTGATCATACTAGCTAGTTTTCTGGAGCCCTAAACTACTGTTGGCATGCCTTTTCATTGCAGCTATGTCACAGTGTCCAGATCCTTCTTCTCCACCACTTTTGGTCACAGAGGAGACATTGGTGAAGGATTAGAGTGCTGGAGAGGTTACTACCAGAGCTTACGCCCGACACAGATGGGGCTTTTGCTCAATATTGGTACTCCCCTGGCTGTTACTGTTACTGCTACTGTTGTCTAATTGCAGTGTGTAGCCTTATTTATCTGATGATCTGAACTTCATTATTCAGATATATCTGCAACATCCTTCTTCAAGCCTGTGACGGTGGTCCAATTTGTGCTTGAGTTCCTCAACTTACGTGATGCCTCGCGACCTCTGACAGACAGGGACCGTGTCAAGGTACTATTCTGATATAGATGCTCAGCTAGTTTTAGAGAGCATGTTAGCACACTGCAACCTGTTATTGGCTGTAAATACTTGACTAATCTCTTTCGTACCTGACTTTTTGTGCAGATAAAGAAAGCACTCCGTGGGGTGTGTGTAGAAACAAACCACCAAGAAGGCAAAATCAGAAGATACAAGATAACAGGGATTACTCCTGTTCCCATGAGCCAGCTCATGTAATGATCTGTCCTCACATGTTATAATATTTTCCATTATGTCTTTTATCCCTATATTCTGGAGCAACTAATCAGGGTTGCTGGAATATTAGAAAGATGTGTAGTTGTGTAGGTTTTCGGCTTATTGCTTCTTCATTGATGTTGGTGCGTCAGGAATTAGTTGGGGAAATAATTTTGTTTCAACATTCTTCCTGTGGCATATGCATTTTATTTCCACAGCATAGCAAAGATCTGTTTGTGCTAAGTTGTGCCTGTTCACAATTTTCCTTATGAATTGTTTATACCACAGTTTCCTTTTTAGCATCTATCCATGATTATTATTCCCTTTCTAATATTACTTTACTCCTGTTATTTTTGTCGTTAGATTTCCTGTTGATGAGAAAGGAACAAGAATGTCAGTTGTTCAGTACTTCATGCAAAGATACAACTACAATCTGCAGTACACCACTTGGCCCTGCCTGCAGTCTGGAAGTGATGCTCGGCCTGTGTATCTGCCTATGGAGGTACTGTATCCATGCCTGCTTCCTCATATTTGAATTATACGTTGTTTGCTCAATGTTCTCTACAAATTGATTGTAGGCGTGCAAGATTGTTGAAGGACAAAGGTACTCTAAGAAACTGAATGACAAGCAGGTCACCAACATACTTAGAGCTACCTGTCAATGTCCCCAGCAGAGGGAGCAAAGCATTCGTGAGGTATACCTGTTGTCAACTAGATTCTGTAAATACTGATCGATTGGTTTTCTTATTATACCTGCCCATATCTTTCAACATCACTTGTTATGATGATGTATTTGGTAGATCCTTCCGTTCTGTTCTAACTCATGTAGTTAGGAATGCCCATCCTTCCTCAGCTAGTTTTAGTTTGCCTGTAGTGTAAATTCTCTCATAACATTCTTTTTCACATTGTATATGGTTCTGCACAACAAGTATGCTGAGGACAAGTTTGCTCAGGAGTTTGGAATCAAGGTCTGCAGTGACCTTGTCGCTGTTCCAGCCCGTGTGCTGCCTCCCCCCATGGTAAGACTGCTGCCTTTTTCCCATTCTCTTAGTTGCTTAACTGGAAGGATTTGTAGTAATCACATCCTTTGTATCTGCTTCAGTTGAGATATCATGATTCTGGAAAGGAGAAAACCTGTGCGCCAAGTGTTGGACAGTGGAACACGATTAACAAGGTATTCCCTTTTCATTGTCTTCACTCCCAATTTTACTAAGCATTACTTCTTGGAACTAAAAACATGGAGAACTTGTTGAGTTACTTCTTTGTCTGTTCTCAATGTATTGAAAAATGACAGGTCATTATTTGTATGTATAGCAACTCAAATTATTTTGCCTGTTCGCACTTTGTTCATTATGTGGTTTTCGCACTAGTTACCTGTTGAGCTTGTTTGTGACTTGGCCCATTATTTCGTATGTAGCACATATGTGATGTCGATGATAGTAGTAGTACAAATGATAGGTCTCATTTGTGTATTTTTTTCCCTGCAGAAAATGATTAATGGAGGAATCATAGACAACTGGGCCTGTGTGAGTTTTTCACGCATGCCTCCTGAGGAGGTACACAGGTTCTGTTGTGATCTGATTCAGATGTGCAATATGAGTGGAATGGTAAAAGCTTGCATCGCTTTCCTGTTTCTTAGGCATTTATGATTTATATGTGTATGTTACAGCTGACCGACTTCTGTTTTCCAACCTTGTAGTCTGTCAATCCAAGGCCACTTGTAGACAACCGATCAGTTAGCCCCAACCACATTGAGAATGCTTTGAGGGATGTGTACAGGAGGACTACGGAAATGCTTAACAAACAGGGAGGCGAAAAACAGTTACAACTGTTAGTCGTAATCCTACCTGAAATCAGTGGTTCTTATGGTATGCATATGGCTCCTCTGGTCAATCCCCTTCCACATTCTCTTGGCTTTCTGTAGATTTATGTGTGTGCCATGTGTAATTTTGCAGGGAAAATCAAGAAGGTTTGCGAGACTGATCTTGGGATCGTGTCTCGGTGTTGCCTGCCAAGGCATGCTGCCAGACCGAACAAGCAATATCTGGAGAATGTTGCACTCAAAATCAATGTGAAGGTAACATGACCACCTGGTCTTTGTCTACTTCGATTTCTGTTAAATGTGATAATTCTGTGTCTTAACTAGGTCGGAGGACGCAACACGGTTCTGGAGAGAGCTTTTGTGCGAAATGGCATACCGTTTGTGTCCGAAGTCCCAACAATCATCTTTGGTGCTGATGTTACACACCCCCCACCTGGAGAGAACTCTGCATCATCTATTGCTGCGGTTAGTTTTATCCCACAGCTTACAGTTTGTTTCTATCTGATTTGATCTTTATGCATGCACATACCTGTTGAGCACAAATATATTTAGCTGTTTCTTTTGTTGGTTCGATGTAGGTGGTTGCATCAATGGACTGGCCTGAAATCACCAAGTACAGAGGTCTTGTCTCTGCTCAACCACACAGGCAGGAGATAATCGAAGACCTCTTCAGTGTCATCAAAGATCCACAGAGGGGCAATGTCAATGGTGGCATGATCAGGTGAGTTTTGTGATTAGGCAGAGACTATCACCATCAATTGCCATATGGATCAACTGCTAACCTGACATATTTTTCTCTACAGGGAGTTACTGATTGCCTTCCGCAGGAAGACGGGCCGGAGGCCTGAGAGGATTCTGTTCTACAGGTATGTGCACAGATTCAGGGTATTCTTTTCTTCTTGTCCAGTCAATGGAGCTGACTGACTGACTGATCATTCTCATATGTAGGGATGGTGTGAGTGAAGGCCAATTCAGCCATGTTCTGCTTCATGAAATGGACGCAATCAGGAAGGTAGGTTGCATGCAAATTTGTGTTTTGGCCTACCTCCTCTGATGTTATCCTTGGCTTTTGTCATTCTGATGGTTTTCTACTTTGCTGTTGCAAGGCCTGCGCCTCTCTGGAGGAGGGGTTATATGCCCCCAGTCACCTTTGTGGTTGTCCAGAAAAGACATCACACCAGGTTGTTCCCTGAGGTTCATGGGAGGCGTGATATGACTGATAAGAGTGGGAACATACTTCCAGGTTAGTAAATGCACCGGTATTTCAATGTCAATGATAACAACTAAGTATCTGCTACTTGTTGAAGCATTACTGACTGTGATTGGGTGCACATTTGTGTTTCTGTTATCCTGCAGGAACTGTGGTTGACCCCCCGAGTTGGGACCCAACAGAGTTGGATTTCTACTTATGCAGCCATGCTGGCATTGAGGTAATCACTTTGTCCTCGTGTCCTTCTTGTTTTCTATGCTCATGATCTTCAATGCTTGCATACTGAGTGTGTTTGTGAAATGCTCCTCAGGGAACTAGCAGGCCAACTCATTACCGTGTTCTTTATGATGAGAATCACTTCACAGCCGATGGGCTTCAGTCATTGACCAAGAAGCTTTGTCATGTGTAATCTTCTATCTCCCTGTGTGTGTGTCTGTGGCTTTGTGTGTGTTGTGTTATGACTCTGATGATGGTTCGTCTTTTATCTATGTCTTGTGCAGATATAAACGATTAATTCCTGGACTCACTGTTGGTGAGTTGCCTTGTTCACTTTTCTGTTTTAATTTGCTTCAGGTTCATCTGTTTAGTTATGTGCTTTATGCCTCTAGTTACTGGATTCGTATTTTTTGCTTATCCTAATAGTCCCAGTAGTTGTAGACTTGTACTCCCTCCGTTCCTAAATATAAGTCTTTTTAGAGATTCCAATATGAATTACATACGGAGCAAAATGAGTGGACCTACACTCTAAAATATGTCTATATACATTCGTATGTAGTCCATATTGAAATCTCTAAAAAGACTTATATTTATAAACGTAGGGAGTAGTGATTTAGGGGTAGTTCTATTTTAACTGTGTGTACCTGATCTGATACAAGTTAGAAATCCAACCACACCGATTGCTTTACTTTAAGCTTTACTTAAGGTCCTTTGGTCTAAAAAGTCTAAATTAGCATGCACTTCCTAACAAATATGCCTTATTTCCCATGTCTTTGTTCTATCTTCTTATTTATGTTTATGAAAACAACACAACATCTTTCCCATTGCTGTTCTGAGACCTAGCATACTTGTAGAAGCTAACTTAGTTCAACTTATTATGCAGTCCCACCAGCATTCTATGCGCATATAAAAGCTAAACTGCACGCACGCTACTATGTGGAAGGGGACAACAGGCAGGCGGCGATTGCGCTAGAGGGCCCTATGGAGCTGCCAAAGATTTTACTACTCGGCGGCTCTGGGAGGTAAATTATAATTGTCGTACCCTTAAAGTCTAATTCTCATGATCTCAGAGGTATATTCAGTTTTTGGATTTCATTTATGTAATATCAAAGCTAGGGCAGGTGTTCATTGTCGGTTTAATTGGGTAAAGATTTGTGCATAACTTCAAAATTCTCCTTTGGATGGCTGTCGAATCATAATCATTTGACATTTTTTAAAATAAATGAGAGATAGGTATTAGCAGGGAACACTCAATATGCAGGAGCCATATAGTATTAGTAAGAAAACACTGTGTTTGCAGCAACTAAATGGAGTACATGATAAGTGCTTAGCATAGGTTATGTGGTTAAGTAGAGGTTAAGGCCCTGGGTAATTTATATTTAAATTGCAGGCAACAACACCGAATGGAACTAAGGCCGCGGGAAATCATAGAGGATGCCCCAATAAGGCTTACCGCACCAATAGCCTTGACAGTTACGAAATCTCTTGTTCAGTATGTGCGGGATTTACGCACATTGTATACACGGGAGACGTTTCCTCATCATGAGAAACAACATCAGTTCCAACAATTAAATGTACTGAATGGGAAAGCGTACATCCTGGGGCTTACCCTCTCTGAAATATTCGAGGAAGCACGAGCTAGTGGACAATCATGGAATGGCTCCATAAACGAAGATCATTTCTCTGTGATAAATGGTCGTGCTGTTGTAAATAAGCTACCCACTGTTGTAGGTGGTGATGGCCCTTTCATAAAGGATAGCCTTGCTCATGTTAGAATCATAAGATACATATTCGTCAGAAATGATATTAAGTTCCAATATATGGATGCCTATATCAACTTGTTGGCAGACAGGGCTCTTGTTCTTGAGCCAAAGTTGGCGCCCCTCAGGAAATATCCCCTTGTTTATAAAAGCACATTTCAGAAAGGTAACATCATCTCCTGTTTCCCTTCATAATCAAGACAGATTTTCTTAGATGCATTTTCTGAACTGTCCATTGGTGCCTTTATATTAAAATGCAGCACAAGTTGTGATTGGGATTTTTAAGAAATATGAGCAGCTTTCGCCAGACGAGAAGGCCGAATTTAGGGGTATAGTCAATTTGGTTCGTTGTCCAGAAGAGTGGCCAAATGCAAAGTCAAACTATGTTTTGGAACCAACGGTTACCTACAGACGTGAGGTGTTGGGTAAAGAATATGATGACACGGCCTGGGGGTGCTTTCACTGCTTGCGAAATTATGAATCACATGGGACAGTTGTAAGTTACTACCGCACTTGCTCTTTGGAGTTCTGTTTTTTGACCTTATATCATAATTCTTTCTTTTTGAATGAATATCACTTAAACTGTTTTAACATGTTTTATACAGTTTCCGTGCTACGACACAGATATACCGGTTTCTCAGATCTTCGGTGATTTCGTCGACCGGGTCATAAGGGCAATCCTGAAAGATGGGCGGTTTGACATCTCTGGAGTGCTTAACTGAGGTAACGAATTCTGTCTTAGTTGAACAGAACCTGGGCCATGGGCCTTATGTTGCATACTTAATGCCATCTGTGCACAGGAAGGTGTCCATTGCGCGAGAGGGCCCAGTGGAGGTGCGCCACCTGCCAAAGATCGAGGAGAACGTCAAGGACGTCATGTTCTATTGCTGAGCTCCTGTTGAGTTGTTCGTTATGCGACCCACCCTACCCTACCTTGAGTTGTTCA
The DNA here is from genome assembly GCA_039707655.1 of Elymus sibiricus. Classification (NCBI taxonomy): domain Eukaryota; kingdom Viridiplantae; phylum Streptophyta; class Magnoliopsida; order Poales; family Poaceae; genus Elymus; species Elymus sibiricus. The sequence continues at coordinate 451,014,882 of CM077671.1, forward strand.
TGAGAGAGAGAGAGAGAGGGAGAGAGAGCCTGAGATGGCTATGACTTTGTTTTGGCGGCTTTTGCCGTGGAGCCTGTTGCTCGTAGCGCTAGTAGTATCTAGAGTTTCATTTCGAAGTAGCCAGGATACCTGCTATCTATGACTGAGTCTCTGTTACCTTCGAATCTATTTGAGACTTATCAAATGCAAGTGCTTTAAGTTACCAAGTGATTTTCCTATTTGCCCTGTTGATCTGTGCTGTTCTGATCTTTTGGTCTTCAAGTCTGAAATTTTCGCCTTTGTTTGGGGCCAGGTTGGACCTTGGTATTTGATGAACTACTTTGTTTCTGGATTTTGTGTGAACGGGTCCAAGTCAGAGTAGCAACTTGTTGCTCTTGGCTTGCACTTAGGCTTGTCCAGAATCCAGAACCAAATTGGTCAGCCAGCTCTAGATTCCACAGCCGACTTGGCCTTTGCACACTGCATCTTTTGATTTTACTTCAACGGTTCTTTGATTTCAGAAGAACTTCTCATCTCATAGTCTTGCAGGTAGAGTATATTCAGTGGAATTTTTAGACACAAGTCGTCATAGGAGTAGAACTTTTCAGAAGCACCAGGCCGCATCTTCTTTTTTCCAATGGATTTTAAGAAGGCAGGATTTTTAATTTAATTGCAAGAAAGCATTTGAAGCTTTACTGATCATAAGGGCTAAGCTTCACAGTGCGCTTTACAGTGTCGTTCTAAACTTGTTCCTTTTGTTAAACTTTTTCAGTTGCTCTTGGCTTGGACTTATGCTTGCCCAGTATTCTGATCCAAATTGGTCAGCCAGTTATAGATTGCATAGTCGGATGGCTTTTGCACAATGTATCTTTGTTCTTACTGCTCCAGTTAACATAGGAGTTTTTGTAGACAGAAGAATTCCATGTGGTGTTACTGCACCTTTCTTTTTCCAATGAAATTCAATAAGGCAGGATTTTAATCCCAACAATGAATTTCATAGTTACAACTGATCACAAAGCCTAATTATGTTAGTATACATAACGTGTTGCAAGATTCACAGCTGGTTTTACCGTGTGTCGTTCTAAACTTGTTCCCTTTTTAAGCTTCAGGCTCTACTTTTTGTGTTGCTTGATGAATAAAATTTCTGTTTGTGCCAAAAACAAAGGGTCCACAACACATTAAGATACAAATATGACAAGCTTCACAACACAGCTAAGAACTTGAGATAAGATACAAACATGACGAGCTTCACAACACAGTTCAGCTAATCGTTAGCTTGTCGTGAGCACGGCAGAAATATGATTCTCAGTTCATTTTTCTGGCCAACTTTGAAGATGTATACCTGACTACAACCTGCTATTTGTGCGAGCCTCTGTGTGCGTAGGCTATGCTTCTAACAATAATTATCTCAAACTAGACAAAATATATCCGTCTCTTTTGTTAGTTTGGAGAATATGCCACACGAAAGGCACAAGAATGCATAGCATACATGTACATATACTTTGAATTTACGCTACACCGTAACCTCCATTCAAATCAAGGTAAAGTGCCAGAAATTTTTGATACAAACTATCCAATTGTTGGTATGTTCACAATTTGGTACAGGAGAGATAGAACGGAGAACGGCCAGGTCTCCCCCAGGGCCCGTGCCGCTCCCGCGAGCGGCCCGGGCGCAACCTAGCTCTCCGCCGCCGGTAGCCCTCACCTCGTCTCTCCCCTCCCTCGCCGCCGCCAGGGGATGCCTCCGGGCAAAGCCCGTGCGCGCGTCGGCGGCGGCGGCCCCCCCCCCCCCCCCCACGAGGCGTCCGGGCGGCGCGGGACGGCCAGTCTTGTGGTGGCGCGCGGCAGCGGGACAAGTCAGGCGGCGGCGGCTCGCGGTGTCTGCTAGGGGTGGCACCGGTGCTCTCTTCCATCGGGCGGGGGGGGGGGGGGGGGGGCAAGCATGGCGCGCGGCGCGGCCATGTGCGGGGCGGCGCGGGGACGCAGGGAGCTGACGCTGGGCGAGCGCGTCGGTCGGCGGCGAGGCCTGGCAGGGAGGTGCGGCGTGGGCGCCATGGGTCTCCGGGTCGCGTGCTGCCGCGGTGGTTCTCAGGTGGCTCGGAGGCCCGGAGCGGCGCTGTGAGGTGGCTCGATGCGTGGTGGTTGCTCCTGCTGGCACCGGCGAGCGTGTGGACTTCGGCCAGGGACCGTGGTGGTCCATGGCCTCGGGCGGTGCTTCTCTGTGCCTTGCGGGCATGGAGCTCGGTTCGGCGCATTGTCTCGTGCTGCGTCCGGTGGTCCTGCTTCGGTCGGGCGTCGACTGAGCTTCTGGCCTGCGTGGCGGGAGGAGCGTCGGTGGCCTCCGCGAGGTGCGGGTGGCTCGGTTGGCTGCGATGTGGCTTGTTCGGTGGTGGCGGCATGGGTGGTATGGTGGGTCCTCGTGCTGGAGGATGACCGCCGGTGGGCTCCGCGAGGTGTGGTTGGCTGCGGCGGTCTCTGCGTCTCTTCGTCGATGGGCAGCTTTGTTGGATGGTTGCGGTAGTCGGCTCTTCTTCGACGTGTCCACGGTATTGCCTCGGTTTGGTTGTTGCTATGGAGTCGAAGCTGCGGTGGCGGGGCCCTGTGGTATACGATGACCGGCTGTAGGTGACCCGTTTGGCGATCTTCCGTGGCGCCAGCCGTGCCTGGTTTTGTCCTTTAGAGTTCTCCGTCAGAGTCAGAGTTGTGCTGGCTGGCCGCAGGTGGCTGAGTTTTGGTAGTGATCTTCATGTAGCTTCATGCATCCGTTACAGTGTGGGTTGAGTCGATGATCGCTGATGGCAAAGTCGGAGTCGCTTGCTCAGAGTTTAGGGATGGCGATGATGCCTCTAGGGGAGGAGTGATAACGATGACGCCTGCGTGCTGTCTAGAATTGCCCTCCTTGGAGCTGTGTGCGTGGGTTTCTTTGGGTACCGCTCAGTGACTGTGATGGTTTTCGCCCGGTTTTTCATAATTAACTGGGTAATCAGGTTTTCGCTCGGTTTTCCCCTAATTAACTGAGCAACTCTTTTCTTCTTAATGAATGCAGGATAACTGCCATTTTGAAAAAAAAAACAATTTGGTACAGGAACCAATTTGAGGTGCCTACTCGGATCGGACTTCTGTGATGCGGGAGCAAGCTTGTAAGGATATGCTCTCAAGCGAGAAACAGAGAACCAACTTCTAATAGCCCGATCAATGATCCAGTTCTTTCTGTTTTGTGGGCATCTATCGCCTGTAGCGGTATCGCTTGAAGTTGAAATACAGATGAAGAATCCCACGCTCAAATGTGCACTTGAAGCCCTTCTTGTGTGAGTACTCCCACTCCTTGCTCACGATACAGAAAGACTGCCAAGGGAAACCAGAGTAATCAAGTGTATCTTCCATGGAAACTATAGCAGCTAAATGAGAAGGGGAGGCAAAAGAGTTACAATATCCTCGTATGGAGGGCCAGCATGAAACCTTATATGGCATGTCTCTCCAGCGCTCCCATCTTTCTCTATAGTGTATATTGGTGCTTTTGATTTATTCACAAGATCAGGGTAAAATATGTTGAACTTGTAGCCCTGGACGATTTTAGGAGGTGGGTTGTCGTGATCATCATGAGTTTGATTGTATATGTTCCACTCGTATCCAATATGCACACGATTGAAGTACTTTGGTTTTCTTGGTCGGTACTTGTCATGCCACCAGTACACCTGTGTGATAGGTCCGTCTGGATCAGATGGGTTGGAGATTTGCGGTAGTGGGGAGGAGGAGATGGGGTATACCTTCTCCCTGGCTCGAAGAGCTCGAGCCGGCGGCCATGGTGGAGCAGGGTGGCGGCGGTGAGCGAGCATTGGTGGTGGAGCTTCCCGTCGGCCTAGCGCTAACCTAGATCGGATTGGGGTGTCGGTGGGGGTTGTGGCGCACGGTCAACCTCGTGATCTGTGCGTCTGGCCCCCACCTCTCTTTATAGCGCTGGCGACAGGGGCCCACCAACCATAAGAGGGTTGGGCGTCCCTGATCAGGGCGCAGGCCAAGGGGCCCGTTGAGCCGTTGGGCTCAAACGGGTGGAGATCAGCCTCTAACATTCCCCCCCTTGATCTCAACTTTACTTTTAACTTTATACTTTTTTACTTTACTCGTTTCATTACATATCAATACATAGAACATGTTTCATCGTCACAGCTCAATTGCCGATAGAATCAGACAGCTACAACATACCTCTCTGTTCTGAAACAAATTCTGTTCCTTTTGTGCCTCTCATGATCCAGGAATCATAGGCTTTCCCTTAAACCCATGCCGGCTAAGTGTTCCTTGAACACATTGGGTGGTAAGCCTTTCGTAAGTGGATCCGCAAGCATATCCTTTGTCCTTATATGCTCGAGACTTATAGTGTGATCCTGGATTTTATCTTTCACAACATAATACTTTATCTCTATTGTTTTGGCAGCATTACTCGACTTGTTGTTGTGAGCATAGAATACTGCGGGCTGGTTGTCACAGTACATCTTTAGTGGTTTGTCAATACAATCTACCACTTTCAAGTCGGGTATAAATTTCTTTAACCATACCGCCTTCCCCATGGCCTCAAAACATGCAATAAATTCTGCATACATCGTGGACGATGCAACTATTGACTGTTTGGAGCCTCTCCACGCAATAGCCCCTCCAGCGAGAGTGAACACGTATCCTGACGTGGATTTTCTATCATCTCTGTCTCCCGCAAAATCTGCGTCTGAATACCCTCTTAATTCTAGGGAATCAGATCTCCTGTATGTTAGCATGTGATCCTTCGTGCCTTGCGCATGACGCAATGCTTTCTTTACCATCTTCCAGTGCTCTATGCCTGGATTCTCTTGATATCTACCGAGTACCCCGGTGACAAAAGCTAAGTCAGGGCGAGTGCACACTTGTGCATACTGCAAACTTCCAACAGCCGAAGCATATGGTACTGCTTTCATTTGATCGATCTCGTACTGGTTCTTGGGACATTGGAATTTCCCAAAACTATCGCTCTTGACTATAGGAGCAGGTGTGGCTTTACTCACATGCATATTATACTTTTGAAGAACCTTTTCTAAATATGCCTTCTGCGATAGTCCTAAAACTCCATTTTTCCTATCTCGGTGAATTTCTATGCCCAAAACATATGATGCTTCACCAAGATCTGTTATATCAAAATTTGAGGACAGGAACTTCTTTGTTTCTTGTAGCAGACTAACATCACTACTAGCAAGCAAGATATCATCCACATACAAGATTAGGAAAATATATTTCCCATTTTTAAACCTTGCATAAATGCAATTATCCTCAATATTTTCTTTAAATCTAAAACTTTTAATAGTCTCATTAAACTTTAGATACCACTGTCTAGAGGCTTGTCTTAATCCATAAATGGATTTCTTCAGGCGACATCTCATATTTTCCTTGCCTTCCATGATAAAACCCTTGGGTTGTTTCATGTAAACTTTTTCTTTTAAATCCCCGTTCAGAAATGCCGTCTTTACATCCATTTGATGTAACTCTAAATCAAAATGTGCAACTAATGCCATTATGATTCTGAAGGAGTCCTTACATGAGACTGGGGAAAAAGTCTCATTGTAATCTATCCCTTCTCTTTGTGTAAATCCTTTTGCCACAAGTTGTGCTCTATACTTTTCTACATTCCCATTAGGGTCATACTTAGTTTTGTAGACCCATTTGCAGCCTACTGTTTTGGCTCCTTTAGGAATTTTCTCTAAGTCCCAAACATCTTTGGAACTCATCGATTTCATCTCATCTTCCATTGCCTCTAGCCATTTTGATGAGTGAGGGCTTCTAATGACTTCTTCATATGTAGTGGGATCACCTTCCATATGAACCATTTCTGTGTTATAAATTTTATAATCAGTAGAAATAGCTGATCTTCTTGTTCTATTAGACCTTCTGAGGGCCTCAGTTTCTGGCACATTCTGTACCTCAACTTTCGACACATCTTCTAAGATTGGCTGCTCCACCTCCCTTTCATGCTCAACAACGGTTTCAGTCGGCTCCTAACGGACAGGTTCCGGGTCTTCTCCCATAGTTGACATGGGTGGAGTTACAACTGGTAGTGAGAAAAATGGCTCTTGGATCATCGGATTAGGTGCATGCACCCTCTTCTCCTCAAGATCAATTTTCCGAGCTACCATGCTCTCCCTCATCATTTCGTCCTCTAAGAAGACTGCATGTCTTGTTTCTACAAACTTTGTGTATCTGTCTGGACAGTAGAAACGAAAACCCTTTGATCTATCAGGATAGCCAATGAAGTGGCAACTCACTGTTTTGGGATCTAACTTTGCAATATTTGGATTAAACATTTTGGCCTCAGCAGGGCTCCCCCACACCCTGAAGTGTTGTAGGGAGGGCACTCTTCCTGTCCACAGCTCGTACGGTGTTTTGGGCACCCACTTGCTTGGTACTCTATTGAGAATGTGAATGGCGGTTTTAAGTGCCTCCATCCATAATCCCAATGGCAAGGTGGAGTAACTCATCATGCTGCGCACCATATCCATAAGTGTACGGTTACGCCTTTCAGCTACTCCATTTTGCTGAGGCTCGCCCGGCATTGAATACTGGGCCACTATGCCAGTCTCCTGTAAGAACTTTGCAAAAGGTCCAGGGACTTGGCCATATGGAGTGTGTCGATCGTAGTACTCCCCCCACGGTCAGATCTTACTATCTTTATTCTTTTATCATGCCGATTTTCAACTTCAGCTTTGAATATCTTAAATTTATCCAACGCTTCAGATCTTTCTTTGATTGGATAAATATAACCATAGCGGGAGTAATCATCTGTGAATGTTATAAACGAGTCATAGCCATCCACACTTTTCACAGGAAATGGTCCACAAATGTCAGTGTGAATTATTTCTAGTGTTCCTGTGCTATGGATTGCACCCTTTTTGATTTGTTTTACATACTTTCCTTTAATGCAATCTATGCATTGTTCTAAGTCCGAGAACTCTAACGGAGGAAGAATTTCACTTTTAACTAGTATTTCTATTCTTCCCTTGGAAATATGGTCCAAGCGACAGTGCCATAATTTCGATGAGTCATGAGTTCTCTTTCTTTTCTTTTGTTCTTTATTCGACGCGGAAACATGCTCATTCACATTGCACACATAATACACTTTTTCACGAAGTGATAATAAATAAAGCTCATTGTGAAGTAAAGCAACACCCACATGAGTATTATTAAACCATATGGCGCACTTGCCATGTCCAAAATGACATTCATAATGATCTTTGTCCAAACACGAAACACTAATTAAGTTTCTGTGACATGAAGGAACATATAAAACATCTCTAAGTAGAAGCATGAATCTATCAGCTAACTCCAGGGAGATGTCGCCGACAGCTTCAACTTCTGCTTGGACTCCATTTGCTACTTCAATGCTTCTTTCGCTTCTTTGCGTAGCCCGCGTCGAATGGAATCCCTGTAATGAATTTGCAACATAAACAGTTGCTCCTGAGTCAATCCACCAAGTAGATTTCGAAAACTGTGTATACAAGGATTCATTCACAAAGGAAACAATGTTGTTACCTTTCTTTGCCATTATTGACTTTAGCCAATCAGGTCAATCTTTCTTGTAATGCCCAGTCTTCTTACAGTGGAGACAAGTATCTTTGTCCACTGGAAAAGATTTCTGCTGATGCTGATGTTGCGTGTGAGCTTTTCCATGTGCCTTTGAAGGGGAACCATTGCTATTTTGATTGTAGTTCCTTTTCTTGTTATCCTTCACATAGTTCAGAGAACCACCATGTGATGTTCTAAGTCTTTCCTCTTCTTGCACACACATGGCTATAGTCTTTTCAATGTCCCATTTTTCAGGTGACATGTTGTAGTTGACAACAAAAGTGTCAAACTCTTTTGGCAGTGAAGCCATAACCAGGTGGACAAGGAGTGCGGGTTTGAGCTCCAAATCCGAATCCATGGGTTTAAGCTTAGCTGCCATGTTGCTCATCCTGAGGATGTGCTCTCTTATGCCATGTCCACCGCCTGTGTACTTTTCTGTCACCAGCTGCTTTAGCAACTGGGTAGCATAGATCTTTGAAGAACCAGTGAACTGGCTCTTTATCTTTTCAAGAAACTCCCCTACGGAAGTACACTCTGCAATTGAGGCCACAATAGCGTTCTCAATTGTGTTCTTTATGAAAGCCATGCACTTTTTATTGGCGGTGAGCCACTTTTGGTTGTCGAGGGTATATGACATCTCCACTGGAGCATAATCCCTTCTCTTTTTGTCCCATGCATCATCATCATCATTTGCATCTCTGACTGGCTCTGTTGGTCTGACCGGCTGTGGAGTGTCCACAACCCAGTCCACCTCAGCACAAACAAAAGCCAAGTCTACTTTCTTTCTCCACTCAGTGTAGTTGTCGCTTCTGAGGGTTGGAACATCCTTGATGCAGCTCATCAAGTAGTACCCTCCTGAAAACCACAATGAAGTGAGATCATAACAACAATTGCATGCAATAATCCAACGTTGGTCAAAATTAAAACATACAACTGTTTGTGCAATTAAAACTATATCACCGTTGGGCAGAAAAATAGATATTAAAGCACATATAATATCAATAAATCATGATTATGATATTAACAACGTTGGTCATAAAATAACATAATCATAATTATTTCAACAATCACTTTTAACATGCTCTTAAAATTTAATTCTCATTAAACTTTTTTTTAAAGAGCATCATTATTTATTTGCAGCGGAAAAAGAACATGAATAAAATTTCATGAACTTTTCTTTTCAGAAGCTTTTATTTTACTTTTCTATTTTCTATTTTTTTTTGTTAACAGCAGAAACTTTTTCAGAAAATGTTCTATTTACTTTTTAGAAACTTTTCTATTTTCTGAAAAAACAAAAATAGCAGAAACTTTTTAGAAAATTTTCTATTTACTTTCTTTAGAAACTTTTCTATTTTCTGAAAAAACAAAAAACAACAGCACAACCCGGCCTTGGCCCAGCGCGCGCGGCCCGCAGCGGAAGAAAATGGCCCACAGCCTGCTCTGCGCGCCGCGCCGCGCGAGCCGGCCTCTCCTCGGCCTGGTCCGCCGGCCTAAGCCCAGCGCGCGCCGCCACTTTCGGCCCAGCGGTCCGTCTCCAGCGCTAGGGTTTGTGTGGTGGCCGTCGGATCGAATCCGACGGACCAGCGCACTGATCGCTCGATCAAAACGGTCCAGCGCCGTCGGGGGGGGGGGGGGGGGCTAGTTCATTTCCCCCTCCCCTCCTCGCACGCGCCGCTCGTCTCTGCTCTGCCACTGGCGAGCTCTGTCCGGCCGCCGGCGACGGCGACGAAAGCCACTGCGCCGCGCGAGCCACGCCTACCTCCCCCCTCCCGAGCCTTTTCCTTCCTTCTCCTTTCTTTCTGCGCCCGCGCCCCCACTGCATCAATGTAGACGACAACGGCGGCGGCGGAGCACACGGCGGCGGCGACCGTTGCCATCCCCTTCGCCGGTTGCGCGTTCCCCTCTGTGGTGAGCGCGCCGCCGTCGAACGGTTTGTCGACCGGCGCCCTTTGCCCCTCTGGGGTGGTTCTTCTTCCCGGCGCCTCGGCTTGCCAATGCGCGTCGGGATTGAGAGGAACTACGCGGCCATGGCGGCGGCGCTACTTTTCGGTGAGGATTCTTCCTTTGCCCTGTTCTAGGGTTCTTCGGGGGGATAAGAAAAAATTTCTGTGATTTCTTTGCTACCGAAAAAATCAACACCAAAACGGCTCTGATACCATTGATAGGTCCGTCTGGATCAGATGGGTTGGAGATTTGCGGTAGTGGGGAGGAGGAGATGGGGTATACCATCTCCCTGGCTCGAAGAGCTCGAGCCGGCGACCATGGTGGAGCAGGGTGACGGCGGTGAGCGAGCACTGGTGGTGGAGCTTCCCGTCGGCCTAGCGCTAACCTAGATCGGATTGGGGTGTCGGTGGGGGTTGTGGCGCACGGTCAACCTCGTGATCTGTGCGTCCGGCGACAGGGGCCCACCAACCATAAGAGGGTTGGGCGCCCCCGATCAGGGCGCAGGCCAAGGGGCCCGTTGAGCCGTTGAGCTCAAACGGGTGGAGATCAACCTCTAACACTATGAGCACATTAAGCAAGTACGCCCTCTGTTCCTAAATATAAGTCTTTTTAGACATTTCAATAAAAACTACATACTCATGTATATAGACATATTTTAGAGCGTAGACTAACTCATTTTGCTCCTTATGTAGTTCGCGTTGAAATATCTAGAAAGACATATTTAGGAACGGAGGGAGTATGTGAGAATCCAGCCGAGAGCTTGAGAGTGAATGGAGGTTCACTAGCAGTAGTTCAATGTGCCAAAGTTGCTAGAATTTTTCATTTCCTATTTTTTGAGTTGGAGAACTTCTCTAGCATGTAAAAACATATTAGCATCCAAATTGGTAAGTAGATACCAAATATAGCTTTAGAAAATATTACTATATCCACAACTTCAAATTCAATGAATCTGCAGCCCTCAGTTCCTGACTACAAGTGAATCCAGCATATCAACATAATGTTGGAGACTGCAAGTACGCATATACTGATATATTTAGGAAGAATGATATGGTAGCACTCCTAGTAAAGAAGATTGCAGTATTGTTTGTGTCCAGAAGGCAAACGAGACAAACCTGTGAATCCAGGTTCACTTCAGCACCTGAACCAAATACAGCGTTCCCTTCCTCCATTGCTCCCATCGCCTTCATTGCCTTCAGCTCCATCCAACTCATCTGCTTTTTTTGCCTTAGCTGTCATGACCTCCTTAACTTTCCTTCGATGCTCGGTAACTACAGCTTCACGTTGCCGATCCTGGAGAATATCTCAAACGACAGAGCACATGTGTTAGACTGGCCAGCCAACCTCATTTCAAAATTCAAATTTGTAATAAACACGTTAAATGTACCTATTCACGCAACAAATTGAGAGAAAGAAAAAAGGTTCCCACTAAGGAAAAATAATCGTTTTAAGTGTTCCAAAATAACCTTAGAACTAGGTTTTGGTTGGTTTCCTCAAAACAATTCTACTTAATGAAGAGGCAGAGCTCCAGCTGGTTGCTAAAAGAAGTGTTTGGTCCTGGGATGCATTAGCATTACCATCAAAAGTTACCCATAAATGAAACTAAGCCTTTTTCAGGGTAAACATGCCCGAAAGATTATCCTAAGATCTTGATGGACTGTTGCCATATCACAACTTTACAATTATTTCTATCATAGGCTGTTGATTTAACTTTCTAGTGGCACTACATGGTGTACTCAATTGCTATCGAGTAGTATTTGATAATATCAACGAGATAGTTTTGATTGCATAAATAACTATTTCTATTCGGGTCAGCATTCTAGTACTGTAAAAAACACTATGTTGCTGAGAGTAACTGTACCAGTTCTGCCTTGTCCTCATCAGGATCAATTGCATCTTCATCTTCATTGCCATGCATTAGCTCAGGCGAGAAGGAGCCATCTTCCTCATCCAAAGAGAAAAGTATGTTTTTCGTCCCTCAACTTGTCACAAAGTATAGATTTGGTCCCTCAATATTTTTTGGTACACATTTGGTCCTTCAAGTCTCAAAACTGGATAAGTTTAGTCCAAAACCAGATTTTGACCACTTTGACCGGGTTTGACCGCCAGTTTGACCGGGTTTGACCGCCCAATGAACAGTAAGTTCGAGTTTTTTTCGAAAAAAAATCTGAATTTTTTTGGCATCCAATATGCTTACATGCGCAACCTGCGTGCAAAATTTCGTGGTCTTTCGACACTCGAGGAGCTCGTGGCAAAAAAACAAAGAGAAAAGTATGTTTTTCGTCCCTCAACTTGTCACAAAGTATAGATTTGGTCCCTTAATATTTTTTGGTACACATTTGGTCCTTCAAGTCTCTAAACTGGATAAGTTTAGTCCAAAACCAGATTTTGACCACTTTGACCGGGTTTGACCGCCAGTTTGACCGGGTTTGACCGCCCAATGAACAGTAAGCTCTGATTTTTTTGGCATCCAATATGCTTACATGCGCAAGCTGCGTGCAAAATTTCGTGGTCTTTCGACACTCGAAGAGCTCGTGGCAAAAAAAAAAAAATCTACACCCGATGAACAGTAATGCGAAATAAATAGCAAAAAAAATCAAATTCAATATACTCCAGTGCGCATGGCACGTGCAAAGTGTTGTTGTGAAATGAGATCGGACGAGCTCTAGCCAAAAACAACAAACTTTGGCTAATTTATTTGTGAGCGAAAACTTATTTTTTTTCCACGAGCTCCTCGAATCTCCAAAGATGCCAAAACAATTCATGTGCCTTGCGCACCGGAGTATATCGAACCCCAAAAAATTTCAATTTTTTTAATTTTTTTTGCTATTTATTTCGAGCTACTGTTCATCAGGAGGTCAACCCGGTCAAACTGGTCAAAAACTGGTTTTGGACTAAACTTACCCAGTTTTGAGACTTGAAGGACCAAATGTGTACCAAAAAATCTTAAAGGGCCAAATCTATACTTTATGACAACTTGAGGGACGAAAAACATACTTTTCTCTCATCCAAATGGCTCTCTGTTGCGTCAGTTATATGTTCTATAGGTTCCGGCGAATATCGTTTATCATCTGCACATGGAAATGTATCAGAAAGACCGCCAACCATAGTTATCTACAAGAAGGGGGGTGTTAACTGATCATAAGTAAAACTAAACCTTCTTCCTCATCATGCATCACATCCTCCTCTTTAGTGTCTAATTCTTCATCAACTTCTACAGCCTGTTCAGGTTCAGGGGCACCAGCATTCTCTAGACGATGCAGATGCTTCCGTAAGAGAGAAGCATGGACTTCCCTCAGGCAAGCCTGTGATACAAATAAGAAATAAGCCTCTCTTTTATATGAGAGATAACGTTGATCAACTGTAAAAACAGATCAACTAGACTGCAAATTAAGGTAGTTAGAGAAAGCAGCTCCACATGACTATTTTCCATTTGAATCAGACTGCAAATCATGTGGCTTTGAAGACAATGTTACGTAAACAAGGTCAGACTATTAAGGTAGGTGTGCAGCATTATGCTTGTGTTGTACAAATAAAACAAAGAATATATAATGGTATAATTAGAAACCACATTTGCTTTGGTCAAATTAAGAGCCATTATCACAAAAACTACAAACTACAAGCATGAAATACCTTTGCTTTGTATATACGAAGGCGTTTCAAAATGGCCTCCCAGTATTCAACAACTTTTGCAGTTCCAGAGTGCATCTGGGACTCAATTTGATTTTGCATCTCTTCTAGCTCCGTGGAAGTCTTATCCTCCAAGAGATCTTTTACACCCCCCTCAATACTTGCATGCAAGCCTCTCTCTTCAACTTCACGGGGTGGTTCCTCACCACGCACCCTATCCCAGTCCATCACATCTCTTTTCCGAGCCTCACCTAGCTTCCAATCACACACTACCATGAGTGCCTGATAAGTTCCAAATTAAATTGTGTCAACACGTATAAACATTACCAACAAACATAGTGTTAGTCATTGATACAATTCATGCAAATTATGATAAGAGGAGAGGAGATTCACATACAAATACATTATCTTGGACATCTTTTATGATTGTGAGCCCCCACCAAATATTACTTAATGATCGAAGTGTTGATGCTGGACAAGGAAGCCAACGCAATAAGTTATGTTTGTCTACGTACACATAGAAATTATATTGCCAAGGATCCTCTAACATGTGGTGCTTGCTTTAGATCTTTTGCTAGCCCAAAATTCGCACTAAGTAGAGATACTACTTGTGCATCCATAACCCTTAAACCCAGTCTCTTGCCGTGAGTGTCCACCATACCTACCAATGGATTGAATAAGATCCTTCAAGTAAGTTGTTATCGATGCGTCAAGCAATAAAAATTGCTCCTAAATATGTATGATCTTTTATTATAAGGGAAAAATAAGCTTTGTACGATCTTGTGATGGCAAAGAAATAAAAGCGACACACTGCATAATAAATGTTGCTATCATAAGGGGCAATATAAAATGGCGTTCCTTTACATTAAAAGCTTGCACATCCAAATTTAAAAAGCGCATGACAAGCTCTGCTTCCCTCTACGAAGGGCCTATCTTTTACTTTCATGAATTTACTTTTATGCAAGAGTCAATAATATTTACCCCTATTCCGATCTATTAACTCTTTAGTAGCAAGCATCATGTGTTGGCGAAAGATCTATATATATATATATATATATATATATATATATATATATAGAAAGTCTATTAGTAACCCAGGGTGAAGAATTACTTATTCTTCACCCTGGTCGATCGACCGAGCCAGATGTTTGGTCCAGGCAGGTCCTGGTTTGTGTTTGAGAAAAAAAGACGAGCAGTTCGAGGTTGTAAAATTACAACGGGATGGAAGTAATTTTACGTTGACTCAATCTACCTACTTACCCGTCCTTTTTTCTAAAAAACAGAGAGATGCACCTTCGAACGGTTTGTGGGTATCGGCGGCGACCAGCACGCAGGAGACGGCAGCGTGGTGCTCAGCGATTTGGATCGGAGTGAGGTGAGGTCATCGGTTGGCTGCCTGGCGGGGCGGCGTGCTACACGGCGGCGTGGTCTCCAGGCTGTGGTGGTCGCCGGGCAGTTGGGGCGGCGTGGTGTGCGACGTCTACCTAGGTCTTGGGCTGCGGCGTGCCGGGTCGTCGCGGCGGAGCTGTGGCGGGTGATCTTGGCGGCACTGCAGTGTGTGGCCAAACTTGCGCTGTTATGGGAAGGCATTACCTGCCGCTTGGATTGAAGTTTGGTTGGGTGTGAGTGCACGGGTTGAGGTGAGCAACCCCAGATCTGATTCTATCCGTTTCAAATTTCCAATTAACTTCCACCTACGTTCCACTTTGCGATGCTCTTCTTAAATTGTTTTGTCTCTTTCCAAATCGCTAGTTTGGCCTGAGGATTATTCTATGGTTTGCTGAAAAAAAGAGGCAGAACAATCTGCCAGAACAGGTTTACGTAAAGCTCATGTGCATTGATGAACTCTCCTCATCTTTGTCTTTGATCTCAAATTGTAGGTCATCAGTGTTCTCTCTCAATCATAACAATTTTTTTTCTGAGAAGTGACTCTGTTCTGGAGGTTGCACATAACTTCAGATAATTCTGTTGCTTTCTAGTCAAGTGAAAAAACATGCTTGTCGTTGTCCCTAGGAGTTCCGATGCAATGTTTCCTTTTGTTTCTTAGGTTCCTGTAACTATTTTTCTATTTGATGGGTGTTACTTGGTGCGTGTGATGGGGGTATTTCCTTGGTTATTAGTTGTGTTCTGCTACATGAGGATTTTTGCAGCGTCGGTAGCATTTGGTATCTTATTATCTTTAGGAGTTCCTTTAAGAGCTGGTACCGAGTGAACTATCTTTGCTTTTTTGGACGCAAGGGTTGAGCCTCTTTTGTCGAAAGATGTTATTTAGACTTAACTTTATATGCTTACATGTGTTTTATGTTTGCATTTAAGACTGTGTAATTCCATTTTCTCAGGAAGAGGTGACTCACTGACTGTAGGGGCTGTGGCGGAGTGTGCAAATATTCCACGCTCTAAAATTGAGGTTCAGAGTAACGAAAAAGGTGATTCCGTTCCTGAATTATGTTTAACATTTATTTAGCAATCAAGCACTAGCAGCCCGGTTTGAGATGTGCTTCTTGTTGTTCATGTAGACATGCCAACGAAGGCCTGATAAACAAAAATAGAAAAAATACAGTAGATTGGTTTGATTGTTCTCTTGTGTAGACCGAAATTAGCGAGCAAAGGAAATTGGATTGTGGTTCGTTCCTATTTGAGTTGCAATGTGTGACTTCTGGAGGCAACTCTTCCATTTGGTGTTGTTGTTCAACAGCTCTCAAAGGCATAGAGCCAATCAGTCAGACTTCGACCAGATGTCCAACGTCTTTAGAACCTTGATTGCTGATCCTGCAGACCTAAAGTCTATTCTGGCAAGTTATACATATAATAATTAGTTCTAGGAGGACATGCAGATTGAATTTGCTATATTGCAGTCTGGACTAAAGCTGCAATGTTTTGATAACCATGGTCTGGATACATATAATTTTGAGAAAGCATACTTCTTTCCGTGTGTATTTAGGTTTATGGGATTAATCTCTCTACCATTAGTTCTTCTAGTATTCTATTGAACCCTCTAAGATAATTCCAATTTAAATAATTTATCAATCCATCTCATGGGAGAAGATTTGTACTTGGTACAGTCAATGTCTTGTATTTTCTTTAAATCTACTTGCCTTATAAGTACTCTACTATCTTATTTCAGTAACATTCTGACCTATTAAGGACAGCAAGTGTATGAGAATTATGTAGCTCCTTTATTACGATAGTAATGATTCACTAAGCTTCTATCTTACCACACGGTCCATTTTATTTCCAGCTGTTGCTACCTCCTCTGGATACAGCCCCCCCCCCCCCCCCCTATACAGTAAGCTCCTAGCATGCTTTATGTATTTTGATCAAACTGTTCTTCCGCAACAAATTGAACTGTTGATCTGAAAATAAAATTATTTAGAAAGAGACGAATTATCTGCTTATTTTCTACCATCTACACTAGTACAACAAGTGGTACATCCGAGGGAGCATATAGTTTATACCACTGTTGTGCTATTCTTTGGAAGCACCTGCTATTATTTTCGTTCAAAACATTCATAATTAGGTTTCTGCAAAGGGCTATGGAAGAGAACATATTTTTAATAAATGTTGTGTGATGCATCCTTCTACGCGCCTAATCGCCTACTTAGAAATAGAAATAAAAGTAGTTTCATTCGCTTGTACTTTGGAGTGTGTGTAGATGGCAGAATAGTTGTAGCCTTGCTTTCTACTAATTGTTTTATTTACACTGTAGATAGTTCACTATATAAGTACCCTGATAACAATAGGCTGATATTAATAAATTGGAAAATTTGGAAAGAACACAATGTCAGGATCTTTGACATCACAGAATTATGCTGACAGTGTGTTTGAGGGTAATTGATGAGTTCCAATCTTGGAGAGCTGCAGGCTGCTTGTCTTCTTTCTGAATCATGTTTCTGCTGTGTTTCTCCCTGATGTGAGTGTATAGAGGCTCCCTGGTGGGCTGTGTAATCACCGTGCTATCTGAGTCCATGTATACATTCCAGTTCTATTTTCTTGAGAGTTGACCCTGTAAATTCTACCGCTGTTTCTTAGAGCTGATACCTTAAATTTTCCTATTTAAATAAAGTTCAGCCTCAGGTCCTTCAAGATAACACTACTCCCCAGATTAAAATGTGATGGTGTGTTTCTATGATAACTATTAAGTTTTCTTACAAATGTAAGTTTTGGGGATATTCCTACCATCGGAAAGTCACCATTCAAATAAAAGTATTATCTATAATCGAAGACACAATTTCAGAAATGGTACCTCCAAAAAAATTCCAACTGAGATTTCCAGTACACTCGATAAAAATGTAGAGCGAAAAGTAGAGAGAAAAATTGTGTGCACCACCACCTCGTTGTTTCTTTTGGAGTAGAAAATATCATTTTAAAGAAACTGAGTGTCATGTGATGCAGCTCGCGCACATAGAGGTGATTTGATGCGTGAGGTAAACTTTACTTTGTGAGCCTATTGTTTCTTACGGCGGTGGGGTAAATTTAGCATGCGCAAGGTAAATTTATTTCACAAGCTATGTTTCTTATGGCGGGGCCATAAGAGTTTCTCACATGCAGCCATGCAGGACGTAACTTAGTGACATGCATGCTGTAAGATTACCTCGCTCCCTTTTATACGTGGAGGAATTGTTTCCTTCGTCTCCATAGTAATCTTACCTCAGTGTTCTGGCCGCGGAGGTTGGCTGGGGTGAGGAATAAGAATTCCTCACCCTGGGTGACGAATAGTCAATCCCTATATATATATATATATATATATATATATATATATATATATATATATATAGGGGTAAAATGTTTGGGGCACCTAGGTGCACATAATGGTAGGGTTTTTCTTTCCTGTCCACATTAATTAGATCACTTTCCAAACTTTTTATGCATGCACTAGACGCTCCACGTGTCAGATGCCATTTTCTCATTGCCCGATCATTCATTTCCAAAAGAGATGCATGTTTCATCATCCACATGCGCATTCTTTTATAGACTAATTTGAATCTAGTGACTACCAGCATAAATACATGAGTATTATTATGTGTATGACGGTTAAAATCCACCATCAGTTTTCGTATTTCCAAGGTAAATACCCACAAATATATTTAAATACAGTGGGTATGTCATATCCAAGGCACTTGAATACAGTGGGTATGTCATATCCAAGGCATTTAACTATAGTGGGTATGTCATATACAAAAAAAAATACATGTTGTTTCCTCTATAATTTTGCACGCTATTATAGGTTCGTTCAAAAACATTTTGAGCGCTTATACTCCAGTTTACTCCTTCTATAAAAAATCGTGTCTACATATATACCCAAGGATTTTTTTTATTACATATATACCCAAGGTGAATTACATGACCCTAGGTGTTTAACACTCCATTGGCATACCATATGTACATTCTTATGTATTTTCCAATGATTTACAAGGTATCTGACATTTTTAAAGGACGTGTCACATTTTTTATGATTAATTTCCCTGTACAAATTAAAGAGACCAAATAATATGAAAAATCATCCTAATATTATTTTTAGTTTTTGGGTATGTACGATGCATGCAGATATCCACGTTCGATATTTTTGTACATACATATACCTAAGATATACATATACATGATATACTTTGGATAAGGACACGCTCAAAATATACATATACATGTGTATTTTCCATGAAGCCATACCAAAGGTAGACATACTGTATACCCACAATTATTATATACCTAAGACCATACTTGATACTTTTCTCACAAAAAATGATTATCTACTGTATTAAAAAAAGTACAGGACGTGCATGGCATTCAAAACATGGAATATTGATGGCTGACTTTCTCTATCTTCTCTAACGTGAGCATTAAATGTCTAGCAATAATTATTTCCTACTAAAGGTGCGTCCATGTGTATCAAGCATTAATTCTTTCCTAGTAAATAGTGTGTCCATAATAAGCAATAATCAGCGATTATTCTTTCCTAATAAAAAGATCACCAACTAATTCTAGCACTGTTTCACGTGCACACATCTCATTGCAATCCAACGGTTTTTAGGCAAGGTGCCCAAGCACCTAGGTGTCCCAAACGGGCGTTGGATGTAGATGATCATGAATTATTATTGTTGACATTATCCTTGAGGTAAATAAGTTGGGTGGCAAAAACAATAAAGCCCATATCTTCCTATATGTCCAATGAAAACACTAGCTCCAAAAATATGCAATGAGTGTCAGCAATCATAGAAGACTAAATGATACTCCCTCCGTTCCTATATCTAGTGCGCATAAGTTTTTTCAACAAATTCCGATATGTAGTGCGTATCTCACGCAGCGAACGGTTTTGGACAGAATTGCCCTCCCACCGAACAGCCAGCACCCCACCCCACCGCATCGCTCCATCGCCCCCCTCTCTCTCCCTTATCTCTTCCTCGTCGCCTCTTTTCCCCACCTCCTTGCTCGCCTTGATCCCCATCGGTCACCCACCACCTGACCTCCCCACCGATCCGCCCCCTCCCAGTTCATCCCCACCTCCCACAACGCCTCCTCTCCCTCTCTCATCGATCTTCTCCGCTTCACGTCAGGAGTCGTCCAATAGATCTTGGCCGAGAGGTGTGGTGGAGGCGGCGGTCTTCATGGCCGGAGAAGTTGAGGGGGAGGTGAGGAGGAAGGTTCTGGCTCTGTTGAAGGAGGCAAAGGCGGCAATACAGCAAATTGAGTTGTTGCTAGGCCAGACGCCCAAGCTGGAAGGAGGAGGTGCTCAACAATTCGGCAAGCGGCAACGGGGATTCGAAGACACAGATTAAGAGGAAGAAGAAGAAGAGGAGGAGGTCCCTGGCGAGGGCTGCGCTGGAGACTGGCTGGCTGCCCTCATTAAGGAGGATCTGCTTGAGTACGTCAACGGATTTGAGGTCGGCGACACTAACCAAGGTTCGCTTGTGATCCAAGATGCCGATGTCGGCGTCCGTGTAGAAGATGCCTCACCTGTGCCGCTCAGTTTTATTCAACATGGCGTTCATGTCCTTGGCGGCTGCCCAAGTACAGGAACAGAATCCATGTGCGGGAACATGCTTAGCTGCTGCCCAAGTAATGGCGTGCATGTCCTTTGTACGGGGAGCTTGCCTATCTTGGCTGAAAAACAGGTTTTGCCCGAGGACGCTGAGACCCACGATGGCAATGAGGTGCTGCCCGAGGATGCCGAGACTGACGGCGGAGAGGTGCTGCCCGAGGACGCCGAGACTGACGGCGGAGAGGTGCTGTCCGAGGACGCCGAGACTGACGGCGGAGAGGTGCTGCCCGAGGACGTCGAGACCGACGACGGCGGAGAGGTGCTGCCTGAGGACGCCCAGACCGACGACGGCATAGAGGTGCTGCCCGAGGACGCCCAGACCGACGACGGCGTAGAGGTGCTGCCCGAGGACGCCGAGACCGACGACGGCGTAGAGGTGCTGCCCGAGGACGCCGAGACCGACGACGGCGTAGAGGTGCTACCCGAGGACGCCGAGACCGACGACGACGATAGTGATGTATCTTTCGTGCCTGACTCTATGCCGGCTCATGGTGGCGACTCGCTCGACGAATCAACGATGGAGGTTAGGGATATTATGCTGAACCTATTAATTCCTGGCTATCCAATGTGAGTTTATTCACCAAAGTTAACTTGCATGCATGGACATGGTGATCAGATGTGATGTGTATTTTGTTTGGGAAATCTGTGATGTGTAGCTTCTCAAATGAATATAGAGTGTTTGGATTACATTGCTCAAACTTGGCTGTGTTAATGTAATGTGTATTTTTCCTTCATGGTTAGCTCCAGATTAAGTAGCTCATCCTCAATTGCATGCATGGAAATTATCACTAATTAAGTAAACACAAAACATATCCAGAATACATGGATCAATATGTCCAGATTACATTGATCATTTGTTGCCAAAATATGTCCAGATTACATTGATCATTTGTTGCCAAAATGTGCCCAGACTACATTGATCAATTGAACCCAAAATATGCCCAGATTTCTTTGATCAAGTAAACCCAAAATATGTCCAGAGTGCAAAGAGTTGCATGCATAGACAATGACCATGTCTAGATGGTGGCACTTAGGAACTCGATAGCGGCATTTATAATTGCTGGATCACATGGTAACCTAGCTGGGAGAAGGCCAGCTCCTGCTAGGGCCATCTTCCTCACGTGTGGAACCTTGTAGTGTTGGCTGCCATTAAGTTTGAGTATCTCCCGCATACATGACTGCAAAGTGAGGAAGATGCGGTTGCTCCTCTCCGGGGGGTACTCTCTATATGCTTGGAGCACCTTGGTAACAATGTCATCTAGTGAACCTGGGAACAACTTCTGAAACAAAGCTTGTAGGGCTGCAAAAAACCCTAGGTCCAATATGTTCAGATCAGGAGAATTTGGTGGTTGGCATGTCAACCTAATGTTCCATCCATCTTCCATTGCGGCTGCACAAAACATAGGATCATTGACGGGAATATGAGTTTTTGGCATTGTCTTGTTGTATGATTATAGGATAACCGCGTTCCGAAGCAGGCCACTTCTCCTTAATGGTAGGAAGAAGTTTGTTCACCATGTAATCTTGGCTAACTTTCCTTGTCACCGCCGGCAACACCTTAGTAACAATTGTTCCCGTGTCGCGGATCTTGCTATCCCTCTTAGCCTCATCTAGGAATGTAAACGGCCATATGCCAATCTTGCCATCAAATGTCATGTTGCCATCATCATCGTATCGAGGCCTCGCCACTGCAGCAAGGAACATCACTTTTTCAATGTAATTCTTGTTTTGTGTGGTATGCTTAGGATCTTCCTCATTGAGACCCAAATAGAATTTCTGATTCTTCCGAGTGCGATAGAACCACTTCTCATCTATGTGGATGACGTTGTACATTCCATCAGATATTGGCTATTGTGGCATGCTTAATGGCTGAAACATAGACAAACAAAACTGAACCCTGGCCCTCTTGTTTTCTTCGGTCAATGTTGATTTTATGGCATTAGAATGTCTGAGTCTACCCTCCTTCAAACGCCTGAATAAGGTAGTCTTTGCCATGTTTAACGCATTAGCAAGATCTCGAAGACTTGTTCTTTTTCTTAGATCAATATCCTTTATGGCATCTTCATTGAAGGAAATCCTCTTGCGGCCACAATTCTTGGGCCTCTTTCTCAAGACTCCCTGCAATCCACCCGCCACCTTTCCTTGCCTCCATCTCAGTTGTATAGTTCGCAAAGGAATGTTTGTTTCTTCAGCGATAGCTTTAGTAATTCCATGATTCAATTTACCCAAAGAACACCTCTCCAAGATCATGGCAAATAGATTCTGCTTTTCTTCATTTTTGTACTGCCTTCTCTTTTTCTTGCCTTCATTTGCAAATAAGTGGAGTCATGGATTTATTACGTTGCCAATATGCATGAACCACTACATGTATGCATGAATCAGTACATGTATTGATGTATGCATGAAGCAGTACAAGCATGCATGATCCAGGATACGTGAACATACATGACCACTACAAGCATGCATGATCCAGAATACATGAACCAGTACGCATGCATGCATGAACCAGTGCAAGCATGCATGATCCACAATGCATAGCACACATGTATGCATGAACCAGTACAAGCATGCATACCAGCTGGAGCTGGATGTTCTTCGTCGTTTCCTCCGACATTTTCTGCATCACCTCCGGCGTCGACTGCATCAAGTTCAACATTCAAGTCAATGCCAAGCATGCCATGTCCGTCGTCACCGCCACCGCCGCCGCCGCCGGATTCCACGTTCAAGTCAATGCCAGTATCAATATGAACGGAAGGTTGGCCGAGGCCGGCGTCACCGAGTGGAGGTTGGCTAGCTTGCCACCTAACGATCGGTGATCTTCCGGTGAGTCCCAACCTCGTTCGTCCACGTCCGCGCCGGCCACGACCGCGGCCACGGCCGGCGTCTCCACGGCCGACGTCTCCGCGGCCACGGCCGGGCCGTGAGGCCACGCCGCCGACAAGACCGAGCCGCGATGGCACACTGCCGCTTCCTTCTCCAACTAAAAGTACATGCTCGTGGTGGCCGGCGCTTTGACTTCCTTCTCCAAGTTCCAGTATGCGCGTGGGCACAACTTCAGCATACACATGCTCGTGAGGTTCGTCCTCTGGTAAAATAAGTCAAGAAACCAAGGTGGTGAGCAAATGATCAAGAAGATGAGAACACCAACAAAAATATGAACTGCAGCCGGGAGAGAAGACGTACCTTCATACGAAATGATCAGCTCCAGGTCGTAGTCTAGCTCTCCGGCAAAGCCGCCGTAGTCTTCTTGGACATCTTCCCAGTTGATTTGATTGTTTAGATCTAACTGTGCCATTGCAGGATGAAGAACTAGAGAGAAATGAAATGAGGAGAGAAAAATGGTGTACTAGTACACTCTTGGTCCCGTCCTGAAGAGCTGATTCGAATTTGAAATGGCTGAGCAGGCGTGGGTGGGGCGGGCAACAAGCAGACGTGGACGCGGGAATGCATTAACTTTCCCTCCAATTTCTCTTCGCGGCGGAAGGATGGGTGGCTGAGGCGATGTGCACATGGGGTCAGGACAGAGTTGGTGGAGGGGTATGTTGGTCCAAAGTACATGTGCCAGCACACACATTGATATTGGAGCTAAACCAAAGGCGCACTGGATATAGGAACGGACGGAGTTCCGGGTTTAAAAGGCCCGCTGGCCACGAAGCCTTGTCCGAAAAAATTAGGCCGCTGGAGCTAAGCCTGCGCCAATGGCTGCGCAGTTCTTTTTTTATTCCTTGGTTGCACGCCTTGCTTCCTGTGCGCAGTTACGAGGTTTAGAGCATCTTCAACAGTCTGTATGTTTAATCGTTATTATAAGTGTCTATGTCAACAACCAACAACATATCGTATATGCTCTTCAATGGAGCGTATGTTAACCATATGTAAAACAACCAAACGGGTCCACTAAATGTTGAAGAAATAACTATGCTTGCCTCGAAGCTTGTGCATGAACCGTTGCTTAAAGATTATACGATTTCATTCTCTCTCTTCTTTTATTACATGCCATGTCATCAAAACTGTCTATGTAGCAACTTTACCAACGATGATCATACGACTATTGGAGATGCCCTTACATGCAAGCCAATGCATGCAAGTTGTTGCCTGTAACCGGCCGCGCATCATGTGCCTCGTTTCCTGCGCGTACATTTAATCTATGCATGCAAGCGTTGCGGGGCCGAGCCCTCATTATTTTTTCATTTACACTGAGCTGGATTGAAGCCGGCTGATTGGCCACTTTAAGCTCTAATTATCACACCCTTCTTTTCAGCAGTGCCTTGGTCCTGCCAAAGTGATCTTTAGGCCTAATAAATCCGGACGGAGGTAGTAGTTGAGTATGTGAACTTGCTAAATTGAAAGCTCTTACATAGACTCAATGACTAAGTAACATAGTTTATTGATTGTCAATAAGGTTTATGCTTCATACTTTAACATTGTGGAGAGATTGTTACTTGACTATGAGAAGTTATATGATGAAAAAACTTGTTGCTATGTTAATATTCATGATGCTCTCATGCATGTCCGCATTTTTTTTATCGACACCTGTCTCTCAAATTATGTGCTCATTATTTTCGAGTTCGACTTTCATTTGAGGACAAGCGAGGTCTAAGGTTCGAAGAGTTGATACGTCCATTTTGCATCATGATTTCCTATCAATATTTATAGTATTCTGGTCCATTATTCCACTTTATGATACAATTCTTATGCCTTTTCTCTCCGAATTTACAAGGTACATCACAAAGAGGGAAATTGCCGGGAAATAGAATTCTGGACCTAAAAACCAAGAAAAAAGATGAAAATTCACTGGACGCCAAATGACCTGAAACTTCACTGTAACAGCCGGAGACCGACGCTTCAGATGCCTTCCATTTATTTCGAGTTTCGTCGTGTGATTCCTTTGTTTGTCGCATTCATCATTGCATCATTCACATCATTAGCATCGCCGCCTGTTCTCTCCGTTCTTGTCGTCGACCGTTTCGTGGCCACACACACGCCCGCGCCCGCGGCATCATTAAAATATTGTTTTTAAAAGTGCGTGAAAAATATTCTCGGAATGGGTCGAAAGTTGGCATGTGATCTTAATTTAGTATAGGTATGCCGCCTGCCAAATTTCGTCGCATTCGGAAGTCGTTTGATACCCCAACGGTCAACTTTAGCGACACCGTCATCTGTTTCATTAGCGGACGTTTTCGGTGTTTAAAAATCATCCGCCGGGCCGCAAACCTCCCTCTCATCTCAGCCTAGCCCATCTACACAGCCCACTAAACTCACCTAGCCTACCCCTCCATTTCGGACCGCCCGATCAAGATCCGACGGTCCAAATTCGAGCAAAAACAGCTAACCTTAGACCTCGTTTCCTATTTAAGCAACTCCCCACGTCCATTTTTAGAATCCTAGCCTAGCCTCCTCGAAATCCACGCCGGATAAACCCCAACCGCCACTTGCCCGCGCAACCCCTCCTCCCACCTTGCGCCGGCCCTCCCGGCCCAGATCGGGGCCCGCCCGAGCCCATATGGGCCCGGACGAGCCCGCCGCTGCCCGCAACAGCTGGCTCCTCCCGAGCACCCTGCACTTGCGCCCTGTCGCCCATCTCCGTCGAGCCGCCATGTCCTCTCGTCGGCAGCCTCGCTGACCCTGCTCACCTTCGCCGAAGCCGCGGCACCGCCGCCTCCCTCCGCACCGATCGCGAGCCCTGCCGCCGCACCAAGTGCCACCATGGCCGCCCCACCATCGCAGGACGAGCTCGCCGTCGGAGACACCCTCGCGCCTGTAGCCCTGCCGGACGGTCGGATCCACCTCGCCGATGACCAGATTCGGCGAGCCCCGTCGTTGCTGCCCCGTTACCAGCCCCGCCGAACCCGTCGCTAGCTCGATCTCGCCCCGCCGCCCTCTGCTCGGGTGCGAGCTAGGGGTCGGGGACGATGCCCGTTCGATGCTGCCAGGCCAGCTTTGCCCCCGCATGGGCCTCGGCCCAGCTCCCGCGCCGCTGCCGGCCCACCGCTCCTCTGCCTCCCCAGTCGGCCCAAGGCCCTAAGGTGACTGCCCGCTAATTCTCGCCTGTGCATCATATAGATATATCGCGCTCATTCCAGACTCTTCCCAAAACGACTAACTCTTCCACGAGCGGCGACTGGTTTCATAGGCCACAAAAGCATTTTTGGTGGCGAGGTTGCGAACATGATTGATATCTTTCATCACAGACTGCATCTGGCGGCGAGTCCATTCATGATGCCTATCTTGCTTTTGGATCAGAGAGACGAGAAGTTCACGATCAGTGAGTGCATGCTCTCTTCTTGGCAGGCGTTGACGAGGCAATGTGCTAGCAGTGGCTTCAGTATTGGTGGCACTAGGTCTTGGTTGACAAATTGCCCCAATAAGTCGTGCCCTTGAAGGATCGGATGGAAGATGAAGACCTTCAAGATCAGCAGTGCCACTTGTGCCTTCAATAATGGGATTCTTGCCTTTGGACGGATAAAGATATGCAGGCACAACTTCAATATCTGGAAGATAAACGCCATGGTTTCGAGCAGATGGAAGAAACCTGGTGCTGGTTCTGTATTTGATGAAGCGCATAATCCAGGGAGCATATATCTTCAGCTCGAGGACATTGATGCCATTTGCTGCAAGGTTGCGAAGGAACAAATCTTGAAGATTGAACCTTATGCCATAGACAATGTTGTAGAGCAATGTCTTCAGATCTCCTTCGATCTTGCGGGTTGAGTAATGCCCCTTTATCGGCCAAATGGTGTGCCGAAGTATGTGATAGATAGTTCTGGGCAGATACTGAAGATCATCAACAAAGAAGGAAGTGGGCAACTCTACATCTTGAGCCAAAGGCTTCATCAAGGTAAGCATCTCAGTCATATTTGGCTCTGGCATTTGAAAGATACTGCTGGTGGCAGTAGCATAGGCTTCGGATCGAGGATCCAAGTCTTCACCAGAGGCAGCAAGAGGTGTAGCTGGGAAGAATTCCAGTGGTATTCCATCTTCCATGTATTCAAGTCACGACCAAAGCCTGAGATGTGGAGAGTTGCATAGAACTGGAGGATGAGTTCCTCATTCCAGTCTTCATGATCAGTGCAGAAGCGCAATAATTCAACATCTCGAAGACAATCCAGTGCTTGATCAAAACAAGGAAGATTTTTCATAGCTTCGAAGCTGAGATGCCTATGGGGAAAAATCCTGTTCTGACCATAGAGCACACACATGTAGTACTGACGTTGTGGAGCACTCCAAAATCTGTCAGACTGTATTCGTGAGCGAGTGTATGGATTGCGGTCGGAGTCGAAGAAGGTGTTGTTCAGCCTGAACCTTTCGAGTTCGAAGACCAAGGGTCGTGCAGGGCCAGACAGGCGAAGACATGGCAATCTAGGCATTGGGTTCATAACTGTGGGGCGCCGATCAAGATGAAATTCATACTGAGGTCCCATCCGAGGTGGAGGAATGAGCCGAGGCCACCTTGTTGGAACCATTTCTCCTTCCCTATTGCGAGCCATGATGATGTTTTCCTCATTGTCATCGGTTGATGGCATGGCAGGGACAGGAGGACCATCAAGGGTATTCACATGACCCAGGGTGGTATTGGCTACAATGTCTTCAACAGAAGTGACAGCAGGCTCAGGTTGATCTCGAGGGATGTCTTCAATCAGAAGTACTTCATCAATTGGTGCAGTTGGTGAGACATGAGCTTCATCCTCAGGAATGCTATGCATTGAAGCCATAGCAGGTCTTGGTCCACGGCGAAGCCTTTTGATAGGCGATGCACGAGGAGAAGTGTCTGTCTCCTTGGTAACAAATGGCGACTCAGGAGACCGTGAAGCAGGTGGAAAGAATGGTGGAGAGGGAGTTCCTTGTTCAGCTTCAGGAATCTTAGTCCTGATAGGAGTGCCAATGTCCATGAACTCGCTGTCCTGATGGGGCGATGATACCAGTGGTGCATCAATTTGAGACACTTCATTCTGAGCAACATTGTCATCAGGAGCAATGTCTTCAGCTGCGATGTCTTCGGCAGCTGGAGTATCTTTAGTGTGCTGAGCCTCTGTGGTAGCAGACTCATGTAGTATCACTTGCCTTTCTTGATTCTCAGAGGCAAGAGGCGCCATGGATATGGGCGTCACTTGCAGTGGCTCCTGTGGAGGAGCGGGAGTTGATGGCTGAGCAGTAGGGGGTGCAGGTACTTGAGCTGGTTCAGATGGCTTCAACTTCTTTGTCTTCTGCCTCTTCAGAGGTTGGGCTTCCGAGGCAGCAGCCTTGCGCTTCTTGGCTAGCTTTGGCTTGCTTTGTCTTCTTGCTAGATGTAGCAGTGGTAGAGGGGCGCGTCCGTGGGTTGGCAAACCCAGCGGGGAAGACAATGACACGATGCTCAGACTGTGCACGAGCAGGCAGATCCGAAGACATTGAAGCTTGCCTGGAGCGTTCAATGATTTCAGGAGCAAGAGCAGGCTGACCAAGAGCCTTTCTTTTCAGCATGTCGTTGTGAGCTTGGAGCATAATCGAAGTCTTTCTCTTTAGACGCGCGAGGGCGCCTTTGACAGCTTCACACTTCCTTTCAAACTCAGCTTTGAGATCCGCCATCATCAGTTGATATCCCTGTATCTAACGAGCGGAGAGCCTGTGCACGTTCTGCTTGAACAACTCCTTTTCATGGCTAATCTTGGCCTTCATCTGCTTGGCTTTCTGAGCCATAGTCAGTTCCTCATTCACCAGCCCTTGGAAGGTGACACTTAATCCAATTGGAAGCTGGAGGGCATCGATGGTGAGAGAGGGATCAACGAACCATTCATCAATGAAGTGTTCAAAGATGGCAGGGTCAAATAGAGGTAAGTCTTCAAGCAGCTTGGCTTCCTCTTCTTTTTGCTGGATGAGCCTAGCTAAGGCTTCATCATCGAACTCATCATCAAATAGCTCACTCATATTTGCTGCATCCATCAAAGATATGGTTGGCGTCGGACCTCTGGAGGCAGCAGCTTTCCGTTTCATTTGCCGGTGAAGGCGATCTTCTTCCTCAGGCTCTTCTGGATTAACAAAGGGGGAACGCGAAGCTTGAGGTGAAGATTCAGTTGGCTTGAGTGCTTTTCAAGATTTTGGCTTTGACGCCTTTGACTTCTTCAAAGGCTTCGGCTTAGGTGCTGGTGGATTCTCTTCATCTCCTTCATCAGAGTCAGACTGTGTATGTTCTGGGCAGCCAAGAATGCTTGATGGATGTGGATTGCTAGGCATTGGGGGCCTGAACATGCATGGGTAGAATCCCATTTTGATAGCATCAGCCTTTGTCTTCGGATGAAGATTTCTGTAGACTATGTCTGTCTATGGTGCTTTCTCAGCACACTTCTCAGCATACTCATCAGTCACAAAGCGGTAGTAAAACCACTCCACACTCCAATATCTTCGAATCCATTGGATTCGAGTCTTGCGCTGATGATAAGTTTCATCACTGTCAGACTTGTATTGCTCATACAGCTCTGGAGGAAGATCTTTGGCAGTATTCTTGCGTCTTTGTTTTCCACCCTTCTTGGATGGCTTATCATCTGCCATTGGCTTCAACAAAGGCTTCACTGGGGTGCGCAAATATGAACACGCACTGGGGGATTCTAGATGTATCTGCAAATAGTCTGCAAATGAATTCAGACTATGAGATCCAAGCGATTCAGCTGCGGACATGTACCTGTGAAAGAGTTAGAGACGCGAGGCAAGAGGAGAGGTCATATGCATTCTCAGAAGATTTTGAAGATAAAATAGTGTTTTGAAGACATTGACCTTGTTTATCGAAGACATTCACTTTGACAGAGCATATGGTGATTTCAGATTTGTACAAGACTAAGAATTTGTACAAGTGAGGAATCAATCCAATTTTAGACCACAAAGTGAAAGTATTAGGCAAAGAGAGATCTAGATCTAGATGCGGTTGTGTGGAAGATGAATAACAACAACCGAATATTTGCGTTAGATTTTCATATCAAATCATGCGGTAAAAATAGCTTTTTATTTACTACGGTGAAGAACACGAAGAACAACTCGACGAGGCGGAGAGGCTGAGAAGTTCAATCTACCTCACCCTAACTTGGTGGAGGCAGACAACTACGGCGGCGGCGAGAAGAAGATGTTCGCGGCCGGCGTGAGTACGTCGTCGGAGGAGTCACGACAGCTAAGCGCTCCTTCTCTGGCGGCGATGGGATCCAGCAACGGCGCTAGGGTTTGGAGCTTGGAGGTGGCGAAGGAAGAGGAAGGTAATAATTGAGCTGGGGCACTTGTATTTATAAGGGTGGAAACATCCGACCCATTTGGACAGAAATGCCCCTGACTCCTCGGTTTAGGAGGGACACGTGGCAGACATGCAACACATCTGACAACCCACTACCATAATCGAAGCGGCGGCACGGGGGTTGTTGCTAGAAACATGGAGACAGTTGAGTTTTGAGAATTAAATATGTGGTTGATTTATCTTCGACTGACAAGGACGCAGTGGAGACAGTCAACATGTGTCAATATAGAATGCATATGACTGGATTAGAACAGACTTAGACGAGGTAAGAATAGAAGAGAATGTCGGGTCCGATCACATTTGCCTAGGAAAAAGGTTGAAGACAAAGCTATAGGACAAATGCTGTATAGGACAAAACTCCAATCCAAATGTAGATCTGCAAATAGTATCAACAAGAAACGCACATGCAGACAATAAATTTTTGTTCCGAAGATAACTTTGGTTCTCGAAGACATATGAAGTACACATGATAAGAGCAATGTCTTCGAAGTTGGTTGGTGGCGTTACCCACCGTATAAGAATATTTGACCCAGACACGACGCACAATTATCGTGGTGCTCTGAAGTCATATTCTTCGTTAATGTATTCACACTTAGATTGTAAGTCTTCATGAGTTGAAGACATACATTACTTCGTGTGTTGTGCATCAAAGTCATCAGCATGCATAAGCGTTAGGATGTATTCCCATTCAAAGGACATTTGAGGATTCTAAGATATTTAGCTCACACCGCAACTTGCAAAACCTCTTCTCATCCAAAGGCTTCGTGAAGATATCCGCCAATTGATCTTTAGTATCAGCATGCTTGATGTTGATGTCGCCCTTCATTACGTGATCTCAAAGAAAATGGTGACGTATCTGAATATGCTTCGTCTTGAATGCTATACTGGGTTGTAGGAGATCTTGATTGCACTCTCATTGTCGCAGTAGAGAGGTACATGCTTCAGGTTGATGCCATAGTCCTTGAGGGTCTGCTTCATCTAGAGAAGCTGAGTGCAGCATGCGCCTGCAATAATGTATTCGGCTTCGGCAGTGGAGAGTGATACACAGTTCTGCTTCTTCGAAGACCAACATACAAGAGATCGTCCCAGAAAGTGACATGTGCCTGATGTAGACTTGCGATCAACTCTGTCGCCAGCGAAGTCAGAATCTGAATAGCCAATGAGCTCAAACTTCGAACCCTTTGGATACCATAATCCTAGCGTTGGGGTGTGAGCCAGATATCTAAGTATTCGCTTCACTGCTAGGTGATGTGACTCCTTTGTTGCCGCTTGAAATCGGGCGCACATGCAAACGCTAAGCATAATATCTGGCCTAGATGCACATAGGTACAATAAAGACCCAATCATGGAGCGATATACCTTCTGATCGAAATCTTTACCATTTTCGTCAGTGCAGAGGTGACCATTGGTAGGCATGCATTGGCGTCTTGTAGCCTTTGGCTTTATTCATGCCAAATTTCTTGAGGCAGTCCTTGAGGCACTTCTCCTGAGATATGAAGATGCCATTGAATTGTTGTCGAATTTGAAGCCCTAGGAAGAATTTCAGTTCTCCCATCATAGGATTTAGTAAAGAGAGTGGGATCGAGTGAACCAGGTTTGAAGCCTTTCTTCTTGAGGAATTCCTTGAGTGTGTCATACCAAGCTCTTGGTGCTTGCTTGAGGCCATAGAGTGCCTTGTTGAGCTTGAAGACTTTGTCAGGATGCTTTGGATCTTCAAACCCTGGTGGTTAAGAAATATATACTTCTTCCTCAATCTTACCATTGAGGAATGCACTTTTGACATCCATTTGATATAAGCATATGTCATGATGGTTAGCATAAGCAAGCAGTATACGAATGGCTTCGAGTCTAGCAACAGGTGCAAAGGTTTCACCGAAATCAATACCCTCGACCTGTGTGTAACCTTGGGCCACCAGTCGAGCCTTGTTTCGTACGACTTGGCCAGACTCATCTTGCTTGTTGCGAAATATCCACTTCGTGCCAATGATATTGTGCTTCCTTGGATCAGGGCGCTTCACGAGCTCCCACACATTGTTGAGATCGAACTGGTGAAGCTCTTCTTACATGAGTTGAATCCATTCTAATTTCTTGAAAGCTTCATCTACTTTGGTGGGCTCTGAGATAGATACAAAAGCAAAATGCCCACAAAAGTTAGCCAGTTGAGTTGCTCTTGAGCGAGTGAGTGGACCTGGTGCATTTATGCTGTCTAGCATTCTCTCAATTTGGACTTCCTAGCCACGCGTGGATGAGCTAGGCGAAGACTTTGTTCTGGCTGCTGAGCATTGTCTTCGTCAGCAGCATTTCTCCAGTGCCCATCAGTCTGATAGCTTCATCGGGAGGTATTCATCTAGCACAGAAGGTAGGTGCTCTCTTTGCGAGCCATTAGTTTCATCGAATCGCACATCTACAGTTTCAACAACTTTGTTGTGGAAAGTGTTGAAGACTCTGTAGGTGTGCGAATCCTTTCCGTAACCAAGCATGAAACCCTCATGTGCTTTCGGTGCAAATTTTGAAGTGTGGTGTGGATCCCTTATCCAACATCTTGCACCGAAGACTTTGAAATAACTTACATTGGGTTTCTTACCGGTGAGAAGCTCATATGACGTTTTCTTGAAGAACTTGTGAAGATATACTCTGTTGATGATGTGGCACACAGTATCAATGGCTTCAGGCCATAGTTTCCGTGGTGTCTAGTATTCATCAAGCATGGTGCAAGCCATCTCAATAAGAGTTTTATTTTTGGCTCCACGACGCCATTCTGCTGATGAGTGTATGGAGCAGAGAACTCATGAGTGATGCCAAGAGTATCAAGATAGGTATCCAAGCCTGTGTTCTTGAATTCAGTGCCATTGTCACTCCTGATGTGCTTGATCTTGATGTTGTAGTTGTTCATACACCTATTTGCGAAACGCCTGAAGACATCCTGCACTTCTGTTTTGTAAAGTATGATATGCACCCAAGTAAATCGAGAATAGTCATCAAAAATTACGAAGCCATATAGATTTGCAGTGGCAGAAAAGGTGGAATAGTGAGTGGGGCCAAATAAGTCCATATGTAGCAGCTCGAAGGGACGTGTGGTCGTCATGATTGTCTTCGAGGGATGTTTGGCCCTGGTCATCTTCCCGGCTTTACACGCACCACAGAGATGGTCCTTCTTGAACTTGACACCCTCGACGCCAATGATAAGCTTCTTCTTGGCGAGTGTGTGCAAGTTCCTCATCCCAGCATGTCCCAGCCTTCTGTGCCATAGCCAGCATTCCGAAGTTTTTGCTAGAAGACATGAGGCTACCTATGGTCCTGCAGAGAAATCTACCATGTACAAATCACCTCTTCGAAAACCTTCGAAGACTTTGGTTTTGTCAGAGGCCATTAGTACCACACATCAAAATTTGCCGAATATGACAAGCATATCTAAGTCACAGAGCATTGAGACAGACATCAAGTTGTAACCAAGGGATTCGACAAACATGACATTTCCCATGTGCCGGTCCCTTGAGATAGCAACTCTACCTAGCCCCAATACTTTGCTAATGCTCTTGTCAGAGAAGACGATGTGGTCTTTTGTTGGAGGTCGAAGAGTTTGCTCCATCAATAGGCTTCGATCACCAGTCATGTGACTGGTGCATCCACTATCCATAATCCATTCAGTGACTTTGGATTTGTCTTCCTACATTGAGAATTAGTATAGTTCACCAAGGCATGCAACTGTAACATGCATTGATGATGATATTGCAGTGCATAATTGAATGAAGACATTGGACGATATGAATGATAACATTCACATTTCTTGTTTTGCGTCCAGACAAGATCGTTTTCGGGTCTCCAGATATAATCTTCGGGAAAGGCTTCTTCCTATCTGGAGATCCGATGCTGCATGAAGATATTAGTTCTTCTTAACCACCCACATGCGAAGGGGTGGCTTAGAAGCAATGAAACGAAGGGCAACATCAGAGAATTTAGGCAAAGATGCCCTAATGGTTTGTTTCACAGGGGGGTTAGAGTACTCAAATGAATATGCAGAGTAATTCTTAGTAGAATGAACATAGCGATTCATGCCATAGTGCACATATTCGTGAGCCCTTTCAGTTCTTCCCCGCGAAACATAGGTGTTAGTGTGATCATATGACGACTTTGATCCATATGGAGATTTTGGTCCATATGAAGACTTTGGTCTGGAGTTTGTCTTCTTCCTTGGTGTTGTCATGACATTGACTGGAAGCTTCTCAAGAAGACATTTGGGAACCCAGATCTTCTTCATAGGTGAACCATTCCTGAAGTTAGTTCCAGTATACCTGGCAAACACTTCACCATTCATAGATTTGAACAACTTATAATTGGAGTCAAATGACTCGTTAATGATGACAGAGTTAGCACAGTTAAAGCCAGATAATGTGGATGGATCCAGTGAAGGTCCTTTTGCAGCAATCCATGTGGTTTTGGGATACTGCTCAGGTGTCCAATAGGATCCATCAACATTGAGTTTTCTTTCGAAACCCAAACCCTCTTTCCTAGGGTTTTTGTTCAAGATTGTCTTCTTTAGGACATCACAAAGAATCTGATGTCCTTTAAGACTCTTGTACATGCCAGTTTCAAGCAATGTCTTCAACCTGTCATTGTCATCAGTGATAGAAGTGGCTTCTTCAGATGAGGGGTTAGGTGCCACAGATATAGTTGAAGATAAAGCATTCTCAGAAGCATTAGAACATTCAGCAGTTGAGTCATTAGCTTCTCGAGCAAGACATCTTAGGCATGGAGCATCAAATTCATCCTGAGCGGTACTGATCTGCTCTGCTAGGAGTGAGTCGTTTTCCTTCCGTAGGTCATCATGTGCTTCTCTCAACTTTTCAAGATCAATCTTTTTCTGAAGATATTCAAGAGAATGCTACTCATGATCAGTTGAGAGGGCATCATGACGAGTTTGGAGATCCTCAAACCTTGAACGAAGACTACGCATGTCTTCAGCCATAGTTTCGTTCAGACTCATCTCTTCGCGTAACAGGTCATCGCTTTTCTCTAGAGTAGTTTGCAATTTCTCCATAGCATTCTGTTGCTTGGTGGCAATTTTTACAAGTTTAGCATAGCTAGGTTTCATGTCATCATCAGATTCAGCTTCGGATTCAGAGTCATGACGTGAGGGATTTGAGGATACCTTGCAGGCTCTCGCCATGAAGCAGTAGGCCAGAGTAGCATCATTATCACTGGCTTCGGTGTGGAAGAAGGAGCCATTATCTTCGAGTTCGAAGACATATGTGGAGAGATATGATGAAGCCATTGCCAGTCTATCTACTTCAGCGTCAAATTCCTCCTCAGATGCTTCCTCAGCCTCAGAGCCAGATTCAAACTGCGAATCCATCTCCTTTCCGATGAAGGCATGTGCTTTGCCAGTTGAGCTCTTCTTATGTGACGAAGACTTTGCATACTTCTTCTTGTCATCTGAGTCATAGCTCTTGCTCTTCTTCTTGGATTCCCTTTCCCAGTGAGGACAATCAGCAATAAAGTGACCAGCTTTCTTGCACTTGTGACAGGTTTGCTTCTTGTTGTCCTTCGAAGACATTTCACCAGTCCTCTTGGAATCACGCCTTGAAGATTTTGTCTAGCGTTTTGACTTGGCAAATTTCCGAAATTTCCGGACAAGGAGAGCAAGTTCCTTTCCAAAGTCTTCAGCACCATCAGAACTGCAGTCAGAGTTGTCTTCAGATGAGGACACAGCCTTGGACTTCAATGCACGAGAGCGACTGTAGCTGGGTCCGTAGATATCTCTCTTCTCAGCTTGTTGGAATTCATGCATGTTCAACCTCTCGAGGATGTCGGCCGGATCCAAACTCTTGAAGTCAAGGCGCTCTTGGATCATGAGTGCAAGAGTATCAAAGGAACTGTCAAGTGACCTGAGTAGGTTCTTTACGACTTCATGTTTGGTGATATCGGTGGCGCCAAGTGCATTCAGCTCATTTGAGATGTCAGTGAGACGATCAAAGGTGAGCTGAACATTTTTGTTGTCGAGTCTCTTGAAGCGGTTGAACAGGTTGCGAAGCACATCAACACGAGAGTCTCTTTGAGATGAGACACCTTCGTTCACTTTGGACAGCCATTCCCAGATTTGCTTTGCGGTGTTCAGTGCACTCACACGGCCATACTGTCCTTTGGTCAGGTGACCACAAATAATGTTCTTGGCGGTGGAGTCCAGTTGTGCGAATCTTTTCACATTAGCTGCAGTAACACCTTCTCCAACCTCGGGAATGCCTGCCATGACGACATACCATAGGCCGTTGTCAATTGCTTCGAGATGCATGCGCATCTTGTTCTTCAAGTAGGGGTAGTCGGTGCCATCGAAGACAGGGCACGCATCGGAGACCTTGATTGTCCCTCCAGCCGACATAGCTAAAATTCCACGGTGGTTAAACCGAAACACAGAACAAGGGAGTACCTTGCTCTGATACCAATTAAAAGTGCTAGTTATCGATTAGAGGGGGGTGAATAGGTGATTTTTATGAAAAGCTTCGAAACAAGGAATGTATTCGAAATGTGCGGAAACGTAACAGGATCAGGTAGGGATAGTAATTAAGGATCTAGTCTAGGCATGCATTACAAAGAAGACATACAAGCAAGTTAAGCATTATCATCATGCACACTAAGATGAGTCGAAGACAAACTTAGACAGTATGAAGATAAACTGCTGATATGAATGTCTTCATGATAAATCTTCGAGCAATGAACAAGCAAAGGCTTCACGATACAGAGTAGGAATAAGAGAGAGTGAAGGATAGAACCAGTTGCTTGACGAAGACTCAGGATTTGTTGGACCAGTTCCAGTTGCTGTGAAAACTGTACGTCTGGTTAGGGAGGCTGAGATTGAACTCAGAAGACCTCGTCTTCACCTTATTCCCCTTGAGCCGAACTCACTTAGACATCGCCCAATCACTCAGGTAAGTCTTCAGGGGAGACTTCCGAAACCCGTACAAACTTGGTCACCCGGCAGTCCACAATGACTCTTGTACGCTCTAGACCCAGACGCCTAACCGTCTGGAAGATCACAGTCTTCAAGTGTAATAAGTCTTTAGTTCTCTCAGAACAGAATGACTTCGGTGATGCTCACACACTCTAGCTCTAGGTGTTTAGGTGTATCCTCGTAGGATGTTTCTCTCTCAATGTCTTTGAGGTGGGTTGCTCCAAAACGACAATAGCCGTATCTCTCTCTGAGCAGCCACCTTCTTATGGTGGAAGGGGTGGGCTATTTATAGCCAGTGGGCAACCCGACCTGATATGACCGAAATGACCCTGGGTCAATGGCCAACCGACACGTGTCACAACGGTCGGATTTTGAACGCACACGACAACTTTACTTGGGCTACAAGTAAAGCTGACTCAACCAACTCTGGAAGAGATTTCCTCTTATTGTCTTTACTCGAAGACATAGGTATGGGTTGAGCATCACGTCAGCATCTGACTTCGATCACATCGACCCCACTTAACAGTACGGTGGTTCCTATGACTCAGGAAGGAACAAAACAAAACTACCAAAAAACTTCGTCTTCACGTTTCATTGTCTTCAAGCAAATGTCTTCGCATACCACCAATGGCTTCAACCGTCATCAATGTCTTCGGACATTTTTGGGGGTCGTCTTCGGCGTCTAAACCGAAACTCCAGGGACTTCTCTCTGTGTTATCCTGTGTACTCTCACAAACACATTAGTCCCTCAACCACGTTTGTCTTCAATACTCCAAAACCAACAAAGGGAGACACTAGATGCACTTACAGCCCAGTATTGACAGGGGCGGGGGCATCGACCTCTTCATTCATGTCTTCTGCCTCCTCAGAGGCGTAGTCCAACATATCGGTTAGATCTTCGACAGTGGCTACCAAGTGGGTGGTGGGTGGGACGTGAAATTCCTCATGACCTGCCTCCAGACCGATCTGAACATGGGTCGAGGTCAGGTCGTCCATGATTTTCATCGACTGGATCCGGTCCAGCGCCTCGTTTAACAGAGAGAGATCGACCGAATTGATCTTCCGAGGGCTTTCGTAGCTAACCTCTGGAGTGCCCACACAAGGAGTATATTCGGCACGAGCCGAACCCTTGTCCTCAAGCGCTATAACCGGGTCCGAGCTTGAGGCCAAACCTCTGGCAGGGATGGAACCGACGACGGGGCCGAGCAGGGGACCCGAAGTTAAAGCTTTGGGATTTCCGGGCTCATCGGACGAGACCGAGAGCCAAGTAGGGAGCAGATCGCCCCGGGAGTCGGTGGAGAATTCTAGATTACCAAACCTGATCTCTCGAACGGGGGCAAAACTTCCGATCTGGCCAAGATGGCCGGTCGGGTCAGCATGCAGCACAATGCTGCCGAACGCGAGAATCTGTCCAGGGACAAAGATGTCCCCATTATAGACTAGATCACTGATGATTAGGCGAGCCATCAATCCTCTAGTGATCTCATAGCGGAACTCTCAATGAAAGCACCAATGTCGGTGTCAAAACCGGTGGATCTCAGGTAGGGGGTCCCGAGCTATGGATCTGTGATCGATGGGTAACAGGGGATGAATGAGACGATGTTTACCCAGGTTCGGGCCCTCTTGAGGAGGTAAAACCCTACGTCCTGCTTGATTGTATAGATGTGTATGATGATTACAAAGTTGATCTACCTCGAGATCAGATGAGCTAAAACCCTAGATGAGTTGACTTGTCCTCTATGAACTAAACCCTCTGGTTTATATAGACACCAGGGGTACCTAGGGTTACACATGATAAGCCTCCAACCGAGGATAGATACGCCGATTTTATCTGCAAGTCTTGGAGGACACACCAAGTCTTCGGAGCTTTCCTTCTTGAGTACGGGGTCGCCTTATAGTCCGGCCTTCCCACAATAGCCACAGAGCGGTCCACCAAGCCGGCCCATGAGAGATGAGTCGACGACCCGACGACCCAACATGAGAGATGAGCCGACGACCCGACGATTCTTGATAACCCACAAGTATAGGGGATCGTAACAGTTTTCAAGGGTAGAGTATTCAACCCAAATTTATTGATTCGACACAAGGGGAGCCAAAGAATATTCTCGAGTATTAGCAGCTGAGTTGTCAATTCAACCACACCTGAAAGACTTAATATCTGCAGCAAAGTATTCAGTAGCAAAGTAGTATGGAAGTAACGGTAACAATGGCAAAAGTGACAGTAGCAGTTTCGTAGTGATTGTAACAGTAGCAACGGTAAAGTAACTTAGCAAAGATCAATATGTGAAAAGATCGTAGGCAATGGATCAGTGATGGATAATTATGTCGGATGGCATTCATCATGCAACAGTTATAACATAGGGTGACACAGAACTAGCTCCAATTCATCAATATAATGTAGGCATGTATTCCATATATAGTCATACGTGCTTATGGAAAAGAATTTGCATGACATCTTTTGTCCTACCCTCCCGTGGCAGCGGGGTCCTAATGGAAACTAAGGGATATTAAGGCCTCCTTTTAATAGAGAACCGGACCAAAGCATTAGCACTTAGTGAATACATGAACTCCTCAAACTACGGTAATCACCGGAAAGAATCCCAGTTATTGTCACCCTGGGGGATGCAGATCATAACTCGTAATAGGTGTCTACAACTTGCAAGATAGGATCAAGAACACATATATATTCATGAAAACATAATAGGTTCAAATCTGAAATCATGGCACTTGGGCCCTAGTGACAAGCATTAATCATAGCAAAGTCATAGCAACATCAATCTCAGAACATAGCGGATACTAGGGATCAAACCCTAACCAAACTAACTCGATTACATGGTAAATCTCATCCAACCCATCACCGTCCAGCAAGCCTACGATGGAATTACTCACGAACGGCGGAGAGCATCATGAAATTGGTGATGAAGGATGGTTGGTGATGACGACGACGTCGATTTCCACTCTCCGGAGCCCAAATCACACTCCAGATCTGCCCTCCCGAGGAAGAACAGGAGGTGGCGGTGGCTCCGTATCGTAAAACGCGATGAACTCTTTTCTCTGATTTTTTTCTCCACGGATGTGAATATATAGAAGTGGAATTGAGGTCGGAGGAGCCACAAGGGGCCCACAAGCCACCAGGGCGCGCCCTAGGGGGGCGCCCTCCTGGCTTGTGGCCAACAGGTGGGCCCCCCTGGCTTGATTCTTTCGCCAATATTTTTTATTAATTCCAAAAATATTCTCTATAAATTTTCAGGTCAATCCGAGAACTTTTGTTTCTGCACAAAAATAACACCAAGGCAATTCTGCTGAAAACAGCGTCAGTCCGGGTTGGTTCCATTCAAATCATGCAAATTAGAGTCCAAAACAAGGGCAAAAGAGTTTGGAAAAGTAGATACGACGGAGACGTATCAACTCCCC
Source organism: Elymus sibiricus (assembly GCA_039707655.1). NCBI lineage: Eukaryota > Viridiplantae > Streptophyta > Magnoliopsida > Poales > Poaceae > Elymus > Elymus sibiricus. Next base: position 451,055,652 of record CM077671.1, read on the forward strand.
CAAGCTTAACCCATTGCTTGTCCTCAAGCAATTCAGTTGATAAACTGAAAGTGATAAAGAAAAACTTTTACAAACTCTGTTTGATCTTGTTGTTGTAAATATGTCTAACTGATGTTCAGGTTTTCAGCAAAGATTATAGACTAACCACATTCACAATAATACTTAGGCCTCACATTTACTCATATCAATGACATAACCAACTAGTGAGCCATAATAATAAATCTTGGATGACAACAATTCTATCAAAACAATCATGATACAATATGATATAATGGTATCTCGCTAGCCCTTTCTGAGACCGCAAAACATAAATGCAGAGCACCTCTAAAGAACAAGGACTGACTAGACATTGTAATTCATGGTAAAATAGATCCAGTCACACTCATACTCAATATCAATTAATAGCAAAGCATACAAATGACAGTGGTGCTCTCTAACTGGTGCCTTTTATAAGAGGATGATGACTCAACAGTAAAGTAAAATAGATAGGCCCTTCGCAGAGGGAAGCATTGATTTGCAGAGGTGCCAGAGCTCGAGCTTTTAAAACAGAGATGAATAATAGTTTTGAGTGGTATGCTTTCATTGCCAACGTAACAACCAAGAGATTTCGATATCTTCCATGCTAGATACATTATAGGCGGTTCCCAAACAGAATAGTAAAATTTTTACTCCCCTCCACCAATCAATCACACTCCATGGCGGGCCGAATCCACGGGTACCGTCCATACAAACAACGATCCTGGGGGAGTTTTGTTTCATTATATTTTGATTTGAATTTTGAGCATGGAACTGGGCATCCCGATTACCAGCCACTTTCTCATGAATGATAGTGAATCAACACATATCGAGAGAATAACCCACCTAGCATGGAAGATACTGACAGCCCCCAGTCACTACATGAGCGATTTGGGCATACAAAATGGAGTATTATTTGAAGGTTAAGAGTATGGCACATGCAAATTTACTTGGAACGGCAGGTAAATACCGCATATAGGTAGGTATGGTGGACTCATATGGAACAACTTTGGGTTTATGGAGATGGATGCACAAGCAGTATTCCCGCTTAGTACAAGTGAAGGCTAGAAAGAGACTGGGGAGCGACCAACTAGAGAGCGACAACAGTCATCAACATGCTTTGAGATTAATCAACATTGAATGCAAGCATGAGTAGGATATAAAACACCATGAACATAAATATCGTGGAGGCTATGTTGATTTTGTTTCAACTACATGCGTGAACATGTGCCAAGTCAAGCCACTTGAATCATTCAGAGGAGGATACCATCCTATCATACTACATCACAACCATTTTAAAATGCATGTTGGCACTCAAGACAAACCATTATAAACTCCTAGCTAATTAAGCATGGCATGAGTAACTATGATCTCTAATTGTCATTGCAAACATGTTTCATCTATAATGGGCCGAACTCAGAACGATGAGCTAATCATATTTACATAAACAAAATAGGTCGAGTTCATACCAGCTTTTCTCCATCTCAATCATTTCATCAAATATCGTCATTATTGCCTTTCACTTGCACGACCGAACGGTGTGAATAATAATAAGAGTGCACGTGCATTGGAGTAAGCTGGAATCTGCAAATGATAACTCAAAGGAGAAGACAAGGTAATATGGGTTCTCTGATAGATAAACAATAATGCATATGAGAGCCACTCAACATTTTCATCGTGGTCTTCTCCTTACGACCCAAAGAAAAGAAATTTCAAAACAAAAACGAGAAAAACTATTTACACGGGAAAGCTCCCAACAAGCAAAAAGAAGAACGAGAAATCTTTTTGGGTTTTCTTTTAATACTACTACTAAGCAAACTAAAAAGTAAAGCTAGAACTAATTTTTTGGATTTTCTCAAGGTTTATCAGACACTCAAGAAGAAAGCGAAAAGATGAAATAAAATACCATGGATGATACAATGAAAAAGTATGAACACCGACAACTGAAATGAGTGTGTGAACATGAATGTAATGTCGGTGAAAAATACGTACTCCCCCAAGCTTAGGCTTTTGGCCTAAGTTGGTCTAGGGCCATGGTTGGCCCGGATAATATCCAAAGTTATAGTTGGGGTTGTACTAGGCTGCGGCGGCTACTGCCTGGGCGGCTGTAGCACTGAGGCGAGCGGCTTCTGCCTCTCTCTCGTACTCATTTGCCTCCTCTCTGGTTATAAAGTATCTCCGTTTTTCCTAAAAGTTAAAGAAGGCAGGAGCAGGAAGAGTAATATGGACAGCACACTGTCTGTCAAAAATTAGTCAGTACTGGAGGCATTGTTCGTTTCTTTCAAGAAACTGGTAGCGCACCATAGCCTCATAATCAAGAAAAGCAGGTGGTAACTCAATATCATTCTCCCTTATAGGTACCCTAAGATAATTAGCTACACGAGTGGCATAAATTCCACCAAAGAAATCTCCATCCTTAGCATTAAGATGTAACCTCCGGGCAATAATAGCCCCCAAGTTATAACGTGTGTCTCCCATTACCGCACTCTTAAGAATACTAAGATCAGGTACACAAAGGTGGCTATGATCATGTTTACCGTTAATACATCTACCTATGAAGAGAGCAAAATAATGTATAGCAGGAAAATGAATGCTCCCCAAAGTAGCCTGTGTAATGTTTCTAGTTTCTCCCATAGTGATGCTAGCAAGGAAATCATTATATTCAGTTTTGTGAGGATCACTATGGCTACCCCATTGTGGAATTTTGCATGCATCATTAAAATCTTCCAGGTCCATGGTATATGATTTGTCATAAAGATTAAATAGAACGGTATGATTATTACGCTTGGATGAAAATTCAAACCTCCGCACGAAGGAATCAGTGAGTTGATAATATTGCTTGCATTGGTCTGAAACGAAATCTTCAAGGTCGGCATTTCGTATGTACGTGTAAAACTCTTCTTTGAAACCTGCCTGAACCATGAATTGATCCGACGGCCATTCACAGGGCCGCACTTGTGCTTCCCTCGGTGGTTCGAAATCGGGCTCACGTAACGCGAGTCGCGCGGCCTTCTTGCTTGAGGAACCACCTTGGTATAATCTCCTCAACATCTTTTATTTCTCTGAAAAATTTCTGAAATTTTTAGTGACTCACAATAAGGGTAAACAAAACTCAACAAAACTTATAGCAACTACTCCCACAAGTCCCTAGAGGTTATATCATGCATCAAAACTACTTGGAACCATACAAATTTAACATGCAAGCTCAAGAACAAGGTCACCACAGCAGCAAAAATTTGCAATATACAAAGCACTAGAACAAAAACTAATTGGATCATTGGAGGAGTCACATACCGAAGAGCAATCCCCTAAAACAGTTTTGCAAATGGAGCTTTGAGCAAGGAGATCGAAAATGGCAGCAAGATGAGCTAGAACACGGGTTTGAGCAATGGTGGAATTTTTTCTGGAGGAAGACGAAGTGGATGGTGGCTGGAATAAGTGAAGGGGACCCATGTGGGACCCACAAGCCACTAGGGCGCGCCCAGGGGGGCTAGGCGCGCCCTGCAGGCTTGTGGCCCACTGGTGCAGCCCCCTGATGTGTATTTAGTGCCAAAAATTCTAAAATATTCCAGAAAAAATCATACTAAATTTTCAGAGCATTCCGAGGACTTTTATTTTCAGGTCATTTTTTTATTGCACGGATAAATCAGAAAACAGGAGAATAATATCATTTTTACTCTAGTTAATCTAAATAACAGAAAGTGAAAGTTGGGTACATAAATTTGTGCCTTCTAAATTCATCCATCTCATGCTCATAAAAAAGAATCTATCAATAAGGTTGATCAAGTCTTATTGACAAACTTTTTTCGAATAACACGAAACCGGAGAATTTTCGAATAACACTAGGTTACCTCAATGGGGATATGCATGTCCCCAAGAATAAGTATATCATATTTCTTCTTGGCAGTAGGGAGAGGGAATTCAAAACCTCCAATAATAATCGTTGAAACCTTTTCAATGGAATTGATACTATGAACTTGAGGTTGTTTCTTCGGAAAGTGTATCGTATGCTCATTGCCATTAACATGAAAAGTGACATTGCCTTTGTTGCAATCAATAACAGCCCCTGCAGTATTCAAAAAGGGTCTACCAAGGATGATCGACATACTGTCGTCCTCGGGAATATCAAGAATAACAAAATCCGTTAAGATAGTAACGTTTGCAACCACAACAGGCACATCCTCGCAAATACCGATGGGTAAAGCAGTTGATTTATCGGCCATTTGCAAAGAGATTTCAGTAGGTGTCAACTTATTCAAATCAAGTCTACGATACAAAGAGAAAGGCATAACACTAACACCGGCTCCCAAATCACATAAAGCAGTTTTAACATAATTTCCTTTAATAGAGCAGGGTATAGTGGGTACTCCTGGATCTCCCAGTTTCTTTGGTACTCCACCCTTAAAAGTATAATTAGCAAGCATGGTGGAAATCTCAGCTTCCGGTATCTTTCTCTTATTTGTCACAATATCCTTCATATACTTAGCATAAGGAGACATTTTCAGAATATCAGTCAAGCGCATACGCAAAAAGACAGGTCTAAGCATTTCAACAAAGCGCTCAAAGTCCTCATCATCCTTTTTCTTGGATGGTTTAGGAGGAAAGGGCATGGGTTTCTGAACCCATGGTTCTCTTTCTCTACCATGCTTCCTAGCAACAAAGTCTCTTTTATCATATCTTCTCAGCTTCCGGTATCTTTCTCTTATTTGTCACAATATCCTTCATATACTTAGCATAAGGAGACATTTTCAGAATATCAGTCAAGCGCATACGCAAAAAGACATGTCTAAGCATTTCAACAAAGCGCTCAAAGTCCTCATCATCCTTTTTCTTGGATGGTTTAGGAGGAAAGGGCATGGGTTTCTGAACCCATGGTTCTCTTTCTCTACCATGCTTCCTAGCAACAAAGTCTCTTTTATCATATCTTTTGTTCTTAGGTTGTGGGTCATCAAGATCAACAGCATGTTCAATCTCCACATCATTATCATTACTAGGTTGAGCATCATCATGAACATCATCATTAATATTATCACTAGGCTCATGTTCATTACCAGATTGTGTCTCAGCATCAGAAATAGAAATATCATTAGGGTTCTCAGGAGTATCTATAACAGGTTCACTAGCAGCATGCAAAGTCCTATCGTCATTCTTTTTCCTACTCTTGCTAGAATGACTAGGTGCATCAGTATTAACTCTCTGAGAATCTTGCTCAATTCTCTTAGGATGGCCCTCAGGAATCAAAGGTTCCTGAGTCATTCTACCACCTCTAGTCACAACTTTAACAGAATGATCATTGTTCTTACTATTCATCTCACTAAGCAAATCATTCTGTGCCTTAAGTACTTGTTCTACTTGAGTAGTTACCATGGAAGCATGTTTACTAATAAGCTTAAGATCATTGATAGTTCTACTCAAATAATCACCCAAACGATCAAGCATGTAAGCATTATGTTTCAATTGTCTACTAACATAAGCATTGAAATTCTCTTGCTTGACTACAAAGTTATCAAATTCATCCAAGCATTGACTAGCGAACTTATTATAGGGAATATCACCTTCATCAAATCTACGGAGAGAATTTACCTCTACTACCTGTGTCGGGTTATCAAGACCATGTATTTCTTCAATAGGCGGTAGATTCTTAACATCTTCAGCTTTAATACCTTTTTCTTTCATAGATTTCTTCGCCTCTTGCATATCTTCAGGACTGAGAAATAGAATACCTGTTTTCTTCGGAGTTGGCTTTGGAGGTGGCTCGGGAAAGTCCAATCATTATCATTTCTCAATATATTATTCAATAGTAGTTCAGCTTGTTCAACAGTTTGTTCCCTGAAAACACAACCAGCACAACTATCTAGGTGGTCCCTAGAAGCATCGGTTAGTCCATTATAAAAGATATCAAGTATTTCGTTTTTCTTGAGAGGATGATCAGGCAAAGCATTAAGTAATTGGAGAAGCCTCCCCCAAGCTTGTGGGAGACTCTCTTCTTCAATTTGCACAAAGTTAAATATTTCCTGCAAGGCAGCTTGTTTCTTGTGGGCAGAAAAATATTCTCAGAGAAGTAATATATCATATCCTGGGGACTACGCACACAACCAGGAGCAAGAGAATTAAACCATATCTTAGCATCACCCTTTAATGAGAAAGGAAACAACTTAAGAATATAGTAATAGCGAATTTTTTCCTCATGAGTAAATAGGGTGGCTATATCATTCAATTTAGTAAGATGTGCCACAACAGTTTCAGATTCATAGCCATGGAAAGGATCAGATTCAACCAAAATAATTAACTCAGGATCGACAGAGAATTCATAATCCTTATCAGTAACAAAGATAGGTGAAGTAGCAAACTTAGGATCATATTGCATTCTAGCATTCAAAGATTTTTCTTTCCACTTGCATAGCAATCTCTTAAGATCATCTCTATCCTTACAAGCAAGAAAGTCCCTAGCTACCTCTCCTTCCATAACATAACCCTCAGGTATATCAGGCAATTCATATCTAGGAGAGCTAGGTCTAGCTGGTGTCTCATAGTGTTCAGTCTCAATAATTTCATCAGATTCAGCATTGGCTCTAGCAATTTGTTCATCAAGAAATTCACCCAGTGGCATAGTAGTATCAAGCAAAGTATCATCATAAGCATCATGCATAGCAGAAGTAGCATCATCAATTACTTGCGACATATCAGAATCAGTAGCAGGTGGTGGTGTTGCAAACTTACTCATAACAGAAGGTGAATCAAGTGTAGAGCTAGATGGCAGTTCCTTACCTCTCCTCGTAGTTGAGGGATAGATCTTTGTTTTAGCGTCTTTCAAATTCTTCATAGTGATCAACAGATAGAAATCCCAAGTGACTCAGAAAATAGAGCTATGCTCCCCGGCAACGGCGCCAGAAAAAGGTCTTGATAACCCACAAGTATAGGGGATCGCAACAGTTTTCGAGGGTAGAGTATTCAACCCAAATTTATTGATTCGACACAAGGGGAGCCAAAGAATATTCTCGAGTATTAGCAGCTGAGTTGTCAATTCAACCACACCTGAAAGACTTAACATCTGCAGCAAAGTATTCAGTAGCAAAGTAGTATGGAAGTAACAGTAACAATGGCAAAAGTGACAGTAGCAGTTTCGTAGTGATTGTAACAGTAGCAACGGTAAACTAACTTAGCAAAGATCAATATGTGAAAAGCTCGTAGGCAATGGATCAGTGATGAATAATTATGTCGGATGGTATTCATCATGCAACAGTTATAACATAGGGTGACACAGAACTAGCTCCAATTCATGAATATAATGTAGGCATGTATTCCATATATAGTCATACGTGCTTATGGAAAAGAACTTGCATGACATCTTTTGTCCTACCCTCCCGTGGCAGCGGGGTCCAAATGGAAACTAAGGGATATTAAGGCCTCCTTTTAATAGAGAACCGGACCAAAGCATTAGCACTTAGTGAATACATGAACTCGTCAAACTACGGTAATCACCGGAAAGAATCCCAGTTATTGTCACCCTGGGGGATGCGGATCATAACTCGTAATAGGTGTCTACAACTTGCAAGATAGTATCAAGAACACATATATATTCATGAAAACATAATAGGTTCAGATCTGAAATCATGGCACTCGGGCCCTAGTGACAAGCATTAAACATAGCAAAGTCATAGCAACATCAATCTCAGAACATAGTGGATACTAGGGATCAAACCCTAACCAAACTAACTCGATTACATGGTAAATCTCACCCAACCCATCACCGTCCAGCAAGCCTACGATGGAATTACTCACGAACGGCGGAAAGCATCATGAAATTGGTGATGAAGGATGGTTGGTGATGACAACGGCGTCGATTTCCACTCTCCGGAGCCCAAATCACACTCCAGATCTGCCCTCCCGAGGAAGAACAGGAGGTGGCGGTGGCTCCGTATCGTAAAACGCGATGAACTCTTCTCTCTGATTTTTTTCTCCACGGATGTGAATATATAGAAGTGGAATTGAGGTCGGAGGAGCCACAGGGGGCCCACAAGCCACCAGGGCGCGCCCTAGGGGGGGGGGGCGCCCTCCTGGCTTGTGGCCAACAGGTGGGCCTCCCTGGCTTGATTCTTTGGCCAATATTTTTTATTAATTCCAAAAATATTCTCCGTAAATTTTCAGGTCAATCCGAGAACTTTTGTTTCTGCACAAAAATAACACCAAGGCAATTCTGCTGAAAACATCGTCAGTCGGGTTAGTTCCATTCAAATCATGCAAATTAGAGTCCAAAACAAGGGCAAAAGAGTTTGGAAAAGTAGATACGACGGAGACGTATCAACGACCCAACATGAGAGATGCGAGCTGGATGACACGACGGCATGCAAATTAAGTTTGTGATGGAAAAGTTTTTGTCGCAGTGGTCTTTTAAGAAGATCTCACCCTGAGATTTGCTACAATGAAAAACAATCGAGTTTAAATCACGGCAACAAACAACTGCAACCAACATAATATATTCATATAGTAAATTTCAAAACACAACACATATATTACATCAGGCAATCAAATGCTAAGATAACTAATACAACTATGGTGTCGACGGTACATGTAAAAATCAATAGGTCATGAGGAGATATTCTGGGCAGTGGGATATACCCTTCGTCCTCTGGGGAGAGCGGATGAAGGACTCGCAGAACGTGTCCTTCTTGGTCTGGCCTCAGGGGTCTGCCAATGGCGATCTGGGGATTCATAACATCAAGGTTCTGGAGAAAATCCATCACTTGCTGGGTCAAACGCTCTTGAGCGATGACATACTGCACAAGCTTGATTAGCACCGGATCTCTCTCTGCTCGGGTGTAGGGAAAATATGCTGCTTTTCCGACTGCTGCACGGCTCGGGATGTAATAATACCCCTGTTCACTGGCATAGGGTACCGCGAATCGAAGGCGGGTAATTGCTTCATAGGCAGCAACCTCTATGGCCATTTTCGGAGTGGGCATAGATATACTGATGAAGGAGACTTTCGTAGGGTCTTGGTTTGGGTCTACCGATGGGATGTGCACAACTGCCCAATATTTCAAGGCAGTGAAAGTGATCCTCGATTTGAACAACTCGTACTGGGGTGGGTTGGGAGAACCCATGGTACTGCGGGTAAAATCCCACAATATATTAACAAAACTCCCCGGGGTTGCATCCGGGGTTCTCAGATGAATCCCAAGGCGCGACATGGGAAAAATGGTTGTGAGGGCACTGCACCAGGCGAGGGATGTTGGTTATGGTCAGTGAGTGACTCTTTATATAGGGCTGAGCTAGGGCACAAATTTCAGGGTGGGTCGATCCGGGTTGCCGGTGCTGCTCTAACGTGGTTGTTTCCAAGCCACAGATATAATTCACAAAATGTGACATATTACTGTGGTTGTCGGTTGGGTGGTCTTTGGTAGCTACGCCCAGAATTTAGTATGCATACAAACGCCAAAAGATTCATGCATGATCACATGCAATACAATTTAAAATAATGGCATACAAGCAGTCTGTAATTTATTTATGGCATAACAGCTCACAATATTACAGGGCGTAGGAATACTAAGGTTCGGTTACTACTTTAGTGTCTCAGTCTACTTCGTTGATTTCCAGTCGGGTGAGTCTCGTGGATGTCGAGGCTCCTGGGACTATGGCGTCATGGTCGAATGGGGTAGGATGCGGAGCTATATGGTTGGGATAGCGATGATGTCCATCGCGGGGCGCAGTAGCTATCGTCCTGTTAGAGAAAATCCCCAAGATGCTACAGATCTCCTCCGGGGAGATGGGCGCTTGGATTGGGTCGGCAGCAGAGGTAGACCTCAAGGGCTCGATCGGTCTCCCGAATAGCACTACTGGGTTGGTGGCGTCGGGCTCTACTTCTCTTCTCCTCGGGGTCAGGCGAGCTAGCTCTCCGCGGGCTGCAATCAGATCGAGAGTGACCTCGTCGAACAGTGCCTCTTGCGCTCTTATGTAGCGCACAAGATGGAACAGGGCGGGATCCGTCTCATGGTCTCCGTTGGCGACTTGGGGCAGCCTACTATATCCTTCGCGGCTGGGGTAGTAGTAGAACGAGCGGAAGTTGACCCTTGGCGACAGGTGCCGGAGTTGAACTATAGCCTCTCGAGCTGCTAGCTGGATGGCTTGTGGCTCGTAGGAAGTTGTCCTTCCGGTGAATCGGTAGGGGCGTTCTGGCGAGATACCCTTGCCGTAGATGTGCATCGTGGCCCAGAAGTGACGGACGACATCACTCGTGTGCTCCTGGTACACAACATATTCTGGGGGCTCTTCTAATGCAAAGGTTCGGCGGGTGAGGTTGGCGAGGACGGTTACGAAATCTCCAAGCTCAGATGCGGTGGTCTCGCTATGAACAACGGGGCCCGGCATCTTGGTTGTTTGGTTTTTGGGGGTTGGTTGTGGTGTACTGGGTTGGGACAATCGTTTCCTTTATAGAAAGAAAACGGAGTCTTCCCTCGCCCGCTTGCGAATAGGACAACTCAGGTGTGGGTCACGGGCGTGTGACCACTGGGCTAGTCTGATAGGTTGGGCACCGACTGCCGAAAGGTGTCGGGGTCACTGTGTAGGCCATTTGATAGGATAGTCTTGGCTGTGGGTAGGATAAGGCTTGGGTGGGTAGGAACCGAGGGTTTATTGACCGGGCTAAGACAAGATTAGCCAATGGTCAGCCTGGCTGTGATACCAAGGTTGTCAGGACTGGTTTTCCGGGATAAAATTTTCCCAGCAAATGGTCCTTGTGCTCACCAGCCCTAGGGTTACTGTTAGCTGGTGGACACATTCTTGATACAGAAATTCCAAGCGATTACAAAATTTGAAGTACAAGACCAAGATGGTCTATGGAGTACAACAATAGGTTTCTTATGGTTGATGGCGGAAGCGGTTCATGGATCTCCATCGTCTATGGGACTCCATTCCCATAGGAACAACTAACCTGGGTAACTCCTATCTTCGCGTGGTTGCTATCTTCGATGCCTAGTTTCCGGGGTTATCGTCATGGTGCTCCTCTCCAAAATACGCAATCTGGCCAAGACAATAGCCAAGGGCAAGCCAGTGAGTACGTTTGAATGTACTTGCAAACATCATGAAAACAACTATAATAAGGCAGGTGATATGCATGCACTAAAATTATTAACGGATATTCAATCGGATAAATTCATGATGCAGGTAATCAGATAGTTCATAATAAAATAAATAAGCCATCAAGAAATTGATAATAAAAATGGAACATCGGGCGGTAGTCCTCCCGAAAATTCCAAAAAAAATGAAATGATCCGATCGGGTGTCTGAAGCGACGCCTCGAAAGGATAAATGAATATATAACATGCCGCAGTCGGGCATCTGAGCGACCCCACATAAAGGGCTTATAAAGAAAATAAATAGCATGCGTGCCACAGTCGGGCGTCTGTGCGACGCCACATAAAGGGATTATAAAGGAAATAAGTAACATGCGTGCCACAGTCGGGCGTCTGTGCGATGCTAAAGGGCTTATTAGATAATAATCACAATGAGTATCCAAGAGGTAGAACCTGTTGGAAATATGCCCTAGAGGCAATAATAAAATAGTTATTATTATATTTCCTTGTTCATGATAATCGTTTATTATCCATGCTATAATTGTATTGATTGGAAACTCAAATACATGTGTGGGTACATAGACAATATTGTGTCCCTAGTGAGCCTCTAGTGGACTAGCTCGTTGATCAAAGATGGTTGAGGTTTCCTGGCCATAGACATGAGTTGTCATTTGATAACGGGATCACATCATTGGGAGAATGATGTGATGGACAAGACCGAAGCTATGAACGTAGCATATGATCGTGTCAGTTTATTGCTATTGTTTTATGCATGTCAAGTATCTGTTCCTATGACCATGAGATCATGCAACTCACTGACACCGGAGGAGTGCCTTGTGTGTATCAAACGTCGCAACGTAACTAGGTGACTATATGTAACGCCCAAGATGCGGTCCTATCCCTATTTTAGCTTGAGGGCCTCGACAAGGATAGAAGCGCATCTCGTCGTTTCGCAAGAATGGATATCATTACAAGTACATGTAAAGAAGAGAGGAGTATATGGAATTGGCTTACACTCGCCACAAGCTACATCAAGATCACATCAATACAACAACATATACAATCATCATACAGAAGAGCAGGGTCCGACTACGGACGAAAACAAACGATAAAATGACATCCATCCTTGCTATCCCAGGCTGCCGCCTGGAACCCATCCTAGATCGAAGAAGAAGAAGAACTCCAAATCAAACAAGCATCGCGCTCACGTCAAATCATCGCATTACCTGTACCTGCAACTGTTGTTGTAGTAATTTGAGAGCCACAGGGACTCAGCAATCTCATTTCCAAGGGTATCAAGACTATTAAAGCTTAATGGGTGAGGTATGGTTAAGTGGTGAGGCTGCAGCAAGCACTAAGCATTTATTTGAGTGGCTAACTTACGAGTACATGAATAAAGGGGGGTGATCGTCGCATAAACGGTCGTAAACTAGTAATGATCTCTAAGAGATCCTGAACACCTACTTACGAACAAACATAACCCCACCGTGTTCTCTCTCGGATCAGAAATTCACGAGAAGAGACAGTCACGGTTACGCACATAGTTGGTGTATTTTATTTGAGTTTACTTCAAGTTTTCTATGACCGGGTGTTAAACAAAGTTTCCAAGTTGCCACGTAACCGCAGGCACGGCTTTCCCAAAAATTTAACCCTGCAGGGGTGCTCCAACTCATCCATCACAAACTAACCACATGCCGCGGGAATAACGTCGACCACGAATCCCGTGATTTCCTAGGCAATTCCATTGGAAAACCGCAACCTCGAGATAGCCCGAAGTATTATCGGAATTCCTCGCACAAGACGTTCGAGAAAGGTAAAACAAATCCAGCAAGGCCGACCGACGTGTCGACAAACCCAATAGGAGCCACGTATCTCGTTCTCAGGACACGACCAGATGAGCGCAGCGTACAGTGGCCTGATAGACATCACCCGAGTTGCCCCGGGTTGGCCCCGCACACGACTCTAGTTTGGACCAACACTCATGAGGAGCACTGGCCCGGGTTGTTGATTAAAGATCCTCGGGTCAATTACTCCTTATGTAGGTTTATTAGTTATTAGGCAAATGTAGTACCAATGTTGGGCCTTGCCAGAGAAGTTTTATCCTAAAACGAAAATCAAGGGGGTCCCCATAACAACCCCGAGCATGTTAGGAGCGCAAAATATGGAACATAACACCGGTACCCAAGTAAGTAGGGCGGCAAGAGTGGAACAAAACACCGAGCAAAAGGCCAAGCCTTCCACCCTTTACCAAGTATATATGTGCATTAAATTAAATAGCAATAATATTGTGATATATCAAAAAACATCCATGTCGGCACATGAAAACATTGCACCTGCAACTAGCAACGCTATAAGAAGGGCTGAGCAAGCAGTAACATAGCCAAACAATGTTTTGCTGGGATGTGGAGAGGTTAGAGGCTTTTCATGGCAATTTGGGAGGCTTGACATACAAGTGGTAGGTAGCGAGACAAGCGATAGAAACGAGACATCTAGCATGGTAATGATAGTAATGGTATCCAGGGAAATGATCATCTTGCCTGAGATCCCGCTTGGAAGAAGAACGAATCCGTGAAGCAGGCGATCCGTGAAGTAGACGAACGAGACGTAGTCGAACGAATCCTCACACTCCGAACGCTTTCGGAACTCTATCGAGAAGAAGCAATCCGGAACAAACAATCAACACACGATACACCACGACATATGCATGACATGATGCACTTCAAATATGATGCATGTTATGCATGACATGGCAAAGCACAACAATCAACTTCTACACATTAAGTGAGGCTCAATATGCAACGGGTTGCATATTGACGAAACTCCACATTCAAATTATTTAGTTCACTCCCGTTTAGGTACACAACAATATTAAATATTGTTAAACATGGCAAGAGGTGAAGCATAAGTAAACTAGGCCTCTAGGCATATTAAATGAGGTCGGAAACAACATATAGTACTTCCGAAACGACCCCATATGTTAATTTCGAAATTGGTCCAGATCTGAACTAACCATATTTTATATTTGTTAGACAGGGAAATAAAGTGCACAATGCAATTCTACTCGTCATTCTAGTGGATTTACATATATAGATCATATAAAACGGAGCTACGGCCTAAAAGATATGATCAACACAAGATGCATATGTCATGAATGCAAAATGCATGCAAACAACCACCACAAATATGTTAAATCATGTATGCAACAATATATTATAAAACTACGTGAAATTCTAGTCAAGTTACATATGCAACATGTTCAAAACGGAGCTATGGTTCAACCACAACAACCAACACGAGTTTTAGTTCAAATCTGTCCAAAACAGCAACATAGCATAATGCACATATGAAAACAACAAGGTACAAGATTCTAAAATGCACAAACTAAGCATGGGGCCGTAGCATATAACACCCACTTCATTTCATCTTCTAATATCATACTCAAAAGAGTCATGGATCACATGGTAGGAAGCTCACAACATGGCAACAAAATATAGCAGATTAGGACTTAGTGAAAATAACAGGTTTTTGCATAGCAGATTTATCACGGAGGCATATTGGCAGCAGCAAAACTATATGCTACAAGTCATATATTGGCATGAAAATTTACAGCATGGTAGAGGACATGATGCACTACAAATCATTCCATGGTGGCAAGGTCTAATTATGCCTAGAAACATGGCTAGCATCAACACAACATGGCATTATGAAGAAAACAGATTCTCAGACTTAGTGAAAATTAGAGTAGACATGTGCAGCAGTTTTTAACAGATTGACATATTGGACAACAGAATTAATTATGATGCTAAACCTATTCATGCAAACTATTGGCACAACATGATAGGCAACAACATGCTTAACAAAAGACTCCTTGGTGGCAACCACAAAAGACTCCTAGATCAATAGCACACTTCAAATCATTCCATTGGCACAATTACATAGGATGCATGGTTTGCTTAATATGATGCCCACAAAACGGAACTCTTTGTTAACAGATTTCAGTTTTAACATGATGGCAACTTTAGAGCAAGTAATGAACATGATGATGATGTTTGTCATAGCAACCAGAGGCATGGCATGAAAGTACACATCACATAGAGCAATACTCGTGAAGACACCGCATGCAAAAGGCCTACGGATTAGATGCAATCTTCCGCGGAAGTTTGAATAAAATAACAGATTTGACGATTACGATGGAACACACTTTTGCAACACAATTTTGAACACCTAGATGGATCCCTATATGCATGCAAATGATGCCATGCTGTAGAGCATGAAGAGTAGATGAACTTTCATATTTTAAACTTTTTCATATGATGCACGGATGCCGAGATACAAGCATCGCAAAAGTGCAATATGATGAAATTCGGAGGCAGGAAAAGACTTAGACATTTTTTTACCTCACGGGAAAACTGGATCCCGCGGTACCAGGACGGGCTCGTTTGGCTAGGGGGCTCGGGCCATCCCAGCTGGATCCGGACGTGTCGGCGTTCTGGGAACGGGGGTACCCAGGCTCGCCAGCCTTCGGCCAGGGGCGTGGCCCACTTGACGGCCCGTACGGCCCGGCGCGGCTTCACTCAAGACAAGGCCCTCGCGAGAGTCCCACCCTCGCGAGGAGGACAACGCCAAGGCTCCCGGAAAGAGGAGGCCTCCTCAGGCCCCCTCCTGCGTGGCGGAGATCTCTATGCAATACTCGGCCTCGGGAGGCCAAGGATGACGCAGGCTGGGCCAGGCGGGCACCAGCGCACGCAGAGGAGACAGTTTCCTCTTTGGTGCAAAGGAGGCAAGGACGTACGCGGGTTCCCGAGGCATCCCACCAAAGGTTTCCATTCCGGTGCAACAAGACCGAGCCAACGGGCTCGGCAAGACAGATGTCACCAGCGAGCCCACCACCGCGTCACCAACAGCTACTTTGCAGGCGAAGACCACCTTTCGTCGGGATAAGATGTACCTCCTGTCCCCTTTCGAATTTGGCCATTGTGGGATCCCATCCCGCCATTGTGATAAGGGGAGAGGACCCGGGCCACTATAAATAGAGGCTAGGCTGCCCCGTAGTGGGGGACGGATCCAATACCACCCGAGCGCCCTCGCGAGGCAACTCACCACTGTACTAGTTCATCCACAAACCTCCTCGTGAGGCAATCCACCAAAAGCAGGAGTAGGGTTTTACGCTTCACAGCGGCCCGAACCTGGATAAATCCTTGTGTGCTAGTCTCTTTCTTCCTGAGAGTGTGCGAGCATGTTTGGCTAGGTCGACGAGCTGAGAGCTAGAAATTGGAGCTGTTGCGGATCTTTGCACACGCCCCTGTGTTCGAACTTCTTTGGGTTTTGCGGAGCCCGAAATCCGACATTTGGCGCACCAGGTAGGGGGAGTGTTGGGATCCTTACACAAGCTTCGCCTCGCCTCCGCTCGCCGTTTCCATGGCCAAGGGACACCGAGCCCACGCCGAACGACGGGCTGCTCGCGTTGCTCGGGCGACGCCTACAGACCTCGGCATCCCACGTCGCCTTGCCCCCTCGTCGGCGGACGCCATCACCAGCCCGGCCTTCGACAGGCGCCGGGGGCTGTCGCCCTCATCGACCGCGCAACACGCTCTCGTCGCCCCGACCCTCCCCCGCATCCGCGTCACGTCATCGTCCTCCCGAGCTCGCCACGACCTGGCACGCAGGCGAATCGCGCTCCTCGTGGCCCGCGAACTGCAGCGTTTCCACGTTGCTCGCGGACGCTACGACGATTGGGTATGTCGCGCGGCCAGGCGCGCCACCACGGCAGGCGAGGTCCAGGCGCTTCCTTACGGGACTGGCCTGGGGCCTCGCGTCCATGGGATCACTCGACCAACCGACATGGCGCTGAGGACACGCGGGTGCCCGTGGGAAACGCGTCGCGACCCGCCCCCGCTGGGGGCGCGGCCCGGCTCATCGGGCACGCAGGAGTTAGTCCCTGGCATAGACGGGGACCGGTTGGAGATGCTGGCCGCGCGGGGTGGGCGCCGCCTCGCGCCTCCCAGCATGCCCGGCGCGTCAGGGGCGGACGCCCGGCGACTCGTCTACACCAGTGCCCGGGGGCTCGAGCAACTCCACAACGACCATGTTGACGAGCACCCAGGCCACGATGGGAGCAGCGCCGGCCACCACGACAACAGGAGGAGCATATGCAACCTCACGAGCGGCTTTCGTCGGGGCTGGTATGTACAGCCTTGCGAGGGCGGCTGGCGGGGCCGGTCTCATGAGGGTGCCTGGCACTGGCAGCCTCGTGAGGCGCGCCTGCTGGTGGGGAGCTACCCTTGGCAGGCGCCTGGGTCCGCGGACCGGGGGTCACCTTCCTAGAGACGGAGGGTGGAACACATGCCCATGTCCCCAGGCCGGGCGACCCCAGCCTGGAGACGGAGGGTGGAACACACGCCCATGTCCCCAGGCCAGGTGCTTCCAACCTGGAGACGGAGGGTGGAACACACGCCCATGTCCCCAGGCCAGGTGTGTTTTGAGATACAATCAATCGAAGAGAATAAAACTGGGTCCAATAAAAAACAGGAATGAATTTATTAAAAGGGATTGGAAAGGGATAAGTACAAAGGGATTCAACGATCTAAAAAAAATCAAAAAGGGTTTAATAATCCCCTCCTACGAATACTAATTAGTAAAATAATGTGGATGAATAAGATTTTGCTCGATTTTGGATCGGATTTGGCGGCATGGCCAGGTGGAGCATACGCCCATGTTTTCAGGACGGGCGTCGCCTACCCAGAGAAGGAGGGTGCAACACACGCCCATGTCTCCGGGCCAGGCCACGCTCGACCAGCGGCAGGGGATCACGTACTCACCCATGTCTTCGGGTCCGGCTCGGTCCACCTGGGGACGAGGGGTTGGGTACCCGTGCGGGGCTTCCGGGCACCCCAGCAAGGCGCGCTGGGGTACCGCCTTGGGCGTCGGCCTCACGCGCGATGGAGGGCCCCTGCGCCGAGCCCCGCTCGCGGCGCAGGGGGCTGCGGCACTACTACAACGACGACATCCGCCCCCGGGCTTTGGAGTGCCCGAGGCCTTGTTCCGAGGCAGGCCCTCCCTACGGAGAGCGTGGGGGGCTCCCTCCGCGCTCGAGGGCCCGTCCGGGGCCGACCCCACTTCGCCGCATCATGCTTGGGGACTGGGAGAGGGCTCCATGTCCAGGAGGCATGGAGCTCCCAGCGCACCCCCAGGCTCAACCTGTGACACTCTCATGTAATAATGAGTGGGCTGTATACGCCTGGAGCCCCTCGAGGATGCGGAGGGGTTCCATCCCACGCCCAACTGGAAGCCCCATGCTCCGCGCTGGCGGACAATACTGTCCTCCAATGACTATGCCCACGCAACGTGGATGCCCTACGCTCCGCGCTGGGGGAAGACGAAGGCGAAGACTAGCCTAGGTGCCAGATGCGGCTGTTGCTTGCTTCTTTTTGTGTTCGGATTGCCACTCTTTGAAGTGAAACTTGAAGATTTCGTAACTCTATTTAAAAAGGGACGGGAATTTTTCTCTCTTCGCAATTCCTTTTTCTGGTCTTGAAGTCTCTTTTTTCCGAATCGGCACCCTGCCAAGGCCCAGGCACCTTGGCCCTTCCGTGGCGCCTCAGGGCAGGCCGGCAAGGGCCTGTTGCCTCGGAAGTATACATCTTTTAACGGCCGACCCTTGCTCGGGGGCTCCGGCCGCGGCCCGGCACGGCAACACGGAGCCTCGGGAGGCTCAGGCGCTTCCCGGGGCAGGAACCGGCAGAAAGGAATGGTCGCCGCTTGAGCGTCAAGGGGGGCTCCTGAGCATCGCGCCTCAGGAGCCTCACCGATCACATAGCTTCTCGCCCCTTGGTCTCGTCCTAGTGATCCGGACGCCCCAACGGTGGTCGAGGCCTCGCCCCTTGGTCTCGTCCTGGTGATCCGGACGCCCCAACGGCGATCGGGGCATGCGCGGGGTTGGGCCCCAACGATGTAGAGCGCCGCTTGAGCGTCAAGGGGGACTCCTGAGTAGCACGCCTCAGGAGCCTCACTGATCGCGTAGCTTCTCGCCCCTTGGTCTCGTCCTAGTTATCCGGACGCCCCAACGGCGGTCGAGGTATGCACGGGATTGGGCCCCGCCGACGTAGAGTGTTGAAAAGGCTCCCGAACCCTTCCACTCGCAAGGAAGAAGCCCTCCCTGGTGGGATCCTCGAGCTCCTTAAACGCCACAGCTGCACCGTGCAGCGCGCAAGCTCGCCACGGCCTATCAAGCTAAGTACCCCGACCGCGCTACGGTTTACCACGTGACCCCGTCAGGCCACTTGTTGCTTCAGGTACAGGGAAGGATAGCGCGAAAGTAAGGAATCCGACCTCTCGCGGCGTCGTCGCTAAAACCCCGGTCTTGGGACGACGCACTCCACCTCAGGAGGGTCAGCCTCACGAGGCCCTAACGGGCCGTCATCACTGGGCGCAGTGCGACGCCTCAGCGGACCTCACGAAGAGCGTCGGACGTGGAGCGGCAGCACATCAGTACGGGCGAAGGTGCGAGGGAGTGCGCGGTGCCGCACCAACGATGACACAGAACTCCACGTAAGAGACGAGGGCGCGTCACGCAAAACAAGCAACCAACAACTTAAAGGAGAGGGAAGAAAACGAAGGTAAAACGCAAAAGTTTTAATGCCCCCAGGGGCCAAGAGCTTCTTGACGTGACAGGGACCAGGGAAGGAGAACGGGGAAGCCTAGGTGGAGGAGCCGCTGTCGCCGTCCAGACCTCTGCTTGCCCCGGCACCGGAGTCGTCGCCCTCCTCGGAGGAAGGCTCTTGGACGAACCGCTCCACCAGGGCCTCCACATGCGGGCGCACCTCGTCCCGGAGGGGCCTCCGGAGCTCCTCTGGCACCGGCTCCATGACACGGGGGAGGTCAAGCTCCGGGACGTGGCGGCGCAGGTTGGAGAAGACGCGCGTCAGTGCAATGTCCAGGAGGTCGCGCGCGCTGGACGCGTTTTCCTCGTCCACCCGGGAGACGCCGGTCTCCAGCGCCTCCACCACCTTGCCGAAGAAGTTGAGGTAGCCCCCGTCGCCGTGCGTGCACTGCAGCGCGGGGGCTTCCCTGACGAACCGGCTCACCGCACCAACCGCGCGGTGGGCGACGTCCAGGTACTGCTTGGCGCGCTGCGCCTCCAGCATCTTCACGTGCGCCGCCTCGTCCTGGGCAGCCTGCACGGCGTTGGCTGCCCCCTTGATCTGGGCCTGGAGGGACGCCAGCTCCGCCTGGGCCTCCTCCTTGCCCCTGCACGCGGCCTGGAGGGCGGCCTCGGCGTCCGCCAGCTGGGCCCTCAACGCGTCCGCTTCCTCCTGGAGCTCATCGAGCCTGTGCCTCTTGGGCGCGGGCGCCCTGGGAGGAGGGAACAATCAGGTCCGGCGTGTCGGGCGCGACTACAAGAGAAGGGGACGGGATGACAGGACACTTACTCATCCATGATGGCCCAGCGCCGGCGAGCTTGAGCCAGCCTCGAAGGCCCCCCACCGCTGCCTCCAGAGGCCGACGTTGGAGCCGAGGACCCCGTGCGCTTCCCCGCACCGGCTGCACTCCCCCCAGACGCCATGGAAGAGTAAAGGGGGAAAGGACGATGTGGAAGATATCTTTCGAAGGATGGGAAGCGAGAGGGCGCGTCAGGATGGCAAGCCCCCCGGGCGGGGCGGGTTTATAGGCGCAACCGCTGCACACGGGGCGTCATGGGGAGTGGAGGCGCTATGCGCTCGTCGGGCGCCGCGTGCCAGACTTGGTCGGCGTGCTACCCTGCCTCACGTCGCTTCATCTGCCCCCGTCGGGTCACATCCGCGTGGCCCGAGGGGGGAAGGACACGAGGAGACAACCGCATTCAAGGAAGGGCACTGATGGCCGGCGCGGCGCGCAGGCTTCGCGTTAGCTTGTCTCGGGGTGGTTCCCGACGTCTCCGGGAGCTGAGGCGCCCGCGTCTCATTATGTGCCACGCGTCAGGTTGGGCCCGCAGGCAATTAGGGCCCGCTGCGCTCGGGACGGCTCCTCCGGCTTTGCCCCGAAGCCAACCCCAGTGCGCCTTGGGCCCGGGGGCTGCTGTCGGTGTTCTGGGAACGGGGGTACCCAGACTCGCCAGCCTGCGGCCCGGGGCGTGGCCCACTTGACGGCCTGTACGGCCCGGCGCGGCTTCACTCAAGACAAGGCCCTCGCGAGAGTCCCACCCTCGCGAGGAGGACAACGCCAAGGCTCCCGGAAAGAGGAGGGCTCCTCAGGCGCCCTCCTGAGTGGCGGAGATCTCTATGCAATACTCGTCCTCGGGAGGCCAAGGATGACGCAGGCTGGGCCAGGCGGGGACCAGCGCGCGCAGAGGAGACAGTTTCCTCTTTGGTGCAAAGGAGGCAAGGACATACGCGGGTTCCCGAGGCATCCCACCAAAGGTTTCCATTCGGTGCAACAAGACCGAGCCAGCGGGCTCGGCAGGACACATGTCACCAGCGAGCCCACCACCGCGTCACCAACACCTACTCTGCAGCCGAAGACCACCTTTCATTAGGATAAGATGTACCTCCTATCCCCTTTCGAATTTGGCTGTTGTGGGATCCCTTCCCGCCATTGCGATAAGGGGAGAGGACCCGGGCCACTATAAATAGAGGCTAGGCTGCCCCGTAGTGGGGGACGGATCCAACACCACCCGAGCGCCCTCGCGAGGCAACTCACCACTGTACTAGTTCATCCACAAACCTCCTCGTGAGTCAATCCACCAAAAGCAGGAGTAGGGTTTTACGCTTCACAGCGGCCCGAACCTGGGTAAAACCTTGTGTGCTAGTCTCTTTCTTCCTGAGAGTGTGCGAGTTTGTTTGGCTAGGTCGACGAGCTGAGAGCTAGAGGTTGGAGCTGTTGCGGATCTTCGCACACGCCCCTGTGTTCGAACTTCTTTGGGTTTTGCGGAGCCCGAAATCCGATAGGACGGGGCCGTCTAGATCTGGGCAGAGGCGGCCTGAGGTCAACGGCGGCGGTGCCGGCGCCGGCAAGCGGTGCGACGGCCACCGGAGGCGGGGACGAGGCCGTTGGGGGCACGGGGCGGCGGATCCTGCCGTCCTCCGCCCCGATCTGGCGGGCTCCAGGGCGGTGAGGACCGGCGGCGCTGGCGAACTCGGGGATGGGGCGGTGGTTGGCATGGATGCAGTGAGGAAGGGCCATGGCGGCGGGGCAGCGAGGGCGCGGGTGCGGCGGCGCGGCTGGGCACGAGCTCCGGCGAGCTCCGGTCGTCGGCGGGCGACGGGGCACTCGGGGGCTCCGGCGAGGCATAGGCACGAGCACGGGAGCTCGGGGGCGGCTCTGGCGGCGCGGGCGCGCTCGGGCGCCTGCGGGCTGCGGCGGCGGCGACTTCGGGCCCGAGCCGGCCTCGGATGGGTCTGGCGGGCCCTGGCGCTGTGGGAGGTTGCTGGGGCGACGTGGCAATATGGGGGTGGCTGGAGGCGCGGCTGGCAGCAGCGCTGGGTGGCTGGCTGCCCGCCAAGTGGCGACGGCTGGTCGGCCGGGCATGGAAAACGATGAGCGGCGGAGGCAGCGAGGTGGAAGGTGGCTGGCGGTGCGGAAATTGAGGTGGGGCTAGGGTTCTCCATTTTAGGTAGGGTAGGTTGTCTATTTATTGACAGAGGGGTTAGGAGAGGGGGTTTTCAGGCCAATTTCGACCGTACGATCGCGATCGGACGGACGGATCGGAGGGGCAAGGTTTGGTGGGCTGTGTGGAGAGGGGTTGGGCTGAGATGAGAGAGAGAGAATGTGGCAGCCCGTGACAGAGTTTTAAAACCCAGAAAACGTTCGATAATAACCCGATGACGGTGCCGCTACGGTCGATCGTTCGGATATTAAACGACCTCCGATTACAACGAAACTTGGCAGGCGGTCTACCTACAATATAACAAGACCGCATGCCAACTTTCGACCCAATCCGATAATATTTTTCGCGCACTTCAAAAATATATTTTGTTGATGTCGCGGGCGCGTGCGTGTGTGGTTTACTACTCGAAACGGTCGATGACACGAACGGAGAGAACCGGCAACTACGATCGGATGCGAGTTTTTCAAAAGCGAGTGATGATGCTATGTAGATGATGCGAATGATGCGATGATGAATGCGACTGTCACGCCCAAGATGCGATCCTATCCTTATTTTGGCAGGAGGGCCTCGACAGGGATAGAAGCGCATCTCGTCGTTTCGCAAGAATGGACATCATTACAAGTACATGTAAAGAAGAGATGAGTATATGGAGTTGGCTTACACTCGCCACAAGCTACATCAATATCACATCAATACAACAACATATACAATCATCATTCAGAAGAGCAGGGTCCGACTACGGACGAAATCAAATGATAAAATGACATCCATCCTTGCTATCCCAGGCTGCCGGCCTGGAACCCATCCTATGATCGATGAAGAAGAAGAAAACCCCAAATCAAACAAGCATCACGCTCACGTCAAATCATCGCATTACCTGTACCTGCAACTGTTGTTGTAGTAATCTGTGAGCCACAGGGACTCAACAATCTAATTTCCAAGGGTATCAAGACTATTAAAGCTTAATGGGTGAGGTATGGTTAAGTGGTGAGGCTGTAGCAAGCACTTAGCATTTTATTTGAGTGGCTAACTTACGAGTACAAGAATAAGGGGGGATGATTGTCGTATAAACGGACGTGAACTAGAAATGATCACTAAGTGATCCTGAACACCTACTTACAGTCAAACATAACCCCACCGTGTTCTCTCTCGGTTCAGAAATCACGAGAAGAGACAGTCACGGTTACGCACACAGTTGGTGTATTTTATTTGAGTTTACTTTAAGTTTGGTATGACCGGGTGTTAAACAAAGTTTCCAAGTTGCCACATAACCACGGGCACGGCTTTCTGAAAGATTCAACCCTGCAGGGGTGCTCCAACTCATCCATCACAAACTAACCACACGCCGCGGAAATAACCTCGACCACGAATCCCGCGATTTCCTAGGCAATTCCATTGGAAAACCGCAACCTCGAGATAGCCCGAAGTATTATCAGAATTCCTCGCGCAAGACGTTCGAGAAAGGTAAAACAAATCCAGCAAGGCCGCCCGACATGTCGACGAACCCGATAGGAGCCGCGTATCTCGTTCTCAGGACACGACCGGATTGTCCAAACTTCAGGTAGGCCAATCACAGAGTTGCCCCTGGCGGCCACCGGCGGTTGACAGGTTTGGACTAACACTCATGAGGAGCACTGGCCCGGGGGGGGGGGGGTTGATTAAAGATCCGCGGGTGCCGACGGGTCCCTATGCAATTTTAGTTGTTATTAGGCAAATGGTAAAACCAATGTTGGGCCTTGCCAGAAGAGTTTTATCCCAAAACGAAAATCAAGGGGGTCCCCATAACAACCCCGAGCATGTTAGGAGCGCACAATATGGAACATAACACCGGTACTCGAATCTAGTGCGGCAAAAGTGGAACAAAACACCGAGCAAAAGGCCAAGCCTTCCACCTTTACCAAGTATATATGTGCATTAAATTAAGTAGCAATAATATTGTGATATAACAAAATATCCATGTTGGCACATGGAAACAGTTTGCACCTGTAACTAGCAACGCTATAAGAAGGGCTGAGCAAGCGGTAACATAGCCAAACAATGTATTGCTGGGATGTGGAGGGGGTTAGAGGCTTTTCATTGCAATTTGGAAGGCTTGACAAACAAGTGCTAGGTAACGAGACAGCGATAGAAACGAGACAACTAGCATGGCAATGATAGTAATGGTATCCAGGGAAATGATCATCTTGCCTGAGATCCCGCTTGGAAGAAGAACGAATCCGTGAAGAAGACGAGCCAACGTAGTCGAACGAATCCTCACACTCCGAACGCTTTCGGAACTCTATCGAGAAGAAGCAAACCGGAAACAAGAATCAACACACGATAAACACCACAACACATGCATGACATGATGCGCAAACAAATATGATGCATGTCCGGTTTAATTATGCAAGACATGGCAAGCACAACAATCAACTTCTACACATTAAGTGAAGCTCAATATGCAACGGGTTGCATATTGACGAAACTCCACATTTCGATTAAATAGTTCTCTCTCGTTTAGGTACTCACCAATATTAAATGTTGTTTAACATGGGTGGTCATGGCATAAGGTGATGATGGAATTTAACAATTTTAAATGGAGAAGGGGAACCTACATATAACAAAATAATAACTCTCCATATTTAAGAGAAATGCGGTTAAGGTTGTTTTTAGCTAAACAATCATTAAAATGTTGTTAATCATGGCAAGAGGTGAAGCATGAACAACCACGTCATCTAGGCATTTAAAATGAGACCGGAAGCAACATATAGCATTTCCGAAACGACCACATATGCAATTATGAATTTGGTCCAGATCTATCATAACACAATTTTATATTTATTAAACATGAAAATAAAGTGAACCATATGATTCTACATATTTTTCTAAGCAAGTTACATATGTAGATCATTTTAAGCGGAGCTACGGTTAATTAGTTATTAAATAAATCATTTTAACATGACATTTATTCAAATTTAATCAAACAGCAAGTTTAAATATTTTAAACATGGTTGAAAGTTTGAAATTATTAAACTACACAAAATTCTGAACATTTTGCGTATATAAAACATTTTAAACCGATACACGGTTATTTATTTATTAGCGTTTGAAAAAAATAATGGCCTTTACATGAGAATATGCATGTCCTGGTTAATGTTAAATTCGTCATACGGAAAAATACAATGTGGGCCAAATTGCAACGTAGTGCAGCAGCCCAGGATGATTTGGCTCAAGTGGCCGTGTGTGCATGATTGAAAAAAAAATCAAACTAGAAGAAAAAATGCAAAGGCAAAATAAATGGGGCTCCCTGGGATTCGATCCCAGGACCCTTGCTGCTAGCGCGCTGGGTCAACCGGTCGGTCTGGCCATGTGCTACTAGCAATAGGGCAATTCGCATCGTTATATAGAAAACATGCCGCGCTTTCTTCTCCAGCGGGAAACGGAGGATCTTGGAGGTGCGGCCGGCGAGCAAACGCAGCGGCAGCCGTGGTCGGCAGGTAGAGCCGGGCGAGCGGAATTGGCAGAGGGTGCGGTTCCTCACCTTGCTGGGCCGGTGAGGTGGTCCAGGCCCTCCAGGGCGATGCGAGCGGTCGAGGCAGAGGCGTCGTCCTCCTCTGCTCGAACTGCTGCTGCTAGCGATGCAGCGGGCACGAGGAGGCGTGCGCTAGGCCTTGGCGCTCCCACGATCAACCAGCGAGGGTCAACGCACGCAGGAGTCGTCCTTCCGTCGCTCGAAGCAGAGGACACCGGCCGGCGATGCGGCTGCAGGCGAGGCTGTGCAAGGAGTGGCGGCGCGGCACTGAAGAGGGCAGGCGGGCATGGCGCGGCTCCCGGCGACGAAGACGAGGCGAGGGGGAACCGGCAAGGAGGCGCAGGGCATCAGATCCGGTCGGAGAGAAGGCGCCATGGGTCGGGACGACGACCTCCTGCACGGCTCCATGGCGTGGTGCTCCTGCACACATCCAAGAGAGCAATTTGAGACGGGAGAGAGGAAAACGAGGCGAGGGTGGCACTAGGATCTCACCGGCGGCTAGGCTCGCGGAGGAGGCGGGCGGAGGAGATCGGCCAGGGGCGGCCATGGAGGTCGACGCGGTGCAGGGATGCGGCTGGAGGCGAGGGCCTCGGGCATGGAGGAGGCTGCAGGGAGGGAGGCGCGAGGGGACCGGCCTGGACGAAGACGGCGGCTTGGTCATGGATCCGACGAGGCACGGGTCGTCGGCGTGAGGAGGGGCCGGGACGAGGAGCTCCTAACGTGCTCGGGCACTCGTGCAGAGGAGGCACTGGAGGTGGCTGGCTGGCTGGAGAATGGACGCGGTCGGTTGGTCGGCGGCTGAAATCGAGGTGGGGGTGAATGGATCGCGAGTGGCTGTGGTTGGCGTTGCGGGTTGGCTTGGGTGGGATCCCGAAGAAGATGCGGCTTGCGGCGGCGCGACGGGACAAAGTGCCTAAAATTAAAATTTAGGGTTTGGTCTGGAATGGATTAGGGGTGTCTATATATAGGGAATATACTAGGTTTGGACCCTCCGATTTAGATCGAACGGTCGAGAAAATTAGATTAGGGAGTCAATTGGAAAATGGATGATGTTTTGGGGTATTTCGGGGTTGATCCGGACCCAACGGTCACAACCGGACGTTTCGGGTTCTGGAAAGTTATCGGGCGCGCGAGGGGTCTGTGCACTGTGCAGAGGGGCTAGACATGAGAAGAGAGGGAAGACGGGCAGCCCGGCATCAGTTTTACAAAATCGAAAACGTCTGCGTTTTGACCGGCAATAGTGCCGCTATAGGTTTAACGGTTCGGATACCAAACGGACTCTGATTGCGACGAAATTTGACAGGCGGTCTAACTACAATATAAAAAGACCGCACGCCAAGTTACGACCCAATCCGAGAATATTTTACCGCGCCCTTTTAAAAACATTTTTAAACGATTTCGCGGGCGCGTGCGTGTGTGGTTGGCCTCCCGCAAAAGAAAACGGTTCGTTTTCAACCCTCGCCCTTGTTTCCGGTAAATATTACAATGAAACTGCCACTGCAGGCACACATCTCTGATCTCTCATCTCCCCAAAGCTATCCCCCAGCCGTCGCCGATCTCACCTCACTCGCCGTCGTTGCTCACCGCGTCCTCCTCCCGTGATTGCTCACTCCTCTCATCTCCCCCGCCTAATCCAAGGGCCTCCCGTGCCGCCGTGCTCCGAGACCTCCGCAAGCAGTAGTAACTCCCCGAAAAGATCCCGTCGGCAGCCATGGGCCATGGCGTCGTCGTAGAAGTGCTGAAGCCCACGACCGTGAGAGCAGCGGCGGCCGGCTTATCCATCGTCTGGGGCTTTGGGCCTCCGTGGCAGCCGAAACCATGCCTCCGTCAGACGAGAACGGGTCGCCATCCTCCCATAGAGCCTCGCCAACTGTCTCCTCCTGCACCGCCCTCGTCGGTGGTGAGCTTCGTCTTTGTCGCGCCCTTCCACCGCCTGGTCCAGCTTCACCAACCTCTCGCAGGCCCGAGCTACCTGTTGCGCCGCCTCCTGTATCAAAATCTGATTGACCAGTACATTCAAGGGCGATGCAGACAATTCACAAGATTTCAGATTTTCCAAAAGCTGGGAAAACAAACAGCCAACTTCTGATTTTGAAAATCTATAGTCCCAGCCGATTCTAGGAATCCAAGCCACACCTGATTCTTAGGAATCTGTAGCCCAAACAAAGGGGGCCTTAGTTGCTTCTCTGACAAACGAGTGAAACCAATGAAACTTGAAGGTTGGAAAGAGATGAAGAATGACATGAGGAACAAGCAAGAATTCACAAGAAATTTGGGCAGCACTTCGGTTGAAATAGAAGGAAAACTTGATAAGATGAAGAGAACTTGAGAAAAGGCACAACACTCTGGTTATTGAATAAGCCAAGAAGGAACATGATCTTGACAAAACAAGATGATAGATTGAAGAGAGCAACATCGCAAAGGCTCCGGAACAAAAGACTAGAAACTAGATCGATGGAAGGAAAAGAACGGAGAAGAAAATGACAACTTCTACCTCCATTGAATTTGAAAAGCATCCTTGGAAAGAAGGATTGAACAAAGTTGTTGGAAAATTAACAACGAAAAGATTTAGCTTGTTGTGGTCTTATGGAAAACATCCCAACATTATGAGGTGACAACCGGCCACTAAACCAGACAATTGATAGATTGGGAGCAACACGAGAGGCAAAACTTCTTTCATCAAGAGGATATCTTGAGAACTCGGATCAATGATATGCACCATGATAGCAACAATCCTTAGAAAATGCTTTTGGTGAAATCCAATCCAAGATAACTCCAAGGAATAAAATGATGGGTTTAGATATCTTATTCTTGAAAAAATCTCTTTGAGACTCCTCATGAATCAAGAATGCTATAACACCATCTAAAAGATAAGGGAGAATAAATTACACTTTGAAATGCAAGATAGCGAATACTTGAGCTACTCCAACAATAATATTGAAGAACACTTCGAGAATGAATTGAATCCTTGAAGAACCACCATGAAGAACATCTTGGAGAACTCCGGAAATAAATGATGATCAAAAGAATGAAGGTTGAGAAGAATAAGATTATGACCTTGCAAAGATTAAGATGGAGCTTTGCGACGAGATACTTGAGAAAGACTTGGCACTCCGGAAAAGAAAAGATGGACACTTAGAATCAAGAATTGACACCATGAACAACTCCGGAAGAAGGATTGAAATCGCTTTGATGAAACAAGAATAAGAATTATGTTATGCTTATCCTTTATCAAGTTAAATTGATGACAAACAACGGATATGCATACGACTTATTCTTCTTGCAAAGATTGAGGATAGATAAGAGCACAAACTTGAGGAAGTTTTGAACGAGAACACCGGTAAGAATTGAAAACGAATGGGAATACATGAGAATGAAGAGATCAAGATTTTCCTAATAGAAACTTGAACAGGGCACCGGAATAACTGAGATGCGAACGAAGAGACAACAATTGAGAAGAATTGGAGAACGAAAGCTGAAAGCTGAGAACGAAGAAATCTTCTGAAATGATGGCCTTCGGAGGATCGAGAAATGGAAACAACTCTGAAACGCTCCGGATATATATGGAAGGAATTACTCATGATCTAAAACATTTGAAAGGATAGCACCAAGCTAAAACCATGAATCTCTGAGAATGGAACAAGATTTAAGAGAAACTCTCCTTCGGTCTTCATGCTGAGAATGATGACGAGAAACACCACCAAGAATTACTGAGGCACTCCGAAATAATGAATAAGAAAAGGTTAAGGCAGCGATGAAACTGATTTAGAAGCGATCTTAGAGAAGGCATATGACCGATGGAATTCATTCTTACGTCATATATGAAAAGAACTTGAGATCTTCGGGAAAGCTTAGAAGAGCCAGGTAAGATCCTGGGGAAACCTGTGGGTTATGGGCCCACTCAAAGAAAACTTTGTTGAAATGATAGGTTAGGAGAGAAATTGCACCGGTACAAATTAAGAACTTGATGAGGTGAGAACCTCGAACTAATTGAAAGGACTTGAGTGAAAACACGAATCTTCTGAGATATCTTCAGCACTCCGGATAGAATAGAAACGAACAAACAAGAGAGGCTTGGATAAGAACTTCCAACATGGTAAATCATATAACGAATGACAAGGATATGATGAACACCGAGAGATTGAATTGAATCCACCGGAAACGAAAATGGGAATGAAGAACGATGAACTTTGAATCACTTGAGCATCTCCACATGAATTACCGGATACAACACGGAAGAAATGATAGCGGAAGCATTGATGAAGAGAGAAGCACTTGGATGAGAATTTAATCATTGAAGAAAATGGGCGGGAGGGTGGGAAAAAACAAGGAACAATTGGGACGGATGAGACGAACTCTGGAAACAAATATGAGGATTGATCTTGCAAATATTGGAAAGGATTGAATTATCTTGATGAGAAACACACCGGTTAGGAAAGATATGAAATCACCACTTGACATCGAAGCAACTCGAATTACCATGATCCAACAAAACAAAAGATGGGGCTTGAGGATTAAGCCAGAAAAAAATACATAACCCATTGCATTTGCTGGAAGGATAATCCTAGGTAACTAGTTGAATTCCCACCTAAGAATTTCCGAAGTCTTTCTTGTTTATGCGATTCGGGTTGCGGACCCAGGAACGTACCCAAGGTAATCAGCTACAACTGCACCCGCAACCTTCCACACCATAATCCAAGAAACTCCGCAAACTCGTCTACCTCAGACACTCGTAATCACAACGATACTAAGTATGGCAGTACATCCGAACTCTCTCCACCAGTACTGGGGATGGCGGACTCCTCTCGCCACTACTAGTATTGAAGCAATTTCGAATATCCTCCGTCCTGAGATACTAAGGAAACTGAACGATAACGATGTGCAAAAATCCCTCGGAGCTCTACTCCTCGATAACAGGAGGCACCAAGACAGAATTCCTTCACATCGGCATCATATAGTTGCCAAAATACCCGCGTGATCCAAATTTTTTTTTGAACGAGAAGAGGAGTATAATCAAAATTCCTAAGTCGAATACCTCACCAGAGCATAGAAGAGGAGTAAAAGAAACCTACTCTCCGATATAACTAGACTCAAAATAGTTTTTCACTAGACTCGACTCGGCCAAGTTCGATCAATCAAGGGGGCTCCTAGGTCGGTACAGGCTCTGATACCAACTTGTAACGCCCAAGATGCGGTCCTATCCCTATTTTGGCTCGAGGTCCTCGACAAGGATAGAAGCGCATCTCGTCGTTTCGCAAGAATGGATATCATTACAAGTACATGTAAAGAAGAGATGAGTATATGGAATTGGCTTACACTCGCCACAAGCTACATCAAGATCACATCAATACTACAACATATACAATCATCATACAGAAGAGCAGGGTCCGACTACGGACGAAAACAAACGATAAAATGACATCCATCCTTGCTATCCCAGGCTGCCACCTGGAACCCATCCTAGATCGAAGAAGAAGAAGAGGAACTCCAAATCAAACAAGTATCGCGCTCACGTCAAATCATCGCATTACCTGTACCTGCAACTATTGTTGTAGTAATCTGTGAGCCACAGGGACTCAGCAATCTCATTTCCAAGGGTATCAAGACTATTAAAGCTTAATGGGTGAGGTATGGTTAAGTGGTGAGGCTGCAGCAAGCACTAAGCATTTATTTGAGTGGCTAACTTACGAGTACATGAATAAAGGGGGATGATCGTCGCATAAACGGTCGTAAACTAGTAATGATCTCTAAGAGATCCTGAACACCTACTTACGAACAAACATAACCCCACCGTGTTCTCTCTCGGATCAGAAATTCACGAGAAGAGACAGTCACGGTTACGCACATAGTTGGTGTATTTTATTTGAGTTTACTTCAAGTTTTCTATGACCGGGTGTTAAACAAAGTTTCCAAGTTGCCACGTAACCGCAGGCACGGCTTTCCCAAAAATTTAACCCTGCAGGGGTGCTCCAACTCATCCATCACAAACTAACCACATGCCGCGGGAATAACGTCGACCACGAATCCCGTGATTTCCTAGGCAATTCCATTGGAAAACCGCAACCTCGAGATAGCCCGAAGTATTATCGGAATTCCTCGCACAAGACGTTCGAGAAAGGTAAAACAAATCCAGCAAGGCCGACCGACGTGTCGACAAACCCAATAGGAGCCACGTATCTCGTTCTCAGGACACGACCAGATGAGCGCAGCGTACAGTGGCCTGATAGACATCACCCGAGTTGCCCCGGGTTGGCCCCGCACACGACTCTAGTTTGGACCAACACTCATGAGGAGCACTGGCCGGGGTTGTTGATTAAAGATCCTCAGGTTAATTACTCCCTATGCAGGTTTATTAGTTATTAGGCAAATGTAGTACCAATGTTGGGCCTTGCCAGACAAGTTTTATCCTAAAACGAAAATCAAGGGGGTCCCCATAACAACCCCGAGCATGTTAGGAGCGCAAAATATGGAACATAACACCGGTACACAAGTAACTAGGGCGGCAAGAGTGGAACAAAACACCGAGCAAAAGGCCAAGCCTTCCACCCTTTACCAAGTATATATGTGCATTAAATTAAATAGCAATAATATTGTGATATATCAAAAAACATCCATGTCGGCACATGGAAACATTGCACCTGCAACTAGCAACGCTATAAGAAGGGCTGAGCAAGCAGTAACATAGCCAAACAATGTTTTGCTGGGATGTGGAGAGGTTAGAGGCTTTTCATGGCAATTTGGGAGGCTTGACATACAAGTGGTAGGTAGCGAGACAAGCGATAGAAACGAGACATCTAGCATGGCAATGATAGTAATGGTATCCAGGGAAATGATCATCTTGCCTGAGATCCCGCTTGGAAGAAGAACGAATCCGTGAAGCAGCCGATCCATGAAGTAGACGAACGGGACGTAGTCGAACGAATCCTCACACTCCGAACGCTTTCAGAACTCTATCAAGAAGAAGCAATCCGGAACAAACAATCAACACACTATACACCACGACATATGCATGACATGATGCACTTCAAATATGATGCATGTTATGTGCTACTTCTCGAGCATGCGTTGGTTTTCCCTTGAAGAGGAAAGGGTGATGCAGCAAAGTAGATAAGTATTTCCCTCAGTTGTTGAGAACCAAGGTATCAATCCAGTAGGAGATACAAGCAAGTCCCCAATAGATGTACCTACACAAATAATCAAACACTTGCACCCAACGCTATAAAGGGGTTGTCAATCCCTTCACGGTTACTTGCAAGGATGAGATCTGATAGAGATAGATAGATAGGATTGCTAAAACGAAAAGTAAACTAAAAGTAAAAAGAATGCAGCGAGATATTTTTGGTATTTTTGGTTTATAGATCTGAAAATATTTTATGGAAAATAGACCCGGGGGCCGTAGGTTTCACTAGAGGCTTCTCTCATGAAGGAAAATAATACGGTGGGTGAAGAAATTACTGTCGAGCAATTGATAGAAAAGCAAATAATTATGACGATATCCAAGGCAATGATTATGCATATAGGCATCACGTCCGGGTCAAGTAGACCGAAACGATTCTGCATCTACTACTATTACTCCACACATCGACCGACTCCTGCCTGCATCTAGAGTATTAAGTTCATGAAGAACAGAGTAACGCATTAGGTAAGATGACATGATGTAGAGGGATAAACTCAAGCAATATGATGAAAACCCCATCTTTTTATCCTCGATGGCAACAATACAATACGTGCCTCGCTACCCCTACTTTGTCACTGGGTGAGGACACCACAAGATTGAACCCAAAACTAAGCACTTCTCCCATTGAAAGAATTACCAATCTAGTTGGCCAAACCAAACCAATAACTCGAAGAGACTTGCAAAGATATGAAATCATGCATATAAGAATTCAGAGAAGATTCAAATAATATTCATAGATAAGCTGATCATAAACCCACAATTCATCGGATCTCGACAAACACATCGCAAAAGAGTATTACATCGGATAGGTCTCCATGAAGATCATGAAGAACATGGTATTGAAGAACAAAGAGAGAGAAGAAGCCATCTAGCTAGTAGCTATGGACCCGAAAGTCTGTGGTGAACTACTCACGCATCATCGGAGGGGCAATGGAGTTGATGTAGATGCCCTCCGTGATCGAATCCCCCTCCGGCAGATTACCGGAAAAGGCTCCAAGATTGGATCTCACGGGAACAGAGGCTTCCGGCGGCGGAAAAGTATTTTCGTGGCTCTTTTTGGTATCCAGGGAATATTTGGGAATTTATAGGCCGAAGAATAGGGTTAGGAGGGCTGCCGTGGGGCCACAAGCCAGGGGGGCGCGCCCCCCGTAGGTTTTATTCCGTTTGGACTCCGTTTAATATTCCTTATCTGCAATACTCAAAAACAAGGAAAAACAGAAACTGGCACTAGGCTCTAGATTAATAGGTTAGTCCCAAAAATAATATAAAATAGCATATTAATGCATATAAAACATCCAAAACAGATAATATAATAGCATGGAACAATAAAAAATTATAGATACGTTGGAGACGTATCAAGCATCCCCAAGCTTAATTCCTGCCCGTCCTCGAGTAGGTAAATGATAAAAACAGAATTTTTGATGTGGAATGCTACCTAACATATTTATCCATGTAATATTCTTTATTGTGGCATGAATATTCAGATCCATAAGATTCAAAACAAAAGTCTAATATTGACATAAAAACAGTAATACTTCGAGCATACCAACAAGGCAATTGTGTCCTTTCGAAATAACATGGCCTTAGAAAGTTATCCCTATAAAATCATATGGTCTGGCTATGCTCCATCTTCCCCACACAAAGTATCTAAATCATGCACAACCCCGATGACAAGTCAAGCAATTGTTTCACACCTTTTATGTTCTCAAACCTTTTCAACTCTCACGCAATACATGAGCGTGAGCCATGGATATAGCACTATAGGTGGAATAGAATATGGTGGAGGTGATGAGGAAAAAGGAGAAGATAGTCTCACATCAACTAGGCGTATCAACGGGCTATGGAGATGCCCATCAATAGATATCAATGTGAGTGAGTAGGGATTGCCATGCAACGGATGCACTAGAGCTATAAGTGTATGAAAGCTCAAAAAGAAACTAAGTGGTTGTGCATATGATGAAAAATTTCACTAGCTATATGAAAGTGACAAAATAGGAGACTCTCTATCATGAAGATCATGGTGCTACTTTGAAGCACAAGTGTGGAAAAAGATAGTAACATTGTCCCTTCTCTCTTTCTCTCATTTTTTCTCTCTCTTTTTTTTTTCTTTTTTTCTCTTTTTTTTCTTTTTTTCTTTTGGTGGGCATCTTTGGCCTCTTTTTTTTATTTGGGCTTCGTTGGCCTCTTTTATTATTTATAAAGTCTGGAGACTCATCCCAACTTGTGAGGGATTCATAGTTTCCATCATCCTTTTCTCTCACGGGACAAATGCTCTAATGATGAAGATCATCACACTTTTATTTACTTACAACTCGATACCTAGAACAAAATATGACTCTATATGCAATATGGAAGTGATGATGCGTGTCATGAAAAATGGAACAGTGGAAGTTGCATGGCAATATATCTCGGAATGGCTATGGAAATGCCATAATAGGTAGGTATGGTGGCTGTTTTGAGGAAAGTATATGGTGGCTGTTTTGAGGAAGGTATATGGTGGCTGTTTTGAGGAAGGTGGGTTTGATGCACCGACGAAAGTTGCGCGGTACTAGAGAGGCTAGCAAAGGTGGAAGGGTGAGAGTGTGTATAATCCATGGACTCAACATTAGTCATAAAGAACTCACATACTTATTGCAAAAGTCTATTAGTTATCGAAGCAAAGTATTAGACGCATGCTCCTAGGGGAGAGGTTGGTAGGAGTTAACCATCGCGCGCTCCTGACCCTCACACAAAGGTTGACAATCATTAAACAAATCATGCTCCGACTTCGTTACATAACGGTTCACCATACGTGCATGCTACGGGAATCACAAACTTTAACAAAAGTATTTCTTCCAATTCACAATTACTTACTAGCATGACTCTCATATTACCATCTTCATATCTCAAAACTATGTGCAAGGAATCAAACTTGTCATAGTATTCAATGCACTTTATATGAAAGTTTTTATTATATCCCTCTTGGATGCCCATTAAATTAGGACTAAATTCATAACCTAAACCAATTACCATGCTGTTTAAAGAGACTCTCAAAATAATATAAGTGAGGTACGAGAGTTCAATAATTTCTATAAAATAAAACACCACCGTGCTCTAAAAAGATATAAGTGAAGCACTAGAGCAACATTGCCTGGCTCAAAAGATATAAGTGAAGCACATAGAGTATTCTAATAAATTCACGATGAAAGCGTGTCTCTCTCAAAAGATGTGTACATCAAGGATGATTGTGGCAAACTAAAAAGCAAAGACTCATATCATACAAGACGCTCCAAGAAAAACACATATCATGTGGTGAATAAAAATATAGTCTCAAGTAAATTTACCGATGGATTGAAGACGAAAGAGGGGATGCCTTCCGGGGCATCCCCAAGCTTAGGCTTTTTGGTATCCTTGAATATGTCTTGGGGTGCCTTGGGAATCCCCAAGCTTAGGCTCTTGCCACTCCTTATTCCATATTCCATCAAATCTTTACCCAAAACTTGAAAACTTCACAACAGAAAACTCAACAGAAAACTCATGAGATCCGTTAGTATAAGAAAAATAAATCACCACTTTAGGTACTGTTGTGAAC
Source organism: Elymus sibiricus (assembly GCA_039707655.1). Classification (NCBI taxonomy): domain Eukaryota; kingdom Viridiplantae; phylum Streptophyta; class Magnoliopsida; order Poales; family Poaceae; genus Elymus; species Elymus sibiricus. Next base: position 451,092,579 of record CM077671.1, read on the forward strand.
TCATTCTTTATTTATATTGGTGTAATATCTACTGTATTCCAACTTCTCCATGGTTCATACCCCCCGATACAACCCATAGATACATCAAAATAAGCAAACAACACAAAGAAAACAGAATCTGTCTAAAACAGAACAGTCTGTAGCAATCTATACACTTAGAATACTTCTGTAACTCGAACAATTCTGAAAAATTAGGACAATCAGGGAAATTTGTATATCAATCTTTTGTAAACATTTCAGATCAAAATCACGTTCCAGTGAATTTACAAAATTCCTGGACTGAGAGCAAAAGTTTCTGTTTTTTAGCAAAATCAAATCACAAACACCGTAGACCATCCCAAAGGTCTTACTTGGCTCAAACACTAATTTAAACAAGAAAACACAATTACTACAGAGGTAATAATGTGTGGAAAACTCAAAAACAGAAGCAAAAACAAAAGCATAAAAATAAAATTGGGTTGCCTCCCAACAAGCGCTATTGTTTTTACGCCCCTAGCTAGGCATAACGATTTCAATGATGCTCACATAAAAAGTAGTAATTGAAATATGCAAAAGAGCATCATGAATCTCATGAAATACAAATTTAAGTCTAACCCACTTCCTATGCATAGGGATTTTTTGAGCAAACAATTTATGGGAACAGGAATCAACTAACATAGGAAGGCAAAACAAGCATAACTTCAAAACTTTGAACACATAGAGAGGAAACTTGATATTATTGCAATTCCTACAAGCATATGTTCCTCCCTCATAATAAATTTCAGTAGCATCATGAAGGAATTCAACAATATAACTATCACATAAATCATTCTTTTCATGATGCGCGAGCATGCAATCATCATAATGAATTTGCTCATCAAAACTTGGGGGACAAAAAATATCATCTTCATCAAACATAGCATCCCCAAGCTTGTGGCTTTGCATATCATTAGCATAATTGACATTAATAGAATTTATAGTAACATCATTGCAATCATGCTTTTCAATCAAGGAGCTATCATGAATCACCTTATAAATTTCTTCTTTCAACACTTCATCAAAATTTTCAGATTCATGATTTTCAAACAAAACTTCATAGAGATAATCAAGTGCACTCAACTCACTAGCAATTGGTTCATCATAATTTGGCCTTTTTAAAAGATTAGCAAGTGGATGAGGATCCATATCAATAGATTTTTAGCAAGCGAATATGCAAGCAAATAGAAGGCACATGGCAACACAAGCAAACAAAAAGAGATCCGGCGAGAAAAAGGCGAATAAAACGGCAAATTGGTGAAGTGGGGGAGAGCAAAACGAGAGGCAAATGGCAAATAATGTAAATGCAAGAGATGAGTTTGTGATGGGTACTTGGTAGGCTTGATGTAGATCTCCCCGGCAACGGCGCCAGAAATCCTTCTTGCTACTTCTCGAGCATGGGTTGGTTTTCCCTTGAAGAGGAAAGGGTGATGCAGCAAAGTAGATAAGTATTTCCCTCAGTTGTTGAGAACCAAGGTATCAATCCAGTAGGAGATACAAGCAAGTCCCCAATAGATGTACCTACACAAATAATCAAACACTTGCACCCAACGCTATAAAGGGGTTATCAATCCCTTCACGGTTATTTGCAAGGATGAGATCTGATAGAGATAGATATAGGAGATTACTAAAACGGAAAGTAAAACAAAAGTAAAAAGATTGCAGCAAAGTATTTTGGTATTTTTGATTTATAGATCTGAAAATATAATATGGAGAATAGACCCGGGGGCCAGAGGTTTCACTAGAGGCTTCTCTCATGAAGGAAAATAATACGGTGGGTGAACAAATTACTGTCGAGCAATTGATAGAAAAGCGAATAATTATGAAGATATCCAAGGCAATGATTATGCATATAGGCATCACGTCCGTGTCAAGTAGACCGAAATGATTCTGCATCTACTACTATTACTCCACACATCGACCGACTCCTGCCTGCATCTAGAGTATTAAGTTCATGAAGAACAGAGTAACGCATTAGGTAAGATGACATGATGTAGAGGGATAAACTCAAGCAATATGATGAAAACCCCATCTTTTTATCCTCGATGGCAACAATACAATACGTGCCTCGCTACCCCTACTTTGTCACTGGGTGAGGACACCACAAGATTGAACCCAAAACTAAGCACTTCTCCCATTGCAAGAATTACCAATCTAGTTGGCCAAACCAAACCAATAACTCAAAGAGACTTGCAAAGATATGAAATCATGCATATAAGAATTCAGAGAAGATTCAAATAATATTCATAGATAAGGTGATCATAAACCCACAATTCATCGGATCTCGACAAACATACCGCAAAAGAGTATTACATCGGATAGATCTCCATGAAGATCATGAAGAACATGGTATTGAAGAACAAAGAGAGAGAAGAAGCAATCTAGCTACTAGCTATGGACCCGAAGGTCTATGGTGAACTACTCACGCATCATCGGAGGGGCAATGGAGTTGATGTAGATTCCCTCCATGATCGAATCCCCCTCCGGCAGATTACCGGAAAAGGCTCCAAGATTGGATCTCACGGGAACAGAGGCTTCCGGCGGCGGAAAAGTATTTTCGTGGTTCCTTTTGGTATCCAGGGAATATTTGGGAATTTATAGGCTGAAGAATAGGGTTAGGAGGGCTGCCGTGGGGCCACAAGCCAGGGGGGCGCACCCCCCTAGGGCGCGCCCCTGTGGCTTGTCACCACACGACGGCTCCCCTGCCTTCATCTCCAAGTCTTCTGGGTTGCTTCTGGTCCAAGAAAAATCATTCCGAAGATTTTATTCCGTTTGGACTTCGTTTAATATTCGTTATCTGCAATACTCAAAAACAAGGAAAAAACAGAAACTGGCACTAGGCTCTAGATTAATAGGTTAGTCCCAAAAATAATATAAAATAGCATATTAATGCATATAAAACATCCAAAACAGATAATATAATAGCATGGAACAATAAAAAATTATAGATACATTGGAGACATATCATTATGCATGACATGGCAAAGCACAACAATCAACTTCTACACATTAAGTGAGGCTCAATATGTTGCATATTGACGAAACTCCACATTCAAATTATTTTGTTCACTCCCGTTTAGGTACACAACAATATTAAATGTTGTTAAACATGGCAAGAGGTGAAGCATAAGTAAACTAGACCTCTAGGCATATTAAATGAGGTCGGAAACAACATATAGTACTTCCGAAACGACCCCATATGTTAATTTCGAAATTGGTTCAGATCTGAACTAACCATGTTTTATATTTGTTAAACAGGGAAATAAAGTGCACAATGCGATTCTACTCATCATTCTAGTCGATTTACATATATAGATCATATAAAACGGAGCTACGGCCTAAAAGATATGATCAACACAAGATGCATATGTCATGAATGCAAAATGCATGCAAACAACCACCACAAACATGTTAAATCATGTATGCAACAATATATTATGAAACTACGTGAAATTCTAGTCAAGTTACATATGCAGCATGTTCAAAACGGAGCTATGGTTCAACCACAACCACCAACACGAGTTTTAGTTCAAATCTGTCCAAAACAGCAACATAGCATAATGCACATATGAAAGCAACAAGCTACAAGATTCTAAAATGCACAAACTAAGCATGGGGCAGTAGCATATAACACCCACTTCATTTCATCTTCACATATCATACTCAAAAGAGTCATGGATCACATGGTAGGAAGTTCACAACATGGCAACAAAATATAGCAGATTAGGACTTAGTGAAAATAACAGGTTTTTGCATAGCAGATTTATCACGGAGGCATATTGGCAGCAGCAAAACTATATGCTACAAGTCATATATTGGCATGAAAATTTACAGCATGGTAGAGGACATGATGCACTACAAATCATTCCATGGTGACAAGGTCTAATTATGCCTAGAAACATGGCTAGCATCAACACAACATGGCATTATGAAGAAAACAGATTCTCAGACTTAGTGAAAATTAGAGTAGACATGTGCAGCAGTTTTTAACAGATTGACATATTGGACAACAGAATTAATTATGATGCTAAACCTATTTATGCAAACTATTGGCACAACATGATAGGCAACAACATGCTTAACAAAAGACTCCTTGGTGGCAACCACAAAAGACTCCTAGATCAATAGCAATTCACATGGCAACATGGCAACAAAAATAACAGTTTCAGACTTAGTGAAATTTAACAAACTCCCAAAACTGCAGTATTGACTAGGCATGTTGACATGGCAATAACAGTAGCATAGAAATCAATTATAGGCATGGCAAGGACTCTAACAGAAAGTATACATGACACACTTTAAATCATTCCATTGGCACAATTACATAGGATGCATGGTTTGCTTAATATGATGCCCACAAAATGGAACTCTTTGTTAACAGATTTCAGTTTTAACATGATGGCAACTTTAGACCAAGTAATGAACATGATGATGATGTTTGTCATAGCAACCAGAGGCATGGCATGAAAGTACACATCACATAGAGCAATGCTCGTGAAGACACCGCATGCAAAAGGCCTACGGATTAGATGCAATCTTCCGCGGAAGTTTGAATAAAATAACTGATTTGACGATTACGATGGAACGCACTTTTGCAACACAATTTTGAACACCTAGATGGATCCCTATATGCATGCAAATGATGCCATGCTGTTGAGCACGAAGAGTAGATGAACTTTCATATTTTAAACTTTTTCATATGATGCACGGATGCCGAGATACAAGCATCGCAAAAGTGCAATATGATGAAATTCGCACGCATGAAAAGACTTAGACATTTTTTTACCTCACGGGAAAACTGGATCCCGCGGTACCGGGATGGGCTCGTTTGGCTAGGGGGCTCGGGCCGTCCCAGCTGGATCCGGACGGGGCCGTCCAGATCTGGGTAGAGGCTGCCCAAGGTCAACGGCGGCGGTGCCGGCGCCGGCGAGCGGCGCGGCGTCCACCAGAGGCGGGGACGAGGCCGTTGGGGGCGCAGGGCGGCGGATCCGGCCGTTCTCCGCCCTGATCTGGCGAGCTCCAGGGCGGTGAGGACCGGCGGCGCCGGCTTGCTCGGGGACGGGGCGGCGGTTGGCACGGATGCAGCGAGGCAGGGCCATGGCGGCGGGGCAGCGAGGGTGCGGGCGCGGCGGCGCGGGCGGCGCGGCTGGGCTCCGGCGAGCTCCGGTCATCGGCGGACGGCGGGGCACTCGCGAGCTCCGGCGAGGCATAGGCGCGAGCACGGGAGCTCGGGGGCGGCTCTGGCGGCTCGGGCGTGCTCGGGCGCCTGCGGGCTGCGGCGGCGGCGACTTCGGGCCCGAGCGGGCCTCGGATGGGCCTGGCGGGCCCTGGCGCGGTGGGAGGCTGTTGGGGCGACGTGGCGATATGGGGGTGGCTGGAGGCGCGGCTGGCGGCGGCGCTGGGTGGCTGGCTGCCCGCCAAGTGGCGACGGCTGGTCGGCCGGGCGCGAAAAACGATGAGCGGCCTTAGCAGCGAGGTGGAAGGTGGCTGGCGGCACGGAAATTGAGGTGGGGCTAGGGTTCTCCATTTTAGGTAGGGTAGGTTGTCTATTTATAGACAGAGGGGTTAGGAGAGGGGGTTTTCAGGCCGATTTCGACCGTACGATGGCGATCGGACAGACGGATCGGACGGGCAAGGTTTGGTGGGCTATGTGGAGAGGGGTTGGGCTGAGATGAGAGAGAGAGAATGTGGCAGCCCGTGACAGAGTTTTAAAACCCAGAAAACGTCCGATAATAACCCGATGATGGTGCCGCTACGGTCGACCGTTCGGGTATTAAACGACCTCCGATTGCAACGAAACTTGGCAGGCGGTCTGCCTACAATATAACAAGACCGCATGCCAACTTTCAACCCAATCAGAGAATATCTTTCGCGCACTTCAAAAACATATTTTGTTGATGTCGCGGGCGCGTGCGTGTGTGGTTTACTACTCGAAACGGTCGATGACACGAACGGAGAGAACCGGCAACTACGATCGGATGCGAGTATTTCAAAAACGAGTGACGATGCTATGCAGATGATGTGAATGATGCGATGATGAATGCGACAAACAAAAGAATCACATGACGACAACGGAATAAAAGGGAATCTTCTGGAGCGTCGGTCTCGGGCTGTTACACTATAAAGGTGCTCTACAGGTATCTCCGAGGGTGTCTGTTGAGTTGGCATGGATCAAGACTAGGATTTGTTACTCTGTGAGACGGAGAGGTATCTCAGGGCCCACTCGGTAATACAACTTCATAATAAGCTTGCAAGCAAAGTGACTAAAGAGTTTGCCACGGGATCTGGTATTACGGAACGAGTAAAGAGACTTGCCGGTAACGAGATTGAACTAGGTATGGAGATACCGACGATCGAATCTCGGGCAAGTAACATACTGATGAACAAAGGGAACTACATACGGGATTGACTAAATCCTTGACATCGAGGTTCGATCGATAAAGATCTTCGTAGAATATGTAGGAACCAATATGGGCATCCAGGTCCCGCTATTTGTTATTGGCCGTAGAGGTGTCTCGGTCATGTCTGCATAGTTCTCGAACCCGCAGGGTCTACACACTTAACGTTTCGTGACAATATAAGCATAGTCCAGTCATTATGTTGGTGACCGAGGGTTGTTCGGAGTCCCGGATGAGATCCTGGACGTGATGAGGAACTCCGGAATAGTCCGGAGGTGAAGATTGATATATAGGATCAAGGGCATCGGAGTCCGGAAGTGTTCCGGGGCATACCGGGGAATCGACGGAGTATCGAAAGGGGTTTCGGGGGGGGGGGGGGGGCAAGTGTTGGGGGCCTCATGGGCCATGGAAAGGGGGCACACCAGCCCACAAGGGGCTGGGCGCCGCCCCAACCTCAGCCCACCATGGCTAGGAGGTGGCCACACCCCCTAGGGCCGCCGGCCTGCCTAACTTGGGAGGCAAGGCGCCTTGGGGGGGGGGGGCCCAAACCCTAGCCGCCCCATTGGCCGCCGGCCCCTAGGGGGAAACCCTAGGGCGCCTGATATCTCTCCAACGTATCTACTTTTCCAAACTCTTTTGCCCTTGTTTTGGACTCTAATTTGCATGATTTGAATGGAACTAACCCGGACTGACGCTGTTTTTAGCAGAATTGCCTTGGTGTTATTTTTGTGCAGAAATAAAAGATCTCGGATTGACCTGAAAATTTACGGAGAATATTTTTGGAATTAATAAAAAATACTGGCGAAAGAATCAACCGGAGAGGGGCCACCACCTGGTCACAAGCCAGGGGGCGCCCCCCCTAGGGCGCGCCCCCCTGTCTTGTGGGGCCCCTGGAGCTCCTCCGACCTCATTTCCACTTCTATATATTCCTATCCGGGGAGAAAAAATCAGAGAGAAGAATTCATCATGTTTTACGATACGGAGCCGCTGCCACTTCCTGTTCTCCCTCGGGAGGGCAGATCTGGAGTCTGATTTGGGCTCCGGAGAGGGGAAATCGACGTCGTCGTCATCACCAACCATCCTTCATCACCAATTTCATGATGCTTCCCGCCGTTCGTGAGTAATTCCATCGTAGGCTTGCTGGACGGTGATGGGTTGGATAAGATTTACCATGTAATCGAGTTAGTTTTGTTAGGGTTTGATCCCTAGTATCCACTATGTTCTGAGATTGATGTTGCTATGACTTTGCTATGCTTAATGCTTGTCACTAGGGCCCGAGTGCCATGATTTCAGATCTGAACCTATTATGTTTTCATGAATATATATGTGTTCTTGATCCTAACTTGCAAGTTGTAGATACCTATTACGAGTTATGATCCGCATCCCCCAGGTTGACATTAACTGGGATTCTTTCCGGTGATTACCGTAGTTTGAGGAGTTCATGTATTCACTAAGTGCTAATGCTTTGGTCCGGTTCTCTATTAAAAGGAGGCCTTAATATCCCTTAGTTTCCATTAGGACCCCGCTGCCACGGGAGGGTAGGACAAAAGATGTCATGCAAGTTCTTTTCCATAAGCACGTATGACTATATATGGAATACATGCCTACATTACATTGATGAATTGGAGCTAGTTCTGTATCACCCTATGTTATAACCGTTGCATGATGAATGCCATCCGACAAAATTATCCATCACTGATCCATTTCCTACGAGCTTTTTCATATTGATCTTTGCTAAGTTACTTTTCCGTTGCTATTGTTACAATCACTACAATACTGCTACTATCACTTTTGCCACTGTACCGTTACTTCCATACTACTTTGCTACTGAATACTTTGCTGTAGATATTAAGTCTTTCAGGTGTGGTTGAATTGAAAACTCAGCTGCTAATACTCGAGAATATTCTTTGGCTCCCCTTGTGTCGAATCAATAAATTTGGGTTGAATACTCTACCCTCGAAAACTGTTGCGATCCCCTATACTTGTGGGTTATCAAGACCTTTTTCTGGCGCCGTTGCCGGGGAGCATAGCTCTATTCTCTGAGTCACTTGGGATTTATATCTGTTTATCACTATGAAGAATCTGAAGGATGCTAAAACCAAGATCTATCCCTCAACTACGAGGCCAGGTAAGGAACTGCCATCTAGTTCTGCACTTGATTCACCTTCTGTTATGAGTAAACTTATGAAACCACCACCTGCTAGTAATCCTGATATGTCGCAAATAATTGATGATGCTACTTCTGCTATGCATGATGCTGATGATGATACTCTACTTGATACTACTGTGCCACTGGGTGAATTTCTTGATGAACAAATTGCTAGAGTCAATGCTGAAACTGATGATATCTCTGAATCTGATGAAATTATTGAAACTGGACACTATGAGACACCTGCTAGACCTAGCTCTCCTAGATATGAATTGCCTGATATACCTGAGGGTTATGTTATGGAAGGAGAGGTAGCTAGGGACTTTCTTGCTTGTAAGGATAGAGATGATCTTAAGAAATTACTGCGCAAGTGGAAAGAAAAATCTTTGAATGCTAGAATGCAATATGATCCCAAGTTTGCTACTTCACCTATCTTTGTTACTGATAAGGATTATGAATTCTCTGTCGATCCTGAGTTAATTACTTTGGTTGAATCTGATCCTTTTCATGGTTATGAATCTGAAACTGTTGTGGCACATCTTACTAAATTGAATGATATAGCCACCTTTTTTACTCATGAGGAAAAAATTCGCTATTACTATATTCTTAAGTTGTTTCCTTTCTCATTAAAGGGTGATGCTAAGATATGGTTTAATTCTCTTGCTCCTGGTTGTGTGCGTAGTCCCCAGGATATGATATATTACTTCTCTGAAAAATATTTTCCTGCCCATAAGAAACAAGCTGCCTTGCAGGAAATATTTAACTTTGTGCAAATTGAAGAAGAGAGTCTCCCACAAGCTTGGGGGAGGCTTCTCCAGTTATTTAATGCTTTGCCTGATCATCCTCTCAAGAAAAACGAAATACTTGATATCTTTTATAATGGACTAACCGATGCTTCTAGGGACCACCTAGATAGTTGTGCTAGTTGTGTTTTCAGGAAACGAACTGTTGAACAAGCTGAACTCCTATTGAATAATATTTTGAGCAATGATAATGATTGGACTATTCCCGAACCACCTCCAAATCCAACTCCGAAGAAAAGAGGTATTCTATTTCTCAGTCCTGAAGATATGCAAGAGGCAAAGAAATCTATGAAGGAAAAAGGTATTAAAGCTGAAGATGTTAAGAATCTACCCCTATTGAAGAAATACATGGTCTTGATAACCCGACACAGGTAGTAGAGGTAAATTCTCTCTGTAGATTTGATGAAGGTGATATTCCCTATAATAAGTCTGCTAGCCAATGCTTGGATGAATTTGATAATTTTATTATTAAGCAAGAAAATTTCAATGCTTATGTTAGTAGACAATTGAAACATAATGCTTACATGCTTGATCGCTTAGGTGATTATACGAGTAGAACCATCAATGATGTTAAGCTTATTAGTAAACATGCTTCCATGGTAACTACTCAAGTAGAACAAGTGCTTAAGGCACAAAATGATTTGCTTAATGAGATGAATGGTAAGAACAATAATCATTCTGTTAAAGTTGTGACTAGAGGTGGTAGAATGACTCAGGAACCTTTGTATCCTGAGGGCCATCCTAAGAGAATTGAGCAAGATTCTCAAATAATTAATTCTGATGCACCTAATCGTCCTAGTAATAGAAGGAAAAAGAATGACGATAGGACTTTGCATGCTGCTAGTGAACCTGTTACAGATACACATGAAAACCCTAATGATATTTCTATTTCTGATGCTGAGACACAATCTGGTAATGAACATGAGCCTAGTGATAATATTAATGATGATGTTCATGTTGATGCTCAACCTAGTAATGATAATGATGTGGAGATTGAACCTGCTGTTGATCTTGATAACCCACAACCTAAGAATAAAAGATATGATAAAAGAAACTTTGTTGCTAGGAAGCATGGTAGAGAAAGAGAACCATGGGTACAGATACCCATGCCCTTTCCTACTAAGCCATCCAAGAAAAAGGATGATGAGGACTTTGAGCTCTTTGTTGAAATGCTTAGACCCGTCTTTTTGCGTATGCGCTTGACTGATATTCTGAAAATGTCTCCTTATGCTAAGTATATGAAAGATATTGTGACAAATAAAAGAAAGATACCGGAAGCTGAGATTTCCACCATGCTTGCTAATTACACTTTTAAGGGTGGAATACCAAAGAAACTAGGAGATCCCGTAGTACCTACTATACCATGCTCTATTAAAGGAAATTATGTTAGAACTGCTTTATGTGATCTTGGAGCTGGTGTTAGTGTTATGCCTTTCTCTTTATATCGTAGACTTGATTTGAATAAGTTGACACCTACTGAAATCTCTTTACAAATGGCTGATAAATCAACTGCTTTACCCATCGGTATTTGTGAGGATGTGCCTGTTGTGGTTGCAAACGTTACTATCCTAACGGACTTTGTTATTCTTGATATTCCCGAGGACGACAGTATGTCAATCATCCTTGGTAGACCCTTTTTGAATACTGCAGGGGCTGTTATTGATTGCAACAAGGGCAATGTCACTTTTCATGTTATAATGGCAATGAGCATACGGTACACTTTCCGAAGAAACAACCTCAAGTTCATAGTATCAACTCCATTGAAAAAATTCCAACGATTATTATTGGAGGTTTTGAATTCCCTCTTCCTACTGCCAAAAAGAAATATGATATACTTATTGTTGGGGACATGCATATCCCCATTGAGGTAACCTAGTGTCATTCGAAAATTCTCCGGTTCCGTGTTATTCGAAAAAAGTTTATCAATAAGACTTGATCAACCTTATTGATGGATTCTTTTTGATGAGCATGAGATGGATGAATTTAGGAGGCACAACCTTCTGTACCCAACTTTTACTTTCTGTTATTTAGTTTAAATAGAGTAAAAATGCTATTATTTTTCTATTTTCTGTTTTATCCGTGCAATAGAAAAATGACCTAAAAATAAAAGTCCTCAGAATGCCCTGAAAATGTAGTATGATTTTTTCTAGAATATTTTAGAATTTTTGGCACTCAGAACACATCAGGGGGCTGCACCAGTGGGCCACAAGCCTGTAGGGCGCGCCCACCCCCCTGGGCGCGCCCCCCTGGCTTGTGGGTCCCACGTGGGGCCCCCTCACTTATTCCAGCCACCATCCACTTCGTATTCCTCCAGAAAAAATCCCACCATTCCTCAAACCCGTGTTCTAGCTCATCTTGCTGCCATTTTTGATCTCCTTGCTCAAAGCTCCATTTGCAAAACTGTTTTAGGGAATTGTTCTTCGGTAGGTGACTCCTCCAATGGTCCAATTAGTTTTTGTTCTAGTGCTTTATATTTTGCAAATTTTTGCTGCTGTGGTGACCTTGTTCTTGAGCTTGCATGTCAAATTTATATGGTCCCAAGTAGTTTTGATGCATGATATAGCTTCTAGGCACTTGTGGGAGTAGTTGCTATAAGCTTTGTTGAAGCTTTGTTCACTTTTATTGTGAGTCACTAAAAATTTCAGAAATTTTTCAGAAAAATGATGAGGAGATTATTAAGAGGCTCTTCAAGCCGTGTCCCTAGACCAACTTAGGCCAAAAAGCCTAAGCTTGGGGGAGTACGTATTTCTCACCGACATTACATTCATGTTCACACACTCATTTCAGTTGTCGGTGTTGATACTTTTTCATTGTATCATCCATGGTATTTTATTTCTTGTTTTTTGTTTTCTTCTTGTGTGTTTAATTAACTTTAAGAAAATCCAAAAAAAATTAGTTTTAGCTTTACCTTTTAGTTTGTCTAGTTGTAGTATTAAAAGAAAATCCAAAAAGATTTCTCTTTCTTCTTTTGCTTGTTGGGAGCTTTCCCGTGTAAATAGTTTTTCTCGTGCTTGTTTTGAAATTTCTTTCCTTTGGGTCGTAAGGAGAAGACCACAATGAAAATGTTGAGTGGCTCTCATATGCACTATTGTTTACTTTACAGAGCGCCCATATTACCTTGCCTTCTCCTTTGAGTTATCGTTTGCAGATTCCAGCTTAGTCCAATACACGTGCACTCTTATTATTATTCACACCGTTCGATCGTGCAAGTGAAAGGAAATAATGACGAGATATGATGAAATGATTGAGATGGAGAAAAGCTGGTATGGACTCGACCTATCTTGTTTTTGTAAATATGATTAGCTCATCGTTCTGAATTCAGCTCATTATAGATGAAACATGTTTGCAATGACAATTAGAGATTATAGTTACTCATGCCATGCTTAATTAGCTAAGAGTGTATAATGGTTTGTCTTGAGTGCTAACATGCATTTTAAAATGGTTGTGATGTAGTATGATAGGATGGTATCCTCCTCTGAATGATTCAAGTGGCTTGACTTGGCACATGTTCACGCATGTAGTTGAAACAAAATCAACATAGCCTCCACGATATTTATGTTCATGGTGATTTATATCCTACTCATGATTGCATTCAATGTTGGTTAATCTCAAAGCATGTTTATGACTGTTGTCGCTCTCTAGTTGGTCGCTCCCCAGTCTCTTGCTAGCCTTCACTTGTACTAAGCGGGAATACTGCTTGTGCATCCATTTCCATAAACCCAAAGTTGTTCCATATGAGTCCACCATATCTACCTATATACAGTATTTACTTGCCGTTCCAAGTAAATTTGCACGTGCCATACCCTAAACCTTCAAATAATATTCCGTTTTGTATGCCCAAATCGCTCATGTAGTGATTAGGGGCTTTTAGTATCTTCCATGCCAGGTGGGTTATTCTCACGATATGTGTTGATTCACTATCATTCACGTGAAAGTGGCTGGTATTTGGGATGCCCAGTTCCATGCTCAAAATTTAAATCAAAATATAATAAAACAAAACTCCCCTAGAATTGTGTATGAATGGACGGTACCTGTGGATTCGGCCCGCCGTGGAGTGTGATTGAATGGTGGAGGGGGAGTAAAAACTTTACTATTCTGTTTGGGAACCACCTATAATGTATCTAGCATGGAAGATACCGAAATCTCTTGGTCGTTATGTTGGCAAGGAAAGCATACCGCTCAAAATCATTATTCATCCCTTCTTTAAAAGCTCGAGCTCTGGCACCTCTGCAAATCAATGCTTCCCTCTGCGAAGGGCCTATCTATTTTACTTTACTGTTGAGTCATCATCCTCTTATAAAGAGCACCAGTTAGAGAGCACCACCGTCATTTGTATGCTTTGTTATTAATTGATATTGAGTATGATTGTGACTGGATCTCTTTTACCATGAATTACAATATTTAGTCAGTCCTTGTTCTTTAGAGGTGCTCAGCATTTATGTTTTGCGGTCTCAGAAAGGGCTAGCAAGATACCATTATGTCATATTGTATCATTATTGTTTTGATAAAATTGTTGTCATCCGAGACTTATTATTATTGCTCGCTAGTTGGTTATACCATTGATATGAGTAAATGTGAGACCTAAATGTTATTGTGAACATGGTTAGTTAATAATTTTTGCTGAAAATCTGAACATCAGTTAGACATATTTACAACAGCAAGATCAAACAGAGTTTGTAAAAGTTTTTCTTTATCACTTTCAGTTTGTCAACTGAATTGCTTGAGGACAAGCAATGGGTTAAGCTTGGGGGAGTTGATACGTCTCCAACGTATGTACTTTTCCAAACTCTTTTGCCCTTGTTTTGAACTCTAATTTGCATGATTTGAATGGAACTAACCCAGACTGACGCTGTTTTCAGCAGAATTGCCTTGGTGTTATTTTTGTGCAGAAATAAAAGTTCTCGGATTGACCTGAAAATTTATGGAGAATATTTTTGGAATTAATAAAAAATACTGGCGAAAGAATCAACCGGAGAGGGGCCACCACCTGGTCACAAGCCAGGGGGGCGCGCCCCCCCCTAGGGCGCGCCCCCTGTCTTGTGGGGCCCATGGAGCTCCTCCGACCTCGTTTCCACTTCTATATATTCCTATTCGGGGAGAAAAAATTAGAGAGAAGATTTCATCACATTTTATGATACGGAGCCGCCGCCACCTCCTGTTCTCCCTCGGGAGGGCAGATCTGGAGTCTGATTTGGGCTCCGGAGAGGGGAAATCGACGCCGTCGTCATCACCAACCATCCTTCATCACCAATTTCATGATGCTCCCCGCCGTTCGTGAGTAATTCCATCGTAGGCTTGCTGGACGGTGATGGGTTGGATAAGATTTACCATGTAATCGAGTTAGTTTTGTTAGGGTTTGATCCCTAGTATCCACTATGTTCTGAGATTGATGTTGCTATGACTTTGCTATGCTTATTGCTTGTCACTAGGGCCCGAGTGCCATGATTTCAGATCTGAACCTATTATGTTTTCATGAATATATATGTGTTCTTGATCCTAACTTGCAAGTTGTAGATACCTATTACGAGTTATGATCCGCATCCCCCAGGTTGACATTAACTGGGATTCTTTCCGGTGATTACCGTAGTTTGAGGAGTTCATGTATTCACTAAGTGCTAATGCTTTGGTCCGGTTCTCTATTAAAAGGAGGCCTTAATATCCCTTAGTTTCCATTAGGACCCCACTGCCACGGGAGGCTAGGACAAAAGATGTCATGCAAGTTCTTTTCCATAAGCACGTATGACTATATATGGAATACATGCCTACATTACATTGATGAATTGGAGCTAGTTCTGTATCACCCTATGTTATAACCGTTGCATGATGAATGCCATCCGACATAATTATCCATCACTGATCCATTGCCTACGAGCTTTTTCATATTGATCTTTGCTAAGTTACTTTTCCGTTGCTATTGTTACAATCACTACAATACTGCTACTATCACTTTTGCCACTGTACCGTTACTTCCATACTACTTTGCTGCTGAATACTTTGCTGCAGATATTAAGTCTTTCAGGTGTGGTTGAATTGACAACTCAGCTGCTAATACTCGAGAATATTCTTTGGCTCCCCTTGTGTCGAATCAATAAATTTGGGTTGAATACTCTACCCTCGAAAACTGTTGCGATCCCCTATACTTGTGGGTTATCAGCGCCCTCCCTCCTCCTTTCCCCCTATATATAGAGAGGTAGAGAGAGGGGCAGCCGCACCACAACTTGCTACGGCGCTGCTCCTCCTCTCCCTCGTAGTTCTTCTCCTCACCATATCTCACGGCGAAGCCCTGCTGAGCTGTCACCACCACCACCTCACCACGCCGTCGTGTTGCCAGAGGACTTGGGCTGCTACTTCACCATCGCTCGCTGGATCGAGGAGGTGAAGGCGTCATCAAGCTATACGTGTGTTGAACGCGGAGGTGCCGTCCGTTCGGCACTTGATCGGGAGTTTGCGGGACGGATCGTGATTGGATCGCGAAGACGTTCGACTACATCAACCGCGTTCCTTAACGCTTCCGCTTAGCAATCTACAAGGGTATGTAGATGCAATCTCTCCTCTCGTAGATGTTCATCTCCTAGATTGATCTTGGTGAGCGTAGGAAATTTTTTGTTTCCCATGCAACGTTCTCCAACAGTGGCATCATGAGCTAGGTCTTTGCGTAGATGACATCACGAGTAGAACACAAAGGAGTTTGTGGGCGTTGATATTCAGATTGCTTCCTTCCTTAGTATTTTCTTGATTCGGTGGTATTGTAGGATGAAGCGGCTCAGACCAACCTTACTCGTCCACGTACGAGAGACCGGTTCCATCGACTGACATGCAACTTGTTGCATAAAGATGGCTGGCGGGTGTCTGTCTCTCCCACTTTAGTTGAATCGGATTCGATGAAGGCGGTCCTTGTAGAAGTTTGAATAGCAATTTGTATATCACTGTTGTGGCTTTGCGTAGGTAAGAATCGTTCTTGCTAGATACCCATAGCAGCCACGTAAAGCATGCAACAACAAATTAGAGGACGTCTATCTTGTTTTTGCAGGGTATGTTGTGATATGATATGGCCAAAGACATGATGAAATATATTTGATGTATGAGATGATCATGTTTTGTAATAGTTAATATCGACTTGCATGTCGATGCATACGGCAACCGTCAGGAGCCATAGGGTTGTCTTTAATTATTGTATGACCTGTGTGTCAATCATTAAGCGCTATGTAATGCTTTACTTTATCGCTAAGCGGTAGCAATAGTAGTAGAAGCATGGTTGGCGTGACAACCCCGAGGGCAACACGATGATGGAGATCATGATGATGGAGATCATGGTGTCATGCCGGTGACGATGGAGATCATGCCGGTGCTTTGGAGATGGAGATCAAAAGCATGAGTTCATGGCCATATCATGTCACTTATGATTTGCATGTGATGTTAATCCTTTTATGCATCTTATTTGGCTTAGGACGATGGTAGCATTATAAGGTGATCCTTCACTGAAATTGCAAGATAAAATTGTGTTGTCCCCGAGTGTGCACCGTTGCGAAAGTTTGTCGTTTCGAAGCACCACGTGATGATCGGGTGTGATAGACTCTACGTTCGCATACAACGGGTGCAAGCCAATGTTGCACATGCGGAACACTCGGGTTAAACTTGACAATCCTAGCATGTACAGACATGGCCTCGGAACACAAGAGATCGAAAGGTCGAACATGAGTCATATAGTAGATATGATCAACATGGAGATGTTCACCATTGAAACCACCTCTTCTCACGTGATGATCGGACTTGGGTTGGTGAATTTGGATCATGTAGCACTCGAATGACTGGAGGGATGTCAATTTGAGTGGGAGTTTTGAGTAATATGATTAACTAAACTCAATATCTTGAACAATAGTCTAAGTAATCTTTGCAAATCTATGTTGTAGATCAATGGCTCTAGCAGTAGCACCCCTGAATTTCAATGCGTTCCTAGAGAAAGCCAAGCTGAAAGATGATGGAAGTAACTTTGTAGACTGGGCCCGTAATCTGAGGATTATCCTCACGGCTTCCCAAAAGTATTATGTCCTTGATGCACCGCTCGGTGCGCCGCCCGCTCTAGAGTCGTCTGCAGACGTTACGAACGCCTGGCAGGCGCGTTCTGATGACTACTCAATAGTTCAATGTGCAATATTGTATGGCTTATAACCGGGACTTGAAAGACGTTTTGAACGTCATGGAGCATATGGGATGTTCCAGGAGTTGGAGTTTATTTTTGAAAAGAATGCCCGGATCGAGAGGTATGAGACCTCCTATAAGTTCTATGCTTGCAAGATGGAGGAGAACGGGTCTGTCAGTGAGCACATACTCAGAATGTCTGGGTATTCCAACCGTCTGGCTGAGTTGGGAGTCACTCTCCCGCCAGAGGCGATCACTGACAGAGTTCTTCAATCACTGCCATGTAGCTACAAAAGCTTTGTGCTGAACTATAACATGCAAGGGATGAACAAATCAGTCGCCGAGCTATTTGTGATGCTGAAAGTCGCTGAGTCGGAAATCTAGAAGGAGCATTAAGTGTTGATGGTCAATAAAACCACTAGTTTCAAGAAGAATGGCAAGGGCAAGAAGGGTAACTCCAAGAAGAGTGGCAAAGCAGTTGCTCCACCAGTGAAGAAACCCAAGCCAGAAACTGAGTGCTTTCATTGCAAGGGAACTGGCCACTGGAAGCGGAATTGCCCCAAGTATCTGGCCGACAAGAAGGCAGCCAACACCAAACAAGGTATATGTGATATACATGTTATTGATGTGTACTTTACCAACTCTCGTTGTAGTGCCTGGGTATTTGATACCGGTTCGGTTGCTCACATTTGCAACTCAAAGCAGGAACTACGTAATAGACGGAGGCTGGCAAAGGACAAAGTGACGATGCGCGTGTGAAATGGTTCCAAGGTTGATGTGATCGCCATCGGCACGCTCGCTCTTCGATTACCGTCGGGATTAGTGATGAACCTGAATAATTATTATTTAGTGTCTGCGTTGAGCATGAACATTATATCTGGATCTTGTTTAATGCGAGATGGTTACTCATTTAAATTAGAGAATAATGGTTGTTCTATTTATATGGGTAATATCTTTTATGGTCATGCACCCAATGTGAGGGGTTTATTCTTATTGAATCTCGATAGTGATGATACACATGTTCATAACATTGATGCCCAAAGATGTAGAGTTAATAATGATAGTACCACTTTCTTGTGGCACTGCCGCTTAGGTCATATTGGTGTAAGACGCATGAAGAAGCTCCATGCTGATGGACTTTTGGAGTCATTTGATTTTGAATCACTTGACACATGTGAACCATGGCTCATGGGCAAGATGACTAAGACCCCGTTCTCCGAGACTATGGAGCCGGCAAGTGACTTATTGGAAATCATACATACTGATGTGTGCGGTCCGATGAGCATTGAGGCGCGCGGTGGATATCGTTACTTTCTCACCTTCACCGATGACTTAAGTAGATATGGGTACATTTACTTAATGAAACACAAGTATGAAACGTTTGAAAAGTTCAAACAATTTCAGAGTGAAGTTGAGAATCATCGTAACAAGAAGATTAAATTTCTACGATCTGATCGAGGAGGAGAATATCTGAGTTATGAGTTTGGCAATCACTTAAGACAATGTGGAATTGTTTCACAGTTGACGCCACCTGGAACACCACAACGTAATGGTGTGTCCGAACGTCGTAATCGGACCTTATTGGATATGGTGCGTTCTATGATGTCTCTTGCCGATTTGCCACTATCGTTTTGGGGTTATGCGTTAGAGATAGCTGCATTCACTTTAAATAGGGCACCATCTAAATCTATTGACACAACGCCATATGAACTGTGGTTTGCTAAGAAACCAAAGTTGTCATTTCTTAAAGTTTGGGGATTCGATGCTTATGTCAAAAAGCTTCGGCCAGAAAAGCTGGAACCCAAAGCGGAGAAATGTGTCTTCATAGGATACCCAAAAGAGACGGTTGGGTATACCTTCTATCTCAGATCCGAAGGCAAAGTGTTTGTCGCTAAGAACGGGTCATTTCTCGAGAAAGAGTTTCTCTCGAAAGAATTGAGTGGGAGGAAGATAACACTTGATGGGGTTGTTGAACCTTTGCTTCAACCAGAGAGTAGCATAGCACAGAAAGATGTTTCTGTGGATCCTACGTCGGTTGAAGAGGAAGATGATGATGGTGATCATGAAGCTTCGGATCAAGTTACTATCGAACCACGTAGGCTGACAAGGGCACGTACTGCTCCAGAATGGTACGGCAACCCTGTCTTGGAAGTCATGTTGTTGGACAACTATGAACCTACGAGCTATGGAGAAGCGATGGTGCGCCCGGATTCCGACAAATGGTTAGAGGCCATGAAATCCGAGATGGGATCCATGTGTGAAAACAAAGAATGTACTTTGGAAGTATTACCTGAAGGGCGAAAGGCCATTCAGAATAAATGGATCTTTAAGAAGAAGACGGACGCGGACGGTAATGTCACCGTCTATAAAGCTCGACTTGTGGCAAAAGGTTTTTCACAAGTTCAAGGGGTTGACTACGATGAGACTTTCTCACCCGTAGTGATGCTTAAGTCCGTCAGAATCATGTTAGCAATAGCTGCATTTTTCGATTATGAAATTTGGCAGATGGATGTCAAAACAACGTTTCTTAATGGTTTCCTTAAGGAAGAGTTGTATATGATACAACCAGAAGGTTTTGTCGATCCAGAGAAGGTTTTGTCGATTATGAAATTTGGCAGATGGATGTCAATACACCCATAAACTCCAGTGATCCATTTATGGGCTGGTCAAGCATCTTGGAGTTGGAATCTTCACTTTCATGAGGTGATCAAAGCGTTCGGGTTTATACAAGTTTACGGAGAAGCTTGTATTTGCAAGAAAGTGAGTGGGAGCTCTATAGCGTTTCTAATATTATATGTGGATGACATATTGCTGATTGGAAACAATACCGAATTTTTGGAGAGCGTGAAGGAATATTTGAACAAGAGTTTTTCAATGAAGGACCTAGGAGAAGTTGCTTTCATATTAGGCATTAAGATCTATAGAGATAGATCGAGACACTTAATAGGACTTTCACAGATCACATACCTTGATAAAGTTTTGAAGAAGTTCAAAATGGATCAGTCCAAGAAAGGGTTCTTGCCTGTATTGCAAGGTGTGAAGTTGAGTAAGACTCAATGCCCAGTGACTGTAGAGGATAGAGAAAAGATGAGTGTCATCCCCTATGCTTCTGCCATAGGCTCTATCATGTATGCAATGCTGTGCACAAGACCAGATGTCAGCCTTGCCATAAATATGGCCGGAAGGTTTCAAAGTGATCCAGGAATGGAACACTGGACGGCGGTCAAGAATATCCTTAAGTACCTAAAAAGGACTAAGGAAATGTTTCTCGTTTATGGAGGTGATCAAGAGCTCGTCATAAAGGGTTACGTCGATGCAAGCTTTGACACTGATCCAGATGACTCTAAGTCTCAAACCAGATGCGTATATATTCTCAATGGGGGAGCGGTAAGCTGGTGCAGTTCCAAGCAAAGTGTGGTAGCTGACTCTACATGCGAAGCAGAGTACATAGCTGCCTCAGAGGCGACAAAGGAAGGTGTCTGGATGAAGCAGTTCATGAAGGATCTTGGAGTTGTGCCCAGTGCAGTGGACCCAATGACTCTGTTCTGTGACAACACTGGTGCCATTGATCTAGTCAAGGAACCGATGTTTCACAAGATGACCAGACACTTAAAGCGACGCTTCAATTCCATCCGCGATCACATCAAGGAGGAGGACATAAATATTTGCAAAGTACACACGGATCTGAATGTCGCAGATCTGTTGACTAAGCCTCTTCCACGGGCAAAACATGATCAGCACCAAAACGGTATGGGTTTTAGATTCATTACAATGTAAATCACATAGCAATGTGAGCTAGATTATTGACTCTAGTGCAAGTAGGAGACTGTTGGAAATATGCCTTGGAGGCAATAATAAAATAGTTATTATTATATTTCCTTGTTCATGATAATCGTTTATTATCCATGCTAAAATTGTATTGATTGGAAACTCAAATACATGTGTGGGTACATAGACAACACTGTGTCCCTAGTGAGCCTCTAGTGGACTAGCTCGTTGATCAAAGATGGTCGAGGTTTCCTGGCCATAGACATGAGTTGTCATTTGATAATGGGATCACATCATTGGGAGAATGATGTGATGGACAAGACCCAAACTATGAACGTACCATATGATCGTGTCAGTTTATTGCTATTGTTTTCTGCATGTCAAGTATCTGTTCCTATGACCATGAGATCATGCAACTCACCGACACCGGAGGAGTGCCTTGTGTGTATCAAATGTCACAACGTAACTGGGTGACTATAAAGGTGCTCTACAGGTATCTCCGAGAGTGTCTATTGAGTTGGCATGGATCAAGACTGGGATTTGTTACTCCGTGTGAGGGAGAGGTATCTCAGGGCCCACTCGGTAATACAACATCATAATGAGCTTGCAAGCAAAGTGACTAAAGAGTTAGCCACGGGATCTTGTGTTACGGAATGAGTAAAGAGACTCGCCGGTAACGAGATTGAACTAGGTATGGAGATCCCGACTATCGAATCTCGGGCAAGTAACATACCGATGAACAAAGGGAACTACATACGGGATTGACTAAGTCCTTGACATCGAGGTTTGACCGATAAAGATCTTTGTAGAATATGTAGGAACTGACGTGGCTTGAGACTGCGTCGGTATTTCCCCAAAGAGGAAGGGATGATGCAGCACAGTGACAGTAAGTATTTCCCTCAGTTATGAAACCAAGGTTATCGAACCAGTAGGAGGATCACCACCACCCAATAAGCAGCACCTGCACACAAACAACAAATACTTGCAACCCGACGCGAAAGAGAGGTTGTCAATCTCTCTACGGTAATAAGATAGATTAGGTAGTGATAGATAGGAGAGATAGATCTCTCAAGAACACAAATAAAAAGAGTAAATAAAATATGCAGCAATATATTTTTGGGTTTTTGGTTTTGTAGATCTGAAAACAAAGATTGCAAAAACGTAGATCGGAAAGCAATATGATAGAAAAGTAGACCCGAGGGCCGTAGGGTTCACTAGTGGCTTCTCTCATGAGTATAGCGCACGGTGGGTGAACAAATTACTCTTGGGCAATTGATAGAAAATTGAGTAGTCATGACGATATCCAAGGCAATGATCATTATATAGGCATCACGTCCAAGATAGATAGACCGACTCCTGCCTGCATCTACCTCTATTACTCCACACATTGACCGCTATCCAGCATGCATCTAGTGTATTAAGTTCATGGAAAAACGGAGTAATGCAATAAGAACGATGACATGATGTAGACAAGATCTATTCATGTAGGAATAGACCCCGTCTTGTTATCCTTAATAGCAACGATACATGCGTGTCTTGCTGCCCCTTCTGTCACTGGGAAAGAACACCGCAAGATCGAACCCATCACAAAGCACCTCTTCCCATGGAAAGAAAAATCGATCTAGTTGGCCTAACTAAACCAAAGATTCGAAGAAGAAATACGAGGCTATAAGCAATCATGCATATAAGAGATCAAAGAAGACTCAAATAATATTCATGGATAGAAACTGATCATGAACTCAAAATTCATCGGATCCCAACAAACACACCGCAAAAGTTTACATCAAATAGATCTCCAAGACACCATTGCATTGAGAATCATAAGAGAGAGAGAGAGGAAGCCATCTAGCTACTGCCTACGGACCCGTATGTCTATGGTGGACTACTCACACATCATCGAAGAGGCACCTATGAGGTAGATGAACCCCTCCGTGATGGTGTTTAGATTGGATCTCGAGATTCTGGAACTTGTGGCGCCTGGAATTGTGTTTCGTCGACTCCTCTAGGGTTTTTGGATTTTCTAGGAATTTATAGGCATCAGAGGCGGTGGAGGGGGTGCCCGAGGCTCCCAACCCCCACCAGGCCGCTCCAAGGGGCCTCTGGCGCGCCCTGGTAGGTGCTGGCCAGCCTGGGCCCCCTCTTCTGGTGTTCTTTGGCCCATCGTCTTTCTTCTGGTCCGTAAAAAATCCACAAAAATCCTCGCAGCGTTTTGTCTCCGTTTGGTACTGATTTTCTGCGAAGTAAAAAAACAAGCAAAAACGGCAACTGGCACTTTGGCACTATGTCAATAGGTTAGTCCCAAAAAATGATATAAAGTTGTAATAAAATGATTGTAAAACATCCAAGAATGATAATATAACAGCATGGAACAAGCAAAAATTATAGATACATTGGAGACGTATCAACATCCCCAAGCTTAATTCCTACTCGTCCTCGAGTAGGTAAATGATAAAAACAGAATTTTTGATGTGGAATGCTGCCTAACATGTTCATCATATTCTTTTCTTTTTTGTATAGCATGGACATTTGGACTTGTAAATGATTCAAAGCAATAATCTAGTTTTAACATAATGACTTCAATACTCAAGCATGTCAACAAACAACCATGTCTTTCAAAATATCAACACTAAGGAAAGTTATCCCTAGCCCATCATGCTCAATCATTGATCCATTCATGAAACACACTCAAATATTAGCTATGCCCAATGCTCAAGTACGATCATAGTGCCCCCTAGTTGGTGCTTATAAGACAAGATGGAGACTCAAAAGCAAAAATAAAAATTGCATAAAGTAAATAGATAGGCCCTTCGCAGAGGGAAGTAGGGATTTGTAGTGGTGCCAGAGCTCAAAGCTTTAAATTGAGAGAGAAAAAATATTTTGGGTGGCATGCTTTTCCTGTCAACGAAAACGACAAAGTAGCTCACAATACTTTTCATGCTAGATATATCATAGGCGGTTCCCAAACAGAATAGTAAAGTTTTTACTCCCCCTCCACCAATCAATCACACTCCACGGCGAGCCTAATCCACGGGTACCGTCCATACAAACAACAATCCTGGGGGAGTTTTGTTTCATTATATTTTGATTTGATTTTTGAGCATGGAACTGGGCATCCCGAATACCAGCCACTTTCTCGTGAATGATAGTGAATCAACACATATCGTGAGAATAACCCACCTAGCATGGAAAAATATTGGATACTCCCCACCGTTTCATGAGCGGTACGGGCACACAAAAGAGAAAATTTATTTTGAAGATTTAGAGATGGCACATACAAATTTGCTTGGAACGGCATGGAAATACCGCATATAGGTAGGTATGGTGGACTCATAAGGCAAAACTTGGTTTAAGGATTTCGGATGCACAAGTAGTATTTCTACTTAGTACAAATGAAGGCTAGCAAATAGATTGGGAAGCAACCAAACCAAGAAACGAAAATTCACATAAGTGAGCATTGAGTCATAACTAACACCGAATAATGCACCACAAGTAGGATATAACTTCATTGCATAACTATTGACTTTCGTACTTGCATAGGGAATCACAAACCTTAACACCAATATTCTTACTAAAGCATAATTACTCACTAACATGACTCACATATTACTATCATCATGTTTCAAAACTATTACAAATAATCAAGTTTAATTTGTCCCATGATCTTCATGAAACTTTTTATTATATCCTCCTTGGATATCTATCACTTTGGGACTAGTATCATATATTGCCATTGCTTTTTCGACAAGCTCAAACAAATTTAAATGAAGCAAATGAGCATAAAGATTTCATCCCTCAAAAAGGTATAAGTGAAGCATGAGAGTAAATGACAAGCTACTCACAAAAGATATAAGTGAAGATCAATGAGTAGTCAAACAATTAAGGAGCTATGTGAGGACTCTCTCTCCCTCAATAAATATTTTCAGATCTTAAGAATTTTATTAAACAGCGAGCAAAATAAAAATAGCACTCCAAGAATAGCACATATCATGTGAACGAATAAAAATTTAGGCTCAACATAGGCTAACCGATAATTGTTGATGAAGAGAGGTGGGATGCGTAGCATCCCCAAGCTTAGATGGTTGAGACTTCTTGAAATATTTACTTGGGGTGCCTTGGGCATCCCCAAGCTTGAGCTTTTGTATCTCGTTCAATCCTCTCATATCATGGTTTCACCTATTCTCAAAAACTTCATCCACACAAAACTCGAAAAGAACTCGTGAGATAGGGTAGTACACATAAGAATAAATCAACACTTCTTGTACTGCCAAGACAAGTTGCACAATAATTTTCAAACATTAGGTACTGTATACTATCATTTCCACAATTTATATCTACCAATATAGGCTATGGAAACTATAGGATAAGTAGATAACGAAACTATGACAGCAATCTGTCCAAACAGAACAACCTGTAGAAATCTATGAAAACAGTGTACTTATGTAACTCAAAAAATTATGAAAATTTAGGACATGCTATAAAATTTATATGACAACACTGTGTAAAAATTTCAGAAACTTCCCACGTTCCAGTAAAATATGAAAATTCAAACACTACAGCAAAAGTTTCTGTTTATACACAGCACACATCAAACATGTAATGCAAGCATCCTAAGGCAATTCTTGGAACTTTTTATTGAAAAACAAGATTAAAAATGACACCTAACATAAAACAAGAAAATAAAATGATGCTCCAAGCAAAACTCATATTATGTGACGAATAAAAATATAGCTCCAAGTAAGATATACCGATAGTGTTGAAGACGAAAGAGGGGATGCCTTCCGGGGCATCCCCAAGCTTAGGCGCTTGAGTCTTCCGTGGATATTACCTTGGGGGTTCCTTGGGCATCCCCAAGCTTAGGTTCTTGTCACTCCTTATTCTTCTCATATCGGTGTCTCACCCAAAACTTGAAAACTTCAATCACACAAAACTTAACGGAACTTCGTGAGATGGGTTAGTATAATAAACAAAGATCATTCACTTAGGTACTGTCAAGACAAGATTCATAATTGTTTCCACATGATACCTACTGTATTATATTATTCCCATAATTTATACAACTAAATATAAGCTATGGAAACACTAAAACAAGCAAAGTATGCATGCAAAACAGAATCTGTCAAAAACAGAACAGTCTGTGATGATCTGTAGTGTAACCATACTTCCCTGTCTCTTAAAATTCTAAAAAATTAGGACAATCTAGGAAAGTTTTATATCAATCATGTGTAAAAAATTCAGATCAAAAGAACGTTCCAGTAAATTTAAAAAATTCCTGGACTGAGAGCAAAAGTTTCTGTTTTTGCACAGAATCAAGTCAACTATCATTCACACTATCCCAAAGGCTTTACTTGGCACTTTATTGAAACAAAAGGCACAAAACATGATTACTACAGTATCTTAATCAAGTGGACACACAAAAACAGAAGGTAAAAATGTTGGGTTGTCTCCCAACAAGAGCTTTTCTTTAATGCCTTTTAGCTAGGCCTTATGATTTCAATGATGCTCACATAAGAATAATAATTGAAACATGCAAGAGAGCATCATGAATCTCGTGACAAGCACATTTAAGTCTAATCCACTTCCTATGCATAGGGATTTTGTGAGCAAACAATTTATGGGAGCAAGAATCAACTAGCATAGGAAGGCAAAACAAGCATGACTTCAAAACTTTCAACACATAGAGAGGAAACTTGATATTATTGCAATATGTAGAAGCATAAGATCCTCTCTCATAATAATTTTCAGTAGCATCATGAATGAATTTCACAACATAACCAGCAGATAAAGCATTCTTTTCATGATCTACAAGCATAGAAAATTTGTCACTCTCCACATAAGCAATTTTCTTCTCATCAATAGTGGTGGGAGCAAACTCAACAAAATCACTATCATGTGAAGCATAATCCAATTGAAAATTAAAATCATGATGAAAAGTTTCATGGTTATCATTATTCTTTATGGCATACATGTCATCACAATAATCATCATAAATAGGAGGCATGCTTTCATCATAATAAATTTGCTCATCAAAACTTGGGGGACTAAAAATATCATCTTCATCAAACATAGCATCCCCAAGCTTGTGGCTTTGCATATCATTAGCATCATGGATATTTAGAGAATTCATACTAAAAATATTTCTATCATGCTCATCACTCAAAGATTTAGTGCCAAATATTTTAATAACTTCTTCTTCTAACACTTGAGCACAATTTTCCTTTCCATCATTTTCACGAAAGACATTAAAAAGATGAAGCATATGAGGCAACCTCAATTCCATTTTTTTGTACTTTTCTTTTATAAAACCAAACTAGTGATAAAACAAGAAACTAAAAGATTCAATTGCATGATCTAAAGATATGCCTTCGAGCACTCACCTCCCCGGCAACGGCGCCAGAAAAGAGCTTGATGTCTACTACACAACCTTCTTCCTGTAGACTCGTGTTGGGCCTCCAAGCGCAGAGTTTTGTAGGACAGTAGCAAATTTCCCTCAAGTGGATGACCTAAGGTTTATCAATCTGTGGGAGGCGTAGGATGAAGATGGTCTCTCTCAAACAACCCTGCAACCAAATAACAAAGAGTCTCTTGTGTCCCCAACACACCCAATACAATGGCAAATTATATAGGTGCACTAGTTCGGCGAAGAGATGGTGATACAAGTGCAATATGGATGGTAGATATAGGTTTTTGTAATCTGAAAATATAAAAACAGCAAGGTAGCAAGTAACAAAAGTGAGCAAAAACGGTATTGCAATGCTTGGAAACAAGGCCTAGGGTTCATACTTTCACTAGTGCAAGTTCTCTCAACAATACTAACATAGTTGAATCATATGTAAATCCCTCACGTGCGACAAAGAGTTCACTCCAAAGTCACAAATAGCGGAGAACAAACGAAGAAATTATTGTAGGGTACGAAACCACCTCAAAGTTATCTTTTTCGATCAATCATATGAGCTATCCCTATAAGTGTCACGAACAGCCCTAGAGTTCGTACTAAAATAACACCTTAAGATACACATCAACCAAAACCCTAATGTCACCTAGATACTCCAATGTCACCACAAGTACCCATGGGCTTGATTATACGATATGCATCACACAATTTCAGATTCATCATGTTCAATCCAACACAAAGAACTTCAAAGAGTGCCCCAAAGTTTCTACCGGAGAGTCAAGACGAAAACATGTGCCGACCCCTATGCATAGATTCCCAAGGTCACGAAACCCGCAAGTTGATCACCAAAACATACATCAAGTGGATCAATAGAACATCTCATCACCACGGATATCCCATCGCAAGACATACATCAAGTGTTCTCAAATCCTTAAAGACTCAATCCGATAAGTAAACTTCAAAGGGAAAACTCAATTCATCACAAGAAGATAGAGAGGGGAAAACTCCATATGATTCATCTATATTAATAAAGCTCGCGGTACATCAAGATCGTGTCATCTCAAGAACACGAGAGAGAGAGAGATCAAACACATAGCTACTGGTACATACCCTCATCCCCGTGGGTGAACTACTCCCTCCTCGTCATGGAGACCGCCGGGATGATGAAGATGGCCTCCGGTGATGGTTTCCCCCTCCGGCAGGGTGCCGGAACGGGCTCCCGATTGGTTTTTCGTGGCTCTGGAGGCTTGCGGCGGTGGAACTCCCGATCTAGGTTTCTTTCTGGAGGTTTCTTGATTTATAGGAATTTTTGGCGTCGGTCTCACGTCAAGGCGGTGCCCGCGGGGCCCACAAGACAGGGGGGCGCGCCCCCTGGCTTGTGGCCAGGTGGTGGACCCCCTCCGGTTGATTCTTTCGCCAGTATTTTTTATATTTTCCAAAAATATTCTCCGTAAATTTTCAGCTCATTCCGAGAACTTTTATTTCTGCACAAAAACAACACCACGATAGTTCTGCTGAAAACAGTGTCAGTCCGGGTTAGTTCTAATCAAATCATACCAAAATCATATAAAATTATTGAAAACATGGCATGAATTCTTCATAAATTATAGATACGTTGGAGACGTATCACCCGCCAGCTCTGGGACTTCGTCACCTATAGGGCCTGCCGGATGGGAGGTCCCATCGAGGGCAGGGGCCCGCCAACCGGCCACTGCTATTGGTCCACACCTGCCATGCCGCGGCACGGGCCGCACTGTGTGGTGTCGTCTTGCAGCAGTCGGCCGCAGTCTCTGGTACGGCCGGCCGTGCCGTAGCCACGCGAGACAGGTAATGGAGTAGACGGGAGCGTGCCTCCACTGTTGTTCTGCCTGGTCACGATTGACCACGGTCAGCGGTATGACCGCCCACACTTTAGCCACGTGTGCTCCCCCGTCAGCTGATACTGCAGCCATGCGGGACCTGTCAAAGGAGTCCCGTCTTGTCACCGTACGCGGGTACGGTGGGAGTGGACATGAGCTTGTCCGCCCGCGGGTCAGCGGGGGAGCCGGCCGCGGACCTGCCGGCCCCAAGCCAGCCGGCCCTTGGCTTGCCGGGCGCGAGCCAGCCGGTGGCGTGCCGGCCGCGGGTCGGCCGGCCCCAGGCCAACCGGCCCTGAGCCAGCCGGCCAGGGTCGCCGGGCCCAGCCGGACGGGCTGCCGGCCGTATGTTCTTAAAAAAGCTTGAATCCTCTTGCTTTAGCATACTCGGGGGTTATAACCCCGTTAGTAGTCCCCGAAGCCGGTGGGGGCCCACGTTCTTCTGACGAATGGGAGCCTGCATCTTCATTCCTTCGAAGATGGCGCACATCGTGAAGCGGCTGCCCGGCTGGCAGGCTTGCCGGCCGTCACGCCCGACTCCTCGGACCCCGTGACGGTGCCTCGGGCCATGCACCGGCGCGCGGTACGCCACGCGTGGCGACGCAGGTGTTGCGGGCCCCGCCGTTGGCGACGTGACGGGACGTCGCCGTAGGCCTAGCCCAACAGACCTCGGGCCGTGAGCAAGGATCCTTTGCGGCCGAAACCCGGCGGTTTCGGCCTGCTGTGCCCACGACCCGCGGGTTTCGCGGGGGCGTGGGCGCAGTTAATCCTCGCATCCCCCCATCTTCGCCCCCTTATTTATAAGGGCTGGGAGGGGGAGAGGCGGAGGCAGTTAGCACTCCCCTCTCCCACCATCTTCCTCCTCTCGCTGCGCTGCGCCTTGGGCTTACGTTGCTCCGTCGCCCGCTCTTCTCCCTGCGCCCGCCGTGATCGTCGGCGGGGTGCTGCTGGGATCCGCGGCGCTCCGAGTCTCCGCCACCTTCGCCCCGGTGCGCTCGCCTGGCCTGGAGATGGCCGAGATCCCCTCTGGCAGTTGGGGCAGCTCCGACGTATCCGCGGAGGACATCGAGTACCTCCGCCGCTCCTGGATGCTGCCGTCGGCGGATCGCGTCACCGCCCGTCCTCCGGCCAACGAGACGGCGCCGGAGCCCCAGGAAGGGGAGTTCCTGGTTTTTGCCACGCACTTCCCGCGCGGCTTCGGTCTGCCGGCGAGCATATTCTTCAATCTCTTCCTCGAGACGTTCGAGCTTCAGCCGCATCACTTGGGGCGGAATTCCATTCTACAGCTTTCCAGCTTCGTGACCCTCTGCGAGGCCTACGTCGGCCCTCTTCCCTTTCCGGCGCTCTGGAGGAAGCTGTTCTACCTCAAGGGCCTAAAGAACGGCCCGACCGGTATGCCTGCGGAGGGGCGGTTGTGTGCGTTCGCGGCACCCTCTTTCCCCGCATCTCCCACATCGAGTTCGTCAAGAAGTGGCAGAGGACGTTCTTCTACGTGAAGAACGTCGAACAGGCGCGGGACTACATTTGGCTGCCGGCCTTCGTCAACGTTCCGCCCCCGGGATGAACTGGTCGCTGGACGCGGGACCGGCGAGGTCACCGGAATCCTGGCCGGCTGCAGGCCATGAGGAGCGGGGAAGGCTAGTTGCCGCCGACCTGGTAGCTGTCTTCATCGCCTGTAGGGTGCTGCCTCTACAGCTTAGGCCGCACCGGCTGTGCGACATGGGGAGCCGGCACGTCCCATGTCGCCTGTCTACCTTCGAGCTGACGCCGGCCCAGGTTGCGACTCGGGTGAATTCCATCACCAACTTTGAGTTGGAGACGCACGGGTGGCACTTTGGCAAGCCATCGTACAACCGGTTCGACCCGGCACCCGCGGTATGTTTTGTTGTGACCCTTTTCCCGTTCTTATTTTTTCCTTTTGATCTCTGTACTTATGTGCCACGCTGGCCGCAGCGGTTTGTGCGACAGAATACGCCAGACGGGCCGCACCCCCAAATCTTCACGGCGGACCGAGCGGAGTCCGATCCGGAGGACTTCGAGCTAGGGGGAGCCGCCGACGAAGAAGTCGAGTCCTCCGGGGAGGTCGAAGCAGAAGAGACGACCGGCAATCCGGGAGCCGGCGGGTTCAGGGCGGCTTGTGAGTTCAACCTCGAACCTATGATTAGAGATTGGACCGATGACGATGATGATGATGATGACGTCTGGATTTTGGACGCGCCTCCTCCCTCAGCTCGACAGAAGTCGCGGGGAAGGAACGGAGAGACGCCGGCTGGGGGCCGGGCGGTCGACACGCCCCGGCGAGAGAAGAGGCCGGCTGGGGGGCAACCGTCGGCGCACCAGCCGGTCCGGAAGAGGACGCGTGCGAGCGCTGCATCGCGGGGCTCGGGGCCGCTGCCCCGGGCCAGACGTCCTCTCCTCGTGGTTGCTGGGTAAGGACTTTTTGAGTCTTGTGGTTTGTTTCCTTTTCGTCTTGGGCCGGTCAGTGCTTGAGGGCTTTTCTTCCTTTATCCCCAGCGAGGCCCTCGAGCTCCCCGACACGGAGTCGGCAGCTGAACCGGCGGACGCCGCCAGCCGGCTCGCTCAAGAGCATGCGGCCACGGTGCGGGAGGAGAAGAAACGGCTCGCCGCTGTGCGGGCCGCAAGGGAAACGTCAAAGGGTGCGCCATCACATTCGGCGACGTTGAGCGACGGGCGACAGCGACGGCGCTGTGACCCAGCGCGTGCGACAGAGTCAGCGGCGAAGTCGGCCCGGATATCGAGGCCGCCATCGAGTGAGCCGCAGGAGCTGGTGGTGGAGGTGGCTCGGCCGGTGGAAACGGTCGATGTGCCGGTTGAGGAAGCAGCTCAGCTGCCGGACCCGGCCGTGACTCTGCCCTCCATCGAGCCAGTCGTGGTGGAGGGGCCGGTTGCCCCGGTTGTGCCGGAGGAGGCGTCCGGAAGGGGGGACGTGCCGGTTGGCCCAGTTGCCGAGACGAGCCGGCAGGTGACGGCGCCGCTCGTGCCGGACGTAGGAGGGCTCGGCGCCGATTCTCGTGCCCTTGTGGTCGCCGCGAGCCCCCCGCCGACCGGCGTCATGGTGGAGGCAGCGCCGAGCGGCGTGTCGGGCCGCTCGAAGAGGAGCATGGTTGATGTACTTAGAGACTGGGCGGCGTTGGCTCGCGGTCCGGCTGCCCCATCTCAGCCAGCCGGCGGGCAGGCCCTTGTGCTGGGGGAGCCAACCCGCATCATGGCTCACTGTCGTGAGGGGCTTGCCAGGTTCGTTGAAGCCGCCGAGAGCAACTTCCGGCGTGTGGAGGGGGCGGTAGGGGTGAGGATCCTTTTTCGCGATTGACTCTGTTTTTTCAGCGGGGGCGCGCGAGCACACCCACTAGGTGTAGCCCCCGAGATTCGGGCCGGTTGTCCGGTCGCGCGGCAGCCGGGTTGAATCTTTTCTTGCTATGGTCTGACATTCCATCTTTCGGTGCGAGACAGGCTGAGAACGTCAAGCGGCAGGCGCTTTTCGACAAGGCGGTTGCCCTTCATCGCGCCGGCAAGGTCGGCTGCTACCAGGCCCAGGAGGAGCTAAAGAAGGCACGAGGTACGAGCGTTCCAGTGCGGGCACGCGAGCGCACCCACTGGGTGTAGCCCCCGAGATTCGGGCCTCGAATCCTCTATGCTTAGCAGACTCAGGTCGTGCTTCTTGTAGATGAGATGGCCACCCTGACCCAGGTCCGGCAGAAATGGGACGAGGTGGCCGCCGAGAGGGACCGGCTGGCACGGGACCTTTAGGCGGTCACGAAGGAGCGGGACCGGCTGGGCGGGCTGGTCGTTGACGGCCAGTCGGCGCAGGAGCGCCTTGCTACGGAACTGCTGAAAGAGACGGCGGCCAAAGAGGAGGCCATTAAGCAGGCGGCTGACGCCAACCAGCGAATCGCGGACCTCCAGGCCGAGGTGACTCGCCTCGGAGACGAGCTCCAGAAACAGGAGGTGGCCCGCTCCTAGGCGGAGAAGGCGGTGGAGGAGGAGCGGAGCCTGAACCTCAAGCTGATGGTTGAAATAGACGACGCCTTTCAGCGTAAGCGCTTCACCTTTGGACCTTTTCTCCTTGTTTTCCTGACTTTTGTCTTATTTTCCCACTCTTTCTTCTTCAGACAGATTCCCGGATACACAACGCCGGGCCGAGCAGGCCATGGCGGAGCACCGAGACTGTTCCCGGCAGCGCGGATAGGAGATTGGTGAGAACGAGGGTTGGACCCTGCCGGAGATCGTGCTGGCCACCGAGAACCGGCTGCTGTTCCTACAGCGCTGCATGGACCGGCTGCACTCAGCCGGCATGGAGGTGATTTCAGCCCTTAGGCCGGACCGCTAGGCCCCTGCCGGCCGCATGGCCTTGTGGCTTGAGCAGTCGGTAGCGCGGCTCGAGACTTGGAAAGCCTCGGCTGCCCGATCCAGAGCACAGATGGCCCTCCGGTTCATCCTGTCCTGGTATCCCGGCATTAACCTGGACCGGCTGGCCATGATGCGGGATGTCCCGGCAGCGGAGCGAGACGCCCGCAAGAGCGCCCTTGTCCGTCGGGCTAACGAGCTGGCCTCCTACATCGACTCGGACGAGTACTAGCCCGCACTTGGTGAAGACGGCGAGCCGGTCGCGGAGGATTCTTTTGGCATTCCTGAAGGAGCCAAGGACGAGGCGGTCGATGATGAGAGCAGCGACTCCAGCACAAGGAGCGACACCGATGGCACGCCGGCCATGGAGGCAGATCCGAAGATGGCGGCCACCCCCGGACAATCTACAGAGCACGCTGGCGACGCGCCTGAAGCCTAGGTGGCCCCGCCTCCGCTCCAGCTTTATCTTATTTTTCTCTTGCGCAAGGCTTTGTTAGGACATTTCCACCCACTTGGGTTTATTGTAATGAACATGTGGCCGTGGGCCTTTACGCTCGTGTGTTTAAGTTTTTAAGCTTGATAGATGTGTGTGTGTCGGTTCACCCTTGGCTTTTTGCCTTCCGAGTCTAACTCTTGTGCAGGTTCCCTTCCGGCTTCCGCCCCGCCTGCCGGTCAGCCGAGAGCCGGACTGGGGCAGGGTCGAGGCGTCGTCCTTGGGGGAAACCACGCAGTTCTTAGAGCTATCTCAAGCTAGGGTGAAACGTCAGAGACCGGCTGAAAAAAGTAAATGATCCGGCTAGCCCGAGCCGGAAACTCCCTTGCAGACGGTGTTCGTGTGCGGTAAGCTTCCTGTCTCGGAATCCCGCCAGCCGAACAGCCGGGAGCCGGTCTATAGCTGGGCGGGGCGGGAGGGGTTTTGCTTAGCCCACATTACTTGGCCGGTTTCGGGGAGGGAGCTTAGGCTAGCCGGCGAGCCCCCGGGTCAGGGGAGCCGGACCTGGGACCCTGCTCGAGGAGCGAACTGCTTTTGAGGGAATTGAAAGAGGTATGCCCCAAGAGCTGGCTTGGGACACCCGTTGTATTCGTAGGCACAAAAGGGAGGGGATACATACATACACTGGCTTTCTTAGCAGTAAAACGGACGAAGGAGCGCCGCGTTCCACGAGCGCCCCGAGTCCTCGCCGGAGGCGTCTCTCTTGCATTTTTGCAACTTCTGGGCGTCTATTAAATAGTACGCATTGTTGTGTAGCGCCTTGCTGATGATGAATGGGCCCTCCCATGGGGAGGACAGTTGTGTTGGTCGGCGGTTCGCTGGATCCGCCTGAGCACCTGGTCCCCCTCACGGAAGGAGAGGGGCCGGATCCGCCTGCTGTGATAGTACCGGAGCTTCTGTTGGTAGATGGCCGTCCGGCTCAGGGCCAGCTCGCGTGCTTCTTCGAGTAGGTCGGCGCCGTCTTCTCTTGCCTCTCTTGCGTCCGCCTGAGTCGAATTCGATGTATGTGGGAATGACCGCCTCGGACCCATACACGAGGAAGAAAGGGGTGAAGCCGGTAGACCGGTTGGGCATGGTCCTGAGGCTCCATAGGATAGCCGGCAGCTCTTTGATCAAGCAGCCGGCTGAGAGCACGAGTGGTGCCACGATACGGGGTTTGATGCCGGCCGGGATCAGGCCATTTGCCCTCTCCGCCTGGCCGTTTGACTGTGGGTGGGCTACTGATGCGAGGTCGAGCCGGATGCCCTCCTTGGAGCAGAAACGCGCCATTGCGCCCTTGGCGAAATTGGTGTCGTTGTCGGTCATGATGCTGTGGGAGACGTCGTAGCAGACCGTGATGTCCTTGATGAACCAGACGGCTATGGGGCCGTCCAGCTTCTTGATGGGTCTTGTTGGGGATATAACCCCACGATGAGACCCTCCATTGTAGGACCAGGTCACAAGGTTGGCGTCTTAGCAGTGAGGCCTTAAATGGGCAAGAAGAATAGGACAAGGCCTGGAAGTGACTTGCCAGACGGGCCTAGCTGAGGCCCAGAGCCGGAGGGCAACGTGTGACCCGGAGGCGTAAGCCATCGGGAGATGACTTGCCAGACAAGGCAAGGTGATTTAGAGATAAGGTCGATTACTAGATGTAACCCGGCCCGGACTCTTGTAAGCCTAGGGCCTTGACCTGTGTATATAAAGGCGGGTTCCCTGGGCGGCTTAGACCATGAAACCTTTGATCAAGTACTAGGTCAAGCGAATCCGCTCCCTTCTAATCGATATCCAATCAATACAACTCAAAGCAGGACGTAGGCTATAACCTCCTTCGAGAGGGGCCGAACCTGGGTAAATATGTGTCTCTCGTCCCGATCAACCCCTTCGAGTTAACCACCGTAGCGATGGCTTCACCCCTAAGTCCTTGCACTAGGACATCTGCCGTGATAAAACCACGATAGTTGGCGCCCACCGTGGGGCCAGTGCACAGTGGTTTGGAGTACTCGAAGGGCTCTCTCCCAGGGATCGAGGGATATGCCGTTGGCAGGATGACTAAGAGTCACCGTGGCAAGCTCTACATCGACGACGCTGGCTGGGGCCCTGAGGCCGACTCAATTGAGTACGGGTACCGGGTCCCCTTTGGCGGAATTCACGTCTTCATCGGCAAGATCGGCGGATCTAAACCCGGGCCGGACATCTGCACCGACCTCGTCGAGTCGGCCCGGCACGCGCAACCCGCCCGGATCAAGCCGGGTCGGAAGCACGTCTTCGTCCGCTTCACCCAAGGCGCGGAGCTTGAGGAAGGCTCTGTGTCGCGAGAAGAAACCCTAATCTGCTCAGAGGATGGATCCTCTAGCGGAGAGGCGGAATCAATCTACCAACTTCATAACGGTGGTCTTGGGTCTATTTTGATGGTTACAGTATTCCGGAGCCCTATGGGCCGCCGAGCCAAGCCGCCATCTTCATGGCAAGCACGGTGCCGGTCTCCAGCAGCACGGCGGCTGGAGCGGCTGGAACGGCTGGAGCGGCTGCTGGCGCATCAGGGTCTGGCTCAGCCAGGCCGCCGGCTCAGGTGCTGCTGGATCTGATGAATGAACTGACAACTCTGATGGGAACCGAGGTCACAGCGGATAACCAAGCAAACCGTAACGCAGAGATCGCGAGGTTGAAGGACCAGATGACCAGGGCCCAGGAGGAGATCAACGCGTTGCAGGCTCAGATGGATGCTCAGTCGGAGCGTCTCAGGGCTGAAGCTTTTCGCCTCAATCTGGATCAACAAGCCTCAGATGCAGTTTTTCGGATGAGGCATCAGACCCGCCTGCCTGATCAGTATGAGCCCAGAAATCTTTTTAACACGCCGGGGGCGGGACGGAACGCACCTCTTACCATGACCCGAACGACGGAAGTGCCTGAGAACAGGGTGGTGACTCAGCATCGGCAGCCAGACCCGCCCCGCGGGAACCAGACCCCGCCGCAACATTTTCTGACACCACCCGATCATTATTCTAACCCGGTGGAGAACATGGTAGCGGCAGCTGCCAGGCTCAATGCGCTCCCCCTTGCTGAGGGAACACCTTTCGCCGAAGAGGCAAGCAATGCCATTGGGTACTTGCAGACAGCAGTGGCTCAACAGGAGAAGTACACTTACAGCCGGATTCGTGTGCACTCAACCCCCATCCCAAGCCGCAGTTATAGCCGGCGCTTGGAGTCACCGGCGATCTCTAGCAGTGAGCGACGCCGAAACCCGCCCCGTGATGACCCACCCGTTGTCAACGCTCAGGCAATCGTGGATCACGCCAGGGCTCAGCGTGAGGCGGCAGCTGCGGCGGCTTACCAAGAGTCGCCCCCAGTAACACCTTCAACTTCGGTGGGAGCCGGGGTCACCTCCAGAGCTGTGGGAGTGCCGTGTTTAGCACTGGCTCTACGGAATGAGCGCCTACCGAAGGATTTTAAGGGTCCGCGCAAAGTGCCTAATTATACAGCTGATCTGCCTCCAGAAGCCTGGATTGAGAGTTATGAGCTAGCCATGGAGATGTTAGATGTCAGTGATGCAGTCTGTGCTAAGTACTTCATCATGATGTTGGAAGGACCGGCTCGTACATGGTTAAAGGGTTTGCCACCCAATACCATTAATTCCTGGGCCGAGTTGAAAGCAAGGTTCATCAAGAATTTTCAAGGGACGTGCATGCAGCCAATGACGATCGTTGATTTGGATCATTGCGTGCAGATGGAGGATGAGTCGGCCCATCATTGGGTCCGGCGGGTCTCAACCATCATCCACTCGTCTGATAATATGATGGCGGCTCAGGCGGTTCTGATTCTGGAGAAAAAAACTATCACTTTTTGCCACTTAAGCAGAAGCTTGGACGGCTCAAACGTTCTTGCCGGGACATGGGTGAGCTCATGGCGGCTCTCACCAAATATGCAGATTCTGACAGCATGAAGGATCCTGGGTCTGATGATGAGAAATTAGCTAAGGGTAAGAAGAATGGCAAAGGTAAGGGTCAGCAGCAGAATGGGGCAGGAAATAACAATCCAGGCAATGGCGGCAAACGGAAGCATCCAGATGGCGGGTCAGATCTGGTAGCCAATACCAACACTGGGAACAACCGCGCCAAGGGCAACGGTAAACCACCTTTCGGCAAAAATAAACCTTTCAACATGGAAGCAATGCTTAATGACCCCTGCCCGAAGCATAGTCTTCCTAATAAACCATCCACTCATCCTTGGAAAGATTGCTATATCATGCGAGAGTTCCGGCATTACAGCCTTAACCAGCATCACGGTAACGGCAATGGACCACCCGGCGGGTCAAGATCCGGTTCTCATGGGTCCGGTTTCGGTGCAGGCGGCTCAAACTCTGCTTATCAGGGTCAAGGTAACCATGGAGGTCATAATCAGCAATGGTGGTCAGCAGCAAAACAATCAATCAGGGTATCAGAGCAACCCCAAGCAGCTTAATGGAGCCCAATATCACGTCTTCACCACAAGCCTTGATAAGCGTGATTAGAAGGTGCGCAAGAGGGCGGTTAATGCAGCAATGCCGGCTCTTCCGCAATACCTAAAGTGGTTTGAACATACCATATCATGGAGCAGGGAGGATCACCCGCCGCGAGTTGAGAACCCGGGGCACTTGGCCCTTGTGGTAGCCCCCTAGGTAGGAGGCTACAAACTTACCAAGGTGTTAATGGACGGTGGCAGCAGTATCAACATTTTATACTATGACACTTTCCGCCGGATGGACCTGACTGACAAGGATCTTAAGCCGTCTTCCACGGTCTTTCATGGTGTGGTGCTTGGCAAATCGGCATATCCAGTGGGCAGAATTTCCCTCGAGGTGGCTTTTGGTGATGATTATAACTACAGAGTGGAGACCTTGTGGTTTGAAGTGGTAAAGGTAAAGAGCTCATATCATGCTCGGTTTGGACGGCCGGTTTATGCCAAATTCATGGCTCGGCCCTGTTATGTTTACTTGTAGCTCAAGATGCCGGGTCTGAAGGGGACGATTACGGTGCATGGTGATCGGAAGATTGCTCTTGAGTGCGAGGAAGGTGATGCTGCCTATGCGGAGTCAAGTTGTGCTAAGGCAGAGCTCGAGTTTTATAAAGACAATGTTGACCCGACGGATATGACCCCGTTGAAGAAGCCCAGCACATAATCTGACCCGCCCCTGAAGTGTGTGGCAGAAGATACCAAGTTGGTGGATATTGTTCCTGTCGACTCATCGCAACAGTTCACTATAGGGGCTAATATGGACCCCAAATAGGAAAGCGCACTCATCGAATTCATCCGTGAGAATCAGAACATCTTTGCATGGAAGCCTTCTGACATGCCGGGTGTACCGAGAGAATTCGCTGAGCACCACCTTAATGTGGATCCTAAGTTTAAGCCAGTCAAACAATTCCACCGTCGTTTCAACAAAGAGCAGCGTAAAGCTATCGGAGAAGAGGTAGCCCGGCTCTTACCAGCAGGGTTTATCATGGAGGTTTTTCACCCGGAGTGGTTGGCTAACCACGTGCTTGTACTTAAGAAGAACGGCATGTGGCGCATGTGTATAGATTACACAGATCTCAACAAGGCTTGTCTGGTTGATCCATTTGCTCTCCCCCATATCGACCAGATCATTGATGCAACGGCGGGTTGTGAGAGTTTATGTTTCCTGGACGCTTATTCAGGCTATCATCAGATCAAGATGGCAGTCAAAGACCAAGAGAAGACGTCTTTCATCACGCCTTTTGGAGCTTTCTGCTACGTGTCTATGCCTTTTGGACTCAAAAGTGCGCAAGCGACTTATCAACGATGTGTGCAGAACTTTCTTAGTCAAATTGGACGCAATGTTCACGCTTATGTGGATGATATTATGGTCAAGTCAAGGAAGAAGGAGACTCTGCTGGATGATTTGAAGGAAACTTTTGCTAACCTGCAGGTTTACAAGATGATGCTTAACCCAGCTAAGTGTGTGTTTGGTGTGCCTGCAGGCAAGCTCCTGGGATTTTTGGTCTCAGAGCGGGGCATTGAGGCTAACCCGGATAAAATAAAGGCCATCACCTCTTTGTCTAAGCCGGCGTGCATTAATGATGTCCAGCGCTTGGCGGGTCGTATTGCCTCTTTAAGCCGGTTCATAAGCCGCCTGGGTGAGAAAGATATTCCTTTGTATCAGATGATGAAGAAGAGAGATGATTTTGTTTGGAGTGATGCTGCCAATGATGTGTTTGAGGCGCTCAAAAAACAGTTGGTTGAGCCGCCTGTCTTGGCTGCTCCCATGGAAAAAGAGCCTTTGCTCCTGCATGTGGCGGCTAATAATAAAGCCGTCAGTGCTGCAGTTGTCGTGGAGCGCAAGGAAGCAGGCAAAGAGTATCCAGTCCAGCGGCCGGTTTATTACGTCAGTGAGGTTTTGACAGAGTCCAAGCAAAGGTATCCGCATTGGCAAAAGTTGGTGTTTGGAGTGTTCATGGCAAACCACAAATTGAAGCATTATTTCCTTGGACATCCAATCACGGTGGTCAGCTCTGCTCCTTTGGGAGATATTATTCAGAATAGAGAAGCCACCGGCAGGATTGCTAAGTGGGCGATTGAGCTTGGGCCTCTTAATCTGAAGTATGTGCCTCGAACGGCTGTCAAGTCTCAAGCCTTGGTGGATTTAATCAATGACTGGACGGAGTGTCAAGCGACTAAGGAGAAGCCGGACAACACATATTGGACAATTCATTTTGATTGATCCCGACAATTGGAAGGCTTGGGGGCTGGAGTTGTTTTAACTTCCCCTAGAGGTGACAAATTTTGTTATGTCTTAAGGCTAATGTTTCCTTGTATTAACAATGCAGCTGAGTATGAAGCCTTGCTTCATGGGCTCTGTGTGGCCAAGGAGATGAATTTGAGCCGGGTCAGATGTCTCGGCGACTCAGACCTTGTGGCCCAACAAGTCTCGGGCACGTGGGATTCTAAGGACCCTCGTATGGCGGCTTATCACCAGGCGGTTGACGTCATCGCTGGTCACTTCACATGTTATCAAGTGGATCACATTGATCGATGGAAGAATGAGGCGTCTGATGCATTGTCACGACTGGGTCCCAGTGTAAGCCGGTGCCGCCTAATGTGTTTTTGGACGTATTGCATCACCCGTCAGTCAAATTACCTTCTGAGGAGGATCTTCAATCCCTGACCCGGAAGGTCAATTGGTGGCGGCTCTCTGTGCTATTCCTAATTGGACGCTACCTTATCTGGAGTATCTGACTCGCGGAGAGTTACCCTAAGACGAGACCTTCGACGGCAAATTATGAGGCAGTCTAAGTCTATGACTATTGTAAATGGCGAGTTGCACAGGTGCAGTGTGACTGGTGTTTTTCAACGGTGCGTTTCTCCGGAGGAGGGCCGTGAAATCTTGCATGAGATACACGCCGGCAATTGTGGTCATCACGCCGGGTCAAAATCTTTGGTGGCTAAAGCTTTTCGGCACAGTTTTTACTGTTTGACAGCTCATGCAGATGCAAAAGACTTGGTCAGTAAATGTGATGGGTGTCTGCTACTTCTTGAGCATGTGTTGGTTTCCCTTGAAGAGGAAAGGGTGATGCGGCAAAGTAGATAAGTATTTCCCTCAGTTGTTGAGAACCAAGGTATCAATCTAGTAGGAGATACAAGCAAGTCCCCAATAGATGTACCTACACAAAGAATCAAACACTTGCACCCAACGCTATAAAGGGGTTGTCAATCCCTTCACGGTTACTTGCAAGGATGAGATCTGATAGAGATAGATAGATAGGATTGCTAGAACGGAAAGTAAACTAAAAGTAAAAAAGATTGCAGCAAGATATTTTTGGTATTTTTGGTTTATAGATCTGAAAATATATTATGGAAAGTAGACCCGGGGGCCATAGGTTTCACTAGAGGCTTCTCTCATGATGGCAAATAATACGGTGGGTGAACAAATTACTGTCGAGCAATTGATAGAAAAGCGAATAATTATGAAGATATCCAAGGCAATGATTATGCATATACGCATCACGTCCGTGTCAAGTAGACCGAAACGATTCTGCATCTACTACTATTACTCCACACATCGACCGACTCCTGCCTGCATCTAGAGTATTAAGTTCATGAAGAACAGAGTAACGCATTAGGTAAGATGACATGATGTAGAGGGATAAACTCAAGCAATATGATGAAAATCCCATCTTTTTATCCTCGATGGCAACAATACAATACGTGCCTCGCTACCCCTACTTTGTCACTGGGTGAGGACACCGCAAGATTGAACCCAAAACTAAGCACTTCTCCCATTGCAAGAATTACCAATCTAGTTGGCCAAACCAAACCAATAACTCGAAGAGACTTGCAAAGATATGAAATCATGGATATAAGAATTCAGAGAAGATTCAAATAATATTCATACATAAACCCACAATTCATCGGATCTCGACAAACACACCCCAAAAGAGTATTACATCAGATAGATCTCCATGAAGATCATGAAGAACATGGTATTGAAGAACAAAGAGAGAGAAGAAGCCATCTAGCTACTAGCTGTGGACCCGAAGGTCTGTGGTGGACTACTCACGCATCATCGCAGGGGCAATGGAGTTGATGTAGATGCCCTCCGTGATCGAATCCCCCTCCGGCAGATTACCGGAAAAGGCTCCAAGATGGGATCTCACGGGAACAGAGCGTTCCAGCGGCGGAAAAGTATTTTCGTGGCTCTCTTTAGTTTCCAGGGAATATTTGGGAATTTATAGGCCGAAGAATAGGGTTAGGAGGGTTGCCGTGGGGCCACAAGCCTCTTGGGCGCTCCCCCTAGGGCGCGCCCTGGTGGCTTGTGACGCCACGGCAGGTCTCCTGCCTTCATCTCCAAGTCTGGCAGGTTTCTTCTGGTCCAAGAAAAATCATTCCGAAGGTTTTATTACGTTTGGACTCCATTTAATATTCCTTATCTGCAATACTCAAAAACATGGAAAAAACAGAAACTG
Organism: Elymus sibiricus; assembly: GCA_039707655.1. Taxonomy (NCBI): domain Eukaryota; kingdom Viridiplantae; phylum Streptophyta; class Magnoliopsida; order Poales; family Poaceae; genus Elymus; species Elymus sibiricus. The sequence goes on from CM077671.1 coordinate 451,135,892, forward strand.
GCACTAGGCTCTAGATTAATAGGTTAGTCCCAAAAATAATATAAAATAGCATATTAATGCATATAAAACATCCAAAACAGATAATATAATAGCATGGAACAATAAAAAATTATAGATACGTTGGAGATGTATCAGTGTCAGAAATTTGGACGACGTGCCCATGTGCCGGCTCAAGATTTGCCGATGATTCCATTCACCTGGCCGTTTGCGGTCTGGGGGCTTGATATGGTTGGACCATTTAAGAGGTCCAAAGATAAGAAGACCCACTTGTTGGTGGCGGTTGATAAGTTTACTAAGTGGGTTGAGGCAGAGCCGGTCAGTAAGTGCGACACAGCAAGAGCAGTTCAATTCGTAAAAAAGCTAATTTTTCGGTTTGGTTATCCTCAGAGTATCATTACTGACAATGGTACAAATCTGTCCAAGGGGGTTATGAAAGAGTTTTGTGATAGTGAACACATCCGCCTTGATGTCTCCTCCGTGGCTCACCCATAGTCTAATGGTCAAGCAGAGCGTGCTAACCAGGAAATTTTGAGAGGAATAAAACCCCGGCTTATGGTTCCTCTGGAACGAACGCCGGGTTGTTGGGTGGAGGAATTACCTTCAGTTCTTTGGAGCATAGAACCACCCCCAACAGGTCAACAGGCTACATGCCTTTCTTCATGGTTTATGGCACAGAAGCCGTTCTCCCCAGTGATATCCGTCATGACTTGCCCAGGGTGGCGGCTTACGTTGAAACTGATAACGAGACGGTGCGTCAGGACGCTTTGGATGCCTTGGATGAAGAACGGGATCTTGCAGCAGCACGGTCGGCAATTTACCAGCAAGATCTGCGTCGCTATCATAGCCGCAGAGTCAAGACCCGGACGTTCCAAGAAGGCGACTTAGTGCTCCGTTTGATTCAAGACTAGACAGATATGCATAAGTTGTCACCTCCTTGGGAAGGACCTTTTGTGATAAGCAGAAATCTCAACAATGGTTCCTATTATCTCATTGATGTACGGGAGAGCGACAAGTCACGCACTTCTGGGTAGGAGACTGCCAGGCCGTGGAACATTGCTCAACTTCGGCCTTACTACACTTGAGCCATCGGCTCTCATCAATGTACATACTTCTGTCATTGTATATACCACCTTTTATAATATAATAAAGCCGACATCCCTATACTTTGGGGCTTCCAACCCACTTGGGGGCTTCCAACCCACTGGGTTTAGCTTTCATACCCTCTTGACCGGCTTAAAAGCCATATTTGAGTTAAACCTGCCTGTTTGGAACTTGCTACTCCGCCATGTGACCCGCCGAACGTTTGACAGTCAATCTTTTTCAAGACCCTGAACTTGTAAAATTTAAAACGGCGGTTTATGTCACGTGAGAGCTGGCTTATAGAGAGCGAGGATAAACTCGTCTATCTGCTGTAGTCTCTCCGCTATGTGGCCCGTTTGTATTCTTAACAGTCAATCTTTTTTAAGACCCTGAACTGGTTAAGGTTAAAATGACGGATTTATGTCACGTGAGAGCCGGCCTATGGGATTTTGGGCATTCATGCCTAGCTTCTTTGAAGCAAAAAACTTGAGTTTTTCTCAAAAATATAAACTAGAGTTGATCTCTTCGATTTGTGCCTTCAAAGCCGCCTAAACAGTAACAAAGATATACATATACTTTCTGCTTGTTATTTTGCAGGAGTTTTTCATGATAAGATTCTAAGTCTGTGGGTAATCCCGGCTTAGTATTACTCATGGATTATCACCCGCCAGTGGGAATTGATAAATTGATACTGAGGCATATGCTCATTTCAAAAGGTTCACACTATGGAAAAAATTTGAAGCGCCAAAGCTGCCAGAATATGAGCTGATAAAAATCAAAATGTGCGCAAAGGCACGGCACAGGCAATCAAGTTTTTTCTACGGCTATTACAAGGCTCCAGGGGGTGCAAAATTTGTGGACTCAATAAGTTTTTTCACACAAGTAATAACCCGGCGGCTCAGCATTGCCCGGGTTAGCTTCATCTGAGGCCAGCTCTTCGCTTAACTCGCTGCCGGGTCATCCTGCGCCGGGACTTCTACATCCTGGATCTGAAGGTTGTCCACATCCCAGTTGCAATTGATTAAAGCTTCAAATTCGGCTTCGTCAAGCAAGATTGGAGACGGGTCAACATCAGGGGCAAAGATGTGCTTACGGCGTTGAGGAGTCAGATCTTTCGGCTCAAAGGTGGGCCCCCGGATTCGTGCGTTGTTGTCATCATAAGCCGCCTTGTTGGGGATATTCCCCACGACCAAGACCCGGTTCATAAGGATAAGCCGCCCTAAGGCTTAAGTCATTTCTGGGTCTAAGTTGCCCTGACGTTAAGTCATCTTTGGACTTAAGCATCCCTGTTGAGACCCGGCAGGTGAGACCAGGCAGACAGTTATGACCCGGCAGACAGTTATGACCCGGCAGACGGTTAAGTCCCGGAGACGAGTCCCTGAAGATGACTCTTGAAGATAAACCCGGTTATAAGCCGCCCGGCTGTAAGCCGCCCGTCTGGAGATAAGAAGCCTGAGACTTAGAAGCCCACGAAGATAAGCCCGCGAGGGGAAGTCATAATAGGTTAAGTCTTAATCCGATTTGGACTCTACATGTAAACCGCCCCTTCAACTTATATAAGGAGGGGCGGGTCACCCCAAGAGGGTCAAGTTTTTAGACGTCTCAATAGACGGGTCTTAGACAGACAATTTCAAGTGATTAGAGATAGACAAATTAGAGGCTCTCGAGATTAGAGGTAGCGATCCCGCACCCTTGTAATCGAGATCATCCTCATCATCAATATACACAAAGCAGGACGTAGGCTTTTACCTCCATCGGAGGGGCCGAACTTGGGTAACTCGCGTCTCTCGATTCCGACCAACCCCTCTCAAGCCGCCACATAGTTGCGATGGCCTCACACCTAAGTTCTCTCGAGAACATCATGCCGTGACAAAACCATGACAGTCGGCGCCCACCGTGGGGCGAAGCGTGGGTGGTATTGTGTTCTTGGAGGGAATTCTTTCAGGAATCGAGGAGGTCATGATGGATCTGATGAAGAAAAGCCGGCAGGGCATAAATCACGATGGATAACCAGGATGGGACAGCTTTGGGCAGAGTTAGCAAAATTCATGGTTTTATGATCAGAGTTGTGATTAACTTTGGAGCTAGCCGTATGAGCTTTTAGTCCGAGAGAAATTAGGGTTTGCGTTCTGTGAGCCGCCGGGACGACACGATCCGTTGAATGTCGAATCCGAATAGGAGATCGATCTGCTATTGCTATCGTGCGCCGCCGAGACCAACAAGAATTCGGCTGCAATCGGTTCTTCCCCACATCAAGACAAAAAGGTGAAGGAGGAACAGAGGAAAAGACATGCTTCCATCCATCGCACACGGCCAGAAAAGGGCTAATGCCCGCACCCATTCATCGCAGTCTCTCTCCGCCTCGCCTCGCCTCGCCTCCGCATAAACACGTGCAGCCGATGTGCCTCTCCCGCCGTGAGTCGCCCTCATCAAGCTGCGTCCTGAGACGGGCTGCCCGCCGGCTCGTCGCCCTGCTGCGCCAAGCCCCGCCGACGCCATGGCTGAGCAGCCGCCAAGGCCTTCGCCTCTGCCATGCCTGCGCCTCGCTCCGAGCTGAGCTCGACTCGCCGGCGTGCGCGCGAGCCGGCCTCCGCTGCGGCCTCGCCTTCGCCGGCTCCACGAGTCGCCGTACTACGCCCCGCCCATCGCCTTCACTTCCACGTGTCCGAAAGCCGCCGATGTGCCTCTCCCACGGGTCGCGCCCGTTGGCACCATTTACAAACCGGCCGTTGCCGGCTCCACCTGACCATACTGTGCTGGTACCACCACGCATCCGCCCCTATTTCCGCTTCCCGCGGCCGCACCGTGAGCCGGCCGGCCGCTTCCGTCGCTGCGCCTGCCCGTCGGCTCACCGCGCCTGTTTCACCTCCACCTCGCCACACGTGTCGAGCCGCCTGGGCATGCGCCTCCGCCTCTCGAGTCGCGGAGTCAGATCCGTTTCGGCGGCGTGCCTCACCTCGCCTCCCCGTGGTCCGTTACTGCAGCTTCTGCTGACCGTCTCCCCTGGTTGCTGCGCTTTCGGGCCGCCTCAAGTCGCCATGTCGCCGCGGCCGCTCGCCGCCTCAAGTCGCCCCGTCGCCGTGGCGTTGACCCGCCTCGCCCGCAGGCGCCACCACGTTGAGCTGCTGTGGCCCGCCGTCGGCACACGGCTCCGCCTCCACCTCGCTCCGCCTGGCCTTTACCGCCTCGCTGTGTGCCGGCCCGCGCCCGAGCCGCCGCAGTCGCGACCCGCTTCGCCCCGGCCGGCGTGGGCCCGCTACTACCGTTACCCACTGGCCTCCCGAGCCGCCCTGCGCGTTCGAGTCGCCTTGGCCACGCTCCGCCTCCGGCTGTCGTCGAACTGCCGCCGCGCTGCAGTCGCCTCCCTAGCTGTGCTTGCTTCGCCGTCGCCGCTTCGCTCCGCTCGCCGCGCCTGCAAGTCGTCCCTTCGCCCCGCACCGGACCGCCGCAGCTGCGCGCCGACCCGCACCGCGCCGCAGTGCCTGCAAGCCGCCGTGCACTGTTCCGCCCCCGCAGGCCGGCCCGCCTCCGCTCGCCGCCTAGCCCGCAAGCCGTCGCACCTGCTTCACCTCGCAGCGTGCCTTCACTGCCGCAGCCGCAAGCCGCCCCGCGGGCCTCGCCTCTGCCGTCGACTCGTCACGTGCATCCGCGTCGGACACAAGCCGGCCTCGCTTATGTCGTCGTCTCACCGCGCATATCGGTGTTGACTTTGAGCCGGCGTCGCGTCCACCGCCGTGGCTGCTCGCCCTCGAGCCTGGCCACGACCCGGATTCCTCCAGCGCCCGCGACCTCGTTTCGAGGTGCCCGCCTTCGTCGCCTCGCTTGCGCCCCGGTGGCTTCCGGGCCATCGCCGTCCTCCACACCACGACCCGCCTCCGGGTTATCCAAAACCTCCGAGCTTTCTCCGCTGCGCTAGTACCTGTGATTATGATGGAGCTCCATAATACACTTGAAGCAGGAAAGTTGTTAACTGATGAGAGGGAAAAGCAGAACGATCTACAGGGCCTTCTGTGGTTGCCTACAGGTTATTATTCAGAAGTTGGGAGGGATGGAGCCAACAAAGTTTGCCTTTTTACAATATACAGATCAGGTTTTGCCCCACTATGATGGCATCATGACCCAGCTCTTGAAGGATCTTTCCAGCAGTGGCAGGTTTATCGGCACACACAACTGCAACCGATGAGCAAATGTTTGACTACGCCAATCAACTGAGAAATGGCATATTGAAGGCCTACTCTGGTATTATTCAAGGATTCAAGAGTTCTCCTAAGAAATAGACGCTATATACGGATCATTCGTCGTCCGGACGAATCAGGTGAAATCCATCCGGTCTATTTTTATTGATGCATTTTTTCTTTCGAGAAACAGTTATTCTGGCTTGCGATATTTTTTGATGCAGGACAATTGTTCACTGCAAAGAGTGACGGTCGTGTCATGGATATATAGCTCGCGCCACCATTATTATGCGCTGGCATCTGACCATGCCGTAATGCTCAACGAATGTATGTGCAAGCCGCCGCCTCTGATGCCGCGGCCGTCTCTACCGTCCGCCCTCGCGGTCTGGTCTACATCAACATACCGGAGCTGCACCTGTCTGCACGAGTCGCTTAGTGAGCGCACGCAAGTCGCCACTCCTGTGGCCCGGTATATTCCAATAACTCTGGAGCAAAATTATCAGCCTCCAACGGATGGCTCAATGGACAGGAGCACAAGTCGTCGCCACTGCGGTTTAGTTAACTACAACAACCAGCTGGGATGAACCATTGGTCGGGTTATTGACACAGCTCATGCGAGATCATTTATAACCTGCTGCGGTCAGCCTCAACCTTCCAGGGATTCACATCACGTTATCAACGCCGAGGGTATACAATGAGTGTTGCGAAGATCATCAAACTCGCCACCTTGCCTCCAGCTTCAACACATTCCAGCGTTTCCACTGTCAACTATATGCCGGGTTATGCCATGGCCAAGTATGGAGAATCTCAAGCCAACTCCTCGAGTCGTCTTAAGACTCGGGGGCTACACAGACATAACTCAACAAATGTTGCTAGTTTCAGCAAATTCAAGAACCTCGGGTCATTGGAGAAAAATAACCCGATCTCGGGGGCTACTGCCACATTGGTGAAAGCTTAAAAGTTGTTAGAAATTTTCCAGCTGAAAAAGTGCCAAGCAATCTGAGAGTTCCGACTCAAAAGAAGGATTCCGGATTATCAGAAAAGGTTCCGGTTTAAAACACGCCTCAAGAGAAGTCTGTCTCTCACAAAGTTTTGAGATCTCGATATCCGCCTCAACATCCGGTTCAAAAGGAATTCATCTCTCGCAAGTTTGAGTTTTCAGAAAATTAAAGGTTGCCAAAGAGAACTACCTACTATGATGCGCGGTTCAAACATGGGTATCCTGCCCTATTGGCTTATCATATTATGGGTCACTTGGGGGCTCCCTACTCAATGAGTATAGCTATCTTGCCCTTTTGATCGGCTTCCACGCCATATTATGGGTCACTTGGGGGCTTCCTACTCAATGAGTATAGCAATCTTACCCTCTTGATCGGCTTCCATGCCATATATGAGTTAAACCTGCCTGTTTGCAACTTGCTACTCCGCCATGACTCACCGAATTCTTGACAGTCAATCTTGCTAAGAGACCCTGAACTTTCAGAGTCAATCTCGCACAAAGACCCTGAACTTGTCAAGGTTTAAACGGCGGCTTTTGTCACGAGAGAGCCGGCTTACAGTTAGCTAGGATAAACTCGCCTTGTCTATCGTAGTCTCTCCGCTATGTGGCCCGTTTGTACTCTTAACAAGTCAATCTTTTTAAGACCCTGAACTTGTTAAGGTTTAAACAACGGATTTATGTCATGTGAGAGCCGGCTTACGAGGTTTCATGCTTTCATGCCAAGCTTCTTTGAAGCAAAACTTGAGTTTTCCAAAAACAAAACAGAGCTAGTCTCTTTTTGTCGAGCCTTGAAAGCCGACATTTTTATACTCTATTATCATACACATACATCATCATACATTGCATCATACATTGCATCGTCATGCCATGCATCATATATGCATGAATATCCTGGTTTATATTGCAGGAGCCGGTTTTCAAACCGGGATACATATTCCAATCCTTAATAGCCAACTGATACGTCTCCAACGTATCTATAATTTTTGATTGTTCCATGCTATTATATTATCTGTTTTGGATGTTTATATGCATTAATATGCTATTTTATATTATTTTTGGGACTAACCTATTAATATAGAGCCTAGTGCCAGTTTCTGTTTTTTTCATGTTTTTGAGTATTGCAGATAAGGAATATTAAACGGAGTCCAAACGGAATAAAATCTTCGGAATGATTTTTCTTGGACCAGAAGAAACCTGCCAGACTTGGAGATGAAGGCAGGAGACCTGCTGTGGCGTCACAAGCCACTAGGGCGCGCCCTAGGGGGGGCGCCCTACAGGCTTGTGGCCCCACGGCAGCCCTCCTAACCCTATTATTCGGCCTATAAATTCCCAAATATTCCCTGGATACTAAAGAGAGCCACGAAAATACTTTTCCGCCACCGGAAGCCTCTGTTCCCGTGAGATCCCATCTTGGAGCCTTTTCCGGTAATCTGCCGGAGGGGGATTCGATCACGGAGGGCATCTACATCAACTCCATTGCCCCTCCGATGATGCGTGAGTAGTCCACCACAGACCTTCGGGTCCATAGCTAGTAGCTAGATGGCTTCTTCTCTCTCTTTGTTCTTCAATACCATGTTCTTCATGATCTTCATGGAGATCTATCCGATGTAATACTCTTTTGCCGTGTGTTTGTTGAGATCCGATGAATTGTGGGTTTATGTTCAGATTATCTATGAATATTATTTGAATCTTCTCTGAATTCTTATATGCATGATTTCATATCTTTGCAAGTCTCTTCGAGTTATTGGTTTGGTTTGGCCAACTAGATTGGTAATTCTTGCAATGGGAGAAGTGCTTAGTTTTGGGTTCAATCTTGCGGTGTCCTCACCCAGTGACAAAGTAGGGGTAGTGAGGGACGTATTGTATTGTTGTCATCGAGGATAAAAAGATGGTGTTTTCATCATATTGCTTGAGTTTATCCCTCTACATCATGTCATCTTACTTAATGCGTTACTCTGTTCTTCATGAACTTAATACTCTAGATGCAGGCTGAGGGAGTCCTGGATTAAGGGGTCCTCGGCAGGCCGACCTATTTCTTATGGGCTGGACTGTATGGGCCGTTTGCCGGACACTGGATTGATCGAAGACCCAGACTCCAGGAAGGAAGCTTCTAGAGTCGTGGCGTATCCTCCACGTTCAAAGTAGTGAATAGGCATGTTTATCCCTTCGACGTGTAACCGACCATGTGTAAACCCTAGATACCCTCGGCGTCTATATAAGCCGGAGGGTTTTAGGTTGTAGGCCAACAGAACTCATCTAGGGTTTTAGTCATACGATCTGGTGGTAGATCAACTCTGTAACCCTTATACCATCAATATAATCAAGCAGGACGTAGGGTATTACCCCCATAGGAGGGCCCGAACCTGGGTAAAACACTGTCCCCTTCGTCTCCTGTTACCCTCGATTCTAGTCTCACAGCTCGGGACCCCCTACCCGAGATCCGCCGGTTTTGACACCGACATTGGTGCTTTCATTGAGAGTTCCGCTATTGTCGCCAAAGGAATCGATGGCTCGCCTTGTCATTAACAAAGAGGTTCGCAATACGGGCACTTTCGTCCCCGGACAGATCTTCGCTTTCGGCAGCGTTGTGCTGCATGCCGACCCGACCGGCCATCTAGGCTGTGTTGGAAGTTTCGCCCTCGATCAAGAGATCAGATTCGGGAACTTAGAGTTCTCCGTAGACTCTCGGGGCGATCTATCACTAACCGGGCTCGCAGTCTCGCCTGCCACGCCCAAAGACTTAGAGGCTTTAACCTCAGATCCATCTTTCGGCCCCGCCCACGGGATCTACCCCGGCAAGGGCCCAACTTTCAGTCCGGACCCGGTCATAGTGCCAGACGACCGAACCCCTGTTCTTGCCGAACACTCTCCCTGCGCGGACGCATCGGAGGTTAATTCCGGAAACTCTGAGCAGGCCGATCCGATCGAGCTCTCGATACTCAATGAGGCCCTAGATCGGATCTCGTCGATAAAGATTGTCGATGATCCAACCCCGATCTGCGCTCAGATCGGGCTTCAGAAGGGTCAGGTCGATTTTTTTGCCCCACCCACCACCCACTTCGTAGCCACTGTCGAGGATTTAACCGACATGTTGGATTATGCTTCTGAGGAAGCAGACTACATGGATGAGGAGGATTGTGCACTCACCCCCATTAACACCGGACGATGGACTGCCACCTCCACATATGACGTCTACATGGTAGACACTCCAAAAAACAATGGCGACAAATCGGATGAAGCGCCGTCAAGGCGCCGAAAGCCGCATAAACGGTCAAAAGGAAAAAAAGGGAAGAAAAGCTACCGATGGCACCGGGGACGAAGACACCCCGGAAGACCTCGGCGATCCCAAAACCCCCGAACACCCGTTAGAGGGTCAGGAGAGGCCAGAAGACCGGCGCAACCCCGACGACCTAGATGGCCCCGAGGACGACGATCACCTCCGCTCTGTCGAGGGGGAGGACAATGCGGAAGCCGATGACTTTGCCATCCCCGATAATCCTGCAGATCAGGAACTCTTCAGGCAAAAGCTTATAGCCAGGGCCCGCAGCCTGAAAGCAAAAGAACGCAGCTTAAAGCCGAACAAGATGACCTCAACGATCGATGGACGAGAGTCCTCTCAGCTGAGGAAGGATACGGCACAGGTCCATCGGACCAACCCAAGAGCTATCCGCGTAGAAGGCTGCTGCCACAATTCGATGACGAGCTCACTGATACGCCATCCCCTAAACATACACCATATGACAAGCCAGACCGCCCCCCTCGAGGACGAGACAGGACGGCTGACAACACCGGCTATAGGCCGACGATACCTCGTAGACGGGGAAAGGAGCCACTAGCGCCCGATGACAGGTTCGACCTGCGACACGACCTGGACGACAGAGCAGGTCGTACACGATCCATCTACGGAACCAGAGGTTACTCACCCGATAGACGGGAGGGGTACCGGCCTTGGTTCGACCATAGCAATGAAGGTCGGGAACGAAACTGAGCTAGGACAGACGCCGATCACCGGCGAGACATAGCTCGGGTTAGAGGCGCTGCCCACCCACTGTGCTTCACGGATGAGGTGATGCGGCATCAGTTCCCGGAAGGGTTCAAACCTGTAAACATAGAACAATACGATGGGACAACTGACCCAACCGTATGGATCGAGGATTTCCTCCTCCACATCCACATGGCGCGAGGAGATGACCTCCACGCCATCTAAGACCTACCCCTGAAGCTCAAGGGGCCAGCTCGGCACTGGTTAAATAGCCTCCCCGAAAACTCCATTGGGTGCTGGGAGGACCTAGAAGAGGCATTCCGATCTAACTTCCAGGGCACTTATGTTCGGCCGCCGGACTCCTCCGATCTAAGCAACGTCGTCCAGAAGCCAGGAAAGTCCGCGCGGCTATTCTGGAATCGTTTCTTAACAAAGAAAAACAAGATCGTGGATTGCCCGGACACCGAAGCAATAGCATCTTTTAGGCACAATATTCGGGATGAATGGCTGGCTCGACAGCTCGGCCAGGACAAACCAACGACAATGTCCGCCCTCACTTCACTCATGACCCACTTTTGCGCGGGCGAGGATAACTGGCTAGCAAGACGTAACCACAACCCCGAAGACCCCGGAACCTCTGAAGTTCGGGATGGAAACGGGAAACCGAAGCGCAACAAGAACAAGCACCGACACAATAATAGTGATGCCGATGACACGGCCGTTAATGCCGGCTTTCGCAACTCCCGGCCTGGGCAGCGGAAGAAGCCTCCTAAAGGCAAACACGACGGACCCACCCCGTTGGACAAGATCCTGGAGAGGCCTTGCCAGATCCACGGCACTCAAGAGAAGCCCGCCAATCACACCAACCGCAATTGTTGGGTCTTCAAATAGGCCGGCAAGCTCACATCCGAGGACCAAGGCAAGAGCCCACGCAACGAGGACGAGGATGAACCCCGCGGTCCGATCGGTGGCGGACAAAAGAAATTTCCTCCAGAGGCGAAAACTGTAAACATGATATACGCCACCCATATACCCAAGAAGGAGAGGAAGCGCGCCCTTCGAGATGTCTACGCCATAGAGCCTGTAGCTCCGAAGTATAACCCATGGTCGGCATACCCGATCACCTTCGATCGACGCGACCACCCGACCAGTATCCGTCATGGGGGTTCGGCCGCCCTAGTCCTAGACCCGATCATAGACGGGTATCACCTCACTAAAGTACTAATGGATGGAGGAAGTAGCCTCAATCTGATTTACTCAGATATGGTGAAAAAGATGGGCATAGATCCGTCAAGGATCAAGCCCAGCAACACTACCTTTAAAGGAGTGATCCCAGGCGTCGAAGCCCGGTGCACAGGCTCTGTAAGCCTGGAAGTGGTGTTCGGCTCGCCCGATAACTTTCGAAGCGAGGACTTGCTCTTCGACATCGTACCTTTCCACAGCGGCTATCACGCCCTGCTCGGCTGTACAGCGTTCGCTCGCTTTAATGCCGTTCCGCACTACGCATACCTCAAGCTCAAAATGCCCGGCCCCAAGGGGGTCATTACTGTCAACGGCAACACAGAGCGCTCCCTCCGAATTGAGGAACATGCGTTGGCCCTGGCGGCCGAATTCCATTACACTGATGATCGGCAAGCACCGACATCTGCCGTAAAGGCACCCAAGGCTGGGAAGCGAGCACGGTTTCAACCCGAAGTACCAGAACCTTCTTCTCCCCATAAATAGGGACTCGCTCCCCATCGCATGGCCCTAGATCTGGCAAAGTATGTGCCAGGGATGCACAACTTTGCGCTCAAAATCCCATGGGCAGCGGTGGGGAAAAATTATTAAAGGGTAAGTGTTCGGCTGGACCGAACTATCACCATCAACATGTCTTTGGACACACTACAGGTACCATAAAGTACCGGCTATGGCGTAAAGCTCATTCACATTTCGGCGACTTCTCAAGACTTTTCTCCACAGTCCGCTCGCCAAACATTACACCCATCGCGGTATACAACTCCTTGGGAGACGCAGGAGTGGATAAGCGACAGGGCACATCGAGGACGTCAGGTCACCTATCGAAGACCCTTGGTACAGCCCCTCCTGTAAGGTTTATATTTCATTTTTAATACCGGTAAACAGTTGTATCCGCAATTTGAATAATAAGAGTTGTTGAGTAAAATACAGATGTATCATGTATGATCACCTCGCCGTTTTCCTTGGCGTACTCTCTATTTCCCCTCTATTCTTGCGAATCTGTTCGGTATACTTTACGATGCAACCGGCTAATAGACCGGGGGCTCGGTTCTACAAAATCACCCTAAACACAACAGATTTCGTGTTCGGCGTCTTGGAGTTCCGCTTTATATGCATTGGTTCCGAACTATGTCTTGGGTTAATAGTTGGGTTGCCCGGCTCCTGTGCTTGCCCCTTTATGTTCCGCTCGTTCGGCTAAAAGGGCAATGGGAGAACCGCTGCGATTGTGTTTCCGGCTTGCCTGGTCAAGCACCTCAGCGGAGAAAGCCGAAAACTGACTGTCATGGTATGCGAGAATTGGTGTGCGAATCCGAGCTTAACTAAATCTTGTCAGAGGTTACTCCGTGTCATACGATGGGTTTGGTATTAGTACAAACCATGTGATATAGGCTTTGGCTACGGTTCATCCGAACATCACAAACCCCTGGGGGCTAGTCATCAGCCCCCCGCACTCCTTTCTCGTGCCCCTACGGCTAAGTGAAAGCAATAAAGCATTATGGTCCGATTGCCTTGTCCGCCCCACACTATCGCCTTCGGGTGCCAATAGTTCGGCTAAGGGTCACAGTGCGATTGGAAGAGACACCCCGCGTAGTATCTACATGGGGGCTGAAGCCGACGACTTGCAGCTTTCAGGTTTAACGGCCACAAAGGAGTTATAAAGGATGCAAAACATAAAAAGACATGATAAACCATGCATTTTAAATATATACGCGTTAAAAGGTCTTCGGACATATTACAACGCGTTACTCATACATGTTCTCTCCCGAACACTGCGACTCTATCGCCCGAGCACCCTCCATTACTCCGGAGAAGTACAGCTCGGGGCACCTATGCTCCTTTCCAGGAGGCGGAGGGGCGGTGGCTATCTTCATTGGATCCAGCCCCGGCCAGTGCACCTTGGCCTTCGCAAAGGTCATCCGAGCTCCCTCGATGCAGGAAGATCGCCTTAGCGCGTCGATCCGGGGCGAGGCGTCGCTCAGCTTCTGCACCAGGCCGAAGTAGTTGCCCGACAACGGCTCGTTGGGCCATAGCCGGATGCAGAAATCCTTCATGGCCGGCTCCGCCATCCGGTGTAGCTCCATCAGCTGCTTCAGCTGCTCTACAAGGAGAGGAGAGCGCTCGGGGGCTTCAAACTGCGTCCAGAACAGCCGAGCTTCATCTCCTTCTCCCCGCGAACCATATAATTGGTTCGCGTCCGCTGTGCTCTTCTGGAGGTCCGAGCAGGCGCCTGAGGAACACCATACTTGGGTAAGCAACTCGAACTTGCTATCCCCGTAGACACACTGCAATAAATACGGCTTACTATCCATTATAGCCTTGGCCTGGCTGACTTGCTCTTCAAAAGACCGCCTATCCACCCGCTCCTTTTGGAGATTGGTTTTTATGGTGGATAGTTCGGCGGCCTGCCCCTTGCCTTTTCGCTCAAGGTCCTCGCACTTCTGGCTGGCGTCCTTGAGCTCCTGTTGGATCTCCTCCACCCGAGCCTGGTGCTTGTCGCTGGTGGCTCTTAAGGCGGACAGTGCGGTCGCCGCTTCTTTGGCCGCGGCCCTCTCATCCGCAGCCTCCTGCTTTGCCTTCTCAAGCTCGGCCTTGAGCTTCTCAATTTCTTTCGCCAAGGCTGCGTAAGCATTAAAAACATATTAAAAGTACTGCGTTGACAGTACGGTTATGAAACATTTGGATATTCTAGTCCAGCTTACCTTGCGCCTCGTCGAATCTCTTATTCAGAGCTTCGAGCTCATCTTCGGAGCTCTTGAGCTTCCGATTTAGCTCGTCAAGCTCGGCAGCATTAACAGCCGCCGCCGATGACGAAGCCTGTACAAAACAAAACCATATCAAGTTACATGGGTTCACACCTTCCGAACTATCATAAAATATGATCCTATGTCCGGTCCTCTTAAGGGCTGTTGGAGCACTCCGAACACATATTGTCCTATACATAGTTCGGATAATGATCTATGATTGACCCCCAGGTAAGTTTTTCAAACTCACCTGGGGCTCGGGGGCTGCCATGTATACAATAATAACTCAAAGGAATTAATATTTCGCAAATAGAGCATTACTTGGCTCACTTGAAAGCCCGTCAGGAGACCGTGGAAGGCCTCCTTCAGTCCGCTGTCTACGGACTGAATGCTCTGCAATACCGCACCCATAAGGGTGCGGTGCTCCCCGGAGATGGAGGCGCTTGACAGAGCCTCCCCCATAGCCGGCCATCCTTGGGTCGATGGCGCTGGTGGAGGTCGGTTAGCCCGAGCTCTAGCCGGGGATTGAACCGGTGCCTCCGGTGGCATGGTGCGCTCCGGAGACGGCCTTGGAGGTGACTGGATATCTTCTTGTCCGGTCTCCTCAATATCTGGGAAGGGCGGGTCCCCCCGGTCTTCGGCAGCCGAGGCGTCAGCCTCGACCATGACGTCGTCGCCCCCACCGCCGGTGTCTGGCACCAAAGGAGCCTGTTGGGACGACACCTCCGCGGCATCCTTTGCGGCGCCCGGAGGAAAAAGGTGCGACGTGGTCCCGCTCTCCGCTAGCTCGGTGGGCGGGGTCTCCCCGTCCGAGACTTGATCGGCGGGGAGAACACGTGGTGGGCTACAAGTCAGTAGGCGCTCACATGTTAAACATATTCAAAACTTAGTACTAATAGCTCGGGAGGTCTTCGGATCTATACCTTCGAGGTGGGGGCTTGACCCTGAGGTTCCTTCGTGGAACCCTCTCAAAGTCCTCAGACTCGGTATCCGAGTCCGAACTATCGTCGGACAGGACTACCTGTGTCCGACGCGCTTTCTTCTGGGCGGGAGGAAGTTCATCCTCTGAGGCGTCCGATGACGCCACCCTCTTTCTTGTGAGGGGGGAATCGCCTCCCCCCTCAGCCTCGTGCTCCTCCTCTTGATTCGAGGAGGCATGGGTCTCTTCGGACACAGCCTCGGGCTGGTCCCTGTTGCGCAGGCCTGCTCAGCCTGGCTTCTTCTTTTCCTTCTTCTCTGGCGCCTTGTAGGGCGCCACGACGAGCATCTCCGACAGCAGCATGGACCTAGGGTCTTCGGGCTGTGGAGCTGGGCACTTGATGCCCGTGGCCCGTGCTCAACCACTCCTGTGGAAGTGATCGGAAAGCACTTAGATTTCCTTCGGAAGAACGAAGCTGATCTAATGAAGCTATGCCATACCTCGGAAGGGGGCTTGTCGGTGCGCAGGCCCTGGTGTTCCTTCTTGGCCGGCCACTTCTCCTGCGCCTGGAATAGCGCCTTCCACAACTTCTCCCGTGTGGTGCGGAAGAGTTGACGAATCGTAGGATCATCGTCCGTCCGATAAGTCCACATGGGAGAGCCCCGGCGCTGGCAGGGGAGGATGCGCCGCCGAAGCATGATTTGGACCACGTTGGTCAGCCCGATCCCGTCCTTGATAATGGAGGCGACACGCCTCTGCAGGTCGTCCACCTCCGTATCCGACCCCCATTCGAGGCCCTTTCGGACCCAAGAGGTCAATCTAGTCAGGGGGCCGGACCTGAATTCGGCAGGAACAGTTCCGCCCTCCTCCCTTGGCTCGGTGATGTAAAACCACTCTTTTTGCCAAGTCTTGATGGTGTCGATGAAGGTGCCAGACGGCCATACTACGCGGGGAAGCTTGCTGATGACCGCCCCGCCGCAGTCTGTGTGTTCGCCTGCGACACACTTCGGCTTGATATTAAAAATCTTGAGCCATAGTCCGAAGTGTGGTTCGACCCACAGGAACGCCTCGCAGAAGATGATGAAGGCCGATATATGCATGAAGGAGTTCGGCGGGAGGTCGTGGAAGTCGAGACCGTAGAAGAACATCAGGCCCCTAACGAAGGGGTGGAGCGGGAAGCTCAATCCTAGGATGAAGTGAGGAATGAAAACCACCCTCTCGCCTGGCTTGGGGGTGGGGATCACCTGGCCCTCCTCCGCGGCGCGGTGGAAGATATTGGAGGGGAGGTAGCCGGCGTCCTTGAGGTCCCGGATGTCCTGGTCTGTGACCGTGGATGCCTCCCACTTGCCGTTGGAACCGGAGCTGGCCATGACTGAGCTCGGAGGAGAAGGGTGGAAAACCTAGATCTGGGCTCTGGAAGCTCAGGAGACTGGGGAAGCGGGGATGTGAATGGGAAGTGCGGATAAGCCTTGGGGTTTTCTTCCCCTTTTATTGGGCTTGTCGCTGGTTAGCCTCCCTCTACTGCGCCGTGAATCCCTCCGCTTCCCAAGACATGCGTGCCGTTATACACGCATGATTAAACATATCCCGTGTAAAACGAGGCACGATCTATGCATTGATAGATCGTGCTAGTAAAAACGGCCTCGAACCGCGAATCGAGCTTTTTCGATTGGTTTAGCGGTCGTGGTGGGCCGTGACCTTTCATCTGAAAGGTTCTCAGAGAGTACTATTGAATCCTTGACATTTGGCCTTCAGGGCCGAGCTATTCATGATGTTCGGACGATCTATGATCGGGAAAATTACACGTCGTCGGAGGCCGAACTAGAGCCCGGCCGATCACTATTTGAAGAAAGGAACTCGCCTCGCAAGCCGAAGACTCTGATCATATGAAACAGATGGAGCTAGGACCCTTGGCGTTGGAGGCTAGTTCGGGGGCTACTGAGGGAGTACTGGATTAAGGGGTCCTCGGGAGACCGACCTATTTCTTATGGGCCGGACTGTATGGGCCGTTTGCCGGACACTGGATTGATCGAAGACCCAGACTCCAGGAAGGAAGCTTCTAGAGTCGTGGCGTATCCTCCACGTTCAAAGTAGTGAATAGGCATGTTTATCCCTTCGACGTGTAACCGACCATGTGTAAACCCTAGATACCCTCGGCGTCTATATAAGCCGGAGGGTTTTAGGTTGTCGGCCAACAGAACTCATCTAGGGTTTTAGTCATACGATCTCGTGGTAGATCAACTCTGTAACCCTTATACCATCAATATAATCAAGCAGGACGTAGGGTATTACCTCCATAGGAGGGCCCGAACCTGGGTAAAACACTATCCCCTTCGTCTCCTGTTACCCTCGATTCTAGTCTCACAGCTCGGGACCCCCTACCCGAGATCTGCCGGTTTTGACACCGACACAGGCAGGAGTCGGTCGATGTGTGGAGTAATAGTAGTAGATGCAGAATCGTTTCGGTCGACTTGACACGGACGTGATGCCTATATGCATAATCATTGCCTTAGATATCTTCATAATTATTCGCTTTTCTATCAATTGCTCGACAGTAATTTGTTTACCCACCGTATTATTTGCCATCATGAGAGAAGCCTCTAGTGAAACCTATGGCCCCCGGGTCTATTTTCCATATTATATTTTCAGATCTATATACCAAAAATACCAAAAATATCTTGCTGCAATCTCTTTACTTTTAGTTTACTTTCCGTTCTAGCAATCCTATCTATCTATCTCTATCAGATATCATCCTTGCAAGTAACCGTGAAGGGATTGACAACCCCTTTATAGCGTTGGGTGCAAGTGTTTGATTCTTTTTGTAGGTACATCTATTGGGGACTTGCTTGTATCTCCTACTGGATTGATACCTTGGTTCTCAACAATTGAGGGAAATACTTATCTACTTTGCCGCATCACCCTTTCCTCTTCAAGGGAAACCAACGCATGCTCAAGAAGTAGCAAGAAGGATTTCTGGCCCCGTTGCCGGGGAGATCTACATCAAGCCTACCAAGTACCCATCACAAACTTATCTCTTGCATTTACATTATTTGCCATTTGCCTCTCGTTTTCCTCTCCCCCACTTCACCAATTTGCCGTTTTATTTGCTTTTTTTTTCTCGCCGGATCTCTTTTTGTTTGCTTGTGTTCCCATGTGCCTTCTATTTGCTTGCTAAAAATCTATTGATATGGATCCTCATCCACTTGCTAATCCTTTCAAAAGGCCAAATTATGATGAACCAATTGCTAGTGAGTTGAGTGCACTTGATTATCTCTATGAAGTTTTGTTTGAAATTCATGAATCTGAAAATTTTGATGAAGTGTTGAAAGAAGAAATTTATAAGGTGATTCATGATAGCTCCTTGATTGAAAAGCATGATTGCAATGATGTTACTATAAATTCTATTAATGTCAATTATGCTAATGATATGCAAAGCCACAAGCTTGGGGATGCTATGTTTGATGAATATGATATTTTTTGTCCCCCATGTTTTGATGAGCAAATTCATGATGATGATTGCATGCTCGTGCATCATGAAAAGAATGATTTATGTGATAGTTATATTGTTGAATTCCTTCATGATGCTACTGAAATTTATTATGAGAGAGGAACATATGCTTGTAGGAATTGCAATAATATCAAGTTTCCTCTCTATGTGTTTAAAGTTTTGAAGTTATGCTTGCTTTGCCTTCCTATGTTAGTTGATTCTTGTTCCCATAAATTGTTTGCTCACAAAATGCCTATGCATAGGAAGTGGGTTAAACTTAAATTTGTTTTTCATGAGATTCATGATGCTCTTTTGCATATTTCAATTACTACTTTTTATGTGAGCATCATTGAAATCATTATGCCTAGCTAGGGGCGTTAAACAATAGCGCTTGTTGGGAGGCAACCCCATTTTATTTTATGTTTCTGTTTTTTTGCTTCTGTTCTTGAGTGTTTTGCACATTATTACCTCTGTAGTAATTGTGTTTTATTGTTTTAATTAGTGTTTGTGCCAAGTAAGACCTTTGGGATGGTTTACGGTGATTGTTGATTTGGTTTTTGCTGAAAAACAGAAACTTTTGCGCTCAGTCCAGGAATTTTATAAATTCACCAGAGCGTCAACTGGATCTGAATTTTTTACACAAGATTGATATACAAATTTCCCTGATTTTCCTAATTTTTCAGAATTTTTAGAGGTACAGAAGTATTCTAAGTCTACAGATTGCTACAGACTGTTCTGTTTTAGACAGATTCTGTTTTCTTTGTGTTGTTTGCTTCTTTTGATGTATCTATGGGTTGTATCGGGGGGTATGAACCATGGAGAAGTTAGAATACAGTATATATTACACCAATATAAATAAAGAATGAGTTCACAACAGTACCCAAAGTGGTGATTTATTTTTCTTATACTAACGGATCTCACGAGTTTTCTGTTGAGTTTTGTGTTGTGAAGTTTTCAAGTTTTGGGTAAAGATTTGATGGACTATGGAATAAGGAGTGGCAAGAGCCTAAGCTTGGGGATGCCCAAGGCACCCCAAGCCATATTCAAGGATACCAAAAAGCCTAAGCTTGGGGATGCCCTGGAAGGCATCCCCTCTTTCGTCTTCAATCCATCGGTAAATTTACTTGAGGCTATATTTTTATTCACCACATGATATGTGTTTTGCTTGGAGCGTCTTGTATGATATGAGTCTTTGCTTTTTAGTTTGCCACTATCATCCTTTCTGCACACATTTTTTTGAGAGACACACGCTGAATCGTGAATTTATTAGAATACTCTATGTGCTTCACTTATATCTTTTGAGTTAGGCAATGTTGCTCTAGTGCTTCACTTATATCTTTTTAGAGCACGGTGGTGTTATATTTTATATATATTATTGAACTCTCGTACCTCACTTATATTATTTTGAGAGTCTTTAAAACAGCATGGTAATTGGTTTAGGTTATGAATTTGGTCCTAATATAATGGGCATCCAAGAGGGATATAATAAAAACTTTCATATAAAGTGCATTGAATACTATGAGAAGTTTGATTCCTTGCATATAGTTTTGAGATATAGAGATGGTAATATGAGAGTCATGCTAGTGAGTAGTTGTGAATTGTAGAAATACTTGTGTTGCAGTTTATGATTCCCGTAGCATGCACGTATGGTGAACCGTTATGTAACGAAGTCGGAGCATGATTTGTTTAATGATTGTCAACCTTTGTGTGAGGGTCGGGAGCGCGCGATGGTTAACTCCTACCAACCTCTCCCCTAGGAGCATGCGTCTAATACTTTGCTTCGATAACTAATAGACTTTTGCAATAATTATGTGAGTTCTTTATGACTAATGTTGAGTCCATGGATTATACACACTCTCACCCTTCCACCTTTGCTAGCCTCTCTAGTACCGCATAACTTTCGCCGGTGCATCAAACCCACCTTCCTCAAAACAGCCACCATATATTTTCCTCAAAACAGCCACCATACCTACCTATTATGGCATTTCCATAGCCATTCCGAGATATATTGCCATGCAACTTCCACCGTTCCGTTTTTCATGACATACACCATCACTTTCATATTGCATATAGAGTCATGTTTTGTTCTAGGTATCGAGTTGTAAGTAAATAAAAGTGTGATGATTTTCATTATTAGAGCATTTGTCCCATGTGAGAAAAGGATGGTGGAACTATGAATCCCTCACAAGTTGGGATGAGTCTCCGGACTTTATAAATAATAAAAGAGGCCAGCGAAGCCCAAAAAAAAAAAGAGGCCAAAGATGCCCACCAAAATAAAAAAAAGAGAAAAAAAATGAGAGAAAGAGAGAAGGGGCAATGCTACTATCTTTTTCCACACTTGTGCTTCAAAGTAGCACCATGATGTTCATGATAGAGAGTCTCCTATTTTGTCACTTTCATATAACTAGTGGTATTTTTCATCATATGCACAACCACTTAGTTTCTTTTTGAGCTTTCATACACTTATAACTCTAGTGCACCCGTTGCATGGCAATCCCTACTCACTCACATTGATATCTATTGATGGGCATCTCCATAGCCCGTTGATACGCCTAGTTGATGTGAGTCTATCTTCTCCTTTTTCCTTGCACCTCCATCATATTCTATTCCACCTATAGTGCTATATCCATGGCTCACGCTCATGTATTGCGTGAGAGTTGAAAAGGTTTGAGAACATAAAAAGTGTGAAACAATTGGTTGACTTGTCATCGGGGTTGTGCATGATTTAAATACTTTGTGTGGGGAACATGGAGCATAGCCAGACCATATGATTTTGTAGGGATAACTTTCTAAGGCCATGTTATTTTGAAAGGACACAATTGCCTTGTTGGTGTGCTCGAAGTATTACTGTTTTTATGTCAATATTAGAATTTTGTTTTGAATCTTATGGATCTGAATATTCATGCCACAATAAAGAATATTACATGGATAAATATGTTAGGTAGCATTCCACATTAAAAATTCTGTTTTTATCATTTACCTACTCGAGGACGAGCAGGAATTAAGCTTGGGGATGCTTGATACGTCTCCAACATATCTATAATTTTTGATTGTTCCATGCTATTATATTATCTGTTTTGGATGTTTATATGCTATTTTATATTATTTTTGGGACTAACCTATTAATCTAGAGCCTAGTGCCAGTTTCTGTTTTTTTTCATGTTTTTGAGTATTGAAGATAAGGAATATTAAACGGAGTCCAAACGGAATAAAATCTTTGGAATGATTTTTCTTGGACCAGAAGAAACCTGCCAGACTTGGAGATGAAGGCAGGAGACCTGCCGTGGCGTCACAAGCCACTAGGGCGCGCCCTAGGGGGGGGGGCGCCCAGCAGGCTTGTGGCCCCACGGCAGCCCTCCTAACCCTATTATTCGGCCTATAAATTCCCAAATATTCCCTGGATACTAAAGAGAGCCACGAAAATACTTTTCCGCCGCCGGAAGCCTCTGTTCCTGTGAGATCCCATCTTGGAGCCTTTTCCGGTAATCTGCCGGAGGGGGATTCGATCACGGAGGGCATCTACATCAACTCCATTGCCCCTCCGATGATGCGTGAGTAGTCCACCACAGACCTTCGGGTCCATAGCTAGTAGCTAGATGGCTTCTTCTCTCTCTTTGTTCTTCAATACCATGTTCTTCATGATCTTCATGGAGATCTATCCGATGTAATACTCTTTTGCGGTGTGTTTGTCGAGATCCGATGAATTGTGGGTTTATGTTCAGATTATCTATGAATATTATTTGAATCTTCTCTGAATTCTTATATGCATGATTTCATATCTTTGCAAGTCTCTTCGAGTTATTGGTTTGGTTTGGCCAACTAGATTGGTAATTCTTGCAATGGGAGAAGTGCTTAGTTTTGGGTTCAATCTTGCGGTGTCCTCACCCAGTGACAAAGTAGGGGTAGCGAGGCACGTATTGTATTGTTGCCATCGAGGATAAAAAGATGGGATTTTCATCATATTGCTTGAGTTTATCCCTCTACATCATGTCATCTTACTTAATGCGTTACTCTCTTCTTCATGAACTTAATACTCTAGATGCAGGCAGGAGTCGGTCGATGTGTGGAGTAATAGTAGTAGATGAAGAATCGTTTCGGTTTACTTGACACGGACGTGATGCCTATATGCATAATAATTGCCTTGGATATCTTCATAATTATTCGCTTTTCTATCAATTGCTCAACAGTAATTTGTTTACCCACCGTATTATTTGCCATCATGAGAGAAGCCTCTAGTGAAACCTATGGCCCCCGGGTCTATTTTCCATATTATATTTTCAGATCTATCAACCAAAAATACCAAAAATATCTTGCTGCAATCTTTTTTACTTTTAGTTTACTTTCCGTTCTAGCAATCCTATCTATCTATCTCTATCAGATCTCATCCTTGCAAGTAACCGTGAAGGGATTGACAACCCCTTTATAGCGTTGGGTGCAAGTGTTTGATTCTTTGTGTAGGTACATCTATTGGGGACTTGCTTGTATCTCCTACTGGATTGGTACCTTGGTTCTCAACAACTGAGGGAAATACTTATCTACTTTGCCGCATCACCCTTTCCTCTTCAAGGGAAACCAACGCATGCTCAAGAAGTAGCACCAACATGGCTGGATTTCCATTATGGTTGTTATAACCAATATTAAATAATTGAGGTTCTCAAACCAAGTTATATTATTATCTTAAATAGCCAACATGGCTGGATTTTCATTATGGTTGTCATAACCAGTATTGGATGATTGAGGTTTTCAAAGCCCCTTCAGAGTAATGGCTATTATTCCTTCATCCAAAAAATACCAGCTTACAGCAAGGAGCATGGTTCAACATTGATATGCAAGGCTTTCAGCAATGTCATCTAGACAGTGGATATGATTTTATTCTGCAATGAAAGGAATAGTCCTGAATCGTTGCAGGCATACGTCCGGCACTTGGGGGCTACATTATTCAAGTCCAGTTTTTATCAAGTATGCAAGTCCCATGTCGCTGCAAGCATGCACCACGGCACTTGGGGGCTAATGCAAGTTGTTTTTCAAATAATTACATTGTCAACAAGACCCTGTTATCTCAAGGAGACGAGCTGGCCTTTCTATCTTTTTCTAAGTCCCAGCCCTGTATTGTCTTACTGAGCCGGCCCTTGGGGGCTACACTGGCTAAAGTTTTATGAGCATAAGACATTTACAAGTCCCAGATTGCTGCAGGCAAGACAACCCGGTACTTAGGGGCTACATATGACTGGTGACTAAGATGAACAATCCGGGTTTCTCTAGGGTTGCAATATGTATATCGAAGCAAGTCTTAAAGCTATCACTACGTTCTCCTCTTAAGACTTGGGGGCTACAGGTAATATAGATACAAGGAAGACAACTTAATATCATATGGGGTTTTTCATTGAAGTCTGAAGTATTGAAAGTTGGCACAACATCAGACGAATTTTATCAAGCCAAGGCAGTTGAAGATAATAAGGGTTATTTTTTCTAAGGAGCCAGCGTCAGCTTATTGATATGACGGAGATTCAGAATTTTCAGGAGCTGGTTAACTGGTATTTTTGTGTGAACCAGTCTCTTTACATGTTCTTATTTCAAGAGTTTAGCATGAATAAATTCAAAGCTAAACTGGAGGCTAATGTTGGGGATATTCCCCACGACCAAGACCAGGTTCATAAGGATAAGCCGCCCTAAGGCTTAAGTCATTTCTGGGTCTAAGTTGCCTTGACGTTAAGTCATCTTTGGACTTAAGCATCCCTGTTGAGACCCGGCACGTGAGACCCGACACATGAGACCAGGCAGACAGTTATGACCCGGCAGACGGTTATGACCCGGCAAACGATTAAGTACCGGAGACGAGTCCCTGAAGATGACTCCTGAAGATAAACCCGGTTATAAGTCGCCCGGCTGTAAGTCGCCCGGTTGTAAGCCGCACGGCTATAAGCCGCCCGGTTGTAACTCGCCCGTCTGGAGATAAGAAGCCTGGGACTCAGAAGCCCACGAAGAGAAGCCCACGAGGGGAAGTCATAATAGGTTAAGTCTTAATCTGATTTGGACTCTACATGTAAACCGCCCCTTCAACTTATATGAGGGGCGGGTCACCCCAAGAGGGTCAAGTTTTTAGACGTATCAATAGACGGGTCTTAGACAGACAACTTCAAGTGATTAGAGATAGATAGATTAGAGGCTCTCGAGATTAGAGGTAGCGATCCCGCACCCTTGTAATCGAGATCATCCTCATCATCAATATACACAAAGTAGGACGTAGGCTTTTACCTCCATCGGAGGGGCCGAACCTGGGTAAACTCGCGTCTCTCGATTCCGACCAACCCCTCTCAAGTCGCCACATAGTTGCGATGGCCTCACACCTAAGTTCTCTCGAGGACATCATGCCGTGACAAAACCACGACACGCCTGATATGTTGACAGATCAGCTTCGGCGGCCAACCGGCTAGCCAATGTTCGTGATGCCTTGACGCAACGGGCGTAGTCTTGTTGAGTAAATTCTGAC
This sequence comes from Elymus sibiricus, assembly GCA_039707655.1. Classification (NCBI taxonomy): domain Eukaryota; kingdom Viridiplantae; phylum Streptophyta; class Magnoliopsida; order Poales; family Poaceae; genus Elymus; species Elymus sibiricus. The sequence continues at coordinate 451,161,005 of CM077671.1, forward strand.
CCATCATCCTTCAACTGTGGGAAGCCGCCGTTCATCTCTTCTGGGTTAAGTTTGGGGGCGTAAGCCAACGCCCGGCTCAAAGCAGATATTGCGCCTTTGCGAGCGGCGGACCTCTTCAATTCCTCAAATTGCTTGGGGATGGTGGAGAGGCACTTCAGAACATCTTTGATAAGTTTTGGCATACCTTTCTCGCCCATGAAAGCTCTGATGGTGAACAAGCTTCCAGCATACAGCTGCTCAGAAAAAGCATATAAAGCTTTCAGCTTCAGCAAGCTGTCATCCGGAAGCTAGCGAGTTCGTTGGCCTACAAGCAGATCAATTTTGTAAGTCGCCGGGCGAGTCTTTATAAGACTATTTAAAAAGAATGCCCATAACATAATCAAAACACTTACCAACGACAGCCTCAGTCATCCGAGCTACATGGCGTCTCAAGCTGGACAGCTCTTCCGTAACGGGCTTAAGTCGGCCCTCAACGTCTTCTGCACGTTTGGTCGAGGCGGCTTGGGTAGCTTCAGCAGATTGTTTATACACCTCAAAATCCGTTTTGATCTTTTCCAATTCTATTGCGGAGAGCCGCCACTTTGTGTCAGCTTTAGCTCGGGCATCTTGCTGCAAGGCCAGATTTTTTTCAGGTCGGTTAAATCAGACTCGGCCACATTTAAAGCCTCCTGCACAAGACAATTGTCAACAACAAGTTTATCAATTTTAAGCCGCCAGTCCGGTTTCTAATAGCACTTGGAGATACTGAAGAAGTTTGTTACAAGTCTCAAGCTGATTGCAAGCAATATACTTGACACTTGGGGGCTAATGTGTATCAGTTCTTTCAAATTCTACAGTATAAATAAGACCCGGATCATCTTCACGAAGATAACCCGGCCCTTGGGGGCTACACATTGCTCCTCAAGTTTATGTGATCAAATCTACAAAATGTCCCAGCTCATTGTTTACATAATGACCCGGCCCTTGGGGGCTACACTTGGCATTTTCGTTATCATACAGTAAGTGATGGCTCATTATTCGCATAATGACCCGACCCTTGGGGGCTACACGCTGATCTATTGAATTCTACATATTACTGAAGACCCGGCTTATCTTCAAGAAAATAAGCCGGCCCTTGGGGGCTATGTAAGGATATATGGAAGGCAAAGAAGGTTGAGTACCTCATATTTTTTCTTCTTCATGCCAACTAAATTGGCCTCCATGTCCCGGCTTGCGGCAAGGCGGCTTAGATAGCCAGAGTGCAGCTCATTAGCGGTAAGCTTCTCCAGGTTGGGCAGTTCAAGCTTAGCCTTCTCCGTCTCAGATGAAGGCGCCTCATCCTTGCTAATGTGTTTGGTTAGCACGTTGGAAGGGGCTGGAGCTGTGAAAGCCGTCCCAGTGACAGTAACCTCTTCCTCATGAGAAGTCATGTTAGCAGTTGTTGGAAAAGGGCTAGGCGGCTTAGGATCCGTCTCCGGATTAGCCTCAGTGATCACAATATCAACATCCGCCGGCTCAGTAAGCTGGGGAGTCTCATATTGAGCACCTTGGTCAGCTTCAGAGGGCTCGATTTGAATTTCAGGAGTGCTCAGCTTCGGGTTCTCCAGCTCTAAGACATCCGGACGGGAAGATGACCCGCTTAATTTCCTCTTCTTAGCCTGTGCCCTGTGAACAAAGATTTCATTATTAGCCATATGCAGGGACAGAATGTTAATAAGAAGTAAGGGGATGCAAAGAAATTTACCCCGGGTTGATAGCAAGAGGAGGTAGTTTGGAGGCGGTTGAGTCGCCAGACGAAGGAGGTTATTCCTGACGAAGTTAAATTGAGCAATATGAGCAAGTCACAGCATAAGGCTAATATGCAGAGGAAATGAAAATATAAGTTATGAAATACCTCGTTACGGCACTTCCGAGGAACTGGAGTGTCGGGTAAGCCGGCCACCAGGTCTTTAGAGCCGTCGCTCCGGGTCTGACGTCTAGCGTCATATTGCTGCTTCTTCAAAAGAAAGTCGGGATCCAAGTGAGCAAGAGCATGTGAAAACTTTACTTTCCGGATGACCCGCCGTATTTTCCCTGTTGGCAAAGGTTCCGAGTCGGAGGAGATGATAGTTACCTCTGCGCCGCCGGCTTGGCTAGCCTCCGCTTCATCCTGAAAGGAGTCAGCGTCAATAAGTTGCATGAAAAGAAGACCAAGGGAGTCAAGTTCTACCTTCGAGTCATCCAGCTCCAGCAGTTCTTTGCTGGATGGTTTCTTTTTACGGGACGGAGTCCGGGCCTTAGTCGCCTTGCTTTTCTTCTTCTTGGAAGAGGAGGCTGTGGTGAGTCACTTTTTCCAGAAGCGAGAGTCGGCCTATATATGTTTACAGATATATTAAATGAGGCATATGAAATGCAGCATCTAAGGAAAAAGTGTGAAGATTGAGATGAAAAGTTTCACCTCTGGACCCGGGTTAAGAGCATAGAAGGGATGTAACCCCGTCTTATTGCAGACTTCTTGAGGTTCTCCCAACAATGATTTGACAATCAGGTTGAGGTCCTTGTTTGTCAGGGGCGTCTGATTAAAGCGCTGAGGGTCATCCACCTCACCAGTATATTCACACATTAAGCCGCAGCGCCGGATCAATGGTAAGATCCTCCAAGAAACCCAGCAGCGGGTTAGATCAACGCCAGTCAGCCCATTGGCCAATAAGGCTCTTATCTTTGAGAACGTCTGAGCGTATTGGGCGCGCTCTACAGCAGACAGCCGGTCCAGGAGCTCGGTGTTGGTGCTGAGCCGGTAGGGACGATAACCCGACAAAGGGTTTTCTCCTTCTGGGGAAGTATCTTCGCAGTAGAACCAGGTGTGATTCCAGTCCTTGGGATGGCTGGGCATAGTCGCCGCGGGAAAGGACATATTTCTCCACCTCTAAATCGAAACACCACCCAGTTCAAGGCTTGGTCCATCTGTGATTTCCGTTTGGCGGTTGATGTAGAAAAAATCCCTGAAGAGTTCGACGGAGGGCTCTTCTTGTAGATAAGCTTCACGGAGTATTTGAAATTGGCACAGGTTGGTGACTAAGTTGGGGCCAATATCTTGAGGATGGAGCTTGTAGAAATGCAGGACGTCCCGAAAGAATTTTGATCCGGGCGGTGAGAAGCCACGGAGAAGATGGTCTGTGAAGACAATGACTTCCCCATCCTTGGGTTCGGGAGTGACTTCGTTGCCAGGAACCCGCCAATGGATAACATCCTGAGCCGGCAAAACTCCCATGACTACAAAATCATTGAGCATTTCCTCGGTAACCCCAGAGCCTACCCAATCGCAAGAAGCTGGGGCTTTAGGCATGACGGCGTGTTAAAAGACTGTGGAAAGGCATGGAAACGTGGCAGGTTAAAAACGCTGCATGACCAAAACAGCTATGACTCTAAGATGACAACGCTACATGGCGGGTCATTATGAAGCTATAAGCCGCCGCTAACTACAGGTATGAAACAGGATTATATCTTGCCAGGGAGAGCCGGCAGCACGACGGCGAGTCAAATTGACAGTAAAAGTTGAAAATATTGCTAAGTGTGGACAAACAAGTTCCACCAACTACGGCTGTAGCTACAAGATCTACGGACGAAGATAAAAGGAAAATATTTCCAAAACCTAAAAACGATAGCAAAGAACAAGCAAGTTCGTATAAGGATTCCGGTGATGAAACAATCTACACTGAGTGCGGAATAGGTACTAAGCGGTTGCGCATTTTTCGCTATGGTCTCGGAACCGAGGAGGAGTGTTTCCTTTATGATCTATAGCAAGTGCTCCGACGAACGGCGGCGGGCTCGAAGAAACCCGACGAACTAATGCAGATCTAAAGGGGGAAGAAGATGGAACCTGGAGGATGCAGAAAGTGTGGGCGTGCGCCGACGAGTTCTGGACACATTCAGGGTGATGCAGGGGCCTTGTTGAGGACGACGACGAGGACCGGACGGCGCGGTGGAGCTTCAATTGCATGAGCGTCGGGAGGAAGAAGAAGAGAGAAGCGGCAGCGGGGGGAAAAGTGAAAAGGATGGGACCCCCCCCCCCCCCCCGTGCCTATTTATAAGGGGGATGGAACAGCAACAGTCTAGCGCGGGAATCGAGGAGACAAAATGATGATTCACCAAGAAAACGCCTCGATTCTCGGTTTGACTAGTTAATACAAAGATCCGTTGTGATGTCATTAAGATCTTTTGGATTTTTCAAAGATGGTGTCATCCATTTCTACATGGCGGGTCATGAAGATTTCTTTCAGGATAGGTGATTATGAGGAACGCAAGACTCGCCAACCAGAAGACTTGAAGATTGACATGAACAGGTTCAAATCAATCTGGGGCCTAATGTTGGGGATATAACCCCACGATGAGACCCTCCCTTGTAGGACCGGGTCACAAGGTTGGCGGCTTAGCAGTGAGGCCTTAAATGGGCAAGAAAAATAGGACAAGGCCTGGAAGTGACTTGCCAGACGGGCCTAGCGGAGGCCCAGAGCCGGAAGGCAACGTGTGACCTGGAGGCGTAAGCCGCCGGGAGACGACTTGCCAGACAAAGCAAGGTGATTTAGAGATAAGGTCGGTTACTAGATGTAACCCGGCCCAGACTCTTGTAAGCCTAGGGCCTCGAGCTGTGTATATAAAGGCGGGTTCCCTGGGCGGCTTAGACCACGATACCTTTGATCGAGTACTAGGTCAAGCGAATCCGCTCCCTTGTAATAGATATCCAATCAATACAACTCAAAGCAGGATGTAGGCTATTACCTCCTTCGAGAGGGGCCGAACCTGGGTAAACATGTGTCTCTCGTCCCGATCAACCCCTTCGAGTTAACCACCGTAGCGATGGCTTCACCCCTAAGTCCTTGCACTAGGATATCTGCCGTGATAAAACCACGACAGGTCTGGCCTCGATCCACTTGGTAAACTTGTCGACGGCCACCAGTAGGTGCGTCATGCCGCCTCGTGCGGTCTTGAATAGCCCCACCATGTCGAGCCCCCAGATAGCAAAAGGCCATGAGAGGGGGATAGTCTTGAGGGCCATAGCCGGTAGGTGGCTCTGCGTGCTAAAGCGCTCGCACCCCTCGCACTTGTCGACCAATCGCTTTGCTTCTTCTAGGCCGTCGGCCGGTAAAATCCATGGCGGAAAGCCTTGGCCACTAGGGTCCTCGAGGCGGCATGGTGCCCGCACTTGCCCTGGTCGATGTCACGGAGGATCTTTTGCCCCTTCTCCGACTCGACGCAGCGCTGGAACACGACGGTCGCGCTGCGCCAAACTAGCTCACGATTGATGATGGCGTAGGCGGGGGACCGGCGTTGGATCTGTCGGGCCTCGTCCTCGTCCGGAGTGAGCTCGCCGCGCACGAGGAAGGCGAGGATGGGCTAGGCCCATGACGGGGCCGAGACTGGAGCCGGCTCCGGCTCGAGATGGGAACCGGGGGCAGCCGGAGCCCCCGAGGCCGGGCCGTCAGTCCCTGGGACCAAGGCAGTGGACGGTGCATCCACCGTCATCATGACGGCTGTGGGACTGGCGTCGGCCACCATGGATGTGGGAGTGGTTGATGCCGGCTGGACAGGCGTAACCGGCGTAGCCCCCGGGCCTGATGAGGAGCCGGCGGGGTCTGCGGGCACGAAGATGGACTCCGACTCGGCAGATAGCTTGATCGACGGCTTGCGCAATTGTTCGAGGGAGATGCCGGCTGGGATAACTTGGCGAGTGGAGACGATTTTTGCCAGAGCGTCTGCCGCCTCGTTGTCCGCTCGAGGGACGTGGTGGAACTCACAGCCCTCGAAGGAGCCAGCGAGCTGTTGGACGTGGAAGCGGTAGCTGGCCATGTTGGCGTCCCTGGCGTCCCACTCGCTAGAGACCTGCTGCACCACGATCTGAGTCGCCGAAGCAGAGGATACGCCGGATGCCGATTTCCTTGGTGAGCCGGATGTCGGTGTCAAAACCGGCGGATCTCGGGTAGGGTGTCCCGAGCTATGAGACTTGGATCGATGGTAACAAGAGACGAAGGGGACAAGGTTTTACCCAGGTTCGGGCCTTCCTATGGAGGTAATACCCTACGTCCTACTTGATTATATTGATGATATGAGGATTACAGAGTTGATCTACCACGAGATCAAGTAGCTAAAACCCTAGATGAGTTCTGTTGGCCTACAACCTACACTACTGGAATCAGGGACTTTGCCATCTGCCAGCTCTTTGCCGTCTGCTGGCAGATGGCAAAGAGCATATTTGCCGTCTGCTTTTACAAAGCAGACGGCAAAGAACATGCTGATGGCAAAGAGGCTCTTTGCCATCTGCACTTCTTTGCCGTCTGCTGGGGCCCACGGGATACTGCGTTGGCTAGGTCACACGGGCCACTTCTTTGCCGTCTGCTGGCAGACGGCAAAGAACTCTTTGCCGTCTGCCAGCAGACGACAAAGAGGTGAGGGGGGCCCCACAGTGTAACGGCGGGGACGGGCAAACGGTCACCGTCTTTGCCGTCTGCTGGCAGACGGCAAAGAATTCTTTGCCGTCTGCCAGCAGACGGCAAAGAGGGGGGCTTAATTTTCGCCCCCCGCGCCCAAACCCCCTCTCTCTCTCTCACATCTCTCTCTCTCTGTCTCTGCGCGCCGCCGCCGCCCCCTCCCCGCCGACCCCCTCCTCCCCGCCGACCCCCGCCGCCCCCCTTCTCCCCGCCGCCGCCCCCTCCCCTCCTCCACAGCGCCGCCGCCGCCCCCTCCCCTCCTCCACAGTGCCGCCGCCGCCCCTTCCCTCCTCCACAGCGCCGCCGCCGCCCCCTCCCCGCCGACCCCCTCCTCCCCGCCGACCCCCTCCTCCTCGCCGACCGCCGCCGCCACCCTCCTCCCCGCCGACCGCCGCCGCCCCCCTCCTCCCCAGCGCCGCCGCCTCGACCACCCTCCAGTGAGCTCCACCTTTCCCCCCCTTTTTTTGTTTTTTTCCTGTTTTTTTTCTGTTTTTATTAGTTCATTTAGTTAGTTTATATTAGTTAGTTATTAGTTCATATTAGTTAGTTTTTATTAGGTAGAAAAAACTTAGATAGAAAAGAAGAAAAGAAAAAACCTAGAAGAAAAAAAAGAAGAAAAGAAGATGAAAAAAAAGGAAAAATAAAAAAGAAAAAGAACAAAAAATAATAATAAGAAGAAGAAACAGAAGAAGAGGAGGAGGAGAAGAAAAAAGAAGAAGAAGAAGAAGAAAAAAAGAGGAGAGGAGGAGAAGAAGAAGAGGAAAAAAGGAAAGGAAGAAGAAGAAGAGGAGGAGGAGGAGGAGAAGAAAAAAGAAGAAGAGGAAGAAGAAGAAGAAAAAAGAGGAGAGGAGGAGAAGAAGAAGAGGAAAAAGGAAAGGAGGAAGAAGAAGAAGAAGAAGAAGAAGAAGGAAAAAAAGGAAGAAAAGGAAGAAAAGAAAGAAGAGGAAGAAGAAGAAAAGAAAAAAAGAGAAAAAACCCCGACCCCGACACGGCACCTCGACCCCGACCCCGACCCGACACCCCGACCCCGACACCCCGACCTCGATCCCGACCCCGACACGGCACCCCGACCCCGACCCGACAACCCGACCCCGACCCGACACCCCGACCCCGACACCCCGACCCCGACCCCGACCCCGGCACGGCACCCCGACCCCGACCCGACACCCCGACACCGACACGGCACCCCGACCCCGACCCGACACCCCGACCCCGACACGGCACCCCGACCCCGACACCCCGACACCCCTGACACCGCGACACCACGACACCCCCCGACACCCCGACCCCGACCCCGACCCCGACACCCCGACACCCCTGACACCCCGACACCACGACACCCAGACACGACACCCCCCGACACCCCGACCCCGACACGACACCCCGACACCCCGACACCACGACACCCCGACACCACGCCACCCAGACACGACACCCCCGACCCCCGACACCTCTTCGGCCTCCTGTTGACCGAAAAGGTGCTCTTCGGCCTTCCAGAGGCCGATGGGGTCATATATTTGTGATGCATTTATTGTACTAACTTCGTTTACTCTTTGTCATTGCAGGTGTTGACAGATGGTGGGCGCGGGTCGAGAGCGCTCCGAGGCTCCTTCCTCGGCGCGTGGTGGGAGGGGTACTTCCATCCCACCCCACCACCTCCGGAGAGCGCTGGATCTCAGTATGCAGACACCGGCGGGCGCTTCTTCTTCGACCGGGAGAGGTCGGGGGGGAAGAAGGTTGGTAGAGGTGGACGTGGCGGCGGGAGAGGTAGGAAGGCTGCTACTACGCCTTCCTCGCCGCCACCCCCAGCTGATTCACCCGACCACAGGAGTGCTCCGTCTGAGATGGAGCAGCCTGAGGTGCAGCCGTCTCGGACTCCGGTCCACGAGCCTCAGGCCGACGAGCCTACGACAGACGAGGCTACGACAGACGCGCCTACGGCCGACGAGCGTCGGGCCGCCGAGCCTTCGTCCCACGAGACTGGGGATCACGCTGAGTCGCAGCAGAACCCAGGTGCGGGCTCGTCGAGTGGCCGTGCTGAGGGTGGCTATAGTTCTGATAGCTATAGTGAGAGTGAGTGGGTTGAGGGGCGCAAAGTCTACCAGCGTGGTGGTACAAAGCTCCCGCCCACCCCGGCGACCCCCGACCAGAGGTGGTTGATTGCGCCGCAGGGGGAGAAGTAAGTGCATTTACTCTTTTTTAACCTTTTGTCTTCACGTTTCTTCGAATATCTAATGCGTTGGCCTTGTCATACTGCAGGTCTTGGACACACGGGCCTGGTTGCCGCAAGCCCAACAGTGTCCTTGGCGTGATTTGTCGCCAGAGCTTCCCTGGGTGGGTCACGTTGCCCGGTGAGGGCCGGGTTCCAGAGCTAGGAATGACCTGGGAGCACTACTTGGCTGCCCCGGCCCCGCCGGGGCATAGGATCAGCGATGTCGAGTGCCACACGGTCGCCGACATTGTGATCCAGACGTTTTGGGTAATTTCTCCTTTGCCGTCTACGTTGTGTTTTCTTCTTTGATTGGCAACCCTAGTGATTGTACTAATCCGTGTTTTCTTGTTTGATTGCAGACCTTCTACAGGTGTGCTGAGGGACAGGAGGAGGCCGCGGCTCGGGTTATCGACAACGAGTGCAGGCGCCTACTTCAAAACTTTCGGCACGAGGCTCGGACGCAGGCTATTCGAGACTACTACGCCTCGACTGGTATTTGGAGGAAAAAAGAGAAGTGCCGCCTCAACTATCTGAGTAAGGAGAAGTACATGAAGGTAATTACCTATTCTTAAGGCCTTGTACTTAGTTCCTTGATTTGATTCATATGCGTAGCGCTCAAATTTCTCTTGCTTAACTTAGGTGCCCCCGAGATGGCGTGCGGATAGGATGGACTGTTGGGAGGCGTTGGTGGATGAGTGGTGCACTCCCCAATGGCGCAACGTCCACGACGGTGCAAAGGAGAAGCGTGCCCAAATGAAAGGTGTTCCACACCATCTAGGCAGCGTCAACCTACGTGGGTTCGGGGAAAACTGGGTATGTGGTTTGCTTCATGATTCATGCAAATTCATTCTTCATGCTAGCTTGAGCCCTTAACTAATACTCTGTTCCTCTCTTTTAGGCGCGGCACAACAAGGCTCCAGTGCCAGAGCTGTTCGACCTCTATGCCATGTCCAATACTGCCTCGTACAAGAAGGCCAAGGCATTCTCTGAGTCTGACCTCGATGATCCAGAGAAATTCAGCAACCGCGCCTCCCACAACAAGCTTGTGAGGTACAGAGACGAGGGGAAGGCGAGGAAAGGGCCGGAGTTTAACCCGAGCCAGCAACCTCTTGATCCAGAGCTGGTGATGATATCTGGTGGCGGGAGGCACCATGACTTGTTAGCCATTGGGGATGGACTGATACGTTGTACTAGCACTCTCCCGCAGATCAAGAAGCGCCAGACCAGCTCCGATCCTGAGATAAGGCCTCGTGCACGGCCAATGGAGCTCGAATTCCAGGTTAGTTATACGGACTCAGATACCTTTCCTCCATTACATTGTGTGTGCGGCCGTCGATGATTACAATGCTAACGAGTGGTGTTGCAGGCTGCTATTGAGGCAGAGAGAGCGAAGACCCAGGCTGCTCTTGAGGAAGCAGAAGCGAGGACCCAGGCGCTTCTAGAGGAAGAGAGACGGCAGGCGGCGGCGAGGGAGAGGGAGGCGGAGGAGAGGACGGCTAAGCTATTGGAGGAGGAGAGGAACCGGAACGAGGCGGGTCAACGGGCCCTATACGAGCTCTTCGTGGTAAGTTTCTTCTGCATATTAGCCAAATCATGCACGTAATGTTCCTTTCATTACTAACTAATATGACTGACTCGAGAAAACCAAATGTGCAGAGCATGTGCGAAAAGAATGGCACGACCCCTCCGTCGATGCCAGTCATTGCTCCAGCGGGCACGGTGAGTTTCATTTGAATGGTCATTAGTTACTAGTCTTCACATTTGAGTTGCATCATGCTAACGATACACTGCAAATGATCTTTGGTGCAGCATAACTCCCGACAAGCATCGACCGATGCTTCTCCGTCTGCCACTGGCGCGACCGGTCCTTCACCTACATCTAAATGATGACGGTAAGTTTTCCCAAGTGTTTAGCTTAACAAAATGACTCAATATGCTTAGCTAGCTAAAAAATGACATAACAACATTAATTAGCTCCAAAATGACCTATTTAACCTAGGATAGCTCTAAAATGACGTATACTTAGCATTTATTTCTCCAAAAATGGATTTATATGCTTAGCTAGCTCAAAAATGACATAATAACCTTAATTAGCTCTCAAATGACCCATTTAACCTAGGATAGCTCTAAAATGACCTATACTTAGCATTTATTCCTCCAAAATGACTTAATATGCTTAGCTAGCTCAAAAAGAACATAACAACCTTAATTAGCTCTCAAACGACCCATTTAACCTAGGAAAGCTCTAAAATGACCTATACTTAGCATTTTTTCCTCCAAAAATGAAAAGGGTAAACACCTTCTTCTTCTTCTTCTTCTAGTCTTTTTCTTCTAGTCTTCTTTTCTTCTTCTTCTTCTTGTCTTCTTCTTGTCTTCTTCTTCTTCTAAAATGGCATATACTTACCTAATTTAGCTCAAAAATGGCATAATTACCAAGGTAAGCACAATAATGACCTATACTTACATAATTTTCCTAGGTTAGCAAAAAAATGGCATACTTAGATAGGTTAACTCTAAAATGACACAAATAATGAATAAGATGAAAGAAAAACAAGGAAGAGGAGGAAAAGAAGGAATAGGATCATCATCTTCTTCTTCTTCTTCTTCTTAGCATTTATTCCTCCAAAATAACTTAATATAATTAGCTAGCTCAAAAATGACATAATAACCTTAATTAGCTCAAAAATGACCTATTTAACCTAGGATAGCTCTAAAATGACCTAAACTTAGCATTTATTTCTCCAAAATGACTTTAATATGCTTAGCTAGCTAAAAAATGACATAACAACCTTAATTAGTTCCAAAATGACCTATTTAACCTAGGATAGCTCTAAAATGACCTATACTTAGCATTTATTCCTCCAAAAATGGATTTATATGCTTAGCTAGCTCAAAAATGATATAATAACCTTAATTAGCTCCAAAATGACCTATTTAGCTCCAAAATGACTTAATATGCTCCAAAATGACCTATTTAGCTCCAAAATGACTTAATATGACCTATTTAGCTCCTTATTCTTCTTCTTCTCTTCTCCTTCTCCTTCTCCTCCTCCTCCTCCTCCTCCTACTCCTCCTTCTCCTTCTCCTTCTTCTGCTTCTCCTGCTTCTCCTGCTTCTCCTTCTCCTTCTCCTTCTTCTTCTTCTCCTTCTTCTCCTTCTTCTTCTTCTTCTTCTTCTTCTTCTCCTTCTTCTCCTCTATTCCTTCTTCCTCTTCTTCTTCTTCTTCTACTACTTCTTCTCCTTCTCCTTCTCCTTCTTGTCCTCTTCTCCTTCTTCTTCTTCTTCTTCTCCTTCTTCTTCTTCTTCTTCTTCTTCTTCTCCTCTATTCCTTCTTCTTCTTCTTCTTCTTTCTTCTTCTTCTTCTTCTTCTTCTTCTTCTTCTTCTTCTTCTCCTTCTTCTTCTTCCTCTTCTTCCTCTTCTTCTTCTCCTTCTTCTCCTTCTTCTTCTTCTCCTTCTCCTTCTCCTTCTTCTCCTTCTTCTTCCTCTTCTTCTTCTTCTTCTTCTTCTTCTTCTTCTTCTTCTTCTTCTTCTTCTTCTTCTTCTTCTTCTTCTTCTTCTCCTTCTTCTTCCTCTTCTTCTTCTTCTTTTTCTTCTTCTTCTTCTAGTCTTGTTCTTCTTCTTCTTCTTCTTCTTCTTCTTTTTCTTCCTCTTCTTCTAGTCTTCTTCTTCTTCTTCTTCTTCCTCTTCTTCTAGTCTTCTTCTTCTTCTTCTTCTTCTTCTTCTTCTTCTTTTTCTTCTTCTTCTTCTAGTCTTCTTCTTCTTCTTCTTCTTCTTCTTTTTCTTCCTCTTCTTCTAGTCTTCTTCTTCTTCTTCTAATTTCTTACTCCCATTTTTGCAGGTTTGATTCACTTCATGGAAGGGCATAATGCTACTGTTTACATATTAGATGTTTGTGAAACTATGTATATATGAATTGGATGTATGATGTTTGATGACGATGGTGAAACTATGTTTGATGTTTGAAACTACGTTTGATGTATGATGTTTGATGTTTGAAACTATGTGATTCTGAATATATATATATATATATGTGTGTGTTTGAATTTCTGTGAAAATGAATTGATATAACAAAAAACAGAAAAAACAGGGGCTATATAGCCACTTTGCCGTCTGCTAGCAGACGGCAAAGCTCTTTGCCGTCTGCGAGCAGACGGCAAAGAGGCCACGTGGCAGCAGCCTATGCAACCTGGGCTGGCCTATGTGGCCTCTTTGCCGTCTGCTGGCAGACGGCAAAGAAGGAAAGTTCTTTGCCGTCTGCCTGCAGACGGCAAAGAGCCTGCCTGGGCCCAGCTGAAGCCTGACGTCAGCTGACGTCATCTACAGCTCTTTGCCGTCTGCTGGCAGACGGCAAAGAAGGAAAGTCCTTTGCCGTCTGCCAGCAGACGGCAAAGCCGCCTTTGCCGGCAGACGTTCGGCCGGAGTGTTTGCCGTCTGCTGGCTGACGGCAAAGCCTTTGCCGTCCGCCAAGTATGCCTTTGCCGTCTGCTATAGCAGACGGCAAAGTGCCTGATTCCAGTAGTGCTAAAACCCTTCGGCTTATATAGACACCGAGGGTACCTAGGGTTTACACATGGTCAGTTACACGTCGAAGGGATAAACATGCCTACTCACTACTTTAAACTTGGAGGACACGCCACGATCCTTGAGGCTTCCATCCTGGAGACAAGACCCTGGATCCATCCAGTGTCCGGCGAATGGCCCATATAGAGAAATAGGTCGGCCTCCCGAGGACCCCTTAATCCAGGACTCCCTCAGTAGCCCCCGAACTAGCCTCCAACGCCAAGAGTCCTAGCTTTAGCTGCTTCATGTGATCAAAAGTCTTCGGCTTGCGAGGCGAGTTCCTTCCTCCAAATAGTGATCGGCCGAGATAGTTCGGCCTCCGACGACGTGTAATTTCTCCGATCATAGATCGTCCGAACACCATAAGTAACCGGCCCTGAAGGCCAAACGTTAGGGAGTAAATAGTGATTTCTGACAACCTTTCAGACGAAAGGTCACGGCCCACCATGACCACTAAACCAGTCGTAAAGACTCGATTCGCGGTTCGAGGCCGTTTCCACCAGCACGATTCATCAATGCACAGATAGTGCCCCATTTTACACGGGATATGTTTAATCATGTGCGTATAACGGCACGCACGCCTCGGGAAGCGGAGAGATTCACGGCGCCGTGAAGGGAGGCTAACCGGCAGTAAGCACAATAAAAGGGAAAGAAAACCTCAAGGCCTATCCGCCCTTCCCATTCGCATCCCTGCTTCCCCAATCTTCCGAGCTTCCAGAGCCCAGATCTAGGTTTTACATTCTTCCCCCTCCGAGCTTAGCCATGGCCAGCTCCGGATCCAACAGCAAGTGGGAGGCATCCACGGTCACAGACCAGGACATACGGGATCTCAAGGACGCCGGTTACCTCCCTGCCAATGTCTTCCACAGCGTTGCGGAGGAGGGCCAGGTGATTCCCACCCCCAAACCTGGTGAGAGGGTGGTCTTCCTTTCCCACTTCATCTGAGGATTGAGCTTCCCGCTCCACCCCTTCGTGAGGGGCCTCATGTTCTTCTACGGCCTCGACTTCCATGACCTCCCCCAAACTCTTTCATGCATATATCGGCCTTCATTATCGTCTGCGAGGCTTTCTTGCGAGTCGAACCACACTTCGGACTGTGGCTCAAGATCTTCAACATCAAGCCGAAGTGTGTCGCCGGCGCACATGCAGACTGCGGCGGGGCGGTCATCGGCAAGCTCCCGCGTGCAGTATGGCCGTTCGGCACCTTCATCGACACCATCAAGACTTGGCAAAAAGAGTGGTTTTACATCACCGAGCCAAAGGAGGAGGGCGGAACTATTCCTGCCGAATTCAGGTCCGGCCCCCCGGCCAGATTGACCTCATGGGTCCGAAAGGGCCTCGACTGGGGGTCGGACACAGAGGTGGATGACCTGCAGAGGGGCATCGACTCCATGATCAAGGAGGGAGTCGGGCTAACCAACGTGGTCCAGGTTATGCTCCGGCGGCGCATCCTCCCCTGCCAGCGCCGAAGCTCCCCCATGTGGAATTACCGGACTGACGACGAGCCTACGATTCATCAACTCTTCCGCACCACACGCGAGAAGCTGTGGAAGGCGCTGTTCAAGGCGCAGGAGAACTGGCCGGCCAAGAGGGAGGACCAGGGCTTACGCGCCGATAAGCTCCCTTCCGAGGAAAATCTAAGTGCTTTCCGATCACTTCTGCAGGAATGGCTGAGCAAAGCCATGGGCATTAAGTGTCCGGCTCCACAGCCCGAAGACACCAGGTCTCCGCTGCTATTGGAGATGCTCGTCGTGGCGCCTAACAAGTCGCCGGAGAAGAAGGAGAAGAAGAAACCAGGCCGAACAGGCCTGCGCATCAGGGACCAGCCAGAGGCTGCGTCCGAAGAAACCCACGCCTCCTCGAATCAAGAGGAGGAGCATGAGGGTGAGGAGGGAGGCGATTCCCCCCTCGCAGGAAAGAGGGCGGCGTCATCGGACGCCCCGGAGGACTTAGATCCTCCCGCCCCGAAGAAAGCGCGTCGGACACAGGTGGTCCTGTCCGACGACAGTCCGGATTCGGATACTGAGTCCGAGGACTTCGAGAGGGTTCCACGAAGGAACCTCAGGGTCAAGCCCCCACCTCGAAGGTACAGATCCGAAGATCTTTCCGATCTATTAGTGCTAAGTTTTGAATATGATTAATCATGTGAGCGCCTTTGTGACTTGCAGCCCACCACAAGTTCTCCCCACCGATCAGTCTTCGGATGGGGAGACCCCACCGGCCGAACTAGCGGAGAGCGGGACCGCGTCGCACCCATCTCCTTTGGGCGCCGCAAAGGACGCCGCGGAGGTGTCCTCCCAACAGGCTCCTTTGGAGCCGGACACTGGAGGCGGGGGCGACGACGATATGGCCGAGGCTAACACCTTGGCCGCCGAAGACCCGGGGGAGAAGCCCCTCCCGGATACTGAGGAGACCGGACAAGGTGATGTCCAGTCACCTCCAAGGTCATGTCCGGAGCGCACCATGCCTCCGGAGGCACAGGTTCAATCCTCGGTTGGAGATCAGATCAATCGAGCACCGCCGGCGCCGCCGGCCACTGGGTGGTCGACTATGGGGGAGGCTCTGTCAAGCGCCTCCATCTCCGGAGAGCACCGCACCCTTATGGGTGCGGTACTGCAGAGCATTCAGTCCGTGGATATCGGACTGAAGGAGGCCTTCAACGGTCTCCTGACGGGCTTTCAGGTAAGCCATGTAATGCTCTATTTTGTGAAATATTGATTTCTTTGAGTTATGATTATATACATGGCAGCCCCCGAGCCCTAGGTGAGTTTGAAAAACTTACCTGGGGGTCAAACATAGATCCTTATCCGAACTGTGCACAGGACAATATGTATTCGGATCGTTCTATCAGCCCTTAAGAGGACCGGACATAGGATCATTTTAGTGACAGTTCGGAGGTTGTAAACCCCTGTAATGTTATATGATTTTGTTTGTTACAGGCTTCGTCGACGGCAGCGGCAACGAACGCTGCCGAGCTAGATGAGCTAAATCGGAAGCTCAAGAGCTCCGAAGACGAGCTTGACGCTCTAAACAAGAGATTCGACGAGGCGCAAGGTAAGCCAGATTAGAGTATCAAAACTCTTCTTTACCGTACTATCAACACGGTCTCTTGATATAAGTCGATGCTTTACGCAGCCTCGGCGAAGGAGATTGAGAAGCTCAAGGCCGAGCTTGAGAAGGCAAAGCAGGAGGCTGCGGTGGAGAAGGCGGCGGCCAAAGAGGTGGCTACCGCGCTCTCCGCCCTAAGAGCCACTAGTGACAAGCACGAGGCTCGGGTGGAGAAAATCCAACAGGAGCTCAAGGACGCCGGCCAAAAGTGCGAGGACCTGGAGCGCAGGGGCAAGGAGCAGGCCGCCGAACTATCCACCCTTAAAACTAATCTCCAAAAGGAGCGGGTGGATAGGCGGTCTTTTGAAGAGGAGGTCAGCCAGGCCAAAGCTATCATGGATGGTAAGCCGTATTCATTGCAGTGTATCTTCGGGGATAGCAAGTTCGAGTTGCTTACCCAAGTATGGCGTTCCCCAGGTGCCTGCTCGGACCTCCAGAAGAGCATGGCGGACGCGAAGCAGCTCTATGCTTCGCGGGGAGAAGGAGATGAAGCTCGGCTATTCTGGGCACAGTTCGAAGCCCCCGAGCGCTCTCCTCTCCTTATCGAGCAGCTGAAACAGCTGATGGAGCTACACCGGATGGCGGAGCCGGCCATGAAGGATCTCTTCATCCGGCTATGGCCCAACGAGCCACTACCGGGCAGCTATTTCGGCCTGGTGCAGAAGCTGAGCGACACCTCGCCCCGGGTCGACGCGATAAGGCGATTTTCCTGTATCGAGGGAGCTCGGATGACCTTTGCGAAGGCCAAGGTGCACTGGCCGGGGCTGGATCCGATGAAGATCGCCACCGCTCCTCCGCCTACTGGAAAAGAGCATAGGCGCCCCGAGCTGTACTTCTCCGGCGTAATGGCGGGTGCTCGGGCAATAGAGGCGCAATGTTCGCGAGAGAATGTGTATGAGTAAACGCTTATGTAATATGTCCGAAGACCTTTGAACGCATTTGTATTTAAAGCTGCATGGTTTATCATGTCTTTTATGTTTCACATCCTTTATAACTCCTGTGTGGCCATTGAAACTGAAAGTTGCGAGTCGTCGGCTTCAGCCCCCACGTAGATACTACGCGGGGTGTCTCTGCCAATCGCACTATGACCCTTAGCCGAGCTATTGGTACCCGAAGGCGGTAGTGTGAGGCGGACAAGGCAATCAAACCATAATGCTTTATTGCTTTCACTTATCCGTAGGGGCGCGAGAAAGGAGTGAGGGAGCTGATAACTAGCCCCCAGGTGTTTGTGATGTTCGGATGAACCGCAGCCAAAGCCTATATCACCTGGTTTGTACTAACACCAAACCCATCGTATGACACGGAATAACCTCTGACGAGATTTAGTTAAGCTCGGATTCGCAGACCGGTTCTCGCATACCATGACAGTCAGTTTTTGGCTTTCTCCGCTGAGGCGCTTGACCAGGCTAGACGGAAGCACAATCGCAGCGGTGCTCCCTTTGCCCTTTTAGCCGAACGAGCGGAACATAAAGGGGCAAGCATAGGAGCCGGGCAACCCAACTATTGACCCAAGACATAGTTCAGAACCAATGCATATAAAGCGGAATTCCAAGACGCCGAACACTGAATCAGTTGTGTGTAGGGCGATTTTTAAGGTCGAGCCCCCGGTCTATTAGCCGGTTGCATCGTAAAGTATACCAAATAGGTTCGCGAGAAGAGGGAGAAAATAGGGAGTGTTCCGAAAAGGGACAGCAAGGAGATAATGTATGATATATCTGTATTTTGCTCAACAACTCTTATTATTCAAATTGCCGATTCAACTGTTTACAGGTATTAAAAATGAAATATAAATCTTACAGGAGGGGGTTGTGCCAAGGGTCTTCGATAGGTGACCTGACGTCCTTGATATGCCCTATTGCTTGCCCGCGCCTGTGTCTAACAAAGAGTTGTATACCTCGATGGGTGTACTATTCGGCGAGCGGGCTTTGTCAAAAAGTCTTGAGAAGTCGCCGAAGTGTGAGTGAGCTTTACGCCGTAGTGGATACTTTATGGTACCTGTTGTGTGTCCGAAGACATGTTGACGGTGACAGTTCGGTCCAGCCGAACACTTACCCTTTATTATTTTTCCCCACCGCTGCCCATGGAATTTTGAGCGCGAAGTTGTGCTTCCTCGGCACGTACTTTGCCGGTACTAGGGTCGTGCGATGGGGGGTGAATCCCTATTTATGGGGAGAGGAAGGTTCTGGTACTTCGGATTGAGACTGAGCTCACTTCCCAGCCTTGGATGCCTTTATGGCGGATGTCGGCGTCTGCCAATCATCGGTGTAATGGAATTCGGCAGCCAGGGCTAACGCATGTTCCTCAGTTCGGAGGGAGCGCTCTGTGTTGCCATTGACAGTAATGACCCCCTAGGGCCGGGCATTTTGAGCTTGAGGTATGCGTAGTGTGGGACGGCGTTAAAGCGAGCGAACGATGTACGGCCGAGCAGGGCGTGATAGCCGCTGCGGAAGGGTACGATGTCGAAGATCAAGTCCTCGCTTCGTAAGTTATCGGGCAAGCCGAACACAACTTCCAGGCTGACAGAGCCTGTGCACCGGGCTTCAACGCCTGGGATCACTCCTTTGAAGGTAGTGTTACTGGGCTTGATCCTTGACGGATCTATGCCCATCTTTTTCACCGTATCTGAGTAAATCAGATTGAGGCTACTTCCACCATCCATGAGGACCTTAGTGAGGTGGTTCCCATCTATGATCGGGTCTAGGACGAGTGCGGCCGAACACCCGTGACGGATACTGGTCGGATGGTCACGTCGATCGAAGGTGATCGGGTATGCCGACCATGGGTTATACTTCGGGGCTACAGGCTCTATGGCGTAGACGTCACGGAGGGCGCGCTTCCTCTCCTTTTTGGGTATATGGGTGGCGTATATCATGTTTACTGTTTTTACCTTTGGAGGAAATTTCTTTTGTCCACCACCGATCGGACCACGGGGTTCATCCTCGTCCTCGCAGCGTGGGCTCTTGCCTTGGTCCTCGGATGCGAGCTTGCCGGCCTGTTTGAAGACCCAACAGTTATGGTTGGTGTGATTGGCGGGCTTCTCCTGAGTGCCGTGGATCTGGCAAGGCCTCTCCAGGATCTTGTTCAGCGGGGTAGGTCCGTCGTGTTTGCCTTTAGGAGGCTTCTTCCGCTGCCCAGGACGGGAGTTGCGAAAACCGGCATTAACGGTCGTGTCATCGCCATCAATATTGTTGTGCCAGCGCTTGTTCTTGTTGTGCTTCGGTTTTCCGTTTCCATCCCGAACTTCGGAGGTTCCGGGGTCTTCGGGGTTGTGGCTACGTCTAGCTAGCCAGTTATCCTCGCCCGCGCAAAAGCGGGTCATGAGTGATGTGAGGGCGGACATTGTCCTTGGTTTATCCTGGCCGAGCTGGCGAGCCAGCCACTCGTCCCGAATATTATGCCTGAAGGAGGCTATTGCTTCGGCGTCAGGGCAGTCAACTATCTGGTTTTTCTTGGTCAAGAACCGATTCCAGAATAGTCGCGCAGATTCTCCTGGCTTCTGGACGACGTTGCTCAGGTCGGAGGAGTCCGGCGGCCGAACATATGTGCCCTGGAAGTTAGATCGGAATGCGTCTTCTAGGTCCTCCCAGCACCCAATTGAGTTTTCGGGGAGGCTATTCAACCAATGCCGGGCTGGCCCCTTCAACTTTAGGGGCAGGTACTTGATGGCGTGGAGGTCGTCTCCTCGCGCCATGTGGATGTGGAGGAGGAAATCCTCGATCCATACGGTTGGGTCAGTTGTCCCATCATATTGTTCTATGTTTACGGGTTTAAACCCTTCCGGGAACTGGTGCCGCATCACCTCATCCGTAAAACACAGTGGGTGTGCAGCGCCTCAGACCCGAGCTATGTCGCGCCGGTGATCGGCGTCTGCTCTGGTCCGGTTCCGTTCCTGACCTTCATTATTGCGGTCGAGCCAGGGCCGGTACCCTTCCCGTTTATCGGGTGAGTATCCTCTGGATCCGTAGATGGAACGCGTACGACCTGCTCTATCGTCCAGGTCGTGTCGCAGGTCGAACCTGTCATCGGGCTCTAGTGGCTCTTTTCCCCGTCTTCGGGATATCGTCGGCCTATAGCCGGTGTTGTCAGCCGTCCTATCTCGTCCTCGAGGAGGGCGGTCTGGCTTGTCATATTGGGTATGCTTGGGAGACGGAGTATCAGTGAGCTCGACATCGAATTGTGGCAGCAGCCTTCTGCGTGGGTAGCTCCTGGGTTGGTCCGATAGACCGGTGCCGTATCCTTCCTCAGCTAAGAGGACTCTCGTCCATCGGTCGTTGAGGTCGTCTTGTTCGGCTTTGAGCTGCTGCTCTTTTGCTTTCAGGCTGCGGGCCGTGGATATGAGCTCTTGCCTGAACAGTTCCTGGTCAGCAGGATTGTCGGGGATGGCGAAGTCATCGGCTTCCGCATTGTCCTCCCCCTCGATAGAGCGGAGGTAGTCGTCGTCCTCGGGATCATCTGGATCATCGGGGTTACGACGGTCTTCGGGCCTCTCCTGATCCTCAAGCGGGTGTTCGGGGTTTTCGGGATCACCGAGGTCTTCCAAAGTATCTCCGTCTCCGGTGCCATCGGTAGCCTTTCTTCCCTTTTTTCCTTTTGACCGTTTATGCGGCTTTCGGCACCTTGATGGCGCATCATCCGATTTGTCGCCATCGTTTCTTGGAGTGTCCACCATGTAGATGTCGTATTTGGAGGTGGCGGTCCATCGCCCGGTGTTAACATGGGCGAGGGCATGATCCTCCTCATCCATGTAATCTGCCTCCTCGGAGGCAAAGTCCAGCATGTTGGTTAAATCCTCGACAGTGGCTACTAAGTGGGTGGTGGGTGGGACAAAAAATTCGCCCTGACCCGTCTGGAGCCTGATCTGCGAACAGATCGGGGTGGTGTCGTCGGCAATCTTCATCGATGAGATCCGATCTAGAGCCTCGTTGAGTATCGAGAGCTCGATCGTGTCGGCCTGCCCAGAGCTTCCAGAGTGAACCTCCGATACATCCGCGCGGGGAGAGTGTTTGGCAAGAACAGATGTCCGGACGTCCGGCACTATGACCGGATCCGGACTAAGAGGCGGGCCCTCGCCCGGGTAGATCCCGTGGCCGGGGCCGGAAGATGGATCTGAGGTTAAAGCCTCGGAGTCTTCGGGCATAGCAGGCGAGACTGCAAGCCCGGTTAGCGATAGATCGCCCCGAGAATCTACAGAGAACTGTAAGTTCCCGAATCTGACCTCTTGATCAGGGGCGAAGCTTCCGATACGGCCTAGATGGTCGGTCGGGTCGGCGTGCAGCACAACGCTGCCGAAAGCGAAGATCTGTCCGGGGACGAATGTGCCCGTATTACGGACCTCTTTGCTGATGACTAGGCGAGCCATCGATTCCTTCTGGCGATCACAGCGGAACTCTCAATGAAAGCACCAATGTCGGTGTCAAAACCGGCGGATCTCGGGTAGGGGGTCCCGAGCTGTGAGACTTGGATCGATGGTAACAAGAGACGAAGGGGACAAGGTTTTACCCAGGTTCGGGCCCTCCTATGGAGGTAATATCCTACGTCCTGCTTGATTATATTGATGATATGAGGATTACAGAGTTGATCTACCACGAGATCAAGTAGCTAAAACCCTAGATGAGTTCTGTTGGCCTACAACCTAAAACCCTTCGGCTTATATAGACACCGAGGGTACCTAGTGTTTACAGATGGTCGGTTACACGTCGAAGGGATAAACATGCCTACTCACTACTTTAAACTTGGAGGACGCGCCATGATCCTTGAGGCTTCCATCCTGGAGACAAGACCCTCGATCCATCCAGTGTCCGGCGAACGGCCCATACAGTCCGGCCCATAAGAAATAGGTCGGCCTCCCGAGGACCCCTTAATCCAGGACTCCCTCACCGGAGACCGTGGACAAGCGCCTCTTACTCGGCTACGTTGTTGGAGGCGGTGAAGTGAATCTGGAGTGTGTACTTGAGCTGGTCCCCTTTTGGGGACGATAAGACGATGCCGACTCCCAAGACGGTCCGCATCTTCGAGCCGTCAAAGTGCATGCGCCAATGCATGGAGTCCGAAAGCGGCGGCACAAATTGGGTCTCGGCCGAGTCGACGAGAAAGTCGGCCACCGTCTGCGATTTGATGGCCGTGCGCGGCTCGTACCGGATCTCGTGGTCGGCGAGGGCGATGGCCCACTTGGTGATTTGGCCGGTGGCGTCTCGGCCGCTCATGATCTCGGCGAGCGGGGCCATGCTCACCACGGTGATGGTGTGCTCTTGGAAGTACTGCTTGACCTTCTTTGCGGCGAAGTATATGCCGTAGCACATCTTCTGGTAGTGGGGGTAGTTCTGCTTGGAGGCGGAGATGACCTCGCTCAGGTAGTAGACGGGACGCTGGACTGATAGCACCTTGCCCTCCTCAGGCCGCTCCACCACCAAGACGACGCTGACCACGCACGTGGTTGCGCGATGTACGCGAGCATGGGCTCCTTCTCAGCCGGCGCGGCCAAGACGGGCGCGCTGGAGAGAGCGCGTTTGAGGTCGCGGAACGCTGCGTCCGCCTGGTCGGTCCACTCGAACTTGGTCGTCTTCTTCATGAGCTGGTAGAGGGGCAGCGCCTTCTCGCCCAGCCGGCTGACGAACCGGCTAAGCGAGGCAAGGCATCGGGCAAACTTCTGGATGTCGCGGAGCTTGGCCGGCTTGTGCATACGCTCGATGGCCTTGATCTTCTCTGGGTTGGCCTCGATGCCACGCGCAGACACGAAAAAGCCCAGGAGATGGCCGCCTGGCATGCCGAAAACACACTTCTCCGGATTGAGCCGGACCATGTACTCGCGCAGGTTGGAGAAGGTTTCTCGGAGGTCGTCAAGGAGGCTGAAGTGCTTCTTGGTTTTGACAACGATGTCGTCGACGTAGACGTGCACGTTCCTGCCGATCTGGGGCAGGAGACATTTCTGCATGCAGCGCTGGAAGGTGGCACCTGCGTTCTTCAAGCCGAACGACATGGTGATGTAGTAGTAGGCCCCAAAGGGGGTGATGAAGGAGGTCTTCAGCCCGTCAGCCGGATCCAGCTTGATCTGGTGGTAGCCAGAGTAGGCGTCCAGAAAGGATAGCAAGTCGCAGCCGGCCGTGGAGTTGATCACTTGATCGATCCGGGCAGGGCGAAGGGTCCTTGGGACAAGCCTTGTTCAGGCTGGTGTAGTCGATACACATGTGCCAAGTCTTGTTTTTCTTCAGCACCAGGACTGGGTTGGCCAACCAGTCCGGGTGGAAAACTTCCATGATGAAGCCAGCTGCGAGCAGCCGGGCGATCTCTTCTCCTATAGTACACCGCTTCTCCTCGGAGAAATGGTGCAGGGGTTGCTTGACTGGCTTCGCATCTGGCCGCGCGTGAAGTGTCTGCTCGGCATACTTAATCGGAACAACCGGCATGTCTTTGGGAGACCATGCAAAGATGTCCCGATTCTCACGAAGGAAATTCACAAGCTCTCCTTCCTATTTGCTGCTGTGGTTGGCGCCGATGGTGACGCGCTGCTTGGGGTTGGCCGGGTCGAGCGGTACTTGCTTGGTGTCCTTGGACGGCTGGAACGTCGCCTCGCTGGCGGGCTGGGACGGGGGAGCCGGCACGGCCGGCTGCTCGGTGGCCTGGGCCATGAGCCGGTCGAGCTGCCGCCTCTCCTCCGCGATCATGTGTGCCTCGGCTAGCCGGCTGTTGTAGCGTGCGCACTGGATCGACTTCTTGTAGTCGCCATCGATGGTGATGATGCCCTTGGGACCGCGGAAGTGGCTCTTGTTGCCGAAGAGGATGTCGAGCTGGATTTTGCCGATGGGGGAGCAGGATTGTCCTGGCACGATGCCGTGGAAAACCATCCGGCTCGGCCGCAGGACTTTCTCCTTGAGGCCCAGCTTGAGCAGCGTGTCGTGGTAAAGGATGTTGATGCTGCTGCCTTTGTCGATCAGCACCCACGAGAACCGGCAGGTGAGCCTCTCCGAGGTGATGGTGGGGTCCAGGACGAGGGCGTAGCTGTCGGGGGTTTGGCATTACGGCCGGGTGGTCCGCCCGACTCCAAGTGATCGGCTTCTCGGACCAGTGCATGTATTGGGGGACCGAAGGCACGATGGTGTTTACCTCGTGCCGGCTCTAGCGCTCGCTATGCTTGTCAGCACCCTCGCTTGTGAAGACGGCATAGGCCCCGTCCTGGTCATGGAATTGATCCTGGAGATGGCCGTCGTTGGGGGGAGCCGGTGCCAGCTGCAGTGCCAGGACCGGCGCGGGAGCCGGAGCGCGAGGAGCCGAAGGCGGGGGAGACGGAAGGCCCCCGACCTGGGCTAGTCGCTAAGAGAAGCTGCACTGCCGGAGCTTGTGTGTGGCCGGCTTTGCACCGGAGTGCATCTTGCAGGGCGCATCGAGCATCTGCTAGAAGGTGAGCTTGGGCTTCCAGGCGGCCTTGCCGGCCCACTGGCCCTGGCTGGCGGCCTGGGCAGCCGTCTGCTCCTCCCCGACGATAGCGACCAGCTTGCTCCCGTAGCGGGGATCTGGCTGGTCGGGCTTCCGCTAGTTGCTCTGCTGCTGCCGGCTGTCGCGAGCCAGCCGCGCGGTGGCAGGCGGCTGGACGGCTTTGCCGGCCGTGGTAACCTTGATCCGCATCGCGGAGTCGGTCATGGTGTACTTATCCGCCTTGACCATGATCTCTGCCAAGGTGGCCGACTCCAAGCACATGAGCTTGTGTTTGAGGAGGGTGCCGTCTCGGCAGCACTCGGAGAAGTACTGGATGGCCTGCACCTTGTGCACACCTTCGCAGGAGTTGCGCAGGTCAGTCGAGCATGTGAGGTAGTCGCGGAGGGGCTCATCTGGCCCCTAGATGCGCATGGTGAGCTCGCGGGGGCGGCCAAGGCGCTTATAGGTGCCAGTGAAGTTGCGGACGAATGCCTCTTCGAAGTCTACCCAGGCGTTGATGCTGCCAGCCTGCAGGCTGTTAAGCCATATGCGGGCTGAGCCGAATGGCATGAGGGGGACGTAGCGCACGGCCACGCGCTTGTTTCCTCTTGCGATGCTGACTGCGGTGGTGTAGTCGATCAGTGAGTCCTCTGGCTTGGCCGTGCCGTTGTACTTTGGAGTGTCGCGGGGAAGCCTGAAGCCGGTGGGCAACGGCTCCTTGCGGATCTGGGGACCGAAGCACGCCGGCCCGATCGGGCCCTCCTCCTCGAGGAGGGCGGATTGCGCCAGCAGGTCGATGCAGAGACGGGCGTCGTTCTCGCTGTAGGGAACGCGCGGCCTGAGTCGGGCCGCGAGCTCGGCGCGGACAGTCGGAGCGGGCGAGCGTGTGCACTCCCGCCGCGGAGGCAGGGTGTGAGCGCGATCGCGCCGGCCACCGCCATCTGGGGCGTCGTTGTGCTGGTTGGTGACTACCGGTTGCTCGTTCCCGTGCTGGGAACGCCGGCTGCGGCTTCCTCCGGCTCGCCGGCCGGAGCCGCGAAGGGAAGAAGAGTGCTGGGCCTGCTGATGGCCGCTAGCAGCTCCAAGGCCTTCGCCCTCAGGGCAAGGCGACTCGGAGCCGGTGTAGGCAAGGTCGAGGCGGGCCTGGTGCGTGTTGGCAGTGGCGATGAGGTCCTTGATGTGCTGTTCATATTGTGCACGCTCCTCGCCCTCCATGGTGGCCATGTCATTGTAGGCCACTTGGGCGGCTCTCATGTTGTCCGTAGGAGTGTCGTAGGTGGGCAGCCTGTCGCCAAGGATTTCAGCGACCACGTGGCCGCGGTTGCGGACGTCCCCATGCCATATGGGCTCGTTGCCAGCCGGGGTGAGTCCATAAGCGGAGTTATACTCCCACTGCGCGGACTCCATCCGGCGCCGGGCGGTCGCGAGTGAGGTGGCCTCCGTGAGCAGCTGCTGGGGAGCCGCATCCAACTCGGCCATGGCAGAAGCCGGATCGGCCGTTGGCGCGATGGGGGTGCTCAGGCCCTGAAGAGTGGAGCAGAGGGGGTCGGAGGGGCCGGCACGGGCTGCGACGGCAGCCGCATCCGCCTCCGCCCTGGCGCGAGCCGCGGCGGCGTTCGTGCTCGCCTCCGCCCTGGCATGACCGGAGCTCGTGGAAGAGCCGGTGGCCATCACCTGCGCAAGAATGTGGAGGCCGTCAGCGCCGCTCGAGGCGGTCGCACACGCAAATGGTGGCGGGTCGCTGCAGTCCAGCACCTCGCTGGGGTACTCTTCGGAGGCCGATGCATCGACGAGATGCAGCCCGCCAAGGAGCGTGCAGAGGGAGTCAACGCCGAGAGAGACGTCGTCGTGGCTCGGCTCGATGGAGGGGACGATGGTGACACCTGCGGATCTGGCGGAACCGAGGCTCGGAACCGCGGAAGCTTCCGCGGAGGCGGGCTCCATGGGCATGCTGATCAGTCCGGACGCGAACGCCCGGCGGAGTTGGCGAAGGGTCCCGCCCGGAGCATGACTCCGTCCGGCGCCGCGGATGGCCCCACGGTGGGCGCTAACTGTCGTCGTTTTCTCACGACATATGCCATGGGGTGGCTAATCGAGAGTGGCTGGGGCCGAAAGGACGCCGACGGGCTCCGGGAGCGAGATTGGGGACAAGCGGTGTGTGACACGCGATGTACCCAGGTTCGGGGCCCTCCGTGGGAGGTAAAACCCCTAGTCCTGCTTGCCTAGTTGATGATATATGTGGGCTACAATGGTGCTCCTTGAGTTGTTCGACGGAGGAGGAAGACGGAGCTCACTTGCTCTTGTTCCTCTCCTGTATGTGTGTGCGTGGGTGTCCCTCTTCCAAGGCGTCCCCTTTGCATGGGAGGCACCGGGGGGATTAATAGGCCAACCCCCCGGCTTACAATATTCATATAGGGCGCTGGGATGAGGGACCCGGCTGGCAGCCTCTCTAGCCTGCCAGGGGGCCCACCAGCTGAGCCGTCTCGTCGTCCGTAGGGCCCGCCGGCTCCGAGGCTTCATCACATCTGGGCCCGACGGATGCGATGTCCCATCGAGGGCAGGGGCCCGCCGACCGGCCGCTGCTATTGGCCCATGCTTGCCACGCCGCTGCACGGGCCACACTGTGTGGCGTCGTCTTGCGGCAGCCGGCCGCTGTCTCTGCTACGGCCGGTCGCGCCGTAGACACGCGGGGGAAGGTAATGGAGTAGACGGGAGCGTGGTCACGATCGACCACGGTCAGCGGTACGACCGCCCGCACTGTAGCCACGCGCGCTCCCCATCAGCGGATACTGCAGCCATGCGGGACCTGTCAAAGGAGTCCCGTCTTGTCATCGTACGTGGGTACGGTGGGAGTGGACAGGAGCTTGTCCACAGGCGGGTCAGCGTGGGAGCCGGCCGTGGACCTGCCGGCCCCGAGCCAGCTGGCCGGGCGCGAGCCAGCCGGTGGCGTGCCGGCCGCGGGTCGGCCAGCCCCAGGCCAACCGGTCCTGAGCCAGCCGGCCAGGGTCGCCGGGCCCAGTCGGATGGGCTGCCGGCCGTATGTTCTTAAAAAAACTTGAATCCTCTTGCTTTAGCATACCCGGGGGTTATAATCCCGTCACTATGCAGAGGTTGTACTCTTTACCCACGAGTAACGGATTTCTTTAGTCAATCCGAGACTAATTCCGCTTACGGTCTTTAAGTTGGAAACATACCTAACCCGCACACACCAACTTAACTTCACGGTGCCTGGAATCACCCACGACAACCATTAAGTAAAAACTCTAAGTGGGGAGACCACAATCTCGATTAGCATGGGATCACAAAATTTAAAATGCGCGCAAACAGGGGCGCTACCCCCTCGGTCCAACCGGAACACCCATGCCCCCGGACCAGGTGGCATGCCTACCAGATGCCTCCGGTATCTTCCACCATGGACTCTCTGTACGGTGTGTGCCAAGAAAGGGGTTGACGACCTACTGAACCGTACCCTACCCGTGGCAGGGACAAGTGGTAGTACGAACAAGTATGGGGGTTACTCGAACAAGATTCGATCTACGGTCGACTCAGGAGGTTTACGTTTTCCCTGCAACGGTTAGCACAACAAATACTCTTCACAGTTTCCTAATAGGGCCACCACCTCTCATGCTCCATCATGCCTCACTGCACATCCTCGTCATAATGAGATGTCAGTTTCGTGGTCATGTCTACCGAGACATAACCTTCCTCCGAATTTCATCCGAGCTAGCACCAGGCATATGTGGCATGGGTAGTGGCTACTGTCATCAGTATCTTATGTATAGCAGAAAATATTTTCACCATTTGTTTATATGCATGAGTATATCTCCACATGAAATATGGTTTCTTCAGTTAGCATAGTGATGAAGTTCATTTGTCGTAGCAAACCACACACAACTTATATTATATCAAAGTTCAAGATGCTTGCCCTGAGTATGCAGAAAGGTAGAGTGCACTCCACAACTTTTGAAAGTTTAATCTTCCCTCCAATTCCTATTTTGAAAATATTTAAATCAACACGCAATTCAAAAACAGTACTAAAAAGTTGTTTGTGAAATTTGAAATAAATCCTAAAATAAACTAGGTGAAATTTAAGAGGTGAGGGAAAAAGAATCAAGTCAATTGGAGTTTTAGTTTAAAAGATAGGGCCAGTCAAAGTTTGGTCAAACCTCTGATTTTAAATAAAACAGAGAAAAGAAAATGTTTCAGCAAAGATTACGCTTTCTAATAGGGGATACATACTTCTGGATACTGTGCCTCCACTTAACCGGTTCACCCACGGCGCTAGGTCACTGACAGTGGGACCCACCTGGCCCACTGGTCAGGTTTGACCGGTCTCCTCCTCTCTCCTCCTGCGACAGAGCCGGAACGGAGCTCCGGCGAACAACGCCGGTGCCTCTCGGGATTCTGAGCGTAGGAACGGGCTGTGGGGGTCGCGGTGATTCCATGAAGGTGCACCGCGAATGCTGGGGTGGCTGGCGCTGTTGACGGCAAGACCCGCAGCGGGCATCGGCGTCGGTCGGAGTTGGGCATCTCGCTCGGGGCTCCTATCAGGGCAATTGGAAGCGGGGTTCGATCCAAGGCTTCGCAAGGAAGACCCCGGTGTAGACAGTGGAGGAGGGGCGGCTCTAATGGCGTCGAATTTTTTCGAAGGGTGGCGGCGGGCGTCTTGGCCGGAGGTGAGGGAGACGGCTAGCTCCGGTCAAATTGGCTGCTATGGGGGCACGCTGTGGGAGTCATGAGGCCGTTGTCGAGTGTTGGGAGCTTGGGGGGATTTTTATAGGCATGGAGAGGCGGTTCAGTGATGGCCATGGATAATCACGGTGCTCGCCGCCATTGTGGGTTCCAGGGCGACATGGCGATGGCTGGCACGGCGAGGATCTAGAGGACGAGCTCTACACTGCTCCTGGGGGCTAGCTGGCTGGCGGTGGAGACTTGGGCGGCGCTACAAGGGCAGGGGCAGGCTGCGGCCGCCGGCGTGCCGCCAAAGAGCTACAGTGGCGGCGCTACAAGTCGTGGGTGTAATGCTCAAGATGCGGTCCTATCCCTATTAAGGCACGAGGTCCTCGACGGGGCTAGAATCGCATCTAGTCATTTCGCAAGTACAGTAAACATTGCATACATGTAGGAAGAGATAAGTATATGAGTTGGCTTACACTCGCCACAAGCTATCTTACAAGTCCACACAAATTATTCATACATCATCCAGAAGACAGGGTCCGGCTACGGACAAAATCTAACGATAAAAGAAGCAATGAAAATTGTCTTGCTATCCTAGGATCACGACCACGATGCCTCCCTACTCGTCCGGATACGTCACATACATACGCCTACGTTCTTCATCGTACTCCCACTGAAGCTGAGACACATCATCTGGCACGAACTCATCAACACCTGTACCTGTATTGTTGTAATCTGTGAGCCATAGGGACTCAGCAATCTCATAACCCGGGTACCAAAACTATCTAAGCCAATAGGTGAGGAAGGGTTAAGTGGTGAGGCTGCAGCAAGCACTAAGCATGTATTTGGTGGCTAACTTACGAGAACATGAATGTAAATATGGTGGCCTATGCATGACAGTCGTAATCTTGCATGATCACTAAGTGATCCTGAACACCTACTTACGTCAACCATAACCCCATCGTGTTCTCTCTCGGTTCATGTTCACGAGCAGAGACAGTCACGGTTACGCACACAGTTGGTGTATTTTATTGGAGTTTACTTCAAGTTTACTATAACCGGGTGTTAAACAAATTTCCAAGTTGCCACGTAACAGCGGGCACGGCTTTCCGAAAGATTTAACCCTGCAGGGGTGCTCCAACTCATCCATCACAAACTAACCACATGCCGCGGGAATAACCTCGACCACGAATCCCGTGATTTCCTAGGGAATTCCATTGGAAAACCGCAACCTCGAGATAGCCCGAAGTATTCTCGGAATTCCTCGCACAAGACGTTCGAGAAAGGTAAAACAAATCCAGCAAGGCAGTCCGACATGTCGACGAACCCGATAGGAGCCGCGTATCTCGTTCTCAGGACACGACGGATAAACGAAGCGTACGGTGGCCTGATAGACATCTCCCGAGTTGCCTCGGGTTGGCCCCGCACAGTGCTCTAGTTTGGACCAACACTCATGAGGAGCACTGGCCCGGGGGTTGATTAATTATCCATGGGGTAGCTATGCCCTATGCAATTTTATTAAGTTGTTTAGCAAATGTAGTACCAAAGTTGTGTCTTGCCAGACAAGTTTTAATGTAAAACGAATGGTCAAGGGGGTCCCCATAACAACCCCGAGCATGTTAGGAGCGCACAATATGGAACATAACACCGGTACTCGGAACTAGTGCGGCAAAAGTGGAACAAAACACCGGGCAAAAGGCCAAGCCTTCCACCGTTGCCAGATATATATGTGCATTAATTTAAACAATAGTAAATAAGATGATATCCCAAATATCCATGTTGACACATGGAAAGTTTGCACCTGCAACTAGCAACGCCATAAGATAAGGGCTGAGCAACGGTATCTTGGCCAAACAAGGTTTGCTAGGTAGTGGAGGGGTTAGAGGCTTTCATGGCAATTTAGGGGCTGATAGTTTAAGTGGTAGGTAACGGAACATAACGATAAGAGCGAGACATCTAGCATAGCAAAAATAGTGTCGGGATCCGGGTATGATCATCTTGCCTGTTGGGTCTTTAGAGGGACAAAGAGCTGGGTCCTCGTAGTTGTACTCTCCTGGATCCTCGTACTCAGGTTCGACACACGCGTCTACCCAAAGAGAAACAGCACCAAATAAACACACAAACAAGGTGCAATGCACAAACAAGATGATGCATGACCAAGTTGATGTATTTAACATGGCAACCCTATGCTAGTCATGTTTCACATGCAATGATTAAGTTATTTATTATTCTGGACAGAACCTCATGTTTAGTTGTTTGAACATGCATGGACATGGCAAATATGGATGCATCATGCAAAATCGATGCAGATGCATATGTAGAACGTTGCCAACGGAGTAACGTAGCTCACGGTACACTCACGCCAAGGTACGAACGTTAACGGAGACAAAACACAAAATGAGGAAGGCCATGGGCTATTCCTTGGTATTCCAAGGATGCTACTGGATAGGAAATTAATGTCTAGCAAGAATAGAGCTAAAGATCATGCAAAACAATGGAGTATAACTCCCACAATTCTCAAAACATTCAAACACACAATCTGTCCACAAACAGCAACATGTCATCTTGCAACACACATAACCAGAGCTGCAGCAAGTTTTAAATCACAACCAAGGCATGGGCATGAAGTATACAGCATGCACAACAATTCATCTATGTACAGCAACATGAAAGGAAGCATGGATCAATGACAATGGAGCTCACAAGATGGCATGTTGAATCAGTTTTTAGGGACTTAGTGAAAATTCCAGTTTTACAGAATCTGAGTTAACATGATAGCAACTTGACAGCAACTTTTATATATGCTACAGGAACTCTCATGGCATGAAAATTAACAGGGTGATAGAGGGCAACATGTCATTCAATTAATTACTTTATGGCAACATCAAAATATGCATGTGTCACTGGCTACCATCCTCACAATATGACAGATTGAAAATAGCAGAATCACAGACTTAGTGAAATTTATCTAGGGGCAAACATGGCACTTGTTAACAGGATGGCATGTTGACAGCAAGTTTCGTATAAGATGCAATAGCCTAATACACAAGATCTTGGCACACATCTACAGAGGAAGACAAGCACAACAATTCATGCCATGGTGCCAACTCCAAAGGGACAATATATTCATGGGAATCATCTAGATAACATGGCAACAACATAATAGATTTCAACACTTAGAATTATTTGGGCATGTGAAAACAGAATTTTAGTGGCATCTTGACATCAAGAATACCACCCATATAATGATCTATCATGGCATGCAAAAATACCAGGGGCTAGCATATACACAAATGAACATCTTTCATGTTGACAAGTTTATCATATAGTGCAAGAATTAATTCATGTGAAAAAGACAAAATGAGACATTATCACAAAACAACATTTTCACAAACTTGCTCAAATGATAAAACCAACACCACCATTGCATTCACTACATTTTTCTATCCCAAATTCATATATCACATGCCTATCTTGCTTTTGGTAGTACTCCCAAAATGACATTCACAAAAAATCATCATACACTTAATATCACTTATATGCCTAAATTGGCGTGTCCTAGGTTTGACAGATTTGGCATAAAACAAGCAGGGACATTTACTAAAATGGAAATAATACAAAATCACAGAAACATTTTAAAACAAAATAAATAAAAGGAGGGCCCACCTGGCAGTGAGCCAGGGGCCCTGTGGGTATGACAAGTGGGCCTAGGGCCCACTGTCAGCCACACACACAAGTGCACATAGAGGAAAATAAAAGGGGCTCGGGGGGGCTCGAACCCGAGACCTCCTGCATAGGGGCGCGCCTGCTGACCACTGGGCTACGCCTTCGGATCTGACTGAAGGGGCCTCTAGCGTAACAAGTACAGAGAAAGGGGGGGGCCTTTCTCTGCTCCGGCGACAGCAGCCTGACGACAGCGCCGGCGGCGATGGAGACACACATCGAAGAAACCAAGCACCTAAGCAGGCACGGAATCGAGCGGCGGCTCTGTTCCTAGGTTCACCTAGCTGGTAGGTGCGCGACACCAGGGTTCGGGCCTGAGCTTTTGCTCGGCCGGGCATGGCGACTACGGCGGCAACCGGCGACGGCGACGGCGATCGGGAACGCGACAGAAAAGGGACGGAGAGGAGCGGCTGCTCACCGCGGGGCACGGAGGCAGGTGATACGTCTCCGTCGTATCTATAATTTTTGATTGTTTCATGCCAATATTCTATAACTTTCATATACTTTTGGCAACTTTTTATACTATTTTTGCGACTAACATATTGATCCAGTGCCCAGTGCCAGTTCATGTTTGTTGCATGTTTTCTGATTCGCAGAATATCCATACCAAACGAAGTCCAAACGCGATAAAAACTTACGAAGAATTCTTTTGGAATGTATGTGATTTTTGGGAAAAAGAATCAACGCGAGACGATGCCCGAGGGGCCCACAAGCCATAGGGGCGTGCCCTGGACCCTTGTGGTCACCCCGTAAGGCGGTTGGTGCCCTTCTTTCGCCGCAAGAAAGCTAATATCCGGATAAAAATCGTGTTAAAATTTCAGCCCAATCAGAGTTACGAATCTCCGGGAATTTAAGAAACGGAGAAAGGCCAGAATCTGGGAAGGCAGAAACAGAAGGAAACAGAGAGAGAGATCCAATCTCGGAGGGGCTCCCGCCCCTCTGCTGCCATGGAGGCCAAGGACCAGAGGGGAAGCCCTCCTCCCATCTAGGGGGGAGGTTAAGGAAGAATAAGAAGGAGGGGGGCTCTCTCCCCCTCTCTCCCGGTGGCGCCGGAACGCCGCCGGGGCAATCATCGTGTGACGGCGATCTACTCCAATAACTCCGTCATCTTCACCAACACCTCCATCACCTTACCCCATCTATCTACAGCGGTCCACTCTCCCGCAACCCGCTGTACCCTCTACTTGAACATGGTGCTTTATGCTTCATATTATTATCCAATGATGTGTTTCCATCCTATGATGTCTGAGTAGATTTTTGTTGTCCTATCGGTGATTGGTGAACTGCTATGATTGGTTTAATTTGCTTGTGGTTATGTTGCTGTCCTTTGGTGCCCATCATATGAGCACATGCGTGGATCACACCATAGGGTTAGTTGTATGTTGATAAGACTATGTATTGGAGGGCAAGGGTGATAGCAGCTTGAGCCTAGCATAGAAATTGATGCATACAGGATTGAAGGGGGACCAATATATCTTAATGCTATGGTTGGGTTTTGCCTTAATGAATGTTAGTAGTTGCGGATGCTTGCTAATAGTTCCAATCATAAGTGCATAGAATTCCAAGTAAGGGATGACATGCTAGCAGTGGCCTCTCCCACATAAAACTTGCTATCGGTCTAGTAACGTAGTCAATTGCTTAGGGACAATGACGCAACTCCTACCACCACTTTTCCACACTCCTTAAACTAACTTAATTGTTACTTTATCTAAACAGACCCTAGTTTTTATTTAGGTGTTCTTTATTATCTTGCAAACCTATCCCACTACACCTACAAAGTACTTCTAGTTTCATACTAGTTCTAGGTAAAGCGAACGTTAAGTGTGCGTAGAGTTGTATCGGTGGTCGATAGAACTTGAGGGAATATTTGTTCTACCTTTAGCTCCTCGTTGGGTTCGAAACTCTTACTTATCGAAAGAGGCTAAAACGGATCCCCTATACTTGTGGGTTATCAGCAGGGCGCTAGCTCGGGCGAAGATGAAGGAGGGATGGCGTGGCTTGAAGGAGCGAAGCTCTCCTGCCCGCGATGATGGCGTCGACGGAGCCGACAGCGTGGAGGAGATCACCTCCTCCTAACCCGGGAATGGGACGTGGACGACGCCGGCGAGCCGCTGGACATGGCGGACGGCGAAGGGGCCTGCCAGAGGTGCGGACGACGATGAGGGAGCCCCTGATATTTATCTGAACCTCTGAATCTCTCTCTCTGCTCTCTGAACTTACCAGGGGAGAAGGGAAAGGGAAGGAGGTGGCGGCGCGGAGATAAGGCGGAAGCCCTAGGGAAGGGGCGCGGATGCCGAAGCTTATAAGGGCGTTGGCTGACGGGGCGGCCTCGGCATCCGTGAGGAGCTTACGGTGCCGAGCTATCGCCCTCTCTCTCTGCAGCTTGACGGAGGAAGACGGAGCAGGTGACCGTCAGGAGGGGAGCTGGGCTACGCGAGCGGAGAGATGGGCCAGGACAGGGAGGTCAAGGCCCACGCGGTGGCCTCTCACACTCACTGAGAAAAAAACAAAAGGCTTACTTTATTTAATTTTAAAACAGAGGAACACAAAAGCCCGGGAATATTTGATGAAGTTTTTGAGAAAACTAAAAATAGATTGGGACTCACAAAATTGAGCACTATTAAATAAAAATGGAATTGGAAATTTTAGAGCAATTAGTTAATTCACTTAATATTCCTATATGATTCTGTTTTGCAAGGAATAGAGAGGCAATAATATTCAAACATGGTAAGGAGCTATTCAACAATACTAAACAGAATATTTAAGAGAAGTGCAACATTTCTAATGAGGTGATTATGGCAAGTGAATCACAACATATTGCATATATTTGAAAATAGGAGAGGTGGGCATAGTTTTAAGGAATAGTGGAGAGGCTTCACACCAAAGTTTGCACACCAAACCCACAACACACACACTCACAACACAACATGGCACAACAACATATAATGCATACAAGAGATGATGATGTGATAATATGATGCCATGATGCTGAATGACATGAAGCAATTCCATTAACTCAAGTCACATGAGGCACAACATGAAGGTTCACACAAGACAAATATTACAAATATGGCAAGGGGCGCTCTTGGGATGTTACAGTGAGGAGGCGGTCGGGGTGGCTCTAGGGAATGGGAGGGGATGGGGTCATGGCTCTGCGAGCAAGCAAAGGTCACCGGCGTGGGGGTAGGTGGGGTGTGGCGGCTCGGTTGTGGCTGGCTACAATTTGCGCGCTCTACTCATGCTCTGGGCACGCACGCCAAGCGTTCGACGAAATGCTGGGGCAAGGCAGAGCGCTCCGACGCTAGTGAAACTAAACAGGCATATGCTCTTGTGTATGGAGAGGCTAATAGACATGGTGGTTTAGCTAGATGAGCATGATTCCAATGCAAGCTTAAGAGTGTGCCAATTTCTGCCATGCACCCAAGGTGTTCGACAGAATGCTATGGGCATCTAGGAAACTTTGCTTGGATCCAAAATCTCTAGAGTGAGGTCTCTTTAGATGACATAGCTGGTGGCAAGGTTAGTTTGGGCAAAACAAGAACTTGTTAGTGTAAGTTTTGCAAAACTCCAGTTCTGGACAGAAACTATAGGGGGTTATTTCATGAACTTAAAATATCCCAATGAGGCTGATCTCCTGGACTTAAGGGTTTGGTAGGGTGGACTACAAGTAGGAAAAATCCCATGGGCATTAGGGCAAAATAAAATAGGGCTGCAGTTCAAAACATCAAACTGGACCAGAAATGAAAAGAGGATGGTTTGCTCAAATTTTCCAAATCTCCAAGTTCAGTTTTTGCATAAAAGTGATCCAGGGACATCAGATGACATCGAATTTTTTTTGTGGAATTTTTAATTGAATTTATAAAATGGTTGTAGTGTAATAGGAGCCTTTTAAAGAATGAAAAAGCCCTTTAAAGAAAATAACGCTTGGCAAGTTTTATTATAAAAATGCTTCTACTGAATTTACCAAATGAAATGAAATGTTTTAAAGCAAGCACTCAATTCCCACAATATTTTTCAAATGCTTCTACTTGGAGGGAAAAAATTTAGGGAGTAGAGAATAGGGAAGGTTCTGAAATCAACAAAGAATCTAGAAAAATAAAAATTAATGTTCCTGACAGAATTTTAATTAATAAAATCTTGGATTTTTTGGGGGTGTTACACTACCTATCAACTCTTTAGTGGCAAGCATTATGTGTTGAGGAAAGATCCAGACAAATATTTCCAGTTGAATGTAGGTGATCATGATTCATTATTGTTGACATTATCCTTGAGGTAAATAAGTTTGGTGGCAAGAATAATAAATCCCCCATCTTCCTATGTGTCCCACGGAATCACTAGTTCCAAAAATATGCAATGTGTGTCAACAATCATAGAAGGCTACATTATAGTTGAGTATGTGAACTTGCTACTAATACAAGTTCTTACATAGACTCTTCTCTCGATTATGATAGCTATGATTATCTCAAAGACTAATGGCATTGTTTGTCGGTTCTCAATAAAGTTTATGCTCCATACCCCTTCATTTGTGAATAGATTGTTACTTGTTTATGAGAAGCTATATGATGAAAAAACTTGCTACTATAATAATATTCATGATGCTTGCATGTCTGTATTCTGTTTTTTTCGACTTCTCTCTCTCAAATCATGTGGTCATTATTCTCGAGCTCGGCTTTAGCTTGAGGATAAGCGAGGTCTAAGCTTGGGGGAGTTGATACGTCCAATTTGCATCATGATTTCTTATTGATATTCATGTTAATCTTGTCCATTATTCCCTACTATCATACAATTCTTATGCCCTTTCTCTCTGAATATGAAAGGTACATCACGAAGAGGGAAATATCCGGAAACTAGAATTCTGGACCGGAAAACTGAGAAAAAGGCAGAAAAATCACCAGACTCCAAATGACCTGAAACTTCACGGAGATTTTTTATAGAATATTTAAGAATTTTTGGGCCAAAAATATACTAGAGGGGGCCACCTGCTGGCCACAAGCCAATAGGGCGGCCCCCAGGCCGTGCCCTGATGGCTTGTGGGGCCCCTACAGGCCTCCCGACCCCCTCTTTTCCTATATGGTGTGTTTTACGCTAGAAAAAATGATAAGCAATCTTTCAGGACAAAGTGTCGCTGTCTCGAGGTGGAAACCTGGGCAGAGGCCCTTTTGCCCTCCGACAGTCAGATTCTGCCGGGGGAATTCCTCTCCGGGAGGGGGAGATCGAAGCCACCGTCAACACCAACGCTTCCTCCTTCGTGGGAGGACCAATCTTCATCAACATCTTCACCAGCACCATATCATCTCCAACCCTAGTTCATCTCTTGTATTCAATCTTTGTCCCAAAACCTCATATTGGTACCTGCGGGTTACTAGTTGTGTTGATTACATCTCGTAGTTGATGCTTGTTGGATTACTTGGTGGAAGATATTATGTTCAGATCCTTAATCATTATTATTACACCTCTAATCTTGAACATGTTGAGGAAGTGTGAGTGGTTACTATTGTTCCAGAGGACATGGGAGAAGTCTTGTTATAAGTAATCTTGTGAAGTTGGTATTCGGTCGATATTTTGATGAAATGTATGTTGTTACTTCTCTTAGTGGTTTCATGTGAACATCGACTACATGACACTTCACCATGCTATGGGCCTAAGGGAAGTCACTGTGGAGTAACAAGTAGATGATGGGTTGCTAGAGTGACAGAAGCTTAAACCCCAGTTTATGCGTTGCTTCATAAGGGACTGATTTGCATCCACACGTTTCATGCTATGGTTAGATTTATCTTAATTCTTCTTTCGTAGTTGCGGATGCTTGCGAGAGGGATTAATCATAAGTAGGTTGTTAGTTCAAGTAAGAATAGCACCTTAGCACCGATCCACCCACATATCAAATTATCAAAGTAGCGAACGCGAATCAACTTTGCATGATGAACATGACTAGACAGAAATTCCCATGTGTCCTCAGGAGCGCTTGCTTATTATAAGAGTACTTTCCATCCTGTCCTTTGCTATAAAAAGGATTGGGATATCTTGCCGCACCTTTGTTACTATTGCCACTTGATACTTGTTACGAATTATCTTGCTACAAAACTATCTACTATTGTCACTTACAGCACTTGCAGAGAATACCTTGCTGCAAACTGCATGTCATTTCCTTCTGCTCCTCATTCGGTTCGACACTCTTACTTATCGAAAGGACTATGATTGATCCCCTATACTTGTGGGTCATCACTAATATGAGGTGCGTGGACCGGTCCTCCATAGACCGTGGGAGGGGGGACCAAGGCAAAGGTTCCCGTCCCATCTTTTCCTTCAGGAAACTTATCCTTACCACTACTAGTCCCCCTCCTTTCCGGAGTAGGCATCCGACTGCAAGTTAGTGGGATTGGCCGCTAGCAACGGAGCGGTAGAGAGTTTGAGACCACCAAGGAATTCTTTAAACAAGGATTTGACCTCGGTCGTCATAGAGGATTTGAGTGAGGCAATTGCCTCATTTAAATCCTCACGAGAGACTATGCTCACTCCCTCGGCCTCGGGTAAGTCCATAGCCTGATCCCCATCATTAACCATACTCTTTAGGCGGTAAAGCCCTTAATAAAGAGACGTAGCTCTGATACCAATTGAAAGGATCAATATGATTGACTAGAGGGGGTTGAATAGCCAACTACCAATTGTTAGCTTTTCTTAACAAATTAGGTTTAGCAACAAATAGGTTGTCTAGATATGCAACTAGGTGAAAAACCTATTTGATGCTAGCAACAACAACAATACAAACAAGCAAGAAGATCATACAAGTAATAATAGCATAAAGTAAAGGTAAGAAGTAACCACAAGTGGAACCGATGGAGACGAGGCTGTGTTGCCAAAGTTCCTTCCCTTTGAGAGGAAGTACGTCTCCGTTGGAGCGGTGTGGAGGCACAATGCTCCCCAAGATGCCACTACGGCCACCATATTCTCCTCACACACTCACACAATGCGAGATGTCGTGATTCCCCTAGTGGTGCTCTTGAAGGCGGTGACCAAACCTTTATAAACAAGGTTGGGGCAATCTCCACAACTTAATTGGAGGCTCCCAATAACACCACAAAGCTTCACCACAATGGATTGTGGCTCCGAGGTGACCTCAACCATCTAGGGTGCTCAAACACCCAAGAGTAACAAGATCTGCAAGGGATTAGTGGGGGGATCAAATTCCTCTTGGTGGAAGTGTAGATCAAGGCCCTCTCAACCAAACCCTAGAAGATCAACAAGTTTTGTTGGCTGGGGAAGCAAATCCAACGGTTATCCCCTCTCAGCCTGCACACAAGCAGTACTACCGCTCATGGGAGCGGTACTACCACTTGGGCGGCTGAGCCAGCTTCCCAGGGCAATGGCATGAGGCCACGAGGAAGTATTGCCGCCGGAGCGGTACTATCGCTCGCCCAAGCTGTACTACCGCTTGGGTTGCAGTGCATCTGCTCTTCAAACTCAGAGATGACGTAGCAGCGGAGGTAGTTCCGCCTAAGCAGTACTACCTCGCCCAAATGCCGCTTGTAGTTTGCTAAGGGTTCTAGGCGATTACGGGCGGTAGTGCCATTGCCAAGTATCGCGCATTGTACCGCTGGCTTCGGTGTCTTGACTTTTCGTGTCTGACTGAGCGGTTTCTGGCCGGTAGTACAGCGCGGTAGTACCGCCTATAAGCGGTACTACCACTTGTTACTACCGTGCCACTACTGCCCTCCTTTCTAACATCCAAGAATGATAATATAACAGCATGGAACAAGCAAAAATTATAGATACGTTGGAGACGTATCACCGCCCGAGCCGGGGACGGTGGCTGCGATAGGTGGTGCGGGGTGACACCCGCCTCGCATGGCCTGCATCTCCTGAAGCTCATTGATCGAGTTGGCGATGAACTCCCGTGAACCTGGCGCCTCGCGCCGTGCTCCTTGCTTGAGTGGGCGCGCGTCGGAGCGCGCCTCCATGTGGCGCCCGGGCACCCCCCTTGTCTCACTGGTCAGATCGGAGGCCTTCCAGATAGAAGCCCCCGAGCCCAACCCGAGGGAGACGCCGAGCGCGCCTCCTATGCGAGGGGGGAAGGGGCCCCGGCTCTAGGCACGGATCCTGAGGCGCCGTCCTTGGAGGCCTCCGCCCCCTGACGCCCCCTGGAGAGGAGCTGCTTCTT
The DNA here is from genome assembly GCA_039707655.1 of Elymus sibiricus. Classification (NCBI taxonomy): domain Eukaryota; kingdom Viridiplantae; phylum Streptophyta; class Magnoliopsida; order Poales; family Poaceae; genus Elymus; species Elymus sibiricus. Next base: position 451,202,293 of record CM077671.1, read on the forward strand.
CTTCCGGGGACATCCTCAGGAGGCAGGATGCCACCTTCGTCGTCAGAGTTTTCTGCCGCTCCGGCCCGGTAGGCGCGCTCGAGGGTGCAGACGACGTCCTTCTCATCGCAAGCGACGGTGATGACGCCACCGCTCCTCGGCGTCTTGAGGACGTTGTAGCCATGGTGAGTGACCGCCATGAACTTGGCGAGGGCAGGGTACCCCAGGATCGCGTTGTACGGGAGGTGAATGTGGGCGACGTCGAAGTCGATGAGCTCGGTGTGGTAGTTGTTACGCCCGCCGAAGGTGACCGGCAGGCGCACTTTCCCGATGGGGACAGTGGAGCCATCGATGACCCCTGAGAAAGGCTTGGTTGGCATGAGCTGGTCATAGGGCACTTGGAGCGTCTCGAACGTTTCGATGGAGAGGACATTGAGCCCAGCGCCTCCGTCGATAAGAGTCTTGGTGACGAGGACATTGCTGATGGTCGGCGTGCACAGCATGGGGAGCGCGCCCGCCATGGCCGAGCACCTGAGTTGATCCTTGGAGTCAAAGGTGATAGCGCACTGTGACCACTTGAGGGGACGCGCAGCGTCAAGCTTTGGGAGAGCTGCGTTCACCTCCCGTGAGAACTTCTTGAAGATCCGGTTCGAGGCGGGGGCCTGAGCGCCGCCCAGGATGCAAGCGATTGCCCTGGCTTCCTAGAAGCCCCCAGCCCCGTCGTCCTGCCTGTCTTCTTCCCTCCTCCTGGGGGGTGGTGGTAGCAGGGGGAGGCCGGCCTCACGAGGGCGTGCGTCACGAGGGCGAGCCTCACGGGGCTGATCACGGTGGGGTCCCTCACGAGGCTCGTCACGCCAGCGGTCCTCCCGAGGCTGGTCGCGCCAATCCTGACGCGGGTCTCGACTGTCCTAGCGGCCTCCGCCGCGACCATAGCCACGGCGCCGCGCCCAGGACGATGACCGAAATGCTCGTCGCGGAGCGACCTGAGCTCCTGGCAATTGTTGGTGTTGTGGCTGTTGGTGTAGTGGAAAATGCAGAATGGTCGTCCACCCCTGGGGGGCTCCTCATCTCGACTGCGCTTCGCCTCAGGTTCTGTCGCCAACATCGCGGGGGCCTTGCGCTTCGTTTCTTTGGCCTTGGTGTTCTTGTCTTCGAGGTCCGCCTCCGGAAGCTCGAGGAGGGAGAGGCAGCCCTCCTCAGCATTTGCACACCTGTTGGCCAGGTTGAACATCTCCAGGGCCGTGCACAGGTCGTCGTGGATGGCAAGCTCTTCTTTCATCTTGACGTCCCTGACGCCCTCGGTAAACGCTGAGATGATAGCCTCGTCTGACGCCTTCGGGATCTTGAGGCGAACAGTTGTGAAACGCTGTATGTACTTGTGCAAGGTCTCGCCCGACTGTTGCTTCACGTGACGCAGGTCAGTCACGGCGAGGGCGTGGTCGCGAGTGCCTTGGAAGTTGGCAACGAAGCGCTCGTGAAGTTCGTCCCAGTAGGAGATCGACCCCTCCGGGAGGTTAAGGAGCCAGGAGAGGGCACCACCCTTGAGGGCCATGGGGAACCAGTTTGCCATGACCTTGTCGTCTCCACCGGCCGCCTCAATGCTCAGCGACTAGAGCTGTAGGAACTACGCGGGGTTAGGGGTGCCATCGTAGCAAGGGGGCAGGTCCGTCTTGAACTTGCCGGGCCAGGTGACCCGACACAGCTCTGGGGTGAGGGCGCGGCACCCCACTACACCCACGGGCGCCGCGCGCACGGGAGGGGCCTGGTCTTGGTGTTCCTGCGCCGCGACCTCCAGAGGTGCACGGTCGTGACGCTGGCGCAGCGGCGCAGGGAGCGCGCGTGCGTCAGCGTGCGGCCGCGGCACCACCTGGCAGCTTACTTCATCCCTCGCTCGCGCTGGTGGCCCGGGCGGCTGGTCACGCGGGCGCGCTTCATGCCTGGTCTCAGGGTCGGCGTCGCACTGGGGAGGAGCGGGTGGCGCACCATGGGCCACATCGCCCGCCTGGGAAGGCGGGGGACGGAGCGAGTAGGAGAGCACCGGGGCGTCGCCGGCGGCGCTGACGAGCTCCACGATGCACCCGAGCCAGTCGTCGTAGCGGTTGGGGGCAGGGCGGTAGCGCAGCAGCTCGCGCGCCATGAGCAGTGCGGCAGGCCCGAGCGCCTGCCCGAAGCGAACGTGGGAGGATGACCCAGTAGCTGGAACGATGGTCGGGGTGGTGGTGCAGCCATCGCGCCGTGCAGTGACCGGCTGCGACGAGTCCTGCTACTCATGGACGTCTGGGCCCGTGGTGGCATCGACCGCAGGAGAGGCGGACCGGCGCGCGGCGGTGCGGCCCACTGGCGCTGTCTGGGCGACACGAGTATCCCGGCGCTTGGCACGGGCTCGGCGGGCGTCAGCCATCGGAGCGGCCATAGTCTTGATTCCTTAAACCGGCCATAGCTCATAGGCCCGTAATCACATGCTCGCTACTCCTCTTACGTCCTATGGGACTCCTTGAAAAGATGAATTCTCGACTCCTGTCCAACTCTCGATCCAGTGACCCCCCATTCCCACCACCACCTCTCATTGCGCCGGGCTTTCACCACCCGCCACTCATACTTTCTTGATGCCTCCAAGAAGCCACCACCGTAGAAGTTTGTTTCAATGTTATACTGCTCGCCTATCATCACTTGAATTTCAAAGCCATTTATCTATCTTTAAAAAAATTAAATGCTATATATTGTCCCCACTGGATTCCCATTGGGTATAGGATACCCGATGGGTATGGGCAAGGGTTGCAATTTATGCCCGTGGATATTGAAATGGGTGGGTACAAAAAGTTTCTGTGGGTATGGGTTGGGCAGAAAAAGGTTGTACCCGCCCATACCCAACCCATTGCCATCCCTACTGGATGTTTTACAATCATTTTACTACAACTTTGTATTATTTTTGGGACTAACCTATTAACCTAGAGCCCAATGCCAGTTTCATTTTTTTTCGTGTTTTTGAGTTTTACAGAAAAGGAATATCAAACGGAGTCCAAATGGAATAAAAATCTACGTTGATTTTTTATGGACCAGAAGAAGCCCAGGGAGCGTTGGAGTTGGGCCAGAAGAGCCACGAGGTCACCACAAGCCTGGGGGACGCCCCCCCCTAGGGCGCGCCCCCCTGGCTTGTCGTCACCTCGTGGCCCACCTTGACTTGTTTCCGACGCCAAAAATTCTTATAAATACAGAAACCCCCAGAAACAAACCTAGATCGGGAGTTCCGCCGCCGCAAGCCTCCAGAGCCACGAAAAACCAAACGGGAGCCCGTTCCGGCACCCTGCCGGAGGGGGAAACCATCACCGGAGGCCACCTTCATCATCCCGGCGGTCTCCATGACGAGGAGGGAGTGGTTCACCCTCGGGGCTGAGGGTATGTACCAGTAGCTATGTGTTTGATCTCTCTCTCTCGTGTTCTTGAGATGGCACGATCTTGATGTATCGCGAGCTTTATTAATATAGATGAATCGTATGGAGTTTTCTCCTCTCTATCTTCTTGTGATGAATTGAGTTTTCCCTTTGAAGTTTTCTTATCGGATTGAGTCTTTAAGGATTTGAGAACACTTGATGTATGTCTTGCGATGGGATATCCGTGGTGACAATGGGATGTTCTATTGATCTACTTGATGTATGTTTTGGTGATCAACTTGTGGGTTCCGTGACCTTGGGAATCTATGCATAGGGGTTGGCACATGTTTTCGTCTTGACTCTCCGGTAGAAACTTTGGGGCACTCTTTGATGTTCTTTGTGTTGGATTGAACATGATGAATCTGAAATTGTGTGATGCATATCGTATAATCAAGCCCATGGGTACTTGTGGTAGCATTGGAGTATCAAGGTGACATTAGGGTTTTGGTTGATATGTATCTTAAGCTGTTATTTTAGTACGAACTCTAGGGCTGTTCGTGACACTTATAGGGATAGCTCATAAGATTGATTGGAAAAGAAAACTTTGAGGTGGTTTCGTAGCCTACAATAATTTCTTCGTTTGTTCTCCGCTATTTGTGACTTTGGAGTGAACTCTTTGTCGCACGTGAGGGATCTACATATGATTCAACTATGTCAGTATTGTTGAGAGAACTTGCACTAGTGAAAGTATGAACCCTAGGCCTTGTTTCTAAGCATTGCAATACCGTTTGTGCTCACTTTTATCATTAGTTACCTTGCTGTTTTTATATTTTCAGATTACAAAAACCTATATCTACCATCCATATTACACTTGTATCACCATCTCTTCGCCGAACTAGTGCACCTATACAATTTACCATTGTATTGGGTGTGTTGGGGACACAAGAGACTCTTTGTTATTTGGTTGCAGGGTTGTTCAAGAGAGACCATCTTCATCCTATGCCTCCCACGGATTGATAAACCTTAGGTCATCCACTTGACGAAAATTTGCTACTGTCCTACAAAACTCTGCGCTTGGAGGCCCAACACGAGTCTACAAGAAGAAGGTTGCGTAGTAGACATCAAGCTCTTTTCTGGCGCCGTTGCCGGGGAGGTGAGTGCTTGAAGGTATATCTATAGATCTTGCAATTAAATCTTTTAGTTTCTTGTTTTTCACTAGTTTGGTTTTATAAAAGAAAACTACAAAAAAATGGAATTGAGGTTGCCTCATATGCTTCATCTTTTTAATGTCTTTCGTGAAAATGATGGAAAAGAAAATTGTGCTCAAGTGTTAGAAGAAGAAGTTATTAAAATGTTTGGCACTAAATCTTTGAGTGATGAGCATGATTGCAATGTTGTTAGTATGAATTCCTTGAATATTCATGATGCTAATGATATGCAAAGCTACAAGCTTGGGGATGCTATGTTTAATGAAGATGATATGTTTAGTCCCCCAAGTTTTGATGAGCAAATTTATTATGATGAAAGCATGCCTCCTATTTATGATGATTATTGTGATGACATGTATGCTATAAAGAATAATGATAACCATGAAACTTGTCATCATGATTTTAATTTTCAATTGGATTATGCTTCACATGATAGTTATTTTGTTGAGTTTGCTCCCACTACTATTCGTGAGAAGAAATTTTCTTGTGTGGAGAGTAGTAAAATTTCTATGCTTGTAGATCATGAAAAGAATGCTTTATGTGCTGGTTATATTGTGAAATTCCTTCATGATGCTACTGAAAATTATTATGAGGGAGGAACATATGCTTCTACATATTGCAATAATATCAAGTTTCTTCTCTATGTGCTCAAAGTTTTGAAGTTATGCTTGTTTTCCCTTCCTATGCTAGTTGATTCTTGCTCCCATAAATTGTTTGCTCACAAAATCCCTATGCATAGGAATTGGGTTAGGCTTAAATGTGTTTGTCATGAGATTCATGATGCTCTTTTGCATGTTTCAATTATTATTCCTATGTGAGCATCATTGAAATCATCATGCCTAGCTAAAAGGCATTAAAGAAAAGCGCTTGTTGGGAGACAACCCAATACTTTTACTTTCTGTTTTTGTGTGTTCACATGATTAAGCTACTGTAGTAATCATGTTTTGTGTCTTTTATTTCAATAAAGTGCCAAGTAAAGCCTTTGGGATGACTCACAAGATGAGTAGAATTGATGCTGAACCAAAACAGAAACTTTTGACTCCAGTACAGGAATTTTAATTTTTTACTGGAGCCTGATAATGATCTGAAATTTTTACACAGTCTTAATATACAAATTCTTCAGGTTGTCCTAATTTTGCAGAATTTTCAGAGACAGGTAAGTATGTCTACACTACAGATCTTCACAGACTGTTCTGTTTTTGACAGATTCTGTTTTGCATGCATAGTTTGCTTGTTTTAGTGTTTCCATAGCTTATATTTAGTGGTATAAATTATGGGAATGGTAGAATACAGTAGGTATTATGTGAGAACAATCATGAATCTTGTCTTGACAGTACCTAAGTGAATGATCTTTATTTATTACACTAACCGTTCTCACGAAGTTCCGTTAAGTTTTGTGTGATTGAAGTTTTCAAGTTTTGGGTGAGACACCGATATGAGGAGAATAAGGAGTGAAAAGAACCTAAGCTTGGGGATGCCCAAGGCACCCCCAAGGTAATATCAAAGGAAGACTCAAGCGCCTAAGCTTGGGGATGCCCCGGAAGGCATCCCCTCTTTAGTCTTCAACATTACCGGTATATCTTACTTGGAGCTATATTTTTATTCGTCACATAATATGAGTTTTGCTTGGAGCATCATTTTATTTTGTTTTTCTATGTTAGGTGTTATTTATAATCTTGTTTTTCAATAAAAAGTTCCAAGAATTTCCTTAGGATGCTTGCATTGCATGTTTTGATGAGTGCTGTGTAAAAACAAAAACTTTGGCTGTAGTGTTTGAATTTTCATATTTTACTGGAACGTGGAAAGTTTCTGAAATTTTTACACAGTTATGTAATATAAATTTTATAGCATGTCCTAAATTTTCATAATTTTTTGAGTTACAGAAGTACACTGTTTTCATAAATTTCTACAGACAGTTCTGTTTGGACAGATTCCTGTCATAGTTTTGTTATCTACTTATCCTATAGTTTCCATAGCCTATATTGGTAGATATAAATTGTGGAAATGATAGTATACAGTACCTAATGTTTGAAAATTATTATGCAACTTGTCTTGGCAGTACATAAAGTGTTGATTTATTATTATGTGTACTAACCTATCTCACGAGTTCTTTTCGAGTTTTGTGTGGATGAAGTTTTTGAGAATAGGTGAAACCATGATATGAGAGGATTGAACGAGATACAAAAGATCAAGCTTGGGGATGCCCAAGGCACCCCAAGTAAATATTTCAAAAAGTCTCAAGCATCTATTCTTGGGGATACTACGCATCCCACCTCTCTTCATCAACAATTATCGGTTAGCCTATGTTGAGCCTAAATTTTTATTCGTTCACATGATGCGTGCTATTCTTGGAGTTCTATTTTTGTTTAGTTTGCTGTTTGAATAAAATACTCAGATCTGAAAATATTTATTGAGGGAGAGAGAGTCCTCACATAGCTACTTAATTGTTTGACTACTCATTGATCTTCACTTATATCTTTTGAGAGTAGCTTGTCATTTCCTCTCATGCTTCACTTATACCTTTTTGAGAGATGAAATTTTTATGCTCTTGTACTTCATTTAAAATTGTTTGAGCTTGTCTAAAAAGAAATGGCAATATATGAAACTAGTCCCAAAGTGATAGATATCCAAGGAGGATATAATAAAAACTTTCATGAAGATCATGGGACAAATTAAACTTGATTCTTTGTAATAGTTTTGAAACATGATGATAGTAATATGTGAGTCATGTTAGTGAGTAATTATGCTTTAGTAGGAATATTGGCGTTAAGGTTTGTGATTCCCTATGCAAGTACGAAAGTCAATAGTTATGCAATGAAGTTACATCCTACTTGTGGTGCATTATTCGGTGTTAGTTATGACTCAATGCTCACTTATGTGATTTTTCATTTCTTGGTTTGGTTGCTTCCCAATCTATTTGCTAGCCTTCACTTGTACTAAGTAGAAATACTACTTGTGCATCCAAAATCCTTAAACCAATTTTTGCCTTATGAGTCCACCATACCTACCTATATGCGGTATTTCCATGCCGTTCCAAGCAAATTTGTATGTGCCATCTCTAAATCTTCTAAATAAATTTTCTCTTTTGTGTGCCCTACCGCTCATGAAACGGTGGGGAGTATCCAATATTTTTCCATGCTAGGTGGGTTATTCTCATGATATGTGTTGATTCACTATCATTCACGAGAAAGTGGCTGGTACTCGGGATGCCCAGTCCCATGCTCAAAAATGAAATCAAAAAAATAATGAAACAAAACTCCCCCAGGATTGTTGTTTGTATGGACGATACCCGTGGATTCGGCTCGCCGTGGAGTGTGATTGATTGGTGGAGGGGGGGTAAAAACTTTACTATTCTGTTTGGGAACCGCCTATGATTTATCTAGCATGGAAAGTATTGTGAGCTACTTTGTCGTTTTCGTTGACAGGAAAAGCATGCCACCCCAAATATTTTTTCTCTCTCAATTTAAAACTTTGAGCGCTGGCACCTCTGCAAATCCCTACTTCCCTCTGCGAAGGGCCTATCTATTTACTTTATGCATTTTTTATTTTGCTTTGAGTCTCCATCTTCTCTCATAAGCACCAACTAGGGGGCACTATGATCGTACTTGAGCATTGGGCATAGCTAATATTTGAGTGTGTTTCATGAATGGATCAATGATTGAGCATGATGGGCTAGGAATAACTTTCTTTAGTGTTGATATTTTGAAAGACATGGTTGCTTGTTGACATGCTTGAGTATTAAAGTCATTATGTTAAAACTAGACTATTGCTTTGAACCATTTACAAGTCCAAATGTCCATGCTATACAAAGAAGAAAAGAATATGATGAACATGTTAGGCAGCATTCCACATCAAAAATTCTGTTTTTATCAGGCGGCATGCTGCGCGTCTGTGTCGACATACCGGGCATCAACAGGGCCGCGTCCCAGGGCCACTTCTGGCCGTCGCGCGTCGGTCGCAGTGGGGGCTATCCGTGCAACTACATCTGCATGCCCTTTGGCCTGGTGAATGTGGGTGCCACGTACCAGTGCCTCGCCCAGGCCATGCTCGCGCCCTACGAGGACCGGCGCCACGCGGTACTGGAGGAGGTACCGGGCCCTAGCGAGGAACCCGAGCCTCTGGAGGCATCGGCCTCATGAAGGGCAGGCTCCAACGACCGCTTCGACGCTTCTACGGTATTGCTGCCAGGTGACTTTTTGGTTCGTCCCAGGTAACTTTTTGGTTTGTTCAGATTGAGGGCGCCCATCGGGCTGCATTATCCTCAGGCGGTCAGGGCCCGTCCCTGCAGCCGTGTCGTTTGCGCATGTATCAGAACCTCTTATGCACTTGATAAATTTCCTAAGTATTCCAACCAGCATGCTCGGTGCTTCGCCACCATGAATGTCGCCGCACCCTAACGACCCCGCCTTCGACCACCTCATCATTAAGGGTTGGCACGACGTCTGTGCTCGGGTCCGTCCCTGCAGCGTTGACAAATCCAATTGGTCGATCTCTGTCTCACGGGCCAGCCCCATGCACGTCTCCTCCTGTGGCCCTTGGTGCTACGTCCTCGCATGAGCTAATCAGGAGTGGGTGAGTCAAGGCGCGCGGCACGGTTCCTGCAACTGCAGTCGGCGTTTCGCCACCGCGGGAGCCGCGCGCCGGGTGCTTTCTCCTCGGGTTGTCACATGAGAAGACTGGGCACGGCGCATGTGCTCGGGTCCGTCCCTGCAGCGTCGATAAATCCAATGGCTGAGCTCTGTCTGGCGTGCCGGCCCCGCTCACGTCACCTCCAGGGGTCATTGGTGTTTGGCCTTCTCATGCGATGGCCCCCGGAAATTCATTCGGGGCAGGTTTCTCCAAAATATACAGGACTTGCAATGGAGCCTATTACCGGAAGATTCAGGCGCAACCCGCCTTTGAGGTAGGGCCTCGTGAGACCCGCGCTGGCTCACGAATGCCCAAATACACCTCCATTTCTACCGTGCAGGTCACGCGTACGAACTTAATGGGCTGTACATGCCCGGGGGCTCAGGAGCCGAGCCCCCCTTCCCACTCCCAAGTGGAAGCCCCATGCTCCGCGCTGGCGGACGACACTGTCTCTCAGCGGCTATGCCCACACAACGTGGAAGCCCCATGCTCCGCGCTGGTGGATAAACAACTGAGGGTGCCCTAGTGGCTGCATCAACCTCAGGACGGCCCCTCATAGCCCCGTCTCGCAGCATTCCCCTGGGATGCCCGTGCGAGGGGGCTACACGGGGGCTACGCTCAGGCCGGGCCTGGCGCGCGCCACCTCCCCAGGTCCCTGATACCTGGTCTTCCCGCGTCCCTCCCAGGCAAAAGCTGGCGAGGAAAGGTATGGGAGCCGCTCGTACGTCAAGGGGGATCCCTGAGCATCGCGACTCAGGGGCCACACTGGTCACATAGCCCCTCACCCCTTGGTCTCCTCCTGGTGATCCGGACGCCCCAACGGCGGTTGAGGTATGCACGGGACCGGGCCCTGCCGACACAGAGCTCAAGGCGCTCCAAATCTCCAAATCAACCCCGTCGTCGCCATGTTCCCTTCATGAGGGCTGCTCGCACGTCAAGGGGGACCCCCTGAGCATCGCGACTCAGGGGCCTCACTGGTCACGTAGCCCCTCACCCCTTGGTCTCGTCCTGGTGATCCGGATGATCCAATGGCGGTTGAGGTATGCGCGCGATCGGGCCCTGCCGACGTAGAGCGCTACAGCAAACAGGAAGGAAACAAGGCGAGGAAGGAAACCACATAATTTAAACAGTCATTACAAGCATTAAGTGTCTCCGAAAACGCAAACAAGTCTAACGCCTCCGCGAGGCACGAGTGATGTCGCAGGAAAGGACTTAGGAGGAGGAGCTGACACCGCCGCATGCCCCGACCGCGGGGAGCTCGTCGTCGACATCGCTGCCATTGTCGTCGTCATCATTGACCTTCGCAGCTGCAGGAGGCGAGGGAACGGCAACGTAGGCGAACTTCTTCATCAATGCCTCCACGGCGCCCTCCACGACCGTCGCCGTAGCGGCGCGAACCCCTGGATCAACCGGGCGAATCACGGCGCCGAAGTCGAAACCCGGCTTGCAAAGATAGAGGTGACTAAAGACGCGCCTCACGGCCGCGAAGAAGAGGTCACGGCACTCACTCTCTAAGACGGTCTCCACCCTGGCAACGGCGGCCTCGAGCACCTCGGCGAGCTTGGAAGAGAGCCCCGCGAAGCCGCTCTCAGGAGCTACCAAGGGTTCCGTGAATCCCCCAAGGCAGATGGAGTTCAGCGCCTGACGGAGCCTGAGCTCGACGGAGGGGAGGGCATCGTGCTCCACAGCCCTTCTCTTCTCAGCCGTAGCAAGGGCCTCCTCCCTGGTGTCCAGCTGAGCCTTCTCCGCCGCTACTTCCTCCTTCAGCTTGTCCAGACGCTCGCGCTCGGTGGCTTGGGCGGCCACCGCCTTGGACAGAGCCGATTCGCGGTGGGCAAGCTTTGCCTCGCAGGCCTTGAGCTCTTCCCCCCGCTGGCGGAGCTGCTCCGCGAGCACAGTTTTCTCCTCCTGAAGAGCCTTCAGGCTGGCCTCCGCTTCACCGCAGCGCTCCGCGGCAGACGTTGCATCGGCCAGCGCCACGTCCCGAGCCGCCCTGGCTAACGCGGCTTCCTTCCTTCTCTCCGCAGCGGTGGCTTCGGCTTGGCTCCAAACTGTTGTGGCGGTGGCGGAGGCCTAGAGCCACCCAGCGAGGAGCCCCAAGCGCTCCCTCGCAAGGCGACCATCGGCGCTCTGGAGATCATCCCGGACCTGATCTAGGGCGCCGTAGGCCCCCTTTAGGGTGCCAGACTCGACCAGGAGGCCACAACTTGGAGGCGCCAGGGTCTGGCCTGGAGGTGGCGTCTGCGCAGCAGCGGGCGCCGCCCCAGGGGGGCAGAAGCATCGGGGGCTGAGGGTGTCGGAGGCTGCGGCACCACCTCAGACAAGGCAAGGACGGACGGCCCCCCGCCCAACCGGCCTTCGGGGGTTGGCCTCTCCGGCAGCAGCGCTGATGCATCCCCAAGGGCAGAACTAGCCTCTCCCACGGGCGTTGGGGGCTCAGCGGCCGCGACAAGGAGTGTCGCCCCGCGAACCTCACGCACGGGCCTCGGGGGCTCCATGGCCGCGACAAGGAGAGTCGCCCCGTGAGCCTCCTCACCCGCGACGTCCGGCCTCCCATCAGGAGGCGGCGGGGCGCCAGGAACGGGCGTCGCGTCGGAAGGCACCTTCAGCTTGACGCCTGCCTTCTTCTTGTTCATCATCTTCAGCATGGCGGCGCTCCTGTTTACCAAGCGAAGAAAGGACCATGAGCACGCGAGCCACCTGCGGGCGGCCAAAGCAAGGCAGGGTTACTTACTCTTCAACGGCGACCCACTTCCTTTTCTTCTCCACGGCGTCGAAGGTGGGGATGCCCTCACCTTTCTCCGGGGAGGCACCACCGTGCAAGGAAGCGGAGGCATCGTCCGCAAGGCCTATGGCCGGAGAAGCCGTACCCACCGCGGCCGCGGCCACCGCGCCCGCAGGCTGCAGCTCGGGCAGGGCGAGGCCGGCGCCTCAGTCACCTTACTGGCACGGGGGGGCACTCCGGAGGAGGCCCAGCCACACGCTTCCTCGGGGTCACCCGTCCGACGGTCCGCGTGGCCCGAGGAGTGGGTCCTGACCCCCTGAGGACCCTGGCGAATCGCGAAGGACTTGCAGCCAGGGGTTCGCCAGCATCGTCGTCGTCTTCGAAGCCGCGGAGGAGCATGCTCCGCGACGGAGGGGACGCGATCTCCAGGTCGTCATCCGCGGTCTCCTCCGAGTCTTCCTCACCCGTGGTATCGTCGGAGGACACCGTCACTGGGGAGACAGGGCACTCGGCCGGGGAGAGCCCTAGCTCATCGAAGGTGCGCCTGGCAGCGACCAGATCGGCCTTGTCGTTGCGGAAATACAGCGGGGCATAGGCCTCGGGGAGGTCCCCGGGGTCGCCGTTGAGCAGGGTCGCCATGGCCCTATTCAGCTCCCCATTGGTCAGGCGAGCGGATGGAAGCCTGATGCCGTCCCCATCGCCCTGGTAGTCCCACATGGGCTTCGAGTGAGCCTAGAGCGGCACCAGGCGTTGCGCCAGAAACTCCTTAACTATCATCCCCCCGGTCAGCTTCCTGGCACTGATGTCTCAGGAGATCTGCTCCAGGACGGGCTTGGCCCGGGGGTCGGTAAGCTTCGCGGAGCCCCACATAGGAGTCTTCTCCGGCAGCCCCTTCGGAAGCTCCAGGCGAGAGTTGAGGCCCCGGACATCCAGGAAGACCCAGCGGTGCCTGAAGTTCTCCACCTTCTTCCCGGCCTTCAAGAGCATGTTCCCGCTTTGAACCGCGACGAAGGAGACGCATGCCGACCGCTGAGCGCCGTCGTGAAGCCGCAAGCTAAAGAAATGGCGAAAGAGGGCCACAGAAGGCTTCACGCCTACGAAGGCCTCGCAGTAAAAGGCGAAGACGGACAAAAGCAGGATGGAATTGGGTTGGAGATGGAGGGCCTGGATCCCATAGTGCTCAAGGATGGCGGTGAAGAACCCTGAGAAGGGCGGAACGAGCCCGGAGAAGATGTTGTGGAGGAAGAAAGGATAGGCCGACTTGGCCAAGCTATGCTACTCCGTGGAGCCGCACCATATCAAGGTCCGCCCCCACTCATTGGTGCCGTCCGCCGTCGACGGAAGCACCGGGGCAAGGTCCACGTCCTTGGCTATGGCGGACTCCGAGAGCGCCGGTGAGGTGGAAGTATAGGCCGAGCCTTGAGCTTCGGGCTTCGACTTGCCGGTGGGCACCATCGAGAGGTCCTTGAAGACAAGGGAGCAAGGGGGGGGAGGTGTGTCGCTGAGATCTGGAGGAGTTCTCGCAGAGGATAGGGATCTAAGCAAAGGAGCAAGAGCACAGGGAAGGAAAGCAATAATGGCTCGGCACCGGGCGTCAGGCTTTTGCCGGTTCGGGCAGTTGCCAAGGGACACACAGGAGCGGAGGCGTCCGCATCCAACCACGCACCACGCGCCAGGCTTGGCCCGCAGGCGATTGGGCCCGCGGCGCTTCGGGCCGTCTTCTTCGTCTTTGCCCCGAAGCCAACTCGAGCGCGCCTTGGGCCCAGGGGCTACTGTCGGCGTCCTGGGAACGGGGGTACCTAGACCTGCCTGCCTGCGGCCCAGGGTGTGGCCCACTCCGACAGCCAGCACGGCCTGGCGTGGCTTCACTCAAGACAAGGCCCTCGTGAGAGCCCGACCCTCTTGAGGAGGACGACGCCATGACCCCCGGAGGGAGGAGGCCTCCTCGGGCTGCCTCCCGAGGGGCGGAGATCTCTGTGCAGCGCCCAACCTCGTGAGGTCGGGAGTGACGCAAGCCAGGCCAGGCGGGCGCCAGCAGGCACAGAGGGGACAGTTTCCTCTTTGGTGCAAAGGAGGCAGGGGCGTACGCGGGTTCCCGAGGCGTCCCACCGAAGGTTTCCATTCTAGTGTAACGAGACCCAGCCCACGAGCTCGGCAGGACGGATGTCACCACCGAGCCCACCTCTGCGTCACCACCAGCTACTTTGCAGGCGAAGACCACCTTTCGTCAGGATAAGATGTACCTTCTGTCCCCCTTTGAAGTTGGCCGTTGTGGGATCCCTTCCCGCCAGTGCGATAAGGGAGGAGGACCTGGGCCATTATAAATAGAGACTAGGCTGCACGGTAGAGAGGGAGGGGGAGAAACCACCTGAGTGCCCTCGCGAGGTTGCTCACCACTGTATCAGTTCATCCACAAACCTCCTTGGGAGACAATCCACCAAAAGAAGGAGTAGTGTTGGGGATATAACCCCGTGGTAAGACCCGCCCAGGTGGGGCCGGGTCATACCTGGCGGCTCGTAGCTGAGGACCTGTAAGGTGGGCTGGAAGATGACGGCCAAGCCTCATGGCGGCTTACCAGATGGGCCAAGGCGGAGGCCCAGAGACAGAAGACCGCATGAAGACCCGGGTGGCCAAGCCGCCCGGTGGCGGCTTACCAATTATGGTATGGCGGCTTAGAGACAGAGTAGAACACGTTGTGTAAGTCGGTTCAAGACTCGTGTAACCCGGGGCCTTGACCTCCTATATAAAGGCTAGACCCCGGGGCGGCTTAAGAGAGAAGGCAACCGTCGTGAGCTAGGTCAAGCAATCCGCTACCTTGTAATCGATACTCCAATCAATACAACACAAGCAGGACGTAGGCTTTTACCTCTACTTGAGGGGCCGAACCTGGGTAAACTCGTGTCCTTCATCCCAACCAACCCCTTTGAGTCCACTACCATGGCGATGGCCTCGAACCTAAGTCTTCGGACATCTGCCGTGATAAAACCACGACAGTTGGCGCCCACCGTGGGGCTAGCGCTCGGTGGTGTTGAGTTCTCAAAGGGCTCTCTCCCAGGGATCGAGGGGTATGCTGTTGGCAGGATGACCAAGAGTCGCCGTGGCCGGCTCTACATCGTCGACGCCGGCTGGGGCCCCGAGGCTGACTCCATTGAGTACGGTTTCCGGGTCCCGTTCGGCGGAATCCATGTCTTCATCGGCAAGATCGGCGAATCTGAACCCGGGCCGGACACCTGCACCGACATCGTCGAGCCTGCCCGGCGCAAGCAACCCGCCCGACGCGTGCAACCCGCCCGTGCTAATCCGGGCCGGAAGCATGTCTTCGTTGGCTTCACTCGGGGCATGGATCTAGAGGGATCTGTGTCGCAGGAGGAACCTCTCATCCGCTCTGAGGATGAATCTTCGAGCGGAGAGACGGAATCAATCTACCAGCTCCACAATGGCGGACTCGGGGGCTACATCGAGCCTTACCCTGAGTCGGAATTCCATGAGCCGGATGACTACGAGCCGCCGAATCGTGCCGCCGTCTTCATGGCAGGAACAGCGGCGGCTCCTGGCAGTTCAGCAGCCGGTGCGACCGGGTCTGGGGCAGGCACCCCACCGGCTCAGGTTCTCCTGGATCTGATGGGCGAGCTTACAACCCTAATGGCGACTGAGGTCACGGCAGAAAACCAAGCGGCCCGTAACGCGGAGATTGCAAGGTTGAAGAACCAGATGACCGAAGTCCAGCAGGAGATCAATAAGCTAAAGGCCCAGATGGATGCTGAGGCGGAGCGCCTTAGGGCGGATGCTTTCCGTCTCGAGCTTGAGCAGCGGTCAGCCGCGGCGGTTCAGCGGATGAGGTATCATTCCCGCTTGCCGGATCAGTATGAAGCAAGAAACCTTTTCAACACGCCAGGAACGGGGCAGAACGTGCCTTTGGCCGTAACCCGGACGGCGGAAGTGCCTGGAAGCCGGCCGGCGGGTCAGCATCAGCAGATTAACCCACCCGGGCGGAACCAGGCGACACCAACCTCTTTCCCTACACCGGCGGGTCATTACTCTAACCCGGCGGAAAACATGGTGGTGGCGGCAACCCGGCTTGCTGCTATTCCAATCCCCGACGAGTCGCCTAACGCAGAAGAGGTGCGGAATGCCATCGGATACCTGCGCACGGCGATGGCCCAGCAGGGGAAATATAATTACAGCCGGAGTCGCGTGCATTCAACCCCCATCCACAGCCATAGCAACAGCCGGCGTTATGAGTTGCCGGCGGTCTCTAGCAGTAACCCGCCGCAAGCTGATCGGGCGGCTCTGGATGTTCAAACACGGGTGGAATGGGCAAAAGCACGGCAAGAAGCGGCGGCTCTGGCAGCAGCGGCGGCTTATCAGGATCCCACAGTTGCCCCTTCCGTCTCAGGAGGAGCGGGGGCGACTTCCAGGGCTGTGGGAGTACCATGTTTGGTGCCGGCTCTGCGGAATGAGCATCTGCCGAAAGATTTCAAGGGTCCTCGTAAGGTGACCAATTACACTGCCGACTTACCTCCAGAGGCTTGGGTTGAAAGCTATGAGCTAGCCATGGAGATGTTAGACGTCAGTGATGCAGTATGCGCAAAGTATTTCATCATGATGCTGGAAGGGCCGGCTCGCACATGGTTGAAGGGTTTACCACCCAACACCATTACTTCCTGGGCCGAGTTAAGGGCGAAATTCATCAAAAATTTCCAAGGAACGTGCAAGCAGCCCATGACGATTGTGGATTTGGACCATTGTGTACAACGTACTGATGAGTCGGCTCATCATTGGGTCCGGCGGGTCTCCGAAATCATCCACTGTTCTGAGCAGATTACGGCGTCTCAGGCGGTTTTGATTCTAGAAAAGAATTGTCACTTCACGCCTTTGAAGCAGAAGCTTGGCCGGCTCAAACGGTCATGTCAAGACATGGGGGAGCTCATGGCGGCTCTCACCAAATATGCAGACTCCGACAACACGAAAGACCCAGGCTCTGATGATGAGATATCAGGTCAGGGGAAGAAAGGCAACAATGGCAAGGGCCAACAGCAAAGTATGGCTGGAAGTAATAACCCGGGCAAGCGAAAGCACCCGGACGGCGGGTCAGAACTGGTGGCAAACACCAACACCAGGAATAGCCGTGCTAAGTGTTGGAAATATGCCCTAGAGGCAATAATAAATTGGTTATTATTATATTTCCTTGTTAATGATAATCGTTTATTATCCATGCTATAATTGTATTGATTGGAAACTCAAATACATGTGTGGGTACATAGACAACACTGTGTCCCTAGTAAGCCTCTAGTTGACTAGCTCGTTGATCAAAGATGGTTAAGGTTTCCTAGCCATTGACATGAGATGTCATTTGATAACGGGATCACATCATTAGGAGAATGATGTGATGGACAAGACCCAAACTGTAAACGTAGCATTTGATCGTGTCAGTTTATTGCTATTGTTTTCTGCATGTCAAGTATCTGTTCCTTTGACCATGAGATCATGCAACTCACTGACACCGGAGGAATACCTTGTGTGTATCAAACGTCGCAACGTAACTGGGTGACTATAAAGGTGCTCTACAGGTATCTCCGAGGGTGTCTGTTGGGTTGGCATGGATCAAGACTGGGATTTGTTACTCCGTATGACGGAGAGGTATCTCAGGGCCCACTCGGTAATACAACATCACAATGAGCCTTGCAAGCAATGTGACTAAAGTGTTAGCCACGAGATCTTGTATTACGGAACGAGTAAAGAGACTTGCCGGTAACGAGATTGAACTAGGTATAGAGATACCGACGATCGAATCTCGGGCAAGTAACATACCGAAGAACAAAGGGAACAGCATACGGGATTAACTGAATCCTTGACATAGAGGTTCGACCGATAAAGATCTTCGTAGAATATGTAGGAGCCAATATGGGCATCCAGGTCCCGCTATTGGTTATTGGCCGTAGAGGTGTCTCGGTCATGTCTACATAGTTCTCGAACCCGCAGGGTCTACACACTTAACGTTTGGTGACGATTAGTATAATTGAGTTATTATGTTGGTGACCGAAAGTTGTTCGGAGTCCCGGATAAGATCCCGGACATGACGAGGATCTCCGGAAGAGTCCGGAGGTAAAGATTGATATATGTGATAATAGTGTTTCGATCTCCGGAAGAGTTCCAGAGTTCACCGGAATGGGTTCCGGATGTTTACCGAAGTGTTCGGGTGCAGCAACACTTTATATGAGCCAAAGGGATAAAGCCCACAAGGTATTGGAAAGTGCAAAAGTAGTTTTGCTGCCGCGTAAGCGGTACTACCGCTTGGTGAAGCGGTACTACCGCCGGAGCGGTACTACCGCTTGTGTGAAGCGGTACTACCGCCCAAGCGGTACTACCGCTTGTGTGAAGCGGTACTACCGCTTGTGCGCGGCTGTGCACGGTTCGGCAGGGATCCGAGTTGGACTCTTTCCCTGCGGGCCAAACCGACCTTGTGCGGGCAAAACCGACCCGGAGGAGGCTTTTACTCCAAGTTTAGACCCCAAGGCTCAACATATAAATAGAGGGGCAGGGCTAGCACACGGGACACATCAGGATTTCCCAAGCCGTGTGCCGGCAACCCTAGCCCTCTAGTTCCTCCGTCATAATCTCCGTAGTGCTTGGCGAAGCCCTGCAGAGATTGTTCCTCACCACCATCACCACGCCGTCGTGCTGCTGGAACTCAACCACTACTTCACCATCGCTCGCTGGATCGAGGAGGTGAAGGCGTCATCAAGCCGTACGTGTGTTGAACGCGGAGGTGCCGTCCGTTCGGCACTAGATCGGAAGGATCGTGATTGGATCGCGGGACGCTCGGCGATTTGGATCGCGAAGACGTTCGACTACATCAACCGCGTTTATTAACGCTTCCGCTTAGCGATCTACAAGGGTATGTAGATTCACTCTCCCTCTCGTAGATGCTCATCACCATGGATAGATCTTGCGTGTGCGTAGGAAAATTTTTGTTTCCCATGCAACGTTCCCCAACAGTGGCATCATGAGCTAGGTCTATGCGTAGATGAGATCTCGAGTAGAACACAAACGAGTTGTGGGCGTGGGTGTATACATATTGCTTGCCGTTACTAGTTGATACTTGATTCAGCGGCATTGTGAGATGAAGCGGCCCGGACCGACATTACGCGTACGCTTACGCGAGACTGGTTTTACCGCTGCGTGCACTTGTTGCATAAAGGTGACTGGCGGGTGTCTGTCTCTCTCACTTTAGTTGAATCGGTTCAATGAAGAGGGTTCTTTTAGAAGATCAAAAAGCAATCACTACACCACGTTGTGGTTTTGCGTAGGTAAGAACGGTTCTTGCAAACCCGTAGCAGCCACGTAAAATTTGCAACAACAATTAGAGGACGTCTAACTTGTTTTTGCAGGGTATGTTGTGATGTGATATGGCCAATTACATGATGAGATATATGTGATGTATGAGATGATCATGTTTTGTATAGAATATCACGACTTGCATGTCGATGAGTACGGCAACTGGCAGGAGCCATAGAGTTGTCTTTAATTATTGTATGACCTGCGTGTCAATCATTAAGCGCTATGTAATGCTTTACTTTATCGCTAAACGTTAGCAATAGTCGTGGAAGCAACAGTCGGCGCGACAACCTTATGGCGACACGTTGATGGAGATCAAGATGATGGAGATCATGGTGTCATGCCGGTGACGATGGAGATCATGCCGGTGCTTTGGAGATGGAGATCAAAAGCACAAGTTCATGGCCATATCATGTCACTTATGATTTGCATGTGATGTTAATCCTTTTATGCATCTTATTTTGCTTAGGACGACGGTAGCATTATAAGGTGATCCCTCACTTAAATTTCAAGATAAATTGTGTTCTCCCCAAGTGTGCACCGTTGCGAAAGTTCGTCGTTTCGAGACACGCCGTGATGATCGGGTGTGATAGACTCTACGTTCGCATACAACGGGTGCAAGCCATGTTGCACGTGCAGAACACTCGGGTTAAACTTGACGAGCCTAGCATGTACAGACATGGCCTCGGAACACAAGAGACCGAAAGGTCGAACATGAGTCATATAGTAGATATGATCAACATGAAGATGTTCACCATTGAAACCACCTCAACTCACGTGATGATCGGACTTGAGTTGGTGGATTTGGATCATGTTACACTCGAATGATCGGAGGGATGTCAATTTGAGTGGGAGTTTTTTAAATATGATTAACTAAACTCATTATCTAAGAACAATAGTCTAAGTTGTCTTTGCTATATTTATGTTGTAGATCATGGCTCGCGCAGTAGCACCCCTGAATTTTAATGCGTTCCTAGAGAAAGCTAAGTTGAAAGATGATGGAAGTAACTTTGTGGACTGGGCCCGTAATCTAAGGATTATCCTTACGGCTTCCCAGAAGGCTTATGTCCTTGATGCACCGCTTGGTGATCCACCCGCTCCAGTTGAGTCTCTAGACGTTGTGAACGCCTGGCAGGCTCGTTCTGATGATTACTCAATAGTTCAATGTGCAATGTTGTATGGCTTAGAACCGGGACTTCAAAGACGTCTTGAACGTCATGGAGCATATGAGATGTTCCAGGAGTTGAAGTTTATCTTTCAGAAGAATGCCCGGATCGAGAGATATGAGATCTCCGATAAGTTCTATGCTTGCAAGATGGAGGAGAACGGGTCTATCAGTGATCACGTGCTCAGAATGTCTGGGTACTCCACCCGTCTGGCTGAGTTAGGGATGCCCCTTCCGCCAGAGGCTATCACTGACAGAGTTCTTCAATCATTGCCGCCTAGCTACAAGAGCTTCGTGTTGAACTATAACATGCACGGGATGAACAAGTCAGTCGCCGAGCTGTTTGCGATGCTGAAAGTCGCTGAGTCTGAAATTCAGAAGGAGCATCAAGTGTTGATGGTCAATAAAACCACTAGTTTCAAGAAAAATGGCAAGGGTAAGAAGGGTAACTCTAAGAAGAGTGGCAAAGCAGTTGCTCCTCTCGTGAAGAAACCCAAGGCTGGACCCAAACCAGAAACTGAGTGTTTTCATTGCAAGGGAACTGGACACTGGAAGCGGAACTGCCCCAAGTATTTGGCTGACAAGAAGGCGGCCAACAACAAACAAGGTATATATGATATACATGTTATTGATGTGTACCTTACCAACTCTCGTTGTAGTGCCTGGGTATTTGATACCGGTGCGGTTGCTCATATTTGCAACTCAAAAACAGGAACTGCGGAATAGACGGAGGCTGGCAAAGGACGAAGTGACGATGCGCGTGGGAAATGGTTCCAAGGTTGATGTGATCGCCGTCGGCACGCTCGCTCTTCGATTACCGTCGGGATTAGTGATGAACCTAAATAAGTGTTATTTGGTGCCTGCGTTAAGCATGAACATTATATCTGGATCTTGTTTATTGCGAGACGGTTACTCATTTAAATCAGAGAATAATGGTTGTTCTATTTATATGAGTAATATCTTTTATGGTCATGCACCCAATGTGAGGGGTTTATTCTTATTGAATCTCGATAGTAATAATACACATGTTCATAACATTGATGCCAAAAGATGTAGAATTGATAATGATAATACCACTTTCTTGTGGCACTGCCGTTTAGGTCATATTGGCGTAAAACGCATGAGGAAGCTCCATGCTGATGGACTTTTGGAGTCACTTGATTTTGAATCACTTGACACATGTGAGCCATGCCTCATGGGCAAGATGACTAAAACGCCGTTCTCTGGAACAATGGAACGGGCAAGTGACTTATTGGAAATCATACATACTGATGTGTGCGGTCCGATGAGTATTGAAGCGCGCAGTGGTTATCGTTACTTTCTCACCTTCACTGATGACTTAAGTAGATATGGGTATATTTACTTAATGAAACACAAGTCTGAAACATTTGAAAAGTTCAAACAATTTCAGAGTGAAGTTGAGAATCATCGTAACAAGAAGATTAAATTCCTACGATCTGATCGAGGAGGAGAATATCTGAGTTATGAGTTTGGCAGTCACTTAAGACAATGTGGAATTGTTTCACAACTAACACCGCCTGGAACACCACAGCGTAATGGTGTGTCCGAACGTCGTAATCGAACTTTATTGGATATGGTGCGATCTATGATGTCTCTTGCCGATTTGCCACTATCGTTTTGGGGTTATGCATTAGAGACAGCTGCATTCACTTTAAATAGGGCACCATCGAAATCCGTTGAGACGACGCCATATGAACTTTGGTTTGACAAGAAGCCAAAGCTGTCGTTTCTTAAAGTTTGGGGATGTGATGCTTATGTCAAAAAGCTTCAGCCTGAAAAGCTGGAACCCAAAGCGGAGAAATGCGTCTTCATAGGATACCCAAAAGAGACAGTTGGGTATACCTTCTACCTCAGATCCGAAGGCAAAGTGTTTGTCGCTAAAAACGGAACATTTCTTGAGAAAGAGTTTCTCTCGAAAGAATTGAGTGGGAGGAAGATAGAACTTGATGAGGTTGTTGAACCTTTACTTCAACCTGAGAGTAGCGCAGCGCAGAAAATTGTTTCTGTGGAGCCTACATTAGCTGAAGAGGAAGTTAATGATGATGATCATGAAGCTTTGGATCAAGTTGCTATCGAACCTCGTAGGTCGACAAGGACGCGTACTGCTCCCGAGTGGTACGGCAACCCTGTCTTAGACATCATGTTGTTAGACAACGATGAACCTACGAGCTATGGAGAAGCGATGATGAGCCCGGATTCCGAGAAGTGGTTAGAGGCCATGAAATCCGAGATGGGATCCATGTATGAAAACAAAGTATGGACTTTGGAAGTATTACCTGAAGGGCGTAAGGCCATTCAGAACAAATGGATCTTTAAGAGGAAGACGGACGCGGACGGTAATGTCACCGTCTATAAAGCTCGACTTGTGGCAAAGGGTTTTTCACAAGTTCAAGGAGTTGACTACGATGAGACCTTCTCACCCGTAGCGATGCTTAAGTCCGTCAGAATCATGTTAGCAATAGCTGCCTTTTTCGATTATGAAATTTGGCAGATGGATGTCAAAACAACGTTCCTTAACGGTTTCCTTAAGGAAGAGTTGTATATGATGCAACCAGAAG
Source organism: Elymus sibiricus (assembly GCA_039707655.1). Taxonomy (NCBI): domain Eukaryota; kingdom Viridiplantae; phylum Streptophyta; class Magnoliopsida; order Poales; family Poaceae; genus Elymus; species Elymus sibiricus. Next base: position 451,225,287 of record CM077671.1, read on the forward strand.
GTTTTGTCGATCCAGAGAATGCTGACAAAGTTTGCAAACTCCAGCGATCCATTTATGGACTGGTGCAAGCATCTCGGAGTTGGAATCTTCGTTTTGATGAGGTGATCAAAGCGTTCGAGTTTATACAAGTTTACGGAGAAGCTTGTATTTACAAGAAAGTGAGTGGGAGCTCTATAGCGTTTCTAATATTATATGTGGATGACATATTGCTGATTGGAAACAATATAGAAATGCTGGAAAGCGTGAAGGAATATTTGAACAAGAGTTTTTCAATGAAGGACCTAGGAGAAGCTGCTTTCATATTAGGCATCAAGATCTATAGAGATAGATCGAGACGCTTAATAGGACTTTCACAAAGCACATACCTTGATAAGATTTTGAAGAAGTTCAAAATGGATCAGTCCAAGAAGGGGTTCTTGCCTGTTTTGCAAGGTGTGAAGTTGAGTAAGACTCAATGCCCAGTGACTGCAGAAGATAGAGAAAAGATGAGTGTCATCCCCTATGCTTCAGCCATAGGCTCTATCATGTATGCAATGCTGTGCACAAGACCCGATGTCAGCCTTGCCGTAAGTATGGTCGGAAGGTTTCAAGGTGATCCAGGAATGGAACACTGGACGGCGGTCAAGAATATCCTGAAGTACCTGAAAAGGACTATGGACATGTTTCTCGTTTATGGAGGTGATCAAGAGCTCGTCGTAAAGGGTTACGTCGATGCAAGCTTTGACACTGATCCGGATGACTCTAAGTCGCAAACCGGATACGTATTTATTCTTAATGGGGGTGCGGTTAGCTGGTGCAGTTCCAAGCAAAGCGTGGTAGCTGATTCTACATGCGAAGCGGAGTACATCGCTGCCTCGGAGGCGGCGAAGGAAGGTGTCTGGATGAAGGAGTTCATGACAGATCTTGGAGTAGTGCCTAGTGCGCTTAATCCAATGACTCTGTTTTGTGATAATACTGGTGCCATTGCTCTAGCCAAGGAACCAAGATTTCACAAGAGGACCAGACACATAAAACGACGTTTCAATTCCATCCGCGATTACATCAAGGAGGACGACATAAATATTTGCAAAGTACACACGGATCTAAATGTTGCAGATCCGATGACTAAACCTCTTCCAAGGGCTAAACATGAACAACACCAGAACTGCATGGGTGTTCGATTCATTACAATGTAAATCACATAGTGATGTGAACTAGATTATTGACTCTAGTGCAAGTGGGAGACTGTTGGAAATATGCCCTAGAGGCAATAATAAATTGGTTATTATTATATTTCCTTGTTAATGATAATCGTTTATTATCCATGCTATAATTGTATTGATTGGAAACTCAAATACATGTGTGGGTACATAGACAACACTGTGTCCCTAGTAAGCCTCTAGTTGACTAGCTCGTTGATCAAAGATGGTTAAGGTTTCCTAGCCATTGACATGAGATGTCATTTGATAACGGGATCACATCATTAGGAGAATGATGTGATGGACAAGACCCAAACTGTAAACGTAGCATTTGATCGTGTCAGTTTATTGCTATTGTTTTCTGCATGTCAAGTATCTGTTCCTTTGACCATGAGATCATGCAACTCACTGACACCGGAGGAATACCTTGTGTGTATCAAACGTCGCAACGTAACTGGGTGACTATAAAGGTGCTCTACAGGTATCTCCGAGGGTGTCTGTTGGGTTGGCATGGATCAAGACTGGGATTTGTTACTCCGTATGACGGAGAGGTATCTCAGGGCCCACTCGGTAATACAACATCACAATGAGCCTTGCAAGCAATGTGACTAAAGTGTTAGCCACGAGATCTTGTATTACGGAACGAGTAAAGAGACTTGCCGGTAACGAGATTGAACTAGGTATAGAGATACCGACGATCGAATCTCGGGCAAGTAACATACCGAAGAACAAAGGGAACAGCATACGGGATTAACTGAATCCTTGACATAGAGGTTCGACCGATAAAGATCTTCGTAGAATATGTAGGAGCCAATATGGGCATCCAGGTCCCGCTATTGGTTATTGGCCGTAGAGGTGTCTCGGTCATGTCTACATAGTTCTCGAACCCGCAGGGTCTACACACTTAACGTTTGGTGACGATTAGTATAATTGAGTTATTATGTTGGTGACCGAAAGTTGTTCGGAGTCCCGGATAAGATCCCGGACATGACGAGGATCTCCGGAAGAGTCCGGAGGTAAAGATTGATATATGTGATAATAGTGTTTCGATCTCCGGAAGAGTTCCAGAGTTCACCGGAATGGGTTCCGGATGTTTACCGAAGTGTTCGGGTGCAGCAACACTTTATATGAGCCAAAGGGATAAAGCCCACAAGGTATTGGAAAGTGCAAAAGTAGTTTTGCTGCCGCGTAAGCGGTACTACCGCTTGGTGAAGCGGTACTACCGCCGGAGCGGTACTACCGCTTGTGTGAAGCGGTACTACCGCCCAAGCGGTACTACCGCTTGTGTGAAGCGGTACTACCGCTTGTGCGCGGCTGTGCACGGTTCGGCAGGGATCCGAGTTGGACTCTTTCCCTGCGGGCCAAACCGACCTTGTGCGGGCAAAACCGACCCGGAGGAGGCTTTTACTCCAAGTTTAGACCCCAAGGCTCAACATATAAATAGAGGGGCAGGGCTAGCACACGGGACACATCAGGATTTCCCAAGCCGTGTGCCGGCAACCCTAGCCCTCTAGTTCCTCCGTCATAATCTCCGTAGTGCTTGGCGAAGCCCTGCAGAGATTGTTCCTCACCACCATCACCACGCCGTCGTGCTGCTGGAACTCAACCACTACTTCACCATCGCTCGCTGGATCGAGGAGGTGAAGGCGTCATCAAGCCGTACGTGTGTTGAACGCGGAGGTGCCGTCCGTTCGGCACTAGATCGGAAGGATCGTGATTGGATCGCGGGACGCTCGGCGATTTGGATCGCGAAGACGTTCGACTACATCAACCGCGTTTATTAACGCTTCCGCTTAGCGATCTACAAGGGTATGTAGATTCACTCTCCCTCTCGTAGATGCTCATCACCATGGATAGATCTTGCGTGTGCGTAGGAAAATTTTTGTTTCCCATGCAACGTTCCCCAACACTAAGGGCAAAGCTCCTATCAACCTGGAAGAGATGCTCAGTAAGCCTTGCCCAGAACACAGCCGGCCCGATAAGCCGGCACGACATACCTGGGGGGATTGCTACATTATGCAACAGTTCCGGGATTACAGCTTTCAACAGCATCGTGATAACGGTAACGATCCATCAGGTGGCTCAGCACCGGGCGGCTCAGGGGCCGGTTTTGGTGCTGGCGGCTCAGGAACCGGTTACCAAGGTCAGAGCAATCATGGAGGTCATAATCAATAGTCTGGCGATGGAGGCCAGCAACAGAATAACCAGTCGGGGTATCTGACTAACCCGAAACAACTCGGTCAGGGTCAATACCATGCTTAAAACCCGGCTCAAAAGAAGTCTGTCTCTCACAAAGCTTTGAGACCTTGATATCCGGCTCAGCGTCCGGTTCAAAAGAATTCATCTCTCGCAAGTTCGAGTTTTCAAGAATATTGTAAAGTCGCCCAAGAGGACGAGCCGCCATGATGTACCATTCAAATATGGGTACCCTGGTTCATTGAATAATCATAAAAGTCATTTGGGGGCTTCCAACCCACCGGGTTTAGCTTTCAACCCTCTTGACCGGCTTTTAAGCCATAACCAGACTGGAGTAGTCCTGCCTGTTTGCCAAGATGTTACTCCGACCCCCTGTACTCTTGATAAGTCATGAACTTATCCAGGTTAAAACATGATGGGTCATGTGAGAGCCGGCTTACAGAAAGCGAGGATCCTCCATGGGCTGTTAAAGCCGCCTTCATTGAAACTTGGTTAAACCTGCCTGTTCGCCAAGATGCTACTCCGATCCCCTGTACTCTTGATAAGTCATGAACTTATCCAGGTTAAAACATGATGGGTCATGTGAGAGCCGGCTTACCGAAGCAAGGATAAACCAGTGGCTATCACGCTAGTTTCATTGAAATAAAAATCGACTACCAGACCGGGTTAGATACCCGAAAAGTTGACACCGTCAACAAGGTCGTTTGGGGGCTTTTAAACCCACCGGGTTAAGCTTCAACCCTCTCGATCAGGCTCTTCAGCCACCCTTGCAACAATGAAAGATTTAACAGTTCCGGGTTATGCTTCTTCAAACCGCCCCCACAGCAATACAGAGCATGCTCTGTACTGTTTATTTTTTGCAGGTCTCGTCTCTTAAGACAAGCCAGTCACCAAACCGGGTTACATCGTAACCTCTGCAAGCATAATAAAGACTCTAAATAGCCGACATGGCTGGATATTCTTGAAAGAGCCGCCCTCTTGATTATATTGCCGGGTCAACTAATTGACCGGTTCTTGGATTTCTTCAACCGGTGCTCTGTGGTATACTACAGCACTCATGGATTTCTCAAGCATATATTTTCCGGGTTGCACCGCAACCACGAGCAGGGATTTTATTATTCATACCGGGTTACAGCCACGGTCAAGGAGTTATATTAATCTTATACAGCCCCGAGTCGCCGCACGCATGCAACCCGGCGCTTCGGGGCTACATTATTCAAAGTCCGGTTTATGTCAAGTATGCAAGTCCCGTGTCGCTGCAAGCAGGCACCATGGCACTTGGGGGCTAATGCAAGCCGGTTTTCAAGTCAGTACATTATCAACAAGACCCTGTTATCTCAAGGAGATAAGCCAGTTTTTTACAATCCTTCTAAGTCCCGGCCCAGTACATATTACTGACCCGGAACTTGGGGGCTACAGTATTCAGCTTTTCAAGCGAATTATAAGGTCCAAAATTGAAGACCCGGCCCATCACATACTGATGAGCCGGCCCTTGGGGGCTACACATGTGAAATTCAAGATAGTCAGTACATATCTGGCGACTCAGATGGCAACCCAGATTTCTCAACTTTCAACACCAAGTTCAAAAGTCCCAGGTTGTTGCAGGCAAAACAACCCGGACCTTGGGGGCTACACCCGCCAAAGCTTTATAAGGTATAAGAGTTACAAGTCCCAGGCTGCTTGCAGGCAAGACAACCTGGCACTTGGGGGCTACACAATCAAAGATATTGTTGCAAAGCGCCAAGTCATCATGGATCAACTTGGAGCTTGGGGGCTACAGGTAATATGAATATATCAAAAAATTGAAGAGAGAGTTTTCAAGATGTTAATTTCAGCTGGGGTCCAGTTATTTGACCCGGCGTCACCAACAATCATAACCCGGCACCATCAATGATTATAACCCGGCGGAGGAGACCCGCCAAGAGCATCGAAGGCTGGCTCAACGGCATATGGGTGTTGTATTCCCAATATTTTGTTTCAAAGGACATATACCTGCAAGACGATGGTGAGGACGGAGCTTACCATGAATAAATTCAAGCTAACCTGGGGCCTAATGTTGGGGATATAACCCCGTGGTAAGACCCGCCCAGGTGGGGCTGGGTCATACCTGGCGGCTTGTAGCTGAGGACCTGTAAGGTGGGCTGGAAGATGACGGCCAAGCCTCATGGCGGCTTACCAGATGGGCCAAGGCGGAGGCCCAGAGACAGAAGACCGCATGAAGACCCGGGTGGCCAAGCCGCCCGGTGGCGGCTTACCAATTATGGTATGGCGGCTTAGAGACAGAGTAGAACACGTTGTGTAAGTCGGTTCGAGACTCGTGTAACCCGAGGCCTTGACCTCCTATATAAAGGCTAGACCCCGGGGCGGCTTAAGAGAGAAGGCAACCGTCGTGAGCTAGGTCAAGCAATCCGCTACCTTGTAATCGATACTCCAATCAATACAACACAAGCAGGACGTAGGCTTTTACCTCTACTTGAGGGGCCGAACCTGGGTAAACTCGTGTCCTTCATCCCAACCAACCCCTTTGAGTCCACTACCATGGCGATGGCCTCGAACCTAAGTCTTCAGACATCTGCCGTGATAAAACCACGACAGTGACGCAAGCCAGGCCAGGCGGGCGCCAGCAGGCACAGAGGGGACAGTTTCCTCTTTGGTGCAAAGGAGGCAGGGGCGTACGCGGGTTCCCGAGGCGTCCCACCGAAGGTTTCCATTCTGGTGTAACGAGACCCAGCCCACGAGCTCGGCAGGACGGATGTCACCACCGAGCCCACCTCTGCGTCACCACCAGCTACTTTGCAGGCGAAGACCACCTTTCGTCAGGATAAGATGTACCTTCTGTCCCCCTTTGAAGTTGGCCGTTGTGGGATCCCTTCCCGCCAGTGCGATAAGGGAGGAGGACCCGGGCCATTATAAATAGAGACTAGGCTGCACGGTAGAGAGGGAGGGGGAGAAACCACCCGAGTGCCCTCGCGAGGTTGCTCACCACTCTATCAGTTCATCCACAAACCTCCTTGGGAGACAATCCACCAAAAGAAGGAGTAGGATTTTACGCTTCGCAGCGGACGAACCTAGGTAAATCCGCGTGTTAGCCTTCTTCCCCACGATTGAGTGAGTTGATTCGGCTAGGCTTTGGAGTTGTGAGCTTGGGGCCGAAGCAGGTGGGGATCTTCACACACCCCCCTGAGTTCGAACCTCTTGGGGTTTTGCGGAGCCCGAAATCCGACAGTGTGCCAAGGAGTTGGATATTGACCCTACATGTCGTAGGAGTTATTTTCATCTATTAACTTTTCTGGGTATCCATTGTGTTACCCATGGGCTTAATTTCATAGCCATATCCTACCCATATATTTTGCGTGTATGGATACCCATTACCCGTGGGTATAATATCTCTCCAAGTCATGCCCATGCCCATTGTTTTCGGGTAGGGTACCCATGGGTACCCATACCCATGGGCAAAACTGCCATCCCTAGTAATCGGTACTACCGCTGCCCAGAGCGGTACTACCGCTTATAGGCGGTAGTACCGCTGCCTTGGGAGGTACTTCCGCTTGGTTCCTTCCGGACCAGAACAAAGGCAACGTCGGAACAACTCCAATGATGTGGGAAAGGAACAAGGGTGCAAATGAAAGTGTACGTGTTGATTCCACCCAAACCTTTCCGATGCGGACCCCCTCTTAATAGTACGGTTCTCCTACGACACAAATCCACCGAAAATTAAATGCGGGGAAGAAACCGTCTTCACTCTAATCCACCGAGGGTTTAGAATTGTCTTGTGCCAAATGATGAATTATCGGAAAGGCTTAATGCACACAATTAGTCCGCAAATACATTGTCATCAATCACCAAAACCATTACGGTAGAAATATGCCCTTACAGTAATGTGGCAGATATTTGTGAAATGCGTTGGGTTTTTCCTCGAAAAGGAGGGGTTCCTTCTCTCTTTTCTCTCATTTATTTTTTTATTTCTTTTTATTTTTCCCTTTGTTTTTCTCTCTTTCTTTTTCTTTTCTTTCTTTCTTTTTCGTCCGGAATCTCATCCCGACTTGTGGGGGAATCATTGTCTCCATCATCCTTTCCTCACTGAGACAGTGCCCTAATAATGAAAAGCATCACACTCATATCTACTTACAACTCGTTATGAAAAACTACTAAACAATATGACTGTATAAGAATGCCTCTGGCAGTGTACCAGGATGTGCAATGATCTAGCATAACATGTAAACAATGATGAACGGTGGCTTTGCCACGAATACAATGTCAACTACATGATCATGCAAAACAATTTGACAATGAGTGTACTAGTCATATGATGTAACGGTGGAAGTTGCATGGCAATATATCTCGAAATGGCTATGGAAATACCGTGATAGGTAGGTATGGTGGATGTTTTGAGGAAGATACAAGGTGGCTTATGTGCAACAGAGCGAATCATGTCATGGGGTTTGGATGCACTAGCGAAGTTTGCACCGACCCTCGAGGTGAGAATGGGCAATGCACGGTACCGAAGAGGCTAGCAAATATGGAAGGGTGAGAGTGCGTACATCCATGGATTCACATTAGTTATAAAGAACTCACATACTTATTGCAAAGCTTTATTAGCTCTCTCGAAGCAAAGTACTACTCGCATGCCCCTAGGGGCGGTTTGGGAGGAGTTAACCATCGCGCACCCCCGACCTAATTAGCACTAGGATTTCAACGAGTAACAAGAATGATCACACATCATCACCATGGCATAACCAATATTTAGATGAACATCAAATTAACACCCTTTAACTATCGATATTTCTACTAACCAACAACCATGCACTCACGCCCTTTCATATTACCACATCAATATAATTAACCCATAATTTCTCTTTTATGTGCTACATGAAGGTTTTGATTATGCACTCTTTGAATACCTATTATTTTTGGATTAGTATTATAACCCATGCAAATTACCATCACTATTTGTTAAATCTCAAAAAATATATGTGAAGAACGAGTTATTTTATAAAATCTATACGCCATCGTGCTCTAAAAGATAAAAGTGAAGGACTAGAGCAACTGTTTAGCTCAAAAGATCTAAGTGAAGCACATAGAGTATTCTAACAAAACATAGTGAACATGTGTCTCTCTCAAGTGGGTGTGTCCAACAAACAATGACTGTGGAAAACTAAAATAAAATAAAACTACAATACTTGACGCTCCAAGCAAAACTCATATCATGTGTGATGAATAAAAATATAGCTCCAAGTGACATACCGATGGATTTAGACGAAAGAGGGGATGCCTTCCGGGGCATCCCCAAGCTCAGACGCTTGAGTCTTCCTAGAATTTGACTTTGGGTGCCTTGGGCATCCCCAAGCTTAGGCTCTTTGTCGCTCCTTATTCCTTCATCCATCGTGATAATACCCAAAACTTGAAAACTTCAGCACACAAAACTCAACAGAAAAATCGTGAGATCCGTTAATAGGATAGGCGAACCATAAACTTTAGGTACTATTATAAATTGATTCATATTTTATTATTTCATAAGGTACTTTATTCTAACTTCTCCATGGCTTATACGCCCCGATATAATCGATAGCATCATCGAAACAAGCAAACTACGCAAGCAAAAATAGAATCTCTCTAAAACAAAACTGTCTGTAGTGATCAGCACTTAAACCATACTTCTGTAACTCTGCAAATTCTGAAAAATTAGGACAACCTGAGGAATTTGTATACCAATACTCTGTAAAACATTCAGATCATAAAGTCGTTCCAGTAAAATTAGAGAAAATGTGCACTGAAGGTTAAAGTTTCTGTTTTTGCACCGTATCAATTCTACTTATCATTCAAATCATCCCAAAGTCTTTACTTGGCACAAACACTAATTTAAACATAAAAACACAATCATTATAGTAGTAATAATCATGTTGACTCACACAAACAGAAAGTAGAACAAGAAAAATAAGATAACTATTGGGTTGCCTCCCAACAAGCGCTATAGTTTTATGCCCCTAGCTAGGCATAATGCATAGTTACAAGTGTCGTAATAGTCAGGAGGAAAGTCCATCTTGCTATGATCATATTCCCTTCTTTTAGCAGCAAGTTTTCTAATAGGTAAGCAAAAATAATTGGAGGGACTATATTTCACAACATAAGGGTCCGTGAGATCTATTTCGGGAGGAAGAGGAGGCTCATGCTTAGGTTTTTCATAAGTAACTAGCAAGGTGGCCCTCGCAAATGCGAGGGCTAGATCTTTAGTGCATTGAAAGTGTCAATTCTTTATTTTTGTCTCATGCACATATTTGTATACTCTTATTTACCCTCTTTCATTATATAATACACAATGTTGTAGACACTGGTACATTTATGAAGGCGTAACTTTGATATTATTTTTATATGAATATTGGATTAGATGCAAAAGATTAACATAATTGAATTATTTATGTGGCTTTGATATAACAATCGAGCGTTGAGGTACACGGGCACCAACCAAATTAAGCCCGCGATATGTGCATGTGGTTCTTCAGTTGTCATATGTTATTGGAGTATGGTTTCAGTTATATGTTATGTTATCATTTTGTGTATGGCCAAATAGAGCAACCGGTTGTCCCTATCCAACCTTCTTCTTTACTACATCCTCGCATCCACAAATGACTCCATATTTTTCTAAAACCGAAAAATGTAACAAATAAATGACCAAAAAACTCTCAAGCCCTCCTACAACGTTGCTTATGTTGGTCCAAACCACTGAACCAATTTTTTTTTCATATCAACCCTAGGAACTTTATACGTTGCCGGTAATAGGAATCATATATACCTAAGAAGTTCATCCTTACTCCCTTATTTATCTCAACATGCACACATGCCACATCAACACACATGCCACCTCATCAACTCCAGTACATTTATTTATTTTAACATGCATGCATGAAAATGCTATCTACACTACTTCCCTCAACATGCACACACATCCCACTCTATCAACCCGACCACTTTTATTTCTCTCAACATGCATGAGAGATGCTACTCAATATTTTGTTTATAATTATATATAATCAAATACAATATATATATATATCTAATCTTTAGTCACATAATCAAATTGAAGACAACAAAATCTCATACAACCAAATCTCATCAAAACAATTTGTCACAACAAATTTATCCATTTTCCTGCCGAAACACGCGGGATGTACCGATCACAACCTTTTTATTGAGGGGCTACCGAGCACAACCTGGGGAAAATATCTGGTGCTCCCGAGTCTTAGGTGATACCATGAAAATTCCCCTCACAACCTGTGTAGAATAAAAAATCTTTGAGGTTGACCTATCACGCCTTAAACCGTGTCATCACATATGGAATGACTGGGATTGTTAAATCCAAACCACATATCAGAGATCGAACAGTCTTAAATTATTGGGATGATGTGGATTGACATGGTGTCTCCAAAAATAAGCCCAGATTTTATTTTGGTACATAATATAATATACAGATAGATAGATTAGGCAAGGAAAATTGGTCCTTCAAGTAGAATCTTGGTTTGTGCATGGATAAAATTATGGGACGTGCTACACGTCCGTCGGCTGATCTTTTTAAAAAAATAATCAGCTGAGTTGCAACATAACTAATGTTCTAGAAGCTTTTCCTCCATCGTTGCAACATAACTAATGTTCTAGAAGCTTTTGCAACATAGGTTGTGTTGGAGAAACCTTGGCAACGTAGGTTATGTGACAAAATTTTTCTTCAATAGAGATTATGTTGAACAAAAGTGTGTGAGTTTTTTTGCAACAAAGGTCATGTTGCAGATTTTTTTTGCAATGGAAATTATGTTGCAGGAACCGTGGGGCAGGTTGCGATTCAGCTCGAGGAGGCGACAACCATGGACTCCGGGACAGCGGCGACGTGGCACGGGCGATGACGGATGCGGCTTGCACAGCGGCGTGCTTCACAGAAGGCTTGTGCAGTCCGGCAGCTTTGAGTGCCCGCACGCCGACACTTAGCCCCGGGTTGTTGGCTTCCCACACAACGGTCGGTGCAACGGCCAGTGGCGTAGCTTGCGCGCAGTAGACAAAATTTTGGATGCCATTTTTTAGGGAAGAAGATGACTCGGTGGTGAGAAATATGTGGGTATGGCTTCGCTGCGGATAAGGATGGATGCGATAGTGATATTTGAACCCACATGCGACACGTCGCGCGCTGCAGCAAGAGGATGCTCGTGCTAAATAGGCCGTGTGAATAGAATCATTTTCCTAAAATTATTGGGATGATGTGGATTCACATGGTGCTTCGAAAAACAACCCTAGATTTTACATTTAGTACATAATATAGATAGACTGGGCAACCCTAAATTGTTCACATGGGGTGACACTTATTTTGAAACGGAGGGAGTATAACATAATATAGATACATTGGGCAAGGAAAGTCGGTCGTTCGAGCAGAATATGGGTTTGTGCATGGAGTTGGACCCGTTGGGTTTCTGCTACGGTATATGTTTTTTTAGTAAATATAGCTACGGTGTATGTATGGTAGAGAATTTTGTAATGATATATGTGCCATCACGTCTAGCATCAAATGAAAAAGGCTCATGTGCCACCAGGCATACGTGATACGAAGGCCTAGAGTTTTTTTTGTTCGAGACCTAGAGACCACCAAATTATTATGGGCCCACCCAAATTATAAAAGCAATAATAGATCTAATGGTTATATTTAATTGATCTATCAAATTAAAGGTCGGATGTTTCTGATTAATGTGGGATTTTCTAGCTAATAACTCTATTCTTGACCCATATTTTGCTTTTAGTAGATAATAGATGACAAGCTCTTCATTGTATAGGTTTCGATAAAGGTACTTCCTTAATTCCCTCTCAAGCACATGAACCAATCCAAGATTTGGTATAACAAATTGATCATTATGTTCCGAAATTTTATCAACTAAGACACTCGGTGAAACCTTTTTTCTAAGGTTCTCATTATAAGCAACGTAATCCGTTGATCTCAATTTCCTTATTTCTTCCAAATCATAAAAATTCCTTCTATTTGTGGGCACTCACATTAACCCTATAATGAGAAAATATTTCTCTAGCTTGTTGCATGATGTGATTGAACTCATGAACGAGAAATATTGTTGCTAAATGTTTAGTAGAAGCATTATGAATATTAGAGAATTCTAGAAACAACCATTGTATGGAGGGATGCATATGAACAAATTATCTTTCCAATTCAACTATGAGCAAAGATATAGCATCCGCATAGCTAGTAGTTCTAGCAAGAATAGATCCTCCTATCAAGGGTAATGAGCCAGCACAAGTGAAAAAGTCTTGAATTACACTTTTCCCAATAATATTACCACTACCTATGCGGAATTTCTTTGTTTGCATAATAGGTTCTCCTTTAGAAGGATCATCATCCGCAAGATTACTATTTTTTTCTTTAGCAACTTAATCAAAATTTCTTTTAGCATTCTCATTGCAAGGTGAAGTTGGATGGTCTAGGGATTCCTCACTAATGGCAAAAGCACCATTAATTTTAAACCCATACATGATAGCAACTTCAAACAAGTGAAGCAAGCAAACTAGCAAGTAGCAAGCAAACAAGTAAACTAGCAAGAGTAAATATTTTTGAATTTTTTATTTTTATAGAAAGCAAAATATAACAGCAAATAAAAAGTAGAACAAGTGAACGATAATTTGCGAGTAAGGTACTTAATAGGAAATTGGTCATACTCCCCGGCAACATCGCCAGAAATCCTTCCTGATACATGTGATCTGCATTGGGTTTTTCCCCGAAGAGGAGGGGATGATGCAGCACAGTATGAATAAGTATTTCCCTCAGTGAGAACCAAGATTATCGAAACAATAGAAGAACCACCCAATTTCCCGTCTTCAGCGCCTACACAAAAAGAGCACACACTTGCACCCAACGCGGCAAGAGGGTTGTCAATCCCCTTGAATTCGTTACTTGCAAGCGATAGGTGGTGGTAGATAGATAGTTTGATAAATATAAATAGAAAATAAATAAAAGGTAAATAATAACAGCAAGGTATTTTGTGTTTTTGTAAATATATTTGTGAATAGAGCCGGGGGCCATAGTTTTCGATAGAGGCTTCTCTCTCGTAGAAAGCATACGATGGGTAAACAAATTACTGTTGGGCAATTGATAGAAAAGTGCATAGTTATGCAATATTTATTCATGGCAATGATCATTACATAGAGGCATCACGTCCGTAAGCAAGTAGACTGACTCCTACCTGCATCTACTACTATTACTCCACTGAACGACCGTGGTCCAACATGCATCTACAGTATTAAGTAAAAATAGAGTAATGCTTGGAGGATAATGACATGATGTAGACAAAGTAAATCCAATTAATATGAATGAACCCCATCGTTTTACCCTTAGTGGCAACAATACAATATGTGTCATGTCCCTTTCTGTCACTGGGATTAAGCACCGCAAGATTGAACCCACTACAATATACCTCTCGCACTTAAGATAAATCAGTCTAGTTGGCCAAACCATATCGATAGATCGAAGAAATCTACGAAGTTACCATAATCATGCATATATATGAAATACCAGCAAGGAACTCAATATAATCTCATGAATAATCTGAACATAAACCCACAATTCATCGGATTCCAACACACGCACCGCAGAAGTGTGATTACATAAGATAGATCACGACGGGAATCGCGGTGATCATGGCAACGAAGAACAAAGAGAGAGAGAGAGAGAGAGAGAGAGAGAGAGAGAGAGAGAGAGCTAGGTACTAACTATGGACCCATAGGTCTGTGGTGAACTACTCGCACATCACCATGCACTGGTACCGTTAGGTGCTATACAAACGGTTTTTAACCCCTTTCCGCGATGCTGTTCCAAACCGTCGCCTTGCATGTGTGGGCGATAGGGGCGCATCCCACACGACACCGAGACACCGTGTGCGATGGGGCGAGCGCCTACTGATGATTCGCCTAACGTAAGCGTATGTGAAGTCGTAGCCTATCCCACACGCCACACTTTCACATTACATTTGTGATCAACAACACATCCGAGACGATGACGCAGATATGTTCCTGTGCGACGTAAGGATATCACAAACATTTAATTCCATGACCTGTTTGCTATAGGTACATTATGACACATGGTCCAAACTTTTAACTGTGTGCAGTGGCTCTACTATCGCCAAGGTGCCAATTTAATAATCGTGTGCGATAGTTATTCTGATCACACACGCGCTTCATATGTCAACCGTCTTCTTATCGTCCTACATCACACACGCACTCAGGTGATGGAACCGTGTGTGCCATTGACGCCAATCACACACACTATTCTTCAAAAAATCGTGTGTAATGTATGGCACCATAGAGCACGGTTTATTCGTTCTAAATGTGTGCACTATAATTTATGTACCCAATAGCTTAGTTTCTTTAATTTATTATTAGAATTGGAAATTTCAATTTTTTAGTTATAAAATGTGGATTTCAGATCCATCAATACATACGCTAATTACAATGGTTCAACATCCAATGCGTAAATCAAAAGCTCAGTACATGTTCGATGGTTACATAGTTCGACAGAAGATTAAAATATGATGAACCACAATATATAGTAGTAGAGGCGGTAAAGGTGAAGAGAGAATTGTAAATCCTTTCGGCTGTTGATGGTGTTGAAGAAGCGGAATACCCATAATGTGCCCTCCTCCATGCCGAAGGTGCGCACAACTTTTGTCCAACCCCTTATGATGATCGCCCGTCCATCCTTCACCGCCTTCAGGAAGACTTCTAGACCATTATCATGGTAGCATGAATTATATACTATAATCTTCGTTGCCTCCACTTCGCTCAGGTAATTTGCAAGGTAATCTTGAGTAAATTCCTTTGGGAACCACTGAAAAGAGACAACTTTTAGGTATTCATGTCAAATAGAGTAACTTATTCTGGGCAGGAAAAGAAGGCAACAGATTACTTACCATCCTAAAGTTCACTGATGTCCTAGATAAAGTGTAAATAAAGAGTTTAATTCCAATCATATATCTCTTCTGTCTAACATTTTTTTCTTAATTTCCTCACTTGATGCTTGTTCATGTTTATCTCATTACCCCATATGCATAGCGGGTCGAAGCGTTGATCATTACCTTTGACATATGTACCTACAAGCAACAAATAAATGTTATAACCTAAGCTGAAATTGCACAAATGATGTGAAATACTACAATGGGATGTGACTAACCTCGATGGTAAACAACAGTATCGTGCATTTTAGCCCTACATAAGCACATAGCAAGGCATGTTAAATACATCAGGGTTAACATCCACAAAAAATAACAAATGTTAATTAAACGATAGTATATCCGGTGATATTTTCATTGCGAGGACAGGTATTGGTGAAACTGAACTGAACAGTTCATACTTGGTAAATCCCGAGGGGTAGTTGCTGGGCCACTTCATCTCGGCCAAAGCCCGCCCAAAGTCGGTGGCGAGGTGTTCCCGCGGGTCGAAGCGTGGATCAGTACAGCTAACATATGTACCTACAAGCAACAAGTAAAGCAACTAGTAAATGTTAGAAGTAAATGTTAGGGATTTCACTACGGAATACATACGGATGTATATAGACATGCTTTACAGTGTGGATTCATTCATTTTGTTTCGTATGTAGCCCCTAGTGAAATATCTAGAAAGACTTATATTTAGGAACGGAGGGAGTATAAGATATCGGGATGTGACTAACCTCGACGGTAAACAACATCATCGTGCATTGTGACCCTGCGTAAGTACATGGAAATGCATGTCAACTACAACAGGGTTAATATCCACCAAAAATATCTAATGGTAATTAAAGGACGGCATCTCCAGTGATATCTTCATTGCAAAGAGTAGCACGGTACCGAATGGTTAGCGTAAAAGATGGATATAGCTGAAATAAACAGCGGACGTGTTAACTACAGAGTACAGACAACCTAACAAAGCGATTAAAACTTGTACCAGTGAAACTGAAATTGACACGGTTAAACATTGCAACTGGTATTGGTAAAATTGAACTGGACAGTTAGTACTTGGTTAATCCCGAGGGGTAGTTGTTTGGGCACTTCATCTCGGCCAGAACCCGCACAAAGTTGGCGGCGTCGGCGGCAAGGTATTCCTCCGGGTCGACACGCACAGCGGCCACCGCGCCATCGACCGCCATGAGCTCCTCGATAGGGGGTGGGGATGTGGAGGCATGAGGGTGCTTCGCAGGCTCCATCTGAGCAATCGGGCTGGGGCGGTGACGGAAATCGGTGGTTACCTCACTAGATCGACGAGCGAGGCTAGGGCAGAACATAGATTTGGTTGCGGCGGCGGCGGCGGTTTGGGCTGCAGGGAGAGGGGGTGGGGGATAGGGGGAAATGTGATGGGTGGGTATGGGGTCTGAGGAATAATTTCTGAAATCGCGCGTCTACTAAAAATTTGGCTGGGAAACTCGAACCTTACGCGGGGGAAACACGCAACACAGACGAAGCGCATCAAATACCCGTGTGCAAGAAAAGAGAAAATTTGTGATCCCGCATCCTTGTTATCGCGCGTCTACTGAAAATGAACGTACTGAAATTCGCAGATCATAATTTGCTCTATTACAAGCCTTCTCTCTCACACTCTCTCGTGTCATCGGACGTTTTGCAAACGGTTCATTGTAAGCAAACCTTTGCGGTTCAAACCGCAAACGCTTCCTCTTCCCACATATATCTTTTAAAATTCCATCAATTTTTTATAAAGTACATGAGAAGCTATTTAATGACACAATTATGTTTTTTGAACCCTTTTTGAACACCTTTTCATGTACAGAACATCCGAAATTGAATTATAAGCAGTAAATGCCTAGGAAGTGCACGTAAAAGACTAATTGTAGTAAACGAGTCCAGAAAAATGTCAAATTTGAACACAGTGCATTCTAGTGGGTATGTTGATCATAGGAAAAAATCATGGAGAAACGACCAAGGAAATATGGGTTCCCCTTTCAAAACATGGTATTTCTCCCCCAAACCCAAGAAACTATGTAGGTGATGGTTGTGATACATGAAGATTGTGTATGACAACATTAGCCAAACCTCCTCAAATGTTTGACATGTCATACTGAGGTCATGCCAAAGACACCACACAAGGTATCATATTTTTTCAGGCATGTTTCCCATTTTTCTATAGTTAAAAAACCAATAAACGACACATATGTGGCTTCCTCTTCCCACACATATCCTTTAAAATTTCATCAATTTCTTGTAAAATACATGAGAGTCTGTTCAATGACACAATTATGATTTTTCGAACCCCTTTTGAACACGTTTTCATGTACAGAACGTCCGAACTCGAATTATAAGTAGTAAACGCCTAGGAAGTGCACGTAAAAGACTAAATATAGTAAACGAGCCCGGAAAAATATCAAATTTGAAAACAGTGCATTCTAGTTGGTATGTTGATCGTAGGAAAACAATCAGGGAGAAACGACCAAGGAAATATGGGTTCCCCTTTCAAAACATGGCATTACTCCCCCAAACCCAAGAAACTATGTAGGTGATGGTTGCAATACATGAAGAGTGTGTATGACAACATTAGCCAAAGCTCCTCAAATGTTTGACTTGTCATACTGAGGTCATGCCAAAGGCACCACACAAGATATCATGTTATTTCAGGCATGTTGAAAGCACATTTGCTCCCTTGGTGGTTTGGTAATAAATAACAACATATATCTCATTGGACTAATGTTTCCACTAAGTATATTTCAGGAAAAGTTCAATGATGGGATGGCTATAAGTTTGTGAGGAGACCCCAAGATGCAAGGAGTAGGATTGGCAAAGCTTCAAGCAAGAAGACTCTACATTTTACTTTGTGAGAAATCACTTTGAGTCCATAGGAAAGCCAATACTATTAAAAGGGGGTGAGGTAAGGTTGGTGAACAAAATGATCCACGTGCACAAGTGCTAGCCACCAAAAACACCCACAAGCTCTCCCACAAATATTCTGTCTAAACCTACCACACAAAATCGGTGCCACCAAGTCTCCATTCGCCCCTACCGATTTTCATCTCAGACAGAACTGAGCCAAACCCTAGCTTCTTGGTACAACCAAGTTCCATGTCGGTGCAACCAAGTTTTGGTGACCAACCTTCTGACGTCTCATTTTATAAAATCGGAATTCCCGAGTTTTATGAATCGGCATCACCGAGTTTGGAAACTGCCTCGGCCACTCATATTGGTACTACCGGGAATCATATATCGGTCTCACCGAGATTCCAAACTTGCCACATTTTTGAACAAATCGATACGACCGAGTTTTGCTTCGGTTTCACCGAGTTGGTCAATAATGGTGTAACGGTTGAATTTTTGGAGATGCCTATATATACCCCTCCACCACCTCTCACTCGCAAGTGAAACACTCGGAACAGATCCCCACTTGCCATATCATATTTCCTGAGAGAGAGCCACCTACTCATGTGTTGAGATCAAGATATTCCATCCCCACCATATGAAACTTGATTTCTAGCCTCCCCAAGTTGCTTTCCACCCAATCAATCTCTTCTACCAAAGCCAAATCTGTGAGAGAGTGATTGAGTGTTGAGGAGACTATCATCTTGAAGCACAAGAGCAAGGAGTTCATCATCACTACCACATCTATTACCTTTTGGAGGGTGCTGCCTCCTAGATTGGTTAGGTGTCGCTTGAGAGCCTCCTACTTCGTGTTGTGGAGTTGAACCAAGAAGTTTGTAAGGGCAAGGAGATCGCCTACTTCATGAAGATCTACCCCGAGTAAGGCTAGTCCTCCGTGGACGTAGGCCATCATGGAATAGACAAGGTTGTTTCTTCGTGGAACCCTCCGTGGGTAGAGCTCTTCGTGGACTCTCGCGACCGTTACCCTTCATGGGTTGAAGTCTCCATAAAGGTGGACGTACGATAGCACCACCTATCGGAACCACGGGAAACATCTTCGTGTCTCCAAATTGTGTTTGATCTTCTTATCCCTACCCTCTACTACATGTGCTTGTCTTTACATTCCACTGCTATACTCTTAGACATGCATGTGAAGGGTGTGCTTGACTTGCTATCATTACTAAAAACTGCCCACAACTAAAATTGGGAAAAGGTAGAATTTATTTGGTCAAGTAGTCTAATCACCCCCCCTCTAGACATACTTTCGATCCTACAAGTGGTATCAGAGCTTTGGTCTCCATTGCATTGGTCTCACAACCTAGGAGAGTATGGCGTCTAGTGAGGGAAATTATCACCATAGAGGTCCATACTTTGATGGTACAAATTTTACTAGTTGGAAGCATAAAATGAAAATACATATTCTTGGTCATAACCCCGCCGTTTGGGTTGTTGTTTGTGTTGACTTGCAAGGTGATTTCTTCGGTGATGGAAAGGAACCGGATCATGAAGCGACAGCGAATGAATTGAAGATGACGCTCAAGCATGCGACATTCTATTCAACTGCCTATGCCCCGAAGAATTCAACAAAATCAGCCGTCTTGAGAATGCCAAGGAAATTTGGGACACTTTGGTTGATATGCATGAAGGTACCGAATCCGTCAGAGAGTCTAAGTTGGATGTGCTTCAAAGTCAACTTGACAAGTTCAAGATGAGGGATGGTGAAGGAGTCGCGGAGATGTACTCTAGGCTAGCTCTCATCACCAATGAGATTGCCGGCTTAGGAAGCGATGAGATGACCGACAAATTCATCATCAAGAAGATACTTAGAGCTTTGGATGGGAAGTACGATACCATGTGCACATTGATCCAAATGATGCCAAACTACAAAGATCTCAAGCCAACTGAAAGCACATTTGCTCCCTTGGTGGTTTTGGTAATTAATAATAACATATATGTCATTGAACTAATGTTTCCACTAAGCATATTTCAGGAAAAGTTCAATGATAGGGATGGCAAAAGGATTGTGGATAACCCCAAGATGCAAGGAAATGGATTGGCAAAGCTTCAAGCAAGAGGACTTTACATTTTACTTTGTGAGAAATCACTTTGAGTCCATAGGAAAGCCAATACTATTAAAAGGGGGTAAGGTACTGTTGGTGAACAAAATGCTCATACGTGCACAAGTGATGGTCACCAAAAACACCCACAAGCTCTTCCACAAAAGTCTGTCCAAAGTCAAATATCCAAAATCGATGCAACCAACACTTTCCACTCGGTGCCACCAATTCCCAAACTCAGACAGACCCATGCCAAACCCTAGCACATCGGTGCAACCGATTCCACTTTGGTGCCACCGAGTTTGGGTTGGCAACTTTCTGTTACCTCGATTCACAAAATCGGTACCATCGAGTTTGTTGGATCGGCGTCACCGACATTGGGCAATCTGACCGTTGGTCACCTTATCGGTACCACCGAGTTTTATATATCGGTCTCACCGAGATTCAAAAGTTGCTACCTTTGGAGCAACTCGGTACCACCAAGATTCACACATCGGTGTCACCGAGTTGGTCACTTGAGGTGTAACGGTTGGATTTTTGGAGATGCCTATATATACCCCTTCATCACCACCCACTCGAATGAGAAGCACTCAGAACTATTCCATACTTGCCCCATCATATTTTCTGAGAGAGAGCCACCTACTCATGTGTTGAGATCAAGTTACTCCATTCCTACCACTTGAATCTTGATCTCTAGCCTCCCCAAGTTGCTTTCCACCAAATCAATCTCTTCCACCATAGCCAAATCTGTGAGAGAGTGATTGTGTGTTGAGGAGTCTATCATCTTGAAGCACAAGAGCAAGGAGTTCATCGACATTGCCGAGCCTATTACCTTTTGGAGGGAGGTGCCTCCTAGATTGGTTAGGTGTCACTTGGGAGCCTCCTACTTCGTGCTGTGGAGTTGAACCAAGAAGTTTGTAAGGGCAAGGAGATCGCCTACTTCATGAAGATCTACCCATAGTGAGGCTAGTCCTTCGTGGACGGAAGCCATTATGGAATAGTCAAGGTTGCTACTTCGTGGACCCTTACGGGTGGAGCCCTCCGTGGACTCTCGCGACCGTTACCCTCCGTGGGTTGAAGACTCCATAAACATGGACGTACGATAGCACCACCTATCGAAACCATGGGAAAAATCTTCGTGTCTACAAATTGCGTTTGATCTTCCTTCCTACCCTCTACTATACATGCTTGTTGTTACTTTCCGCTGCTATACTCTTAGACAGGCATGTGTAGGGTGTGCTTGACTTGCTATGAATGCTAAAATCTGCCAACACTTAAAATTGGGAAAAGGTAGATTTTTATTTGGTCAAGTAGTCTAATCACCCCCCCCCTCTAGACATACTTTCGGTCCTACAAGTGGTATCAGAGCTTTGTTCTCCATTGCATTGGTCTCACAACCTTGGAGAGTATGGCGTCTAGTGAGGGAAATTATCACCGTAGAGGTCTGTACTTTGATGGCACTAATTTTGCTAGTTGGAAGCACAAAATGAAAATGCATATTCTTGGTCATAACCCCACCGTATGGGTTGTTGTTCGTGTTGGCTTGCAAGGTGAATTCTTTGGTGATGGAAAGGAACCGGATCGTGAAGCGACCGCGGATGAATTGAAGATGTTGCAATACAACGCTCAAGCATGTGACATTCTCTTGAACTGCCTATGCCCCGAAGAATTGAACAAAATCAGCCGTCTCGAGAATGCAAAAGAGATTTGGGATACTTTGGTTGATATGCACGAAGGAACCGAGTCTGTGAGAGAATCCAAGTTGGATGTTCTTCAAAGTCAGCTTGACAAGTTCAAGATGAAGGATGGTGAAGGAGTCGCGGAGATGTACTCTAGGCTAGCTCTCATCATAAATGAGATTGCCGGCTTAGGAAGCGAAGAAATGACCGACAAATTCATCATCAAGAAGATACTTCGAGCTTTGGATGAGAGATACGACACCGTGTGCACATTGATCCAAATGATGCCCAACTACAAAGATCTCAAGACTACGGAAGTCATTGGAATGATTGTTGCTCATGAGATGACACTCAAGGACAAAGAAGAGCTTCACAACAAGCCTACCGGTGCTTACAAAGCCACAAGTGATGCTCCCGCAACTTCAAGCAACAACCTTGTCACCAATGAAGAGATAAGCCTCATGGTCAAGAAATTCAACAAGTTCTACAAGAATAGAGGCAAAGAACGAAGCTCCAACTCAAGATATGAAGAGAAGCGTTCGTCAAGTCGTGACCGCAATTGCTACAATTGTGGGAAGCCCGGACACTACTCCAATGAGTGCATGGCTCCCTACAAACGAAGAGAAGAGTCACCTAGAAGACGAAGCTTAAGGAATGAATCACCTCAAAGAGAGAGAAGGAGTAGAGATGTTCGTTATGAACGAAGACCCTCAAGGAGAAGTAGGGATTCGGAGAAGAAGGACAAGTACACCAAGAGCTACACAAGAAGAAAACATCAAGCTCATGTTGGTGAATGGGTTTCCGGCTACGACTCCGACAACAACTCCGAGAGAAGCTATCACTCCAACTCCGACTATAGTCAAGATGAAGGTGTTGCCGGACTTGCACTAGTGACTACCAACTCCTATGATCTATTTGACTCACCAAATGAAGGGAGTGGAAGTTGCTTCATGGCTAAAGGCCCCAAGGTATCACACCCCGAGTATCTTGATTTCAATAGTGATGAAGATGATTTGCTTTGTGATGATGACTTGCACTTTGATGAAACTAGTGATGTTAGTCAAAATGAACTTCATAATTCTCATGCTAGTCAAGATAAGTCATTTGATGATGATAAGATGAAAATAGAACAACTAACTAAAGAACTAAACACTCTTAAGTTAGCCCATGAATCTACTCTAGAAGATCATAGAGAGCTTGTAAGGACTCATGAGAAGCTACGCTTCGAGAAGCTCACCTTGGAGCAAGAGCATGAGTTTCTTAAAGTTATCAATGACGATCTTCGAAAGAAGACTTCATCTTATCTAGCCAAACAATTACTCTTGTCTACATTCATGCCACAAGTTAAATCTAAACAAGCTAGTAACAAAGGCAAGAAAGGTTCTTCATCTAGTACCAACAATAAAAATGTCAAGCCTAATGATGTTGCTTCTAGTAGTTCTATTGATTCCACTAATGATGATTCTCTTAGCCAAGTTACACTTGAGCAAGAAAATGCTTTATTGAAAGGAATTATAGAGAAAGGTATCTACAAGAGTCTTGCCGGGTGTAAGCAATTTGAGGAAATTGTATGCAAGCACGGAGGATACCGGAAGAACCATGGCATTGGCTACTTCAACACAAATGGAGTTGAATGGGAAGAAGGTCAATATCCCAAGTCCAAGTTTGTTCCTCAAAAAGAGAAGTACGAAAATACTCCTACCAAGGGAACAAACACTCAAGATGACCTTCCACCACAAGACCACAAGCTCAAGGGCAAGAACAAGCTTCAAGAGGACATTGACTCATATGAAGATGAATCCCAAGCTTTGGTGGAGTGGGTTCCCAAGGCTACTCCAAGCTCAACTTCAACAAGGGCTACTTCAACACCAAGGATCCCCATCAAGTTGATGTGGGTCCCCAAGAAGAAGAACTAGAGAAGTTCTTGAGGGGTGACAACGCCAATGAAATTCACTCACATTCATTATTGGCAAGAACTATTTGCAATCAACATCAACTCTATGCAATAGTTCAAGGAGTCACACATTCCCTCAAAGGTAAGCAAGGGACAAGGTAATCAACAAATCATTGGACATCATAACACATGCTTTGCACTCCATGTCCATAGATATCCTTGTATTTGTCTCTTGTGTATTGGGACTAACCCATGTAGGTGAGAAGAGTAGGGAAACAACAAGGATGCTCCCAACTCATGGTGATCTTCATCAACTTTGAGCATCCACCACTACTTCACCTACATGAAGTCTTCATCGACAAAACCCAAGGTTAGTTTATCCCTCCTATGGGGGGATGTCACATCAAGGGGGGGCTTTACTCTAAGACTTGAGTTAAAGCATCTCATAGTATGTGACAACATTAAATGCTTTATGTAAAAGTGGTAACCCCACTTGTGCTTAAACGATGAGTATGACCTATGATCAAGTATTCTTACTTGGCTCCTAAGTCAATATACTCATATATAGATGACTCCGTCATCGCCAAAATGCTTGATAGATGCTAGTATGTATGTGCATGTTTGCCATGATTTCATTTGACATCTTATAGGGTGAGCATGTTGGTCTGCATTTATTTATCCATTCGAGGACATCCAATTGCTGCTATTTGGTTTTTCTTTTTTTCTTTTGCCAATTGGATGGACAAGAATGCCTAGGACCACTCTCTAGCTATCTATGCTTTCTCACCTCATATTCTAATCATGCTGCATCACAAAATTTGAACAAGTACTTTTCGATCTCTCTGTGTGAGGAGCACTCGGAGTTTCGTATCGACAAGGACTGACCATCAAAACCTCCCAAGTGCATCTCGGTGGAACCAACCCAAAAATCTCGGTCTCACCGAATGCCTAGGGTTGATCTGGTTTTCAATCTCGGTACCACCGATTCCATATTCTCGGTTACACCGAGTTTTCCTGTCAGCTGACAGTTGAGGAACTCGGTGACACCGAAAATTTAGAATTGGTGTCACCGACAGCCGAGGGTACATAAGAGGCGGACCCGACCTTTGAAAATTCCTTCAAACCGTCACCCCCTCCAAAACCCTACGCTGCCGATTCGTGACCCCTGGTCGTCGCCTTTGCTTCCCCGTGCGTCTCCGCCGCTGGGAATCGCCACCGCCGACGGAATCATCACCCCTGTCACCGTCGTAGCGGATCCGTCGCCAGGTTAGGGTATGGATCCGGCCTTTCTTTGCGCTCCCCGTCCGAATCTTGCGCATTGAAGTTTATTCCATCGATAATCCACCGTTTGCAAACCTCTCCATCCACTGGAAATCTCATTAGATTAGCGAACCGAAATTTTTTTAGGTTTAGTTGCCCGCAAAATCGAATCTCGGTGATACCAAGTCAGAAAAATCGGCTCCACCGATTTTATTTTTGTGCTACTGAGGACAGTACTCGGTGAAACCAAGTAGCAGTTTTCGGTCCGACCGAAACTGCTGCCAAGTTTCTGTTAAGGGTATTGTGAGTCTCGGCAGCACCGAAAGTTTTGACTCGGTGACACCGAAATTCTTTTTTGCTGTGAACTACATCTAAGATTTTTCTGTTCAAACTTTCAAAAATAGCTGCATTTTGTGATGACTTATCTTCTTTTACTCTTCTACACTCTATTCACAGGGTCAGATATGTCAAAGGCTGAGGATAGTAAGAACAATTTCAGAGAGGAGAATATTGTCATGAGTTCAGGCACTAGTCCTAAGTCTAGTTCCTCTTCAGATCCAGGCACCCCCAGTTCTCATGGGTTGCCCAAGGCTGCTACTAGGGCCAGGAAGAAGCTGAATTCAGATGAGGAGGATTCTGATTTTGTTCCAGAGGAAGTTCTTGCCAATAAGCAAGACAAAGCTGCCAGAAAGTCTGCAAATGAAGCCACCTCTTCCAGGAGAACTGTTAGGAAGACATATGCCCCTGCAGAGGCTATGAGAGCACCTGAGAGTGCTAGGGCTACCATGACCATTGAGCCCCCAAGGAAGTCTATGCCTAAGAAGGCAGGGGAGAAGAAGAAATCCAGGAAGAGGATTATCCATGTTGTTGGCAGGCCTACCTCTATGTTTGAGGATCCAGAGGAGGCTGCTGCTGAAGAGGAGGAGGTAGAGCCAGCTGCAAAGGCCCCTCCCAAGAAGAAGAAGAAGCTTATGGCAGATGCTATGCCTAAGGCTACCACTTCCAAGAGCACCAAGTCTGCTCCCAAGAAGGCTGCTGGTGCTGAAAAGCCTAAGAGGTTCTCCAGAGAGATACCAGCTTCCAGCAAGAACAAAACCTCCACTTTCAAGGAAGCTGAGGATGATGATGACATGACTGCTTTGTGTTGACACCAGATTTTGGCATGGTCAAAAACATAATTAAGAATGCCTCAAATGGAAAAGTGCTCAAGGTGAGAAAGTTCCATATCATCGAAAGGAGAAACTTTGATATTTGAGCCATAGCCATCCGATCTCATCTCTAAGGCCGAAGTTGTGTTTGAAGTATATGCAGAACACTATTCCGCTGATTACGCCCCCAATACGGCCTTATATGAGAAAAGTTTCTACACGGATTGTCTTTGTCTCGTCGAATCGGTCGATTTTGATATAAACATCGTCTCAATCCGAGTTCGTATGCAAAAGTTACGGCCGTTACAAGATTGCTGATACAGCAGAGAACGGTACTACCGCTCCAATAAGCGGTACTACCGCTTTAGCGGTACTACCGCTCCTACTACCGCGTCTACTACCGCTTACGAAAAAGTTTCTGGCATCCCGAGACCCTAAGCGGTACTAGAGCGGTACTAGAGCGGTACTACCGCCCAGAACGGTACTACCGTGCCCAGAACGGTACTACCGCTTGCCTATAGCCGCACAGACTCGGGCAGATCGAAAAAGTCCGAGTTTGGCTGCGTTTTTTTGACCCTTTGGAAGGAAATCTGGGTCCGTGTCCTGTACGGGAAGTCCAACCCCCTCTTAAATAGAAGAGGTGATAGCCGATTAAAACAACACACAATCGAACAAACACATCTACATCTTTTTACCCTACTTTTATCCCTCTCCCTTGTATCTTTCTTCTCGTTCTTCGTTCGTTCTTCGTGAAGGAGGGCAGCGATCCACGAGGCTCCAGGGGCGTTCAGGACGACTTGGAGCAGCCAATCGTCGTCGGGTACTCTGACGGGGTCCCTCCCGAGTAACCGGGGCGTCTGGTGTCAAAAGCGCCGGCCGGATTGTCTTGCGTATCGCGCTTCCGGCAGGCCTCCCACGGTGCGAGCTGCGGAGCATCTCTCTCGGCGCCGCGGGTACGCGTGACGCGTTCGTGTGTCAACACACTTTTTGGCGGCTCCACTGGGGACGAAGCTTTGAACGGTCTCCGGCCCGTTCTTGCTACGAAGAGATCGTCATCTAGGGTTTGCAATCTACAAAGGTAATATGAATACCCAATTCACTTATGTAGATGCAAATAATGCATATGTTGTTGCTAGATCATTTAATGACCATAATGTATCGGCTAGCCCTAGTTTTATGAATCATGCATCTAATTATGTGCAACAGCCGATTCAAAATAATCTCCATACTTCAACTTCATATAATTTTAGCAACATGCAACATATGTATCCCAACTCCCATGCATCGGCAACCCCACAAATCTATATGCCGATGAACAACATGATGAGTTTGGTTAATCAAACTGAAACACCCCATGTAGAAACTTCCAAAAGTATGCAGCACAGTGTTTCAACTTTTCATTCATCGGCAAATAACTTCGAGTATGTTAATCCAAACATGCCGGTGGATAGGGAAATTGGCCATGCTACTACTAGTTATTCGGCCAATTACCCTCAAACATCATATGCTACACCTCATGCTACTAATTTTTTGGCACCATACGCAACTGTTGATGTCCACAATTCGGCTCCTCACCTTCACGGTCATGGCCGAATAACTGAAACTCCAGCAAGGGCACAAATGCCTTCACCTACTACCGTGGCATATCATGTTCCCCCTACGCAATTACAAAATTTCGGCAATATCTCATTGCCGAAAGAGTCTCAAAGCATTGGGGGGCAATCTCATGAGGATTGGATAGAAATTGAGATGAAAAAATTTAAAGCTCGCCAAGCTGAGATGTGGGCTAAAATTAGACAAGAGCGAGAAGCCTTGCAAATTCAAAAAGAGAAAAGTATTGATTCAGGTAACAAAGTTATTTCGGTTATTGAAAAGGCCGAATCAAACATTACATGTACTGGATCAACTACAAAAGAAGCCTTGCCAATTGATATCATTGATGAAAAGAATGATGATTCGAAGAGTGAAAGTTCTTCGGCTGGAAAAGCCGAATCAACTAGTGTGTGTTCCGAATCTATCAAATCCACAGAGGCAAGCACCATTGAGAAAGGGCATGGCAAGCACAAAACAGCTATGCTTGATTTTTCTGAAGTTGAGGGAACCTATTTCCTGCCCTACGAGTTCCGTGCCAAGGAAATTGATGAGCATCAAGAACAAAGTAATATGGCCGAACAAAGTTTGGTTAATGATGAACATCAAGAATACAAGCGTGCAGCTGAGCAAAGTTTACTTGAAGATCATTCGAATGATGAAGCACGGAATCAAGAAAAAGATGAGGATAAAGCGTTGGAGAGTCATCCAAAACTGGAGCAAGGTATTATTCAAGTGATACAACCATCATACTCTCCCAACGTGTATAAACAGGTATGTCTACCAAGTGATTTACCTATTTTCAGATTTGGTCACAACTTTATTGTTGATGCATCTATTGGAAAAATTATCATAAATACTTTTGAAAGACCAATGAAGAAGGGTGATTTGCTTGTTAGCAACAAAATTGTTATAGAGCATATCGGTCAACCCATTGCACCATTTACAAGGACCGATAATGACTTTTTATTGCAACCAAGGCTTTCCCCATTGCTTTATTTAAAGTTTATATATACATGGGTAGCTTCGCTTATTTCATGCTTGGCTTGCATTTGGTCTCAAATGAGACATATATGTTATAACAGTTTTGATTTCAGAAACATAAAGCCAAGGCTTGAATCTTTTGAGAAAACCGATGCTATTGCAATATCTTGTCCAAAGACATCGGAGATAGAGTGTGAGACACAATGCATAGCCGAATGGGATGATGCCAAATCTGAACCATTCGTTTGCTTAACTTCAAAGCCGTTCTCACAACGAGATCAGCTAGAGAATAAAAAGTTTACCTTCAATTTAAGCATGTGTGATCGAATATTTGATTTGTTGCTGAAAAATAATTACATTAGAATTCTTGATCACCATGTCAAGCCATCAATCCAAGGACGAATGTATTGTAAGTTGCATGATTCGTTCAAGCATAATTTTGAGGACTGCAATATGTTTCTTCAAATAGTTAAATCGGCCATTGATAGCGGACGATTGAGACTTGTTAAAACACCAAGGGATGACCAGGCTATTCCTATTGGTCCTGATGGCAAAAAGATTTTGCATCGGCTGCTTCAAGCCGATCCATTTAAAGACAAGAAGGTAAAAGCTGCAGGTGATGGGATCAAGCTTTCAAGTGCAAAAATTATTCATGAGCACAATGATGATAATCTTGAAGGCAATGGTTCTATCAAAGTTACGGTGATGACGCCAAGCACTGGGGGCAACGAGAAAATCCAATGATCGATGCTATCACAACCAAAGAAAGCAAAGGCCGAGGTAAGCACAAAAGTAAAAAGCCAAAAGTCACTTTCGCGCAGCTATTGGAAAAATATCAGAAGATAAGTGAGGAAAAGATTGCTCATCGGCCAAGTGATTCAAAAGCATCAAGATCACCCCCTAGGTGCAAATCTGAAGAACGGTATTGGCAGAAGGGGAATTTCAATGTGTCATATTCATATCCATATTTTGGGACGTCAATGCCAATGCCATGGATACCTCCCTATGCTTATACGAATCAATATCCACCACGGGACAGGTATAATTCAAGGGCACGTTATTCATCTTATTTTGAACCATCTCGTCAAGATTATGCAGCTCCAAGAAGATCAACATTTGATGAGCAATTACATAACCAAGACCGTTTCACTCAAAAGGAATCGGTCCGGAGCTCAAGAAAAAAGAAAGAGGTGGTCAAGCAAGTGTATCAAGTCAAAAAGGATGGTCGTACGTGTGCCACTTTAGATTTTATTTCAAATGATAAAGAGCCAATTAAAGTGTTAACATTGGCTACTAAAGGCAAAGAAGTCGAGCAAGCAAATGTTCAAAATCAAGATGCCAAATCTGAACAAAAGAAGATGAGGGTGCACAAGGCTAGAAAAGAGTTGCCATTGGTTGAAATAGAATCACAGCCGAGATGCCCACTCGGTTTATCGTATTGGCAAAAGAAGAAATTGCAAAAGCTTAGTGCACAAGAACTTGAGAAGAAGAATATGGCATGGGTTCCCAAGAAAAGCAGTCAGACAGAAAATGATGTGCAAGCTTCTATTGTAACAAGTACAACAAAAGTGAATAAGGAGAAAGAATCTCATAAGAAATTAAGCCGAAGGTTTTCATCCACAAAAAATAATCTTCGGTTAGCACATCATTCATATTCTTCAACCATGCCATTGATACCTTTACCATGGAATTCATCCCCAAGTATGATTGGTTACCCTCCATGGGCTTATTTTGATCCATGGATGCAATACGATTTCTTACATCATGAAAGGGTATTACCAAATCACTATACATTTGATTAGTAATATTTTTGTTGCTCATTCAAATGGCCGAAATATTTGACGTGTTATTTCGTTTGTTTATTTCGGCTATACATGCTTTGGTGGATGAATTCTACATGTCACTTATGGTAATGGCCGATATTTAATTATCGTCCTAAGAATCTATCTAGACGTGGCCGGTGTGTTTTTCTAAACATCGTCCTTAGCACAGTTGGATACCGAGACAAGGAACATATTCATTGAAATTTATACTTATACCTATGTTATGCTTCGATGGAGTTGAGACATTATGACCGATGCCATTCAAAATATGTTGCGACCAATTCATGGTAGAATTGGTAAATGGGCTTATACTTTGTTTGAATATGATTTGGCTTACACTTCTTTGAAATCCATGAAAGGTCAAATTGTTGCTAATTTTATCGTTGAGCATCGGATTAATGACAAGCAAGATATTGATATAAACCTTGTCTCGTTAGTACCATGGAGATTATATTTTGACGGTTCAGTTTGTAGCAACGGCCAAGGTATTGGTATTGCTTTTATATCTCCTCATGGTGCTGTTTTTGTAGCCTCGTGCCGCTTAGAATATTTTTGCACAAATAATCAAGCCGAATATGAAGCATTGTTATTCGGCTTAGAGATGTTGCTGGCCATAGGTGCTACACATATTGAGGCTTTTGGTGATTCGTTATTAGTAGTACAACAAGTATCCAAAGTTTTTCAAAGTTTAGACGAATCACTTAATGTTTATCTTGATAAATGTCTAGATATAATTTCTACTTTGGATCATTTTAGCATTGCTCATATATCTAGACATGATAATTGGAGAGCAAATGAGTTGGCACAACAAGCATCCGGCTATCATGTCGATCATGGCATGTTTCACATCTCTCAAAAGCCGATGTCTTGTCTTGCTAACATAGGAGAGACCGAACCAGAGCCCACTGATTCGGTCACTAACAATAAATCTAGTGCAGGTGAAAATCATGACTGGAGGAAGCCCATTATTGATTACTTGTGCAATTCGAGTGGAAGGGTGGACAGGGCTGTTCGGCGTATGGCTTTCAAATATACGATGAGAGACGGTGGTCTTTATCGCCGAACAGTTGAAGATGTTCTTTTGAAGTGTCTGGACGAAGATCAAGCGAGAATTGCTATGGGAGAGGTTCATAAAGGAATTTGTGGCACTCATCAGTCGGCCCCCAAGATGAAGTGGTTACTACGACGTGCTGGATTTTATTGGCCGACGATGATCAATGATTGCTTCAGGTATTATAAAGGATGTGAAGCTTGTCAAAAGTTTGGTGATATTCAGTTAGCTCCTGCTGCTATGTTACATCCTATTATCAAGCCGTGGCCCTTTAGAGGTTGGGGATTAGACTTCATTGGAGAGATTCATCCTTCCTCTTCAAAGGGGCATCGGTTCGTGTTGGTGGCAACTGATTATTTTACTAAATGGTCTGAAGCAGTACCTCTCAAGAATATGACACATACGGAGGTAATTCAATTCATAAGTGAGCACATTATTCATAGATTCGGCATTCCGCAAACATTAACTACGGATCAAGGCTCATCTTTCATGTCTCATCAAGTTAGAGAATTTGCCGAATCATGTAAGATCAAGTTGCTCAATTCCTCCCCTTATTATGCTCAAGCCAATGGACAAGCTGAATCTAGCAATAAAATTTTGATCAAGCTCATCAAGAAGAAGATTGAAGATAATCCAAGAAGATGGCATGAATTATTGTCCGAAGCTTTGTGGGCGCATAGAATCTCAAGGCATGGTGCGACAAAGGTAACTCCATATGAGCTCGTATTTGGTCAAGAGGCCGTTCTACCGGTGGAAGTGAATTTGAATGCTTTGAGAATAGCCAAACAAAGTGATTTATCGGCAATAGATTTTTATAACTTGATGATGGACAATATTGATGAGGTTGCCGATAAACGCTTGGCTGCATTAAAGGCCATAGAGAGAGACAAGTTGAGGGTAGCAAGAGCCTACAATAAAAAGGTCAAGTTGAAGAATTTTCAGATTGGTGATCTTGTGTGGAAGGTGATTTTACCGATTGGTTCGAAGGATAAGAAGTTCGGGAAGTGGTCTCCAAGCTGGGAAGGTCCTTTCAAGATTGCAAGAATAGTTCCCGGAAATTCATATTTGGTGGAATCCATGCAAGGAACATTGCTACCTCGAGCTCTCAATGGCAAGTATTTGAAAAAGTACCACCCAAGTGTGTGGCAAGAAGCCTAAATAGGCAATGGCCAATATGTAATTATCGCCCTAAGAGCAAAATATGGCCGATATATAACTATCGCCCTAATAATATAAATGGCCAATGGAGTGTTGACATCGTCCTTAGAACAAGCCTAATGCACATTATTTTTCGGCACACAAGTTTTGCCGAAAAACAGGGGGGCATGTGTTGACACCATATTTTGGCATGGTCAAAAACATAATTAAGAAGGCCTCAAATGGAAAAGTGCTCAAGGTGAGAAAGTTCCGTATCATCGAAAGGAGAAACTTTGATATTTGAGCCATAGCCATCCGATCTCATCTCTAAGGCCGAAGTTGTGTTTGAAGTGTATGCAGAACACTATTCGGCTGATTACGCCCCCAATACGGCCTTATATGAGAAATGTTTCTACACGGATTGTCTTTGTCTCGTCGAATCGGTCGATTTTGATATAAAAATCGTCTCAATCCGAGTTCGTATGCAAAAGTTACGGCCGTTACAAGATTGCTGATACAGCAGAGAACGGTACTACCGCTCCAATAAGCGGTACTACCGCTTTAGCGGTACTACCGCTCCTACTACCGCGTCTACTACCGCTTACGAAAAAGTTTCTGGCATCCCGAGACCCTAAGCGGTACTAGAGCGGTACTAGAGCGGTACTACCGCCCAGAACGGTACTACCGTGCCCAGAACGGTACTACCGCTTGCCTATAGCCGCACAGACTTGGGCAGATCGAAAAAGTCCGAGTTTGGCTGCGTTTTTTTGACCCTTTGGAAGGAAATCTGGGTCCGTGTCCTGTACGGGAAGTCCAACCCCTCTTAAATAGAAGAGGTGATGGCCGATTAAAACAACACACAATCGAACAAACACATCTACATCTTTTTACCCTACTTTTATCCCTCTCCCTTGTATCTTTCTTCTCGTTCTTCGTGAAGGAGGGCAGCGATCCACGAGGCTCCAGGGGCGTTCAGGACGACTTGGAGCAGCCAATCGTCATCGGGTACTCTGACGGGGTCCCTCCCGAGTAACCGGGGCGTCTGGTGTCAAAAGCGCCGGCCGGATTGTCTTGCATATCGCGCTTCCGGCAGGCCTCCCACGGTGCGAGCTGCGGAGCATCTCTCTCGGCGCCGCGGGTACGCGTGACGCGTTCGTGTGTCAACACACTTTTTGGCGACTCCGCTGGGGACGAAGCTTTGAACGGTCTCCGGCCCGTTCTTGCTACGAAGAGATCGTCATCTAGGGTTTGCAATCTACAAAGGTAATATGAATACCCAATTCACTTATGTAGATGCAAATAATGCATATGTTGTTGCTAGATCATTTAATGACCATAATGTATCGGCTAGCCCTAGTTTTATGAATCATGCATCTAATTATGTGCAACAGCCGATTCAAAATAATCTCCATACTTCAACTTCATATAATTTTAGCAACATGCAACATATGTATCCCAACTCCCATGCATCGGCAACCCCACAAATCTATATGTCGATGAACAACATGATGAGTTTGGTTAATCAAACTGAAACACCCCATGTAGAAACTTCCAAAAGTATGCAGCACAGTGTTTCAACTTTTCATTCATCGGCAAATAACTTCGAGTATGTTAATCCAAACATGCCGGTGGATAGGGAAATTGGCCATGCTACTACTAGTTATTCGGCCAATTACCCTCAAACATCATATGCTACACCTCATGCTACTAATTTTTTGGCACCATACGCATCTGTTGATGTCCACAATTCGGCTCCTCACCTTCACGGTCATGGCCGAATAACTGAAACTCCCGCAAGGGCACAAATGCCTTCACCTACTACCGTGGCATATCATGTTCCCCCTACGCAATTACAAAATTTCGGCAATATCTCATTGCCGAAAGAGTCTCAAAGCATTGGGGGGCAATCTCATGAGGATTGGATAGAAATAGAGATGAAAAAATTTAAAGCTCGCCAAGCTGAGATGTGGGCTAAAATTAGACAAGAGCGAGAAGCCTTGCAAATTCAAAAAGAGAAAAGTATTGATTCAGGTAACAAAGTTATTTCGGTTATTGAAAAGGCCGAATCAAACATTACATGTACTGGATCAACTACAAAAGAAGCCTTGCCAATTGATATCATTGATGAAAAGAATGATGATTCGAAGAGTGAAAGTTCTTCGGCTGGAAAAGCCGAATCAACTAGTGTGTGTTCCGAATCTATCAAATCCACAGAGGCAAGCACCATTGAGAAAGGGCATGGCAAGCACAAAACAGCTATGCTTGATTTTTCTGAAGTTGAGGGAACCTATTTCCTGCCCTACGAGTTCCGTGCCAAGGAAATTGATGAGCATCAAGAACAAAGTAATATGGCCGAACAAAGTTTGGTTAATGATGAACATCAAGAATACAAGCGTGCAGCTGAGCAAAGTTTACTTGAAGATCATTCGAATGATGAAGCACGGAATCAAGAAAAAGATGAGGATAAAGCGTTGGAGAGTCATCCAAAACTGGAGCAAGGTATTATTCAAGTGATACAACCATCATACTCTCCCAACGTGTATAAACAGGTATGTCTACCAAGTGATTTACCTATTTTCAGATTTGGTCACAACTTTATTGTTGATGCATCTATTGGAAAAATTATCATAAATACTTTTGAAAGACCAATGAAGAAGGGTGATTTGCTTGTTAGCAACAAAATTGTTATAGAGCATATCGGTCAACCCATTGCACCATTTACAAGGACCGATAATGACTTTTTATTGCAACCAAGGCTTTCCCCATTGCTTTATTTAAAGTTTATATATACATGGGTAGCTTCGCTTATTTCATGCTTGGCTTGCATTTGGTCTCAAATGAGACATATATGTTATAACAGTTTTGATTTCAGAAACATAAAGCCAAGGCTTGAATCTTTTGAGAAAACCGATGCTATTGCAATATCTTGTCCAAAGACATCGGAGATAGAGTGTGAGACACAATGCATAGCCGAATGGGATGATGCCAAATCTGAACCATTCGTTTGCTTAACTTCAAAGCCGTTCTCACAACAAGATCAGCTAGAGAATAAAAAGTTTACCTTCAATTTAAGCATGTGTGATCGAATATTTGATTTGTTGCTGAAAACTAATTACATTAGAATTCTTGATCACCATGTCAAGCCATCAATCCAAGGACGAATGTATTGTAAGTTGCATGATTCGTTCAAGCATAATTTTGAGGACTGCAATATGTTTCTTCAAATAGTTAAATCGGCCATTGATAGCGGACGATTGAGACTTGTTAAAACACCAAGGGATGACCAGGCTATTCCTATTGGTCCTGATGGCAAAAAGATTTTGCATCGGCTGCTTCAAGCCGATCCATTTAAAGACAAGAAGGTAAAAGCTGCAGGTGATGGGATCAAGCTTTCAAGTGCAAAAATTATTCATGAGCACAATGATGATATTCTTGAAGGCAATGGTTCTATCAAAGTTACGGTGAT
This sequence comes from Elymus sibiricus, assembly GCA_039707655.1. Classification (NCBI taxonomy): domain Eukaryota; kingdom Viridiplantae; phylum Streptophyta; class Magnoliopsida; order Poales; family Poaceae; genus Elymus; species Elymus sibiricus. Next base: position 451,261,617 of record CM077671.1, read on the forward strand.
GACGCCAAGCACTGGGGGGCAACGAGAAAATCCAATGATCGATGCTATCACAACCAAAGAAAGCAAAGGCCGAGGTAAGCACAAAAGTAAAAAGCCGAAAGTCACTTTCGCGCAGCTATTGGAAAAATATCAGAAGATAAGTGAGGAAAAGATTGCTCATCGGCCAAGTGATTCAAAAGCATCAAGTTCACCCCCTAGGCGCAAATCTGAAGAACGGTATTGGCAGAAGGGGAATTTCAATGTGTCATATTCATATCCATATTTTGGGACGTCAATGCCAATGCCATGGATACCTCCCTATGCTTATACGAATCAATATCCACCACGGGACAGGTATAATTCAAGGGCACGTTATTCATCTTATTTTGAACCATCTCGTCAAGATTATGCAGCTCCAAGAAGATCAACATTTGATGAGCAATTACATAACCAAGACCGTTTCACTCAAAAGGAATCGGTCCGGAGCTCAAGAAAAAAGAAAGAGGTGGTCAAGCAAGTGTATCAAGTCAAAAAGGATGGTCGTACGTGTGCCACTTCAGATTTTATTTCAAATGATAAAGAGCCAATTAAAGTGTTAACATTGGCTACTAAAGGCAAAGAAGTCGAGCAAGCAAATGTTCAAAATCAAGATGCCAAATCTGAACAAAAGAAGATGAGGGTGCACAAGGCTAGAAAAGAGTTGCCATTGGTTGAAATAGAATCACAGCCGAGATGCCCACTCAGTTTATCGTATTGGCAAAAGAAGAAATTGCAAAAGCTTAGTGCACAAGAACTTGAGAAGAAGAATATGGCATGGGTTCCCAAGAAAAGCAGTCAGACAGAAAATGATGTGCAAGCTTCTATTGTAACAAGTACAACAAAAGTGAAGAAGGAGAAAGAATCTCATAAGAAATTAAGCCGAAGGTTTTCATCCACAAAAAATAATCTTCGGTTAGCACATCATTCATATTCTTCAACCATGCCATTGATACCTTTACCATGGAATTCATCCCCAAGTATGATTGGTTACCCTCCATGGGCTTATTTTGATCCATGGATGCAATACGATTTCTTACATCATGAAAGGGTATTACCAAATCACTATACATTTGATTAGTAATATTTTTGTTGCTCATTCAAATGGCCGAAATATTTGACGTGTTATTTCGTTTGTTTATTTCGGCTATACATGCTTTGGTGGATGAATTCTACATGTCACTTATGGTAATGGCCGATATTTAATTATCGTCCTAAGAATCTATCTAGACGTGGCCGGTGTGTTTTTCTAAACATCGTCCTTAGCACAGTTGGATACCGAGACAAGGAACATATTCATTGAAATTTATACTTATACCTATGTTATGCTTCGATGGAGTTGAGACATTATGACCGATGCCATTCAAAATATGTTGCGACCAATTCATGGTAGAATTGGTAAATGGGCTTATACTTTGTTTGAATATGATTTGGCTTACACTTCTTTGAAATCCATGAAAGGCCAAATTGTTGCTAATTTTATCGTTGAGCATCGGATTAATGACAAGCAAGATATTGATATAAACCTTGTCTCGTTAGTACCATGGAGATTATATTTTGACGGTTCAGTTTGTAGCAACGGCCAAGGTATTGGTATTGCTTATATATCTCCTCATGGTGCTGTTTTTGAAGCCTCATGCCGCTTAGAATATTTTTGCACAAATAATCAAGCCGAATATGAAGCATTGTTATTCGGCTTAGAGATGTTGCTGGCCATAGGTGCTACACATATTGAGGCTTTTGGTGATTCGTTATTAGTAGTACAACAAGTATCCAAAGTTTTTCAAAGTTTAGACGAATCACTTAATGTTTATCTTGATAAATGTCTAGATATAATTTCTACTTTGGATCATTTTAGCATTGCTCATATATCTAGACATGATAATTGGAGAGCAAATGAGTTGGCACAACAAGCATCCGGCTATCATGTCGATCATGGCATGTTTCACATCTCTCAAAAGCCGATGTCTTGTCTTGCTAACATAGGAGAGACCGAACCAGAGCCCACTGATTCGGTCACTAACAATAAATCTAGTGCAGGTGAAAATCATGACTGGAGGAAGCCCATTATTGATTACTTGTGCAATTCGAGTGGAAGGGTGGACAGGGCTGTTCGGCGTATGGCTTTCAAATATACGATGAGAGACGGTGGTCTTTATCGCCGAACAGTTGAAGATGTTCTTTTGAAGTGTCTGGACGAAGATCAAGCGAGAATTGCTATGGGAGAGGTTCATAAAGGAATTTGTGGCACTCATCAGTCGGCCCCCAAGATGAAGTGGTTACTACGACGTGCTGGATTTTATTGGCCGACGATGATCAATGATTGCTTCAGGTATTATAAAGGATGTGAAGCTTGTCAAAAGTTTGGTGATATTCAGTTAGCTCCTGCTGCTATGTTACATCCTATTATCAAGCCGTGGCCCTTTAGAGGTTGGGGATTAGACTTCATTGGAGAGATTCATCCTTCCTCTTCAAAGGGGCATCGGTTCGTGTTGGTGGCAACTGATTATTTTACTAAATGGTCTGAAGCAGTACCTCTCAAGAATATGACACATACGGAGGTAATTCAATTCATAAGTGAGCACATTATTCATAGATTCGGCATTCCGCAAACATTAACTACGGATCAAGGCTCATCTTTCATGTCTCATCAAGTTAGAGAATTTGCCGAATCATGTAAGATCAAGTTGCTCAATTCCTCCCCTTATTATGCTCAAGCCAATGGACAAGCTGAATCTAGCAATAAAATTTTGATCAAGCTCATCAAGAAGAAGATTGAAGATAATCCAAGAAGATGGCATGAATTATTGTCCGAAGCTTTGTGGGCGCATAGAATCTCAAGGCATGGTGCGACAAAGGTAACTCCATATGAGCTCGTATTTGGTCAAGAGGCCGTTCTACCGGTGGAAGTGAATTTGAATGCTTTGAGAATAGCCAAACAAAGTGATTTATCGGCAATAGATTTTTATAACTTGATGATGGACAATATTGATGAGGTTGCCGATAAACGCTTGGCTGCATTAAAGGCCATAGAGAGAGACAAGTTGAGGGTAGCAAGAGCCTACAATAAAAAGGTCAAGTTGAAGAATTTTCAGATTGGTGATCTTGTGTGGAAGGTGATTTTACCGATTGGTTCGAAGGATAAGAAGTTCGGGAAGTGGTCTCCAAGCTGGGAAGGTCCTTTCAAGATTGCAAGAATAGTTCCCGGAAATTCATATTTGGTGGAATCCATGCAAGGAACATTGCTACCTCGAGCTCTCAATGGCAAGTATTTGAAAAAGTACCACCCAAGTGTGTGGCAAGAAGCCTAAATAGGCAATGGCCAATATGTAATTATCGCCCTAAGAGCAAAATATGGCCGATATATAACTATCGCCCTAATAATATAAATGGCCAATGGAGTGTTGACATCGTCCTTAGAACAAGCCTAATGCACATTATTTTTCGGCACACAAGTTTTGCCGAAAAACAGGGGGGCATGTGTTGACACCAGATTTTGGCATGGTCAAAAACATAATTAAGAAGGCCTCAAATGGAAAAGTGCTCAAGGTGAGAAAGTTCCGTATCATCGAAAGGAGAAACTTTGATATTTGAGCCATAGCCATCCGATCTCATCTCTAAGGCCGAAGTTGTGTTTGAAGTGTATGCAGAACACTATTCGGCTGATTACGCCCCCAATACGGCCTTATATGAGAAACGTTTCTACACGGATTGTCTTTGTCTCGTCGAATCGGTCGATTTTGATATAAAAATCGTCTCAGTCCGAGTTCGTATGCAAAAATTACGGCCGTTACAAGATTGCTGATACAGCAGAGAACGGTACTACCGCTCCAATAAGCGGTACTACCGCTTTAGCGGTACTACCGCTCCTACTACCGCGTCTACTACCGCTTACGAAAAAGTTTCTGGCATCCCGAGACCCTAAGCGGTACTAGAGCGGTACTAGAGCGGTACTACCGCCCAGAACGGTACTACCGTGCCCAGAACGGTACTACCGCTTGCCTATAGCCGCACAGACTCGGGCAGATCGAAAAAGTCCGAGTTTGGCTGCGTTTTTTTGACCCTTTGGAAGGAAATCTGGGTCCGTGTCCTGTACGGGAAGTCCAACCCCCTCTTAAATAGAAGAGGTGATGGCCGATTAAAACAACACACAATCGAACAAACACATCTACATCTTTTTACCCTACTTTTATCCCTCTCCCTTGTATCTTTCTTCTCGTTCTTCGTTCGTTCTTCGTGAAGGAGGGCAGCGATCCACGAGGCTCCAGGGGCGTTCAGGACGACTTGGAGCAGCCAATCGTCGTCGGGTACTCTGACGGGGTCCCTCCCGAGTAACCGGGGCGTCTGGTGTCAAAAGCGTCGGCCGGATTGTCTTGCGTATCGCGCTTCCGGCAGGCCTCCCATGGTGCGAGCTGCGGAGCATCTCTCTCGGCGCCGCGGGTACGCGTGACGCGTTCGTGTGTCAACACACTTTTTGGCGACTCCGCTGGGGACGAAGCTTTGAACGGTCTCCGGCCCGTTCTTGCTACGAAGAGATCGTCATCTAGGGTTTGCAATCTACAAAGGTAATATGAATACCCAATTCACTTATGTAGATGCAAATAATGCATATGTTGTTGCTAGATCATTTGATGACCATAATGTATCGGCTAGCCCTAGTTTTATGAATCATGCATCTAATTATGTGCAACAGCCGATTCAAAATAATCTCCATACTTTAACTTCATATAATTTTAGCAACATGCAACATATGTATCCCAACTCCCATGCATCGGCAACCCCACAAATCTATATGCCGATGAACAACATGATGAGTTTGGTTAATCAAACTGAAACACCCCATGTAGAAACTTCCAAAAGTATGCAGCACAGTGTTTCAACTTTTCATTCATCGGCAAATAACTTCGAGTATGTTAATCCAAACATGCCGGTGGATAGGGAAATTGGCCATGCTACTACTAGTTATTCGGCCAATTACCCTCAAACATCATATGCTACACCTCATGCTACTAATTTTTTGGCACCATACGCAACTGTTGATGTCCACAATTCGGCTCCTCACCTTCATGGTCATGGCCGAATAACTGAAACTCCAGCAAGGGCACAAATGCCTTCACCTACTACCGTGGCATATCATGTTCCCCCTACGCAATTACAAAATTTCGGCAATATCTCATTGCCGAAAGAGTCTCAAAGCATTGGGGGGCAATCTCATGAGGATTGGATAGAAATTGAGATGAAAAAATTTAAAGCTCGCCAAGCTGAGATGTGGGCTAAAATTAGACAAGAGCGAGAAGCCTTGCAAATTCAAAAAGAGAAAAGTATTGATTCAGGTAACAAAGTTATTTCGGTTATTGAAAAGGCCGAATCAAACATTACATGTACCGGATCAACTACAAAAGAAGCCTTGCCAATTGATATCATTGATGAAAAGAATGATGATTCGAAGAGTGAAAGTTCTTCGGCTGGAAAAGCCGAATCAACTAGTGTGTGTTCCGAATCTATCAAATCCACAGAGGCAAGCACCATTGAGAAAGGGCATGGCAAGCACAAAACAGCTATGCTTGATTTTTCTGAAGTTGAGGGAACCTATTTCCTGCCCTACGAGTTCCGTGCCAAGGAAATTGATGAGCATCAAGAACAAAGTAATATGGCCGAACAAAGTTTGGTTAATGATGAACATCAAGAATACAAGCGTGCAGCTGAGCAAAGTTTACTTGAAGATCATTCGAATGATGAAGCACGGAATCAAGAAAAAGATGAGGATAAAGCGTTGGAGAGTCATCCAAAACTGGAGCAAGGTATTATTCAAGTGATACAACCATCATACTCTCCCAACGTGTATAAACAGGTATGTCTACCAAGTGATTTACCTATTTTCAGATTTGGTCACAACTTTATTGTTGATGCATCTATTGGAAAAATTATCATAAATACTTTTGAAAGACCAATGAAGAAGGGTGATTTGCTTGTTAGCAACAAAATTGTTATAGAGCATATCGGTCAACCCATTGCACCATTTACAAGGACCGATAATGACTTTTTATTGCAACCAAGGCTTTCCCCATTGCTTTATTTAAAGTTTATATATACATGGGTAGCTTCGCTTATTTCATGCTTGGCTTGCATTTGGTCTCAAATGAGACATATATGTTATAACAGTTTTGATTTCAGAAACATAAAGCCAAGGCTTGAATCTTTTGAGAAAACCGATGCTATTGCAATATCTTGTCCAAAGACATCGGAGATAGAGTGTGAGACACAATGCATAGCCGAATGGGATGATGCCAAATCTGAACCATTCGTTTGCTTAACTTCAAAGCCGTTCTCACAACGAGATCAGCTAGAGAATAAAAAGTTTACCTTCAATTTAAGCATGTGTGATCGAATATTTGATTTGTTGCTGAAAAATAATTACATTAGAATTCTTGATCACCATGTCAAGCCATCAATCCAAGGACGAATGTATTGTAAGTTGCATGATTCGTTCAAGCATAATTTTGAGGACTGCAATATGTTTCTTCAAATAGTTAAATCGGCCATTGATAGCGGACGATTGAGACTTGTTAAAACACCAAGGGATGACCAGGCTATTCCTATTGGTCCTGATGGCAAAAAGATTTTGCATCGGCTGCTTCAAGCCGATCCATTTAAAGACAAGAAGGTAAAAGCTGCAGGTGATGGGATCAAGCTTTCAAGTGCAAAAATTATTCATGAGCACAATGATGATATTCTTGAAGGCAATGGTTCTATCAAAGTTACGGTGATGACGCCAAGCACTGGGGGGCAACGAGAAAATCCAATGATCGATGCTATCACAACCAAAGAAAGCAAAGGCCGAGGTAAGCACAAAAGTAAAAAGCCGAAAGTCACTTTCGCGCAGCTATTGGAAAAATATCAGAAGATAAGTGAGGAAAAGATTGCTCATCGGCCAAGTGATTCAAAAGCATCAAGATCACCCCCTAGGCGCAAATCTGAAGAACGGTATTGGCAGAAGGGGAATTTCAATGTGTCATATTCATATCCATATTTTGGGACGTCAATGCCAATGCCATGGATACCTCCCTATGCTTATACGAATCAATATCCACCACGGGACAGGTATAATTCAAGGGCACGTTATTCATCTTATTTTGAACCATCTCGTCAAGATTATGCAACTCCAAGAAGATCAACATTTGATGAGCAATTACATAACCAAGACCGTTTCACTCAAAAGGAATCGGTCCGGAGCTCAAGAAAAAAGAAAGAGGTGGTCAAGCAAGTGTATCAAGTCAAAAAGGATGGTCGTACGTGTGCCACTTCAGATTTTATTTCAAATGATAAAGAGCCAATTAAAGTGTTAACATTGGCTACTAAAGGCAAAGAAGTCGAGCAAGAAAATGTTCAAAATCAAGATGCCAAATCTGAACAAAAGAAGATGAGGGTGCACAAGGCTAGAAAAGAGTTGCCATTGGTTGAAATAGAATCACAGCCGAGATGCCCACTCGGTTTATCGTATTGGCAAAAGAAGAAATTGCAAAAGCTTAGTGCACAAGAACTTGAGAAGAAGAATATGGCATGGGTTCCCAAGAAAAGCAGTCAGACAGAAAATGATGTGCAAGCTTCTATTGTAACAAGTACAACAAAAGTGAAGAAGGAGAAAGAATCTCATAAGAAATTAAGCCGAAGGTTTTCATCCACAAAAAATAATCTTCGGTTAGCACATCATTCATATTCTTCAACCATGCCATTGATACCTTTACCATGGAATTCATCCCCAAGTATGATTGGTTACCCTCCATGGGCTTATTTTGATCCATGGATGCAATACGATTTCTTACATCATGAAAGGGTATTACCAAATCACTATACATTTGATTAGTAATATTTTTGTTGCTCATTCAAATGGCCGAAATATTTGACGTGTTATTTCGTTTGTTTATTTCGGCTATACATGCTTTGGTGGATGAATTCTACATGTCACTTATGGTAATGGCCGATATTTAATTATCGTCCTAAGAATCTATCTAGACGTGGCCGGTGTGTTTTTCTAAACATCGTCCTTAGCACAGTTGGATACCGAGACAAGGAACATATTCATTGAAATTTATACTTATACCTATGTTATGCTTCGATGGAGTTGAGACATTATGACCGATGCCATTCAAAATATGTTGCGACCAATTCATGGTAGAATTGGTAAATGGGCTTATACTTTGTTTGAATATGATTTGGCTTACACTTCTTTGAAATCCATGAAAGGCCAAATTGTTGCTAATTTTATCGTTGAGCATCGGATTAATGACAAGCAAGATATTGATATAAACCTTGTCTCGTTAGTACCATGGAGATTATATTTTGACGGTTCAGTTTGTAGCAACGGCCAAGGTATTGGTATTGCTTATATATCTCCTCATGGTGCTGTTTTTGAAGCCTCGTGCCGCTTAGAATATTTTTGCACAAATAATCAAGCCGAATATGAAGCATTGTTATTCGGCTTAGAGATGTTGCTGGCCATAGGTGCTACACATATTGAGGCTTTTGGTGATTCGTTATTAGTAGTACAACAAGTATCCAAAGTTTTTCAAAGTTTAGACGAATCACTTAATGTTTATCTTGATAAATGTCTAGATATAATTTCTACTTTGGATCATTTTAGCATTGCTCATATATCTAGACATGATAATTGGAGAGCAAATGAGTTGGCACAACAAGCATCCGGCTATCATGTCGATCATGGCATGTTTCACATCTCTCAAAAGCCGATGTCTTGTCTTGCTAACATAGGAGAGACCGAACCAGAGCCCACTGATTCGGTCACTAACAATAAATCTAGTGCAGGTGAAAATCATGACTGGAGGAAGCCCATTATTGATTACTTGTGCAATTCGAGTGGAAGGGTGGACAGGGCTGTTCGGCGTATGGCTTTCAAATATACGATGAGAGACGGTGGTCTTTATCGCCGAACAGTTGAAGATGTTCTTTTGAAGTGTCTGGACGAAGATCAAGCGAGAATTGCTATGGGAGAGGTTCATAAAGGAATTTGTGGCACTCATCAGTCGGCCCCCAAGATGAAGTGGTTACTACGACGTGCTGGATTTTATTGGCCGACGATGATCAATGATTGCTTCAGGTATTATAAAGGATGTGAAGCTTGTCAAAAGTTTGGTGATATTCAGTTAGCTCCTGCTGCTATGTTACATCCTATTATCAAGCCGTGGCCCTTTAGAGGTTGGGGATTAGACTTCATTGGAGAGATTCATCCTTCCTCTTCAAAGGGGCATCGGTTCGTGTTGGTGGCAACTGATTATTTTACTAAATGGTCTGAAGCAGTACCTCTCAAGAATATGACACATACGGAGGTAATTCAATTCATAAGTGAGCACATTATTCATAGATTCGGCATTCCGCAAACATTAACTACGGATCAAGGCTCATCTTTCATGTCTCATCAAGTTAGAGAATTTGCCGAATCATGTAAGATCAAGTTGCTCAATTCCTCCCCTTATTATGCTCAAGCCAATGGACAAGCTGAATCTAGCAATAAAATTTTGATCAAGCTCATCAAGAAGAAGATTGAAGATAATCCAAGAAGATGGCATGAATTATTGTCCGAAGCTTTGTGGGCGCATAGAATCTCAAGGCATGGTGCGACAAAGGTAACTCCATATGAGCTCGTATTTGGTCAAGAGGCCGTTCTACCGGTGGAAGTGAATTTGAATGCTTTGAGAATAGCCAAACAAAGTGATTTATCGGCAATAGATTTTTATAACTTGATGATGGACAATATTGATGAGGTTGCCGATAAACGCTTGGCTGCATTAAAGGCCATAGAGAGAGACAAGTTGAGGGTAGCAAGAGCCTACAATAAAAAGGTCAAGTTGAAGAATTTTCAGATTGGTGATCTTGTGTGGAAGGTGATTTTACCGATTGGTTCGAAGGATAAGAAGTTCGGGAAGTGGTCTCCAAGCTGGGAAGGTCCTTTCAAGATTGCAAGAATAGTTCCCGGAAATTCATATTTGGTGGAATCCATGCAAGGAACATTGCTACCTCGAGCTCTCAATGGCAAGTATTTGAAAAAGTACCACCCAAGTGTGTGGCAAGAAGCCTAAATAGGCAATGGCCAATATGTAATTATCGCCCTAAGAGCAAAATATGGCCGATATATAACTATCGCCCTAATAATATAAATGGCCAATGGAGTGTTGACATCGTCCTTAGAACAAGCCTAATGCACATTATTTTTCGGCACACAAGTTTTGCCGAAAAACAGGGGGGCATGTGTTGACACCATATTTTGGCATGGTCAAAAACATAATTAAGAAGGCCTCAAATGGAAAAGTGCTCAAGGTGAGAAAGTTCCGTATCATCGAAAGGAGAAACTTTGATATTTGAGCCATAGCCATCCGATCTCATCTCTAAGGCCGAAGTTGTGTTTGAAGTGTATGCAGAACACTATTCGGCTGATTACGCCCCCAATACGGCCTTATATGAGAAAATTTTCTACACGGATTGTCTTTGTCTCGTCGAATCGGTCGATTTTGATATAAAAATCGTCTCAATCCGAGTTCGTATGCAAAGGTTACGGCCGTTACAAGATTGCTGATACAGCAGAGAACGGTACTACCGCTCCAATAAGCGGTACTACCGCTTTAGCGGTACTACCGCTCCTACTACCGCGTCTACTACCGCTTACGAAAAAGTTTCTGGCATCCCGAGACCCTAAGCGGTACTAGAGCGGTACTAGAGCGGTACTACCGCCCAGAACGGTACTACCGTGCCCAGAACGGTACTACCGCTTTCCTATAGCCGCACAGACTCGGGCAGATCGAAAAAGTCCGAGTTTGGCTGCGTTTTTTGACCCTTTGGAAGGAAATATGGGTCCGTGTCCTGTACGGGAAGTCCAACCCCCTCTTAAATAGAAGAGGTGATGGCCGATTAAAACAACACACAATCGAACAAACACATCTACATCTTTTTACCCTACTTTTATCCCTCTCCCTTGTATCTTTCTTCTCGTTCTTCGTTCGTTCTTCGTGAAGGAGGGCAGCGATCCACGAGGCTCCAGGGGCGTTCAGGACGACTTGGAGCAGCCAATCGTCGTTGGGTACTCTGACGGGGTCCCTCCCGAGTAACCGGGGCGTCTGGTGTCAAAAGCGCCGGCCGGATTGTCTTGCGTATCACCCTTCCGGCAGGCCTCCCACGGTGCGAGCTGCGGAGCATCTCTCTCGGCACCGCGGGTACGCGTGACGCGTTCGTGTGTCAACACTTTGATGAAGCTTAGACCACACCTTCCAGAGCACAATGCCAGCCACCTGCTTGCTGGAGATATGAAGAAGAGGAAGGATTCTGGTTTGAGGGCATGGAGAGCAATTGATCCATATGCCCAAAGGAGAAAGACAGCTGTGGATTACAGGTTCTACACCAAGGAGCAACAAGATTTCTATGAGACTATCTTGCTTGACAAGAGCCCAGCTGTGAGTGACATGAGATACGTTGACTGGAAGTATATCAAGGCAAATGAAGATTTCTTTCCAAATGTTCAAGACAACTTTCATTGCATTGGCCTAGATGAATTTGTTGGCAAAGAATTCACTGCATGGAACGACGAGATGATCATGCAATTCTACTCCACTGCTCATTTCTATGGAGATGGTAGGATTGTGTGGATGACTGAAGGAGCAAGATATGAGTCTACTGTTGATGAATGGGCTGTCATCTTAGGAGTCCCAAAGGTGCAAGATGGTGACTTGGATGTCTATTCTGAATCCAAGGAGACCCATGATTCCATGAAGGACATGTACAATGTTATCCCTGCTGCCAACTTGAAATCTCACAAGTTAGGATCTATTTACTTCCTCCAGGCTGGCCTCCGCACCATGAACACTATCTTGAGGCACACATTGATGCCTAAGTCTGGAGATGAGAAGATGATTCGAGGCTATTCCATCAACATGCTGATCCATCTTGATAGACACACCAGGATACGAGTGATGGACTTGATAGTAGAGACAGTGAAGAGGGTTATTGCTGATCAGAAGCGCTCTTGCTGCTATGCACCCTACATTCAGATGCTCATCAACTCCAAGCTGGAGAAGCACATCTTTGCTCTGGACAGACCCCACTTGCCCCTACAGCCAGATTTAGAAGACAACATTGTGGTGATGAACCCAGAACATCCCACATCGGCTGCAGCTCAAGCATAGGCAGAGGCAGAGGCAGCTAGAGCCACTAGTGCTCAGGTCTCCAGATCCAGAAACAAGCAAATGGATCTCTTGATCTCAACCGTTCAAGGCATGTAGAAGGACATCAAGGACATACTGGGGAATCAGAACAGTCTTGTGAGGATCTTTGAAAACAGGATCAAGACCCTCAATGACAAGGTGGATGGGCTGACCAAGACCGTGAATGAGCTCAAGAAGGAAGTTGACTCTGTGCCTCTTCCTCACTCTACAGATGATGATGATGATGATGAGGATGACTCTCCTCTCAAGCCAGGCACTCACTTCACTACCCAGGCCAGATCAGCCACAGTGCTAGCTCCAGATTTGAGGCCTTCTTCATCAGCACCTGCTACAGTCACTTCAGCTCCATCAGCTCCTCCAATGCCTCCAGTTGCTACTCCAACTCCATCCTTGACATCAGCAGAGGTCTTCGCCGACGCAGTTCTCTCGACTCCTTCATCAGCTACCGGAGGAGATCAGCCCAAGAACGATTAGATATATACCTTTGAAATTTTTGGTAACTTGTTGCCAAAGGGGGAGAAGTGTATATAGATCTTTAGGCTTCGAGTGAGAGAGCGTTGGTTTTTATCGCTTTTCAAAAACATTTGGCCTTTTGGTTGCTCGTGTTAAACTTTTGTTGGTGTTTGATCATACGCTTAATGTGTGTTGCTACTTTTCCTATCCTTTTGATGTTTATGAGATGATCATTCACCTTGCTTGTTTGTGTTGTGCTATGATATTAACTCTTATTATTCTCGCACACCACCAAGTTGTATGTGACATGGAAGAAGTGCCCCATGTACCTAATCGATTGTGCATTTGCATTCAAACGCAAATTTTTAAAATAATGCACAAATTTAGGGGGAGCTCTTGCTTATCACATACTTCTCAAAGCGACGATTATATTCATTGATTATATCATATGTCGAAGCTTTGATCTATATGTTGTCATCAATTACCAAAAAGGGGGAGATTGAAAGCACATTTGCTCCCTTGGTGGTTTTGGTAATTAATAAACACATATATGTCATTGAACTAATGTTTCCACTAAGCATATTTCAGGAAAATTCATGATAGGGATGGCAAAAGGATTGTGGATAACCCCAAGATGCAAGGAAATGGATTGGCAAAGCTTCAAGCAAGAGGACTCTACATTTTACTTTGTGAGAAATCGCTTGGGAGCCTCCTACTTCGTGTTGTGGAGTTGAACCAAGAAGTTTGTAAGGGCAAGGAGATCGCCTACTTCGTGAAGATCTACCCCGAGTAAGGCTAGTCCTCCGTGGACGTAGGCCATCATGGAATAGACAAGGTTGTTTCTTCGTGGAACCCTCCGTGGGTAGAGCTCTCCGTGGACTCTCGCGACCGTTACCCTTCGTGGGTTGAAGTCTCCATAAACGTGGACGTACGATAGCACCACCTATCGAAACCACGGGAAACATCTTCATGTTTCCAAATTGTGTTTGATCTTCTTATCCCTACCCTCTACTACATGTGCTTGTCTTTACATTCCGCTGCTATACTCTTAGACATGCATGTGTAGGGTGTGCTTGACTTGCTATCATTACTAAAAACTGCCCACAACTAAAATTGGGAAAAGGTAGAATTTATTTGGTCAAGTAGTCTAATCACCCCCCTCTAGACATACTTTCGATCCTACAAGTGGTATCAGAGCTTTGGTCTCCATTGCATTGGTCTCACAACCTAGGAGAGTATGGCGTCTAGTGAGGGAAATTATCACCATAGAGGTCCATACTTTAATGGTACAAATTTTACTAGTTGGAAGCATAAAATGAAAATACATATTCTTGGTCATAACCCCGCCGTTTGGGTTGTTGTTCGTGTTGGCTTGCAAGGTGATTTCTTCGGTTATGGAAAGGAACCGGATCATGAAGCGACCGCGAATGAATTGAAGATGACGCTCAAGCATGCGACATTCTATTCAACTGCCTATGCCCCGAAGAATTCAACAAAATCAGCCGTCTTGAGAATGCCAAGGAAATTTGGGACACTTTGGTTGATATGCACGAAGGTACCGAATCCGTCAAAGAGTCTAAGTTGGATGTGCTTCAAAGTCAACTTGACAAGTTCAAGATGAGGGATGGTGAAGGAGTCGCGGAGATGTACTCTAGGCTAGCTCTCATCACCAATGAGATTGCCGGCTTAGGAAGCGATGAGATGACCGACAAATTCATCATCAAGAAGATACTTAGAGCTTTGCATGGGAAGTACGATACCATGTGCACATTGATCCAAATGATGCCAAACTACAAAGATCTCAAGCCAACTGAAAGCACATTTGCTCCCTTGGTGGTTTTGGTAATTAATAACAACATATATGTCATTGAACTAATGTTTCCACTAAGCATATTTCAGGAAAAGTTCAATGATAGGGATGGCAAAAGGATTGTGGATAACCCCAAGATGCAAGGAAATGGATTGGCAAAGCTTCAAGCAAGAGGACTCTACATTTTACTTTGTGAGAAATCACTTTGAGTCCATAGGAAAGCCAATACTATTAAAAGGGGTAAGGTACTGTTGGTGAACAAAATGCTCATACGTGCACAAGTGATAGTCACCAAAAACACCCACAAGCTCTTCCACAAAAGTCTGTCCAAAGTCAAATATCCAAAATTGGTGCAACCAACACTTTCCACTCGGTGCCACCGATTCCCAAACTCAGACAGACCCATGCCAAACCCTAGCACATCGGTGCAACCGATTCCACTTTGGTGCCACCGAGTTTGGGTTGCCAACTTTCTGTTACCTCGATTCACAAAATCGGTACCACCGAGTTTGTTGGATCGGCGTCACGGAGATTGGGCAATCTGATCGTTGGTCACCTTATCGGTACCACTGAGTTTTATATATCGGTCTCACCGAGATTCAAAAGTTGCTACCTTTGGAGCAACTCGGTACCACCGAGATTCACACATCGGTGTCACCGAGTTGGTCACTTAAGGTGTAACGGTTGGATTTTTGGAGATGCCTGTATATACCCCTTCACCACCACCCACTCGAATGAGAAGCACTCAGAACTATTCCATACTTGCCCCATCATATTTTCTGAGAGAGAGCCACCTACTCATGTGTTGAGATCAAGTTACTCCATTCCTACCACATGAATCTTGATCTATAGCCTCCCCAAGTTGCTTTCCACCAAATCAATCTGTTCCACCATAGCCAAATCTGTGAGAGAGTGATTGTGTGTTGAGGAGTCTATCATCTTGAAGCACAAGTGCAAGGAGTTCATCGACATTGCCGAGCCTATTACCTTTTGGAGGGTGGTGCCTCCTAGATTGGTTAGGTGTCGCTTGGGAGCCTCCTACTTCGTGTTGTGGAGTTGAACCAAGAAGTTTGTAAGGGCAAGGAGATCGCCTACTTCGTGAAGATCTACCCATAGTGAGGCTAGTCCTTCGTGGACAGAAGCCATTATGGAATAGTCAAGGTTGCTACTTCGTGGACCCTTATGGGTGGAGCCCTCCGTGGACTCTCGCGACTGTTACCCTCCGTGGGTTGAAGACTCCATAAACGTGGACGTACAATAGCACCACCTATCGGAACTACAGGAAAATCTTCGTGTCTACAAATTGCGTTTGATCTTCCTTCCTACCCTCTACTGTACATGCTTGTTGTTACTTTCCGCTGCTATACTCTTAGACATGCATGTGTAGGGTGTGCTTGACTTGCTATGAATGCTAAAATCTGCCAACACTTAAAATTGGGAAAAAGTAGATTTTTATTTGGTCAAGTAGTCTAATCACCCCCCCCTCTAGACATACTTTCGGTCCTACACCAACGGAAGTCATTGGTAGGATTATTGCTCACGAGATGTCACTCAAAGACAAAGAAGAACTTCACCACAAGTCAAGCGGTGCTTACAAAGCTCCATGTGATGCTTCCGCTACCTCTAGTGACAACCTCGTTACCAATGAAGAGATAAGCCTCATTGTCAAGAAATTCGACAAGTTCTACAAGAATAGAAGCAAAGAAAGAAGCTCCAATCCAAGATATGAAGAGAAGCGTTCATCTAGTCGTGACCGAAACTGCTACAATTGTGGGAAGCCCGGACACTACTCCAATGAGTGCACGGCTCCCTACAAACGAAAAGAAGATTCACCTAGAAGACTAAGCTCGAGGGATGACTCACCTCGAAGGGAGAGAAGGAGTAGAGATGATCGCTATGAACGAAGACCCTCAAGGAGAAGTAGGGACTCGGAGAAGAAGGACAAGTACACCAAGAGCTACTCAAGAAGAATACATCAAGCTCACGTTGGTGAATGGGTTTCCGGCTCCGACTCCGACAACCACTCCGAGAGAAGCTATCACTCCAACTCCGACTATAGTCAAGATGAAGGTGTTGCCGAACTTGCACTCGTGACCTCCAACTCCTATGACATGTTTGATTCACCAAATGAAGGGAGTGAAAGTTGCTTCATGGCAATATTCCCCAAGGTATCACAACCCGAGTATCTTGATTTCAATAGTGATGAGGATGATTTACTAGGAGATGATGACATGCTATTTGATAAAACTAGTGATATTAGTGAAAATGAAATTGATGATATCCATGCTAGTCAAGATAAGCCGTGTGATGATGATAAGATGGAAACAGAGCGACTAACTACAGAATTAAACACTCTTAAGTTAGCCCATGAATCTACTCTCGAAGATCATAGAGAGCTTGTAAGGACTCATAAGAAGCTACGCTTTGAGAAGCTCAATTTGGAGCAAGAACATGAGTTTCTTAAAGCTATCAATGACGATCTTCGAAAGAAGACTTCATCTTATCTAACCAAATGATTACTCTTGTATACATTCATTCCACAAGTTAAACCTAAGCAAGCTTGTAACAAAGGCAAGAAAAGTTCTTCATCTAGTAGCAACAATAAAAATGCTAAATCTAATGATGTTGCTTCTAATAGCTCTATTGATTCCACT
This sequence comes from Elymus sibiricus, assembly GCA_039707655.1. Taxonomy (NCBI): domain Eukaryota; kingdom Viridiplantae; phylum Streptophyta; class Magnoliopsida; order Poales; family Poaceae; genus Elymus; species Elymus sibiricus. The sequence goes on from CM077671.1 coordinate 451,278,776, forward strand.
AATGATTCTCTTAGCCAAGTTACACTTGAGCAAGAAAACGATTTATTGAAAGGGATTATAGAGAAAGGTGTCTTCAAGAGTCTTGCCGGGTGTAAGCAATTCGAAGAGATTGTACGCAAGCATGGAGGATACCGGAAGAACCATGGAATTGGCTACTTCAACGCCAATGGAGTTGAATGGGAAGAAGGTCAATACCCCAAGCCCAAGTTTGTTCCCCAAAAGGAGAAGTATGAACATACTCTCCCCAAGGGAACAAGATCTCAAGATGATCTTCCACCACAAGGACAAGAACTCAAGGGCAAGGGAAAGCTTCAAGATGACATTGACACATTTGAAGATGAATCCCAAGCCATTGTCATGTGGGTTCCCAAGGCTACTTCAAGCTCAACCTCAACAAGTGCTACTTCAACACCAAGGATCCCCATCAACTTGATGTGGGTCCCCAAGAAGAAGAACTAGAGAAGTTCTTGAGGGGTGACTCCGCCAATGAAATTCACTCACATTCATTATTGGCAAGAACTATTTGCAACCAACATCAACATTATGCAATAGTTCAAGGATTAACACATTCCCTCAAAGGTAAGCAAGGGACAAAGTAATTAATGAATCCATGGACATCATCATGTATGCATTGCACTCCATGTCCATAGATATCCTTGTATTTGTCTCTTGTGTGTGGGACTAACCCATGTAGGTGAGAAGAGTAAGAAACAACAAGGATGCCCCCAACTCATGATGTTTCATCAACTTTGAGCATCCACCACTACTTCACCCACATGAAGTCTTGCACGACAAAACCCAAGGTTAGTTTATCCCTCTTAGGTAGGATGTCACATCAAGGGGGAGCTTTACTCTAAGACTTGAGTTAAAGCATCTCTTAGAATGTGATGACATTAACAAGCTTTATGTAAAAGTGGCAACCCCACTTGTGCTTAAACGATGAGTATGACCTGATCAAGTATTCTTACTTGGCTCCTAAGTCAATATACTCATATATAGATGACTACGTCATCGCCAAAGTGCTTGATAGATGCTAGAATGCTTGTGCATGTTTGCCATGATTTCATTTGACATCTTGTTATATGAGCATGCTGGTCTGCATTTCTTTACTCATTCGAGGACATCCAATTGTTGCTATTTGGTTTTCAATTTTTCTTTTGCCAATTGGATGTACAAGAATGCCTAGGACCCCTCTCTAGCTATCTATGCTTTCTCGTCTCAAGTTCTATTCATGCTACATCACAAAACTTGACCAAGCACTTCTCGAACCCTCTGTGTGAGGAGCACTCGGAGTTCCGTGTCGACAAGAGCTGACTTCCAAAACCTCCCGTGTGCAACTCGGTGTGACCAACTCAAAAATCTCGGTCCCACCGATGCCTAGGGTTGATCTGGTTTTCCCATCTCGGTGACACCGATTCCCTATTCTCGGCTTCACCGAGTTTCCCTATCAACTGACAGCTGAGGAACTCGGTGGCACCGATAATCTAGAATCGGTTCCACCGACAGCGAAGGGTACTTAATCTAGCGGACCCGACTTTTGAATTTCAATCGTCAAAGTCGTTTTCTCCAAGCCCCAAGCTGCCGCACCGGACCCCTGGTTGTCACCCTTGCCTCCCCGTGTGCCTCCGCCGTTGGGAATCGCTGTCTTCCACGGAATCTATGCCACCATCATCGCCTTAGCGGATTCGTCACCGAGTTAGGGTATGAATCTGACCCCTTGTGCGCTCCTCTTTTCGATTCATGCGCATTATGGTACTATTATCGATAATCCACCATATGCAATCCTCCTAATCCACGAGAAAAGTCATTAGGTTAGCGAACGAGAAAATTTTAGGTTTAGCCGTCTACAAAACGCATCTCGGTGACACCGAGTCACAAAAATCGGTTCTACCGATTTTGGTTCTAGGGTTTCTGAGAATGGTCTCGATGAAACCGAGCGGTCATTTTCGATGACACTGAAGTGACTGCCAAGTTTCTGTGAAGTAGACCATATGTCTTGGTGGATACGAAAATCTTGACTCGGTACTACTGAAATCCACTTTGCAGAAAGCTAAAACTAAGAATTTCTTTGTTCAAACTTTGAAAAACTTCTATGTTTTTGTGATGCGCAACCCCTCTGCTCTTCTATGCTCTATTCACAGGGTCAGCATGTCAGAATCAAATGACAGTCAGAATGATTTTAGAGAGCCCAGCATTGATGCAGATCCATGCACTGGTGCTGAGGCCATCTCATCTTCTTCAGAAGATCAAGGCACCCCTAGTTCTCATGGGCTGCCCAAGGCTGCTACAAGGGCCAGAAAGAAGCTGAACTCAGATGAGGAAGATTCTAATTTTGTGCCAAAAGAGGTTATTGCTAAGAAGAAGCAAGTCAAAGCAGAAAAAGCTGCAAAGAAGTCTGCAACTGAGGCTACTTCTACCAAGAGAGTGGTAAGGGAAGAGTATGCTAGCTCAGAAGCTGTGAAAGCACATGAGAGTGCAAGAGCAACCATAACCATTGAGCCTCCAAAGAAATCATTGCCCAAGAAAGCAGGTGAGAAGAAGAGGCAAAGGAAAACAACTGTTTATGTCACCAGAAAACCTATTTCCCTGGTGAGAACACCTGATCAAAGTGAAGCTGAGGAAGAGGAAGAGCCAGATGCCAATGCTCCTCCTTCAAAGAAGAAGAAGCTGCTTGCTGATGCTATGCCCAGTCAGGCCCCATCCAGGAGCAAGCCAGCTGTACCCAAGAAGCCCACATCTCCAAAGCCCAAGAAGACAACCAGAGACATCCCAGCTACAGCCAAGAACAAAGGTGCTACATCCAGAGCTGCTCCTGAGGAGGAAGAGACAACTGTTTTGAGGAAGCTAAGACCTCACCTTCCAGAGCACAATGCCAGCCATCTTGTTGCTGAGGACATGAAGAAGAGGAAGGATTCAAGGCTGGGGGAATGGAGAGCTATTGATCCATATTCCCAGAGGAGAAGGACTGCTATAGATTACAGATTCTACACCAAAGAACAGCAGGATTTCTATGAAACCATTCTTCTGGACAAGAGCCCATCTATTAGTGATATGAGATATGTAGACTGGGACTACATTAAGAAGAATAAGGACTACTTTCCATCTGTGCAGGACAACTTTCAATGCATTAGGATTGATGCTTTTGTTGGGAGAGAGTTCACAACATGGAATGATGAGATGATCATGCAATTCTACTCCACTGCTCACTTCTATGAAGATGGTAGAATTGTGTGGATGACTGAAGGCACCAGATATGAGTCAACTGTTGATGAGTGGGCTACCATCTTAGGAGCCCCACAGGTAGAATAAGGTGACTTGGATGTCTACTCTAAGTCTAAGATGAACCACAATACCATGGCCAAAATGTACAAGGAGATTCCTGCTGAGTATGTGCATTCACATAAGCTTGGCTCAGTCTATTACCTACAAGCAGGACTGACCACCACCAACATCATTATGAGGTACACTCTGATGCCTAAGTCTGGAGATGACAAGATGATCAGAGGTTATTCTATCAACATGTTGCATCACATTGACCTCCACACCAGATTTAGAGTGATGGATTTGATTGTTGAGACTGTGAAGAGGGCTGTTGTTGATCAGAAGAGATCTTGTGGATATGCACCGTACATTCAGATGCTTATCAACTCCAAGCTGGAGAAGCATGTATATGCACTTGATCGACCACATTTGCCACTCCTGCCAGACTTCAAGGATAATGTTGTGGTGATGGATCCTACACATCCCACTTCATCTACTGCACAGGCAGAGACAGAGGCAGCCAGAGCCACTAGTGCTCCAGTGCCGAGATCCAGGAATGAGAAAATGGATCTTCTCCTTAGCACCGTTCAGGGATTGCAGAAAGACATCTCAGACATCTTGCAGAATCAAAAGAGTCTGGAGAGGATCGTTGAGGAGAAGTTTCATACGCTGAACAACAAGGTGGATGGGCTGACCAGGACTGTGGATGAGCTCAAGAAGGAAGTGGATGCAGCTACTATTCCCCACACTTCTTCAGATGATGATGATGATGACAGTCGCCCTCTCAGGCCCAGCACTCAGTTCACTACCCAGGCCAGATCTGCTACAGTGAAAGCTCCAGAGTTGAGACCATCTTCATCAGCACCTGCTATAGCTCCTTCAGTTCCATCAGCTCCTCCAGGACCTCCAGTGTCTACTCCGACTCCTTCCATAACGTCTGCAGAAGTCTTCGCTGAAGCCGTTCTCTCGACTCCTACATCAACAACCGGAGGACATTTGCCCCAGAGAGACGATTAGCTCTATACCTTTGAACTTTTTGGTAACTTGTTGCCAAAGGGGGAGAAGTTGTATAGATCATAGGGCTTCGAGAGAGAGAGAGAGAGTGTTGCTTTTTATCGCTCTCCAAAACTTTAAAATCTTTTGGGTTACCGTTTTGTGTTAAACTTGTTTGTGTTTGATCATACACTTCTTATGTGCTGCTACTATTTCCTATCTTTGAGATGCTTATGAGATGATCATTCACTTTTGCTTGATGTGTTGTGCTATGCTATTCATTCATATTATTCTCGCACACCACCAAGCTGTATGTGACTTGGAAGAGTGCCCCATGAATCTAATCGATTGTGCATTTGCATTCAAACGCAAATTTAAAATAGTGCACAGATTTAGGGGGAGCTCTTGCTTATCACATACTTCTCAAAGCGATGATACTATTCATTTATTATATCATATGTCGAAGCTTTGATCTATATCTTGTCATCAATTACCAAAAAGGGGGAGATTGAAAGCACATTTGCTCCCTTGGTGGTTTTGGTAAGTAATAACAACATATATCTCATTGTACTAATGTTTCCACTAAGTATATTTCAGGAAAAGTTCAATGATGGGATGGCTATAAGTTTGTGAGGAGACCCCAAGATGCAAGGAGTAGGATTGTCAAAGCTTCAAGCAAGAAGACTCTACATTTTACTTTGTGATAAATCACTTTGAGTCCATAGGAAAGCCAATACTATTAAAAGGGGGTGAGGTAATGTTGGTGAAAAAAATGCTCCACGTGCACAAGTGCTAGCCACCAAAAACACCCACAAGCTCTCCCACAAATATTCTGTCTAAACCTACCACAAAAAATCGGTGCCACCAAGTTTCCATTCGGTCCTACCGATTTTCATCTCAGACAGAACCCAGCCAAACCCTAGCTTCTTGGTACAACCAAGTTCCATATCGGTGCAACCGAGTTTTGGTGACCAACCTTCTGACGTCTCATTTTATAAAATCGGAATTCCCGAGTTTTATGAATCGACGTCACCGAGTTTGGAAACTGCCTCGGCCACTCATATCGGTACTACCAAGAATCATATATCGGTCTCACCGAGATTCCAAAGTTGCCACATTTTTGAACAAATCGGTACGACCGAGTTTTGCTTTGGTTTCACCGAGTTGGTCAATAATGGTGTAACGGTTGGATTTTTGGAGATGCCTATATATACCCCTCCACCACCTCTCACTCGCAAGTGAAGCACTCAGAACAGAACCCCACTTGCCATATCATATTTTCTGAGAGAGAGCCACCTACTCTTGTGTTGAGATCAAGATATTCCATTCCCACCATATGACACTTGATTTCTAGCCTTCCCAAGTTGCTTTCCACCCAATCAATCTCTTCTACCAAAGTCAAATCTGTGAGAGAGTGATTGAGTGTTGAGGAGACTATCATCTTGATGCACAAGAGCAAGGAGTTCATCATCACTACCATATTTATTACCTTTTGGAGGGTGGTGCCTCCTAGATTGGTTAGGTGTCACTTGGGAGCCTCCTACTTCGTGTTGTGGAGTTGAACCAAGAAGTTTGTAAGGGCAAAGAGATCGCCTACTTCATGAAGATCTACCCCGAGTAAGGCTAGTCTTCCGTGGACGTAGGCCATCATGGAATAGACAAGGTTGTTTCTTCGTGGAACCCTCCGTGGATAGAGCCCTCCATGGACTCTCACGACTGTTACCCTCCATGGGTTGAAGTCTCCATAAACGTGGACGTACGATAGCACCACCTATCGGAACCACGGGAAAAATCTTCGTGTCTCCAAATTGCGTTTGATCTTCTTATCCCTACCCTCTACTACATGTGCTTGTCTTTTAGACATGCATGTGTAGGGTGTGCTTGACTTGCTATCATTGCTTAAAACTGCCCACAACTAAAATTGGGAAAAGGTAGAATTTATTTGGTCAAGTAGTCTAATCACCCCCCCCCTCTAGACATACTTTCGATCCTACACGTATTTCCCATTTTTCTAGAGTTAAAAAACCAATAAACAACACATATGTGGCTTCCTCTTCCCACACATATCCTTTAAAATTCCATCAATTTCTTGTAAAATACATGAGAAGCTGTTCAGTGACATAATTATGATTTTTCGAACCCCTTTTGAACACCTTTTCATCTACAGAACGTCCGAACTTGAATTATAAGCAGTAAATGCCTAGGAAGTGCACGTAAAAGACTAAGTATAGTAAACGAGCCCGGAAATATGTCAAATTTGAACACGGTGCATTCTAGTGTGTATGTTGATCGTAGGAAAAAATCATGGAGAAACGACCAAGGAAATATGGGTTCCCCTTTCAAAATTTGTTATTTGTTAGGGCACCCGTTTACTTCGTGAAGGCCGTGTGCGTTCACCCTATTTTGCGTTGTGTTCTGATTGGCAAGAACCGCAGTGACACGGATCGCACATGCGCACCGTAGGATGCACCGCGATCGAACGGCCATCCACACCTCTCCCATCAACAATCACACACGGTTCCTGCTTACGAATCGTTTCCTACACAGACCTTCAACTCTCCCCTTTCGTCCTCATTCACAGTTTCGCACTACTGTATAGTTGCTCGTTCTCGACCGCAGCCCGCCCAAATCTTCGAGCTCGATGACGCCTGTCGCAGTCGGCTGTCGCCGACGAACGCCACCACATTTTGTTTCATCCCCTCGCCAACGCCTATCGGCGCCAACTTTCTCAATGCTGCTCGATTGGGGATTTTCTGTCGGATTGGGCCTTTTTTTCTTCTAATGGAGAACTAGGTAATTAATTTTGCGAAATATTTGAGCATCCCTTATCGCAGTTCGCATGTCCCTGTCAATCACGTGGGGGAAAATAGCCGTCCATGATTTTTTCTTGTAGCTGATTCGAGGGTTTTCATTCGTAGTGTCCACAGTGCAAGCACAAATCAGGCAAGCGTGGTGGCGGGGTCCAGACGGATAAGAAGTTCTATCTCACCATACCAGACGACTTCAGGGGGCGCACGGTATGTTCAATGTCACCATACCATGAGCACTACTATACATTGCTAAATTTGGATAAAAGGCGTCACTTGCAGCATAGACGTCACAGAGGATTTTTTTTCTTCTATATTAGGATTTTTTTCCTTCTATATTAGGGAAATTTATGTTGTACAGCATAGACCTCATATTTGCATGCCATCTTGGTTACATTATCTGTTTAATTAATTATTTTTGTACTTAGATTCAGCTATTGTTATGTTATGTTCTCTCAGTTTCTCCCATATTTGCTTTGTTGCTCCATTATATGTAACGATCTTATCATTTTTCGCAGTACATCCCCTGCTTTGCAAGAACACGCGTACACGAAAATCTTGGCCTTTACTTAGTTGATGACTCCATTGAGGTCATATTGACCACGAACCATGGATGTACAATGAAAGTATGTGTAGAAAATGATAACGTTGGCCACCCCTATTTTGATGCGTGCCTTTGGAGGAAATTATCTCAGTATTATGAACTCAAGCTGACAGTAAAATTCTAGTGCGTACACCGAAGCCTGGTTTTAACATGGATGTTTACTTCCCCAACGGCATCATCCGACCAGATTCTGATCCAGGTTGGTGTTCTTTCAACTATGTTCCCTAGCTAGCAACCAATTGGGATTTCCTTTTCAGACTCTGTTTCCTAGTCGGCAGCAACTTCTAATTACCAATGTATGCCCACAACTTTTTACGCAGGATATGCTCGATGCATAACTAAAAATCTGTATGTACTCACCATACCAAATTTCACTGGAAAAATTTCGAGCATGTCATAAAATTTGTTCATAAACTATGAGTGAAACGTTTTAATGCTGGATTGCGGATGGGAACAAATGTGCCACTGGTGCACACATTGAACAAGATCAATTGTGTCAACAAAATGCTGGTACAAAAATATTATTTTTATGTTTATGTGCATAAACTATAGATAGCTTCAATGGTAAGTTACAATTGGTTTTTGTTGTTCATTGCAACAGAAATTGCCCACTGCAGCTGTTCCTGAATGTATTCCCCGGCGTAGTCCTATCACACTTGTGCCTACTAGGAACACCAAAATGATTGCAAGGTACTGCATTTTCCGCACAAATGGAAGAATTCAAATTAATAGGTTCTCCGTTGTCCTGGCAATGCGTCCACATTTGAAAATTGGAGACACTGTTATACTCATGCTCTACAAAGGCAGTGAAGGGATCAGGGCCGGCCCTGAGGGGGGCAGCAGGGGCGGCCGCCCCGGGCCCCCAAAAATCTAGGGCCCCCTCTCAGGTCACTACGAGTACGTCGTACTTCCTTTTCTTCCTCCGATGCCCAGGGTAGTTGGGCCTGCATCAGCAGGAGTAAATAAAACGTTCGTCCAGCCTACCCCAAGTAGTAATATCTACGATGCGGCATATGCACACACCGGCCAGGATTTAGGATCTAGCAGCCAAGCATCACGCGCACACGCCGCCTTTTCGCCCCGCGTCGAGATCTTGACACAAAAACTAGGAAAGCCCATCAGAGGAGGAGACTCGGATTCGATGGGACACGGCTGGGCGCCGGAGCCGGCGGCGCACGAACGGCTGCGTGTGGTCTACGGATTAAGCGCCGGCGGCCGATCGACGTTTTCCTACCCGTACGTATTATGTTTCTACAGTTTAAACGTAATGTTATCATGTTGTAGATCTGAAATAGATTAAGAATAAAGTGATGTTCTGGATGCTAATCTTGGCGAGTAGCTTTTGCATGAACTGTGCGATGACGCATAAATGGGGTAGTTGCGTCTTGATTTACTGGTTTGCACAACTCGTAAGAGCAACTTTGCACTATTTCTGAAAATCCGGAAGAGTATTTCGCGTCTCAATCCTATGGACTTGCTCATCCATCTTAATTGCTTAGATATACTGCTATCTAGACTACTAATTTTACTATTAGTTCGCCCAAGAAATACTCTGCATTTAGGATTAAATTCTTATAGGACTATACATGGTATCTCCTATCTCAGAACCTTTTGTTCCTCAAACATACAATGTTCTATTATAGTTTTAGTACGCGTGACATCAAACATAGCTTGTATTAATAAGGATGTATTGTTAATTGTGACAGACATACACACCTTTTGTCTGTTTTCTCCATAGGTCATCATATATACCTCGGTCTACCTGCGAGATCACAGTGACGCATATCCTAAACGTGTACAGATAACACTTCATAGATAGAGATATATGCACATTGAAGATTATAATCATGATGTGTTATATCAAGGGCCCCAAATTTTAGGTTCGCCCCGGGCCCACAAAATCTCAGGACCGGCCCTGGAAGGGATCTTCCTTTTCATTCACGAGAAGCCGAAATGTCGTGATCAAGCTGCTTCTAGTGTATAGTTGTGGTTGCTGGCCCTTTGCTTCATAAAATGCGTTGGTTGTTACTATCTTAAGTATGTAGTTATTGATCATATGGTTGTCAAGATTGTTAAGTTCGGATCCGTTACTATCCAAGTGGTGATCAACGTCATTTACCAGAAGGCAATTCTCGTATTAATTGTTCACATTCCAAAATGAGATAATATACACATATATGGCAGCACATACAATTGACACATTTCGGATGCATGAACAATTCAATCGAGCATTTACACACTCAAATTGGTACAATGCATAGTTGGCGGAGTAATTTACAAAACATTAGCTCACTATTTTACATCAATATAATATATATGAACTGCGCGCGCACAAAAGTGCTACTGCCCCTAACGCCGACCCAGCACGCACAGCTGCCATCGTCCATTGATGTCGTGTCGTTCCTAGGATAGGAGGTCGCCAAGACGATGACCTACACCTTGATCGACCGAGGCAGGGTCAACCTCGACATTGTTGATTGTCGGTAATGCCTTGGGCGCAGCGCTCACCAGGACTGCCGCGTCCGTCGGGTCTTCGTACATCGTCCCGGCGCCTGACGAGACCCTGGCTATCGCCAGTGCAGCAGCAACGGCCGCCAGGCCTCCCTTGGCGTCCGGAGCTATGTCCTCCTCCATCTGGGACATAAGTCCGCGCCTCGTGCGGCGGCCACTGCCGCAGTTGTCCTTGCGGCATCTCGGTTCCTGCGCCGCCGCCCGCACTATCCGGCGCACTCTGCACCGAGCCCGCAATATCACCCGCTGGCGATCCCTAGCTGCTTCCAAGACGACACTGGCTAACCTGCTGGCTTGCTTGTGTCGTGATTCCTGCCTCCTCTGGCTGTCGTCGGGAGAGGTGGCGGCATGGCCATCGACCCTCAAGCCGACCATCGCGCCGGCAGCCTCGATTCTGCCGTTGCCCAACTTCATCCTGTCGTCGGCCATTGGGGCTTTGATGGTATGTGTGATAACTAGCTAGGGGATCATTGACTCGCCGCCGCCAGCCATCGCTGTGGTTAATTTATAGCTAGTTGTTGCCAAGGGGATTGCGGATTTTACAATTTAGCGTCGTGGCTGGCGCTTGCGCTTGCGCGGGAAGCATTGGCTCGAGGGCGGGAAGATAAAATGGAGCCCATGAGCGACGACCATCTACCATTGGTGTGAGGGTACACGCGACGACGGGCGGTGAGTCGTGGCACACAGTTGTTACTTTACACCCGTGTGTGGTTGTGTGACTCATCGGAGGCGCTTCGTATTTTACACCGTGTGATATATCTATTCTGCATGGCACACGGTTTGCCGGACATGTGTATAACGTCATAGTATTTGAATTCTTTTCGGTGCAAACATAATCGCACACGGCAAAAATGTAGCAACTGTTTGCAATCGTGTATAGGGTCATACATTAATATATATCACCACTCTTCGCTCTCCATCGTCTCTTTCTCGCAGCCCCCAAATTTGGCCTTCTTCTCCCCACAGTCCCCGCCTCCACAAAATCCTCAACATACACATGTCATCAAAATCTTGGCCATGCCTCTCCGTCGTGGAAAGTGTGCGGTTGAGGCAGATCTTACGCGTGGAGGAGCCCGCGGCGGCGGCGGCGTTACGCGCTGATGAGGGTGCGGAGGCCTTGGTGGCAATAACGGAAAAGATGGAGGTTGCAACAAATCTATTGCGGTCAAGCGCGGTTCTGTATGCGGAACGCACGGCTGTGGCCTTTGAAAGGGCAGCATGCGCCGATCAGTTCGCCGTTGCCTTGGCGGCTCGCGCGGATTTGGCCACGGTAAGGGCAGTGGTCTCCTTAGAGTCTGCTACCGCTCTAGCAGAGCGCGCAGCTTATGGCTTTCTTGTTTAGGACCGCTTTGAAAATCTCCGTCCTGAGAGGGCCGTACGCACGCCTTTGGCCGTGGACGGGATTTTCCATGAGACCGAAGCTACTGTGATGGAGCAGGAGCAGAGGAATGGCCGGGCCTATGAAGCATTCAAACCGATCCGGATGTCCTTCTTCCATAGACAGGATGTTGCGTGAGTGCAGACAATATTTCAACATCGTCAAACCAACAGGCCAGCCCCGCAACAACGCCGACGAGTAGTTGTTTCCATTTTGCTGTTTTCTGAACCTTGCTGATATTTAATGTCGCTATTATGTTGTTTAGTTGATTACGTAGGAGTACGCTGCTATCATTTTCTGAATCAGGTGCTTATTATCAGGACTCATCTGTGTTATTATATGTCTCTGTTATTTTCAGTCTTTCCACACAATTTAGATTACTGACCTGTTTGCTGGGCATCACACACATCTGTTTACGCCACATTGTTTGTGTTATTTTGGCTCATCACAAAACAGTTCACCCGAGTGACTTGTGCAGACAGAGCAAATCATAGTACACATGGACTAAACTACGAAACCCATCGGTGATGATTTCATCAATCGCTGACAATTATATACCAGCAAGCATTTCCCCACAACACACATAGATTATTAGCACATATCGTCTGTGTTATTTCTGGTGTTCGCACACAATTCTGATTACTCACCTGTTTGCTGTATATCGCACACATCTTGTTATGCCGAATCGTTTGTGTTCTACTATATCATCGCACACAGTTTATAGTAGTGAACTGTGTGCCCTATATCGCACACATCTAGATCTCTATAACCATCTGTGTTATTTTAGCTAATCACAAACAGTTCGTATGGAAGAACTGTATGCCAGAAATCGCACACGTAACTTCTTTCTGAATCGTATTTGATGGATCCGCCATCGCACACAGTTTTAGTTATTGGCGACGAAGCTTGAACTATACCATTTGCGATGGATCGATCGCACACAGTTTTGACGAAGGGTCTCTGATTGATGTGTCATGTTTGGACCTTCCTGCAATATACCGACTCGTTTCTGTTCTGCTATATTATCGCACACAGTTTATGGTAGTGAACTGTGTGCCCACTATCGCACACATTTGGATCTGTGTAACCGTTTCTGTTATCTTCGCTAATCACAAACGGTTCATAAGAACAAACTGTCTGCTGTAGATCGCACACGCAACTATTTTTTGAATCGTATTTGATGGGTTCGCCATCGCACACAGTTTGCGTTATTGGTGACGGAGCTTGAACTATAATGTTTGCGATTCGTGCATCGCACACAGTTTCGTTGAAGGGTCTCTTATTGATGTGTTGTCTTTGGACCATCCTGCAGTAGTGATGGGAGCAGCAAGGACATGTAGAGGCCCTCCGTGATTGATCCCTCCTCCGGCAGGGCACCAGAATAGGGCTCTAGATGGGCACATGGCGGAACAGAAGCTTGCGGTGGCGGAAAAAGTATTTCAGGAGGCTCTCTAGGGTATTCAGAATATATGTGAATTTATAGGCCAGAGAACGGGAGTCGGAGAGCTGGGAGGTGGCCCCAAGCCATCAGGGCGTGACCACCCACCTAGGCGCAACCACCCACCTGGGCGCGCCCTGTTGGCTTGGAGGCACCTCGTGTGCCCTTCGGTCTTCCTCCGAAGCTTTCAGGTCTTTATTTGGTCCAGAAAAATCATCAAAAAAGTTTCATGCTATTTGGACTTCGTTTGGTACGGTATTCCTAGAAAGCCAAAAACATACACAAAACAGTAACTGACACTTGGCACTGGGTTAATAGGTTAGTGCTCAAAAATACTATAAATCAGCAAGTAAATGCCTAAAAAGCATCCTAGAATGATAATATAATAGCATGGAACAATACAAAAATTATAGATACATTAAAGACGTATCAGTGGCAGCCGTTGTGTACCGTGCGTGAGGCCGCAAAGCTATATGATGTGTTACATGCTTCGGTTGTCCTTGATACTGTTGAAGAAATTGTAGGTTCACCTAGAAATTGAAATAAGATAAAAAAATGAGATGGTTATGTGATGTGATAAGACACCGTCTATTGAGGAGAGGGTGTTTGAGGGGAGGTCCAATCTTCACGGCGTAGGATCGATAAAAGGATGGGGATAACTAGCTGCAAGCAGCCAAAGAAATAGAAAATAAGATATTATGACCCGACGAGGAGGATGCTAACCATAGCCTGCAATCCGAGCATTCGCCGACCCACAACCCGCAATACTACCCCACGCAACCATGCTCAAGTCATGGAGCACGGGATAGGTGCAATCCGCAAGGAAACCACGAACTCTGACCCACACAACACGATGTAGTCGAGGAGCACGAATTAGGAGCAATTTCTCAAGGAATCACGAGAATAAGGATAACAATAGTCTCTCCAATCTCAGGAGGAGTATATGTCTTTGTTCTTTGATAGAAATGGCAAAAGTCCCCTAAGAAGGGTAGAGCTAGCCTATTTATATTAGGGAACAACCCCCGTGGAGGTATGAAAGCAAACTAGCTTAGAAGTGAAACGAAACCATCTTGGTTTGACTAAGTGGCTTGAGACTTAATGAGGTAGCTTCTCGAAATCTCTAGTTGGAGGTGGTTTGCGGTTCCCGAGCAAACATTGTTTACTGGAGTCGAACAATGTTTCCTTCAGTAGCAAACTCGAGTTCTGGGAACCTTTCGCAAGATGGGTTATCCAAACTGGTGCATAACATTGTTTCGTCGGCGCCAAAACATTATTTCTACAGGAGATCACATATTTCTTCATAACTCTGTTTCTTCGTCATAAAACATTGTTTCGGCACAGATTGAAAGTGTTGTTGGTCTTCTTCGATGTTGCACCTGAGTTCAACCAACAACGAAGGAGGTGAAGGCACAACCATGTTTTCAAGGTCAAATGATAAACTTAAGTTAGCGTTGACCTGATCATGTATTTGCTTTGCGCGACTTCTTGTGATTGGACCTTTGATGACTGGTGGTGTGATGTTCATGGTTGGGATGTCCTCACCATCCTCCCCCTCTTGAGAAGGAGTCTTGCTCGACTCTAAAGACCCAAAGTATGGAGAAAGATCAGAGACATTGAAGGTTGGGCTAATACCATATTCTTCTGGAAGATCAATCTTGTAAGCATTATCGTTGAGGGTCTCAAGCACCTCAAATGGTCCATCGCCGAGTGGCTGCAACTTGCACTTGCGTTGCTCTGGAAAATTGTCCTTCCGAAGATGTACCCATACTAAGTCGCCTTGTTCAAACACCATCTTCTTCCTCGTCTTGTTTGCCCTCTTTGTATATTGTTCAGTCATCTTTTCAATATTCTCCTTGGCCTGGGCATGAAGTTTTTTGACAAAATTTGCGTGCTTACTTGCATCAAGGCCGGTTCGTTCCGGCAGTGGCAAAGGCTAGAGATTGATGGGAGCAATAGGTTTGTATCCATAAACAAGTTCAAATGGGCAAAATTTAGTGGTCGAATGTACTGCCATGTTATACGCGAACTCCACATGAGGTAGGCACTCCTCCCACATCTTCAAATTCTTCTTTAGGACTGCTCTTAGCATCATGGACAACGTTCGGTTGACAACTTTGGTTTGTCCATGAGTTTGTGGTTGGCATGTCGTGGAAAAGAGGAACTTGGTGCCAAGTTTTCCCCACAAGGTCTTCCAAAAGTAGCTCAAAAATTTGGTGTCATGGTCTAAAACAATGGTCCGTGGTACTCCATGTAGCCACACAACTTCCCTAAAAAATAAATCAGCAATGTGTGAAGCATCATCGCTCTTATGACATGGGATAAAATGTGCCATTTTGCTAAAATGATCAACTACCACAAACACCGAGTCACTCCCCCTCTTAGTTCGTGGTAAACCAATAACAAAATCCATAGAAATATCCTCCCACGGAGCATTTAGAATGGATAGAGTAGTATAAATACCATAGGGGTTCAAACGGGACTTAGCTTTGTGACAAATCTCACATCTCATCACGTAGCGCTCCACGTCACATCTCATTCTTGGCCAAAAGAAGTGATCACCCAACACACTCTCAGTCTTCTCGACGCCAAAGTGTCCCTTGAGACCACCAGCATGAGCCTCCTGTAAAAGCAACAACCGAACAGAACAATCTGGGATGCACAATTTGTTAGCTCGAAATAAGAATCCATCATGCAAGTGAAACTTCTCCCATCCCTTTCCTCTGTTGCACTTTGAAAATGGTTCGACAAAGTATCATTAGCATACAATTCTTTGATGCTTTCTAAGCCAAGGAGTTTTACATCAAGTTGGGAAAGTAAAATATGGCGCCTAGACAATGCATCAGCAACAATGTTATCCTTTCCTTTCTTGTACTTGACAATATAAGGAAAAGACTCTGTGAACTCACTCCATTTTGCATGTCTACGGTTCAATTTGAGTTGGCCCTTTAGATGTTTCAAAGATTCATGGTCGGAATGTATCACAAACTCTTTAGGCCACAAGTAATGCTGCCATGTTTCTAAAGATCGAACAAGTGCGTACACCTATTTATCATAGAAATAATAATTAAGAGTTGGGCCATTAAGCTTCTCACTAAAATAGGACTCCGCCAATGCCAACGCCACTTGCATCACATTAAATCTCTAATGTCTTACCAAAATCAGGAAGTGAAAGCAGCGGGGCTGATGTCAATCTCATCTTCAGTTCTTGGAAGGACTTGTCTTGAGCATCACCCCATTTGAATGGAGTGTCTTTCTTTGTTATTTCATTCATGGGTGCAGCGATGGTGCTGAAATCCTTCACGAACCGGCGGTAGAAACCTGCAAGTCCAAGGAAGCTATGTACTTGGCTCACATTTTGTGGAGGCAGCCACTGACAGATAGCCTTGATCTTTTCTTCATCGACCTCCACGCCTGTTCCTGAAACTACAAAGCCAAGAAACACAACCTTCTTTGTGCAAAATGTGCACTTTTCCATGTTAGCATACAACCTTTCCTCCCGTAAGACAACAAGCACACATTTTACATGTCCAATACGATCCTCCAAAGTTCTGCTATAAATCAACATGTCATCAAAGTAAACCACTACAAACTTACCAATGAAGGACCTAAGCACGTGATTCATCAATCGCATGAAAGTACTTGGTGCATTCGTTAATCCGAAAGGCATAACCAACCATTCATACAAGCCAAATTTTGTCTTAAATGCAGTTTTCCATTCATCACCCTCTTTCATTCTTATTTGGTGGTATCCACTTCGCAAGTTAATTTTTGAAAATATGGTGGAGCCACAAAGTTCATCAAGCATGTCATCAAGTCTAGGTATAGGGTGTCGATATCTCACAGTTATGTTGTTAATGGATCTACAATCAGTGCACATTCTCATAGTACCCTCTTTCTTTGGAACAAAAAGAACTTGAATAGCACAAGGAGAAAGACTTTCCCTTACATACCCTTTGTGAAGAAGATCTTCTACTTGCCTCAGAATTTCTTTCATCTCCTCTGGGTTTGCTCGGTACGATGGTCGGTTGGGTAGTGGGGCACCCCAGAACCAAGTCGATTTGGTGTTCAATGCCTCGCTTCGGTGGAAGCCCGGGTGGCACCTCCTTGGGAAACACATCCTTATATTCCTGCAAAAGATCAAATATAACACTAGGAAGAGTTGAAGGTAAGTCGTTAGCAGCTAATAAAGTTTCCTTGTACATGAGTACAAAGAATGGAGTATTAGGTTCTCTAAATTCCCGCATATCCCTTTTCCTAGCCATCATAACTAATCCCTGTTTCTCCCGGGGCTTGGTCATATTTGGCTGTGGAGCTTTTGGCTATGGAAACACTCCCTCACTATGTTGGTGGCTCACTCTTTGTGTATGATCACTCTCTCCCTTTTTCTTTCCTTTTCTTTTCATCTCATCAAGATAGACTTCCTCGGGTGTCATGGGCAGCCAAGTGAACTTTTCTCCTCTATGGATAAAACACAAGCGATTTACACCCATGCTGATTTGCACATCACGGTCATGCAACCATGGTCGTCCTAGAAGCAAGTGACAAGCATGCATCGGCACCACATCACACTCAACATCATCCTAATATGTCCCCACTGAAATTGGTATTCTCACGCTACTCACCACCTTTATTGTGCCACAATCATTCAGCCATTGCATGTGGTACGGATGTGGGTGATGTTTTGTTTGCAGTTGAAGCTTCTCAACCATCTCTGTACTTGCAATATTGTTACAGCTGCCACTATCCACAATTACTCGGCGTAGCTTTGAGTTGACAAGGCAACGGGTGTGGAAAAGATTATGCCGTTGCCCCTTGTCCTCCTCCACAACCTGGGCATTAAGGGAACGACATACAACCAAAGCTTCGCCAGTAAGTTCTACATGAGATAATATAGTTCCTCCTACTTCGCAGCCTTGCTCCTCTTCCATTTCATCATTGCCACCTTCGGGGTCACTTTTAGACTCCCATTCACCTCGTTCATGGATGATCATAGTTCTTTTGCTTGGACATTCTAAAGAAATGTGACCTCGTCCTTTTCACTTGTGGCATTGAATGTCGTTGTTGCATGTAGAACTCTTTTTTGCAGGTGGAGCGGAGGATGCTCCTGTTTTAGGTGATGGCCTCTTTTCTTGATTGTCAATAGCAGGTGAGGAAGCCGTCGAAGCATGTGGGAGCCTCGGTGGAGCACCCCCAAACCGAGAACCATATGGTTGTTGTGTTCTCTGCCATGAGGATGTGGTGGCGCGGCCACGAGCACGACCATTACGCATATTCTTCTTCTCAACTCGTATAGCTTGATGTACCACATCTTGCAGCGTATCATAAGGAAACATCTCCACAAAATCCGAGATCTCATCATTCAGCCCATGTAAAATCTCGCCATCTTCGCCTCATCACTCTCACGGGTTCTTGTTCGTATCAGCACCACCTTCATCTCTTTATAGTACTCATCAACAGTGCGGGAACCTTGGGTGAGCTCCTGCAACCGCTTGTACAATTTCCTCTCATAGTATGATGGAACAAAACGGCGCCTCATGACTTGCTTCATCAAAGTCCAGCTGTGGATATAATTGTTAACCGACATCAACTGATCATCTTGTAGTTGATTCCACCATGTAAGAGCATAACTAGAGAACTCCATACCAGCAAGATCAACTCTCTTGGCTTCAGAGAAACCATGGATGCGAAATATCTGGTCGCACTTCTCCTCCCACTCAATATATGCATCTCGATCCTCTTCTCCCATGAATGATGGCACATGTAGCTTCACTCTTGCTTGGTTGTCACGGTCATCTTGATCACGACGGTCATAATGATGACCATTGCGACCAAAGGCAGCACCACGGTGAGGTAGGGAGTGATACATCTCCAACGTATCGATAATTTATGAAGTATTCATGCCATATTCATCTATGTTTACAATACTTTTATATGGTTTTGATGCACTTTATATGATTTATTCAGAACTAACCCGGACTGACGCTGTTTTCAGCAGAATTACCGTGGTGTTGTTTTTGTGCAGAAAATGAAAGTTCTCGGAATCGCCCGAAACTTTTTGGTGATTTTTTCGGGACCAAATAAGCAATATTGGAGTGAAGAACCACCGGAGAAGAGCCACGAGGTGGGCACAACCCACCAGGGCGCGCCGGAGGGCCCAGGCGCGCCCTGGTGTATCGTGCCCTCCTCGTGGCCCATCTTGGCATGAAACCGACGCCCAAAAATCCTATAAATATATAAACCATCATAAATAACCCTAGACTCTCCGCTCCGCCGCCGTAACTCTCTGTATCGACGAAAAACCAATCTGGAGGCGTTCCAGTACCCTGCCGGAGAGGGTAGATCATCTTCGGTGGCCATCTTCATCATCCCGGCGGAGGCCATGACGAGGAGGGAGTAGTCGACCCTCAGGGCTGAGGGTATGTACTAGTAGCTATGTGTTCAATCTCTCTCTCTCTCTCTCCCGTGTTCTTGAGATGTCACGATCTTGATGTATCACGGGCTTTGTTAATATAGTCGGGTCATATGATGTTATTCCCTTGCTATCATGTTGTGATGAATTGAATCTTTCCCTTTGAGATATTGTTATGTTGGATTGAATATTGAATTTGAGAACACTTGATATATGTCTTGCATGTGGACACCCGTGGTGACAATGGGGTGTTCTATTGATTCACTTGATATATGTTTTGGTACTCAACTTGCAGATTCCCGCGATGACATTGGGGTAATGTATGCATAGGGGTTGATACACGTTCTTGTCCTACTTTCTCCGATAGAAATCTTGGGGCACTGTTTGAGGTTCTTTGTGTGGATTGAGTATTATGAATCAGAAATTGTTTGATGCATATCGTATAATTAACTCATGGATACTTGTGGTGACATTGGAGTATCTAGGTGACATTAGAGTTGGTTGATGCGTATCATATGGTGTTATTCTAGTACGAACTCTTAGATAGATCGAACGGAAAGGATAACTTGATGTTATCTTAGTACGAACTCTTGAATAGATCGATCGAAAAGAATAACTTTAAGGTGGTTTCGTACCCTACAAACAATTTCTTCTAATGTTCTCCACTAGATAAGAACTTTGGAGTGATTCTTCGTTGCACGTTGAGGGATGGTTATGTGATCCAACTATATTAGCATTGTTGAGAGATTGCAATAGCGAAAGTATGGACCCTAGGCCTTGTTTTCAAGCATTGCAATACCGTTTGTGCTCACTTTTGTTACTTGCTACCTTGCCATTTTATATTTTCAGATTACAAAAACCTATATCTACCATCCATATTGCACTTGTATCACCATCTCTTCGCCGAACTTGTGCACCTATACAATTTGCCATTGTATTGGGTGTGTTGGGGACGATTTCTTGTATTTGATTGCAGGGTTATTTGAGAGAGACCATCTTCATCCTACACCTCCCACGGATTGATAAACCTTAGGTCATCCACTTGAGGGAAAATTGCTACTGTCCTACAAAACTCTGTGCTTGGAGGCCCAACAAAGTCTACAAGAATAAAGTTGCGTATTAGACATCAGGGAGTAGGGTTCATAGTCCCCCATGCCTTCCTCTTCGTCACCATGCTCGGGGAGATCTTCATGAAAGATGTCATCACCATCATGTGCAGCTCGTCGCCGTTGATCAGCAGCAAACCCGCGGGGGCCAGGGCCTCGCCCGCGAGCTTCTCCTCCATGTAGCCCATCCTCACGAGGGGGAGCAAAGACGCCACGCCTCCGTTCAGCACCAACAAGAGGGGCGCCGTGGTCAGCGCCTCCTGCAGCTCTTTCACGACCACCGTGGCGGTCCTTGTTTCCTTGCCGTTGCCGGTTGTCGGCTGCCATCGAGGCAGCGGGGCTATGTTGATGTAGATCACCATTGCCCGCGATAGGAAGACGACCTCCGAACATCCTTTGCATAGATGTAGCTATACTTTCTTCAATGAAATCACCAAGCGTCGCACGAGTCTTTGGGAAGTCATCTTCCACATTTTGATGTGCATGTACACTCGAGTTTGAACCTGGCATGTTAACTCTTGGAAACAAGACGGCAAAAGAAAAATATATATGTAGAAAACTCTTAGCTCACCTTCTTGCTTACCCAAATTATAATGATTCCTTGGCGGTCGTGCGGTGGTAGCAAATCAGGAGTGGACAAGCGAATGAAAGGAAAGAAGCTGCAGTTTTTGGTTGGAGCTTGGTGGGGTAAAATGAGGAGGGCTAGTGCTGAGATCCAATCGATGCAAACCAAATGACAAAAAATATTTACAGATCCTTGCACCACGTTTGAGCTGCAACACTTGCTAATACAACTTCTGAAATTTCTCACCAGACTGAATATGGTTGCACACTTTCTCAACACTTTCTCTTCTTCTCTTTTTTCTGCTTTTTTTGTCTCTTTTTTTTTGCAACACAACAGATCCAACAACAAGACTCAAAGAAAAAAAATAGCAGCAACTTTGGAAAGAACTTGGTGCCAACACAAAGAGGAAAGCAAACAACCAGATCTTAGCAAACAAAGGCTTGGATTTTGTGTGTGCCTTTTTGGCTTTAGACTCTAGGACGGAAAAAAACAAACTAAAAAGGATAGATCTAGCAACAAAGGATACAGATCCTACCGTGTAAACCTTGCTCTAAATACCACATGATAAGACACCGTCTATTGAGCAGAGGGTGTTCAAGGGGAGGTCCAATCTTCACGGCGTAGGATCGATAAAAGGATGGGGATAACTAGCTGCAAGCAGCCAAAGAAATAGAAAATAAGATATTATGACCCGACGAGGAGGATGCTAACCATAGCCTGCAATCCGAGCATTCGCCGACCCACAACCCGCAATACTACCCCACGCAACCATGCTCAAGTCATGGAGCACGGGATAGGTGCAATCCGCAAGGAAACCACGAACTCTGACCCACACAACACGATGTAGTCGAGGAGCACGAATTAGGAGCAATTTCTCAAGGAATCACGAGAATAAGGATAACAATAGTCTCTCCAATCTCAGGAGGAGTCTATGTCTTTGTTCTTTGATAGAAATGGCAAAAGTCCCCTAAGAAGGGTACAGCTAGCCTATTTATATTAGGGAACAACCCCCCTGGAGGTGTGAAAGCAAACTAGCTTAGATGTGAAATGAAACCAGCTTGGTTTGGCTAAGTGGCTTGAGACTTAATGACGTAGCTTCTGGAAATCTCTAGTTGGAGGTGGTTGGCGGTTCCCGACCAAACATTGTTTACTAGAGTCGAACAATGTTTCCTTCAATAGCAAACTTGAGTTCTGGGAACCTTTCGCAAGTTGGGTTATCCAAACTCGTGCATAACATTGTTTCGCCAGCGCCAAAACATTGTTTCTTCAGCAGACCACATATTTCTTCATAACTTTGTTTCTTCGTCATAAAACATTGTTTCGACACGGACTGAAAGTGTTCTTGGTCTTCTTCGATGTTGCACTTGAGTTCAACAAACAACGAAGGAGGTGAAGGCACAACCATGTTTTCAAGGTCAAATGATAAACTTAAGTTAGCGTTGACCTGATCATGTATTTGCTTTGCGTGACTTCTTGTGATTGGACCTTTGATGACTGGTGGTGTGATGTTCATGGTTGGGATGTCCTCATCATGATGTATGAATCGCAACAGAACCTACATTAACATATGCAAAAATGAGATGTTGATGTCATGCATGAACTGCAATAGAACGTGCATCAACATATGCAACATCTGACTTTCCCTACAGTGTGGATTTGTCTAAAATAACTCCATGTCTCCACAAATACAAAATAATAATAAAACAAACCATGCATAAATCTTAATTCTTGGAGTCAATCTAAAATATTTTCAATCTTCACAAATGAAAATAATAATAAACAAAGCCATGGATAAATAAACATTATAGTCAAAAATCTTTCAGATACTTCACTTCACGACCAATTAACCACGTTCGGATATTGCAAAATCTCCAAGTGACGTAGATGTCATGGTAGTGAGGCAACATGTGGTGCATACTTTGACCTTTGAGGAAATGCCACCCGCAGACTCGAGAGTAGACACATATCAGGGTATAATAAGGCATTTGCTTACATAAAGGCACCTCGGCTCAAATCAACGAAGCACACAAAATCAATACAAATTACACAAGAAACTGGGAACCGGGGTTGTTCTGCAAGGCTGCATGGGAATAAATGGTGGAGATAAGAGCATATACAATCGGACCTCTCAAACCCTCCTCAAACACACGGGCAGGCCGCCCGATCACTGTCCGGTCACAAAATTTCGACCCAGACGGGCCTCTCAAACGGCCCTCAAACGCCCGGGCTGACCGGCACCCCCCATATCCAGCCCAAATATGAGGCGGGTATGGGGGCGCCCGGTCGCGCCCGGGCACGCCCGCCACGTCGGACCCGACAGCCCGTCCCCACCCCAAATTGCACCAAATCCCCCCCCGAAGAGCAGCCGGATCCATTTGCTATCTCGTTTCTTCTTCCTCCTCCTCGCCGTCCGTCTCGCGCTCCGCCACCGCGCCGTCCGTCTCGAGCTCAGCCGTTCCCAGCCTCTCCGCCGCCAGCTCCGGAAGAGCGCGCCCATCCTCGCCGTGGGGGACGTCGTCGCCGGCCCGGACGCCACCGTGGTACGTCCGTCAAAACTCTGCCTCCGCCTTGCGCTTGATGTGTTCGACACATTGACCGACCGGAATTATTGTGATTTTGTTAGATAAACGATGGATTCGGATGCTTCGTCGGACGAGGAGTATGGACCGACTGAGCTTGACCAAACGATTGAAGATGAGTTCTTCCATTCCTCGGATTCGGACGAAGAAGTGGACATGCTCATGCTCATGAGCATGCAAGAGGAAATGGACCGGGAAGTGGAGCATATTCTCAACTTCAAGGGCTCAATCAAAGGGAGAAGAGTGATCAACCGGGACAGGGTGTCAGGAGCAAAGCTACTGCACAAGGACTACTTTGCTCCCACACCTACTTTCCCGGATGATCCATGATTTCGTCGCCGTTTTCGCATGCGGAAACCATTGTTTTTACGCATTGTGGACGGAGTGGAGTCACACGACGACTACTTCAAGCTGAAGAGGGATTGCTACGGGCAACTCTCTTTCTCACCCAAGCAGAAGTGCACGGCTGCTATGAGGATGCTTGCACTTGGTACTGCTGCAGACGCCGTTGGTGAGATGGTCAGGATGGGGGAGAGCACGTGCCTGAAGACTACTGTCCAATTTGCCCGCGCCATGGTTGAGGTGTTTGGACCGGAATATCTCAGAGAACCAAATGCGCAGGACACAGAGAAGTTGTTGGCTATTGGAGAGGCAAGGAGGTTTCCAGGAATGCTCGGATCAATTGATTGCATGCATTGGCAATGGAAAAGCTGTCCCAAAGGTCTGCGGGGAATGTATCAAGGTCACACCAAAGAGGCCACCATCATACTAGAAGCAGTGGCATCACATGACTTATGGATTTGGCATGCTTTCTTTGGAATGCCCGGTTCTCACAACGACATCAACGTGCTCCAACGATCTCCGGTGTTCAAGAGGCTTTGCAATGGGGAATCACCGCCATGCAACTACACCGTCAACGGCCGGGACTACAACATGGGATACTATCTTGCCGATAGTATCTATCCTCAGTGGGCGGCGTTTGTGAAGACCATATCCGAGCCGTGTGACAACAAACAGATCCACTTTGCAACAATGCAGGAAGCGGCTAGGAAGGATGTGGAGAGGGCATTTGGTGTGCTTCAGGCTCGTTGGGGAATTGTGCGGAGTGCTGCAATGATGTGGGAATCAGAAACTTTGTGGCAGCTGATGACATGTTGTGTTATTCTGCACAATATGATTGTCGAGGATGAGGGTGAAGGTGTAGCCCAAACCAATGATTTCGAAGCTCCCGGAGAACAAGTTGAAATCCCGGAGGATCAAGATGCGGCCCAGCTTTAGAATTTTCTGCAGATGCATCAAAATCTTCGAAATCACCAGGTGCACACGCAGCTACTCAATGATCTTGTGGAGCACATGTGGATCCACAATGGCAACCAAGGAGGCAATGCTTGAGTTTGGCACTTCAAATAAATTTTATGTAAACACTATGTACGCTTGATACCAACACTATTTATTTTACGTGCGACATGATCGACGTGCATGTATTTGCATGGATTTGAGAGTCCGGATTTGAGATATGTGGATGCACGGAACGAAATATGAGGGCCCGTCCGGATGCGCCCGCGGGCGTGTCCGGGCGCGTCCGCGGGCGTTTGAGGGGCCGAATTTGCCAAGTCCGGCTGTAGATGCTCTAAGAATATCTAACTTCTAACAGTTACAGTCATCTATCTTACTGAATCTACTGGAAGAGGATTCTAGAGCAACAAGCCGTACAGATAGGGAACTACCGATAAGCAGCGTGCATGAAAACCAAATTCGGCCATGAAGGAAAACTACTCCATTATGAACCATCCTGATACGAGAGGGAAAGGAGGGAGGGAGAGGGAGCAATACTGTTCGGTGACCAGACAACACCGCCGCGTGGAGGCATAATCTCATGCGAGTCCAAAGACGAGAGAAAGGACCCGTGGTTAAACTCCTGACCCACGTAGACATAAACAATCAACGTCAATCTTCAATGTCGACGTACAGTCGGATCATTTGTACATGGTAATAAGGAGATAAGAGAAAAATCAGATCGAATATGTAGCAACACGCGGTGGATATTGGATGTTTTTGGAACGAGGAGAGGAAAAGAAAGAAGAGAGTATTAAGGGTAACGGTCGACGGGGATAAAATGTATCGGTCGGTTCGCTGCAATCAACGGGCGGTGTTTTTCTAGGGAATGATGAAGAGGCGTATTGAATAGAAACGTTGGGGCTAATATAGGGTGGCTGTGGGGGAAACCATAGAGCCCACAAGCTTGGCTCGGGCAGCCCAGGCATAAAAAAAATGAGGAGTGGATTCGTATAGCCCATGCACAAGAAGTTGAGTCGTGCACGCAGCGAGAGATTCAACGTGTGAGGTACGGTGCCGGGAAAACGTGATGACGGGGTTGCATGAGAAGTCAAGAAAATTATGTAGTGGAGGGCTCCTATTTAGATATATAGAATATAAATCTGATCATTTTTGAAAAAATAAAACTTTAAAGGTAAAAAAAGAAACGCCAGAAAAAACCAGGAGAAAAAAACTGGACAAGAAACGAGAAAACTGCAATAAAAACCAGACTACAGACTACAAAACCAACGAATTTCTTCCAGGGCCGACCCAGTAGCCCTCCCGTTGCTTGCTAGAAGTTTGGTGGCCCATCTTTCGTGTTGCTGGCCCAGTAAGCTGGCCCAGCTATATAGATAGAGTAAACTTAAGTCTGTCGGCCTTATTTCGCGTCGTCACATCAGTCCACCCCCACCCACCCACCAAAAACCTAGGGTTAGGGTTAGGGAGGCGGCGGCTGCTTTATTCCCGATCCCGATCCCGATCCCAACCGATAGCCGTTCACCGGAGCCGCGCCAGAGCCCGAGGAGGAGACCGCCATGGCCACCGCAGCCGCGCCAGAGCCGCGGGAGGAGACCGCCATGGCCACCGGAGCCGCGCTAGAGCAGAAGGAGGAGACCGCCATGGACACCGAAGCTGCGCCAGAGCTGGAGGAGGAGACCGGCGTCTTCCCCGATTGGGTGATGCTGGATCGCATCGGCCGCACCCACTGCCACAACCGCCTAGGCGCTGCTCGTAAGGCTGTCAACGGGAACACGACCGCCGTTCAGGTCGACATGGACAGCGGCCACTCCTTCTACGTGTCCTTCACCCTCGCGCCTCATCCACAAGTGGGGGCCTCCTACTTCGATCTCCACTGGCCGAAGCGACGAGGCTCAGCCAGCATGGCTCCTGCCTATCCCTACGTCCGGGCAGTCGACAAGGACCTCGTCCTCTTCCAAGTCTCCATCCCGAGCAAGACTCAGCACTTGGACGCCCCGCCAGATCTGTTCGTCTACACGGCCGCCGGTCCTTCCCCCTCGGTTGAGCAGCTCCCTCTGTACACCGAGGACAGGAGGAGGCCGTTCCTGATGAGTAACTTCACCACAGGCATCCTGCGGCGCCCAGACAACTGCTACATCGTTGCCGACCTCATCCTCTACAGGGAAAAGGAGGACACTGGCAATTATTCCATGCATGCGGAGATCTGCGTCTTCAACTCCAAGTCAGGAATATGGAGACCCTTCATGAAGGATGCCCCGCAGCCGCAGGACCAGAGCAATGGCCAGTTTCCCTCCCACTGGTCAACCGACCATGTGCTCGCTTTCGATGGCTGTTTCCTGTGCTGGGTTGACTACTTCAGTGGTGTCCTGCTGTCTGACTTCTCCAATATGTCCTCATCCCCGGTGCTCCACTTCGTGCCTTTTCCTGGAGAAGAAGTGTATGCTGCTGAGGTACGGGCCGAAAGGTGCTTCGCGCAGAGATTCCGAAGCTTGTCCATCAGCCAAGGCAAGATGCGCTTCGTCCACATTGACAATGAATTGCACACTGGCTGCCAAGGGCAGCAGCCTCTCCAAAAAATCACCATTTCGACTTTGAACATGATGGATGGTAACTCCAGGTTCAAGTGGGAGCCACATCGTGTGATCGACCTGGATGGTCTTTTGGTCAATCCCGGTACACCTCGGCGTCTTCCCGAGTACCCAATCATCAGCGCTGTTGACCCAGATGTTCTGCGCTGCCTGTTAAGGAAGGAGGACTTTCGTGGTGAGGCCTCCATGATCATGGTTGACATGGACCGTAAATCTCTGCTGTCGTGTACTCCGTATGTCAATCAACGGTCCTTGGATGTGAAAGATCACAAAAGCGAGTTTCCTAATACGCCCCTACTTCCAACTGTCTTCTCCAAATACCTTGAAAGGCCATCAGGTAAGCTCTCTTGGTATGTACCTTCTCACATACAGTATTACGTAGCATTATTGCCTTTGCTTAGCTCTCAGTTGGATATGCATGTTTTGGTTTTTGCTATTTACTCTTACCTGTGAAGCAATACATATTCCGCCTGGTTGCAGTTCATTTAGTAGCTAGTGTACACTGCCTGCTCTCTGTATCGGTCTCTTTTGTAGTGTCCCTTCCCCCTCTGATCAGCAAATGCCCTAGACCCGTAGCGCTCTACTGATCAGCGTTGTTTGCCCTATGTGGGTCTCTATTGCTTTACTCCTGTATCAAGATTAATTTGCTGCCTTCTGAGGTTGCACCACGGACCTCTAGTGTTGCTTTGTTATAGTATAATGAAGTACTCCCTCCGTCCCATATTAGTTGTCGCTGAAATGGACGCATCTATAGACGTATCCCAGTGCTAGGTACATCCGTTTGATCGACAACTAATATGGGATGGCGGAAGTATTAACTAATTGAAGCACTTAATATATTGTTACCATGAATGTTGTCTTAGGCTGCTTAAGTGTTTTGAGTTTTTAGCCGCTCCAGTTGTGTAGGTGCACTACACTGTATACCAGTGGTCCTGCTGCCATCAAGTTGTCCTTGCGAGTCCAGAATCCTCTATTTCTCTTTGTTGAATCTTTTGTTCTTTATGGGAATGCCATTGTCTATACATGTTTAGTTCTTTTTTCATCACGCAGCCTTCTGTTGCTACTAGTTTGTTGTGATAGTTTGAAGCCAAGTCTAGGAACCGCGCTATAGTGATTGCTCTTGTAAAGCATAAAACTGGATGGTCCTCTAATTTCTACTCCCTCCCTGTTCACAAATATAAGATGTTCTAACTCTTTTTAAATCGGATGTATGTAGACATGTTTTAGTGTGTTTGTTCACTCACTTTGGTCCTTGCATAGTCTTTGTTGAAATATCACAAACATCTTGTATTTGTGAACGGAGGGAGTACATCGGAGCAGATGTGTTGTACCTTTAGTTAACACATATTTTCCTGTTGGTAAATGTTTTAGAACGGGCTTCTTTGGGTCAATGAGGTCACAGCCTTGTGACACCTGAACGCACACACCCATGCCGCCCGGTCTGCGGCTAGATACCGCCAGTCCCCTGCGTGTCAGCTGTAGTCCTTCTGGCTTTAACGAAGGTGATATCTGCTCATTGAGGCAAGAAATGCCGCGTCTTGGCTATGTAGTATTCTCAGACAACGTCACGAAAAGTGAAGGACACCGATTTGTTTGGTGACGAGTTAGCCGAGAGCTAACGACAAAGAGCATGATGTCTTTACCATCGGAAACCAGAGCAAGTATATGATGTCATTACGCTTACATCAGTATCTAGGGCAAAAGTGTTCCATTGATCAATGTACCCCTACTCCAATGCCATTCCTATTTCTTGTCTTCTTTTTTAACTATCATTGTATACCTCGTGTTTGAAAGCGTGCATGTCTAAATTTTTGAAGGGATGCCATGGGAGAATGACAAGCTTGCTACTCATCTTTTGAAGAAGCTTAAGCCTGGAATGTGAAGACCTGGAATTTGGTGACTGGTGTTAAAAACACTTTGGTGTGTCGCTCTCAAATTGAAGATGATGTTTGTTGATGGTGTGGTGCAGGCAGAACCAAGTCTAGCAAAATTATGGCATTGATGTGATGAAGATGATCTGATGAATAAACGATGCATGTTCTGGATCCTGTAATCTTATCTTAAATTAAGCAGTCGTTTTTAAGTTTGAGATTGAACATCTTCAATGTCCTTTCATAATCAGATATGAGTTATCGAGGACAACACTTAGGAAGCACGCCAGGCATCAATAACTCCCTCCATAACAAATGTAGGACGTTTTTGCAATTTAAACTGCAAAAATGTCCTACATTTGTTTACAGGGAGTATTAACTTATGTACCGTGCATCAGGTACTGTATGTACTGTACGGGCCATGGCAAAGCGCAAGTCAAAGTCGTCATATTGACTGTCTTCAGATTTTTTTCCCCATGCGCTGCCTGATTATAAGTGGCTACTACTCCCTTTGTCCCGTAATATAAGAACATTTTTTACATTAATGTAGTGTCAAAAATGCTCTTATATTATTGGATGGAGGGAGTAGAAGACATCTTCATTCCCCTCAACAATGCAAGTTTTATTCTTTCAACATCGATTTCCACTAGGATTTGAAAATGAATTTTAAGGACTACAACTACTATTATTTGACCTTGCAAGCGGGGAATGCTAAGAAAAAAAAACCAAGACCAACCCGGGCTAGACTAGCCTGTTGGCATTTTTTTATAGAAGAAAACTCCGTGAGCACCAAGCGCTCGAGCCGAGACTCGAACACGGGTGGGCTGGCTGCGAACTCCCGCGCCTTGCCAACTGAGCTACGCTCCGTTCTCGGGAATGCTAAGAACAACATCCATTTCTTTCAGGTTGCTGTGAACGTTCGGTCAAAGTGCTTGAGGGTTGTAGGTAGGCGGGGCAGCCGACGGCTAATTCCGCATTGTGGTGCGTGTCGTCCTTGATCCACTTGGAGTAGTTCGATGCCCTCTCCCAGAACTCTCTCTTGTTACAGTCCTCTTCTGTCTTGCGCGGGGAAAGATCAGTGGGAAGGGCATAGCCGCATCGACCATGGTCGATGCGGTTGTGTGTGGGTGAAGGCGGGATGCAGTGGGTGGGGTGGCCGGTGAAGATGGGCATGTGGCCAATGGGTAAATGTGCTGGCGACGATGTAGGCGATGCTTTTATATCCCCGTGATTGGGTGGCGTGCTCCGGTGGGAAACATGGGCTGATTTGCTCAATGTGGGTTGAAAACACAAATGCCATCATTAATTGCCGCTCTTTCCGATTGTCGTAGGAATGGATCTGACAGTAAAGAGTAGGGTTACGAGCAGAGGTTGGATGAAGCTACGACGCAATTGTGACATACATATTTTACGAGCTCGGGCCTCTTGCAGAGGAGGTAACAACCCTATGTCTCGAGTCATGAGGCTATGTTTCTCTCGTGTCTAGGGATTACAAATGGATGTGAACCCTTGTTCATGTGCTACGGGGCAACTTATATAGAGTGCGCTGACCCCTGCTTTAGTTACGTTACAAGGGATTGAATGATAGTGTTGATGATAGAGACTACATATGGTAACTGGCGTAATAAATACTATTAATAAATACTAGTAACACACGAGGACGCGCGCCTCTTGGCGCTTTATAGTCCGGACTCACCATCCTTCTTCCACTGCCCGAGCCAGCGTTTGTTATCCGAGTAAGCTTGGTGCGTTTGAGTGGATAGACGTCGTCCGAGTGGAGAGAACTTTGGCTGGCGCCCAGTGGGCTGATGACCCAGGGGTCTTGACGTCTGATGTTGTGGGCTTTCCATATGGTTCGGAATGTACACTACTGCAGGAATGCCTAGTAGTGGCGGGTGCAAAAAGGCTAGCAGTGGCGAGCGAGGCCCTTTGCGCCGCCCGCCACTGACCTCCTGCCACTGCTAAGGGGGTATCAGTGAAGGGCACCCGCCCACCACTGGTAGGTCTCTAGCTTTGGCGAGCGGCCCTGTCTGCCCGCCAATGTTGTCCATCTCGTGGCAGTGGCGGGCAGCCATACCTATGGCGGGCGTTACTACGTGCTCGCTAGTAACTTGTGAAGCACAAGCGGCGGGCTTTTGTTATTGCCAACCACTGATTGCTGCGCCAGGCTAGAACAAAAACGCTGCCGTGGCAGCATATATTATGCTGCCACAGTAGCGTTAGCTCATGCAAATGATAAGCAGTTATCAATTAAATGCGAGAAAATCAGGAATAAAACTAGTGGTGATCACTGAAAATAAAGAGCGAGAAGTACATTAAGAATAAATTAAACTAGTTACACAAAATACATGTTCATCAACTACATAATGCATGACGTCAAATATGTTTAGTCACGGTTTCAGTTTTGCCCGCTGCAATGCGCTAGGTAAGGATCTTTTGTTGGTTGGACACATCTTCTTCGGAGTTATTGTAAAATAGGCCGGACGACAAGCGGACCTCCTTGTTTATGATAGCGGCTAACTTGATTTGTAGTTCTTGGAGCACTAAGCCAGCTTCGTGATGATTGTTTTGAACTTCTTGACCCCATTTGAGGATTTTATCATGATGATTTAACATTTTCGTGGACCGTGTGAATTCTTGCATGTGAATGCAGGTGTAGAAGGCACAGGTCAGACTAGTCGGCGGTTGTTGCATACAAGATAGAGTGTTCCATTGGAAGGATATCATTTTCTTTCCACTTCCTTTGTAGTTTTTCTCAAACGTGTGGCCTCCCGTATTATTCCAATCAAAAAGACAATAATCAAGAAGGTCCTTGAGGAGGGACCAGTCTTTTCTGGGGCTCTTCGCGGAATCCAGCAAGTAACAATTGCACATTTGCGGTCTTAGCACTAGGAGAACCCAATGGTTGCTGCGCAAAACAGAATAAACATACCGCACGATCATGACAAAGTTACAAATTTTGAGACGTGACCACACACACACACACACACAAGGTAGTATATGAGACATGGGTGTAACTACACCCAGTCGTATGATGTATATATATAAGGTACAAAAGTGAAAGCGTAAAGCTAAAGAAGGACGTACTTGGGTCGGTACGCCATGAGGAGGAAGTTTTTAAGCTTGTTTTGTTGCATGAAATCCAGAAGATAACTCTTCGTGCACCGCCTCCCTTCCTCATTTTAGGTTTTCCTCGTTCATGAGATAAGGGCCGACTATGGCTACATGGGAAATTTTCTTGCTTCTTACCTTTGTTGCTTGAAAAAGTGCCCATAGCCTCATTAGACAAGTTTCAACACTATAGAATCTGAACATATAGAAGATCTCTTTGAAATCTACATATATTTTGTCCCCACTGATTTTTTAAAGAAAGTATATCCCTTTGGCACCTTCATAGTGTAATGTGTTGGGTTAACAATGGATCCTTGCTTATTATTGTCTAGCTCTGATTCCATAATTTTGTCATGTAGAATCTTCATCTCAAGCCTCAGTTGCTCGTACGCTTTGTCTGGTAGCATTCTCTGACCCGGGATATAGACAGGTGATCTTGAGTTCTCAGCACATTGTTCATATTCCAAGGACTTCTTTGGTGCCTTCTTTACCGGTGGTCTACCATTTGCACGTGTGGTGGCAGAAGTTTTTCCCTTAGTATTCATTTTCACAGCATTTAGATGCGCGTTTATTTTCCTCGTAGGTTGGACAGAAACGGGCGGACAGGACATCGCTTCTTGGGCCACCAAATTCTTCAGTGTTGTTGGAGTAAACTTGGGTTGTTTGCAAGGTTGCGTCTCGGGAAGGGGTGGTGGCGTTTCCTCATCTGCAACATAATTAGGATTTTGTGATTCTTCAAACATGTGTTCTTCCTGCACATCCTTAGCCGATAAGGGGTTGAAAAGATCTAGAGGAGATCGTCTAGGTGGCGGTCCAACGCCGTGGATGTTGGGAGATGGTGATGGTACTGTAATGCCGGGGATGGTGGGAGATGGTGTTCTGTTTGGGGATGGCTTTTCCATTATGATATGCATTGCAGGCCACTTGAGGTAACCAGCAAAGCATCCCGAAAGGGGCTGCGGCTCATCACCCTCTTCTATAATGTTTTGTGGCATAATCAAATTGTGATATTCCGGGAACACCCTAAGCAAAGAAACCTTCCGCACGTTCTCATTTAATTTGTTGTTGTGCATGGCATTTCCTATAAAGACTCTAACTTTTTGCAACCTCCAACAATTTGCCATTAGTACTCACTCTAGCTAGGAGAGTGCAAGGAATTTCTTCCTCCAACGATTGTGGTGACCCACCATGACCATGCATGACATGAATGACCGAGGGGCTTCTGATCTTTGTGGGAGCAAGGGCCGATGGTGTATCCACCATTTCTGGCATATTTTTTGACCCTTTTAACTGAATATGCTTGTGAACCTCTGCTAGAAAATCAGGTAAGACTTCCTTTAACCTTTCATTGACTAAGTGATCTATTTTGTCTTTGTCCCTTCTTTCTTTTTCCGACTTAGTCATCCTTTTCTTGGGAGATAGCAGGCATCCCAGAAAGTACCGTCGGCGCCGAGCTTACGACATCGTGTGGGCTCTCTCTTCCTGTCGAGGGTGTACAGAACTGTGTCCAATGACCACCTTGGGGCATCCGGCGACTCTTCAGAGCTTGGTGTGTTTTGGGTAAAATTTGCCCGCATGAACAAACTAATATCATTTAGAAACTGCTCCTAAACACACACACACACACACACACACACACACACACACACACACACACACACACACACACACACACACACACACACATATATATATATATATATATATATATATATATATATATATATATGATGGAAAGTGTGGTTGCATAGGCTAATTACGTACCGCTCTTTCGACAGCACCACCATCGCAGGGTTTTCGAAGTAGTAGAGTCTCGTGTCTTTATTAAGCACCGCTAGGGATTGAAAATATTTCTTGGCACACGGATCCAGAATATTACTGAAGGGTGTCGGTTGACCTTGTGAAGAAAACATATCATCATGCTTATCCTAGATTGGTTGCTTCCCTTCATAACCACGGGTTCCTAGATTGTGGTTCCCTACCATTTGGCCTTGGAGCTGCGCAAACTTCTCTTTCTCCTTTTTGTATGCATCTGAGACTCGGTAATCAAGGAACTCCGTCCATTCCTCATCGGTAGTGCTAGGATATAGATTTTTTATGTACTCTAGATCATACCCGTCGTCAAGTATCTTGTTTGCACGATATCTATTACTATTCAAGGCCTTAGTGAACGCGCGCATGGCATGGATTTATGCAAGTGCATTGTCTCGGTCATTGAACTTGAAAATATCTCTCATCTTTCCTAGCAGAAGGTTTCCCCATTGCTTGTTTTTAGGGCCCCTCAAGCATCTAACGTTGATGCCACAGTTTTCACGGGCGATGGCACCTAGGACGTTACCCCATTTCGTGGCGTTCTTGATCGGACTAACTGGTCTCCCATGTTTGTTAATCCGTTTAATTATGTAAGTAGCTATAGGCACCTTATTCCGTGACATACGCTTTTGCAGCTGATTTTCCAAATCAGCTTATGCACCATTCAGGCCTCCTTCCTCTTCAGCACCATCCAACTCTTCTCCCACATGTTGGCCATCTTGCACTTCCTCTTCACCAACATCGTCGGAATATCCGTCCCCATCTGGCAGTT
The DNA here is from genome assembly GCA_039707655.1 of Elymus sibiricus. Lineage (NCBI taxonomy): Eukaryota > Viridiplantae > Streptophyta > Magnoliopsida > Poales > Poaceae > Elymus > Elymus sibiricus. The sequence continues at coordinate 451,313,877 of CM077671.1, forward strand.
CCTCTCCAACATCATCTGAATCTTCTTCCCTGTCTACCCCTCCATCTGCAGAATGATTGGTCTCTTCGTGCAACTCGTAAGCATAACCTGGCTCTTCCTGTTGGGGAGTCAAAGCCTCACTCCGAGACCGTGTATGTCTCACCATCTTTTATCTGCAAAATGAAGATTGCAACCATAATGAGTAAAAAAAGAATTACATATTAGTAATATTTTTTTTGACAAGATGAGTGCTCAAAAAGAGACATATTAAGTGCCAGAAAATCGACGAAATGGAAGTGAATCAACATTTCGGCATAACCATTGCTAACAATTGGACGTATTGAATGCAAGAAATTCGATGAAATGGAAGTGAATCAACATTTTGTCAAAAAATTCGCATTCATTCATATTCCCTGTAAAAGAAGACAACAAAACCGCATCATCCAATTCACCACCGGCCATTGCCATTTATCAATTTTTTTGGCATAACCTTTGCTAAAATTTGGACATATATATAGAATGCCAGAAATTCAACGAAATGGAAGTGAATCAACATTCCGGCAAAAACTTTGGCACTCATTTCTATTCCCTGTAAAAGAAGACAACAAAACCGCAATGAAATTCACCAACCGGCCATCGCCACTTATCAAAAAACAAAATTGGCATAACCGTTGCTAACAATTGGACGTATTGAATGCAAGAAATTCTATGAAGTGGAAGTGAATCAACATTTTGTCAAAACTATCGCACTCATTCATATTCCGCGAGTAAAAGAAGACAACAAAACCGCATCATCCAATTCACCACCGGCAATCGTCATTTATAAAAAAATTGGCATATCCTTTGCTAAAATTTGGACATATATATAGAATGCCAGAAATTCAACGAAATGGAAGTGAATCAACATTTCGTAAAAACTTTGGCACTCTTTTCTATTTCATGTAAATCAAACCATGAGCCATACGTACGTATGTGGAGATGGCCGACGCTGTCGTCCGTTGGTGCGGGCAGAGGCGCACCAGCGGAGCGGGTCGGTGGATAGATCGGCCAACAGGAGGAGCAGGGGGCGGCCGATGGCGCCACGAGGTGGGTGGAGTAGGGAAGAGGGATGCGAGCCGGGAGTGGTGGAGCGTGCGGCCGGGTGGACGTGGCGGCGGCGCGCGTTGCCGGTGCTTGCGGGTGGGTGAATCAAAGGTGGGAATGCGGGCCGGGAGTGGCGGACCGTGCAGGTGGACGCGGCAACGATGCTAGTTGCCAGAGCTTGCGGGGGGCAGCGGAGTGCCATGGCGTTTGGGGGAATAGGGTGGTGCAAATCAGTGCCTTGAGTTTGGGCGGGCATGGCTGACTGCGCGGATGTAATTTTCATCAAGTCCCGCACGGACATTTGAAAAATTAGAACAAGTGGTGGGTGAGACGAGCCATCGCCACAAGATCTTTAACCTACCACTGACGAGAACAGTGTAGCACCCGCCACGGCTAAGTTCGGCTAAAACTAGAGGCCCGGCAAGCTTAACTAGTGGCGAGCTATGGAGGCCGCTCACCACTACTTGGTCCCCTACCATTGGTGGGTAGTTGGCGGCACCCGTGACACATGAGTTACACAAACAAGTCCCCCACTCGAGGTTATAACTGTGCCGAGTGGCCGCCGCCGCCCGCCACAGCTGAGGCGTTAGCTGTGGCGAGCTCCTTTTATCAGCCGCCACTACTCGTTTTTGAAAATGGCTGTGGCGGGTGCCACACCCTGCCCGCCACTAATTGGGGTTCACCTATAAGCCCTTTCCTAGTAGTGGTACCTTCGATGACCATACCACTAGTGGATAAACGACCACGCACAACTTTAATTGGTGACACCTCATATTCAATTCGCGCCTCACTATTTTTTCAATTAGTGGTGACGTTGGCATATTTGATACGTGACCAGTAATAGCTTACTGGCGGTGTTCCTCCTAAAGTCCATGCCACCAGTATTTGGGATCCGACAGTCTTGCCAGACGCAAGTTATTACTAGGGTGTGAAAATACGCGACACCATTGTTACTATAAATAGTGGTTGCATAAGTGAATAGTGTCACGCCACCCGTAATCAGACCGGACTGTTTATTTTATTTTTGAACCAGTTACTGATGGCGTGAGTGAATAGTGTCACGTCACTAGTACTAATAAAATGTGTATAGTTTCTGCCCATGCCACCAATAAAATGATAATCTTTTTAGCAATAATAATAAAATTATAACCGAAAAAGGCCGAAATGGCTCCAAGGCCCAACCTAGTCCCCCACCCATCCAGGCAGCCAACATCTAGCGCGTGGTTCCCTCAAGTTAGGGTTTAGTCCTCTTGGCGGCGATCCCGCCGCCGTTGAGTTTCCAAGCTTTATTCCTTCCCTCCGACTAGGCGGGGACGTCGAGTCCGTCTGGGTTTCGTGTCCCTCTGCGTGGTTGGATCTGGTTAGGTTCCCCACCTTCATATACCCATTTTCTCTTCAAGATAGATCGGGTTAGGTTTTTGAACTTATGACTGCGGAACATGGAGGAGGATCGGCTACGGCCGGGGGCTCTTTGCCCGCATCAGAGATTGAGAGCTTGATGGCGGAGCTCGGGCTCCAAGAGGAAGACATGGATGACGTGGTCGTCGATGAATTAGAGGTGCCAAAGGACGCCGCTAGATGGCTGGCGGTTGCGCGAGTTCACATTGATAAACCCTATAGCCAGGGGTGGTTCTTCAGAAACATGCGCGCGGCATGGAATCTAGCATAGCCAGTCAACTTCAAACCTTTGGAGGAGAACCTATACACACTCAAATTCCATTGCCTCGGGGAATGGGAGAGAGTCATGAATGAAGGGCCTTGGAACTTCCGGGGTAATGCTGTCATCATCACCCCATACGATGGAGTAACCCAGCCATCTAAGGTCAAACTCGATAGTTTGGACATATGGATTTGGCTCCATGATATCCCGAGCCTGTACGCTCATCTGGTGCCTACCTTGGCCTCAAAGGTAGGAGAAGTTCTGTACTCGGAGCCTTCATCATATGATTTCATGGGGAACTTTTACCGTGTCTGGGTCAAAATCAATGTCCACAAACTGCTGAAGAAAGCAGTGTCTTTAATTAGAGACATGAAGAGACAAATCTACAGGGTGAAATATCAGTGTCTTCCGAATTGGTGCGCATTCAGTGGGCATCTGGGTCATGTGTTTAAAGAACACGGTGATGGGATTCATCCAAAATCTGCTCTAGTCTTTAAGGATCTCCGGGCCTCATGGGCTATGCGTCAGGGACATGGACCTGGAGGTTCTCGTGGACACCGTGGAGGAAGAAGAGGAGGCCGAGCAAGGGGAAATCGTGATGCTGGGGTGATGGTTATGAGTATGGTCATTACAAGGAAGATGAGGACCCAGGGCAAGAGGACATGAGCACGGATGACCCGAACAGGAAGAGGATGGAGAGGACTGAGCTGGGGCATGACTCTCAATCTGCGCATGACAAGCAACTGGTTCATACAAGGGGTAATGAGCATGCTAATGTTCCTACAGGATAAGGAATTGTTAGTCCACCACCTACTAGAGACCCGAAGCGTACCAGAATTGATGAGAATATGGGGCAAAACAACGTAGTTAAAAATTTGGCGGGCTCCTTTGAGGAGCATCGCCCAGCCCAATGAGTTCTCTGTGCTGGAACTGCCACGACATGGGCAATGCTGCGATAGTCCACGAGCTTCGCGAGTTCGCGAAGAAGTTTGCCCCTTCCCTCTTATGCATTGTTGAAACATAGATAGAAGGATCGAGGGTTGAATCTCTAGCTGGTACATTAGGTTATGATAAAGCTTATGCAGTGAGTAGTCAAGGTAGAAGTGGTGGAATCGGTCTTTTTTGGAACAATGAAATAAAAATTGATATTTTGGGTTACTCTTGTTATCATTTGGATGTTTCTATTGAGGAAAACGGACATGATATGTGGAGACTAACATGTGTTTATGGTGAGGCTCAAACTCATCTAAGACACCAAACGTGGACAGTCCTAAAGAATATAAGCACAACAAGCACCCTTCCATGGCTGTGTATTGGGATTTCAACAAAGTCTTGTGTCCAGATGAACATGTGGGAATAGGTCAACGGAGCAATGCACAGATTCAGGATTTCCAGGAAGCAACAGACGTTTGCATGTTGATGGATATGGGGTACAAAGCGAGGTTTTGGACATCTGAAAAGAAAGTAGTGGATGTCACTTATACCAGATGTAGGCTGGACAAAGCACTAGCCAATACCGACTGGATGGCACGTTTCCCTATGGCAAACCTCAAGCATCATGCATCGGTGAAATTGGACCATGGTCCAATCGTCTTAGACTTTGGAAGATCTCAGGAATGACCGGCAGAACGTATGTTCAGGTATGAGGCTATGTGGGAAAAACACAAAGGATTTGGAGGGGCAGTTAATGATGAATGGTGGACTGATGAACCCTGTGAGAGCGTGCAGCAATTACATGACAAACTGGCTAGGATCTCTCAGGGTTTGATACAGTGGAGTAGACAATCATTTGGGAGTGTCCGTCGTGAAATAAAGGGGTTAAAGAAGAAACTTGAGGAGCTACATGGGGACCCGCTACGCATGGCCCCAACTCATGCTGAGATGAAGATCAATGAGCGACTCGTCAGATTATATCATCGCGGGGAAATTATGTGGAGGCAGTGAGCACGAACGGAGTGCCTTTCCTCGGGAGATAAGAATACAAATTGTTTTCACTTAAGGGTAAGTCTGCGTAGAAATAAGAATATGATCAGAGCTCTAGAGAATTCTATGGGTGTTCTGGTGGATGACCCGGACCAAGTTAGAACCATGGCGAAGGATTTTTATCAAATTTTGTACACTTATGAAGGGGTGCAGGGGCTTCAACAGGTCTTGGATCATGTTCCTCGCAAGGTAACACAGGCAATGAATTCTGTTTTGTGTGTGCCATATACTAATGACGAAGTTAAAAAGGCATTGTTCCAAATGTTTTCTACAAAGGCACCTGGCCCGGATGGATTCCCAGCCCAGTTCTATCAAAAGCACTGGGACGTGTGTGGAAATGATGTAACTAATATTGTTCTCGGGATTGTTAGAGGAGAGGAGAGCCCGGAATGCATCAACGACACCATCCTAGTTCTCATTCCGAAGGTATCGAATCCCACCTCGCTGTCTCAATTCAGGCCTATCAGCTTGTGTAACGTTCTCTATAAAATAGCCTCGAAGGTAGTAGCAAATAGGCTGAAGCTAGTTCTCCCAGAAATAATTTCTCTCGAACAGTCAGCGTTTGTGCCAGGAAGAATGATTACAGACAATATCATATGTACTTATGAATGCTTACATTTCATGAAACGGAACAAGTCAAAGAATAATAGCTTTTGCACGCTCAAATTGGATATGATGAAAGCTTATGATATACTGGAATGGACTTACCTGAGAGCGATAATGAGTAAGCTGGGTTTTGCATAGTCATGGATTGAGACATTCATGGCCATGGTTACTTCGGTTTCTTTTTCCGTTCTCCTCAATGGGGAGAAACTTGAGCAGTTCAGACCATCTAGAGGAATACGACAGGGAGATCCAATCTCCCCTTACCTATTCTTGATTGCAGCAGAGGGCCTCTCATGCCTCCTGAAATCGAGTTCTCGGTCATCTCTTTTGGAAGGTGTTAGGGTGGCTCCCATGGCCTCACCCGTGAACCATCTCTTATTCACAGATGACAGCTTGCTGCTATTTAAGTATAGTGTGGAGGGTGCAGAACAGGTATCAAACCTGCTGGAGACATATTGCAATGCCTTGGGTCAGAGAATTAATAATGCTAAATCATCTATTTTCTTTAGCAAGGGGTGCCCCCAAAATGTAAGAGATGGGATGAAAAACTAACTCCAGGTGCAGAACGAGTCCCTTAGTGACCGATACTTGGGCATGCCAACCGATGTTGGACACTCAGCACTTTCAAATATCTGCGCGACAGAGTCTGGAAAAACGTGAAAGGATGGATGGGGAAATTGCTGTCTGCAGCCGGCAAGGAGGTGTTAATCAAATCGGTGGCCCAAGCAATCCCGGTCTACTCGATGTCTTGCTTCAGGCTTCCTAGAGGTTTGTGTGAGAATGTCCCATCCATCATCAGACAATTTTGGTGGGGAAGCAAGAGAGGAAGACGAAAGCCAGCTTGGGTGGCGTGGGATATCATGACTAGGCCAAAGCACATGGGTGGACTAGGTTTTCGAGACTTGGAGCCTTTTAACTTGTCCCTTTTGACAAGGCAATCATGGAGGTTGATGACCGATCCAAGTTCTTTGAGTGCAGGTATCTTAAAGGCTGTGTATTATCCGAATTGCTCACTTCTTGATGCAGAACTAGGATCACATCCTTCGCAAATATGGAGGGCTATACTGGACGGGAGGGATATCAACGGTTCAAGGGATTGTGAGGCGTACTGGAGACGGAGAAACAACAAAAATCTGGGACCACAATTGGATCCCGAGGGAGAGCTTCAAGAGGCCTATCGCATCCCTGGTTCAGCATCCTCCTCAGCTAGTATTTGAGCTACTCAGGGCATCTTCGGCTTCGTGGAAGGAAGGGTTGGTCCGTTCTGTTTTCATACCCTTTGATGCAGAAGCAATTCTCAAAATTCCATTATGCACCAAGAAAATCGGAGATTTTTGGGCATGGCATGAGGACCCGCGGGGAGTTTTTTCGGTACATTCCACATATCGTATGCTTGTGAGAACTAAATACAACAGGGAGAGATGGTTGGAAGGCCGGCAGGGATCCTCTCACATTGAGGCAGAAGCGAAGGAATGTGGATCTCTTTTTAAGGTGCAGGTTCCATCGAAGATTAGTGTTTTTCTTTGGCGACTGGCGAAACACTCCATCCCATCAGGGGAGGTTTTACACCATCGAAACATGGCGACAACTTCTTCCTGTATTTTATGTGGGGTACATGATACATGGAGACATGCACTACTAGATTGTCCTATGTCACGCAGTATCTGGGCTCTTTCTTCTGATGAGATATTAATCCAAATGAACAATCATCGGGAGGAGAGTGCGAAGAGCTAGATATTTGCTATGAAAAAGGTACTCCCTTCAGAGGATTTTGTCAGACTCGCCGTCACCCTTTGGTCCATCTGGAGTGCACTCATGAAAGTTATATATGAGGATATCTTCAAAATTTCACATGCAATTCATGGATTCATCACATCTTATTTGATGGAACTGAATGTGATAACGCCAAAGGCTGAAAATCGCCAGGCAGCAATGCACCACCCTACGGGGTGGCTAGCTCCGCCTGACCTCCATGAAAAGATAAATGTTGATGCGGCAGTCCGAACAAGGAGAGGTGGTGCTGCCGGAGTTGTGTGCAGAGACCAGTGTGGATCCTTTCTCGGGGCCTCAGCAATAGTAATAAAAAATATTGATGATCCAGCTACGCTTGAGGCCATAGCTATAAGGGAGGGTTTAGCTCTAGCAGCATACCTGAATGTGCGCCGAGTCCACCTAGCATCTGATTGTGAAGGGGTCGTACGAGATGTCCAGAGAGGAAGTGATGCTATCCATGGGGCGATTATCCAGGAGATCAAGCTGGAGTTACCATCTTTTATTTATTGTAATATAGTGCACGAGTTTAGGAGCTCAAATATTAAGGCTCACAATTTAGCGAAGCATGCTTTAACATTCTAGTTTGAGTAAAGCTTCGCGAGATTGTCACAAAAAACCATCCAGGCAGCCCGATTCCTCTCTCTCCCCTCGTCTCCCACCCCCCACAGCCGCTGCCCCACCACGCCCACCTCCCCGCCGGCTGATTCTGGCGACTCCGCTACTGCCCAACACGCTCCCGTGCTCGCTACGGTCCCATGCTCGCTACGCTCCGCCATGTCCACCCATCCGCCCAGATTCGCTGCTCGCGGCCTAGAACGCCCACCCGCAACCCTCCCCCACGGCTAGGGTTTGGGGCTGCGGCGTCCCCTCCGACGGCTCTGCCTTCTGGATGGATGGTGCTCTGTTCGACGGCCATGGACATGGAGGCTTCCTCACTGCTCGTCAAGGTGAGCTCACACCCTTCTCCTCGTGGAACTGATTTCACCCCCTTCCCTGATGCGTGCTCGCGTTCCTTTCCTTCCCCACGCAGATGTGATGGTGGTGGTGCCTCTGCTCGACGCCTTGGCCGAAGGCCACATCCACGGACACCATGGACCCTAGTGCGTGCATCTCATCTATCTTCTCCCTCTTGGCTGGGTTTACTGCTAATTGGTGGTTGTGGCTCTTGTTTTTGTAGGCAGAGTGACGGTGATGGTTGTGTGCAGGCCATGGAGGCGATGGTGAGCACTAGCAGGGAGGACCGGTGGATGCTTCTCTTCTCCTCCTCCTGGATTTACTTCACCACATGGGCAGCAACAGCTCAGATCCATCCTCTCCCTCTATGCTCATCCTATGTAGTGACCTCTCCCTCTATGCTTATCCTCTGTAGTGATCTCTCCCTCTATGCTCATCCTCTGTAGTGACCTCTCCCTCTATGCTCATCCTCTATAGTGGCACAAGAAATAAAATTCAGATTCAACACTTCACTTGTAGCAGCATGTCTGAAGGTTCAGCTCATGTGTTTTGCTAAATTTGCTATTAGTGTGCAACAACATGACACATTAGTGTGCAAAATCTTATATTAGCAACATGTATTTTGTTCCCACCGTTTCAGTCGATTACATGGGAATTCAAGGATTAACAATTAACCTATGGTTACTTTGTTATTATGTACACTATAGGGGGCATGGCACGGAGCAACTGAGAGGCTGACAAGATGTACGTGCCTCCCTCTAATCTCCCCCATTTCTTTTCTCTAGCTCTCGTTGAATCAAAATTGAATTGAATTTTGGGTGATTGGATTGTCCCGATGGATGAAATTTCATGGTGTATTCCCATGGTTTCGTGCAGGTTGAACGCGTATGAACTCTAGCATGCAATTGTTAAGTACACATAATAAATAGCTCGATCAGCATAGTAAATGGCATCATGTTCATAGCAAGTTCAGTAGGAGCTAAAATGTGAAGTGACATTAGATTTTCCAAGTTATGTAGGAATAGTGGGCTCAACTGATTTTACGTGCTAATCTTATCCTCTATAACACTAAGCTCCCTAGTTTTAAAGAACCACATTCAATTAAGGTCTTCAATTGGGATTGGATCATCCGATTTTGACCGGGTCAACGTTTCTCAAAGATATCTCATTCAATTATTTTATACTATAGAATATGCTTCCTAATTTTGAAGGCATCATAATTAATTGAGGCCTTCAATTTAGAATCCGGTCAGCCTGATTTTCACCGGGCAACAATTTATCAAGGGCTCTCCCATTCATTTCTTTTAATTCCCCGTGTTCCCATTTTCAAGCTTTTTCATTCAATCGAGGTATTCAATTTTGGATTTGGATTACAATTTTGATCGGGCCAACGATTTTTTAAATCAATCATCATCTACCGGCCTATAAAAACATAATAACCCCGCACTAAATATATGTTGGTTAGCGGATAACACATAACCACACCACAAAAGTCACATTAAATCACCACATTATAAATAAAAATAGAACACACTCCATCATCTCCCTCACCCGCCAAACTAACTATTCCATTAGTTCCAAATATAAGGGGTATTGGTTTTTTGGAAAGTAAAATTTCTTTAACTTTGACCAAGTTCAGAGCAAAAAATATCGACATCCAAAATATTACACAAAAAGTATGGAAATTCATTTCATGATGAATCCGATTGATATTATGAAGTTTGACATAGTTCTCTACAAATTAGATCAAATTTAAAAGGTTTAACTTTTCAAAAAAGTAATACACCTTATATTATGGGACAGAGTTAGTAATGTTTTTTTCTTAAACTCAACAACACCAATGGCACAACAAAGCGCGCCCAACCCTTCTAGTGTAATTACTATATCCTGTACAGGTTCAGTCCCAAACAACCATCAGTCTCACATATGAAACACCTTCTGTCTTTGTGAACTTTTGTATGTCTACGTATAGTAGGCTCAACTACTTTCTCGTACATACAAATATAATGTCATGTATGTACAACTGACCAATCAATATGGTATCACCCGATTACCAAAATGTGAATCAATACTATGTAGCCATCGACTCTATTTTGCTCTTCTTTGATTTTGACTTGGTGCATAAACGTAGATACGCATACCGATTTTATATTTCAAATTTAAGATATAAATAGTGGTACTTGCTACTCATGGAGATGGGGAACCTCCTAAAACCCTTGATGATAGTTATGTAAAACACATGAATTACTCCTTTGATAATCCCAAGAAATCCTCATTGAACTTTATAATGGGAGACACGTTGGATCAATGTGAGTACTTTAGGGATTATCGCTTATCTCAAAAAGGGAAACACTTATGGGATCAAATTAGAATATTGCATTGGTTTGCTTGGGATGCATGCTTTAAATGTAATTATACTTGTTGCTCTAAGATAGAGGCTCCGCACCTTCCCTTTCAATGCGGATTTAATGATAATAAAACCTTGGCTTATTATGCTAAAGGTATTTATGATTACTATGATGTGGAACGAATAGAAGAATTTGTTGCTTTTAAAGGTGTTTATGAAATTGCTTCTTTGATTGAAAAGTATGATGATGTTGCTTACAAATCTGAAAATTTTGCCATACTTAAATATTGCTATGATAATTATGAATACAATGCTGATATTATTGAATATATTGAGAGAATGTCCTCCGCCTTGGAAGAGACTAATATTTTGCAGGAATCTATGAAAGAAGAAATTGCTGAAACTGTGAGCTCATTAGATGAGAAAGATGAGGAGGAGAGCGAAGAATAAAAGGTGGAAGAGCGGATTAGCTACCCGTGCCCACCTTCTAAAGAGAGTAACTCTTCAACTCATACATTGTTTAATTTCCCTCCGTGCTTACCGAAGGACGAATGCTATGATGATTGCTATGATCCCTTGGATTTGTTTGATATATCCCTTTTTGATGAAATTGATACTTGCTATGCTTGTGGCCAAGATGCCAATATGAATTATGATTATGGAGATGAACTTGCTATAGTTCCTTATTTTAAGCATGAAATTGTTGCTATTGCACCCACACATGATAGTCCTATTATCTTTTTGAATTCTCTCAACTACACTATATCGGAGAAGTTTGCACTTATTAAGGATTATATTGATGAGTTGCATATTACTACTACACATGATGATTTTGATGAATATAATATGCATGTGCTTGCTGCTCCTACTTGCAATTATTATGAGAGACGAACCAAATCTTCACCCCTCTATGTTTCCAATACGATAAAATTGCAAGAAACTACTTATGCTATGTATTGGCCTTTACTTTGTGTGAATGAATTGTTCTTTTATGACATGCCAATGCATAGGAAGAGAGTTAGACTTCGTTGTCACATGATATATATCACCTTGTGCTCACTACTTAATTACAAATCATTGTTAATTAAAATTGGCTTTGATATACCTTGGGATCCGGATGGATCAATTACTTGTGCACTATATGTCTAGCTTAATGGCTTTAAAGAAAGTGCTGCCAGGGAGACAACCCGGAAGTTTTAGAGAGTCATTTATTTCTGTTGTGTGCTTTTAAATTAATTAAAAACAAAAAAATAAAGTGGGGAACTTAAAACTTTTTCAAAAAGAAAAGTGAAAGTGAGAAGGACGAGCACCGTTGAAGTGGGGGGCTAGCCTTGAACTTTGTTCATGCCCATGGAAACTTTATGAATCTTGATTATAGCAACTTTTCAACAAAAATAATTATCCCCTTGTACTAATCCATTGTATTATAAATAATGTGCCAAGATTTGCCTTTAGGATGATTAGATTGCTTGTTGGTATGTGCAGTGTAAAAACAGAAACTTTGGCTGTAGTGCGTGAATTTACATTTTTTACTGGAATGTCAAAAGTTTCTGAAATTTTTACAAAACATTGCTAAACAAAATGTTTATTTCTTACTAATTGTTCATAATTTTTGGACTTACATAAGTATGGTCAAAGTTCAGATTACTACACACTGTCCTCTTTAAGACAGATTCTGTTTTTGATGCATTGTTTTGCTTGTTTTGATGAAACTATCGATTTTATCGGTGGTATAAGCCATGGAGAAGTTATAATACAGCAGGGATAATGCAAATATAAAATATGAATGGGTTTAAAACAGTACTTGAAGTAGTAATTTGCTTTATTATACTAATGGACCTCACCAGTTTTCTGTTAAGTTTTGTGTGGATGAAGTGTTCAAGGATCGAGGAGGTCTCGATATGAGGAGAAGGAGGAGAGGCAAGAGTTAAAGCTTGGGGAAGCCCAAGGCACCCCAATTAAGTATCCAAGGATACTCAAGCGTCTAAGCTTGGGGATGCCCCGGAAGGCATCCCATCTTTCTTCAACAAGTATCGGTATGTTTTCGCTTTCATTTCGTCCATGTGATTTGTGTAAATCTTGGAGCGTATTTTGTGTTTAGTTTTCACTTTTATTTTATGTACCATGCTGGTATGAGATACTCCATGGTTGATTTATAGAATGCTCATTGCACTTCACTTATATCTTTTCAGTACGGCTTTATAGAATGCTTCATGTGCTTCACTTATATCATTTTAAGTTTGGATTGCCTGTTTCTCTTCACATAGAAAACCGTTATTTGTAGAATGCTTTTTTGCTTCACTTATATTTATTAGAGCATGGTATTTTGTATAAAGAATTAAAATCTCTTGCTTCACTTATATCTATTTAGAGAGTCAACATGAATTGGTCATTTGCATGGTTAGTCATAAAATCCTACATAAAACTTATGGATCACTGAATATGATATGTTTGATTCCTTGCAATAGTTTCACGATATAGAGATGATAATATGTGTGAGGTACTAGTGGATGCTCATGTTTAGTAAGAATATTGATGTTAAGGTTTGTGATTCCCGAAGCATGCACGTATAATCTCCCGTTATGCCAGGAAGTTGCAGCACAATTTATCCTTGATTGTCTATCTTTGTGTGAAGGTCAGGGGCGCGCGATGGTTAACTCCTACCAACCTCCCCCCTAGGAGAATGCGTAGTAATAGTTTGCTTCGAGGGATAATAAACTTTTGCAATAAGTATGTAAGTTCTTTATGACTAATGTGAGTCCATGGATTATACGCACTCTTACCTTTCCGCAATTTGCTAGCCTCTACGGTACCGTGCATTGCCCTTTCTCACCTCGAGAGTCGGTGCAAACTTTGTCGGTGCATCCAAACCCTGTGATATGATACGCTCTATCACACATAAGCCTTATTATATCCTCCTCAAAACAGCCACCATACCTACCTATTATGGCCTTTCCATGGCCATTCCGAGATATATTGACATGCAACTTCCATCGCTTCCATTTTGATGACTTGAGCATTCATTGTCATATTGCTTTGCATGATCGTAAGATAGCTAGCATGATGTCTCCATGGCTTGTCCATTTTTTGATATCTTTGCTACGCTAGATCATTGCACATCCTGGTACACTGCCAGAGGCATTCATATAGAGTCATACTTTGTTCTACTATCGAGTTGTAATATTGAGTTGTAAGTAAATAGAAGTGTGATGATCATCATTATTCATTATTAGAGCAGGTCCCAGTGAGGAAAGGATGATGGAAACTATGATTCCCCCACAAGTCGGGATGAGGCTCCGGACAAATATAGAAAAAAGAAAAAGAAAAAAAAGGAAAAAAGAAAAATAAAAGAAAAAAGAGAGACAAATAGAGAAGGGGCATGCTAATTCCACACTTGTGCTTTGAATTAGCACCATGTTTTTCATATAGAGAGTCTCTTATGTTGTCACTTTCATATACTAGTGGGAATTTCTCATTATAGAGTTAGATGCACACCCACTTAGTTTTCATATTGAGTTTCCATACACTTATAGCTCTTAGTGCATCCGTTGCATGGCAATCCCTACTCCTCGCATTGATATCAATTGATGGGCATCTCCATAGCCCGTTGATTAGCCGCTTCGATGTGAGATTATCTTCCTTTTTGTCTTCTCTATATTAATGTCTACCACCGCATTCTATTCCACCCATAGTGCTATATCCATGGCTTGTGCTCATGTATTGCGTGAGAGTTGAAAATGCTAAAGCGCGTTAAAAATTATGAACCAATTGCTTGGCTGACACCGGGGTAGTACATGATTTATACTTTGTGTTAAGAAGACAGAGCATGACAAGGCTATATGATTTTGGAGGGATATCGTTCTTTAGCCTTGATATTTTGAAAGACATGATTGTTTGTTGGGATGCCTGAGTATGAATGTATTTATGTCAAATTATAGACTATTGCTTTGAATCACTCATGTCTTAATATTCATGCCATGATTAGATATATGATCAAGATTATGCTAGGTAGCATTCCACGTCAAAAATTATCTTTTTTATCATTTACCTACTCGTGGACGAGCAGGAATTAAGCTTGGGGATGCTGATACGTTTCCGTCATATTTGATTGTTTCATGCCAATATTCTACAACTTTCATATACTTTTGGCAACATTTTATAATATTTTGGGACTAACTTACTTACCCAGTGCTTAGTGCCAGTTCCTATTTTTTTGTGTGTTTCTTGTTTCGCAGAAATTCCATATCAAACGAAGTCCAAATGTGATAAAAATTTACGGAGAATTATTTTGGAATATTTGTGATTTTTGGGGTGTGGAATCAATGCAAACGGAGGCCCACAGCCACCACGAGACACCAGGGCGCGCCTGAGGGAGTCCGGGACTAAGGAGTCCTCGGACGGTCGGTTTATATCCTGTGGGCCGGACTAATGGGCCGCTCTGTTGAAGACCGGATTGTATGACGACCTCGTGTTCAAGAAGGATAGCTCCGAAGATCGGCATGTCATCCAAGTTAGGTAATCTAGGTCGGCGCATCTACCCCCGACGGGTGGGCGGCTATGTGTAACCCTAGGAACCCCTAGTGTCTATATAAACCAGAGGGTTTCATCCGTATAGGCGAGTTGACTTATCTAGGGTTTTAGCTCATACGATCTCGAGTAGATCAACTCTGTAATTCCCATCTACATCAATACCAATCAAGCAGGATGTAGGGTTTTGCCTCCTCAAGAGGCCCCGAACCTGGGTAAATACTATCCCCTTCGTCTCCTGTTACCCATCGATCCAAGGTGCACAGCTCGGGACCACCTACCCGAGATTCGCCGGTTTTTACACCGACAGCGCCCCAGGGCCCCGGCGCGCCGTGGTGGGTTGTGGTCACCTCGTAAGTCGGTTGGAGCTCTCCTTCAGGCGCAAGGAAGCTAATATTCGGAAAAAATTTGTGCTAAAATCTCAGCGCAATCGGAGTTACGGATCTCTGGGAATATAAGAAACGGTTTTCGGCCAGAAAACAGGAAGGACAAACAAAAGAGAACAGAGGGGGAGATCCAATCTAGGAGGGGCTCCTGCCCCTCCGCCGCCATGGTGGCCATGGACCAGAGGGGGAACTCTCCTCCCATCTAGAGGGAGTCCAAGGAAGAAGAATAAGGAGGTGGGCTCTCTCCCCCTCTCTCCCGGTGGCGCCCGAGCGCCGCCGGGGCAACCCGCGTGACGGCGATCTACACCAACAACTTTGCCGCCGTCAACACCAACTCTCTCCCCCTCTATGCAGCGGTGTAACACCTCTTTTACCCTCTGTAATCTCTACTTAAACATGGTGCTCAACACTATATATTATTTCCCAATGATATGTGGCTATCATATGATGTTTGAGTAGATACGTTTTGTCCTATGGGCTAATCGACGACCGTGGTTGGTTTGAGTGTATATTTTATTATGGTGATGTCCTACAGTGCCCTCTGTCTCGCGAAAACATGAGGGGTCTCCGCTGTAGTGTGTTGCAATACGTTCATAAGCTGCTTATGGTGGGTGGCGTGAGTGACAGAAACACAGACCCGAGTAGGTGGGTTATTGCGTATGGGAGTAAAGAGGACTTGATACTTAATGCTATGGTTGGGTTTTACCTTAATGATATTTAGTAGTTGCGGATGCTTGCTAGAGTTCCAATCATAAGTGCATATGATCCAAGTAGAGAAAGTATGTTAGCTCATGCCTCTCCCTCATATAAAATTGCAAGAATGATTACCGGTCTAGTTATCGATTACCTAGGGACAAATAACCTTCTTGTTTGACAAAAGCTTTCTACTAAACAACTAACTTTTATTATTTTGCATTTTACTCATAGTTTTGTTCCTGCAAAGTACTTCTAGTTTTATTCGTGAAAACTATCATATCACCTACAAAATAGTTTCATACTTGTTCCAGGTAAAGCAAACGTTAAAGTGTGCGTAGAGTTGTATCGGTGGTCGATAGAACTTGAGGGAATATTTGTTCTACCTTTAGCTCCTCGTTGGGTTCGACACTCTTATTTATCAAAAAAGGCTACAAACGATCCCCTACATTTGTGGGTTATCAAACCTCTAATTCACTATACTCTTATTAACCAATGATCATGCACTCATACTTGTTCAAATGACCACATTAATACCATTAACCATGATTTCTATTTTATGTGCGACATGTGGTTTTGATTATGCACTCATTGAATACCTATTATTTTTGGACTAGTCTTATAACCCATGCAAATTACCGTCGCTATTTATTAACTCTGAAACAAATATAAGTGAGGAATGAGAGTGAAATTATTTCTATAAAATCTACACGCCACCGTTCCCTAAAAGATATAAGTGAAGTACTAGAGCAACTGCTAAGCTCAAAAGATATAAGTGAAGCACATAGAGTATTCTAACAAATCAAGGTGATAGTGTGTCTGTATCAAATAGGTGTTACCAGCAAACAATGATTGTGGGAAACTAAAAACAAAAAGCAAACTAAAGCAGACAACGCTCCAAGCAAAACTCATATCATGTGATGAATAAAAATATAGCTCCTAGCGACATACCGATGGATTGAGACGAAAGAGGGGATGCCTTTCAGGGAATCCCCAAGATTAGACGCTTGAGTCTTCCTAGAATATTACCTTGGGGTGCCTTGGTCATCCCCAAGCTTAGTCTCTTGCCACTCCTTATTCCTTCGTCCATCGCGATAACACCCAAAACTTGAAAACTTTAGCACACAAAACTCAACAGAAACTTCGTGAGACCCATTAGTATAATAAACATATCAAATACTTTAGATACTTTTATAAATTTGTTCTTATTTGATTATTGCATAAGGTACTGTATTATAACTTCTCCATGACATATACCCCCGGTATAATCCATATCATTATCAAAACAAGCAAACTATGCAAGCAAAACAGAATCTGTCTAAAAAAGAACAGTCTGTAAAGATATAGTTAAGTACCATACTTCTGTAACTCCATAAATTCTGAAAAGCTAGGACCACCTGAGGAATTTGTATAGAAATACTGTGTAAAAATTCAGATCAATAAGACGTTCCAGTAAAATCAGAGAAATTCTGCGCTGGACTCTAAAGTTTGTGTTTTTGCACCGTATCAATTCTACTTATCATGCAAGTCATCCCAAAGGCTTTACTTGGCACGAACACTAATTTAAACACAAAAACACAATCATTACAGTATCAATAACCATGTTATGACACACAAACAGAAAATAAAAAGCAAATCGAAGATAACTATTGGGTTGCCTCTCAACTAGCGTTATTATTTTATGCCCTTAGCTAGGCATAATGCATATGATCAAGTGTTGTCATCTTTGACACTCAACCCATAAGTAGCCCTCATAATAGGTTCATAAGGTGGTTTTTCCTCTTTCTAGGGAAGTGTTCCATCCCTTTATTTAATGGGAATTTGAATCGCATATTTCCCTCTTTCATATCAATTAATGCACCTATAGTTCGTAGAAAAGGTCTCCCAAGTATTATTGGGCAAGATGGGTTGCATTCAATATCAAGAACTATAAAATCTATAGGCACATAATTTCTATTGGCAATTATGAGAATATCATTTATTCTTCTCAAAGGTTTCTTGATAGTAGAGTCCGCAAGATGTAGATTAAGGGAACACTCATGAATATTAGTGAGACCAAGCACATCACATAAAGATTTAGGTATAGTTGAAACACTAGCACCTAGGTAACACAAGGCATTGCATTCATATTATTCGATCTTAATTTTAATAGTAGGTTCCCATTCATCGTGCAACTTTCTAGGAATAGAGACTTCTAACTCAAGTTCTTCATCATAGGCTTTTACCATAGCTTCTACTATATGTTGAGTAAAAGCTTTGTTTTGTTCATAAGCATTGATGAGATAATAATGGATTGCAGCAAGGAAATACATTCTACTAAAGAGCAATTATCATAATTAAAGTCCTTGTGATCCAAGATAGTGGGCACATCACTATTTAAAGTTTTAACCTCTCCAAACCCACTTTTTTCAGTTTTAGCATTAGAATCATCACCCTCCAAGTAATTGGGACGCTCTCTAACTAGAGTTGACTCATATGCAGTACCTTTATCATTTATTTCCAGAGAGGTAAACAAATATTCAATAGGAGAAGTACCAAGTACTTTAAGATCTTCATCATGATTCCGGTAAAAACCAGGTGGAAGAGCTTTTTCTTGGAATTCCCGCTTAGCTTTCAACTTGGCGGTCCTCTCCTTACTTTCATTAATAGATAATTGGATAGATTTAATAGTCTCATTAAAATCATGCTTAGGAGGCAAAGCTTTACTTTTAAGAGTTTCTACATCAAGAGCAGTTATATCCAAGTTTTTAGCCAAAGTATCAATCACATGCAATTTTTCTTCTACCATAGTATCGAAAACTTTTTGAGAATTAATGAATTATTTAATTGTGTTATCAAGATCAGAGGGTATCCTATTAGCATCAGTAGAAGAATTTCCATAAGAATTACCATAGGAACTTCCATAGTTGTTAGAGGAATTACCGGGATACGGCCTAGCATTGAAATTTCCTCTATAAGCTTTGTTGTTGAAATTATTTCATGAGATAAAGATCACATCAATAGCTTCATTAAAGTCATGCTTTGGTGGAAAAGTTTTACTTTTTAGAGTTTCTACATCAAGAGCAATCATATCCATGTTTCTAGCCAAATCATCAATTTTATGCAATTTTTCCTGTACCATAGTATTGAAAACTTTTTGAGAATTAATGAATTATTTAATAGTGTTTTCAAGATCATAGGATAAATTATTATTATTATTGGTAGAGGGATTTCCATAAGAATTGCCATATGAGTTGCCATAACCATTAGAGGAGTTACCGGGATATGGCCTAGCATTGAAATTACCCCTATAGGCATTGTTATTAAAATTATTTCGCGAGATAGAATTCACATCAATGGAATTATCATTTTTCTCAATCAAATTGGACAAGGGCATGTCATTAGGATCAACATGAGCATTTTTATTAGCAACCAAATTCATAAGAGCATCCACTTTTTCACTCAAAGTAGCGATTTCCTCAACAGAGTTTACCTTCTTACCAGTTGGAGCTCTTTCGGTATGCCAATGAGAGTAGTTGGTCATGATGTTGTCCAGAAGTTTAGTGGCCTCTCCCAAGGTCATCTCCATGAAGGTACCACCTACGACAGAACCTAGAAGATTTCTAGCTTCAAAGTTTAGTCCAACATAGAAGTTTTGGATAATCATTCACAAGTTTAAACCATGAGTAGAGAAATTTCTAATCATCAATTTCATCCTCTCCAAAGCTTGTGCAACATGTTCATGATCATGTTGTTTAAAATTCATTATTTGATTTCTAAGGGAGATGATCTTAGCAGGAGGAAAATACTTGGTAATAAAAGCATCTTTACACTTATCCCATGTTCCAATACTATTATGTGGTAAAGATGAGAACCATGATTTAGCTTTATCTCTTAGTGAAAAAGGAAATAACTTTAATTTCACAACATCATTATCCATGTACTTTTTCTTTTGCATATCACAAAGTTCAACAAAGGTATTCAGATGAGTAGCGGGATCTTCATTAGGACTTCCCGAAAATTGTTCTTTCATGACTAGATTCAGCAATGCAACATTTATATCATAAGCCTCCGCACTAGTGGCGGGTGGTATATGAGTACTGATAAAATCATTGGTATTAGTATTTGAGAAGTCACACAACTTAGTATTATCTTGAGAGATGGTAACCGAACAAGCAAAGTAACAAGCAGGACAAGTAAACTAGCATGTAAAGCGAGCAAAGAAGTAAACTAGTAACAAGCAAAGATAAATATTTTTGTATTTTTTGATTTTTATGAAGCAAGCAAAATATAACAGAAAATAAAAATAAGAACAAGTGAATGATAATTTGTGTGAAGTTACTTGATAGTAGGTTGGTGATACTCCACGGCAACGACGCGAGAAATCCTTCCTGATGCTTGTGATCTGCGTTGGGTTTTCCCTGAAGAGGAACGGGTGATACATGACAATATAGGTAGTATTTCCCTCAGTAGAAAACCAAGGTTTATCGAACCAATAGGAGTAACAATCAACCCCCGTGATACGTCTCCAACGTATCGATAATTTATGAAGTATTCATGCCATATTTACCTATGTTTACAATACTTTTATGTGGTTTTGATGCACTTCATGTGATTTATTTAGATCTAACCCAGACCGACGTTGTTTTCAACAGAATTACCGTGGTGTTTTTTGTGTGCAGAAAATGAAAGTTCTCGGAATCGCTCGAAACTTTTTTATAATTTTTTCTGGAGGAAATAAGCAATATTGGAGCGAAGAAGCACCGGAGGGGAGTCACCTGTGGGCCACTTGCCAACAGGGCGCCCCCCAGGCCATGCCCTGATGGCTTGTGGGGCCCATGTGGCTCCGTTTGGCGTGATTCCAGTGCTGAAAAATCCTATGTATACCAGAAACCCCAGAAATAAAGAGAGAACTTCCGCTCCGCCGCCACAACTATCTGTATCGACAAAACACCAATCTGGTGACGTTCTAGTACCCTACCGGAGAGGGGAAATCATCTCCGGTGGCCATCTTAATCATCCCGATAGAGGCCATGACGAGGAGCGTGTAGTTCACCCTCGGGGCTAAGGGTATGTACCAGTAGCTATATGTTCAATCTCTCTCTCTCTCTCGTGTTCTTGAGATGGCACGATCTTGATGTATCACGGGCTTTTTTAATATAGTTGGATCATATGGTGTTCTTCCCTTGCCATCTTGTTGTGATGAATTGAATCTTTAATTTACCTTTAAGATCTCGTCATGTTGGATTGAATATTTTGGTTTGAGGACACTTGATGTATGTCTTGCATGTGGATACCCATAGTGACATTGGGCTATTCAAGTGATTCACATGATATATGTTATGGCATCAACTTGCGGATTCCGGTGACCTTGGGGATCTATGCATAGGGGTTGATTGCACAGTTTCATACCACGTTCTCCGATAGAAATGTTGGGGGTGCTCCTTGAAGTTCTTTGTGTTGGATTGAATATGATAGATCTGAAGTTGTTTGATGCATGTCGTATAATTTACCCATGGATACTTGAGGTGACATTGGAGTATCTAGGTGACATTAGGGTTGATTGATATGCATCATTGGTGTTATTCTAGTATGAACTCTAGGGCTGTTTGTGACACTTATAGGAATAGCTCAAAAGATTGATAAGAAAGAATAACTTTGAGGTGGTTCTACTACCTACACCAATTTCATCTATTTGTTCTCCGCTAGACAGAAACTTTGGAGTGATTCTTTGTTGCACGTTGAGGAATGATCATATGATTCTACTATGTTAGAATTGTTGAGAGATTGCACTAGCGAAAGTATGAACCCTAGGCCTATTTCCAAGCATTTATACAACGTTTTGCTCGCTGTTTTCCAATTGTTACCTTGCTGTTTTTATATTTTCAGATTACAAAAACCTATTTCTACTATCCATACTACACTTGCATCACCATATCTTCGCCGAACTAGTGCACCTATACAATTTGCTATTGTATTGGGTCTGTTGGGGACACAAGAGATTTCTTGTATTTGCTTGTAGGGTTATTTGAGAGAGACCATCTTGATCCTACACCTCCCACGGATTGAAAAACCTTAGGTCATCCACTTGAGGGAAAATTGCTACTGTCCTACAAAACTCTGCGCTTGGAGGCCCAACAAAGTCTACAAGAATAAAGTTGTGTAGTAGACATCACCCCGTCTTCAGCAGCTACACACAAAGAAGCAAACACTTGCACCCAACGCGGGCAAGAGGGTTGTCAATCCCCTTGGACTCGTTATTTGCAAGCTTGTAAGTAGTGTGGTTGGTAGTAGATAATTATAAATTGCAAAATAAAATAAAAAATAAATAAGAAACGCAAGGTATTGTAGCGTTTGTAAATATATAAGCGAATAGACCCGGGGGCCATAGTTTCCCTAGTGGCATCTCTCATGAAAGTAAGCATATGGTGGGTTAACAAATTACTGTTGTACAATGGATAGAAAAGCGGATAGTTATGCAATATTTATTCACGGCAATTATCATGTGTATATAGGCATCACGTCCATAAGAAAATAGGCCGACTCCTCCCTGCACCTATTACTATTATGTCACGCCCAAGATGCGATCCTATCCTTATATTGGCTCGAGGGCATCGACAGGGATAGAAGCGCATCTCCTCGTTTCGCAAGAATGGATATCATTACAAGTACATGTAAAGAAGAGATGAGTATATGGAATTGGCTTACACTCGCCACAAGCTAAATCAAGATCACATCAATACAACATAATATACAATCATCATACAGAAGAGCAGGGTCCAACTACGGACGGAATCAAATGATAAAATGGCATCCATCCTTGCTATCCCAGGCTGCCGGCCTGGAACCCATCCTATGATCGAAGAAGAAGAATAAGAAGAAGAAGAAGAACTCCAAATCAAACAAGCAGTGCGCTCACGTCAAATCATCGCATACTTGTACCTGCAAGTGTTGTTGTAGTAATCTGTGAGCCACAGGGACTCAGCAATCTCATTTCCAAGTGTATCAAGACTATTAAAGCTTAATGGGTAAGGTATGGTTAAGTGGTGAGGCTGCAGCAAGCACTAAGCATTTATTTGAGTGGCTAACTTACGCGTACAAGAATAAGGGGGGATGATTGTCGTATAAACGGACGTGAACTAGTAATGATCACTAAGTGATCCTGAACACCTACTTACGGTCAAGCATAACCCCATCGTGTTCTCTCTCGGATCAGAAATTCACGAGAAGAGACAGTCATGGTTACGCACATGGTTGGTGTATTTTATTTGAGTTTACTTTAAGTTTGCTATGACCAGGTGTTAAACAAAGTTTCCAAGTTGCCACGTAACCGCGGGCATGGCTTTCCGAAAGATTTAACCCTGCAGGGGTGCTCCAACTCATCCATCACAAACTAACCACACGCCGCGGGAATAACCTCGACCACGAATCCTGTGATTTCCTAGGCAATTCCATTGGAAAACCGCAACCTCGAGATAGCCCGAAGTATTCTCGGAATTCCTCGCACAAGACGTTCGAGAAAGGTAAAAGAAATCCAGCAAGGCCGTCCGACGTGTCGACGAACCCGATAGGAGTCGCGTATCTCGTTCTCAGGACACGACCAGATTGTCCAAACTTCCGGTAGGCCAATCACAGAGTTGCCCCTGGTGGCCACTAGCGGTTGACAGGTTTGGACCAACACTCATGAGGAGCACTGGCCCAGGGGTTGATTAATTATCCACGGGGTCCGGAAAGTCCATATGCAATTTTATTATTTATTAGGCAAATGTAGTACCAATGTTGGGCCTTGCCAGACAAGCTTTATCCTAAAACGAAAGTCAAGGGGGTCCCCATAACAACCCCGAGCATGTTAGGAGCGCAAAATACGGAACATAACACCGGTACACAAGTAACTAGGGCGGCAAGAGTGGAACAAAATGATACGTCTCCAATGTATCTATAATTTATGAAGTATTCATGCCATGTTTACAATAATTTTACATGATTTGGGTATGATTTTATTAGAACTAACCCGGACTGATGCTGTTTTCAGCAGACCTACCATGGTGTTGTTTTTGTGCAGAAATAAAAGTTCTCGGAATGGGCTGAAAATTTACGGAGAATATTTTTGGAAAATATAAAAAATACTGGAGCGAAAAGATACCGGAGAGGAAGCCCGAGCCAGTCACAAGCCTGGGGGGCGCGCCCCCCCTAGGGTGCGCCCCCTGGCTTGTGGACTCCTCGAGCACCCCCTTGACGTGAGACCGACGCCAAAAATTCCTATAAATACCAAAACCCCCAGTAAGAAACCTAGATCGGGAGTTCCGCCGCCGCAAGCCTCCAGAGCCACGAAAAACCAATCGGGAGCCTGTTCCGGCACCCTGCCGAAGGGGGAAACCATCACCGGAGGCCATCTTCATCATCCCGGCGGTCTCCATGACGAGGAGGGAGTAGTTCACCCTCGGGGCTGAGGGTATGTACCACTAGCTATGTGTTTGATCTCTCTCTCTCGTGTTCTTAAGATGGCACGATCTTGATGTACCGCGAGCTTTATTAATATAGATGAATCATATGGAGTTTTCCCCTCTCTATCTTCTTGTGATGAATTGAGTTTTCCCTTTGAAGTTTTCTTATCGGATTGAGTCTTTAAGGATTTGAGAACACTTGATGTATGTCTTGCGATGGGATATCCATGGTGACAATGGGATGTTCTATTGATCCACTTGATGTATGTTTTGGTGATCAACTTGCGGGTTCCGTGACCTTGGGAATCTATGCATAGGGGTTGGCACACGTTTTCATCTTGACTCTCCGGTAGAAACTTTGGGGCACTCTTTGAAGTTCTTTGTGTTGGATTGAACATGATGAATCTGAAATTGTGTGATGCATATCGTATAATCAAGCCCATGGGTACTCGTGGTGACATTGGAGTATCTAGGTGACATTAGGGTTTTGGTTGATGTGTATATTAAGGTGTTATTTTAGTACGAACTCTAGGGTTGTTCATGACACTTATAGGGATAGCTCATAAGATTGACCGGAAAAGATAACTTTGAGGTGGTTTCGTACCCTACAATAATTTCTTCGTTTGTTCTCCGCTATTTGTGACTTTGGAGTGAACTCTTTGTCGCACGTGAGGGATTTACATATGATTCAACTATGTTAGTATTGTTGAGAGAACTTGCACTAGTGAAAGTATGAACCCTAGGCCTTATTTCTAAGCATTGCAATACCGTTTGTGCTCACTTTGATCATTAGTTACCTTGCTGTTTTTATATTTTCAGATTACAAAAACCTATATCTACCATCCATATTACACTTGTATCACCAACTCTTCGCCGAACTAGTGCACCTATACAATTTACCATTGTATTGGGTGTGTTGGGGACACAAGAGACTCTTTGTTATTTGGTTGTAGGGTTGTTTGAGAGCGACCATTTTCATCCTACGCCTCCCACGGATTGATAAACCTTAGGTCATCCACTTGAGGGAAATTTGCTACTGTCCTACAAAACTCTGCGCTTGGAGGCCCAACACGAGTCTACAAGAAGAAGGTTGCGTAGTAGACATCAAGCTCTTTTCTGGCGCCGTTGCCGGGGAGGTGAGTTCTTGAAGGTATATCTTTAGATCTTGCAATTAAATCTTTTAGTTTCTTGTTTTTCACTAGTTTGGTTTTATAAAAGAAAACTACAAAAAAAATGGAGTTTGGGTTGCATCATTTATTTCGTCTTGATAATGTCTTTCGTGAAAATAAGGATTCAGAAAATTGTGCTCAATTGGTAGAGGAAGAAATTATGAAAATACTTGATGAGAATTCCTTGAATGATGAGCATGATAGTGATATTGTTAGTATGAATTCTCTGAATATTCATGATGCTAATGATATGAAAGCCACGAGCTTGGGGATGCTATGTTTGATGAATATGATATTTTTAGTCCCCCAAGTTTTGATGCGCAAAACTATTATGATGATGGCATGCCTCCTATCTATGATGATTATTGTGATGACACGTATGCTATAAAGAGTGATAGTAATCATGAAACTTGTCATCATGATTTTAATATTCAAAGTGGTTATGTCAATCAAGTATCTCATGATAGTTATTTTGTTGAGTTTACTCCCACTATTAGTCATGAGAAGAAATTCTCTTGTGTGGTGAGTAGTAAAATTTCTATTCTTGTAGATCATGAAAAGAATGCTTTATGTGCTGGTTATATTGTGAAATTCCTTCATGATGCTACTGAAAATTATTATGAGAGAGGATCTTATGCTTCTACATATTGCAATAATATCAAGTTTCCTCTCTATGTGTTGAAAGTTTTGAAGTCATGCTTGTTTTGCCATCCTATGCTAGTTGATTCTTGCTCCCATAAATTGTTTGCTCACAAAATCCCTATGCATAGGAAGTGGGTTAGACTTAAATGTGCTTTTCATGAGATTCATGAGGCTCTTTTGCATGTTATAATTATTATTCCTATGTGAGCATCATAGAAATCATCATGCCTAGCTAAAAGGCTTTAAAGAAAAGCGCTTGTTGGGAGACAACCCAACACTTTTCCTTTCTGTTTTTGTGTGTCCACATGATTAAGCTACTGTATAATCATGTTTTATAGCTTTTGTTTCAATAAAGTGCCAAGTAAAGCCTTTGGGATAGTGAGGATGATAGTTGACTTGATTCTGTGCAAAAACAGAAACTTTTGCTCTCAGTCCAGGAATTTTGTAAATTCACTAGAACGTGATTTTGATCTGAATTTTTTATACATGATTTATATACAAATTTTCTTGATTTTCCTAATTTTTCAGAATTTTTAGAGATAGGGAAGTATGGTTACGCTACAGATCTTCACAGACTGTTCTGTTTTTGACAGATTCTGTTTTGCATGCATAGTTTGCTTGTTTTAGTGTTTCCATAGCTTATATTTAGTGGTATAAATTATGGGAATGATATAATACAGTAGGTATCATTTGGGAACAATTATGAATCTTGTCTTGACAGTACCTAAGTGAATGATTTATCATTATTATACTAACCCTTCTCACGAGTTCCGTTAAGTTTTATGTGATTGAAGTTTTCAAGTTTTGGGTGAGACACCGATATGAGGAGAATAAGGAGTGACAAGAACCTAAGCTTGGGGATGCCCAGGGCACCCCCAAGGTAATATCCAAGGAAGACTCAAGCGCCTAAGCTTGGGGATGCCCTGGAAGGCATCCCCTCTTTCGTCTTCAACATCATTGGTATATCTTACTTAGAGCTATATTTTTATTCATCACATAATATGAGTTTTGCTTGGAGCATCATTTTATTTTCTTCTTCTCTGTTAGGTGTCATTTATAATCTTGTTTTTCAATAAAAAATTTCATGAATTGCCTTAGGATGCTTGCATTGCATGTTTGATGTGTGCTGTGTAAAAAACAGAAACTTTTTCAAATTTTCATATTTTACTGGAACGTGGAAAGTTTCTGAAATTTTCACACGGTAATGTCATATAAATTTTTTTAGCATGTCCTAAATTTTCATAATTTTTTGAGTTACAGAAGTACACTGTTTTCATAAATTGCTACAGACTGTTCTGTTTAGACAGATTGCTGTCATAGTTTTGTTATCTACTTATCCTATAGTTTCCATAGCCTATATTGGTAGATATAAATTGTGCAAATGACAGTATACAGTACCTAATGTTTGAAAATTATTGTGCAACTTATCTTGGCAGTACATGAAGTGTTGATTTATTCTTATGTGTACTAACCTATCTCACGAGTTCTTTTCGAGTTTTGTGTGGATGAAGTTTTTGAGAATAGGTGAAACCATGATATGAGAGGATTGAACGAGATACAGAAGCTCAAGCTTGGGGATGCCCAAGGCACCCCAAGTAAATATTTCAAGAAGTCTCAAGCATCTAAGCTTGGGGATGCTACGCATCCCACCTCTCTTCATCAACAATTATCGGTTAGCCTTTGTTGAGCCTAATTTTTATTCGTTCACATGATGCGTGCTATTCTTGGAGTGCTATTTTTCTTTTTCTTGCTGTTTAATAAAATGCTTAAGATCTGAAATTCTTAGATGAGAGAGTCTTCACATAGTTATTTAATTGTTGACTACGCATTGATCTCACTTATATCTTTTTGGAGTAGTTTGTCATTCACTCTCGTGCTTCACTTATATCCTATGAGTAAATGGTTGAATGAATTGAATATCATAAATCTGAAATTAAATATGCTTCATATACTTATCCCATGGGGAGTAATGACTTCACACATAATAAGTATAGGTGGTAAAATTTATTGAAAGTTAGCAAACACCGCATTGGTCACTTGAACAATTCATGAAAGAATATTGAAGGAAGAGAGATTCCACATATAAATATACTATCTTGGACATCTTCTATGATTGTGAGCTCATTAATTATTTTCAAACTCGAGAAAATTAGTTAAAATTGGACAAGGAAGACAACTTAATGAGTTATGTTTGGGTATTTTTGTATAGAAGTTATATTGTTATGGATCCTCCAACACGTGGTGCTTGCTTCCACCTCATACTAGCCAAAACTTCCGCACCAAGTAGAAATACTACTTGTGCATCCAAACACCCTTAAACCAGTTTTGCCATGAGAGTCCACCATACCTACCTATATGCGGTATTTACCTGCCGTTCCAAGTAAATTTGCATGTGCCAAACTCTAAACCTTCATATAATATTCTGTTTTGTATGCCCGAATCGCTCATATAGTGACTAGGGGCTGTCAGTATCTTCCATGCTAGGTGGGTTATTCTCACGATATGTGTTGATTCACTATCATTCATGAGAAAGTGGCTGGTATTCGGGATGCCCAGTTCCATGCTCAAAAATCAAAACAAAACATAATGAAACAAAACTCCCCCAAGATTGTTGTTTGTATGGACGGTACCCGTGGATTCGGCTCGCCGTGGAGTGTGATTGATTGGTGGAGGGGCAGTAAAAACTTTACCATTCTGTTTGGGAACCGCCTATAATGTATCTAGCATGGAAGATACCGAGATCTCTCGGTTGTTATGTTGACAATGAAAGCATACCGCTCAAAATTATTATTCATCCCTGTTTTAAAAGCTCGAGCTATGGCACCTCTGCAAATCAATGCTTCCCTCTGCAAAGGCCTATCTTTTACTTTCTAGTACTTACCTTTATGCAAGAGTCATGGTGATCTTCACCACTTCCTATATTTCTCCTTTTTCTCTTGGCAAGTGTCATGTGTTGGGGAATGATCTAGACATATATATCCACACAAATATATTTGATCATGAATTATTATTGTTGACAATTATCTATATGATAAATAAGTTGGGAGGCGAAACATTAAGCCCCTATCTTTCTCTGTGTTCGATGGATGCTATTTGTTCTAAAAATATGCTTTGAGTGTCAATAATCATGGAAGACTATATGATAGTTGAGTATGTGGAATTTGCTAAATCAAAGCTCTTACATAGACCCTTCCTGAAAATAAGATGAATTGCAATTGTTCGATGACTAGGAATATGGTTTGTTAGTTTTCAAGAAACTTTCTGGTCTATACTTTAACATGTGAATAGCTTGTTACTTGATCATGAGAAGTTTTATGAGATGAGCTACTGTTTATGGTTTATATTGATGCTAGAAAAAGTGATTGGAATTATCATTGATCAAACTTGTGTACTTGCTAGCATTCACACTTCATAAATTATTTCTTTTATCATTTACCTACTCGAGGACGAGCAGGAATTAAGCTTGGGGATGCTGATACGTCTCCAACGCATCTATAATTTATGAAGTATTCATGCCGTGTTTACAATAATTTTACATGATTTTGGTATGATTTTATTAGAACTAACCCGGACTGACGATGTTTTCAGCAGAACTACCGTGGTGTTGTTTTTGTGCAGAAATAAAAGTTCTTGGAATGGGCTGAAAATTTACGAAGAATATTTTTGGAAAATATAAAAAATACTGGAGCAAAAAGATACCGGAGAGGAAGCCCGAGGCAGTCACAAGCCTGGGGGGCGGGCCCCCTGGCTTGTGGACTCCTCGAGCACCCCCATGACTTGAGACCGACGCCAAAAATTCCTATAAATACCAAAACCCCCAGAAAGAAACCTAGATCGTGAGTTCCGCCGCCGCAAGCCTCCAGAGCCACGAAAAACCAATCGGGAGCCCGTTCCGGCACCCTGCCGGAGGGGGAAACCAGCACCGGAGGCCATCTTCATCATCCCGGCGGTCTCCATGACGAGGAGGGAGTAGTTCACCCTCGGGGCTGAGGGTATGTACCAGTAGCTATGTGTTTGATCTCTCTCTCTCTCGTGTTCTTGAGATGGCATGATCTTGATGTACCGCGAGCTTTATTAATATAGATGAATCATATGGAGTTTTCCCCTCTCTATCTTCTTGTGATGAATTGAGTTTTCCCTTTGAAGTTTTCTTATCGGATTTAGTCTTTAAGGATTTGAGAACACTTGATGTATGTCTTGCGATGGGATATCCGTGGTGACAATGGGATGTTCTATTGATCCACTTGATGTATGTTTTGGTGATCAACTTGCGGGTTCCGTGACCTTGGGAATCTATGCATAGGGGTTGGCACACATTTTCGTCTTGACTCTCCGGTAGAAACTTTGGGGCACTCTTTGAAGTTCTTTGTGTTGGATTGAACATGATGAATCTGAAATTGTGTGATGCATATCGTATAATCAAGCCCATGGGTACTCGTGGTGACATTGGAGTATCTAGGTGACATTAGGGTTTTGGTTGATGTGTATCTTAAGGTGTTATTTTAGTACGAACTCTAGGGCTGTTCATGACACTTATAGGGATAGCTCATAAGATTGATCGGAAAAGATAACTTTGAGGTGGTTTCGTACCCTACAATAATTTCTTTGTTTGTTCTCCGCTATTTGTGACTTTGGAGTGAACTCTTTGTCGCACGTGAGGGATTTACATATGATTCAACTATGTTAGTATTGTTGAGAGAACTTGCACTAGTGAAAGTATGAACCCTAGGCCTTATTTCTAAGCATTGCAATACCGTTTGTGCTCACTTTTATCATTAGTTACCTTGCTGTTTTTATATTTTCAGATTACAAAAACCAATATCTACCATCCATATTACACTTGTATCACCAACTCTTCGCCGAACTAGTGCACCTATACAATTTACCATTGTATTGGGTGTGTTGGGGACACAAGAGACTCTTTGTTATTTGGTTGTAGGGTTGTTTGAGAGCGACCATTTTCATCCTACGCCTCCCACGGATTGATAAACCTTAGGTCATCCACTTGAGGGAAATTTGCTACTGTCCTACAAAACTCTGCGCTTGGAGGCCCAACACGAGTCTACAAGAAGAAGGTTGCGTAGTAGACATCACAAAACACCGAGCAAAAGGCCAAGCCTTCCACCCTTTACCAAGTATATATGTGCATTAAATTAAATAGCATTAATATTGTGATATATCAAAAATATCCATGTTGCACATGGAAAGAACTTGCACCTGCGACTAGCAACGCTATAAGAAGGGCTGAGCAAGCGGTAACATAGCCAAACAATGGTTTGCTGGGATGTGGAGGGGTTAGAGGCTTTTCATGGCAAATTGGGAGGCTTGACAAACAGGTGGTAGGTAGCGAGACAGCGATAGAAACGAGACAACTAGCATGGCAATGATAGTAATGGTATCCAGGGAAATGATCATCTTGCCTGAGATCCCGCTTGGAAGAAGAACGAATTCGTGAAGAAGACGAACCAACGTAGTCGAACGAATCCTCACACTCCGAACGCCTTCGGAACTCTATCGAGAAGAAGCAATCCGGAAACAACAATCAACATATGATAAACACCACAACATGTGCATGACATGATGCCACAACAAGGATGATGCATGTTATGCAGGACATGGGAAAACACAACAATCAACTTCTACACATTAAGTGAAGCTCAATATGCAACGAGTTGCATATTGACGAAACTCCATATTTGGATTACTTAGTTCACTCCCGTTTAGGTACACATCAATGTTAAATGTTTTTAAACATGGCAAGAGGTGAAGCATAAGTAAACTACTCTATTTAGGCATCTTAAATGAGGCTGGAAACAACTTATAGTATTTCCGAAACGACCCCTTATGTCAATTTCGAAATTGGTCCAGATTTGAACTAACCATATTTTATATTTGTTAAAAAACAGAATAAAGTATACCATTCAATTCTACGCATCATTCTAGTCGATTTACATATATGGAACATCTCAAACGGAGCTACGGTCTAAAAGTTATGACCGTCACAAGATGAACATGACATGAATGCAAAATGCATGAAAATGACAACCACAAACATTTCAAATCATGAATGCAGCAAGATATTATGAAACTACATGAGATTCTAAGCAAGTTTCATGTGGAACATGTTCAAAACGGAGCTACGGTTCAACAATAGCAAGCAACACAAGTTTTAGTTCAAATCTGTCCAAAACAGCAACATAGCATATTGCATACATGAAACCAACAAGCTACAAGATTCTAAAATGCACAAACTAAGCATGGGGCAGTAGCATATAACACACACTTCATTTCATCTTCACATTTCATACTAAAAAGAATCATGGAACACATGGTAGGAAGCTCACAACATGGCAATAAAATATAGCAGATTAGGACTTGGTGAAAATAACAGTCTTTAGCATAGCAGTTTATCACGAAGGCATATTGGCAGCAGTAAAACTATAAGCTATAAGTCATATATTGTCATGGAACTTAACAGCATGCTAGAGGACATTATAAAGTACAAATAACTCCTTTACACCAACCCCAAAGGGGTGCTAGATCACTGGCAAAACACATGGCAAGACAACAACAAAATATTACAGATTCCAGACTTATAAATATCTCCGCATCTCAAATCAGCAACATTGATTAGGCTTTTACCCATGATGAAATCTACAGCTAAACACAATATTCATGGCATGGCAAACCTATCAACAACAAGTAGACATGGCATACTACAACACACTCCAATGACTCAACTATAAGGAGGCATGGATTGCTTAATACGAGCACCGCAAAATGGAACTTAACGTTAACAGATTTCAGTTTTAACGCGATAGCAACTTGAGAGCAAGATATGCACATGTTAATGATGTTCTATCTAACAAACAGAGGCATGGCATCAAAGTAGACATATTATAGGGCGTATCTCATGAAGAAGCCATATGCAAAAGGTCTACAGTTTAGATGCAATCAACCACACAAGTTGGAATAAAATAACAGATTTCAGTTTATGATGATATGCTCTTTTGCAACACATTTTACAGCACCTAGATGAACTACATGCAAATGGCACCAACATGTAGAGCACGAAGAGTAGAACAATTTTCATATATTACACATGCCAATCGGACAAACATGCACCAAGTTAGGGCCCACACAAAATGCATGCATGATGAAAAAAATGGGTACATCACAGGGACTTAGTGAAATTTTTACCCCCGGAGAAATTGGACGGGACGGTGCAGCGAATGGGGAGGACCCGTTTGGATGGAGGGACGTCGCGGTCCCAGGACGGGGTGGATCGGGACGGCCTGGTCCCGATCTGGCCTGAGGAGGAGGAGGCCATGGCGGACCCGACGGCGCCGGCGAGGCGACCGGAGGCGGGGACGCGGGGCGGCTGGTTGGGTCGCCGGATCCAGGGCGGACAGCCCGGATCTGGCGGCGGCGCGGCTGGAGACGGACGGCGACAAGGCCCACGGAGGCGGGGCGGCGGCGACGAGCAACGCGGTGGCTGCGACAGCGGGGTTGAGGCGCCGGGCGGCGGTGACGACTCTCAGGTGGCGGCGGGGCTGACTGGGGCGCCGCCAAGTGGCGAAGGGGGGTTTGGCCGGCACGGAATACTAGGCTGGATGTAGGTGGAGGCTAGGGGAAGGCCAAAATTGGAAGGAGGGCTGGCTTAAATAGGCAGGGGGGTTAGGGTTGGAGTTTTGCTCCATTTTTCGGATCGTACGATCACGATCGGACGGCTCCGGTCGTGGGGGTTAGGTTAGGTGAGTTGTTGGGCTGTGTAGATAGGCTTGGGCTGACAAGAGAGGGAAGATGTGGCCCGGCACCGAGTTTTGAAAACACTGAAAACGTCTGATAAATAATCCAATGACCGCACTGCTACCATTGACCGTTCGGATATCAAACGACCTCCGATTGCGACGAAACTTGACAGGCAGTCTAGCTACGCTATATTAAGACCGCACGCCAACTTTCGACCCAATCTGAGAATATTTTTCGTGCGCTTTTAAAAACGTTTTTTTAAAACGATGCCGCGGGCGCGTGTGTGTGTGGTTGGACTCAAAACGGTCAACGACAGAACGGAGAGAACCGACGACTACGAACGAATGCAGTTTTTGAAAAATGATGGCAACGGAGTTGCCGATGCTATGCAGATGATGCGAATGATGCAAAGATGAATGTGACAAACAAACGAATCACACGACGAGATTGGAAAACAACGAGAATCTTCTGGAGCGTCGGTCTCTTGCTGTTACAACTCTCCTCCACTTACAAGAGATCTCGACCCGAGATCTTAGAATGAGAATGGGAAGAGGAAGAAACGAAGAGGTGAAACTTAGTTGCTTCTTTGACAAACGAGTGAAACCAATGGAACTTGAAGGTTGCAAGAGATGAAGAATGACACGAGAAACAAGAAAGAATTCAAAACCACTTCGGTTGAGACGAGATAGACAAGGGATGAGAAAGAACGAATTGGGCAGCATTCCGGTAGGAAGAGAGGCAAAACTGGATAGGATGGAAATAACTTGAAAAGATGACACAACACTCCGGTTACATGGATAAGCATGGAAAAGAACATGATCTTGACAAACCGAGATGATGTGATGAATAGAGCAACATCACAACACCTCCGGAACAAAGAATAGAAGCTAGATCGTTGGGAAGAAAAGAACGGAAAAGAAAATCATAGCTTCTGCCACAATTGAATTTGGAAAGCATCATTACAAGAAGGATTGAACGGAGTTGTTGAAAAATCAACAACGAAAAGAACAGGCTTGTTGTGGGCTTATGGAAAACATCTCAAAATAATGAGGTGACAACCGGCCACAAACGAAAACTATGATTGCTTGGGAGCAACAAGATATGCAAAACTTCTTTCAACAAGAGGATATATTGAGAACTTGGATCATTGATAAACACCATGATAGCAACACTCCTTAGGAAACGCTTTAGGTGACATCCATACCAAGATAACTATGAGAAGGAAATGATGGGTTTAATTATCTCATTCTTGATAACTTCTCTTTGAGACTCCTCATGAATCAAGAATGCTATAAGACCATCTCAAAAGACAAGGGAGAAAGAATTGCACTTTGAAATGCAAGACAAAGAATACTTGAGCTTGTCCAACAAGAATCTTGAATAATACTTCGAGAACAAACAAAATCCTGGACGAACCACCATGAAGAACCTCTTGGAGAACACTGGAATGAAAAGATGATAGAAAAGAATTGAAGGTTGCAAAAAGAACAAGATTGAGGCCTTGCAAAGACTTAGATGAAGCTTCGCGATGAGATACTTGAGAAAACTTGGAACTCCGGAAAGAAAAGATGAGCACATTTGAAATCCAGAATTTGATATCATGCACAACTCCGGAAG
This sequence comes from Elymus sibiricus, assembly GCA_039707655.1. Taxonomy (NCBI): domain Eukaryota; kingdom Viridiplantae; phylum Streptophyta; class Magnoliopsida; order Poales; family Poaceae; genus Elymus; species Elymus sibiricus. The sequence continues at coordinate 451,349,471 of CM077671.1, forward strand.
AAGGATTGAGATCACCTTGATGAGCAAGAATAAGAATTATGTTATGCCTATCCTTCACCAAGTTAAATTGATGACAAGCAATGGATTTGACATACTACTTATTCTTCCGAAAAAGATTGGAGAGAGGAAGCATAGACTTGAAGAATTCTGAACGAACCACCGGTAAAAATTGAAATGAATGAGAATACTTCGAACGAATGGATATGCATGAGAACGAAGAGATCACGATCCACTAAAAGAAAACTTGAACGAAGCACCGAAATAATTGAGATACGAACGAAGAGACAACCATTGAGAAGAATTTGAGAACGAAAGCTGAAAGCTGAGAACGAAGAAATCTTCTGAAATGATGGCTTTCAGAGGATCAAGAAATGAAAAACAACTCTGAATGCTCCGGATAGATAAGGAATGAATACTCATGATCGAAACAATTTTTTGGAAGAATGGCATGAAGCTTGAAACACGAATCTTCAAGAGAATGGATCAAGATTTAAGAGAAACACTCCTTCGATCTTCGAAGCTGAGAAAGACAATGATGAACACCACCATGGATTACTGAGATACTTCGGAATGATGAAGGAAGAAATGTTGAGCCAACAATGAAAATGATTTAGAAGCGATCTTCGAGAAGGAATATGACTGATGGAATTCATTCTTACGTCACATTTGAAAAGAACTTGAGGTCTCCGGAAAAGATTAGAAGAGCCAAGTAAGATCCTGGGAAAAACCTGTGGGTTATGAGCACACTCAAAGGAAAACACCGTTGAAATGATTGGAAAAGAGATGGCACCGGTACAAAATTGAAAACTTGATGAGGATGAGAACCTCAAAACACTTAAGAGGATTTGAACGATAACAAGAATCTTCTCAGATATCTTCAGCACTCTGAATAAATAAAGAGAGATGAATAAAAGAGAGAGGCTTGGACAAGAATTCCCATATGAAAAACATTTAATGAATGAAAATAATAGTATGAACACCGAAAGCTTGAATTGAATCCACCGGGAAAGAAAACAAAGATGAAGACTAAGAAATGATGAACTTGAGCACTTGAGCATCTTCACCACGAATCACCGGATACATCACGGAAGAGAAGATAGTGGAAGCATCACATGAATAGAAAGGCATTTGGATGAGAATTCAATTGTTGAAGAAAAAGGGCGGGAGGGTGGGAAAAACAAAGACAACCTAAGACGGATGAAAAGAACTCCTGAAAGATATATGAGGATTGATCTTGCAATTATTGAAGAGAAACACACCGGTTAGGAAAGATATGAAATCACCACTGACATCGAAGCAACTCGAAATACCATACTCCAACACAAACAATGGATGTGGCTTGCAAATTAAGCTGGAAACAAACAAAAACACATTGGCATTTGTTGGAAGGATAATCCTAGGTAAACTACTTGAATTCCCACCTAAGAACTTCCGAAATCTTTCTTGGTTATGCTATCAAGTTGCGGGTCCGGGAACCTACTCAATGTAATCAGCTGCAAGACCACACCCGCAACCTTCAACACATATGCAAGAAGTTCCGCAAGCTCGTCTACCTCAGACCTTCGTAATCGCAACGATACTAAGAATGGCAGTACATCCAAACTCTCTCCACCCGTACAGGGTATGCCGGACTCCTCTCGCCACTACTAGTATTGAGCAATTTCGAACATCCTCCGTCCTGAGATAATAAGAAATCTGAATGATAACGATGTGCACAAGAATCCCCTCGAGCTCAACTCCCCGGGTCCAAACCATACGTACGGGAGGCACCAAGAACAGAGTTTCGGTCACATCGACATCATAGAGGTTCCAAAATACCCGTGTGATCCTAAAAAAACTTTGAGTGAGAAGAGGGATAGAATTAAAATTCCTACGTCAGGATTCCTCACCAGAGCATAGAAGAGGAGTAAAAGAATCCTACTCTCCGATATATAACTAGACTCAAAACAGTTTTCACTAGACTCGACTCGGCCAAAGTTCGATCAATCAAGGGGGCTCCTAGGTCGGTACTGGCTCTGATACCAACTTGTCACGCCCAAGATGCGATCCTATCCTTATTTTGGCTCGAGGGCCTCGACAGGGATAGAAGCGCATCTCGTCGTTTCGCAAGAATGGATATCATTACAAGTACATGTAAAGAAGAGATGAGTATATGGAATTGGCTTACACTCGCCACAAGCTAAATGGTTGAGTATTATCTTAATAAATCTTTAGTAGTTGCGGAAGCTTACTAGATTTCCAATCATAAGAGTGTATGATTCAAGTATGGACAGTATGTTACCTTAGGCCTCTCCCTCATAAGTATGATGAGTATCACTACCATTTCATATTCAATTGCCTAGGGATGATCATTTTTCTTTATTATTCTTTCAAAACGCTTTAATTAATTTATTATTATTTTATTAAAACAACACATAACTATTTATATTCTTGCAAAGCTATCTTTCTATTCTGGCAAAGTAATTTTATTTCTTATTCTAGGTAAAGCAAACATTAAGTGTGCGTAGAATTGTATTCGTGGTTGATAGAACTTAAAGAATATTAATTCATTTAGCTCCCTTGTTGAATACACCACTTATCAAAAAAGCTACAACTAAGAGTATCTACAGCTAGATCCCTCGTACCCGTCCCAAACGCTAGGGTAGGCCGCCCGGTCACTGTCGGTCATGAAATTTCGACCCAACCGGGCGCCTCAAAATGGCCTCAAACGACTGGGTTGGCCGGCACCCCTCATATCTAGCCCAAATATGGGGCGGATATGGGGGCGCCCTGGCGCTGGCCCGCATCGACCCCACATATATTCGTCCTCATCCGCTCGCCGGACCAAAGCCTAGCCACTTCACTCCACTCCCATCCGCCACCCAAGCTCACCTCCGGTGATCTCCAGCCTTCTCATGCATGGTGGGCAGCGGATCCAAGTCCTTCACTTCCAGATCCATCGACCACGAGCTCATCCCACGAGGCCCGAGGAGGAGATGGCCGTCCGGCTTGTGTTCCGCTGCTCTCGGGAGTCGGCCGCCCGATAACAACACTCGGGCTCGCAACGTCCTGAATCCATTGCATCGGCACAACCGATGCTTGGATCCCGTGTCACTGCCTCACCGAAGGCAATGCGGTCTGTCTGGCATCTGAATGTCGTGGCGAATGTGCAACCCCTCCGTTGGCGTGCCGAGGACGCACCATGGGCGTCCTCGAATGCTAACATGGCGCGACGTGCCCGCCGGGCGAGGCGGCGGGCACGGGAGGCGGCAGAGGCCCTCACGACGGTGGATGTTGGGGAGGCGGAGTCACACCTTCCGGCATCCCGTATAATGCATGGGTGCGGGCACCGCAACTGCGTCGTGGTGGACGCCATCTCCTCTCAGGAAGGATCCGTCATCGACGTGACGTCCACCGGCACCGTTCGGGTTACGGACTCCCATGAGGAAGAGTAGGGCACGGGAGACGGCAGGAGCTCGACTCCCGTGAGCCGGCTAGTGTCTCATGTCCTACTCTACCTCGTCGGTGACCGGACCAACAATACGAGGGCGCAGCCAGCCGTCGGAAATGGACACGGCGGAGCTGGACGAGCTCCGCTTGTATTAGGTTTACGTTGCATGTAATAATATGGATTTGAGCTTTCTAATTTAAGGTATCCAGTTGTAGAGTGCATTATTTCAGGTGTGATCCGTCAGTGTCTGCATTCTGTTTGCGGAAGTTGGAGTGGTCGGATTTGTCAAATCCAGCTGTAGATGCTCTAATCCTCTACACTTATGAGTTACTAGCAAATATTCCCGTGCGTTCCCAAGGAGAAAAAAACATGGCTTAAGACTATCCTGAAAGTTAGCGTCATATATTTCACCACTGTGCACGTTCTTCGATAAAGGGAAAAGGTGAAAATGTCTCCACGTGCGTCGTGTCTTTGGCTTGGTCTTGTAAAGGCACGACATTGAGGATTTTAGGATGGGTCGGGCGTCGGTGATGCAGAACTGGTTGAGGATGAATTTAACTTAATGTTAGAGTAGTTCGACCAAATACGTCGATTTTAAGTTTTTTCACCACTTTCGTATCGTCATGTCCCTGAATAGATTAATCTTCTCTACCAAGAGTGTGTCATCCAATTAATCAAAGAACAAATCTGTTTCATAGATAGTTCATTGAAGTTCGAATTTCCAGTAGATTGGGTCCTACTAGATTGACTTCTTTAAATTAGCCAAATAAAACCGACTGAGGGATTATATCCAATCCGGAAGCGCCAATAGCCTTGGTGCGTATGCATCGAAGCAGCGGCATCTATCTGAGGTATTCATTATGCTCACACCACTCAGCTCCTCGATATCAACCTTTCGGGCAAAGACTTCCATGCACACGCAAACGGCGGCTACGTCGCCTCCATCCGCACATGCAAGTAGTGACTTCGCTGTGCGTCTCCGGCGACGCCTACAAGAAGATCGACGTCGATAGGCTGCCAGATCCGATCTACAGATGCAAAAGAGATCATGCGACAAACACGTACGCGCGACAGACGGCATCCGAAAGATCATGCAGGTGACCTACACAGTCGATCAGCTTCCACATGCAATGATCGTATCGGCAAGTCAGGCACATAGCAGATCCGTTAACGACCCATCCATCCAGAAGTCAAAAATCCCGGAGGCCATGAGGCCTGGAATGCAGTCAGCTATAAATCTCAAAACACCTCCATCCATGCAGCTATGCACATAAACTCTACACACTTGCATGCAAGGCAGAGATCCCGTCGTTGTCCAAGTGGCAGTTAGCAGCAACGACGGTGTGGCATGTATAGGACGTGAGGCAGCTCACGCGAGGTTGGCGGTAGGTTCGGGCATGACACGATCGAAGCCGGAGCTGAGCCGAGCCCCTGAGAATACGAATCTGGACGGACCACGCACATATATATTGGTAAGCTAGCTAGGAAAGCAATCCATCCGGTTGTATGCGCACACGTCAAGCGTTAATATATCCACATAGTATTGGATTGGAAAAGATATATGTAGTCATCTCCGTGTTGTATAAGAACTCTTCCTGTGGAAAGGTCGAACCGTTTTAAATTAAATTGATTACGGATTGATTCTAATAGTAAATATAAGGGGGTTTTGTATAAAAAGTGACGACGGATCAAAAATACCTATTTCTTTTATTGGTAACTAGCAAACATGCGCGTGCGTAGCAAACGGGGGTAAACAAACCACACACGCCTTTACTCAGTGAGCATGACTAAAGACCTCACCCTCATGCCCCTATAACATAATTAACATGACTAATACCTCGTCCTTAGGTCCACGTCCTCCATTTCAATATGACATCAAACCGATGTTTCTGCTTGCCCTCTTTGCAATCCTCGTCTTCGGTGGTCACAGTATCGGCTGTCACTAACCAAGGTTGGCCAGGTCCTTGAGCTTCTTTCGTGTCCGACGAGATCAAGAGCATTGAACAAAGATTTTTTTATCATACGATAAATATAATTGGAAAAAAGTATTGCACATAATATATGTCTGTGTTATCATATAAATTCAGTAGTTTGTGTAAGATAGACCATGAAATCTTAGTTGGACTCCTCATGCATTGTGACGGGTGTCAATGGGCCGAGCTAGGCTTGTCGTACGTGAGGACGCGACGGAGAAAAAGATTTCTTCCACACCCCTAGTTTCATAAATTGAACTAAAACAATGCATCCGTGGGTGTATTTAAAAAATTCACCCAGTTTTATTAGTAAGTATAGATTAAAAAAGATGCTAGCTATAGTACCTCCTAGTTTTCAAAATTAGTTCATGTTTTGAAAAAATCTTTGCCTTTTCAAATTCAAAATTCAAAAAAATATTTGTGTTTTTAAAAAATGTTTGCAAATTCGAAAAAACATTAGGATATAGTACCTCCTAGTTTTCAAAAATTCTTCGTTTTTAAAAGAATATTCAGGTTTCAAAAAACATTTTTTTTCTTTTTTAAAGTGTTCGAATTTAAATTATCTGTTCACAACTTTGCAAAAGATTTGCGTTCTAAAATATATTCACCTTTTCCAAAAAAAATGTTTTCTTTTGCTCTATGTATCTGACGCGGTTGTTAGTTAATTTAATACGTCGCGCTCCAGAGTAAACACAAGGTGCTGTTTATGCCAGTGGCTAGAACTCTGAGCGATCCAGCCTGGGCGCACTGGTTTGGCGCGAGAGATGTTGCCTGTTGGTACAGCATCCGCTTATGGGCCGGCCCATCGTGGCTCTCTCCGTCATAAAGGTTTTTCCTTTTTTGCAAAAAACGAATCGGTACAACGGTATGAACAAGAAAACGCCTGACGGACAAAAATTTATCTAGGTCCCACCGTAAACGAAAAAAGGTGAAGAAACAATCCGTCCTTTTTGAGAAAAAAAATTGAGAAATAATCCGTCTTTTAATATTAGGTAGAGATAAGTAGTGAGTTATCACGCGTAAGGGCATCGGCGTGCACACCTTTTTCGTCGGTGATTTCTGCTGCGGAGCCTTCCCCGCAGACGCCCCCACACACGAGCGATATTCGCAAGACAAGATCCAGGAGAACCAGGTATGCTTCCTCGAGGAAGAGCTGATAATCAGCAACGAGCATAACATGCATAGCCACCCCCTCCGCAGTCTCCGTGCCTACAGCCTGCACGACCGGCGTGCGGGCCTTCACCTTCAGGGTGAGTGGTCGGTGTGGACGGTGGAATTGCATCATATCTTTCTGGAAAGAAGTCCAAATAACCCGCTCGGGTTTCACAAACCGGACACTTTACCCCCTGACATTTAAAAGCGGGTATCTAACGTAACCCCCTAGGCTTTCCTAAACCATTTAAATAACCCCCTAATCCTTATTAGAGTGGTTTTACAAGTGGTTTTCGTGATGTGGCAATGTGCACCACGTTCCTGACATGCATCCGGACTCATGCATTCTCCTTCGGGCATAAGTCAGCGTCGTGCTACTCCGAAAGCATCGTGTCGATAGGTCGCTGAGTCCCGTTCTTCTCACTCCGTGAGTTTCTCAGCCGCGAGCCTCCCCTTCTCCAGCTTTACCATGCAGCGAGGCCAGCAATTTCTTGCACACCGGGCCTCTCTGCACCATCATGCTCCTACTGCGCGGACGCGGCGGTCGCGCTGGGGTGCACACACAACCCGCCAACCGATGCAAGTTCAGGCAACCATCCGCCGTGCGCAACCAGTATGGCAGTGTCTCGTACTCAAGCTCTCTGAGGCGAACGGTGGTGGTGTGGTCGACGTTGTCGTCGACGGTGACGAGAAGGACATTGGCGTCGGATCCAGAGTAGCGAGGAGCTGGAGCGTCGCTAACGAGGCGAACATAATTTCTCTCCCTGGATACAATCGGAAAATACACACGTACAGACCGGTTGGATCGATTTCTCTTGCACAAGCACAAGCATGCACGTACACGCAACGCAAACGGCTGCTACTTAGCTGCTTCTGCTTCTGACTATTATCTCAACGTCGCGTCGTTGTTTGTAAGAGACCTGCTTGCCGGGATGGAGGTCGCGCCGTGTTGACACCACGATGCAAAACGCAATTAAAAAGGCCTCAAATGAAAAAGATGTTCAACATTAAAAAGTTCCGTAGTGTTGACATGAACATCTTTGAAGTTTGGACCATCGCTGTCTGATCTCATCTTGAAGGCGGAAATTGTGCTCAAAGTACTAAGATTTTATATTCATAGTACTGTTCGGCCGATTAAGTCCCCAAGACGACCTCGTATGAGAAAATGTTCAACATGGATTGTCTTTGTATCGTCAAAACGATCGATTTTGATATAAATATTATCTCAATCTAAGTTAGTATGCAAAAGTTAGAGCCATCGGAGTATGGCCCTATCACGAGGCAAAAAGTGGCGCGAGGGATCAGACAACCACCTAGATGATGTCTGATGGGTCGCGCGAGCTATTCTACCATCAAAACCGTCTCAAATGGAAAAACTTAGAACACGAAAAAAAAAATCTCGTCGAGCCGATCGATTTTGATATATATTTCGTCTCAATCCGAGGTCATATGCAACCTGGAGAGACAAAATAAGATCAGGCTGAAGTTTGAATCGGAAAATCCGAATAAAAAGTCAGCCAGCAAAGAGGTTGCCGGCCGTAATGAAATCTTGCCGGGAGAAAAGCTTGCCGGGTGAAAAGCTTGGCGGGAGAAAAAGGTTGGCGGGAGAAAAGCTTGCCGGCCGAGTGAAAGGTTTGCCGGATTAAAGCTAAAGATGGACTCAAAAGATTATCTAGATGGCCTCGTATCGAAAAGTGTTCTACACGAAAGTTGTGCGTATCGTCGAGACGGTCAACTTTGTTTTTGGAGTCATCATCATTTGAGGTAATATACAACCTGCAGAATCTCTACAAAACTTGGACAGCCTAGCCAACCACAGGACCGAATCCGAGTGGAAGTTAAAGATGGCCTCGTAGATTATTCAAGATGGTCTTATTTGGAAAAGTGATCAACAGAAAAATTGTTCGTATCGTCGAAACGATTGATTTTGATATAAAATCGTCTCAATCTGAGGTCATATGCAGATTATGTGGCCCGCGCAAGTAACAAGACGGAAGTTTCGGCCAGATTCGGGTTGAATCCGAGTTAGGCTAGAGCTAGGACTCTAGGACGTGAATTGATGTAATTTTCTTGTAAGGACAGCCTAGATGAATCCTTTTCTTGTACGGGAAGTCTAGCCGCCTCTTATATATAGTGGAGGTGACGGCCGATTGAAACAAGACACAATCGAATAAAATCAATCTATACTACTTTTTCGTGTTCATCTACTTTTTATCCCTCTCCCTTGTATCTTCTTCTCGTTCTTCGTCGTTCTTCAAGTTTGAAGGGCAGTGAATCCAAGAGGTCCTAGGGGCGGTCAGGCCGACCTAGGGCAGCCCATAGCAGCCGCACGCCCTGACGGGGTCCCTCCCGGGCGTGTGGGGTTTCGGGTCATCAAAAGCACCCGCCGGACTGCCTGCGTACTGCGCTTCCGGACGGGTCTCCTTTGACGTGAGCTGCGGTGCATCACCCCCGGCGTCGAGGCTACACAGTGACGTGTTCGTGTGTAAACACGCCGCGTGAAGGTCAACTAGTGGTGACGCGAGGAAGTGAGGGTGAAAGCACAATATGCTCCCTTGGTGGTTTTGATAATTCATGACAACATACATTGTCTCTTGGACTAATATTTCTACCTAGTGTATTTCAGGTGAAAGTCCATAGAGAGAGATGGGTTGGCAAAAAGGATTGTGAGGAGAAACCCCAAGATGCAAGGAAATGGATTGGCAAAGCTTCAAGCAAGAGGACTCTATATTTTACTTTGTGAGAAATCACTTTGAGTCCATAGGAAAGCCAATACTATTAAAAGGGGGGTAAGGTACTGTTGGTGAACAAGATGCTCCACGTGCACAAGTGATAGTCACCAAAAACACCCACAAACTCTTTCACAAAAATTCTGTCCAAAGCCAAATATCCAAAATCGGTGAAACCAACAATTCCCACTCGGTGACAATGAAAGTGCTATTAAGATTGGTCATAATCCCGTGCAACATTCTCGAACTAAGCATATTCAAGTTCGACATCATTTCATTCGTGATCATGTTGCCAAAGGAGATATCGATCTCAAGCATGTTCGTACTAACAAACAATTGGCTGATATCTTTACTAAGCCACTTGATGAGAAAGTGTTTTGTCACTTGAGGAGTGAATTGAACATCATTGATGCTTCAAACTTGAGCTAAGCTCACTCGGTTGCTTGCAAGGGCATGAGCTTACATGATACTTCCATGATACACTTGACATGTTATCTTATACCATGGAATTCTATGCTCCCTTGTATTGCATCTAATCTTTTGTAGGTACTTGGAAGAACAACACTCCACAAGATTGCCATCAACTCACATCTTAAGCAATATTGTCTTGGCCAAGTATCCACAACCCCTCTTGATGATGGAAGGAAGAAGACAACTCAACCATATCCTTGACATATATTTGATGTGATCATATTTGCTTATTGATATCATGACAAATGGATATATATTGTTCTTCCTTGCATGACTAACCCATGTAGGTGATAAGTGAACCAAAACAAGAAGGATTGCTCCCAACTCAAGATGAACTTCATCAAACTCGAGCATCCTCAACAAGTTCACCTACAAGCTACGTCATCAACATCACTCAAAGGTATGTACTCATATCCTTGAAAAAGCTTTGCTCCAAGTCATGAGATAAAGCAACTCAAGTGATATGAAAACATTAAAATGCTTAATCGAAAAATGGTAACCCCATTTTGAGCTTAAACGATGAGTATGGCCTATGATCAAGTATTCTTGCTTGACTCCTAAGTCAATATACTCTAATATAGGTGACCTAGTCACCGACCATCATCTAGATTAAGTATCTTGTTTGGTTCATTCTCTATTTGCAAGATTTCTTGGAACCACTCAAATCTTCTCTAGATGATGTTTCTTTGAAAAACCTTTTGTATTTCCTTTGTAAATATCGTTAAGATTTTATCGCAAGTTTTCTAAAAATTATTTGAGGTTTTCTAAAACATTGCCAAGTTTCTGTTTTCCCCTCGGAGCCTCTGACTCAAACCATTCGGTGTCACCGATTTAGCAGATGAGCTGCATAACAACATCTTGGTTCCACCGACCCGTTTGTCTCGGAGCCACCGATTTGATTTCTTCTTTGGTTTGTGTTCTTGTTAGTAATTTTTTGTTTCTTTAGAGATCCTACAAGTGCTATCCTTGCTTCTTCAATGACCCCTTATTATTATTTATAAAAAAAAGGGGGAGGGGGAGAAATATTTCTAGGATCCCTAACTCAAAGGAGGAGAAGTCTTACAAGCTCTCGGATCAGCCAAAGAGGGAGAAACTATTTTCCATGATTCCCTCAGTTTTAATGCTCTCTATAATTGTCATTCTTTTCTGTGAACCCTACATTCCATGACCCTTGTTCTCAAGGATCCCTTCCAACTCCATGATCCCTGTGTCTAACCCTGTGTATGGACCTTTTTGGAAATTAATGCCAAAGGGGGAGAATACCAAAGCTTCAAAAACTAAAGGGGGAGATACATGCTTCAATACATAGGGGAGATATAATCAAGGGGGGGAATATCAAAGCCTATACTTATATAGACAAGGGGATAATACCAAAGTAGGGGGAGAAAAAGGAGAAAAATATGTTTGTTTCATTTGACCACTCATGTTAGAATTTTTCTCACCCTATCCAATCCCAATATCTACATGCTAAGATTCAGAGGGAGAGGATGACCTACTATTTCACATCTAGGGGAGAAAGTTTCTAAATGATCTTGGAGACATATCAATCTTAAGGAATACTATCCTCTATATGTTCTCCACATCTTGGTACTATTGAGTTCTATTGCCTTTTTGATTAGTAGAATACTCTTGTGTTTCCTAACATTGTTTTCTCAAGTGTGTTTCTACTACTAGAATGCTCAAGAACTCAAGGTAAGTATATGCATCATAACCTTGATCAAGAAGATCTCTTGCTTCTTGCACATATTGTTTGCAAGAGTGAAGTCTTGAACAAGGATGTAACTCATTCACATGTATTTGATGCATATAGCCAAGATACACATGACTCATATTATCCCTTCCACTATATGTGTGTCCATGCATTCCAAAGCAACTATCCTTTAAAGGGATTGCACACATTTAGGGGGAGCAAGTCTAAGTCATGTGTCTTTGAAAGTCTTCATTATATCCATGCATATCTTTATTTGAAGCTTTGATTGTATGTTGCCATCAATTACCAAAAAGGGGGAGATTGAAAGCACAATATGCTCCCTTGGTGGTTTTGATAATTCATGACAACATACATTGTCTCTTGGACTAATATTTCTACCTAGTGTATTTCAGGTGAAAGTCCATAGAGAGAGATGGGTTGGCAAAAAGTATTGTGAGGAGAAACCCCAAGATGCAAGGAAATGGATTGGCAAAGCTTCAAGCAAGAGGACTCTACATTTTACTTTGTGAGAAATCACTTTGAGTCCATAGGAAAGCCAATACTATTAAAAGGGGGTAAGGTACTGTTGGTGAACAAGATGCTCCACGTGCACAAGTGATAGTCACCAAAAACACCCACAAACTCTTTCACAAAAAGTCTGTCCAAAGCCAAATATCCAAAATCGGTGCAACCAACAATTCCCACTCGGTGCCACGGATTCCCAAACTCAGACTGACCCATGCCAAACCCTAGCCATTCGGTGCAACCGATTCTACATCGGTGCCACCGAGTTCAGTTGCCAACTTTCTGTTACCTGGTTTCATAAAATCGGTCTTACTGAGTTTTGTGGATCGGCGTCACCGAGTTGTGCAATCTGACCGTTGGTCACCTAATCGGTACCACCGAGAATTATGTATAGGTCTCACCGAGATTCAAAAGTTACTGCCTTTTGATCACTTCGGTACCACCGAGTTTTACACTTCGGTGTCACCGAGTTGGTCACTTTAGGTGTAACGGTTGGATTTTTGGGGATGCCTATATATACCCCTTCACCACCACGCACTCGAAAGAGAAGCACTCAGAACTATTCCATACTTGCCCCATCCAATTTTCTGAGAGAGAGCCACCTACTCATGTATTGAGATCAAGCCATTCCACTCCATCCATATGAATCTTGATCTCTAGCCTCCCCAAGTCGATTTCCACCAATTCAATCTTTTCCACCATAGCCAAATCTGTGAGAGAGTGATTGTGTGTTGAGGAGTCTATCATCTTGAAGCACAAGACCAAGGAGTTCATCGACATTGCCGCGCCTATTACCTTTTGAAGGGTGGTGCCTCCTAGATTGGTTAGGTGTCGCTTGGGAGCCTCCTACTTCGTGTTGTGGAGTTGAACCAAGAAGTTTGTACGGGCAAGGAGATTGCCTACTTCGTGAAGATCTACCCATAGTTAGGCTAGTCCTTCGTGGACGGAAGCCGTTATGGAATACTCAAGGTTGCTACTTCGTGGACCCTTATGGGTGGAGCCCTCCGTGGACTCTCGTGACCTATGTATAGGCTCCATAAATGTGGACGTACGATAGCACCACCTATTGGAACCATGGGAAAAATCTTCGTGTCCCTTATGCATTTGATCTCCCTATCTCAACTCCTTACTTCCATGTGCAATGTCGTTACTTTCTACTGCCATACTTGTTGACTTGCATGTGTAGGGTGTGCTAGACTTGCTATAATTGCTAAAATCTGCCAACCAATTAACTTGGGAAAATGTTAGGTTTTTAATTCCTGCAAGTAGCACTACTGGAATCAGGGACTTTGCCATCTGCCAGCTCTTTGCCGTCTGCTGGCAGACGGCAAAGAGGTTGTTTGCCGTCTGCTTTGGGAAAGCAGACGGCAAAGAGCTGGCTGATGGCAAAGACACTGTTTGCCATCAGCCAGCTCTTTGCCGTCTGCCAGCGGACGACAAAGTTTCTTTGCCGTCCGCTAGCAGACGGCAAAGAGGTGGGGTGGGGCCTAGTGGAGGCCAGTTAACTGCAACGGCCCACCCCACCTCTTTGCCGTCTGCTAGCGGACGGCAAAGAAACTTTGCCGTCTGCTAGCAGACGGCAAAGAAAATAACTCCTAACGGGCCGTTACCCCCCTCCTCTCTCTCTTCTCTCTCTCCCTCTCTTCTCTTTCTCTCCCTCTCTTTCTCTCTCTCTCTCTCTCCCGCGCCCTTTTCCCCCTTAAATTTCGTCCCGCCGCCGCCGGTCGCCGCCGCCGCCCCGCCCCTCCCCCCCCCCGCCGCCCCGTGCCGCCGCCCCTCCGCCGCCCCGCACCGCCCCTCCGCCGCCGCCCCGACGCTCCCCCGCCCCTCCCCCTCCGCCGCCCCGCGCCGCCGCCACGCGCCGCCCCTCCACCGCCGCCCCGACGAGCTCACCCGCCCCGACGAGCTCCCCTGCCCCGACCCCTCCGCCGCCCCGCGCCGCTGCCTCGACCCCCCCCCCTCCGGTGAGCTCCACCCTCCCCCCTTTTTTTGTTTTTTTTTCTGTTTTTATTAGTTAGGTTTTATTAGTTATTAGTTCATATTAGTTATTAGTTTATATTAGTTAGTTTATATTAGTTAGTTTAAATTAGGACAGAAATTTTATTTGTATTAGATTTAGTTTTAGATTTGTTCTTTGTTTGTATTATTTAGGTAATAGGAGTAAGATTTAGGAGAAGAAAAAGGAAAGAAGAAGAGAAGAAGAAAAAGGAAAGAAGAAGAAGTAGAAGAAAGATAGGAAATAAAAGAAAAGGACACCCCGACACCCCGACCCCGACACGGCACCCCGACCCCGACACCCCGACACCCCTGACACCCCGACACCACGACACCCAGACACGACACCCCCGACACCCCGACACCCCGACCCCGACACGACACCCCGACCCCGACACGACACCCCGACACCACGACACCACGACACCACGACACCCCGACCCCGACCCGACACCCCGACCCCGACACGGCACCTCGACCCCGACACCCCGACACGGCACCCCGACCTCGACACCCCGACACCCCTGACACCCCGACACCACGACACCCCCGACACCCCGACACCCCGACCCCGACACGACACCCCGACCCTGACACGACACCCCGACACCACGACACCCCGACACCACGACACCCCGACACCCTGACACGATACCCCCGACCCCCGACACCTCTTCGGCCTCCTGTTGACCGAAAGGGTGCTCTTCGGCCTTCCAGAGGCCGACGGGGTCATATATGTGTGAATTATGAGTTAGGTCATATAATTTCCGATTTTGTTATGAAAAACATCATATATATTTGTGTTGATCGGGTGGATTTAAATGTGCAGTTGTTTCGTCGCTGCGAGGGTTTGGTGTTCGACGACCTCCCCGTGCGTTCGACGAGCTCCGCCCCTACGTTCGTGGGTGAGCACAAATGACATCTCCTCCTCCCCCTTCATTTGCTCTGTTCCAGTCTTCGTGCCGATGAAACTTGCTAGCTGTAGGTAGATTGAATCATCAGTATGCGTGACCACTATGCGTCTCCCGTTCGAAAGGGTTACATCTATAAATATGCATGCATTTGCATATTTATAACCGTGATTCTTTCGAATTGTCCAACGTTATCCATGGACAGCCCGAGTATGTGTAGATTGGGTTCGTTTTCCCATATGCTCTGCTCTGGATCCGATGCAGAATTTCATCAGTGCCTCCCTGTTGTTCTCCGGGTACACATCCTCTCTGCTTATTGCCGAGACGTGTATCAGGAGAACAGTGGGGAGGTGCTGCCGAAATTTTGTGTCGGATCCGGAGCAGAGCATGGGAAAACGAACCCAATCTACACATACTCGGGTGGGATTAGGACCTATCTTTACCTACTAGCGTCTAGGTTGCATGGATGTAATAAAACTGACAAACTCTATTAACTGATGAATATGGTTTGCTGAACTATGTATATATTTCTTGTGTGTCCAGTAGCTAGGCAAGATGAGTGATTGTGCGTGGATGTACACCGGTCACACTAGTCAGAAAGACATGACCATTGAATGCTTAAAATAAACCAAGGGGTTTCTGAGTGCCGCATTTGCAAATGGCCAGGAAATAACCTGGTGCCCCTGTGTCCGGTGTGACAACCATAAAAAGTGGACACGGGATGAAATGGGTAAACACTTGCAGAAGTCGGGTTTTACGCCGGATTATACGGTGTGGAGATTTCATGGTGAGTCTACCCAACGTGCCAGAGCTGAGGTGGTTCGTCGTCGCACCGACGAGCATGGTACCGGGATCGAAGACATGGTGCAAGACTTTGATGATGCTCGGGATTCGGACGATGAGATGGAGGAATCTGCAAAGGCCTTCTATGAAATGTTGGAGTCTTCAAAACGTCCTCTCCACGAGCACACTGAGCTTTGTCAGCTGGATGCCATCGCGCAAGTAATGGCTCTCAAGGCTCAGTTCAACCTGGGCAGAGAATGCTACGACGCGATGATGACGATATTTGGACGCTTTCTACCCAAAGGCCATGTATTGCCAGCAAACCTGTACCAGTCGAACAAAATCGTACGTGCGCTTAAGATGCCCTATGAGAAGATAGATGCCTGTGAGAATGGATGTGCCTTATTTAGGCTTGAGTATGCGGGCTTCAACTATTGTCCCATTTGCAAGTCTTCCAGGTATGTTGTGGTAGACAACGGTATGGGTGAGAAGAGTCAGACCAAAATCCCAGTTAATGTTCTTCGGTATATGCCAATCATACCAAGACTTCAACGTCTTTTCATGGTCAAAGAGACGGCCAGACAGATAACGTGGCATAAATTGGGCAAAAGAACCGAACTAGATGCAGATGGGAATCCGATGTTGGGACACACTTCAGACGCTTTTGCGTGGAAGCACTTCGATGCTTTACATAAGGACAAAGCGGCAGATCCAAGGCATCCTCGAGTCGCCATCAGCACGGATGGGTTCCAAGTGTTTGGTATGACGGCAACCCAATATAGTTGCTGGCCTGTATTTGTCATTCCACTCAATATCCCCCCGGAGAGATTATGAAAAGAAAGAACATTTTCTTGACGTTGATAATTCCAGGGCCCAACTATCCGGGGAAGAATATGAATGTGTACATGCAGCCGCTTAAGGATGAATTGCAAGAAGCTTGGGATAATGGGATCAAGACATATGACGCCGCTACAAAACAAAACTTCAAAATGCATGTGTGGTACATGTACTCGACGCATGACTTGCCAGCGTATGCGCTATTCGTTGGCTGGTGTGTGCATGGAAGGTTCCCGTGCCCCACATGCAAGGCAGCTCTTCAGTTCCGTTGGCTGCAGGCGGGTCGCAAGTATTCTTGCTTCGACTTGCATAGACAGTTCCTGGATCCTGGCCATAAGTTCAGAAAAGACAAGAAAAATTTCATGAAAGGTAGAGTTGTCAAAAACTTTGCACCACCTGCATTGACAGGCCAACAGGCCCTGGATCAGTTAAACGCTCTCGAGCCTAATCCAGAGCGTCCAGCATATTTCAAAGGGTATAATTCGGAACACGCCTGGACTCACAAGATATGCTTGTGGGATCTGCCTTACTTTAAAGACCTCATTTGCCCACACAACATTGACGTGATGCACACTGAAAAGAATATCGCCGAGGCCCTTTTTGGTACATTGTTCGGCATAGAGGGGAAGTCAAAGGATAACCCTAAGGCTAGAGTCGATCAAGAGGCTCTATGTGATAGACCGTTACAAAACATGCGACAACCGAAAGGAAAGAAGAACTGGAGGAAGCCAAAGGCATGGTTCAATCTTGGAAGGCCAGCTATGTGGGAAATGATCTTGTGGGTGAAAATGCAGTTGATGTTCCCCGATGGGTATGCAGCGAATCTAAAGAGGGGAGCGAGTCTTGACAAATTGAAAATATTTGGTATGAAGAGTCATGATTGGCACATATGGCTTGAGCGGGTAATGCCGGTGATGTTGCGTGGCTTTATCCCTGAGGATGAATGGCTAGTACTGGCAGAGCTGAGCTATTTCTTCCGTGCTCTTTGTGCGAAAGAACTATCGCCTGACGTGCTAGACGAACTGGAAGAGTTGGCGCCGAAGTTGATCTGCAAGTTAGAAAAGATCTTTCCACTGGGATTCTTTAATCCAATGCAGCATTTGATTTTGCATCTCCCGACCGAGGCAAGATTGGGGGGGCCCGTGCAAAATCGTTGGTGCTTCGCAACTGAGAGGATGCAGAAGACCCTTCGAGCAAAATGTAAAAATAAACGTAGAATTGAAGCATCGATGGCCGAGGAATTCATTACTGAGGAGGCCGCAAACTTCGTGACAGCACACTACAAAGCCAAGAATCGTCATTTGCATAATCCAAAGCCTCGGTACAATGATGGCGACCGTGAAAAAGGTCGATCCAACCTCAGCCTATTCAAAGGTAAGCTCGCACCAGCCGGTGCTTCGAAAGCAATAGCGTTGGATGTCGAAGAATGGCGGACCATTTCGTTGTATATCTTCAACAACCTAACAGAAGTGCGGCCGTACATCGAGTAAGTTCTCGGTACATTGTTTTGCAACTTCTAATTCCTTTGAAATGCTCTTATTCCCGGATATGTGATACAGTCGATACGTCGCCAAATTCTCGGATGGAGCGGTGATCCAAAAGGATTCCATCGAAGAGTATGAGCTTCTGGCAAAGCATGGAGGAGGCTATCCCGGTTTCATCTCTTGGTTCAAACAAACGGTAATTTCCATTAGACCATTTCATTTCTTCGTCTAGTTTGCGGCTAATGCAACAATCCTTTCGTATTAAACTTGTAGGCTAATGCAGAGTCTATGGACTCCGAATTGAGACATGTCGCAAATGGTTTTGACTATAAGGTCCGTTCATTTGACAAATACGACATCAACGGGTATCGCTTTCGTACTTTTGGCAAAGAGCTATCTATGGCCGACCGAAAGTCTACAAATTGTTGTGTCTCCGCTGTCGGCGAAGGAGGGGTCGAGTATTATGGAAGAGTTGAAGCAATTTATGAACTTACATTCTTTGGTGAAAACCCACCAAACGTCGTAGTCTTCAAATGTTATTGGTTCCAGCCAAAGGAGACTTCAAGGACTCATGAACATATAGGGCTAGTCGAAATCAAACAAAGCACCCATTTAGATGTTCCCGATGTCTATATTACGGCTCAACGGGCGACCCAAGTTTTCTATCTACCGTGGGCCTGCCAAACTGATCCAAATCTGAATGGTTGGGATGTCGTTTATGATGTGCCGCCACATTTTAGACCACCTCCCCTCAATGAAGATGATTATGACCCTCACATTAACCCAGACACATATGAAGGAGAATTCTTCCAAGAAACACGTGTTTCCAAAAAAACGTTTCAAGAACCGCTCTACTTCACCCCAGAACATTGAGGTAGACAACGACAGTGAATCCGACTTCACCCCTGAGCCGGAACAAGAAAAGACGGAAGAAGAAGAGGTTACTGCTGCGGATGACCTGTCAATGCTTGACCGATTACATAAAGGAGGCCTTCCACATGTTGATGCATTTATTGATGATGCTGATGAGCACGTCATTACTGATAGTGATGACGATTCTGCATTTATTGATCCCGGAGCATATATAGACGATGAAGATTAATATTAGTAATGTCAGGTATTCAATTATTATTATGTACATATATATTATTAATTAGTTCATGTTATTAGGTATTCAACAAAATGACATTGACTTAGCTTATTTTCCTCGAAAATGACAAAATAACCTTACTTAGCTCCAAACTGACATACTTTACCTAGGATAGCTATAAAATGACCTATACTTAGCATTTTTTCCTCCTAAATGACTTAATATGCTTAGTTAGCTAAAAATGGCATAACTACCTAGGATAGCTCCAAAATGACCTATACTTAGCTTCTTTAGTTCATTTATGACATACTTAGCATACTTAGGTAAAAAATGGCATGATAACCTTGGTTTAGCTCCAAAATGACATTGACTTAGCTTATTTTCCTCGAAAATGACAAAATAACCTTACCTACCTCCAAAATGACCGATTTTAACTAGGATAGCTCTAAAATGACCTACACTTGCCATTTTCTTGTATGATTGTATGATTTATATAGTTACTTGTATAATTTTCTTACTTTGTATGATTGTTTCTTATACATAGTGCCATGGTCTTGAAATCCGTCCCCGTCGGCCCTCGCCCGCTTTATGATTCGGATGTGGTAAATTCTCTTTTATAACTATTTGTTGCACTTCACATTTATGACAATTATGGCCATCAAGTTGACATAGAGATATTTTAATCTAGGAGGTATGTAAACCGGAATTTGCAACCGACCCTCTTGTCGAGAAGTTAAATTTAGTTGAAAAAGAAAATGAGTATTTGAAAGAAAAAATTAAAAGAATTGAAAAAGAGAAGATGACATTGGAGTTGTATGTTGCCGATGTCGTCGATGATCACAAGATGAAGATGAATGCAATGCGCTTGAAGATGGATGCAATGCGCTTGAAGATTAAGAAGATTAGAAAATATGCCATTGATAATGAGGCTTGGTATCGTTATGCCGTTGGATCAATTGTTACCTTAGTTGCGATCTTCATCGCATTTGTTGTGATGAGGGTACGTTTTCTCTATACTTAGCTTATTTTCCTCCTAAATGGCATAATTACCTAAGTTAGATAAAAAATGAGCTATACTTACGTAAGTTGGCTCAAAAATGGCATCATCCTCGAAAATGACATAATAACCTTACTAAGCTCCAAAATGACCTATTTACCTAGCTTAGCTCTAAAATGACCTACACTTAGCATTTTTTCCTAGCTTAGCTAAAAAATGGCATTTTTACCTACCTTAGTTAGAAGAAGAAGAAGATAAAGAAGAGGAGAGGAGAAAAAGAAAGAGAAGAAAAATTCTTCTTCTTCTTCTTCTTCTTCTTCTTCTTCTAGTCTTCTTCTTCTTCTTCTTCTTCTTCTTCTAGCTAGTCTTCTTCTTCTAGTCTTCTTCTTCTTCTTCTTCTTCTAACTTTCTTCTTTCCCAATTTGCAGATTTGCTTTCGATGAGGAAGCTTGCGTTGATGGAGTCTACTCTTCTTCTTGTGCTTCCTTTTTGTTTTGATTTTGTAGGATGAACAATGTGAAACTTGCTACCTATATATGTATGTATGGATGAAACTATATGGACCTTTTGCTTAATTGTTGGATATGTTGGACTTTTCATTTGGTGTATATATGTGTTGGATGATCATATCCATATGGCAGGGATATGTTGGCTATATGTACTTGTTGAAATATTTTGAAATGAATATATATATATATGTGAAATTGATTGAATTTAAGAAAAAAACAGCGGGAATATAGCCACTTTGCCGTCTGCTAGCAGACGGCAAAGGTCTTCGCCGTCTGCCAGCAGACGGCAAAGAGGCCACGTGGCAGCAGCCTGTGCAACCTGGGCTGGCCTATTTGGCCTCTTTGCCGTCTGCCAGCAGACGGCAAAGAGCTTGCTTCTTTGCCGTCTGCTGGCAGACGGCAAAGAGCCTGCGTTGGCCCAGCTGATCGCTGACGTCAGCTGACATCAGTTGCAGCTCTTCGCCGTCTGCTGGCAGACGGCAAAGAAGCAAAGGTATTTGCCGTCTGCCAGCAGATGACAAAGAGCGCCGTTAGCCCCCTAACGGGGCTAGCACCTTTTGTCTGCCGTCCAGGGGCTTTGCCGTCTGCCAGCAGACGGCAAAGAGCTTTGCCTCTTTGCCGTCCGCCAGCAGACGGCAAAGAGGCCTTTGCCGGCAGCCGTTCAGCCGGAGTGTTGGCCGTCTGCTGGCGGACGGCAAAGGCTTTGCCGTCCGCCAAGTATGCCTTTGCCGTCTGCTATGGCAGACGGCAAAGCAGCAGATTCCAGTAGTGTAGTGTATTCACCCCCCTCTAGACACTCTTCTAGTGATCCTACAAGTGGTATCAGAGCATTGGTCTCCATTGCAACGGTTTCATCACCGTGGAGGAAGATCGATGTGTCTAGTTCGGGAAGTTTGAGTTGTAGAGTGCCTATTCTTAATGGGGAGTACAATAGTCAATGGAAATATAAGATGCTTGAGCTATTCAATGAATTTCATTTGAGAAAGTATGTTAAGAACCCCTATGTACCTCCCATTGATCCTTTACATCCCACACACGAAGAGGAAATTGATATGCTATGCAATCTTAGAACTGTTAATCTTATCATTAGAGGTATGCGTGTCGGGCCCCTTTTCTGGGAATAAATCACAGAAGAGCCCTTGAGTCATACCAGCCCCAAGGACCACTGGCGGACTCCCTTGATATAGATAACCAGTACAAATATAATATTACACAGGGTTGAGTCAGAGTGACTCAACAAATGTACAACTTGCCAATATACTACGGTGGTGGAATATGACAATGGTGTGGTGGTACTGTATTACAGATACAATAAAATAGAGCCAAGTGTCAGTGTGAGACTTGACTACTTTATTTGTGTAGCGGAAGCTCAGCGGATGGTACATGTGGTAGACTCCTATATCACAGGTGGTCTGACTGGGACTCCTCTAAGCGTCGGGCTCGCTAGCGCAATCCTCCTCCATAAGCTCGTCCTCCTCCAAGTCTGGCCAAGTAAATAGCCAGGGACAAGCCAGTGAGTACGTTGGAATGTACTCGCAAACATAATGAACAAAAGATATAATGAATGCATATGCTCATGGTATGAAATGCTCATGCTAACCATAACATATATATGCATGCTGGCAGAGTTAGCACGTACAGAAGTGAAGCGTTAGTGGTAAGAAGACACAAAACAAAATGCCGGTCGGATGTCTAGATATGACACCACGGTAGGTCTTGAAGAGAAATGCCAAACGGGTGTCCACAAGAGTAGTGGCGAGACATACCGCCTGTTAAACTCGAGGGACACCACGAGAGGTCTTGAAAAGAAATGCCAATCGGGTGTCTAAAAGAGAGACCGGACGAGACAGGACTATCCGAAAACTCAAGCGATGCCACGAGAGGTCTTGAAAAGTAATGCCAAACGGGTGTCCACAAGAGTAGTGGCGAGACAAAACCGCCTGTGAACTCGAGGGACGCCTCGTAAGGTCTTGAAAATAAAATTGAATGTCCGGGGTAGTCTAGCCAGCCCCTGAGACACTTAGAAAATATAATAAGAGAAACGGGTTAGTCCACAATAATATTCATATCATCAGTAATACATTCATGATAATATTAGTAGTGACAAAAATTAATCCTGCAAAATAATCATGCTTGCTATTATTATCCTCCAAAGACCGACACCGGGACCGACACTTGACCCACCCAGCAAACGTCCTTGACCGTGGACATGGCTATTCGAATAGGTATTACTCTGCAGAGGGTGTACTCTTTACCCACGTGTATGAGGTTTCTTTAGTCAGTACCGTGACACTGACTAATTCCCATTACGGTCTTTGGGTTGAAAACACACCTAACCAGCACACACCAGCTTAACCGTCCGGATGCCAATAATCACCCAGGGCATCTGTTCGGTAAAACTCTAAGACGGGGTGACCAACGTCCTGCATGGGATCACTATTCATACGCGCGGATTACAAGGGGGGACCCCCTCTCGGTCACAACTGGAAACACCCATGCCCCCTGACCCGATGACAGGATTTAGTCCATGGCCGTGGAAACCCTCATCGTGGCCCTCTATGTGGTGTGTACCCGGACAGGGGTTATCAACTTACTAAGCCGTACCTTCCTTGCGGAAGGACCCGTGGCAGCACGGTATACAGCTAGGTGTAACGGAACAAGACTCGATCTAGGTCGACTCAGGAGGTGCTAATATTATGACCGGTATGCTCCACATATGTCACATGACACCACCGTGTCAAAAATGGCCCGTGCCCACCGGCACGTCCAAGGCAGGAGTACACTCCTGGTTTCCCACAAACTTTCTGCACTTGAGTGAAGTACAAGCCAAAAGATGATATGACCATGCATGCATGCACTTGTGATATATATCCTACACATGCGGTGCAATTCCAAACCAGTGCAAACATGCAAATGCAATCACCATATCCTGAGTTCAATAATGCTTGCCATGTCCAAAATAGTCAGTAGAAAACCCCTCCAATTCCAGCAAGGTTTTCTTCTTCTTTTTCTGAAAAACACAAATTTAAAATTCAAATAAAAAAAATCCCATCATAGTACAAAAACTTGTCTCAAAATATTTTTTAATAAATACTAAAAAAACTAGAGAGAAAAATAAGAATTTCAAAAAAAGAATCAACTCAAACGGAGTTGTGGTTTATAAACTAGAGGTAGTCAAAGTTCTGGTCAAAACTGTTTTTATTAAAAACAGAAAAAGAAAACGATTCGGGAAGAATACGCTTTCCCGTGAAGGAAGCGTAAACCAGCCGAATGTGCGTCTGTTTTAACCGAAAATGAATAAAATGCTGACGGGTGGGCCCCACCCGTCCGGTTGGAAATTCAAACGCGCCTCACGCGTGTGTACAGAGGAGGTGCAGTGGTCACCGGCGGCGATCGTCGGGGTTTCAGAGGGCGGCGAGAATATGAGCATGCTCGGGGAGGTGTTTCGCGTCGGTGGGTGGTGGTGGTGGTCGCCTGCGAGCACCGGAGCGACGGCGAGGTCGACGGCGGCGGACGGCGATTCGGGTGGTGGTGGATCTCGTCGGAGAGAGCTCGGGGGGTGAAATTGAAGAGAGGAATTGATGATGCGGTGGGATATATGGCTATTGGCTAGATTTGAGCGGCGGAGGTGGGGTGATGGTGATGAACAGATCGGAGACAGAGGTGGCACAGCGGCGGTCAGAGGGGAGGAAGACGACCTCCTCGAGATCGGGAGAGTGGAGTGGGGGTCGATTGGGAAGGCATGGGGGTGGGGTGAGTGATCGCCGAGGCTCGGAGGTCCCTTTTATAGGCGATTCGAGGCGGTCCGGCGAGGGCGGATAATGCCGGAGTTACTCCGACCGGCGAGGTTGGTTGGGGGCGGTGGCCATGGGCGGCGAGGGGGTTAATGAGGACGGCGGAGTGCTCTGGAAGAGTCGGCATGGACGAGCTCGAGCTCCTCGGCCTCATCTGCGGTGAGGTGTCCGCACGGGAGTGGCGACCGTGCCCGGCTCCGGTGACTGCCAGGCGGGCCAGGCGGTGTGGACGGCGCGTCGACGATGCGGAGGAGGTGCCGCGTGGAGGGGAGGTAGGTGAGGGGAGCAGCAGCAGCAGTGAATAAGGCGGGCGCAGTGCTGACCCCTCAGCTCGCCGCGGATGAGCTCGGAGGTAGCTGCACCGGCCGGCTACTGTGTCGTCGGCGGTGAGCCACTGACCAGAGGGGTCACGACGGCTCATTGATGAGCAGAGAGGGCGTGGATGAGAAGGTGGGCGATGGAGTGGCGTGCACGGCGCCGATCTCTTCCCCTCTCTGAATAATTCAGTTAACTGAATTATTTTGACAGTGAACAGTGTGCCCACCAACTGTATGATGAAATGACTGAGAGGTCTAGGTATTTTAGGAATTTATGTGGATTTTTGTGGTAAGGTGTTGGTGCCCAAAAATGAGTTTGGCAAGATTTCAGAATTTTTGGAGAAGTTTGGAATAGGTTTTGAGCAAGGAAATTGTTTCTGGTCCAAATTTGAATTAAATGGATTTTGATAATTTTGAACTGTGGCAACCAATGTTTTTGGTGAAATGGGTTATAGGTATTGTCTAGTTGCTAGGATAATTTTTGTGGAGGCAGGAGTGTTGTAGAAAATATAGTTCCTTTGTAACCCAAAGAAACCATGGGTATTGCAAATTCCACTTTTGGAATTTGTTCAAAATGAGAAAAATATTTTTGTGGGGTGGAAAGAAGTTGGTTTCTGTCCTAGAAAGTGTGAATGACTTATGGGATAGTTGAGGAGTGGTAGAAAGATTGTTGGATGGATTTGGGAAGTGTTAGAAGAAAAGAAAAGGGCTTCTCCTTAGAATATTTTAGTTATATCAAAAACTTTTCTAATAGATTTTTTTTCTAAGAATCATTTTCCAAATAAAACCATCAATCAAAACAGGCCCTTTCTAGAAAATTTTGAACCCAACTAAAATTTGAAAAGGTTTTCAAACAGAAGGAAGAAAATAGGATCAAAATGGTTTTCAAAGAATTCATTTTAAAGAAAAGATTTTGAAAATCCAGAAGAATATTTTTGGGGTGTTACAACACCTACCCCCCTTAAGAAAAATCTCGTCCCCGAGATTTCAGCTGTCCCTCAAACAGATACGGATATTCAGTCGTCAGGTGATCCTCTCTTTCCCAGGTTGCTTCTTCCTCGGTGTGATTACTCCACTAAACCTTATAAAATTTAATCACATTCTGCCGGGTCCTTCGTTCAGATTCCTCCAAAATCTTTATAAGGCGTTCCCTATATGTAAGATCGGGTTGGATATCCAGGTCTTGGTGCTGGACTTGCTTTTCTGGGTTACTGATACACCTTCTTAGCTGTGACACGTGAAACACGTCATGAACATCTGACAACTCTGCCGGTAGCTCCAGTTGATAGGCAACCTTGCCCCTCCTTGCAATTACTCTGAACGGTCCAATAAACCTCGATGCCAATTTTCCTTTGACTTTAAATCTCTGGAGCCCCCTTGTTGGACATACTCTAAGATATACGTATTCCTCTGGTTCAAAGCTAACCTGACGGTGTTTCTGGTCATAGTAGCTCTTCTGACGGCTCTGAGCCGCTCTCAGTCTGTCCTGAATAAGCTTCACTTTTGTTTCTGCTTCCTTAAGAATTTCTGGGCCGAAGATTCGGCTATCTCCGGTTTCAGACCAATTGAGTGGGGTACGGCATCGGCGTCCGTACAGGGCTTCGAAGGGTGACATCTTTAAACTGGCTTGGTAGCTATTGTTATACGAGAACTCCGCGTATGGTAAACTGTCTTCCCAGCTGACTCCGTAAGTCAGCACAAACGCTCTCAGCATGTCCTCCAATATCTGATTTACCCGCTCAGTTTGCCCTCCGGTCTGTGGGTGATATGCTGTACTTAATGTCAGTTGAGTCCGTAAAGCTTGCTGTAGGTGCTCCCAAAACCTAGAAACAAACTGGGTGCCCCTATCGGAGACTATGGTCTTGGGTACTCCGTGTAAGCAAACAATCCGGGAGAGGTATAACCTGGCAAGCCTCTGTGTTGAGTATGTGGTTTTTACTGGAATGAAATGTGCCACCTTGGTTAATAAATCTGTTATAACCCAGATATCATCATTTCCGTGTCGTGACCTTGGCAATCCGACGATAAAATCCATTCCTATTACATCCCATTTCCATTCAGGAACTCTGAGTGGTTGTAGTAGTCCTGCTGGCCTCTGATGTTCTGCTTTTACACACTGACAAGAATCACAGCGTGCAACGTATACGGCTATGTCTCTCTTCATCCCGTGCCACCAAAATCTTTCTTGTAGATCCTTGTACATCTTGGTTCCTCCTGGGTGAATAGAGTACGGAGTAGTGTGAGCCTCTGCCAAAATTTGTTGCTTTAACTCCTCTTTGTTAGGTACGCATAATCTCTTCCCGAACCATAAAATTCCTTGACTGTCTATGGTGAATTCGGACGCCTTGCCCAATTTTATTTTCCTCTTGATTCCCTCAATACTTGGGTGTCCTTTTTGGGCTTCTTTGATCTGATCTTCTAATGTTGGTTTTATTTCCAGCTGAGTAATAGTCCCTTCCGTGACTAGTATCATGTTGAGTTTGGCAAATTCCTGGTTGAACTCATGATGTGTGAATTGCACACTGCCATCGTGGGTGCATGGGTTTCTGCTCAGAGCGTCTGCTACAACATTTGCTTTACCAGGATGGTAATGAATTCCCACATCATAATCCTTAATCAATTCAAGCCAGCGACGCTGTCTCAAGTTTAATTCTGGCTGGGTGAAGATATACTTAAGACTTTTATGGTCCGTGTATATCTCACATCGATTACCCAGAAGGAAATGTCGCCATTCCTTGAGTGCATGTATTACTGCTGCTAATTCCAAGTCATGGGTAGGATAATTCTCTTCGTGTTGTCGTAGTTGTCTTGAAGCATATGCTACAACTTTCCCCTCTTGCATTAACACACATCCAAGACCTTTTCTGGATGCGTTACAATATATCTCAAAAAATTTGTGCACATTGGGCACGACCAGAATGGGTGATGTTGTTAACCTCTTTTTCAATTCTTGAAAACTTTTCTCACAGGCTTCGGTCCATTCAAACTTCTTATCTTTCTTGAGTAACTGGGTCATGGGTTTGGCTATGGTGGAGAACCCTTCGATAAATCTCCGGTAATAACCAGCCAGACCAAGAAAACTTCTGACCTCTGTCACGTTTGTGGGTTGCTTCCATCCCAAGACATCTTTCACTTTACTTGGGCCCACTACTATTCCATCATGTGTTAGTACGTGTCCAAGAAAGCCAACTTCCCGTAGCCAGAATTCACACTTGCTGAATTTGGTGTATAATTGATTTTTCCTTAATTCTTCCAAAACTATCCGAAGATGTCGCTCATGTTCTTCCGGCGTCTTGGAGTAAATGAGTATGTCATCAATAAATACAACCACGAACTTGTCCAAGTATTTCATGAAGACCTTGTTCATGAGATGCACAAAATAAGCAGGAGCGTTGGTTAAGCCAAAAGGCATTACTGTGAACTCATATAATCCATATCTGGTGGTAAAGGCGGTCTTGGGTATATCTGACGATCGGATTTTTAATTGATGGTAGCCCGACCTCAAATCTATTTTTGAGAAAACTTTGGCTTCTGCTAGTTGTTCAAACAAGTTATTTATCCTGGGCAGTGGATATTTATTTTTGATGGTGACCATATTAAGTGCCATGTAATCAATACATAGCCGTAGGGTACCATCTTTTTTCTTAGCAAATAAAACTGGCGAACCCCACGGTGATGAGCTACGCCGAACATAACCTTTTTCCATAAGTTCCTTAATCTGTTTTTTTTAACTCAGTCAGTTCTGTCGGAGCCATACGGTACGGCTTCTTATATATGGGAGTTGTTCCAGGTGCCAATTCAATAACGAATTCAATTTCGCGGTCCGGGGGCATTCCTGGTAGCTCCTCAGGAAATACATCGGGGTACTCGCAGACTACCGGAACCTTGCTTAATTCTGCCGTATCCACTTGATTTAATTTTCCTCGTGATGTGGAAATCCTCCTTGTGCCAAATTTTATTGTTTCCCCATGGCAATTAGTGAGAGTCACTGTGCGGTTGAAACAGTCTATGGAACCTTTATTTGTGGTTAACCAATCCATTCCCAGAATAACGTCCAGATCGACTGCTTCCAGTACAATAAGGTTGGCTAGAAATCCCATTCCATTAATTTCAATGTTCACATCCTTGCAGTACCATTGTGTGTTTTGCTTTGATCCCGGGGACTGAATAACCATGGAATTTTGCAAAGGCGAAAAAGAAAACTGATTCTCCGAGGCAAATCTTTTGGAAATGCATGAGTGGGAAGCTCCAGAATCAAATAAGACTGTAGCATTAATTGAGTTGACAGGGAACGTACCAAACACAATATCTGGTGCATTCTGTGCTTCCTCAAAGGTCACGTGGTTGAGATGCCCCTTCTTTGGTTGTTATTGGGGTTGAAATTGTTGCGTCTCGGAGCTGTATTTATACCGCGGCCATTGCTGTTGGTCTTGGAGGTGTTGTTCCCCTGTTTTGGGCATTGTCTGGAGTAATGTCCCTCTTCTCTGCATGCATAACAGGTGACGCCCGGATGGAATGTTGTATCTTTGGTCCTGTTGTTGAAGGCACTGCGGTTCTGTTGTGGTGCCGTAACTGCGGTTCGGGATAATACAGGCCTTTGAATTTCATTCCTGGGCCTGTTGTTGCGAACCTGTGCTGACTGGTTCATACGGCGCTTGCGAATTTCGTTCATGTTGCGGTGTTCATTTTCCAGTATGATGGCCTTGTCCACCAGTGTTTTGAAGTCTGGAAAAGTGTGGACCACCAGTTGGCACTTCAGAGATGGAACAAGTCCATCAAGAAATTTTTCCATCTTCTTGTTTTCTGTCATGTATTCGTCGTTGGCGTACCGGGCTAGCTGAGTAAACTGGTCCAGGTATTGCGTCACTGTGGTGCCTCGCTGCTTGAGATCCTCAAATTCCATTTTCTTCAATTTAATAATGTTGTTGGGAATATGTGCTCCTCGGAAATTTTCCTTGAATTGTTCCCATGTCATATTTGCTCCATTGGGGTTCGGGTGACATAAATTCTCCCACCATGAAGCTCCTGTTCCAGAAAAATAGTGCGGAGCATATAGCACTTTTTCCTGGTCCGTACACTGAGCGATAACCAATTTCCTCTCAATATCACGTAGCCAATCGTCTGCCTCCAACGGTTTGTCTGTGTGAGTAAAGCCCGTTGGTTTTGTTTTCTGCAGTTCAGGTAATTTGGATCTGGGTTGGTGCTGCTCCTGGTGATTCCCCATATTGATTAAGTGCTGCATCATCTCTTGCTGCTGTTGCTGGCTTTGCTCGTACAGACGGCATACTTGTGAGAATGCTGAGTCGTTACTCTGTTGACTTGTCTGTCCCTGTGTAAAATTATTTCCCATTTGTCCAAAATTGTCCTCTGGCGGATTTGGCAAGGAACGAGTCCAGGGGCGATGCATTTTCTTTCTGGGGTATTTGTGTAACACCGTTGAGAAAAGAAGTGACAGGGAAGGAAATAAATTTTTAGGAGACTGAAAATAATTCCCTCCCCAAAATTGTAAGTGCAAAAAGTAACAGATTATATCACACAAGCAGATTTAATTATGCATGCCAAAAATGTTAGTACTGACTCGAATGCTAGCGATCGTGCCTAGGTCTTCCTACAGTCAGCCTGGCTCTGATACCAAGGTTTGTCGGGCCCCATTTCTAGGAATAAATTACAGAAGAGCCCTTGAGTCATACCAGCCCCAAGGACCTCATGTCCCTCATGCATTTGATCTCCCTATCTCAACTCCTTACTTCCATGTGCAATGTCTTTACTTTCCGCTGCCATACTTGTTCACTTGCATGTGTAGGGTGTGCTAGACTTGCTATAATTGCTAAAATCTGCCAACCAATTAACTTGGGAAAAGGTTAGGTTTTTAATTCCTGCAAGTAGTCTATTCACCACCCCCCCCTCTAGACACTCTTCTAGTGATCCTACAAGTGGTATCAGAGCATTGGTCTCCATTGCAACGGTTTCATCACCGTGGAGGAAGATCGATGTGTCTAGTTCGGGAAGTTTGAGTTGTAGAGTGCCTATTCTTGATGGGGAGTACAATAGTCAATGGAAATATAAGATGCTTGAGCTATTCAATGAATTTCATTTGAGAAAGTATGTTAAGAACCCCTATGTACCTCCCATTGATCCTTTACATCCCACACACGAAGAGGAAATTGATATGCTATGCAATCTTAGAACTGTTAATATTATCATTAGAGGATTGCGTGTCGGGCCCCTTTTCTGGGAATAAATCACAGAAGAGCCCTTGAGTCATACCAGCCCCAAGGACCACTGGCGGACTCCCTTGATATAGATAACCAGTCCAAAGATAATATTACACAGGGTTGAGTCAGAGTGACTCAACAAATTTACAACTTTCCAATATACTACGGTGGTGGAATATGACAGTGGTGTGGTGGTACTGTATTACAGATACAATAAAATAGAGCCAAGTGTTAGTGTGAGACTTGACTACTTTATTTATGTAGCGGAAGCTCAGCGGATGGTACATGTGGTAGACTCCTATATCACAGGTGGTCTGACTGGGACTCCTCTAAGCGTCGGGCTCGCTAGCGCAATCCTCCTCCATAAGCTCGTGCTCCTCCAAATCTAGCCAAGTAAATAGCCAGGGACAAGCCAGTGAGTACGTTGGAATGTACTCACAAACATAATGAACAAAAGATATAATGAATGCATATGCTCATGGTATGAAATGCTCATGCTAACCATAACATATATATATGCATGCTGGCAGAGTTAGCACGTACAGAAGTGAAGCGTTAGTGGTAAGAAGACACAAAAGAAAATGCCGGTCGAATGTCTAGATATGACACCACGGTAGGTCTTGAAGAGAAATGCCAAACGGGTGTCCACAAGAGTAGTGGCGAGACATACCGCCTGTTAAACTCGAGGGACGCCACGAGAGGTCTTGAAAAGAAATGCCAATTGGGTGTCTAAAAGAGAGACCGGACGAGCCAGGACCATCCGAAAACTAAAGCGACGCCACGAGAGGTCTTGAAAAGTAATGCCAAACGGGTGTCCACAAGAGTAGTGGCGAGACAAAACCGCCTGTGAACTCGAGGGACGCCTCGTAAGGTCTTGAAAATAAAATTGAATGTCCGGGGTAGTCTAGCCAGCCCCTGAGACACTCAGAAAATATAATAAGAGAAACGGGTTAGTCCACAATAATATTCATATCATCAGTAATACATTCATGATAATATTAGTAGTGACAAAAAGTAATCCTGCAAAATAATCATGCTTGATGTTAATTATTATCCTCCAAAGACCGACACCGGGACCGACACTTGACCCACCCAGCTAACGTCCTTGACCGTGGACACGACTATTCGAATAGGTATTACTCTGCAGAGGGTGTACTCTTTACCCACGTGTATGAGGGTTCTTTAGTCAGTACCGTGACACTGACTAATTCCCATTACGGTCTTTGGGTTGAAAACACACCTAACCAGCACACACCAGCTTAACCGTCCAGATGCCAGGAATCACCCAGGGCATCTGTTCGGTAAAACTCTAAGACGGGGAGACCAACGTCCTGCATGGGATCACTATTCATACGCGCGGATTACAAGGGGGGACCCCCTCTCGGTCACAACCGGAAACACCCATGCCCCCTGACCCGATGACAGGATTTAGTCCATGGCTGTGGAAACCCTCATCGTGGCCCTCTATGTGGTGTGTACCCGGACAGGGGTTATCAACATACTAAGCCTTACCTTCCTTGTGGAAGGACCCATGGCAGCATGGTATACAGCTAGGTGTAACGGAACAAGACTCGATCTAGGTCGACTCAGGAGGTGCTAATAATATGACCGGTATGCTCCACATATGTCACGTGACACCACCGTGTCAAAAATGGCCCGTGCCCACCGGCCCGTCCAAGGCAGGAGTACACTCCTGGTTTCCCGCAAACTTTCTGCACTTGAGTGAAGTACAAGCCAAAAGATGATATGACCATGCATGCATGCACTTGTGATATATATCCTACACATGCGGTGCAATTCCAAACCAATGCAAACATGCAAATGCAATCACCATATCCCGAGTTCAATAATGCTTGCCTTGTCCAAAGTAGTCAGTAGAAAACCCCTCCAAATTTCCAGCAAGGTTTTCTTCTTCTTTTTCTGAAAAACACAAATTTAAAATTCAAATCAAAAAAAAATCCCATCACAGTACAAAAACTTGTCTCAAAATATTTTTTTAGTAAATACTACAAAAAACTAGAGAGAAAAATAAGAATTTCAAAAAAAGAATCAACTCAAACGGAGTTGTGGTTTAAAAACTAGAGGCAGTCAAAGTTCTGGTCAAAACTATTTTTATTAAAAACAGAAAAAGAAAATGATTCGGGAAGAATACGCTTTCCCGTGAAGGAAGCGTAAACCAGCCGAAGGTGCTTCTGTTTTAACCTAAAATGAATAAAATGCTGACGGGTGGGCCCCACCCGTCAGGTTTGAAATTCAAACGCGCCTCGCGCATGTGTACAGAGGAGGTGCGGTGGTCACCGGCGGCGATCGTCGGCGTTTCAGAGGGCGGCGAGGATATGAGCGTGCTCGGGGAGGTGTTTCGCATCGGTGGGTGGTGGTGGTGGTCGCCTGCGAGCACCGGAGCGACGGCGAGGTCGACGGCGGCGGACGGTGATTCGGGTGGTGGTGGATCTCGTCGAAGAGAGCTCGGGGGGTGAAATTGAAGCGAGGAATTGATGATGCGGTGGGATATATGGCTACTGGCAAGATTTGAGCGGTGGAGGTTGGGTGATGGCGATGAACAGATCGGAGACAGAGGCGGCGGAGCGACGGTCAGAGAGGAGGAAGACGACCTCCTCGAGGTCGGGAGAGTGGAGTGGGGGTCGATTGGGAAGGCATGGGGGTGGAGTGAGTGATCGCCGAGGCTCGGAGGTCCCTTTTATAGGCGATTCGAGGCGGTCCGGCGAGGGCGGATAACGCCGGAGTTACTCCGACCGGCGATGTTGGTTGGGGGCGGTGGCCATGGGCGGCGAGGGGGTTAATGAGGACGGCGGAGTGCTCTGGAAGAGTCGGCCTGGACGAGCTCGAGCTCCTCGGCCTCATCTGTGGCGAGGTGTCCGCACGGGAGTGGCGGCCGTGCCCGGCTCCGGTGACTGCCAGGCGGGCCAGGCGGTGTGGACGGCGCGTCGACGATGCGGAGGAGGTGCCGCGTGGATTGGAGGTAGGTGAGGGGAGCAGCAACAGCAGTGAATAAGGCGGGCACGGTGCTGACCCCTCGGCTCGCCACGGATGAGCTCGGAGGTAGCTGCACCGGCCGGCTATTGTGTCGTCGGCGGTGACCCACTGACCAGAGGGGTCACGACGGCTCATTGATGAGCAGAGAGGGCGTGGATGAGAAGGAGGGCGATGGAGTGGCGTGCACGGTGCCGATCTCTTCCCCTCTCTGAATAATTCAATTAACTGAATTATTTTGACAATGAACAGTGTGCCCACCAACTGTATGATGAAATGACTGAGAGGTCTAGGTATTTTAGGAATTTATGTGGATTTTTGTGGTAAGGTGTTGATGCCCAAAAATGAGTTTGGCAAGATTTCAGAATTTTTGGAGAAGTTTGGAATAGGTTTTGAGCAAGGAAATTGTTTCTGGTCCAAATTTGAATTAAATGGATTTTGATAATTTTGAACTGTGGCAACCAAAGTTTTTGGTGAAATGGGTTATAGGTACTGTCTAGTTGCTAGGATAATTTTTGTGGAGGCAGGAGTGTTGTAGAAAATATAGTTCCTTTGTAACCCAAAGAAACCATGGGTATTGCAAATTCCACTTTTGGAATTTGTTCAAAATGAGAAAAATATTTTTGTGGGGTGGAAAGAAGTTGGTTTCTGTCCTAGAAAGTGTGAATGACTTATGGGATAGTTGAGGAGTGGTAGAAAGATTGTTGGATTGATTTTGGAAGTGTTAGAAGAAAAGAAAAGGGCTTCTCCTTAGAACATTTTAGTTATATCAAAAACTTTTCTAATATAATTTTTTTTCTAAGAATCATTTTCCAAATAAAACCATCAATCAAAACAGACCCTTTCTAGAAAATTTTGAACCCAACTAAAATTTGAAAAGGTTTTCAAACAAAAGGAAGAAAATAGGATCAAAATGGTTTTCAAAGAATTCATTTTAAAGAAAAGATTTTGAAAATCCAGAAGAATATGTTTGGGGTGTTACATTGCCTAGGATTGTGCTTAATCAAACGAAGAATTTTGAATGTGCTTATACTTTGTGCAATGACTTGGAGAAACGATATCCAAGTTATTCATTGAGTAATCTTGATGAAATTCTTCATAAAACTATTGTCTTTCACAAAATGATGCCTAGTGATCCCAAGTTTGATGACTATCTATTTGAGCTTAGAGATCTCATGCGTGCTAAAGGTGTTTTTATAACTATCAACAACATCATTGTAGAAGCCATTCGCATTCATAATCTTGAACATTGTCATGATCACAACCCTAACGAATCTCTTGTTTCTTGTGACGAGGATTTCCCACTTGATGATGACAATGTGGAACATGGCTACTATGATGAAGATGAGTTGTTCGACATCGAGCATGAGAAGATCATGAAGAATCTAAGTCTCATGGCAAACTTCAAGGATTACATGTCTGGAGGAAAAGAGTGGATTCTCGATAGTGGATGCACCGATCATATGACCAGAGATAGAGACATGTTTGAAGAGATCACACCAAACCATGGATCGCGAAGGTATGTAACTTTTGGAGACAACTCCAAGGGTAAGGTACTTGGTCTTGGTAAGGTGGCCATATCCCATGATAGCTCTATTCAAAACGTCATGCTTGTTGAATCCCTTGGCTACAATCTTCTTTCCGTATCTAGACTTGCCAACTTTGGTTTTAATGTGCTATTCACGAAAGTAGATTGCCAAGTGTTTCGTCAAGATAATCATAACATGGTCTTTACCGGTTTCCGTAGAGGTGATCTATATATTGTCGATTTCACTAAGAGATCCAAACCTCGTACTTGTCTTATTGCAAAATCTTCTAAAGGTTGGCTTTCGCATAGAAGACTAGGACATGTTGGCATGCGTAATCTAGACAAGCTTATCAAAGGTGATCATATACTTGGTGTTAAAGATGTTATCTTTGACAAAGATAGACTTTGTAGTGCTTGTCAAGCTGGAAAGCAAGTAGGTGGAAGTCATCCCGTAAAGAATATCATGACTACTAGGAGACCACTCGAGTTACTTCACATGGATCTTTTTGGTCCCAATGCTTACAAGAGTCTCGGTGGAAATTCCTATGGTCTAGTTATAGTTGATGATTTTTCCAGATTTACGTGGGTATTCTTTCTTGATGATAAGTCGCAGGTACAAAAGATCTTCAAGAACTTCGTTCGCAAAGCGCAAAATCAGTTTGAGGTGAAGATCAAGAAGGTTCGGAGCGATAACGGATCGGAGTTCAAGAACACCCATGTAGATACCTTTCTTGACGAAGAAGGTGTTTCACATGAGTTCTTGGCTACGTACACGCCTCAACAAAATGGAGTTGTTGAGAGGAAGAACGGAACTCTTATTGAGATGGAAAGAACGATGCTTGACGAATACAAGACGCCAAGACACTTTTGGGCAGAAGCCGTGGAAACAGCATGTCATGCCATAAACCGACTCTATCTTCACAAGCTTCTCGGTAAAACGGCATACGAACTACTCACCGGTAACAAACCCCAAGTTGGATACTTTCGGGTATTCGGCTGAAAGTGCTACATTCTTGATAAGCATCGTCGTACTAAATTTGCTCCTAAATCTCATGAAGGATTCCAACTTGGTTACGGATCAAACTCTCACACTTACCATGTCTACAACAACTTCACTCGAAAAGTTGAAGAGACAGTAGATGTGAAGTTTGATGAATCTAATGGTTCACAAGTCGAACAATTGCCAAATGATGTAGGAGATAAGGATCCTTCGGAAGCTATCCAAGACTTGTCCATCGGCAAGATTCGTCCCATGGAGGTGAAGGAAAGTACTTCGTCAACTCAAGTGGAAGCCCCTACTTCACGTCAAGGTGATCCTCAACACGACATGGAGGCATCCACAAGCGGTACACGACAAGATGAAGAGGAGGAAGTACATCATGAAGATCCACCACAACCTCCTTCACCACCACCTCAAGGAAACGACACCTTCAACAACAACGAAGATGAAGGAGATGATGATGAAGAAGCTCCACCGTCCAACAAGCCAAAGCTACCCCGAGTTCGAGCAAGAGTGACCAAGAACCATCCTCTAAACCAAATCTTCGGTGACATACAAACCGGGAGAATCACTCGCTCTAAAACTCGCTTAGCTAATTTTTGTGAGCATTATTCTTTCATCTCTAGCATTGAACCCTTGAAGGTAGAACAATCTCTTGAAGACCCGGATTGGGTGAACGCCATGCATGAAGAGCTTCACAACTTCGAGAGGAACGAAGTGTGGACACTCGTGGAGAAGCCCATGGATGAGCACAACATCATCGGAACCAAATGGGTGTTTCGGAACAAGCAAGATGAAGACGGTCAAGTTGTACGCAACAAGGCGCGTCTCGTAGCCCAAGGATATACGCAAGTCGAAGGTATGGACTACGGTGAGACCTATGCCCCTGTCGCTAGACTTGAAGCTATTCGCATTCTTCTTGCTTATGCCAATCACCATGATATCATGCTTTATCAAATGGAAATTAAAAGTGCCTTTTTAAATGGTGAAATTGAAGAAGAGGTCTATGTCAAACAACCCCCTGGTTTTGTGAATCCTAAGAAACCTAATCACGTCTACAAGCTTCGTAAAGCACTTTATGGTCTTAAGCAAGCCCCACGTGCTTGGTATAAATGCTTAACGAAGTTTCTCATTGAAAAAGGTTTTGAAATTGGTAAAATTGACCCAACTTTATTCACTAAGAGAGTTAATGGTGAATTATTTGTGTGCCAAATCTATGTGGATGATATTATCTTTGGATCTACTAACCCACAATTTAGTGAAAGATTTGGAAGGTTGATGTCCAAGAAGTATGAGATGTCCATGATGTGTGAGCTGAAATTTTTCCTTGGTTTGCAAATCAAGCAAACAAGAGAAGGAACTTTCATATCTCAAACCAAGTACACCAAGGACTTGATCAAGAAGTTCAACATGCAAGAGTGTAAAGGTATGAAAACTCCTATGCCTACTAGTGGACATGTTGATCTTACCAAGGAGGACGAACCGGTTGATCAAAAGGTTTATCGATCTATGATTGGTTCATTACTATATCTATGTGCCTCCCGTCCCGATATTATGCTTAGTGTTTGCATGTGTGCTAGATATCAAGGCGCACCTAAAGAGTGTCATCTTTTGGCCGTGAAACGCATTGTGAGATATTTGATACAAACACCAAACTTTGGCATTTGGTATCCCAAGGGATCCTCTTTTAACCTTGTTGGCTACTCCGATTCGGACTACGCCGGTGACAAGGTTGATAGAAAATCCACCTCGGGTACATGTCAATTTCTTGGGAGATCTCTTGTGTCTTGGTCCTCCAAGAAACAGAACTCGGTATCTCTATCTACTGCCGAAGCTGAGTATATTACTGTTGGATCATGTTGTGCACAATTACTATGGATGACACAAACACTTAAGGATTATGGAATCCATGTGAAAAATGTTCCATTACTTTGTGACAATGAAAGTGCTATTAAGATTGGTCATAATCCCATGCAACATTCTCGAACTAAGCATATTCAAGTTCGACATCATTTCATTCGTGATCATGTTGCCAAAGGAGATATCGATCTCAAGCATGTTCGTACCAACAAACAATTGGCCGATATCTTTACTAAGCCACTTGATGAGAAAGTGTTTTGTCACTTGAGGAGTGAATTGAACATCATTGATGCTTCAAACTTGAGCTAAGCTCACTCGGTTGCTTGCAAGGGCATGAGCTTACATGATACTTCCATGATACACTTGACATGTTATCTTATACCATGGAATTCTATGCTCCCTTGTATTACATCTAATCTTTTGTAGGTACTTGGAAGAACAACACTCCACAAGATTGCCATCAACTCACATCTTAAGCAATATTGTCTTGGCCAAGTATCCACAACCCCTCTTGATGATGGAAGGAAGAAGACAACTCAACCATATCCTTGACATATATTTGATGTGATCATATTTGCTAATTGATATCATGACAAATGGATATATATTGTTCTTCCTTGCATGACTAACCCATGTAGGTGATAAGTGAACCAAAACAAGAAGGATTGCTCACAACTCAAGATGAACTTCATCAACCTCGAGCATCCTCAACAAGTTCACCTACAAGCTACGTCATCAACATCACTCAAAGGTATGTACTCATATCCTTGAAAAAGCTTTGCTCCAAATCATGAGGTAAAGCAACTCAAGTGATATGAAAACATTAAAATGCTTAATCGAAAAATGTTAACCCCATT
Source organism: Elymus sibiricus (assembly GCA_039707655.1). Classification (NCBI taxonomy): domain Eukaryota; kingdom Viridiplantae; phylum Streptophyta; class Magnoliopsida; order Poales; family Poaceae; genus Elymus; species Elymus sibiricus. The sequence goes on from CM077671.1 coordinate 451,388,609, forward strand.
TTGAGCTTAAACAATGAGTATGGCCTATGATCAAGTATTCTTGCTTGACTCCTAAGTCAATATACTCTAATATAGGTGACCTAGTCACCGACCATCATCTAGATTAAGTATCTTGTTTGGTTCATTCTCTATTTGCAAGATTTCTTGGAACCACTCAAATCTTCTCTAGATGATGTTTCTTTGAAAAACCTTTTGTATTTCCTTTGTAAATATCGTTAAGATTTTATCGCAAGTTTTCTAAAAATTATTTGAGGTTTTCTAAAACATTGCCAAGTTTCTGTTTTCCCCTCGGAGCCTCTGACTCAAACCTTTCGGTGTCACCGATTTAGCAGATGAGATGCATAACAACATCTCGGTTCCACCGACTCGTTTGTCTCGGAGCCACCGATTTGATTTCTTCTTTGGTTTGTGTTCTTGTTAGTAAATTTTTGTTTCTTTAGAGATCCTACGAGTGCTATCCTTGCGTCTTCAATGATCCCTTATTATTATTTATAAAAAAAAGGGGGAGGGGGAGAAATATTTCTAGGATCCCTAACTCAAAGGAGGAGAAGTCTTACAAGCTCTCGGATCAGCCAAAGAGGGAGAAACTATTTTCCATGATTCCCTCAGTTTCAATGCTCTCTATAATTGTCATTCTTTTCTGTGAACCCTACATTCCATGACCCTTGTTCTCAAGGATCCCTTCCAACTGCATGATCCCTGTGTCTAACCCTGTGTATGGAACTTTTTGGAAATTAATGCCAAAGTGGGAGAATACCAAAGCTTCAAAAGCTAAAGGGGGAGATACATGCTTCAATGCATAGGGGAGATATAATCAAGGGGGGGAATATCAAAGCCTATACTTATATAGACAAGGGGAGAATACCAAAGTAGGGGGAGAAAAAGGAGAAAAATATGTTTGTTTCATTTGACCACTCATGTTAGAATTTTTCTCACCCTCACTACCGGAATTCAGTTATTTGTCGTCTGCCAGATCTTTGCCGTCTGCTGGCAGATGGCAAAGAAGGTCTTTGCCGTCTGCTGCCATACAATAGACGGCAAAGAGCTGGCTGACGGCAAATAATCTGTTTGCCATCCGCTAGTCCTTTGCCGTCTGCCAGCAGACGGCATAGACCCTAAAGGCAGACGGCAAAGAGGCTAGATAGGTCCCACTGGACCTTGGTCCCACTGGCAAAGAGGTATGCCGTCCTCCTGGTCTTTGTCGTCTGCCCTGCTTGTCTTTGCCGTCCAGACGGCAAAGGGGATGCACCTCTAACGGCCGTTTTCCCCCCGGCCCCATTACCCCCTCACTCTCTCCCCCCGCCCCCCTCTCTCTCTCCACCCACACACACCGCGCGCTGGCATCGATCCCCTTCTCCACCACCGCAGCTCGCCGCGGCGAGCCCCCTCCCCCGCACCACCCCCACCACCGCAGCTCCCCGCGGCGAGCCCCCTCCCCCCCTCGTCGCCCCCTCCCCCGCGCCGCCCCCACCACCGCAGCTCCCCGCGGTGAGCCCCATACCCCCCTCGCCGCCCCCTCCCCCGCGCCGCCCCCACCACCGCGGCGAGCCCCCACCACCCGTGCCGAGCCCCCTCCCCCCCGCGCCGCCCCACTCCCCCGTGCCGGCCCTCCTCCACCCGCGCCTCCCCGCGACGCCCCATAGCCGGAGCAGGACGCGGCGCCGCCCCCCTCTCCGCGGCCTTCCTCCCCCACGCCGGCCCTCCTCCACCACCGCGCCGGCCCTCCTCCACCAGCCCTGCATGGTGAGCTTTTTTCTTTTTTTCTGTTTTTTACTGTTTAGTTTAGGTTACTAGTGCTAGTTTAGTTTAGTTTACTGTTTTTTTCCTGTTTTTTATTGTTTAGTTTAGGTTAGTGCTAGTGCTTGTTTAGTTTAGGTTAGTGCTAGTGTTTAGTTTTTTTACTGTTTAGTTTAGTTTACTATTTAGTTTAGTTTAGGTTAATTTGTGTTTGGTTTAGGTTAGTGTTAGTTTTAGGTTTAGGTTTAGGTTTAGATAATTAGAAGAAGAAGAAGAAAGATGAGAAAAAATAAGAAGAAAAGAAGAATAAGTAGAAGAAGAGGAAAAAGGAAAAGAAGAAGAAGAAGAAGAAGAGAGGAGGAGGAGGAGAAGAAGAAGAATAAGAAGAAGAAGAAAATTGACCCCCGACGCCACTGACCCACGACCCCACTGACCCCCGACCCCACTAACTCCCGACCCCACTGACCCCCGACCCTCGACCGCCGACGCCACTGACCCCCGACGCCACTGACACCCGACCCCGACCCCCGACACCTCTTTGGCCTCCTGTTGACCGAAAAGGTGCTCTTCGGCCTTCCAGAGGCCGACGGGGTCATAGTTTTGTAAATTATGAGTTAGGTCATATATATATTCCGATTTTGTTATAAAAAACATCATATTTGTGTTGATCGGGTGGATTTCAATGTGCAGTTGTTCGACGACCTCCCCGTGCGTTTGACGAGCTCCCCTGCGTTCGTGGGTGAGCACAAATGACATCTCCTCCCCCCCTTAATTTGCTCTGTTCCGGTCTTCGTGCCGATGAAACTTGCTAGCTATAGGTGTCTTCAATCATCAGTATGAGTGACCAGTATGCATCTCCCGTTCGAAAGGGCGGCATCTATAAATATGCATGTCTTTGCATATTTATAACCGCCATCCTTTCGAATTGTCCAACGTTATCCATGGACAGCCCGCGTATGTGTAGATTGGGTTCGTTTTCCCTTATGCTCTGCTCCATATCCGATGCGGAATTTCGTCAGTGCCTCCCTGTTGTTCTCCGCGTACACATCCTCTCTGCTTATTGCCGAGACGTGTATCAGGAGAATAGCGGGGAGGTGCTGCCGAAATTCTGCGTCGGATCCGGAGCAAAGCATGGGAAAACGAACCCAATCTACACATACTCGGGTGGGATTATAGGACCTATCTTTACCTATTAGCGTGTAGGTTGCATGGACATAATAAAACTGACAAACTTGATTAACTGATGAATATAGATGATGAATTATATATATATTTCTTGTGTGTTTAGTAGGTAGGCAACATGAGTGATTATGCGTGGATGTACACCGGTCACCCTAGTCAGAAAGACCTGACCATTGAATGGTTAACAAAAACCAAGGGGTTTCTGAGAGCCGCATTTGCAAATGGCCAGGAAATAACCTGGTGCCCCTGTGTCCAGTGCGACAACCATAAAAAGTGGACACGGGATGAAATGGGTAAACACCTGCAGAAGTGGGGTTTTACGCCTGATTATACGGTGCGGACATTTCATGGTGAGTCTGCCCAACGTGCCACAGCTGAGGTGGTTCGTCGTCGCACTGACGAGCATGGTACCGGGATCAAAGACATGGTGCAAGACTTTGATGATGCTCGGGATTCGGACGATGAGATGGAGGAATCTGCAAAGGCCTTCTATGAAATGTTGGAGTCTTCAAAATGTCCTCTCCACGAGCACACTAAGCTTTGTCAGCTGGATGCCATCGCGCAAGTAATGGCTCTGAAGGCTCAGTTCAACCTGGGTAGAGAATGCTACGACGCGATGATGACAATATTTGGACGCTTTCTACCCAAAGGCCATGTATTTCCTACAAACCTGTACCAGTCGGACAAAATCCTACGTGCGCTTAAGATGCCCTATGAGAAGATAGATGCCTGTGAGAATGGATGTGCCTTATTTAGGCTTGAGTATGTGGGCTTGAACTATTGTCCCATTTGCAAGTCTTCCAGGTATGTTGTGGTAGACAACGGTATGGGTGAGAAGGGTCAGACCAAAATCTCAGTTAATGTTCTTCAGTATATGCCAATCATACCAAGACTTCAATGTCTTTTCATGGTCGAAGAGACGGCCAGACAGATGACGTGGCACAAATTGGGCAAAAGAACCGAAATAGATGCAGATGGGAATCCGATGTTGGGACACACTTCAGACGCTTTTGCGTGGAAGCACTTCGATGCATTACATAAGGATAAAGCGGCAGATCCAAGGCATCCTCGAGTCGCCGTCAGCACGGATGGGTTCAATGTGTTTGGTATGACGGCAACCCAATACAGTTGTTGGCCTGTATTTGTCAATCCACGCAATCTCCCCCCCCCCCCCCCCCGGAGAGATTATGAAAAGAAAGAACATTTTCTTGACGTTGATAATTCCAGGGCCCAACTATCCGGGGAAGAATATGAATGTGTACATGCAGGCGCTTAAGGATGAATTGCAAGAAGCTTGGGATAATGGGATCAAGACATATGACGCCGCTACAAAACAAAACTTCAAAATGCATGTGTGGTACATGTACTCGACGCATGACTTGCCAGCGTATGCGCTATTCGTTGGCTGGTGTGTGCATGGAAGGTCCCCGTGCCCCACATGCAAGGCAGGTCTTCAGTTCCGTTGGCTGCAGGCGGGTCGCAAGTATTCTTGCTTCGACTTGCATAGACAGTTCCTGGATCCTCGCCATAAGTTCAAAAAAGACAAGAAGAATTTCATCAAAGGTAGACTTGTCAAAAACTCTACACCACCTGCATTGACAGGCCAACAGACCCTGGATCAGTTAAACGCTCTCGAGCCTGATCCAGCGCGTCTAGGATATTTCAAAGGGTATAATTCGGAACACGCCTGGACTCACAAGATATGCTTGTGGGATCTGCCTTACTTTAAAGACCTCCTTTGCCCACACAACATCGACGTGATGCACACTGAAAAGAATATCGCCGAGGCCCTTTTTGGTACATTGTTCGGCATAGAGGGAAAGTCAAAGGATAATCCTAAGGCTAGAGTCGATCAGGAGGCTCTATGTGATAGACCGTTACAAAACATGCGACAACCGAAAGGAGTTGTGTTGCAGGCTGCTCTGCAGAAAGAGAGAGAGGCAACCCAGGCGCTTCTGGCGGAACAGGCCCGGTAGGCGGCGAAGGAGAAGAGGGATTTGGAGGAGAGGACGGCTAGGTTGTTGGAGGAGGAGAGGGCACGGAACGATGCGTCTAACCGGGCCATGTACGAGCTAATCGTGGTAAGTTTCTTCTTCATATTAGCCAAATCATGCACTACATGTTCGTTTCATTAATAACCAATATGATTGACTTGTCAAAACCAAATGTACAGTCTTTGTGCGAGAAGACCGGCCAGACCCCTCCGCCGATGCTAGTCATTACCACGGCTGGAACGGTGAGTTTCATTTGAATGTTCATTAGTTACTAGTATTAACATTTCAGCATCATCATGCTAACGCAAATGATCTTTGGTGCAGCATAACTCCCGAGCCGCATCGCACGATCCTTCTCCAGGGCCAAGTAGTGCTCCAGGTGACACCGGCCCGAGCAACCCCGGTGCTTCACCTCTGTGATGACGAGGACGGTAAGCCCTAATATGCCACTTACTTGGCTCATTTTCTCAAACAAAGACAAACTTAGCACTTAGACAAAATTACGTACTTTCGGTCTGTCGGAGCTCCTTGTGAGAGTTTCATGTCTCTTCTTGATGGAGGACTCCCGACTGTTGTCGTGGGGGTCGTTTCTTCTTCTCCTTCTCTCGATATATACCTTGGTATATTGTGGGAGAGGAGAAGGGGAAACGACCATCACCGATGGTCGAAATATATTAGTGTTAGGTAGTGTCCACCAACATACACCACCATATAAGTGTGAGTGAGTGCGCACCATACACACCATGAGGCATGAGAGTTTTTCTAAGGAAAACCTCGAAAGACCGAAAGTCAAGCTCAACAAATGGCATAATAACCTTGGTTAGCTCATATACTTAGCTTATTTAGTTCATTTATGACATAATTAGCTTACTTAGGTAAAAAATGGCACAATAACCTTGGTTAGCTCATAAATGTCATATTTTATCTAAGTTAGCTTTGTTTCCTCCAAAATGACATAGTAAGCTTACTTACCTCCAAAATGACATATTGTACCTAAGTTAGCTCTAAAATGACCTATACTTAGCTTTGCTTCCTACAAAATGAGATAATAAGCTTAGTTAACTCAAAAATGGCATAATAGACTTGGTAACCTCATAAATGCCATAAATACCTAGGTTAGCTCTAAAATGACACAAATAAGCAATAAGAAGAAGAAAAACAAGAGGAGAAAGAGAGAGAGAAGAAAAATGCTTCTTCATCTTTTCTTCTTCTAGATCTTCTTCTACTTCTAGATCTTCTACTACTTCTTCTAGTAGTCTTATTCTAACTTTCTTATTTCCAATTTTGCAGATTTGATTGACTTCACGGCAGCTTGCTTTGATGTAGTGCTAGTGTTTACTTTCTGTTTTCATTTTGTATCGATGAACTTACGTGAAACTTTCTACCTATGTATGAGACTATGTATGTATGGATGAAACTATTGTAATATGGTGAACAATGTGACATTTGATACTTTTAATTTGGTATAATTGTTGGTTGATCATATCCATATGGCAGGGATATTGTTTCTGTGAAATATATATATATATACATATCTTATATTTGCCTGTGAAAATTGTTGAATATAACAAAAACAGGCAAAAAAGAGGCAATACAGCCTCTTTGCCGTCGACCACCGTCGGCAAAGACCTCTTTGCCGTCGGCCACCATCGGCAAAGCGGGCATGTGGCAGCCACCTGTTAAATCTGGGAGCACCAGGCCTGGGGCCATTTGGCCTCTTTGTCGTCCGGGGCAGACGGCAAAGGGCTGGGGGGGCCGTCTGGGGTAGACGGCAAAGGGCTGGGCGGGGCCGTCCGGGGCAGACGGCAATGGGTTTGGTGGGAGCCGTCTGGGGCAGACGGCAAAGGACTGGGTGGGGGCCATCCGGGGGCAGATGGCAAAAGGATGGGTGGGGCCGTCCGGGGCTGACGGCAAAGGATTGGGTGGGGGCCGTTAGCCACCTAACGGTGCTAACGTCAGTGCTACGCCGTCTAGCCTCGTTGCCGTCTGCAGGCTGACGGCAAAAAAACATTGCCGTCCGCTGGGCCAAGGCAGACGGCAAAGAACTCCTTTACCGGAGTTTATTCGGACGGAAATTTGGCCGTCCGCTGGCTGACGGCAAAGGACTTTGCCGTCCGTGGTTGTGCCCTTTGCCGTCTGCCATGGCAGACGGCAAAGAGCCTGATTCCTGTAGTGCCTATCCAATCCCAATATCAACATGCTAAGATTCAGAGGGAGAGGATGACCTACTATTTCACATCTAGGGGAGAAAGTTTCTAATTGATCTTGGAGACATATAAATCTTAAGGAATACTATCCTCTATATGTTCTCCACATCTTGGTACTATTGAGTTCTATTGCCTTTTTGATTAGTAGAATACTCTTGTGTTTCCTAACATTGTTTTCTCAAGTGTGTTTCTACTACTAGAATGCTCAAGAAGTCAAGGTAAGTATATGCATCATAACCTTGATCAAGATGATCTCTTGCTTCTTGCACATATTGTTTGTAAGAGTGAAGTCTTGAACAAGGATGTAACTCATTCACATGTATTTGATGCATATAGCCAAGATACACATGACTCATATTATCCCTTCCACTATATGTGTGTCCATGCATTCCAAAGCAACTATCCTTTAAAGGGATTGCACACATTTAGGGGGAGCAAGTCTAAGTCATGTGTCTTTCAAAGTCTTCATTATATCCATGAATATCTTTATTTGAAGCTTTGATTGTATGTTGTCATCAATTACCAAAAAGGGGGAGATTGAAAGCACAATATGCTCCCTTGGTGGTTTTGATAATTCATGACAACATACATTGTCTCTAGGACTAATATTTCTACCTAGTGTATTTCAGGTGAAAGTCCATAGAGAGAGATGGGTTGGCAAAAATGATTGTGAGGAGAAACCCCAAGATGCAAGGAAATGGATTGGCAAAGCTTCAAGCAAGAGGACTCTATATTTTACTTTGTGAGAAATCACTTTGAGTCCATAGGAAAGTCAATACTATTAAAAGGGGGTAAGGTACTGTTGGTGAACAAGATGCTTCACGTGCACAAGTGATAGTCACCAAAAACACCCACAAACTCTTTCACAAAATGTCTGTCCAAAGCCAAATATCCAAAATCGGTGCAACCAACAATTCCCACTCGGTGCCACCGATTCCCAAACTCAGACAGACCCATGCCAAACCCTAGCCATTCGGTGCAACCGATTCTGCATCGGTGCCACCGAGTTCAGTTGCCAACTTTCTGTTACCTGGTTTCATAAAATCGGTCTTACCGAGTTTTGTGGATCGGCGTCACCGAGTTGTGCAATCTGACCGTTGGTCACCTAATCGGTACCATCGAGAATTATGTATCAGTCTCACCGAGATTCAAAAGTTACTGTCTTTTGATCACTTTGGTACCACCGAGTTTTACACTTCGGTGTCACCGAGTTGGTCACTTTAGGTGTAACGGTTGGATTTTTGGGGATGCCTATATATACCCCTTCACCACCACCCACTCGAAAGAGAAGCACTTAGAACTATTCCATACTTGCCCCATCCAATTTTCTGAGAGAGAGCCACCTACTCATGTGTTGAGATCAAGCCATTCCACTCCATCCATATGAATCTTGATCTCTAGCCTCCCCAAGTCGCTTTCCACCAATTCAATCTCTTCGACCATAGCCAAATCTGTGAGAGAGTGATTGTGTGCACAAGACCAAGGAGTTCATCGACATTGCCGAGCCTATTACCTTTTGGAGGGTGGTGCCTCCTAGATTGGTTAGGTGTCGTTTGGGAGCCTCCTACTTCGTGTTGTGGAGTTGAACCAAGAAGTTTGTACGGGCAAGGAGATCGCCTACTTCGTGAAGATCTACCCATAGTGAGGCTAGTCCTTCGTGGACGGAAGCCGTTATGGAATAGTCAAGGTTGCTACTTCGTGGACCCTTATGGGTGGAGCCCTCCGTGGACTCTCGCGACCGTTATGCTCCGTGGGTTGAAGACTCCATAAACATGGACGTACGATAGCACCACCTATCGGAACCATGGGAAAAATCTTCGTGTCCCTCATGCGTTTGATCTCCCTATCTCAACTCCTTACTTCCATGTGCAATGTCTTTACTTTCCGCTGCCATACTTGTTGACTTGCATGCGTAGGGTGTGCTAGACTTGCTATAATTGCTAAAATCTGCTAACCAATTAACTTGGGAAAAGGTTAGGTTTTTAATTCCTGCAAGTAGTCTATTCACCCCCCCCCCCCCCTCTAGACACTCTTCTAGTGATCCTACAAGTGGTATCATAGCATTGGTCTCCATTGCAACGGTTTCATCACCGTGGAGGAAGATGGATGTGTCTAGTTCGGGAAGTTTGAGTTGTAGAGTGCCTATTCTTGATGGGGAGTACTATAGTCAATGGAAATATAAGATGCTTCAGCTATTCAATGAATTTCATTTGAGCAAGTATGTTAAGAACCCCTATGTACCTCTCATTGATCCTTTACATCCCACACACGAAGAGGAAATTGATATGCTATGCAATCTTAGAACTGTTAATCTTATCATTAGAGGATTGCCTAGGATTGTGCTTAATCAAATGAAGAATTTTGAATGTGCTTATACTTTTTGGAATGACTTGGAGAAACGATATCCAAGTTATTCATTGAGTAATCTTGATGAAATTCTTCATAAAACTATTGTCTTTCACAAAATGATGCCTAGTGATCCCAAGTTTGATGACTATCTATTTGAGCTTAGAGATCTCATGCGTGATAAAGGTGATGTCATAACTATCAACAACATCATTGTAGAAGCCATTCGCATTCATAATCTTGAACATTGTCATGATCACAACCCTAACGAATCTCTTGTTTCTTGTGATGAGGATTTCCCACTTGATGATGACAATGTGGAACATGGCTACTATGATGAAGATGAGTTGTTCGACATCGAGCATGAGAAGATCATGAAGAATCTAAGTCTCATGGCAAACTTCAAGTATTACATGTCCGGAGGAAAAGAGTGGATTCTCGATAGTGGATGCACCGATCATATGACCGGAGATAGAGACATGTTTGAAGAGATCACACCAAACCATGGATCGCGAAGGTATGTAACTTTTGGAGGCAACTCTAAGGGTAAGGTACTTGGTCTTGGTAAGGTGGCCATATCCCATGATAGCTCTATTCAAAACGTCATGCTTGTTGAATCCCTTGGCTACAATCTTCTTTCCGTATCTAGACTTGCCGACTTTGGTTTTAATGTGCTATTCACGAAAGTAGATTGCCAAGTGTTTCGTCAAGATAATCATAACATGGTCTTTACCGGTTTCCGTAGAGGTGATCTATATATTGTCGATTTCACTAAGAGATCCAAACCTCGTACTTGTCTTATTGCAAAATCTTCTAAAGGTTGGCTTTGGCATAGAAGACTAGGACATGTTGGCATGCGTAATCTAGACAAGCTTATCAAAGGTGATCATATACTTGGTGTTAAAGATGTTATCTTTGACAAAGATAGACTTTGTAGTGCTTGTCAAGATGGAAAGCAAGTAGGTGGAAGTCATCCCGTAAAGAATATCATGACTACTAGGAGACCACTCGAGTTACTTCACATGGATCTTTTTGGTCCCAATGCTTACAAGAGTCTCGGTGGAAATTCCTATGGTCTAGTTATAGTTGATGATTTTTCCAGATTTACGTGGGTATTCTTTCTTGATGATAAGTCGCGGGTACAAAAGATCTTCAAGAACTTCGTTCGCAAAGCGCAAAATCAGTTTGAGGTGAAGATCAAGAAGGTTCGGAGCGATAACGGATCGGAGTTCAAGAACACCCATGTAGATACCTTTCTTGACGAAGAAGGTGTTTCACATGAGTTCTTGGCTACGTACACGCCTCAACAAAATGGAGTTGTTGAGAGGAAGAACGGAACTCTTATTGAGATGGCAAGAACGATGCTTGACGAATACAAGACGCCAAGACACTTTTGGGCAGAAGCCGTGGAAACAGCATGTCATGCCATAAACCGACTCTATCTTCACAAGCTTCTCGGTAAAACGGCATACGAACTACTCACCGGTAACAAACCCCAAGTTGGATACTTTCGGGTATTCGGCTGAAAGTGCTACATTCTTGATAAGCATCGTCGTACTAAATTTGCTCCTAAATCTCATGAAGGATTCCAACTTGGTTACGGATCAAACTCTCACACTTACCGTGTCTACAACAACTTCACTCGAAAAGTTAAAGAGACGGTAGATGTGAAGTTTGATGAATCTAATGGTTCACAAGTCGAACAATTGCCAAATGATGTAGGAGATAAGGATCCTTCGGAAGCTATCCAAGACTTGTCCATCGGCAAGATTGGTCCCATGGAGGTGAAGGAAAGTACTTCGTCAACTCAAGTGGAAGCCCCTACTTCACGTCAAGGTGATTGTTGGGGATATAACCCCAGGGTGAGACCCGCCCAGGTGGGGCCGGGTCATGCGGTTGGCGGCTTATGACAAGATTAGGAGTAAGTTTATCCAATGGGCCAGGAGGCCCAGAGCCAGAAGACAGGATGTAACCCGGCGGGCTTGAGCCACCGGGGGCGACTTGTTAGATAAGGCATGTATAGTTAGAGGTGAGGTCGGTTATCAAGTATAATCCGGCCCGGACTCTTGTAAGCCCAGGGCTTTAACCTGTATATATAAGGGCGGGTTACCTAGGCAGCTTAGGCCACGAAACAACTCATCAATAGCTAGGTCAAGCGAACTCACTCCCTTGTAATCGATACCCAATCAATACAACACAAAGCAGGACGTAGGCTTTTACCTCTCTCTGAGGGGCCGAACCTGGGTAACTATTGTCTCTCGATTCCGATCAACCCCTTTGAGCTCACCTTAGCGATTGCCTCGAACCTAAGTCCTTTCACGAGGACATCTGCCGTGACAAAACCACGACAGTTGGCGCCCACCGTGGGGCTAGCGCTCGGTGGTGTGGAGTTCTCAAAGGGCTCTCTCCCAGGGATCGAGGGATACGCCGTTGGCAGGATGACCAAGAGTCGTCGCGGCTTCATCGGCAAGATCGGCGGATCTAAACCCGGGCCGGACATCTGCACCGACCTCGTCGAGCCGGCCCGGCGCATGCAACCTGCCCGTGTTAACCCGGGCAGGAAGCATGTCTTCGTCAGCTTTACCCAAGGCACGGAGCTTGAAGGTTCCATGTCGTGGGAGGAAACCCTCATCTGCTCAGAGGATGGATCCTCGAGCGGAGAGACGGAATCAATCTATCATCTTCACAACGGCGGGCTTGGGGGCTACGTCGAGCATTACCCTGAGCCGGAGTATCGATAGCCGGAATACTATGAGCCGCCGAGCCGCGCCGATGTCTTCATGGCGGGATTGGCACCGGCCCCTTGTAGCACGGCTGCTGGTGCGACCGGGTCTGGGGCTGGCAGGCCGCCGGCTCAAGTTCTTCTGGATCTGATGAATGAGCTTACAACACTGATGGAAACCGAAGTCACTGCTGAAAACCAAGCGGCCCGTAACACGTAGATCACGAGGTTGAAGAACCAAATGGCCGGAGTCCAACAGGAAATCAATGCGCTGAAGGCTCAGATGGATGCTGAAGCGGAGCGCCTTAGGGCGGATGCCTTTCGCCTTGAGTTAGAGCAGCAGTCTGCAGCGGCGGTTCACCGGATGAGGCATCAATCCCGTTTGCCGGATCAATATGAAGCCAAAAATCTCTTTAACACGCCAGGGACGGGACGGAATGTACCTCTGACCGTAACCCGGACGGCGGAAGTACCTGGGAGCCGGGCGGCAGTTCAGCGTCAGCAGCCAGACCCGCCCTGCCGGAACCAGACCCCACCACAGTCTTTTCCGACGCCGCCGGGTCATTATTCTAACCCAGCGGAGAACATGGTGGCAGCGGCAACCAGGCTTGGTACAATCCCCATCCCCGATGAGGCGCCTTTCGCAGAGGAAGTGCGGAACGCCATTGGATACCTGCAGATGGCGGTGGCCCAGCAGGAGAAATATACTTATAGCCGGAGTCGCGTGCACTCAACCCCCATCCCAAGCCGCAGCTACAGCCGGCGTTATGAATCGCCGGCGGTTTTCTAGCAGTGATCGACATCGAAACCCGCCAAGGGATGATCGGCCGGCTCTTGATGCTCAGGCGCTGATGGATCGGGCAAGCGCGCAGCGAGAGGCGGCGGCTCTGGCAGCTGCGGCGGCTTATCAGGAACCCACAGTTGCACCTTCCGTTTCGGTAGGAGCCGGAGTAACCTCCAGGGCTGTGGGAGTGCCGTGCTTAGTGCCGGCTTTGCGGAATGAGCGTCTGCCAAAGGATTTTAAAGGTCCTCACAAGGTGCCCAATTATACTGCTGACCTGCCTCCAGAAGCTTGGATTGAAAGCTATGAGCTGGCCATGGAGGTGTTAGATGTTAGCGATGCAGTATGTGCCAAGTACTTCATCATGATGCTGGAAGGGCCGGCTCGCACGTGGTTGAAGGGTTTGCCACCCAACACCATTAATTCCTAGGCCGAGTTAAAGGCGAAGTTCATCAAGAATTTCCAGGGCACGTGCAAGCAGCCCATGACGATTGTGGATTTGGACCATTGTGTGCAGCGTGAGGACGAGTCGGCTCATCACTGGGTCCGGCGGGTCTCAACCATCATCCACTCTTCTGAACACATTACGGCGGCTCAAGCGGTCTTGATTCTAGAGAAGAATTGCCACTTTACGCCCTTGAAGCAGAAGCTTGGCTGGCTCAAGCGCTCATGCCAAGACATGGGGGAACTCATGGCGGCTCTCACCAAGTATGCAGACTCTGATAACACGAAGGACCCTGGCTTCGATGATGAGAAATCGGCCAAGGGTAAGAAGAATAACAATGGCAAGGGTCAATCGCAGAACGGGGGAGGAAACGGCGATAATGGCAACGGCGGAAAGCGGAAACACAAGGATGGCGGGTCAGATATAGTGGCCAACACCAATACTGGTAATAACCGTGGCAAGGGGAACGGCAAGCCGCCTTTTAAACACAAACCCGCCGACATGGAGGCGATATTGATTGCTCCTTGCCCGAAACATAGCCTTCCGGATCAGCCGTCTACTCATCCTTGGAGGGTTTGTTGGATCATGCGCGAGTATCGAAATTACAGCGCTAACCAGCATCAAGGCGGCGGCGGCGGACCATCCGGCGGGTCAGGATCCGGTCCTTCCGGGTCTGGCTCTGGTCCGGGCAGCTCAGGCTCTGGCCATCAGGGCCAAGGAAACCATGGAGGCAATAATCAACAGTCTGGCGGTGGAAGTCAGCAGCAGAATAACCAGTCCGGGTATCAGAGTAACCCTAAGCAGCTTAATGGAGGGCAGTACCATGTTTTTACAACCAGCCTCGACAAGCGAGACCGGAAGGTGCGCAAGCGGGCGGTTAATGCGGTTATGCCGGCACTCCCGCAATATTTGAAGTGGTCTGAGTATGACATAACTTGGAGCAGGGAGGATCATCCGCCGCGTGTTGATAACCCGGGGCAGTTGGCTTTGGTGGTCGCCCCCCAAGTGGGAGGATATGTGTTCACCAAAGTACTTATGGATGGTGGCAGCTGCATCAACATCCTGTATTATGACACTTTCCGCCGGATGCATTTGCTTGACAAGGATCTTAAGCCCTCTTCAATAGTTTTTCATGGCGTGGTGCCCGGCAAGTCAGCTTATCCAGTGGGAAAGATTTCTTTGGAGGTAGCTTTTGGTGATGAGTTCAACTACAGGGTGGAATCCTTGTGGTTCGAAGTGGTCAAAATCAAGAGCCCATATCATGCTCTGTTTGGACGGCCGGCTTACGCCAAGTTCATGGCTAGACCTTGCTATGTTTACTTACAGCTCAAGATGCCCGGGTTAAATGGGACGATTACTGTGCATGGTGATCGGAAGACGGCCCTTGAGTGTGAGGAAGGTGATGCAGCATACGCAGAGTCGAGTTGCGCTGAGGCGGAGCTCAAGTTTTATAAAGAGAATGTTGACCCGGCGGATATGACTCCACTGAAGAAGCCTAATACGGAATCTGAGCCGCCCCTCAAGTTTGTGGCTGAAGATACCAAGCTGGTGGACTTTACGCCTGGCGACTCATCACAGCAGTTCACTATTGGGGCCAATATGGATCCCAAATAGGAAAACGCGCTCATCGAATTCATCCGTGAGAATCAGGACATCTTTGCATGGAAGCCTTCTGACATGCCGGGTGTACCGAGAGAATTCGCTGAGCACCACCTTAATGTGGATCCTAAATTTAAGCCGGTCAAGCAATTCCTTCGCCGATTTAATGAGGAGAGGCGTAAGGCCATTGGAGAAGAGGTGGCCCGGCTCTTGGCAGCTGGGTTCATCGTTGAAGTTTTTCACCCGGAGTCGCTCGCTAACTCGGTGTTGGTACTTAAGAAGAACGGCACATGGCGTATGTGTGTGGATTACACGGATCTTAACAAGGCGTGTCCGATCGACCCGTTTGCTCTCCCCCGTATTGATCAAATCATTGATGCAACGGCGGGTTGTGAGAGTCTGTGTTTTCTGGATGCTTATTCAGGTTATCATCAGATCAAGATGGCAGTTAAGGACCAAGAGAAGACGGCTTTTATTATGCCTTTTGGTGCTTTCTGCTATGTGTCTATGCCTTTTGGGCTCAAGAGTGCCCAGGCGACTTACCAGTGTTGTGTGCAGAACTGTCTTCATGGTCAAATTGGGTGCAATGTTCATGCTTATGTGGATGATATTGTGGTTAAGTCAAGGAACAAGGAAACTCTGCTGGCTGATTTGAAGGAAACCTTTGACAATTTGCGGGTTTACAAGATGATGCTTAACCCGGCAAAGTGTGTTTTTGGTGTACCTGCAGGCAAGCTCTTGGGATTTTTAGTCTTCGAGCGTGGCATTGAAGCTAACCCGGACAAGATAAAGGCTATTACTTCCTTGTCTAAGCCGGCATGCATCAATGATGTTCAGCGCCTGGCGGGTCGTATTGCTACTTTAAGCCGGTTCATAAGCCGCTTGGGTGAGAAGGCTATTCCTCTGTATCAAATGATGAAGAAAACAGACGATTTTGTCTGGAGTGATGCGGCTAATGAGGCATTTGAGGCGCTCAAGAAGCAATTAGCTGAGCCACCTGTTCTGGCTGCTCCCACAGAAAAGGAGCCTCTGCTCTTATATGTGGCGGCTAATAACAAGGTTGTCAGTGCTGCAGTTGTGGTGGAGCGCAAGGAGGCGGGTAAGGAATATCCGGTTCAGAGGCCGGTGTATTATGTCAGTGAGGTCCTGACGGAGTCTAAGCAAAGATACCCTCATTGGCAAAAACTGGTGCTTAGGGTGTTCATGGCCAATCGCAAGCTGAAGCATTATTTCCTTGGTCACCCGATCATAGTTGTTAGTTCTGCTCCTTTGGGAGATATAATTCAAAACAGAGAAGCCACTGGAAGGATTGCTAAGTGGGCAATTGAGCTTGGACCTCTCAATCTAAAATATGTGCCCCGGACGGCTATCAAATCTCAAGCCCTGGTGGATTTTATCAATGATTGGACAGAATGTCAAATTCCTGAAGGGAAGCCGGACAATACTTATTGGACGATTCACTTCGATGGATCCAGGCAATTGGAAGGCTCGGGGGCTGGAGTTGTTTTAACTTCCCCGCGAGGTGACAAGTTCTGTTATGTTTTGAGGTTAATGTTTCCTTGTACTAACAATGCAGCGGAGTACGAGGCTTTGCTTCATGGGCTCCGGGTTGCCAAGGAGATGAACCTAAGCCGGGTCAGATGTCTTGGCGACTTAGACCTGGTGGCTCAACAAGTCTCTGGCATGTGGGATACTAAGGACCCTCGTATGGCGGCTTATCGTCAGGCGGTTGGCGTTATTGCTGGCCACTTTAAAGGCTATCAGGTGGATCATATTGACCGCCGGAAGAATGAGGCGGCTGATGCTTTATCAAGGCTGGGGTCTCAGCGTAAGCCGGTGCCGCCTAATGTGTTCTTGGATGTGTTGCATCACCCGTCGGTCAAGTTACTGTCGGAGGAGCAATTGGTGGCGGCTCTTCGCGCGATACCTGACTAGACATTGCCTTATTTGACGTACCTGACTCGCGGCGAGTTACCTCAAGATGAGACTCTGGCACGGTAGATCACAAGGCGGTTTAAGTCTATGACTATTGTCAACGGCGAGTTACATCGACGCAGTGTGACTGGTGTTTTCCAGCGTTGTGTTTCTTCTGATGAGGGCCGTGAGATCTTGCAAGAAATTCATGCTGGCGACTGTGGTCATCACGCCGGGTCAAAATCATTGGTGGCCAAGGCCTTTTGGCACGGGTTTTACTGGTTAACAGCTCATAAAGATGCGGAGGATTTGGTCAGTAAATGCGGCGGGTGTCAAAAATTTGGGCGACGTGCCCATGTGCCGGCTCAAGAACTACGGATGATTCCAATCACCTGGCCATTTGCCGTCTGGGGGCTTGATATGGTGGGACCTTTTAAGAGGTCTAAAGATAAGAAGACCCACCTCTTGGTGGCGGTTGACAAGTTTACTAAGTGGGTGGAAGCTGAGCCGGTCAGCAAGTGTGATGCGGCAACAGCAGTTCAGTTTGTCAAAAAATTGATCTTTCGTTTTGGCTACCCGCATAGTATCATCACTGATAATGGTACAAATCTGTCAAAGGGGGCTATGAAGGAGTTCTGTGATGAGGAGCATATCCGTCTTCATGTATCTTCGGTAGCTCACCCACAGTCTAATGGTCAAGCTGAGCGTGCTAACCAAGAAATTTTGAGAGGTATCAAACCCCGGCTTATGGTCCCTTTGGAGCGCACGCCGGGTTGTTGGGTGGAGGAGTTGCCGTCTGTTCTTTGGAGCATAAGAACCACCCCCAACAGGTCTACAGGCTATACGCCTTTCTTCATGGTTTATGGCGCAGAAGTTGTTCTCCCCAGTGATATTCGCCATGACTCGCCCAGAGTGCCGGCTTACGTGGAAATTGATAATGAGGCAGCGCGTCAGGATGCTTTGGATGCCTTGGACGAAGAGCGGGATCTTGCAGTAGCTCGATCGGCGATTTATCAGCAAGACCTACGTCGCTATCATAGCCGCAGGGTCAAGACCCGGACGTTCCAAGAAGGCGACTTAGTACTCCGGTTGATTCAAGACCAGTCAGATATGCACAAGTTGTCACCTCCTTAGGAAGGGCCATTTGTGATCAGTAGAAATCTCAACAATGGCTCTTATTATCTCATGGACATACGGGAAAGTGACAAGTCTCGCACTTCTGGTGAGGAGACCAAGAGGCCATGGAATATTGCTCACCTTCGGCCATACTATACTTAAGCCGCCAGCCGGCTCTCATCAATGTACATATCCCTGTCATTGTATAAACCATCTTTTATGATATAATAAAGTTGGCATCCTCATGATTAGGGGCCTCTGCCATTTTTCTACACACTGAGTGTCATACAAAGGAGTTGATCCTTAATCAGGTCACTTGGGGGCTTTTAAACCCTCTTGGCCAAGCTTTATATGCCATGAATTACATACAAAGGAGTTGATCCTTAATCAGGTCAGTTGGGGGCTTTTAAACCCTCTTGGCCAGGTTTATATTACAAAGGAGTTGATCCTTAATTTGGTCACTTGGGGGCTTCCAACCCTATGGGTTTAGCTTATTTACCCTCTTGACTCAGCTTTCCGCCATGTCCGAGTTAAACCTGCCTGTTTTCAACTTGCTACTCCGCCATGTGACCCGCCGAACTCTTGACAGTTATTCTTGATAAGAGACCCTGAACTTTTCTAAGTTATTCTCGCACGAAGACACTGAACTTGTCAAGGTTTAAACGGCGGCTTATGTCACGAGAGAGCCGGCTTACAGTGAGCGAGGACAAACTCGTCTTGTCTACTGTACCCCCTTCGCTATGTGGCCTGTTCGTACTTTTAGCAATGTCAATCTTTTAAAGACCCTGAACTAGCTAAAGTTTAAATGACAGATTTATGTCACGTGAGGCCCGGTTTACAAGTTTTTCAGGCTTTCCACCTAGTTTCTTCAGAAACAAAATATTTTTATCAAAAACAAGAGTTATCTTGTCCTGCCGTGCCTTTAAAGCCGGCTTATAGGATGAGACATACAATTACTTGTTCTTGCAGGTACTCTCATGATAAGATTCTAAGTTTTGGAAAATTTCTGGCTTGGCCCATGGAGTATAAACCGCCCGGCGAGTCAAAACAGTCAAAGTGATCACATATCAAAAGATGAGTTTGCTGAGTCGCCAGCAGAGCTTTCAAGCGTAACATCAAAAGTGCAAGAACATGCAGTTAAGAGTTTTCTACAACTATTACAAGGCTATTCAAAAGCCCCAAGCATTGAAGACTTCAAGTTTTTTAACAAATCTTAACCCGACGAATTAAACAAGGCCGGGTTACATGATGCAAAGTTTTTTCTTTAACTCGCCGTCGGGTCATCCTGCGCCGGGTCTTCGATTTCTTCGATCTGGAGGTTGTCCACATCCCAATTGCAATTGGTCAAAGCTTCAAACATAGCTTCATCGTGCATGATTGGAGACGGGTCAACATCAGGAGCGAAGAGATGCTTACGGCATTGAGGAACCAGGCTCTTTGCTTCAAAAGTAGGCCCTCGAATCCGCTTGTTATCTTCGGAGTAAGCAGCCTGGTATACTAATAAGTCAGCTTCTACGGCCAACCGGCTTGCCAGGATCTGGGACGCCTTATGACAGCGGGTGTAGTCCTCTTGCGTAAATTGTGAGCCGTCGTCCTTCAGTTGAGGAAAGCCATCCATCATCTCATCCGGATTAAGCTCCGGGGCGTAAGCCAGTGACCGGCTCAAAGCAGCAATTGCGCCCTTGCGGGCGGCTGATCTCTTTAATTCCTGAAGCTGCATTGGGATAGTCGACAAGGTTTCTAGTACGCCTTTCATGAACTTTAGGATGCCCCTTTCAGACATGACGGCCTTGATGGTGATTAAAGACCCGACATACAGTTGTTCCGTTAAAGAGTACAAAGCCTTGAGCTTCAGCAGGCTGTTGCTGGACAGTTGGCGGCTCCATTCACCTACAGGACAGTCAAAATTTTTATAAGCCGCCAGGGAAGAAGATTGAGCAATATTTGCAACAGTTAAAGGTACTTACCAAATACAGCTCCAATCATACGGGATATTTGGCCCTTCAGAGTGTTCAGCTCGTCAGTCACCACTTTGAGCCGGTTTTCTGTGTCTTCAGCGCGCTTGGCCAGGGCGGCTTGGCTTGATTCAGCAGTTTGTTTGAAAGTTTCAAACTCTGTCTTGATCTTTTCAAGCTCTATGGAGCAGAGCCGCCATTTTTCTTCCGTCTCTGCTCGGCCTTTTTGTTGTTGTGCTAGGCTCTTCTTCAGGTCAGTCACGATCAACTCAGCGGCGTTCACAGATTTCTGCATAGGACAAGTCATGACAGAGCAGAGTTGTCAGTATTAAGCCGCCAGGCCGGCTCACATGATTTATATCAAAATTTGATGCAATGATTACAAGTCCCAAGCATATTGCAAGCAATTTACTTGACACTTGGGGGCTAATGTGCCGCAGTTCTTTTTTATAGAGCCGGCTCATTACTTAGGTAATGACCCGGCCCTTGGGGGCTATGATCGGCGCTTGCTTTATGATGGAGTGCCGGCTCATTACTTAGGTAATGACCCGGCCCTTGGGGGCTACGATCGGCGCTTGCTCTATGATGGAGTGTCGGCTCATTACTTAGGTAATGACCCGTCCCTTGGGGGCTACGATCGGCATTTGCCCTAAGATTGAGTGCCGGCTCATTACTTAGGTAATGACCCGGCCCTTGGGGGCTACATAAGTATATATATATGAAGAGGCAAGGGAGGTGAAATACCTCATATTTTGCCTTCATCTTGGCAACCAAGCTGGCCTCCATGTCTCGGCTGGCAAACAGACGGCTCAGATAGCCGGAGTGTAATTCATCAGCAGTGAGTTTATCCAAGTTTGAAAGATCAGAAGGAGTCTTCTCCTTCATGGAGGGAGCCGCTTCGTCTTCCTTGACATGCTTTGATAGCGCATGTGAAGGAGCTGGAGGTTTGTAAGCCGCCCCGGTAACAATGACCTCTTCATGAGAAGCCATGGGTTCAGTTGACGGCCGGGGACTGGGCGGCTTAGGAGCAGATACTGGATGGACTTCAGGAATTTCAACATCCATAGCGGCCAGCTTGGCCTGTGGAGGAGCTTCTTCAGGGGCGTCTTTAGCAGCCTCAGAAGGCTCAATATGAGAGTCAGGAATATCAGGTGTTGGGATCTCCGGGTCTTGGACATCAGGAGTTGCGGATGACCCGGCCCCTTTCCTTCGTTTGGCTTGAGCCCTGTGAGCAAAGGCAATGTTGGATATATCATGGGAAGGTATGATATATTAAACACATTTCGGATATAGAAGTGCTTACCCCGGGTTAATAATGAGAGGAGGCAGCTTGGAGGCGATTGAATCGCCTGAAGAAGGAGACGAGTCCTGGAAAATTTAGCATTGTTAAACAGTCAATTAGCTGCAAGGATAATGTACAGACAAGATAAGTTTAAGACAAGGAAGTACCTCGGTACGCTGTTTCCGAGGGGCCGGCTCATTCGGTAAGTCGGTTAACAGGTCTCCAGAGCCGGCGCTCCGGGTCTGACGTCTGCTGTCGTCTTGCTGTTTCTTCAAAAGAAAGTTATGACTCAAGTAAGCAAAAGGACGGGAACTCTTTATCTTCCATACAGCCCGCCGTACTCTCTTTATTGGTGAAAGATCCGAGTCAGAGGAGACAATGGTTACCTCGGCAACGTCGGCATGGCTTGTTTCAGCTTCTTCCTGTGAGTGATTGCCGTCAATAAGTTGCATAAAGAGAAGGCCAAGGGAGTCAAGTTCTACCTCTGAGTCATCTAAGTCAAATAGCCCTTCTGTTTATTGTTTCCTCTTGCGGGTCGGCGCCTTAGGCTTTGATGCCTTTGGGACCTTGCTCTTCTTCTTGAGAGTCGGAGGTAACAGCTTTTTCCAGAAGGAAGAGCCGGCCTATGTGTGGCAAAGCATATTGGCAGGTTTAATAAGGTATGTAAAGTACAACATTAACAGAATGGAGGAGGGCTAGGATGAAACCACTTACATCCGGAGCCGGGTTAAGTCTCGAGAAGGGGCTCAAGCTAGTCTTGCTGCAGGCGGCTAATGTTTCCCCTAGCAAAGACTTGACGATGGTGTTGAGGTCCTGGTCCTTCAGAGGGGTCCGGGTGAAGCGTTGAGGGTCGTCCAGTTTACCGGTGTACTGGCACATTAAAGCGCCACGGCGGCTTAGCGGCAGAATCCTCCAGGAGACCCAGCAGCGGGTCAGGTCAACACCCGTCAAACCATTGGCTAACAGAGCCCTGACCTTTGAGAAAGTAGAAGCATATTGAACACGCCCGGCGGCTGACATCCGGTCTGGAAGCTCTGTGTCCGTGCTGAGCCGGTAGGAGCGGTAACCCGGCAGCGGGTTCTCCCCCTCTGGTGAAGTATCTTGGCAGTAGAACCAAGTTTTGTTCCACTCCTTGGGGTGACTTGGCAGAACCGCCGCTAGGAAGAGTACGTCCCTCCACCTCTGAAGAGTAACGCCCATAAAGCTCAAGGCTTAACTCGTCAGCCATCTCCGTCTGGCGGTTGATGTAGAAGTATTCCTTGAAAAGGTCAACAGACGGTTCCTCTTGAAGGTAGGCTTCGCAGAAGGTTTGAAATTGACACATGTTGGTCACAGAGTTTGGGCCGATGTCTTGGGGGTGCAGTTTAAATGCGTGTAAGACGTCCCGGAAATTTTTTGACCCGGGCGGAGAAAAGCCCTGAAGAAGATGGTCCGTGAATATAATGACTTCCCCGTCTTTGGGTTTAGGGGTAGTCTCATTTCCTGGAACCCGCCAGTGGATAACGTCCTGAACTGGCAGAACCCCCATGGTGACGAATTCCTTGAGAGCCTCTTCGGTCACTCCAGACTTTACCCAGTTACAAGTGGATGGAGTCTTCGACATGGTGGTGGTTTAGGAAGCTGCGGGAAGGCATGAATATTCGGCGGCTTAAAAATACATTTTGACCAAGGTTGCTACAGCTATAAATGGTGATAGCATTGGGCGGGTTAATAAAAATCGTGAGCCGCCGAAGCTACTTGTGGCGAAACAAAGTGAGCCGGCAGCTTTTTGGCGGGTCAAGTTTATCCATGCAGGTTGAAAAATTGTTAAGTGTTGAGAAACCAATTCCACAGCTACAGCTATGGATTTAAGATCTACGGGCAAGAGAAAAAGAAAAGTATTCTAGACCTAAAAAGACTAGCGGAAGAACAGATGGCCGTCATTCAAATTACAACAAGCTGCAGATCTATAATGAGTGCGGCTAAGTACGGAGTGAGCGGCCGCGTGATTTCGGCAGTATTACGAAGCTTTAAAGAAGGTGCTTTCGTCCAATCGGTGAAGAACGCTCCCGCGAATGGTGATGAACACGGAAGAACTCCATGGATTCGAGGAAACCCTAATGCAGATCTGACAGGGGGCAGAGTTAGAACCTTGAGAGTGTGGCGAATGCGCGGGAGCTCTGGATCGTTTCAGGTTGATGCAGCGGCCAGTGTCGATGAAGACGGCGATGACCGAGCGGCGCGGCTGGCTTCGGCGGCGCGGGCGTTCGGAGGAAAAAGAACAAGATGGCAGCAGGGGAAAATGAAAGTGATAGCCCCCGTGCCTATTTATAAGGACATAATGGTCTTTCGAACGGTTCGGTGCGAGAATCGAGGGAGCACGATGATGATTAAACTAAGAAGACGCCTCGATTTTCGGGCTGGTCATATTAATGACGAAAGATCCGCTCTGACGTCAGAGGAATCTTTTTTGATTTTTCTGATGACGTCACGGCGGGTCATAACAGCTTGTCAGAGGTAGCAACTGCCCATTTTTCGGCGGGTCATGAAGATTATCAAAGAAGGCAAGACTCGCCAACCAGAAGACTTGGAGATTGACATGAACCGGTTCAAATCAATCTGGGGCCTAATGTTGGGGATATAACCCCAGGGTGAGACCTGCCCAGGTGGGGCCGGGTCATGCGATTGGCGGCTTACGACAAGATTAGGAGTAAGTTTATCCAATGGGCCAGGAGGCCCAGAGCCAGAAGACAGGATGTAACCCGGCGGGCTTGAGCCACCGGGGGCGACTTGTTAGATAAGTCATGTATAGTTAGAGGTGAGGTCGGTTATCAAGTATAACCCGGCCCGGACTCTTGTAAGCCCAGGGCCTTAACCCGTATATATAAGGGCGGGTTACCTGGGCGGCTTAGGCCACGAAACAACTCATCGATAGCTAGGTCAAGCGAACTCGCTCCCTTGTAATCAATACCCAATCAATACAACACAAAGCAGGACGTAGGCTTTTACCTCTCTCCGAGGGGCCGAACCTGGGTAACTCTTGTCTCTCAATTCCGATCAACCCCTTTGAGCTCACCTTAGCGATGGCCTCGAACCTAAGTCCTTTCACGAGGACATCTGCCGTGACAAAACCACGACAGTGATCCTCAACACGACATGGAGGCATCCACAAGCGATACACGACAAGATGAAGAAGAGGAAGTACATCATGAAGATCCACCACAACCTCCTTCACCACCACCTCAAGGAAACGACACCTTCAACAACAACGAAGATGAAGGAGATGATGATGAAGAAGCTCCACCGTCCAACAAGCCAAAGCTACCCCGAGTTCGAGCAAGAGTGACCAAGAACCATCCTCTAAACCACATCTTCGGTGACATACAAACCGGGAGAATCACTCGCTCTAAAACTCGCTTAGCTAATTTTTGTGAGCATTATTCTTTCATCTCTAGCATTGAACCCTTGAATGTAGAACAAGCTCTTGAAGACCCGGATTGGGAGAACGCCATGCATGAAGAGCTTCACAACTTCGAGAGGAACGAAGTGTGGACACTCGTGGAGAAGCCCAAGGACGAGCACAACATCATCGGAACCAAATGGGTGTTTCGGAACAAGCAAGATGAAGACGGTCAAGTTGTACGCAACAAGGCGCGTCTCGTAGCCCAAGGATATACGCAAGTCGAAGGTATGGACTACGGTGAGACCTATGCCCCCGTCGCTAGACTTGAATCTATTCGCATTCTTCTTGCTTATGCTAATCACCATGATATCACGCTTTATCAAATGGACATTAAAACTGCCTTTTTAAATGGTGAAATTGAAGAAGAGGTCTATGTCAAACAACCCTCTGGTTTTGTGAATCCTAAGAAACCTAATCACGTCTACAAGCTTCGTAAAGCACTTTATGGTCTTAAGCAAGCCCCACGTGCTTGGTATAAATGCTTAACGAAGTTTCTCATTGAAAAAGGTTTTGAAATTGGTAAAATTGACGCAACTTTATTCACTAAGAGAGTTAATGGTGAATTATTTGTGTGCCAAATCTATGTGGATGGTATTATCTTTGGATCTACTAACCCACAATTTAGTGAAAGATTTGGAAGGTTGATGTCCGAGAAGTATGAGATGTCCATGATGTGTGAGCTGAAATTTTTCCTTGGTTTGCAAATCAAGCAAACGAGAGAAGGAACTTTCATCTCTCAAACCAAGTACACCAAGGACTTGATCCAGAAGTTCAACATGCAAGAGTGTAAAGGTATGAAAACTCCTATGCCTACTAGTGGACATGTTGATCTTACCAAGGAGGACGAACCGTTTGATCAAAAGGTTTATCGATCTATGATTGGTTCATTAATATATCTATGTGCCTCCCGTCTTGATATTATGCTTAGTGTTTGCATGTGTGCTAGATATCAAGCCGCACCTAAAGAGTGTCATCTTTTGGCCATGAAAAGCATAGTGAGATATTTGATACAAACACCAAACTTTGGCATTTGGTATCCCAAGGGATCCTCTTTTAACCTTGTTGGCTACTCTGATTCGGACTACGCCGGTGACAAGGTTGATAGAAAATCCACCTCGGGGACATGTCAATTTCTTGGGAGATCTCTTGTGTCTTGGTCCTCCAAGAAACAGAACTCGGTATCTCTATCTACTGCCGAAGCTGAGTATACTGCTGCCGGATCATGTTGTGCACAATTACTATGGATGACACAAACGCTTAAGGATTATGGAATCCATGTGAAAAATGTTCCATTACTTTGTGACAATGAAAGTGCTATTAAGATTGGTCATAATCCCATGCAACATTCTCGAACTAAGCATATTCAAGTTCGACATCATTTCATTCGTGATCATGTTGCCAAAGGAGATATCGATCTCAAGCATGTTCGTACCAACAAACAATTGGCCGATATCTTTACTAGGCCACTTGATGAGAAAGTGTTTTGTCACTTGAGGAGTGAATTGAACATCATTGATGCTTCAAACTTGAGCTAAGCTCACTCGGTTGCTTGCAAGGGCATGAGCTTACATGATACTTCCATGATACACTTGACATGTTATCTTATACTCCCTCCATTCCTTTATGTAAGGTGTATTATTTTCGGAACGATGACCAAGGCACATAATTATAGACAATTTAGGACAAAATTACCCTTTTCTAATTCGTTGATTAGCGGCAAGTAAATCATTTAGGCTAGGAAAGGAAGAGATACACGCAATCGGGAGAGAGACAATTTCCTTTTTTTCACAAGGAGAGATACATGCAATCAGGGGAGAAATGCTTTCATTTATCTAGAGGGCCAAGAACGGAATTACAATGAATTAGAACAAATGCACCTTACATTGTGGAATTTTATCAAAAAACAAATACACCTTATACAAAGGAATGGAGGGAGTATAAACTATAGAAAAAACTTACAAGGATTTTGGTTCAGATTGTTACAACTGTGGATTTGATTGGTACAACATTGGATATTGCTCTGATATATTATAACCATGTACTGAATGCCAGTACATATAATACTTATTGGAAATGTGGCCACGCAAATGTGAGGATGCACCGCATGCTCGTCTTTGGCAACATGTTTGGAGCACTACTGCGCTAGAGACATGCGAGGATTTGTTTCTCACGTATTAAAATAATGTTGATAAACTTTGAAAAATATCCACGCTCTTTTTAGTAAGTGTTCATGTAATTTCAAAATGTTTTTGCATGTTTAAAAAATGGTCATAATTTAAAAAGTATTCCATGTTTTAAAGAAGTCCATGTGATTTAAAAAGTATTCATGTGTTTCAAAAAGAATGTTCATGCATATTGAACGTAAAGTTATACAATTTAAAAGTGAGTGTGAGTATAAGAGAGGGTGTATGGATCAGATGTAGCTCGCGGAGGGTGGCCCTCACGTCCAGGTCGATGGGATTAATTTTATAAGTTTTAAACATACCTTGTGCTTGCGCGGATCAATGACACGTGTGTCGTGGGGTGACCAAGATAGGATTGACCAATATTCTGACACATTGCGATTAAGTGAACACCATGAGCACCGTCGGACAGGGCGAGAAGGCGGATAGGCGACAATATAGGCGAGGCACCGTGTTGAAATAGAGGACCTTGAGATGTGGAGGGCCTTGAGTCATGATTATTGGGGTAGGAGTATGTAAAAAAATTCTCCCGTTGCAACGCACGGGCATTTTGTGCTAGTTTAGTACTAACTTAATTTGCTTACACAAGGAGGGGTCACTTTTTTTTAACTAAAAACATCTACTACCAGAGTTGGTAAATCTGAGCCCATGTACGTCCACAAAAGCGCCTGCGGACAGCGCCGGACCGGCCTCCGATGACCCCATTTGCAACCATAACGCTTATTTTTGAACTTCAAATCCATGCAAACAGACACACGTGGATCATCACACATAAATTATAATATATATTTTTTGAGAATCATACAAACAATAGCAGTGACGGAGTTATACCCAAAGGGTATGCCCATACATACATATGGCCCAGCCTAAGGCCCAAGACGAGTCGAAATACGGTCCAAAAAATACAATGGGCCAAGGGGCTATTATCCAGACCCAATAAGACTACGACCCAAAACATGAGATTCCATAGGGGATACCCGCTGCACAACCAAGTGCTTACCGTCGGATGATCACCCTTTTGTCGGACAAGAACAAACAACCGATAACCGAGACGACGGGAGTAGCCGGAAAACCTACAGTAGCCTGGTCCCTAGGATTCCATAACCCCCCGAAGTAATCCATACCGACGTTACCCAATGATAGAGTAAAATACGACAGTTACCAAGGAGTAATGGTCACTAATAGTCGATGTAAATTAGACAATCAATAGCATTTAATACCAGCTCGTTATGACACCACCCCTAGCGCACTCTATAAAAGTCGGGAGGAGGGCACCGAGCTGAGGATTGAATTCTCTCATATTGTATCTTACCCCAGAGCTAAGAGCACCATAGGAGTAGGGTATTACCTCCACCAGAGAGGGCTTGAACCCGTATAATCATACAAATACCATCATAGTGTTGTCAGGATTATATCCATGACAGTTGTTGTCCACCTTGGGGCAAGCATCTATCGACATCATAGTGCAAATGGTTTCTTCATCAACTCCTATCGGCAACATCTGTTTTGGCATCCTCGAGTTCGCCATTGACGGCTCAGGGTGGCATCCCAATGCCCGTTTGAACAGTGCTGACATGCGGGCATGCAGGAGCATCCATTACCAAGCCAATGAATCGGGCATTTTGGGCCTTTAGGTCCCTTTTTCGCACCAGCCGATCGGCTTGGTGCCACGGCGCCACCGGAAGCGCTCAGGCAAGCCTTGTCCACAGTTACGTCGTTCCGCGAGCCAACTCGTCGGGATGATGAACACCGAATCATTGGTCCCTTTGTTGGAGCCCGACTCCGGGGAGGAAGACAGCTATGGGACTCGGGGTTATGTGGCTAAGATTTTTATGGGGAGCACCAGTTGATCCATATGCCACAACTGGCAACGTAGTGGCGGGTGATGCGTGACAACTCACTCGGGAAGAATTGAAGGCCGTCGAGCAACTGCTCTACACCCCAATCTCAATGGATTCGCTGGATAACAAAGCCATAGAGGAGGCGCGTCAGCCACCTTGGTTGAGCGCCTCGTCTGGTGCAAATCGAGTACAGTCTGATCGTGCGAGAGCAAGCACTCGTGGACAAGAGTCGACAGTATCAGCAACCGACCTGATCAGTCGTTCGTGCCTAGCGTTGGCCATAATGAATTGAGGCAAATCTTTACCTCTATTTAGGATGAAAAAAAAAAGGATTAGATCGAGCGTATATGAAGGGCCCTCATTAGCGCACAGGCTAGGGTGTCGTATTCCTCCCTCCCCGCACGCACTTGGAAAAAAAGGACGACTGTCGGGCTAGCCGGCTGCCTGGCGCTCGGCATTGCCCGCCCCACAATCCACCATATGCAGCTCCGCCGTTGACCATGTAGCTCCGTCACCGTCTAGACATAACTCGGCCGTTGACACGGATGCAGCTCTGCCATTTCTGCAACTTCATTGTCACCCCCCACCGCCGCCGTGCAGCTCGGCCGACGTGGGTGTTTGTAGCTCCGTTGGTTAATGATTGCAACATCCCGTCCCCAGCTCCAGTCAGCGTTGGGATCTGCCGCCATCGGTGTCGTTCCCGCATTGCGCAAGAATATGGGGTTGTAGTTTTTTGCTTTAGGGGTTGCAACAAAAATAAAAGGAAGAAAATACACTACATGCCCCGCGGTGACCATGGTCACCATTGAGGAAGAAGCCAGTTCCGATAAACCGTGGCAATGGATCCAGCATATCGCCGCGCTGGTTGCAGCATCTCGTTGATCTTGCGACGGCGCTTCCCGTAAATGCAGTTTCTGATTCTAGCAAATCGTGACGCGAGTTGCAACATTGTCACGACACCCCCACGCCGTTGCACCACCGCAGACTCGTCGTATCTCGTCGGAATGCTGGTTCTAGCAATTCGCGTAGTCAATTGCAACATTAATCGGGCACCGCCTCCCGTCGTTCAGCTCCACCAGCGCGTCGTTCGTCACACCACCACCACACGGTCGTGCACCGTTGCAGCTCCCCTATGAAGTTGATGCAACTATGTGGTTGCAGCTTCGCCAGATGTGGGTTGCAGCTCCCTCGCCAACACATCAACGACTCGTACTCCGGCCCCGTGTGGTAGTAGCTCACCGGCGTGTAGTTCCAACAGCGGCCAGGGACAGCAAACAACGACGAGTAACGGTGGATGCGAGAGGAGGGAAGAAGAAGTCAAGGAAAAAGATAGCAAAGGGATAAGGTGGGTTCGCGCGCGCTTCTGGCCATAGGATGCCCCCGAACATTGCCCGTGACCGGCCCAAGACTAAGTTGGTCAGCTGGGAACACACATTTTCTAAAACAAAAAAGGGAAACGTTTCACGCCAGCACGACGGCCAAAACTTTGGCCGGTCGAGCGCGAGCCACGCGATGCAACCCGATCCCACGTATCGTGCTGCCCCGTGGCCCATCCTTTTTCCTTTCTTCTTCTTCCTGATCTCGCCTTCTCCCACCCAGCCGCTCGCCTTCTTCCTCTCATCCCCTTCTCCCCCCTCCCCCCGGCTACGATCTCCCCCGCGCCGGCTAGCCAGAGTTGGGCGCCTGTCGCAACTCCCCATCGTCGCTCCCCATCGCTGCACCGCTCATAGCATGCGGTCACCGTGGTGGTAGCAAAAAACGCACCGGTAGTAGAAAATCCCAGTCACCGTGGTCACTCATGTCGCCGCTCGTCGCACCACCGCACACCAGTTGCAGCAAATTCGGTCGCCGGTGGTAGCTTTTCTCACTGCCGGTTTGCAACAAATTCGCAACCCGTCGTCGCTAGCCACACTTCGTTGTCTTCCTGGTTGTAGCAAAAACGGTTGTTGCTTGTAGCTTTCCTCATTATCGTTTGCAGCAAACATCGTGGATAAAAAGCTTCAACTGCGGAAAAAAATCATCTAGCGGAGGGGGAAAGCTTCAAACGGTGTGTGAAAAAGCTTCAAACGGTGTGTGGGAGCTTCAACCCTTGAAAAAAGCTTCAATCACCATAAAAAATAAAGCTTCAATCACCGCCGCAAGTCGCAACATCGACACGAATGGTTGTAGCAATTCCCGTCACCGGTCGTACCAAAAATGAACGACCATTGAGGCAAAAAAATATCATTTTTTGTCGCTATCGACATGAATGGTTGCAGCAATTCCCATCGCCGGTCATAGCAAAGGCCGACGGTGGTTGGTTGTAGCACCAGTCCTCGTCAGTTGTAGCTTTGCACGTGGATGGCGAAGGAGAAAGGGATGGTTGGGCGCGGCCATGACGACCGGGCTGCGACGAGGGGCGGCGGTAGAGCTACAACCGGAGCTACACCCGTCGCCACTGGGAACTGCAACAGCAGGTGCAGCTGTTGCATGAGTTGAAGCTGCGACGAGGACGACCGGCATGGGTGGGGACCTGCGACGAGGACGACCGGCGGGGGTTGGGACCGACGCCAAGGACGGCCGACGGGGGTGGGGACCAACGACGAGGATGGCAACCGGAAGGGAATGAAGGCGCGGTGTTGCGCAACCGAGCTGGAAATGCGGTCCCGGCCAGAGAAAGAAGAAGCTACGAGGCGAACCTTTTTTTCGCCGGATCCAATGAACCACGCGGCTCACATCCAACGGCTCGGACGCGGCTGGCTCAATTATTGGGCCAGCACGCCGGCGCCTAGCATCGCCCAAACAAACCCGAGCAAACGCGTAAATTCCGTGGCGACAAAGCTCAGCCTGGTTGACTCACTGTTGACTCTGATTTATATAACTCATGGTGCACAAACCGCAGGGCATCCAAGCTAGGCAAAAAGGAAAAGGAAAGAGAAACAGATCACGCGCAGGAACATGCCCACGCCCTCGCAATCCAGGCTGCCGCCACTGGCAGTCCAGCTTCTGCTCATTCTTGCAGGCGCAGCAGCCATGGCCAGGGCTGAACTAGATGGGCAGCAACCGATCACACGTCCGGGCTGCCCCGACAAGTGCGGTAACATGAGCATCCCGTTCCCCTTCGGCCTGATGCCCGGCTGCTTCAGCGAGGGCTTCCAGGTCACCTGCGACCACTCCGTCGACCCCCCCTCGAGCATTCCTCGCCGACACCGGTACCAACCTCATCACGGTCACCGAGCGCGACGCCTCGGCCGACGCCGCCGCCTATCTGGGGTACACCAACATGTCGTATTTGCCGGTGGAGCTCGTGGACATGTCAGCCGACAGGAGTGTGGCACGGGCGTATGGCCCTATTACGTCCGGCTGCAGCACCAACAGTACACAGTACAGGTTCCAAACCCAGGTCATGACGCTCGGCATCACGGAGGGGCCGTTCGCCGTGTCGCAGACGCTCAACGTCGTCGTCGGCGTGGGCTGGAGGGTCGACGTCGTCATGGACGGCTCGACCACGCTCGCCTGCCGCACTGGCCCGGAGGCGGCGCAGGAGCTCCCGGCGAGGAACGGGTCGTGCGCGGGGCAGGGCTGCTGCGAGGCCGCCTTGCTCCCGGGGTACGGCAGCGTCGCGCCGGGGCTCGTGGTCGCGGACGAAAACGCCCTGTGGAGGTCCAGCCCGTGCTCCTACGCCATGGTGGTCGAGAAGTCGCGCTACGCCTTCTCCACGCCGGACCTGTACGGCGACAGGCAGCTGCTGGAGAGGTTCCCCGTCGTGCTCGACTTCGCCATCGTCGGGAACTCGTGCCCGGTGAAAGGGCAGCAGCCACCTCCGGACTACGCGTGCGCCAGCAGCAACAGCTACTGTGTCAACGCCACAGTTGGCCTCTCCGGCTATGCACTCAGCTACTGTGTCAACGCAATAATGCTAAACGTACAAAGAGTTACACACAGTTACACGCTGACTAGGATTCTTTCTTTTTAACTAACCTCTCCCCCCCTCTGATTTTCATGGTGGTGGCCCCTCATCCCCTTAATCTCCAATCAAAATCCACCTGCCTGTAAACCCCTGTAAACCTATGTATGTGTAGCATTACTCGTGTCAACGCCACAGTTGGCCTCTCCGGCTATGCACTCAGCTACGTGTGCAAATGCTCGGAGCACTACGAGGGCAACCCGTACATCGCAAATGGATGCCGAGGTACTATCTGAAACCAACAACATTTTCCATCCTGTCTTAGACGACTAATTAACTAACCCATAATTTTATCTTCTCAAGACATCGATGAATGCAAGTTCCCCGATTTATATTACTGCTCGAGCAAAGGCATATGTAAGAACACGCTGGGAGGATATGATTGTCCATGCAAACCAGGAATGAGAGGCGATGGGAAATTAGGACAGTGTACTGAGAAATTTCCCCTGGTAGTCAAGGTGATTGTGGGTAAGTACAACTTCAACTGCTAATACATGTCATTACCAGATTCTTTAACTATAACACTGACATGTAAACGTAAGATGTATAGGATGAATGTTTATATGGATACCATGTTAATTCTAAAATGAATTCTGAAAAGAAAGGTAAATAGTAAGTTAAAATGGTTCATAGACCATTCTCTATTAAAAAAATGGTACATACTTCCTTCATTCTTAAATATAAGTCTTTTTAAAGACTCCACTACAGACTACATACAGAGCAAAATAAGTGAATCTACATTCTAAAATATGTCTATATACACACACGTATGTAGTCCGTACTGGAATCTCTAAAAAAAACTTATATTTAAAAACTAAGGGAGTAGAGAACTACATGAGCCCTGCTCATTTGCGCGTACGCGTGCTCAAGACTGGCCCATACACCAGCCGTCATCCTTGACCAAATGAGGTTACCCAGTGTGAGCTTGCGTGGTCATCTTCTTTTCCTAGTTTCAGAATGTACTTATCTGTGTATCCCACTTCACTGCCAGTCAAAAGGACCCACAAGGATGCATAGCCTCTGGATCATATCTAAAAACGTTGGTGAATAGACGGGCTTAATCAAACATGTTCAGTAGTAGCATTTCTTTGTAAAAAGGTATGAGAAAGAGATCAAAATATTATTGGTCAAATCTAACAATATAATTTTGAACTAACCAATCTAAATAATTTTGTATTTTTTAATTGTCAAAGCTAGGAAAGTTTAATAACATGTGTACTTATGTAAGATGTCAGGTACTTACTTTCTAGGCTTTGATTACCTTAATTTCTTGCTTTCTAGATAGTCTATGCATCAATCTAGCTTACCCATTTACATAAGAATTAACAATAATTTTACATGTAAAATAATCATTTCAAATAGGACCCACAATATTTTGGTGGAGCGTGGTGCCTTTCACACAGTAACTTTTGGTGTATGAATTTTGTTGCTCTAAAGAACATATGAAAATTTTAGAGGGTCATTAAAATTGTTGTTTAGAACAATTTTGAATTGTCATAAAAACAATGGGATTGAAATGGCTTTAAGGCTTTGGCACATAAGATCCCATTATGTCCCTTTCAGCTGTTGGCATAGCAGGGTATCTTCTCCTTTCATAGCACATCACTATCAAAACAAATGATAAAAGGACTTGAAAATGAGAAAAATGTGTGCCTTGGTCCAAACTCATCAAAGCAAAAAGTCCTCATGCGTTTCCTCGGGAGCTACAAGTACGTAGAGACTAGCTTTTCCAATAAAGAGCGGATTTTATTGACTTATAATATTGCATCAAGAGAATACAATCACTATGAGCACACGACCGGCCTCTGCACGACGAGGATGCACACAACCAATACCAATGTAGGGACTAGCTTAGTAAGCTCGAATCTGCACAACATTCACATTGGATCCAACATTATTTTCTCCCTTGGTGCATTTTGTTCAATTCCTACTCATCCATTTATGCATTTTTCTCAATTTCTCAGTCCACCTTGCGGTAAACATACAAGGAGGCAACCAAGAAAGGTCCACAACTCCACATACATACTTCCCTTTGGTATAGAAATCCAGTTCCCCTAGACAGAGTACATATATATGGTTACTTTGTGAGGGTCGCTGACTCGAAGAGGACAAGGCAGAGTCTCTCTTCCCTTTCTTTCTACTGTTAAACTACTCACTGGTACTTCTACTTTTAAGTCAAATTCTAAATAACTTGTTGAGTCAGTCATTTATTATGCTTTTATGCAATATCATTTGTCGCAAACTTTTAAGTAGGATATTTTCCCATGTAGGTACCATTGGTGGTATTTCTGTCATGGTAGTTATATCATTTCTGGTTCTTCTCCGCAAAGAGAGAAGGAAGACCAACGAGTTCTATGAAAAGAATGGTGGACCTACACTAGAGAGAGCAAAAAATATTAAAATTTTCAAAAAGGAGGAGCTCGTGTCAATTTTAAAGAAATGCAATATTATTGGAAGAGGTGGGTTCGGTGTAGTTTACAAGGGCACTCTTGGTACAGAACAAGTTGCAGTGAAGCAACCGATTAGTGGTAATCTGCTGGAAAATGACCATTTTGCAAATGAAGTCATTATCCAATCTCAAGTCATCCACAAGAATATTGTTAGGCTCATAGGTTGTTGCCTCGAGGTTGGTACCCCGTTGCTAGTATACGAATTTCTCTCTGGTGGTAGCCTGGATGACATTCTTCACAGCAAAGACAAGAAGCCTCTAAACTTGGATATACGTTTAAGTATTGCTGTAGAAACAGCAGATGATCTTGCTTACATGCATTCAAAAACAAACACCAAAATCCTACATGGTGATGTTAAACCAGCAAATATACTTTTGGATGATAAGTTTGTCCCTAAGATCTCGGACTTTGGCATATCAAGGTTGATTGCGGGAGGCAAAACACACACCGGAAAAGTCATCGGTGACATGAGCTATATGGATCCAGTATATCTACAGTCAGGCCTGCTAACTGAAAAGAGTGATGTCTATAGCTTTGGAGTAGTGTTGTTGGAACTTATTAGTAGGAAGAAGGCCACACGTTCCGACAATAATAGCTTAGTAAAGAGCTTCATCGAAGCTCACAACAACGAGAACAAAGCAGCCGAGTTGTTTGACAATGAAATTGCGGTAGCGGAAGACTTGGAGCTTCTTCAAAATCTGACGGTGATGGCAGTCGAGTGTCTCAACCTTGACGTGGATCAAAGACCAACGATGATAGATATAGCGCATCGCCTTCTAATACTGAACAAGTGTCGGAGATCGTAAGTTCTTGGACACTGAGTGAACATGTATGTTAGTGATAACGTTTTCTGTTTTGCTATTCTAGCAATATTGATACATGTGGGAAACGTGTTTGTTAGTTCAAAGAAAATGTGTACTTGTTGTAACTCACTCATTGTGTAACCATGTATTCGTGTTAGCAATTGTATGAACGTCTTTCATATACAAACGAGCAATCATCATCACATTAGCGTATAATCAGCAAAATTTGCTCACGTGCTTGAATAAACCAGCCAATATATCTTGTTGAAGCTAGTTGTGGCTGACTGTGACTGATAAGATGCAGCTACAAATCAACAGTTGTCCTGTTTAATGACTGGTCGCACGGAGCCGGAATAATCACCGACCGCAAGGCGTGCTGACGAACATGAGGACGTGCTTGGTCCAAGTTTCCGGTGCGGAAATGCTAGCGATACTTTTCTTGTGTATGCGTCCGTCGGCGGCCACGGTGGCACATTGATTGTCTTTGGTCACTATGTTGGAAATGTACTAGCAAATATGTATGTGTACGTCTTATGCTATATTTGGACTTGTGACTATCGAAGGGTTAGGTGTTTGAGTTGAACACATGTAACTCGGGCTTATTATATGGATTTTTTTTCAAAACTAGCACGTTTTTTATAGCAATTTCAAAAACTAGCAGGCCTAACGCACTAATTTCAAAACTAGCACCCCGTCGGCCAGGCGTTGGCCGAAGACGGCCTTTTCGGTCTTCCGTTGGCCGAAAATGGGTCTTCGGCTTTCTGCGGGCCGAAGAGACGCCCAGCTGGGCCGAAGAGCAGCTGTCGGTGGCTGGCCGACCGAAAAGAGCACGTCTTCGGCCTACCAGCGACCGAAGAGAGTCTTCGGCCAACCAGCGACCGAAGAGGTCGGGATAAGGCCGACGCGGTCTTGTTCTTCCTCTGGCTCGTTCTCTTCTTCCTCTCTCCATTCTCTCTGTTCTTCTCGCCACCCCGCACCGATCTCTTCCGTCTTCCACTCATTTTCGCATCCCAGCCACGGAAATAGTAGATCGTAGCCATCCCCTCCACCCTACGGTCATATTTTTTCCATGGGGTAGTTTTTTTTGCATAGAAGTGAGGAGGAGCAGCCATGGTGAAGTGGTGGTGGTGGTGAGGAGGAGGTGGTGGTGCGGTTGGGGAGGAGTTGGTGGTGAGGAGAAGGTGCGGCTGGGAGGGGAGGAGGTGCGGCTAGGGGGCTAGCCGGAGTGGCGGTGGTGTTGTCCGGTGGTGTAAGTACTCCGGGAGGTGGCCGGTGCCGCTGAGTTGAAGAGAGGAGCAAGAAGCAGCGGACACACGCGTCGAAGGTATAACAAATTATCTCTTAGTTGGGCAGTTTATTAGTTAGTGTAGCTAAGTCATATAATGAGATGATGAAAATGTCTGACAGGTGAAAATGTCTGAATCAGTAAATTTGACTGTTTACTATGGCCCTGGCAATGTTCGATATAATGAGTTGGGGGTTGATCTTAGCGAGTATAAAAAATGTGTCATGACACTTCCAGACCCGGACAGACTGGACATTAAACAATTGAAGTACTGGTTGACAACTAGTTTTGGGCTGGATCCTGGGGTATGTTCTGTCAGTATTCATGCATTGTGGACCAAATCGTGTAAAAATGTCAAGTGGGAGTTGATGCTGATAGATACGAGCCAGCAGTGGTTGACCCTGTTAAGGCGTTGCAGAGACCGAAAAATCCACCCATATGCCCTAGTGCAACCTGTGGCGAAGGAGGAGAATACCGGACAACCAAAGGGGGGGTATGAACCCGGGCAGGGCAGTCAAGTGGCTAACGAGATTTATTTATCCGGGTCACAGCCAATGGATGTGGATGCTAGCCAACCCGAGGAAGAGTCAGATTACGTGCCACACAATTTGTGTGGTAACGATACTAGGCAGAGTAGTCGGTCGCTAATATTAGCTGGTTCTGGTTTTGCTGATGGGGATGAGGAAGGGGAGGAAATGCAGAGGGTGATGGAGGAAGAGGACGAGGATGGACTGGCTGAGGATCTAGATTCTGAAAATTCCGAGGATGAAGTGGAGGTACCGATTCCTGCCGCATGGGATCAGGACCTATCGACCGGTCTCACGGTTAACGATGGCCATGAGACTCCATGGCAGTATCATCTGAACCAAGTCCAGATAGGTTCTATGTATGATACAAAGAAGAAATTGAAACATGTGGTGGTAAAGTGGGCTATGTCCACGCAGAGGGTTTTCCGGACACACATATCAAATCGAACAAACTATACCGTGAAATGTGTTGAAACAGGTTGTCCTGGGAAGGTGCACGGGCACGTGCCGAAGTATAACATCCACTGGGTTGTCACCGATGTTGTTCCACATACTTGTGTAAGGAAAAACCTTCTGGTGAATCATCCGAACCTGTCTTCAACTCTCATTGCGCAACTCATGTATACTGAGATAGTGCAGAAGAAAGACATGGAAGCAAAACACATCCAGACAGCAGTGAAGGTCAGGTGGAATTATGTCATTCCTTACGGGAAGGCTTGGAGGGCTAAGCAGAAGGCTATGGAGGAAAGGTTTGGGACGTTCTTCGACTCATATGATAATGTTGTGCGGCTCCTTCAAGTATTGAAGGAGAGGAATCCCGGCACTTATGTTAATGTACAACACACAAGATTGGCGAGTATACCAGATTTTAAGGTGGTGAAGAGAGTATTCTTTTCTTTTGCTATTTGCATCGAAGCTTTCCGGCATTGTCCTCCTGTGATGTTTGTGGATGGCACATTCCTGACTGGTCAGTACAGAGGACAAATCCTTACTGCTATTGGTGTTGACGGGAACAATCAAATCATCCCACTTGCTATGGCATTCGTGGAGGGTGAGAACTTTCCAAACTGGATATGGTTCTTGAGGCAAGTGAAAATTGCCATCGTGAAGGACCGACCGAGCGTGTGTGTCATTCATGACAGACATGCTGGTATATTGAAGGCCGTGAAGACACTGAGGGATCCAACTGAGAACGAATCAACACCATGGAAGGACATGCAGAGCCGGTGGTGCATGCGCCATCTTGGGGCAAAAAATTTCTCACAGATCAAGAACAAGCGGTTGATGAACTTGTTCAAAAAATTATGCAAGCAGAACCAGCCACGCAAATACAATTTTATTTGGTCAAAACTAGATGAGTTTACTAAGAAGCAGGTTAAAGCCAGACAGAAAATGGAACAAGATCAGGTTAAATTAGCAATAATCATCGCGGAGCTAGAGCAGCCTGTAGCTCTTTGTGACTTGCCAGCAATTGACCCTCCTGGCACTAAGAGGCCGAATGGCAGGGCAATAAAGAATTTTACTCAGTGGATAGAGAAAGAGCCTCCCGTGAATTGGTCTTTCCTGCATGACACCCATGGAGCTAGGTATGGCCACATGACAACCAACCTTGCTGAGGTGTATAACTTTGTACTTAGAGGGAATAGAGCATTGCCACTCATAGCTATTGTCGAGGCTGTATTCCATGGCACTTTGAGATATTTCAGAGAAAGGCACGAGTTAGCAAAGAAGCATATTGCAGATCATCCGAAGACACCTTATTGTAGCCGTGTCATGGAGTACATGGCAAAGAAGATAGAGAAAGCAAAGAAGCACATTGTCAGACTCATAGGTAATCAGAAAAGGAGGTATGAGGTTCAGCTACCTACCGATGGTTTTGGTACGTCAAATGAGGTGAAGACGCATGAGGTAAAAATTGGAACAGAATTTTATCCAACGTGTGAGTGTACATGCAACAAACCGAAGTTGTTGCACCTTCCTTGCTCACATGTGTTGGCTGCGTGCGGCCAGATTCAGTTGGATGCCATCTCCTTCGTGTCCCCATACTATTTGAAAGAGTCAGTACTCATGTCATAACCTGAACATTTACAATTAGCTAACTCTTCAATGTACAGAGTGACTTGACAGTCGAGGCGCGAGAGGAGGTTTCCGCTTTAATGCGGCGGGTTGAGAGGGGGGATACTATCCCACAGCCAGAGCACCTCTCATGGTTGAAGCGTTTTGATGAGAAGCTACGAGGGATTTACGTAGTAGTGACATGTAGAAGATCTTCGGACGTTGCGGTTCCTCGTCCAGCACTTCGTCCGCCACGTCCATCTGTGCATCGTTCAGAGTCACGGCACATGGCTTCACCGGCGCCACCTCCTTCACAACCAGGAAGGTCGTTATGGCATCAGCCACCTCCTTCACATCCAGGGAGCTCGGCATGGCAAGAGCCATCTCCTTCACAGCCAGGGAGCTCGTCCTGGCATGAGCCACATCCTTCACAACCAGGGGGGTCGGCATGGCATGAGCCACATCCTTCACAACCAGGGGGGTCGGCATGGCATCAACAAATGGGGCCAGGTAACTTTACTTTTGGTTTTTCTTTTAAGCAGTGTACGTTCGCAATTCAATTTGACATGTGCGTCCACTACTACAGTCAGCAACCAGCTGCATCCGTTCACGCATGTCGTGCAGTCGCCGATGCTTAGTGGTGATGGTTCGTTCTTAGACGGCTATGGCGATGACGATGACCAAGCTGCAAACACGTATGACTTCTCTCAGCCGCTGTATCATACTCCACCACCACCACGGACGCAGGAGACACAGACCGTGACAGGCGAGGTTATGTACGGTCGTGGTTTTCGTGACCCTCGCCCACCGCGTCAGTGCTTATCGCTTTCCGGTCCTCGTCAGAGGAAGGTCCAGACTCGTCGCCGTCCCCAGCAGTGATATGATTATATATGTATGAGACATCCATGTTAGTTTCAGACTATTCTCATGTGTGAGGACTTATCTATGTATCAGACATCCTTCGTGTATGTGTTACTATCTATGTATGAGTCATTATTTATGTAAGAGACTGATTTGTTTTCAAGACACTTGTCTACTTCATATTAGTAGTACATCTGAATTAAACGGTACGACTCAACTAAACGGTACGAGATACATTTCCAAAGAGACTACAACAGATAATTAAGATAGAAGTACATCTGAATTAAACGGTACGACTTAACTAGAAAAATACATCCCACAAACTACATGAAGTCATCGTCGTCATCCTCCGTTGATGCAGCACTCTTACCCTTGGACGATGCGGTAGTCTTGGACTTCGACGATGTGGGTATCTTGGCCTTGGTGCTCGGCATGAAGTCATCATCATCATCCTCCATTGATGCAGCACTCTTCCCCTTCAACGGTGCGGTAGTCTTGGACTTCAACGATGTGGGTCTCTTGGCCTTGGTGCTCGGCATGAAGTCATCGTCGTCATCCTCCGTTGATGCAGCACTCTTTCCCTTCGACGGTGCGGTACTCTTGGACTTCGACGATGCGGGTATCTTGGGCTTGGTGCTCGGCATGAAAAGATCGTCTTCGTCCTCACTGTCTTGGCTCCATAACCAAGTATCTTCTACCGCAGCCCTTTGAAAAGCTTCACTCTAATATTTTACTTTTTTCCACCTACCATGCAACCTGAGAAGTTCTTTCCGTATC
Organism: Elymus sibiricus; assembly: GCA_039707655.1. Classification (NCBI taxonomy): domain Eukaryota; kingdom Viridiplantae; phylum Streptophyta; class Magnoliopsida; order Poales; family Poaceae; genus Elymus; species Elymus sibiricus. The sequence continues at coordinate 451,430,059 of CM077671.1, forward strand.
TCCTCAAAGGTCCTTGAAGGCCACCCGCTCCTACTTAACTGGTGAGCCAACTCATTCATGAAGATGTCACTACTGAGGAGTTCGTCCCATGGAACTATCCTGTTTTCTATCTTGAAATTGGTGGCTAAACTAAGAAGAGTTTTGGACATACCAGGGTGAAAACAACTACGATCGAAAGGATAACCGGACATCTTCACGAGACTACACTTGCCTGCTCAACCACCTTACTGCGGAGGGGGTTTTATAGGTTCAGAAGAGAAGATGGCGGGAAAGAATGGCGGGAGAGAAAGGCGGGAAAGAAAATGACGGGAGAGAATGGCGGGAAAGAAAATGGCGGGAAAGAAGGGCGGGAAAGAAAATGGCGGGAAGTAAAATGGCGGGATAGTAAGGCGGGAAAGAAAATGATGAGATAGAATGTCGGGAAATGGTTGCGGGAAAGTACAAAGTTGGAATGCGAAAGAGGGGGAATGGTTGTGCAGGAATTATAATGCATTTAAGTGGAAAAAATAACACTTCGGTCTTGTGTAAGCCGAAGAGTACTCCCATGCAACTTCAGTCAGGCTCTGACGTAAAGAGTACGAACTCTTCGGCCAACGAAAGACAGAAAAGGACTCTTCGGCCATCTGCTGGCCGAAGACAGGTCTGTTGGAAATATGCCCTAGAGGCAATAATAAATTAGTTATTATCATATTTCCTTGTTCATGATAAATCGTTTATAATCCATGCTATAATTGTATCGATCGGAAACTCAGATACATGTGTGGATACATAGACAACAAAGTGTCCCTAGTAAGCCTCTACTAAACTAGCTCGTTGATCAAAGATGGTTAAGGTTTCCTAGCCATAGACATGAGATGTCATTTGGTAACGGGATCACATCATTAGGAGAATGATGTGATGGACAAGACCCAAACTATAAACATAGCATATGATCGTGTCAGTTTATTGCTATAGTTTTCTGCATGTCAAGTATTTGTTCCTATGACCATGAGATCATGCAACTCACTGACACCGAAGGAATACCTTGTGTGTATCAAACGTCACAACGTAACTGGGTGACTATAAAGATGCTCTACGGGTATCTCCGAGGGTGTCTGTTGAGTGGGCATGGATCAAGACTGGGATATGTTACTCCGTGTGACGGAGAGGTATCTCAGGGCCCACTCGGTAATACAACATCACAATAAGCCTTGCAAGCAATGTGACTAAGTGTTAGCCACGGGATCTTGTATTACGGAATGAGTAAAGAGACTTGCCGGTAACGAGATTGAACTAGGTATAGAGATACCGACGATCGAATCTCGGGCAAGTAGCATACCAAAGAAACAAAGGGAACAGCATACGGGATTAACTGAATCCTTGACATAGAGGTTCAACCGATAAAGATCTTCGTAGAATATGTGGGAACCAATATGGGCATCCAGGTCCCGCTATTGGTTATTGGCCGTAGAGGTGTCTCAGTCATGTCTACATAGTTCTCGAACCCGCAGGGTCTGCACACTTAAGGTTCGATGACGTTTCGGTAGTATAGAGTTATGTATGGTGGTGACCGAAGGTTGTTCGGAGTCCCGGATGAGATCCCGGATGTCACGAGGAGCTCCGGAATGGTCCGGAGGTAAAGATTGATATATAGGAAGTCCCGTTTTGGTTACCGGAAAAGTTTCGGGTATTTCGGTAGTGTACCGGGAGTGCCGGGAGGGTACCGGGGGCCATCGGGAGGGGTGTCTCGACCCAAAGGACCTCATGGGATGTGGGAGGAGTCAAACCAGCCCCTAGTGGGCTGGCCGAACCCCCCACTAAGGCCCATGCGGCTAGGGGTGGGAAAACCCCAAAGGTGGAAAGGTGGAAAGAGTTTCCAAGTGGAGAGGAGGAATCCTACTCCTAGTAGGATTGGAGTAGGACTCCTCCACCTCCAATTTCGGCCAACCCTTGAGGGTTTGAGGCTGCCTCCTCCCCTCCCTCCCTCCTATACATACTAGAGGATTTATAGGGGAGAGCTAACCCTAATTGCCACGTGCTGTCCTCTTCTTCCTCTAGATCGTTTTCTCCTCTAGTCTAGTTTCAGCGGTGCTTAGGCGAAGCCCTGCTGGAATAGTTCCACCACCACCACCGCCGCGTCGTCGCGCTGCCGGAGAACTCATCTACCTCTACGCTCCCTCTTGCTGGATCAAGAAGGCGGAGATCGTCATCAAGCTGTACGTGTGCTGAACGCGGAGGTGCCGTCCGTTCGGCGCTAGATCGGAAGGACCGTGATCAGGATCGCGAGACGGTTCGTGATTTGATCGCGAGACGGATCGTGATGGGATCGCGGGATCACGGGACAGATCGTGATTGGATCACGAGACGGATCATGATGGGATCGCGGGACGGATCGTGATGGGATCGCGGGACGCTCGGCGATTTGGATCGCGAAGACGTTCGACTACATCAACCGCGTTTCTTAACGCTTCCCGCTTAGCGATCTACAAGGGTATGTAGATCCACTCTCCCTCTCATAGATGCTCATCACCATGGATAGATCTTGCGTGTGCGTAGGAAAATTTTTGTTTCCCATGCAACGTTCCCCAACAGTGGCATCTGAGCTAGGTCTATGTGTAGATGAGATCACGAGTAGAACACAAAGGAGTTTGTGGGCGTTGATATTCAGATTGCTTCCTCCCTTGGTCTTTTCTTGATTCGGCGGTATTGTGGGATGAAGCGGCCCGGACCAACATTCCTCGTACGCTTACGAGAGACCGGTTCCATCAACTGACATGTAACTTCGTTGCATAAAGATGGCTGGCGGGTGTATGTTTCTCCCACTTTAGTCGGATCGGATTTGACAAAGGCGGTCCTTGAGAAGGTTGAATAGCAATTTTTGTATCACCGTTGTGGTTTTTGCGTAGGTAAGAATTGTTCTTGCTAGATACCCGTAGCAGCCACGTAAAACATGCAACAACAATTAGAGGACGTCTAACTTGTTTTTGCAGGGTATGTTGTGATGTGATATGGCCAATTACATGATGAGATATATGTGATGTATGAGATGATCATGTATTGTATAGAATATCACGACTTGCATGTCGATGAGTACGGCAACCGGCAGGAGCCATAGGGTTGTCTTTAATTATTTTTGCCGTTTTGCTTTACTTTATCGCTATGAGTTAGCAATAGTCGTGGAAGCAACAGTTGGCGTGACAACCTCATGGCGACACATTGATGGAGATCAAGATGATGGAGCTCATGGTGTCATGCCGGTGACGATGGAGATCATGCCGGTGCTTTGGAGATGGAGATCAAAAGCACAAGTTCATGGCCATATCATGTCACTTATGATTTGCATGTGATGTTAATCCTTTTATGCATTTTATTTTGCTTAGGACGACGGTAGCATTATAAGGTGATCCCTCACTTAGATTTCAAGATAAAATTGTGTTCTCCCCGAGTGTGCACCGTTGCAAAAGTTCGTCATTTCGAGACACCACGTGATGATCGGGTGTGATAGACTCTACGTTCACATACAACGGTGCAAGCCAGTGTTGCACGTGCGGAACACTCGGGTTAAACTTGACGAGCCTAGCATGTACAGACATGGCCTCGGAACACAAGAGACCGAAAGGTCGAACATGAGTCATATAGTAGATATGATGAACATGAAGATGTTCACCATTGAAACCACCTCAACTCACGTGATGATCGGACTTGAGTTGGTGAATTTGGATCATGTAGCACTCGGACGACTAGAGGGATGTCAATTTGAGTGGGAGTTTTTAAGTAATATGATTAACTAAACTCATTATCATGAACATAGTCAAAATGTCTTTACAAATTATGTTGTAGATTACTAGCTCGCGCTGTAGCTCCTTTGAATTTTTATATGTTCCTAGAGAAATAGAGTTTAAAGATGATGGTAGCAATAATGCGGACTGGGTCCGTGATCTGAGGATTGTCCTCATTGCTGCACAGAAGGCTTATGTCCTTAATGCACCGTTCAGTGCACCACCCCCCTCAAGCGTTGTCTGTAGATGTTGTGAACATCTGACAGGCACGTTATGATGACTACTTGATAGTTCAGTGCGTCATGCATTACGGCTTAGAATTGAGGCTCAAAACGTTTGAACGTCACGGAACATATGAGATGTTCTAAGAGCTAAAATTGGGATCTCAGGCTCTTGCCCGTGTTGAGAGGTATGAGACCTCCAACAAGATTCTTTGCCTGCAAGATGAAGGAGAATAGCTCAATCGGTGAGCATGTGCTCAGATTGTCTGGGTGCTACAATCGCTTGAATCGAGTGGGAGTTGATCTTCCAGATAAGATAGTGATTGATATAGTTCTCCAAGTCACTGTCACTAAGCTACTAGAGCTTCGTGATGAACTATAAAATGCCAGGGATGGAAATAATGATCCCTGAGCTATTCGCGATGTTTGACACCGCGAAGGTAGAAATCAAGAAGGAGCATCAAGTGTTGATGGTTAGTGAAACCGCTAGTTTCGATAAGGGCAAGGGCAAGGAGGGAAACTTCATGGATGGCAAGTAAATTGCTGCTTCAGTGAAGAAACCCAAGGTTGAACCCAAACCTGAGACTAAGTGCTTCTGTTATGAGGAGAACAGTCGCTGAAATGGAACAACCCTAGATACTTGGTAGATAAGAAGGCTGGCAACGTCGACAGAAGTATATTTGATATACGTGTTATTGATATGTACCTTACTAGTACTCCTAGTAGCACCTGGGTATTGGATACCGGTTCGGTTGCTAAATGTTAGTAACTCGAAATAAAAGCTACGTAATAAACGGAGGCTAGCTAAGGGTGAGGTGACGATGAGTGTTGGAAGTGTTTCCAAGGTTGATGTGATCACCATCGCACGCTCTCTCTACTTTCGGGATTAGTGATGAACCTAAATAAATGTTATTTGGTGTTTGCGTTGAGCATGAACGTGATTGGATCATGTTTATTGCAATACGGTTATTCATTCAAGTTAGAGAATAATGGTTATTCTGTTTACATGAATAATACCTTCAATGGTCGTGCACCCAATGAGAATGGTTTATTGAATCTTGATCGTAGTGATACACATGTTCATAATATTGATGCCAAAAGATACAAAGTTAATAATGATAGTACCACATACTTGTGGCACTGCCGCTAAATGTCATATTGGTGTAAAGCGCATGAAGAAACTCCAGGTTGATGGATCTTTGGACTCATTCGATTTTGAATCGGTTGAGACATGCGGACCATGCCTCATGGGCAAGATGACTAAGACCCCGTTTTCCGATATGATGGAGCGGGCAAGTGACTTATTGGAAATGATACATGTTGATGTATTCAGTCCAATAATGTTGTAGCGTGCGGTGGATATCGTTATTTTCCAACCTTCACTGATGATTTGAGTAGATATGGGGATATTTACTTAATGAAACACAAGTATGAAACGTTTGAAAAGTTCAAACAAATTCAGAGTGAAGTTTGAGATCATCGTGACAAGAAGATAAAATGTCTACGATATGATCGTGGAGGTAATTATCTGAGTTACGAGTTTGGTATACAACTTAAGACAATGTGGAAGTTGTTTCACAACTCACGCCACTTGGAACACCATAGTGTGATGGTGTGTCCGAACGTCGTAGTCGTGCTCTATTGGATATGGTGCGTACTATGATGTCTCTTATCAATTTGCCACTATCGTTTTGGGGTTATGCATTAAGAGACAACTACATTCACTTTAAAAGGGGCACCATCTAAATCCGTTGAGATGACACCGTATGAATTTTGGTTTGGCAGAAACCTAAGCTGTCATTTCTTAATGTTTGGGGCTGTGACGCTTATGTGAAAAAGGGTTTCAACCTAATGAGCTCGAACCCAAAGTGGACAAATGCATCTTCATAGAATACCCTAACGTAACAGTTGGGTAAACCTTCTGTCTTAGATCCAAGCACAAAGTGTTTCTTGCCAAAACGGGTCCTTTCTCGAGAAAGAGTTTCTCTCGAAAGAATTAAGTGGGAGGAAGATAGAACTTGATGAGGTTGTTGAACCTTTGTTTCAACCAGAGAGTAGCGCAGCGCAGAAAGTTGTTTCTGTGGAGCCTACGTTAGTTGAAGAGGAAGTTAATGATGATGATCATGAAGCTTCGTATCAAGTTACTATCGAACCTCGTAGGTCGACAAGGACGCGTACCGCTCCTGAGTGGTATGGCAACCCTGTCTTAGAGGTCATGTTGTTGGACAACGATGAACCTACGAGCTATGGATAAGTGATGATGGGCCCGGATTCCGAGAAATGGTTAGAGGCCATGAAATCCGAGATGGGATCCATGTATGAAAACAAAGTATGGGCTTTGGAAGTATTACCTGAAGGGCGAAAGGCCATTCAGAACAAATGGATCATTGAAAGGAAGACGGACGCGGACGGTAATGTCACCGTCTATAAAAGCTCGACTTGTGGCAAAGGGTTTTTCACAAGTTCAAGGAGTTGACTACGATGAGACTTTCTCACCCGTAGCGATGCTAAAGTCTGTTGGAATTATGTTAGCAGTTGCTGCATTTTTCAATTATGAAATATGACAGATAGATGTCAAAACATCGTTTCCTTAACGATATCCGTGAGGAAAGGTTGTATGTGATACAACCGGAAGGTTTTGTCAGTTCTAAGGATGCTAAAATATATGCAAGCTCCAGCGATCCTTCTATGGACTGGAGCAAGCATCTCGGAGTTGGAATATATGCTTTGATGAGGTGATCAAAGTTTTTGAGTCTATACAAAGTTTATGAGAAACTTATATTTACAATAAACTGAGTGGGAGCACTATAGAATTTTTGATAAGTATATGTGGATGACATACTGTTGATCGGAAATGATGTAGAATTTCTGGAAAGCATAAAGGGTTGTTTGAAAGGAGTTTTTCAAAGGAAAACCTGGAATGAAGCTACTTAAATATTGAGCATCGGGATCTATAGAGATGGATCAAGACGTCTGATAATACTTTCAATGAGTACATACCTTGACAAGATTTTGAAAGAGTTCAAAATGGATCAGTCAAAGAAAGAGTTCTTGCCTGGTTTGTAAGGTGTGGAGTTGAGTGAGACTCAAAGCTCGACCACGGCAGAAGAAAGAGAAAGGACGAAGGTCGTCCCCTATGCCTTATCCATAGGCTCTCTATAGTATGCCATGCTGTGTACCGCACCTGGTGTGTGCCTTGCCATGATTCTGTCAAGGGGTACAAGAGTGATCCAGGAGTGGACCACTGGACAGCGGTCAAAATTATCCTTAGTAACTAGAGGACTAAGGAAATGTTTCTCGATTATGGAGGTGATAAAGAGTTCGTCGTAAAGAGTTACGTCGATGCAAGCTTTGACACCTATCCGGATGACTCTGAGTAGCAATCCGGATACGTATAGTGGAGCAGCCATTTGGAATAGTTCCAAGTGGAGCGTGGTAGCATCTGCAGTATGACATATAGATTTGCAAAGAACACACGGATCTAAATGTTGCAGACTGTTGACTAAAGACCTCTCTCACATGCAAAGCATGATCGAACCCCAGAACTCATTGGGTGATAGATTCATAACAATGTGAATCACATAGCGATGTGAGCTAGATTATTGACTCTACTGCAAGTGGGAGACTGTTGGAAATATGCCCTAGAGGCAATAATAAATTAGTTATTATCATACTTCCTTGTTCATGATAAATCGTTTATAATCCATGCTATAATTGTAACGATCGGAAACTCAGATACATGTGTGGATACATAGACAACAAAGTGTCCCTAGTAAGCCTCTACTAAACTAGCTCGTTGATCAAAGATGGTTAAGGTTTCCTAGCCATATACATGAGATGTCATTTGGTAACGGGATCACATCATTAGGAGAATGATGTGATGGACAAGACCCAAACTATAAACATAGCATATGATCGTGTCAGTTTATTGCTATAATTTTCTGCATGTCAAGTATCTGTTCCTATGACCATGAGATCATGCAACTCACTGACACCGAAGGAATACCTTGTGTGTATCAAACGTCACAACGTAACTGGGTGGCTATAAAGATGCTCTACAGGTATCTCCGAGGGTGTCTGTTGAGTGGGCATGGATCAAGACTGGGATTTGTTACTCCGTGTGACGGAGAGGTATCTCAGGGCCCACTCGCTAATACAACATCACAATAAGCCTTGCAAGCAATGTGACTAAGTGTTAGCCACGGGATCTTGTATTACGAAACGAGTAAAGAGACTTGCCGGTAACGAGATTGAACTAGGTATAGAGATACCGACGATCGAATCTCGGACAAGTAGCATACCAAAGAAATAAAGGGAACAGCATACGGGATTAACTGAATCCTTGACATAGAGGTTCAACCGATAAAGATCTTCATAGAATATGTGGGAACCAATATGGGCATCCAGGTCCCGCTATTGGTTATTGGCCGTAGAGGTGTCTCGGTCATGTCTACATAGTTCTCGAACCCGCGGGGTCTGCACACTTAAGGTTCGGTGACGTTTCGATAGTATAGAGTTATGTATGGTGGTGACCGAAGGTTGTTCGGAGTCCCGGATGAGATCCCGGACGTCACGAGGAGCTCCGGAATGGTCCAGAGGTAAAGATTGATATATAGGAAGTCCCGTTTTGGTCACCGGAAAAGTTTCGGGTATTTCGGTAGTGTATCGGGAGTGCCGGTAGGGTACCGGGGGCCATCGGGAGGGGTGTCTCGACCCAAAGGACCGCATGGGCTGTGGGAGGAGTCAAACCAGCCCCTAGTGGGCTGGCCGAACCCCCCACTAAGGCCCATGCGGCTAGGGGTGGGAAAAACCCAAAGGTGGAAAGGTGGAAAGAGTTTCCAAGTGGAGAGGAGGAATCCTACTCCTAGTAGGATTGGAGTAGGACTCCTCCACCTCCAATTTCGGCCAACCCTTGAGGGTTTGAGGCTGCCTCCTCCCCTCCCTCCCTCCTATATATACTAGAGGATTTAGAGGGGAGAGCTAACCCTAATTGCCACGTGCTGTCCTCTTCTTCCTCTAGATCGTTTTCTCCTCTAGTCTAGTTTCAGCGGTGCTTAGGCGAAGCCCTGTTGGAATAGTTCCACCACCACCGCCGCCGCGTCGTCGCGCTGCCGGAGAACTCATCTACCTCTCTGCTCCCTCTTGCTGGATCAAGAAGGCGGAGATCGTCATCGAGCTGTACGTGTGCTGAACGCGGAGGTGCCGTCCGTTCGGCGCTAGATCGGAAGGACCGTGATCAGGATCGCGAGACGGTTCGTGATTTGATCGCGGGACGGACCGTGATGGGATCGCGGGACGGATCGTGATTGTATCGCGAGACGGATCGTGATGGGATTGCGGGACGGATCGTGATGGGATCCCGGGACGGATCGTGATGGGATCGCGGGACGCTCGGCGATTTGGATCGCGAAGACGTTCGACTACATCAACCTCGTTTCTTAACGCTTCCCGCTTAGCGATCTACAAGGGTATGTAGATCCACTCTCCCTCTCGTAGATGCTCATCACCATGGATAGATCTTGCGTGTGCGTAGGAAATTTTTTATTTCCCATGCAACGTTCCCCAACAAGGTCTTCGGCCCAGCACCGCAGGTCTTCGGCCAACGCCTGACCGAAAACACACACTTCAGCCAACACCCGACCGAAGAGTCCCTCTTCGGCCAATGGATGACCGAAGACTCCCTTTTCGGCCAACGAACGACTGACGGGGTGCTAGTTTTGCAAAAAAACGTGTTAGCACTGCTAGTTTTCGAAATTGCTATAAAAAACGTGCCAGTTTTGAAAAAAAATCTATTATATGAAGGCATCAAGAGTAATCGGATAAGCTAGACATAAGTTGGTAGGTGATACGTCTCCGTCGTATCTATAATTTTTGATTGTTTCATGCCAATATTCTACAACTTTCATATACTTTTGGCAACTTTTTATACTATTTTTGGGACTAACATATTGATCGAGTGCCCAGTGCCAGTTCCTGTTTGTTGCATGTTTTTTGTTTCGTAGAAAATCCATATCAAACAAAGTCCAAACGGGATAAAAACTTATGGAGATTTTTTTTTGGAATATATGTGAATTTTGGGAAGTGGAATCAACAGAAGGTGGTGCCCGAGGGGCCCACAAGCCATAGGGGCGCGCCCTGGGGGGTAGGGCGCGCCAGGCTGGCTTGTGGCCACCCCGTAAGGCGGTTGGTTCCCTTCTTACGCCGCAAGAAAGTTAATATCCGGATAAAAATCGTGTTAAAATTTCAGCCCAATCAGAGTTACGGATCTCCGGGAATTTAAGAAACGGTGAAAGGCCAGAATCTGAGAACGCAGAAACAGAAGGAAACAGAGAGAGAGATCCAATCTCGAAGGGGCTCTCGCCCCTCCGCCGCCATGGAGGCCAAGGACCAGAGGGGAAACCCTCCTCCCATCTATGGGGAGGTCAAGGAAGAAGAAGAAGGAGGGGGGCTCTCTCCCCCTCTTTCCCGGTGACACCGTAACGTCGCCGGGGCCATCATCGTGACGGCGATCTACACCAACAACTTCGCCGCCGTCATCACGAACTCTCTCCCCCTCTATGCAGCGGTGTAACACCCCTTCTCCCCGCTGTAATCTCTACTTAAACATGGTGCTCAACGCTATATATTATTTCCCAATGATGTATGGCTATCCTATGATGTTTGAGTAGATCCGTTTTGTCCTATGGGTTGATGATGATCATGATTGGTTTGAGTTGCATGTTTTATTATTGGTGCTGTCCTATGGTGCTCTCCGTGTCGCGCAAGCGTGAGGGATCCTCGCTGTAGGGTGTTGCAATGTGTTCATGATTTGCCTATGGTGGGTTGCTTGAGTGACAGAAGCATAAACCTGAGTAGGTGGGTTGTTGCATATGGGAGTAAAGAGGACTTGATACCTTATAATGCTATGGTTGGATTTTACCTTAATGATCTTTAGTAGTTGCGGATGCTTGCTAGAGTTCCAATCATAAGTGCATATGATCCAAGTAAAGAAAGTATGTTAGCTTATGCCTCTCCCTCATATAAAATTGCAATAATGATTACCGGTCTAGTTATCGATTGCCTAGGGACAAATAACTTTCTTGTGACAAAAAGCTCTCAACTAAAACTAACTTAGTTGTTTCTTTATCTAAGCAGCCCCTAGATTTTATTTACGTGTTCTTTATTATCTTGCAAACCTATCCCGTTATACCTACAAAGTACTTCTAGTTTCATACTTGTTCTAGGTAAAGCGAACGTTAAGCATGCATAGAGTTGTATCGGTGGTCGATAGAACTTGAGGGAATATTTGTTCTACCTTTAGCTCCTCGTTGGGTTCGACACTCTTACTTATCAAAAGAGGCTACAACTGATCCCCTATACTTGTGGGTTATCAAGAGTAGGCTAAAGAGGGAACGCGAGGGGACGGTCCGGCACATGTGACAAGGTTGTCTAATTGGTCGTGGCAGGTGGTCGAATACGTTGTCTGAAGGTCTTAGCGGATTTGTCGACGTTGTACTATGTCTATTTGGAAATAGGAAGGAGCGTCCGAAGAGATAGCCGATGTTGGTGAACCTCATTAACAAATCCTTGTCATGATATGATTGTTTGTCCTTAACGAATCAACTTTTCCCCTGAATTTTTAACTAATTAGTAACTAATTACACATGTTAGGGCATCGCCAACGGTGACCCATAAATTTCTACGGGTATCCATCAGAGGCCGCCATCCAACGTCGCCCGCATACATTTCAACAACTAATTGTACTAACCGGACGAAATTCGTACAAACACCGTGGATTTCATACAAAACAGACAACATTCATACAAACTTGCTGGATTTTCATCACATTCCGAACATTTAGAACAAAAAACCCGTTCTGACCATAAACCTACCCTATGGCGGCGTCCTGCGTCCAAGCCCTTGTCGTCCTCCATCCGCCGTCTCCATGAGCACCGGTGATAAGACCGATGAAGTGAAGTTGCGGTCTTCGACAAGAAAGAGTAGAACATGGGAGACGGACCGGCCCACATGGGACACAAGTATGTGCCGCCTCCCATGCCCTACTCATCCTCTGAGAGGTCGGAGACTTGTTTGTCGCCCGTGGACGTGAGGTCCACGATGGAGATGGTGGCGCCGGTGTTGTCGTTATCGAACCGGCCCACCCGATAGTTCATCGGCGGGGCGTAGGAGGCGCATATGTCGTTGTTCTCGTCCGCGATCGCCCACAGCTGCGCATTCACGACGTCTGCTTCCTGGCGAGCAGCAGCTTGAGCGCGGACGGCCTCGTTGATCACATGCTTCTCCGCGACGAAGTTGGGGTTCACCGCGGCCATGGCCGTCATGGCCTCCTCGCTCGCGTGCTCGCCGTCGATTTGGCCCTCCGCCAGCCGGTGTTGTTCGAGGAGGAACATGTTGTACTGATAACCCACAAGTATAGGGGATCGCAACATTTTTCGAGGGTAGAGTATTCAACCCAAATTTATTGATTCGATACAAGGGGAGCCAAAGAATATTCTCGAGTATTAGCAGTTGAGTTGTCAATTCAACCACACCTGAAAGACTTAATATCTGCAGCAAAGTATTTAGTAGCAAAGTAATATGGAAGTAACGGTAACGATGGCAAACGTGATAGTAGCAGTTTTGTAGTGATTGTGACAGTGGCAACGGAAAAGTAACTTAGCAAAGATCAATATGTGAAAAGCTCATAGGCAATGGATCAGTGATGGATAATTATGTCGGATGGCATTCATCATGCAACGGTTATAACATAGGGTGACACAGAACTAGCTCCAATTCATCAATGTAATGTAGGCATGTATTCCATGTATAGTCATACGTGCTTATGGAAAAGAACTTGCATGACATCTTTTGTCCTACCCTCCCGTGGCAGCGGAGTCCTAATGGAAACTAAGGGATATTAAGGCCTCCTTTTAATAGAGAACCGGACCAAAGCATTAGCACTTAGTGAATACATGAACTCCTCAAACTACGGTAATCACCGGAAAGAATCCCAGTTATTGTCACCCTGGGGGATGCGGATCATAACTCGTAATAGGTGTCTACAACTTGCAAGATAGGATCAAGAACACATATATATTCATGAAAACATAATAGGTTCAGATCTGAAATCATGGCACTCGGGCCCTAGTGACAAGCATTAAGCATAGCAAAGTCATAGCAACATCAATCTCAGAACATAGTGGATACTAGGGATCAAACCCTAACAAAACTAACTCGATTACATGGTAAATCTCATCCAACCCATCACCGTCCAGCAAGCCTACAATGGGATTACTCACGAACAGCGGAGAGCATCATGAAATTGGTGATGAAGGATGGTTGGTGATGACGACGGCGTCGATTTCCCCTCTCCGGAGCCCAAAACGGACCCCAGATCTGCCCTCCCGAGGAAGAACAGGAGGTGGCGGCGGCTCCGTATCGTAAAACGCGATGAACTCTTCTCCTTGATTTTTTTCTCCCCGAATAGGAATATATAGAGTTGGAATTGAGGTCGGTGGAGCTCCAGGGGGGCCACAAGCCTGCAGGGCGCGCCCTAGGGGGGGCGCCCCCCTGGCTTGTGGCCAGGTGGTGGACCCCCTCCGGTTGATTCTTTCGCCAGTATTTTTTATTAATTCCAAAAATATTCTTCGTAAATTTTCAGGTCAATCCGAGAACTTTTATTTCTGCACAAAAATAACACCAAGGCAATTCTGCTGAAAACAGCGTCAGTCCGGGTCAGTTCCATTCAAATCATGCAAATTAGAGTCCAAAACAAGGGCAAAAGAGTTTGGAAAAGTAGATACGATGGAGACGTATCATGTACCACTAGTCCTCATGTGCCTGTTGGAACCTCGACATAGGCGCCGGCGCATGCTACTCCTCCGCCATGGCGGCGTTGAAGTGTGTCTGCGCCTGCTTCATGGTGAAGCCGACATACACAGGCGCGGGCTCCGGTGTGGCGTCGTTGGAGCCCGTCACCAACATGGGGTCGTCCTCTTCATCGGAGATCTCAGGCGAGCTGGCCGGTATGCTGGCCTCGATCCGCCTGGCACGACAGCCTTGCCAGGCGACCGCAAGGGTGGTCACCTCGTGCTTCATCTCCGTCGACAGGCTCTCCCACAGAGTTTTGTCGTTTGCAGACATGTCGGATGTGTTGTGGCGCAAGGGAGGAGGATGTGGAGTGAGTGGCTTGTGTTGTGGTGGAGTTAGCTGGGTGTGGGCGGGGGTTTAAATAGCAGATTCCGGTGAGGTCAGGCGTCTGGGTGCGTCAATGCGCGGCGTCAGAGTGGGTTTCTCGACCGGCGAGCCAGCTTAATGATGGTGTACGGACAGATGAAGCATTGAACGGGTGTGGTAGATATATGTCTTGTCCCGTTTAGTAATGCGTCTCCGGCATTGAACGAACACGGACACCGTATCACACGAGGCGCCCTCGGCCGGCGCGCTGCTTCAATGGCGGAGCCAGTGAGAGCCCGCGTCGCTCTGGGTCGGCATCAATGTGGAGCGGCCGTTCTACAACGGCATGAATGTGGGCAGCTGGAGCCGGACGAGAACGCGCACGGGCGAGGGAGAAGAGTTTTGGGTGGGTCATGTCTGTCAGAAACGAACGTGGGTGCTGTCTGGGCACCCGCAAAGCCCCCACGTTTATCTCCGGTTTGCGGGAAAAAACACATCGGTACCTCTCGACGGATCAGACGTCAAATGCCTTTACAACATCGAATGAAATTCCAACACATAAATATTGAAAACACTGCACTAATGGACAAACTGCAACGACATGCTTGAATCTTAAAAATAAAATCTTCCTGTAGAGACACTAGTGTTACAGTATATGTGGATTGCACTAGCCTTTTTCATAAGTTCGGGCTTTTGGTTGCGTTGGCTAGTGCGTGAAGCTTAACATGGTATCAGGCCTAAGGTCTTGAGTTCAAGTCTTGGCTTTCGCAATTTATCAAAAAATTGTTGGTAGCCCCTTTTTGTGTTCACGTATAGGCCTCATGAGTCATACGTGAGTTTTGTGCGCCGTCGCTCTCTTCCGGTTGCAAGTGTTGACTTCTCTTCCCCGTCACACGTGAGAGGGGGTGTTACAGTATATGTGGATTGCACTAACCATTTCCATCAGTTCGGACTTTTGGTTGCGTTGGTTAGTGCATAAAGCTTAACAAGTAGCACCCTTCACTGTCGGAAGCTAGAACCTGCATCTAAAGCTGAATATGTTTTATGCGAAAATGAAAACTTGATTTTCCGTCAGTGGCCACACGAGGACACGGCGCTGATGCCTTCATTCCAACTGGTGATTTTCTCTACTGTCCAAGAGCCCATCTCAGGATTGGGATCAAGCACAACCTCTTGTGGGTTGCAAATATTACCGAAATCGTTTGTCTTGTACTAACTTCCTTGAGGATTGAGCCATCGAACATCTAATTAACACGAGGATGCATCTGAATCTTTTGGGATCGATCGTACGTCGAATTCAAACGAAATCATGGCTTTTCCCAACAACAAAAAAATCAAGCGAGGCGCCAAAGCCAGAGCCTGATTAATTGTTTGGAGAAACCAAAATAATAAACTCTCTGATTTCAAAAAGATTGAAAATACGAATATATATGATGAACAATTTTCAAATACACATTAAACATTTTGTATGTATGTTGACCAATTTTCGAATACGCATTGAACATTTTCGTAATGTACATTGAACAATTCGTGTATACACATTGAACTTTTTGTGTAATATATACCCAAAAAAAATCAATATCATAAGAAAAAAATAGTATATTTGTTGAAAAAATTCTTAACATACGATGAACATTTTAATATTTTTTGTAATATACGGTGAACATTTCCTTAATATACGATGAACATTCCTGTAATACATATTGAACATATTTTTATACACTGAACTTTTTTCTTATACCAAAAATTTAAAAAAAGATAAAAAAGGAAAATAAACGAAAATGCAAATAAACGAATATGCAAATAAACAAAAATAGGAAAAAGGAAAAAAACAGATACAGAAACAAATGAAGAAACAGTAAACCTTGACCGTGGGCTGGGCCGAAATGGGCGTGGGGGCTGGGCGCCTTCAGCGAAGCCCCGGCTCTCCTTGACGCACGCGCGCGTCAAATAGGAATTGCCTTGAATTGTTGCGTCAATTTGTGGGCAAAATATACAAGCCAGCTCATTAACCAGCCCAGTTGCACAATCTCTACTGCTTCATGTTTTCAGTTTTGGTATTTCGATATTTTTGTTTTTTCGTTGTTTTTATATTTCTAACAAAATTAAAAAGAATTTTAATGTTATTACTTTTTAAAATGATTATTAGTTTTAGAAAATTGACTTAAATATTTAAAATACTCATTAATTTTAGTAACGTTGTCTAACTATATTTGTTTACTGATTTTAAAGATATTAGATAATTTATAAAATTCATAGAAAATTTAAATAATTCATATATTCTAAAAATGTTTGTTAATTTAATATATATTAGCAAATTTGTGAAATTTTGAAAAAATGATGGAAGTATTATAAAATTCAGTGTCTTTTTACAGCCAAAAAAAATAAAAAATAAACACTAGCAGGGTAAACTGATGAAAAGAACAAGAAGAAAAATCGCCCGACACATAATCTGGAACATAACCTATGAAAACGCTAAAAAATAATTGCTATGGAGCAACCATGTAAAATCGCTCATCCTCACCTCTCTCTATTAGAGCATGGCCCATGTTGTCGTCCTTGTGTGATTGAGCGACATTTTGATGCAAAAAGGCTCAACTAGGAATCACCGATCTTTTTTACTAGGTGACTGTTTTTATCTGAAAGTTACACCTTTTTTACTTTCCCGTGTCACCGATATTTTCCTCTTGAAATCCTCGCCTTGAGTAGCAAGAGGTCCTCAAAGGATATAGTTTCCTTAGTGAGACTTGCCAAAGGGACTCATACAAGTAAAACTAAAGGACTTTTCTCTTTCAAAAAACAAGTACAAATAAATGTCAGTTATATCATTTTGAACCTTACTCAACACATGGTGCATAATCTACTTGACGAGCAAGGTGTTCGGGAAGAATTACTGCATAATAAATATCTGAACTCCAATCCGTCATCCAGGTAGATGCTAAGCCTACTGACTCACTGTTTTGGAGAGGCTTGATGAAGGTCAAGTCATCCTTTTTTACAGAGAGGTTACTTTAAGATTGATGGCGGCCAATCGACGAGTTTTTGGAAAGATAACTAGTTGGGTGACACTTCATTAGCTTTACAATACCCGACCTTGCATAATATTGTGTTTAGAAAAGACGATTTGTTGGCTTCTGTTCTTGGGGATAGCCCTTTGAACATGCAATTTCACACTACATTATTGGGTTACAAATGAACTAAGTGGATCCGTTCGGTTTCTAGGTTGATGTCAATTAATCTAACCCAGATGCTAGATTCAGTCCAGTAGAGGTTAACCACTAATGTTGTCTTAACTATGAAGTCTATATATGAATATTTGGTGGATTCTGGACCTATTTTTTGCAGAAAACATATTTGAAAAACAAAGGTTCCTTCAACGATCAAAGTTTTCATGTGATTTTGCAAAGGGAGGTAGTTCTTACAAAGATAACCTTGCTAAGCGTAAGTGGCATGTCAGCAAAAATGTTGTTTTGTGATTAGGAGGAGACAATTAATCATTTATTTATGTCATGTCCATTTACTA
Source organism: Elymus sibiricus (assembly GCA_039707655.1). Lineage (NCBI taxonomy): Eukaryota > Viridiplantae > Streptophyta > Magnoliopsida > Poales > Poaceae > Elymus > Elymus sibiricus. The sequence continues at coordinate 451,447,716 of CM077671.1, forward strand.
CATTGATCTGGCACACGGTTCATGTTACATACAATATAGCATCACCAACGAGTATTTCAAATTTGATTGGAAACTGGTTAGTGGTATTCATCATAAGTTGAATGACCAAACCCGTGTGGGAGTTTCTGTCATTTCTCTAGGCAATATGAATTTTTTGAATGATTATGTTTTTAACATATGATCTTCTCCTAATTTCTTGGAGGTTATCTACAGAGCTACAACTTCAATCCATATGTGGTCATTATTGCAGCATATGGAAGTGCGGGCGCTTATGGCCTATGGGTGCAGTCGGCTGAAAACGGTTGTGTTGGTTTATTCAGTCAGTTTGTTTCGTGAGGTGTACTCGTAAATTATATGGATGAGCTATGTAATCTCGGATTCCCTTTGTGATTGTATTTTTCATTTTTTTTTTGACTGGACACTGTAAGGGAAAAAAACTACAGCCTTATATAGCTTTATTGAAAAGTAAAAACCATATGTACAAAGTTACCTCGGTAACCCAAAGAGAAGAAAAAGGTAAACTAGAGTACCTAAACTAAAAAAAGGAAGAATACATTCAAGGGGGCAGGAAAGATACCCACTTCAGCAGGTCCTCCTTAAACTTAGGCTTAATCCTATGTGCCAGCAGAGACATATCAGTCACAAATCCTGATTTCCATACAGCAAATCTAGGCTTGACATTCTGGAAAACTTTGGCGTTCCTCACTAACCAAATATGCCAGCAGGCAGTGAACACTACCTTAGAGAAGAATGGCTTCCGAAATGAGCTTTTGGCATGAGAAGCAGCAGCAGACATGTCATTGCTATCTCCCTAGTCAATTTGCAAATAATTCCAGACCCGTTGACTGAAGAGGCAAGAGAAAAATAAGTGATCCATGTCTTCCCTTACTCGTGCGTGGTAGGTCCTACAATTTACTCCATCATCCATATGCCAATTCCTTCTTTCCACCATATCCTTGGTGTTTAATCTATCCATGATGAGCATCCAAGCAAACTCTTTAATCTTTAGGGTACAGCAGCTAGCCCATATCCAATTGAGTAAAGGGTTAAATGTTTGCTCTCGATGGGCATAAGTGTAGAAGGATTTTGGAGTATAAGGCTTATTTGTTCCCATCCAAGACCAAACATCACACTGGTTAGAACTGAGATCAATCTCCCCCAGGAGGGCTTGAAGTGTTGATAGTTCTCCATAAGCCTGCTCGGATAAAGGCAAGTTAAACCAGGTGGACAGGTCATTGCAACTCAATCCATCCTTGACCCTAGTCCAAGGATCCTTAACATATGAGAAGAGCCTCGAAAATCTCTCTTTGAGTGGGATTATTGAATTTCCAATGTTCCGTTTATCCTGCCAAAACAACACAATATCACCTTGATTAACTTGCACCCAAGTCACTTCTCTGAAGTTGTCCAGCAGCTTCAAAATATTCCTCCACCAATATGAACCACATGACTCGGTACCCTGTCGTACCCTCTCATGGTAATAGGTATTCCATATTAAATTTACCCAGGGCAAATCATTCCTGTTTAGGAACTTATTAGCATGCTTCATTAACAGGGCTACATTTTGTAGGCCAAGGTTGAGAATACCCAATCCACCTTTCTTCTTGGGCCTACAAATTAATTCCCACGCAGCTAGAGATGGTGAATGCTCCTGCCTATTTCTTCTCCAGAAACATTGTCTCTGAATCCTTTCCAACTGTTTGAGGATACCTGGGGGGATAGACAAACTGCAGAGGAAAAAGATAGGCAAGGAAGACAGAGCAGAATTTAAGTATTGTAATCTGCCACCTTGAGCCAAAATATAGGAACTAGAGGACATCCTTCTTTCCATACAAGTAACCAGTGGCATAAGATGTTCCATCCTCGGCTTAGAGGTACCAACTGGTAAACCAAGGTAGGTGAATGGCATAGTTCCAACCTTGCAACCAAAAAGCTGAGCAAGTTTCTCAGTCTCCTCTGGATTTACATTGATTGGTACCATAGATGACTTGTGATAATTGATATGCAGTCCAGTTGATTAAGAAAAAACCCGCAACATCTCTTTTAAGGCTATAAGTTGTTCCTCCACAGCTGGGAAAATGATCAAGGTATCATCAGCATACTGTATAATAGGGAAATCCTTATCATGACATGGTATTGGTAGCTGAATTTGGCCCTTGTGTAACATGTCATTGATCACTGACTACAAGAGGTCAGCAGCAAAAACAAATAGCAGGGGTGAAATGGAATCCCCTTGCCTCACACCAGCTTTGCACTGAAACTGTTTCCCAGGCACTCCATTTAGGAGAATAGAAGATGAACCAGATGTGAGGAACTGGTGTATCCAACTTCTCCATTTGGAGTTGAAGCCTTTGTACTTTAAAATTTCCAATATGAATTCATGTTCAATGGAGTCAAATGCCTTTTCAAAATCCAGTTTGAGTATGAGAATAGGCCTCTTAGACTGATGACATTGATGCAGATACTCTAATGTCCAACCAATGCAATCCTGAATGGTTCTGGTTTTAATAAACCCATACTGGTTTTTGTGAACACAATCAAGAATAACCTCTTGGAATCTATTAGCAGCCATTTTAGTGAGGAACTTAATACCCAGACCTGTCAAAGAAATTGGTCTATAGTCCCCAACCTTTTCCGGAGAAGATTTCTTAGGCACCAACGTAATGAAAGAGCTATTAATACTTTCCAGGTTTGCCTGCCCCTCGAAGAAATGATTGGCAAGGTTGTAGAATTCCTGACATGCTATGTGCCAACACTTCTTGAGGAAGAGCCCATTAAAACCATCTGGGCCTGGAGCTTTATCAATAGGCATACACATAATCACTTGATCCATTTCCTCCTTGGTGAAAGGTTTGGTCAAACCATCCAACCCCTGCACTGGTTTAATCAGGTTGGGTAAATCAAAGCCCATGACAATTCCTTTTGCAGTGCCCATACTCCCCTTGAAAGAAGACCATAAAATTTCTTCCATTTGGCTATGTTCAAAAATGTTAGTTTTAGGAATTGAAGTTGTGATCACAACCACACAAGGGACATGATCAGAAGCCATCCACCTTAGTCCAAAAGTTTTCAAACCTAAAAATGTTAGTTTTAGGAATTGAAGTTGTGATCACAACCACACAAGGGACATGATCAGAAGCAGTCCTAGCCAAGGGCAAAACTTCTGTTATAGGGTAGCAAGTGATCCAGTTGGTTGAAGTAAAAAACCAATCAAGCTGTTCCAATAGAGGAATATCTTGCATATTAGACCAAGTGTATGTCCTGCCTTTGATTGGCAATTCAACTAAACCCAGATGTCCAATTACCTCATTAAATATGAACATATCATTTATATCTCCTCCTGGTAGATTTCTGTTGTCTAAGGATCTTATAAAGTTGAAATCCCCCAACAAAAGCCAATTCTCTTCAAAGGCAATTTGCAGATTGTAAAGACAATCAACAAATCTGTCTCTCAATTCCCCCTGGCATGGGCCATAAACATTCACCAAAGTTCACACATGAGCACTCATTTTGGAAGTGAATTTAACTCTAATTCCAAAAGATTGCACTTCAATTAAATCACCATGAAGTACAGAAGAATTCCACACCACCAAAAGGCCACCAGAGGCTCCCACTGAAGGGGCAAAAGCAAAGTTATCATATTGCTTTGGGAAAAGGACCTAATCTCCTTAAGTGAGTAAGTTTCACATTTGGTTTCCTGAAAGCATGCAACAGCACATTGGCTCTCCTCCAATTTCTGTTTGACTGCTCTTTGCCTAGCCGCCGAATTCAAACCTCGAACGTTCCAGCAAAGAACATTCCATTTTCTATGATAAGAACTACTCATTTAAAAAAAATCAAGTAGCATCATATAGCAAGCTACATAGTAACTAGCCAAACATAACAGCATCACGAGATAAGATGTAGCAGTACAACCCCAACAGACCATCTGACAGTTCACTAGAATAAAACAGTAGTTGCCACATATGAACATAAACAGATAGATAAAGGCAAACTTAGGGGCGCGCTAGACCCACTGGTTGATGAAAGAACTAATCATCAGATATGTCCTTTGGCTTCTTCGTGGGAACAGCCATAAGCTGCTCCTCCGTAAGCTTCTCTGCTTCAATGCCAAGCTCCTCTCCAATCATCTGGAGCTCCTTTATGGGTGTGGGAGAAGGAATGACTTCCCCCTCCGGACCTTGCTTGGACGTGCTAGCTTCCAGAAGTGGTTTGCTATGCGGCTTCTTCTTCTTCGGCTCCGATGTTAATTCAAGGAACACCGGCTTATACCCATCCCGCCTGACAGAACCCCGAGTGCATCGACGCACCTCAGATTCTACCAGAGGGGTTGGTGCCTTCGACTTGCGCCTTTTGATGTCACCAGTGCTGGGCGGAGTAGCGAAGCATAAGCTGTCTGAAGAAGAAACATCAGATGTGAGTATTGTGTTATCAGACAAATGAGACTCCCTGGGCTGCAAGCAATCAGAGGTAGCAGATTCCAATTATGAGAGCAGAGGCCTAGCAGTGGGCCTGATGGGCTTGCTAGAAGAAGCCTCCTTCCACTGAATATGCGAGAGAACCTGGATGTCATCAAAAGCCACAGCCCAGTCCCTTTTGGAGAGGACGACAGGCGACAGGGGTTTAGCTGACAACGGCTTCTGCACTTCAAATGTCACCCCCCCCCCCCCCCTCAAGAAGCGTTTGAAAAGTCCTCTTCCAAGCAAGCTCTGGCGGCAAAGGAGGGCCATACACCAATCTGACAGCACCAACGAAGATTTGCTGAACATTGATCACTGGGGGCTGATATGGTACTATTGCCAATGGATTCTCCTGCTGCTGGACAACTTCTTCAAGAACATGATTGTCATTGTTTTCTCACGGCAGATGCCATGGGTAGGCTTATCGAGAGTGGTTGGGGCCGAAGGACGCCGACGGGCTCCGGGAACGGGGTTAGGCACAGGCGGTGGCGGACACACGATGTACCCAGGTTCGGGGCCCTCCGTGGGAGGTAACACCCTTAGTCCTGCTTGGTCTAGTTCAGACAGTGGTGAGGTTACAATGGTGCTCCTGGAGCTGTATGGCTAGAGGAGGAAGAAGGGGTTGGACTGCCTTCGTTGCCCCTCTACGTGAGTGTGGTATATGAGTGGAGAATTGATCGCCCCGTGCATGGGGGGCCTCGGGGGGTTTTATAAGCCAACCCCCTCGGATTACAATATGAATAGAAGGCTTCGGGAGGGCCCCAGCTGGCAGCCTCTCTAGCCGGCTGTGGGGCCCCCGGCTGAGGGGTCCTGTCGCTGGTAGGGCCCGCCGGCTGCAGGGTCCCGTCGGGAGCCGGCGGGGCCCGCATGGTAGGTCCCCGCGCCGGTCATGTCGTGGCACGGGTCGTCCTGCGGGGCGTCGTCTTGTGGCAACCGGCCGGGGTCAGCGGTACGACCGGCCGCACTGTAGCCACGCCGGGGCAGGTAATGGAGTGGTTGAAGGCGTGCCGGCACTGTTAGGAGCCCTGTCGCCGTCGGCCAGAGTCAGAGGCACTGTTGCCTCCACTATGGCCACACGGGCGCTGACCCCCGATGGGATGGGGGCCACTGTTGCCACGCGTACCTTGACCGCGGCATCCAATGCGTGGCCGGCTAGGGCGCCTGGCGTCTCTGCCCCTAGTCGGCCGGCTCGTCGCAGCCGGCAAGGCATAGCCGGCGGGGCGTAGCCGGACTGTTGGGGGAAGCGGCTCGCCCTTCAGTCGCGTCATAAAGTTGGAGTAGTGGGTCGTTTGAGGCTACCCCGGGGTTATCCCCCCGACAATGATCAGGCTGCTGCTGCTGATGAAAGTCATTTTCAGACACCGATCCTGAGGGTTGATCAAGCACCATAGATTCTTGGTCTTGGACAGGTGGATCCTCTTGATGTTGTTGCTCTGGTGCTTCATCACCCCAAAGCCCATGCCCCCAGTTGTCAGCATCAACATGATCATCCATGGGGGGTGGAACTGGTGGCAGGTCATTCCAACCCAAAGCAGGGTAGGGGGGAAGCACAAAGTTGTGATGTTTCGGTAGAAGCTGACCTGGCAAAGGGTGTGGATTGCCATTGATGGGCATGGGATCCTCATCCTCCGGCATCTGTTCTACAAAGTTTGCCCCCAAAATGTAGCATGGGACGGTCCAAGAAACTCTGGCTCCCCCTCGATGCGCATAATCATTGAAGACCACATCTCTAGGAACAAGAATGTCCTCAGGAAACGAAGCAAAAAACAATAATCCTGACCAGATAAGGATCATCATTGACCCAATGGTGGAACTTCCCAAACGTGTTCACCGCAGCACGCAGATGTTCTGTAGTACGCAGATCCAATGGGACCCCAAAAAACATCAAGCAACCATCACGAAAACCCTGAGCGCCTCGAAAACCCATGCCCTCATCATGCTTCATAAATCTAACAAATCTAGCATTACCCAGCGGAAGAGGTGGGAGTTGAAGCAGGGTAAAACGAACTCCAGCATCACGCAATCTGAATAACCCAACACCCGAAATCCAAGGTTGGCCAGACATCACCTGTACTCCTCTTTGCTCCAGCAAATCAACCACAGCCTCTCGTAAATGCCCAATCTCATTAGGCTCAGGAAGAGGCATTACCTCAGCTATCATAAACTCCTCATGGCGCTGCTGGATGGCAGACGGCGGCGTGACGAAAGTCCACGGAAGACGGAGTTCTCCACCATCAATAATCTGGTGCCCCGCCGGAACATAGCGCTCAGGATCAATATGGAAGTTCACCATTGGTACTGGAAGTTTCTCAGGCGAAGGAGGAGGCAGGGTTGCCGGCAGAGAGCAATACTGTCACACTTGAACTTATTTCATATTTAATAATATGGTTGTGTGCATCGTGTTACACAGAGGCCGGGTACTCCTCTTTCCAAACAAAAAAAAGCATTTTGACCCTTATCTCCCTTGACATGGAATTTCCTAGGGTTGCCACTGGGACATAGTGCATGTTTTTATCAGAAACCTTTTATATAATAAAAATATCTTATTTAAAATAAACTTTATCTTCTGTCAACAAAAAAACAAATGTATCTTCTCTAAAAAAAGGCCATTGTATTTTTTTGTCATAAAAGGCTCTTTTATCTGCTCTCAACAATTGTATCTTCTCTAAAATAAACTTTGTATCTTCTCTCAACAAAAAAAAACAATTGTATCTTCTCTAAAAAAAAGGTCATTGTATTTTTTTTGTCATAAAAGGCCCTTGTATCTCTGAATCAAGGAGGGCATTCTTATCCATCATTTTTTTCCCAAATTTATCTCTAATTGCTATGTCTTGGGTGTTGGTCTTTCGCGCATGTAGTGGTCGGACGGCAGTGCTACGGTCCATGGATTGGTGGTGGTGATCCAGATTTGATCGGTCGAATGGTTGTGGCTGCTAATTGTACTGCGACAACTTCCTATGTCTCCACAACGACGTTGGTCATCAAAACGCCTTGGGGAGGGGTCATCTCTTCTGATATGGTGGTTGACTTCGGCGATGAGATACAAATTATGAACGACGACTTGAAGCAAAGAGATGGTTGTGTAGTGGAGACGGTCACATCGCATGTAGTTGTTGGGATCGCAGAAGAGTGGTGGCAACAAAACATGAGTGACTTTGATGGTGGTGCTACTCTAGCACCCGGTCTCGAGCTGCCAGGTAAAGTCTAGGTCAGACCCGAGTGGTTATACCTCGCAATGGTGATGTTTTTCTTACGTCGTTACCTTGTTGAAGACATTGCCTGGATATGTTCGGACCGATTCTTCAAGGTAAAAACCTAAATTTTGGCCTTGTGGCTGGATCTAGTGACGGCGGTGCTTAAGTGTCGCTCCCTTTCTGAAGGCATTGTTGTCGAAGAATCTTGTCGTGTGGTGTTATGAGGTGGTTGGTGCGGATATGATCATTGATATAGTTTGCCGATCGCAAATCTAATCGTTTTGAGACTTTTTTTTTTCTTTTTTCCTCGCCTACGCATAACTTTGGTCTTATATGATTTTGCTAGTTGTCGGTGTGTTTCCGCATGTGTGTTTGGGTTGATGTTGGTTGTGTGCATTCTAACTATGCTGAGGCGGGTGTGTGCTCACTGTGTTATATATCTTCTTTATCCTCTATTTTGAGCCAATGAAATCCAACCTTTGTCGAAAAATTTCCCCAATGAAACTTGGAACAATAAATGGGCAGGGTTGCATTCTAACTTTGTCTGCTTTTCTTTCAGAGATGTGCAACTGAACTTATTCGGTAATCAAGCAACATGGTAACATGTTGTAGAATGTAGTGATCTTGGGTGACATAACCCATTACTCCTGCATAAGCTGAACATAGTACTTTATATATTCAAATGCCTGAACCTAAATTCCAGTGTATCTGACCTCATACATGACTACAGTCAGGGGGTGCTCCTTGACTTGTTAATCTTGCAACTGACTTTCACCAGTATTTCTAGTTAGGGGATGCTATACATCATGTTTTAGAATGCAGTGATATCGGGTTGGGCCTTGGGCGACAATCAATTACAGGAAAATGCTTCTGTAGCTAACCATGTATAATACTATATTCTACAGCAAGTGGACATAGCATAGGTGAAACGTTGGCATTTGGTAGTACTTACATACACAAATGTCTGAACCTGAACTCATACTACAGGTTTGGGTTGCTCCTCGGCTTCTTCAGCTTGCAACTCTGGTTTTTCTCGTAACAAGACCAACTGAATTTATCAGATTCAGATGATTGGTAAATACAAAGATTAGTCCCACCACACAGATGTAAAACTGCATAGCATTGCAAAATCATGAACAGACGGATAACAGAGAATGGATTTACTGTGAGTCAGGGAGATTTCTGACATTTTTTTTCAAAGCAGAACAGAACATATACTACATCGACACCATTACTTAAACAGCGAACACTAATTATATTAGGAAGCACTAGACAGCAATCGACTAAGCCTTCTTGGGGGACTTGGCGGCCTTCTTGGGCGACTTGGCTCCTTCTCGGCCGTCTTCTTGGGGAGCAGCACGGGGTTGATGTTGGGCAGCACGCCGCCGTGCGCGATGGTGACGCCGGCGAGCAGCTTGCCGAGCTCCTGTTCGTTCCGGACGGCGAGCAGCAGGTGGCGCGGGATGATGCGGGCCTTCTTGTTGTCCGTGGCGGCGTTCCCGGCGAGCTCGAGCAGCTCGGCGGCGAGGTAGACGGGGGCGCCCATGCCGACGCGCTGCGCGTAGCGGCCCTTCTTGAGGAAGCGGCCGATGCGACCGACGGGGAACTGCAGCCCGGCCTTGACGGACCGCGCCACCGCCTTCTTCCTGGGGCCGCCGCCAAGCTTGCGCCCCACCACGTACTTCTTCATCTTGGAGACGGCGCCGGTGGCCGAGGCGTCCATGGCGGCTAGAGGGACTTGAGATTTGGCGCGACGGGGGTTGGAGAAGGCGGGAGTGCGATGTGTTGGCGACGGGTTTGGGCAGACTATTTAAACGGCGCGGGAAGGGATAGCGTGGGCCTGTCGATCCGCGCGCACACGCAATGGACGGTCGGATCGGTGGCGAATGGACGGCAGCGATGCGAAAATTACACTGCGCCTTCCCATTATTCAGTCAATTTGTTTGTCAACAGAAGAGAGATATGGAAGAATCGCAGAAATTGGATCAGCTCTCAACGCCCTGTTTTTTATTGCATAATGGAAACCCATAAAGCAGGGAAGCTTTTTTATATTTTATTTTTTTGCGGGTAGGGAAGCATTATTTCGATACAAGGTTTTTCACTAGGAATCTTTTCTCATGAAAAAAACTGGGTCAATGAATGAAACCACAAAGTTATAAATTGGTTCTGTAAACTCAAATTCACATGACAATAGTGGCGGAGGACCTGGTTGGGCGAGGTCTGGCGCGCGCCCTACCTTGATTTTTTGCGATTCAATTTGTACAGATACGCATCGCTGGATTTTGTATGAGGTCTGGTTGCTTGCTCGTTGCCTCGTTAGGGAAAAGAATGGAGAAAGGGGGCAGTCCTGGCCATCGATGGAACGCAGGCCGCATTGTTTGGGCCCTCAACTCGTCTGTGCGACCAGGGCCAGCAGTGCCCCAATTGCTCTCCCCCCAACAGCAGTTTCCCGATTTTGTCTAAAAAAAACAGTTTCCCGATTCCCTCCCCTGCTTTGGCCCCGATTTCTCTCTTCACCTCCCTCTCTATCAGAGAACTGTAGGCTCTCTGAAACCTAATCCATTGACTTGCGTGGAGGTAGCTGGTGCTGGGAACGAATGGGGGACATGACCGGATGTGTGGTGATATTGCTGGTGTTGTGGGCACGCCTTGCTGCGAGGCAGGTGGCTGTGTTGTTGTAGCGGAAGACAGAGAGAGATTGGGAGGTGGTAGTGTTGGGGAACGTTGCATGGGAAACAAAAATTTTCCTACGCACACACAAGATCTATCCATGGTGATGAGCATCTACGAGAGGGAGAGTGAATCTACATGCCCTTGTAGATCGCTAAGCGGAAGCGTTTAATAAACGCGGTTGATGTAGTCGAACGTCTCCGCGATCCAAATCGCAAGTCGTCCCTCGATCCGATCACGAACTAGCGCCGAACGGACGGCACCTCCGCGTTCAACACACGTACGGCTTGATGACGCCTTCACCTCCTCGATCCAGCGAGCGATGGTGAAGTAGTGGTTGAGTTCCAGCAGCACGACGGCGTGGTGATGGTGGTGAGGAACAATCTCTGCAGGGCTTCGCCAAGCGCTACGGAGATTATGACGGAGGAACTAGAGGGTTAGGGTTGCCGCACACGGCTTGGGGAAATCTTGATGTCTCTCGTGTGCTAGCCCTGCCCCTCTATTTATATGTTGAGCCTTGGGGTCTAAACTTGGAGTAAAAACCTCTTCCAGGTCGGTTTTGCCCGCACAAGGTCGGTTTGGCCCGCAGGAAAAGAGTCCAACTCGGATCCCTGCCGAACCGTGCACAGCCGCGCACAAGCGGTAGTACCGCTCACAAGCGGTAGTACCGCTTGGGCGGTAGTACCGCTTCACACAAGCGGTAGTACCGCTCGGGCGGTAGTACCGCTTCACCAAGCGGTAGTACCGCTTACGCGGCAGCAAAACTACTTTTGCACTTTCCAATACCTCGTGGGCTTTTATCCTTTGGCCCATATAAAGTGTTCTCGCACCCGAACACTTCGGTAAACATCCGGAACCCCTTCCGGTGAACTCCGGAACTCTTCCGGAGATCAAAACACTATTATCACATATATCAATCTTTACCTCCGGACTCTTCCGGAGATCCTCGTCATGTCCGGGATCTTATCCGGGACTCCGAACAACTTTCGGTCACCAACATAATAACTCAATTATACTAATCGTCACCAAACGTTAAGTGTGTAGACCCTGCGGGTTCGAGAACTATGTAGACATGACCGAGACACCTCTACGGCCAATAACCAATAGCGGGACCTGGATGCCCATATTGGCTCCTACATATTCTACGAAGATCTTTTATCGGTCGAACCTCTATGTCAAGGATTCAGTTAATCTCGTATGCTGTTCCCTTTGTTCTTCGGTATGTTACTTGCCCGAGATTCGATCGTCGGTATCACTATACCTAGTTCAATCTCGTTACCGGCAAGTCTCTTTACTCGTTCCGTAATACAAGATCCTGTGGCTAACTCTTTAGTCACTTTGCTTGCAAGGCTCATTGTGATGTTGTATTACCGAGTGGGCCCTGAGATACCTCTCCGTCACACGGAGTAACAAATCCCAGTCTTGATCCATGCCAACCCAACAGATACCCTCGGAGATACCTGTAGAGCACCTTTATAGTCGCCCAGTTACGTTGCGACGTTTGATACACACAAGGTATTCCTCCGGTGTCAGTGAGTTGCATGATCTCATGGTCAAAGGAATAGATACTTGACATGCAGAAAACAATAGCAATAAACTGGCACGATCAAATGCTACGTTTACAGTTTGGGTCTTGTCCATCACATCATTCTCCTAATGATGTGATCCCGTTATCAAATGACATCTCATGTCAATGGCTAGGAAACCTTAACCATCTTTGATCAACGAGCTAGTCAACTAGAGGCTTACTAGGGACACAGTGTTGTCTATGTACCCACACATGTATTTGAGTTTCCAATCAATACAATTATAGCATTGATAATAAACGATTATCATGAACAAGGAAATATAATAATAACCAATTTATTATTGCCTCTAGGGCATATTTCCAACAGTCTCCCACTTGCACTAGAGTCAATAATCTAGTTCACATCACTATGTGATTTACATTGTAATGAATCGAACACCCATGCAGTTCTGGTGCTGTTCATGTTTAGCCCTTGGAAGAGGTTTAGTCATCGGATCTGCAACATTTAGATCCGTGTGTACTTTGCAAATATTTATGTCGTCCTCCTTGATGTAATCGCGGATGGAATTGAAACGTCGCTTTATGTGTCTGGTCCTCTTGTGAAATCTTGGTTCCTTGGCTAGAGCAATGGCACCAGTATTATCACAAAACAGAGTCATTGGGTTAAGTGCACTAGGCACTACTCCAAGATCTGTCATGAACTCCTTCATCCAGACACCTTCCTTCGCCGCCTCTGAGGCAGCGATGTACTCCGCTTCGCATGTAGAATCTGCTACCACGCTTTGCTTGGAACTGCACCAGCTAACCGCACCCCCATTAAGAATAAATACGTATCCGGTTTGCGACTTAGAGTCATCCGGATCAGTGTCAAAGCTTGCATCGACGTAACCCTTTACGACGAGCTCTTGATCACCTCCATAAACGAGAAACATGTCCTTAGTCCTTTTCAGGTACTTCAGGATATTCTTGACCGCCGTGCAGTGTTCCATTCCTGGATCACTTTGAAACCTTCCGACCATACTTATGGCAAGGCTGACATCGGGTCTTGTGCACAGCATTGCATACATGATAGAGCCTATGGCCGAAGCATAGGGGATGACACTCATCTGTTCTCTATCTTCTGCAGTCACTGGGCATTGAGTCTTACTCAACTTCACACCTTGCAATACAGGCAAGAACCCCTTCTTGGACTGATCCATTTTGAACTTCTTCAAAACTTTGTCAAGGTATGTGCTTTGTGAAAGTCCTATTAAGCGTCTCGATCTATCTCTATAGATCTTGATGCCTAATATGAAAGCAGCTTCTCCTAGGTCCTTCATTGAAAAACTCTTGTTCAAATATTCCTTTACGCTTTCCAGCATTTCTATATTGTTTCCAATCAGTAATATGTCATCCACATATAATATTAGAAACGCTATAGAGCTCCCACTCACTTTCTTGTAAATACAAGCTTCTCCGTAAACTTGTATAAACTCGAATGCTTTGATCACCTCATCAAAACGAAGATTCCAACTCCGAGATGCTTGCACCAGTCCATAAATGGATCGCTGGAGTTTGCAAACTTTGTCAGCATTCTCTGGATCGACAAAACCTTCTGGTTGCATCATATACAACTCTTCCTTAAGGTAACCGTTAAGGAACGCTGTTTTGACATCCATCTGCCAAATTTCATAATCGAAAAAGGCAGCTATTGCTAACATGATTCTGACGGACTTAAGCATCGCTACGGGTGAGAAGGTCTCATCGTAGTCAACTCCTTGAACTTGTGAAAAACCCTTTGCCACAAGTCGAGCTTTATAGACGGTGACATTACCGTCCACGTCCGTCTTCCTCTTAAAGATCCATTTGTTCTGAATGGCCTTACGCCCTTCAGGTAATACTTCCAAAGTCCATACTTTGTTTTCATACATGGATCCCATCTCGGATTTCATGGCCTCTAACCACTTCTCGGAATCCGGGCCCATCATCGCTTCTCCATAGCTCGTAGGTTCATCGTTGTCTAACAACATGACCTCTAAGACAGGGTTGCCGTACCACTCAGGAGCAGTACGCGTCCTTGTCGACCTACGAGGTTCGATAGCAACTTGATCCAAAGCTTCATGATCATCATCATTAACTTCCTCTTCAGCTAATGTAGGCTCCACAGAAACAACTTTCTGCGCTGCGCTACTCTCAGGTTGAAGTAAAGGTTCAACAACCTCATCAAGTTCTATCTTCCTCCCACTCAATTCTTTCGAGAGAAACTCTTTCTCAAGAAATGTTCCGTTTTTAGCGACAAACACTTTGCCTTCGGATCTGAGGTAGAAGGTATACCCAACTGTCTCTTTTGGATATCCTATGAAGACACATTTCTCCGCTTTGGGTTCCAGCTTTTCAGGCTGAAGCTTTTTGACATAAGCATCACATCCCCAAACTTTAAGAAACGACAGCTTTGGCTTCTTGCCAAACCAAAGTTCATATGGCGTCGTCTCAACGGATTTCGATGGTGCCCTATTTAAAGTGAATGCAGCTGTCTCTAATGCATAACCCCAAAACGATAGTGGCAAATCGGTAAGAGACATCATAGATCGCACCATATCCAATAAGGTTCGATTATGACGTTCGGACACACCATTACGCTGTGGTGTTCCAGGCGGTGTCAATTGTGAAACAATTCCACACTGTCTTAAGTGACTGCCAAACTCATAACTCAGATATTCTCCTCCTCGATCAGATCGTAGGAATTTAATCTTCTTGTTACGATGATTCTCAACTTCACTCTGAAATTGTTTGAACTTTTCAAATGTTTCAGACTTGTGTTTCATTAAGTAAATATACCCATATCTACTTAAGTCATCAGTGAAGGTGAGAAAGTAACGATAACCACCGCGCGCCTCAATACTCATCGGACCGCACACATCAGTATGTATGATTTCCAACAAGTCACTTGCCCGTTCCATTGTTCCAGAGAACGGCGTTTTAGTCATCTTGCCCATGAGGCATGGCTCACATGTGTCAAGTGATTCAAAATCAAGTGACTCCAAAAGTCCATCAGCATGGAGCTTCTTCATGCGTTTTACGCCAATATGACCTAAACGGCAGTGCCACAAGAAAGTGGTATTATCATTATCAATTCTACATCTTTTGGCATCAATGTTATGAACATGTGTATCATTACTATCGAGATTCAATAAGAATAAACCCCTCACATTGGGTGCATGACCATAAAAGATATTACTCATATAAATAGAACAACCATTATTCTCTGATTTAAATGAGTAACCGTTTCGCAATAAACAAGATCCAGATATAATGTTCATGCTTAACGCAGGCACCAAATAACACTTATTTAGGTTCATCACTAATCCCGACGGTAATCGAAGAGCGAGCGTGCCGACGGCGATCACATCAACCTTGGAACCATTTCCCACGCGCATCGTCACTTCGTCCTTTGCCAGCCTCCGTCTATTCCGCAGTTCCTGTTTTGAGTTGCAAATATGAGCAACCGCACCGGTATCAAATACCCAGGCACTACAACGAGAGTTGGTAAGGTACACATCAATAACATGTATATCATATATACCTTGTTTGTTGTTGGCCGCCTTCTTGTCAGCCAAATACTTGGGGCAGTTCCGCTTCCAGTGTCCAGTTCCCTTGCAATGAAAACACACAGTTTCTGGTTTGGGTCCAGCCTTGGGTTTCTTCACTAGAGGAGCAACTTCTTTGCCACTCTTCTTGGAGTTACCCTTCTTACCCTTGCCATTCTTCTTGAAACTAGTGGTTTTATTGACCATCAACACTTGATGCTCCTTCTGAATTTCAGACTCAGCGGCTTTCAGCATCGCAAACAGCTCGGCGACTGACTTGTTCATCCCGTGCATGTTATAGTTCAACACGAAGCTCTTGTAGCTAGGTGGCAATGATTGAAGAACTCTGTCAGTGATAGCCTCTGGCGGAAGGGGCATCCCTAACTCAGCCAGACGGGTGGAGTACCCAGACATTCTGAGCACGTGATCACTGATAGACCCGTTCTCCTCCATCTTGCAAGCATAGAATTTGTCGGAGATCTCATATCTCTCGATCCGGGCATTCTTCCGAAAGATAAACTTCAACTCCTGGAACATCTCATATGCTCCATGACGTTCAAAACGTCTTTGAAGTCCCGGTTCTAAGCTATACAACATTGCACATTGAACTATTGAGTAATCATCAGAATGAGCCTGCCAGGCGTTCACAACGTCTAGAGACTCAACTGGAGCGGGTGGATCACCAAGCGGTGCATCAAGGACATAAGCCTTCTGGGAAGCCGTAAGGATAATCCTTAGATTACGGGCCCAGTCCACAAAGTTACTTCCATCATCTTTCAACTTAGCTTTCTCTAGGAACGCATTAAAATTCAGGGGTGCTACTGCGCGAGCCATGATCTACAACATAAATATAGCAAAGACAACTTAGACTATTGTTCTAGATAATGAGTTTAGTTAATCATATTACTTAAAAAACTCCCACTCAAATTGACATCCCTCCGGTCATTCGAGTGTAACATGATCCAAATCCACCAACTCAAGTCCGATCATCACGTGAGTTGAGGTGGTTTCAATGGTGAACATCTTCAAGTTGATCATATCTACTATATGACTCATGTTCGACCTTTCGGTCTCTTGTGTTCCGAGGCCATGTCTGTACATGCTAGGCTCGTCAAGTTTAACCCGAGTGTTCTGCACGTGCAACATGACTTACACCCGTTGTATGCGAACGTAGAGTCTATCACACCCGATCATCACGGCGTGTCTCGAAACGACGAACTTTCGCAACGGTGCACACTTGGGGAGAACACAATTTATCTTGAAATTTAAGTGAGGGATCACCTTATAATGCTACCATCGTCCTAAGCAAAATAAGATGCATAAAAGGATTAACATCACATGCAAATCATAAGTGACATGATATGGCCATGAACTTGTGCTTTTGATCTCCATCTCCAAAGCACCGGCATGATCTCCATCGTCACCGGCATGACACCATGATCTCCATCATCTTGATCTCCATCAACGTGTCGCCATAAGGTTGTCGCGCCGACTGTTGCTTCCACGACTATTGCTAACGTTTAGCGATAAAGTAAAGCATTACATAGCGCTTAATGATTGACACGCAGGTCATACAATAATTAAAGACAACTCTATGGCTCCTGCCAGTTGCCGTACTCATCGACATGCAAGTCGTGATATTCTATACAACACATGATCATCTCATACATCACATATATCTCATCATGTAATTGGCCATATCACATCACAACATACCCTGCAAAAACAAGTTAGACGTCCTCTAATTGTTGTTGCAAATTTTACGTGGCTGCTACGGGTTTGCAAGAACCGTTCTTACCTACGCAAAACCACAACGTGGTGTAGTGATTGCTTTTTGATCTTCTAAAAGAACCCTCTTCATTGAAATCGATTCAACTAAAGTGAGAGAGACAGACACCCGCTAGCCATCTTTATGCAACAAAATTACATGTCAGTTGAAGGAACCTGTCTCGCGTAAGTGTACGCGTAATGTCGGTCCGGGCCGCTTCATCTCACAATACTGCCGAATCAAGTATCAACTAGTAACGGCAAGCAATATGTATACACCCATGCCAACAACTCGTTTGTGTTCTACTCGAGATCTCATCTACGCATAGACCTAGCTCTGATACCACTGTTGGGGAACGTTGCATGGGAAACAAAAATTTTCCTACGCACACACAAGATCTATCCATGGTGATGAGCATCTACGAGAGGGAGAGTGAATCTACATGCCCTTGTAGATCGCTAAGCGGAAGCGTTTAATAAACGCGGTTGATGTAGTCGAACGTCTCCGCGATCCAAATCGCAAGTCGTCCCTCGATCCGATCACGAACTAGCGCCGAACGGACGGCACCTCCGCGTTCAACACACGTACGGCTTGATGACGCCTTCACCTCCTCGATCCAGCGAGCGATGGTGAAGTAGTGGTTGAGTTCCAGCAGCACGACGGCGTGGTGATGGTGGTGAGGAACAATCTCTGCAGGGCTTCGCCAAGCGCTACGGAGATTATGACGGAGGAACTAGAGGGTTAGGGTTGCCGCACACGGCTTGGGGAAATCTTGATGTCTCTCGTGTGCTAGCCCTGCCCCTCTATTTATATGTTGAGCCTTGGGGTCTAAACTTGGAGTAAAAACCTCTTCCAGGTCGGTTTTGCCCGCACAAGGTCGGTTTGGCCCGCAGGAAAAGAGTCCAACTCGGATCCCTGCCGAACCGTGCACAGCCGCGCACAAGCGGTAGTACCGCTTGGGCGGTAGTACCGCTTCACACAAGCGGTAGTACCGCTCGGGCGGTAGTACCGCTTCACCAAGCGGTAGTACCGCTTACGCGGCAGCAAAACTACTTTTGCACTTTCCAATACCTCGTGGGCTTTTATCCTTTGGCCCATATAAAGTGTTCTCGCACCCGAACACTTCGGTAAACATCCGGAACCCCTTCCGGTGAACTCCGGAACTCTTCCGGAGATCAAAACACTATTATCACATATATCAATCTTTACCTCCGGACTCTTCCGGAGATCCTCGTCATGTCCGGGATCTTATCCGGGACTCCGAACAACTTTCGGTCACCAACATAATAACTCAATTATACTAATCGTCACCAAACGTTAAGTGTGTAGACCCTGCGGGTTCGAGAACTATGTAGACATGACCGAGACACCTCTACGGCCAATAACCAATAGCGGGACCTGGATGCCCATATTGGCTCCTACATATTCTACGAAGATCTTTTATCGGTCGAACCTCTATGTCAAGGATTCAGTTAATCCCGTATGCTGTTCCCTTTGTTCTTCGGTATGTTACTTGCCCGAGATTCGATCGTCGGTATCACTATACCTAGTTCAATCTCGTTACCGGCAAGTCTCTTTACTCGTTCCGTAATACAAGATCCTGTGGCTAACTCTTTAGTCACTTTGCTTGCAAGGCTCATTGTGATGTTGTATTACCGAGTGGGCCCTGAGATACCTCTCCGTCACACGGAGTAACAAATCCCAGTCTTGATCCATGCCAACCCAACAGATACCCTCGGAGATACCTGTAGAGCACCTTTATAGTCGCCCAGTTACGTTGTGACGTTTGATACACACAAGGTATTCCTCCGGTGTCAGTGAGTTGCATGATCTCATGGTCAAAGGAATAGATACTTGACATGCAGAAAACAATAGCAATAAACTGGCACGATCAAATGCTACGTTTACAGTTTGGGTCTTGTCCATCACATCATTCTCCTAATGATGTGATCCCGTTATCAAATGACATCTCATGTCAATGGCTAGGAAACCTTAACCATCTTTGATCAACGAGCTAGTCAACTAGAGGCTTACTAGGGACACAGTGTTGTCTATGTACCCACACATGTATTTGAGTTTCCAATCAATACAATTATAGCATTGATAATAAACGATTATCATGAACAAGGAAATATAATAATAACCAATTTATTATTGCCTCTAGGGCATATTTCCAACAGGTAGGTTGTGAGAGAGAGAGGAATGAAAGAGGGTTATGCTGAAATCGGGATTTCTAGTGACTAGCCATTTCTTTTTACGAGAGAAAGGGGTGCTTATTACGGTAATCTATGATTTGTGTTGTAAAATAGCTCGACAATGCAGGCGTATAATTCAGTGATCTTAGTGGTATTTCGGTACTAAGAATGTGGTTTGGCATTATAATTTAATTTATGCTTTAGTGTCCGCCCCACATCAAAAAAAAAATCGTCCTCCGCCACTGCATGACATGTTAGGTATTATTAGAAATTTCCTCTTTTGTTTCGTATGCGCGTAATATTATCATAAATATGGTAGCAATCCAAGCATGCTCGGAGTTGGAGGATTTGGTGGTTCATCGGCGCCAATGGGTCACATGTGGATATGATTTTTATTAGGAAAAATCGCAAAGCTTTATTTATCCAGATGTCCAAACATAATGTTTATAGTAGTGGATACATGATCATAGGTTTGGCCAAACCATACACGACAACCCACACCAAATAAAGAGCATGCTTTTTGCAAGGATGTGATATTTATAATTAAAGTTTCTCGCTCATGAACAAAACTACATGCATAACTTTAAAAACTGGACCGGTAACCGGACCGGTGAGACCTTCGGTTCAGGTTTTCACCAGTCGAACCACCAGTTCATAGTTTCCTTGCTTGGTTTTTTACAATAAAATGGTATTAATTAGCAATGTATGCAAATTTAGTATAAAGAATGGTGGAAAAATATTTTGGTTTCAAACAAGAAAGAAACTTGTTGAGGTGGTTATTGGCCCAGAGGTAGCATTTGGCGTACCACCCAAACGACATGGTAGCGTATCATGCTTATCTTAAAAATATTTCATCGCTCCAACTATTCCAACCGCTTAGTTTATTCAATGTTTTCGTCATAAAACAGCCCAATTCAACTGGTTTTCACTGGTCCGGTGTCAAGGCGCGGTCCTGGTGCTTAAAAAACCAACTGAATCATTGGTCATGTGTCATTCCGATTTGGTTTGTAAAACTATGACCACATGAGGCAAATGTTGTGGAATGTCCTCTGATCTCCTATACAATGGCCCCATAGTTTTCAGAACCCTTCTCAACCTTCGGGCATCACCTTGAAGTAAAAAGGAGGCACATGGATATGTTGAGCGTAGAGGCCTTCTGTCAGAGTTAACGCTTCTCTACATGAAACAACCTGAAGTGTTCTAGGGTCTATGATCTCTCAATAGACGACCACAAAAGCCCGCCATGGTGATCTCTGCAAAAAGCACCCAATGCTCACATCTCTTCATCTCTTTATACAACAACATGGGAAAATTAGTGAGAGGATAGGGTTTGCACTTATATCAATTGATTAGTGGCGTTTGGGGCTGGCCACGGTCCCACAAGATCGCTGATTTCAACCATAACGAGCATCACATACAATCTCTTTTTCTTAAGGGGGTAAGATGATTCAAAGACAACACACACAATTTTGTGAGAAAAACATAGCAAGGTGCATCACAGAGGTTGTATGGCGAACGGTTTTTTCAAGAAAAACATAGCATGGTTGCAACAGAGCAAGGTACATCGCATGGTCGAAATAGGAGCCTAGATTATTTTGTAACGATCTATACACATCAACACCGTTTATTCTTAGCATATGCAAATAGCGGCGCTTCAAAGGACTAGTTCATACTCACAGTTCATCCTCTATGACACCATGCTCCCTAGTTTTGAAGAGCGCACATTCAATCGACGTCTCCAATTGAAATTTGTTCACACGATTTTGACCGGGTCAACAATTTTGCAAAGCTCTCTTGTTCAATTATTTTATACTACGCACTATGCTTCTTAATTTTTAAGCCATCACAACTAATCGAGGTCGTCAATTTAGAATTGGGTCACTCAGTTTTGACTGAGTCAACAATTTCTCAAGGAACCCTCCCATTTAATTCTTTTAATCTATCATGTTTCCTATTTCTGAAACTCTTTCATTTAATTGAGGTATTCAATTTTGTATTTGGTTTACGATTTTGACTGGGCCAATGATTTTTCAAACCAATCGGAATGACTGACCTATAAAAACATATCAACCAGCAACACCACATTAGATAAATAAAAATGAAACACGCTCCACCCCCCCCCCCCCAATCCGCCAAACTAAATATTCCATCGGTTCCAAAATATATGGGGTATTAGTATTTTGGAAAGTCAAAGTTTTATAACTTTGACAAGTTCAGAGCAAAAAAATTGATATCCACAGTATTAAACGAAAAAGGTATGTAGATTCATTTCATAATGAATCTAATCATACCGATTTGATATTATGTATTTTGGTATTTTTTTTTTAAAGCAATACACCTTATATTTTGAAACAGAGTGAGTATTCTTTTAAGAAACCCCAAATCACTAACGACGCAACAAAGCACGCTCAACCCAGTGAAACAATGGCCTAGATAATGCAAGTTTGCATGTTGTTTCCAATAATAACCATAGAACATGTAGCCATGAAGATTAATTCTAGGACCAAAAGTAAGTTTTTTACCTTGCATTTACGAAAACAGGCCAAATGCACATAAACGTTCCAATGGGAAATTGTGGATACAAGTAAGTATTTTATGCAAGACTGCTCACGGGGGCAACACCTCATAAATGAAATAACCAAACTAAGAGGATGCTAGCAAAATCTCAAGACTATAGAGAGATGTAGCAGGATGTGAGACACGGTACCGCCGTCGGTCAGACCTCATAAGTTCTCAACGATATTGGCCAAAGCTTGCAAAAGACTTGGCGAGAAGGGCTTAACGAGTGAGTGTGGAGAGGGTAAAGTGGAGGTGTAAATTCCAGAGAGATCGAAGGACCACGGGGTTTGCGGTTCAGTTCCAATTAGACCAGTGAAAAAAAAACTTTTAAGATTGTGGCCTTTTGGTCATGAGCAGTGTACTCCACACCTAGGTGTGATAGTGAGTGGAATTTGTTTTTCTGAGATGATGGGAGGCTGAGAGGTGGAAGTATCATGTGTTTTCTCCATCTTTGGTGGATTTCCTTATTTTACCCACATCAGTGCCAAAAAGCGTTTTTTTGGTGAATTGTTCTTTGCAAGACAGAGATAATAACTTGCCTGGTTAATTTTTCTGGAGTGGACAGGGACCTGTTTTCCTCTAGGCCATCCATTCGTGAATATGCCCGACGATTTGAGCCTGCACCTTATTTTACATTTTTAAGAAGTTAATCCTCACTACTATATACTCCCGTCGTTCTTAAATATAAGTTTTTTTTAAAGATTTCACTAGTGACTACATACGGAGCAAAATGAATGAATCTACACTCTAAAATACGCCTATATACACCCGTATGTAGTCTGTAATGAAATATCTAAAAAGACTTATATTTAAGAACAGAGGGAGTAGTATTCTTTTAACATGCACAATGTTCACATCAGCACAATGCCACGCCATCATTCAGTTTGCAATGAGCAGCCAATCAAATTGATCCCTCTGCGGCCACGGCGCTGGAAAAAAACAAAATTTCCCCCCTCAAGCACAACCGTCGTCTCACTCTTCTGCTCCTTGGAATATTCGAAAAGATGTGGCTTCTTTTTTAAACTCTACTTCTAATCTCAATCCCCAAGTTTTCCATATTTCTAGGAATTTGAATGGGGTGGCTCACAATTTAGCCCATCAAGTTTTTCAAATGGCTGGAGGACCTACTCTCAATTGCTCTTCTCATTCTCATGTGTCTGACTCTTGTCCTGTGGCTGCCTCTCTTGCTGATTTTCATTTTGCAAGAATTCAGATTCATAAGGTGTATTGCTTCTAGGAGGAAGTCGATGGCTCCTGGATGCTCCTCATTTCAAGATGATATTGTCAATGCTCGGTTGGAGGAAGGAAGGAGATTGCTGTCAAAGCTGGAATTTTTCTTGTTCCCCTTCTCTTCCCTTGTTTCTTACGACATGTTCTTCAGCAAGGATCTTGTTCCTTGCTCTCTCTTATGTCTGTTATTCAGCTCTTCTTACTACAGGTTTGCATTTCTTTTTTTCTCTATCATCTGGCAGTTGGTGTAACCTTGGCTGTACAATGTTCTCTGAGCTGAATATATTGGCACCCTGTGGTGCCTTTCTCTGTTTAAAAAAAAAAAAAAAACACAGCCGCCGCTGATCCCGCACAGGGATTTCAACGCAACCTCCAGAGTCATCCCGCACGCCACGGGGGAGCTGAATCTGCCCCGCCGGACCACCCGTCCACCACCCTTCGTCCTCTCCTTGGTGCCACCGCCGGAGCGCCTCCCTTCTTCCTCTCATCCTTCCGGTCTCCACCTCCTCCCGATGCGCGCTGCGCCCAATTACGCATCCACTCCACCGTGCCACCGCCGGAGCACCGTCCGTCCGCTGCCCTTCGCCCTCTCCCCCCTCCGGTCTCCTCCTCCTCCCGCTGCGCGCTGTCCCCGTGACCACCACGCCTCCACCCTGCCCGCCATGCGCGTCATCGCCCCTCTACGCCTCATCCGCCACCGGACCGAATCCCGGCACCACCTCCAGGCCACCGCCGCTGCGCACTGCGCCATTGCCCCCCCCCCCCCCCCCCCCCCCCCCCCCCCCCCCCCCTCACTCGCGTGTCACCCCGCGCCCCACCACACCGTACTGCTCGAGGAGCAAGACGAATCGGGCCGGGCGCAGCCCGTTCCTCTGCTCCGACTCCGAGCGTGTAGGCGCAGTTGGGACGCGAGTAGTCGCCATTTGGTCACCGAACACCCAGAATGGAATGGACCCTGTGTGCGTCGTTGCTCTGCTCCGCGGATCGATGCCGAGGAGCCCGGTTCCACCGGTAACCACGTCTTCCGCCGGAATCGACATTCCGCTTTGCCAAAAGCTGCTTATGAGATGAGCACCGCCGCATTTACTTCACTGCTACTCGGTAGGCTTCTGGAGTTGGAGGCCAGTGATCCGGATGTTCTTCTGGAGTTTTTTTTTTTAACACAGTACAGACGCAAGCGTTCATATACACGCGCATACACTCACCCCTATGAACGCACACACGCACACTCTACCCCTATGAGCACTTCCGAGAGACTGAGCCGACTTATCATCTTGAAATTTACGAAGTCACCGTAGGCACCTCGTCGTCAACGGGAACGTCTCCTCCCACTGAATGCACATCGCTGGAAATCCTGAAATAAATTCAGAAATAAATGCGAGCACCAGGATTTGAACCCTGATGGGCTAGGGATACTACAGTCCCTCTAACCATCCAACCACAGGTTGGTTGTTCTTCTGGAGTTGCTAACACCAAACCACACAACCCACTTCATGAACGCATGTGCAGCCCAATGCTCGAAAATGGCCCACGTTGTTTATCACTAGTAGAAAACAGGGTACTAGTCCCGGTTCCAGAGGGCCTTTAGTCCCGTTCTGGAACCGGGACAAAACAAACGGGACTAATATCCAAAACCTTTAGTCCCAGTTTGCTTACGAACCGGGACCAAAGGGGCTCCACGTGGCCGCCGCGGGGCGCCCAGGCAGGAGGACCTTTAGTCCCGGTTGGTAACACCAACCGGGACCAAACTGCAGCCACGCGTCAGCAGCACGCAGGCGCTGGGGGTTTTGTTTTTTTTGGAAGGGGGGTTTAGGGGTTTTGGAGGGTTAATTTAGGGGTTTCATATTGTGTTAGCTAGCTAATAGAGAGAAGTGACCTCTCTTTCTCCATGCTTGGTCGACGCTAGCTACTATACATATAGAGAGAACTCGACGCTAGCTAGTAAGCAAATGAAGGAAACCATTAATTACACAAGATCGTCATGAACATATATAGAGAGAAGTGACATCTCTTTCTCCGTGTTTGGTCGAACAACAAGTTTTCGTATATCTATCTGACGCTACTACATATGTACAATATAACATCTCTTACAATCCCTAACATCATCTACCTAAGACCATTGCAATTTCACATGGTATTCTCCGTGTTCAGGTATGACGTGGTCAAGAAAGAATCCCGCCAATTCCTCTTGAATTGCTCGTATGCGATCATGTGGTAGGAGTTCATCCCGCATATGCCAGATCTAATTTAAAGAAGGGGGTCAATACATATATATGAATGAAACTCAACACAATTGATGGTAATATATAAAATAAAATTGTGAATATTGTTTACGTACTTCAAATTGTTTCTCAGAGAAGCCCCGCTCAGAGGTCGAGTGGCGAATGAACTCGCATACGTAGTATCCACATAAATGATTCCCGGGTGCCTGGTACAAGCACTTTACGAGAATAGAGTTCAATCAAACTGATAAGCAAGCATGATAATGGTATTGATGAAACTAGAATCAATGAGAGATGCGTGGAACTAGCTAGTACTACTTACTTTGGGGTGTGTAAATCGCAGCTCGTTGTTTAGACCGGGAACCATTCTGGTGAACTTTTTCCAAACCCTGGCAGACAAAGAAAATGATTACTTGATATCAGAAAATGAACGAAAGTTGCCGATATGGTCCCGGTATTGATTGAACTTACTTCTGGAGCATTGCAGTCATGTCCGCATAATACTCGGGATCTTTACGTCCCGAGTCTAAGACAATTACTAATGCCCCGTCAAGCTTAATGGATAGCAGAATATAGTGGAACCTGCGCACGCATAACTCATCAATTACATTACTTAACCTCGAGTAAGCGAAACCGAATATGCACAAGACAGTAACACTCACTTGAAGTTGTAAGGAAACAGTATTTCCCTTTTGTTTTGATGTCTAAGGAACGCTTCTAGCAAGTTGTCCTCAGTAACTTTGGCTCTCTTTTGTACCGACCATTCATTTACGGTATTTGGGCTAATGAACCCAATGTCATAGATTTGTTCTTTTTTGCATTCGACCATCTTCAATCTGCATAATATAGTGAGGATAATTATATATACATGCAATGAACGAGCTGAGCTAGAGACTTAATTATAGAAGTAATATTTACAGACAGTAGCAAGTCATGAGTTGTTTGTCGAGGGCCTCTTGATTGTATAACTGAAATAACTCCACAAATTCAACATGCATCAGTTCGACTCCAATGAAGTCGTGCTCTTTTTTAATTCCGACCATCAAACTGTCGTTCCCAGACTCCCTGCATGTCTCCATGTACCACTCATGCAATTTTTGCATCATCGTTGTTAGATGAGGATGATCAGGTTTGACGAGAGGCTTCCCGTGCTCGTATCTAAAGTCCTCTGCTGCTACTACCTCAGCCGTTTCAAATTGTACATCATCGCCCACGTAATCACCAAGAGTGGTACCGGGCAGTACCACCGGATGATTAGCGATATCGCTAGACACCTTGAGCGGGGGGCACGATTGCTTCTCCTGTTCGCCGAGCTGGGGAATTGTTTTCCCACTTCTTCGTTTTTTTCTCTTGCGGCACTGGAAGTACTTCCCGACCGCCGCGCTTCATCATATGTCTTTGTAATTATGCGGTCATAGTTGGACTGCGGCGGAGGTGGTGGTGGTCGCTTCAGGGCATCCAGAGTGCGCTTCGCTTTCACCGGATCTACCGTTTCCTTCGGAGGTGGATGTTTCCGTGCAAAATGGGCCTTCACTTCGGCTGCACTGATTTCAGCGTTTTCCTTGTCAGTCCTGTCATATGGTAACTTTGGAAGAGGCTTGAGGCTTGGACCAAATTTGTATTTCTTCCTGCCTATTGTACTGCTAGCCGCTGGAGCGGCGGCTTCGACTCTCTTCCGCCGTTGCTGACGCACCGGAGGAGGCGGAGTGCCCTGACGCGTCGGAGGAGGAGGAGGAGGAGGCGGAGTGCCCTGACGCGCAGGAGGAGGCGAAGGAGGAGGCGGAGTGCCCTGACGCGCCGGAGGAGGAGAAGGAGGAGGCGGAGTGCCCTGACGCGCCGGAGGAGGAGAAGGAGGCGGCGGAGTGCCTTGACGCGCCAGAGGAGGAGGAGGAGGCGGAGTGCCCTGACGCGCCGGAGGAGGCTGAGTCTGCCGAGGCGTCCAGTTTGGAAGCTTGATGTACTCCTTTCTCCACAGACAGGTACTCCTCAAAGCATTTTCCAGAAGAATAATATCCTCTTCACCTGTAGGGTTGTCAAGCTCCAGCCCCTCAAATCCATCCATTATTTCATCCACCGCACAACAACATAGCCATGTGGAATCGGACGGCAATGGAAAGTTCCCTCAGCTTGAGGAGGTACAACAGAGCCGACCGCCGCCTTGAAGGTCAGCTCTCGCATTTCGTCATTAGCTCGCAATGTTCAGCCTCCGTGATACAATCCACGGCGTAGCGAGGAGCCGTGAAATCAGGCTGAACGAGCTCCGTGGAAGCCACGCTTCTTCTCCGCTGAGATGGTGGGGTAGCTTCTGGGGCAGCGTCGAAGGAAGGATCTTCGTGCCGCTCAGATGGTTGGCCGGTAGCTCCCTGGCTCTCAAGTTCCTCTAGTTTTGCTAATCTTGCACCGAGCTTCTGCATTTCACTTGCTTCCTGTTTCCTCTTTCTCTCTCGGCTTCCATAACCACCGCTGTCGGGAAACCCATGCTTCCACGGAACGGAGCCTGATGTGCCTCGTGTTCGTCCAGGGTGTTCAGGATTCCCGAGGGCCTCTGTCAGCTTGTCCTTCTCTCTGTCGGGAATGAACGTCCCTTCCTGCGCTGCCTAAAGCTTCCGGAAGGGTATTGCAAGTTGCTCGTCCGTCCAAACACACTCCCCTGTTTCTGGGTCCAAAGTTCCCCCAACCCCGAAGAACCAAGTCCTTGAACGATCTGGCCAGTGCAATGTCGCTGGTTGGACATTGTTAGCAAGCAGGTCTTGCTCAGCTTTGTCCCACAACTGTCGGGCTTTGTAGTAGCCACCTGACCCCGTGTGATGGTGATACTTCTTCTTTGCAGCATTTTTCTTGTTTGTCAGTGACCATTTCTTACCCTTCTCCGATTTCTTGTAGGCCACAAATTCGGGCCATTGATCTCTTATCTTCTCATATCGACCGATGAATTTCGGAGTCTCCTCTTTCTCGACAAACTTTGTGTTCAACTCTTTCTTCCAGTTCCTGAATAGTTCTGCCATCTTCTTAAGAGCAAACGCCTTGACCTTTCGCTCTATAACTGGGTTATTCGGATCCTTCTCTCGCGGTAGGCTGAAATTTGTCATCAGCTCGGTCCAAAGATCATCTTTCAGTCTATCATGGACATAAGAAACTTCAGGGTCCTTATTATTCTTATTCCATTGCTGGGTGTTGATCGAGACATAGTCCCTAACAACAACTCCACACTGATGTACAAATGCGTCCTTGGTCCACTTGGGAGCAATCGGTTGGCCATCTTTCGTGACTTCTGTGATCGTGAACCTTTCATCCGGGCGCAACATTTTCTTCGGGCCTCGTCTCCTTACCTCATCGGACTTTGCAACAGTTGAGGATCCCTCATTCGTTCGATCACCGGAGCCGTGATCATGATCTCCTTCCTCCGCCATTCGGTCACCGGAGCCGTCATGATCTCCTTCCTCGTCCATTGTGGGATCACCGAAGCCGTCATCCTCTCCTTCGTGACCATCGGTGTCGTTGAGATACGACAAGGGATCACCTCCGGCGAGGATTATATCCCCCAACAACTGTTCTTTTTCTAAGTCTCTGTGATCCATAGTTTCTGCAAATATTACAACATGGCAATATACAAACATGAGATATACAAATCAATGCAACAATACGATCATATAATATCACTAATACATCAACGAATAGTATCGCTAATACATCATCGAATATTATCATTAATACATCTCGAATATTATTATATAATATCACTAATACAGATATAGTTGACGTCTCACGGCGCAGGCGGTGGACACCCAAAGAGAAAGAACTATGACAGGATCATAGCTCGGGTGAGATCCCTGAAGAACCTGCCAGGTATTGGAGAACCTGGCGTCGAACGCAGCCATGTAGCGTCGGACGTGCTCGTCCTCCTCCCTGACACGGCGACGTACCACCTCCGCGGGGGCCGGCTCCCTCTGCACCGACAGTGGTCCACGCGACCGCCACCAAAGAACCTCCGGGTCGACGACGGGACCCTGATTCCTCAACAAGATGGGCGCCCCAGAAGGCAACACCTCCCAGTGCCAGCCCGGCGGAGCCCAGTCCCGGACATGCTGTCGCCTCTCAAGCAGGTGATCGCCGGCGCCGAGTCGACGACGAGGATGCGGGCCGGGCATCCTCGACGTCGAGAACAAATTCTACAACTATTTAAATTCCTACTATTTAATAAACTTTAATAAAGATGATTGCATTTGACAACTATGACAATAATAACATATTTAACAACAATGACACATTTTCTACTTAAGCGATCGTCGGGGACTCCTCCCCGGCAATCGTCGGGGACTCCTCGGGGTTCGCCGACTAAAACAACTAAAACTTTTTTACAACTAAAACAACTAAAACAACAAATTAATAAAACAAACTAAAACAACTAATGAAACAAACTAAAACAACTAGTAAAAAAACTAAAACAAACTAAAAAAACTAAAACGCGGGCGAGGGCTGGGGCAGGCCAACGGCGCCGGCGCACGCTGCCGCGGTGGCTGCTACTTATTGAGCTTGAGTTGGTTTTCCCTTGAAGAGGAAAGGGTGATGCAGCAAAGTAGATACGTATTTCCCTCAGTTGTTGAGAACCAAGGTATCAATCCAGTAGGAGATACAAGCAAGTCCCCAATCTTTGCACCTACACAAACAATCAAACACTTGCACCCAACGCTATAAAGGGGTTGTCAATCCCTTCACGGTTACTTGCAAGGATGAGATCTGATAGAGATAGATATAAAAGATTACTAAAACGAAAAGTAAAACAAAAGTAAAAAGATTGTAGCAAAGTATTTTTGGTATTTTTGGTTTATAGATTTGAAAATATAATATGGAAAATAGACCCGGGGGCCATAGGTTTCACTAGAGGCTTCTCTCATAAAGGAAAATAATCATGTCGAGCAATTGATAGAAAAGCGCATAGTTATGAAGATATCCAAGGCAATGATTATGCATATAGGCATCACGTCCGTGTCAAGTAGACCGAAACGATTCTGCATCTACTACTATTACTCCACACATCGACCGACTCCTGCCTGCATCTAGAGTATTAAGTTCATGAAGAACAGAGTAACGCATTAGGTAAGATGACATGATGTAGAGGGATAAACTCAAGCAATATGATGAAAACCCCATCTTTTTATCCTTGATGGCAACAATACAAATACGTGCCTCGCTACCCCTACTATGTCACTGGGTGAGGACACCGCAAGATTGAACCCAAAACTAAGCACTTCTCCCATTGCAAGAATTACCAATCTAGTTGGCCAAACCAAACCAATAACTCGAAGAGACTTGCAAAGATATGAAATCATGCATATAAGAATTCAGAGAAGATTCAAATAATATTCATAGATAATCTGATCATAAACCCACAATTCACCGGATCTCGACAAACACACCGCAAAAGAGTATTACATCGGATAGATCTCCATGAAGATCATGAAGAACATGGTATTGAAGAACATAGAGAGAGAAGAAGCCATCTAGCTACTAGCTATGGACCCGAAGGTCTGAGGTGAACTACTCACGCATCATCGGAGGGGCAATGGAGTTAATGTAGATGCCCTCCGTGATCGAATCCCCCTCCGGCAGATTACCGGAAAAGGCTCCAAGATGGGATCTCACGGGAACAGAGGCTTCTGGCGGTGGAAAAGTATTTTTGTGGCTCTCTTTGGTATTGGGGGAATATTTGGGAATTTATAGGCCGAAGAATAGGGTTGGAGGACCTGCAGAGGGGCCACAAGCTAGGGGGGCGCGCCCCCCCCTAGGGCGCGCCCTGCAGGCTTGTGATCTCCCGGCAGATCTCCTGCCTTCATCTCCAAGTCTGGTAGGTTTCTTCTGGTCCAAGAAAAATCATCGCCAAGATTTATTCCGTTTGGACTCCGTTTAAAACTCCTTATCTGCAATACTCAAAAACAAGGAAAAAACAGAAACTGGCACTAGGCTCTAGGTTAATAGGTTAGTCCCAAAAATAATATAAAATAGCATATTAATGCATATAAAACATCCAAAACAGATAATATAATAGCATGGAACAATAAAAAATTATAGATACATTGGAGACGTATCAAGCATCCCCAAGCTTAATTGCTGCTCGTCCTCGAGTAGGTAAATGATAAAAACAGAATTTTTGATGTGGAATGCTACCTAACATATTTATCCATGTAATATTCTTTATTGTGGCATGAATATTCAGATCCGTAAGATTCAAAACAAAAGTTTAATGTTGACATAAAAACAATAATACTTCAAGCATACTAACAAGGCAATTGTGTCCTTTCAAAATAACATGGCCTCAGAAAGCTATCCCTACAAAATCATATGGTCTGGCTATGCTCCATCTTCCCCACACAAAGTATTTAAATCATGCACAACCCCGATGACAAGTCAAGAAATTGTTTCACACCTTTTATGTTCTCAAACCTTTTCAACTCTTACGCAATACATGAGCGTGAGCCGTGGATATAGCACTATAGGTGGAATAGAATATGGTGGAGGTTGTGAGGAAAAGGAGAAGATAGTCTCACATCAACTAGGCGTATCAACGGGCTATGGAGATGCCCATCAATAGATATCAATGTGAGTGAATAGGGATTGCCATGCAACGGATGCACTAGAGCTATAAGTGTATGAAAGCTCAAAAAGAAACTAAGTGGTTGTGCATAATGATGCAAAAATTCCACTAGTTATATGAAAGTGAAAAAATAGGAGACTCTCTATCATAAAGATCATGGTGCTACTTTGAAGCACAAGTGTGGAAAAAAGATAGTAGCATTGTCCCTTCTCTCTTTTCTCTCATTTTTATTTATTTTGGTGGGCATCTTTGGCCTTTTTTTAAATTTGGGCTTCATTGGCCTCTTTTATTATTTGTAAAGTCCGGAGACTCATCCCAACTTGTGAGGGAATCATAGCTTCCATCACCCTTTTCTCTCACGGGACAATGCTCTAATAATGATGATCATCACACTTTTATTTACTTACAACTCAAGAATTACAACTCGACTTTATATGAATGCAATATGAAAATGATGGTGCGTGTCATGAAAAACGGAACGGTGGAAGTTGCATGGCAATATATGTCGGAATGGCTATGGAAATTCCATAATAGGTAGGTATGGTGGCTGTTTTGAGGAAGGGTATATGGTGGGTTTAATGCACCGGCGAAAGTTGCGCGGTACTAGAGAGGCTAGCAAAGGTGGAAGGGTGAGAGTGCGTATAATCCATGGACTCAACATTAGTCATAAAGAACTCACATACTTATTGCAAAAGTCTATTAGTTATCAAAGCAAAGTATTAGACGCATGATCGTAGGGGAGAGGTTGGTAGGAGTTAACCATCGCGCGCTCCCGACCCTCACACAAAGGATGACAATCATTAAACAAATCATGCTCCGACTTCGTTACATAACGGTTCACCATACGTGCATGCTACGGGAATCACAAACTTTAACACCAGTATTTCTACCAATCCACAATTACTCACTAGCATGACTCTAATATCACCATCTTTATATCTCAAAACTATATGCAAGGAATCAGACTTCTCATAGTATTCAATGCACTTTATATGAAAGTTTTTATTATATCCCTCTTGGATGCCCATTATATTAGGACTAAATTCATAACCTAAACCAATTACCATGCTGTTTAAAGACTCTCAAAATAATATAAGTGAGGTACGAGAGTTTAATTATTTCTATAAAATAAAACACCACCGTGCTCTAAAAAGATATAAGTGAAGCACTAGAGCAACATTGCCTAGCTCAAAAGATATAAGTGAAGCACATAGAGTATTCTAATAAATTCACGATTAATGCCTGTCTCTCTCAAAATATGTGTGCAGCAAGGATGATTGTCGCAAACTAAAAAGCAAAGACTCATATCATACAAGACGCTAAAAGCAAAACACATATCATGTGGTGAATAAAAATATAGCCTCAAGTAAATTTACCGATGGATTGAAGACGAAAGAGGGGATGCCTCCCGGGGCATCCCCAAGCTTAGGCTCTTTGGTATCCTTGAATATGGCTTGGGGTGCCTTGGGCATCCCCAAGCTTAGGCTCTTGCCACTCCTTATTCCATAGTCCATCAAATCTTTACCCAAAACTTGAAAACTTCACAACACAAAACTCAATAGAAAACTCATGAGATCCGTTAGTATAAGAAAAATAAATCACCACTTTAGGTACTGTTGTGAACTCATTCTTTATTTATATTGGTGTAATATCTACTGTATTCCAACTTCTCCATGGTTCATACCCCCCGATACAACCCATAGATACATCAAAATAAGCAAACAACACAAAGAAAACAGAATCTGTCTAAAACAGAAAAGTCTGTAGCAATCTATAGACTTAGAATACTTCTGTAACTCCAAAAATTCTGAAAAATTAGGAAAATCAGGGAAATTTGTATATACATCTTGTGTAAAAATTTCAGACTCATTCGACTCTCTGGTTAATTTTTAAAATTCCTGGACTGAGCATAAAAGTTTCTGTTTTTCAGCAAAATCAAATCACAATCACCGTAGACCATCCCAAAGGTCTTACTTGGCTCAAACACTAATTAAAACACTAAAACACAATTACTACAGAGGTAATAATGTGTAATTTATTCAAGAACATAAATAAAACAAAAAACATAAAAATAAAATTGGGTTGCCTCCCAACAAGCGCTATTGTTTAACGCCCCTAGCTAGGCATGATGATTGCAATGATGCTCACATAACAAGTAGTAATTGAAATATGCAAGAAAGCATCATGAATCTCATGACAAGCACATTTAAGTCTAACCCACTTCCTATGCATAGGGATTTTGTGAGCAAACAATTTATGGGAACAAGAATCAACTAGCATAGGAAGGCAAAACAAGCATAACTTCAAAACTTTGAACACATAGAGAGGAAACTTGATATTATTGCAATTCCTACAAGTATATGTTCCTCCCTCATAATAAATTTCAGTAGCATCATGAAGGAATTCAACAATATAACTATCACATAAATCATTCTTTTCATGATGACAAGCATGGAATTTTCATTACTCTCCACATAAGCAAATTCCTTTTTATCCATAGTAGTGGGAGCAAACTCAACAAAATAACTATCATGAGACACTTGATTGACATAACCAGATTGCAAATTAAAACCATGATGATAAGTTTCACCATCATCATGAATAGGAGGCCTGCAAACATCATAATAAATTTGCTCATCAAAACTTGGGGGACTAAAAATATCATCTTCATCAAACATAGCATCCCCAAGCTTGTGGCTTTGCATATCATTAGCATAATTGACATTAATAGAATTGATAGTAACATCATTGCAATCATGCTTTCCAATCAAGGAGATATCATGAATCACCTTATAATTTTCTTCTTTCAACACTTCGTCAAAATTTTCATGATTTTCAAGCAAAACTTCATAGAGATAATCAAGTGCACTGAACTCACTAGCAATTGGTTCATCATAATTTAGTCTTTTGAAAAGATTAGCAAGTGTATGAGGATCCATATCAATAGATTTTTAGCAAGCGAAGACGCAAGCAAATAGAAGGCACATGGCAACACAAGCAAACAAAAAGAAAACGAAAAGACGAACGGAAGAAGGGCGAATAAAAAGGCAAATCTTTTTGGTTTTTTCTTAAAATCATTTTAGAAGTGGGGGAGAGGAAAACGAGAGGCAAATGGCAAATAATTGTAAATGCAAGAGATGAGTTTCTGATGGGTACTTGGTAGGCTTGATGTAGATCTCCCCGGCAACGGCGCCAGAAATTGGCAAGTTGACGGGATAGTTCTTGTCTTGACTTGCTATGTATCCTCCCCGGCAACGGTGCCAGAAATCCTTCTTGCTACTTCTTGAGCTTGCGTTGGTTTTCCCTTGAAGAGGAAAGGGTGATGTAGCAAAGTAGATAAGTATTTCCCTGAGTTGTTGAGAACCAAGGTATCAATCCAGTAGGAGATACAAGCAAGTCCCCAATCTTTGCACCTACACAAACAATCAAACACTTGCACCCAACGCTATAAAGGGGTTGTCAATCCCTTCATGGTTACTTGCAAGGATGAGATCTGATAGAGATAAATATAAAAGATTACTAAAATGAAAAGTAAAACAAAAGTAAAAAGATCGAAGCAAAGTATTTTTGGTATTTTTTGTTTATCGATCTGAAAATATAATATGTAAAATAGACCCGGGGGCCATAGGTTTCACTAGAGGCTTCTCTCATAAAGGAAAATAATATGGTGGGTGAACAAGTTACTGTCAAGCAATTGATAGAAAAGCGCATAGTTATGACGATATCCAAGGCACTGATTATGCATATAGGCATCACGTCCGTGTCAAGTAGACTAAAACAATTCTGCATCTACTACTATTACTCCACACATCGACCGACTCCTGCCTGCATCTAGAGTGTTAAGTTCATGAAGAACAGAGTAACGCATTAGGTAAGATGACATGATGTAGAGGGAAAAACTCAAGCAATATGATGAAAACCCCATCTTTTTATCCTTGTTGGCAACAATACAAATACGTGCCTCGCTACCCCTACTATGTCACTGGGTGAGGACACCGCAAGATTGAACCCAAAACTAAGCACTTCTCTCATTGCAACAAATTCCAATCTAGTTGGCCAAACCAAACCAATAACTCGAAGAGACTTGCAAAGATATGAAATCATGCATATAAGAATTCAAAGAATATTCAAATAATATTCATAGATAATCTGATCATAAACCCACAATTCATCGGATCTCGACAAACACACCGCAAAAGAGTATTACATCGGATAGATCTCCATGAAGATCATGAAGAACATGGTATTGAAGAACATTGAGAGAACAAGCCATCTAGCTACTAGCTATGGACCCGAAGGTCTGAGGTGAACTACTCATGCATCATCGGAGGGGCAATGGAGTTGATGTAGATGCCCTCTGTGATCGAATCCCCCTCCGGCAGATTACCGAAAAAGGCTCCAAGATGGGATCTCACGGGAACAGAAGCTTTCGGCGGCGAAAAAGTATTTTTGTGGCTCTCTTTGGTATTGGGGGAATATTTGGGAATTTATAGGCCGAAGAATAGGGTTGGAGGACCTGTAGGGGGGCCACAAGCCAGGGGGCGCCCCCCCTAGGGCGCGCCCTGCAGGCTTGTGATCTCCCGGCAGATCTCCTGCCTTCATCTCCAAGTCTGGTAGGTTTCTTCTGGTCCAAGAAAAATCATCGCAAAGATTTTATTCCGTTTGGACTCCGTTTAATATTCCTTATCTGCAATACTCAAAAACAAGGAAAAAATAGAAACTGGCACTAGGCTCTAGGTTAATAGGTTAGTCCCAAAAATAATATAAAATAGCATATTAATGCATATAAAACATCCAAAACAGATAATATAATAGCATGGAACAATCAAAAATTATAGATACGTTGGAGACGTATCAGTGGCCGCGGTGGCCGCGGAGGAGGGGGCAGGAGCTCATCGGCGACGACGGGCTCGGGGAGGAGGTGCGGGCGGTGACGACGGGGCTCGGGGAGGTGGCGCGGGCGGCGTCCGGCGTTGGGGGCGGCGACGATGTCGACGAGGACGAGGAGGCACGCGGGGACGGGCTCGGGGCGGCGGCGAGGTCAGGCTCGGGGGCGGCGGCGACGACGGGCTCGGGGGCGGCGGTTAGGACGGGCTTGGGGGCGGCGGCGACGACGAGGACGGGCTTGGGGGCGGCAACGATGAGGACGGGCTCGGGGACGGCGGCTACGACGAGGACGGGCTCGGGGGCGGCGGCGAGCTCCGGCAGCCTGGCGGCGTCGGGGCAGGGCGTCGGCGTCAGGGCGAATGGGAGAGGTTGGGGGAGAATTCGACAAGTCCCGCCTTATATGCGAACACCTTTGGTCCCGGTTGGTGGCTCCAACCGGGACTAATGCCCCCCTTTAGTCCCGGTTGGATCCACCAACCGGGACTAAAGGCCAATTTCAGCAGCCCAAAGGGCGGGAAGTCCGGCCCTGTAGTCCCGGTTGGTGGCACCAACCGGGACTAAAGGGTGGCATTGGTCCCGGTTGGTGGCACTGATACGTCTCCAACGTATCTATAATTTTTGATTGTTCCATGCTATTATATTATCTGTTTTGGATGTTTTATATGCATTAATATGCTATTTTATATTATTTTTGGGGCTAACCTATTAATCTAGTGCCTAGTGCCAGTTTCTGTTTTTTCCTTGTTTTTTGAGTATTGCAGATAAGGAATATTAAACGGAGTCCAAACGGAATAAAATCTTCGGAATGATTTTTCTTGGACCAGAAGAAACCTGCCAGACTTGGAGATGAAGGCAGGAGATCTGCCGTGGAGTCACAAGCCACCAGGGCGCGCCCCCTGGCTTGTGGCCCCCCAGCAGGTCTCCTAACCCTATTCTTTGGCCTATAAATTCCCAAATATTCCCCCAATACCAAAAAGAACCACGAAAATACTTTTCCGCCACCGGAAGCCTCTGTTCCCGTGAGATCCCATCTTGGAGCCTTTTCCGGTAATTTGCCGGAGGGGGATTCGATCACGGAGCTCATCTACATCAACTCCATTGCCCCTCTGATGATGCGTGAGTAGTTTACCACAGACCTTCGGGTCCATAGCTAGTAGCTAGATGGCTTCTTCTCTCTCTATGTTCTTCAATACCATGTTCTTCATGATCTTCATGGAGTGTTCCGATGTAATACTCTTTTGCGGTGTGTTTGTCGAGATCCGATGAATTGTGGGTTTATGTTCATATTATCTATGAATATTATTTGAGTCTTTTCTGAATTCTTATATGCATGATTTCATATCTTTGCAAGTCTCTTCGAGTTATTGGTTTGGTTTCGCCAACTAGATTGGTAATTCTTGCAATAGGAGAAGTGCTTAGTTTTGGGTTCAATCTTGCGGTGACCTCACCTAGTGACATAGTAGGGGTAGCGAGGCACGTATTTGCATTGTTGCCATCGAGGATAAAAAGATGGGGTTTTCATCATATTGCTTGAGTTTATCCCTCTACATCATGTCATCTTACCTAATGCGTTACTCTGTT
Source organism: Elymus sibiricus (assembly GCA_039707655.1). Classification (NCBI taxonomy): domain Eukaryota; kingdom Viridiplantae; phylum Streptophyta; class Magnoliopsida; order Poales; family Poaceae; genus Elymus; species Elymus sibiricus. The sequence goes on from CM077671.1 coordinate 451,486,168, forward strand.
CTTCATGAACTTAATACTCTAGATGCAGGCAGGAGTCGGTCGATGTGTGGAGTAATAGTAGTAGATGCAGAATCATTTCGGTCTACTTGACACGGACGTGATGCCTATATGCATAATCATTGCCTTGGATATCTTCATAATTATTCGCTTTTCTATCAATTGCTCGACAGTAATTTGTTCACCCACCGTATTATTTTCCTTCATGAGAGAAGCCTCTAGTGAAACCTCTGGCCCCCGGGTCTATTCTCCATATTATATTTTCAGATCTATAAATCAAAAATACCAAAATACTTTTCTGCAATCTTTTTACTTTTGTTTTACTTTCCGTTTTAGTAATCTCCTATATCTATCTCTATCAGATCTCATCCTTGCAAATAACCGTGAAGGGATTGATAACCCCTTTATAGCGTTGGGTGCAAGTGTTTGATTATTTGTGTAGGTACATCTATTGGGGACTTGCTTGTATCTCCTAATGGATTGATACCTTGGTTCTCAACAACTGAGGGAAATACTTATCTACTTTGCTGCATCACCCTTTCCTCTTCAAGGGAAAACCAACGCAAGCTCAAGAAGTAGCAAGAAGGATTTCTGGCGCCGTTGCCGGGGAGATCTACATCAAGCCTACCAAGTACCCATCACAAACTCATCTCTTGCATTTACATTATTTGCCATTTGCCTCTTGTTTTCCTCTCCCCCACTTCTAAAACGATTTTCAGAAAATACCAAAAAGATTTGCCTTTTTATTCGCCCTTCTTCCGTTTGTCTTTTCGTTTGCCTTTTGTTTGCTTGTGTGCTAGATCGATTCGTTGCCACCATGTCTGAATCAGGGAAGGTTATTCATGAAAATTTTGAGGGTATTGCTAGCACAAATCTTGAGGAAAAATTTGGATCTTGCTCTCTAGATCATGAAATTGAACCTCCTCCTAATTATAAAGCTAAAACTTTTCAAGTAGGAGACGGGAATATTATTCGGAAGAGTGTTATCCAAGAATTCTTTGAGTGTACGGGAGTGATGCCTATGAATAATTGATCTATTCTTCTTAGCACAAATTGTTATGCGGATGCTATTGTCATGCTTGTTGAAAAATTGGAAAGAAAATTTGTGCACGTTCACCCCGCTTTGCAAAAGGTGTTTTATGAACTTCCCAATATTAATCATCCTAAAGCTAAAAAGATTGCTACTATCATCCTTATGCGTGAATTTGATTTTGTCGTACAATAAGCTAGGGAGATTTTTGCTTTCTATAATAAAGATGTTGAACACCATCCAATTGAAGAAATTCTCCATGATAAAGAAACCTTGCGTAGTCTGGAATCTAGAGACTATCAATCTTATAGTGAAAATCTTAGGAGGAGAGTTCCCTATGTGGAAGTCACTCAAACCTTGTATCTCGAGACATATGATGAATTTGATTGGTTAACTAGGGGAATTTTCATAGGGTATAAGGATGATTGGTTGGAAAAAATGGCTAGGGAACCCGTTAGAACTAAGATACGTGTTTTATACCATGATATCTATGGTGATGATCCAGGTTACGGGTTTATGAATGTTAAAATTACTAGTCAAAGTTATTTTCATGATTTAAGTTCAATTACTAGGAGAGAAATAAAAGAAAGGATAGATCTATTTAGAAAAGCTTTTGACGGATTGATCAAGTATGGATTGCATACCAAAGATGACAATACCTAGATCTATTGCGTTATGCCTAGCTAGGGGCGTTAAACAATAGCGCTTGTTGGGAGGCAACCCAATTTTATTTTTGTTTTCTTTTTTTGCTTCTGTTTTTGAGTGTTTTGCACATTACTAACTCTGTAGTGATTGTGTTTTCTTGTTTTAATTAGTGTTTGAGCCAAGTAAGACCTTTGGGATGGTCTACGGTGATTGTGATTTCATTCTGCTGAAAAACAGAAACTTTTGCGCTCAGTACAGGATTTTTCTAAATTCACCAGAGCATAAATTGGATCTGAAATTTTTACACAAGATTTATATACAAATTTCCCTGATTTTCCTAATTTTTCAGAATTTTTAGAGTTACATAAGTATTCGAAGTCTACAGATTGCTACAGACTGTTCTGTTTTTGACAGATTCTGTTTTCTTTGTGTTGTTTGCTTATTTTGATGTATCTATGGGTTGTATCGGGGGGTATGAACCATGGAGAAGTTGGAATACAGTAGATATTACACAAATATAAATAAAGAATGAGTTCACAACAGTACCTAAAGTGGTGATTTATTTTTCTTATACTAACGGATCTCACGAGTTTTCTGTTGAGTTTTGTGTTGTGAAGTTTTCAAGTTTTGGGTAAATATTTGATGGACTATGGAATAAGCAGTGGCAAGAGCCTAAGCTTGGGGATGCCCAAGGCACCCCAAGCCATATTCAAGGATACCAAAGAGCCTAAGCTTGGGGATGCCCCGGAAGGCATCCCCTCTTTCGTCTTCAATCCATCGGTAAATTTATTTGAGGCTATATTTTTATTCACCACATGATATGTGTTTTGCTTGGAGTGTCATGTATGATATGAGTCTTTGCTTTTTAGTTTTCCACAATCATCCTTGCTGCACACATCTTTTGAGAGAGACACACGTTAATCATGAATTTATTAGAATACTCTATGTGCTTCACTTATATCTTTTGAGCTAGGCAATGTTGCTCTAGTGCTTCACTTATATCTTTTTAGAGCACGGTGGTGTTTTATTTTATAGAAATAATTAAACTCTCGTACCTCACTTATATTATTTTGAGAGTCTTTAAACAGCATGGTAATTGGTTTAGGTTATGAATTTAGTCCTAATATAATGGGCATCCAAGAGGGATAAAATAAAAACTTTCATATTAAGTGCATTGAATACTATGAGAAGTTTGATTCCTTGCATATAGTTTTGAGATATAAAGATGGTGATATTAGAGTCATGCTAGTGAGTAATTGTGGATTGGTAGAAATACTTGTGTTGAAGTTTGTGATTCCCGTAGCATGCACGTATGGTGAACCGTTATGTAACGAAGTCGGAGCATGATTTGTTTAATGATTGTCAACCTTTGTGTGAGGGTCAGGAGCGCGCGATGGTTAACTCCTACCAACCTCTCCCCTAGGAGCATGCGTCTAATACTTTGCTTGGATCTGAAATTTTTACACAAGATGTATATACAAATTTCCCTGATTTTCCTAATTTTTCAGAATTTTTGGAGTTACAGAAGTATTCTAAGTCTATAGATTGCTACAGACTTTTCTGTTTTAGACAGATTCTGTTTTCTTTGTGTTGTTTGCTTATTTTGATGTATCTATGGGTTGTATCGGGGGGTATGAACCATGGAGAAGTTGGAATACAGTAGATATTACACCAATATAAATAAAGAATGAGTTCACAACAGTACCTAAAGTGGTGATTTATTTTTCTTATACTAACGGATCTCATGAGTTTTCTATTGAGTTTTGTGTTGTGAAGTTTTCAAGTTTTGGGTAAAGATTTGATGGACTATGGAATAAGGAGTGGCAAGAGCCTAAGCTTGGGGATGCCCAAGGCACCCCAAGCCATATTCAAGGATACCAAAGAGCCTAAGCTTGGGGATGCCCCGGGAGGCATCCCCTCTTTCGTCTTCAATCCATCGGTAAATTTACTTGAGGCTATATTTTTATTCACCACATGATATGTGTTTTGCTTTTAGCGTCTTGTATGATATGAGTCTTTGCTTTTTAGTTTGCGACAATCATCCTTGCTGCACACATATTTTGAGAGAGACAGGCATTAATCGTGAATTTATTAGAATACTCTATGTGCTTCACTTATATCTTTTGAGCTAGGCAATGTTGCTCTAGTGCTTCACTTATATCTTTTTAGAGCACGGTGGTGTTTTATTTTATAGAAATAATTAAACTCTCGTACCTCACTTATATTATTTTGAGAGTCTTTAAACAGCATGGTAATTGGTTTAGGTTATGAATTTAGTCCTAATATAATGGGCATCCAAGAGGGATATAATAAAAACTTTCATATAAAGTGCATTGAATACTATGAGAAGTCTGATTCCTTGCATATAGTTTTGAGATATAAAGATGGTGATATTAGAGTCATGCTAGTGAGTAATTGTGGATTGGTAGAAATACTGGTGTTAAAGTTTGTGATTCCCGTAGCATGCACGTATGGTGAACCGTTATGTAACGAAGTCGGAGCATGATTTGTTTAATGATTGTCATCCTTTGTGTGAGGGTCGGGAGCGCGCGATGGTTAACTCCTACCAACCTCTCCCCTACGATCATGCGTCTAATACTTTGCTTTGATAACTAATAGACTTTTGCAATAAGTATGTGAGTTCTTTATGACTAATGTTGAGTCCATGGATTATACGCACTCTCACCCTTCCACCTTTGCTAGCCTCTCTAGTACCGCGCAACTTTCGCCGGTGCGATAAACCCACCATATACCCTTCCTAAAAATTTTTGATTGTTCCATGCTATTATATTATCTGTTTTGGATGTTTTATATGCATTAATATGCTATTTTATATTATTTTTGGGACTAACCTATTAATCTAGTGCCTAGTGCCAGTTTCTGTTTTTTCCTTGTTTTTGAGTATTGCAGATAAGGAATATTAAACGGAGTCCAAATGGAATAAAATCTTCGGAATGATTTTCCTTGGACCAGAAGAAACCTGCCAGACTTGGAGATGAAGGCAGGAGACCTGCCGTGGAGTCACAAGCCACCAGGGCGCGCCCTAGGGGGGGCGCGCCCCCCTGGCTTGTGGCCCCCCAGCAGGTCTCCTAACCCTATTCTTCGGCCAATAAATTCCCAAATATTCCCCCAATACCAAAAAGAACCACGAAAATACTTTTCCGCCGTCGGAAGCCTCTGTTCCCGTGAGATCCCATCTTGGAGCCTTTTCCGGTAATCTGCCGGAAGGGGATTCGATCACGGAGGTCATCTACATCAAGTCCATTGCCCCTCCGATGATGCGTGAGTAGTTTACCACAGACCTTCGGGTCCATAGCTAGTAGCTAGATGGCTTCTTCTCTCTCTATGTTCTTCAATACCATGTTCTTCATGATCTTCATGGAGATCTATCCGATGTAATACTCTTTTGCGGTTTGTTTGTCGAGATCCGATGAATTGTGGGTTTATGTTCATATTATCTATGAATATTATTTGAGTCTTTTCTGAATTCTTATATGCATGATTTCATATCTTTGCAAGTCTCTTCGAGTTATTGGTTTGGTTTGGCCAACTAGATTGGTAATTCTTGCAATAGGAGAAGTGCTTAGTTTTGGGTTCAATCTTGCGGTGACCTCACCTAGTGACATAGTAGGGGTAGCGAGGCACGTATTTGCATTGTTGCCATCGAGGATAAAAAGATGGGGTTTTCATCATATTGCTTGAGTTTATCCCTCTACATCATGTCATCTTACCTAATGCGTTACTCTGTTCTTCATGAACTTAATACTCTAGATGCAGGCAGGAGTCGGTCGATGTGTGGAGTAATAGTAGTAGATGCAGAATCGTTTCGGTCTACTTGACACGGACGTGATGCCTATATGCATAATCATTGCCTTGGATATCTTCATAATTATTCGCTTTTCTATCAATTGCTCGACAGTAATTTGTTCACCCACCGTATTATTTTCCTTCATGAGAGAAGCCTCTAGTGAAACCTATGGCCCTCGGGTCTATTCTCCATATTATATTTTCAGATCTATAAACCAAAAATACCAAAAATACTTTGCTGCAATCTTTTTTACTTTTGTTTTACTTTCCGTTTTAGTAATCTCCTTTATCTATCTCTATCAGATCTCATCCTTGCAAATAACCGTGAAGGGATTGACAACCCCTTTATAGCGTTGGGTGCAAGTGTTTGATTATTTGTGTAGGTACATCTATTGGGGACTTGCTTGTATCTCCTACTGGATTGATACCTTGGTTCTCAACAACTGAGGGAAATACTTATCTACTTTGCTGCATCACCCTTTCCTCTTAAAGGGAAAACCAACGCAAGCTCAAGAAGTAGCAGGCACCAACCGGGATGAAAGGGTGGCATTGGTCCCGGTTCGAGCCATCAACCGGGACTAAAGGGTTGGTCCTGGCTGTGGTGGGAGTTTAGTCCCACCTCGCCAAGCGAGAGGCGCTCGCACCGGTTTATAAGCCCGCCCCTCTGCCTTGTTAAGTTCCTCTCAAAGTGAAAATAGATGCCCTTATACAGCAAATTCGACCTAAATTCAAAGTGCTAGTATGCACTTTGATTTTAGGTCGAATTTTCCCTATAAGCGCATCTATGTTCACTTTTACTATTTTTTATGTTATTTTTTTGCATATTAAAAGTTCTTAACAAAAAATACTTTATGAATATTCTTTTTGCTATTAAAGTGTTTAATATAAATAACTTTGATAATTTTAGTTGCATAAATTTTATATAATATTAAGTTAAATAACTTTGATCGGACGAAAACACGTCTATTACAAAGGGATTTCAATTTTTTAAACATATTTTAACTCAAGACTTTTTCTGCATTCAATATGCACCATTCAAAGCCACATCATCACTTTTCAACCCTTTTCTGACTTCATTTGCTATTTTCATGCATTTCACGATTTATTTTGAGCTAAAATGACCCTGAATTGAAAAGCACTGCAAATGAACTCTGAAATGGTTGCAAGTTGGCATGGTATCATCATTTCACCCACATAGCATGTGCTAAAAAGTTGAGAGGGTTACGGCAAAAACTGGATGCACTTCGTGTACGAACTGGACAATCTCTTTCGAAGTGTCAGGGTTTTGGACGAAAACTCATCTGTTACAAAAGGATTTCAATTTTTTAAACATATTTAAACTCAAGACTTTTTCTGCATTCAATATGCACCATTCAAAGCCACACCATCACTTTTCAAACCTTTTCTGACTTCATTTGCTATTTTTCATGCATTTCATGATTTATTTTGAGCTAAGATGACCCTGAATTAAAAAGCACTGCAAATGAACTCTGAAATGGTTGAAATTTGGCATGGTATCATCATTTCACCCACATAGCATGTGCTAAAAAGTTGAGAGGGTTACGGCAAAAACTGGTTGCACTTCGTGTACAAAATGAACAATCTCTTTCGAAGTATCAGGGTTTTAGACGAAAACTCATCTGTTAGAAAAGGCATTTCATTTCTTGACATGTAACTGCAGTGATATTCTAGATCAAAGCCATCATCATAATAGTTGTGGAGAGAAAGTCTTCACTTTTTCTTCGCGTGTGTCCCTTGCTTATTGCGCCGTAACCATGGATAATCTTCATCGTTTAACAGGGTGCTTGGGCCAGCCTTCACTTTGAAGGGAGGAATTTCATGAAACTTTTCATAATCTTCAGACATGTCTGTCTTGCCCTCCACTCCCACGATGTCTCTTTTCCCTGAAAGAACTATGTGGCGCTTTGGCTCATCGTATGATGTATTCGCTTCCTTATCTTTTCTTTTTCTCGGTTTGGTAGACATGTCCTTCACATAGAAAACATGCGCCACATCATTGGCTAGGACGAATGGTTCGTCTATGTACCCAAGATTGTTCAGATCCACTGTTGTCATTCCGTACCGTGGGTCTACCTGTACCCCGCCTCCTGACAGATTGACCCATCTGCACCGAAACAAAGGGACCTTAAAATCATGTCCATAGTCAAGTGATACGTCCATTTTGCATCATGCTTTTATATTGATATTTATTGCATTATGGGCTGTCATTACACATTATGGTACAATACTTATGCCTTTTCTCTCTTATTTTACAAGGTTTACATGAAGAGGGAGAATGCCGGCAGTTGGAATTCTGGACTGGAAAAGGAGCAAATCTGAGATACCTATTCTGCACAACTCCAAAAGTCCTAAAAATCTACGGGGAATTATTTTGGAATATATAAAAAATATTGGGCGGAAGAAATACATCAGGGGGCCCACCAGGCAGTCACAAGCCAGGGGGGCGCACCCTACCCCCCTGGGCGCGCCCCTGTGGCTTGTGGCCCACCTGGCAGCCCTCCGGTGCCCATCTTCTGCTATATGGAGGGTTTTGACCTGGAAAAAATCATAACAGAGCTTTCGGGGCGAAGCGCCGCCGTCTCGAGGCGGAACTTGGGCAGAACCAATCTAGGGCTCCGGTGGAGCTGTTCTGCCGGGGAAACTTCCCTCCCGGAGGGGGAAATCGAAGCCATCGTCATCACCAACGATCCTCTCATCGAGAGGGGGTCAATATCCATCAACATCTTCACCAGCACCATCTCTTCTCCAAACCCTAGTTCATCTCTTGTATCCGATCTTTGTCTCAAAACCTCAGATTGGTACCTGTGGGTTGCTAGTAGTGTTGATTACTCCTTGTAGTTGATGCTAGTTGGTTTACTTGGTGGAAGATCATATTTTTAGATCCTTGATCATCATTAATACTCCTCTGATTATGAACATGAATATGCTTCGTGAGTAGTTACGTTTGTTCCCGAGGACATGGGATAAGTCTTGTTATAAGTAATCATGTGAATTTGGTATTCGTTCGATATTTTGATGAGATGTATGTTGTCTCTCCTCTAGTGGTGTTATGTGAACGTCGACTACATGACACTTCACCATTGTTTGGGCCTAGAGGAAGGCATTGGGAAGTAATAAGTAGATGATGGGTTGCTAGAGTGACAGAAGCTTAAACCCTAGTTTATGCGTTGCTTCGTAAGGGGCTGATTTGGATCCACATGTTTCATGCTATGGTTAGATTTATCTTAATTCTTCTTTCGTAGTTGCGGATGCTTGCGAGAGGGGTTAATCATAAGTGGGAGGTTTGTCCAAGTAAGGGCAGCACCCAAGCACCGGTCCACCCACATATCAAATTATCAAAGTAACGAACGCGAATCATATGAGCATGATGAAAACTAGCTTGACAGAAATTCCCATGTGTCCTCGGGAGCGCTTTGCTTTATATAAGAGTTTGTCCAGGCTTGTCCCTTGCTACAAAAGGGATTGGGCCACCTTGCTGCACTTTTGTTACAATTGTTACTTGCTACCCGTTACGAATTATCTTATCACAAAACTATCTGTTACCGATAATTTCAGTGCTCGCAGAGAATACCTTACTGAAAACTGCTTGTCATTTCCTTCTGCTCCTCGTTGGGTTCGACACTCTTACTTATCGAAAGGACTACGATAGATCCCCTATACTTGTGGGTCATCAAGACTCTTTTCTGGCGCCGTTGCCGGGGAGTGAAGCGCCTTTGGTGAGTGGAACTTGGTAAGGAAAAATTTATATACTGTGCTGAAATTTACTGTCACTTGTTACTATGGAAAGTAATCCTTTGAGGGGCTTGTTCGGGGTATCTTCACCTCGACCGGAAGCACAAAGAGTTTCCCCTCAACCTACTGAACCTACTGAAAATATTTATTATGAAATTCCTTCGGGTATGATAGAGAAACTGCTAGCTAATCCTTATGCAGGAGATGGAACACTACATCCTGATTTGCATCTAATCTATGTGGATGAAGTTTGTGGATTATTTAAGCTTGCAGGTTTGCCCTAGGATGTTGTCAAGAAGAAGGTCTTTCCTTTATCTTTGAAGGAGAAGGCATTGACATGGTATAGGCTATGTGATGATATTGGATCATGGAACTACAACCGATTGAAATTGGAATTTCATCAGAAGTTTTATCCTATGCATCTGGTTCATCGTGATCGGAATTATATTTATAATTTTTGGCCTCGTGAAGGAGAAAGAATCGCTCAAGCTTGGGGGAGGCTTAAGTCAATGTTATACTCATGCCCCAACCATGAGCTCTCAAGAGATATTATTATTCGGAATTTTTATGCTCGGCTTTCTCATAATGATCGATCCATGCTCGACACTTCTTGTGGTGGTTCCTTTATGAAGAAGGATATTGAATTCAAATGGGACTTATTGGAAAGAATTAAACGCAACTCTGAAGATTGGGAACTCGACGAAGGTAAGGAGTCAGGTATAAACCTTAAGTTTGATTGTGTTAAATCTTTTATAGACACCGATGCTTTTCGTGAATTTAGCACTAAATATGGGCTTGACTCTGAGATAGTAGCTTCTTTCTGTGAATCTTTTGCTACTCATGTTGATCTCCCTAAGGAGAAGTGGTTTAAATATCATCCTCCCATTGAAATGAAAGTAGTTGAACCTATTAAAGTTGAAGAGGAAACTATTACTTATAATGTTGATCCTGTTATTCCTACTGCTTATATTGACAAACCACCCTTCCCTGTTAGGATAAAGGAACATGCTAAAGCTTCAACCGTGGTTCGTAAGAGTTGTATTAGAACACCTACACCCCCTGAACAAATTAAAGTTGAACCTAGTATTGCTATGGTTAAAGATCTCTTGGTTGATAATATTGATGGGCATGTTATTCATTTCTGTGATGAAGCTGCTAGAATTGCTAGACCTGATACTAAGAGTAAACATAGACCAGTTGTTGGTGTGCCTGTTGTTTCTGTTAAAATAGTAGATCATTGTTATCATGGCTTGTGTGATATGGGTGCTAGCGTGAGTGCAATTCCCTTTTCTTTATACAAAGAAATTATTTATGATATTGCACCAGTTGAACTAGAGGAAATTGATGTTACTATTAAGCTTGCTAATAGAGAAACTATTGCACCAATGGGGATTGTTAGAGATGTTGAAGTCTTGTGTGGGAAAATTAAGTATCCTACTGATTTTCTTGTTCTCGGTTCCCCACAAGATGATTTTTGTCCCATTATATTTGGCAGACCCTTCTTGAATACTGTTAGTGCTAGGATTGATTGTGAAAAGGAAACAGTTACTGTGAGTTTTGGGGATGTGTCTCATGAGTTCAATTTCTCTAAATTTCGTAGACAACCCCATGACAAAGAATTGCCTAGTAAAGATGAAATTATTGGTCTTGCTTCTATTGATGTGCCTCCTACTGATCCTTTAGAACAATATTTGCTAGACCATGAAAATGATATGCATATGAATGAAAGGAATGAAATAGATAAGATTTTCTTTGATCAGCAGCCTATTTTGAAACACAACTTACCTGTTGAAATACTTGGGGATCCTCCTCCACCCAAGGGTGATCCCGTGTTCGAGCTTAAACAATTACCTGATACTTTGAAATATGCTTATATTGATGAAAAGGAGATATATCCTGTTATTATTAGTGCTAACCTTTCAGAGCATGAAGAAAAGAGATTATTGAAAACTCTGAGGAAGCACCGTGCTGCTATTGGATATACTCTTGATGATCTTAAGCACATTAGTCCCACTCTATGTCAGCATAAAATTAATATGGAGCCTGATGCCAAACCAGTTATTGATCACCAACGACGGTTGAATCCTAAGATGAAAGAAGTGGTAAGAAAAGAAATACTAAAGCTTCTGGAGGTAGGTATAATTTATCCTGTTGCTGATAGTACATGGGTTAGTCCCGTTCACTGTGTCCCTAAGAAGGGAGGTATTACCGTTGTTCCTAATGATAAAAATGAATTGATCCCGCAAAGAATTGTTACAGGATATAGAATGGTAATTGATTTTAGGAAACTAAATAAGGCTACTAAGAAGGATCATTACCCTCTACCTTTTATTGATCAAATGCTAGAAAGACTATCCAAACATACACATTTCTGCTTTCTAGATGGTTATTCTGGTTTCTCTCAAATACCTGTGTCAAGAGAGGATCAAGAAAAAACCACTTTTACTTGCCCTTTCGGTACCTTTGCTTATAGACGTATGCCTTTTGGTTTATGCAATGCACCTGCTACCTTTCAAAGATGTATGATGGCTATATTCTCTGACTTTTGTGAAAAGATTCTTGAGGTTTTCATGGATGATTTTTCCGTTTACGGAACTTCTTTTGATGATTGCTTGAGCAACCTTGATCGAGTTTTGCAGAGATGTGAAGAAACTAATCTTGTCTTGAATTGGGAAAAGTGCCACTTTATGGTTAATGAAGGTATTGTCTTGGGGCATAAGATCTCCGAAAGAGGTATTGAGGTGGATAAAGCTAAAGTTGATGCTATTGAAAAAATGCCGTGTCCCACGGACATAAGAGGTATAAGAAGTTTCCTTGGTCATGCTGGTTTCTATAGGAGGTTTATTAAAGACTTCTCTAAGATTTCTAGGCCTCTCACTAATCTTTTACAAAAAGATGTTCCATTCGTTTTTGATGATGATTGTGTAGAAGCATTTGAAATCCTAAAGAATGCCTTGATTTCCGCACCTGTTGTTCAACCACCTGATTGGAATCTACCCTTTGAAATTATGTGTGATGCTAGTGATTATGCTGTTGGTGCTGTTCTAGGACAAAGAGTTGATAAGAAATTAAATGTTATCCATTATGCCAGTAAAACTCTAGACAGTGCTCAAAGAAATTATGCTACTACTGAAAAGGAATTTTTAGCGGTTGTGTTTGCTTGTGATAAGTTCAGACCTTATATTGTTGATTCCAAAGTAACTGTTCACACCGATCATGCTGCTATTAAGTACCTTATGGAAAAGAAAGATGCTAAACCTAGACTTATTAGGTGGGTTCTTCTGCTACAAGAATTTGATTTGCATATTATTGATAGAAAGGGTGCTGATAACCCTGTGGCAGATAACTTGTCTAGGTTAGAAAATGTTCTTGATGACCCACTACCTGTTGATGATAGCTTTCCTGATGAACAATTAGCTGTCATAAATGCTTCGCGCAATGCTCCATGGTATGCTGATTATGCTAATTACATTGTTGCTAAATTTATACCGCCTAGTTTCACATACCAACAAAAGAAAAAGTTCTTCTATGACTTGAGACATTACTTTTGGGATGATCCACACCTTTATAAAGAAGGAGTAGATGGTATTATTAGACGTTGTGTACCTGAGCATGAACAGGAACATATCCTACGCAAGTGTCACTCCGAGGCCTACGGAGGACACCACGCTGGAGATAGAACTGCACATAAGGTACTACAATCTGGTTTTTATTGGCCTACTCTCTTCAAGGATGCTCGTAAGTTTGTCTTGTCTTGTGATGAATGTCAAAGAATTGGTAATATTAGTAGACGTCAGGAAATGCCTATGAATTACTCTCTTGTTATTGAACCATTTGATGTTTGGGGTTTCGATTATATGGGACCTTTTCCACAATCTAACGGGTATACTCATATTCTAGTTGCTGTTGATTATGTTACTAAGTGGGTCGAAGCTATTCCAACTAGTAGCGCTGATCATAACACTTCTATTAAAATGCTTAAAGAAGTTATTTTCCCTAGATTTGGAGTCCCTAGATATTTGATGACTGATGGTGGTTCACACTTTATTCATGGTGCTTTCCGTAAATTGCTTGCTAAGTATGATGTTAATCATAGAATTGCATCTCCTTATCATCCTCAGTCTAGTGGTCAAGTAGAATTGAGCAATAGAGAAATTAAATTGATCTTGCAGAAGACTGTTAATAGATCTAGGAAGAATTGGTCTAAGAAACTTGATGATGCATTATGGGCTTATAGAACTGCTTATAAAAACCCTATGGGTATGTCTCCGTATAAAATGGTTTATGGTAAAGCATGCCACTTACCTCTTGAACTAGAGCATAAAGCTTATTGGGCAATTAAAGAGCTCAACTATGATTTCAAACTTGCTGGCGAGAAGAGGTTATTTGACATTAGCTCACTTGATGAATGGAGAACCCAAGCCTATGAGAATGCCAAGTTGTTTAAAGAAAAGGTTAAGAGATGGCATGATAGAACGATACAAAAGCGTGAATTTAATATAGGTGATCATGTCTTGCTATAGAACTCTCGTTTAAGATTTTTTGCAGGAAAACTTCTCTCTAAATGGGAAGGTCCTTACGTTATCGAGGAGGTATACCGTTCCGGTGCCATCAAGATCAACAACGCCGAAGGCACCAACCCGAAGGTGGTAAACGGGCAAAGAATTAAACATTATATTTCAGGTACTCCCATAAATGTTGAAACCAATATTATCAATACCATAACCCCAGAGGAGTACATTAGGGAGACCTACCAGAACGTTTCAGACTCCGAAAAGGAATAGGTATGTGGTACGGTAAGTAAACCGACTCCAAAACTTTTTCAATGGAAAATTTTATCCGTTTTGGAATATTTAAAAAATTAGGAAAATTTAAAGTAGTCCAAATAGTGCACGAGGAGGCGACAAGCCAGGGGGGCGCGCCCTACCCCCCTGGGCACGCCCCTGTGGCTTGTGGCTACCTCGTGTACCATCTGGACTCCGTTTTCTTGTAGAATACTCCTTAGGGTTGGCAAAAATTCATTATATAATCTCCCGAAGGTTTTGACCTTCGTATCACGACAATACCTCCTGTTTTCTCTTTAAGCTGTTTCTGTAGCAGATTTAGGGCAAGATGTCTTCGCAAGAGTCGGTCCGGGAGAACCGTTTCGGGCAGGCTACGGAGGAAGAGATGGAGGCCGACTTGAAAAGGATAGATGCCGTGGAGGGAGACCAAGAAGTTACCTCTCATACACAACCTGGAGCCATGCTGGAAGACTTTAGAGCTCAGCAATCCCGAACTCGGTTATCCCTTCCAATGCTAAATTTCTTACTTATGAAAATATGAAAAAGAGTGTTGCTTCTTGCCCCGCAGCAATGAGACATCTATGGGTTAAGGGAGCTCTAACCCTCACTGAAAAACTTCGCAAGGAAATAATGGATCTCAGACAGCAAAATAATAAGCTTGAGGAGGAGAATCGCATCCTGAAGGGCATCATCGCCAAGAATATCACATCACCACCTCCTAAGCAAGACAACTAAACACATGGGTATGGGCACTCCCCTTGGCTTGTGCCAAGCTTGGGGGAGGTGCCCCGGTATCGTATCACCATCACACCTTTTATTTTTACTTTTATCGTTTTTCTTAGTTCGATCCTTTTGGTTATATCTTGATCTAGTAGAATAAAGTTTTCGTGTGATCTAGTTTTGAGTTTTTGCTTTATGTTCCTCCAATGTAAGCAAGTCCAAGAGTTATATAATAAAGAGTAGTTTTGAGTTGAGGGCTTTGCTTGTTTGATATGATCTTGATCTTGAGGAAAAAGAAATAAAAAGAAATATAGAATAAAAGCAAAGAGTATATATGTTAATCTTATGGGAAGTGATGACTTCACATATAAGAAGTATGTTGATTGAAACCTGTTGTGGGTTGACAAACATAGCTATTGGTCATTGTGGCAATTAAAAGGAAGTAATAAAGAAAGAGAGGTTCACATATAAATATATTATCTTGGACATCTTTTATGATTGTGAGCACTCATTAAAATATTATATGTTAAGAAGTTGATGTTGGACAAGGAAGACAACATAATGGGTTATGTTTGCTTACTTCCGAATAGAAGTTATATGGTTATAGATCCCTCAACATGTGTCGCTTGCTTCCACCTCATATCAGCCAAAACTTCCGCACCAAGTAGAGATACTACTTGTGCATCCAAACACCTTTAACCCAGTTTTGCCATGAGAGTCCACCATACCTACCTATGGATTGAGTAAGATCCTTCAAGTAAGTTGTCATCGGTGCAAGCAATAAAAAATGCTCTCTAAATATGTGTGATCTATTAGTGTGAGGAAAATAAGCTTTATACGAACTTGTGATACGGAAGAAACAAAAGCGACGGACTGCATAATAAAGTTCTCTATCACAAGGGGCAATATAAAGTGACGTTCCTTTGCATTAAGGGATTGTGCATCCAACTATAAAAGCGCATGACAACCTCTGCTTCCCTCTGCGAAGGGCCTATCTGTTACTTTTATTTTCTAGTACTTACCTTTATGCAAGAGTCGTGGTAATCTACATCACTTCCTTTATTTCGCCTTTATCTCTTGGCAAGCGTCATGTGTTGGGGAATGATCTAGGCACATATATCCACTCGGAAGTGGGCGAGCATGAGTTATTACTGTTGACGTTACCCTCGAGGTAAATAGTTGGGAGGCAATACTATAAGCCCCTATCTTTCTCTGTGTCCGACTGAAGCTTTGACCTCATAGGTACCTCGTGAGTGTTAGCAATTGTGAAAGACTAAAAGATGATTGAGTATGTGGATTTGCTTTACAAGCTCTTATATTGACTCTTTCCTACGTTATGATAAATTAGAATTGCTTCAATGACTGAGATCATAGTTTGTTGGTTCTCAATAGAGTTCTTGATCCATACTTTACCTTGTGAATGAATTGTTACTTCATCGTAAGAAATTATATGCCAATATATGTTGCTGTTCTAAAGATGATCATGATGCCCTCATGTCCGTATTTTATTTTATCGACACCTCTATCTCTAAACATGTGGACATATTTATCGATTTCGGCTTTCGCTTGAGGACAAGCGAGGTCTAAGCTTGGGGGAGTTGATACGTCCATTTTGCATCATGCTTTTATATTGATATTTATTGCATTATGGTCTGTCATTACACATTATGGTACAATACTTATGCCTTTTCTCTCTTATTTTGCAAGGTTTACATGAAGAGGGAGAATGCCGGCAGTTGGAATTCTGGACTGGAGAAGGAGCAAATCTGAGATACCTATTCTGCACAACTCCAAAAGTCCTGAAAATCTACGGGGAATTATTTTGGAATATATAAAAAATATTGGGCGGAAGAAATACATCAGGGGGCCCACCAGGCAGTCACAAGCCAGGGGGGCGCGCCCTACCCCCCTGGGCGCGCCCCTGTGGCCTGTGGCCCGCCTGGCAGCCCTCTGCTGCCCATCTTCTGCTATATGGAGGGTTTTGACCTGGAAAAAAAATCATAACAGAGCTTTCGGGGCGAAGCGCCGCCGTCTCGAGGCGGAACTTGGGCAGAACCAATCTAGGGCTCCGGCGGAGCTGTTCTGCCGGGGAAACTTCCCTCCCGGAGGGGGAAATCGAAGCCATCGTCATCACCAACGATCCTCTCATCGAGAGGGGGCCAATCTCCATCAACATCTTCACCAGCACCATCTCTTCTCCAAACCCTAGTTCATCTCTTGTATCCGATCTTTGTCTCAAAACCTCAGATTGGTACCTGTGGGTTGCTAGTAGTGTTGATTACTCCTTGTAGTTGATGCTAGTTGGTTTACTTGGTGGAAGATCATATGTTTAGATCCTTGATCATCATTAATACTCCTCTGATTATGAACATGAATATGCTTCGTGAGTAGTTACGTTTGTTCCTGAGGACATGGGATAAGTCTTGTTATAAGTAATCATGTGAATTTGGTATTCGTTCGATATTTTGATGAGATGTATGTTGTCTCTCCTCTAGTGGTGTTATGTGAACGTCGACTACATGACACTTCACCATTGTTTGGGCCTAGAGGAAGGCATTGGGAAGTAATAAGTAGATGATGGGTTGCTAGAGTGACAGAAGCTTAAACCCTAGTTTATGCGTTGCTTCGTAAGGGGCTGATTTGGATCCACATGTTTCATGCTATGGTTAGATTTATCTTAATTCTTCTTTCGTAGTTGCGGATGCTTGCGAGAGGGGTTAATCATAAGTGGGAGGTTTGTCCAAGTAAGGGCAGCACCCAAGCACCGGTCCACCCACATATCAAATTATCAAAGTAACGAACGCGAATCATATGAGCATGATGAAAACTAGCTTGACAGAAATTCCCATGTGTCCTCGGGAGCGCTTTGCTTTATATAAGAGTTTGTCCAGGCTTGTCCCTTGCTACAAAAGGGATTGGGCCACCTTGCTGCACTTTTGTTACAATTGTTACTTGCTACCCGTTACGAATTATCTTATCACAAAACTATCTGTTACCGATAATTTCAGTGCTCGCAGAGAATACCTTACTGAAAACCGCTTGTCATTTCCTTCTGCTCCTCGTTGGGTTCGACACTCTTACTTATCGAAAGGACTACGATAGATCCCCTATACTTGTGGGTCATCAAGACTCTTTTCTGGCGCCGTTGCCGGGGAGTGAAGCACTTTGGTGAGTGGAACTTGGTAAGGAAAAATTTATATACTGTGCTGAAATTTACTGTCACTTGTTACTATGGAAAGTAATCCTTTGAGGGGCTTGTTTGGGGTATCTTCACCTCGACCGGAAGCACAAAGAGTTGCCCCTCAACCTACTGAACCTACTGAAAATATTTATTATGAAATTCCTTCGGGTATGATAGAGAAACTGCTAGCTAATCCTTATGCAGGAGATGGAACACTACATCCTGATTTGCATCTAATCTATGTGGATGAAGTTTGTGGATTATTTAAGCTTGCAGGTTTGCCCTAGGATGTTGTCAAGAAGAAGGTCTTTCCTTTATCTTTGAAGGAGAAGGCATTGACATGGTATAGGCTATGTGATGATATTGGATCATGGAACTACAACCGATTGAAATTGGAATTTCATCAGAAGTTTTATCCTATGCATCTGGTTCATCGTGATCGGAATTATATTTATAATTTTTGGCCTCGTGAAGGAGAAAGAATCGCTCAAGCTTGGGGGAGGCTTAAGTCAATGTTATACTCATGCCCCAACCATGAGCTCTCAAGAGATATTATTATTAAGAATTTTTATGCTCGGCTTTCTCATAATGATCGATCCATGCTCGACACTTCTTGTGGTGGTTCCTTTATGAAGAAGGATATTGAATTCAAATGGGACTTATTGGAAAGAACTAAACGCAACTCTGAAGATTGGGAACTCGACGAAGGTAAGGAGTCAGGTATAAACCTTAAGTTTGATTGTGTTAAATCTTTTATAGACACCGATGCTTTTCGTGAATTTAGCACTAAATATGGGCTTGACTCTGAGATAGTAGCTTCTTTCTGTGAATCTTTTGCTACTCATGTTGATCTCCCTAAGGAGAAGTGGTTTAAATATCATCCTCCCACTGAAATGAAAGTAGTTGAACCTATTAAAGTTGAAGAGGAAACTATTACTTATAATGTTGATCCTGTTATTCCTACTGCTTATATTGACAAACCACCCTTCCCTGTTAGGATAAAGGAACATGCTAAAGCTTCAACCGTGGTTTGTAAGAGTTGTATTAGAACACCTACACCCCCTGAACAAATTAAAGTTGAACCTAGTATTGCTATGGTTAAAGATCTCTTGGTTGATAATATTGATGGGCATGTTATTCATTTCTGTGATGAAGCTGCTAGAATTGCTAGACCTGATACTAAGAGTAAACATAGACCAGTTGTTGGTGTGCCTGTTGTTTCTGTTAAAATAGTAGATCATTGTTATCATGGCTTGTGTGATATGGGTGCTAGCGTGAGTGCAATTCCCTTTTCTTTATACAAAGAAATTATTTATGATATTGCACCAGTTGAACTAGAGGAAATTGATGTTACTATTAAGCTTGCTAATAGAGATACTATTGCACCAATGGGGATTGTTAGAGATGTTGAAGTCTTGTGTGGGAAAATTAAGTATCCTACTGATTTTCTTGTTCTCGGTTCCCCACAAGATGATTTTTGTCCCATTATATTTGGCAGACCCTTCTTGAATACTGTTAATGCTAGGATTGATTGTGAAAAGGAAACAGTTACTGTGAGTTTTGGGGATGTGTCTCATGAGTTCAATTTCTCTAAATTTCGTAGACAACCCCATGACAAAGAATTGCCTAGTAAAGATGAAATTATTGGTCTTGCTTCTATTGATGTGCCTCCTACTGATCCTTTAGAACAATATTTGCTAGACCATGAAAATGATATGCATATGAATGAAAGGAATGAAATAGATAAGATTTTCTTTGATCAGCAGCCTATTTTGAAACACAACTTACCTGTTGAAATACTTGGGGATCCTCCTCCACCCAAGGGTGATCCCGTGTTCGAGCTTAAACAATTACCTGATACTTTGAAATATGCTTATATTGATGAAAAGGAGATATATCCTGTTATTATTAGTGCTAACCTTTCAGAGCATGAAGAAAAGAGATTATTGAAAACTCTGAGGAAGCACCGTGCTGCTATTGGATATACTCTTGATGATCTTAAGCGCATTAGTCCCACTCTATGTCAGCATAAAATTAATATGGAGCCTGATGCCAAACCAGTTATTGATCACCAACGACGGTTGAATCCTAAGATGAAAGAAGTGGTAAGAAAAGAAATACTAAAGCTTCTGGAGGCAGGTATAATTTATCCTGTTGCTGATAGTACATGGGTTAGTCCCGTTCACTGTGTCCCTAAGAAGGGAGGTATTACCGTTGTTCCTAATGATAAAAATGAATTGATCCCGCAAAGAATTGTTACAGGATATAGAATGGTAATTGATTTTAGGAAACTAAATAAGGCTACTAAGAAGGATCATTACCCTCTACCTTTTATTGATCAAATGCTAGAAAGACTATCCAAACATACACATTTCTGCTTTCTAGATGGTTATTCTGGTTTCTCTCAAATACCTGTGTCAAGAGAGGATCAAGAAAAAACCACTTTTACTTGCCCTTTCGGTACCTTTGCTTATAGACGTATGCCTTTTGGTTTATGCAATGCACCTGCTACCTTTCAAAGATGTATGATGGCTATATTCTCTGACTTTTGTGAAAAGATTCTTGAGGTTTTCATGGATGATTTTTCCGTTTACGGAACTTCTTTTGATGATTGCTTGAGCAACCTTGATCGAGTTTTGCAGAGATGTGAAGAAACTAATCTTGTCTTGAATTGGGAAAAGTGCCACTTTATGGTTAATGAAGGTATTGTCTTGGGGCATAAGATCTCCGAAAGAGGTATTGAGGTGGATAAAGCTAAAGTTGATGCTATTGAAAAAATGCCGTGTCCCACGGACATAAGAGGTATAAGAAGTTTCCTTGGTCATGCTGGTTTCTATAGGAGGTTTATTAAAGACTTCTCTAAGATTTCTAGGCCTCTCACTAATCTTTTACAAAAAGATGTTCCATTCGTTTTTGATGATGATTGTGTAGAAGCATTTGAAATCCTAAAGAATGCCTTGATTTCCGCACCTGTTGTTCAACCACCTGATTGGAATCTACCCTTTGAAATTATGTGTGATGCTAGTGATTATGCTGTTGGTGCTGTTCTAGGACAAAGAGTTGATAAGAAATTAAATGTTATCCATTATGCCAGTAAAACTCTAGACAGTGCTCAAAGAAATTATGCTACTACTGAAAAGGAATTTTTAGCGGTTGTGTTTGCTTGTGATAAGTTCAGACCTTATATTGTTGATTCCAAAGTAACTGTTCACACCGATCATGCTGCTATTAAGTACCTTATGGAAAAGAAAGATGCTAAACCTAGACTTATTAGGTGGGTTCTTCTGCTACAAGAATTTGATTTGCATATTATTGATAGAAAGGGTGCTGATAACCCTGTGGCAGATAACTTGTCTAGGTTAGAAAATGTTCTTGATGACCCACTACCTGTTGATGATAGCTTTCCTGATGAACAATTAGCTGTCATAAATGCTTCGCGCAATGCTCCATGGTATGCTGATTATGCTAATTACATTGTTGCTAAATTTATACCGCCTAGTTTCACATACCAACAAAAGAAAAAGTTCTTCTATGACTTGAGACATTACTTTTGGGATGATCCACACCTTTATAAAGAAGGAGTAGATGGTATTATTAGACGTTGTGTACCTGAGCATGAACAGGAACATATCCTACGCAAGTGTCACTCCGAGGCCTACGGAGGACACCACGCTGGAGATAGAACTGCACATAAGGTACTACAATCTGGTTTTTATTGGCCTACTCTCTTCAAGGATGCTCGTAAGTTTGTCTTGTCTTGTGATGAATGTCAAAGAATTGGTAATATTAGTAGACGTCAGGAAATGCCTATGAATTACTCTCTTGTTATTGAACCATTTGATGTTTGGGGTTTCGATTATATGGGACCTTTTCCACAATCTAACGGGTATACTCATATTCTAGTTGCTGTTGATTATGTTACTAAGTGGGTCGAAGCTATTCCAACTAGTAGCGCTGATCATAACACTTCTATTAAAATGCTTAAAGAAGTTATTTTCCCTAGATTTGGAGTCCCTAGATATTTGATGACTGATGGTGGTTCACACTTTATTCATGGTGCTTTCCGTAAATTGCTTGCTAAGTATGATGTTAATCATAGAATTGCATCTCCTTATCATCCTCAGTCTAGTGGTCAAGTAGAATTGAGCAATAGAGAAATTAAATTGATCTTGCAGAAGACTGTTAATAGATCTAGGAAGAATTGGTCTAAGAAACTTGATGATGCATTATGGGCTTATAGAACTGCTTATAAAAACCCTATGGGTATGTCTCCGTATAAAATGGTTTATGGTAAAGCATGCCACTTACCTCTTGAACTAGAGCATAAAGCTTATTGGGCAATTAAAGAGCTCAACTATGATTTCAAACTTGCTGGCGAGAAGAGGTTATTTGACATTAGCTCACTTGATGAATGGAGAACCCAAGCCTATGAGAATGCCAAGTTGTTTAAAGAAAAGGTTAAGAGATGGCATGATAGAAGGATACAAAAGCGTGAATTTAATATAGGTGATCATGTCTTGCTATACAACTCTCGTTTAAGATTTTTTGCAGGAAAACTTCTCTCTAAATGGGAAGGTCCTTACGTTATCGAGGAGGTATACCGTTCCGGTGCCATCAAGATCAACAACGCCGAAGGCACCAACCCGAAGGTGGTAAACGGGCAAAGAATTAAACATTATATTTCAGGTACTCCCATAAATGTTGAAACCAATATTATCAATACCATAACCCCAGAGGAGTACATTAGGGAGACCTACCAGAACGTTTCAGACTCCGAAAAGGAATAGGTATGTGGTACGGTAAGTAAACCGACTCCAAAACTTATTCAATGGAAAATTTTATCCGTTTTGGAATATTTAAAAAATTAGGAAAATTTAAAGTAGTCCGAATAGTGCACGAGGAGGCGACAAGCCAGGGGGGCGCGCCCTACCCCCCTGGGCGCGCCCCTGTGGCTTGTGGCTACCTCGTGTACCATCCGGACTCCATTTTCTTGTAGAATACTCCTTAGGGTTGGCAAAAATTCATTATATAATCTCCCGAAGGTTTTGACCTTCGTATCACGACAATACCTCATGTTTTCTCTTTAAGCTGTTTCTGCAGCAGATTTAGGGCAAGATGTCTTGGCAAGAGTCGGTCGGGAGAACCGTTATGGGCAGGCTACGGAGGAAGAGATGGAGGCCGACTTGAAAAGGATAGATGCCGTGGAGGGAGACCAAGAAGTTACCTCTCATCCACAACCTGGAGCCATGCTGGAAGAACTTCAGAGCTCATCAATCCCGAACTCGGTTATCCCTTCCAATGCTAAATTTCTTACTTATGAAAATATGAAAAAGAGTGTTGCTTCTTGCCCCGCAGCAATGAGACATCCATGGGTTAAGGGAGCTCTAACCCTCACTGAAAAACTTCGCAAGGAAATAATGGATCTCAGACAGCAAAATAATAAGCTTGAGGAGGAGAATCGCATCCTGAAGGGCATCATCGCCAAGAATATAACATCACCACCTCCTAAGCAAGACAACTAAACACATGGGTATGGGCACTCCCCTTGGCTTGTGCCAAGCTTGGGGGAGGTGCCCCGGTATCGTATCACCATCACACCTTTTATTTTTACTTTTATCGTTTTTCTTAGTTCGATCCTTTTGGTTATATCTTGATCTAGTAGAATAAAGTTTTCGTGTGATCTAGTTTTGAGTTTTTGCTTTATGTTCCTCCAATGTAAGCAAGTCCAAGAGTTATATAATAAAGAGTAGTTTTGAGTTGAGGGCTTTGCTTGTTTGATATGATCTTGATCTTGAGGAAAAAGAAATAAAAAGAAATATAGAATAAAAGCAAAGAGTATATATGTTAATCTTATGGGAAGTGATGACTTCACATATAAGAAGTATGTCGATTGAAACCTGTTGTGGGTTGACAAACATAGCTATTGGTCATTGTGGCAATTAAAAGGAAGTAATAAAGAAAGAGAGGTTCACATATAAATATATTATCTTGGACATCTTTTATGATTGTGAGCACTCATTAAAATATTATATGTTAAGAAGTTGATGTTGGACAAGGAAGACAACATAATGGGTTATGTTTGCTTACTTCCGAATAGAAGTTATATGGTTATAGATCCCTCAACATGTGTCGCTTGCTTCCACCTCATATCAGCCAAAACTTCCGCACCAAGTAGAGATACTACTTGTGCATCCAAACACCTTTAACCCAGTTTTGCCATGAGAGTCCACCATACCTACCTATGGATTGAGTAAGATCCTTCAAGTAAGTTGTCATCGGTGCAAGCAATAAAAAATGCTCTCTAAATATGTGTGATCTATTAGTGTGAGGAAAATAAGCTTTATACGAACTTGTGATAGGGAAGAAACAAAAGCGACGGACTGCATAATAAAGTTCTCTATCACAAGGGGCAATATAAAGTGACGTTCCTTTGCATTAAGGGATTGTGCATCCAACTATAAAAGCGCATGACAACCTCTGCTTCCCTCTGCGAAGGGCCTATCTGTTACTTTTATTTTCTAGTACTTACCTTTATGCAAGAGTCGTGGTAATCTACATCACTTCCTTTATTTCGCCTTTATCTCTTGGCAAGCGTCATGTGTTGGGGAATGATCTAGGCACATATATCCACTCGGAAGTGGGCGAGCATGAGTTATTACTGTTGACGTTACCCTCGAGGTAAATAGTTGGGAGGCAATACTATAAGCCCCTATCTTTCTCTGTGTCCGACTGAAGCTTTGACCTCATAGGTACCTCGTGAGTGTTAGCAATTGTGAAAGACTAAAAGATGATTGAGTATGTGGATTTGCTTTACAAGCTCTTATATTGACTCTTTCCTACGTTATGATAAATTAGAATTGCTTCAATGACTGAGATCATAGTTTGTTGGTTCTCAATAGAGTTCTTGATCCATACTTTACCATGTGAATGAATTGTTACTTAATCATAAGAAATTATATGCCAATATATGTTGCTGTTCTAAAGATGATCATGATGCCCTCATGTCCGTATTTTATTTTATCGACACCTCTATCTCTAAACATGTGGACATATTTATCGATTTCGGCTTTCGCTTGAGGACAAGCGAGGTCTAAGCTTGGGGGAGTTGATACGTCCATTTTGCATCATGCTTTTATATTGATATTTATTGCATTATGGGCTGTCATTACACATTATGGTACAATACTTATGCCTTTTCTCTCTTATTTTACAAGGTTTACATGAAGAGGGAGAATGCCGGCAGTTGGAATTCTGGACTGGAAAAGGAGCAAATCTGAGATACCTATTCTGCACAACTCCAAAAGTCCTGAAAATCTACGGGGAATTATTTTGGAATATATAAAAAATATTGGGCGGAAAAAATACATCAGGGGGCCCACCAGGCAGTCACAAGCCAGGGGGGCGCGCCCTACCCCCCTAGGCGCGCCCCTGTGGCTTGTGGCCGGCCTGGCAGCCCTCCGGTGCCCATCTTCTGCTATATGGAGGGTTTTGACCTGGAAAAAATCATAACAGAGCTTTCGGGGCGAAGCGCCGCCGTCTCGAGGCGGAACTTGGGCATAACCAATCTAGGGCTCCGGCGGAGCTGTTCTGCCGGGGAAACTTCCCTCCCGGAGGGGGAAATCGAAGCCATCGTCATCACCAATGATCCTCTCATCGAGAGGGGGTCAATCTCCATCAACATCTTCACCAGCACCATCTCTTCTCCAAACCCTAGTTCATCTCTTGTATCCGATCTTTGTCTCAAAACCTCAGATTGGTACCTGTGGGTTGCTAGTAGTGTTGATTACTCCTTGTAGTTGATGCTAGTTGGTTTACTTGGTGGAAGATCATATGTTCAGATCCTTGATCATCATTAATACTCCTCTGATTATGAACATGAATATGCTTCGTGAGTAGTTACGTTTGTTCCTGAGGACATGGGATAAGTCTTGTTATAAGTAATCATGTGAATTTGGTATTCGTTCGATATTTTGATGAGATGTATGTTGTCTCTCCTCTAGTGGTGTTATGTGAACGTCGACTACATGACACTTCACCATTGTTTGGGCCTAGAGGAAGGCATTGGGAAGTAATAAGTAGATGATGGGTTGCTAGAGTGACAGAAGCTTAAACCCTAGTTTATGCGTTGCTTCGTAAGGGGCTGATTTGGATCCACATGTTTCATGCTATGGTTAGATTTATCTTAATTCTTCTTTCGTAGTTGCGGATGCTTGCGAGAGGGGTTAATCATAAGTGGGAGGTTTGTCCAAGTAAGGGCAGCACCCAAGCACCGGTCCACCCACATATCAAATTATCAAAGTAACGAACGCGAATCATATGAGCATGATGAAAACTAGCTTGACAGAAATTCCCATGTGTCCTCGGGAGCGCTTTGCTTTATATAAGAGTTTGTCCAGGCTTGCCCCTTGCTACAAAAGGGATTGGGCCACCTTGCTGCACTTTTTTTACAATTGTTACTTGCTACCCGTTACGAATTATCTTATCACAAAACTATCTGTTACCGATAATTTCAGTGCTCGCAGAGAATACCTTACTGAAAACCGCTTGTCATTTCCTTCTGCTCCTCGTTGGGTTCGACACTCTTACTTATCGAAAGGACTACGATAGATCCCCTATACTTGTGGGTCATCATCAAGTTCCCATATGTCCACTATGTAACCATAATATGTGTCATTTCCCCTATTGGTTGCTGCATCAAAGCGGACACCACTGTTTTGGTTGGTTCTCTTTTGATCTTGGGCGATCGTGTAAAATGTAATCCCATTTATCTCGTACCCTTTGTAAGTCAATACAGTCAAAGATGGTCCCCTGGCCAACGAGTACAGCTCATCTGCAACAGTGGTGTTACCCATGAGATATGTTTGCAACCAACTGCCGAAAGTCCTGATGTGTTCACATGTGATCCAGTCGTCACACTGCTTCGGGTGTTTGGAGCGCAGAATATTCTTGTGTTCATTGACATACGGGGTCACCAAGGTAGAATTCTGTAGAACTGTGTAGTGTGCTTGAGACCAAGAATGCCCGTCCCTACATATTATTGAATTCGGTCCTAGCGTGCCTTTTCCAGTCAGTCTCCCCTCATACCGTGATTGAGGGAGAGCAATCGGCTTCAGGTCAGGAATAAATTCAACACAAAACCCAATGCTTTCCTCTGTTTGATGGCCCGTGGAGATGCTTCCTTCTAGCCTAGCACGGTTATGAACATATTTCTTTAAGACTCCCATAAACCTCTCAAAGGGGAACATGTTGTGTAGAAATACAGGGCCCAGAATGCCAATCTCGTCGACTAGATGAACTAGGACGTGCGTCATGATATTGAAGAAGGATGGTGGGAACACCAGCTCGAAATTGACAAGACATTGCACCAAATCACTCTTTAACCTTGGTAGGATTTCTGGATCGATTACCTTCTGAGAGATTGCATTGAGGAATGCACATAGCTTCACAATGGCTAATCGAACGTTTTCCGGTAGAAGCCCCCTCAATGCAACCGGAAGCAGTTGCGTCATAATCACATGGCAGTCATGAGACTTTAGGTTCTCGAACTTTTTCTCTGCCATATTTATTATTCACTTTATATTCGACGAGAAGCCAGACAGGACCTTCATACTGAGCAGGCATTCAAAGAAGATTTCCTTCTCTTCTTTGGTAAGAGCGTAGCTGGCAGGACCTTCATACTGCTTTGGATGCATGCCGTCTTTTTCGTGCACACGTTGCTAGTCCTCCCGTGCCTCCGGTGTATCTTTTGTCTTCCCATACACTCCCAAGAAGCCTAGCAGGTTCACGCAAAGATTCTTCGTCACGTGCATCACGTCGATTGCAGAGCGGACCTCTAGGTCTTTCCAATAGGGTAGGTCCCAAAATATAGATTTCTTCTTCCACATGGGTGCGCGTCCCTCGGCGTCATTCGGAACAGATAGTCAGTCAGGACCCTTTCCAAAGATTACTTGTAAATCATTGACCATATCAAGTATGTGATCAACAGTACGGAGGGCGGGCTTCTTCCGGTGATCTGCCTCACCTTTGAAATGCTTTCCTTTCTTTCGACATTGATGGGTGGTCGAAAGAAATCGACGATGCCCCAGGTACACATTCTTCCTGCATTTGTCCAAATATATACTGTCGGTGTGATCTAAACAGTGCGTGCATGCGTGGTATCCCTTGTTTGTCTGTCCTGAAAAGTTACTGAGAGTAGGCCAATCATTGATGGTTACAAACAGCAACGCTCGTAGGTCAAATTCCTCCTGTGCATGCTCATCCCACACACGTACACCTTTTCCATTCCACAGTTGTAAAAGTTCATCAACTAATGGCCTTAGGTACACAACAATGTCATTGCCGGGTTGCTTAGGGCCTTGGATGAGCACTGGCATCATAATGAACTTCCGCTTCATGCACAACCAAGGAGGAAGGTTATACATACATAGAGTCACAAGCCATGTGCTATGCTTGCTGCTCTGCTCCCCAAAAGGATTAACGCCATCTGCACTTAAACCAAACCATACGTTCCTTGGGTTACCTGTAAAGTCCCCCCACTTTCTCTCGATCTTTCTCCACTGCGACCCATCACCGGGTGCTCTCAACTTCTCGTCTTTCTTACGGTCTTCCTTGTGCCATCGCATCAACTTGGCATGCTCTTTGTTTCTGAACAAACGTTTCAACCGTGGTATTATAGGAGCATACCACATCACCTTGGCAGGAACCCTCTTCCCAGTACGCTGGCCCTCAACATCACCAGGGTCATCTCGTCTGATCTTATACCGCAATGCACAGCATACCGGGCATGCGTTCAAATCCTCGTATGCACCGCGGTAGAGGATGCAGTCATTAGGGCATGCATGTATCTTCTCCACCTCCAATCCGAGAGGGCAGACAACCTTCTTTGCTTCGTATGTACTGTCGGGCAATTCGTTGTCCTTTGGAAGCTTATTCTTCATTATTTTCAGCACCTTTTCAAATGCCTTGTCAGATACACCATTCTCTGCCTTCCATTGCAGCAATTCCAGTGTGGTACCGAGCTTTGTGTTGTCATCTTCGCAATTTGGGTACAACCCTTTTTTGTGATCCTCTAACATGCGATCGAACTTCAACTTCTCCCTTTCACTTTGGCATTGTCTCTTTGCATCAACAATGACCTGGCGAAGATCATCATCGGGCATATCGTCTGGTTCCTCTTGATCTTCAGCTTCCCCCATTGCAGCATCACCGTATTCAGGGGGCGGATAGTTGTCATCATCCTCTTCCTCTTCGTTGTCTTCCATCATAACCCCTCTTTCTCCGTGCTTGGTCCAAACATTATAGTGTGGCATGAAACCCTTCTCAAGCAGGTGGACGTGAAGGGTTTTTGAGTTAGAGTAATCCTTCGTATTCCCACAGATAGTACATGGACAATACATAAAACCATTCTGCTTGTTTGCCTGAGCCACTTCGAGAAAATTATGCAGACCCTTAATGTACTCGGAGGTGCGTCGATCACCGTACATCCATTGCCGGTTCATCTGCGTGCATTATATAATTAAGTGTATCAAAAACCATTACAGAACATCATGAATAGAGAAGTGACCAAATTAATAGAAGTTCATCATCACATTAAAACCAAAGTACAGTAGTGACCAAAATAAATACATAAAGTTCATACATAGTTCTCATTGAACAACATATAGCTCTCTAGAGCATCTAATTAAAACATACATTGAAACTATATAAAACATTTAAATGCAAGAACAAATGCGATCATAACCGCAACTAAGGTACCAATTGATCCAACGGCATAATGATACCAAGCCTCAGTATGAATGGCATATTTTCTAATCTTTCTAATCTTCAAGCGCATTGCATCCATCTTGATCTTGTGATCTTCGATGACATCGGCAACATGCAACTCCAATTCCATCTTCTCCTTCTCAATTCTTTTCAATTTTTTCTTCAAGTAATTGTTTTCTTTTTCAACTAAATTTAACCTCTCGACAAGAGGGTCGGTTCGAATTTCCGGTTCACATACCTCCTAGATAAAAACATCTATGTCACGTTGGTCGGCATAATTGTCATAAACACTAAATGAAACAAATAGTTATAAAAGATAATATACCACATCCGAATCATAGACAGGACGAGGGCCGACGGGGGCGGATACCAAAACCATGGCACTATATAATAACAAACAATAATAAAAGTAAGAAAATTGTACAAGTATCTATCTAAATCATACAAGTAAGATTTTTTTTCTTTTAGAAAGAAGATAAGAACAAGAGGCTCACCGCGGTGGTGCCGGCGACGAGATCGGCGCGGGCGATCGACGGCGGTGAGGACGGGGACGGGACAGGACGGACCGCCAAACCTAGACAAATCTTGAGGAAAATGGAGCTTGGAGGTCGAGCTTGGAGAGGAGAAAGCTTAAGTGTGGCTCGGGCATTTCATCGAACACCTCATGTGCATAGGAGGTGAGAGCTAGAGCAACACACACCTGCACACGCCGGCCGGCCAAAAAACAGAGTGAGCGGACAGGGGCGGGGATATATATAGGCTTATCTTTAGTCCCGGTTGGTGGCTAGAACCGGGACAGAAGACCAACCTTTGGTCCCGGTTCCAGCCACCAACCGGGATTAAAGGTGCTGGGCCAGGAGCGAGGACCATTGGTCCCGGTTCGTGTCTGGAACCGGGACCAAAAGTGTCAGACGAACCGGGACCAATGGCCCCCGAGGCCCGGCCGGCGCCCTGGCCTCACGAACCAGGACTGGTGCACCCTTTGGTCCCGGTTCGTAAGTGAACTGGGATTAATGCCCTTATCCTGGCCTCAACCAAAACCCTATTTTCTACTAGTGTATCTTCTCCGTTGCCATCACTTGCAAAGAAACCCTTCTGCTGCTGCAGGTCATTAATGAATGATTGACGCTTCACTTCCTCTCCCCACGATCTCCACAAGAAACTGGTGGATTCCTGTTAAATTCGGTGCTCCACCTGAACTCACTTTGTTCCAATCGTCCTACATACGGGTGGGCGTCTGCCATGCCGCTCATACCGCTATCACCGGTCAGCAACTCCCTCCCCTGTCCTTCTCCACATTCCCTATCACATATTGCCAGTTGAATCACAATTTTGGACTTCCTCAGGTACTTGACGAATCGGACGCCAGAGCCCCCATCTTGGTTGTTCTTCCCCTGCTGCATACCCAAGAGCCTCGAATTTACGGCACCTAAAGGTAAATACTATTGCCGTCTATTGTTAATTCTGAATTTTTGTGTGCTTGATTAGTATCTGAAGTTAACTGCTATTTCTGAATTTTGGTGTTCTTGATTTATGTAGCATCATGACATATATTGGTTGAACAAAAAGTCTGGAGTTTCTCAGGTGTTGGATGATTTGGACACCTGGGACCCAAAACTATAATTCATGCTTCCTGACGGTCAGCGAAGGAAACGTCGTCTATGAATGGATCCATGTAATGGGAGTTTGAGTGATCTACTTATATTTCTGTGTTTCAAAGCCAACCACATGGATCGGATGTCTTTTTCCAATCTATATATCTATTATGAAGCGAACCCCGCATAACAAATGCAGAAGAAACTAATCGACGACACCCAATGACCTCACCTCCTTTGCCCCTTCTGCAGGTAACAAATTCGCCTTCTTCTCAAGTTTCCCTCTCATATATGTGTATGGGTCTGTGGGCCTCCTGATCTTGCCCTTCTCTCTCTCCCCCTCTCAGTTCTCCATATACTTATTTAAATGAAACGAGCCGCTGTTGTTCATGTAGATATGTTCAACTGATATTCTTGGGAGATTTTGCCCTTCTCTCTCTCCCCCTCTCAGTTCTCCACATATTTATTTAAACGAAATGAGCCGCTGTTGTTCATGTAATGTTCAACCGATATTCTTGGGAGATTTTCTATTTACCTTTCATCTACGGGGCAACTACATCTTGGCTTCAGTGACTTCCAATTTAAACCCCTAATCCTTATGATGTTTGTGCATGCAGACCTTTTAGTCTATGTTGGCAAGGTCTGATGAAAATGGAAGTACGCTGCAGTTTGAAATCGAATCTTGGTAATATTTATGGTCGGTTGTTTACTCAATAAGTTTTTTCAAACTCTGCTACAGTCAGTGATAAACTGATAACAAGTTCATTAGTTCATATAGCAGTTCATAATTTGCAATTTTGGAACATAATGACTTCAAAAAGTTTATGATCCCTAATTAACTTATGGGTTATCAGTTATCTATCTAGCATCATAGGAATAATATCTGGTGTATCTTCATGATAGGTACATTGGTGATGCATTTTTATCTTTACTTAGCAATATAGGATTAAAATCTAGCTGCAATAATATTGCATTGCAGTCCTATCATTTACCTGTTTCTCTTAATTCCCTAATCCCTGATCCCTTTTACTTTAGTGAATCCCAAGACAACAGAAAAGTACCCAACGGAGATTTAGATTGAACGGTAAGTACTGCCACCGTTCATGATCCGCACAATAGCTAATTTTGTTGAGAGAAGCCTTGACCTGTATTTTTATTTATTGCTACATGTCCCTCTGTTCAGATCCTTTTCTATTGTCTGTCGACAAGTTGTTTGATGAAAGCCGAAGTAGGCCAGAAATCTTGCTGAAGTATATACTACTATCACCCGGCATCGTTTACTAACTCAGATGCATAAATGCAAGAAGCATGCTATTTCAGAAGTTTCTTCCCGATGCTAAATATACTGACACGCTATCAGGTGTCTATCTTATGCCAACAGTCTTATTCCTGCTGATATACGGTTATATTACCCTATATCTCTTTCACATATGTAGATGAATCTTAAACTGATTCAAACAAAACTTGAACCGTGCATGCAGACTTGCCAAACATGGCCTCTTTTTGTGTGTGTACAGACTGCCAGGGCAATATTTTTAATTGTTTTGGTTGTTTTTTGTAGATATACTTATATCCTAATAACTGGAGAAATATCTTGACACGCAACAAGCTATGTGTATTAAATTGATTTGTATGTATAGAATTTGGTTATCCCATTCACTTTATTTCCATTTTGCCGTAATATTTCATTGTATAGGTGTTGGTAGTAGAATCAACTTCTGATCATTCCTAGAGAAGTAAAATATTTTCTTTTGAGTATGTTCTGTCTTTGTACAATATATAAATAAAGTTTAATTAATCTGATTTCATTCTTTAAATATGTATAATTAAAGTTGGCTAGATTGTCCGAATGTCATGTTGTAAGTATGTTTTTTATGGGCAAAGAGTAGAGGAAACCCCTACGGTATAATTTTCAATTAAAAGAAAGGATCCAGAAGGGATACCGTTGTAAGTATGCTTGCACACAAGCGGTTCTAGTCCAGGAAGTTAATTATTGTCCTTAAACTATACGTCCTATTATAATGTTGGAAACTTCTGATCAAAGTTTGAAGAATGAATGCCTTGCTACATTTGTTTTCACTTTGACAAGCTTCCAGAAGTATCATTTAGGTATGACAATTATACATTGTGCAACTATGGTCTCCCTGAGCTCACAAACATCCTACTTTGGTGGCAGAATTCATCTCTCCTTATCTCTTATTTGTCCTCTAATAATACACCTCATGAATCGAGTTTGGCACTACTAATATTCCGCAGCAACGCGCAGGGTATTATCTAGTTTATAAAAAGTGGCTGCAAGTGCACCGGCAACATTGATTGACGGGTTGCCGACAGCCAGCAACCTTGAACAATTTGTTGGCAGCCGGGAAAACGGCCCATCCATATTCGAATTTGAAGAAATTGTTGCGTGGGAGCTCTGTGTTTATGTGGACAAGGATTGTGTTTACGTGGACTAGGATTGGAACATGATCCGAAGTAAAGCGTGCCAGAGAGGATAAAGTTGTGCTAGGGAATGAATCATTCCAAGCTAAATTGAAGAAGGCACGGTCGACGCGTTCCAAAGTAGGCGAATATGTTTTGTCGACCAAGTGTATCGGCGATCAAGCAAGGCTAGTTCATTGAGAGTGTCATTGAAGGCATTGGCTTCATTTTGTCGGAAAGTGTTTTTATTTTTGTTGGACAAGAATATAAGCAGGTTGAAATCCCCAATGATTAACCTACGTTGTCGAGTCATCCTGTTTTATTGATTTGATCCCGTGTCAAGGATTACTTAAGGGAATGGCATGATGGTACATAGATGTTTGTAACTGCAATATTTTGGCAATGTAGTAGAGTTTTGATTATTAGGGTGGTCAAGAAGGTGTGGTTAGTGTACGAGACAATGTTTAGGAACACCAAGTTCGCCGCAGAGACTGTTCCAACCGCCGATCCGTTCGCAGGTAACGAGATAAAATGATCGAGAGAGCGAGGATAAAGATCTTAATCTTTGCTCAGTTATGTCTTGCATTTTAGATTCTTGCAGTAACGCCAGATTTTAGTTAAGTTAAAAAAGCAACTGCTCCTTTCTAAAAATGTTCCTGTAATTTCGAAAGGTGTTCTGATTTTAAATAAACCTTCATGTAATTAAAAAAGTTTCACCATTTTTAAGAATGTTCCTATAGTTTTAAAAAGTGTCCACACGTTTAAAAAAAGTTCCATTCACACATTTAAAATAAATGTCTGTGTATTTGTCAATAATACCTCTATTAAAAACAAACATAAAAAGGAAAATAAACAAAAATATGAAGTAAAAGATCTGGAGAAACAAAAGAAGAAAAGTGAAAAAAAAGGAGTGGGACCCTTAGAGTAAATAGCATAAAACTACCACATTACAGGTTAGGTCTACAAAAAACTACCACTTTTTTTTATTGTTCAAAAAACTACCACAAAAGTGGTCGGCTGTTCCAAAAAACCCAAAGGACCTCGTTGTTTAAAATTAATCCGGATTATGACAGCTTGGGTCCACTCGTCAGGTTAACCGTTAGCTTTGACCGTTAGGTTGACCATTGACAAATTATGACAGATGGACCCCACATATCCATAAAAGCAATCGGGTCCTATAACTTTAAAAAAAAGCAATCAAGTCCCTGGCAAAAAATATGAAAAGCAATCAGGTCCCTGCCGAGCTCGTCGTCGGAGCCGACGAAGGGACCGGCGCTCAGCCGGCCTTGCTCTGGCGACGGAGCTCGAGGGCGTGCCGGCTGCACCACCCGACGCTCCTGCTCCTGCTGCGGCAAGCGGCGGAGGCGGCCGCTCCTGCTGAACGCCGCAGCGGCGGAGCTGCTGCTCCCGTTGTTCCAAGGCACAGCGGCCTGCCGGCCTGGAGCTCCCTCCGGCTACTGCACGGGCGTGCGGCTGACTAGCCCTGGCTTCGGCGGGCAACAATAGCCCGGCGGGCTGGAGATCCTCTGCACATCGGCGGGAAGGAGCGACGACCGGTGAGCGAGCTGCTGGGCGGCGGGCTCGTGAGCGAGTTGCTCGGCGGCGAGCTGGTGAGCGAGTTGTTGGGCACGCCAGCCACGGGCGAGCTGCAGGGCGTGCTGCCCGTGGTTGCTCTCCAGCTCCTGGAGTCCAGCAGCGGCGGCTGTCCGGCGAGGACGGCAACGGCTAGAACGGGGCGGGGAGCAGCAGGAAAGAAAGATAGACCTTACATGTGGGTTCCACATGTAAATAACGGTCAAAGTTGACGGTCAACAAACGGTTTAATTAGGTGTGGACCCGAGCTGTCATAATCCGGATTAATTTTAAACAACGTGGTCCTTTGGATTTTTTGGAACAGCCGGCCACTTTTGTGGTAGTTTTTTCAACAATCAAAAAAGTGGTAGTTTTTTGTAGACCTAGCCTATAATGTGGTAGTTTTATGCTATTTACTCGGGACCCTTAAGGTAAGGTGTACAATGGTGCTGCTATGTTACTTCATCAGACCACTAGGAACATGGAACGGAAGCAAAAAAAAAAAGGTAATAGAATCACAAGCCCTACAACTTATCCTAGGTGCGATGAATTGGTCCTAAAACTTGTAAAAGGTAACAAAGTCATCTTACAACTTGCAGGCAATGTGCAAGTTAAGTTCACGGCCACTCAAGACGCATGGTGCTAGCTGGCCCGGTCCGGTCAGCACTAGATTTTTATAGATACCCCCTGTCGTTTTTTGAATTCAACCAGCAGGATAGCCGCTTGAATTAATTTTGTCTAACTTTTCTGTTGGAATCTGGTCGGCGCCCTAGTCGTTTCTCTGATATGTCGCTGGAGGAACAGCACCTACCCATCAAGAACTCACGCCTCAAGGACGAGCTGGACCGCGTCTGCGCGCTCGCCGGCAAGTTCCTCGGCCGCCCCGTCTCTGCCATCTCCTCGCCGCTGAGCCTCCCGTCGTCCCTCTGCTCCGGCCTCGATCTCGGCGTCGGCAGCAACAGGCGGCCATGCGCCTGCCCGCTGGCATTATGGGCGGCGGCTTCGACGATGGACCCATCGACCGCGGCGCGCTGCTGGAGCTTGGGCTGGCCGCAATGGAGGAGCTGGTGAAGGCGACACAGGTGGACGACCCGCTGTGGCAGCCCAGCCTGGATATTGGGCTGGAGACGCTCAACTACGACGAGTACCGGCGCGCGTTCGCCCGCGTGCTCAGCCCCAGCCCCGCCGGCTACGTCTCCGAGGCCACCCGCAAGGTCGGCATCGCCATCATAAACAGCGTCGATCGACCTCGTCAACATACTCATGAACGAGGTGCACATTGTCATCAGCATGCATACTAGCGGTGCTTCATGCAAAAACGAAAGAGCTAATCGGTGCAATGCTGCAGGCTCGGTAGTCGGAGATGTTCCCGTGCGTGGTGGCGAGGGCGAGCACGTTGGAGATCATCTCGAGCGGCATGGGCGGCACCCGCAGCGGCTCAATCCAATTAGTGACCATTCACTCCCATTGCAACCTAGCTTCACGTTGCGATCAGCCCAACTTGAGCTCGCTCGCTCGCTCCTGCGACGTACGAACGCCCTGGTGACCATGTGTGCAGATGCGCGCAGAGCTGCAGGTGTTGTCGCCGCTGGTGCCGATCAGGGAGGTGACGTTCACGCGCTTCTGCAAGCAGCACGCCGACGGGATGTGGGCCATCGTGGAGGTCTCGGTGGACGGCGTCCTCCACCCCGACTCCGGTGCCGGCGGCGCCGGCCCGGCAGGGTACATGTGGGCTGTCGCCTCCTCCCCTCAGGCTGCATGGTCGAGGTCTCGAGGACATGCAGAACGGCTACGCCAAGGTACGTAACCAAACCCGTCCGTCTCGCCCACCCACCGTCGAACGAACGCGCCATCCGTACCGCTGGCTCGCCTCGCTGCATGCAGTGCCAGTGCGAGCACCACGCCAGTGTCTGTATCCTTCGATGGGGTGTGTTGAAATTTACCAAATTGCAAGGCCACGCATTGTGGTACGTGCCACCCAGACAGCGTACACGCATATCAGTGGGATATCAGCCACCCAGATAAGTTTCTCCCGACTGCACATCTTGTTCATCTCGAAACACCGGTTTCTGTCTCGATGAGGACACCAGTTAACTTGTAGAAAGATTGGTAAGCAACTGAAAGTGGTTACAAGAAAACACTAGCAAGAGCCAAGAAGTATACCTGGTGATATGCCAGCTTGTCCAGCTCGTTGGTGAAGGACTTGTACAACGCGGTTGCCTTGTCTGTGAAGACTTTAACCCTGTCCCAAGAGTATGTGATGGTCAAGTGTCAAGTATTGTCGCCTTCTTCGCCATAATCCGTCCATGGACGCCAAGTAACTTTCTCAGGACGACCCACCGATAACCGCTCCCACATCCAAATCGAGAGGGCCCACACACATCCAGACAAACCGAAGGTAAATCCGGTCCTTTGACATGTGTCGTCCAGCTACACGTGTCAATTCATGATTACATGACACAATTCACAGAAGCATACATACTCCCTCCGTTTCTTTTTAGTCCGCATATAAGATTTGGTCAAAGTCAAACTTCATAAACTTTGACTAACTTTATAGAACAAAATATCAACATTCATAATATGAAATCCATATTACTAGATGCATCATGATATTAATTTTCATAGCATATAGGTTTAGTATTGTAGATGTCGATATATTTTGATATATATTTGGTCAAACTTTGCATCGCTTGACTTTGACCAAATCTTATATGCAGACTAAAAAGAAACGGAGGGAGTACATCCATAAACGAATATTGAGATAGCTTCTTACCGAACGATATAGGTACACGAGGCCGGCAGACCCCAGGTGTACCCTACATCCCAGTCGGCCAAGAAGTCCAGATATAACCATAGGGCAGTGTCCCCCGAACAGTCTATCAGGAGATGCCACAAGTAGGCTCTCTCATACTGCTCCACAGTCCGCACGACAACATCTCGCGGGCATCCGGACCGGTTGGCATGGAGCCGCATTGGTGGTATACCAGATGTTCGGTTATCCACCACGTCGTGAACCTCATCACGAATAGAGGTGGGGCAATCACAAATGAGGGCGACAACCCTCTCCTGCCAGTTGTTCATCTCCACTCGCCCAGTGATAGCCTGACCTTGGAGCGATAGAGTTGTGATCATGCCGAAGTCCTCGAGGGTTACCATCATCTCACCACATGGGAGATGAAACATGTGTGTCTCGGGCCGCCAACGGTCTACCAAGGCTGTGAGAGCTGAGTGGACGAGCGTCGGCGGCGCACGCTTGAACTGAAGCACAAATGGCAGCAACCCGACTCTCCTGAAGTACGTCTCGAAGCGGGGGTCGTATAGCAGCTGGCCGGCCTTCGTGTGACCCCTCGTATGCAATGGTGGTAGCATCTCCCAAAATTTAGATGCAAATAGTTAATAACTTACTTTCGAAAAGCCATTTTTTTTGCAAGAACTTGATAATAGTTATTACCACTCCATTCTTGATAAAACGTGCCCGATGACCGTTATCGAACGCAGGATCAACCATGGTGTACTTAGTGCCGATATTCGGATCAAGGGTCCTCCTATAACAATTAAAAGAACATTTATTTATCAACATTCATTCTATACGACGCATATAATACACTAATATAGTACAAACTAAAGTTAAAAAATTAATAAACTAATATCAACAACATTCAATCATCAAATATCAACATCATACATTCAACAACATTAATTCATCATCAACAGTTGAAATATACATATGAAACATTTATCAACATTGGAATATCCATCATATTCAAATGTTGTAAATACAGCTATAATCAACATTGAAATAAGCTATAACCAACATATTCCATCATCAATCATACTGAACCAACATCGATCATATTTTATCAAACATCAATGATTAATTCTAAAAAAATCTATAATATGAACTTGGGTTCATCTTCAAACTAGGTAGAATCTACATAACTAGTTACTACAATATGAACTAGGGTTCATCTTCAAACTAGGTAGAATCAACATAACTAGTTACTACACTATGAACTAGGGTTCATCTTCAACACATCCATCATTCTAAATAAACCTAGGATCAACAAAACTTAAAACCACTAGATGAACAGGTTCATATTGTGCCAAAAAAATGCATGAAAACCATAGTTTTTTTGGGTCTAAAACTACTTGGAGGGATCGAAGGAGCTTATTTCTCTCTTCATGGAGGCATCCCGATTCGCAAAACGGTGAAGAAACGAAGAGATCCAGGGTGGACGGGGAATGGAGAGGAGGAGAGAGCCGCCGTTCTATGTTCTTCTCGGACGGTAGGAGAAAAATGGGGGCTAGCCTGGTGGGTGGGTCCCACCGTTGGACTATGTTTAAACCGTACCGTCGAGGGCCTCAACGGTAGGGTTGACGGCACAGGTGGCTGACCGTTTATACCTAAGCTTACGTGAATAAGTAGCCTACCGTCAGGGGCCTCGGCGGTAGACTGTTGTATCCTGTCGCCATTGACCCCGGCGAGGGGTTAGATCCAGAATTCCAGAGGATCAAATCGAAAAAGTCAAAACACTGAAATTCGCCGCCTCCGCGCCTAACCACAAGTCCACAACAGCCCTGACTTGCCCTGCGAGCTGATCCGGCTGCGCGCGCAAAGCAAAGCGAAAGTGTGGGCTGCCGCGCCTGTGACGTGCCTACGTTCCTGCCCTTGTGCCGTTGTGCGCGCGCGGCGTGGCCCAGGGAGGGAGGGAGCGAGAGGGAGGGGTGGCGTGGATCGTACGCGCTCCGCGGGGTGCCGGTTGATCTGGGTAGCATGCGCGCGCCTACGCGGGAGGGATTTGTCATGGGCGCGCCGGTGGGAGTGGATGAAAGTGAAACCGATCGTGTGCAACAACGAACGGTGGTAGTGGAACGTAACGGCCGCCGGCACGCACGCGCGTATCACCTGCACCGCGTCCGTCGGCGCATGCACCGCGTCTAGGCGGATCTGGCGCTGCACAGATCCATCCAAGGTTCAAACGGCTCTGGTAAAGCAGCCGGTGCAAGGGAGAAACATGACAAGGAAAGGGACGGACAGGTGTCTTGCTGCCAAGAGAGGCACGCTGCAACGGAGGGAGGCAGCAGAGCATGAACTGCTGGGTGGGGTGGAGTGGACCAACCCCCAGTCCACCCTGCCCCTGCCCCTGCCCCTGCTCGGGAGCGCGGGCCAGCCGTGGCCGTGGCACTGCATGCATGCAGGAGATGATTAGCAGCTCCTGGTCCCTTCTCGGGCATTGACCATTGGCGATGGGCATTGCCCGTGCATCCCTTTCCTTCCCTTCCCCACCAACTTTTACCTTCCCTGGCTTGGCTTCCATAGGGATTGGGGAACACGCAGGCAGGCGACACAGGATGGGGAGGGCAGAATCGCGACGCAGGGCCTGGGGCTGGGCTCCGGCGATCTCTCTGTCGGCCTGCAAAGCTTGGTGGCCCCAGAACCCACACCACACGAGACACGACCATGACCAGGGAAGCGAGGTGGTGGGATCAACGGTGGCCATGTTGATAAAGTATGCATCCATCTTCTTTTCCAACCAAGAAAGTTTTCACAGTGCTGCCACTTATTCTTTGTTTTACTGTATCATCTTCCCATCCCTGGCTTCCCTTCGGTAAATTCGTTCCCGTGCAATGATTATTATTCGTTTGGATCTCTCGTTTTAATCCGCAGGTACAGAGGGAGGTAGCACTGCCAATCTTCACCAGCCGCACCTTCTCTTTTTTTTTTGGACCTAACGGAACACACCCAAAATCCCAGGACACTCCCAGGACGGACGCGATGATGGCGCTGGTCCATGCTTCGGTGCCTGGGGATGGGACGGCGACGAACAGCATCAGCCCGAGCCACTGGAACTCCACGACGGGTGCAGCCTTCCGTCGTGCCCGCTCAAAGAGGAGGTCCATTACCCGGGTCGCCCAAGCGCTTCTTTGCGAGAGGAAAGTTGCGAGTTTCTTCAGGTAGAGGATGATGATCCCCGCAAAAAAAAAAAAGGTAGAGGATGATGAATGGCACAGGCACCATGTTCCCAGAGAAACAGAGAGTAGATATCAAGTTCTGTACATATAGAATTGAACATTTTCTGAAGAGAGATGACAAGTTGCTCACACTAGAGTGACAAATGGCAATTTACATTTTAATCGGGCCATTGTAAAGGGACCATAAAACCTATATATTACAATCACCAGAATGGAACTACTAATATCAATTACACTAAAGATGGCAAGTTGTTCACACTGCAGTGACAATTGGCAATCTACATTTCTGTCGCTACACTGAAAATTGACCATAAGACATCATCACGACCGTATATATCAATCAACGGAAAGCAAAAACTACTAATATAGTAATATGAAATGCTACATAGTCTAGGACTTGGCTTCCACATCATCCTGATTTTGCACACGCGGAAAGCCGCATCACCTTCCTGCTGTTAAGTATAGATGTTACATTGTCATGTTCAGTTACTGTATGATTTAGTCAAGCCCCATTAGCAAGCCCACGTCGCATGATTAATGCACGATGGCAAACTGTAACCTCCATGTACTGACCCTATATGTACTCGACACTCTGAAGAAATGAAAGACAAGCATTACAGTTCTATTCAGTTTACAAATTAACATGGTATCAGACTAGTTTCGATCCTCTATCTCTCCCATGGCCGGCGACGATGGCGCGGCCAGCGCCGCCACCCAACTAGGCCCTCTCGGCCACCTACCTCCACCACCAAACCCGCCCCCTCCCAACTCCGTCCTCCCCGCCGCCACTCTCCTTGCTCCCGCCTCACTCAGCGACACCATAGTCGACGTTACTCCCTTTATTCCCCTTGTCCTCGACCTCCAGCAACACAACTATTACCATTGGAGGCATCTCTTCATCGTCCACCTCGGCCGCTGCGGACTGCGTCACCACATCGACCCCGACGCGCCCACGTCGCCCGCCGATCCCCAGTAGGTCAAAGACGAATTCGCCGTGCTGCAATGGATCTACACGAGGATCAGCTCCGAGCTCTTCGGCCTGCTTCCGAAGGATGGTGCCACGGCGGCCGTCGTTTGGTCGGAGCTTCGCCGTCTTTTTCAGGATAATCGCGACGCTCGCGTCCAATTCCTGGAGACGGAGATGAGGACGCTCCGGCAACGCGACGAACCGGTGGGCCAGTACGCGCAACGTCTCAAGGCCATGGCGGACGAGCTGCACGAGTTGGGGACCCCCGTCGACGACCGCACCATGATCGGCTGCCTCCTCGCCGGCATCAGCGACAAATTCGACCGCGTCACGTCTCTGATTCCTCTGCTTCGCCCGGCGCCGCCCTTCTCCGAGGTTCGATCCATGCTCCAGCGCGAGGAGCAGAAGCTGAACCGCAAGGGCCAGGAGCACTCCGCGTTCTACACCGCCAATCGCCAACCAGACGCGCCCCAACCGCCGCCTCGACCACCTGCACCGCCACGACCGCCAGGGGTCAGTCCCAATTACAGAGGGAAGAATCCCATCCCCGGTTTCCAGCATCCGCGGCAACAGGCGAAGGCAACCGGCTCCACCAGCACTCAGGCCAGCAGCGCCACTTCGTCACCAACCGTCGCACAGCGCCCACAAGCCGATCCATGGACAGGCCTCGTTCAGGCATGGCCTGTCCCGTGGACAACCGGCGCCTCCTATGGCGCCCCTCCATGGCAACCGCCACCGACGTGGCAACCAGTGGCCTCTGCTCCGCGCCCGATTGGCAGTCCCGGCCTTCTCGGTCGGCCACCGTCTCAGGCGTACACCATGTATGCTCCGATGTACCAGCCTCTTCAATAGTCTACTACACCGTACATGGCCCCTGCTCCTGCTACTGCACCATACATGGCCCCTGCTCCTGTTTCTGCACCGGCTGCATCTTCGACACCCCCCAGCTGGGATCAGGCGGCATTTCTTCACGCGATGAATGCCTACACCAACACAAACGACAGCGGCTGGATCATGGATTCCGGGGCAACTGCACACATGTCGGGCTCATCTGGTATGCTGTCACATATCCAACCCATCTCTTCTCTTCCTCCTATCATTGTTGGAAATGGCTCTACTCTCGCTGTTTCACATCTTGGCAACTCTGTTTTTCACAATTCTCATAGACCTCTGTATCTTCGTAACATTCTAGTCGCCCCCTCTCTTATCAAGAACTTAATCTCTGTGCGACAATTCACTACTGACAACTCTGTATCTGTTGAATTTGACCCTCTTGGCCTCTCTGTGAAGGACCTGGCCACTCAAGTACTGATCGCGCGGCATAACAGCTTCGGCGACCTGTATCCATTCCCAAGCTTCGCCTC
Organism: Elymus sibiricus; assembly: GCA_039707655.1. Lineage (NCBI taxonomy): Eukaryota > Viridiplantae > Streptophyta > Magnoliopsida > Poales > Poaceae > Elymus > Elymus sibiricus. The sequence goes on from CM077671.1 coordinate 451,529,740, forward strand.
GACTTCGTCTCGCGACTCTGCAGCCCGAGCCTTCGTCGCGTCTGTCAACCTTTGGCATCGTCGACTAGGACATCCTAATAGTCAACTTGTATCCAATTTACTTCAGCAATTTAGCATTCCCAGTAGCAAAGATCCTCATGAGCCAGCGCTCTGCGAAGCCTGCCAAAGAGGAAAGCAGGTTAGGCTCCCGTATTCCCCTTCCCTCACTTGTACTTCTGCTCCTTTCGAGCTTCTACATTGTGATATATGGACATCGCCTCTATTAAGCATCTCTGGTTTCAAGTATTACCTCGTGATTGTTGATGACTTCACACACTTCATGTGGACTTTCCCTTTGCGAGCCAAGTCTGATGTGCACACTATCTTTGTGAACTTTCAGCGTTATGTGTCCACCCAACACTCCACTCCCATAAAGCTTATCCAATGCGATAATGGCGGCGAATTTGATAACACCCGCACCAGAGAATTCTACTTAACCCATGGCATCGCCCTTCGCTTCTCCTGCCCTTACAGCTCGCCGCAGAATGGTAAAGCTGAGCGAGCCCTGCGAACTTTGAATGATATCGTCAGGACTCTACTCATTCAAGCCTCCATGCCCGACGACTATTGGGTCGAAGCGCTTCGCACAACGACTCTGCTTCTTAACATCCGACCTCACAAATCAGCCCCATCCACCACCCCATACTCCCTACTCTACAATTCACCACCACCATTTGACACCCTCAGAGTTTTTGGGTGTCTTTGTTATCCCAATATCACAGCCACAGCCAAACACAAACTTGCTCCACGATCGCTTCCATGTGTCTTCCTCGGTTACCCTGACGAGCATCGTGGATATCGGTGCTTAGACCTGAACTCTGGCCGTGTTCTTATTTCCCGTTGAAAGGATCGATATGGTTGACTAGAGGGGGGGGTGAATAGGCAACTACCAATTTTTAGCTATTCTTAACAAATTGGGGTTAGCAACAAAATAGGTTGTCTAGATGTGCAACTAGGTGAGCAACCTATATGATGCTAACAAATACAACTCAAGTAAGTAAAGGATACAATACGAGTAAATCGAACACAAAGTAAAGGTAAGAGATAACCACAAGTGGAACCGGTGAAGACGAGGATGTGTTACCGAAGTTCCTTCCCTTTGAGAGGAAGTACGTCTCCGTTGGAGCGGTGTGGAGGCACAATGCTCCCCAAGAAGCCACTAAGGCCACCGTATTCTCCTCACGCCCTCACACAATGCGAGGTGCCGTGATTCCACTAGTGGTGCCCTTGAAGGCGGCAACCGAACCTTTACAAACAAGGTTGGGGCAAGCTCCACAACTTAATTGGAGGCTCCCAACACAACCACGGAGCTTCACCACAATGGAATGTGGCTCCGAGGTGACCTCAACCGTCTAGGGTGCTCAAACACCCAAGAGTAACAAGATCCGCAAGGGATTAGTGGGGGGGAATCAAATATCTCTTGGTGGAAGTGTAGATCGGGGCCCTCTCCTCCAAACCCTAGAGCAACAACAAGATTTGATGGCTAGGGAGAGAGATCGGGCTAAAATGAGCTTTTGGAGTAACAATGGAGCTTGGGGGAAGAGGTCAACCTTAGGAAGAAGAAGACCTCTCCTTTATATAGGGAGACAAAATTCCAACCGTTATCTGCCCTCTGCCCGCAGTCAAGCGGTACTACCGCTCCTAGGAGCGGTACTACCGCTTAGGCGGTACTACCTCGAACTGGTCAAAAACACACTAGGTGTGCCACGGTAGTACCGCCGGAGCGGTACTACCGCTTCCCCCTTACGGTACTACCGCTAAGGGAGTTTCGACCAGAACAGGCAGCAGTAGTAGAGGCGGACAGGGCGGCAGTACCGCGCAAGCGGTACTACCGTTCTAGTACCGCTCTACTACCGCTAGAGGGAAAAGTGGTAACAGAAACTCGCACAGAGGAAAAACCCCAAGCGGTAGTGGAAGCGGTAGTAGGGGCGGTAGTACCGCTGGAGCGGTACTACCGTACTACTACCGTGCTACTACCGGTTAAGACAAACCGGCAACAGAAAGTTGCACGCTCGGGGAAACCCCAAGTGGTAGTGGTGCGGTAGTACCCAGCGGTACTACCGCTCCTTGGAGCGGTACTACCGTGGGTCCAAGCGGTACTACCGCTTGCAAACTTCTGAAACACCACAGACAACACAGGAAATGCTCCAGAGAAGGGAAAGGAGGTTGTGGGTGCATATGGGGCTGTGTACGTGTTGATTCCACCCATACCTTTCCAACGCGGACCCCCTCTTAATAGTACGGGTTTCCTACGACTCAATTCACCAAAAAGAAATCGTCGGAAAATAACCGTCTTCACTCTTTATCATCGAGGGGAGATAAACCGTCTCGTGCCTATCAATATAATCTCTGAAAAGGTCAACGCACATGATTAGTCCGCAAAGCGCATTGTCATCAATCATCGAAACTACTGGGGTAAAATATGCCCTAACAATCTCCCCCTTTTCGGTGGATTGATGACAACACGGGGTTTGCACAAGTATATACGAGATAATAATGCAAACCAACTATCTACAAAATATAGACGGGCTCCCCCTAGATGTGTGCACTAATTGAATATGCCTTTGAAATGCAAAGTGCACACACTAGGATCAACACTCCCCCTATATTTTATAAATAGGGCAATACTTGCAACAACATAATATATAACGCTAAGCATGGTTGCAATACGAACAAAGAGTCATAAACTCACACATAACAAGACATAATTAAGATAACATGGGTAGCATATGTCTTACACCATATGATAGAGTCTCATACCAAACCAAAGTAAACGAAGATAAAAGAGTTCACAAGCAAGAAATCGAAGCAGATAAAAGCAAGCTTGTGACTCGGCAACACCCTGCAGAAAGCAAATGCAAACCCCGGTCCTAGACTCTCTCCCCCTTTGGCATCGAGACACCAAAAGGGCAAAGAGTGACACTACGCGCCGACAGGTGGTAGCACTAGTCTCCTCCCATGGACTCGTCGGAGGCCACATCATCGGACTCCTCGTCAGACGACTCCTCCGATTCTTCAGGATCCTCAGACTCCTCCTCTGCGTGCTCCTGCTCCGGAGCGGGTGCCGACGCACCGGTGTTGGAATCATCAGAATCAGTCCAGCGGGAGTGAGAAGAAATCCAGTGGTCTTCAGGAGTGATGACAGCCTCAGAACCGCTCTCAACTGGAATATCAAGCTTCCTCATGATGGCCTTCCTCTGCTGACGTGCCTTCTTGGCATCCACATGTGCCAAGTACATCTTGTGCTGCACATCCGTCTGAAGACAAAACAGCTTCTTCACCTTGTTCTTGAGCTTGGCAGCCCAACCAGACGACCCAGACGAGTGCTCGGGGTCAGGCACATAGTCAGTATCCTCCACATCCTCCTCAGAGGCAAGTGGCACGCTCGCAGCACGACGAGTGGGAGCCCAGAGCTCCTTCTGGCGCAAGTTGATCGTCTCATGAGAAGTCAGAGGCCCGGTCTCAAGCTGCTCTCCAGGGAACGTGGCAGTCCAGGTGGTCACAATGAGTTTGAAGATGAAAGGAGCATAGATCGGCACGTGATCACCATATGCTGCATTCACAAGCTCCTTCCACATGACATGAGAGACGTCCAAAACAGCCCCCGTGCCCTTCTCAGAATGGCACAGACAAAGCATATCCACCAGGTGTCCGTGCACCATATCCAAGTTGCCAACACGAGGAAAGAGAGTGTGCCGGAAAATGCGATGCATGATATCAAAGAATGGTTTCAGCTCCTTCTTGGATCCCTTATCAGTCGGAATGATGGTCATATGGGGAAGCAGATTGTCCTTGTGAGAAGGTCCACCCTCATGGTGATGGCGCAGACAAGGGGCTTCTCCAGCCCCTCATCGGGATAGCCCAGAAGATCCATGAACTCACCCCAAGTGGCACGAAGCTGTCTACCATGAGTCATCCATATCATAGTCCTGTTATCCTTAGTCCCAAACCACACGGTTGCAAAGAACTGAGCCACCAACTCTGCATCAAAGTCATAGTTGAAGGACATGATGGGCACAATGTTGAACTGCGCACAGAGGTCAAGAGCTTCCCCAAAGTATGCACGGTCCTTCTCCATATGCTCAATGTTGATGGACTTGGTCTTGACAAACAGATTTTTCTTGGCCTTGATTCTGTCAAAGTATACCAGAAGGGATGGCCCACAAGAGTTGCGTCTTGAGGACGACAGTAGGGATTCCTCTCGCGGTACTGCCAATACTCATTTTGCTTCATCTCAGCTGCAGTCTTGACAGGAGTCTTCTTTTTGCGAGCAACAGACTTGGCCTTGCTTCTGACTGACTGACGACGCACTGGAGGTGGTGTCGGGGCAGCCTCTTCTTGTATCTCATCATCAGAATAGACAGGCCTGGCGTAATAGGTGCGCCCACGTTTGGACGGAGCAGATGCATTCTTGCGACGACCCTTGGAGCTACTACCACCTGAACCAGACACAAAAACCATAGGAAGCGGGTGTAAAAGGGTATGCATAAGCCAAGAATTACAAGTGAGGGAGAGGAACCAGTTGTACAGATTCAGAAAAGCTGGGTCTCACGCGGTAGTACCGGTCCTGACAACGGTAGTACCGCCTGGGAGACGAGCGGTAGTACCGCTGGCCAGTGGGCGGTAGTACCGCTTAAGCGGTAGTACCGGCCATGGCCGAGCGGTAGTACCGCTGTCTGCACAGTCGCACATCCGTGTCAGATCCGGTAGTACCGGAGATCCAATCCTTCGAAATCGATACAAAGAGTTCCTACCCTCCTATCTAGCAGTCATTCTACATCCTACTCAAGCCTCGATTTGGTCAAAAATCGAAGAAACGCCACGCATTGCCCTAAGTCCAAGATTCAAAAACTAGAACCAATGGAGAGAAGAACGGGGGCAATACCGGGTTCCATAGCGAGAGGAGATGGTGGGGATCGATTCCACCGGGCGGAAATGCAGAAGACGGCACGGAATCGGAGGACCAGAGACGGCCTCCGAAGCAGTTCTTCGTCGCCTGTGAGAGAGGGAGTCGTGGGGAAGAAAGGTGAATGGGTATGGGGGAGTTAGAACTCCTCCTGCCCGACACTTAACCCCACAGAATCCATCTAAGCGGTAGTACCGCTAGGAGTAGCGGTAGTACCGCCCCGGTACTACTGCCGGGCAGGAGGCCAAGTAGTACCGCTCAAGCGGTAGTACCGGTGGCAGGAGCGGTAGTACCGCTTATAGCGGTAGTACCGTTCCTAGCCAGCGGTAGTACCGCGTGCAGGAGACAGAACTGCCCAGATCAAAAAGGATGGCTTATACAAAATCTATGGGTTGGAGAGAGGAAAGGCTTAGGTTGGAGACTCGAAAACACCGCAAATGGGAATGGACACTCCAAGGTTTAAAAGACAATAAAACGAAGAGCAAACTTGGAGTGGACCAAAACACGAAAAGACCAACAAGTCAAGATAAAAGCAATGAAAACCATAGAAGAACCAAACCCTCCAAAAGAGAGGGTCGGTGGCTGAAGCCACCATTGTTTGAGTCGAATGGTTTGGCACCGCGAAGATTTTAACCTTGGGCCCAAGACCAAAACTCATCTTTGAGGCACAATTACCATCATAAATGGCTAATGTGAAAGATTTTGATTAATTTTGGCATAATAGGGGGAGGGAGAGTTCATTGAGAGAACAACACTCCCCCTAAATCCATGCCTACACCTAGAACAAGGTAAACATGATGAGTGCGGTGGGATGTGACGAGAATCAAGCCACGTTGCTCGAATCAATGATATTAGCTCATGCCTTAACTCGCGAAACCTTGCTTCATCCAATGGCTTCGTGAAAATATCCGCTAGTTGCTCTTGAGTGTTAAGATGAATAATATCAATCTCCCCACGCTTGACGTGATCCCGAATAAAATGATGACGAATCTCGATGTGCTTCGTCTTGCTATGTTGCACCGGGTTGTAGGAGATTGCAATTGCACTTTCATTGTCACAGAAAAGAGGCACTTTGTCACAAGTGACACCGTAATCCTTTAAAGTTTGCCTCATCCAAAGCAACTGAGCACAACAACTTGCGGCAGCTACATACTCGGCCTCGGTGGTGGAGAGAGACACACAATTCTGCTTCTTCGAAGACCAACTCACCAAAGAGCGACCAAGGAATTGGCACCCTCCGGAAGTTGACTTCCTATCCACACGGTCTCCCGCCCAATCCGAATCCAAATAACCCATTAGATCAAAGCTTGCTCTTTTGGGATACCATAAGCCAAAGTTTGGGGTATGAGCCAAATATCGAAAGACTCGCTTGACTGCCACATAGTGACTTTCCTTAGGCGCGGCTTGAAACCGTGCACATATTCCCACACTCAACATGATATCCGGTCTAGATGCACAAAGGTAAAGCAAGGATCCAATCATGGAACGATATACCTTTTGATCCACCGCTTTACCATTGGGATCTATGTCAAGTTGGCACTTGGTAGGCATTGGAGTCTTGGCCGGCTTGACATCATTTAACTTGAATCTCTTGAGCATGTCTTGGGTGTATTTGGCTTGGTTGATGAAGGTTCCTTCTCTTCTTTGCTTGACTTTGAATCCAAGAAAGAACTTCAACTCTCCCATCATAGACATCTCAAATTTCTCGGTCATTAGTGCGGCAAACTCATCATTGAAAGCTTTGTTAGGAGAACCAAAGATAATATCATCAACATATAGTTGGCATATGAACAAATCCCCTTTAAACCTCTTAGTAAAAAGAGTGGGATCGATTTTCCCAATTTCAAACCCACGGTCTTGCAACAACTCGGTAAGGTGCTCATACCACGCACGTGGAGCTTGTTTAAGGCCATAGAGTGCCTTATCGAGCTTGTATACATGATTGGGGAACTTGGGATCCTCGAACCCCGGAGGTTGTTTGACATATACCAACTCATTAAGAGGACCGTTAAGAAATGCACTCTTCACATCCATTTGTTGCAATTTAAAATCATGATGAGAAGCATATGCAAGCAACATACGAATAGATTCAAGACGAGCAACGGGAGCAAAAGTTTTACCGTAGTCGATACCCTCGACTTGGGAGTAGCCTTGTGCCACCAATCTTGCCTTGTTTCGAGTGACAACACCGTTCGTATCTTGCTTGTTCTTGAAGATCCATTTGGTTCCAATGACATTATGATTCTCCGTTGGCCTTGACACCAAAGTCCACACTTTGTTGCGCTCGAAGTTGTTGAGTTCATCATGCATGGCTTCAAGCCAATCCGTGTCCTCGAGCGCCTCATGTACCTTTTGGGGTTCAACATACGAAACAAACGCGTGATGCACACAAAAGTTTGATAATTGTTTACGAGTGGTTACCCCTTTCTTTAAGCTTCCATAAACATTCTCCAAGAGATGTTGTTGACGCTTGAGTGTACATGCATTCTTGGCGAGACGACGCTCCAATAACTCCTCCGGAGTCAATTGAGGAGGATCATTTTGAACATCTTGAGCATCATCTTGAGCTTGCTCTTGATCAAGAGCTTCCCTTTGATCTTGAGCTTGCTCGGGGTCATGATCTTGATCTTGGGCATCATTTGGTGCATCACCATCATCTTGATGTTGATCTTGCCCTTGATCTTGATCACTTGGTTGAGGGCCTTCGGTTTGTTCTTCGGAAGCGTGTGGGTCTTGTGTCGGTGATGGTTCCACATGCGTAGAACATTGTCCTTCTCCTTCCACCACAAGGGGTTCCTCAATGGGTAGGATTTGACCCACACCCATTCTTCTTATGGCTTGAGGAGGAATTTCATCACCTACATCACAAAGACCACTTTGCTCCACTTGGGAGCCATTATTCTCATCCAACTCCACGTTACACGTCTCCTCAATGAGTCCGGTGGACTTGTTGAGAACACGGTAAGCATGAGAGTTTGTAGCATAACCAACAAATATGCCCTCTTGAGCTCTAGAATCAAATTTAGACAAGCGAACACCTTTCTTGAGAATGAAACACTTACAACCGAATACCCGGAAGTACTTGAGGTTTGGCTTGTTGCCGGTAACTATTTCATATGGAGTCTTGTTCAAGCCTTTGCGGAGGTAGAGCCGATTGGATGCATGACAAGCGGTGTTGATGGCTTCTGCCCAAAAGTTGTATGGAGACTTGAACTCCGCCATCATGGTCCTTGCCGCGTCCATCAACGTCCGGTTCTTCCTCTCCGCTACACCGTTTTGTTGAGGGGTATATGGTGCGGAATATTGATGCTTGATCCCCTCATCACTAAGAAACTCATTCAAGGTGTAGTTCTTGAACTCGGTGCCGTTGTCGCTTCTAATAATCATTATCTTTGCATCATGTTGACGTTGAGCTTCATTTGCAAAGTCGATCACGGTTTGTTGGGTCTCGCTCTTCCTCTTGAAGAAATATACCCAAGTGTATCTTGAATAATCATCCACAATCACCAAGCAATACTTTCTTCCCCCAAGACTATCAAAAGATGGCGGTCCAAAGAGATCCATGTGAAGGAGCTCCAAGGGCCTCTTCGAGTAGATGATAGTCGTGGGTCGGTGAGCCGTCTCATGTAGCTTTCCTTCGATACAAGCACTGCAAGCACGGTCTTTGGCAAAGCTCACATTTGTTAGTCCTCGGACGTGTTCCCCTTTGAGGAGACTTTTCAAAGATCTCATATTGACGTGGGCTAAACGGCGATGCCAAAGCCATCCCACGTCAACTTTAGCCATTAGGCAAGTCGCGGTCTTAGTGGGTCGCTCCGAGAAGTTAACCACATAAAGACCGTTCTCGACATGCCCAACAAAAGCTACTTTAAGAGTCTTGCTCCACAAAAGGGCCACGGTATCAATATCAAAGAATGTTGCAAAGCCCATAATAGCAAGTTGACGAACGGAAAGTAAATTGTATGCAAGGGTCTCAACAAGCATGACCTTCTCAATGGACAAGTCCGGTGAGATGACCACTTTGCCAAGACCCAATACCTTTGACATTGAAGCATCACCATATTGGACATGGGTGGGCATAGATGAATTTGCTTGAACGTCCACCACCAAGTCCTTGCTTCCGGTCATATGATTTGTCGCTCCACTATCAAGCAACCATGACACCCCACCGGAAGCAAACTCCTACATAAGATTAACGCTTGGTTTTAGGTACCCATTCTTTAATGGGTCCTTTCATGTTAGTAACAAGGGTCTTAGGAACCCAAATAGACCATTCAATGTACTCATAAGAAGAACCAACAAATTTGGCATAAACATGCCCATCACTAGCACGGCATAAAACATAAGAAGGGTTAAAATCGCCGGCTTTGTTGGGATGGGTGGTCTTGCCCCTATTGACATTACCACCCACCACCTTGTTCTTCTTCTTCTTAGGAGCACCCTCTCCCTCTTTCACAAAAGTTTCTTTGAGAGGGAGAGCTTGCTTGGTCTTACTCTTCTTATTTGACTTCTTCTTCTTCTTTGACTTGGGTGCAAATCCAAGTCCCTCCTTGGCCACAACTTCCTTTTGATTGCTCAAAAGTTCATTGAGGTTTTTCTCACCTTGAATGCACGAGACAAGGCCTTTCTCAATTTGCTCTTTCAACTTGGCATTCTCCTCAACAAGATGTGCATGCTCACAACAAGGGTTAGTTGCACGAGCATTATCAATCAAAACAAAAGGAGGACAAGTAGCAATTTCTTTAGTTAGCTTCACTTGGAGTTGATCATGAGACTCCTTGAGTGTAGCGTGAGCACTTTTCAAGGCCTTGTGAGCCTTGTCAAGTAACTCAAACTCCTCTTCGAGTCTAGCATGGCCAACCCCAAGTTCGGCCTTCTCATTTTTAAGCACATTAACAAGAACTTGAGCATGATCACGATCTTTCTTTAATTTAGCAAGATCTAGATTATGTGTCTCCTCAAGAGCCACTCTAAGACATTGCTCTTCCTCAAGAGCATTAGAAAGATCGGCAATCTCATCGGCATAATCTCTACTATGCCCTTCCAACTTAGAGATGGTCTCTTCATGAGAATCTATGATTTCATTTGCCTCACCTAATTGTTCCAAGAGAGCCACAAAGTGCTTCTTGGTCTCACCTTTGAGTTTGGCCATGAACTTGTCAAACACATTTTCCTCCACCCTAGCCTCCTCATTTTCTTCCACACAATTCATCAAGGAAGGAGTGGAAGTAATGCTAGTTTTGATGTTGGAGGTTACCTTGTTGGTGGCCTTGGCCATGAGGCACTTGTGGGTGGTGATGGAGTTATCGTTGGGGGAATCGAAGAGGGACACCTTTGGTGATGAAGAGGTGGCAATGGCGACGGAGGCCGTAGCAATCCCTTCACCACTCGCATCTTCATCATCATCGGAGTCATACTCTTCTTGCACCATCAAACTCTTTTGAGGCACCTTCTTGTTGAACTTGTTCTTGCTTGGGAAGGACTTGCCCTTGTCTTTGCGGATAAGCTTGCCACCATTTTCTTCCCTATTCTCATATGGGCAATCGGCGACGAAGTGACTCACATTACCACAGTTGTAGCAAGTCCTTACACGTTGACCTTTGCCTTTAGAGCCATTAGTCTTGTTTCTTGAGAAGTTGGGCTTGGAGTTTCTTTTGTTGCCCCAAAATTGTCTTGATGCAAGAGCCATGTGCTCGTGGTAAGCATATTTGGTGTCTTCGGGGCAATCTTCATCCTCACAGTCTTCATCTTCTTCTTCCTCTTCATGAACTACCTTGGCCTTCAAAGCAAGGTTGGGCTTCTTCAAGCGTTGAACACGAGCAAGTGCGTTGTCGGCGGTCTTGTTCAAAATGTTCATAGCAATAAACTCATCCAACACATCGCTAGAGGACAAGGTGTGGAAGTCCGGTCTTTGACGAATCACGGAGGACATGCTCTTGTTGTAAGGCATAATGGCCTTGAGGAATTTGCGCTTGATCCAATTGTCATCCGTGTCCTTGCTCCCGTGGTCTCGGAGTGAGACCGCAAGAGTAGTCAATCTCCGGTAAAGCTCACGAGGATCTTCATCTTCATTCATAACAAACTCATCGGCCTCATCAAGAATAACCTCAAAGTTGGAGCGTTGAATGCTCGAGCTTCCCTTGTACAACGAGTTGATATGCTCCCAAGCATCTTTGGCAAGAGTGAATGGGCGCAAGTGAGGAAGCTCTTCGGGAGGCATGGCGGCTTGAAGAATGAACAAGGCGGATGCATTGAGTTGATTGTCCACTTCTTCTCTTGGGGACAAGTTGCTTGGGTCATGCGGATAATAGCCTTGTTCAATGATTCTCCAAAGTTGAGTTGAGCTAGAATTCAAATGAGACTTAATACGAAACACCCAATTAGCGAAGTTAGACAAATCAAGCTTAGGAGGAGGACCATGATTATTTATATGAGGTGAGGGGACCGGTCCTCCATAGACCGGGAGAGGAGGAACCGAGGCATGGGTTCCCGTCCCATTCATACCATGAGGGGAAGATGTATGAGTGTCTTTAGCCGTTTCCTTGCCGGAATTGGCCTCCGATGCCGATGCGGTGGGATTAACCACAAGCAACGGATCGGGAGGAGACTTCAACCCCTCAAGGAGCTCTTTCATCATGGACTTAACCTCGGCCGTCATAGACGTCTTTAGTGAAGCCATAGCTTCATTCAAAACGTCTATAGTGACCGTGGTCAACTCCACGGCCTCGGGAACATTCCCAACACGCTCCCCGTCGTCAACCATACTCTTCGGGTGGTGAAACCCTTAATAAAGAGACGAGGCTCTGATACCAATTGAAAGGATCGATATGGTTGACTAGAGGGGGGGTGAATAGGCAACTAACAATTTTTAGCTATTCTTAACAAATTGGGGTTAGCAACAAAATAGGTTGTCTAGATGTGCAACTAGGTGAGCAACCTATATGATGCTAACAAATACAACTCAAGTAAGTAAAGGATACAATACGAGTAAATCGAACACAAAGTAAAGGTAAGAGATAACCACAAGTGGAACCGGTGAAGACGAGGATGTGTTACCGAAGTTCCTTCCCTTTGAGAGGAAGTACGTCTCCGTTGGAGCGGTGTGGAGGCACAATGCTCCCCAAGAAGCCACTAAGGCCACCGTATTCTCCTCACGCCCTCACACAATGCGAGGTGCCGTGATTCCACTAGTGGTGCCCTTGAAGGCGGCAACCGAACCTTTACAAACAAGGTTGGGGCAAGCTCCACAACTTAATTGGAGGCTCCCAACACAACCACGGAGCTTCACCACAATGGAATGTGGCTCCGAGGTGACCTCAACCGTCTAGGGTGCTCAAACACCCAAGAGTAACAAGATCCGCAAGGGATTAGTGGGGGGGAATCAAATATCTCTTGGTGGAAGTGTAGATCGGGGCCCTCTCCTCCAAACCCTAGAGCAACAACAAGATTTGATGGCTAGGGAGAGAGATCGGGCTAAAATGAGCTTTTGGAGTAACAATGGAGCTTGGGGGAAGAGGTCAACCTTAGGAAGAAGAAGACCTCTCCTTTATATAGGGAGACAAAATTCCAACCGTTATCTGCCCTCTGCCCGCAGTCAAGCGGTACTACAGCTCCTAGGAGCGGTACTACCGCTTAGGCGGTACTACCTCGAACTGGTCAAAAACACACTAGGTATGCCACGGTAGTACCGCCGGAGCGGTACTACCGCTTCCCCCTTACGGTACTACCGCTAAGGGAGTTTCGACCAGAACAGGCAGCAGTAGTAGAGGCGGACAGGGCGGCAGTACCGCGCAAGCGGTACTACCGTTCTAGTACCGCTCTACTACCGCTAGAGGGAAAAGTGGTAACAGAAACTCGCACAGAGGAAAAACCCCAAGCGGTAGTGGAAGCGGTAGTAGGGGCGGTAGTACCGCTGGAGCGGTACTACCGTACTACTACCGTGCTACTACCGGTTAAGACAAACCGGCAACAGAAAGTTGCACGCTCGGGGAAACCCCAAGCGGTAGTGGTGCGGTAGTACCCAGCGGTACTACCGCTCCTTGGAGCGGTACTACCGTGGGTCCAAGCGGTACTACCGCTTGCAAACTTCTGAAACACCACAGACAACACAGGAAATGCTCCAGAGAAGGGAAAGGAGGTTGTGGGTGCATATGGGGCTGTGTACGTGTTGATTCCACCCATACCTTTCCAACGCGGACCCCCTCTTAATAGTACGGGTTTCCTACGACTCAATTCACCAAAAAGAAATCGTCGGAAAATAACCGTCTTCACTCTTTATCATCGAGGGGAGATAAACCGTCTCGTGCCTATCAATATAATCTCTGAAAAGGTCAACGCACACGATTAGTCCGCAAAGCGCATTGTCATCAATCATCGAAACTACTGGGGTAAAATATGCCCTAACACCCGTCATGTCGTTTTCGACGAAACCTCTTTTCCATTTGCCAACCATCCTCACAAATTCACGCTTCCACCACCGTCTGCTCCTCTAATTTCCCATCACCCAACCTTTGTGCCCTCCTCATCCTCTTCTCCGACTACTGCACAATCACAACCCATTGCCCAGCCTTCTCCTCCACAACCCACCCCACTCACACCCTCTGCTACACCGTCCCCTGTAGCTTCTTCATCCACTGCTGCCTCCCCTGAAACCCCTGTCCTGCCAGCACGCGCCGTCCCTGTTCCTATTCCTGCCAACCCTCATAAGATGACCACACGCGCTAAACTGGGATTTGGTTTTCCTAAACGTCGTCTGAACCTCATGGCCACTACCAGCACAATCTCTCCCATCCCGAAAACATATCGCTCTGCTCTTAATGATCCACATTGGCGTGATGCCATGCGCTCTGAGTACGACGCTTTCATCCAAAACGACACCTGGGATCTTGTACCTCGACCACCCACAGCCAACATTGTATCCGGCAAATGGATATTCAGACACAAGTTTCATGCGGATGGCTCTCTTGCCCGCTACAAGGCTAGATGGGTCTGTCGCGGCTTCTCACAGCAACCTGGCATAGATTATGACGAAACCTTCTCTCCAGTTGTGAAACCCAGCACCATACGCACTGTGCTCTCCATTGTTGTTTCTTCCTCATGGCCAATTCACCAACTCGACATAAAGAATGCTTTTCTCCATGGCTCCTTAACTGAAACAGTTTACTGCCATCAACCCCAAGGATTCGAAAACCCCTCTCTTCCTGACCACGTCTGTCTTCTCAAGAAGTCCTTGTATGGCCTTAAACAGCCCCCCAGAGCTTGGTTTCATCGCTTTACCACTTTTATAAACTCCATTGGCTTCACTTCCTCCAAATCCGATAATTCACTTTTTGTATACCATTCTGCTAATGCCACTGCCTATCTTCTCTTATATGTAGATGATATTGTTCTCACCGCTTCCTCTGATGCATTTCTCACCTCCATCATTGCCTCTCTCAATTCTGAGTTTGCCATGACCGATCTAGGTCACCTCCATCATTTTCTAGGTATTTCCGTTAGCCGGTCTTCTTCTGGCCTCTTTCTTTCTCAGCAACAATACATCATTGAGCTCCTTGACCGGGCAGGCATGACCAATTGCCAATCTGCACGCACCCCTGTCGACACTGGGCCAAAGCTGGACTCCACAGGCCCTCTTGTTTCTGATCCCACCATGTATCGCAGTCTCGCCGGTGCATTACAATATGCAACTCTTACACGTCCTGACATTGCTTATTCTGTCCAGCAGGCTTGCCTATATATGCATGACCCACGTGAACCTCACATCAATCTTGTCAAGCGCATCCTGCGCTATCTTAAAGGAACTCTTCACCTTGGCCTCAACCTCAACAAATCCTCCCCAACTACATTGACAGCATACTCAGACGCCGACTGGGCTGGTTGCCCCGAAACCCGGCGTTCAACCTCTGGTTTTTGTGTGTATTTAGGTGACAACCTGATCTCCTGGTCTTCAAAACGGCAGCACACTGTCTCGCGCTCATCAGCTGAAGCAGAGTATCGCGCAGTTGCCCATGTTGTTGCCGAGACGGTCTGGTTGAAGCAGCTTTTACAGGAACTTCATCGCCCTATCACCACTGCAACCATTGTGTATTGCGACAATGTTTCTGCCATGTACCTTTCTGCTAACCCTGTGCAGCACAGACGGACAAAACACATCGAGATTGACCTGCATTTTGTCAGAGAACGAGTTCAGCTCGGTGAAGTTCGGGTGTTACATGTGCCAACCAGCTCGCAGTTTGCTGACATTTTCACAAAGGGTCTTCCTACTGCAGTGTTTCAAGACTTTCGTACCAGTCTCAGCATATCTGAAGATGTAGCTGACACTGCGGGGGGATGTTAAGTATAGATGTTACATTGTCATGTTCAGTTACTGTATGATTTAGTCAAGCCCCATTAGCAAGCCCACGTCGCATGATTAATGCACGATGGCAAACTGTAACCTCCATGTACTGACCCTATATGTACTCGACACTCTGAAGAAATGAAAGACAAGCATTACAGTTATATTCAGTTTACAAATTAACACCTGCCCACGCCCACCTCTCTCCTCTCTTTTCTGTCCTTTGCAAACTACAGAAATCAATTCAGAGTGGATATAAAGTTCGGTGTCTATATCATGAAACATTTTCTGAAAAGATGATCAAATTGCTGACACTAGACTGACAGCTGGCAATTACATTTTACCCATGCCACTGAAAAGTGACCATAAAACCTATATATCAATCAGAATGCAAGAACTACTATAAATTGCACTAGAGATGGTAAGTTGTTCACAGTACAGTGATAACTGACAATCTTCATTTCTCTCACGACACTGAAAATTGACCGTACGACATCATCACGACCCTATATATCAATCACCAGGATAAAAAGCTACTGATATCAAATGCTAGATAGTCTAGCACTTGGCTTTGACATCATCCCAATTTTGCACACGCGGAAACCACATCACCTTCTTCCTGCACAACCCCACCTCTCTTGCTCTCTCCCTCTCTCTTCTGTCTTCTGCACACTACAGAAATCATTTCAGAGTGAATTCTTTCCTATTCTCCAGAGATGCTTGAGCGCCTTTTCCTGGAGCACGTCAGTTAGTGGCTCTCTGATAGTCGAGGTGTGAGTGGCATAGGATTAGATTTCGAGATTGGTCGATGATAGGATGAGGCAGAGGGGAGGGAGGACAGAGACAGGAGGGAAGAGAAGCAGGAAGAAGGTGAAATATCACCCGCATGTGCAAAACCAAGGTGAGCTGCATGCCACTCGAGCAAAACCATCAACCATCCATTAAGGCCAGGCGGGGAGTATTGTGCCTTGTAGTCCTCTGTCTCCGGCTGTGCCGGTTATGTCTCCTCATGTTGCTGCTTCCAGTTGGTGGATGCTCAATACGATCTCTTTGTTTGTTCACCGCGGTGTTTTCTTCGATGGAATATAAAGCTCCTTAACCGGAACATCAGAGAGTTGAACAACCTGCCTGGAGGAGGTTGCTACAGAAAATTTTCTCAGTTAACAAGCGCAACATTGTATGTCTTCAAGGAACTAAATTGGCTGATGTTGATAAAAGTATTGTGGCTATGGTCCTGGGCAGCAGAGTTTCTGAGGACTTAGTTTACAGAGCTGCTAATGGTACGAGAGGTGGGATCCCGGTTGCCAGCACATATGATTTTGCTATTTCCTCCAACTAGAATGCCTCAGGCTCTCACTTTATTACTGGTACTATTACTGATCTGAACAATGTTGCTGCTGTGTATGGGCCTCGGGAGGACAGTGATAAGATTCTTTTTCTCAACGAGAAGAAGAGCATAAAGAATAGTGTGTCCGCGACGAAAGCAACGGAAACATTAATCTCAGAATGATGGGCCGCTTTAGAAACTTGATTGAGGATCTTGAGCTCCAGGAAATTGCTCTTAATGGAAGGAGGTTCACCTCGTCTAAGGAGAGAGAGAACTCGGTTCATTCCAAAATCTATCGTGTTAATCTTGGGAGTTGAGCCACTTGTAATATCAGTTGTCTCCGACCTCAACTGCCATTTTGCATCACTGGCCAATGATCCTCCAGAAGATGGATGTCAAGCACTATAAAGGGTTCAGATATGAGGTTTGTTGGCAAAGGGTGAAGGGATAAAGAGAGAAGGTGCTTGAGGCTGGGCTAAACCTGCTCGCTCGAAGGATGCTCCGCACATCAAGCTGTCAAGAACCACTCATGCTCTGAAACTGTGATATAGAGTACAAGATTAAAGAAGGAAGTGAGATTCAGAAAGGAGGTAGCCACTGAGGTGATTTTCCAGCTGGACACTGATCAGGAGGAGCCTGGGCTATTTGCTAAGGAATGAAACCTTCGTTTTCTCTTGAAATCGAAGCAGCTTGTCTTTGCAGCGCTTGACAGAGTGAGATGGCATCAGAGATCTTGTATTATGTGGATCAAATCTGGAAATGCAAACACAAAAGTTTTCACGTTAAGTGAATGACCCGGAAGAGAAAGAATCGCATTCCTGCTCTGAAAAATCTGAGGGTGAAGAGATGTGTGACCATGATGCTAAAGCTCAGGTGCTACTGCATCACCTCAATTCCCTGCTCGAGGAGGCTTGCCAGAGACCTTATGGGTCTTAACTGGGATTTCCTGCAACTCCCCTCGGCTGATCTTCCGCACCTTGATGATATTTTCTGGCTTACGGAGCTCAAAGATGCCATCTCCATCTCCATGCTGAAAAGGCTCCGGGCCTGGATGGATATATTGGGGCTTTTGACAAAACCTTTGGGGATATCGTGTGCTCGGACCTTCTGGCTGCCCTAAATAAAATGCATGAGTTGAGAGGTGATCACTGGCACCTGTTGAATACTGCCAATATTGTTCTCATTCCAGAAAAAGATGTGGCTTCTTCGCCTCTTGCTTCCGGCCTGTGAGTCATATGCATAATATTGCTAAGATATTAAGAAAGTCGATTGCTTCTCGGTCTGCCCTGGAGCTGCATACCCTGGTCTCTGCGAGCCAAAGCGCTTTCATGAAGAAAAGGCCGATCCAGGATAACTTTCTGTTTGTGAAGAACATTATCAAGGAAGCTCACTCAAAGAAAATACCTCTACTTTTCCTCAAACTGGACTTTGCTAAGGCTTTTGATTCAGTCAGATGGGATTTTTCTGCTTGAGGCTCCTCAGGGTTATGGTTTCAGTGCTTGTTGGAGGGGGTCATTTTTCGTTGACCCTGAGTTCTTCGTCCTCAAGAGTTCTGCTCGATGAGAAGCCTGGTGGCACTTTTATTCATAGGAGAGGGATGAGACAGGGAAAACCTGCTTGCCCCAATGCTCTTCATTTTGGCCCTGGAACCTTTACAGTGCATCCTGACCAAAGCTACTGGTCATGGCCTCTTATCCCCTGTCATGCAATGAGCTGAGAAGATGAGAACAAGTTTTTTATGCGGATGACGTCACTTTCTTCTTGAACTCTATCAAGGAGGAGCTTGCTGTGGCCTCGGGCCCCTTCATTTCTTTGGCAATGTCTCTGGTCTTCAGGTGAATCTCAAGTGTGTGGCCTATCCTATTCGCTATGACCACCTGGGTCTACAGGATCTTTTATCTGCTTTTGGTGGTTTGCTGGGGTCCTTGCCATTCAACTATTCAGGGCTTCCTCTCAGCACCAGGACACGTAGAAGAATTGAATGCCAACCTCTCTTGGATAGAATTGTCGGGAGGTTGAAGCCATGGAAGGTAAAATTCATGCCCGGAAAGGAGTGTCTAACGCTTAATCAATTCTGTACTGACAGTGCTCACAAGTCACAACCTACTTCTTCACTTCTTTTCCACTTGCCAAGTGGATTATCAAAACGATAGACAAGATCAGGAGAAGTTTTCTCTGGTGTGGATCAGAGGCGCAGTGGGGCAAGTGTTTAGTAAGCTGGACGAAAGTCTGCTCGTCTAAATACTGTTGGGGATTAGGAGTGAAAGATTTGGAGAACATTAGCAAGGCATGCGGTTAAGATGGCTATGGTTCAACTGGGACAATGTGGACAGACCATGGAAAGGACTGCCTGTTCCTTGCAATGCGACCGATCAGCAGCTCTTTGCGACCTGCACTTAGATTTTTTTTTTGAAGCTCAACCTGCACTTAGATTCACATTGTGAATGGGGAAAAGGCCTCATTCTGGTTCGACGGTTGGCTTGATGGTGTCCCTCTGAAAGATATGGCGCACAGCTTATTCCGGTTGGCCTCTAGGAAAAGTATATTTGTTTGTGATGGGATCAGGGGGCTGGGGCGGGGGAGGGGTCAGCTATCTGAAAACCCAGACTGTGTATCTTTAGAAGCTCACAGCCTACAACTCTTACTCGCGGTGTCTGCATATGATGGGCAGGTCGCAAATTCATTGTAATGACCTACTGAAGACTTGGAGTGTTGGAGCTGAAGGAGAAGTGCAGTTTTAACTTTTAACTCTGCCTTCTCCTGCAGACAGGCTGCATGCAAGAGGCTGACCGCACAATGCTGGCCAGGTGCTGGAATCGGCAAATCATCTAATGCTGGGATGTTCTTTTGCTAAGAAAATTTGGTTTGCCTTCACCTCCTATCATCCTAGAGCTTCTGCCATTGCCCTGAGGTCTTCCGTCGCTGGCCGGTGGAGAAAACCTTCACATGGAGTAACAAATCCCCATTGCCGGAAGATGGCGTCCATGTTGATTTATGTAGTCTGTCCCCCTGTGGAAGGAGCGCCGCCATGGGATCTTCCGGAATGCCCAGGCCACCTCTGAGAGGGCATATCTTTTAATTCTTGCTGAGCTTCCGTGTATAGGCCAGCTTGATCGAGAGTAATTGGCACGTATTTTTCTTTGGTTTTTTAGCTGGTTTTGAGCTATGTACAGACTCCCCCCTTCTTTAATTCAAAGCAGAGCTCCTGATGTTCCCGTAGAAAAACAGGTAGGGAAAGACGTAACTATCTTTTGGGGGACTACGAGTGAAAATTTGTTTATATGTGATAAAGTGATCTTAGCATATAACTTAGGGGCAAAACGTGTACCTTTTCCATTCAACTATATTTACTAACTTGCTAATATCAGTCACTTGATCATAATGTGCTCTCCTCAGAATCAGAGAATCTGTAGTAACTAGTACTCCCTCCGTCTGGAATTACTTGTCGCAAAAAAAATAAAAATGGATGTATATAGAGCTAAAATACGTCTATATACATCCATTCCTTGGACAAGTATTTCCGGACGGAGGGAGTATGTGATAATCAAGTGTCACCATCTCTAAACCTTAGGAATGCACAACTAGTGAACTACTCCCTCCGTCCCACAATATAAGACGTTTTTACAAGTTATGTTAGCTTGTAAAAACATCTTATATCATGGGACAGAGGGAGTAGCAATTAACCTGAGCAAAAGCAGACAATAGCTAAGTTGTCTTGGAGATGGCCGTCAGTTAAGTAGCAACCTCAGTTCCACGCACTAACTAAAATCCAGTCAGCATACATTAATATTCACTTCGTTTGCATGTTAGGATAGTTTTACAACAGATGACTTATCTGTCATTTAAACTCGTGTGTCAAAGGGGACCAACACAAATTGATTTACTGTGTTGCCCTTTCTTTGGGCTGCTCTAATCCTGCAGGTTTAATACAAAATGGGGTTTGTTTTCATCAACAAGCAAAACTAAAATGCTACAAGTCAATCAACTTCATAATACAGTTAAAACTGTCTAACACCTAGAGGAACTGACACTAAATCTACTCAAATGAAGCATTGACAGTGGGGATAAGAAACGTACCCCAAAACTGCCAGCACGGTCAGCCGGACGGGGTGAAGGCGCATCCAGTACCCGGCCGGAATCGCTCCGCGCAGCTCAAGCACCGGCAATGTGGCCAGTGTGAACACGACGGCGTCGTCGGGCCAGTCGCGGCTCCGCAGCGACGCCGCCACCCGCAGCTCGAACCCGGACGCTTGATGGAGTCCTCGGCCGCCGCGGCAGCCAAGCAGGGCGGCGGAGCCCAGGAGCGCGGGCAGCGCCAGCCGCCCCGCAAGCGCGCTCCAGACGCCGGGCGCCTGGGCCGGCTCCTCCGTCGCCTCACCCCTGCCTCGCGCGCGGCTCTGGCGACGGGAGCGAGAGCTTTGCGGGGAGGCGGTGGGATTCCGGGAGGAGCGGGGGTGAGATCCCTCGGGCGGAGAGCGGGCGGCGGAGCCGCGAGGAGAGGCCTCCGTCTCCGATATGCCAGCGGGAGAGGCGAGAAGTGCGGCCGCCATGGGCCCATGGCCACTGTCCGGATCGAGGACAGAGGCTGCTTTAGCTTGCCGTCGCGCCCGTGGTGCTCTGCGTGCGGGTTTGGGTCGGTACGGACGGTGGTTACGAGGAGAGGAGTGAAGTCTGAAAACAAACCTGTCTTCGTACGTTCCGTCGGATTCGAACCCCCACCTTCCAATCCCTGAAATCGGCACCCTCACCTCTCCAATCCCGGTCGTCAGCGCCCTTAACCTGGTTTAAGGGTGGGATCAGTGACGTGGCACCGCGGGCGGCGGGGTTTGCCGAATGAATGACGCAGCGTGTGTTGACACCCCCCCCCTCTCTCACTCACTCACTTTCCCCTCTTCTTATCTCCAATCGTCTGAGGCGGGGAGCAGAACTCCGGCGGCGGGGTTCGTCTGCGATTGAGAGAGGACGGAGATCGATTGAGAGAGGGCGGTGATTGGCGGCGGCGCACCTAATGTCAGGGTCGACTGCTTCATCTTACTCCGACGGCGGTCGGATTGGAAGGAGAGACGGGCCTGCTAGGTCGCCGGTGCCCTACAGAGAGCAGCCGATGGACTATGAGCCGGCGAAGAACTGCGGCTTGTGCGGGAAGAAGGCGCCAAGGTGGATCTCATGGAGTCCAGCAAATCCTGGAAGGAGGTATTATGCATGCGTGGAAGCTCAGGTAAGCTCGAACTCTGCTCTGTTCCTCTTTCTTTTCTCTGCTCTGTTCGAACTCTGCACCAAAACATTGTAATTAACAGTGTGATTTAATTGGCCAGCATGGTTTTGTGGAGTGGCATGACGGCCCAACAATGCCATTTCTTCGTGATTTGCTTGGAGATCTCCGGGACAAAGTGTGGAGGCTGGAAGAGGAAGCTACTAAGAAGCCAACTGAGAATGATGTTGCTGTGTTAAGAAAGGAATTGGAAAAGAAGAATGTAGTAATTTTTGAAATTGTTGCTATGTGTGAGAAGAAAGTTGAGAGTCAGACGTACAAATCTGTGATTTATGCTTTGATGATCTTCTTGGCTGGGTTAGTTGCAGGCATGATATTATCCTAGTTTTAGAAGAGGAATGCAATGTAATGCATTTAGTGAGCTAGCAGGGATTGCAATGTAATCGGTCTCAACCATGTATGATGGAAATTCCAAATGAAAATGAATGAAGTGATATGAATTCTCATTTTGTTTAACTGAAGATCATATGCTTTTTATTTGACAGCAAGAACTTTACATGCACTTTATTTGACAGCAAGAAGATCTAAAAAAAAATCTGTACTGTGCTTTATTTAAGCAAGATGATGCACTTCATTTTGCATTAAACAGATGTACCATCTTGCAATATTATACATGACCACAAAAGAGCAGAGTAGCAGAAACACATATCCAGTACAAAAGGCAACTCCATAAATACCAGTACATATTAATAGTAACTAGTGCAGACTGACAGTAGCATCCAAAAGGCAACTCCATCCACCATAAGCTTTAGTAATTCCCACTAGCTGTAAAATAGGACATAAACCCAGTTTCTGTGCCAGATCCTCTCCCACTTCCTCTGCCATCTCCTCTCCCAGTTCCTGTCCAAGACCCTCTTCCTCTCCCAGTTCCTGTCCCAGATCCTCTCCCACTTCCTCTGCCATTGCTACCTCCAGGGACAACATTGTTAGTTGTTGATGAGCTTCTAGGAGGTGTGAACCTGGATGTTGTAGCTTGAGAGCTTGCTGCAGCTTGAGAGGGTGCAGCTTGAGACCTTGTTGCAGCTTGAGATTTTGTTGGGCCTGAAGCTCTAGCTCATCTTCAAAATCTGAACCACTGTCTGTTTCTTCCTTTTCATCTTCTTCACCATTATACTCCACATATATGTCAGCAACTCCTCCATCTGTAATATAGTCAGACATTTTGATGCAGCCAACATCATCATGTAAAAAGATCAATCCATCTGCCAAATCTCTGCCAGGCAACAAGAAATAATACTTCATGCTCTCCTTCACTGCCATATGATCTCTTAAAAACCCTTTCACCTCCTGTAAAGAGAGCTTGTCACGCTCGATCTCTGGCAGTCCAGAATCTCCCCCCACATAGTCAAGACTTGGACCAATCATGATGAACTTCCCCCAAAAGTGGAATCTGACATTCAAGATCTCTGTCGGGTCCATGATTTGAACGACAAACACCTACATTACAATCAAAGTAACTGATGCATCGGTGATAATCAAAACCCCAACTAATGCCCACCCGCAAAAACCCCAACTTTCCCTCATTGTAGAACCCTAAACCTAGCATCCATACAGAGGGGGAAAAACACCAAATGCTCAGAACGGATGCATATTGCGTACCTGATTCTGCTCTGCCGTAGTGCTTGTCGGAGAGCCGCGCGATCAGTCATCGTTCGCCATGGCCGCCGCAGAGAAGTTGATGCGTCCAGCCGCGGGGAACAGAGGGAGGGGGAGGGGAACAGAGTGAGGGGAGGCGAACAGAGCAAGGGGGAGGCGAGCTGGTCTGGCTCAACCAGTTTTCTCCAGCGCACCTGGCATATTCAGCGATCCCGGCCTCGCCCAGCGCCACGTTCGAAATCCCTTGTTTGGGAACGAGCTGAAGGGCCATGACGACCGGGATTGGAGAGGTGGGGGTGCCGATTTCAGGGATTGGAAGGTGGGGGTTCGAATCCGACGGAGCGTACGAAGACAGAGTTGTTTTCATACTTCACTCCGAGGAGAGTAGGGGTCGTTGGAGTTAGATTTACGTTAATGATTTGCTATTTTGGCTCAGAAAATCTATATCTATATATATATCTATACCTTTATTACTAATAAAAGAAATAGATATTCTTAGTCAGTCATACGTATTTCAAAAAATCCTTCATGTTTCTTACTACTTAACCCGCAATCCGGTAAAACTGGTTTGTCCCGGATTTTTTTGATACTTCTCCCGATGGGCCGCACACTGTTTATGCGTTTATTTTTTTCTTCTGTCTTTCGCATGGGCCGAGGTGGGCCTTCACGCTTTTCTTTGCAGTAGCAACTAATCAAAAATATAAGGTAGTGAGCATTCGAACTTCAGATCTCTACTACCAGTTGGATCGCAACAAACCAACTGACTGATAGTATATTTTCTGCTAAAATTTGGGTTGCTGCTGATAGTCTCGCCTCTCTGCTTTATATCAAAATTCATATTTTTTATTTGCTTCCGAGTTGCCTGGAAAATAAGCAAGCTGTTTGAAAACCAGATAAAGGAGGACATGCATGGAAATCGGTAGAATTCAATTGAAAAATCAGTGGCTAGAGCAATATGAGACAACCATCGTGTATGAGCGCTGGATCGATCCAATCCAGGAGTTAGCGGCTAGGAAATGCATTGGGAGAGGTAGCGAAACATACAACGTACGTATCTACGTGTTGGACTTGGAGCAGTTGGGTCCAGAATCGCATCACGCTCATCCTCCCTCCCTAATTAAGCGTGTGTATGCTAATTGAAGTCAAACAAATCAGTGCCGCATGATGTGTTTGCTTAATTGCTGCAGCGCGCGCCCGCGGATGGGCGAGCCAACGCGTCGTTGCTGATTAAACGCGCCGAGCCCCGGAGTGCAGGCAGGCGCTGAAACATACGAAAATCGTTGCTCGCAAAGAAAACCAACCGGGTGCACGTCTAGGATTATTGACAACTCTCATCCCAGCCTAAAAAGAAGAAGAAGAATCATAGCTACGTCCACGCAACGACATGAAAGGAAGGAGAGAAAGGAAGCGTGCACGTGCATGCATGCATGTGCTGAAACGTACCACGGTACAAGCTCGAGGATTCCTTCCTATAGATTAATTCAATTGCAAAGCAAATAGAAAAACGAAAAAACATATATGTGTGTTCAAGAAACCCTCAATATATGACGTATGACATCGGATCTCACTCGCGGACCTAGGAATAAAACGGGGATGTGCACACTCCCATAAAAATTGATTCCCACTCCAAAAAATAAAGGGTGTGCGCCGTCGAAGTAATACATGGTAAAAAAATCTCCGATTTCTAGGTGTGTCATGGCACGCCATGCACACATGTTAAGTCCGCCTTTGTCGAATATACATGTGTGAATACTATCGAACTGCTGGAATATTTATGTCAGCAGAAGTCCAAAACATACTATTTATGAAAGACCGCGACTAGGTTGATTCGGGCGCTACCGACATCGAAGCCCTGATCACCGATACTCCTACTTTCTCTTCTTTGGAGACATATAATTCCTCTGTTTGCGTGCTTGCTCACATGCTCTCGTTGCCTTTCATGCGTTCGGGCTTGGATGATTCCATACATGTATTTCCAACTTTTTTTCTCCAGCTGTATTAATGGATCGATGCGCGTAACTTTTTCATATTCGCAAAGAACCATACCGTGGCAATGTTACAATGTCAAGTGGATGGTTATGCATGATTATAAAACAATAATATTTAAGACAGACCTTTATTTATTTGGTACCCGTTGCAACGCACGGGCTCTTTTGCCAGTATATATATATATATATCTATATCTATATCTATACCTACTAATAAAGCAAGGTGATATTCTTGGTTTCGTCCCGTTTAGATTATTTTTTTCAACGCACCGTTGATGATTTTTTAGATACGCAAGGTGGTACTATAATTGATACAACGTCAATGCTTCTTGATTCCGTAATTTTCGTCCGTTCTTACGTTTCAAATTTCGTCCGTCATCAACCCTCGGTCGCATGGGCCTCAGCCCACCCACGTGATGCCCCAAGCAAACAGTACGGTTCAGGGAAGTAGAGAAAAAAAATATAGGTGTGGTGCTAGGAGTCGAACACACGACCTCTCGTTCAATTCTGCTGCACACGACCAACTGGCCACGTCGGAATTATGTACAGAAAACTAAGTCCGCTTGTTTTACATTGTCCCACCTCGCTTCTTTAGATAAAATCTCATCAACTTATATACACGTACCAATTTATTATCAATAAGGAGCCTAGCAAATAACAAGCGGATCGGTCTCTCCACATGAATAAAATTGTGGAATTATTAAATGGGAGAGAAAGACAGATTTAAACCAGCTCATGTTGCAGCAATCCCCGCCCCGGTACTTAAGGAAAGTGTAATGAGCTAATTATAAGAGGGTATATATATGAGGAGATATTGATGTGAGAGAGAAGAGAGAGGAGCCCATCTGCTCATGCACGCTAATTAGACGGTATATAAGGCTAATTAAGCAGGTATATATTAAGGAGAGATTGATGAGGGAGAGAGAAGAGCCGATCCGCTCATGCATGCTAATTAGGCGGTATATAAGGAGAGTTTAATGAGCTAATTAAGCCGGTATATGTTAAGGAGAGATTAATGAGAGAGAGAGAAGAGCCGGTCTGCTCATGCACTCTAAACAGAATTCGCGGGGATGCAAATCAATCTGATAGCGTAAACAAGGCAGGCCGCTTTTAGTCTGAGGCACGTTTGACCCAGTCTGAATTATGTTGTACTTCTTGACAGGTATAGGAAGTCTCAAGAAAAACAGGCATATTTCAATCTCAACTTCAATCTGTACTGCAAGTGCCGTATGGATTGGTGTTCGTGTTCTTCACGGACACGTGGTACCCAGATAAAATATCATCAGCTCAACTAGGATTGGGATTAGACAATACAGGACTAATATATACGCACAGGTTAGCACACACACGGCAAGCACATACGCCTGCACGATCATACACAAAAGCAAATACAAAACAAACTGTCTTAGGAGTTATGGTCAAAGAGTCTGATCTCAATGAAGTTGTTGTTCTGGATCAGGAACAAAATATCATGCTTAACTTCCCTCAAGGTGCACATGCTGGAGATGGTATGGAGGAACAATTGTATCTAGGTAAATTTACTTCTACAGAAGTGTTGCGTGTAGGAAATTTTCATTGTCAGTGTGATACGCTTCGTCACTATGCATCTATGGTTCGATCTTCAATATTATTTTTTTATTTCTTAAATTGCATCCAGGAAAAAACATGACACTCGGTAAACACATCCACCGGCATTGATTGCCTCATTCATGCTTACTTTAAACTTTGTTTAGGAATAGCGCATGACAAAAGAATATTATTTGAACAAAAGCATATATTAAATATTGTATCACTTTGATTGTAACATGAGCACTATCTTGGTTTAAGACAGTAATGTAAAGCATCTAACTTGCACACAAACTAAGGTCATAACATTTACGGATAGGTAAGAGAAAATTTACTGAATTTATGTATGATGATCTTACCTCAAACCTGGAAGGTAAAATGGCTACACAACTTTTAAGAAGAACCGTGTGTGGAGCTGAAGTACAATATTACTGTAGAAACAAGACATATCTATTCTAATGTTGATGTCCAATGTAATTAAAGTAACTTATAAGTAGGTACATATGTTTTATTTATGATGCAAAATCTACTCAGTTTCTTCTTTTTAATAACCATAATAGATTCATACTATATAAAAATTCTCATGCAGTCAAGCAATTTGGGTCGCTATCTCCAGTCCTGGGAGCCCGAGAACAAAGAAATAAAAGAGATAGAGAGCGGTATGCACGGATGAACTATGAAGAAAAACAGTTGAAACTGAAAAGACGACGTCAAGCCTATCAGCAAAACAAAACAATTAAAGATTCAACTCGGTTGCAAAAAAATGCACATAAGGAAGAAAGAAATATGCAAATATGGAGCTAGCACAAAAGACAAAAATATGCGCAAGAGAAAGGAGGAAATATGCAAATATGCAGCTAGAGCAAAAGAAATCTAGAATACGGCAAATTGCAGCCAACCGTGAATTGAAGCGCAACACACCATGCAAAGAATCAATTGCGATGGTGAACCGAACATATGTCACAACAGAAGAGGAAGTTATTAGTACATCTATACGACGGGGACTTCACGGTTAGCATACACACAACAGAAGCATATAAGCACGCACAGTCAACGAAGTATACGACATTTTATTATATTATGTAATCACTCTTATGTGTTTCTTCTCACTCTTTTCCTTCTTTACACTCTTGAGATATGTGTGTATTCTTTAAAAAAATCCCCGTTGCAACGCACGGGCATGTTTCCTAGTATTATTAAAAGAAATAGGTATTCTTAGTCCGTCAAATAATTTTGTAAAAAAAAACTGATAGGTATGAAAATCAACCCACAGTCTATTAATATTAGTAAGAAAAGAAAAGGAAAATAACACCGTTTGTTGTGTACGATCTCGTTCCGCACATGCCAACATCTCCATAACGTCATGAGCATGAACAAGCGTCTCTCTTCCGACAACTCTGACAGCACATGGAGGAGCCACTCCGACCCTGTGTTCACCAGCCGTCGGACATTAGGAAGATCCCAATGTTTCGCCATTGATCTCCACAACGCAACCGCTCGAGGGCACCTACAGAGAGCGTGGAACGTGTCCTCCGGTTCGATGGCACACAAAGGGCACAAATTAGAAACTTCAAGTTTACGACTTTTCTTATTATTCCAGGTGGGTAGACTATCAGTAGCCACCCTCCACGCAAACACACGCACCTTTGGAGGAGCAGGGCACCTCCATAATAAAGCCCAGACGGCTTGTCGCCCGTCCGGTGCCCTGCTCGCCGCGACTGAAGATGGACGAAGACAATCGTCGAGCGCCAGCCGATACGCGCTTCGGACAGAGAATATCCCATTCCGCTCTGGTTCCCATGCCAGGATGTCAGCACCAAGACGAGGCGAAGTTCGAATTTTGACGATTTCGTTAACATCTGCAGGTGAGAAGTATACATTGTATACCCTAGCTTTATTACAGCTATATATACATTGTATACCCTTGATTTATAACCCATGATGAGAAATAAAGAAATAGAATAGGCGTCGTTCTCCAGGACTCTCGCTCGAAATCGAACTCGACGAGCCGTCGGATGAGGAGACATAAGCCGAGGCTTTCTAGAGCATCGTATCAGGGCAAGCAGGACAGCAGGCCGCCCTGGTTACATGACGGAAGAACCCCGCTGAGGTCGACGGTGACGAAACCCACAACATCACCCTCCTCTCCTTCCCGGCCGATACGACCATCACTCATAGATGCGTCCTCCGGCAAGCTTCGTCGATGCTTCTCGGTCTCTCTCTCTCTCCCGTGAGCGCTTCAACACCCTGGTGCTGCCCCGCCATGCTCGGGAAGGTCGCTGCTCCTGCTGGTCAGCTGCTAGGCCCATTACATACACGCTAGCAAATCTCGCAAGGCCGCTGCTCACGTGACGCCATGGTACATGCTCGATGCCAACGGAGACAACAAGCGCGACCGGGGCCGTGTTGGGGCTACCTGCCGTATGTTCGGTGATACGCTATAACTACTCAGCGTCATGATCGAGCATAGGCCCTAAGTTAGTTAGGGCATGGCCAATGCATAGCCTTAGGGTGATGCCTCGTACGTCATGTAGGATCGGATGCCAGAAAAAAGTAGGTTCGGATGAGGAAGCGGGATCCTTTGCAGGAGGCAGGTGCTTGGAGAGAAAAAGTGTGATCGAGTGTAAAAAGCTGAAAAAGTTAGAGTGGAAAGTAGAGATGCATGTGTACTAGAGTCTTTATTTTCTATTCTTTGATGAGGCTTGCATTGGGAAGAAAAAAATCAATATAGATGCCTCAAATTATTTTTTATCATGAGGTATATTTATCCATATGCCACCATTGTACATGTCCTTATTCACCTTCTTGCCAATTAAGCCGATTTGGCCAGGTAGCTGTCTGACTGACCTATGCGTAATTTTTTCAGTTATGAATTATGATCCCTTAAGTTGCCCAGTGGGGCTGCAAGCTTCCTAGAACGGATAGATGCGTGACAAGTGCGCTTTGGATCACATTTGTCAGAGTTGTGATAATTTATGAACCAATGGGCAATGGTTATGAGTTGGATTAGTGATGTAGCAGTAAAGGTAATGAAGAGCGTGATTGTCTGACTACTTAATCCGCAGGTTTTAGCTTCCTAAAACGGAAGTACATTATTATGATTTATAGTGAACAAATACTTCAGATTTTATTTCCATGTATAAACTTCTTTATTATTCAGTGTCATGGAATAGTTTTTTATATTGTCTTGTGGAGAAATCTCTTAGTTCATACGGATATGGACGATGTAAAAAAAAAAAATAGGCGCACTTGTTGCAACTCAGGTACAAACTAAAGATCATGTATTATTCTTTTGTACTTAATATATTTATAAGTGGTACTAGTAAATATGACCGTGTGTTGCAACAGAAGAAAAACCATACATCCTTATTCTAATTTTAACGCGACACCTCATTTTGAAATTAGCATTGCAACGATCCATGCTCCATTACAAAGCAAATACTAATTCTGATAAATTAGGGTTTTATCTCTTTATACAATATTTTTAAATTTTCCTAATAAATGCAAATTAATAAAGATTTGAAAGGCAAAACTGCACAAGCATCGCATGTGGGCCCTGGCTCAGTAATCTCACCATGTACATTTGTCGGCCCCGCATGCTCACTCGGCCTGGTTTGTTGCTCTTTTTTTCTTCATCCTACTTTTTTTTGTTGTTGCCTGTTGGTTTAATAATAGGGGAAAACCGCCCATTTTCCTTTTTCTTTTGATTTTTTTGGTAAAATAACAAATAGTTCATGAACTTCCAAAAACATTCATGAATTTTTAAAAGTCTATGAAATTTTTTCGAAATATCTTTAATTTAGAAAAAAAATCATAATTATTTTACAAAAGTAAACAACAAAAGAAAAATGACAAAGAAAAAGAAACTGGAAAAAACTCAAAAAGTAACCGTAAAAACAAGAAGAAGAAAAAACTCAACTAAAATCTAAATGCAAAACTTGTTTTATTTAAATTTAAATGCACATCTATTCCTTTCTCCCGTTGCAACGCACGGACATATGTGCTAGTGTTGATCAAGCGTATTGTTTTGACGTCGAACATTTTTGCGGATTTCTTAGGGCATGTACAATGGTTGATAAGATAGTCTTATCTTAAGTCTTGCATGCAATTTAGAGATGACAAAAAAAATATACAATGGGTCATCTTTTAGCCTTATCTTCAATAACTAGCTATTTCTAAAAACGTGGTGAGGAACTTCAAAAAAAAAACGTGGTGAGACATATTATGCTAAGAGATCATCTCTTGTCTTCTCTTAAATAAGAGAAGACAAACCTTTTATTACGAGTTCTCTTTTCTTCACCTCATCATTTATCCTACGTGGCACTCCTAAGATAGCACCATTGTATATGCCCTTATGGCTTAAGATCAATTAGGGAAACAGATCTTATTGAATGGCAGAGAAACATATTTTCATGAAACTTTTAAACAGTTATTTTTAAAATGATGCAATTGACAAACCATTGCATAAATATTGACAATGTGCCTTGGTTTCTCAAGGAGGTGAGACGGGC
Organism: Elymus sibiricus; assembly: GCA_039707655.1. Classification (NCBI taxonomy): domain Eukaryota; kingdom Viridiplantae; phylum Streptophyta; class Magnoliopsida; order Poales; family Poaceae; genus Elymus; species Elymus sibiricus. The sequence goes on from CM077671.1 coordinate 451,561,281, forward strand.
GACGGCTGGTTGTGGCTAGACATTAGGGTTGTAGGTGGAGCTCGGGGGGGAGAGGAATGGGGGCGGGTCGGGAAGAGACACAGAGATAGGTAGCGAACCAGTTTTTTTTTTTGAGCAAAAGAGGGAGGGGGGCTCCCCCTCCGATTTCATTTATAGAAATCAACCAAGTTCGAACAACATCCAAACTACCAACTACAGCAGGAAAGATAAAATATCTAGCTATTACAAGGCTTAAAGCGACCGAGTTCTCAGGGTCAAATTACCTAACTAGGAACAACCATCAGGGCGCCTCTTTGGATCATGAGAGAGGTAAAAGATCATTCCAACATCAACTGCAACACTAGCAATCTACACAAAAGAAGAGCACCAGAAGGGCCACCGGCTGTTCAGGTCAATCTGGGTACTCCGAAACGCCAGCCTTGAGCAGCCCTGTAGATCTCACTTGCCACCTGCTCGATTAAATTTGCTCCCAACGTTAGGAGCTTTGCATCTGGGTACTTTGTCTGCAAGATAGACCAATCAGCAATCCAGGAGCAGATTAGTTTTATCATACGCATAGGATAATTGATCCTTTTTCTGTTGAATATAATGTCATTTCTACATTTTCGCACAACCCAGAGCAAGGCAGAGGTACCAACTAGTATCAGTTTCTTATCATTTTTTGGAAAGCCATTTAACCACCTACCAAAGCAGTCTCTCGTATCAGCTGGTATGGAATGCAAATCGAAAGCACATTTAATCAAATTCCAAATCAATCTAGAAACTAAACAGTAGAAAAACAAATGATCAATACTTTCATCTTTACCACATAGCACACAATTTTTATCCCCTTTCCATCCCCTCTTAAGCAAACTGTCTCTAGTCAAGATGCTTTTCCTGTTAACCAACCACAAGAAAATTTTGATTTTCGCTGGAACTTCAACTTTCCACAAAAATTTCTATGGAAAACCATTGCAACTCTTAAACAGATGTAGGTACAAGGATTTAACAGTGAATTTCCTGTCAGAGGTCAGCATCCACATTGCTTTGTCCTTGCCACCATACATAAGTATCTCTTCACATCTGGATTTCATGCTTTCCCGTAGAGGGATAGATTCCCCACAAAGGCTTCTTCTGAAAGAGAAGTTATATCATCCTTTTTCAATAGCATTTTTAACCGAAATGCCATGATCATTACTAATGAAATATAGGTTTGGATAAGAATCTTTCAGGGGTTTATCCCCCACCCATCAGTCTTCCCGAAATATGGTATTGCATCCATCCCCAAGCTTTTTTTTAACATGTTGGTGAAAAATATCTCTAACTTTTAAATGACTAGACCAAAATTGAGAGTCCCCATTCCTATGAATAATACCAGAAATGCACTTATTCCCAATGTATTTTCCTCTGATAATATCCTGCCAAAGTCTCTCTTCCATTTAGCAAGGAGAGCTTTGTTAAACTCATCCAGGTCAATAATCCCTAGGCCCCCTTGCTGTTTTGGCATACAACAATTTTTCCAACTTACTAAATGATATTTCTTTTATGAATATCAGTCTGCCATACCAACCTAGCTCTGGAAAAAAATCTGCTTTCTTCCTTACTCCAGCTGGAAGAGGATAGAAGGACATCATGTATATAGGAATATTAGTTAAGCAGGATTGTACAAGAGTAACTCTCCCTGCAATATTCAGTAACCTCCCCCGTCAACATGCACATCTCTTCTCAATTTTCTCAGTCATGTTTTTCCAAAGTTTGTTTCTAATTTCGGTGTTAGAGACTGGGAGTCCTAAATATTTCAAAGGGAGAGACCCCAAAGCACAAGTAAAAATTTATTGGTATGAAGCAGTTTTATTAATGGCCTCGCCAAAAAGGAAAAGTTCACTTTTACGGAAGTTGATTTTATGGTAGCGAACCGGTATGCCCGAGTCACTTGACGCTTGCAAAATAGTGTAATTATCTCAAAACTCCATAACACAAGACTCACAAAACTATATTTCCTAGAACCATTTTTTGTACTACAAGTAACCTCAGACGCAGGATTAATTATCTCAAAACTCCATGATACAAGACTCACAAAACTGTATTTCCTAGAACCATTTTTTGTGCTACAAGTAACCTCAGACGCGGGATTAAGTGTGGGAAAACCACACGTAAGCCCAAACCGATCCACATATAAATCATTCCAAACCAACTCATTAATAAATTTCTGAAAACCAACCCGCACCAAATTTACCCCAAATGACACCCACCCATCTTAGTACTTCGGTTTGGAACCAACCGACCGAACTAATACCAAACCATAGATCCTGCATATTTTTGCCATGCCTCGTACACTAGCTACTCATCACCATTGTCGACACCGACACACCACTATACACTCGTGTTCAAGATAACGCCTATTACACAGGCTTAGGAGGAGCAGGTTCATCTCATATTGGCCCTTGTCGCAATCGAGCAGAAAGCATCGGGGGTTATGGTGGCGCCTCATCATGGATTGGGCTGGGTTGAGGAGGAGCAGGGTGAACACGACGAGGGAGCCAAACATCGGAGGTTCGGGAGGCATGAATCATAGTTTACTGCATAGAGGAAAAGGAGAGCAGAAATGTCTTTGCAACTAATTAAACATGGCTCGCAACGGTTATTATAAGTCATGGACCCACATACGAAATGCACCCAAAAAACACACTTAAAAACCGAATTTGAGGGTGGGTTGGGAGGGCGGGAGGGAGGGTAGGGGCGTGTCGAAGATGAAACTGCCACGCCCTGCTAGCTGATCCAGCTGGCCGCTGGTGCGCGTGCCAGGGCGTCCGTGGAGGTGGAGATGAAGCCGCGCGCGTGTGAATTGTGAAGGCCAGCCGGTCGATGGTCCAGGCAGTTGGGATCTGGTCCTGTAAAAAAAAACAAGGAACGGCGGGAGCGTCCGGCGTGCACGCGCGTACGTACCACCTGCGCGTCCGTCGCACCACACCGCACCTACCTAGGCGGATCGGTGGCACGGATCCATGGTTCAAATCGTCTCTGGCAAAAACAGCAGACCAGACTGGTTGTGGTTCGCATCCTGGTAGGGAAGGGACACGTGTCTTCGCCTCAACCGAAGGAGGGGAGGGGAGGCAGCGCCGGCCGGGGTGGGGAGTGGGGACGGGACCCACCAACTGGAGTTCACCCATCCTTGCTCGGCAGCGCGGCCGGGCCAGCCGTGGCATTGCATGCATGCATTCCTTTCGCTCCTGCGCCTGCGCGCACTGACCACACCGCTCCAACCCCTGACCTGCCCTGCCCTGCGACTGCGAGCTGATCCGGCTGCCCGCTGCTACGCCGGCCGGGCAAAAGCAAAGCAAAGCGAAAGCCGCCCCGTGTGACGTGCGTAGGTTCCTGCCCGTCTGCGCGCGCGGCGCGGCCAGGGAGATAGAGAGGGAGGGGTTGGCGTGGGTCGCACGCGCTGCGTGCGCGGGCTGCCGGTGGTTGATTTGGCGCTGATGCGCGCGCGGGAGGGATCGAGACGCGCGCGTGTGAGGTGTGATGGGCGAGCCGGGTCGATCGATCCTCCTAGATGGATTTGGTCGCGTGCAACAACGCCAACAGTGGGACATGCGGCCCGTCGAGAGAAAAAAAAACCTTGGTACGATGCCTCCCTTCCGCTGAAAGATCACTAGAAAACCCAGAAAAGGATACTAAAGTACGTGGGTACGTGACTAACTGAGTACGTGGTGTCTTAAGGTGATTATAAGGTGGGGGTAAAGGAACTAATTCTAGTGGGGGCCTGGTACATCTGGTGGCAAAGAAGGGAACTTGTCAAGGGGCAACACATTACTGAACCAACTCGATCAGCCTTCTCAATCCGGGCTTTGACATGCAATTATATGGGGGCACAAAGCAACTCAGAACCTCGGCGAGTACTATGGACTAAGCCACCAAGAAACGCTTATAAACTGAATGTGGACGTTGCATATTCTGAGAATGGTTCTGGAGGAGCAGGTGTGGTGGTTCGTAATGACAGGGGAGAGGCAATTGCAGGCGCGTGCTGGCCTCTGCAGAACCTCCTCGACTCAGCGACAGCTGAAGCTACTGCACTTTTGAAAGGCCCGAGTCTAATTGAATCACTTGGGTGCACCCCTGTTACTATTGAATCGGATTCACTGGAACTTGTGGAAGCTTTTAAAGGAATCATTCAGGTATGGTCCCCCTATTCAGCAATTCTTGCGGAATGCTTTCAGATAGCATACAGGATTGGCCCAATCTCCTTACAACACTGCTTCAGGGAAGCTAACTACGTGGCGCATTATTTAGCTAGACATGCTTTTGTTTCCAATAATTCTGTTTTTTGGGATAATGATCCTCCGGATTTCATTATACCGGCTGTAATGAACGATGTAACTTTGTTTAATATGCAATAAAGCGCGCCATGAAGGCTTTCCCTCAAAAAAAAAAAAAAACTGAGTACGTGGTGTCTTTGCTGCATATGGGAATCTGGGCTGCTAGTGCTAGAGGCCCAAATAAACATCTTACAGAAGAGAAAGAAGTTTGGAAGCCCAATAGCACGGTAAACCCTATTTGGCGCTGCAGGCGCCGATTATAGTGCAATCTTCCTAACCGGCGCCTGCAACGCACATCACCTCCTGCGTACTGGGCCGGCTCATTTGCTTCCCATCCTCTTTTTTCGCTATTTTAGAAACTCTTGTGTGCACAGGGATTCGAACCTGCAACAGCTTGGTCGGACCACCACCCAAGTGATGCACACATACCTCGTTTTACCTATTTTATTCGTCATCAGTTCGTTTTTTTTCTTTTCTCATCCTTTTTTGTTTCATTCTAATGTGCGTTTTTTATAAAATCTGTGAACCTTTTTTCTTACTTAACGATTTTTTAAAATTTGATGATTTGTATTCAAATTCGAAAAACATTTTTTTAAAATCATTGAACTTTTCCCAAATTCGATGAACCTTTCCCAAAATCATGAAGTTTTTAAAAATTAGATGAACTTTTTCCAAAATCGACGAACTTTTTTCGAAAGTCGACGAACTTTTTTTAAATTGGATGAACTTAATCCCATTGCTGATCGTCTTGCTGCGTGAAGACGCAACAGCCGTGGACCGTGGTTCTGTTCGTTGCTTCAATCAGGATTGATGAACACATCGAGGCCAAACTACGGATTGTGTATTAATATTCAAGTGCAAGGTTCAATTTTCAATTCATTTTCTTCGTATTTGAACGATCTATTCATCTAGCGATCATTACTATTAGAAACTAATTAGATTCTGTTTGATCAACGATCACTTATAATTTGCTAGGTTCTCTTCCTGAATTTTTATCATGTCTAATAGAATTAGGAAGCATGACTCTGATGCTGCGAAGCTAGTTGCTTTGCAATCCCTTTGCCTTTTTAGCATTAGTGTTGATATATGCCTAAAAAAGGTACAATGGAAACAAATTCGAAATTATATCATAAAATGAGAGTATGCTTTACGCATATTAATTCTTCTGTGATGTGAATTGTTCAAAATTTTGGGCCACATTTTGATTTCCGCCCGGGGCCCCGAATTTCCGAAGACGACCCTGCACCAGTCCCTTCTCCATCGGATCCATGCCGTGCCACATTACTATTTATCCAATAAAGGTGTATGGGAAGAATCTACCCTGATTAGAAGTAGCTAAAAACACTTGTCAAATAAGATATATTTGTGATCATGTGGGCATTTTGTAATCAATCCCACCCGAGAGAAGCCTACTAATTACGTGGATATGTGTAGAAATTGAACTCGGTATCAAAAAGACCGAGTAGAGTTGCCACCATTTCAAGGCTAAGTTTAATCTGTGCACCAGAATTATTCATGCACATATATATAATCATGGAATGTACTAACTAAAATCAAGATCAACCAAGTGAACCAGAATTCAAGATGGTTCACATGACGGAAACACTGAAAATCCCGAGTCGCAACCCGTTGGTGCTAAAATCTTTCTTCGTTGATTGCAATCGCACTAGCAAATAGCCACATCCGTTGAGTTTTTTGAAATTTCGTGTGCCCACTTACACTCGAGCCCACCCCCTGGTTACCATTTTCTCAAACCGTAGTTACCACACGTGTGCCATACCTCCAGCCCAAACACCATCAATGATGAGCTCTAACCCTATCAATAACTTCCATCTCTTTGCTTCTCCTCATCCCTTGTTCCACCACCACGGGGGCAACTAGAGGCGGGGCACGCATAATAGCCTCGAGCAGAGCAAGGAGTCGCACAAGCTTATTGAGGATGAACTCCTACTGGATCACCCACCTATAGCCACCTTCCGCCATGTATGTCGACCAGAGGAGCCTAGCCTATCTTCGGCGTGGCTTAGAAAAGTTGTAAAAGGGCTCCTACTAAACCACAACGAAAGAACCATAAAGAAGCTTACAACTACTAGAGGATACACCCTCGCCCCCCCCCCCTCGATTGATAACGTCGGGGAAGGAGAAAGGAAGGAGGGGGCCGAATTTAACAGTGTCAGTTCGAACTCCTATGGAGAGAGGAAAGGGTAAAGAGAGTGAGTCGGTAGTTCGTAGTTGCTTGGTGCGGAGTGGGTTGGCTACCCTCCCCAATTGCCATATGGTTTGGTCCAAGAATCTATCTCAACATTTTTAGTCACGTTTCAGATTATTATTGAGCCAATAAATAATTATTGGAGAAATCTACCTGGATCAGAAGTAACTAAAAGCACTACTCAAACAAGCTCTATTTGTGATGATGTGACAATTTTGAAATCAATCTCACGGTAGAGAAGGTCTATTTATTATGTAGGCATGTGTAGAAATTGCACCCGATATAAAAAAAGACTGACGGAGGAGAGACACCACAACCTCAAGGCTAAGTTCTACCAATACACCATAATTAATTGTTTTCGTGCACATACTCGTACCTGTAAATTAAATGTACCAACTAAAAATCAAGATAAACAAAGTGCAAGCGCGCGGAAAATTAATAATGTTCACCCATTGGTAGCACAATCTTTCCTCATTGATCCGAGTCACACTAGCAGCTGGCTAGAGCCGCCACAAATGGAATCAAAATTTGAAAATCCCGTCTACACACAACACCGAACCTGACCCAACCGTGGTTACCATTTCCAACCATGGTTGCAAAAGAAAGCAAGCACGCACAGTTAGCAAGAACAATTGTGGTGTAGCGCTCAACTGATTTTGCATTTAACCTCAAATGCAGGCCACACCAAATGAACTAAGCAAGAAGAGGAGATCAAGAAAGTGCATTTTATTCACCAGTATCAAAATATGCAGGATAGAAGAAACTTCTCTTCGGAGTGCAACTACAAGTAAAATTTTGCTTTGGAATGCAAGCCCCATATTCGAGCAGTATTTTAAAAGAAAATGTAGAGTGTGCATTTTCCTTGTACTCAAGTGAGTGCAACTACAAGCAGTGCAATTATTATTGGTCAAGTAATACCTGTTGAACAATTTTGAATTGAGTATTTATCACCTATGACCAATATTCTCATTTCTAAATTCACTTTTAGTTAAGTGAGTAAAACTTATCTTCTAGTTAAGTGAGTGCAACTACATTTTTGGGTCCATTTTGTTGAATATTTCCTTCTAGTTAAGTGAGTGCAACTTCATTTTTGAACTCACCTTGTTGAATATTTTCCTTCTAAATAAATTTAGCTCTTTGAACTTCTTTCTAAATGACTAAAGTGGTCTTTGTTTGAATAAAATTTAAAATCATGGTACCAACTTTTTAAAATACATTTTATAAAGTCTACATATTAAGTTTCACAATTGTCAGCTATGAGCACTTTCTCAAAGCATTGGGGTGAAGCATTCTTCATTTTCATGCCATGTTTTTTCCATTTTCTTATGTTCAATCATGCACTATATTTTCTTGAATAAGAAAATCTCAACAAGAAACAAGCGAGCAAGTAAAACTTTCTTCAGTTTAGGAAGAATTCTTTTTTTCCCCGAAGAAAAGAATGAGCGAACGATCGAACCAACAAAGAAACGAAGCGACCTACATACAAATGAAGGGGCCGACCCCAATAGATTGCTTCCTTCACGCGAGTTAGAGTTCGGTGTCGCAACAAGCGGCACATAGCTGCACCCGAAAGAGAGAGCGAGGCGGTAGTTCGTAGTTGGTTGGTGCGGACTGCAGTTGGCTACCCAAGCCGGTTGCGACATAGTTTGGTTAAAGAAACCATCTCAGCATTTTGTTGTTGTCATGGTTCATATTATTACTAAACCAACAAATGTTTAATATACCCGGATCAGATTTTACTAGACACACTTTTCCAACACACTATATTTGTGACAAGGTGACAATTTTTAAGTCAATCTCACGTGAGATAAGCCTATTTATATTATGCGGCTATGTGCACAAACTGCAGCCGATGCAAAAAAAAAAAAAAAGACCAGGGAGAGATGCCACCATTCCATTCCAAGGTTAAGTTGTATCAATGCGTGAGAACTAAATTGTTTCTCCACACACGTTAGATGTACCAACTAAAAATCAGTCAATCAAGATGAACAAAAGTGCAACAAAAACCAAGATTTTTCACCCATTGGCAGCCATCTTTCTTTACCGATCGGAACCGCACCAGCAGCCGCAATTTCAATCGAAATTTGAAAACCCCGTCCACGTACAGCACCGTTCGAACCTGACCCAACCGTGGATGGTTACCATTTCCAACCGTGGTTAGTAAAGCAACCAGGCGCGCGCAGTTTGCAGAAAGGCCCTCGGGCCGCCGCGCATTCCCGCGGCCGCCCCCACCGCGGGCGCGTTCTGATCCACGCCCCCGAGAGCGAGCCCCAGTCCCCAGATATTTCTCCTCCGAGCGACGGCGTTTTTCACCCCTGTCCGTGCTGAACCGCGAAATTGGAGCCAGCTCCCCGTCCCCCTCCCACGTACGGACCACGCCATGCGCTCACCACCTCGCTCGCTCGCTAGGGTTTCGCCACCCACTCGCTCACCGCGCCCTGCTCCGCCTATAAAAGCAGCCTCCTCCCTCCCACCAGCTCACCACCGTCCTCATCCGCTCCGCTCCTTTCTTCCTCTCCAATCCACCGCCTCCACCCCACCGTAGCCCTCCCACCACCACCACCACCATAGCTCCCTCGCCATGGCCTACCGCGGAGGCGGAGGCCGGGGAGGCCGCGGCGACCAGCAGCAGCAGCAGTACAGCGGAGGGCGGGCCGGCGCGCCGGCGGGAGGAGGGCGCGGGGGCGGGCGCTTCCCGTGCCCACCTCCGGGCGCGTCCTCGTCGTCGGCCACTAGTAGAAAACGGGCCTTTAATCCCGGTTTGTAAGGCCCTACAACCGGCACTAAAGGGGAGGGGGACTAAAGCCCCCCCCCTTTAGTCCCGGTTCGTCACGGCCCGGCACTAAAGGCCCACCACGTGGCGCCTGCCGGGGCCGTTCGCTGGGGGACTAAAAGTATTTAATTCTTTTAATTTTGGTTTATTTTTCCTTTTAATTTTGTGTTTTCCATTTAATTATTTTTCATTTCAAACATATATTACGCTACTACATACTGTACACGCTGTGCATATATATATAAATCGAATTTCTCGTACGACGACCATTCACATACATATATATATATACAATTTGGTATATACAATTTCTCCTACAATTTGCGGATCATTACATATGCAGGGCATTACTGCTTGATCTTGTAATGGTATTCTCCTTTGGGATCTATGACCTGGTCGACCAGAAATCCAGCTATTTCCTCTTGAATTGCTCGTACGCGAGCCGTTGGTAGGAGCTGGCCCCGCATCTCTATCATCTATAATCAGGAGATCAAGATGAATATATTAGTTGTGTGTATATATATTAGCTAGATCATGATAAAAAAAATTATGGATAGTGTTCTGGCAAACGTACCCAAAGAGTTTTTTCATCTATGCTCCTTTCAGACGTGATCATGCGAATATTCTCGCAAACGTAGTATGCGCATAAACTATTCCCCTTCTCTTGCCTCATGCACTTTACGAGAATAAAATTCAATCAGGTAATAATTAATCAAGCATGATAATGGTATTGAAACTAGAATTAAAGAGATACACGGACGTAGCTAGCTAGTACTACTTAATTACCTTGGGTCGCACTCATTTCAGCTGTTGTTTCCATTGGCCGGGGACCTCTTCGATGAACTTTTTCCAAGCCCTGCCCGCCGGCAAAGAAAATGAATAAAGGAGTTATTAACTAGTTGATATCAGGAAATGAAGTAAAGAGGCAGACATAGTGCGATAATGATTGAAATTACCTGTCGAACATCCCCTTCACGGTTGCGTATTCGGATGGATCCTTATATAGTGAGTCCAGTACTTCAACTTTTCCCTTGTCAACTTCAATGATTAACAAGATCCAGTGGAAACTGCATGCGCACACGTTTTTTATAAATAAGCGGGCATGTGCATAACTCATCAACTACACTTATTAACATCTAGTAAGCAAAAAATAGAATTTGTAGTACAAGATATAGTAACACTCACCCGAAGTTGTAAGGAGTAGTATTTTTGGTTGGGTGTTTAGTTGCTTCAAAAACTCTAGCAGGAATCTCTCTGTGTCTTCTCTCGAATATTGATCTTCCCATATCGCCTGATTAATCGTATTTGGGTCAATGAACCCAACTCCATAGCGTCTAGTTTTTTTCATTTCATACATCTTCATTCTGCATAATACCACAGAAAAGAATATAGTGAGGATAATTACAGTTAATGAACGAGAGCACATCTAGCTAGCTAGCTAGAGACTTAAATTACAGAAAGAAATCACTTACAGATAATAGCAACTGACGATAGATTTGTCGAGTGCGTCTTGATTGAATAACTGAAGCAACTCTGAATATTGAATCCACACGTCTTTTTTATGGAAGTAATGCCTTTTCCTGACTTTCACCATGAGGGACTCTTCATTGGTATTTGCTGTTTTTTGCATGTACCACGTATGCAACTCGTACATTCTCGTTGGTAGAAGCTTGACTTCGTCAGGCTTGACCAGAGGTTTGCCATGGACATATTGGTATTTTACTTCCTCCTCTGTAATCCCGGGGATTTCCTCAAGGCCTAGGAGTTGTTCAACAGTGACACCGACCTCTTTAGCCTGCCTTCTAAGATCGTCGGTTATTGCCGGCCGATCGGCGGTACTCACATGTGTTTGTACAATGAGCGGGGGGGGGGGGGGGGGGGTCGATTGCACTGCTTGTTCTCCCAGCTGGGGAACAGTTTTCCCGCTTTTTTTGCCAACTGCTTGGCTCGAGCTCGAGCTCGACTTCTTTTGCCCTGCAGAATGTGACTTCTTGATAGACCGCACATAGTCGGAGTCCTTCTGATTGTCAGCCGGTCGAGCCATATCAATAAAGTGTTGTGATACATGCTCAGGTACTTTCTCCTTTGGCGGCGCGGGCGGTTTCGGTGCAAAATGGGCCTTCAATTGGGCATCACATGCGTCGTCGAGTTCCTCCTGAGTCAGGTGGTAAGACAACTTCGGAAGAGGCTTGAGGTCTGGACCATATTTGAATTTCTTGCTTGTTGTACCGCTAGCCGTCGTAGCTACGGCCTCTCTCTTCCGCTGTTGCTTAGGCGGAGCACGCTGAGTCGGCTGACTTGGAGGAGGAGGAGTTGGCTGACGCCGTGCCGGACTTGGAGGAGGAGTCGGCTGACGCGGTGCCAGACTTGGAGGAGGAGTCGACTGAAGCGGCGGAGGACTTGGAGGAGGAGGAGTTGGCTGATGCCGTGCCGGACTTGGAGGAGGAGTCGGCTGACGCGGTGCCGGACTTGGAGGAGGAGGAGTCGACTGACGCGGCGGCGGACTTGGAGGAGGAGTCGGCTGACGCGGTGCCGGACTTGGAGGAGGAGGAGTCGACTGACGCGGCGGCGGACTTGGAGGAGGAGGAGTCGGTGGCCTTGGAAAGACGATGCAATCCTTTTTCCATAGAATGATACGATGTATGGCCTCTCCCAGTGTTCTCTCCTCGTCACCTCCAAGAATGTCAAGTTGTAGCTCGTGATAATCTGACATCACTTCATCAACCCCGACACGAGCATAGCCAGCTGGAATGGGATTGCAATGGAAGGTTGCTTCAAGGGGATTTGCTAAAGCATAGCCGTCCGCCACCTTCATGGATAAGTTCTTCACTTTCATGTGTAGCTCACAGTTAGTCCTGTCTTTGATATCATCCACAGGGTAGCTAGCTAGCAGTGCATTATCGATATCGGCCGGGGCGGAACCCACGCTGCTTCTCGGCATAGATGGGACGGTGCTATCCAATGCTGGATCGATCGGCTCATGCTGCCGCTGAGACGCCCTTTCCTGGCTGAGTGAGTCGATCTGCTCCTGCTGTCGCCTGACAAATCGTTCCAACTCCAGGTGCGAGGATATTAGGCCTTCAAGGCGGAGTGCTTCCTCCTTCTTCTTCTGCTCCTCATGCTTCTTCTTTCTCGCACGGCTTCTATAGTCGTCGTTCCAATCCGCAAACCCCTCATACCACGGAACAACGCCTTTGCCTCGTGTTCTTCCCGGGTGTTCAGGATTCTTCAGGGCGCGCGTAAGCTCGTCGTTATCTCTGTTGGGCGTGAACACCCCCGATCGAGCTTCTTCTATTGCAATATGTATTTCGTCTGTCGCTTCTTTAAGACTTGCCTTCACCATAACCAGCCCTGTCTCTGGGTCCAACATCCCCCCATGCGCATAAAACCATGTCCTGCACCTGGGGGGCCATGTCAATGTAACTGGACTAACCTGTTTACTAATCATCTCTTGCTCAGATTGATGCCACTTAGGCAGGGCCACCTGGTAGCCACCTGGCCCCAGACGATGGTGCCACTTCTTTTTCGCAGCATTAATCTTGTTTTTCCTCGACAGTTCCTTAGCTTCTTCCGATTCCTTGAACTTCACGAAAGCGTCCCAGTAATCTTTTGCCTTCACCAGTGCTCCCGTGAATTCTGGAGTCTTCTTTTTTGATTTGACGTACTTAGCCCATGCATTTTTCTTGAAGGTGTTGAGTGCGATCGCCATCTTTTTAAGAGCATAGTTTCTGACTTTCTTCAGATCTGCATCTGGTAAATTATCTGGTAGGGTGAAATGTTCCATGAGCGTAGTCCAAAGCACATCTTTTGCTCTTTCGTCGACAAAAGTAACTCCTGCTCGATCTCCCTTTGCTGGCTTTCTCCATTCTTGAACGGAGATCGGGATTTGGTCCCTGACAATAACTCCGCATTGATTCTTGAACGTGGTCGCATTTTTCTTAGGTTCAAGCGGTTCGCCAGTTGATGTTTTGATGGAATCGATGTTGAACTTTACGCCTTTGTCCAACTTTTTGGCTGGGCCTCGAACTACCATGTCGCTTGTACAAGATTTGCTCGATCCGGAGGCCTAAAAGAAGAAAGATCGATTCGTTAATACATACAAATCAATTAAGACATGTAATGATCACCGGATGGCTTATATATTAAATATACCTCGCCGGTCATTGTTATTTGAAGAACATTTTCTTCGTCAACATCGTTGTCGTCACCTTCATCTATTCGTTCGTCTTCATCAAACATCATACCCTCACCCGAAGGGTTAAGATATTGCGAGCCGTCATCATGATCATCTGGGCTCGTGGAGCGTATGATGTCGAACACAGCCTCTTCTCCTTCTCTGCCGGTATTGTCCATAGCTTTTATTTAACTAATCCAGAAGAAAGATAAAACAATTTAGTATTCAGAGATCCGAAAGGTAGATGCATGAGATCAGAAAGAAATTGGATCAACTTGTGCACATCCATAATGGGGGCATTCCTGATATTTAATCCCTTAAAGGACTAAGAAAATCTATTGCAAATACAACATTAAAATATGCAACTTTTGCAAATACTAATTGCTATACATTGGATCAAATTCCTTTCTCAATAAAAAATACAACATTATAACTACACTAATAATATTCCTTTCTCAATAAAAAATTCCGAAAAATTTCTCAATTATAATTTCCTATGCAACATTTTAGTATGCAAATTTTTTCTGTAATATGATATACAACATTATATACTTCTAAGCAACATTTTAATAGGTTAGGGACATTATATACTTCTAATTAAGCAAAAAATCTAATTAATCATATATACTAATTAAACACTAATTATAGAAAAACAACATTATATAAAAAACAGAAAAACAACATTACATAAAGAAACACTAATTAAGCATATATACTAATTAAGCATATAAAAAATAGAACATATGTGTGTGTGTGTTCATGCGTGTGTGTGTGTGCGGGATCGACGGGAGGGGGCGGCGGCCATGGCGGCAGGGCTCACAAGGGGGCGACGACGCGCGAGGTCGAGGAGGGGCGGCGACGGCGACGGCGAGGTGCAGGGGCGGCGACGGCGGCGTCGAGGTGCGTGGACGGACGGCGACGGCTAGGTACACGGCGCGGCGGCCACGACGTCGAGGTGCGGCGGCGCGGACGGACGGCGGCGTAGAGGTGCGGCGGCACGGACGGACGGCGGCGTCGAGGTGCGGCGGGGCGCGGACGGACGAACGACGGCGACGACGAGGGGCAAGGGTAGGGGCGCGCGCGGACGACGAAAGGCTGGATTTGGGGAAATTTTCGTAAGTGTGGTATATATAGAAGACCCTTTAGTCGCGGTTGGTGGCTCCAACCGCGACTAAAGGGGGTCTTTAGTCGCGGTTGGAGCCACCAACCGCGACTAAAGGTCTCGCTTCCCGCCGCTTGGACTGGATGAAATTCACCTTTAGTCGCGGTTGGTGGCTCCAACCGCGACTAAAGGCCCCCCTTTAGTCGCGGTTGGTGGCTCCAACCGCGACTAAAGGCCTGTTCCTGGCACGGCGTAGTGTGGTGGATGTTTAGTCCCACCTCGCCCAGCGAAGGGCGCTCGCACTGGTTTATAAACCCCGGCGCGGTAGCTCATTCGAGCTCCTCTCTAAAGCAGGCCTACGAGGCCTACCGTTCTTTCCTGCCCTGTGGGCCATACTGGGCCTTGCGGGCCTGCATCCTGGCCCAACTAGTGGGTGTCTAGTCGTATGCAGGCCGTGGCGGCCCAGTAGGCGGGCTTTTTTTTTACTTTTCTGTTTTTTTTTGTTTTCTTCTATATTTATTTTCTTTTGTTTCTTGGTTGTTTTTTGCTTTATTTAGAGTTTCTGAGTGAATCTTTTTGCTTTAGGTCAAAAAAATTATAAACTTTCTGTTAGTGCCAGTAGTTTTCAAATTTGAATTATTTGAAATTTGTGTGAATCACTAGTTTGTAAATAACTTTTTTTTTTTAAAGATTTTTCAGTGATTCTTTTTTCTGCTGTTTAATATTAGTGTGTTTTATCATTATATTCAATTTGGTAATTCTTAGGTTATTTAAAAAAAATGAAATGCCTTTGTAACAGACGAGTTTTCGTCCGAAAGCGTGATACTTCGAAAGAGATTGTCCATTTTGTACACGAAGTGCATCCAGTTTTTGCCGTAACCCTCTCAACTTTTTAGCACATGCTATGTGGGTGAAATGATGATACCATGCCAACTTTCAACCTTTTTTGATTGTGATTTGTAGTGCTTTTCAATTTCAGGGTCATTTAGCTCAAAAAAATCAGTAAATGCATGAAAAATAGCAAATGAAATCAGAAAGGGTTGAAAATTGATGACGTGGCTTTGGACATAATATTTCTTCGCGTTTCAAATGCCAAAACACATAAGTCGGAGTTCTATTACAAAGATTCCCTCCGGTTTGTCCGAAGTGGGACTTTCCAGATATATAAGTCCGGAAACTAACTAGAGAAGCCGGTCACATCCCAGAGTGGCATCTTTGGATATAAAATTTTTTCTTCGCGTGTGTCCCTTTGTGCCGTAACCATGGACAATCTTCATCGTTTAACTTGATGCTCGGGTCAACATTCACTGTGAAGGGAGCAATTTCATGAAACTTTTCATAATCTTCTGACATGTCTGTCTTGTCCTCCACTCCCACAATGTTTCTTTTCCCTGAAAGAACTATGTGGCGCTTTGGCTCAATGTATGATGTATTTGCTTCCTTATCTTTTCTTTTTCTCGGCTTGGTAGACATGTCCTTCACATAGAAAACCTGCGCCACATCATTGGCTAGGACGAATGGTTCGTCTGCGTACCCAAGATTGTTGAGATCCACTGTTGTCATTCCATACTGCGGGTCTTCCTTTACCCCGCCTCCTCTCAGATTGACCCATTTGCACCGAAACAAAGGGACCTTCAAACCAAGTCCATAGTCAAGTTCCCATATCTCCTCTATGTAACCATAATATGTGTCCTTTGGCCTATTGGTGTTTGCTGCATCAAAGCGGACACCACTGTTTTGGTTGGCGCTCTTTTTATCTTGGGCGATCGTGTAAAATGTATTCCCATTTATCTCGTACCCTTTGAAAGTCAATATAGTCGAAGATGGTAACTTGGACAGCAAGTACAGGTCATCTGCAACAGTGTCGTCATGAATGAGACGTGTCTGCAACCAACCGGCGAAAGTCGCAGTTTGTTCATGTGTAATCCAGTCGTCAGACTGCTCCGGGTGTTTGGAGCGTAGAATATTCTTGTGTTGCTCGATATACGGAGCCACCAAGGCGGAACTTTGTAGAACTGTGTAGTGTGCTTGCGCCAAAGAATGCCCGTCCCGGCATATTACTGAATTCTTTCCTAGCGTGCCTTTTCCACCCAGTCTGCCCTCATGCCGCGATTCAGGAACACCAATCGGCTTAATGTCAGGAATAAAGTCAACACAAAACTCAATGACCTCCTCTGTTTCATGGCCCTTGGAGATGCTTCCTTCTGGCCTAGCACGATTACGAACATATTTCTTTAAGACTCCCATGAACCTCTCAAAGGGGAACATATTGTGTAGAAATACAGGACCCAGAATGGCAATCTCCTCGACTAGGTGAACTAGGACGTGCGTCATGATATTGAAGAAGGATGGTGGGAACACCAACTCGAAACTGACAAGACATTGCACCAAATCATTCTCTAACCTTGGTAAGATTTCTGGATCGATTACCTTCTGAGAGATTGCATTGAGGAAAGCACATAGCTTCACAATGGCTAATCGAACGTTTTCCGGTAGAAGTCCCCTCAATGCAACCGGAAGCAGTTGCGTCATAATCACGTGGCAGTCATGAGACTTTAGGTTCTGGAACTTTTTCTCTGCCATATTTATTATTCCCTTTATATTCGACGAGAAGCCAGACGGGACCTTCATACTGAGCAGGCATTCGAAGAAGATTTCCATCTCTTCTTTGGTAAGAGCGTAGCTGGCATGACCCTGAAACTGCTTTGGATCCATGCCGTCTTCTCCGTGCATACGTTGCTGGTCCTCCCGTGCCTCCGGTGTATCTTTTGTCTTCCCATACATGCCCAAGAAGCTTAGCAGGTTCACGCAAAGATTCTTCGTCACGTGCATCACATCGATTGCAGAGCGGACCTCTAGGTCTTTCAAATAGGGTAGGTCCCAAAATATAGATTTCTTCTTCCACATGGGTGCGCGTCCGTCAGCGTCATTCGGAACAGATTGTCCGCCAGGACCCTTTCCAAAGATTACTTTTAAATCCTTGACCATATCAAGTATATCATCACCAGTACGGTGGCGAGGCTTCTTCCGGTGATCTGCCTCACTTTTGAAATGCTTGCCTTTCTTTCTTACGGGATGCCTGCTCTGAAGAAATCGACGATGCCCCAGGTACACATTCTTCTTACATTTATCCAAATATATACTGTCGGTATCATCTAAACAGTGCGTGCATGCGTGGTATCCCTTGTTTGTCTGTCCTGAAAGGTTACTGAGAGCAGGCCAATCATTGATGGTTACAAACAGCAACGCTCGCAGGTCAAATTCCTGTTGTTTGTGCTCATCCCACGCATGTACACCTTTTCCATTCCACAGCTCTAAAAGTTCTTCGACTAATGGCCTTAGGTACACATCAATGTCGTTGCCGGGTTGCTTGGGGCCTTGGATGAGCACTGGCATCATAATGAACTTCCGCTTCATGCACAACCAAGGAGGAAGGTTATAGATACATAGAGTCACAGGCCAGGTGCTATGATTGCTGCTCTACTCCCCAAAAGGATTGATGCCATCTGCACTTAAACCAAACCATACATTCCTTCCGTCATCTGCAAAGTCCTTCCACTTTCTCTCGATTTTTCTCCACTGTGATCCGTCAGCGGGTACTCTCAACTTCCCGTCTTTCTTACGGTCATCTTTGTGCCATCGCATCAACTTGGCATGATCTTTGTTTTGGAACAAACGTTTCAACCGTGGTATTATAGGAGCATACCACATCACCTTGGCAGGAATCTTCTTCCTGGGGCGCTTGCCCGCAACATCACCAGGGTCATCGTGGCCGATCTTATAGCGCAATGCACAGCATACCGGGCATGCATTCAAATCCTCGTACTCACCGCAGTAGAGGATGCAGTCATTAGGGCATGCATGTATCTTCTGCACCTCTAATCCTAGAGGGCAGACGGCCTTCTTTGCTTCGTACGTACTGTCGGGCAATTCGTTGTCCTTTGGTAGCTTATTCTTCATTATTTTCAGCAACTTTTCAAATGCCTTGTCAGGTACACCATACTCTGCCTTCCATTGCAGCAATTCCAGTGTGGTACCCAGCTTTTTCTTGTCATCTTCGCAATTTGGGTACAACAATTTCTTGTGATCCTCTAACATGCGCTGCAACTTCAGCTTCTCCTTTTCACTTGCACAGTTTCTATTTGCATCGGCAATGGCCCGACCAAGATCATCAGCGGGCTCATCTGATGCCTCTTCTTCAGCTCCTTCCTGCATTGCCGGCTCAGCTTCTTCCCCCATTGTTGTACCATCGTATTCATGGAACCCATGGCCAGGATAGCTGTCGTCATCCTCTTCTTCTTCATTCTCTTCCAATAGGACCCCTCTTTCTCCGTGCTTGGTCCAACAGTTATAGCCGGACATGAAACCGGACTCAAACAGGTGGACGTGAATGGTTCTTGAGTTAGAGTAATTTCGATCATTCTTACAGCCAGCACATGGACAATACATAAAACCATCCGCCCGCTTGTTTGCCTCAGTCGCAACCAGAAAAGTATGCACGCCATTAATGAACTGGGGAGAGCATCGGTCATCGTACATCCATTGCCGGCTCATCTTCATTACACAACACCGAAAAGACCAAATTAATACAAGTTCATACATAAAGTTCATACACACTTGTTCTCATAAAGCAACATACAAACTCTCTAACTAAAGCATTTAAATGCAACAACAAATGCGATCAAGATCGCAACTAAGGTAACAATTGATCCAACAGCATAGTGATACCAAGCCTCACTATCAATGGCATATTTTTTAAATTTTCTAATCTTCAAGCGCATTGCATCCATCTTGATCTTGTGATCATCGACGACATCGGCAACATACAACTCCAGTTTCATCTTCTCTTCTTCAACTCTTTTCAATTTTTCTTTCAAATACTCGTTTTCTTTTTCAACTAAATTTAACTTCTTGACAAGAATATCTATGTCGGTTGCAATTTCCGGTTCACATACCTCCTAGATAAAAATATCTATGTCAACTTGATGGGCATAATTGTCATAAACGCGAAATGCAACAAATAGTTATAAAAGAGAATATATATACCACATCCGAATCATAAACCGGACGAGGGCCGACGGGGACGGATATCAAAGTCATGGCACTATGTATAACAAACAATCATACATGTAAGAAAATTATACAATTAACTATCTAAATCATACAAATAAGATTTTTTTTTTTATAAAAAGGATAAGAACGAACAAGAGGCTCACCAAGGTGTGGTGACGGCGACGGGACGGTGCGGGCGATCGACGGTGGTTAGGACAGGGACGGGAAGGCACTAAGTAAACCACACCTACAAATGCAAAGTAAGAAGTTAATTTGAGCTCAATTTGCATATAAATCAAATGAACTACCACATATAAATACTCCCAAACTAAAACCCACAAATCACTATACTTATAGAGCATTGCAAGAGCTAATCTAGCAATGAGAGATGAAAGGACAAAGTTGCTAACCTTTGTGAACACTTGGATGGATGGGGTGCCTCCAAATCTTGACAAATTTTGGCAAAAATGGAGGATGAGCTCGAGGAAGAGGGAAGAACAAAGGAGGGGAAGAAGGGGAAAAAAAAGGGAGGAGTACTGTGATCGGGCTGGCCGAATTCATATAGGGGATCTTTAGTCCCGGTTGGTATCTCCAACCGGGACTAAAGGGGGGGCCTTTAGTCCCGGTTGGTGATACCAACCGGGACTAAAGGGGCTCGTGGGGGCCCCAGCTGACACCAGCCTGCCACCACCCTTTAGTCCCGGTTCGTGTTACGATTCGGGACTAAATGGGGGGCCTGTAGTCCCGGTTGGTGATACCAACCGGGACTAAAGGGGATCGTGGGGGCCCCAGCTGACACCAGCCTGCCACCACCACATTAGTCCCCGGTTCGTGTTACGAACCGGGACTAAAGGTCCGGAACGAACCGCGACTAATGATGCCCGTCCTGAACCGGGACTAATGGTCACATTAGTGCCGGTTCAAAACCCGACCGGGACTAAAGCTGCGGACAAAAGGTCCGTTTTCTACTAGTGGGCGCCGCGTCCCGCGGTCGCCGTCTACCACAACCCCAACGCCACGGGGCTTCACCAGGGCGCCTACCAGCACGGCGTCGTCTACCGCGGCCCCGCGACGCATTCCTCCACGCCGGTCACCACCCGCGCGCCCTCGCCCACCCCGGCCACCGTCCGCGCGCCTTCCCCGACGCCGTCGCCGGCCACGGCCCCGTTCCAGCCGGCCCGCGTCTCCGCCCCCGCCCCCGCTCCGCCGACCCCCGCGTCCGTCGCCAAGGAGCTGGAGCAGAAGCTCTTCGTCACCGAGACCGCGCTGGCGCCGCCCGCCGCCGCGGCCGCGGCGGCGGTCGCGGCGACGCAGGTGGGGCATCCCGAGGCAGAGAAGGCGCCCGAGGTGGACCTCGCGCCGGTGTCCAAGAAGGGGCTCGCCCACCCCGCGCGGCCCGGCGCCGGCACCGTCGGCAAAAAGGTGATGATCCGCGCCAACCACTTCCTCGTCAACGTCGCCGACAACAACCTCTTCCACTACGATGTGAGCTCTTTCTCCCAGCCCATCCCGCTCTCTACGTACCCTCTCTGTTCACGTACTAGGTTGTTCTTGTTTAGATCCGGCATTCATCGTGTTGTCCTACGTTTATCTGTTGTCCGCGCTAGCTCATTCACAGATCTACCAGTGTACCCTTGTATTCATCGTGTTGTTTTCTCCCGTTAGCTGCTTCGTTTTTTTTCCATGCGACGCGCGTCTCCGACATCTTGGCGTTGGTCGAGCGCACAGGCTACACGTAGGCCTAGACTATTTCCCTTTTTGCCTTTGGATCTTGGCGTTTCCGAAGATGGGTGCCTTCTGCTGTCCTCATGAGCAGGATATGTTCACGTACTAGGTTGTTCTTGTTTAGATCTGGCATTCCTGCAATGTTCTTGTACGTTTTTCTGCTACTTCTTGTTTAGATCTACACGTTTGTATACGCTTGTGATGGTCCTGTTTCTCCCGCTAGCTGCTTCGGTTTTTCCCATGCGACGTGTGTCTCCGACCGCATCCATCCATGGGTGTTTGGTCGAGCGCACACGCTACACGTAGGCCTAGGCTATTTCCGTTTTTGCCTTTGGATCTTGGCGAAGATGGTTGGCTTCTCCTGTTCCGATGAGCAGTGTGACTTTTGTTCCTCCATGCCAGTAGACACCGCCGCTTCTTCGTCTTGGTTCTGGGAGCTCGTCAGATCTCATCCATGTGGGTGCCGATCGGAGCCATGGCCTCCCCGTCTCATGCAAAGCCGCCCACCTTTTTCCTTTGATCTCCTGTGTCTTTTTCTGCGATCTTGGATGGTTTCGGTCCGGTTTCCCCATGGGGTTTTGATCTGGTCCATGTCCTCGTCTAGCGACAAAGAGGCAAAGCAACGTACCAACAGAGCTTGACCATGGTCCTGCATCTTCTTTGGACGCTCGTGGCTGCCATACATTTTTGGCAAAGCAGCTTGCTACCTTTGTTGCCGGTGCAGTTTTGTGCTTTTGTTTTTGTCTTTGCTTCACTGCATGCAACGCAGAGGCCGTGCTCCTCTCGGATCTCCTGTACCGCGACCTCGAGTGCATATCCGTGTGGCATCTGTGTCTCTCTGTGTTTGCATGTTCGTCGTCGTTAACTTTCTTTTCTTTGGAGATTTTCTTGGTTCTCGGTCGGTGTGTGTGTGGAATGACCGTAGAGACGTGTCGGGTTTAATTCGATGAATACGTCAAAAATCATGTGAGATTTAATGTTTTTTTCCGAAATTTTTCATGTGAGATTTAATATATTTTCGAGTTCATAGATTAGCTTACGATCGTTTTCTCTTTCTATTTCTTGGTAAACTATGTATGTGTAGTACTAGTATTTTTTATGAATTGATTGACGACGAATTATTTTGGTCCTCGTACAGTAGCAAGTATCTGGAACAGTCCATAGGTCCTTTTTTTACTGCATACCGTACGCATGTCCTTTTTTTTACTGCCTACAGTACGCAGGTCCTTTTTTTTTTACATAGGGTCCCGCTTATTGGGTTCTGTACCGCATGATTGCAATGAGATTCGTGTCCACCCCACCACCCTTTCCACGCCGTCGCAGCTCCCACCCACTCAACCCCTCCTCAGTTCTCACCCAACGCCGCCGCCCCTTCTCCGCCTCCGGCGGTTCCCGCCGGCCTGCTCAGCCGCATCCCTTAGTCAGGAACAACGCCCCTAGAGTGTTCCCTTTGGGATCCAGGGTTCCTATTTTCGTTTCAAGATGAATTTCTGTTTGGGGTCTACTAAGTCCAAATGGAGGCCACCGGATGGTATGTGTTGCCGTTTGATTGCTAAATTCCCATTCCTGCGATGCCTAATTTTGGTTTAGTGGTTTCTTAAGATCCGGCAGTTTTCCCCTGCATATTGACTGGATTCTGGTTTAGTGGTTTCTTAAGATCGGGCAGTTTTCCCCTACATATTGACTGGATTCTGGTTTAGTGGTTTCTTAAGATCCAGTAGCTGTTACTTCGACTTGCACGCTTCGACTCTGTTGAATGAACTATTGTAGCATAAGTACAGAGAATTATAATATTTGATTTGATTTGTTTAGAATGATTGGACAATCTCTATTCTGTGTACTGAATGTAGAACAGAGTTGAGACAGCGTTTCCGTGCCTCGTTTTATTTACAACAGTTTTTTCTCCGCTTTCCCACGGCAGCGTTTCCGTGCCGTCCCGCTGCGAAACTGAAACTGATGCAGCGTCACGTTTGGTAGTACTCCCTCCGTCCCAAAATAAGTGTCTCAATTTTGTACTAGTTTCTACTAGTACAAAGTTGAGACACTTATTTTAGGACGGAGGGAGTATTAATGTTTTTTGCATACATAGTGATGTTGGACTGTGTTGCTTGCAACTACTAATGGTTATTTGTCCTCGCTTTTGCTGTAGGTTTCCATTAACCCGGTGTCAAAATCAAGAGCTGTCAACAGGGAGGTACTCAGTGAGCTAATCAAGGTTCACGGCAACACATCCCTTGGCGGCAAATTGCCTGCCTATGATGGAAGAAAGAGCCTCTACACTGCAGGCTCACTGCCTTTCGAGTCAGAGGAGTTTTCCGTTACGCTCGTTGATCCGGAAAAGAAAGACAAAGAAAGGTCAGACTGGATTCTGCACTTAGGATCACTTCCCTTAATGCGATCAACTTCCTTATCCACTGTGTTTGTAGCTGCTAACTTGCTCTCACTCTTCATTTGCAGGGCTGAAAGGGAGTACAAGATCACCATTAGAATTGCTGGGAGGACAGACCTGTACCACCTTCAGCAGTTTCTCAAAGGAAGGCAGAGGGATATGCCTCAGGAAACCATACAAGTGCTTGATGTTGTCCTCAGGGAGTCACCATCCTGGAAGTATGACATCCACATTCAAGCAATTTTTGCTATCAGTTTTTCTTGATCATACTTGCTAGTTTTCTTGAGCCCTAACACTACTGTTGGCAATGCCTTTTCATTGCAGCTATGCCACAGTGTCCAGATCCTTCTTCTCAACCACTTTTGGTCACAGAGGAGACATTGGTGAAGGATTGGAGTGCTGGAGAGGTTACTACCAGAGCTTACGCCCAACACAGATGGGGCTTTCGCTCAATATTGGTACTCCCCTCCCCTGTCTCTCACTGTTACTGTTATCTGATTGCAGTTTTTTATAGCCTTATTTATCTGATGATCTGAACTTCCATGATTCAGATATATTTGCAACATCCTTCTTCAAGCCTGTCACGGTGATCCAATTTGTGCTAGAGTTCCTCAACTTACGTGATGCCTCGCGACCTCTGACAGACAGGGACCGTGTCAAGGTACTATTCTGATATAGATGCTCAGCTAGTTTTAGAGAACATGTTATGCGCACTGCAACCCGTTATTGGCTTTATATACTTGACTAATCTCTTTCGTACCGACTTTATGCAGATAAAGAAAGTACTCCGTGGGGTGTGTGTTGAAACAAACCACCAAGAAGACCAAATCAGAAGATACAAGATAACGGGGATTACTCCTGTTCCCATGAGCCAGCTCATGTAATGATCTGTCCTCACATGCTATAATATTTTCCATTATGGCTTTTATCTCTATATTCTGGAGCAACTAATCAGGGTTGCTGGACTATTAGAAAGATGTGTAGTTGCATAGATTTTCGGTTCATTGCTTCTTCATTGATGTTGGTGCGTCAGGAATTAGTCCTCACATGCTATAATATTTTCCATTATGTCTTTTATCTCTATATTCTGCAGCAACTAATCAGGGTTGCTAGACTATTAGAAAGATGTGTAGTTGCGTAGCTTTTCGGTTCATTGCTTCTTCATTGATGTTGGTGCGTCAGGAATTAGTTAGGGGAATAATTTTGTTTACAACATTCGTCCTGTGGCATATGCATTTGATTTCTGCAGCATAGCAAAGATCTGTTTGTGGCAAGTTTTTGCCTGTTCACAGTTTCCCTTATGAATGTTTATACCAGTTTCCACTTTAGCATCTATCCATGATTATTATTTATTATTCCCTTTCTAATATCACTTTACTCCTGTTATTTTTGTTGTTGTTGTTAGATTTCCTGTTGATGAGAGAGGAACAAGAATGTCAGTTGTTCAGTACTTCAAGCAAAGATACAGCTACAATCTGAAGTACACTAATTGGCCCTGCCTGCAGTCTGGAAGTGATGTTCGGCCTGTATATTTGCCTATGGAGGTACTGTATCCATCCCTGCTTCCTCATATTTGAATTAGACATTGCTTGCTCAATGTTCTCTACAAATTGATTGTAGGCGTGCAAAATTGTTGAAGGGGAAAGGTACTCTAAGAAATTGAATGACAAGCAGGTCACTAACATACTTAGAGCTACCTGTCATTGTCCCCAGCAGAGGGAGCAAAGCATTCGTGAGGTATGTACCTGTTGTCAACTGGATTCTGTAAATACCTGCCCATATCTTTTCACATCTGGTAGATCTTTCCATTCCAAGGCATATAGTTAGGTATTTCCTTTCCAAGGCATATATGTTTTGTTTGCCTGTAATGCACATTCTCTCTTAACATTCTTTTTCACACTGTAGATGGTTCTGCACAACCAGTATGCTGAGGACAAGTTTGCTCAGGAGTTTGGAACCAAGGTCTGCAGTGACCTTGTCGCTGTTCCAGCCCGTGTGCTGTCTCCCCCCATGGTAAGAGTCCTGCATTTTTTCTCATTCTCTAAGCTGCCTAACTGGAAGGATCTGTAGTAATCACATCCTTTGTATCTGTCTGCTTCAGTTGAGATACCATGATTCTGGAAAGGAGAAAACCTGTGCGCCAAGTGTTGGACAGTGGAACATGATTAATAAGGTATTTCCCTTTTCGTTGTCTTCACTCCCATGTTTACTAAGCATTACCTTTTCTTGGTACTAAATACATGGAGAACTTGTTAAGTTTCTTCTTTGTTTGTTCTCAATGTATTGAAAAATGACAGGTCATTATTTTGTATGTATAGCAACTCAATTTTTTTTTTGCGTGTGTGCACTTTGTTCATTATTTGGTTTTCACACTAGTTACTTAACTAAAAACCTGTTGAGCTTGTTTGTGACTTGTTCCATTATTTCTTATGTAGCACATATGTGATGTCGATGGTAGTAAAAATAATAGGTCTCATTTGTGTATTGTTTTCCCTGCAGAAAATGATTAATGGAGGAATCATAGACAACTGGGCCTGTGTGAGTTTTTCACGCATGCGTCCTGAGGAGGTACACAGGTTCTGTTGTGATCTGATCCAGATGTGCAATATGACTGGAATGGTAAAAGCTTGCATTGCTTTCCTTTTCTTAGGCATTTATGATTTATGTTTGTATGTTACAGCTGACTGAGTTGTGTTGTCCAACCCTG
The DNA here is from genome assembly GCA_039707655.1 of Elymus sibiricus. Taxonomy (NCBI): domain Eukaryota; kingdom Viridiplantae; phylum Streptophyta; class Magnoliopsida; order Poales; family Poaceae; genus Elymus; species Elymus sibiricus. Next base: position 451,587,707 of record CM077671.1, read on the forward strand.
CAGTCTGTCAATCCAAGGCCACTTGTAGACAACCGATCAGCTAGCCCCATGCACATTGAGAATGCTTTGAGGGATGTGTACAGGAGGACTACGGAAATGCTAAACAAACAAGGAGACAACAAACAGTTGCAACTGTTAATCGTAATCCTACCTGAAGTCAGTGGTTCTTATGGTATGCATACGCCTCCTCTGGTCAATCCCCTTCCACATTCTCTTGGATTTCTGTAGATTTATGTGTGTGCCATGTTTAATTTTGCAGGGAAAATCAAGAAGGTTTGCGAGACTGATCTTGGGATCGTGTCTCAGTGTTGCCTGCCAAGGCATGCTGCCAGACCGAACAAGCAATATCTGGAGAATGTTGCACTCAAAATCAATGTGAAGGTAACGTAACCACCTGGTCCATGTTTTACATTCAGTTTCCATGGAATGTGTTGATCCTTTGTCTACTTCGGTTTCTGTTAAATGTGTTAATTCTGTGTCTTAACTAGGTCGGAGGACGCAACACGGTTCTGGAGAGAGCTTTTGTGCGAAATGGCATACCGTTTGTGTCCGAAGTCCCAACAATCATCTTTGGTGCTGATGTTACACACCCCCCACCTGGAGAGGACTCTGCATCATCTATTGCTGCGGTTAGTCTTATCCCACAGCTAACAGTTTAACGTCAATTCGTTATATGTTTGTATCTGATTTGATCTTTCGAATAGAACTATCTTTATGCATGCACATACCTGTTGAGCACAAATATATTTAGCCGTTTCTTTTGTTAAATTGATGTAGGTGGTTGCATCAATGGACTGGCCTGAAATCACCAAGTACAGAGGTCTGGTCTCTGCTCAACCACACAGGCAGGAGATAATCGAAGACCTCTTCAGTGTCATCAAAGATCCACAGAGGGGCAATGTCAATGGTGGCATGATCAGGTGAGTTTTGTGATTCGACAGAGACGATCACCATCAATTGCCATATGGATCAACTGCTAACCTGACATGATTTTCTCTACAGGGAGTTACTGATTGCCTTCCGCAGGAAGACGGGCCGGAGGCCTGAGAGGATTCTGTTCTACAGGTATGTGCACAGATTCAGGGCATTCTTTTCATCTTGTCCAGTCAATGGAGCTGACTGACTGACTGATCATTCTCATATGTAGGGATGGTGTGAGTGAAGGCCAATTCAGCCATGTTCTGCTTCATGAAATGGACGCAATCAGGAAGGTAGGTTGCATGCAAATTTCTGTTTTGGCCTACCTCCTCTGATGTTATCCTTGGCTTTTGTCATTCTGATGGTTTTCTACTTTGCTGTTGCAAGGCCTGCGCCTCTCTGGAGGAGGGGTATATGCCCCCAGTCACCTTTGTGGTTGTCCAGAAAAGGCATCACACGAGGCTATTCCCCGAGGTTCATGGGAGGCGTGAAATGACTGACAAGAGTGGGAACATACTTCCAGGTTAGCAAATACACCGGTATTTCAATGTCACTGATAAACAACTATGTATCTGCTACTTGTAGAAGCATTGCTGACTGACTGGTGCATTTCTATCTCTGCTGTCCTGCAGGAACTGTGGTCGACCTCATGATTTGCCACCCAACAGAGTTTGATTTCTACTTGTGCAGCCATGCTGGCATTCAGGTACCAACTTTGCCCACATGTCCATTTTATCCTATGCGCTTTATCTTCAATGCTTGCATACTGAGTGTGTTTGTGAAATGCTCCTCAGGGAACTAGTAGGCCAACACATTATCATGTTCTTTATGATGATAATCACTTCACAGCCGATGCGCTTCAGTCACTGACCAACAATCTCTGCTACACGTAATCCTCTCTCTCTCTCTCTCCATCCCATCTCTCTTTCCCTCTCTGTTATGTTATGACTGATGATGGTTTAATTCTGATCCATGTGCAGCTATGCTCGTTGCACTCATGCGGTCTCTGTTGGTGAGTTTCCTTTTCAGTTTTCTGCCTTAATTTGCTTCAACTTTCATCTGTACTTTCTCTCTCAAAGTAGAGCAGTCTTCTGTGGGCATTGATACTGGTAGCCTGGATTACTGTTTTTTCCTTATCCTGATAGTCCTAGCAGCTGTAGACTTGTAGTAATTCGGCATTTGTTTTATCTTGTACCTGCCTGTTTGTGCATGTTCTAATACAATGTTAGCAATTCAACCACACTGGTTCCTGGAACTCCTTTATGAATCTGTGCTGAAGGCCTTTGGTCTAAAACTGTAAATTAGCATGCACTTGCTGGAAACGAGCCTTAGTTTATGAATGAATGATACACTGAGTAATTTTTATTTCTCTGGTAGCTTATTGATGAATACACTGAGTAGTTTCCATTCCTCCATGAGTTTATTGATGAATACACTCAGTGGCGGAGACAGGGGGGGACCAGCAGGGGCCCTGGCCCCCCCTAACATCACTGATTTCCTACTAATTTGGATATGAACAGTACAGAAATTAGGAAAAATACATGCATCAGTGTAGTTTGGCCCCTGTAATCAAATGTTTGTGTCATTTGGCCCCCCTAATCTTTAATTCCTGGCTCCGCCACTGAATACACTGATTAGTCTTCATTCCTCCGCTAGTGTATTGATGAACAATACACTGAGTAGTGAGTAGTTTCCATTCCTTCATTCCTCCGCTAGTCTATTGACTTGGTATACTTGAACAAAATAGTTGTTGTTCCATAAGAAGCTAACTTAGCTGAACTTGCTATGCAGTCGCACCGGCGTACTATGCCCATCTTGCTGCATTCCGTGCGCGCTACTACGTGGAAGGGGACAGCTCGGATGTCGGGTCGACCCCCGGGAGCAGCGGGGATGTTTTTGTATCTGAACTCCCAACAATCATCTTTGGTGCTGATGTTACACCCTCCCCACCTGGAGAGGACATTGCGTCATCCACTGCTGTGGTTAGCTAACAGTTTGTCAATTAGTTCTTTGTTTCTTGCATGCACATTTATTTTATTGAGTACTAATATATTTAGCCCATTCTTTTATTGGATTGATGTAGGTATCAAGGGATTCACCAGAAATCACCAACTACAGCCGTCTTGTTATTGCTCAACCACAGAGGTCCTGCCTCCGCTTGAGGGGAGGCGTCCTTTTTGAGGATGAAGAACCAGTTAGTGATGGTGAAGAGGAGTTAAGAGTCAGTGTTGGATCTCAGACAGATGAGGTATTTATACTTCCATCAATGCCACTGACAAAAACATCACTTAGAAAACACCTGGACAAGCTTAAAAAGGTCAAATGGATAGAAATTACCCAAGTGCCCCCAGAGTTATTAACATATGATCCATCTGGTAGAAGAGAAAATTACGTGGCTGCTCTTTCCAAACCCCTTAGACTGTCTTTAGTAGGGCTGTTGAACTGCTGTGAAAGGATGTGGGCATCAAATCGTTGTTTCAATGGTGATTTCGCAGCATTTAATATCTATTATGTCGAGGAGTACGATAGGTTTGAGGTCTGTATTAGTCAAAGTAGTCTGAAAACTCTTGACAAGGCAGGTTTTGATAAAGACCTGTCAGTAATTCTTGGTCTATTAAACCTTTTTGGTTACCAAAATAGACGACACAATAAAAGATGTTTGCCCATGTACCTACCTGAGCTCGGATTGGAAATAGACTCAGCAATAAAAGATTCACATTATTATTGTGATCCCAAGAAGAGATCCCTTCTACACAATTCAGCAGCCACCATGACAAGTTCGAGACGGGTATACATATTTGGTGGAGTGATAAGGTATCTGAAGAAGCTCAGAAAATCTGGAGGTCAAAATTTGCTGAACTTTTATCAAGCAGTGGATACAATTGTAGGTGACGGGTATCTATGGGTGAATGATCTAGAGGCTATAGGAGGTCGTGTGCTCCTGGATCGGCTGCATCATCAAGGGAAGAAATACAGTGACTCATATTCATCTTTAATGGATTATTCTAGATGCACTTTTGAGCATGGCCCGAAAGATGGGGTAAAGTAATATTTCACCTATCTTTCTTATAACTAATGGCAAAGTGGTCAGTTTCCTAACATGTTTGTTTATTGAAATTCATTTCAGGTAACTGAAAGGCAGTGTGAGGCAGTGCTTTACCTTTTACATCGTCAGCAATTTGGACACTTTCAAAAGCAATTATTGACGGTTTATAAGGAGGTGATGACTTCGCCACAAAGCTGTTCAGAAGTCCGAGGGCCCAGAGGAATCCGGTACTTCACCTCGAGTTGGTTCGGCTTCCCAGATAAAACCCCCCGAGCAGATGGTGGTCAAGAAACAACGGAGCTCATTAGGAGGACAGATCTACGTGCCTCCTTTTGGAAGAGATCTGCATCAGCCACCGTTTCAGAATTCATCGGCTGAGCAACGACTCCTCAAGCCCAGGTCGCTTCAGAAGGAGGATGCATCGAGGCGTCAGCCTCACCAGTCAAAGTCTGCAACGCCCCATCAGGAGGAGAGTGGTTCAAATTGCCAGCGCCAGCCATCACCGAGTCAAGAGGGAGTAGGATCATCCGGGCGTAAGCGTAAGTTCCCTAACTCAAAATCGCATCAGAAAGAGATTGATGTGGATTACTATCGTTCTCTGACGACAGTCATTGAAGATTCGACAATAGTTAATGCTTCACCGTTCGATGAGATCTTCGAGAAGAAATAGTTTATGTATATGTTTCCTGCTGAACCTGTGCCTGGGATCCTGCTATGTAATCGGAGTTGTTTATTTTCCACCGACTGGTTATGTGGGTGCCTGCTGAACCTGTTTAACACGTGTACCCATGGGCCTGCCCACCGTTTTTGTCCCAGCCTTATCTCTTCCGATTCACATTGTCCACCATCTTCTCCGTCCCGCGACGCTTATTATGTCTAAAAACAGCCTCTTCCTAATCTCTAAGAGATAGGCCTTCTGCAGTCAAATTAGATACTACCTACCTTCCTAAATATAAAACCTTTTACTAACTATAAAACCCATTAGAAATTTTAATATGAACTAGAGGTAGTACCTTTTACTAACTATGAAGCAAAATAAACGAATATACATTCTAAAATATATCAATATACATCTGTATAGAGTCCGTATTAAAAAGACTTGTGTTTAGAAATAGAGGAAGTAGTAATATAAAAACATCTTGCAACAGGCGACGCATTTTCACAGTTTCTGTAACTGACTATAGATGTACTCGCTCTGTTCATCATATATGGCATGGGATAGAGGTAGTACCTTTTAAGGGCATCTCCAAGGTCGTCCATGGATAGCGGGATCAACCCGTGCATACGGATGTGTGAGTTGGTTATCCAATGCTGATCGCATACATTTTGATCACTGTTTGAACTAATCGGTCCAGATTCATGCAAACACGACGGATCTTATTACATTTCAAACATTTAGAACAAAGAAAAAGAAATCCGACCCTAAGTATATCCTACGTCGGCGTCGACGTCCACTTTGTATTCCACATCGGTGATCACGTCGTTCGTCTGCTGTCTCCATGTACGTCGACGGGGTTACCCGTGAAGTGAAGGCGCGGTCTCTGATGAGAAAAGGTAGAACATGGGAGACAGACCGACCCACTTGGGACACCATTCCCCGCCTCTCATGCTCTACTCATCCTCCGTGGAGTTCGCAACCTGTCTTTTGCCGCTGCTGGTGGATGTGAGGTCGATGATGGACAAGGACGGTCCGTCGCTGTCCACCTGCCACATGCGCCCCCGACAGTTGGACGGCGACGCGTAGGACGTACAACTGGCGATTTTATCGTCCTCGACCGCCAGCGCTTGTGCGGCAGCGTCTGACCGCGCCGTCATTTCATTGCGATCAGCGCGTTGAGTACGTACGTACTCGTAGAGCGCCTGCTGCTCTGCAATGAAGTTCAGGTTTGCCACGGCCATGACGGCCACAACCTCCTCGCTTGCGTGCTCGCCATAGATTTGACCCTCCGCCCACCGATGCGGCTCGAGGAGGAGCAGGTTGTACCTCTGCTCCTCATGTGCCTGCCGCAAGGCCGACATAGGAGTCGGTGTAGGCTGCTCCTCAACTGTCGTGGCGGCGCTGTAGTGCGCTTGTGCCTGCTCCATGGTGAAGCCGCCATGCAGCAGAGCATGCTGCTCCTCAACCGCCGTAGTGTGCTTGTGCCTGCTCCATGGTGAAGCCGCCATGCACCGACGCGGGCTTCGGCGCTGTGTCGTCGTCGGATCCTGTCTCCATTGTGGGATTGTCGTTGGAGACTCCGGGGGAGCTGTCCGGCATGCCGACATCGATCCGCCTGGCACGACGGCTTTGCCAGGAGGCCGCAAGGGCGACGATCTCATGCTTCATCTCCGTCGACAGGTTCTCTCACAGTGCGTTCCCACTCGCGGTCATGATGGATGTGTTGCAAAGGAGGAGGATGTGTTGTGTTGTGGAATTTAGCAGGGTGTGGCCGCCTTTAAATAGCGATTTCCGGTGAGGCAAAGTGTCTAGGTGCATCAATGCGAGGCGTCGAAGTTGGTTCCTCGGTTGGCGAGCCTGCTTAACGGCGGCATACAGACGGACGGGCATTGAACGGGCGTGGTAGATATCCATATGTTCCCGTACAGTAAACGTCTTTCCGACATTGAACAGACGCGTACACCGGGGACGTGGAGCGGGCGGCGCTCTCGACTGACGTGCCGCTTCAATGCTGGCGCCAGTGACATCAATGCGGAGCGACTGCTCTACTGCAGCATGAATGCGGATGGCTGGTGTCGGATGGGAACGCACGTGGGTGAGGGAAAACGGTTTTTAGTGGGACATGGTAGTCAGGAACGGGCGTGGTAACAGTCCTGTCGCCCGCAAAGTCTCGCCCCAATGTCTTGTGTTTGCGGGAAAAACACGTTCGGACCACACCACACGACGGATTGATACAGACCGTGTTGATGGCACAACATGTCCGGCCGCGTAAAAACGTACGCGGGCTATTTGAGGGTCGATGTTGAAGATGCCCCAACAAACCAAATCCTATCACTCATACAATAGTTAAATCAAAGACCTAAAGCCCCATGTCCGACTAATATATATTTATATTTGTTATCAAATGTAGTTTATCACCATACAATTTTATGCTTTATTATACATGTTTTATTAGTCAAATTAAAGATCTAAAAACTCCTGTCCGACTGGATGGAGTGAAATATCTTTTGGCTCTGTGGTGTATTTACACTTGACATGACAAAAAAGTAAGTAGTTACAAAAACTGGCAAAATGTATGAACCTTTTTTCAAAATAAACGTGACCTTCTTTCGTACTCATATCCAGAAACAATCACATCGGGAGGAACCCTGGCTCCTCAGAGATTAGATTACCCGTTCGATCGTGAGATGGAGAGATAGCCGCCGTTGGATCGACGCGAGCTACTGTAGATCGAAACAATGTCCGATCTGGGATGCCACCGCCTGTATTTTCTGTGCCCCATCGAGGGTATTAATGGAATTTCATCAAGAGGTAAAAGGGCCCGACGCTCCTCTCTGGGCATGTACAATGGTGCTATGTTATGAGTGACACGTAGGATAAATGATGAGGTGGAGGAGAGAGAACTCATAAAAAAAGCTTTGTCTTCTCTTATTTAAGAGAAGACAAGAGATGATCTATTAGCACAATATGTCTCACCATGTTTTTAGAAATAGCTAGTTATTGAAGATAATGCTAAGAAATGACCCATTATAGACTCTCTTTTTTGTCATCTCTAAATTACATGCAAAACTTAAGATAAGACTATCTTATCAACCATTCTACATGCCCTGATATTAAAAAAAACATTGTACATGCCCTCCTATCCCAAACCTAGCCGCCGCATCGCCCGGGTCTCCCTCCCTCTCTCAATCCGCATCGCCCCGTTCCAGGTCTCCCTCCCTCTCTCGATCTCCTCACGCTCCCTGCCACGCCGCCACCGCTCGCCGCGCTCATCCCCAACGCCCCCGCTGCGCTCTTTCTTTCTGTGGGCACCGGCTCCTCCAGCCATCCTCTTGAGCCACCGGCTGGCACCCTCCCTTTGCCGGAAGGCGAGGAGGCCGAGCGCGCCTAATCCGGTAGCGGTGGAGGAAAGGATGGATCGCTGCCACGGGTGCGCACTGCGGAAGCAGCCGTTGGCGTAGACGTGAGGCGCGCGGAGACGGAGAGGGGCGGTAGGAGCAAGACTACCGCCGTGAGGGTTGGGGAGTCTCGAGGCCACCCTCGCGCGCTACCCACACTTCTGCAGCGTCCAGGTGCGTACGTATGCTCGCCGGAGCCATCGCCTCTGCCCGTGGTTTTCTCATCATCGTCTGTCAGGTCTTAGGTCATTTCCGTTGCGTCTCAGATTTGTTGGTGCCATTTTCAGTTGCTATTGTCCAGATTTAGATGTGATTGTAACGGCTGCTGCAGCGACAATGGATTTTATTATATCTACCCTTGTGATTAACTGATGCCTGAACCATGTTATAAATGCCACCATCCAGTCAGGATCTACCTACAACACTAACCATGGAAGCAGTATCTTTGTTCAGTGAATCTGACTTGAATATGTAGGTACACACAAAGAAAGAGAGAAGATAATTTGATGTGATGACTCATGGATGAAATAAAAACGTAAGCGGAAATTATTTACTCTTTTACATAGTTTAAGTTATTGATTGAGATGGCATTTCATCATGAAATAAAAACATAAGCAGAAATTATTTACTCTTTTACGTAGTTTAAGTTATTGATTGAGATGGCATTTCATCCTGAAATAAAAACACAAGCGGAATCATGTAGGCGCAGTCTGACACAAAGGAAGAGAGAAGATAATTTGTTGTCAATGACTCATGGATAGAAATAAAAACCAAAGTTCAAAAAAGCGCTAGGCGTTAATTGTGCGTTTGGCCATCTACTTGCGCTTTTCTAGCTTAGGCGTGATTAGGCGTAATTAGGCGCAATTAGGCGTTTTCTACACAATTGTATTCAGATGGGCAACAAAGAGCAGTTTGCTAGTGCTAGAATGTATCCTGGAGGTATAAAATAGTTCTAACACTAACAACAGCTAGTACAGCACGTAGTACTAAGTATACAAACACTAGCAGTAGCACGCTTTGAGCACACATGAGCATACTTAGTACTACTTCTAAGTTCAAAAAAGCGCCTCAGCAGCTAATAGCAGAGCATCAACCCCATGCCCCAGCAACAACAGAGCACCAGCCCCAGGCTCCAGCGGCAGCAGAGCAGCAGCCCCAACCCCCAAGCCCCAGCAGTAGCAGAGCAACATCCGCAGCAGTAGCAGAGCAGCAGCCCACGCATAGAACAAGGGTTGGGGGATCGGGACAGGAGGAACCAGATGCTCACCTAGTCACCTGCTTGGGGGCGCGAGGCCGAGATGGAACTCGATGTGGATGGCAGCGGGAGGAGGAGAAGGAGCTTGAGGTGGCTGCCGCTGGGAGGAGGAGGAGGAGGAGCTCGAGGTGGCTGCCGCTGAGAGGAGATTGAGGTGGCTTGCGCTGTGAGGAGGAGGAGGAGCTCGAGATGGCTGCCGACGGGAAGAGGATAAGGAGATTTGGCGGCGCGAGCTGAGATTCGCCATCATGAGGAAAGCACCCAGACCTAACCCTAGCACGGGATGTCTAGTTTTGGTGCGTTCCCTCTCTCTCCTGCAGCCCGTGCCGCTGCTTTTCTTCGATTTGGGCTGCTCCCTCCCTCGCTTTTCCACGCTAATTTTTTTTAAATAATACATTTTTTTTATAAATTACAGAAATAATATACAAATTTGAAAATTTTCAAAAATATGACCCAGTCGGCTGGGGCTAAGCCGACTGGGTCCAGTCGGCTGGGGCTAAGCTGATAGGGTCCAGTCGGCTTAGCCTAAGCCGACTGGATGCTAATCCCTGCTGTTGAGGTGGATTAGGCACTAATCGGCTTAGGCTAAGCCGATTAGATCCAGTCGGCTTAGCCTAAGCCGACAGGTCCCGCTGCTACAGTAAAATCGAAAAAAAATAGAAAAAAAGTCAAAAAATTCTGAATTTTTTTTGTGTGAAACATTAATGTTTTCCCCACATGCCTGCAAAATTTCATCACCAGATGACATTTGTGGAAAACGTGGCAAAAAAAAAACAAAATCGATGCTACTTTTTGGAGCATCGATTTTGTTTTTTTTGCCACATTTTTCACGAATGTCATCCGGTGATGAAATTTTGCAGGCATGTGGGGAAAACATCAATGTTTCTCACAAAAAAAAATCAGAATTTTTCGAATTTTTTTGCTATTTTTTTCGTTTTTACTGTAGCAGCGGGAGCATGTGAGCTCGGGAGCAGAACTGCGTTATGCCCATCATCATGGTCACTATCCCAGTTGGATTCAGACATAGACATATCGGACGTACTAGAAGCTGATCATCCGGCGACCAGACGACCCGTGATGTCGGCATCACGCCGGGCGACATCTTCGTCACGCTCACCGAGATCATCCAGAAGGCCCTCGCTGCTGCCTACTACCCGGCAAAGATAATCGGGGCCATCGTCGAGCTCCTCCTCAACTTCTTCGCCCTCAACGGAGGCCTGCTCGGCATCGTATGGAACATCATCAGATGTACGTATTCACATATATTAACCATCTTGATCCTAACTAACTCATGCACTATCAACTTGAAATGGGAGCATAACACAAATTGAGACGAATATGTGTACATGTGCACGATGCCAAGCTGATGATCGACTTCAGTTTAGCTGAACTTGATTTAATTTGAGTCACAAAATAAATTTACTATGTACAAACATGTGGCGTGTTTATAATAACTATAATCAAGTAAATAAGTAAAGGACCAACAAATTGACGACGTCCATATATAAAGGTATGGAACCATGTATGAAAGGATAATGACTGCATGAGGTAAGTTTATGTACATGGACGACCCAGAACGACATGTGTGATCCTCTCTCTCTCTCTCTCTCTAAATTATATTGTTGAATTCGTATTTGAATGTAGTTTTCAATGATAATATTTTTGCTACGTATAACTTATAATTTATTTTTTAAGTCACGGCTAAAATATGACCTAAAATATGAGTGGACTAGTAAACCCGGACGGAGGTGGTAAAATGCTAAACTTACTGGAGATTGGATTACTAACCACCCCCAACCACCCCTCCAAACCAAACCCCACCAAAAAAAATTCACTGTTACTGCCAGGAATTTCACCGTAGGCCCTCACTGATATATTTTGGTGTGAGAAATGACCAAGTCACATTTAACTCCTACATCATTTGATTTTACATGAAGATTTGTGCAGGGTTTTTCTTTTTTTTCTTTGATTAATTAAATTATGTAGAAGTTAGATGAGACTTTCTTAGTTCTCATCTAGATGGTAATTAACAAATTCGTTATTGTTTGGCAAACTAGTAGGGATTTTTTTTTCCAACTGCATACCAATATTTTCTTCTAAGCCATGTAACCATGTATATTAGCAGACAAATTTAAAGTTTGAATGAATATCCAAGGAGCATTACATTTATTTATCTAATAAGTTTATGTGTGCGGTGATTTGCAGTTCAATTTCGTGGGGTTCTACAATGTTTTTTTTTGCCACGTTTTCCACGAATGTCATCTGGTGATGAAATTTTGCAGGCATGTGGGGAAAACATTAATGTTTCACACAAAAAAAATTCAGAATTTTTTGACTTTTTTTCTATTTTTTTTCGATTTTACTGTAGCAGCGGGACCTATCGGCTTAGGCTAAGCCGACTGGATCCAATCGGCTTAGCCTAAGCCGATTAGTGCCTAATCCACCTCAACAGCAGGGATTAGCATCCAGTCGGCTTAGGCTAAGCCGACTGGACCCTATCAGCTTAGCCTAAGCCGACTGGACCCAGTCGGCTTAGCCCCAGCCGACTGGGTCATATTTTTGAAAATTTTCAAATTTGTATATTATTTCTGTAATTTATAAAAAAAAATTGTATTATTTAAAAAAAATTAGCCTTTTCCACGGCGCCGCGCTTGCTTAAGCGGAAAGTCTGCGCGCCTAATCGCATGGAATAGAAAAGGCGCTCCGCGTAGGCGCCCCCACGCCTTTCCGAGCGCATATGGCCTACGCGAGGCGTTGGGCCAGCGCCCCACGCTTATGTGCGCATAAGCGCCCGCTTCCGCGCGCCTTTTTGAACTTTGATAAAAACACAAGCAGAAACTATTTACTCTTTTACGCAGCTTATGTTATTGATTGAGACACTAGTGCAGAATCGGCCTATAGTGCCGGTTCGTAAGGGCCTTTAGTGCCGGTTCTCCAACCGGCACTAAAGGGTGGGGACTAAAGCCCCCCCCCCCTTTAGTGCCGGTTCAACACGGCCCGGCACTAAAGGCCCACCACGTGGCACCTGCTGGCGCCGTGGGCTGGGGGACCTTTAGTCCCGGTTGGTAATACCAACCGGGACTAAAACTATTTAATTCTTTTAATTTTGATTTATTTTTCCTTTTAATCCTTCAGGGGTTTATGAATTAATTATGGTTTATTTTTCCTTTTAATTTTGTGTTTTCCATTTAATTATTTTTCATTTCAAACATATATTACGCTACTACATACTGTACACGTTGTGCATATATATATAAATAGAATTTCTCGTAGAACCGATCATATATATATATCATCGAATTTCTCGTACGACGACCATTCACATACATATATATATATACAATTTGGTATATACAATTTCTCCTACAATTTGCGGATCATTACATATATGCAGGCATTACTTCTTGATCTTGTAATGGTATTCTCCTTTGGGATCTATGACCTGGTCGACCAGAAATCCAGCTATTTCCTCTTGAATTGCTCGTACGCGAGCTGTTGATAGGAGCTGGCCTCGCATCTCGTTCAACTATAATCAGGAGGTCAAGATGAATATATTAGTTGTGTGTATATATATTAGCTAGATCATGATAAAAAAATATGGATAGTGTTCTGGCAAACGTCGTACCCAAAGATTTCTTTCGTTTCTGCTCCTTTCAGACGTGATCATGCGAATGTTCTCGCAAACGTAGTATGCGCATAAAGCATTCCCCTGCTCCTGCTTCATGCACTTTACGAGAATAAAATTCAATCAGGTAATAATTAATCAAGCATGATAATGGTATTGAAACTAGAATTAAAGAGATGCACGAACGTAGCTAGCTAGTACTACTTAATTACCTTGGGTCGCACCCATGTCAGCTTTTGTTCCCAGTCGCCTGGGACCTGTTTGACGAACTTGGCCCAATCCCTGCCCGCCGGCAAAGAAAATGAATAAAGGAGTTATTAACTAGTTGATATCAGGAAATGAAGTAAAGAGGCCGACATAGTGCGATAATGATTGAAATTACCTGTCGACCATCCCCCTCACGGTTGCGTATTCGGATGGATTCTTATATAGTGAGTCCAGTACTTCAACTTTTGCCTTGTCAACTTCAATGATTAACAAGATCCAGTGGTAACTGCATGCGCACACGTTTTGTATAAATAAGCGGGCACGTGCATAACTCATCAACTACACTTATTAATATCTAGTAATTAAGCAAAAAATAGAATTTGTAGTACAAGATATAGTAACACTCACCCGAAGTTGTAAGGAAGTAGTATTTCTGGTTGGTTGTTTAGTTGCTTCAAAAACTCTAGCAGGGATTTCTCTTTGTTTTTTCTCGAATATTGATCTTCCCATATCGCCTGATTAACCGTATTTGGGTCAATGAACCCAATGCCATAGCGTCCAGCCTTTTTCATTTCATACATCTTCATTCTGCATAATACCACAGAAAAGAATATAGTGAGGATAATTACACGTAATGAACGAGAGCACAGCTAGCTAGCTAGAGACTTAAATTACAGAAAGAAATCACTTACAGACAATAGCAACTGACGATAGATTTGTCGAGTGCGTCTTGATTGCATAACTGTAACAACTCTGAATAATGAATCCACACATCTTTTTTATGGAAGTAATGCCTTTTCTTGACTTTCACCATGAGGGACTCTTCATTGGTATTTGCTGTTTGTTGCATGTACCACGTATGCAAATCGTACATTCTCGTTGGTAGAAGCTTGACTTCGTCAGGCTTGACCAGAGGTTTGCCGCGGACATATTGCCATTTTACTTCCTCCTCTGTAATCCCGGGGATTTCCTCAAGGCCTAGGAGTTGTTCAACAGTGACACCGGCCTCTTTAGCCTGCCTTCTAAGATCGTCGGTTATTACCAGCCGATCGGCGGTACTCACAGTTGTTTGTACAATGAGCGGGGGGGTCGATTGCACTGCCTGTTCTCCCAGCTGGGGAACAGTTTTCCCGCTTTTTTTGCCAACTGCTTGGCTCGAGCTCGAGCTCGACTCCTTTTGCCCTGCTAAATATGACTTCTTGATAGACCGCACATAGTCGGAGTCCTTCTGATTGTCAGCCGGTTGAGCCATATCAATAAAGTGTTGTGAGACATGCTCAGGTACTTTCTCCTTTGGCGGCGCGGGCGGTTTCGGTGCAAAATGGGCCTTCAATTGGGCATCACATGCGTCGTCGAGTTCCTCCCGAGTCAGGTGGTAAGACAACTTCGGAAGAGGCTTGAGATCTGGACCATATTTGAATTTCTTGCCTGTTGTACCGCTAGCCGTCGTAGCTGCGGCCTCTCTCTTCCGCTGTTGCTTAGGCTGATGCCGTGCCGGACTTGGAGGAGGAGTTGGCTGACGCCGTGCCGGACTTGGAGGAGGAGGAGTCGATTGACGCGGCAGCGGACTTGGAGGAGGAGGAGTCGACTGACGCGGCGGCGGACTTGGAGGAGGAGGAGTCGGTGGCCTTGGGAAGACGATGCAATCCTTTTTCCATAGAATGATACGATGTATGGCCTCTCCCAGTGTTCTCTCCTCGTCACCTCCAAGAATGTCAAGTTGTAGCTCGTTATATCCTGACATCACTTCATCAACCCCGACACGAGCATAGCCTGCTGGAATGGGATTGCAATGGAAGGTTGCTTCAGGGGGATTTGCTAAAGCATAGCCGTCCGTCACCTTCATGGATAAGTTCTTCACTTTCATGTGTAGCTCACAGTTAGTCCTGTCTTTGATATCATCCACAGGGTAGCTAGCTAGCAGTGCATTATCGATATCGGCCGGGGCGGAACCCACGCTGCTTCTCGGCATAGATGGGACGGTGCTATCCAATGCTGGATCGATCTGCTCATGCTGCCGCTGAGACGCCCTTTCCTGGCTGGGTGAGTCGATCTGCTCCTGTTGCCGCCTGACAAATCGTTCCAACTCCAGGTGCTTTGATTCTAGGCCTTCAAGGCGGAGTGCTTCCTCCTTCTTCTTCTGCTCCTCATGCTTCTTCTTTCTCGCACGGCTTCTATAGTCATCGTTCCAATCCGCAAACCCCTCATACCACGGAACAACGCCTTTGCCTCGTGTTCTTCCCGGGTGTTCAGGATTCTTCAGGGCGCGCGTAAGCTCGTCGTTATCTCTGTTGGGCGTGAACACCCCCGATCGAGCTTCTTCTATTGCAATAAGTATTTCGTCTGTCGCTTCTTTAAGACTTGCCTTCACCATAACCAGCCCTGTCTCTGGGTCCAACTTCCCCCCCATGCGCATAAAACCATGTCCTGCACCTGGGGGGCCATGTCAATGTAACTGGACTGACCCCTTTACTAATCATCTCTTGCTCAGATTGATGCCACTTAGGCAGGGCCACCTGGTAGCCACCTGGCCCCAGACGATGGTGCCACTTCTTTTTCGCAGCATTAATCTTGTTTTTCCTTGACAGTTCCTTAGCTTCTTCTGATTCCTTGAACTTCACGAAAGCGTCCCAGTGATCTTTTGCCTTCACCAGTGCTCCCATGAATTCTGGAGTCTTCTTTCCGGATTTGACGTACTTAGTCCATGTATTTTTCTTGAAGGTGTTGAATGCGATCGCCATCTTTTTAAGAGCATAGTTTCTGACTTTCTTCAGATCTGCATCTGTCAAATTATCTGGTAGGGTGAAATGTTCCATGAGCGTAGTCCAAAGCACATCTTTTGCTCTTTCGTCGACAAAAGTAACTCGGCCTGCTCAATCTCCCTTTGCTGGCTTTTTCCATTCTTGAACGAAGATCGGGATTTGGTCCCTGACAATAACTCCGCATTGATTCTTGAACTTGGTCGCATTTTTCCTAGGTTCAAGCGGTTCGCCAGTTGATGTTTTGATGGAATCGATGTTGAACTTTACGCCTTTATCCAACTTTTTGGCCGGGCCTCGAACTACCCTGTCGCTTGTAGAAGATTTGCTCGATCCGGAGGCCTAAAAGAAGAAAGATCGATTCGTTAATACATACAAATCAATTAAGACATGTAATGGTCACCGGATGGCTTATATAATAAATATACCTCGCCGGTCTTTGTTATTTGAAGAACATTTTCTTCGTCAACATCGTTGTCGTCGCCTTCATCTATTCGTTCGTCTTCATCAAATATCATACAACCCTCACCGGAATTGTTCAGATATTGCGAGCCGTCATCATCTTCAGGTTCATGCTCTGGGCTCGTGGAGCGTATGAGGTCGAACAGAGCCTCTTCTCCTTCTCTGCCGGTATTGTCCATAGCTTTTATTTAACTAATCCAGAAGAAAGATAAAACAATTTAGTATTCAAATTAGAATGCATGCAATCAATAAGGAAAAACTGAATCATAGTACATAATATGCATCTCGAATAATTCATATAATATGCATCATCGAATATAATCTCGAATAAATCGTCTCGAATATTATCGAATATAATCTCGAATACATCTCGAGTATTATCACTAGCTAATACAGATCGAATATTATCGAAGAATCTAGTTCACTCGCGGTTCCTGAGGCGCGGGCGGTGGACACCCAAAGAGAAGGAACCATCACAGGATCATAGCTCGGGTGAGATCCCTGAAGAACCTGCCAGGTATTGGAGAACCTGACGTCCAACGCATCCATGTAGCGACGGATGTGCTCGTCCTCCTCCCTGACACGGCGACGTACCACCTCCGGCGGGGCCGGCTGCCTCCGCACCGAAAGTGGCCCACGCGAATGCCACCAAAGAAGCTCCGGGTCGACGACGGGACCCGGGGCCGGGTTCCTCACCAAGCTGCGCGCCCCTAAAGGTAGCACCTCCCAGTGCCAGCCCGGCGGAGCCCAGTCCCGAACGTTGCCCCTCAGAAGCAGGACGTCGTCGCGAACGAGTCGATGACGAGGATGCGGGCCGGGCATCGTTGACTCCGAGAAGAAATTCTATGCAAATTTAATATTTTTTAAATGCTTGATTGTGATTTCTTATATACGAGGAACCTTGAGAATCCTAACGGATTCTCTTAACCTTTAAGGGATTTAACAAAATGGCGCCATTGTGGATGTGCAGAAAATGGCCCATATTTTTCCTGATCTCATCTACCCTTCTATATGTCACGTTGTCTAGCTAGTGTCAAAGGAAGAAAACCATGGCTTCATCATTAGCCGGAAGTAACATGCGCATGATGGTACGAAGCTGTCCAAAGTTGTTTTGGAACGGAGTCCCGGATAGGATAATTGGCTTTTTGGTATGAAGTTCAGCAAGAGCCTTCCGAATATCGCTATTTGGAAGGCCTTTGCTGAACTTCGTACCAAAAAAACTAATTATTCTATCAAGAACTCCGTTCCAAAACAACTTTGAAAAGCTTCGTACCATCATGCGCCTGTTACTTTCGGCTAATGATGAAGCCATGGTTTTCTTGAATCCTTTGACACTAGCTAGCTAGACAAAACGTGACATATAGAAGGGTAGATGCATGAGATCAAAAAAAATTTGGATCAACTTGTGCACATCCATAATGGGGGCATTCTTGATAAATCCCTTAAAGGACTAAGAGAATCTATTGTATACATACATATACTAATTGCAAATACATAACAAACTTTTGCAAATACAACATTAAAATATGCAACTTTTGCAAATACTAATTGCTATACATTGGATCAAATGTCAAAATTCATCAACTGTTTTCTATACATTGTATTCATACATATATATATATATACTAATTTCTATACATATTGGATCAAAATGTAAAAATTCCTCAAATGTCAAAATTCCTTCACTTTTTTCTATACATCTAATTAATCATCTAGTGAAAAAAAAATGTCAAAATTCTTGCATCTATGTCAAAATTCCTCAAATGTCAAAATTCCTTAACTTTTTTCTATACATCAAAATTCTTGCATCTAATCATCTAATCATCTATACATCTAATCATCTAATCATCTAGTGTGTGTGTGTGTGTGTGTGTGTGTGTGTGTGTGTGTGTGTGTGTGTGTGTGTGTGTGTGTGTGTGTTCATGCATATACGTGTGTGTGGGGGGGGGCTCGGGGAGGGGCCGGCGGCCGCCATGGCGGCACAGGGGGCGAGGGAGAGGGGGTAGAGGGGGGGAGCTCACAGCGGGGCGACGGCGAGGCGAGGCGAGTCGGGGGCGGCGACGGCGAGGAGCTCGGGGCCGGAGGAGCGGGCGCGGGCGGCGTCGGGGATCGGCGCGAGGAGGCGCGGGCGGCCGGCGTCGGGGGCGGCGACGAGCTCCGGCGTCGGGGAGGCGAGACGGCGACGGCGCGGCGATGTCGAAGAGGTCGAAGAAAGCAGAGGAACTGAAATTTCGTAAGTGTTGTATATATAGAGGGACTGGCCTTTAGTTGCGGTTGAAGCCACCAACCGCGACTAAAGGTCTGGCTTCCCGCCGCTTGGACTGGATGAAATTCACCTTTAGTCGCGGTTGGTGGCTCCAACCGCGACTAAAGGGTGGTCTTTAGTCGCGGTTGGAGCCACCAACCGCGACTAAAGGTTTTGTGCCAGGCGAGGGGCGCGGTGGATGTTTAGTCCCACCTCGCTAGTCGAGAGGAGCTCGCACCGGTTTATAAGCCCCGCCGCGGCTACCGTGTCGAGCTCCTCTCTAAAGCAGGCCTTCCTGGCCTATCGCACCTCTGCCGCCCTGTGGGGCCTACTGGGCCGTACGGGCCTGCATCCTGGCCCAACTAGAGGTTGGTTGTCTGGTCGTATGCAGGTCGTGGCGGCCCAATAGGTGGGCTTTTTTTTTAATATCTTTTTTTGTTTTTTTTGTTTTCTGCTTTATTTATTTTCTTTTGTTTTCTGCTTTATTTATTTTCTTTTGTTTCTGAGTTGTTTTTTTGCTTTATTTAGAGTTTCTTTGTGAATCTTTTTGCTTTAGGTAAAAAAAATTATAAACTTTCTGTTAGTGCTAGTAGTTTTCAAATTTGAATAGTTTAAATTTGAATTATTTGAAATTTGTGTGAATCACTAGTTTGTGAATAACTTTACTTCAAAAATAGATTTTTCCGTGATTCTTTTTTCTGTTGTTTAATATTAGTGTGTTTTATCATTATATTCAATTTGTTAATTCTTAGGTTATTTAAAAAAATGAAATGCCTTTGTAACAGACGAGTTTTCGTTCGAAAGCCTGATACTATTTCGAAAGAGATTGTCCATTTTGTACACGAAGTGCATCCAGTTTTTGCCGTAACCCTCTCAACTTTTAAGCACATGCTATGTGGGTGAAATGATGATACCATGCCAACTTTCAACCTTTTCAGAGTTCATTTGTAGTGCTTTTCAATTTCAGGGTCATTTAGCTCAAAAAAATCAGTAAATGCATGAAAAATAGCAAATCAAGTCAGAAAGGGTTGAAAATTGATGGCGTGGCTTCGAATGGTGCATACTGAACGCACAAAAAGTCTGTAGTTGAAATAAGTTTAAAAAAATGAAATGCCTTTGTAACAGACGAGTTTTCGTCTGAAACCCTGATACTTCGAAAGAGATTGTCCATTTTGTACACGAAGTGCATCCAGTTTTTGCTGTAACCCTCTCAACTTTTTAGCACATGCTATGTGGGTGAAATGATGATACCATGCCAACTTTCAACCTTTTCAGAGTTCATTTGTAGTGCTTTTCAATTTCAGGGTCATTTAGCTCAAAAAAATCAGTAAATGCATGAAAAATAGCAAATCAAGTCAGAAAGGGTTAAAAATTGATGGCGTGGCTTCGAATGGTGCATACTGAACGCACAAAAAGTTTGGAGTTGAAATAAGTTTAAAAAAATGAAATGCCTTTGTAACAGACGAGTTTTCGTCTGAAACCCTGATACTTCGAAAGAGATTGTCCATTTTGTACACGAAGTGCATCCAGTTTTTGCCGTAACCCTCTCAACTTTTTAGCACATGCTATGTGGGTGAAATGATGATACCATGCCAACTTTCAACCTTTTCAGAGTTCATTTGTAGTGCTTTTCAATTTTAGGGTCATTTAGCTCAAAAAAATCAGTAAATGCATGAAAAATAGCAAATGAAGTCAGAAAGGGTTGAAAATTGATGACGTGGCTTCGAATGGTGCATACTAAACGCACAAAAAGTCTAGAGTTGAAATAATAATTATTTTTGCATATCTTTGTAACCTTGGGCGGTGAAGGTCGTACCAATCAGGAAGAAGCACACGGATCGTGTGTTTCTTTCAAGCGCTTGTGAGCTGTTGGATCAGCACTATAACGACTAGTCCCGGTTCGTGCTAGCAACCGGGACTAAAGAGGCACACGACCCTATATATAGCCCACCTCTCGGACATGTTCGACACTTAGTGTGTGTACTCATTCGGATTCAAATCATTCGGATTCCCTGCATACGGTCCAACGGTGCATTTCATATTTCCACCGTTGGGCTGTATGCAGGGGAAACCGTGTGTTTTGTTGATCTATCTAGAAATCCTTTAGTTCATCGACCGAATACAAATCATTCGGATTCCCTGCATACGGTCCGACGGTGCATTTCATATGCGGGCACTCACGAGCCACCGTCGGGCTGTATGCAGGGGAAACCGTGTGTTTTGTTGATCTATCTAGAAATCCTTTAGTTCATCGACCGAATAAAATCATTCGGATTCCCTGCATACGGTCCGACGGTGCATTTCATATGCGGGCACTCACGAGCCACCGTCGGGCTGTATGCAGGGGAAACCGTGTGTTTTGTTGATCTATCTAGAAATCCTTTCATTTTCCGACGGTATATTTCATTTTTCCAACTCCATTTTTACAAAGACACTTAGAAAGAAACAAAAGACAAATAGAAAGGATGATGCTCAATTGGCGGTGAAGCCGGTCACATCCCAGAGTGGGATCTTTGGGTATAAAACTTTTTCTTCGCGTGTGTCCCTTTGCGTCGTAACCATGGACAATCTTCATCGTTTAACTTGATGCTCGGGTCAACATTCACTCTGAAGGGAGCAATTTCATGAAACTTTTCATAATCTTCTGACATGTCTGTCTTGTCCTCCACTCCCATGATGTTTCTTTTCCCTAAAAGAACTATGTGGCGCTTTGGCTCATCGTATGATGTATTCGCTTCCTTATCTTTTCTTTTTCTCGGCTTGGTAGACATGTCCTTCACATAGAAAACCCGCGCCACATCATTGGCTAGGACGAATGGTTCGTCTGCGTACCCAAGATTGTTGAGATCCACTGTTGTCATTCCGTACTGCGGGTCTTCCTTTACCCCGCCTCCTGTCAGATTGACCCATTTGCACCGAAACAAAGGGACCTTCAAACCAAGTCCATAGTCAAGTTCCCATATCTCCTCTCTGTAACCATAATATGTGTCCTTTGGCCCATTGATGTTTGCTGCATCAAAGCGGACACCACTGTTTTGGTTGGTGCTCTTTTTATCTTGGGCGATCGTGTAAAATGTATTCCCATTTATCTCGTACCCTTTGAAAGTCAATATAGTCGAAGATGGTAACTTGGACAGCAAGTACAGGTCATCTTCAACAGTGTCGTCATGCATGAGACGTGTCTGCAACCAACCGGCGAAAGTCACCGTTTGTTCATGTGTAATCCAGTCGTCAAACTGCTCCGGGTGTTTGGAGCGTAGAATATTCTTGTGTTGCTCGATATATGGAGCCACCAAGGTGGAACTTTGTAGAACTGTGTAGTGTGCTTGCGCCAAAGAATGCCCGTCCCGGCATATTAGTGAATTCTTTCCTAGCGTGCCTTTTCCACCCAGTCTGCCCTCATGCCGCGATTCAGGAACACCAATCGGCTTAATGTTAGGAATAAAGTCAACACAAAACTCAATGACCTCCTCTGTTTCATGGCCCTTGGAGATGCTTCCTTCTGGCCTAGCACGATTATGAACATATTTCTTTAAGACTCCCATGAACCTCTCAAAGGGGAACATATTGTGTAGAAATACAGGACCCAGAATGGCAATCTCCTCGACTAGGTGAACTAGGACGTGCGTCATGATATTGAAGAAGGATGGTGGGAACACCAACTCGAAACTGACAAGACATTGCACCAAATCATTCTCTAACCTTGGTAGGATTTCTGGATCGATTACCTTCTGAGAGATTGCATTCAGGAATGCACATAGCTTCACAATGGCTAATCGAACGTTTTCCGGTAGAAGCCCCCTCAATGCAACCGGAAGCAGTTGCGTCATAATCACGTGGCAGTCATGAGACTTTAGGTTCTGGAACTTTTTCTCTGCCATATTTATTATTCTCTTTATATTCGACGAGAAGCCAGACGGGACCTTCATACTGAGCAGGCATTCGAAGAAGATTTCCTTCTCTTCTTTGGTAAGAGCGTAGCTGGCATGACCCTGAAACTGCTTTGGATCCATGCCGTCTTCTCCGTGCATATGTTGCTGGTCCTCCCGTGCCTCCGGTGTATCTTTTGTCTTCCCATACACGCCCAAGAAGCCTAGCAGGTTCACGCAAAGATTCTTCGTCACGTGCATCACGTCGATTGCAGAGCGGACCTCGAGGTCTTTCCAATAGGGTAGGTCCCAAAATATAGATTTCTTCTTCCACATGGGTGCGCGATTGTCAGCATCATTCGGAACAGATTGTGTGCCAGGACCCTTTCCAAAGATTACTTTTAAATCCTTGACCACATCAAGTATATCATCACCAGTACGGTGGCGAGGCTTCTTCCGGTGATCTGCCTCACCTTTGAAATGCTTGCCTTTCTTTCTTACGGGATGCTTGCTCTGAAGAAATCGACGATGCCCCAGGTACACATTCTTCTTACATTTATCCAAATATATACTGTCGGTATCATCTAAACAGTGCGTGCATGCGTGGTATCCCTTGTTCTGAGAGCAGGCCAATCATTGATGGTTACAAACAGCAACGCATGTAGGTCAAATTCCTCCTGTTCTTTCGCATCCCACGCACGTACACCTTTTCCATTCCACAGCTGTAAAAGTTCTTCAACTAATGGCCT
The DNA here is from genome assembly GCA_039707655.1 of Elymus sibiricus. Taxonomy (NCBI): domain Eukaryota; kingdom Viridiplantae; phylum Streptophyta; class Magnoliopsida; order Poales; family Poaceae; genus Elymus; species Elymus sibiricus. The sequence continues at coordinate 451,610,898 of CM077671.1, forward strand.
TAGGTACACATCAATGTCGTTGCCGGGTTGCTTGGGGCCTTGGATGAGCACTGGCATCATAATGAACTTCCGCTTCATGCACAACCAAGGAGGAAGGTTATAGATACATAGAGTCACAGGCCATGTGCTATGATTGCTGTTCTGCTCCCCAAAAGGATTAATGCCATCTGCACTTAAACCAAACCATACGTTCCTTGCGTCCTTTGCAAAGTCCTTCCACTTTCTCTCGATTTTTCTCCATTGCGATCCATCAGCGGGTACTCTCAACTTCCCGTCTTTCTTACGGTCTTCGTTGTGCCATCGCATCAACTTGGCATGCTCTTTGTTTTGGAACAAACGTTTCAACCGTGGTATTATAGGAGCATACCACATCACCTTGGCAGGAATCTTTTTCCTGGGGCGCTCGCCCTCAACATCACCAGGGTCATCGTGGCCGATCTTATAGCGCAATGCACAGCATACCGGGCATGCATTCAAATCCTCGTACTCACCGCGGTAGAGGATGCAGTCATTAGGGCATGCATGTATCTTCTGCACCTCTAATCCTAGAGGGCAGACGGCCTTCTTTGCTTCGTACGTATTGTCGGGCAATTCGTTGTCCTTTGGTAGCTTATTCTTCATTATTTTCAGCAACTTTTCAAATGCCTTGTCAGGTACACCATTCTCTGCCTTCCATTGCAGCAATTCCAGTGTGGTACCCAGCCTTTTCTTGTCATCTTCGCAATTTGGGTACAACAATTTCTTGTGATCCTCTAACATGCGCTGCAACTTCAGCTTCTCCTTTTCACTTGCGCAGTTTCTCTTTGCATCGGCAATGGCCCGACCAAGATCATCAGCGGGCTCATCTGATGCCTCTTCTTCAGCTCCTTCCCGCATTGCCGGCTCAACTTCTTCCCCCATTGTTGTACCATCGTATTCATGGAACCCATGGCCAGGATAGCTGTCGTCATCCTCTTCTTCTTCATTCTCTTCCATTAGGACCCCTCTTTCTCCGTGCTTGGTCCAACAGTTATAGCCGGACATGAAACCGGACTCAAACAGGTGGACGTGAATGGTTCTTGAGTTAGAGTAATTTCGATCATTCTTACAGCCAGCACATGGACAATACATAAAACCATCCGCCCGCTTGTTTGCCTCAGCCGCAACCAGAAAAGTATTCACGCCATTAATGAACTGGGGAGAGCATCGGTCATCGTACATCCATTGCCGGCTCATCTTCATTACACAACACCGAAAAGACCAAATTAATACAAGTTCATACATAAAGTTCATACACACTTGTTCTCATAAAACAACATACAAACTCTCTAGCTAAAGCATTTAAATGCAACAACAAATGCGATCAAGATCGCAACTAAGGTAACAATTGATCCAACAGCATAGTGATACCAAGCCTCACTATCAATGGCATATTTTTTAAATTTTCTAATCTTCAAGCGCATTGCATCCATCTTGATCTTGTGATCATCGACGACATCGGCAACATAGAACTCCAGTTTCATCTTCTCTTCTTCAACTCTTTTCAATTTTTCTTTCAAATACTCGTTTTCTTTTTCAACTAAATTTAACTTCTTGACAAGAATATTTATGTCGGTTGGAATTTCCGGTTCACATACCTCCTAGATAAAAATATCTATGTCAACTTGATGGGCATAATTGTCATAAACACGAAATGCAACAAATAGTTATAAAAGAGAGTATATACCACATCCGAATCATAAACCGGACGAGGGACGACAGGGACGGATATGAAAACCATGCCACTATGTATAACAAACAACCATATAGGTAAGAAAACTATACAAGTAACTAACTAAATCTTACAAACATGATTTTTTTTATAAAAAAAGGATAAGAACAAGAGGCTCACCAAGGTGGTGCCGGCGACGGGACGGTGCGGGCGATCGACGGTGGTTAGGACGGGGACGGGAAGGCACTAAGTAAACCACACCTACACATGCAAAGTAAGAAGTTAATTTGAGCTCAAATTGCATATAAATCAAATAAACTACCACATATAAATACTCCCAAACTAAAACCCACAAATCACTATACTTATAGAGCATTGCAAGAGCTAATCTAGCAATGAGAGATGAAAGGACAAAGTTGCTAACCTTTGTGAACACTTGGATGGATGGGGTGCCTCCAAATCTTGACAAATTTTGGCAAAAATGGAGGATGAGCTCGGGGAAGAGAGGAAGAACCAGAGGAGAGGAAAGGGAAAGAACAGAGAGCTCGGGCTGGCCGAAGGGTTCATATAGGGGACCTTTAGTCCCGGTTCGAGACACAAACCGTGACTAAAGGTTAGCCTATAGTCCCGGTTCGTGGCACGAACCGGGAGTAAAGGTTATCGTGGGGCCCCAGGCTGACACCAGCCTGCCACCACCCCTTTAGTCCCGGTTCGTGGCACGAACCGGGACTAAAGGTCCGGAACGAACCGGCACTAATGATGCCCATCACGAACCGCGACTAATGGTCACATTAGTGCCGGTTCAAAACCAGACCGGGACTAATGATGTGGACAAAAGGTCTATTTTCTACTAGTGAGATGGCATTTCATCCTGCTATTCTAATTTTATGTCCCTATGTTCTTGGCAAAAAATACATTATTTGGTCCTTAGCTTGCTTAAATTCGGTGGGTACTTTATCTTGCTCATACATTTTAATTGATTTTGCGCAGGACAAGATAATACCGATGCTCGATAAGGATCTGGATGTCTCATCTCTGAACATTAGAAACACTAAGAAGTCCATGTAAGCTTGCCCATGTTGGTTCCACGCGACATTATATCGCTGGACATTTATACGTCCACAGCTCTAGACATGAACTTAGCCCTCCCATGTTTATTAGTCAATGCACGTGGAAGAAAATACAAGGCTTGGCAGAATTTCATATATGTTGCTCATCATGAGATTAACCTGTAGAAGAATCTATTCATAACCTTATGATGTGTGTGATGTTGGGTTGCAGCCTTTGTATGGTGAAAGGCTTTTTTTTCTACGAGTCTATTTTCTTCCGTGTGCATTGACTAAACATATGTTTTACAATGTGGCATGGTTTGAGCATTTCACACTATTTCCATGCTTCCATTATTTCCTGCCGCAACGTAACTCAGTGGTAGCTGGCTTATAATCGCTTATCCCTTGCAGGTCCTAGGTGAAGATGGCATGGATCTCATAAGAGACCACAGTAGAGGAAAAGACGCAAACACGACAGGTCTTGGCCTCTCAACCTTTTCTATTATGTCATGTGTAAATTAATTATTTTGGTCCACATTAATCAGTGGTAGCTGGCTTATAATCGCTTATAGTCTTAGCTTATAGGCCTGCTGCAAGTGGATATAAGCTCATTGAACTGCAGCGGGCATGTCTTTTGAGATAAATCTTTCTATATTTAGGAATTGTGGCCTCTTGATTAATGTTGGTATGTTCTATGTTGGAAAGTACAGTAATAAGCTTTGAGTATGTCATTTGTCCATGCCTGGGTAGAATTCTTATTTCATGGGTCGAGTTTGTAGCTGTACATTTGCATTTATGCTTTCTGAACGAATTCCTCTGTAGATTCATGCGCCATATCAACTTTAAAGTCATTTGGTTAGTTGGATTTTAGGTGGTGCATGTCGACAGTTTTTGCACAAATCTGTACATGCAGAAACAACACATCTATAGTGTACCTATCGCTTTGGTTAAATGGCTAAACATGAGCATCTATATTTACTACGCAATATTTTTGTGGTACTGAGATGAGCATATGTCTATTTTTGCATGCATCTACGTCCATCCAGAGTACTGACATTGTATGGTTACGTGGTTCTTGCTTCTTATTTGTCCACCGTGCGTGTATGATGTTGTTGGGTTATTGACATGGCGCGTGGTCCGGTTGCGGCTCTTGCTCAAGAGGATGGTGTTGGGTTGGTAGGTGGTCGTGGTCGTGGGCGTGGTCGTGGGCGGTATGCTGGTCGTCGGGGACGAGCCACTGGTCCTGGAGGATCGAAGAGTATATTACTGTCTTCTTGTATTTTTGTTCTTGCTCGGCTGGGTCGACTAGGAGATGGAATCATGGTTTTTTCACTTCTATGGATTCTGGCGTGGCCTATTTTTCGTGCGTTTCTGATATGCCCTACATGAGAGTTGTTGATTTGCGTATTGGACCTGCTCACATCATGTGTGGCAGATTTTGATACAATCACTACATATATTCAGAACTGCTGCTCAAAGAAAATTTGTGGTTAACATAAATCTATAGTTGATTTTTTTCAGAACATTCTTCTATACACCTGCAGTCTAAGTTAACTGAATAATAATCGATGAGGAATAACCAAAACAAAAAGAAGTTAACTTAAGATGAAGGGCTAAGACGAAAAGTTCTTATTGGGAGGTCACAGTTAGAAACTTCAGAATCACCAAGTCTTGTTTTGCTTTATTTGGCAAGAGCTTGAGCTGTTTCTACATCCTTTATTTTTCACTTGTAACTATAATGTTGTATTAGTTCAGTTATTAATACTACCTCCAAAAACGCCTTATATTTTGAGACAGAGGTAGATTTGACTAACTGGATAAGGTTAACCATGGAGTTACCTGGTTTTCATACCCTTTGTGCGAGGTAATTTTCATTTTCTTTAATATGGATATACGAATATTAACCATTTTTCTGTTGGATGGATGCACTTTAGAGTTGACAGTCAAAACAATAGGGGAAGGGTGATAGCTTTCTTTTAATGCCTTATCGGAAGGGTGATAGCTTTCTTTTAATGCCTTATCGATGATGCTTGTACTCGCATATAGAGGAAATCATGTAACCTGGTACATCTCCAATTGTGTACGCTATGGCAGAGATAGGGAAGGAGGAGGGTATAAAGGGTTACTGGAAGGGCAATCTTCCACAGGTGCTTGATATTACCCATCTTGCAAATTGTGACTTTGTGACTCATGCATGGTTTATCTTTTGTTCACATGTTGATTTGTTTCTTCTCCATAAACTCCTCCAGGTTATCCACATAATTCCATACAGCGAAGTGCAACTTTTCTCATATGAAGTTTACAAGGTCATAACATCTCCTTGCTACCAATAGTCACTTAATCTATTTTATGTTCTTGCGATTGTGAATGTGAGTATCGTGTTCCTTTTTATTATTTTACAACTTCAATTCATTGTTTTCAGATAGTATTCAGGAAAAAGGATGGAGAGCTCACTGTATTTGGGAGACTTGCAGAGAAAGTATTTCAGGAAGTATTTTTTTTGGTTCTTCCAGTTCCCATTTTTGTATTTTAGTCAATCTAGCTTCTAAACTATCTGCGTCCGATCCAGATTGTGTGTTTGTGGGTATGGTTTAATCGTGTTTTTTCCCTAGAAACGATGGATGCATGTTTATGCTGTTCTGTGTATAATATAGCTATATGTTTGTTTTACTCCATGACTATGGTTTCATTGCTCGAAGAGTTCCAGATAAAATGATTAAAAGGGGCAGCAGTATCATTGTTTTTTTCTTCTTCCAAAGATTGAATGCATATTTAGTATGAGGTAGTGGATGTTGATCCCTAGAGGCCTATTTTTTTTAAATATTTAAGATGGTTTCTTGGTTTTGGTCCAGCGCAGGCCGTGGCAGAGAGCGTGAAGGTGCTCAAGGACGCGACCAAGACGGGGAAGGTGCCCGCCCCAGAGGTCCTCGTGGCACTGGCTCCACCTTCTTCGAGATGCTTGACGGGACCGAGTCGCCGGGCAGGATGTGGATGCTCATCTTCACCGCCAAGGCGAGCAACAATCACAGAATTCAGCTTTTTCTAGCTTCAGTTTTGCAGTTTGCATTTGGTGGTTAATTGATCGGTTTGTCTGAATTTCTAGCAGGGTAAGCTTGAGAAAGGCATCTACTTCCCGGTGACCGCCGTCCAGCGCTTTGATGCCGTGGTGAGTGAGCTTCATCATCTCGCATTGCAGCCATGGCATCAGATTTTCGAAAACAGCGAGGATTTAGCAATCCAAGTAGCTACTTGGCCGACTGACTGACACTTTCCTGTAACTGAAATACTGAACCCATCTTCTTCCCTAGGGGCAGAAGATCAAGAACGGGGTGTACCTGGGACCGGCGGGAAGCCTGAGCTTCGAGGGGTGGCTGTCATGGAAGAAGAAGATGCTGGTCTTCGTCTTCAAGCGGGTGCGTGTCAAGCTCGGGCCGCCACCGTCCCTGGAGATCCCCCTCTTCTTCTCTTCATCAACGCCAAGAGCGAGCAACCACTACGCTATGACTGGGAGCACTCAACCACAGGTACCCACCCTCTTCATCCCCATTCATCCCATCAAATTTATCATCTTGTTACCCATCCTGGAGTGGGAGGTGCTGTTCGTTCGTTTGTTCCTAGACATCATTAATAATCCGAAATTAGGATGAACAATTGAACATCTCTTGATACGATGCTTCTTTGTTTTGCATCATGTCTACTAGCTTAATGCTGAAATGAAGTGCCAATGAGATATGCACCCAGCAGCATCAGATGCAATTGTGACATTCATTTGCTTCTCAATTGTTTTTTCTGCAATTTAGACTGATAGTCGAACAGCACATGAGCTGCTGCTGAACCATTGTTGCGGTTATGGGAATTTATGAATGATTTATATGGTTTTAAAATATTGCTTTTCCGGATTCAATGGTCTGTTTTTTGTTGTAATGATTTCACATTTATGCTCATTTCATCGTTTCATATGCGCTTAAATCCGGGAAAATTGTGTGGTAGATTTGTCAAATTAATTGGTTCCGGCTTCCCTTTCAGAGTGGCGGGAGTAGGCTGGGGGAAGAGCTCTGGGTGTCGAAGACAGCGCCCCACTTCATTGGTTGCAGCGACGCCACCAAGGACTTCGCCGGTATGCTTACGTGCGTTGCATGCAACAATTTGTATCCGTGCTATGTCGAATTCTGACGTACAGTATGTGTGTCCGGATAATATAGACGATTGTTTGAGCTGTTGTAAAATCATGTTTTGAGCGCGTTGCATGTTGAAGTTATCTCTGTTTAAAACTATATCTAACCTAGATGGATTCATATGGAATGAGAGGCAGTTGAACCAAGCTATCTATTAGTATGCCTAACTATGGCATCATAGTTTTATCGCCTCCATTGCCACTGTATTGGCTTGTGCTCACTTATGTTCCTGCTTGTATTATTGAACTTAATGTCAGCTAATTAGCTTTTGTAATCTCATGACTGCATTGAACTTGATGTTGCCTTACTTCCGAGGCGGGTTGGTTTTTTATAATCTCATGATTGTTGAACTCGATGATGCCACTCTTCTGGAATGTTTATTCTTTCCCCTGAACCAAAAAATCTGTTGTTGTCCTGTTACATGTGCTAAACTTGGTTTTCTACTAATGCATCGTGCAGTTTGAACACTGATTGGCCATTTCGGTTGGACCGGCACCCTCGTGCCAAGGCGCCTAGTAAAATGTTACTGGATGGGGCTTGCCCTGCTCCCGCGGCATACTTCCATCTGTGCTCCCTCAGGCCTTGTTTGGTACTAGGGTTTTTGAGGGGATTGGTGGGGATAATTCCCACATGAATTGGGTGAAACCCTAACCAACACCCGATCCCTTCAAATCCTCATTTATCCCCAATCCACTAGGTAGGTATAGTGTATTGGGTATTAAGAAAAATGCACTAGAGTTTGGGGATCTGTGAGGAAATATGGGAATGAAACATGTCAAATACACTAAAATCAAACGGTGTTTTAGGATATATGGGGATTTAGGGGTTTGACGGGGATAATCCCCAACAATTACCTAAAATACACTAGTACCAAACAAGGCCTCAGCATTCATTCTTTATCCCATGGCTGCACACATTCTTCTCCTCCATCTCTTCTATAGTAGCAGAAAAAAAGGACATGGAGTATGTGAGCTCGAGCTCACATACTCCCGGATGAACAGTAAAATCGGGAAATATAGTAAAAACATTCAAAAAAATCTGAAATTTTGGGGCATGAAACATTGATGTTTTTTCTCCATGCGTACAAAATTTTATGGTGAAATCACATTTGTGGTGGTGTGGGCAAAAAAAAATCAATGCTTCAAAAGAAGTGTTTTTGGATGCATTTTGGAGCATCAATTTTGGTTTTTTTGTCCACACCTGCAGAAATGTGATTTCGTTATGAATTTTTGTATGCATGTAGGAAAAACATTAATGTTTTTGCCACAAAATTTCAGAATTTTTTGATTTTTTTACCATTTTTTTGAATTTTACTGTTCATCCGAGAGCATGTGAGCTCGAGCTCACAATAGCACTTTCCGTTTTTTTGCGGAATGTTCATACACTTAAAAGAATGGCATTTAAAAAACATGTTCACGCATTAAAGCAAATGCTCATACATTTAAAAAGATGCATGATATATTTAAAAAACATTTCATGCAATGTTATGAAAATAGTCATCAGTATCAAATAAATATTCATGTATTTCAAGAAAATGTTCATGACATTTTTTTTGTAGAATGTAGATATTTGTTCACGTATTTTTGGAAAAAATGCATGTACAAGTAGAAAAACATTATTTACATTTTAATATATATTTTTTAAAACTTTTAGAATGTTTCGCATGTTTAAAAAAAATCGTGACATTTATTTAAAAAATCAACATGTTAAAAAAATCACTGTGTATTTAAAAATGTTCAATGTGCATTTCAGAAATTTTAAACATGTATTCAGAAAATGTTTGATGTGTATGTGAAAAATGTTCAACCTTTTTTCACTGTTTTTGATATAGTTGAAAAAATGTTCGACTTGTATTAGAACTTTGATGTGCATCTGACAGTTGTTCAACATGTATTTGAAAAATGTTCAACATGCATCTATAGTATATTCAACGTGTATATGAAAAATGTTTGGTCTATATTAAAAAAGTCGGCATGTTTGAAGAAATGAAAAAAAGGGAAAAAAAGAACGAAAATAAAAACAGAAAAAACTGGATAAAGCTGCAGAACCCCATTAGAGAAAAGAAACAGAGAAAACCATGTGGAAGCTTGGTCTATAGAAGCGACATTGGGCCATCCAATTCTAGAATAGCCTACTGCGAGATGATACTTGGTCTCGCATTAAGCGAGGCATAGCTCTCCTGATGCCTGTGTGCGCCGAATATAGATTTTCCCATGAATTCAAGTACTAGCAGGTTATCTTTTTTGTTCAAAACGGGGAAGTACAAATGTATGCTTTGTGCGTATCCGGGTTGGTTTAGGAGTTCAATTCAAACTCGGCCACTCGGCTCTGCTTCCTAGGTCGGTTAGCTCCTATATATACCCATGTATACGATGCTTTGTACCCGGACTATTCTGACTTCTAAGAAAATCTAGAGGGCGCCATAAATAGAACCACAAAATCTGATCGAGATCTGCCCCTGCATACTCGATTGAAACCTAGCCGCCGCACGCCATGGTGACCAAGGCGGCGCGTTCCCGGCCGTTCCTTGTGATTGCCGACACTGTGAGGGACTACGACCTCCTCGAAGACCCTGGATCGCTTGGCTTGGAGGTCGTGGAGTGCAAGAGGAGTGCCGTCGGCTGCGGGCCGACTGGCGTGCGCGTCTTGGAGGGCATCTCGCTCTACTTGGTCCGCGGCTGCGACGACGACGACCCGGTGCGCTACCCCCGGATGTGTATCCGCGTGTCCGACGAGGCGTTCGACCTCGTCGGCGCGGAGATCGACGACAGGACGGCGCAAATCTGGGGAAGGAATCTCCGCACGGGCTGCCGCGTCTTCTCCATGCAAGGGGATGTCATGGTCATCAGCCTGGTGTTCATCGCTGACAACGATCCCAGACCTTTCCGGGGGTACTACCTCGTCTACGACTCCGTCACCGCGTCCCTCTTCATGATCCCGTACCCGCCTCCGCATTGCCAAACCGTCGGCATGCCGCGCCCTCTCCCGGTGCGCCGCCCAGACGACGGCCGCTACTCTCTGGCCCTCTTGGCCTACAGATCCAACTGGCAGGGTGATCACGAGCCAGATGCGCTCTGCCTGTGGTCACTGCCGCCTCCTCTGCCTCACAGTATGAAGCCACCGGCCCTGCCGCTTCCGCTGAATGACATGGATCCGTGGGTGGCGAAGAGCCGTCGGCCTGCCACTGCCAGTTCCGACCGCTTGGATGTGCACGTGGTCTTCTCGTCCAAGGACTATGCTTTTTGGGTCAATCTCGAGCAAGGCATCATGTACTGCAGCATCAGTGATATGCTCAACGGTGAAGAGCCCGTGGATTTCAAGTATATCTCGTTGCCCAAGGAGTGCAGCAAGCCCACCGACATCATGGACGCGATTCATGTGCACCGCAATATGGGCTTGGTCGGGGACTCCGCCATCTGGTTCGTTGCCATCGAACCAGACATCAAGGCCAGGCACACCAAGGTGGTGGTTTGGACTCTAGACATCACAGAGCTCATGTCCAAGAAGATGAAGTGGAGAAAACTCAGGGAGTTCAAAATGCAAAGCATCTGGGGGCTGGATGCCTTCCGTAAGAAGGGGCTGCCGAGGACCGAACCCAGGTTTCCCATCTGGAGGCAACAGCGCGGTGGCATACTTTACATGCTGCTGCCCAATTTCAACGACAGATATGGCCACCTTGTTGGCATTCACGTGGGGTGCAGCACAAGTAAGATGCGTCTTCTGTCTTCCAGATGTCTCCCTGTTCCATGGATCAGCCACCCTGTCGTATTGCCTCCTGATTTCTTCACTACGCGGGATACAGTCGTATGAAGTATGCCTGCATGCATGTACTAGTTGGATGGCACATGTGGTGGGACGTTGTTTCTCTTTTCTTTTTGGCCGAGGACCAGACCCTCCGCTGCTACGAGGAAGGATGGAAAAGAAGTGAGCACGGGGGTGTGCTCAGCCATGTTTTTTTAGTCCTCCTCAAGCTCTTGAGTGTGTAGTAGACGAATTTCTTGTCAGTGAACGGGCGCGCTGAATTTATCGTGTTTTCTTCTTGCATTGAAATTTAAAAAACTAGAAATGATGGATTTGAAGTGTTTTTTTTTTGACACAGTCAATTGCAGATGCTTACATATATGTATATACACTTATCTTTATAAACGCACACACGCACACTCTATTTCTATGTGCGTCTCAGATATACGTGTGCTGTCTCAGCAGTAGGACGGTACAGTCTCAGGCAATCCAGAGCTCGCCTACGCATCATCACCGTATGACTTTCAAACGTGTGCCTGCCCGGCTTGCTGGGCCAAAATAACTGAACTCGATATGAAAGTATTTCACGATCTGACCCTATTGACAACGCCATAGCCCGTGGCGTTTCTGCCCGACATAGAAACGCCGAGCTAGATAGCATTTCTGCCCTCGCTCACTACTAGGCCGAGCTGGCTACCGTTTCTGGAAACGCCAAAGGCCTTGGCGGCTTTTGGCGTTGCTACCCTACATAGAAACGCCAAGGCCTTTGGCGTTTCCAGAAATGACTTCTAGCTCGGCGTTTCTGGCCTGTCACGTACGGTGCTCAGCCTGGCAGAGGGCAAGGGCAGAAACACTATCTAGCTCGACGTTTTTATGTTGGGTAGAAACGCCACGGGCTATGGCGTTGCCAAAAGGGTTAGATCGTGAAATATTTCCATGTCGAGTTTAGTTTGTGACGAAGATCGTTGAGAAGGTCAGAATTGTAATTTCGTCCGGCATACTGCTCCTGCCTGCGCAACGTTGTGTGGGTCATTGCGCGTGCTCTGCCTTGGCCTAAGCTCTGTTACAAACCAGCTGAGCTAGGCGATTATCGCCTTATCGGTAGCTTAGCTAGCCCCTTCCTAGTCTAGGCGATCCTGACAAGCTTTTGCTTGCTACCATCGCATCCCTTCCAATAAACACACCCATGCATCACCCCACAATACCTTTCATTGGCCAAGAGTGACAAATTCCGACGGTAGATCCTATTTGACGCTCGCGAGCGTCAAAACTCAAAAGGAAATGGCTTCATAGAAACTCGGCTACGGACGCTCCGGTTTGGGCCCGCCCACAGTCTCTCTGATTTTTCTCCTCTTATCTATTTTTTCTCTTTTTTTCTTTTACATATTTTTTATTTTTCTTTATTTTTTCGTGTATTATAAAAAGTTCATAGAGTGTTTATATACAAAAAAGTTCATTGTGTATTTAAGGAAATGTTCAATGTATACTAGGAAAAAATTGAACATAAAAATGTTCAATGTGTATTTAAATATTGTTCAACACATATAAAAAAATGTTCCATGTGTATTTGAGTATTTTTTAGAGGCAAAAAAGTTCAGTGTGTATTTTAAAAATTGTTCAATAATTTTTTTTGCTGTTTTAAAATTTTGTTCAAAATTTGAAATTCGTTCATTATTCCAAAAATTATTCACATTTTTACCCAACAAATAATAATTTTTAAGTTATTAATTTTTCGCTGCATTTATTTCTTAAATTTTCGCTCTGCCTAAATATTTCCTACACTTGGCAGTTTCGAGTTCGATTCCTACTAGTATCGCATTTTTGTGATTTTTTGCTTGCTTTATGGCGCCGTTGAACGGGCCGGCCCATTACGATCGCGCAGCGCTTGCGGGCACCGTAAAGGTGGTCTCAAGTCCGAGTGCCTCCCCAACAATTGACGAAATGGAAATGGAAACTCAACTCTGATTTAGGAACATAATTGGCTCCCCAACAATGTTATGATGAGGCCCATTGCTTGTTTGTCAAATGATCCACCAACGAAAGTTCATGAACTTATCGACGCCACCTTTGCAACTTAGCGGAGGGAACTGCCCCAACAAGTATTTGTTTTATGCCGTGCGTGAACTCTATTGTCAACATCCCCCTGTGCAGTCAAAACTTGGAGGATTCGTGGGTGTAGAACTACGAGAAGAATGGTCTATTTTCAGTAAAATCTGCATACCGTATGCTACTTGACACAAAGAGAAGGAGAGAAGATTGGCTTGAGACTGATGTGGCAATATCAAACTATGAAGAGGAGGCCAGAGAGTGGAAGTCTTTATGGTCTGTGGTGGTGACGGGAAAAAACGGAAACTTTCTCTGCAGACTGGCCAGATGTTCGGTCCCAACAAGATGTACGTCATAATCGAAATATGGCCGATAATGATAATTGACAATTATTGTGTGGGGCGCAAGATTCATGGAGCCACTCCCTCCTGGGGTGTTCGACGTCAAGGTGTGTTTGGGCTTTAGCAGATGGGACTATTGTTGATCACATGGAAACCACCAGAGAGCCGAACACAAACAGCTAGATCTTTGCGATGATCGAGACTTCACCACACAACAAACGAACAAAGATGGTTGTCAATCTTTGGGCAATTTGGAAGGCCATACAAAAGGCAATCCTTGAGGGTATCTTGCAAAGCCCACATGCAACCCACTCTTTTGTTACAAGTTTCATTGCAGAACTGGTTTCTTTGCAAAGCCCAAAAGAAGGTTTGTTGGGGAACATTGCATGGGAAACAAAAAAATTCCTACGATCACCCAAGATCTATCTATGGAGATGCATAGCAACAATAGGGAGAGTTTGTCTACGTACCCTTGTAGACCATTAAGCGGAAGCGTGCATCACGGGGTTGAAGTAGTCGTACTCTTCACGATCCAATCGCGATCCAATCCGATTAAGCACCGAACGGACGACACCTCCGCGTTCAACACATGTGCGGATCTATGATGTCTCCTCATTATTGATCCAACAAGCAAGGGAGGAGAAGTAGATGGGATCAAGACCAGCACGCCGGCGTGGTGGTGATAGTGGTGGCACATGTTTCAGCAGGGCTTCGCCAAGCACTACGGAAAAACTGATCTGCGGAGGAACAAGGGTAACGGGAGGGAGAGGGCTGTCGCTGGGGGCGTCGGTGTCGGAGTCAAATCTGACATATCTCGTAGTAGGGGTCCTAAGCTAGGCGTCTTGGAGCAATGGTAACATGGACACATGATTTTACCCAGGTTCGGGCTCTCTCGAGGAGATAATACCATACGTCCTGCTTTTGATTGTATTGATATGAAAATAGTACATAGTACATGTATCTACCACGAGATTGTTGTAATGAATATGAGATTAGAGATTGTCTATTGACTACCCTGGACTCGGTTTATATAATGCACCGTAGGCCTAGGGTTTAGAGGAGTCCTTGTCTTGTGCGCCAAGTCTTGTGGAATCTCCCTTGTACGCATCACGGGTTGTCCGAACTGGCTCTTGAGTGAACCGTCATGGGGGTCCTCGGCCCGACCAACTGGTCAGGAGATGACGTGGTGAGTACCCCCTAGTCCAGGACACCATCAGTAGCCCCCTGAACCGGTCTTCAAGTTGGGGACGCTCCTCGGTTCTTCCGAATAGTTCTTTGTCTTCGGTCGTTGGTCTTGAAAACTGGTTCAACAAATCTTCCCATCTTCGACCTTGAGGATCGCCGAAGTGTATCCGAAGAGTTCACACATCGGGCATCCGAGGAGACCCTTTAAGTTCTCGGCCTTTATCAATGCCTTGTATTTTTTTTACGCCACACCTGGGGTTTGAAGTGTTTCCCGTGCGGCGGTGTCCTCTTGCGTCCGAGCTCCAACGCCGAACTGCATCCGAGGTGTCTTTTTACAACCGAGCTCCAACGCTGGTCGGCATCCGAGGTGTCATAGATTACCTCAGTCTCTAAAAATTTGAAGGAGTTCATCTGAGCTTATATACCGGAATAGTCTTGTATGGAGCCAGCCATTTGCATTCGAGTTTTATGCCGGACTGCTTTCGAGGTGTCTTTTTGGAGCAGTGCTCCAACGCTGGCCGGCAATCCGAAGTGTCATAGATTACCTCGGTCTTTGAAAAGGTTGAACGAGTTCGGCGGAGCTTAATGCCGACAATGCCCTTTATTGAGCCAACCACTTGCATCCGAGCTTTACGCCGGACTGCTTCGGAGATGGTGCACCACCTCGGCAGTGGGCTGATTTTTTGTGGAATTTATTTCCGATCGCCGCAATTTATTTACTACCGAGATGTATAGCCAGTAGCCCTCAAGGTGTGTATCGGTCTAAAACCCGAGATGCACCTGGAAGAAAAAAAAATAAAACCACTGATCCCAGCAGCCCCTGAGACTTAGGTCGATTTACAAAATCGGCTTGAGGATCAAGTTCTTGCTCGGCGGCATACATTAGGGATGTAAATGCGGTGCACAGTAGTTCCCGAGACTCGGGTTGGGTGCGGCCGACCAAACTGAGGATCAAATCTCCTTGGAAGCTGTATTGCACTTTGAATTTGTTGTATTTAATAGGCAATCCAGTAGCCCCCGAGCCTTAATTTGCGCACGGGTGATCGAATTAAGGATCGTTATTTGTTTGACACAAAATTTGTTACGTTTGACACAATTTATGTGTAATGATTCTATGTATCCAAGTACTTTACATCATTAATGCTCGGGTCTGCATTGTACAAGACTTTGTTGACCGACCATCGGCTTCAACCTCCTCGGCCAGTAGCCGAGGAGTGTTTGTCCTACTTTATAAAGCCTATAAGGGCAAAGATTTAGGACAAATAAGGCAGTCCGGCCATACGGTTTTATAAACAAAGGTACGCGGAGAGATATGTTATATTAATATTTATCGTAAGAAACATCTTCTGCGAAAAATAGTTCATTTATAAGTTCCTTTTCCTAGGATATCATGCTGACCATGATTGTGAAACCTCAACTCCGGTCAATGTGGGAGGAAAATATTGAAGATTTATTTCGGGGAATGTTCCCAAACTCTATGGTCTTTAATGAACCAAAATTTTCACTTCCGTCGTTGCCGACCAATTATATTCTTAAGATGGCTAGCTTTCGGCTTCACCTAGTCTGAGGTACTAACTCGGATGACCCAGAAGTAGCAATCCCAGAGGTGCTCCCTTTACCCCCTAGCCGAACAATCGGGAACATAGGGGGTAAGAACAGGAGCCAGGCAACCCAGCTTGGCTAAAATCTTAAGTCAAATTGATGCATATCTATGGCTTTATAACGATGACTACGGAAGCCAGCTTTCGTATATTAAATACAAACGCTTATGATATGTTGGGCTCTCCAGGAATGCCGATGTATCTATGCCGAGGTACCACAAGGAACTCTCGGTATAGTTTATTTTTACTCCGTCGCGACTGTTTATAATCTGAAAGTGGCCTATCGTCGGCTTCCACCCCATTGTAGATGCTACATAGGGTGTTTCCGTACAAACAAGACAACCCTTAACCGACATCTCGGTGCCCGGAGGCGGTTGTGTTAGTGGAAACGAGGCAATCGGATATTCATGCTTTATAACTTTCACTTACTCATAGGAGCATATGTTTGGGGGTAACTTAATAGCTCCCGGTATACGTCGACTCCTCGGATCATTCGAGGTCGAACAACCCACAACTTGGCCTTTTCAAGAAACAGAGGCCCTTCGTTTTACTCGGATAACCTCGATCGGCTATATTTGGTTGAACACCGCCTGTGGTTCGCTGACCGATTTACGCTTGTTGTGACAGTCAGCTTTCGGCTTTCTCCAACTGAGGCACTTAACCAGTTAAACCGGAAGCGACAATCGCAGTGGTTCTCCCTTTACCCCTTAGCCGAACAAAGCGGAAATGTAAGGGGTAAGCACAAGAGCCGGGCAATGTAGCTATAGACCAAAGACACAACTCGAAATCAATGGATATAAATACGAAATACCGACGACATTTTGCCGAGGACTGCATGGAGTACCTCGGTTTTTGGTGGGTTCGGTGCTAACCGCAGACCCCCTTTAATATTGCCGATGCGTGAAATGCATCTGGCATTGTACTGCGAGAGTTATGCTCAGAAAAAAAACTTATGCAAAAAACTTTATTTTTAGATAAAATAAAATTACCCGCGCACATAATATAGTGCAAGCCAAAGGTAATGACAAATAAAGGTAATAAAAATCCTCTACTTAATTAACTTAAGTGAAGTAAATAATGAGAAAAAATATAGCCTGAGGGCCGAGGTCGGCAGAGGCGGGACGACGACGTCGGCTTGCTGAGGTCATGACATCGTGTAGTTGAGGTCGATTATCTGGCGCGAGGTCGATGTCGACACAGGTCGGAAATCCACAAGAGGCTGGCCAGACCGACGTCATACATGAATATTGATAGAATATCTCTGCAAAAATAATGCAGTACAAAACCAACAGAAAATATTCTATGCATAATAATAACTTTATGTTCTGCGGGAATAGTTAGGAAAAACAAAACCTGATATTCACCCGATGTAACGCCCCTTGGTTTGACTTTGATGGCATAATCTCCCGTGTGAGGATAAGTTACTCTCCATGGAAAAGAGAATCCACTTAATTGTTGCTACAAGGAAATCAAGTGTGTGCCGTTGCCGTGCAATGTAGTCGTCTATAGTTAGCCGATGCCTTCATGCATCGGGCTTGTAGTAGCCTTTAGGGGAAGCTTGATGATCCCCGGCGCCTGAGCACAGGGAGCGTACACGGCCGAGGTCGAGCCTCGGTCTTCGGACGCAGTGACCGGCCCCGAGCTCAACACCGAATCCAGGGTAAGGATCGAGCCCAGGTTTCCGAACGCAATCATCGGATGCGAGCTCAAAGTCGAATCTAGGATAGGGGTCGATCCGGAAACGGGGTCAAGGAGGAGGCCCGAAGTTAAAGCTTCGGAATGTCCGGGCTCATCGGGTGAGGCCGTGAACCCGACAAGGAACAAATCACACTGGGCGTCGCCGACGTACTCTAGGCTGCCGAACTTGATCTTCTGTCCTGGGGCGAGGCTATCGATCTATTCGAGATGACCGGCCATCGGCGTGAAGTACGATGCTGCCTGATGCGAGGAGCTAGTCGGCTGGTGACGCCGAAGTCTCCGAAGTAGGTTGATGAAGAGATGGTGAAGCTCCCGGTCTAGCGGAGGTGATGGAGCAGGTCGGTAAGGTGACGCTAGATCCCCCATGCCAGCCAATGTGTCGAAGCAGGTCGGCGTGGTGGGAAGAAGTGACGGCACAGCAATGCCGATGCATGTCAGAATTTGTGACACGGTCAATGCCGGCTTGGTAAAGTGACCGCACAGTGATGGCGGCGCGTACAATCCGTTGAATCCACGGGGCGACGATGTTGTCTTGACGATTAGTTGTCCTTCACGATGCCGAACAGTTAGTTGGCTCGCCGAGGTGATGATTCGAGGTGGTTGTCATCGGCTCGATGGAGCGACGGCACGGTCGATGTTGACGCAGGTCGGTAGCCATGGAGCAACGTGGTCGGGCCGGTTTGACATCGGCGCGAAGGTGAAGATCGGCTCGGAAAAGACTTAAAATTTATGGGCACGTGTTTGAAAACAACACACAATACCCTAGAATTTTTTTTCTCCAAAACGGATGTCCAATATCCCTTTCATGAAGAAAGATGAATTCGGGTCGGATTCGTTTTCGCGCAGAAAACCTATCCGAAAATTGATGTACTCATCGGACGTTTCCCGGAGTTTGGACGGTCGGATCGAACTGAAATTTTGAGGGGTGATCGGTATAAGAATTACGCAGCCGATGAACGTTGGGATCTTGCAAACGATGTCCGAGCTAGCTGTTGGACTCCTCGCCCTAAACTCGTCCAGATTCTCGTCCAGATTCGACAGGGCTCCGGTATATCGGAGTTTGTCGGAAATTCCTCCATTAGAACATGATGAAATTTTACAGGGTTATTCTAGACCTAATTCTGCACAATTCCACCGAAGCAATCATCAAAGCGACGCTCGAGGAAGCGGGGACGATGAACACGAGTCGTTGTCCAGAAAAACTGCACGGTTGCCCGAGGATGATGTTAACATCGAGCCCGCCGAGCTCCATGGATGATTCCCCGTGATCTTGATAGAGATCGGAGATGATGACGATGAAAGTATCCGTCCGATCTTGATGATCCGACACGGAGCGCTGTCCTTGGTCCAGCCGAGGTGACCAGTCGAGCCGGCGACGAAGATGCCATCATCGACAACAAAGCTCGGTTCCGACGCGTAGATCGCGCTGGAGACGATCCGAATTCCCATCGCACCGCGGTGACTGTCAGCAGGCTCTCAATGAAAGCACCAATGTCGGAGTCAAATCCGACATATCTCATAGTAGGGGCCTAAGCTAGGCGTCTTGGAGCAATAGTAACATGGACACAGGAATTTACCCAGGTTCGGGCTCTCTCGAGGAGATAATACCATACGTCCTGCTTTTGATTGTATTGATATGAAGATAGTACACAGTACATGTATCTACCACGAGATTGTTGTAATGAATAGGAGATTAGAGATTGTCTATTGACTAGCCTGGCCTCGGTTTATATAATGCACCGGAGGCCTAGGGTTTAGAGGATTCCTTGTCTTGTGCGCCAAGTCTTGTGGAATCTCCCTTGTATGCATCACGGGCTGTCCGAACTGGCCCATGAGTGAACCGTCATGTGGGTCCTCGGCCCGACCCACTGGCCAGGAGATGACGTGGTGAGTACCCCCTTGTCCAGGACACCATCAGTCGGGATTGGGTGTGCAGCCTCCCCTCTACTCAACTATATATAGGAGGCAGGGGAGGTAGGTGCGCCAGCCGTGGCCCCTCTGATAACTCACAAGTATAGGGGGTCGTAACAGTCTTCGAGAGAAGTATTTTATCCAAATTTGTAGATTCGACACAAGGGAAGACAAAGAATATTTATCAATCTTAGCAATTGAGTTGTCAATTCAACCACACCAGGTTACTCTCTGTCACACAAAGATTTAGTAGCACAACAAGATAGTGGTAATAATAGTAACAGTAGCAACAACAGTTTTGTAGTGATGATGACAGCAATAGCAACAATAGTAGCTTAGCAAGATTCAGTATGTAAAAGCGTAGGCCATGGATCGATGATGGATAATGATTATGATCACATCAATCATGTAACGGTTACACACTAGAGCCACATAGAACTAGCTCCAATTTATCAATATAATGTAGGCATGTATTCCGTATATAGTCATACGTGCTTGCAATAAGAACTTGCATCCCATCTTTTGCCCTACCCTCTCGTGGCAGCGGGGTCCATAAGGAAATCTAAGAGATATTAACGCCTCCTTTTAATAGAGAACCAGAACGAAGCATTAACACATCGTGAATACATGAACTCCTCAAACTACGGTAATCACTAAAAAGAATCTCAATTATTGTCACCTTGGGGTGTGTGGATCATGACACGTAATAGGTGCATACAACTTGCAAGATAGGATCCAAAACACTATCATATTTACGAAAACATAATAGGTTCAGATGTGAAATCATGGCACTCGGCCCCTAGTGACAGGGATTAAGCATAGCAAAGTCGTAGCAATATCAATCTCAGAACATAGTGGATACTAGGGATCAAGCCCTATCAAAATAACTCGATTACATGATCAATCTCATCAAATCCTATTGATATGTCTCCAACGTATCTATAATTTATGAAGTATTCATGCCATGTTTACAATAATTCTATACGATTTTGGTATGATTTTATTAGAACTGACCCGGACTGACGCTGTTTTCAGCAGAACTACCGTGGTGTTGTTTTTGTGCAGAAATAAAAGTCCTCGGAATGGGCTGAAAATTTACGGAGAATATTTTTGGAAAATATAAAAAATACTGGAGCAAAGAGCTGGGCCAGGAAGTGGACGAGGAGGCCACAAGCCTGCTGGGCGCGGCCACCCCCCTAGGCCGCGCCCCTATGGCTTGTGGACTCCTCGAGCACCCCCTTGACGTGAGACCGACGCCAAAAATTCCTATAAATACCAAAACCCCCAGAAAGAAACCTAGATCGGGAGTTCCGCCGCCGCAAGCCTCTGTAGCCACGAAAAACCAATCGGGAGCCCGTTCCGGCACCCTGCCGGAGGGGGAAACCATCATCGGAGGCCGTCTTCATCATCCCGGCGGTCTCCATGATGAGGAGGGAGTAGTTCACCCTCGGGGCTGAGGGTATGTACCAGTAGCTATGTGTTTGATCTCTCTCTCTCTCTCTCTCTCGTGTTCTTGAGATGGCACGATCTTGATGTACCGCGAGCTTTATTGATATAGATGAATCATATGGAGTTTTCCCCTCTCTATCTTCTTGTGATGAATTGAGTTTTCCCTTTGAAGTTTTCTTATCGGATTGAGTCTTTAAGGATTTGAGAACACTTGATGTATGTCTTGCGATGGGATATCCGTGGTGATAATGGGATGTTCTATTGATCCAGTTGATGTATGTTTTGGTGATCAACTTGCGGGTTCCGTGACCTTGGGAATCTATGCATAGGGGTTGGCACATGTTTTCGTCTTGAATCTCCGGTAGAAACTTTGGGGCACTCTTTGAAGTTCTTTGTGTTGGATTGAACATGATGAATCTGAAATTGTGTGATGCATATCGTATAATCAAGCCCATGGGTACTCGTGGTGACATTGGAGTATCTAGGTGACATTAGGGTTTTGGTTGATGTGTATCTTAAGGTGTTATTTTAGTACGAACTCTAGGGCTGTTCGTGACACTTATAGGGATAGCTCATAAGATTGATCGAAAAAGATAACTTTGAGGTGGTTTCGTACCCTACAATAATTTCTTCGTTAGTTCTCCGCTATTTGTGACTTTGGAGTGAACCTTTTGTCGCACGAGAGGTATTTACATATGATTCAACTATGTCAGTATTGTTGAGAGAAATTGCACTAGTGAAAATATGAACCCTAGGCCTTGTTTCTAAGCATTGCAATACCGTTTGTGCTCACTTTTATCATTAGTTACCTTGCTGTTTTTATATTTTCAGATTACAAAAACCTATATCTACCATCCATATTACACTTGTATCACCATCTCTTCGCCGAACTAGTGCACCTATACAATTTGCCATTGTATTGGGTGTGTTGAGGACACAAGAGATTTCTTGTATTTGATTGCAGGGTTGTTTGAGAGAGACCATCTTCATCCTACACCTCCCACGGATTGATAAACCTTAGGTCATCCACTTGAGGGAAAATTGCCACTGTCCTACAAAACTCTGCGCTTGGAGGCCCAACACGAGTCTACAAGAAGAAGGTTGCGTAGTAGACATCACCTATCACCGTCCAGCAAGCCTACAAAGGAGTTACTCGCTCCCTGTGGTGAGTATCATGGAATTGCTGATGGAGAAAGGTTGGTGATGACGACGACGATGAATCTTCCTCTCCGAAGCCCCAAACGAACTGCAGATCAGCTATCCTGAGGAAGAACAGGAGGTGGCGGCGGCTCTGTCTCATAAAACATGATGAAAACTTCTCTCCTATTTTTTCTCCAAATTTAGGAATTTATAGGACTAGAATCAGGGTCAGAGGAGCCACGAGGTGTCACCAAGCCAACACAGCGCGCCCAGGGGGGTGGTCGCACCCTGTTGGCTTGGCACCAACAGGTGCCCCCCCTCTGGTGGGTCTTCGCTCCAATAAATTTTATACTCTCCAAAAAAAATCCACAAAAGGTTTCGTCCAATTTCGAGAACTTTTATTTCTGCACAAAAAACAACACCAAAGGTAGTTCTACTGAAAACAGCGTCAGCCCGGGTTAGTTTAATTCAAATCATGCAAATTAGAGTCCAAAACAAGAGCAAACATGTTTGGAAAAGTAGATACATTTTAGACGTATCAGCTCCCCCAAGCTTAACTCATTGCTTGTCCTCAAGCAATTCAGTTCATAAACTGAAAGTGATAAAGAAAACTTTTACAAACTGTTTTGTTATCGTTGTCGTATATATGCTTAGCTAGTGTTCTGGTTTTCAGCGTAGATCATAAATAACCATTTCGATGATAATAGTTAGCTATTATATTCACTCATGACAATAACATAACCAACTAGCGAGAAATAATGAAATATCTCACATGCCAACAATTTGTGAAAACAATCATGATATAATATGATGGTATGGTATCTTGGTAGCCCTTTTTGAGACCGCAAAACATAAATGCAGAGCACAACTGAGGTCCAAGCAGCGACTAAACATTGTAATTCAGAGTAGAGAAGATCCAGTCATGCTCACATCCAACATTAACTAGACTCAATGCATAAAGATGATAATAGAGGTCTCGGGTCTGGTGCTTTAGCGAGAAGATGATGACTCAAGAATAAAAATAAAATATCATGAAAGTAAATAGAAAGGCCCTTCGCAGAGGGAAACATTGATTTGCAGAGGTGCCAGAGCTCATAGTTTAAAATAGAGATGAAATTGTAATTTTGAGTGGTATACTTTTCTTGTCAACGTCATGACAGAGTTTTCAATATCTTCCATGATAAACACATTATTGGCGGTTCCCAAGCGGAATTGTAAAGTTTACTCCCATCCACCACAATTACACAAGCCATGGCTAACCGAATCCACGGGTGCCCTACAACATATCAAATGTCCTAGGAGTTTTGTTTAATTTTTAATTATTATGCCGGACTGGGCATCCTTTTTACCAGCCTCTCTTGTGCATTGTGATAACCCACAAGTATAGGGGATCGTGACAGTCTTCACGGGTACTATTTCACCCTAATTTGTTGATTCTACACAAGGGGAGCCAAAGAATATTTATTGGCCTTATCAGTTGAGTTGTCAATTGAACCACACCTGGGATATCTCTCTGCAGCAAAGATTTGGTACCACGACAAGTAATAGTAGTAACAGTAACAGTGATAGCAGCAATTTTGTAGCAGTTGTGACAGTAGCAGCAACAGTAGTAACTTAGCAAGGTTCAGTATATGTAAAGCGTAGGCACGTGGATCGATGAAGGATAGTGATTTAGATGACATCAATCATGTAACAGTTACAACACTAGAGCGACACAGAACTAGCTCCAATTCATCAATGTAATGTAGGCATGTATTCTGTATATAGTCATACGTGCTTGCAATAAAAACTTGTATGACATCCTTTGTCCTACCCCCCCCCCCCCCCCCGTGGCAGCGGGGTCCTAATAGAAACTAAAGGATATTAAGGTCTCCTTTTAATACAGAACTGGAACAAAGCATTAACACATGGTGAATACATGAACTCCTCAAACTACGTCACTCACCAAAAAGAATTCCAATTATTGTCACCTTGTGGTATGCGGATCATGACACGTAATAGGTGCATTCAACTTGCAAGATAGGATCCAAATCACTCTTATATTCATGAAAACATAATAGGTTCAGATCTGAAATCATGGCACTCGGGCCCTAGTGACAAGCATTAAGCATAGCAAAGTCATAGCAACATCAATCTCAGAACATAGTGGATACTAGGGATCAAGCCCTATCAAATTAACTCGATTACATGATCAATCTCATCCAATCCCATCACCGTGCAGCAAGCCTACAGAGGAATTACTCACTCATGGTGGTGAGCATCACGGAATTGCCGATGGAGAAGGGTTGGTGATGACGATGGTGACGAATCCCCCTCTCCGTAGCCCCAAACGGACCCCAGATCAGCCCTCCTGAGGAAGAACAGGAGGTGGCGGCGACTTCATCTCGTAAAACGTGATGAAATCTTCTCTCTGTTTTTTTCTCCAAAGATGCAAATTTATAGGACTAAAATTAGGGTCGGGGGAGCCACGTGGGCCCCACAAGCTATTAGGGCATGCCCATGGGGGTGGGCGTGCCTTTTTGGCTTGTGGCCCAATAGGCGCCCCCTCTGGTGGTTCTTCGCTCCATAATTCATTATATATTCCAGAAAAATTCACAAAAAGTTTCGTTCAGTCCGGGAACTTTTATTTCCGCACAAAAATAACACCAAGGTAGTTCTGCTGAAAATATCGTTAGTACGGGTTAGTTTCATTCAAATCATCCAAATTAGAGTCCAAAACAAGAGCAAATGTGTTTGGAAAAGTAGATACGTTTGAGACATAAATCCTACAAGCTTAACTCATTGCTTGTCCTCAAGCAATTCAGTTGATAAACTGAAAGTGATAAAGAAAACTTCAAACTCTTTTGTTCTCGTTGTTATACATATGCTTAGCTAGTGCTCAGGTTTTCAACATAAATCGTAAATAACTGTATCCATGATAAATTGATAACAATTAAACATCATATTCACTTATGGCAGTACATAACCAACTAGCAAGCAATAATAAGATATCTCACATGCCAACAATTTATCAAAGCAATCATGATATAATATGATGACATGGTATTTCGCTAGCCCTTTCTGAGACCGAAAAACATAAATGCAGAGCACCTCTGAGGTTCAAGCAGCGACTAAACATTATAATTCACGGTAGAAAAGGTCCAGTCATGCTCATATCCAACATTAACTAGACTCAATGCATAAAAATGACAATGGTGTTCTCTGGTCTGGTGCTTTAATGAGAGGGTGATGACTCAAGATTAAAAGAAAACAACCTAAAAGTAAATAGAAGGGCCCTTCGCAGAGGGAAGCATTGATTTGCAGAGGTGCTAGCGCTCAAGGTTTAAAACAGAGAGGAATTGTAGTTTTGGGTGGTGTGCTTTTCCTGTCAACATTACGATAGAGTTTTCAATATCTTCCATGCTAAACACATTATTGGCGGTTCCCAAGTGGAATTGTAAAGTTTACTCCCATCCACCATACATACACAAGCCATGGCTGACCGAATCCACGGGTGCCCTCCAACATTTCAACTGTCCCGGGAGTTCTGTTTGGTTAATTTTGATTTTCCAGGACTAGGCATCCCTCTTTACGAGCCTCTCCCGTGCAATGACAAGCGAATAAACGCCCATCTTGAGAATAACCCACGTAGCATGGAAGATACCGACCGCTCCATTGCTCCATGAGAGGTATAAGCGCACATAACAGATGTTTATTTAATTATTAGAGGTGGCACATGAAAATTTAGTTGGAACGGCAGGGTAATACCGCATATAGGTAGGTATGGTGGACTCGTGTGGAACAACTTGGATTTAGGAGTTTGGATGCACAAGCAACATTCCTGCTTAGTACAGGTGAAGGCCATCAATAAATTGGGAAGCGACCAACTAGAGAGCGAAAACGGTCATAATCGTGCATTGCGAATAATTAACATTGGACATTAGTATGGGTAGGATATGAACACTCTGAATTTAAATATCATGAAGGCTGCATTGGTTTTGAATCAATTACATGTTTTCACATGGGCCAAGTCAAGCCGCTCGAATTACTCAGAGGGAAATACCATACTACCATACCACATCATAACCATTTTAATGCATGTTGACACATAAGATAAATCATTATCCACTCCTAGCTATTTAAGCATGGCATGAGAAACTATAATCTCTAATTGTCATCATAAACATGTTCACTCATGATATACTGAATCGAGATCAAACGAGCTATACATATTTACAAAAACGAAAAACAAGAAGAGTTCGTACGATCTTCCTTTACCACAGTCACTTCAACAAGTATCGTCATTATTGCCTTTCACTTGCATGACTGAATGATGTGATGATAATAATAATAGTGCAAGTGTGCCGTGGACGAAGCTAGAATCTGCAAAATGATTTAGACAAAGGAGAAGACGAGGTAATATGGCCTTTTTGTTAGATCAACATTCATGCATATTAGAGCCACTCAACATTTTCATCGTGGTCTTCTCCTTTCAACGATTCAAAGAAAAGAAAAGAAATTTAGAGAAACACACTGAAATATTTTGGGAGTTTTGATTTTTCTTGAAGAAAGTAAACAGACAAAGGAAAAAACAAGAACGAGAAAAACTATTTACACGAGAAAGCTCCCAACATGCAAACGAAATCTTTTGGGTTTTTTTTTAATACTACAACTAATTAAACGGGTAAAGGAAAACCGAAAAGAAGCGAAAATATTTTTGGATTTTTCAAAGTTTTTCAAACACACAAGAAGAAAGCGTAAAAAATAAAGCTAACATGGATATACAATGAAAGAGGATGAACACCGACAATTGATATGAAGTCTGTGAACATGAATTTAATTTCGGTGAGAAAGACGTACTACCCCAAGCTTAGGCCTTTGCCTAGCTTGGTGATCAATATTGTTGATAAGGGTAATAATTAAAGTGATAACTCGTGGGGGCATTTCATGCTGCCTCCTCAGCCAAGTGAGACGCCTCCACTGCAGCGTTGTACTCTTGCGCCTCGTTCTCGAGAACATAGTATCTCCGTTTATTCTAAAAATCAAAGAAAGAAGGCGCAGGCAACGTGTAACAGCCCGAGAATGATGCTCCAGAAGATTCCCCTTTTATTCCATTGTCATCGTGTGATTCGTTTGGTTGTCGCATTCATCATCGCATCAGTCGAATCATCCACATTGCATTGGCACTCTGTTGCCGTTGTTTTTGAAAACTTGCATCCGTTGTAGTTGCCGGTTCTCTCCGTTCGTGTCATCGACCGTTTCGAGACCAACCATACTCGCACGCGCCCGCGACATCGATGAGTTATTGTTTTAAAAGTGGGTATAAAATATTCTCGGATTGGGTTGAAAGTTGGCGTGCAGTCTTGTTTTATTGTAGGTAGACCGCCTGCCAAATTTCATCGCAATCAGAAATCGTTTGATACCCCAACAGTCAACCGTAGCAGCGTCGTCATCAGTTTATATCGTTGGACGTTTCGTTTTCTAAAACTCCGTTGTCGGGCCACAATCT
Organism: Elymus sibiricus; assembly: GCA_039707655.1. NCBI lineage: Eukaryota > Viridiplantae > Streptophyta > Magnoliopsida > Poales > Poaceae > Elymus > Elymus sibiricus. The sequence goes on from CM077671.1 coordinate 451,638,412, forward strand.
TTCCTCTCTTCCCCACCTAGCCTCTCTAACACAGCCCACCGGCCCACCTAAGCCAACCCTAACCTTCTCCGTGTCCGGAGCCGTCCGATCGACATTGTATAGTCCGAATTTGGACAAACCCCCTAACCCTAAACCTGCCTATTGAAACACCTCCCCCTACCAATTTTAGACACCCTAGCCCCCCAGCCACCAGTCGCCACTGTTGCCTTCGTTTTCTGTGCCGGCCTGCTCTCGCGCCGCCACTTGTCGCCGCAAAACCCACCTGCGCCGCCGCCCTCCACCAGTCCCATGGCGCCACCTCACCTTCTCTCTCCTCCCCTCCATCGCGGCCCTCCAGGCCAAGGAGAGGCCCGCCCTGGGCCGAACCGGGCCCAAGCCCAGTGAGCGCTGCCCGCGCCCTGCCTCCGCGTGCTCCTCACCCCGCCGTCAGACTTCGCGCCGCCCATCGCCGGCGACCCCTGCTCGCCTCGCCGAATCTACAATATTTTGTTGTTGTCTTGCCATGTGTTTTGCTATTGATCTACAACCGCTATGTGGTTGGTCCAATGTAGTTATTTGTAGTTCATCATGTCTACTAGCATGCTGTTAAATTTCATGCCATTATAAGACCTGTAGCATATGTTTTTCTTTCTGCCAATATGCCTTCGTGATAAAAACTGCTCTGTTAAAAACTGTGATTTTCAAGAAGTCCTAATATTCTATATGTTATAGCCGCCTTGTGAGCTTATTTCCTATTTATCCATCCTTATATTAAATTTTCTGTAATGAGATGAATTGTTGTGAATCATGTTGACTACATCACCATATCTTTGTTGTGCATTTTATATCTTTGTAGCTTGTTGTTTTGATGTACGCAAAATGCCATGTTCCTGTTTTGGGACAGATTACAGCTATTACTTGAATGGGTTGTTATTGTTGAACCGTTGCTCCGTTTTGAACATGACACATATGAAACTTGCTTAAAATCTCATGTAGTTTCATATTATAATGTTGTATCAATGTTTTGAAGTGCTTGTGGTTGTCATTTTCATGCATTTTGCATTCATGACATGTTCATCTTGTGTGTGTCATAACTTTTAGAGCGTAGCTCCGTTTTAGATGATCCATATATGTAAATCGACTAGAATGACGTGTAGAATCATATGGTTCACTTTATTTTCCTGTTTAATAAATATATAATATGTTTAGATCAGATATGGAACAATTTTGAAATTAACATATGGGGTCATTTCGGAAATACTATAAGTTGTTTCCGGCCTCATTTAACATGCCTAGATAGTGTAGTTTATTTATGCTTCACCTCTTGCCATGTTTAACAACATTTAATATTGTCGTGTACCTAAACGAGAGTGAACTAAATGATTCAAATATGGAGTTTTGTCAATATACAACTCGTTGCATATTGAGCTTTACTTAATGTGTAGAAGTTGATTGTCGTGCTTTGCCATGTCATGCATCATTAAATGGACATGCATCATATTTGTTTGCACATCATGTCATGCATATGTTGTGGTGTTTATCATGTGTTGATTGTTTGTTTTCGGATTGCTTCTTCTCGATAGAGTTTCGAAAGCGTTCGGAGTGTGAGGATTCGTTCGACTACGTCCCGTTCGTCTACTTCACGAATGCGTTCTTCTTCCAAGTGGGATCTCTGGCAAGATGAACATTTCCCTGGATACCAATACTATCATGCTATGCTAGTTGTCTCTCTTCTACCGTTATGTCTCGTAACCTACCACTTGTATGTCAAGCCTCCCAACATTGCCATGAAAAGCCTCTAACCCCTCCACCTTCCCAGCAAACCACTGTTTGGCTATGTTACCGCTTGCTCAGCCATTCTTATAGCTTTGTTAGTTGCAGGTGAAGTTGTTTCCATGTGGCAACATGGATATTTTGATATATCATAATATTATTGCTATTTAATTTAATGCACATATATACTTGGTAAAAGGTGGAAGGCTTGGCCTTTTGCTCGGTGTTTTGTTCCACCTTTGCCTCCCTAGTTACTTGTGTGCCGGTGTTATGTTCCATATTGAGCGCTCCTAACATGCTTGGGGTTGTTATGGGGACCACCTTGATTTTTGTTTTGGGATAAAACTCGTCTCGCAGGGCCCAACATTGGTACTACATTTGCCTAATAACTAATAAATTGCATAGGGACCCGCCGGCACCCGCAGATAATTAATCAACAACCCGACCAGTGCTCCTCATGAGTGTTGGTCCAATCCGAGCGATGTCCGGCACCCCCTGGCCACCCGGGGTTTCAGCCAACCCGACGTCTAGCTCATATGGTAGTGCCCTGAGAACGAGATACGCGCGACTCTGATGTGGCTTGAAACTGCGTCGGCATTTCCCCAAAGAGGAAGGGATGATGCAGCACAGCGACGGTAAGTATTTCCCTCAGTTAAGAAACCAAGGTATCAATCCATAGAGGAAGATCAAGCACCTATGTAAACTGCACCTGCACACAAATAACAAATACTTGCAACCCGACGCGTAAGAGAGGTTGTCAAGCTCTCAACGATAATAAGATATATTAGGTTGTGATAGGTTGGGAAAATAGATCTCGCAAGAACACAAAATAAAATAAGTAAACAAAAAGTGCAGCATGGTATTTTTGGGTTTTTGGATTAATAGATCTGAAAACAAACACGGCAAAAAGATAGATCGGAAAGCAATATGTTGGAAAAGTAGACCTAGGGGCCGTAGGTTTCACTAGTGGCTTCTCTCATGAGTATATCTCACGGTGGGTGAACAAATTACTATTGGGCAATTGATAGAAGATCGAATAGTCATGACGATATCCAAGGCAATGATCATCATATAGGCATCACGTCCAAGATAAGTAGACTGAAACGATTCTGCATCTACTTCTATTACTCCACACATCGACCGCTATCCACCATGCATCTAGTGTATTAACTTCATGGAAAAACGGAGTAATGCAATAAGAACGGTGACATGATGTAGACAAGATCTATTCATGTAGGAATAGACCCCACCTTGTTATCCTTAATAGCAACGATACATGCGTGCCTTGCTGCCTCTTCTGTCACTGGGAAAGGACACCGCAAGATCAAACCCATCACAAAGCACCTCTTCCCATGGCAAGAAAAATTGATCTAGTTGGCCTAACTAAACCAAAGATTCGAAGAAGAAATACGAGGCTATAAGTAATCATGCAAATAAGAGATCAAAGAAGATTCAAATCATATTCATGGATAGAAACTGATCATGAACTCAAAATTCATCGGATCCCAACAAACACACCGCAAAAGTCATTACATCAAATAGATCTCCAAGAGACCATTGTATTGAGAATCAAAAGAGAGAGAGGAAGCCATCTAGCTACTGCCTACGGACCCATAGGTCTATGGTGGACTACTCACGCATCATCGGAGAGGCACCCATGAAGACGATGCACCCCTCCGTGATGGTGTTAGATTGGATCTCGAGGTTCTGGAACTTGCGGCGGCTGGAATTGTATTTCGTCGACTCCCCTAGGGTTTTATGAATATTTGGGTATTTATAGAGGCGATAGTTGGTGGAGAGGCGTCCCAAGGAGGGCACAATCCAGCAGGCCGTGCTAGGGGCCTCTGGCGCGCCCTGGTGGGTTGTGGCCTCCTCGTCCCTCCTCTCTAGCACTTATTTGGTCCACTGGATGTCTTCTGGCCCCAAAAAATCTCCGAAAAGTTTCACGGTGTTTGGGATTTATTTGGTACTGATATTCTGCGAAGTAAAAAACAATCAAAAACATCAACTGGCACTTGGCACTATGTCAATAGGTTAGTCCCAAAAAATGATATAAAGTTGCTATAAAATGATTGTAAAACATCCAAGATTGATAATATAATAGCATGGAGCAAGCAAAAATTATAGATACGTTGGAGACGTATCAACATCCCCAAGCTTAATTCCTACTCGTCGTCGAGTAGGTAAATGATAAATAAAAATTGATGTGGAATGATGCCTAACATGTTCATCACATATTCTTTTCTTTTGTAGCAAGTACATTTGGACTTTTAGATGGTTCAAAGCAATAGTCTAGTTGTGACATAGAGACTTTAATACTCAAGCATATCAACAAGCAACCATGTATTTCAAAATATCAACACTAAAGCAAGTTATCCCTAGCCCATCATGCTCAATCATTGATCCATTCATGAAACACACTCAAATATTAGCTACACCTAATGCTCAAGTACGATCATAGTGCCCCCTAGTTGGTGCTTTATAAAAGAAGATGGAGACTCAAGTAAAAATAAAAATTGCATAAAGTAAATAGATAGGTCCTTCATAGAGGGAAGTAGGGATTTGTAGAGGTGCCAGAGCTCAAGGTTTAAATTGATAGAGAAAAATATTTTGGGTGGCATGCCTTTCCTGTCAACGAAAACGACCAAGGTTTTTCAATACCTTTCAATGCTAGATACATCATAAGTGGTTCCCAAACAGAAAATAAAGTTTATTCCTTTTCCACCATTCTTTCACTTTCCATGGCTAGCCGAATCCACGGTTGCCTTCCATACCAACACTTTCCAAGGAATTTATTATTTGACAACATAAAGTAAATTTCTTTTCTTTTCTTCATTTTGGGACTAGGCATCCCTATTACCACCATACTCTCGTGCAATGACAAGTGAATAAACACACATCTTGAGAATACCACATCTAGCATGGAAAAATATCGGTCACCCCCTTCCGCTTCATGAGCGGTACGAGCACACAAAAAGGGAAAATCTATTTTGAAAATTAGAGATGGCACATACAAATTTGCTTGGAACGGCATGGAAATACCGTATATAGGTAGGTATGGTGGACTCATATGGCAAAACTGGGTTTAAGGATTTTGGATGCACAAGTAGTATTTCTACTTAGTACAAGTGAAGGCTAGCAAATAGATTGAGAAGCATCCAACCAAGAAACGAAAAATCACATAAGCGAGCATTAAGCATAACTAACACCGAATAATGCACCATAAGTAGGATGTAATTTCATAGCACAACTATTGACTTTCATGCTTGCATAGGGAATCACAAACCTTAACACCAATATTCTTACTGAGCATAATTACTCACAAACATAACTCACATATTACTATCATCATGTCTCAAAACTATTACAAAGAATCAAGTTTAATTTGTCCAATGATCTTCATGAAAGTTTTTATTATATCCCTCTTGAGTATCTATCACGTTGGGACTAGTTTCATATATTGCCATTGCTTTTGACAAGCTCACATAGATTTAAGTGAAGATCATGAGCATAAAAAAATCATCTCTCAAAATAATATAAGTGAAGCATGCGAGGATTTCTTAAAAATTACTAACTCCCAAATTAATATAAGTGAAGCATGAGAGCATTTCTTCAAACAAGTAAAAGCACGCCGTGCTCAAAAAGATATAAGTGAAGCACTAGAGCAATTCCATAGCTCAAAAAAATATAAGTGAAGCATATAGTGCAATTCTAATAAATCATAGTATAATTTTGCCTCTCTCAAATAGGTGTGTCCAGCAAGGATAAAAAGAAAATCAAGAAAAAAATCAAATGATACAAGACGCTCCAAGCACAAAGCATGATATGTGACGAATAAAAATATAGCTCCAAGTAAAATACCGGTGGTTGTTAGAAGAAAGAGGGGATGCGACTCGGGGGCATCCCCAAGCTTAGTTGCTTGTTACTCTTTGGATATTATCTTTGGGTGCCATCGGAATCCCCAATATTAGGCTCTTCTTACTCCTTATTCCTTCATCCATCGTGATCTCACCCAAAACTTGAAAACTTCAATCACACAAAACTTAACAAAATCTTCGTGAGATCCGTTAGTATAATAAAGCAAAATACCACTCTAAGTACTGTTGCAAACCCATTCATATTTTATTATTACATTATATATACTGCATTTTAACTTTACCATGACTTATACCCTCCAATACAAGCCATAGATTCATCCAAACAAGCACACAATGCAACGAAAAGAGAATCTGTCTCAAACAGAACAGTATGTAGTAATCTGTACTCTACCTATATTTATATAACTCTAAAAATTCTTAAAAATTAGGAAAACGTAAAGAATTTGTATAGAAATACTGTGTTCAAATTTCAGCTCATTATCACGCTCCAGTAAAAAATGAAAATTCGTGCACTTGAGACAAAGTTTCTGTTTCAGATTCAGCATTGTTTCTACTCATCTTATGGATCATCCTAAAGGTTCTACTTGGCACAAACACTAAATAAAACATAAAAACGCTATCATAACAGAGGCATAATTGTTCAAACACTCAAAAACATAAAGTGAAAGATAAAATATTTTTTATTCATTGGGTTGCCTCCCAACAAGCGCTATCGTTTTACGCCCCTAGCTAGGCATAACGCAAAGATTCAAGTATTGTCATCTCTTGTTTTCAACTCCTTAAGCACACAACAAGAATTTTTCAATGATCTAGTATGAATATTTTCAATGACAATACTAATCATCTTAACCCTTAAGATCTTCATTATTTCTACTAGGAGTGGTACCCTTATTCTTAGGAGCATGTGTAGTCTTGCAATCTTTACTAATAGGAGTTTTTTCAATAATCTTAACGGTAGAAAAAGATGAACTTAGGTTACTAAAGATTTCTTCCAACTTATAATTTCTACTAGGGCTCTCTTCCATTCTTCTGTTTACTTCAGGTTCTTTTTCCTTTAATATTGTAAGAGCGTCTCCCGCTTTTGACCCAATTTTATTAGAAAGATTATGCATCCTTTTATCTAATTTCTCAATATTTTCTTCGGTGAGCATTTTATTTTCAATAGCATCCAACTTTTGCATAACATGCTCAAGAGTTAAAATCGTTTCATTGATAGTGATAGGTGGTAAACCCACTAAATTTCCCATAGCATTAAAAGCATCCAAAGCGGGGCACATCAAGAAATTCCCACTGGTAATCGTATCAAGGACGAATCTATACCAAGTGGTAATGCCCACATAAAAACTGCGAAGAAGAACAACAATAGATTCCTTAAGAATAGATCTATTGTGAGCATTACAAATCCTATACCAAGCATCTTTAAGATTCTCTCCTCCGCTTTGTTTAAAGTTAAGAACCTCATTTCGGGGGTAAACGCAATAACGGAAGAACTAGCCATAGTGAAAATGTAGAAGGACAAGAGATCTGACGAGAAAAAGGGCAAACGAAAAAGAAGGCGAATAAAATAGCAAATTTGTGAAGTGGGGGATAGGCAAACGAGAGGCAAATGGGAAATAATGTAAATTGCAAGGAGATGAGATTTGTGATTATGAACCTGATAGATGTTGATGGTGTCTCCCTAGCGCCCAAGATTGGCACGCTAGAGAGATTGCTTCCTCCCCGGCAACGGCGCCAGAAATTCCTTTGACGTGGCTTGAGACTGCGTCGGTATTTCCCCAAAGAGGAAGGGATGATGCAGCACAACAATGGTAAGTATTTCCCTCAGTTAAGAAACCAAGGTATCAATCCGTAGATGAAGATCAAGCACCTATGTAAATAACACCTGCACACAAATAACAAATACTTGCAACCCGACGCGTAAGAGAGGTTGTCAAGCTCTCAACGATAATAAGATAGATTAGGTTGTGATAGTTTGGGCAAATAGATCTCGCAAGAACACAAAATAAAATAATTAGATAAAAAGTGCAGCAAGGTATTTTTGGGTTTTTGGATTAATAGATCTGAAAACAAACACGGCAAAAAGATAGATTGGAAAGCAATATGTTGGAAAAGTAGACCCAGGGGCCGTAGGTTTCACTAGTGGCTTCTCTCATGAGTATAGCACACGGTGGGTGAACAAATTACTGTTGGGAAATTGATAGAAGATAGAATAGTCATGACGATATCCAACGCAATGATCATTATATAGGCATCACGTCCAAGATAAGTAGATCGAAACGATTCTGCATCTACTTCTATTACTCCAAACATCGACCACTGATACGTCTCCAACGTATCTATAATTTTTGCTTGTTCCATGCTGTTATATTATCAATCTTGGATGTTTTACAATCATTTTATAGCAATTTTATATCATTTTTGGGGACTAACCTATTGACATTGTGCCAAAGTGCCAGCTGCTGTTTTTGCTTGTTTTTTACTTCGCAGAACATTAGTACCAAATGGAGCCCAAATGTCACGGAAATTTTTGGAGATTTTTTGTGGACCAGAAGAACCAGGATGGGCCAAACAACCACAAGAGAGGGGGCCCAGGGTGGCCACCCTCCACCAGGGCGCGCCAGAGGCCCCTGGCGCGGCCTGGTGGAGCGTGCCCACCTCGGGACTCCCCTCAACCGACTATTCACTCTATAAATTCCCAAATATTCAGAAAATCCTAGAAGATTCGACGAAACACAATTCCAGCCGCCGCAAGTTCAAGAACCACGAGATCCAATCTAACACCATCACGGAGGGGTGCACCGTCTTCATGGGTGCTTCTCCGATGATGCGTGAGTAGTGCACCATAGACCTACGGGTCCGTAGGCAGTAGCTAGATGGCTTCCTCTCTCTCTATGATTCTCAATACAATGGTCTCTTGGAGATCTATTTGATGTAATGACTTTTGCGGTGTGTTTGTTGGGATCCAATGAATTTTGAGTTCATGATTAGTTTCTATCCATGAATATGATTTGAGTCTTCTTTGATCTCTTATTTGCATGATTACTTATAGCCTCGTATTTCTTCTTTGAATCTTTGGTTTAGTTAGGCCAACTAGATCGATTGTTCTTGCCATGGGAAGAGGTGCTTTGTGATGGGTTCGATCTTGCGGTGTTCTTTCCTAGTGACAGAAGGGGAAGCAAGGCATGCATGTATCGTTACCATTAAGGATAGCAAGATGGGGTCTATTCCTACATGAATAGTTCTTGTCTACATCATGTCATCGTTCTTATGGCATTACTCCGTTTCTCCATGAACTTAATACACTAGATGCATGCTGGATAGCGGTCGATGTGTGGAGTAATAGAAGTAGATGCAGAATCGTTTCGGTCTACTTATCTTGGACGTGATGCCTATATAAAGATCATTGCTTGGATATCGTCATGATTATTTGATCGTCTATCAATTGCCCAATAGTAATTTGTTCACCCACCGTGCGCTATACTCATGAGAGAAGCCACTAGTGAAACCTACGGCCTCCGGGTCTACTTTTCCAACATATTGCTTTTTTATCTACTATTTTGCCTTTTTGTTTTCAGATCTATTAATCCAAAATACCCAAAAATACCTTGCTGCACTTTTTGTTTACTTATTTTATTTTGTGTTCTTGCGAGATCTATTTGCCAAAACTATCATCACCTAATCTATCTTTTTACCGTAGAGAGATTGACAACCTCTCTTTCGCGTCGGGTTTCAAGTATTTGTTATTTGTGTGCAGGTGTTGTTTACGTGGGTGCATGATCTTACTCTACGGATTGATACCTTGGTTTCATAACTGAGGGAAATACTTACCGTTGCTATGCTCCATCATCCCTTCCTCTTTGGGGAAATACTGACGCAGTCTCAAGCCACGTCAACCGCTATCCAGCATGCACCTAGTGTATTAAGTTCATGGAAAAACGGAGTAATGCAATAAGAACGGTGACATGATGTAGACAAGATTTATTCATGTAGGAATATACCCCATCTTGTTATCCTTAATAGCAACGATACATGTGTGCCTTGTTGCCCCTTCTATCACTGGGAAAGGACACTGCAAGATCGAACCCATCACAAAGCACCTCTTCCCATGGCAAGAAAAATCGATCTAGTTGGCCTAACTAAACCAAAGATTCGAAGAAGAAATATGAGGCTACAAGTAATCATGAAAATAAGAGGTCAAAGAAGACTCAAATCATATTCATGGATAGAAACTGATCATGAACTCAAAATTCATCGGATCCCAACAAACACACCGCAAAAGTCATTACATCAAATAGATCTCCAAGAGACCATTGTATTGAGGATCAAAAGAGAGAGAGAGGAAGCCATCTAGCTACTGCCTACAGACCCGTAGGTCTATCGTGGACTACTCACGCATCATCGAAGAGGCAGCCATGAAGACGATGCACCCCTCCGTGATGGTGTTAGATTGGATCTCGAGGTTCTGGAACTTGCGGCAGCTGGAATTGTGTTTCGTTGACTCCCCTGGGTTTTCTGAATATTTGGGTATTTATAGAGGCGATAGCCGATGGAGAGGCGTCCCGACGAGGACACAACCCAGCAGGCCGCGCCAGGGGCCTCTTGCGCGCCCTGGTGGGTTGTGGCCTCCTCGGCCCTCCCCTCTGGCACTTCTTTGGTCCACTGGATGTCTTCTGGCCCAAAAAAAATCTCCAAAAAGTTTCACGATGTTTGGTAATGATATTCTGTGAAGTAAAAAACAAGCAAAAAACAGCAACTGGCAGTTGGCACTATGTCAATAGGTTAGTCCCAAAAAATGATGTAAAGTTGCTATAAAATGATTGTAAAACATCCAAGGTTGATAAAATAACAGCATGGAACAAGCAAAAATTACAGATACGTTGGAGACGTATCATGCTCCTATCGGGATCTGGCCTGCCGAGCGGCCTTGCTGGATTTGTTTTACCTTTCTCAAATGTATTTTGCACGGGATTCCAAGGATACTTTGGGCTATCTCGAGGTTGAGGTTTTCCAGCGGAATTGCCGAGGAGACTACGGTGTTTTACATGGTTGAGGTTTTTCCACGCAGCTTGTGGTAGTTTGTGATGGACTAGTTGGAGCACCCTTGCAGGGTTAAATCTTTCAAGATAGCCGCGCCCGCCGTTACGTGGCAACTTGGAAACTTTGTTTAACACCCGGTCATAGAGAACTTGAAGTAAATTCAATTAAAATATGCCAACCGTGTGCGTAACCGTGACCGTCTCTTCTCGTGAGGTCTGCTCCGAAAGAGAACATTGTGGGTTTATGTTTGACTCGTAAGTAGGTGTTCAGGATCACTTAGTGATCATAACTAGTTCACGTTCGATTCTGCACAGACCACCCATCTTGTTATTTGTACTCGTAAGTTAGCCACTCAAATAAATGCTTAGAGCTTCCTGTAGCCTCACCACTTATCCATGCCTCACCCATTAAGCTTTGCTAGTCTTGATACCTTTGGAAATGAGATTGTTGAGTCCCCGTGGCTCACAGATTACTACAACAATAGTTACAGGTACAGGTAACGCGATGCTTTGACATGAGCGCGATGCTTGTTTGATTTGGAGTTCTTATTCTTCTTCTTCATCGATCTAGGATGGGTTCCAGGACGGTAGCCTGGGATAGCAAGGATGGATGTCATTTTATCGTTCGATTTCGTCCGTAGTCGGACCCTGCTCTTATGTATGATGATTGAATATGTTGTTTTATTGATGTGATCATGATTTATCTTGTGGCGAGTGTAGGCCAATTCCATATACTCATCTCTTCTTTACATGTACTTGTAATAATATCCATTCTTGCGAAACGACGAGATGCGTTTCTATCCCTGTCGAGGCCCTCGAGCCAAAATAAGGATAGGATCACATCTTGGGTGTTACAAGCTGCTACCAGAGCCTGTACCGACCTAGGAGCCCCCTTGATCGAACTTAGCCGAGTCGAGTCTAGCGAAAAAACTAATTTGAGTCTAGTTATATATCGGAGAGTAGGTTTATTTTTACTCCTCTTCTATTCTCTGGTGAGGAATCCTGACGTAGGAATTTTAATTATATCCCTCTTCTCACTCAAAAACAATTTAGGATCACATGGGTATTTTGGAGCCTCTATGATGTCATTGTGACCGGAATTCTGTTCCTGCTGGCTCCTGTCAATTTGGGGTAGAAGTGTCCCGGGGAGTAGAGCTCCAGGGGATTCTTGTCACACTGTTATCGTTCAGTTTCCTTAGTATCTCAGGACGAGGATGTTCGAAACGCTTGCTTGGGGGCAAATATTGCCGTGACTTTTCCCCAGTACTGGTGGAGATAGCTCGGATGATCTACCTTGTCTAGTATCGTTGTTTTTCGAGGGTCTGAGGTAGATGAGTTTACGAGGTTTCTCTGGTTATGTGTTGACGGATGTGATACATTGGAGAGTAGTATTACTGCTAGGAGTTGAGTGATGGATTTTGCTCCTTGTATCCGTGGACCCGATTGCATAACCGGAAGATTTCAAGAGTTCTTAGGTGGGAATTCAAGTAGTTACCTAGGCTATCTTTCAACAGATGCATGATGTGAGGTTGGGGTTCGAGAGCTAGTGGTTTGTTTGTTCATGGTCTTTCTTACAGAGGACAGTCTCGATATGCTTCGTCAAGCCTTGTAGTTCGCTACGCCTAGGGAGCATATTCAAGCATCATTTCAATATGACAATCCAATGTAAGATTGAGCCCATGCGAACCTTACCACATAAATATCCAATGAAATCTCTATTATGTATTTGTTTCCGGCTTAATTTGCAAGCCTCATCCTTTGTTTTGTTGGATTATGGTAATGCAAGTTGCTTCGATGTCAAATGATGATTTTATTTCTTCGTCAAGCGGTGTTATCATATTTCTATGGGAATGCTAATCCTTTTGATCATCCGAAGTTGTCATGAAATTTCTTTCAACCGGTGTGCTTTTCTTCAAGACAATTCAATCCTCTACAATATTTGCAAGATCGATCCTCGTGTTTCTTTCCGTAGTTCGTTTCATCCGTCTCAAGTTGTCTTTGTTTTTCCCCACCCTCCCACCCTTTTTCTTCAATGATGAAATTCTCGTCCAAGTGCCTTTGTTTTCATAGATGCTTCCGCTATCTTTTTTTCTTCTTCCGTATAGTATCCGGTGATTCATTGTGAAGATGCTTAAGTGCTATGAATTCATCATTCTTTGTTCTTGTTTTCTTCTTCGGTGAATTCAATTCAAGCTCTCGGCGTTCATCATATCCTTTCCATTTGCTAAATGCTTTCCCGTGTTGGAAATTCTTGTCCAAGTAGCTCTTGGTTTCCGTCTCTCTCTATTCTATCTGGAGTGTTGAAGACATCTCAGAAGTTTGTATTTTCATTCAAACCCTTTCTAATTATTCCGAGGTTCTCACCTCATCAAATTTGTCTCCTTCTAAGCAATTGTTTCGACGGTGTTTTCTTTGAGTGGGCCCATAACCCATAGGTTTTTCCCAGGATCTTACCCGGCTCTTCTAATCTTTTCCGGAGATCTCAAGTTCTTTTCAAATGTGACGTAAGAATGAATTCCATCAGTCATATTCCTTCTCCAAGATCACTTAGAATTATTTTCATCATTGGCTCAACCTTTCCTATATTAATTGTTTCGGATATCTCAGCAATTCGTGATGTTGTTTCTCGCCATCATTCTCAGCTTGGAAGACCGAAGGAGAGTTTCTCTTAAATCTTGGTCCGTTCTCGGAGAGTCATGGTTTCAGATTCGTGCCATCCTCTCAAATTGTTTTCGATCATTAGAAATTCCTTCCATATCTACCCGGAGAATTTCAGAGTTGTTTTCATTTCTCGATCCTCCGAAGGCCATCATTTCAGAAGATTTCTTCGTTCTCAGCTTTCAGCTTTCGTTCTCAAATTCTTCTCAATTGTTGTCTCTTCGTTCAAATCTCAATTATTCTGGCACTTCATTGAAGTTTTCTGATAAGCGGATCACAAGATCATCGTTCTCATGTATTTCCATTCATCTGAAGTATCCTCATCCATTTCAATTCTTAACGGTGTTTCGTTCAAGACATCTTCAAGTTCGTGCTATTCTCTCTTCAATCTTTTCAAGAAGAATAAGCAGTATTCCAAATCTTTTGCTTGTCATCAATTTAACTTGATGAAGGATAAGCATAACATAATTCTTATTTTTGTTTCATCAAGGTGATTTCAATCCTTCTTCCGGAGTTGTTCATGATATCTAGTTCTTGATTCTAAGTTGTTTATCTTTTCTTTTCCGAACTTCCAAGTTTTTCTCAAGTATCTCTCCGCAAAGTTCCATCTAAATCTATGCAAGGTTAAAATCTTATTCTTTTCAACCTTCATTTATTTTCATCATTCTTTTGTATACAGAGGCTATTCATGGTGGTTCGTTAAAGATGTAATTCATTCTCGAAGTGTTCTTCAAGATTCTTGTGGTAGTTCCTCAAGTATCATTTATCTTGCATTTCAAAGTGTGATTCATTCTCCCTTATCTTTTGAGATGGTGTTATAGCATTCTTGATTCATGAGGAGGCTTGAAGAGAATTTATCAAGAATGAGATAATTAAACCCATCATTTCTTTCTCGGAGTTATCTTGGATTGGATTTCACCTAAAGTGTTTCCTATTGATTGTTGTTATCATGGTGCATATCAATGATCCAAGTTATCAATGTATCCTCTTGGTGAAAGAAGTTTTGCATATCTTGTTGCTCCCAATCAATCCTTTGTTTCTGTTAGTGGTCGGTTGTCACCTAATAATTTTAAGATGGTTTCCATATGCCCAAAACAAGCTTATTCTTTGCGTTGTTGATGTTACAACAACTCTGTTCAATATTTTCTCTATAAGGATGTTTTTCAAATTCAATTGTGGTAGAAGTTGTCATTTTCTTCTCCGTTCTTTCTGTCCAACAATCTAGCTTCTTTTCTTTTGTTTCAGAGGCATTGCGATGTTGCTCTCTTCGATCCATCATCTCGTTCTGCTAAGATCATGTTCTTTCCTTGCTTATTCATTTAACCAGAGTGTTGTGTTCTCTTTTCAAGTTCTTTCCACCGTATCAAGTTTTGCCTCTCTTTTCTAACGAAGTGCTACCCAAATTTCTTTTGGATTCTCGCTTGTTCCTCATGTCATTCTTCATCTCTTTGCCACCTTAAAGTTTTGTTGGTTTCACTCATTTGTCAAAGTAGCAACTAAGTTTTACCTCTTCCTTTCTTCTTCCTCTTCCCCTTCTCATTCTAAGATCTCGGGGCGAGATCTCTTGTTAGTGGAGGAGAGTTCTAACAGCCCAAGATCGACGCTCCAGAAGATTCCCCTTTTATTCCATTGTCATCGTGTGATTCATTTGGTTGTCGCATTCATCATCGCATCAGTCGCATCATCCGCATTGCATCGGCAGTCTGTTGCCGCCGTTTTTGAAAACTTGCATCCGACGTAGTTGCCGGTTCTCTCTGTTTGTGTCGTCGGCCGTTTCGAGACCAACCACACTCGCACACGCCCGCGGCATCGATGAATTATTGTTTTAAAAGTGGGTATAAAATATTCTCGGATTGGGTCGAAAGTTGGCGTGTGGTCTTGTTTAATTGTAGGTAGACCGTCTGCCAAATTTCGTCGCAATCGGAGGTCGTTTGATACCCCGACGGTCAACTGTAGCAGCGCCATCATCAGTTTATATCGTCGGACATTTCGGTTTCTAAAACTCTATCGTCGGGCCACAATCTTTCCTCTCTTCCCCACCTAGCCTCTCTAACACAGACCACCAGCCCATCTAAGCCAACCCTAACCCTCTCCGCGTCCGGAGCCGTACGATCGACATCGTACGGTCCGAATTCGGACAACCCCCCTAACCCTAAACCTGCCTATTTAAACACCCCCCTACCAATTTTAGACACCCTAGCCCCCTAGCCGCCAGCCGCCAATGTTGCCTTCATTTTCCGTGCCAACCTGCTCTTGCGCCACCACTTGTCACCGCAAAACCCACCTGCTCCGCCGCCCTCCACCAGTCCCATGGCGCGACCTCACCTTCTCTCTCCTCCCTTCCACCGTGGCCCTGCAGGCCCAGGAGAGGCCCGTCCTGGGCCGTACCGGGCCCGAGCCCCGCAAGCACTGCCTGCGCCCCTGCCTCTGCGTGCTCCTCGCCCCGCCGCTAGACTTCGCACCGCCCGTCGCCGGTGACCCCTGCTCGCTTTGCCTGAGCTCCCGCCGTTGCGCCCCGCCGGACTTCGCATGCCACCGCCGCTCGCCCCGCGACTGCGCCGTCTGCCTCACCACGCTGCCTCTCCCGCATGGACCCGCCGTCGCGACCTCACGTCCTCCCGACCCGAAGCTCGCTAGCCCCGCCGCCGTGCTTGCCCCGCTGCCGCCTGGCCTCGTCATCGCCGGGAATGGGCCGGTCGCCCACGGATCCGGTGACCCTGGCCCGGATCTGCCCCGGCCTCCCTCGCCCGTGTCGCCGGCCAGCTGCGCCGCTGCTGCTGTCGGCCTCCTCTGCCACCGGCCGGGACGGCCCCGTCCCTGGACGTCCCTATTCCGCGGTCCAACCGGCCCCTGCCGCGCTGCACCGTGCCGTCCATGGACCGCCCGGTCAAATTTCGCCCCGAGGTTCATTTTTCTCTAAGTTCTTTTTTTCGTCTGCGAATTTCAGTGTATGTGCATCTTGTGATGATGATGTCTCGTAAACCGTGCTTCATATGAACATATGTTAAATATGAAAATTCATCTACTTTTTGTGCTTTATGTGATGGTGCCATTTGCATGCATAATAGGTTGCATTTACATGCTCAAAACGCTGTTGCAAAAGTGCATCACGTCATAGTTTGTGAAACTGTTATTTTTCTCAAAGTTCCGTGGATGATTGCAACTAATCCGTAGGTCTTTTGCATGTGGTGCCTTCATGAGTATTGCCCTATGTGTAGTCTACTTTGAGGCCTGATGTCTACTACGCAACCTTCTTCTTGTAGACTCGTGTTGGGCCTCCAAGCGCAGAGTTTTGTAGGACAGTAGCAAATTTCCCTCAAGTGGATGACCTAAGGTTTATCAATCCGTGGGAGGCGTAGGATGAAGATCGTCTCTCTCAAACAACCCTGCAACCAAATAAAAAAAGAGTCTCTTGTGTCCCCAACACACCCAATACAATGGTAAATTGTATAGGTGCACTAGTTCGGCGAAGAGATGGTGATACAAGTGTAATATGGATGGTATATATAGGTTTTTGTAATCTGAAAATATAAAAACAGCAAGCTAACTAATGATAAAAGTGAGCACAAACGGTATTGCAATGCTTAGAAACAAGGCCTAGGGTTCATACTTTCACTAGTGCAAGTTCTCTCAACAATACTAACATAGTTGAATCATATGTAAATCCCTCACGTCCGACAAAGAGTTCACTCCAAAGTCACAAATAGCGGAGAACAAACGAAGAAATTATTGTAGGGTACGAAACCACCTCAAAGTTATCTTTTCCGATCATTCTTATGAGCTATCCCTATAAGTGTCACGAACAGCCCTAGAGTTCATACTAAAATAACACCTTAAGATACACATCAACCAAAACCCTAATGTCACCTAGATACTCCAATGTCACCACGAGTACCCATGGGCTTGATTATACGATATGCATCACACAATTTCAGATTCATCATGTTCAATCCAACACAAAGAACTTCAAAGAGTGCCCCAAAGTTTCTACCAGAGATTCAAGACAAAAACATGTGCCAACCCCTATGCATAGATTCCCAAGGTCACGGAACCCGCAAGTTGATCACCAAAACATACATCAACTGGATCAATAGAACATCCCATTATCACCACTGATATCCCATCACAAGACATACATCAAGTGTTCTCAAATCCTTAAAGACTCAATCCGATAAGAAAACTTCAAAGGGAAAACTCAATTCATCACAAGAAGATAGAGAGGGGAAAACTCCATATGATTCATCTATATCAATAAAGCTCGCGGTACATCAAGATCGTGCCATCTCAAGAACACGAGAGAGAGAGAGAGATCCAACACATAGCTACTGGTACATACCCTCAGCCCCGAGGGTGAACTACTCCCTCCTCGTCATGGAGACCGCCGGGGTGATGAAGATGGCCTCCGGTGATGGTTTCCCCCTCCGACAGGCTGCCGGAACGGGCTCCCGATTGGTTTTTCGTGGCTACAGAGGCTTGCGGCGACGGAACTCCAGACCTAGGTTTGTTTCTGGAGGTTTCTGGATTTATAGGAGTACTTGGCGTTGGAATCACGTCAAGGGGACTCTCGAAGGGCCCACAAGCCAGGGGCGCGTCCTAGGGGGGGTCGCCCTGGTGGCTTGTGGCCTCCTCGGGACTCCTCCCCGGTATCTTTTTGCTCCAGTATTTTTTATATTTTCCAAAAATATTCTCCGTAAATTTTCAGCCCATTCCGAGAACTTTTATTTCTGCACAAAAAACGACACCATGGTAGTTCTGCTGAAAACAGCGTCAGTCCGGGTTAGTTCTAATAAAATATATTTATGAAGTAGGTAAATGATAAAAGAAATAATTTATGAAGTGTGAATGCTAGCATAGTGCATAAATTTGATCAATGATAGTTCCAAACACTTTTTCTAGCATCATTATATATCATAAACAGTAGCTCATCTCATAAAACTTCTCATGATGAAGTAACAAGCTATTCACATGTTTAAAGTATAGACCATAAAGTTTCTTGAAAACTAACAAACTATGCTTTCAGTCACCAAACAATTGCAATTCATCCTATTTTCAGGAAGGTTCTATGTAAGAGCTTTGATTTAGCAAATTCCACATACTCAACTATCATATAGTCTTCCATGATTGCTAACTCTCAAAGCATATTTTTAGAGCAAATGGCATCCGTCGAACACAGAGAAAGATAAGGGCTTAAAGTTTCGCCTCCCAACTTATTTATCATATAGATAATTGTCAACAATAATAATTCATGATCAAATATATTTGAATGGCCATATATGCTTGGATCTTTCCCCACCACATGACGCTTGCCAAGAGAAAAAGGCAAAATATAGGAAGTGGTGAAGATCACCATGACTCTTGTATAAAGGTAAGTACTAGAAAGTAAAAGATAGGCCCTTCGCAGAGGGAAGCATTGATTTGCAGAGGTACCAGAGCTCGAGCTTTTAAAACAGAGATGAATAATAATTTTGAGCGGTATGCTTTCATTGTCAACATAACAACCTAGAGATCTCGGTATCTTCCATGCTAGATACATTATAGGCAGTTCCCAAACAGAATGGTAAAGTTTTTACTCCCCCTCCACCAATCAATCACACTCCATGGCGAGCCGAATCCACGGGTACCGTCCATACAAACAACAATCCTGGGGGAGTTTTGTTTCAATATATTTTGATTTGATTTTTGAGCATGGAACTGGGCATCCCGAATACCAGCCACTTTCTCGTGAATGATAGTGAATCAACACATATCGTGAGAATAACCCACCTAGCATGGAAGATACTGATAGCCCCTAGTCACTATATGAGCGATTCGGGCATACAAAACAGAATATTATTTGAAGGTTTAGAGTTTGGCACATGCAAATTTACTTGGAACGGCAGGTAAATACCGCATATAGGTAGGTATGGTGGAATCATATGGAACAACTTTGGGTTTAAGGGTGTTTGGATGCACAAGTAGTATTTCTACTTGGTGCGGAAGTTTTGGCTAGTATGAGGTGGAAGCAAGCACCACATGTTGGAGGATCCATAACAATATAACTTCTATACAAATATACCCAAGCATAACTCATTACGTTGTCTTCCTTGTCCAACTTCAACTAATTTGCTCAAGTTTGAAAATAATTAATGGGGCTCACAACCATAGAAGATGTCCAAGATAGTATATTTATATGTGAAATCTCTCTTCCTTCAATATTCTTTTATGAATTGTTCAAGTGACCAATGCGGTGATTGCTAACTTTCAATAAATTTTACCACCTATACTTCTTATATGTGAAGTCATTACTCCCCATGGGATAAGCATATAAAACATATATAATTTCAGATTTATGAAATTCAATTCATTCAACCATTTACTCATAGGATATAAGTGAAGCACGAGAGTAAATGACAAAACTACTCCAAAACATATAAGTGGAGATCAATGAGTAGTCAAACAATTAAGTAGCTATGTGAAGACTTTCTCTCTCTCTCTCAATAAATATTTTCAGATCTGAGTATTTTATTTAAACATCAATCAAAAGAAAAATAGCACTCCAAGAATAGGACGCATCATGTGAACGAATAAAAATTTAGGCTCAACATAGGCTAACCGATAGTTGACGAAGAGAGGTGGGATGCGTAGCATCCCCAAGATTAGATGCTTGAGAATTCTTGAAATATTTACTTGGGGTGCCTTGGGCATCCCCAAGCTTGAGCTTTTGTATCTTGTTCAATCCTCTCATATCCCGGTTTCACCTATTCTCAAGAACTTCATCCACACAAAACTCAAAAAGAACTCGTGAGATAGGTTAGCACACATAAGAAGAAATCAACACTTCATGTACTGCCAAGACAAGTTGCAATATAATTTTAAAACATTAGGTAATGTATACTATCATTTCCACAATTTATATCTACCAATATAGGCTATGGAAACTATAGGATAAGTAGATAACAAAACTATGACAGCAATCTGTCTAAACAGAACAGTCTGTAGCAATTTATTAAACCAGTGTACTTCTGTAACTCAAAAAATTATGAAAATTTAGGACATGCTAAATAATTTATATGAAAATACTGTGTAAAAAGTTCAGAAACTTTCCACGTTCCAGTAAAATATGAAAATTCAAACACTATAGCAGAAGTTTCTGTTTTTACCCAGCACATATCAAAACATGCAATGCAAGCATCCTAAGGCAATTCTTGGAACTTTTATTGAAAAACAAGATTATAAATAACACCTAACAGAGAACAACAAAATAAAATGACGCTCCAAGCAAAACTCATATTATGTGACGAATAAAAATTTAGCTCCAAGTGAGATATACCGATAGTGTTGAAGACGAAAGTGGGGATGCCTTCCGGGGCATCCCCAAGCTTAGGCGCTTGAATATTCCTTGGATATTACCTTGGGGGTGCCTTGGGCATCCCCAAGATTAGGTTTTTGTCACTCCTTATTCTCCTCATATCGGTGTCTCGCCCAAAACTTGAAAACTTCAATCACACAAAACTTAACGGAACTTTGTGAGAAGGGTTAGTGTAATAAAGATAGATCATTCACTTAGGTACTGTCAAGACAAGATTCATAATTATTCCCACATGATACCGACTTTATTCCATCATTCCCACAATTTATATTACTCAATATAAGCTATAGGAACACTTGAAACAAGCAAACTATGCATGCAAAACAGAATCTGTCAAAAACAGAACAGTCTGTAAAGATCTGAATGATCACCTAAATTCCCTGACTCTAACAATTCTGAACAATTAGGACATATCACAGAATTTTCATATAAATGTTGTGTAAAAATTTCGGAATTTTTTGACTCTCCAGTAAAATCAGATAATTCATATACTGGACGCAAAACGTTCTGTTTTTGCACAGAATCAAACAAGCAAGTATCCACACTATCCCAAAGGCTTTACTTGGCACTTTATTGAAATAAAAGACACAAAACATGATTACTACAGTAGCTTAATCATGTGAACACATAAAAACAGAAGGTAAAAGTGTTGGGTTGTCTCCCAACAAGCACTTTTCTTTAATGCCTTTTAGCTAGGCATGATGATTTCAATGATGCTCGTATATGAATAATAATTGAAACATGCACAAGAGCATCATGAATCTCATGACAAGCACATTTAAGTCTAACCCACTTCCTATGCATACGGATTTTGTGAGCAAACACTCCATGGGAACAAGAATCAACTTGCATAGGAAGGCAAAACAAGCACAACTTCAAAACTTTGAACACATAGAGAGGAAACTTGATATTATTGCAATTCCTACAAGCATATGTTCCTCCCTCATGATGATTTTCAGTAGCATCATGAAGAAATTCAACAATATAACTATCACATACAGAATTATTTTCATGATGCACAAGCATAGAATTTTTATTACTACCCACACAAGCAAAATTCTTCTCATACAAAGTAGTGGGAGCAAACTCAACAAAATAACTATCATGAGATACTTGATTGACATAACCACATTCAATATTAAAATCATGATGACAAGTTTTATGGTTACTATCACTCTTTATAGCATACATGTCATCATCATAATCATCATATATAGGAGGCATGCCATAATCATAAAAAATTTGCTCATCAAAACTTGGGGGACTAAAAATATCGTCTTCATCAAACATAGCATCCCCAAGCTTGTGGCTTTGCATATCATTAGCATCATGGATATTCAGAGAATTCATACTAGCAATATTGCAATCATGCTCATCATTCAAGGAATTCTCATTAAGTATTTTCATAAATTCTTCCTCTACCAATTGAGCACAATTTTCCAAACCATCATTTTCACGAAAGACATTAAAAAGACGAACCAATTGATGCAACCTAAACTCCATTTTTTTGTAGTTTTCTTTTATAAAGCCAAACTAGTAATAAAACAAGAAACTAAAAGATTCAATTGCAAGATCTAAAGATATACCTTCAAGCACTCACCTCCCCGGCAACGGCGCCAGAAAAGAGCTTGATGTCTACTACGCAACCTTCTTCTTGTAGACTCGTGTTGGGCCACCAAGCACAGAGTTTTGTAGGACAGTAGCAAATTTCCCTCAAGTGGATGACCTAAGGTTTATCAATCCATGGGAGGCATAGGATGAAGATGGTCTCTCTCAAACAACCCTGCAACCAAATAACAAAGAGTCTCTTGTGTCCCCAACACACCCAATACAATGGTAAATTGTATAGGTGCACTAGTTCGGCGAAGAGATGGTGATACAAGTGTAATATGGATGGTATATATAGGTTTTTGTAATCTGAAAATATAAAAACAGCAAGCTAACTAATGATAAAAGTGAGCACAAACGGTATTGCAATGCTTAGAAACAAGGCCTAGGGTACATACTTTCACTAGTGCAAGTTCTCTCAACAATACTAACATAGTTGAATCATATGTAAATCCCTCACGTGCGACAAAAAGTTCACTCCAAAGTCACAAATAGCGGAGAACAAACGAAGAAATTATTGTAGGGTACAAAACCACCTCAAAGTTATCTTTTCCGATCAATCTTATGAGCTATCCCTATAAGTGTCACGAACAGCCCTAGAGTTCGTACTAAAATAACACCTTAAGATAAACATCAACCAAAACCCAAATGTCACCTAGATACTCCAATGTCACCACGAGTACCCATGGGCTTGATTATACGATATGCATCACACAATTTCAGATTCATCATGTTCAATCCAACACAAAGAACTTCAAAGAGTGCCCCAAAGTTTCTACCGGAGATTCAAGACGAAAACATGTGCCAACCCCTATGCATAGATTCCCAAGGTCACGGAACCCGCAAGTTGATCATCAAAACATACATCAAGTTGAACAATAGAACATCCCGTTGTCACCACAGATATCCCATTGCAAGACATACATCAAGTGTTCTCAAATCCTTAAAGACTCAATCCGATAAGAAAACTTCAAAGGGAAAACTCAATTCATCACAAGAAGATAGAGAGGGGAAAACTCCATATGATTCATCTATATCAATAAAGCTCGCGGTACATCAAGATCATGCCATCTCAAGAACACGAGAGAGAGAGAGAGATCCAACACATAGCTACTGGTACATACCCTCAGCCCCGAGGGTGAACTACTCCCTCCTCGTCATGGAGACCGCCGGGATGATGAAGATGGCCTCCGGTGATGATATCCCCCTCCGGCAGGGTGCCAGAACGGGCTCCCGATTTGTTTTTCGTGGCTATTGAGGCTTGCGGCGGCGGAACTCCCGATCTAGGTTTCTTTCTGGAGGTTTCTGGATTTATAGGAGTACTTGGTGTTGGAATCACGTCAAGGGGACTCCCGAGGGGCCCACAAGCCAGGGGCCGCGCCCTAGGGGGGCCGCGCCCTGGTGGCTTGTTGCCTCCTAGGGACTCCTCTCCGGTATCTTTTTGCTCCAGTATTTTTTATATTTTCCAAAAATATTCTCCGTAAATTTTCAGCCCATTCCAAGAACTTTTATTTCTGCACAAAAAACGACACCATGGTAGTTCTCGTGAAAACAGCGTCAGTCCGGGTTAGTTCTAATAAAATCATACCAAAATCATATAGAATTATTGTAAACATGGCATGAATACTTCATAAATTATAGATACGTTGGAGATGTATCAGCATCCCCAAGCTTAATTCCTGCTCGTCCTCGAGTAGGTAAATGATAAAAGAAATAATTTATGAAGTGTGAATGCTACCTAACATATTTATCAATGCAATCTTCTTTATTGTGGCAAGAATTTTCAGATCCATAAGATTCAAAACAAGAGTTTAATATTGACATAAAAACAATAATACTTCAAGCATACTAATAAAGCAATCATGTCTTCTCAAAATAACATGGCCAAAGAAAGTTATCCCTACAAAATCATATAGTCTGGCTATGCTCCATCTTCATCACACAAAGTATTAAATCATGCACAACTCCGCTTTTAGCCAAGCAATTGTTTCATACTTTAGTATTCTCAAACTTTTTCAACTCTCACGCAATACATGAGCGTGAGCCATGGATATAGCACTATAGGTGGAATAGAATATGGTGGTTGTGGAGAAGACAAAAAGAAGGAGATAGTCTCACATCAACTAGGCGTATCAACGGGCTATGGAGATGCCCATAAATAGATATCAATGTGAGTAGGGATTGCCATGCAACGGATGCACTAGAGCTATAAGTGTATGAAAGCTCAAAAAGAAACTAAGTGGGTGTGCATCCAACTCGCTTGCTCACGAAGTCCTAGGGCAATTTGAGGAAGCCCATCATTGGAATATACAAGCCAAGTTCTATAATGAAAAATTCCCACTAGTATATGAAAGTGTCAATATATGAGACTCTCTATCATGAAGATCATGGTGCTACTTTGAAGCAAAAGTGTGAAAAAGGATAGTAGCATTGCCCCTTCTCTCTTTTCTCTCATTTTTTTATTTTCTCTTTTTTTTGGGCTTCTTTGGCCTCTTTTATTTTTTTGTAAAGTCCGGAGACTCATCCCAACTTGTGAGGGAATCATAGCTTCCATCATCCTTTCCTCACATGGGACAATGCTCTAATAATGATGATCATCACACTTTTATTTACTTACAACTCAAGAATTACAACTCGATACTTAGAACAAAATATGACTCTATATGAATGCCTCCGGCGGTGTACCGGGATGTGCAATGACTCAGGAGTGACATGTATAAAAAATATGAACGGTGGCTTTGCCACAAATACGATGTCAACTACATGATCATGCAAAGAAATATGACAATGATGATGCGTGTCATAAACGGAACGGTGGAAGTTGCATGGCAATATATCTTGGAATGGTTATGGAAATGCCATAATAGGTAGGTATGGTGGCTGTTTTGAGGAAGGTATATGGTGGGTTTATTGCACCGGTGAAAGTTGCGTGGTACTAGAGAGGCTAGCAAAGGTGGAAGGGTGAGAGTGCGTATGATCCATGGACTCAACATTAGTCATAAAGAACTCACATACTTATTGCAAAAGTCTATTAGTCATTGAAACATAGTACTAGACGCATGCCCCTAGGGGAAGGGTTGGTAGGAGTTAACCATCGCGTGATCCCGACCTCCACACAAAGGAAGGCAATCAATAAATAAATCATGCTCCGACTTCGTCACATAACGGTTCACCATATGTGCATGCTACGGGAATCAAAAACTTTAACACAAGTATTTCTACCCATCCACAATTACTCACTAGCATGTCTCTAATATTACAATCTTTATATCTCAAAACAATCATAAGGAATCAAACTTCTCATAGTATTCAATGCACTTTATATGAAAGTTTTTATTATATCCCTCTTGGATGCCCATTATATTAGGACTATTCATAACCTAAGCAAATTACCATGTGCGGGATCACTAGAAGAGTATGTCTAGAGGGGGGTGAATAGACTACTAGCAGGAATTTAAAATCTACACAAGGTGCAAAGTTATGTGTTGGCAGATTTTAGCAATTATAGCAAGTCTAGCACACCCTACACATGCAAGTCATCAAGTATAGCAGCGGAAAGTAAAGACATTGCACATGGAAGTAAAGAGTAGAGATAGGGAGATCAAACGCACGAAGGACACGAAGATTTTTCCCGTGGTTCCGATAGGTGGTGCTATCATACGTCCACGTTTATGGAGTCTTCAACCCACGGAGGGTAACGGTCGCGAGAGTCCACGGAGGGCTCCACCCATAAGGGTCCACGAAGTAGCAACCTTGACTATTCCATATCGGCTTCCGTCCACGAAGGACTAGCCTCACTATGGGTAGATCTTCACGAAGTAGGCGATCTCCTTGCCCTTACAAACTTCTTGGTTCACTCCACAACACGAAGTAGGAGGCTCCCAAGCGACACCTAACCAATCTAGGAGGCACCACCCTCCAAAAGGTAATAGGCTCGATAATGTCGATGAACTCCTTGCTCTTGTGCTTCAAGATGATAGACTCCTCAACACACAATCACTCTCTCACAGGCCGGCGGCGGCGGCAATGCAGGGGCGCGGCAGCGTCAGGGTAGGGCAGGGGCGCGGGGAGCAGAGGCGCGCGTCGGGGCAGGGGCGCGGCGGCGTCAGGGCAGGGGCGCGGCGGCGGCAATGCAGGGCGAAGGCATCGGCGAGGGGCTGGGTGCCGGAGCGGGCTCGGACGGACGGGGAGCAGCCTGGCGGCGGCGTGGTCTCACGGCGTCGTCGGTGGAAATGCAGATAAGGTTGAAAGTTTTGCTAAGCGCGGCTTATATATGCAGAGACCTTTAGTCCCGGTTGGAGGATCCAACCGGGACTAAAGGTGAATTTCACCAGGTGAAAGGGCGGGAAGCCCAGGCCTTTAGTCCCGGTTGGTGGCACGGACCGGGACTAAAGGGTCACCTTTAGTCGCGGTTGGAGCCACCAACCGGGACTAAAGGCCTGGCTTCCCATGTCGAATGTTTAGTCCCACCTCGCTAGTTGAGAGGAGCTCGCAGCGGTTTATAAGCCCCGCCGCGGCTACCGTGTCGAGCTCCTCTCTAAGCAGGCCTTTGTGGGCCTACCGAACCAGCTGTGCTGCCCTGTGGGTCCTATTAGGCCGTGCAGGCCTGCATCCTGGCCCAACTAGAGGTTGGGTTTCTAGTCGTATGCAGGCCGTGGCGGCCCAATAGGCGGGCATTTTTTTATTTTTTTTCCAGTTTTTTTTGCTATATTTATTTTCTTTTGTTTCTACTTACAGCCAAATATTTAGAGTTTCTGAGTGAATCTTTTTGCTTTAGGTCACAAAAATTATAAACTTTCTGTTAGTGCTAGTACTTTTCAAATTTGAATAGTTTAAATTTGAATTATTTGAAATTTGTGTGAATCACTAGTTTGTGAATAACTTTACTTTAAAAATAGATTTATCAGTGATTCTTTTTTCTGCTGTTTCATATTAGTGTGTTTTATCATTATATTCAATTTGGTAATTCTTAGGTTATTTAAAAAAAATGAAATGCCTTTGTAACAGATGAGTTTTCGTCTGAAAGCCTGATGCTTCGAAAGAGATTCTCCATTTTGTACACGAAGTGCATCCAGTTTTTGTTGTCACCCTCTCAACTTTTTAGCACATGCTATGTGGGTGAAATGATGATACCATGCCAACTTTCAACCTTTTCAGAGTTCATTTGTAGTGCTTTTCAATTTCATGGTCATTTAGCTCAAAAAAATCAGTAAATGCATGAAAAATAGCAAATGAAGTCAGAAAGGGTTGAAAATTGATGGCGTGGCTTCGAATGGTGTATACTGAACACACAAAAAGTCTGGAGTTGAAATAAGTTTAAAAAATGAAATGCCTTAGTAACAGACGAGTTTTCGTCTGAAACCCTAATACTTCGAAAGAGATTGTCCATTTTGTACACGAAGTGCATCCAGTTTTTGCCGTAACCCTCTCAACTTTTTAGCACATGTTATGTGGGTGAAATGATGATACCATGCCAACTTTCAACCTTTTCAGAGTTCATTTGTAGTGCTTTTCAATTTTAGGGTCATTTAGCTCAAAAAAATCAGTAAATGCATGAAAAATAGCAAATGAAGTCAGAAAGGGTTGAAAATTGATGGCGTGGCTTCGAATGGTGCATACTGAACACACAAAAAGTCTGGAGTTGAAATAAGTTTAAAAAAATGAAATGCCTTAGTAACAGACGAGTTTTCGTCTGAAACCCTGATACTTCGAAAGAGATTGTCCATTTTGTACACGAAGTGAATCCAGTTTTTGCCGTAACCCTCTCAACTTTTTAGCACATGCTATGTGGGTGAAATGATGATACCATGCCAACTTTCAACCTTTTCAGAGTTCATTTGTAGTGCTTTTCAATTTCAGGGTCATTTAGCTCAAAAGAATCAGTAAATGCATGAAAAATAGCAAATGAAGTCAGAAAGGGTTGAAAATTGATGGCGTGGCTTCGAATGGTGCATACTGAATACACAAAAAGTCTGGAGTTGAAATAAGTTTAAAAAAAATGAAACGCCTTAGTAACACACGAGTTTTCGTCTGAAACCCTGATACTTCGAAAGAGATTGTCCATTTTGTACACGAAGTGCATCCAGTTTTTGCCGTAACCCTCTCAACTTTTTAGCACATGCTATGTGGGTGAAATGATGATACCATGCCAACTTTCAACCTTTTCAGAGTTCATTTGTAGTGCTTTTCAATTCCAGGGTCATTTAGCTCAAAAAAATCAGTAAATGCATGAAAAATAGCAAATGAAGTTAGAAAGGGTTGAAAATTGATGACGTGGCTCTGGACATAATATTTCGACGTGTTTCAAATGCCAAAACACATAAGTACACTACTATTACAAAGATTCCCTCTGGTTTGTCCGAAGTGGGACTTTCCAGATATATAAGTCCGGAAACTAACTAGAGAAGCCGGTCACATCCCAGAGTGGGATCTTTGGGTATAAAACTTTTTCTTCGCGTGTGTCCCTTTGCGTCGTAACCATGGACAATCTTCATCGTTTAACTTGATGCTCGGGTCAACATTCACTCTGAAGGGAGCAATTTCATGAAACTTTTCATAATCTTCTGACATGTCTGTCTTGTCCTCCACTCCCACGATGTTTCTTTTCCCTGAAAGAACTATGTGGCGCTTTGGCTCATCGTATGATGTATTCGCTTCCTTATATTTTCTTTTTCTCGGCTTGGTAGACATGTCCTTCACATAGAAAACCCGCGCCACATCATTGGCTAGGACGAATGGTTCGCCTGCTTACCCAAGATTGTTGAGATCCACTGTTGTCATTCCGTACTGCGGGTCTTCCTTTACCCCGCCTCCTGTCAGATTGACCCATTTGCACCGAAACAAAGGGACCTTCAAACCAAGTCCATAGTCAAGTTCCCATATCTCCTCTATGTAACCATAATATGTGTCCTTTGTCCTATTGGTGTTTGCTGCATCAAAGCGGACACCACTGTTTTGGTTGGCGCTCTTTTTATCTTGGGCGATCATGTAAAATGTATTCCCATTTATCTCGTACCCTTTGAAAGTCAATATAGTCGAAGATGGTAACTTGGACAGCAAGTACAGGTCATCTGCAACAGTGTCGTCATGCATGAGACGTGTCTGCAACCAACCGGCGAAAGTCACCGTTTGTTCATGTGTAATCCAGTCGTCAGACTGCTCTGGGTGTTTGGAGCGTAGAATATTCTTGTGTTGCTCGATATACGGAGCCACCAAGGCGGAACTTTGTAGAACTGTGTAGTGTGCTTGCGCCAAAGAATGCCCGTCCTGGCATATTACTGAATTCTTTCCTAGCGTGCCTTTTCCACCCAGTCTGCCCTCATGCCGCGAATCAGGAACACCAATCGGCTTAATGTCAGGAATAAAGTCAACACAAAACTCAATGACCTCCTCTGTTTCATGGCCCTTGGAGATGCTTCCTTCTGGCCTAGCACAATTATGAACATATTTCTTTAATACTCCCATGAACCTCTCAAAGGGGAACATATTGTGTAGAAATACAGGACCCAGAATGGCAATCTCCTCGACTAGGTGAACTAGGACGTGCATCATGATATTGAAGAAGGATGGTGGGAACACCAACTCGAAACTAACAAGACATTGCACCAAATCATTCTCTAACCTTGGTAGGATTTCTGGATCGATTACCTTCTAAGAGATTGCATTGAGGAATGCACATAGCTTCACAATGGCTAATCGAACGTTTTCCGGTAGAAGCCCCCTCAATGCAACCGGAAGCAGTTGCATCATAATCACGTGGCAGTCATGAGACTTTAGGTTCTGGAACTTTTTCTCTGCCATATTTATTATTCCCTTTATATTCGACGAGAAGCCAGACGGGACCTTCATACTGAGCAGGCATTCGAAGAAGATTTCCTTCTCTTCTTTGGTAAGAGCGTAGCTGGCATGACCCTGAAACTGCTTTGGATCCATGTCGTCTTCTCCGTGCATACGTTGCTGGTCCTCCCGTGCCTCCGGTGTATCTTTTGTCTTCCCATACACGCCCAAGAATCCTAGCAGGTTCACGCAAAGATTCTTCGTCACGTGCATCACATCGATTGTAGAGCGTACCTCTAGGTCTTTCCAATAGGGTAGGTCCCAAAATATAGATTTCTTCTTCCACATGGGTGCGCGTCCGTCAGCGTCATTCGGAATAGATTGTCCGCCAGGACCCTTTCCAAAGATTACTTTTAAATCCTTGACCATATCAAGTATATCATCACCAGTACGGTGGTGAGGCTTCTTCCGGTGATCTGCCTCACCTTTGAAATGCTTGCCTTTCTTTCTTACGGGATGCCTGCTCTGAAGAAATTGACGATGCCCCAGGTACACATTCTTCTTACATTTATCCAAATATATACTGTCGGTATCATCTAAACAGTGCGTGCATGCGTGGTATCCCTTGTTTGTCTGTCCTGAAAGGTTACTGAGAGCAGGCCAATCATTGATGGTTACAAACAGCAACGCATGTAGGTCAAATTCCTCATGTTCTTTCTCATCCCACGCACGTACACCTTTTCCATTCCACACATGTAAAAGTTCTTCAACTAATGGCCTTAGGTACACATCAATGTCGTTGCCGGGTTGCTTGGGGCCTTGGATGAGCACTGGCATCATAATGAACTTCCGCTTCATGCACAACCAAGGAGGAAGGTTATAGATACATAGAGTCACAGGCCATGTGCTATGATTGTTGTTCTGCTCCCCAAAAGGATTAATGCCATCTGCACTTAAACCAAACCATACGTTCCTTGCGTCCTTTGCAAAGTCCTTCCACTTTCTCTCGATTTTTCTCCACTGCGATCCGTCAACGGGTACTCTCAACTTCCCGTCTTTCTTATGGTCTTCGTTGTGCCATCGCATCAACTTGGCATGCTCTTTGTTTTGGAACAAACGTTTCAACCGTGGTATTATAGGAGCATACCACATCACCTTGGCAGGAATCTTCTTCCTGGGGCGCTCGCCCTCAATATCACCAGGGTCATCATGGCCGATTTTATAGCGCAATGCACAGCATACCGGGCATGCATTCAAATCCTCGTACTCACCGCGTGAGAGGATGCAGTCATTAGGGCATGCATGTATCTTCTGCACCTCTAATCCTAGAGGGCATACAGCCTTCTTTGCTTCGTACGTACTGTCGGGCAATTCGTTGTCCTTTGGTAGCTTCTTCTTTAACATTATCAGCAACTTTTCAAATGCCTTGTCAGATACACCATTCTCTGCCTTCCATTGCAGAAATTCCAGTGTGGTACCCAGCTTTTTCTTGTCATCTTCGCAATTTGGGTACAACAATTTCTAGTGATCCTCTAACATGCGCTGCAACTTCAGCTTCTCCTTTTCACTTGCGCAGTTTCTCTTTGCATCGGCAACTTCAGCTTCTCCTTTTCACTTGGACCAAGGTGCTGCCGGCGACGGGACGGTGCGGGCGATCGACGGTGGTTAGGACGGGGACGAGAAGGCACTAAGTAAACCACACCTACAAATGCAAAGTAAGAAGTTAATTTGAGCTCAAATTGCATATAAATCAAATAAACTACCACATATAAATACTCCCAAACTAAAACCCACAAATCACTATACTTATAGAGCATTGCAAGAGCTAATCTAGCAATGAGAGATGAAAGGACAAAGTTGCTAACCTTTGTGAACACTTGGATGGATGGGGTGCCTCCAAATCTTGACAAATTTTTGCAAAAATGGAGGTGAGCTCGAGCAAGGGGAAGAACAATGGAGAGGAAGAAGGGGAAAAACAGGGAGGAGTGTGTTCGGGTTCATGTAGGGGATCTTTAGTCCCGGTTCGTGTCACGAACCGGGACTAAAGGTGAGCCTATAGTCCCGGTTCGTGCCACGAACCGGGACTAAAGGTGATCGTGGGGCCCCAGACTGACACCAGCCTGCCACCACCCCTTTAGTCCCGGTTCGTGTTACGAACCGGCACTAAAGGTCCGGAATGAACCGGGACTAATGATGCCCGTCCCGAACCGGGACTAATGGTCACATTAGTGCCGGTTCAAAACCAGACCGGGACTATTGCTTTGGACAAAAGATCTGTTTTCTACTAGTGGCATAGCGTTCACCCAATCTGCGTCTTCAAGAGCTTGTTCAACCTTCAAGGGTTCAATGCTAGAGATGAAAGAATAATGATCACAAAAGTTAGCTAGGCGAGTTTTAGAGCGAGTGATCCTCCCTGTTTGTATGTCACCAAAGATTTGGTTTAGGGGATGGTTCTTGGTCACTTGTGCTCGAACTCGGGGTAGCTTTGGCTTGTTAGTTGGAGGAGCTTCTTCTTAATCATCATCTCCTTCATCTTCGTTGTTGTCGAAGTGGTCATCTCCTTGAGGTGGTGGTGAAGGAGGTTGTGGTGGATCTTCATGATGTACTTCCTCCTCCTCTTCATCTTGTCATGTACCACTTGTGGATGCTTCCATGTCGTTTTGTCGGTAGCCTTGATCCGATTTAGGAGCTTCCACTTGGGTTGATGAAGTACTTTCCTTCACCTCCATGGGACGAATCTTGTTGATGGGCAAGTCTTGGATATCTTCCGAAGGATCTTTATCACCTACATCATTTGGCAATTGTTCGACTTGCGAACCATTAGACTCATCAAACTTCACATCTACCGTCTCTTCAACTTTCCGAGTGAAGTTGTTGTAGACACGGTAGGTGTGAGAGTTCGATCCATAACCAAGTAGGAAACCTTCATGAGATTTGGGAGCAAATTTAGCACGGCGATGCTTATCAAGAATATAACACTTAGAGCCGAATACCCGAAATTATCCAACTTGGGGTTTGTTACCGGTGAGAAGTTCGTATGCCGTTTTACCGAGAAGCTTGTGCAAGTAGAGTCGATTTGTGGCATGACATGCTATTTCCACGGCTTCTGCCCAAAAGTGTCTTGGCGTCTTGTATTCGTCAAGCATCGTTCTTTCCATCTCAATGAGGGTTCGGTTCTTTCTCTCAACAACTCCATTTTGTTGAGGTGTGTACATAGCCGAGAACTCATGTGAGATACCCTCTTCATCAAGAAAGGTATCCACATGGGTGTTCTTGAACTCCGATCCATTATCGCTTCGAACCTTCTTGATCTTCACTTCAAATTGATTTTGCGCTTTGCATGCAAAGTTCTTGAAGATCTTTTGTACCTGCGACTTATCATCATGAAAGAATACCCACGTAAATCTGGAAAAATCATCAACTATAACTAGACCATAAGAGTTTCCACCGAGACTCTTGTAAGCATTGGGACCAAAAAGATCCATATGAAGTAGCTCGAGTGGTCTCCTAGTGGTCATGATGTTCTTGACCGGATGACTTCCACCTACTTGCTTTCCTGCTTGACAAGCGCTACAAAGTCTATCTTTGTCAAAGATAACATCTTTAACACCAAGAATGTGATCGCCCTTGATAAGCTTATCTAGATTGTGCATGCCTACATGTCCTAGCCTCCTATGCCATAGGCAACCTTTAGAAGATTTTGCAATGAGACAAGTACGAGGTTGTGCCTTTTTAGTGAAATCGACAATGTATAGATCACCTCTACGAATACCGGTAAAGACAATTTTATGATTATCAAATCGAAACACTTGGCAATCTAGTTTGGTAAATAGCACATTGAAACCGAAGTCTGCTAGTCTAGATACAGAAAGAAGATTGTAGCCAAGGGATTCAACAAGCATCACATTTTGAATGGAGCTATCATGAGATATGGCCACCTTACCAAGGCCAAGTACCTTACCCTTAGAGTTGTCTCCAAAGGTCACGTACCTCCGAGGACCTTGATTAGGCGTGATCTCTTGGAACATGTCTTTATCACAAGTCATGTGATCCGTGCATTCACTGTCGAGAATCCACTCTTTTCCACCAGACATGTAATCCTTGAAGTTTGCCATTAGACTTAGATTCTTCATGATCTTTTCATGCTCGATGTCAAACAACTCGTCTTCATCATAGTAGCCATGTTCTTCATTGTCATCATTTTGTGGAATCTCCTCGTCATAGAAACCAAGAGACTCGTTAGAATCGTAACCATGACAATGTTCAAGTTTATGAATGTGAATGGCTTCAATAATAATGTTGTTGATAGTTGTGACATCTCCTTTAGCACGCATGAGATCACGGAGCCCAAATAGGCATTTATCAAAGTTTGGATCACTAGGCTTCATTTTGTGAAAAGCAACAGTTTTATGAAGAATTTCATCAAGATTACTTAATGAAAGATTTGGATATCGTTTCTCCAAATCAGTCCACAAAGTATAAGCACATGCAAAGTTCTTCAATTGAGAAAGCACGAATCTTGGTAAGCCTCTAACAATAAGATTGACAGTTCTAAGGTTACCAAGCATGTTAATTTCCTCTTCGTGTGTGGGATGCAATTCATCAATGGGGAGCACATAGGGATTTTCAATATGTTTTCTCAAATGGAATTTGTCAAATAGATCAATCATGGCATCCTTCCATCGACTATAGTACTCTCCATCAAGAATGGGCACTCTACAATACAAACTCTCCACACTAGACACATCCATCTTCCTCCACGGTGTTGAAACCGAAGCAATGGAGACCAATGCTCTGATACCAATTGCGGGATCACTAGAAGAGTATGTCTAGAGGGAGGTGAATAGACTACTAGCAGGAATTTAAAATCTACACAAGGTGCAAAGTTATGTGTTGGCAGATTTGAGCAATTATAGCAAGTCTAGCACACCCTACACATGCAAGTCATCAAGTATAGCAGAGGAAAGTAAAGACATTGCACATGGAAGTAAAGAGTA
This sequence comes from Elymus sibiricus, assembly GCA_039707655.1. Lineage (NCBI taxonomy): Eukaryota > Viridiplantae > Streptophyta > Magnoliopsida > Poales > Poaceae > Elymus > Elymus sibiricus. The sequence continues at coordinate 451,673,465 of CM077671.1, forward strand.
GAGATAGAGAGATCAAACGCATGAAGGACACGAAGATTTTTCCCATGGTTCCGATAGGTGGTGCTATCGTACGTCCACATTTATGGAATCTTCAACCCACGGAGGGTAACGGTCGCGAGAGTCCACGGAGGGCTCTACCCATAAGGGTCCACGAAGTAGCAACCTTGACTATTCCATAACGGCTTCCGTCCACGAAGGACTAGCCTCACTATGGGTAGATCTTCACGAAGTAGGCGATCTCCTTGCCCTTACAAACTTCTTGGTTCACTCCACAACATGAAGTAGGAGGCTCCCAAGCGACACCTAACCAATCTAGGAGGCACCACCCTCCAAAAGGTAATAGGCTCGATAATGTCGATGAACTCCTTGCTCTTGTGCTTCAAGATGATAGACTCCTCAACACACAATCACTCTCTCACAGATTTGGCTTGGTGGAAAATATTGATTGGCTGGAAAGCAACTTGGGGAGGCTAGAGATCAAGATTCATATGGTTGGAATGGAATGGCATGATCTCAACACATGAGTAGGTGGCTCTCTCTTAGAAAAACAGTAGGTATGAGTGGGGAACTGTTCTAAGTGCTTCTCTTACGAGTGAGTGGTGGTGGAGGGGTATATATAGGCATCTCCAAAAATCCAACCGTTACACCTAATAAGTCAGACTCGGTGACACCGATGTGTTAATCTCAGTGGTACTGAGTTGCCTCAAAGGTAGCAACTTTTGAATCTCGGTGAGACCAATACATAAAACTCGGTTGCACCGATAAGGTGACCAACGGTCAAATTGCCAAAATCGGTGACGCCGATTCAACAAACTCGGTGGGACCGATTTTGTGAATTTGCGTAACAGAAAGTTGGCAACCCAAACTCGGTGGCACCGAAGCAGAATCGGTTGCACCGAATGGCTAGGGTTTGGCTGAGTCTGTCTGAGGCTGAGAATCGGTGGCACCGAGTGGAAAGTGTTGGTTGCACCGATTTTGGATATTTGGCTTTGGACAGACTTTTGTGGAAGAGCTTGTGGGTGTATGTGGTGACTATCACTTGTGCATGTATGAGCATTTTGTTCACCAACAGTACCTTACCCCCTTTTGATAGTATTGGCTTTCCTATGGACTCAAAGTGATTTCTCACAAACTAAAATGTAGAGTCCTCTTGCTTGAAGCTTTGCCAATGCTATTCCTTCTCCTTCTTCTTCATGGGGATACTCTCCACACTCCTTTTGCCAACCCATCTCTCTCTATGGACTTTATCTGGAAAACACTAGATGAAAGTATTAGTCCAAGAGACAATGTATGTTGTCATGAATTATCAAAACCACCAAGGGAGCATATTGTGCTTTCACCATGCTGTTTGGAGACTCTCAAAATAATAGAAGTGAAGCATGAGAGTTCATCAATTTCTATAAAATGAAACCACCGTCGTGCTCTACAAAGATATAAGTGAAGCACTAGAGCAAATTGACAAACTACTCCTAATAGATATAAGTGAAGATCAATGTGTAGGTAAACAATCAAGTAGCTATGTGAGGGCTCTCTCTCTCAATAAATATTTTCATATGTGAGTATTTTATTCAACAGCAAGCAAAAGAAAAATAGCACTCCAAGAATAGCACGCATCATGTGAACGAATTAAAATTTAGGCTCAACATAGGCTAACCGATAATTGTTGAAGAAGAAAGGTGGGATGCCAACCGGGGCATCCCCAAGCTTAGATGCTTGAGACTCCTTGCAATATTAATTAGGTATGACTTGGGCATCCCCAATTTTGATCTCTTGTGTCTCCTTAATTCCTCTCATATCATGGTTTCCTTAATTCTTATAAACTTCATCCACACAAAACTCAACAAGAACTCGTGAGATAGGTTAGTACACATAAGAATAAATCAACACTTCAAGTACTGCCAAGATAAGTTGCACAATAATTTTCAAACATCATCTACTATTTACTATCGTTTCCACAATTTATATCTACCAATATAGGCTATGGAAACTATAGGATAAGTAGATAACAAAACTATGACAGCAATCTGTCCAAACAGAACAGTCTGTAGCAATTTATGATAAAAGTGTACTTCGGTAACTCAAAAAATTATGAAAATTTAGGAAAAGCTAACTAATTTATATGACAACACTATGTAAATATTTCAGAAACTTTCCACGTTCCAGTAAAATATGCAAATTCAAACACTACAGCAAAAGTTTCTGTTTTTACACAGCACACATCAAAACATGCAATGCAAGCATCCTAAGACGATTCTTGGAACTTTTTATTGAAAAACAAGATTATAAATAACACCTAACAGAGAACAACAAAATAAAATTATGATCCAAGCAAAACTCATATTATGTGACGAATAAAAATATAGCTCCAAGTAAGATATACCGATAATGTTGAAGACGAAAGAGGGGATGCCTTCCGGGGCATCCCCAAGCTTAGACGCTTGAGTCTTCCTTGAATATTACCTTGGAGGTGCCTTGGGCATCCCCAAGCTTAGGTTCTTGTCACTCCTTATTCTCCTCGTATTGGTGTCTCACCCAAAACTTGAAAACTTCAGTCACACAAAACTTAACGGAACTTCGTGAGAAGGGTTAGTGTAATAAAGATAAATCATTCACTTAGGTACTATCAAGACAATATTAATAGATGTTACCACATGATACCTACTGTATTCTATCATTTACATAATTTATACCACTAAATATAAGCTATGGAAACACTAAAACAAGCAAACTATGCATGCAAAACAGAATCTGTCAAAAACAGAACAGTCTGTGAAGATCTGTAGTATAGCCATACTTCCCTGTCTCTAGAAATTCTGAAATATTAGGACAATCTGGGAAATTTGTATATAAATCTTGTGTAAAAAAATCAGATCCAATCAACGCTTCTGTGAATTTATAAAATTCCTGGACTGGGCGTCAAAGTTTCTGTTTTTCAGCAAGATCAAATCAACTATCACCGTAGACCATCCCAAAGGTCTTACTTGGCACAAACACTAATCAAAACACTAAAACACAATTACTACAGAGGTAATAATGTGTAATTTATTCAAGAACAGAAACAAAACAAAAAAACAAAAAAATAAAATTGGGTTACCTCCCAACAAGCGCTATTGTTTAACGCCCCTAGCTAGGCATAATGATTTCAATGATGCTCGTATAGGAAATAGTATTTGAGACATGCAAAAGAGCATCATGAATCACATGACAAGCACATTTAAGTCTAACCCACTACCTATGCATAGGGATTTTGTGAGCAAACAATTCATGAGAACAAGAATCAACTTGCATAGGAAGGCAAAACAAGAATATCTTCGAAAATTTCAACACATAGAGAGGAAACTTGATATTATTGCAATTCCTACAAGCATAAGTTCCCCCCTCATAATAATTTTCAGTAGCATCATGAATGAATTCAACAATATAACTATCACATAAAGCATCATATTCATGATCCACAAGCATAGAAAATTTCTTACTCTCCACATAAGCAATTTTCTTCTCATTCATAATAGTGGGAGCAAACTCAACAAAATAACTATCATGAGATACTTGATTGACATAACCACTTTGAATATTAAAATCATGATGACAAGTTTCATGGTTACTATCACTCTTTATAGCATACATGTCATCATCATAATCATCATAGATAGGAGGCATGTCATCATCATAATAAATTTGCTCATAAAAACTTGGAGGACTAAAAATATCATCTTCATCAAACATAGCATCCCCAAGCTTGTGGCTTTGCATATCATTAGCATCATGGATATTCAGAGAATTCATACTAGCAATATTGCAATCATGCTCATCATTCAAGGAATTATCATCAAGTATTTTCATAAATTCTTCCTCTACCAATTGAGCACAATTTTCTGAACCATCATTTTCACGAAAGACATTAAAGAGACGAAACAATTGATGCAACCTAAACTCCATTTTTTGTAGTTCTATTTTATAAAACCAAACTAGTGAAAAACAAGAAACTAAAAGATTTTATTGCAATATCTAAATATATACCTTCAAGCACTCACCTCCCCGGCAACGGCGCCAGAAAAGAGCTTGATGTCTACTACGCAACTTTATTCTTGTAGACTTTGTTGGGCCTCCAAGCGCAGAGTTTTGTAGGACAGTAGCAATTTTCCCTCAAGTGGATGACCTAAGGTTTATCAATCCGTGGGAGGTGTCGGATGAAGATGGTCTCTCTCAAACAACCCTGCAATCAAATACAAGAAATCTCTTGTGTCCCCAACACACCCAATACAATGGTAAATTGTATAGGTGCACTAGTTCAGCGAAGAGATGGTGATACAAGTGTAATATGGATGGTAGATATAGGTTTTTGTAATTTGAAAATATAAAAATAGCAAGGTAACTAATGATAAAAGTGAGCACAAACGGTATTGCAATACTTAGAAACAAGGCCTAGGGTTCATACTTTCACTAGTCCAAGTTCTCTCAACAATACTGACATAGTTGAATCATATGTAAATCCCTCACGTGCGACAAAGAGT